>OX376235.1:5107759-15107759 GCA_947364205.1 Agrochola lota | reverse complement strand
AAATCCAAGAAAAACTTTCAGTTTTATTTTTTCTCGATCATATTACTTTTTTCTACAAGCAAACTAGAGTAAACGCGTTGTTTTATATCATCATTTAAGTTTACTTTGTTTATCTGGATCATACCGCTGTAAAATTGTGTTAGAAAATAAATGAACCTAGCCAGGTACAATGAAATCTGAAGCAGAATATTTCTACTTCTGGAAATTGAATCAAATCAACAATTTGAGGCTTCATCATGTTCAAATTACCAGTTACCTGTTCGTTGAAATATTTGATTTGCTTTTTACGAATCCGTCGCGGCCTAGCGGGGCGTTTCAATTAATAATGTCTTTATATTTGCCACCTCGACGTCTTGTCGACTTAGACTGTAACATTTTTATTTCGTTATTGTGTCATGCTGTTTTGTTTTTATTTTCCTCATAAAATTATGTCAGCTTTCATGTTTATGTTTTGCATATTTTGATAATAATTATTTGCTTGTCATTTATTCAGCTATAAGGTTTGTTTTTTATGTCAGACAAACTGACATTATTTTGAAAAAGAAAACAAGGATCGCAAAGTTAAACAGGGTGAATTTTTGAGAGTGGGTACCCTAACCGTTGTAGCTACAGGAAAATGGTCTGAGGAGACTGTCCTTAATTTATGAGAAAAAATAGAGAAGAGGAAATGGGCAATTTTCACAAAAAGTTTTTTGTAGGTTTGAGTAAAACGTCGCTGCTAACATTTTCATAACGGCCGTCACTGCGGCCATTATTTGACAGCCATCATTGTCGTAGGAAGCCCAAGCTTTACTGTGTATAGCGCTTACCGTATCCACCAGTGATGAGCGAGAATGCGTAGCGAGGAATGTCCGTAAAACTAACCAATAACAACGCTAACTATATAAAGAGTATTACATATGAAGGAGCACAACTGTTTAATGCACATCGTGGAATACATCAGAACCAAGACCAAGTGGACCTTGAGAGTAGAGAAGTTGGAGTCGCGCCATAACATAAACTTCAAGTCGTTTGTGGTGCGGGTTCCAACTCAGTACTTAGAAACCTTCATAAAAGAAGAGTTTTGGCCGAAAGGTGTGCCACGACCATCCCCGCAGTGCAACACGACGCCGACACAGTCATCACTTAGTGTACAATAATGATTTGCAGTAATTATAGAAAAAATATATGTATGTTTAGGTTAAGGTATTTATTTATGGGCCTGCGTCGCCTGAATTAAATGGATTACTATTATTATTAATAATCTACCCACATTGATAAAAAGTGTTAGCTCTCTCAGCAGTTTTAAGTCTCGGCTATCCAAACACATCATTGAAAACTGCCTTGACTAGCGTCCTCCAATGTACTTTTTTAATGGTTGAGAATTGAACTGTTGAATGAGTTTGGAATAATTTTATATAATACCATACAAATATTTTGGTGACGGTAACTTAAAATAAGTGTACTTAATGTTTCTTGTCTGTTCTCATGTAAGTGGCTTTTTTATTTTATGAGAATAAATGATTTAAACCTAACTATGACAATAAAGCGATGTTATTGGTTATTTTCACACACATCCCCCGTTACGTATCATCGCTCGTTTCTGATGGAAACCTATCCTTACGGTCGAATATGGCACTATGCCGGTGGGTCTCGAGTCTCAAGTCCTAAGGTACAAATCCCGTTAAAATAAAATTCGTTTCTGCATCTTTTCTCAGAATGAGCTATGAATACTAAATTAACTGAAACGTCGGTAAACCCAAAACTCGGTTTCATATAGCGTAATGAATAAGAATACATGCGGGGATTTAAAAACACGGATTCAAAAAAGAAACACGTTTCTATAGCTGTAGTACGATGGTAGCTATAGCACGTCCACGTGCTCGCTTGTTACAGCCTCTTCCTCTTCCACTCTAGAGAATACAGACGTTGAATTATAAACGGAAAACCTGAATACAGTACGTTGAACTTTTTAAACAATAAGTAATGTTTTATTTAACTTTCAGTTCACCCGTAGTGTGGTACATGTACATGGAGGCAGTTGTTTTATTTATTTATTTAAGGTGAAAGCGTCCAGGTAGCCCGCGAAATTCAATTTTTCTTACGTTTTTTGCAATTTGCAGGTCAGTATCATATTGTATGTTGATCTAAATATGATTTGTGGCCGTATCAAATGTTTATTTAAACTCTCTAAGTTCATATAATCGCATTGAATGACTATTTCATGAAATCATGACATTTGACGATTGTGCTTACTTAAGGAGTTGTATTGCTGATTGTAATGATTATAATTATGTAAAGCCATATTTTGTTACGGTCGCAAATCATATTTTAATCAACATAAAACCTCACACTGGCCTACAAAATGTAAAAAAACTAAAGAAAATTTGAATTTCGCGGGCTACCTTATCACATGCCCCGAAGTAGAATTTACGTGAAATGAATGCGTTTATCAAAGGGCGCCGAAAGACAATCTCGCTCTACCCTCATCAAGTGCTAGGGCCGGTGCTGCCGGCAACCCTCCCGGAGGGTTCACTTCCAATATGTAAGGCGACATAGCATATGAGTTCTATGAAAATGGGTGGAGTCGAAATTGTTAATGTTTTAAATGCGTATCCTTTACTATATATTCAAAGGGTACCCCTGTTATTAAACATGTTCCTCGTTTATGATACTATGTTGTTATGTAATACTTTATTCAAGATGCTAAGAGCATTGGCTGCTCTGAAACTTACCTACCTGGGCCTGACTATAGCGAGAAGAATACTTGTGCAAGAATCGCGACACACACACACTCTTTATCTTCCTTTTGCACTGACCTCGAGTGCTTAAAAACTAGCATTTATTTTTACCATACTTAAGTGACGTTTACCTCAGAAGACAAAAGCCTTGTAACCCAGAGTTTTGTATCTGCGGTTTTGAGCCCCAAATCCTCAAAATGAATGTGTGCCAACACGTGAGCCAACACATTTATGTTATGTTTTGTAGATCATGAGACCGACGCCGATGTTATAAGAAATGAAAGAGGATATCTGATAAACTCGAGGGGTAAGACTTTATTCATATTTTTCATTTATTTATGCATTTATGTACAGGTTTGGTACACATTAACGACGGGTATCCCAAATCTCATACATAATAAAAGTATATCAGTTGAAAGTAAATAACTGGAACATTTTCGCTTGTGAAAAGGTTTTCCAAATGATACCTACGAACTACACTGTTTGTTTCTATCACTCTGACTAAAAACTCGACTCGAAAACTTACTGAATTTTTTCAGAAGCTTTTAAGTCGCTCCAAACATTTTCACCAATTTATGATTCGTAGTCGTTAGTATCGGATAAATATTCAGTGGAGGCACAAGCTCTCGCCGCTGTCAATGTTTTAAATAAAACGCTCTTGGGCAGGAAACAGCAAAAATATTACCGTAATCCTTATTCAATATACGAGACTTTACCAAGTAATATCAAACTCTAGTTCTCTAGAATTAGAGTTTATATTATGCTACACACATGTCATCAGACTACAAACCACAAATGTTCTGCATCTCACTGCCAAGTCTGACCGAAACCACATTATAATACATTTTAGCAGATAACTTTTTAACTTGCCTAGTTAAACTAGCAGAAAATGTAGGTTATTCGAGATGATAGACTTATTAATCGGATTGTTGGAATTAATGATCTGAATATTATATGACACGATCCGTTAAACAGTGCAGTACAGTGGCAGGGATATCGACACGAAAATTGTTACCATGGAATCAGTACATGATTCTGAACTGAAAAATTTCAACGCAGGGGTGTTAAAATTTTTCGTCGGTTATTAAAAAAAAAATCTGCTGTTCCTGCTACATTTTGACCGCGTAGGTATTGCACTTTTCTATGAAACAGCAGATTATTTTTATAATAACCGACGAAACATTTCTACGCACTTTTCAAATTCATGTACCGAATTCACGGTAACAGTTTTTGCGTCGATGCCAGCCTGGTTGCCGAGCTATTTTTGTTTTACAATGTCGTTAATCCAGGTTATATTTTATAGAGCGTATGGAATATGTAAGGATAATAGCAGACTGATGGCGTTCTGAAGTTTCTGTCTACACCCATGGGAAGAAAGCGTGAGCTTATGTTTGTACATTTTGTAGAATGGGGTGAAAGTTCATCCAAGTTATGATATTATAAATATTTAGTTTAGATACTGAAAGAATTCCGGGCTCTTCTCGGATTTGTAAAATGACGGATTTCTCAATTAACGCAGATCCAAACTAACAAACCAGTTTGGTTACAGGCACAAAATTGAATGTATAACAGTTTAAAAGAATTCCCTGGAAGAAATAACATCTCCCCAAATGAAATGGGTCTAAACTCCACGAAACAACCGCTTTAACTTTCAAACGACACCTAAAATTATTTTGTTTTTTTTTCGTTTTCCCTTCTAATAGCCGTTTACAGTAAAGTTTAGTAAACAATCTTAAGAAGTTGAAGCAATGCCATCAGCAGGAACAAGTTTAATCTTGCGAAGACCGATTTACGAGTTATATAAAAACATAGGAATACTTTCCATTTGCCATTTCGCATAGTATTGCGTTGTACAAGGCCTGTTTATTAGTGAAAGACTTGATGTAAAAAGATCGTATTACGATAATATTATCGTCAACATTTTTATTTTACTACAATACGGGGCTAATCCTGTATACGGTCTACTGTTATGATGTATTTGTAAAAACCTTATGTTTAAATACATTGATATTATTAAATAAATATATAACAACAATAACAACATAAAACAACAATAAAATATATAATATGTAAGGATATATACTTTTTTGTTTACTATGTTTAACCGTTTCTGTTTCCATGAAGTATTAAAAGGTCTCAGTGAGTAGGTCGTAAGTAAAATGTAAAAATGACATAAACCTGAAAATTTTAAAAAGGTCAGGACAGTATTGATATTCAACCACCACCTACTTTTTTCATTTTAAAGTAGGTAACTAGCTATGTGTATAATAAATATTGGACTTTGAACCACCCACACAGCCTTCAGTGGCCTAGAAACATTCTTTGGTGTTCTGAAGAATATTTAAGTAACCTTTTGATGAAATTCTCTTAAGAAATAATCTGGAAATTTTAGAATTGTTTTGGGCCTAAAGCCTACTATTTAATTCAAGTTAAGTTCTAAGTTATTGCGAGACAAAAAAGCCTTCGTCTTCTAATGCTAGCAAAATTATTTCACAAAATAAATTAAGTACCTAAAAGACCCTTGCTTATCTTTTACAAAATGGAAGTTATGTTTTCCCAATAGCATGAATTTTAAATGAGAAACCCAAGTGAAAGGTAAATCTTGAGTGGCAGGAAAGATATCAGAAAATGACTGTTACGCGGTAATAGTTTGGTTATACCAAGTGTTATTTGAAAGGCTCTTACGCACAACAAAGCCAAAGCCAAGCAAAGCTTGTTATCTCTTCCTTCTACCCAACACTCCCGCATAATACCCTCCTTCTTTGAATTAATGGCCCAACTACAGCGCCTTTTTTTTTGCTCTTTATTTAAAAATCCTCTCTCGTTTTCAGTAGATGATCGTTGGTGACTCGATCGGTTTCATCTAGTCTAATGTACTCGATGGTCCTGTTTTCTCATTCGTATTAGAGACCACACGCCGCAATCTGTTTGTCAATTTAATTTCAAATTAATATAGCTGAAAAAGCAACAAAGCGGCATTCACTGGTTTTCAGCCTAGATAGGCACGTCACGCAGATGGAGCAAAACAAAAAGCAATGTCCCTATTTTGGCGATAACTGGCATTGTCGCCACAAACTAAGCATTGTAATTTATCCATATTTGCACAGACACAGCAATTCATTTTTATAACAGCGTTCACAGACGGTATATAATCAGTGCCCGATTTTTGTAGGGGCTAAATGAAACAGTACAGATCAAATCACACACGTCCTTCAAAACGTAGGGGATGCAAAAATAAAATATGTCTGATTGTAGGACCTACAAAATGTATGTCCGAGCTCACTAACATTACACGAATTCACAATGCAAGATAACAAGAATGAAATGAATTACGTACTAATGCAATACGACGTGCGCGTGTAGTGAATAAATTGCGACGACAACCTAATACATTGAACATTTTAACTTGAGTTGCGTAAGAAAGGCGAGTAGGCTTGGGCGAATAAATTACGAATTTCAAATTTTTATGTGTTACTTTAAAGTTGTATTATCTTAAAGAAGTGTGGCGTTTATGCATATTCAGTGTTCGTTTGAGTGTGCGAGGGTTTGATAGACGTCTTTGCGAATAACTGCTGGCCGACCGCACCGCGCCGCGTGCATGTTTAACCGCTTGGCCACGGGGACGGGCGTCGCGAACGGTGCGGCGCGCGGCGGTGCGACTTGCGGGGCGGCAATCCATGCGGCAAAGTTTGCACGTCACGGGCAGTAGTGTTCGCAGCCGCGCCCAGTATAGACCAAGAGCGAAATGTCTTTAAAAGTTATCTCAATATTGGTTGGAGAGTAGTAGTAGTTTTGGTTCAAGACATAATGTTTAAAATACAGACTATTTATATCCAAATATTTTTTTGATTATACCCGAATGAGCGCCGAAACTATTGTTATAAATATTCAACCACAACTGGAGAGAAAGGTCAATGCAGAATTGCAGATAGGAT
The DNA here is from genome assembly GCA_947364205.1 of Agrochola lota. NCBI lineage: Eukaryota > Metazoa > Arthropoda > Insecta > Lepidoptera > Noctuidae > Agrochola > Agrochola lota. Next base: position 15,101,104 of record OX376235.1, on the reverse strand, counting down.
AGCTGGCCTAGCAATTTCAGCAAAAAAGAATTCAATATTCATTATTTCGCGGCGAATACAACTAAGTTTGGTTTCTACACTAGTCGCCGTGTCTGCCGCTCGAGACCGTGATATGCGCGGTACTAATTCATACATTTGTTTCTGTCGCCCGTCTGGTCGAAGGAGCCTCCCTTTTCTATAGGGAATGAGTTAACTTTACAGCCGTTCCTCATACCTCTATAGGCACGTTCTAAATAATGAATAACGTGATAAATGGATGCCTTATATGATGCAGTTGCCCGTTGCCTTGATACCACCGCTCAAATGACTACGTAATTTTAAACTAGATGGTAACAAATTCTTACTCTCCAATTATGTGTTAAAAATCTACAACTCGTAAACGTTAAAATCTGCAGTATGAAATCCAGATAAACGGCATTAATAAACTCAACTTAGGTTAACCCATTTACATAAGGATTTTTTATGCATACCCAATGAAAGCAGCAACAAATGAGGCACTAAACACACTAGGCACTTGCCTACATTGAAATTATTAAAAAAATTAACCACTGTTATGTTTCGTGTGCCACATAAAAGCCCAATCATCTCGCTAATTAATCAAATTATTATCAGCTTGTTGATCAAAGCTAGGCACAATTGGAACATGATTCCATTTTCTGTGAAGTGCTGTAATATGATTAGGGAGGGTTAATTTAGGTACTCTTGAGTGCCGCAATCAATATTCTGAAGCTTTGAAGTAGGTACTAAACATGAAACGTAGTTAGGTTTAAAGAACTTTATTTCTCATAAGAACTTAACAGTTCGCTTACAATGAGATACTTAGTGATCTAATTACATTAGTTAGTTACCTCTAGGGTGTTGGAGACATTATATCAGTGATTATAACTAGTAGGTACCATTAATATTAGTTACTTCTAGGGTGTTGGAGACATATTATTATTAATTGACTTCTAAAAAAAAAAAAAAAAGGAATCGGATGTTTGCATTCTAAGACACAGATTATGGCAACACACCGCAACACCCAGAATAAACTAAAACTTTCAGTTCATCTCGGATGCCGCGATGTATTGCCCCAATCTGCGTTTGAATGTGTTTATATTGTCACATTTTTTCAAATCCTCCGGTAAACTATTGAACAGCTGTGCGCCTTCAACCAATATCGTTTTTTTACCATAATTAGTGCGAGCGTGCGCTGGTTTTATCTGGATTTTGTTTTTATTCCTTACGTTATAAGTTATGTTTTTCATATGTAGTTGTATGTTTGATTGAACAGATTTGGTGATGATTTTTTTAATAAGAATGCATGTGTAGTATTTATAAAGATGAGTTATATTTAGGAGTTTGGTTTTTTTGTATAGTATTCTTGTCGGAGTTAAATAGTGATAGTGAAATAATGTTTTTATAATTTTGTTTTGTGTTCTTTGTAGTGGATCTAGGTAAGTTTTCGCAGCTGACCCCCATAGCTCAACTAAATATTCAAGATGAGATTTAACCAGAGAGTTATATATTATTTTACGTACTTTTTTTGGAATGCAGTTTGAAACTTTACGCAGTGCTGCCAGTAATGACATCAATTTTGTTTTGATATGGTTGATGTGATGTTTCCAAGTTAGTTTGTCGTCTACATGTAATCCTAGGTATTTTTCATAGGTTGGCCGTTTGAGAACTTCTTTATCTATTGTGAGTGGTGTGAACTCTGGTAACGGTTTGTTTTTGGCGCAAAAAATCATGAAAGATGTTTTTGCGGCGTTGATAGTAAGTAAATTACATTTTAGCCATTCGTTCAGCAGGTTAAGGTCGGTTTGTGCGTCCGTTATAATATCATGAATAGATTTATTGAAATAGAATAGACATGTGTCATCTGCGTATAGAGTTAAGTGGCCTCTAAGTCCTATGTTATTAATATTATTAATATAGATTAGGAAGAGTAGTGAGCTAATAACGGAGCCTTGGGGACAGCCATACGTAATGTTTTGAACAGAGCTAGTGAAATTGTCTAATTTAACTACTTGGCGCCTATTCTGTAGGTATGATGTGAACATATCGAGTGCGCTGCCTGCAATACCTATATTATTTAGTTTCTGGATGAGCTTTTGATGGCTTACTGTGTCGAATGCTTTTTTTAAATCAATAAATATCCCTAAAACCACATTTTTTTCATCAATATTTGTTTTTATTTTTGTTATTAAGTCTACTGCAGCTGCTAGGGTACTTGACTTAGCTCGAAAGCCATACTGTTGATCTATCAAGAAATTCTTGTCATTTAGGTATTTACTTAGCCGATTATATAGAACTCTTTCGAATATCTTTGATAGCACTGGCAAGACCGACACCGGCCTATAGTTACTCGGGTCAGTTCTACTTCCGGATTTATAAATAGGGCTGACCCTAGCAATCTTAAGCGTATCGGGAAAAATACCTCGAGATAAGCACACGTTTATACAGTCAGTTAATCTCCTAATTATTATAAGTTTTAAACATTTGATCGCCTTAGTGCTGACGCCATCTAGGCCTGTGCTTGTGTTGCTGTCAAGGTCGTCAATAATTCTAGATATTTCATCTGTGCTACATGGGGAAAGCTCGGGTAGTGTTATGCTATGTGTGTAATTATGGTCGTACATAAAAATATTATCGGTGTTTACGTGGTATGTGATGGGGATTTTGTTAGCTAGGTCTGCGCCTATTGATGAAAAAAACGAGTTAAATGAGTCACATATTGCATTACCTTCTGTAACCAGGCCTGAGTTCGACATCAGTTTAGGAGGTGCACGGCTGTTGTCCTTAATTTTATTTAAAGCTAAACTATTAATAAGGTTCCACATTTTCTTCGGTTGATTGAAAGTAATTTTAAATAAGTTAAGGTAGTACTTCTTCTTTTGTGTCTTGATTAGATTTATTACTTTGTGTTGTTCTTCGTTGAAGTTTTTCTTTAGATCATCGTTTTTTGGATGTGATTTTGTTTGTTGCCATAATATGTTTCGTGAGTTTATTGAATCGATAATATCTCGGTTTATCCAGTCTTTTTGTGGTAGGTTTAATATTTTAGTTTTGTCTATTTTGCTCTCATTGACTCGTTCCGAAATAAATCTCTCTAGATAATTATAGTCATTATCTTCATTGCTGTAGGCAGCTGTCAGAGCGCAACTATATAACTTTGTGTAGTCCAGTGTTTTATAATGTTTTTTCTTGTTTATTTTCGGCTCCAAGCTGCCTATTTCCAGAAATATTTGTTTATGATCTGATAGGCACGATTCCACTATTGACATACTGAATGAATGGTTGCTTATATTTGTACATATGTGGTCTAGTATAGTATTTGTTGTATCGGTTTCACGAGTACTATATAGTTTATTTATATTATTTAATACTTCGTAGCCAGTTTCTTTAATTTCATTTAGGTATTTTGTGCTTTGAGTGTCCTTGTTCAGAAGGTCTATATTGAAGTCGCCAAACACTATCGCTCTTCTTCTTTGTTCTAATTGCAGTGTGTACGTTTCTAAAAAGTTATTTATATTTGACTCACCGGGCTTATATATTGCTCCTACGTTCAGCGATAATTTCTCTATGTATATCCATAAGTAGTGGTTTCCATTTTCACATAAGTCTGCTGTTGTTTCATAAACTATACTGTTGTGCACGTATATGGAAACGCCTCCACCTTTGCGATTTCGCCTGTAGTTGTAAACATGGCTATAGTTAGGTAATTGATATAATTTTGCGTCGTTTTCTGAAGTAATCCATGTCTCGGTGAATATTAATAGATGTACGGCCCGTGGGATCGATTTCACTATGCACCTAATCTCATCTAGTTTGCCAGTTTTCCGGATGCTACGTAAATTGGCATAGAAGAATCGTAACGAGGACGGGTGAAGTGGAATATCTTCGTATTTTTTTGCTAAATGATGGCTTAGTCTACTCGTATGTTTTGTATTTAGTATTTGTGCAGTTACTGGTTTTTTTGGTAGGTTTTGTTTTCAATGATGGTTGGTGTTCCTTTAATATATTTAATAACAATGTTATTTTCGCCGTCTGCTACACGTTTGTTAAATTCTTCCTTTAAGGATTGTAAATATCGTTTTTGTGTTGGGGTTTGGTCAGAGTAAATGTTTATATTCTCAGGTAACTTTTTCTTATTCTTTAGTAGGTATCTCGGAGTTTCTGAGTCGCTGAAGCATACTTTTATAGGCCTGTTTCTATCTGGTACATATTTTCCCAGTCTAATGGTTTTAATCGGCTTGGGACATTCCTCATAAAGTGTTAACAATACTTTCGTGACTTCATCGTTATCGTAATTTCTCCTTGAGTTGAAATCTTTGTTGTTTTTTTCCAATATACCCACCAGTACAATATTTTTTTCGCGTTCACATCTGTCCTTGAGTTCAAGGATGAGGTCTTGGTGACATAAGACGGGCGGTTCTGTTAATGTACTTTTTATGTGTTGTTGATTTTGATTTTTAAGCTGAGATATCTCGCTTTCTATTATTTGTATTTTGTTTTCGTTTTCGCTATTTTTGCATTTAATATGTTCTATTTCGTTGTTTATTTGTTCAAATCTTGATGCAAAATTCTCTGCTGTTGATTTTATTGTCTTTATTTCAGTTTTAATCTCTGATATTTCCTCTTGTATGCGGTTTAGGTTTTGGTTTTGAGTTTCAGCAAACTTCTCCAAGAAATTCATCATATCTTTACGGAAGTCATCAAAGTCCTTTTTGTAGTCCATGTCTTCAGCACGCTCCTTTCTTTTTCTTAGGTTTACGTTTGTGTAGAAGTCACTATGTTCGCCGTAGGTGGATAAGTTTGGTACAGACCCGCTGGCGCTTTCGCTTCCGCTTATCAACATCACATTAGGCGTTGGTGGAGTTCTGTGCATTGCGTATGCGTGAGAGTAAGACGAAAAATAGCAACGGTTCTCTTTACTCGCGGGGGTGAGCGGTGCTGCGCACTCGTCGATGTATGACGTCGTGTACCAACGCCAGGTTTTTATTTATTATGCATTTAGTAGTAAATTTGACTTTAACACCACATTCACAAGACTGACTTTTGGGAGTTACGATTTTAGTAAAATTATTATATTTTTAGTTAATCCACTAACACGTCTGCTTCCAACAGCGCTAGAGGCTTAGTTAGTACCTGGTACTGTACCTACTAGATACAGTACCACTGTTGAGCGTCGACGCCACGCTTTGCATCAAGTAGGCTTAAAGCTTATGCTTACACACGAACACATAACATTCATGCTCAAATCTGAATGACGCAAAACCGTTTTTCAATGACCTAAAAGTAATCGGCAAAAACCAACTCACAGTTTTATTCCAATATCATCACTCAAAATATTAAGTCATTGCAATGTACTGTTATCTCATTGTTATAACTATAAAGTATAAATTAGAATTATACCCGAAAGTTTTTATAAAACTCACATCGACTTAAATGCTCCCACGGACAGGCGTAACGCGACCCTGGTGGAACAATTTCTAAGAAAACTTCACGGAAATTATTTTACGGGTGTCGCGCCGTGCATGCATTGATTTGAGCACGCGCGTTCTATTTTTGTCAAACCTTTGACGGACCACTAATACCTACCGTCATTATATGGTAAAATATAGTAGTCTTAGTGCAGACTACGACGAAACTATTGAAACCTTTTTTCAGTAGAAATATGGATGTTCAGAATATAAGTTAAGATTAGGTAAATGGGGTTTAAATGCTGGAATTTATTTTCATCAAGCATATTTACCTACTATCCAACGTGCATTATGATGAATCGAGCTAATAATGTGAGCGATTGAAGGGCTATTGAGTGTCACATGAAAATTATTTTGTAAACTATCTACATCATAGATGTAATGTTGTTGTTATGGGGGGGGATATTCAACTGTCAGTCAAATGGATTGGCAGGTCAGTTGACTCTGAAATGTTAATGTTAAACGGCTCGACGGATAAACATGTTTTTTATAATAATAATATACGATGTTACCTATTTTAATTTATAGTAAAAGTTGAATTGCATAAACATCAAAATTATGAACTGCGATACTTTCGATAAACAATCCATGTTTGGCTGATATTTTCAGTTCCTATACCAAAGAGGGTTTTGTCGAATTTTGCGGAATGTTTTGATTGATTTATTCAATTCAAATAAAAATTCCCATTCAGCGCACATAGAATATTTCAGTAAAATTGTCGACGAGTGTGGCTGTAAAATGTTATGTGCGCATGAATTGTCCATTTTGTTCTTTGCACAGCAAAATCGAACGATTGAATAAAGTATAAACCATGACATATAATGTGCGCTTTAGAATAGAAATGGACTTTGAGTGTAAAAAATTACCTATACTCATTTGTTACTTCGATTCTTTTTTTTAACGTAAGGAAATCGGAAAGATATCACAAACATTGGTCCAGAGAAGAACAGAATATAAAGAACCATTATTACAACTTACGACAAAAAATAAAGGCATGACTCATACAAAGCCAACACAGAGAATAAGATAGGTACCTAACAACAAAGTCCTATTTATGAGATATCTGAAACTATTTTATTTCAGCAAACATTGTGATTAAAAAAAGTTACGGGTGTGCGGTCAAAGTTCGCTCCCAGATTAACTGGGCAATCTTTTGACCAGAAAATTTAATAGAAAGGGTCACAAAATGTGTTACACAACAACGTAGCAACAATATTTAACTTGGTTACATTTTATCGACGTAAGTAACAAGAGAGGGCGGGCGTTTATGTCTTGGAAAAAGTTATACAGAACTACGAGTACGATTTATGTTTTCGAAAAAGTTATACAGAACTACGAGTACGATTTATGTTTACGTTTTGTTTGCTAAGGTGGCAAAGCCCGTCACTAACAGTACCAGCACCCTAATTGTGTAACAAACTTTGAATCACAATCCGTTGAAGGAAATTCCTAATCCATACCAACAGGACAGTTCATACATTTGAAAAATTCCGCCCAACAACGTAAATGGTGCAATGTACGTGGCTGACTGTAATTGTATTTGTGTTACGTAATTGGACCGCTAACTTTCTTCTAAATTCCTTTATTGACCTAAAGTTGCGAAAACAGTAGATTCGAATTGCATGACAATCTATTATGCATTTAATTACCTGGACACGTGCGTGGTGTTTGTTTAAATAACTTGCAAATGGGTCGAATTCAAAGCCTTATGAATTATTAGATTAAAAATGTACAGTTCTGTAGTGAATTTTCTTAACTTAATCCTATATTAAAAAAAACTACCAGTTTTGTATAAATGATATATTTAGCTGTCATATCCGATTTATATAAATTAAAATTCAATCTTGGAAAACGCCACCATTTTTAAGTTTGCCCAACATTTGTCCGCCAACTGCTTCCCTTACGGTTGGTACCACACCAGTCAACTGACGAAGGTCTCAAGCGCTCGACCCCTGTCGCACGCAACGATACAAAAAACTGAAACGGATAACTATGTAATAAAAAGTCATCTCGTTTGGAAACAAGAATCGAGAGGAAAATAGTTCTGGGGTTTCGGGTTCAATTTAATTTAATATTGTAGAAGTCTGTTTTAAAAGGTCCTTGTTGGAGACAAAGGAAAGAAATCACTTCAGGGAAAGTCTAATTTGAGTTTCAGGAATTTGGCTATATTTGTGTCTAATTTCGTGGAATACGATTTTTCTACAAGGAATATTAATGTAAGAAAATGTTTAGTATAAGCGCATATTTTATCGAGGTTTCCAATCGCTGTGTATTTTCTTACAACTAAATCTTTTTTTCACAACCCCAAACTTTTCCTTTGTTTTAACTTAACGCAAATACTTGTAGTATAATGCTTCGAAAGCCCATTATATATAAAGTACTCAGCTGGTACCTAAATAAAGAAAAGCAGTAAGATCAAAAGTGGAAGCAAACAGAAGCCGATATTCAAAGCCGTGAACTAATAGAACAAAAAGCAACTAAACCTGGACAATTGTGTTCCGCGTCTGTGTTGTCCTGGACTCTATTGGTAACAGGCTCTGTTTCCAAGTATAATCTTTTCAAACACTTTTCTCTCGGTAAAGCAAAGAAACTTTTTATGGTAAATAAAGCACCCCGTAGTGAGCCTTTTAGCGAGAGTTTTAACTTTGAAGAGCTGTCCGTTCAAGATTTGTGGATGTAGAAAAAAGTTACTGATAATTTATATGATTATTCAGTAAAATATTAGAAAATCCTCTGGCAATATTCCAAAACCAATTTTAAACGAAAAATGAGCTGTTCATCAGTAGACAGCTACTTGGTACCTTTTTTTTTTTTTAGGATGGGAAATCATCTAATGACTTCTCCCGCTCTGGGCGGAGCGGGAGGGCGTGTCAGACTTTTACTGACTAAAACCCACCCGTGTTCCTTCCGTTGCCCGTGTGCTGGGGCCGCGATATCCCTTTCGGACAAACCCGCAACCCCAGCAGGCATTGGTCCTTACGGACCCCGCCAGTTGGTGCTGACATCTCTTTGAGGCGCGCGTGGAACCTGACTGCTACTTGGTACCTGAGGTCAGCCTTTGCGGATCCAATAGTCAGCCGCTTATCGGCCATAATTATGTGATCTAGTCAATTGAAATTGAATGCAAGAGACTTTATAATCTTTAATGCAATACATTATAATAAAAAATAAAAAAAAACAACATAACATCACGCCTGTAATCCCCAAAAGGTTAGCCAGAGGTATACCTATAGTACACCCACATTTCGCTAGTTATGTTTAAGTCCCCCGTAAAAGGGGGTGATATTCTATTCTACAAATCAATTATTTTTTCTTACTATAAGTATTACCAATTGCTAAGGTTCGTTTATACAGAAAGAGATCGCCTGTGTGCTAGATCAAATTACCGTTTTTAAGTTCCATAAGGTTAACGACGGAGTCTGATCCTATAGGTAATGATAAAAGTCCTGATCTTGTGTTAACCCTTTTTTAAATTCCCTAAATTAGGTTAAGTGTAACATTCCACACGAACAAGAGTCAGATTAATTATGATTTTTACTTTAGCTTTTCACATTGTTCGGAATAAATGTGTTTGCAAGCAGTTGCATTCTAAGTTAGTTTTGTAAACTCATTTCCTCAGCTTCTAACAGCAAACCGTCAGGCTAGTCCATAAAGTTACTAACTTCTCTCACATCGTGTTGTTCTCACACAACCTCGCTTGTTACAAACAAAGGAACAAACAGGTAAAGTTTACAAAATAAAAGTTTCGTACGAAGGCAATTAGTCAAGTGGTAAGAGTTTAGTGAGCGTTGTTGTTCAAATATGAAAAAAAGGTTTTTTTCTACTGTTTGAAAGATAACAACCATACCGTAGCGTTATAAGGTTAATCTTAAGTTTACCACCACTCTAACTAAGTATAATAAAGCACTTGGTTCATAATTCTAGCAAAAATAGTAACGGCTTTTGTACGCACACAGGCACAAGCTGGTACTTTACTGCAGCAAAAGAAAATCCAGCTCGAACAGACTTATAAAACAAGATAACGATTCTTAACAATATCATTGTTCATATCACGTTGTTACAATAAATATTACTGAGAAACTTTATTATTTATTACGTGAACGCTTGTTCCGAAATAAAGAACGTTAAGTTAGTAAGGGTAAGTGTTGCGACCGACTTTTTACTTTGGAGCTAATATTTCATGAACACTTTTTTATCGGATTTTCCTGGGTAACGGTTAGAATTTGCCATGAAACATTCCAATATCTGGTGTCAATAAGTGCTACCAAGATTCTTCAATATTCAATCCAAAAACGGGCATTTTTCAAGCAACAACGTTTTTTCCGTGATTTCTAACCCGATTTACGTGATTCATCATTTGGTAGAGGAAGCTCGCGCGGTAGTCCCTTGTAAATTTTATTAACATTGCTTGGGTACTTTTTGAGTTCCAATACATATATACTAAAACTCACGCCTTCTCCCTATGGGGGTAGGTAGAAACTACAGAACGCCAATAATGGTTTCTAGATCAACATCATTTTTGGCGATCTCTAAACAAACATCTTGTTTATCTTATCTTTTCCTGTGACATACGAACAAAACAAGTAAACAGGAACTGACCAATGTTCTGCGTAAAATACCCTACAGAGATACAACTATATGAAGTAAATATCTACCTATGAGAAAAAGAGAAATAAGCCTAGCTAAAAGTTTAGGAAAATGAAACAAAAAACACCTAAAATCTTCACGGACCCTTTCGTTATTAAGGTTTCAGGTATTTTTCAAACATTAGAAACAGTCTCTGCGATGTACAGCGGCAGTTTGATGCTGAAACTTGAGCACATTTGTCTCAGCGACGTTATCCGAATAAACGCGGACAGCCCAAGTAAATAGCACTGAAATCTGTTTGTCGGAGGGAATGTATTTTTACTGGGACTAACCGCAGTTAAAGAAGTTTTATGTTATTGTAGCTTTGTTGAGGAAGTAGTTAAGTATAATAAAACTTTCGAGTTTGTTCATCTACTCCGGGCTTTGGGCATGTTATTACTTGTTTAGGTACTTTGATACTTGTATTTCTAGATGTTTTCAAGAGCTTATTGCATACTAAAGATGCTATAGAATTTTATTAAACGTTTTTTTGTACGTGACAATAGCTATTTTTACTTTGGTTATTTTATCTTCGGGCCCGAATAACAATTCTTATATTTTCTTTTTTGATTAGTGCCTAATGTCAGAGTTTTTATGCGGCCCCTGGGCCTTTGAATTGGCTTCACATGCCATCGAGAAATATCTCTCAGCCATGCTTTTTATGGTCCTCGGAACGCGCCACTGTCGGGTTCCCAGATAACGGCGGGAGGGGTTCACATCGGTGTCGAGTCGACGATGAAGTACCTGGGACTCGTCCTCGATAGCCGGTGGAACTTCGCAGAGCACTTCCGACGTTTGGCTCCGAAACTGGAGAGGGCTGGGGCTGCTTTGAAGCGGCTTTTGCCCAATCTAGGGGGTCCAAACGCTTCCTGCCGGAGGCTCTGTGCGGGGATCGTATGGTGCATGGCCCTTTACGGGGCACCGATGTGGGCGCGTTCATTAAGGCTGCGATCGGCCCTGCGATTGAACGTGTCCCAAAGGGTCATGGCCATCAGGCTGGTCAGAGAATACCGCACGGTCTCCCATAAGGCGGCGAGCCTTCTTGCCGGACTACCGCCATGGGATCTGGAGGCAAAAGTCCTCGCGCACATGTGGGAGTGTCGCGAGGAGGCGAAACGCCGGGGCGTAACTCCGCTGCCGCGAGAAATCACGGCACAGCGAACAGAGCTCCAGCGGGATTTCATGGCGGCATGATGGAGAGTGCGATTGTCGCAACCCAGCGCTGGGCACGCCACAATTGTGGCGATAAGTCCCCTCTTTGAGGAGCGGCTAGAGAGGCGCCACGGCATATTCACCTTCCGCCTGACGCAGGTCCTTACCGGACACGGTTGTTTCGGGAGTTTCCTGTTCCGTATAAGGTGGGAGGAAACGCCCGAGTATCACCACTGTGTGGATCACCCGGAGGACACGGTGGAGCATACGGTGGAGGTCTGCCCTGCTTGGGCGGAGCACCGCCGTGTCCTCACGGAGGCGATCAGCGGCGGCGATCTCTCGCGTCTGGCCTTGGTTCAGGCCATGGTCCGGAGCGAGAGTGCATGGGGGGTCGCCACTTCCTTCTGCGAAGCAGTGTTGCTCGCGAAGGAGGAGGCGGAGCGCGCGAGGGAGAGGCAAGATTCGCGCTCTCGCGCCCCTAATCGCCGCAGGAGACGCCACGGGCGTCGGGAGTCGGGAGCCGACTTCTGGCCACCGTTGGCGTGGGCTTGCGGACGGTGAGCAATGGGTAGCTTGCCGTCCGATTAGGACCAGGCCCGGGTCGACGGCGCGTTGTGTTCCACGCGCGCCTCAAAGAGATGTCAGCACCAACTGACGGGGTCCGTAACGGCCAATGCCTGCCAGGGTTGCGAGTTTGTCCGAAAGGGATATCGCGGCCCCGGCACACAGGCAACGGAAGGAACACGGGTGGGTTTTAGTCAGTAAAAGTCTGACACACCCTCCCGCTCCGTCCAGAGCGGGAGAAGTTATTTGATAATTTCCCACCCTCAAAAAAAAAAAGGGCATGCCGGTTTCCTCACGATGTTTTGCTTCACTGTTTTTAAAGCAAGTGATAATAATGCAATACACACATGAATCCGAAAAGTCAGAGTTGCGTGCCTTGGGTTTGAAATCGAGACCTATGACTTGGCAGTCCGATGGTCATACCACTAGGCTATCACTGCAACACTCCTTATATTATAATATAAAACATTGTTTGAATCCGAAATTTACCCGAGCTTTGAAGATAAATGTTTACCGCAGAAAGTCGTGGCGGGTCGCAATAAATAAGGTGCTTCATAAAAGTTGCACGCGAAATGTGTGAAAAAGCTGTAATGGAGGTGAGAGAAGAATACCTTAGAAGCATGAATGATAATGAATAATGAATAAAAAGCATTCGTAGTAAGTCCTTAATCTTTTGAATATCTACTAAAATATGTTATGAAATTTTTTAATTTAAAGCATGTAATTTCAGAGTGGACAAGCTATAACATCTGTAACGGTAAGAGCATGCACATATGTGACATAAGTGCTCCAGTGAAGTTATCATAAACTTTACTTGTTCGCACTATTAGATAAGACCGCTTTACTTCGTGAAGTCTCATCTCACGCACGTCACTAACACGCGCGTCCGTAAACATACTGGAACACACTACAGAACCCCTCACATGCATAGATACATACAGCCAACGACTGAAGATAACGTACGCGGTGAACAGAACCACAATCTGTTAGAAAACAATACCTGCTTGAAATCATGTTTGAAATAAGAATAGAGAGATTCATATCTGTGTAGACAAAATCTCCAACAAATTGGAGATTTTGTTAGACAATTTCGATGTCTGGATATAGATACAAGTTCTCGGTTTTCAATCAGATAAGTCGCTTTTGAATCGACATCGGAAAACAAACAAAGCTTTCCTTTGAACAATACTGCTATGTGATATCTTTATAACTAACGTTAATAATGAAGTACTCTTGAAATGGAGTTTCAGCATAACATCAGATAAATGAAGCATTATGAAAATGTAGTAAGTGAATCGGTTTATTCATTTATTTCTCTTAAAAAAATGATACAAAATTATCGATTCTTCTCACATAATATTAAGTACCTATAAAGAAATTGTGGTGCTTTAATAAGTACCTACGTATTGTTAAATTATTGTTTTCTTCTTCGAGATTTTTAGGCACGCGGCCAAATATACAAAAATTCAATAGAAATTACGCAGCCTGCCTCTTTTTATAACTCGATATTAATAGCGAAGTCAGAGCTATGCTCTTTTTTTTTAAACCGGCCTTTTCCAATACGAAGGGTTCCGTACAATATTTAACACTTCATAAATTTCTTTTTAATATTTTAGTAAAAAAATCACATTTATTGTATGGGAACCCCCTTAATTGTTAACTTTGTTTTATTTTTATTATTTGTTGCTATAGCGGTAATAGAAAATCTGTAAAAATTTCAACTTTCTTCTTATTACGGTTCATGAGATACAGCCCACTGACTGACAGACGGACGGACGGATGGACAGACAGCGGAGGCTTAGTAATAGAGTTCCGTTTGGCACCCTTCGCGTATGAAACCCTATAAAAAATATTATTGAAAAACCTTGTAGTCGAGGGTTAAGTGTTCGCTTGTTTGTCGGTTTGCAAAACCTAGGTACTTATAAAATATTGATTCGAAAAGAGTAATTATTGAAGTGCAATACATATTTATACCTATGAGAGTGTGATAATTATGTAAATACCGCGAGATACACAACGCGGGGTAGCGGAAAGTGATCCGTTCAGCGTGTCACCCAGCGGTATTTATTCGTAACCGATTCACGACACTTATCTGTTTAATGTGAAGTGAACGGAGGACGGATAGAGTGAGTAATATAACAAATTGAAAGTAAATTGATTAGAATTATTTCTTTGTTAGCCGATGCTGATGCAGGCACGCCAATATTAGATTTTCAGAGTTTTTCAATGCTTTAAAAGAAGTACGAACATGTGAACGTCAATGCAACAAGACTTCAAAGTGTCAAAGGACAAATTCGCAAATATTTCTTGCAGAGGGTTTTAGTCGTGAGTAATATGTTGCCGTATCTAACACTTTGACACGTGTAGGTCCTTGTTCATATCATCTGCAGTAAGAATGTGAGTGAATATGTAAATGTGCCACGACGCGCACCCGCGGTGAGTGAAGGGGCGGGCGACACTTAACTGTGACGTCATCCCACAGTTTATGTGTTACCTCGTATTTGCATATGACAGGCTCATTTGATGTGTTGTAGGAAATTGAATTTATAATGTAGGCTGTTGAGAGAATTAAAATCTATAAATATTAGCCTTTTCCCGCAATCCTAACTAATATTATAAATGCGAAAGTGAGTTTGTTTGTTACGCTTTTACGCTAAAACGGCTGAACGGATTTGGATAAAATGCACATGGGTAAACAAAAAGAATTTTAAGAAACTTAGCTCCGATACCAATAAAACACAGTGGAGGTAGATATTGACGCTTTGAAGCTGAAAGATTTCCAAAGGTTGTTTGTTGAAACGCGTCGGGAGTCGAGAGCCGACTTCCGGCCACCGTTGGCGCGGGCTTGCGGACGGTGCGCAATGGGCAACTCGCCGTCCGATAAGGACCAGCGTGTCGACGGCGCGTTGTGTTCCACGCGCGCCTCAAAGAGATGTCAGCACCAACCGACGGGGTCGAAAGACCAATGCCTGCTGGGGTTGCGGGTTTGTCCGAAAGGGATATCGCGGCCCCGGCACACAGGCAACGGAAGGAACACGGGTGGGTTTTAGTCAGTAAAAGTCTGACACACCCTCTCGCTCTGCCCAGAGCGGGAGAAGTCATTTGATGATTACCCATCCTGAAAAAAAAAAGGTGTGGATACAATATATTTTATTCTGTGCTACTTACTGCTTAACTCAATGGTCAAGTTCATGAAGGTAAACGTTTGTTCACAAACAAAAACCGTGTCGATGCTGCTTCATGGTGAGGCTTTCAATTTTCTGGAGATTATGAAAGGAAGAGATGTACACAATTACACAAGGAGTATTTTTATTGAGTACTAGCTGCGCCCCCCGGTTTCACCCGCATGAGTCTCGATCTATATAATAACCTTATACTTATAATATGACCTAACTCGGGTCATGGTCTACCCCTGTGCCAAATCTTATCCAAATCCGTTCAGCCGTTTTAGCGTGAAAGCGTAACCAACAAATAAATTCACTTTCGCATTAATATTAGTTTTTATTTAGCTGAATGTAGCCTCTAGTGATTGTAACTAAGTAAGTAAAGCCTAGGGCAGATTGGCGCGACGCGACTCTAACAAAACCATTTCTAAGAAAACATCACGGTAGAACAAATACCGGTGTCGCGTCGTGCCAGTCTGCACGAGGCCTGAGTCCAGTTTTGTTTTAACATATTAATGTTTGTCTAAGACAAAACTTGATTTATTTATTGCGTAGGTAGTCATTTTAAGGAAGTCATAAAAGCGTGTTCGAGACGTCAAAAGTCTAATTCAAGTCATAGCGATTGCAAATATGTTTTATTCTATAAAACAATTTCGAAAGCTTTGTTACACAACACAACAAATATGGCAATATTGCCTACTTTACAGACCAACAAAATTGATTGCGGAAACCATTTTTCCTTAACCAATAAAAATACACGATTCAACTCGGATTCCTTCTGGAACATAAATCGAGATGAAGAGCAAATTGAATCAGTAAGTTATTTCAGAACTGGATCGCTGAATAAAAAAAAAGGTTTGGTTATAGTTAAGAATTTAGCTGATGTATTTTAGCATTAACAGCAATAAGTATTAATTTTCGCCTTTGCTTTTACACGAAGATTTATAATCATTTTATTCTGTGCTTTTCTTCTAAGAGAAAAAAAAATCAAAATTACCTACCAACAGCTTACCTACAAACCAGTTATACAAATAAGTAGCCAATGTATAATATGTTTCGTGGCTACACGTTGATACAATATTATGGAATGCAGATTGTAGACAATTAACTGAAATATTTTGGAGGTTGACTGTACCTATCAATAAACAACAGTTTTGTAAAGTTTAGGTACCTTCAAGTTCCATGAATGGCTTTCAAAGGATACTTCAGATTTCTTTCAGAACAATAAATTCAGAATTGCTTACTGTCAGAAGTTAACAGACACAATAGATTTGTATTGTTTCAAATTTGTCTTTTGATTTGATTTGTTTGTAGATACTCTTACTTAATAGATGGTAGTGCGGCATGGTGAAATTAAAAGACGACGCCGCACGGTGGATCGAAAATCGGCTGTAGAAGACATAGGATCTCGATGTCTTAAATGTTATTTTTTTTGCTGGAAATGACTTCTGCCGCTCATTACTGTTCTATAAAATGTCATATGAAGTAACTGTGTGCACAAATGGAAGAGTTATAATTTTTATAAGAAAAAAATGTATGGAGCTGACATGAAAAATGAGGATATCTCTGGAATGGCTAAGATAACCATTATATCCTTGCACACTGTTATAGTACTATTTATTTGTGAATTTTTGACATACTTTATGTTGCGTCATCTCTTCTGCTTTTTTTTTTAAAAATCGTCAAAATTAAATAATAAAAAATGTTTATGATATGTACATTTTAATGCTTAAATATGGCTATACCAAGTGTAATTTACAATATTTTTTATGCTTAGACCAAAACATTCTAAGAAATCACAAAGTCGTATTACCTACTTATTTGAAATGACATGGTAATTATGAATTAAATAATATGTAATCTTGTCTAACGCCTCAAGTCCAAATTAGCTAATGATTAATAAAACTTAATACCTATATACCTGTTAAAAGGATATGTACCATAATGAGGGTAATTAGATAAACGGTGATCATTAGTCAATAACAATAAATGGTAAACTATTGTATGATTAAAAATAAAAGCAAATTATTTAAAAAATAAAATTAACTTAACCTAACCTAACATAAACAATAAAAGTTAACTTATTTTATACTTCGTCACCATCAGAATCCACTTCAGAATCAGGCTCTACAATAGATATAACTTCTAAGAACTCTGTCGGAGCTTCCTGATCCTGAAGTTTCAGTAGTTCTACTGTTTCCTTAAAGTATGTCTGCCTCTTGTGGGCATTTAATTTTGGTCTTGTGGAAGAAATTAGAGGATCAGAAGAGACGATAAGCATATTGAGGATATCCTCGTTTGATGATTGTCTACTCTTTTTCCTAGAATGGGGTTCTCTGAACCTCCTAAAGTCTTTGTTTCGGGAAGCTGAAGCTTCTTCCGAAAGACTTCCAATTGGTACAATAGCATTTTCTGCAATTATGTCCCCTCCGTGAATCAACAATTTGTGGACGGTTGATGACATGTAGTACCAATCGTACAGTTCCACGTATTTTTCAGCGGTTGTTCTAGCGTATTCTTTAAATTTCGGCACGTCTACAATCTCTCCAGATGTGATAGCTTGCAGAATCACAGCAAATCTGCGTATTAGGTCTTCATCTAATTCAGTGATCGCTGCAGTTTTATCAGGAAATTCAAAAAACCGCCTTGCTGTGTTCCCGTCGTTAGTTGTGCCTGATCCTTGCTTAACGATGTCAATCAAAAGGTTGAGATCATCTTTGAATCGATCTTGAATGAGTTTTTTTCGTGAATGCAATAACTCTTGATGACCTTCTCCTCTTGCAGACCACTTTTTGAAGTCGAGACGATACGCTATGTGTAGAAGACATTCCATCACATTAATGCGGGCATGAAGTGATGATAATCCGAACTCATGCACACCAGAAGAAATGGTTTTTGACGCAATGACATCTAACTTATTCATTTCTGTAGGCTTAGCCAAACACAGGTAGCAGGCCGCATTTGACTTAGCTTCAGACAGATATGTACAAATTTTGCCGTCAATCATCGTCATCATTAATTTGTGACTAATTTCATGTCCTTGACATTTTGAGGGAACGAGAGCTTCAATTTCGTTATTCATTGCAGTTTTTTCATTTATGACAACGTCTTTGGTTTCTTTCACAAAACTAAACTGGACTGGACGGCAATACCTAGGTGAGCAGGGTTTTGGATTCACCCATACGGTATCACCGTCAGCTGTCAACTTTAATGGAACCAAAGAGGTCATAAATATGCTGGAATCATCTTGACCACTCTCTATATTTTGCTTATATCTACTTTGGTTAGATGCACCGTCAAATCCCCACTTTGATATTAATATCAATTGTTTATCTTGTATCGCATCAGGACTACGAATAGTTTCAAAAATTCTGTTCACTGTTAAATCTAGTAACGCTTGTAGTGCAATCTTAGCAGATGAATCCGTTACAGTCACAAATGTCTTCGGAGGGTAGCACTATAGCTTAGCTTTTTGCACTTTATAGTAAGACGGATATATCTCCTTTGAACCTTCTCGAATAGTCGTTTCCCTTAATGTGATATATTGCCATTTCGATAGTTTTAATGAAAGTAGCAAACCCAGTGCTTTTTCTGGTGAAAATATTGTTGAAGGAGCTGGTTTGTTCAACATTTCCTTGATTTTTTCTGCTGCTTCTGGATTTTGGAGCATATGTTCAATAACAGATGCAATATCCTCACGACCATCTCCTTTCAAAAGTGCTGCAGCTGAATAAGCTACTTCATTAGGGTCATCGCCTATATGTTCATCAGATCGTCTCTTCTTCTGCTTGTTACTTAGATCTTCAAACGGCTTTCGAGATCTTTTTGTCATCGTTGAAGTTGATTTCATTGTTGAAGTTGATGGTACAGGTTCAGGTACAGGTTCAGTAGAAATATTTTCACTTGTTGATTCTTGAATGAGCAAATTGGTTTGCACGCAGTTTGGCCAGTCAATATTTGCCTCAAGCCAATTACTGTAATCACGTCTAAAAACTTCACTTTTCCTGTGGGATCGTAACCATCTCTTTTGAACTGCCCGTGTAAATCTTCGACAAAATTCTTTCACGGTAACACTGTGTTCATCTGAAAGGCTAGAGCCCAGTCGAATAACAAGTGTGTTGAACAATAGTTCATGATCGAAAGACGAAGCATCCTGATTGCTCAGAATAACAAACAAATCCAAATTTGTAATAATGCTTTCCATTATTCACGATCACTGAGTAAAAAGACACGGTAGGATAGATGTTAGTATTAGAAATGCTCTAAATGAACTGAAGTTGTGAATCCAATGTTTGACTATTTATTGTTATTGATGATGGTATCACATTTATCTAATTACTTTCATTAAGTTAATCCTGCACTAATTGCTAAATTAGCGAGTACCCCAAATTATTTTGGTACGTATCCTTTTAACTAGGTATATAGGTATTAAGTTTTATTAATCATTAGCTAATGTGGACTTGAGGCATTAGACAAGATTACGTATTACGTAATTCATAATTACCATGTCATTTCAAATAAAAATCACAAAGTGGGTAATACGACTTTGTGATTTCTTAGAATGTTTTGGTCTAAGCATAAAAAATATTGTAAATTACACTTGGTATAGCCATATTTAAGCATTAAAATGTACATATTATAAACATTTTTTATTATTTAATTTTGACGATTTTTTAAAAAAAAAGCACAAGAGATGACGCAACATTAAGTATGTCAAAAATTCACAAATAAATAGTACTATAACAGTGTGCAAGGATATAATGGTTATCCTAGCCATTCCAGAGATATCCTCATTTTTCATGTCAGCTCCATACATTTTTTTCTTATAAAAATTATAACTCTTCCATTTGTGCACACAATTACTTCATATGACATTTTATAGAACAGTAATGAGCGGCAGAGGTCATTTCCAGCAAAAAAAATAACATTTAAGACATCGAGATCCTATGTCTTCTACAGCCGATTTTCGATCCACCGTGCGCCGTGGAAGTGGCGAAGTTTTGGGCCAACATGATTTTAAATACTGTCATATGAGCGTAACGAAGAAGATCACCAGCTGAAATTTCATGTAATTTAGAGCTCATGAACCTGGTATAGGATTCAGATATGTATTGCATTTTCAAAATTAGAAAGAAGGTCATTTATGTTCTACTTTTAATTTTATAAAGGTACTAGCTTCGGCCCGCGATTTGGTTCGCGTGGAAGTCGTCGAAGTCGTCGAAGGCACCACAATATAATAAAATAACGGTCACATTTTTATGAAACTTCCGTGCTTCCGTAGTTTTGGTCTCAGCAGCCAAAATTCTGTGTGTCTCAAAAGATTGTATGAGTCATGATTGGTGGCGCTCGTGCTGGAGCAATCAACGTAAAATGTGGCTGTTATTTTAGTATATTGTGTCTTACGACCACGCGAACGAAGTTGCGGGCAGAAGCTAGTTTAATTATATACTTGTTTGAAAATACATTACGAATGAATGAATTTGTGTATTTATTTCGCTTACTACGTCCAGAACTGAGTACGAGTAGATGGAGAGAAAAGTTTAAAAAAAATTAATTGAAAATTAATTTGTAATTATAATTCTAAAAAACATTTATTTAAACTTAAAGCCATTTATGTTATTTAGCTTTGCATGATAAGTTTTTCTTTTAAGCTTCATCAACTTCCCTAGCAAAAGACGTGCGATTTCAAATTCGACATAGCTAAATAACATTTTATTATGAGTATATTGACAATCATTGTTAAAGAATCACATTTAAAAATCATAAAAGGCACTGCCTTGATTTTGAAAAGATGATTTCTAATATTCACAGCAAGATTACAAACCTATCAACGTTGAAAATCTTATAAAGTGTGGGTGTGAAGTGAGTTTAAACGTTAATTTGCAAATTCAATTTCATAAAATTCCTTGAGAAGGTCGTCGTGGGAAAGGGGAATGGGGACTATAGACGGAAAATTGTCTCGTTATTTTAGAAAATAATTTCATTTTCAAGAAACGCCTTGTGTAGTAGGTACCTACCTAATGTAAGTAAAAATGCCTCCTCGAGCAATAGAAATTAAATAGTCTCAGAAAACTTTCTTGAACATTACCATTTTGCGCTTTCTATTTTGAGGGGCTTAAGTAATGTAGGGTTTTGTTAAACATAAAGTAAAACTTTTTTACTTCCTATCCTGTTTTTAACACTTTATCACTGTGTTATTTTAATCTCGAATATATTTAATTATTAGGTATTCGGAACGCCTTGTTAAATTCAATTTGGAACCTTTGCAAGTTCGCCGTAAACAGCAACTATTTATAAAGCCGCCTAAGATCCTGCATTCCACGCTGAGCTCTTCAGCTCTGCTGTCCCTCATAAATCCGGAAAACTTTTGCACTTATCTTCAGTAACACAACACATGCATACATAACATCACGCCTGTATTCCCCGAAGGGTGAGGCAGAGGTGTACCTATAGTACACCTACATTTATTTCTCTAGTAATGATTTTAAGTCTAAGGGGCTAGCCTATTGTCATCAACCGGGCACAAATCCAGACTCCGGGCTGCCACGGAGAAATCTTAAGTAACCTACACAACAATTAGCACTTATCCTTGTATAATGTAGATGATGGTGACCTTAATTACGCTTACAAGTTCCTCGCAAGGAGCAGCACTTAAACTCAATGCATAATATATTCCTTTGCCTGAAGGCTTCGGTCCGAGCTCATCCGCACCAATGTCGTCTTGTACTCTCTATTTAAATTACATAACTCCTTGTGGCCGAGGAGATGTATCGCTACTTTATGCATGTGGTTTAATCTGGAGTGTACCATTTTGGAATTGAAATAATCTTTAGTTTTGGATATACGTTCTGATTTATACATGAAAGCAAAGCTATAATGGCATAAATATGGCGTAAATAACACCAATTTGAAATTGTAGTAATTATTGCTTGACCTCTTTTTCATTTCTCTCTTCAAAAACCTTTCTCTCCTCTCAACTTTTGTAAATCTATGAGATGCCGCCACTGCAAAATGTACTACAAAGTTATTCCGACTACGTTTTTGGATAGTGGAACTTTTAATTATTGATTTATGAAAATGGTTTGTGCCAGTTTCGATAGCTGGGCTTTCAGAACACGTAAAATAGTGGAATTGTTTGTTGTATGAGTTGGCCTTTTAATAACTTTGTGCTGTGCAACTTGTGGCAGATATACATATAAATAGTATTGTGGCAGTTATATACTTCTGAGTTAATTGTTTCAACCCACTGCTCCGTGAAATTCATTACTTTGTACATTAAAGTGCTCATCGACGCACCCACGTTCAAGTTTACAGCCCTCGCATATTACAGACTGCTCGTCTTCACTGAGGTGTATATCTCATCGTGGTCACACAATCACTGTGACGTCACAGTGCAGATTTGAAAGACGCCAAGCGCCTATTATATAAAGGGATACTACAAAAAGCACATGGTTTTGATCGCATTTAATTTACTATTGTAAACAAAGAATTAACAAGCGTGACCTAATTTGCATTTGGTAGGTTTACCAAATGCAAATTAGGTCACGCTTGTTAAAGTATTTATCTTACAAAAACTGGCGAAAATAGGTCCATTCAATTATATATAGCCGTCACGTTCAAAGCTCTACAACGTGTCCACACAACAATAGCTATCTACGGTGACAGATGACACACGACCACATTACACGGTATCAATAAAACACGAATCTGCGGGTTTTGTAACGATATGCAAATTGTTGCTCGTTCGCGTGACTATTATGCCGGTCACCGAGTGCTGGGTAAGCAGAATGTGCGCACGTTTGCCATAAACCGGACGCGTCAAGGGTCAACTCTGTTTTTTTTCACGTCCACGAATAAGCTTTACGGCACGTTTTATGTGCCCTAATATGAACTGAATATTAGTTGATCTTAATTGTGCCTAGTCGTAGCATTTATTTATTTAGTAGTTTTAACTAAAAACTGTGCCATCTCGTCGCGTTACTGAATGCTTTTAATCTATATTATACGTACTTATAACAAAGCTGCAGAGTGTTTTTTTTGGCGTTATTCTCTGGAACTACCAGGTGAATTCGAAACTTGTGATTGTTAGAAAAATTTTAAAAATTCTTGAGGAAGGTTATTTGACACGCACATGCGACATTTTAGGAGACGAGCAAATAGAAAACAAGTCAGAAAGAACGCTAAGTGAAAACGAGGTAATAACGTGGGCGGGCGATGCGATGCGATGGGGAAACCAGAAATTTTACGCGGAATGAATCGCAGGCACAAGCTTATTAATGAAATAAAGAAGTCACTTAATTAAACTCCAGCAAATTGCCGAAGAGTCAAAATTACCGTTAAATGCTTCGATGAGCACGTGCTAGTGGAGAGCATGACGATGCTCCACCTTGTATCTTTTAATGCTGGTTTTTAATCCTCTCGATGGAGATATCATATGAAGTTTTATACTCTTAGAAGAAAGCCCCCTCAAAATAATTATACGAAAAAGGCATAGATTTTAGAGTTCCGTTTCCAAACTTAAAGGAAAAACGGAAGCTTTATGATTACTTTTTGTGTCTGCCGCAGAGGAATTTTATTTCTCGTTGGATTGTGATTGAAAGTGCGTTATGCGATTGCGGTGCTGGTTATGGTTATAAGTTGTGATATCAAAAGTAATAATAACTTCGTATTCATGATTTTTTTTATCACAGATGATAGTTCCGTAACTAGCATCTGATACGTACTCGACTCGTAGCTCAGGACACTCACGCGCATATGTGATCAAACTAAACCTTTGCTTGGGGATTTTTTGACAAGAATACATGCCAAGTAGCTTTTCGAGTTGTTAAGTGATGAGTGGGGGTTTTTAATGTTCCCCGAAAATCGAGATGTATTCCCTGATTGTATTCCCTATTTAAATTTATTGCCGCTGAATGTATTTAGAGAATACATTTCGTCAATTTATTGTTTTATTAATTTTATTATTTATGTACACACAATAAATTACATATAGAGACGACATAGTTATAGTTCTGAGTACAAAGGCATTGAATATTTCTTAAGAAATTTCTTCCAGCAGTCCTGCGAAAGGAGAAGTGAATAAGAAATATAGACAATAGTGTGTGAGAACAAGAAGACAAAATATGAATAAGCGAAGTCTTAAAACTAATATTAAATATACCTACACGTATAAAGCTTAAATATATAAATATATATATATATATAAATACTCACAGTTGAGAGGAAAGGTAATGCTCTTTTACTCGATATTTTTGAATACAGATATAGTTTTTGAAGAAAGAAAAGAAAGAAGAAAGAAAGAAAATACGTTTATTTGCGGTACACATGACGCAAGATGAGAACAAAACACGAAAATAAACAGTTTGGGGGAAAACATGCGTCACATCCACGCAAAACGGCCATCGCTCAGCATAAAGCTGCGACCCTATGCGAGACAGAGCCCCAGCGCTGGTTTTCAGCGACAGCCGGCGTTGACGTTATGACGTCAACCGGTGCAGCAGAGAAAAATAACAAAAAATAAAATGAATAAATACAATACACAAGTCCTAAATGTTTATAAAAAATATAATATTTATAATGGTAACATTTCGTACCATCGGCGACTCACGCGCCACAGACAGTCTGTGCGCGCAGCTGTCGTTTATGCTTTTTGTTTGACGTTTTGACATATTGGATACGTAATAAATATAACATGGCGCATTATGTAATTAATGTTGTGATGCAATGTATAATATATATTATCAAAGGATGCATTGGGTGATTGTGTAGCTATGTTTCTTGTAAATAATGTTTGTGAAAGTGTGAAGGTGTAGATGACAAGCTAGTTGACATGTTATATGAGATCAATGGTAAGTGCAGAATAATTGTATTTATCAGGGAGATTGTATTGGATTTAATTACTATTAAAATGAAATGAAATTAGAATGAAAATAGATGAAATTGGATTGGAGTTATATAAATAGGATGAAGTGAGTTCCACAGTCTTACAGCATGAACAGGGAAGGAATAAGAATAGTAGCTAGTTTTATGAGGGTGAGATTTAAGGAGGGATCTAAGGTGTGATCTACATGGTGCGTCGCTAGGGCGAGCGTAAGAAAAACGCTCACGCAGGTAGGAAGGATAGGACGGGTTGTGTAAAATGTTGAAGAGGAGACAAAATCCGAGTGTTCCTGCGAAGGCGGATTGGGAGCCACTTGAGTTCCTTGCGAAGGTGAGAAACATGGTCATACTTTCGAAGACCGCACACAAAACGAACGGACAAATTTTGCAAGTGCTCAAGCTTGTTTAGTAGCATCCAGGTAGCAGGCGTCGGCATAATCTATGATCGGCTGAATAAGTGTTTGTGCCAAAGGAATTTTAGTGTTCAAGGGCAAGATACTTTGAAGGCTTTTCAACGAATGAAAGGGGAAATGTACCTTTCGACTGACCTCATTGACCTGAGCATGCCACGAAAGATTCGAATCAATAATTACACCCAGGTTTTTGGCGGTTTCGGTATAATCCATGCGAACACCATCGAGATATAAAGGCATCAGAGATGTAACAACAGCCGCATTGCGAACGAATCTGCTGCCTATGATCAAGGCCTGGGATTTAGTTCGATTAATTTGCAAACCAAATGACTTAGCCCAAGCACTGATGCAAGCCAGGTCATGATTCATAGCAGCAATTGCAGAACCCGCATCAGCTACAGTGAAATCTCGGTAAAGCTGCAAGTCATCCGCGTAGAGATGAAAACTAAAGGAGATTACTCCAGTAACAAAGTTGATGAAAATTTAAAAAAAGAAGAGGAGAGAGAACGCTACCCACGCGCTATTTTATTTACTTGTTTACATTCAAAGTCAGCAAATACCTACCTACATGTATGGATCATTTAGCTTCTGTAAACACTTTAACTTAGTTTAAGAATGGTCTAAAGCTATCATGGTGTTCTCTTTGTAACGAGTACTTCGATACGTTGAAAATTAAGCGATTTGATTTCAAAAGAATCTACCGTAGGTACCCGGCAGTGGGATCAATCAAGTAGATTAGGACCCAGTCTATCAGATGAAGTAACGGGATTTGTGCGGAAAATCCTTTCAGCTTTTGAATCTCCGTTTGAAACTAATTCTGGTATCTGTTTTCCAGACTAGAAAACGGACACAAGAACGGATTATTTTTAAAGATGATAAATAATAACCTAACCAAACCTTACGATTAACAATAAAGAAAGAACATTTAGAACAGCTAGGCTTTGAGGCAGCTTTTAATCATTATTAATTTTTTTCTAGGAGTAAGGAACAATCCAAATTGACCATAACAAAAAATATCAGTAGCTAAATTCTTAAAATATTTTTTCCGAAAGTATTATGAATTCAGCGTGGTTAATAAGTGAAACTTTGTATACTATATATCTAACGAAACGACCATAATAAAGCCTCCGAGGTATCAAATTTTCTCGAAACAAAATAATGGCTCGCCGTGATAGACGTCGGTCGTCAAGCCACACCGTCTGGAGAATCGTCTCCTACGAATTACTAAATGAAATTAACCTTATCGTGAATCATGACGTACATAGATTTTAACGTGAATTCACTGATTGATATATTATCGTGACAAATAATTGTTTAAGTAATTGCTTCGGTATTTTAGACGTGAACGAAAACGTGATGAAAAATTTTACAGAAATTCCCACATTATTCATTAATAATGTGGGAATTTCTGTTAAATCATGCTGCATAAATGATCCGTCAATCATCCGTCCGTCTTGTAATCTGTGGCTACAGTTTTAGTGTGGCAAGTAACTCATTTTCATTGAAGCCGATTAGGACAAAATTGTGACAATCGATTGTGAAACACCTCTTAAAAGAAGCGTAAAATAAATGTTAAGTACAATTCTGTCTTTATGGAACATTCAGTAAAGTAGCGAAGTTTATTCCACTTCATTTGTTCATGTTTGTTCATTTGTTCATTAATATTGCAAAAGTTTTACAGAACTTTTCCAGGAGCGCACAGCTTTTTTTTTGGGTGGAAAATTATCAAATACCTTCTCCCGCTCGGAGGGCGTATCAGAATTTTACTGACTAAAACCCACGCGTGTTCCTTCCGTTGCCTGTGTGCCGGGGCCACGATATCCCTTTCGGACAAACTCGCAACCCCGGCGCACGCCTGTACCTTTGTTTAGCACAATTATTTTGTCAAAGAAAAGAACTTGGCAGCCCCTGCACTGGTGTATTTAAACAAAAGGAAAGGTATAAACAATCAAATAGTTGGCACTTTCAGATCTTCTTTTCTTATTTCAATCAAAAATTAAGCGGTTTCGTAAAGACAACATTTTGTAATACTTTTCGCCATCGTTATTATTCAATAGAAGGATTATACATTTCCCGAGTTAAATTGTTGAGTGAGAAATGGATTTCGCCGGTGAATAAATTGAGTTTATTTGAAATAATATCTATTCAGATTTATTTTTAGTTAAATGTTCCGCGGTTGTAAGTTGTAAGCCAGTTCATAATTATTGAGCGGTTTCTGCTTCACTTTTCATTGATTAAAAAGTAATGAAATTACCAAAATAATGAGCAAATCACTTAAAAGCATTTGCTTTGTTGAATACCTACTATTAATATTGAATCGGAGCACATTCGAATTAATGGAAACCAATTCAGCGGTTTATCGAAACAAGAATTTACATTGAAGTTCATTACGTCCAAAAATATATTATTCGTGGTCAACAAATGGCGACCTTTTATCCATTAATACCACAGAGGATCTTCAATTTATACAATTTACAACAGTATTCGGTAAATGATTGTATCTTCAATCATCAGTTGTAGTACCTCCGCAGAACGTTTAAATTAACGACATAAATAGTTTTGTATTAAACTGAAACACAACGTGAGGTATGTGAGATTAACAAGGTTGTGACGTTGGACTACAATGTTATTTAGTGTGCGACTAATCCTACCGCATTTGAAAAGTTTTTAGAGCATAATAGATGGTAACTCTGTTCTAGGTTGATACATATTTACAGGATTCATGTAAAGAGCTTAACATTCTCCGGTTAAGTGCTTAATAATAATTGTTTTGGATTCGATGTTCTCGTTGAGTGTGTTTTTATTATAAGGAAAACAGTTAGCAAAACATCGGTTGCTTTTGAAAAATCTCCCGGCTCCAAAATTCTTAATTTCAAACAAGAGATTTGATAAGGTGCCAAATGTCGGATAACGTAACTACGATCTTGGCTATCAAGGGCAGGGGAAGGTGATGTCAGACAGCTTGGTCGCAATTTTCCCATTTCGACCCCGATTTTTGCCATCGTAGAGAATTGCTCGGTTCTACGTGAAAGCCCCTTCTTTGTCCTTCGACCGAAATATACTACTAGGGACTGTAATCCAGGCTTTATTTATGGCAAAACATTTGGTCGGAGCAGTCGCTAAAACGTGCGATTCCGATACCGCGTCCGAACGCAAGAAGTCGCGAAATCGCGCGTCGACTGCTCCGATGCTGGAGAGGTGAAGGGAGGAGGAGTGCGGGTGGGGTCGCTTCGTCAAAATCTAGTGCAGTCGTGTTCCGCAGATGCCAAATCGATGCGACTGGCATCCGAATGTGTGCAGAGTGTAGCGATCAGCCGCTGTGTCCAGCTTCCAAAAAGCGACTCAATCGCCGCGTTTGGCGTTTTTCGCTGCATTTAGCTTATAAAAAGCGGCTAAATCGCCGATCGCCGATGCTAAAAGTAGCTAGTCTGATGTGGCCCTTAACTAATAGCGATTGTCACCTTAAGTATATCATATATTTTGCGCAAGTAAAGTTTTTAAAGAAACTAACGGAAAATGATGAGAAATACCTTCAACGCGGAATACGTACTTACACATGATGTATGGAGAGTACTTAGTAATTTCCATGTTGCTTGCAATCTTCGACGTCTTATGATTTATAACACTATCCTCATATAAATTGAAAATTTATATTGTAGGTATCATCTTTGCTTGCTAGTTTCGAAGGTATTTTCATATAGTTTTGTAGTTTTTTATGATATAACAGAAACACCAAGTCACACCTCAGCACCAATCAGTAACTTACTCTGTCGCAGTCGCTGATTCAAGCTGACAGGTGAAATTAGTTCGTTAATCAGTTCCATTGCGTTTTAGATGTCAATACACCGCATTTGTGTCTGCCTACGACATTAACGTAAGAGCATGCAATTACCCCGTTACTACATTCTAATTAAAGCCCCACAAGTGCAGCTAGCAACGTGAACTGCTGCCAACTTAACGACTCATGTATTTAGTTACGAGTACCGCGATCGCTCACTAGTTCATTTGTAAAAAATTTAAGAGCTCTTTAATTAATATCGCCCGAACAGTTGCCACAGTTTTTTGCATACAATCTTTTATACTACCGCTCCTACGTCTCATTCAGCGCATCTCTCCAGATATTCATAAAATTTACGGAACCACGGGAGAGACCGCAGTGAAGTAATGCTTCACTAACTAAAATACTGGAAGTAAGAATGTGGAGTGAGATGAGTGAGATCGAGAATGAAGTGTATGACGTATTACAATGTTATTGAAGTGGTCAGCCATTTTTGTTTGATATTTTTTAATGAAAGGACAATTTTTAATTATCAAATGAGAAATAGGTTCGTTTACGTTTATATTATTTATTTTTATAAAAAATCTGCATGTAGGAGGTCTTTTCAATATCTCCCCAGCATTGCAAAATTTTCTCATAAAAATATTTTCCAACCAAATAATAGCAATCCAATTTCAATACGGGTACTCGGAAAAGTCCACGTAATTTTTGCTGAGTGTTAGACTGGTTAGACTGAAAGCCGACCCCAATATTTGGGAAAAGGCTAGGCAGATTGATAGATTGAACGTTTAGCGAAAGTAAAAAAGGCTCTAGGTCACCGCAGGTTTCCTATTTCCATCCATTTCCTTCAACATGGTGGCACCGGAGCTCGGAGCCGGAAGTTCGGATCCTGAACTCAACTAACAAGAACCGCTTTCATTCTTTGTACTTATGGTAACACTTGACGTTTAATTTCGTTCTTGAAATGTCTACATTAATTTTATTATTATTAAAACCTTTATTATCAGACCACAGGGATCCATACAGTTTTAGTAAAGAAAAACTAAATCTAATGTTAGTATCCTAATCCTAAGTCTGGAGTCGGACCCCACACTGTCCACGTAATAACTAGTTCATACCATTAGACGTATGAAGTCCGATCCAATGACGCAGCATCGGACAATCCCACCTACCGTACAACTAGCTCAGGATGCTGTGGGAGCTGGCCCGCATTCTACGAAGGATCGAGGCGGTGCGGTTTCGGATGATGGCATGAAAGCCGTCAATGCTCGCCTCAGCAAACATCCCCGAAGCGCTATAAAAACACGGGAGCCCCACCAGCACCCTGAACGCATTATTGTACTGCACGCGCAGGGTATTGTATGACCTTTGCGTATACCTAACCCACAGGCTGCACGTGTAGAATGATTGGCAGTAAGCCCTAAGCAGTGTTATTTTTACCTGCTTGCTACACCGTGCAAATCTGTGGATCAGCATATTACATGGGACAGTCAACGCCCTGCGTTCCCTCTCAATGTCCAGGTCATCACTCAAGTCATCGGTGATCTAGTGACACAGGTATTTAATCTGCGTGACTCTATTTAGAGTTGTATTAGAGATAGTGACTTGTGGCACGTTGGAGTAACACTTGCCACCTGCTTTAAACACATGTAACTCGCTCTTTTTAGCATTATACCTGAGTCCCTGAGCCACCGCATAACTTTATGCCTCGATTAGTTTTCGATAAGAAATGCCAGTAGCAGGCGATTCGGTTTTATACATAAATATTTTATTTCAATCACCAATTCGATTCTTTAAATCAGTGTTCCACGAAGTGTTATTTGCCTTTACCTTTATTTTTTGCCATTAGGCTGGTCCGAGGATACCGCATGGTCTCCTGTGAGGCGGCTAGCCTTCTTGCCGGACTACCGCCATGAGATCTGGAGGCAAAAATCCTCGCGCACATGCGGGAGTTGCACGAGGAGGCGAAACGCCGGGGCGTAACTCCGCTGCCGCGAGAAATCACGGCACAGCGGACAGAGCTCCGGCGGGATCTCATGGCGGTCTGGAGAGTTCGATTGTCACAACCCAGCGCTGGGAACGCCAGAATTGTGGCGATAAGTCCCCTCTTTGAGGCCCTCCTCACTGCTAGAGAGGCGCCACGGCGTCCTCACTTTCCGCCTGATGCAGGTCTTCACCGGACACGGTTGTTTCGGGAGGTTCCTGTCCCGCATAAGGCGGGAGGAAACGCCCGGGTGTCACCACTGTGTGGATCGCCCGGAGGACACGGTGGAGCACACGGTGGAGGTCTGCCCGGCTTGGGCGGAGCACCACCGTGTCCTCACGGAGGCGATCGGCGGCAGCGAGCTCTCGCGTCCGACCCTGGTTCAGGCCATGGTCCGGAGCGAGAGTGCATGTGAGGCCGTCACTTCCTTCTGCGAAGCAATAATGCTCGCGAAGGAGGAGGCGGAGCGCGCGAGGGAGAGGCAAGATTCGCGCCCTCGCACCCCTAGTCGACGCAGGAGACGCCCCGGTTATCGGGAGTCGCGAGCAGACTTCTGGCCACCGTAGGCGCAGGCCGTCCGCTCCACGCGCGCCTCAAAGAGTTGTCAGCACCAACTGACGGGGTCCGTAAGGGCCAATGCCTGCCAGGGTTGCGAGTTTGTCCGAAAGGAATATCGCGACCCCGGCACATAGGCAACGGAAGGAACACGGGTGGGTTTTAGTTAGTAACAGTCTGACACGCCCTCCCGCTCCGCCCAGAGCGGGAGAAGTTATTTGATAATTTCCCACCCTCAAAAAAAAAAAGTGTCTGTTATTTCATTTATCGCGAAACAATAACCTTCGCATGTCGAATAAAGTATCTATAAAACTCACCTACGCATCTATTCTGTTAGCCACTCGACTGAGTGAAAAGATACAAAAGGATAAGCCATTAGTGACTATTTTATAGGACAGGGAAATACTACTCAAAATCGGGCAATATTTCTCAATCATCTGTTTTCGGGAAACCCAAAGAAATATTTAGAAGCCCGTATGGATGCCAAAGCAAAACAAATGGCTTGTAACCCTTTCATCGATCACTGGGACTTTGAAAAAGAACCCCTTAAGGCTGCCTGTCCACTGGAGCGGAGAGGAGAGGAGCGGAGTAGCGGTGTGCCAATATTAACCAACAGAATTGCATAAAACCTCCGCTCCGCTTCAGTGGACAGGGATTTGCGAACTAGTATAAAAATTCATACAAAACCGGGAAGCGGAGCGTGGAAACGGAGCGGAAAAGCGGAGAGGGGAAGCGGAGCGGAGAAACGGAGCGGAGAAACGGAGCGGAGAAGCGGAGGGGGCAAGCGGAGCGGGGAAACGGAGCGGAGAAGTGGAGCGGGGCACCGGAGCGGGAAAGCGGAGAGGCGATGCGGAAAAATACGTGAACTCGGTCTAACCTCGCTCCGCACAGTCCGTAACTCCGCTCCGCTACCTCGCTCCGCATCAATGGACAGACACTGTCTGCAACTCCGCTCCACTCCGCTGCCATTCTCCTCTCCGCTGCCTCGCTCCGCTTCAATGGACAGGCAGCCTTAACGGATATTGTAACTACCTAATATGGAAAGTAGAAACACATCCATGGGAAATTCAAATAGATGTCCACCGTGTGTGAGAATATTGTCTACATCGGTATACCGATTTGGGTCACAAAAAGCACTAGGGTAAGTAGGAATCTCTGATATTTTTTCAGTTTTGCATACTTTTTCGAAACCGGGAATTAATTACGTCGGTACCCAGAAGTGTTATATATTGGGAATGCAGTATGCATATCCATGTTACAATCGATTTCAAATAATTATTCTTTGTGTTTTAATTTCATCAAAAAAATCTATCTTAAGAAGTGTTGAGGCACAGCTAGTTACATTTAATTAATGACCGTAATACATTATTACTTGCTAGATCTCGACCCGTACTCGTCTGGTATCGATCCAGGCTGTGGCTTCAGTAGAAAATGTTAAACTGATCGACTGGCTAAGTTGGGCTATCTGTAATTAGGTTAATATCTAATGAATTATACAGCTTAATGTAATTTTCTTTGTTTTACTTGAGGATCATAGTGGTAATTTATTAAATTGAAAGATTTACTATTTTAATGATGTATGTACAAATACAGTTACTATTTTCACCTCGAGAGTAGTGTGGGCGTAAGTTAATGCTGTAATACTCGTATAATATTTTTCTTTACGCTTTATGATGCCTGAACACAAAATAAATGATATTTTGTTTATCTTAATGAGTGAGAATTATTATTTAGGAGAATAAACTTTTGTGAGTGTCGTATTTTGTTGAAGTTTCGCAAAACCAAGTAATCCTTTCTTACATATATCCACAGGGTATGGGGTAACTAGTTTCAAAGGCTTTTTAAAGTCTTTAAAGCAACCAAAAGTATGCACGTGGTAGAAAGTAGACTTTTGATTTCTCAAAGACTCGCGGAGTCGCTTAGAACATTTTCTAACCAATTAAAGTGCAGCTTTGACTAGAGCGCTTTAGAGTTCATAAAGTCGTGAACTATCTTAATCAATTTTGTTCAATGAAATGTGCCCTTTTTTATTCTACACGTTACAGTGAAAGTGGGTAAACTGGGCGGCGGCGGCGGCGTGCAGCAGGTAATGCAAATTGACTATTTTCACGTCAACGATAGTGAAAAGTGTACAATGTGACACACTGTTTTGGTTACTAAATGAAAAGAAGTGATGGTAAACTATAATTGCAGTATTATGGTAATGGTAGCCTACTTAAATATGTTTACGTAAGTCTCGCGAGAATTAAGAATACATAAAAATTCACACGGAATTATTATTTAACATTGACACACAAAGGCTTTATGACAAGACTTGATAAAAACTACGGAACCCTAATTAGTAAAAACATCGCGCGTCGCGTTTTTATGCAGTAATGTAGCAGAACTGAGATGTGAAATGATAATTGTGTACTCATGTCAATATTTTATTCTGCCATGTAGTTAAAAATAATTGGAGGTTTTGTACGGCACCTTTTTATAATTGGCAACAATCGATTCAGCATACCACACCAATTTCTATACTGTAAAATACGTAATTTTTTTCAATTCACAACAACACCCTGAAACGGGTTAAAAGTGAACTCCTGCCAACGACGGGAACAAATCTTCATTCGTTTGTAGCGTGGCAATCGTCAAAGAAGACATTTACAATTGTTTTTTAATTTACCCATAATGATTCAGGACGTCTAACAGACAAGAGACAAAAAGTCGACTGCTCGACGGACGACAGTGAACACTTCATTATTTTCAATGAAGACGCGAATTTGAGATTTTTCGTTTTTTTTTTTTAAATAAGCAAATTTAATGATAAAAAGAAGACGGTTATATTTTATCTTACTCATGGTAACATTAATTTATTTACTGCCAGAAAACATCGAACCGTATAACTATTTTATGAGCCTCTGTCCTACTGTCGATATCGCATACTATTATTTTTACGAGACCCTATTTTTTATAGCATTGTAAACAAGTTATGTTCCAGAATAATCTGAGCGGATATTCTGATATTACGCGTTTCCAATATCTATTTCATTTTGAATAGGCTTATTTGATTTAATTGAGCAAGATTTCATCGTATTATGAGTGGGTTAGACACTATTTTGAGCATATGAGGTTGTTCTAAACAATCCTCTGGGTTCGGTAACCCCCAATTTTCAGATAAATCTCTAAAAAAAGAATTTTACCAAACAAGAAGTCATTGAGAGCTTTACCTATAAAATTTTAGTTAAGTGTAAGGTAGTCACTGCACTTACATTGCTAAACACTTTGCGGCATCTCGCGTCTAACATTCATTATTATTTTTAGACATGTCATCTCTTATTTTTTTCTAAAAGTTGTATGTGCACTACACATCCATAGAAAAGTGCTTGTAGATCTAAATTACAACGGCAATAAATCATGTGATTGGCTATAAACATTATAGCTAGACCAGTCTATAAAGTAGGTCGTCACGAGTGAATGCCGCGCGTGCGTAGCGGTCACATTTACGTTCATTAATCACAACCACACCAGCTTTTGTTCTATTCGTATATACAACCTTTCTTATTTCTCTTTTACAGTTTCAAGATCCTATAGTTTTTTTTTTTATGGACGCGATGACGTGACGCTTTTGCCTTTCTATAAAATCCTACTATTCTACTAATAAAATAAATGTGAAAGTTTGTGAGGACGGATGGCTGGATGTTTGTTACTCTTTCACGCACGGAACGGGTTTGGATGAAATTTGGAACACAGATAGTTTATAACCTGGATTAATACATAGGATACTTTTTATCCCGATATTCTCACGGAATCGAGACCTATGCGGGTGAAATCGCGGGGCGCTGCTGGTAAATAATAATAATTAAGATGTATAGAATAGTTTTAGAACATAATTCTGACTACTTCAGTCAGAATTATGTTCTAAAACTATTCTTATATAACATGAGATAAGGCTGCAGTTTCTGAGGAAATTAAACATCAAACTTTCATCCCGATTAATATTTAGGTACTCTGGTACGCTAGCTTCTGCTAACCTACCAGAGTACTTAAATATTTGGATATTCAGGTATTCAGATTCAGGCGAAGCTTGCGTAATATTCTCTAGTAACAATAATTTGCCTATGGTATACCTAACATTGGGTTGGTAATTGACATTGACACACATTGACAAAATTTAAGAATGTTCATAAAGTAATATATTATTTTCACGGTTGAAGAGAATTTAATATCACATCATTTGTCAAAGCGGTTGAAAGGTTTCGAGAAAAATGGCAATTTACCATGTGACAAAACTACTTAAACATAATTTATTACAACGGGTTAGCTGTAATATCTTACTTTGACATCGGGGTCAAACTAATAATATATTTTGTTTTATCCCTTTTTTGTAACATAGACATACCTACTATCGCTAAATAAAAGTTCCATTTGATGATTTCTTTTCATTTTCATTTTTTCATAGCGTTATGTCCTACGGTCTTCTGCTGTGGGGCAAAGCTGCTGATATTCAAAATATATTTATCCTTCAAAAACGAGCTGTTCGAGCTATTTACCAGCTAGGTGCCAGAGTTTCTCTGAGAGATTTTTTCAAAGATATTGGTATCCTCACGGTGGCGTCTCAATTCATCTTCGCCAACATGTTATATATTAGGCAAAATATACACTTATACACTAAAAACAGTGATTTTTCACAATGTTAACACTAGAGATAAGGACAAACTACGAGCTCCCTTTCACCGGCTTCATAAGGTTCATAACTCATTTGTTGGGCTTGGTATAACCTTTTATAACAAGCTACCCTCTTTGCTAGAGTTGCCTTTCAATGCGTTTAAAATGAAATTAAAATCCAAGCTTTGTTCAAAGGCATACTATTCTATAAACGACTACTTAAATGATAAGAATAGTTGGTCGCTGTGATTAACTCAAGACCATCGATTTATGTCGAAGGATACGCCTTACTGCATCAAAAGATGACCGCATTTGTGCTTAAGTTGTCATCTGTCACACAATGACGTAGAGAATTGTCGCTGTACAGCGACAATTCTCGTCAGCATACTCGTTTTAAAAAGGGTACTTAATTTTAAAACGAGGTTGTTTTGAAATACTAAAATGTTTGTTTTTATAGTCTTTATCAATGATATTATAATTGAATTGAATTTTAAAGCAGAAGCGGTAGAGTTTATTAACAGGCTGATTAAAAAATCAAGAAAAATATTTAATGGATATTTGCCACACCCTCGCGACATAGGAAAATGGTACGATAACAGTTCGGGTGATCTTGGCTTTAATAAGAAAGCGCT
Source organism: Agrochola lota (assembly GCA_947364205.1). Lineage (NCBI taxonomy): Eukaryota > Metazoa > Arthropoda > Insecta > Lepidoptera > Noctuidae > Agrochola > Agrochola lota. The sequence continues at coordinate 15,064,242 of OX376235.1, read as the reverse complement.
AGAGGTCTTAGAAAAAAATAAAAAAATTGTGAGCAGCGAATATTATGCACGTTAATTGCTGACGAGATGGCTTTTCGCCACCAAACTACGTGGACTGGAAAGAAGACTGCAGGCGTCGTAGATTTCGTGCTGGCTCGGCAAAATCGTGCGAAATAGCGACTCCGGCGTATGTATTAATATTAGTATGCATGAACGAAAGCTGGAAAATCCCAGTGGCATATTTTTACGTAACGGACTATCAGCTGAAACTCGGGCTAATTTATTGAAAACATGTTTGAGTGAATGCTACCATGTGGGGGTTGTTTTTGTTGCCATAACTTTATAAAATTTTACGTTTTATTAAATTGTTTATGTACCTATAATTTTGTATTCGAAAACATAGTTGCAATGAAAAGTAAATCTAAAAAAAATACATTGAAAAATGTAACCTCCATACTTCCTAAATTATTTTAATTTTTTTTTGTCAACGCTACACTACTTTATCGTTCCTTGTCATGGGAACGACATTTTTGTTATATGTCACCATCCGTCATAATATTTATTTTTGAAATCGTAATAAATTTGAAAAAAAAATACTTACGCATGAAAAGTAATACCTTCAGCTTTGTTTGTATTTTTGGAGTTGTTGGTACATTTCCTGAAGGCACAACAAGGCATCTTTGTACAGCTCTGTGTATTAAAAACGAGAAAGTTACTCCGATGTGTCACGAACTATGACGAATGGGGAAATGATGTTCGAAATGAGTGAATTCGCTCATTTCAGAAGTGACAATTTTCGCGCGACGTAAGTATGGTGAGGGCGTATCCTTGATTTACATCAATGCTCAAGACAATCATATGTTTATGTTCTTTCTCCAGATTACCTACTGACAAGTTATATGAGTTTATATAAATGTATTTTTTTATTTGACTTTATAAGTCAAGCTATTTTTAATTTATTGTTGACATAATCTACTCATTACAATGTTTTTTTTTAATGAGTTGTATTGCAATATGTGGTTAGCTAGTGACCTCGACAATTGATCATTATTATTATTTATTGTTATTAGTAATTAACTGTTTGTTTTATTTATTTTATCTCGATGGTCCTAGTTTATCATTTATAACTTCCAGTTACAACTATATGTAAGCGGGCACGCCCTTTATGCCTGGAGGCTTTTATTTAGATATTAAGTTCTGTTTACGTTTAGTTTTTATTTCTGCCTGAGTATAGTTCTCGATGATTTTGTGTGGTATATTGGCGTGTGGTAGCTAACATATAGCTAATAATTTAAATTATGTTTTGTGTTGCGTAATGTAAATTATTTTGAATACTATTATATAGAATCTTTTATTTTTGTTCTTTTAACTGAACAGACAGCTGTGCTGCTGGGGAGTTTGTTGCGCCACTTCTTCTTCCCAGCTAATGCACTAGGAAGTGGTGAAGGGTGGGCGTTTTGAGGGACTGCCTTAATTTTGACGTTCGAAAAGTGCTGATTCTCAGCCTAGTTTGAATAAATGACTTTTGAATTTGAATTTGATTGAATTATTGAGAGACCATTTACTTATGTACTAGTTATGGTTCCGTAGTAAAAAAGGAACCCCAATAGTTTCGCCATGTCCGTCTGTCTGTCTGTCTGTCCGCGGCTTAGCTCAGAGACGTTAGTACTAGAATGCTGTAATTTGGCATGGGTGTACATATTAATCACTCACTCACAAAGTGATAAAATAAAAACAAGAAAAAAAAATTAGGGTACCTCCCCTACACGTAAAGCGGGGATGTTTTTTTTCTCTCGCCAATCCTATGGTCCTATGGTGTGGGGTGTCGTTGGTCGTCATTCAAAAATATTGTGGGCATGTGAGGGCCATTTTTCAACTTAGGGTTTCGTTTGCGAAATATTAAGCTTTAAAGTGCTAATTTTTGCTAGAGTAAAGTATCCCCCCCCGCCAGCTATGCTGGTACTTGGATTTATGAGGAAATTTACAGCAGTAGTACATATAACGAAGTTCTTAAAACTATCACAGCTAAATAGGCTTTACAGGTTAACGAGTACATAATAATTGACCAACTGAAATTTGTAGTTTCAAAAACATGTTCCACCATACATTCCGTATGGGAGATGTATGGGAGAACATGTTATTCAACTACATTGTTAAGTTTGTTTTTGGGATAAATTCATCCCAACTACAGCCCCCCACCCCCCTTCATTGTGCGTGGTCCGACACGCACTTGGCTGGTTTTTTTTTTCTTATAAGGCAGACAAGGAAAGTATAACAATGCAAACTGTACAGATAAAATATGTTTGTTACCACTTTTATCTAAAAGCATTCTATGACGGGTTGCAAGCGAACTACTTTTACTACTCTCTGTCAATTTACGATACAATTGAATAAATAAAATAGGACTTTTTCAAATCACTCACGTAACAAAAACTGTCTGTAGGTTCTTCGTCTAACAGTTTGACTATTGGCTTTTGAAGATATCCTTTGTGCTTGGATAAAATTGGTTATATATATTTCAAGACACACCAATGCTTGGAGGAAGATAAATTATGACATCTATGACAATTGAATATAACCTCTTTTACATTTCTAAAAATTCCAATAGTGTTGTGAAGGTTTACGCGGTTGCTACGACACAGCAGTGTGTACAAAGTTGTTTTATTAGTTGATTCTGATACGAGAAAACTAGGGTTGTCATTTACGCAAGCAGAGAATAGAAGGTCGATACGAGCCCAGTCTCCTGTCCTTCGCACTCTGTCTGCGCTCAACGCTCTCTTGGACGCTAAGCCTGACTGCGATGTGTTCCCGGATGATTGGAAGGCGCTCTTGGCAGTATGTCTGGAAAATTGTGAGAGGGGCGTATGACTGTCGTCACTGTCGAGTAGCTTAATACTTTTGTTTTTGTACTTAAATGTGTGTCTTTAAGTAATGTATTTGGCCTTGGCTGTTTTTAAAATAAAGTTACAAACATCATCAAACTCATTATTAAATGCGGAATACGTAATAAATGTGCAACCATAGCCATACATCATACATTTTGACAGCAAATTGTTCCGGAGAAATAAATGCCGATGACTAAATTATTAAAAAAAAAATGGGACAGCCCTAGTATATGTGTGCTCACGGTCGACTAATCTAAAATCTTTAGTGATATGGATTGCGCTCGCTTTCCGCCGCTAGTGATCCGTGAAAATCGTCTGAATGGAATTTTCACCGATACACGCCATGTTCTGGCTCGATTCATTAGGTGAACGACTTACTAGGTAATTGGTTAATGAGTGTGTTCTGGCTAACGCCTCCGAAATTAATTCCCTAGTAAAATAAATATGCAGGATCGACGTGATATTTTTTTTCCTTTCCATTCACCTGCCTTCATAAATGGTATAAGGTACGGTAGTACCTGTCAAAACCAATATTTCTCTTTCACTAGCTCCCAACATAAAAAGGTCTCGAGGACCATCAAACCGATTCTTTTCCTCTAGTTCAATAACAGTTGCTCATAAATCATGTTCAGTAGTTGTAAATGGCTGCGTGTGATAAACTGTCGCGTGTCGTGTCGCTGTGTCGTATCAAGTGTGTCAGTTCTTACGTAGAGAGGATACTTTAAGTGTTCATAAAAAGGAGATATTGTGTAACGAGGTGTTTATGGACAGACAGTATTTTTCTGTACCTAAGTATAAAATTTGTCAACACCATCACTTTCTGCGTCATGTACGCCATTATAGTTGTCAGACAGCGAATTTCACTTCAACGGTTTGTTGATACATTTTTATTTTCAAATTAATATTATTATTTGTGAAGAAGTTGTCGTCAAGCACTTGAAGAGTTTCAGGCAATACAAACTAGTCTACTGCTGTTTCTGAAACAGTCAATGGAACAGAAGTATTATAATGTAACTAAGCGCTACAAAACGAATGTACCGTCAGCTTCAAAAAGATGTTTGCTTCGACACGAATTCATTGAATTGTTTACAACCTGTGTTCCATATTATTGTATCAATTTGTAGCCACAAAACATTATAACACTATGGGTACTTAATTGTAGCTACACACTGATACAGAAATTTGGGTCACAAAATGTAGACAACCAATGAATTCTTGTGGAAGAATGACAGTATGCATCTTTTTGAGGCTGACTCTATCTAGATATCGATAACAGGAAAATTAAAATAAATAGTATTAATGAAGTTCAATCAGTACTCAATTAAGTACATATTTTTTTTTATTAACTTCATTATAAACTACTTGCTTATTCTACCCGTGACTGCATCCGCGTAGAAGTCGCAAATTGCACTTATGGCCATGTTTTTTTTTAAATTATATTATTCCCTAAACAGCACGTCTAAGTTGCATGCAGTAATGCCCAAGTTTAATTTCCATTAAATGTTCAACAAGCAAATACATAAAAAAATGTGACTGTATACCTAAAAATGCGCCTAAAACTATACATATAAAAACCTACACACACTACTAATAACAAAAAATTGGATGACACACGTCCACACACCGCCAGAGTCGTTACAAACACACTTGCCGAAGCTAACATCAACGTCTTACCATGGTCTGCTCAATCACCAGACTTGAACTCCATTGAGCACGCATAGGATATTCTTCTTCCCCTGTGACAACGGACTTGGGTGGCCATTCCACAAAATGAGTGATAAATGGAATGTTTTTTATGCTGATGGTGTTGCGCATATGCGGCCATATTTCAAAGTAATGCCGTGTTTTTTTTATTGTAATGACATTACATAGTGTTCATAATGATATATATACGTAGTTTAGTAAGTGGGAGGCATTGTTTAAGTAATTGATTGCTAAAGTTGACAGATATTACGTCTGTATCCAAGTAATATAATATAAATATTACGCCTTAACATTTATCTTAACTCACACATAAGGATGAATAATACCTATTCATCCTTGTGTGTAATGCTGAGACGTAGCCACAAAGGATTTGTCGACAGAGAATTACTACTGCAACAACAACTAGATACACTAATATACGTATATAATGTTTGTGTTCTTTGTACAAATAAAAACCATTATTGTGAAGGATATCAGGAAAAAAACAAAACGGTTTTTTGCCCTTGTTGATTTACGAGTCACAATAAATCCCAGTCCCTGTTAGTGCCTTCAGAAGGCGTTCAGCTCATTACAAAAATTGGTAACTCGTGAATAATGAATCAAAACAAGTCTACGTATGCTTGTAATGGTAGTACGTAGTTCAGGGATACAAAAACAATCAGTGCGGTAAACAATCATGATTGAACCCAACCGACAACGTTAAATACGTCTACATATTTTTATTAAAACGTCGAAGGCTATATTAGCTGTCCTTTGAGAGAAAAACCGAATATCTCTTACTAACATTTCCTGAGATATTCGTTCTTCATTTGTGTAAATATTTCTCTAACAAGGTTTACATTTCATCAAAGCTGTAAAAACTCATTACGGATTTCAATTGCTTGATAATTCGGTTATGTAGTTTCTTGTTTCCTTTAATAATTCTTTAGATTTTATTAACCAGCAGCTGACGAGACCCCGCTAATGGAACAGCGCTCGCAATACTTGTAAATAACTGAATAACACTTATAGTTGGGAATGTCTGAATATTTTAGGACTTGAGGACAACCCTGTGGCCTGTACGAGCTTATTATGTCTGTTCCAAACATAAGGGTCACCTAGGATTTCGCTTTATAGTGGTAACCTATTGAAACTGATAAATTATTGTAAATTCTACCATTTTGTGTGGGAGTCACGCATTGTAGGTTTATCTTTATAATTATATTTATGTAAACGACAGAAGAAAAGTTCCACCCTTACACTATAGTAGCTTTTGAGTTGTTAATTTTACGTAATTAAAAAACCAATCCAAACCATTCTAAACACTAATGAACATTGATGTTTATCTTTGCACTATGGCTTTGGCTCATTCTCCTAAATTGCTTCTATTCCTGGACAAAGGTCTATTCACGATATTTAATGTTAGATGCTTATCGTAACTTGAAAATTGCTTTTAAAATTGACCCTTTTCTTGTTAATGCTAGTAACGTCACCTTTCTATACAAAACAGTCTAAAACACTGCTGGAATACAATTAAAATTTCTAAAGAGTTTTGTTTTATCACTTGGTTAATGTCGGGTCCTTGGCATAATATATTGTTTGGTCAAGTTTAGCGTAGGGAATTGTCAGATAATCGTAGTCATTATAACGAACACAGCGGTAGGCAAGCATAATCAAGCATAGTTTTGTCGAGATTACTTAACTAACTTTCAAAGCTTTTTCCTTTCGAATTGAATGTTTATTTTAAGACTTGTGTATAGTCCCGCATGTTGCATTATTGTGCTAAATATTAACGGTTTGTTACTTTGTGATACATTTTTAATTATTTTAAAATTTAGTATCCTTACATGTAACCACGGTTCGTTTATGATGTTGACAATTTAACTTTGGTAGATACATTTTGTAGCAATTTTCTAGATGGGTTTCGCTAATGCTGTATCAACAGAACCGTGTTTAATGTGTTTATCTTCTGGAACTGTTCTTCTTTATTTAACGTTAATCATAAAATAGGTGCAGTTAGTTAGATACCTAATTATATAAAAGACAACTTTCAACAAATACCTAAGCGTCATTAAAATTGTATACTGACAATTTCATGTTATTAGCGAGTTAACATTTATTCGATAATTGAGCTCTAATAATATCTAGTATGTTAGCACTCGATATAAACTTTATTTCTTTTTATTTAATTTTGATGTTTGTTCAAGTCTTTTAAAATCCTTTAATCTTCTCCTGAAAAATTGCGTCTGAAAAAAGAAACAGTTTTATGCTTGTTCCGAAGTTTCAGTTGTTCTCATAAATTACCTTTGTTGAAAAAGTATTATGTTTTAATCTCGGTCCCAATTAGTAGTACTCAGGTATTATTTGGGTTCGAGACAAAAGTTGTTTAAATTGCCAAATAATGTTTCTATTTAACGACACATTTAGTTTTAATTTTGTTACGTCATTAAAAAATTTCACATTTTTTTTAAGAATTCCGGAAAAGTTTAAGCGTATTATGTAAAACGTTCATCCGTGAGTAAAATCACAAATCATGACAAAATGTCAATGTGTTCCGATCGTGTCGATATTTACATACAAGAACATTTCATAAGAACAGAACATAATAATATATAATATTATGTATGTATTTTAGTGTTAGTGTTAGATTGTATATTATATTTTAATACTTGTTAAGTGTACAGAACATTTCATTATAATCTAAACACTGATTTCTGTAGTTCGTTACACAAGAACGGTTATAAAATTGTATCTCATCCGACTAATTGGAAACCTAAACTAGTTCCATGTTCATCAGAGTGGTAACAACCGGCAAAAGTTTCAGTTTTTTTAATTAAAATATTCAGCGTTCTGTGACTAAACTTTGTCAAACTTATGAAAAAACATCATAACTACCTTTAGTTTTCCCATTTGACGAGGAAAGATAACAAAATAAATAAAACTGTAGCATCAAGGTCTATTTGATACTCCCGCGCTTTTTCAACAGCAATAGTAATCTAAGTTTGTTTGTATAAAAACGAAAGTCAATTAGTAGCTGTTACTGAGGAGCTCGTTACACATTTAGATTAGAGCGCTGCCCACCGGGCGAACTCGGTGAGCTGGCAAGTTCACTCAACTGATAAGATTCTATGTCCACATTAATCTATTATTTAACTTTGTAGTTAATTATAATAGTTTGGGATTGAACTCTTGATGAATTACGTTAATGAGTTATTGTTATTGTTATTGTAATAACTTCTCTATTTTGTATTGCTTTTCAGTTAAAACTATACAATAGTTTGAGCTATGGCAGCGAACCAGACACTAGTAGGTGTAACTTAAAGCTTGTAACTTTTATTACTAAAACTTGCAGTCTAACTGAAAAAAAACGGATACTTATAATTTAAACGGGGTGTCAACTAATTGGAGATTACAAACGATACATTGCACCATACTTTCAAAGGCACCATGACAGCTTCCTCGCTCCCATCTGATTTGCAAAGAGGTATTTTAAACACAAAATGAACCGCAGAGAACCATGAGATTTAATTAGAAAATGCAGAAAGTTTTGAGTTACTCTTTGTACTGCTTACCTTATTAACTTTAGAAATAGGACGACTTGGATCGGTGATCCTGTTTCCTTTCAATTGAGTACAAGTTTGAGTTTGCAGTACATTTAACTAGAGTACAGTAAGGTAGTAATTCATTACGACAAAAACATATTTTAACATTCTTAAATAGAATGTAAAAATAACTTTTCGATCATCCTATAATATGAAATGAGGAATATTTGTACATATATTTGTAATCACGTTCTCGAAAACGGCTCTAACGATTTCGATGAAAGTTGTAATGTAAGGGTTTACGGGGGTGAAAAATCGATCTAGCTAGGTCTCTTATCTGGGAAAATTCGTTTTCTCTATTTTACCCGAGAAGAACTCGGTCGCCCGGTACTTACTTATTAAACAAGATAAATTTTCACACCATCACTTAGAAATTACTTCCCATTTTCTGGATCAGAATCTCAACTTTCCTCCAAAATAAATACCTAATAGAAACTCGATTATCCTGTCACCATGGTGAACACACCATCAAACTAACTAAACAGTAATGTCATTCATTACCAGGACTGTCTTTACGTAACAGAATGATTATTGCTAACATTCTCTCTGGCCATCATGGCCTCATGAAAAACAATAGAGCGTACGAGTTGACAGCGATACATTGTCTCCTGTACCTCTGGAACCTTTTTTAGACGTTGGAGTCCTGTGTGCTATGTATAACATGGTCTTAATTTCCCCAAAATTTAGGGTTTTTTACTCCATCAATGGAATATCTCGCCCTAGATTACCTCCAACATTGCAGTGATGTCAAAGGAAACACTTTCAGCATCAAAGGCGAGCGATCTGCTAGTGCGCTTTCTAATTTCAATTAACCTGGTAATGACCAGGCCAGACCAATCCAGGTTATTAAAATTTAATTTAATTGGTAATTTGCGAAAAGAACCTTTAACAGAAAATTACCGTATGGAATTTATATTACTTCTCATTTTACAGTATGGGACGAAATATAGTTTGTTCAAATAATCAAGTTTCCGTTGCCAACTTGTAAGGAAAACTTTAGGATCAGTCAACATGAGAGGCTTAGACAAATAGTCAAACACGCGGCTGTAATCCCACCGATTGTTAGAAACACCCCAAGGGATGCGGACAAGGACGTAATCTTTACAAATATGCTTAAAGTCCTGTAGTTCTGACCCAATGATGGTAATAAAGTTACGTAAGGGAGAAAAGACCGTCAAAATGGTTATCTATGAGAGTTGAGTTTATGTTTATGTACTTTGTTTGATATTCTTTAGAACCTTTAGTTTTAGCAGAAATATCTAAACATTATTCAGAAGATTAAACACTGCGAACAGCTACTTCAGCTTTTGTCCAAAAAATCACTGATCACTGACATTTAGAAACGCACAGCAACTGCTACAAGCTTATTCCCACGCGACAGTCCGGTGTCGTCCGAAGTGAGGCTGTACGTTAGAAATAACCTTATCTAAACTCTCACTCGATTATTTAATATACAGTTACCTCAGAACAGGAGTCGCCAACTCGTCTGACCGACCGGGTCCAAATTAACACGAGATATTTTATGGCTATTTGATAAGTTGGGTTTTGAAGGAAAGTCTGATATAACTGAAGTAGAACAGGATAAGGTAGTTTATAACAAAGGATTTTGATAACTTAAATATATACTCATTCATTGAATTGCTAATATATATGTAAAACGATCGACTACGATACGTAAAAGAGATACCTACTTCTATAAAACAGAAATAAGAACATTAAAAATGGTGTAGAGTCATTAAATATTAAACAAAACCCACGTCACGTTAATGAAGTGGTTTTATTTGTGTGCAAACATGTGTTAAACATTCATTTAATACTACGATAAACATAATTAATTTAAACAAAACATTAAGAGTCAATGTTCCTAATATTGATCAAAATACTTTTTTGTGTAAATTGTAAATTATAACATATAATGTATAAGGGTTAAAACTTCGGTATTTTCATAATTTAAAACCTCGTAAATACCTACACGAAGCTCAGATTTTTAATGAGAACTGTCGCCGCGTCGTCAAAATCTCATGACTTCTCATTACAGTCATAATACTTTACAAGATAAAGAATAAACTCATGGTGACTGTTGGTAGTTATTCTCCGTGAGGTGTCTTAATCAAATGCCAAAGTTTTCCGACAACATCTAACTCTAATTTATTATCTCGCTACTTGAATTAATAGCCGGATTAATTTACCGTAGAACGATTTTCTTGTGACGGTACTGAGTAACTTCTTAAATCATTAGTAAGTAAATGTGTGTGAGTCACATCTGTTGTCCACCACGTTCGCTTTCCGGATATGTGAGCGTCCTAATAGAGTCAAATCGACCCTTATTTGAATAATTTCCAGTAGCCCGCGGTTTAGTTCAGTATCTCTGTGATTCCCTTAGTTCTGTGTGTTTAGGACCAGTCTCCTGTCTGTCATTATGTTTTAGGAAGGACAGATAAATTTAATTTTCTTTGACATAAAATTGGTGATGTAGAAACGAGGCAATATGATTTATTATTTTATTTTACTACATGTTTTCTGAACAATGGTGGAGTGTTGTTGTAGGTAGGTATTGAACTATGATCTCAACCAATTAAATTCAACCACCTCAAATGATACTGCTAGCTCAAGTGTTAATTATGTACAGGTTAATGATCATGGATTAGCAACAATCAGACACGGATCTATTGTAATCATGTTTATTATTACAATCATTGTTTACTATCCTCTGTTACACCACAGTCCACAGAATAATGCCTACATAGTGGTAAGCAACATTGATTACATATAGTCACAAACCACCAGATGTTTTCGTAAGAAAACAGAACAGCATATACTCGTATAGTGAGTTTGAATTTCTAAGAATTATTTTGAGCGATGGAAGGACAAAGGCAAATAATGAACTTAATATGCTGATATTGTTTTGTTACAATAAACGTGGTTTATCCACATAATTTTGCGTGTGTGTACATAATTGTTGTACAACATTGATTTTAATTAATTTGTTATACTAACGCGATATGGGCCTTCAAAGCCTAATCAAAAGGTTTATTTTAATTTAAGAAGTCCTTGAGAACTTAATTCCAGCTGGCACAGTTGTGTAGATAAAATGACCTACCTAATACATGGAATAGAAATCACTGTTGATTTTAGAATTCCGGACTGCACTGTCTTCCACGATTAAAATACTTTTAGTAGCAATGCAATCCACGCAAACAGTTTAGTGAAAACTTACAAAGGTCTTCGCTGACGTAATTACTCTGACCCCAACAACAAAGCAACAATGTAAATAGTCTTTTATCTTCATGAAAAGTTCACTAAGGGAAACTCTAATTCATTCAAGATTCAACACTCGGCATGTTGCTTTATTAATAGACATCCGCAGTCCGGATTAATAAACGCTCTCTATATGCGGTCAAGCGCGAGATTAATTTCCGGCTAAATGTGTACAAGTTGCGGGTAGTCGTAAAATGTGGGATCTGTCTTGAGGATGATGAGATTCGTGCTCAGGTTGTAGGTTAGGTTAGAACAGTGAGCATTAACTATGAAAGAAATTACAAAAAAAATATCATACATTTTTATCATATTAGACTAAATAGGTTTTATGTCTTTTGAGTAGTATATCAAACGATTTTATATTCAATGTATGTTATGCTTATAAAAATTCGTCATTTTAAAATTATATCATATATTACTTACCCATTGTATTTATCAGGGTGATTGTATTGGATTTTATTACTATTAGAATAAATGAAATTAAAATGAAAATAGATGAAATTGGAACTGCCCGCCCCAGATTCACAAGGGTAGCATTAAGTACTTATCTACAGCGCACCTACCTACCTACCCAACAACCTACCCACAACCTACCTACCAAGCTACCCATCAACCTACCAAACAACCTACCCACAACCTACCTACCAACCTACCCATCAACCTACCAACCTACACACCAACCTACCCACCAACATACCCACCAACCTACCCACCAACTTACCCACCAATCTACCCACAAACCTACCCACCAACCTAGGTAGGTTAGATACCCGTGTAGATACCCGTGCGAAGCTTGGGCGGGCAGCTAGTGAATTATAATTGTGGTATTACGAACGAACATACATTAATTTATGCTGTTGAAGTGGATACAGACCAATTATTGAAAGCGGCCAGTTATAAGTTGGTTTACCCTAGCTAGTTTAGCGAAGTAAAACCTATGAAATTGAGCAGGCAACCGCAAATATGGCATTCGATATTTATCTATTTGTTTGATTTGCCATATTATTTAAGGAGAATAGCGTGTGTCGCGTTGGTACTGCCCGCACTTTCACATGAAATGGAAGTTTTGTAACATAACAACCGCTCATTGAGGAAATTCAATGTTCTGTTAATTTATTTAAGTAACACAATATTCATCGATTTATCAACTCAAACTACACCAAGTCTGCAAAAAAATTCTATTAAAAAAGTATCAAGTATAGTTTTGGCCTAACCTTTTTAAATTTACATAATAAATAACTGGCCGCTTTTGCTGTCAAAAAATACTGAGATGCCATTAAGCTTTTTTTTTCTTTTCTGATTAAACGGCAATGCACATTTTTTTGTGAATATTGGCCAGTATGTTATTAAACATTTGAACCATACCTTTTTAATAATATTTAATATTATGTTTAATTATATTTAATTTGTATGTTTTGTAGAACTCAATTTATTTTTTGTAATACATTTTTCAGGTGTACAATAAAATATATATAAAGAAATACAATGTTAGGCAAAATACCTTAATGTTCTGTGCAAATAATTACAAAAGCAGAATACGATAAGAACTTTCCTCTTTTATGAACTGCAACTCAAAGGTTTTTTGCAGTTCAATTGTCCGAATGTACGAATAATAATAAAATAATACAATGAACCGATTCAATCCAACCTAATCACAATGTTTATACAATTATTTTTCTGTTAAATCGTATATTTTTGGAATGAAAGCTGAAAGGCGAATTAATTAAGCTGATAATAAACATGTTCATAGCGTTGGACTGTCTTGGGCCCGGATGACATACAATTAGATCGATGATTATTGTATTGATGTATTACACACATACACACCTGCTAGGGTTTTCGCGTAAATAATACTTAGCCAGTTGACGTATCGTATTGATTGAAGCTTCCAGTGAAAACCCTTCGAGCGCAAAATAATTTCATTTAATTTCATCGCTAGTAGTTTTGTAGACCAAAAACTTGTAATTGAGGCCTCGCCTCTAATCCACAAGGTTGTGGGTTCAAATTGGGGCAAGTACCAATGTGACTTTTTCAAGTTTATTATGTACTTTCTGAGTTTATCTTGGACGTTACAGATATCGGTGAAGGAAAAACATCGTGAGGAAACCTGGACGTACATGTACAAGTCTGAAATCGCCAACCCATCTTAAACAAGTGTGGTGATAAATGCTCGTGCCTTCTCTGTATGAGAAGAATCAAGGCTTGTGCAGACCAGCGCGACTTGTCGCGCGACGCGACACGAACAATACAATTTCTAAGAAAACTTCACAGTATAACAATAACCGGTGTTGCGTCGCGCGACTGGTCGCGCTGGTCTGCACAAGCCTTCATTTGCCCTGCAATGGGACAACAATAGGCTGGTATTAAAGTTAATATTGCAAAAACCCTTGATTTTCTAATATCTACGTAACTTTATACTTTTTATTCGTCTGTTGTCGTTTTAATTAAATCCGATGTGAACGTAATGCATCGTAATGTCCATGTAATTATTCGTTTTATACGACACAGTATTTGTCATATAATTATATATACATACTAGCAGCGACTCGCAGTTTCACTCGCATAAGCCTCGATTCCGTGAGAATACCGGGATATAAAGTATCCTATGTCGTAATCCAGGTCATGGTCTACCTAGGTGCCAAATTTAATCTAAATGTGTTAAACTGTGTTAGCGTGAAAGCGTAACAAACAAAATCACTTTCGCATTTATAATATTAGTTTGGATATTTTTTTTAAAGACCTTTTTTTTATTTCTACACGTCTAATTTTAATAGGTTTTCTGAATTAATAAAGTTTCAGTAGATAGGTACAGTTCAGCACTCACGTAAAATATAGCAGCATTATCATGAAAAACATTGGCCTTTCCTCCGCTGTACCAGAAATAAAAACAATGCAGATTACTTGAATTATTTAACATGACTAATTAATTAATTAAGGAGCAAACAAATAAATTAAAACCAATTTTTCTTGAAACAAAGTTACATCAGCAATTAATAAAGTTAACGTCTGCAAGTGCTAATTGCAAAACTAGCAGCTCTTTACCGTTTTATCCTAAAGATCTTTGTGAATTATTTTTCTTACTTTTCCAATTCCTTTTTCTTCTTTAAACTTTTGATTCTCTTAGAAGGCTTTTTCTAGTCAAACAAGTGGAGTAGTAAGTTTTGCTAACTACATTTCCTCTTATAGAGGACGTGTCGCGAAAGTTTAATCGATTTTAACTCTTTGAGTTCTTACTGCATAATATTTTGATACATCATTTATTTTCTCTGTAAAAATTGACGTTATATTTGTTATTGTTTCAGGTATATATCCAAGTCGGGGTAGGATCAGGATGGAGTTCAACAATGGTTAAAATTAAATTATTATTTCGGAACTAATTATGTTAATCAGGAAACAATTAAATATCTGTGGTAAGTACTGTTCCTTTGAAAGTTTAGTAACGAGAACTTTATCAACTGCGACCCGAAGCCGCTTCTCTTAAATTGACTTTGTGTTTAAGTTTCTACTGCGGTGTAATGACGGACCACAACAAGCACAGAGCTTAAAGCTTAGATATTCATTAAGAAACAATTTTGATGAGTGATATTATGCAACTGTTGACTCAGTTCTCATGTTCCCAGTCTGAGAACTGAGTCTGTGGTTCACTTTGTTGTAAAACTAACATTGTTATTCTTCACGAACCTTATCACTAAGCTTAGTAGAATTCTCCGCTTACATGAGTAAAATTATCGCTTAGATGTTCCATGCCACAGAAAAACAAAAAAAAAAAAATTTTTTGTCAGCTTCAATTAAAATCTTTCAATGCAATTAATTTTTCCATCGCAGCCATGGAAGGCTATAATGAGATTCTATATAAAATTAAAAATGATTATGGAATATATCGAAAGAAAAATTAATTGTAGCTTCTTTATATAGTACTTTAAATAATTATAGCGAATATATATAAAGAATATGGATATATAAGGAAGCATGTTTTAGGCTAAAAAGTAAACAGAAAATCTCGCTTTCCACACTTAACATTAGTAATGCTTGTAATGGTCTTTTCAAACTATTTGCTAATATATTGTCAAATTGATTGGGTAATTATTCTCCCGCTTTTATAGTAGAAACAAGAAACGAACGGTTTCCAACGGTGCAGTAAAAACTGCTTCAAATTCATTTTTAAAATCGATTAAAGTCTGTTAGTTGAAAGTTACAATTTATAAAACTAACAGATCTGTTTTAACTGTATTATTACGGCGATTAATTTGCCTAGCCTTCTCCCAAAATTGTTGGAATCGGCTTCCAGTCTAACCGGATGCACCTGAATACCAGGATTTTATATGGAGCGACTACCTATCTGACCTTCACAATCCAGTTACTGGGTAATAAGATACCCCTTGATAAGACTGGTTGTCAGAGTTTCGGGCTTCTGACGACTCGCAATGACTGT
This sequence comes from Agrochola lota, assembly GCA_947364205.1. Classification (NCBI taxonomy): domain Eukaryota; kingdom Metazoa; phylum Arthropoda; class Insecta; order Lepidoptera; family Noctuidae; genus Agrochola; species Agrochola lota. The sequence continues at coordinate 15,048,403 of OX376235.1, read as the reverse complement.
CAAAGATCCACGAATGACAGCCGGGACCAACGGCCTAACATGCTCTCCGAGGCACGGAGGAGTCTCGGTATGTAAAGATGGTCACCCATCCATGGACCAACCCCGGCAAGCGTAGCTTCACCTGATGGATCGACCTGTGCGGCTGTTATTACACCAGCCACGAGCTCCTTAACTCCTGAAAATGTCGCTGTTAACGTGCAAATAATGAAAGTCTCTATTAATCCAGCATCATGGTATCTGTATACCACAAGTAATGCACGAGCTCAGGCCGAGCCTCTGTCCTTATTTTATTTTCTTTGTTCCACATGGAACATGTTTTATGACTAGTTCATATTCACAAAGCCGGCAATTTATCTCTGTAAAATATAGGAAGTATCTAGGTCCCAAACGATTATACGCCTCTGCACTCTGAAAAACCCTTTAATAAAACCGTTATCCCAAAAATCAGAACTCAAGGGGAAAATAATTGTTTCGTAGCCGGCTGGCGCGGGCGTAACTTTGTGGATAGCGAAACGGCTGAAAGCGTTTGATTGATTTACCCCTGAAATATTTAAAAACACGGGGTTCAAAAGGCTAGCAGTTTTATAAGTGCCTTTAGGTCATTCCGTCACGGGAATTAAACGCAACATCTTACTTACCAAATATCTTGACATCAAAGCTAGTCTAGATTAGATGTTAATTGCTTACTGTCACGTACTTATTAAATTAGCTGCGATCGAGAACCAGAAAGCATAACCTGGCTTCGACCCCAAATCGAAATGCGGATATTAATTAATCATGTCGGTTACTGGAAACACTGCAAGGTTTCCTGTTAATTAAACTGTCGAGTGACGTTTAAATAATTACATTGCAAATGGAAATTATTTTCAAATGATCTAGGTATTGCTACAAATTTATCCTGCTGTTTTCATTGTAGCGCTATTGGCTGTTCGTCGAGAGCGTGCCCCGTTTTATAATCATCTCTTCGTCATTTTTGTAATTAATTCGCAAAAAAAAAACTGCAACAAACATAGTCAATGAGAGAACAACCAAAAGAGACTGGAAAATACTACAGAAAAAAGAAAAACACTGTGCTGCAGACTGTTCTTAAGTGGAATATTATTTGAAAAGTTTACATTTTACTACTTTTCCAGTTTGTGTTATTATTTTAATATTATCATGTATTCTAACTAGATTCTTTGACAAAGCTATAGAATATTTCTGTGTTTTCCTTAGAAAATGAGTCCTTCGATATCCACTATGTAATAAATATTATATTACTCCGAGTCTTTATAATTACGTGGGTTCTATTTCTTCTTCGTTCATACATTTTTCCAATTATCCGGAACTTTTTTGACCGAACTGCACGTAAGTGTCTTGTAACGTCATTCAGTTAATCAAACTGTCCATGCCGGAGTGCGTAGAAAGTGGGACGATTCCCGTATTTTTAAGAACATTCGCATTCTAATCTCAGTCTCAATCTGTCAAAAATATCTCTAATTCTCATACAAGTTTTTGACATCGATTAACGCTGACATGCGATTGGAACGTGCGTTTTTAATTACGGGCATTGGCATTCTGAGAGGATGTAAAGATAACTCGGTATTAAGGACGTTTATTATATCAACGTGAGGGAAAGACGCAATGCATGCTTCACGTAATATTGTAAGGCGTTGAGTATGCGTGGCAGCGGTACTTGATTATGTCGATATCTGGCACTTCACTCGAGTGAAAGTTGATTTTTTATTCATTCCACGTTCACACGACACCGACAATATTATGTGGGAATGAACGGTTTATCCGTTCCCTTCATTAATTTTTTTAATTATTGTTTAGGTGCGTGGAAGATGCTGAGTGCCGAAATCCAACATCGTTGGATCGGTTCACAAATTAATTAATTCATCACTTTTGATTTTCATTCTGTGATCAAGTCCTTGATATACACTTAGGTACCTATGTCAGGGACTTGATGCACCTCTTATCCCCATCTTGTTGCTTTTTCCTATACAGATTTCATGGTATTAATACGTAGTTTTCAGAAAACCCAAGTAATTCGATATAATTTTGAAGAAGATTTAAGAAGTTACAACCATTTTTTTTTCAAATATAGGTAGGTATTAATTTGTGTTTGAAAACAGGTTTTTCTAGCAAATAAAAACTACTAAAAGACTTAGGTGAAAGATTCGGAATAAATATCAACTAAAAGGGCAAGCTTTCAAAGATTTTTAAATCTTGGGTGCGAACCTACACTAAGTTTAGGAGGTATTCGGAATTTTATGCGTCGGACAACCTTTTCTAGGGTCAGACGTTGATCGAAATTGCGGCCACTCGTGTCCGGACCATTGACTACAATTTATCACGAACGAAAAAGAATAAGTGACTATGTTGGTAAGAAAATAAATAGACGAAATATTTGCTTGTTGTATTTTTGGCATCAAAAAATATCTAAGCGATTCATTCGTTATTCATCGACTGCTCCGGTTTACAAGCTCAGCAGTGATCGATAGTCTGGAATACATATTTATTGGAAGATTAGACAAGCTCCTACAAGGTTTTCCTTTAGATACGTAAGGATTCTTTGCAATAAATAAACCTTCAAAGGTTTGGAATTCACTTTTACTAGGTAAGCAAGAATATAATATCGTGCATTGTGACACTGTCACTGCCTAATCCGTACTACATTAAAAAAAACTCGTACAAGCTGCCTATTGTGTACATGCTCAGTTCGGGAAAAGTAAATTATTTACACAGATATTCCTAGTTACATCTTTATCGTTGCTCAGTACTGTAGAGGCTTTAGCCTGCATGGCGTTCCCATGCAACCTCCACGGGTTTTTTAAAAGTTGAAATCATGTATAATGAAGTAAACAGTTTATTTAGAAGATTAGAAAAGTGAACAGCCTGCGTCATTACGACAAGGAGAAGATTATCATCATCATCATGATAAGATCTTGATGATAAGGAGCAAGATTCAAAATAACGAGCTGATAATGAGCAGAAAAGATGATAAGAACTACAATTAAATCTTAAAGTATAAAGTTGGTTTATTCCGAACGGATCCAACTTTGTGCGATTCGTTAGGAATGTCGATAAAATTTATATTTTGTTCCGAACCGATCCTAGTACGAAATTGTCCCTGCTGTGAAACGATAAATGGTAAAAAAATTAGTGTAAAACTATGCGAAATACGTATTCTTTGTTTAACTTTATCCTCATCAATCCTTTCTTTCAATATTATAGTTCACACAAGTAAGTTTGAAGAAAAATCGGGACTAATTTTCCAGCAAATATTTTAATGGATAATGGTAGTTTGCTAATAGCGTTATATTTTCTACGCGGATTATCCGTTTCCCTCCAGCTAGAGTAATGTAATGCACAAGTTCCACAGCTCAGTGTTTAGTCAGATAAATTCCATATTCATTTACATAACTATCAGCGAGTAGTGCTCGATTGTTTTGACAGTACTTACTATGTTAAGAAAAAACAAAAACTCTTCGAATGAAACTAAGATACGAGTCGGAGCAGTAAAGAGGGGTGTGTAACGTTTGATATAATAACAAAAGTTCTAATGATCTGAATCTGAATGAAGACCTAATTTCATTTACAATATTTTTTTACTATCAAATGATATAATGAATTATTGATAACATTGAATTTTACCTAATTTCATATGGTATAATGAGCAGTTTATATAATGCACATTTCAAATAATATTCAAATAATATAATATTCAGTTGCTGTATTATTCAAAATCTATAAGTAACGTTTAATATAATTTATTTAATACGTATTATTTTTTGTGTTTTCTTCTTCTCCTTATTATGTTGCGGCTATATCGTAGAATTGGCCATTTCATGATAAGGTTAGTACGATTTTTTTTTTAATTCTGCGATATGTTAAAGTCAAAGTCAAACAATTTATTTCAAGTAGGCACATAAAAGGCACTTATGAACGTCAATTTTATAAAAAATAGAATTGATTCTAGTCGCGACAAAATAAATATACACCGGCTTGTAGTTAAGGCTTGTTGACGACCGTCTGGCACTAGCTTAATACTAAAAACAAAAAAAACAAAAATTACATGTTTCCGCGAAACAGCATGACACTTTCAAACGATACCTACCTCGTTTGTTGAAGAACGAAAAGTAGTTTAAGTGTTATGAGGGAACAGATGAACATACATTCATAGCCTGTTAAAATCATATCCGTCCTTTACCGAAGTCAGGTAAAAATGTTTGGTTATCGTAATTTTCTTCTCAAAACTCGGTTTTCGTTACTCAGTTTAAACTTAAAAACGACTTCCCGGAAAATTTACGATATCCCGCAGCGTTCAACAGACCGGAAAATGTATGAGATATTTATTGCCCTAGATATACTTACTTGGGCCTCATAACTAAGCCCTTTTGTGAGATCTGAATAACTTATTATCTTATACAATATCATCCAAAATGCCTGATATTAGCAAAGTTTCTCGCGTACGCTAGTTACGGTAGCTATGTGAAACATCTGTCACACCAGAAACTTATATAATCTTCACGAGATTTATGGAATAATAATTACGTACATATATATTAGTACGGTCGTACCTAAGTTGGAAGTTTTATTAATTATGGCCAAGGGGCGCTTCCTTTATTAAGAACATAACGAGTAGAGTAAATCAAACCAATTATTTTCATCGTAGGTATTGCTATTCATCCACCTGATACATGCGCAGGACTCGATGCAGAAATTTAGTTGAGTTGTCTACCATCCAAGTAAAATTTTCGTCTTTGTAACACTATGTTTTTCGTATCAAACAACACAAAAGCGTCCGTTTATTTCTGTTATGATTTTTAAAAGGATTTCCGTTAATAAAGTTATCTGAAAAAGTGAAAATTTACTTTCACGAAGGTATTTGTAATAACACAATGCCTTTCTAGTGTTATTGCATTGTTCGTTCTGTAAAATGGAAATAAATTATTGAAGACTCATAACAACAACAATAGACACCAAACCATGACCAGCACCACCATCACCACTCCTATTAGGTATTACATTTACCTGAGTGACTATCTCAGGCAGAACATCTACCTACTGGGGCTGCGGGTTTGTCCGAAAAGGATATCGCGGCCCCGGCACACAGGCAACGGAAGGAACACGGATGGGTTTTAGTCAGTAAAAGTCTGACACACCCTCTCGCTCCGCCCAGAGCGGGAGAAGTCATTTGATGATTTCCCAACCTCAAAAAAAAAAAGGCAGAACATCTACATAATTCAATTTATAACTTACCCAAACTGCTCAGCGACCTCTTGTACAGTTTATTCGGTGTCCGTCAAGATAACCGAGAATAATTCCTCAGTATTCGTTATCCGCAAGGATTACCTAGATTAAGGGAACTACTGTTTATGTGACTGAATTTTCAGACTACAAATATAAACTTACGTAATCTTTGTTATGATGACTGTGGTTCATTTTGATGAATTATTTTCGCTTGAGTAGGTTAGAGTAATGTTAAATGATACTACATTTTTTATTTCATTGTCTAAAAGTGGTAACTGTAGACTACGGTTCACAGGAAATATTTTCTTTTCAGAGACGTATGGAAACATGAATGCTTTCATGAAAAGACCTTATCTATTTCAATAAGCCTATGGTAAAATAAATTAGACTATAATATCGAAAAAAAATCTTTCGTAAAATATAAACAATATATTCTGGCTTGGTAAATGTAAAAAAGTGATTACATAATTATTGTAATAAATTATTAACGTTATGTTGTGTAGGTATAATTAATTAAAGCTCTACTTATTTGTAACTAATTAAAATTAATACGGTTCGTCGTTGGAGACGATCAGAGAGGTTCATTAATTAATTTGTCAAAGACACTGGTCTTCGTAATTGGTAATTATAACGTGAATATTGGAACCACTAGGGCTTTGCGCGCTTCCGTGCTTAAGTTAGGTAAAGCCTTGTTTATCCGTGGCTGGTGTCCGATGATATTAGTTTATTCAGGTGTAGAGCCACTTCAAATATTTAGAGATATCCAAGCTAATGCTAATTTTATTATAATCTTGAAACCAGAGAAGACAAACCACTTACCCCCAAACGTCTGATATAATTGAATGAACCTCACAGCCGCGCGCCACGGTTACATCGGTGGCGGATGTTGCAAGTTTCTACAGACTATGGAGCACCAATTACGGTTTATTATTGGATTAATTTATATCTTGACGCCACTGTTCAACCAGTTAGCAATTCAATCTTGAACCCATTTTAGTTTAGAGTCGCGTTAAGGATGCTTGTGAACCAGAAATGCTTTGTTCGATCGTTAAAAGGATATTTATATTTTAACCCTTATTTATCATTAAATATTCTTTGGGCAGATTTGGCCTCATGAACACAACCTTTCATGTCTCACACACATCAACTGCAGTGTCCATAGCGGACTTCCATGTTATAAAAAGTTCTGAGAAAATGACCATTAAAACCTCACCTAAATCATTCCACTTCTTGCTAGCTAATAAGCACATCTCGTTAGCGATATAGAATAGATTAACTTTATATTTGAAAAAAAATATGGTTTTTGCCAAAATAAGGAAACGCAAAAAGTGCGAATTAGTAGCTTCAAGCCCCAGTGTATCCTTAAGGTAAACGGCGGTACACGCGGATTAAATCTCTATTTTTACTATAAAAATAAGGGCTAATAATGGTCTGTGGGAAGTTTCACTCTATGGCTTGACGGATATTCTCGTCAAATATACCTAAAATAATCAAAAAATTACAGGTAACACCAAAAGATTCTGAAAAATGGCGAAAGTGACGTAAAGCGCACGTCAATGTCAAACCGCGGGGCTTGAGTAAAACCTTTATTTTTGTTCTGCTACTACCGGTTCACAAAATTAAGAATTGATGCGTGAATTGAAGCTTTGAGTGCTTAAAGACAGTGTAACTGTGTGTAAAAAAGATTTTACTAGGTTTCTTGATTCGAACTAAATATTCAGCAGGTTTCCCTGTCTTCTTTTGAATTGGAACTTAAACTGAAGACATTATAAGCGACTTACGTGCTCTCGAGTTTGTGTTGAACCCTAACATCACGCATTATAGTATACTATGTTCCATAAAAAAACTGTATATTTTTAAAAGCGGCTTCTATGCTTTTCTTCTCAAACTGGAGTTTTTTTTCTTATATACGACGCTCATTGTGGTAGGTACATCTCGTCAAGCGAGGTCATCCGCCACATTCGTATACACTCACACCTAAATACAAGTATATATTTTGTACTCGTGGGTGCAGCAAGAATGGTACATAAGCGGATTCTCCTTTTTGAGCCTTTAGTAGCAGAAAATTAAATGAGGAAAAGTATTTTTCTGAAATAGAAAAGCACGAATTCTATGGCGCTTATAAATATATTCCGAGGGAATTCCTACTCGTCCAGGTGTACAAAGGCGACTATTGTGGACGAGTTAATTCAAGCGGACGCGATTCGAACGTTGTTTTATTGAAACTTTCGCCGGATTCAGAGAATAGACGATATGAAGGCTTAACTTTAGTAGCACAGAGTTACAAAACGTTTAAAAACGTTAGAGTAAACGTATCCTGAATTATTTACCTACAGCCTCTCTATAATCAAAGAATTAGGTATCGACATGAGAAAACACGTTCAAGAAGTTGTGATAAATGAGAGATAGTCCTTGTTTCTACGCGGATGGTGGAGTTTCCATTATTCCATAACATTGTGTATCAGAGTAGAACTCTATGTTTCTGTTCTTCGACTTTGACTTTGACTTTGACTTTGACGTTGACTTTGACTTTGACTTTGACTTTGACTTTGACTTTGACTTTGACTTTGACTTTGACTTTGTCTTTGACTTTGACTTTTTGATTTTAACCATCGTCATAATCATCGCCATCGTCATCATCATCATCTGACACTTTCCGCACAAATTGACTGCTTAGAAAACGCTCTTTTCGAGCAAATGCATTGTAAAATAATAGGTAGGTAGTTTTACAATAAGACCCGGTTTTTCAATCTAGGTAACTAAAGACATTGTAGTTACCTACTGGTCTCAGCTCATCTAGAAAATATTTGGGAAGATATTGAAATTTTTCACAAGATATAAACCTCCCTTGACCATATTTGGCACATGTGACAGATCTATAGATTCATGAGTATTTCATCCGCACAAAGGGAGATAAATATGTAAATACCGCAAGATACCCGACACGGGGTAGCGGAAAATGATCCGTTCAGCGTGTGACGTCACATAGAGGTATTTATTCGCCACCGACGACGGGACACAAGTCAATATTTTCGAGGTGAACGAAGGATGTATGGAACAAGAAACAAATTTACACATGTTTTGTTTCAATGGCACATAAGAGTAATTATTTGGGGTTTTCAAAATATGAGCATAAGAAAATATTATATTGATATTATTTGTTTCGAAAACACAAAAAAACAAGATCTACACTATCATGTAACACATTTAAGAATGAAATACACTTTTTCTAAAGAAGCCGAAGAATATATACGTCTTATTCATTTCCAGAGCTTGGATACGTTTACGAATGCTGCAGGACTTCAAATTGGCGACAACTAATAACTTTTGCAAACAAGTAATAACATGCTCAAATTCCGCAGTAAAAGTTTTGTTATCAATACTTATTATATTGATCAAAACTTCAACAATAACAAAACTCCTTTAACTGCCGATGGATCCACTAAGACTTGCTCGATCCGACAAACAAATTTCGGTTCCATTTACTTGGGCAGTGCGAATTTATTCGGGTAATGTCGCTGAGACAAATGTGCTCATGTTTCAGCAGCAAACTGCCAACGAAAGCGTCTATATAAGTCAGGGACTGTTTCTGAATGTTGATATAATACACGAAACCCTGATATCGTAATGGTCTGGCTCATAAACCTGTTTTTTTTTTTTTTTTTTTTTTTTTGTTTTTTTTTTTTTGTTTTTTTTTCTGTCTTATGTTTTTATTTTTTGTATAGTGGCATCATGTTTTTATGTATATTCATGTAATTTGTTATCTATTAATTGTGCTTTTGTGTGTCTTTTGTATGCACTGAATAAATGTTTTATCTATCTATCTCTCTATCTATTTAAGGTGTTCTTTTGTTTCGTTTTGCAAAAGTTTTTAGAATTTGCATTAGGCCGTTTCCTCATTGATCGTTTCGGTATAGTATGCTCGGTATACCGAAAGGATACCACACTGCTTTCATTTATGGACCTTTTTTTTTGAGGATGGGAAATCATTAAATGACTTCTCCCGCTCTGGGCACAGCGAAAGGGTGTGTCAGACTTTTACTGACTAAAACCCACCCGTGTTCCTTCCGTTGCCTGTGTGCCGGGGCCGCGATAACCCTTTCGGACAAACCCGCAACCCCAGCAGGCATTGGTCTTTCAACCCCGTCGGTTGGTGCTGACAACTCTTTGAGGCGCGCGTGGAACACAACGCGCCGTCGACACGGGCTTGGTCCTTATCGGACGGCGAGCTGCCCATTGCTCACCGTCCGCAAGCCCGCGCCTACGGTGGCCGGAAGTCGGTTCTCGACTCCCGACGCCCAGGGCGTCTCCTGCGGTGACTTGGGCTGCGAGAGCGTGCAGCTTGCATCTCCCTCGCGCGCTCCGCCTCCTCCTTCGCGAACATAACTGCTTCGCAGAAGGAGGTGACGGCCTCCCATGCACTCTCGCTTCGAACCATGGCCTGAACCAGGGCCGGACGCGAGAGATCGCCGCCGCCGATCGCCTCCGTGAGGATTCATTTATGGACCTGACGTTATGTTTTCGGTATAGTTTGTGCAGTACCGCTTAATTCATTGAAATATTGGCGCTCGGTAAGGTTTCGGTACCGAGTAAACCGAGCATGCTGATCCCGCACTACTGACGTAGGTAAGTCGATACTTAATTTGGTCTTATCTATGTAGGAAAATTTACGTAAAAAATTGGTAAGTTCCTGTTTATTTTGTTGTTCTATTTAGGCGACAATACAAGATAAAAAGTGTAACTTAAACAAGCCGTATAAAAAGTGTAACAATATCTTCGTTATTCGATGGATATGATTAGTATTCCTATAGCGATACGTCGAAGCACGGCTTTATATAGGTTCCAGAAACTGAAATCAAATTTTGAAGCCGTCATAATAGTTGAAAATATTTCATGTTCACCCTGTGGCGCCGGAGTCAACGCAACGCTGCAATATATCAGAGAATGCGCGTTTTTCATCAAATACACACTTATGTTGGTACTTTGTTCGAATTGTCCGTACTGTTAGAAATAAATCACTGGAATAACGCTGAAGTTAATAAAATTCATTTCATTTTATTAATGTATTTTTTGGAGGTTTTGGTAGACGAATTAAGACCTTTTCATTCACTTCTTATTATATTTATAGGAACATGATTATACGAAGGACGGTATATCTGAAAGCACGTAAGTGCACGTACCAGCAAGTTTGAACAAGAAAACACCGGCTTAATGTCATGAGAACATTTTGATGGTAGGAGATTTCTAGTCAATTTCTATTAATAAACTGCAAGAAGGTTTTAGTGGATTTCTACTGAAAAGCCATAGCGGTATTACATCAATTCAGTAGGATCATAAACGAAAATAAAATAAATATTAATCAAGTATTGTTTATTTACCATTTACCCAGGCTCGCGATGCGGCGCCTGCTCAGCGTCACTCTCCTCAGTATCACCGCAGAGCATGCGCACGCGCAGCAACGTGACAGGGAGCACCAGGGACCAAAAACCAGCGGCGGATACTTGATTGCTCCCGTGGGCACGATAACGACACTAAACTTCCCCAACTTTTTCCCCGTCCCGATAAATTGTAAACAGATAATAGAACACGACATAGTGAATAGGATTATATCGATATACTTTACTCATTAGTACACTACCAGTGGATTGATGTTCACTGAGTACTCGTAATAAGACTTAGGTATGATTCCATTTAACAAGATACTATGTATGTTTACTATCCCTATTTGTGGACGAAGTCTGTTAGCATTGACAGTTTCAGACAGAATTCTCAAAAATCACCTCTATGAAACGGGTGCTTCGGGTTTAACGCATTTTCAACATGTTTACTAAAACACACTAGGTTTAAACAGATTATGTTTCTACGTTATGTTTAAAGAACATTAAACATTACATAGAAGTAAGTGCTTTGGGAACTTGCGACATTTATTGTAAGTAGGTACTACTTTCATGAAATATTCCGGCGCTGATCGACAAATGACTCGGAATATCAAAATACTAGCTTACTTAAGAGACCAACGGTTTTATAGCAGCAATAAATGTTGTAATGGATATTATAATATTTTATTTGGTTATACTAAAACCCATCTAAACTAGGTACTGCAGACAATTTTGTACCAAATATAACTCATGGTAGGTAAAAGATAAGAAATGCACATTTAAATCCCTAAAAAAACATGTGAAGAGGAAGTACAGGTGCGTGAGCCAAATAGGTGCATATTTTTATTATGACGGAGAAAATTGTGCTCGTTCCTGCCTTGAACGGCTCACTACAGGAAGGAGGTTAATAATGTGCCACATTACTGTAATTATTCAACGTTGTCGTCGAGGACTGTACTGCGAAATGAGAAAATAATGTTGTCGACTTTTTATGATGCTTGACGCCGAGATTATTTTTTCCTTATTTTGGTTTTTATTGTACACTTACTTTCCTTTCAATGACTTCTTTCTTCTTAGAATTAATATATGCATGACATTGATTTATGCTTGACCGGGTTAGGAATACGACTATCCGTTTCATCACAAAGATAACTGACGTCACTTGGAAAGCTGCCAAGCTAAAATGGAATTGGGCTGGACTAATCTGCCGCATGTCAGACGACCGCTGGGCCAAACTTACGACCCGATGGGTCCCTCTTAATGGCAAGCAACATCGTGGCAGGCCCAGATGGAGATGGTGGGATTAGCTGGACTCCCTCAACAAGAACTGCTCCTTAGCAGCTTTAAACAGAAAGAAGTGGAAAGAGCATAGGAAGGTCCTTGCCCTACAGTGGGACTTCACAGGCTTTTAATAATAATAATAATATACGCTTGAAGTGAACATGATACTTCACGCTGTGTTTTTTTTTTCCTTATTTTGGTATGAGCTTTATGAAATCATTGTTCTTAGAATCAAACCTTCTATTCAGAAGCATTATTACCTGTAATAACTTCTAAAGCTTCAGAATAAAATATGGACTGTGAATGAGGAAAATTACATATATTATTTGTTATTCGATTTGTTGGTTTGTTTTCTAGCATAGGGACATTGGAAAGACTGATATATAAAAACATGGACTAAGTGCTATGATCTTCATGGTCGAGAACAGAAGACAAAGAACCGTGTCGGCAGTCCCACTTTCCATTTTACAAAAGAAATGGCTTGACTCATACAAACCCCATGCAGAGAACAGGTACCTAACAAACATAGTTATGTACTTATAACATGAAACTGTTTCATTTCAGCAAACATTGGGCTTAAAATAAGAAGGGCAACAGCTGATAAGCGGTCAAAGGTCACTCCCAGAGTAACCGTAAAATAATTTTACCAAAAACTTGAATTGAAAAAGGGTCACAAAATGTGTTAAATAACAACGTAGCAACAATATTTAACTTTGTAACATTTTATCGACGTAACTAACAAGAGAGGGCGGGCAGTGTGTCTTGTGTCTCAGGTTGCGGGAGCGAAACCAACGGCGAGGAGCGATGGCCGAGCGGCGCGGTGGCGATGGTACAAAATTGTTCCATCGCCACCGTCCCACTTAGTCATCGCTCCTTGTCACTGGTTTCGTGCCCGCAATCTTAAAGTTATACAAAACTACTAGATGTAAACCGTATAGTACTCGCATATACGGTTTACATCATGTACGATGCAGTGATAAAGGCCGTCGGACACCAGATTTCCTTCAGAATTTCTTTATTGACTTCTAAATTACGATAACATCAGATTTAATCGCATAACAATCTATTAATTCACTGAACACCTGCGTATTATCTGTTTAAATTACTCGCAAATGGATCGAATTCTATCATCCTTATGAATTAGATGTACAGTTTTATAGTGAATTTTTAAAAACTAAGATTTCAAACTGTTTCTGCCGTTCTATAAAATTCAACCATTTTTGTTACTGGCGGGTTTTTAATTTTGTTGACTTTTTTGCAGAATATATACGAAAGAAAACTAAACAATGAAAACCTCATCTATTTTATGTTTGACCCCACTTATGTCCGCCAACTGGTTCCCTCACGGTCGGCTCTTTGCTCGGTCAACTGATAAGGTCTCGACCGCTCGACCCCCGTCACACCCACGCTACAATTGAAAAAACTGAAACGGATAACTAAGTAATAAACAATCATCTCGTTTGGAAACAAGAATCTGGAGGAAAAACCGTTATTTTTTATATTTATGGGTCAGTGATTGTAGAAAGCTGTTCTAAAGGGAACTTGCTTGAGACAAAAGAAAGAAATCGCTTCAGGGAATGTATAATTGGGTTTCGTGAATTTGTTTTCTTTTTGGTTCATGTTGATGATGATATTATTGTAGGCATATGTAAAAATGGTATATTTTAGGAAACCATAGATGCATTTAAAATACCTTTTCTCTGCGCGGGCTTTGTATGAGTCAAGCCATATATTTCTAATATAATTTGTTTTGTAAAATGGAACGTATACCTACCGATATGGTTCTTTAACTTGTGTTGTTTTCTCGACCATGAAAATCATAGCACTTAGTCCATGTTTTTTTACTGACTTCAAAAAAGGAAGGTTATCAATTCGACATGTATGTATGTAATATTATTGGAACTGCAATATATTCACATATGATAATCTTTTAGGGCTTCTAAACAATTTTTTTTTTTTATAGGTGTATGTATGTTTTTCCACGCATATCTCCCAAACTATTAACCGGATTGTGACCATTTTTTTTTCTGGCTTTCATTTACTTCAACTTAAAGAACAATGTATGTTTCATCAATATTCGTTCAATAGTTTACAAGATATGGGCTAATACGTGTAAGTGAGACGGCCTGGTTTATTGATACGAGCTACGGGTGTGGTGTCATAGGGAAACATCTCAAAACCTTGGTCAAATTCTAGTGCATGTTAAAAAAAAACCGGCTAAGTAAGTGTCTGACCACGCACAATAAAGGGTTCCGTAGTTGGGATTAATTTATCCCAAGAACAAACTTAACTTTGTAGTTGAGAAACATGATTCTCTCATACACTGATATACGTCACGGTCAATTCTCCAATTGCAAATGTAAGTTTTTAATCGCAAAAAAAATTGTTTGTTTCAAAAGTTTGTTGCGAACTCATCTATAGCAAGGCCATCCTTTTACAACACCCATTCTGCCATTGACCAAGCTGTCATACACCGAAATATTTCTTCTCAGTTAAAAGTCGACCACATTTCTTTGGGTCGGTTGAAATTAAGTTTCAGGGTAGCGTTTTGAGATAAGTAGCTGCTTCTCTTGACTAGTCTGTAGCCATTGGGCAAACATATTTAAAAAAACCTATATTACTTTTTCTAACTAAAAAAAATCTATAAATGCTTACAGTGAAATCTTTAAATATTTACAAAAAATAAACTATTCACTACATATTAGAAACAGATGCTCTCCAGTTTTTACTTAAAACAAAAAATTACGAAATAAAAAAGTTATTTAAAAAAAGTAACCGACTTCGAAAGAAATTAACTCATCATTATGAAATAATATTTTTATATACACACGAAATTAACCAACAAAACGACATCAAAAGTAGGTACGAAACAAATTAAGGGCCTACAATTTTTAGTGAGGTCGGTGCCAGCCCTTAAGAAAACCACATCTATAATATATAAAAGGTGAAACTGACTGACTGATATATATCAACGCAAGGCGAAACTGGGACTAGGAACGTGAAATTTTGCACACAGCTTACTTTTATAATGGGGGCGCACTAAGAAGGAGTTTTTGAAAATTCTACCTTTAAGAGGGCGCAAAGGGGTTTCGTTAAACTTGATACTTGGCACAAAAAGGACTAGGCTTGCATGAATTCAAGATAGCATTTCAATAATTAGACGTTGTGCACAACTTCTGAGCAGTTACCTAACATAAAGTACTAGGCATGCATGAATTCACGATAGTATTCAATCATTATGGTATGCTACAAATAGGATTTGGATGAGGCAGACAGATAGTTTTTGATTTGAGAGTAAGCTATCCTGCCAATCCATTTGACTGGCAGTTGAATATATCCACGAACGGGTATCATAACACATCATGTATACCTACACTTTACTACCCGACCACCAAGCCATGACGTGAATATTCAATCATCTCATGCAAAAAATAAAGCCTTCATTTTAATTATTCAACTCACCGTTTTTTTTCGCGAAAATTTTAATTCGACTGTCGGTTGGTGGAACTGACGATTGAATACCCAATGATACGTGTGACAGGTTCACAGCTACGCTTCAGCGACGTTGTGTATTGTTACCCGACTGCAGTGAACCTGAAAAAGGAGGGTTATGTGTTTGACCTGTATGAATGTATGTGTGTGTATGTCTGTCTCTATGTTCCCTCGTAACTACTAAATGGCTGAACCGATTTCGATGAATTACATGTCGTTAGATTCGTGTTAATTGCGCGAGTGTCACTGGGTAAACTAAAAGTAAAACAAACAAAATATGTTTAAAAAAAAAACTTCTCAGGCGGGGCAGACAAAAGTTACACCATATTTCAGGTTATTGGTTTGTCCCCACCTGCCATACCAAAATTTTATTTTTTATAATGCTTGTTTTTCTCTTTTCAGCTGTGTTTTTGCGGCCGGGTATTTTAAAATAACTATTAAATATGTCAGTGTCAAACAATAAAAAACATATTTATAACGCGGTACCGACGTCATCCACGTACCTCGGCGGTGAGCTGACAACTGTGGTGATAGTCTTGGGACCAGTCTGTGACGTAAAATTATCTATTATATAAAAATAATACCATGAAAGTCCGTGGCCTATTAGTGTTGAGCGACTATAAAAGTTTTTATCGAGAATATACTTCCAAGATAGGTACATAATTATTGATCCAAATGTTGTTCTATTTTTAGACAAGAACATTCGTGGTTTGCGAAGTACAAGTTTTTTAATTCCAATATAAACATTGATGGTAAATTCTTTAGTTGACTTCATACATACGGCACTACGGCTGCCTGTCACTGGAGCGGAGAAGAGAGGAAAGGAGCGGAGCTGTGCTTGTATTAATAGAATAGAATCTTTACTCCACTCCAGAGTTTAGATTCTATTGGTTAATATTGTCACAGCTCCGCTCCTCTTCTCGCTTCTCCGCTCCAGTAGACAGGCAGCCTTAAGCTGGTTTTCCATAGGAAAAAGGTTAACCATATTGACAGACTTTGCGCACCCTTACAGAGATCGAATTTATAAATGTTATATTTGATGTAGGTTTTGGCCTACTTACTAAAAAAGGGTCCCGAAATTTTAATACTATTACTACAAATATTTTTCATACAAAAGGATATATGTACTAACTTAATATACATTCCAAAGATGACAATAAATATTACAGAGACTTATAGCAAACACATCGACGGTAAGATTGTGCGATACAAACAGAGAACCTGTGAGTACGTCGCGCCGACATGACATTTAATTAAAAGATTTCGGAAGAACGTGGAATAAAGTTTCTGAATTTCCTCTCCTGCTTGGAGCACCGTGTGTACATATCAGGTTTGCATAATTGTGTAACTTCTTTATCTTATTAGTAGGGGAACCGCTGGTGGCCGGACTGAGGAATAACAAATAATTATTTTGGTTTAGATTTGTTCATTTAATCGTAAAGTTAGCGCCCCTGATTGGACCACACGAACCTCCGCCGGCTCGGTAGTTGGTCCCATTGAACCCCAGAATGATGACATACGACACCCCAAGTTATTACCTATACTTATATTATCCTATCTTATATTACCTGAATAAGGTTTCAGTAATTGTATACCAGTATTCTAAAATCCTTCTGCTTGACCTCAGCCTTACAATAACTTTAACTTTAAAAGGCTGTTCTCAGATAGGGTAATTCACTACTTTACTACATCCATATGGACCTTTTTTGGAGAAATTATTTTCGTTAAGAGGGTAGGTTATTTATATTCGGTTACAACGTTTCCTCGGGAATATCACCGTTAAAACAAATTTATATGTTTAGCTACCGATCTTGTACAACATGCATTAGAGCATTGCCTCTTACATATTTTTAAGGAAATGTAACAGTTAAACGAATTTTCTAGTGCAAGAGTATAGCTATGTTACTAGGTTAGCTAAAATTATACGGCATATTATATATACGAATATTATAAGAACCATTTTACATCATTGCGATCCTGACCTTCCTACGAAAATATAGACACATTCTGGCCAACAGTTTCCGTTTTGAATGGAAATGCATTTGGTACTGTGATATGTGCGGAGTACCGGACGACATATCACATCGTAGATGGAGTGTGTCCGGTCGATCAGTGAGCTAGACAACTGCAGTTGATTGGAAATTCAAACGTTCTGGAAAATAGACATATTTCGTGTTCAGATAAATTGTCAATTTTTTTAAATTGATTGAATCTGACTGCATATGAATGATGACATTTCGACCTAAGTGGATTGAATGAAGCATTATTTTATTCAAAAGAGAGTCTTAATCTATGATTACGATGGGGGTTATCTACCCCCTTTATGTTATCGGATTTATACACATGAATATTAAATTCAGGTCAGTCCTCTAACAGAGTAATTCGTATCGATTTTATATCAAAGCTGGGTGTATAGCGTAACATGCAGCGTACGATCCGTTTACATCACATTCTAAGGAATCACAATTGTGCGTCACTACTTCTAATACAAACAAAACCGACTGCAGTGTTGCCTCCTAAATACAATACACAGTGTTGCCTCCTAAATACAATACACAGTGTTGCCTCCTAAATACAATACACAGGAATAATGAAATAAGTACAATAATGAGGAAATATACAGGATAAACAATGTATTAATACCAAGGTTTGAAGCAGAGGGGAAAAAACAACCTTGACCATTAGGTAAACCTTAAACTAAATGATCACGAGACAACGGATGAGTCACACTAGATTGATACGATATCATTTCTACTCTGTGTAGTAATTGGGTATTATTATTAGGCATAATATTAAGGTTAGTCTGCACTAAGCCTTAAGCCTACTTGATGCAAAGCTATCGCACATCACAGACTGCACGGCGTCGACGCACAGTACGTGTTAGTGTACCTATCTACCAACTTCTAGAACAGCAAAAGTTACGAACTCCATACGTATCATTTTTTTTTTTTAAATCTTTATTTATTTACAGGGTTTTTTCTATAAAGAATATGTCACCCCGATTATTGAATACAATAAGTACTTATAACAAACTAGCCTACCCGCAACCTTGTACCCATAATAATAATATGATAAAGTGTTCTGGCCTCATCTGACAATGGTGAGGCCAGAACGCTATTATAGAAGCCTACATTAAGGTTGTTGTCAAAAGCTTGACGTCTTTGGACTCCAATACGACTACATTCCGTCAATATGTGATGAACATCTTCTATGACTCCACAGACGGCACAATTGGGAGAATTAACTTTGCGCATCATAAAACCAAAACTATTGAGAGGCACGTGGCCGGATCGGAGTCTCAAAGCCATCACAACTTCTTGCCTATTCATCCTGCCCTCGCTAAACCAAATCATACGTGGAAGAGATGGCTGAATCGTCCTGTACCAAATGCCCTTCGTTAAAGATCTTTTATCAAAGTATTCTGACCAAGATTTAATGCATCTGTCTTTAACTAGGGGTAAAAGCTCGGTATGCCATGGAGGACAAGCATAAAATTCCCCATCAGACGCGGCTTCATTTGCCAAACGATCAACCATCTCATTACCAACCAGTCCAACGTGAGAAGGAATCCATTGCAATACAACTATTTTATGTTTGGCAACAAATTCAGTGATGGTTCTTAAAATAGTATACGCCAGTGGAAGCCCCCTGAACGGTGAAGTACTTGTACATCTCATCAGATGAAGAAGACTACTTTTCGAATCAGTGAAAATGACAAACCGATCACCGTTCAAAGATTTGATATAAGCCAAAGCTTCAGCGATAGCGATCAACTCCAAGTGCATTATTGAAACTTTTGATGAAATACAGAATTTGAAGAAGGTACCAACTTGCGAATCAAAAAAGGCTGCGCCACAGTAGTTCTCACGTCTAGAACCATCCGTATACACACAGTAAAAGCCAGAATATTGTGTATTTAGAGACTTACAACATATTGATTTTAAATTATGTATATAATAACAATGCTTAGGTTTGTCAACCAAATCCAAACTAGGCTTTACAATGCGTGATAAGTCCATATTGCTGACCCAAGTATCCATGGAGAACATGCCAATTTTACTACTGCAGTACATATGTTCTTGCTTTAATACATCGTGAGACATAACTAACAGTGGTTTTTTCTTATTTCTCCAATAAGGATTATTACCACAAAGACCATGAAGCTTATTCAATATGCCTATTAAAGGAAAATCGTAACACTTCGATTTTAAATAAAACTTACCAGCTAAATATCGGCGGCGAATAAAAAGAGGGGGCAATATCAATTCGGATTCCATCACGTGAATGGGAGTGCTTTTAATAAATCCACCTATTAACCGCAGGCAAATGTTTTGTAACCTATCCAATTTGGTTAAATGTGTGTCGGCACCATTGTCCAGTAGAAAGCTACCAAAGTCGATACGGCTACGAATAAGAGAGATATATAACCGTCTTAAATGGTTGGGATGAATACCCCACCCAGGTCCCACCAAAACTTTAAAAATATTAATCAGTTTAAGTACTCGCTCTCGAACCTCATCTATATGCTTCTTCCATCGAAGACCCCTATCTAGCCACAATCCTAAATATTTCACATGGTCTACTAACTCTAACAAAGTACCGTTCAACCAGACATCTATAACTGGCCTACGGAAACCTCTAGTAAACAAACAAATTTTACTTTTAGTGGGAGAAATTTCTAAACCTACGTCTGTTAACATGCTGTTGATTACATCAAGAGCACACTGGATCTTGTATTCGCCCTCACTAACAGAAGAACACTGTACATATATAGCGAAATCATCCGCATATTGGGATATGCAAACATTGTTCTGCAAACGTTTACAAATATCCGATGTTATTATATTAAATAATAGTGGAGATAACGGATCACCCTGAGCCAAACCACTACCTGAATATCTGCAAATAAAATCATTACCAGATCTTATTTTGAGTACTCTTCTATGAAGAAAATTCCATAAATATCTGCAGATGCGTGACCCTACATGAAAGCTATCCAAAACATTTATTAAAATAGTATTATTTACATTATTATACGCATTATTTATATCTAAAAAACAACCCACAGTAGAACAACCCTCAGAAAAACCAGTTTGAATTGCGGAGATTAAGCAACTCAAGCCATCTAAACACGACCTACCTCTTCGGAAGCCTACTGTGTTCGCAGAAAATGTGTTACGTTTTTCTAGAAACCATTCCAATCTTCTAAATAAAAGGTAATGAAAAATTTTGCATACGCACGACAGCAGGGATATGGGCCGGAGTGAAGAAACATTACCAGGCTCACGACCAGGCTTTGGAATAGGTACGATACAAATGTCGCGCCACTGAGAGGGAACAAAACTGACATCAAAAAAATTATTATATAACTTTAGTAAAACAGATTTACCCACATCAGGTAAATTCTTAATCATAGAATAAGATATATCATCGCATCCAGGAGATGTATCCTTAGATTTGATACATTTATCTAGCTCCTGAAAAGAGATCTCACACTCTAATATAGGGTTACTATGGTGAACCGTAGGGGTCGATGGGGAAACATAATCTGGCGTTAAAGAATTTAAAAGACTTGTCGCACTTTGGGCGTCCACAAAATGTCTAGGCGAACGGTAACCTTTCAGCCATCTCATTTTGCGCCACATTTCACTAGACGATGTAGTGTGATCAACTGAAGAACAAATATTCTGCCAGTTCACTCCCCTAGCCTGCCGGATTAACTTCTGCGATGTACTTATCTTACTGTTGAGATTATCAAGATTCAGAGGAGTGGGATTACGTCTAAAATTGGATAACGCCAGCCTACGGTGAGCCACAGCGTGTGACAGTTCTGAAGTCCAGTACGGCTTTGGAGTAAAATCTGAACAAGGGTTTTGGTTAAATTTAAATACCGGGATGAATTTGTTAGCAGCGTCATTCAAAATATCTATAAATAAATCATACGCTTTTTGAAGGTCATTCGGTAAACACAAATGGCAAAATTTTTGTTCCAGATGTTTTTTATATGAAGTCCAGTCTGCTTTGCCAAAATTTCTTTTAATAACTGAAGGGAGGCATGTCGTACACAATGTTGAGATTTTAATCATTAAATGGTCACTGCCAAGACTTTCATTCAAAACGGTCCAGTTAATGTTAAGCGCAATATCCGTAGAAACCAGCGATACATCTGGAGAAGTCTGTTGCAAGTTGTTGTCAACTAAACGAACTCGCGTATGTGACCCATCGTTCAAAGAAAAAAAATTGCTGTCAATAAGTGAGTCATGAATAAGACTGCCTCTGTGGTCAGTCTTATAAGACCAACTAACGTGATGGGCGTTAAAATCACCTAGAATTAAAGTTTTGGTTGAACATAATGATAACAGACTATCCCAATCCTGCTGAGTGGTAACGATTCTAGTTGGACAATAAACAGCAACAATATTTTCGAACGGATCACAATTAAATAATTGAACACACACTATCTCAATACCGTTATTATTCACGTGTACGCGCCTCTGCTGCGCTTTAACAGATTTATGTACTATGATAGCTACACCGCCGTATGAGTCATCCCGGTCCGCGCGATAAACATCATATCCACTGACTTTAAAATTACTTTCTGGTTCGAGCCAGGTTTCACTAAGGGCAGCAATATGAACTTTATCCTGGCATAAAATTTCGTGAAACGATGCTAACTTAGGCCTGATACTTTGGGCATTCCACTGTAAGATATTTAATTTAATTGATTTGTTAGCCATCACAAGGAATGAAAAAGTTAAATAATGATTTTATCCACGGCCACTCTGAAACAAAACTCACTGACACTAAGGTTAACCATTCTAGGCACAATTGATAGACATCCCTTATCTTAAAAATTAAGCTAGTCTTTTTAAGATAAATAACTTCTTTTATTCTAGACCACAACTCGTTGAAAGATGGACATTCATCGTTACCTTCTCGATCATCAGGGGATTGATGAATGTCTTTATCGTCTGGATCTGAATTCCAAAACATCCAGTCTTCTTTTTGAGGGTTGTTTTTATGTTTTGGAGACTGTACTTTGGGTTTTGAAGGATCATCACTAACCGTAGGAGTCTGCACTTTATGTACGGTAGCCTTAGTATGGATAATTTCGGCAAAAGTGTGATGAAAAGATGCTCCCGAATTCGTTTTGCTAACTTGTGAAGGGTTGCCTGCAAGAGGTGTAGAAAAGACACGATTTTCTGGAGCTTGAGGGAGAACGATAATTTCGAGGGGTCCGGAATTTTCGGGAGGAACATAACATTCTAGGGCTTTCCTGTAGGTGCAACCAAACTCAGCCATAATCTCCCTTAGCCTTCTCTCCTTCTTATACACTGGACAAGTCTTACTTAGGGATATGTGGTTACCTTTACAGTTGACACATGTAAACAACAAAGTGTCACAATTTTCATGATTCCCACCACACTTCGGGCAAATCACGTTTTTCGAGGGGCACATTTTCCGCATATGGCCTAACCTCCAACATTGGGAACATTGGGATACCTGGTGTATGTAAGGCAAAACCTTTATGTTTATATCACATACACGAACTGATGCAGGTAGATGATCACCGTCAAAACAAAGTCGAAGGGTTTCGCTGGGGCACCAGCCACCTTCATCCCTATTGCGACGGTTTAGCCTCTTGAATGATAAAAACTTGGCGGGGGCCGGACATGAAATATTTTCGAGGATCTCCTCATCAGTAAAATCCAGATCTACATCCTTGATAAGGCCATAGCAGACAGACAGCTGCATAGCCTTCTGGAACCTCCATCCTTTCTCTAAAAGTTTCTCGCACATGATAAGATTCTGCGCAGCCGATTCACATTCAAATTGAAAGCGTATTTTAAAAGGACTTAAATATTTAACCTGGCTAATTTTGGTTATGTTATTTTCTTTTAAAATACGTGCCATCGCAAACTGTTTCGGAAGACGTTCCTTGGAAGAAACATACACCTCATACTTTTCTTCTTTTACAGAGTTTTTACTACCGTGGCATATCTTTTTTTTACTTCCTTTAACTTCTGTCCAACCCTCTTCGTCTTCAGTACTGTCCTCTCTGTCTCGTTTTTCCGCTCTCAACAGCTCCTCTTTATTTTTACCATCATCATCTATAGCATCCATGTCCAACGAATCATTCAACAAACTCTGTACATCATTATTGAATACGGGCGAATCACAGCGTGGTGTAGCGCTTACGTTATCACTCATGACGCGATCACGTAAACTACACGGTAAGGCCGAGCAACCGGGAGGTCCGGCGCACACCTATAGCGCGTGACAATGCGTAAACAACAATTCGCGCAGTGGGGATATCGATCCGATGCGCGACAAAAACACAACCAGACCGCACGAGTGCCGGTACGGTTATGATACGTATCATGTTTTACCTATTACGAAAATTCAGAATATTGATTGCGGAACTTTAGAGTATTATATTCACCCTGCATAATCATATTAAACCACTTCACAAAATGGAATCACGTTCCGATTGTGCCTAGCTTTGGTGAACAAGCTGATAGTAATTTGATAAATTAGCTAGGTGATGAGGCTTTTAAGTGGTACACGAAACATAACAGTGGTTAATTTAATTAATCATTTCAACGTAGCCAATTTCCTAGTGTGTTTAAATGCCTCATTTATTGTTATATTAATTTGATACGACGTATTAAATAATTAATTATTAACCCTCTTACATTTCCTAATGTAAGAGGGTTAACCTAAGGGGGGTTCATAAATGCCGTACATCGGGTTATAAATGTGAAATGGAAGGGTCAATTTCACAAACTTTAATTGTTTCAATTGCAGATAATGTTAGAATAATTTCTCTCTATCAGAATATTACTAGATTAGAGAAAAGTATATACTTATATTATGAGATCGATAATGTCGACAATCCCTTCTATTGCAATTGGTTTAATATGCATAGGTACATATAAGATTTGTATGCAGTCGGATACGACGTACTACGACCCGTTACGCCGCGTATTGCTACGAACGGTTACGTCTATAGTCGCTAGTACGATACTAAATTCTAAGAATCAGTTGAATTGCACCTCGTAACCATGTTAATTTGAGATACATTGACTAATATAGTAAAGATTTTTATCATTCTATTATTTGGTTGTAAATTATTGTTTGGGTTATTTCGATAGTTGACATTCCTCAGGCGATATTAGTTGCCAAGGAATTGTTTAACAACAATAAGTTTTGAACTCAAACTCAACACATAGGTCGTAAGAAGTTTAATTGGAACTAATCATAGGGAGTACACATTAACATACTACTAATAATTTTATAGTACATACCGCAATAATGATACAGCAATTTCTTGCTCATTCAATCTGAAAACTGTTACCATTAAAAATAGGGTTCAAAATAAAACTCCACTCCACGTTGCTTCAGCAAACATCAAAGTGAAGAGCGCTATTATTCAGAAGCTCACATTTTAGTGTCTGAATTGTTGAGACGGCAGACAAACAGATTGCGGCTCTTGATCTATAATCTGAATGTCAAAACAGTACCATCGAGTGCACTAGACTAGATGTAAACAATGATCGAGTCATAAACAATTATCTACTGAATACGAGAGTGGACTTTTAAATCGATAGCATAATGTAAGAAAAGAGCGCAGTAATTGGGCTATTAATTCAATGAGGGACGATATTATGCGGTAGTGTTGGGTAGAGAAAGAGATAACAATCTATGGGAAGGCTTTGTTGTGCGTGAGAGCCTTTCAATTAACGCTTGGTATAACCAAACTATTACCACGTGAGAGCCATTTGCATACATCGCTCCAGCCTCTCAAGACTTATTTTTTGTTGGAATTCTCATTCAAATTTCATGAAATTGTTAGGAAAACTTAGGTTCTATTTCGTAAAGTAAAATATAATAAATACCTAGTATAGTATAGTAAGCTTATGCATAAAGACAATTTAATCAGAATACGTTAAAGGTTAGACAAATATTCCTCCGTAGAGCGTATATAGTTTCCAGACTACTGAGGACGGTGTGGGTGGATCAAATTTTGAGTACAGTCTTAGAATGTTGTGTAGTAGGTATACTAACAACGTCCGGACCTATCTACGATTTTAAGTTTAGTATTATCCACGTAAATTTAAGAATGTTATTGTTTTTACTTACCCGAAAACGAATACCTAAATGTTACATAATTTCGTATGAAAGAATAAAAAAACAATAATAAACAGTAAGTATAAATAATTATTACGGTACCTATAAAAAAACATTATAATTTAACAGATTTTAAACGAAACACATCGGCAATACTAATTCCACTCAAATAAGTGAAACGAAATAGCTCACTGTGTGTATCGCGAGACATGTCCGTATCACGTGACGTTGTTTATGAAATGAACGTTTGGCAGCTCAAACAACATGGTGCGGCACAATGGTGGAGATGAAATTGACAAATTATCCGATTTGTATTCCACAAAATAATGCAGCTTTGCGTAATATTTCTTTCTTCCGTTTTATTTTGCAGTATCAAGTGTATCGACAATCAACATTTCACGAACCTACTTGAACTTCAAACATATCGTTCCGATACTCGTTCCAAGGAACCTTTATATGTATGCAACTAGTGTTTCTCAATCTAAGTGAATAATTTTATTCTGTTTTGTAGAAATAAATGTCATAAACCATAAAAGAATTTATTTGACTGTCTACAATTTGTGTTCCATATTACTGTATCAATGTGTAACCACAACACATAATTGTACATTGGGTACAGAATTGTAGCTGTCTTTGTGTTCTGTTTGAAGCTGACTGTACATAAATAACCACAACCACATTTTGCGGAGCCTGCAGCACAAATTTAAATCTACAACCACATTATTAGAATGGACTTAAACTGGATGCTGATGTTGCAGCAATACTGAAATCCGATCTCTTACTTGGTTTCGGTCGTTACTTCGTTCGATGTATTTTCCCTCTGGAACAGTTCTTTTACAACGGTATATTGTGGAAAATGGTAATTTGAAAGTTTTCCTATCTTTTTCAATTACTCGTAATGGTCGGCCGTCTCAAGATTAAACTTGTTTACTTTGCTTAGAAATTCTTAAGACTGTTTACTAAACTTTACTGTACCAAAACGGCTATTAGAACGAAAAACGAAAAAATCAAATTAATTTAAGGTGTTGTTAGAAAGTTAAAGTGGTTGTTACACCGAGTTTAGACTCATTGCAATTGAGATGTTTTTTCACGCAGTAAATACTTTTTAACTGCTAACATTTAGTGTCGTTAAAGATAATCTAGTTGGTACTTTGGATCTCCGAGTTCTGTAAACTCCCATAGTGTACTTAGATAGTAGCCCAGGAATAAATTCGATACTCATGAATCCCAAAGATTTATGAGATCATAACTGAGATGACCCGTATTCTTCAAGATGAAGTCTGGATTAACGTGGTCGTCATATAACAGTTTTCATTAGTTGTTTACATCATCGGAATATATGATAACATAACATAATAAGCTCATTCATCTATTGCGATTTATTGCAATCGACGTCTTCTCAGTTCATCGGCCACATGTACATCAGTCTTGTCTAGGTAACTTGGCTATTGGTTTAAATTTATGCATTGTCCCGCGAATGCACATGCTACTGTATATAAAATACCTACTGTGATGGTGGACTTTACGATATATTATTTTACCGTCTCATCATATCCCGGTCAATATTTCCGTCTAACTGTAATTGGTCTAGCAGCTTGAATAACCTGCATTTTCTGCGAAAAGCTCCAAGTTTTTAAAATGTCTGTGGTTTTGGTCAGACTTGGCAATGAGATGCATTCAAAACATGTGTGCTTTGTAGACGATGGCTCGTAAGTTGAATGTTAGTTTAAACTTTATTTACAACGCAAATAAAGTTTGATATTGCATGATCAAAGGTTTATGTTGTATACGATGATGTTCACAGCTCGCTGCCAAATAACGTTTATTCAAACATTGACTGCGGCGAGAGCTTGTGCCTTATTCCCTGAATATTTATCTAGCACTCGGAATCGTAAAATTATAAAAATGTTCTTGGCGATTTTTATGGGATCAATAGTTTTTGAAAAACCGAATTAAGTGCGTCAAGTGGAGCTTTTAGCCAGAGTTAATAGATTAAACAAACAGTTTGCTTTTTATATGTAGTCTTTATTTAGAAGGGCTTTTTAAAGGCTAGAGATTCCGTGCACTTACAATGAATTAGTTAGAGTACCAAAAGGTATTCATAATAGTTCTTCACATAGATATCGTGATTCTGTACTACAGTAAAATAAAAAATTTATCTCTTACCCAAATGTTAACCATTTGGGGATATCAGTTATATACCTACTTCTTTTATGTCACTTAACATCTGTGTTGGTCCCATGACCTACAAACAACAAATATAACTCGTACTGTTGGAACACATTCATTTTGAGGATTTAGGATCAGAACCGCAAATGCGTAACTTTGAGACCTTTGGTCCTCTGAGTGAAATTATTTGTTTTGTTGTTCTCTGAAAAATCACAAAAAAGTCGAACTCGCACACGAAGGGCTTCGCACCACCGTACCATATGAAACGACGAAAAAAAAAAGTTTTCTGTTGGGTCCCCTTTAATTTTTAACTTTATAATTTTTTTATAATTGTTATTTTATCGGTCATGGCAGTACTGGCTCTGTGATAATTTCAAGTTTCTACCTATGACGGTTCAAAAGTCCAGTCCCGTTGGCACCCTTTACGTATGGAATCAAAGCAAAACATATATAACCTCTAGTGCTTTCGTTAACAAACGATATAGGTACCTACATGTAAGTTATCGAGGTGCACAGTGTGCGTGTGTGTGGATTTGGTATCCCGATCGGTAATAAAAAATAAAAAATATTCTTAGTACTGATTATACAAACAGAACCAATAAAATACGTGAAAAAGCACAGCGAACTTGAAAAAATGTTTTGCACTCATATCTGCCGAGGCTATTTATTACACATACGATAAATAATTTATACAATTTTTTTATTTTTTTTACCACACATTCATATTTAACAGTTGCTTTATTGACTTATGCATAATACGAGTAGTTCGAGAATTTAGAATACATACATGAGCGAGCGTAGCGAGCTCTAAAATTGTAGCAGCCCAAACAATAATTTACAACAAAAGAATAGAATGATAATATTCTTTACTATGTTACCCAATGTATCTCAAATTAACATGTTTACGAGGTGCAATTTAATTGGCACTTAAAATGTAGTATCGTCCTTGCGACTATCGACGAAGCCGTTCGTAGCAAGGCGCGGCGTATCCGACTGCATACAAATCGATAGCAATGAGCTTGTTATGCATGATTATTCAATTGCCTTAATCGGAGGAATTTCCAACATTATCAATCTATCGTTATTTTGCATTGTAATATTCAGATATAAACAATTTATTTTAACAATCTCTGCAATTTAAACAATAAAAGTATCAAACTGACACCGTTGTCCCAGCATACAGCCAGCATAATCCTACCATACCATTACCACACTACCACCATACCATTGCCATTACTATTACCATTGTAGGCTATTACGATATCTACAATTAGGTGGAGAGAGGATATTATAAGCTCCCAGCTTGATGAATTGCTAGCACGTGATTTTTAAACAATTGATGAAGTGGCAACGAGTCAGGATATTCTTTGTTGGTCGAAGGGAAAATTAATGTGGTTTACACAATGGTGACTGAAATAATGCGTATACATAAACTTCTGTAAATATTTATGCATACATTTTCTGAATTCCGTTTGAAATAACGCTTAATTTATTTATGTGTGTCCTATGTCTATTCTCTAATCTCATACAGCATCTACTCTATAAAACCTGGTATGCTCGTACCACCATGTAATATCTGGTGCAAATCCAACATACTTGTATTCGGAAATATTATGTGAAATACGAATGTTGTTTCTGTTGCGAAAAGTCGCATGACTTTTACAATTTCGAAAATTACGATTTGTATCGTAATTTTTACATTTGGACAATGCAATAAAGTTCTTTCACCGCAATCTTACGTCTTAGAAAATAAACTCGGCTACTGAATGTGTCAAAGACTCAATAGGAAACCTTTATTCAACCAAAACGTGTTCCATGAATTCAAGATTTCTTAACCGGTGTTACTCCGAAGCAAACACTCGGCATTACATAGCAATCTCCGGGGGTCAGTGACGTGCAATAATACGTCGCAAGTCTCTGCCTCTGCCTGCCGCTCCTTGCCTATAAATCAATCATGTATGAAGCTTAAAGAAGGACACAGTACAGAACAATAATACCTGCCTACGTAAAGTTTTCTGTAATGTTACACAGATCAAAACCCTTTTTTAACTATTTCTAGTATTTGATTCGATACCTATGATAAACATGTACGAATAGACCCTATTCAATTCAACCTAGCTTAAATAGTATCTTTTCTGTAATTTTTTTTTTGCTATTTTACCCATTAATATAAAAAAAATCACATTGATCTGAAAACAATAAGCCTTCTAAATGGCGTATCTACAATTTCAAAACTTCATGCAAGGTGTCTATTCCGCTCCGTTAGCAGTAACCTTTCGCATTTCTAAGATAGCATTGTAACACACATCGTTTCGAATCAACACAAGTAATTTTAATTGTTCACAATGCACTGGTATTTTGTTTACTTGTGTAATATTTACAGGAAAAGGAAAATAATTTTATATTGTACGTCGTATGAATTCTATAATACTTTAACTATACTCTTAACCGCAATAACTGCCTCAAAAAAATATAAAAGCACGAAGTATTTTACTTAAACACTAAACAGTACCTACTACAATACATTATTAGATATGCCCGGTACATTTTCAGTTTCACATCGCAAAAATCAAAAAAAAAATAAAGGACGTTGAACAATATGCGCTGTAATATAATGTGGCAAATACAAAGGCGGCCGGCAGTGAATCGGAAGTGAAGCTCTAGTGCAGCAGAGCAGTGTGTGTGAGCGGGAATGCAGACAAATATAGACTATGTATATTAAAGAGCAGTATTTCGTAGACACCGGTTTTGGGTCAATTAGTCGACGAATTAATAATCATCTATGTTGCCAGTTTGTTTGATGTTTTCAGTTTTTATTGTTGTTAGTCTCAGACCAAATAAACAACCTAGATAAAGCACTGTCAATAGTAAAGTGCATTTAGTGAGGTGTAGTTTAATTGTAAATAGTTGCAAATGTGTGCGTGTGAGCGAGTGTGCACAGAGCGAACTTTATTCTTCGCAGCGCTATGTCTTGGTTTTTTATTTGGTCTGAGTTGTTAGGTATGTAGTCTGTTACTGATTATAGTTTCGCAAGAAGGCCTATCACTTGTACAGACTTCTTAGTAGTTTTGTCACAGATGTGACAAAACTACTAAGAAGCCTGTACTTATGTTACGGTTGATTGGAGAATTGAACAGACCTACGTCTATTCAATTCTCCAATCAACCACATTGTTTGCACCCAGATAAACTATTCTAAATCCAATAGAACAACAACAGATAAGTACTTTGTTACCAATTCAAAATCACACTTTGACACTAATCCAACTTGTAATGAACCACCCACCAACAAATAAATTTTTGAAGTGTCACCCCTATGTGTCCCTTTGAATAATACCTTATTTATTTATTCCGTTTTCTGTAACTGTTTGTAAAGCGCAAAGCAAAACGTGAATACCTTGACTTAGCATTGTGTTATTAAATATCTTGGGAATCAGAGACAGAATTGTGGATTATATAATAATAATAAAAAAAAATTTAAAAAAAAATCTGTCGCCACTTGTAAGTTGCGACAGAAATTATTCAAGAGCATTTTAACGCGAATGGTTGGATTATTTCAAGCCAATGGGGGATGAAGTCACAAACTTTTGAAAACGTTTTGAAACGTTTTTATGTTTTAGATTTGATAGAATTTGTAGATTTTAATTAGCTTTTTGATAGCCTGAAATTATGGACGAAAACTTTAAATATTCAAGAATAATCTAGTACCTACTAAAAACGATGTTTTTACAGGCTTTTATTTTTTCTTAAACAGTTTCGATATGAAACAAAGATAAAATATTTATTTAAAATATAATAATCTTATGGATTCAGCATTCACTCATGTGTTTAGTTACATACAGTTTATAATTCCTTTGCAACTTTTGTACATGGACATGACAGTTTATGTTAGGAGATTTCAAAGCAAAGACTATCAAAAGGTTACGCTCATAAACTAATGCTACATATTTATATTTTCAAAGAACACGTACTTATATGTCAAAAAGAAGTCATGTTCCATTTACATTTTATTACTTTAGGTTACTTTAGAATATTACTTTGTGAATAAACAGAAATTTCTCGACGAGACTCTTGACAAGAGCGGACTCTCGTAGCAAACTACGATATCTAAAGTCGTAATAGACGCACAAAGTTGTGTAAAATGTTAGCTCGTTACAATAATAGTTCGTTTATCTTTGTCTCCTTTTAGATAAATACTGCTATTCACTGTCACACGAGTCTTAAAGGAAAATTTTCATATTTTCACTTATGCTCATGGCGGAATTATGTTAATTCCACCAGAATAAATAGAAAGCTAAAGGAATAGTTTTATACGAAAAGCGTAGCATTATGTGAAAATAAATAAGGGGCTAACTGGAGCGTTTCAGTCGTCATGACGTCGCATGATGTATAACGTCAGTATAGATTGTCGGCTCCATGCTGCTTATTTAGAGAGGAAAAGAGGTTTTGCGACAAAATGTTTGAAAATTCAGTTTTATTGAAAAACTTTGTAAATTATTGTAAACTGCAGACAAAACATAAATATATTTTATGTTAGGTACCTACATAAAATAAATGAGGTTTCCTCCCTTATAACAGCTCATTTCTGTTTGTAGTGAGGATTCCTCATTTATTTCATGTAACATAAAATATATTTATGTTTGCAACTACGTATTCTCGCATAACGATTATTCATGCTTATATCTAAATTCGCCAGTTTCTCTCGTTCCATTCGTTGGTTATTTGTTAATATGATTTACTGTAATTAAGTAGTGTTTTTACGAGGCAATTCATTTGAATTGTATTTTTAACTACGTTCTTCATAGCCCAGTTATTGTATATATGTACATGGATCGTCAAGTGTTTCCAACTTATAAAAGAAAAATTCCTTTCCCATCTTACATTTTAACTGACTGGTAGTTTTATAACATTGCCAGATGAATAAAATGCGTTCCGTGCACCGCGTTTATCATTTCATATCAAACGTAATAATAGAATACCTGAGCTTATTCACTTGACAGCCTTAAAGCAGAGGCAGATAGATCATGCTGGGTGACAATTGTACTCCGTAATATTGAGTCATCCATTACTTCGCATCTACATAGTCATCCCTATTCACCAGTTATCTTTCTGTCTTTTGAACTTTGCAAGAATGCATTGAATTTTGATACTAAAAAGTTGAATGTATATTTTGTCATAACTGTGACTTGTTATTAATCGCCCTATTACACTTTAGCCGTCAAATAAAATAATAATAATAATTTACGTGACTGAATTTACATAACAATATAGAGAAAGCCTCCAAAGAAATGAGCGAAATGAGGGTAAGTTTTCTTAATAAAATAAAATGTGTAAGCAGAAACTTAAGATAATATGTAATGGATCATTTATTTCAATCTCTATCTAGTGTGTGATGCATTACCAACCTTTTCACTCAGTACCGGAACACACACACGCTAATCAAGCGTTGAAAGAGAATATGGAAACATGCTCGTGTGAACTTAAGTTTATTAAAAGGTTTTCAAGCAAAGGAAGGCAGGTGAGTGAAAAATTTACATTATGACGATGCAATCTTAGGAAGTGGAAAGTAAACACAAACATCATTCATCATCATCAAAGACCGATAGACGTCACCTGCTAGACATAGGCCTCCCCCAAGCACCGCCACTTCGACGGGTTCTGTGCTTCCCGCATCCAGCGGATTCCTGCGGCCTTCACAAGGTCATCGGTCCCCCTTGTGGGCCACACATGGGCAACGCTACGTCTTCGGCGGTACGTGGTTGCCACTCCAGAACCTTTCGGCCCCATCGGCCATCTGTTCTGCGAGCAATGTGCCCCTTTCATTACCACTTAAGTAAACACAAAAAATATGTATGTTTCACTAAATTTTCCTGTTTTTCGTTTCACGGATTTTTGTTTTATTATGGCAATAAATCTAACATAATGTCATTACTTTAAGGGAAGTAAGCAATAAACATATTGGCGGTAAGACAGTGGAAATAATGTTAGCTGTAATCCAGGGCACGCCTCAATTGTGGCGATAAATCCCCTCTTTGAGGAGTGGCTAGAGAGGCGCCACGGCGTCCTCACCTTCCGCCTGACGCAGGTCCTCACCGGGCACGGCTGTTTCGGGAGGTTCCTGTTCCGTATAAGGCGGGAGGAAACGCCCGGGTGTCACCACTGTGTGGATCGCCCGGAGTACACGGTGGAGCATACGGTGGAGGTCTGCCCTGCTTGGGCAGAGCACCGCCGTATCCTCTCGGAGGCGATCGGCGACGGCGATCTCTCGCGTCTGGCCCTGGTTCAGGCCATGGTCCGGAGCGAGAGTGCATGGGAGGCACACAGGCAACGGAAGGAACACGGGTGGGTTTTAGTCAGTAAGAGTCTGACACGCCCTCCCGCTCCGCCCAGAGTGGGAGAAGTTATTTGATATTTTCCCAACCTCAAAAAAAAAGGGTTGCGATTAAACGCCAACTTGAACATTGATTTACACTACCTTAAACCACGAACTCATTAATATCAATCAAATTAAATCATTCATTTACTGATCAAACATTCAAGCCCTAATAACCAGCAGCAGCTGACTTAGTTCATGTAATAATTAGCACATGATTAAAGCTCTTCATTAATCTGTGCGGAGTGTGCACGAAATACTATTCTGTGAATATTGGGGAGTCAGTATAATATTTATGCTGTAAATGCCTTGTAGGCTTTTGGAGGTGAAAAATTTGAAATAAATGTATTCCGGAAGATTTATGTGTATAAATTAATATTAAACATACTTAAAATAAAAAAATCCTCAATGTTTTATCTAGGTTTACAAACCGTGCAAGGCAGGGACGGCTCGCTAGTTAAAAATAAAACAGGGTCAGTTTGAGGAAATGTATTTTCCCGTCCGCACCTTTTTGTTGACATGATTTATATACATTAAATCTCTTAGTCATGTTTTATATATCACATTGTAGTAGTACTAAACATCCCACAGAATTTCTCCAATCATGTCTGACTTAAGTACCAACAAGCTATCTGTTTTCCGCTAATTATTCGCTCAACAGCGCGAGCAGTGTGTTTTAAATAAAAATTTCAAAAATTACACTGAAACACATCTGTTTATAGAACTGGTAGATAAAGGCAAAATCTGTGTGTTGAATTTCAAAACCACTGGTCAACATTTAGTGTGAAATAGAAACCCGCGCAGCTTGCAAATTTACATACCTACCGGCAATTGGTACAAACAAAAGAAAAATATTGTTTAAATAAAACATGTGTTAAAATATTTAACAGGATAAACAATTTCCACCGAATTAGATATTTTTTCGCAGTTGAACACAGAAAAAAAACTCTAACTGTTTTTAATATTTCGTAAAGATTTGCTGTAGTCTTAACATTCTCACATACATTCCTTTCACAAGCTTGTATAGTCGGACATCGAACAAAGAAGCCATCGACAAAGGCTCAGTGACGATATCCTTCCGTCGTTACGGTCATGTTCCCGGAAGGCCGCACTGCCCGGAATAGGCAATTAACGTAAACCATCCCAAATGTTACGGTTAAGAGAACAATCGTACATGTCACACAAGATATATGGTGAAGACATAACACTCGAGCTTTATAGTTGATAGATCAAAACTATGTCCCAATAACCCCGCGCAGTAATAATGACACTTAAGTGTTTAAGGTGTTCACTAAGCGTAATTCTGAACAAAACAATTGACATCAATAAAATATGTACTCGTATTATAACAGTTCAAACAATAAACTATAAGTGGCGATTATTCAAGAATGTCCTAGATATCATTCTCCTCTCACGACAAACTATTGTTAGTGTTATTACAACATAGAAGTTTTAAAATTGGCTCATAACCGATGGGTTTCCGTACCAAAGCACGCGGCTCCTCTGCCCACGTGGAGGTCAGAAAAAAAAAACAATTTTTATAAAACCTTCTCTATAAAAAAATACATTTATAATGTGCCAACTTTCATGGTGATCGGTCAAACGGTGTTGGAGATACTGGCTACTTTGGGTAAAAACACTTGGTAAAAGATGCCGCTAACCGAGCGTTTGCACTTGCGAAACGTTCACATAGAAACATGTTGAAATCTCTGTTTCCTGTCAATGTATTGACTCGTGTTCGCATTGTCACATATCTTGATGATCCGAAACTTGTTTGACGATTCATATTTTGACATGTCTTACAAACCAATTTCATTAACAAAATGTTTCTGCATGAATCTTGCTAGATATTGTCCACTACATGTTTCGATGTTTTCCGTCGTAGCTGGAAAACACTAAACACAAGTAATAGACAAGTTACGAGACATTAAAAACAACAGTGCGAACGGAAACGTGACAAATCTCTATGAAAAACATATCTATTGAGTATTGAATATGTGTCTAGAAATTGCGAACGCAGCTTACAACAACTCTTGAGATCTGTCATGTTACGTGCAGTGCGAACGCAAATTCAACAAAACAAGTTATGAGATTTGTGTCTTGTGAAAAGTTTTGAAACATCTACATGTTGAATATTTGCTGGTGCAAACGCATACTTAATTTTACTTTTGATTTATTTTTTGTCTGTCAAGAAAATGACGGGAGGGATCTCAAATGGAGGTTATCCAATCGTTAAACTATTGAATTCAGAGGCCATTCAGTTGTTTTTATCTCAATTGGATCAGTAAAATTCGGCAGTGTTATGTTGTTAATCCTACAGACCTATAATACCATTTCAAACTCATTGAACTTAAATCTTACAAGTTTAGTTGGCGAAATAGAAGGAGACATTGCAAACTACAAAATAAACGATCTAATCTGACTAACACTGTATAAATAAATATACTATCTATTAGTCTGACGGTTATTCGATAACATTCATCAATAGCGCGGCTGTGTAAAACCTACCCTTTCAATAGATGTCATCAGAGTACACCCATGTACTTACATATGTTGTTTGAACACGTGTGTAATTTCCCTGTTACAAGACTCAATCATTAGTGTTATGCTAATTGGCTGGTTTTGCAAACATTATGCTTGTCGTACTTAGTAGCGGCGCACTATGGGCCAGAACGGTGCGTACCGTCTCAAAAATCTGTAACTTTTTTGTTGATTGAAGTAAATAGCTGAAATTTGGCACGTAGTATCTCCAGAGTATATAGAATCCAATAGTGACACATTTATTGTCAAAACTTTAATTATTAATATTTAAAAAATAAAACAATAATAAAAATGTTTTTTTTTAATATTAAACCATAGTTTGTTTAACTTATTGAATTATAATTTTATAGTTTTATGATATTAAACCTATTTTCTTTTATTTTATAGGTATTACATATAAATCTTACATTTAAATAAATGACAAATATGATATAAATCCACTCTAAAAATATATTTTACAATTAATGTAGGTACGTAATTACTTCTATTTAAATAGCTAAGAGGCTCTTAGCTTCGTCTAACAATTCCTTGGAAATAGTGACTGATGGTTTTCTGATACTTGATATATAAGGATCTGACGTAAATAGAAGACCATGAAATACGTCTTGATTCGTTGCGGACCTAGAGCATTTTCTAGCGTGATGCAATCTGAATTTTTTGTAATCTTTATTACGAGATTCTTGGGCATCCTCAGATAAATTACCAATGGGCAGAACAGCAAAATGTCTTATTATACTTTCCCCATGTATTAAGATTTTATGTACTGAAGAAGGCATATTATGCCACATATATTTTGTTACGTATAGTTGTGCGGTTGCGCGAGTATATTCACCAAATTTTTCTGGATTTACAGCAATACCGGATGCCAAAGTTTGAAGAATAACATAGAACCTTTTAATAAGTTCCTCGTCAACTCTTGTAATTTCTGAAGCGCAATAGTAGTTCTCAAAAAAACGCCGAGCTGTATTGCCGTCATTGCTGTTTCCACTTCGTTGTCGGGGCTTATCAACGTGCAATCCCATTCGGCTTCGAAATAAACTTTGTACAAGCTTTTTCTTGTCTTCTTTACTTTTTTTATCTTCTGAAGTTCTCGCAGCCCATTTTTTAAATGAAAGGTTATATGAAATATGTAAAATTAACTCCATGCACCTGATCCACGCGTGCAACGTAGACAAACCGTATTCGTAAGCATTTATATTATCTGGCTTTGATTCAATCTTCTCCAAATTATTCATTTCGCTTGGTTTAGCCCCACATACTGTACACACAGCTCCAGAACTTGTGTCAGTTAGAACTTGTGTAACTTTTCCATCCACCATAGTTGGATGGAAAAGTTACACAAGTGGAATTAGGTCCGAGTCTGATTGCAGGCGCCTACAGGAAGACATCGTTCGAATAGTACAATGGAGCCATGAAAACAAACTGTACTTCAACGTATTCAAGTGCTCGTTGATGAGTTACACCCGTGCTCGTGCACCACTGCTCTATGAGTACGTGGTGGACGCGGTGCCACTGCAACGAGTCACGGAGGTGCGAGACTTGGGTGTTTTCATGACTCCCGATCTGACATTCCGTGAGCATGTAACCAAGATCTGTAAGAAGGCGTACAGAAACTTAGGATTTGTTCTGAGACAGACACAAAGCTTCACAAACATCACGGCAGTTAGGGTCCTGTATGATGCACTAGTCAGGAGTCATCTGGAACATAGTGCGGTCATATGGGCTCCACATGAAGCCAAGTACTCTGTAATGTTAGAGCGTGTTCAGAACAAGTTCACGCGCCATTTGTACAGGAAATTATATGGGGTATATCCGTTTTACCCACTGATGTATCCCACTCTGTTTGTCTTGGGCATGGTTGGCTATAATCAACTGTATGTCCGACGGGAGTTTACGCTGGTCGCCTACTTGGTGAAGGTGCTTCGTGGAGTGGAGAGCCACCCGGGAATATTGCAGCGCTTGAGTCTGTGTGTGCCTGACCGCTACGTGTGGAGGCGGCGCAGCCCGCCACTGCTACTGGTACCTACAGCCAAAACTAACCTGTTTGCCAAGGCACCCCTTACCAGAGCTATCCGTACCATCAACGACCTTC
Source organism: Agrochola lota (assembly GCA_947364205.1). Classification (NCBI taxonomy): domain Eukaryota; kingdom Metazoa; phylum Arthropoda; class Insecta; order Lepidoptera; family Noctuidae; genus Agrochola; species Agrochola lota. The sequence goes on along the minus strand of OX376235.1, from coordinate 15,009,709 downwards.
AAACTCAGATTGATGTGTTTACATGTTGTTTTAGTGAATTCGCAAGGGTATTACTATTTATATTATGCTACAAGCAAAATAATACTTAATTTTAATTTTTCTTTGTTTGTTTTTTTTTTTTCTTTTTAGTAATTTTTATACTGTGTTTGGTTAGTAATTATGTACTTAATGCTATGTTTTTTGTTTTTATTTAATTTTAATAATGTTGTTAGTTTTAATTTTTTCTAATTTGTTTGTAAGTTTATAGTTTAGTTTACTAGTTTAGGTTCTTAGCTGTCGTATTAGGGTGGCCGGTAGTGGGGCCGGATTTGGCGGAGAGTATGGTTTTCGCAAGGGGCGCTCTACGGTGGATGCCATCATGCGCGTTCGAGCCCTCACGACAGGGGATGCTGTTGCCCGGGGTGGGGTAGTCTTGGCGGTGTCTCTTGACATTGCCAATGCCTTCAATACCCTGCCTTGGAGTTGCATTAGGGAGGCACTTCGGTATCACCGGATGCCGACCTACCTCTGTCGAGTGGTCGAGGCCTATTTGACGGACAGGGCCGTCATCTACCCCGGTCACCACGGAGAGTGGAACCGGCGAGAGATGTCGTGCGGTGTCCCACAGGGATCGGTCCTGGGACCGCATCTGTGGGACATCGGCTACGACTGGGTGCTGCGCGCCGACCTCCCTAGCGGCGTCAGCGTGGTTTGCTACGCTGACGACACGCTGGTCCTGGTGCAGGGGAGGTCGCATGAGGCGGCGGCCGAACTAGCGACACGTTGGGTTGCGACAATCGTCGAAAGGATCCGGCAACTGGGACTCGAGGTGGCCTTGCACAAGTCCGAGGCCATGTGTTTCTATGGTCCTCGGAACGCGCCACTGTCGGGTTCCCAGATTACGGCGGGAGGGGTTCACATCGGTGTCGAGTCGACGATGAAGTACCTGGGACTCGTCCTCGACAGCCGGTGGAACTTCGTGGAGCACTTCCGACGTTTGGCTCCCAAACTGGATAGGGCTGGGGCTGCTTTGAAGCGGCTCCTGCCCAACCTGGGGGGTCCAAACGCCTCCTGCCGGAGGCTTTACGCGGGGGTCGTGCGGTCCATGGCCCTTTACGGGGCACCGGTGTGGGCGCGTTCATTGAGGCTGCGACCGGCCCGGCGGTTGAACGCGTCCCAAAGGGTCATGGCCATCAGGCTGGTCCGGGGATACCGCACGGTCTCCCGTGAGGCGGCGAGCCTCCTTGCCGGACTACCGCCATGGGATCTGGAGGCGAAAGTCCTCGCGCACATGTGGGAGTTGCGCGAGGAGGCGAAACGCCGGGGTGTAACTCCGCTGCCGCGAGAAATCACGGCACAGCGGACAGAGCTCCGGCGAGATCTCATGGCGGCATGGAGTGTGCGATTGTCGCAACCCAGCGCTGGGCACGCCACAATTGCGGCGATAAGTCCCCTCTTTGAGGAGTGGCTTGAGAGGCGCCATGGCGTCCTCACCTTCCGCCTGACGCAGGTCCTCACCGGACACGGTTGTTTCGGGAGGTTCCTGTTCCGCGTAGGGCGGGAGGAAACGCCCGGGTGTCACCACTGTGTGGATCGCCCGGAGGACACGGTGGAGCATACGGTGGAGGTCTGCCCGGCTTGGGCGGAGCACCGCCGTGTCCTCACGGAGGCGATCGGCGGCGGCGATCTCTCGCGTCCGGCCCTGGTTCAGGCCATGGTTCGGAGCGAGAGTGCATGGGAGGCCGTCACCTCCTTCTGCGAAGCAGTTATGCTCGCGAAGGAGGAGGCGGAGCGCGCGAGGGAGATGCAAGCTGCACGCCCTCGCGGCCCTAGTCGCCGCAGGAGACGCCCCGGGCGTCGGGAGTCCAGAGCCGACTTCCGGCCACCGTAGGCGCGGGCTTGCGGACGGTGAGCAATGGGCAGCTCGCCGTCCGATAAGGACCAGGCCCGTGTCGACGGCGCGTTGTGTTCCACGCGCGCCTCAAAGAGATGTCAGCACCAACCGACGGGGTCGAAAGACCAATGCCTGCTGGGGTTGCGGGTTTGTCCGAAAGGGATAACGCGGCCCCGGCACACAGGCAACGGAAGGAACACGGGTGGGTTTTAGTCAGTAAAAGTCTGACACACCCTCTCGCTCTGCCCAGAGCGGGAGTAGTCATTTGATGATTACCCACCCTCAAAAAAAAAAAAAAAAAGCTGTCGTATTAGGGTAACCCTGTAATGATAGTTTAAGCTGTTATAAATAAATATAAAAATAAAAAAAAAAAGTTAGAAATAGGTCGTGACTTATTTCAATTACCTGGTCCTCCTTGTGTATCTTTGAAGTTTGCAAATTATTAATTTGACCCCGAATATCACCAACCACTGATCGGGTTTTCTCGGGGGTTTCTTTTGCAAATTCCATCAGGATTGGTCGGCAATAACGAATAGACGAACAAGCCGAATTTTGCCAAATTACCTCATTTGTTTCTGTGTCAGTCAGCTTTATTGGTACCAAAGACGCTATAAATAAGTTTGCATCTGAGACTAAATCACTCTCACCTGATAAAACTTGTTTATATTCACTTTGCCCCGATGACCCATCACATCCCCACTTGGTAAACAATTTAAGAGATTTTCTTGTTGAGTTGTAAACATTTTCAATCTATAAGATGCGAGCAGAAGTGTGGTCCAGCAAATCTTGTAGATTTACTTTGGCACTTATATCGGTTATTTGAATGCTGGATGGTGGAGGATAACACAGTTTTTTGGCGTTTGTCAGTATATTATATTTATGATGGCAGTATGTCGAAGTTTTTGTTAATCAGACTTGCTCGAAGTAATCCGTATTGTGATTTCGAAAGATCTAAATCTGCAAATATACTTAAACCTTCATCCATCGTAAAATCTGTTGCATTGCGACTTTCATGCAATCATTTTTCCTTCATGATCCTTTTTTCATTTCTATCACAACTCCGCATCATTGTAACAACAGTAGCTTCTTCGAATTCTCCTTCAGACCGCAATCCTTGAACGTATGCATTATGTATATACTCGATTCCATATTCTTGTACCAACTCCATATTCTTCCTTTTTTTCGATTTCTCTGATAGATCTTCATAAGACTTTGGCGGACGTCCACGTTCTCCAGATGTTGTAGGTGTAATATCCAACGGTGCTTCTTCGAATTGTACCTTAAATTCACCGTCTAACCACGATGTATTTTTATTAAAGAAACGTTCTTTAGTTCGGTTAGATTTGGTCCACCGATCGTTAAACGCTGTTATAAGCCATTTTTGAATACGGTTCACAACTAATTCACTTTTTCAGACGACAAATGGTGGTGTTCTTCTAAGTATTTTTGAATATCTTCTGATTTTGTTCCATGATCAATGAAAAATTCGCATAAAGGCTTGTGCAGACCAGCGCGATTTATCGCGCGGCGCGACACCGGTTATTGTTATACTGTGAAGTTTTCTTAGAAATTGTATTGTTAGTGTCGCGTCGCGCGACAAGTCGCGCTGGTCTGCACAACCCTTAATACTCGTCGAGGCACAACAGATTCACTCATTTTGTTTTTACTTCTAACTACTACTTTTTTACCGAGGTTGGTGAAGACTATATTATGTCAAAGCACACTAAAGTACTGGTAAATGATAACGTAAATAAATAACAACGAAAAAATATTATTGTCTAGTGCATTATCATTATCACTACCATTTCCTCCCTTTTCCTTCACCGCGATAGAGAAATACATAAACTACATGATAAACATGTAATTCACACAGTGATAACAAAACATTAACCACATCTGACCGAACGATAAAAAAAAAAATACATTACCCAATACTCCCACCTTACCTAAAGATTAAGTAAATAGATAATTTTAAGAAAAAAGTAATCTAAATATCCAAAAATCTCATCAATCACAACTAAAATCATTTTTGGTATATTTTGTATATTCCCCCCATCAGGCATTTTTCGTTTCATTTCAAGGGGGGCAGATTCGGGCAATTTTTTTTTTTGCCTTAACTTCTTTATTAGCTGCTCTATGTGATCCTATCAAAATTACGACATGGGCAGACATTGCTAACTGCCAAAAGTCTATGTAAATATTCTAATAAGGATAAAATATTAGGTTCTGAAAAATAATTTATATACCTCCCCAGTTTTCACATAATGGTCCACTTAAATTATTTTTAAATAGAATACTTCATAACCATTCTAACCATATATCACACTTAAAAATTTGCTGTGAAAATAATGAAAATATGACCATGTAAACTGGTGAAATTGTGTTCTACATAATTGACATAACTTTGAGCGTCAAATTGAAAGCCTTAGTTTAATAGTAAAAATGAGAAACAGTATATTTTAACTGCTAAATAATATGCATTGGACATTCAGTTAGACATGTGCATTAACACAATATTCAATATAGAACATTACGAAAACCTATTTTTGAGACGGTACGCACGGTTCTGGCCCATAGTGCGGCGCCCAAATTATAATAAATAAAACCCATACTCACCTGAACCTGACTTGACTGAACTCTATTTCCCTTGACAAGAATAACGCTTAACCAAAGTACGTGCAAGTAACGTTATGGATATCGGTCTAACATTTCATTCCACTAAACTGAAGAGTTCAAAGACTTGCGGCACGTATAATGTTTTCTGATATCACCTTAACATCAGGCCTTTTTTCTCTTTGCTTGGTTATGCAGAGGTATATCCTAGGTACACCTCCACGTTTCATGTTTAAGTCCCATGTAAGAGGGGGCGAGCATATCGCCATCCACCGGCACAAACCCAGACTCCGGGCTGGTTCTCAGAAATACCTAATGGAAAAACCCAATATCACTTGGCCGACCTGGGAATCGAACCCAGAACCTCATGCTCAGCAGTAGCGTTTGCGACCGATAGACCAACGAGGCAGTTTTCTGATATAGTTGAACATATTTATGAACAAAAGCTACTTTATTACTTATACATTTGTATAGTTAGTTATTATATTTAGTACCTAGTGTAAATAGTTATTAATATGATTTAATAATGTATATAACTTATGTTATGTTTTTTGTTGACATAATCTACTCATTACAATGATTTTTCTAATGAGTTGTATTGCAATATGTGGTTAGCTAGTGACCTCGACAATTGATCATATTAGTTATTGTTATTAGTAATTAACTGTTTGTTTTATTTATTTTATCTCGATGGTCCTAGTTTATCATTTATAACTTCCAGTTACAACTATATGTAAGCGGGCACGCCCTTTATGCCTGGAGGCTTTTATTTAGATAAGTTCTGTTTACGTTTAGTTTTTATTTCTGCCTGAGTATAGTTCTCGATGATGTTGTGTGGTATATTGGCGTGTGCTAGCTAACATATGGCTAATAATTTAAATTATGTTTTGTGTTGCGTAATCTAAATTATCTAAATTATTTTGAATACTATTATATAGAATCTTATTTTTTTTGTTCTTCTAACTGAACAGACAGCTGTGCTGCTGGGGAGTTTGTTGCGCCACTTCTTCTTCCCAGCTAATGCACTAGGAAGTGGTGAAGGGTGGGCGTTTTGGGGGACTGTCTTATGTAATTTTGACGTTCGAAAAGTGCTGATTCTCAGCCTAGTTTGAATAAATGACTTTTGAATTTGAATTTTTTTGAATTTTGTTAATAAAAAACTTTTTATTTAAAAAAAAAAAAAAACTTATACAACCCTTTTCGGATTCCTTAAGCGTCTTCGGGGAAATAGCCTATTTGTGGAACCGGAGACGTATTGATTATATTTTCTTACATAGGTAGACTTTTCCTGCATAATGTTTTATTGGTAAAAACATTATCAACATCGGAGAAATCATTTTATTGACTTCAATAATGCTGAGCGTCTGTCATGATATTCGACTCCACTCCAAATTCTACCTCCGATTTACAAACAAACAAGAACTGGATATTATATTTCAACCCTTTTTCACAAGTTATTGAAGCTTATAAGTAGGTATTACCTAAAATGTGAATTTCGTGATATTTCCAGCGTTTTTGATGATCAAATTTGAAATCGTATTCGTTCGTAAAATTTTCTTTGCCAACGCTGCTATACTTGACATTTTCTTTGAATTTGATTTGATACTTGAACGAAAATGTTACTGTTTCCAAATTCTGAACATTTTGTGCAGGACGGAATTAAATTTTATACAGCTGTAGTGATTAAAAGGATCTAGATCTCTGTAAGATATCTGAAGAACAAATTAACGTTAGCACAATACTCAGACTCTCTCAGAACAATAATGGACAATTGTATTTTGTTTCGTTTATTTTCTTAAGTATGAAATGTGTGTTAATTCTACACAGTTTTGATGTTACCACCTGTAACAGGGTGTAACATAAATAATACACAATCAAGCTTGCAAACAATATATAATATTAACACGTATCTAACTCTAGTTTTTCTCTAACAAACTCAACTCGGTATTTGCGAAATTAAATATTAATTTATTCTTCTTCGTTTCATAAATATTAAAAACTAATATAAAATAAATATACAATAGACATGATTTTTCAAACTATTGATTCAAATCAAGGAATTAAATGTTACATACCTACCCGAAAAGATCTTAAAAGAAGTGTAGTTATTAACCAAGTCAATGTCATTCATTTACATAATTATGGAACCAGGGTATCCGCATAATATTATACCTACGAATCAGCATTCGTCGTCTCTTTTTAACACAAGCTTATTAGACTAGTCGAAAAGAGGTAGCAATATTTGGAATTAATATTTTCTTTCAAATAATTGAATGTCTGAAGAATTTGTGCAACTGATCATTCTCATTCTTTTTTAGCTATAATATGAGTATATTAAAGACAAACTTTTTGAAAAGCGCTTACAACCTTCAATCAAATTTTCCAAGTCTTACTTACAAATAGCTCTTTTCCGGAAATAGATATAAATTAAAATAACGCAATTCCAGAAAACATCGAAATTAAAACTAGCTGGAAACTGAAAATGCATTTTTTTCCCAGTTACGGATTTTTTTTAGACATAATTCATGTTTCTGTGAAATGTAAGTTCGGAGCGACGATAACGGTCATTTTCAAAGTTTGCAACATGTTGTTAAAACGTTGTTAAAACTACTCTTATGAGCATTCGTATATTTACAATTGCGCTAAATAATAAGTAGGTAGTTGCAGTGTTGATTCTTGAGAAAACTTAAAGTTTTCTCAATTTGAATAAGAATATGAAATGGAACTGCATTCATTATATAATTGCATAACACATGCGTGAACACTATGTAGCCACTTTAAAGCTGCCATTTACTGGGTATGTCTTTCATTGACTTGAATATGCCCTGGCGGCTGAGAGTATATCATGCTCACTCAAATGTCTCGCTGGTGATGACGTGTGTGTTGGATTATTAAGTTCCCTTCAAAATGGTTGAGCTAAATGGTGCTGATCCATGCGTCTTGTTCGTGAACGGGCGCCATCAGTGGGGACTGGTCATCTCTTAGCTGCCACGGCTTATTTTAATTTTTGATTTTTGGACGCTTTCACGTCTTTCTACATTGTTCTCACATGAATAATGTAACCAATATTTTGTAACAATATTCTGATTTAAAAGAATGTCCGTGGAGTTTCTTGCCCGTTCTTCTCCATAGGAACCTCCTACGCTTTGGAATGGGCAACTAGTTTCATCTTTCTGACTGACCGACCCCTTGACAATTCAAAAGTACCTGTAATTGGTTTATTTGAAATAAATGCTTTGAATTTGAGTCCATAAATATAAATTCTTGAATGCCGCACAGTTGAAATTTGCAGGAGCAAACTATATTTTTCAGTTTTTTTTAATCTAAATTAATCTAAATAATAACAAGTATCTTGACATTTTTCTTTTAATTCTAAGGCTCCTTGTACAGAACAAAGTTTATAATACCTTCTAGCGTATAAAATTCGTAGCCCTTGAACAAATTACTGTGTCATCACATATCACAAGTTACAACTTTTTCAACAAACTGGGACACAAGAAAGTACTGACGCGGAATTTCAGCACAAATATAACTAAAATACAAGTTGGGTGAAATAGTTATTAAGTTATTTTCATCTTTCTGTTTGCGCGAATTGTTTCCTGGTAATATTGGCCAAGAGTTACCAATATTTACAGACAGTTTTTGTTCGTGTGTCTATGTCTTGTTACTGTGTTTTCAATGAACATAAACTGTAAGTATCAACTACGCGCAATAAGTTTTATTAAGTTAATGTTCCTATTATGTCATATTTAGTCCACCAATCTCGTGATTTTTTTATATTTAATAACGTAATAGGTAGGTATAAGAAGAAAGGATGTTTTCTACTGGCTTTTCCGTTAAACCTTTCGTTTTTATATTTTCTCAATAATTTTATTTCAATCTATAATCAAATTGCCGTAGTGAATGCGTTGTTTCATTATTTTTTTTTCTTTCTATGTTTTGCTGAATCATACCGTTATAAATTGAGTTGTAAAATAAACTGTATTTTCAATGAAATTTGAAGCATAGTATTTCCATCACTGGAAATTGAATCAAATCAACAATTTGTGGCTTCATGTTCAAATTACCAGTCACATGTATGTTTTTATTACTTCATTTGTTTTTAACAAATCCGTCGCGACACGTTTAAATTAATAATGCATTTATTATTTGCCACCTCGACGTCTGCCCTCGTTACTTTGACTGTAACTTTTTATTTCGTTATTCATGACTTTGGTTTTATTTTCCTTGTCAGAGTTATGCCAGCTTTCATGTTTATTTTTGCATAATTTGATATTAAATATTTGCTTAGCAACCTATTATCAGCTTTATTATGGTTTGTTTTATGAGCAGTGATCGGAGTAGGTAGATTGATTTTTAGTACTTGTATCATAAATGCACACAGAAAGAGTAACATGGATAAGCCATTTTTCCGGAAAGTATTTCCGGTATTTCCGGATGCGGAGTCGTCGGCGGGCGTACGCATTGTTCTGATAACCGGTTATTGTACCACCCATGATCCTTTGTTCTGATTGGTCGTTGGGTTTTGTCAAATCATGACAAAAAAAAAAAATAGGCAGAATAATAAAGAATAAAATTGCTCATTTTATTACAATTCCTACCTTTTTTTGAGGATGGCAAATCATCAAATGACTCCTTCCACTCTGGCAGAATACAATTCCTACATAAGTTCCGGTTTTTTTTTAATAATCCACCAATTCCGGAGGAATGTCCATAGTAATATATACGTTTCGGATCAATGACCCCAGTTCAATCTACCTACTCCGATCACTGTTTATGAGTGATGACGAGCAAACTACATTGTAACGAAAATATGTAAATTAAGAAATATTTGATTGAAATGAAATGAAATGAAATGAAATTGTTTATTCTGTAAATAGGATATAGGAATCACTTTTACACGTCATATTAAAAATATATTAAATTTTGCTAGATGAGTTCGGCGTTTCCTATCCGACTACTCTGAGAAGAAAGGCCGAAACAAACTCAGAGGTCACAGTCTCTTTTAAAGTCCAGACATAATCTTGGTCAAGCCATATGAGGACCATGTAGATTCATGTCTGAAATGGTCTTTTGAGAAAAAGAACCACACAGATTTGAGTGGACCTGTCCAGTCAGTGCAAGCATTTGTCAGTAATCGTGGAGCTCAACTCAGAACAAAAGGAGCTCAACTCGACGAACAATACCAAAGAAAGGACATTTGGGTAGGCCGCATAAACTACTCAAACTGCCAGACCATCATTAAAACTAACTGAGAGAGGATAAAAAAGGAGTAATAAGAAAATAATTAAATTAAAAAAATATCCACATAGTCCTCACATTCACAATATGTAATTAAAATAATATTATACTTTACAAAGTAATCATGTCATTTTGTTTTAATGTTTAAATAAAACTGGTATATTTTAATGATTTTACTAAATAATTCTAATGTCAAGTTTTATGGTTTTATCACAAGGTTTAGCAGAGCGAGCAGCTCAATCCCAAGCTTTTTTATCTTCTAAATAATCTGAAATTTTATAGTACCCTTTTTTACAAAGTTTGGTTTTAATACAAATTTTAAATCGTTTAATGGGTAAGTTTCGAATGTCAATGGGAAGTTTGTTGTAAAAGCGTATACATTGACCCATGAACGAGTTGCCTACTCTGTGGAGACGAGTGCGATGTACAGCAAGGTTGTGTTTATTCCTGGTATTTAAACTATGAATATCAGACATTTTCTTAAAATTTGATATATTTTTGTGTACATACATTAGGTTTTCAAAAATATATTGTGAGGCTAGAGTCAAAATATTTACTTCTTTGAATTTTCCTCGAAGGGAATCTCTCGGACCTAGGTTGTAAATGGCTCGAACAGCCCTTTTCTGTAGAACAAAGATAGTATTAATGTCCGCACAGGTTCCCCAGAGAAGAATCCCATATGACATAAGACTATGAAAATAACTAAAATAAACAATTCTGGCTGTATCTACGTCAGTTATCTGTCTAATTTTTTTAACAGCATAGGCGGCCGAACTAAGCTTTCCTGACAATTTTTCTATGTGTGGGCCCCATTGTAATTTACTATCAATAGTGATTCCAAGAAAAACTGTCGACTCAACAGGGTCCAGCTCTATTCCATTAACTTGAACATTGGTAGTTAGCTGCCTGACATTTGGCGTTGAAAATTTTATGAGTTTAGTCTTGTTTTCGTTCAGAAGAAGATTATTTACATTAAACCAATGCACAACTTTAGAGAGTGCATCGTTAATTTGTTCAAAGTTAACTAACTGACGTTTGATTTTAAAAATAAGGGAAGTGTCATCTGCGAATAATACGATCTTGTGATTATCCCTTATGTGGTAAGGTAAGTCATTTATATAAATTAAAAATAAGAAAGGACCTAGAATTGAACCCTGCGGAACGCCCATGGTGACTGCAGATCCTGCAGATCTCTTGCCATTAACATCGACCCTCTGAATTCTGTTGTTCAGATAAGAAGTCAGAAGGTCAAGAGCCTTGTTCCTCATACCATAGTGGTACAGTTTCTTGATGAGTGTATCATGATGTACGCAATCGAAGGCCTTGGACAAGTCGCAGAAAATGCCAAGAGCATCCTGCGACTCCTCCCAGGCCTCGAATATGCTCTTCAGTAATTCCACGCCCGCATCTGTAGTTGAACGACCCTTTGTAAAACCAAACTGTTTTAGATGTAATAAATTATGTGCATTGAAATGTTCTAACATTTGTTTCAAAATTAATTTCTCAAAAATTTTGCTTAATGTAGGTAATATCGAAATAGGCCGAAAATTCGTAGGATCAGTTGTGCTGCCAGACTTGAACAGTGGAATAACTTTACTAAGTTTCATCTGATCAGGAAATACACCAGACGCAACACAAGAGTTAAAAATAATTGCTAAAAAGGGTGCAATAACATCAATTATTGAAGATATGGTATGTACTGATAATCCCCAAAGGTCAGCAGTTTTTTTTACATCAAGATTTTTAAAAGATTCTATAATGTCTTTAGCAGAAGCAATTGAAAATTCAAAAAGTTTGTCAGATTCTGGTACACATTCTTTTAGTATTGAGTAAGCAGAAGTGGAGGACGACGATGACAGAGTTTTGGTTGTTAAAATGGGAATATTAGTGAAAAAAAATTCAAACTCAGTTGCCACCTCCACGTCTGCTTCAATATCTACATCATTGATTTTTAGATGGAAGTCACGATTCCGTACCGTCGTTCTTCCCGTTTCTGAATTAATAATATTCCAGGTTGTTTTTATTTTATTTCCAGAAGATATTATTTTATTTTTAATGTGTAAGGCTTTTGCTGAGGAACAGGCTCTTTTAAAAGTTTTAGAATATTTCTTAACAAATTCTTTAAAAGTTTCATCATGGTTATATGTTTTTTCATGATACAACTCAAATAATCTCTCCCTACTTTTGTAAATACCTGGTGTTGCCCAATCACTAAATATAACGCGGTCACAAACAGGCAATGTTTTTGAGGTGAAAACCTTCTTAAACTCACAATTGATGAGGTTAAATAGTGAAGTATAAGCTCGATCCGGGTCGTTGTGATAAGGCAAACCCGGTAGTTTTTCCATTAAACTATTTTTAAATTGTCCTAAGCGACTTTTATTTACAGGAACAAAACTCACAAGTTTTCTTTGAGCTCTGACTGTTTTCTGAGGGAAAGTGACTAACTGGCCACAGTGATCAGAGTCCAACTCATTTATAATTAAATGGCTAGAAGGTCTTAAGTTTGTAAAAATATTATCAATACAGGTAGCACTAGTGGCAGTTATTCTAGTCGGCTCAAAGAATGTATTGTACAAATTGTATGACTTAAATAAAGTTATAAATTTATTTACTATAGCAGATTTTTCCAGTATGTTAATGTTGAAATCTCCACAGACAACAACTGTTTTATTACTGTTACAAGTCTTTAATAATACTTCTTCCATATATTTCTCAAACATATCATATGAAGCGCATGGGGGCCTATACACACTTATTACAATGAACTGCTCAAGCTCAATGCAAGCTATTTCAATGACTCGCTCAACAGAGAGGCTCACAATATCCTTACGTTCTTTAAATTTCGTATTGTTACGAACAATTATTAGAGAGCCACCACGTATCATATTGACTCTGCTGAATGAGCTGGCAACCTGGTGGTTGTTAAAGCTGAACATGAACTGGTGGACTTTTAACCAATGTTCAGTTACACATAGGATATCAATATAACTACAGTTCATGAACAGCTCCAATTCTAATTCCTTACCTATAACACCCTGTATATTTTGATGAACTATTTTGAGGCTATTATTATTACATTTATTTAGGTTACTGCAATTTGATAGGTGTGATATTAAACCAGTATTTAAATTTTCTTCATTTATTAAGCAAGAGGTTTCCTCTATTGTCTTAATTTCTAATTTAAATGATATTCAATATCATTAGTTGATGCCAATTTATTGGCAGAATTATTCAGAATGTCTTTGCATTGCTCAAAAGAAGCAAGTTGTTTAGCCAAGTTTTTGGCTGAAATAGAAAAAAAATATGATAGCGACACAGCTATCTGTCTTTTGAAATAGTTAGAAAGATAGTACATTACAATATTATGTCTATCTCTTGTCAAATACAAATTATTAGCAACATAATTGTTGGTATCAACTAAATGAAATAAATTATTATTAAATGTCAAGTTATGCAAAGTCATATTTATTGAAAATCTTAAGTTATTTTCTTCCTGTGGCAAACTGTTACTATATGGGAATGTAAACAACACAATTTTTCTTAAATTAAGATTACACAATGTACTATAGTATTGGAGCAGTTCTCCTTTGATTTGATTGCGAATTCTAAAGCATCAAAGATAAGGCATGCATAACTAGTCTATTTATTTTATAATATCTCATCGTATTATTTTTTTCATAATTTTACGTTTAACCTATTTATGTGCATTACTATATTTTATCCATTCATTTCAAAACATAAAGTGGCCAAGTTAAAGTGCCTCTCAAGTTTTTAGAGCCTATTAGAGTATGGTGTACTATGTATTCTTAAACGATGTAGGTAACTTGTAACTTTCTAGCGAATTAATTGTCCTTGTCGGAACTGAAAAAACGGTAACAATGTACTTAATACATTACTGGATAATAAATTACGCTCAGAACCTTTACGGTCAAATAAAAATGCACTATAATTGGTGTGCCTCAAAACTTTCCGGCTGGTAATCTTGTAATTTTCCTCAAAGTACCCTGATACTTTCGTTATAAAGAATTCAGGAAAATCTTCAACCTTTGACAAGAAAATTACTTCAAATCCTTCGAGCGAGTGGATCTCTGAACATACAAATCTGGCTACTTTTATTTATTTTAAGCATCTTTTCTCAAATTGAGCTATACATACTAAATTCACCGAAGATACCGATCGGTAAGCCGAAACTCCTTTAGAAATCATAAAGCATTATGTAAACTTAGCTTACATGCGGGGTTTGAAAAACGTAAAGTACGTTGATATGGCATGTTCACAATCTGGCTTGTAACAGTCCCTTTCTATCTCTCTCTAGAGAATACAGACGCTGAATGATAAACAAATACGGGATGTTGAACTTTTTAAACAATATGCAATGATTACTATTAAACTTTCGTTTCACTCGCAGTGTGGTGCATGTGCTTGAAGTTTTATACTCAGATGAATCTTTTGTTATGTGCACAGAAGCTGCTATCTACTGAAATACGAGATATTGACATCAAAAAGTTTTTACGCAACTACACGGAGACAAACCTGAAAGGGATTATCATTTTGTGAAAAAAAAATACATTAACATTTTCGTATCAAAAACGCTGTACCTATTCACGTTACCGTACATTTCTGGCATTAAGAAAACAATTACTTATAACTAACAATATCACAGTAAGTTCCTACTAAACTGAGTCTCAAGTCTAGTTCCCTAGGACGCGAGCCAAGATAAATGATATTTATTAGGTTTAAGTTGCGCTCTACAAAACACTCCGTCAGACTTTATAAAACAAGTTAAAGAAAAACTGCTGATTTTTGTTCTTAAGAAGATTGAAATAATTAAAGTTTGCTGCATCATGTTCAAACTAGTTGTTTAGGAACTAACATCCTTCGTGAACCTTGAAGTCGTACAGGTTAGGGATTATAGTGTGATGATTAACAATATTGAGTTTGAGTTCAGTTGTGACTGGTCATCTCTTATCTGCCATGGCTTATTTTGAATTGTTTTGATTATTTTTTGTACATTGTTCTCACATATAAGCAACAAGAATAATGTACCCAGGATTTTGTAATTTTCTAAATTTAAAAGAGTTTGGAGTTTCTTGCCCGTTCTTCTCCATAAAGATCTACGTTTTAGAATGGGCAACTAGCTTCAACTTTCTGACTAACTGACGCGACTATTTGACAATTCAAAAGTGCCTGTAAATGGTTTAATTGAAATAAATGCTTTGAGTTTGAGTTTGAATAACATTCTTGTTTCAGTTAATGTGACTGCTCCTGGACACTTTTCCTACCATAACATACGCCTGGTACAAATCAACAGGTAACATGGTTTGAATTAGCAGTAAGATCAACTAAAGTTGAAAATAAAAGCTCTCGAAAATGGTCACAGTTTGGATCTGATGCCTTACTTATGTTCAAAATGTGCTGTGTTTTGGTCAATAATCCCTTACCTACAATACGTCATAATAGCATAATGCTACTATGTTATAATTTAGGTTCACAGGGCTCTCTGAAATAAACAACAGAGCCCATTTGTCCTACTTAACATAAAACAAACATAAAAAGCCATCATTTTGTCATATCTTTAACACTTCGCTGTGATAATATTCTGTTTCCTTCAGGTAGATAATTACTTTTCAGGAAGACATAACTTACCGACAGGACTGCCCCTGTTCCTTGCCTGTAATATTCAGTTTCTCACGACGTGACTTTTTTTTACGTTTATTTATTTTTCCTGTATATATTATGAAGCTTTTATAGAAAGACATAGAATGTAAATCGCCCAAATGATTATAAACTATTCTTGGCTATTAAAATAAATTGTAGACGCATGTTGTAGTTAGATACCTACATTTTAAAATTAATATTGACCCAGGCTTCTTACTATGAATGAAAATAGATAAAATAATAATTCGAGAGAGCAGTTTATTCGCTTACAAATTTAATTAATTCCGCATGATGAAACGTTCTGTAGCAAATGTATTTTATAAAGTCAAATGTTTTCCCAATTTCCGGTGATTCTCAAAGGATTGCTTTATGAATTTAAATATTCTGACTATGTATGAAGATTAACTAGATTTTTTTTCAAATATTTAAGTTTGAGTAATCAAACATTCATTTCGAACTAAGTCATTGTTTATGGCCATCTAAAATAAGATAAAACCACCCAGAAGCCCTTTAAACATAATATTACATAAATAAAAAACTATATTACAAGAACCAAGAAGGTAGGTATTAGCGAATGATGTGATGACACATTGTTTTGCTAAAATAAACTTGTTTTTGCATAATGAATGTCTTGAGACTTGAAAGTTTTATCCAGATTTCTCCTCTGGGAATAATCGAACGACTCAACACTCGAACGCCGACCATTGATCGGAAAAGCAACAACCAGTTTTTGTTTTTTAAGCTTGCGAATAAGTATTAAAAAAAAACTGATTGTTTAAGATTTTCTTTCGATTGTTTTTTAAATAAGAAGTCGTTTTATATTAAACGTAAAACGATTCTCGAGATACCCTTTTGGGTGCGACATAATATGTTTTTGCTACGACAGCGTAGCTCACGTGGCGGCCGCGTAGACGTACAACGCTGTAGCGACGGTTCACAACATAAAATATGTAAGTCCTCATTTAAACTATAATTTACAACAATAACATAAACACTAAGTAAGCACTTGAGCCGTGAGTCGAACCGGTGGCTCATTACTTAATGTTTTAAATGCGTACCCTTTAATTATGTTGCTACTACTGTGTGTACTTCCTTGATGAACCCCTGTTATTAAACATGGTCCTCAGTCTTGGACCTTGTCTTGTAGTATGTTGTTAGGTGATAAATTATTCAAGATATTAAGAGCTTTGGCTGCTCTGAAACTAACCTACGCGGGCCTGACTACGTTGAGAAGAAGACTACATGGGCCACATAGGCATGAATCACGACACGAACACTCTATTTAGCTTAAGTGCTTATAAACAAGCTTTTATGCTGACCATACTTAAGTAACTGAAAGTTTAAAACATTTGTTATACAAGCTATTCCGTGGCGAGAGTCGTCTCATTGATCTCCGACTGCCTCGAGCGACTCAAAGCCGCTCACACTCGCGTCACTGAGACGCGGCCCAAACTGTAACTGAGAAAACAAAAGAAAAGCGTGGAAAAAAAAAATGGAATATCGTATGTGGGTATACTGTAAGTAAACTTCTGCCCAACCCTTCGGGGAAACAAGGCATGACGCTGCTTATGTGTAAATAACTTATTTAAGAAATTTTGAAACATTAATCACATTTCGTTACGCTATATATTAATTCTACCATAGATAAGACAAATTTTGAGCAGTATAATTAGGTTGTGGCCTAGCTCTGTATGGTCAGTTCTCTGACTTCATGAAAGTTTCATTGGTATGCCTCTTTCTTTAGGCACTTTCAATCATCAGTGTTTTAAATTCTATATAATAGATCTAAAATTATATTAAAGGAGCACCTGCACAGCTTCTTGTTTAAATTTCACCTTTTCCACACTCGCCAACGTCACCTACATTTGAATTGAAATTAAATTGTTTACAGAATAAACAATTTCATTTCATCATACCAAAATATTAAGCTTCAGGATATTCCTCTTCGCCCTGTTTAGTTTCATGTTCGATAAATTATTTGCAAGCAAAGTCACAAGTACTTCGGTTATATACTTGAGTCCGAAGTTCCTGAGAACTTGCTATGGAAGTACTGCATTAAAACTGAACTGAATTGTATAAAGTTGTTAAGCTCGGAACGTCCACTTCAAACTCAATTCTGCTTGCTCAACACACCGCGTTAACAAGTTGACCTCTGTTCCTTTTGTGAATTAAATAAAATGCACAAAGACAGCACATTAAATAGATTCAAATTAAAGATAGTTTTGTCGGTCGGTTGGGTTGTATTGTATTGTGTATTGTCGGTAGTATTGGTTGTATTGTTGTGTGTATTGTTGTGTGTATTCAAAAGTGGGGCAGGAATCATCATCATCTGCCTAGCCTTTTCCCAACTATGTTGGGATCGGCTTCCCGTCACACCGGATGCATCTAAATACCAATATTTTACATGAAGCGACTGCTTATCTAACCTCCACAACCCAGTTACTGGGTAATACGGCACTCCTTAATAAGACTGGTTGTCAGACTTTCGGACTCCCCTTAACGACTATCAAAGATATACAAGTGACAGCCGGGACCGAGGGTTTAACGTGCTTTCTGAGGCATGTCCATGAACAGGCCGAGCGTAGATACGATCGGCCCGTGCGGCTGTTATAACTCATAAACCAAGTTTTTTTATGTTAACGATCCGTTAATAAAAGCACCCTCGTCTCCTAATTGCTTTGAGAGAATAGTAAAACAAAGTCGAACCTGGATAAGCGAGAGTTCAAGGGACCGGCATCACATTTTCGCTTATGGGGGTTTCTCACTAACTCGAGTTTCTAGCTTGTAGAGGCACAGATGATGGCTTTCTCACTTATAGAGGTTTATTTTATGGCGTGATTTCCCGAACTCAAACGCATTCACAATTTTTAACATTATGAGTACGTGCCGAACCGTTCTTTGCAATTGATATTTATCAACTGTAGTAAGTTTGACAAATAAGTCGATACACACGCACACCTGGCCATTAAAATAGAATACGATGCAAAACCAATGCTAGTTAGTTCCTCGAAATTTAATAAAGAAAAAGTATTGGTACTCGCACAGGTGATCGCAAATAAAACTTAACACTCATGAGGAAACAAATAAAAATAAAAAAACAAAGTGTAATAAAAAAAAGTGGTAAGAATAAAAACAATACTAACAAAGAAACAAAGACAATTTTCCACGAAATTTAAGATTGAGTCATAAATACTGCTATTTATGACTCATTCTTAAATCGACTGTCGCTAATAGAGGTACAGGCAAGTAGCAGTCTCAGTCATAGAGGTCCACGAATGAAAAACGACTTTCTCTTAAAGAGGTTTCTGTTTCTCGCTTATAGACGTTTTAGAGGGTTAAAATTACGGACACCTGGCAATTACTCTCCTTTATAGAGTTTTCTCGCTTACCCAGTTCTCACTTACCCAGGTTTGACTGTAATCGTGAGAAAATAACTGGTTTAGTATGTGTGGTTTATTATACACAGTGAGAAAATAACTGGTTTATTATACCTTGAACATTATTTTTTGTACGAAAGAGTCTTTTAAGTGGTCCGCATTGCGGTATAGTTATATGCTTCATAATAATTCTGTCAGAACACGATTTATTGCAAGCAACTATTATGTACAGTACACTAACGATAGCCATGAAATAAAGTCTAATTAACGAGATGGTTCGCAACAGTATGAACATAATGTGCGGGAACAGAATAGGTGTTGTGTAATGTGTGGTGTGTCAGCTAAAAGTAAATTACTTTTCATCTCATTTATGCTCGTAAAATACCTGATTATGAACTCTCGTATAAACCATAAACAAGACTTGGTATAATAGGATAATATTTCTCATAGTTATCTGGCAGTATGGTGAATATTACTGTAATTGTACTCGCTCATAATTATCAACTACAATACCTGTTTAACTATTCGTTCTTTAGAAACATATTGAGAAAAGACTAAGAGAGAGACAGACAATTCTAAGTTATGTTTTTTCTATGCAAATTGCACGCAACACTTTTTAACATACAACCTCAAATAAATATAACCTCATTCATAAAACATCATCTGCTTTGTATAAGTTCATACATATACCAAAAAAATGTACCATAAAAATGTATATTGACAGTTTCAACACCACATCTTTTTCAGTTATGTCATTCGATTTGTAATAGTGTAGGTTTCACGATATTTTTGATTTTTGACATGATCTTAACGATTTTTCTTTTGGAAGGTTTTAATTTCTATACATACAGTGCCCTCCAAAATCTATAATTACATTAGGTATCAGTTAAAATCCTAGTTTCAACTGTTTGAACTGTACAGTATAACATTTTTATTGATTTATCTAACTATCTGTGATAAGTTACTGTTTTGGAATTACTTGTAACTTATTTGATATCTGGTTTTAACAAATTAAATTACAGGTAATTACTACGTGAATTTCAAAGTGGAATGAACTTGGTCTAATACTAGATTGACGCAGTGGCGTACATCGACCTGGGTATGTGCATTCAGCAGTACTGAGCTTATCTGTAACTACTACTGAGAGGCTCATCTCTGTTGCTAGGCAATCTTCTGTCCCATCTCAGGTCATTAGGACCCCGCTGTTTGCAGGACATACCTTCTACAGCTGACGTTGCACATTGTAGGTAATTTACCTGTTATATAGATATACCTAAAACCAAGTTTATAATTAGCATCAGAAATATCATCTATCCTATAAATAATTTATAAAACCAAGAAAAAAATACTTAGATACCTACTAAACAAGATATATAAAAAAAATCCAATTAGAATGTTTATCTTAACTTAGTGTTCGTCTTGTGAATACTAATACTGAAAACATGTACCTCCACGGACTAGTAGATAATAAATTTACATGTATTTTCCTTATGGAAAAGTGCCTATGTCGTTAAAATAATAAAAAGAATTGTAGCCAATCACTACTAGAACAATTTTTCTGAATGGGAGGGAACGTCAATTACGACAAAACAGCTTAGCGAGCTTCGGAGAAATGCTTATAATAAACTTGTCAGATATTTTATTTAAGCCTTTTATGCGACTACCGGAGAAGTGAACGAACCTTAAAGGTACCACGTACCACGTACGGTATGGGCTTATAAACTCGAGTGGCAACTACTTACATAGAAGTGTATTTGAGTAAATAAGCTTTTACTCCATAGCGCTGAACAACAAATCTCCCCAGACACAGATATTCTCAAACTAAAATGTTATAAATTCACACGAGAAGTTTCATGAAACAGTTTATAAGAAGCAATTTTCAGGTATTAGGATTACATCGCGTGTCCCTGAGGCAACATTGTAGTTTGACTACATACTTTTACCTAAATCTTTATCCACAGTTAAGCTATGCGAATCCTGTCAAGGGTTGTCACTTGTGGGTTGCAGCTGAAAATTAGCGTCAGGTGGTACACTTTTTGTTGTCATCTGACATTATGTTGATTTTGTCACTGCGACCAAGTGCGCGATTCGTATCGGTTTCTATAATTTACCTGGTCGTCGCGACCACTGGTCGGGGTCGTGGCCGTGCAGTGACCGAGATCCCTTATACCAAGGCTCGAAGCATTCCGCTTCAACTGCATCAAGCTCTGGGTTATATTGATCGTTTTGACCAGGCCTGCAGTATAATATATCAATTTTGTGTATTTTAATATAAAAGTCAATCTGTTTTTTTTTCATAATGTCGCCTCTTTTGTACATCGTTAATCTCTTCAAAAAACTACTGACATGTATTAAAACATGCGCTGGGACTTATGTTGTTATAATAATTAAATGGGTTCACCCCTGGGCACTGGGCAATTATGCCTTCTGTCCGTACACTTAAGGCCTCATAATTAAAGACAGTTTGCCCACACCGCACAACGCACTGAATATTGTATGTGCGTAGTGCTCAGCATATTATATTCCTCACTAGCAGGCCCAGAGTCGTTGTCCTATCCAAAATTAAAAATCCCTTAGAAATAGGACCTTCACTTTTTCCCGAATTTAGTTGGGCCGTGAAGAAGACGGATGAAAAAAGATTGCATGTAGCGGAGATGAGAATGTTGAGATAGATGTGTGGAGTAAGGAAACTGGATAAAGTAAGAAATGAGTATATAAGGGGAAGTTTAAAAGTTGCGCCAGTGACAGAAAAGTTGAAAGTAAATCGTTTGGCCTGGTATGGGTACGTGATGAGGAGAGAGGAAACGCATGTGACTAAAAGAGTGATGAATATAAATGCTGATGGATGGAGCGGGAGAGGAAGGCCTAAGAAAAAGTGGATGGAGTGTGTGAGGAATGATATGAAAGAGAAGGAAGTGAATGATAGCATGACAGTTGATAGGGGAGAATGGAAAAAGAAAACGTGTTGCGCCGACCCCAAGTAACATGTGACAAGGGCAGGAAAATGATGAATGACTTTTTCCCGAATTTGAACATTTTTCGGGAAACATTTACAAGTTTTCTTTTCATGAAAACTTAATTCGGACTAAGGGGAACGTTTTAAAATAAAAAATAGCCAAATCGGTCCAGCCGTTCTCAAGTGATGCGCTTACTTAACATTTTTATTATAAGCTTTTGCCCGCGGTTTCGCCAGCGTGAATGTCGCAAAATATTCTACAGGAACGTACTACCGGGATTACATACCTAATAGCCGAGGAAAAGGTCATGGACTCCTACCGCTGCGCCCGCGTAGCCGTCAACCATAATTATTATTTTAAACGTAATTTTGAATCTGTTATATGTTTTAACTGTAAAATAAACAATTTTACAAAAAATAGGAAACGGATTTTTTTAACAAATAAATAGCGTAAAAAAGCGCAGCTATACCCAACTATTCATTTAAATGGTATGATTTCAAGGGATATTTTAATCTAAATTAAATGCCCAATTTAAATAACATATTTTATTGGATATGGATTAATATAATACCGGTCAAAATAGCTTCGGAAATAACAATTAAATTTTTATCAAATTCTGAATGGTTACTGTGGGTCATCCTTAGAAGATAGACATATGCCATTGCGGACATTTTTGTTGAACTTTTTAAGATGACCCATTTTAAAACATAGTTTATATGTATCTTTCGGCATGATTTTTTCCGACATCTTCAAGAATAATCGTCATATTTCAGCCAATTTACACAAAACCTTAATGAATTATATACATATACCATCCACGTGAATCACTCCGTCTATTGTAGAAAACCGTTGATCATGTTCAGACAGACAGACAGACGCGGCAGGGGACTTTGATTTATAATATGTAAGGATAGATTTACTAACCTTGGAAGGGGAAGGTCAATGCGGTCCTAAGTACCTCTAAACAAGGCTACTTTGTGTTTATAACGTAGCCTTGTTAACAAGCTAGTACGCATGTTAACAAAGCTAGTACTTTCATGCAACAACAGAATTTCATTAAATATTAACAAGCGAACTCAGCTTGAGGTCTTTACGTTCCTCCGTAATGAGAATTCAATCTAATAATGGTACTACAGGAAAGAAAAAATCCTTAAAGTGTGTCTTAACATACTGCCGCGCTTTGATTGGACTACTGCCGAGCAAAAAACAAATTATTCATCTTTTATTTCTTTGTAGTCACTAGAAAGTTTAGTTTTGTTAATTTGTTTGATTAGATTAATTTAATGATTGCCATTGATTAATGACTCCGAGAAAATTTTATAAAAAGTAAAATAGGAATCAGTAACAAAGGTTTGTTCAACGATTAGGTATGCTAATTATTATTTAAATAACTTCTTTGATCAATAATAAAATTGTACTGATTATGAATTTGCATTTGACGTTTTAGGAATCTGAGAAAATTTTTCACGCAATTATTGTTTGTGTATAGGCGGTATGAGTGAACCACTGAACAAATTAACATTGTGTGTCTGCAATGTTGTCAATTTTTTGGATGACAGTGCACTCGCCTGGCTGCTAGCAAAACTAGCACGCTAGTTGCAGTACTAACTTGAGATGCTTGTGACAGAACTGGGAATGAACTCAATCTTTGACTAGCTTAGCGAGTCAACGTTTTGATCTTGTAGAGATTTCCTGTACCTTTCTAGAAAGGCGTGTAGGTACCTACCTACGTGAGAGTCTGACACTAAATTGTGCTCTTTGCAGATACTGCACTGAAAATGAAAATAGAAATATAGATGATCACGTGGAAATAGATTGTTGAGGTCTTTGGATTTTGCGTTCAAAACTGGGTATTATCGTATTTACAAAGATATGTGAACTGTAAGTTTTTGAAAGGGTTGAATTGAGATAATCTATGAAAGAATATAAAATACCTTATCCTCATTCTTTTGTTTATTACGTAAAGTTTTCTTTTTAAAGGAATATTATGTAATTTTTACGACCATTTTAATTTGTTTTCATAATATCCATTCCAGACTACGCTGTAATTATATTCTATCTGTTGGGTGATATTTTTGCTCCGGTGTCCAGTTTGTAATATCCATCGCGTTTGGCCACATTGCTCATGCTAATGAACCTGGTCAACTTTAGCAAATGTGGAGCGTTTTCATATCTTTTTTCAGCCTAGTAATTTCGATTAACGACCTCGAGTTAAAACTCATCCACTGCAATAAAAGACTTTATCGTCCGCAAATAAAAAGCATAAACATCGGCAACCTTTTGCAATGTAAATGTAAATCTCGCTCATGTGAGAAATACGATAACAATTCGAGAGAATTTTAAATGTGTAACATGCTTGAAGAAATTGTAACCTTGTTTGTTTCTTCCTAGGTACTTAGGTCACTTTATCGTGACGTGTTAGCTGCTGTCGTCACATTATTTCACTTATATTATTACCAAGCTTCCAGTTTGCAAAAAGGAGAAGAGAAATAATCCTTTCGTCTGGAGATTTGCCAAGTACTCCATCGTGTCTAGTTCGTGAGAATGACGAACTACGTTATGTAGAATTACGTTCTTTGTGTAGAGTCCAGCGCGGGGGAGGCTGACGATAACTTCATATATAATTCGACAGAGCCTTTTTTTGACGCATGCATTGTTGTTGAATTGAGAATGAGCCGCAAATTAAGCGAGAATTGTTACGCTGACTTTAGAAACTTTAAGTAGGTACTTATGCAAAATGTGTTCGAGATTTTTTGATATTTGGTCGCGTCCTAACCAAAAGCGTTTATCACGCGAGTATGTCATACCCCGCGTGCTAACTAAAAACATCGTGTCCGCGAATACGCGATCGTCGTGTTCATATGTCACTCAATTGTATTCAGAAAACTGGAAGGTGTCCTTTGTCGACGCGACCACGCGTTCTGGTTCATCGAACAAAATGACCGCGACGATAGCATACTCGCGCGACGATCGCGACGCGGGGTGTAGGTTCTATGTAAATAAACATGAGAGCTCTTCTTGTAAACACTGAAGTCCGATATTTTTATTGATATACTGTTTAACATTACGGTTTCGCATGAATACGAAAACGTATATTACAAATGTTGCGTGAGCAATGTTGGAAATCCTTTAAATTATATTTTAACACCATGCGATTTTTACATAGAAGCTTACATAGCTTTCATGTTTTGGTAAATTTTTTGGGCTATAAGTAGTAAGTTTTTATTACAAAAAAAAACGGTCAAGTTTGTGTTGGACTATGCACAATGAAGGGTTCCTTTAGTTGGAATTCGACGCCCCGGGTGTCGGGAGTCGAGAGCCGACTTCCGGTCACTGTAGGCGCGGGCTTGCGGACGATGAGCAATGGGCAGCTCGCCATCCGATAAGGACCAGGCCCGTGTCGACGGCGCGTTGTGTTCCACGCGCGCCTCAAAGAGATGTCAGCACCAACTGACGAGGTAGAAAGACCAATGCCTGCTGGGGTTGCGGGTTTGTCCGGGATATCGCGGCCCCGGCACACAGGCAACGGAAGGAACATGGGTGGGTTTTAGTCAGTAAAAGTCTGACACACCCTCTCGCTCTGCCCAGAGCGGGAGAAGTCATATGATGATTTCCCACCCACAAAAAAAAAAAAAACTGATAATTAATAATAAGTCTGTACGCACAATATTGAGATATATACCATGTTATTTTAAGACCATAGACTTCTTATAGGTTTTCCTGTAATGCATGAGTAAAGAACCATTTTGTTTTCTTTTTCAAAATGTTTGGCTCAGTAGTTTCGTATCTCCGAAACTGGAAAAGGAGGAATGGTCAATTTTCATCAATTTTCTTAAATATCTTTAAACGCATGCATTTAACAATTAAGGAAAAAAAAAATTTTGAGATCCGTGCAATAAGCCCTTTTAATTGATATGTCACACGGTACAGTTTGAAAAACTTTTTCTTTTAATTTTCTTATTTGCCCTCAAAAATTACCCCTTCTTAAAAATTCATTTATTGACATCACGCGTCCGTATTTGGGCCACAGCAATACATATGTGTACCAAATTTCAACTTAATAAATTCATTAGATTCGGAGCAAATTGGCTGTGACAGAAGGACAGACAGACACCCAGACACACGAGTGATCCTATACAGGTTCCGTTTTTTTCCGGTTAAAGAATTAAACTTTAATGTTTTTATAATGTTTTGGAGATTTTAACACAGAAATCAAAAGGGAAAAATAATTTTCGGACACACCTTTACTGTTAAAGTTTTTGTATTTTTTGTATTCAGATAAATCAAAGCTTATCTGAAGGTTTAATTGTACTATTCCAGCAAGTTGCTAAAGTCGTGATTTTGTTTCCCGGTCCAGAGTCCCGTGCTGGTAATGTAGCTAAACCTGAACAGACTAGAGGGCACACAGCTCAGGGCGCTAGGTCTGCTGTCCGTGTACGGGTCGTGACATATGAGGTGCGAGGAGCAGCGCAGTCATCTGGACCCACTTCATGCAGCGCCATCGACTGCAGACTGCTACGCCAGGCGGGATTATCAGTGAGTAACAATGATTAAAATACACTATTCAATACAATACAGAAACAAAATTAACCATTCAATGAGGATTCAATTGCGGTCGTTTTTAGAATCTATATCAAGCAATAACACAAGCAAGCAAGCATAACAATTCCCAACAACACATTGCATTTTACGAGCCCTGTGTGTTGGTTTTATATTCTAAAAGGCATTCGTGTTCACTTTCAGCGATACGACACTTGATACTTTAGATAGTATTTGAGTGTGGTTCGGTTATCTTTGATGTACACAAGCGGAAACTTGGAAGCGAAAGATGGACCCGAGCAAACACAAATTTGAAATTAAATTAATTAATTAATTTCAAATTTGTCGATGGAGCCGACACAAATGAAATCCTTTATAAATAATACATTGCACATTACATTTTGTATTCAGATTTTAGTCCCAAACCAGCGTGAAATCCTGAATGTGAAATAACACTTTAAAACGAAATGTCTAATAATATTTGCACTTTGTCGGTTGAAGGCGGCAAATAAATCCTTAATTTAACGCTAGCACTCCCCGAAGATATGTAAATTCAATTTTGCCTACAGTTGGAGTGGGAAAAATAAATCAAAGTGAAGTGCGAAGATCTTCATTTTCGATTAAATAATAACTTTTGGCAAGCTACCGCACATTCTCGTGTAAGTCTCTAAGGGCGGCATTATTTAACATAACATAACATCTCGCCTGTATTCCCCGAAGGGTTAGGCAGAGGAGTACCATTTATATAGTACAACCACATTTCACCAGTAATGTTTAAGTCCCATGTAATAGAGCCAAACCTATTGCCATCAACCGGGCACAAATCCAGACTGAAAGAAAGAAAGAAAACGTTTAATTGAACACAGTTAGTGCAACACAAAATACAAACAAACTAAAACTGAAAGTAATCTTTTGACAATAAGTGTGTGCCTCACGGCTGAGCCAAAAAGGTTCATTTCAGCATTAATGCCAGACAAATGCTGTCTGATGCTGGTTTTCTAATGAACGGACAAGTGATGGGAGTACAAACAGTTTCAACATACCAAATACATAATTTTTATACTTCTAAATAAATAAAATAAACAAGGTAATTAAATAAACGAATTTAAAAAAACAACAAAAAAAAATACGAAAACAACAAGACATGTCCAAGCAAAACCTGTTCTTAGCAATTAGCTAAATTGATTCGTGCACCGTGCACTCACAATTTCACAAAGCGAAAGACAATGTGGGGACAGACTGTGGGCTGCTACTGAGAAATTCCAGATGGAAAAACCCAATAAAGCCCAACCCGGTAAGCGTTCGCAGGACCTCTTCTTCAGTAGTAAAGCTTGTAACCACTAGACCACCGAGACAGGCATTATTTAATTGTGTGACTATTAAAGGACTCGCGCTATTTGAACCTGTTAGCCCTATTTTTTTATCTAGCGACTAGCTGCACCTTGCGGTTTCACCCGCATAAGTCTCGATCTCGTTGGAATATCGACATAAAAGTAACGTATGTCCTACATTAGATCATGGTATAACCTTATGCCAAAATTCATCCATATCCGTTTTGCCGTTTTAGCGTGAAAGCGTAACAAACAAACATATATTTTTTTTATTATTTTTTTGTCTTTATAATATTAGTTTAGATTAGATAAAGGTTGTTCTCTGAACTCACTACTTGTTTTCTATTTGTGGCTCGTTCTATTAATGATGTTACATTTTGTGTTCATTTGCGTTAGTGTTGTTCTAATAAAAAGAAAAATGTATTTCTTTTCGTATTGAACTCTGTTCTAAATGGCTTACTAAAATCACACAGGCATCTGATGAAGTAACCATGTAGATGCATAAATAGAAAACCATTCCTTCAATAGCACTGTATATGTATATGTGTGTATTATGTGTATATGCCGAGATTCAAGTGCCCAGCTTTGTAGAAGTACCGAAATCGTGTCGCAGTTGGACAGTTGAGACTTAGCATTGAATTAAAACCCGCTGGAGGCGCTTCAAATAAATCTCTTAACTGTTCACTAAGCCAGCTGCTTTTCAACAACAACATTCACACTAAAACGTGTATCCGCAAATGACTTCAACTCCACAACCAACTCAACTCCATGCTAACTTACTTTGGTTAGCATTGGATTGTAGTCTTTGCAGATACGTTCTTAACTTTATTTATAAGGCAAAGGGTTATAACTGTGATATAAGCAATCTGAATAAAGTACATAAGGTCAAATATTATTGTCAGAACAGTATTTTTCTAAATGTAGAATACCTACTTAGAACGCAATTTTTGGTTATTGAACTGTAAAATATGGTGGTGAGAATATTCCCATAGCCTTATATAGGGTAGGCATAATTCGTTTAGACTATTAAAAAGCGCCTGTCTTAATAAATTGTGTCGAAGATCTACTTTCTATGTATATTCCTGTTTGAATCCCAAATGTATCAAATTTTATTTGTATACCCTACAGACATAATTATGTAATAGATCGTTGGTTTGTTAGTCAGTCTTTTGGTAAGTATGATTTGTGTTACTAGTAGTATAGGGAATGTTATTGTGCTAGCTGAAATAATGTAAATCACCTGTGCACTTGAGGATCTTATGACTGCGTCAGTAAACGGAGTTCGCGTGGCTGAACATTATATTTGAATTTTCACAGAAAATTTGTTATTTGATCATACGATCCAACAACAATACGATCGATACGTTAAAAAGACTTACGTAAACTGTTAATGTAACATTCGCAAATATTTCTGCCTAACCTTTCGGGCAATACTAGCGTGATGTTTCATTACGCAATGCATCGTAAATGTAAAATTGCAAATATTAGATTGCTAAAGTAGGAACTAGAGAAAATTCTAACTTTGTGACAATCTTTTTGAAGGAAAAACATCACATCACACAAAATACACATTTCTCGCGTTGCCGGATCCTTAAGAGTGTATTTCATTATTGGGAAAAGGGTGTTAGATTAACAGCTCGGCTTTGCTCTCACACGCTTTTGGTTAGTATCCCTTGGAAACTATTTACATTGTTATAAGTACACTAGTCCTACAGCTATCGATAACCATCAACATGATTTTTCTATTTTGAAACTTAAGGATTGTAAATTATTTATCAAAATTAAAATCTCAATTAGATTTATTATAATCTAGATTTCAGATAGGGCAGACATTTTCTTCATAAAATTGTGGTGTTAAAAGTATGGATTTCCAATCACATTTGAATATTCACACAAATTTGCGCTTATACATAATAACATAGGGATGAGATTCCCATAATTACGAGGTGTTTGTTTTTATTAATTAGTCGCATATTATGCAGGTATGATCGAGTGATAAGTGTAGTTTACGTTCCAAGCATGTCTTTTCTAAGACACTTAGTGAATGTTTCTACAACATAGGTAATTTGTCGCCATATTTTTCAGGCAGAGGTGTGCCTATAGTAGGTACACCCACATAAACCTTCTGCCTAACCCTTCGTGAAAACAACGCATGATGTTATGTAATAGTTACAAAAAATTGCCAGCATTACATACCAATGTGTCAGCACGCAGCAGTAATATGTAACTACAGCGTTGAAATTGAAAAACTGTCACTGAAGTAACCCGAAATAGAAGATCTTAACTCAATCACTTAAGTTTTAAAGGAGGCTGGGCAAAAGTGGTCTACGAACAAACAAATAGGTAGCGATATGGTTATAATATTTGACTTTAATATTTGTAAAGATACCTTATTTTTATCCTTGTGCAAAGTGGCATCAAAATCGGGCCCGGCATTTTAGAGGAAAATACGTACACTTTAATAATATACAGGTGGATATTCGAACGGGGCGTAAGGGCAGGTTTCTTCACCGTTTTAGCTACGGGAAAACATTCTTAGGAGACTCTCCTTATCTTTTTAAATATTTTGACCTGGAATACAGATTTTGATTTTGAAAAAAACAGTCCATCAAGAAAATGGGCGATGTCATAAAAACTTGCCTCCCAATGAAAATGTGCCTCCAAAGCAACTGCCAAACGTGCGGAGCCGGTGCTCCGTATACCGCAATGGAGTCGACTAATGAAAACGGTTCCCCGAATACGGGCCCCATAGAGTGCTTTTTAGAAATCTCCAGCACCCTACGTTCGGGCCCTATCGACTCATGAAAACGGTTCCCTGCATGCGGGCCATAAGGCATGCGTTACTGAAAATCTCCCACGCCACACATACGAGGCGTATCGACCGATGAAAATGAGCCTTCACTAACGTGCCTACGTCACAAATGTCCCTATATCCTGCAACATTATTGCCAATTTCAGTTACATGAAATGTCGTCATAATGTCTTCACTTACCCCCGACTGTGATAACATCTTAACCATAAAACGTATAACTTCTATTTTATGAACATTAAAGTGAATGTTTCGAACTATTTGCCCTGAAACTTGGAGTTAGTGTAATTACAGTTATTATTACCTATTATAATTGTAGGACTATGTCACAGTATAAATAAGTAACAGTATTATATCGTCATAGAAAACGTACGCAACAGTATTGAGTACACGGCAGTTACGCACGAACGCGGAAGGTTTACCTACTGAGCCGCCGTAGATTTCTTCAAGGTCACTGCCGAGTCATAATACTGTTACTTTATTATACTGTGACTGTGTGAAGGGTAGAGGGATCGTTCCGATTTGTCAATCCTACATTTCAGTTTGATATGTGTTCAGGCTGATATCAATATTTGATTCTAGGAAGTGATTTATTGTGTTACTAACCCCGCTTTGCACAGTTTTAACGACTTCATGGAGATCTTGTTATTTTACCTAAAATGTTTAATATTATTGTACTATATACATAAACTTGTGTAATAATTCTCTAAATGAAAGGGAAATCCGCATCAAAATCTTTTGACGAAATGCAACTTTAATTTATTTATAATATGTATTGAAGTTATTTAAATACATATATTAGCTAGGTCAAGTTTATTTCATTTTCACAATAATAACCTTTACATTTTGCAGATTGACAGTTCTTATTGCTGTCTTCATTGAATTCAAACAACAATCTTCTAACGAATCTTTCAGGTTCGGGATAATCAAAACAATCACAGTTAGATTGAAGTAAAATACAATATAATTTTCGTGCTGTGACTTTTCTTCCTGCAATATATTCTGTTGATACATTTCACTACAAACCTACTTTGGTACCAAGTAATACGTATGCAGATATGTATAAAAATAACAAAAGTAAGAAGAAAAATGTTTATGTGGATGTCTTTGCCATATGTGTTTGTATTACGATTGTCTCCCAGTAATGATACAAGTTTGGTAGTTCGGTGATCCAAGATTATTATTGTTAAGTGTTTTTCTGAGAAAACGCAATAATAATATTATGAAGCTGACAGTGTACGGGTAATTGCTCTCAGTTGAGTCAAAATACATGTTGACAAACATTGCCAATTCAATTTCAATTTAGATGAAATGATGGTAATCATTTCAGTCAATCACATTAGTCTGATTGAGCTCTTACAGTTAGAGTCGCCCCGGCGTGTGAACACGAGTGTCACATGACGATAATTGGATTGGGAAACAAATGAAATGCTAATGCGCCGCCAGAAATGTACGAGTACATAGAAACAATGCTGTGTAAATTGCAGGGTTTTCAGCAATTCCATTTTGCTAGTCAATTAGTAGCTTCATGTTCCACAGGCACAAAGTAACACTTTTTTATTGATAGTGATTCGTTCGTAGGATTAAGGATTGCATAAAAAATTTGATAACTAAGTAGTAAGTCGTTTTGGTTGAAGTTGGCTTTGTATGGGATAAATAAAATATTTAAGAACCTCAGAATTAGAAATAACAATTACTTGGGCATTTAACCACTTACAGTTAACAATAAAATCGAATATCTCTCGTAAATAATTTTGCATAAAGTCACAGTAACAACCCTATTTACATTATCTTTCTATTTCAGAAAACACACATAGAATCAAAGGATTTTCAATATCAATGTGAACGCATTTAATTATTTTAGTAGTCGGTTTTGTCAGTTAGCCAAGTTGGTTTATTGGTTACGATTGTAAATACGAGCAGAATTGCAAAAATCAGTCTTTAAGCTTTCCAAGAGTTAATACTCGGACGAAACCACGAATACGTGGTTTGCAATAATTCCGCTCTCATAATCGCAAACATAGCAAATAAGAGAACGGCTGGTGCGCTTCATCGCATGTTATCGTAGTTGTCCACTACTTATCCATGACCGTAACCAGTCAACGAACAGGAGTTTCCCTATCCCATATGACATTCATTCTATGCCTATAGACTCCTAAAGCGGCATCAAAAAAATAAGCTTAAATGCTAAGTTCCTCATAAAAAAGGAAAGTTAAAAACTTAAACCCAACTATGACAAAAACGTCAACTAAATAGTCTAAGCAAGACATCGATGTTGATTTATTTAGGTTTTTGTATAACCAGAGTCGCACGTCTTAGTTTAGTCATATAATTAAGCCAAAAATCGGACAGTTTACGAATCACTAAATTAATCGATTGACACATAATTCATTTTTAGGCGCTACAGTAGAACATACGTAAATACAAACGGGATAGACGGCTAAAAATATAACCCTTCCTTTTGGCATTTGCCGAAGTAGGGTAAAAATATCATGGAGAACATTTATCCTTCCTACTTAATATTAATTGATCTGAGATAATTACGTGGCTGGCAGTAATTAGTGGGCGCATATTATTGTATACCGACAGGAGCAAGCATATGCAACCTAACCAGAAATCAACTATTGTACCTACGTAAACTAATCATACCACAGAGGCTGCGCTTGATTCAAACAGCTGGCAGATATGGTGTTAGATATTAGACACAGTGTACTGATAATCCCAGGGTTATTGCAGAAGACTGATGTAGTTGGAAAACGTTGCCAGTTCGATAAAGCCCTCGGGAGAAGCTTATCTATTTACAAAGAGTATGTTTAGTCCGATTAGTTTAACTGCTTAATGAGGTTTACATTTCATAAATATGACGTTTACTATCTTTCAGGCTTTAGGAAGTGGACCGTTATCCACTCTCCGTTTTAAATAATCTACGTGGTCACCTGAAGCCGTTTGACCTCTTACCTATGTATATAAAAGACTTTAGAACGCCGATAACAGATATTTTCACTCACACGAATGTTTCTTCACAGCAAACAAATATTTCTTCGGACATTTTCTCACGACAACACATAGGTTAACAATAGTTATGGTCTAGATAGACTTACGTGGGATAATAATAATTACTAAGGTCAGACTTCATTAACCTGACCTTCATTGTAAATGATCCGGAAGTTTCTTAAGAGTCCATAATACTTCAGCTCAAATTCACTCTTTATCTCGCTCTCACACTACTGCTTGCGGACTGAGTGAGAGTGAGACTGAGTGGCGGCTGCAAGGCGCCGCAAATTTAGTAAATTTTTATGTTGAGATTTTTTTTTATGGAATCGTGTTTCCGTCAAACATTGTATTTAAAATTAATCCTCAACTTTACCTTATAGTTATCTTAAAACTAATGCTGCATTATTTTCGATATAACGGAGGAGAATGCTAAGCACTTTGACTTTGAGGTTTTATAGACTCTTAAGAGAAAATATTAGAAGTAATTTTGTCCTAAAGTTTTCAATACAATTGAATTGGACATTTCTAACACAAGTTTGTTAGAATGAACACGAACATATAAACGAACTAAAACCATAACAGTATAATTTCGGAAAACTAAACCTTTAGTAACATTTTCTAATTTAAAATAAAGGATATTCGCTCTTATCTTTAATGTTATAGTACTGAAAATGGGTTTCAGCTCCGTAAAGTCAATTCTGTTTAATCACGCAGTCATTCTATAAACTTAAATGAGCCATTGAAGTTGCAGCGTTAAAGGAAATCGCTTGAATATATTATTATGCAGACAAATGAACGTGGGTAAATATTAAATAGTTACCTAAACAATAGGCTAGTTGACCGTGTTTGAGAAACTTAGTAACGTTCCTTGTGATCTATTTCCCTCAAAATATGAATATGTCAGCAAAATAGCAACAGCAAACAGCAAATTATTAAACCAAACTTTCATTTTCAAAATTTAATTATTATTGTGAAAACAGGGCATTCTGTCATGGCGGCTGCAGTGACTTCAGTTATTACATTCTGTCAAATCTGTTAGTTTTTGTTATAGTGAAACAGTGAACAAGCTTTACGTATGGTGATCATGTTATTGTAATAGTATAATAACTGTGAAATAATTGGAGTCATTTATATTACATTTATAGTATAGGTACTATAAACATAATATAAATGACACTAATTGTTTCATATAAATATAATAAATTAGATGTAATAAACTAGGCGTTTCTTAAATTATCTAATTTATTTTACGAAGTAGTTATGTCGTCAAATTTTAACGCTGCACAGACGTACTAAAATAATAAATTGTCGAGTAACAATCATTTATGTTCTTTATTGTATTTTTTTGTTGTATTTATCTTGTAATGGTAGATGTAAAAAGAGAAACAAAAAAAACAAAAAAAATATGTATGTTAGCGTAATAATATTGCTGGTTAAATACTGTTCACTATTATGTTATTGCACTTAGGTATATGTAGGGGTTTACTGTAGTAAAATGTATTATTGCGCAGCTTAGGTTTATCAGTACGAATAGTATTGTATGTGCGGTAGGTATCTATTTCCTCAAATACTATTTCTGTCGCGATTGTTTCCAATAACAACAATCTAGAGATGATTGAATTGTGAGTGTAACCTAGGATCCCGCCGGATATTACGATACAGTACATGCACATAATTATATATTATATTTTAATTCGTATGAATACCTTTGTTACATAACAGGGAGAAATTGGTAAATTAACTCAGAATTTTATATGAGAATTGAGGACATAAATTCTTAGGGCAATATTTTGGCTCATAAATAAGCGCCGTCTAGGCTGTTTATCTAGGTAGAAAAGTGCGTGTTAGTCGACATCCTGCGTTGATTATAGGAACAATGTGAAGCGAAAATATGTTTTTCCATTATTCAACGACACATTATTATAATGAGAGCAATTCATGTAAACATGATGACCGTTATAACAATGTTTTATGTTGAGGTGTTTCATGAATTCAAATTCTACCAAATAATAATTTTATCACCGCCTGCCAGATTGTAGTTCGTTGTTAGACCTTACCTTCTATATTAACAATGTTGCCTAAGCTGTAGTCACTCATTGCCTACTGATCTATTCGTATTTTTCAACAAGCTCATCCCGTACATGGATGAAGGAATCATTGGTAAATTACAAGAGCACAATTTCCTTGGTAGACCAAAGTTTGGTCTACCAAGAAAATTTTGAGCCAACAGTGATGTGTATGTGAATATTAGTAAGTATTCACATACATATCATTGTTGGCTATTGATATCTTATATTTAGAAATAAGATGCAATCGAAATTATACGTCGTAACCGGGCTTATTTATTAAAACGAAAAAATTAAATCCTTATAAATGCAGGATGAGCACTATGAGCAGGTTGAATTTATAGCAGATTACCAGCTATAAATTCAGCGTTATTCAATGAAATGAGTCTGGAATAACGCATTACATTAAACATAACGCGTACAAAAGGAAATCTCATTTAATAGTAATGTAAGCCTAAGGCGAAACCCCAACACACGTAGCAGTAGTTAATTTTAGAAAACTACACATTGTTTGAATGAACACAACCCCTTAGGGATGTTAGTGTTCAGAATTTCTCCTACTTTCTACTGTGTCGTACAAAAGTATAAGAATAATTTTTATTGGTCCATTGTTACAAAATAAATTTCAAAAATAATGATATTGTATGCTTACTGTAACTAGAATATTTAACATAGTATTAAAACAGTGGTCCCCAAACTAGGCAGCGCCTGTATCTTGGGAGCCTGAGTTGCGTGATCTTAATTTTAATTCGAAACATTTTTGCGTTAGCTTAAATTTTATTTCAGGATGTTTGAAAATGGACAGAATAGTTAATTAAATAAGGGTAGCGAATTACCAAATAAAATAAATTGAACAAAATAAAATAATTCTAAATAATATTATAGTGAGTGTGTGAGAGTGTGTGTTATCGTGTGTGTTAGTGTATGAGTGAGTGTGAGTGTGGTGGTGAGTTGCTGGTGTGAGTTTTGCGTGAATGTCTGGCTTGTGTATTTTAGTGTTAACTCACTATATCCTCCGTGTCGTTGTATGACAGGGAGAGAAGCCAACTTTTTATCATTCTTTTATACGAGTGGGTGTTAAGACCTTTCGTATTATAGCGCTTGCTTATTTTATTGTAGATATAAGTGTGTGAGTAAGAGGGGCACCGTCGGGCCAGAAGACTGTTTGAATTAGGAAGAGGGACGTGTAAGATACGTTTTGAAAGCAGGCTTTGGTAGTCAGGTCTGTTTTTAGTAGATTTGTGTGCATGCAGTGCGGCACTGAGTATGTATAGTTGACGAACTCGAAGAACCGGAAATAGGTTGTATAGCAGATCTGTCGGGAACCTAAAAGGCTTTCTAAGCATCACTTTAATTACGGCTCTTTGAGCTCTTTCTATTTCAATAAATATGCTTTTCCCGGCTCCGCCCCAGACGGAGATTCCATACTGGAGTATTGACTGACAAAGACCTAGGTATATTGCTCGGAGAATTTTAATAGGTGTGCAGTCTCGTAGTTTTTTCATGACGTAGATTAGTTTTCTGACGCGGCCCGCTAGCAAGTGTATGTGAGGTTGAAATGATAAATTTTCGTCTATTGTAATACCTAGATATCTAAAGGAGGAAATACGGTCTATAGGAGTACAGATACAGTTTGTGAGTGGTGAATTGTGATCGTTGCGGCATGTGTGGAATTTGAGTGTCAATTGGCGAGGAGGACTGGAAGCTATGGTTTTGAAGAAAGTGATCAGCTTAGTTTTCTTTACGTTTAGTGTAAGTAAATTTCTACTCAGAGTCTCGGAGATTATAAGCAGACCATTTTCGGCAAGTCGATACACCTGTTCCCAAGTTTTGGCATGGAATATGATTGCCGTGTCGTCTGCATAAGAAATTAATTCAGCGTTTTGAAGCGGTGCATTAAGGATGTAATTCATATAGAAAGCAAAAAGAGTCGGACCGAGAGTACTACCTTGAGGAATTCCAAAGTTGATTGGTAGTAATCCACTAGAGTATTTACCTACTTTTACTAGTTGCCGGCGATTTGTTAGATAGCTTCGAAACCAATCTAGCGCGTTTCCTCGTATTCCAATACCTTCTAGTTTTGACAAGAGTAGATCTACCGATATTGTGTCAAACGCCTTGGCTAGGTCAAGGAAAACTGCCAAGACGTGTTCGCCCTTTTCAATACAAGAAGCTATGGAGTTGGTCAATAATATACCAGCGTCCTCGGTCAACTTACCTTTTCTAAAGCCAAACTGTCTTTCAGATATTAGATTGTAATGTTCTAAAAAATTGACTAGTCGCTTATTTACAACTTTTTCAAGAAGTTTTGATAGAATGCACAGGAGTGCGATAGGACGGTAATTTTCCGGTACTTCTTTAAGACCGCTTTTATGAATGGGTCGGACACAGGCAACCTTCCAGCAGTCTGGGAAGATGC
Organism: Agrochola lota; assembly: GCA_947364205.1. Lineage (NCBI taxonomy): Eukaryota > Metazoa > Arthropoda > Insecta > Lepidoptera > Noctuidae > Agrochola > Agrochola lota. Next base: position 14,971,829 of record OX376235.1, on the reverse strand, counting down.
CGTTTTCCAAACTTAAGTTAAAAATGTGAGTGAGTGGTTTTAACAGTGTTTTTTTAAGAGGTAAAATTTGTCTGACACTAATTTCATCCAGTCCGCCTGCGCTGTCAATTTTAAGTTGATCTATAAGTTTTTCTTTTTCGTCCTCATTCGTTGGGTGGAAGAAAAAAGAGTGTGGTGGAGTTTCACGTGGTTTATATTTGCCCGCAAGGGATGCTTGTGTCTCGGACAGTCGCGTAAGTATGAGATCAGAAAGATTGTTGCCTAGGGAAGTGAAATAAGCATTACAACTATTTAAAGAATCGACAGGGTCCTGAGAGTTAGATAATAACTGGGAAGAATCACTTTTTTCGGTATTTGGGTTGTAAATAGATTTGATGGTGTTCCAGAGTTTTTTTGAGTTATCTTGGTTTTTGATTATGAGTTGACTGTTATAATCAGTTTTAAGTTTATGTAGCAAGTTGTTACAAAATTTTTTGTACCTAGTGTACACTAGGCGTCGCATTTCGTCATTTGGATAGGATCTTAAAGCTAGATGAAGATTATCACGATGCCTCATGCATCGCATGAGGCCTGGCGTTATCCAGGGTTTTATATTGTATTGACTTCGAGTGATAGTGATTCTACGTGAATTTTTAGCGATTGAGTTGGAAATAGTTTCAATTAGTGAGTTAACGGATGAGTTTGTGCAATTGGTAGTTAATACGTTAGACCAATCTGTGTTTTTCATCTCTGCGGCGATTGCCTCTTCGTCAATTTTAATTTTATACCGGGGTCTAGCTTTGGTGGGAGTGTGCTTTTGGGCTATGGCAGCCATGGTTATATCATGATCTGTAATAGATGATTTTCCTATGATCCCTACAGATGTGAAGTTTGACTTGACAAAAATGTGGTCAAGACAGTTGCGCCCCCTGGTAGGCTCGGTTATCGCAGGCAAAAATCCGTGCGTTGCCATCAGACTTAGATATTCAGTGTGCTTGTTGTTGTTTAAATTATAAATATCAATGTTAAGGTCCCCGGTTACTATAATAGTTGGGTACTTTTTCAATTGCGTAAGGACCGTGTCTAAGGAAATCATAAAATTATCAATGTTCGGAAAAGAGGGAGAGCGGTAAATTCCCAGGACAGCCACCTTATCGTCTAGTATAGTAAGTAGACTGTCCGCTTCTGCGACTACTGTATCCAGTACATAAGTGTTCCAAGAGGTTTTGGTGTAGATGACTACACCTCCGTTTTTATTTTGTTGAGTATAAGTCCGGGATGCCGAATACCCTGGTAGTGGGTCAAGTACTGTCATGTCACTTAACCAACACTCAGTTAAAACTATAGCATCGAATTCTGTGTCAAGGCGCTGGAACGCATTCAAAGTGAACCGACAGAGTCAGTATTAACCGTGACATAATTATGTAGTTCAGCCACAATAGAACAAATGACTTCAAAACAGTAACAAAATCTGAAAACTGATATTACTTGTTGAGATTAATGTTAACCATCGTTAGCTGGTTATTGTGCAATAATGTGATAAGCTTTGTCCTTACTTTGACGCATTGCCCGAACTATTTAGATAGTTCCAGATAATTATCTAGGTTATTGCAATCGCAAATTGTTACATTATTTAACATAAGCTGCTATAACGATTTTGCATAAAAGTTAATCAAAACGTATTTCTAAAATCAAAAATTATTTTCTATTCCAAATGCAATTCATGCATGCGTAAGATTAATTTCATCGGCCACCAGGAATTACTGTAGTGAAAATAGAGAGTACAAGCAAAAATTGGTGCAGAAGAGCTCGGACCGTAGCCAGGTTCAGGCAACTGAATACATTATGTATTCCGTTGCCTAAGTGTTACTTAAGTGTTAAATGCTGCTCCTAACTTGTAAACGTTATTTATTATATCACCGCCATCTTTAAACAGTACAAGTATAAGTGGTACTTATCGTGTAGTACGGCAGCATGAAGTTGATGCAGTGATGAAATAAAACAAAAAGGTCTCTATGGAAAACTTTGCATTTTATCATAATGATTAGAATAGGTACATAAAATATTTATAATTTTATGAACATCTGAATTTACCTATCTGTTTGCTTTTCTCCAAAGTGGTTTATTTAACGTTCCATCGCTCAGCTTATAATAGATCCACTAGAAAGTATCTCGTTTTATTAAAATATCGTTGGTTTGTTTTCCTTTTAATCTTTTAAATATAGAACTTAATCTTAATTGGAAACTGAGTGAAAGCAGAAACAAACAACAATGTTTTAAATTCTGAAGGGTAAGATGATGTTTCAATTACTTTATATTTTTTTGTAATAGCAAGCTTGTTTCACAATATATTGTGGAATAGGCCTACCTGGGAAACAACGTCAAAAAAAACGCGCCAAGACCACACCTCAGAGATAATTGCATGATAAATCATTTTTGTCTCATTTATTTTTACGATAAAACTTGCCGTTTAGCTGAAAAATGCTAAAAACCGATTTTTGCAACATTTGACCTTAAATTAAAAAAAATCCACATGTCGAATCGATTCGGAGTTTTGACAAATTGTTTGTAATAGTGTTCCCAACATTCATGCCAATTTTCAGCTTTGTGCGAATTAATATTACCTTGAATGTCTATTTTGACCGGGCTAATAAAGTTTATAACGTAGATTAACAGGTGTTAAACCAGGTTATAAACTTTTTGTGATAAATTTCATACAAAGCCGTTCAGCCGTTTTTACGCTAATCTGGAACATACATCCAGAGAAATAAATGATCAAAAATTCTTAGTTAATATTTTATTATTATGTAAAGATTGTTTATGTGTTTCAAATAAAAATAATATTAAATTTTTAACACGAGATAGGCTCTCAGACAGACCACTTCTATTTTTTTTTTTTATAAAATTCTATAAATATAATTTTGATAACGCTATCTTTTAATAAGGTCAAGTCCTATTAGTACATTCATGACGTAAAGACAGATCGTCATCCTTCACGTGACGTGACGGTTGACGGCTCGAGCACCCTGCTGCCATCTCACCGGTATTCACGTTAACCAGTAAAGTTTAACCTATGTTCCTTGGTAATTATAGATTAAACTAGTAAACACCGTATCTGGCGTTTTTGAAGCTTGCTTGACTATGTAAAGAAACACACGAGGGGCGAGTACGGATGGTAAACTAAATGATTTCAGTAAATAGATTCAAGTGATTTTTCCAGGCTTGTTTATGTTCTAAATAAATTTTGTATGTAAACAAAATCTGTTTCGGAAAGCCAACTGCAGAGTGGGTATTTAATTCTCGATATAAAATCTCAATTTTCTGTGCATTGTAGTTTCCAGCTATTCATAAACGGAAACCCAGGCTATTTCAGATGTGTGATGCATTATGTTACAAAATATTTCATAAAACTTGCACAGAATGAAGCGCTGACAATATTGTAACTTTACTTCTCAAGAAAAGTGTAATAGTGTCAGCGAACAGTTAAAACGCTTTTGTTTGGCGCTAAAACGACTTCACAACACTTCAACTCTAACAAAGGTCGTTTCTCTATGATGTGCTGTAAGAACAACACTGCGAAACGTTGTTACTGGAGCCCGTTAGTACATCCAACTCTATTAGGCAGCGCGGCACTAACAATTACTGCTTTCTCGCTTATCTTTTATTTCTTCAATTCTAGAACGTTATGCAAAACGGCGAGCTAGCGGCCATTACAAAATGCACTACAAAGTTAGCTCGACGAAGTTTTGTATGCCGAAACTTTTAATTATCGATTTTCCAAAATGTTTTGTGCTAGTTTCAATAACTGGGCTTTCAGAATACGTTAAATAGGGACATTATTAAATAATCTTCCTATTTTGTATTTATTTATTTTATGATTTATGTTCACACAGTAAAATACATAGGATACGACATAATTACAATTTGAGTACAAAGGTAGTAGTTAAAATTAGCCTGTAATTTATTTTGTGCAGTGCAGTTTGTGGCAGATAGAGAGTGAATGTTGTGTTAATTTTTTCAACCTACCACTGCAAAATGAATTACTTTGTACATTGAAGTGCTCATCGATGCACCCACGTTCCAGTGTACCTACGGCTCAAGCATATTACAGACCGCTCGTCATCACAGCGGTGTGGTCACATAACCGCTGTGATGTCCGAGAGATACTTATTATAAAAGCACATGTATTAATATATAGTAAATACTATTACGCGTAAATTTACTATTGTAAACAAAGAATGAATGATATTATCTAATACAAATTGGATCACGCTTTTTAAATTATGAATCTTACAAAACTGACTGAATTGGTCATTTCAGTTTTTATAATGTCTGCATTTCTCTCGTCACGAACAATACGCAGAACAATATCTATATGGTGACAGATGACACACGACCATATTATACGGTCACCGAGTGCTGGGTAAGCAGAATGTGCGCTTTTTATATCCTGTTACAGGCGCACGATGGTCATAAATGGAACTGGTCCACTATCACATTTGTTCACGTGGAAGCTTTATGGCACGTGTTATGTGGTGAAATATGAACTACATTATTTTGGTTTAAAGTTATTTGGTTTATAAATGTGTCAGTACATGTAGATACAAAAGCTACACGCAAACATTTATAACCCGAAAAACTGAGTCAGTTAATCACATTACTCTGGAATCTTCTAAACGAAGAGGTCACATATTTTAACACCAGAAAATAACAGAAGTGCCAAAATTACAGTAAAATGGTCCGTGAAATGATGCTCGCTCAACCACGCTAAAGTTATCTTTATCTAGACAGTATCTAGGATGAAATCAAAAGGAGATAAAATAGTTTGTTCTGTTATCTGGTGGGTTTTCTTTGTATTTGCAAAAGTTTCTTGAAAAGTTCGTATTTCTGCGTAACTCGTAACTATATTAAGATTGAGTTTACATGAGCTGAAATCAAACAAAACGTTAAAGTAATCCAAAATTTATCAATCAGAATCCACAAAAAATTCCAAGACCAATAAAGGACGTTATTTAGGGTTTATTTGTAATATTTAACTTGACTAGAGCATTTAGTTTGGTATCCACCTCGAGATAAGATTAGCTCACTTGCTTTGTACAGTTTGTTAGTAATTTGTTGTAATTTGTTGTTTTAGCAGTGGGATCAATCAACCAGATTAGGACCTAGTCTGACAGAATATACTGAAATAACTGAGTTTGTGTGGAAAATACCTTTCTACGTTTGAATCTACGTTTGAGAATCTTAAATGCTCTGATGCCAGTTTTGCAAACTAGATAATCGCCAATCATCTTTCAATTCGTTTTGATTTTTAAAGTAAAGAATTCGCAATTAATGTTAAAATGAGGCAATAAAAGCTGAGCAAATGGAGCTCAGCTTTTATTGCTACATTTTTATCGCATAAATACGAAATATAATACAAACCCAGGTAGGTATAATTATTTCATTTGGCCCAACGGACCACAATATCCATAATCATGACTTGGCGCGATCTTTATTTCAAGGTATACGTATATAATTTTCTCGAAAGAAAATTAAGGCTGTAATATCTACCTACCCGCGCCTCGCCGCACAGTGGATCGAAAAAAAGGCTCTAGAAGACATAGGAGCTTTAATGTTAAAGTGTTGGTTTTTTTATTGAAATGGCTTCTAATAGCCAATATAATGTATAAATATATCATAGGATACAATCTGGTAGGTAAATTGGAAACTTATATATTTTTTGCAAAAAAATTGTGTGGATTGGTACTTATATCTCCGAAATGTAGAGAATAATCTTAATATCCTTTCAAACGGTGATGCAACTATTTATTTATATTTTTTCCGTTCCGGAGATTTACCTACATATTAGCTCCATACATTTTTTCTTGCAATAAAAATATTAGTTGCCAATTTGCCTACCAGATTGTCGAGTTTTTTTTTTCTATCGACAGTGCGCCGCGCCGTCGTTAAGCCACACCGTTTGGAGAATCGCCTCCTACTAACGAACATACGAAACTGACCTTGTCGTGTTTACGTCGTACTCAGAATAAAACAAACACGACAAGGTTAATTTCGTTTAAGCTTCAAGAAAAAATCGGAGTCACCTACTCCGATTGTTTCAAGGAAACTAAACTAAGGTTGTATGAATCTGGCTGACGGGGTCGAAATACCAATGCCTGCTGGGGTTGCGGGTTTGTCCGAAAGGGATATCGCGGCCGCAGCACACAGGCAACGGAAGGAACATCGGTGGGTTTTAGTCAGTAAAAGTCTGACACACCCTCTCGCTCTGCCCATAGTGGGAGACGTCATTTGATGATTTCCCACCCTCAAAAAAAAAAAAAAGGCTTTATGAATCAATTTGTGTACCAATATTGAATGATTGCCAAAAAATGCTTGCATTAAAATCCCTCATACTATTCCTAACAGTGTTCCGGTGCCTTCTTGTTCAACAGTGGACTTTTAAGAGCTTCTTTCTATGCTTCTGATAAACTTACAGTAGAAGCACTTTGCATCTTTTTAACAACATTTTATTTTACAAAGAATGAATGTGTCACAATTTTTCTTTTCATAATCAAGAGTAATAGCGATGCGGGAGCGTTTTGAGACGCTTTACTTAAGTAATCAACATGTGAAGCACAATTTGTCATCATTATTTCAATAGCGACTGTCGTCAATTTCAGCGCAAATAATCTTAATAATGAAAAAACTTAGGGGAAAATTCAAAAGTCATTTATTCAAACTAGGCTGAGAATCAGCTATTTTCGAACGTCAAAATTACATAAGACAGTCCCCCAATATGTTCACCCTTCACCACTTCCTAGTGCGTTAGCTGGGAAGAAGAAGTGGCGCAACAAACTCCCCAGCGGAGATAAAACCAACACCTGGAATACACAAGATAGAAGCCCCGGGTTAGTAATTAACATGTTGTTTGCAAACTACGTAAGTTTCGAAGGTTAATCCATAGTTTGATGATAAAATAGAAGTTGCTTATCACATCTGCCAGTATCCTTCAGTAACTTACTCTGTTGCAGCCGCTGTTTACTGTTGGCAGTTGTAATTAGTTCGTAAATCAGTTGCACTGCATTTTGAAGCTCAACACAACCATATTTGAGTCTACTTAGGACATAAACGTTAGAGCATGCAAAAACAAAAACCTACATAACTACATTCTAATCGTATTCTCAAATGTGCACGACTCATCACCTAGCTACGAGTACCGCGATCGTTCGCTACTTGCAATTTTTTTAAGAGCTTTTTAATTGTTTCTTCAGCTTTTATTATGTAACACAATCTTTTATAACATCGCTGACTCGCTTCATGCAGCTAATCTCTCATATGACACGGAACAACGGGAGAGGCCGCTGTGAAAATATGCTTCACTAATTAATATCATTAAAAATACTGAAAGTTCTTACTCACATACATATTCTTTATGTTGTGAGACGAGTGAGGTCCGATAAAGTGTGTGACGAATTGAAATGCTACTGAAATCGCTCAGCACTTTTTGTTTAATATGTTTAAAGAAAGTACGGATTTTTGTAAATCAAAATGGGAAATAATTTCGTTTACTTTTATATTTTGAAAATAAAAATCCGTACGAGGTTGTTTGAATAGTACATATCCTTGCATTGTAAAACTGTAACTAGTTGTAGTGTGTACCAGCACTCCAAATAAAACCGGCGGTTTGCATCCTGGACTGAACGAACGAGAACTTCTTTCATTTGCATTCTTTGTACTCCTCCTGGTTACATTTATGCCCAGTTTTTTTTTAAATGATAAAAAGTCGTAGTATGTAGCAATAAGGGGTTCAGTTTTATAGTTCGAATATTTTATTTGAACTAGGTAACCGTTAAATCGGCGTTCTACGAGGTGATACGTGTACCAGAGTGCCTCCGTCGTCTCAGGCTTTATCTCAGCCTCCTATTTTATTTGTCACGAAACATTAAGCCTCGCAGGTCTCGCATCCGTTTGAAAATCCACTCAACTGAGTGAATAGATACCTTTAGTAATTTATCTAAAGGACCGGGACATTCAAAATGTGGCAATATTTCTCCATCATCTGTTTTCGGGAAAATCATAAGAATATTGCACGATCCGTAACATTGCCAAAGCAAAAAAGAATGCCTTGCTTTCATCGATCACTGGGGTTTTGAAAAAGGACCCTTTTAAAATCGGATAGTGTAGTTACTGCAGCACTTGCTAGAAACACATCCAAGTGAAATCAAAATAGATGACCACCCTATGTTGTCCTTCTTATATGCCCCTCGAGTAACTAGTGAAAAACTATTACAATTTTCTATTTCGGGGCATGCGACACAGTAAGAGAATGTAGTTTTCGGTTAACATTTAAAAAGATTTTCACAGTATTTGTGACCTACATCGCTACACATCCGCTCATTTTATTTGACTTTACATACTTTTGCGAAACCGGGAAAAAATAACGTCGGTACTGGGAAGTATGGTATTATATATTGGTAATGGCTTTTTTCATATATATGCTTTATGTATGTATTTATTGACTATGTAAATGGTACACCACAGAGTATATGTAGTATTCTCTCCTTCTTCCTTTAAATCCATCCAAAAGTTGTCTTTAAAAGATCGCTATTATAAGATCGCCCATTGTATCACCCCATGGTAGCGACATAATAAAGAGTATTTTATTCTGATGGCTTTATTTCCATGTACCAATCACAAAGAGTATATATAAATGTATCAATTCCGGCCTTGACACACAGCTAGTCACAGTTTCAGATAACTTGTTAGAGCATCATTCCAGTAGCTTCAGTTGAAAATGATAAGCTGGACGTCTGGCTCGCATACAACACGTAATTAGGTTAATATCTTATGCCATAACCAGCTTAAGAAAAGCAGAAGTTTTGTGTAACAATGTAATTTTCTATAGCGATGATGCATCAGGTTCATCCTATCATTTATAAAAATACTGAAATTATTTTCATCTCGAGAGTAATAGGCATAAGTTAATGCTCCTAATATATATAATATCTTCTACTCTTTATAAAGCCTGGACCCAAAATAAATGAAAACTTCTTAGACTTTATTGCTAAATGTATAATTGAAGAAGTACTTTTGTTACGGACTTTCACTTTAAGTATTCTGAAAATGAAGTAATCCTTTCGTAAGTACCTACATACATTCTCAAAGTACGAGCTGACCAGGTTTCTGTAAAGTTTTCGAAGCACTCGAAAGTATGCACGCAGTAGAAACCAGATTTTAGATTTCTCAAAAACTCCAGAAGTAGCTTAGAATACGTTTCTAACTAACTCAAGTGCAGATCTGACTAGAACAGTCTAAGTTCATGAAGTCCTTAAACGTGTAAAACGTGTACGAAAATAGGTATTTGATATATAATTAAGTCAAGACAGACACTGCGTAAATCATCGTAAATATCCACTTAATATTCGTTTATGCTCCCTGTATGACAACAAATGTGAAGCCTTTTAAACTCTATAGAACTAGTTTAGTTTCTAGATTACTTGCAAATTCACTAACCGATAAAGCTTCGTCTTTAACTAGGTCACAGAAGTCAATAGTAGGAAAACTAGCGGCATGCAGCAGGTAATGAAAAGCGGCTGTTGTCAACGACCGCGAAAATGTACAAAGTAGGTCACTGTTTTGGTTACCGAATGAAAAGGAATGTTTGTAAACGATTACCTTTCATCAGGTATTATGGCACTAGGTCTGACGCGAATTCTAGAATATACTCGTATCAAAAGAATAATTGTAGATTGTTTGCCTAGGGAGCAAACAACAATTTTTGAAAATGCAGCCGCCATCTTGGATTTACTTTTGACCTTACTATCGGCTCTAGCACCCTCGATAACTATGATAAAGAAACCAATTAAGAAAAATTTGAACATTTTTCAGCAGCCTCTTGCATTTTAATTTTTACCAAATTCACGCTTTCTCTCTCTCTTGCCAGCCTGTTACTTGTTCATACAATGTTCAAGATTGATCTCTTTGGTGATTGTAGCTTTTACTAACAATATCCACATTCCAAATTCAAATCCCTTTTAGTCCCTAAGGATTAAAAAGCTATTTTAGTCCCTGTTTACGAAGAATAAACTAGCTCTTTTTGAGTAGATGTGATAAAAAATATATTTTTGTTTTCCATTAAAATAGGCGCGCAGAAACCCAAATAATAAAACCATATAAGGTAAGTATTGTCTGGTGATGTTACTGAACTCTGTAATGAATTGTTTACTCATGTCAATATTTCAATATGCCACGTAGTGAATAATAATTGGCAGGTTTTCGTATGGCACCTAATTAATTTTAACAATGTAAAGATATGGTTGTTCTGTTGCCAGGTTCTACCTAAAACTGTGTTAAAAAAATGCTAATTTACTTAGTGAATTGAAGGAATACCTATTGCAACGACAATTTTTTTTCACAATTATAGCAAAAAAACAACTTTATTACTTACAAGTTCATGTCTATAAATTTCACTGTCAGCAAATATTAAGCCAACCGAGCCAACAAAAACCTTGCTTCAATTAAACCGTGTCCCGTACTAACCCAACCAGATCTACATTGTGTTCAATCGAAGAATTTTATTTGTTTAAACTTTTTTTTTTTTTTTTAATCATGCACACTTGTTTTTCCAACTCACTTTGGACATTGGCAGAATAGTCGACATCGGCTTTGCTTGCCATTTTTTTAAATAGACTAGAATAATTAAACTGTGGCAATTTGAGCAAAACTAAAACGCGACACTTTGAGTGCCACGGAGGGTAACACGCCAAAACAGGCTAAAGTCGAATGCTGCCAACGACGGGTACAAATCGCTATACATCTGTAGCGAGCCAATCTTAAAAGAAGGCATTTACAATGTTCTTTTTATCATCCATAACGGCTCAGGACGTCTCTGATCCATTAATAACAGACAAGAGACAGGCTCCGACTTCTCGACGGACGACAGAGAACACTTTATTATTTTCAATGAAGACGATAATTTTGAGTTATATCTTAAACAACGTTTTAAAAAAGAGCGAGACTTACAGAAGTCGCATATGATGTGTAACATCTGAAATCTCACCTTAGTAATAACAACAATAAGGTAAAAATAAATATTAAAGGGGCGGCCAACTCTAGCACCCCACGCACTCATTGGTCAAATCATTAGCACGCACTACCCCGGCTTCCTGTGACAGTTCCGTCCCTTTTCACGGAATAGTCAGATTTGATTATTTAGATTTATTTAGATTTTGATTGCAGGAAAGCGAGAGGAAAAATGCTACACATCAACAATCAATTCCAATTATTTTATCGTTATTGGTACGGTACATATGGTAACATTGATTATTACAAGTAAACTTCTTATCGTATAACTGTTTTATGTTCGTCTGTCATGCTGTCGATATCGCAGACTGGAGATATCGTTTTACGAGACTCTTATAGTTTCGCAATTAAACAAGGAACCCTTATAGTTTCGGCAAGTCCGTCTGTCAGTCTGTCCGCGGTTTAACTCGGAGACCTACTGGTAATAAAAAGCTGTAATGAATTGGGCATGGTTATGAATGTGTGACATGTGTTATGACAGTTATTTCAGCCAGTCAAAGATGGGGCTACGCCTCGCCAATAAACCTTCAAACGTTATGATATTGAATTAAGCCTTACAAGTATTGTAAGCTATGAAATTTTACCACTTAGACGAGAGATTAAGTGCGTCGATATTATCGAAGCTTTAATGAGCTGGTTGTAGATCTCATCAACACACCAGGCAATAAATTGTGCGAATGTTTATAAATATACACCTAGTCTGGGCAATAGAGTAGGTCGTAACGTGTGAATACCGCGCGTGCGTAGCGCTCACATCGAGGTTCATTAGTCAAAACCACACACGCTTTTGTTGTCCTATAAATAAACACAAATGTTTTTAAATAGGCGTGATGTGCTGCTGTCGTAGGCTCGCCCCTGGTACATGGGAGTTAAACATAGCTGGCGAAATGTGGGTGTACATTAGTGCACCTCTGCCTAACCCTTCATGGATAACAGCCGTGATGTAATGTATGATGTACAGTGCTTTTGGCTGTTGCATGACTTGCTAAAATAATCAATTATTATTAATTATCGACCCGCCCCTGCTTTTTACGTTTTTTCAATTGATAAAACTGAGATTTTTTAATAATATTAATGTAATTTAATCATATATTTAATACACATAAACCTTTTGAAATAAATTCTCTAAATATTTTCCTTAGGCCTACCTAAGGCTAACTCTAAAAGCAGTTTGGTGATTTTAAGACTAAATTCTAGAATTTTCATAATAATTTGATAAAATGTGTGTTCTTTTCAAGCTTGAGGAGAATTTAATATCACGTAATTTTTAAAGCGGTTAAAAGTTACGAGAAAATGGCAGAATCCTTGTAAAGACTTTACTTAAACATAATTTATTACATCGGGTTAGTTGTAATTTCTTACATTGACATCGGGCTCAAACGACAGGTTAATAGACCCTATTATATTCAAACCCCTGACGTAAAAGAAACTTCATAAACTCGTGAACTATGACAGTATAACATTTGGTTTCAGGGTTTTGTAGATAGGTAACCTTATGCTTGGATAAATTGATACTATATCGTGACACCATGGTCGAAGCGTGTATTAAATTATTTTATTTGTCGATATAAAGGGATACCCCTATATCAAATAAAATAACCTATTTAAGAAATTACAAATAATTGCAATATTAATACTGTAAGGTTTAATCAAATGCCCAGTAGCTACGGCGTAGCCGACGCACATATGAGTATTTCCACAAAAAACCTGGCCAAAATTGTTTTGTAAAATTTATCATGTGGATAAACACTTAGAGTAATTTTTCACATGTTTATTTGTTTAAAATAAATATAAAAAAATCTTCATCATCATTTACAAAAAGGGCTTAATTCTAAAATAAATCGGTCATCGAAGTCTGATTCATCGTCGTTTTCATCATCTTCATCGTTGTCATCATCTTCATCATTGTCAATTTGTTCTTTCTCATTTTCAGAGAGAAGAAGAGTTACTTACCATGTTAATTACTAAATTCGTCCAAATGTCTGGTAAACGAAATAGCGGAAAAAAGCGGAACATTTTCTTTTGTTAATCCCTTTACGAAGGCCTCTGCTTTATTTTATATAAGAGTTAACTGCTCGGAAGTGCTCGGAACACGTACAAAAACGCTATTGTTTACTTAAGTTTACCAAAAAGTAGAGTATTTTTTATTGTTATTATTTCCTTTATTCAACTATATACATATAAATTATATTTTTAAATATTATAATAAAAGAACATAAAAATATAAAAAATGTTGTTATTATTAATAATTAAATAAAGAAGTATCAATAGGTCTACAGATTAAATGTAACATTATTATTAAAGTACATACCTTCACTTTCCATTAAAAAAAAAAAAATTGTACAAAATGCACATTAAACAAATTAAAACACCACATGTAATGTGTCAAAATGCGAGCGTTGATAAAACAGACGACGATCAACGGTGACGACTGAGTTCCGACTACCTGTGTGCCTTTCGGGGTAGACAAAAAAACGCGAGAGGAACGGGATATCAAAAACAAATTATCCAGCTGCTAGAAAGAGATGTTTGCATTGAATTTTATCATACTTTGCATTTTTACTTTTGGCCAGGTTTTTAATGTAAATACTCTTATGTGCGACGTGATGACGTCATTGCTACGCCTGCTACGCTGGTAAAGTTTTGAAAGGGACTATACATGTCAATTTTATCTGTATGAAAATCATTTGATAAAAACTTAAACTAAGAAGTCTGTACACCCGTACCTATATCACAGATTAAGCCTATATGAACCATTCTGAATTTAAACATGTTTTTTTTTAGAAATGCAAACATAGTATTCGATATTCTTGGTACAAATCCTTCAAAAACTGTATAAAAAATAGATAGAGTTGGTAATTCCCAGAACCAATTTATTTGTTCATGGAATAGGCTGTACGTGACTGTAACTCGTGTATATTTATGATTTATTTCACATTTCGTATTCCTTTTACGTTATCGTTTTCATGAGCTCTGTAGAAGGGTATCACATACGAACTACAATTTAATTTATGTATTGAAAAGGCTTTTATTGGCTTGGTAAAATCTTGGCACAGAATTAATAGATTAATGCGAGTAAGAAAAATATAAACCCAGTAAGATTAGCCTAATTGTATAGAAATATTATCACGTTTAGTTTTTGGAAGTAGGTATCTACTTATAATAAAAGGGAAGGGCTCTTTAAGCGTGTTGTTAGTATATTGATTTTCTATGGTGTTTTTCGTCGAGAGTGGGCCAAAATATGGTAGAACACTCTTAAGAGATAGGAACCTTTTCATAATTATATTTTCTTGCTAATAGAGATTCGCGCTTTATTGAAATTAATGTATAAAAAATAGAGTTATTTATTACATTGTTTTCTTTTTGTTTCAGGTAAGATACAACACACAACATATTCTATTTACACGTTGCAACTGAGGTTAGCGTGTCAATCAAATAAATCAATTACTATTCGCATGCTAATAAATAAAAGAAAAGTTGGGACACTACTGACACACGCGCTTTGAATTTTGTTTTCAACCATTGGTACATATTACTGTTTTCCGAGCCATTAACACTTAAACATTCAACTCATTTGGCACTCTACTCACACCGCGCGTGAAACAGCGTGCACATAAAAATTACGCTGTACTCAATATTACTGTCACACTTGAACATTTTTTGCATTGCTCCGACAGTTTTGTGAAGAGCGGAACGTGTAGGCTTTGGCAACGGACGGGAGTCTCCTGGACACACTCCAAGAATCGTAAACCCTGTTCTGCGAGGGGTGTAACTGACCCACATAAACAGCAACGAATATTATACATTTGATATTTATACACAATGCGTAACAGAAGTTGTTCAGGTTATTATGATGGTTCGATTGCACATATTGATGAAGCGGGAGAGCCTTATTATTTCTTGTTATAAACATGATTTTTTGAATAACGTAATATCCCACTTGTAGACCGTAGTCCCTGAAGGTAAGGCAGCGGTGTAACGGTAAGCCAATAAGATCCATTGTTGCTGTGTATAGTAAACTACTAAACAAGCTTGCTTTTGTTGAGGAACGTTTGTTTTCAATATTCTTTTCTTTTAGCTAATTAGCTCGATCACTCATCAAAGTGTTATCATTCCTTTTAAGATACTTAAGATTATCCTGTCGCCTAAATAACCTTTCATGCAATAACTTAGTTTTATAGGAGTTGCAAATAAATATGGTAATGACGCTGTCTCCAGTGTCCAAAGTCGCAGAGCAATAGGGCGAAGGGCGGACTGTTGCAGTGGTATGTATCAAATCGTCTTGAGTAGCTCTATTGGATGATTTTTTTTTTAACGCTAAATAATGACAACCGCACGGGTCGTTCGAAGGTTAAGATACGCTTGCCGAGGCCGGTTCGTGGATGGGTGACCATCCATTACATATCATACCCCTCTGTGCCTAACATAGTTGCGAAAAGGTTAGGCAGATTGATGTGATTAAGATGTTAAATAACTCCTTAAAAAAAAAAATGACTTGTTTCAGTCTCACACAGTTGTCACGAGTTTATAAAAAATCGACAACTACAATACTAAACACGCAAAATAAACAAGTTTTTATGTTTTCCAATAATAAAAGCATTCTAAATTCAGTAAGTGTACTTCGTGTAACTTGTAAAAAAAACAAACTGTAAAGATTTCAGTGACCTCTAAGGAATTTGTAAAGTTGAGCTTTGCCAAAAACCTTTCTTCTTTGTCTTTCGTCGTAACATTTTGAAGTGATGTCCTATAAAACTGTAACATTGACGAAAACTTGTTATCAGTTTGCAAGATCGTATGACAGTAGAAACGACGCATAAAAAATGTTTGTGAAACGAAAATATTTTCATAATAAAAAGGGTTTTACATCACAAAGAACAACATTACCCGCTGAACAATTTAACCAATTGTTTGACTTCGACAATGGGTTTCATCAAATCTGGTATTTATGTTAATAAAATATCATTATTGGAATAAAAAAGGCTTTTGTGGAGTCTCGTCGTCCACTCGAATGCTTCGAGTGATAAAATGTGAAATTAGAGTTGGAACCTTTTTATTCTGACATTTGAATGATTGAATTGTGGACACACTGATTTAGATGAAAAGGAAATTAAAGTTGAGTGTACTTCGAAATTTTGCTATCTGAAAATGAGAGAGAGGCAATTCTTCACTATTGATGTTGATTAACAAACTTTCACGTTTTATTTCGGTTGACGTAAATTACGACACAGAGTTTTAATAGCAATCCGCCTCATTTTAATAATAAATTGAATAAGTCACTGTAGCGATATTGATTAGTGGTGACGTTTTAATATGGTAATGTTTGCCACAGTGGCTTTATTATTTGATTCTGATACGAGGAAAGTAGGGTCTGTCATTTACGCAAGCAGAAAAGTCCGTTAATGACGACGAGCAATAAATTGTGATGACGTGACAATTTTTTTTTAAGGCCTAATTATGTATGGATTGCATATGAGGCTGGCGGGGCTGCCAATGTCACGCGGGAAATGAAACCTAGGCTTGTAAAGTGCTCTATTGTTGCCGCATAACACAAAATATCATCATCGTTTTGTGTTTCTTAAAAAGTGCAACCATGATTCAATTCATGCACTTAAAATTGATAGGACTTTACTGTAACGATATTGTTTATGGTATAAGACCACTGATTACGTAGTGTCGCATGAAGCTGAAATACAGTCTTTCATCAGAGATAGCGAAGCGATTATTTTAAAGAAGAGGATTCAATTCAGTAAAATGATTGTGTTTGAACAGAATCACTAAATTGAATTGAAGTACAATTTGAATTGATTGGCTTTGAGAAGCACATTTTATTTGGGTTTTAATGCCGACTCAGGCTTACTTAAATATACATAGCTAATGTCTTTGTATTGAGATTTAAGTATTAACTGGCGTTGGAATTACCAAATTATATGAAAGAGACTTACAACAAAATCCAATAATCGGTTAAAGCCAACGATAAATGTGCATTTCTAGAATCATTTTAGAAAAATGCGTATTAAATAGGTAAAGTTCTTCGTATTTCCGCGACGGGTGTTAAAAACTCGTAATACGGTAAGATCGCTGTTCAGCCGCCGCAACGTGAATTATAATTTACGCGATTTATGCGTAAGAAGCGAGATTTACGTAAATTCGCTGCGTTTAAAACAATGGAGGCTACAATCGTCAGGAGATTTAAATGTATGTTTGTGGAAAGTTTGTACCTAGGTATAATCTGTACATTCTTACAATTAATTATATTACAACCTATATTAATAAAGGTAAGTAATATAACAAGAAACGAAAAACATCGCCTGAAAAAATCAAAATTCATCCAAGGGCGAGTTTTTTCCAAGGTGAAAACTTATTTTAAACTAAATCGAGCCATTAACTTTATTTATATAAATGGGTCAACTAAAAGTTGAAACGGCTAAATTGTTCAGATTATGGTAATTCTGTGTAAAAATAAAGCTAAACGCGTTTGTTGTGTAGGTAGGTCCACTTTTTCTTGGTCCAAGTGTTTATGTAACCGTACCTTAGTTAATAAGTAATTTGACAAAAACCAAGACAAAAAATTTATATTACTGGTATTTTTCAGAGCGCAACTTTTGTGGGAATTTTGTTTTGTAAGATAACGTTACTGTTTAGGTATTTGATTGGAAGATCCGGGTTTATGTTTAGGCATAAATACTGACAGGGTTACTAAAAGTTTCAAAATACTTTTTAAGACTACATTCATTACAGATATATATTAAAGTTACCTATAATTTTAATGACGAAACAAAGATATTATTATGATGTCGGGACTGAACAGACATTGTCAATCTTCAGACAACTTGAAGATAACTTCATGTCTGTATTTTGTTTTGTGGATAGTGTATGTATAAAATATTTTCAACAAAATATTTTCCTTATCTCAACGAGAAAAGAATGAGTTTCTCACGAGACAATCACCAATATTCTTAAGAGTCTTCGTTGTTCATCGTATCATAATCCTCTCCTCTATCCTCTGACTTTTCGGATTTACGTATATGTGCGTGTTAACAACAATAATAATATAGGTAACACTTATTCAAAAATAAAAATTGGTAAAATACAGTATACATCTTAGAAATAATGTAAGTATTACAAAGTATGATGCCTGTACTAGGATAAACCTGTATCACAGGCAGCATGAATTCTTACAATTACTATTTGGACAAATTATTTCTTAAACAATAATTAATAAAAAAATTAAGAATAGTGACATAGTTAGTTAATTTATTATGTTATAATCTACTTAAATACTAATAATTAAGGGAAAAATGTATATATTCTGTACGGAAAATACATAGTAGTTAGCACTTAGTTATACGATTATGATTGTGTTTGCAATATTATTAACTAGGTTGAGACAAATATTGCATAAATATCCTTCAAGGTTACGTTAGATTTTTGAAGTGGTCAGCTAATGTGCTTAGACAGCGACAAATCGAAGGTACGTAGGCCAGTGCAGTGGCCAGGGATATTGTTGAGTCAGCAACAAGGGATATGACGCACTAGGTGCCCTCATAATCGATGGAGTTAATGTATCTATTGTACGTATAATTATCACTTGCTTCAAAAACGGTGAAGGAAAACATCGTGAGGAAACCGGCATGCCTGAGAGATATTTCTCGACGGCATGTGAATCCAAGTCAGAGGCCTATGGGCGGCTTTAAAACTCTGACACCAGGTTAGTCGCTAACCACACGAAAAGAAGAAGATCGTATCATAAACTGTATTCGGATAAGCGAAGTTTTTAGGGCTGCCTGCCCAAGATATCTCCCAAAGATAACATGGAATTTCACATAAGAGTTACAAAGTGCCGTTGTTCTAATAGCATCACTAAATTGTCGTAACTACCACACCGACCGTTTATATGTATTTTTCAATCTATTCTTCATTTTATCTTTTAAAAATCCCACATCGTAATAAAGAGTACTTACGTACGGCATTTTTGGTATTTTTTCTTAGTGTTGTTTGAAGATATCATATTCTAAACCCTTCATTAAATACTGTTGTTTTTTTAGGATACCGTACCTCAAAAGGAAAAAAAGGAACCCTTAACGGATCACTTCATTATCCGTCTGTCTGTCAAGACCCTTTTCCTTAGGAACACGTGGCGATATCAAGTTGAAAAAGATATCAAATACTTAGATCTGCGGTCCCTTGGAGCTGTAAAGAATCAACATTCTAAGTCAACGAGTCTAAGTTTAAAACTTGGAATTTTATCATTAACGCTAGTCAGGGCGGGGTTGATTTATTGAATGTCAGCAAGTAGCTGTTTTAGCGTTTTAAGGTGGACCTTTACGATTATAACTAGATCTTGGTGTTTTGATGTTCATAAAGCTTAGGCATAAAATGGTCTTGTTAAGAACATTTTTACGTTCTGCGCAGTTTAATGTACCTACCTGTTGCTAACCGGCTAACAATAAACAGTGATTTACTTCTTTCAAAAAGCCTGCACTTAATATAGTTTATAGCCGCAATACTATCACACGTGACACATAATACGAGACGTGGGCACATAACACGCATACACACTAGCTTGCGCTACTTATAGAATTCTCTGCTTACCCATATACTTAAACGACATGACTCTCACCGAGGCGTTGTACTGGAAACGAGTCACATCTGCGTAGATATTCTTTATTTATAGCATTACCGTCGATTTGTGAGCAATACGTGCAATATCTGCTTAGCGCGTGATAAACTGAACGTTCTTATGCTAAATGCGTGCACGTGCTGTCTGTCAAAGAAGAGCCGTTTTTTATTGTTGGTGAGTCATTATGTGGGGAACTTACTCACTACAATAAAAAAGGAGACTAAATGCCATAAACGACGTAAATAAGGAATCAGAATAGGTGTAGCAGGGATTGTAATAAATTCACGGGTGCTTGTGTTAGTAGTGTCGACGAACTACTTCAGAGATACAAATTTAACAATCAATGGGGTGAAGCACGTCTATTTGTTCCAGGAAAAAAGCGTTTAAACGATTCGGTTGCTATGTAACTTGTTGCTAAGGAAATTAGACATATAAATTAAACATTCTACAGACAATTTTAAAACTGCTTCATACTTTTTTTTTTACATCGTGGCTTTATTATCTTTACTTAGAGAGGAAACCTCTTACTATCATTTCCTGTTATCTTCGCTCTTCATTTGTGTAAATATTTATTTAACAAGGTTTTCATTTCAACAAAGCCATAAAAACTTCGTTATCTTTCAAATCATTACGGATTTCAATGACTATCATAATTTTACCACGTAGTTGCTTGTCTCCTTTATTAAACTCTTCAGTTTGCTACCCAGCGGCTAACGAGACCTACTTAATGGGAGGGCGCTCGCAATACTCGTAAATAACTGAATAACACTAGTATGTAGTTGGGAATTTGTGAATACTTTAGGACTTGATGACAACCTGCGGCCTGTACGAGCTATTATGTGTGTTTTAAACATAAGGGTGTGGTTGTGGGTTAGGCGCGCGTTTTAGATTTGTATTGATAAACATCAATTTCCCTTAATTTAGGTACTCAGTAGTGAAAATTGTATGATAGTGTAAGTAGAGTTACACTATCATACAATTTTCACTATTGAAACGAGATTCAGTCATGTTGTATTAATGGTGCAAATATTAACGGACGTTTAAACGTTTGTTACTTTGTTGTACATTTTTAATTAACTTTAAAGTTTAGTATCCTAAACAAACTACTATTTGGGTTACATGCATACCCTTGGTTAGTTAATCGGTGAACTATGAACATAGTTCGAACATTCATGTGTAACTTTACGAATATAAAATGGATTCAGTATATTTATAATGCTTTGTTCGGTTAAGTAAATGTTTATTGAGTCAGTTATATAGTTCAGTATAAAGATAAATCAAATCATAGATAAACAATTCTTGGTTTAAATTAATAACGTGACACATATGTAATGTTTGCAATATTTTTTACAGTAATATCGAAGGTTGAAAATTGAAGCTACCCAAAGAAAACAAAATTATTTGAAAATTGTTATTTTAAGATAGGAAAGTCACAATCGTACATAATAACTAAACAGATTTATACAACGGAATGTCTAGACGACAGTCCATTATAGCTATCTTGTCTACTATAATCAGAAAACAACTGACAGCAAACCGACAAACTTTTTACTATCACATTGAGCTTTAGCTAACTTCGTGATACATAAAACCCGAACCCGTATGTCTGAAACTCAACACAAGCGAAACACTTTTAGCACGTAACTTCATGTTACGAGTCACAAATATGTCACGGTCTGTAACATCGATTGTTTACAGCGGGTCTCCTAGATGACGTCACTGATCAGTAGTACTGGAAAACATGAACACGCTGTGAGGAACAGTTTCTGACATGGCGCCGTATTTGTGTTTCGATCCCTATTTTAATTTCGATGACCTGCTTTGTCAATATAGCAAGAGAAGAGAACAGTACCCTAATTACAATAGTGTTTGTTCTCGGCGTCATTAAGCTTAGCTATAACAACGTTAAAGTATTTAGCGGCATTAAAGTTTAGTAATAAAGAGATTTTTTTAAAGTCTTTTAAATGTCAATAAATTCAAATACTAAAATGCCGGTAAGGTACTCTGAGCGGCATTATAGTCGTGGTTGGATAACTGTGATTTGTAAAAATACTAAACTAAAACGCAAAAAACCCATTTTTGTTCATTTAAGTCACTGTTAAGATTTGAAAATTACCAGTAACTCTTGCTTATGAGTTATAGTCGTGAAACGTCACCCATTTCTTATTTTTTCGCGCTTTTTTGTCCGTAACCCGAAATATGATTATGTTGGATAACGGCATTAAAGCTTGTGGACGGCAGTAGTTCACAATCAGCGAGTGACTTGTAATGGGGTACTTTGTTTTGTAATGGGTGAATATAATTATTTCATCACATTTGTGTGGTTATACATAACTATATAATTTACTGAAGGGTAATATTTACAAGTGGGTCCATAACAACTTATGACTAAATAAAAATATCAAAATTATATATTGTTTGTGTGGTTATGTAACGTACCGGGGCAAAGGGGAGATTTCGTTTGTATAAAAAATCTTATTCCTTGAGTTAATAAACTTGAAACTTGGCACAAAAAGTACTAGGCTTGCATGAATTCAAGATAGTATTTTAATCATTAACTGAACTGATTTTGACGGGACTTTCACTGACACACAGCTGATGTTATATGGAGTAGCTTAGCCTCTCGCTCCGCCCAGAGCGGGAGAAGTCATTTGATGATTTCCCATCCTCAAAAAAAAAAAAAGCCCGGTGAAAATACGCCAAATTTTAGGCTAACTTTGCATTCATTTAAAACAGCGACTTTTTTTCATTTACCGTGTAGGGTATGGTCAAGGGAGTATATTAAACTATATACCGCGAAAAGTTCACCCTTGCGTGTACGTTTTTTTCAAGAAAACATCTAATTTCAATTTTACGTGGTAGAAAAAAATATTAACAGATATGTTTGTATGGAGTGTTTGTCGAAGAGGTTAGGTGTCACAAGTAGGTCAAAAAATTTAATTTTGAAATTGTACTTTGAGCAAAAATATTAACAGCAGTTTTTTGCATTAAATTACTTAATTAAATATTTTTTGATCTTAGTAATCCTTGTGGATAACAAATACTCTTGAATAATTTAACATTGTGGTGGCAGCAAACCTTGCGTGCGTACTGCTCAGCCTCTTTGAGGTATCTCGGGTATCTCGAAAACACCGAATATATTGTACAAGACGACGCTGAGCTATTTGGTTCAGATAGAAATTGAATATGTAGGGTGTTCTGTAGGAGTTAGTAATTCAGGTAAATGAAGTGCATAGTAATAAGAGTTTGTGGTACTGATAAATGTTAGCGTCAGGGTGTAATCATATTCAATCTACGTCAATTTATACATAAATGAAATTGTGATTTGTGCCACGTTAAACCCGTACATATTGATATACCTAATAATAAATAATAATAACAGCGTCCCACTGCAGCGCAAAGGCCTCTTCCCATACAGAAAAGATACGGGCATTGATCACCAAGCTTTACCCGGCCCGGCTTCGCACGAGTAGCATAGTACTAGTAATAGTACATATTTATCTACGGTGCACCTTCCTACCTAATTACCTACTTACCTAGCTACCTACTGTAGCGTGACCTCTTCGGTTTCAACTTTATGGTGTGCCTTTTCTAGCTGATCATTTTTTTTTAATTCTTATTTTTTTTCATTTTGGATGGAGATCATTCGCCGTCAATACATTTTTGGGCTAAATGTGAAAGTGCCAAACAAGAAAAATGCTATATTCCGAAAGAATACGTTTTCCTCTTAATTTTTTACATTAGAAACAAATCTGTAGGGTCATACTCTGTCAAGTTACATGAAAAATCGAAAAATCACTTTGAAGAGTGATGTTATGAATTTAATTGATTTTAATTCAGGCAAACTATTGCACACATCTATCTATATCATATATCATACACACTTCTTTTGCTAGTACATTGAAATAGCTGAATTATTGTAATAATACGGCTGTTTTAAACTGCATGCATTTAATTCGTCGTTCTTTCTCTTCCGTACCAGCTTGAAAATATGACAACAGCTTGGAGTTGTTTCTTTTCATCTTTGTTGCATTAATATATATACAGAGTGTTAAAAAACCCAAGACATATCCGGTATCTACGCATTCTGTACATTAAACTAAGTACTCGTAAATTAAGCTAAAAATGTTGCTAGGAACGGACTTAAATTTTTGGTGTGACGTTGGTGGAAATCCAGTGAGCTATTATAAGCTCAGCCTTTAGATTGATGCAGAATAATACCCAACTTTTTACTTGCGTGGACTAAGAAAACATGTTATACGGCACACATGACAGCAAAATCCTAATAATAAGACGCTGAAACGGAAACAACGTTGTTAACTCGCACGCTCCATTGTTTTTAATGAGAACAGTATCTACGAGTATATATTACAATAGCGGCTAGAGAAAATGTTAGCAATCATCGTTTTGTCACGTACAAGACAGTTCTCTTAACGCTATCACTGTTTGGTTAGTATAATGTGTTCAGCATGGTGTCAGGGTAATCGAGTTTCAAGTATTTGCTATGGAGGGAAATTAAGATTCTAATGGAGAAAATCAGAAGTAGATCATTTGTATATTATGGTGAGAAGATGTATCTCTTTCAGTAAGTTATGATCGTATGTAAATATGTATATTGTTTACCTATATCCCTGTATGAAATTATTGTCATCTTTGATCTCGCTGTGAGATCGTTGCTCTAGTTAAATGGACTTTCAACCGAAACTTTTGCTCAATTGATACAATTCAATGTAATTAGGACAGGGACGACGAAGTTGTTCTCTTTCCAAAGTAAATCAGGCACAACTTGAAGGAAATCAGACTAAAACTTTATTCTACTTTGTCTAATTAGATCTCAAAGATGGCTACGGTCCATTTGTATTTAAAATATCTCTTTACAAATTAAATAGGAACGCGGCAAGCGTATTCAAAGTACGGCGTATTGTATCATTTGTTGATCTACAGTTCAGTCAAACTATACTGAAACGTAAGTCTTTAACTTTGAGCAAAAATATTAACAGCAGTTTTTTTGCATTAAATTACTTAATTAAATATTTTAATATGCTATTCAACAAAATTAAACATATTGTACGTATACTAGCGCAAGATATTAATAAAAGTTTTTTTGCAACAGCGGTTCAGGAAAAAATGTAACAGAGTTAAATTTAGTTTAACTTTTATTTTAAGGCTCTATCTCACTTAATTACAAGAAAATTAAACAAATTAAAGCATTTTTTTTTTTATAGATAGGTATATAGCATTTTGCTTTAATGTGTTTAATTTTAAAGTAATTTAATGCAAAAAAACTGCTGTTAATATTAATATTTTTGCTTGAAGTACAATTAAAAAAAAATCGTAATTTTATTTTTATGGAAATTTCCGTGGGCGAAAATGTTTAATTCTGAAATAATATATTAGTTTTACGAATTTTTCATTAATCAAAACTTTCCTGTTATCTATTATGTCTCAATTTTTATTCACAAAAATGCGTTTTTGTTTTTTTACCTTGATGCGGTCCTGGAAAACGTTTAATTTTTTTATATTATTTGAAGAGCTACGTTCAAAAACACGATTCAGGAAAAAAATCGCTGTTAGGATTTAGTGCAGGGTTCAAACCTAATTTCCCCGGCCTATGTTATCTTTGTTCCGAAGTTTTGTCGTTCTCACAAATCAACTTTGTTGAAAAAAGTAGTATGTTTTCCTCTCGGTCCCAATTAGTAGGTATTATAAGGGTTCGGGGCAAGAGTTATAGTATTAATGACAATTTGAGTTTTAATTCCGTTACGGGTTTTAAAGTTGGAGTTCTGCACGAGTTAGTAGGTAGGTACCTAGCAGGTAGGACGAGACAATGAATTATATCGTTTATTCGTTCAAACGCTATTTATTTGTACATCTTATAAAGGGAGAGTAACAACTAAAACCTACTCGAATTATAAAACTTTTAGAATAAATTAATAATAATTAAATTATTTAGCATCGGTTTTGAATGCCTCGTTGATGTTGTGGTGGCAACCGCGGGGTTTCATTCAAGTCTAGGTAGGAGTGATATAATAAAGCTCAATAAGCTCCTAGTTATGTATAGAGAACTGAAGACTTCGGACGTTTCAGTAAAGTTTGACTGAACTGTAGGTCTTTACAAATGATACAATACGCCGTACTTTGAATACGCCTGCCGCGTTCCTATTTAATTTGTAAAGAGATATTTTAAATACAAATCGACCGTAGCCATCTTTGAGATCTAATTAGACAAAGTAGAATAAAGTTTTAGTCTGATTTCCTTCAAGTTGTGCCTGATTTACTTTGGAAAGAGCACAACTTGGTCGCCCCGGTCCTTTTTACTTTGAATTGTATAACTTGAGCAAAAGTTTCGGTTGAAAGTCCATTTAACTAGAGCAACGATCTCACAACGAGATCAAAGATGTCAATGATTTGATATTTCATACAAGGATATAGGTAAACAATATACATATTTACATACGATCATAACTTACTGAAAGAGATACATCTTCTCACCATAATATACAAATGATCTACTTCTGATTTTCTCCATTAGAATCTTAATTTCCCTCCATAGCAAATACTTGAAACTCGATTACCCTGACACCATGCTGAACACATTATACTAACCAAACAGTGATAGCGTTAAGAGAACTGTCTTGTACGTGACAAAACGATGATTGCTAACATTTTCTCTAGCCGCTATTGTAATATATACTCGTAGATACTGTTCTCATTAAAAACAATGGAGCGTGCGAGTTAACAACGTTGTTTCCGTTTCAGCGTCTTATTATTAGGATTTTGCTGTCATGTGTGCCGTATAACATGTTTTCTTTGTCCACGCAAGTAAAAAGTGGGGTATTATTCTGCATCAATCTAAAGGCTGAGCTTATAATAGCTCACACTGGATTTCCACCAACGTCACACCAAAAATTTAAGTCCGTTCCTAGCAACATTTTTAGCTTAATTTACGAGTACTTAGTTTAATGTACAGAATGCATAGATAACGGATATGTCTTGGGTCTTTAACACCCTGTATATATATTAATGCAACAAAGATGAAAAGAAACAACTCCAAGCTGTTGTCATATTTTCAAGCTGGAACGGAAGAGAAAGAACGACGAATTAAATGCATGCAGTTTAAAACAGCCGTATTATTCCAATAATTCAGCTATTTCAATCTACTAGCAAAAGAAGTGTGTATGATATATGATATAGATAGATGTGTGCAATAGTTTGCCTGAATTAAAACCAATTAAATTCATAACATCACTCTTCAAGGTGATTTTTCGATTTTTCATGTAACTTGACAGAGTATGACCCTACAGGTTTGTTTCTAATGTAAAAAATTAAGAGGAAAACGTATTCTTTCGGAATATAGCATTTTTCTTGTTTGGCACTTTCACATTTAGCCCAAAAATGTATGGACGGTGAATGATTTCCATCCAAAATGAAAAAAAAAAAAGAATTAAAAAAAAATGATCAGCTAGAAAAGGTACACCATAAAGTTGAAACCGAAGAGGTCACGCTACAGTAGGTAGCTAGGTAATTAGGTAGGAAGGAGCACCGTAGATAAATATGTACTTAGTGCTACCCGTGCGAAGCTGGGCCGGGTAAAGCTTGGTGATCAATGCCCGTACCTTTTCTGTATAGGAAGAGGCCTTTGCGGTGCAGTGGGACGCTGTTATTATTATTTATTATATCAATATGTACGGGTTTTACGTAGCACAAATCACAATTTAATTTATGTATAAATTGACGTAGATTGAGTGTGATTACATCCTTTTTGTTTTTTTTTTCAGGATGGGAAATCATCAAATGACTTCTCCCGCTCTGGGCAGACGAGAGGGTGTGTCAGACTTTTACTGACTAAAACCCACCCGTGTTCCTTCCGTTGCCTGTGTGCCGGGGCCGCGATATCCCTTTCGGACAAACCCGCAACCCCAGCAGGCATTGGTCTTTCGACCCCGTCGGTTGGTGCTGACATCTCTTTGAGGCGCGCGTGGAACACAATGCGCCGTCGACACGGGCCTAGTCCTTATCGGACGGCGAGCTGCCCATTGCTCACCGTCCGCAAGCCCGCGCCTACGGTGGCCGGAAGTCGGCTCTGGACTCCCGACGCCCGGGGCGTCTCCTGCGGCGACTAGGGCCGCGAGGGCGTGCAGCTTGCATCTCCCTCGCGCGCTCCGCCTCCTCTTTCGCGAACATAACTGCTTCGCAGAAGGAGGTGACGGCCTCCCATGCACTCTCGCTCCGAACCATGGCCTGAACCAGGGCCGGACGCGAGAGATCGCCGCCGCCGATCGCCTCCGTGAGGACACGGCGGTGCTCCGCCCAAGCCGGGCAGACCTCCACCGTATGCTCCACCGTGTCCTCCGGGCGATCCACACAGTGGTGACACCCGGGCGTTTCCTCCCGCCTTACGCGGAACAGGAACCTCCCGAAACAACCGTGTCCGGTGAGGAACTGCGTCAGGCGGAAGGTGAGGACGCCATGGCGCCTCTCAAGCCACTCCTCAAAGAGGGGACTTATCGCCGCAATTGTGGCATGCCCAGCGCTGGGTTGCGACAATCGCGCACTCCATGCCGCCATGAGATCCCGCCGGAGCTCTGTCTGCTGTGCCGTGATTTCTCGCGGCAGCGGAGTTACACCCCGGCGTTTCGCCTCCTCGCGCAACTCCCATATGTGCGCGAGGACTTTCGCCTCCAGATCCCATGGCGGTAGTCCGCCTCACGGGAGACCGTGCGGTATCCCCGGACCAGCCTGATGGCCATGACCCTTTGGGACGCGTCCAACCGCCGGGCCGGTCGCAGCCTCAATGAACGCGCCCACACCGGTGCCCCGTAAAGGGCCATGGACCGCACGACCCCCGCGTAAAGCCTCCGGCAGGAGGCGTGTGGACCCCCCAGGTTGGGCAGGAGCCGCTTCAAAGCAGCCCCAGCCCTATCCAGTTTGGGAGCCAAACGTCGGAAGTGCTCCACGAAGTTCCACCGGCTGTCGAGGACGAGTCCCAGGTACTTCATCGTCGACTCGACACCGATGTGAACCCCTCCCGCCGTAATCTGGGAACCCGACAGTGGCGCGTTCCGAGGACCATAGAAACACATGGCCTCGGACTTGTGCAAGGCCACCTCGAGTCCCAGTTGCCGGATCCTTTCGACGATTGTCGCAACCCAACGTGTCGCTAGTTCGGCCGCCGCCTCATGCGACCTCCCCTGCACCAGGACCAGGGTGTTGTCAGCGTAGCAAACCACGCTGACGCCGCTAGGGAGGTCGGCGCGCAGCACCCAGTCGTAGCCGATGTCCCACAGATGCCTGTGGGACACCGCACGACATCTCTCGCCAGTTCCACTCTCCGTGGTGACCGGGGTAGATGACGGCCCTGTCCGTGAAATAGGTCTCGACCACTCGACACAGGTAGGTCGGCATCCGGTGATACCGGAGTGCCTCCCTAATGCAACTCCAGGGCAGGGTATTGAAGGCATTGGCGATGTCAAGAGACACCGCCAAGACTACCCCACCCCGGGCAACAGCATCCCCCGTCGTGAGGGATCGAACGCACATGATGGCATCCACCGTAGAGCGCCCCTTGCGGAAACCATACTGGCTCTCCGCCAAATCCGGCCCCACTCGCACCAGCTGCCCAACAGGCGGTCTGCAATTACTTTTTCAAAGAGCTTGCCCACCTCATCGAGCAGCACGATGGGCCGGTAAGCGGACGGAGAGTCCGCCGGGCGCCCCGGCTTCTTGATGAGGACCAGTTTCCCCGTTTTCCAACGAAGTGGGAACTGGCCCCTCTCCAAGCATGCGCTTAGGAGCCCCCGAAATGGAGGCCCGAGAGCCTCTGAGGCCAGAACCCAGGCTTTTTCAGGTAAGCCGTCGGGTCCTGGGGCGGTATTTTTGGTGATTACATCCTGACGCTAACATTTATCAGTACTACTAACTCCTATTACTATGCACTACATTTACCTGAATTACTAACTCCTACAGAACACCTGCATATTCAATTTATATCTGAACCAAATAGCTCAGCGTCGTCTTGTACAATATATTCGGTGTGTGTCGATATACCCGAGATACCTCAAAGAGGCTGAGCAGTACGCACGCAAGGTTAGCTCCCACCATAATGTTAAATTATTCAAGAGTATTCGTTACCCACAAGGATTACTAAGATCAAGAGAACTCCTGTTTATATGTCAGAATATTCAGAGTACCTATACAATTAGAAACTTACGTAATCTGAGTTAAGGATGATTTATGCTATATAAACTGTGTTGGGCGCGGGCCTTGCCATGTACGAGGCGCGGGCGAGGCACGAATCCAAAATTTCACGAACATCCTAACTAACATTATGAATATTCTCACGGGATCCAGACTTATGCGAGTGGAACCACGGGGCGTAGTTAGTTGAAAAATAATCAAACTGTCATTATTTTCACTGACAGCGTTCAAAGTCTTAGTCAAATAATTTATTTCAATTAGGCACATAAAAGGCACTTTTGAACGTCAAAAGTACTTAAACTTGAAAATTAAAGTTAATGATTATTATGGCAATTGACTCTAGTTTTATATAAAGCAGTTCATGCTACACCGTGTAGCATCCGTGTCCCGTTCGAATCTTGGTCTAATCTAACTACGGCACACAGGTTTTTTTTTAGACATATTATATGGATATTTATGCTTTCATGAAAAGGCCATATCTAGTTCAAAAAACCTAAGGAATTTAATATAAGTAATACATTTTAAAATACTAAGTTTTACATAAAAAGTATGTTTCACTAGATATGTAAATAAAATAGGAGAACAGTAATGAGGTAATTAGAGATTTTTATCGAAAATCTTTATCGTTGAAAATCTTGGTATACGTTCAAATAATTATTGTTTTTTATATCTCTTATTCCATCTATCCTCCGTTCTCCTCGTATTAAGTGATGTATGTCGGTGACGAGTAAATATTATATATTATATCCATCTAAAACAGCCGTTGCCCTCACCCTGCCGCAGTCAGCCTTTCTTTGCCTCCGCCGCTGCCGCCTCTCACCACGCGATATGTCGTCTACCCCCTCCACGCGGCCGTAACGCTTTTTCGTGACAGAAAAAATCCTAGTACCCGTCTATATAGAAGTTTCACTTCAATAATTAAAAAGTTTTGTATGACTTGCATATTCCCTATTGTTATTTCCCGTTCCCCACGATAATAACCCAAACACCTAAAAATACTGGTCCTTTCAAAACAAAGCATTTTAACATTTGTATAGCAGCTTTAGTAAGCAATAATCTCGCAAAAACATCTAGAAATACAAGTAATAACATGCTCAAAGCCCGCAGTAGAATCAACAAACTTCATAGTTTTATAATTATCTACTTCTTGAACAAAACTTCAATAAAAAAAAACTTTAACTGCGGATAATATAAGCGAATATACGGGTGCACTCTAAAAAGAATCAAATCAATACAATCCTCTGAAAAGATTTTCGTGCTTCGAGTTACGTCGCTAAAGACAATTGTGCTTGAAGTGTTACGGGGTTCCGACTCCCCGCGAACTATGCGGCACCCGGTTCCAACTCACTGGAACCACAGCTGGCACTGTGAAGCATCGCAAGATTCAAGACTCAACCCACTATCGACCTCCGGTCTCCGGAGGGGAGTGATGTAGCGGCATCTACATCGCTACATGGCAACCAACAGCATTTTTCTCAAGGCGTTTGTCCGCATCGCAGAAGAAGTACAGCCCGTATGACAGGGAGCTCTTAGCCATCTACGACGCAGTCCGATACTTCCGACACATGGTTGAAGGTAGGCACTTCACCATCTACACGGATCACAAACCCCTGTCATACGCGTATGCGCGCAACCGGGAGAATTGCTCACCAAGGCAGTACCGCTACCTGGACTACATAGCACAGTTCACAACGGACATCCAGTTTGTCGCAGGCAAGGACAATGTCGTGGCAGACGCACTGTCGAGTGTGGAGGAAATCACGTTGCCAACACTCAACTACACGGCCCTCGCACATTCCCAGCAGAGCGATCCTGAGCTGCAGGGCCTACTGACCAACAACAGCACGTCACTTAAAATAAAGACAGTATGCTTCCCAAACTCAGATGTGGAACTACTCTGTGATGTCTGGTGGGCAACTGCCCAGAGGTAGAAGTCGGGAAGCTTGTATATATGTTTATCGCGCGGTAAACTCTAATTGTGCGATGCAGGATTTGTGTGACGTCAGGATGTTGTGTGACGTCAGGTCTTTGATGCTTAGTTTGCATGTAGCGATGTAGATGCCGCTACATGCTCAAGTACAGCATCAAACTGACAACGAATGCGTCTATACATCTCAGAGGCTGCTTCTGAATGTTT
This sequence comes from Agrochola lota, assembly GCA_947364205.1. NCBI lineage: Eukaryota > Metazoa > Arthropoda > Insecta > Lepidoptera > Noctuidae > Agrochola > Agrochola lota. The sequence continues at coordinate 14,939,835 of OX376235.1, read as the reverse complement.
ATAAAATACATGAAACCCTTATAACGAAAGGGTCTGCCTCATAAACCTGTCCTTCGAGATTTTAGGTGTTCTTTTGTTTTGTTTTCCTTAATATAATTTTTAGCATTTTGCTGTAGTAGATATGAACCTATTTCTATTTTCCTCGTACGTTAGAAGGTACCTACTTGATTTAGTGTTACCTTCATAGAATATTTTACGTAGAACACTGGTGATTTCCTGTTTACTTGTTTTGTTCTTAGGCTACAGAACTGACTAGGCGGGAACTGATAAAAAACTGTGGCATAAGCAAGATGTACATCATTTATTTTTACCAAAGAGTATGCTTTTCTAGGCAATACTAAAAACGACAGTGTGAGCGTTCACTGTGAAAGCCAGATCAACAAATAATAGACGGAGTATCTTCGTCCTTCGACGGATACGATCAGAATTCCCGTAATTTAACATAGAAACGGCTTCGTAGGATCCAGGAGTTGAAATCAAATTCTCCGACTGTCATACTAGATGAAAATATTTTAAGTCTACGTCGGGGTCAACGATGCAATATATCAAGGAAATGTCTGAAAGACAGTGCGCTTTTATACCTCTTCCGCACATTAAATACTTTAATTATTTGGTAGAAAAGTTGAGACAATCATGTTTAGTCGAATTGAGATATTCCCAAAGACATGACTGTAAAAATAGCGAGCAGTAAAAAAAATACCGGCAATGCTATTAGCACATTCTGGTCATATGTCGTAACTTCCGGAACCCTTATAAAAGCAACTAGCTGAAGAGGGAACCAGTTTAGAACAAATCCCTAACACATAGATTGTTCAAGGTTATAACAAATTTAGGAAGGTAAGGAAAACTCTCATAATACTTTTACTTAAATTACGTTTTTAGGCAATTTAATATTGCTCCACGGACCTCTGAACTTTGCCACCTTGCCAAATTAATTTGATCTCATAATAATCTTGTACGACTTACGTTGGAGCTCACTTAAAGTTAATATCTCATAATAATTAAATTGTATCACCTAAGATAGTTAATTGACTCAGGCGTGACTTTGTGGAAATACATTATAAAATACAATATACGTCGTCTATTGTATTGTATCACCTAAGAACAATGTCGAGGGTCAGTGATTTGGATTAAAGGATTTTAAATGGACAAATGAGGCGGAGATTAATCACGAAGTGAAAAGTTAAAGGTTGGAGTGACGTAAGGGAAATCTAATAAATGACTTCATTTGGGTCCGTCCTCTTTCCGATAAGGTTTTCCTCTACAGTACTTAATTATGATAGTTTTGTATGGCAAACGTTTAGTAGGTTGCACCCCAAATTTGTAATTTTTTTAACGATTTCAACAGAAAATTTGTGAGGATTAGTCTCAGGAATAATTGCTGGGGTTTGGGCTATGCGTAATCATTGTCTGAAACAAAAATATACTCATTCAACATTAACTATTCTTTGTTTTGTTCTAGGCTTGTGATACGGCGCCTGCACAGCACCACCGCAAAGCACGCGCATGCGCTGCAGCGCGACATTGGAGCAAGCACCAGGAACCAGAAACCTGCGTCGGATACTTAATCCCGTGGGCACGATAACGAAACCTTTCTGCAAATCTATCCCCGTCCCGATAAACTATAAATGGATAATGGAACACGACATAGTGAATGGGACTATATCCATTTATTTTACTCAGAAGTACACTACCTAGTGGGTTGACGTTCACTCAGTACATATACTAAATACTATGACGAGTCTTACAACTTGGGCGAGAGGAAAGCGTCACCGACGAGATTATCACCACGATCAAGTTACTTTAGGTACGTTTCCTTGTATTTATTTATTTATTTATTTAAACTTTTCACACTCAAAAAAGTACAAAGGCGGACTTAATGCCTTAGGCATTCTCTACCAGTCAACCAAGGGTGGTGAAGAGATTAGATGGCAATGATTTGGATGGATTGGATTGTATCAAGTTGATCATTATGTAAAACTATTTGCGTACTTCCAATCAATGAATGGAATGGGTTACTATTTGACTACTGGGTATGGTCGTATTGTGTTGCTAGTTGGTGCTCAGTATAGTTACTCAGAATTCATCTTTAGAAACGAATAAAGTTTCTACTCAAAATCTCTTAAATCATGTTAAAATCTAAAGCATTAACATTATCTTTAGAAGTTATGTTTAGAGAAAAATGCAAGTAAGTGCTTTGAGACTTAAAAATTTTAATTACTATTTCTATGACATATTTCGGAGTAGATTGCCGAATATCTCATAATGTCAAAGCATTCGTTTAAATAAGACACCAACCGATCTACTCAAATGTTTTATAGCGGTCATCAATCCGGGATATTTCGTGACTCTAAATGGCATTTTTAATGACACAGACAATTTTGCAGCCAATATAATTCAGTGTTAAAAAAATAGGTCATTCAGAATCTAATTAGAAGACATAACTACATAAAAAAAAAAATATCGCCAACTCATAACGTCCTCCTTTTTTTGTGAAGTCAGCAAAGTGATAAACGGTAAAACTAGCAATGCAAAACCAACGTTTTCCTTTATGTTAAAATAAAGGAAAACATTGCTGTTACTAGTTATTATATAGGGATGCACGGAGCAAACGTAATTTCCTGTTAAACAAGAGCGAACTGAGAAAAATGATAGAGGCAGGAATATCGGATGAAAGATGAAAGTACGGTTTTTATTCTGTTTTTCATATGTAGGATGTCTGCTTTCGCCGGCCAGAGGCAAAGGTTTTGCTGTAATAAATGTAGAATCTACAGTATATTTTTTTTTGCATATTAATATAATTTTACTTGCTGCCTTGCTTCACCCACCTGTCCAAGTCTGTATGTGTCCAAGTCCCGTGATCCAGTGATCCCTTGGGAATATCAGTATTAAAAGTTCTATGTCGTAGTCCAGGTCATGGTCTACCCATGTGCAAAATTTCATCCAAATCTGTTCAGCCGTTTTAGCGTGAAAGCGTAACAAACAAACAAACATACACACTCACATTTAAAATAGTTGTATGATTATATTATGTAGTAAGGATTCAATTAATATTCAACATCAAAGTCAGGCTTAGTAAAAGTTCAAAAGAACCAACTTGAATAAAAGACTGGATCTCATATAGAAAGTTATTAGTTTTGCTGAAGTTTATATACCTATTGAAATAATTAAATTTATTAAAAGGTTATTACTAAATTGATTTCGGTTTGCACTTAAGAAACAAATTCAATGAATAATGTAATAGAATTTCATGTTTGAAATATTTTAATAACAATAGCGTACCTCTGGCATATAATTTCATACTGCAGTTAAATTACAATATACCTGCAAAACTTTTTAATTAACAACCAGCTCAACACCGAAACTACTCACAGCTTTACTCTATATAAGGAATATTCATTAATTTCCACAGCGTTTTGGCTTCTCCACACACGAAGTAGAAATCCGCTCCGTATCAAGTGCAGCTGGGCTAAAGCTGGGAAATAGTCTGGGAGCTCACCGAGCCGCACGTAACGCTATTGAAAAACATCGACATGTGACATGCTCGGGTTGAAACCAAATCAAATATTGACCGTGGGAATGTCCCGGTATGTCGCAAGCATTCTGGATGACAAACGTAGGTAGGTTATATATAACCTAACCAACCTTTTATATTTTGATGGCGTTCAATATAACGAATCCATTTTGAATATACACTCATGTACCTATGTAAAAAAGTAGATGGATTGGAACGGTTGAATTTTGTAGTGTTCATGTAAAGCAATTTCAGCAAATTTATAGTGCAATGTCAAATGTTGTTCAGAGACCTGTCGGTATTTTAATTAATAGATTAATTGCCATTGAATAGTGACGTCAATAGAATAGAAATCTAATCTAAGTTATGCCGTTATTCCCACCGGAACCGAACCACAAAAAAAATCATTATTAAATCATGGTTGCATCATTCATGGTAGAAAATTACCCCTTTCAAGTATAACGCTTTCCAGTAGCTCAGTTTTATTATTTTTACCTAGAACGGGCTTCGTGTCTCAGGGACGTGACGGGAATTGTAATCACCTCACAGAATCTCATAATTCATTGATACGAATAGAATAGATAATGTATTGTAATGTATGCTTATTTGCTCACACTTGGCCACAAATGTTGATGGTATATTACTTTTGTAACGTTAAACGTTTGATTGGGAATCCTCAGGAATGCTGACAGCATTTGTTGACAACATACATTGGAATATTGTTGTTACCCGGCAAAATACGATTAAAAAAACATAACACATTAGATTTTTAGTAAAAAAGGTTTGCCAAGTAGGTACTATACGTAACTATACGTTTTTCAGTAAAAATTATTGTAATAACGTGCTGCGAAGAATGAAAGTGTTAGGAATCAATTCTTTCTTTTATAAGTTTGTTCAAGCGAGATTTTCTTTTGTACTTTAGTAAAGGAAAATCCACCTTTGTGCGCAACAAAAACGGTTACATACATTATTTTCTTAAAAGTCCCTATTTTGAGATTCTATAGAGCTAGTAAACTCAAGATTAAACTTATAACGCTACGATAATTTTATGGTTGTTTTCTTACAAACAACGGTTCTTGGTTCTTTCTTACCAAAGACAAAAAAACATTGTTGTTTATATTTAGACCTAGGTGTAGATAGGGATTGGCTCAGGATCGAGTTTAGTGGAAAAAGGAAAGGGAGGGTTTTCCCCTGCAGTGGGACAAAATAGTCTGATTATTATTATATTGGAGTAACAAAGTTAGTAAACGCCAACCGCGTGACTAATTGCCTCCGTACGGAACTCTTCTATTGAAAACTTCAGCTCCGCGATGCTTTGTTTGTCACAAGCGAGCCTGTGTGAGAACAACATGAGAGTGAAGTTACTAACTTTGTAGACCGGTCTGTCGGTTTGCTGTTAGTGGCTGAGGAAATGAGTTTCTGCATAAAAAGACCTTGGTAATTGGTTGGTAAAATACTTTTAGTAAGAGAAAATGAGTCGATTTGTGGAATAGAATATTTTACCAAAACAAATGTCAAACTACGTTTGTTTATTACTTAATAAATTTACTATTTCTTTTAGAATGAGAGGTAGCGATGTACCTAACACATATAACACACATTAACATAATATTAGGTATGTTTTATAAGCATCATCTGCCTAGTATTGTCCCAACTATGTTGAGGTCGGCTTTTAGTCTTATCGGATGCAGCTGAATACCAGTATTTTACATGGAGCGACTGCCTATCTGACCTCCACAACCCAGTTATTGGATATCACGATACCTTTTAGCAAAACTGGTTGTTAGACTTTCAGGCTTCTGACTACCCAAAATGGCTGCATAATTCAACGAATGACAGCCAGGACCAACTGCTTAACGTGAAACTCGAACCAAACAATCGACTGTCTCTTCATAATACCGTATTGTAGGTAATCAGATCCTGTTACGCATTCCCACTCCTCAACGATACTCAGACGATCGACAAGGATGTTGGCGGAATTGGCACTGGCGCTCATTTTTGCGGCTCGCTTGTGTGACGTTGCGTGATCGGCTATGTAGTATAGAGGCAGCAAGTGTAATCTGCACGTACTGGCTAGTCTAGTATTGACACTTTTTTACTTATTTAGATGGAAATATAACGGCTGAAAAAAAGTTAACATTATTAGTTATTTAGGTAGGTACATATTGTAAATAGGTACACAGTAGTTTCACAGATGACGTCAGTACATATTATAGGCAGGTCGCGAGTGCGGATACTTACAACTTTTGCTGCGCAACTCCACAAAACAAGAAAAGTTTCGATTGGCGTTATTAGCTGTGTTTGTGGAGAACTAAACAAACATTACCAACTAATTTTCCCTTTATATGTATTCATTCAATGGTTTGTGTTCTTCCAAGTGTAGGCTTATATTTTGTTATGGTATGGTTACAAGACAAGAATAGGTTAGTTCTCATGCCATGAATGACTGTGAATATTTATCCTATATATTACTACATTTATTACTACTATATATTTATATTTTATATTACTATATTTTTTTTTTATCCTAGCCTACAGCTGCTGAACAAAATCTTAAAATTATTTTAAAAGTTTTATTTTTGTACTAAAATAACAGCAAGTATAAAAGTGTATTGTGTATTTTTATACTTGAACTCAATACTGAGGGTGTATGAAATCGTAAGCTTATAAAAATACATCTCAAACGCGAGTTGTATAATAAATACTCTTTGCTTTACTAAGACCAAAAGTGTTTACAAACTGTACCTACTCAGAAACGGGCCTGGTGACAATAGAGTCAAGAAGGTTCTGGCAGTCTCAAAAAGATGTATAAGTACATCGACAAGAAAACAAATAATCAGCCTATAATATTCCCACTGTATGGGACACAGGCCTCCTCTCTTCGAGAGGGAGTAGATAAGCCACCACGCGGGCCCAGTGCGGGTTGGTAGATGTGACATGTCTTCGAATTTTTGGTTCTAGGATATCAAAGTCAAAGTCAAATCATTTACTTCAAATAGGCCCTTGCAAGGCACTTTTCAACGTCAAAAATTACAAAAAATTGTTTTGATTCTAGTCGCCCCTTCCAAAAGGTAGTTTTCGTATGGAGAAGAATGGGCAAGAAACTTCACCGACAACAGGTAAAAAGAAATTTAAAAAGAGAGCAACAACAGATAAATTAATTACTTATGTGATAGACACATGGTTCGCACATATTTACAAAAATTGTAAAAGTAGACGATTTTCCAAAAAAAAATTACAATTAATAAGTCAGTGTGTGAGGAAATAATCACAGAATGTAAAATCAATGTCATATAATAAAATATAATAATTTATGCAACTAAAATTAGCAACCAGTTTGATTTTTGTCTAGATTCTAGATTATCCTATGGAGCTGAACCAGCATGTTTCCAAGCATTCTTATCTGGGATAAAATCCTCTAATTTGTAATATGCTTGTTTACAAAGTGTTCTTTTAATATGAGTTTTAAATTTTCTTTCATTTAATTGTAAAATATCACAAAGTATGATAAATATGATGACAAGATATGCCGGTTTACTAACGATGTTTTTCTTCACCGTCAAGGTTGTGAATTATGTTTTAATTATAAAAAATACATTAAACACACACACAATAAAACTTCTATTGTGTCTCCTTCAGTGCCCTTCAACCGATTAAAAGGAATATTCCTTATTGAAAAGTCTTTTTTTTTTTTATTCAAAATGAAAGGGCTTTGTCGCACACGCGATTATGCCGCCCTGGTTGGCTTAACAAAATCATACTAATTCCTATTCCTATTTAACAAAACCTTAGCAAAGCTTGTTTGTAAAGTATTCTAGCAGCATCAGACAATGGCACAGCTAGAGTGCTATTACAGTAACCTATCTCTCTAATTCTACAATCCAAGCTATTTCTAAATTCCTCGTTGCGGACACACTCGGTCAATATGTGATAAAAATCATCAACGGAATTACCACAAAAATCACAATTAGTCGATGTTGATTTTGCCATTAGGTATAAGAACTTAACGGGATGTGTCCGGAACGAAGTCTTAGTGCGATAGCAGTATCACATCTGTTCAACAGCTGATTGTCTATCCACGGTGAGTTCAAGGGGTGCGGTTGGATCGATTTGTACCAGATTCCTTTTTCTTGGGATCTTTTATTGAAGTACTCCTTCAAAAGCGAATAACAATCCCGTTTGACATTAGGTATAAAGTTAGTAAAGTAAGGAGAAAAATTTACAGGAATTCCATCACATATGGCCTGCTTGGCTAGTAGATCAGCAATATCGTTACCTCTTATTCCGATATGTGATGCAACCCATTGAAGAACTATGTGTTTTCCATCAGATTGTAGTTTCAAAATAATTTCCAGTATAGTGTAGGCTATCGGTGTTCCTCGAAATGTCGTAAATATTTTAAAAAAGTCGAGTATTCGGAAGTAATGTAATTAATAAATAAGTTCCTTAAGCTAACAGGATTGTATTGCTTTTTTGGTGTGCTCATAAAACTTACGTCGTGTTTTATAAAATTGTTGCTATCTATACTACTAACCCATGTATTCAGGGAAAACATATTTAATTTATTACTGCAATGAACTTTTAAAGTGTGTAGGTCATGAACCGAGATTAACAGAGGGATTCTTTTGTTTTGCCAATATGAAGAATTATTACACAATGTGGATAGCTCGGAAAGTAAGTTAATACGAAAAGTCTTATTCCAAGAATTTAAACAAAAAAATATACTTGACCAAATTTCCGGAACGTAATAATTATTTATTTATTTATGTACACACAGATCTACTGTTATACTTTTCCTGAAGCGATTTCTTTCTCGTGTCTCCTTTAGAACTGACTGTTACAATCTCTTACAAATTAAATTGAACCTGTAATACAAAGAACTATTTTCCCTCCAGATTCTTGTTTCCAAACAAGTTTTTTTTTTATTACTTAGTTTACCGTTTCAGTTTTATGTATTGTTGCGTGTGAATGGGTCGAGCGGCCGAGACCTTCGTCAGTTGACCAGTGGGATACCGACCGTGAGGTAAGCACTTGTTGGACGAAAGTGAGGTCAAACTTAAAATGGCTGAAGATTCTACGGTTGAGTTGGCAATGAAGAGGCATGGCAATTGTAGAAATGTAACAAAAGTTATGGTTTTAGATTATCGTCGTTGCGTAAGATTTGTGAATACAAAAAAATATGATGAATGGATTTAAATTACTAGTTAGTTACGAATTGTCCGCTTTGCCTTGGAGCTACAAGCGGCGTCCAGCTCACCGCCCGAGGTCTCAGAGAGGGCCGCGCTGCGGCTGGACTCTCCTGGGCTAGCTCTGTTCGGCTCGCTGTCCTCCGGGGTGGTGAGCCCTCTGCCCAAACCCTGTTCCCAAACCCCGCTCCGCTTGTTGATTTTTTTGCGGGCCGAGCTAAACTCGCCATCAGAGGACGACCCCTGGCCATCCCCTGGTTTGGACCGCTTGAGGACCTTGATCTTCCCTGCAGCCCCTACAACAACGCGCGCCGTGCTCTTAAAAGGGGCCTTCTCGCCAGATGCGGCGTCGGACTCCGACCCCGCATCACTCCCCTCCTCTACTCTTTTGCTTGATTTTTTTTAAAATGTTTGCATACTTGATCCCACGAGTATGGGGGATTTAAAAAGTCATTCCTAGGGTTACCCCCTGTGCCTAGGTAAGTGTGACATTTGTTTCCCAACACAAGGATTCCACTGGTCCCTGGCTGGGGGTGCGCTATCGACAGATGCGCCACCTGCAACTACAAAGTTACAGATGGCACTACTCCTCAGCCATTCATACCCTCGCCACGCACCAAAACTTGGTATTAGAGGATTTTTTATAGAGCTTTACATCCTCGCGATCCGGGCGACTAAGCCAAGATCCTCGTCCCGTTCTAAGTCACAAGACATGACCGTGATCTCTTTCTGGATTACGATTTCGACGGGTGGAGTCAGGAGGATCAGTTCTCCCAATGCCGCAGAAATTCGCCATAAAAAATATTCTCTCAGAAAAACTCCACTTTTTCGAAGAGAGCATTGTCCATGCCCAGGGTGCACCGGCCCGATGACTGCTCTTCCCCTTGAACGTATCCATAAGAGACCAGCAGGCATCAGGCCTACGGGGAGGTTTTCTGCACGCACCCCTTGAGTGTTGACATGGATTGTTTATTGAAAAAAATCAAGCTTCTAAGATGTATCAAATATATAATTTCAATATTTTTATAATATGACGTATAAAAGTGATGCCTATGTCCTATTTACAGAATTGAAATTGTTTATTTCAATTCATTTCTTATCAAATTCAACTTTAGCTACATTGAAAAAGGTAAAGTCGTCATTGCGTCAGGTACCAAGTTTTTTTTTATCCATCAGAACTGTTTAACCTTCATAAATCAGAGCAAGCTGCCGTGCCAATCCATTATAGCTCCTACACACTATGCCGGCGGACATGCCGCCGGCACTGCCGCCGTTCCTGCCGCCGGGCAAGCCGCTGTGCGCCCGGCCCTGCCGCACAAAGGATCGCAAAGGAAATGAAGGCGCAAAAGCCGGGGGGTACGGGTCGCGCGGTAAAAACCGGCGGCCACGCCGCTGGCATAGTGTATAGGAGCTATTAGACTGACAATTGAATAATCCCCCATAACAACACGTCTATCGGACACGTAACCACCCCCACCACTACAATATGACGTGAATATTCAATCGTTTAATTGAAAAATAAAACCTTCATTGTTTAAAAATAATATTACTTGCGCATTCCATGGAAATTTTTATTCAGCTGTCGGTCGGTGGAACTGACATTTATACAGCCAATAAAACGTGAGGCAGGTTCACAGCTACGCTTCAGCAACGTTGTTAACCGTTTTTAATTATAACAGTACAATTATTTTACTGAAAGTTTATTAATGATTAAAATCAAAAGTGATTCCAGAAGATTGTACACACGACTACACATCAAGCTATAATTTTCCAGTATAAGCTGACCTCGCATTGTACGGAAATCCTATACAATGCTAGATCAGCATAAACTGGAAATGTATAGCTTGATGTGTAGCCGTGTGTACACATTTGGTCACATAAAATTAAGTAAATTAATATTCAGAATGCTCGTGTCATCACATAATAACCCTTCAGCCTATCAGCTCGGCTCATAGTAATCAGCTAAGGAAATTCATTGTTTATCAAATTCACACACTACGACCTACTGACCTAAAATTCAAGAGATATATATTTTTATGAACCGTTGTTAACGTAATTAATAATATTGGAAACAGTCAGAGTGAAACATATCGTTTTTTCAACATGATACTGCTTATTTTTCAAAATACAACAAGCAGTTTGAAAGTTATGAAGGAACAGATGAACAAATATTCATACACACAAAGCCTGTTAAAATCATAGCCTTCTTTTGGCTTTGTCGTAGTCGGGTAATAAATAGGGAATGTTACATCATAATATTATCTTATTATTATTATCACAGTCTGGTCCCAAGACTATCGCCACATTTGTCAGTTCATCGCCGAGGGATGCTGATGACAAGTTTATTGCGATTTAAATAAATTTCTTATTGTTTGTCACTTGTAATAAAACATGTTGCTGTATCAAACACGTGTATGGAGATACCTACCAACAGAAAACGTGTTTTTGGGAAAGTCAAGATTATGCCTTTTTATTTTTACTACTATGGAATCTGATTGATAGTCTCAAGTGATGATATTTCTACACTAAATAAGAAACTATAATTCAAGGAATAAAGTTACTGCAGAGGAATACGATTTGAAGTACTATCAACATTACCGTGACAAAGTTTGTATAAGCAGCATGAGTTAGTAACTAACCGAGTAGTGCATTAAACACATTAATTATGTAAAAAACTTTAATCAAACTGCACACGTACACAATAATTATACATTTATTTTCTAGTCTCAAATATAACCACACTATAATCACACTATTTTATAACAATTCTGGAGATGTTACTCACACTGTATCCAACAACCAACTGCCGATCACTCCTTCCGATATTCGTTTCGCAAGTGTCGCCCCACCATTGCTCCGGAAGTTCGCAACGGAACAATAATGGCGCGACACTAGTGCTGCTTACCTAACTATTAATCAGATAATATCTTAAACTTTAAAATGGTTAACGTATTTAATTCTGAGTAGCCTTAAAAAGGTTATTAATTAAATGTTTTTAACAAATACGAGTAATTCAACTAATAATTAAATCATAAATGAAAATAACAACATTTATATGTAAATATGTATGTCTGTCTTTGAAGCGACAATAATTATATCATGAAGAACGTATGCTGACTCAAACTCATTCAAGTTTAGTTCACAATGTCGTTTTATTCGCAATCTGACCTTTATCACATTCAGACCTATACTGTGAAAACTTAGGTACTAAAGCACACTCCTCACACTCCAAGTCTGATTATTAATCTACAAACTTTTCAAAGAATGATTAGCTATCCTAACCCAAGTTTAAAAAAAAATATTTTTTAAGTTTTCTTACATTATTTCAATTCCTCGTCATGGTCGGCCGTCTCATGATTAAACTTGTTCCTGCTGATGGCTTTGATTAAACATTCATAGGATTGTTTACCAAATACTGTAAACGGCTCTAAGAAGGGATACTGATGAAATCAAATTAAATTTAGGTGTCGTTTGAAAGTTAAAGCGATTGCTAGGCCGAGTTTAGACCCATTTCATTTTAGAAGATAATTTTTCTCAATAAATACTATTTAACTGTTAACATTTTGTGTGGTTAAGAGAGCGCATAAAGCCAGCAAAAAATCAAATTTCACCCGCGCAACCCAAAACACAATCCATTCCCGCCGGCAGAAACTTTTCGCCCGGCGTTTATCTAGCTAGGTATAGAATTCGAATTTTAATTTTCTGTAGTAAGTATACTCAAAATAATCAGATGTAACGGCTCTATTAAATTTACCTAAGTATGATCGCTGTATACAAGTAGGTATATTATTCCATATAATTACATTAATGTATGTCCGTGAATCTGTTACCGATGCTGGTGGGCTACTATTTTAAACGTTTTTATTTACCTCTGAATATAATTTTTGTCTTATATATATCCGATGTTTATTAGTCAGTTATAGGCATTGATTAGAAAACCGTGCAAATGCGAGCGGATCATCATCAAAGTATTATACTTCATTATCAGTCATGATGAAAATAAACTCAATAAACTTGCTTTTTTGACGATATGGAAGCAAATATTATCTAACTAATCGTATCACTTACCTTCCTTTTTTACTTTGATGAAAACAAGCCTTTTTAGAATGATAACATCATAAAGGTCATAATTATTAAGGACGAACATGATTGATCAAAAATATCAATAAACTTAGAATATTTGTTGGACCCCAGTAATCAGCAACCCTATTCGTCGAAATGGTTTTTCAATTACAATATTTAAACGAAATATGATCATTGCCCATTCCCTTTATTTTCAATGCAATTCTTCGATAGGTAAAAACTAAAAACATCAGTTTATTTTGCATATACTATACGCTAAGCTTGAATTCAGAATCTTAGATCAAATGCAAGTTTTGGAACTAGAAACTCTATATTGACGTGACAAGGTTCAAATTCAAATGTAACCAAATTTTATTTAGGACCTTGTACAATTTGTACCTCACGACGTCTTCGTGGAAAACTGTGATACCCAAGTAAAAAAATATAATGCTATATCGTGGATTATGCACTTAGCAACAGTGCTACCCAAGTAAAAATTAATATTGGTATAGTGGATTTTGCACTGTATTGTGCAAAGACACATAGCATGTGTCATGAAAACCTTTCCTGCGTGAAGCGCGAGTAGAAACAATCCCCACCGAAAACCTTTGTGAACAAAAAAAATGAATTAAAAAAAAACAAAAACCCTACGACTACGTACAAAGTGAACTTTAAAAAAGATAGAATTAAGATGACCTATTACTGTCTTAACAAAAATGAACTTTTTTTATTTTACGCTTTTTAGTTAGCATTTTTTTACCATTTTTCATTCCAAATTACATTTTAACAAATAATTTGTTTATATTTTTGTAATCACCTTTTTTAGTTTTTTTTTTTCGAGTATACCCAGTGCCAATAAACCCCATCATTTTGATACCCCACTTGATAGGATTCAAAGTATTTTTTTTAAACATACTTTGAATTTGGTCCAAAAAAACAGCCAATTTTATTTTTATATTCCTGGTGACACCGCCGTAAAAAAACCCTTTATTTTGTTACCCTAATCAATAGGTTTGGGAGTTTTTAATTTTAACATTGAAAATGTTTTTTCGATCGCTTCAGTAAGGACCCCATTTCCAGTGAAAGTGTGTATCTGCGTGTGTATATGATAGAAGTAATAAAACTACGTCAATGAAATGGGTACAAAATACGAAGAATTAAATGCTCTCGAAGTTACAAAAAAAAACACAAATAATTTCGAATTCTTTTAGGTTTTTTTTTACGAAAACTTAGATAATTACAAAACTAAAAGACATATCATTATAAATTAAAAAAACCCCTCCAGAAAATTAAATTACGCAACATTTGATATCAATATCGCGAGGATTAGATATCGTAAAGTGCTAACTTCGAAAAAATTACAAAATGTCAGTTTCGTTTAATTTCGTGATTATTTCACGTGGCGATTCTAAATGAAAATGTGGGCCAAGGTGAAACCGGGGCACACATACATGAGTCCATCAGTATAGCACTTTTCGCAAACAATGCGCGAAAATTAAAACTAATTGAATGAATAATAAATGCCAGAATCAATGACGAACAACGATAATTTTACACGCGCCAATTATGTTCATTTATTTCTTCTTTACTTTAAACACTAGAGGTGTTTAAAGTAAAGTGTTTGCAAGCCAAATAAAAAATTTAAATATTTTTTTTGATAAATTGCCTCCTTGGTTGCCATAGAGCAATCAACCAATAAAAGTTCGTTCCCTTTTTTAATGTCACGACAGATTCGACACCATCAATTTACACTACACTAACTTGAATTTTGGACAATTTCCGTTTTGAATGCTAAATTATTTATGGTATGGACTTTCAATTAGTACCAAAACAATTATATGTATAGAAATTCCAAAAAATAACGAAGTTACAAATTTTACATAACGCTAAGTGAATGTAATTTTTGCAATCGCGCGACATACATTACGCTGTCTCTAGTTAGCCTACTGTATTCCGTTCGTGAATGTTCGTAACAAAAAAGGCAAGACTTAGCTAAGAGTAAGCACACTCTTACCAGTACTACATGGCGGTTTAAGCTATTAGCATTGATTTATTGTAGTTATTAATATTGTAAAGAATTAATGTTTTTTATTTTAGGTATATTTTGACCATTAATATGAATTTAATGTAATGTTTTAGCATTGTCACCTTTTGACATTCCATTTAAATGTACGCTACGCTAACTATGAGTTGGTGTAATTTTTTGCACATTTATTTATCGGTTTTTTAGTGTATACACGGCTAACTCGGGTTAATTTCAAAACTAACAATTAATAAAGAAATTAAGTAACGACATTCTTTGTATTGTCACGAGAACTGACAACACAAAAAAAAAACAATTAATTATCTTTATTAATAAAAAAGCTAAAAAACTTATCACATTTTTTCTTTGAAATGCCTCTGTTGTTAAATGGACTTTTTCAAGTTAGCGTTGTATTCATTGCTGGTTTCGAGATATGAGTTTTCATAGTAATTCATTTAGCCGCTAAACACGCCAGATATTGCCAGCGCTCGAATAAATGTTCGAATTTCCAAGCATGTTTGAGAAAATGCTATTTGTTACTATAGACATAATGTCAAGCTTATCTCTTTTTCTGTCAAATTTTTGTTTAGAGTTTTTAAGCTGTTTGTGTTTTTGAAAAGTAATCCGATAATCGTGACGACCAATGGCATAATTGCTAAGAGTTCGACCAACACCAGAGGAGGCTCTCATTAGGCCGTTGGATCAAGGGCTTGATCCAAAAAGGGCTTCAAGGGCACACGACGCGTATCGTTAGGAGGTTCCTCTCTCAGGAGCATAGATAATACACTAGCCCTGACCACCGGTAGCTTGGACCCTGCTCCCGATACCTTAGATCTTTTATATACTTATTTCTCTTTGAAGATATCAGATATGTTCTTTCAATCCGTGTAACATCTGTGTCGGTCCCATGACTTACAGACAATAAATGTAGGTAAGTCGTACTATTGGGACACATTCATTTGAAGGATTTGTGCCTCAGAACCACAAATTAATGCGTTACATTGATACCTTGTATATAGGAAATCTTCTAAGAAGGCTTTGGTCCCCTGAGTGAAATGCATTATTTTATTGGTCACTGAAAAAGACCAAAAAAAAACTTATTGTATATAATGTATTCCATCACCTCGACCCTTCCAAAGAAACCTTAAGTTCTTTCAATAACAAAGGATTTACCTACATGTAAGTCCATATATAACAACGCATTAATTGAAAAAGGCACCCACAGCGTGCGCGTGAAAAAAGAAACCCCTTTAGTGAGATACACTCCTTGAGGAGGATATCCAATAGGAAATGATTAAGAATCACATGAGATCTATGGATATGATGTGATTGAATAGTGTTCTCGTAAAAATAGTGATGGTGTTAAAAAGTCTCGCAATGCTATAAAGAATAAGAACCGTGGTACCTATTTACAAGTATCATAAAAACAAAACGGTCTGAAATATCCAATATATCCCGAAAATATAAACCTTCATAGTACTGTCTCCCACAAAACATCGGGTTCGAACTAAAATACAAATATAAACAACAGTGTCTCTGCAAAAAGTAGCGATACGCACAAAGTACACACACGCAAGTTGAATCAGAATGTTCGCTTTACACGAAAAACAAATCAAGAATGTTGAGAGAAATGAGCGACAGGAGATGCTGATCGGATTTCCATCTTCTGTAAAAATGAATGAAAAGCAAAGCTAAGCTTTTTCATCCACTTAGGTCATAAAAATCTTCTTAATTTTTTTTATACCTAATTGGGTCTTGAAAAATACCACTGTCAGCCAGATAGCTGGCTTGCTTTGCTGAAAAAACGATTAGATCAGTCCTTTAAAAGAGTACATATTTGAACTTCGAAAATTAAAATACCTACGGGTAAAATGTCACTGTTCAAAACATCGAAAATTTAAATATCGATTGTATCGAAATATCGAAAATTGTTATACCTAACACGGCTCCGGCGCTGCGGGGTTTGGGCCGCCCCACGCGAGCTTATCGTCGCAGATGGTTTGAAGGCCCGCCGCCGCGGCTGATGCTGGCCGGCCAAGGCGGTCAGCAAGCCGAAGCTGCGGTGGTGACCTGTTCCTCAGCTCGCGGGCCGCCCCACCCCTCCGCACCTACGCGGGCTTAAACTACAATCTAGGGGTAGAGCAGACAAGACTGCGTGAAGTCGGTTTTGCAGCGATTCGTTTCTGTCACTAAATTATGTAGCACATGACACATGATACTTCAGTCATCATTTTGAACTGGAAGAAATACGTTAGGTTATGTTAGAACTGTGACAAAAACTGTGCTACGTCCAAGTTGCTCGCAGATTTTATTTCACCATTTTCTAATTATCCGGGTTTTCGCAATATCCGAATTATCAAATTACCCTCTGACATACATAATAAATAAATATCGATATTTATTTATTTATTTATTTATTTATTTATCACAAACACAACTATCATTACAGGCAATAATCCTAATGCGGTAGCGTGGTCTTTAGTTACATTCTAAATTACAATTAAAACTACTAGTTATATATTAGCATAACATAATACAAACAATGTTACCTTTGTGAATTCATTCAGAGAGCTATTAAATAAATCTATCCTATCAGCAGTGTCATTCAGTGTATGCAAGGCTCGCGTCAGGGGCGCTTTACTGAGCAGGTTGGTTCGCGCGCGTGGCACTGCTAACAACCGTGGCCGTCGGCGTCGCAATGCGTACTTATCAGGCACATTCAGACATATCTCCTTCAAAACACCAGCATTAAACACTTTACCGCGCAACAGCTTAAAAATATATGTGGTAAATGCCAGGTCCCTTCTTGTCTCCAGTTTGTTGTACCCAACCATGCCAATTACGAACAAAGTTGGGTACATCAACGGAAAGAAGGGGTAGACCCCGTAAAGTTTCATATACAAATACCTGATAAATTTGTTCTGTATGCGTTCCAACATATGACTATATTTAATCTCATGTGGAGCCCATATGACAGCATTACACTCAAGTTGAGTTCTTATCAGAGCATTATACAATGCTGTTACCGCTGTAATGTTTGTAAAACCCGATGCCCGACGGAGTATGAAACCCAGGCTTCTATATGATTTTTTACAAATATTTATAATATGTTCACGAAATGTGAACTCGGTGTTCAGGCGCACCCCCATGGCGCATTTAGGACATTCGATACTCTGTACTTTCGATAGTTAGGTATTTCGATGTCACTTTTGTAGATAATTAGATTTTAGATATATTGGACGTAGTTTATCTAACTATTCGACATTATAAACTTTCGTTATTTTAATTTTCGGTTACATGGTCATTCGATATTTAAGTTTTCGATGTTTTGAACATTGACATTTTACCCGTAGGAATTTTAATCTTCGACGTTCAAATATGTACCCCTTTAAAATCATATTCAAGTAACCGACAGCAGTGAATTACATAATTATGGACAGTTCACTCTGTCTGCAATCATTTCCAGAACCCTTTTAGGGCTCGCCTTGACTCGAGCCACCATCGATGCCGCGCTCTTAAATACGTGGGTTTGAAATTCAGACCTTATGTTTCGTGAATGAATTCTCATAATAGAAACATAGGATCGAAATACTTGTAGGTTACCTGGAACTTCAAACAAAAGCTGTTGAGCTTGCACTGATCCAAGCTTACAAATATTAGATGATTACCTTTGCATTACAAAAAGCATTTATTTAGTACCTTTTCTCACTTTTAAATAACAAACACCCTCAAATACCGAGCACTTAGGAAATGGATTCTCCTACACATAACCCGTTTATTATTTTTCCTCTGTTACCCAATTACGTGCGACAGTGTACGTACTGTGCGATATGACATGTAGTACCCTCGTCATGGAAATCACAACCACGCTGTATTTATTGTATAATTGACCGGACAGTTCGCCATTGTGTGATTTAATAGAGGAATGAGGTTTTACTCACGTGCTTAATGGGGTTAGATTACTGGATAGAATGGCAAAGAAATAAGTGTAGTGCTGCTGTTATTGTGCGTAGTACCTTTGTTTTCTTTCAATGTCTGTAAAGGTAGATAAATAGGATGTCTAGTTGAGGTTTCTAAGTTAATAAAATGTTCTCTTTTCTATTTTAATTAAGCTTATTCACTTATTTTATCCTAATAGAAAAGTTAATTTAGCAAAAGGCCTTCTCTCATGGCCCTAATTAGGATTCGCTACTCAGTGGGCTAATATACCGAGGCAAGTGGAATCCAGACTTCAGAATCAACACTGAATACTACTGCCGACTCGGCAAATAAAGCGATCCCATTCATTCAGTTCAGCAAATAAAGCGGTCCGTTTTATTCCTCTAATTAGGCAATATTATTTCAGCAATACTTGGGCACAAAGGTCCACCTTTTGTAAGACCTATCGTTTTTATAATTGCAGACAAAATCGGTTTGTTTAGTGATATAAATTTCTTAATTGGTCGGCAAAATCGGCAAGGTTTAGGTAGACGTTAGACTTTAGAGAAATTCATAGTAATAAATAACTAGAAACCTAAAATAATTGGGAAATATTTAACAGATCCTCTAAAAACTTATTGACCTACTAATGCCGGACATTGAAGTGTTAACTTCTCTTGATTTTAGACTTCATCTCCTGGGTAAGGTAAACATGTCATCACTTGTCCGCTGTAGGTGTCAAAACAATTAAACAAAACGCGATTTACACTCTGATTGCCCTGAAGTGTCGGGATCGATGACGCGTCCGGAACAAATGTGAAATTTATTCAAGAGAGCACCACTGCTTATACTATGTTTAGTAATTAATTGCTCAAACAAGACGTGTGCCTGATGGAATTTCCCATTGACGAAAAAATGATTAATTTCCATACAAACTTTCATCCCTATTCAACTATTTACCCCCCCCCTTAAGGGGATGAATTTTCAAAATTCTTCCTTAGTACTTCCTTATTCTTTAAATATGGAACTCTTGTGCAAAATTTTATGTTTCAAGACCTAGTGGTTTATCCCTGGGTTATTACTCCTTTCTGAATAAAACGAGTTAACGAAATGCTTTAATTATTAATAACGTAGGTATATGACGTACATACTTACATGGGATCAAATAAGTAAAAACAACATACGAGTAATATTTGCAATGAACAAAATGAGGCTGACGATATTAATAACAAATGTTTTGTTTTTACCGTAGCTATGCAAAAAAGTTAAACTTAATAAGATATCCAAATACTATTCTTGGAAAATTTTATATTTACTGGACTACGCTTTGATAAAAAAATAAAAGCTTTTACATATTTCTATACAAAATATACAAAAGGCTCTGGACAGCGATACAGTTCATTTTCATCGTGTGTACAACTAACTTGCTGACACACAAAGGTGAACCCAAAACTTGTTACTTACATATAGACTTTCAATAATATAAAATGCTCAAAAAAATATGTGCTATAAACCAACAAATTACAAAACAACACACGACAGCCGTAGTGTCGGCGAGTAAGTTACAACATCTTAAATTAGTCGGATATCAGCGATGTCCGAGCATACCGTCAGCGTGATCCTACCATTGTAGGCTGTAACGGTATTTACTATTAGTCGGAGAGATGAGATTAGAAACACAACTTGATGAATCGCTAGCACTTTTTTTTTTTTTCAGGGTGGAAAATCATCAAATGACTTCTCCCGCTCTGGGCAGAGCGAGAGGGTGTGTCAGACTTTTTCTGACTAAAACCCACCTGTGTTCCTTCCGTTGCCTGTGTGCCGGGGCTGCGATATCCCTTTCAGACAAACCCGCAACCCCAGCAGGCATTAGTCTTTCGACCCCGTCGGTTGGTGCTGACATCTCTTTGAGGCGCGCGTGGAACACAACGCGCCGTCGACACGGGCCTGGTCCTTATCGGACGGCGAGCTACCCATTGCTCACCGTCCGCGAGTCCACGCCCTCGCCCCCCTAGTCGACTAGGGGCGCGAGGGCGCGCATCTTGCCTCTCCCTCGCGCGCTCCGCCTCCTCCTTCGCGAGCATTACTGCTTCGTAGAAGGAAGTGACGGCCTCCCATGCACTCTCGCTCCGGACCATGGCCTGAACCAGGGCCAGACGCGAGAGATCGCCGCCGCCGATCGCCTCCGTGAGGACACGGCGGTGCTCCGCCCAAGCCGGGCAGACCTCCACCGTATGCTCCACCGTGTCCTCCGGGCGATCCACACAGTGGTGACACCCGGGCGTTTCCTCCCGCCTAATTCGGAATAGGAACCTCCCGAAATAACCGTGTCCGGAGAGGACCTGCGTCAGGCGGAAGGTGAGGACGCCATGGCGCCTCTCAAACCACTCCTCAAAGAGGGGACTTATCGCCGCAATTGTGGCGTGCCCAGCGCTGGGTTGCGACAATCGCACACTCCATGCTGCCATGAGATCCCGCCGGAGCTCTGTCCGCTGTGCCGTGATCTCTCACGGCAGCGGAGTTACACCCCGGCGTTTCGCCTCCTCGCGCAACTCCCACATCTGCGCGAGGACTTTCGCCTCCAGATCCCATGGCGGTAGTCCGGCAAGGAGGCTCGCCGCCTCACGGGAGACCGTGCGGTATCCCCGGACCAGCCTGATGGCCATGACCCTTTGGGACGCGTTCAACCGCTGGGCCGGTCGCAGCCTCAGTGAACGCGCCCACACCGGTGCCCCGTAAAGGGCCATGGACCGCACCGATTGACGAAGAAACAATTGATGAGTTGGCGATGAATCAGGATATTCTTTGTTGTATAGATCGCAGGAAAGAATATGTGTAAATAACGAAGATTGTTGTAGGTGTCAGCAAATATTATCTCTCTTCTAAAATAAATACATAATTATAATCCTTTCAATTCTCCGAAATGTATAATTTCTGTGTGGCTGCACAAACACAGTAAATGTTAATGTCATGTCTATTTACCATTATTCTAATCGCATGCAGCATCTACTCTACAAACATTTACTTACTAACATGTAACGCCTGAAGCAACACAAACATACTTGTTTATGGAAATATTATTATATCACAACTCCTCACTTAATACGGGTATAAATATATATAAAGGCGCTTGCTGTGTTTGAATAAATTGTAATTTTCAAATCTTGGAGAACGTACTGGAAGTTTTTTATAGGTTTTCAGTTGCAAACGAGATGAAAATAAGTATGAAAGAAAACGATAAAAGTGCAGAACGTCTACTAGTCATCTACTATAATGATAGACTCAATGGGAATCCTATCTGTAGACAAGACGTGTTCAACGAATTTGTGATAAATTTTCTCACTGGGCGGCGTTCCTTCACAGCAAATACTCAGTATTACCTAGCAATCAGTGGCGGTCAGTCACCTGATCATTACGGTCATAATATCATCTTACAATTTTGAACTGGTTTTTTTTTGTAAACAGCTGTTTTCTTCATGATTGAAGCTATTATTAAAAGTGTTTCGCACAAAATTGCCTTTTACAAAAAACAATACTGGAGTATATACATAATTATGCCCGGAGCATTCTCACATTGCGATAATCGTGAAAGGCCATCGAACAATATGCGTTGTATTATAAAGTGGCGAGCACAACTGCGGCCGGCAGTGAATATCGGAAATAAGGCTCCAGTGCAGCAGTGCGGCGTGTGTGAGCGGGCATACAGATGAATATGAACTGCACTCGTTACCACAATGTGGCCAGGGTCGTTTCGTAAATGAATCCATTATAAAAATCAGATATTTCCAGTCGTGCTTTTTTATATTGCTGATAAGTAATATAAAATGAAATAAAAAAATAGTCCTCCAGACCGTATTTTGGCCACGGTGGCCAATCTCAACGGAGACTAGCCTTCGGTGTAGGAGACATTATAGTGCGCAGACACAGGTGCACTCTCCCTCATTCTTCTCTTCCCTCACTATCATAGTCGTATGAGACGGTTTTTTACCCCACTATGGTGAAGCAACAAGGAGGGTTATGATTTTGACCGGTATGTTTGTATGTATGTATTATGTATGTTCATCTGTTACCTCATAACTTCTAAACGACTGATCATAATTTGAAAAATGGGGTATCGTTGGAAGCGTCTTGAATGTCCGCTGGTTATAGATGTTAATATGGCGCCCTCTAGAGGACAAACGTTATGAACTAAAAAAAAAAATCATGTTGGGTATGATATGAAAGGGCACGAGCACATTACAAATATGTACATATATCATATTATCTGAAAAAATAATTATGTTTAAATTTTTAAAAACAAGCCAAAGTGAGACTGTGCTGTGACGGCACGGCCGCGGTTGTAAAATTGATAACTATTAAACACGACCTAAACAAAAAAAAAATGAAGCGGCTCTGCAAATACTTTATCACGAAATTATAACCCCAAATTAATTTTAATAAAAAGTAAGTTCAAAACCTAAAACAAGACTACAGAAAAAAAAGCTCTAAAAAGTATGAAACAAGAAAATATTTCAGACAGAAATCAAAACATACGCAAGACGCACGCAAAGAGTAAAGTAACTATACAGAGAAAGAGTAACAACTCTGTGGTAAAAATTGCATGTATGGAAAGTGCTGCCACCTTGAGTTTGGTGGGTGAACTAAGGCTCTATTCTACACCTACATAGGTATGTTGGTGTATAATAGAGCCTTAGTTAAATCCTCATAATAAGTATGCATAGCTAGGTAGCTATGCATACTTATTATGAGGATTTACTATTCTTATTAAATTTACAGACATCTCATTCAACTTTTTGTCCTAGTTTTTTTCTCATATTAAGAAAGAACTCTTGCTTCACTATCGAAGACAAAAGTAACTGAGAAATCAGGACAATCTGTAGAGAGAGTCTGTATTAGGGTCATAATCAGTGAAGTACAGAATAATGAAATGAAAA
Organism: Agrochola lota; assembly: GCA_947364205.1. Lineage (NCBI taxonomy): Eukaryota > Metazoa > Arthropoda > Insecta > Lepidoptera > Noctuidae > Agrochola > Agrochola lota. The sequence continues at coordinate 14,916,198 of OX376235.1, read as the reverse complement.
ATGATTATCAGACAAATTAATTATATTAATATTTCCTCTTTCTACTACAATATCTGTAGCAACTGCCATACTCAAACTAATTACTTGAGCCGCATTTTTACTAAGTGTTCATTGATCAACTTGTGCAGCATACTCAGTTCTCCACGCGATTTATCGGCTTCAAAAACCCGCTGAAAATATTCCCACTTTACTATTTTTAATACATTTTCGTGCATGTATGCATTTCTTTATTTAATAAATTATTTATAATTCCTTTTAACAAGTGGGGAACATCAAACAGCGGGGTTATATCATGATTGTTTACATAAATCATCTCCTTTCGGCATTCTTTGTTTGAACTGATAACCCAGGCAAGTTGGTGATATCAGTCAGAGGTCTGGCATAACCAGATTGTCTTCTAGGCCCACAGTAGCTATGGTCTGTCTCCACAAAGGTACTGATTGTTTGCTGAACACCTGTAACATACATTGCAATATTATCATCAGTTTTACTATAATAATAATATAATAATAATAAATGTTTATTCACAACCCTTATTACAGATGGTCTTCCTTAATCTAAGGTATACATCGCAGTGACTTAAAAAAAAAAAAAAAAGGAGATTGGACATTGCAAATTACATTGAGTACTGTAGCTAGGGCTTAAGTTTGGCAAATAAAGTGTTGTAACCCTGACTCCGAAACTAGGCATAACCTGTATCTTCAGAGCCAGTGATTACTACTACCCACCTACTTGTCTTAAATTATACAAATTTAGCTGGTACTTTGTGTAGCTGTCTAATTTGCCCATCCTTATCATCAGCCAGTCGAATGAAAACAATGTGTGCTCACAATGTGGTGTTTCGATGCAACCTGTCAGTGTGAAGTAGCTAAGATGTTCCATTTTGACTACATAAAATAGTTGTTTTTAATTCAGTAATTAATAGTTGTTTTTACTTTTATTGTAGTTATTTGACGAGCACAACCAATTGATTGCTAATCTGAATCAATTTGGTATTGTTATAAATGTTGTTCTGTCACAAATATTGATCTTATTTTACTTACGATTCAATTTAACTGTTGGTATTGTTGAACAAATAAGATGACCTCCAGTTGTCTAGAATGTGGGATCAAAATGGTGATCACATACTCTTTTGTTCTTATATATCTTCGTACGGTCACTTTCTAGTAACCTTGCTGCCAACAGCCGCTATCCAAGCAGCGAACAAATCAGGGCGGTTGACGGGTCTTGGGAACCGGTGAAGGGGTACACCATAGGTAACTGAAAATTGAACGAAATACATAAATATCAGAATATGGCTAAATAAAATGAAATGATGGAATAACATACTTAAAACTTTTTCTTGCTTATATTAAAGGTAATATGGTACGGTACGGTAATAAACACTTACCTAAAGCATCACAGCCAAAAATACAATATTTTCTTCGGAGTTCACTCATGATAACAAAACAACATAAAGGACCAACGAAAAACAAAGTGATAACAATATTATGAAATGAAAACAAAACAAATAACAGTAACAAGTAACAATTTTAACAGAAATAACTGAAATAACTGAGAAATAACTCGGGAAGCGTATCAAATCAACGTCGGGAAAGCCGGAGTTGACAATGTCGCCATGGCGGCTACGCCTATGACATTTGTTTGACAATTTGACAAATAAGACAAAATGGCTGCCAAGTTTGTTTATCCCACCAAACTTCAGATGTCGCTGTCGTCTATGGAAATTGATGATAGTTCTAAGTGTGCCCCCCCTGGACGCACGCACGGTGTAAGACTTTATTAATTTATTTTTTCGGTGGAGTTTCTTGCTCGTTCTTCTCCATAAGAAAACTACCGTTTGAAGGGGCGACTAAAATCAATTCTATTTTTTTGTTAATTTTGACGTTCAAAAGTGCCTTTTATTTGCCTAATTGAAATACATTATTTCACTTTGACTTTGACTTTGTTGGTGTGCTGTTCGATGTAGTCTCGTTCATTAAAAGTTGGATTAGATTTGTGAATAAAAATGGAATTAGTACCTACCGCTCGATGAAACGTTCAGCAGCAAATGGGTTTATAAAACAGAATAGACAGTAAAAGGTTTTCCTCTTTATATAATTTCGGAGAGTAAACGAATTTCTTTATGAACCATCTTATTCTGACGATCTAAGAGCGACCACTTATATTGATTCTTATTTATAAACTTTTTTTAAACTTCTTTCTCAGATCCTTATTCAATATTCGTCTTAAAACTACGTCATTGTTTTCAAAATTTATAAGGTAATAAGTAACGAAATTACTCCCCAAGAGCTAACACGCTTTATTCCAACAAGGAGGAGGGTATCAGCGAAGCAAGAAATCGTTTTGGAAAATTAAACTTGCGTTGTTGCATAATGCATGTCTTGCGACTCTGAGAGTTTGATCCGGATTTTCAAACGAATAGTGTTCTGGGAATTATCAAAGGACGCAGCACCCGACCGGACGACGGGTAAAAAAAAATCTAAGCTAGCTGGTTATGGTAAAAAAAAAAAACAACTCCTTAAGATATTCATTCAGGTATCAGAATCTTGTTAAAGAACATTAAAAAGATTATACAAAACTACTCGTAATTGTCGATATATTGATTCACCCTTGGCTAGGACATGTTCGTGCTACGACAGCGTCGCTCACGTAGCGGCCGCGTAGGCTTACTACGCCGGGCCGTAGCAACGGTTCAGAACATAAATGTAAGTTCTCTCTCATAATTTACAACAATAACATTAGTACTAAGTTAGCTCGTGAGCCTTTAACACGTCAGTCCAACCCGTTGGCACGTTACTTAATGTTTTAAATGCCTTTAAGTATGTAGGTACACAGTTACAGGTATCATGTGTTATTATTATTAAACATGCTCGACTGGTTTAATAGTATATTGTAATGTGATGCATTATTTAAGATTTTAGAGCATAGACATAGACTAGAGCAAAGGCCGCTCTGAAACTTATCTGACCTAATTGCGTAACACACTTAAATCACAGTCCGAGAGTTTTGAAGGATACTGCTAATCCATTGCTTCATAGGTTTGAAAAACTCGTCTGCTCAGCAACGTAAATAACGCAATGGACGTGGGTGAACTGTCAAAATGAAACCCATTGCAATAAATTGTCATTTTAGGTGTGTTACGCAATTACCCAGCTGACTACTAGTACTACTACTTCGAGAAAAAGACTACGTAGGCCAAATCACGACACACAAACACTATTTATCTTCGCCTTATGCTGGCCTCAAGTGCTTATAAACTAGCATTTATGTTTGCCACACTTAAGTAGCTCAAAGTTAAAAGCATGAAGTTGTAAAAGCTATTCCGTGGCGAGTGTCGTCTCTTTGATCTCCGGCCGCTTCGTGCGACTCAGAGCCGCTCACACTCGCGTCACTGAGACGTGGCACAAACTGTACCAGGTGGAGCACACGGGAGTGTATAAGCTTGAGGTAAAAGTAGTATATTAACGAAATTGCTTCTTTAAAAAACTTTAAAATAAGTCTCCTGAAAAATAATATAATACCAACATTGAAAACTTTACAAAATTCTAAAATTTGGCCGCACCTCGTTACGCTAAATGTTAATTATTTTCTAACTTAGATAAGAAAAACGTTGAGCAGCATAATGAGGTCACGGCCTTCGTGCTTCACTAAGATTACTGTTACTTTAGGAACATTGACTTCCTAATTGCTGCAAATCTTTGAGGAACAGCTACATTTTACATGACCCATAATTATGTATTACGTCTATTTAGTAGGACATATTGTATGACATGGTAAGTAGTGTATAGGTTTTACTTTTATTTTTACTCTGACCACACTCCCCAGCAACCTACAATTCATACAACACGTACCTAAAACATACAAGCTTCAGGATGTTTTCTTTCACCAGTGCACATGAACGATAAATTATTTGCGAGGAAGTCACGAATACCTCAGTTGTAAACTTTTTTTTTTTTTTTTTTTGAGGGTGGGAAATCATCAAATGACTTCTCCCGCTCTGGGCAGAGCGAGAGGGTGTGTCAGACTTTTACTGACTAAAACCCACCCGTGTTCCTTCCGTTGCCTGTGTGCCGGGGCCGCGTTATCCCTTTCGGACAAACCCGCAACCCCAGCAGGCATTGGTCTTTCGACCCCGTCGGTTGGTGCTGACATCTCTTTGAGGCGCGCGTGGAACACAACGCGCCGTCGACACGGGCCTGGTCCTTATCGGACGGCCAGCTGCCCATTGCTCACCGTCCGCAAGCCCGCGCCTACGGTGGCCGGAAGTCGGCTCTGGACTCCCGACGCCCGGGGCGTCTCCTGCGGCGACTAGGGCCGCGAGGGCGTGCAGCTTGCATCTCCCTCGCGCGCTCCGCCTCCTCCTTCGCGAGCATAACTGCTTCACAGAAGGAGGTGACGGCCTCCCATGCACTCTCGCTCCAAACCATGGCCTGAACCAGGGCCGGACGCGAGAGATCGCCGCCGCCGATCGCCTCCGTGAGGACACGGCGGTGCTCCGCCCAAGCTGGGCAGACCTCCACCGTATGCTCCACCGTGTCCTCCGGGCGATCCACACGGTGGTGACACCCGGGCGTTTCCTCCCGCCTTACGCGGAACAGGAACCTCCCGAAACAACCGTGTCCGGTGAGGGCCTGCGTCAGGCGGAAGGTGAGGACGCCATGGCGCCTCTCAAGCCACAGTTGTAAACTTGGCTCTGTAATTCGCGAGAATTTGCTATGGTCTTAACAAGCAAGTACTTACTGCATTTAAACTGAACATAATTTTATTTGTTGTTGTGATACATTCGGAACGTCAAGTTCGAAGTTCTTCTGCCTCAATAACACCGCATCAATAAGTTGACTTCTCTTTGTTACATCTGAATTATATAAAACGCACAAAGAAACTCAAGATTGAGTCAAACTGACGAGAGTATTGGCAAAGTCACATCTTCAAACATTCAAATATGGAGCACGAAGTACATAATTATGTGGGGAATTATAACTCTTTAATCTTTTTTTTTTGTTTAAGCTCCATGTTTAAGTATAATAGCAAAACAATATAACAGTTTCGACCCATAAATAAAAGCACTTTTATGTCCTAATTGCTCTGAAAGTTTATAAAAAAACAAACACTCAGGCTTAAGCGAACGATCGTGAATCATTATCGGCTTTCATAGTGAGAAAATAACTAGTTGTTATATACCCTGAACATAATGTTTTGTACAAAAGGGTCTCTCGAGTATTCCGCACTGCGGTGTAGTTGCTACATTATTATTCTGTCAGAACACGATTTATTACAGGCAACTGTTACAATACACAAAGATAGTCATAAAATAAAGTCTAATGAGTGAGATGGCTCACAATAGGGTATAAACATAATGTGCGAGAAACGTAGATGTTGTGTTATGTAACGTGTGTCAATTAAATAGCCTGATTACGAACTCTCGTATTTGTGACAATAAACGAAACTATAATATTAGGATAATATTAAATCATTGTTATCTGGCTGTATATTACTGTTATTTTCTGGAAAATAGTCTCGAGCTAAAATACCTATTCGTTCTCAAAAAATATATTAAGACAATGATAATTCTCAGTTATATTTTTCCTATTCACATTGCATGCAACATTTTCCAACATCGCGACAGTAAGTAAACATAACCTCATACAAAAACCAGCACCTGTTTTGACCGATATGGCCTAAAACAAGTTCGAAAATATAGCAAGGAAATGTATCGGTATATCAATTTATTTCTGATAGTGTAAGTTTCACCAGTCATCAGTTTTCAGTGTTATTAGTTTTTGACATGATCTTAATCATTCCTTTGGAAGGACATAATTACTATTGTAACCTAAATATTATAAGCAGCGCTGTTAACGTAAAAAAACCGGCCAGTGCGTGTTTTACCAACGCACAATGAAGCGTTCCGTAGTTGGGATGAATATCTGCCATACAGGGAAAATTCACCACAGTTCACCATTAATGTTGTACTAGTAGCTTATTGAAATAGATATGGAATGGCATTGAAACCTTTGACTAATAAGCTGTAGTAAGCCGGTACAGACTGCACAGTCGCACTTCCTGTATTACTTTCGCTGTAGCTGCCTACGTCAGAGAATAGAAGAATGTGTACGTACACAATGTTGGAGTTCTTTGAGCTCCAGAAAGTATGATTGCTACTAGTCCGAATAGCAGTAATGTACCTAAGTAAATCAGAGCTAAAAGTATTTTCTAGAGATAGGTACTGACATTCTCCTTGAACTTTGACTCTTTAAAACTTAGTGGCTGTATCAGTGTAGTAAAGCAGCAGTCACTAAGTTTATAAAAAAAGCATTATTTGAATCTACATAATATATAGTTTATTTGTACGTCTTCGTCAATAAACTTACGCCCAATTATTACCGACTTTTTACCCGGATTGGGTCGGTATTGGTAAATTAATAGATATGATCTTCCTCCGCTATTTGCGGGCTCCGGTAATCAACAGATGGCGAGTAAATAGAAATTCCCTTCGCGAGCAACCTTTGAGTTAATTCAATAAGTTTTGGATCCCAATTTAATTAGGTAAGTACCCTTGAAATACTTCCCTGTTTTATGTATTCTGTAATACGATCTTGAAAGGTATTGCAAGATTGTCGTGTTTTGCTACTTGTTACGGAAATAGAAAAAGTTGTCCAGCAAAAGGGCATATCTAATGGAAAATTTAACTTTGTAGAAGGAAAACTCTGTGAAGTTACAAGTGGAATGAACTTGGTTTGTTATTAGAATGCCGCAATGACGTACATCCACCTGGGTATGATACTTTAGATCGTGGTACTGTATTTCAGTTTTAGCTGAATGGCATGTGTTTTTTACCTGGGTACTTGTTCGTCTCCCTTTGCAAGTAACAAATGACGATTGAAATTAATTACAATGTTCTTGCTCTACAACGAACCGCCCACATGATGTCATGTGCACTCAGCAGTAATTACTATTGAGATATTGTTTCTGTTGCTAAGTAATTTTCTGTCCTATCTCAGGTCATTAGGACCTTGCTGTTCGCAGGACTATTATACAGCCGGCGTTGCACGTTGTTGGGAATTTACCTGTAGTAAAATAAACATCTAACCACGTTTATTATTTTTACTATGTTTAAGAAATATAATTTGTCCTATAAAATATGTACAAAACCTAGAAAAAAATATCTAATTTGTGTTAATAGTTTTTAATATTAATATAATACGTAATAATATTCTAGTAAATAATAATGTAAAATATTTATTTCTAATGTATATTTGTAAAACACGATGTACAAAAAAATACAGTCAACATTTTTATAGCATATGAAACAACTTTTTGTTCTGTCTCACAACAAGAAAGAAAAAATCTAATTCGTGTTCAAAAAGAGGATGTAAACTGTGATATTAAAATCCTATCGCATTTGGGCTTTTAGTGTCCGTCTCTTGAATACTAATTCTGGAACCGTCTACACGGCAGGTACAAGCAGGCTCTTGGTTCAGATGAAATTCACATTTATTTCCCGGCTGGTATTAAATGCCTTATAATTGATAAAATATCTAGCGTTAGTGAAGATATTTTTTAATTAAACTGTAAATAATCTGTACTCTCAAAATGGTCATGGCAGATTAGGGGAAAGTTGTATTTACTATACACTTGTAGCAAACCGGTAAAAAGTGGTTTGCGGTTATGTGGTTCGTTTTAAAGTGAGCCGACATGTATTCGAAGCTTAAAGGATAAAGGTTTCTATATCAGCATCAGGTTGGTACTCCGCTATATTCTTCTTTGACTTTTACACATGGCCACCCTTTAGCTTAATGGCGGTTGTTGAATTTTAGCCAATTACCAAAAGAACTATCATTCTGAATGAGAGGAACGTCAATTACGAGCAAGCAAGCCGAGAGGCTTTGTAAAAATTTTTGTAATAAACTTGGTACTTTTATTGAAGCCTTTTTCGTTAACGTGTAAGGAGTGAACGACACTAAAAGGGAACAACCAATACATGCTTATAAACTAGAGTGGCAATTACATACTTATAAATGTATTTGAGTAATTAAGCTCTTAAATTCACAGCGCTGAACAACAAAGCTGATACACAGAATTATATTCTCAAAATAGGGTGTCCTGTCGGATGCATACGGGTTGGAGTGCGGTGTGAGGCAGGGCGGAATCAGCTCACCCAAGTTATTCAACCTGTATGTAAACGAGCTGATCTGTGAGCTCAGCAATACCAATATCGGGTGCTCCATTAACGGACACTGCGTCAATAACATCAGCTACGCGGATGATATGGTATTGCTGAGCCCATCGATCAGTGCACTTAGGAGGCTTCTTCGCATCTGTGAGGACTATGCGGTGGCTCACGGCCTCAGGTATAATGCGACCAAGAGCGAGCTACTGGTTTTCAAAGCGGGTAACAAATGTTATAATACTGTCCCACCAGTCACCTTGGGGGGCGCTCAGCTTTCCAGGGTCACGAAGTTCAAGTACCTGGGGCATTGGGTCACCGATAGTCTGTCCGACGATGCGGACGTGGAGAGGGAACGCAGAGCATTGGCAGTTCGATGTAACATGCTGGCTCGTAGGTTTGCACGTTGTACTAGGGAGGTGAAAATTACACTCTTTAGAGCGTATTGCCAATCTATGTACACGTGTGCCCTATGGGTCAACTATACAAAAAGCTCGTACAATGCTCTGCGAGTCCAATACAATAATGCCTTCAGAGTTATGTTGGGGCTGCCGCGCTTTTGCAGTGCATCGGGGATGTTCGCGGAGAATGGCGTGCCAGATTTTTACGCACTGATGCGGACACGGATAGCATCCCTGATGCGGCGAGTGCGCGACAGCTCCAACAACTTGGTAGCTATAGTAGCCGACAGGATGGACAGTCCAATTATGTGGCAATGGATGACCACTCATCGTGCGTCATTCCATTATTTAAAATAAGTTGTTTTATTGTATTTTTTGTGTAGGTATGTGTTTTCATGTATATATGTATGTTTTGTGTATAAAATTGTAATGTGTGTTGTTTATGGACTTATGGTCTGAAATAAATTTATTATTATTATTTTGGGGAGTGTTTTTTTTTTTCTCAGCTCTTAGGCTGGTTTTAGCTACATTTACGGGCCAAAGCCAAGTAAATGCAGCGTGTGGTGTGATTAAGATGAGGGTGTGTTTTCTTCCTCCAACTGCATGAATTTCCTAACTATTCTGCAGGTGTTTAAGATGGCAGCTTTCTGTAGGTTGATATAAACTGATTCTTCTAAATCTATTAATTTCAGGCTACGGAGAAGGTGGTTCGGGATAACGCCCGTCGTTGAGAGAACTATAGGGATAACGTATACTTTTTCTTGTCTCCAGATTCTTGAGACTTCTTCTTTAAGGTCAGCATATTTACTTATTTTTTCAGTTATCGTTTTTTGTAGGTTATGGGTATTGGGAACTGCAATGTCTATAAGGTAAGTGATTTTTCTTATTTTATCCTGTAGGGTTATGTCTGGTCGATTGTAGTGGATAGTTCTATCTGTAAGTATGGCGCGATCGTAGTACATTTTGTGTGTTTCGTTTTCTAGTATAGTTTGTGGTGTGTACTTGTAGTAAGGAGTGTTAGAGTTTTGTATGAGACTGTGTTTGAGTGCTAGTTTTTGATGAATAATGTTTGCAACCTGGTTGTGTCTGTGAGTGTAGTCTGTCTGTGTGAGGGTTGTGCATGCTCCAGTTATGTGTTGTATGGTTTCTGATTGAATGTGTGCATTTATCATTTATTGTGGTAGGGTCTTTAATGATAAATTTCCTATAGTTTTTGGTGTTGATGATTTGATCTTGTATCGCTATCATGAACCCTTCTGTTTCAGGGAAGAGGTTTCCTATTTTAAGCCACTTATTAGATGCCACTATGTTAATATGGGATTGTTCTAAATCATGAGGGTGTCTACCGTGCAGGACTTTCTTCTTCCAGTTTTCAATTTTTTGGCTCTGTGGGTCAGAGTTATTTGTGTCTTGTATATTTTGTTCATTTAAGTTAAGTGGGGTGTAGTTAAGATCATTTAGAGAAATAGCTTTGTGTATGTCACTAGTGCGAGATTTTGAATAGAAGAATGTTTTTAGCCTAGTGATTTGTTTCTGCCAGAGGTGATGAATGTCGATTAGGCCTCTCCCTCCATTCTGTCTTTTGATGGTGAGTCGTTCGATCGCAGATTTAGGGTGCAGATTGTGGTGTTTTGAGAGTATTGTGCGCGTGGTTCTCTCTAACTGTTCGATGTCAGTTTTTGACCACTTTATTACTCCGAATGAGTAGGTCAATATTGGTATGGCAAAAGTATTCAAGGCTTTAATAAGATGCTTTCCTGATAATTGTGTTTTGCAAACTGCGTTAGTTCTCCTTCGATATTCTGTATTTAGTGTCTGTTTAATTGCTGTGTGATCGAGTCCCTTAAGTTGTTTGTATCCTAAATATTTGTATAATTCTGTTGGTTCCATTGCTGCAATTGTGTCGGTGTCGTTAATTGTATAGCTGCCAGGTTTGATTTTACCTCTTATGATATGTAATGTCTTGCACTTATCCAACCCAAATTTCATGTTTATATCTTGGCTAAATTCTGTTGTGACTTCTATAAGTTTTTTCATTTCTTTTTCGGTTTTTGCATATAACTTAATGTCATCCATATAAATGAGGTGTGAGATAACTGTGTCTTCAGTATTATGTTTAAAGTTGTACCCGGCCTGACAGTGGCGCAACAAGTGAGACAAGGGGTTAAGGGCGAGGCAAAACCACAGAGGGCTCAGGGAATCTCCCTGATAGATACCCTTCCTAATAGATATCTGGCGTGTTATAAGAGAAGTGTGGCGATTATTAAGCTGTAGCGTCGTTTTCCAATGTGGCATTATGATACGCAAAAAATCTATTATTTTTGAATTAATTTTGTAAATCTCTAAAATTTTTATGAGCCAGGAGTGTGGTATACTATCGAACGCTTTTTGATAATCTATATAGGTACAATGAAGGTTTCTATTTTTTGTGGTGGCATGTTTATGAATGGTGGAATCTATAATTAACTGTTCTTTACATCCCATGTGGCCCCGTCTGCAACCCTTCTGTTCCTCAGCTATAATATTGTGATGTGCGATGTGTGAGTTGATTTTTGAAGTGATTGCTGATGTTAATATTTTGTAAATAGTAGGGAGGCATGTGATTGGTCTATATTGGGCAGGTTGTGTTGTGTATGTAGTTTTAGGTAGCATGTATGTTATTCCCGTGGCAATGAATTCGGGTATGTTCTGTTGTCCTAATATAATAGCTGTCAAATTTTTTGCTATAGACTTGTGTAGTGTCGTTAGTTTTTTGTACCAAAAATTTTGTATTTTATCTATACCCGGTGACTTCCAGTTATGTAATTTAGCTGTTATATTAGTAATGTCAGGCTCTGTTATCTCTTTAAATTCCATTTCATCTATTAATCTCCATTTTGTTTCTTCTTCTGTAATCCAGGTTGCTTTATCATTATGTTGCACTTGTTGTTCCCATATGCTGGACCAGAATGTTTCTAGGTGTTCTTTTGATGGTGTGTCTGTGTTGTTTTCTATTGTTGTGTCGTTGTGTGTTTTCTGTATGTTTCTGTAAAATACTTTTTCATTCATTGCAAATGTTGCATTATCATTTTTGCGCTGTTGTGCCTTCATATATCTCCTAAGCCGATGAACTTTAAGAGCTAGTTTCTGTTTTAATGTATCCAAAAACTCCTCTGGTTTTCTATTATTACTTTCGTGTCTAGTGTGATTGGAATAATTTTTAAATATTGTTTCAACTCTCTTAACTACTTTATTTGATCTAATGCCGTTGATATAATGTGTGAGCCTACCACAGTCCGCTCTTAATTTTTCAATATCTTTTTCTAGTCTCTGTTGCCAGGCTGGTTTAACAATACGACTAGTTTTTGTGGTTCCTGTGTGGTTAGTGATTTTATAGTTGAGTTCTTCAGATATTACTACAGCTGTGCAATATATAAGTAAATGTATGTCTATAAGTTGTGTGTCATCAGATATAAATTGTATGAGTATATTTTCATTAAATAAATTAACTAAACGGAATAGGTTAGGGGTGTATTTAAGTTTAGGTAGTTTTGGTCGGACTGCTGGATCTATCCCAGAGTATTGTGTTATTGTTGTTCTAAATTTGTTATGTATTTCTTGGATATAAGTATCTGTGGTTTGGTTTTGATCTGCGACAACTAAGGTCTCAATATCATTTTCGAGCGTTAGGGTTAAGGATTCTGTTTGTGTGGATGTGTGTGCTGTTTGTGTGTAAGCTTGCGATTGATTATATGTTAGAGGCTGACTATTAGGATGTAATTGAGTGAGCGATTGTGGTTGTTCTTGCAAAATATTTTCGTTTGTGTTTTGTGTTAGTGTGATAGTGTTAGTGTCTGCATAGTTTTCTGATTCTTGTCGCAATTGTGTGTGTACTTCTTCTTTTAACTGATCCAATTCTACTTGAGATAAGAGCTTATTCCTAACTATAGTTCTTCGTTGATCTGAAATTCGTTGTTCTGAAACGGAAATCTCAGGATATTGACGTGAAAAACGTTCATGCAGTTGTTGTCTGTACGTGGTCATGTCGGTCTCTAATTTAGTGATGTGTAGATAAGTTCGCATGATGAATAGGTTAACTTCTTTGCTCCATTTCATGCGGACTCTTGCTTTTCCAGCCTTGGTGGACGCGGGTAAGAAGGTAGATACCTCCCGCGCAACATTCAAGGTCGGAGTAGGTGAAACTGTATTAAAACTAGTTATGGAAGGTGACGATGGTATGGGTGAAGATGGTATTGATGGTGATGATGTTCTTGAAGGTGCGTACGATACTGTACTTGGACTATAAGGCTCTACAGGGGTGTCTGTCCTGTTTGTCAGTCTATCACCATCGTCGGCTTCGGCTGTAGCATCTTTGTCGGTGGGAGCCCGCCTGTTCAACTCCTCACCGCTGACGGTTCGCATGCTGAGACACCCAGCGTCAGCTCCAGGTGCGCCCCGGCGATTGCCCCCGGGCAGCGGTCCTATACGTTTTCTTTTTGAACGAGTCTCCATTTTGAGTGGGTTTCCAGAGCCACGTTAGCCACGCCAGTAATTTCTCATTCGTGTGTACGCCCCCCACGTGATTAGATGGTCAATCAGGACGTGTGGTTGTTTAGGGGGCTTATTATTATTATTATCCTTTATTACATTTTAAATACTTATAAATTATATTTTTAAATATTAGAATATAAAAAATTAAAACATTTAAAAATATAAAAAATAGTAGCCCACCGGTATCGGGAACAGGGTCCAAGCTACCGGCGGTCAGGGCTCCAGAGAGAGGAACCTCCTAACAATGCGAGCCGTGTCCAGAAGTACCGCTTTCTGAATCAAGCCCTTGATCCAGCTGCCCAACGAGAGCCTCCTTAGGTGTTGGTCGAGGCTCTTGGCAATTAAACCATTGGCTGATACGACTATCGGCACAATGATCGCTGAGTCCACATCCCACATGTCGACAACCTCGCGAGCCAAGTCAAGATACTTGATTTGTTTATCTTTTTCGGCTTTCACGAGGTTCCCGTCATGCGGGACCGTGATGTCAATAATCATTGTGCGCCGCTCTACTCGATCCACCACCACTATATCAGGTTTATTGGCAACAATAGTCCTGTCAGTGATGATGGATCGATCCCAGTACAAAGTGATATTTTCATTTTCGAGAACTGGGTCGGGCGCATACCTATAGTACGGCACTTCAGATTCCACAAGACTGTACTTCAGAGCAAGTTGCTGGTGGATAATCCTGGCTACAAGGTTGTGTCTATGCAAGTACTCTTCGTTAGCTAGACGAGAACAACCGGAGATAATGTGTCGGATTGATTCTCCCGGACGGTGGCATGCCCGACAGATGTCAACCGTGCCGTCTTTCACAATAAATCTACGGTAATTGTTCGTCATGATAACTTCGTCCATAATTGCACAGACAAAACCTTCGGTTTCCCCAAAGAGGTCACCAAAACGCAGCCAGGCTACGGACGCTAGAAAATCTACATCGGGTCCATGTAGGGCCCGGAAAAAGCGTCCGTGAAGCTCCTTACTCTGCCATACCTCCTTGCGATCGTTAGTGTCAAGCACTACAGGCTTGCGCCAGTTCTCTTTAACCAAGGAGAGCGGGGTGAGGCCCTTGTCCACAGCGACCACATCTCGATGCATCCCCACGTCGGCTTCTAGGAAATATTCCCTGAGACTGCATATCTCGCGATTGTGGAGGGTCTTAGCGTTTAAAAAACCTCGACCTCCACACTTTCGCGGGATATACAGTCTCATTACCGATGACCGTGGGTGGTGCATTCGATATGCAGTCAGCAGCGTACGGACCCTCCTATCCAGAGCGTCGAGTTCGGTCTGAGTCCATTTGAGTATGCCGAAAGAGTACATCAAAACCGGCATGACCCAACCATTGAAGGCGCGCACCTTATTTCCGCCTGATAGAAAACTATTAAATACTTTCTTCAGGCGGCCAAAGAAGCGCTCCTTCAATGATTGCTTCATGTCAGTAACATTGATGCCCAACGCTTCCGACATACCCAAATACTTATAGGTTTCGGATGCGGAGAGGGCTCTAAGGTTTATGGAATCCGCGAGCTGTGTTCCCACGGATTCCATAATCTCCCCTCGCTTTACATGCATGACCGCACATTTGTCCACACCAAATTCCATCCTGATGGCGCTACTGAAAGTTTCAGTTACTTTCAGTAGCTCCATCAGTTGAAAATTGTTGGGGGCAAAGAGTTTAAGGTCATCCATGTAGAGGAGGTGAGATATAACCTGACCACCTCTCCTCAGCCGATAGCCTAGACCTGAATTCTCCAGCAGTGTGCTTAGAGGATTCAGGGCTAAACAGAACCAAAGCGGACTCAAACTATCGCCCTGAAATATGCCTCGCTCGATCCTTATCGGTTCGCTATTCCTCTGGATATTTCGACATCCTGGATAGCGGAGGACCGTCCTCCATTGCCCCATACACGACATCAGGAAGGTGCGTAGAGTTGCATCTACTTTATACAACTCCAGCACCCTCATGAGCCATGTATGTGGCACCGAGTCATAGGCCTTCTTATAATCTATCCAACATGTCGAAAGATCCTTTCGGGAACGACGAACCTGTTGGCTAATGGCCATATCAATGAGGAGTAGCTCCTTAGTACCGCGGGATCCGTTCCTACATCCATTTTGAGAGGCAGACATGATGGAGTTAGTGTCTATATGTTTGTTAATTTTAGCTCTCAAAATAGATGTAAGAACTTTATAGACCGTCGGTAAACATGTGATCGGCCTATAATTTTTAGGTTCCGCGGTGCTACCAGATTTATGGAGCAGGTGGGTAACTCCTGTCGTTAAGAACTGGGGTAGCGAACCAGACTCCAATGCAGTCTGGTACTGAGCCGCCAAGCGAGCGTGCGACCTTATAAACCATTTTATCCAGAAGTTGTGCAGCCCGTCCGGCCCTGGAGATTTCCAGTTAGGCAACGGACGAACTGCACGAGCTACATCTTGGGGGCAGATGGTAATAGCCCCCATTTCTGGTATTGGATCGCAGGTTCGCTCGACTTCCCGAGTCCAACCACCTTCGGTGTGACTGACAGGCACCGACCAGATGCTGCGCCAGAAAGAGCACATGGCAACATCATCCGGCAGACGCGTGTCAGTCTCACCTTGGTCCGGTCGCTCCCAAGCCCTATAAACCCACCTTTCATCACTCTGGAAGGTGCGATTCTGAGTGTATCGCTCTACTCGCCGCTTATACCTACGAATACGGTTCGCCCATGCATACACTTTCTGCTTCAGGAAGTCGATGCGCTCTGTGACACGGGCCATATAGTCCTGAGGGCTGATATCAGTCCCTAAGAACGCCCGTCTCACAAAGCGCATCACTCTGGGGCGAGTATTGCCCTCCCTGAAGCAGATTAGTTTGCCGATGAGCGCTCTGGCCCCACCAATACGGCGCTCAATCCTGCACTGCCAAGCTGGTACAGCAGGTTTCGGTCGTGTAGCTCTAGAGGCATCAGTAAATTTGACGTGAGCTACACGACATGCCGCTACAGCCGCGCAGTACAGAATTGAATGAGTATCAGTGAGGTCTTCGCAGTCATCAAAATAGTTTGACAACTGCGAATCCAGAACCGCTATCAGCGCTCTATTTTTGTTATGCATGGGCAAACGAGGTAAACGTGGTCTAAGTTCGGGCGACATGAACCGATATTCCAGAATTGCACCCTCCAAAGCACTCCTCAGTTCCTCATTGCACTGGGTACTTACGTTTGTAGCCCTGTCATCAATCCTCTCGTCAGCTTGAATTGTAGTGTCCTGTGATGGCACTACAATAACACTCCGCGGCGGGGGAGCGATGATAGGGCTACTCTGCATTTCATTTCGCAGGCGATCAAGTACAGCGTCATCCAACATATGATTACGCTGGATGACTCGCACTTGATCCGACAGTCGTTGTGCCGAAACGTTGACAGCTGGCTCAAGCACCTGAAAAAGAGAGAGCATCCGGACACGGTACGCGGTCAGGTTGTTTCCCCCTTCTGTAGCCCCATAGTATGAGCGCATGACGTTTTCGTTAATGGATCGTGTCCATCTCATGCGCTGCAAACTTCCGCCGGAAGCTGGGACCCTATCAGAGGCCGGTGGGCCTCGAGGTCCTAAGCCGTCCGGCGGCCGGCGTTCTCTCCGTCGGCGAGCAGGTGGTGGCGTCGTGGGCGGGGAGAAATACTCGTCGCTCGAGCTCGACGCAACTACCGCAGCCGGTGTCGTCACAGCGCTCACAGTGAGGCTGGGTACCGGCGGTGGCGCGGCGGAGCTGAGCGAAGAGTCCGGAGGTGGTGGGCGTGCTAGGCGTGCGGCTGATCGTGTTAACATCTCATTATTTCATAATTTTCTTTGGTGTTTTGGGAGGTGACATGACAGCTGATGTCACCTCATGTTCGGCAGTTTTTAATTTATGTCTATTGGTGTATTTTGCTCTTTTTTGGAATAAATGGGGTTTCAGGTTTGTTTTCGGATTCTTTTTTTAACATATAAAAACTATTAAACTGTGTCAGAAATGAATATTATTAAATACAATGGAAAATCAGAAAAATAAAATTTTAAGACGTTTTGACACGTTGGTGTTGCCATAATTATTATTATTATTATTTGGTCATTGACATTTCTCGGGACCCTGGAGTCCCGGACCTTTGGAAGGCGTACGAGGGGCCGAAGCCAACTCGCAGAGGCCCCTTAGACATTTTTATGTATTTAGGCACCAATCGACGATTATGCCTGTATGCACTACGCAAGAGCACCCAAGGACAGCCCCAGGTTGGTGCAGGACTATTGCAGAACATGGAAACAAAATAAATTGGGCTATGGGTTTGGGTGGCTAAAGTTGACTGGTGGCCTGGAACTATGGGAGGACTATGGCCCCTGCCTGATCAATGTTTTATATGTACACGGAAAAATGGCAGGGGGTGACTTGCACACATCTTCTCGTGTGAATTTTTCAACAAGTTATTATTATTATTATTATTAAAATAACTTGTTGAAAAATTCACACGAGAAGATTCATGAAACAGTTTTATGAAGCCATTTTTAGATTAGTATTGCACTTATTTCTCTAATGGAACATTGTAGTGATAACATAAGATAACATCATGCCTTGTTTTCCCGAAAGGTTGGGCAGAGGGTTGAGATAGTGGTATTAGTGTACCTATAATTAACTTTAGTTATTATTCTTGATAATTCTGACTATTTTGGTAATTTTAACAAACGATGACAAAGAAACTAATCGCATGGTTACTAATCCCTCAAAATATAAAATAACAACTAAACGCCATGCCAACTCAAGTTTTTGCAACCAAATCCATCATAATGTTTGCTACTTTTTCGAAAATGGACGAAAAGATAAATGAAGTTAAACTGTCATCACACCGGTCAATAAACCCAAAAGTCGAGTTTGAAGATGCTTCGGTTACCCCCATAAAGTGCCTTCAATATTTATTTAACAAGACTCACATTGTTATTACTACGGCCCTTTTAAAGGTCCGAGTTTAGCATATTCGCTATACTCTACTCAAAGATCGGTTATGGCAATAATTAAGATTCTGATTGTGACCCATATACTATACTCCGTCCACGGAATTTGTAATTACTATATACTTAAAGATTCATTCATACTTCATAGTTTCTTTTAAAACTCTCTCGTGGTTTTACCTAAGGAGTACCTCTAAAATCCCACGGTGGGACTTTAGCGGTTAATAAAAGCCACATATCATAAGATGTATTGCCGATCTGAAAGCTCTATCGTTTTCGGCTTAAGGCGTGTTGTACACGGCACTTCGGCACTAATATTTTGTAATATCATCACACAAGACGATATTTTTGAGATTCATTATATTCAAACACACGCAGTCGACCGTCGCACCGCGTCCCGGGAGCGAGTTAAATAAAATCTGAGACCACCCATATACGTATAATTATAAAAGTTATAATTCCCCGACCATTACATATACTTTATAATAATACAATATGTACTGTAAATAAAAAAAAGGTAAGATATACTACGTAGGTACGTACCGTATTTCCAATCTACGAGTATGCAAGGCCAGAACGCAACCATAGGAAACTGCTAGCGTATACATTGTAATCCTATTTTTAAATCTGT
This sequence comes from Agrochola lota, assembly GCA_947364205.1. NCBI lineage: Eukaryota > Metazoa > Arthropoda > Insecta > Lepidoptera > Noctuidae > Agrochola > Agrochola lota. Next base: position 14,897,504 of record OX376235.1, on the reverse strand, counting down.
GATTACAATGTATACACGAATTTCGCGTACTGCTCGTGTATAGTTTGTAACATGGACGCGCGCGTCCTGGTTCCAAACTATACTACATCACTTACGCTTGACATGGTTTTTAAACATAAATAGTTAAAAATAAAAATAAATGTGATCTGGGTGAAATGGAACAGACAACAGATAACGGAATATGAAATGGGTTAGGTTAGGTTAAAACTGTGTCAACCGCGCGCGAGCCCAGCGAGCGAAGCGAGCGGTGCCGCGGCAACGGCCGGCGAGCGCTATTTCCAAGTTGCTCGCAGCCAGGCAGGCTATTTAGCGCAAGGTGCATTACGTCGCAGTTCCCAATTTGTCGCAATCTATACACTATTAGTCCGTATGCGTACTGGCACTGTATATTTTGGAATAAGTTAGTTAATTAGGTCACTACGAAGTATACGCGAGTATTTGCGTACTACTCTTGTATAGAGGTATTTATAGAAGCGAAACTTAGAGCTGTGCGCTTAGTATTTACAAACGAATACCACTGGACTTTTTTATGGCAATCTTTTGTCCTGAATTCGTGTGTATCAATGCAAACACAGCTGAAAATTATTTCATTTCATAATAAAACACAGGGAATAACTAGGGGAAGAACTAGTTTGTTCACATACCTACAGCAAAATGCTTGCTTGAATGAAAAAGAGCAGCCAAAATGCCATAGCAAAAGTCCAGTACCTACATAAATTTCCTGACGCTATGTGCGGTCACTGCGACGTACTTGTTGCGGCGAGCTGCCGCGCCGCCACGCCGCCGCGCGCCGGTGTGCCCCTGGGCCGCAATATACCCGCAAATTTATACCAGCGCTTGAGGTATTCCGCTTCAACTGCATCAAATTCTGGTTAAATATGTTTATCGTTTTGACTTTAACCGGACCTGCAGTTAAAGGAACAACACTGTGTATTTTAATATAAAATTAATTCGTCCGCACATTTAAAACCTCGTGAATAAGGACTGAGTTTACACCACACAACTGTTCTGAATTATGTATGCGCTGATTGCTCAGCGAATTATTCCACATTTACTAACCTCAGGTGAATGCCAATGTGTTCCTATGTGTCTGTAAACAAGGCTACTTTGTAAAGAGGTCATTTGACGCCTACTAAATTTCCACCAACAAGGTTCATCAGCATTAAATATTAACAAGGGAACCCAGCTTGAGTTCTTTACGTTCCTCCATAGTGTGAATTTAATCTAAATGTATGGAAAGGTATTAAAGTAGAGTAAGATTCCTTAGACTAACGAATGAAGTACCTACCATTCTTAATAATAGCTTGATGAACTCAGCGGACGAGTAAAGTTCTGTGTCAAACGTATTACTTTAATTTAATTATCTTAATTCCATCTGCTACTCGGTCGTGAATCGTGACTGTTGTGTATAATGTAGAACTTATGCAGCTTTAAATAACTTCACCCGTATTTCCTGAAATTACTGCCAAGTTGTATTCGAAACTGTGTACAGGGCTTTACCTGAACGAGAAATGAGGTTAAAAGTCGCGTGAAAAAAAACTGGCTTGAAAGAGCGTGTTCGATTTTCAAATGTTCAAATTATCTTTCATTTGTTTTTGGTGGTCACTACACTCGTATTACAATGCTCCATTTTGTTTGTTATTGTTAATTTATTGATTGCTATTCGTTCAGTGCTAAGGTTCAGTGATAAAATTTAAAATAACGCCGGGAAAGTGATGTTATAAAAAGAAAAATAGGATAATGTAACAAAGGACGCGTTTAATGGTCAGGTATGCTAAACCTTCTTTTCTTAAAATTACGAATCAATACTTGTATTGATTATGAATTTGCATTAATATTTTAGAAATATTATGTTTTTCACGCGTTTATTGTTTGTGATATGATACAAATAAACCTTGTGTGTCTGTAATGTTGCACTTTTTCGGATGACAGTGCACTCACCTGGGCAGCTAGCCAAACTACAGGTTCATACAATCAGCACGCTAGATGAAGTACTAACTTGAGAGTCTCGTGACAGAACTGCTAATGTGCTCAATCTTTCACTAGCTTAGCAAATCGACGAAATGGAGTTGTAGACTTAGACATTTTCTGTAGATTTGTAGTGAAATGTGTACTTAATTTTGAAGTGAATTTACTGTTTTTACTTTTCCACAAGACCATAGCATGTAATATTCAAATTTCTGCAACTAATGCTATTATTTTAATCTTTACTAGCCTAATAACTCTTACGATCACTGGTCATCAAAACCGGCTAACTTCACCATCGCAGAGCGCAATGATAGTAGCAATAAGTTTATGAAAACTCGCGTCGCCGAAAGCTAACGTTCCAAAATCGTATGATCATGAATTCAAAAGTGCTGTGGAAATTGCTTGCCACTGAGAACTTGGAAATATTGCAGCACACTCCTTTATAAAACTCAGTCACCGCAGTTTGCAATGAGTTACTTTTACTGCTCGCAAATAAAAAGAAAAAAATGTCAACACAACCTTTTGCAATTTAAATGTAAATCCAGCTCGTGGGAAATCTGAAAAAAATACAATTCGGTAGAATTTAAAATGAACTATATTCCAAAGAAATTGTTAGCATGTTTGTTTCCACCTAATCGTGTCATGTTATCCGGTCTGGTCACATTATTTCGCTTATATTATTTGCAAAAGGAGATAACATAAATTATTTAAATTTCTTCGTCTGGTAATTTGCCAATTCTTATTTATCATCGTAGAGAGTCTAGCGTGGGGGAGGTTGACGAATATCTTCATAAAATAAAAATTTACGTAAGATTGAGTGAACTAATGACCCTCTGATTGCCGTTTCGACCACTATGTTTTTATGGCTGCCATTCAGTTGATGTTGTTAGCATAACCCTGTTTATGTTTAAAAGCTTTACGGTATCAAAAAAAAAAACAATAATGAAAAGCCAACACAATTGGAAAATGGATAGAAAACATATTTTCTTTTCTTTTAGACAGTTCTGCTTTTTTATGTCCCGAGACGAAGTCACATTTATGTAAGGGTCACGATAAGCGTTTGAAACATTTCCACTTTCTGCGTGTTGTATCCTAAATTTCGTTATTTTTTTGTTCTAGAATAAAAAGGGGTTAGCAATGTTAGCATTAAAGTACTTACTTATGTAAAGTTGTTTTGTAGAATTTCAGGAATATTTTTCTATAGTGAAGTTTTCTTACTAAGTATTTTTTGCTAAAGGAGTGTATATATGAAACGTAGACTCGATAAAGAAGGTTTATTAGGGGTCATCATTAGGTTATCATATTATTCTTCATAATATACAAGCTGTATGTATCGACAGACAGATAAGCCCGGCCGCCGTCAGCTGTATGTATGCGCGGCGGCTACCCGGGCGACCTGTGCGAGGCGCAGCTAACACCACCCGGACTCGGTAAGAAATATTTTAATACCAACTTTTGCCCGCAGCTTCGCCCGCGTAGAGGTCGGCAATTATCCCATTAAAACGTACTACCGTGATATTGGTGCTAGCACCTAGGTCATGGTCTACCCATGTACCAAATTTCACCCAAATCCCTTCAGCAGTTTTAGCGTGAAAGCGTAACAAATAAAGAAACAAACTCACTTTCGCATTTATATTATAAGGTTAGGATTTTCTAGCTTCTCGTAATTTGTATACTGAATTTACTAACTTGACAGCAATTTCGCAAAAAGCAAAATTAACAATCCTCCTGCAAACCATATCACAATTTTTGCATCTCATGACTTCAAATATCTCGCCATTCATGATAATAACGAAGCCACTTCTAAAATAACGAGCTGTTTTCAGGAAATTAATTAGGATTACAAAGGAATGAAAAGCTTTTACGGTTATAGAAACTTTCAAGTCTACCACTAAACTGCCCTATTTCATAATGTTGTTTTCTTATAAATAACACAATAGTAGTAATAATGATAGTAGTAATTTGTCCTTGACTTACCTAAACTATCAGTTACATAATTATTTACTGAAGTCAAAGAGAAACTAAAACTATGAACTAAGCACCCAATAAAACCGTCTCCCCGTACAGACCAAGCTATTATTCAAATTTTAACTACAGTTAAAAGTTGAATGTTTTTGTTTTAATTTTGTTCTAGAATGCGGTACAGAAGAATGCGCAGAAGTTTTTAAGGAGGGAACAGCTCGTGACTGTAAACCGAAGTGTGCAAACTTCTGTGAGTATTTACATTCATCGATAAATATAGAAAGTGGTGATGAAACAATTAGTACCTGCTATGTAATCATATCTAATAGTTGCATTTTTACTCAGAAATAAAAGCACAGAATAATTATATTCCAGAGGAAAAAAAATAAAAACAACTAGGATGTTTCTTCTTTCAGTTAAACAATATAAGGGCGTCAAACATAACATTACAAGATGTAATAGAAGTTCTTACCATAAGGTTAGTGTCTATTCACTGTGTATGTCGTAGTTTTTACAGAATTTTCCGATATCGTAAGCCTGTAAAAGTAGGTAGGTAGGTATATTTTTTAGAGGATCAATAATTATTATGGATGGACGCGACGGCGACCCTTGGCATGGAATACAAAATCAATACTACGAGTATAGTTCAGTGAAAACCCGTGATCTCATTTTTTTAAATTATGTACATGTACGTATAGAACCCATACGATGGTTTTTGAAATCAGCATACATTTGTTCTACGAGTATGTTAAGAAAAAGCTCCTTTACGCCTCACTTTCCCTCTTAAGAGTACCTAGTACATAATAATATTCGTTGGAATTTTATTAATATAAAGACGGGAATGTGGTAACATGCCAAGGCACCCCAGAGTTCATTACCTACAAGGTATTAACCTTCTTTTAATTGAAATAGTTTTTGGAGAAGCCTTCATTTTCGTCTTCTGTGCAACTATACGTATAATGCCCGTGTATGTATGCCGTGGAAGCAGACTGCCACGCCACTGTATAATAATGGTGTCATGTAGTTATCATGCGTTTTGAATGTTTATTCTTTTTTATTTTTACTATACAGGCTGGATTTTTGAGATGGGGCAGCAAGGACAGGTACCTTAATCGTTGTCACTAGAAGAAAACGGTCTTAGGAGACTGTCCTTAACTTTTTGAAACATTTTTATCTGCATTCACAGATTTTGAAAAAAGATTACAGTCCGCAAGAAAATGGGCAGTTTTCACAAAAACTTTTTTTATGTCAATCGATACTGTTTCTTATATGGATCAAAAAACTCTACTAGACCAACTGAGGTTTGAGTACTAGAAAAGTCAGAAATCGCAAAAAACTTTTTCCATACATTTTGGTAAGAAAGAAACTCCAACAAACCTTATTATGATAGACAGACTAGCCAAAAAGAAACAAAAAATTTAAACTGCGAACGAATACGTGTTATAATTTTATTTACTATAAGAACAAGATAGTTTGTTGCTTGTGATGTCCAACGTTCTGAGAAAAAAACCGCCCAAGTGCGTGTCGGACCACGCACAATGAAGGGTTCCGTAGTTGGGATAAATTTATCGCAAAAACAAACTTGTAACATTGTAGTTGAAAACCATGTTCTCCCATACATCGATATACGTCACGGTCAATTCTCTGCAAGTGTAAGTTTGTTGTGGTGGACGATTTTTTGTATGGTAAAACTAAAAATTACCGATTTTCGGACTTTTCCCTTTACTTGTGTTATGAGACCTTGCTTCTTGCCTAATTTCATAATTCTAGGTTAACCTAGAATTAAATAAATCAAAAATAAATAAATCTCTGTTTGCCAATCAATGATTTATTTCCGAGTATCAAAATAATTATGTCGTATAAATGGCCGTATTTTTTATTGCGTTGACTTAGAAGCTTGATTATTTTGAGGTTCAAGGGACTACAGACCTACGTATTTGATTTGATTTCAAATTGATACCTACACGCGTTCCTGTGAAAGGGTCGTGACAGACTGACGGACGGCTAACGAAGTGATACTAAAAGGATTCCGTTTTTTCCATTTGAGGTACGGAACTCTAAAAATGACCTGAAATTATTAAGAACTTTCAGACTTTTTTGGAAAACGTTAAAAAGGGCTATCCTCTACCAAAGACAGCAATTGCAAGATAAAAAACTACCTATGTAAAAAGTTTTTTAAAAGCAACAAAGGTTCGTTCTAAATTTTGTTCTCTATTCGTTCGAAATTTGAAGTTGAATTGGTTTTAGTTTAGTTTCGACCACTCTATCATCGTAAAATAGTAAGCTGGAGTCACATTTCGTACGAAAATCCATGGGAAAAGTTTTTTTTGCGATTTCTAACTTTTCTAGTACTCAAACCTCAGTTGGTCCGTTTTTTGATCCTTATAAATATGTGAATGCAGATCGAACTCTTTCAATAAGTAAAGACAGCCTTTTAAGACCGTTTTCCTGTAGCTACAACGGTTAAGGTAGCTGTCCTTACTGCCCCATCTCAAAAATCTACCCTGTATACTATTACTTTACTATGTAATAATAATAATAATAATATAAAGAGTTAAAATTTGTTTGTTTGTATGTTTGTATGTAGGGGGTAATCTCCGGAACTATCAGTCGGCTTTGAAAAATTATTTTTGCATTAGTTTGCCCAATTCTTGAGAAAGGTTAAAGGTCGGACGAAGTCGCGGGCAGATGCTAGTGTAAAATAAAAAGGAATCAGGACAGATATCAGGTATTTATGAAACCAACAAAATAGTCTATTTATATATATATAAATCGTGAGTTGAGAAATAACTAGACAGAGTAATAACTTAATTTTAAATAAAGCACACCGCTCCTACAAGATAAATATCTGTACGAAATCACATTATAAAATTACGCGGCTGTTGGTATCCAAACGCATTTGTAGCGCTTCAAATGAATGCCCGAATCCTCATCAAAAGAGCGATGCTTTTTATTCCAGTTATCACACCTACTTTTTATGCAGATATTCGAATTTCAACTTCACAAAAGTAGAATTAAAGTCGAATATCCTCAAAATGGATATAAATAGAATGAAAGTATTTTCAACAATGTGATGAATGTGAAAAGGTGCGCGGCTCACCTCGATTCGTTTCATAAAAGTTTTATAGCAATACCCTTTGAGGCCAGTTTCTTGTGTAAACGAGATTTGAATGCCTGTTTACTAGGTCAAGTAATGTCTATTGATTGAGTAGTTACTGAATGCAAGCCGTCTAAAGGTATGACCTCAAAAGCCTTTTCCAGCTGTCAAACAGAATCTCTGCTCTGTATACTATACAAAGGAGAGGCCTGATTTAGGTATTTAATCTTTCAAATGAATGAGAAAATTAATATCATATTGTAGTAGGTAATTATGAAAAACGATGAAATGAAGAGTTAGTTGCTGTTAAATCTCACGTTACATTTGACGAGTCCTTAAGATCTTACAAGTGAGTGGGCCGTTTTATATTCTAAAAGGCATTCCTGTTAACTCTGAGTGATACGTGGTCACTTTAGATAATAGTTGAGCGCGGTTCGGTTATCTTTGATGTACACAAGCGGGAACTTGGAAGTCATAGATGGTTTCGACTGGAATCAAATCCTAGTGTGACTGTGTGTCATTTACTCTAATTTAGTAACGATATATTATTATATTTATTTTAAAACCGTCACTTAAGGGCCGATTCGGGTTTCTTAAGAACACATTAAATCTCAATTTTATGGGTTGACAGCTCGACACGTTACCCTAATTAATAACAAAATATCCTATTACTTTAAAATTGTAAAACCATATTGAACCTCTTACAAACCCATTTCATTTATATTTTATGGGAAACGACCCGGCACTTTCTAAAAATGTTCTAAGAACCAGAAGGGGTCGTCAACATGCGGTTCTTTCAATGTAAACTTACAGCTCTCGATATTCATGTTTGAAACCTTAAACAACAAGTTATGAAGTCGGATGTAACCAACTTTCAAAAGGCATGACTGACGATATTGACAAATAAATGATCTTTATCACGATCATGCAAAGCCGATACTCCCATTGATGTAACTATCAATTAACCAACAACTGCAGTTATATTATTGGATTAATTATTTTATTATTCTAGCTAGCACCTAGCTAGAATACTTTAATATCTTCTGTGCTAAAATATTTGTATGGTTTATAATAAAATGTATATAAATTATAACTCGTCGTCGGTCTCAAAAGGTTGACCATCCCTGAGATTGCATCGAACATCTGGTAAGGATTTAAAACAATTTAGAAGTTGTATACAAAAACAGCCATAAACCAATCCTGCGAAACGGTGGGAAAAACACGGCCCAACGGTCAACGTGGTATTTTTAGGGATTGAGGAGACTGCGTTTTGGAGAGTAGGGAGTTAGTTGGTTTTGAGTCACGAAAGAGGACAGACATGTCAGACATCAGAGTCCGTAGCCAGGGTAGTTAAGTTAGGAGGGTTGGTTTGAGACCACGTTAGGGTGTGGACGTAATATTAGGCCATGTCCAAGAGGGCTGTCGCAAGATAGCGAGTATTATTTATTAAGTTAAATATAGTTGGGTTGAAACCCAGATTAGACTAATGTAGTATTTAACGAAGTACGAATATGTGTGTGTGTTTGTTGGTGCGACTGGGTGAGTGTGTGTTTGTTGGTGCGACTGAGTGAGTATTTCATTATAATAATCATCCTAGGCTGGTAATATAATTAAAGTTCTTGTAACTCAACACTTATTTAGTATAGTGTTTTATAACTAATGTTACATTTTCGTGTATTACGTGTCCATATCCTAATCCGTACCTTGGCAGATTATTGTCACTAGCAGTTGGCTATAGGGAAATGGCGAAGACCTTCCACCATACTTGACTGGGCAGTAATGCCCTTGACTTATGACAACTGTTGACTTTGAGATGACGCACCACATTTGGAAGGCAGAGCCATAAATACTCACAGGTCATTTGGAATTGATCTAGGCTATAAAGCCAATCTGTAATTGCATTACAAAACAACCAAACGTTGGTGATGATTTCTGTTTCCAAGAAGGTTTTGCCACAGAATACCTTGCGTGAGGCGTGTTGACATATATTTCCAGGGAGAGGGGGTAGGCTTCACTAAATATCTCAGACTGAATCGATAGTTCGTTCTAAGGAACGCTAGAACTCGTGTCTCGTTAAACCTCTACAACCGGCTTTCGGGCCTCTCACAAATTATATTAGCGAGACACGTCATTTGGATGCCTAGATCGAAACGCCCCGTTGTCGATAAGGACGATCCACACGGCTGCCGATTACATTGAAAGCATCCTCTAAATGGGACAGATTAAGGAAATATGAAGTGACGAGCTACCACTTCGGTGTTCACCAGGTACGATCGTAATGTATTCTGCTAGAGACTGAGTCTACGGTGCGCTTGTGCAAGTTTTGTGTCTTTCATATTAGTACGCGACTAGAACTATTCAATATTAAACTTGTTTTCCTCAATAACAGTTGGACTTCGCAGTACTCTGTCTTAGGATTGAGTAAAACATTTATTTAGTGCTTAGGGAGCGTGTTCCGTTAGAATCGTATTAGTTCCTCAGAGGTTCTATGCGTTAGGTCTAACAGGACACGTACAATGAGGCAAACGTTGTTATACGGTTCCCGGTCTCACTGAAGTGGGTATATTGTAAACAGACAAATTAACGTAGTAGTACGTAATCGTATTTTAAGCACAAGTGTAACGATCCTTTTACCCCTTCCACCTTACCAAGTCTGTATTGCAGATATTGGTGCTCAACTGCGAGAGGAGGAAACGTAGGCGTTCCAACATTTATAATACTAAAACATAATACTATATTATATACTTTTGCATACCCTCTTGTCTTCTTAGCTTCATATTATAATACTCGTGTTTACTAACTGTGAATTCCCATTATTAACTTCCCTGTCCAATCCTTGTCCCCTAGCTTTTATAAGTCGGGACAAGGCAGTTTAGTTTATGGGAATTCTTCTCTTTCTTATATCGGTGGGAGGGTGACCAGTCTGGGACGAGCCCTACAGAACTGTGCGGAAAGGAGGGGCACAGTTCTTCCCCTACGGGGGAACCGATCCAAACACTAATATTAACACAATTAGGGAAAAACGAAAATTTTATCAGCCTAGGGTAAATCAGGTACTGTCACACTAGACAAATAATATGAACTGATAATAAGTATGTACCTACATTTTGCATCTCATTTAGTCCCAAACTTGAATGAAATTTGAATGAAAAACGTTCAATTGAAAACTAAAATATATATATTATTTGCAATTTGTCGGTTGAAGGTGGAAAACAAATCCTTAATTTAACGCTTGCACTCTCCGAAGATATGCAAATTCAATTTTCGTCATAGTTGGAGAAAGAAAAATAAATAAAACCGAAGTGCGAAGATCTCCTTTTCGATTAAGGTAGAGCTCGACTGAGTTTCATTTTCGGTTTTCGGCAATTTTCTTTCTTCTATTCATTCATTCGGAGAAAATCGATCGAAGAACCTAAGCACAATAATTTTATTGAGACAATGCAGAAAAAAATGCTTAGTCTCGCATTTTCATCAGATTGTTTCAACATCATGTTCCTGCCCTTGCCCCATAATAATGGGATCGGCGCAACTCGTAAATTGGGATTATTTAATTATTTATAAGTAGTATGTCTTTGGGAAAGTATATAGTTTCACGTGATTTTAGTTATTCGTTAATGATAATGACCTAGACAAACCTATCAACAACCAAAAAATCTGTTTTTTTCAGCCAAAAACGTAATTTTTGTAATGTTTTCGGTCTAAAAAATATATCCGTAGGACTAGATTAAAAGAATAACTTTTGGCAAGCCATTGCATATCCTCAGGTAAACGTCTGAGGGAGAGGGATTTATTAGGTTACCATTGATATGTGAATACCCGCGTTATTTATCTGTCTATCTGTCAGTTATGTCTATACAGTGTGAAGGTAGCACTGAAGTTACTACTTAGGTAAAGCCCTCTGAACCCAATATTTTTTTTGTATTTATGACTAGTTGAATTTGTGACAGCGTTATTTGTGTGCCGTAGTGATGGATTAATTAGCATTCGCATTCATTGTTAGCATGCGAATGCTCATTTAGCATTTAGCAAATGAAATATAGTTGCGAAATTCTGTGAAGTGCGAAGTGAATTTATCGCTTCGTACTTTTTTATACTATCATACGTCAGAGCGTCGACGCACGCAGCGGTAGCGTGCGCTCTCTGTCGTACCCACGGGAAGTCGGGAATACTAAATCTATCGGTTTCACGTAACCATGACCTCGTTCGCGAGTGAAATTTATTAGCCGTGCTGCGAACTTGCGAAGAATGGGTTTAGCAATTGTTATCTTATTTTCTTTCATTTGCGCGTACTTAGTGTTGTATATTGAATGAATGCAAGATTGTTAACAATAATTTAATTCGCATATTAACAAAATTCACATACTTCATTATTAGCAATTAGCATAGCAATAGCAATTAGTATGATACGACTCATGAATTCACATGCTAATGAAATTTATGCGAAATCGCATTAATTGACATTACTAGTGTGCCGAACAGCCCCCTAAAATCAGACACTTTCTTTATATAAGTTAGGATTGTAAGTACCTTGTATAAAAAACCGTTTCGTAAACTACACTATTCTAGTAACTAACTTTGGGGAAGAACCGGCATCGTGTCGCAGTTAGAAAGTTAAAAGTTAGCGCTCCAACTAAATCCCTAAACTGTTCACTAAGCCAGCTACTTTTAACACCAACATTCACTCTTCAAATTTATATTACGCGTAAGGACTAAAAATCCATGCTTACATTAACTTTGCGTTCCACACATCTATCTAATTAAACTTTTTGTATGAATGATTTCTTAGTATAGATGGGAAATCTCTCATTGATGAATCTCAAAATAACATTTAGAAACAAAGAAAAGAAGAAAACTCATGTTAAAAAACAAACATAAATCACAAACTGGTAAAAATCTCTTATTGCGACAAATATTAAAAAAGAATTTAAAAATATAAAGGTTTTACAATTTTGTCTTTATTATAAAATTTTGCGATTTGTAGATATTTTTTCGGAGCAGAAATTCAATTCGTAGTCTTTCCACGATGTTAGCAATTGAGAAATCTGATGTGAAAAGATTTAACGTAGCCTGCTCTTCTCAATTATTTTCTTTAGTTTTAATTATTTTATTTGAATTATTATCCTGTGCAGAGACATTAATGGACTGCATTGTTCGTTAAATATTTTTGCATTCTTGTAATGCTTTTTTCTTCCAAAACCGTAGTTTGCGTGTGTATTTAAGATCGTTGGATGTGATTAATAACTGCTTGTGCGCTTAATAAAATTGTAACAAAGATTGTTGAGTGAATTGTTCTTTGTTGAAAAAATTGTCTGGTGAAGCTTGATTAGCGCGTTTCACTGTAAAAAAATCTCATGCGGAGGTGCTGATGTTCTAATGGTTTTTAGGATTCCGTACCTCAAAAGCAAAACGGAACCCTTATAGGACCATTCGTGTGTCTGTGTGGCTGGCTGGCTGTCTGTCTGTCTGTCACAGCCAATTTTCTCCGAATCTACTGGAGCAATTTAGTTGAAATCTGATACATATATGAATTTCTGTGACCCCAACACGAACGTGTAACGTAAACATATGAATTTTGAATATGGGGTGGAAGTTTTGCAAACTGTACCATGTGACATATGTAATTAAAGGGCTTGCTGTGAAGATCTTAAATAATATTTTTATTTTAAAATAGATGAAGTTTGTCCCTTATCTCCGAGCCAAAAATTTGGAAAAATACAGAGACTGGTTCTTTACTCATAGATTACAGAAAAATGTATAAGTCTTTGGTCTTAAAATAATATGGTAATCTCTCAATCAAAAAGTGCGTACAAACTTACATTTGCAGTTGGAATGTATGGGAGCCCATATTTTTCAACTATAATGTTTAGTTTGTTCTTGGGATAAATTCATCCCAATTACGAAACCCTTCATTGTGCGTGGTCCAACACGCGCTGGGCCGGTTTTTTTTAGTATATTCGATGGAATACACAAATTTATCGATAATAAAATACTTTAGACACAGGTTCGCTTCTTGTACTCGTATCTCTGAGTAACACTTTGGAATTAGAGAAAACAGTGCAGTAGGTATAATAACTGCCAAGTAAATATTGTAATTAAGTAGAGTGCTGGAGCATGTCAGAGTTTCAGGCAAAAAGTTCGAATTAGACCTGTATAATAATAATGTTACTTTACCGTCTAAGAGACTATGTAAATGGTTGAAGCTCATAATATATTAATATGCTTTGATTTCGAGCTTTGTTGAAAATTCGCACGTATTATTATATATTTTCAAGACCTTACCTAACTGCTCACTTGTCGTGCAACTATGAAGCGATTACCTGTTTCTGTTTAGAACATGACCGATTCTTTATAATTGTAATAGGTACCATAATAAGCTGTCATTCAGTTTCTACCTTGGACCCATGTCAGCACGGCACCTAACAGGTAGGTAAACACATTATGTTAAACCTGAAGAAGTGACACAAAGTGTCCCATTAGTGTCTGGTGTGATTGGCGTGTGTATGTGAGGCGCATGTGAAGTGTTTGCACGTTATAAGTTTTAGATCTCCGGAGAGTAGTAATGATGTTGGACATTGGTTCACATGCATGTCCCCGGGGATATACGTGATTGGTTTGCGTGACAACACTCGCTTGCGAGTGACGAGCGGTGGTTGGTGATTTAGTATGTGTATACAAATGTGACCGTATCCTGACTATCCCATACGCTTAACTGTGTTTACGATCGGTACTCAATGGAAATAAAGCAAAGCATTGTTTAGAATTTGCGTTTATTGCTTATCACGACATAATCTTATATTAGAACAGATTACATTATCTGTAGTGATAATATTTATTAATCCGTAACTACGCGGGATTATCTCGTCTCGCCATTTCTCCACAGACGTGATATGAAATTGAATTATTTTAACATTTCGCCGCTAGGCTGTACAAAACCAATTTTGTCTATCTGGATTTGGTAGTCGGAAAAAGTTGGGTAGTACTTCTTGAAGTTACTTTTAACACAGTATAAATAATACATATTTACTGATGGAAAAAACTTTGTAAACATACATAGGAAATTATAAAAGTTATTTGCTCGGATAGAATGAAATCACGTTGGTACTTTACCAAGTTAGAATTTATCAGACTTAACTTTCAGACACCTACATTTATTTTCCAGTATACCTAACTTTTCTTATATTATGTCTGCGTCCTAACCGAAAGCGATCGTCACGCATATACGTGATTTTAATAATAGTGTTTTCTAGATTGACTCGTACCTAAATATTTTACTTTGAAAATCATTTGATTTTTCATGAAATTGGCAACACTTAGTTTTAAAATGAAAATGGTATTAATAACTATAATTATGATATTTGCAAGAATAGCAAGAAACATAAAATGATAATATTTTATCGATAGAAAAACATTAGAAGTAACCTCTAATTTGCATTTTCGATTTAAATCTACTTAAAATGCTAATGACTTATAGGATAAAATAGTAGATTGTTTGCCTAGGGAGCAAACAACTACTTTAAAGGCGAGTTTGTCTTTGAAACCTGAGCGCAGCGAGGACTTAAAAGTACGTCACTCAAGCTTAAAAAAGGGTTGCTCCCGAGGCGGATACTCTTTTTTTTATCACCCTCTATGAGAAAATAAGTACGTGCAACATAAGAATGAGAAAAGTACGTTTATTTATTTACACACAATTAGGAACAACAAGTTTTTAAATTAAATTTTTTTTCGCGCGCATTTTACTTCATAATACAGCCTATTATTTGTTCATAAATATTCATGATTGATCTCTTTGGTTATTGGAACTTTTACTATTGTTAGTGTAAGTTCTACATTTTAAATTCAAATCACTTTTAGTCTCTAGGGATTAAAGAGCTATTTTACTCACTATTTACGAAGAATAAAAGCTAGCTCTTTTTAATGGATGTGATAAAAAAAATTGTATTTATACTTACATGATGAAGAAACAGTACAATAATTATATAGGCTGGTTATTATTTATACCCGCTCTTATAAAAGAACAATGATCGCTTCAAGTGTCAGTGCGAGCGCTGTGTCGGTACGCATGTAGGAGGGAAAACTAACCCTGATTTCCACTTTACAGCATCAAAGCTTCAGTACCGCGGCGACTGTCGCAGTGAGTGGACGTGTGTCCTTGTAGATTGTTCACGTCATCGCGATTGTGAACACGATATCGAGTGTAGTGCGTAAATAAAAGTGGAAATAGTGAGTGATACACTGGGATTTTCTTTCTTCAGCAGGAGTTAACATCACGTACGATTAAAATGTGAGTATAGAAGAACAAAAACAAATATTATGAACCAATAATTTTGTGTGCAAATGACTAGCACAGTACCTTTCTAGTTAGCATAAACATTATCAGCATAACCAGCCTATAACGTTCCCAGTACTGGGACACAGGCCTCCTCTCTGTGAGAGGGAGTGGACCGTAATCCACCACGCGGGCTCAGTGCGGGTTGTTAGATGTCACATGTCTTCGAATTTCTGGTTGTAGTACATGCCGGTTTCCTCGTAACCTACAACCTGACTCGTAAGTCGCGGTCGTTATCACTGGGCCACCACTGCTACACACGTTTCTAGTTAACTAATTGATTATACTTTTTTATTTTTGAGGGTGGGAAATTATCAAATAAGTTCTCCCGCTCTGCGCGGAGCGGGAGGGTGTGTTAGACTTTTACTGACTAAAACCCACCCGGGTTCCTTCCGCTGCCCGTGTGCTGGGGCCGCGATATCCCTTTCGGACAAACTCACAACCCCGGCAGGCATTGGTCCTTACGGACCCCGTCAGTTGGTGCTGACATCTCTTTGAGGCGCGCGTGGAACACAACGCACCGTTGACCCGGGCCTGGTCCTAATCAGACGGCGAGCTACCCATTGCTCACCGTCCGCAAGCCCACGCCTACGGTGGCCGGAAGTCGGTTCGCGACTCCCGACGCCCGAGGCGTCTCCTGCGGCGACTAGGAGCGCGAGGGCGCGAATCTTGCCTCTCCCTCGCTCGCTCCGCCTCCTCCTTCACGAGCATTACTGCTTCGCAGAAGAAAGTGACGACCTCCCATGCACTCTCGCTCCGGACCATGGCTTGAACCAGGGCCGGACGCGAGAGATCGCCGCCGCCGATCGCCTCCGTGAGGACACGGCGGTGCTCTGCCCAAGCAGGGCAGACCTCCACCGTATGCTCCACCGTGTCCTCCGGGTGATCCACACAGTGGTGACACCTGGGCGTTTCCTCCCGCCTTATACGGAACAGGAACCTCCCGAAACAGCCGTTTCCGGTGAGGACATGCGTCAGGCGGAAGGTGAGGATGCCGTGGCGCCTCTCTAGCCACTCCTCAAAGAGGGGACTTATCGCCACAATTTGTGGCGTGCCCAAATTGAGTATACCTACAGATTGTTTCAGTTTTATGAATTTTGTAACGTCATCTTTTTATGGTTGATATCGTTCCCAGAAATGTGATACTTAGATAATTCTGGGACAGTAAATTGATGCGTAGTAGTATTAGAGCGGTACAAACAGATATATCTGCATTACACAATAATCATAATTTTCTTGCAGGTTGCTAAAACCAATAAAACATTTTCATCTTCCCGTGTTTAGTAATAAAATCTACGCGGTTACCTTAAGTTGACCTCGACATCCATAAAAGACGCCTCCATTTTCTCGAGTCACTACGAACTAATTTCCTTCGGACATATTCTCGTGACAACACAAGGGTTAACTACGGTTTAGGACAGACTTACGTGGCAGGACAACTTGACCTTACGTGATGACTGCTCCTATCTGAAATTTTCTTAGGGATATTATTATATCAAAAAATATTTTGTCCTAACCTAGCGTTGTTAAAATAAACGACTTTAGGCTTTCCAACGGAAGCTTTTACACAAATATAAACGAACTAACACCATAACAGTATAATTTCGGAAAACTTAACTTTCTGCAACATAATCTTATTTAAAATAAAGGGTGTTTGCTCTTATCTTTAATGTTATGGTACTGAGAATGGGTTTCAGCTCCGTGAAGTCAATTCTGTTTAATCATGCAGTAATCACATAAAATTTAATGAGCCGTTGAAGTTGCAGCGTTAAAGGAAATAGTTTTTATTAGCTCTGGAACAATTCGAGTTCATTACTCTGCAGGTAAATGAACGTGGCTATGTATTATGGCACCCATATATATAAGAAAGAAGGAGATATGCCCGGTAGTTGAAATTGTATCGAAACCCAATATCTCCAGTTGGTCCCCACCACCTCACCACAACTACACAATGCAAATCAGTAAACCCAATAGATGCGATGTCGCGCTCACACTTGCAATTCAGAAATCAGAACGTACTATACAATCAATTAGAAACCTTATCCCATCATACAGCGTGCATTTACCATGCTCCGTAAAACTCACTTACATGAAAACATCGATCGATATCGTTGTGCTGTGCAAAAGATATTTAAGCTAGTGATTGACTAAATCGGAAAGTTATCGATTCTCTCATTTATATTGCATTTAAAATTTGGGAGTTCCTCAAAAATAAATTAAAAACGATAAACATTATACAAAGATGATATAAATAAACAATACGTAGCTAAAAAATATATTATTAAGTAAATCAAAAAACTTTAACATTATGAGAAAATCCAAATGAGTATAAAACAAGATTTCATATTTGCAGGTCTTCCAACCAGGCTATAACTGTTGACAAATTGAAGAATAAACTTTAATAGTAACATAAATTCATGCGACAATCGACATTGTTGTCGATAGCCTTCGTTAGTGGATCCGCACAAGCACATCCCTAACTCGTCGCAAGATATAGTGGCCGTACTGCACGATGCAACCACAATACAGTATCGTTTTGCCATTTTTAGCGACATACTTAGGTAGTGGTTAAGAAGCAATGTATTTACTGCAAAAATAGTACAGTCGCTGTGATATATGAAAACAAAAATAACGTAGTAAAGGCAAGACATATTTTACAATTTGTTGTTTTTTATGATTTTCAACACAAATATAGTAAAATACTTGTGCTGATATATGATAAGTGGTTCTATGATTTATGAAGTTTCTAGTTTGTCTTCGATTTTTACTAGAAACCACGTTACAACATGGCATTCTTAAATGTTATCGCGATCGCGATCAAAAGCAGACTAGTTCACGGAGACGGCCATTTGTCTATGACATGAGCACCGTGATCACGACGCGCGGACACAGACACGCCCTCATACCGCTTCTCCTGTTTTTATATTTCTATGTAGGTACCTATACAATTATTTGATCGTAAATTCCACGTGTAGCTGATGACATTGTATTCGAATGATAAAGTTATGATATTAGTAAAAAAAAAATAAGTTAACGTTGCCCCACACTAAGAATTTCTTCCTGTATCGTGGGTGCGTTTACAAACATAGAAACTCACATACACTAACACCCATTAGTGACTTACATATAGGTATTTGTGTTCAGAATACGTTTCATAAAACATCTATTTTATTTATTTTATTTACTCTCTTATCGTAATATTGGAATATAAACTTCAAAACGAGTTTATGTTGACACACCTTGTAAACACAATACCGAAATTTAAAAATATAATCATATTAACACTTTTTCTTTAACAAAATAATGTTATAAAACAATTTTTTTTCTATTACGATACAATGCAAATCCAAGAAGTTAATATCACCGAGGAGTTTCCATCAACTTTTGCAATGGAACGTTAGCGGGGGACAGCAGCACCGCTCAAGCGCATGCGCGGTGATGTGCTGGGTGCAGGCGCCATTCATACGTGAAGTTGTACACGAACATTCGTGAGTTTTTTTAAATCTTGATCTTTAACTTTGATCTTTTATTTAGTAGGTTCAATCCCAATTTATGAGAGTAGATAAAGTAGTGTATGAAACTGCACATAACTAGGTATTAAAATACTCGTGTGATACTATTAAAAACCTCGCCAGCGACTCGTTTTTTAAACACACACTCGTATTTTAATACCCCTCTTTATGCAACAGTTTCATAAACTACTTTTACGAGTTGTCTACAAGGTTCTTCAGAATATAAAGGAGTTCGTTCAGTGAACTGCGTTTAATTGTTGCAAAACGTGTTGCAGTATTATTTATAAACATAGCAGTGGCCTTTGCTTCGACCGGGGTTTATTGTTTTGTTTATTAATGTAGTTATGTGGCACGCGTAGAGCACTTTTAGTAAATAAATAATAAGAATTCTTCCCGAAATTAGTTCTTGTTCGCAGTGAACATGCTAACACTTTCTGTCTTTCGATATAGCAAATTATTATAGCTTAACTCTACAACTGCTCAACGTTTGTTCAAAGTAAAAGCAAACTACTAAATACCTTATCTTCATTGTGCTATTTCTTCATTATGCTGTTTCGGGGTGGTAAGTAAAGTTTGTTACCTACGAGCTACGTCAGCATTTCCTCTCAGAATATTGCCGACAAGGGTAACATTCTAAACTTTTCACTGAATGTAATTTGCGCACCCAACAAAACATGGTGTACCTATACATCGACAAGAATTGAAGATCATTTGACAGTCTACAATTTATTTTCTACATTTTCCTGAACAACGACTTTTCTTGCACAGATGCGAGGCACGGCTGAATATTGTTGTTATTTGTTACAAAAGTACTTATGAGCGTTTATTCTGAAAGTGGGCAACTTCGCAAATAGATGTCAAATATTTCGCTGTTTTGATTCATTTGGCAATCTGTCGGTCGATTCTGTAAAAATATTAACGTGAAGCTTAGGTGAAGTGAGCGTGAAGTGAGCTGTCACTGCCACAGAATCGACCGGCAGGATGCTAGGGTTTAACACTATTGACAGCTCACTTCACCTAAGTTTCACGGTGATATTTTTACAGAATCGAACGGATGTATCTGTATAGAAATATGAAATGTGGCTAACTAGTGAACTAAAATATTGATTATGAAATGCAATAATTAATATCGTAACACCGTATATTTAGTTTAAGATGTAAAAAAAGTATTTGGAAACTTTCCAAATGCGTTTTTTACACCTAATACGGTTACAATATCAAATTCAGTGTTATAATTGCAATTCATTATTAATATTCTAGTTCGCTAATTAGCCACATTTCATATTTCCATACAGTAATAATGCCTTTTAATAAACTTTTAGTATAAGCGCTTTTAACCCCGCAACTGGCATTTTGTTTTGGTTTTGAGTGTTTGTTTGTTGTCAACAAACTACAAATACACATAGTAATTATACGCAATGAATATTGTCTTTGGTCTCTGGCCTTGACTTCAATCAATGAACAAAATTATCTAACTATTATTGGTTGAACACGAGGCCTTTGGCTACTTTGTATGTGTGTATTTTATGTATTTTTTGTTGTAATTTGTGTTTTGTTTGTCTACATTGTGTGGGTGTATAAAGTTTGTTACGAAAAGCCAGTTGGCGTGTTTTGCCAATATCAAATCGCCATTTTTTTGGAGGGCAGTTAGTTTCCAGCTATCAATAAATGGGAGAACCCAGTCTATTTCAGGTGCGTGAGGTCCCCACATTATTCCGCAAGTTATTTCAAAAGACATACCGAAGCACTAACAATATTATAACTTTAGTTTCTCTAAAAAGTTCTAATAGTGTCAATGAACAGTTTTAAAACGCTTTTATTTAACGTTACACCTTAGTGTCCCCTCAACGTTTTCTTAATGAACGATAAATTTCAACTACGGGTGCATTGTACTCGTTCACGTCAACTATTACAAAGAACTCGTTTCTCTATGATGTGTCGTGAGAACAATACTGCTAAACGTTGTTAATGGAGCTTGTTTGTACACTCACTCTATTAGACAGTGCAGCACTACTACAGAAAATAGTTACAGCCTTTTCGCCACTTTTTTACTTCTCCCCTTTGAGAACTTAATGCAAATGTACTTTGAGGAGGCGACCATTGCAAAATGCACTACAAAATTTATGCGACAAAGGTTCTTTATGGCAAAACTTTTAATTATCGATATTCGAAAATGTTTTGTGCGTGTTTCGATAACTGGGCTTTCAACACGTTAAATAGTGGATTTGTTTGTAGTCAAAGTTGGCCTTACAATATTTGTACATGGCAGATTGTGGCAGTTACAAGAGTAAATGTTGTCTCTATATGCCTGCTTTTGTCCTGTGTTCCTAGGGGTATGCTCAACAGGTTTTTTTCTGTAGTTCCTGTCAGCCCTCACGTTAGTATTTATAGCAGGGTTGAGTCTTTATTTTCATAGGTGTTAACTAAGTAGTTATGAGTTAAGAGTTTTTCACATAAGAAATGCTAGCATTACATACCTACCTACTCATAATAATTTAAAATGTTCTCACTACTTATGTTTTATTTATTCGTGCAAAAAGTGAATGATAAAACAAAATACAGCTATACCATTTGACAATAAATAAATTGTGTGCGGCCGCTAAACAGTTGCTAGGTATTCATTAAAGTTGGGTATTAAGTATGCGCGTTAGGTACCTTCTTTTCGATCCACTGTGTGACATTGCAGATTGGATGGACGCCAAGCGCGTATTATATATAGCAATACTACATAAGCACGTGGTTTTGCTATTGTAAACAAATAATTAATGTACCTAATGGAAAATTAGATCATGCTTGTTAAAATTCTTATCTTACAAAACTGACGAAAATAAGTCAACCCAGTTTTAAATATGATACACGATGTTTTTTATGGTCATAATTATTATTTCCCGGTAACCGATGAAGGTTAATGTCAACAACAATTTATAATAATTATGCTTTGGGCCCATAGATTCAAATTAATCAGATTTATTGTATTTTTTCTAATTAATGAGCTGCATGTATCCACACACGGTATCAAACACGGGAAGTGCAAAATGTCTGAAATAAAGAGGTAATTTAATTAAACTCTGTTAAAATTACAGAAATGCCAAAATTACCGTGAAATGCCTCAGTTAATGATGACGTCCGGTAGTGTGGTTCTCTGACGAGCATGGAACGGCACCGGCGCGGCGGCGGTTCACGGCCGCATATTTGTAATACCACTTATTAAACCCTGTTACATTTTGAGCTGACGATAGTTAAATAAAAGCTTCATTATGATATTTTGATCATTAACAGGAATGTGGCGATATCTATATCGCCACGAGCGAACGACGCATCACACTGGCGTTACGCAAAATCCCCTGCATCGCGCAAGCAGCGTTTACCACGCGACTAGCATATATACAACGTCCTGACTTTAATCGTCGGGCAGTAGCCCACCAGACACAACACTCCATGTCTAGTCGGAAGATCCTCCCTTTTCTATGCAGGATGAGTGAAGTTTACACCCTGTTCCTCATACTTCTATAGGAATAATAATCTCTACTATTTTAGACGTCCACAAATCGCAATCGCAAATGCAAAGTTAATAATTGTATTATACAAAGAGCTTCATTTGCAAAAGAAAAGATACAAGACAAATAAGTACCTAACTCTGAGTAATTCTATGTGTCTACACGAACGACAATCAATTTGAGTGCGACGGATTTATCAACCTGAAAATGTAATTTAACAAAGTTCCATGAAAAAATTAGAGACATTATTGGTACCTAAAACATTTCAGTGACATTTAAGAAGCTCGGCTGACTTTCATTATACTTTGGTGAAATCTGTCAGAAGAACACTATTAAATAATAATTCATCAAACTAATTTCAGACGTAATATTTACACAACCTTACTGAACTTCAATTATGTTTAGATGACGATGAATCATCGATGGTATAGGTAAATCCGTCCATTTATGAACAAAAGCTTAATTTAAAGAATTCGGTATAGTTTGTTCTGTGGTTATAGTCATCGAAAGCTTTCTAACTGCTTAAGTAGGAAGGAGATCATTCAGGAAGTCGCAGATCATAGAAGAACGTTAATCAACATTTTACTGAACACACATTGTTAACTGTGAACTATCTAGGTACATGTTTGCAGACTAGAGCTTTAGCTGTAATCGGGAACGGTTTAGTGATTTAAGGGTTAAAAACTACAGTTGCGCATCAACAATTTTCAAAACAGTTAGGGTATCCGAACTAGTAAGAATACTTATAAGATGGTATTTTCTTTTCAGTATTAGGCACAATTATTTTGTTAAAACATTTAACCTTTTTGTAATTTTGCATAAAAATATTACGACGTAATAATATGACGTAATTTAATTAGAGTAAAATTATATCTAGTCATTTTACTAAGTACGTTCTTTTATGCTATACCTAATAATTACATTCCCTACATTCAATAGCAGTCTTATCACCACGTGTATGCTCAGTGTAGTCGTATTTTTAATCGATCAATACAAAACAATATTTTAATTTTAGGAGCCTAGTACTGTACGAAAATTTCTATTAATTCTATTCGACGTTTCTTAAAAAAGGTCTTATAATAATATTGCTTTTGTTGAACTTCACCCCCAGTTTAGTTTGGTGCACGTCGAGATAAATAACCTAAGCTCGCTAGCTTTGCACAGTTTGTTAAAAGTTGGTTGCAATTTATTGTTTTATTTACTTGTTTTCATTGAAAGTTTGTGTACAGCAAATTTACTTTAAATGCTTCTTAAAAAACATTTTAACAAAGCTAATCATCTGTTTTCTTTGTGACGATTCCTTTTGGTGCACCTCGACAACGAGGAAAACTAGAGCAAGCATAGTAATCAATGCTCGTGCCTTCTCTGTATGAGAAGAGGTGTTGGCCCTGCAGTGGGACAAGAATGATATGATATGAAAAAAGAGAACCTTTAAGCGAACTGCATCTTATTGTAAAAATATGAAATGCCTGCATACCCAAAAATTAAAACACAAACTCAGTTATAATGATTAAATTTCGTACCACGGACCAAAATGTTCATAACCAAGACTTGGTGCGGTCTTTACTCCGAGGTATCTAATTTTCTCGAAACAAAATTATGGTTGTTAAATACCTACCCGCGCCTCGCCGCGCCGCATCGTCGTCGGTCGTCAAGCCACACCGTCTGGAGAATCGTCTCCTTCTAATGAACAAATGAGATTAACTTTGTCGTGTTCACGTCCTACTAATTAACGTGGATTTACAAATTAATGGATTTTCGTGAAACTGAATTCATGATGTTAGAGTTTGTGTAAAATCTTGAAGCTGTAACATATTATTACGGTAAGTAATATTTTTATTTATAACATATGACTAGCAAACACAGAAGTGGTATTAGTCGGTACCCAAATTTAGTAAGTATTTTGGTAAATGGTAAATCTAACTTACCAAAAAAGGAGGCAATTAGGTTAGGAAGTGCTTTAATTATCGATTTTGAACAGATAGGTACTATTGAATGAAAAAGTAAAAAGAAAAGGAACAGCAAAGTACAATTCCTTGTTTTGACGAGACGATACTGCACCCCCGAGGCAGCAGAACGTTCACTAAAGTGGGGAAGTTTAATTCACTGCTTCCATTTGTTGATCAAAATAATTGTGTAGGTACTTCAATTTTTTATTGGAACTTAAACCGAAACGGAACTTTGAACTCCGTGCAATCGTACTACTGCACGGAGCCCAACGTTTCGTAGCTCAAGGCATCGTTCGTTTTCCAGTTCATGTAATAGATGGATTAGGCATCTCCCGAGTTAAAATTGTGAAGCACTTAGGCGAGGAATTATGTTCAGATTGATTACAAGTTTTATGGTCCTTTGAAAGGTTGAATACACATTGGTGGTGGTTGAGCGGTTTCCTCTTCATATTTTATTAAATGAATGAAAAAGCAATTAAATAACCGATAAATACCTAAAATAACATAAAAGCAATCGTTTGATTAAATGCTATCGCATCACTTTTGTATTACTGGAAACCAATCCAGTGTTTTTAATTTATACAATTTACTAGTTAGTAAATTGTTAGGAAGTTGCCTTCGCAGAAAGATAAATAGTTCTGTGTTAAAATAAAACACTACATGAGCTGGTATGTGAGGATTGACAAAGGTGTATGGTTGGACTACAATGTTATTCAGTGTTCGACTAATCCTAGCGCATTAGAAAAGTTTTTCGAGCATATTGGATGCAAATCCTCTTTAAGCTTCATGAAAATATTTATATGATTCCTGTTAAGGCCAAAACGTCAGGGAAGCCCGTGAAATAATTTTTTTCTGTCGTTTTTTGCAATTTGTAGGTCAGGATCATGTTGTATGTTGATCTAAATATGATTCGCGATCGAATCAAATGTCTATTTATAGAATTATAATCATAAAAATCATCATTACAACTCTCTAAGTTCATATTATCCTATTGAGTGACTATTTCATGAAATCATGACATTTGAGGATTATGCTCACTTAAGGAGTTGTATTGCTAATGATTATAATTCTGTAAAGCCATATTTGTTATGGTTGCGAATCATATTTTAATCAACATATAAACTGACACTGATCTATAAATTGCAAAAAACTAAAGAAAATTTGAATTTCGTGGGCTACCTTAGCGCATCCCCCATACGAGCTTTTCTCATTTACAAAGAAGATACAATTTTACTGTTCCGTGCAAAATAGCGATAGTTTTGTACGTGTTATTCCCACAAGAGTTCATTTTAATGATAATGAAAATCATGTTCAATAACTGAGCTTTGTGTGTGCTCACAATAATATTTTGTTTTACATAGATTATTTTTCCTATGTTAATAATAACTAAAATTCTTAATAATTGATAACAATGTAGCCCAATGGACTTATAAGCAGTTTAAATCGCAATTATTATTTTACTCATGATATATTATGTTATAACTAAGAATGACTATGTTTTATCTAATACGACGGCATCTACTTCGCCACATGCGAACTACGCATCAAAGACTTGACGTCACACAAAGTCCTGCATCGCACAAGCACAGTTT
The DNA here is from genome assembly GCA_947364205.1 of Agrochola lota. Taxonomy (NCBI): domain Eukaryota; kingdom Metazoa; phylum Arthropoda; class Insecta; order Lepidoptera; family Noctuidae; genus Agrochola; species Agrochola lota. The sequence goes on along the minus strand of OX376235.1, from coordinate 14,871,601 downwards.
ATCGCGCAATCAACAGAACTTTCCGACATCAATCGATGGGCAGTTGCCTGCCAGACACGACACACCTTTTATATAGAGAATGAGTGAACAATTCCTTAGCATTTTATAAGGGTCTGATAATTAATAAAAACGTTTTCATGTGTTATATAACAATTATATAATAACAGAATATTTCTTTGATGAAATATTATGTGTCATAGTATTTCTTTTCATAATCAAGACCTATGATGTGGGAATGTTTAGAGACGCTACGCTTGACATGTGGGTGAAACACAATTTTTCTTTATTATTTTCTCAGCGGTTGGCACATTCAGAATTTCACACATTTCTGCGGATATTAAAATAATAAAAAAATACAATATAGGGAAAATGTGGAAGATTTTCAACGCGGATTACTTTCACAAGATAAATCGGAGAGTTAGTAATTTCCATGTTGTTTGCAAACTTCGACGTCTTACTATCGCGTTAGTAAATTGAAAATGTACAGTAGGTATCATCTTTGCTTGATAGTTTTAAAGGTTAATATTCAAAGTATGACTGCAGTTGTAGGTATAGTGAAACAGAATTACCTACTATTATAAATTAATCACATCTGTAAGTATGAGTTTTTTTTCTGTTGAAGTCGCTTATTTAACTGGCAGGTGTAATTAGTTCGTAAATCAGTTGCACTGCGTTTCAGATGTCGACTCACCGCGTTTGTCTGCTTACGACATTAACATTAAGAGCATGCAATTATCCATATAACTACATTCTAATTATAACGTCACATGTGCACCTAGCAACGTGAGTTGCTGCCAAGTTCAACGACTCATCTATTCAGCAACGAATGCCACGATCGCTAGCTACTTCATTTGCGAGAATTTTAAGAGCTTTTTAATTAATCTACCTACAGTTTTTATAACGTAACACTATTTGCATACAATCTTTTATACCATCACTCCCTCGTCTCATTCAGCGCAGGGAGCGCGGAAGTGGTCGCTGGTGAGGATATTCTTCACTAATTAAAATACTGGAAGTAAGAATGTGGAGCGAGACGATTGAGGTCGGGTAGTAACGAAATGTATGACGTCTAACAATGCTATTGCAGTTGCTCAGCAAATTTCGTTTGATTTCTTTTAATGAAAGCGATTTTTTTTTTACTTTTTCATTATTTAATACCTACATTGTATCCGAGTCAAGAAATAAAATGGCTATTTATAACATTTGCTATACCTAATAATTACATAATAACTACATTTAACTTTTTTTTTTTTTTTGTTAAAACTTTCAATACTTTCTTGGGTTTATATACTGGCCTGTATGTCTCTGAGAGAGTCAAAATTCAAAGTCATTTATTCAAACTAGGCTGAGAATCAGCACTTTTCGAACGTCAAAATTACATAACACAGTCCCCCAAAACGCCCACACTTCACCACTTTCTAGTGCTTTAGCTGGGAAGAAGAAGTGGCGCAACAAACTTTCCAGCAGCACTGCTGTCTGTTCAGTTAGAAAAAAAAACTTGATTTTATACAATAGTATGCAAAATAATTTACATTAGTAGTGTCTGGGACTTCATTTGTAAATTAAATTAATAGGGATATTGACTGGGAAAAAACTGGGTTCAACCTTACGACCTACAACTCGTAAGACTGCCCGACTGACTGTTACCACTGGGCCAGCACTGCCCCCTCCTTTAAAAAAGGGCAATAGGGATGTTGACAAAATATTTTTTTTAGTCTGTCAGTTAGGTAATAAAAAAAATATTACACACATATTTAGACGCATTATCATATTAATAAAAAAATAGTTTTGATAAAACGCATTAAAGTTGGGGAGTTGGGTCTCGCTACGTCACAATGGTCAATAGAAAATCTACCGCCCAGTGAAGTCATGCCACATTTTAACGCATTGCCTACTCAATGTATTGCCGCAATCTTTTGATTACGTAAAAAAAGAAAAAATACGAGTTCGTGTCAATTTTTTTTTATAATCTACCGCAGCCCGGAGCTGGAGGTCGGATCCTAAACTCAACTAACAAGAACCTTTCATTTGCATTCTTTGTACTTTATGGTTACAGTTGACGTTTCATTTCGTTCTTGGACTTTTTGCATTAATTTTGTTCGAAAAGTTTCCGATAAAATACTAGTAGCAGGGGATTCGGTTTTATAGATCAAATATTTTATTTGAATAACCAATTCTTTTAATCGGCGATCGAAGAGGCGTTATTTGTACTTTAATTTCTTGTGCGTTCCAGATTTTTCTCAGACTACTATTTTATTTATCACAAAACCTTAACCCTTGCAGATCTTAGTTAAGTATCTTCAACCATCGATTTACATCAATGTCTCCAACACTTATCTACGCATAAATACTCTTGCAAAAGGAAATCCCTGCTTTAAGTATTTTTGAGGACTGCAAAACGCCAAAGCTAATAAGAATGGCTTCTATTCGTTTCATCTATCACTGAAATTTGGAAAAAAAAACCGCTTTATCATTGAATAGTGTAGCTACTTCGGAAACTAGCAACAATTCCATGGGAACCCCGAATAGAATCCCTCCCTGCGTGAGAAAATTGGCTAATGCCCAAAAATAAAAGATGTCCGCTTTTTCTGCCTCCCGCGGGTTAGGATCAACTGAAAAACTATTTCAGTTTAATATTGCGGTATGGTAACGGAATGTTAGTGTTCGGTTACCATTTAAGAGATTTTCACTCTTTTTTGTGACCTACATAGGTATACCTTTGTTCTTTTTAAAAATTACAATAACCAGGATTAAAATACGTTGGCACTGGGAAGTATTTTAGGATATTGGGAATGGTTTTATTTGCGCGCACTAATCAATTTCATTGAAACACAAAGAGATAAATATGAATTTATTTATCTGGGCATTAAGACGCAGCTAGTCTCGGTTTGTTCATGACTGACTAACTATTATATACTACAATATTACGAGTCCAAGCTCGACCCGTACTCAACTGGCATCGTTCCAGTCTGTGACTTTAGTTGAAAATGTTAAACTGAACGTCTGGCTAAGTTCGGAAATACGTAATGAGGTTAATATCTAAGCCTTACCCAGCTTGATGGTGAAATGCAGAACTTTAAATGTAATTTCAATAATTCTTACTTGAGAATCACAGCGGTGATTTATCAATTTAAAAAATAGTTCCAATAATGGTACATGCTGTACGAAGATTGGAACTTTTTTCGTCTCGCGATTAGTGAGCGGAAGATAATGCTTATCATAATAAATTTCCACTCCGCTGCTTCCGGAAAATGTATCTAGCCAACTTTTAAGCGCCTCATGTAAAGCTAATTATAATTATAATCTTTATACAGCTTGAACATAATATAAATAATAGCATCTTACATTTTGAAAAATCTGTTATTAAAGAGCAACTTGTGTCACGTAGTTCTACTTTAAGCGCCTTATTTCTCAGCAAAGTGATCCTTTCGCATATATTTCTCCAGGGTGCGAGCTAACCAGTTTCAAACGCCTTTGTAAAGTTTTGAAAGCAACCAAAAGTATGCACGCAATGTAGAAACGAGACTTTAGATTTCTCAAAGATTCGCGGAGTCGTTAAGAGCAGTTTCTAACTAACTCAAGTGCAGCTTTGACTAGTGCAGGCTACAAGTTCATTAAGTCGTAGACCATCTTTTTCAATATTCATGTCTATATTCATGACTCTTGATAGACATGAATATTGAAAATAAATCTTGAATCAAGACCTCTCATTTTACCGTCATCCAATATTTTGGCAGTTGAAAACGGGGAGCAAGAACTTTGATTCATCCTAACGGTGCCAATTTATGACGAATTGTGCACAAATCAGCGAGGGCAATTCGCCAAGTGGCAAAACAGTTGAAATTATGACAACAACCGGCACGACCTTAGATAAGCCCTTTTTATCGGTTAGGATTATCCAGGACGTCTCTGGTCCATTGGTAACAGACAAATGACTGAAAATTTCAAACAAATTATAATACTCAAGGACGGGTATTTATTCAGGTCTTAACTTCAAAGAAACTTCAGCAACAAGAAGTTCTAGGTTTCAGCATATATGATTCTGCCTATAAATATTGAGCTTTAAATTTAGTGATTCTAGAACATGACATGTGTAGTGAAAAAATGTCTTTAATTAATTTTAGATAAAATACATACCTAGGTATTACCCAGTGGCAGATTCGAAGTCTCGCGCCCCGGTTGTGGTTTCTGGTGTTAAAGAGGTGTAATCAAAGTCAAAGTCAAAGTCAAACAATTTATTTCAATTATGCACATAAAAGGCACTTATGAACGTCAAGTTTACAAAAAAAAGAATTGATTCTAGTCGCCCCTTCCAAAAGGTAGTTTTCGTATGGAGAAGAATGGGCAAGAAACTCCACCGTTACTCTTTTAAAATGTTTTTACAATATTTTGCATACATTAATTATATAATTATATGTGAAGACGATGCATCTAGAATAAGATTACTATACCGCGATAGGTAAAAAAGAATGAAAAATAAAGCAATTACAGATAAATTAAATATGTGACAGATACATGGTGCTCACATATTTACAAACATTGTAAAATTATACGATATTCCTAACATTTATTACATTTAATACAGTACAAGTCAACCTAGCTTGTATAAGCTGGCTGTAGATCTAATTGACAACAAATCAGGCGATAAATTGTGTGAATGGCTATAAATATAAACCTAGTAAGTCTAGCTTATAAAGTAGGTCGTCACGAGTGAATGCCGCGCGAGCGTAGCGCTCACTACGATGTTCATTAGTCACAACCGCACCAGGTTTTGTTGTATTTTTTTAGAATATCTTTCTCTTTAGAATAATATCAATGGTACCTAATGTTTTACAGAAAATTTGATGCTCCCTTTTGCCCATGTGTCGTATGGCCGGCTAAAAATAATAATTACCTATATATTTTACCTACTCATTATTCCTTGGAACGGTATCATAAAGATTTAAAAAATATATTTCCTTAAGGATAGAAGAAGTCGGAATATGCTTTGAAACTATCTGTATTATAATAATATTATAAATTTGTTTGTTTTTATGTAATCTCCAGATCTACCAGTCGGATTTGAAAAATTCTCTTCGCATTGGTCTGCTCAATATTTGGGGAAGGTTATCGGTTATTAACATCATCCTGCGTCCTTTAGAAGCCGAACAAAAAGAAAAAAAAGTCATAAAGAACGCTAAGCGAAAACGAAGTAATAGCGCGGGCGGGCGATGGGATGCGACGCGGTCGGTCGGGGGCCGAAACTTCACGCGGACGAAGTCGTAGGCAAAAACTAGTAATTAGATAAAACAATGGAACATCAGTATTTTAAGTATTTACTCCAGGATGTTATGTTAGCAGTGTCTCGAATATGCGAATGAACCGAAGCTTACGTAATATCTTCAGTTAAAGTGCTTAGCTTAGCTTTTAGTAACATTTATTTGCCTTAGGTATTTAGATAACTCTAAAAGCGGGCTGGTTATTTTAAGACATAAATTTTCTAACATTTTCATTATGTTATGATTCTGTTCTTTTTACACTTCAGGAGAATTTAATATCACGTCATTTATCAAAGCAGTTCAAAGAAAATGGCAAATTACCTCAAAGATTATATTAGATTTTTTTTATTTTTTTATTTATATTATTATTTAACATAGACGTAATTTATTACATCTGGTTAGTTGTAATTTGTTACACGGACTTCGGGGTTAAACTAATACGTTTTTTACCTAAGTTTGTGGAAGCGCTCGCATAAAACGAACGGTTAAAACTATTATGACTTGTGAAAGCGTAGACTCGTCTGCTGCTTTATATCACGACCAATAAGTAAGGTCATTGCACTAATACATATATAGAATACGATGATACCATCGACTATCATCGATAAACAAAGGAAAAGCGAAATTACGTAACCACTTTTGTCTCTATACCTTCTAAAACAGTTTGCTGGTGACGGCTTAGAAACGATCTACTTTTCCTTCTCAAAGATTTGTCTTAGAATTAATGATAAGTAGAATAAAACAGGACAGCTCTGTCCGTACCACTCACGTAACGGGAACTTAAATAAGTCTTAAACTATGACAGTTTAATTTCTGGCTTCAGGGTTTTGTAGAGATTGGGCACGCCACAATTGCGGCGATAAGTCCCCTCTTTGAGGAGTGGCTTGAGAGGCGCCATGGCGTCCTCATCTTCCGCCTGACGCAGGTCCTCACCAGACACGGTTGTTTCGGGAGGTTCCTGTTCCGCGTAAGGCGGGAGGAAACGCCCGGGTGTCACCACTGTGTGGATCGTCCGCCGCGTCGCGTCGTCGTAGAGCATACAGCAGCATACGAGCAGGCCTGTGTCGACGGCGCGTTGTCTTCCACGCGCGCCTCAAAGAGATGTCAGCACCAACCGACGGGGTCGAAAGACCAATGCCTGCTGGGGTTGCGGGTTTGTCCGACAGGGACATCGCGGCCCCGGCACACAGGCAAGGGAAGGAACACGAGTGGGGTTTAGTCAGTAAAAGTCTGACACACACTCTCGCTCTGCCCAGAGCGGGAGAAGTCATTTGATGACATCCCATCCTAAAAAAAAAAAAAATTGTTTTGTAGAGATAACTTTTGTGCTTGGATAAATTGATACTTGTACGTTAAGTGAATGCCCTTTATAACAATAAATGAATAACCATCGTTGTAGTCACTGAAGGGCAATATTTACAAGTGGGTCCATAACAACTTATGACTAAATAAAAATAGTTGTAGTTAGATAACTAAACTAAAAAAAAACTAAATGCTTTGTGAAGCATAACGGACTACACAGTTGCTACGACGTAACCGACATGATGACGTCACGGCTACGACCGCTACGCCGTTAAAGCTTCGGGGTCTATTATAAAGCAAAACATTTAATCAGTAGTCTCTCATGTATCAAAAATCGAAAGAGAAAATTCCAGAAATTGGTATCTGGAATGGGCTGTACGTGAGTGTAACTCGTTTATATTTATGATTTATTTCACATTTAGTATTCCTTTTATTTTACGTTATCGTTTCCATGATCTCTGTAGAAGGGTATCAAATACGAAATACAATTTAATATGTATGGAAGGGAGTTTTATTGGCTTGGCAAAATCTTGGCGCAGAATTATTACATTAATCAATACGAATAAGAAAAATACAAAACCAATAAAAGTAGTTATACTCGTTATTCTACCGAAATGTTATCACGTTTAGATTTTAGAAGTGTTTAGGTATATGAAAAGTAAAGTGCTCTCGCGTGTTGTTATTGGACCTGTAAACCTATTGGTTTCCTCTGAAAGTCGGTTTTACAGGATCGCCCACTTCCATGATACAGATAAATGATACTCAAAGAGAAAGCAAAAAAAATATATTGGTTGTTACTAAGTAGTTCAATCGAGCTTCAGCTCATTAAAATGTTACAAGAGTTTATGTTGTTATTTATTATTTTGTTTTCTTTTTGTTCCAGGTAAGCAACTGCTTACAGGTTATAATTGATGTGAGACCGCAATTAAAATAGCTGTGTCAAATAGGCAAAGATTTTAAATGAAACAAACGTTCTAACATAAACAATGAGCTTCCAGAAAGAAATGTTCTGATCTTTATTTCGAACCAGTAACATTGCGCGCCATTAACACTTAAAGACTCAATTATCTTAGTACTCTACTCACCGCGCGCGTGAAACAGTGTGCACATAACAATTACGCTGTACTGAATATTACTCTCACACTCCAACCTTTTTTTGCATCGCTCCGGGCTTTATGAAGAGCGGAACATGTAGGCTTTGGCAACGGACGGGAGTCTCATGGAACCACTCCAAGAATCGTAAATTAAATATTCTGTGGGGGGTCTAACTGGCCCACACCAACGAATAAAAGGTAGGTATAGATTTGGTATTTATGTACAATGTGTAACAGAAGTTTTCGGATTATTGTGTGGGTTCGGGTTCACATATTAATATAGTTTCCTGAAACCCTTATTATTTGATCGGTGCAAAGGTTTTCTTGTTTCAAACATGTTTTTTAGGGTTCTGTACCCGAAGAGTGCCAAACGGAACCCTAGTACTAAGCCTCCACTGTCCGTCTGTCTGTCAGCGGGCTGTATCTCATGAGCCAGATTAGAAAGACAGTTGACATTTTCACAGATTGTGTATTTCTATTGCCGCTATATCAACAAATAATAATAATAAAAAAAGTTAAAAATTAAAGGGGGTCCCCATAAAAGAAACGTGTTTTTTTGTAAATATTGTATAGTGATACGAAACCATTTATGTGTGAGTCCGATTTGCACTTGGCCGGATTTTCTTATATTGTTGAGATATATGATATGAAACAACTGTCACTCTTGGTCTTAAGTGAAATTTGTTACATTTTCTTTTCTTTAAGAAATTAGTTCAATCAGCCTTCACTTACAAAGTGTAATCATTCTTTTTACAGACATCATTATTTTTACAATAATTATTTTTTGACAGGATAATGTTATTAAGTATAACATTATCCTCTCGCTCAAAGAACCTTTCTGGCGATAAGTTTTATAGGAGTCGCAGTAAAACTTGGAACGGCACTCTTAGTGTCCAACGTCCGTCTTTGGCAAGTGTCCAAAGTTGTGGGGGCAATAATACGGACAGTGGCAGTGGGATGTCGATGTCGTTATCAAAAGCAATAGTCTTGAGTGGCTATCATATAGGATTATTTTTTAATAAAATTACTGGTTTTTATTAAACAGGAGTTGACATTTTATATGGTGCAGATTTAAAAAAATTACAAGACGGACTTGTTCTCGTACTCATCAATTCAGTCTCGTTTTCGTGTTATCACGTGTTTAAAACTTAAAAATCATTAGGCATACTATTAGTAAAGTGGAATAAGAGAAAAATAAAACCGACCACTACAATAATATACGCAAAAAATCAGTAAAGCTTTCTAAATTCAGTAGATAAGCATAATGTAACCTTTGCAATGTCGTTTACGGAGCTGAGCTTTGACAAAAACCTTCGTTCCTTTAACGTAATATTGTGAAATAATGTCCTGTAAAACTGTAATTCGGTGCCAGTTTGTAAAATTGTATGAAAGTACGTATATACCTACGTGGTGTACAAAAAAAACATATTTTTATTATTATATTTGTTAAGTAAAATGAAAATATTTGCTTTAAAATGTATGTACTTTTTGAAAAAAAAAACTTTTGTGCCTTTAACATCACAGAGAAAGAATAAAAAGCCATCGGAATAATTAAACAGATTGTTTGATTCGAACAATGAATTTCGTTAAGTCTGGAATTTATTTTAGACAATACACAATCATAATTGGAATAAAAAGGCTTTTGTGGAGTCAGGTCGTCCACCCAAATGCTTTGAGTGACGAATATACCGCGATATTACAGATGGAATCTTTTAAGGGTTCCGCATTAAAACAAGGAACCCTTTTAGTTTCGCTAATTCCGTCTTTCGGGCTGCCGCGGTTTAATTTTGAAACCCTGGTTAAAAGAACTGTAATTTGGCATGGGTAGACATACTCCGACAAAGTTGTGACATAAAATCTTGAAAAAGTTTTTTTTGGTATCTCTCGAGGTAAAGCGGGGATTATTAATTTTTAACTTGTCTATTCTATAGTGTGCAGTATCATTGGATAGGTCTTCAAAAAATATCGGGAGTATGTTACGACCAACAATACCAGCTAAACCGTTGTTTTTTGATAATATGTGTAAAGTATTCACGATTGTAGTTTATTTATCAAGTTAAAAGGAAATCTATCACTACTGAGTAGGCAGAGTAGAGAGAGAGTTAGAGCCGTTAACTTGTAGATTAACGGCTCTCTCTACTCTAACTACTCTCGCTCATAATTGTCGACAAACTTATAAAATATACTAGGATAAGTCAAAATTTCATTAAAAATTCGTTAATACCAGGTGCTTTATTACTTTGTAGTGTCATTGTAAAATGTGAAAAATAATAATTTTATCATGTAAACTACATAAATGTACTACTACTTTTCGCTTTCCTGTGCGGTGTAGGCATCGAGCGATACATAAGGGTGTGAGGTATTGTTGGATCCCATAAATAAAAACATTTTTATGTTTCTAAGTGACTTTGCTATTTTAGTCAATAGTTTGTGGATATATTTTCCGGTTACAACCGCAGAAATAACTGTGTTTCCCATAGTAAAAAAAAAACGATGAAATACAAACTTATTTATGCAGTCGATAAAAATAAAACTGTGCATGCGTAAATATTCATCTGACCTACAGATCCCTTCACTGTGCGTGGTCCAACTCGCACTTGGCCGGGTTTTTTAATCCGACATTTTTGAATGATTGAATTATGGTCACGCTGACCGCACTTTGATTAAATAGAAATTATAAAGGACTGTACGAATTTTATTTGCTATCTGTAAATGAGAGACGATTCTTTATTTAATGTTCATTAACGAATTGTCGGGTTTTGTTTCGGTTAAAATAAATTACAGAATTTCATACCCGTCTGCCTCATTTTAATTAATTGGTATTCAATATGTAACAGTAGCGATAATAATTAATGTTCTGTAGCAATATTTGACGTTAACGACAGACGACTTTTATTTGAACTTTTCTAGTGTAGAAAGTCAATCATTTATACAACAAGAGAAGTCTATCAAAAATAACAATAATTTAATTTATTAATTGCGGAAGAGAGACCCCGAGTACTGTTTCTCAGCCGCCAACGCATATAAAAATGTCTCTTCCACATTCGATTATTTTGTTTAGGCGTATATACTCCTGGAGAAATAAATCCTGATACGTGACTAAATATTTTTTTAAACTATTAAAACAATTTATATTGTTATCCCATGTTGCTGCAATATAAGGCTGCAGGGCTGCCACGAAACTTGACGCGGAAAAATTGATACACGTTAATTTGTTTGTGATCAGGCGTCGAAAATATCTGTATTAGGCGGCCCTTGTGTGTGTGCTCGCTTTTCGTCACTAGTGATCCGTGAAAATCGTCTAAATGGAATTTGCCGATACATGTGATGTTCCGGCTTGATTCATTAAGTGAATGTCCAACTAATTGGCTAAAGACTGGGCTCTGGAAAAAAAAAGCCTTCTAACTGAATTTGCTATTATAATTATACAGGACCGGCTTAGTATTTTTCTTTTCCATTCGCCGTCCTTCACAAACGGTACCCAATGTACGGCAGCACCTGTCGAAGCCAATATTTCTCTGTCACTCGCAGACAATACAAAAAGGTCTTGAGGGCCAATAAATCGATTCTCTCTTGTTCAATAGCAGTTGCTCATAAATAATGTTCAGTAGTTGTAAATAGCATGTAATAAACTGTCACGTGCATGTATCAAGTGTGTCAGTTCTTACGTAGAGAGGATACTTTACGTGTTCATAAAAAGGACATATTGTGTAGCGAGGTGTTTATGGACAGACAGTACTTTGCAGGTAACAACAGCGTCCCTGGAGATATATGTCCCTCAACGCGTATACCAGTCTTTATGTAGACTCGGAAAGACGTGTAAATTGTATCGATTCCAGCATTTAACGAATGATTTTATTTTTCTTAGTAAACTACTTTTAAGTTACCATTTCTTTCACGACGCCTACGGTTGGTGCCACTTCTGAAATTATAAACCTCCTTGTTAAATCCAATTAATCATTTAAATGGAATAAGAAAACGATTTAGCTGAAAATGAGCACTCAATTAAATAAAATGATTGTGTTGAAAGAGCACAGTAGAATCACTTAATTAAATTTAAGAAACGGTTCAGGCACATTTATTACGTTTCAATGCTGACTTAGACTTGAAAGCATAGATCTCCTTTAACTAATAATCCAGGTTTTCACTAATAGGCACTTGTAGAAAATAATAATTATGAAACCTATGTTTATTACAAAAGTAAATTAATCTTGATTTTGGTGCTATCAGAATTGCCGTAAAGTATTCAAATTTCGAACAGTAATGAGTTAACATTTCGGGTAATTTCGGTGAAATACTAAAAGACGTGTTATTGTTTGACTCATTTCTACGATGGATGATAAAAACTCGTTAGTAATACGGTCGCGCTTCAGCCGACGCAACGCGAACACTTTACGAGATTTATGCAGGTTAACCGGGATTTGTCCAGATTAGCCGCGCGATGGAACCTGCGACCGTCGGTAGAAGTAGGTATGGCGTTCAAATTTGATGTATGTTAGTGGAAAATGAAAAAAACCAGTACATTCTTAACATCAGTCCATACTTAAATGAGAAAATCTTAAAGCCCTACACAACTTTTTTCATCTTCTATTGTTAATCAAAATCTTGACACTTACGATTATAAATCTTTGAAATAGCTATACAATGAATAAACAATATAATTATATTTAGGAACATTGAGATGGTAATCAAAAAGTAACGTCTAAGTTATTCAAATTCATTCAGATGCCAACATAGGGCGTATTCTTGTCACGGTGATTTTTTTTTTATCAACTTAGTAGCTTGTTAAGAACCTTGAGTATTTTCATAGCAATTAGTTTAATGGTTTTATAAAAAAGGGTCATCAAATATATTTTTGCTAAGGTCTCTCCTTTTTAGGGTTCCGTAGTAAACAAGGAACCCTTATAGTTTCGCCATGTCCGTCTGTCTGTCTGTCTGTCGGTCTGTCTGTCCGCGGCTTAGCAGAGACGGTTAGTACTAGAAAGCTGTAATTTGGCATATGTATACATATTAATCATGCCGACAAAGTGATAAAAATAAAAAATTTAATTAAGAAAAACATTTTTTTTTGGGTACCCTACACGTAAAGTGGGGATGTTTTTTTTTCTTCTCGTATACCCCATGTTGTGGGATATCGTTAGAAAGGTCGTTCAAAAATAATGTGAGTTTTTTAAAAACCATTTTTAGATTCAGGGAGCCGTTTGCGAAATATTAAGCTTTAACTGATTTTTTTTGTTAGAGTCAAGTGTGTCCCCTCTGCCAGCTAAATGGTTATATTTGGATTTGTGAAAAAAATCACAGCTGTAGTATATATAACAAAATTAAAAGGAAAACTATCAGAGCTAAGTAGGGTCTACAGGTTAACGAGTAATAATCAACAAACTTAAATTTGCGGTTTGAAAAACATGTTCGTATGGGAGAACATGTTTTTCAACTACAATGTTAAGTTTGTTCTTGGGGTAAATTCATACCAACTACGCAACCCATTATTGTGCGTCCGACACGCACTGCACTTGGCCGGTTTTTTATGGTCAACACTCCTGGGCTTGTTACACGGTTAATTGCTCAGATTATGGTAATTCTGTATAAAAATGGTGCTAAACTTTTTTCTGTAGGTAAATATTATTTTTCTTGGTCCTAGGTATATGTTAAATATTTTTATGAAGACATTTTTTTTTTGTTGCTTTGAACACGTTACTGCTTTGGTACGAGTATTTCCTTGGGTCATCGAGCTTTGTGTTTAGGTACAAATTATGATTTAATAATATTGACTAGGTTACTAAAAGTTTTAAAGACTTTTCCGGACTCCATTCTTCACAAAAAGAAATGAAAGTTACCTATCGACAAGATAACGATATATTATAAGGTGTTGCAAAATTTTCCATCTTTAAGAAGAGTAGTAGACTTTTACTATAGGACCAACTTTGAAATCGCGAAAAAAGAATTGGCTGTTCCATACAATTTAGAACAGTAGGTATGAAACTTTAGTATGGAACAGCCGATTTTATTTTGCGATTTCAATGTTAGTCCTATAGTAAAAGTTATTCAGTTCGGTGGTCTAAAGCACCTCTTAAAGTTTGTAAGGTTCATTTTGAAACACCTCATACATAAATATTATTATGATCCCGTGACTGACTTTGTCAAACTTCAGTACCTGTCTGCATTTGTGTGGTTGGTTATAATATTTTCAACAAAATATGTAATTCAAGTCACGAGATATTTACCAAAATACATGAGAATGTTATCGTATCTCTTGGTTGTTCAACTTACCATAAACTGTATTCGGCACTCTAAGCGAGCTTTTTAGGGTTTTCTCTCCCAAAACGTCTCCCGAAGGTGTCATATAATTTCACATAAGTGCTATCAAGTGCCGGTGGTTTTCAAGTTCAAATTATTTTTTTTTTTTTTTTATATCACTGACGAATAAACAACATCTTTCAACAAGCACACTTTGTTTATGTAGAAACACCATCGTAAGTTTATTTTTTGCTTCAAAAATTAAAGATTGATCTCAAAATATTTAAATATGAACACAAAGCCCTTTGACATAGCTCACATAGTGTTGAGTATTATACTAGGACTAATAAAAGAAGTTAGTACCTTATGCCCACCTAATATTCGGAGTGCTCTGTGTACTTTCAGCGCATTCTACGCATTACTGTACAGTCCATTACCGGCTCACAACACAGTGAGCAACCCACTTCTCCCAGAAGATGAAGTGAAGGCTGCTGATGCACGTCGTAACGTTTATAGCCACAATACTATAACACGTGACACATAATACGGGACGTGGGCACATAACACGCGTATTCACTAGCTTGCGCTAGATAAGGCAATATCTGCTTACTGCTTACCCATATAAATTACATTACTCTCACCGAGGCGCTGTACAGGAAACAAGTCATATCTGCATAGATATTCTCTATTTACAGCCTTTTCGCCGATTTGTGAGAAATACGTGCAATATCTGCTATGTGCGTTATAAATTAAATTGAACATTTTTATGCTGAATGTGTTGAGCATTAGCTGTCATCTATCAAAGTTATGCCGTGTTTTATTGTTGTAAAGACATTACGGAGGGAATTATATTTAAAGGCTTGTGCAGACCAGCGCGACTTATCGCGCGATGCGACACCGGTTATTGTTATACTGTGAAGTTTTCTTAGAAATTGTATTGTTCGTGTCGCGTCGCACGACAAGTCGCGCTGGTCTGCACAAGCCTTAACACGGCTGGAAGTTTAGTAAGTGGGAAGCGTCGTTTTTTACATGTAGGTAATTGATTGCTTAAGTTGACAGATATAACGTCTGTGTCCAAGTAAGACATAGACATATAGATAAACAGCACCCCTTAAAATATCTCAACTAAAACATAATAAGGATAAATAGGTAGAACGTTGAGAACGAGAACGAGAAGCTTGTGGCTAAGTCCTAACAGCCGCAAGGATCGATCGCTATGCTTGTCGCGCTCGGTCCGTGGATGGACTATCTTTAGATACCGAGACCCCTCCGTGCCTCGGAAAGCACGTTAAGCCGTTGGTCCTGGCTGGTATTCGTAGAACTTTGACAGTCTTTTAGAGTCGCCAGAAGATCAAAAGTCTGACAAATAGAAAATAGGCTTAAATCATATTGGTCCTGTAACAGAAAATACGTCATTTAGTAGTCACTTGCAAGAACTGACATGCTAAACTGACTGACTATTTATAATCTTCAACACCACCCTCACGTTATAAGCTTCGATTATACTTCATTAGATCATAACAAATCATTAACATAATGTATTTACATGTTATCATCACGCTTTGCTTCCCCGAAAGGTTAGGCAGAGGTGTAGGTACTTTTAGTGCACCCACATTTCGCGACATTTCGCAAGTTATGTTTAAGTCCCATGTAATAGGGGGCGAGCCTATTGCCATCAACCGGACACAAATCCAAACTCCGGGCTGCTACTGAGATATTCCAGATGAAAAAACCCAATAAAACGCTGACTTTTATAATGTATTTAATTATGATAGCATGTAAATCTTAAATATAATTAGGTCACATGTTTAATATAATACTTTGCACATATATAATATATTACGACGCACATGTTGAACAATACGAATATTAAAAGAACACGTCCTCACGTTTTAGTGAGAATGGTTCTATAACTAGAATAATCTAGCTAGATGATCGTAAGCTAACGGTGGGTGAGTTGGTCATTGTAGGTACTTGAAGATTTATTGTTGCTGGGGGATAAAATGTCTCGCTGAACTACGAAACAGTTTTAAAAAGACTTAATCCATTTCTCGTAAAGTTATGTCGTAAACATTGAGACGGTCATACA
This sequence comes from Agrochola lota, assembly GCA_947364205.1. Lineage (NCBI taxonomy): Eukaryota > Metazoa > Arthropoda > Insecta > Lepidoptera > Noctuidae > Agrochola > Agrochola lota. Next base: position 14,855,621 of record OX376235.1, on the reverse strand, counting down.
TACTTTGCAATAGTTGCAGCTGTGTTGCCGCTCGTAGCTGCAATACATAAATAAAAGTTTATGGGAGTTAATTTTATCCGTGTTCATGGATCAAATTTTATTCTAGTCTTTAATTAATTTGAGTTACGACAAACGATGAATTTGAATAATAAACGCGCGCGCATGACACTTCATATTTTGTTAAAATTTGCTAGTTAAGAAATGACCAGATCAAACAGTTTGTAGGTATAACAGTGAAGTGAAAAGTTGCAGCTTATCACAAGTTTACGTCGCTACACTTGAGTGGAACGATATTGACCTATCACTTCACTTGATTACCGCAACTTGTGCATAATAATAAGTTGTTCGTTATGTAATGTGGGTGAAGGCCTAACCATGTGCAATACATAAATCTACGTATTGATGATAAATTCACCTCAATTGACATCGTGAGGACACCTGGACTTGTAGTTAATATAAGTCTGAAATCGCCAACCCGTCTTGAGCAAGCGTGGTGATCAATGCTCGTGCCTTCTCTGTATAAGAAGAGGCCTATGCCCTGCAGTGGGACAGTAGCGAGCTGGTATTATTGATGATAAATTAAACAAAAAAAAAATACCCTACAACTTTTGGTTTAACAATTTAGAGTATAAACTATACGTATAAACCTATGAAATATATGTCAGCAAATCTCAAAGTCTGCCAACTAGAACGTGACCACTAAATAGCTGTAGCTACAAGCTATAAATTAATTCATACATAAACATCGCTTGCAGCTTGAATTTCGAGAATGCTCAGTAAACAATGAGCGGTCGTCACATGGGACATTTCCTCGCAAGTGACACGAAGCTTGATAAACATTCCTTCACTTATTATTTAACTCCCACCCTCTCTTCTGTTGCTGCAATTTACACAAACGCGTCCGCAATTTGTTCAAGTGACGTAATTCCTGAATTTTTCACGAGATTTCCTTGGCTTTGCGAAGTAAATAAAAATGTTTATTTACTCCTGAGCTGGTTAAGATGGAGCTTCAAAGAATTTACCGTCACAAAAGGCATTTTCAACGGTCAGCCACGAGGATTTAAATATTGTGTTGATATATAATTTTGTCTAGATTCCTCACGGATTTTTTTTCGCGTTATACTCACACAATGGCCATATTTCATATGTTTATCTTTATGAAGAGCTGTGATGAGTATAAATTGATCATCGCAGTTAGACACCTAATTATACAACTGGCAGCTTTACAACAAATTTTGTATTTTGTATCGTCGCGTCGCGTCGTTAAACGTTTATCTAAATGCCAGCTGTACTGCCAATTTCATGTTATCAGCGAGTTAACGTTTATTCCATAAACTAGCTCCAATAATAAGTATTAAGTAAGCACTCAATATAATTATTTATGTTTGTTTAATTTTGATGTTTATCTATTGAATATTCAGCTTGTGCTTACTATATTAACTTTCATTCCGTAATTTTGCATATTAACTTAGAGTTTACGATTTCCTTAATAAGTTAAAAGATAGTACCTACTCATTGATGTTTTCAGCTGAATCTATTCAACCTTTAGGTACATTCTAAAACGGATAGTTTTAAAATAAGATGATGACGATGCAGTTAAAATTAATGCGACGGTTTAAATCCGAATCATTTTCAACGTTCACCTCAATGATATCACTTTGCATTAACTTTAAACACAACTCCATTTACAGATAATCAGTATCATCAACTACATTTTGTTCAAGTTTTTTAAAACCTCTTTATTCTCTTCCTGAAAATAAAGTCTGAAATACAGTTTTATGTTTGTTCCGAAGTTGTCTTTTACATAAATGACCTGTTTAAAAAAGGGCTACACAATCATTTGTATTTTCTACCGCTAACCCATTAGCTTGTATTTAATTTGTAACCTCTATGTTGAAATATTCACTCTCACGAATTTACAACAAAAGGGAGTTTTTTGTGTAAACTCATTCTAAATGGTTGGAACTTCATCATTACCATAATGAAGCGGTTTTATTCGAGAGCACAAATTAATGTGTGGAGCAAGCATAAAACACATCGACAACAATCGTTAAATGCAATTTATTTACTTAATGGCCACATAAAACACAGAACCAAACAAGTGTTTAAATAACAAACTAACTGTGAAAAATATTCATACTTAAGTTAAGATTTAGAACCACAAGTTAAAATATATTTAGGTCATGAATGTTAACCGTCGACGAAGTCGTAGGTCTTATTACAGTCACCATATTTTACAAGACAAAGAGCAAGTTCAAGGTAACTGTTGACAACCATTCTCCCTGAGGTGGCTTAATTAAAAGCCGAAATTCTCCGACAACTTCTGACCCTAATTTATTAGCTCGGTACGCGCAATATTAAGCGAATTAATTTACTGTAGAACGATTCGCTATAATATAGGTTATAAATAAGCTAACGGTAATATATATTGTATTTATAAATCTGTTGAACATTTTAGTCATGTTCGTTTATAACTTCATTAGACATATTTGTAATGTATTCCATTCAAAATTTATTAATTCAATTCGGAGTCCTATAATAAAACTTGTGAGGCTACAAAACCCGTAAAACCCTACAAACCGACCTTAATAGTAACTATTATTAAATAATAAAAACGCCAGAGAATTAAACATTAACAGAATTCTATTATGTCAGTTGTACGCGTTCATTTCTGATTTATCGTGTACTAGCTGCGCCCCGCGGTTTCACCCATATAAGTCTCGATCCCGTGGAAATTTCGAGATAAAAGGTATCCTATATCCTTCTCCAGGTCAACCCATGGTCTACCCATGTGCCAAATTTCATCTAAATCCATTCAGCCGTTAGAGCGTGAAGGCATAACAACCAAACTCACTGTCGCAATTATATTATTAATAACTGCCCGCCCCGGCTTCGCATGGGTAGCACTTAGTACTTATCTACGGCGCACCTATTTATCTACCCTACTCTACCCTACCTATCTACACTACCTACCTTACCTACCCTGCCTACCCTACCTACCCTACCTACCTAACTACCTACCCTGCCTATCTACATACCTAGCTACCTACACCTACCTATCCTACCTACCTATCTATCTACATACCTACCTACCGTACCTATATTCATACCTACCTACCTACCCTACCATACCCACTACCTACCTACAGTACTAATAATTATCGCTATTAAAAAATTGGGGTTGGTGGTAGAAGGGTGAAAATTTAGGCTTGTACCTGTGTTTTTTAATGCCGAAAATCATTCATTAAAAACACTGTCCAAATAATTAAAAATATTTTTTTGGGGTTGACCACCCCTATAACTTATAGGTATGAAAATAGTTTACGTCCCATTCTCAGACCTACTGAATATATACACAAAATTTCATAAGAAGCGGTCAAGCCGTTACGGAGGAGTTTTGTTACAAACACTGTGACACGAGAATTTTATATATTAGATATAGTTAGATATAGATATAGGATATTTGACTGTACATAGACTGTACATCATTTTGCCCTGTGAAAAAAACATTGAATACGTTAGTTGATAATCTGACCTTATAGTAACCAACTTGCTGAAAAAACACAAAACAAGCAATAAGTATACTTAGACAAATATTTTCCGAGCAAGTTATACATTTATTTTCAGTTTTCTAAAAGTTGCCTCTTTTGCACATGCAGGTTTATGTGGACCTCCGCAACCACTAAGTCCCTAAAATGACCGAAGCATTGCGTGCTCGTAATATAATTATATTCCTATTATGACAGTTAGGAACCGCTTTAATATAATAAATTATATTACGGTATATAGCTACGTATATCCCTAGGGATATAACTATATTACGGCTATAACCATCTTACTGCGATATTTACGTATTATTTTGCATGATATGTTGTCCACCACATTAATTTTCCGGATACTTGAGCATCCTAATTGAGAAGGGCCGACCCTTATTTAAATAATTTCCACTAGCCCGCGGTAGAGTTCAGCATCTCTGTGATTTACTTAGTTCCGTGTATTTAGGACCAAACTTCTGTTTGTCATATATTATGTTTTAGGAAGGATGGTGAAGTTTAATCTTCTTTGACATAAAAGTAATGATCAAGGAACGATTAGATAAATATTTCTTGTCATATATTTTTAACGGAGTTTTGTCAAACACATGACTGTGCTATAATTTAATGTAACATCTTGCATGCAATGTGTGTGTGTATACTTATGTTTTAAACAAATAAATTTTATCTTATCTTATCTATCTTATCTTGTTAATGTAATACTACAGATATAGTTAAAGTATTTCCACAGACAAACAGTTTAATTTTTGCAGGAACAAAATAATCATTAAATAACTTGATAGAATTGTTAACATTTTCACACTTAGTTGAATTTAATTAAATTCAACCACCTCAAGGGATATCTACTGCTTAGACGCGGATCATAACATAACGTTATATAACATCAAGCCTATATTTTCAAAAAGGTTAGGCAAGGTTCCCACCCACATTTCGCCAGTTCTATGTAATAGAGGTGAGCCCATAAATTACTATGAGCTATTATAACCATGTTTATTATTGATATCATTGTTTACAATCTCTGTAACACCACAAACCACAGAATCATGGTAAGCAACGTTGATTACATAATCATTATATTTAAACTAGTAGATATTAGTACTATACATATTCATAAGTAAACAGGGCAAAGGTATACAGTGTGTTTGAACTACTAAGAACTTAACTCCAGCTGATACAGTTGTGTAGATAGAATCAACATGAAATTCAATTAAAACAAATCGATAATGTCTAACAATAGATCAGGCAACTTAATACAAAAACAAATAAGTATACCTACTATTGATTTCAGAATTTCAGATTTCCGCAATTAAAATATTTTAGGCAGTTCTTTACATTTGCCGAATTTACACAAAAGCGAAGAAGTCTTTGCCCAGCAGTGGGATGATATAGGATAACATTAACAGTAACAGTTACAATATTTTAGTGGAAATCTGCTTATAACTTCTCAGTCAGCATAATCGCTTAGACTCGAACAAAATTGCAACAAGTAAATCTTTCCGAAACGCTCATTCAGGAAAGGTGTAATTTATTCAAGATTCATCACTTGGCATGTTTCGATATAGACTCCTTCTGTGCGTTCAAGCGCGTACGTGTTTAATTTTCGGCTAGTTGTATACAAGTTGTGGGTAGTCGTAAATCTTAGTCATGGGCGATGAGATTCTGTGTGGGTCGCAGATTTGGTTTCAGGTTTTGTGTATTCTAAATTCTGGTTGGTTGAGGTTTGGATGGAAGATTTATATTTCGACATGTGAATATTTATTCAAATCGTGAAAGAGTGACAACCTATTGGTTTGTAAAATATTTTGCATTGCAAGCCGATTACAACGTTTGTGCTATGAAAATTCACCGATCTTGGTGACGCTGGCTTCAGTTTATATGCAAAGACAAATCGATCAAACCACTTTGAATATTTTGCACCTGCTGCTGATGAGTTTTTAAATTCGACTCACGATGTGTTGCTGTGGATAACGATCGCATGATACGTAGATATACTCATAAATGTAAGAGAGATTATGGAAGACAAGGGTAATTAGTTTTTGGATTGACAAGGATTGGGTAATGCCATGTCGTCCAGGTAAGTAACCTGTCAGTTGATCGATTTGATTAGGTTAGGTTAGGTTAGGATTTCTGTCTAGATACGATTACATGCAAATGAAACTGCTATTTTATAAATCAGCTCGCCGTCCTATCTTGATAGATAAGCTTGTAGTAGACGCACACAGTCGTGTTGCTACCGTTTGGAATGCTTTGTATCTACCGCAGCGTTGGATCGAACACATAGTTTACGAACTGATTTACATTAGTTTCGTTTAAATTCAGGAGCTCAACAATGATAGAAGCTGAATTAGTTTTCACTTTATCAGTTGAGAACATCGACTGTATTCCGTTTATAAGAGTACCACGTAGATACCTAGAAAGGTATCTACGTGGGCTCAGCAGTGGAAAGTCTAACTTAATTTCAAGCTTATAAAGTAACGAAACAAGTCTACTTTAAAGTAGTTTCGATTAAAACATCAATATTTATTTAATCAACTTCATTTATGACACAAAATGACCTGAATGCTTTATCAGTCTTAGTTTAATTTTGTATTCAATAACATAGTCTTTTTCTTAGAAAAGCCTACATTGAACAATGATTGCTCATAGATACAATATGCTCCCTGCAATCGCTTTTTTCAGTCCTTGCAGAAATCCGTGGTCTTACGACATTTTTTTACAGCTGCAAGTTTCACGAGTTCTGGGAACGATTTGACTAGAACCTTCCTGATAGCGTCTACAATTTTCAGGATCTCCGCGATGATTAAATTCGTTGCAAAATTGTCTGAAAGTTACGACGATCAAAGGATATATCCCGATCTAAAAAATATGCGTCTGTAATGTGTCATAGTTTTTCACTTTAGCTGTTGAGAACATAGATTATATTGAGTTTATAAGAGTGTCTAGACAGGTATCTATCTGCACTCAGCAGCATGAAAGTCTAACTCAATTTCAAGTTTCTCAATTAAATTAAATGATTTTATTAAATAAAGATTTTAATTGAAACTAGCCTTACTTTCAATTTCATTTAAAACCCACATTAGATTCCGTTGCGTAGTTTAGATGAACAACACGATCACGCAGACAGACACGAAAAGCGATAAAAGATTAACTATATCAATCAAACTACAGCACCAATTTTCTATAAAAAAATGCAATGTGCTGTACTGTACTGTTTTGCGCAAAGATTTTTGATTTACATTAAAAATACTCCCCACTTGCTGTCAAAAAACTGAAAAACCATTCATTTATTGTTTTTTTTTTATTTTCCTTCTTAATAAACGGCTAGTACGATCTAATACGATCAGTGCAACGAATCATAAAAAAATACATAAGAACTTTTCCTCTGCTATGAACTGCAGCACAAGCCGAAAGGCGAATAAATAAAGCTAATAATAAACAATGTTCGTAGCTCAGAGCTGTCACACCCCCATGCATGTAAAGCGAGGGGGATTGTGGAATCCGTGGGAACCCAACTTTCGGATTCCATACACCTTAGATCCCTCTCCTCAACCGAAACCTCCAAGTATTTGGGTATGTCGGAAGCATTTGGCATCAATGTTACCGACATGAAACAATCGTTGAGGGAGCGTTTCTTTGGCCGCCTGAATAAAGTGTTAAATAGTCTTTTATCAGGCGGAAACAAGGTACGCGCCTTCAACGGTTTTGATGTATTCTTTCGGTATACTCAAATGGACTCAGACGGAACTTGACGCTCTGGATAGGAAGATCCGTACATTGCTGACAGCTTATCGGATGCATCACCCACGGTCATCAGTGATGAGACTGTACATCACGCGGAAGTGTAGGGGTCGAGGTTTCTTAAATGCTAAAACCCTCCACAACCGCGAGATTTGCAGTCTCAGGGAATATTTCCTCCAAACTGACGTGGGGATACACCGAGATGTGGTCGCAGTGCCTTTCGATACAGGCTCCAATACTCCGTCTTCACCCTCTCCTTGCCAACATTTACCCGATGTATGCGAAGAGTTAATATATAGGCCTCATCTAAATAAATTATGGGTTGGGCGGGGAGATTTATTATTTTTATCCACTGCATGCAAGTACTTAGCTCTCCAAGCTGATATTTCATTGCGCTCCATAAGAACCTTCCGATTAGATTGAGATTTTTTTTAACGAAATCCTACCTTGTGAAGCAGCTTTCGCAGACTCTCTCGCTGTCCTGTGTAATTTATATCTATCTTTAAGATCTGTAGAAGCTTTTTAACAGTAGGGACCTCTTTTTTAGCAGAATAAAATTCATGTAATTTCCTCCGTATAACTCCCATGTCAAAATCATCAACATGCACAAATCCACTTTTACGATTTCTCTCCTTGCCTGGTGTCCGAATTTTTGTACCAGTTTCTTCTGCTGCGTGCCCTTCCTTATTTTTTTTTTAAATTAGTCCTTGACTCACACCTGAAATATAAGATAATAAAATAAATGTTAGTAGAAATTTGAAATCTGGCAGGTAAGTTGGCTCACTCACTTAGCAGGTTACCTAATAGATGTACGTTACCATTACGCTAACCTGCAGCAAGAATAGAAACGAATATTTCGTGGAATTAAATAATTAGTTAAGTATCGGGTAATTTATAACAAGAAAGTTGACAACACTAACCTGTCGCTGCCGAAATTCGTTTGTATATTTGATTAAATGGAATAATCGGAGACCCCGCCCGAGCTTCTTTTTCAAAAAAGGTTTTAACCTTTAGAATAATGTTTCGAGCATCACTTTTAATAGCTTTCGGCATATTTAACTTTATAAATTCAGCAATATCACGGCAAAACAACCAGAGAACCCGAACGTAGTAGACACTGACAATCGAATGACATTTCAACATGACGGCCGTAGTTCCAATTTTCGCCATTTCACAGATAAGTTGGTAGGAGTGAAAAAGGATTCTTGAGCCAGCGCTAATTAAAATCTTTCATTGTAATTAAATCTTCTATCGCAGCATTCCATAGAATACTGAGATTCTGTTTAAAATTAAAAAGTAATTATGTTATATTGTGGACAAAAATGGTTTGTAGCTTTGTAGCTTGAAAAATAACTTACAAAAACGTATTTTTTAATCAAAAGAAAATCCCGCTTTCCCCACTCTACGTGAGTTCTTTTAGAATTGTATTTACAAATTGTCAATACAATTGGGTTAATTTTTTGCTTTTAGTGAAGGAACGAGAGAACCAACGTTTACTTGAATCTCTGCCTAGTTCGCTGCGCTCGGGAACACTAGCATCCTTCGTTACGTTCGGAATTCAATGCCCGAGCAAAATACACTTTAGCCCCTCGGTAAATAATCTTTTATTACACAAATATTTCTCAGCCATATGTTCAGTAACACAACTTTATCCTTGCTCAGTACACTGAGGTCACTGCTAACGACTGTACAGGAGCATTCGTCTTCACATTGGCTTTGGTTCACTGCCGCGTGATAGATCGGCGTCGTTTGGATACATTGCTGCCCACGAATGTACAGTTCACTTGCCAAACAATTCAATACTATGTGGATGTAGCGAATTATGTGATAATAATGTTCGAAGCTTCTCAGTTCCACTGCTTCAGAGAATAAAGTCAATTGTTATCAAACAAAAATTCTTATTCACAGGAAAATTCAGTCTACCGTTGATACTGCAAAGTATCGCTGTTATTTTAGAAGTGTATCTCTCACATTAAACCTACAATTCCGAGAACACATATTGTAGAAGGTTGGAAGCTAGTCAATGATACTGCTGCGTTTTAAGGTAAAATAAATGTATTTAACGGACCAAAGGTTGTAAATATAAAGGAGCGAGGGAGCACACGCGATGACCGCTAATCGAGTACTGATTGCTCAGTGGATATTAATTAATTAAGTTATGTAAAATGCTTAGTCGTCGGTAGTGTATGGTTTCACCGTACATGCTCCCGGGCAAAAAAGTTACACATCTTCTAGTCTAAAGCGACATGTTTTAGACATAGGTGACGTGGCTACGTCTCGTTTAGGGTTAGTGTCCTCACTAATTATATTCACTTCACTAGGCTGACGGTCAACCGTACTCTGCTTTCGCGAGAACACAACACTATTCGCCACACTTTGTGATAGTAGTTCCACTGAAGAAACTGAACGGCACCTTCTCCATAAAAAGTATGACGCCAATAAAACGGCTACACCCAGCAAGCCGTAACAAATAATATACTGATGAATGTCATCTGTAGACAGAGAGTAATCTGGTAAGATAGTATTGGCAGATTTCAGTTGTTCTATTCGTTCGCCCAGGTCCACTAATGTGCTGTTCAGTGGATCTTCGTATGCGGTGTAGTGAGATAGTGATATATTAACCATATGGTTTAATTCTGCTATCTGAGGTATCGGAATATCAGAGTTTGATTTAATTGTGTTTGCTGATAGGGCATGAGAATACAAGGTAAAATCTTTACTTTTTATTACGCATTTCGGACCTAGATCAATAATTCCGACTGCAGTCAACTGTTTAAAGGAAACTTGATCTTGACATATAATCCTCACTGAGTAGGTATTGCAGCAAAAATACATGTACCTCGATGGATCATTTAGTTCGAGCCAGCTGTCTTGGCAAGGGGATTTAATTACAACGCATTGTTTTAATTTATTATCCAGCTTGCAGAATTTTTCATCGATGCTTAAGTGATTAATTGGTTTGTTAGCTTGGCATAAATATGACTGATCATTATGCAGGCATGATTGGAGCTCCATAAACGACATTGTGAAGAAAGCATCTTTCTTCAAACTAATAGCCACGAACTCCGCAACCGGTAGTACGCTAATCATACCATTTTGAACTTGCTGAGGAACTGGTATGATTTTATAAATCTTGTAGCTGTCTCTACTGGTCAATGGAAAAGTAATCTCAAATATGAAGTATTCTTCCATCATTCTCGCCTTTACCTTCAACATACTGTAAATATGTTTTAAGTCAGATTGTAGATTGTCCACGGGCAGGGTAGTATCCTTTGTTAGTTGTCCAGAAATGAACTGTAACTCACGCTGTAACTGATCTGGAGTTAACAGATGAGCGTTGAATTTCCCGTGGTAAATATCCGTGATGATATCTAACAGAGTATCCTGGATCCTTTTAAGGTTTTGAAGTAAGTTGATAGTTGTGACTGCCGACAGAGCAAAGTCTTGCGTTTTAGCTAAACCTTCAACTTCTTGTGTAATAGCAAGGGCAGCATTATCCAACTGATTCAAGTGTTTGTTTATTGTTTTATGTTGTAACTGGATAGTTTGCTCGGTTCTTTTTAATACATTGTATTCAGCCTCAATGATAGAGGTCTGATTTCTTAACAAACTATTAAGATGCTGTTCGTTTTGTTTAACAAGCTGTATATCTTTTTTATACTGTTCGGCGAATCGTTCGTCTAATACTCCGAACAAGCTATTGGCCACGTAACCGATACCGTTAATGAGTCCGCGACGCTGTCTGGTGCGCACATCAAAGTGCTGACTAATCATAAGTTGATTATAGTGCTGTATTTCTTTGAAGTCGTGATTTAATTGAAGTGTTATCATATTACAGTGACTCTTATCGTTTAGGGATGCACAGAGTCTTTGTAAATATTCCAAGAATTTTGTGGCGGCAGTATTTCCTTCCCAATAAGGGCTCATATCATAATAAACAATCAGATTCCATTTGTCTCGAATAACTTGCATGTTGTCTACTGACTCAAAATACAGCGAGTTATTGCTAGGCAACTTTGATATATTGAAAGCTGCTTGAGACGATGTTATCAATGAAATAAAAAAGATTAACGACATTGCTAATGATATGAAGTTAGTTTTGATTTTGCTGCTTCTAATCCGCACGTCAGGCTCTTTCGAGGTGACGTTGTTTGCTTGATTAACATTGTTATCTACCGTATTACTTGAAGCTGGCGGTATCGGCAAGATTGACAGTTTCACAATCGGCCTTTTAATTGTTCCGCTTTTTGTTTTAAGAGTTACTACCCGAACTAATCCATCTTGACCTGGATGAGTTTCTATTACTCTACCCATCATCCATTTTCCAGGTGGCAGATTGTCGTCCTGGATGGTCACTAAATCATCAATGGTAATATTTCGCTCAACGCTTCGCCATTTGCTTCGTACAGATAACTGAGTCAGGTACTCCGCTCTCCATTTCTTCCATATGTCGTTTACTATTTTAGCTGATAAATACCATCTAGTTCGAGCATCTGTTTCAGTTTCAATTATGGCAGTTCCGCTCCTTCCGGTCAAGAAGTGAGCCGGAGTCAGGACATTCAAGTCTTCGATATCTTCCGATAAGGCACATAAAGGCCTAGAGTTCAAACAAGCCTCCACCTGTGCTAAGATAGTGCTAAATTCTTCGAAGGTTAGCTTTTGTTCTCCTATTACTCGCTTGAGGTGATGTTTTAAGCTTCTAATGGCTCGCTCCCATAGACCCCCTGCACTAGGCCAAGATGGGGCATTGAAGTGCCATTCTATATTTAAATCTGCTAGCTCAGCGAAAAAGTTATGATCATATACATTTTCGAAATCGTGATAGCTTTCCTGTAGCATTCTATTAGCTCCCACAAAATTCGTCCCGTTATCGCTGTAAAGATGACGCGGCGCTCCTCTTCTGGCTGCCATTCGTCGTAATGCTGCTAAGAACCCAGAACTGGTTAAATCGGATACAAGCTCTAAATGGACAGCTTTGGTCGCTAGACAAATAAACAGCGCAATATATCCTTTAGTGGTCTTAATTCCACGTCCCTTGTTACTTTTAACATCTACATAACCTGTGTAATCCACTCCAGTGTGATAGAATGGTGGGGCCGGGTTGCTTCTGGCTACGGGTAACTCTCCCATCAGTTGATGCTGTATTTTGGGCTCATGCTTTGCACAGGTAACACAGTTTCTCACTTCCTTCCTTACAGCTTTATTTCCCGCAATAATCCAGTATCTCTGTCTAAGGTTAAATAAAGTTAATCGCGGTCCACCATGAAAGGTGAGCTGGTGAGCTAGTTGAATTACTAGAGCAGTAAGCCGGCTGTTATGAGGCAATATCGCAGGATGCTTCATGTCCATACTCATGTTTGCTTTGCTTAACCGGCCTTTAACTCGTAGAATCCCCTCGTGATCAATAAAAGGATTAAGTTTTAATAGATTACTTCTGCTACTTAATTTAATATACCACAGCTTTTGGAATATCAGCTTTAGCTTTGTTGTGAGTGGTGACAACCATCCCAACGGGTCGAATACCTTTGATATTTCCGATAAAAGTAGACGTTTAGTTACTTTTGCGTTTGGATTAGCTATGCTATATTTGAAATTAAACAGGTCATCACAAGAATTCCAGCGAAGACCTAATGTTTTTGGTGTACTTTCTGATTTAAAGTTAAAAATTATATCGCCGTTGCTGCTGCTGCTTTTTTCTATATTTTGAAGGAGTTCTGAATGATTTGCTGACCATTTTCTTAGTGTAAAACCTCCTGATTTTAATAATCTGTTGAGATCATCAATAAGCTGCTTTCCTGTTTCGATGGAGTGTGATCCATGGACCAGATCATCCATATAAAATGACTCTTCTAGTATCTTCGCAGCTTCCGGAAAATTTCTTCGTTCATCCGCGGCTAGACGTTTTAGAGACATCATTGCTAGAAATGGTGCTGATTTAGTTCCGTATGTGACGGTGGTAAGGTTATACGTTTGCAAAGGTTGATCTGATGCATACCTCCATACGATTTGCTGATATTGCTGATCTTCTTTGCTCATCAATATCTGCCTGTACATCTTCTCGATATCCGATGTATAAACGAAACGATATTGACGCCACTTTAAAATTAGTTCTTGTAGGTCCTGTTGTAAATTTGGGCCTTTATTCATCAGGTCATTCACACTATATCCGCTTGACGTCCTTGCTGACGCGTTAAACACTACGCGTAGCTTCGTAGTTGCTGATTCTGCTCGTTGCACGGAATGGTGCGGTAAGTAACATGATAGCGCTTGTTTGTTATTTTTGCTGTTACTAGGTACCATATGTCCTAAGGCAATGTACTCACTAATAAATGCTTTATATTGTTCTGCTAAAATGGGTTGTTTGCTAAATTTTCGTTCCATATTATGGAACTGTGCTATGGCCATCTCTTTCGATGAACCTAGTTTTTCATTTATATCAGCTTTTAGTGGCAATCTTACTTCGTACCGCCCGTCTTCACGACGTTTTGTTGTAGATGAATAGAAGTCAATACATTCTTGATCTTCCAATGATAAGTTCGTATTTTCGCTTATATCTTCGATCTCCCAAAACTGCTGAATATCGTGAATATTATTCATGACGACGTTGCATTGAAGTGATGACATTTGGCCACCGCCGTATATAATCCAACCAAGCTGTGTTTCTTGTAACACTGGTTGCGATAAGCTTTCTCCTTTGATCAATCCTCCTAATAATATCAAGCCATTCACTTGAGCGCTTAGTAATAAGTCCACTGGACGGCTATGGTTAAAATATGGATCAGCTAGTTTAAGATTTTCTATGTAGGACCACTTCGATGTGTCAAAGGATTTATACGGGATATCTTTTAGTAGGTTGCTCATAATAAGTACGTCGGTATTAAACGAAAAGTCATTATGTGTAGAGAAACAACATAATGTGACCACACCGTTGCAGTTGTTCTCGACTTCCCCTACTCCGAATATCAATCCGTTGAATTTTGATCTTTGTAATCCTAACTTCTTCGCTGCACTTTCTCTTATCAGAGAAACTTGTGATCCAGGGTCAATGAGAGCCCTTAAGACATGATAAGATCCATCAATCGCTGCGACTTTGATCAAGGCTGTAGCTAACAAAACTTCATTCGTTCCTGGTTCATTTTGTGACATATGCGCAGTCATTGCGACATTGTCTTGCGAATTTGGGTCAGCTGTTGTCGTTACAACGCTATTCGATTGCGATATATTTTTTGAGCAGGCGTCATGTAAAACGGAGTGGTGATTTCCGTCACATTTGCGACATCGCCTAATGGAAATGCATTGCTTGCCATTATGGTCGAATAAACAATTTTCGCATAATTTTAGCTTTGCGGCTGTTTTTAATTTTGCTTCATTAGGCAACTGCAAAAATTTTTCGCAATTGAACATGGCATGTTGATGACCGCAAAATTGGCATTTGCTGGTCGACACGTGTAAGGCTTTTAAATGCGGCTTGTTAAATTTATTGGCGTAGTTGTATCGTCTTGCTTTTTGATTTTCAGGAAGATCGTTATTTGTATGATTGTTTGATTTCGGTGATGCTTGATCTAGCTTTCTGCGGGATGTTTCCAGGCTCGTAAATTTACTTTCTAAGTAGTCCAAAAAATCCTGCAAAACCGGTAGCTCTCTAGAATTTTTAAGCGAGTCTATGTAATCTCCGTAGGTTTCGCTATCAAGCTTCTGTGACAATAAATGCACGAGAAGTGGATCCCAGGTGCTTATATCAATCCCTAAGTTCCGTATGGCATGTAAGCTTTCTAGTGTTATGTCATGCAGTTTTTTAATATGACCTACTGTTTGCTGCTGCATAGTAGATAAACCTAGCATAGTATTTATAATTGATGAAAATATGAGCTTTTTATTGTTATACCGATGGTTTAAGATTTCCCAGCAGGTATCATAGTTACTGGAACTTATGGGAAGATGCTGAATGAGTCTTTCCGCCTCACCCTTGACCTTTCCTTTCAAAAATTGCATTTTTTGCGCTTGCGACAAGGTAGGGTTGCTGTGAATAGCTTCGGTAAAGAGGTCCTTGAATGACGTCCAATGCTGATAATTTCCTGAAAATACAGGGATATCCATTTTCGGTGTGGAGTGCTCTCTATGTGATACACTCCAAAGCTTTTTGTTGATCATTTTCTTTAGATGGATATATGCTCGCTCATGCTGTGTATAAGCTGCCTCGTAATCATCATCCTCCCCACCTATCTCGCTATCAATCTCCCAATGAAGACAGTCAATTTGTGACCAGCGTGCTTGTAGAGTTCGTAGTGCGTCCTCCATTTCCCACTTTTCGGACATGGAGTCTAGGTCGATTAAACCCGCTGATCTCTTGAATGCTTTAAAATTTGCTGCTTGTTTACGTATCATATCATCAAATTTGCTAGTTGAGCCTCTTGACTCCATAGTACGTAAACTGCTGACTTTTCTTGTCTGCTCATAACCCGATGGCCCTGCTTCTTGTTCGGCTTCCTTTTGCTCCTCTTGTGTCGCTTGAGTACTCCTAACAGTTCTCATAGGCGTTAGCTTGCTTGATAACTGCTGGCGTTGTTCGCTGATTAGAGATTTGGCGGCTGTATAATGCTTGCTAACCTTTTCATGCTCTGAGTTTATAAAGTACGAATGATCTTTGACCCCATATTCACAGATAGCTAAGTGATTATTCTGATAATCTGACCAATACTTCTCTAACATCTCTAATCGCCTTTTGAAATAGTCATCAGATTTCCTATCTGCGCTATCCTTTTTTATATTTATCGGTATTTTCCGGATTAATTCGCTAAGTTCAATTTGTTGATAGTAAAGATCCTCCATGTTGCTGCTAGTTAGTTTTTGAAGTTAAAAAGGAAAGATCTTACTTGAACAATAGTGGCGTTTGACTGCCCCTGGTTTGCTGTTGTCGCACTTCGATTGCTGATGCTCGGCTATAACTGGACACTGTCGTCCTGCTGCTGTAGACACCGAGTGCTGCTGCTGTAAATACCGATTCGCTGCTTGCTATTCCGGATGCTGATTGCTTCGTGCTTGAAGCGCTGATGTTCCGTTGCTCGGGATGCTCAGGAACGTTGCTCGTGTTCACTAGTATTGTAACTCCGCCTTGTGCTGCTATAGGGTTTTGCTACAAATACTTTGCTAAAGTTCTGCGTTTGCGAAACTATGTCCACAGTTCACGCGTATCACTGTTATCCAATATGCTGATTTCTGAACGAGATCACTCACTAGATTCTAAATACACGTAACTTCCCAAAAAAAAACGAATACTAAAACTCGCGAGGTCCCGCCCGATAGCTCGAAGGACCATGTAGAAGGTTGGAAGCTAGTCAATGATACTGCTGCGTTTTAAGGTAAAATAAATGTATTTAACGGACCAAAGGTTGTAAATATAAAGGAGCGAGGGAGCACACGCGATGACCGCTAATCGAGTACTGATTGCTCAGTGGATATTAATTAATTAAGTTATGTAAAATGCTTAGTCGTCGGTAGTGTATGGTTTCACCGTACACATATAATAGGTACCGCGCAGACAAACAGCAGTCTACAACATTTAAAATAGCATCCTCATAGTTAGCAGAAAAAGACGATAAGAATTACAACTAAATCTATCAGCATCAAGTTGAGTTTTAAACAGTCCGTTGAGTTTTAATTTCCACCTTCAACATGTTTTAAGTTTATTAATTTCACTGACATCTACTCACCAATATATCTAAATGTAATGGTGTGTTAAATGAGAAATAGGTATGCTTAACTTTGCAAGCGATCCACATCAATCCTTTCTTTCAATATTATAGTTTGCACAAGTAAGTTTTAAACATAAATCAGTATTGCTGCTACACAGGGAGGGTAAAGTTAAAACAAACAACAGTAAAGGATCAATATTTATGATTGATCGTTTTGTCGATAGTATTTTACGATCCTTCGACGCATAGTTATGAAGAGATATGCTGCAAATATTTACGAGAAGGTTGTTGGCCAATTTTCCAGCAAAAATTTTAATGGTAATGTATCGGTATGTTACATTTTGCGAGATCCGTTTCCCGTAACCAATCAGCGGGTAATGCATCCCACATGTTCAGTGTTTAGTCAGATTAATTCCATACATTTACATAACTATCAGCGGTGCTCGCTATTAACATTGGCACAGGATAATGTTCACCAAAACAGTACATTGTTTTGTAAAACAAAACTCTTCGAATGATACTCATATACGAGTCGGAGCAGTGAAGATCACGTATTGTACTGCAGATGTCCTGGTCGGTCATGTATCACTTAGCGATGTTCATGATCATATTACTGCATTATTCAGTTAGGATGAAAACAAGTCTGTATCCACATTGATCAAGTGTCTTCCCCTTAACATAAAGAAAAAAGAAAAACGTTGTTTTAATTTTATAGCCACTTAGCAGTTTAAGTCATATTTAAATTACTTATTAGCTAATAGGCTAGATTTCAATGTAAATACAGTACGGTCGTCTGTGTACGCACCCGAATCGGACGTCATTGAGAAAGGGCTTGTCTGTGTAGCGACCCGATTCGGGCGCCTGGCGTCTGCCTTCAGTTTTGACGTAATTTTGCTCTAACTCTATCTAACTTGCACAGAGTCTAGGAAACAAAATAACAAATACATAATGTCACTGTCAAGTCTATAACCAAATGTGAAACTTTATAACAGGAAAAAAAAGAAAAACCGGTCAAGTGCGTGTCGGATCACGCACAATGAAGGGTTTCGTAGTTGGGATGAATTTATCCCAAGAACAAAACTTAACATTGTAGTTGAAAAACATGTTCTCCCATACGGAATGTATGGGAGATCATGTTTTTCAAACCGCAAATTTAAGTTGGTCGATTATTACTCGTTACCCTGTAAAGCCTACTTAGCTCTGATAGTTTTCCTTTTAATTTCGTTATATATACTACAGCTGTGAATTTTTTCACAAGTCCAAGTACAACCATTTAGCTAGAAGGGGGGGGGGGGGGACACTTGACTCTAACAAAAAAAATCAGTTAAAAGCTTAATATTTCGCAAACGAATCCCTGAAGCCAAAAATGGTTTGAAAAACTCACAATATTTTTGAAAGACCTTTCTAACGTTACCCCACAACATGGGATAGATGTGGAAAAAAAAAACATCCCCACTTTACGTGTGGGGGAGGTACTCTATAAAATATATTTTTCTGGATTTTATTTTACCTCTTTGTCGGCATGATTAATATATATACATATGCGAAATTACAGCTTTCAAGTACTAACCGTCTCCGAGCTAAGCCGCGGACAGACAGACGGACAGACAGACAGGCAGACGGACATAGCGAAACTATAAGGGTTCCTTGTTTACTACGGAACCCTAAAAATGAAAAGAATATAATAATTCAGTTTCATGCTACTATACTAGTAAACCTTTTCAAGCTTATTTTGTGTGACTTACCAATGATAACAACTCCTCGCCTTGCATAGTTACAGTAGTTAAACAAAACTTCGGATCCGCCTCAAATTACTGATCGTTACATGAAAGAGCAAATACGAAGAAATTTTGGTTGATTTTGAAGCTGAATTTCCTATACGGCAATTGGTTCATTTATGAACATTTATAAACTAAAATTATTATAATAAATCATTATTATTGGTTATTCGTTAGAACATTTTACAACAGCTATAAACCGTGATGCATTACTCTTTGGTTTCAGCGAAAACGCTGAACATGGATAGTGACGGATTGTGAAAAATGCAATCTTATAAAAATTACGAAAAGCTAAATAGCCTGAAAATAGGAAAATGCAAGTTGTGATGACCGTAAACTGATTATTGAAAGATGAACATAGGTAGTTTATACAATTTAATTAATAAGTACACCATTCGCAATAAAAACCTATGCTAACATCTCAAAACTACCTTAATTAATTGACAAGTGCCGTACCGGACAACATAAATAGTAACGACGGAAAACAAAATAAACAAAGTAAACAATAAGCAGATGTGCGACAAAACAAAAGGAAAATAATAAGCAGATAAATAATAAAATAAAACTAAACAAAATAAAAGCAAAAAAATATATCTCCGCGGCAGGTTCGAACCCGTGAACTTGTTACGTCTATCTGACGCTATGCCGCGAGATCAGTTAGTTCCTTTCAAACTGTGGCGAATATGTTGTTCTTATTTCGCCGTATGTCGATATTTAACCTTATGAATTGAAGTCGGACCTTTCTCCACAAATTAAATGCCTGGACGATAGGGGCGTTTCCGCAAGCCCGTTACTCCCACTACTCGCACACTAATTCACAGTTTGTACCAACGACAATAGTATGTACACAATTTCCAAACAATGATGGCTCAAATTTCTAGGAATTAAGCAACTAATTACGGAGCAACCGTTAGTTCTTTTTCGTTTTTTGTCGCAAGTAACTATAAACCCTACTTGAGACCAGTGAAGTCAAAACCACTAACCATACTTACCACCCATCAATTTAATCAATCTCACATGCAGCAGATATTGCACGTCTCTACAGACATTAATACGATATGCAGCACCAATTACGGTTTATTATTGAATTAATTTAGGATAGCAATTCAATCTTGAAGCAATTTTATAATATGAGAGTCGACTAATGGGCGTTCCTGGACCAGAAATGCTTCGTTTGATCGTTAAATTCCTAGGTGTTCCCATGTTTACATTGTTTCAGTAGATAGAAAAACATTCCATACCTCACACACATCAACTGCAGCCCCTTTAACGGACTGCCATGTTATAAAAACCTCGGAGGTACACCATCATCAACCTTAGGTAAAGAGAACTTGTCCGCACATCTCGATAACCACATAAATGTTAAATAGACCAAATCGTAAATAGACGATATAAAGAGAATTAAGTACTGATGCGTGAATTCTTGGAGTCCCTAAAGGATTTGTGAGCGTAACTGCCCGTAAAAAAGATTACCAGGCGTCTTGATACGTTTTGAATAAATAGCAGGTTACCCTGCCTTCTTTTGACTCTGCATAATCTGAGGACATTTTGGTTACAAAGTTTTATAAGCGACTTACGTGATCTTGAGTTTGGGTTGTATCCTAATATCGCGCTACTAGGTATATTATGTTCCGGATGAATGCTTTCAGCCATATAAAATAACATAAAATAAAGGTATAGTTTAACCCGACTACGGCAAAGCCAAAGGAGAGTTATGATTTTAACACGCTGTGTATGTTGTATGTATGTATGTTAATTTTTTTCCCTCATAACTCCTAAACTAGTTGTTGTATTTTGAAGTATTGTTGGAAACGTTATGTTGTTCTGCGGGCTTTAAGCTGGACGACACATACAATCTAACATGGTGGGCGGCTAATAGCGGAAGTAAAGTTATACCAAAAAACTATATATTTAAGATTTATACAGCTCGAAAAAGATATTTTTTTATTTTCGTATAGCCGGAGTCACACATCATTATGTTATGTAAGTGTAAGGCTTAAACGGTGCAGATTACGTGTGACTCCGGCAACGCAAGAATATAAAATTATCAAAAAGATGGAAATGAAAAAGGCAATAATAGTTTACCAGAAACAGGAAAAATGCGAGAAAACTACGGCACTTATAAATGTATTCCTAAGGGGGTCCAGGAGTACGTACGTATCAAAGGCGAGTTAAATCAAGTGGACGTGATCCGAACATTGTTTTATTGAAACTGTCGCCAGATTCAGAGAATAGAGGATATGGAGGCTTAACGTTAGGAAGTAGCACTGTGATCTGTGGAAACTAAAGGTTAATAATAGGTATGTAAGATGATGATGAGATGATGTAGGATTAGTGTTACTGAATGTAAACAAAGGATAATTATTTTCTATTAAGCTACTTAATCAAACAAGTCTTACAGTTCTGGTTTTTATTAGACGTGTCATAAAAAAAATAAAGCTCAGAAAAATTTAATGTATGCCTAAAAGCTAAAATCACCATTTCCATACATGCAAAGGTATTGAAGTGTAAACATCTCGTACAAAACCCTCTGGAGATGCTCCCAGATGGAAGTAGATTAGATCACTTTAAGTCTGTCGGGATGTGAACACAGAGAAAAGGTGATGGGGTTAACTGTAATATAAGTAAGAACAATAGATTGAGTTGTAATGGCGTAGTAAGAAAAGTACTTATAGTATAGGATTTTGTGTTTTATTTTCATCAAAACCAGGACTAAACGAAACTTTCACTAAAAACAATTTTATCATACCCTACTACCATCTACAAAATACAACGACAAACATACCAAACAAAACAAAGGTATTGTGTCTGCTAAACTTCTGACAGTGAGCCGTTCTGAATTGATTTTACTGAAAGATATCTTATAGCATATAAAATATAATATATACATAGCAATGTTTACATACCTTCCCGGATCCCGTAATTCTTTATTTTAATAGTAAAATTCACAATCCACGTCCTCATAGGCGTTGATTTAATAAAATTGTTGCTCAATATCTTTGTTATTAATTATCCAACGGTACATTTTGTGATTGTTAATGTAGATTATGACATAGTCTGAAAAGTACAACGTATTTATTTCTTACTGGTAAACAATTTCGTTTTTCTTTTAGTCATAAATACCTATTTAATACTTACCAACTTTTCTCAACTGTTTTTCTTGGTATCTGAGCGAAGTTTCTGATACTTCTTCTGTATCCGACTACATCCGAGGTGAATAGCTTTTCCTTTTCTTTTTTATAACAATAATTTATTTGAATAAACTCCTGCTGAGTTACTTGTTTTATTGTTCTTGTGTAAAATAATAGCAAAAACCTTTTTCTCTTTTTTTCTTTGTCAAAGTTACAGTTTAGGTTTCTAGGTGTTCTAGAGTTGGTGGATTGCTTAAATGATGCAAAACGAATTGTGTTGATTAGGCTAAGCTACAATAAATAGGTATTGCTTTAGAAGAGATAAACCATGCCACAATGATAATCCGACACCGTTGGCACAAATCCAGTGCGCTCGTAATGTGCGGTTTCAATTTACACAACGCTGTTTACACTATGTAATGATGTGCCATTAAATTATAACAGCCAGTGTTATATTAATGAAACAAAAGATCTATTGTAATGGTAACTACATGGAATATAAGCATAAAGTATTGACGTTTTACGTTGGGAAAAGGCTAATATTAATACTTTGTAGGTAATACTCATCAGCCGTTCATTATTCATTATTATAAAATAAATAAAACAACACACCAAATTAATGAGCCTGTCACGTTTCTTGAATTATACAGTTTTCGACTATCTTCGGTTGGATATTTTTCTCTACCGTTGTGTTTAGTTTAAAAATTGCGTAAATAAAACAATTAGGCACATTTCCTTTTTCTTCTTTTTCTACATACGTGATATGATTTCCGAATTATATGATTACCGTATCTTTTAAAGTGGCTACACACCCTCCGCTTTTACCTTAGGTCTCTACCACATAACCTTGGCATTGACCACATTACACATACACTGCGGGATGACGTCACTGTTAAATGTTGCACATTTACATAATTCACATTTTTACTGCAGTCTGCAGATGATAATGAACAAGGACGCGTGAAAGTTTTAGATATACAGGTTTTAGATAGGCAACATGTTACTCACGAAGGAGCTTCAAAGATCGTTGAGATTTTACATTTCCCTCTGCAAGGAAAATAACAACGGGAATTTACCCTTTCAGACTTTTTATTCTAGTAGGTAGCATTCTCGTTCATAGGCATTTGATAGGCACAGCATAATAATAATAAATACATTATTTATTGCCATTAACAGGTTACAAAAAAATTGAGAGCCTGGCTCCAGAGCTAGGTTAGAGTATCTGTATTTCAGGAGCCAGTGACTTCTTACAAAATAGCAGTAAAATATAGACAGTTACAATATAGCAGCAAAAGGTGACAAAAATATTTTATTTAAAATTACATTTTAAAAAATACTCGTAGAATAATAAAAAATAATTCGAACTAAACCAAATAAAAAACTCATTAACACAAAACAAAATTCAAATAAAATAAAATTAACAAAAAAATTGAGAATAAGTATTAATAAAATTTGAACAAAAAAAATAACAATAATAAAGTCCCGATTAAACAACAAACAAACAGAAGCTCCAGAGCTTCTGTTTGTTTGTTGTTTAATCGAACAAGAAAAAAAAAGAAAGAGAAATAAGAAGAGAAGAGAAAGAGAGAGAGAGAGAGAAGAAGAAAGGAAGAGAAATGAACAAGGCGTGTCTATACTATCGGTTTCTTTTTGTGAAACGTCTCTTTTGTGTTGTATTGAAACATACAAATAATTTCCGTTCACCTC
This sequence comes from Agrochola lota, assembly GCA_947364205.1. NCBI lineage: Eukaryota > Metazoa > Arthropoda > Insecta > Lepidoptera > Noctuidae > Agrochola > Agrochola lota. The sequence goes on along the minus strand of OX376235.1, from coordinate 14,832,021 downwards.
ATAATAAACAAATAAGTGACGTGTGTCGCGTCGGTGACGAATAAATACCGGATACGGAACGGATCTGACTCCGGTACCCCACATCGGGTACCTATTTCGCGGTATTTACATTTTTATCATATCCTTGTGCGGATCGCTTGTAGCGATAAGACCGCCCATTGTGTCACCCTATGTAAAATTTCTAAATTTATTTCTGTAATTTGTATGGTGTGCATAATAAAGAATATTCTATCTATCCATCTATCTATGAAATTCTCATGAATCCATAGATCTATCATATGTGCCAAATACGGTCAAGAGAGTTTAATGTCTTTATTTACCTAGATTAGATAACCGGGTGTTTTGTAAAACTCCTTACCGCTACTTATAACGCTAATATTTTTCAATCAAGAGTGAACATTGATCTGTACGACCGCAAAACAATATTATTCTCATGATTGCATATAACTTTGGTAACCTTGGCAAATAACAACAAAGAACGATAGCCCTCACCTTTGACTCTGAAAATTTTCAGTAGGTACCTAATAAAAAATATATTTTGAAGCATTTATAGAAGGTCACGATTTAAATCATCTTATCATAATATTAACTCTGGCTTCGTTTATATTACCGAATTACAAAAGGAAGCAGGCGGCGAAATACATATTGAACATTTTTGAATAATTTGCCTCGTGCCGAAAAATCAAGATCGAAAATAAATAGGCAAACTTACCTACTTATTCAACCGGCGTAATTTCCTAATATCAACTTGGAATTATTGATTTTGGGGACGCACGAAATTAACCTTCTTCTTAAGAAATGTATTTTCGTAGATAATGTGATCTGACGAAATGTGTTTTGAGTAGATATGCATATCATAAAAATTCACTGAGTAGGAAGGCATTTAAATTGATTTTGTGCTTTTCCATTAAAGACATCCTCAACCGATAATATCCTGTCTGTACAACACAAACGAAAGGTTTGTTTTGTTTCCCGACGTCAACACAAAACTAACTTATCCGATTGGTAACTTTCAATATCAGAGAGCTAGCTCGTTCCTAGATCCCGATACCGAGATTGTATAACAAACTATCCAACAAAACGCTACACTGATAGTAATATCATATCTTGTGCAATTTTATCATCTTCTCTCTATTCTTGTGTCAAACACGATTCCAAGTACCTATTGTTTCCTTACAGCTTGTGGTTCTGTTCACCGTGTTCCGCCCTATGTTATCTTCAATCATTGGTTGTTTGTCGGTCGTGTCTGCAGACTTCATCCGCTCATGTTCATGTTCGTGACGTGGTTGTGACGAGACTTGACTAAGTAAAGCGGTGCTTGCTTGTAGTACGAACCAGTTAAGTTTAATTGCGAACCATTACCATAGCGAATAATAATGTAGATAAAAAAATCTAACAAAACTACAAATAGTAGTTTTGTTGAAAAGCTCTAAAAAAACATTTTCGCATTTCAAAACCTTCGTTTGCATGAATGCTCTGTCTTCAGAATACATTCTTAATTGTACTCGAAGGTATAACTCTTTCACAACGGTTCCAGTTTTTCTCACATTTGCATGAGGACCTACAAAGCTCGGGTACAATTCCGATCTAAGTCTGAATTATTCGTTTTACTCATTGGTTTATAGGTAGGTATCATTGTCTCTCTGAGAATATGTTATTTATTCTTAAAGATAATAACCTAAAAATTATATATTGTTAATTGCTTCAAAAACCAAACTAATTCAAATTTTATTGCAGTAGTTTTACGCAATACTCTCGAGAACACATTTAAACGCCGCGTAATGTCAATATGCAATGACATGCTCAAACACAGCAAAATAATTAACTAAGCCCAAAATTATATTTTCGGTAACAACTTGCTGAACAAAGCCTCAATAAAAAAAAACTTCGTTAACTGCGGATGGTTAGAGACTATTTCTGAATGTTTACAAACTACAGGAAACCCTAAGTCAACCTTGGGTTTATCAATTTCTTTCTGGTACCTTACTATCGCTTTTCGTTTTATCTTTACAAGAAAATTTTACGTTTTACGTAGAACATTGTTGATATCCTGTTTAGGTACCTACTTGTTTTATTTTATATATGCGGGAAAGATAATAAATTGGAACTATGCCAACTTTTCACGACGAAGGCAAAAGCAGTACCTAGTCTAGATAACAAGCTGAAATCTTGACCATGCGACGAATACGATCAAAATTCAAAATTCCTGTAACGCAACATCGATATGGCTACGTATATTTTTGGAAGTGAAATCAAAGTTTTCGTCTGTCATACTAGTCGAAAATATTTCACGTTCCGTTGAACGTGAAATATTTTCGACAGCGCCGGAGTCAACGCAAGCAACGCTGCAATATATCACGGTTTTAGAAACTGCGCTCTTTTATACCTCTTCCGCTCATTACATACTTTTTAGTTGTGGTAGATAATTTTAACATGTTTAGTCGACACGAACATAAATGTAATAAACTAACGAGCTGAAAAAACACCGGCAATGTCATCCCGTAACTGTTATAAAAACAATATTAGGCGCAATCGCACCAAATGAAACGAATTTTGAAATCCATACAATATTTTCTAAGGTTAAAGTTATGAGGGAAAACTGTCCCAAACTTGAACTGCTACGTTTTCGGCCAATCTAATATCGCTCCACGGAACTCAGAACTTGGTCACCAAGACAAATTAATTTGATCTCTTTGTAATCTTGTACGTTGAAACTCAAATAAAGTTTATAGGTACCTTAAAAAACGAATCCGAATTGTCTTTTAAAACTTCCCACCTTGGATTGATGACGAGGGTTAATGAATTGAATTAAGGGATTTATAAAAGACAAATGAGGCGGACATTTATCACGAAGTGGACAGTTAAAGTACCATAAGGGACTTCTAATAAATGACTTCATTTTAGTCTCTATCCTTTTCTCATTTATTTTTTCGGAAAAGTAATGATTGCTTTTTTATGGAAACGTTCATTATCTTGCAATTTTAAATACGTAAAGAGAAGGAAGCTACAGCGGGATGGTATCAGTACGTATCTCATTTGAAAATAAATTAAACATTAAATTAATATTGTATCTCTTGTTGCAGGCTCGTGATGTGGCGCCTGCTGAGTATCACTCTCCTTAGCATCGACGCAGAGTACGTGCACGCGCAGCAACATGACAGGGAGCACCAGGGCCCACAAGCCTGTGGCGGACACTTGAAGGCTTCCGTGGGCACGATAACGACACCAAACTTCCCCAACCCTTTCCCCGTTCCGATAAAGTGTAAATGGATAATAGAACATGACATAGTGAACGGGACAATATCGATATACTTTACTCAGCAGTACACTACCAGTGGGTTGACGTTCACTGAGTACATGTACTATGACGAGTCTTACAAGTTGGGCGAGAGGAGAGCGCTCACCGTCACCGACGAGAATATCACCAGGATCAAGTGGCTTCAGGTATGATTTTTTTTTTGTATCGATTTGATCTTTATGTGAAACTATTTGCGTACTTTTTGTTATTTTTCTCTGCTGCACCGGTTGACGTCATAACGTCAACGCCGGCTGTCGCTGAAAAACAGCGCTGGGGCTCTGTCTCGCATAGGGTCGCAGCTTTATGCTGAGCGATGGCCGTTTTGCGTGGATGTGACGCATGTTTTCCCCCAAACTATTTATTTTCGTGTTTTGTTCTTACCTTTCAGCGCAGATCGCCGAATATCTCATAATGTCAAAGCAATAGATACCAACTAAATAACTAAAACGTTTATAGCGGCCATCAATCTTATAATGGATATAATATTAGAAAACAAAATAAAAAGGAAAATATTTAACTTCGTAGACAATTTTGCAGCCAGTTTACCTCAGTGTAAGAAAATGAAAATTAACATTTTTATATCCTTAAAAACTTGATGCAAGAAAATTCGTGAAACAAATACATACATTTTAATTATAACGGAGAAAATTGTGGCTCACTGTGTGAAGGAGGTTAATAATATGCCACATTACTGTAATTATTCAACGTAACGAGGTTGTCGTCGACAGTCCCGTGGCGTGGCCGCGATGGGAATATAATATTGTTGACTTTTATACGCTTTTGTGCCTTTTGCTTTTTCCGTTTTTTTTTATTTTATTATGAGCGTATTTCCTCAATGAAACTGACCGCGTACAGCACTTCTTAACTGCGTTCAAGACCCGTCTGTGTCAATATTCTACAACAATTTTGACACTGGCAGCTCTTGAAAGTGGTTTAGATGGAAGAGCTGAACGCGTTCAGTACCATTAGTGAAACTCGCCTTAAATCTCCTATGTTTGTAAAAGGCATTATTAAAACTCAAAGTAGGTAGGCAACAGTTAAGCTTACTTATAAACATCATTTTATTTCTTGAGTTAACGTTAACGTTGTTATTGGTGACGCGGAAGTTCCTGAGTCAAGAATGGTGTCTCGAGCTTGTGGACATCAAACAACCGAGAGGACTCACGAAGCCAGAACTAATACGTCATACTTTTGTTTTTCGGTTAAACTGTATACCTCACTAGGTTTTGCCCGCGGCTTCGTTCGCGTGGAAGTCGTGAGATACACAATATACTACAATAACAGCCGCAATTTTATAAAACTGTCTCGCCTGCCCCTACTTCGTCTTCGCTTAGCGTTATTTCTTACTTCTTTATTTTTGCTCGGGTCCTAAGAGTCATAGCGTGATGTTAAATAACCTATAATCTCTCTCAAAAATTGGGCTACCAGATGCAAAAATTGGGCTACCAGATGCAAAAATTGGGCTACCAGATTCAAAAATTGTTTTCAAAGTTCCAGAGATTATCGCGTTCAAACAAACTCTTCAGCTTTATTATAAGTGTAGATTTGAAAATTGCAAGCTACAAAAAAAAATGCATTTTCTTTCTGAGTCCTCAAATATGAACTTATTACCCTGACTTTGCTAGAAAATTAGATCTTTTTCGAGAGAAACGACTTGATATTTTGTGATAAAACAGAAAAGATATTTTATATTGATATTTTCTTTTACCGCGGTCGGTTCGTGGATGGGTGACGATTCGTTATAATAAATCGAGACCCTCCGTGCCTCGGTAAGCATGCTAAGCCCGGCTGTCATTCGTAGATCTTTGACAGTCGTTACGGGTAGTCAGAAGCCTAAAAAGTCTGACTACCAGTCTTAATAAGGGGTATCGTGTTAACCCAGTGACTGATGGTGGAGGTCGGATCGTTCACATTATTTATTTCGTGTGAGCACATGGATAATAATTTTTAGGCTTCCGTATCTCAAAAGGAAAAAACGGAACTCTTATGGGATAACTTCTTTCTCCCACCGTCCGTCTGACTGTTCATCAAGATTCTTTTTCTCATAAACGCGTGGAGGTATCAAGTTCAAATGATTAATACCAAATACGTAGGTCTATAACGGTCACTTTGAGCTCTAAAAAATTCAAGCTTCTAAGCTAATGAAATAAAAAAATACGGCAGATAAGTATAGCATCCGATAAAGTATCAGGAATTCCGTCCAACATTTAGGAACACATTGCTATTAGTAATATTAGGTATTATTGAGGGATGCAAACGTAATTTCCTGTTCAAGAAGAGCGGACTACTGAAGAGGACAAATCAAGGAATGTCGGATGTGAGCCCGCGACTACCGAGACGATTTTTAATTTGATTTCCATTCGTAGAAGGTATGCTTTTGTCAGACAAAGGAAAAAGATATACCTAGTTAATGTAGAATCCAAAAAAATAAAATAAAAAAATGTTTTATTGCTATTCACATAGCAAAGTTTATCGAAACGGAAGTCCAAAAAAAACCTTCTATTACGTAGGTAGGTGCTAGACTGAATTTCAACTATATTTGTTACTTTTGTATTTCGTTACCTATACGAGTATACCTTTTTTTTTTTTTTTTTTTTTTTGAGGGTGGGAAATCATCAAATGACTTCTCCCGCTCTGGGCAGAGCGAGAGGGTGTGTCAGACTTTTACTGACTAAAACCCACCCGTGTTCCTTCCGTTGCCTGTGTGCCGGGGCCGCGTTATCCCTTTCGGACAAACCCGCAACCCCAGCAGGCATTGGTCTTTCGACCCCGTCGGTTGGTGCTGACATCTCTTTGAGGCGCGCGTGGAACACAACGCGCCGTCGACACGGGCCTGGTCCTTATCGGACGGCGAGCTGCCCATTGCTCACTGTCCGCAAGCCCGCGCCTACGGTGGCCGGAAGTCGGCTCTGGACTCCCGACGCCCGGGGCGTCTCCTGCGGCGACTAGGGCCGCGAGGGCGTGCAGCTTGCATCTCCCTCGCGCGCTCCGCCTCCTCCTTCGCGAGCATAACTGCTTCGCAGAAGGAGGTGACGGCCTCCCATGCACTCTCGCTCCGAACCATGGCCTGAACCAGGGCCGGACGCGAGAGATCGCCGCCGCCGATCGCCTCCGTGAGGACACGGCGGTGCTCCGCCCAAGCCGGGCAGACCTCCACCGTATGCTCCACCGTGTCCTCCGGGCGATCCACACAGTGGTGACACCCGGGCGTTTCCTCCCGCCTTACGCGGAACAGGAACCTCCCGAAACAACCGTGTCCGGTGAGGACCTGCGTCAGGCGGAAGGTGAGGACGCCATGGATACGAGTATACCTATGTTTGCAATTTAGAATGTAATGAACTAGTAGCGTTACTAAACTTGTAAAGACGTTGAAATATAATTTTAATACTTACAGTTTATGTGCATTTGATGTAATAAAGCATTAAGTAAAAAACTTTTCCATTAATTACCAGCTTAAGACGGACACAAATAGGAGTTTAACTTTATTCTACAAATATTCATCCAAATTCTGCGGTTTTGTTACACACGAAGTAGAAATGTGCACCGTATCAACTGCAGCTGAAATAGGCTGGCAGCTCACCGAGCCGTACGTAACGCTATTGAAAAACATCGACACGTGACGTGACACGCTCGGGTTTTAGCCAAATCAAATATTGACCGTGGGAATGTCCAGGTGTGTCGCATGCATGCTGGATGCAAACAGGATATCCAACCAAGCCTTTTAGTTTTTGGTATTCAATAAAGCAAATCGATTTTGAACGTCATCTGATGAAATTGATTGATTGGTTTGAATTTATAGTGACCTTGTGAATCGATCTAGGTAATTGATAGCTAAGTATATCACATTTTTTTCAGAGAAAGCTCTTATTTATTAATTTATGAGCTGACCCGACAGATGTTGTCCTGTCCAAATTTCAGTCATTCTTATAAAATTCTCATAGAAAATGCATATAAATATAGTTTCTCAGCAAAATTTATTGTGACAACGGGATACGCACAATGAGTGTGTTACGAATCATTTTCCTTATTTTTATAAGAAAGTTCCTACGAGCCAGATTTTCTTTTGCTTGAGTAAATCAAGTCACGGCTTTGTGCGGAACGAAAGTGGTTATAATATATTAAGCATGATTTTCTTGTTAGAACTAAAATGTTAATACCTACTTAAATTTCTAGATTCAACACGGTTTTATTTCCTAAAATCTTTCCGGCCTATAAAGACTTATTATTATAAGTCTTTATAATACAAACTTATTCGTTTGTGAAACTTGTTAGATTAACTTGCCTAAAATCATGTTTCTTTCTCATAGTATATTTATTTCTATATTGCAACAATATATCGTTAAACGGCAACGCTTGATAGCCTCCATACGGTACTCTTCGTTTGTAAACTTGAACCGATCATGGCTTTGTCTGTAACAAGTGGGCAAGTGTGAGAACAACACCATGAAGGAGAAGTTACTAACTTTGTACCTAGACGGTTTGCTCTTAGAGGCTGAGGAAATGAGTTAAAAACTAACTTAGAAAACATAAAGTACTGCTAGGAAACTTATTTCTTGGAAGCAATGTGAAAAAATATATTTTATAATCGGGCCCTTGTTCGTGTGAAATGAACAAGCTTACCTACTCTGATTGAAAGCGTTAAAGCAAAATCAGGATTTACAGCATTACTTAGAATCAGACTCGAACGTTAACGGGCGCACACGCGTTTCTTTGCGAAGACCCACAAAGGCCTTTAAAAAAATGCGAGGATGTTGTTATACCACTAGCTTCATCTTTCTGACTCAAACAAAATAACTCAAACTCAAAGCATTTATTTCAAGGGCCGACCACTTCACATGCTTTGATTTTGAGTTTGTACCGTTTCGCTGAAGAACCGACAAATACCAAAATTGGCATTCAATTAGCTAGATAAATTGAAAAAACGAAATAGAGGTACACTGTGTGATGTGAAGGCACTTAATCCCGTGGTACTTGTCAACATTTTCAATTTTAGGGAAAATGCTTCAGGTTAAATTGTGATGGCTCCAATGTTAACAACACGACTAGCTACACGAATGACGTCAGTACGTAGGCAGGTCGCGAGTGCTCACACTACTTAAGTTTTGATTCGCGTTAAGCTGTGTTTGTGGAGAACTAAACAAACATTACCAACTAATTAACCCGTTAAAGTATTCATGCAATGGATGGAGTTGTTTTAATTGTATGTTTAGTTCCTACTAGCTGCGCTGTGGTTTCACCCGCATTAGTCTCGATCCCGTGGAAACATCGGGAGAAAAAGGCACATGGTCTACCCATGTGCAACATTTCATCCAAATCCGTTAAGCCGTTTTACCGTGAAAGCGTAAAAAACAAACAAACTCACTTTCGAATGTATAATATTAGTAAGGATATCATCTAGTAGCAGCACGGGAACATGTTAGTTCTCAGCTAGGAATTACACGGTGAATTTGATGACCTAAATACTGAAATAATTTTAAAACTTTTAGTTTTATACTAAAATATCAGTACGTACACAGATGTATAAATCACTCTCACGCTCACACCCGAATCCTATTTTTGTAGTTATTGGAACCTAACACCGAGGGATGAAAAAAGCCCTAAAAATACACGCGGGCGCGAGTTATAAAGCCTCTTTGCTTTACCAAAACAAAAATTTCTCGGAAATAGAGCCTGTTGACAATAGAGTCTAAGTACAACACCGACGCGGAACACAATTGTCCAGGTTTAGCTGCTTTTTGGTCTGTTAGTTCACGGCTTTGAAAACCGGCTTCCGTTTGCTCCCACTTGATCTTACCGCTATTGTTTATTCAGGTACCAGCTGAATATTTTATTTACCATTGGCTTTTGCAGGATTCTAGGGAACTTTTAGTAATCCATAAAATAATAAGGTTGGAATTATATGTTTTAGCCGTAATTTCGAAACCTCAATACATTTTATGTGCTCATAATAAACATTTTCTTACATACCTAAATATTCCTTCTACAGTTATAAAATAAAAATCATATTCCACGAAATGAAATACAGAATATAGCCAAACTCCAAAAACCTAATTACCCAAGTACACTTTCCCTGAAGCGATTTATTTATTTTGTCTCACACAACGACCCTTTAAACAGACTTCTACTATAATCTCTTACAAATTGAATTGAACCTGAAGTACAAGCACGATTTTCCCTCAAGATCCTTATTTCTAAACGAGATATTTTTCATTACTTAGCTATCCGTTTCAGTTTTTTGTATTGTGGCGACTGACAGGCAACAGAGCTGGGTCGAGCGGTCGAGGCCTTCGTCAGTTGACCGGTGAGGTACTGACCGTGAGGGAAGCAAATGTCGGAAAAAGTGGGGTCAAACATAAAATGGTTGAAGTTTCCATGGTTTAGTTTGTAATTACGAGTATATGATGCGGAAATATCAGCAAAATTAATCATATAGCTGCCAGTAACTTACCAAATGATAAAATAGTACAGTACGGTAAAACTATTATATTTTGCTAAATTCACTACAAAAGTGTAATTATAAAGGCGAAGATTGACTTGCAACATTTTTTTGTAATGTATCATTTGAGGCGAGCTTGGTTATAAAACGACGATACACAAGACGCGGTGAACACTCGCTTCGAGCAGTTGACTCAAGCGTACTGTATTTTTATTTAGAATGGCGGACGTAGAGGTTGACATGTGCTCGCAGTGCTCGCATCGAGCGGCTCGGCTCGCTGCACTAACTACTGTAACTCGTTTCGAAGGAATTCATGAAAAAGCCAACAGTCGAGTGGAAGATCCGGTGCTCGCATCAACCGGCTCTGCTCGCTGCACTCACTACTGTAACGCGATAAAAAACCGGATACATTACAAACAAACGTTGCAAGTCAGTCTCCGCCTTTAGATCTAATTCAAACAGCTATTTGAGATCACCCCATTTGCGAGTTATTTAAACAAACAATACACTAGTGTCCAGTGAATTGAATGCTATAAATTATAATTGGAATCGAATTGCGATTAGAATCTAATATTTTCGAAAAAATTCTGGTCAATGAAGGAATTCTGAAAGAAATCTGGTATTGTATGCGACGAGCTTTATTTATCACTGTATTGTTTATGATCGTTATCGTCATAATTCTGTATAAGTTTTTCCCAGAGATAGCGACTTACTGCCAATAAAATGTAACAAAGTGAAATATTGTTGCTTCGTTGTTGTGGAACACATTTTGTGACCCTTTTTCAATTAAAGTTTTTGGTAAAAAAGATTGCCTGGGTAATCCGAAAGCAACCTTTGACCGTTCACCCGTAGTGTATTTTATTATAAGCACAATGTTTGCTGAAATGAAACGGTTTCATGTAAAATGCACCTACGCATCATGTTTATTAGGTACCTTTTTCTCTGCGTGGGCTTTGTATGAGTATTATGAAGAGCCGTGTTTTTTTTTTTGTAAGATGTAACATGAAACTACACGATTCTTTATCTTGTGTTGTTTTTTGACCAGAGATCGTGGCACATGAGTTTTCTATTTTATCTTTCCGATTTCCCTATGATAGTAAATAAGCCAACAAATCTGGTAACAAAAGAAAATAGGTAATTTTCCACACTCATACCCATTTATTCTAAAGTTTACAGTATAAATCATCACGACGAATTGTACAAATTGTGCGCACATAACATTTTATAGCCACACTCGTCGACAGTTTTACTAAGAATACACTATAGCACTGAAAGGGCTCAGTATTGTAATTTCAATAGAAAAAGTACATTCAGTAAGTTTTCTTTTTTCGACAAGAACCTCTTAAGTGTTTATTTGAATTTGCCAAACACGGATTGTTTATCGAAATTATCGTAATTCGGGATTTTTAGGTGTTTTCAATTCAACTTTAACTAAGTTATTGAAACAGGTAAAATCGTAAATTTGCGCTACTAAAAATATTTCCGTATAGAAAAAAACAACAAACAACATTGCAGCCGTTTAACATTAACATTTCAGAGTAAGCTGTCCTGCCAATCCATTTAACTGGCAGTTGAATAAACACCACTCGATCACCAAAAAGTAACGTGAATATTGTTTCATGGAGAAAATCAAACCTTAATTTATTTAATTCATATATGCTGGAAGAACTCGCACATTTTCCATGAAAATTTTAATCCTGCTGTCGGTCGGTGGAACTTACAATTGAAACGTGAGGCAGGTTCACAGCTACGTTTTGGGCTGCGTTGTACACACTAGCGATTATTAACAAAATAAAAACTCTGAAAAGTATGTTGTGAGCCTCCATATTATTACATAGAAGGGTTCCACTCATCATATTATCATGTTCATCGTGAAAACTAATCATTATAAGACCTCATCGCTAACAAAGCCCGCACTTTGCACCTGTTCATAATAAAGCAGCTGGACAGTGGACAGATATATTAAGGTGCTCAAATTCAGTCGGTTGACTTGACGATTTTGTGATATGGCTTATCGCTGTACTGTGCTTTATACATGTTGTTGTAGGTGCCAACAGTTCTGAGGGCGTAATTATTTGAATGACTTGACTACAAATCAAATGTATAGATTCATATAACCAGCTATCCTACCACTGCAGGGTCATCGCTTATTATTATTATGATATATATAGTACCTCTTTTGATGGATAGTGGGAATAAATTAATTAAACCATAACTGGAAGTAAGTAGTTCTGTTCTACCTACCAATAATAGTTCTACTACCCATATTTGCAAATAAATTATTTGATTTTGATATTGAAGTTACGTAGGTAGGTACAACTTACTGTCCTTTTATTAGAGTTATATAAATTATGTTCACTTAGGTAGGTACCTACTTGTTGTAAACGCTGCTCCCACATCATTAACATCATCCTTATCACACGTCGTAACTACTTTATAATTATTACGATAGCGCTTTCAAACGTAGGGAAAAAAAAAAAAAAAAACAAGGTGTAAAATTATCAAATAACTTCTTCCACTCTGGGCGGAGCGGGAGTGTCAGACTTTTACTGACTAAAACCCACCCCTGTTCCTTCCGTTGCCTGTGTGCCGGGGCCGCGATATGCCTTTCGGACAAACTCGCAACCCCGGCAGACTCGCAACCCCGGCAGTTAGTTAGTTAACGTAACAATTTTAACCTACCCATTTATAAAGCGAGCTGGTGCCGTATTTATATTATGAAGTATTTATTTATAGTATTTATTTTTATTTATATTATAGTATATTATGAAGTACTAGCTGCGACACGCGGTTTGAGTCTTGATTCCGTGAGAATATCGGGATAAATAGTATCCTATATCCTAACCCAGATCATGGTTTACCCATGTACCAAATTTCCTCCAAATCCTTTTAGCCATTCTAGCGTCAAAGCGTAACAAACAAACAAACAAACTCACTTTCGCATTTATAATAATCAAGACTCGGAAGCTATAGGCACTTAAGTCAATCTTAAAAGATTTTGACTCAAGTGCTTATGACTTCCGAGTCTAGATATTAGTGAGGACAGTTAGGATTAATTCCACCATGTTTCCAATGGGAGAGACAGAGAAGGAGCTACACAAGGCCGATAGCATCATCCCGTTTAGTGAAATAATGATGGTAATACTTCATAATACTACACCAGTCTTATATTATTTCAGTATTGAATATACAAAACGTGTTTCAATGTTGGTATAAGTAATGTTTCACAATTTCAAATACTTTGCAATAATAATACGGAGTTTCCTTTATATTAAAGGTTCATTTTTGTTGATACAGCATTTCTCGGTATTTAATTTAAAGAGGGACATTTAAGCTGAGAGCCATAATGAAGATAACAGTTGGATCCCTGAGTTTATATACGTACTTTCATAATATTATTTTCACGTAGGTATTGTGTTGGTGACGATTAAATGAAAGGATGGAAAATGAAATTAATTTTGACTAATGAATGAGTGTAGCATGAAACTCCAACATTGTTGGGAAATGAATAGACAGATGATGACTAGGTATATAAAACTGCTTATAATAAAATTGTGCTGGGACGATTAAGGTTAAAGTCAACCTAACATAATATATAACACCAAACCAGAACTCTCATTTGTAACTCCTATCTTTGGCCACCAACTGTTCCCCCAACTAATAAGATAAAGAAGTTACACAATTATGTAAACCTGCTATGTATACACGGTCCCCCCAGGAGAGGAACTTCTCAAAACTTTACTCCCCACTCTTTCGAAATCTTTTAATTAAATGTACCTAATGTTGGTGCAAAGTACTCGCACGTTTCGGTTTGCACCGCAAACTCTTGTTGTCGATGTATTTGTTATTCTATAGGCCTCTATTATCATTTGGTGCTTTTTTATTTAAGGGCCAAATATGTTTTCATTGTTATTCATATTACAAATTATATTTGTATTATATTTACATAATAATACCGATTGGTCCCAAGACTATCGATATAATTTTCAGCTCATCGCCGAGGGACACCGATGCAAGGATATTGCAATATAAATATGTTTCTTATTGTTAGACACTGACATAAAACATCATTGTGGTATCAAACACGTGTCTATATGAAGATACTTACTTGTACCTACTCTTGTTAGGAAAGCTAAGATGCTCAATGCAGCTGCTGAATGCAGCTCAAATGGAGCTGCCAGCTTACTTAGTGAAATTGCAATTACGTATCTTATACCTCACCTCTGACGAAACATGCACAGGTATTATTTGCATGCAAACAAAGCGTAAGCCGTGATAGTCCTGAATGCTGAATGTATCACCGTCTATATGGAACACATTTGAACCCAATACGCCATTGATAGGAAACCAGATTGAAATCCATACACAACGTATTGATTGATTTGATTGTCTAATCAAAACTTCCGACAGCTTTTTAATGAAATAAGAAGTTACAATTGCAAATTTCGAGTTTTCAATTCTAACTGTTAGAGCTTACCTTTTCAATAACTTAAACCCTAAAAGGCTCTTCTGAAATAAAAAATGATCCACGAGTGACTTCGTTCTACATCCACAAAGACCTTTCTCGGAGAGACAGTTTTTCTTCGTCGTTAGAAAGAGGGTGGGTTATTTAATTCGGTCACAACGTTGCCTCAGGGATATGGCCACAAAACGAATTATATTTATATTTTTACCTAATGATCTTGTAGGTACCATATACATTGCCTACAGGGTTACCTCTTGCTTATTTTTACGGAAGTGTAACAATTTTAAATATAAAATTAGTGAATAAGTGTATGTTACTAAGACAGTTCTTAAACGACCTCTTCAAGAACTACTCGTATATTGCTGCAAACATAAGAATATTGTAAGAACCTTATTTCTTCGTTAGTATCTGGCCAACAGTTTCCGTTTTAAAATTAGAAATGCCCTTGCTCTCAACTGTGTAGTGTGTCGAAAGACGGGCGACATGAAATATTGGTTGATGGAATGTGTTGGTTGATCAGTCAGCTAGACCGAACGAAGCAATTGATTGGAAATGCAAACGTTCCGGACATATTTCGGGAATAAATATGTTTGTCAGGCTCGTCATACGAGTGAAATTCTGAACTATATCGGATTTATTAATATTCACACAAATATATTCAACTCAGTTCAATCTTCTAACCGAATAAGTGTCGATGTTATATCAAAGTTATTGCGATAAAGCTTATCACCACACGTTTCGTGTGTCTTACCAAGGGATCAGTCACACTTGCTTCGCTATTAATTTATTAAATATTTTTTTTATGAAAAAGACAAAACTGATGCATTATAAATACTTTTCTAAAACAATACAAATCAAGTTGCCTAGAAAGCTGTGAAATCATAAAATAACCGGAGAGATAAACATGAGTTATGCAATGCCGTCCAAAGTTTTTAAAGGAAACATTAGAAGAATGCCGACCTCCAATCTGATGAGTGGGAGAGAGACACAAGACTTGTGACATATTTAAATCGCAAATTATTTAAATCAATCTAGAAAATATTAATAACCTTTATATTAGTCTCGTCGTAGTCCGCACTAAGCCTTAAGTTAATCTGAAGCAATGCTGTTGCACAAAATTACAGACTGCAAGGCGTCGACGCTCAGCAGGTTTTAGTGTGTCTAGTACCTACAGTAACCGTTACTAACTAACTACGTATCATAATTCTCAAGAAGCTTAGGAATATTGATTGCAGAACTCTACAGAAATCTTTTCTCTAAAGTTCTATAGCACTTCAGAGAAAAGGGAACCACTTTCCAATTGTGCCTAAGTTTGATCACCTAGATGATGCGTAGTAATTTGGTATATTAGCTAGGTGATGAGGCTTTTATATGATACACTAAACAAGTTAATAATTTCAACGTAGGCAATCTCTAGTGTGATGGAGTGCTGGATTCATTAGGTGATTGGGGGGGGGGGGGGGGGGCGAGTGCAGAGAATGTTAAAATAGCTTGTTTGTATTAGGATATTGCAATTCATAATAACGGTAGATTGATAATGTCGACATCCCTCCGATTTAAGCACATTGTAATCGATTTATATGCAAAGGGAGACGACTTGCTACGAACCGCTACGACGTGCTACGAACCGCTACGCCCCTTCGTCTAACGAATTTTTACAATCGGCTACAATCTATAAATGCTATACTTAATCCTAAGATCCAGATAAATTGTTCGTAACCACGTTAATTTGATACATAGCTAACCTAATGAAGAATTTGAACAAGAAGGGTTTTCGTTGTAAATTATTATTTGGGTTACTTTGCTATTTTGAATATAACTGAACTGTAACTGTTACTAATATCACCTGAGGACCACCTCAGACGATATTTAGTTCCCTATAATTATTTAACAACATAAGTTTTGAACTTTGGGTTCCATATAGGGAAATTATGAAATGAGTTTATCGTGACAAAGTAGCGAATGAAATCCACTGCTACGTAATGCGAGACATGGGCCTATCCTAAGTTTCTCCTTAAAATGTACCTATTTTTTTAGTTGCCTTATTCAGAGGTATGGATACCTCTAAGTATAAGTCGACACGAGTCGGAAATCATCTTACGCACGTATATCATACAACGTTTTACTATGCATTGTGCGAGGAAATAAAAAAAAACGAGCTAGCCTTACGGTAGTCGCCTATGATGTGTAACATCTAAGACGACTTATATAAATGATAAAAACAACATTAATGACTTTGACTTATGACTTTGATTTTTTACTTTGACTTCGACTTCGACTTAGACTTCGACGTCGACTTCAACTTCGACTTCGACTTCGATTTCGACTTCGACGTTGACTTCGACTTCAACTTCGACTTCGATTCTGACTTCCACTTCGACTTCGACTTTGACTTTGATTTCGACTTTGACTTTGACTTTAACTTAGACTTAGACATTGACTTTGACTTTGACTTTGACTTTTTGATTTTGAACATCGTCAGAATCATTTCCATCGCTATCGCTATCGTCATCGTCTGATTTGTAAAACTTTTCTCAAATAATAAAATCTCTGAGACGGGCTGACGACGACCTCAAAAATTAAAAAAAAAACAAAAGTTGCTGACTGTTTGGAAAACGCTCTTTTCGAGCAAATGCATTGTAAATAATTTTACGCACGTGTATCATACAACGTTTTACTATGCATTGTGCGAGGAAAAAAAAAATAACGAGCGAGCCTTAGGTAGTCGCCTATGATGTGATATTATGTTTGACTTTGACTTCGATTGCTTAGAGTTAATTATATAACACTTTTTATACGCAGCTCTACCTTTTCATATCTGTTAGGTTACAGAAAAATGTAACGGAGAAATATCATATATGAACATTTAGCACATGTCTAACCTACAAAATATTTTGAATAGCCGTCATCAATTAGTTTTAACAAATTCCTTCTACCAATTTCACTTCTGCAACCACGATTCTTTTCTCATAATAATATAAAACCTGGAAAGTACTTACCGACTTCAGATAGACCACGAAAACAAATATCACAAATAAATGTCGAATTATAACGTTACGCACAAAATTGATCGCACTGAGTGAAAGAACAAAATGGCTGAATTCACAGTCACGCCATCTGTTTACAGTGTTTGTTGTGTAATGTTTCTAGTAGATAATTTTATTTCAAAGTTGGAAATAATTTTGTAAAACACTATAACCGAGATGAAGAACAGAGATGAGTAGAATATTGGACTTCCATTTAAATATGTAAATGATGTATTATATATACATTACTGTTTGTTTTATTTATTTTAAAGAATGATCTATTTTAATGGATATAAACATATTAAAAGAATACTAAGTTTTATACTAACACAATTCGATTTTTGTAAATATATTTTTAATGTTGCTTTGAGTAAAAATGGATTGATTTTAAAATTTGAAATATTAGAATATCTTGCGTTCGCTTACTTACTGAGTATTATAATTGTAATTATAGATACATTTAGAATTAGGGTGAATAAAATTGAGCTAATAATGATATTGCAAATAAAAAATAATCGAGCTGGACACGGAGAGGGAAGCAAATGTACAATTTTCGTGAATAACACCCATCCACTTTATAGGTCTTACTTATCTGCATTATTTCACGTTGCAATTCTAATATTCATAACTTGTTTCCTCACAGGTCTAAGAAGAACTTTAACCATTTAAAATATTTTCAATTATAAAAACTCCACTCAGCACATATTGACGCATCTCGATATTTTTATATAAGTTTCTTATCTTTAATTTTATTTCAGTTGTCCCTCGGCTTTTGTAGTAATCAACTGATTTCAAAATACCAGTTGCCTGTTATTTAATTGCTTTTAGTTCGTATTCAATACTCTCAGTATTTTTGTTTCTTTAGCAGATTATTTCAATGAAATTAAAATTGTTCTGTGTTTATTGTACTTAGCAGTACAAACCTAGAGGTGTTCTTCACTCATGACTACTTAATATTAAGAATATCAGTAAAGATCGAATTCCACTTCACGTTACAAACAGCGAACACCAAAGTAGGTAAGAGTTCATTTAAATAGTTGTTGTCTCTAGTGTTGAGACGACAGACAAACAGATTGCGGTTTACGATCTCTAATCTGAGTGTCAAAGCAGTACCATCGAGTACACTAGACTAGATGAAAACAGTGATCGAGTACCGAATACGAGAGTGGATTATTAAATCGAGGGCAAAAAAAAGAGGGCAGTAATTGGGCTAAAGCTGAGAGAGACGGTATTATGCGTGTTGGGTAGAGGAGAAGATAACAAGCTATGGGGACGCTTTGTTATGCGTGAGAGCATTTTGATTAACACTTGGTATAACCAAACTATTACCGCGTAAAAGCCATACCATTTTCTTAGATCGTTTTGGCCACTAACAATATTTTTTAAATGGATTTTTCATTTAAAATTCCTGAAATTGTTGGGAAAACTTAGCTTCTATTATGTAAAAGTAAAATAAACAAGGGTCTTTTAGGTAATTTAAATGATAAATGATTTTATTTCTGTATGTACAAACAGACATTTTTTTTTTAACTACATGAGGTCGGCGTTTCCTATCTGACTCTGAGAAGAAAGGCCGAAACAAACTCAGAGATCACAGTCTCTTTATGATTTCATAATGCATTAGCAAACCAAGGTTTTCGTGTCCCGCATTAAATTAGAATTTGACTTTAACTTGACTTTAATAACAGACTGTATATCCAAAAAAAAACATTGCTACAAGATAATTCCATCAAAATACGTAAAAGGTTTCGAAATGTTCTTCAAAAGACCATAGAATATTCCAGGCCACTGAAGAATGTGTGTGCGGATCTCAGTCCGAGTGTACATACATATAGTCTGGTAGGTACTTGAAAAGTTGTTGTTTGATTGTTCACATCCATCATCCTGACCTGTTTACGATTTTCAAGAAATTATAATAAATGAATGTCACTTGTTCCATGCTTACTACAATTTTACTTTAAACCTAACGACACATGATAACTGAGACCCCCTAAAAAATTTGATATAGTTCGTAATTCAACAGATTTCGAACACAGCTCTATCGTAAAATCAAATCCATTCAAATAGGTCAAACGTACATCAAACGTCTAATGTTCAATGTCCGTATTAAGTGACTTTGTTTATGAAACGAGCGTTTGTGAGCTCAAAAGCAACAACAAGCATGCAAATGAGATGAAATTGATGAACTATTATTTCGATTTGTATATTTAACATCATTACGTTACTTTTCTACAAGAAATATCGACGATCAACATTTCATGATAGAAAATAAATGATGTCAACTACATTCTGTCGAGCCTGAAGCACAAAATTACATCTATAACCATATTTTTTGACTTGGCTGAAACTGGAAACAGAATTTGCTGCAATACGAAAATCCAAGGTTTGGTTCGTTACTTCGACGAAATAAGATTTTTATTTTAAAGAATGCCATAACTTGGCAAGAGCAGCAACATTTATTTTGTAAGCAAACTAAAATAGCATACTAAATTGTATATTCTGAGTTCCATCACCTCTACCCCATCCAAATAAACCTCAAGTTCTTTCCTTAATAATCAATATACCTATACAAAACTCCATAAATCACTAAGCACTAATTGAAAGAGACGCACACAGCGTGTCCGTGAAAAATACTATGCTGTAGTGAGACACCTCGAGAGAGATATCCCATAGAGAATCACTGAGGATCACATGAGATCTAAGGATATGATGAGGTACATATAATGAATTATGGTGTTAAAAAGTCTCGCTATGTTATAAAGAATAGATACTACCCTGTTTGTACGAGTAGCATAAAAACAAAACGGTCTGAAATACCCCGAAAATACAATCCCCTAACACAGTCTTCCACATAACATCGGATACGAAACTAGAGTACAAAACATAAAAGAAGATTCCCTGAAAAAACGGTGATCGTGATACACACATTGTATAAACACGCGGGTTGAATAAGAATGTTCGCTTACCGACGGCGAGGAATAGAAACAAATGGAGAACGTTGTGAGAGATGCATGTTGTGGTGAGGGGGCGCTGATAGATGAACAGACATTTTGTGATATGAAATAAAATAAAAGTTTTCTTCAACTGTCGTAAATTATGGCATCAGTAACAAACATATTTTTTTCCCAGACATCAGTAAAGCATTTATATTTAGGTCATAAAATAAAACTTCTTAAAACATTTATACATATTTGGGTCTTCAATAATATCAATACAGAACTGGCTTGCATTGCAAAAAAAAAAAACGAGGATCAGCCCTTTTAGACAAAGAAAAAAGATTTGTCTTCTTCTGTTTTTATGAAATCTTTATTTTTAAGGGGTTGCCAGCCAACGTGAATATTTTTAGGCCCTAAAAAGTACGGGTCTTAAACAGTTCGGTTCTTACCCGTGCGGTGGATGGAAAATAAAAAAAATACGTTAAGAACAAAGTTACGAAACTCACAAGTTACAAGCAACATTAAAAGACAAAAAAATGGCAGCATACAGTTAAACAGAGTAATCATCATAACTTCTTACAGGGTTCATGGCATTTTTCATAATAAGTATTTTCATTGTTTCAGGTACGTGATGTAACATTATTCTACGTATACAGTGGAGGTAACAAATCACCTACACAATAATAAATAATTGTAACTAATAAAAAAATCTACTTATATTTCAAACAATGTAGGTCGAACTCCGAATTTGCTCCACTGTTGAGCAGCATCTCATTATAAATGCAGTGTCTAGTGTGGTAATTACACTTTATATTTACAAAGTTAGTTAAGGGTCCTAAACTATTACACTTTGGTCTCTCATCTGTACGGTGAAATTAACTAACTATACCCAACGCTATATTGGAGCTTCTTTCTGATTTGAACTAAATGTTAAGTGTGCAAATGATAATGGAGGCTTTTTTTCGTGACTAAGGCTTTTTTTTCAGATAAGCTCTTCAAACAAATAAAAGCAAATGATCAAATCGTTCACTTCTTTCCCCTAAATCTTCATCTGTTGGTTATGAAGTTGTCAGCACTTTGTCCGCTGTAGGCGGCACAACAATTAATCAAAACGCAAGTTTCACTTTCATTGCCCTGAAGTATCGGCATCGAGGACGCGTCCGAAATAAATGTGAAATTTATTCAAGAGGAATCCACTACAATAACAAAGTTTAGCATTTTATTACTCAAACACGTGCATGGTCCCGGTATTTGTGTACTTAAGAGCAGGACTAAAGCAAAATAGCCAATGGTAAATTAGAATTTTCATGTATAACATTTTCTCTATAGAAAAACAACATGAAGTTACCTCAAATTTTCTAAAATTTTCGATTTGTACTTAATATGCTACATAACACAACACATATTATACATATTTGACTAATTGAATAAAAAAAATGATAATTACAAGTCATAAAAAATCGTGAAGGCATTTTATAAAATTCCTTTTATTTTTTGCTTTTAGCAATTACGACGTTCTTATTTTGTGGAAAGTCATCTTCCGTCACACGTATATTTTTTTATCTACTCTCATAACGTAATATTCGAACTATAAACTTCAAAACGAATATATATTGACGTACATTATACATATCCTACACAATACCAACATTTAAAAATAGAATCATAATTATAACACTGTTTCTCTAACAAAATAAAGCTATAATAGTAGTTTATGAAACTGGTGCATAATGAGGGGAATTAAAATACGAGTGTGAGTTTAGAAACCGAGCGGTAGGCGAGATTTTTAATAGTATGACACGAGTACTTTAATACCTTGTTATGTGCAGTTTCATACACTACTTTATCTACTCTCATACATTGGGATTAAACCTACTAAATAAAAGATCAGAGTTAAAGATCAAGAATACAAAATTCCCACAAAATTCAGTACAACAAAACGTATGAATGGCGCCTGCACCCAGCACATCACCGCGGATACGCTACATCAGTGCTGCCGTCCCCCGCTAACGTTCCATTACGAAAGTTTATGAAAACGAATAGAAACACAGAGACATACTTTATAAACTTCGTTTATAAACACAATACCGAAATTTAAAAATAGAATCATATTATAAAACTTTATCTCTAACAAAATAATGTTATAAATTATATTTTTTTCTATTATGATACAATGCAAATCCAAGAAGTTAATATCACCAAGAAGTTTCCATAAACTTTTGTAATGGAACGTTAGCGGGGGACAGCAGCTACGCTCTAGCGCATGTGCGGTGATGTGCTGGGTGCAGGCGACATTCATACGTGAAGTTGTACAAAATTTCGTGGGATTTTTTAAATCTTGATCTTTAACTTTGATCTTTTATTTAGTAGGTTCAATCCCATTGTATGAGAGTAGATAAAGTAGTGTATGAAACTGCAAATAGGTAACTAGGTATTAAAATACTCGTGTGATACTATTAAAAACCGAGCCGTACTCGTATTTTAATACCCCTCTTTATGCAACAGTTTCATAAACTACTATTTTTCAAATCAGTCGATCGCTCTGTTGAAACTAGAAGCCCACGCTAACTTTTTGGTTGCGCTGAGCTATAATTTATTTGCGTAAATTGTTTTTTCCTAATTTATCACATTAAAGGAAAATTGTGAGAAAAACACTAAAATTACCTACGACCTGCTATTGAAATAAAACCGTGACTAGTCTACATTGATTTGAGTCGATTTAGAGGTTTTGCGTAACACGAAAGTTTCAGTTCATAATTCGACGCCCACATTAAATTATTGTGGTTTTAGGACTTTCAAAGTAGGTAGGTTTTACGTCATTCTATGACCTTGAATAGCTTAAAAGTCTAACTGAAACAAAAAATTAACATTATGATTTAGGTACTCCACATATTTATTGAATTTTTGAATGCTAATATTACTACTCATCATCGTACATTTTGTGGTATTTAGGCGATCTCGTGTTTGTCCAAAATTGCTTCCATTAATTATATATTATTATACACATAACGCTCCTTTCTTAATAAACACGAGGAACAACATTCGCTAATTAAAATTAACGTTAATTTGTTTTGTCGCGTTTTCACAAACACCAGGAGACACCTAAATGAAAGCCTACATAAAAGCGAGCTGTTGGATTTTTAACTTTAACCCTTCATTTATTTATTCCGCGTCTATTCTTTTGTAACTGTTTGTAAAACGAAAAGCAAAATGTGAATATCTCGACTTAGCATTGTGTAATTAAATATCTCGGACTTGGAGTCTGAGACAGAATTGTGGATTGTAAAGATCGTCAGAATTAGTATTCAAGAGCATTTCAGTGCGAATGGTTGGTTTTTTCAAGTCAATGGAAGATTGAAATCGGATACTAAAGATGTTTTGAAATAATACCGATAGAATTTGTTGAGTTTAATAAACTTTGTTAGCCTGAAATTAAGAAAACTTTTGAAATGTTCAAAACAATCTTAGTATTAAAAACAAAATTATTTTTTCTCTTACACAATTATGTTTTAAAACTAAGATATTTATTTAAAATGTAGGAAATAATCGTTACTAAAGGGTTCAGTATCCACGTGTGTATTTATGTTAATCCGGTCCGTTCGCCGGTCGTTGTACATAATTACCGGCTAATCACCGGCGGATATTCCGGTTCACCTTCGCCCCAGCGCCGCCGGCTGCTACCGTTAACAGGGCAGCTGCCGAACTGTGTTATAATTTAGTCAGGATTATTCTCTATGTAATTTTAGAAGCTTATTAATTCAGAATATCATATTTTGGCTACAGGTTTTTATATTAACACAGAATCTAAGATAATTATGCAAAACACATAAATGCCTAATTATTTAAATGAGTAAGTTGTTCTTTGTATAACTTCAACATATTTTGTTTCTTATAGTTTCGACGCAAAAAAGTATCGATCAAAACCTTAGGAAGTATAAAGTAAACACAAAAAATGTGTTTTACAGTTTAGTTTAGTTTTTTTGCATTTGTGTTAAAAACAATTATTACGGCAAAAAATCTTATTTAATGCCAAAACTTTAAAGGGTGCCTCGTTGGTCTAGTGGTCGCAAGCACTACTGCTGAACATGAGGTCCTGGATTCGATTCCCGGTTCGGGCAAACTGTTATAGGGTTTTACCACATGGAATTTCTCAGTAGCAGCCCGGGTCATTGATAGCAAATGATGCATTTTGGTCCGATTGATGGCAAAACGCTGGCAAAATGTGAGTGTACTATAGGTGCATGTATTCTCCGATGGGTTAAACAGAGGCCTAACCCTTCTGGGAATACAGGCGTGCTGTTATGTGGACTTAAAAGGGAGCATACAATAAACATATTGGTGGTAAAATAGTGGAAATACATTCAGTAGTCACATCTCTAGGGTCCGATTAGTACGCCAAGTTACTCGAACATAAATCACAAGCTTACTCAATAAATTCATTCGGACTTAGACAGTATTATTGATGATTCTAATGATTATAATTCAGTAACTCTCCAAGAAAACTATCGTTATTATATTGGTGTGTATGCTAAGTTAAGGCAAGCTAAGCTTGACAATGTTCCGTTAAGCTGAACATCAACTGAGTCAGCAAAATTTGTATGTGAAACTAATAAACAGTGGCTTCCTTGTAACTGTAACTAAAGACAATATATATTACTGGGTCAGCATATCGGCGGCAAGTATGTAGGTATGACTTACATCTATGTGCGCACTTATTGGTTCTAACGCAGCAGTGACTAGGTGAGCTAACTTCGCTGAAAGTTTACAGGAAAGTTATTTACGGTATGCGAAAGTAGTTTAGTTAGTTAGCTTTAGTTCATAGATCACTCACTTGCTGTCGATCACGTCTGACTTTTTTCTATTTAGGTACCTAGTTAACTTCTTTGAACACTTTTACAGGTATTTGTAGTAGGAAAAGTTACGTTAGGGTTTACCAATAGCCACTAGTCCCGAGAAAAAGATACCTCCTGACATGCTACGGCCTACGAAAAACCTTATCTTTTTGTCCTTTTTGTTTATGTCAGTAGCAATAAAACGCCCAGGTTAGTGCTCGTTTGATGGCAATAGGCTCGCCCTCTGTTTCATGGGACTTAAACATAACTGGCTACATGTGGGTGCTCTATTGTACACCTCTGCCTAAACAATCGGGGAATACAGCCGTGATGATATGCATTAAACGGAGTCAATTTGAGGTGTGATTTGCCATCTTAATTAATAGCAGCTCTGGTTGTGCCCAATTGTAATTTTCAAAGAAAAAACGCAACACCGTAGCTCGAACTGTTGTGGTTCCTTCATTAGCAATAGTGCAAGTATCGTCGTCAAAGTGACGCACATTGTGCGCGTGTGCACAATGTGCTGTGACACTGAACGCAGCTTTACAAGATAACATGTTTCCACTGGGCGCACAGTGTTTTAGTGTAGATATTTCATTTCATTTTAAAAGCGTGTGGCGAGCTGTTCACAGAAATAAATGTTAAGTAGACATGGGTTAGACGCCCCGACGTCGGGAGTCGCGAGCCGACTTCCGGCAACCGTAGGCGCGGGCTTGCGGACGGTGACCAATGGGTAGCTCGCCGTCCGATAAGGACCAGGCCCGGGTCGACGGCGCGTTATGTTCTACGCGCACCTCAAAGAGGTGTCAGCACCAACTGACGGGGTCCGTAAGGGCCAATGCCTGCCAGGGTTGCGAGTTTGTCCGAAAGGGATATCGCGGCCTCGGCACACAGGCAACGGAAGGAACACGGGTGGGTTTTAGTCAGTAAAAGTCTCACACACCCTCTCGCTCTGCCCAGAGCGGGAGAAATTATTTGATAACTTACAACCACCAAAAAAAAAAAAAAGTAGACATGGGTTGGGCAAACAATAAGGTTAAGCAGAAAATTTTGCGCACTATAATTTCAGCAGACAGCCAACCCTATTAAATTCTCTTGCTTCTATTGCCTCATCACAAAAGGATTTTGCAGACTATTTAAAAAAAAAAGTATTTTATTCAGTATTCAAATAACAATTGTCACAATCACAAGAAAGGAAGAAATAAAACAATTGATTCATTTTCCGTGCACTACAGACCAATTTTCGTGTACAGTGAGATATAAATTTGTTTATTTGGTCAAGTGAAAAGCTTTTCAGCAAGCGTTTTATAGAAAACAATTTTTAGAAACAATTTCTTTTTATGGGACTGGGGGAAATACCTAGTGTAAACTGAGTGTAAAGAAGATGTGTATTCGTTGACAATTTTTCTATTTTAAATGTATTTTTACTGGCATTAAGCATAACATTGTAGTGCACGTGCTACCCATCCCATAGAACTTCTCTAAATATAAGATATCATATCATCGACTTTACATTTTGTTATCTATTACTAGCAGCGACCCGCAGTCAAAGTCTCGATCCCGTGAAAATATCGGGATAAAAAGTATCCTGTGCCGAAACTATCTGTGTGCCAAAGAACAGTGCGATTTCGATGAATTGACACTGAAATTATCTGTGTTTCAATTCATCCAAATCCGTTCAGTAAATTTTGCGTGAAAGAGTAACAAACATCCATCCATCCATCCTCACAAACTTTCACATGTATAATATTAATAGGCAATAGTCTACTCATCTCACTTATCAATGTTCTCGATATCGAAGCTGAGACGTTCCCAGGCAATGAATGTTCGTTATACAATAAATGTAAGTCTGAATCGGGTTGAACATTCAACTTTGTTACGAATTAAATTAACTAACTGGGCCGAACCGATCGCATATTATGCGAAATTGTCGTGCAGAGTTGTCACAGAGCAGAGTTATGGAGAACTGCAGACTGTAAATTAAGAGGGAATTCTAGTACCTATCTACTCATATGTATTCTACTATTGCTGTAGGTACTGAAACATATATTTTAGGTAACTTCTCAATATATAAAACGGTCAAAAGCCTTTAAGCGCGCTCACAAAGCTGTTTCCGTACGACTTTGTTTGAATTCTTTGTAGGTCTGCATTGCAATAAATCCTCTCTTGATCTTATTCCGACATACTGTAAAAAGGCTTTTGTAGTATATCCCATTCTACAGGATCATTTTCACCAGACTGCTAGAATTGTGCTCGAAATAAAATTTTAAAACGAATTCGATACTGAAGCACATCTGCCTATAGAACTGGTAAATAAAGGCAACATCTGTGTGTTGAATTTCAAATACACTGAACACAACATTTCACGTATTTAAATAGCGAGCGAAATAGAAACTCGTGTAACGTACAAATACATAAACCGACAGTTGGTAAAATCAAGACGAAAATAATAATTAAAAATTCAATTAACCTTTTACAGGACTAACAATTTCAAATACAAATCACTGTAACAGATTTTTATAATTATTTATTTTTACGCAGTGAAATAAATTTGTTTCAGCATAAAAATATGTTTACCTAAATAAATGTTCTCGCAGCAAGAAAAGCTTATGTTGTCGGACATCGGAACAAGAAGTTAGAGCCGATCGAGCAAGAGACGATATCCTTCCGTCGTTATGGATATGTTCCCGGAACGTCGGAATAGGCAATTAACATAAACCATCCTAAATGTTAGGGTTAAGAGAACAGTCGAGCGTTCATCTGACATAAGCAGGGATCGAAATATCAGTGGTCAGAACTTGAAATATTTTTTTAGTATTAATTTATGGTAGGTATTCAAAAATTTAAATTTTTCAATATTTATTTTAAATTGTACATTAAGAACCATTCAGTTGATAAATATTATTTTATTATAATATTTCATCTTATTAAATTTCATCACAACATAACAATCTTATTATTCATTTAAAAAAAGACTACCTACCTATTTAAATAAAAATAAAAATATAGTAGGATTCAAATTAATTGAAAAATCTATTCAATTAATTAATAGATTTTGTAGATACGGCCCTGGAATGACACCCAGATGCCAATTTCTGGACATACGTGATTTAGCTGACGTAAAATGTTCAAGTTTGGTGGAGTTGCGGTGAAAATATAGTTTTATAAGAACACATACCTGCACATTACTTGAGATAAGATTTATTTATTTTACTTCACGATTTTCCCATGAAACCAGAAACAGAGGTTTCGGTTTCTGTGCCTAGAGACAATGTAAGTAGCGGAAGTTACAGAGGCAAGATTTAGCAGAGAGTTCACTTGGACATAACCGATTCTATTGTACCGTTTGAAGTAATGGCGTTAACTTTGGTTTGGTCTGTACTGAACCATTAAATAATGACCTGTTTTAGCCAATCGTTAAACTATTCAAATCAGAGGCCATTCCGTTCCAAACTGGATCAGCAAACTTCGGTGATACTACAATATCACGATCTAATCCGACACAGCTGTAAATAAATACTATCCATTACTCTGACGGTTCTTCGATAACATTCATCAGTAGCGCGGCTGTGTAAAGCCGACCCTTTCAATAGATGTCATCAGAGCAATCGATTGTTCAGCTGACCCAACAGACTTCACTAGCACTCCTATCGTAAAATGAGCTTTATTCGTCACACTTAGAGCATACATTTCAATGAGTAAAGCTGCAATATTGGCTACTGGCAGTCTGTTCAAAGCTCTTATCCACCACAATGACGTCTTCGTTTTATTTAGACTCTTAGTATTTGACGAAAGAGTAGGCACATTTTCATTTCTTCGTGGCTCAGTTAATTCAAAAGTAGGTTGACTGTGAAACACAGTAGGTACTTTTAGTAGCTCTAAGCAGTTTTCGTAAAAGTTTGCATACAAGACATAAAGATAAAACTTTTTCTCCTAACATCTTTCACTTCGCTGTTACCGCAACCAGCTGACAGTACCCTCTATATCCATACAGTCTAACAAGCTTTAGAATGTTTGAAGCGAGACAGTGTGACTAATATGCACCGACTGAGCTTACTTACTAACGTTTTTTGAGCACCGGTATAATTTCCGCAATACAAGCATTTGCCATTAATCACTTTTGCAATGATAATTTGGTTGGTTTAGCCAACATTATGTCTGTCACACTAAGGAGTGGTGTCGAAATAACCTATGGTACACGCGCAGCTGCTCGTAGTTTATGCTAAACTTAATCAGCTTAACTACAAGTTTCCTGGAATAATACGGTGGATACATAATATGGCGGTTGCATATTGCCTTTACTCAAACTCAGCTTATTTTTTGTCGATTTGCTATTTTAATTTCTATATTAAACATAAATTCTTATTTGTGACGTAAATAATCTAAACATTGAAATAAAAAAATAATAAGTTACCAAATTTTTTAATTTCCCTTAAGTACGCAAAACCAGGCAATAAATAAATTACATACCCGGAAAGATCATAAGAAGAAAGAACAGTAACTTGGTAAAATATCATTAATTTGCAATTTTTTAAACCAGCATCCGCATAATATTATATTTACTTACGAATCAGCATTCATCGTTGCTTTTTAAAACAAGTTTATTAGACTAGTCAAAAAGAAGTAGCAACTATTGAAATTTATATTTTCTTTCCAGGATTTGCATTTCTGGAGAATTTCAACTGAAATGAAATTATGTAAAATTATGCTCTTTTGTGGACGACCGTTTGAATCTTATGTTCATAACTTGTAATCAATCCAACAGACTGCATCAGCTGATCATTCTCATTCTACTTTAGGTGTAGCTGTACTCGTATAGCTGTATGAGCATAATAATCTTTTCTTTTCCACCATTATTATTATATTGTTAAAATGTTCCAAATTTTTACAAATGTCATGACTTTGTCGCTACGGAGAATCACTGACTCCAGGAATTTAAATCTTGTATAGAAGTCAAAGTATTTTTAAATATTGACCTACATATGCATTTGGCCTCTTATGTTTTTAGTTATAAAGGCTTTTGTTTATTTATTTTAGGAAAACTTACAGCTACTGCTGCAGCTGCTGCTGCTGCTTACTTTTTGGTGAAATAAAGATATTATTATTATTTAATTGTAAAAGCAAAACTTTAAAATACCGCTTATAACAAACCCTCCTTACTTACACCCGTCTTGCTTACAAATAGCTCTTTCCGTGTAATACGTCTAAATTAAAATGTCATCTTTCAAGAAAACTTTGCAATTAAAACTAGCTGGAAACTGAAAACGCAATTTGCTTCAGTTACGGAAAATTTCGAGATTCAGACTGGTCGTTATCAACGTCCGCAACATGGTGTTCAATATTAATCTTATATGCATTCGTGTATTTACAATTGCGTTAAATAATCGGTAGGTAGGTAAGTGGATAGTTGCAGTGTTGATCTTGAGATAAGTTAAGTCAGTCAAGTAATTTATGAATGCTGTACAATTGACATTTGGAGGAACGAACAGATTTGTTAATATACGTAATTGTTTATCCACTTTGACGTTTTTCTTTTAATTCTAAGTAAACGTGCAGCAAAATGCGTGCAGCGTGTTAATGTGTAGCAAAGTTTATAAAACTTTCTAGCGCAGAAAAGGCGTAGCCCTTGAACAATTACTGTCTCATTACTTATCACAAGTTAAAATAATTCAACAAACTGGGACTCAAGAAAGTACTGACGTGGAATTCCAGCACAAATGTAGCAAAAATACGAGTTGGGTGAAGTTACTAATATTAAATAAGTTATTTCATCTTTCTGTTTGCCTTATGATATAAGATACGCGAATTGTTTCCAGGCCACGAGTTATCAATATTTGACGACAACTGTGGTTTGTTATGTCTATGTCTGTCATCAGTATCAGTATATCAGTATCTAGTCTATCTTATAGCTGTATAAATAATATAACGCCAGCTACGCGCCAAAAGTTTAATTAAGATAACATTCATATTGAGCTCACTAGTATCGTGAATCTTTAATATTTAATTACGTAATAAACGAGATACCTTCGAAAAAAAAAATTGTTTTTCTGCTAATTTTGCCATAAGCTTTTTGTATTTTCACTATCATGGTTTTCCTTTCCTCAAGCAAACTGTGTTAGCAAACGCGTTGTTTCGTTTCATATTTTTATATTTCTCCGTATATTGGATCATACCATTGTAAATTGAGCTGTAAAATAAACTGTAGCTACAATTACATCTAAAGCTGAATATTTCCATCTCTGGCAATTTAATAAAAACAAAAATTTGTGACTTCGTGTTGAAATTTATAGTCCGTTCCGTATTTGTAGCCCGTTTTATTATTTCTGTTCATTTTCTTTTTAACAATCCATCGTGAGACGTTTAAATGAATAATGTCTTTATTATTTGCCACCTCGACGTCTGCCCTCGTTACTTTGACTGTAACATTTTATTTCCCCGTTTCCCAGAGTATGTTCCCAGAGTTATGCCAGGTTTCAAATTTATTCATGCATAAAGACCTCAAAGATATAGCACTAATAACTATTTTAAAAGTAACTAACTGCTGCCCGCGATTTCGTCCGCGATTCAGGCTGAAAAGTAGCCTATGTCCTTCTCCAGATTATGGTCTATCCATATGCCAAATTTCATCCAAATCCATTCAGTCGTTTTGGCATGAAAGCGTAACAAACAGACAAACTCACTTTCACATTTATAATATTAGTTAGAATAACTCATCTTATTAATTTATTTTTACTAATTTTATCTTTTAACTATTCATGTATAATGACCATATTCTATCAATTCATTTAAAAACCAATTGAGTGTTAGTGATAAAGACCAGCCAAGTTTTTAGCGCATCGGCACATACATACGATGTATTCTTTAACAATGTTGGTAACTTGTTCTACCAAATTAATTGTCCTTGTCGGAAAACTGGAAAAACGTTAACAATGTTCTGAACTTAATACATTATCGGATAATAAATTACTAAGAACCGTTCGGTTACGGTCGAATAAAAGCGCTATAATGGTGTGCCTCACAATTTTCCGGCTAGTAGTCTTGATATTTTCCTCAAAATACCCTGACATGTTTGTGATAAAGGAGCCATGAAAATCTTCAACTTACAGCCCGTGACAAGAAAATAAAACGAATAAAACGTCAAAAGGAATTGGTATAACTTCAAATCCTACGAGCGAGTGAATCTTTATTAAATAAACAAATCAGGTTACTTTTATTTATTTTCATGTCTTTTCTGAAAACGAGCTAAAAATACTAAATTCACCGAAACATCGGTAAGCCGAAACTCGTGTAGATATCATATAGCCTAATTTCAACTTAGCCTGCGGGGATTTAAAAACGTAGAGTACGATGGTAAAGCACGTTCTCATCCTCACTTATTACAGCCCCTTCCTCTTCTAAGAGAATACAGACGTTAATTAATTATAAACGGAAAACCTTAATATATAATGTTGAACTTTTAAAACAATAAGTACCGAATGTCTACTATCCTGCTCGGTTCAAGCATACTGCAGTGCATGTGCCTGGAGATTTATACTTCGTTGAATCTTTTCTTATGTAACGCAGTATGCAAAACAGCTGCAGCTGTCTGCCGAAATACATACTCACGGGATAATTAGAATGATGACATCATAAAGTTTTTACCCAACTACAGGGAGACAAACCTGAAAAGGATTACCATTTAGTGGAAAACTTTTTACATTTCTGGTATTACGAAAACTATTACTTGTCTTGCAATACCATACCAATATGTGTACAATACATACAAACACATATGAGTAGGTACATATCAATAAATAATATTCTCACAATTTTTTTATTGTGTAACTAATTAGTATTTAATTGTTGCGGAAAATCGTTCGCATTATTATGATTAGGGTTAATTTATTCTGAAAACAGATGATTTTCATACAGATATGCGATCATCATTGTGTGTAGGTATTTTGAAGCCTAATAAACGTTCTTAACCCTGATTGATATTATTTGTTCAAGTATTTGACAAATAAAATATTATTTTCTATTCAAAAGCTAACTATCTAAACTATTTGGTTTGGTTTTGCATTTTGAATTGACAATATAAATATAAGTAATTTGAAGACGCCAAGAAAACAACTTGTTTAGGTATTCGAATATAAGAAAACCCAGTACCATGTTCACTATGGTCGGTTTAGTTTTGCTTTTTAAAACTTTTTCATCTAGTTTAGTCTCGACAGTCTCAACTCAGTCTCAAGTCTACGGCGGTGTCCCTGCGGCGGGAGCTAAGATAAATGATATTGACTACAAGTAGCGCTCTACAACAAACTCCGAGAGACTCTTTTTAAACAAGTTTAAACGTGCACATATGCGAAACTTAAAATGATTTAAGTTTGACGTAAAAGTTTTGGTTTTAACCAGTTATTTTAAGAACTAATGCTTAATGCTTCGTGAACCTCAGATTGGGGATTAACAATAATTGAACAAATGTGGCTCCTATTGGATACTATTTTGTTTGTTATGCTGTGGCTGCATCTGCGTCTATCGTGACAAAGCAAAGCGTGCAAAGCTTCGTATTTTTTGCTCGCTAAAAAGTTATCGCGCTAATGCGATTGTCACATTATCGACTTCGCCACGTTTAATATGGACCGCCACCCGGGCGATAAGTGCTACGCAGCCCGAACTATCGCTACTGCAGCCGTTGACCCTCGACTAAGGCTGCCGCCGCCGAGTGTTGACGGCTGCAGATTTCTCTACCGTCGGCGGCAGCCGTAGACGCGTCGACGGCAGCCAAAGCGAAAAGTAGGTTCCTATGGAAAATAACGGACAAGAAACTCAAAACTCAATATCTTTATTGCTTTACCATAATGTGTACTTAGATGGTAACTATATAATTTTGATCATTATGGACCCTATAGGGCACAGCAAAAGGGTAGGAGAGAGGAAGCCCTGTTTTAGGAGATCATTAAGTTGTTGTTGTGGGAGCAAGTTTTAACTCCTTGGACACTCAAATCAAAAGATTGTTACAAAATATTGGTTACATCGTTCATGTTGAAATTATTTAAAAGGGAACAATATAAAAAGACGTGCACGTTAAAAAAGTCCGTAATATTTTATATTTTTTTATCAAAAACAATTCAAAAATTAAAATAAACCGTGGCAACTAAGAGATCACCAGGTCCTACTGACAGCGCCCGGTCACGAACATGACGAATGGATCAGCACCATTCAGCTCAACCATTTTGAAGGGAACTTAATGATCCAATACACACGCCAATACCTGCGAGACTAGAGATGACATCACACGAGATCTGATGCTTCAGGAAACAGTTAAGAAGAAGCAATTTTCAGGTACTATTTTTTATTAGAATAAGTAAAATTCGAACAAAATCCGTTAACATTTATTCATAATTAACTATCTACTATAACGTAGGTATCCGAAAATGAACGAAAAGCTAAAACAGTTAACTTTCATTACATCAGACATTAAATCCGAAGCTCGTGTCAGCAGTTCCCGTGCTCTGTGCTTCTTGTAACGTTTGAAGATTTCTTTAGTTACCCATCAAGTAGCTTCAAGGGTTCTTCAGAAAACCTCTCATTTTATTACGAAGACCTTTTTAAGGGTCTGGGTTCAGCATCGTCACTGTACCCTTCTCAAGGGACGATGCAATGAATGATTGAAGATTGTGATTTTGACCCATTTTTTTTTTTTGTGAGTGCGGGAAATTCTCAAAAAAATTCTCCCGCTCTAGGCGGAGTGGGAGGGTGTGTCAGACTTTTACTGACTAAAACCCACCCGTGTTCCTTACGTTGCCTGTGTGCCGGGGCCGCGATATCCCTTTCGGAAAAACTCGCAACCCTGGCAGGTATTGGCCATTACGGACCCCGTCAGGTGACCCATAAACTACGTATATACGAGTACTCCCAGGGATAGTTTCTTTATAAACACTGTCTCGGGGTTATATATAATTATGGAATTTAATAAAAGCCACATAATATTAAATCTTAAAAAGGTTTACAGTCAAATACTTTATGCTATCCTGGCCATTTATGATGAAAAATCCGATAACCAGTGTCATATGTAACCTGTAAGGTTGATGCCTTCATATTTTAGTAATGACATGTGACTCTAGCCATAAGAGAACCGATGTTATTTGGGAACGATGTCTTGTTTATACCTTTTTTGTTAGCGTTTGTGTCATATTATTTTTTTAAATTTTAATCTACCTACAATTAATTTTGGTCTCTGGTAGGTTATTATTATTTATGAACTAGAAATACACACAACGCCAAATTGAAATTCTCTGGCTACCGGCTAAGATGTATCGTCTAAAAGCCGTATCGTGTTCGGCCTAAGGATCGCATCTACATATTATGTGTCTACAGTTTGGTGCTCATCGTCTAGAATTCCTGATAATACCACACTATAACCGTGCTGTATTCTCACACAATATGCACAAAATGCAAATGCTGTAGCGAGGTCTTTAGATACCTACTCTGAAGAAAATGTTTTAAAGGAAGGCAAAATATGTTTTCAATTATGTTATCAACTGATAATTAGTGAGTTGTTTCATCACACAAGACCATATTTTTGAGATTCATATAATATTCGAACACAGGCATTACATTGCCGCACCGCATCCTTTATTGTTTCGCTCCCGGAAGTGAGCACTTTATAAATAAATATAATCTGAGACCACCAATATAAATGTCACAGTTTTACCCTCTGAGTTATAATTATCATTTTCGTTCCAGCTAATAAAAGGTAAAATAAGAATAGGTACCTACATAAACCCGGTTAGGTATTTAGTACAAGCAAAGGTTACTCAAACCTGTGAGCTTAGTACCTAGTTACGCTGACCTTTCTTTTATGACAACCTTTTGTCCTGAACTCGAGCGTATCAAAGCAAACACATCTTATTAGTATGCTTGGTAGTAACACACAGGGAATCTTATAAGAAGAAAATAGTTCTTTTCACATATATAAATTATAATATTATTGAAAAAGATCAGTAGAAATGCAATATCAAAAAGTCTGGCACATAAATCCTCTTACGCTATGTGCGATCACCGTGCCATACTCGCCGGTGTGCCCCCGGGCCGCAATATACCCGCACACTTATACCAGAGCTTGAGGCATTCCGCTTCAACTGCATCAAAGTTTGGGTTAAATAGGTTACCTGAATTGACCACACATAAATCTACAGCGTAATGGCTCAATATTTTATAGAATAAAGTTTATCTATGAAAACTACGGGCAAAACATGCGTGCATGCTTCGTCATTATGTCGCCACTTTTGTGCATAAAAAATCTCGTCAAATACCTGGAGTACTTATTTATTTATTTATTTAAGCTTCTCGCACACAATAAGGTACAAAGGCGGACTTAATGCCTACTACTTACCTATATTAAAACGATTACTTACGTCGTATCGTGCGCTGGGATTATGTTCGTATAATAATTAAACAGGTTCACCCCTGGCCAATGCCAGCCGTCCGACCGCACACTTAAACCGCCTCATAATTAAAGACAGTGTTTGGCCACACCACACAACTCACTGAATATTGTATGCGGTGAGTGCTCAGTGAATTATCTCTCATTTTCTAACCACAGGGGAAGCCCAATATGTGCCCATTGATATAATTACGTATATCTACGAATGTAAACGCCTACCTACCTTTAACCATCACATAATATCCCACTGCTGGGTCACAGGCTTCCCCTCTTCGAATGGTAATGGGCTATAATCTACCACGCGAGCTCAGTGCGGGTTTTTGTGTTTGTACAGGTAACATGTCGTCGAATTTTTCGGTTCTAGGACAAACCAGTTTCCCCACAATGTTTTCCTTGACCGTGCAGTGGTGGTGTAATTATTTACACAAAGTAAAGCGCCTGCCTGGGTTCGAACCCACGACCTACAACTCGTAAGTCGGGACCCTTACCACTGGTATACCAAGGAGAGTCGTCATTAATTATGAACACAATTTGAGTTGTTTAGGTTCCTCCGTAATGATAACCCAATTTAAGGGGTTTATTTATAAAGATTGCTTAAGTTGAGTGACGTTTAAACTTCAAAAATGTTTGGTTAAACGGTTACTAATCATTACTTAAATTTAAACGTTTATAAATAAACCCCTTAATGTGTAGCTGTAGGTAGGACTGAAGTTAAGGAAAATTTTCTAGACTAACGAATGAAGTGCCATTCTTATTGATAGCTTGATAAACTTAGCAAACGAGGAAAGTTCTGTGTACAACATACTGGTTGAATAAATTCAATATCTTAATTATCTGTTACTCAGTCGTGGATCGTGTTATCTCGATAACTTCGTTTAACATTACAGAAATGAATGCCGAGTGGAATTCGAAAGTGTATACAGGGCTTTACTTGAACGAGAAGTGAGACATAAATGACTTTGCGGAAATAAAATTGGATTGATAATGTGTTCCATTTTCAAAGTACCTATTTCTGAATTTGTTTGTGATCTCTACAAAGTTTAATTTTGCTTATTATTGTTATTATTATTGTCATTGATTGCTATATTCAGTCTTACAGCCAGTTGCAGAAACGAACTTTAACTATTAAAGCTGTCATTTATATTCTAATCTTCCATTAACTTGTTTTAACTTGTTCCAGAAAGCAACATTAGACTCGATTTTAATGGTTCTTTGATGAAATTATTGAAATCCTCAGCGTTAATGATCAATTACGTAATAGGGGCAGTAACGTTTATCTTTGTGCAACTGGGTGTTAGACTATAAAATTGCGATATTATTTTAAAATGACGCTGGGAAACGTTTTTATAAAACGAAAAATAGGAATAAGTAAAGGAGGCGTCTAACGATCAGGTATATCATCATCATATCATCTTCGTTCGTCATTATTATTTAAATTACGTCTTAGATCAATATTCTACTGATTATGAATTTGCAATAGGTTCTTTAGAAATCAGACACAAGTTTTTCACGCGATTATTGTTAGTGTATTCGCGGTATGGGTGGGACAAATTTACCTTGTGTGTCTGTAATGTTGTCACTTTTCCGAATGATAGTGCACTCATCTGGCAGCTAGCCAAACTACGGGGTTATACAATTAGTACACCAGTTGAAGTTTAGTGCTAACTTGAGACTTGAATCGAGATACCTACTTATTTCTCATTCTTCTGTAGGTACTTCGTTA
This sequence comes from Agrochola lota, assembly GCA_947364205.1. NCBI lineage: Eukaryota > Metazoa > Arthropoda > Insecta > Lepidoptera > Noctuidae > Agrochola > Agrochola lota. The sequence goes on along the minus strand of OX376235.1, from coordinate 14,793,880 downwards.
AGTACATGTACAAACAAGCTTTTTTCGAACTAATGATTATTGTGATTGTATCTACAGTGCATATTTTGTCTGTTATGTTTACGAACACATAATAATCTTAATAATATCCATTCCAGACTACGCTGAAATTATATCCTAGCAGTTGGGGTATATTTTTTTCTCGGTGCCCATTCATAGCGCCTGGCCACTTTGCTCGTACTAAAGAGTCTGGTAAACTTTCATTTCAGCAAATGTGGATCGTTTTCATATATTTTTTCTGCCTAGTTGTTTCGATTAGCGACCATCAACCTCCCAGGTCATTTCATTTGCACAAGGCCATGTGGCAGATTATATTTTCTATTGAGACTAGAATGCAAATACATATATATATCTATTTACAATCTTATTTCAGTCGAAGTGAAATCTTTCAATTTCCCATCTGCTTAATTCTTTGTCGTCGGGTCGTTATAAGACGTCTCCTTAGCAAATTATGACTTTTAAAGTTTAAAATTGTTCCTTCCTGTTCGTTTGTTTTAAAAAGTTCGATGTTATTCATATAACATCATATATATTTCATATTGTCTTCTCATCCACCGCAATAAATGACTTATATTGCACACAACACAACCTTTTATTTTATAATTTAAATGTAAATCTCGCTCATGGGAGAAAAACAATATTTAAAATTCGATAAAATCATAAATGAGTTTTACTCCTGAAGAAATTGTGGAAATTGAGGAGCTCGTGGCTAAGTAACAACAGCCGCACTGGTCGATCCATCAGGTTAAGCTACGCTTGCCGGGGTTGGTCAGTGGATGGGTGACCATCTTTACATACCGAGAATCCTCCGTGCCTCGGAAAGCACGTTAAGCCGTTGGTCCCGGCTGTCATTCGTGGATCTTTGACAGTCGTTACGAGTCGTCAGGAGCCCGAAAGTCTGACACCAGTCTTACCAAGGGGTATCGTATTACCCAGTTACTGGGTTGTGGAGGTCAGATAGGCAGTCGCTCCATGTAAAATACTGGTATTCAGCTGCATCCGGATAGACTGGAAGCCGACCCCAACATACTTGGGAAAAGGCTAGGCAGATTGATTGACTCCTGAAGAAATTGTAGCTAGTTTGTTTCTACTTAATCGTGTCGTATTAGCCGTTCTCGTCACAATTATTTCTCCTACAACAATAACAAGCTACTAGTTTGCAAAAGGGAGAAAATACATAATTGCTTCGTCTGGAGATTTGCCAATTCCTTCAATATCGGTCCTAGTTCGTAATTCCCATTGTCGTGTAGACTCAAGCGCCCCCCGCGCTTGAGTCTTCACGATATGCTGACGAGTATCTTCATAAATAATTCGACAGGGCGTTTCTTTGACGTTATGTCCTTTGTTGTTAAATTGAGAATGAGGCTGACTCGCTTATTTTGGCGAGTATTATTACACTGGCCTTAAAAACTTAAGGTACTTATGCAACAATATGTTCGAGCGTTTCCTGATCTTTAGTTAATTCTTAGTACTTATGTAAAATGAAAATGAGAGCTCTTCTTGTAAACATTGTAGTCAAATATTCTTATTCAAATTCAAATTCAAAATTATTTATTTTGGGACAGCTAGATCCAAAGGTCAGTATACAAGAACTTAGAAACTATTGCTAGCACTTAAATACAATTACAAAGGGCACACCAATTCTATACACAAATGCCCCTGTGCTGAGAAACCCCGGCCCGTCAAGGAGATACCCCCCTAAAAGATCACCAGACGAACGAACTGCCTCAACACAGGTGCACGCACATGTTCAGCTATAGTTTTCAGGATGCTGTTGTGACTTCCCCGCACCCTCCTCATAAGTGACACGACTTTTTTCTGAATGACGGCATGAAAATCGTCAGTATGAGCCTGCGCAAACTTTTCGGAGGCACTACAGAAACGAGAAAGTCTTATTGACATACTTTAGATAATTATGTTTTCGCACGAATGTTAACCCTTAACCACTTGACGTCGTCTCAGAGGCTCCGGCGATTTTGTTTTCCAAATTATTCCGTTACTTCGCACACGATGCAACTGTGTGTCCATGTACGTTTTCCCCTCCTCCACCAGTACGCGCCGTGTGCTCGGCAGCTCCATAAGTACGCGCCTTTAAACATTATAAGTAATTATATTTCGCGTGCGATCCGTGAGACCGACGTCAGGTAGTTACGTTAGTTTGGTTTTGGTATTTTTTGTTTTTTAGACTTAGAATGTCTGAATCAAACGATACTGGGGTGGTTATAGTAAGTTGAATCAGATTCGGAAAACATGAGTGTACTAAAACTTCCGAATGAAGATTGCAGCGACGTAGAAGATGTTGCAGTGGATCACATCATTGAAGGTGGGTGTGACTTGACTTCGATGGGTCTGAGCTTCAACTTATTGAAACTGAAAACAACACAGTAACCACTTTGGTAAGACCCGATTTCGTTGGTCGGCCCATCCTCCTGTTTTATGAAAGTTTGTGTGTTAATATTAATAAGGTTGTCGTTAATAAGAAAACTATTGAGTTATAGTGCAATTTCCTACTCAGATCTCAGATTTTCGAAGTTACTTTTTATATATTTTTTTATATATTTATGTTAAGCGTTGATTTTTGATATATGAAAATGCATACTTTTGCAGAGTTTAAAAACTTATGAGGAATAAAAATATAACGAAAATACAGATGTGACTTTTATTTATTGTATTATTTTAAATAATGATTATTAAACATGGAAAATACACAAGCGGTCTCCAGGACCGATGACAGATGGAAGTTTAACCGAAAAAAACACGTCAGGTGGCTAAGGGTTAACACTGATATACAAAATATGTCAAACATTGGCAATATTGGAAGTCTTTTTTTTATATCATGAGAGTTTAAATTTACCTACATAGTAGCTTAACTGGTTTTCATGTTTTGACAAAATATTTTGGCCTGTAGGTTTTAGGTGTAGGTTTGGGTGTAGGTGTGTTTATTGGTCAGGACTAAAACGGATAAAGAATTGAAATTTGAGAAAGTTTTTACACCAATAACAGAAATAAAAAAAGTTTTTTTTTTACGCAACATAAAAATAGGAAAAGTCATTTTAGTTTTTCCATTCAAGTAAATTAAAGTTTATCTGAAGGTTTAGTGGCACTATTTCGGTGGGTTGCTAAAGTCGTAATTTTGTTGTCAGGTCCAGAGTCCAGTGCTGGTTGTGGAGCTAAACCTGAACAGACTAGAGGGCACACAGCTCAGAGCGCTGGGTCTGCTGTCCGTGTACGGGTTCAACGTGACGTATGAAGTGCGAGGAGCAGCGCAGTCACCGGGACCCACTTCATGCAGCGCCATCGAGTGCAGACTGCTGGGGCACTGTTACGCCAAGCGGGATTATCAGTAAGTTGGACACGAATTTAACGATCAAGAAACTATTTGCAATTTTCTTGATGTAATCATAAAAGGTTCATGCTTACATCAAGAATATTGTTACCTTAGAACTGGACTACTGCAAATAGACAGTAACTTACAATGAGTGCCTTTGATAATCACCTTTTTTCGTTTGGGGGCAAATTATTAAATAATTTCTCCCGCTCTGGCCGGAGCGGGAGGGCGCGTCAGACTCTTACTGACTAAAACCCACCTGTGTTCCTTCAGTTGCCTATACAATATCCCTTTCGGACTTTTGGCAGGCATCGGTTCTACCAGACCCTTTGCTAACATCTCTTTGAGGCGCGCGTGGACCACAACGCTCCGTCGACCGGGGCCTGGTCCTTATCTGACGGCGAGCTAACCTGCGGTAGCCGGGAATCGGCCTGCGATCCCGACACCCAGGGCGTCTCGCGTGAGGGTGCGAAATTTGCCTCTCCCTCACGCGTTCCGCCTCCTCCTTCGCGAGCATTACTGCTTCGCAGAAGGAGGTGATGGTCTCCCATGCCCTCTCCCTCCGTACCATGGCCTGGATCTAGGCCGGACGCGAGAGATCGCCGCCACCGATCGCCTCCACGAGAAACGGCGATGCTCCACTCAAGCCGGGTAGACCTCCACCGTATGCTTCAGCGTGTCCTCCAGGTGATCCACACAATGATGAAACCCGGGTGTTTCCTCCCCAGACCAGCCGGATGGCCATGACCCTCTGGGACGCGTTCAATTGGCGGGCTGGCCGCCGCCTTAACAAACGCGCCCACACCGGTGCCCCGTAAAGGGCCATGGACCGCACGACCCCCGTTGGACATGCATAGACGCACGAGATTCCGGCAGGAGGCGTTTGGACCCAATAAATAGGGCACGAGCCGCTTCAAGGCAGCCCCGGCCCGCTCCAGTCTGGGAGCCAAACGTTGGAATTGCTCCACGAAGTTCCACCGACTGTCGAGGACGAGTCCCAGATACTTCATCGTCGACTCAACGCCGATTTGAACCCCTCCTACCGTCATCTGGGTACCCGACGGTTGCGCGTTCCGAGGACCATGAAAACACATGGCCTCGGACTTGTGGAGAGAGCCCGCATGTGCATGATGGCGTCCACCGTAGAATGGGTAGAAACAATTTTAATCCATAAAAAAAGGTTTTTCATACAAGGTGAATATTTTATTTTCAAATAAGTAGTTATGGCACAGTCTTAAAGGCAATAAAGCGAGTAAAATTTTGTGCCAGCGGGACCAAAACAAATTGCCAGAGACTAAATATAAGGAACACAACATTCTCTGTTTACGAATTCTGGTGTACACAGCAAAAAACCTCTCTTTCCATAATATTACTAAAATGTCGTGGCTTATATTCCTACGCCAGTATTTACAATATTTATTGCTAACTCTGCAATATTTCCACATCGTAGGGAGTTTTACTGTTCGTGTTTCGAGGGTTACTCGGGAGCAGACTGCGGAGCTGGTCCGCTGTGCCCGAAAACCTCCAACATGTGTAAGAACGGCGGCACCTGCAGGTGAGTGAACACATGACCCTCCGGTTGGCATCGTTTGGTACATATTATTAAACCCTGTTCCAACTCTCATTTAGTTAATGTTGTTCGCATAACCATGTTTAAGTATAAAGTTTTACTGATACCATATATTTACTAAACAATACAATGTAAAACATTACAGCAAACAAGCAAAATGTGTAGAAAACACATTTTCTCTTCTTTAGTATTACAGTTCCGGTTTTTTATTTCACGAGACGAAGTCACATCTGTATGTAAGGGTCACATTTAACGTTTGAAACAATTCTGCTTTTTGCGTCGTGTATCCTCAAAGTCGTTGGTTGTTTTGTTCTGGAACAAAAAGGGGTTCGAATGAAAGTACCATAAACTTAGGTAACGTTTTTTTGTATAACAAAAATTTGTTTTGTTACCAGAAGTTTTGTAAATATGTATTTTCTGTTAGAGTACAGTAGGTAATCCTATTGTAGCCCAAACGTCTGCTCGATCGAAAATGTTCATAAAACATCAACCATAAACGAAATTCGTTAAACCATATTATACAAGCTGTATGTATCGACAGACAGATGGGCCCAGCCGCCGTCAGCTGTATCTGTGCGTCGGGCTACACGGGCGACCTGTGCGAGGCGCAGCTAGCTCCACCCGGTGAGAAATATTTCTGTATTTTCTAGCTTTTCTCTTTATAAAAACAGCACTGCCTCCTTCAAAGTTGGTTCATCTTTTCATTTGAAATAACAAATTTATTTTGTCGTCTTCCACGTTAGTATTATTTGTGTAAATTTTGTTTCAGAGTGCGGTATAGAAGAATGTTCAGAAGTTTGTAAGGAAGGAACAGCTTGTGACTGTAACCCGAAGGATACCGACTTCTGTGAGTATTTACATTAATTGATAATCTTAAGAAACGGTGATACATTCACTTAAGTGGTACCTGCTATTTAACTATGTATCTAAACGGACAACGTTTAGATACATAGTTATATAGCAGGTACACCTCAATAAACGCGGCGTAAATTCATGCCAAACTTAACACACGAAAAATGTATGGGATTGGGTAGATAGGTAGGTAATCTGAAGGTTATAATAACTTAACTCCATATTTATTCATATGGGGATATATGTTTATAGCATCAGCCCGATTTGAAACAAAACTGGAAGTAGTGGATCAAGCAGGTGTAAACATATCTCAAGAAGTCATCAAACAGGTATTTACAAAGAAATTAAATAACAGAATACTTAATTATATTGTAGAGGAAAAGTTAATTTATAACACCTTTCTTACTTCTTTCAGTTATCAAGTTATTTAAAGGCATCAAACATTACATTAGAAGATGAAATAGAAGTTCTTAACATAAGGTAAGTTTCTACTCACTAAACACTGTTGGTGTGTGTCGTAGTGGTGTGAACTTGTGTGTACACGTATGTATGTGTCAGTGCGGGGTCTGCGGGCGGCGCACGCGCAGTGTGGGTGCGCGTGTGGGGCGTGAGGCGTGACGCGGGGGCACTGCGCGCGGCTTTGGCACGCATGCGCATACACCACGTGTTTCTGCGCACCGACACGCTGCACTTCGACATGCAGCCTGCGCTTAGCTTGCACGTGAGAACCACCTATGCTTCTTTTATCTGTGATCGTAAAACCGTCATTCGCTGGACGTCTTTTTGTTGGATCTTGAACATACGAATCTTTTATTACCGTTAAACTTCTTCTGAAACAAAAATCCTTTAATAATAATTCGCTTAGACTCACGACCATAACGACTGTAACGACACCATCAATCTTAACGCAGTGAAATCTACTAAGGAGCAATCATGAGTGTTTCAGGGATTCGGAGAAATCTCAGCTTGATTAATTCCTAAGTATCCATCCGCAGTTGATGAAAAAAATGGCTTGAGCTTGCTTCCCGAAACTGGATGGAGTTTCGGAGAAAACTATTCTAGGAAAACTTTAATTGTTTTAAACGATTTGTGTAGAACATTCCAATGATTCCAAATAATAATTTGGAAAAAAATCTATACGCTCTATTTGATCATACTTTTATAGACTAAGTGAAATTAATTGCTCAGTATATGAGAAAACCGGAGCAATATAAACACTTTGACGACTCTTGACTTATTTTCAAACTGTCTATTCATCGCCGCATTCTTGCTATATACGTAATTCCATTTACTTTCAGGATAACTTATGCTTGGACATTTTAAATTTCGTAACGTCCTTTTGCAGACTCTGGTTGTGAACCATCGTCCAGAAATATGGGAGGGGTCGGAGTTCATACTGACATGTATGGCGTATGGATCTCCGAACGTCACCTTCACGTGGTACAAAGACGGTATCAAGATAAATTTCAATGGTACTACGAGGTAAGTGAGGGACTTAGAGTGTGTGTGTGAGAATGTATTTTCTAGTTTTTCGACAAACAAGCCTTAACAAACTTTCCAGGCTGGTACATTTCCACATAACAGACGCTATTAATAGCCTGGCGTCGAAACCGACGAGTGAGCGAACCTGTGCAGTCCCGGCACCTAACGAGCGCCCATCCAATTACCGGTGACTGTTATTTAACCGCACCGATTAATCGGCCAACTTCCAACACGCTCGCTTCCTGATGGTTTCATTTCGTTTAGATTTATAAAACGTGTACCTTTTGATGTCCCACAACTCTAAGGTTATATGCTTTATGTAAATATAATACAAAAGGTGAACCTAGAACACGAAGTGTTCCAAACGTACATAGTTTCGAAGATAACATAACACTAGATGCTCGATGTGTGTATATACAGGTGGATTTCTGAGATAGGGCAGTAAGGACAGCTACCTTAACCGTTGTCGCTACAAGAAAACGGTCTTAGGAGACTGTCTTTAACTTTTTGAGACATTTTGACCTGCATTCCCAGATTTTGAAAAAAAATTACAGTCAGCAAGAAAATGGGCAGTTTTCACAAAAACTTTTTTTATGCCGATCGATCCTGTTTCTTATAAGGATCAAAAAACTCAACTAGACCAATTGAAGTTTGAGTACTAGAAAAGTCAGAAATCGCAAAAAAGTTTTCCCATACATTTCGTAAGAAATAAACTCCAACATACTTCGTTATGATAGACAGACTAGCCAAACAGAAACAAAATGCGCGTTATAATTTTATTTTCTATAAGAACAAGATAGTTTGCTGCTTGTGATGTCCTATGATCTGAGAAAAAATCAGCCAAGTGCGTGTCAGACCACGCACAATGAAGGGTTCCGTAGTTAGGATGAATTTATCGCAAAACCAAACTTGTAACATTGTAGTTGAAAAACATGTTCTCCCTTAAATCGATATACGTCACGGTCAATTATCTGCAAGTGTAAGTGTGTAAACGATTTTCGGACTTTTCCCTTTACTTGTGTTATGAGCTTGCTTCTTGCCAAATTTCGTCATTTTACGTCACAAATAAATAATTTTGATTTATTTGCGAGCATCAAAATAATGATGTCATATAAATTACCGTATTTTTTATTGCGTTGACTTTTTAGAGCTTTAAGGGACCAGACATAAGTATTTGATGTTATTTCAACTTGCTACCGCTACGCGTTCCTGAGATAAAGGGTCGTGACAGACTGACGGACGGACAACAAAGTGATCTAAAAAGGGTTCCGTTTTGTCCTTTTGAGGTACGGAAATCTAAAATTACCTCAAATTATTTAGAACTTTCAGACTTCTTTGGAAAACGTTAAAAAAGACTGTCCTCTACAAAACACAGAAATTGCAAAAAAGGTACCTATGTAAAAATTTTTTTCAAAAGCGACAAAGGTTCTAAATTTTGGTCTCTGTTCATTCGTAATTTGAAGTTCAATTTATTTTAGTTTAATTTCGGCCAGTCTATCATCGTAAAAAAGTAAGTTGGAGTCACATTTCCTACGAAAAAATGTATGGGAAAAGTTTTTTGCAATTTCAGTACTCAAACCTCAGTTAGTCCATTAGAATTTTTTGATCCTTATAAGAAACAGGATTGATTGGCATGAAAAAAAGTTTTTGTGAAACTCCCCATTTTCTTGCTGACTGTAGATCTTTTTCAAAATCTGTGACTGCAGATCGAAATGTTTCAAAAAGTTAAGGACAGCCTCCTAAGACCGTTTTCCTGTAGCTACAACGTTTAAGGTAGCTGTCCTTACTGCCCCATCTCAAGAATCCACCCTGTATACTCCGTTGGTTTGGATAGTTAAATGAAGGTAAGCAAAAAGAACCACGTGACGAGAGAGCTGTCAGGTTAACTGACTTAACATAATACCTGTCAGTTCAGTTGTCATGCTACGGTACAGTTGTACTCTCCAATTTAGCAACGTTATAATGAGGATCTGTACTGCCATTTTATCACGATAGGTGGCGCATCGTCGACATGGCCATTGAAAGCTGTCAATTCCATACATTTTGTAACCTATCATTCAGTAAATTTAAATTTTCTCGTAATATGCTTAACTGGGCTGTACCAGGATGTACTAAACTACTAACCCCGGTGTTCATTAATTTCCTAAAGATACTACGCTAAAAAAAGTGGGAAACTAAAAGAGTACAACTAAAAGTAACTTTGACTATGTTGATTGGTAAACTTCGACAATGTGGTGGAGTTCTGGTGGAGCTATTAACGTCTTGATAAAGTTCTACAGCAAGAATGTCAAGTGCTTGTCTTTCAGAAGCTTGAGGGCTTTGATTGCCGAAATTAAAATTTCGGTCATAGGTAACCTAAAAAAATAAAGGATACCATTTATAATTAAAGTAATGTTGTCTCAATTTTTGTAAATATTCCTACCATGAGTCAAGTGAGAATTAACACGTTAAAAGAAAAAAAAATGATCCAAATCTAAGCCTAGCACTGATGAAAAATATTTTATTAGATAAAAGTCTACTTCTCAATAAGATCTGATTTCTTTCCAGTAATCCTTGCCTCTCGTTTGTTTAGTTCGTCTTTCAATTCTATACGCTTCCAGGAACAATACATGTTAGCAATAACGGTGCCGGATCGGTTTCAACACAAAAAATAACAACAAAAACATTGATGTAAGCGAAAACGATTTGACAGCGGCCATCACGCCGCTGGCGACATCTGTGTTGAGCTTTGCGCGTGGATCCCCATTCGTTGAGGTTTAGCGAACCTGTCTTTTTGGCTCTTTACAATAGAAAGTTTACAAAATATTATATTATTATTTTAAATCTTACCAAAAAATTAGCTCAAGCAGTTCATCGACCAGAGAAGCAATATCTGCGAAGAGTAGTTTAAGAATAAAATAATGATAAAGTATAACATACATTATTAAAAAAAGAAATCGAAAATAAATTTTAAACAAGAAAGTGTCATCTTTAAAACCCCTTTTTACGATTTTACCTAAACCAATGGTGTTTAATTTTCATTGATAAGTACGAGTAAATTATTTTCATTGTAACCAATCCTACTAATATTATAAATGTGAAAGTTTGTATGTTTGTTACTCAATCACGAAAAAACGGCAAAACGGATTTAGATGAAATTTGGCACACAGATAGTTTATAACCTGGATTAACACATAGGATACTTTTTATTCTTGATGTAGTACGTTCACACGAGCATTTATGTAGTACGTTCCCGTGGGATACTAAATTTCCGATCTCCACGCAAGCAAAGCCGCGGGCAAAAGCTAGTCATTCATATTTAAAGCTAAGAAAATACGATGTTGCTATATTTTGTTTTTTTATGGACAATAATAGTCAGAATTGAATGCTTAATTTTTTTATATTTCACTTATGGCGTACATAAATAATCGTGATTTTGTCGAATTACTTTGAATGAAAAACGACAAAGAAAAAACTATATTGATGCCAGTTGATTCTCTGACGTGGTTTCATGAATACCCTAGAATTATGGGATATCAAAAGGAACACGTTGTATAAAATGAAAATAAGTATATTAATTTTCAGCAGAAGTCAAGAATTGATAAAGTTATTTGAAACAGACTAATTTTTCGTTATATCTTCTTGCAAAAACGGGTCAACTAAGTTCGTTAGCAGATGGCAGAAAGCAAGCATTGAGATAAGAGCGTCCTCTTTTCAGAGATATTTGGACGCGCACGGTGTCAGAAGATGCGCTCGGTCGTCGCATGTCCGTGTTAGGCCTATCAGAAGCGAAGAGGCCTGACAGCGGCAAGTGGTCTTGTGCAGCAGACGATGCTGGTAGGAGACGATGTAGAGCGCTGAGGCTGACGGTGCTGAGACCGCCCGATATACGACTCGTGCCTTCCACTATCACTGTCGATAAGGTGAACCGATCTAGACCTGTGGTAATATAATTATGGTGGTGGAATACAAACTTTTACACAAAATAACAATAAATATTCTCAATTTGTAGTAGCAATTAGTTGTAGTTAACTGTTGATGTAATGTGTGTCAGGGCGACAATGTGAGTATAACATGCCTGGCGGAAGTGGGGCGCGTGCACGGCGCGCTCGGGTTCAGTTGGGCGAGGGAGAGGACGCTGCTACCGATGGCGCCGGGCAGAGAGGTCTGGGAGGATCTGTACCCCGCGGGGAGCGTGCTCAAGCTTTATAATGTACAGGTAAGTTACATATTGTGCTTCCACACAAAAAATAACAGAAAGTATTCCGTTTTAAGACTATTCAACATGCCTTTTCGTTTTTTTTATTAGAAATCCAGCGAGTTTCGTTGTCAAGTATCGTCAGTGGCTGGCACCAACGGCAAAGGCGTGACCATGTGGGCTGTAGGAGCTGACGACGTAGCGTGTGAGTGTGACGCCTCCCATGGCTTGCGCTGGCCGAAGACTACTCCCGGAGCGTACGCAACAGCCGCCTGTCCACCTGGATACAGCGGAGAGACTACCAGGCAAGTGGAAATTTCTTTTTAAACTAAAAGAAACTGTCGAAAAAAAGACAACCATTTATCGTAACTATGACATAGACTAAAAGTTTTTATGTCGGTAACTTCCTATTAGGTTCTGTGAGCCGAAAACTGGACAACATGGCGTCAAATGGCTGCTACCAGAGTTTTCTGGTTGTATTGCAGACTCACTCAGAGATATTTATGAACAGGTAAAAGAAAACATAAAAAAATAGTTTTTTTTTTTCAGTTCATAATAACCACTAGAAACGTACATTATTTTGCTGTCAGTTCACTCTGATATCGCTGGGCTACTCTTGGCGCTCTGTGTCGCACGTGGTGCGGCAGTACGGTGCAGCACTGCGCTCCCTGCTGACACACCCGGGCGAGGGCGAGTCTCCCCTCACACATGCAGCACACATGCTACACTACCTCATGTCTGCTGCAGTTCAGCCAGCTGACAGGTACCACAGCACGGAACATCTGCTGCACATCTATGACCACCTGCTCACACATCCGGATGCTTTCCTGGACGAAGAGGTTAGCAGCTACTGAAATTTAAGATAAGCTTGAAGCCAAGTTTATATTTCGTTTAGAATGTTGTACTGATTGGCCATGCTATTTCTATTAGAAAATCTTCGATCTTCAAAACGCGGTTGTGGCCACAGCGGGCATGAGAAGTAGCTTTGACAAGCGCTACCACGAGTTCACAGTCACAACGAAACCCGTACATGACGACAACGCGGTGCACTTTGAGCTACAGCCAGCTCCAGCGGGGAGCGATGAGTGGCTCGTGACGTCAGCAGGAGTGGAGCTGGCGGATAGAACTGGCAATGCTTCCGTGGTCACCGTGCTGTATCATGATCTGGGAGCAAGGTTGCCGTCGTTGAGACGATACGTCGAGTATAAGTAAGGACCTCCTATCTTTTATTACAGACAGTACTGTATTACAGTCCAATATAACAATTTTAAGAGTACACTATTAAGAAAAATACAATTGACTTGTACCCGACGTATTGAAACGTCAAGCGTCGAGAGCAGAGCTGGTCTCTGCTCTCGACGCTTGACGTGTCAATATGTCTAGTCAATCGTCATCCTGAGGATGCCTGGTTGAGAGGTGAAACACATGTTGATTTCTTACAGGGTTCTTTATGACTCTTTAAGAACAGTTAAGCGGATTAGGTTACTAAATATAAGTCGTCTATGGTATTTTATCATGGATTTCCGCAAAGTCATGCCTGAGTCAATTAACTAACACTATTTAGAGTTTATAATTTGCAATAAGTTAGTTTTACCAAAGAGTTTTCATTATCGGTCCTCAATTGATGAAAATATTGATGACCAATCTGACCAATATTGATTCAACCGATTGAGCTAAAATTTTGTATACACGTTTAGTTTGGATAACAATACACGTTAAGCTCTGTGACGTCATTCTAAATCCAATATGGCGGACCATCCAAGATGGTAAAATAGTTATTTTTAACGCATTTCTACAATATGGGTATCAAATGAAAGGGCTTGTTGAGAGTAACTCGAAAAATAATGTGACGTCATTCTAAATTCAATATGGCGGAACATCCAAGATGGCGGAATAGTTATTTTTTATGCACTTCTGCAATATGGGTATGAAATGAAAGGGCTTGCCGAGAATAATTAGAAAAATATTCTGACATCTCTCTTAATCCAATATGGCGGACTTTTGAAGTTTTTTATGCTTTCCTATAGTATGGATATTAAATGAAAGGGTTCGCTGAGAATAAAAATGCAGGATAATAACAAAAAGTAAAAAATAAATTAAAAGCAAAAAAACTTAAAAAGAAAAGCTTTTATTTAAATGCTCTAAAAAGAAGAAAATAAAATTTTCTTTTAAAATTTTAACTATCAACTTATAACTTCATTAAACACAATTTATATGATCATAAAAGCTTTTATTTTTCGTGTGAAAACTCGCTGTTTACGGTAGTGCGCAATGTAACGCACACACAACATTGTGTTTATGAGTACAACGGGACGGGGATCGTGGGAGTATTTAAAGTTAAGTAATAATATTTAAAAAAAAAACATATAAAAGAACGTTAAAAACTTTGACCTTGAATATCTTCGTAACCAGAAGGTTCCCAGGTATGGTCCAGTATACAAAAAAATAATGTCATAATAACGGGGAGAACAAGTGACTCTCGGCCTCATTAAAGGTACACATTTTACATCCGTTACATTACACTACACCCTACTTTCAGTACATTCGACCTTCATGAATAAATCCATGATAATGTGTTTGGTAACTTTGTATTAATATATTGATTATTGAAGATTTTAGCTTCCGTTTTTGGTGTTTCCAGTATTTTTTTAAATATATTTTTTCGTTTTTATAATTTTTAATTTCTCTCCGACATGATATTTGTAGCGGCAACTGTTCCAGGTCCGGCCGCGCGACAGAGTACACAGTAGCATCACAACAGGTGCAGGTGTCTGTAAGTGGCGCGGGAGTTGATCCCACGCTCCCTCACACTGTCATACTGCTGTTCGCGCACTCCAAGAATTTTAGCGCTATTGGTGAGTAAGACAAAAAACACAACGCTAGACAACGATGTCATCTAGAATGTAGGCTCGCTCATGTAGTTGTTCTGCGTCAGCACCTCAGCTCGCGTGTGGAGGTCGGTCTCGCTCGGCGCCGCGCGTGTGGAGCACGCAGGCGTGTGAGCTGCGCGTACCGGAGCGCACACACGTCGCGTGCCGCTGTCGGGGACTGGCGACCATCGCACTCTTCACTGTGGACCGGGAGACATTCGTGAGAATTATAAGAGCAGCTATGTAATATGAGGCTACCTAATTCGATAACTACTCTAAAATAATTTCTTCAGACAGGTACAGAGAATGACTTACGAGGCATCGTGAAGATCACAGTGAGCCTGGGAGGCGCGATGTGTCTTGTGGCGGCATTACTGCAGCTCCTCGGCCTGGTAGCTGGCAGTAAGACCAGGCTGCCAGTGCTGCTCAAAACTGCCACTGCGGGCTTTCACTCTGCAGCTATGTTGACTCTACTTGAATGTGACACGAGGCAGGTGAGTATTAATAACCTGAGTTCTGTGTAAATGTTTGAGATATATAAGTGGGTAAGGTGTGTTGCTATGTCGCGCAGGACGTAGCATGTCCGGGCGGCGTGGGCTGGACGGTGGCGCTGTGCTGGATGGCGGGCTGCGCCGCGCTGTGTGCTGCGCCGCTGCTGCTGCACGCCGAGCTGGCTGCCACAGCCACGCGCGCGCCCTCTGTCGGACTACTGTGCGGTACGTGTAGGTGCAGACGGCCGGTGTGCAGGAGGGCCGGGCGTGTCGCTGTACTCACGTGAATTTTACAGGCGTGTGCACACTATGCTGGCTGACAGCTCGACTGTGGGGCGGCGCGCCGCTGCAGCTGGGCGCGGCCGCCAATGCCGTGTGTGCTGCAGGCCAAGCGCTACTAGCTGCACTCGCACTCGTACTAGCGCTCGCGCTCAGAGGGCGAGCACGCGAGCACAAGCCGGGGAGACAAGAGCACGTGCGCGAGCGAGCACGAGTAGTGCGGCACACGCTAGTGCTGCTGGTCACCACGTGCGCGACGCAAGCGGCCGGAGTGGCGTACGTGCAGCCCGCAGGGACCAGCATGCCGCACGTTGTAGTGCTGGCCGCCACCGCGCTGGCTAATGTGAGTCAATTCAGTGACATTGATTCTTACTGCCATAGACCAATAGACTTGACTAAAATTTCCCATTGCTTGTCCAGGGTATAGCGATGCTGGTGTGCTACGTGATCATGGACGAGGAGTGTCTGCAGGCAGCGCGGCGCCTCCTAACGCTCTCCTCACACAGCGAGTGGCAGGACGCACCCGAGGGAGACGCCTCGCATAGTCGTGAGTGAGATTCTTCTTTCTGATACAAATTTTGCGATTGCAATGGACGGTTAGCGTCACTGTGTGGCGACCCTGCAATATTAAAATATTATATTGCTATAACAGTGATTTTTCTACGTTTTTTTTTTAATTATTTTATTTAGTTTATTTTGCTGGGGTACACTAGTTGATGAAGCTGTGTGTACCAGAATCTAAAACTAGTACCATAATCGAATGGAATGATTTATCAAAATAAAAATAAAAACAAAATCATCAAACAGGCTGAGAATCAACACTTTTAGAAGGTTAAAATTACATAAAACAGTCCCCCAAAACGCCCACCCTTCACTACTTTCTAGTACTTTAGCTGGGATGAAGAAGTGGCGCAACAAACTGCACAGCACAGCTGTCTTTTCAGTTAGAAAAAATAAAACTATATAATAGTATGTAAAATAATTTACATTACGGAACACAAAACATTATTTAAATTATTAGCCATATGCTAGCTAGCACACGCCAATATACCAGACAAAATCATCGAGAACAGCAAGGCTCAGGTAGAAATAAAAAAAACAATACGTAAACAGAACTTAATATCTAAATAAAACCCCCCAGGCAAAAGGGTGTGCCAGCTTACATATAGTTGTAACTGGAAGTTATAAATGATAAACTAGGACCATCGAGGTAAAATAAATAAATAAACAGTTAATTACTAATAACAATAACAAAACCATATTCAGCAAGTCGACCAGGCATCACAAGCATCACCCGTTCACGTACATAACGCAAACATCAGCCACCACCCCCCTCGCCATATTTGAGGGAATGAGGCAATCCGACCCCCGACGCTACCGCAAGCAGTGACACCTTAGGGAGCATGACATGACATGAAATCATAAGAAAAAGAAACACATCTTCTGCTATTAACTTATGTTTTCCCAGAACTTGCATTGATGTCAACTCTTTTTCGTCTTTGATGATAGATTTTTTGTATCAGCCGAATGCACGACTTCATTTAATTTCCTACCAGCAATAACTTTGTGTTTTGTAAATTTATTTCGATCGTCAAATTATAGAACAAACAAACTTGTTGCCTGAACCCTTAATTAAATTTATCTTCTTTTTTGGTTTGTTTCTCGTGAATATTTAGAGGCGTGTACTTACTTCTAAGCTTCTAAGTTGTCATCACATTGTTGTAGTGTACATAAAGCAAGCTCGCGAGGTGGAGTGCTCCTCGTCTCATGTGTCGCCCGCTAACAGCTACTGGCAAGCGCCGACGTTAGAGAGCCCGAACACGATGTACAGGTGAGGACTGAGGTACAATTTTGCTATCACTCAGACGCCATAACGAAGTAGCTTCTACATCCGACCTGACTGGTTCCCTTGTTGCTGCAGGCGTCAGTCGAGTGGCGCGTGTGTGGCGGACATAGTGCGGTGCGTGGAGTACAAGCACAACCAGCAGTCACCACGCACACACTCGCGAGCACTGTGCGACGTCATACCCACAGGTAGTGCTATGTGAATACTTCTTTAAGGTCAGGATTGTTTGTTGTTTGAGAAAGTTTAAAAAACTTGAGTCATTTTATAGAATACTTCTGGTGACCTGTAATTTGACTCCTTAACGCTTTTCGGTTACTTGTAAGTTATTTAACTGAAAAAAGTTAACCTCTAGACATCCTACGTTACACTTGACATCATACAGCAAAGTTACACTGACCCCGCAGATGGTGACGGTGTGCACACGCGCACACAGACGCACGTGTCGCGCGTGTGTGTGGAACTGCGCGTGATGCCCACGACACACGCGCCTCCATACCACACCGACACGCGCACCTATAGGGACAGCACCGACACGCCCAAGGTACTGAAAACTTCAAAAAGGCGTAAATTCACAAAAAAAATCAACTGGAAATCTAATCTAATCATAATCTAATTCCCAGGAGAGCTGTACGATCTGTAGTCAGTCAACGCCCGACGTGTCGGCTCATCCGATCAAGAGCTGTCTCAAGAAGCACGCGCCGCAGTTGTCGAGCAGCAGCTCGCTGCCGTCCATCCACCGCGAGTGCAGCGACGAGAACAGCCACTCACACATACAACTAGTCAACACACACTCACACGATAGAACAACTACTCCCTCCACACGCATGCACACTGACAAAGTGCTGCACAAGATATCACATGACCTGGACTTCCTACTCAACAGGACGCCGAGCCGAGCCGCCGACCACTGCTCACAGCACATAGAAGAAGCGCCAACTTAGTAGTGTTTGTAGTTGTCAGTAAACTACTGTGACATGGATACAGGGATGTGATACGACAACCTTAGAGATAATAATGTACATAACATTTTAATAATAATTGTGTCGATGTCGATATTATATTAAATAATATTGTAATATTATATTTCCATAAAAGCAAAGAACAAGGTTATGCTTCGTTAAAAGAACAAAAAGAGATAAGTTACATTAAACTATTGTTCATCACACGATTCACACGATAGATCTGACCATTGTTAATTATTTTATCCAAAAAAATATCATCATCATTATCAGTTCGAAGGCCTATGTCCTGCGGTCTTTCGGACTGCCACGAACATAGGCCTTCGCCAGGATATGATTATATTAATATATTTTTTATATATTTTGAAAATGTTGTTTTAATTAAATTATTTATCCTTATCGAAGTAGGTATACTGTAAAGATATAAAAATTTTGAAAATATTATTTTTAGGTTTCCGTCCCTCAAACGGAAAAAACGGGACCCTTAAAGGATTAATTCGCTGTCTGTCCGTCTGTCTGTCTGTCAGAACCCCATTTCCTTAGGAACGCGTGGAGGGATCGAGTCGAAGTTATTATCAAGTAGCAGATCTACGGTCCCATGGACCTCTAAAAATGTATCTTCTAAGGCAACGCACTAAAAAATACGGTCATTTATGCGACATAAATCAAGCAAAGGTTACTTCTCATTGACCTAGATTCATGAAATTCGTCAAGAAGCAAGGTCTCACAGTACAAGTAAAGGGAAAAGTCCAAAAATTGTTCATTTTGTACTTTTAACAGTTCTGTTATAGTTATTTATGCTATAAGTGCGGAAGGTAGGTTATTTCCGACGAGTGGCATTTTTATTCACGAGGGAGCGAAGTGAGCGAGTGTATAAGTCGACACGAGTCGGAAATCATCTTACGCACGTGTATCATACAACGTTTTACTATGCATTGCGCGAGGAAAAAAAAAAAAAAAAACGAGCGAGCCTTACGGCAGTCGCCACGACGTACCACGACGTATATAAATGATAAAAACAAAATTTATGACTTCTACTTCGACTTCGACTTCGACTTCGACTTTGACTGCGACTTCGACTTCGACTTCTACTTCGACTTTGACTTTGACTTTGGCTTTGAGTTCGACTTTTGATTTTGACCATTGTCATAATCATCGCCATCCTCATCGCCATCGTCATCACCATCATCATCATCATCATTCTGAAATAATAAAATCTCTGAGACGAGACGGGCTGAAGACGGCCTCAAAAATTAAAAAAAAACAGAAAAGTAAAAAGCAGTAGTGAAAAAAAGTGACACTTTCCGCACAAATTGACTGCTTGGAAAACGCTCTTTTCGAGCAAATGCATTGTAAAGTTTTTTTTGGTATAATTTCACCCCAACTACGGAACACTTCATTTTGTGTGCTCCGACACGCACTTGCCTGGTTTTTTTCTTTATTTAGGCTTTAATTGTATTACACCGTTTTTGTGTTACTAACAATTTGCGAAAGATAACGTTTAGTGATTGACGCGGTCTGGTGAAGTTGAAGAGAAATAAAATTTTGTCTGTTGTGTTCGTTGTTAACATATTTTCATACGGTGGTTGTATGATGTCATAATAAGTAACTAGAACGTGTATAATTTAAAAACAGACCGTTCTTATTATAAAATTACGCGGCTGTTCGTCATGTCAACGCATTTACTGCAATTAAACTGAATGCCGCGACGCTCATCACAGGAGCGATGCATTCTTACTTGCATCATTTCATCTTTTAGCTCAGATATTTGATTTTCAACTTCAAAGCAGTAGTAATGAAGGCGAATATCCGCAAATTGAAATTTACTAGTTTCAACATCGTGGTGAATTTGAAAAGGTGTAGTCCCTCCCTCCTCGATTCCTTTCATAAAAGTGTTATAGCGGTACCCTGTGATGCCAGTTTCGGTTTAAGCGAGCTTTGAGTGTCTGTTTGCTGGGTCAAGTAATGTCTGTTGATGGTGAGGGAGGACACTGCCAAGAGGCCCAGTTTCAGTTTAGTGAATGTAAGCCGTCCAAAGCGACCTCAAAAGCCTTTTCCAGCTGTCAGACAGAATCTTTGCATTTTACGAGGGAGATGGCAAATTTTGTTTTATTAATCTTTCAAATGCATGAGAAAATAAATGTCATATTGTCAGTAGATGAATAAGTAAAACGGAGAAATTAAGAGTTAGTTGCTGTAGAATCTCACCACGTTACATTTTACGAGCCCTTAAAATCTTACAATGGCGCTCAATTGAAAGGAGTGAGTCGGTCGTTTTATATTCTAAAAGGCATTCCTGTTCACTTTGAGCGATACGTGGTCACTTTAGGTAATATTTGAGTGCGGTTCGGTTATCTTTGATGTACACAAGCGGAAACTTGGAAGTGATAGATGGACTGTCGACCGATGCTACTGAAATGAAATCCTAGATAAATAATATGAGCTGATAGTATGTGGAACGATGGTGGACTAGTGGATACGGCCGCGACTCACAAGTTGTAGGTCGTAGGTTTAAACCCAGACCCTACTTTGTGTAAAATATTTCATAACTACTGCTCTCAAAAACTGTTAAGGAAAACATCGTGAGGAATCGGCATGTCTTAAAACCAAAAATTCGAAGAGGTGGCATTCACCAACCCACACCGGGCCTACGTAGTGGATGACGACCCTAATCCATCTCACACAGAGGAGGCCTGTGACCCAGCAGTGGGACCATTACAGGCTATAGATTATGTAATACGTACATTTTGTTTCCTGATTTGACAGGATTTTTCAATTTAAAACGAAATATTGAATAAATAATACTTGCATTTTGTCGGCTGAATGCGGCAAATAAATCCTTAATTTAACGCACTCCTCGAAGATATGCAAATTCAATTTTACTCACAGTTCGAGTAGGAAAAATAAATCAAAGCGAAGAAGATCCTCGTTTTCGATTATGGGAATAAGTTTTGGCAAGCCACCGCGTATCCTTGGGTAAGTCTCTGAGGGAGAGGTATTTATTAGGTTACCTAGTATTAAAATACCCGCGTTAACTGTCTATCTGTCCAGTACTTGTTTATACAGTGATGAATGTAGCAGTAAAGTAATTTCTACTAGGTCTTCTAAAGTCTTCTGAACCCATATTTTTTTTTGTATTTATGGCTGGTTCAGTTTTTGACATTACATTTTGTGTTTTTTACTGTGTCCGACTAGCCCAAAAATCACAGATTTTGTTTATATTGTGTCAGTACCTTGTATAGAAAACTGTTCCTTTCTGCACTATTAGAGCAACTTTGTGAAAGTACCGACATAGAACAAGTTGGACAGTTGAGACTCAGCGTTCAATTAGGACGCGCTTCTTACTAAATTCCGTAACAGTTCACTAAGCCGGCTGCTATAAACATCATCATTAAATCTTAAAAATATAACCGGAAGGACTAGAATTCCATTCTTTAATTTATTTTCCATTTCTCATACTTGGAAAGTACGCTTGAAGTTACCTAATCAGAGGGATGAAAATAGTAATTTTCTTCCCAGGGAAACGATTCTCCCTACAGTATTTTTTTTTTAAACTATGCAAACCGTCCATGCCAACTTTTACAGCCACTCTGTTATATCGTGGCGTAAAATTGTTTTTTTTTTTTTATCAACCCTTTTGTGACATGACTAAGTACTTATAATTTACTTTTCACTGAATTATTATTTAATTTACATAGATTTGAGCTAAATAGTTGCCATCATTAGTAATAAAAAATACTGGCTGGTAGAATGCCACAGAAAAAGAAATATAGTAAAAAAAGTTAGGAAAGCGTCAATTCGATCTTCAGTTGTTTTTGGTTACACTATTTAGGTACGACGTGATGTGATAATATTGTAGGACTGCATGAAGGGTAGAGGGATCATTCCAATACTACAATATTGATTTGCGTAGGTTACGTTTAATTCATTTTCACAATGCAAACTTGTTTTTCAGACTCACTGTTCGCATTGTTCTAAGTCAATATTGAATTTGACAAACTGCTTATGTTTGAACTCCTGATGATTTTTTCATGATTATTCTATACTCAAAATAATGAGAGAATAACTCGGAAGAAAAAAATCCACTCTGTAGCATTCGATTTGTTTCTGCGGTGCATTTTGAATATTTTTTACTTTTACTACTTATAGGTCTATCATACCTAGTATGATAGACCTATTGTAGGTATGTACTCGTAAAAGTAACGAAAGTAAGAAGGGAAAGTTTACGTGAATGTCTTTCCAATGTGTATTTATTTTTCGATTGTCTCCTAGTAATGAGACAAGTTCGGTAGTTATCGGTGATCCAAGTTCGTTAATAGTACGGGAGGTACTACTTGATTTCTGCGATGAATTTTATACTGTATAAGCATTGCTTATATGTACAGTTGTTCATTATATAATAGTCATCAGAATGAGAGTCAGTCGCCGCACCCAAGCGGAATCCAAAGTTACAACATGTCTAAGTTGTAAAAAAAAGTTTAAAAAGATTCCGACGGTTGAGAACCTCCTAATGAGAAGGTTCTCAACCGTCGGAATATTTTTAAACTTTTAAGTACAACTTAGAAAGACTTTGAACTTTTAACTTTTTTAAGTCGGCTAAAAAGTGTTTTAGTACCGCACCAAAACCTTAAGGGATAATATGTGGGATCATATTCAACCCAAAAAATAGTCAGCCGCCTGAAAGTGAGGGGAATATAATTATGTCAGTCGCGTCAGTAAATATGATTTTGCGATGGCACATCAGAGCCGAATTTGGATTTATGGGTGACAAACGTGGTCGAAGGAACGTTCGAAATGAAACTGCATTTTTTGTTTTTATTGAAAACGGTTCTGGTTGAGCTAGGAATCAAACATTTTTACAACTTCGATATGCCTTGACTTTGAACTCCCCCACTACTTAACTGAAGTATGGATTGGTATGATTTTCAACCGGTTTGAAATAAGTTGTTCAACGTAACACTACCGCCCGTATTAAATGTTGTGTCTTAGAAATAAAAAATATGAAGCCGACAGTTTGCTATTACAAGCTCGCAGTAAATTCAAATGAAATTGTGAGGGACACCATCTAATTTGACTTAACTTGTCGATAAATATTGAAAATCCAATTTCAATTTCAATTTGAATGATAAGCTAATATTACAATAGTCTGATTACGCTCACTTATAATCACAATATCGTGTGAACATGAGGGGATTTGAGGATTTGTGAATATATTCGCGTTTGCATGAACATGTGACACTGTGAGGGTGCGCCGCGGCGTAATAATCAAATGAAATGCTAATGTACTAAAAACATTTCTGCGTAACTTTATTGCCATCGTAGTTACCAGTCAGAAAGCATCAATGTGAGCTTCTGCAATCATTTCTATTCAGTGGCGTTCGTTCTAAGTAGAATTGTATATTATTATTAGCACTCCATTCGTTTATAGCTCCGTGGTGCACACACACAAAGTAACGCTGTGTTATTCAGGTGTGAGTCGTACGCAGGATTTAGGATTGCATAAATATGAGATAGCTAAGCCGTTTTTGACGAGGTTAACTTTGTATAAGACTTCTTTGTAAATATTTATAAACCTCCGAATTGTAAATAAAATCAACTTAAATATTGATTTAAACATTTAAGCACCACCTACTTACACTACTTACCTATTAACAATAACATCTTATTTCTATTGTCAAAAAACTCAGCAGTAAAAACCTATTCTACATTATTACATTATCTTAATAGAATCAACGAATTTTAGAAATCAATGTTATCGTTTTGAATTGAACCAGAATCTCTATTTGTTTAGGCATCTATTATTGAACTAATCTGTGTACTCACGTTCGATCGTCGATTTTGGTCAGTCAGTAAAACATTTATTTGGTTTATTGGTTAGGTTAGCAAATGCGAGCAGAATTGCAAAAGTTTTCAATTAAGCTTTCGAAGAAATTAGACTCTGAACAAACCCACGAATACGTTCGTCATTGACGGTTGGCTTCATCGTTTGCTCATTAGTGCACGACTGTAACCAGTAAACGAACCAGAGTTTACCAACACCATAAGAATACATTATATGCCTATCGACTCCTATAGGGCTACGATAAAGATATGAAAATTATATCCTATGTTTATCAAAAAAATATTATAGAAAAACACATCCAGAATAACTGGAAACTGCTTAATCTGAGATGATTACTTGGCTGATTGTATACTGACAGACGCAAGCATTAGGTACTACCTACATAACCTAATCATGCAACAGAGGCTGCTTGATTCAAACAGCTAATAGCTTTATTGTAAGATAGTAGACACACTGTTTGATCTCGGTGTTATTGTAAGTGTGGTGTAACACACGTTGATCGTTTGAGAAAGCCCCCGGGAGAAGTTTATCTATGAATATAGAGTATGTTTAGTTATGTAAACGTTATGCTTAGTTACTGATAAGGAGGGTTTAAAATGAGGTGACCATTTCATTAAAAAAATATTACTATTATTCTCTTGCAGACTGCTACTAAAGCAAGTGAAACATTTACTTACCTCTTTCTTTGTTTTGTAAAAAGTGTTCATTTGAACTCAACATAGTTGCATAACAGACTTTAGGACGCCTATAGGTATTTTAAACCATTTTCCCGAGGCAACTAATTTTATTCAGTTTTAATCTATAGTATAAAGGTCACTAACATTAAGAAAGTACAAAGGACGCTGACCTTGTTTAATAATTTATTCTATCAGAGACTTTCACATGCTTATCTGAGTATGTTTTGTCCTAACGTTGTCAAAGCAATAAACTGACTATTTCTAAAGTAGGTTGTTGAATTAACACGAAAATGTCAATGAAGTAAAACCATAATAGTATTAGTTCGGAAAACTATATTTTCTGTAGTGTCTCAGGTTCCTACGTGTTTAAAATAAAAGGTAAGAAACAGTGAACGGTCACACAACAACGACTGTCCAAATATAGCGCCTTTTTTGACACCTTGATGTCAAATACTCGTGAAGTGTACCTGTCTCAGTATAAACCACGACTCAGTTCCGTATATTCCCGTTCGCCCCACTGCCGGTCGTTCCACTGCACTGGTGGAAGGAACGGGAATAATTTAGTAATATTATTTTTAAGTACCATTCGTCCCACTAAATAATTTGAGTCCGGTTGTTCAATAGTAAAAAAACAATAATATTATTATTCTTTTTTTAAATGTCTTTGACATATCTCGGGACCCTAGGGTCCCGGACCTTTTGGAAGGCGTACGAGGGGCCGAAGCCAACTCGCAGAGGCCCCTTAGACATTTTTATGTATTGAGGCAGCAACCGACGATTATCCCTGTATGCACTACGCAAGTACACCCAAGGACAACCCCCGGTTGATGTAGGACTATTGCAGAACATGGAAACAAAATAAATTGGGCTATGGGTTTGAGTGGCTAAAGTTGGTGACCTGGAACTATGGAAGGACTATGGCCCCTGCCTGATCAATATTTTATATATATACGGAAAAATGGCAGGGGGTGACTAGCACACTCAATATATTATTATTTATTATTATTGCGAAAGTAAGTTTGTTATTTATTTGTTATGTTTGCACGATAAAACGGCTGAACGGATTTAGGTGGAATTGACACATGGGTAGAACATGACCTTTTTTTTTTTTGTGGTTTGGAAATCATCAAATGACATCTCCCGCTCTGGGCGTGTCAGACTTTTACTGACTAAAACCCACCCGTGTTCCTTCCGTTGCCTGTGTGCCGGGGCCGCGATATCCCTTTCGGACAAACCCGCAACCCCAGCAGGCATTGGTCCTTACGGACCCCATCAGTTGGTGCTGACATCTCTTTGAGGCGCGCGTGGAACACAACGCGCCGTCGACCCGGGCCTGGTCCTTATCGGACGGCGAGCTACCCATTGCTCACCGTCCGCAAGCCTGCGCCTACGGTGGCCGGAAGTTGGCTCGTGACTCCCGACGCCCGGGGTGTCTCCTGCGGCGACTAGGGGTGCGAGGGCGTGCAGCTTGCATCTCCCTCGCACGCTCCGCCTCCTCCTTCGCGAGGTAAATCATGACCTGGGCGGTGGGAATTTTTTTCTCGGTATTACGTTGCATGCATACGAGATGGTATTCTGTTCACGACACGTTGTGCCCAATTTCTGAGCAGTAGCCTAACAAAAAGCTTTCATGAATTCACGATAGTACCTATGCCAATCTAGAATTATCCTACTTACATATAGTATTTGTATGAAATTTGGCAGTTTAGTTAGTTTATCTCTATATAGCTCGTGTGTGTTACAAAACGTATTCCCATAACCAAAGGTTATTTTCATTCCAAATGGAATGATAATAACCTCTCTAGATTCTTTACGCATGCGTATAGATCGAAATAATACATCTCGTTGGCCACAAGGAGTTATGTAATGTAAATAGAGAGTACAAGACGAGATTGGTGCGGAGGAGCTCGGACCGAACCCTTCAAACAACGGAATACATTATGTATTCAGTACTCGCGAGGGAACTTGTAAACGTTATATATGCCACCATCATCTACTTAGGTACATGTAATGAAAAATGTAAAATCTTGTAATAAGTACCAGGTTACTGAACATAAATAACTATATATTATTATAAAAGTACAAAATTGATGCATTAATGAAATACATCAAAATGATCACTTCGGAATACTTTGTATTTCATCACAATTTCTTTTTTAAACAAAAATCTGAATCTATCTATATGTGCAAAGTTGTTTATCTAACGTTTCAATTGCTCAGCTTAACACAGATCCACTATAAAATATATAGTTTTAATGAAACAATGTTTGTTTCTTTTCTTTCAAGATTAAATAAACAACTTGATCTTAATTGGAATCTAAGTAAACGCAGAAACAAGATATTTTAAATTCTGAAGTTTAAGTAATTAGAAGGATAATGTTCTAAGTTATTTATATTAGTTTGTATCAGCAAGCTTGTTTGATACTGTTTCTGTGTCTCAAAGAAAAATAATATTAAATTAATAACACAATTTAGGCTTTCAGACCGGTTTCTTTAAAAATATTTTAAAACTACTTGGATCTTAATGTTTAAAAAGAATTAAGAATCTTTAAACGAAATAACAGGCAAGCATTCTATCTTTCATAAATTGAAAACGTTTATTTTTCAGAGAAACTCTGTTAATATAGTATTTTTCTTTAAAAACAACCGGAGAAATCCTAACTAATATTATAAATGCGAAAGTGAGTTTGTTTGTTTGTTAAGCTTTCACGCTAAAACGGCTTAACGGACTTGGATGAAATTTGGCACATGGGTAGACTATGACCCGGAAAAGGTCACAGGCTACTTTTCATCCTGGATCGCAGACGAAGTCGCGGGTAACAGCTAGTCTTTTATAAAAAATAACTATATTATAATGTACGTACTATACAATACAAAGCAAAGCTTTTCTAGCCCAAAAAAAAACCATGTGTTACAAATGTTCATCTAAAAATGTACCTTATAATACTAATGATCGCCTACGAAACGATCGCATAGTCAATATCTTGGTAATGGTGTAAGTTAGCCGGGTGCGGGATCACCCTATAATGCGTTGCGGGATACCCTGAGTTGGCACGAACGTTCAACCCGATGCCTCCCCGCAATTTCAAATTAACAAAAATACAGACTGCTGGTGGCCCCACAGGTGATGATTAGTACTCTGGGGTTAATTGGGTCACGTCCTTAACATCTAACCTATTAGCACATTCATGTCGTCTACACAGATACCCATACTTCACTAGACACAGACCCTATGGTTTATGACGACGGTTGACGGCTCGAGCCACCTGCTGTCCTCGAACTGAGTAATGCTTTATTTCACGTTAACCCGAAAAGATTAACCTGTGTTCCTTCGTGATCCTAATTAAAGTAGGATTAAACTGGTACAGGTACGGCGTTTGTAAAGATTGCTGGCACAAGTGAAGAAAGAGGTAAATACAAATGTCGCATTAGATTTATTATTATCTGTAATGATTAGTAATATAATATATAGCTGGCTCCACTTCTGCACTACTAAAATAGCGAGATTGTGTACAACAATTGAAGTTTGCCTTTTAATGTAAGTTATGCTCTACATACAGTTAGTGGCTTAATTTTTCTGTAAATTACTTTCTCCACACAAAACTGACTGGTCGTCATCACGGCGGTGTATCTTGTAGAGACAACGGCCAGCGACGTCACATCCCAGATTGGACGGACGCCAAGCGCGTAATATTTATAGCGATACTACAAAGGGCACGTGGTTTTGGTCGCGTTTTATTTACTAAGCAAATATATTTTATTAAGTAAGCAAAGAATGAGAGATGTGATGAAAATTAGATCAAGCTTGTTTAATTATTCATCGTACACAACTAACAAAATAGGTGAATTCAATTCAGGTCTGTAATTTCTATTTTAGATCCTTTCGGTTAGTTTTACAGTGGGTTGCGTAAGCAACCAACACAACACAACGCAGAGAGCTTACCTAGCATTACCGCTCCGCGAAATTTAATTGATACCTGAAATTCATTTTAGTTATGTGCAAAAGCTCAACAACGTTACCCCACATTATGACCTCACAGTGATGACACCAGGCCGCTTTACAGGGTATCCATATAACATAAATGCGGGCGGGTTTTATAACGATATGCAAATTGTATGTAGCTCGGTCATGTGACCATTACGTCGGCCACTGAGTACTAGGTAAGCAGAATGTGCGCACGATGATCATAAACGGGACGCGTCATGTGATAACTATTTTTTGTTTTCTCTTCCATGGGTTATGTGCTGAAATATGAGATGAATGTTAATAGATTTTTAACTGCAGAGTCAAGCCATCACATTGCTCTCGAAGTTTTGAAATTGCTGAAATAAAAAGGTCGCTTCATTAAACTACAAGCAAATTACAGAAGTGTTAAAATTACCGTCAAATCATTTGTGGAATGACAACAAAGGACATAGGTTTTTAGATCTAGACTAATACTTACTTTGTATCTAGTCAGTGTCTAGGATCAAATCCAAAAGGTTTATAAACAACTAGCTGTTCGACAACTAGCTGTAGCGGTTTCAGCGCATAAGTCTCGATCCAGTGGGAATATCGAGATAAAAAGTATTATATGTCATGTGCCAGTTTTATCGAATTCCAAAAAAAAACATACAAACATCAAATCTTTGCTCTGTATGATAATAGGGGTTTAAATATGAAATAGCCGTTTTAACGAAATGGCCACTTTGAATTTAATCTGCATGGTGTGAGATTCCAAAGTGAAACTTATTTCCCAAGATAACTATAACATTCTAAATTTGCAAAATGTACAACGTTTAACTGTTTGTCTTTCAATTGTTTTTTAATTCAGCTCCTAAATTAAAGATGGATACATTGAAAATTAGAGTAATTTTTGAATACGAGTTCAGACGTGGAACTAACGCAGCAGAAGCAGCTCGCAATATGAATGTTGTGTTTGGAGAGGATACGGCTAATGAACGCACCGTGTGTTTTTGGTTTAATCGCTTTCGTAGTCGAAACTTCGACTTGAAGAATGACTGACTCATGGTCAAAAGCCGCAACAATGCTCTTCCCAGGATGTAGTACAAAATGCCTTAACACAGTTTGTTGGGTCCAGCTCCTCACACCGTCCCATGAGATACAGGCAGAAATGTATAGACAATGAGGGTAAATACTTTGATTAAATATATACCTTAGAAAAAAAATTGTTTGAGTTTTTCAGTACAAAAAACGGCAATTTCATACTTAAACCATTAGTTTAGACAACCTCTGTTATCTGGAGAGCTTTCTGTGTATTTTTTTTTTTAATTCTAAGAAAAGTAACTCGTTACTTACTTAATAGCTTGAGTCACACGAGCGCAAATCAAACAGAGCGTTAAATCTATTCAATATTTATCAATCTGAATCTACGAAAAAATTTCCAAGAACAATAACAGACGTTGTTGTTATTAAATTACTTCAGTGATTTTATAGAAGTTCGGCTGACTTTCATAATTCTTCAGGGAAATCTGGTATAATAAACTAAGTTCAATTCTTTGGTTATGGATAAAAGTTGTAATATTAAACTTTTTATTAATTTCGTATTCATCAAGTTCCGTAGCTCGGGAAATTTAAACTTTACAATAATTAGGTACCTACTTATTTAGAGAACATTCAATCATCGACGGTACGTCGCAGGACTTCAACGTTTTAAAACAATAAGCGCCAAACTCACATTCACTAATACTGGCGTATTGTCTTTATGTTCACAGTCGATTCTAGCTGGAATCGAAATCATTCACTATTTAATACCACCCCAATTCGGAAGCGTGAACGATTCCCACTAGATTACTCAAGGTGATCAAGGTTTATTTGTTCTGTTCAACTCGACTACAGCATTCCGTATGGTGAACTTCAAGATAAGTGAAGTTTACTCGCTTTGTACAATTAGTAAATATTTGGTTGCAATTTGTTTATGTTTCCATTCAAAGTTAGCAAATATTGACGTATATTTATTGAACATTTAAATACCCATTGCAGTTTTAGAATGGTCTAAAGCTATAACCAGTTCGTCTATAATCGAGACCCTGCGCGGTCTTTACTCCGAGTTATCTAATTTTCTCGAAACATAATTAAGGCTGAAATACCTAAACGCGCTTCATCTTAGTCGTCAAGCCATACCGTCTGGAGAATCGTCTCCTACTAATGAATAAATGAAATTAACCTCGTCGTGTTCGTGTCGTAGATGCTCAATTAATGGATCTTCGTGACAAATTGTTAAAGTAATTGATTCGATATATGTATAGGTGAAACAGAATAATTTCTATGGGAATTTCTATTCAATCTTGCTGCTTTTATGGTTCGTCAATCGTAATCTGTAGCAACGGTATTATTAGTGTTACAAGTAATTTTCATTCAAGCTGATTAGGACACAATAGTGGTAATCGATTTTGAAAAATACTACTTAATGATTTTTACCTGTGAGTAACGGTAATGCGGCAAAGTTTAGAGATCGACGCTACGCTTGATACGAGAACGAAACGCAGTTTGACTTACTTATTTTCACAGGGGCTGTTATATTCAGAATTTCACACATTTTTGTGGAAATTAAATGATTAAAGAAGAACAATTAAGGTAAATTGATGTTGTAGTTCTTAAACGCGGAATAATTACACAAGATAAATGGGAGAGCTATAATCTGCATATTCCTTGCAAATTTCGACGTCTTATGATTTATTTCTATTGCATAGTCTTATAAATATGCATAGTATGTATTATCTCGTGGCTAAGTAATAACAGCCGCACCGGCCGATCCATCTAGTTAAATTACGCTTGCCGGGGTTGGTCCGAGGATGGGTGACTATCTTTACATACCGAGACTCCTCACTGCCTCGGAAAGCACGTCAAGCTGTTGGTCCCGGGTGTCATTCGTGGAAGCCGACCCCAACATAGTTGGGATAAGGCTAGGCAGAATGATATGATAGTATGAAATTAACGTTAGAGCATGCCATAACCTAGATAACTACATTTTAATTATTACCTCACATGTGCACTTAGCAACGTGAACTGCTAAGTCCAACGACGCTATTTAGCTACGAATACCGCGATCGCTCGCTACCTCATTTGCAAACATTTTAAGAGCTTTTTAATTAATGTATCCACAGTTTTTATGTAACACAAAATTGTAAACAGTCTTTATACCATCGCTCGCTCGTCTCATTGAACGCATCTCTCATAATATTCTTAAAATATGCGGAACCACGGGAGAGGCTACAGTGAAGTAATGCTTCACTAATTAAAATACTGAAAGTAATAATGTGGAGCGAGATAAGTGGAATAAACGAAGTGTAAAAATGCTATTTAAGTTGTTCATCCGTTTTTGCTTGAAATGTTTTTATTGAAGGAAGGGTTTAATCTATTGACAAATTGGTTTGTTTGCGTTTATATTTTCAAAATGAAAATCCGTAGGAGGTCATTTGAAAAGTTCCTTTGCATTCTGAGACTGTTAAAGAATTATTATAGAAATATTTTCCTAGCAGCACTCCAAATAAAAGCAAACCGAGTACTCGGAAAACGTCCACAAAATTAAAGCTCTAAGTTACGGGATTACAATTTCCATCCATTTCCTTCAACATAGCGGCGTTGGAGACCGGAGCCGGAGGTTCGGATCCTAAACTCGACTAACGAGAACCTTTAATTTGCATTCTTTGTTATGGTTACAGTTGACGATTAATTTAATTTACGTTAGCCACTCGAGTGAGTGAAACAATACCAAAGGACAACCCTTTAGTGACTTGCTCGGACCGGAAAATGCTAACACAAAATCTGGCAAAATATTCCTCCATCATCTGCATTCAAGAAATCGAAAGGAATATTGTAATACTCTGCTCTTTTTAACCGACTTCAAAAAAAGTTGTTTTTTTTTTTTTTAAGTCGGTTGTTTTTACACTTGTTAAAGTTTTTTAATATTAAATTACGTCGGTACCAGGAAGTATTGTATTTTGAGAATGGTTATCTTTCCATGTAACAATCAATGTAACGGAAACACAAAACTTTGAAAGTTTCGTTTATCTAACGGGGCATTAAGACATGACGTGTTGAAGCTCGACCCTTAGTCACTCGCATCGTTCCTGTGGCTTCAGTAAAAAATGTTAAACTGAACGTCTTGCTAAGTTCCACAATACGTAATTAGGTGCTAAATAGGTGTGAATGTATAGTTGGTATCGCGCTTTATCCAGCTTAACAAGTGAAAAGCGGAACTTTTAACGTAATTTTTTTTACATGAAAAATGCAGTCGTGTTGTGCACGTCTACGCAGTTGCTACGACGTAGCATACGTAACGTCATACCCTACGCTTGCTACGAAATACACTGTTGAAATTTGTATGCGCAAGCGTCTATTTTGCTTGTAGTAAAATCTTTATAACTTGTAGTCTCATTCCCATTTAAACAAGTATATGTCGGCGGATGGTATGAGTCTCTCTCGTTATCAGGCATATTTTAACTACTGTGGGCGTACTATGGGTAGTGTTGGTTATTGCGCAATAGAAAAACCGTTGCAGTTCAGATCAAATTATAATTTACAATCACAAATAATCACACACGGCTAAGATGGAAACCGATTACTTTCGAAACGCGGTGAAGTCGGTCGTATGTCGGACACACCCGCTCGGCTCGACGTCCGTTTGAAAAGTGACGTTTGTTTCAAACGGCGCCCGTTGCTTGTCAAACCGTAGGGTTGCCAACACACAAATCGAATACACCCAAGTCGATATCGATTATCAACTTGACGTTCCGATTTTGCTCTCTGCGACACGGCCATCTTGACACGTCACACGTCCCAGTGTGATGAGCCTGAAAAGAGCAAATTCCATCTGCAATATCAAAG
Source organism: Agrochola lota (assembly GCA_947364205.1). Classification (NCBI taxonomy): domain Eukaryota; kingdom Metazoa; phylum Arthropoda; class Insecta; order Lepidoptera; family Noctuidae; genus Agrochola; species Agrochola lota. The sequence goes on along the minus strand of OX376235.1, from coordinate 14,760,659 downwards.
CATATCTACTCGGCCTATCCTGACTAAACGAGTCAGGCCAGGGCTTCAACAAACTCTCATAATAATTCAAAGTTTATTCTCAAATAATTAAGCTTACATCATTACTAGGGATAATTACAAACTACTTCTAACTATAAACTGACCACTGACCATTATTCACTCAACCACATACTTCAAGAAATTAACGAAGACTCTACTTGCTCTATAATCACTCGTATCGACTCTATCGATCACGGTCGTCTCTATCGCCTAATTCGAGCAACAGGACTCATGCCACTTTCGCAAAGTGACGATCTCTCAAAAGCGGTCGTCGCTATTGCCTAATTCGAGCAATAGGACTCATGCCACCTTTGCAAGGTGACGATATCTCAGAACCGGTCGCCACCATCGCCTAAATCGAGCGATAGCAGCTCATGCCACTTTCACAAAGTGACGATAACCTTGCCACCCTCACCAAGTGACGATCACCACGTTGCCTCCCCAGAGCAAACAAATCACAACTTAGTTACTTGATTGAATAGTGGTCAATGGGCTCACACTTTCCTCTACATCACTAGTCTCCGAGTCTACAGACATTTCATGGTCGGGCATCTTTCTCAACCGATCGTGCGCGTACTTATAAGTGCGCTTAGAATTTAATGCCTTCAAAGTATATCGATCGTTCTCTAACACTTCGATAACTTTAAACGGTCCCTTATACTTAGGGTCCAGCTTTGTCTGATTACGTTCCTCGTTTTGTAAAAGAACGAAATCACCGACAAAAAACGGAACGATTCTAGCTTTTGTCGCATCAAAACGAGTCTTGTCATAATCAGAGTTTTTCTCCATATTAACAATCGCAGCCTCCCTAACTTGGTCTAAGTCAACGTCAGGCTCTATATCCTCAGCTAACATTATCTCTAACGGTCTACTAACCCTGCCTATCAACAACTCTAACGCCACGGCTCTCCAGCCGACCAGCAATCGTATTGCTCTCACACATCCAGCGCATGGATCAAAACTATGGTCTCTCTAGACCCCGACCTCCGCCAGTCTCTACTGGTTCGGTCGCACAGCAATCGCATTGCTCTCACACAATACGGCCGATAGAGAACCCTACTCGCGTGTTTCCCATAGTTTAGGCTTGCTCATCATCACTGTGATTACCACCTACTTCGACTGGTACATGACCTACTGGCATCTTTCTTAACCTATCGTAAGCGTATTGTAAGTACGGTTGGAATTTAAAGCTTTCAACGTATAGCGGTCACCATCCAAAACTTCCGCTACCTTAAACAGACCTCTGAACTTCTGATCTAAGTCAATCAGATTTCGTATTTTTTTTTTGTTTTCTAATAACACGAAAGCGTTAACTGAAAATTTTGTTTTAGCTATCAAATCGAGCCTTGTCATATTCCTCACTACTTTTAATATTCTCCATCGCAATCTCGCGGACTTCATCTATGTCGACTTCGTCATTAGTGTCCTATCATAATATTACTTTGCAAATAACTGTCGGGAAGCACATCACAAATTCAAAACAAACAAAACCTCATGTTGGTGTTCGCTCATCGTTACGCTACATAAGATTTGTTCTGTGCTGAATACACGTGTCTGACCAATACCAGTCAACGCAAAAACGTCATTAACTCATTTGCCACTTAATTTAGCTGCACAACTCTCCATTACTAATGAGCATTCAGCAGCAGAATCGTAAACAAAACAATACAGCTCACCTTTTTGTTCTAACGTCCAGGGTAGTTGGACAACGCCAACATCCACTCGTTGGTCACTGCTTGCAGCACGTGCTCCACCATCCGATTGGCTGCCACAGCATGTTCGTGCAACGAGCCGTGATGTGTGCTGGTTTCCCACACTTGAAACACACGAAGGGCTTCGCTGACTGCTGTGGGGCTGCTTGGCTGGATACTCAAGACGTCGTTGATCTTCCTCTGCTCCATTTGGAACTGCTGACGATCCTGGTACTGCCTCTCGTCCAGTCTCCACAGCATAAAAGAAAAAGAAAAGAAAGAAAAGTGTTTATTCTGCACAAACTAAACGCACATTACAAAAAAAAAATACAAATTGTAATATCCCTTTACAAAATTTGCCAAAAACCTCGTAATCATTATTCAACACAGAAAAGTTTGACAAATTTTGTCTATAGCTTGCCCTTCAGGGCCAGAGTCTAAAGACAATTTACCATAATTGCGTAATGTGTTGCGACATAACAAATGAAAAGAAACGATCAAACCTACAAAATGCCGATTGCAAAGTGGATTGGTTTGTGGAGTGTGTTGCCCGTTCTTCTCCATAGGAACCTACTACGCGTTGGAATGGGCAATTAGCTTCATATTTCTGTCTGTACGACCCCTTGACAATTCAAAATTACCTGTAATTGGTTTATTTGAAATAAACGCTTTGAGTTTGAGTTTGGAAAAAATAACAAATAACATAGCTTTGAGACGCTCTCACTCTCGTTCCAGCTTCATCTTCTCGCATAGACTCAAAGAAGTAGGACTCCGGCGAAGACTGCGACTTCTACTTCGAAGACGCCTTGCATTGCCGCCGCTACGCAGTCTCCATCTATCTGGCTTCAGCTGTGTGACGCAATTTCCTCAATTGGCGTTGATAGGCGCCGCGAGCTAGTCCCTTGATCGCGTGGTATGGTTCGAAATTCATGAAACAGAAATTAAAAAAATGGGTTAGAATTGTCAAACTAAACAAAACTACACAAAAAACGTTATGAAACGTTATGTTATGTTTTGCAGGGTATTTTGCAAATATCTCAGAAACGCTGCGTCTGAGCTCAAAAACAACCAAATTTTATTACCCTTTTATAAACCTTTTAGAAAGGGCTAAGAATACTAAATTCACAAAAAAAAACTTGTTTTTCTGTCCTACCCTCGAATTATTTTGTTCAAAAACACGGCACGCCAACAACGGTGACTTTAGTGATTTCATTTTGCGCCTGAACCAACACGAATCCCAATTCTGATGTCGGCGGATGGTATGAGTCTCTCTCGTTATCAGGCATATTTTAACTACTGTGGGCGTACTATGGGTAGTGTTGGTTATTGCGCAATAGAAAAACCGTTGCAGTTCAGATCAAATTATAATTTACAATCACAAATAATCACACACGGCTAAGATGGAAACCGATTACTTTCGAAACGCGGTGAAGTCGGTCGTATGTCGGACACACCCGCTCGGCTCGACGTCCGTTTGAAAAGTGACGTTTGTTTCAAACGGCGCCCGTTGCTTGTCAAACCGTAGGGTTGCCAACACACAAATCGAATACACCCAAGTCGATATCGATTATCAACTTGACGTTCCGATTTTGCTCTCTGCGACATATACATAAATAAATGTTCCTCAATTTAATCATGCTCAATGCTCAACAGCCTCAATAACTCATGGTACCTACAAATTCATCTAAAAATAAACCACAATTCCATCGAGGTTTTCCTAGGACCAGTTTATGTTTTACGTGAGCGTAACTTGTGTATATTTATGATATTTTTGATATTTCGTATTCCTTTTACGTCATCGTTTTCATGAGCTCTGATATAAAAGGATATCAAATATGAAATTCAATTTAATATGAGCGGGATATGCTCGAAGTTATTTTGAAGGATAAAATCAGAAATAAAATTATCTGAATCAGAACCGGAGTTACCGACATAGCTTGCAGAGTAAGCAAGCTGAAGTGACAATGGGCTGGCCAATTCTCCACGTTTGTTGCACGACCGAAAGCCGGTATAGCAGACGAGTCCTGGACCGCGTATCGGCAAACATATTGTAGGACGCCCGCCAGCTGGACCGACAACCTTAAAAGTTAGCTGGCACAGACTGGGTGCAGAAGGCGGAGGACTGGGTGCAGCCTGGGAGAGGCCTATGTCCAGCAGTAGACTGCGATAGCCTGAGTTGACCGATGTATGGATGGGACTTTCATTGATTTGTCAAAATCTTAGTACAGAATTATTTGATCCATTCTAATAACAAAAAATACAAAACCAATAGCGTGTTGTTATTTGGACCTGTATAAATTATTTTATATCTATCGTGTTTTTCTCCGAGACTAACTCTAATTGAACTTACATGGTAAAGAGAGAACATATACGTAATTATTTATTTGTGGAGTAACATTTATTTTTAGAGATAACACATATTTCTATATATTTTCTCGTTAATACAGACAAATTAATAATTTGTATAATAATAATTAATTTTGGTGGTATTTAGGTTTTTACTAAGTAGTACAATCGAGCTTTATTATCTTATTGAAGTGTTACAAAAGTTATTTAGTAATTTTATCATTTAATTTTCTTTATGTTTTAGGTAGGAGACAACATGCTCTATTTTAGTTGCAACTAAGGTTAGACAACAATTTAAGTATTCGTTTCAATCAGGCAAAGGATCGTCCATTAGATAAGTACCTAATCGTCGTTCTCATATGTATAATTTCAACATGAATAATAATAATATTTTGTAACAATATTTTGATTTAAAAGAGTGTCCGTGGAGTTTCTGGCCCGCTCTTCTCCATAGGTCTACTACGCTTTGGAAATGGGCAACTAGCTTCATCATTCTGACTGATCGACCCCTTGAAAATTCTTCTTGAAAGTACTTGTAATTGGTTTATTCGAAATAAATACTCTGAGTTTGAGTATTGTGTTTGAGCAAAGAATTTACGATTCCCTTGCCAATAAATGAAACAAAAGTTCTGACACTAAAACTGCTTTGCAAGTCATTAAACTTAAAGACGCCCACCCCGCGCGTGAAATAGTGTGCACATAACAATTACGCTGTACTGTTACTGTATCTTACTCTCACACTCAAACATTTTTGCATCGCTCCGAGCTCTATGAAGAACGGAACATGTAGGTTTTGGCAACAGTCAGGAGTCTCATGGAACCACTTCAAAAGTTGTAAACTTTATGAGTTCTGTGAGCAGTCCATCTGACCGACATAAACAGCAACGAATAATATTTACGTACATTTCATATTTTGATACAATGTGTAACAAAAGTTTTGCGAATAATTTAGTTTCCTGAAGATCCGTGATTGCTGCCTGTTGTAGGTAAACAACTGCCACTGTTGAGTGTCATTTGTTTTCAATATTATTTTCTTTTAAGTAATTAACTGATGTCAAAAAGGAAGAGGTTCTCAATTTGACTGTGTTTTTTTTTTAGTGTATTTTTTAGGCGTTTACTCCGCCAATTATGAATTGATTTTGATGTTTTTTTTTTTTGGCTTGGTCATACTTCAGAAGTGGTCCCGTATATTTTTTTTTGAATTATACTTGGGTAGTTTTTAAGTAAGCTTCAATAATACGTATTTTACCCACTTAGCTTATGTGGATGATTTATGATCATAACTTCCTGTCACTGTCATTTACCTAGCAGGTAGTGGTATTCGAATTTGTGTTAGGTAGGTTACAACAGCAAAGTCATAATTAAAAACTTTTACAAAAAAAAAAACACTACAAAGTGAAAAATTACTTTAATTTAGGAAGCCGGTGACAAAAAAACGAAAATTCAAAACCAAGGATACCGCGTAAAAAAAACAAAGAAAAGAAACTGTCGAATTGAGAAGCTCCTCCTTTTTGAAGTCGGTTATTAGTTCGATCACTCATCGCTTTCAAAGTGTAATCATTACTTTTAAGAAACTTAGATTATCCTTTTTTTTAGGGTGGGAAATTATCAAATTACTTATCCAGCTCTGGGCGGACCGGGAGGGCGTGTCAGACTCTTACTTACTAAAACCCACCCGTGTTCCTTCAGTTGCCTGTACGTTGACAGAGGTCACGGTATCCCTTTCGGAATTTCCAGCGACCCCGGCGGATCCCGTCAGTTGAGCTGACATCTCTTTGAGGCGCGCGTGGAACACAACGCGCCGTCGACCCGCGTCTGGTCCTTATCGGACGGTGAGCTACCCATTGCTTACCGTCCGGAACCCCGCGCCTACGGTGGCCGGGAAATGGCCTGCGATTCCCAACACCCAGGGCGTCTTCTGCGGCGGCTAGGGGCGAGCCGGTGCGAAATTTGCCTCTCTCTCACGCGTTCCGCCTCCTCCTTTGCGAGCATTAATGCTTCACAGAAGGAGGTGACGGCTTCCCACACCCTCTCGCTCCATACCATGGCCTGGACCAGGGCCGGACGCGACAGATCACTGCCACCGATCTCCTCTACAAGGAAACGGCGGTGCCCCGCCCAAGCCGGGAAGACCTCCACCGTATGCTCCACCGTGTGCTCCAGGCGATCCACAAAGTGGTGACACCCGGGCGTTTCCTCCCGCCTTATGCGGAACAAGAACCTCCCGAAACAACCGTGTCCGGCGAGGACCTGTGTCAGGCAGAAGGATGCCGTGGCGCTTCTCAAGCCACTCCTCAAAGAGGGGACTTATCACCGCAATTGTGGCGTGCCTAGCACTGGGTTGCGACAATCGCACTCTCCATGACGCCATAAGATCCCGCCGGAGCTCTGTCCGCTGTGCCGTGATTTCTCGCAGCAGCGGAGTTACGCCCCGGCGTTTCGCCTCCTCGCACCACTCCCAAATGTGCGCGAGGACTTTTGCCTCCAGATCCTGAGAGCCTGAAGCTCGCCGCCTCACCGGAGACCGTGCGGTATCCGCGGACCAACCGGATGGCCATGACCCTTTGGGACGCATTTAATGGGCGGGCTGGCCGCAGAGCTTAGGTTATCATTATCATATATATTATCATATAGCTTAATTAGTTTAATAGGAGTCGCAGTAAAAATTGTAACGACACTTTTAGAGACCGGCTTCCGTCTTTGGCAGGTCTGCAAAGTCGTGAGCGCAATAATACGGACACTGGCAGTGGGATGTAGGTGTCGTTATCAAAAGCAATTTTCTTGAGTAGCTTTCATGATTATATTTTAACCAAATGACTGGATTTTATTAATAACATTTAATATGTGATGAAGATGTTAATGTCTCCTGTAAAAAATATGGACTTGTTTCAGTTTCTTTTTCGTGTTGTCACTAGATTAAACTTAAAAATCATTAGATAAATATAGTAGTAAAGTGGAATACAAGATATACTGACAACTACAGTAATATACACGCAAAATATGCTAGCTTTTATGTTTTTTAATAAAGAAAGCATTCACAATTCAGTATACTTGTAAAACTAAAGTCTAAAGATTTCAGTATCCTTTACGGAATTTCTAAAACTGAGCATTGCCAAAAACCTTTCTTCTTTGTGTTTCCCCGTAATATTCTTTTTATTTATTTATTTATTTATTTATTTTATTTGGGACAAAAAACAGTTATACATTACAGCATTTACAAAAAGTAGTTAAAATACAGTCGAAAAAACGTATAACCCACACTATTGTCCACGAAGTGACATCAGAGTAAGAAAACGAACGCATGCTAAACGAAAACAAAAACAGAAAAAAAAAAAGTAGATATTTTTAAGAAAAAAAAAAAAAAAAAAAAACACCATATTATACCGACGAATCGAAGGAAGCGGATGACAAGAGCATCCGTCCTATAGGCGACTTGCAAGAGATTGAGCAACCATACTTTTAAATTTAGATTGCGACAGCGCGAAAATATCAAACTCCATATTCTGAACTCTTTATCAGTTTGTAACATTGTATGAAAGTTGCAAACTTAAAGTAATCTATTGTACATTATCTATTATACATTATAACAGTGAATCAATTCTCACGCATCCCCCTTAAGACCTATATTCGGATAGCTCATGACCTAAACAGGTGCCGTAAAGAATATGAGTAAAAAATATATACGTATATATATAAATATATCTGCGAAATTTCGCGGCTATTCTGGTAATATTATATTTGTTTGACGAAATGAAAATATTTACATACTTATTAGACGCTGACTTTAAAATGGTATCCACTTTTTTTAAATTTTTTGTGACTTTCACTTCACAGATAAAGAATTACTGAACCATCTGAATATTTTAACAGATTGTTTCATTTCGACAATGGATTTCGTCATGTCTGGTATTTATTTTAGACAATACACAATCAACGCTTATAAACGCCTGAAAATGCGCGTTTTTAAAGTTGAATAAAAAAAAGGCTTTTGTGTAGTCACTTCGTCTACCCGAACGCTTCGAGTGATGAAATGCTAAATTAGAGATGGAATCTTTTTTATCCAACCTTTCAATGATAAAATTATGAAATGAAAAGGAAATAATATTTGAGTGTAATTTTTATTTAATTCTATCTATGTATACACCTGTATTTGATGTTCATTACCGAAGTGTCAGATTAAATCTTGATATAAATATAAATGATAGAATTTGATACCCGTCTACCTCGGTATACTCGTAATAGATGGTAATTCAATATGTGACAGGATAGTAATTACTGGTATGGCAATGTTGAACGTTAACGATAGACGATTTTTATTGGATGGCGTAGAAAGTCAATAATTTATACAACTAGAGAAGTTTGGTAAAAATACCACCATTTTCATTTTATTATAGCGGAACCCGAGTAGGGGCGAACTGCAATTGGGGTAGGTACACTAACTGCCAATCAGCAGTACGATTTTTGGGTTATCTAATGATACTCGAGGATGCATCTCGGTACCCCCAAATTTGTGCAAAAGATGGCATCTCGGTCGCGCACCATTAAAAATATCTCTTACACATTCGAAATTAAACTTTTTAACCGTAAATGCTCCTTTTTTTTTTTTTTTTTTTTTGGATTGGAAATCATCAAATGACTTCTCCCGCTCTGGGCAGAGCGAGAGGGTGTGTCAGACTTTTACTGACTAAAACCCACCCGTGTTCCTTCCGTTGCCTGTGTGCCGGGGCCGCGATATCCCTTTCAGACAAACCTGCAACCCCAGCAGGAACCGTAAATGCTCCTGGAGGAATAAATCCTAATACGTGACTAAATTCTTTAAAATAGTCATAAAATATATAAATATTGTTCTCCTATGTTGCTGTAATATGAAGCTGCAGGGCGTGACGCGGAAAATTGTTACTCGATAATTTTAACGATAAAAAGATAACGTGCAAAAATGTTGCCGTGTAACATACTTAATCACTTCTGTGTTTAAGAAAAGTACAAAAGTAAAATTATATATAACCTTCATTAAAAGTACCTACTAACTGGAGCACCATCGTTTTGGTTTTGGCAATCTTCTTCCAAGAATATTATTTATGTTAGTAATCTATCACAAGACAGTGTTATGGGCTGATATTAATTTATGATCAGATATCGAAAGATCTCCACCAAGCAGCCCTAATATTTTTGTGCTCACAGCCGACTGATCTAATACCTTTTAAGGTATGGATTGCACTGTCTTTTCAATAATTAATAATAATAATAATAATTAATAATTGATACACATTACACATGACAGAGTCATGTATCACATTAGGCACAATTAATGCTCGCACAACAGATGGCCGATGGGGCCGAATGGTTCTGAAGTGACAACCGCATATCGGAAGACGTAGCGTTGAATCGCTTCCCCCAACGTAGACCGATGATCTTGTGAAGGCCGTAGGAATTCGCTGGATGCGGGAAGCACAGAACCGGTCGAATTGGTGGTGCTTGGGGGAGGCCTATGTCCAGAATGGATGTCTTTTGGCTGAAATGATGATGATGATGATACCTCATGTTCCGGTTCACCTAACTTATTGGCTAGTGCCTGAGATCTCGCTAACGCCTGATAATTATGTACATTCAGTAATATGAATATGCAGGACCGATGAATTGGTAATTTTAATTTCTTTACGCACGCATAAAGGTAAATGATAAAGGTGAACCGTTTCTCTTATTCAATAACAGTTGCTCATATATAATATTCAGTGTATAGTTTATAAATTATAAATGGCTGCGGGTGATAAACTGTCACCTACATGTATCAAGTGTGTCCGTTATTACGTAACGAGGATACTTTACGTGTTCATAAAAGGATACAGATATTGTGTAGGGAGGTGTTTATTTACAGACAGTACTCTGTACCGTCCGCGTTGCTGGAGATATCAACTTTACTTGTGTCAGCTAATATTTTGTGATTTTACCAAATATTTAATTTTATAAAATACATAGTCTCATTATTTTTCATGTACTTAATAAACTTTTTTACGTTGCAATTTCATTCACGAGCCCTATCTACTTCTTTGATTATTAAACCTCCCTTTAATTTGCATTAATAATTTTAATGGAATAAGAAAACGATTACATTGAAAACGGCGATTCAATGTAATAAAGTGATTGTATTTGAACAGAATCACTAAATTAAATTGAAGAAACGGCTTTGAAAATCACATTTTGTTCGGGTTTTAATGCTGACTGGATCTAATTAATTAATTACTTAGGAATAAACATAGCTCAGGTACAGTTAGTTTTTTGTGTTCTTGTGTTGAGCTTAAACTCCTAACTTAAAAAAAAGCCTAAAACTGGGTAAAAGCAACGATTCATTTACATTTACCGATCATTTTGGAAAAATGCGTGTTAAGGTAAAGTTCGACGTGTTTCCGCGATGGGTGTTAAAAACTCGTTGGTAATACGGTATTATCGCGCTTCAGCCGACGCGACGTGAATGATTTACGATATTTACGTATTTTCGCTGCGTCGTAGACAATGGATGCTGCGATCGTCAGGAGATGTAGATATGACATATATTATGATATAGGCTTGTGGAAAATAGGTACGTACGTAGTGTGCATTCTTACAATGAATTATTCTACAAACTACATTAATTTGTTTTACTCTAATGTTCTATGTAACATAGTACATTTACTCTAAAGGTTCTAAAGTTTATCCCATATTATGCAAAATATAACAAGAAACGAGAAATATCACCTACTAATCTAAATTCATTCAGGGGCGAAGACGAGGCGTAAAGCTTAATAGCTTATTATAAATGACCTTGACTGTTTTTAGGGTTCCGTAGTAAACAAGGAACCCTTATAGTTTCGCCATGTCCGTCTGTCTGTCTGTCTGTCCATCTGTCTGTCCGCGGCTTAGCTCAGAGATGGTTAGTACTAGAAAGCTGTAATATGGCATATACATACATATTAATCATGCCGACAAAGTGGTACCTAAAATAAAATTAAGAAAAAAATTTTTTTAGGGTACCTCCCCTACACGTAAAGCGGGGATGTTGTTTTTTCCTCGTCTATCCCATGTTGTGGGGTATCGTTGGAAAGGTCGTTCTAAAATATTGTAAGTCTGTGCACACCATTTTTGGATTCAGGAATCCGTTTGCGAAATATTAAACTTTAAACTGTTTTTTTTTTTTGTTAGAGTCATGTGTCCTCCCCCCTTCTAGCTAAATGGTTGTACTTGGACTTGTGAAAAAATTCACAGCAGTAGTATATATAACGAAATTAAAAGGAAAATTATTAGAGCTAAGTAGGCTGTACAGGTTAACGAGTAATAATCAACCAACTTAAATTTGCGGTTTGAAAAACATGATCTCCAATACATTCCGTATGGGAGAACATGTTTTTCAACTACAATGTTAAGTTTGTTCTTGGGATAAACTCATCCCAACTACGGAACCCTTTATTGTGCGTGGTCCGACACGCACTTGTCCGGTTTTTTATTATAGCAAAGATTTATCGTTTTTTGAAAATGGATCATCAAACACGTTTTTTTGAGAAGGTCTCCCCTGGGCTTGTCAACACGGTTAATTGCTCAGATTATGGTAATTCTATGTAAAATGTAGCTGAACGGTTTCCCGTATTCTTTTTCTTAGCCCCAAGGGATAGTAAACAGGTAACAGTCTAGGGTTCTCCGAAACAGACAGAATCGTTTACTGTTAGGGGGTAGATGAAACATTTTTTTAATACAATATGGCTGCTAGTGCTTGGTTATTAGCTGGGGCCATTGACATCTTATTTGAACATATTAAACTAAGAGCTTCTATTCGTTAAAGAAAACTTAGAACCTAGCTGTTACCAACTTATGTATAACGTCAGGATACCCGATATTATGATCGCGTGAGTCAGATTTCGAACATTAACGTTATATTAATGTCTGATTATTGTGTTGGTTATAACGAAAATAAAAATTGAATCCCAAGAAAAGAACCACTTCTCATGAGATATTAAACAAAAATAATAACGTTACGGTATCTCTTTGTTGTTCAATATCTGCATATCATAAATTTATGGTTTTCCTTTTTCCCAACATGTCTCTCGGAGGTGTCCTAGAATTTTATATTAGAGCTCTAAGTGCCGCTCAAAGTTTGCAGAAAAAGCTATGGCCAAGGTCATTACGTAAAGCTTGTTCAATGTCTCCTAAAATGTGAATTAAAAATCGCCGAAATTAACCTCTTTCATATACAGCATGTATCAGAAAGGTGTGTTTAAATTTAAGGGTGTGGTACAGACCGTCAAAGTGAACAACTTTATCCATGGGATATCGTAATCGCAAAAAAAATATCAACTGTCCCATACAAAATTTCAATACCTACTCGACCCAAATGTATTGAACGGCTGATTAGTCCCAAAGGATTTTTGGCATATTTAAAAAAATACTAATGTAACACAAACATGTTTTGTAAAATGTCTTAGCCATTATTGTGAAGGATTTTGGCAAAAAAATAAAACAGTATCTTGCTCTTGCTGATTTACGTGCCACAATAAATCCAAATCCCGGTTTGGATTTATTTATATTTCACCTTCAGAAGATGCTCAGTGCATTACCAAAAATACGAGACTCGTAAATTATGAATCGGAGCAAATGTAGCAGAGATCGTGATATATCTACGTGTAATTTTAGGGATACAAATATGACAATCAGTCGGGAGTACCGATCATGTAACTTGTTACTTAAAAAGCGTAACGTAAGGTATTTTTATAATTCTATACTCGTAATACATATATAGTATACAGTCGTATACATGGTAAAATCCAACCGACAACATTAAATACGTCTTCATGTTTTTCTTACAGTCTTGAAGGCTATATTAGCTTTTCTTGAACAAGAAAAACGAATACCTCTTACGTACATTACGAAGAGCGAAGCTAACAGGCTTCGCTCTTCATTTGTGTAAATATTTCTCTAACAAGGTTTTCATTTCAACAAAGTTGTAAAAACTTCGTTATCTTCAACTCATTACGGATTTCAATGGCTATCATAACTCCACCAGGTAGTTGCTTGTCTCCTTTAATAATCTCTAGATTTTGTTTACCAGCAGCTAACGAGACCTCACTAATGGGAGGGCGGTCGCAATACTCGTAAATAGCTGAATAACACTTATAGTTGGGAATTTGTGAATAATAATAATAATATTTTAGGACTTGAGGACAACCCTGCGGCCTGTACGAGCTATTATGTCTGTTTTAAACATAAGGGTCAGCTAGGAACTTGTTTTATGGTGGTTACCAATAAAATTGAAACTTTAATAAATTGTGAGTTCTACCATTTTGTGGGACAGTCGCGCAATGAAGGGTTATCCTTATGATCGTATTTCTGTTAACGACAGCAGTACCCTTTTCTTGTCAATAAGGTTAGCTTTTTATATAAAACCATTGGAAGAAACTGCAGGAATACAATTAAAATTTCAAAACAGTTTGGTTTTATCTCCCGATTAGTTTCGGTTTCTTTGCATATTCTTCGGTCAAGTGTAGCGTAACCAAATTTTCAGAGATTGTATCCATTATAATTTAGATCCAATATAGATTCGGCCTTCGTGTTTATCGAGACTATTAGTCCCACATAGTTCAAATATTTACAGGCATGTTTGTTATTATGTGGTACATTTTAAATTTACTTTATAGTTTAGTATCCTAAACAAATCACAAATTGGGGTTACATGCGTACCCGTGGTTAGTTAATGGATGAACTGCGACCTTTCATGTATAACTTTACAGTAAAAATATTTGTTGATCATTAGTTTATTACAAATATGAAATGGATTCAGGAAACCAATACCGCCTTACCTGTGTTTAGTTAAGTGTTTACAAGTCAATTAAAAAGTTTAGTTTAAAGACAAACAAATTATTATGCCCTTCAAGTGACAGCAGCCGTACTACAGCAGCTGTCAAATTATAGTTGACTGAGTTTTCACAGCTTTTCACGCACCAATATGTTCATTTGTTTCTTTTTTACTTTAAACAGCTGTATTTGTAAGCCAAGTCGAAATTAAAATAAATTATTTGAGAAGTTACCTCCTTGGTTGTCATGTTTCGAAGTAAAAAGTTTGTTCCATTTTTAAATTACACGAAAGTTAAGTATGATATGATTTTCATAAAAACATTGCCGGCCGGCCGCCTACTCGCATGTATTTGACCACTACAGCATTTTTGATTAATATTGAAGAAGGTTGTCGAAATAATGATCGAATTTCCAAGCATGTTTGAGAACAAGGATTTATTTGCGCGTATAATTTTTTATATTTTATTTACACGACGGCTAAGTATGATATGATTTTCATAGTAGAATTGCCGGCCGGCCGCTTACTCGCATGTATTTGATCACTACAGCATTTTCGATTAATATTGAAGAAGGTTGTCAAAATAATACTCAAATTTCCAAGCATGTTTGAGAAGAAGGATTTATTTGCAAGAATAGAGACTACAAAAAATATGAAAGAAACTCTTGTGCGTTCATTTTATAAATTGCTTGTCATATTTATTTTCATTTAGCTGGGACTGGTATTCATTAGTTGTCCAGTGACCATTCAACCAACACTTGTGCACGATTGCTGTTTACACTTATGCATCAGGAAAAAAAATGTATCGCATAAAACAATAACTTTGTTATAATGGCCTCGTTTGTATGTTATACGAAAACTATTGGGCGTTTTCAGACCTTCACTGCGTTTTTGCTAGACTGGTATAAAAGCTTATATTTACTTACTATACGTGGTTCAGAATGAACGAATGAACAGTAATGACATACTTTGCACTGTAATAACCTTATTATTTACCCATTATTGAACAGTTTTACGGTTTACGTATCTACAGTTTTTAGTAGACATAAATTATTATCTATGTTTACTAACAAACTGTACGTAAACCACTACCGTAGTTATGGACTGTATCTTAATACTTGTAAATAAGTTCACCTTACAGTAGGTACTTGTAATGTGATCGACCATCCTACTCCAAATAAAATCACACATATATACGACCGATCACCCTTCGACAGGGTTACAACACATTACCTATTCTTTCTCATTAGCGCGTCTCGTTAGCATGTGACGTCACCGTCGTCGAGTGTTGCCAGTAATTACCACTCATCGTGTTGAGTTAATAGCGCGTGCGTTATTAAAGTTTTTCGTGGCAGTACCTCCAAGATAAAAGATTACTCTTTTCTGTAGAAAAAGGCTGGAATCCTGTTGATCCTGTAACAGAAAATAAGCAATTATAATAAGTTGTCATTTGTAAAACTGTCATAACATACCCGACACACTATTAATCTTCTACATAGCCGTAACGTTATAAGCTTAGATTAGACTCCATTAGACCATTCCATGTTTAATTACTAATGCCTAGCAAATATATCAAACATTACGACTAATATTTTGAACTATCAAACTACGATGAACAAAAATACCTACACGTTTTAGTGTTAATGGTACAAATGATAATTTTTGATACCAATATATAGATGAACGTAAGTTAAGCTATCATGGACGGGCGCGACATAACACCACGACACGTCGTCGTGTCGCGCTGGGAGCCTTGAGTCAGTCACAGTACCCAAGCGTTATTTTTGCTATGGGATAAAATATCTTGCTAAATTGCGGAGCAGATTTTGAAAGACTTCTTCCATTTCTCATAAAGTTATGTCGTAAAGATTGAGATGGTCATCCAATGCTATTACATTTTTTTTAAATAAAATAAGGTAAAGCTGCAGTTGGATTGCTAACTGAAATACATTAGAAGACGTTTCAATAATTATAATCGGAATTACTTTCAACACTGTTCATAGTTCACATCTCTCCTGCTGTTTAATTTATTCGTGTTTCGTACAAGCGATAAATTGCAATAATAGACGGTGGCTTCTACCTCTATTTTTGGTATACATTGCTTATGAAGTGACATGAATAAAAATTTTGTATGACAGCGAAGTGAAAAGTTGCGAGGTTATCACATTGACCCTTTTACGTCGCAACACTTGACTACTACGATATTGACTATCACTTCACTTGATTACCACAACTTGTGCATATACTAAGTGGTCCATTATATGGGTGGATACTAACTTTGTAAATTTTAACATACGTACTCTTGTTGTCTTGTATCGCAGGTGGAAATTGGTCTTAGTTCATATTACAAGGCATGGTTACTTAAACAGAAAGCAATCTAAGTTAATAGGATAATTTCCAGCTCGGCATTTTTTTAAATTGTGGTTACTTAGACCTACAGCGAAATATTTGTCAGCAAAGCTGAGCGCTTGCCAACTAGAACGTGACCACTAACTAGCTGTACGAGCTATAAATTCCAAAAACACAAACAGCATACACACAAACACTCCAGCTTGAATTACAATGCTCCGTAAAACAATGAGTGTCGTACACGGAACATTTCCTCTCAAGTGACAAGAGGCTTGATAAACATTCCTTTACTAAGAATACGACCGATCGCTACCATGAGGGTAGAGGAAGCATTTTTACAAAAAACGCGACCGTAATTTGTTCAAAGCGATGATATTCCTGAATTTTTCTCGAGATTTCCTTCGCTTTGAGAAGTAAATATAGAAGTTTATTTAAGCTTCAAATAATGTTTTACGAATTTACAGTTACCAAAGGCAGTTTCAACGTTCAACCACGAGGACTGAAATATTGCGTGGGAATATTTTTTTTTGTTTGATCAATTCCGGAATTGTTTTCGCCATTCACTTATTTGTACAATGTGACCACATTAAGTTTCAGTTGTTGACAATATAACTTTGGTAGATACGTTTTATAGCTATTTTATAGTTTTTCGATAATGCTGTATCAACAGCACCCGGTCTTTATTATTTTTATCTTTTGGAACCTGTTCTACGCTGAGCATGAAATAGCCGCGTACAAAATTATACAACTGGCAGCTTTACCTTTAATTATGTACATAATCGTCATCGCCATTTAAGCGTCAATTACTGCCACGTATTTTCAGTGAGCTAAAGTTGATTCGATAAACAAGCTCCAGAAATTATTATTAAGTTAGCACTAGCTGCACTTTTTTTAATTCTAATGTTTTTCTTCAGAGTTATGAGTTTGTGTTTCCTAGCACATACATAATTAATTCCGTACTTTTGGTCATTATCTTAGAATTCCCGATTTTCTTATTGAAAGATTAAGATTGTACCTACTCATTGATGGTTTCAGCATAATCTATTCAAACCGTACATTACGATACGGATTGTTTTAAAATACCAAATAACCAGTAAGCATATCCATACCAATTTTCATTTATAACTGAATGATTTTCGACATATTTCTCGGCAATATCACTTTGCATCAACTTATAGAGGCATGGGGAAGAGGGTGTAAAGTTCACTTATGCTCCATAGAAAAGGAAGAATACTTCTACCAAACTGGTGTCGTATCTGGTGGGCAACTGCCCAACGATTGGTGTTGGGAAGTTATACATATGCTGATCTAAACCCTGCTTGCGCGATGCAGGGGATTTCACGTCACGTCAGTGTGACGTATTTCACATGTGGCGATGTAGATGCCGACACAAACTTTAAAACACAACTCCATTTACAGATAATGAGTATCATCATCTTGCATTTGTTCAATACTTTTAAAAACCCTTTTTCTCCTCCCTTCTTGAAAAATTTGCTTCTGGAAAATTGTTTTATCTTTGTTCCAAAGTTAGTTTTTCACATGAATCAACTTTGTGGAACTACTTTTATTTTATAAATAGGATAGTTATCAAATAACTTCTCCCGCTCCTAATTATCCACTGTAAAAAAGGGCCATTTATTTGTACAACGTACAAAGGTAGCATGAAAACTAAAATCTAGCTGTACTCAAATTCCAAAACATATAATATATATTAATATATTCAGCTTTAGTTAGTTTTGTAGGTTCCGTAACTACACTTACTCAAAATTATTCGATCATAAATAAAAACTGCGTCCCAGCTGTTTCAAGCGATAGTAATCTAAGTTTGTTTGTATGACAACGAGAGTCTATTAGTAACTGTTTCTGAGGAGTTATTACATATTTAGATCAGAACGTTGCTCACGTCATGAGTTTGTAAGTTGTATCAACTGATAAAATTCAGTTTGTAGACCGATTAATCTATTGTTTGACTTTGCAATTAATTGTCATAGTTTTTTATAGAGCTCTTGATGAATCACGTAACGAATAGTAATTTTATAATGCCTAGATATGTGTAAGATTTGGGAGCGAACCAAGGTTGAATAGCTGAGCTGAGTTTAAAGTTCTCAACTTTTATTATTGAATCTTGGGTACTTACTCTATTTGTAAAATCGGTTAAATATATGGGTTTTCAATTAATTAAACCCCAACGATTGTTTGACCTACCCCGAGGATGTCAACAAGGACGTAATCTTTACAACTATGCTTAAAGTCCAGTAGATCCGACCCAATCATGGTAATTAAGTTACGAAGAGGAGAAAGGTCTATTAAAAGTGTTTTCTTCGGGAACTTAGTTTATGCAATTGCTACTTTGATTTTTATTCTTTAGAACCTTTAATTGTAGCACTTATACCATTTTTGTCCTATTTCAGCTGTTATCGAAAGAATCATCAATGT
The DNA here is from genome assembly GCA_947364205.1 of Agrochola lota. Classification (NCBI taxonomy): domain Eukaryota; kingdom Metazoa; phylum Arthropoda; class Insecta; order Lepidoptera; family Noctuidae; genus Agrochola; species Agrochola lota. The sequence goes on along the minus strand of OX376235.1, from coordinate 14,741,984 downwards.
AAACTTCCAACAGGATCACTGACATTTAGTAGGACGCAGCAACTGCTACAAGCTTATCTCCACGCGACAGTCCAGTGTCGTCCGAAGTAAGTCTGTAGTCTGTACATTATAAACAACCTTCCTATCTAAACTTTCCACTCGATTAGCTAATGTTCAGTTACTTCAGAGCAGGAGTGGCCAACTCGCCTGACCAACTTCCCGAACGTACTAGATATCTACGAGAACTTAATCCGAGTCCAAGTTAACGTGAGATATTTCATACATATTTGATGAGTTGGCTCTTGAAGAAACGTCTGACATATCACGTGCTTTACAGGAGTATAACAAGATTGGGAAGCTTAGTGAATTTGTGTAGTTCTTAGTAGAAAAAGTTATCAAAAGATAACGTACAGGTGATGCAGTTCTGAAGATAATAATTTCATTTAATCACTGCGACTACGGTTATTACTTTTGCTTAGCTTTATAAACTTTAAGGATTGAGTAATAAACTGCAAAAAAAAACGTCGCATATGATCTACATCTGACATCACACTTGGTAACATTACTAAACAATCATTTATATTCTCTACCGGGAACTCATCAGCTTAATTTGATTAAATAGTAAACTTCATGTTGAAATATTTATTCATGCTCACTAATACATTTTACATCAAAAAGGACTCATGTGTGATACTAAAGGTACCATTCCGTATGCTACTGCAGGCGGCAGCAGCAGGCGAAGTGTCTCCGCGAGTAGTTATTATACAGGATGGATTTTTGAGATGCGTCAGTAAGGGCCCTGAACCGGTTTAGCTATAGGAAAACGGTCTTAGGAGACTGTCCTTAATTTTTTGAGACATTTTAAACAGCATTCACAAATTCGGAAAAAAAATACAGACAGCAAGAAAATGGGCAGTTTTCACAAAAACTTATTTTGATGCCAATCGATCCTGTTTCCTCTATGGATCAAAAAACTCTATTAAACCAACTTAGGTTTGAGTAAAAAAAATTGCCTAAATTGCAAAAAACTTTTCCCCTATATTTCATAGGAAATGAAACTCCAACCTACTTTTTACGATGGATAGATAACACGTAAAAAAAAATTACAAATTTCGTACGAAGACGCGTTTTTTTTTTTTTTGTACAGAATTTAGATAGTTCCCATAAAGTCTGCAAGTTCAAAATTATTTGAGCTATTTTTTTTTCGCAGAACTTCGGAAGGCACACGCAACAAACTATCTTGTTCTCAAAGCAAATTAAATTATAACGCGTATTCATTCAAAGTTAATTTTGTTATTTATTTTCGGCTAGTCTGTCCATTACTATATGAACTCAAACTCAAACTCAAAGCATTTATTTCAAATAAACCAATTACAGGTACTTTTGAATTGTCAAGGGGTCGGTCAGTCAGAAATATGAAGCTAGTTGTCCATTCCAACGCGTAGTAGGTTCCTAGGTATGATGGATAGACTATGAAAGATAGTTTGCTTGAATCATTTTGAAGTTTCAGACTTGTATGGGAAACGTTAAAAAAGACAGTCCGCTACGAAAGTCAGAAATGGCATAAAACCTTTGTATGGAAAAGGATTTTCAAAAGCAACGAACTATCTAAATTATTTTGTTCTCAAATAAAATTATAACGTGTATTCGTTCGAAAGTTGAAATTCCATTTTTTTTTTCTTTATTTACGGCTAGTCTATCCACCGTTAAAAAATGTTAGGTTGGACACTCATTTCCTACGAAAATCCAGTATTCAGCTGTGGGGCTGCTCCAGCCAATGCAATCGTCAAATAAAACAACGTTTTCAAAATAAAGTACTAAGGGATATAGTCAACACGTCCTCCACCAGGACCTGAAGATGGATGTCGTTACCATAGTTATACAAAAATATGCAGAAGCTCATGAACACAGACTAAATCATCACGTGATTGTTGAGGCGATCCAACTCCTTGACAACACCGAATTAGTGCGAAGGCTAAACTAAAAAGGGTAAAACCTTTTGACTTAGATTAGTGCAGTGTAAGTGACCTTAAACTGTAGTGCAAGTGCCGACTTTTATAAAGAACACGTGAATCAAGTGTCTTCCCCTTAACTTATAGTGAATAAGAAAGACGTTATTGGATGACTTCTTAATTTTATAGTTACTTAGCAGTTTAAGTTATATTTAAATTACTTATTAGCTAATAGGCTAGATTGTAATGTGAATAAAGTATCACCAATTGTGTAAATTTATAACAAAAAAAAAAAAAATGTTCCTACGAAATGTAAGGGAAAAGTTTTTTGCAATTTCCGGCTTTTCTAGCACTCAAACCTCAGTTGGTTTAATTAAGTTTTTTGATCCTTTAATGAAACAGGAACAGAAAAAAAAGTTTTTTGAGAAAACTGCTCTTTTTCTTGCTGACTACTCGTAAATTTGTTTCAAAATATTATATGAATGCAGATGAAAATGTTTCAAAAAGTTTTTTTTTTTTTTTGTAGTTTTCTTGTAGCTACAACGGTTAAGGTAGCTGCCCTTTCCACCCCATCTCAAAAATCATCCCAAAATATATTACGTACTTAAATACAAAATAGACTTGAAAAATATTCGTACAGTTAAAGTATTTCACGTCAAAATATAGAGTTGTGGCCGTGAATCTTAACTAATGTCAAAGTTGTAAGACTCCTAATTTCAGTCACCATATTTTACAAGATAAAGAGCGAAATCAAGGTAACTGTTGACAGCCATTCTCCATGAGGTGCCTTAATTGAAACCCGTAGTTCCCCGATAACATCTGAGCTTGATTTATAAGCTGGCTATGTGAAATATTCATAGGATTAATTTACTATAAAACGATTCCCTTTTATATATAAGTAACTAAGGGCGTCTATAGAACCTCACATCGATTCCTGTTATACCTGCCTAATACCTTATTATTTAGATTTAATGGATAAAATCAATTCGTACCTATTACATCATTCAATTGGTTACCCATTAAGAAGAAATTTTAGTAGTGATTATCTAGGTAATCAAATACTGAAAACTATTAGATACTTGCATGTAGAAAAAAAAAGACAGTTGTCTTCCGAAAAGTACATTGTTCACTTTGCCATTGCGCAGAATTTATTATGTTTGCAATAAGTTTTAATAAAACATCAAAACTTATCTCGAGAAGTAATAGAAAAAGTTCTGTAATGACCTAAGATTTATGGAAAACATGAAATATATCAGCTGATATATTTCATGTTTTCCATCAGCAGCTGCTGATGTGGCCGCAAAAGTTCTTCGCAAGTTGTTACTAGATCTTTCACCGTATTTTCATGCTGGCAACATAGACTCATAAATAATAATATATTATTTGAAGTACATAAGGAACATTAAGTGCCTAAATCTAAAAACATTTGTTATTTTGCTGATATTCTTTAGATATACATAAAATCTAGAACACAAACTTAAATGGCTTTGCAAGCAAATTTTTGTAAATACTTATTTCATATAACCTAGCTGCACAGTCATGTATGCTCAGCTATATACAAAATGCGTAAGTTTGGAAACGGTTAAAAAAGGGAACTCCAAGTGCGAACTGAAATAATCCAAAACGGTAGGTTTCCGAGCAACTTGCCCATTTCACTTTTCAAAAAGTTTCCTTTTTGTCACATGCAGGCTTTTGTTGGCCACAGCAACCACGAAGACCCTAAAATGACCGAAGTCTTTTACAAAGCATACTGGAATCCTAAAATGCTTGTTTTTTACTGTTTAAAAGAAAGTCACAAAAATTCTTAAATGAAACAGCATAATATTATGATCCATTTTATTCATTTAATTTTAATGGACTCTCACTGACTTTCTCGTCGCATTCACATCGTTGGTGTTCACTCATTAAAAGATTCCATTAGAGTTTACAAATTGGGAAAATTGCCCCAATTTAGGGGCATGAGGAACAGGGTGTAAAGTTTACTCATCCCCCATAGAAAAGGGATGATCCTCCGACCAGACGGGTGTGATGTCTGGCGGGCAACTGCCCAGTGGTTGAAGTCGGGAAGCTTGTATATATGTCCATCGCGCGGTAAACTCTAATTGCGCGATGCAGGATTTGTGTGACATTAGGATGTTGTGTGACGTCAGGTCTTTGATGCATAGTTCGCATGTAGCGATGTAGATGCCGCTACAGTATCTCTAAGTAATATAAAACTAAGTCACTTTTCGCGTTTGTCTGTAAGCCCGCGTTGTTCTTCTAAATTACGCAACGGATTTTTATGAGGTTTTCAACATCATTTAGAGACTATATTCCGGAAGGTTTTTATATAAAATTCTTTTATCCGTTGTAGCTACACAAAAACGATCATAAGAGACTGTCCTTAACTTTTTGAGACATTTTAATCTGCATTCAAAAATTTTGAAAAAAAATACAGTCAGCAAGAAAATAACTTTTTTTGATGCCAATTGATCTTGTTTCTTACTAGGATCAAAAATTTCTATAGGACCAACTGGGGTTCGAGTACTAGAAAAGTCAGAAATCGCAAAAAACTTTTCCCATACAACCTACTTTTTACAATGGATAAACTGACCAAAAATAAAGAAAAAAAGGGTATCTCAAATTTCAAACGAATACGCGTTATAATTTTATTTTATTTGAGAACCAAATTTGTTGCTTTTAAAAAACTTTTCCGTAGAAAAGTTTTTAGCGTTTTCTGACTTTTGTAACGGACAGTTTTATTTTTACGTTTCCCATACAAGTCTGAATGTTTAAAATTATTTGAGATCATTTTTTTTGTCAGAACGTCGGAAATCACCAGCAACAAACTATTTCGTTCTCAAAGTAAATAAAATTATAACGTGTTTTCGTTGAAAGTTTAAGTTTTTGTTTATTTTCGCTAAGTCATCATAAAAAAATAAGTTGGATTTTTTTTCCTACCAAAAGCATGGATTTTTTTTTGACTTTTCTAGTACCCAAACCTTAGTTGGTCCAATTGTGGTTTTTAATCCTTATAAGAAACAGGATCGATTAGCACCAAAAAAAGTTTTTGTGAAAACTGCCCATTTTCTTCCTCACTGTATTTTTTTTTTCAAAATCTATGAATGCAGATCAAAGTATTTCAAAAAGTTAAGGGCAGTCTTTTAAGACCGTTTTCCTGTAACTACAATGGTTAAGGTAGCTGCCCTTACTGCCCCATCTTAAAAACCCAGCCTGTATATATATTTGTACAACGGCTCTAACGATTTCCATGAAAGTTGCAATAAAAGGGTTTACGGGGGCGAAAAATCGATCTAGCTAGGTCTCATACCTGACAAAATTCGTTTTCTCTGTATTTTCACCCGAGCAGAGCTTGGTCGCCCAAAGTTTAAATCAAGATGTCTACCTTAGAATAATGACATGGCAGTATGGATTGAGGAAGTACCTACTATCATGGCAGTATGGAATTAGAAAGTACCTACTATCATTGCAGCATGGAATTAGTATGTACATATAAAAACCTTCATTACAGGACTAATATTAATGTTACGAAAACAACATTCACCTACATAAAAGTATTGAGAGGCGTAGCTGCGTAGGCAGTAGGTACTCGAACAAATAATATTTCCTCAACTTTGAACACAATTTCACCCGTACCTAACTTTGTATTAGATCGCTTCATACCAAAATTTACCGATTGGATTTCATAATAATTTTGAATTCAATATTAACACCACACGTGTAGATTTCCGCTTCAATCAGATCTCTCTATTTCACAAGACGTACTCACTGTGTAAGGTGATACTATTATTTCGTGGATGGCAGACCATCTTCACATATCGAGACTCCTCACATATCGAGATTCCTCACATATCGAGACTCCTCACATATCGAGATTCCTCACCTATCGATACTCCTCAGTGCTTCGGAAAGCACGTTAAAATGTTGGTCCCGGGTGTTATTCGTGGATCTTTGACAGCCGTTACGGAAACTCGATTGTTCGTGTTATCTTGTTGAAGCCCTTATTTCTAATGTTGTAAAATAATCAGTTTGTAGAGAAGGGAATCATTTTATTTAAATCGCAGTAATTTTAAACTCTGAAAAAAATCATCGTAGTATACCCCTCTCAAATCACTCTGATTCTTTCAATTTCTAGTTTCTTTTATAATGAGATTAGGCAATTTTCTATTAAAAACTTAAATCATTTTAATAATTCAAAACTAAAATATGATATGTACCTACTCTACGGGAAAATAATTAAGTGTCACGCTTCATAAAAGTGTTGATCACTCCGAGGCGAAGATTTACATTTGAATTTCATTGCATTCCTTGGTGGTGAGTAATCGTGTGGAGGATTCAGCGCTTATTTTCATATATGTAAGTCTGAAATCATCAACCTGCAAACGGGTGATCTATGCCCGTACATTCTCTGTATGCGATGAGGTCTTTGCCCTACAGTGGGACAACATGAGGCTGTTATGTGTTATGTAATCTACATTTATGTAAGTTAAACGAATGCAGAATTAGTTTATGCAACATTATGAAACTGTTATTCTTATCAAATAACCAAGATCCGTTAAATTTAATCAAGAACTCCTATTGATTGTACCTTAATTCCAAAGTTGGTTAAAGTTTCAGGTGCAGTCCCTTGGGTATCGGAACTGTTGATCAATAAATTACTAAAGTTAAGCTCGGCCTCTGACCTTAGACCATGGTATACTACAGTATAAATAGATTCATGTAAGGTGATGGTGGGAGCGAGACGAAACACTGTATTGATAGTGGTGTTTTAGGTGGGAACAGTGGTGATGCCTGCGGATAATTGATATATGTTATTTAGTAATTTTATTCATACTGTTGGTTGTTGCATAATATTCTATGTACTATTAGTTTTATTTTATATTTATGTATAATTCTGAATTTTAAACCTGACTTGGTTTCCGTACGTTTTTTTTTCGGGTGACCACTGAAAATCAGCGCTGTGCTGTGGGTCTCCATAGCACAGCATCATGCTGAGTGGAAGCCTTCTTGTCACAGTCATGACGTGCCAGCAGCTGCCTACTATTTCTGTTTTGTACTCGTTATTGTATACGTATTGTTATTGTTTTGTTACCTACTCGAGTTTTTATTATTTTTTTATGCACGTGTTTCTGTGACGAATAAAATTATTTTTCTTTCTTTCTTTCTTATGTATATGTATAATTTTAATATTCTGTGAAGACCGAACTTACACAGCGATAATAAAATCTTTGATATAGAGCGAGCAACCACAAATGATAACACGGCAATAATTATGTACCTACTCGTATAGTTCACATGACTCCATCTTTTATACTTGCATTCTTATGACTGATATCGACGTCGATGTGAAACATATTTTACAATGTTATTGTTACATCGACAAACGTCGCACCACACTGGGTGTGGTTGTGGTATCAGAAAAAAAAACCGTCCAAGTGCGAGTTGGACTCGCACACGAAGGGTGCCGTACCATCGTACAATATTTAGCAAATATGACGTATAAAAAAAAACTACTTCCTAGATCTCGCTCAAACCAATTTTTGGTGGAAGTTTACATGTACATCATATTTTTTTTTTAGTTTTATCATTCTCTTATTTTAAAAGTTACAGGGGGGGACACATTTTACCACTTTGGAAGTATCTCTCGCGCAAACTATTCAGTTTAGAAAAAAATTATATTAGAAACCTCAATATCATTTTTGAAGACCTATCATAGATACCCCACTATTACACTACACGCATAGGTTTGATGAAAAAAAAATTGTTGGGTTTCAGTTCTAAGTATTAGGAACCCCCAAAATGTATTGTTTTTTTTTCTATTTTTGTGTGAAAATCTTAATGCGGTTCACATAATGCATCTACTTACCAAGTTTCAACAGTTCTTATAGTTTCGGAAAAAAATGGCTGTGACATACGGACGGACAGACAGACAGACAGACATGACGAATCTATAAGGGTTCCGTTTTTTGCCATTTGGCTACGGAACCCTAAAAACCGCGATGAATACTGTTCGCTGTTTCGCTGACTAAGTTTGTTGTGAATCACAATAACCGGTCATTGAGGAAATTCAATGTTCTGTTAATTTATTTATTTTCCAAGATTATTTATTATGTTAGGCATCAATAATGCTAGCGGTGGAAAATGCAATGTCCCCCGCGCAAAGAGTTTAGTGGTCAGTGGTTTTTCCAGCGCCGCCGCCGTGTGGCAATAACTTGTGTTCTGCATCATTGTGGTTAATATTCATCTGAATAGACTTTATCTTGGACACCGGCATCTTTTTGACTCTCCTTCTCCAACCATGATACTCATAAGCCCACGTTGATAAACTGAATTGTTTTATCAACTCAAACGACTGCAATATTTTTTCATATCAAGCTTCGAAAATATATCGAGTTTTGGCCCAACCTTATAAGATTTACTTAAAAAATACTGGCCGCTTGTACTCAAAAAATATAGAGATGCCTTTTTTTTTGCTATTATTATTATTTCCTTTCTTAATAAACGACATTTTTTGTTAATACGAACCAGGGTGATATTTAAATATTTGATTGTAACTTTTTAAGATTCTTAAGGTATACCATTCCGTAGCCAACCGCAGGCGACGTCTCACCGCGACACGACTGGTTTCTATGAATTTCTACGAAACACCTTCCGTAGCTAGCGACACGTCACCTTCATAGAAGCATATAAGAACACATAGAAACCAGTCGTGTCGCGGCGACACGTTGCCTACAGTTGCCGCCTGTGGTCGGCTACAGAATTGTACCTTAAGATGTTAGGCAAATTATACCTAAATGTTCAGTGCAAGATTTTTTTAATATGATTATAAAAAGAAGAATGCAACTAGAACATTCCTCTGCTATGAACTGCAGCTCAAATGTTCGTTCATTGCGGTTCGTTGTCTCGTATGTACGAGTATAATGAGCCGATTAAATCCTACCGTAATTACACAATAATTTGTCTATTCAATCATTATGTTAGAATGAAAGCAGAAAGGCAAATAAATTAAGCTGATAATAAACATGTTTGTAGCGTAGGGCTGTCATACTAGGGGGCGGGTGATATACATACTCGTTGATTGTTGCATTGAAGCATTATACAGTTCCTAGGCACAGTATAAATATGGACAGTATGGAAACAAGGCCTATTTGTTGAAATAATAAACTACCCTCCATTTTTAAAAATATTGCGGCGACTACTCGTCTCGACACGGTACCCGCAACTGATAGCACCGCGAAAATCACTTAGAGTCTCGTCAATGAGCGCGACTGTGTGAGTGTGCCGCTTCGAAAGTTTACTACGTAGTTTCTGTACCGTCCATATTTTACTGTGTTTCGCGTAAAAAATATAACCAGTTGACCTACTGTATTTATTCAAGTTTCCAGTAAAAACTCGATGATTGCATGAATTTTAAACAAAACTTAATGGAAACTTGAGAAGTATCTCATTGAAACATTATCACGTTATTTCAATGATCACATGCCTCACTCTCTTCAATGCAAATTATAATTTATGGTCATAATTAAGGGAAAGCTTTATTGTTTAATATTCTCACTTTTATAAATTTAAAAGGGGACTTTAATGCCCTCCTAACTTAATTTGATAAATATCTGAATCTTGGACCAGCTATCTAAAATCTTAAATAATTATGCTTTGATATATTTATGTAGGTAAGGAGTTATTGATGTGTCGCCAAGTTGAGGTTTATCATACAAAGTTGGACGTGTTATAATAACAGTAAGACGTACATGACATAATAAACGATAATAATAATATTACAAGTCTCTCAGCTGCCAGCCCTACCAATTTGTAACACACACCGAAATAATTTTGTATGCCTCCGTTACAATAGTAACCGCACATATCTAATTGAATATTAAAATATATCAGAGTGTGCACTAAATGATAACTAATGTTAGCAATTTCGTTTTGATATTTATTTAGTTATCTATTAGTTCTAGCTTTCATAATTTATAATGGTTGCTTCATTTTGTCAAACTAAGTTTGTATCATGGAGTTATTATTGTGTGTATGCTTCTTTGTACTTTACTTTCTACCGATTATGGTCGAAAGTAAAGTAAATTTCGCTATGATCCCTCTATTATAGTGAATCACAACTGAGTGCATCTTCAAAATTTTCATGTTTAATAAGCCCTAAAATGAGGTTAACAGTTTATTAAGTGAAGCCACAATTACGCTGAAACTAAGCATTAATAAAGGGATATCACCGCCGAGTAAGATTAGCATATCAAAAGCCGCATTGCCCGGTCTCGGGGTAAGGTGAAAGCGTGCGGGAAAAACGCAAAACTGTAACGTCATCGAGGTTCAAGTACCTACGTCTTTGAAGGCCGGAAGATAAGTCGCGATATAAAATTACATTCAAGCATTCCGCTTTGCTGAGATCCATTGTCCTACTTTATATCATTGTAAAGGTGTTGTCTTTATTAGCTGGAGATTTTTACGAAGATAGTTGAATTTTCATGTGCAGTTTTTTGTTCCGGCCAAAAAACTACATAACTTTAGTAAAGTGTAGTTTGCCATATCAAGTTATAGTTATATGCATAGACATTTAATCGTTTAATTTTAAACTTACTAGTTAAATAATTTAAAAAGCAGTCTCAATATGCAACTAATCCCAGTAGGCTGCTAACATAATGCTTTATTTTTATCAAACCCGAAAGCGAGTATGTAATCAAATCAGAGTTTGACAATAGAATTGTAAAGGTCATCTGTATCGATAAACTCGGTTCATGAAGTTTGTTGAAACTTACAATTTCAATTTGCCATTAAAAACGAGCAGTCTAACCTACTTTTACACTAATTTAACACCATGGGGCGGTGCAAATGGAAATACCATCCACGACTTCACATTTTTCGCGAGAACACAATCATAAATCAGCCTGACAAGTCGAGAAAAACTCGCCAAAAGAATTTCACAATGAACAACTATACGTAGTAATACCAACTTGGCATTGATAATTTTAGGATAAAACTTATTTTTAAACCCCATTTTCACATCACTATGAATATTGTTTTCATAAGAGCGCTTAGTAAACGCGGTAATTCCCGTATTTTTGAGAACATTCGAACCAACTGTAATTTTACATAATCCTAAATTATTAAGTATTTCCCTAGGTACTGTATTTGTTTTTTTCCGAAGTAAGCTGATCATAGTTTAATTATATCGATGCTAGCACACCACAAAATGCTTTTGTCCGTGGGCAAATGAGTAATGCGTCCAGCCAGGCAACCTGCGATGGCAGCTACGGTGGCGGGTGCGAACGCGGGCGCGGATGCGGACTCGGATGGACAGTTGTAATGTACAGTCGCCGTCAGATATATTGTAGCAGACAAGGTGACCAAATACTTCTGAACAATTAAAAATGTCAATAAGTCCCATACACTACAAGTTACCATTAATATCTGAACATTCATTACTTCATTAATATTTGAGCAGATGCTTGTCAATAACTTCTATACACGCAACTAACCAAAAATATCTGAACACTTACAACGTCAAGTGTATCTACGCAGACAAACACCGAGTTTACCTAATTCGTTACTGCGTGATTTATAGGACGAAGCAAAAACAAACATTAACTATCTCAGGTATAAATACGATGAAAAGGGAATAAAAATCGTTTAGAAAATCATTTGTATGTACTATCTGATATGGATCTATTCTAACATACGGAGTATATAACAACTGTACGCCACCGTGCCTGCCACCGCCACCGGGTCTGTCTGAACAAAAAATAAGAGAAAGTCTCAGTAGATTCTACATCATGGTATCTGTAAACCACAAGTTATGCACGTTCTTGTTTCCACATGGAACATGTTTTATAACTTGTTCATATTCACAAAGCCGGCAATTTATCTCTTTAAAATTTTATAACCTAATACTTGACTATCAACCGATTATAATTATGGATCTGTACTATATACACCCTTGACTAAAAATCTGAGCTCTGTGCATAAAAATAGTTGCGAGACCGGCTAGCGCGGGCGTACCTTTGTGAATAGCAAAACAGTTGAAAGCTTTCGATTGGTTGATGCCCAAATATTTATAAGGCTACCGGTTTTATTTATGAGTTAAACATGAAAGTACCTATCCGGTTCCATAAGAGATTATGTCACCAGAATGTAATGCAACACAATGTGGTTGATAAACGTGGAAATATTACATGGTTTGTTTATTGCTTCTCTACGCGCTAAACGTCCAGGCGGTAGTCTGGCTCGAAGTCGTATCCAATCGAATGGTGATATTTATTTATTAATTTATCCATGTTGTTTACAGGCGACACTTTTTGTGACATACGATGACGTTTGGGTACCGTATTATGTGTATTATATAGGTACCTACCTGTCTATTTCTACCATAATTATAATCTGCGGTTTTTTAATAACACTCTTGGCAAAAAATGTTTCCGTCATAATATTGTAATTATTACACAAAAAAATATTGTAATGTTTTTTTTCTAATCTGCACATAGTGAGTCCTTTGATATCTACTAAATACAACAAAAATAACACTGATGTACTTACGCTTCGTGTCTTCATTATTAATTGGATCTTGTATTTTCGTCGTTCATTCATTTTCCTCAATTATTATCCGGAACTCTGCTGACCGTACCGCACGTCCGTGTCTCAGTTACGTCACAGAGCTAATCAAATTGTCGGAGCTGAAGCGCGTAATCAGATAAAGACGGAGTGCGACGCAAACATTACGTGGTATAAAGGATATTCATTATATCAAAGTGAGGTGGAGATGCAATGGATGCTTAACTTGAATTTACGGTAAGTTAACGTCTCGTCAACGTAATTTATACGTAGTACCAGTCATTGATTAGAGTTCTATTGATAGCTCCCTAGCTTTTTTATAGACGGCAGTTGTGCCGCATAGTGTTCCACGAAATATACCTATTTATGGTATAATTATTTCTAAGCATCATTTTAAGCGTTCATTGAAAACGAGCAAGTGGGTGCCTCCTGCTTAATTAATCAGCAGAATATGTTGAAACGCCTGTTAAATACACCTGAATAAACCGAAGAACCACGTGAAGCGTAATATCGCATTGAATCGAACCAAACTCCGGCCGCTGTTAAATAACAGTATACAATGTTCCAGAAATAATAAACTATCTGCGATGTAAGGCATTTTATTAGCGTCTGCCAGTTTAGACAATAACAGATACAAGGGTCAATCGATCAGGTCAAGCTACGCTTGCCGCGGATCGTCTGTGGATGGGTAACCATCTTTACATCCCAAGACCCATCCGTGCCTCGGAGAGCACGTTAAGCTGTTGGTCCCGGCTGTCATCCATGGATCTTTGACAGTCGTTACGGGTAGTGAGAAGGTAAAATGTCTGACAACCAGTCTTACCAAGGGGTATCGTGCTACACTGTAACCGGGTTGTGGAGGTCGGATAGGCAGTAACTTCATGTAAAATACTGGTATTCAGCTGTATCCGGTCAGACTGGCAGCCGACTACAACATAGTTGGGAAAAGGCTAGGCCGATCTTTAATAAAATAGTACATCCAAGCACGTTATGGTTTCCTCCATGCACCATAACGTATAGTTTCTTACAAATGGCTCTCCTCACTGAACAAAACAACTTTCTGTCACAAAAGACGTGTTACCCGATACAATTGGACACTTTAAACCCGATGACAATGTAATTTAAGTAAAATGCAGCTTTAAAATTTTAATGTAATTGTATGCGTCTGACACCCGTTTCTTCGGTCATTTCGTACATTGATCGAAATTGCGGTCACTGTCCGGACGATAAACTTATCACGAATGAAAATGAATAACGGTAGTGTGCTACATTGTAAAATTTGTATAGACAAAATAATGTTTTAATTTTCTCTAAAATACAGGAGAAATGGTGATGATGGAATGTTTATTGAAAAATCTATATATTTTAAAGGAGAAACTGACTGACCGGCTGACTAACCTAAATATCAGCGAACAGCGCACTTTGAACCCGCGGCCTCCCCTAAGTACATACTTACCTATGTAGTTCGTTATTACAGATGGGCTTTTCATGAATTGCAGTATGAAAGTCACACGTGATCAAGTGAAACTGCCTTAAATTATAATAGTCTTCTCATTTTCAAGCAGGTTGGTATAACTTTGAAACTACTGACACGCCTCGCGTAGTTACGATACATTAACAAAACTTCGGATCTAGCACTAATTGCGGCTCGAAACATGAACATAATTGACTAATATTGCGCTTTGGGAGAAAGGATAAAATAGTTTGATAAAAAACAAAATTTGCTTGCTGAATTTTCCTGTCATTTAAAAAACGTTTATGACTAAATTATGTCTGGTGCAACTTGCAAAGTATTCTCTAAAGCAGTTTACTACGGCTATAAACCGTTACTACTATTACTATACTCTCAGGTTTCAGCAAATAGTTCTGAAGATGGATGGTGAATGATTGTGAAAAATGCAATCTAACAAAATGTACGAAAAGCTAAAACACTTGAAATAGGAACATGTACCTAAGTAGATAGAAAAGAAGGTGGTAACCTGAGTGTTTTGCTTTGACCCTTGCTTCGTAAAAATATTCGGTTGTCGTATAATAATTGTATTCCCAAAGGTATTTGTTTCTCCGTTAAAAGTTTAAAACTAAAAGTACTTCCCGGAAAATCTTTAATATCTCGCAGCATTCAACAAGACGGAACATTTTAGTAATAAGTACCTATTGCTGTATATATACTTGAGCTTATAAGTTATAAGTCAGCCCCTTTGAGAGGTCTGAATAACAAATTACCTTATGCAATATTTGTCTGATATTAACTAAGTTTCTCGCGTAAGCGAGTCACGGTAGCTTTGTGGCACATCTGTTACACTTAGGCTCAATTCGCACTGAGAAGGCAGCGGCCGGCAACACACCGGCAGCACTACTTGCGAAGAAAAGTCGCGCGGACGCGGTCGGGCGCTATGCATTGGGACAGTTTATATTGCATTCTACGAAGAAAAGTCGCAGGATGCCGCCAGGCGGCAACGCGCCTCTACGCGAGCAGTCGCATGCCGCCGCTGCATGTGGACGCTTGACAGCTCGCGGCGCCGCAGGCGGCCGCATAGATAATACACTATATAATAGCCGGGCGGCAGCGTGATCTTTTTGAGTATCTCAAGTGATACTTTTAGTTATAAAGATAAAGTTTAAAATCATTTGAAATTGAAACTACTCGCCATTTCGCTGCCGGCCGCTGCCATCTCGATGTGAATTGAACCTTATTTAATATTCGCGTGATTTATGGACTGATTACTATTCCACTGTAGTTTGAACCATATTTGTACGGGATAAAGTTGTAATTGGTATGTTGAAGGTTTTATTAATTATGAACAAGGGACACTTGACAGGCTTAAATAAGAACATAATGAGTAGAGCAAATCAAAGTGATCTCTCATGAAGCCAGTACCTACCTTCACGTTTCAGAATTTTAGTCGACTTGTCGTATACGTAAAATTTTCAGAAAATGTCTTCTTTGTAACACCACGTTTTTCATATTTGCAACAAGCGTCCGTGTATTTCTGATAAGATTTCTTAAAGCATTTGCATTAATAAAGTTCTCCAGCAAAGTGAAAATTTACTTTGACGATGGTATTTGTGTTACATGCTGTTTAGTATTATTGCATTGCATTGCATTATTACTTATTTATACAATGAGCATAGTTGATTGTATATTGATTACATGGATACAACTGCAACTTACAAGTAGGTACCTTAAATAATTTTACACGGACTTGTTTTCACTTTTTAACATGCATATAATTTTCCTAGATTTATTTTATTTTTATATTATTTATATTCTAAAGATTTACGTGAATAATGCAGGCAAATTGTTCAATTTGCCTGCATTATTCACGTAAATCTTTCAGCCTGAAAATGTATTTAGACTTTAGAAACCCTATTTGATTCTCTCTTCAGAAGGTTGTGCAAATGCTCGCAAAACTTCCACCTACATCTTAAACTTACAATGCGTAAATTATTCGGTTTAAAATACCAAGTTCTTTCTAGCATAGTATAATTAAGTTATACTTACTGTCAGCTGTGAAGCTACCATATATGCTGTATATTTTCAATGTTTTTTTATAAAAATATTTAAAAATGTAAATGATGTGTCTATAAATGAAATAGTAATAATTATAAATATATCGTATCTGTATCTGTTTTACTGTGAACATAAATAATTACATAAATAAAAGACAAGTGCAAAAAAGAACAAAATAAAATGTACGTTGTTAATATCTACGGGTTTCACCTATCATAATTTCGTTTATGTATACATTTGCGAAGATTGAATGTGGTTATATACACTCTGACATTAGTGTTTATTAGAACCACACATAATATACCAGGCATTACATTTATCTGAGCTACTATCTCGGGCAGAACAACATATTCAATGTAAACCAATCTGCCGAGCGTCCACTCGAACAATGTATTCGATCTTTGTCGAGATACCAAGATACCACTAAGAGGCTGAGCATGCAAGGTTAGCTCTAACCACAATGTTAAATTATTCAAGAGTATTCGTTATCCACCTGATTACAAAGATCAAGAGAACTAATGTTTATGTAACTGAATGTTCAGAGTATATAGATATAGATTAGAAACTCGTGTAACCTAAGTTTTATAATAAATTATATGCTGATTGAGTTTCATTTTGATGAGTTATTTTCGCTTGAGTAGACTAGAGTATTATATTAAGTGTTAATTTATTTTTTATTTTATTTCACCGACTATAAGGGATACCTGCAGACTAAACATACTGGAAGTATTTACTTTTATGAGACGCTCTATGGTGATAGACATTTGTGCCGTTATGAAAAAGCCTAATCTAATTAAAAAAGACTGAGTAATAAATTAATTAGAGATAATTATAGAACATCTTTTAATTTGCATTAATAGTTATAAACAGTATAATAGTGTTATATTCTGGTAATGCTTGTACATAAAGTCACCGGGCTTGTTAGTAGGTGTACAAACAGTGATTGTGTACTTAATTAATTAAATTATAGTTATTATTTATTTATTTACATAACAAAAAAATAAAATAATCAAACACTACAAAATATACAATGGGCGGCCTTATCGCTTATCGCTTTCCGTATTATCGTTATTTTGTTTATTTTAATTATTGGAAGCTCTATGCATAATATCGTGATATCGCACGCGGTTGTGGGTTCAAATCCGAGCAAGTACCAATATGATTTTTTCAACTCATATGTATGTACTTTCTGAGTTTATCTTGGAAATTACTGACATCGGTGAAGAAAAAATATCGTGAGGGAACCTGGACTCATAGTTAATATAAGTCTGAAATGGTCAACCCATCTTAAGCAAATGTGGCGATCAATGCCCGAGCCTTCTCTTCATGAGAAGAGGCCTATGCCCTGCAGTGGGGCAGTAATAGCCTGGTATAACATTAATAATAAAAATAGTGATAAAATTAATCTTTGGAGACAGACATAGTGGTTCCTTAAATAATCTTTGGTCTCGCTGTTCTTCGTAATTGGTAGGTAACTGCACGCCAATGCAAAATAATCTTGAAATCAATTTAATGAACCTCACAGTCGCGCGTCACACTTACTTCGTCGGCGACACATGCAGTGGATATTGCACGTCTCTACAGACATTAATATGCAGCACCAATTAAGGTTTATTATTTGATTAATTTAGACCTTATCACGACTGTTCAACTAGTTAGCAATTAAATCTTGAAGAAATTTAATTTAAGAGTCGTGTGAAGGATGCTTTCGAACCAGAAATGCTTTGTTTAATCGATATAATGGTATTTTCCTGTTAAACCTCTTATATCATTAAACATTCTTTGAACAGATTTGCCCTCATTAACAAAACTATTTAGGCTTTCATGTCTCACACACATCAACAGCAGTCCTTTTGGCAGACGTCCACGCTATAAAAAGCTAGGAAGCGCACCATCAGTAACCTCACCTAAATCATTCTAGGTAATCCATTAGCTAGCTAGTTCGCTAAGAGAGAAAATAAAGCCCAACTTTTTATTTGAAAAAAAAAATCACCTAATTCTAATAACAGAGGAGAACAAGTCGCGAAGTAATCAATATAAATATAAAACCAAAATTAAAACTACATACATAGAGACAAACATAAAGAGAATTAATTATTGATACGCAAATTGAAGCTTGTAGTGTCTAAAGAAGATTTATGAGCGGAACTGCCAGTCAAATATATTTACGACGCCTGTTGATACAAGCTGAATATTTAGCAGGTTGCCATGTCTTCTTTTGAAACGGTATTATAATCTGTACACCTTTTAGTCATAAAGTTTTACGAGTGAGAAGGTGTTCTTGAGTTAGGTTTTTACCCTAACATCGACCTACTATATTATATTCCGGGTAAATCCTTTCGTCACTTATTGCCATGAAATGCCAATATAAAAAAGGCATAAAGTTTTCTATACAATGCAGTTTTTTCTTTTGTGTACAGGGCCAGGGCCTTACCCAGGGCAATAAGGCCTACAGAAGGATGCTCAGTGGTAGGTGCATCCCGTCGGTTGACATCATCTTCCACACTCACTAACTCTACGACTCTACGTATCTTTTGTTCAATTGCGTAACGCAAAAATGTTAAATAAGCGGATTTTTTTCCATTGTGAGCCTCAAAAAGGTGAAAATGGAAAATTCAAACATTATTTTAACAGAAAAAGGAAAATTGTTGGAAAACTGCGACATTTATAGGTACCGAAGTATATTCTGATCTGAATTTCTACGTCATCTAGGTGCACAAAGGCGAGTTAAATTGAGCGACCGCGATCCAAACGTTGTTTTATTGAAACTTTCGATGGATTCAGAGGACAGAGGACATGGAAGCTTGAAGTTATAAAATGCAAAGGTTATAGAAAACCGGCAAATACGTTGATCGTGACAAATGAAAGCCGTTCTTACAACACATTAGACGTTTTATAGGTGCATAAATTATAATAAATCACGGGAGCCCACAATAACAAATATTGATAGGTACTGAAATCATTGTTTGCATGTAGATATGCAAAGTTATTGTAGTGTTATCAACTCGAGCAAAAACCTCTCGAGATGCTCTCAAATGGAAGTCGAATGGTTCACGTTATCTCGAGGGATTCTGTGTGATGTGAAAACAGAGAAAAGGTGATCGGGTTAACAGTAATGTATATACCTATCTGTTTACGAACAATGGCATGAGTTTTGTTCAAACAATGAGTGTTGGGTGAAAATAGATTTTTACTTTTTATTTTTATCAAAATAGGTTTGAAACTTAACGCGACGTAATGGTACTGGAAAATTTACTGACCAATTTTATCATGCCCTACTACCATTAATGCAAAATCCATCAATATAATAAACTACTGATGGCAATTGTAAAGCAAACTTAAAACAAAACAAATGTATCTTGCCTGCATAACTTCTGGCAGTAGCCAGACTTTGGACTTTCTAAATAAAATTGATTGTTCTTAATACATTTTATGTATCTTTTGTAAGCCATTCATTGAAGCTACCTAAACTTTCTTAAGTAGGTACAGGATGCTGGTAGGTAGGTAATTCCTTAATTTCTTTTGTATTGTTTTTTATACATAATTATATGTATAAAAAACAAATGTAATAAATCACAGAATTATGAAGTAAAAGATAAAATTAATACCTACCGTTGATTTAATGCAAAAATACGCTAAAGTACTTAACTATAACCAAAGCATCATGCATTCAAGCTGGAAACCTGTTCTTGCGTGTGCAATCCACATGAAAGTACCTATGCACTTTTATTACAAAAAAATCAAAAAGCTTTCCTTAGGTACCTATACACGCAGAAACACGGCTACTATCCGACAAAATTCTTACTGGGTTGTCTCGGATACAACTCGCTAGAGGTAAGGCGAGCTAGAGATCAGCTCACAATAGCCTGTAAGACGCTCCGTGGCGCTATTGACGCTCCTGATCTTCTTGATGTGCTGGCGCGCTTCTTTGTCCCAGACTATTACTGCCTGGGCAGAAGGCACAGGCTGTTTGCTGTGCCTCCATGTCGTACTGTTGCACGTGCTAAGTCGTCCATTCCTCGCACCCTGGCCGCGCTTAATGATCTCTTGGATTCTAACCCAACAGGCGACTTGTTTGCGGATGGATGGACGAAGATTTTATTGGTATGTCAGAATTACTGTGAGAGGAATATATGAAAGTGTTGTTAACACTTTCTTTATTTTTTTTAACATTATGTTTTCATATTTTTATTTTGTATATTTTAACGTGTTATAATTGTCTCTTTTATTTTTATAATTTTAGTTACTGTAATTGGCTGTAACACAACCGTTGTTCCTAAATAAATAAATAATCATCTCAATTATCTTATTGATTCCATTTTTGTTCATCATCTCAATTTATCTTCAAGAAGGAATCCGAGAGGAATCGTATATCTTTATTGGTTATTAAGGAAAATGGGTTCCGTAATCAATTTTGTTTGTTAGTGTGACAACGTAATCAAAATTGTTTTTTATTGAAGAACTAATGGTTTATTTCTTTCGCAATTATTATGATAAAGACGAATTTTTAATTAGGTAGGTATCTATAAAGTTTAAGGCTCGTTTTCAGAGTTTCCCATAATGAATATCCAGTAAGTCAGATACATTTCTTATCATCATCATCATTTTCAGCCGCAAGAAGTCCTCTGCTAGATATAGGCCTCCTCTCTCGTCTTGTGCTTCTTGCGTCTAGCGGATTTCCGCGGCCTTCACAGTGTCATCTGTATTTCTTAACTGAAGGCTGCATGCCAAATATGCTCCATTTGTGCATTTCTTCCTTTCATCATCTCTACAGTATTAAAACCCTCACAAAAAAGCACCATGTGTTTTGTGAACAAACGTATACCTTCGTGAACTATTTATCACTTGCACAAATAGTGACACTTATAAAATTGACAAAATTGTGTATAGTTTTTGTTATTAAATATGGGTTAAGGACCTGAAATAAGTGGTTTTTTTTTTGAGTTTACATACATCAGTTCCTCCAGACTGACCTTTTAGCAGTTGTGTGTAATGAGAAACCATGAGGGTACAAAACAAAACGAACGAGCGGTTGTAATCAAACTGCATAAAAACGGATATACTTGCACGACAAATCGTTTCGTTTCTGCTTCCAACTGTATTCTATTACAGGTAGGTATAGGAAGCGAGCCTTTTGCCGAACAAAAATCCCAACTAGTCTGAAAGAGATTTTGTCTATAGAAAAATTACAATAAACTGCGTAGGTAAGATACTAGAAATTTATAACTTTTGGGTCCCTAAATTTCTCAATTCAATAGTAAAATTTCACAATCTACGTCGGAATTTCAATACTTGTAGGAAACAAGGGTTTATAATTTTATTCCTTGAAACGGACCAACGATGAAACATAGAGAAGAGCATGAAGGAATCGCAACAAATGATATCGATAGAACTTTTAAACTTCAACTGTCATAATTGTTTATTTATTAAAACTACCAAAAAAGCACAAAAAAGAACAGGAACAAAAATTAAAAACAAGAAATAAAATTATAACATTTTTAATTTGATTTTGTTAGCGCACCTGAATGGTGCGTTTCGAGGAATGCTTTTGGTGCGTTTCAAAGATGGGGCGCTTCGAGGAATACCTCAGAAACAAATAACGTTGGGTAATTCCTTAGCTTCGAAGCATGACGCATATTTTAGAACTATTTTTGTCGTTGTAACTTTAACTTAATTTTAAATCCTTTGAACAAATAAGGATAACTCGAGAAGTTTTTATTTAACAAGGCATAGCTGTTGACTTAGTAAAATTGTTGCTCATAATAATTATATGTAAATTAAAAAACTTTGTTGTGATTGTAGCTGTATATTATGACTACCTCTTAAAAATAAGATGGCTTCATTTCTTACTTGTTCGTATTTCCTTTTTCTTTTATTCATAAACACCTAGTTGAGTACTTTCCTCCTCTTGGTATCTGAGCTAAGTTTCTTAAACTTCTGTATAGTATTACAAAAATTTGTTATTTCAATAAACTCTGGTTGAGTTACTTGTTTTATTTTTCTTGTGTACAATGCCTAGGAAAGATAAATTAAAATAGCAATAATCTTTTTATGATACTTTTCTTTGTAAAGTTAGAGATCAGGTTTTCCGCAAAGCAAGAAGTGTTCAAGTTTAATTGTGGGAAGAAACCATAGATGTATTATTCAGAACTAGCGTAAAAAAGTAATATATTAAGAAAATTTCTTCCGGAACTTTTATATGCCTAACATTATGATGTTTTTTCATTTCGTAAAAACCGTGCTAAGCAGAGGCTGGAACACAACAAATGAGCCCGTCACCTATAATTACGAGGTAACTGTGGGATGACGTCATAGTTAAGTAACGCCCTCCCCGCCCCCCGCGAGTGCTAGCCACGACACATTTCACATATTCACTCACGTCCTTACTGCAGATGATATGCACCAAGACGCGTGAAAGTGTTAGATACGGCAACATGTTACTCATGTGAGAGCTTTGCACCTAGCCTTGTGACCATACATTTCTCTCTACAAGAAAAATATACGGGTATCCTTTGTCACTTTGAAGTCTTGTAACATTCTCTTTCAAAGGTTCGAAAAGCATCGAAGCTCTGGGAATGAAAAGCGAGTCGTTGGGTTCCTTCAGTTTCTAACAAAAAGTATATTCCATCCTAATCTGCGTAGAATATTATGGATCCGTACCTTGTTTTATATCTGAAACCAAATACGGTATTATTATTTTCACATGCCAATATTTTATAAACCTCGGACAAATGGCTCTTGTATTCCATTGAAACAAAATATTAGAAATTCAAATAATTTTTGTGTATTATCATTCTTGTTTCTCTCATTCTACGTTCACCTTATATTCAACTGATAAATGACGTGCGCCGCGATGTATAAAAATAAAGCGAATACGACAAAATATAACTCAATTAATCATGTCTACTTATCTTATTCAACAAACAGTTCTTAGTTTTGTTTTTCCTAAAAGGATCTCAAAGGAAAAGTTTATCACAAAATAAAATATCATGTAGTTTCCCTTGAGTTAGTATCCACATCCACACGCAAAGCCACGGTAATAAGTTCCGATTTCCCGAGTCCAGAAAAATTAAGAAAATGTCAAGAATATTATGTTTATTGTTGCATTAATGAAGAAAGGTGAGTAAAGGTGGTGAGTTGTAAAGTTTAACTCGAAAACAAAAGTAAGATGTATTTGGTCTGGTTTTGTGGATGCGAACCACCGTGGTTGTTTGATGTCCGCAAGCTCGAGACACGATTATTTACTCAGAAAGTTTCACTTCGCCATTATTATCTCAGTTTTATGCTACGAATAAAATAATGTTCGTGAAATAAATAAAAATAATAATAAAAAAAGATGTTTAGATTAGATTCCACTTAAGATTATATTTATATTACATAGTGTAATTATGTCAAAATTCTAATCTGAAATGACTAAATACTTAAGGTTGTCTGGAATAGTACTGTCTACTAAAAGCTTTAATAATACTTGTGCATAGAAGTTATTTTAAAAAAATTGTAGCAGTGAAAAGGAAAAGTGGGCACAAAATAATAAGCTCTTACTAAAACAAGGAAAAAATAAACCCGACTTCAAGCTTCATGTTCGCTCCGCGCGTATAAGAAGTCAACAACATTATTTTCTCATTCCGCGGTACAGTCCTCGACGACAACGTTGAACAATTACAGTAATGTGGCACATTATTAACCTCCTCCACACAGTGAGCTGCTCAAGGCAAGAACGAGCACAATTTTCTCCGTCATAATAAAAATCTACGGCTATTTGTCTCACGTGTGTCTGTACTTCTTCACATGAAAATTTAAAGACTATAAATATGCATTTCCATTCTATTATACTGAGTTATATTGGCTGCAAAATTGTCTGCGGTAGTTTAGATTGGCTTTTAGTATTACCAAATAAAATATAAAAATAATGGATATTTTAATTTTAAGGATTTATAGCTGCTATAAAGTTGGTCTCTAATGCTGTGACATTCTGAGATATTCGGCGATCAGCGCTGAAATTTTCTTAGAAATAATAAACATACATAACGTAAATACGCATGTTGTTAAATTGAATCAGACCTGAAACCACTTGATCCTGGTGATATACTCGTCGGTGACGGTGAGCGCTCTGCTCTCACCCAACTTGTAGACTCGTCATGTACTCAGTTATTGCAACCCACTGGTAGTGTACTGTTGAGTAAAGTATGTCGATATAGTCCCATTTACTATGTCGTGTTCTATTATCCATTTACACTTTATCGGGACGGGGAAAGGGGAAGTTTGGTAGGTAATAGTGCCCACGGGAGCCTTCAAGTGTCCGCCGCATGTTTGTAGTCTTTGGTGAACGCGATGATGCGCGTTCACCAAGGTTTCACCAAGTGAAAATCCATCATTAATTTTGTGGCGAAAGTATGTCTCTTGGGTTACTTTAACTTCAACTTTATGATAATTGTCCTTCTCATTTTTATTTATAAAATCCTTTAATCTAAATCATTGACCATCGTCACCGCTATTTTAGGAATTAGGTAAGAAAGATGATACGGTTCGTCTTTTTAAGATAAACTTTTAAGTGAGCTCCTAAGTTGTACAAGCGTAGGTACAAAGAAAAACTTTGTTTCAAATTAATTTGGCAACGTGACAAAGTTTGGAGGTCCGCTGTGCAATATTAGATTGGCCAAAAATTTAACAGCACAATTTAGAGGTTTTCCTTACCTTCATAACTTTATTATTTCTTGGACAAATTATGGAAAGTGGTTCCCTTTTGAGACCTAGACTTATGTTGTTTTCATAAAGTACCAGAAGTTAGCAAATTGTATCAAAAATACAGAATGTTACTTAGATATTTTTTGTGAAAGCACACAATAACTTAAATATAGTATATACAGTTTTTTTAAATATCTAAAAAGATAAAAATTCACTTGTTGATAAGGTACACAGCTACATATCAAGCTATACACTTCTAATATAAGCTGATCTCACAATGGATTTCCGTACATTGAGAGGTACCCACTTATAATTTGAACACCTATTCGTATATGCGCAAGAAGTGTAAAAATGCGCAATCTCTGAAACACGTCCGTGATACATTGCGCTGCGGGGAACGTGAATTATTTTCAACTAGTATGACAGACGGAGAATTTGATTCCAGTTTCTGGAATCTACGAAGCCTTGTTCCGATGTTACATTCAAGGAATTTTGATCGTTTCCGTCGTAAGACGAAGATATTCAGTCTATACGGCTCTTGCCTCGGTAATGAAACGCTGACAATGTCGTTTCTGTTATTTACTGGATCAGCATCTTTTTTGGCAAAGCAGAATCTTGTAAGTGTTATATGTGTTACCTTTTTTTTTTCAGGCCTGGTCTTAATACGTACAAAAAACAGGAGGTACCAATGTTCTGCGTAAAATACACCACTATGGAGATGGGAACAAATCAAGTAAAAAAACAACAGCTAAGAATTTTTTTTAAAAACAAGAAAAGTACAGCAAAAATCTCGAAGGACAGGTTCATGAGGCAGACCCTTTCGTTATTAAAGTTTTATATATTTTATCAACATATAGCAACAGTCCCTGAGATGTATAGACGCGTTCGTTGGCATCCTGATCCTGAAACTTGAGCACATTTGTCTCAGCGACGATCAAGTAAATGGAACAGAAAATATGTTTGGAGGATAGAACGTATTTTAGTGGGACCGTCTTACTTGTGTTGTGTATTTATTAAAAAAAATATTTCTTGTCGTGCTTTTTGTATTTCATTTTATGCTGCACCGGTTGACGTCATCACATCAATGCCGGCTGTCGCTGAAAACCAGTGATGTGGCCCTGTCTCGCATACTACGGGTCACATAATAATGCTAAGCGATGGCCGTTTTGCGTGGATGTGACGCATGTTTTCCCCCAACTTGTTTTTTTCGTGTTTATGTTTTTTCTTTGCGTCATGTTTTACCGCAAATAAACGTAGGTACCTATTTTCTAAAAAAAAAAAAAAAGCATTCCTTGAGGATCACCCATTTGAAGACCATCCATGCCAAGTATTCATTATATTAGTAAATTAGATAGTTAGAGATGAAATAGAAAGAAATGAAATAAAAGTTTTATTTTCCAGGTAAAACAGTGAGCAGGCTTACAGGCTATCTCCCAATTGAGACGATAGTCTGTATCTTGGGGCTCGGGGTACGAATGCCATAGTGGACACTAGACAGGTGATTTCAGTTTTGTATGGTATAAATCTGTTATGTTAGTGTATGTGTGATGTGGGTATGTGTGAATGTGTGAATATTTGTTCCCATTGTGCGTCCTTTGATTCAGTGTCAGGTCATGGGCATGAACTATTAAAAACATCGATAAAAATTAAAACAAAAATGTTTTAGTTAAAGTTAGTTTTCAATTTAGAAACTGATTTAATGAATAAATGTAATCATATTTTCAACTTTGAAATAACATAACAAAAGCATACCGTTGGCATTTAATAGGGTAAACAATTTCATACTGCACTTAAATAAATATGTACTTGCAACAAAATTTCATTAATTACCAGCTCAACAACACCGAAACTACTAACAGCTTAACTTTATGCATAAAATATTCATTCATTTCCACAGCCTTTTGGCTTTTCCATAATACGAAACAGAAATCCGCACCGTATCAACTGCAGCTGAAATAGGCTGGGAGCTCACCGAGCGTAACGCTATTGGTGGATACATGCATGCTGGGCGACAAACTTGGTATGCAAATCAAACCTAAAACCTTTTAGATTACTGGCATTCAATAATTGATTTTGAAAGAAAGAAAGAAAAAGTATTTATTGTGACTCGCACAGGAAAAACACAAAAACAATAAAAAACAAAGTAACAGTAACATATAAAGAAGGAAGTCCTGTACTAGGCCAAAAGGCTCCTATCTCAGCATGATGCCGCGACATTTAAAAATAAATAAAAATTTCGCAGCGCCAGGTATTCTGATAGGGCCCGCAGTGATGTCACGGAGATACAGACAAATAAATATAATAAAAAATAAAAATAAAATAGAGAATGGTATGGTGGTGGGTTTGAATGTACACTAATGTAGATAAAGAAATTGATTGACAAAAACGGTTGTATTTTGTAGTTTTGTTGTGAAGCAATTACAGTGCCACGACAGACAGATCGGTATTTTTATTGCCATTGGTAAAATACTGGTATTCAGCTTCATCCGGTTATAATATTAGACTGGAAACTGACCCCAGGATAATAGTAAAAAGGCTAGCTGATGATAATTGATTGCTATTGCTATTATCAATAGAATAGAAATCTAATCTAAGTTTTGCCAATGCAACTAAACAATAACTCGCAACTAAATGGCAATAATTATCATAATTAAATCATAGTATCATCGTTATTTTTAGACAAACTCCCCTTTACAGTATAACAATTTCAATTTCCATTAGCATATTCAGTTTATTTTTATTTTTACCTAGAACGGGGTTCGTTTCTCAGAGACGTGACGGGAATAGTAATCACATCACAATCTCTCATAATTCATTGATACCAATAGCTTTTCTTTGATTTTGCTTAAAGTATTGATTGTGCTTATTTGCTCACACTTGGTCACAAATATTGGTGACAGCTCACTTTTTTAAGGCTTGTGCAGACCAGCGCGACTTGTCGCGCGACGCGACACGAACAATACAATTTCTAAGAAAACTTCACAGTATAACAATAACCGGTGTCGCGTCGCACGACAAGTCGCGCTGGTCTGCACAAGCCTTTAACGGTACATGGACTTAGAATCTTGGTGACACCAGGCTTTGAAATATGTTTCAATGCAAATTATGTTCGTTACACGGCAAAATTTGATAAAAAGACAGGTGTACATAAAATATTGGGTTCAAAGAAAAAATATAAGTTGGCCGTAACACTTAATTTCGGACCAAACGTTCACATAATAAATATAAGTTTCTCAGTAATATTTATTGTAACAACGTGATACGAACAATGAGAGTGTTACGAATCGTATCCTTCTTTTTATAAGTATGTTAAAGCCGGATTTTCTTTTGTGCTTTAGTAAAGCAAAATCCGCCTTTGTGCGTAACAAAAGCGAATGTTTCTTTCATTTTTGCCGGTTATGTTAGAAGAAATGTACTTACTTGTAGATCTTATTGGATAATAATGAATTCACAAACACTTAACGACACTTAAGCTAAAATTTAAATACCCAATGTGTAATATGTTTTGTAGCTACACATTTTTACAATAATATAGAACAAAGATTGTAGACAATATAAAATATTTTTTTGTCGATATACGAGTATAGTACATCTTTTTGAGGCTGAATGTAAATATGAAACGAGCTTTGTTAAACGTTGCCCTACATTCATTGCTCCTACTTGTTACACATTCTCACACCAACTTGATATCTGGAGACCATAATATAAATATGTGTGACACTACATTGCAAACCAATTTCGTGAATTGAAAAACTATTGAGAAGAAGTAAGTAACAGGTTTGAGGAGCTCTAACCAAAGATAAATTAATATCTTAGCATTATAAGGTTGGTCCTCACAAATTATAGGTAACAGCTAAACGTCAACCGCTTGACTAATTGCCTCTCTGCGGTACCTAATTTATTGTTAACTTCACCTGCACATTGCTTTGTTTGTAATTAGCGAGCCTATGTGAGAACAACAAAATGGTAGAGAAAATGGTGGTCTAAACTGACAGTTTGCACTTAGAGGCTGAGGAAATGAGTTTAAAAAGTGACTTAGAAAACATTAATTACTGTTTGGAAACTTATGTCTTCAAAGTAATGAGAAAAGCTAAAGTGAAAACCGTATAATCTGACCTTTGTTCGTGTGAAATCATTACACTCTATTCAATTTAGGGGATTGGAAAAAAAGGTTAGGTAAAGCAGAATCTATACTTTCAGCATTGCTAAACTAGCTAGAAGTGGTGTCGAACCAAATAATCGACTGCCTCTTTTTAATGCCGCTTTGTAGGTAATCAGCTCCTGTTGCACAATGCGATTACACAACGAGACTCAGACGACCGACAGGGATGATGGCGGGATTGGTGCTGGCGTCCAATTTGCCGGCTCGCTTGTGTGATCGGCTTTGTAGCATAGAGGCAGCGTGTGATCTGAACGTAAGTACTGGCTAGTATAGTACGGAAACTTTCTGATTTTATTTTGAGGAAATATAACTACTGAAAAAAGAGTTTGCGTTGATAGTTAGGTAGATAGTGTAAATAACTAAATAGTAGTTTCACAGATGACGTCTGTACGTAGGCAGTCCGTGAGAGCAGTGGTGGCCCAGTGGGCTGCCTGTCCATTGAAGCAAAGCGAGACAGCGGAGAGGAGAATGGCAGCGGAGTGGAGCGGAGTTGCGGACAGTGTCTGTCCATTGATGCGGAGCGAGGTAGCGGAGCGGAGTTACGGACTGTGCGGAGTGAGGTAGCGGAGCGGTGTTGCGGACTGTGCGGAGGTAGATCGAGTTCACGTATTTTTCCGCATCGCCTCTCCGCTTTGCCGCTCCGGTTCCCCGCTGCACTTCTCCACTCCGTTTCCCCACTCCGTTTCCCCTCTCTGCTCCGTTTCCCCGCTCGGCTTCCCCTCTTCACTTATCCGCTCCGTTTCCCCGCTCCACTTCCCGGTTTTGTATGAATTTTTAAACTAGTTCACAAATCTCTGTCCACTGAAGCGGAGCGGAGGTTTTATGCAATTCCATTGGTTAATATTGGCACACCGCTACTCCGCTCCTCTCCTCTCCGCTCCAGTGGACAGGCAGCCTATAACGGCCCCGATTTACGAGTTATACGTCGTGACTTCGAACCCAGGCAGGCGCTATACTTTGTGTAAATAATTTTATCACTTAATACGGTGAAGGAAAACCTCGTGAGGAAACCGGGATGTTTTGGAACCGAATCAAAGACATGTGACATCTAGCAACTCGCACTGGGCCCGCCTGGTAGATTATAACTTCCTCTCAAAGAGAGGAGCCCTGTGTCCCGGCAATGGAAACATTACAGGCTAATTATGCTACAGTTGCTGATCAAAATACTCAAATACTTTACAAAATTTTATTTTCGAACTAAAACGTCAACTGTAAATACACAAGTGTGTTATTGCTCTCACGCCTGGATCCAATTTTTGTAATATTTGAACCTAGCACCGGGCGATAAAATAGTAAACCTTAAAAATACACGCGGGCTCGAGTTATAAAACCTTTGCTTTACCGAGATCAAAAGTGTTTACATACAAAACTCAGAAAACAGAGCCTGGTGACTATAGAGTCAGGTACCGGCGCAGAAAACAATTGTCCAGATTTAGCTGCTTTTTGTTCTGTTAGTTCACGGCTTTGAATATCGGCTTCCGTTTACTCCCACTGATCTCACCGCTATTGTTTATGCAATACCAGCTGAATATTTTATTTATAGCCGGCTTTTGCAGCAGTCTGGGAATTTTCAGTATTACGAAAAGCCATGGTCATGGTAAGGACTGTTTTGTTATGATTCATCGTAAAAAATAGGTATTATACACAACCAAAGGAATGTTGACAAAAAAAAAAAAAATTGAGTTTAAATGTGGCATGACGTCACTGGTCGGTAGATTTTATTCTGACTTGTGATGTAGCGAGCCCCCACTCCCAACTTTAATGCGTTTTATCTAAACCATTTTTTATTAATTTGGTAAAGCAAGAAATACGTGTCTAATATTTTTATATTATCTGACTGACGGACTAAATAGAAAAAAAATAATCCCCAGTCAACATCCCTATTGGCAACCTGAAACAATACGAGCTCCTCAATTGCCGAACCTACGTTAATATTAATTTTAGAATAAAAATATATTCCACGAAATGAAACACAGAATATTGCCAAATTCCAGAAACTCCATTTTAATTTCCCTGAAGCGATGTCTTTGTTTTGTCTCTAACAAGGACCCTTTATGAACGATGTTCAAAGATTTCTACAATCTCTTACACAAATTTCCCTGAGTTTTCCACAAGATTCTTATGTCCAAGCGAGATGATTTTAATTTATTAGTTATCCGTTTCAGTTTCTTGTGAAGTTGCGTGTGACGGTTTGAGCGCTGCCGCTCGAGTTGGCGGACTAAAGTGGGGTGGTTAAACTTAAAATGATTGAGGTGTCCATGGTTTCGTTTCCATTTATATTATGGGAAAATGATGGCAAAATTAATCTTTTAACTGCAAATAACTTACAAAAGTGGTAGAATTGTATAAACGGTAGGACTTGACATCTTAAGTTGACAAAATTCGCAACAAAACAAAAATGTTAATATTATTCATAAGTTTATTTGAATTTGACACATTTGCGATTTGATTAGGCAAACAATGCGTAGGCGTCCAGTGAATTGAATGTATAATAGATTGAAATGCTATTCGAATTTGATGTATTCATAATTTTTAGGTCAACAAAGGGACCGAAAAAAAACCAGGAATTGTAGGCGACGGCCTTTATCACTGAATCGTCCAAGATGTCAACAGTACCGTACTCGTAGTTCTGTATAACTTTTTCCGAGACATCAACGCCCGCTCTCTCTTGTTACTTACGTCGATAAATGTAACAAAGTTAAATATTGATGCTACGTTGTTGTGTAGCACATTTAGTGAGCCTTGTTCAATTAAAGTGTACGGTAAAAAGATTTCCCGGTTCCGGGAGCGATTTTGACCGACTTCGACCACCCACCCATAGCGTTATTTTATTTAAAGCACAATTTATGCGGAAATGAAACAGTTTTATGTACTAGGTACGTATGTTTATTAGGTTCCCTTTTTCTGTGCTTTATGATATGACTCTTAACATTTCTTCTACAACGGTTCTTTACCTTGTGTAGTTGTCTAAATCATGAAGATGTTTGTGATGTTTTTCTATTTTAGTCTTTTCGATTTCCGTTCGTTAGAAAACAAACCAACAAATCGAACAACAACATAATAAAGGTAATTTTAAAATTATGAAGCTAAGCTAACAGTATAAATGACCACTCGTACTTTATTCAATCGTTCCACTTAGCTGCGCCGAGCGTTAGAGGATGAAATGTACAATTTGTGCGCACATAACATTTTACAGTCACACCCGTCGACAATTTCTACTGGAATATTCTATGCGCGCTGAATGGGATCGGGATTTTTATTTCAATTGAATAAGTACAATCAGTAAAAAAACTACAAATACCTTTTCGGTGCGTAATATACCTACCAGCCAGAAATTTATTGTTTATCCAAAGTATCGTAAAATCCAGGATTTTAAAGTATGTTCAATTTGAATCAGTTATATTAGGTATTGAAACAGGGCAAATCGTATATTATTTGCGTTACTAACAACATTTTCGTGAAGAAAAAAATGTTTACTCATTAGAACCGTTTAACATTAACATTTCAGAGCAAGCTGTCCTACCAATCCATTTTACAGATAGTTGAATATCCGTCATAGCAACATGTCTATCACACACGTAACGTTACCACCCGACCACCAAAAGATGACGTGAAATTTCAATTATTTCAAGGAAACACAAGCCTTTACTGTAGAATCCCGGAACATGATATTACTTGTGTATTTTGCATGGAAATTTTAATCCTGCTGTCGGTGAGTGGAACTGACATTTGAATACGGCAATGAAACTTGACCAGGCTCACAGCTACGCTTCAGCAACGCTGTGCACTGTTTTCAAATTAATTATCACAGATCAAATATTTTACTGAAAGTTTAATCAAAAGTGATTCATAATACTGTATTCGGTTACATAAAATTACATAATACTCGTACATTAATGTTCCCAATGATATCACATAGTAACCTTTCAATCGCACACACATTATTCGCTCGGTTCTTAAGTACGTTGGAAAGCAATATGTATGAAACATTATGCAATTGCTGGATTGAACGTCATCACATCTGTTTTACCAGTATATATATTTTTCAACAGAATGGTGACTGAAAATCTTTCCTTAATTCGTTTTTTGTTGCAATAAAGTGGCAACTGGATAGTGACGTACGGATGTGTCATTTCCGAAATGCCAGCCCTTGTATTTTTAGACCATGCTTTCACCCATGTGTATTTTAAGGGTACTTAATTCATAAGACACAAAAAAGTAAATTCTGCTTGAGTAGACAATAAGCGAAAATACCAGTGTAGGTGCCTATACATTAGTATTTTATAATCCAACAGACTAATTTCAGCATTTGAACCACATTTACTCTTAAATTTATATTCTGAACCTCCATATTTCTACTCAAAAAAGGTTCTACTGATTAACTTAACATTTCTGTTATCATGGAAACAATTAATGACCTCATCGCTTACAAAGCCCGCACCGGTACATAATAAAGCAGCTGGATAGAGATAAGTCTGTGTAATCCTCATTACTCCTGTGTACTGGTCATGTTTTTTAAACATTAGAGGTGCCCAGGTTTAGTCGGTGACGTGACGATCTTGTGACATTATTTAAATCGGTTTTTACTTAATCCCTGTGACTCATGTTGTCGTAAGTGCCAACAGTTCTGAGGGCGTAATTATTTGATTGACTGACTACATAATTCAAATGTATAGATTTATTTTAACAGTTATCCCATCCACTGCTGGGTCACCGCTCACTATTATTATAATGGGTGTAAAAAGACGCTTAGTGTAGCTAAGCTGGGAGTCACTTGTTCTCCCCGTCATTTTTATTATGTATCCTAGTATCCTAGTATTGTTGGAAACCCTTTGGTTACGGATATATTGCAGGTTCCAACTTTGTATTTCCTTTTTCCCCCAAAACAAGTTTCAAATGTTGAAATACCTCACACCTCCTGCACCGTAGTATGCACCCATATACAGTGTTTTGCGTGAGTTACATTGTGTGCTGGCGAGGACAGCTATTTTCGAATCACAAAATTACATATATAATCACAGTAATCGAATAAAACTAGATGCTGATGTTGCAGCACCACGGAAATCTAATCTTTTCCGAGGTTTGGTTCGTTACTTTGATGAAATAAGATTTTATTATATAGGGCTAAAATAAAATACTTCATCACTATGCCAGTAGGTACAAATAATTATATTTCTTTTGGAGACGAATCTTATTCTTTAAAAATGTGCGAATTTAGCCACCAATCGCAGGAAAATATCGACACAATAATCATAAAAATAGCGTATTCCACGAAGTATCTCCTTTACAATACATACAGTCATACAGGAAATGAAGAAGTTTTCCTACATTTTTCAATAACTTGTTCAAGCCGTACCAAGATTAAATTTGTTCCTACTTGTAACTTTGCTTAAAAATTCCTAAGATTGTTTACTAAACTTTACTGTAAACAGCAGCTATTAAAGGGAAAAACAAGAAAAGCGAATAAAGGACATTGCTCATTATAGCATACTACTACTAGGCTACTAATAGGCTTCGACACAGCAAATAACTTGTCATTCAAATCAGGATTTTAAGTCAAACGCATTCTATTCTCGCAGTCGCAGTCTATTTTACGATGGCTATACAGAATACTGGATGGCTCGCCGGCAGTGAGCGGCCCGCGACCCGTCACCCGTCGCACCGGCTCAAGCTAGCAGCCCGCTCCCCGCCTACAGGCGGTATGCATTTCGCCGGTGCCTCAGCGTTCACGCGGTGACGCCTCGCCAGCCGTGTGGTAACGCCTCGCCGTCCACGCGGTGATGCCTTACTTGTGAATGAACAACAACCTGTCACCTCACCGGTGGCAGCGAGCAGTCGCCTTGTTAAGGGCGCGCGGTGCGTTGGCGACTAGCGGTCGCCTTGCTTACGGCGCGTTGTCGAATAGATTGAGGTGGTGCGGGGGCGTTACTGCGCTGGAGTGGTGCTGTTATAATGGGCTATGAACTTTAATAGGTTTCGATTGAAAATTTTAAACCGGTTGATGCGCCGAGTTTGACCCATTTCATATTGGGAGATGTTTTTCCTCTCCGTAAATACTATTTAAGTGTTATCCATTTTATGTAATTAAAGATAATCGGATTGTTATTTTAGATCTTAGTTAACAGTGCTGTTGAGAACTGCCAGACTGTGTAAAGTAGATAGAAATTCATTCAGTACATTTAGAATGTCATGATAACTTTTCTCCTCATTATACTACATAGAACATGAATTGACGAGACCGTAATATTGATACATAAATAGCTATTTAATAACGACCATGACCTCTTTGATCTATGTATAAACTATCGTATCATCGTAATATCTAAGTCACTATTTTCATCTAACACCAAACCGATCAACAAGTCTAGAAGCTCGAATAACCTGCATTTTCAGCAAACATCATTTAGTTTTATCCACCAAGTTAAAAAGTATCTGCTAAATGTAATGAGTTTTGGTCAGAATTGGCAATGAGATGCATCCGAAACATGTGTGGTTTGTAGACTGATGGCTCGTAGGTGAAATTTTAGTTTGAATTTTGTTTGTGAAGCAAATAGAGTTGAGTATTGCATGATTAAAGGCTCGTATGTTGAATACGTTGATGTTTACTGAACGCTGCCAAATAGCGTTTATTCAAACGTTAACTGCGGCGAGAGCTTGTGCCTTATCCCCTGAATATTTATCCGACACTCGGAATCGTAAATTTGTGGAAATGTTTCGAGCGATTTTACAGCTTTTGAAAAATAAAGTAAGTTTTCGAATGGAACTTTTAGTTTGAGTGATAGAAACAATTGCTGTATTTCTTAGTTTTCATTTGGAAAACCTTTCCACAAGCGGAATAATCAATGTTTTAACTTGCAAAAGCAAAGCAAAATTATACGGATAGGCCTCTTATTATGCAAGAGTTTCAAAAAACTCTATCAGCAACAAATCATGTTCTCACCGTCACCGCAACATTGTAAACTTGTAAATAAATCACATAAATTAATATCTATAGAATAAAAAATATAAGTAAAATCGAAAGTTTTTATTTAGAAAGTTATCTGAAAAAATAAACGGGTATGGATACGCGTTTGTGGTGTCAGATATCTTCTTTTATTTCATATACCATCTGTGCCGCTTACATGACCTACAAACAAAACATAAATGTAACTCACAATCTTGGGATACATTCATTTTGAGGATTCCAGGCTCAAAACCGCAGATGCCTACAAAACTTTGATACTTGTAGAAAGTTTTCTTCAGAGAAGGCGTAATGAAATGCGTGGGTTTGAATTCTAGGGGTTTTATTACCTAATACTTAGAATAGCAACTTCGATAAACAAGACTTAAATCTCAAAGCCCAAACTTAGCACCAAAATCATTTGGCATCATATTCATATCATATTCATCAAAACTCAAACGTAATATGCTTGATTTATTCATAATTATGTACACTTTCGTTATTTAATGCATGGTTTGAAATTCAGACCCAATGTTTCTCAGAATAGAAACATAGGTTCAAAATACCTATAGTGATAGGTAGCAGTTCAGCTTTCATTGTTCCAAGCTTACAAAATAGTTTTTACACCAGTAAAATCTAGAACACTTACAAATGGATTCTCCTCATCTATATTACTAAAGTTAACCCGTTTACCACGTTTCCCGCTATTACACAATTACGTACCTAAGTGGGTGGACTGACGACGGCGACATGACATCCACCCTCGTCATGGAAGCCACAACCGCGCTTTATTTATGGTACAATTGACCGGACAGCTCGCCAGTGTGTGATTAGCAGATTGAATAGTGGAAATAAACGAGGTTTTCCTCACGTGAATAATGTGATTAGATTACTGGAATGTATGGAAAAGAAAAGTGTATTGTATGCTTATTATTGCGCACATTCTGCGTGATGCGTGTTCTTAGAATGATTGAAAAGGTAAATTATTAGGTTAGCTACCTTAGGT
Organism: Agrochola lota; assembly: GCA_947364205.1. Lineage (NCBI taxonomy): Eukaryota > Metazoa > Arthropoda > Insecta > Lepidoptera > Noctuidae > Agrochola > Agrochola lota. The sequence continues at coordinate 14,705,189 of OX376235.1, read as the reverse complement.
ACCTACATTAATAATAAAAGCTTGTCTTTTCTAGCTTTGTTTACCTTGCATACTTCTTTTCTCAATAGAAGTAAATCAAGGAAAATACACAATTTTCGCTCTAATTAGATATCTGTACTTTGCGGATTAATCTAAAACCGGCATTCAGAATCTAGATCTAAGACCTCTAGACTGAATACTACATCCAACTCAGAAAGTGGAAATTTAAAAAAAAAAAACTACTAATATAATTTTGGGCCCAAAGGTCCACATTTCCTAAGCCCTACCGCTTATATAGTTGCGAATAAAAATCGGGTTTTCTAATGAAAATTAGGTAATAATCAAAGTCGGCGTGGTTTTATACGTTACACTTTTGAGAATGTCTAAGAAAGAAATAACTAGAAACCCAATTATTAATAATTACGTAAATAAAGAAGATTTCACTCAAAGTTGAAGGAATTCCTTTAAAACTAAGTAAATGGAGATGTCTAAACTTTTGACATGCTGGCAGTCTTGCAAATACAAATTGATTAATGTTGCCATAAAATGATCAAAATTTGCGTTTCATACAACTTACAGTACGACACAACTTAGATGTAGCATACATTTGAAAATTTTCGTTCATTATTTCTTGAAAATTTTCATTCATTCATTTCAATTTTACAAATGTATTTGGTTATATGGCTTTACAAGTTATTGCGTTATCGTAAAGATCATTTTCACTTAAAGCAGTAATAAAGATTGGCGATTTTGAAGTCGCACTCATTTCGGATGGTGATCGGTTTTACGAATTTTGCCGATGCTACATCTAAGTTGTGTCATACTGTACCTATGTAGAAGAACCGACTAGAAATAAACGATAAACCACACAGTACCCGTGTTACAGCACAGATATTGCGTATTATATTAAAGTAACTACTAAAGTAATGCAATCTCAAAGAAGTTCAGTTTATTGGTCTAATTTATTCAGACAGACTGGCAAAAAGACAAGAGGCAAGGCGCTTTATCTTGAATTTATACAATCTTTTGGATTCCAAATTATAGAAAAATCTTTTTATTAGATTCTTCCGCTCTGGAGCAGTAACCTCATAATAGATGCCGTGTCTGGTGTAGTAATTAGACTATTCATATTTACAGAGTTTGTTAAGTCGTCTGCACGTGTTTCAAAGGTGCACTTAACTATACACAACGCTACCTTTTTAATGGAGTCTCTTCTTTTTGTGAACGTAATATAAACTGTGCGTTATTAATTTACAAAAAAATGGAGGCTTTTCCATGGGTCATGCTAATTTAGCAAGTAAATATAAATATATTTTCATCGTAAGTTACACTGCTCTTTTCTTAAAACTTCATCTCCTAAATTAGGTAGGATAAGCATGTCACCACTTGCCTGCTGTAGGCGTCACAAGGCGTCACAACAATTAATCAAAACGCGAGTTTCACTTTCATTGCTCTGAAGTGTCGCATCGAGGACGCGTCCGAAATAAATGTGAAAATTATTCAAGGGAAGGAGAGGTGCCAATGCTTCAACTAAGCTTAGCAATTTATGGATGAAATACGTGTGTGGTCCGGTATTTCTGTGCTTCTTATCCTAACATCCTAAATAATATTATAAATGCGAAAGTGAGTTTGTTTGTTTGTTTGTTACGCTTTCAAGCTAAAGCGGCTGAACAGATTTGGATGAAATTAGGCCATAGGATACTTTTTAAGCCGTTATTCCCACGGGATTGATACTTATGTGGCTGAAAACGCGGGGCACAAATAGTATAAAATATATGAGCATTGCTTGTGATTTCATCCGCGCAGTATTCGGAAAATCTTATGGTCACTTTACATGCTCTTAAACCATAAATAAAGTTATTTTTTTGACCTTTTAACACAAAATGAAAGCCACGGCGACCATCATAGTCTGACCTTAAATAAAAGAGCGTATTTTTTATTACTAATCAATCGATCCCTGTTTATTGTTTCAGTTTTTATTTGTTGTCTGTTTCGTTTATTGTCATCTGACATCCATTTAGTGGATAGTACGATCTCCTCGGGCGACCGCCGTAAACACGCTTTATCTCCTGACACGGAAAGTGAATCCAGACAAAAGAAACTTTCCTATTACAAAACAAACCTTTATTATTATTAGCATTCAATTTTCCGCCTTATGTCTATAGTAATAAAGGTGAAGTAAGCAAACATACATAAAGCGAGGGTGAAACATGAGTTGGTGAAATAATCAAATGGTATCTATTAGGTCTATCGCCAGTTTGGTTTTGCTGCGAACCTTGACAAATAGTTAAAAAGGCCTTTTATTGATTGCGGATTTGCATTTATTGTATTTTTGGACAATTACAAAGTAAATGTTTTCGAAAGTGGTAATTATTGTTATAACTTTGTCACCTGCTCTAAAATAATTTATAACCAAAGTCCTTCCACATAGCTACTAAGAGGATAATCAACTTGATTTAGAATGCTAATATTGTTACTTCCACGTTAACACCGCTCATTACCGTACATTCCCTCGCATTTACGGGAAAATTTCTCGTGTTTATCCAAAATTACTTCCATTAATTATATTTACACTAAACGCTCCTTTCTTAATAAACACGAGTACAGGAAATTCCCTTATTAAAATTAACGTTAATTTGCTTTAATTATTAACAACGTATATTAGGCACTTAGCGAAGAATTTAAAAGGAAAAACTTTTTTAATCGAGGAATATTTTTTAATATTTATAGCATTCACAGCCAATATTTCGAGTTTACCATTACTACGTTAAAAGTTTAATTAATTAGAAATATCTAAAAACCTATGGAAAGTTTTGTATTTACCACATGCAACTTGTGCGCACAACTTGTGATATTTCCACTAGTTGTGCTTTTTTATATTGCTGAGAAGTGTGTTAGTGTGTAACATAAAACTATAAAAGCACTGCGTGAGATTATGCATCTTGCGTAGCTTGTGAAGTTGTGTTAAAGTACAACAACGCAGTGAAGCTCTATTGTAAACTGATTTATGTGCTCTGCTCACTTAGTTGCCCGTGCTCTGCGGTTTGTTAGTGTATTCATAGACGCCCAAACATAATACGTTTGATTTATTGCTTATAATAATATTATGTGCTATTGTAATTAAATGCGTGGGTTTTAAGTTCAGACCACTGCGTGGGTTGGGACTGAACTGAATGTTGAGATTCTTGGAATTACCTAGTATAGCTCTCTTAATAAATCTCTGAAATCTAATAATACTTTAAAACAGGGTTTCTAAATCATAAGAAGTTTTAAAACAGAGATAAGATAATATATTTTTATCTCAACGTTCAATTTGAATGATGTCTATCTACTGTAGCATTAAATTATTAATGAATAAAGTACTTACTTTTTTCAATGATAAAAAAAACCCTTACATAGAGGACAATGTGGACATTCGCTGCCCAAAACTTTTCCACAGAAGTACTAAACCAGTTTATAGATTTTTCCCTCTATTACCCAATTACGTATTTACAGAAGGCCTCGCATTCAAATGAAACTACGTACTAAAGCAGGCCAGCTCAAGGTGCAAGTTTTACCATCGACGTGCGGTCTAGTAATATAGTAGGTGGACTGACATGACATGTACCCTCATCATGGAAGCCACAACCGCGCTTTATTTAGGGTGTAATTGACTGGACAGCTCGCTATTGTGTGATGACAGATTGAATTGTGGAAATAAATTAGGTTTTCGTCACGTAATTAATATGAATAGATTACTGAAAAGGTAATTAGGAACGTATTCTACAAATGTTTGCAAAAGTAGGTTATTATGTTAACTAATGTAGATTTCTAAGTTCATAAAAGCTAGCGTTTTCTTGATTTGATTAACTTTTTCACTTTTTTTCTCATAATAGAAATGTTAATTAAGAAAAAGGTCCTCTTTCTTGGCCCTAATTAGATTTTACTACCAACTCTGCGGAGGTAAACGGAAACTTAGGTAAACGGAATCCAAATGTCACAGCCATCACTGAATACTAATCCCAAGTCAGCAAATGAAGTGGTCTCTTGCATATATTTCATAAGACGATATTCAGCAATATTTAGGCAAACATCCAACCGTTTTAGGTCCCTCTTACCTTTATGCAAAAAAAAACGGTTTGCTGCCTCATTCCTAAATACTTAATGAGCAAAGATTGATTAGGGTCTTAAAATGTTATCAAATATATTGTACAGAACTTTCCTTTAATCTATTTGCGTGGGTAAAAAGTGGGAGGTGTAATTAAAATGTAATTTATTTATTTTAAGCACGCTAATTAGTTCAAAATAGTTTTGTATTAAGTACCTACTTTCAGTGCTTTCAGCTTTCAGTGTTCAAAAAACAAAATCTACAGATAAACAAAAAATAGAGCTCAATTGTTTCAATCAATGACTTCGGTGACTTTTTACAGGCAGTTCCACCCGTTTCTCTTACTTCAGCTTAAGACGCCGATATATGCCAGTGGCCTTGAGTGGTTAGCTTGCCTGTTCTGTACTGAGCTCACGCAACATGTCGTACGTTCAGCCAGTAATAGGCCTCGCCCATCTAGGAGCGCTGTCCCAAATTAGATGCATTTTAAATTTATTATTACTTCATTATACTTGATAATCAGCCTATTATGTTCCCACTGCTGGGACACAGGCCTCAAAGTAAAGCGCCTGCCAATGTTTGAACGTAAGTCAGGGCCATTACCACAGGGCCACCACCACAGGGCCACCACTGTTCTCGTGGACAGGAAAATGGACATGCTGGTTTCCTCACGATGTTTTCTTTCACCGTTTTTAGAGCAGTATTATACAATATTTAAAAAACCCTGTCCAATCCGAAAGGGGCACATAGGTACTGTAATAACATTCCGAAAAAAATATAAAAAATATTATTATGATTATTACTAATAAAAAGTTATTGATATTTAAAATTCACATTTTGGTACCAAAATTACCCCCAATTCATTAAAAATTAGCAAATTTCAGGGGACGTAGGTTATGACTTGTAAACACCCGCTACATGACGGCCACCCGCGTGCCATGTAAGAACCCGGTAAAACTCCTAACAACAATTAATAAAAAATATGGTGATTTTTTATTTTTATTTTTCCAGAAAATTTTCGTATTAATAGACTTTCAGTACTTAACAACACCCTCACGGATCGGACAGGGGTTTTTTACATGTTGTACATAAATAAAAAGGTATTTTATGAAAATACGTATACTAAAAGATAAATAATTAAATTATCTTTAAAACGGTGAAAAGTTCAGAAAAATACGCTTGATTCTCAGTTTTTTTATCTGTGTTAGATATAATCTTACAAATTAATTACACTGTGTAATATAAACATAGTCTTAAATATTTACAGATTGAGTTATTAAGATAATGCTCTAATTTAATTAAGTAACACTACTCGTTTAGACATGATCTTCAGTATAAAATCATTTAAAAGTCGGTTTTCGTCGCCTTAACTTTAGAAAGTAAACGCATCGCATCTCCGCATTCAATTAAATTGTTCAAAAGATTATTTAGCTTTACCTAATTGTGGATGGAAGTTCATTTGACACACAGTTAACAAAAACGTCAAACTTTTGACACGCTAATGTTCTTGTGAAGTTCAAATTAGAGTAGCAATGAATAAGTTCTGATGATCATTAACAAATATGAGCTTGGATGACAAACTTGACTTATATCTCTGTCTATTCGACTCTTCTAGGTCGCGCGATGGCTTATAGGCTCACCCCGCGTCCTATTTTAAGGCGATTACTAATTATTGACACTTTTTGTTCGGAAAACCAAAAGCGCCCTCTGTCGGCGCGACCACGCGTTCAGTTTCACCAAACAAAAAGTTCGAACGATCGTGTATTCGTGCAATGATCGCTTTTAAATAGGACGCGGGGTAAGCCTATAAACCATCGCGTAATCTAGAAGAGTGGAATAGGCACGTCATCAAGCATTAAAATCCATCCAGGCTTTAAGATGCTTCGATCGTACCTATTAAGAATCCCACATACAAAGATACATGGTTTCAAATGGAACACATTCTAACTGTGTCTTTGCTGTCACGTAGTCGGGTTAAAAAATTTACCTTAGGGACCAGTGCATGGGAGGCCGTCACTTCCTTCTGCGAAGCAGTAATGCTCGCGAAGGAGGAGGCGGAGCGCGCGAGGGAGAGGCAAGATTCGCGCCCTCGTACCCTTAGTCGCTGCAGGAGACGCCCCAGGCGGCGGGAGTCACGAGCCGACTGCCGGCCACCGTAGGCGCGGGCTTGCGTACGGTGAGCAATGGGTAGCTTGCCATCCGATAAGAACCAGGCCCAGGTCAACGACGCGTTGTGTTCCACGCGCGCCTCAAAGAGATGTCAGCACCAACTGACGGGGTCCGTGAGGGCCAATGCCTGCCAGGGTTGCGAGTTTGTCCGAAAGGGATATCGCGGCCCCGGCACACAGGCTATGGAAGGAACACGGGTGGGTTTTAGTCAGTAAAAGTCTGACACGAAGAGCGGGTGTAGTTATTTGATAATTTCCCATCCAAAATAAAAAAGGGAACTGTGGTGATAGACAGCGATACAGTCAAATTTTCAACCTGTGTTCAGCTAACTTGCTGAAACACAAAGCTGAGCCCAAAACTCGTTACTCACACAATAAACTTTCAACACACAATATAAAATTCTGCAAAAAAATGTGTGATTATAAACTAGATATTACAAAATAACACAATAGCCATAGTATCGGCGAGTTAGTTATGACATCGTAAATTAGTCGGTTCTCAGCGTTGTCCGAGCGTACCGTCAGCATAATCATAACATTGTAGGCTATTACGGTATCTACAATTAAACGGAGAGAGGAGATTAAAAGGGAGAGGTTGATGAATTGCTAGCACTTGACGGAGAAACAATTGATGTGGTGACGATGAGACAGGACATGATATACTTTGTTGAAAGAAAAACTATGTGTAAATAACGAAGACTGTTGTAGGAGAATGTCTCACAATTTAAAATAAAAACTTAATTATAACCTTTCCACAAGTCTCCGAAATGACACATATTTGTATTAAAAAATATTTTGTGTGGGTACACAAGCATAGTCAATTAATGTCACGCCTATTTACCATTATATACCTCTATATCTCATGCAGCATCTACTCTATAAACTCTGTAAGCTCGTACGACCATGAGGCAAAACAAACATACTTGTTTGTGAAAATATTATATCACAACTCCTTACTGAATAAGAAATATTGTTTCTATTGTGAACAGTCATGCACACACTCATTTACATGCTGCTGTGTTTGAATAAAATTAGTAATGTTCACATTTTGGTCAAGCTAATGCGATTCATTTCTTACTTTTTTATTTAAACACAAACACGTTACGGCATTTATATAAAGGAACCTATAAGAATTTTGCACAAGACATGTTCGACGAATTTTTGATTCATTTTCTCACCGTCATTCCTCCCAGTCAGTTAATACTCAGCATCACATAGCAATCACTGGCGGTCAGTGATTTGCAATGATACTTCACGAGTCACGGCGTATTGTATCATCATACAATCTTAACTGAAATTATTTTTATATAAAAAATCGGCAGTTATTATTGAAGTTGTTATTTCAATCAAAGTTTTTCACACAAAAATGTCCTGTACACGGAACGAAAGTAAACGAGATACATACCGGAATATTTTCTCATTGTAATGACGAAACTCATGACAGGCCGTCGAACAATATGCGCTGTACTATAATGTGGCGAGCATAATGGCGGTCGGCAGTGAATATCGGAAGCGAGGCTCCAGTGCAGCAATGCAGCATGTGTGACTGTGAATACGGACAAATATGAACAATATGTACTACATGGTGCTGGCGTCGTTTTTTAGGTCAATTTATTATGACGATCTTATATTTTAAGTATTTATTCTTGCTTTTTATGTCGCCCATGTCAAATAATGATTTGAAAAGTTTGTTTCAAAGTAGTATTTTCATGATCTTTACACAAAAATATCACGTAATGTGTTACTAAAATTTATTTATTTGCCCCACGGAAAACAGTGAAGTGGTAACAACTTTTATTTAATTAATTAATAAAAATAACAAAATTGTATACTAACTTAACTAAAACTATTCAGCAACTAAAATATGGCATCAAAAAATTCATCTGCATCGCTTGGGTCACGGTAAGTGTCAAATCTTAGTCTTAATCAATTTGGTTTTCAAATAGGATATTTATTAAAAATGCAATAATCTTAAGGAGTCAGTTCACGCGTGTGTGTAGGTTTGTTAATCCGGTCCCTTTATCGGTCCTTGAACATAATTACCGGCTTATCACCGGCGGATATTCCGGTTCACCTTCGCCACCGGCTGCTACTGGATAGTTATCGTTAACAGGGCAGCTGCCGAAATATTTTATTAGGTACAATTAAGACAGGATTAACTTTCTGTTATTATAAAAGCTAATTCATTCAGAATTAAGGTTAAGTATTTTGGCTACCTACAACATTTTTCCGACTGTTATATCATTATGCTGACTACTTCATGAACTCATAATTTACTAGAATCAACATTTCCTGGCAAAAAAGCAGGCGCATGAAACTTTTATACATCTTGCACACAGCGTCATCAACTTCCCCAGCAAAAGACGTGCGAGTTCAAACTAGACATAGCTGAATAACATTTTATTATTAGTTTATTGACAACCATCGTTAAAGAATCACATTTGTGTAATGTCACTCACAGCTAAATGCAGATGGTTCACTCCGCATTTTAGATATGACGCTACAAGTAGGTACGCGCCGGGCTCGACTTGTCGAATTCAGTGGGCGTAACGTAGTCAGAAGATATAAGAGTTAGAAACACAGGCAACTTCTGGGTGCTTACAACTGTAGTTAATTAGCACTGTGAGACCTGAATTGCATTGTATTGTGTCATCGTGTCGTATCCACAGGGTTCAAATGGTAACAACCATCAATCAGACAGAAATCGAATGATAAAGTGGAACGGACGATAGTATGTAATAAATTTGTCACAATCGCAACTAGCTCGATGGCTAGTTCGCAAAACGACCGGTATTGAAGCGACGATGGGCGAAGCGTTGACGTTGAATCGAATACACGTCACGCCCAGCTCTTTTTGAACGTTTACTCCATTATGATTGTTGTAACAAATTCAATGTTTAAGCAGTATTATATTTTAAAACTGGAGAGGTCCCCACTTAGTGACGCTGTGTCTTTACTTAGTAACATAACAGTATAATAACAGTATAATCTTACAAAAACTGTACTCTCAGCAGAATCCCGAAAACGCTAAGTAACATGTTCTTTATTATATTCTAAGAAAAATCAAGTAAACAAAGAAATTCAGTAGAGCACCCTTACTATCTACAATTTACATACTTGTATTTTATTACCCTTATAAATAATAAATGTTTAATATTACTTCGTGTATGAACAGAAACACAAAACCCTCAGCGACGTTTTAGACACATGACCCTCGTAGTAAAATATGAAATCTATTGTTGTCGGTATCATAAACACTAACTTGTGCAAAATGTTAGCTCATAATATGTTTATCTTTGTGTCTTTTTATATAAATACAGCTGCTGTCCCACAGGTCTTAAACTAAAATGTTCGAAAAGAGAAACTAAACGTGTTTCTGCCAGACTAAATGGAAAGAAAAAGGAATAGTAATAAACGAAAAGCGAGGCATTATGTGAAAATAAATAAGCGGCTATCTGGAGCGTTTCAGTCGACATTACAGGCGTGAGACGACAGAAGATATAAGATGTCATACGGATATCAGCCCACGCTGCTTATTACGATCGTTTGACTTTATGATAAGAATTTGTACGACATAACGTTTGAAAATCCAGTATTACTAAAAAAATTGCGTCTGGTCGTCGTTGTCTTTTTATTACAATGCCAGACGAATAAAAATGCGTCTTACACCGTGTTTATCTAATGGAAAACGCGAGCATTCCATTATTAAGTGATAAAGCCTATTCACCTGACAGTCTTAATGTAGATGCATCATGCTGGATGACTATCGTACTCCGCAATATTGGATTCATCACCTGCTTCCCATCTATTTATTATCATACATCTTCAACTGTTATAAAACAGTGGACGTATGGAACGTTCACTGTTTTATGCATTTTTTACCAACTACAAAAAAGGACGAGGGTCTCAATCTGGATGTTTTTTTTAAATGTATGATCGGGCATAACTCCGAGGTATATAAACGGATATGCCAAATTCTTTTTTTGTTAGAAATTGATGCTTTCGAGGTGGTCCCATATAAATTTAATGGGTACTTTTTTCAGTTAGCTTCAATAATACGTATTTTTCCCACTTAGTCTTTATGGACGATGTTATAATAACTTCTTGTCACTGTTACTTACATAGCAGCTAGTGGTATTCGAATTTGTGTGGGGTAAGTACAAAAAGGGAAAAATAAAAATAAAATTACTAAAAAAACCACCGCCTGCCAAAAAAAAACCACTACAAAGTGAAAAATAACTTTATTTCGGAAGTCGGTGGCAAATAATCGAAATTTCAAAACTTTGGTTTTGAAATTTCGATTCTTTGCCACCGACTTCCCGGTAAAAACCGACCGACTTCCGATATAAAGTTTGGAAGTCGATTGTTTTGTGATATACATATAATAGATGTCACGGGCAACAGTCGAAACCTTTGACACGCGTGTGCTTTTTTAATAGTTCTCGTCGAATTGAATGTCTAGCGTCCAGCCCGGTCTGAGCGAAAAATTTACGTTATGAACGATGCAGCCAGCAAGGGAAATAATAATTTATTGAGATAGACGTTGAAATGGAGAAAATGATTGGTTTCCCATTTAAAGCAGTTATAAATAAAAGTTAATGCGTGGTATTTATTAATAACCTGTGACGGTCGTAATGTCTCAAGGCGTTCCATTAAAACCTGACTAGACACTAAATTAGAAGCTTTAAGCAAAGTTTCTAGAAGCACTACTTACTTTTTAGAGTTCCGTACCTCAAAAAGAAAAAAGGAACCCTTATAGGATCACTTCTTTGTTCGTCCGTCACCCATTTTCTCAAGAACGCCTGGAGGTATCAAATTGAAATTAATTTCAAATATGTTACGATTTATGTTCCCTTGGAGTTCTTAAAAAAATCAAGCTTCTAAGTCAATACATTAAAAAATACGGCCATTTATGTGACATATTTCGATACTCGAAAATAAATAAAACCTACAGGGTACTTCCCGTTGGCCTAGAATCATGAAATTTGGCAAGAAGTAAGGTCTCACAGCATAAGGAAAGGAAAAAGTCCGAAAATCGTTAATTTGTAGTTTTATCACATCCAATTTGTTTTTTTTGCGATTACTAACTTACATTTGCAGTTTGAGAATTGACCGTGACGTATATCGATTTACAGGAGAACATGTTTTTAACTACAAAGTTAAATTGGTTTTTGGGATAAATTCATCCAAACTAAAGAACCCTTCTTAGTGCGTGGTCCTACATGCAGTTGGTCAGTTTTTTTTTAACATAACATAACATAACATCATGCCTGTTTTCCCCGAAGGTTTACGAAGAGGTGTACACATAGTACACCCACATTTCTCCAGTTATGTGTAAGTCGCATGGAATACAAATCTATGGATATTAGGGAGTTTATTATGTAGGACAGGCCTTGTAGAATTTTGGAGGTCAGTGATTGCTTGCGTTAGCCTCCGACCGAGTAGTGATCTATGCGAAACTTAATTATTTTCTTTCAAGAAAACTATGCAATCCGACACGTATGTAGGTATGTTAGGCTTAGCATAGATTCGTTTAAGAGAGGTTTAAGTTTCTAAGGCAACAAACTTTGTATGTGAAACTAAGAAGCTGTGGCTTATTGTAAACTGTTAATTAAAGTCAATATTAGGAGTATAGTCAGTTTATACGCCGCAAGCGTACTAACTTGTATATTAGTTCTGACGCTGTAGTGGTTACTTGAGCTAAGTCAGCAAAAGGAAGATAACAAGCTTATATATATAAAATACTAAGTCTACCATGTATTTATATATTAGAATGCTGTGTATTTGTTTTCAAACATAAGAGACTTTTTCACCAAGCGACAAGCTACTATCCCCCACGATCTATGTATACTAATAAGTTACTTCAACCGAGGACGAATCTCACATTTACAGGTAACAACAGCTAGCGGTAGGTATATTATGTGCATAAAATTGTATAACAAAATACCAAACTCCATAAAAACGCTACCATTTTCTAGATTTAAAAATAATTTGACGAGGTTTTTAATTGAAAAATGCTTTTATAGTGTACATGAGTTTTTAGACTATACATTGTAAAGTTTTGGAAATTGCACGGTCATTTTAAATTATTCGTGTTATTTCCTTTATTTCATTTATATACATATAATTTACATTTTTAAATATTTTTATAAAAATAAAACGGAAAACAAAAACATTAAAAAATATAAAAAATAGTAGCCCACCGGTATCGGGAACAGTGTCCAAGCTACCGGTGGTCAGGGCTCCTGAAAGAGGAATCTCCTGACGATACGCGCCGTGTCTAGAAGTATCGCTTGCTGGATCAAGCCCTTGATCCAGCTGCCTAACGAGAGCCTCCTTAGGTATTGGTCGAGGCTCTTGGCTATTATGCCATTGGCAGTCACGACTATCGGCACAATTACTGCTATATCCACTTCCCACATATCGACAACCTCACGGGCCAGTTCGAGATACTTGATCTGCTTATCTTTTTCAGCTTTCACGAGGTTCTCGTCATGCGGGACCGCTATATCAACAATCATTGTGCGACGCTCTAATCGATCTATCACCACTATGTCTGGCTTATTGGCAACAATAGTCCTGTCAGTGATGATAGATCGATCCCAATACAACGTGATATTGTCATTTCGAGAACTGGGTCGGGCACATAGCTATAGTATGGTACTTCCGATTCCACAAGACTGTATTTCAGAGCAAGTTGCTGGTGGATAATCCTGGCCACAAGGTTGTGCCTATGCAAGTAGTCTCCGTTAGCCAGACGAGAACAGCCAGAGATAATGTGTCGGATTGATTCCCCGGACGGTGGCATGCCCGACAGATTTCAACCGTGCCGTCCTTCACAATATATTTCCGGTAGTTGTTCGTCATCATAACTTCATCCATAATCGCAAAGACAAAACCTTCGGTTTCCCCAAAGAGATCACCGAATCGCAGCCTGGATACGGACGCTAGTAGGTCTACATCGGGCCCATGTAAGGCCCGGTAAAAACGCCCGTGAAGCTCTTTGCTCTGCCATACCTCCCTGTGGTCATTAGTATCTAATACTATAGGTTTGCGCCAGTTCTCGTTAGCCAAGGATAGCGGGTAAGGCCCTTGTCCACTGAGACCACATCTCGGTGCATCCCCACGTCGGCTTCTAGGAAGTATTCCCTGAGACTGCATATCTCACGGTTGTGCAGGGTCTTAGCATTTAAGAAGCCTCGACCTTCACACTTCCGCGGGATATACAGTCTCATCACCAGTGATCGGAGTAGGTAGATTGATTTTTAGTACTTGTATCATAAATGCACACAGAAAGAATAACATGGATAAGCCATTTTTCCGGAAAGTAATTCCGGTATTTCCGGATTCAATTAAATATTGTTAATGTTGGTAGTGATATTATTACTACTCAATTCAAAATTTAAAGGAAGGTATCAAAACTAAATTAATTCATTATTTATCTGTTGAAAAAAAAAAAATAGGAAGAATAATAAAGAATAAAATTGCTCATTTTATTACAATTCCTACCTTTTTTTTGAGGATGGCAAATCATCAAATGACTCCTTCCACTCTGGCAGAATACAATTCCTACATAAGTTCCGGTTTTTTTTTAATAATCCACCAATTCCGGAGGAATGTCCATAGTAATATATACGTTTCGGATCAATGACCCCAGTTCAATCTACCTACTCCGATCACTGCTCATCACCGATGAACGTGGGTGATGCATCCGATTTATGGTCAGCAGTATGCGGACCCAGTGTTAGTACTATTATTATGGCGTATCTCTCCTATTATTGACATGCTTATTATTGACATGCTTATTATTGACATTTAAGATTTCTTTGTTTTTTTTTTCTCATTGTTATATCGACATTTATTTAATTCAATAATGCAATTTTAATGGGATTATCTGTTTAATGACTGCATGATTATGATCAATTAATTTAAATAAAATTATGTAGGTAACTTATTTTATATTCGCATGCCGAAATTAAAGGCAGAATAAGAGAAAAAAATTGTACGTTTTACCAACCTTCTGTACCTTATTTATGCAAATAAATGATTTTGATTTTTGATGATTTTGATGGGATTGGAAGTTTTAACGGTATAGGTTGCCTATATAATTTGTTTTTTATCGACCACATACATAATTAAATATAAAGTAAAAATGAATCAGTTTCTGGCCTCTGCGACGCGTATAAAAATTTAAGAGAATTCATGTGACGCTCGTTACAGTAACAAAAGAACGAGCTGTGTTATGAGACACGCTGTATTGCATCGTAGCGTACACCACGACCATCCACAACTGTATTTCCCGAATGAATAACATTTATATGTTAACACAAGCTTAGGTATTATTGTAAACATACAGAAATCGCTAATGATTAAGTTGTAATGAAAACGTGTTGCCACTGGGCTCACAGATTTCAGTGTAGATATTTCCATTGTATTCTAGGAAGAAAAGCGTGAGGTTAGACATAGGTTGAGCAAACAATAAAGTATAGCAGAAAATATTGGTCATCCATATTATTTCAGAAAACAGATATGTTAATAAAGATGAGAAGAAGAGAAGGAGGATTAGCATCGAGGTTTCTGTGCCAAGCGACAACGTACGACGTTAAACTTGACGTCTTACATTGTGGCAAGCGGCAAGATTTATCGGATAGTTCACTTGGACATAACCGATTCTATTGTATCGCTTGAATTTATAGTATTCACTTTGGCCTACACTGAACCGTTAATAACGACCACTTTAACCTAGTTCTCGGTAATTCCCCATTTAGCTTCGCATGGGACGTCCTGTTCGAATTTTGATGGAGGTTACCCAATCGTTAAACTATTGAAATCAGAGGCCATTCGCTTCGATTTCAGTAAAATTTGGCAGTAAATATTGCAAAACTTTGGTTAAAATCTCACTGAATCAAAGTTAAATTTGGAACTTACAAGTTTGGTTGCTGAAATTGGAGGAGACAAATTCAAATTACAACACCAACTATGCAATAAATAGTTACTATTAATAATATATATTGCTCTATAGACGATTGTTCGATAACATTCATTAACAGTGCAGAAGTGTAAAGCCTACCCTTTCAATAGATGTCATCAGAGCAATCGATTGTTCAGCTCCATACAGAGTGTGGGCATAATATGGGTTCTATTCTTCAGAGACATAGAGTATACATTTCAATGAGTCAAGCAGCAATAGTTGCTACTGGCCGACTGTTCAAAGATCTAATCCCCAACAATGATATTACCTTCTTCATGACTCAGTTAGTTCAAAAGTATTTATTTTTCGTTTATTTATTTTGCTTAGAACAACACAAAACTTAGAATGAAGAAAAGAAAGAAAATACGTTTATTTGCGGTACACATGACGCAAGGTAAGAACAAAACACGAAAATAAACAATTTGGGGGAAAATATGCGTCACATCCACGCAAAACGGCCATCTCTCAGCATAAAGCTGCGACCCTATGCGAGACAGAGCCCCAGCGCTGGTTTTCAGCGACAGCCGGCGCTGACGTTATGACGTCAACCGGTGCAGCATATAGAGAAATAACAAAAAATTAAATGAATAAATACAATACTTAGTCCTAAATGTTTATATAAAATATAATATTTGAAGTGGTAACATTTCGCGTCGGCGACTCACGCGCCTCAGACAGTCTGTGCACGCAGCTGTCATAAAAACTGTTTGACGTTTTGACATATTGGATAATATTGGTTACGTAATAAATATAACATGGCGATTGCGCCATGTTATATTTACATTACATTATTTATTTATTTTACATCACAACATTAATTACATATTGATGTAATTAATGTTGTGATGCAATGCATAATATATAATAACAAAGGATGCATTGGGTGATTGTGTAGCTATGTTTCTAGTAAATAATGTTTGTGAAAGTGTTAGAAGGTGTAGATGACAAGCTCGGTGACATGTTTTATGAGATCAATGGTAAGTGCAGAATAATTGTATTTATCAGGGAGATTGTATTGGATTCTATTACCATCAACTTCTGTTCTTAACGACTTTGAGTAGCTCCAAGCCATTTTCTTAATAGTTTGCAATACAAGACTTAAAGAAAAACACTTTCCTTCTAACAAGCTATACCGCCACCAGCTGACAACACCCTCGTATATGCACACACACTAATAAGCTTCAGAATATTTGAAGCCACACACTGTGATGAAATGCAACCACTGAAGTTACTTCCTAATGTTGTTTGAACACCTGCATAATTTCCGCATTACAAGCATTTCCATAAATCACTAGTGGAATGGTAATTTGCTGGTTTTGCATTATGCTTGTCGCACTTTGGGCCAGCGCTAAAATCAGGCAACCGTAACTACCTACTCGTATTTGATGCTGAACGTAATCAGCTTTTTGGAATTATTATCACGGAAACACAATCTGGCTTTTTCACACTTTCGCCTTTCAATTTAAAATCCATATTTATCAATGAATAGTCCCGAAAAAGATAAAATCCACCTTATTACACGTGACCCAACCTTACTCTATTTACCGTCACATAAATCACCTGGAAATATGACTGACGATGTAATTGTGCGATGACCCGCGTTACATATCCCACGCTTTCTTACATTTGAAGTGCTATGATGTATAGTGAGAGAAATAACGCACCTGTCATGGTGATATTGATATTGTCGATCGTTATGAACAAAAGTCTTTTATTATAGTCGCTTATATTTGTATCATTACAAGGATTTCAAAGCATTTTACAACACAAGCCCGTGTACTATAACAATAATTGCTTTATTAACAGTAAGCATAACAGTCACTCCACAATAAATAAGGCGTTTAAACAATTTGGACCAACAAGGATCTCAATAAAAACCAAACTGGCAATAGACACGTACAATTTGGATTATTACACCAACTCATGTTTCATCTCTAGTTTTATGGACATTTACTTATATCACCTTTATTTCTATAAGCGTAAGGCGGAACATTAAATGGTGATAATATTCACGGTTCGTTTTCTTATATAGCAACTTTTGTCTGGATTCACTTTTCGTGTCAGGAAATAAAACGTATTTACGGCGGTCGCCGGAGGACATCGTACTGTTCACTAAATGGATATCGGACGACAATAAACGAAACGGAAAACGAATAAAAGCTACAACAATAAACAGGAATCGTTTGATTGGTACTTAAATTTGTTACGAACTTTTATTTATTTGTCCAAAGTCAAAGTCAAAGTCAAATCATTTATTTCAAATAGGCCCTTGCAAGGCACTTTTGAACGTCAAAAATTACAAAAAAATTGAATTGATTCTAGTCGCCCCTTCCAAAAGGTAGTTTTCGTATGGAGAAGAATGGGCAAGAAACTCCACCGTTACTCTTTTAAAATGTTTTACAATATTTTGTTTATGTAGGTACATTAGGTATATAATTATATGTGAAGACCACAATATAGGTAAAACTATTTTTTTAAAGAGAGCAACAACAGATAAATTAATTACTTATGTGATAGATACATGGTTCTCACATATTTACAAACATTGTAAAAGTAGACGATTTTCCAAAAAAAAGTTACAATTAATAAGTCAGTCCCATTATGAGTTAATGATTTGTTATAGAATATGATGCTATAGTTGCTGTGATTCATTATATACGAAGCAAGTTACAATTAGCTATTTGTTTAATGGTTTTTAGGGTTTCTTACTTCAAAAGGAAAAAACGGAACCTTTATAGGATCACTTATATGTCTATCTGGCTGGCTGGCTGGGTGTCCGTCTGTCTGTCCGTCAGTCACAGCCAATTTGCTCCCAATCTACTGAATCAATTTACTTGAAATTTTGTACACATATGAATTTCTGTGACCCCCGGACGTGTAACGTAAATAAAAGAATGTTGAATATCACTTTTCGGGGGCAAACGCTTGTGATTTAGATTGGTACCTATAATTTATTTTTATCTGATTGAGGAACTCATCTGAGCTAACAGCCTTAGTGAAGTTCACGAGAAAAGGCCTCCATTATCATTTGCACACTTAACATCATATTTAAAACAGGAAGACGCTCCATTTCAGAGGTAAGTAGCGTTGTGTACCCATAATACATGAACAAATAAATAAATAGTTAGTTAAGTGTACCATACAGACGCGTGCGGACGAGCGACTAAAGTGTATTAGTTTAGGTTACTTACATAACTAACTTCGTAATATGAACATTCTAATTACTACACCAAACATGGCGTTTATAATAATGTACTGCTCCATAGCATACATAGGAAGAACATAATTAAATGAAAGCAAGTTCGAAGCTCGTCCTATATTAATAGAAAAATATGAAAAAATATTTTCTTATTATTTTTCTGTCAATGTATTTTGGACCGATTTTTTGTAGATTCTAAATAAATCGCTTGAAATTTGTGTTTTGGCTAACTCGCTTATCGGAGAGGCTTCTTCGAAATATATAGAGAGGAGGAAGGTTTTAATTTGATTAGGAAATACCTATAATAATGTTTTATTGTATTAATGTATTTTATTTATTGATACATGATGACTTTGACATTATTATTGCCACATGTATGGGCTAACACCAGTGTTTATGTTATTACTATCAAATTGGATTGTATTTTCTGTAAAATAAATGATTAGTATTATAAATGATTCGAAGCTATGTTTCTATTCTGAAATTCACGAAGCCTAGGTATGGTTTGAATTTCAAACCCACACATTTAATTACGAAAGTGTATTAAATAAAGGCTTATGCAGATCAGCGCGATTTGTCGCGCGACGCGACTCAAACAATGAAATTTCTAAGAAAACTGTACGGTATAACAATAACCGGCGTCGCGGCGCGCGACAAGTCGCGCTGGTCTGCACAAGCCTTAAATCAATCGTATTATGTTTGAATTCAGCTTCCATGAATACAGTAAAATAGGTAGCAAATGCTTTTGGTGCCAAGCTTAGATTTAATTCCTGTATATCGAAGTTATTCGGTAATGAAACCTCTTGACTTTAAACTCAAACTCAAACTCAAAGCATTTATTTCAATTAAACCATTTACAGGCACTTTTGAATTGTCAAATAGTCGCGATAGTTAGTCAGAAAGTTGAAGCTAGTTGCCCATTCCAAAACGTAGATCTTATGGAGAAGAACGGGCAAGAAACTTCAAGGACACTCCTTTAAATATAGAAAATTACAAAATCCTGGGTACATTATTCTTGTTGCTTCTATATGTGAGAAAAATGTACAAAAAAAAATAATCAAAACAATTCAAAATATAAGATTAAAAATAAGCCATGGCAGATAAGAGATGACCAGTCACAACTGACGGCGCCCGTTCACGAACATGACGCGTGGATCAGCACCATTCAGCTCAACCATTTTGTAGGGAACTGAATGATCCAACACACTCGCCACCATCAGCGAGACATTTAAGTGAGCATGACATACTCTCAGCTACCGTGATTTTTCAATTCAACATTAATAAATTTAAAAAACAAAAACATATACAAACGGCTCCATGTTGCTCACATTTACAAAAATTTAAAAAATGCTTCTAAATTATACAAAACTAATTTGCAATGTGTTTGAGAGATTAATAGAATGTTACTACCAAAAAGAAAGAAAATCATTATCCATTGGAGTATTCAAGAATTAAAACTTGTTTAAATAAAGAATAAACATTAAGTTTGTAATGTCAGAAAAAATTTAAAGGGGAAGCAACTCTTCCAAACATTAAAATTTTTAACTAGTGAGCCCAAGTGGCTGTGGAGCAGGACCAGCATTAAGTCAAGCATTTTTATCTTTGATATAATCATCCAACTTATAATATGCTTGTCTACATAGTGTGCGTTTAATGCATGTTTTAAATTTCTTCTCATTCAGTTCAAGAATATCGAGTGGTATTTTATTATAACATTTTACACAGTACCCCATAAAAGAAGTGTGCACTTTAGACAATCTGAAACGTAGTTGATCTAATTTGTTCCTATTTCTAGTGTTAAAATTATGACTGTCACTTATCTTACTAAAAAGATGTAGATTTTTCCGAACATACATAATGGTTTCATATATATACTGACAGGGTACCGTCATGATGTTAATTTTCTTAAACAGTTCCCTTAGAGATTCGTGTCTGCGGATGTTATATATGGCTCTGACAGCCCTCTTTTGCAGAATAAAGATAGAATTAATATCTGCAGCCCGTCCCCACAGCAAAATACCGTAAGATATGATGCTATGAAAGTAACTAAAATAGACCAGTCTCGCGGTATCCACGTCTATTAGTTGGCGGATTTTCCAAACAGCGTAAGCGGCTGAACTTAGCCGACGTGCAAGTGATGTTAAGTGAGGACCCCACTGTAGTTTTGAGTCAATTGTGATCCCCAGGAAAACCGTTTTTTCGACGAATTCTAGTGTCTCCCTATTCAGTACAATATGACATTCACTACTTCTAACATTTGGTAACGCGAATCTCATGCATTTTGTTTTCTTCTCATTTAAAACCAAATTATTTACAGTAAACCAATTATGGACTTTAAGCATAGCGTTATTTACTTCGTCACCCACGCATTTCATTGCGCAAATGTACGTAATAAATTAAGCATATTACGCTTGGGCATCTATGAATACACCAACAGACCGCAGACTGAATACCGTGACCAGAGCATGAAACAGTTAACAATAATAGAGCTTACATAGTTCACATGTGACGTTGTACTGTATCACAAGCTACACGAGCTGAATAATTTTACGTAGTACGCAGTATATTTTTCTTTTTATGCAGTAGGTACAATCATTGTGTCGCTTGCTGGCTACCTTCATTGTACATGTAGAATAATATTACTGAAACAATTAAAATGCTTATTAATAAAAATACTGCGATTTTTCAATTTTGATGGTATGATGATCACTGTTTATCTTGATGCTCACCGTTGTTGAAAGTTCAAAAGTGGCATGTAACTTCTGAGTTTCGCAACTTTGTTCCCTATAACTATTTTAACATGAAAGTATACAGTATCTTACTGACAGAATTCAGACGAGGGTAAACAATATAATTTATTTTAAACCACAATTAATGCCTGTATCGGAATTGCTTAGTCTGTGATGAAGTAGATAGGTAGGTACTCGAATGACTGCGTTTTGCTCATCATACATATATACAGCACAAATTTAAATTTAAAACAGTAAAAAGTACTGACGGTGTTGAGTTTTGAATTTATTAAACATAGCAGTATATATAATACTCCACTCATATATATTAATAAAAGGACATACTACAATCCATTGAGTTAAAGATCGAACTCCACTTGCATGCCACGTGTTTGCCGCAGGTAACGTAGAAGTTATCCACAGCAAACATATGGCAAGCAAGTGCACTATTCAGAACCTCACTGTTTAAACAGTCGTTGTGGCAAGTATTCAGGCGACAAACAAGCAGATTGCGGCTCGCGATCTTTAATCCAAATGTCAAAACAGTATCATTAAGTACACTAGACTATATGACAAAAAAACAGGGATCGAGTCACAAACGATTTTCTGCTGAATACCAGAGTGGATTTATAAATCGAGGGCAAAAGAAAAGCGCGCAGTAATTGGGCTATTAATTCTATGAGAGACGGTATTATGTGGTAGTGTTGGGAAGGGGAAGAGAAAACAAGCTATGGCTTTGTAGTGCACGAGAGCCTTTCGATTAACATATAGGAACAACCATAGTATTGCGGCGTAAAACCATTTTGTGAGATCGTTTCGGGCGCTTAAGATTTATTTATCTGTTGGGTTTCTCATTTAAAATTCATGATGTTGCTGTTGAAACTTAACTTCTATTTTGTAAAATTAACATGGGTATTTTAGGTCATTTATTTTGTGAACTAAATTTTTTATGCTAGCATTAGCAGGCCTGCTAGGTTTTCGTTTCTAGCAATAAATTACAATGTAACTTTAATTAAATAGCAGACTGTACGGCTTAAATAATTCAAAAATTGCCAGCTTGTTGCTAAAGAAAATTCCATCAAAGTACATGAAAGGTTGAAAATATTCCTTAGAAGACCACAGAATATTTCCAGATACTGAAGACAGTGTGGGCGGATCAAAATCTGAGTATACCACAGTCAGGTAGTTACTTGAAAATTGTCGTGGGTAAGCGCCGGGAATGATCTGGGGTCTGATCGGTGACTCTCAACCGGGTCAGGACAGTGTTTTAACTATTTTCAGGAAATTTATATATTTGCTCAATGTTTACTACTTTCACTTTGCACTTACACCTGATAACTGAGAATTTGTAAAAACATAAACAGGAAAATGCAGTAAACTTTGACGAGCCATCATTTAACAGATTTCGAACACAGTTCTATCGTAAAATCAAATCCATTCAAACAGGTCAAACGAATATCAAATGTGTATTTTCGAGCCATGTTCAATGTGCGTATCAAGTGACGTTGTTTATGAAACTAGCGTTTGTAAGGTCCATAGAAACAACATGCATGCGGCACAATGGATGGGATTCAATTGATAAATGATTTGATTTGTACTGCATTATGTAATGCCGGTTGTAGGCTTACGTAATAATATTTTAATTTTATATTCTTTATTTAATGTATCTACGATCAAAATGTATAATGGAAAATAAAGGAAAATGTATGCTGTCAAACAACATTCTGTCAAGCCCGCAACACAAAATTACATCTAAGTACAACTACATTATTTGACTGGACTGAAAATGGAAGCTGATGTTGTAGCAATACGGAAATCTAATCTCTTCCTAAGTTTTGGTTCGTTTCTTACTGATGGAAATAAGGTTATTATTTTATAGGGCTTTAACTTAACTTAAATCTATCTCAATTCTTTGTAGTAGTCTAGTAGTATATTTTTTATTTGTATCAGCGAGTACAGTAGTTACTTAAGTCTTATAAGTTAAATAACTATTAACTTCATTGGTAATTTTATTCAAATAATCTGTCGAAGAAACAATACATATACTAATTTATAAATGTAACTCTGACTATCTATCTGTTTGTTTCTTTTTGACGCCTTAACTGCTGAACGAATTTCGATGAAATATGGCACACAGGTAGATCATGAACTGGATTAAGCCATAGGGTACTTTATATCCCGGTAGTATGTTCCTGTAGGATTATTTCTGACCTCCACGCGGGTGAAGCCGTGGCCAAAAGCTAGTAATAATAAAGGGTACTAATACGTATAAAATAACAGGCAAATGTTAGACTGAACTATATTGATAAATACAAAAGCCGAGAGATAACGAATAATGTTCTGTATTGGTTTTTATTTTTACTGGAGAGATGCCTTTTGATTGTGAAAGTCTTATTAGACCTGTAAGGCAGTTGTAATTATATTTGCCACACTCAAATTAACATGTTTCTTAGCACTGTAACCGCCTCTTAGAATTTACTATCGTACTGGCGACTATCGACGTAGCCGTTCGTAGCATTTCGTAGCGAGACGTGGCGTAGCGGCTCGTAGCACATCGTAGCGGTTCGTAGCACGTCGTCTCCGACTGCATACAAATCGATTACAATATACATCCTTTGCATAGCAAACCAATCACCTTAATCAGGGGAATTACCGACATTAACAATCGTTATTTTGCATTGCTATATCGTGATACTAATAAGTAAGGTATTCCAACATTTTTGCATTTTTGCACGTTTTTGCAATTTGCACGTCAGTGTCAGGTTGTATCTTGATCAAAATATGAAGAACTTTTCCATAAGAAATTTATTCTTATGGAACATATCTAACTTGGAGAGATTTATTAAAGATTCTAATGATTATAATTATGTAAATACATATCAGTTATAGTCTCGAATCATATTTTGATCAATATACAACCTGACACTGACGTGTAAATTGCAAAAACGTAAGAAAACTTGAATTACGCGGGCTACAACTGCGGATCCACTTTAATATTAAACAGATTTTCGAGTTTTTAACTATTTTTTTTCGTTAGTGACTATTTCTACCAGTCAAGTCAAATCACTTTTCAATTTTACAAACATTAAGAGTGACAACCCTAACGCTCCAATGGAGCGTAGCTAATTACATATATCAACAAATAGGCCTTGTTTCCATACTGTCCATATTTATTCTGTGGTAGTACTTACAGGAACAGTTACGGACTGCGTATCATGTTGGAATATTGATTGCAGAACTAGAGTACATTAACCCTCCGATATAATATAATTTCACAGAAAATGGAATCACGTTCCAATTGTGCCTAGCTATACAAACTGATACCTATAGTAATTTAATAAATTATCTAGATGATGAGGCTTTTATGTGGCTCACGAAACATAACGTGCTTAATTTAAAGAAAGAAAGAAAAAGTATTTATTGGGACTCGCTCAGGAGATCACAATTAAACTTAACATAAAACAACTTCTAAACTTACTTCTTTATTAAGTTAATAAAATGAGCGTAGGCAACAACGAACCGAAACACTAGTCTGCAGCAAATATAGTTTTAAGTATACTACATAGTGGAAAATTTATCGATTCAATTCACAGAAATAATTCTATTAAAAGAATGACTCATGTGCTCACACTAAATAATGTGAACGAAACTATAATTAAACGGCGCCTCGTCCGGAAATATATTTAATACGGTAAACATCACAACATACGGTAACTTGTTTGCTACATTTTTCCAGTGTGTTTATGAGCCTTCAACATTTGACTACAACTCTTGGGACCCACCCCCTAGAAATATCGACCACGATGTCTCCCTATGTAAACTGCAACTGTCCCTTGATGAAATACATAAATAATTAAAATCACTTGATTCAACCAAGGGTCCTGGTCCTGATGGGATTCCGTCGGTTTTTCTGAAAAACACGTGCGATACATTATGTTATCCTGTTCTTATATTATTTAATAAATGTTTATCATGTGGTATTTTCCCCGAAGTTTGGAAACTTGCAAATATTGTACCAGTTCATAAGAGTGGTTCCAAGCATGACGTAGCGACATATCGACCTATTTCTATACTATCTGCTTTTTCCAAGTTATTTGAGAGACTGGTACATGGTAAAGTATATCCTGCTATTCGCAGTGTTTTAATAAAAGAACAGCATGGCTTTGTTAAAGACAGATCTTGCATTAGCAATCTCCTCATTTTCACGTCCCAACTGTTTGATAGCCTCGATAATAGACAGCAGATTGATGCAGTGTACACAGATTTTCAGAAGGCTTTCGATAAACTCGACCACACACTACTGCTCAATAAAATTGCTTACAATGGAATCAGAGGGGACCTTTTACGGTGGTTTATATCTTACATAACTAATAGAACACAAAAGGAGGTTCTTAATGGCTTTGAATCTGGCTCCTTTCGGGTCACCTCCGGTGTACCTCAAGGTTCCATTTTGGGCCCGTTATTATTTATCTTGTACATTAATGACATAAAAGACTGTTTTCAAAATTCAAAATTTCTTCTCTACGCGGACGATTTAAAGGTCTATAAAATTATTTCTGATAGAGACGATTGTTTTAACTTCCAGCAGGATTTAGACCGTTTCTCTAGCTACTGCTCTTCCAATAAACTTTACCTCAGTCTTCCAAAGTGTCATATTATAACATTTACCAAAAAGATAAATATTACCGAGTTCGATTATCGTCTTGCTTATACGCCAATTAGTAAAGTAGGTTTTCTCCGCGATCTTGGTGTTCTGCTAGACTCGAGGCTCCATCTGGATGCTCATATAGAAAAAATTGTTAACAAAGCCTACCAAATGTTTGGTTTTGTCATGAGATCTTCCAGGGATTTTCGTCGACCTTTCACTTTTTTGCACTTATACAAATCAATAATTAGGCCACAGTTAGAGTTTGCAGTACCTATTTGGAACCCTTTTTACGTCAAATATAGTGAACAATTAGAACTAGTACAACGTAAATACCTTCGTGCAATGAACTTTAGATGTTTTCGGAATAAAATTTCATATCACTTACTTCTTAAAAAGTATGATCTTCTGACCTTAAAATCAAGACGGAAACTTCTGGAAGTTATGACTCTGTTCAATGTCTGCCGCAATCATTTTGACTGTCCGGACTTAGTTGGGAGTCTGTGTTACCTGGTTCCTCGAACAGTTCATGTACGTGAGGTATGCACTCGACGTCTATTTGCTACTCGCCTCTGTAAATCCAACGCTCGCGTTTGCCACTTCGTCGTTTAGTTGAGACATACAACAATGAGTTTAATTCAAAAAATAATTGGAAAAAGAATGTCGATTACATTCTTTTTCTTACTAAAAATGTATTTAAGAAACAAATCCAAGCAACCCTAAAGGACCAGTAAATTATTAAATTATTATATAATTAACATACTTACTAATGTTTAATAATGTACGCACACAAATTTACTTAAATTCTAAAAATCCAGATATGAATTCTGGGATAACGCCTAGGTATTATGTGCTAGGTATTGTCTGTGTTACTAGCTAGTTTTTAAGTACTTTAAATTGTAATCCGTGGAGAACGTAGTGGGTAGCATAATTGTTATAATGTACCTAATGTTCAAGATCATAAGTGTAACCTTATTGTGCTACTGTTTGTTTTTCCTTAAATAAATAAATAAATAAACATCAATTGTTTATTTAGAGTTAATAGCAATTACAACTATTTCTAGAACCACAATGTTTAATTAGAACAATTTTCTCATGAATGCAATGTATTATAGTTCGAATTTAGTTTGCGGTTTCAAGAACAAACAACACAAGGTTGAAATTATAATAATAATAATTATGTACTTTATTATTATTATTTGAATCACAAACAATCATCACATTGATTGATCTAATTTGTGTTTGTAATGGTAAAGCAAAACATCGTGAGTGATATTTCTCGACGGCATGTGAAGCCAAGTCAGAGGCCCATGGACAGCTTTAAAATTCTGAAACCAGGTTAGTCACTAACCACACGAAAAGAAGAAGAAGATCTAATTTATCGTTTTAATGTGGATGTTCTTAAACTGATACAGCATCTTTAACTGATTGTGAAGATGAAATGAATTCTACAAACAATTGCGCGCCCTTAGCAACTCATCTTACTTCAGAAATTAAATTAAATTTCTTCTTTTTCTTCAAAAGACTTAGGTAACTATAAATTTTCGTTGTAAAAAAAAATATCATGTAAGTAGTTTTCCTTGAGAAACTATCTTCTTGCTAGTAAAGCCAGGGTAGTAAATTCTGATTTCAGGAATTTTATGTTTAGTGTTGTATAAAAGAAGAAAGGTTAGTGAAGGTGCATGAGTTAAAAAATTTAACCGGAAGGCAAAAGTAAAACGTATTTATTCTGACTTCGGTTCAGGACCTCGGTTGTTTGATTTCCGCAAACTTGAGACACCATTTTTTACTCAGGAACTTCCGCCTCACCATTAATAAACGTTACACTGCTCATGAAATGTGACTAAAATAAAAATTTCACTAAAACAATTAAGAATAATACACAATTTAACTTCTAAAAGTTAAATTACGTTAAGCCCAGCAATGCGAATAGGTACATGCATACATGTACACGTACACGTATATGCATATAAGACTTAAGTTTTTTGAAGTTGCCAGTGAACACATACCAAAACAAAGAAAAAACTGCCCAAGTGAATGTCGGACCACGCACAATGAAGGGTTCCGTAGTTGGGATGAATTTATCCCAAAAGCAAACTTAACATTGTAGTTGAAAAAGAAGTTCTCCCATACATTCTAACTGTAAATGTAAGTTTGTATGCACATGTATCTTTTTAATATTTTAGGTGGTATAATGGTAAATTTTCATCTATTTTCTTAAATAACTTTAAAACTATTTAAATTACAAATAAAGTATATTTGAAACCCTCAAAGTAAGCCCTTTCATTTGCTATGTCTCACGGTTTATAGCGTAAAAACTTTTTTTAAATTATCTTGTTTGCCTTCCAAAAAGTGTCTCTCATAATTAAAATTAAATTATTCACGCCACACGTCCGTGGTTTGGGACAAACAAATTCATATGTGTGTCATCTTGCGCCATCCCATCTTCCTAGCACGGCGGGCTGTGCCGGGGCGGCTGCTGTAGGTGCAGAGAACCTCAAACGGCGCAAATATAATAACCTGACTTGTAGCTATTTTATGTTTGAGCTGTTTGGGGTTGAAACACATCGGGACATTCGGGACATCGCCAAGCCGTTGGTCGACTGTTCACGTGACTAGAGGGCTGGCCAATTTTTAGGTCAAAGAATCATTGCCATCCAACGTGGCAACGCTGTCAGCCATTTGGGCACTTTTCCCGCTGACAGCGATGCGGACTAATTTTTCGATGCCCAATGAGCTCTTCCATTCATTTTTATTTTTTTTATTTTTTTCTTTGCGTACTAGTACATAATATATATAATAGTTAGTTGTATATACATAGTTTACATATTGTATAATCAAATATTATTAACATAAATTAAATTCATATGAGTCCCAAATTTCAACTTAATAGGTCCATTAGATTCGTAGCTAATTGGTTGTGACAGATGGATAGACAGACAGACTCACGAGTGACCCTACAAAGGTTCCGTTTTTTCATTCGGGCGTACGGAACCCTAAAAATAAACTCGATTTCAAGCATCATGTTCGCTCCAAGCGTATAAAAAGGCAACAACATTATTTTCCCTGCTCAGCCGGAGTACAGGCGAAGACAACCTCGATTCGTTGAATAATTACAGTAATGTTACACATTATTAACCTCCTTCTCACAGTAAGCCGTTCATTGATAGGAGAAAGTACTCAAAAAGTTTTATATAAATATCAACTTGGTACAAAGACATATATGTATAATACCTGAAGCCACTTGATCCTGGTGATATTCTCGTCGGTGACGGTGAGCGCTCTCCTCTCGCCCAACTTGTAAGACTCGTCATACTCAGTGAATGTCAACCCACTGGTAAAGTACTGCTGAGTAAAGTTTATCGATATAGTTCCATTAACTGTGTCGTGTGTTTATATACATTTATACTTGATCGGGACGAGGAAAGGTTGGGGAAGGTTGGTGTCATCATCCGCCGTAGGTTTGTGGTCTCTGGTACTCCGTGTCGCGTGCGTGTGCTCTGCGGCGATGCTGAGGAGAGTGATACTGATGAGCCGCCGTATCACGAACCTAGAACAAAAGAAATTGTTATTAAGGTTATGTAGGTCGTTACTCAAAAATTTTTTTTACGGTAAGATCTAACTATGCAGAATTATCCTAGTCTTGAAACTAAACAGTTGATGTCATTGCTCAACCACTCCTCACTAATCTTCTATTGAAATATATTTGAACCATCCGTAAGTGTATTTGGGATTCCAAGCTACTGAACGTTTTCAATAGAAAGCAATCATTACTTTTGTGGATAAAGTAATGGGAAAAGAGGCAGAGATTAAAATGAAGTAATTTATTAGATGTCCCTTGCGGTACTTTAACAGTCCACTTCGTGATAAATGTAAAGTCTATTTAAATTCTAGTTTCCAATTGATGTTATTTCCACTTAAACAAACATCAACTTTATACAAGTGTAAATAAAGTTGATATTAGACTGACTAGTACTGTTGAAAAAGTCATAAAAAAATATGAAGTTGTAGCGCAAACTGAACCTTATGTTTAGGCTTTACAGTTATTTTTCCTAAAACTCGTGTTTGTTTACATTTTTGGCAAATAAATTGCGAACGCAAAAGAAAAAATAACACGTATTTTTTTCTGCTTATAATCCCTTTTAAACTTCTAACTTAATGAACCTTAAAATCGTTTTTAGGAGTTAAGTTTAAAAATATGATTTGGTATGTATTTTATGGCATAAAGTTTTAAGCGACACCCAATGTATAAGATTATAAATAGGAACTTTCGTATCGAATTAATTTGGCAACGTGTCGAAGTTCAGAGGTCCGTAGAGAGATATTAGACTGGCTAAAAACGTAACAGCAGAAGTTTTATGAGAGTTTACTCCTTACCTTCGTAACTTTATAATTTCTTAGACAATATTGGATTAGAGGCTTGCGCTGAAAGTGGTTCCCTTTTGAGACGTAGCGTCTTATATTGTTTTTATAAAGTACTAGAAATTACCAAATTTCATTTAAAAACATACATAATACTATTTAGTTCCTTTTTCGTAAAAGTACGTAATTCCGTACATACAGGGTGGATTTGAGACGGGGCAGAAGGATAGTGAGATGTTGATAAAGTTACACAAGGTGGTAATAAGGCTTGACAAAATTGTTTGACAAGAGTTTCAATTCGAAATATATAGTTTTTACTTTTGAAACAATCCATAGTCTAGATACTATTTTTGTGCAATATTTACCTGTTCACTGTTCTATTGTTCATACATTACTTTTAACTCGATGACCTTTTATCTATGTACATCATTCATAGTATCCCTACAGATATAAAGTGATCCACGTAACTTCCATCTGAGAGCAACTCTAGAAGGTTTTGTACACTTCAATACATTTAGTACATGAACATTGTGACTTTAGTTTCATTACATACATGATTTTGAAGAAAGGATTTCATCACGACACACAATGTTTGAGATGTGTACGTGATACGTCTAATAAGAGCAGCTTACAATAATCACGACTTTTTTATTCTAGTAGCTTTTTTGCATTCAATCACAATCATTAGCTATGCCTAACATTGTGCTTTACATTTCATAAATTATAGAGCGACTGCCTAACTTTAAGCTTCCATAAATTAACCTTCATTCTCGGAAACCGTCGAGTTCCAATTAAACCATGGTTCGGATCGCGTTCGCGTGATGTAACTCGTCCACAGTAGTCCGTTTTGTGCATTTGGACCTGAGAAAATCCCCTGGGAATACAATTATAACGTTATAGAATTTCTGCTAGTTTCCTGTTTAAGATGACAAAAATGTTCAAAATGTACCAACATTTTGAACATTTTTGTCATCTTAATTTTTAAGGCTCTTAAGGAAAAGAATCCGCTTATTTAACATTATTGTGTTGCGTAACCCACATGAACAAAATATAGCTACGTACTGAGTGTGGCGGATGAGGTCGTCCGAGGGACTGTACCACAATAAGCACTGCGTTAGGTCTTTTATACGTCATACAAAAGGAAAAAGTGCCTTATGTGGAAAAAGTCTGCTTTTAATGGCATTTTATATGGTTTTGGTTTGGTTGGTTAGGTGGAACATTATTATAGTAGCGTGATGCACCCAAACTCAAGAGCATGTAAGTCACAAACCTTTATTACCTTTTTTTTATATAGGGCATCTCGCAGTTGACCTCTGAGAAGGTCGTAGCTGCTTAACCGGACTTTCTTGTGGCTGCCTTAAGCTTCTACACTTAAAGCCGCCAGCCAGGGGACTTTATTACCGAAATGTCTTCAGATTATAAACCGAATCCAAAGGAGACAGGGTAACCTGCTGAATATTCAATTCGTATCAAGAAGCGTCGTAAATCTTTTTTACTAGCAGTTACGCTCACAAATCGTCTATAGGTACTCCAAGCTTCAATTCACGCATCAATGCCTAATTCTCTTACATCGACTTTTTCGCAGATTGCCTTGCCAGCGTCTTATTTTGGTGACTAGTTTATTTAAAAAAATAAAAAGTTCATCTATTCTATAAAGCTAACGAGACGTGTGGACTAGCCAATGGCGTAATGGCGCGGAATGGTTTATATGAGGTTAATGGGATTATGACTCCGAGTTTTTTGAAACATGGAAATCCGTTATGGACACTGCCGTTTTTGGGTGTGGACGTGCAGTTTGGTCAGAAATGAAGTGCAATCATGATGAAGAAATAACATCCAATTCATTATGAACACTCGCGAGTACCTAATGTACATCAGTCTAATATTTATTATACAGTACCTAGATATTAAAAGAATAATTTCCAAAGGAACTCCGAAAGAGTCTATACTTAACCAAGCCTAAGATGCAAGTTCGAATACATAATAATTGAAATAATTACACAAACTGGAAAACCAGTCATAATAGCAGTCTGTATAATAAAATGCAAAATTTACACATATTGTGCTACTCTAGAGCAGTCTGCAGCACAACGATGTTTTTTTAATTGTTTTGCTATCCACAAAGCTACGACCGCGGCAGCCGGCAGGAAAGTATTTTTACCTCTAGAGCTCAGATTTTTGGGATTACAATTTTATGTAAGGGTTTTGTTAACAGTGCAGAGGCGTAGAATCGTTAGAAAGCCAGAGTATCTGGCTTTCTAACTCTATTCTTATCTCTATATCTATATTTTACAGAGATAATTTTTTTTGTGAATATGAAACAGTCATGAAACATGTTCCTGGTAGAACATAGAAAATAAAATATAGACAGAAGCCTGGCCTGAGCTCGTGCATAACTTGTGTTATACAGACACCATGATGTGTCATCACGAATATACGGAGACTTTCGTTATTTGCACGCGAACAGCTAAATTTTCAGGTGAGCTGATATTATCAAGATACTTTGAGTCCAACTCGTTTGCTAAAGTTGGTGTAGGTAATAAATATACATAACTAGCGAGCTGCCCCTGCTTCTCACGCATTTTCGACTCGACGAAATATGGACATTTTTTTATTGTAAGTTTAATATAAATGTATGTAAACCTTCCGGAAGAAATTTTCTAAATGATGGTGAAAACCGCATCAATATCCATTGCTTAGTTTAGATGTACAACGCTGTCACACAGACACGATGATGATTATTATGATGAGCAGTAAATATAAAATTTACCTAATAATTTTGTTTATAGTTCACGTGTGTATGAAATCGTATTAAATGTATTGTCCTAAAATTATCAAAGCCAATTTAGCGTTACCAGCAGCTGTTCATTGTGAAATTCTTTTGAGTTTTATCCACTTTGCTGCCTGTGTATGGTATTCTATTTGCACCGCTCTATGGTATTATTTTACTGTAAAAGTAGGTAGGTCCTACTAGTTAGGAAACCCAAAGTGAAAAAAATACGTTAAGACCATACAGTATAGTTTACAAAGAGCAGTTTTATACATTTTTAGGTACTTTCAACAAACTACATGAATTTAAAACAGTTTTTACTGCACATTCGAGAAAACGTTTGTTCTCTTGTTTTTCGACTATAAAAGCGGAAGGAAAACAAACCCAGTCATGTTGACAACTTGCAAATACAGTTCTAATAAAAGGGACACTACAAGGATTTGTCACAACAAGTAACTTCGAGCTCTATGACGGCACAGTTTAGTTTTGCGTTACCATTTTTTATATGCGAAATACTCGTAATCGTGGCATTCGTTGCTTAGTTTTATTTTAGACCTCCTTTTGGTGCAAATATAGGTAAAAACTTTCAAACTGCACCCACCTGTAATTCACTAAAATCAGGAGGGGGATTAGAGCAATAAGGTTAGAACATGAGACGTTTTCCACCAACGAAATACAAAGAACAAAAACACAAAAATTTAATACCTCAATGAATAAAATTTGATTTGACAAATGAAGCAACCTGTGTCATTATAAAGTTTGAAAAATTGGAACGAACAGTTTAATCAATAATGACAAAGGAATTACTAACATAAGTTCAAAGAGTAAAGTAACTATATAGAGAAAGAGTAACAACTCTGTGGTAAAAATTGCATGTATGGAAAGTGCTGCCACCTTGAGTTTGGTGGGTGAACTAAGGCTCTATTATACACCTACATACCTAGCTATGCATACTTATTATGAGGATTTACTATTCTTATTAAATTTACAGACATCTCATTCAACTCTTTGTCCTAGTATTTTTCTCATATTAAGAAAGAACTCTTGCTTCACTATCGAAGACAAAAGTAACTGAGAAATCAGGACAATCTGTAGAGAGAGTCTGTATTAGGGTCATAATCAGTGAAGTACAGAATAATGAAATGAAAAATGATTATCAGACAAATTAATTATATTAATATTTCCTCTTTCTACTACAATATCTGTAGCAACTGCCATACTAAACTTATTACTTGAGCCGCATTTTTAACTCTCATTTTTTTATTTTGCCGGGATCTAAGTGTTCATTGGTCAACTTGTGCAGCATACTCAGTTCTTCAGACCAGCTAGGTGTTTGGTTTGAACTGATAACCCAGGCAAGTTGGTGATATCAGTCAGAGGTCTGGCATAACCAGATTGTCTTCTAGGCCCACAGTAGCTATGGTCTGTCTCCACAAAGGTACTGATTGTTTGCTGAACACCTGTAACATAACATTGCAATATTATCATCGGTTGTACTACCCACCTACTTTTCTTAAATTATACAAATTTAACTGGTATTTTGTGTAGCTGTCTAATTTGCCCATCCTTATCATCAGCCAGTCGAATGAAAACAATGTGTGCTCACAATGTGGTGTTTCGATGCAACCTCAGTCAGTGTGAAGTAGCTAAGATGTTCCATTTTTACTACATAAAATAGTTGTTTTTAATTCAGTAATTAATAGTTGTTTTTACTTTTATGTTAGTTATTTGACGAGCACAACCAATTGTTTGCTAATCTGAATCAATTTGGTATTGTTATAAATGTTGTTCTGTCACAAATATTGATCTTATTTTACTTACGATTCAAATTAACTGTTGGTATTGCTGAACAAATAAGATGACCTCCAGTTGTCTAGAATGTGGGATCAAAATGGTGATCACATACTCTTTTGTTCTTATATATCTTCGTACGGTCACTTTCTCTAACCTTGCTGCCAACAGCCGCTATCCAAGCAGCGAACAAATCAGGGCGGTTGTCAGGGTTTGGGAACCGGTGAAGTGGTACACCGTAGGTAACTGAAAATTGAACGAAATACATGAATATCAGAATATGGCTAAATAAAATGAAATGATGGGAGTTGACAACGGCTACGGCTATGACATTTGTTTGACAATTTGACAAACATGACAAGATGGCTGCCAAGTTTGTTTATCCCACCAAACTTCAGATGTCGCTGTCGTCTATGGAAATTGATGATAGTGCTAAGTGTGCCCCCCCTGCATAAGTTATAATTCAGTGCGCACTGTGGTCGTATTTAATATTCAATCATAAGCGGTTTTATTATTGTAACGGAGGCACACTAAAAATTATTTTGCTGAGTATCACAAATTGCCAGGGCTGGCAGCTTAAACTAATATTGTTCATACTACATACAGCAACTTAAATTGTTGTTTGTTATGTACCTACAAAACACGTGCTATTTTCGATGATAAATCTAAATCCTGGGCCATAATATCAATAAATCCAGTCCTTAACAAGTAAAATACCCTTTTGAAGGCTTTATTATTTTAGCAAAATTCCGATATTTATTGTAAATCATAAGGAGGCCATTAAAGGCAGCTTAATAAACAATAACTCTTTCGCCCAATAATATGCATTGTAGAAATTGAAATATTGTGATAATGTTTCAGTAAGATAGTACACATTTTTCTATTACTGTTTAACGGTCTTGCACTCATCGGGTATAAATCGATACTATCGTCAACATTGAATTAAATAATCAATGAGTAAGTACTCGTATGCCATCCGGCCGCAGTGTGACGGCCCTATGCTACGAACACGTTTATTTTCAGCTTAATTTATTCGCCTTTCAGCTTTCATTTCAACAATAAACGGTTAAACAGAGAAATTATTGTGTAAACGTTGTGATTACGGTTGGATTGAATCTGCTCATTATACTCGTACACACGGGACATCGAACTGTAAAAGCTTTTGAGCTGCGATTCATAGAGGAAAGTATAAACTTACTTTTTATGATTCGATGGACTGAACGTTTAGGTGTTTTTTTGCTTAACATCATCCAAACTTAAAATCCTAAGAAAAATAAAAATAAATCAAGTGGTCAGTATTATTTCCTGAATGACCGGTTGTTGTGATGCACAGCCATTTTAAGCGAAACTGCGGAGAGTACCCAACGCGACACACGCTATTCTCCTAATCTGATACCATATTCACACACAGTGCGGTGCTATGATTTTCGAAGTGCCAGTTACATTGTAAATAAATATCGAAATCGATATCGGTCATAGGACTTCGAGTCATGTAATACGAAACCTATTAATGTGCTATAATTTACGGTTGCTCGCTTATGGTGTGGTGCTATTTTCTAATCATAATTTATTATAGGTGTAGTGATCAGAGAGATACCTCGATCTTACATCTCGATTGCGTACATCATGATACACTCATCAAGAAACTGTACCACTATGGTATGAGGAACAAAGCTCTCGACCTTCTGACTTCTTATCTGAACAACAGAATTCAGAGGGTCGATGTTAATGGCAAGAGATCTGCAGGATCTGCAGTCACCATGGGCGTTCCGCAGGGTTCAATTCTAGGTCCTTTCTTATTTTTAATTTATATAAATGACTTACCTTACCACATAAGGGATAATCACAAGATCGTATTATTCGCAGATGACACTTCCCTTATTTTTAAAATCAAACGTCAGTTAGTTAACTTTGAACAAATTAACGATGCACTCTCTAAAGTTGTGCATTGGTTTAATGTAAATAATCTTCTTCTGAACGAAAACAAGACTAAACTCATAAAATTTTCAACGCCAAATGTCAGGCAGCTAACTACCAATGTTCAAGTTAATGGAATAGAACTGGACCCTGTTGAGTCGACAGTTTTTCTTGGAATCACTATTGATAGTAAATTACAATGGGGCCCACACATAGAAAAATTATCAGGAAAGCTTAGTTCGGCCGCCTATGCTGTTAAAAAAATTAGACAGATAACTGACGTAGATACAGCCAGAATTGTTTATTTTAGTTATTTTCATAGTCTTATGTCATATGGGATTCTTCTCTGGGGAACCTGTGCGGACATTAATACTATCTTTGTTCTACAGAAAAGGGCTGTTCGAGCCATTTACAACCTAGGTCCGAGAGATTCTCTTCGAGGAAAATTCAAAGAAGTAAATATTCTAACTCTAGCCTCACAATATATTTTTGAAAACCTAATGTATGTACACAAAAATATATCAAATTTTAAGAAAATGTCTGATATTCATAGTTTAAATACCAGGAATAAACACAACCTTGCTGTACATCGCACTCGTCTCCACAGAGTAGGCAACTCGTTCATGGGTCAATGTATACGCTTTTACAACAAACTTCCCATTGACATTCGAAACTTACCCATTAAACGATTTAAAATTTGTATTAAAACCAAACTTTGTAAAAAAGGGTACTATAAAATTTCAGATTATTTAGAAGATAAAAAAGCTTGGGATTGAGCTGCTCGCTCTGCTAAACCTTGTGATAAAACCATAAAACTTGACATTAGAATTATTTAGTAAAATCATTAAAATATACCAGTTTTATTTAAACATTAAAACAAAATGACATGATTACTTTGTAAAGTATAATATTATTTTAATTACCTATTGTGAATGTGAGGACTATGTGGATATTTTTTTTTAATTTAATTTTTTTTTTCTCATTACTCCTTTTTTATCCTCTCTCAGTTAGTTTTAATGATGGTCTGGCAGTTTGAGTAGTTTATGCGGCCTACCCAAATGTCCTTTCTTTGGTATTGTTCGTCGAGTTGAGCTCCTTTTGTTCTGAGTTGAGCTCCACGATTACTGACAAATGCTTGCACTGACTGGACAGGTCCACTCAAATCTGTGTGGTTCTTTTCTCAAAAGACCATTTCAGACATGAATCTACATGGTCCTCATATGGCTTGACCAAGATTATGTCTGGACTTTAAAAGAGACTGTGACCTCTGAGTTTGTTTCGGCCTTTCTTCTCAGAGTAGTCGGATAGGAAACGCCGAACTCATCTAGCAAAATTTAATATATTTTTAATATGACGTGTAAAAGTGATTCCTATATCCTATTTACAGAATAAACAATTTCATTTCATTTCATTTCTTAAGTTTAGTAACTTATTTATTAAAGTTCCGGTACCCATGAGACTACACCTGAAACTTTAACCAAGTTTATAATTAGGTACGATCGGTAATTCGGTAGTGAATTAACTTCATCGTATCTTGATAATTTGATTAGCTTGGGTATACAATTATTGACGTTCATCAGTTTCTTGGGTTGTATAACTAAGTTTGTATTCGTTTGTCTACTTACTTACTAATTTTATGAAATGTACATAATTGAAGAGTGACAAAGGTTTTCTTGGGTCTACTCTGAACCGCGACCTCGTTTGTTAGAAAGCGATGGATAAAATGTCGTTTACATGAAATCATTGAGCGTAGCGTGTCAGCTACGCCGCAACTCAGTGTGAGCTACGTCGTAGCGATACCGCTACGCGCATATTTCCGTTGCTTGCAAAGTTATGAGAGCAGGATGATGAATCATTTAAATTTAATTTATGACTTCTCTAAAAAATGCTGTCAGTTACCACTCGTTATTTTATATTTTCCTTAATTTAAAACGCATGTTATATTATATCTTTTTATATATTCTATTCATCACTTTATAATACAACAAGGAAATCACCATTGACTACGGCCACTTCATATTATTCTCTGCCAATGAATGCAATAAAATGCTAATGTAAATCTTCGCCTCTCGGAGCGATCAACAACTTTATGAAGCGTGACAACCATTTTCCGGGAGACTTCACTTTTACTTTGCTTAAAATAATTATACTCATCGATTTTCGACTGCCTCGTTTGTCCTAGTGGTTGCAAGCGCTAGTGCTGAACATGAGGTCCTTGGTTCGATTCCCAGGTTGTGCGACGTATCGTTGGGTTTTCCATAAGGAATATCGCAGTAGCAGCCCGGAGTCTGGATTTGTGCCCGGTTAATGGCAATAGGCTCGCCCCCTATTACATGGGACTTAAACATAACTTGCAAAATATTAATTTACCATTGATACACCTCTATCTAACCCTTCATTATTTTATTACATTATAGGCGTAATATTATGTTATCGATTATAGGTTTAAGAAGAAGGTACTCAAACTTGTGTAACACTAACTAACTCCCCCTAAAGATATATTAACACATGCAAATACAGTAATTCAGTATAATGTGTGAAAGTGACGTCACACATCGTCGGGTTCTCTCGCATATTGCAAGGAAATTGTATTATCAGCTCACGTAGTGTGGCACTAAACGTGGCAATCTAAACATGTGGTGTTAATATTGAATTCTATATTAGTAAACAATCCAATAGTACTAATAGTAAGAAAAGTAACATAGGTAGGTAACATAGACATACACATGGAGAAAATTACCTATTTTCAAAGTAATTTATGCAGAAAAAATATTTGTTTGAGTACCTACTACCTTCGCAGATATTATCTATGTCTCCGTAATTTCGTCTTAAATGTTGCTTTTGTAACATTAATATCTGTCGTGAAATGAAAGTAATAATTCTGTACCGTATCAAATTCAAAGGGATGCTTTAAAATCACTAAACGGTTTTACAGTTGTATGAGTGCGATAATTGTTTTGATCGTTGATTTTTTATCACGTGATCTTTATCCACAACAGTGATCCGAATTTATAAATCTTTTTGGCGCTCCATATGAACTGAAGCTAGGCAGCACCACCGGTATGGATCGGTGAATTAAATTAGTTACATCGCACATAAATATACGTACCAGTTTTTTTCATTTCATCGGGCAAATTGGATACAATGGAAAATTTAATAAACAAATATCTACGCAACTCTATATCGATTGAAGTAAATACATGTTTATTAGTATCCATACTATTTATGTAACAAAATATAAATATTCCATGCCTTATACAACTATCAACTAGAATACACAAAGCCTGAAACTAAACCCTGCGACCCATGTCATCAACCATGACTCAGATCCCACATTTTACGACTACTCGCAACTAGTACATAATTAGCCGCGCTTCATCGCTCCGAGGGAGTACGGACTGCGTAGAGAAACATGCCAAGTGATGAATCTGGAATGCATTAGACCTTTCCTAAATGACTGTTTCGGGAAGATTTCAGAGTTTTTCATTATTGCTATGTTGCTCGGGTCAGAACTATTTATTTTGACGAAGACTTTCCCTTTCACTGTGGCGACCACGAACGGGCGTGACGTCATCTGTTTAAATACGCCGCATTTACGGTGCTTTAACGTCGCGTGAACGAAAGATTACGATATATCTGAAGTTACAACAGGCAGCTCTCTACAAGTTATGGCGTTGGAATCGTTATTAAATAACCTAACACATTTTGAAAGGATTAATACAGTTTTAAGTTATCAATTCTGGTCTGAAATCCAGGTTAGGAAATTTTCCCAGTCTATTCTATAACAGTCATTAAAACTAAAAAAAAATACCAATATTTCGAAAAGTTTTTGTTTTATTTACATAAATATAC
This sequence comes from Agrochola lota, assembly GCA_947364205.1. Lineage (NCBI taxonomy): Eukaryota > Metazoa > Arthropoda > Insecta > Lepidoptera > Noctuidae > Agrochola > Agrochola lota. The sequence continues at coordinate 14,664,719 of OX376235.1, read as the reverse complement.
ATTCATCATCATCATTTCAGCCGAAAGACGTCCACTGCTGGACATAGGCCTCCCACAAATGGGGGGGTTTGCTATAATCGCCACGCTTGGCAGACGGGTTGGCAATCGCAGTATGGTGTTAAAATGCATAGATAAAGCTGCTGCACAGTCTCTAGTAAGTCCCTTAGTCGACTTTTACGACACCCACGGGAAGAAATGGGATGGTACTATTATTTACGGTTGGGAACCACACGGCACAAAAAATAAAATATATACATTATTTTACATTAATCAATAAAAATAACACACCAAAAAAATGTTCGGGGAATTTTTTTTCATACCACAAATGTTTACAATGGCATGACTCATCACACTCGACCGTGCGTGTGTTTCACAAAAATATTGCTTTCGTGTAACTTCGGCAGATGAAAAGATCAGCCGCCTACATTTTTAATTGCGGAAAATTGTTCTGAAATCAATGTATTCTTATTTGTTTTTATGTTATGTTGCTTGATTTATTGTCAGACATTACCGAACTGTTTTCATTGAATCTCTAAGATCTATGATTCTATTTAACTTACTGTGTCAGCTGGAGTTAAGTTTTCAAGCTCACTGTTTACCGAAAACATGCGTACTAATTTCATTATGCACATAATTATGATGTGCAATCAATGTTGCTTACTTGAATGTAAGCATCATTCTGTCGATTGTGGTGTAACAGAGAATAAAAAACGGTTTTATTAAACCGTTTAGTTTTTGAGTTAACATTGAGTTAACTTAGTGCGAAGATTTCACACCATATAAATTCAGCAGCAGTTTGTGGCAGTTAATTTAATTCAATTCGGGTTTTTGATTTTTTATTTATATTTTTGGAATCGTCTTTTCAAGCACTTTATTTTAATACGCCATATGGTCATGGCACAATTTTTTTTAAACTTGTGTTCGTCTTAAATCCGCCATTTTGTTTTTATAACAAAACCCCATCGCACGGCCTAGAAGCGCCGATAGACACCGCATTTATTAAAAATCCATTCAGCCGTTAGTACGTTTCAAGGGTATGCAGAATCCCACATACAAAGATACATAGATACGCATGAAAAAAATAACCCTGTCTTTGGTAAAATAATTAAAATGGTATAATATGCTCTTTAATTTGTAACGAGTTTCAATGACGAAAACAGGAAACACCAAGCAATTTAGGATTTTAGTATATTTTGTAAAACACTTCCGTCATTTTAAGGACTTACTGGTTGCGGAGTTCTACTGACAAAACCCTGCATGTGGAGTTATGGAAAAGAGTAACGTATAAGTTGCTCGGTAAATATTTGTCTAAGTATATGTATTGTTTGTTCTGTGTTCGTTCAACTGGTTGTCTATTATTAGAACTTTCATATTTCATGATTTTTTCGGTTATTCACTTTTCAAGATGGGGTTTGATGCTGTAATAGGACTAATGCAAAGATAAAAAAAATCAGCTCGATCGCGAGTTATAACATTATACCCTTATTTTCTAGGATGAACAACTGAACTTTAGTTTTTCATTATTAAGACGTTAAACTATTCATATTTTCAATTTGAAGTAAACGATTTTCTGCTTGAGACAGTATGCCTCAGTTTATTCTTTATAGTAAAATATAGATCTTGATCTTGATTGGTAATCAGAAATAATCACGTGCTAATATACTAATAGTTTACTGGCTGGAGTTTGGTTAGACAAACACTACTAAAATTGGTTCTAGATCGGTAACCGATTGAATACATATGTAATAGGATCACGAATCGTTTCAATTAATTGACTCCAAATTCAGTATTATAATATTAATATCTGTTATGTTCTTCAGACATTACAACACCGTCGAAAGGAAATCGCTCTACAGTAAATTAATTCGATGAATATTTCACGTAGTGAACCAATAAATTAAGGTCAGTTGTTGTCACAGAACTTGGGGGTTGAATAATTAAGCCATTTCAGTGAGAATAGTTGTCAAGAGTCGCCTTGACTTTGCTTTGTATCTTGCAAAATATGGTGAATGTAATTAGGAGACTCCCAACTTTTACTACAGTGAAGATTCACGCTAAAACGGAAAAAAGTTACTTAAAACATGGGTGTATTTTGATGTGAAACTTTTTTACAGTATGAATATTTTCACGACAATTTTTATTTAATAATTAATGTTACTATTCTGATCTATTTTAAACAGAATTTAAAAAACATATTAACGATGTATTTATGCATGCGCTCAGCACATTAATTTGTGCTCACGAATAAAACCGGTTCATTAACGCAATGATGCAGCTCTACCATACATAATGTTTGAGTTCAACTCAATTTTTTTTTGTAAAATGTAGGTATTCGTGAGCACGAACATGTATTTCTACATTAAGAAAAGTAAGCTAAAGGGTTGGCGGTAGAGAATACAAATGATTTAGTCGTCTTGCGCGCAACTGATAAAATTGAATGAAAACAGGACAGGTAGCGCAGCTTTGATAAGCTCAATACTAAAACTTTCTGCATTCTTTAATTCTTTTCTTTTTTTTTTTTTTTTTTTTTTTTTTTTTTTTTTTTTTTTTTTTTTTTTTTTTAAAAACGTTGCCCCACACTAAGAATTTCTTCTTGTATCGTGGGTGCGTTTACAAACATAGAAACTCACATACACTAACACCCAGACCCGGAACAACTACTTGCAGATCATACAAATATTTGTTCCGTGCGGGGATCGAACCCGCGACACGTTGCGCAGCAGCCGATCGCTCAGCCACTGCGCCAACCGTGTCGTCAATTAAATCCCATGGATTTCTCTCGTCCATTTTCTATTTTAAATACCTCTTTACAAATCAATCATGTCAGTCATGGTCGTCGATTATAATGATCTTCAATTAGTTGAAAGCTCGTTTAAGTTTGCGATATATTTTTTAAATAATAAAGTTTCATTAATAAAAGTTTTGAGGTTTAGCTTTTGCTTTACAGTTTTGTTCTGCTACCAAGTTCCACGCAGACCTCAAAGCTATTGTTTCGATACCTAATTATTAAGTAGATGCTGTGTTGTAACTTAATTTACTTATTTACAGAAAAGCAGTAGAACATTTTTGGAATTATTACAAGTTATCAAGAGCTAAACAACAAATTATCATAATATTATGACAAAGTCAATTAATAGATGAATCTATAGACACACAGAATCTTATCAGTTGAGTGGTATAACTAACTTACCGAGCTCGTTAAGGTGTGAGCTGTACTCTGATCTAAATGTATAACGAGCTCCTCAGTAACAGTTACTAATCGACTCTCGATGTTATACAAGCAAACTTAGATTACTATCGATTTTGAAGCTGCGTGGAAGCATCTAATAGACTTCAGAGACGCTACAGTTTACTATAAGTTAAAACTTTCCTTATTTTGCTTTTGAATGGGAAACACAAACTACGCACAAATTATTAAGGCTTACTTAAAAATATCAGGGCCGTGATTGTAGTAACAGCAAAGTTAGTTCTGTTTCAATTATTGTGAGCAAATAATTTTGCCCAAATTAAGTTGCGGAACATGTAAAACTTACTGAAGCTGAATATTTTATTGATCCTGAAACTTTCAGAGTTAGTTCTAGTAACATTATAGTTGTCTCTCTTTGTTTATGAACAGTATATATGAATATACCTAGGTACGTCCTTTGTATGAATATACGATGATGAAAATGTAGTGTCCTGTTTTACCTAACTCTGTACCTATTCATGCGAATCTCCAACTTTCAGACACGCAACTAAAAGTGTCGTAAAAGAAAACTCACTTAAACTCCCAATTATGACAATTTTTGCCCCAAACCCTAATAATACCTACTACTAATTGGAACCGAGAGGAAAATTTTATGCTTTTATCAACAAAGTTCATTTATGTGCAAGACAAACATTGGAACAAAGATAAATCTGTTTTTCAGACGCAATTTTTCTGTTAGAGACTAAAGGGCTTTTAAAAGGCTTGAGCAAATGCAAGTTGATGTTACTTATTTTCTATAAATGGTGTTATATTTTAGTTTGTTTGGGAAATAATTCCTATTAGAACAACAGTTGACCCATAAATCCTATACTATTAAATGAGCTATTTGAATTTTTCTGTTAGAGACTAAAGGGCTTTTAAAAGGCTTGAGCAAATGCAAGTTGATGGTACTTATTTTCTATAAATGGTGTTATATTTTAGTTTATTTGGGCAATAATTCCTATTAGAACAACAGTTGACCCATAAATCCTATACTATTAAATGAGCAATTTGTAATCACGTTCTAGAAATCGGCTCGAACGATTTCAATGTAAGTTGCAATATAGCGGTTTACGGGGTCGAAAAATCGATCTAGCTTGGTCTCATTTCTGGGAAAATTCGCTTTCTCTATTTTCACACGAGCAGAACTCGGTCGACCAGGTACAAAAAGCCTTAATTACCGTTCCTTTGACCCAAATCGTTTGAGTCGGCAGAAAAAAAGTAGGTTTTCACATTGGACAACAAATAAAACGAAAATAAGGACCGAGCTGTTATCTAGGCTGCGAAACCGAGGCACAAAAACCGGGATCAAATGGAAGATTACGGCCGAGCTAGTCTGAAACCATCTTCCCCTGCTCTTGATTGCCAAGATCACAGTTACGCAATCTGCCATTTGGCACCACATTAAAAGATCTTGTTTTATATTGGCAATTACGAAGAAAATCATTTTCAAGCCTAGAATGAGCATTTTTTTTTCGACAAACCTAGATGTATTTGCCTTAAATTAAATAAACACACTGAAAAGAAGAAAGTAAAACAACCCAAGAGCTCAGATAATAAAACTTGTGTCGTGAATAAGTAGAAATATTTATAAACCTAGAAGAGGATATGCAGCCAGTATGCTCGGAAAAGTGTTCAAATGCGGTAGGATTATTCGGACACTAAATAACATTGTAGTCTAACGTCACACTGTTGTTAATCCTCACATACCTCACGTAGTCAGTTTAATACAAAACTATTTATGTCGTTAATGCGAACATTCTGCGGTGGTATTACACCTGATGATTACAGAGATAATCCGCTACCAAATACAGCAGTAAATTGTATAAATCTTCTCTGGTTTCAATGGATTAAAGGACTCAAAGTGTTGTTGTTAATCGCAAATAAATTAGTGAACGTAAAGAAATTTAATGTAAATTCTTGTTTCGATAATCTACTGCATTGTTTCCATTAATTCGAGAAAGCTCCGATTTAATATTAATAATATTCAACCAAGCAATTGCTTTTTTTAGTGTTTTATTAGCAATGAAGTAAACAAGAATGATATTGGTTATTTAATTGCTTTTTCATTTATTTAAACAATTAAAAGTAGAGCATAAACCACTCAACAACCACCAACTAATTGAGACCTAACAACCGACGATCACTTAACTTAAATTAATCTGAAATTAATTTATGTTTAACTCAATTTTAAACATGGACCAATTTAATCCGTGACCATCGCGATCCATTTCTCCCTCCTAAATTTAACTTGGGAAATGCATACCTACTTAATCCTTCATTCATTTTGTTTAATACCAGTGTAGGGGCCGCTAAATCCCTTTCTTCGACAATCTCACTTTCCTAAACAATCGTATAGACAGTTGCAGGTTTCTGGAAAACTTCTGTAAAATAGTATACAATTTTAATGAATAAATCGAAAGTGAATTAAACTTCAGTACTTTGCTGAAAGTTCCACTGCCTCTGGAGTGCAATATCGTCTCATTAGAGACACAGAATAATACTTTGAATTTATTCTACGCTACTTGTTTAAGTGATATTTATTCACAATCAATAAACATTATTATGGTCTAATTGGTTTGAAAGGAAATTACTTGCAACACCAATAGAAAACCAGCGTCAGACAGCATTCGTCTGGCATTAATGCTGAAATGAACCTTTTTGGCGCAGCCGTGAGGCACACTTATTGTTAAAATAGTACTATCAATTTTACTTTGTTTGTATTTTGTGTTTCACGAACTGTGTCCAAATAAACGTTTTCTTTCTTTCTTTTCGTTTCTTTAATACTACTACTATTTTACTTTTTGTACAAAAATAATAAAATATATGAATAATACGGTAGCCACATATTATGATTGGCAAATCATAAAAGCAGCAAGATAGAACAGAACTTCTCACATTATTCATTACGTTTCACCTCTAAAATACCGCAGTAATTACTTAAACAATTTGTCACGAAGATCCATTAGTAAATCCACGTTAAATAGTATCTACGGAACACGACAAGGTTAATTTCATTTTTCAGTAGAAGACGATTCTCCAGACAGTGAAGCTTGACGACGGCGCGGCGAGGCGCGTGTATTAAACAGACTTAATTTTGGTTTGAGAAAATTATATATCTCGGGGAGAAAATTTGATAGGTACCTCGGGAAAAACACCATGCCAAGTTTTGGTAATGGACGTTTTGGTCCATGGTACATACATGGACATTAATTGTAACCGAGTTTATGTTTTAATTCTTGGATAGGTATTTCGTATTTTTATGATATGACCCAATTTGTTTAAACATTCTTTATTGATATATCATTATTAAAGGTTTTCGCTTCTAAAAATAACTTTGACTCGACTTGAAAAACTATTTCATCCTTTATTCAGCGAAAATAGGACTTAAAAAGCGATAAGTTGGACTTTTCTGCACAAATCCAGTCACATTTAACAAGCTAGGTCCTAATCTTCTTGATTGATGATCTACTTTGCTCGGCATCTGCGCTAGTTTATTTTTCCTCGTTTTCGACGTAGGTATTCAAAAGTAATAGTCATGAAGAGATAACTGATAACTGAACTGTTAAAATTATCATGTTTTCTAAGTAATTAAGGTATTTGCTGTACACAAACTTCCAACTTTCAATGTAAACAAGTAGGTAAATAAAACAATAAACTGCAACCAACCATTAACAGACTGTGAAAAGCGAGCGAGCTAAACTTGTCTAGATAAGAGGTGCACCAACCTGAATGCTGTAGTCGAGTTGACCGGAAAAAATAAATTCTGAACAACTTGAGTAATCTAGCGGGAAGTGTTCACGCTTTCGAGTTGGGGTTAACTTAAATAGTGACGCAAAGAGAATTCAATGAATTTGTTAGAATTTATTGAAGTTATCGCTCAGTGTTACCTAAAATTTGCTCTTTATATTTTACTAGGTTTTGCTCTCGGCTTCGCCAGTGTGGTTCTCGGGATATATCCCACAGGAACGTACTACCGGGATTAAAACTACCATTTGGGTAAATCCAGATTATAAACTATCTGTGCCAAATTTCAGCCGTTTAGCCTTTTTTGCGTCAATCCGGAATATACCTACATCCAGACAAACAGACAAACGGACAAACATTCTTTGTTACCATTTTATTACATGATAGAATGTATTGAGCGAATATAAATACATCTACATTGATATTGAGCATATGGTGTTAAAACTGCTATCGAAAGTCGAGCTCTTGAATGTAATTAGAGGCTGTTTTATTGTATTGTAATGTATAATATGGGCGTAATTAATACGAGTATTATACATAAAAACGCAAAAAAAACTCATATTTTATATTAAAAAACTACTTTAAATATCCTTACTTTTGTGCAAATTCTCAACTGAAGTTGAGAACCCACGTTTGCAGCTGCTAGTTGCTATTTGCTATTTGCTCAAAGTGATTGTGGCTCGTGTAAACAAAATCTTATTAAATTACGAGTTAAGTATTTTTCTTGGGTGTTTAGGTTCGCAAAAAAAGCAGTATAGATATTAACACATAATATTACCATAAGAAACAATGTTCCTATATAAACATTTCGAGTTAATTAAGTTTAAGAGTCCGTGCACAAAATTTACTCGACAGGGTTTAGGTAAATTCATTGCGATGCTATGTTTGTGTGCACCGTTCACGCACACACGCCTAATGATCGAGCGTAGTGATCGTTTAAACAGTTTTGATCCTATAGATGATATTTCTTAGTTACGTTGGTACGGTTAAGAAATAAGTCCGGAACGTTTGTGTATCGTTTAGTATAATTATTTATAACAATCAACATAAAAATGCTACAATTTGGTGTTAGACGCAATATGTAGTAGTGTTGCCGATTCTCTTGTACACCGAACTGAACTAACTAAAATTCCTTTAACATTTCACATTTTATATGGAAAATATGAAAAATTGTTACCTAATGTTGAGTTTTGGGGTTTATGGGTCTCATAAAGGGGGTCGAAATTGTCATTATTTTTGCGATAGGACACACCATTTACGAGACATAAGCTAAAACAAAGAAAAAAAGATACAGTACTGTTTTTGCACCTGAAGTCGGGGTGTTGGTTTGAATTTTAGTTCATGACAAACCATTTTATTCCACACCTTTTTAATCGCAATTAAAAATAGTCCGATTTAAGGGTTGTGCAGACCAGCGCGACTTGTTGCGCGACACGACACCCGTTATTGTTATTCTGTGAAGTTTTCTTAGAAATTGTATTGTTCGTGTCGCGTCGCGCGACTAGTGGCGCTGGTTTGTACGAGCCTTCAGTTAGACAATCAAAATTTTGGTGAAAAACGTGAAATTCAGAATAGCGAAATTGCCATTTTCACTAAATGAATAACTCAATGCCAGCTTAGTGCTGTCAAACTAAAATATAGTTAAGTTGTGTCACTTTAGTCTATTTCAGAATGGGAAATCGTAAGTTTTCTATAGAGAATTAATAAACTTTACACCCTGTTCCTCATACCTATAATTATAAGATCAAATTACTATGTAGGTACCTATTTAATACATAGGCACCTGCTATAGCAATGAACTCGAATTGTTCAGAACTAATTAAAGCAATATCCTTTAACGTTGCACTTGCAGCTTCAGTGGTCAACTTAACTTTATTTAATTACTGCATAATTGAACAGAATAGACTTTGCAGAGCTGAAAACTGTTCTCGGTACTCTAACATTAAAGTAAGACCGAATACCCTTTATTTGAAAATACATTATGTTGCTAAAAGTTAAGTTTTCCAAAATAATACTGATATGGTGTTAGTTCGTTTATATGTTTGGGTTAATTCCAACAAAGTAGACTAAATATCTTCCCTAAGAAAGTCGCTAATAGGACCACCACCATGCATTATCCACAATCAGAAATCTGACCTTAATGATTATTGTCATCCCATGTAATTGTGTCTTGACCGTAGTTAACCTTTGTTGTCGTGAGCAAATGTCAGAAGAAAATTAGTTTGTAGCGACTCGGGAAAATACCTATAGGCCTCCTAACATATTTATGACTGTTGAGGTCGAATGGCTTCAGGTGAACACGTAGATTACAAAACAAGGAGAGAGTTTTTTTTTATTTCCTTTAGTAGCAACTTGCAACATATTAATAGTCATATTCATGATATGAACGTCTTATTAAGCAATTATGCATAACATGTCTAAACATACTCTCTATGTAAATAAATAAATTTCTCCCAAAGGGCTTTCTCAAACTACCAACGTTTTCCAACTACACCGCACTTAGTAATAACACCGGGATAATCCAAACACTGTGTCTACACGAGAGCTTAGCTCAGTTTAGAGCAAGTCAGCTGTTTGAATCAAGCACCCTCTGTGGTATGATTAGTTTACTAAGGTTCACTGGTTTATTTTCGAGTACTTAACGTTAGAGAAATTAATTGTTCACCAAATTGACAGTACACTACGTCAATACGTATAATCACGCATAACTTTTTGCATAGCAGTCCGAGTTTGAAGATTCTTTTTTATTGGATATACTACAATAACAGCCACATTTTTATAAAACTTCCCTGTGTACTACGTACGTTTGTAGTTTTGTTTCTTTTCGTTTTAAAAGCAGCTTCTGTCCAATGTCTTCTTCTTTAAATGCAGTGTATACCTATAATCTTTGTATATAGTGTATGTAGTTATGATGACACTGCAACCTAATAGAGACTTGAAGTTGACCTGATGATGGAGATGGAAGTCAGTCGAGAGAGCTCCTCAACAGTTTGCAGCAGATACATCATGTTTGCGCATATTTCATTCGTCTTGATGAAAACCATAGACCTAGCTGGGCTATGACTGTCATCGAGGGTTTGATGATAGAGATGAAAGACTGTCGAGGGAAGTCTTTATAAGAAAAGGTATCAGAAAATAAAAAATAAAAACTTTTTAACAAAAATCAAATCAAATAAAAAAAAAATGTAAACCTTGTTTAACTAAGCTCATAAATTAATGTAACTCTATCTGAGTCGGCGCCAAACTACCTAAAAGGCGCCAAGTAAAATGATGACAGCTTGAAAAAATTAACAATGGGTCCTGACCTCCGTAAGAAATAAAGACTTCGTGATTCATATACCTACAGGGCAGGGACATCGACGCAAAAACTGATACCATGGATTCGGTACATGATTCTGAACCCCCTGCGTCGAAATTTTTCGTCAGTTATTTAAGAAAAAATCTGCTGTTCCAGACATTTTGACCGCGTAGGTTTTTAGTGGTAGTTGGTTAGGCACTTTTCTATGGCAGGTTAAAAAAAAAATTACCGGCGAAAAATTTCAACACAGGGGGTTCAGAATCATGTACTGAATCTATGGTATCACTTTTCGCGTAATTGTCCCTGCCGCCCTATATAATATGTTGTTTGTATTTTATTTTTAAACCGATGGGGATTTGTGAGATCTAGTTCCGAAATCCCCATTGATGGGGATTTGTTGACAAGAAAGTTCACAAATCCCCATTGATAGGGATTGTCAATCAGGATTAGTGGAATAACCCTAGATTAGCTGTTTCTACTTCAAAACTATTACCAACCAGTTAAAAAATTTCTCTAGCTCCCACTTTAGTAACCTAATATTTCTAACTTTCCATTAATATATTACGTAAAAAAAACATTTATTGCAGACAATAAAAGTCCATATTACAAAACACAATTAGAAAATACTCTCAAAAAAGTCATGTTACTTTTAATAAGCTCTGAAGTACTCAAGCAAAAACATATTTTTATTATTTTATTTTTACTACAAATAACAATATTTCGGCATGACATAAAAATTGTCTAAGCCTGTTTACTTAGTTCTAGTTGTTCAAGAAGGCATTTCTATTTCTACACGAGATTTTTCTTGCAAATGGAATTATTTTCTTAAATAACCAGACAATTTTCCGTCTACAGTCCCCATTCCCACGACGACCTTCTCTAGCGAGGCATGATATTATAATATTGAGTTTGCAAATTGACATAAGCTTCCTTTACACCCTTCAACATTTTCAACGTTGATAACTAATCTTGAAAAGCGTATTATTTTACAAATTCGAGTCTTTAGGGTCCCCGAAACGATCAATTCAATTCAATTCAATTTTATTCATGAACAATTCACATTGTGTTTGACAAAACTTCATAAAAACTATAGAACTAACACATTCATGATACAATAAATTATAGAAAAAAAAAACATAACAATAAAATAAAAATTCAATAACATTACAAATTAAACATTCAATACAATTAAAAATTCAATAATATTGAAAGCTATTACGATACAAATATTACCCAGTCTCTGAATTAACTAATATAATTTTTATTTATTTTTTAAACGTGGATATGTCATCGTCTATTGAATACAGACATTTCTCCAATAGGAACGCTCTGACTCTTGACTTAAAAGAGTTTTTTATAAATTATGGTTTTTAAGTCCAATGGCAACCTGTTAAAAATCCGCACTGCTTGGTATTGAGGACTATGTTGAACAATCTTAAGTTGGGGTATTATTTTGCTTTTAAAATATTTCCTGTGCGTACTTTCCCTCAACTGTGTCTCCTCATCTGTTTCATAATTATAAAATAATAATAATAATATCAGCCTGTTACTGTCCCACTGCAGGGAAAAGGCCTCTTCTCATACAGAGAAGGCACGAGCATTGAGGCACGCTTGCTCAAGACGGGTTGGCGATTTCAGAATTATATTAACTATACTGTGCTATTCTGTAACCATCTCACCGTGAAAACTTAGGGGAAGTGTTCGTGCAGTGAGCTGTCAGTGTCACCCCATCCGATACTAGGGATGACCAAGCATTACATTTACAAACGTAATCGAGATTTAAATTATATTTTTTATGTTAATTCTATTGACAATTTTATATTAAGTATTCTAAAGCTAGTATTTAAATGTCTAAACATTATTATATAGGGGGGGTTTTAATAAAATAGCAAAACAGATATCCAATCAGAAACTCAATTTTGTTTTATTCTATTTTGTTCCTATACTAGTCCCTTAATATAAATAGCCTGAGGCGCGACGCGTTACGTACGTAGGTACCTACCAACAACAATAAATAAAATAGAACGTACCTACATAGGTATCTAAACGTTGCTGCTACTTACGTACTAAAGAAAATGCTCATCAACATAGTTTGTTATTATGAACCCATTGTTAACTTATATTATAAACGCAATCGAGTGTTAATAGTGTGTAATTTAACCCCACACAAACTATGTGGGAACCTACCTAAATGATGTAAGTAGTCATATAGATAAAAAGATGTGTATATTATTTGTACCTACCTACCGAATATTTTATTGGAGATAACCTACCTACGCGTTGAATAAAATCATATTCATCAAATCCTTCTTAAGTTCAACAGCTGACACTTGCAGCGCGCGCACACCGAATCACTTCACCACGTTGAAGCGGTAAGAATTGCGCTTGCGCGCTAGGTAGACACTATCACATTGGGTTTTTTTTTACTTACTACGTACCTACATACTTATTCAACTTGTAACGCGTCACGTACTTGCGTACTAAATACCAACGTCCAATAAGTACCTAGATACAATGTTTTATTCATCATCATTATATATAACCCAAGTAAAACTGACACTTGTAGCGCGCGCACATCACATCACCGAAGTGTTGTCGCCGAGGAAATAACACGCCTTACCACGGTGACCACCCGCGTGATCACTTCACCCGATTCTTAAAGAATCGGATGAAGTGATCACGCCGCGCAGGCGCGCTGTTACGCACTTTATTTATTTTTTCCCCTCTTTGACGGCCATGTCCATAAGCCTATACGTGTTCAGAGTCAATAATGAGTACCTATTTATTTCAATACTTTTAGATAATTCAATGTCTAAATCATACCGTTTTGTACATTTAAAAAGTCAGTTTATTGCCTAGATACATTTTGTTTTCAATAATTAAACTAGTTTTTTTTAAATGAACTAGTTACATACTACTTATTCAACCTGTAGGTATGTAACGCGTCACGCATGTGCAGTCAGAACATATATAAAATAAAATTTAATAAGTAGGTACTAATAAGTACAGCAATAAGCAGCAAAAAAACAAAGTGCGTAACAGCGCGCCTGCGCGGCGTGATCACTTCATCCGATTCTTTAAGAATCGGGTGAAGTGATCACGCGTGTGGTCACCATGGTAACGCGTGTTATTTCCTCAGCGGCGCGCCTGCGCGAAGTGATCACTTCATCCGATTCTTTAAGAATCGGGTGAAGTGATCACGCGGGTGGTCACCATGGTAACGCGTGTTATTTCCTCAGCGGCGCGCCTGCGCGAAGTGATCACTTCATCCGATTCTTTGAGAATCGGGTGAAGTGATCACGCGGGTGGTCACCATGGTAACGCGTGTTATTTCCTCGGCGACAACACTTCGGTGATGTGATGTGCGCGCGCTACAAGTGTCAGTTTTACTTGGGTTATATATGATGATGATGAATAAAACATTGTAGGTACTTATTGGACGTTGGTATTTAGTACGCAAGTACGTGACGCGTTACAAGTTAAATAAGTATGTAGGTACGTAGTAAGTTAAAAAAATCTCAATGTGATAGTGTCTACCTAGCGCGCAAGCGCGATTCTTACCGCTTCAACGTGGTGAAGTGATTCGGTATGCGCGCGCTGCAAGAGTGTCAGCTGTTGAACTTAAGAATTTTGTAATGATTTGATGAATATGATTTTATTCAACGCGTAGGTAGGTTATCTCCAATAAAATATTCGGTAGGTAGGTACAAATAATATACACATCTTTTTATCTATATGACTACTTACATCGTTTAGGTAGGTTCCCACATAGTTTGTGTGGGGTTAAATTACACACTATTAACACTCGATTGCGTTTATAATATAAGTAAACAATGAGTTCATAATAACAAACTATGTCGATGAGCATTTTCTTTAGTACTTAAGTAGCAGCAACGTGTAAATACCTATGTAGGTACGTTCTATTTTATTTATTGTTGGTAGGTACCTACGTGCGTAACGCGTCGCGCCTCAGGTTATAATATATATTAAGGGACTAGTCTAGGAACAAAATAGAATAAAACAAAATTGAGTTTCTGATTGGATATCTGCTTTGTTATTTTACTAAACATTACTATATAGGGGGGTATATAATGTAATGTTTAGACATTTAGATACTAGCTTTAGAATACTTAATAAAAAATGTCCAATAGAATTAGCATAAAAAATATAATTTAAATCTCGATTACGATTGTAAATGTAATGCTTGGTCAATCCCTAGCATCAGTGAGTTTTCACTGACAGCTCACTCCACGCAAGTTTTCACGGTGATATTTTTACAGAATCGACATGCAGGTTTCCTCACAATGTTTTTCCTTCAACGATGTCAGTAATGTCCCAGACCAACTCAGAAAGTACATTATGAATTGAAAAAGTCACATTGGTACTTGCCCGGATTTGAACCCACAACCTCGTGCATGAGAGGCGAGGCCTTAACCACTGGGCCATCACGACAGGTATGCAGATTATGCAGGTATTTTTTTCAAATTCACCAACAATACTAAAACATAGAGGCTGGGCACAGTAAGAATTTTTAAATTTATAAAGTGTGGCCGACAGCACTCTATTTGTGATAGGCCGGGCCATGGTTCGTATGGCTCTCTTTTGGAGTACAAAGGCTCTCTGGCAATTATATTTAAAACTATTCCCCCAAAACTGAACACTATATCTCAAGCTTGATTCTATTAGAGCATAGTATACCATTTTAAGGTGTTTTATGTCTATTTCATCCCTAAGACTGCGTAAGGCATAACACGCTGTGGAAATAGACGAATCAATGGCTTGCAATTCCCTTTTCCAATTTAAATATTTGTCAATGTATACCCCTAGAAACTTTACCTCATTAACTATGTCAATTTTAACTTTATTAAGTGCGATCGTCATGTTTTCTTTATTACGAGCTGTTGTACTAAATAACATTATTTTGGTTTTTTCACTGTTAATTATAAGCTTGTTACTTTCAAACCAAGAATAAAAAACTGTCAACACTACATTAACCATAGCAGAAAGCTCCTGTATGTCACTAGCTTCAACTATTGCGTTGGTGTCATCTGCAAAAACTGTCAGCTGTGTGTCGGTAAATATTGAAGTAATGTAGTTAATTAAATAATTTGTGAATAATATAAACAAAATAGGCCCCAAAATCGATCCTTGGGGTACGCCCGCTACAATAACTTGTATAGAAGATTGATTGCAATTGTTATTAGCATTTGCTTGCATATTACTAATATCCACATACATTTTCCTGTTACTCAAATAAGATGAGAAAAGTTGTAGACTTTTGCCCCTCACACCATAATGCTCCAATTTTGCAATGAGTAATTTGTGGTTAATTGTATCAAAGGCTGAGCTTAAATCAAGGAAAATGCCCGCTACCCTTTTTTCCGATTCAATTTACTAATAATATGTTCTACTAATGTATATATAGCGTCCCCTGTTCCGACATTTTTTTGGTATCCAAATTGTCTCAAGTGCAAAACCTTGTTTAAATTTAGATGAACCTTAAGTCTATACTTAATATTTTTTTCAAAATTTTTGGAAAGATCAGTTGTAATTGACTATGTTTATGTGAATGAAGATTTCAAATGATAGAAGAATGAAGCTCCAATGGAAGGTGTATCATCTGCGCACGCCCCATTCGATTTTTGAAATGTGCTGAGAATAGTCGCGGCACTCATAAACAATATGAGTTTAAACGCAAGTAAGATTTAGGCATTTCTTGCGGATTCAACGCAGAAAAAAAGAAAAGATAGACGTTTGGTATGAAGAATGGTATAAAACTGAGCTGAGGTAGAAAATTTACGTCCGTCATGAATTCTAGTGCAGTCGATTTAAAAATAACAATGGTCATTATTGCCGTCATTTAACATGGTGCGTCAATTGCCATCAATCAATTTTTTTGTCATTTTTGTTAATCTCGTAATAATATGGTCAATCGCTTCAATTGCATTTTGTACACGATTATTTTGCGCATCAATGTGTATTAATCACGTAAACATTGACAGTTGCAATCGATTGTTTCGGGGAAACTTTTGAAGATTGTTAAAATAATCGCACGACTGCTCTGTTCAGATCAGTAACATCACTTAACTGTAGAAACAAGCATTGTACGCGTACCAACTCGGGAAATCAATTATGTCCAGTGCTGCTACGAGTACTACATTGTTTAAGTTCTCAGACTATTAATAAGTAAGGGTTTATTTACAAACGTTGCATAAGGTTAAGTAACGATTAGTGACTGTTCAACCATACATTTTTGACGTTTGAACGTCAATTAACTGTAAACAACATTTATAAATAAACTCCATAATGCCTGTACGAGTATATTGTAAACAAAGTCTATCGCAGATGTATCTGTTATTACCGCTCTAAAAGTAATGCACATTTTGGATAGGTTTCATTCCTGCTAAAAGTATGTGATACAGTGATGAAAAAGCAATATAGGTACCTACCTACATAAATAACGTTTTCTCCCAGAATGATCTATCACGTTTCTGAGAACATTATCAATCTTACAAAGATGACGTTTTAAAACTCTCAAAATGGAAACTCCCCATTTAAGTATTTATTGATTAGGTAGGTACCTACTGTACAGTTGCCCCCTTATTTATAAACCTTGCTTAAAGTTAAGTAATGATTATTGCCTGTTGAACCATATATATTTTGGACGCTTAAACGTATCATAACTTTAATAAACGTTTATTAATAAGAGGGTGAGTCTTTTGAAAATTCATAAATAAGATCGTGGATTGATGGATGCTACCTACCCACATAAAGATGTATCGTAATTATTTCAAAATGAAAACTATGGGAACATTTCTCTGCGATATTGTACCTATTTAAGAAAATGGTATACCTACAGCTCGATCGATTTAACCCTAGTTAGATAACTATCTTGCGAGGTACGTTAAAGATAACCATACGCATCTGAGAGCACGCTTTTTATAATATTAATTATGTTAATGGGAGAGTTTTCCAGTCCCCATAAGTTACTTTAATTCTACACACTTACAACAAGCGGTCTATTCCGTCAAAATGACACGGTGAAAACTTAGGTGAAGTGAGCTGTCATTCCACCTGTTGTTAGGCACTATTGACAGTTCACTTCAAACTCACTTCACCGGAGTTGAGAGATGTTTTACAGAACAGCACTTCAGTCATGTTGTAGTCATAAGCTAAGCACAATATTCATCTCATCTCAGTTTAGCCCGGAATCACCCACTGTTGGGAATAGGCCTCCCCTTTTTTCTGCCATATTTCCCTGTTCCATGCGTCTCTCATCCAGGTGTTTCCCACGACTTTGACGATATCATCAATCCAACGCGCTTTTGGACGGCCCTGGTTTCTCTTGCCTAACCTTGGCCACCATTCGGTCATAGCTTTACTCCATCGGCCATCTCCGCGTCTATCTAAATGTTCTGTCCAACTCCACTTGAGGTGCATCGCCCTGTCCCCAACGTCGTAGACTTTCGACCGACGACGGATTTTGGTATTACGCACTCGGTCACAATATTTTTATTTATACATAAACAGTCGTAACTCGTGAACTAAATACCAAGTTAAATAAAAAACAAAACCGAGGCTAGCCTAGCTCATTAAAGCGCTTCATAGCAATTCATTTTAGGAAAGATAGATTCATAAATTATTCTGATAACAACTTTCAAATCTACATAGATATACATGACATGACGATGGCAAGCGACATAATAATTTACATAATAATTTTATTTTTTCCTATAAGTGGTTAATGGAATTACCACTTTTCAAAAAAAAAAAACAAAACCCTGATACAAAAATAATTACGAACCTTTATGAGAAACAATATTCTTAAAATTTGATCGTCGCGTCGCTTCGGCGTCGTCGCCTCATTGTTTGAGGAAACATTTAACAAAAACTGGCCAAGTGCGAGTCGCACACGAAGGGTTCCGTACCACCGTACAATATTAGCAAAATATAACGTATTAAAAAAAACTACTTACTAGATCTCGTTCAAACCAATTTTCGGTGGAAGTTTACATGGTAATGTACATCATATATTTTTTTTAGTTTTATCATTCTCTTATTTTAGAAGTTCCAGGGACACAAATTTTAACACTTTGGAAGTCTCTCGCGCAAACTATTCAGTTTAGTATTAGAAACCTCAATATCATTTTTGAAGACCTATCCATACACCCCACACGTATGGTTTTGATGTTTTTTTTTTTTTCGGACGCCACGTCCTGAAGCCTTTTCCAATAAAATAACATGCATCGATAACATTATTGTAATACAACACATACTAAATCACCAACTACCGCTCGTTACAACGGTGTAAGTCTGAAAGCGAGAGTTGTTACGCTAACCGATCACGTCTGTCCTCGGGGACCCGCACGTGAACCAATGTCCAACATTATTACCTATCCTCCCAAGACCTTTAACTTATGACGTGCACACACTTCACACGCGCCTCACATACACATGCCAATCACACAGATACTACATACTGGAACATCAAAGTGCGGCTTTATAAGTGATCCTTTCTTCAAGTATATTCAGGTATAACCTACCTGTTAAGTGCCATGCAAGGCATAGGTAAGGGTCAAAGCTTACTGAATGACAGCTTATCATAGTAGTACCTACAATAAATAAATTAATGGGTATGTTAGTAAGACTCGTACAGTCACACAGATAAAGATATAATAAACTTAAATTGTTGACAGTAGTTGTAGTTTCACGAGGTTGTAGTCACGAGGTTGTGGGTTCAAATCCTGGCAAGTACCGATGTGATTTTTTCAATTCATATGTGCTTTATTTATTTATTTATTTATGTACATACAGTAAAAGTACTTTCTGAGTTTATCTTCGACATTACTGACATCGATAACGGAAAACACCGCGAGGAAACCTGGTCTTATAGTTAATATAATTCTGAGTCACCAACCCGTCTTGAGCAAGCGTGGTGATCAATGCTCATGCCTTCTCTGTATGAGAAGAGGCCTTTGCCCTGCAGGGGGACAGTAACAGGCTGGTATTATTATTAGTTGTAGCTTAAAAAGAAGGGGTGTACGCACGGCTACACATCAAGCTATAATTTTCCAGTATAAGTTGACCTCGCATTGTACTGAAATCCTATATAATGCGAAATCAGCATAAACTGGAAATGTATAGCTTGATGTGTAGCCGTGTGTACTATGAAAGGATTTTGCTAGAATCAACCCAAAGGAGGAATTCATTCATATGAAAAATCATATTCCTTGGGTTTATTCACAAAAAACTTGGCACACACACGTACCTACATGAGAAATATAACAGTTTGACATTATTCGTTTTTCAAAACTACCTCCCAATAAGGTAGTAAGTATTTATGCTCTTCCTAGCCTAAAGCACAGGTTCAACCTAGTTCAGGCAAATAAGCAACTGTGCTCTATTTTTATGATTAAGTTACTTATTGTAATGTGCCCTTTTTATAAATAAACGATTTTATTATCATTTTATTATTTATAAGGGTTTAGAGAGTGTTAAAGTTTGTATGAAAGAATCTTAAAGCGCGGTCCGATGTATCTGAAACTCAGCATTAATAACTTTAAGACAAAAATAAGAATTACGCGTTTTGGAT
Source organism: Agrochola lota (assembly GCA_947364205.1). Taxonomy (NCBI): domain Eukaryota; kingdom Metazoa; phylum Arthropoda; class Insecta; order Lepidoptera; family Noctuidae; genus Agrochola; species Agrochola lota. The sequence goes on along the minus strand of OX376235.1, from coordinate 14,644,856 downwards.
GTTCAGAAAATCAACCCCTAACTAAGAAATTTGAAACTTGGCAGAAATACCTAATTAGGTAAATAATAAAGATCGTAATTATAAATTTTACAAAACTCCATTACAGGAGTGGAAACTGCGAAATCACAGCGTCACCTTTGTACGTATTTTTCTGTTCTTTTCTTTTTGTCCCTTTCATAAATGTTCATAAATGGTTAAATAAATATATAATAAATAAATCTACGCGGACAAGCGAAGAGTAATCGAAAATTTTTCCAAACAGAAATACTCAAACTCGTTAATTTCCCCGTTTCAATCCGGTTTTCGCTCAGGTCACAGTACTGTAACCGCGCTTTTGAAAGTAACTGACGACATCCGCTGGGCAATGGAGAATAAGTCCCTTACTGTTCTTGTATTGCTTGACTTTAGTAGCGCCTTCAACTCAGTGGATTTTGACATTTTATTAGGTATCCTTAAAGCTATCAATTTCTCTTCTTCCGCTTTAGCTTGGTTCAGTTCTTATCTTCGGGGACGCTCTCAGTGTGTTCGCCTGGAGGAGTCCTTCTCTGATTGGTGTAGCCTCACTGAGGGTGTTCCTCAGGGTAGCGTTCTCTCTCCTCTTCTTTTTTCAATATTTATTAACTTTGTTACCAGAGTAATCTCCTCTAGTTTTCATCTCTACGCAGATGACTTGCAGCTCTACCGACATTTTACTGTAGCTGACGCGGGTTCTGCAATTGCTGCTATGAATCATGACCTGGCTTGTATCAGCGTTTGGGCTAAGTCATTTGGTTTGCAAATCAATCCAACTAAATCCCAGGCCATGATCATAGGCAGCAGATTCGTTCGCAATGCGGCTGATGTTGCATCTCTGATGCCTTTGTATCTCGATGGTGTTCGCATTGACTACAACGAAACCGCCAAAGATCTGGGTGTAATTTTTGACTCCAATCTTTCGTGGCGTGCTCAGGTCAATGAGGTCAGTCGAAAGGTACATTTCTCCTTTCATTCATTGAAAAGCCTTCAAAGTCTTCTGCCCTTGAAGACTAAAATTTCTTTGGCACAAACACTTATTCAGCCGATTATAGATTATGCCGACGCCTGCTACCTGGATGCTACCGAGGAGCTATTAAATAAGCTTGAGCGCTTGCAAAACTTGTGCATTCGCTTTGTTTTCGGTCTACGAAAGTATGACCATGTTTCTCACCTTCGCAAGGAACTCAAGTGGCTCCCAATCCGCCTTCGCAGGAACACTCGGATTTTATGTCTCGTTTTCAACATCTTACACAACCCGTCTTATCCTTCCTACCTGCGTGAGCGTTTTTCTTACGCTCGCCCTAGCGACGCTCCGTGTAGATCACACCTTAGATCCCTCCTTAAATCTCATCCTCATAAGACAAGCTACTATTCTTATTCCTTCTCTGTGCACGCAGTAAGACTGTGGAACTCACTTCCGCCTAGCATTCGTGATTTAAAAACTGTTTCACAATTTAAATATCGAGTAAAAGAGCATTATCTTTCCTCTCTACTGTGAGTATTTATTTACCTATAATATGTATGTTTATTTATTTAAGCTTTATGTATTTATTTAAGTATATGTTAATTTATTACGTTATACGTGTAGGTATATTTGATATGTTTTAGTATAAGACTTCGCAAATTCATATTTTTCTCTTTTTGTTCTCACACACTATTGTCTACATTTCTTTCTCATTTCTCCTTTCGCAGGTCTGCTGGAAGAAATTTCTTAAGAAATAAGCAGTACCTTTGTACTCAAATTATAATTATGTCGTATCTGTATGTATTTTACTGTGTGTACATAAATAATAAAATAAATAATAAAATAAATACTCGCTTGATAGTTGCACGAGTGACCTTGAAAATATTTCTGAATACATGCTTATTTTCATCAAAGCTCGAGATAAAGACATCTTATGTGCTTCACCCATTTACAAAGTCTCTCAGACGGTACCTTTAGAGTAAACATTAAGAACATTATCTAAGTGAAGGGTGGGCGTTTTTGGGGGACTGTCTTATGTAATTTTGACGTTTGAAAAGTGCTGATTCTTAGCCTATTTTGAATAAATGACTTTTGAATTTGAATTTGAATAAGTCCTACTGGAGCTTTTTGCCTGAAACTCTAACACGCTCCATAGCTCTAATTAGAATATTTACTTGGCACTTATTATGCCTACTGCACTGCGTTCTCTAATTCCGAAGTTTTACTTTGACATACGAGTACCAGAAGCGTACCTAATAGTCTAACGAAGCGTCTTGTGTTGGAGTGCAGACTTTATGGTGATTAAATAATTTCTGTCTTACAAAGCAATGCCCCAAAAAAGCTTTGTACTATTTCATATTTGAAATTTATGTTTGTCATCCAATATGTCAAAGATACCATTAGAACATCATTGTGATCCCAAGCGTCTTTCAATTTCACCCTTCATCCCTCTCATAAGACTTTTTTTTACAATGAAACGCATTAATCAAGTTCCGAGCCATTTTCATTAAACAATTTTTCAACAAAGATAATCTTACATCATGCGAACATAATTTGATAGGGATAAGAAAAATGTTAATCACTCAAAAATATTTGTTATATTTTTATTACCTACACGCATAAGCTACTTTTTATCATACCTAATGTAATGAGCTATAGGTACTACATAAGCAGTTTACGTAAGCAGTGATAGCCTATTTGTGTGACCGTCAGACTGCCAAGTCATAGGTCTCGAGTTCGAACCCAAGGCACACACCTCTGACTTTTCGGATTCACGTGCGTATTGTATAATTATCAATTGCTTCAAAAACGGTGAAGGAAAACATCGTGAAGAAACCGGCGTGCCTGAGAGATATTTCTCGACGGCATGTGAAGCCAAGTCAGAGGCCTTTGGGCGGCTTTAAAACTCTGACACCAGGTTAGTCACTAACCACACGAAAAGAAGAGAAGGTACTACATAAGATCAAAGGCCGAGTTTCGTTCAGACTTTACACGCCAACTACGGTTTAGGAAGAGAAACCAGCCAGAGCGTGTCGGAAACGCACAATAAAGGGTTCCGTAGTTGGAATGAATTTATCCCAAGAACAAACTTAACATTGTAGTTGACAAACATGTTCTCCCATACATTACAACTGCAAATGTAAGTTTGTACGTACAATATTGAGAGATTTACCATGTTATTTTAAGACCATAGACTTTTATAGGTTTTCCTGTAATCTATGAGTAAAGAACCATTCTCTGTACTTTTTTCAAAATTTTAGGCTGATAGTTTCGGAGATAAGGGGGGATGGTTAATTTTCATATATTTTCTTAAATATCTTTAAAAGTATCTATTTTAATATTATCACAAAAACCTTGAGATCCTCGCAACAAGCCCTTTCATTTGATATGTCACACGGTACAGTGTGCATTTTTTATTTTTTTTATTTTCCTATTTGCCCCCCAAAAGTGACCCTCTTGTTACACGTCCGTATTTGGCTCACAGAAATACATAAGTGTACCGAATTTCAACTTAATCGTTTCATTAGATTCGGGGCAAATTGATGGTACTTTTAGTCTAACCCATTTTTGTTCCCCAACAAAAATCCGACGAAATTGATGATACACGACGCAAAAAGCGAAATTGTTTTAAACACTGCGACCCTTACTAACAGATGTATTGTGACTCCGTCTCGGAAAATAAAAAACTAGAACTGTGGTACAAAATAAAGGAATATGTGTTTTCTTCACATTTTCCTGCTTTGCTACCTACTATAAAAAACGAATTATATGTCACTATCATAATGTTGCAAATTCGAAGAAACAAGAAATAGGAAAAGAAAACTGGTGACATCCTTATCCGTAAATTGAGAGGAGCTCGTGGCTAAGTAATAACAGCCGCGCGGGTTCGTCCAACAGGTTAAGCTATGCTTGCCGGGGTTGATCCGTGGATGGGTGACCATCTTAACATACCGAGACTCTTTCGTGCCTCGGAAAGCACGTAAAGCCGTTGGTCCCGGCTGTCATTTGTGGATCTTTGGCAGTTGTTACGGGTCGTCAGAAGTATGAAAGTCTGACAACCATTCTTACGAAGGGGTATCGTATTACCCAGTTACTGGGTTGTGGAGGTCAGATAGGCAGTCGCTCCATGTAAAATACTGGTATTAAGCTGCATCCAGTTAGACTGGAAGCTGACCCCAACATAGTTGGGAAAAGGCTAGGCAGATTGGTCCTTATTCGTAAATTATGAGAAAATGTCTACAGAAATAATACAAAAAGAAGACCAAGAGTTCACTCACCTGCAACTGCCGCCACTTTTACACATGATAGAGGTCCTCAGGTACAGCAGACCCTCTCCGCAGTCCACTCCGGAGTAACTCTCGAAACACTAACAGTAAAACTCCCTGTGATGCGGAAATTATTGTGGAGTCAGCAATAAATATTGTGAATAATCACGTGCAAATTCCCGCTATAGTCTATCTAATATGACAGCGAGGTTTTTTGCTGTCTACAGTCGTCTTTTATATTTTCGTCTATTTTAAAATTCGTTCCTTTACCAGCCAAGGCACATAATACCTTTTGAAGCAGACTTTATTAAAATTACTTGATAACAAAGATCACAATAACTTTGACCAATGTCGAGTTGACATCAACCTAAAACCTTTTTAGTGACCTGTGACCATTTTATAAAATGAAAGTTTTTTATTTTTATTGTTAGCCTCTGTGGGTGTCACATATTAAATTCGGTCTGACATGTAAAGAAGATGGCTGAATGTTATTCTGCGTATTTTATGATTACTATGCAATACATAATGAGTCGGTAAAGCAGATTCTACCGTGCAATGAGCAGACGAAAATATAACGAAAATATTTTCGCCTGCCAGAGAAACGGGTGCCAACTCTGGCACCCGTTTTGAAGGCGCTGAATGAAGTGGGTTCCGGTGACTGCGCTGCTCCTTGCACCTCATACGTCGCGTCACACCTGTACACTGATAGCAGACCCAGTGCCCTGAGCTGTGTGCCTTCGAGTCAGCACGAGTCGGAGTTTAGCTGCACCACTGGACTCTGGACCTGGAAACAAAATCATTTTTTAAACCTGGTAGAAAAATATTGTAAAATGATTATTGTCGTCGTAATTATATTATTATCTATTCCCAGTATTTATTATTACGAAATTATTTTCCTATCTTTATCAAAACATTTAAGCTATCCATGAAATCAAACATTTTTATTTAATAATATTCAAATTCGTACGTATGGCATCAAACACTTTAATTATTAGGGATTTACAACATTGCAATCCTCAAAATATTCGTAATATTCGTGCAAAAATGTTATATTAAACAGTAAGTCATATCATTATGTAAATTAAGATCACGATAAGCTGGAATATATTTTTGGATAAAGTTCAGCGCTTAGCAATTCCTTTTTTTCCATAGCCTTGTTCCTAATTCAACAACAAATGAGACATACGTCAAAGAAATGCCCTGTCGAATTATTTATGAAGATATTCGTCAGTCTCCCTCACGCTGGTGAGAACGGAAATTTCGAATTAGACACGATAATATAGGAATTGTTAAATCTCCAGACGAAGAAAATATTTATTTTCTCCCTGTGGCAAACTGGAAGCTTCTTGTTAATATTGTAAGAGAAATGATTGTGACGAGACCAGCTTACATGACACGATTAAAGTAGAAAGTAAGTAAGATTTAATTAGCAACAAACTAGCTACAATTTCTGAGGGCATAAAACTCATTTATATTTCTTTTTTTTCTCTCCAATTGTAAATATCGTATTTCTCCCAAGAGCGATATTTACATTTAAATTGCAAAAGGTTGTGTTAATATTTTTGCTGTTTATTTGAGAGCAATAAAAGTCACTTATTGCGGTGGATGAGTTTTATAAACGAGCGTGCTGCAATATTTACGAGTTCACAAGGGCCAAGCAACTTCCACAGCACTTTTTCAACGTTCATGACGATTCACGAGCATAAAGGCCTATTCAGATAGAAGCGATATCGCCGCGATGTCGCTGTCGCTCTGGGTAGTGATACTAATATAAAGTGACTGGAATGCGGACCAGCATCGCTACCGAGCTTGACAGCGTATCGCTTATTTATCTAATAGGCCTTAATTTGTATACTGCAACAAACAAATAAGAAACAATCACAGCACATACGTACTCGTATAAAGGAAAAAGTCCGAAAATCGTTAATTTGTAATTTTATCACATAATCTTTTTTTGACGATTACAAACTTACATGTACAATTAGAGAAATGACCGTGACATATGTATGGGAGAACATGTTTTTCAATCACAATGTTAAGTTTGTTTTTGGTATAAATTCATCCCAACTACGAAACCCTACATTGTGCGTCGTCCGACACGCACTTGGCCGCTTTTTTTGGAGTTTGGTAGTTTTTGTTCCTATTAGATTGAGTAGTTTTTTTTTTTGTGGTAGTTTTCCAACGACATTTAAAAAAACTGGCCAAGAGTATGTCGGACTAAGCACAGTGAAGGGTTCCGTAGTATGAATGAATATTTATGCACACACATTGCACAGCATCCATTTTATCGACTGCAAAAATAAGTTTGTATTTCTCGATAAAATATGAAAAAGAAAGTTAATTCCGTGGTTTTTGAGATACGGGTTATTTTCGGTTACTGGTCGTAACCGAAAATAGCCCGTATCTCAAAAAATATTGACATAAAAAGCAAAGTCACATATAAACATTTTCATTGCTTTAATTAAGACAATTAAAACGATAAAGATGTTTATTAAGTGGCTTTCCTTTTTTTCGTGTCTTTAATGACGAACCTCAGAAATATACGTAATAAAAACAAAAAAAAAAATTATAAGTAAAAAAAAGAAAACATGAATCATTCAATAATGAGATCCAACAATACACGCTTTATGTGCATATTTTTTTTTTCATCCCTCGTTTACATGTATGCGGAATGCCACTCCTAATTATGTTTATCGTAATATCACTGCACCATTGCTTAGCGGTGCAAAGAATACATCTTTTTCCAAATTATCATTGATATAGTGTAAATAGTACGGTCGGGGGACCTCCGTCAGGAAGGAAGTTCTATTTCACGTATGATTTAAAACGCAATTTTTGCATCCGCCATCTTGGCTTTACATTTTGACCTAAGTATCGACTTTAGCAGCCTCGAAAACTTTGAAAATGATACCCATGATGAAAAAATTTAAAATCATCTCCCATCTTGGATTTACATTTTAACGTCACTATCGGCTTTAACACCCTGTAAAATCGTGAAAACGACACCCACGACGAAAAATTAGAAAATTTTCGCAGCCACCATCTTTTTTTTTTTTTGAGCTTTGGAAATTATCAAATAACTTCTCCCGCTCTGGGAGGGTGTGTCAGACTTCTACTGACTAAAACCCACCCGTGTTCCTTCCGTTGTCTGTGTGCCGGAGCCGCGATGGGATTTCGGACAAACTCGCAACCTCGGCAGGCATTGGTCCTTACGGACCCCGTCAGTTGGTGCTGACATATCTTTGAAGCGCGCGTGGAACACAACGCGCCGTCGACCCGGGTCTGGTCCTAATCGGACGGCGAGCTACCCATTGCTCACCGCCCGCAGGCCCGCGCGGCCGGAAGTCAGCTCGCGACTCCCGACGCCCGGGGCGTCTCCTGCGGCGACTAGGGGCGCGAGGGCGCAAATCTCGCCTCTTCCTTGCGCGCTCCGCCTCCTCCTTCGCGAGCATTACTGCTTCGCAGAAGGAAGTGACGGCCTCCCATGTACTCTCGCTCCGGACCATGGCCTGAACCAGGGCCGGACGTGAAAGACCGCAGCCGTCTATCGCCTCCGTGAGGACACGGCTGCTTTGCCCAGGCAGGGCAGACCTCCACCGTATGCTCCACCGTGTCCTCCGGGCGATCCACACAGTGGTCACACCCGGGCGTTTCCTCCCGCCTTATGCTGAACAGGAACCTCCCGAAACAGCCGAGTCCGGTGAGGACCTGCGTCAAACGGAAGGTGAGGACGCCGTGGCGCCTCTCTAGCCACTCCTCAAAGAGGGGACTTATCGCCACAATTGTGGCGTACCCAGCGCTGAGTTGCGACAATCGCACTCTCCATGCCGCCATGGGATCCCGCCGGAGCTCTATCCGCTGTGCCGTGATTTCTCGTGGCAGCGGAGTTACAACCCGGCGTTTCGCCTCCTCGCGCAATTCTCACATGTGCGCGAGGACTTTCGCCTCCAGATCCCATGGCGGTAGTCCAGCAAGGAGGTGTGACGCCTCACGGGAGACCGTGACCGTGAGACCGTGTGGTATTGGACCAGCCTAATGGCCATGACCCTTTGGGACGCGTTCAACCGCTGGGCCGGTCGCAGCCTCAATTAACGTGCCCACACCGGTGCCCTGTAAAGGGCCATGGACCGCACGATCCCCGCGTAGAGCCTCCGGTAGGAGGCGTTTGGACCCCCTAGATTGGGCAGAAGCCGCTTCAGAGCAGCCCCAGCCCTCTCCAGTTTAGGTGCCAAAAGTCGGAAGTGCTCAACGAAGTTCCACCGGCTGTCGAGAAACACATGGCCTCGGACTTGTGCAAGGCCACCTCGAGTCCCAGTTGCCGGATCCTATCGACGATTGTCGCAACCCAACGTGTCGCCAGTTCGGCCGCCGCCTCATGCGACCTCCCCTGCACCAGGACTAGCGTGTCGTCAGCGTAGCAGACTACGCTGACGCCGCTAATGCGGCACCACGACCGATCCCTGTGGGACACCGCACGACATCTCTCGCTGGTTCCACTCTCCGTGGTACCCGGGGTAGATGACGGCCCTGTCCACCATCTTGGATTTACATTTTGACAAAGTTCACATTTTCTCTCTCTCTCTCTCTCTCCGTATCAAATTAGAAGAAGGGAGTCGCAAGTATGAACACTTTTCGCGTGACGATTTCTGGCAGTTTACGCCTACCGCAAGCCGCGTTAAGAATTTAGTTCCAAAAATAACATAGATAAAAAAAAAAACTAAAATTGTGACCCTCAACAACAACCCCTTTCCTTTGATATGTCACACGGCACACAGCATGCAAACTTTTTTTTTTCAATTTCCTAATTTACTACTAAAAGCGACCCTATATTCAAAATACATTTGTTTTCGTTACACATCCGTATTTGGGTCACAAAAATTCATATGTGTACCAAATTTCAACTTAATCGGTCCAGTAGATTCGGAGCAAATTGGCTGAGACCGACCGACAGACCGACACACCAGTGATCCTTTATTGGTTCTTTTTTCATCCGTACGTACAGAACCCTAAAAAGTTACTCCCTATTCACACTGTACGTGCATGTAGGTACTTACAAATAAAATTAATACTATCAAAAATAAAATAATAAATGGGAAATATACCAAAGAGTTTTTATTCAGTTTCTACTACTTTTTTATGCTCGATTTTATTGCAAGAATCGATTCGGATGAATGCAACTATTGAATCGAAATAAGAAAATTGGGTACACGGGCAGCACTAAGAAGTGGCACGTGCAACACAATTTTCAGTAATTTGTATCAAGATTTGATCGTCTTTTTCATGTAATTTATGTATGAAAAATGGGAAAAGTAAGAATGCAGAGATAATGATAATATCTTTATTATTCCCTTTTGCATATTTGCAGCAAGAGAGTAGGTTGTTTATGTACATATTTTCAGCGAATTTAAATAGCCTACGATTTGGATAGGTGTAGTAATACCTATTCTATGCAACTTTCTCAGTGTACTGACGCGGTTTGACGGACTTCAACATATAATTATAGATATTTGCCACAAACTTATTGTATACAATAGGCGCGGTAACATATGTTTCTTACTAAATTCGAATGCTGAAAGTCGATGTAAATTCCTGAATTTCATGACATAATCCATAAAGTATCTTCAAAGGTACTTCAGAAAACCTTACATTTTTATTATCAAGAGTTTTTAAGGGTTCAGGAGTTAGCATCATCACTGTACCCTACTCAAAGGTATGGCACTTTCGGTGTATGGCATTATTTTGTGACCCATAAACTTTGTATACTCAGTGATACTTCATCGTTTAGGTTAGTTACTTTATTGGTCTATGTTATAAACTGTCTCGGAATATTGCCATGGAGCGTTAGGGCAATAGTGCACTAGCGGCGAGGTTGCAGCGGCCAACGACCAACCACGGGCCACAGGTGCGTCGCTTCGATCTCGTTGGCAGGTGGGCGTGCTCCAAGCCGATTTCATACTAATTTATCCATCTCACTGGCCGCTGCGACCTGGCGGCTGCGGTCTGGTCGCTAGTTCGCTATTGCTCGTAACTAAAGAAATCTTCAATCACTACGAGAGTTTGCTCATAGCCGGAACTGCTAACACGAGATAAGGATATATTTACTGATGTGACGTTTTACTTTATTTACCGTTTCGTTCATTTTCGGATGCCGAAGTAGCTCGTGGTTAAGCTACGATGAAAAAATTATAAGGGATTTGTTCCAATTTCACTTGAATAAACTTGGTGGTTACTTATCGTTTTATATTTAAGGGATAAGTAACCGTGCGATGAGTTTCTTAGTCGTCATTGTATCAATTTAACTATAAAACATACCCTAAGTATGCACTCGGCAATAGTCATGTAGCTTTCAGTTAGTGTTTTTTTTTCCAGAGAATTCTTTTGCAGAGGTTACCTCTTACATCCAAACTTACATTACTTACTTTACTCCTTATAATATTATATCAGTGAAGACAACTTAAAATTATCGATATAAACTTTCGAAAGAAATAACCAGCAAAGTTGCCCATATAATACAGTCAATTTTTAATGTTTCCTTAGGGAAATCGGTACAATACTACCTGAAAATTGCTTCTACTGTTTCATGTAACTTCTCGTGTGAATTTGCAACACGTTATTATGAGTATACCCTGATGTGTCTGGGGAGTCTTGTTGTTCAGCACTTTGGAATAATAACTTATTTGCTCAAGTACCTACATAATTAAGTAGTTGCCACTCTTGTTTATGAGCCCAGAGGTATTGGTTGTTACCTTTAAGTGTCGTTCACTCCACGCGTTAGGGAAAAAGGCTTCAATAAAAGTAACAAGCATTTCTTCGAAGCTCAGCATTATAGGTGTTCCGTCGTAATTGTCGTTCTTCTCACTCAGAAAGATACTTTTTTTTTGGTGATTGGCTACGATTCCATTAAAAACCCTCTTTAGAGGCACCAAAAAAACATGTGAAAAGTTCAAGGCATTATGGCTAGTTATAAAGGTATACGGAGCTATCAAATGCTGCTATTTAAACACACCTTTTTCCTTTACGGCTGAAATAGATGAATGGCTCACTTTAATTAAAACGAACCACATAACCGCAAACCACTTTTAACGGGTAAAAGGCCAAAATATGCTACGTGAATATAGCACATTCTTCGTGCAAAAAATATCGTATCTAGCGCTAGGTTTTCAACAGCAAAGGCATTTTATACCAGTTAGGAAATATACGTAAATTTCATGTGTACCAAGAGACCGCTTGTAACTACACGTTTCAAGAATTAGTATTCATGAGACAAAAACTAAAAGACCAAAACGATAGGATTTTAGTATCAAAGTTTCAGTTCTCTTTTTGAACAAGATTAAGGTTTTTGCTCGTTGTGAGTCGGAACAAATGGTTGGTTAGGATGCCATAAGAATTCTGATTGGACTTTTTTAATACATCGTGTATGAGTAGATATTTGTTGTAGGTTGTGTAGATATTTTATTTTTCGGAAAAAAATATTTCATCATAATAATAAGTAAGGTAACATTATGTTTATTAGGTACCGTACAGGTAAATGGCCAATAACGTGCAACGTCGGCTGTATAATAGCCCTGCGAACAGCGAAGTCCTAATGACCAAAGATGGGACAGAAGATTACCTAGCAACAGAGATAAGCCTCTCAGTAGTAATTACAGATAAACTTAGTTCTGCTGAGTGCACATAACATCATGAGGGCGGTTTGATATAGCACGAACGTTCAAAGCAATTCAGTTCTATTACCGTTGATAACTTGCTTCACGGAGAAGGTAGACAAAAAAAGTTATGAAACACAAGTACCACGATCTAAAGTTTTTTAAACGCCTCTGTGGTCTAGTGGTTAGACTACCTGTCTCAAACCCAGAGGTACCGGGTTTGATTCCCAGAAGGGCTAATATTTTCTCCTAGGGTTGGTTGGTGGCAGGGCTTGTCCTAAATCCGCCTGGCTAGCTACCACCATCTTATCTAAGTCAGTCGCCATAACAACAATGCTAACAGCATTTTTGTGTTTCGTCAGTTACAGGTAAGATAGTCAGTTCCTCTGAGGTTGAGCATTCCAGGGGAAGCTCACTTCCACTTTCGGCCTGATCATCACTTACCATCAGGTGAGATGCAGGCCTTCCCTGTTGAGGTTAAAAAAAAAGTATCATACCCAGGTCGTTGTAGTACGTCACTGTGCCACTATAGTATCAAGCAATGTCTATCTTCTTTTAAATTCGCGCAGTTTTCCTCTTACAAAGTCAATTTTTTTCAGAAATCAATCAATTCAATGAATATCAATTCAGTTTTTTATTCTTTGCCGAACTTCATTTAAATCTGTAACTTTTATAGTGTACAGTCGCGGTCTGAAAATGCTTACCACCTTAAGGTTTATAATTGCATGCACACATCTATGTCATAAGGTCGATGTTAAAGGATTTGATTAGTTATAGAACATAGATTATTTGTATTGACATGTCGTCTATGTAGGATAAGTATAAAAAACCTTTTTTAGAAAACGGTGAAATATTAACTGGAGCCATTGGCCCTTCAGCAGCTCTGGACAGAGCGAGGTAAAAAGAAAGTAGTGAGGTAGGGAGCACTTTGCCAAAATAAGAAATACTGGCATTTATAGACATAAAATAAACCAAGCGAGGTCGAACTTATTAAGGGTCGTACAGATTGGCGTGACAGTCACGCGACGCGATTCTGTGATATTATATTCGTAGAACAATTTCTATGAAAACGCGTGCGACATTACACACAGCAGCAACCTGTCGTGCCGCGACACAGAAAATACTCTATTGTGTCGCGTCGCTAACGCGATGCGTTATTGCGGTGATATCGACGCGAGAAGCCATATAAAATGTTCCTTTGGTGACGCACTGTTGTGCGCGCCAGTGTGAAGTGTTGCATGGCGATAATATTGCAGACACGCGACGTGACAAGACGCATGACAAGTCGCGCCAGCCTATATAAGCCTTTCGAAAAACTCAAAAATAGGAAGAAATAATCATATAGCAATTCAAAATATCTTTATTTTTTAAAAGAATATATATTTTTAAATTCTAGCAACAGTTTATTATTTTAATAACTAGTAGGTATAGCATTCATCTGCAGATATGACGGCACATAGTCTAGTTGGTGTGAAGCCGTGCGTGCTCTTCGTAATATCGAACCATATCAGTTATTTGCACGGTGGTTAGTATCAGCCGTCGTCCTGAACTGCTCCTATGATCAGTTATTTACCCTTCTTAGCCATGTCACCGCATCCAAAATCTCACGGTGAATCGAGATATACGTATTTAGTTCTCGCGATAAAGCACTAATATTCAAGCCATCTTCATGGAGAAGTAATATTTCAGCCCTCTGTTGGAGGGTTAAACTTGCCATTTTATTTCAATCTTGAATCAATATTTGTTATTTTTTACACACATAAACGTATAAATCTACACTTAATATTTTTGATAAATGTCATCAATTATGTCAATGAGTCAACTTTTAAATTAAGAAATAGTTTCAACATCAAAAAGTAATGCATACTCTTTTTGTTAGAATAGATGCTTCACAACTATTAAAAAGTAACAAGAACCTAGATATAGCATTTGAGACTTTGCTGCACAAAGTGTGTTAAAGAACCTAATTTGAAAACTGATAAACATTTTTAGTCCACCACTGTAGATAACAAAGAGTATTCTATTTATTATTTTTCTATTTCCATAACAAGTAGCTAAATGCAATCCTGTCAAATTCGAATTACGTACGTACAGATAATTAGGGAATTATTTTAAAGGTATTTAAAAACGTTAAAAGTGATTCAAATCTCATTGGATTAATTCAGAGGTTGCTCGTGAAGGGAATTTCCATTTACTCGCCATCTGTTGATTACCGAAGATACGAGTACCTACCATGGAAGACGATACTTAAATGGAGTACCTTAGTAATTTACAAATATGTCTGTATTTGTTCTGGCTAATAGAACAGGTGTTAAATATTGAGATATATTTTAAGAACACTTACTGATTGGTGATTTCGATTGAATTACGTTTGCTTGAAAATTTAAACTTCCGTGCCAAGAAATTAGTTTTTTACCAACGACATTGAAGCCCCAGGAAATTGGGGGCATAACTTACACAGGTTACTCTTATCAAGAAACTATGAAGGTTGGGCTCATTGTGGATATTATTATTTAACCTTTGTGAATATTAAAAGTTTCAAGACAATTTTGAGTAATTCAATCACAGAAAGTTTTTGAAAATAAACTGCTTTATTTGTGAATTATGCAGCAAACGACAATTTATGATAAATCGTTTTAATAGCACAATATTTTAATTATTTCTTTTACTAAAACCACATTTCAAGTAAGCCATAATGCTTGATTTGGCATGACTTCCGCATTTTCAAGTTCCCGTTAAGTATAAATAACAACTTTGCCTGCATACACATTTCAATCCGATTTGATTCTGAAGTCAAACGGAACTACACTAGTGAATAGCGTGTGAGGAGGTAGAACAAGAAATGTAACGCTTTGCTACTTTGTAGATGAGGCTTAAGCGGTTTCAGATGAGCTATAAAAGGTTGCAGATGGAAGCTGGTGTGGCAAATGGTGAATAATGCATGTTGCTCTCAGCAACGCAAGTATGCTTGGTAAGTTTAGGGATTTGGGTGCTTTGTATATCAAAACTTCTGTTAAGTAGATTAGTAGAAAACGGTTTTAGGGAGGCTACTGGCATCCATTCGCTGTTTATGACCAAACCATGCTGACCACGATGTGACCGGGTTTTCAAGCTCAAATTTGGCTCTGCTTGATATCAGAGAAATCACGATGGGAAATAAAATTAGTCTGGGTCGCTGTCACCGGATACGGTGAAGAGGACTACACTGAATTTTACGAGCATAAATGAGAGAAATATCTGACACACGGCACGTTATGCAGCACCTTTTTTTTTCGGATGATACCTTCAAAAGGCTCCCGGGCTTTGGGGATAAGACCGGGATGTTTGAGATTTTTACCTCACTAAAATCACCCCGGTGGTCACCATCTGCACATGGAAAACCATTAGGTACCTCTCAAAAGACTGATCCGAAACCCCCTCTGTGCAACCCCTGTTAGAGCACATCTCTGGGGAGACTTAAAAGGAAAACCCTCTTGAAACCTAACTGTGCAAGTGTGCAAGGCAGCACGTGACCACTGTGCGCCATCTTCCCTGAGGTCACTCAGTGGGCGGACAGAGTCCCCACTCTTAGCGCCCGTGACCCCAAATTCCCGTCTGCCTTAGAGGGTTGCGGCGTGTTAGGCGTCGAGGCGGTTGCCTCCTCGACACTTTTATCTACGAGCGAGATCAGCTCCTTCATGGTCCCGCTTAACCGCCTGCTTCTGAACCATGGGTCTCAGGTCTCACAGAAGGTGGCCATTCCCATCCAGTTCTTCGATTCTGCATCCATAAACCCAACTACTGCTGTCACAGACAAATCTCGCCTGATCCTGGCGACCAGGACACGTCTTTCAGAAGTCCAAGCAGGGCACTCAAATAAGCCATCGCAATGGTGGCAAATTGCCATGGCCTCTCGCGCAATCTTGTTCAGGTACTCACCAAAGCAACCATGGCCCGGCCAGCACCTGAGTGAGCCTATAAGAAATGCGCTCCCCTCTTTTCAGCTAGGCTTCGAAGTGCGATAGGACGGCTTCGACACCGCGCTTACGTGAGTATTGAGGCTGCTGCAAGCCTTCCGCCGTTCCTGCCACCTCAGCCGTACAACAGCTGGGCACGCCACAATTGCGGCGATAAGTCCCCTCTTTGAGGAGTGGCTTGAGAGGCGCCATGGCGTCCTCACCTTCCGCTTGACGCAGGTCCTCACCGGATACGGTTGTTTCGGGAGGTTCCTGTTCCGCGTAAGGCGGGAGGAAACGCCCGGGTGTCACCACTGTGTGGATCGCCCGGAGGACACGGTGGAGCATACGGTGGAGGTCTGCCCGGCTTGGGTGGAGCCGTGTCCTCACGGAGGCGGCGGCAATCTCTCGCGTCCGGCCCTGGTTCAGACCATGGTTCGGAGCGAGAGTGCATGGGAGGCCGTCACCTCCTTCTGCGAAGCAGTTATGCTCGCGAAGGAGGAGGCGGAGCGCGCGAGGGAGATGCAAGCTGCACGCTCTCGCGGCCCTAGTCGCCGCAGGAGACGCCCCGGGCGTCGGGAGTCGAGAGCCGACTTCCGGCCACCGTAGGCGCGGGCTTGCGGACGGTGAGCAATGGGCAGCTCGCCGTCCGATAAGGACCAGGCCCGTGTCGACGGCGCGTTGTGTTCCACGCGCGCCTCAAAGAGATGTCAGCACCAACCAACGGGGTCGAAAGACCAATGCCTGCTGGGGTTGCGGGTTTGTCCGAAAGGGATATCGCGGCCCCGGCACACAGGCAACGGAAGGAACACGGGTGGGTTTTAGTCAGTAAAAGTCTGACACACCCTCTCGCTCTGCCCAGAGCGGGAGAAGTTATTTGATGATTTCCCACCCTGAAAAAAAAAAAAAAACCGTACAACAGCGATTCCTGACACGCCATTGCCACTTTGGCGGATGACAAGGATTCGGTTATAGACCATCGCGTTCATATCCGCCAAGATGTCACGTTATACAGCACCTACCATTCTCGCACATTATTTTCATACTGTTGTGTGAACCATCTCGTTGGTTAGACGTTATTACCTTGTAATAAATCCTGTTCTGACAGAATGATTATGTAGCAACCATACCGCAGTGCGGTACACTCGAGAGACCCTCTTGTACAAAAAATAATGCCCAAGCTATAATAAACTACTTATTTTCTAAGCGTAAACCGTTATTGATTCACGATATGCTTATATATGCTCTCAGAGCAATGAGGTGCTTTCATTTACGGATCGAAACAGTACTATTATTTTACCATTACACTTAGGTACACGTAGAACATGAATTTAAAAAAACTTGGTTGCAGAGTTGTTTTTATTTCACAGATATATAATAATTGTTGTTGTTTTATCACTACGAGATTTGCAATGTGATACTGTACAATTTAGGATTAAGTATGTTTTATTACATTTTCCAGTTTTTGTTCTACGGAACTACATTACTACATTACTTTACGAAGAGTAAACAATAAACATGGCGGTAAGATCAAAATCAAAATATTTTATTTCACATAAACCTTCATGGGCACTTATGAAACATCAGAAGCTAGGAGCACGGTTTCAACTGATCGTGTCGTATCGAGAAGAGTCGGCAAGAAACTCGTCTTTACAAACGGCTACTTTTTATGCGATTAAAAGTCAAGTTGCACATTGATTTACACTAACTCAACACACGAACTTAACTAAAACACGAAAGTCACTAACGTTAATGTAGTTAAATCTTTCATTAGCTAACCAATCAAATCCTAATAACCGTCGCACCAGCTGTTTTAGTTCCTATAAGTGATAGCAGGTGAAGACTCATAGTATGTAAAACCTCATTAATCTGTGCGGGCGGCGCACGGAATTTGAGTCGGAGTCTGTATAATACTTATACTGGAAATTCTTTGAAGGTCAAGAATTTGATTAATATTTTGGTATAACGACCATAGCTAATATTTGCGAATATTAATAGAAAAATTACACGTTTGTGACTTAATTTTTTTTTTTATTTATTCTTAAGGGTGTTACGTTATGAATCGATAAGATCGTGCAAAAAATGCACAACCGTTCAAAAATTTTCGAACGCAGTGCGTTCATTCATGTAGCTATACCGAAGTTAAGAAGCAGTTAGTACTCCGTCATATTCAACGTTGTGAACGAAACCATAGCGCGATTCAGGAATTGAGTCTAAGCGAACAACGCCATCTATCGAAAAATACAGAAGTTATAAACTTGTATCGTTCTTCTACTTACACTTTTTTATAACCATTTGGCATAAATTTGTATTAACGTTGTTTAAGAAAGTGTAAAAAATAATCTAAACATTTATTAAAAATTAAAGTCGCTTTTCATGTCTGTCTGTGTGACCGCGTTGTTAATTTTAAACTACCTATCGGATTTTGATGCGGTTTTCACCATCATTTAGAGAATATTTTATTCCGGAAGTTTTATGTACGTATTATCCTACATGGTTATAAACCTTAAAAAAAACTCGTTACTTTTTTTATCGCACTGGTCGATCCATCAGGTTAAGCTACGCTTGCCGGGGTTGGTCAGTGGATGGGTGACCATGTTTACATACCGAGACTCCTCTGTGCCTCGGAAAGCAAGTTAAGCCTTTGGTCCCGGCTGTCATTCGTGGATCTTTGACAGTCGTTACGAGTCGTCAGAAGCCCAAAAGTCTGACACCAGTCTTACCAGGGGGTCAGGGGTATCGTATTACCCAGTTACTGGGTTGTGGAGGTCAGATAGGCAGTCACTCCATGTAAAATACTGGTATTCAGCTGCATCCAGTTAGACTGGAAGCCGACCCCAAAATAGTTGGGAAAAGGCTAGGCAGATTGATTGTCGTAAAGCGTGCAGTGGCTGACTAGTTTACTGGACTTCTTCTTTATTGAAAAAACTTTGTATGTGAATAGTTATTTATGCTTTGATGACTCGTGTCGACTTATACACTCGCTCGCTTCGCTCGCTCGTGAATAAAATTGCCACTCGTCGGAAATCATCTTACGCACATGTATCATACGTTTTACTATGCATTGTGCGAGGAAATAAAAAAAATAACGAGTGAGCTTTACGGCAGTCGCCTGCGATGTGTAACATCTAACATACCACGACGTATATAAATGATAAAAACAAAATTCATGACTGACTTTTGACTTTGATTTTGACTTCGACTTCGACTACGACTACGACTTCGACTTCGACTTCGACTTCGACTTCGACTTCGACCTCGACTTTGACTTTGACTTTGACTTCGACTTTGACTTTGACTTTAACTTTGACTTCGACTTTGACTTTGACTTTGACTTTGACTTCGACTTTTTGATTTTGACCATCGTCATAATCATCGCCATCGTCATCATCATCATCTGATTTATAAATACTAATTTGTGAAAAACTTTTCTGAAATAATAAAATCTCTGAGACGAGACGGGCTGACGACGCCTCAAAAATTAAAAAAAAACAGAAAAGTAAAAAGCACTAGTAAAAAAAAGTGACACTTTCCGCACAAATTGACTGCTTGGAAAACGCTCTTTTCGAGCAAATACATTGTAAAGTAATAAACAGTTGCTTCGTCGTAAACTGTAAATTAAAGTCAATTTTAGATATATATCTAGTCAGTTTATCGGCGCCAAGTTTGTTGGTACGATTAACTTGTATGTGAGCAATTATTAGTTGTAATGCAGTAGTGGCTAAATGAGCTAACTTCGCTGAAAGCCATTTATACAAAACTAAATTATGGTATGTGAAGTGAGTCTTGTTCATAGAATTAAGATATAAACAACACTTAGATACTTATTATATCGTCACTTCTGACTTTTATGTTCCTACTTTTGATCTCACCTTATGTACTTTGAAATAAATGTCAAGTAAACATGGGTTGAACCAAGAAAAATGTTTAGAAAGTAGAAAATATTGGTCACTAATATAATTTTAGCAGACAGACAACGAATTCTCTTGTATCTGCTGCCTTAACTTTTTGTTTCATTTTCATTACAAAGGATTTTGTAAAACATCTTTTTTTTTTATATATTATATGACACTTTTCCTGTATAGTCGTATATAAATTAGTTTTCAGTTTATGCAGAGAAGAATTTGTGGAAAATTTTCCTTTTGAAGAAAATCAGGGAAATAATGTAATTTCAGTGTAATGTGGGAAAAAAATCTCTTACTGACATGTTTATACATTAATTGTAGCATTACCTCGCACTACCCATCTCATAGAATTTCACTAAACATCTTTGACTTAAGTAATACTAACTCTCTATCAGCTTTCCGATTATTATTATGTATTTATTAATTTAACCATTTATGTACACACATACGAGTATATACAGACAAGAAGAAAGAACAGAAAAATACGTACAAAGGTGAAGGTTTATCTCGAATCTTATCATCATTCTCGATTCAAAGCTGGAAAGTTAGACTATCAATGTAGATTGTAGGTCCAATCGGGTGGATCAGTTAATTTCGAAACGAATTCAATCAGCTAAATGCGGCAAACCAGTCGCAAATTATACGAAATTGTCATGTGGGGTTGTCACAGAAGGACAGATTTATGGGTAACTGCAGACTATAAATTATAAGAGAGTATCAGTACTGGATACTCATTTTTATATTGGTAACTACTTAGGCATATCGTTTAAGCTTGCTCAAAAAGATGTATCTATAAGATTATCTTCGATTTACGTCTCCATTGCAAAAAACTACCTCGTTTTTGAAGAAGTAAAATCCTTCTCTTTCCTACAGCGATCTTACTCGGACATACCATAAGAAGATTTTTTTAGCGTATTCTACTCTCCAGGGACATTTCCGCCCGATAGCGCAAGCAGAATTGTGTTCTAAATAAAAATTTAAAATGAATTTTATACTGAAACATCTGCCTTAGAACTGGTTGATAAAGGCAACAACTGTGTGCTGAATTTCAAATACACTGAACAGCATTTCGAGCGAAATAGAAACCCGTGTAGCGTGCAAATTGACATATCTACCGGCAGTTGGTAAAAACAAAAATGTGTAAATATGGTTATAATTACTTTTAATATTTCTTTGAACGCAGTTAAATTTAAAAAAATCAGCGTGAAGAGATGCTGAATGTTTTTTTTTTGCGTTCTCGCAACAAGAAAAGCTGTAATAGTCGGACAACGAAGCCATTGACAAAAGCTAAGTGACGATATCCTTCCGTCGTTATGGACATGTTCCCTGAAGGACACACTGCCCGGAATAGGCAATTAACATAAACCATAGAAAATGTTACGGTAAAGAGAACAGTCGAGCGATCATGAGATACAAGTGATTTCGTTTACATCTACGTACTCGTAACATTCAAGTTTGATAGAGGTTTAAGTGTAGACAAAACATAACAGTAATAACCAAAATTATTCCAATTACCTCAGAAAATGTAAATGAAATATTACTATAACTAGAATATACTTTTTATTACCTAGCATAAAAATGAAAATGTTTTTTTTTTCAAAGGTGAACTAATAACACTTAGAAACAATGAATTCAACAACGCTCAAGTTCCTTTGACCAAAACTATATCACCGAAGCCGCCAGCAATAAATAAGATATTGCTAAAGTTATAACATAATCGTTAATATGAATAAAACAATGGACATCAGAAATCTATTACCGTTCAAACAATAAAACATACCTGATGAGTATTCCGAAATGTCTCTGATATTCTCATTGCAGTACAAACTTTACGTCATGGTGACGGATGTTAAAGTAGTCCACGACGCTGATAAAGCGGTTTAGCATCGAGGTTTCTGTGCCAAGTAGCAATGTAAGTTATACTTGGACTTTTAATTGTATTCAGTAAGTTGACAGTTCGAAGCAAAATAAATTAGTCATTACTCATTGTTTAAGTTATGTAAGTTGTTAACGTAACTCTGTAGTGCATAGTTTTCATTGAATTTAATGAAGGTTTTTGTGTATTATCAGTATTATTTTAAGTTATCTTTTCTTTATCTCTTTATTTTTTCTGTTTTTTTTATTTTTGTGTGAATATTGTGAGCCATAACCTAAGTCAAATTAATTTATTTTCTTTTTTTCTTTTATTATACGTTAATATTAAGTTAAATAAAACTAAAAAATTTGATTAAAAACCGCACGAAGCAGGAGCGGGTCGCTAGTTTTAGATAAAGCGAGGCTATGTGCCAAAAATATTGATCGATTGGTAGACTGTTATTCTAAAATTCGGGATCATTTTTCTTAAAAAAAAACTTTTTCACAAAAATTAATACAAAAATAAAAAGTAACGTTTTAGTGTAACTAAGCTCCTAAACGAATTTAAGTAACAAATTTTGAGGCGGCGCCAAACAAACAAATTAATTAAGTATAGCGTAAAATGTTGATGAATCTTCGTTGAAAGTATGTTTGGCGCCGCCGCCGCCTCAAAATTTATTACACATCATATGCGACTACTGTAAGGCTCTTTCGTTTTTTATTAGTTTTATTTTATCTAAACCATGCATGTATAATTATGACCAAATATCCATTCATTTAAAAAGTAATTATTTTTAATGTGTAATATAGTGCAGTAAGTTTTAAACCCTATTAGCATAGGTGCTTACCATACGCTCGATGTATTATTTAACGCTGTAGGTAACTTGTAACTTTCTACTAATTAAATTGTCCTTTGGGACTGTTACCAATACATTACCGGATAATAAATTACGCTCAGAACCGATACGGTCGAATAAAAGGCACTAATAATGGTGAGCCTTACAATTTTCCGGCTGGTAGTCTTGATATTTTCCCTAAAGTAACCTGTCATGTTGGTGATACAGAAGTCGTGAAAATCGTGAAAATCTACAGCCTTTGACAAGAAACTAAGACGAAATGAAACGACAAAAGGAACTAATAACTTCAAATTCTTGGAGCGAGAGAATCTTTGATGATACGAATCCGGTAAAAAATTTAGTTTGTTTCAGTTCGGGATCAAATTTTTTCACAGAACGAGCGATGAATAATAAATTTACCGAAACATTGGTAAGCCGAAACTCGTTTAGAAATCATAAAGCGCAATGTTAACTTGCCTTCATGCGTGGTTTTCAGAACATTACGGATTGAAAAAAAGAAACACGTTTCATGCTGAAGTTCGTAGGTTTAACTTTTTCATTTCCGTTCTAGTTACAGCCCCTTTCTCTTTTTACTGGGGAAAACAAACGTTGTATTTTAAACACTGAACCCAAATACTGTTTGTTGAACTTTTTAAATAATATTACTACCTAATGGGTACTATTTAACTTTCCGCGCTCTTGGCGCCCGCTGTAAGCATGGATGTTTATATCTCGGTAAACCTTTTGTTATGTAATACTGTATGTATAACTCTTATGTAATACCTTTATCCGCGCTTCTATGCTTAGGCTGTAAATTTATTTTTACGCAGCTAATAGAATTTAAGGTGTAAACTGAATAGATAGTAAATTAATAATTATTTTTTGCTCGCATTCATTGACTTTTAAGTTTATCTTTCAATTTCACAGTTCGTTCACCTCAAATCTGACAACCATTCTTACCAAGGGGTATCGTATTACCCAGTTACTGAGTTATGGAGGTCAGATAGGCAGTCGCTCCATGTAAAATACTGGTATTCAGCTGCATCCGGTTAGACTGGAAGCCGACCCCAACATAGTTGGAAAAAGGCTAGGCAGATTCTGTTCGTTCACCTCAAATAATACCTTACGTAATAGCCACTCTCGAGAAACGATAAGCAATCAGTACACGTACGTGGGTATATTATGCTCATAATATGTACAAATCGCTTACCTACATTCAGAGGAACGCGCATTTGTCAGAAAATTGTCGATAGCCATTGTACATACTCTGCTGAAAATGGTTTGGGTCTAGTATTATTTGGCAGTCGTATGGGGGTAAAAGAGGTTAAAGCTTGTAGGGGTTGGGTCCCCGATAATAACGCTACCACTCTTAATAAAAGGAAATGCGTATTTTTCGAGAAATTAATAAAAATTGTTTCTAACCTCAAACCTCAGTTAGTATTGAATACACCCCCCGCCCGGTAACCTTCTCAGTGCACCTCTCGACACCGCTTAATGCGGTCTACACAACTCGTGTCATCTCCACTGTTCTGTCATATTATTCATTAAGTTGTTATTGTTATTATTATTATTGTTATTATTTAAACTACATACACTGTAATATTTTGACTTTGACTGCCGCACAGTTATAAAAATCGGGTTAAATTATAGCGGCCGAGCGCTGCAAGCAGGAATAGTCCTTACGGTTTTCAGATATAAGAGTCCACGATAGTACATGTCATGTCTTAGCTTGAAAAAGTTTCGTAAGCTTGAATTCATACGATCATTTTTTTCCCCATTCTCTTGCGTCGCCAGTTTAGCGAAAGTATTAATTTTAAATCTATGTTCACACGCTTATACCGGCAGCGCACCGAGGGAGTCGACTGAATGGAAAGGTTGGCGATGCATCACACACTAGATAATGATTGAAATATATGGTCCATTACATTCTACCTGAAGTTTCTGTTTGTTCAGTTCACATTCATTTCATTTCGTTCAGTTCAGATGTAGTTACATAAATGTTGGAGGATTTTTCCATGTGTATTTTGTATTCAGTCACGTATTGTTGTGATAGTTGACAGCTTATGTGTAATGGCGCGATGTTTATATGTAATATATAAAAAGTCATAGTTAGGTATGAAAAATATACATTCAATCATTTTCTTTATGTATCAAAATTCAATGCATTCTTGTTCAAATGATAGAAAGATGTGATATTGAATTTTGTGAATTAATTACGTTAATAGATAGGAAGTAATGGATAGTTCAATATTGTGGAGTACAATTGGCACCCAACATGATGCATCTGCCTCTGAATAAGAGAAGACTGTCAGGTGAATAAGCTGGTATTCCATTTTGCGTTTGATTTCAATGATAAATGCGGCGCGTGGAAAGCATATTTATTCATCTGACATAGTAATTTAAAAAAGACGACGACGACCAGCAGTCAATCAAAAACTATAATATCCCCAAGTTATTATGTTTCTATGTTATGTTATAAGTACTTACCTTGCCGCAGATTAAAAATACATGCCCATTAGAATGAAAAAACTGGCAAGCCAAGTTTATACTGTTTTTATTAAATGACGCAGAAAAAAGGGTCGTCGTAAAAACACTATTTGCAGTAAATTATAATAACGAATAAAGGCTTGTGCAGACCAGCGCGATTTGTCGCGCGACGCGACACGAACAATACAATTTCTAAGAAAACTTCACAGTATAACAATAACCGGTGTCGCGCTGGTCTGCACAAGCCTTTAATGTGGAACTGGCGAGTTAAGATAAAAACATGAATTAAACGAGAAAGGTACAAACATAATGTAGTGTTCACGGAAATAAAAAAAGTTTCCTCACTAAACTATAATTTTCATTGGTTGTGTCAGTTTGCAATGATATTTACAAACTTTTTCAGTTACCCTAGATTTTCAAACGATTTGTCGTACAAATTCTTGTTAAGATAAACGCTCGTAATAAGCAGCGTGGCACTGACATGTCTGACGTCACACAACATGTCACGTCATGCCTGTAATGTAAACTGAAGTTATCCAGCATGGGATAAATATGTACTATCTAGTACGCTCCTTGCTGTCCAGTAAGCCGCAATTTATTTTCACATGCTGCGCTTTTCATTTATACTATTCCTTTTTCTTTCTATTTATTCTAAGTTTCTCTTGTCTTAAATGTGAACATTTTCGTTGAAGACAATAAAAAAATGTATTTATCTAAAAGGAGACAAAGATAAACGAACTATTCTTATTACGAGCTAACATTTTGAACAACTTTATGCCATAGTGGCAGTGCAGTGAAACAAGGCGTATTTTTAGCGTTATGTTATGGTTATGCTCATAATACGAGTTTTGATTTCATAGTTTGCGAGAATCTCCTCATGTCTAGAATCACGTCGAGACGTTTCTATTTATTCACAAAGTTATATTCTAGAGTAAGCTATAGTAATAAAATGTAAATTATAGTCTGCAGAGAAAGTCAACTTAATTTCTTTACAGACTCGACCTTTGAATTAACATATTTGGGATCGGAGCAACATGTTCTATTAAACTTATGAATAATTATGTATTCTTGGAAAATACGAAGTACGTAGCGTAGCCTTTTTCAGGCATTGATATGAAAGCCAATTACATAAAATGTTATTGTTTGCGTATTACAAGTTTCATGCGGCTGTGTGCCTATTAAATAAAATATAAAACTACAAACAAACTATTTAAACTGTTATTGGGAGTTTAAGCTTTTGTTGGGCTGACGATATCGTCAAAGTCGCGGGAAATACCTGGATGAGAGACGCTCGGAACCGGGAAGTATGTCAGTAAAGAGAGGAGGCCTATAAGTACCCAGCAGTGGGTGTTTCCGGGCTGAAATTATGTACCTACCTGAGGCAGTAAAAAGATACGCTTCTTTGAAAATAGCCAAAATATATTCTGCATTTTGAATTCTAAAATTACAAAGAGAATAATTCAGATTTAATTATAATACATTTCGGCAGCTGCCCTGGTAACGTTAAATACCCAGTAGCAGCCGGTGTCGAAGGTGAACCGGAATATCCAACGGTGATTAAGCTGGTAATTATGTAGGTACAGCGACCGGAGGACGGACCGGATTAACATAAACGTACACATGGAGCCCTTGATATTATTACATTTTAAATAAATGAAATTATTTTAATTTTTTATTACTACGGTTTTATTAATATTTCAAAAGATTTCGTCAGTAATTTCAGTAAAGTTAATTAAAAGTGAAACCGAAAAATTAGATCAGTATTTCAAAACAGCACACAGTTTTTGATTTCATGCTCCATTGACTTCATTCATGCTTTAAAGCTCTTAAATACTAATTCTGTCGCACCATTTATCAACAGTGTCTTTCGCCGACTCCCGAGATATTTAATTACCTACACAATGCTAAGTCGAAAAATTCACATTTTGTTTTTCGTTTTGCAAACAATTTCAGAAGAACGGATGCTGAATAAATAAATAAATGAGGAATTATTTAAAGGGTGGCTGAACGGGTGGTGGAGGGTGTGAAACTTTAACAATTTGTTTGTTTACGTTTGTTTGGTTCGTCGTTAATTCGATGTGGTCTTACTCATTACAAGTTGGATTAAACGTACGGCAAACAATTAAACTTTGAAACTGATTTTATATTTTAAGAATTTGAAAATTAGAAGAAAACCACTCACGCTACCATTTAAGCAAACTGCGCTAAACCAACAATGGCTGAAAAATTTCGTTCGCTGACATGGTAAATAAAAATAATTACTTGTGCCCCAATAACGTCAGCTCTATTGCAATTTATCAAACGGATAAATTAAAATCTAGTGTCGACACTAACTCTCTTGTCCAAAAAAATGTATGGTTGAACAAATGAAATTGCACGTTAGAGGATTGCGCAAAACATAAAATTGAGGAGTTTTAATCAGCACGAAGACCAAAGACGACATTCGAAACTTAGAAAATCATCTCAGCTAAATAGTTCCAGCCTGAAAGTGGAACAGCCACATAAGAGAAGGCCAAGATTTGTAGTTATAGGAGTACCGACCGTTTTAAGTGATCAAGAAGTTTATGGTTGCATCTATGAGCAGAATGTAGCCAACAAGCTGTAGTTTGTCCCGTGAATCTTTTTTGGTAAAATGGCTGTTTGTCTTCCGGACGGACGGACAGACGGACATGACGAAATTGTAAATGTTCTGTTTTTGCCAATTGAATAAGGAACCCTAAAAAGGACAATTATTACTGGAAATATCAGATTGTCAGAACGAATTAATTCACAAAACGACCCTAGCAACACGTGGTATCAGAGTACAGAACATGGAAGCGAGGGTCCATGCTTCCGATATTCACTTCCGGTCGCCATTTTACTCACCACATATTGTTCAACGTCCTTTCACGATTTTCACGATGATGATGTGAAAATTTTCCGGTCACAGATATCTCGTTTACTGTCGTTCCGTGTACAGGACATTTATATTTCGGTTGAAATAATAACTTCAATAAAGACTGCAGATTTTTTATATTAAATCCATTCAGTTAAAGATTGTAAGATGATACAATATGCAGTGACTCGTGAGGTATTATTGCACATCACTGACCGCCAGACGCCAGTGATTGCAGCTAGGTAATTCTGAGTATTTGCTGCCGAGGAACGTCGGTGAGAGAATGTAGGTATCACAAATTCGTGAACACATCTCGTAAAAAAAAAATACAAGTTAGTTTAGGTTACTTGACCAAAAAACTAAAATTGCAATGTATTCAAACACACTATAAATATGCAATTATGCATGACTTTTCACAACAGAAACAACATTCGTATTCAGTGACGAATTGTTTTAACATATTTCCGTACACAAGTATGTCGCCTCAGGTATTACATGGTGGTACTTGCTCACAGAGTTTGTAGACTTGCTGCATGAGATTTAGAGCAATGGGAAATAGACATGACATTCATTTATTATGTTTGTATGCACCTACTTACACAAAATACAATGTTAACGTTATAACAACCGGAATGCGGAAAAGTACCTAACAAAAACATTTGTGTACGCATATATACACAAATGATACATTATTTTTCGGTACCAGTCATTGCGAATAAAACCATTTTAACATCATTGTAAGTCTCCATTGTAAATATCATTATTTTCCCTCAGATCCAATGCAGAAATTATATCCTGATTCTTTGCCACATCATCAATTGTTTCTTCGTCAAGTGCTAGAACAATTCATAAAGGCCTCGCTTCTAATCTGTTCTCTCTGTCTATTTGTAGATACCGTAATAGCCTACAATGGTAGGATTATGCTGACGGTATGCTCGGACAACGGTGACATCCGACTAATTTACGATGTCATAACTTACATGGTACAAACATTTTTTGTAGCATTTTATATTGTGTGCTGAAAGTTTATTGTGAGAGTAAGGGTTCAGCTTCGTATTTCAGCAAGTTAGCTGTACACAGGATATAACGTTGATTGTTTCGCTGTGCGTGACTAAAGGTCCATAAGGTATATTTTTCACTAAAATATTTCATGAGCCTCCATTTTTATGAAAGTTTTTGTACAGAACCTTATAAAATATTTTCCGCGTTACAGGTTTTCGGACATTTCTATTTGATTGAACTTTTTATACAGCAATGGTATACCCGACATAGGCTATAATTGCTTTATAATATAAAAACCGGCCAAGTGCGTGTCGGACCACGACAATGAAGGGTTCCGTAGTTGGGATGAATTTATCCCAAGAACAAACTTAACATTGTAGTTGAAAAACGTGTTCTCCCGTACGGAATTTATGGATGTATACCGTCTCTGAGCTAAGCCGCGGACAGACAGACGGACAGACAGACAGACAGATAGACAGAGGTTCCGTAGTAAACAAGCAACCTTTATAGTTTCCCCCCCTGTGTGCACGGGCACACTATAAAATACTAGAAAATAATAATATTATAGTTTATTTATTTATATCCCTGTTAAATACGAGTACCGACAACACAAGCCACCTGTACCTATAAAGTTTTTATTTTATGCAAGCATAAAGGTCAATCCACAATAAATAAAAAGCTTTATTAACAATAGGGATGTAGTCTTTGAGATTATAAAAAAAAAATTGGACACGTATTTTTACTTAATCTAAAGATTACGGCGATACATTGAGGTAAAATGTGCCATAACGTCACGAGTATGTAGATTTTATACATACTAGTGACGTAGTGACCCCCACTCCCCAACCTAAAATGCGTTTTATTTAAGTATTTTTTTAATTAATATGATAAAGCATAAAATAACTTGACTAATATTTTTTTATTATCTGACTAACGGAATAATTTCAATTTCATATTTTTTACCCAGGCATCATCCCTATTGCGATGGACGTGATAGAAACAATTTCGATTCAGTAACTAGCTTACGATTAGCGGTACGTAAGTAGCTTTAACTTTACAACTATTAGCATAAGGACGAATATTGGATGGATATAGTTCTCGTGTCGTTTTCTAATAGCAAAGTTACTTTTGGCTAGATTCACTTTCCGTGTCAGGAAATAAAGCGTGCTGACGGCGGTTGCCCGAGGAGATCGTACTGTCCACTAAATGGATGTCAGGTGACAATAAACGAAACAGAAAAGAAATAACAGCTGTGAACATAAACAGGGACCATTTGATTGGTAATGTAAAATGTTTGACGTCCTTTATTAAAGAAAGAAAGAAAGAATTATGTTTATTTGGATACAGTTCGCGAAACGCGAAATACAAATACCATTATGAAGAGTGAAAACAATGTTTGAACAACAATAGTGTGTGCCTCACGACTGGCTGCGCCAAAAAGGTTCATTTCAGCATTAATCCCAGACAGATGCTTTCTGACGCTGGTTTTCTAATGAACCGTTAGTGACAAGTGACGGGAAGTACCAAACAATTTCAACATACTTAATACATATTTTTAAGATGAATTAATAATTAAATGAATACATATAGTACCTAGTAATTTCAAACAAATATAATTACAAAAATAACAAGAATCTCTATCTCAGTGGCAAAACCTGTTCTTCACGACTAAATTGAAATATTACAAGTGTGTCCTATTTTATTTAAGATTCGTTATTCTGTAAGACACGATAGTCACCGTGACTTCTTTTGAGCGATGCAAGACACAAGCAGCCATTTTATTAATGGTTTTTCTCCAAGAAAGAAAAAGTACTTATTTTTAAATATACTAGCATCACTATAAAGCTAGTATATTTTAAAATAAGTACACAAATTTCGGGACCATGCACGTATTTGAGCAAATAAATTGCTAAACTTAGTTGCAGCAGTGGCTCCCTCTTGAATAAATTTCACATTTATTCCGGACGTTTCCTCGATGCCAAACTTCAGGGCAATGAAAGTGAAACTCGCGTTTTGATTAATTGTTGTGACAGCTACAGAGCGGTCAAGTGATGATAACATGTTAATCCTATCTAACCTAGGAAATGAAGGCTAAGAAAATTAAAATTGTTAGGCATAAGATAGAAATATATGTTTTTTATTTGACTAAACTAGGCTTCGTTACAGCGGTAGCGTTGTATATATTCGTAGTTAATAAGGTGCACCGAACAGACTCGTGC
Organism: Agrochola lota; assembly: GCA_947364205.1. NCBI lineage: Eukaryota > Metazoa > Arthropoda > Insecta > Lepidoptera > Noctuidae > Agrochola > Agrochola lota. Next base: position 14,613,852 of record OX376235.1, on the reverse strand, counting down.
AGACAAGCAACCAAATAGAATTGTTTGGGATCCTTATCTAACAGTTTTGTAAATAACAGTCAGTACTTCACCAGACACGGCATTTAAAATTACCTAACTACTGCTCCAGAGTGGCGAATCATAAAAATAAAATCAGAACAAGTATACCACTACACTGTCTAGAAAATATGAAAAGATTTTTCATGACTTTTAAACAGACCAAGTCGAGATAAGTGCGCTTGCCTTTTTTCTAATAAATGACTCGCTTTTCTGAGAAGCTTCCTTAAAATACAGCACCTTTGTCTTTTCACACTTGCTGCTTTTCGGAAACGAGTGCGCTGAAGGCTGAAGATAACAGTCATGTATTTCTTGCTCTTATTTTTTTTATAGTTACATCTTTATTGATCCCGTAACATGAATACAAGATTCTTTTCTGTATTAATGAAAAGTTTTAAGTCATGTCCCACACTCCATTCCACGTCGACACCGCCAACGCTAAACGCTGAACACATCACAAAAATCCTCGTCTCATTAAAGCTGAGGTAAAAATTCCAGGAACCTCAATTCACTCAAACTTGCCACTAAGAATACCATTTGGAGGGCGTTTCCTCAGCCGTTGCCGTGGCGACCTGAGTCACGTATGAGTCGACAATGTTCCTACAAATGAACTCAGAATTTCGGCTCAACGCTGGCTAAAGATGGGATTTAAAATACTGCCAGCCATTTTAGAAAAAAAGTTTTGGGAAACCTCAACAGCCACTTTCATTTAAGTATAATGGCTATTGTGTGGCGTCCCTGGGGTACACGCAGTTTTAGTATCATAAAACCTTCCTTACATTTTGTCCTGTGAGGCTGTAACCATAAACGGGCTGAGAATATTAACCACTTTGCCTTAATTTAAGAGTAATACTGAATATACCTTTTTTTTTAAAGGGTGGGAAATTATCAAATAACTTCTCCCGCTCAGGACGGAGCGGGAAGGCGTGTCAGACTTTTACTGAATTTAAAGATAACATTTGAATTTGTAAGATCTCAGCGTGTCAAAAGTGTAGACAACACAAACTTCTTCAGGCATTACTTTGAGTGAAATCTTCGTTATTTACGAAATTGTTCATAACTGAGTTTCAATTTATTTGTCGCAATGAAAATCTCTTAAGTCTAACCTGTAAAACCTCGCCGACTTTGCTTATTACCCAATTAAGAAATTAATATTATCATACAACCTAATTTTGTCTGCAATTATAAAAGCGATAGGGCTCAGAAAAGGTGGACCTTTGTGCCTAATTAGGTACGTATCTATTACTGAAATAATCATTTAATTAGATGAATAAGACGAACCGCTTTATTTGTTGAGTTGGGAGTAGTATTCAGTGTTGGGTCTGATTCCGCTTCCCGCAATAGTCATATTATTCCACTGAGACGTGAAATTTATTTAGGGCAATGAGATAGGGCCTTTTTCTTAATTAACTTTTCTAATAAGAGAAAAGAAGTGAATAAGTTAAACAAAAAAGGTTTTAGTAGGTAACTTGGTCAGTGGGTCGTCTTAGGGGCGGACTCATGAACCTAAATTAATTTACTTAAAAATCTACCATACCAACACTACACACATTTCTTTGCCATTCTATCCAGTAATCTAATCACGCGCGGACTGACTACGATTTTAAACGCTACAGCTGCACTCACACAACTTCGTCTGCGCACTATACGGTAGCCCGACGACTAAAGTATGACTGCAATATCTATTTTCACAATTACAGAGCATAAAATAAGGTTGAAAATCGAATAAATATTTGGGTTGACGATGTGAGTAAGCTGCGAATGGGCATTTATTTTACGGGTTTTATTTAGATTATTCAGAATATACACATAAAAAAAAAAAAAAGTTTATTCTATTGAACTCTTAAAAAAACAGTTGTTATCGCTGAACATACGGAGATGTTCGACGCCAAAGTTTATTTTTGTGAAGTATTTTTTATTGGGAATATCAAACTATTTTCTACTATTCTATTCCATTAAAAATTTTCTTTAAGCCCTTCTCTGTTCACTGTATTTTTTGCGTCGTATATATTCATTGCGCTAAGTCATACTCGACTATCCTAGAGACCAGGTTTTTGTGTATAGGTAACACCGCGCCGGGAAAACCCCGTTTATTCCACTATTCAATCTGTTAATCATACAGTGGCGCTGTCCTGTCAATTACACCATAAATAAAGCGTGGTTGTGGCTTTCATGACGAGGGTACATGACGTCATGACCCGCGGATACACATTATCGTACGCAATGGGTAACAGAGGAACGATAGTAAACGGGTTATGTTTTATTAAGGATTGGATATTTTTTTAAGTGTTCTGTATTTGAGAATGTTCATAATTGAAAAGAGAGAATAGGTACTGAATAAATCCTTTTGGCAATGAAAAGGTAAGTCATCTGTTTATAAGCCTGGAACAATGCAAGTTCATAAGCTACTGTTTGAAGTTCCAGATAACACCAACGCTCTAAGTAATGCCTAATAAGTGTTTGGAATCTATGTTTCTACTCTGAGAATTAATTCACAAAACCTTAGGGTTTAAATTTCAAATCCACGCTTTAACAATGAGAGTTTATTTGATAAATTAAGCGTATAACTTTTGAGTTGAGTTTCCATGAAAACAGTAAAATAGGTACCAAATCCATTTGGTGCGAAAGGTAGAACTTTGAGTTTTAAGTACCTACTATTTATCGTAAGTTATTCGGTAATAAAACCTCTGGAATGTAATGAAATGCGTGGGTTTCAAACCCTTTACTAATATATATGCAATAAATCAAGCATATTATTATTACGTTTGAGCTACTATGAATACACCAGAGCACAGACCACAGACTAAATAATGTGAGTCGAGCACGTGAAACAATTTACAATAGAGCTTTATATGTGACGTTGTACTGTTTCACAAGATACGCGAGACGAATAATCTTATTTATTTATTATTTATTTATATATACTTTATTGTACACTAGAAAATACATAGTAAATAATAAATTTAACGCTACAAAACATACAATGGGCGGCCTTATCGCTTTCTGAGATCTCTTCCAAGTAACCTTGGCAATCTTACGCAGCGTATTTTTCTTTTTATGCAGAAGTTATAATTTATAATTGTGTCGGTTGCTTGTTATCTTCATTGAACGCGTAGGGTAATGTGATATCACGTATATAAATATGAATGAAAATGTATAATTAAAAATGAGGGAAAACTCGTAAGCGTTAATTGTGCTAGTGACTAAATATTTAATTTTTAGAAGTGGCATGTGTTACATTGGGTAATGTGCGAGTTTCGTAACTCTTATCCTTACAACTACATATTTTAAGATGTAAACACACATTATCTTACTGATCGATGGGAATATTTTAATTTTCTTTTATTATTTTACAAAAAAGACCATCAAAGAAGGCTAAAAAAAAATATCAGGGCCCCGTAGTGTCGTGTATCTCTCACAAAGTTCTCCATTTGTGTTTTTCACCGTTTTTAGAAGAGAGAGAAAATTTTACAAGAAATCTTTCTTAAAGTACCTATCAAAGTTTCTTATCTTTGCGGTTCTGGTCCCAAAGCTTTTATATGACTGTGTCCCAACAGTGTTACATCCGTTATGTTGGGGGTCGTGGGACCGACACAGATTTTTATGATATAAAAGGAGATACTTATCTGATATTCCAAAGGGTAAAAGATACAAACATAATTTGTTGTTGATAGGTAGTCCCGAAACTCATGCATAACATATAAATTTTCTAATGAAACCTATAAACTTAACTGTATAGTCTCACTATATTTCTATCACATTACGATTCCAAGTGCCAGATAAATATTCAGGGGATAAGGCACAAGGTTTCGCTGCAGTCAACATTTGAATAAACTCTATTTGGCAGCATTCAGTTAACATCACCGAATACAACATACGAACCTTTAATCAGGCAATTTCCAACTTTATCCGCTTTATAAATAGAGTTCAAACTATCACCTAACTTAGAAACCATAAGTCTACAAACCACAATGTTTCAGATGCATCTCTTTATATTACTAAGTCTGACCAAAACCACAAACATTTTAAGCAGACACTTTTTAATTCGACTGATAAAACTAGGTAATTTTCGCTGAAAATGCAGGTTATTCGAGCTGCTAGACTTATTCATCAGATAGGTGTCACGATAACACGATCTGTCATGCGTCAAAAAGGTCAACGTCATATTAAGTAGCAAATTCTATAAAAAAACGGTCTGTATAATCCAAGTTATACATATTTTAGAAAATTTCATCTAATTTAAATCATGACATATTAAATCTACTAAGAAATTCGGGTCTAACTTATACAGTAGGTATACCTAGTAGATAAGTTCTTAACAGAACTCTTAACAAAGATCCAAAATAACAATCCGATTATCCTCAACGACGTAAAATAGTATTTACAGAAAGAAATAACATCTTCTAAAATGAACTGGGTCGAAACTCCGCCAAACAACCGCTTTAACTCTCAAACGACATCTAAAATTTATTTGATTTTTTCCTCAATTTATTAATAATTAGACGTTTACAGTAAAGTTTAGTAAACAATATTAACAATGTTTATGCAAAGCCATCAGCAAGAACAAGTTTAATCTTGAGACCGCGACCATTACAAGTAATTGAAAACTTCAAAATAACAATTTTTTAAATCATCTCGTTGTAAAAGAACTACTATTAGGGGAAAACGATGTAATAGGAATATGTTTTCAATTGTCTAAATAAAAACCCGACGAAAGACGGGGAGAAATGATTTGTCTAGAAATGAAGTAAAAACCATTGTGATTGCATAAAATATCATGCTGGTTGCTGGAAAAAAAATCTTATTTCATCGACGTAACGAACCAAGCCTAGGAAGAGATTGGATTTCCGTATTGCTGCAACATCAGCTTCCAGTTTCAGTCGAGTCTAATAACGTGGTTGTAGATGTAATTTTGTGCTGCAAACTCTGCAGAATGTGGTTAACATAATTTACTTTCCATCCTGAAATGTTAAGCATATGACTCGTGCAAAAATAACGTACGATGAAGAAAGAAGTCATTTCAGCCGAAAGACGTCCACTGCTGGACATAGGCCTCCCTCAAGCACCTCCGCTTCGACCGGTTCTATGCTTCTCACATCCAGCGGATTTCAGCGGCCTACACCAGGTCATCGGTCCACCTTGTGGGTGGGAGAAAGAAGTATAATGTAAATATTATTATGCTTGAATCGGCATGACATTATACAGTAGGTACTGTAAATCAAATAATGTATTAATTGTGCCGCATGCTTGTTGTTTCCATTGAACTCACCAACGCTCGTTTCATGAACAACGTCATTTGATACAGACATTGAACATGGCTCGACAATACACATTTGATATTCGTTTGAACTACTCGAATGGATTCGATTTGTTGGAAAGAGAGAGAGTTGTTGGAAAGTTCAACATTATGGTTTACTGTTTAAGTACTCCGTTTTATCGTTTCTGTTTCTACGAATTATTTGAAGGTCTCAGTTATCGGGTGTCGTAGGAACAAAGTAAAACTATTTGTAAACATGAAGCATACGCAATTAATTAGGTACCTGAAAATCGTAAATAGGTCAGGACAGTGTTGATAGTAAAACAACAATTTTTCAAGTATAATAGGCACCTATAACTATGTGTGGACTTTGATCCGCTCACACAGTCTTCAGTGGTCTGCAAACATTCTGTGGTTTTCTGAGTATTATTTTCGTAACCTTTTACGTATTTTGATGAAATTCTCCTTAGGCCTACAGTCTGCTATTTAATTAAAGTTAAATTCTAATTTGCGGGACACGAAAATATTAGTCTGCTAATGCTAGCATAATTAGTTCACATAATTAATTACTTAAAACATTCTAGTTCAGCTTATAAAATGGAACCTAGTTCCCAAAACAACTTCATGAATTTTAAATAAGAAACCCATTCAAAAACAAATCTTGAGTGGCCGGAACGATGTAAGAAATTGGCTTTTGCGCTAAATAGTTTGGATATAACATAACAACTAATTTCTTCATAGCAACAGAAATTATGTCATATCAATCTAGTGGTTTATTCATACACTGTCTCGTGCATATCTAGTTTGAGGTCTACATAATGGTCAAGTTTGATTTTTTGCCCCCATTACAAACCTTGGCTCATCTTGTCTATCTGCCTAGCTGTTACAGTACTACTTTCACTATTCCGCGTATTGTACTTAGGAGGCAACTCTGCTGTCTATTTTGTTTATAGGCTGTGTATAGAGTGCCGCTAGCGGCATAATAGCGGCGCTGTCTCAGCCCGGCGAAAGTGCCGTAAGCATTGCGCTGTCATTGTCACTGTCACTGAATCACTGTCACTTGTTATTTTGTTTCATTCTTGAGGATAATTCGCTGCCCTTTGTATTGATTGATTTAGAAGAGTCCGTATTAGTAATAAGAACTGTTATAGTAACAAAACTACACTTTTGCAATAGGTAATTTATTTGAAACTGTTGTACTGGCCTAACGATATTTAAGAGGCAAACCTGTAACGTATGTGGTACAAGATCAGTAGCTAAAAATATTGTCGTTTCGTTCGTATCCCCGAGGAAACATTGTGACCGAATATAAATAACCTACCCTCTTCCTAAAGAAATGGATCTCTCCAAAAAAGGTCGTTGAGGACGTAGAACGGATCCACTCCTGGATCATTCTTTATCTCCGAAGAGCCTTTTACAGTTTAAGTTATTGTGAGGTTGAGTTCTGACTGGAAGAGTTTTAAATCTCAAAATATGCAATTGCAACTTCTTATTTAGTAAGCTGTACGAAGCTTTGTTAAGACAAGTAATCAAAACGTTGTGTATGGAGATCAATCTGGCTGTCTATCAACGGTGTATTGAGTTCAATGTGTTCTATATATAGATAGTGCCATTCACGAAGACGCGCCCCACTCCGCTCCGCTCCGTAGGTACTAAAGTACAGCTTACAATTAGTACAATAACCTTGGAGTCGGGCGCGTCATCGTGGACGGATATACATTTAGCATTCAGGTCTGTCATAGCTTACGTTTGTTTGAATGTGAATTTACTTCAGAGGTAAGGTAAGACAAATAGCTTCACGTAAGAAACTTGTATTAAATCACTTAAACTTCCCCATACAGAAGATGTAAAGACCGCTAGTACAGATAAGCGTATTTAGAGTGAATCCTTTACAAACAAAACTTTTGCCTTTATAGTATTAATCTGCGAGGCAAACTTGATAAACATTAAACCACAACAATCCTATTAACTATTTCAGTTTCGTCTGATCTCTTCCGTCAGACGAAGTCATAATACCCGTGATCTTACTTTCGTTTACTTATAATAAACATTACGTCTTGAGGTCACGGACTGGGAAAGTAACATAAAAGGATACTTGCGAAGGTTTACTAAATGGAGGAGAAAAACTAAAGGAAAACAAAAGGGACTAAAGGTATGTAACTGCCGCCGTTTGACAGAGGTTCTTATGATTTTCAGTTACCCATCATAAACGAGGTTCCGGTCCGCTGGTAAGCACCTGTTATTGTTTATGGTTATTACAATTGAAAATAGAACAATGATTTTCTGCTGCATTGTAGCCGAGGTGTTCACATTTTACCATTGAATTTAAAATATACGTACCTAATATTATTCTGAAACTCAAGTAAAAAATACACACAACTTTGAAAAGCTTCTTTTTATTTGCAGGCTGTTCAGAATTGTATACCTGGACCAAAAGGTATACTGTTTCATTGGTACCAGTATTTTCTTTGAACGTCAGTAACCTACCGTTTTAAATAAATATTCGGTTCCAAGTAGACATCATTAGCCTTTACTATAACTGGAATTGCTCACCGAAGCGAACAGTTTGCTTCCCAAGTATTGACTCATATAACTTACGATCGAACGATGTCTAATCAAATAGAATCAAATATTTACATTTTCCTTCTGAGAGGAATATTTACTATTGCTTATTACCAATAAATATACTTTTATTAGCTCGGAATAATTTAAACATAACATTATCGTATAGATAGGCAAATTTATCCATTTTCAAGAATATAAACGCTGCCAATACACCAAAGATTGTTCAGATATAGATCGATAAAAGTTAAACGACTATCGCCGAACTGCAGTTGCTATTCAAATGCTATGTGATTTGGAAGGCGTCCATGGTGGAACGTCCAACGCGGGCACCATTATAACCTTGCCAGAGTAAAATGGACTCGGAAACTGTAAAAAAAATAATATAATTAAATAATAATAATTAAATCATTACGTCATTGCATCACCACGCATGACTGTTCGTCACGATGTCGCTGCGCGTTGTGATTGCACTATTGAACTACGTAACACTGTCGTGTGTCACTTGTATTGACGGCAGACTGACGCGGCTGACATGGGTCTATCCTTGTTTTGTAACTTACCGCGGAGAATAATTGTGTATGTCAAGTGCCGACTGTGACTCTCTCTTAGTTTGTACCAACAAAATATGGATTATGAGTTTTTCTCCTCCATTTAGTAAACCTTCGCAAGTATCCTTTTATGTCACTTTACCCAGTCCGTGACCTCAAGACGTAATGTTTATTATAAGTAAACGAAAGTAAGATCACGGGTATTATGACTTCGTCTGACGGAAGAGATCAGACGAAGCTTAAATAGTTAATAGGATTGTTGTGGTTTAATGTTTATCAAGTTTGCCTCGCAGATTAATACTTTAAAGGCAAAAGTTTTGTTTGTGAAGAAAGGACTCATTTTACTTCATGATTAGACGCTCACGTAAATTTACGTGAGCGTCTCATCATGAAGTAAAATTTGGTTTCACGCAAAACCTCGGAATCGGCTGAAGACAATGTAGACCATCCACGGTTTTATGCCAATAGCATCATGCATATTGCAATTTGACCCTTAAGAGTTTGCGGTATCAACAGAGACCGTACGAGTACCGCGTACCTTCTTATCGTATTTGATGGCAAATAAAAAGTTGTTAATAAAGTTCAAATAATATGTATGTATGGCCCAAAACTGAGCTATGCAAACTCCGTTTGCAGATGCAGTCATCAAATGCTTAAGTACACGGTGGTGCAAGATGGAAGATAAGCCAGTGTCTGCGGAGTAACGCCCCGTATCTTATTTCGCGAGATTACATTAAATTAAATGATTTTGGAAGAAACCGGAATAAAGTTTCTGAATTTCCTCTCTTTCTGGGGCAATGTGTGAACAAGTACATAGCGGTTTTGCAAAATTGTGAAACTTTTTTATCTTATTAGAAGAGGGGAACCGCTATTGGCCGGAGTAAGGAATTACGAATGAGTATTTTGGTTTACCCTTTTCCCAATTATATTGAAGTCGGCTTCCCAACTAACCGGATGCGGCTGAATCCATGATATATTCATTTCGTCAAAGCCTAATTTATTTCGTTTTGCATCCTTTAATTTGTTGTTCACGTAAAAATATTGTGACAAACTAAACTGGGATGGTCCGAAAACTTCCTCATCAGAAGCCTTGCCTCTCTCAACATTTAACTCAAATCTTAATTTGCCCTTTACAAATACCGAGAATGCTACATCAACAAGAATGAACATTTAATTTCAAGGGATCTCCGTATTATTGTTACAGAGTACCTGCATTTGCGGAACATCACATCTACATTAGACACACGTTTTGTACATTCAACACTGAAATAATACAAGACGGATCGCTTTATATATGGGTACGAACAGTCCGGTAAATTAATAGTTAAGCAAATTTACACCCTACGTAAATGTTCCTTGTTATAGCTATTTCATACAACTGTCAAAGAATGACAGTTTGGTTGTGATTTGGATAAACGGACAATATAGATTGTCGGTGTTATAAAAGCGCCATTATAATAATTACTATAACGTAGCTCTTTTAGGTGAGATAGTGAGTGGGATGATGATGGTGATGTGGAGGCAGATTTTAGATTAGGTACTCGTAAATGGAAATAATTTATGTAGGTAACTCTAATAAAGATTGCTACCTCAGTTTTACCTACATACATTACTACCAGTTATTGTATAATTTATTTATTTCCATATCAGAATACGTTGTAGGTTTGATATATTATACCACATAATTTTGATGGATTAGGTACTGGTTGTCATACTAATAATGAACGATGAGCCAGCGGTGGGATTGCTGTTAATATTAATCTATACATTTCTATGTGGCAAAGTCAGTCAATCAAATAATGACGCCATCAAAACTGTTCCTACGGCCTACAACAACTTTTTTATCACAGCGATAATGCAAGCCGATTAAAATTATCACAAGGTCGTCAAGTCAGCTGACTGAACCTGAGCACCTCTAATATTTAGTACCTAGGTAAACATGAGCAGAACATAGGAGTGATAAGGATTACACAGACTTATCTCTGTCCAGCTGCTTTATTATGTACCGGTGCGGACTTCGTAAGCGATGAGGTCATTAAATGGTTTCTCGATAGCAGAAATAATAAGATAATGAGTGGAATCCTTTTTATGTAGAAATATGAAGGTTCCGAACATTATTAAAGTATCTAAATGGGGTTTAAATGCTGAAAATATCCTGTTGGAGCATAAATTACTAAGGGAGGTACTGGTATTTTCGCATATTGTCTGTTTTTTTCTGCATGGTTCACAATAACGCAGTTACCATCAAGCATGATTATCTACTGTTCAACGTACATTATGATGAACCGACGCAATAATGTGTGCGGTTGAAGGGCTGTTGAGTGTCACATGCATGTGGCGACCACCGCAGTCTTAGGAAACCCTAGCTTTGGCTCCCGGCCTGTTTCAGCTGCAATTGATACGGTGCAGATTAATTCTGCATCGTGTGTGGAAATGCTATAAAGCAGTGGAAATGGATGAATATTGTTGTACACAATTAAACTGTTAGTAATTTTGGTATTAAGATGTTAATTATTGGAAAATGTTGATACACTTTAATTTGAGGGCAGTATAAAATTGTTAACTCATTAAATTAAATGCCAACGGCACGCTTTTGATAATAAAATATTGCCAAGTTACTCGCAATATTACAGTTTCAATTAAATTACTTTCTAAAGTGCAAACAGAAATCAAATGAGTAACATAACCTTTTAATAAATACAATTATTTGAATAGGTTTACAAACGGTCGCAAAACTAATAAATTGCTATTTGAGATCCAGTCTTTTTATTTAAGTTTGTTCTTTTGATATTTCATTACGACCAACTTTGATGTTGAATTTAATTTAATAAAAAGCCAATTCTACAGTATTATGCTTCTTCTCCTTCTTTTCCTAGCCTCTTCTTTCTCTCCTCCTCCTTTTGTTTAAGCCAAATAGATGGCCACGTTGATTGCGGCATTATTGGTGTGATAGGTCATCAAAGGTGCAAGTGAAGGGGCGCTTAGGACAGTTCAGCAAGTGAGACATGGTCTGATCAGAAGCACCTCACTCACATTATTATGCTGATTTCATTATAGTTTAAAATCTATTTAAAAAAAAACTATATTCCATAAGCCAAAACTTTTGCCTCAGACCATCGAAAGCAGACATGCTACTTAAGGAAATATCAAATTAAAATCGTCCTCGGTATCCGCGGGCTCACATCCGACACTCTGTCCTCTTCCTCAGTCCACTCTCGTTTAACAGGAAATTAATATTGCTCCGTGTATACCTCTCTTGTATTTTCCAATTATTTTTTCAATTCTTTTGTCTTTAATAACTTGAAATTGAACGAAAGTTATTGTTATATTATATCGTATGAATTTTCTCACTTATTTTCCCTTTTTTGTTAAAGTAACTATTTCACTGAAAATTTAAATTTAAACCTAGTACCGAACAAAAGGATATGTAAATTAGACGGTTGAACATTAATAATTGAACATGTATCATTAATCCATAAAACTGGTACAGTTTTTAATTAAAATTATTACCAATGTGCTCACAGTAAACAACGTGGACGAAACAACAATTAAACAGCACCACACGCCCTCAAATATATTTCAAATGGTAAACATCAATAGTTTAATTAGAGTTAATAGCAATTACAACTGTTTATAGAACCACAATGTTTAATTAGAATAATGTTGTAATGATTACAATACAGCTGGTTGACTACAGCTTGCATTTAGTTTGTGTTTTCATCAACGTGTTTAAAGAGCGGAGTGATGCTTGGTACGCTGAATATTACAAAAAAGAGCCTAATAAAATGGAATGTACGTATGTGTAATGTAATGTCTTGTATTTCAAATACAATCACACCCTTATTATTATAGTTATGGTAATTTGCCATCTTAACTGGGGACGCGCCGAGGTAGCCCGCGAAAATCTGGTTTTGTTTTTGCGTGCTTTGACCATCGCCCTAATTAATAAAGTGTACTAAATTTAAATGAATTTGGCATAAAAGTGCACGACATACTCATCTTGCTTTAGAAATTACATCTCATTTCCCCTCTTCTTCAAAAGAAGAAGTAGTTAACTTACTATAGGTAATTTTCTTTTGTGTTTCTTCACAAAATATTATGTAGTTTTGAGAAGGTAATTTTCCGGTAGCAAAGTCTGGGTAACAAATTCCAATTTCAGGAGTCGGAAAGAAAATGCCAAAAATATTATGTTTAGTGTTGTATAAATGAAGAAAGGTGGAATAAGGTATAAATATAGTTTAACATGAAGGCAAAAGTAAAATGTATTTATTGCTGCTTCGTGAAAGCAAGTCACCTCGGTTGTTTGATCTCCGCAAGCTCGAGACACCATTCTTTACTCAGGAACTTCCACTTCGCCATTATTAAACGTTACGCTGCTCATGAAACGTAAAAAAGATCTCAGTTTTATGCTACGAATAAAATGATGTTTAGATCAGTTTAGAAATTATTCAATGTTTGATTGTATGGTTGTCTAGAAGTAGGCTATGAGACTGTATATTAGAAGCCCTAATAATGCCGGATAATATAATTTTTTCAATGAAAAGGAGCAGAGGGCGCAAAATAATTACCTAGTACTAAAACAGAGAAAATATAATCTCGACTTCAAGCATCTTGTTTGCTCCAAGCGCATTATAAGTCATCATAATTTTGTCATCACAGCCGCGGTACAGTCGACGACAACCTCATACGGTGTTAGACCACTGATTAATACAGATGGTTTGCTACACAAAATCATTTAAATAAAAAGCGACTCTTGCTACGACACCATAAAGTGCAATTCAGGTCGCACAGCGCTAGTTATCGACGTTTTATTCACCTAGAAGCTGCCTCTATTTCTATGGAGTGACAAGTCGAGCCCGCCGCGTACTTGATTGCAAGCTACTGAACGTTTCCAATAACAAAAATCATTACTTTTGTGGAAAAAGTAATGGGAAACGGACAGATACTAAAATGAAGTCATTTATTAAATGTCCCATGCGTTACTTTAAGCTGACCATTTTGAAATAAATTTCTGCCTCATTTTATCTTCTTAACACTTCACTTCACTGTCCACAAAGTGGCTACAATAGTTAAATAATCAACCTGAACCATATGTGGTTCATGATACAGGGAAAGGCTTAAATAAACCCGTTTAATTTAACTTATTGACCCTCTTGATCTTCTTAAGTGACATGATTTCGGTTTGACTTTTCATGGTATAAACTTTTAAATGAAACCCAACGTGTAAGTTTACAAAAAGGAATTTTCAAATCAAATTAATTTGGCAACGTGACGACGTGAGAGGTCCGTGGAGCGATATTAAGATTGGCTGAAAACGGTACAGCATAAGTTTTTTGAGTGTTTTTCCTTACCTTCATAACTTTATGATTGCTCAGACAATATTGTGTTAGAGATTCGCCTTGAAAGTGGTTCCCTATTGAGAGATTACGCCTTTTGCTGTTTTAATACAATTATTTTGATACAATTTGGTGACTTCCAGATCCTTTATAGGATCTAAAATAAAAAATTAAAAAAAAAAAAATTGTATCAAAATTTTCTATTCGCATTGTCGGTGTTTTTTTCAAGGTCACTAGTTTGTTACACACATAAGATCACGCCTGTTGTCTCCGAAAGATTAGGCAGAGGTGTAGCTCCAGCATATCTACATTGTTGTTGTTGTGTAAAAACATAGCTATTGTAGTTTTTCAGAAATACCTAAACTTGTTAAAAAATGTCTCGAGTTTTCTACTAAATCTTATACAAAACACAAGAATAAAAGGCCTAATTCTAAATAATTTGTACGGAGTACCTGCTATCTTATAGTCTCTGTCTTTCTGAGACACGTCCGTGATGTTGCGTTGACCGGCGCTGCGGTGAACGTGAAATATTTTCAACTAGTATGACAGACGGAGAATTTGTTTTCAGTTCCCGAAACCTATGAAGCCGTGTTACGATGTTACATTACAGGAATTCTGATCGTTTTCTTCGAAAGGCGAAGATATTCCGTTGGTTCTTTTATTTTTGGTCTTGCTTTCGTAGTGAACAGCTCATACTGTCGTTTTTAGTGTTCTAAATCGACCAGACTTAAGCAAATAGGAGCTGCAGTTCGATTCTGTAAAAATATCACCGTGAAACTTAGGTGAAGTGAGCGTGAAGTGAGCTGTCAATAGTGTTAATCCCTAGCATCCTGCCGGTCGATGCTGTGGCAGTGACAGCTCACTTCACGCTCACTTCACCTAAGCTTCACATTCATATTTTTACAGAATCGACCGACTGTTCTGCTACGCAAAGCTTAGAACAACATACTTTTTTGGTAAAAATAAATAGGTACATTTTACTCTTACACTTTTTTATCAGTTCCTGTCGCCTTTTTTTTTTGGGGTTGGGATATTATTAAATAACTTCTCCCGCTCTGATTGGAGCGGGAGGGCGTGTCAGAGTTTTACTGACTAAAACCCACCCGTTTTCCTTCCGTTGCCTGTGTGCTGGGGCCGCGATATCCCTTTCGGACAAACTCGCAACACCGGCAGAGTTCCTGTCGCCTACAAACAAAATAAACAAGAATTTACCCATGTTTAACGTAAAATAGAGATAAAAACAAAATGAAGTATCTACCAACCTACGAGGAAAAGAGAAATAAGACTAAAACAAATGCTTAAACGAAACAAAAGAACACCTAAATTCTCGAAAGACAGGTTTATGGCAGACCCTTACGTTATTAGGGTTTCTGAAAATAACCACATTCAGAAATATTTCTTGAGATGTACAGATGCATACAGTGGCAGTTTCATTTGTCCCAGTGACGTTACCCAAATAAACTTGGACCGTTCCGGTAAATGGAACTGAAAATCTGTTTGGAGGATATAACGAAAAAGTTTTGTTTTTATTGATATTTATGTGCTATGATTTGTTCAGGAACTAGTATAATTATAAGCTGAAAGCTTGTTATTTCTACTACGGGATTTGGGCATGTAAGTAAGTACGTGCTTTCGCAAGATTACATAACTTACATCACGCCTTGTTTCCCCGAAGGGTTGGGCCAGTTATATTTAGTCCCATGTAATAGGGGGCGAGTGACTTTTATTCGTAGGGCGAGCCTACGGCCATCAACCGGACACAAATCCCGACTCGGGGCTCCAATTGAGAAATTCGCGAGATTATTGCGAACTAAAGCTGCTATACAATGTTCATTTAAAGCTTTGTTTTGAAAGAAACAATATTTTTAGGTATTTACATTATTACCTATCTTTGGGAACGAATTACAATAATTCTCAGAGAGACATCGTTCTCACTCAGACTTGGATCCAAATTGTACCCGAGCTTTGAAGATAAACGTTTACCGCGGAAAGTCGTTGCGGGTCGCAATAAATAACGTGTCTTCAAAAATTTTGCACGTAGAATATGTGATAAAGCTGTAACGGATATGAGAGATGAAACTTTAGGAGCAGAAATTACTATGAATAAAGAACATTAGTAGTAATTGTGCTAAATCTTGTGAATACTAAACTGTTAATATACGTTCTGAAATTCAGGTAATATTAGGTTTTGTTATGGTTAAAGTATACACATAAGCGGCATGAATGCACCAGTTAAGCAATTTTTATACTTTACTCGTTCGCACTACAAGTAAGGATCGCTTACTTCGTGACGTCTCGTCTCACGCACGTCACGAATACGCGCGTACGTAAACGTAAACATGAGGATGATGTCTGCAGATATACTAGGCACATTATCTGGAACAGACTGCAGAACACATGACCGACATACATCCAGCGATTGAAGATAGCAGATGCGGTGAATAGAGTCACAATTTGTTATGAAACTGTACCTACTTGGAATCGTATTTGACATAAGAATAGACAGAATGTGTCAGAATGAAAAAGTTGCTCAAGCTTTGATATTACTATCTGTGTAGATAGATCGAGATCTAGGCACGAGCTAGATCTCTGTTGGTGAAAGTTTCCAATACGATAAGTCAATGTTGTGTTGACATCGAAAAACAAACAAAGGTTTATTCAAGTGGGGTGCTGTGAGGATAAAAAATAATCGTTGAGGATTTTTTAAACTGAGAAGCTCAAAATCAATGTAAGTGTTCTTATGAAGTTTGATAATATGAGAAATATAATAAAATACTTTTCATTAGATATCATTATATTAAAAATTATTTCATTTCAACTAAACATAATTAAGGTTTACTCTGTACGTCGCATAAATCAATTCTGCCAAGTTGATATTAGGAAATTCCGCCGCCAAGAAAAGTACCAACATATGCCTAAATTAATATTTTCTCTCTTCTAGATGTTCCGGAACGAGGCAAATCATTCAATATGTATTACGCCGCCTGCTTCCTTTGGTAACTCTTTAATATTAACGAAGCCAGAGTTAATATTATGATCGGTCTGAAATATTCCAAAAGATTTTGTTATTACCTACTTAAATGGAGAAGAGGGTACCTATAAGTAGGCAGGTAGTTGGACCAGAAGACCTGCTTTTACAATCTAGGTGAATAAAGGTATTGTTCGTAAAGATATCATTTCTCATAAGATAAAAACATCTCTTGACCATATCTGGTACATGCAAGAGGTCTATAAAAGGTTTATTGTTTAACTAGGACTAGATTACATGGCAAGGTAATATATACGTATACAAGGCGTCCCACGCATATGCCACATGGAGGGAAAGTACCTTGAATATTGTAGATGGAACATTTTACTGAAAGAAGACATTATTTGAATTTAAAAAACAATTTAAACTGCATTCATAGATATTTAAATCATTACATGGTTGAACCGGGAATCGAACCCGTTACCTACATTAAAAAAATAATCACCCCGTAGCTTTATCATACCGATCGAATGGCTTCATCATAAGGATTATTTTTTTGCTAAATAATGTAGTGTCACAAATAAAAGGAAGACCATGAATTTTAACATTTGTAATACAAAATTAATCAATTTATTAAATGCTCAAAATGGGTCCCTTCCTAAGAGTCAATATTGTTTGGGGTTTCAAAGAGCATTCGAAAATATTTTTTGATAGATACTCCTTATTAGTTTCGATGAAAACACGATAAAGAACTACCTATACTCTTCACCTTGTTACGATCAAATATACTTTTTGATAGTAACTAAAGGAACCCAATGATGTAGACACGCCTTGTTCATTTCCAGAGACCCGCTACTTTTGAACGAGAATGCTACAAGAGTTCGAAGTGTCAAAGGATGTACTCCCATCGTTATTTTCCTTGCAGAGGGAAACGTAAAATTACGACGTCGATGTTGCCTTTGTCACGCGTCCTTGTTCATATCGTCTGCAGTAAGAATGTGAGTGAATATGTAAATGTGACGCGCCACTTAACTATGACGTCATCCTACAGTTCATGTGTTACCTCGTATTTATTCATTATTATAAGTGCTGTGTAGCGACTTGAATTTACAATGCAGGCTGTTAAAAGTATTAAAACCTATCATTATAATATTAGCTACATTATCGACTGTTTCTCACGTCAGAACTTGATGCTTTCATCCTAGTCACTTACCATAACAATGAATTTTTACTTCCTAGGATGACATTAAATTGATATAACACTGGCTGTCATTTAATGAAGAAGCACATCATTACACGTGTAAATAGCATTGTTTAGATAAAGTAACTTTCGTGTGTTATTGAAAACGCACATTATGAGCGTACTGGATTAGTGGGAAAAAATTGGATTTTCATAGGTGCAATGGTTTATCTCTTCTAAAGTAATACGAGTATTTACTTAAACTAAGCCCAATCCGAAATTAAGGCGACCCACCAACTCAAATTTTTGACAAAGAAAAGAAAAACAAAAGGATTTTTGCTATTATTTCGCGAAGAGTAACCAACGACGTAATTTATTTTCTTTAGGCATTGTACACAAGAACAATAAAGCAAGAGTTTCTTGTTTTAGAACAACTGCAGGAGTTTATTCAAATAGTTAAATTATCTATAAATATAAAAGAACATGTAAATAATAAAGACCGTGATGACAAATTTTCCAAAACTACCCTTTAAAGGGGGTATTTGCAAACTATCCTTTATTGGGGGTTTCCCTATTTATTAATTTGCTTTTCCTGAACTAAAATACCCTCCGGTATTGCAGTTCGTAGGGGTAGTACAAAATCCACACGGATGAAGTCGCCGGCGATGTAGTACTGTAGACTAGTTATTGTAATAAAGAAAAGAGCTATTATGCTCGGATGTAGTCGGATACAGAAGTTAAGAAACTTAGTTCATCTGACCTAAGTTATCAAGAAACACAGTGGAGGAAAATACTTTACTAGATATTTATGAATAAAAGAAAAATAAAATCATTTAGATACCATAATTATGCATGTCGTAGTTTTAAATTTCACCATAACTTACATGAACAATCACAAACACAGTTTTATAATTTACTGATATTAATAGCAACATCATCTGCCTAGCCTATTCCCAAAAAAATTTGTGTCGGCTTCCAGTCTAACCGGATGCAACTGAATACCAGTATTTCACATGGAGCGACTGCCTATCTGACCTCCACAGCCTAGTTACTAGGTAGTTATGCATACCAGGCATTAGTGCCCATAGCAGTGAATCACTCGACACCCTAAGCTGTTTCTAACCTATTGTATTAATTATTTAGTTAATAGCGATGTCACCGATTGCAGTTATTTACATTATGTATACTGTAAGAATTGTAATTAAAGTTGATTTAAAAACTAAATTACTGTCGTTCATATTTTTGACTAGGTAACACGATACCCCTTGGTAAGACTTCTGACTACCCGTAACAACTGTCAAAGATCTACAAATGATAGCCGGGACCAACGGCTTAACGTGCTTTCCGAAGCACGGAGGAGTCTTGGTATGTAAAGATAGTCAGCCACTTACGGACCAACCGCGGCAAGCGTAGCTTAACCTGATCGATCGACGGCTACTTAGCCACAAGCCTCTCTATTTTAATAGCTACAATTTTATTAAATCAACGCAGGCCTTGTGAAAGAAATACTTCCACAGTTTTTTTTCACAGAATATAAAATTAAGATACAGCTACCATAGCAAAATACTTCTATGGGTAGCTTCGAGGCGAGCTGTTTCCTATAAATATTGAAATTCCAATGTGAACAACTGAAATGGAAATGACGTATCTTTCAAAATTCGTTTGATTTTCATGAATTCTTAATTAAATATACCGTAGAGATCTCCGCAAAATTGTTAGTTGTAGATTATTGTATATTCTAAATTTAGGAAAGGTTTATCACTAGAAAATAATCAGGCGACAAAAAAGTAAAGAATAGGTAAACATTTTAGAATTAAGCTGATTGTTTCGCGATTAAATCTTTTCTATTATGTAGTTTGATTACAATAGCTTTGTTTCCTCCTCGTCTCTCACTACACAAGACTGCTAACAGTACGTTTGTTAACTCAACGGTCGAGTTCACAAAGGTAAACTCTTGTTCACACACAACGTATTGATGGTGCATCGTGGTGAGGGTTTTCAATTCGGTGGAGAAGATGAAAGGAAATATATTTGCCTACATGCACCCTTTAGTGACTGCATGTATTGTTTGACTGAAACGAAACTTGACTTACATAATGGGTAGTCATTTTGGGAAAATTTGCTGAACGCGAGTCAGTCAAACGTGATCGAGTCGTATTCATTCATAGTGATTACGAAATATGGTTTATTCTTTAACAATTTTGATTGTGTTGTTATTCACTAAACAAATAGCTCAATAACATCTACTTCACAGAAAAATAAAATTGATTGTGGAATCCATTTGTCCTTATCCAATAAAAAAAACACGATTTTCCTCGTATTCTTTTTGAACATACATTCCAGATGAAGAGCAAATTGAATAAAGAAAATATTGAAGCTCGATTGTCGATTTGTTATTAAAGGCTTTGGCTTTGGCTTTGGTAATAACATTAACAACAGTTTACTTTCCGATCTTCATTCTTCGATAATGTCAAATTATTTTTAGCCAATCGTATAACACAAACCCTTTTCCTTTGTAAATGTTAACAACATCAAAGAATTTTAAAACTGTAGATCTGTTCGTAGCATTCCTTATGGGGAAGTTCAATTAATGGTTTAAGTACAAAGGAGATATCTTTCAGTACAATCAATTCAGGACGGCTTACCTACTGTCCGAAGTTTAGCAGAATATACATTTTGTTTTTGTTTAAATTTTTGCGATTCCCAATAGTAAATACTCTTATTTATAGATGGTAGTAAGGCATGAAATTGTTCAAAATGTTTCAATTTCGCGTCGCTTTAGCAAAATTTGAATAATATAGTTTTCGCTTTTGAAACAATCCATAGTGCAGGTACTATTTGTACAATATTTATTCAGTGCTACTATTATTCACACAATACCTACAGTTAACCTGATCACCTCTTCTCTGTGTTCTCATCACACAACATCCCTTGAGGTATAAAGTGATCCATTCTACTTCCATTTCAAGGCATCTCTAGAGGATTTTCCGCGAGCTTTATACTTCAATAGCTTTACATACAATATGCGAAGAGAAACATAGACTTCTACTTTGTTTCACAATGTAATGGTATAGGTAAGTATATGACAAGAATCCACCTTCAGTTAGAAGAACTCTCATTTATCACGACTTTTTCAACGTGGTGTCTCATGTCTATAATCCTTTGATCATAGAAAGAGTGTAGGTAATTAATTCAAGATTAATTTGCTCTAACCTTAACATTTAAAAAAGTTGTGCTACTAACGTTGAGCATTCATATACGCTATTCTCTGCACGCGTAGCATGACGCTTTCTATTTCTACGAAGAATAGACATAGCTCTTTCTATACAAACTGACATTTCGTTTCTCCATTTTTGACATCGCACCGTAGAAATCTTTCCACAAACTGTCATTTTGTCTTACATTTCTAACAATCTTTGTCTAGGTCCTTTTATACGTAGACTATTTCAGAAGAAAGTTTTCTATCCCAAACTGTCAAAATCACACTGAGAACTGACAGTTGTATAAAGTAAGAAAATCAAAGTGTCTTCACACTTTTTTTTTTTTTTTTTTTTTTTTTGGATGGGAAATCATCAAATGACTTCTCCCGCTCTGGGCAGAGCGGGAGGGTGTGTCAGACTTTTACTGACTAAAACCCACCCATGTTCCTTCCGTTGCCTGTGTGCCGGGGCCGCGATATCCCTTTCAGACAAACCCGCAACCCCAGCAGGCATTGGTCTTTCGACCCCGTCGGTTGATGCTGACATCTCTTTGAGGCGCGCGTGGAACACAACGCGCCGTCGACACGGGCCTGGTCCTGATCGGACGGCGAGCTGCCCATTGCTCACCGTCCGCAGGCCCGCGCCTACGGTGGCCGGAAGTCGGCTCTTGACTCCCGACGCCCGGGGCGTCTCCTGCGGCGACTAGGGCCGCGAGGGCGTGCAGCTTGCATCTCCCTCGCGCGCCCCGCCTCCTCCTTCGCGAGCATAACTGCTTCGCAGAAGGAGGTGACGGCCTCCCATGCACTCTCGCGCCGAACCATGGCCTGAACCAGGGCTGGACGCGAGAGATCGCCGCCGCCGATCGCCTCCGTGAGGACACGGCGGTGCTCCGCCCAAGCCGGGCAGACCTCCACCGTATGCTCCACCGTGTCCTCCGGGCGATCCACACAGTGGTGACACCCGGGCGTTTCCTCCCGCCTAATTCGGAACAGGAACCTCCCGAAACAACCGTGTCCGGTGAGGACCTGCGTCAGGCGGAAGGTGAGGACGCCATGGCGCCTCTCAAGCCACTCCTCAAAGAGGGGACTTATCGCCGCAATTGTGGCGTGCCCAGCGCTGGGTTGCGACAATCGCACACTCCATGCCGCCATGAGATCCCGCCGGAGCTCTGTCCGCTGTGCCGCGATCTCTCGCGGCAGCGGAGTTACACCCCGGCGTTTCGCCTCCTCGCGCAACTCCCACATGTGCGCGAGGACTTTCGCCTCCAGATCCCATGGCGGTAGTCCGGCAAGGAGGCTCGCCGCCTCACGGGAGACCGTGCGGTATCCCCGGACCAGCCTGATGGCCATGACCCTTTGGGACGCGTTCAACCGCCGGGCCGGTCGCAGCCTCAATGAACGCGCCCACACCGGTGCCCCGTAAAGGGCCATGGACCGCACGACCCCCGCGTAAAGCCTCCGGCAGGAGGCGTTTGGACCCCCTAGGTTGGGCAGAAGCCGCTTCAGAGCAGCCCCAGCCCTATCCAGTTTGGGAGCCAAACGTCGGAAGTGCTCCACGAAGTTCCACCGGCTGTCGAGGACGAGTCCCAGGTACTTCATCGTCGACTCGACGCCGATGTGAACCCCTCCCGCCGTTATCTGGGAACCCGACAGTGGCGCGTTCCGAGGACCATAGAAACACATGGCCTCGGACTTGTGCAAGGCCACCTCGAGTCCCAGTTGCCGGATCCTATCGACGATTGTCGCAACCCAACGTGTCGCTAGTTCGGCCGCCGCCTCATGCGACCTCCCCTGCACCAGGACCAGCGTGTCGTCAGCGTAGCAGACCACGCTGACGCCGCTAGGGAGGTCGGCGCGCAGCACCCAGTCGTAGCCGATGTCCCACAGATGCGGCCCCAGGACCGATCCCTGCGGGACACCGCACGACATCTCTCGCCGGTTCCACTCTCCGTGGTGACCGGGGTAGATGACGGCCCTATCCGTCAAATAGGCCTCGACCACTCGACAGAGGTAGGTCGGCATCCGGTGATACCGGAGTGCCTCCCTAATGCAACTCCAGGGCAGGGTGTTGAAGGCATTGGCGATGTCGAGAGACACCGCCAAGACGACCCCACCCCGGGCAACAGCATCCCCCGTCGTGAGGGCTCGAACGCGCATGATGGCATCCACCGTAGAGCGCCCCTTGCGGAAACCAAACTGGCTGTCCGCCAAATCCGGCCCCACTCGCTCCAGCCGCCCGACAAGGCGGTCTGCAATTACTCTTTCAAAGAGCTTGCCCACCTCGTCGAGCAGCACGATGGGCCGGTAAGCGGACGGAGAGTCCGCCGGGCGCCCCGGCTTCTTAATGAGGACCAGTTTCCCTGTCTTCCAACGAAGTGGGAACTGGCCTCTCTCCAAGCATGCGCTTAGGAGCCCCCTAAGTCGAGGCCCGAGAGCCTCTAAGGCCAGAACCCAGGCTTTTCCAGGTAAGCCGTCGGGTCCTGGGGCGGTATTTTTGGCACTCAGCCTACGTACCGCCACTCTCAAATCTACCTCGGTCACCTCCGGAGATTCATCGTCGTCGTCAGTGGTATGGTCCGCGTCGGGCACCGCAGGAGGCGGAGCCATGGGCGGGGGAGTGTGTTCCCCTCGCGAAGGGAACAGAGCGCTCACCACGTCCTCCACGAGCTGGGGCCGGAGACTCTGCGTCAGCGGGGGAGCCCATGGGCGGAGTTTATCTCGCACCCATTTGTATGGGCGTCCCCACGGATCTCTGTTCAGAGTCTCCAGCGACTCCTCGCGGGCCACTCCTCTGGCCCGCCCGATCTCCGCTCGGAGGGCGGTCTTCGCCGCTCTGTACCCTTCGTACAGCTCCGCCTCAATGGCTTCCGTATCCGGAGGGCGGATACGGAGCCTGCGGTGCCTGGAGTACCGGTGGCGCGCATCAACGCACGCCGCGCGTAGAGCGGTCAGCTCACGCGACCACCAGTACACCTGGCGCCGAGCACTTCCGGGCTGGACCCGGGGCATTGCCACGTCGCATATTACGGACATGGCCTCCCGGAACCACTCCGCCTCGTCATTTATGTCGGCAGGCCTGTCCGGTGATGACACCCAGGCCTGCACGATCGAGGCCTCCAGGAGGAGCTCCCGGTCCAGCTGCTTCAGCGCCCACCGCGGACCACTCGGGGTCTGTCGGACCGGCGCGCCCGACGTCTGGGCGGAGACCTCAAACCGAATGTACCGGTGATCGGAATAGGTCTCCACCCCCTCCATGACGCGCCAGTCGATGACACGTGGCGACAGAGCGGGGCTGGCGAACGAGATGTCCACCACTGATTCACCCCGCATCCGCACACACGTGGGGACAGAACCCCGGTTTAGGACGACCAGGCCCGTCTCCAGAGCCCAGTCCTCCACCATCCTGCCCCGTGTGTCCGTATACCGGGAACCCCAAGCCACGTTTTTGGCATTGAAGTCCCCGAGGACGATCACGGGCAGGGGATGGTACCCGACGACGATGACTCTCAACTCCCCAAGGGAGTTGTGGAACTCGGCGAGAGTTCGGCTCGGGGAGAAGTACGCTCCTGCCACGACAATCTCCCCGAACCGTGCTGCCACGCAACCCGATCCCCTCTTGACGGCCTCGAGGGACGGGGTACCGGCGGCGGCCGACGAAATAATGGTCACTGAGCCGCTCAAGTCCTCCACCCAGTGATCCCTGGGCGTGACAAAGTACGGCTCAGCGACCACGGCGATGTTAATCGACCACTGCGCCATGCTCTGGAGCAACAGATCCTGAGCGGCGGCGCAGTGGTTGATATTCGCCTGAAGGAGGCGTAATGGGGCCATCAATGGCAATCCATTTCAGCCTCCTCCCGGGCCCCCTGTGATGGCCCTGCCGCGGTGCTAGCGGCGACGACGGCACCAGTAGAGGCGGCAACGGCAGCGGCAACGGTGGCGGCTGCGGCGGTGACGGCGGTGGCGGAAGGCTTGCCCCTGCCCCTGGATTTGGCAGGTGGAGCGCAGGCCTTGCTCCCGGCCCGGTGATCGGCCGGCTTGCCAGCCGCCGCACACGCATAACAGTGCGGCATGGCATTGCACGAGCCGGCCTTGTGACCGGGCCGACCACAGCGGAAGCATTCCTCGCTGCGGTCCACCTCCGAGGTGCACTGCGCTCCTACGTGGTGCCCCACCCGGCAGCGGAAGCACCTCAGTGGTCTGGGTTCCAGCAGTTTCACCTGCGCGGATACCCAGCCCACCCGGAGCCTTTGGCCCTCCCCGGCTATCTTTTGGGCCGCCGACACGGGGCAGCTCACCGTTATGGTTTGCATGCCCGTGTTGTCAGGACGGATAGTGCCTGCCCTCACCTGCTCGGCAGAGCACCCTCCGGTCCTAGCCACGGCGGCCACAACATCTTCCGCCGTCACGCAGTCGTCCAGGCCCAGGATGCGCATGTCAGCGCACTTGGTGGGCCTGGAGACTCGGGCCTCCTCCGCATTGAAGGACGCCCTGAGCCTTTCGGCTAGGGCGTCCGCGGTCGGGCCGCTGGCCGCACCGGGGATCTCCAGCATGCGAGCCCCCGTCGCAGTGACCTTCATCCGGAAGCCATCGGCGACGCCGATCTCCTCCAGGTTCACTGCCGCCCACGCCTTAGCGAGCACCTGACGGTAGGTCACGCCCTTCTTCTCCGCTTCCGGCTGTAGTGTGATTACTACAGCTGCGGACTTCGGGGCGCGGAGCCTAGCCGCGGCGCTTCGCTTTTTGCGCTGCTGCTGCCTCTCCTTCCGATTGGCCGCCCTTTTGGCTTTTCCCGCCTGCCTTTTCTCCCCGGCTACTTGCCATTCGGCGTCGGCCAGAGAGGAATTAAGAGGCGGGGCCTGGGGCGACCGTCCTGCCGCCACAGCTGGGGTCCCCTTTCGCGCAGCCGTCCCGCCCTTTGTGGGCTTGGACGGCGCAACTTTCGCCGGAGGCGCCGGCTTGGCCGCGGACTTGGCCGCTGGCTTAGCCGCGGGCTTGGCCGCTGGCTTAGCCGCGGGCTTGGCCGCTGGCTTGGCCGCGGACTTGGCCGCAAGCTTGGCCGCAGGCGTGGCCGGGGTAGCCGCGGTGGCGGCAAAAGTTGCCGGCCTGCTCGCCGCTAGCGGAGGGCGCAGGACAATGCCCTCCATCACGGAAAACCGGCTGCTGAGTGCGGCCAGCTCCTGCCGCACCAGGGTCAAAACCCGGTCCTCCGCCTGCGACTGCATCGCTCCCCCCTGGGGCACCTCCCGGGGGCCAGCTCCTTGAAGCCGGGCCAGGTCCGCTCGGAGCTCCTCGTTCTCCTTTCGGAGAAGCTCGATAGTGGCCGTCAAGCGGCCGACCTCCGCCCGCATCTCGGACAGTGCGTCCGATGGAGGCCCGACCTGAAGGGCCTTCGCTGCCGCCATTATGGAGGCCGTGGCAGCGGGCATGGCCTTGTCTTTAGAGGACTGAATCCTCTTCAAGCCCACAGCCCGGATGGCTGTTGCCACGACCTCCTCGAAGCTGCTGGCCGCATCCTTCAGCTCGGAGCTGCCAGCGGCGTCCGGCTCACCGCCCGAGGACTCAGAGCCTCTGTTCGGCTCGCTGTCCTCCGGGGTAGTGAGCCTTCTGGCCACACCCCGTTCCCGAGGCCCGCCCCGCTTTATGAGCTTTTTGCGAGCCGCATTCAGCTCGCCATCAGAGGACGACCCCTCTGGTTTGGACCGCTTGAAGAAGTCGCTCTTCTTTGCGGCCCCCGTCTCAACGCGCTCCGGGCTCTCAGAAGAGCCCTTCGCGCCAGATGCGGAGTCGGATTCCGACCCCGAATCGCTCACCATCTCTACGCTTTTTATTTTATTTTTAGATTTTGGTTTCGTCATACTTGATCCCACGAGTGTGGGGGATATAAAACGTCATTCCTAGGGTTACCCCCTGTCCCTAGGTAAGTGTACATTTGTAACCCAACCCAAGGATTCCACTGGTCCCCGGCTGGGGGTGCGCTAACGACTGATGCACCACCTGCAACTAAAAGTCACAGACGGCACTACTCCTCAGCCATCCATACCCTCGCCACGCACCAAAACTTGGTATTAGAGGAATTTTTTATAGAGGTTTACATCCTCGCGATCCGGGCGGTTAAGCCAAGATCCTCGTCCCGTTCCGAGTCACAAAACATGACCGTGAACTCTTTCCGGATTACGATATCGACGGGTGCAGTCAGGAGAGTAAGTTCTCCCGCTGCCAGCTCGTTGGCAGGGTGAGTGCACAACGAGCCCCGCCCTGCTTCTCCAACATGGAGATCCCTCCTCTACGGACCTCCAGGTCCTAACCTCGCCCACTCGACCGTCCCTCTGTAAGCAGAGGGGGGAGTAGGCCACCATCCACCCTGGAGGAACGTACCGCTCTCCTCCTCGCAGAAATTCGCCATAAACAATACCCTCGCCAAAAAACTCCGCTACCTTTTTCGAAGAGTGTATTGTCCATGCCCAGAGTGCACCGGCCCAACGACTGCTCTTCCCCTCGGACGTATCCATAAGGGACCAGCAGGCATCAGGCACACGGGGAGGTTTTCTGCTCGCACCCCAAGTGTCTTCACACTTTGATTTTCTACTCGACGGCCGCAAAGTATATACGGTTATCTACAAAATCTTAAAATCATGATTTTACAGAAGAACGTTTTGAATGCAAAATTGTGATAATTAATAGAAGAACAAAGCTATCTTCTCCTATTTTACATCATTTAGTTATTAGGGCTATACCAAGGAAATGGTTAAGGCCAATATTACTATAATATTTTTTGTTCCAAAACACGGAAATTCGTCATTTTAAGAATAATTGTTGTAGTTGTCTTTATATAAGTAAAAATAGAGAATCAAATAGAAAAAACTCTTATGACAAAACAAAGAATTCTGAGTCGAATTCTGTCAGAGTGAATTTCGTGAAAAGTGCAGTTGACTCTTTCTACTTTGCTGCCGTCGTACTGTCTACACGGAACGTCATTTTTGTCTACTCTTCCGTCGACAAAACGGTGCTCATACTACGCGTGCTGAACCGGCGAGAGTTTCAATAAAACAACATTCGAATCGCGTCCGTTTGATTTAACTCGTCCACAATTGTCGCCTTTGTGCACCTGGACGTGCAGGAATCCCCTCGGAATATATTTTATAAGTGCCATACAATTTCAGGTTCGGCTTTTATATATCAAGTAAAATACTTTTCCTCATTTTATTTTCTGCTATTTAACGACCTAAAAAGGAAGAAAATTCATCCACAAGTACCCGTGGATGTTGCAAGAACGTTATGTGTATATACTTGTATTTACATAGGTGGCGGATGACGTCGCTCGACGGGACTTCAATGAGCATCCATCTGTAGGGTTAATTTACTGCGTTGGATTTTTTATACCTACATTACACAAAAGAAACAAACTGATTTCTGTGAAAACAGCACAGAAACCTCTTTAAAAAATATACGGATATTTTATGGCATTTTATATAACCGTGGGTGAAGTAAAACCCTAACTCAAGAGCACGTAAGTCGCTTAGAAAACTTTATAGCAAAAATGTCTTTTTTTGATTAAGTTACATTTGAAAAGACGACAGGGAAACGTTCAAACCTGCTGAATATTCAGTTTGTATCAAGAAGCATCGTAATTTTTTTTTTTTAAATCGTCTAGCACTACAAGCTTCAATTCACGCATCAATATTTAATTATCTTTCTATGGAATACTACTTCGCACTCTTTGTCTTGCTTTATTTTGGGTACCTACCTACTTAGTAACTGTTTTTTTTTAAAGTCCGTCTATTCTTTATCGCTAATGAGACATGCGGACTAGCTAGCTAGTGGTAAAGACGCGGAATCATTTAAGTGAGGTTTAAT
The DNA here is from genome assembly GCA_947364205.1 of Agrochola lota. Lineage (NCBI taxonomy): Eukaryota > Metazoa > Arthropoda > Insecta > Lepidoptera > Noctuidae > Agrochola > Agrochola lota. Next base: position 14,584,906 of record OX376235.1, on the reverse strand, counting down.
GATGGTTTGCCTACGATCATTTTATTTATAACATTTGTTTCGAACAGAGCCGACCCCAATAAAGTTGGAAAAAGGCTAGGCAGATTGATTTTTGTTTCGAACAGAGTGTTTCTGATTCAAAAACACCAATCACACATTTAAAATTCCTTCAATATTTTATTTCGAAACAGTTAAACACTCGCGTCAAGATCAAAATTAATATTCTCGTAATAATAAACCACAATTGGTGCTGCATATTAATGTCCGTAGGGAGTTGCAATATCTACTGCATGTGTCGCCGATACGCGCGCGCGACTGTGAGGTTCATTCAATTCAATCAGACGTGTGCAGGTATGGTTAGTGGTTTTGTAATCACTGATTTAAATATGTTTTCACCTATAAGTTTTCAACACAGAGCGTTGAGCCACTGAAAAACTTGGCAGAAACCTATACCATCGAAAATTATACGCGGATTAACACTGATTTACCTAATTAAACACGAAGCCCGAGGGGTTCCAATATTCACGTTTTAATTACCAATTACGACCCAACAGCGTGACTGAAAGATTAATTAATGAATCGTTAAGATCGCTTCCAAAGAGGAATCATTATTATTATTTATTTATCAATAGAGTTTCCAATAATTATGATGTAGGTCATAAAGTTTTCTTCCAGTAAATTAGTTAATTACATAATCACTGTTTCTCTATCTAGCGGAATTTTTTATTACCAGGCAAAAAAACAGATTTCACTAACATCCATGGAACTCAATCGTCATAACCAAGATTAATTAAGTTTCTAATGATAAACTCTGAACTTTCTGCCTCATGTTTCACACAGTCCCTTGATCTTGGTAATCCTTGTATATAACGAATACTATGGAATTATTAATATTGTGGTCGGAGCTAACCTTGCGCGCTCAGCGTCTTAGTGGCATCTAGGTTACCTCGACCAACACCGAATATATTGTACAAGAGGACGCTCAGGAGCTTGGTTTATTTATAAATTAGATATGTAGGTGTTCTGTATGAGATAGTAGCTCAGGTAAATCAAATACATTATAGGTAATGGGAATGTGGAGCTGGTAAACTCCAACATCAGAGTGTGACCACACTCAATCTACTTCAATTTACACGTAAATAAAACTATGTTTGTACTAATATCAAAAGCTTAGATATTGGTAATGTAATATTCGGTTGGTTCTATTCATGGCGTGTAGTTTTTTTTTTTTGTTCAAGTTCTAAATGTTACTGAAAAATTTACCGCAATAGTTATTCAGAACTTTGTGATTGTTTCAATAGTGAGGTGTCGCCTTTTATCTATATACACATTAGGCCAAAATTAACTTTGATTTTTTAACTGAATGATTATTATAAGATACACATAGCTCATAGTAAGGTTTACCTCTAAGTGAAAGTTACACAAGCATTTGTTCAACCTGTAGGGAAAGTTAAGGCGCCAGCGTCAGGGAATAGCCTGCGAAATTCAAATTTTCTTTAGTGTTTTTGCAATTTGCAGGTCGGTATCAGGCTGAATGTTGATCTAAATATGAATCGCGGCTACACAAAATATTTATTAATAGAATTATAATCATAAAAATCATCAATACAACTCTCTAAGTTCATATATAATCCTAATAAATGACTTTTTCATGAAATCATGACGTTTTAGGTTTATTCTAACATATCGAGTTGTATTGCTGATTCTAATGAGTATAATTCTGTAAAGCCATATTTGTTACCGTCGTGAATCATATTTTAATCAAGATACAATCTGACACTTACCTGCAAATTGTAAAAAATTTAAGACAATTTTAATTTCGCGGGCTAGCTTAGCGCATCCCCCTTAAGACTGAAATTGATTTTCTTAAGTTTTAATATATTGTCAAGCTCATTGCTGTTTGTATCAGGTGGATTAATAGCAATATCCAAGACGAAAATAATTGCTTTGATTTGCTCTACTCATTATGTTCTTCATTAAGTCTGACAAGAGTCCCTTGTTCATAATTAGTAATACCTTCTACCTATCAATAGCGACCTTATTCCTTACAAAATATGGTTCAGACTACAGTGTAATTGTTCATAATTATAATTCCATAAATCACGTGAAGATTAAATAACTGTCTGGTGTGATAGATGTGTTACAAAGATACCGTGACTCGAGTGCGCGAGAAACTTAGCTAATATCAGATAAATTGGATTATATTACATAAGATAATTTTTTATATTTTAACTCACAAAGGGGCTGAGTTATGAGATCCAAATATGTATAGAGCCTTACTTATTTCCTAAAGTTCCTGTCTAATGAACGCTGCGGGATATTGAACAAGAGGTTATGCTCATGTAACGAACCACAATTTGAGGCAGATCCAAAGTTTTATTAAAGTTTCGATACTTTGCGCGGCGTTTTAGTAGTACCGAAGTAGTTTGGAAGTTACACCAATCTGCTTGAAAAAAGTATCTAGTAGGTAAGTATCATTTTTACTACTTCACTACTCCGACTCGTATCTGAGTTTCATTCGAAGAGTTTCATTAAAATATACTATTTTGGTAAACAGATTCCTAAATTCCAGCAATTGTAACGATCAACAGTCGAGCTTGTAAGAGCCGATCATTAAGCAAATCAATGGAATAATTTACCAAAGATATTGTGATCTGCAATTACGCTACGCGGAAATAAATCGCTTTTAGGGAATCACCTTCAAATGCGTGAAACTGCTTGAAAATGTTTACAACTAGCGACCCGCCCTTGCGTCTCCGCACGACCGTTTTTACGACTTGATAAATTTATTTATTACTAGTTTCCGCGAGTGGCTTTGCCCGAGTGATATCTTTATAAATTATAGCCTATTTTACTCATTGATAATACAGCATTCTACTGGAGAAAGAATTTTTAAAATCGGTCCAGAAGTGTTTGAGTTTATTCATTACAAAAAACAAACAAACATAAAAACATACAAAAAATCTAATATTATCTCTTTATAATCTTAATTTAGATAATTTAAGTTTAATATTAATGTATTATACACTTAAGCCTTTCAGATAAAATTCTCTAAATGATGGTGAAAACTTGAAAACTGGATACAAATCTCAATTAAAGTAATGGCTAAACTATTAGCCTAAGTGTAAAATATTTCTTTCATATATTCTTTCATGTAGCTTCCTTTATAAGTTTCACGTTTAGCATCAGAAAACCCTTGGAAAAGGATAGCTGTAGCCTGATTTCACAACAAATTGTATTCCGAAAACATCCATCGTTCGTGGCTGAGCTTGTAAACTGGAGCAGGTGATGAATTACACAGACACACTTTGAATTTATGATGCCGAAAATTCTTGACTACAGAAAGCAAAAGTCATATTGCCTAGCTGTATTAGGTTCAACCTTATAAATAATATTTATTGTTCCCAAACTTAAAAACTATATTTTGTCTAAGAACAATTCTTGCAATTGTTTAATTTTTTTTTTTCTTTACTAGCTGTGGCCTGCGGTTTCACCCGCATAAGTATTGATACTGTGTATTTTATGTCCCAATTCAGGTCATGTTCTACCCATGTACCAAATTTCATCCAAATCCGTTAAGCCATTTTAGCGTGAAAACATAACAAACAAACTCACTTTCGCATTTATAATATTAAGTTAGGATTTGTGTAAGTTCTTTAGAAACAAGCAAAATGTTTGGCCATGTTTTTTTACTATAATATAAGATTTTATATTATTTTAGTGATAAATTGCCGACAATCGTCCGCACAGGGACCGCAATTTCCATCGATTGACAGAAAAAAGGGTGTCAAATACATAAAAACAATTTCTAAGACTAACCTAATCTAGATACCGAAACGTATACAAATGACTCATGTTTGTATGAATCTCTGAAAGCTTTGCCTCGAGAAAACTCATCAAGGCCTTGATTTTTACATGAGCAATCGCATCAAATTGGTAATTTTACGGTTTTTCTGAATTTTGTGCTTCACAAAAACATATATTTGAAGAAAAGTTTCAAATACATTTAATTAACCTCTCTTTAAGTTAAATATGTATATGAGATTATGTATAAAATGTTTTTACCTGCCTGCCTACTTGTTTATGTATTATTTTTGGCAAACAATTTATGACTAAAGATTTAATTAACACTTGAAAATGCTTTCAGAATGCAGAGGTTTTTTGGATAAAACTTGTTTGTGAACTGCTAAATGAAGCCGGTTATTGTGTTCGTAATTAAATTAATTAACTAAAATTCACTACGAGTAAGTACAGCTCTAATTTAAGTTATTTATTCTAGCCTTCCATTAAATAAAACAATGAAGAACTTGTAAATTGACTTTGCTAAAGTCTGCAGGTTAAATAGAAAATTGAATGTTCCTTAGAATGAAGGTACTAAAACTAACTAAAATAAAAGTAGGTATATTAAATTACCTCTTATGTACGAAAGAGGTGCTTTTTACTTTAATTACATTTTCATCGGGTTTAAAGTGTTCACTTAGTAAAAGACACGTTACCCGCCGGTAACGCATCTTTTGTGACGGCGAGTCTTTGTTCAGTGTGAAGAGCTATTTGTAAGAACTGTGCGTTATGATGTGGCCGTATGGGACATTATTACATGCATCGATGATGTAGGTTTTTAGAGTGCTTTGTTTGAATTGGCACCTACAGAATTTAGTACAATCTAGCATCGCTGATAGTTTAATATACAATCAAATTTTATTTCGTGAGGTATATATAGCTGCCGTCTCCAAAAAGCTAAGCAGCCATTTATCTACAGAACTCTAATAAATTACCGCTACCACGCATACACGGCGAGGTACTATATTAGGTTAGGCACCCATTACGTCTTCCCCTCACGTTGATATAATGAACGTCCTTAATACCGCGTAATGTTTGCGTCGCACTCCAAGTTATCTTTATAGCCTCTCTGATCACGCGCTTCGGCTCCTACAATTTGATTAGCTCTGTGACGTTACTGAGACATGGACGTACAGTTCGGTCACCAGAGTTACGGGTAATTGAGGAAAATTATTTTGCCTAACCTTGGCCACCATTCGGTCACAGCTTTACTCCATCGGCCATCTCCGCGTCTGACTAGATGTCCTGCCCAACTTCACTTGAGGCGCATCGCCCTGTCTCCGACGTCGTAGACTTTCGACCGGCGACGGATTTCGGTGTTACGCACTCGGTCTAGTATGGTTATGCCAAGCATGGCTCGCTCCATGGCCCTTTGTGCTACTCGTATGCGGTGGACAGTCTCCTTTATGAGTGTCCATGTCTCGGCACCGTAGTTCATTGTAGGCAGGACACATTGGTTGAAAAGGCGGGTTTGTAGGCACTGTGGGATGTTTTTGGATCGAAAAATATGTTTCAGCTTACCAAATGCCGCCCACCCAAGCTGTATTCTCCTAGAAATCTCTTTGTTGGGATGCTCATTACTATGTATTACATAGTAGATATCAAAGGACTTATAAGAAGTTGTAGTACAAAACTTAAAAGACGATGTACTGACAAAATTGAAAAGAGTATGCTCACACTGTTTGTCCACCGCACGAGATTACGCGGCCATAGTAAATCTACTGTCGCTACTTCAGCGTCATCATCACGTTCTCGTTGACGTCCCGAGGGGTCTAGACAGACAGACAGAGGGACGGACGGACGGACAAACAAAGTGATTTTGTAAGGCCTTATTGTACACACACTTTATCTTGCTATGAAAAACTGCAGTTTATTCGCCGTGTGTAGGCACGGTCTTCAGTGTTGTATGGATCACTATGGAAGCTTGATGATAGACACGTTTTTTCTACGGTTTATAAGCCGTACCGTAAAAAACCGTGCCGTTTTTTTCCTTTTGAGATACGGAACGCTAAAAATGGAGCTGAAAGACTGTAAAGGCGACAGGGCAAAACATCTTTAGGCCATTTTTATTTGATTGCAAATTTTTTTTTTTTTTGTTCATCAATTTCAATAATCATAAAGATTTTATCAAAATTAATATTAAATCATGGTCTACAAATACGTCTACTTCAACTGGAAATGAAGTTAGCAAACATTACGGTTCCACTTGGTTGACTACAAAAAAAAACTTTTAAGAGCATTAAAAGTTTGAAAAAGACTTTTCTGGTCATATTTTATAATAAGGGAAGCCATTTAATTAGTAGACATTTTCGAGATTAAACGCTAGAGCTGCTAATTTTGGAATTAGCACCTGTAGATGTAAATTTTGTTCAATGTTTACCAAGAACTTTTGGTTTGTTTTGCTCCCCAATCAATAAAGAGGCAGGTCCTCACCGGACATGGTTGTTTCGGGAGGTTCCTGTTCCGGATAAGTGAGTACACGCCCGGAGGATTGTGTGGATCGCCCGGAGGACACGGTGGAGCATACGGTTGAGGTCTGCCCGGCTTGGGAGGGGCACCACCATGTCCTCGTGGAAGCGATCGGCGGCCTCTCGCTTCTAGCCCTCCTTCTGGTTCAGGCCATAGTATGGAGCGAGAGGGCATGGGACGTCACCTACTTCTGCGAAACAGTAATGCTCGCGAAGGAGGAGGCGGAACGCGTGAGGGAGAGGCAAATTTCGCGGATAGCAGAGAAAAAGATAAGGTTTTCAATTTTAATGTTCCCATATTTTACGTGAGTGTTATTTTTACAGAAGTTTTCTTTGTATAGACAAAGAAAACTTCTATATTTATTCAGAAAACCCATTTCAATTAGATGAGAAGGGTATAAAATTTACTAAAATCATAAACAAAAAACACACAACCATACAAATAATAAAACTATTTTTTTATTTTTTAATACTGTGCTGTACAATAACTAACAATATGGTGGCATTATGTTCATTTCGGATTAAATTAGAACGATAGCAGACGAATACAAAGTATTAAGTTACGTAGATATCAGAAAGAGAAAGGTTGTTGCAATATAAACTATTATTATAATGAGAACACTTTATAATGCCATGTAGAAAAAATATATTTTATGTTTTATAAGCAGTTTGAGAGTGGCCTTTGGCCAGTAGGCAATGCCAATGCCAATGCCAATGTATGCAATGTAGTTTGAGATAATATAAAAACTAAAAAACTGTCAGGTCTTACAAATTCAACATGCACTTGCAGATTATCTACAAACAGCCTGTTTCAAAGAGTCATTTATTTCACAATCCGTTTCAATTTACGTACAACGGTAATATGTATAAGTGTGCAACTGGACTCGTGTCGTTTCGTAACTAAATACAGCAAAATGTTAGCAGCCTACTGGGATTTAGTTACATATTAGGACTACGTTTTCAATAATTAAATGATTGAATGTGCAAATAAATAGGACATGAAGAAAACTTAACTTCGCAAAAGTTATTTTCATTATTTTTGGTCTGAACGAAACATTGAAAAATAATATGGAATTATCTCCGTGAAAATTTCAACCTAAGAATGTCAAAACCACACAACCTCACGACGCGATGGTATAAACAAAGATAATGGATCTCAATAAAACGGAAATTACTTGAATAAAATCAGATTTAGATCTCGTCGCGTTGTGTCCGCAGTTGTAGTAAGCGACTTCTCTTCCCGCCTTCAAAGGAATACTTGAGCCACAGTCTGTGACGTCACCGTTTTTCCCGCACTCTATCGCTTTGTCCCGGGCCGGGCAATGCGGCTTTTGATATGCTAATCTTACTCGGCTGTGATAACTCTTTATTAAGGCTTAGTTTTACTTTAACTGTTAACCTCATTTTAGTAATATTATGTTTTGTGTATTCGTATAATTTACAAACAAAGAGTATTCTATTCTATATTATACCAAACCTCTCATGTAGAGGTTGTGTGTTCAAATCTGACCAAGTACGAATGTGACTTTTTCAATATTCAAGTGTACTTTCTGGGTTTATCTTAGACATTACTGCGAACGGTGAAGGAAGCACATTATGAGGAAACCTGGACTTTTATAATTATAAGTCTGAAATCGCCAACCCGTCTCGAGCAAGCGTGGTGATCAATGTTCGTCAATGAGAAGCTCCTTTGCTGCTCCTTCTCTGAATGAGAAAAGGCCATTGCCCTACAGTGGGACAAAAATAGGCTGGTATTATTATACTAATAATAACGTATGAAAAGCTAAAACTAATAGCTTACCAAGTAATAGCAACAGAAATTGCTAACATTAGTTACCATTTAGTACGCACTTTGATCGTATTTAATATTCAATTATGTGCGGTTATTATTGTAACGGAGGCATACAACATTGTTTCGGTGTGTGTTACAAATTGGAGGGCTGTCGAGATTACAGGCAAACAAATCTAGCCATGGAATTATAAGTCATATCAATTTACCACCCAATCAACTGAATTTGGAACACAAGCTCTTAAAACCCAGGCTTCAGAAATTCATTATTTAAGACAATTACATAAGGAGACCATTTAATTTCCCTTTTAATTTTATAGAGATAAAAGTATAAACAGGGCAGCTTAATAAACAATAAAGCTTTCACGTAATTTTGACGAAAAGTAGGTGGTATGTAATACGATCGTAGAAGGTGGCGTCCTGCAGTTTCTACCTAACCCCATGGGAAGAAGGTGTGAGTTTATGTATGTATGAAATAATGCTAATTATTTTTGCATTGAAAAGTTTTTACAATAAAAAAACAACCGACTACCAAAAAAACACTACAAGGTGAAAAATAACTTTAATTTCGGAAGTCGGTGTCTTTGGTTCAGAATTTTCGTTTTTTGCCACCAACTTCTGAAATTAAAGTTATTTTTCACCTTGTAGTGTTTTTTTGGAAGTTGGTTGTTTTTTTTTGTTGAAAAAATATAATTTATCACTTTTTTGCTGTGGTACCTACCCCAGACAAATTCGAATACTTGCTATGTAACCAGTGACAGGAAGGTATTAAAATATCATCAACATTGGCTAACTGCGAAAAATACGCGTTATTGAAGCTAACCCAAAAACTACCCAAGCAAATTTAATCAAATTTATAAAGAACCACCGCGCAAGCTTCTTCGACATAATGGAGAAAAAAACAGTCCACAATTGACAAAACTATCTATGGATACATGAAAAAATAACATACTGACATACATAAAACCTCTGCCTTTTTGGACGTCGGTTAAAAAAGGAGGAGCATTTAATTTGATCATTAAAATAGCGTGATAATTTTACAGAATTTCCAATTTTGTTTAAAATTCATGTAAGTACTCGTCGAGGTTTCATGACAATATCAAACGAATTGTAATGTTAATTTTTCCATTTCAAAAATAATAAATTTGTAGGTATAGCTCGAATCCATTAATTCGATTCATAACATAAAATTGTGTATGTATATATTTTAAATGCGACAACCCTAGCTGCTGCGTCATGCTTCAATGCAAATCAACCAGTGTATGTCATCCGGGACCCAGTGTGAGACGCTACGAACATGTTTATTTTCAACTTAATTTATTCGCCTTTCAGCTTTCATTCCAACAATGTACGATTTAACAGAGAAATTATTGTGTAAACGTTGTGATTACGGTTGGATTGAATCGGCTCATTATACACGTACACACGGGACATCGAACCGCAAAAGCTTTTGATCTGCAGTTCATAGCAGAAGAACGTTCTTAATGTACTTCTTTTTATGTTTCGTTGCACTGAACGTTTTGGTATTTTTTGCCTAGCATAATTAATTGTAAAAAGGTTTCAATCTCAAATATACAAATAACATCCTGGTCATAAAAATGATAAGAAAGGAAAAATAAATTAAAACATGAAACATAATGTCATCTCAGTATTTTTTTACAGCAAGTGGCCAGTATTTTAATGGAAATCCAAATAGGTTGGGTCAAAGCAGTACTTGATACTTTTGAATAGAAAGTTATTGCCTAATCTTTTTCCAACTATGTTGGGGTCGGCTTTCAGTCAAACCAAATTTTATTGATAAATCGATGAGTAATCATGTAAAATAAATACATATAAACAGAACATTGATGTTCCTCAATTACCGGTTGTTGTGATGCACAACAACCATTTCAAGCGAAACTGCGGACAGTAACCAACGCGGCACACGCTATTCTCCTTATCTGAGACCACATTCACACACAGTGCGGTGCTATGATTGTCGAAGTGCCAGTAACATTGTAAATGTTCCACATCGACGTCGATAACGGTCATAGGAATGATAATGCTATAACAGGAGGCCGACTCACGTGATACGATACTAATTAAAGGGTCATTTGCGTTTACTGGTTCACTTCGAATATGGGTGCTATTTCCGTTCTGTAAGTTCACCGTGAGATTGTAACAACGACACATCACACATTAATTGGTTGATTTATAATAGAATGGAAGTTCTATCGCATGCATGTCTGTTATTTCGTTTGTTGTTCAACAAAACTCTTTGGTTGTATCTTATTTTCAATAACTTAACTTTAATTGAACCTCTCAAGTAGTACAATACCGGGGGAAGTGTCCGTTGTGCTTTCTAGTAATATACAGAGTGAAATATACAGACGAAAAAAAAATCAGCTGTTCCCTACATTTATGTTCGCATAGCTCGTCAAAATGTACGGAACAGCAGATTTTTTTTTCGCGATTTTAAATAAAAAGAATGAAAATTCGTTTATTTGCGGTACACATGACGCAAGGAAAGAACAAAACACGAAAATAAGCAATTTGGGGGAAAATATATGTCCCATCCACGCAAACCGGGCATCGCTCAACATAATACTGCGACCCTATTCGAGACAGAGCCCCAGCGCTGGTTTTCAGCGACAGCCGACGTTGACGTGATGACTTCAACCGGTGCAGTATATAGTGAAATGACAAAATAAGACAAAAATAAAATAAATAAATACAATACTTAGTCCTAAATGTTTATATAAAATATAATTTTTTTAATGGTAACATTTCGTACCGTCGGCGACTCACGCGCCGCAGACTTAATGCAGTCTGTGCGGGCAGCTGTCATAAAAACCATTTGTTTGACGTTTTGACAATATTGGTTATTATTTACTGGTTACGTAATAATTCACATTAAACTCAATTAGTGGTATTTAATTTTAACTTCTATCTACATTATTTTTTTTCTTTTACAATTGATTGTAAATGTAACTAAATTGGCGGAAGATACATGTAAGGGACCGCTGTCTAAGAGGCAAAACTTGAGCTTAACTTCAGTAATTTATTGATTAACAGTTCTGGTACCCACGAGACTACACAATGGAATTAAGGTAGGTACCTAAAATAAATAGTTTAATATTTATGGGTTCTCGATTGATTAAATTTTGTCGAATTTTGGTAATTTGATAAACTTTTGTATGGTGTATTAATTAATTCTGCATTCATTTAATTAACTTATATGGTTACATTTAATGAACATAACTGGAATATTAAGGTAAATGGTTTTTTCACTTATTTATAGGTCTACTCTAGACTGTGACGTCGCCTGGTTGAAACCGATGGATGAAACAAGGAACCTCGGAAATGTGGTTTAGTTTGTAAAACATAAAATCGTAGCATTGAGCGTAGCGTGTCAGCTACGCCACAACTCAGTGTGAGCTACGGCGTAGCGACACTGCTACGCGCATATTTACGTTGCTTGCAAACTTTGGCGAGCAGGATATTACCTAAATATATCATTTAGATCCGAGAGCCATTACAAATAGGTGTTCTTTTCTATTTGATCTTATCAAGTTCTGCTATGAGTGTATGTGATAAACTTTAAACACATAATATTTTATATCCAATACTTCCAAACACCATACACAAAATGGAGTAAACGCTGAATATCGCTCTCAATTTTTCGCCGCCAAGGAATGCAATAAAATGCAAATGTGAATCTTCTTGTCTAAGCGATCGACGACTTTATGAAGCATGACATTAATTTTTCTGTAGAGTACACTTCCATTTTCTTTTAAATTATTTTAAGAAACTTCAAATTGTGGACAAAGATAATGAATCAAAGTGAATTCTTATTAAAAACCGTGGTAGGATGATTTTGTTTTGAGTTTAAAATTACTGCGATTGAAATAATTTGTTTCCCTTTTCTACAAACAGATTATTTTACAATATTAGAAAGTAGGTTTTGAACAAGTTGACAGCATGTTTCGAAGCGCGTTGATATCGTATATACTCAAACTTGTGCCTAATCTAACCTTACCAACTCCTTCAAATAGTTATTAACACTTGCAAATACAGCAATTCATTATATTGCTATGTGACGTGACACATCATCGGGTTCTCTCGCATATTGCACGGAAATCGTATTATCAGCTCACACAGTGTGGTACGTCTTGTGAATTAGAGAGATGTGTTTGAAGAGGAAATCTAAACTTGTGGTGTTAATATTTTATTCAATATTAGTATGAAATCCAATAGGTACTTTCAGTATGAAAAGTAACAAAGGTAGGTAACATAGACAGACATGGAGGGAATTTTGTTCAGTCATTTATATGTGTCTCTAATGTTGGTAAATGTTGCTTTCGTAATTCATACCTATTCGTTGTGTGATGAAGATAATATTTCTGTACCACATCAAATTCAAAGGGATGATTTAAAACCACTAAAAGGTTTTATGGTTGTGCGAGTGCGATATTTGTTTTGTTCTATCACGCGATCGTTATTCAGGACAGCGCATCATGAACAAATTAAAAAAAATCTCATTGAAAACAGGTGCGAAATATTCAAAGGATTATAATCAATTTGGCTTTGCGTATGAACTGAAGCCAGCGGCAGCCCGGATGGATCGATGAATTTAATTATTTTCATAGCATACAAGCCTTTTTAATTTTATCAGGCAAATCGGATGCAATGCAAAATATTAAACATACAGATAAGTTACTCTTTTACGATTGGAGTAAATTAAATTTTATAGGTATTCATGTAACTAAATATAAAACATACTGGTCTCAACAATTATTAGCAACACAACAATTAGCAACTAGAATACACAAAGCCTGAAACTAAACCTGCGACCCGAGCACAGAATGTCATCGACCATTTCAACCCACATTTTACGACTACCCGCAACTTGTACATAACTAACCGAGAATTAAACTCGCGCTTGACCGCACAGGAAGAGCGTTTATTAATATGGACTGCGGACGTCTTAGAAATATGCCGATTGATGAATCTTGAATGAATTAGACCTTTCCTAAATGAACGTTTCGGGAAGATTCTAGACAATTGACATTTTGCTGTTGTGTTTATGTGAATGAGGCGTTTTAAACGCCATCATTCACATAAACACAACAGCACTTTCTTTCCATCAAAATATTACTTTTGTGTAATTTCGGAAACCATGCAAAGAATAAAATTTCCCTAAAATATTTTAATTTCTTAAACTTCAATTGAAATTCTGAAATCAATAGTTTCCTATTTGTTTTTTTTATTTTTATTAAGTAGACTGATCTAATTGTTAGACATTACTAATTTTTTTTCTTTATGTGATTCTATATACACAACAGCGTATCAAGATTTTCTTAGAAATTAAAACTACAATTTTACTTTAGAAAATATATCTACTTGTTTGATTATGTACATATTTATAATGTGATTACCTATGTCATCAATGTTGCTTTCTATAAATTAGGCATAATTCCGTAAAGTGTGTTGTAGCAGAGAAAACAATAGTAGCAATAATAAACATTATTATATCATCATATCATCATTTGTTACACACTATGGCGCCGGCCCTGCCGCACAAAGCCGCACAAAGCATCGCAAAGGATAATGAACGTGCAAAAACCGGGGGTACATGCCGCGCGGCAAAAGCCGGCGGCCATGCCGCCAGCATAGTGTGTAGGTGCTATTAGATTCGCGTCTATTAATTGATAATCCAAGACGTGTAGGTACATAATTAACAATTGAGTTAGCTTTATCCATTTAGTTGGTTGAATTTAATTGCTAACAATTATAATTAAGTTAACGAAGTATGAATAGTGCTAAGATTTACTTCATCTATTTTAAACTAAGTTAGTAACCAAGTTTGTTTGAGGACCAAATTAATTTATGCAAATAAAGAAATCGTTCGTTGAGAAGATAGTTTACTACAATAGTACTGTAAGAGCCTTTATGAATAGTTTATAAGGTGATGGCATACTATGAGATAAACGCTCCTTCGTATTAAGAATATTAGGAAACAATTAGGGGTCAGCTTGAAGACCTGTATGACATTATAATATAAAATGTAAAATTATTATAAATAAATTTGATTTGATTCTAAATAATTACGCAAGATGCAAGTACTATAAACTCGCGTTTAATTTCATACATATAGTACCTACATACATGTACAAGAACCTTTGATCAGAAAACTTTGAAAATAAAGAATAAAATTTATTTTATCGTTCCTTTTATATCAAAGACAATTTCCTTCATATGACATATGAGAAACAAAACACACAGATGCTTAACTAAACCGCGGGCTAATATAAATTATTCAAATAAGGGTATCGACCCTTATTTGAATAATTTATATTAGCCCAACAATGCGACTAACTGAAAACACATACGAACGAAGCAAGCTAATTATATAAAGCTTATAAAAAGGGGATTCGCTCTATATTAATTCAATGACTAATTTCACGTGGCGAGCTAATAAATTAGGGTCGGATGGTGTCGGAGAACTTTAGCTTTTAATCCACCTCAGAGTGAATGGATGTCAAGAGTCACCTTGAGTTTGCTCTGAATCTTACAAAATATTCCAATTGTAATTAGAAGCTGTGTGGGCGTGCCAACGTTTGGGATTCACATTTAGCCAAGTAGTTTTTCTCGGTTATGAATTTGTCTATCAGTTTTGATAATATAAAGAATAAATTATAAATCAGAATCACAGATCAGGATTTATAATCAAAGTAGCAATTGCATAAACTAAATTCCCCAAAAACCCCCTTTTTGACAGACCTATCTACCCTTCGTAACTTTATTACCGTGATTGGGTAAGAACTACTGGATTTAAAGCATATTTGTAAAGATTACGTCCTCGTTCCCATCCCTCGGGGTTTTCCTAACAATCACAGCCGCATGTGCCCGACTAACTATTTGTCTAACCCGAAAATGTTGCCCGAAGGATAAGTTTTGTGAAATTATTGGTAGGATTCGATTAATTTGGTCAGGTAATTAAATACATAGAATTCGTTACTTTCTATATTTTCTGCAGACGCTGCACCATCACCCTCTGCGAGCAGCATTTACCCACTCACTGAATATTTCGAGACTCCGCTAGATTCTTACTTATTGTTTTATTTAACAGTCTCAAACATTTTCTTAATTGATACAGTTCAATTAAAGGAGGACAGGTGACCAAGTTGTCCTCTTTCCAAAGTAAATTCCAAGCAGCACAACTTAAAGGAAATGAGGCCAAAACTTTTTTCGCCCCTGTCTAATTAGATTCCAAGGATTGTCCTAGATTCCATTAAAGTGTATTTAAAATACTTTTTTACAAATTAAATGTAAGCGAGTGTCATGGCGCCTGTTCAGACTACGATGTATTGTATCATTTATAAAGATCTTCATTTCAGTTAGATTTTACTGTTTTATTTACGGAAGGTTCTAGTTTTCTATACATAAGTAGTTTTATTATAATAATCTAACTTTAGACGGGGATTAAACAAAAGTAGTAATGATTTATATTCATAAAAGGAACTAGGTAGATATAAATAAAGCTTTTATCGTGCCAACCATTGTAGTAACAGCGGAGTTCGTTTCGTTTCAATTATTGTGAACAAATAATTTAGTTAAGGAAAGTGCAAAACTAACTGAAGCAGAATATTTTATGGCCTTTCATAGCTTCCGCAGACAAGTACCATGAGACAGCACAAAGTTATGCTAGTGCCAAGTAAAGTACTACTGACATAGTATTAAGCCTTATTTATTAACACAAGTTTAGAATATAATAAAAATATAATTATTATGCACATACAGGCCTGTCGCCCAAAATAAATGGTATTATTAATACTTCTCTCATGAGATGAATTGAAGGCTGCTGATGCACTTCATAACGTTTATTATAGCTGCAAAACTATCACAAGTGACACATAAACACACAAGACGTGGGCACATAACACGCATACGCACTACTTTGCGCTAGATAAGGCTATCTCTGCTTACTTGGCGCGTATTCAGGAGTTTGCGTTACGATTATAACTAGATATTGTTGTTTTGATGTGCTTAAAGCTTAATGATCGCACGAGAAATGTGTCTACGTTTCTTGCAACAGTTGCAGCTTATACTTATTATATAGTGAGCTCTATTACTTACCAGCTCACAACACAGTGACCCACTTCTCTCAGAAGATGAAGTGAAGGTTGCTAATGCACTACATAACGTTTAAAACCACAACAATACCACATGTGACACATAATACGACACGTGAGCATATAACACGCATACTCACTAGCTGCACTAGATAAGGCAATCTTTGCTTCTTTGAATAAACGAGATTATTCTCACCGAGGCGCTGCACAGGAAATGACTTACATCTGCATAGATATTTCCTATTTGTAGCCTTTCCGCAGATTTGTTGGAAATATGTATTATGTACGAACTCTAATAAGTCAGCCAGTGTACATTTACGTAAGTAGTAATATGATCTTTTGAAAATATATCATTTGTCCTCAACTTAATCCTTAACATTGTTTTCTCCTTATGCCAAAGGTTCTCTCGAAATATTGAGGTAAGTATGATTTACATAAACGCTTGGGGCCAAGAAAAAGAATAAAGCAATTAGCAAACAGTTCAGCTACAAAGAATTACCATAATCTGAGCTATTAACCGTGTTGACAAGCCCAGGGGAGACCTTCGCAAAAAAATGTGTTTGATGGCCATAAAATTAATTGCTATAAAAACAGTTAAGCTTTTTCATTTTCAACGTGAAAAGAAAAACCTTTGAATGAATTTTAATTATTTAGACTAATTAATTGTTTTTTGTTATATTGTCTTATTAAAGTTGTAGCATGGTTTTGTCCTGGTCTCAATCACCTTTATATCATCAATGAAGTAATATAACATTAAATTAATATAAATTATAAAGCTTTTCAAGCGTCATGGCTTTATATGCGGAAAACTTTTTCTTTTTTTCACAATCTATGACTGAAGCGCTTCTGTAAAGATTTGTCTTATCATTATAATGTTATGTAATTTCGGTATTTTTATATACCAAAATTTACGAAATACATATATTATTATTTTCCACAAACATACACTAACAACAGTGAGTCATATCTACGTCACTTGACTCTCGAATCCTCCATTCTCGCATTGACGGCTGCAGTTGTCTCTGCCGTTGGCAACGTGCCGCTTGTGTACATGAGCACTAAGGTGAAAATCCCGGTTAGTCTGCACAAATCTCGTTAAGTATGCGCGTTGCGTCGGCAGAAGCCCGATGTTACTACAATACGAGTTTTTAACGTCCATCGCGGAAATACGTCGAACTAAGGCTAAATTTAAAATGGAAATTGATCATTGACTTTATTCAATATTTGGTTTTTTTACATTCAAATTGGTAATTCCAAGGTGAATAAAACTATACGAACTCAAAGAAGTACAGTAGGCTATGTTTTATTCCTAAGTAATTAATTAAGGAGATCTATCTTCCAAGTCGCAGCCGGCGTTAAAAACTAAACATCAGCTCATAAACTGTGCTTCTAGAAGCGTCAACTTAATTTAGTGAAGTTTCATTTAGTCTGTTCAAATACAATCATTTTAATTAATTGAACCTTAATCACGTCGAAAAGAGCGATTCAATGAAATAAGAAAGAACCAATGAATGAATGAAGATGAATATAATAAGAAAGTGATTACTTTGTTATTTAATTTAAATTATTAATATTGGATTTTAATAGGAGGTTTATTAGTGTAAGAAGTAGCGCCTACCGTAGGGCTCATGAATGAAATTGTAACATTAAAAAAAATGTTAATAAGAAGCAAGAAAGCAAGAACCTTCGTAATTTATAAAATCACAAAATTCTTACACATTTCCCCACATATACCTGTTCAGGTGCATATCTCCTGCGACGCGGATGGTGTAAAGTAGGATCTGTACATAAGCACCGCTACAAAATATCTTCTTTTTTATGAACACGTAAAGTCCTCTCTACGTAAGAACTGACACACTTGATACATGTACGCGACAGTTTATCGCACGCAGCCATTTACAACTACTGAACAATATTTATGAGCAACTGTTATTGAACAAGAGGAAGTGAATCGGTTTGATGGTCCTCGAGACCTTTTTGTGTTGTCTGGGAAAGACAGAAAAAATATTGGTTTTGGCAGGTGCTACCGTACCTTGGGAATCATTTATAGAGGAAGGTGAAAAGAAACGAAAAATACGATGTCGGTCCTGCATATTCATATTAGCCAATTCAATTAGCAGGCGTTAACGAGAGCCTAGGCATTAGCGAATTAATTAGTCGGTCTCTTAATGAATCGAGCTGGAACACGACGTATATCGGTAATTCCATTTAGACCATTTTCACGAATCAGTAGCGACAAAAAGCGAACGCGATTCATATCACTAAATATTTTAGATCAGTCGACCGTGAGCATACATACACTAGGGCTGCCCGAAGGAGATATTTTCAATATCTGATCAAAAACGATCAGCCCATTACAGCCTCCAGATTACTATTAACATTAACATGAATATTTTTGGAGGAAAACATCCAAGAACATGACGATGGTGCTTCTATACTGCAGATATTTGTACTAATGGTGTTATGTATAATGTTGTTATATTTCTTAAACACACAAGTAATGATTGTTTACCGTAACGAGTAAGTGCTCAAACAAAATATGATTGAGTTTGAGTTTTCCACGTCACAATCCGTGGCAGCCCTACAGCTTCGTCTTGCAGCAACATGGGAGACCAAAATATATATTTTTTCTTTTTAAAAGACTTTAGTCACGTATTAGGATTTATTTCTCCGGCAGCATTTACGGTTAAAATGTTATTTCTTTTTACATGTGTTGACTGTTAAAAATCGGTAGGTACGCGGGTTTCGCAATTAATAAATAAATGAAATTGGTGTTACTTTTGATAGAATTCTCTTGTTTTGCAAATGATTGACTTTCTTACACTACTTTCTAATAAAAGTCATCTGTTGGTAAAGTCAAATAAATCATTAAAATGGGTATGAAATTCTGTTATTTATTTCAACCAAAATAAAACGTGACACTTCGTAAATGAACATCAAATAGGTACAGAATTGCTTCGCTCTCATTTTCAGAAATAGTAAAAAACGCGTAACTCCAATTTTATTTCCTTTTCACCTTAATCAGCGTGTCCAGAATTCAATCATTCAAATGTTGGAATAATAAAAAAGGTTCCATCTCTAATTTTGCATTATTTCAATCACTCGAAGTGTTCGGGTGGACGACGGACGTGACTCCACAAAAGCCTTTTTATTCCAATAATGATCGTGTATTGTCTGAATTAATACCAGACTCGACGAAATTCATTGTAGAAATCGAACAATCTGTTAAATTATTCAGCAAGTCCTGTTATTTTTTGTGATGTAAAGGTCGCGTCAATTATTTTATGAAAATTCATTCATTTCTAAAATACTTTTTTTTAATTAAACGTTCCTACTTTCATACAATCCTACAAACTGATAACAAGGTTCAATAAAAATTAAAATATTTTATTTCGCATAAACCTACAGGGGTACTTATGAAACGTCAGAAGCTAAGTGCACGGTTTCAAATGGTCGTTTTGTATGGAGAAGAGCCGGCAGTAAACTACACGGATTCTGCATGTATGCACCTATATTAGTATAGTTTTCGATATTTTTATCTAGTATCCACTATGTTTGTATTATGTACTTAACGAGTTGGTATAAAAATAATATTATTATAATATGAAACGGCAAATGTATATGTATGGAAATGTATTTTACTGTGTCTAAATAATAAAAATAATATAAAACAATCAGTAATTCTAAATCATGAAACTAATCTATAAGCCACTCAAGACAATTGCTTTTGATGACGACACCTACATCCCACTGCCACTGGTGGTATTATTACGACTTTGAACACTTGCCAAAGATGAAAACCGGTCTGTAAGAGTGTCATTCCAGCATTACTGCGGTTTCTATAAAACTAATCGCGTGAAAGCTTCTTTGAGAGACAGAATAATCTTTCGCATCTTAAAAACACATAACACTTTGAAAGAGGTGACTGATTGAGCTAATTAAAAGAAAACAAACGTAAAGTTTGTTTAGTTGTTGACTATACTGCAGCAACGACGGATCTTATCGATTTACCGGTACAGCTCTGCCTATCCCTTAGGGGTTACCTAAATACATGAAGCTATGCACCGATCAAATACTAAGGGTTTCACTACATCAATGTGTGAACCCGAACCCACACAATAATCCTAAAAACTTTTGTTACACATTGTGTAAAAACATCAAATCTATATTATTCGTTGTAGTTTATGTGGGTCAGATTGGCTCCTCGCAGAACACATAAAGTTTACGATTCTTGGAGGGTGTCCAGGAGATACCGTCCGTTGCCAAAGCCTACATGTTTCACTCTTCATAAAACTGTCGGAGCGATGCAAAAAATGTTTCAACAGCGTAATTGTTATGTGTACGCTGTTTCACGCGCGGGGTGTCGCGCAAGTGAGTCTTTTAGTGTTAATGGCACGGAAAGCAGTTTAACGTAAGAATGAAAACGCTTTTTATGTCAGCCCATTACCTATGAGCTTCCAATTTTTCTTTTATGTATTAGCATCAGAATGGGTTTCCTTAATTGACACGGCTATTTCAATTGCGAGCCAACCTCAGTTTCATCGTTTAAATAGAGTATGTTGTGTGTTGTCTCTTACCTGAAACAAAATTATCAATATAAAACTTCTGTAACACTTCAATAAGCTGATAATCCACTTACTCCATTGTGCTACGCTCGAATTTGTGGACGAGTATGTTTACTTAAGACAAACTGACCGAATATGTAGGTCCAACTTTGTGGAAAAGGTCAATCTTAGAATCCGACTCGGCTGGGCAGCGTTCGGGAAGCTACGCAATATCTTCTCGTCCCACATACCGCAGTGTCTCAAGATGAAAGTCTTTGACATTTTGTCTTTGCGTGTTTCCAGTAATGGCACTACAACCTATGACACTGAAACGTGGTCGCCCACAATGGGCCTTATCAGAAGGCTAAAAGTCACTCAAAGGGCAGGGCGATGCTTGGAGTTTTCCTACGTGATCGAATTAGAAATGAAGAGGTCTGTAGGAGAACCAAGGTAAGTGACATAGCTCGAATAATTGCCAGACTTAAGTGGTAATGGGCAGGACTGCGTACCGGAAGACATAGCGTTGGAAGGCCTCCCACAAGATGGACCGATGACTTTGTGAAGGCCGCAGGAAAACGCTGGATGCGGGAAGCACAGAATCGGTGGAAGTGTCGTTGCTTTGGGGAGGCCTATCATATGTCCAGCAGTGGACGTCTTTCGGCTGAAATGAGTGATGACTATTTAGTAACAACGTAAATACCACCTAAATTATTATCTCTTTTAACAAGAAAATATTATTAGAGAAATGGTTGCTATCTCTAAAGTAACTAAATGTTACTCCACAAATAAATACGTTCTGTTTCTATCATGTAAGTGGGAGGTCCTATTAGATCCACTCTCGGAGAAAAACAATATTCACAGTCCAATACGAACACGCTTAAAGAGCACTTCACTTTTATTATAAGATAATACTTCTAACTGAACGTGATAACATTTCGATAAAATAACGAGTAGACTCGTACTGGTTTTATATATTTTCTTATTCGTATTGATCTAATAATTCTGTGCCAAGATTTGGCCAAGTCAATAGAGGTCCTTTCAATACGCAGTAAATCGTGTTTCGTATCTGATACCCGTATACAGAGGTCATGAAAACGATAACTTGAAAGGGAAACGAAATATGAAATAAATCATAAATATACACGAGTTACAATCACGTACAGCCCATTTATTCCAGGCACAATTGGTTCTGGGAATACCACTTAAAAATTGTTAAAAAAAAAATCTTTAGTATTGTTTTATGAAAATATTCCTTAACGTTTAAATTGAAGTCGGTTTATTTTTGTATTAGATATAAAGACTACCCGTGACGCTATTATTCGTTAAATTAATTTGCTACAGACGAAATCGGTTTTTACATTCAACTTTCTACAGCGTAGCAGGCGTAGCGATGACGTCACGTGTGCTACGTCGTAGCAACCGCGTAGATCTTCACAACAACTCTATTGCAATTTTTCATAGTGTAAAAGAGATTGTATTCAATTGTCATACAGAGCTTAATCTTTCATCCAAGTGGAGGGGTGTCATGGAAAAGTATCTATTTATCCAAGCACAAAGGATATCTTCGAAAGATTAAAGCCAAAAGTCAAACTGTTAGACGAACACTGCTGTAAAGAGTTTTTGTTACGTGAGTGGTTTGAACAGGTCCTATTTTATTCAACTGTGTCATTAATTCTAAGCTCAATATTCGAGGAGGGAAAGAAGATCATTTGCAACCCGCCATCGGCAGAATGTTTTTGGTTAAAAGTAGTTACAAACATATTTTGTCTGTACCGTTTCCTTTAGATAAGAGCCTTCTTTTATTTGTATGTTACTCTTATTCCTTGCCTTTCTTATAAAAAAAATTGAAAATAAGCATTTATGGGCCCTAATCAATTATCGAGAGATCATTCAATCATTTAATTGGAATGATATTGTGTATGTGTTAAAAACTGCTGAAAGACCTGCCTTGGAACTAAAGTTTCTAGAATCTTTAGAAGGTAAACTCTTTATAATTTCGTGGTTGTGAAAATTATTTGTATTCTCTCAAAACCGAGAAGTCAATCATAAAAATTGCCGGCACATAATCCGACAAACTCCTTCATGATGAAATCTAGTAAACCATTTCTAAGTGAACTACATTTTAAGAGCCGTAGATACAAACATGAAAGTAGTTAACCAAATATTTCTATTATACACGCTTTTTTAAGTTTATACATAAGAACTTTCTCTTTTTTAAATTATATTTCTCAAGAAACGTAATAGATGATGAAAACACGTAATTATCAGAATTTCCGCTTAAACTATTCTGGAGCTTGCCATAACTTAGTGAACGATGCTATAACAAACTTAGGGTCTCATCAAAAGATAATAGGAGTCTGCGAAATCGACAGTAAGACAGAAGCTCATAAAATAGTTATAGATTGGAAGGTTACTGGTAGTAAATAAATATTCTTACTATAGTATTACAGGAAAAAATAATCCTCGTCTACAAACCATTAGAATTGCTGGTTTTTTTTTAAGAAATGGATAATTGTAAATTCGCGTCTTCATTGAAAATAAAGAAGTGTTCACTGTCATCCGGCGAACAGTCGAGAGCTGTCTCTTGTCTGTTATTAATGGAGCAGAGACGGTCTGAACCGTTATGGGTAATAAAAATAACATTATAAATAGTTATTTTAGGATTGCCACGAAAATGAATGACGATTTGTATCCGTCGCTGGCAGGAGTCGACTTTTGGCATGGTTGACTGAATCAAAGTTTTTTGTTGGCTCGGTTGTCTAAATATTTAATGACAGTGGAATTAGATTGACATGAACTTTGATAACTTCACTTTTGACCTGAATCTTGTGTTATTATAAAGGTATGAAGGACAAGGTGTAAAGTTCACTCATCCTCCATAGAAAAGAAAGGATTCTCCGACCAGACGGGTTGTGTCTGGTGGGGTTCTGCCCGACGATTGATGTCGGGGCGTTGTATATATACTGGTCGCGCGTAGGTAAACCCTGCTTGCGCGAAGCAGAATTTTGCTTGAAGTCAGTGAGATGCATAGTTCGCATGTGGCGATGTAAATGCCGCCACACTATAATGGTAAGAAAATAATCGTTGTCATAGGTTCTTCAATTCACTATCAAGTAGATAATTAGCATAAAACATGTTTAACAAAGTTTTTTAACAACAACATACATGTTATAAAGTTAAAATTAATTATGTAGGTGCCATACAAAAACCAGCCAATTATTTTTAACTACGTGGCATAATGAAATATTAACATGACATAAGTACACAATTATCATTTCAGTTACATTAACACTTATGTGTGATATGGTTTTATTAATTGGGTTTCCGTTGCTTTGTCAAAAGCATATGTAAGTAAATAATAATATTGTTTTAAACATTCCTTTTCATTCAGTTACCAAAATAATGTCTTAACCAATTTGCAGACATTTCGCGGTCATTGACGTGAAAACAGTTGCTTTTCATGACCTGCTGCGTGCCGGTTGTTTACCCAGTTAAGACTTGTGTGACCTCGTTGCCACGAGGCTCTATCCGTAGGCGAATGTTTAAGTAACCTAGAAACTAAGCTTGTTCTGTATACAGCATGTTACAGAAAGCCATGGTAATTATTTCAATTAGTAATAATAAAACTTTCAGCTGGTTATACCACCGTTACGATCCTGAAGTAAGTAATAGAAAATTACAATTAAAGTTCTACATTTCACATCTTAAGCTGGACAAGGCATTAAATAAAAACTTAATTATGTACCATTGCCGAATTTAGCCAGACGTTTGTTAAACATTTTCAACCGAAGCCACAGACTGAAACGATCCCATTTGAGTACGCATCGAGCTCTAACACGTAATATTGTATGTAATTCGGTCATTAACAAACTAAGACTAGCTGTGTCTCAATGCCCCATACATACATTAATATTTACTCGCTGTGTTTCCATGAAACTGATTGGTGCATGGAAATAGAACCATTCCCAATTTACAATACTTCCCGGTATACCAACGTAATTTTATCCTGGTTCCGAAAAACTATGTAAAGTTGAAATAAAAAGAACAAAGATATAACGAATGTAGGTCACAAAAAGTGTGAAAATCTCTTTACTATGCCGCATGCCCCGAAATAATAAACTGAAATAGATTTTCACTAGTAATTCAAGCGGCACAAAATACGTTTTTTTTTTTTTCCGGAAAATAGCCAATGTTCTCACACAGGGCGGTCATCTATTCGAATTTCAAAGGGATATATTCCTACTACTACAGAAGCTACACTAGAAAGTGGATACATTTTTAAAGTACCAATGTTCGATTAACGAGTTAGAAATTATTCTTTTTTGACTTAGGTTTTTACGGACTTCAAAATATGCTTTTGGGCTGTGACGCTAAAAATATAAAAGTACATACATACTTAGGGTGTACAAATAACCAAAACAATTGTTTTATCGGAAATTAATTAAGTCATAAAAGTAAGTCAAAATTGTTGTCCAGGAACGAAATGAAACGTCAACTTTAAGTATAAAGAATGCAAATGAAAGGTTCTCGTTAGTTCAGTTCAGGAGCCGAACCTCCGTCTCCGGGCTCCGGCGCCGCTCTGTTGAAGGAAATGGATGGAAATTGGAAACCAAGGGCGACCTAGAGCTTTAGTTTTGTAGTTGAGCAGAACATTAAATGTGGACGTTTTCTGAGTATTCGTATTGAAATTGGTTTGCTTTTATTTAACGTACTTATTATTAGTTAGGGAGTTTTTATGAAAAAAACTCTACTCTACCTATATGTTTCAGGAATAAAACGAGTAGGTATTGACAAATCCAATTCCTAGTTTCATTAAAAAAGTATTAAACAAAAACTGCTGAGCAACTTCTGAAGCACTGTAATACGTTCTACACTTTGTTACTACCCCGAGCTCATCTCGCTCCACATTCTTACTTCCAGTATTTTAATTAGAGAAGCATTTCTACACCGCGGCCTTTTCCGAGGTTCCGCACATTTTATGAGTATCATATAGAGATGCGCCGAATGAGACGAGAGAGCGATGGTACAAAAGATTGTTTGCAATTGTGCTACATAAAAACTGTAGGTAAATTCATTAAAAAGTTCTCAAAATTTTTGCAAGTGATGTAGCAAGCGATTGCGGCATTCATAGCTAAATGGATGAGTCGTTGAATTTGGCAACAGTTCACGTTGCTAAGTGCAAATGTCTGGCTATTATTAAAATGCAGGAATTACAAGATATTTTATTTATCTTGTCATATGCCGATTCATATGTCGTAGTGTCATTTAGAGTGCAACTGTTTTATAAACTAATTATACTTCCCATCTTCAATTAGCTGCTGTAAAAGAGTAATTGGCTGATACTGATATACATACTGATAGTGACTGACTTACATAAGTGACAATTAAATAATAAGTATTTCGGTTTTTCAATTTATATTGACTTGACTACCTAAATTATTAACCACCATAATTATTTATATTTGCACGCCATAATATGTGGCAAAGATGTCTGAAACTGTATTTTTTTTATGTTTTCCTGCATGCACGTTTTTATTTTTATATGTGTAAAAATTTAAAACAGGTTTGAGCAAATAAATATGTCTTATCTTACGAGTATAATATAAAACTTTTGTCATATTTCGAAACTATCAAGCAAAGGCGAAACCTTATTATACGTTTTGAAGTTATAAGAAGTCGCGATAATAATAAATTATCTTTTATCTTATGTGCCGCATTGAAGGACATTCACATTAATTTCCCTATAGTGTTTTGTTTTTCACACAAATGTGTGAAATTCTGACCTGAACAGCCAGTTTTAAAATAATAAATACAAATTGTGTTTCGTACGCATGTGAAGCGAAGTGTCTTTGAACGTTCCAGATGAAACGTTCACATTCATTCTATGATAAGTATTGCTACTTAGCTGTAAAGTGCTGTCGTACCGTAATCATCATTCTCTTGCCCTTTTCCCAATTTATTTGGGGTCGGCGCTACATTTTTCGTCCATACTTCTTTATTAGTCGTCAGCTCAGTGGTCACCCCCTTTCTAGCCATATTATCTTTCACACAGTGCATCCATCGTTTCTTTAGTCTTCCCATTCTCTTAAAGCTATCCGCATTCATACTCAAAACTTTCCTCATGACATTTTCCTCATTCCTCCGCATCACATTCCCATACCATGAACTTTTCAGTCACCGGTGCCACTTTCAGAATTCCTCTTATGTACTCATTTGTTATTCCATTGGCGTACCGTTAGCGTCATCGTACCGTAAAGTTTACTACAAAAACTCTCAAAAATCGATTGTTGTAGAAGAAACGGAACACATCAATGTTGTGTTTGAAATTGGGAATTTTGGAAGATTTTTTAAAAGAAATAAATTTTTTGCTAACTTTTTTCCATATAAAACTGAACTCTTATAGGAATAACAAAAACAAAACTATCTTTATTAAACATAAGAGTAAAGCTTGTTATCGTGTTACGTAAATGAGCAAAGATCTGTAAACATTTATAAACCTAGAAGAGGATTTACATTCATTATGCTCGTAAAACTTTTCTAATGCGGTAGGATTAGTCGGACACTAAATAACGGCCACGTATTTAATCGACCCTCAAATAATTCCCATTTTGATTTCCTAAAAATATTGTTGAACACTAATATAATGAATGGCGCCTCTTTTTGTGAACCTCTAATCAATTCTACTTTGGGGTCCTAAAAATAGTAAATAGGTAAGTAACTGCGACCAACTTGGATGTAGCTATTGCACGATTGTTCACAGTTCTAACCTAACCTGTTGGGTCGAGGCATCCTAGCTTAGTTACCGCAGTAAACCACTGTGAGAAAAGGCAAACAATTTAAAAAGAGGCTGTAATATTAAAAAAGGGTGCAATCCAAAAAGTTCGCAAGTGATTTAATAAATGAACCTCTAGAGGTTCATTAATTTTGAAAAGCGTACATCATTAGAAAGATCAAGGTTTTTAGGGGATCATTTAAATATTTTCCCCTAAATAACATTGAAGCTCAACGCTTCGTTAAGCCTCGTAGAGAAAAGGCGCGACCCCATGACGCAACGACTCGACGCGACTCCGGTAATTGTTATACCATGAAGTTTTCTTTGAAATTGTTTTGTTAGAGTCGCGTCGCGCCAGATTGCACGTAGCTTTAATCCTGACAAGCCTTTTTTTTTTTTTTTTTTTTGGCATCTTTGGGTGGAGCGGGAGGGCGTGTCAGACTTTTACTAACTAAAACCCACCCGTGTTCCTTCCCTTGCCTGTGTGCCGGGGCCACGATATCCCTTTCGGACAAACTCGCAACCCTGGCAGGCATTGGCTCTTGCGGACCCCGTCAGTTGGTGCTGACATCTCTTTGAGGCGCGCGTGGAACACAACGCGCCGTCGACCCGGACCTGCTATCTAATTACGCAACACATTTTCAATTTACAACTTTTGAAAGCAATTCTAGTCAAACGAAACCAATTTGACTCAATTGCAAATCGAAAATGTGTTGCGTAATTAGATAGCTAGTGCGAAATGTGAGTGCCCTATAGGTACACCTCTGCCTAACCCTTCGGGGAACACAGGCGTGATGATAAGTAATATTACAAACAAAAGAAAATCAAGAATTCTTATAGCATCACCCGATAAGCGATTTGATTGTATTACTAAACTACGGTTTTATTGAATTGTTTATCGCAAACATCGCTCTTGATTTTTGAACTGTATTATGAGCAAACTTTTAGTATAGAGTCGATTGATTCAATAACATACCATAGTGTTCTCGATTAGGTAATATAATCTCTATGGAATTCTTTCTATCTTACCTGTAGGTACTTTGAAGTTTTATTTTATGCAATTAGGCTAACAATTCGTTTGAGGCTGAGCTATCAGTGCGTACCGTAAGTTTTCGTACAGGACCACAGGATCATGGTTTGGACAAAATCTGAACTTTCAGCTCATATTTCAGAATGAAGCGAAAGAAAAACAAAACAAAGTTGACACTGGATACGTCCCGTTACTGTGGCCAGTAACGGGACGTATCCAGTGTCAACTACCGTACTCCACTGACATGTTATAAACAGCGCCCATTCTGCTTACCCAGCCCTCGGTGAACAGCGTGATGGTCACATGGACGGGCAACAATTTGCATATCGTTACAAAACCCGCACATTTGAATTTTATTGATACCGTGTAATTGGGCCGTATGTCATCTGGCACCATCGTTGCTTTTACTGTGTGGAAACGTTGTAGCGGTTTTTCACATTTTTTTACGTTATAGAAAGTAACGCTGTGTGGTAATTTGTCATTTCTATTATATTCAATTAAGTTCTTTGTATTGTCAAAGCTTACGCTACCCACTATTATGCAGAAGTTTAAGCAGGATCTGTTATCAAAATACTGACCTTAACTTTATTGACATACTTTGTTTGTTTTGTAAGATAATTACGATATTATTTGCATTACATCTTTCTTCTTTTGTTTACGATACTAAATTAAATGCGATCTAAACCACGTGCTCTTGTATTATCGTTATAAATATTGCGCGCTTGGCGTTCGTCCAATCTGTGATGTGATGTCACCGCGGTTGTGTATCAATGAACACGACTCTCTGCGCTGTGATGACGAGCAATCTTAATTGTATGGACACTTGGTTTGCAGAACAGAGGAATCTTCAATGAAAAAGTATTTAAATGAATCTGTAGCTTTCGTTCACCATAGCGGTATCTTTAACTGTCACAAACTGCACAGCACAAAATTATTGAAAGCCTAACTATAACTACAAACCATCTCACTACTTGACGTGTTCTGAAAGCCCAGTTATCGAAACTAGCACAGAACATTTTTGAAAATCGATAATTAAAAGTTTCGCCATAAAAAAACTTGGTTGGTCAAGTTTGTAAAGCATTTTGTAATGGCCGCCAACTCGCTGTAGATTTGCATAAAGTTCTAAAAGGGACAAAATAAAAAAAGAGGCGTAAAAGCTGTAATTATTTTCTACAGTAGTGCCGCGCTGCCTAATAGAGTGAGTGTACAAATAAGCTCCATTAACAACGTTTAGCAGCGTTGTTCTCACGTCACATCATAGAGAAACGAGTTCTTTATAAAAGTTGAAGTGAACGAGCTCAATGAAGTTTATTTCCATTAAGAAAACGCTGAGGAAACATTAAGGTGTAGTAACGATAAATAAAAAATTTACTGCAAAAAGTAAGTTATAATAATATTGCCAGCGTTTCATTCTGCGCAGGTCTTTACCAAAAATGTATCGACATCACGCATCTAAAATAGACTGGGCTATCCTATTTATTAATAGCTGGAACATGCGTTGCAACAAAATAGCGATTCAAGACACGCCAGTTGGCTTTCCAAAACAAACTTTATTTACACAACTTAGTAAAAACACGAACAAGCCAGGAAAAATCTGTTGTAGCTACCTATCTGAAATGCTTTGGTTCAACGACCTACTTGCCTTTAGAATGTATCTGCTTATAAAAGCATGCTTCGCAAACGCCGCACACGGTATTAATAACATGAAGCCTACCTTAATTAGGATTACGAAGGAACACAGGTTAATCTTTTCAGGTTAATTTGAATACATAAAGCATTACCCCGTGCGAGGGCAAAAGGGTGCTCGAGCCGCCAACCTTCATCATAAGCCAGGGTCACGTGAAGTATGAGGATCTGTGTAAACGTCATGAATGTGCTAATAAGACTTGACCTTATTAAATGTTAACGTTTTTCTTCTTATCGTTGGGTTAGTAGAGTTTTAAAGCCGCCCATGGGCCTCTGACTTCTGACAAACGTTAACGAACGACATCGAGAGTGTTAACGTTATCGGAATTAGTTTAAATTTACATTTTTATAACTTACAATATTTAGTGTTAAGAATTTAATAATATTTTAAGATTAAACACACAAACAGTATCAAATAAACAAGTTTGTTGTTATAAACTAATTGAAAACACTTGGAACATTATCCTTATATCGCTTTCCCATAAATACCACAAGATCGAGTTGTTTATATCAACTTTAAAGAAAATAAACAAATATTGTTTTCCTAGAATGAGATATTTTCTAGTGGATTTATGTTAAGCTGAGCGATTGAAACACTGAATTGAATAAACAATGTTGCAAATAAGCAAATAGATAAATTCCCATTTTCATTAAAAAAACTGTTAAATTTTTTATGTTATTGAATCATTACGATGAATTGCAAAGTATTTCCAAGTGCAATTTTTATAATTTCATCGTTGCTTCAAATTTCATGCTCTCGTAGTGTATACAGGTTTAGTAGCTTGGTACTACACGACAATAAGCACTTGTCCTTGCACTGTGTGTGTAGATGACCTAAATAACGTTTACAAGTTTCTCGCGAAGAGCAGCACTTAATACTCTATGCATAATTTATTCCGTTACCTGAAGGTTTCGGTCCGAGCTCCTCCGCACCAATCTCATCTTTATATAACTCCTTGATTCCGATGCGATGTATAGAAATGTAGGGTATTTTGGGAATAGGTTTTGATTAACATTAATGTAAAGCTACAACAACGTCATAATAATAAACACCAATTCGCGAATTAATGACTTGCATATTGTACGTTAACTATCTAAACAGTTCGAGCAATGCGTCAAATTAACGACACAACTTATTACATTAATATACAATTTAATAAACCGCTAACGATGGTTAACATTAATCTCAACTAGTAATAACAGATTTAAGATGATAATACTGTTTTGAAGTAGGCTGTTCTGTTGTGGTTGAAGTTCATCGTGGTTAATACTAACTCTCTCGGTTCACTGTTGTACGGTACAGTACAAAGTAGGAGAAATTCTGAAGATCCCTAAGGGGTTGTGTGTATTCATACAATGAGTTGTTTTCAGAAACTAACTACTCTGCTATATGAGTTGAAGTTCTGCTTCTATAGGTACATACATATTGCTTTTGTTCACATAAGTAATAAGTATAACATATTAAAAGAGCTTTTCTATTTTACTGCACACTTATGTATAACGTGAGCCATGTGTGGTTAGAGGCCCATTTCATGGAATTACGTTTGAATTTATAGCAGATTACCGGATCATCCTGCGTTTGTAAGGATTTAATTGTTTCGTTGGAACAATGAACAATAGAATGATAATTTCAATTTGTTATTTTTGTTATTGGATTATTGAGTACCAACAAAATTGTTTACGATTACCTTCTATGAGGAAATCTTTTCAGAAACTATTTAGTTGTCATTGACAGTTACTTACGTGTATGGCTGTGATTCCTTCATCCATGTGCAGAAGCAAGTTCTTAACCAACATCAATAGCTATAATTTTTTATTTTTTTTTGTAATGGGCTGCAGTAGTTTGACAGGTAGTGAGAAAATTATTACAGCATCATTCGTGAAACACATCAACAACTTGTCACACTATATACGTAATTTCTCGCAAAATAAAACAATTGGAACATTTTCCTATCACACAGTTCTTATAAAAACACTACGTACATAATCACCGAAGGATGTGTATACGGTATGTCTCTTAGGTATTAAACACTAAACACATAATTTTCTGCCTAAGATAAACCGCCTAGACAAATATGTGAAGCTTATTTGTGTAGGTACCTTAATATTGCCATATGAAATAATGTTTTCATATAAATATTTTGAATGTATGTATAAGGTTTAATATATCATAATGATATTCTCTGTTATGTAACGGAAGGTACTCATATGGATCAAAATAATATGTAAATATGTACAAGTACTGTCTCGTAATCTCCGACATGGCCATAGTTTACACCCAAAATTCAATCGTTTCTAGATTGTGGTTACGGAATACAATCGCGATAGAAATAGTTTTAGACCCGTATTGGTGATACAGATCACGCACATACAATACCGTCCGTACTGATAATCTGAAGCTGCGCTGTAATGCATTTAACTACAGTGAACCTAAGTGTATAATAGTGAAGAGTATTCGACCAGCAACAGCATTACGCTGTTATCTGAACCAAAATATGTCTGGTGATACATAAATGATTATCACTAGACAGTTATTTTAATGTACAACATAATAATATGATCTTAAATGGATTGAAATAATATTTTTTTAATTTGAATTCGAATGCGTCCGTGCAGCGTTAAACTTTTCGACGATACTCCTAATAGCTAGGTTTAAAAACTAGCTTTATGAGTACGGATCCAGCACAAATTACAGTCAGTGAAAAGTCTGGAATATTGCTCTTGTCGGTAATACTCGAAGAGAAAGCGCAAACGTAACTCACAGCGAACAAACTTTACAGAGCACCACGAAACAGAGTAATGAGCAAACAGCACAATGAAGATTATGTAATTGTAGTAGTTTGCTTTTACTTTGTACTAACTTTGATGAGTTGTGGACTTAGGCTGTAATAATTTGCTATTTTGAAAGACAGAGATTAAAGTGAACAGATCACTCGTTATGCAGCATATTAACTGCAAACAAGAACTCATTTCAGGAAACAGTATATTCCAGCAGTTGTTTGCGATAACAGTTACTAAAAGCACTCGATGCGTGCCATACCATACCTACCTACATTATGCAAACAAAACAATAAATCCCGGTCAAAGCAAAGGCCACCCAAGTGTTTATAAATAATACTGCAACACGTGTACTGCAACAATCAAACTCAGTGCACTGACTGAGAGGAACCTTGTAAACAACTCGTAAAATAAAATAGATGATTTATGACACGTACTACGAATGCAATACTTATTTTTAAGTCACTATATCATTAATATCATACGAGTACAAACATGTCATCTGCGACACGTGGAAATACTTAACGTTTACGATCGAGTAAGTGTCGTGGTAACAGTCGCGGTCTGAAAATGCTTACCACCTTAAGGTTTATAATTGCATGCACCCATCTATGTCATAAGGTCGATGTTAAAGGATTTGATTAGTTATAGAACATAGATTATTTGTATTGACACGTCGTAATGTAGGATAAGTATAGAAACCCTTTTTTGTAAAAAAAAAACGAGTAAATATTAACTGGTGCTGGACTCCTTAGATAAAGATTGGCCCTTGGCAACTCTGGACAGAGAGAGGTAAAAAGATAGTAGGGAGGCCTTTGCAAAAAAAAAAACTGGCATAAATAGACATAAAATAAACCAAGCGAGGCATTAAGGGTCGTACAGATTTGCGTGACAGTCGCGCGACGCGATTCTGTGTTATTATATTCGTAGAACAATTTCTATGAAAATGCGTGCGACATTACACACAGGATCAACCTGTCGCGCCGCGACACGGAAAATACTCTCTTGTGTCGCGTCGCTAGCGCAATGCGTTATCGCGGTGATATCGACGCGACACCATATAAAATGTTCCTTTGGTCTCGAAATACGACGATTACGAAAAACTCAAAAATTCTATTTTTTGTTTTTCGTAGAAATGATTTATAAGAAATTCAAAACATCTGTATTTTTTATAAGAACTTTATTTATATTATAACAACAGTTTATAATTTAATAACTAGTAGGTATAGCATCCATCAGCAGAATGTGACGGCACATAATCTAGTTGTTGAACGAATTGAATGTCGAACCATATCAGTTATTTGCGCGGTGGTTAGTATCAGCCATCGTCCTGAACTGCTTCTATGATCAGTTGCTTACCCTTCTTCGCCATGTCGCCGCATCCAAAATCCCACGGTGAATCGAGATATATTTAGTTCTCGCGATAAAGCACTAATATTCAAGCCATCTTCATGGAGAAGTAATATTTCAGCCCTTTGTTGGAGGGTTAAACCATTTTATTTAAATCTTAAATCATTATTTGTTATTTTTTACACACATAGACGTATAAATTTACACTTAATATTTTTGATAAATGTCATTGTACAAATGCAATTATGTCAATGAGTCAACTTTTAAATTAAGAAATAGTTTCATCATCAAAAAGTAATTAATACTCTTTTTGTTAGAATAGATGCTTCACAACTATTAAAAAGTAACGAGTACCCAAATATAGCATTTTAGACTTTGCTGCACACAGTGTGATAAAGAACCTAATTTGAAAACTGATAAACATTTTCAGACGGCGACTGTACCTATTTAAGACATAGCTACGTTAATTTACCTGCATAGTAACGAACTCGAATTGTTCCAGATATATTTAAAGCAATGTCATTTAACGTTGCAAGTCCAATGGCTCATTTGACTGTATTTAATTACCGAATTAATATAATAATTGATTTTACGGGTACCACCACCACCACCATTCTCGGTGCTATAATAAAACAGATAAGAGCGAATCTCCTTTATTGTATACTAGCTGCGTCTCGCGGTTTCACCCGCATAAGTCTCGATCCCTTGGGAATATCGGGATAAAAAGTATCCTATGTCCTTATCCAGGTCATGGTCTACCCATGTGCCAAACATCCAAATAATTTCATCCGTTTTAGTGTGAAAGCGTAACAAAAAAAGGAACAAACTCACTTTCGCATTTATAATAGTTGGGATTAGATTAAAAAGTTAACTTTCCGATATAATATTGTTATGGTGTTAGTTCGTTTATATTTTCGTGTTAATTCCAAAAAACTAGCGTTATAAATTAAATGACTTTCATTTGTTTCGAGAACATTAGCACAAATCTATGGATAATTTCCCTAAGAAAATTCCTGATAGGAGCAAGACCATTTATTACACACGTTCAGGTTAGTGGTCTGAACTTACCTAATAAATAATGTACATCCCACGTAAGTTTCTCTAGAACGTAGTTACCCTTTGTGCTGTCGCGAGTAAATGTCTAAAGGAAATTGGTTCGTAGGTGACTTGAGAAAAAGGAAGCGTCCTAACGTCGTTTATGTATGTCAAGGTCAAATGACTTTAGGTAACCGGTAGATTCTATTACTGACCACAGGAATAGAAAAACGTTTATTTTTTTTAATAGCGGCCGGCAAGGTGCAATAATTATGTCTATGAAACGGACGCCTCGTTAAATAGTCAACTTTTTTACGTATTTTGACGATATTACGAATATAACTAAATATACTATGTAGACAAGCTTCTCTCGGGGTTTCTCAAACTTCCAACTACCACACTTAGCAATAACACCGGGATTATCCGAACGCTTAAAACGCGAGCTGTCAGCAGTTTTAATCAAGCAGTCTCTGTGATTGTTTCGTAAAAGATGGTGGTAGGCCCCCAGATATTATTACTATGATTAATTTACTTAAGCACACTGGTTGATTTCTCGTAGAGAAAGTCAAGGAAACTATAATTGACTACCAACTCCAATTGACTGTATATTCAAATCACAACTGTATTTTTTTGACAGTTAGCAAAGTATTTAAAATTATTATAATACGGCAACTAGACATAGTGTGTCAATTTGATAGATTATTAATTTCCCTGACTACCATAGGTATACTTGCAGTTGGCCTGTTGGTATACAATAATATGCGGCCACTTATTAAGTACAACCAGCCAAGTAATCATCTCAAATTAAGTTATTTTCAGTGGGATGGATGTGTACTCTCTAATATTTTATGAGGAACTCAGGTTAAGTACCTATAAGCTTTTCTTTATCGCAGCGCTTTATGCGAACTCTAATTAGCAAGCGGTGAAGCGAACCCATTCTCTTGTTTGCTATGTTTATACGAATAAGAGAACGCAATTTGCAAACCACGTGATCGTGGTTTTGTTTGAAGTAAAAACTATTCCATAACGTATGTGCAGAATTTCGCAATTTTGCTCGTATTTGCTATCGTAATCAATTAAACCAAATGAATGTTTTGCTGACTGACCAAAATCGACTGAACGTGAATACATAGATTAGTTCAATAATGGATGTCTAAACAAATAGAGATACTGGTTCTAATCAAAGCGTTAACATTGATTTTGATAATTCATTGATTCCATGTGTGTGGTATGGAACACAAGCATAATGGAATAACGTAGATAAGGTTGTTACTGCGACGTCTTTATGCAAAATAAACTGGCGATAGTAATGAGTTGTGGTTGATAATAGTATGGTAAGAACAATGCCTAAATAATAAATAAGTTAACCATTTAGAGTATTTCTGAAGTTATTTCATTTTGCGCCTTTGTTTATTCTTAACACGAAACCCAAACAAAACTGCCTCAGCTATCTAATAGTGGTTCGCAGGATTTAGGATTGCAGGACCTGAATAAAACAGCGTTATTTTATGTGTGTGGAACACGGGGCTGCTAACTGATGAAGCTACCTCTCATGTACGATTCTACTAAGAATGAACCTTACTGAAAGCTATGGAAGCTCTCACATTAATGCTTTCTGACCGGTAATTACAATGGCAACATACACAGTGTTTGTTCTAGTTCAGCCGCAAATTAACAATTTATTTGTTTATTACTCCGTGACGCACCCGCACGGTGACGCGATTGCATTACTTTCACTTTTTGACGTGAATACATCTTTAAATTTGCTTCCATAGTGGGGGGATACAGTTTGATGCCGCAGCTACATATTTATCATCTACATCCAAAATTGTATTACACCACTCGATACCTCAAAGAATTCGTCTCAAAGAAAATATTACTCGTAACGTACATTTATTTACGTAAAACACACGGCCGTGTCCACGACACATCTACACCCCATTTTTTATTTTGTTATTTGTATTTTATGTTTCACGAACTGTGTTAAAATAATCGTTATTCTTTCTTTCTTTCACACGCGAAATCCAACTATCATCATGTGACACTCGTGTTCATACAACACGCAGTGACTCTAACTGTGAGAGCTTATTAAAATAAGAATTGTGTCCCTAACGACTTTACTGAGAGCATGTACCCGTAAACTGTCGGCTATTCTTTCAGTCTCAACGACACATTAACCGACTTCTTCGCGCTCATGGGGAAGCTCAGGGCGTCGTTCTTTTCGCGTGTGGTGGCAAGTAAAATAAAAATAGTATTGTCAAAACTGTTTTTCATACTGTGCATTTACTGAGGGAGACAAAATAAATGTACTCATAAATGATAAGGGGTACATTTTTTTGGCTTCTTTGGTGTGAAATGATGGGTTGTTTTATTGTTATTTGTTTTTTTTATTTTTTTTATGTTCGTTTGTAATAAGTTTTGTTTTAGGATAAGTTTTCAATTTTCATTTTATGGGTGCTAATGCCTGAAATAAACGATTAATAATAATAGTTAATAATAATAATATTGTTAACAAACTTGGATAAAAAGCGGTAACTACCGAACTTGTCTCATTGCGAGACTATCGTGAAACATATTAGAAAGAAATTTGCCTAAACTTTTTCCTTACGGTTCTTAGTTGAAGAACCGTAAGTAAAAATGTAACTAATGCAAAAAAAAAACATATTTTTGCTATGAAGTTAACACATTACGTTTAACGATGCAGTTTAATTTTTTCATTATTTTCATCTTCCGAATCCTAAAAGATTTATCGGGATTTCAAGCATGAGGAGTTTGTAAAATCAAATGAAGACGGGCAATATCAACTGTCGATACGCAAAACTTACGAGTTTATGTTGTAAAACACCGTGAAAAATAATATTTGATCAAGGAAGTCCTTGATCAAATATTAATTTTTCTCTGTTCGCAAATCAAACTATGTAGATACATACTACTAGTAACAAACAAATTGAAATGATACGACCCTTCATACAGTCCCACAATAATAATATATCACTAGTAATAACTGTAATTACACTGAACTCCTAGTTCCAGAGCAAATAGTTGGAAACATTCACTTTAATGTCCATAAAGAAGAAGTTACGTTTTATGGTTGTGATGTTTTCTCGGTCAGAGGTACTTAAGTCAGGACATTAATAATCACGACACTTAAACGCATTTTGTTGATATTGGCAGTAATATTATTGTAGTCTATCATCTATAGTTGTAGCTTCGTGTGTTGTGTAAAGTACGTAACTAAAACAGCCAATTTCGAACTTCAGTTAGCACTGATTAGTATCCCAACAGCAACGCGGAAAAAAAAGTAATTGCAACAAAATACCGTAACCTAATTAACATTTTCATGTAATTAGGCAAACACGAAGATAGGGTTAACTAAGAGAGAATTTCGGCCGAGATAATTTTGTAACTTCTGTAAAAAAAAAGATAATGTCATCAAAAAGGTTCTTTTTTAAAGTGGCCTTCGTTCGAGGAAAGTTCTCATTTTCCGTGTCGTAAAAGTGAAACTCTGAAGAACAGGGGTTCCCAATCTTTTAACATAATATGCGCCCCCCTACCTTTCTTTTTAAATCACTACGCTCCCCCCCGAGTCTCTTTATCGACTTATCCAGAAAAACGAAAGTTTGAGCGACCAAACCTAGATCGTATTTTTACAAGCTTTATATATTAGCTTGCTCTGTTCGCATGTGCTTCCGGTTACTCCAATTGTCATCCATTTTTCAAGCACTTCCTGGCATCCGATTGAACCGAAACTTGGCATACTTATATAACTACCGAGACATTTTGAAAAAAATATACCATGGAGCTGGTTTGATGATGGAGCCGGAAGTTGGCCATAGGAACTCCTCAATCAAACAACATGGCACCATCGTGTTTGGACTCATTGGCCATATATTAACAAGTGCTATGACACAAGCTGGTGGTCAGGGTCTGATGATGGAGCTGGAAGGTGGCCATATGTGTTTCTAGTTACTCCAATTGTCATCCATTTTTCAACCACTTCCTGGCATTCGATTGAGCTGAAACTTGGCATACTTATACAGCTAGCGAGACATTTCAAAAATGATACTATGGAGCTGGTCTGATAATGGAGCCGAAAGTTGACCATAGGAACTTCTCAATCAAACAACATAGCACCATCGTGTTTGGACTTATTGGTCATGTATTACCAAGTGCTTTGACACTAGGTGGTGTTCAGGGTCTGCTGATGGAGCCGGAAGGTGGCCATGGGAAAACCTCAATCAAGCAAGACAGCACCATCGTGTTTGGACTCATTGGTTTTGTATTGACAAGTGCTTTGACACTAGGTGGTGTTCAGGGTCTGATGATGGAGCCGGAAGGTGGCCATAGGAACTCCTAAATGAAACAAGGTAGCACCATCGTGTTTGGAATCATTGGTTATGTATTAACAAGTGCTTTGACACTAGGTGGTGATCAGGGTCTGATGGTGGATCCGGAAGGTAGTCACAAGCACTCCTCAACCAAACAACATAGCACCATCGTGTTTGGACTTATTGGCTATGTATTAACAAGTGCTTTGATACAAGCTGGCGGTCAGGGTCTGATGATGGAGCCGGAAAGTGGCCATGGAAAAACCTCAATCAAGCAAGACAGCACCATCGTGTTTGGACTCATTGGTTTTGTATTGACAAGTGCTTTGACACTAGGTGGTGATCAGGGTCTGATGGTGGATCCGGAAGGTAGTCACAAGCACTCCTCAACCAAACAACATAGCACCATCGTGTTTGGACTTATTGGCTATGTATTAACAAGTGCTTTGATACAAGCTGGCGGTCAGGGTCTGATGATGGAGCCGGAAAGTGGCCATGGAAAAACCTCAATCAAGCAAGACAGCACCATCGTGTTTGGACTCATTGGTTTTGTATTGACAAGTGCTTTGACACTAGGTGGTGTTCAGGGTCTGATGATGGAGCCGGAAGGTGGCCATAGGAACTCCTAAATGAAACAAGGTAGCACCATCGTGTTTGGAATCATTGGTTATGTATTAACAAGTGCTTTGACACTAGGTGGTGATCAGGGTCTGATGGTGGATCCGGAAGGTAGTCACAAGCACTCCTCAACCAAACAACATAGCACCATCGTGTTTGGACTTATTGGCTATGTATTAACAAGTGCTTTGATACAAGCTGGCGGTCAGGGTCTGATGATGGAGCCGGAAGGTGGCCATAGGAACTCCTAAATGAAACAAGGTAGCACCATCGTGTTTGGAATCATTGGTTATGTATTAACAAGTGCTTTGACACTAGGTGGTGATCAGGGTCTGATGGTGGATCCGGAAGGTAGTCACAAGCACTCCTCAACCAAACAACATAGCACCATCGTGTTTGGACTTATTGGCTATGTATTAACAAGTGCTTTGATACAAGCTGGCGGTCAGGGTCTGATGATGGAGCCGGAAAGTGGCCATGGGAAAACCTCAATCAAACAAGACAGCACCATCGTGTTTGGATTCAATGGTTATGTATTGACAAGTGCTTTCACACTACGTGGTGTTCAGGGTCTGATAATGGATCCGGAAGATACTCACGAGCATTCCTCAACCAAACAAGATAGTACTATCCTGTT
This sequence comes from Agrochola lota, assembly GCA_947364205.1. Lineage (NCBI taxonomy): Eukaryota > Metazoa > Arthropoda > Insecta > Lepidoptera > Noctuidae > Agrochola > Agrochola lota. The sequence continues at coordinate 14,543,938 of OX376235.1, read as the reverse complement.
TAGTCTCATTGGAAATGTATCGACAGGTGCTAATACACTAGGTGGTATACAGGATCTGATGATGGAGCCGGAAGGTGGCCATAGGAACTCCTCAATCAAACAAGACAGCACCATTGTGTTTGGACTCATTGGTTATGTATTAACAAGTGCCTTGACACTAGCTGGTGTTCTGGGACTGATGATGGAGCCGAAAGATAGAAAAAAAAAGGACAAATAAATTAATTTGTCACAGAAACAGTATGTACAAGAAGATAACTCGAATATTAAAGACACATAAAAAAAAAAATTACCTCTTCAACTAAATAAGATAGTGTCGTTGTGTTTGAGCTCATTGTTTCTGTCTTGGCATGTACTATAGCTCAAAATGTGTCTAGTATCTGATGTTGCAGCCGTAAGAATGCCATAATATTTCCTTGCTGAAGTATCGTACTTAGTTTTAGTTTTCAAGAGATGGCGTACAGGTGTTAAAACCAATCTCTGTACAATTTCCAGCTAAGTACAGCTATGGCACTATTGAAAGGCGTATATTACCCTTGATAGTATCATGGGCATCGACTGTCCACAAAATGCAAGGTAACACAGTCGACTATGCCGTAGGGCTGAAACTCTTCACCGCTGGGCAAGCCTAAGTTTCGCTTAGTAGAGTTCGCTCATTAGACGATCTTATGATTCAAGAGATAGATTGCTCAAAACTATCAGGGAAGATACCATGCAAGAACGATGCTCTTGAGGAAATTAATAGGATGAGAAAAGTTACTGAACATGATATATAGATAGACTAAGTGAAAAAAATCTGGTGATAGAACAGATATTTAAACAAATCCTAATGCTAAAACAACAAAATAAAATATAAGTAAAAATATTTTTAAAAACAAGCTTTAAATAAACTAAAAAGAACTCAATAAAACTGTACTGTAAAACGAGCCCAGCGAGTTCGCTTATTTAAGCATTTCTTTAAACATTCATAATGGAATAGGAAAACATGTTTTGTCGACGAATGCAAAAAAAATTAAGCTAATTTTACAACAGCTAAGTATAATAAAATACTAGAAAAGAGAGACCTAACATTGGACGAACATTGGATGAAGTCGTGCTGTAGATGTTAATTATGATGAATAATATGAACCGTTTGTGTTTTTGGTCTAACCTTTTCTAAAAGCATGAACTTAAAATTGAATAAATATACAGTTTATTTCTTTTCCCTTGTGCCACGCGACGCCGCCCCTTGTGTCATGCTACGCCCCCCCCTTTTGTCATGCTATGCCCCCCTCCCTCCTTGTGTCATGCTACGCCCCACTTGTGTCATGCTACGCCCCACTTGTGTCATGCTACGCCCCCCCTCTTGTGTCATGCTACGCCCCCCCCCCTTGAGTCATGCTACGGCCCCCCGCACCACTTGTGTCAATCTACTCCCCCCTTATTGAGATTTTAGATTGCAATCATACAATCTAACATAAATTACACGTGGGCGATTACTATCATTGACGAATGTAAATAGTGTAATCAAAGCCAAACGTAAACAAAATGACTATGACATTGGTATTATTATGAACGACGTAGCAGTGCATAAAGAAAGAATTCAGTAGGACCATTTCGATCACGCTGGACATATACCTACTGCCGACTGACGTTGGCAAATTGTGAAAAAAAAAACTATTAAGACTCTTTAAAACGATAGACAGCGATCGAGTACACATAAACATCCCACATGCCAGTATTAACAACTTTTGCGGTAGTATTGTAATGCCTGCATGAAGTGAAACTTCTTACTCCTCCACGTTGTGTTTCTGCGAGTATGCGGTAGTACATTACTACCGCATACTCGCAGTGGGGTGTGATATCAACTGATACACGATGTTAATTACTATCTATCAGCCGTATTCTACTCGTGTTACGTACTCGTATTTAACGCCTTCAAGGACACTAACGAGACACAACAGAAGTAACATAAACATAACATCACGACTGTATTCCCCGAAGGGTTAGGCAGAGGTGTGTCTATAGTACACCCACAATTCGCCAGTTATGTTTGAGTTCCATGTAATAGGGGGCGAGCCTATTGCCATGAACTGGGCACAAATCCAGACTCCGGGCTGCTACTGAGAAATTTCAGATGGAAAAACCCAATAACACTTTGCCCGACCCGGGAATTGAACCCAGGACCTCATGCTCAACAGTAGCGTTTGCGACCACAAGACCAACGAGGCAGTCACACAATATAAGTTTTATTGTTAAAACGCCTGTGGGCGTTTAGTGTCCCTCAAAGTGTTAATTATACAATAAATATTTTAACCTGAGCGTGAATTAGGTTATTGTATCGGTATCTGTAACAATGAACAAGAACAGCTTTCTCAAATATCCTTACTCGAGTAGTAGTAACCTACCCAAGTATAAATCTTAACCGACTTCTGAACCAGTAGGTATGTCAGTCAAGGGAATGAAATTCTCACCAGGTTGTCCCATATGTGTCATCGGCAAACTGGGCATATTGTAGTATAGGTACAAATGGCATGGCAGGTACATTATTTGATAACTAAGGGCCTGTGCACACCACGTTTATTAAACGCGCCGTCGACGCGCGTCGACGGCGCGCTTTTATCCTACAGACAGGTGTGCAAAGGTCCTGACTTGCGTGCGTATCGCGTCTTTATCGCTACAGACGCGCGTCGACGGCGCGTTTAAAAAACGTGGTGTGCATAGGCCCTAAGGCTTAGAAAATTACAAATACCTTGGTGACGACTAAAATCTCGTTCCTGTACTATTAGCACCAATATGGTGAACAAGTAAGCTAAACCAGCTAACTTAGCTACGAGTTTACGATCACGTGATACTTGTGCGCCATGGTTAGTTAGTATAATTACTCTTTTCTTTTTACACCCAGTTGCGCAAAGGTAAATATTAATGTCCCATTACGTTATGGATCATTAACGCTAATGATTTCATAATTTCATAAATTCTTCAAAGAACCTTTAAAATCGAGTCTAATGTTGCTTTCTGCAACAAGTCAAAACAAGTAAATGGAAGTTTAGTATTTAATGATAGCTTTAAAAGTTAAAGTGCGATTCTGCAACTGGCTGTTAATCCCATAAATTATTTATATGCAGTTACTATTTTTTTTTATCTTGCGCTTTTTTAATACTCGTAAATGATACCATTTACGAGTACCAATGATATCTCCACAAACATGCGAATTTTCTCGCAAATGATATTACCTTTTCTCTGAAATAATAAGACATTGGCTTCTACAACAGGAACTGCCTCCAATCCACGAGGACCTACTTCAGGCTTTTATTAAATTGGGTTTGCAAATTAACGCCGAAGCTTACTTCGCACCCTAAGATTTTCAACCTCGATAAGTAATCTTGAGAAGCGTATTATTTCTCGAGCTCGAGCCCTTTGTGATTGTTAAGAAATACTTATCTTACGTAGTACTCTGTACATAGCTCAAGCTTTATGTGCTAACAACTGTTCAACCGTGGAGAGATATAATTTCATTTAACAGATTATCAAAGTGTTACATTTAATTCTGCGCTTCTGTTCTTGGTACCTATCGTATAGCTACAAAACACACACATACCACATTATGGCGTGAGTACAAATTAATTTAAGAGCCTACTTCAAACACAGTTATAAAAAAAAATATCATAAAATATAATGTTAATTCCTCCATTTATCGCTAAAATGTATCTTGTTTAGTTAGGAGGAATCATTACAAGTGGCATTTAATTGCGCGTCAATGTGAGTAATGACAGCGAAGATTTGACATGATCATCATACGGAAACTGAGTAGATTTATGTGTACAATCAAATCTACTACAGTTTGGCACATGACTTTTGAGCCTGAGAATTAATAAAGTAAAATTTTATATTTTCTTAAAAGCTTGAGGGTGTAAGAAGGACGTTCACTCCTCAAGCTTAAAAGCTTGAGGAGTGAACGAAACAAACGAGTGAATGAATAAAACTTACGTAAACATAAATCTTCTCTTAAAAGAGAAGATTTATGTTTACGTAAGTTTTATTTGAACTATATAAACTACTAGTACTTTACTGGAACGCGTCAATTGCTACAACCTTATGCAAGTATAATTTAATTTTGCAAATCGTAAGTTCGGATACGGAACTCTAAACAAAAACCGACCAAATGCGTGTCGTGATCACGCACAATGAAGGGTTCCGTAGTTGAGATGAATTTATCCCTAGAACAAACTTAACATTGTAGTTAAAAAACGTGTTCTCCCATACGGAATGTATGGGAGATCATGTTTTTCAAACTGCAAATTTAAGTTGGTTGATTATTTCTCGTTAACCTGTACAGCCTACTTAGCTCTCATAGTTTTCCTTTTAATTTCGTTATATATACTACTGCCGTGAATTTTTTCACAAGTCCAAGTACAACCATTTAGCTAGAAGGGGGGGGGACACACATGACTCTAACAAAAAAAATCAGTTAAAAGCTTAATATTTCGCAAACGGATCCCTGAATCCAAAAATGGTTTAGACAAACTCGCAATATTTTACCTTTCTAACGATACTCCACAACATGGGGTAGATGAGGAAAAAAATAACATCCCCACTTTACGTGTAGGGGAGGTACCAAAAAAAAAATTATTCTTGATTTTATTTTACCACTTTGTCGGCATGATTAATATGTATACATATGCCAAACTACAGCTTTCTAGTACTAACCGTCTCTGAGCTAAGCCACGGACACACATACAGACGGACATGGCGAAACTATAAGGGTTCCTTGTTTACTACGGAACCCTAAAAAGGGAAATATTTATCTTTTCTTTTCGGGGTACTTCGTTAAAGGTGGTCCCGGGAGCATTCGCCTGTAATGTAACGTTACAGATTCGATTTTGTGCATTACGTTACAATACTGCCTCGGGATGACTGACGAGCATTCCCCTTTAATGTAACATTTCAGATTAAATATTACAGACATTGCGCAATGTAATGCTCGGTTCTCCTCCCTCTCAGTGAGGGAGGAGAACCGAACATTTCAGTGCACAACCTATAATCATACAATTCGAGCATTACACTGATGTTATGCTCGAATTGTATTATTATAGGCTGTAAATTGTGACTGTAATCTTCGGTTCTCCTCCCTCACTGATGTGATGCTCGAATTGTATCATTACAGATTGCGCACTGTAATGCTCGACTCTGAACATTCTCTGATCATCTGATGCTCCCGGTAAGGGAGCACCTTAAGAATCAATAATTTAAATAAAACAACATTTCAACATATACAAAAATATAATTATCATATCTTGGGGGAGGCCTATGTCCAGCAGCGGACGTCTTTAGGCTCAAATGATGATGATGAGGATTATTTTTTTGATATAAATGAATGAACAATGGTCAGATTGTTCTATCGTGTAAATCGTGTGATGAACAAGAGTTTAATCTAATACAACTCTGTTTTTCTTTTAACCAAGCATACATTGTTCGTTGTTTTTACGAAAGTACATTACAAAATTATAAAAATTATATCCTAAGTTATAAGTATATCTATACAATCTCTATTACAATATGTACATTATTATCTCTAAGGTTGTCATATCACATCCTGTTTCCATGTCACTAATTCACTTACACCTACTATCACATATCCCGCACTACTAAGTCGGCGCTTCTTCTATGCGCTGTGAGCAGTGGTCGGCTGTTCGACTCGGCGTCCTATTTAGTAGGAAGTCCAGGTCATGTGATATCTTGTGCAGCACTTTGTCAGCGTGTGTATGTGTGCTGTGTGTAGTTGTTCTGTCCTGTGAGTGTGTGTTGACTTGTTGTATGTGTGAGTGGTTGTGCTCGTCCCTGCACTCGCGGTGGATGGACGGCAACGAGCTGCTGCTCGACAACTGCGGCGCGCGCTTCTTGAGACAGCTCTTGATTGGACGAGCCGACACATCGGGCGTCGACTGACTGCAGATCGTACAGCTCTCCTGGGAAATAATGATTAGATTAGGTTACGAGTTGTTATTATTGAAATTACGTCTATTTGAATTTGCATTACCTTAGGTGTGTCGGTACTGTCCCTGTAGGTGCACGTGTCTGTTCCGTGTGGCGACGCATGTGACGCGGGCAGCACGCGCAGCTCCACACATACCCGCGACACGTGCGAATGTGGGCGCCCGTGCACACAGTTACCGTCTGCGGAAATCACGACATGTGTAACTATATTGTATGATGTCAAGCGTGAGGCCTAACGTACGACGTCTAGACGCTAATGATTTTTAGTTAGGTACCTATGTTACAAGTAACCGAAGCGTCGCGAAGTCAAATAACAGGTCACCAGAAGTGGTCTACAAAATGACCCAAGCTTTTTGAGCTTCCTCAAACTATAAAACAATCATGTCCTGAAAGAAGTATTAACATAGCGCTACCTGTGGGTATGAGGTCGCACAGTGTGCGCGTGTGAGTGCGCGGTGACTGCAGCTTGTGCGTGTACTCCACGCACCGCACTATGTCTGCCACACACGTGCCGCTCGACTGACGCCTGCGACAACAAGAAAACAGATTAGATCTTACGTAGAAAGTTACTTCGCGATCGCGACTGAATAATAGTGACTCACTGTAAAAATAGTACCTCAGTTCTCACCTGTACATCGTGTTCGGGCTCTCTAACGTCGGCGCTTGCCAGTAGGTGTTAGCGGGCGACACATGAGACGAGGAGCACTCCACCTCGCGAGCTTGCTTTATGTACACTACAACAATGTGATGACAACAGTTTATTATGTATTAATCCTCGCATTGGAACGCCATACTGCAATCTAACGATACCCCACAACATGCGAGTAGACGAAAAAAAAAAAAAAATCTCCACTTTACGAGTAGGGAAGGTACATTAAAAAAAATATCGTGATTTTATTTGTCCACTTTGTCGGCATAATTAATATGTATACATTTGCCAAATTACAGTTTTCTAGTACAAACCGTCTCTGAGCTAACCCGCGGACGGACAGACGGACAGACAGACAGACAGACAGACGGACATGGCGAAACTATAAGGGTTCCTTGTTTACTACGGAACCCTAAAAACGGGGAGATGGGACTAGAATCAATTTTTATAGTATAATTAAATTAGTGGTAGAGCATTCTATTCCATTCTAGTATAACGAAATCGTGACAACATATGAAAAATAACATATGTCAAAAAGAATCTCACTCACGACTATGCGAGGCGTCTCCCTCGGGTGCGTCCTGCCATTCGCTGTGTGAGGAGAGCGTGAGGAGGCGCCGCGCTGCCTGCAGACACTCCTCGTCCATGATCACGTAGCACACCAGCATCGCTATACCCTGGACAAGCAATGGGAGATACGTCGAGTCCAGTGGTCTATGGCAGTAAGAATCAATGTCATTGAGTTGACTCACGTTAGCCAGCGCGGCGGCGGCCAGCACTACAACGTGCGGCATGCTGGTCCCTGCGGGCTGCACGTACGCCACTCCGGCCGCTTGCGTCGCGCACGTAGTGACCAGCAGCACTAGCATGTGCCGCACAACACGTGCTCGCTCGCGCACGTGCTCTTGTCTCCCCAGTTTGTGCTCACGTGCTCGCCCTCTGAGCGCGAGCGCGAGTGCGAGTGCGAGTGCGGCTGGTAGCGCTTGGCCTGCAGCACACACGGCGTTGGCGGCCGTGCCCAGCTGCAGCGGCGCGCCGCCCCACAGTCGAGCTGTCAGCCAGCATAGTGTGCACACGCCTGTAAAGTTCACGTGAATACAGCGACACGCCCGGCCCTCCTGCACACCGGCCGTCTACACCTACACGTACCGCACAGTAGTCCGACAGAGGGCGCGCGCGTGGCTGTGGCAGCCAGCTCGGCGTGCAGCAGCAGCGGCGCAGCACACAGCGCAGCGCAGCCCGCCATCCAGCACAGCGCCACCGCCCAGCCCACGCCGCCCGGACATGCTACGTCCTGCGCGACATAGTAATACATCTCACTCACGTATTAGTATCTTAAGCATTAACACAAGAGTCAAGTTATTATTACTCACCTGCCTCGTGTCACATTCAAGTAGAGCCAACATAGCTGCAGAGTGAAAGCCCGCAGTGGCGGCTTTGAGCAGCACTGGCAGCCTGGTCTTACTGCCAGCTACTAGGCCGAGGAGCTGCAGTAATGCCGCCACAAGACACATCGCACCTCCCAGGCTCACTGTGATCTTCACGATGCCTCGTAGGTCATTTTCTGTACCTATCTAAAAATAGTAGTTTATGAAAATGTTGCTTAATGGAATGAAAATTGGAATCAAAACTTTTGTGTAGTTCTATAAAAATGACGTGCCCCGCATATGCGCTCCATTAGATAAAAATTATTAATGGAAGCTCCTTGGTGATATTAACTTCTTGGATTTGCCCTGTATCGTATTGGCACGTATTGGTAAAAACATAGTGTTATAACATTATTTTGTTACAGAATAGTACATTATGATACAAGTGTGCTATGTTGGTCATTACACTCGAGGCGGTATTATTATAAAATTATAAAAGCGGTTCAATAAGAGCCACTTTACGTGCAAGTGTGTTGAAAAGTGTATGATTCTATTTTTAAATTTCGGTATTGTGTATAAAGTATGTCAATATAAACTCGTTTCGAAGTTTGTAATATGAATTATACGTTAAGTGAGTAGATAATAGTTATTTATGGTATAAGTGCGGAATGTAGGTGATTTCCGACAAGTGGCATTTTTATTCACGAGCGAGCGAAGTGAGCGAGTGTATAAGTCGACACGAGTCGGAAATCATCTTACGCACGTGTATCATACAACGTTTTACTATGCATTGCGCGAAAAAAAAAGAGCGAGCCTTACGGCAGTCGCCTGTGATGTTGTAACATCTAACATACGACGACGTATAAAAACTAATTCATGACTGACTTTTGGCTTTTATTTTAATTCGACTTCGACTTTGACTTTGACTTTGACTTTGACTTTGACTTTGACTTTGACTTTGACTTTGACTTTGACTTTGACTTTGACTTTGACTTTGACTTTGACTTTGACTTTGACTTTGACTTTGACTTTGACTTTGACTTTGACTTTGACTTTGACTTTGACTTTGACTTTGACTTTGACTTTGACTTTGACTTTGACTTTGACTTTGACTTTGACTTTGACTTTGACTTTGACTTTGACTTTGACTTTGACTTTGACTTTGACTTTGACTTTGACTTTGACTTTGACTTTGACTTTGACTTTGACTTTGACTTTGACTTTGACTTTGACTTTGACTTTGACTTCGACTTCGACTTCGACTTCGACTTCGACTTCGACTTCGACTTCGACTTCGACTTCGACTTCGACTTCGACTTCGACTTTGACTTTGACTTTGACTTTGACTTTGACTTTGACTTTGACTTTGACTTTGACTTCGACTTTGACTTTGACTTTGACTTCGACTTTTTTATTTTAACCATCGTCATATTCATCGCCAGAAAAACAGAAAAGTAAAAAGCACTAGTGAAAAAAGTGACACTTTCCGCACAAATTGACTTTTGGAAAACGCTCTTTTCGAGCAAATTCTCAGTAAAAACGAGTAAAAACATTTTTGAGTGCTTATTGAATTAAATTTGGGTTAAAACACTTATTGACACTAATGTAATATAATATAATAAAATTTATATTCATACTTTGTGCATACCAGATATTGACATTTTCAATTTTACCGGGTTGACGCTCTTAAGTTTGAAAAAATGCGGAAACATCTGTCTTAATTTTCCAAAATAATATCAAGCTCCTATTAGGAAGCTAACTAATAAAGTGAAATAAACTGTTATTAAAAACAACCCAAATTGTAAAATTTATTTTAGATTTTTTCGAAGAGGCCTTTTTTACTTTCACAGTAAAACTACTAAAGTGTCGAAAATTGCGGGAATGTCAATATTAGGTGTATTTACTATATCATTTATCTTCTTTAATAGTACTCACGAATGTCTCCCTATGAACAATGAAGAGTGCGATGGTCGCCAGTCCCCGACAGCGGCACGCGACGTGTGTGCGCTCCGGTACGCGCAGCTCACACGCCTGTGTGCTCCAAACGCGCGGCGCCGAGCGCGACCGACCTCCACACGCGAGCTGAGGTGCTGACACAGAAGTACTACATGAGCGAGCGATGCATACATACTAGATGACATCGTTGTCGAGCTTTGTGTTTGGTGTCTTACTCACCAATAGCGCTATAATTTTTGGAGTGCGCAAACAGCAGTGTGACAGTGTGAGGGAGCGTGGGATCAACTCCCACGCCACTCACAGACACCTGCACCTGTTGTGATGCTACTGTGTACTCTGTCGCGCGGCCGGACCTGGAACAGTTGCCGCTACAACTACCGTGTAGGAGGGAAACGAAAACAATAGATAAATAAAAATAACAAAACGAAACAAAATTATACAAAAAAAATGCCGCTTAATGGTGCGAATTGTAATAGAAGCTAAATCAGTTTTAACCGACTCTGTGGTCTAGTGGTAAGACCACCTGTCTTAGACTCAGAGGTCCCGGGTTCGATTCCCAGTGGGTGCAAAAAAAATTTGCTCGGTTTGGTTGGTGGTAGGGCTTGTTCTAAGTCCGCCTGGCCCGCCTACCACCATTTTATCTAAACCTGTCGCCATAACAACAATGTTAACAGCATTGTTGTGTTTCGGCAGTTAGAGCTAAGATAGCCAGTTCCTCTGTGGTTGAGGATTCCGGGTGAAGCTCGCTTCCACCTAGGGCCTGATCATCACTTACATCAGGTGAGATTCAGGCCAAGAGCTACCCTATTGTGGATAAAACAAATTATAATAATAAATTGCTTCAAAATCGTAATACAAAATTACACAATACATCATAATCATTATTACAAAAACTGTAGAGTGTACTGAAGGTAGGCTCTAGTGTAATGTATACTTATTGCTTATAAAGTCTTAATTACTACTGATGTAATATTATTCTATTTTTTTAATAACCGACTGTATTACTATCTCAAATAAAACATTTACTATTTATTTATATAGGAGGTCCTTACTTATACTCGACGTATCGTCTCAACGACGGCAACCTTGCTCCCAGATCATGATACAGCACGGTGACCACGGAAGCATTGCCAGTTCTATCCGCCAGCTCCACTCCTGCTGACGTCACGAGCCACTCCTCGCTCCCTGCTGGAGCTGGCTGAAGCTCAAAGTGCGCCGCGTTGTCGTCATGTACTGGTTTCGTTGTGACTGAGAACTCGTGGTAGCGCTTGTCGAAGTCACTCCTCATGCCCGCTGTGTCTACCACCGCGTTTTGAAGATCGAAGATTTTCTAACAGAAATAAATAGCATGGCTTATCAATGCAACATTATAAACTAGATAAAATTGGCCTTGTTTCAACCTAATCTTAATTTTCTGTGTGTAAAATTGTAAAATATAGCTACTAACCTCTTCATCAAGGAAAGCATCAGGATATGTGAGCAGATGATCATAGACCTGCAGCAGATGATCCGCGCTGTGGTACCTGTCGGATGGCTGAGCTGCAGCAGACATGAGGTAGTGCAGCATATGTGCTGCATGTGTGAGGGGAGGCTCGCCCTCGCCCGGGTGTGTCGGCAGGGAGCGCAGCACTGCGCCGTACTGCCGCAACACGTGCGACACAGAGCGCCAAGAGTAGCCCAGCGATATCAGAGTGAACTGACCAACAAAGTGAACAATAAAATTTATGTTTCAACTGTTTATCATGAATAGTCAAAAACATCTAAATTTTGACTTTTTCTTTTACCTGTTCATAAATATTTCTGAGTGAGTCTGCAACACAACCAGAGAAATCTGGTAGCATCCACTTGACACCATGTTGTCCGGTTTTCGGTTCACAGAACCTGAAAATAAGTTACGTACATAAAACTTTTACTCCATGATGTAGATGTGATGATATTAAATCAGACTTTGACTCATAATTTAGTGAAATTAGTTATTTCTAGTTACCGTCTAGTCTCTCCACTGTGTCCTGGTGGACAGGCGGCTGTCGACTGTGCTCCGGGAGCAGTCTTCGGCCAGCGCAAGCCATGGGAGGCGTCGCTCTCACACGCTACGTCGTCAGCTCCTACAGCCCACATGGTCACACCTTTGGCGTTGGTGCCAGCAACCGACGATACTTGACACCGGAACTCGCTGGATTTCTATTTAAAAACCCAAACGATACAGCGAATAGTACGAAAGTGGAACACAAGCATATTACAGAGTAACATATTCAGCGTTATACATAACGTACCTGTACATTATAAAGCTTGAGCACGCTCCCCGCGGGGTACAGATCCTCCCAGACCTCTCTGCCCGGCGCCATCGGTAGCAGCGTCCTCTCCCTTGCCCAACTGAACCCGAGCGCCCCGTGCACCCGCCCCGCTCCCGCCAGACATGTTATACTTACGTTATCGCCCTGACACACATTAATATCAACTGTAATATCATTACAATTTGAGAATTGTATATTGCTTTTTTGTTTGTTTTTCGGACCACCTGCTCGATAATGACAAATTAATGTCATGCAATGCTAGTCATAATATCCGTAGGCTCTGGCCGGGCCGTATGTATAGTGAGCCGTATCTATGGGCCGGACAATTATATTGTACAGAATTTCATTATAACCCGCTGGTCAGTAATGTGATTTGAATTTGGAACCCCAACTACAAAAATCGAATGAAAACTTTTACCAAAAATAAACTTTTTCTCAAACATACGTGGAAATTCGAGCATTATTTTCACAACCTTCTTCGAGATAAATCGAAATTGCTGTACTGGACGAATACATGCGAGTGCCCGGCCGGTAATGTTTATGAAAATCCATATGACAGATATGGATTTTCATACAAACATTACCATCCGAATCCTACTTAGTATAAATCCTATTTAGCGGCCTAATAAATTAGTATGAAAACACATAATCTGTAGTGTTATTTAAAAATGAAACGAACTTTTTACTTCAACACAAAGGCAACCGATAAAGTAACATATCAAAGATTTTATTAAAATTTGATTTTAGACTTGCAAATAGAGCTGTTTAAAGTAAAGAAGAAACAAATGAACATACTAGCGCGTGAAAAAATACCATTGTTCGTAATTGATTCTGAAATTTATGATTATTTTTTTTAGTTTGAATTTCCGCGTATTATTTGAGAAAAGTATTACCTATACAAGTCTTGGCCGCAACCAGGCATTGATGGACTCACGTATGTGTGTCTCAGATTCGCCTCGGCTTGCAGTGCCCTTGTTGCAGAGGCCGCGACAGTAATGTACTATTTTCTTTTACATTTGTACTAAAATAGCTTATAATCGACAGTTGAGCGGTTATTCGCTCAATCGTCGATTTGCCTTTAGAAATCGATAAAAATAAAAATTCGATAAAGGTCTGAATTAAAGTTTTTTTCTCAATTAAAGTACTGTTCAACCGAAAGTTCTCATTTCATAGGTTTTAGTTGCCGTCGACGAACTGAATAATTTATTTGAGCAAGTTAATACAGATATTATAGTGTTCGGTAACAATAAAGTGTATTCAAATAGATAAAACATAAATAATTAGAACAATAAAAACAACTGTTTTCTGTTTCTACATTATCTGTGGCGGCCATGGCGGCATGTCATTGCAACACAACAGTTTATCGGTTGCTGTGGCGCGTCCGAATGTTGAATTAGAGCGTCGTATCAACGATTTAAGGCTTGTGCAGACCAGCGCGACTTGTCGCGCGACGCGACGCGAACAATACAATTTCTAAGAAAACGTCACAGTATAACAATAACCGGTGTCGCGTCGCGCGACATGTCGCGCTGGTCTGCACAAGCCTTTACGCTATTAGTTATTGTGTTGTTTGAGTTGAGTTGTTGCTTGAGTTTAGATAAAATAGTGTATGAAACTGCAAATTACTAGTTCTGGGCTGTTTTTCCTGTATTCCCCGGTTATTTAACAGTGTCATAAAAAGTCATAAATGACTAATTCGAAAATCGAATTGGTGTTTATTACCTCGCAGTTGGTACGAAAAGTAAAGTATTCTCCTCGGGGTAAAGGTTCATTTTGGGCAAGCTTAAATCCCTCGCTGCACTCAGGATCTAGATATAACTCTCTTGCTCCGCTCAGGAGTTAACTCAGAACTCCCTCGTTGCGCTCGGGAGCCCTAGAATCCTTCGTTACGTTCGGGATTCAATATAGGTCCCATGACATAAGACACTGCTTTATCCCCTTGGTGTATAATCTACTTTTATTCCACCACCAGAGTCTACCACCGATTAAGATTGACACTCACTTTATTGACAGTGATTGTAGAAGGCACGAGTCGTATATCGGGCGGTTTCAGCACCGTCAACCTCAGCGCTCTACATCTTCTTCTGCCAGCGTCGTCTGCAGCACAGGACCACTTGCCGCTATCGGGCCTCTTCGCTTCCGATATACCTAACACGGACATGCGACGACCGAGCGCGTCTTCTGACACCGTGCGCGTCCAAATGTCTCTGAAAAACGAATGCTCTTCTAATGGTAATGCTTTCTTTCTGAGCTTCTAAGGTACTGGCATCATCTTTTTCAAGTGCAAAAAATATCTTTCTTAAATAAAGTTTAAAAACCTTCACTTCTGCTAAATGAACTTGTTTTCATATAAAATCTAAATGAAATGACTATCAGGAAGCGAGAGTGTTGGAAGTTGGCCGATTAATCGGTGAAGTTAAATAACGGTCGCCGGGTACTTGGATGGGTGCTCGTTTGTTAGTCGATTTCGACACCAGGCTATTTTATAGCGTCCGTCCAGTGGAGCGGTAATCTTTTTCAACCCAATGCAATCATTGAAAAGGTAAATTCATTGCAAAATGAAAAGTTATTGAAACTTTAAACTTCAATAAGTGTAAAGTTTCAATAACTATAAATTTTTGTCACTTAAAGCCTCACTCACTTACCTTGTAGTACCATTGAAGTTTATCTTGATGCCATCTTTGTACCACGTGAAGGCGATCTTCGGAGATCCATACGCCATACATGTCAGTATGAACTCCGACCCCTCCCATATTTCTGGACGATGGTTCACAACCAGAGTCTGCAAAAGGATGCCTTATTATTAAAAATATTTGCCAGTCAACATAATCATAGAGTAACGCATTTTTAGTCTTCGAATCTTCTGTTAAAAACTACCAGCTTTACAGCAACACTTCGAAAATAAGATGAGACAGAATCTTTTATGTTACAATGTACATTTCTATGTTGAAGTAGGTAAACCCATTTCTTAGACGGCTGGAATTGAATCCAATCTTAATAAACAATCCCTTTCCCCAACCGCACGAAAATCATGCGGAATTCATAAATTTTCAAAAAAAATCGGTTAGAATAAAATGAATGTGGAGTCGGTAATTGTATTAACGTATAATGCAGTCATAAATAAACATGGGATTTAGCAGGTAGCGGTATTAGGGTGTGCCCAACAATGAGCATCATAAAGTAAGGGCTAAGCCAGGTTACCCAGTGTTATCAGGTACCATGTATGCTGGACCGACGCCAAATCTCGCTATAGTTGGCACCAGAACCTTATTTAAAGTAATTATTAGTTCTTACAAAGTAATTAACATTGGGATTAAATGTTTTTATGCTATTTTAGCATGTCGCTGCTACCCAGCCCAAGTTTTATGTGCCAAGCAGATCTTAGGAGACGCGGGTTTTAGAATATCACGTTACGGAATAGAAAACGTAGTAGGTAGTTGATGAAACGGGGACTGTCATAGCAGTCAGCCTCCACGCTTAACCTCTTCCTCCATCTTTAAGTAGCACAAATAACGAATATGTAGGCAGGTATACTATCTCTACAAACTTTCAATTAAGCTGACCATGCTGTTTCAAGAATGGCTAAAGATATACGCTTACTTTGAACCAAACTTCGCCCTACTTTGGCATATACTCACGTGAAGACTAAGCGCAGGCTGCATGTAGAAGTGCAAAGTATCGGTGCGCAGACGCACATGCTGTGTGCGCATGCGAACCAGTGCCGCTCGCAGTGCGCCGGCTTCGCGCCGTGCGCCCCACACGCGCACCCATGCCCCGCGCGCGCCGCCCTCCATCACCGCACTGACACATACATATGTCATACATAAACTATCATAACACGAGATGTAAGTATCTCATGTGCAACAGTACTTGTTTAATAAAGATAAACTTACCTTATGTTTAGAATTTGTATTTCATCTTCTAATGTTATGTTTGACGCCTTTAAATAGCTTGTTAACTGAAAGAAGTAGGTAACATAGCAATTGTTATTAATTATTTTTTCTCTGGAATATATTGTTCTGTTGTTTAATTTCTCAGTGTATACCTGTTTTATGATTTGTTGAGATATGTTTACACCTGGTTGGTCCATTACTTCCAGTCTTGTTTCAAATCTTGCTGATGCTATAAACATACACTGTTTAGATACTTTTTCATAGCAGCTAAATTAATTTATCACTGCTTTCTAGCATTATCGATTAATGTAAATACTCACAGAAGTCTGTATCCTTCGGGTTACAGTCACAAGCTGTTCCTTCCGTACAAACTTCTGCACATTCTTCTATACCACATTCTAGAACAAAATTAACTTAAATAACATTAATGTGGCAGACGTTATTACAAGTTGAAACCTCAGTTAAACTTTGAATAAAAGCTTGGTCTTTTATGAGGAGACGGTTTGGTTGTGGAAATTGAGGCTGTGTCGTCGCTCCAACAGTCAGGCCCAAAGAGGTGGCTCGGATTGTTCCATGCGCGACTTTATAGCGTACGGTTGGGGATCGGCCGCACTCGGTGTTGGAGCCGGCTAGGCATGGAGGGTATACCAGTCTGGGGTGCGGCGAATATACAAGTATCTCCCGTAGAAACAATGGGGTTTTAGTCGGTAGGAGTCCGACATAAACCTCTATTTTCCCAAGACAGAGGGTATCCATGGAGATTAAGTGAGGTAAGCCAAAGACAATTATTACTATTTTCATGAGACAAGAAAACAAACATGCTGAAATAAGTCAGATAAGATGTTCTGCAGTTGAAACATTCTCTACTGTCTCTCTGGCAGAACAGCTTTTCATTTCTTTGTAATCCTAATTCATTTCCGAAAACGCCTCGTTATTTGGGAGCAGATACGTAATTATGATGAATCGGAAGATATTATTTGAGGTCATGAGATGTAAACATTGCCGTATGGATGCAAGTGGATTGTTAATTTTGCTTATTTTATTAGAGTAATTGCTAACAATTTAGAAAAGCAAATCTACATTGTATTAGATAGGCCAGTATGTTCATGGTGTACCTACCTACAGGGATTTTAAACGATAGGTAATAGAAGTAGCACAAGGAAGAAACTACTTTGTGGGTGTAGTGATGTTTTTTAAATAGCAAAAAAAGCTTGAAAATTAAGTTATATAATTAAATAATCTCTCACCTGGTGGTGCTAGCCGCGCCTCGCACAGGTCGCCCGTGTAGCCCGACGCACAGATACAGCTGACGGCGGCCGGGCCCATCTGTCTGTCGATATATATTTTATATAGTTTGTACATTATAATTCGAACAATAACATATAGGTTGATTTTTTATGACAATTTTTGACAGAGTCGAAGGTTGACATTCACTCCTGTAACAGCAAACACTCAGTTACAAAACTTCTGTCCACATCGATAAATGCGCCAGAAATAAAAAAGTTTATAATAGTTTAATTTTAACCCCTTTTTGTTCTTCAACAAAAAAACAAACGAAATTGAGGATACACGACGCAAAAAGCGGAATTGGATCAAACGGATATGTGACCCTTACATACAGATGTGACTTCGTCTCATGAAATAAAAAACCGGAACTTTTGTAGGTAGTGAAGAAAATGAAATGCGTTTACTACAAATTTTCCTTCTTTGCTGCAATATTTTACATTGTGGTCTCAAATAAATATATTGAAACAGTAAAACTTTAAATATAAACATGGTTATAAGAACAACATTAACTGAATGACGAGTCCTAGAAACATAGGAGTAAATATGTACGCAACGCTGGCAAACCGAAGGGTCATGTGTTGACTCACCTGCAGGTGCCACCGTTCTTACACATGTTGGAGGTCTTCGGACACAGTGGACCCTCTCCGCAGTCCGCTCCGGAGTAACCGTCGAAACACGAACAGTTAAACTCCCTGCGATGTGAAAAATATTGTAGAGTTAGAAATAAATATTGTGAATAACCGCGCGGAAATATCTGCCACGGTATTTTATAATGAAAGCGAGGTTTTTTGCTGTGGAAACTAGAATTCACAAACAGAGAATGACTTTCAATATATTTTGTCAGTGACTTTGGCACCCGTTTTGTTCTCGCTTGCATTCCACGCTTTATTCCCTTAGCTTATGGGTTTCCAACAAAGACTGTCCTCCATTTGAATTTAAAAAATCGTTTATTCTGCTCGCCCTTTTTCAGTGTTTAATTTTAACCTTTTTTCAAGGATATAATATAACATGATTGTAAATGACAGCCTTTTATGATAACAGAGTTCCATAATTACATTAAAGAAAATTAGAAAAAAAGATTTCTTAATTAAATTGATAATTTTGTGCCATTAGTGTAACTTACTGATAATCCCGCCTGGCGTAGCAGTGCCCCAGCAGCCTGCACTCGATGGCGCTGCATGAAGTGGGTCCCGGTGACTGTGCTGCTCCTCGCACCTCATACGTCACGTTGAACCCGTACACAGACAGCAGACCCAGCGCCCTGAGCTGTGTGCCCTCTAGTCTGTTCAGGTTGAGCTCCACCACCAGCACTGGACTCTGGACCTGGAAACAAAGGCACTATATTATACCTGGTAGAAAAACATACCTAGTAAAATGATAATGGTCGTCATAATTATTTATTAACAGTAAGGTATTATTTTCCTATCTCCACCAAAAATTCAAGCTGTCTATGTTAGCAATTTGAAATGTTCAAATTCGTACCTTTGATATCAAATAAGAAATTTGTATGGGATATGCAACAATGCAAACGTCAAAACATTCGTTCAGATTCAAAACACAGAGAGCTCATAGACATTCATTATTTTATATTCATCCATATTCAACATTATGGAAATAAAATCCAGATATGCTCGAACATTATTTCGGTTATATATAGGACAGCGTAACAATTCTTTCTTATTTGGCAGCCTCATTTTCAATTTAACAAAACGGAGACATACGTCAAAGAAACGTCCTGTCAAATTATTTATGAAGATATTCGTCAGCCTCCCCCGCGCTGGAATCTACACGAAGAACAAGAATTACGATAAAGAGTTGGCAAATCTCCAGACGAAGAATTATTTATGTTAACCCCTTTTGCAAACTGGAAGCTTGTTATTAATGTAAGCGAAGTAAATTGACACCGGCTAACACGACTAAGTAGAAACACAATTAAGAAATAGAAAATAGTTTATTGTCCAGCTAATACAGTAAGCAGGCTTACAGGTTAACACCAAGTTGAGACGACATGAGTAACTTACAATATTACCTATAGCTAGGTATGTTACAAAATATAATTTTCTAGTGAACCCCAAACTAGACAATTAGTCTGTATCTTGAGGCTCGGGGTACGATATCCTGGGTGGAGACTTGAGAGGTGATTTCAAGTGTTGTATGGTATATGTAGTGTGTTTGTGTACGTGTAATGTGAGTGTGGTGTGTGTGAGTGTGTATGTAAGTATGTCTGCGTATTTGTTCCTATTGTGTATCGTTCGATTCAGGGGCCTTACTCCCGAAAACGATTCGATTTTGATTTGGTTTTCGATTCGAACTCGCTTCTGATCCGAACTCGATTTAAAACCTTACTCCCGAACCAATTCGAATCGTAAACCAAGATCGACATAACGTTCGAATCTTATCAGCGTCGTTAGCCGTATCCGGTGGATTACGTCACCGCCAAATGCTATAAGTCTTTGGTTAGTAATTGAATTTTTTAACTTCTCTATCACTTTCCCACGTAAAAAACGATACCTTAGTCCTTTATTTACGCAGAACAAACAAAAACTTTTAAAAAAACATGACTTTTTATAATTTTTGGGAAAAAATGTGTAACCGAACTGCTGTCAAGTGTCAAATATTATGCTAAAAGCGCTGTTGTTCAAAAGTTTATTTGTGTGTATGCTGCTATAAGAGTTAATTATTTAAGTTCAAGGTCGCCAACAGACAAAAGACTCTAGTCATGGGCAAAAGTAAGTTAAACACAGTTGAGATAACGTAAATATTTATGCTATCCGAATGAATGATAATGGTGTACTGTCTTGTTTGGTTAAAACATACATATAATTTGAAATGTCACTTCGTCTGGTTGGTTTCTTCTTGTATGGTGTTAAATCGTCTACCAATACATCAAACAACTCCTTGGACAAAAGAATTTCTCCGAAATTCTTCCGAATCCATTTCCATACCCGGGTGATATAACGATTAATCCTTTGCATATTTCTTCTTACACGAATAACCATACGATTTGCTTCCTCAAGAACATTGAAAAACAACGCAAAGCGAGCCATAATAATAATGAATTTGAAGAAATATAGCAGTAAATGACACTAAAGAACCTCACTCGATCTGAAAAAAGTAGCTTCTTTGCTATCGTGTAATTTGACGTTTAGTTTCGATCCAACAACTCGATAATCAACTGTCAGATAGCGTGTGGAGTACGTACTTTTCGATCCTAACGAATCTCTCGATCGAAATTAGTTTCGCTTTGAACCACCGCACGATCGTGCGCTAGTGTCGGATTCAAGAGTATGAATCGGTATTGAATTCGAATAGAATTCGATTGATTCAGAACTCGAAGCTGTCGGGAGTAAGGCCCCAGTTTCAGGTAAAGGTATCTATATTAATTGAAGCATTTTTGTACATAATTATCATTATCGTACACCGAAATATCTAATTCTTTATTATATTTGTATGGAGAAAGAGGCTAGAAGAAAACTAAATGTCAAAAGAAGAGTTGCGGGAATAAATGTTGGTTAAGTATTTACTTCTGTAAATAAAGGCAATATCTGTAAATTCACTTGAAAATTACACTTTTCACAACAAAACTACAGGAAATCTCTACAAGTTCAAATCCTCGAATCGCCAAGTTGGTGAATGATTGAGTACATTCGCAGTTCTGTCACGGCCCTCTCAAGTTAGCACTTCAACTAGTATGCTGGTTGTTTAATACTCTACAGTGCGTTCATTATAACTTGTCCCGAGACGCGATTGGTAGCACTGAATTTTGTAGTCATGTGATTAGTCGTATTGTTCTGTCAGTCGCCATTATGAACTCTATTAGTATTGAAACTAAGACTGCAAAATTCAGTGCTACCAAATGCTTCACGGGACTAGTATTAATGAACGAACGTCTGGTCAGCTGCCAGGCGTGTAATTCTAAAATGTGGTAAAATTACAGAGACTCTTACAAAGTACCACCATAACCGTGGTCTCAGATTTCTTAATCAATGTAGTCATTAATTATTCATCAAAGACTAATAAATTTTAAAAGATGTTAGAGGTGTCGTGAGCTCTCGTGGGATACCCGGTTGGAACAAAGTTCCTTTCGCTGTATATTATTTATTAAATATCAGGCAAAATGAAATAAATTAAGAACATTGAGAGTAACTAAATGAAAAAAAATTAGTAAGGTGCAGTTCGAGCCCGTGTCCCAGAGTATTGTGAAAACGTGAGGTGAAATAATAACAAATTTCTTTAACGATGTTATTTAAAATTTGCAATGAATTACAAAAATTAATGTCCTTTGCATTCCTAATGATGCAAGCTTTCATTGATTGTGATCTTTTTCAGTTCTGAGCAGATTTACGGCCGGTCTATATATGAAATTATTTTGCTATTGTGAACTTCATATGCATTTGTACCCCTATTTTACGAAATATTTTTGGTTTATCTTTTTAGATCCTGGTAGTCTTTGTCAACTCTTGGGAATAACACCAGAATCAACGTTCTAGCTGAATACATTTTTAAACCATAGGCTAATAGTGAAAAATAGAGGGTCGCGCGCATGCGCCTACCGTCACTATGTGACATAGGCAAATTATATCACTGAACAAAGCATTAATATAGTAATCAATAATAATTCAACATTAACAAAATCAAACGTTCTAGTGGAAGGACCAGTTGACCACCAAAAATAAATGAAAAATAATTTAAATTTTTGAAAATCGAACACGCTCAGTTTGCGCTCTATCATACCAGTATTTTTTTTCACGGGAAGAGTTCAACCTCGTTTCTCGTTCATGTAAAGTCTGTACACACTTATAAATACTTACAAACTTTAACTCGGCAGTAATTTCAGGAAACGAAGTTATTGAGAGCTGCATTCATTCTGCATTATAAGCAACAGTCACGATCCGCGTCCGAGCAGCAGATAGAATTGAAAACCCTAATGAATTTATTCAACTAATAAGTTTTACACAGAACTTTCCTCGTCTGCTGAGTTTATCAAGCTATCGATAAGAATGGCACTTCATTCGCTAGTCAGAAATCTGGCTTCAGTAGGTATCTACAGATATACATTTAAATTGGATTCTCATTACAGAGGAACGTAAAGAACTTAAGTTGTGTTCCCTTGTTAATATTAATGCTGACTAACCTTTTTGGTAGAAATTCAGTTGGCGTGAATCTACCTCTTTACAAAGTGGTTTTGTTTACAGGCACATTAGTAGGTATAATTATCTCAATAGGCACATAGGTACACATTAGCCTTCCCTTGAGGTCAGAAAATGAGAAATAATTCGCTGAGCACTCAGCGCATACAATATTCAGTGAGTGTGTGGTGGGAGTAAACGCTGTCTTTAATGATGAGGCGTTAGTGTGCGGACGGACGGCTGGCATAATTGTCAAGGGATAAACCTGTTTAATTACCATAAGAAAATAATTATAATCCCCACATAAGTTTTAATACAGTTAAGTAGTTATTTGAAGAGATTTAGTATGTGCAAATAGGCGACATAATAACAAAGCCTTTTTGCCGTAGTCTTCTGCAGATGAACTTTATATGAAAACACACAGTATTGTGCGGGTCTGGTCGAAACGATAAACCTATTTTACCCAGACTTTGACGCAGTTGAAGCGGAATGTCTCAAACCCTGGTATAAGTCTGTGGGAATACTGCGGCCCGGGGGACATAGCACAACTCCCAACAACTACGTCACAGTGACCGCACCTACCGTGAGAGGATTTACGGGCTGGACTTTTGATATGGAATTCCTACTGCTCTTTTTCAAAATCATTTCTTCGCATTTTGCTGTATACAAAAAAACTGATACTTTCACAAGATTGTTTTTCTTTTATCCCCGAGGCTTTATAATTTTCAGCTGCGCTTGCTTTTTTACACACGAATTCAGCACAAAAGGTCAGGACAAAAGAAGGTCAGAGTTACTAGATACTAAGCTCACAGCTTTGAGTAAATTTTGCTTGTACTAATGCCTACCTACGTAGTAACTATTCTTATCTTACCTCATTTTTCAGCAGTAACTTTTGGAAGGATAATGTAACTGTTTTATTTATACCGGTGGTCTCAGATTATTTCTTACACTGAAAGTGTTTGCTCTCGGGAGTGGTACAATAACACACGCGGTGCGGCGGTCTACAGCGTCGGTTTGAATATTATATGAATCTTAAAAATATCGTCTTGCGTGGTGAATTAGAGAAATATCAGTAGTTAATATCTTATATAAATATTTTACACGTTCTTAAAACATTCTAGACAATGAGCCAATAAACTGTAGCCACAAACGTAGGTAGGTAGGTAGTATAAATATGCAGATGTGCTCCTTAAACCGAACTATAGTGCTTTCAGATCGGAGCGATACTTCTTAGCAGTTAGCATGAGATTTTCAATTGGGCGTTGTGTTTAGTTCTAGATAGTAAGTACATACATAACAATACCAGTTACCAGACAAGAGTTGTTTGTACACATTTTTTGTTTTATTATGATCAAAAATATATCTGATCATAATAAATTATATTTGCAAAATGCAATGTAAAATGTGTAAAATACGTGCATTACAAAGCAAAAATATTTTTTATAATAAAAAGGTTTAAGGGTTTTTAGGTGCAACCTTTTTAGATTTTCAAGAAACACTCGCCACTTATTCTCAAAAATATTGAAATGCCATTAGGTTTTTTTTTCTCTGTTATTTTTCTTTATTTTTTAAATGGCAATGCTTATTATTTTTCTTCATAATTGGCCAGGATGTCATTCAAATATATTTGATTGAACCTAAACTTTTGAAGATTTTAAATTATGTGGCCTTTATTAAACTCCTTAGGTAGAACGTAACTAAACCTGGAAGAGCAGAACCTGTAGTTATGAAGTATGACCGATTATAGTTTATAAGTCACCATCATAGTCTATAATAATATAGGTAATGCACCGTCTTCTGAGAAGGCTACAGTGACTGTGCTAAACTCAGACCCTTTATAGGGCCATAATAATAATGATGTCAGGGTTATTAAAGGTGCCTTGAAGGCACTTTATGGGGTAACCAAAAACCAAAAAAATCTTCAAAAGTTACGAGAGTTAGCTCGGGAATCGCTGACTCGAGCTTTGTGTTTATTGACACATGTGATGACAGTTTTACTTTATTTATCCAATTCCGGAAAAGTAGTGGGCATAGCAATGGATTTGGTTTCAAATATTCACAAGTATTTGGAACCAAATCCATCACTATGCATGCCCACTTGGCTTGGGGATAACTTATTATTTTAATTTGTGGGATTAGTAAGCTTGCGATAAGTTTCTTTATCATAGTTTGTTAAAATTATCAAAAGAGTTGTTAAGAAAAATGATAAAGTTTTAGGTAACTTATACAGCAATTTTTTCTCAGAGAAATCGGTACAATACTACCTGAAAATTGTTTCATGAAAGTTGGTCTGTGAATTACCAACATTTCATTTTAAGAATATCTGTGTCTAGGGAGTTTTGTTGTTCAGCGCTTTGGACTCAGAGGTTATTTACTAAAATACGTTGCTAAGTAGTTCCCCTCGAGTTTATACACCATATTGGTCGTTACCTTTTAGCGTTGTTCACTCCTCGGCTTCAATATAGAAGTAACAAGTTTATTAAAAGTATTTCTCCAACGCTCCTTGAAACATAGCTACACAATCACCCAATGCATCCTTTGATAATATATATTATGCATTGCATCACAACATTAATTACATAATGCGCCATGTTATATTTATTACGTATCCAATATGTCAAAACGTCAAACAAAAAGCATAAACGACAGCTGCGCGCACAGACTGTCTGTGGCGCGTGATTCGCCGACGGTACGAAATGTTACCATTTTAAATATTATATTTTTTATATAAACATTTAGGACTTATGTATTGTATTTTTTTTTTTTTTTGTTATTTTTCTCTGCTGCACCGGTTGACGTCATAACGTCAACGCCGGCTGTCGCTGAAAACCAGCGCTGGGGCTCTGTCTCGCATAGGGTCGCAGCTTTATGCTGAGCGATGGCCGTTTTGCGTGGATGTGACGCATGTTTTCCCCCAAATTGTTTATTTTCGTGTTTTGTTCTTACCTTGCGTCATGTGTACCGCAAATAAACGTATTTTCTTTCTTTCTTTTTCTTTCTGATATATTGTGTCGTAATTGACGTTCCTCCCATCTAGCAAGATCGTTATATTGGTGATTGGCTACGGTTCTATTTTAGAGGAATCATCATATTTGTGCCGAGATAAATAGTAGCTATGTGGAAATGTAAAGGCATATTCCCTTATATTACGTAACTTATGTCGTAAGTGTCTGACGCTTATATTTAACACCTTTTTTCCTTTACGGCTCAAATAGAAGAGCGGCTCGCTTAAAACGACCAAATATAACCGCAGACCACTTTTTACCAGTAAAAGGCCAAAATATTCCACGCGAATAGCATATCACACTTGCCTCTTAACAGGTAGTACGGATTATTTAAAGCTTGGACCAAAAATATCGTACCTAACGCTGGGTTTTCAACAGCAAAGGCATTTTATACCAGACGAGAAATAAATGTGAATATTATAAGAGGCTGCTTGTAGGCACTGTGCACGTTCCTAGAATACATGAGACAAACACTAAAAGCCCAAAAGCAATAGGATTTTATTATCACCGTTTAACGACCTCCTTTTGAACAAGAATTAGGTTTTTTCTTGTTGTAAGACAGAATAAAAGGTTAGTTAAGATGCCATAAAACCGGATTGGGTTTTTCTTATACATCGTGTATTAGAGAGAAGGTATTTTGTTCTAGGTTGTGTAGATTTTTTATTTATCATTATCATTTCAGCTGAAATACGTCCACTACTGGACATACGCCTCCCCCAAGCACCGCCAATTCCACCGGTTCTGGAATTCCCGCATCCAGCGGATTCCTGCGGCCGTAGATTTTTACTTATCAGACAAATGATACTTCTTTAACATAACACATGGTTAAATACTATTTATTAGATTTATTTATAGTAATACATATGGTTATAGTTTATTACAGGTAAATGCCCAACAACGTGCAACGTTGGCTGTATAACAGCCCTGCGAACCGCGGGGTCCTAATGACCTGAGATGGGACAGATGATTACCTAGCAACAGAGACAAGCCTCTCAGTAGTAATTGCCGATAAGCTTAGTACCTACTGCTGAGTGCACACGACATCAAGATGGCTGTTTGTTGTAGAGCAAGAACACTACGATTGATATCTGGGTACCGTCATTGGTTTATCGAATTAGATAAACAAGTCACAGAAGTGAAAACCAGTACCGCGATCTGGAGAAACTTATACCCAGATGGATAATTATACGTTACCTTCTACACCATTGTAGCTATCAGGCGAAGTTCATTCCACTTTGTACTTCGCAGAGTTTTTCTCATAGACAACTTTTTCTATTTCCGTAACAAATAACAAAACACAACACTCTGTGTCCTTTCAAATCGGATTACAGAAAAAAGTTGAAAGGGTATTTAATTAAGTAAGGTGACCCAACTTATTGAATTAATTCAGACATTGCTCGGGAAGAGAATTCCCATTTACTCGCCATCTGTTGATTACCGAAGCTCCGGGTATCATGGAGGACGATCAATGGAGTATTCATTTATAAATACCGAACCTTTCCGGCTAACAGGGCAGGTGTTAAATATTGGGGTATATTTTAAGAAGATTTACTAAATGGTAAATTTATAAAATTACGTTTATAAAAAATTGACTTCCGCACCAAGTAAAGCAATCATTTCCGCAAAAAAAAAAACTTTATATTTGACTGCCTCAGGGTGTAAAGAGTGTACTTCGAGTTCTCTAACTCGAAGACCTTCATTTGATCGTGTACCCCTACTTTGATGTTGGTTCAGGAAAAGTAAAATAGGAAGTCCGAGTGTGCAATCTTTTACGGCTTGCTATCGACTCTTAGCCAAAGTTTTTTAATAAGCTACTAATACAACATTCATTTTTTCTAGTAGTTAGTTAAGTAGTACAACATAACGTAATGTAGCCACTTTCAACGTTAGTTTCTGGCCATTTCAATGTAAAAAGCGCTTTTTTAATTAAACACACACTGCGGACTGCACTGTTAGAATATTACTATTACTGTCCTAGTTATTTATGTGAGCGAGAAAAGAAGCCAGTCCTCGTGTGCAAGTTATATGTGTGTTAGTTGGAAGCGCGCCAAACACATCGCCTTATATCGAGGATCGAACCAGAAAGTTCAAGTGAACTGCAATAGGATTTTTTTTGCAACAATAGTGAAACGACAGGAAATTGGGGGCAACAACTTATGAGAATGCTTGGTCGACTGGACGGTCGCCTCCCTGTAGCTGAGACAACTTACAATAACATTTTTCTTTTGACCCAGAATCCTAGAAATGAAGCATGGATGGGCAGGAAATGTTATTGTGCTTCTCACACTACCATACACTCCCAGACTCCTAAATCGTAACCGTGCATTTCCATGTATGGTATAAAGGCCTAAAACATCAAAATAATGGTGATTTAAAGAAAAAAAATTAGTTTAACGCAATGAACTTGGTTGAACTGTCAAAATGAAAGGGATTACCCTAGGAATTACCCCACTGGAGGGTAGATATATAATTCAAAGTATAAATTCCTTAACGTCATATCCGATTCCTTTGCCCATTTTTTTGTAAACTCTGGTATTCCTGAGCTTTCAGCACAAAAGTTTATAGCTCTTAGCTGACAGCTCTGACTATGTAGAGATCTACTTATTCAGTGATTTGAACGGGTCAGAAAAGATGGACAAAAAACTACAAGCAAACAGATGGGCAATAAAATCGTAAACGTATTGGTGCTGTTTCCGACGCGATGTACGATCCGACTATCAGATGGGACGTGTGCTGCGGGCTTGAGGACAACTAGTGGCAAATAAGATAAGTAAGTGTGATGAAAAATGTACAATGGCCAAAGTTTTGGCGTCGACTTAGTCGCTATGATTTCGTTACACGGGCTAGGCCATACGCGACGTGCTTATAAGATAGCCTGTGTAAAAAAAAAGTAATAAAAACTAAAACCCAACTACGACAAAAACGCCAACTGAAAATCTACAAACAAGACATCGATGGAGACACTCGTCATTACTAAGTCATTGTAATTAAGGCATAAGTCGAACAAATTAGGTGTGACTCCAACTTTTTGAAAATGAACTGCCTTATCTTTGAATTATGCAGAAAATGGCATTTTATGGCAATGTCAAGTCTTTTCATAACAGTATTTTAATTATTTATTTTACAAAATCCACATTTTAAGTAAGCCATAATGCTCGCTACCGCAATTTCGAGTTCTCGTAACTAATAAAAACTTTTCCTGTAACAGATTCAAATCCGATTCAAAATCAAACGAAATTGCACAAGTTAATAGCGTACGCGGAGATGGAATAAGAAATGTAACACGTTCCTACGTTGTAGACAAGGCTTAAGCGGGTTTACATGAGCTATAAGAGCCTACAGATGGGAGCTGGTGCGCTAGTGGGTGGTGAATAATGCATACTGCTCTCAGCGACGCAGGCACGCTTGGTAAAGTTCAGTGTCGTAAGTGTCACACAGCAAGAACACTGCAATTGTTTTATTTAGAAGTTTAGGGATTTGAATGTTTTGAATATCAAAACTTCTGTTTTGACCAGTAGTAGGTTAGAAGAAAGAGGCTGCTGTCGTATAAAATCTTGATGATATGTAATATTGTAGACGAGTTTGTTACAGAGAAGTTGAAACACGATTGGAGTTCGATATTTGTGTTCTTGTTTTACGTTGACAATGTTGCTTTGCATATTTATGTATAGTAATTATGTTCTTCCAAAGGTATAATTAAGGTCAGGTGGACAGGTCAAAAACTAAAACCATCGTGAAACTTCCTGCACTATTGGAAATTAGTACATTACAGTCGCGGCCTACAACACGGGCATTTTTTCAATGCCTGGTTGCGGCTAAGTCTTGTATAGTACTTTTTTCAAATAATGCACGGAAATTCAAACTAAGTAAATTAAGTATAAAGTTATTCCAGAATCAATAACGAACAACGATAATTTTTCACGCGCCAATATGTTCATTTGTTTCTTCTTTACTCAATAGAGTAACTTGTAGCATAAATAATAGTTATTTATGCTACAAGTGCGGAAATCTTCTTACGCACGTGTATCATACAACGTTTTACTATGCATTGTGCGAGGAATTAAAAAACTAGCGAGCCTTACAGTAGTCGCATATAAAGTGTAACATCTGACATATTGGCTGACGTATATAAATGATATAAATAACATTCATGATGACTTTTTCACTTTGACTTTGGACTTTAAATTTTTGACTTTGACTTTAACATTTAGACTTTGATTTTGGACTTTGACTTTCACTGACTTTGACTTTTATCTTTGACTTTCACTGAATTTGACTTTGACTGACTTTGACATTTTGACATCGACTTTGACCATCGTCATCGTCATTGCCATCGCCATCGTCATCGTCATCACTATCGTCATCACCATCGTCATCGCCATCGTCATCACCATCGCCATCATCATCATTATCATCATCATTATCATCATGATCATCTAATTTGTGAAACCTTTCTCAAATAATAAAAACTTTGCGACGGGCTGACGACGGAGTTAAAAATTAAAAAAAACAGAAAAGTAAAAAGCACTAGTGAAAAAAAGTGACACTTTCCGCATAAATTGGCTACTTGTAAAATCTTTCATAAGTAACCTCCTTAGTTGCCATGTGTGAAAGTAAAAAGTTCGTTCCATTTTTAAATAACACGATAGATATGACTTTTCATAGAAACTGTCAATATAAATTATTATGATACGCTTCCTTGGTATATTTTCGAATTTATTTTCACCCATAAACGACAAGGCAGGTGCTGTTTTATGGATGAAGTAATGTTTTTTAATGTCGCGGTATAATTTCGAATGCTGTGTGCAATGTGCATAGAAAAAATAAGACTTAGAATTATTATCCCAATAATGTTTGTAGAATTTGTAGTTCGAGACTGTGTTGTATTGTAAATAGTAATAATATTCACTGTTCATCGACTATGATAAATATAGTATCCTATTATAGTCTTGTTTATAGTCGCGTATACGACAGTTCCTAAGCAGGCTATTTTAAGAGCCCAAAAGAGACAAAAAGTTAATCAAATGACACACCACATATTACACAACACCTACTGTTCCCGCACATTATGTTCATACTATTGTGAAATTATCTTTACTGTATTGTAATACATAGTTGCTTGTAATAAATTTTGTTCTGACAGAATAATGATGTAGCAACTATACCACAGCGCGGATCGCTCAAGAGACCCTCTTGTACGAAAAAATAATGTTCAACGTATAAAACTAGTTATTTTCTCACTATGTAAGCGGATAATGATTCGCGATCGTTCGCTACAACCCGGGTGTTTGTTTTTTTTTATATTTTGCTTTCAGATCAATTAGGAGATAATGGTGCTTTTATTCACAGGTCGAAATAATAACATTGTTTTGTCATTACACGTAAATTTACGATTTAGGCGATGTGGAGCATCTTTCCCGGTTTTCCCCTGGATCTAAACATAACTCTTATGATTGCCAAAAGGTTATTTGTAAGTTAAACTTAATTAAAATATAGCACGAATTAAGGAATAAATGCATCTAAAGAAGCAGTCATACCGGTAGAGCTTTCCTTGGTGCTTCAATACGGAGCGAGGCCGTAACGTATACCGTTCAACATTTTTCTTATCTAAGTTGGAATTAGCATTTAGCTTAACGAGATGCGGTTAAATGTCTGAATATTATAAAGTTTTCAGTGTCGATGTTAAATATTTCCCAAGAATGCCTGATTCAACGTTTTTTAAAGCAGTTATTTAAGTTATACGACACAATTTGTTTTTAAGCTCGTGTCCTGTTCCAGGTATCGTTTTCGCCGCGTCTCTGTGACGCGAGAGTGAGCGGCTCTGGAATTGCTCGAGGCGGCCGGAGATCAAAGAGATGATACTCGCCACGGAATAGCTTTTATAACTACATGTTTTTAACTTTAAACTACTTAAGTATGGTAAATATAAATGCTAGTTTATATGTACGTAAGTGCAAGGAGACGAAAACGAGAGTGTTTAGTTTAGCGACTTCTCGACATAGTCAGGCAGGCTAGGTAGGTAAGGATCAGAGCGGCTAATGCTCTTAACATTTAGAATAATGTATCACATAACAACATGATATACTAAAACAGTGGAATACATTAAATAACAGGGGTACCCTCAGGGGAGTACACACAACAACATGTACATAATTAAAAGGTAAGCATTTGAAACATTAAGTAACGAGCCGACGGGTTGGACTGACGACTTAATAGGCTCACGAATTGCCTTTATTATAGACGCGGTGTATAAAATCCGTCATTTGACTGATGTAGAAACAGCTCGATTAGTATATTTTTGTTATTTCCATAGTGTAATGTCGTACGGCATTTTGGTATGGGGAAATGCAGCCGACTTTCAGGCTATATTTGTGCTGCAGAAACGAGCCATTCGAGCAATATATAACCTTAGTTGTAGGCATTCACTGAGGGATAAATTTAAGGAAATAAACATAATGACAGTCGCATCTCAATATGTTTATGAGAACCTGATTTATGTAAAAAAGAATATTAATCTATATTCTAAACACAGCGACATTCATGGCATAAATACTAGTCACAAAGATTTATTTATTGTGCCCAGGACTAGGCTCCAAGAAATTAGTAATTCATTTAAGTGTTATATATACGTTACGTATACGTTTTTACAACAAACTCCCAAGCCATGTTAAAGAACTGAGCTTCAATAAATTTAAATCATTTATTAAACAGAAACTATGTCAAAAAGGATTCTATAAATTTAAAGATTACTTAGACGACAAAAAGGCCAAAAATTTAAAGCATGTTATATGATTTTTTGTAACCTAACTATTAAAATATTTGTCACTCCTCGATCATCAGAAAAGCAAGTTACTCAAAAAATTTAATTATTATCTCCGGAATTATACGAAGACTTAAAATATTTTATCTACTGGGTTAAACCGATGAAACCCATTTGCTACACTGACAGAACGTTTCATCGCACGGAACTAATTTCATTTGTAAGCGATTTTTAACAGTGCAGTGATACGAGTATTAAAACGGCTTTCCTGAATTAAGGCTTGTGCAGACCAGCGCGACTTGTCGCGCGACGCGACACGAACAATACAATTTCTAAGAAAACTTCACAGTAGAACAATAACCGGTGTCGCGTCGCGCGACATGTCGCGCTGGTGTGCACAAGCCTTTAATCGGACGACGGAGATTTTCATTCCTGTAAGTTTACTTTAGAGCTTTAGTTTTTTTATCTGATCGCAATGCATAGTTATTGTATTATTGTGGTCTGGGAGGTGGTCAGGTAATACTAAAAGCAAATTTTAGGTTAACAATAAAAGCGAACACAAATTTTGTTTTTGAACATGCTGTATTCACGAGCAGAAAATAACATGTGAGAAATTAGTTTTGTTTCAACATCCATAAAAAATGTTTGATGACACTTTTTAAACTTTTATTTTCATGCGTTCGTAATAAAGGACATACACGCAGACAACGTGAGAGAAATTCATGAAAACGAGAATCACCTGATGAACAGCAGCTTGGTATTATTAATTGATATTACGTGGAGTTTGTTGTAACTATCCTACATAGGTTCAAAATGCTTTAAATATTTCCAGATATTTCCTTCATTCTTGAGTAATATCTAAACTACAATATAATATTACTAGCTTTTGCCCGTAGTTTTGCCCGCGTGGATGTCGAAAAATATCCGACGGGAACGTACTACCTGGATTAAAAAATAACCTATAGTAACCTATAGGTTATTTTTCCGGCTATAAACTATCTGTGTGCCAAATATCATCCAAATCCGTTCATCCGTTTTTGACTCGAATATTCAATGTAAGGTTTGACTTCGTTACTATTTTATTTTACTTCGTCTGCTTAGAGTATAAATTCTTTTTTTATTATGAATAATAATAACAATATAGAGCTTTGTTCTTGGCTAATTGTCGTTCACTATGTGTGATATTTGAGGAATACTGTCAAGAAATACCTACTGTAAAGGACCGGTATCTACCTAAATCCTTCACAGTACTCGTATTTCTCTATATACAATGTTTTTCACTAATTCGGAAGCGGGCACTAAAAAGACCAGGCTAGCTGGAGAGCTAACACGTGTGTAAGCCACATAAAACTGGCCGACGGAGAAACACTCTTGCCGCAAATCAACTCCACCAAATTTCAGAGTTTGTCCCATTTTTTTTTTTTTGAGCGAGGTAAATAATCAAATAACTTCTCCCGCTCTGGGCGGAGCGTAAGGGCGTGTCAGACTCTTACTAACTAAAACCCACCCGTGTTCCTTCCGTTGCCTGTACGTTGCCAGGGGCCACGGTATCCCTTTCGGATTTTCCCGCGGCCCCGGCAGGCATCGGTCCTACCAGACCCCTTCCGTTGTGCAGACATCTCTTTGAGGCGCGCGTGGAACACAACGCGCCCTCGACCCGAGCCTGGTCCTTATCGGACGTCGAGCTACCCATTTCTCACCGTCAGCAAGCCCACGCCTACGTTGGCCGGGAATCGGCTTCCGATTCCCGACGCCTAGGGCGTCTCCTGCGGCAGCTAGGGGCGTGAGGGCGTGACATTTGCCTCTCCGCCACGCGCTCCGTCTCCTCCTTCGCGGGCATTACTGCTTCGCAGAAGGAAGTGATGGCTTGCCACGCCCTCTCGCTCCGTACCATGGCCTGGACCAGGGCCGGACGCGAGAGATCACTGTCACCAATCGCCTCCACAAGGACACGGTGGTGCCCCGCCCAAACCGGGCAGACCTCCACCGTATGCTCCAACGTGTCCTCCATGCGATCCACACAGTGGTGACACCCGGGCGTTTCCGCCCGCCTTATGCGGAACAGGAACCTCCCGAAACAACCGTGTCAGGTGAGGACCTGCGTCAGGCAGACGGTGACAACGCCGTGGCGCCTCTCTAGCCACTCCTCAGAGAGGGGACTTATCGCCTCAATTGTGGCGTGCCCAGCAGTGAGTTGCGACAATCGCACTCTCCATGATGCCGGACCCTTGTGGGTTGAAATAAAAAAAAAAACAACGATTTACGTTGTGTTAGTTTCCAACCATAAGCCGAAATATTTGTGATTTTAACTTAAAAAATAAAGAACTTGAGGGTTGAACTTCTAACAACACCGTTGCGTTAGCTTCCAACCATAAGCCTATATAGTAAATTTTGTGATTTTTCTTAGAATATTACTTTTCATTAGGACTTTTCAACTTCATACCCATTTTTAACCCTTCGAGGGTGGAATTATCAAAAACGCTGAGACACGTATAAGTTAATTTTTAATCGTCAGCCTAAACACAAAATATGTAAGATCCTAACTTCAAAACTTTCATACAAACTTCCATCCCCTATTTTACCCCTTTAGGGGTGAAATTCCCAAAAATTATTTCTTAGTGGATACTTACTCTTTACAATAAACACACCCTCTAAGTTTCATGTCTCTAGGTCCAGCGGTTTGGGCTGTGTGTTGATATATCACCCAGTCAGTCAGTCAGTTTACCATTATATATATATATACGTAGATAACGAGAAAAGATTTGATTTTTTGTATGTTTGTTTGTTTTTTACGCTTTCATACCAAACGGCTGATCGGATTTGAATGAAATTTGGCACATGAGTAGACCATGACTTTTTGATTCCAATATTTCCACGCGATCGAGACTTATGCGGGTGAAACCGCGGGGCGCAGCTAGTAGACGATAAATACGATATGAAAGTAAACTAAACCATGTAACTACACGTCAATGATTTATTTATTCAGCCTTTTTAATCACTTAGGCTATTTACATTCTGTGGCTTGTTTCAAAAGCTCCATAAAATGTACCCTAAAAATAAATAAACTGAAAAACAAAAAAAACTTTTTGAGGTAGTGAATGTTACAGGCGAAGAACCGGTGAGTCCTGCCGGTAAGTTATGTCTTCCTAAAAACAAGTTATGTACCTGAAGGAAACAGAATTATGCATTTGCGAGGAGTTGCAGATGTGGCGCAATGATGGCTTTTTATGATAAGTAGGACGAATGGGCTATGATCCCATTAAGCCATATTAGGGAGAGCTTCTGTGAACCTAAATTATAACATACTAGCCTTTACCACTTCGCCCACGTGCATGTCGGAAAGTATCTCACGGGAACGTACTACCGGGATAAAAAGTATCCTATGTCCTATTCTAGGTCATGGTCTACCCATGTGCTAATTTTCATCCAAATCCGTTCAGCCGTTTTAGCATGAAAGCGTAACAAACAAACAAACTCACTTTGGCATTTTTAATATTATATAAATTTAGAATTATTATGTATTTTCTTGCTTACTATTGCATTGAGAAGATGGTGAAGATAATTGATCGGTACTTAGCCAGCTTCGCCTTTCTTACTCAAACTGTGTTACCTGTTTACTTCTGTGTATTGGGAGCGTGTTATGAGAGGAATAATATCCAATAGTAGCCATATTACCTGAAACAAGAATGTTAAATATACTAACAGCAGTTCTAAATATAATCACATCAAACCTGAACTTCTTACAGCAAAACAAATTATTTTAAACTTAACTTGAGAATAAATGAACTAGTTTATAACTTGTTTCAACAGAGTCTTACAGAGTAATGGAATGGCATTGATCTTGGCTCGCGCAATAGGAAAGTAGACTTGAGACTGAGTCGAGAATGACGATACCTGTTAGTTGTAACAATTTTAATACGCAAGCGTGAACAATATAACATCTCACCTGTAAACCCCGAAGGACTAGGCAGAGGTAGACTTATATTATACCCACATTTCACCAGTTATTTTTAAGTCCCTTTTAATAGGGGGCGAGCCTATTGCCATCAACTGGCCACAAATACAAACTCCGGACTGCTACTGAGAAATTCCTATTACCGCTACTGAAAAAAATCCAATAACGCTTTGTCCGACCCGGGAATCGAACCCACTAACCTCATGCTTAGCAGACGCGTTGCAACCACTAGACTAACAAGGCAATCTTTTGTCAAAAAACTCGTATTTACATTGTCAATTCAGAATGAAAAACGAATACTGATATAAAGACCAAAAACCAGGCTTTCGAATATAAATTTTTGATTTTAGATAGAATTGGTAATTTTTAGTCAAATATTTGAACAAACAGTATCAATCACGCATAATTACGTTAATTAGGATTCAAAATATACACGACGATGACCACAGAACTGTATGAAATTCATCTGTTTTCAATGTGAATAACCTAACATTAATGTTAATAATGCAAACGTAGTACCTACTTATTGTTAGTAGATAAATATAAAGTATGAAATATGTTTATTGATACTCATAATACCGAGTAGTGGTAACTATAGCGACAAAACAAATAGCCGTTAGTTTTATCCCAACTCATCAAAGAGTGATTCAGCAAGCTAAGTACCTACAAAAGGCAGTCGTCGAAAAATAATACTAATATTAATTACCTCACCGCCGTATCTATCTACGTTGACGTCGTGGTGGGGCTTGCGCGCTCCAAACTCTGGGTCTGTGCCGGTAAAGTTTACTTTGCTTGAACAGATCTAGGATGAGGAGCCAAACCAAGAGAGATACAGAAACCCTCAGGGCAGCATGTGGCGAGCTGTTGGGCAATAGCGACCCCACCGACCCTATCTCCTGGCAGAAATCTTGTTTCTCATCTCTGGCTTACCTTTATTGACCGACTGGAGTGAACACTGACGAAGAACAGAACTCCCGCCTCATGCTTGCCCTAATTGGCCGGCTTGAGTGGAGATTCGCAAGAGCAAACGTGCTCGGAGGAAGGAAGTATTCCAGTAAGTGCTCGTAGGGATCTTGACCATCTTCCGGGCTCTGGGATTGTTCCGAAAGCCGTGGAATACCTCTCCACTCCTCAAGCAACTCAGGACATGTTGCCCCCTTGTAGCTACGTCAGCATGTGCAAGCGACAGTCTTCGGGGGCCCATTATTGAGTGTGCAAGCCACCCCCTGCCATTTTTACCGCGTACATATAAAACATTGATCAGGCAGGGGCTATATATAGTCCTTCCATAGTTTCAGGTCACCAGTCAACTTAAGCCACCCAAACCCATCGTCCAATATCTTAGTTTCCATATCCTGCAGTAGTCCTACACCAACCGGGGGTTGTCCTTGGGTGCACTTGCATAGTGCATACAGGGACAATGGTCGGTTGGTGCCTCATTTCATTAAAACGCCTAACGGGCCTCTGCGAGTTGGCTTCGGTCCCACGTACGCCTTCCAAAGGTCCGGGACCCCAGGGTCCCGAAAAATGTCAAAGACCAACAAATAATATTAATGAAAATTATAGAATGCAGTCGTCGCGTTTTTGACAAAATGCGTGTTCCTCTGAATACAAGCTATTTGTATATATGAGCGTTTTATAGCTTCTAACTGATTGCTTATCGCGCCTCCAGTGTGTCCATGATTGATTTATGATCTATATTATTTGAGAAGTTGTGTCTAAAGAGGACTTTGATGTTTACTGATAAATGTGAATTGTTCTCGATGCCAGAAATGTACGATAAAGTAGGACATTCACGATTAACGTAAAACCATTAATTAGTAAGCCATTTTAATGTAACTTTAATCTCGGTAAGGTAAGTTATAAATTAGAATGATTGCCGTGAGTTTAATAAAACTCTCAGTTTATATTATGTACTTTATTACAATCAGATAAGAGTTACATTGCAATGACTTGCGTCGTCGTTAGTTACGTCATTCAAATTTAATAATGAATGTGCTGCGAGAGTTTTGTGCGTGTGCAGGTCTAGATATACGCAAATACTAATGTAAAAAGTTTTCAACAAAAATATAATTTCTCTCCGTAGTTGGGAAAAACTTCTTGATGTCATCATTCTTAATATCCCGTAAATAAGTATTTTAGTAGACAGCTACGGTGCATTATAAATACGAGTAACAAAAGATTCAAAAGAGTATATTAATCTGCAAGCATCACACTGCGGGTGAACTGAAAGTTACATAGTACCCAATTACTTATTCAAAAAGTTCAACATCCTGTAATTAGGTTTTCCGTTTATAATTCAACGTCTGTATTTTCTGGAGAGGAAGAGGAAGGGGCAATCGAGGATATGATCATGCTAATCGTACTCCAGCTACGGAAACTTATGAGGCGGCGGCCGAACTGGCGACACGTTGGGTTGCGACAATCTTCGATAGGATCCGGCAACTGGGACTCGAGGTGGCTTTGCACAAGGGCGAGGCTATGTGTTTTTATAGTCCTCGGAACGCGCCACTGTCGGGTTCCCAGATAACGGCGGGAGGGGTTCACATTGATGTCGAGTCGACGATGAAGTACATGGGACTCGTCCTCGACAGCCGCTGGAACTTCGTGGAGCACTTCCGACGTATGGCCCCCAAACTGGAGAGGGCTGGGGCTGCTTTGAAGCGGCTTCTGCCCAAAACGGAGTGCAAACGCCTCCTGCCCGAGGCTTTACGCGGGGATCTACCGGTGTGGGCGCGTTCATTAAGGCTGCGATCGGCCCAGCGGTTGAACGCGTCCCAAAGGGTCATGGCCATGGCTGGTCCGAGGATACCGCACGGTCTCCCGTGAGGCGGCGAGCCTTCTTGCCGGACTACCGCCATGGGATCTGGAGGCAAAAGTTTCGCGGCGTTTCGCCTCCTCACGACACTCCCAGATGTGCGCGAGGAAGCGAAACGCCGGGGCGTAACTCAGCTACCGCGAGAAATCACGGCACAGCGGATAGAGCTCCGGCGGGATCTCATGGCGGTATGGAGAGTGCGATTGTCGCAACCCGCCACAATTGTGGCGATAAGTCCCCTCTTTGAGGAGTGGCTAGAGAGGCGCCACGGCGTCCTCACCTTCCGCCTGACCCAGGTCCTCACCGAACACGGCTGTTTCGGGAGGTTCCTGTTCCGCATAAGACGGGAGCAAACACCCGGGTGTCACCACTGTGTGGATCGCTCGGAGGACACGGTGGAGCATACGA
The DNA here is from genome assembly GCA_947364205.1 of Agrochola lota. Classification (NCBI taxonomy): domain Eukaryota; kingdom Metazoa; phylum Arthropoda; class Insecta; order Lepidoptera; family Noctuidae; genus Agrochola; species Agrochola lota. The sequence continues at coordinate 14,504,444 of OX376235.1, read as the reverse complement.
TGGAGGTCTGCCCGGCTTGGGCGGAGCACCGCCGTGTCCTCACGGAGGCGATCGGCGGCGGCAATCGCTCACGTCCGGCCCTGGTTCAGGCCATGGTCCGGAGCGAGAGTGCATGGAAGGCCGTCACTTCTTTCTGCGAAGCAGTAATGCTCGCGAAGGAGGAGGCGGAGTGCGCGAGGGAGAGGCAAGATTCGCGCCCTCGCGCCCCTAGTCGCCGCAGGAGACGCCCCGGGCGTCGGGAGTCGCGAACCGACTTCCGGCCACCGTAGGCGCGGGCTTGCGGACGGTGAGCAATGGGTAGCTCGCCGTCCGATTAGGACCAGGCCCGGGTCGACGGTGCGTTGTGTTCCACGCGAGCCTCAAAGAGATGTCAGCACCAACTAACGGGATCCAAGCTACGGAAACTTGGTTCTTTTTCAATCCATTTTTTTTTTAATCCGCGCATGTAGGCTAACTTAACATTACGCTTTATGATTTCTAAACAAATTTCGGCTTACCGACGTTTCGAAGATTTTAGTATTAATTGCTCTTTCTGAAGAACGCTTCGATGTCGAAATGAAACGAATTTAATTTTTAACTGGATTTGTATCATCAAAGGTTCTCTCGCTCAAAGGATATAGGTTTAGTTTTAGTTTAGGTTTTATATATAAGATTCAATTTCCTTTTGACGTTTCATTCCGTTTTATTTTCTTGTCAAAGTGAGTTGCAAGATTTTCACGGCTCCATTATTACAAACATGTCAGGGTACGATAAGGAAAATATCAGCCGGAAAATTGTGCGGCTCACCACTATAGGGCCTTTTATTCGACCATAACCGAACGGTTCTGAGCGTAATTTATTATCGAATAATGTATTAAGTTAAAAGCATTGTTAACGTTTTTCCAATTCCGTCTAGGATTAAATTACCTAGAAAGTGACAAGTCGTTATTTTGGAGTTTTCTAGTACTCAAACCTCAGTTGGTCTAGAAGTGTTATTCGAAACGACATCGATTGGCACCATAAAAGAAAAACGTAAGAATTTTTCTAGCTACCATTTTTAGAGTACCATAATGTTGTACCGTTTTATCTGTGCAGTTATCAATTACTTTTAAAGTTAAGGACAGACTCTTAAGAATGTTTTCCAGTATTACAACGGTTAAGGCCCTTGTAAATTCTGTACATTCTAAAAATATATTTCTCAAAATTGTCCTGTCAGATTTTGATGCTCCTGTGCGCAAAAGTATCCATCCCTATTGGTCCATAGACCACTTTTGCCTAGTCTACTTAGTAAAATTATTAAAGTACTAAGAGTTAGTAAATAGTTTATTCGTGCCATATCTTTCATGGCTTTTATCAAAAGATTCATGAAACAAATCAATTATTTCCAGATTTACTTAATTATTTTCGTTCCAATGTATAATAAATAGTCTGCTCAACGTCACACAAAATCAAAAAGCTTCTAACAAACCGTAACAAACCTGGTAATAGGTATGCCAAGCAAAAATTTAATATCAAATTATGCAAGAATAAACTCGAAAGCTGGCATAACTCTGACAAGGAAAATAAAAGCAAAGACATGAATAACGAAATAAAATGTTACAGCCAAAGTAACTTGGGGAGACGGCGAGGTCGCAAATAATTCTAAAGACATTATTAATTTAAACGTCTCGCGACGGTTTTGTTGAAAAGCAAATGAAATAACTGATAATTTTAATATGAAGCCACAAATGTTGGATTTGATTCGATTTTCAGAGGAGGAAATAGTCTGCTTCTAATTTTCATTGTAACAGAATATTATTTTCACAATACAATTTACAGTGAAAAACGAAGTTGGTAATCTAAAAGGATGAAATAGAGCAATATGTTTAGGTTCTGCCGCAGTTCGCTTGTAGAAAGAAGTAATATGATCGATAAAATATAAAGACGGAAGGTTTTCTTAGATTTTATGGCCGAGCTGGTAAAAAACAACCTTTATTTTATCGTACCTATTACGTAATTAAATCTTGAAGATTCACGATACCTACTGGTGGACTCAGTAGGAACGTTAACTTAATTGAACTTTTTGCGTGTAATTGATATTAATACCATAAGATAGACTAGATACTGTTGGAAACACAGTAGGAACTCATAGACATAACGAACCACAATTACTGTCTACAAATATTGACAACTCTTGGCCTATTGCCTGGAAACAATTCGCGTATATATATTAGGCCAAATAGAAAGATGAAATAGTTTTTCATCTCGTATTTTTGCTACATTTGTGCCGGAATTCCGCGTCGTTCCAATTTGTTGAAAAGTAATAACTAATGAGACGGCCACTGTTCGAGGGCTCCAAATTCTGTGTAGCTTATAAAAATGTTATGAAATAAAAGTATTTTGTAAAAGTAGATTGTATTATATTATAATACCTACCTGAAGCATTTATATTATTATTTAATTTTGTTTAATTAATTTTTAATTGTTTTAATTTAAACTATAGGGTTACTGGTAAAATACTAACAACCTCTTATCCCATTGTACTCATCATTATGAAAAACTTTTACTATGGGACCAAACCTCAAATCTCGAAAAAAGCTGTTCTCTACATTTTGACGGGTTATGGGAACATAATTGTAAGGAACAGCAGATTTTTTTTCGCGTTTCTGGTTTGTCCCATAGTAAAAGTTGTTCATAATTATGAGTACAATGACCCCATAAGAGTTTGTTAGTGTTTTACCAATAACCCTGCATAACCATACTTAATAGGTAAAAAAATCAGAAATGTAGTTTTACGGTTTTCGTGTCTGTCTATGCGTTTTGGTTTTCATAATTTTCGTATAATAAAGAAATATCGATGTTTTGTTAGTCCTAAAAACCGTGCAAAAATGTGCCAGTGCCAGTGCGACAAGCATAACGTTTGCAAAACCAGCCAATTAACATTGCTCTAGTGATTTGGGCAAATTCTTGTAATGCGGAAATCATACAGGTTTGAACACCTTATGATTTGACAACGTTAGTTAACTCAGTCGGTGTATTTGGTCACAGTATCTCACTTCAAACATTCCGGAGCTTGTTACATTGTGTGCACATACGAGTGTTGTCAGCCGGTGGCGGTATCAGCTAAGTTGCTAGAAGGAAAAGTTTTCTCTTTGTGGCTTGTACTGCAAACTATTAACAAAACTGCTCAGAGTTACTCAAAGACATTAAGAACAGAAGTTCTGTGTTGTGTGGAACGCAAAATAAACAGTTGGAAGCTACTTTTAAACTGACTGAACCATGAAGAAATGAAAATGTGCCAAATGTTTTGTCAAGTACTTAGTATCTACATAAAACGAAGACGTCATTGCAGTGTATAAGTTCTTTAAGCAGACAGCCAGTAGTTAAAATTGCACAGCGATACATTGAAATAAATGCTCTAAGTGTGACAAATAAAGCTCATTTTACGATAGGACTGCTAGTAAAGTCTGTTGGGACAGCTGAACAATCGATTGCTCTGATGACATCTATTGAAATCGTAGGCTTTACACTGCCGCACTATTGATGAATGTTATCGAACAACTATCTATATTGGATGGTGCCTATTCATTTGCTTGCACTATCTACGCAATTAAGAAAGTTACATGTTTCTAACAAAGCTTGTTTCATTAGAAACACGTAACTTGTCATTGCGATAGAACTTCCAATTTAACACCTAATTGTATAGAAATAATTTTAAATTGGAAGTTCAATCGCAACGACAAGTTTCACCGCCGAATTTTGCTAATTCCATTTTGAGAGTAGCTGAATTGCCATGGATTCCAATAATTTAACGATTGGATAAGCTCCATTAAAACTCTAACTATACCTTTCCCGAGAAACAGAATGGAGGATGACCGAGTTCTTGGTTAAACTAGTCGTTACTTAATGGTTCAAAGTGATTGCTATAAATTCAAGTGTTGCTATAGAACTGAATGCCAAGTGAACTTTCCGTTTATAACTTATCTCAAAAACATGTACAATCATAGAGTGCGCGCCACGAAAGAAGGCTCGTGAAAATTGTGGTACTACATTTTTTTTAATGCAATGTTATTCAATGACAATAGACACTAGCGCCGCGTCAAAGCGCGCTTCATTGGTGGCGCGGAGTCTACGTCGCACATTGTCACTTGGATTAGTATCCTCGATTCTTAATTCAAGAGGTTAGTTGACAGTAAGAAAAATATCTTACGTGTTTTGTTTTGTAGAATGGTTCTGAGCTAAAAATGACAAAAATCCACATTTTGTAAGAAAATAGAAATGAATATTTTTGTAAAAAAATTGCGTAAAAATAAAACCATTGAGCTTTTGACAATGAACGCAAATCAGAGCGCGACACCTATGTTTGAAGTTGTACATAGAATCAAACTTTATGCGTCAGACATAAATTTTATTTGCGCTACCCTTAATTAGCTATAATATAACATCACGCCCCGTCATCCTACCCACATTTCGCCAGTTATGTTTAAGTAATAGGTGCGAGCGTATTGCCATCAACCGGCCACAAATCCAGAGTCTAGGTTGCTACTGAGAAGTTCAAGATAGTAAAACACAATAACACTTTGCCCGACCTGGGAATCGAACCCAGAAACTGAAAAAGCCGAAAAAAAATAACATGGTGTCCAGGTAGCGTCATCTCTGCTGGGGTTGCGGGTTTGTCTGAAAGGGATATCGCGGCCCCGGCACACAGGCAACGGAAGGAACACGGGTGGGTTTTAGTCAGTAAAAGTCTGACACACCCTCTCGCTCTGCCCAGAGCGGGAGAAGTCATTTGATGATTTCCCATCCAAAAAAAAAAAAAAAAAAAAAAAAAAAGGTAGCGTCATCTGCTGTTTCAACTTTTCGTACGATTGATAGTTACCAAGAGGCAACATATCACGAAAAAGTTTCTGTGCCTTGAAAATAAACAAAACGTACTGGACAACTTTGAAAATGTTTAAAGTAATGCCATTTCTCGACAAAAATATGAGTAAAATGGATTTAATGGCATCTTATAGTTTTTTACCCAAAGAACACTACACAACAGAATACCACAAAAAAGAGGTTACGACCCAATTTTGAGATTTGAATATTTTGATGTCTGTCATGACGACGTTATAAGTTTGTGCTGAGATGAGAATACATCTGAGATAGTCAGGAATAATGTTTGTTTCATATTTGTTTGAACTAATTCATTTGAACAAATCTGAGATATTCAGCAATAATGTTTGTTTGAACTATTTCATTAGATATCTTATTGATGACGTCGAATGTTTCGTTCAAAATAACGATTATTATACAGGTGTTCGGCAGAAGGTAGAACATACGAAAATAGCGGATCCGTGGGGCCGTCTGCTACGTGTTTAGGCCCAATAACAAGACCCAGGCCACAAGGATTTTTTAAATGATTTTTTTTTTTTCAAAATTTGTCGTTCCTCAAACTTCAAACGTCAATAATTTCATTTAAAAATAACAAAACTGGCAACATTTTATTTTTATTTTCATCTAAAGTAACTGTAAAATGTTATAAAGTTCGTATTTGACGCAGATTATTGCTAGAAAATTAAATACGAGCCCTTAAACTACAAACAAATCAAAAATAAATACTATAAGGCCGACTTTGGACTGGGTTAAAAAAAAAATAAGTGTGAGCAGTTCTAATTCTAGGAAAACATCTTTGGTTCATGCCCGTTCTAACGGTATGTAATATACACAATTTCTTTTAAAATAACAAAAATAATTCGTAAATGTTAACTACCCGGCCCTTTATACACGGAACTCTACAATTGCGAAAAGTGAAATTAATTACATACAAAATTGTTTACATACAAAATTGTTCTACTATTGCATACAGTGCATAACAAAAAAAAATGGTCGATACATAAAGAAAACACTCAAGATGATAATCAATTTTCAACAATTATAAAAATTGTTCAAATTGATGCCCTTGATTTGCTAAGCACGTTCGGCCCCAGTTTCGTATTTTGACCGTTGTAGTTCGTAGCAGCATCTCCGCTTTCATTGTTAAGAATGCTGCATTTATTCGATTTATTAACTCCTCTCGACTGGGAACCACGGTTGCGTATACCAGGTCTTTGCCTCTGTCCCACACATAAAAGCCGATCGGGGTGAGGTCTGGCGACCGCGGAGGCCAGGGAATCGGACCGCCCCGACCAATCCAGGAGTTAGGATAAGCGTTATCCAAATGTTCCCTCACAATTAAGCTCCAATGTGCTGGGCAGCCGTCGTGTTGGAACACAATGGGCCTGTTTTCTTGGAAAACTTCTTCAACTATATTGGGTAAATTATTTTGTAAAAACTCCATTTATGTTATCTGGTAAATAATGGGGCCCGATCACCTTGTTCCCAATAACACCAGCCCAAACGTTTACACTAAATCTCCTTTGAAACTTTCTTGCTCTCTTCACGTGTGGATTTTGATCTTTTGGTGCCCAGTAGTGTTGGTTGTGGTAATTCACTATTCCTTCTTTGTCAAATTTTGATTCATCTGTCCATAGAATGCTTCTCAAAAAGTTCACATCGTCCACATCGGTATGAAGCAAATGACGGCAAAATTGAATGCGTCTGCCAAAATCGGTATCTTCAAGTGCTGGACAAACGAAATAGGCTACAGAATTTATTTCAAGACTTTTAGTACTAAGCCATAACAGGTTAGTTAGCCTGTGTCCTACTGGGATACAATTTTTTTTAATCGTCTGAATGAGAAATTCAACATAAGACAGAACAATAAAACGAAATGAAAATATGAAACTGATAATTATGTATAAATTTATACCTTGTACGGGAGTGGAATGGAAGGCATGCTGTCTATTATCCTGGAGAACAGACCACACTTTCTATATGGTTAGGCTAAGTGTTGCGACTACCACTCTTATGCTTTTGGTAGGGTTCTCGTTAAACTCGTTAAGGATTTGTTCATCAATGGCAACATCGTGTTGTCGTACATTTACTCTCGGTTCTCGGAAACTTAATTTGCCAGTTTCTCGTAAACGGCGGTAAGTAGTCCCAAACGTCTGGTGGGTGGGTAGTCGACGGTTAGGTGAACGCTCTTGGTAAATTCTTTGCGTTTCACGCCCATTGGAATTAGCGGCTCCATACGCCAACAACATATCCGCGTATTCTTCATTGGTAAACGCAGCCATTTTACTAATAAACAAACGTACTACTAACACAATAGTGCTTATCTCAAATAATGTTTGGAAATTCAAACCAAGTAATTTAAACATTCCAGAATCAATGACGAACGTCGATAATTTTTACGCGCCAATAATTTCCATTTGTTTTTTTTTTGTTTCTAACAGCTCTATGCTCTCATGCATACCATAGGGATATTTTTAGACCTTGCCAAGGCTTTTGACACAATTTCTTGTACTTTGCTTTTATACAAGCTGGAAATTCTGGGAATACGGGGAATACAATTGCAACTATTATCTGATTACCTTACCGACCGCCATCAGTGTGTAAAAATAGGCCAATGGATGAGTTCTGAACTTAAGAATAGCTGTTATGGAATCCCACAAGGCAGTATTTTGGGTCCTACTTTGTTTTTAATCTATATAAATGACCTGTGCAATTTGACACTCCAAAAGGGTGTAATTATGTCATATGCGGATGACACAGCTCTACTGTTTGCAGCTGAATCAAAGGCCGAGGTCTATGAGGTAGCACAGAATGGCTTTAATACTGTGTCAAATTGGCTTCATAAAAATCTCTTAACTTTAAATACAGATAAAACCAAGTACCTATTATTTACAATGAGAAACACTAATCCAACGCTTACTAATCTAAACATTCAAGCGCATAACAATTGTAATATACATTATGCTGACATTGGATGCAATTGTCCCACTTTAGCTAAAACCGATCATATCAAATATCTAGGCGTCACGATTGACACAAACCTGAATTTCCGCAAACACATCGATGTATTATGCACCAGGGTACGTAAACTAATATACATTTTTAAAAATTTACGTAACATTGCCGACTTTAAATTAATTAGGCAGATTTATTTGGCGTTGTGTCAATCTATTATTACCTACTGCATAACCTCCTGGGGTGGGGCCGCTAAATCAATTTTACTCCACCTAGAACGCGCCCAAAGAGCAGTTTTAAAGGTTGCCACTTTTCGCCCATTTAGATTTCCTACACACCAGCTTTATATGGCATGTAAGGTGCTAACAGTACGTCAAATATTTGTTTTGAATGTAGTTTTATTCCAACACACTGAACTCTATTTTAACCCAGTACCTTCAGATATTTTCATGTTGCACCTGCCATGTTTTGTCTCTGCATCACCCTAAGGTTGACTGGTAGAAAATGCCTCAGGCATTAAGTCCGCTTTTGTACGGTATTTTATTTTTACTTGTGCATAAAGTTTTAATAAATAAATAAATATTAAAACAGAATAGTTTTAGAAGTAAAGATATTCATGTAAAACAAAATTTAGAATTTTTGAACATTATGGTTACTAAAGTTAATCGCAAACGTGTTATGGATAATGATTTTCGGACAAACAATTTTCGGAGAAGAAAGGGAGTACCGGTTCGTGACTAACCTGCTGTCAGAGTTTGTATGCCGCCCATGGGACGCTTCACACTTCTGCCGTCGAGAAATATCTCTCAGGCATACCGGTTTCCTCACGATGTTTTCCTTCACCGTATTTGAAGTAAGTGATAAATAAACAATATGTACAAAAATCCGAAAAGTCAGAGGTGCGTGCCTTGGGTTTGAACTCGAGACCTATGACTTCTCAGTCCATCGGTCACACCACTAGGCTATCACTGCTGTAAACTGATGAAAACTTTAGTAATATCGCATTTATGTATAGCTTGGGGTTTTGGTGACATAGTTTTGGTCAAACCAATGGGACTCGAACTCTCCCTCATTTTGTATAGCTTGTGAGTGTTACTTGTTTCCTCGTGGGTTAGTTGTGTCGTATGTACCCAACTTAGTACCGCATGTAAATAATTATATTTATACATATGTTGCCATATGTTACCACACCGCAGACCTCTATCAAACTTGAACATTAAGCGTAAACTACAACACATGAAGGCTCGACTGCTCCCTTTACCGTAACATTTAGTATGGTTTATATTAATTGCGGCCTTCCGGGAACATGTCCATAACGACGGATGGATATCGTCTCTGAGGCTTTGTCAATGGGTTCTTTGTTCGATATCCGACTACAAAACCTTTTCTTGCTGCGAAAAGGAATGTAGGTATGTGAGAATAAAACGAATGTCGTAAATTTAATTTTACTGCGTACCGAGTGGTCCGCGGTGGGCGCTGAAGCAGCTGGACCGGGAGCTCCTCCTGGAAGCCTCGATCGTGCAGGCCTGGGTGACATCACCGGACAGGCCTGCCAACATAAACGACGAGGCGGAGTGGTTCCGGGAGGCCATGTCCGAAATTTGTGACGTGGCAATGCCCCGGGTCCAGCCCGGACGTGCTCAGCGCCAGGTGTACTGGTGGTCGCGTGAGCTGACCGCTTTACGCGCGGCGTGCGTTGCAGCGCGCCACCTGTACGCCAGGCACCGCAGGCTCCGTATCCGCCCTCCGGATACGGAAGCCATTGAGGCGGAGCTGTACGACGGGTACAGAGCGGCGAAGACCGCCCTCCGAGCGGAGATCGAGCGGGCCAGAGGAGTGGCCCGCGAGGAGTCGCTGGAGACTCTGAACAGAGATCCGTGGGGACGCCCATACAAATGGGTGAGAGATCAACTCCGCCCATGGGCTCCCCCGCTGACGCAGAGTCTCCGGCCCCAGCTCGTGGAGGACGTGGTGAGCGCTCTGTTCCCTTCGCGAGGGGAACATACTCCCCCGCCCATGGCTCCGCCTCCTGCGGTGCCCGATGCGGACCACACCATTGACGACGACGACGAATCTCCGGAGGTGACCGAGGTAGATTTGAGAGTGGCGGTACGTAGGCTGAGTGCCAAAAATACCGCCCCAGGACCCGACGGCTTACCTGGAAAAGCCTGGGTTCTGGCCTTAGAGGCTCTCGGGCCTCGACTTCGGGGGCTCCTAAGCGCATGCTTGGAGAGGGGCCAGTTCCCACTTCGTTGGAAGACGGGGAAACTGGTCCTCATCAAGAAGCCGGGGCGCCCGGCGGACTCTCCGTCCGCTTACCGGCCCATCGTGCTGCTCGATGAGGTGGGCAAGCTCTTTGAAAGAGTAATTGCAGACCGCCTTGTCGGGCAGCTGGTGCGAGTGGGGCCGGATTTGGCGGAGAGCCAGTATGGTTTCCGCAAGGGGCGCTCTACGGTAGATGCCATCATGCGCGTTCGAGCCCTCACGACGGGGGATGCTGTTGCCCGGGGTGGGGTAGTCTTGGCGGTGTCTCTTGACATCGCCAATGCCTTCAATACCCTGCCCTGGAGTTGCATTAGGGAGGCACTCCGGTATCACCGGATGCCGACCTACCTCTGTCGAGTGGTCGAGGCCTATTTGACGGACAGGGCCGTCATCTACCCCGGTCACCACGGAGAGTGGAACCGGCGAGAGATGTCGTGCGGTGTCCCACAGGGATCGGTCCTGGGGCCGCATCTGTGGGACATCGGCTACGACTGGGTGCTGCGCGCCGACCTCCCTAGCGGCGTCAGCGTGGTTTGCTACGCTGACGACACGCTGGTCCTGGTGCAGGGGAGGTCGCATGAGGCGGCGGCCGAATTAGCGACACGTTGGGTTGCGACAATCGTCGAAAGGATCCGGCAACTGGGACTCGAGGTGGCCTTGCACAAGTCCGAGGCCATGTGTTTCTATGGTCCTCGGAACGCGCCACTGTCGGGTTCCCAGATTACGGCGGGAGGGGTTCACATCGGTGTCGAGTCGACGATGAAGTACCTGGGACTCGTCCTCGACAGCCGGTGGAACTTCGTGGAGCACTTCCGACGTTTGGCTCCCAAACTGGATAGGGCTGGTGCTGCTTTGAAGCGGCTCCTGCCCAACCTGGGGGGTCCAAACGCCTCCTGCCGGAGGCTTTACGCGGGGGTCGTGCGGTCCATGGCCCTTTACGGGGCACCGGTGTGGGCGCGTTCATTGAGGCTGCGACCGGCCCGGCGGTTGAACGCGTCCCAAAGGGTCATGGCCATCAGGCTGGTCCGGGGATACCGCACGGTCTCCCGTGAGGCGGCGAGCCTCCTTGCCGGACTACCGCCATGGGATCTGGAGGCGAAAGTCCTCGCGCACATGTGGGAGTTGCGCGAGGAGGCGAAACGCCGGGGTGTAACTCCGCTGCCGCGAGAAATCACGGCACAGCGGACAGAGCTCCGGCGGGATCTCATGGCGGCATAGAGTGTACGATTGTCGCAACCCAGCGCTGGGCACGCCACAATTGCGGCGATAAGTCCCCTCTTTGAGGAGTGGCTTGAGAGGCGCCATGGCGTCCTCACCTTCCGCCTGACGCAGGTCCTCACCGGACACGGTTGTTTCGGGAGGTTCCTGTTCCGCGTAAGGCGGGAGGAAACGCCCGGGTGTCACCACTGTGTGGATCGCCCGGAGGACACGGTGGAGCATACGGTGGAGGTCTGCCCAGCTTGGGCGGAGCACCGCCGTGTCCTCACGGAGGCGATCGGCGGCGGCGATCTCTCGCGTCCGGCCCTGGTTCAGGCCATGGTTCGGAGCGAGAGTGCATGGGAGGCCGTCACCTCCTTCTGCGAAGCAGTTATGCTCGCGAAGGAGGAGGCGGAGCGCGCGAGGGAGATGCAAGCTGCACGCCCTCGCGGCCCTAGTCGCCGCAGGAGACGCCCCGGGCGTCGGGAGTCCAGAGCCGACTTCCGGCCACCGTAGGCGCGGGCTTGCGGACGGTGAGCAATGGGCAGCTCGCCGTCCGATAAGGACCAGGCCCGTGTCGACGGCGCGTCGTGTTCCACGCGCGCCTCAAAGAGATGTCAGCACCAACCGACGGGGTCGAAAGACCAATGCCTGCTGGGGTTGCGGGTTTGTCCGAAAGGGATAACGCGGCCCCGGCACACAGGCAACGGAAGGAACACGGGTGGGTTTTAGTCAGTAAAAGTCTGACACACCCTCTCGCTCTGCCCAGAGCGGGAGAAGTCATTTGATGATTTCCCACCCTCAAAAAAAAAAAAAAAAAAAAAAAGGCATACCGGTTTCCTCACGATGTTTTCCTTCACCGTATTTGAAGTAAGTGATAAATAAACAATATGTACAAAAATCCGAAAAGTCAGAGGTGCGTGCCTTGGGTTTGAACTCGAGACCTATGACTTCTCAGTCCATCGGTCACACCACTAGGCTATCACTGCTGTAAACTGATGAAAACTTTAGTAATATCGCATTTATGTATAGCTTGGGGTTTTGGTGACATAGTTTTGGTCAAACCAATGGGACTCGAACTCTCCCTCATTTTGTATAGCTTGTGAGTGTTACTTGTTTCCTCGTGGGTTAGTTGTGTCGTATGTACCCAACTTAGTACCGCATGTAAATAATTATATTTATACATATGTTGCCATATGTTACCACACCGCAGACCTCTATCAAACTTGAACATTAAGCGTAAACTACAACACATGAAGGCTCGACTGCTCCCTTTACCGTAACATTTAGTATGGTTTATATTAATTGCGGCCTTCCGGGAACATGTCCATAACGACGGATGGATATCGTCTCTGAGGCTTTGTCAATGGGTTCTTTGTTCGATATCCGACTACAAAACCTTTTCTTGCTGCGAAAAGGAATGTAGGTATGTGAGAATAAAACGAATGTCGTAAATTTAATTTTACTGCGTAAATAGAAATATTCAAAGCAGTAGGTACCGTGGTTTTTACACATTTTATTTAATTGAATTAAACGTGAAGAAAGTTTCGGGTGTGAATGTGGATGGCTTTAAAAGTAAGGGACGCCTAAAGAAACAATAGATGCACTGTGTGAAAGATGATTTGACTAGAAAGGGGGTGACTACTGAGTGGACGACTAATAGCGATGTATGGAGGAAGAAGCCACGTTACGCCAACCACAAATAAACTTGAATAACTACAAGACAACAGTGCCGCCCAGCTCAATCTCGGCGAGGCACAGCTCACATCTCCGCTTCGATCGCGCCATACAAATATGATACATCTCCGCTTAGTGGTATCCACTGAAGCTGAGTGGAGACGAGATGTTTGAATAACGAAATTCTATTGGTTGTTTAAAACGCATCTCCTCTCCTCTCGTCTAGTCTCCGGTTTTGTGGAGTCCGGGCCTTAGTCCTGTAAAAGATTTTAGAACCAATTTATTTTTTAATTGTATTCCTCTTTTGTTTTCACCAACTGTCGGTAAATCAATTTGCACGGTACACGGATTTATGTTTGGTTCGCTATTCAAACACGTACAATGTTTTATATTGTTCAGTGTATTTGAAATTCGGCACATAAAAATGTATTCTTTATTTACCAGTTCTATAGGCAAATGTGTTTCAGTATAAAATTCGTTTTGAAATTTAATTTAGAACACGATTCTCGCCTGCAGTCTGGTGGGATGGTCCCAGGAGAGTGAATAGACTACAAAAGCCTTCTCAGTATGTCCGAATTAGATCGATATAGGAAACTGAAAAATTTCCCTACTTATCGCAATGTCTCCAGAACATAAAATATCTACAAATTATTTTGTCCCTGAAAAACTTTTCACTTGACAAAATAAACGAATTTGTACATCACTATTCTGATATGCACGGAAAATAAATCAGTAATTTTCTTTTTCTTTTTCTGATTATTGTGTGGCAATTGTTATTTTAATAAAGAACAAAAGGCAACAAAGCTTTTTAAAAATAAACTTTTACAGAATCCTTTGTGATGAGGAACAGAAACAAGAGAATTTAATTAGGTCAACAGCTGTCTGCTGAAATTATATTGGTGACCAACATTTTCTGCTAGACTTTATTGTTCGTCCAACCCATGGCTTGACATTTATTTCTGTGAACAGCTCGCCACACGTTTTTGTTTTTTGAAAACAATGGATAATCTACACTGTGAGCCCAGCGGCAACATTATTATCGTTTTCTTCGTTCAATCGAGCGACAGTGTTGCGTTCCTACTATCAAAATGACAATCGGGTACTACAGAAGCTGCTACTAAGATGGTTAATCAAATCGACTCCGTTTTACTGCTAATGTTATACTTAAACAAAAAGAAAAGAAAAACGAGGTTTCTCGAAGTCCGTCGCAGGCCAGCTCTTTTTCAAGACTATAGTGGCTATTGGTAAAACCTACCCTTTCTTACTACCCGTACCTGTGAAGGTTTTCAAAGAAGTAAAATTGTTAGGTCCACAAAAAGTCAGGCGTGACGATACAATTGTTACTGCTAATAATCGCTCACATACAAGTTACTCGTACCAACAATCTCTCTGTCGATAAACTGCCTATATTCCTAATATTGACTTTAATTAACAGTTTACCAGGAAGCCACTGTTTATTAGTTTCATGTACAAAGTTCGTTGAACTTTAAGTTTAAGTTCTCATGAACGAAAAACCCACTGCACACTACCACCTTAGTGCTTTTTATTGTCATACCGTCCAGGATGATTTTCTTTAAAACAACAAACCTTCAATGGAATATTTCGCCACCCTAACTATATATAAATATATACCAGTAATACGAGTATATATCCTAACTTCTTAACTAATTTTATAAATGCGAAAATGGGTTTGTTTGTTACGCTTTTGCGCTAAAACGACTGTACAGATTTGGATGAGAGGCATTTATAATCCGGATTTATATCCCGGTAGTACGTTGCATGCATACAAGGCGGTATTCTGTTCACGACACGTTGTGCACAATTTTTGAGCAGTAACCTAACAAAAAGTACTATAGGCTTGCATAAATTCACGATAGTATCACAATCATTAGTATTATGCTACTAATTAGATTTTGATGAAATTTGGTACACATACAGATAGGTTATAATCTGGATTATCACAAATTCATGACTTCCAAAGCCTCACAAGAAATTTTCAGCTACTTATTATACTACCTTATATCTACGCTCTACAGATTAGTATTCCGTGCGCCGCCGCATGGATTAATAAGCTTTCATGATGACTTCACCTTCTTTTAACTACATAAACTAAGTCAGCTGGCGCTGCCGTTCTTAGGATTTGATTGGTTGTTCAGCAAGTAAATAGGTAATTTAACTTGATTGACGTTAATTAGTTTGTGGCTGAACTTCGTGTAAATCAATATGTAACTTGACGTATTAACACAGTGAGCTGACTATTTTATTTCCACTATTTTACAACCAATATGTTTATTGCTTGCTCCCCTTACAGTTATGGCATTAAATTAGTTTCATTGCCATAATAAAACACGAAAGCATGAAAGAACAAAAACAGGAAAATGTTGTAGAACACATTATTTGTGTTTACTTTCCAATTCCGAGGATTGTGTTGATACATTTTTGCGTGGAAACCATAAGAAACACATGTTCAAGTTACATCATTACGTGTTTATTTCATATTATATGTTACAATATGTGAACAGCTCTAAAACATCACGGAGGTACTTAATTGAAGTATTTTCAAACATTATGTTTTTCAAATATCCTTTCACTATATCGGAAACGATTGTACTATTTACTTATAATCCGTCTTTGTACCTTTGTAGTGCACAAAGTTTAATTGATAAATAATATAAAAATACTAAAGAAGGATGGCGAGTTTGGACCCAGATTATTTATAAATTAACGAAGCGTCATTCACTTGCAAGTTCATATTTATTATAAATATGAGTTTTTAAGAGGATTATTTAAAAAAATATTGAGTCACTAGATGATGGGAATTAAAAGTTAGAAAATATTTTTATTTACTTGAAAATAAGTCATCATGCAGTTATTAAACGCACCGTGTTTCGTATTACATTCCAACCATAACATTACATGATTTACGTTCTTACATTTGTAGACGTTTACGCTTGTCAATTATTTTTTAATAAACAAAACTACTAAAATATAAGAAAAAAATACAAAAGTTAATAATTATTAAAAATGCATTCACATTTTTTATACAAAAAAGTACAATATTGTAATTATTACGATTATTTGGACTATCGTAGAATGAAACGTTATACTGTCAACAGGAGTTGGCTGTCAGTGTCAAAACCATTATTGTTATTCCATTGTTTGTTTTCAACGACTAACGTGGGATAACTATTATTTTCTATGCGATTTTGTGGATTCTTGACAACTTGGCTTTATCTTTGGACTGACTATTCTACATACCGACTTAGACAACCGATTTTACCTTTGGATTCCGATTTGCAAGTGGTTTGGACTTAGTTACCCGTTAAAATGCGTTGTGTGAATTGTCAATTGCGCATTGCCCGATTACGGAGACATCGTTTGTCCGACGAAAGTGCTCAGGTAGTTGAGAGAGTTCAGAGATGGGTTTATCCGCGTGATGTAAGTATTGTAAAATCTATACATAAATTGGTACTTAACTTAAGCGTGGTTTTGTTTCCGTTTGATTGCAAGACTCGCCTTCTATTACAAGTCTCTTAAAAGTATAAATAACCGTCACCCGCAGGATGATAAGAAGTGATCACATTCTTGATTTTGAACCACTGACATGATTATACTTAACATTAACTTGGTGTATTTGATAACTCTAAAACCATGGTAATAATTATTTTTAGATGACTGGAGATGACTTTATTTGTCATTCCTGTTGGGAGTTGATAAATCATAACCCAAATGAAGATCCTGAACGTAACACCCAACAGCAACTTGGACATCGTAATGTGTGTGCTGGGTGTGGAAGATCTATTTTGAGAATCAGGAGTAGACTGGTCCTCAGACCAGAGATGTCTGAAAGAGAAGTGCAAATAGGAAACGTTGTGTCTGAATGGATAAGACCCCACCAGGTTAGTAATTAAAATAAAAAAAGACTGATAATGACGTGCATACTCAAGAGACCTGTATTTTTATTATTTTTGTGATTGTTTTTTTAAATCTTTTCACTTGTATTGTTTCAGTTAACCAACACTGATGAAATATGTGTGCCTTGCTATTTACGTGCACAGAGAGTGTTTGATAGCTCTCATAGAAGTTCTGCCCCTGTTGCACCTTCCACATCTAGTGTAGGAGGTAGTGCCGAGCCTATATCTTCGCAACAGATGGAGCAAGTTGTAGAGGTCATTCCGTCGACATCTGGACAGCCACTGAATGAAACATCTGCTGACCAAATATTGCCCACAACACAAGCAGCTGACACAGCAAATATTGAAGAGGTTGGTCTGTCAATCACCAGACCTCCATTGCAGGTAACATCTACTGAACAAATAACGTTGCCTACATTAAGAAGAGCCGCTGATACAGCACGTCGTTGCTTGTTTTTGGAGTGTAATGACACCGAAAAACGACGTGTGCCTGATGGATTGAGAAAACAGATTATTAAAGATTTCAATTTCTATTTACCCAGAAATGCCAGAATTTGCAATTTTCACTTAAGTGCCAACTTATTTCATGAATTGTATGCTAGTGAAAATGCTATATCAACATTTAGTGCTGCACATATAGAAGAAATTGTGTATTTACTAGCAGATGATTCAAAATAGGATTTTCTGAACCCTGAAAGTATTGATGACCATCTTTTTAAGTACTGGTTTGGACGGACAAAAGATGAATATCGTGAGATATTAATAGAAGTACCGCGATTAAATAACCATAAAATAAAAAGCGGTTTTAGTGCACTTCTGTGTAAAATGCGGACTGGAGATAGTGATGAGAGAATCTCAGCATTATTCCAAATACCTAGAAGAACTCTTTGAAGACTATATGCAGCAGGCACGAGAAATTCTTTGCCAGGACTCTGTGCCTAGACATTTGGGATGGGCACACAAGCCCAGGGAAGAATTTGTTGCCAGAAATTCTTTGCTTGCTGAGCATCTTTTTGGCAATCCTGAAGCGCCAACTGAAGAAAAACGTTTAATTGCCATTGCTGATGGCACATATTTAAGCACTCAAAAGAGTAGTAACTATTTATTTCAAAAAGAAACTTATTCCCTTCACAAATATTATAATTTAGTTAAACCTTTTCTCATAGTTTGCTGCGATGGTTACATCATTGAGGCAGTGGGTCCGTATCCAGCCACCAAAAATGATGCTTCGATCATGAATGACCTTATGTCAGAGCGAGGTGCCTTTACGGATTTATTTAGGGAAGATGATGTTTTTATTTTAGACCGTGGGTTTAGAGACTGTGCAGACAACATGGCAACTAAAGGTTTCTTAGTACATATGCCCGAAACAATTTCGACAGGGGAAAGGCAACTTTCGACTCTCCAAGCCAATATCTCGAGATGTGTGACGATGAATAGATGGGTCGTTGAAGCTGTCAATGGAAGGTTCAATAGGGATTTTAAAATATTCCGTGCAGATTATTTAAATAAAAGGTGCCCTCATATTATGCAAGAGTTTTCAATTGCTGCTGCCTTATTGAACCATATCACAGTTCAATTCAGGGAACGAACAAATGTCCATGAAGTCATTCAAACAATTGAAGCAAAAATATTTGGAAATAACGAACTTGCTGAAATTGTTCAACATAATAATTTAAAATTATGAGACATACAATGTTCCAAAATGTTACACATTCAAATATAGAATTCCCTGAATTGACAACAGATGACCTAGAACTAATCGCTTTGGGTACATATCAAATAAAGCAAGCAAAATCATATGTCGGGGAGCACCTTAGAGCCCACGGAATTTATGCTTTAGAACTAGAAGGGATATATAATGACAGCCAACCATTTATTATACGTGGCAGAATTAAATCTAGGCATATAGGAAGTAAGTCCTATTTTACATTTATTGCAGTTGATAGAAGGCTGGAGGGGCGAAGTGCCATATTAGGATATTATTGCCACTGTCCCGTAGGGACACGGACAGTAGGCTGTTGCTCTCACATAATGAGCATATTGTGGTACATGGGTTATGCCAGACACCAAAACTATGTTGCTGCACCAGCTTCATTCTTAGATAACCTTTTAATTCGATAAATAATGTATTAAAGGTTATCTAGGAACGAACAGTAACAAGGTATAACAAAAATAAAATTACTGTAAGTATCAGTAATTATTAAAATCATCATCTTCCTGCCCTTATCCTATTTTTTATCACAACCTGTATTTTATAATCACAAACGAAATAAAAGATTTGTTTTTATATCCTAAATATTTGTTTTATTCAACAAACCTCTTGTTTAAACATTCAAGTTCCTAATAGTCTGTAACATCGCATCTTTGCTTAATTCCTTTTCATGGAGGGAGTTCCAGGAGATAGATATTTATTCCTATTGGGTACCTATACTTCGTTTTCGACTGCTTCGTTGGTCTAGTGATCGTTAGCACGACTGCCGAACGTGGGGTCCTGGGTTCGATTCCCAAGTCAGGTAAGGTGGAATTCTTAGTAGGTATCAGCCTGAACTCTGAATAATTGCCCGGTCAGTGACAGTAACTGTCACTGACCGGGCAGTTATGTAACTGGCAAAATGTGAGTGTATAGCACGCGACTCCATACGCAGGTGCGACCCGACTTTAGAAAGAATCTCGGTCGCAACTAGACACGTCGCGCCAATAGAGCCTTAAAACTACATAGGTAGGTATTCTGCTAGATATTTACGCTTCTTTCAGCTTACTTTTTTTACCAATAATGATTATAGTTTCATCCTATAACAATCTAGTCTATGTTTACAGTATTTCATATCTCGTTTTGACCAGGTGACTGTAGTTCCTAGTTCCCAGACATAGTAGGTATGTATTTTTTATTTTGAGTAGGTAAGTACCTATATTTGGCCAGAGAGATGCAGATCCACGATGGTAGTGTTGGTAAATATCTTTATTCTAAATGAACAGCTTTTTGAAACTACATAATACATAAAAAAAGATATTGTGTTACTAAATAAGCACTATTAGATTCGTTTTAGGTTATAATCTTTTACCTTGCATATCTTTTTTCTCCCAGCCTCTACAACTTACTGCCCATTTACTTTTTTGCTAGTTTTATATAGTTCTACAACTAGTTATAAGTTTCCATACTGTACGGTACTCCTAACAGTGGGTCCCATTGTACATGCAACCTCGCCATTCTCCTTTACAATTTTTCATAAAACAAAAACCTTACACTTCAAAACAGAGATAACCTTTTGACACGTTAATGAACGAGTAATATTATACAGTTTAACGAGACAAAAAGCTAGAAAAATAAATAAATTAACACCTGTTTAACAGCAGTATTTTTTCGCCAAAACCCACGTTCCATCTTAAAAGAATATGTGTAAAGTATTACGTTTAGGGTACGAAATAAAAAATATTTTAATAAAGTAGGAAGACACTGTTTTGAAATATCTTCACAATCAACCTTAGTCATGATGCGTCTGGTGAAAGGCACTTAAAAAGAACGATACAAGAGTACCTAGTGCTTCTAGAAACTTGGCCACTAAAACTTCTAACTTAGTGCCTACTTAGTCCAGTTGTAATGGAACGCCAAGGTATTTAAAAGATCGCATTTATTTTTATTCACGATAGTTTTAAATGGAAATTTTACCGTCAGTTCTGACAAATTGTCATTTCCGTTATTGGTTGTATCGTTCATAACGTCAATTTTTCACTCGAGCCGGGCTGCACGCTGGGCATTCAATACGACGAGAATGATTGAAAGCGCGCGCATCAAAGGGCTCGACTGTTGACTGTGACATCTGTGATTGTATGGAACGTTACCGGTTTTGTGCATTTTGTGATTAGCAGAGAATAGACCAGAATTGGTTAAATGTTTTTGCAAACGTGGTTTTTGTTATGCATTGTTTTGAAAAAGGAAGATTTGTTTCGTATTTTTATCTGTTAGACAACTGGCTTCCTCTTCTTGAAAATCCATGCACGCACATGCTTGTACCGCCGGTCCGAGGGATTCCTAGTGGAAAGGTTGACGATACGTCACACACCAGTTAATGATTGAAATAAATTCTCGATTACATTCTATCTGAAGTTTATGTTTGCCCACACATTCATTTGATTTTGTTCAGTTCAGACATACACAAAAGTTTTGTATATTGATGCTTTATATATGAGTATTGTGAATTCAGCCTCTTATTGTTGTGATAGTTGACAGCTTAAGTGTAATGGCGCGATTGTTTTATGTGATAAATAAAAAGTCATAGTCTTAAAAAAAAATATACGAAAAAGTTTTACATGTATCAAAATTCAATGTTTCAAAGTTTGAAAGGCAGAAAGACATAACTGGTGAAAATGGATGAAGAAGCGGAAGGAATAATTGATGGGAAGTGATACATGCGTGGCGGTGCTTGGGGAGGCCATGTCCAGCAGTGGACGTCTTTCGGCTGAATGATGAATGGATAACCCAATTTCGCGGAGTCCGATTGTCACCTAATATGATGCATCTTCCCCTGCATTAAGACTGTCACGTGAACTCAGGTATTCCATTATTGCGTTTGATATTAAATGATAAAAGCAGTGCGCGAAACGCGAAAAATACGAACACTATAAGATGTGGGAGTTATTATGCTTCTATGTTGTTTTATAAACAATTAGACGATCCATTGTCATAAAAAACTGGGCTATGGAGCTAAACATGCCGCAGATTAAAAATGAATACCCATTAGAACAAAAAAATTGTAAACAGAAACCGATATAATAAATGACGCAAAAAAAAGAAATACAATACAAATTAATTGCATCGTAAAAATACTATTTGCAGTAAAACATAATAAAAAATGAACGAATGAATGGAACGAGTAAAGGCTTGTGCAGACCAGCGCGACTTGTCGCGCGACGCGATACCGGTTATTGTTATACTGTGAAGTTTTCTTAGAAATTGCATTGTTCGTGTCGCGTCGCGCGACAAGTCGCGCTGGTCTGCACAAGCCTTAAAACTGGTGAGTTTAGATAAAAACATGAATAATAGATTATACGAGAAGGGTGCAAACATATTATTTTAATGTTCACGGAAATAAAAGAGTTTTGTTTGCAATAACGGATCCCTATTACTAAGCCTCCTCTGGCCGTCCATCTGTCTGTAAGCGGGCTGTATCTCATGAACTGTAATATGTGGAAAGTTGAAATTTTTTCACAGATTGTGTATTTCTATTGACGCTATATCAACAAACAATAAAACGATATGGTACGGAACCCTCCGTGTGCGAGTCCTACTCGCACTTGGGCAGTTTTTTTCCTAAACGTTATTTGCTAGTGAAAAACCGTGAAAAAATTACAATGCATTTTCTAAAATGTAAAAATTACAATTTATTTAAACACAGCATCAGTATGCATGACTTTCCGCAACAGAAACCACATACACACAATAAGCTCGCTCCTATTACATAGGACTTAAACATAACTGGCGGCATGTGGGTGTACTATAGGTACACCTCTGCCCAACCCTGCGGGGATTACAGGTATGATGATATGTATGTATAGAACACATTTTTCGGCGAGGAGTTGTGTTATAAATGTTATAATATTTTCGTATACAAGTTATTGTTGTTGCCTGAGGCATGACATGTTGGTACGAGTTTACAGATTTGATTCTGCATGAGTATCAATTTTGAGTAAAGCAAAATCATTAATGCACTGGGTTTGTGTACCCACACAATTACGTTACAATTCGGAGACTCTAAAAGGTTATAATTATGCATGTATTATAATTGTGAAGCGAGACATGCAGGTACCTACAACAGTCTTCGTTATTTACAAATATTATTTCCTTCGATCCGTAAAACAGAATATATTATCCAGCCTTATCACCTCCTCATCAATTGTTTCTCAGTCAAGTGCTAGCAATTCATTAAGCTCTCGCTTCTAATCTCTTCTCTCCGTCTAATTACATATACCGTAACACCTAGCAATGGTAGGATCAAGCTGACGGTATGCTCGGACAACGCTGACAACCGACTAATTTACGATGTCATAACTTACTCGCCGACACTACTGCTGTGATGTTTTTTCGTTATAAATATTTCAAATATTTTTTGATCCGTTTTGTATTGAGTGTTGAAAGTCTATTGTGTTATTGTATGAGTAACGAGTTTTGGGCTCAGCTTTGTGTTTCAGCAAGTTGTTGTATACAGGTTAAAAGTTGACTGTATCGCTGTTCGTGGCCAAAGGTCCCTATATTTTTTCACAGAAATATTTATAAGCCTCCATTTTTATCGAAGCGTAGTCCAGTACCTAAATATTAAATTCTCCATGTTACGGGTCTTTGTATTTTTTATTTGATTCAACTTTTAAGCATAGCTACGGCACAATACGAAACAATGAAATACATATAGCAATGGCAGTTAATATGAAAAAATATACTTACCTATAAGCATGACATCACGCCTGTTTATTAGGCAGAGAAATATTATATAGTTACCGTTTTGTTCCTCACTAACTCCTTTACTCACTGGTCGGTGCGTCAGCGGCGCGGGATCAGCATGCTCGGTATACCCGGTACCAAAAGTACACAGTGCATAATTACTATACCGACACGATACCGCATCGACCAATGAGGAAACGTTAATAATTTATTAAACCAAAAAGAACGTTGAACGTATTTTGTTTACTGAAAAAGAGCGTTAAGTGTATATATAATTAATGGAAATAATTATAGCTAAACACGAGAAAATTTCTCATAAATACGACGGGAATGTACGGTGATGAGCGGTGTTAACGTGGAAGTAACAATATTAGCATTCTAAATCAACTTGATTACGTTCTAAGTATGTGGAGGTTCTTTGTTATGTTCATAATGTAAATTAAGCATGTTTATTTGTCTTGTTTTAGTTAGACTTTTAGAGTAACAAAGTTATTATAGTGGATGATGCTTTCGGAATGACTGCGGAGCTGATAGATCTAGGTAAATAAAGGAGTGTAGGCAACTTTACAGTCCATCTGTCATAGTCCCAAATCTGTCAAGTTTTATTTGCTACCCCTATTGTGCATATAAGAACAACATTAACCATACGTGGTCGTAACCAAACAACACAAAACTATAAAAAGCTGTACCTATCCTATTCTAATGAGCAATAGTTGGATATATATACATACATTTGTAATCACATTCTCGAAAACGGCTCTAACGATTTCGATGAAAGTTGCAATATAGGGGTTTACAGGGACGAAAAATTGAAATGGGTGTCATATCTGGGAAAATTCGTATTCTATATTATCACAGCCTCGGGAATGTGATACAACGTTAGTATACCTGGACGATATGCTAATCTATTTTCACCCGAGCAGAGCTCGGTCGACCAGGTACTTTACAATAATTTGTCAAGGTATACAATAAAACCGAATTGCCGATAGACGTGATAGGAACAATTAAATTCTTCTAGCTTACGTTTAATTTTTTGTTGTATGTAGGTTTGGCCACCCTTATTTCTTTCAGTATAAGGTAGAATATTGAACGAAAAAATACCTAAAAGTTATTTTTCTAATACAAAAATAACTTTGTCTGGATTCACTTTCCGTGTCAAGTAATAAAGCGTCTTTACGGCGGTCGCCCGAGGACTCGTACTGTCCACTAAATGGATGTCAGATGACAATAAATTAAACAGAAACTGTGCAGAAAACAAATAAAAGCTGAAACAATAAACAGGGAACGTTTGATTGGTAATAAAATGTTTTACGTACTTGCATCCAAAGTTTGTCCTATTTACATTACCATTCGCTGATCAGTGGTGACCTAGTGGTAACTTCCCCAACTTACGAGTTGTTGGTTTGAACCTAGGCATGCATGCGCTTTACTTTGTGTAAATACTTTCATAACAAATTCTCTGAAAACGGTGAGGAAACCTGTCCTAGAACCAAAATTCGAATATATGTGACATCTACCAATACATGCACTGGGCCCGCGTGGTAGATTACGCTCCACTCCCTCTCGAAGAGAACCCCAGCAATGTGAACATTACCTATAGGCAGATTATGCTTATGGTTCTGCTAAGACTGGTTATACGACTATGTGACGCGATATTCACCGTGACGTCTTTTTTACGATGCAAGTCACAAGCAGCCACTTAATTAATAGTTTTCATCTTCCAAATAGGTACTGCGCAGACGAAATCTAGAGCGAAGCTAGTATATTTTATAATAAGCATACAAATGCGGTGACCATGCAAGCAGATATTTGAGCAATAAATTGCTAAACTGAGTTGCAGCAGTGGCTCCCTCTTGAATAAATTTCACATTTATTCCGAACGCGTCCTCTATGCCGCCGACACTTCAGGGCAATGAAAGTGAAACTCGCGTTTTGATGAATTGTTGTGACGCCTACAGCGGACAAGTGCTGACGTGTTAATACCTAGCAGATAATAAAGCGTTAGAAGAAAAAGCAGTGTTAGACTGGCGATGGAAGTAATTAATTCATTTATTAAAAGAATCATAGTGACATCTAGACTTCATTATTTAAGTTTACTTGGAAAAGCCTCTATTATCATTTGCACACTTAACATTATGTTCACAGGAGGAAGAGGCTCCATTACAGAGGTAGCGTTGTGTATAGTTAGTTAAGTGCACCGTGCAAACAAGCTACCAGGGCGTAGTAGTTTGGGCACGCCACAATTGCGGCGATAAGTCCCCTCTTTGAGGAGTGGCTTGAGAGGCGCCATGGCGTCCTCACCTTCCGCCTGACGCAGGTCCTCACCGGACACGGTTGTTTCGGGAGGTTCCTGTTCCGCGTAAGGCGGGAGGAAACGCCCGGGTGTCATCACTGTGTGGATCGCCCGGAGGACACGGTGGAGCATACGGTGGAGGTCTGCCCGGCTTGGGCGGAGCACCGCCGTGTCCTCACGGAGGCGATCGGCGGCGGCGATCTCTCGCGTCCGGCCCTGGTTCAGGCCATGGTTCGGAGCGAGAGTGCATGGGAGGCCGTCACCTCCTTCTGCGAAGCAGTTATGCTCGCGAAGGAGGAGGCGGAGCGCGCGAGGGAGATGCAAGCTGCACGCCCTCGCGGCCCTAGTCGCCGCAGGAGACGCCCCGGGCGTCGGGAGTCCAGAGCCGACTTCCGGCCACCGTAGGCGCGGGCTTGCGGACGGTGAGCAATGGGCAGCTCGCCGTCCGATAAGGACCAGGCCCGTGTCGACGGCGCGTTGTGTTCCACGCGCGCCTCAAAGAGATGTCAGCACCAACCGACGGGGTCGAAAGACCAATGCCTGCTGGGGTTGCGGGTTTGTCCGAAAGGGATAACGCGGCCCCGGCACACAGGCAACGGAGGGAACACGGGTGGGTTTTAGTCAGTAAAAGTCTGACACACCCTCTCGCTCTGCCCAGAGCGGGAGAAGTCATTTGATGATTTCCCACCCTCAAAAAAAAAAAAAAAAAGGGCGTAGTAGTTCGGGATCCTTAACTAAATTCTTAACTCCTTAACTGAATATGAACAGTCTTATTATACTAGACATTACTACACTAGACACTATATATGAAGTAATGCTCTTGAGCTAGAGTTATAATACGAAAGTGATCAGTAACGAAAGTATGCATGGAATTTCGTTAGTTTTGCCGATGGAAATTCCCATCAAGCACTCGGCTTGCATTTCTAGAATTTTAAATTGATAAGTTTTTGTAAATTCTGGATGAATTTCGTATTACGTAGCCAATTTCTCGCACCCTGGCCGCGCTTAATGATCTCTTGGATTCTAACCCAACAGGCGACCTGTTTGCGGATGGATGGACGAAGATTTTATTGGTATGTGAGAAGTACTGCGAGAGGAATTTATGAAATTGTTGTTAAACTTCTTTTTTTTTTAATGTATGTTTTTATGTTTTTATTTTGTATATTTTAATGTGTGTTTTAATTGTCTCTTTTATTTTTATAATTTTAATTACTGTAATTGGCTGTAACACAACCGTTGTAGTTAAATAAATAAATAGAACCCCCCTATCATTTTGTTCTGTGACCATAAAAGGGCTGAGAATATTATCCAGTCCGCCTGAATAAATTATAGCAATAAGCTGAACAGACCTATATCAAGATAACATTAATTTAGTAATTTAACATATTAAACAATATCGTTCCTGTAACACGGGTACTGAGTGGTTTATCCTTTATTATAAGTACAGTAGTAGTGGCCTTTCTACGTAAGTTTATGAAGATCGATTCAGTAATTTTTTCCTCTAAACGCACATTTTGATAATTATCTAACGTGAAAAATCGCCGGCTTCGCTTTTTACTCAATTAAGAAATTAAAAGAAGACAATCTGAATATATCTGCAATAAAGAAAAGCGATATGGTTCAGAAATGGCGGACTTTTGTGCCTAAGTATTGCTGAAATAATATCACATAGTTAAAGGAATGAAAGGGAACACCTTATTTGCTGAGTTGGGTAGTATTCGGTGTTGAATCTAAGATCTGGGTTCCACTTGCCGCAGTATATTAGTCCACTCACCACTGAGTAGCGAAATCTAATTAGTACATTGAAAGAGGGCCTTTCTCTTAATTAACCTTTCTATTAGGAGAAAATAGTTAAACAAAAAAATAGAAGAGATTATAGAAGATTATTTCTATTTTTGTTAAATAAGTTAACTTGATAACCTACTTTTTTAAGTAAACCAATAATTCAATCACAATAATCACGTGAGGAAAACCTCATTTATTTCCACTAGTTGTTCAATCTGTTTATCACACGTTGGCGAACTTTTCGTCAGTCAATAAGCTCAGGTTAGTACGGGAGATTTAATCTTGCGGCGATTTTTTTTCGCGGACTGGATTTTTAACGCACTGCTTAGCACCGAGAGATGAAAATCCAACAGTGTGTTTTATTGACGCACTGAGAAACACTCTGTTGGATTCTCAACGATCGCACTATGGAAAATATAGGTCGGTATCGGATCAAAAATCTGTAACTTCATGAATTTTTGTTGTATCGTGATGAAATTTGGCACAAATATGCAGCAAGGTTCGGAGATTCGAACGATGTGTAGTTTATAGGGTTTTCTTGTATATCTATGTATGTTTTTTTGCATAGAATGAAAGAAATGGGAAAAAATCACGAAAAAAATAGTTAAAAATTTATTTCAAGTGGAATACAAGTTTATAATGGCTAAAAAGATTAAACCATGGTTAATTACAACAAGCAAAGTAAACAAAATATATATATATATGAAAAAAAAATACAAAATTAAAATCATATTACTAATAGGTACATCCTATACTCTGGCTTCAGGAAATGATGTAGCTAGGTACAAATATAAGTAATAACTAAATATAAATATTATTTTTAACTTATACCACTTCAGGATCAGGGTCAGTAAATGTGGGTTCACTTTCAGGTGCCACGTTTAAAAGACTTAGTGCCTCTTCTTCAAGTTCTTTCACATTTCTTACGTACGGTTTTCTCAAACTTGTTATATATGGATCTGACGTGTATAAAAGCGTTTTAAAGACATCTTCATTTGTAGCAGATCGGGAACATTTTCTGGCATGATGAAGTCGTATGTTTCTGTAGTCTTTGTTGCGAGACTCTTGTGCGTCTTCCGATAGCTGTCCAATAGGAAGCACCGCAAAATGTTTGATAACGTTTTGCCCGTGTATGAGTATTTTATGAACGGAGGATGGCATATAATACCAATCGTAATTACTTACATAGATTCTTGCAGTTTCTATTGCATATTCCCCAAATTTTTCAGGGTCGATCATCATTCCAGAAGAAAGAACTTGCAAGATAATGTATAGGCGTTTAATCAATGCCTCATCTACACCTGTTATTTCCGATGAGCAAGTGCTATTATAGAAGAATCTTCGTGCGGTATTGCCATCGTTCGTATTCCCGCTAACTTGCCGAGGTTTGTCGACGATTAATCCCAACTCCTCCCTGAAACGTTTTTGAACAATTTCTTTCTTTTCTTTTTTTAATCTCTTATTTTCCTCAGTTGAAGCAGACCAAGTCTTAAACGAAAGATTATAGGAAATATGCAATATCATTTCCATGCAGCGAATCCAGGCGTGTAAGGTGGACAATCCGTATTGGTAGGCGTTTTCGTTTTCGGGTCTGGCAGTTACTTTCGATAGGTCATTCATTAGCCGTGGAGTAGCCCCACATATCGTGCATGTGGAACCAGATGGAGTATCTGTAAGGACCTGAGCCACCTTTCCATCGATCATCGTTAGAAATAGTTCATGCTTCACATTTACTACAACACCATCTTTGTTTATAAGTGATGCTTGTGCAGCCCTAATTTGTTTTTTAATATCATCAACAACTGCCTTGGTTTTTTCTGGAGTTTCCTTACAAAACTCAATAGAAATGGGTCTGCAAAAACGGACAGATGAAGGTACCGGATTTTGCCAAACAACGGATCCCGATTGCACATCAACTAATCTGATGGGGACTAATGAAGTGATGAACAAATTGGCATCTGAAATTGTTTCTGACTCTTCTGCAAGTATTTGCTTGTATTGGCTTTGACCAGATGAACCATCACATCCCCATTTAGAATAAAGGATCAATGTTCTATGTTGTTTTTGGAAAACAGAATCGATTTTTAAAATTCTAGCAGCAGTATGATCCAATAAATCTTGTATATTAATCACTTTAGCATAAGTATTCGTGATTTCGATTGTAGAAGATGGTGGATAACAGGATCTTTTTATTTCTTGTATTTTGTAGTAAGGCGGGAATATACAACACTTTCGTTCGTTGGTTAAGTTTTTCAGGTACATATATTGTGCTTTTGTTAGATCTAAATCTATAAAAGCACTCAATGCTTCCGTATCGGAAAGAATCTTCATCTGGTCTGAGTCGTTCCACTTACTTGAGATATCTAATTTCTTTTGAGTGTCAGCGGTTCTTAATTCTTCGACAAGATGAGCTTCTGTGTACTCACGTAAAGCCCGTAGTCCCTGCAGATAGGCGTTTTTTATATGCTCGAAGCCATAGTCTTGGAGTAGAAGAGTGTTTTTCCTCTTCTTGGTAGATTCTGAGGAGTCTCCATAAGCCACGCATGCTCGTCCTCGTTGGCCAGATGTTGATGGCGTAGAATATTGTTCAGAATCCGGTAAATTTAACGAATACCTTGAGTCCAACCAAGTACAATACTTCTGTAAAAATGTTTCTTTTTTCCGAGATGCCAGGGCCCAGCGTTTGTTGAAAATAGGAAGAATGTGCCTTTGTATGTCACTAATTATAAAACACAAGTTGTTTTCAGAAACATTCAGCTTTTCCACTAAAACTTTGGATAATGATTCCATGGTCTTGCCGCCCTCTATATAGGGGATTATGAAGTCTCGTTTGGTACAGCTGAAGGAAGACATTTTAACACTTCACAATCTGCAGAAATAATAGGCGTAGATGAGATTTGCTTCACTTGAAGTTACACTGATGTAGATGGTTCGAATAGTTTTTGCTTCCCTTTAAATACTCATTTTACAATATCGAATTGGTACCTACATCATTATTATCTTGTAATTTCCCACGCAAACCGAGTGCAAATTTGATAAGGTCCCTTTGTTATCACGAAATAATGAAGAAAATATCCAAAAAGTTCTATATTGTTCATGTGAATGGTGTCAGTGGTAAACCGCAAAAGATACTAATTTTCGGGTTCTGACTTTTATCAGTTTTTTTCTCATATCTTCTAAAACCGCAAATATCCGCAGCTGATTTTTTTTGCATTCTATTTATGAATAGTTAGACTACTAGTCGACACAAAAAGTAGCGCTTGGGCAAACGTGGGTAATACTGAAAACCTTCGACGAAAAAACATACAAGTGAAAAAAAAGGTATGTCACTTTTCTCTTTTTTTAGTAATTACTGAAATATTTTTCTTTACTTTTAAAATCTGTATCGCAAAAAGCATAAAATAACCTTTCTAAAAATGTATAATACTGCATATCCGTACCAAGTATTTTTTTCACAATATGGTATTGAAACATGTATACGCAAGACTTGAGTTTGGCACTTCTGTCTTCTATGTATTTCTATCTAAGAAAAAAAAAAAAAATTCGCGTATTAAGAAAAAAAATCGTAATGAATATTATAATTTGACTATTAGAAAACCTAAAAGAATAGCCATATTAGCCAAATTATGATATTCGTAAAAAGCATTTTTGATATGCGCTTGTTCTACCATTTTCCATAGTGGATCGTCTCAACACCTAGAGTTGAAAATCCGGTACGTGATAAAATCCCGCCGCGATATTTTTACGCCCGGGGGAACGGGGGCTTATACCATAAATAAAGCGTGGTTGTGGCTCCCATGACGAGGGTACATGTCAAGTCGGTCCATCCACTTGACTATAGAATGTAGGTAATTGGGTAATAGAGGGAAAATCGTAAACTGGTTTGTTCTGTTGTGAGGGAACTGATATGTCAAAATCGCTCTCGAATAATTTTGGTAGGTAACCACATGGGTTGAACGTAAACAGTTACTTTATCTGTTTAATTAAGTTTAAGATATTTCGGAGCTATCTTACTTAGTATTCTGAGTATTCGGTGATGATACCTCTAGACTCCAAAACTACGTTTTGATTACGAAAGTGTATCAAATAAATCAAGCGTACGTTTGAGCTTCTATGAATAAACCAGAGTAGGTACCAAATGCTTTTGGTGCTAATCTCGGATTTTCAGATTTAAGCAAAGTTTTCAGAGTTGCGATACTATTATATACAGGCTGTTTGGTAGAAGGACCACGTCATGCTCCCCAACAACCCCATCACCTGTTTTTCCATTTATAAGTTTATAATACTTTTGTATAATATGTACTCAATTTTTACAATTTCACAATATTTACATTACATTACAAACAATTTAAAAACTAACAGACTTAAAATAATAATAATAATATGTACAAGTATATAAGAAAGGGGTGGAACAATCATAGGGCATCAAAAAATTCGCCCGCATCGCTGTCAACAGGAAAAGTGCCCAAAAGGCTGGCAGCATTGCCACGTTGTATGGCAATGCTGATTCTCTGGCCGAAGAATAGGCCAGCCTTCTGGTCACATGAAGAGTCGACCCACCGCTTTGAGATGTCTTGAAAGACTAAGTGGGCACTCGGACTCCATGGCCCTAGTGTTTCAACCCCAAACGGCTCAAACATATAAGTCCCAATAAGATTGGAGTATTTGCGCCGTTTGAGGTTTTCCGCACCTGCAGCAGCCCCGGCACAGCCCACCGTGCTAGGAAGATGGAATGGCGCAAGGGTGTCGACACACGTTGCATCCCACACCAAAGGCCTGCCTACCTTCCAAGGCATTATGGTCATTCCATGTGGTCTCTTCCCATCGTCGCGTGCTAAGCCGTTGGGTTCTAGAACAGCTGGCATCCCGGCGGTGACAAGAGCACGACGGATGATGTCATTAATGCTGGCGTGCCGTGCTCTCCGGCCTGCGCTCTTACTGCAGGATAGACCATTGTGTCCGAGACAGTCGACTGCTTCACCGCATTGGCAGCGATGCGGGGCCACACAAGGAGCGCCCAGACGCAGACAGGTAGCGAGCCGGAAAGTGGTGTCGCCCAGCATAGTGCCTATGTTGGGTAACTTTAGCGCCTGAAGCCAAAGGCTCGACTCCCACTATCCACAGCCAGCAGGCGGGCACGCTCAGCAGTATTGGTGGACGTATTAATAAGATTGTTCCGTTCTGCAGAGCGGCTTATCCCACTGCCTCTGGGAGGATAAGTTCACGGGCCGATCTGTATTCGGGCAAGCCGCTTTCCAGGCGTTCTCCGCATCGATCAAGCACGGCACTTCAGAGTCGACCAGGTAGGGGGCTAAAATTTTCCCGGTCAACTTTTCAGTGCTGTGGACAGAGGACAGGAACGCGGGTAAGCTAATACTTGTAATTTTGCGGACGCCGAGGCCACCGAAACGGATGGGTAGTGTGGCTTGCAGCCACGCCCGGTCGTCCAAGGCCACATTTAAAATGGATGTTAGGGTGCTGCGAATAATTTGGTCAATTTTGTCCAAGAGGTGTGGCTGCTACCATAAAGGGGAAGAGCGTAGAAAATACATAAAATTTGGACCAAAACAGCAGTATCTAATCAGGGTGAAAGCCGAATGTAAGTTAATTTTAGAGTCTGTCCGAAATATTGTTGAAATTTTTGATTTTTTCGTCGATGAAGGGAGAAAAGCTGTCTTCTAAAATTGGGGAACCTAGGAGCTGAAATAAACTTTATTTTTTTTATTTTGATTTGTGGGGCTATTGCATTAAGTTTCTCAAGGGTCAGTTGTCTGTCGGTAGTATCAGAAAGGTAAATTTCGCATTTTGATGGGTTAAGGTCCAAGCCAATGGATTTAAATTGTTGTTTGAGGAGTTGTAAGTCGTTCAAAACGGTGTCTACATCACCTCCTAGTGTTCCATCATCTAAATACCATACGTTGAATTTTGAATTTAGTTTCTGGATAATTGGATGAATAGCCAAGCCGAAAATGACTGGCCGGAGAGGATCACCTCGTTGGCATCCTACTGCAGATTCCAAAACATTGTCCTTGTATAATAATTTAGAGGGGTACCTGTAACACTGCCACATAAAACCATAAATTTCGGGTAGTTCTTTTTTTTATTTCAGCCAACAAAGTGTGCCTGTTGACAGAGTAAAAGGCATTAAATTAATTTTTACATACTTTAAAAAAGTACCTTCAAAGGTTAAGAGTGAGAAGAAAGAGAAAGATAGACACTTCATTTTTATGTTGCTGTAGAGCATCTCTCCAGCAACCCCAAGTTAAAATATGAAGAAACTTACGTAGATGCTTATTGTATTAACAAAAGAAGTGTCTGAAAACAATTGTACTGTTGTTTTTACCATTTAATATGAAAGCTGTGACTAGTCATGTCAAGTTTAAAATTCTCGGGCTATTGATATATGTGCCTGAGCGAAAATACATAGCAAAGTGTAAGTATAAGTTTTAAACAGTTAAAAGAAACGAACCAAAAACCACGTTGAAAGCAGAAAGGATATGTACGCTCCCTATCCCTAAGAAAATTGTGTCGGTCTTCCTACCGAACATTCTGTTTATGAAACGTACCATCAACCGGCCTATTTTATTACGATAGTGTGTGCTAGAATTCAAGCATATTACTTTTGGTTTTTTATGAATACACTAACAGAATTCAAAGCATGGACCTCAGACTGAATAACGTGAGTAGAAGAAACAGTTTAAAATTGAGCTTCACATGTGACAATGTACTGTATCACAAGATACGCGAGACGAATAATCTTACGCAGCGTATTTCTGTTTCAATGCAGTAGGTAAGCACCTTAGGTTCTTACTTGTGTGAGATGCTTGTTACCTCCATTTTGTGCGTAGAATAATGTGAGATCACGTACCTGTAACAATGAAAATGCATAATTAGAATAATTGTGAGAAAACTCTTGAGAAGTTATTGTAATGTTTACTCAAATCTGTGTGTTGCCATTTAATGTTCAAAAGTGGCATGTGGTCTAATGGGTAAATTGTGAGTATCTTTGTTCCCTATATCTTTTTGAAAATGTAAACATACATTATCTTACCGACAGAATTCAGACGAGGGTACGTAATTTAATTTATTTCAAATAACAATTTATGTTTGTATCGGAATTGTTTAGTTTGTAATGAAGTACTCGTATGTCCGCGTTTTGTTCAACATACATAGGTGGGATCTATCTGACTAGATTGAGTTTGCATTGGCAAGTCGTAACACTTTCTCCTTCTAATTACATCCACCATCTTGATTGTGAACTTTTGTCGAAAAGATAGATATAGTGGTGTAAGATCCGCAGAGGAACGACCTTCAACCATCTGTTTAATGAATGAAAAGTATTTTATATCAAATTTAGTATGTTAAAAAAATTATCGCGAGTGGGTTGGCTAAAAAATAATTAGCCAGACTATGATTAATTAAAAAAATACTTTTTTTCAAATATTTCACTCATTCGTTTAACGATTAATTAATTTTAGTAACAATTTTTCTCTTAAAAAGCACAATCCATTTATCACTTATGGCTATTGGGCTCCAAGAACATCCCTAAACTTAGGTGGCAAAGTAGTTACCTATTTAGGTCATTAAGACGTAGATATATGCCAGTAACCTGGAGTGGTTGGTGCGGTGGTGGTTTTGAAGATGGTTTTTTATTTTATTTTCTGTCCACTAGTCAGAATTTGTTAAGACCTATATATGAATATTTTTATGACCTAAATAATATTAAAACTACATTAGTTTTAATATTATTTAGGTCATAAAAATATTCAATTTAGCTAAGTACCCCTAAAAATGATAGATTTTTCTTTGATTTAAAAAGCTAATCTATTCGTTTTTTCTGCAATGCAAGCCAAGAGGTATTTTTGAAGACACAAATAAATAAAAATTTAAACTGAATTTTTAAGACCTAAATGATAAAGCTTGGCTGGTCTGTGAAAAGAGTACGTGAAAACTATTGAAGCCATAATTTACGATTAACAAAAAAAACGTTATTTTCATTCATTTTACAAATAAAAAGGCCGATCATCGATCAGCGCCCCCTGTCGTGCATCTCTCTCAACGTTCTTCATTTGTTTCCATTCCTCGCCGGCAGCTGGTAAAGCGAACATTCTTATTCAACGCGCGCGTTTGTACTTTGTGTGTATCACCGTTTTCTGCAGAGAAACTTCTGTTGGTATTTGTATTTAGTTCGCATGTTCGCATTCAAGTTTGATGTTTTGTGGGAAACCGTCTATGCAGGTTTGTATTTTTGGGGGAATATTGGTTATTTCGGACTTTTTTGTTTTATGCTCCTCGTATATCTACGGTAGGCATTATTTATAACATTGCGAGACTTTTTAACGCCATCATGAATTGTATCATTTCAAACATCGAGACCATCATCATACGAGTAGATCTCATGTGATCATCAGTGATTCTCTATTGGGTATCCTTGTCGAGGTATTATAACATTAAACACGGATCATTTTTCATGCGCACGCTGGGTGCGCCCCTTTCATTTAATGCTTAGTGATCTATGGAGTTTTATGTAGGTACCTAGATTTATCGTTTACTAATGAAAGAACTTGAGATTTCACATATCAGTGTACTCATATTTGAATTATAAGTGCGATATGCATATTATATAAGAGACAATCAATGTTCGAGACAGCACTTGTTTTTGGCAAGTAGAGAGTAATGCTCTACCTCAAACGCTGCACGTTATGAGGCGTGCAAAAATCATTACCTAAAGTTATTAATGGTTTTTTTTCGGCTTTAGAAAAGGTCTTCCAAATGAAACGTATGAACTATTACGCTGTTTGTTTCCATCACTCTAACTAAAAGCTTCACTCAAAAACTTAATGAATATTTTCGAAAGCTTTAATTCGCTCGAAACATTTTTACCAATTTACGATGCCTAGGGCCGGATAAATATTCAGTGGATAAGGCACAAGCTCTCGCCGCAAACAATGTTAGAATAAAATACTATTTGGCAGCGTTCAGTAACCATCACCGTATGTAACATGCGAGCCTTTCATCATGCAATATCAAAGTCTTATGTGTATTATAAATAGAGTTCAAACTAGCACTCAACTTACGAACCATCAGTGTCAAACCACATCCGTTTCGAATGCATCATTGTCAAGTCTGACCAGTAACACATTACACTTTAGCAGTTACTTTTTTTACCTGCCGACAAACTGTCACGCAGTTTGGCAGGTTTAAAAAATGTATGCAAGTGTTTGGTCCAAAATAAATGTTTTTTTTTTTTTAACTTGCCTAGAAAACTGAATGCCATTCGATAAAATACAGGTTTTCGGAGCTGCTAGACTTATCAATCGATAAGATATGAATAGACTTGGATATGATATGATACGACCCAAAAATAGATCGCTAAACCATCTCGTTAATCGAGGCTATGTGTTGTAGAATGAAAACCCGAACTCTGTTATGATAATTTAATCGTCATACTGAAAGTATTCCGGGCTTCAGTCCAATTTGTACAATAACGGATTTCGTAACAGAGATTCAGAGTAATCCAATTAGGTTTAACGACATAAATTTTTAACAGTTAAATAGAGTTACGGATAGAAAAAACGATTTCCAAATTGAAATGGGTCTCAACTCCGCGTAACCACCGTTTTAGCTTTCAAACGACACCTAAAATTAATTTGATTTTTTCAGTGTTTAGTTTAGTAAACAATCTTAAGAATTTCTAAGCAAACCTATCAGCAGGAACAAGTTTTATTTAATCTTGAGACGGCGACCATAACGAGTAATTGAAAATATATGAAAACGTCAAATTACCATTTCCCACAATTTCAAGTAATTTGAATATAAGCTCACGTTTTGAAAGAAGAAAAATATTTATGTACTTGATTATAACGTAGCCCTTAAAATAAAAATCTTATTTCATCGAACGTAGTAACGAACCAAATCTAGGAAGACATTGGATTTCTGTATTGCAGCATCAGCTTCCAGTTCAGTCAAATAATGTGGTTTTAGATTTAATTTTGTGCTGCAGGCTCCGCAGAATGTGATTGACATAATTTATGTACAGTCAGCCTCAAACGGATGTATAAATAGAAAAAATTAAATGTACTCAGACTTTGATCCACCCACACAATCTTCAGTAGCTTGGTTGCAATTATCTGCAATCTACGGAGGAATATTTATCTAACCTTTAAACTATTTTGATCAAATTGTCTTTCAGCATAATCTGGCAATTTTCGAAATGTCTTGGGCCTATCGGAATTAGAATTTAACTTTAAATAAATAGGCGCTCTTTAATTAAAATTAAATCCTAATTACATTAACTAATCACAGAAGACAGGTTAATTATATGTTTTTTACGCATATCTACATATGTACATACTCGTATCTTTGCTAGTTTGTGCATTTGTATGTGGGATTCCCTCGAAGCATAGATTTTAATACATGTCGTGACTATTGATTATCTGAGGTCACCCGATCGTTATAGTCAGTCAATAAGTTAAGTATTGAAAGAAAAACTAGTACCATGGCCATGTGGGGTATTAAAACAAAGGGCTTGAGAAGATGATTCCAGAAGTATAACAGACTAAATGTTGAAAGTTAAAAATAAATTAGTCAGTTTTTAGTTTTTTAATATTTTTTTATGACGTATATCGAAAACCTTGCTTGGTCTGCTAATGCTAGCATAATTGATTCACAAAATAAATTGCCCAAACTTTAGACATTTTTCTTTACAAAATAAAAGTTAAGTTTTCCCAAAAACGTCATGAATTTTAAATGAAAAAACCAACACAAAAAAGCTTAAGCGGCCGGAACGATTTTGGAAAGTGGCTTTTACGCCGTTATAGTTTATTTATAGCCAGGGGTTAATCGAAGGGCACGCCACTATTGTGGCGATAAGTCCCCTCTTTGAGGAGTGGCTAGAGAGGCGCCACGGCGTCCTCGCCTTCCGCCTGACGCAGGTCCTCACCGGACATGGTTGTTTCGGGAGGTTCCTGTTCCGCATAAGGCGGGAAGAAACGCCCGGGTCTCACCACTGTGTGGATTGCCCGGCGGACACGGTGGAGCATACGGTGGAGGTCTGCCTGGCTTGGGCGGGGCACCGCCGTGTCCTCACGGAGGCGATCGGTGGCGGCGATCTCTCGGTCCGGAGCGAGAGTGCATGGGAGCAAATGCCTGCCAGGGTTGCGAGTTTGTCCGAAAGGGATATCGCGACCCACAGGCAACGTAAGAAACACGGGTGGGTTTTAGTTAGTAAAAGTCTGAAACAGCCTCCCGCTCCGCCCAGAGCGGGAGAAGTTATTTGGTAATTTCCCACACTCAAACGAAAAAAAAAGGGTTAATCGAAAGGCTCTCACACACAACAAAGCCTTTCTAGATGATTATCTCCTCTTCCACCTAACACTACCGCATAATACAAGTACCATCCCTCACTAAAGTAACAGCACAATTACTGCGCTCTTTTCTTAGCTCTTGATTTAATAATCCACTCTCATATTCATTAGATGATCGTTTGTGACTAGATCCCTGTTTTCATCTAGTCTTGTGTACTCGATGGTACTGTTTTGACATTCAGATAAGAGATCGCCGGCCGCAATCTGTTTGTCTGACGCCTCAACACTTGAGACAACAACTGTTTAGTTTGTGAGCTTCTGAATGGTGCTCCTTTATAGAATAGAATAGAATATTCTTTATAAAGAATATTCTATTCTTTCTTTCTACACCATAAAAAATACAGATATCAATGTAGACATTTTACATCTATCATTCATTCATCATCATTTCATTCATTTTTATCTAGCTACTTTGATGTTCAATGTGTGTAACAATAATGGAGTTTGATCTTAGTAGATAATAGGTGCTTATGAGTGAATTACCTCTCTAAGTACAATATATACAACGCTAATTAGTAATTTCACTTCATCTGAAGAATCAATAATATTGAGAGCAATCATATTATTTAACGAATAAGAACAGAATAAAACAACACCACTTTATTGTTCTTTATACTCTTCTTATATGTTTACTTCCAGTCTCCTATGACTTAGATACTTTGGTTGAAAACTTATTAAACATTCTTGGTAATTATTATGGCCTAAAAATGCCAAACTATCGAAATACTCCAAACAAAAATTTACAACAAAATAACATAATCATGAAGTTATTTACCACGTTAGCCAATGTATCTCAAATTAACATGGGTGGGTACAAGCAACAACTGGGTCATAGAATTAAGTATCGTACTGCGACTATCGACGTAGCCGTTCGTAGCATTTCGTAGCAAAGCGCGGCGGCGTAGCGGTTCGTAGCACGTCCTAACCGCGTAATGCATACAACTCGATAACAATGAGCTTCCTATGCATAGTAAACCAATGAGATTGCCGACATTATAAATCTATCGTTATTTTGCAATCCAATACATACGAACAAGTTATCCTATACTAACAAGCAATATTTGTAAATATTTGTAATCACGTTCTCGAAAACGGCTCTAACGATTTCGATAAAAGTTGCATTATCGGGGTTTACGGGAGCGAAAAATCGATCTAGCTAGGTCTCATATCTGGGAAAATTCGTATTCTCCGGATCTCAATGGAAGTTGGTTGACGATACGGCGGCACTACGTCACGGCGCCGTCGCCTTATACCATAGAATTGTGTCATATAGATACAAGCTCACACGATTATTCTGTGGTGCGGCTAGCGCGCCTTACCGACAAGAAACCGTGCCGTGCCTTGATTTTCTGGTACTTATAGATACCTAATTTCTTCACAGCAACATAAATAAATCTTTCTTGATGAACACAGTACGTATATATAAATATATAATGTGTTGTTTTGTGAATCGTATCAATCTAGTGGTTGACTCATTGTCTGACTGGTGATCATCTAGTTTGAGGTAATAAAAGTACCTAATGGTCAAGAGCATTATTTTGCCTGCTCTTCAAACCTTGGTTTGCATTGCGTATCCTGTAAGCAATGCATACCCCCCCCCCCCTAACTGTTATGTTACTACTTCCATTAGTCTCATGAATTTTATTGTTTTGGAAAGTAGTCACGAAGCTACACCGTTGTTTGTGTTATATTATTTGATTTGCATGATAAATAGCGACGCACAAGTGAGACTGATTCCTTAAACTTCCGTAAACGAAACGTGCGCTGAATATTAAGCCTTACAGTTGGTAAAATATTACGTTTAACTCGATTTCAGGTTTGAGCTGAATTTAATATTATTCATGTGGATATTTTTAAATCCGATTACATTTAGAATATCACTCATATGGCGAGCGTAACAATAATATTTCAACACGAAATATGTCCGGAACGTTTGAATTTCCAATCAACTGCAGTTGTCCAACTGACTGATCGTTCGGACACACTCCATCAAGGAATACTGTCGGTCGTCCGTATCTCCATAACTTCATAATTTGAGAGCAGGCGTACTTCAGTTTTGAAAACTGAACCTTTAGGTTAGAATGTGTGTTCATTTATGATGCGAAAAGGTAATAATAATCGAATGGTAAATCATAAAGGTAATCCTAATCTCTATAATGTGAGACGTAGGTTCTCAAATGCGTCGAGTTTATTTTCAAAGTTAAAGGTTTGTGAATATGTAAAATTTAATCCTAACTATATAAATGAGTGAGTTTGTTTGTTTGTTACCCTGTCATACTAAAACGGCTGAACGAATTTGGCAAATGATTAGACCATGACATGGGTTAGGAGATTGGTTAGTTTTTATTCTGGTAGTACGTTCCGGTGGGATAATTTACGACATCAACGCGGGCGAAGTCACTGGCAAAAGCCAGTTCCGTATATAAAAGAAACACATGTGTGCAATTCACACGTGGTAGAAGTGAAACCTTCAAAAATTTTGGCCCTAGCAAACTCTCATTATGCCTTGGTAAACACGAGTGGAGGGGCTACGAAGCAGAGCACAAAGAGAACCACGAATATAAGAAACACTGTATAATGCTTCGTATCTCATTTTCTCCCACGTTAAATCTTATGAATTTATGTGTCTGTCTCTTTTTACCGTCGCTTTTTCGTTTCATCGACTTTTAAATCACAACGATGCTAAAGAAGTTTTCAATTTAAAAAAACTACCATATAAGGCTAGCTAGGCTATAGCTAAAAGTATAAATTCGTTCTCGGTAATACCCTCAGGGAAATGTTATGGCCGAATATATTATCTTCTTCCTAAAGATATAGTCTTTCCCAAAAAAGATCGTTGTGGAGAACGGAGTCACTCATGGATCATGAGTGACTCCGTTCTGAGTTTAAGTTATTGTGACCGCTTTGATTTCATAATTGATTAATACGTCAATGGTGGGTTTAAATGTGTTCCATTTAGATTAGACAGCTAAACATTATGCATTCAGAACTGGGTTTTATTGCGAATAATACCAATGTACGTCATATAACAATAGTAACAATCGTAGTAATATAACACGTTGTAAATCTAATGGCTTTTACACTGACTAGTGCTGATCGAGTTCAGTTTTATTGGTGAAATTCAACTTAACTTGGTAGCTCAAGTAATCATCAACTGCCTAGCCTTTTCCCAAGTGTGTATGGGGTGTATGGGGTCGGCTTCCAGTCTAACCGAATGCAGCTGCTAAAAATACAGTTTTTTTATGCAGCGACTGCCAGTCCAGCCCCATGACAAGACTAGATAATTATCAAACTTTGGGGCTTCCGCCTACTCGTAACGATTGGCAAAGATCTCCAAATGACCGTCGGGACTAACGGAATAACGTGCTTTCCGAGATACGGAGGAGTCTCGATATGCAATGGATGGTCACCCATCCACGGACTGACCTCGGCAAGCGTAGCTTAACCTTCGATCGACTCGTGCGGCTGTCATCATTTAGCCACGAGACCCTTCAGCTCTAGTAATAAATGTGAATATTTTTCACGGAAAAACTTAGAAAATCACTTCCACTTCCAAATATCGAAGTTATAGGGACCACAAACACAAATATCAGTTTAGAGTGAATCCTTTACAATCAATATTTTGCCTTTATATTATTGATCTGATAAGCTAACTTGAGAATCATTCAACTACAACAATCCTATTAACTATTGAAGCTTCGGCTGATCCCTTCTGTCAGACGAAGCCATGAGCATGACCCACGAACTGTTAATTATGATAAACAGTACGTTTTGCGGTCACTGCTGGGGTAAAGTAACATAAATGGATACTTGCAAATGTTTACTAAATGGAGGATAAATACTCATAATCCATCCCTTTGTTTGGCAACCTAAGAGAAAGGCACAGTCAGCGTTTAAATAACACAATCATACTCCGTAGTAGGTAAAATAACAAAGCTAGGATGGGCCCATGTCAGCCGCGTCTGTCAGCCGCCACATACAACTGACACACGACTGTGTTAGGTACATACATAGTTCAATACGGGGATCACAACGCCGCCGGGGCGCCGCGGTGATTACAATCACCACGCCTTATATTGAATGGGACAAATTAACTTTTAACGAACGCACACAACTATTTTAAAAACAGTTATAATTCTGTTTGTCGCTACGTTCCTGTTTTGAATGTAATAGCTATTTGTATTTAAAACATACAATATTTTGATTGGAATCTGTTAACCGAGTGTGTTGCTGTAAATCAATATTGGTTGATACTAAATGAACTGTAGAGCCTCATATTGCTTGTACTATATTGTTTTTTATTTTTAAATAGGTTTTATTTTTAAACAAGATATATAATCATAGCTATTATATATAGAAATTCTATATTTTATTATCCGTTGTTTCATCAAATAGATTAAAGAACGTTTCCTATTATAAACTGAGTAAATACTTTACCACTTACATATTTACATATGAGTGAACAGTAAACATACGTTTTAAATAAGTATTGTTTAGAATTATCTTAATAATTAGATAATGGTTCTTTGAAAAGTTTAGTAGATTAGCAATCCGTCTTGGAGTGTGTTTTAGGAACTAAGTTTTCACATTATAGGTTTCGGGTCGGCTCAGGTTCTGGACTTAATGACGGTCTGAATATAAGATCGAACGACATTATTGTGAACCAAACTTGAATGAGTTTGAATCAACATACGTTCTACATTTAATGTGTATAATGTACTTCCTTGCCCAGTTACTAAATTATACCTAGTGCTTATACAAACTTGATTCTGACTAAGTTATTTAAAACAAACTAAGTTAAAAGCGAGGGAAATATAGTAGAAATATCGACACATTACTTGAGACATAAATCAAATTCCATAGTGATAAGACTAAGCAAAGATAGCATATTCTGGACCCAAAAACACATACAGGTAGTATTCAGGAACAAGTAGGTAAGTGTTATTGGGTTTTTCCATTAGGAACTTCTTAGTAACAGCCCGAAGTTTGGAAGTAGGCGGTGTAATACCCCCCCACAATACCCCCGTGCCTCGGAAATCACGTTAAGCCGCTGGTCCTGCGCCTGATCTCTCATCGGTCGTGTGGGATTGCCGTCCCATCGAACTATGAGAGTAAGGGAAGAAAGAGTGCATCTGTGTCTACGCACACACTTGTGCACTATAATATCTCCCGCGCTAAAGGCTAGTCTCCGTTGAGATTGGCCGCCATGGCCGAAATACAGCCTGGAGGCCTAAACAAGTAGGTATCTCCATTCCCACACGTGTTTGATACAACATTACATTTTATATCAAAGTGTCAAACCATTGTGTTAAGGCACTTTAAATGTTTTTAACGAGAATTTACTTCCAAAGTAAATATTGATTACAACTTTTGTGCACTTTTTATACAGGACCTTTCACCGTTTGACCTACAACTTTTTTATGATTCCAATAATCTGATGCCGAAGTCAGCCAAACAATGTACTATCGGACATTGTTTGGCTGACTTCGGCACTTAACCTTAGCTTTGGCAAATAAATTACTTAGCCCACAGGTACTTACTTACTTGGACTTTTTGGTAAAAGAATTTCCATATTGACAGGCTTTTCCGATAGATTCGATCTCTGTAAGGACAGACATCGAATCTATCACCGTTGTATTTGACAAAGGTTTTTACGGAGAGGTCTCATAATTTTAGTACTTTACCTCAAATATTTTTCAAACATTAGGTTACAGAAATGTATTAGTTAATCTGCTTTCCAAACATGTTGAACCCTTTAATAAAAAGCAAATATAACAGAGACTTACAGCAAATACATCGACAGTAAGAGGTTTACGTGCTAGTACCTCGCGCCGACGCCGACGTTACATTTAATCAAAAGATTTCGGAAGAACGTGGAATAAAGTTTCTGAATTTCCTCTCCTGGTTGGAGCACCATGTGTAGATAGCAGGTTTGCAATAATGGTGTAATTTCTTTATCTTATTAGTTGAGGAAACCGCTGGTGGCCAGGGTTACGATTACAAAATGAGTATTTTGATTCGGTTTTGTTCGTTTAGTTAAGTTCTAAGTTAGGTTGATTTTACCCTTACTGACACACTATTTTAATTACAGTAGACTCATATAAGTACCTAGTCGACCCCACCATAGTTGAAAGAATAGCCAGGTGATGCCTATTCGCTTCTCAACTATTCTGGGCCTTCCTGTCTAACCGTATGCAGATGAATTTATGCTACATTAATTCATTATTCAAATTGAATTTGTTT
The DNA here is from genome assembly GCA_947364205.1 of Agrochola lota. Taxonomy (NCBI): domain Eukaryota; kingdom Metazoa; phylum Arthropoda; class Insecta; order Lepidoptera; family Noctuidae; genus Agrochola; species Agrochola lota. The sequence continues at coordinate 14,459,477 of OX376235.1, read as the reverse complement.
TCCATCCTTTAATTTTTACCGTCACCAACCCAATACCTACGTGATAGCATAATGACGAAATAAACTCAGGAGCAGTAACCCAACTGTTCTCAGTTTTATACATATGTACATTTTACATTTTACTTTATACATACATTTATCATTTTCATTATTGATATAATGAAAATGTAAAAGTGGTCTCCGAATTATTGTTACAGAATACCGGAAATTACGGAACATCATAACATAAGACAAACGTTTTGTTTAATCAACACAGAAATAACAGAAGACAGGACGTTTTATAAATGGGTATGCACCTACTTATAAAAGTATCATCATAATGATTATAACGTGGCTCCTAGGAAAATTATTAAAAAATTATTAATACACTGTGATTTAGAGACAATAAGATGATGAGGATGATGAGGAGGCAGATTTTAGATAAGGTAAGTGGAAATATGTAATTTGACCTTAATAAAAAAAATGCTACCTCAGTTATACTTACAGTTACTACACCCCGTCAAGTTATTTTCCAGTTGTTTATGTTATATTAATCTACCTATACATTTCAAAAGTCAACTGACTGAACCAGAGCTCCTCTGATAGTTAATAAACATGAGCATGACCAGAACACAGCATTGATAAGGATTACACAGACTTATCTCCATCCAGCTGCTTTATTATGTACCTACCGGTGCGGACTTTGTAAGCGATGAGGTCATTAATTGTTTCCACGATAACAGAAATGTTAAGTTAATCAGTAGAACCCTTTTTGAGTAGAAATATGGAGGTTCAGAATATAAGTTTAAGAATAAATGTGGTTAAAATGCTGAAATTAGCCTGGTGAATGATAAAATACATATGTATACCTACTAGTCTTTTCGCTTATGTTATGCTTTTTGCTTATATCGTATGTATGCTTAGTCTACCCAAACATAATTTGAGTGTTTGTTGTTATTTTCGTCTCTGACGCATTTCAACTTAACTCTTAAGCCCTCTTCGTGTGAATAAAGCACGTCCTGCTTTACTCGTTAGACACACTTAGTAGAACATCCATGGGTCCACCCACCAACTTCTCCCGCTCTGGACGGAGTGGGAGGGTGTCAGACTCTTGCTGACTAAATCCACCCGTGTTCCTTTAGTTGCCTGTACGTTGCCAGGGGCCTAGGTATCCCTTTTGGATTTTTCCACGACCCCGGCAGGCATCGGTCATAGCGGACCGCGTCAGTTGTGCTGACATCTCTTTGAGGCGCGCGTGGAACATTACGTGCCGTCGACCCGAGCCTGGTCCTTATCGGACGGCGAGCTACCCATTGCTCACCGTCCGCAAGCCCTCGCCTACGGTGACCCGGAATTGCCCTGCGATTTTTTTCGTCTCCTGCGGCGGCTAGGGGCGCGAGGGCGTGCAGCTTGCATCTCCCTCGCGCGTGAGGGCACGACGTTTGCCTCACGCCCTCCGCCTCCTCTTTCGCGAGCATAACTGCTTCGCAGAAGGAGGTGGCGGCCTCCCATGCACTCTCGCTCCAAACCATGGCCTGAACCGGGCCGGACGCGAGAGATCGCCGCCGCCGATCGCCTCCGTGAGGACACGGCGGTGCTCCGCCTATACAGGGCAGACCTCCACCGTATGCTCCACCGTGTCCTCCGGGCGATCCACACAATGGTGACACCCGGGCGTTTCCTCCCGCCTTATACGGAACAAGAACCTCCCGAAACAGCCGTATCCGGTGAGGAACTGCGTCAGGCGGAAGGCTAGGACGCTGTGGCGCCTCTCTAGCCACTCCTCAAAGAGGAGACTTATCGCCGCAATTGTGGCGTGCCCAGCGCTGGGTTGCGACAATCGCACTCATTTTTTTTCAGCATTTTAATTTATGTTCTTTAAATTAAAGTAAGAAAGTGTCCGTAGGTGCTACACTACTCAGTATGTTCAGATCACACGCTGCCTCTATGCTACAAAGCCGATCACACAAGCGAGCCGGCAAATTGGACGCCAGTGCCAATCCCGCCATTATCCCTATCGGTTGTCTGAATCTCGTTGTGTAGCCGTGTTGTGCAACCGAAGATTACTTACAAAGTAGAATTAAGGCGGAGATTTCTTGGAAACGGCAAAAAGGAGTTTTTTTTTAAACCGTATAAAAAATTGTCATAAAAAATAGAACGATATTCTAAAGTCTTTCTTGGATACATTGATCGAACTCAAAACATAATTAAACATATTTTAATACATCAAAAAAATCTTCAAATACACCTCTCAATTATCTATAAAAGCAGTTTATCTCTTCATTAACAATTATAATTAAAATTTAAACTATACCATAAAATTTTAAATGCCAAACTGCATCCAGTGATCGATTAGTAATTATTAAATAGTTAATATCTAATTTTATACGATTTTATTTGCATTTTTACGATATACGCTTGCTCATTTCCTTACCGCTCGCACCGCGCCAGTGTGCTTCGGAACTTTATTGAGAATGGACGTGTCGCTTTTCTCCGTAGCGGATGTTTTTATTTTTGTACCGTGAAAATAAAACTACATTTCTCGCTTTGTAATATATAATAAAAAACAAAGTGAAAAATAACTAATTTCGGAAGTCGGTGGCAAAAAACTAAAATACAGATCCAAAGACACCGCCTTCCGTAGTGTTTTATTTGAAGTCGGTTGTTTTTTTTTTTTGAAATAATACTAAAACAGGTATAATCAGGCAAGAGTTTAACTTTTCACAAAAAAAAATTGCTTATACACAAACTCTTCGACATTAGTTTTCGTTCCCTAGATGGCGCTATTGTCAAACAAAATTTATAAGATGTCAAAAAATGGTAAAAGAAGCTTAAGTAATGAATTATTGAATAAACTTTTACAGGGTCGGTTTATGATATTAGTTAGACCTTTTTTGATGTAAAATAAATCACCAATTTCCTAAAAACCAAGAAGTTATAACCAAAAATCCTACATCGCGCAAGCAAATTTTTTTATAACGTAGGTATTGGGTTGATTCCGTAGTAAAAGTAGTTACTAGTAGAGTATTTAGTTTGATATTACCACTATATATAGATTCTAGCTCTCTATAGAAAGTTTTGTAGTACGTCATATCTTGTGCTCATTACTATTATATACTACAGCTGACTATTGTTAGGTACTTAGGTCCTTTAGTTACTCTGTGGCCTCTATCGTGTGGTAATGTGATTCGAAATTGGTTCAGAACTTATTGAAAAAAAAAAAATATATACAGGATGTAAGGGTAAACACCGTTGTTGTCAGTCAAACCATAGTTAGTATACTTAATATAAAAATAAATGAATGAGTAAAAAAAAAATACGTTATTTTGAAAGAAAAGAAAAGAAAAGAAATAAAAAGAGTATTTTCATAAAAATATTTAAAAAGATTTTATCCGACACCGTCCGCAAATTCATGGATATGCGCCCGAGTTAAGTAGGTAGTTATTGTAACGATCGCCAGTCGCCGCCTGTCCTACTTTCCTACCTACACAACACATGAATAAATACACAATACACAAAACCTGTGATGCAACTTTCCCTTCATACTTTTCCTGGCTTAGAACAGGTAAAAATACCTACCTTGGGTGTTGGATGACTTGACGATATGACGAGTCCAAATATAATGATTCGACAACGAAGAAATTGAAAAAAAAGAAACCAAACCATTGGGCAGGTATTTTTGGCGTATTTAAAAAGTTAATCACGATTTTGGTCAATGGGTCGTCTTAGGGGTGGATGTTATGTACAATTAAAAATTACCGATTAACACTGATTGATCCTTTATGTAGCCGCCAACATCTTTTCACGATTTGGCACACGTTGTCCAGGGAACAATTCTGCGTACATCCTACGAGCCTCATTCAGGTTATCACCCGCGATAGCGTAAAGCCGTACCATTTTGGTTCACTCACTGTTCATAATGTGTAAGACCAAACTACAATTATTTACGCGCGAGAAATGAGCGGCGCTACGACGACGCGGCGTTACATGCGCTCGCTAGCGAGACAGCTGACTAACTGGGGTGAGGAGGGGTCGCGCTCGCGACTTGTCGGGTCAAGTGGCGCGGTGTATTCCCCGCGCTCTCCTCCCGTGTTGAGACGCAAGGTCGATAGCCCTAGCGTATAGGGTGAAATACTCTTGTGGTAAAATATAGATATACTTAAAAAAAAAAGTAGTAATTTTCCATTGATTTTACGTTCTATAAATGAAACCAAACCACTGGTTTTAGGGATAACGGTGTTTACCCTTACACCCTGTATATCACTACTTACTTGCTATTGCAAACTTTTGCTGAAGGGACCCACAAACCAAAACGTCATCTGCGTACATAACTATATTTTTTTTCAAAAAGTTCTGAACCAATTTCGAATCACATAACCGTATGGCAGGCCACAGAGTAATAAAATACCTAAACTACCAAGTTCCTACACACCCAGAGTATATAGCAATGAGTGCAAGACGTCAAGTACTATACAATTTTCTACCGTGTGCTAAAATCTATTTATTCAGTGGTAACATCACACTAAATTCACTACTTGAAATTACAATGGAATTAACACAATTCTTACTGTATAGAAAATTTTGCTTGCGCGATGTAAGATTTTTGGTTACACCTTCTTGGTTTTTAGGAAATTGTACAGGTATTTTAAATTAAAAAGTGTCTGACTAATATTATAAACGTATCCTGTAAAAGTTTTATTCAATAATTGTTTATTTAAACTTTTTTTACCATTTTTTGTAATCTTATAATTTTTCTTGACAACAGCGCCATCTAGGGAACGGTTACTAATGTCGAGTTTGTGTAACAGCAAATTATTTTTGTGAAAAGTCATACTCTTGCCTGATTATAGCTGTGTGGTTTAGTAATATTATAACGAGTTCTTAGTTTGTAAAAAAAAAAAAATTATAGACACAATTAGTGGTTCAATAATTTACATAAGTGTTTTATTGGATTTTTTATAACATAGAATATTCTGAACCACTGGTCTGAAATATGTTACGGGCTACCTATATGCTAGCGTCGCGACTCATGGCACTATGGCAGCCCTGCAAAAATTAACTTTGTGGCCGCTTCGCGCGTAATTATAATGAGAGGGTGCGCGGGGCATTCTCAGCGGTAGCGCCCATTTGAGCAAGGTCAACGGCATGATACTAAACCTTAAGAAAGCCTGTCGATTTTTTGGTTCGACGCTACTTTTAGCTAGTTTATGAAATATACCTACCTAAATATATAGTGTGCTCTAATACTGTGTGTTCGATCAATCGCCACCTCTAATTTTGAAAGAAATTGTACTTAAATGAATTATTATTGTTTGTTGGGTGACTAACTATACAAATAAAAACAAAAGCACACTTAGGCGGCGAAATACTCGTCCGAATCGCTGTTTTGCCTTGAATGCTTTATATTTTTCAACATTCAACATTAAATTTACTATTCTCTTACAGAAACATGGGCCCATGCAAAGCAGTTTTGGAACATTTTTCTTGTGGCTCGTCGGAAAAACTTTGGAAAATTCTCTCGTTCAAGACAGTGCGTACTCTGTTTACGTTTTCTACTGGCTGCACTAAGACTTACTTAGGCTGTTTTGCTCAATAGCGAAAAGTACCTAAGTTGATATTATCACTACAAGTAAGTAAGTCAATATAAATAGGATTATCGTGTGTAAGAGAGTACCTTCGTATCTCATTAGATTATTGTAGCTGTAGGTACATTATTTGTGAATCTGCCTATGGACAATCATTCCTTTGTTGCGTAGACACAGGCATCCTACTATCCTACAACTATTTATTGTGGTTAAAATAATTATTAATTATAGTTACTATGTCCGTCAACCTCACATTCGAACTGAAATAAAATTGTTAATTGATATTTATGTACTTATGTAGATGTTGAAATAAACTATTATAACCTCTAACCGTGCCCAGAGAGATATCCGCGCAATCGGGCCCCATGACCCAAGCGTTTCGTTTTATTTATTAGGTTACATATACAAAGTACAAAAAATCTATGACATTTGTGTTGTGGTAAAATGTGCTATTCAACAAATCAACTCATATCTCTTACTGGAAGTATTGTACCAACCAATTAATTGCCAAGGTTAATTTATACAGAAAGAGTTTGCCTGTGTGCTGGATCAAATGGGCGGTTTTTACGTTCGATTAGGTTAACGACGGAGTCTGATCCTAGGTAATGCTGAAATACCTGATTTTGCTTTAATCCTTTTTGACCCTCGCGTCCATATCCGCCAAGATGTCCAGCGGCGGAAAGCGTGCCAAGAGAGTTGCCGCCTCAATATACAGTTCGGTATCCTCGTGCGATACGAATAGCCATTTTTCGCTGCAGGCTGTTGATTTTAGTCCTGCAGCGTCGGATGCCTGACAGTCTATTTGACCAAACAGGTGCCCCATAAAGAACCATCGATTGCACGACACCCGCATAGAGGCGACGCACTTCTTCTCGAGGTCCACCGAAATTGGGTAACAGTCTGTGCAAAGCACCCATTGCTTTCCCGACGCGGGGAACCAGGCGCTCGAAGTGCTCTTCGAAGCCACATCGACCGTCTAGGGTCAGGCTAAGATACTTAATGTATCGACCCACCTGGACTTGGCATTTCCAACTCTGACCAACGAGCTGGGTGGTTCTCTGCTCCTCGGTAGTTTATGGAACCAAAGCGCCTCAGTTTTATGAGGCGCTATCTCTAAGCCGAGCCTGCGGATTGTCGCCACAACTTTTGCCACTCCGAGTTCGGCAAGGTGGATGGTCTCTTCGAAGGTGTCCCCACCAGCCAATGCTAGAGTATCATCCGCGTAACAAACGACATTAACCACCCCACCACATCGTAAGCGAGATTCCACAAGAAAGGACCTACAACTGACCCCTGTGGAACCCCACACGTAATCTCCCTGCGATGAACGCTTCCATCCCGACCCACATAGTGAATATGGCGGTCGCGAAGGTAGGCTCCAACGATGCACTGTAGATAAAGAGGCACTCTGTGATGTACAAGTGCCGCCCTAATCGCATGCCAGGGCAGAGAGTTAAAGGCGTTGACGATATCTAAACTTACCGCCAGCACCACTCCACCCCTAGACACCGCCTGTTCCGATAGCGAGCGGACGCGTAGGATCGCATCCGCAGTAGAACGCTGCTGCCGGAAGCCATACTGACAATCGGTGAGGTCGGGACCAACATGTTATAGATGTCCGACGAGCCTTTCGGCAATTATTCTTTCGAATAGTTTGGATCCTCGTCGAGCAGGCAAATGGGACGGTACGCAGAGGGAGACTTTGAGTCCCAGCCTTCCTTCCTTAACAAAACCAATCCGGCCTCCTTCCAGCCGGAGGGAACACGCTTTCATGGAGGCAGCTCTGAAACAACCGTCTTAGGCGATCCCCCAGGGCAGCCAAAGCCAAAACCCAAGCCCGACCAGGAATACCGTCCGGGCCTGGTGCTGTGTTAAGAGCCCCCAAACGTCTCACGGCTCGTGCTAGCTCGCCTTCAGTCACCCCCAACTCGTCAGACCAATCTGAAGACGACAAGAGTAGCGAAGGACTGTCCCTAACTACTGGAAATAGCGTGTTTACAACTCTCTCCAGTAGACCCGGGTCCATGGTTTCTGTGACAGGGGGCACCCATGGACGCAATTTGGCCATGACCAACTTATAAGGTCTTCTCCGTGGATCCCTGTCCAGCCCGTCGAGAAGCTCTCGCCAGGATCTTGACCTGGCATCCACGATGGCGTGTTGGAGATCAAATTGAATTGAATTGAAATTGAAAAGTCATTTATTCAAAATAGGCTGAGAATCAGCACTTTTCAAACGTCAAAATTACATAAGACAGTCCCCCAAAAACGCCCACCCTTCACAACTTCCTAGTGCTTAGCTGGGAAGAAGAAGTGGCGCAACAAACTCCCCAGCAGCACAGCTGTCTGTTCAGTTAGAAAACTTGATTCTATACAATAGCAGTTACGCAAAACAATTTACATTATGCAACGTAAACCATTACAACTCATTAAAAAAAAAAAAACCGTAATGAGTAGATTATGTAACAATAAGTTTAAAAAAATACATAGACTTATACAGTCAAATAAAATGAACTAACCAATTATATGAACTCATATAGTGTCATCTAGTCGTTGATTTTAAAACACTTTTTTGTTGCTTGGGGGGGGGGGGGGTACATTGGAGCAGCTTAATATTCCCAAGCCTTTTGGTCGTCTAAGTAATCTTTAACTTTATAGAAACCTTTTTGACATAGTTTCTGTTTAATAAATGATTTAAATTTATTGAAGCTCAGTTCTTTAACATGGCTTGGGAGTTTGTTGTAAAAATGTATACTTTGGCACTTAAATGAATTACTAATTTTTTGGAGCCTAGTCCTGGGCACAATAAATAAATCTTTGTGTCTAGTATTTATGCTATGCATGTCGCTGTGTTTAGAATATAGATTAATATTCTTTTTTACATAAATCAGGTTCTCATAAACATATTGAGATGCGACTGTCATTATGTTTATTTCCTTAAATTTATCCCTCAGTGAATGCCTACAACTAAGGTTATATATTGCTCGAATGGCTCGTTTCTGCAGCACAAATATAGCCTGAAAGTCGGCTGCATTTCCCCATAACAAAATGCCGTACGAAATTACACTATGGAAATAACTAAAATATACTAATCGAGCTGTTTCTACATCAGTCAAATGACGGATTTTATACACCGCGTAGGCTGCAGAGCTTAGCCGCTTCGACAATTTGGTTATATGTGGGCCCCACTGCAGCTTCGATCCATTGTCGCCTCCCGGTACACTCTATAGGCTCTGCCTATTTCCTCCTCCGTAGCTCTCGGCTGTCGTCTGCGTCTGGTGCGCTGATACTGGTGTCGCGATCTAAGACAGAAAACACGCAACTGCGCGATATCTTCCGACCACCAGTAAACCGCTCCAGGACGCTGAGGACACCTGACCCGGGGCATGGAAGCGTCGCAAATCAACGCCATCCTATCCCGGAACCAGACCGCCTCTTCGTCCGGTTCGGGCGGGGTCCGCTGGGAACCATGACTATCTTCCGGCCATGCCGCAACGTTAGCAGCTGCAACAAGCATGTCTCGATTGAGCCGCTTAAGGGCCCAACGCCGCGCCGGTGGGTTAGAATTTGTACAGCTCCGGCCGTCCAAAGGGCGGAGTGTAACTTTAAAAACGATGTGGCGATGGTCAGAAAGTGTTACTATCTCCTCCGCCACTTTCCACTCCGACACCATGCGGGCAACCGAAGGAGTTGCCCATGAGAGATCCACAATTGACTCTTCTGCCACCGAAAGCATGTGGAAACGGATCCCTGATTCTGAAGACGGAGGTCAAGCGACGCCGCCCAGTCTTGTACTGCGTGTCCCCTCGGTCTGTCCTGGGTGCTCCCCCAGTCTCTGGAGTGAGCATTGAAATCCCCCAAGACGAGCACCGGATGGGGTGAACATTTGCACCGAATGCAGTTCGCAACCCCGTCGAGATATTCCTCAAATTTGACGAGGGAAATGTTGGGAGACACGTAAAAGCCAACTTCTTTATCGCCACCAGGGGGCCACGGACCCAGACGTGTCCCAAGGAAGTAGGCGGACGACGGATTTCGCTCACTTTTACATCTTCGGGGGAACAGCCACCTACTTCGGCAATAGCAGCTGCCACTTCCTCAGGTGTGACGGAATCATCGAGGTCCATGATCCTCGCCTCAGCTCTTTTGGTTGGGCGTGAAATTTTCACATCGAATTCGGTGAGGACCTCTCGCATTCGGCTGGCGAGACTGTCCGCTTAGGTAGAAGAGTCGGCGCCAGCGACAGTAATCACCATACCACCATCTACAGCTCTTTTCTGGCCGACAGTGTCAATACCCACGTTGACTAAACGAATTCGGTGCCTTACAGCGGACATAACCTGACCGATATTGGCAGATGACCCCTCTCTTACCGAAACTGCAATAGCCGCCGTGGCGGGAACCCTAGGCAATTTCACTTGCTGTTTTTTCATCTTTACAGAAGTTGGAGGCGCCAACGTGGCAGGCTTTGCTTTCTTAGCCTTCCTCCCCACCACAGTAGTCCAGGCCTCCGTCTCAGTCATCGTTGCATCCCGCAGAGCCCGCGAAACTTGTGTGAATGCCGCAGACACAGGGGCCAACTCCACCACCGGAGCGGCAACTTTGCCTTTGCCTTTTCCTTTACTCTTTCCTTTCCCCGATTTCCTTGCTGGATTAGGCTCTAAGCGCGGCTCGTCAATTGGCTGCGCCTGAACAACCGTTGGTGAAGCCCTCCTTGCGTCGGCGGCGAGTGGCGGACGCAATGGCTTCTCTGGGGGCAACCTCCTCTGTAGCGGCTAGTTTGGCGTCTACCATGCCTCCAATTTCTAAGGCTATAGAACGCCGAAGCTGGGCCTCCGACTCATCAGCTTGAAAAGGTCTGGTCACTGCAGCGACCTGACTAGGTCCCATCGAAGAGGCTGCCACAATGAAGCTCGACATAAGTTTGCCCTAGCGATTAAGCAGGGTGACCTGCGCTGACAGTTTCTCGACCTGTGCTGAGAGACCGATAAGCCGAGCCTTCAAGTGAGCGTTTTCGTTCTCCATCCTCTCAACGTTGACCTCAACGGCCGATCGCGTGGCTAACGCAGCCACCGCAGCCTACACTGTAACCGCCGCCAACTTGAGGCTGTGAAAAAAGCTCCCTTTGAGGTTGCGTGATCCGTTTGCAACCTCCTCTATTGTTCCATACTGTCTTTGATGCAGGTATTCAGTTCCGCCATTGGTTGGGCCTGCATTGCCTTGGCCAACATCTCTGGTTTTGGCAGGTTCTGTTTTGCCGTTGCCCGAGTCTTCGCTTGCTTAGTTAGTGGACTCGCAAGGTCAGACTCCCCGCCATCCTCTCCTCTGCCAGTCAGTGGCTTGCTAAGGCTTAACGGCTTAGCAGGCTTCTCCCTCGTCGTGATCGGCTCGCAGCTCTCCGACGTCTGCGTTCGCTTGCGCATGCGGGACTGAGACGATCTCGTTGACGTTTCAGAGGCGTATGACATTTGCGAGCAAGAAGATTCACAGGAGTCACTCACCACCTCTACGGCAACTGGGGTAGGCGGGCGCACAAATTGTGCCCGTGTTAGTACCCTCTTTGTCACTTTTTGTGCCTTCTTCGCAAAAGCATTCTTCGATTCCTCTGTGCTGGACAAATCTTGTGAGCCATACTCTCCGATTGCCAGACGGCTGGTCGGCGGTAGTCTGCTCTTTAGGTACCGATGTCACGGATGTGCTAGGAATAGAACTTAGCGACTCTTCATCGTCGGTAAGTGAGCCACCTTGGCTCAATGCGCCCTTAAAGGACGGATAAAAATTCGATGGGAATTTTAAGCGATCAGTGTCCCCCCCAGAATACGAATTGGGACTGACCGAGCTCTGCTCGGTGAGGGATTCTCCTGCTGCGAAGCAGTAAGTACCCTCCTGGGGTAGTTGTTTTGTTAGATGCGCTTTCATAATTGTTGCTGAACCTCAGCTTTGCCTTTTTTTATGGGGTCGAGTCCCCGGGTAGTCGATTTTTAAAGGGGTTATCTCCCCACACCTCCCCATAGTCTGCCAGTCAAGCCTGCCTAGCAAACTCGTCACCTCACTATCGTCTCGTGCGACCACTCAACATCCAGAACTAATGTCCTGTCCCCAAAGCCACTGGTACACCTTCTTAGTTACGTTTGATGATCAAACGCGTACTAGAAGTGAACCTCCCTTCTTCAGCCTGCCTGATTGGGCCCTGATCCTCAGCACTTGACAAATAACCCCACCCCAGATTCGCTCCACGAGGATTTCGAGGAATGAATCATAAGTCACGTACCGTCCGATAAGCCCGCTCCGTGAGCCATCGCACAGCACACGACGAAATTCCCCATCCCGTATTCGCTCCTCAAAATAAAATTAGAGGAACGAATTACAAGTCACGTATCGTCCACAATCACCCGCTCCGTGGGTAATTGCACGGCACACGACAAAAACCTCAACCCCAGACCCACTCCGCGAAAAAATCGACGAGTGAGTCGCACATCACACACCGTCCGATAGAACCGCTCCGTGGATCATCGCACTATGTACGACGCAAACCTCCCTATTCACTCTCCAAAAACTCGGAGAGTGAATTGCGCATCGTCCAGCAACACGAAACGAACGTAATGTTCATATCCCCAAGCGGTGCGCCCCTCGCAGAAGCTCGATGTTATGGACTCTGCCCTGTGTCTCTCTTAGTCTGGTCTCTCACTTGGACCTTTCTTGCATGAGTGACTCTACCGGCTAAGCTCCAAGATCATTGAGACTCGCAAGCCCCACCACGACGACAGCGTGAAGACACCCTCGGTGGGGAAACACTCATTACCTACTCGATCGTGGAGGCCATAAGTATGTAGAACTCTTAGCGCAAACTAATTTGTGTGCAGCGCCTAAAGTGCTTTTAACTTGAAAAACCATAACGAAGAAATAAGTAACATATTTGACGAACTCTAATTAAACATATATCGTAGCATTGAATAAGATAGGCTAAATAACAGCCGCATGGGTCGATCGAAGGTTAAGGCACGCTTGCCGCGCCCGGTTCATGTTTCAAAGTTGAAATTATATTACATTATTCATTAAATTAGTTTCCAAAGTGCAAACAAAAATCAAATTAGTAATAACCTTTTCATAAATACAATTATTTGAATAGTGTAAACTTAAGCACAACTACAAGTTTATATTAGAGGACTTTTTATTCAAGTTGGATCGTTTGAACTTTCATTACGACCTGACTTTGCTGTTGAATATAATTTAAAGAAAATACTTTTATTATACCTATTTTGTTGTAGCGAGGCTGAATAATAACTGCCGCACGGGGCGATCGAAGGTTAAGCTACGATTGCCGCGGTCGTTCGTGGATGAGTGAGGCATATCGCGACCCATCCGTGCCTCGAAAAGCACGTTAAGCCGTCGGTCTCATAGATATTTTACAGTCGTTAGGGTTAGTCAGAAGCCCAAACGTGCGATTACCAGTCTTACAAAGGGTTTCGTGTTACCCAGTAACTGGCTTGTGGAGGTCAGATAGGCAGTCGCTCAATGCTCTCAATACCTTTTGGCATTCTGCTGCATCCGGTTAGACTAGAAGCCAAAAGCTAGGCAGATTGACTCATTGATCCTTAAGTATAAATGTTTAGGAAATATTATGTAAGTAAATCTACGGGTACATTTCTTCTGACAAAACTGGCAAAAATGAAAGATACAATATGAAATTCGCTTTTGTTACGCACAAAGGCAGGATTTACTTTACTGAAACAAAACATAATCCGGATCGAGTAGACTGATAAAATAACGGATGAAAATATGCAATTTTTTTTCAGAGTAACTGAAAGCATTTTAATTATAAGTACGAACGAAGTAAGATAATAAAAGCTTGTAAAAAAAAGGAAACAATTCGTAACACTCTCATTGTTCCAATGTTCGTATCACGTTATTACTGTTAATATTACTGAGAAACTTTTATTTATTACGTTAACGTTTGGACCGTAATTCAACAATTTTTTTTAAAAGTAAGTAGTAGTTTATGAACACTTTATCGGATTTTGCTGTGTCACATATACAATTTGCCTTGAAATACATTCCTATGTCTGGTGTCAACAAGTGCTGCCAGTATTCCTCAGGATGCCACGTCAAACGTTTAACGTTACAAAAGTAAGGTACCATCAATGTTTGTGACCAAGTGTAAGCAAATAATCACATACATTACACAACGCTTCGTATCAATGAATTATGAGAGTTTGTGAGAGGTGATTCCCGTCACGTCTCTGAGACCCGAAGCTCGTGCTAGGTAAACTTAACAAAAATGAGCAATGAGATGAAAAGCGTTTTCGTGGTGATTTATTTATAAATGTATTTATTTATAGTTAATTAAAACGGTACAATACCAATTAGATTAATTAACATGGAAACATAAAAAGATTAATATTGTTATTTTTTTCCATATAATTTAATTTTAACATGGAACAGTGGACTCCCTTGCATACTTTCTCTCACAGAACAACAGACATATACGCATAATTTTATTCCATTCATCCGCAAACACATAGCATTCAGGGTTGGCAGTGAGAAGGGCGTTGAGCATCTTCAAAGTACGACACACTGGAGATTCAGCTCTGGTGACAGTTTTGGATGGCGGTTGCGCAAATATATTGCGCCGGTGGCTGGGACGGTGTCCGATGTATATGTGGGGCACAAATAGTCGGCAGAAAAGGCCATGGAGATCTGGGCAGTCTATACGTCCCCGTAAAGTTTTACAGGTTACCGTGAGCTGATCAAGGCCTCTCCTCACCTCAAACGAATTAAAGCCCAACATCCCTAAAAGAAAGTTGGTAGGGTAGGGAAAGAAATGGTATAACCTCTGGAACAGGCATCTTAAAAAGGTTTTCTGTACCATTTCAAGCATCAGTGTTTGGGTCGCGGTATAGGGGTGCCAAACACGGGCACTGGACTCGAGTTTGCTTCGAACCAGAGTGGTGTACAATAATAGCCTAATAACATTAGGATTGCGAAAGTCACGAGCATTTCGCAAAATAAATCCCAGGCACCTGAAAGACTCCTTCGCAAGGGTAGAATTGTGATCTTTAAATCACATTTCAATTCCCCCTTTTAAAGTTAAAAGGGTGAATTTTCTAACTAAAACAATGCAACCATAATTTTATAACAAAAGTGGTTATCGTTCAGTTGCGGCGAGAATAATGACATTACTTAGATTAGATTTCTATTTTATAGACGTCACAAATGGCAATCAATCTATCAATAAAAATACCCACCGTTCTCTGAACAATATGTGACACTGCACTATCAATTTACTGAGATTGCTTCACAAGGACACAACAAAATTCAACCGTTTCAATCAATCCATTTTGTTGCATGACTGACATTCCAATGAATTCCTCATAATCAATCCCAGTAAAATAAAAGGTTTTAGGTTATACATATATATTGGTTCGTTTGAACTTTCATTACTGACTGACTTTGCCGTTGAATATTAATTTAATTTAAAGGTTTTTATGTAAAAAAAATCAAATTCCTTTATACTGTTGATTCTACATTCATTATGGCAATTGTTTGCCCTTGTCCAACGAAAACAAACATTCTACGTACGACGATCGAATTAAAATCATCTTGGGTCGCCGCGGGCTCACATCTGACATTTCTTCTCTATTTTCTTCCTCAGTCCGCTTTTGTTTAACAGGAAATTACGTTTGCTCGGTGCATCCCTCTATAATAATATTAATAGCAGCAATGTTTTTCTATTATGTTTAACGGAACTCATGATAATAATAGGACGCTCTTACTTTAATTTATTTCTCATATTGACGAACTCTGCACAAAGGTTGATAGATTCGTATTCGTTTTATACAGATTAACACGTGTGTCTAGTGTTAATGTGGCACTATGTGCATACCATGGCTATGTTGCATCAATTTTGCGTTATGGCATTATAATATGGGGTAATTCTGTAGAACTTAATACGAGTGTTTCTAGCTCAAAATAAATGTATTCGTTCAATATGTGGAGCGCACCAAAATAATCATGAATTTGTTCTGCATAATGATGTCGTATCCAGACCTAGCCGCAAAGTTCTAATAATGTATTTTGTATGGCGACCAAAGTTTATAATAAACTACCAGATTGTTTTAAAATTTAAACTCACGACTTTTAAATGTAAATTACTCAATTACCTCAGTACATGCTACTACTCCGCTAATGATTTTATGAATGATAAGTTGACATAAATATTAGGAAATAATTATAATACTATTCTCTTCTCTATCTCTTTGACTTAACTAAATCTTTTTGACATTTCAATAGCTAATATTTGACTAATCTGCCATTTGAATGTTATCCTCATTTATTAAATTCAGTATTTGGTTCGTTTATTAGCTCATACCGAGCTAATAAATGAACCAAAACCCTAACAATGTATTTGTACCCCGGAAACAGCAGAATATTATGTACTTAAAAACTTTTTAACATCTCTGTAACTACGAGTATATACTGACAAATAATGGACTATTACTATTTGTTTTTGTAAGATGATGGTGGAACAAAGAACCGCCAAACATGATCTGTGGCATAAATGGTTTCAAATTAATTAGATACTGGAAAAATCAATTCAATTCACAGAACTATTTTAAAAATTAAACATATTTCTGATGTCATCATCTGCCTAGCCTTTTCACAACTAGGTAGGTTCTGGGTCGGCTTCTGGTCTAAACAGATGCTTTATTTTACATGGAACAACTGACATAATACCTATATGGTCACACTAAATAATGTGAACGAAATAAAGGCTCACAAATATAATTATTTCAAAAAGTAAACATCAAAGGCGTAAATAGAGTTAATAGCAATTACAACTACGTATATGTAGAACCACAATGTTCCATTAGAATAATGTTCTACCGATTGCAATGTATTACAGCTTGAATTAACATAGTTTGCGGTTTTATGAATGTGTTTGAACAGCTGAGCGATGCGTTACACCCAGGTAGGTACAATAACATTAAATTGAAGATCATCACGATCACGTTTTTTTTTCATAAGTACAAGGAGGAATTAAAATCTTCTCAAGGGTAATACGAGTAAGTTCTATATTCACGAGTCAAGAAAAATCTCAAACCCATCTACGACAAGAACTCCAATTAAAAATTAAAGTTATAAAATCTAAAATCCAACTACGTCAAAAACGTAAACTAAAAATGTATAAACAAGATATCACAGACAGATGAATAAAAAATCCGGAGTCACACGTATCCATTTATAACATTTATCCATAACACGACGCGACGTGTGACTTTTAAATTTGTGGATCTGGATGTCTGGATTTTTTTAAAGTTGTTTGTGTGATGTCTTGTTTGTACCTTTTTAGTTGGCGTTTTTTTTTATTTCATGACTTTATGTCCTCTAGAGGGCGTGATATTCAGGACAATAATTGTATATGTCCCAAAACACTTACTCATTTGAAATTTGTACAATCTTTTAAATATTATTAGTAACGTATTTAAGGTTTAGAGCGTGGGTGTATGAGTAAACATGATGCAAGTAATTTTGAGTAGACGCTACCGTTTCTAAAGATGAAGATAAAGATGAATCTGAGTACCTAGACTGAGCACCGACAAGCAACGCAATACTATTTATACCCTCTGTGTAAATGATAAACCACTCCGTTCATTTATTGAGGAAAGTACGCAAATAGGTTTATATAAAGTGCAACTGATACAAGGAAACGTACCTGAAGCCACTTTATCCTGGTGATATTCTCGTCGGTGACGGTGAGCGCTCTCCTCTCGCTCAACTTGTAAGACTCGTCTTAGTACATGTACTCAGTGAACGTCAACCCACTGGTAGTGTACTGCTGAGTAAAGTATATCGATATTGTCCCGTTCACTATGTCATGTTCTATTATCCATTTACACTTTATCGGAACGGGAAAAGGGTTGGGGATGTTTGGTGTCGTTATCGTGCCCACGGGAGCCTTCAAGTGTCCGCCGCAGGTTTGTGGTCCTTGTTGCTCCCTGTGGCGCTGCTGCGCGTGCTCTGCGGCAATGCTGAGAAGAGTGATGCTAAGCAGGCGTCGCATCACAACCCTGCAACAAGACAAACTGCTGTTATTATTATATCCTTATTCAGAAATTATTATTACGGTAATTTCAAAACTCATACAGAATAACCTATTCTTAATGCTTTCAATGACACTAAACTCTCATAAACGTCATAACAATAAAACTTCTATTGTGTCTCGTTCAGTGTCCTTGAAGCATTGAGCTAAACATTAAAATGAGCTTGTGTTGTGTTAAGTAGTTTTATGTTATGTTCCGATCATGTATATAAACGAATGATTCTGTTTGGTGACACTGTTCGAACACTGCTCACTCATTCTCTTCAATTGATATCTATTTTAACCATGTCTAAATGTATTAACCGTTTAAAATAAAAAGCAATCATAACTTTTGTGGAGAAAAAAATGGGAAAAGGACAGAGTCGAAAATGAAGTCGTTTATTAACTGTCCACTTCGTGATAACTTTCCGCCTCATTTTTCGTTTTAAAATCCTTTAATCCAATTCATCGACCCTCGTCATCACTCTAAGGTGTTACTTTTTATAAGATAATTTCGATGCGCCTTTTGGTATAAATTTAAAGTGAGTTCCAACGTCCAAGATTACCTACAAAAAGATCAAAAGATGACGAAGTTCGGAGTTCCGTCACGTGATATTAGCTTAACTGAGAACGTAACGGTACAAGTTTTATAAGAGTTTTTCCTTACCTTTACAACTTTATTATTCCTTGGGCAATATCGTGTTAGAGATTCGTTCTAAAATCGTTCCCTTTTGAGAGATTGCGCCTCATGTTGTTTTTCGGGACTTGCATCAAGATATTCTAATGGCTTTGTTGGCGTTTTTTTAAATCTCGCTAGTTAGTCACATAGTTTGCGTTCAGAAGTACCATAATTTAGTCTACTAATAAAATATTTACTATGATAGTGTAGGAATAATATGGGTAAATCCTACCTTCTCGCCGTTGATACTCCCTTTCTTATGTAGGTGTGATTCGGGGCGATGGAATGAAAGTCTTCAGGTAGGTATTGCAGCTAACTTATATTACATTCCAAAGCAGTACACAGAACTGATTTAAGCCCAAGAAGACTGGAGGATTGAGAAGCACAGAAGGTAACAAGTATAGTCACTATAGTTCACAAGCACAGGTGTTGGATTGGAAGGCAATGTACTCGTACACCAGATAGGATAGCACGGTATAATCTGATCGCGGTTTAATGAGATGCAAAAATTACTCTTAGTATAAATTAGAAGCGGGTATAAGCAGAACGGTATGTAGGTAAGCAGCGAGCGCTCCGCGTCGAGAGTAGATCAAGACTGGTGTGAAGATGCGCGCGCGCCGGCGGCCGGCCGGCGTACAATCAAATAGGTTTATATAATATATAGCTATGGGGCTATATAGAATAGTGCTTTTCCACTGAGCCACAGCGGTCGAAGTTCCGACACAAAATGTGATGGTGTAAATAATAAATGATATGTTATAATGTAAATAGTATGTATACGTATAATTGTGTGTATCTATGTAAAGTATATGTATAGGTGTATATTCCGCTACATCACTCCCCCCCAGAGGCCTGGTTAAGGACGATAATAATCCGGGAACCTTACCACACGACCGTAACGAGTTGTCTTAGAGCCGCCACCTGTACCTTGATTTGAACTACTTGGGGTAGGCGGTCCTGGGTCATTTGGCTCACTTTCCTTTTCGGCCAGTATATATGCAGGTTTGAGGCGATCGATAGAAACTGTTACTACCTTGCCTTTTACCATTAATTTGAACACTTTGTCACCACGTTCGATAATTTGATGTGGACCAGTGTATGCTGGAGTTAATGAACTATGCGATGCGTCTTCTCTTAAAAATGCATAGTCGCATGTGCTCAGGTCTTTGTAGACGAAGACTTTTTTTTCACCGTGGCGCGATGTCGGCACTGGCTGAAGTTTTTGAGCTATGGTACGAAGTCGTGCTGTAAAATCTGTCATGTCACTAGTTTGTCCATTTGTTGTTTGCTCTAGAAATTCGCCAGGCAGCCTCAATGGCTCACCATACACTAAGTCAGCCGGTGACGCTTGTAAGTCGTCCTTGTAAGCACTACGAACACCAAGTAAGACTAAGGGCAGAGCCTCAGTCCAGTTTTCATTTGCATGGCATACAATAGCTGCTTTCAGATGTCGATGAAAACGTTCCACGAGTCCGTTGCTTGCTGGATGGTACGCTGTGGTTCGGTGATGACGGAACCCGGCTATTTTACCCAAGTATTGGAACAGGGTGGACTCGAATTGGCGTCCACGGTCTGTTACAATTTCTGTTGGGCTGCCGAACCTAGATATCCAGCCATTCAGCAAGGCTTTGCCTACTGTCTCAGCTGTTATGTCGGTTATCGGTATTACCTCCGGCCATCGTGTGAATCGATCAATGGCCGTTAAACAGTATCGATAACCTTGTGAAATGGGAAGGGGGCCAATCAGGTCAATGTGTATATGTCTGAACCTAGAGCGAGGCAATTTGTAGGTACCTAATGGTGCTGATACGTGCCTATTCACTTTGGCTCGTTGACATGCAACGCAAGATCTGGACCACTCCCGGCAGTCTTTCCTAACCCCTGGCCAAACAAACCGATCCGCAACTAACTTAGCGGTTGCGTTTGCGCCAGGATGACTTAAAGAATGAAGACTGTCGAACACTTGTTTTCGTAACGCGTGTGGTACGAAGGGCCTGGCAGTTAGCGTGCTGACGTCACAGTACATAGTTACATCAGTACCTGGTACTTTAAACTTTTCTAGCCTAAGTGATGATGTTGATTTGAGGAATCCTGAGAGCTCCATGTCTGACTCCTGAGTTTCATGAGCTACTGGTGCCTGCAGTTCTTCTATCCGTGACAAAGTATCGGCAACCACATTATCCTTTCCGGAAATGTGGCGGATATCTGTTGTGAATTGTGATATGAAGTCCAGATATCTATACTGACGTGGCGAACAGTTATTTTTCCTTTCATGAAAAGCAAAACTGATTGGTTTGTGATCAGTATCGATAGCGAAATTTCTGGCTTCGAGCATGTGTCGAAAATGCTTCACCGCTTCATAAATTGCCAGTAATTCTCTGTCGTAAGGAGAATATTTTTGTTGTGCGGTGTTCAATTTTTGAGAGAAGAATGCAAGAGGCTGCCAGTGGCTACCTTTGTGTTGTTGCAACACGGCACCCATAGCTAAATCAGATGCATCCGTGACCAGTCCCATTTTGACCTGGCAATCTGGGTGGGCCAATAGGGTTGCGTTTGACAGACTCTCTTTACATTGTTCTAGGGCCTTTTGGGCGTCTCCTGTTATGTTGATTGGAGTCGATCCCTTCATTGCTCCTATCAACAAAGCATTAAGTGGGGCTTGTATTCGGGCGGCTTCGGGCACAAAACGTCTATAGAAGTTTATCATGCCCAAAAACCTTCTAAGCTCACGTATATTTTTAGGGGTTGGGTAGTCGCGAATGACTTGTACTTTTTCTGGCAATGGCTTCGTTCCTTCCTCTGATATGGTATATCCCAAAAAGTTCACTCGTCGCGCACCGAAAACACATTTTGCGTTATTAATCACCATACCGTATGCTTTCATTCTGGTGAATAACTGTCTCAGATGTTCCTTGTGCAGTGTTTCATTCTTACTGTACACTAGGAAATCGTCGAGATATGTGTAGCAAAAATCGAGGCCGCGCGTCATTTCGTCTACAAACCGTTGGAATGTTTGACCCGCGTTTCGTAGACCAAATGTCATATACGGAAATTCAAACATTCCGAACGGTGTAGTGATTGCGGTCTTGGGTATATCATCCGGATTGACAGGAATCTGGTTGTAGGCTTTTACCAGGTCAATTTTTGTGAATATAGTACATCCGGATATGCTGTGTGCGAAGTCTTGTATGTGTCTGATGGGATAACAATCAGGAACGGTGCGGGCATTGAGTCTTCTGTAGTCTCCGCAGGGCCGCCAGCCATTATCTTTTTTTGGAGCCAAGTGTAACGGGGAGGCCCAAGGGCTTTCTGAAGGTCGAGCCGTGCCGTTGGCTAACATTGCGTCAAATTCTTGCTTGGCAGTTTTATGCTTATCTGGAGCCAGGCGGCGGGGAGTGCATGAAATCGGGGGGCCTGGTGTAGTACGTATGTGGTGGACTGTGTTATGAACAATGACTCGCTGTGTACCAGGTGGTTTGGTGATCTCTGGAAACTCTTCTAGTAATTTATGATACGCGGTGTCGCCAGTCATGACCTTTACAGAGTGAATACTATCTGACTTATGGACTAGTGAAGCTATAGCTGAACACGTTGTTACATTGTCTATTAATCGCTGATTACGGCAATCGACTACGAGGTTGTAAAATGAGAGAAAATCTACTCCAATTATTGGTTTAGTTACATCTGCAACTACAAAATTCCACCCGAAGTCCCTTCGAAGCCCTAAGTTTAAATTATAGTACATATAACCGTATGTCGGAATAGGCGTTCCGTTGGCCGCGAATAGTTGGTAGTTGGCGCTAGCACGTCGTTCACGTAGCATCGTCCGAGGAAATACGCAGAGGTCACTACCCGTATCGACCAGGAACTGTACTTTAGTTCTCCTGTCGGTAACAAACAGGCGACCAGAGCTAAGGCAGTCGTTGGTCGCCATTAGCGACGGCCCGTCAAGTTTTCCGCCTTATAATCGCATGGTTGAATGCATGTCTTTGCTTTGCTGCCGAATTTAAAATGGTACCAGCATACCGGGAACTTCCTGTAGTTTGAGTCTGAACGTTTGGATGATGAACGAGTGTGTCTTGTTCCTGTCTCCCTGGATCGTGACTGTCGGTGTCCAATCGCGAGCGCGTTTACCTCTTTCCGAAGCTCTACAAGCTCTTTAGCTAACACCTCTAGTACTTGAGGGTTCGCACTGGTTGAAGCGACTTGGGCTGAGGGGGTAGTTATGTCCTTGATTCTGTCTGCTATGTCCGCTAAAGCTTCCAGTGATACGGAGGTCTGTGCCGCAATGACTGTCTGTATGTTTGCTGGCAGGCGGTTGGTCCAGATGGATTTAATAAAGTCCTCTGGGACATTATTTCCTGCTAAACTCTGAAGATGCCTCAGAAATTGCGAAGGCTTACGGTCGCCAAGCTCTTCGTGAACCAAAAGTTGGTTTACCTTCTTTTCCTCAGACGAACTGAGTCGTTTAATTAGTTCGCATTTAAGCTTCTGATATTTGTCACTTGCCGGTGGTTTCACTATTATGTCTTTTACCTCCTTAGCGTACTGTGGTTCCAACTGTCCGATGACGTAATGAAACTTCGTCGTATCCGTTGTAATATTCGCAATAGCAAATTGTCCCTCTACCTGTGCGAACCATATTTCGGGCTCGTCAGGCCAGAAGGGTGGTATGCGAACAGCAACTCTGCAAATTTCTGTCGACACGTCCGAGGCGTCAGTGGAAACACGCATTGCGGTGCTTTCGGTAGATGACTTGCTACTTGTGGACTGTGAACCTTCCGGCATGTTTTTTAAATATATTCGCTGTGTTTGAGATCAGTAGTATTATTAATCTTGCGGTTACTTATGCGGGGTCACCAATGTAGGAATAATATGGGTAAATCCTACCTTCTCGCCGTTGATACTCCCTTTCTTATGTAGGTGTGATTCGGGGCGATGGAATGAAAGTCTTCAGGTAGGTATTGCAGCTAACTTATATTACATTCCAAAGCAGTACACAGAACTGATTTAAGCCCAAGAAGACTGGAGGATTGAGAAGCACAGAAGGTAACAAGTATAGTCACTATAGTTCACAAGCACAGGTGTTGGATTGGAAGGCAATGTACTCGTACACCAGATAGGATAGCACGGTATAATCTGATCGCGGTTTAATGAGATGCAAAAATTACTCTTAGTATAAATTAGAAGCGGGTATAAGCAGAACGGTATGTAGGTAAGCAGCGAGCGCTCCGCGTCGAGAGTAGATCAAGACTGGTGTGAAGATGCGCGCGCGCCGGCGCGGCGGCCGGCCGGCGTACAATCAAATAGGTTTATATAATATATAACTATGGGGCTATATAGAATAGTGCTTTTCCACTGAGCCACAGCGGTCGAAGTTCCGACACAAAATGTGATGGTGTAAATAATAAATGATATGTTATAATGTAAATAGTATGTATACGTATAATTGTGTGTATCTATGTAAAGTATATGTATAGGTGTATATTCCGCTACAATATATACGAAATAATATAAAAAATAACATCTCGACTTTTTGTTGAAGTCTCCATAAATTACAAGAATACAAATCCACTTAGCTACATATAACTTTTGTATAATTTTCACTGAGTAGGATACGTATGTGCGGAGAGGTATATAAGTACGGAAAGGTAAAGAAGTGCGCAGTTCAGACACGTCCGTGATATATTGCGGTGTTGCCTTGACTGCGGCGAACGTGAAATATTTTCAACTAGCATGACGTCCTGGCAATTGTATTTGTGTTCCTGGAAACTATTTTTTTGTGGTTTGTTACAAGAATTTTGATCGTATCCTTCATACGGTGAACTTCTCTTTCCTTCTCTATGTGCAGCTGACACAGTTTGGTTTTTTGTTGGTCAACACACAGTTCGGTTTTTGGTAACCTCAAAAACAAAAACGTATGACTTTTTTATTTTTCCTGTGACATAAGAACAAAAGAAGTAAAAAGTAACTTTCCAATGTGTTACGTAAAATACCCTACAGAGATAAGACCAAATGACGTACCTTCGTACCTACGAGGAAAAGACAATAAGACTAAAACAAATGCTACAAAGTTTAGGAAAACGAAACAGAAGAACACCTAAAAACTCGAAGGACAGGTTTATGAGGCAGACCCTCTCGTTATTGGGGTTTCATGTATTTTATCAACATTCAGTAAGCCCCTGAGATGTACAGATGCATACAGTGGGAATTTAATGCTGAAACTTGAGCACATTTGTCTCAGCAACGTTACCCGAATAAACTTGGACGGTTTAAGTAAATGGAACTGAAAATCTGTTTGGAGGATAGAATGTATTTTTAGTGGCTTAATCCGCAGTTGTAGTTCTGTTTTTGTTCAGGAACTAGTTACAATATTTAACTTTAGAGCTTGTTATTTCTAATGCAGGATTTGGGCATGTTAGTAGGTGCTTGATTATTTTGATACTTGTATTTGTGAATGGTTTCGCGAGATGATATACACTAGGTTAAGTAACAAAGGGCATTCCAGTTAAATTGATACGTAAAAGAAACACTCTGTACATTCGCACTCGCCTTTAACGTGGAAAGACAAGTGCGCGTGTACAGAGTATTTCTTTTATATACGTATCAATTTAATACTTTTTGTAAACATTTTATTGTAAAAATATATTTTTATAATAATTATTTTTAGCTTGTATGGACGCTAGACTATTGCGGGTTAACGAGAACGCCCTTCGTTAGTTAATATACTGTATATCTAGATGTTTTCGCTATAGAATTTTGTGTAAGTTATTGAGGTTATTATATTTGAGAACGAATTACAATTTTTAGAGAGACATGGATCCAAATTGTACCCAAGCTTTGAAAATAAACGTTTACCGCGGAAAATCTTTGAGGATCGCAATAGATAAGGTGTCTTCACAAAACTTGCGTGCGAAGTGTGTGAAAAAGCTGTTTCGGATGTGAGAGATGAACGGGCAATATTATACTAAGAGCATGAATGAAAATTAATGAAGAGCGTTGGTGGCCATTTAGCTTTACCCTTTGAACAACATAATATATGTTTTGGAAGGCAGACGAGGGGCCGAGGCCAACTCGCAGGGATGTTCGATGTTTTCAATGAAATGAGGCACCAACCGGCGATTGCCTCTGTATGCACTGTGTAAGTGCACCGAAGGTATTGTTAGATTTTTCAATCTGCATCTGTCATGGTAATATCATGTACATAAGTGCACCAGTTGTAAACAGAGCGAATAATTATTATAAACTTAATTGGTTAGCACTGCGCGGCAAGCACCGCATATATAGATTTCATCTCAGACGAGTCACGAACACGCGCGTACATAAACATGAGGATGATGTCTACAGATATACTACACTAGCTGCGCCCCGCGGTTTCACATGCATAAATCTCGATTCCGTGGGAATAACGGTATAAAAATGATTATATGTCTTAACCTAGGTCATGCGCTACCCATGTGTCAAATTTCATCCAAATCCGTTTAACCGTTTTAGTGTGAAAGCGTAACGAACAAACAAACATACAAAAGATCAAAATTTTTCTCTCTACTACTATTAGTGTAGATAACTCAATGAAGTTTGACGATATCTACTAGATGAATATAATCGAAACACATTTCATCAGTTATCATTATGTAAGAAATTCGTTAATTTCTTCAAAAAAATATTATTGTTTATTCTGTGCGATCCCAAAATCAATTCTGCCAAGTTGAATAGAAAATTCCATCGCTTTTATAAGTAGATACTGTTGCTTAGTTATTTTCGCTCTCCTTGATTTTTCGGCACGAGACAAATTATTCAAAAATCTTCAATCTGTATTACGCTGCCTGCTTCCTTTTATAACACGATAATATCAACGAAGCCAGAGCTAATATTATGATGAGATGCTTCCAATCGTGACCTTCTATGAATATTCAAAAACAATTTGTTATTAGATTCTTATTCAAGAATTTCGAAGTCAAAGGTTAGCGTTTTGGTTCTTTGTTGTTATTTGCCAAGGTTATCAAAGTTTTATTATTTTATGAGAACAATATTGTTCTGCGGTACTTATTTCTTATTAATGTTCACTCTTGATAGAGAAAGGAGTTAGTTTTACATAAATGTTTGCAATCTAGAAAAATAAGGACATTATTTCTGTAAAAGATATTGATGTTTCTCTTGATACAAACCTCTCTTGACCATATCTGGCACATGAGACAGATCTATAGATCGTTGTGAATATCATCGGCACAAATAGGTAAATACCGCGAGGTAAACCGACGCGGGGTAGCGGAAAGTGATCCATTCAGCGTGTGACGTCACACAGCGGTATTAATTCCTCACCGCCGCAACACACGTCACTAATCTGTTTAATATGTGGTAAACGGAGCATGGATGAAACAAGAAATTTAACAAACGGAAATTATTTGAATTCATAATATTTTGTTTCACTGGAACACAAGTGTCAATTATTTGGGAGTTTTCAAAATATGAGCCGAAAATATAATCGATATTCCGTATTTTATTTGTATAAAAAAAGAAAAGGTAAAGGTCACAAACACACATTCTTCACTGTCCTTAAAATACAAACCTTTGAATGAGAATGCTATAAGACTTCAAAGTGAAAAAGGATAAACTCCCATCGTTATTTTCCTCGCAGAGTGAAATGTAAAATCCCAACAACCTGCAAAGCTCTCACGTAAGCAACATGTTGCCATATCTAATACTTTCACGCGTCCTTGTTGATATCATCTGCAGTAAGAATGTGAGTGAATATGTAAATTTGTCGTGACGCGCACCCGCGGAATGTGGCGGGGTGTGCGCCACTTAACTGTGACGTCATCCCGCAGTTTATGTGTTACCTTGTATTTGTATGTGACAGCCTCATTTGTTGTATTGTTAAGCGAATTGAATTTATAATGTGGGTGGTTTAAAGCATTATTTAAATAAAGTGTTTTAATGGGAATTTTCCTGCAATAAAACATTACCTAATACTTGATGCTTATTTTATCCGATTCAGTTGCCATTATATATTGAGTTTTCGTGTGTTTATTGAGACAGCACCTAACGAGCATACTCGATTTGTGGCAACATTGTTGGATTTTTATTGTCGCAATGGTTTATCTCTTCTATATCAATATTTACTTCAGCTAAGTCCAATCCACGTAAATAATTTCGCGTCATTTATGCGTGCCTCCGATTGCGGAAAACCTTTTTTTTTTTTTTTTTTTTTTTTTGGATGGGAAATCATCAAATGACTTCTCCCGCTCTGGGCAGAGCGAGAGGGTGTGTCAGACTTTTACTGACTAAAACCCACCCGTGTTCCTTCCGTTGCCTGTGTGCCGGGGCCGCGATATCCCTTTCAGACAAACCCGCAACCCCAGCAGGCATTGGTCTTTCGACCCCGTCGGTTGATGCTGACATCTCTTTGAGGCGCGCGTGGAACACAACGCGCCGTTTTGCGGAAAACCTCATCTCCAACTTTGGTTGGAGATAAGGCCAAGAAATGGAGGAAAGGTGGGTATTTATGACTAAACGGAAATACGTACCAGTTACAAATAAAGACAAGGAAGATTTTAAAGTTCGTCGTAATAGACACCAACAATAATAAAAATGGTTTTGGTAAGATTACTGATTGATAACAATCTGATATCACCAACAAGTTCATAAGCAAAGCAAAATATAAACTTCCCCATTTATTTCTGTTTCAAAGAATATAAATTTAAGGTAAAGCCAGAACTGCAAAATACGATTGACATTTCGAAGCTAAAAGAATTCTCTAACGTTATTTGCCGTAGCTGTTTCCTGCATTTAATGAAATTCTGACGTGCATTGTGAATTTTGCAAGTAAAATGGAAATGACAGGATCCGCCAAAAGCATCCATGATTTCCATGAATTCCAAGAATATCGTAGAGATCTCTGAAAAATCGTACATTGTGTAATTGTGTACCATAAAGGTATAATTTAAAACTAGTAGTTTATCGATGTTGTGTACAGTGAATTAGGGAAAGACTTATCATTCGATTACCACGCGAGAAAAGAGAGAAGGTTAACATTAAAATAAACAAATCAAACTGATTGTTGCGCAAATAAATCCGTTTTTGTTCTGCAGTTTGATTACAAGAGCTTTGTTTCCTTCTCGTCTCTCACTACACACGACTGCTAAAAGATCAGTCTCGAGGGACTGACGTACGTTTGTTAACTCAATGGTCGAGTTCACGGAGGTAAACGTTTGTTCACAAACACAATACGTATTGATGGTGCTTCGTGGTGAGGTTTTCATTTCTGTGAGGAAGATAAAAGGAACTATATTTGCCTACATGCAGCCTATACTGTATTGTTTGTCTAAACCGAAACTTGACTTACTTAAAGGGTAGTTAATTTAGGGAAATATGGTGAAAACGAGTCATACCAAAAACACTTCCTCTCCTTAAACATCATCATTACATACAGTTCCTTGCTTTTGTTTCATATTTATTATTATTATATATATATATATATATATATATATATATATATATATAGATAAATATATGCTTTATGTATGTATGTATTTATTGTATATGTAAATCGTACACCACTGACTACCTGCACTATTGTCTCTCCTTCTCCCTTTAATCCATCCAAAGGTTGTCTGTAAAAGATCGCTTTTAGCGATAAGACCGCCCATTGTATTACCCTATGTAACATTTTTACAATTATATCTGTAACTTTTATTTACATCTGTATTTTATATTTATATCTGTAATTTTTATGGTGTTCATTATACAGAGTATTCTATTCTATTCTACCACCATGAAAAGTGTTCGAAACATTAAAAGTCTTATTCATTCATCGTGATTGCGAATTATGGTTCCTTTATTCTATAAACCAATAACATTTCGATTGCGTTGTTATACTAACACAACAAATAGCTCAATATCGTATACTGCACAGACAAACAATATTGATTGCGGAACCCATTTTACCTTAACCAATAAAAATATATGATTCCCCTCGGATTCCTTTTTGAAAATAAATTGAGATGATGAGCAAATTGAATCAATAAGATATTACGGTAAAAAAATGTTGTCGATTTGATGTCTTTGGATATAGTCAGTTAGTGTATCTTGGCTATGGCTACAAGTACAAGTTTATAGCTTGTAGTTCAATGAACATTCAATGAACAAAAGATGCTACGAGAAGATGTCTTTCCGGACAATCAATTGAGAACGGCTTACTGTCAGAAGTCTAGCAGCCACCACCCATTGTATTGTTTAGTTTGTCGTTATATTGTATAGATGGAAAGTCGGGCATGATGCAATTGTTTAGTCTCAATATTGGGTCGCTTTTAGTTTCAATTCCTGATTTCGACAAAAATATTAAAAAAATGTCTACTTCTCATACAATACGTACATTTCCAAAACACTCATTCTATTATCCGTACCTACATACATACATAACGCGCCGTCGACACGGGCCTGGTCCTTATCGGACGGCGAGCTGCCCATTGCTCACCGTCCGCAAGCCCGCGCCTAAGTCCGGCCGGAAGGCCGGAAGTCGGCTCTCGACTCCCGACGCCCGGGGCGTCTCCTGTGGCGACTAGGGCCGCGCAGCTTGCATCTCCCTCGCACGCTCCGCCTCCTCCTTCGCGAACATAACTGCTTCGCAGAAGGAGGTGACGGCCTCCCATGCACTCTCGCTCCGAACCATGGCCTGAACCAGGGCCGGACGCGAGAGATCGCCGCCGCCGATCGCCTCCGTGAGGACACGGCGGTGCTCCGCCCAAGCCAGGCAGACCTCCACCGTATGCTCCACCGTGTCCTCCGGGCAATCCACACAGTGGTGACACCCGGGTGTTTCCTCCCGCCTTATGCAGAACAGGAACCTCCCGAAACAGCCGTGTCCGGTGAGGACCTGCGTCAGGCAGAAGGTCAGGACGCCGTGGCGCCTCTCAAGCCACTCCTCAAAGAGGGGACTTATCGCCACAATTGTGGCGTGCCCAGCGCTGGGTTGCGACAATCGCACTCTCCATGCCGCCATGAGATCCCGCCGGAGCTCTGTCCGCTGTGCCGTGATTTCTCGCGGCAGCGGAGATACACCCCGGCGTCTCGCCTCCTCGCGCAACTCCCACATGTGCGCGAGGATTTTCGCCTCCAGATCCCATGGCGGTAGTCCGGCAAGGAGGCTCGCCGCCTCACGGGAGACCGTGCGGTATCCCCGGACCAGCCTAATGGCCATGACCCTTTGGGACGCGTTCAACCGCTGGGCCGGTCGCAGCCTCAATGAACGTGCCCACACCGGTGCGCCATAAAGGGCCATGGACCGCACGATCCCCGCCTAGAGCCTCCGGCAGGAGGCGTTTGGACCCCCCAGATTGGGCAGAAGCCGCTTCAGAGCAGCCCCAGCCCTCTCCAGTTTGGGAGCCAAACGTCGGAAGTGCTCCACGAAGTTCCACCGGCTGTCGAGGACGAGTCCCAGGTACTTCATCGTCGACTCGACACCGATGTGAACCCCTCCCGCCGTGATCTGGGAACCCGACAGTGGCGCGTTCCGAGGACCATAAAAACACATGACCTCGGACTTGTGCAATACCACTTCGAGTCCCAGTTGATCCTATCGACGATTGTCGCAACCCAACGTGTCGCCAGTTTGGCCGCCGCCTCATGCGACCTCCCCTGCACCAGGACCAGCGTGTCGGCGCGCAGCACCCAGACGTAGACGATGTCCCACAGATGCGGCCCCAGGACCAATCCCTGCGGGACACCGCACGACATCTATCGCCAGTTTCACTCTCCGTGGTGACCGGGGTAGATGACGGCCCTGTCCGTCAAATAGGCCTCGACCACTCGATAGAGGTAGGTCGGATCCAGTTATACCGGAGTGCCTCCCTAATGGAACTCCAGGGCAGGGTATTGAAGGTATTGGCGATGTCAAGAGACACCGCCAAGACTACCCCACCCCGGGCAACAGCATCCCCCGTCGTGAGGGCTCGAACGCGCATGATGGCATCCACCGTAGAGCGCCCCTTGCGGAAACCATACTGGTTCTCCGCCAAATCCAGCCCCACTCGCACCAGCTGCCCGACAGGCGGTCTGCAATAACTCTTTCAAAGAGCTTGCCCACCTCGTCGAGCAGCACGATGGGCTGGTAAGCTGACGGAGAGTCCGCCGGGCGCCCCGGCTTCTTGATGAGGACCAGCTTCCCTGTCTTCCAACGAAGTGGGAACTGGCCCCTCTCCAAGCATGCGCATAGGAGCCCTCGAAGTCGAGGCCCGAGAGCCTCTAAGGCCAGAACCCAGGCTTTTCCAGGTAAGCCGTCGGGTCCTGGGGCGGTATTTTTGGCACTCAGCCTACGTACCGCCACTCTCAGATCTACCTCGGTCACCTCCGGAGTATCGTCGTCGTCGTCCCTGGTGTGGTCCGCATCGGACACCGCAGGAGGCGGAGCCATGGGCGGGGGAGTATGTTCCCCTCGCGAAGGGAGCGCTCACCACGTCCTCCACGAGCTGGGGCCGGAGACTCTGCGTCAGCGGGGGAGCTCATGGGCGGAGTTTATCTCGCACCCATTTATATGGGCGTCCCCACGGGTCTCTGTTCAGAGTCTCCAGCGACTCCTCGCGGGCCAGTCCTCTGGCCCGCTCAATCCCCGCTTGGAGGGCAGTCTTCGCCGCTCTGTACCCGGCGTACAGCTCCGCCTCGTATCCGGCGGTCGGATACGGAGCCTGCAGTGCCTGATCACAGCTTCCCCTGAGATATAAAGTGATCCATTCTACTTCCATCTGAGGGCATCTCTAGAGAGTTTTCCGCGAGATGTTTACACATCAATAGCTTCACATACAATAAATATGCAAAATGCGCATAGAGATTTCAGAATGAAGGCTTTTACGTAGACTTAGGTATACTCTACGAATAATAAAAGTACTCCAATAAACAATGTTAATAGTATAGTAAAAGACTCCACCATCTTTCCAGTAAGAAGGACTTTTATTTATCAAGACTTCTTGAACGTCTTGTCTTATGTCTAAAATCAAAGACATGAGACAAAGAAAATATGTAGTTCATTATTGCTATAAAAACAAAGTTCTGTAATGTGCTAATAACGTTAAGCCTCAATATCCTGTATTCTCTAAAACCATGTAGAGTGACAATGAAACAGCGTTTGGAATACGTCCGCGTGATTCAACTCGTCAATAATGGTCGCCTCAGTGCACCTGGACATACATGGGAATCCCCTCGGAATATATGTATAAATGCCATAGAATTCCTTGTTCTTCTCCATTTTATGTAAAATATTTTTCCTCATTTAATTTTCTGCTAAAAAAGGTTCAAAAAGGAAGAGAATCCGAATATTAAGCGTTCTTGGGCCACACTCTACGCAAATACGTAGAGTGTGGCGGATGACGTCACTCGACGGGATGTACCACAATGAGCATCCGTCTGTAGGGTGACTGCGCAGATTATTTTACGTCGCTAAACAAGAAAAGCACTTCATTTAAGAAAAATGCGAAACCGCTTTCAAAAATATACGGATATTTTATCACATCTTATAATACTATGGCTATGGTGAAAGCATTCAGCCGGAACATAATATAGTGATGTTAAAGTACAACCCAAACTTACGTACAAGTCGCTTATAAAATTGAATAACCAAAATATCTTCAGTTCAGGTCGAAATCAAAAGAAAATTCGGAAACCTGCTGAATATTCAGTTATAATAAAAAATGTAGGTTAATCTTTTTTACTGGCAGTTCCGCTTACAAATCGTCTATAGCCTATATACGAGTTTATTATTTTTACATTGATTTCTTCGCACTCTTTGCCTTGCCTTGTTACGGGTTTCTTTTTTAGGGTTCCGTACCTCAAATTGAAAATACGGAACCCTTATTGATCACTCGTGTGTATGGCTGTCTGTCTGTCACAACCAATCTGCTCCGAATCTAATGGACCAATTTAGTTGAAATTTGGTACACATATATATTTATGTGACCCAAATACGGACGTGTAACGTAAATAAATGAATTTTGGGGTTACTTTTTTGGGGCAAAGAAGAAAATAATAATAAAAAGTTTTTTAAACTGAACCGTGTGACATATCAAATGAAAGAACTTGTTGCAAAGATCTCAAACATTTTTTTTAATAATTTTAAACTAAATACTTTTAAAGATATTTAAGAAAATTGATGAAAATTGACCATTCCACCCCATTCACCCCCTTATCTCCGAAACGGGAAATGAGCCAAAATTAAAAAAAAAAAAATCAGAGAATGGTTCTTTACTCATAGATTACAGGAAAACCTACAAGAAGTCTATGGTCTTAAAAAAACATAGTACATCTCTCATTATTGTTCTTGGAATTCATTCATCTCAACTACGGAACCCTTCATTGTGCGTGGTCCGACACGCACTTGGCTAGTTTTTTCTTCATAATCGTTCGTCTATTCTATATCACTAATGAGATATACAGACTAGCTAACTAGCTAGCTTTTTTTAACTTTGAAGTCCGTTATTATGCCGTGCAGCTTATGTGTGTGACACATGAAAGGTTTTGTTAATGAGGCCAAATCTAATAAAAAAATATATAATGATAAATGAGGGTTACCAGAGAAATATCATTTTAACGATAAAACTAAGCATTTCTTGTCCCAAAGTAGAACACGACTCTCAAATAAAATTGGTTAAGATTGAATTGCTACCCAGATGAACAGTCGCGTGAAGATCTAAATTAATCCCATAATAAACCGTTATTGGTGCTGCATAATAATGTCTGTAGAGACGTGCAATATCCGCTGCATGTGTCGCCGATGTACGCGTGGCGCGCGACTGTGAGGTTCATTAAATCGTATTTGATGTTTAGTTCCGGGTACGGTTCGTAGTTTTGATTTCACTGGTTTCAAGATGTATCAGCATTACCGTGTAATCACGTGATTTAAGTGGCTCAACACTTGTACTAATACTACTGGACATGTGTCCAGTAGTATTAGTACAAGTGTTGAGCTTATACGGATTAATAAGGCTTTAACTAATTAACACGAAAGCACACGAAACCCTAGTGGTTCCTATATTCCCATTGTAATTACCAATTACGAAGAACAGCAAGACTGAAAGATTAATTAATGAATCGCTGTGATCGCCTCCAATGAGGAACCATTTTAATTTAAATTATGAATAGTGCTCCCTATAATTATATAGAAAATAATGTTGTAATTTAATTAATTATTCACTGTTTTTACACCTACTAACAAGCACGGTGACTTGAATTACAAGCTTAACCAGCAAATAGTATATATATTAAATAGCAAATAGTATGTTTATATTGTTCACAATTATGATTTGAATGATTTCCGGTAATGATCTCTATTTTTTTTGTTATAACGAATACTGTGAATTTACTAACACTGTGGTCGAAGCTAACCTTGCGTGCTCAGCCTCTTAGTTCAATCTCGGTTATGTCGACGAACACCGAACAGATTGTACTAGAGGTCGTTGAGCAGTTTGGTTCAGTTATAATTTGAATATGTAGGTGTTCTGCCTGAGATAGTAGCTCACGTAAATGTAGTGCACAGTAATAGGAATGCGTAGTGCTCATAAATGTCAACATGAGAATGTAACCGCAATCCTCTAAGCCGCAATTAATCTGAGTCAATTTATACAGAATGAAATTATGAAATGTGCTCTGTGAAACCCGTAGTTATTGATATCGTAACATTAATTTGATTGTGCAATAATATTGAATAAATGTCGAAGTACAGAGTTAATCAGTCATTGAATTATGATCAAGCAATCTTGTGTTACCGCGGATTTGAACCGTAATTCATCAGAACTTTTGAGCACTCGCCTTTTAACTTTGTACACTCATTCTAAACTTATATTATTTGTGTGTATAACCGACCGGTTTACGTAAAGTGAGTTTAAGTACTGGATCAAAGTTTTCCGTGCATTTGCGCAACCTGCTGAGGAAAGTTAAGATTCAAATGGAGTTTCTCAAGTTTTAATACATTGTCAAGCTGTTAGATTGTCGAGAATATTTCGGGCAAATAATTCCCGACATAATGGAATTTGAAATTAAACTAAACTATTAAAAGCACGTTAATAAGAGAAAACCAGTTTCCTCGAAAATCACTTTACAGACCTACGGAACTTGCTATAAATTTTGCTACCATGACTCGCGTGCGCGAGGAACTTAGCTAATATAATATTAGACATATTGGATGAGATCATATAACGTAATAAGTTATGAGGCCCAACATGTACACCAACATACAGTACCTACATGCTTTTTTCTAGTATGTTGAACGCTACGGCATATTGCAGATTTTCCGGCAAGTAGTTTTAGTTTAAGCGGAATAGCGAAAACGAAACTTCGTGAATAAGGTATACATTTAAACGATATTAATCTTTAATTCGACAGAGCTGGGTGGGCCGATGACGACTTTTATTTTTTCTTTATCGGTTACTGAAAATACAGTTATGGGTTTGGATAAGTTTATATAGAAAGCTTAAAGTAGTAGTCGCGAAAAAAAACGCCTAGCTAGCTCAAGAGTTTCACCAGTCAGTGAAAAAATCGGATTGAAGAAAAACCTTGAAGATGATGGTTAGAAAAAAAAGAATATCACAAAAAACGTGCAAAAATCACTGCCGTATTTTGATAACACGGAACATTAGAAAGTCTAGCAGGAGCCCTAAACTGTAACTTGCTTAGTAATTGGGGACAATAAATTTTGCATCGGCGTATTTTATACAAGAAAATGGAATCAGTGATTCTTCCACGTTTCCCCAATGACACCATCTTAAAATGAGATAGTCTGGCGTCGTGTGACCGTTTCCTTTTGGCAATTCCGCAGGCATAAGTTGGATACCAAAGAAATCTCTTTTGTATACGCTCCAGTCTTAGGATATTATGTATGGTTTAATGGAGTCGCCAGATTGTACTGCAGTATTCCAAGATACTACGGACGATACAGTTGTACAACAATATCGGTACCACTGCGCCTGAAACATTCCTAATATCGAATCCCAGCATTCTAGACACCTTTTTCGACATGAGGTACGAACGTAAATTTATTTCTTTTTGCTTTATAGTGACTAACCTCGTGTCGAGAGTTTCGGCACCAATATTGTTGTTGAGTTTGACGTCAATGTTAATATCATGAATCGAAACTCCAAAGCAAAAACCAAAAGCTTTTTTCTTATTTTCTATCTACTTGCATTTTCCTATTTTCGGCGCTTTTCGTTCATTTTATTAGATTGCATTTTTCACAATCAGTTGCCATCCATCTTCAGCGTTTTTCGCTGACACCAGCGAGTAATGCATCACGGTTTATAGCTGTACTAACTGCTTTAGCGAATATTTTTCAACTTGCACCAAACTTGTTAGTATAAATGGTCATAAATGGGCCATTGAAATAAAATATGACGGCGCAGCATGTGGCACCGTCTAGTTTTATTACGAAGTTGACACTCGTGGCAGTCATCAATGGTTGCATGCTCAGAGTAATATTATTACTCTGAGGTTGCATGGCGGCTGTCTTCTTTTAACATACCTGATGTCAGGGGAGCCGCTGTCGTACCACGTCCACGACGAACTACCATATTCCGGCATAATCTTGATGATATTGAAGCTGCTGAACCACTAATACGATGACTACTTCATTATTTTTATTCATATATCTAATAAAATACCTTAGTACTCTCCGAAAGAGAGCAATGTTAGTAAACTACGACTCGCTATTTGGGCCAGATAGGTAGCGTAATAATGAGGGTATAAGTAGATTAATGTTTTCATAAATTATATTTTGTGAAACTTTGTAAAAATATCTACTCAAATTCAAAAGTCATTTATTCAAACTAGGCTGAGAATCAGCACTTTTCGAACGTCAAAATTACATAAGACAGTCCCCCAAAAACGCCCACCCTTCACCACTTCCTAGTGCTTAAGCTGGGAAGAAGAAGTGGCGCAACAAACTCCCCAGCAGAAACGAACTATGTACATAGGTATAAAGGAAAGTTATATAGGTTTCACCAGCTTTTCATAATTTTGAAGCTAGTGCATTTTATTTCAAATTCCCTGAATCTTTTTATGGTCTAATTGGATTCCTCTGAACAATATGAAATGCTGTGTAGGTCGGAATCCTAACTGAATTATTTGGTAATGCGGTCACGAGCTTCTCTACGTGACCACGTGACTGGCATACCTGCAGCACGTGATACTGAGGTGAGTATTGAGCAAAGGGGAATATGTTACTTAAGACGGTAATAATTACAAGGTTAAAAACACAACACACACAATCTACAAGGTGTAAAAAAAATATTTTAGAAACTTTAAGAGGTGCTTTAAACCATCGAACTGAATAACTCTTACTATGGGACCAGCTATAAAATCACGGAAAAAACAGCTATTCCATAGTAAAGTTCTTACTGCTCTAAACTGTATGGGACAGCTGTTGTTTTTTTTCGGGATTTCAAAGTTGGTCCCATAATAAAAGTTATTCAGTTCTATGGTCTAAAGCACCTCTTAAAGTTTCTAAAGTAAATTTTTAATACCTTATATAACGGCGCATGATAGCCTTTACCAGAAGTGGTCATCGTATTAGTGGTTCAACAGCTCTAATATCATCAGGATTGTGACGGAATATAGCAGTTCGTCGTGGACGTGGTACGACAGCGGCTTTCTTGACGTCATCTCTGTCACCAGACAAAAGCCGCCACATAACTATCGATGCGACGCTCTGGTAAAGTGACTGTCACCAGCCAATGTCACTCAAATTCGACCTCATTGGTTATCCCTAGTAACTTTATAACAAAGCTATGCGGCGCCACGTGCTGCGCCGTCATATGAATAGTAGGTGCTTATAGTAGAATTGGTACTTATAGAGGCCGATCTAGGTATTGATGACAGAAATTTCTATGGAGACAGATCTTTGTTCGTCTAAACATTATTCCCAATGCATATTTTACTAATAGTACCCTCTGTACTCTGTCATTATGGCACGGCAAATAAAGGTTTATTACCAAAGAGTATCTCGATGCGCTGATACATTGATAACAAAAGCACAAAGCCGGCGCCTCGTTAACAGGTGTTACTGTAACAAATGTTCACACTCGAACGTTACTCACATAGGTACGACGACGTGATAATTACACTGAATATGTACAGTAGCATCGAAAAACTGGTGAAAACTCGGTTTTACTTGTTAATTTGTACTGTTAAGCATCAAAGCTCTTGTAATGTGCTTTATGTATTAGACTAGTTATCATAATCTATACATAAATAATAATAAATGATAATACCAGCCTGTTACTGTCCCACTGCAGCGCAAAGGCCTCTTCTCATACAGAGAAGGCACGACCATTGATCACCATGCTTGTTCAAGACGGGTTGGCGATTTCAGACTTATATTAACTATATAAGTCCAGGTTTCCTCACGATGTTTTTCCTTCACCGATGTCAGTAATGTCCATCTATACATACAAATAAATAAAATTGAAGTGTGTCCTTGTAATATATACAGCAAATAAATAAAATTAAACTGCGTTTTAAAAATCAAAATAACAGTTTCTACTAAATGCGTATAAACGTATATACGGTACCGATTTTAAAAAAAATTGTTTGTCCGTCCTTCTGTCTGTTCCCGCTAATCTCCAAAACGGCTGGACTGATTTTGACGGGACTTTCACTGGCAGATAGCTGATGTTATAAGGAGTAACTTAGGCATTTATTTTATAAGAATTTGGGTTCATTCGGGCGAAGCCGCGGGAAGCAGCTAGTATATAATACATAATTATAATAAGTAATATAAATAAAGAATGACCTCATCTCATAGTTATGTCTGAAAAGAGATTAATTTTTAGAGGTATGAGGAATAGGGTGTAAAGTTCACTCATCCTCTATTGAAAAGGGAGGATCCTCTGACCAGACGGGTGTTGTGTCTGGCGGGCTACTGCCCAACGATTGATGTCACATAGTCTTATATATGTCATTCGTGCGGTAAACTCTAATTGCGTGATGCAGGATTTGTGTGACGTCAGGATTTTGTGTGACGTCGGGTCTTGGATTCGTAGTTTGGATGTGGCGATGTAGATGCCGCCACATCACTCAGTATCACTTCACACATAGGCGTGACGCGAAGTGACGCTGCGCGCCTATTTTGAAGATACAACATATAACTTTATTTACTACACAAAAAGATACACATTTAATTTAGATAATTCGAAAATGTCCCGCGGCGTCACGTTACGCCACGCTGCGCCTTAAGGCCTCGCGGCGCAGCAATACGCATCACGACGCAGCGCTGCTTCGGCGGTAAGCGTGGCGTGCAAGAGCACTGCAGCCTGAAGCTGTCGTGGCGACTTTTCTCTACTATTAGCTAGCGAGGCGGGAGTTCGGGGCGAACGTAAACACGTTCCGCTGCGCCGTGCGGCGTCTCGCTGCCAGTGACTTCACGATGCGCCTCGCGACGTTGTAATGCGTCTCGCGGCGCCGCGTTGCGCAGCGCGAAACCACTGGCCATCATCACGTCGCGTCACATCTCGGTGTGAACTAACCCTTACATGACAATGTATCGTTTAGTCAAATTGATTGTATAAATCATTACATCAACAAGTACATACAACGATAACAAGTACCTACTTACGACGATCGAGCATCACTTAACCGATGATTATGCAAATTTATGGAATTAATCTGACTAAACAGCAAACACCTGGAAGCGATTAGCTAACAGCTCGCAGAGAATTCGGAATTTAATGGAAAAATAAAAAGCTATTGGAAATTGCTCTTTACGTAATAATGTGTTCTTGAATGTCGAGATCAACTTGGTAGAAGAGATTAACATCAAGACTTCATACCTAACTGATGATAAGTCTAAGTTTTTCAATAAACGTTCCGTCACCATTAGAGATCGGATGTTTGGATGCTTATTCATCTAAACTTCAGGTGTTGGCTATGGTACGCACTTTTGTATCCAAAAACCGGGATTCCGGGATCGACAAATTTTGAGTTCTGATTATAGCATGGAATGTATATTTATTTACGTTCAGGTGTTGGTTAATATGGAATGCACTTTTGAATCGATCGCAAAAATCTCACGATTACGGAATTGATAAATTTTGTACTTTTTGACTATAGAAATGCTAGCTTATGTTGTAAAGTAGGTTGCCAAATTGGCATAGCACATAGCGACAAACAACTCGGTGCCTTGAGTTTCGTTAAAAAATGTTTACAGTAGGTATATAAATTATTATGTTAAAGAACCCGACAGCGCGACGCGACTCTAACAATACAATTTCTAAGAAAACTTCACGGTAAAACAAGTACCGGTGTCGCGTCGCGCGACAAGTCACGCAAGTATGCACAAGCCTTAACACCGCAAAAGTAACCCTCCTATGTAGGTTACTTTTGGCTGATAAGTCATGTCCATACCATGTAACCGATTAGTTGGACATTCCCGGATTTTATGGAACTCCGGGATTTATATAAAGATAAAATGTATTAAGAAGCTACTTCCATAATTTCTTAGCCAAAAATTTACTTTAGGTAAATATGCATGGGCACGCCACAATTGCGGCGATAAGTCCCCTCTTTGAGGAGTGGCTTGAGAGGCGCCATGGCGTCCTCACCTTCCGCCTGACGCAGGTCCTCACCGGACACGGTTGTTTCGGGAGGTTCCTGTTCCGCGTAAGGCGGGAGGAAACGCCCGGGTGTCACCACTGTGTGGATCGCCCGGAGGACACGGTGGAGCATACGGTGGAGGTCTGCCCGGCTTGGGCGGAGCACCGCCGTGTCCTCACGGAGGCGATCGGCGGCGGCGATCTCTCGCGTCCGGCCCTGGTTCAGGCCATGGTTCGGAGCGAGAGTGCATGGGAGGCCGTCACCTCCTTCTGCGAAGCAGTTATGCTCGCGAAGGAGGAGGCGGAGCGCGCGAGGGAGATGCAAGCTGCACGCCCTCGCGGCCCTAGTCGCCGCAGGAGACGCCCCGGGCGTCGGGAGTCCAGAGCCGACTTCCGGCCACCGTAGGCGCGGGCTTGCGGACGGTGAGCAATGGGCAGCTCGCCGTCCGATAAGGACCAGGCCCGTGTCGACGGCGCGTTGTGTTCCACGCGCGCCTCAAAGAGATATCAGCACCAACCGACGGGGTCGAAAGACCAATGCCTGCTGGGGTTGCGGGT
The DNA here is from genome assembly GCA_947364205.1 of Agrochola lota. Classification (NCBI taxonomy): domain Eukaryota; kingdom Metazoa; phylum Arthropoda; class Insecta; order Lepidoptera; family Noctuidae; genus Agrochola; species Agrochola lota. The sequence goes on along the minus strand of OX376235.1, from coordinate 14,418,035 downwards.
TTGTCCGAAAGGGATAACGCGGCCCCGGCACACAGGCAACGGAAGGAACACGGGTGGGTTTTAGTCAGTAAAAGTCTGACACACCCTCTCGCTCTGCCCAGAGCGGGAGTAGTCATTTGATGATTTCCCACCCTCAAAAAAAAAAAAAAAAAAAAAAAAAAAAAAAAAAAAAAAAAAAAAAAAAAAAAAAAAAAAAAAAAAAAAAAAAAATGGTAAATATGCATCCGAATATCTGATCTCTTATCATCACCATCTCCTCCATGTTAGAGAAACATAAAATAAGAAGTTTGTGTACGTATTCAATTCCTTTTCGTAGCGCTCTAACGTTATTCATTTACATTCGTGATAAATTGAAGTCAATCTTTCGGACAGTGGCCGCAATTCCCATCAATGTCTGACCCTAGAAAAGGTTGTCAAACATAACATTTTGAACACCATACTTATAACAACCGAGTCACTTGCCCTTCGCATATACATAGATATGCTATGTTTTTCAGTCGTTTTGAGTAGCTTGGTAAACATAACATCACACCTGTTATCCTCGAAGGGTTAGGCAGAGTGTTACACCCACATTTCGCCAGTTATGTTCATGTCCCATGTAATAGGGGCCGAGCCTATTGCCATCAACCGGGCACAAATCAAGACTCCGGGCTGCTACTGAGAAATTCCTATAATAGGAAAACCCAATAACACTTTACTTTAAGTTGATAAACCTATCTGGTAAACCGATTAGTACCTATATTTTTACAGACTTCTTTTATAAAGGACATCATTCAAGTTTCGAACATTTTGTACCCAAATACTAAAGTGCCAGCCAGAAAAAAAAACACGGTTTTCTTATGGAAAGTAACACCCCACATTTTTTACTATTACAATGAGAGTATACAATTAACCCTTCCGCTGCTATTTAAGTTACAAAATACTAAAAATTGTGAGGCCTCTGGCGTTTTACCCTCAAGTATGACGGAATCAAACAGCTTCTGGGGGCTTAAGAACGGTATTTCCACCGGCCTAGCTGCCTGCTATTTTATAATAAAAAATATTTCCCTCAATCATACTGTTTAGCCGTACAGAGACCATATCTGATTAAACCGCGATCATATGTCAAATGTTCGTAATTTTTGTTTACTAACTCGTCACTAGATGGCGTTGTACGATTTCGATCGATTTGTGAATCGCGGTGTCAAGATTTTCCGCCGATAATATAGGGTCTTAGAATTTAAGAAATCTTGTTAACCACTAAACCACTTGTTTTCTACGGTGTAATCACTACATCAACGAATATACAAGAATCGAGTGAAAATTGAAACCTTTTTTTCATTCTCAACCCCCGGTATCTAACCCCCACTATAGCGAGGGTTATTCACATACCTTATTATACCTAACGCTCAATGCTCATGTCCATTTCTGCAATGGGCAATAAATGTTTTCGTCTTTAAATGATTGTCTAAAATATTGCTGGCAAAAATATGATTTTTGGACCTGCTTTCAAACTCAAATAGCAGCCAGGGGTATAATTGTAGACTTTCGTTGTAACATTAAAAAAATGTTCAAAATTTTATTTCCCTTAAGGAAATTACATTGTCTTTTTCTGGCCGGCACTTGTGATGCCCTATAAATAGATCTTACGTTAGAAATATTTAGCTCCATAACACGAAATACAATACTAAAACTAATACGGTAAGCGGTGACAACGTTGCGTTGATGTAAGTATCGATCAATCAATCAATCCGTCCAGCGTTTTCTCAACGAATATGTCCATGTCGAGAAGATAAATCGCGTTTGTGAAGACACATGCGGCGGCTATTACTGTTATATGACAATAATAATATATCTTCTACATATCACGTAAAATTACTTGGCTTCTCTGATACGTAACTCGAAGTCTTTGTTTAGGAAGCTACAAGATGAGAATTGTAAAATGTGAACAGTTTATGTCAGAGACTAGATCAACTCAATCGAAAGGCTTTTGTAGGTTTTGTTGCCTACTTGTTGATGTATTACTAGCTGACAGACGTTCTCCTGTCCAACTTTCAATGGTTCAGCAACAACTCGCACACGAAGGGTACTACCCAAAAAACCGCGCAAAGTATGTTTATTGTTGAAGTTTATTGTAAGGGCCTTTAATTTTTTACTTTATTTTATTTTTATTATTTCTTGCTTATAGCGACCATAAAGAAAGAAAGAAAAATGCGTTTATTGGGATTACAGCAGAAAAATACACCTTATAACTAAAAAAATAGTAGTAGTAATAGAGGAGATGGAGATGGATGGTGATGGAGGAGGAGGTGTAGGGATGGAGGAGTAATAGTAGTAGTAGTAATCGTTTTGAAAATTTCAAGAACCTATAAACGGTTCAAAATAGACAGCCCTGTGACAGACGGATGGACGGACAGCGGAGCCTTAGTAATAAGGTTCCGTTGGTACCCTTTCGGTACGGAACCTACCGGTAAAAGCCCGATTAAAAAAGTACGTTCAGTTTTTGCCGAATTTGAAAAAAAATCGGATAACTTGTGAACCCCAAAAAAACTTATTGATGAGTTTGTAACCTGATAAATGGAGCTATTTTGTTCATCATTAGACGATACTTCGTCTAATGATGAACAAAATAGCTTAATTCTTAGCAAAAAATATTTTTTTGTTTTTTTTGTACCCTCCATTCCCTCCAATTAAAAAAACGTTGATGAACATAAAATTAAAAAAAAAAATATATACATACTTTGTTAATGTTTTCAGGTTGAATACGCGTACCAATTAGAATTTTAATAATGATCGCTGAATTACTTTCTTAATCTCATGCTCATAAATCAAAATATTTTATTTCACATAAACCTACATGGGCACTAATGAAAAGTCAGTAGCTAGGTGCACGATTCCAATTGGTCCTTTCCTATGGAGAAGTGCCGGCAAGAAACTCCGCGGTTACTCTTTTAAAAATAATTGGCTTGGCAGCTTGTTACCAAAGAGCTGCATTTAACTTTGATTACATTGTCATCGTGTTAAAGTGTTCACATAGTGTCGGGTAGCGCGTCTTTTGTGACAGAGAGTCGCTTTGTTCAGAGAAAAGAGCCATTTTGTATGAACTATAAATGGGTTAGCCTGCAAGAAACTAGGATGTGCTAGCTTTTTCTAGAGTAGTGTTTAAACTGGCAGACTTCAACAAAATGCCCTACATTGTAGATAGGTTCTTATTTCTGGGAGACACGTTGTTTACTGTTTTAACAACAGTCAGAATTCGGTTCGATTGAATCTCCAATTTTAAGCAATTTGTTTATCCAAGTAAATTCAACTATTAATGACCAAGATAGTTTCAACATATACCACTGATTTCACACCTTCAGTAAACATTTACTCACACTCACATTTACTACTGAAATGGGTTTAGAATATATTAAATCTAAACTAATATTATAATAAAAAGAGAATAGATTTGATTTTTTGTTCGTTTGTTTATTTGTTACGCTTTCACGGCAGAACGGCTGAACGGATTTGGATGAAATTTGGAAGAGTGGGTAGACCATGACCTAGGTTAGAACATAGGATACTTTTTATTCCGATTTTTCCACGGGATCGAGACTTATGCGAGTGAAACCGCGGGACGTAACTAGTACGCAATATATTTAGTGCTTTCCACAATGTAAACTGAGGTAGGTTTTACAAATACACGATCATTGTGGACCCTCGGGCACAGCAAAGTAGGAGATAGGAAGAGGGCTTTCATTTAACCAATTAGGTATCCTAAATGAATATTATAAATGCGAAACTGAGTTTGTATGTTTGTTACGCTTTCACGCTAAAACGGCTGAACAGATTGGATGATTTTTGCATTTGAATTTGGCACTTGGGTAGACTGGTACTTTTTATCTCGATATTCCTATGGCATCAAGACTTATGCGGGTGAAACAGTGAGGTGCAGCTAGTACTATATAATATTTAAAGTAATTATTTAAAAATATGTGTAGGTAACTTATATATTATATAACTCTAATCAATTACCGCTACCACGTATACACGGCGACGTAATATATTAGATTAGACGTCCATTGCGTCTCCCCCTCACGTTGATATAATGAACGTCCTGAATACCTCGTAATGTTTGCGCCGCACTCCGAGTTATCTTTATAGCCTCTTTGATTACGCGCTACGGTTCCGACAATTGGATTAGCTTCGTGAGACACGTGCAGATCAGTCAGCAGAGTTCCCGGTAATTGAGGAAAATTAATGAACGACGAAGAAACAAGAGATACAATTAATTATGAAGACTCGGAGTAATGTACATACATACATCAGCTCAATATTGATTACATTTATATCAAAGGACTGTGTGCAGACTAGGAAAAGTCCATAACGTCGCTTCAATATGCCAAAAACTAGTACGAGTTGGTACATAATAATAATTAAAACGATAACACAAACCAAAAGAGCAGAAGTCACAATAATCTTTATACTCGTATATATAATATAGAATAAAGCTGAAGAGTTCGTTTTCATTGCCGACTCGTAGTCACACCAGATTATAACACCAGTATGATAAACAGGATTTTTTTTCTCGTTTGTCACACCACTGATTTTTCCACACCATGTATACGATAATTGCTAGTGCAGTACCTTTATATTCTAATGAAGTCTATCTGCTGATCAACGATCAACTTAATGATCAACTTAATGCCTGAGGCATTTTCTACCAGTCAACCTTAGGGTGATGCAGAGACGACTTTTTCATTATAAGGCACACGTTAAGTGTAAGCGAAGTAACAGCGCGGGCGACGCGGTGGGTCGTTCCCTATTCTAATGTGAAGATATTTCGTAAGTCGTTTTGCAGCGATGCTGCGTTTTGTTTCTGTGACGGAATTACCTAAGGTCATCCGTACGCAAATCACGGATTGACATGGAGTAGCGGACACCACCGTATTGCCTATTATCTAAAGTCCCCCATCTAACTGCTAATTAGTTATTTAAACAACGTATTGAATATTCGAGGAGTCAATCCATCGAAAGCTTTCACCTGTTTTGTTATGCACAAAACTACGCCCGCGCTAGCAATTCACGAAAGTATTTTTACCCCCTGAGCTCAACAGATTTTTGATTGATTAAAGTCTTAGTCAAGTATTTTTTGTTATAGTGCAGAGGCGTATAATTGATTGCAAGCCACATATTATCTATATTTTATAGAAATAAATGGCCGGCTTCGTGAATATGAACAAGCCATAAAATATGTTCCATGTGGAACCAAGAAAATAAAATAACGACAGAGGCTCGGCCTGAGCTCGTGCATAACTTGTGGTATACAGATGCCATGATGTAGAATCTACAGAGACTTTACTTATTTGCTCACCAACAGGGACATTTTCGGGTGTCAATATAGTGATCCAAGTGCGAGTTCGTAAAATGATGAGCACTTAATTCAATATTTCACTTGCCTTGTTCACGAGTGTTTGAAATCTTTTTTAAATGTAGGTACCTATTATCCTAGAATTATCGAAGCCAAGATGGTGTTACTAGTTATTCATTGTGAAATTCTTTTGGCGAGTTTTTCTCGACTTTTCAGCCTGATTTATGTTTATGGTGTTCTGGGGAAAAATGTGTGGTCGTGTATGGAATTTTCATTTGCACAGCTCTGTGGCGTTACTTTACCGTAAAAATAGGTAAGTCCTACTCGTTTTAAATGGAAAATAGAAAAAAAAGCCAGTTATATTCTTAATGTGCGTGTAAAAAATCACCGTAACATTAAGTTAAAACGGAGCTGTATGTGTTACAAAGAGCAGTTATATAAATTGTTACTTTCAGCAAACTTCGTGTATTTGAATTAGTACTTCACATTTGTAAAACGTTCGTTCTCTTATTTCTTCTACAAACCTGGAAGAAAAACAAACCCAATTGTGTTGACAATTTGCAAATACAGTTCTAAAAGAACATAACAAAGTTTTCTGATGTAATGTGGGTCGGATCGTGGTTACACTCTTTTAGTTTTGATGGCTTTATTTTTTTTTTATAAAGCTACAATCCGTTTTTCGATAAAGATAACATAATTAAATTGAAATTTTATACAGAATCCCATAAATTAAGGAAGGCTGCGATGGAACAACTAATTGCAATGAAAAATTTTAATTACCGCTGGCTTAAGTATCCTTTTACATCTGGGTTTTCCAGTAGCGAGGAAATTATCTTAGCCTGAGGTATTTTTAGTAAGAAGAGACCTCTACCAAACTTATTACTGAAGGTTCATCAAGAATAATTTATGTTCGGAAATAAGGAAAACAACAGACTCAGTTCTCATGTTTCTGCTTCAACAGTTACCTAAAACTTCTCATAAAATAATTTTACAATGAATATCTAAACTGTAAGATGTGTTTGTTGAGCTCCGTCATTAATTACCCCTCAGTAGAAACTCAAACACAAAGTCAATTTAACAGAAGCGGCTCCGGGTCACTACTGATAAAGTTCACGTTGCTTAAACTTTCAAAGGAATAGTACTTACCACTGACATTTAATTGCTACTTGATTAACATAATTAGTTCCGGAATAAAAATGTAATTTTAGGCGTCGCTAAACTCCGTCCTCATTCACGTTACCATTCAATTGTTAAACTCCGATTTGATTACATACCAGCACGCGTAGCATGACGCTTTCTTTTTCTACGAAGAATAGACACAGCTCTTTCTATACAAACTGACATTTCATTTCTCCATTTTTGACATCGCACCGTAGAAATTTTTGTACAATCTGTCATTTTATCTTACGTTTCTAACAATCTTTGTCTAGGTCCTTTTGTATGTAGACTATTTCAGAAGAAAGTTTTCTATCCCAAACTGTCAAAATCACACTGACAAATGACTGTTGTCTAAGGTAGTAAAGACAATTTGATTTTGTAATCGCCATGCTAAAGACAGTAGAAAACTTTCTACTCGACGGCCACAAAGTATATACGGTTATCTACAAAATCATGATTTTACAGAAGAACGTTTTGAATGCAAAATTGTGATAATTAATAGAAGAACAAAGCTATCTTCTATTTTACATCATTTAGTTAATAGGGCATTGTCAAGGAAATGGTTAGGGCCAATATTACTGTAATATTTTTGTTCCAAAACACAGTACCTACTTCGTCATTTTAAGATTATGTTGTAGTTGTCTTTAAATACGTAACTTAATATCAGTAAAAATAGAGAATCAAACAGAAAAAAAGTCCTATGACAAAACAAAGAATTCTGAGTCGAATTATGTCAAAGAGTGAATTTCGTAAAAAGTGCAGTTGACTCTTTCTACTTTGCTACCGTCGTACTGTCTACACGGAACGTCATTTTTGTCTACTCTTCCGTCGACAAAAAGTTGCTCATGCTACGCGTGCTGAAACAAAAACGGTAGGTACGTCAGATTTTAAAGTGCTTGTGGCTAAGTAATAACAACCACACGGGTCGATCGATCAGGTTAAGCTACGCTTGCCAGGGTTGGTCTGTGGATGGGTGACTATCTTTACGTACCGAGACCCCTCCATGCCTCGGAAAGTACGTTAAGCCGTTGTCCCGGCTGTCATTTGTAGATCTCTGAGTTATAACGGGTCGTCAGAAGCCCGAAATTCTGACAACCAGTCTACCAAGGGGTATCGTGTTACCCAGTAACTGGATTGTAGAGGTCAGATCAGGCAGTTGCTCCAAGTAAAATACTAGTATTCAGCTGCATCTGATTAGACTGGAAGCCGACCCCAACATACTTGGGAAAAGTCTAGGCATAATTATGATAACGACGTCAGTTTTTAAAGTGGAAATAAATTATTAATTCAAATATTATTAAATTAAAACCTAAAAACGAGGCAAAAGGAGTATGAAAGGTTTGCAGCAGGTGGTGTTCTGTAGTTTCTGCCTACCCCCGTTGTAAGATGAGTTTATGTATGTATGTGTAAGCAAACCCTGAAAAAGTTCATATCGTGTAAACTTTCACTACAATTCTTCTAGAACCGGAAATGCAGATACTTAGCAAGAATTACGATTCCGGTTGGTTGACTAGAAAAAAACATACATAACACACATAGCATCACGCCTGTAAACCCCAAAGGGTTAGCAGAGGTGTATCTATAGTACACCCACATTTCGCCAGTTATATTTAAATAACATGTAATAGGGGGCGGCGAGCCTATTGCCATCAACCGAGCACAGATCCAGACTCCGGGAAATAATCCTCTAAGAACATTCAAAGTTTAAAGAAGAAATAAGGAAGAGGATAAGTAAGAAAAACAATTCACAAGATCTTCAGGATAAAACGCAAATTTTGGAATTAGCACTTGTACAAAGTTACTTTGTTCCAAGAAAATCTTTTTTAAATTTGATTTGTCCCTTGTTCAATTCAAGGAATGCATAACGTGTAGTTTTTTATATTTTTGATACAAGAAAACGTAATTTAATGTTGCTTTAACTTACGTAAGTGCTAAATTGTACCTACCTACTGAAATGTCTTTATTAATTCAGCAAACCTATTCAATTAAAATTTATTAATTACAAAAAATAAAAACAAAACAATATTAAAAGGTTCTTTCCTTTCTTTTGTGTAAAATACTTTGATGTACAAAAGCTAGCAACATGGTGGCATTATTTTTATTTCGGATTTAATTAAAACGACAGAAGACAAATAAAAAGTATAAAGTTACATAGATTAGAAAGAAGGGTTGTTGCATTATTATCCTTATTATTATAATGAGAAGCATAAGCATGGGACTTTAACTACTGACAAAAGCAACATGCATTGGTACCTAGATTTTATCCATTCGACCAGCACCCTAATTGCGTACCACACTTTGAATAACAATCCGAGAGTTTTGAAGGATATTGCTAATCCACTGTTTGATAGGTTTGAAAAATTCGTTTGCTCAAAAACGAAAATAACGCAATGGACGTGGGTGAACTGTCAAAATGAAACCTATTGCGATCAAATGACATGATTCACAGAGCCATTTATTTCACGATCCGTTTAGCGTGTGCATGTGGACTCGTGTAGTTTCGTAACTAAATACATCATTATGTTAGCAGCCTACCGGGATTTTGTTGCATATTAGGGCTACGTTTTCAATGAAGTACTATTTCGGCTTAACTAGTAAATTCAAAATTAAACGATTGAACGTGCAGATATAGATGGGTTATACAGATGACTTCGCAAACTACATTTTACAAAAAAAAAAGTTATTTTTAGTCTGTTCGAAATATTGCAAAATTAAATTAAATTCTCTTCATATAAATCTCCAGCTAACCTGGATGAACCGGCTCATTATACTCCTACAGATGGAACATTAACCGCAAAAGCTTTGAGCTCTTATTGTTTTTTTTTTTATGATTCGTTGCACTGAACGCTTTGGTATCTTGTGTCAAACTCAAACATCATCATAATTTAAAATCTTAAAAAGGTTTCATATTAATATCATCCTGGCCAATTTTCATAAAAAAATGTGCATGTCAAAACTCATATTTTTTATGTAAAACAAAAAGGATTCTATTTTTAAATAAAACGAATGTAAATCAGATCGTAATCTATGTGTTCAATTCGACGCTGTGGTAGATACAAAGCGTTCCAAACGATAACAACGCAACTGTGTGCGTCTGCTATAAACTTTATATTATGAAGGTGGCTAACTCGCAGCCAAATTTTGTGCGGGCCGTATTTATATTGCCATTAACACGCTAATAAGACTGAAGATAATTGAGATCACTTTGAAACAGCTGTTTGAATGATTTTACCCGCATAAGTCTCGATCCCGTGGAAATATCGGGATAAATAGTATCCTATGTCTTAAACCAGTTTACCCATGAGCTAAATTTCATCCAAATCCGTTCAGCTGTATTAGCGTGAAAGCGTAACAAATAAACAAACACAAAAACTCACCTTCGCATTTATGATATTAGTTAGGATAAAGTTAGGACAGTAAACAATGGCAGAAATAATAAACATGACTATACTAAATGAACGTCTGATTGTTGCCAATCCAAGTGCATCAATATGTACATAATAAACGCTCAAGCCAGCCAGTATCTTTTAAGGTTGTTATCAAGATCCACTCGTATCGCGATTTAGTCTTACCTAAAATGGTCTAGGTTGCCAGTAAGACTAAATCGCGACACGAGATACAGACTAGAGATACCGACCCGCCTCTACATATTAAATTAAGTAGACAAAGTTGACAGCTATTATAGTAAAACTGTGTTCTTTAGTTAAATCTATTAATAAGTGAATACCAACGCAAGAGAAATTTGCTGAGTGGCTATTTAATAAATAAATTGAACAGGCTGTTTCATTTGTAAGGAGTTTCAATGAGACCAAGAAACAACAAACATTTAAGAATTCCAGTATTTTTTGTAAAAGGTTTGGTCATACATAAGAGACTTGGTTTTAAAGTTGCTCGGAAAATATTTGACTTAGACTTATTTGTGCTGAGTTTATTCAGCTGGTTGGTCAGATTACCAACTAACATAGTGTTTTTTTTTTGCAGAGCTTACTCTTACTAAACTTTTTCAGTTTGATACTTCTCAAGATAAGTTTTGTTTCAATAAAATTTATGCAAAGATAATAAATTCAGCTCGATGGCGAAGTTATAACATCGTACTTGTATATTTCTCATGACGAATCCAGGATAAACAGCAAAAAACATCTATTGGCGCGTTTGATATTTCACATCTGCCGGGCGTCCCGTGAGTGACGGCACTTTTTTTATTATTCTTGAGAAGTTGAGTTATTAACCTGGTGGTGGATAGTTTTTGCTAATGAAGCAAACTAGCGATTAATTTTCCATTAAAGCGAGTAAATTACCTCGTATTTAATGTTGAATAGAGTGAAAAATTCGAGAAAAATTATTAATGAAATAATAACAAGAACACGTGGATGTATGGTAATATTGGTACGCTCTGCAGCTTATATAAAAGCTTATTTTGTGCTTCTATCGCATAAGAGAGTAAGACATACAAGTAAATTCAAAGCTATCATGATTCTACCCCCTATAAATATTTAGTTTAATTGTGAGCAATTTGAATTGAGATTAATACAGAAAAATCTCTTTGCAATAACTTCGCTTTACTAAATATTTTCAGTTTGAGACAAACGATTTTAAAAGGTCATCAGAAATGATCACATGCAAATAAATAATAGTTTCCTGCTGGTGTTTGATTAGACAATCACAATTAAAATTGGTTCATGATTGGTAACACAATTTAATTATGTAGGTAACAAATTTACAATTGGATTGAATAAATTGAATCTAAATTCGATATTAGGTATACTAAGTATGAATAGATGACAGATATTATATTCTATAAACACTACAGTACTCAGTAACTTTTGAAAGGGAATCGCTCTACGGTAAATTATTACGATGAATATTTCACGTAGCGAGCTAATAAATCAGGGTCAGATGTTGTCGGCGAACTTCGGGTTTTAATTAAGCTACCTCAGGAACAATGCCTGTCAACAGTCACCTTGTAAAATGTAGTGACTGTAATAAGAAACTCAGCGAATGTAACGACGTTCAGATTCAAAATCTGAACTTGGTATATTAAAGTGGTTTCAAAGTCTGGAAATGTTCCATCTTGCAGCTTCTTAAATATTTTGTTGATAATTTTAAGGTACTTTATACCGTTAAGCATAATAAGCCTATAACGTTCCCACTCCTGGGACACAGGCCTCCTCTCTAAGAGAGGGAATGGGCCGTAATCCACCACGCGGGCCCAGTGCGGGTTGGCTTTATACCGTTTGCTTGAATGAAACCTGAATAATGAAAACCACATTTAGGAAATCAAACATTATTTCCATCACCTTCCTATCATATTTTCTTACACACACGCCCACTCACACACACACACACACACCATGCAAACCATATACACTCACACACATACTAACCCTAGAATGAGTAATAATCATTAGTGTAATCTCTCTTTTTTATTTTTTCTGGTTTTATATAACTTACCGCATTTGTGTACGAGTGCATAATCCTTAATAAATGCAACTGCTTCCAAAGGGGTGGAGACCTGGTGTCCTGAAATACAGGCCTTACGCCTAGCAAAATAAATCTTATCTTATCAATGGTTTGGTTAAACGAAACATGTTTGTAACATTAAATTTTGATTTAAATGACTACTCAGCCTAGTCGTTTCCCAGAAATTATTTTTGTACAATGTTACTTAGTTAGATGTACAGAATACGTAGTTGCCAGCTATGTGATGGGTACTGTTACACCCTGGTTTTGTGCTCACAAATAAAACCAATTCATTAACGTGGTGAGTTGTTCGTCCAATACGTAATGACGCTCCACCACAATATTTACAAAAGTACCCCGGTTTCGTATTGTTTAGTTTTTATTGAGTCCAGCTGTCCAAGTAGGGACATACACTAAATTGATACTTTGCGGGACACGAATCGCCCCCAGACGTAATAACAATAAAACTTCTATTAAGTCTCGTTCAGTGTCCTTCAACCAATTAATAATCTTTAGGTTATCATAATTCAAAGACAGCTACAACCTTATAACTACCTTATCTTGTTCAACCTCAGAATAGCACGTGATATTCAGACGTTCCTTCACTACTAATCAAATACATGGAATATCACACGTTAACTTCGACTTGGGTCAAGTTCTCATACTTATCTGGTATGTTCAGGAAGTCGGTCAGGCGAGTTGGTGACTCCTACTTTAAAGTAACTTAACATTAGCTTAGCGAATGGAGAATTTAGATATAGGGAGGTTGTTTATAGAATACCTAAAGCCGCACTTGGACGACACCGGACTGTCGCGTGAAGATAAGCCCGTAGCAGTTATAAACTTTCTGTGTGTTGAAGAAGTTGAAGAAGTTGCGTTCTAGATTCTTTAGACAGTATTTGAAGTAAAGAAACGTTTGCAGTCGTTTATCTCCTGAATAATGATATAAATAAAATAGTTACAAATGCAAAGATATTTATGCTAAAACAAAAGGTTATAAAGGATTAAAATCAAAGCAACAATTGCATAAACTAAGTTCCTAAAGGAAACAGACCTTTCTCCCCTACGTAACTTTATTACCGTGATTTGGTCAGAACTACTGGGTTTTAAGCATATTTGTAAAGATTACGTCCTCGTCCACATCCCTCGGGGTAGTTTCAAAAATGGTCAAGATTACAGCCGCGAGTCCCTAGCTATTTATCTAATCCGAAAACGTTGCCCGATGCAAAAGTTTTCCAAAAATATTTACAACTAAATTCATGAACGTCAGAATTTGAGACATAATAAAATACAAATATTAAGTTCTGCATATTTTCTCGCTTTTAAATTGCTAAGTTTCAATTCAATTCCACCAAGTAAGAAATGAAGCGCACTAGGACCGGTTGATTAGTGGTGAAAGTGACCTTTAACAACACTGCAATGTTGGTAATAATTCAGAACTAACTACCTATTTTAAGTTTCATCTGTTCATTGATTTTGAATGACACCGTATCTTTTGAGGAAAAAAAACATCATAATACAGGAAACAACTTATCGCTATCAACTCGCGCGCTCCATTGTTTTTCATGTGGGTAGTATATACGTATAATACAATGGCGGCTAGAGAGAATGTTAGCAATAATCGTTCTGTTACGTACAAGACAGTTGTCTTAACGAAATCACTGTTTGGTTAGTTTGATGGTGTGTTCAGCATGGTGTCAGGGTAATCAAGTTTTATGTATTTGTTTTGAAGGAAAATTGGGGTTCTGATATAGAAAATGAGAAGGAATTTCTATGTTATGGTGTGAAGATCAATCTCGTTTAGTAAGTTATGATCGTATGTAAATAAAATGCATCTTTTGTTTGAAATACAAAATTACTCTCGTCTTTGATCTCGGTTTTTAAAGCAAAATTAATTTATTGCAAACTATAGCAACTATAGCAACGCTTCTGTGAATCAAAAGCGTGGCTATAGTTAAAAGTACTTACTGAAAACTGTAACTTTTGCCTAATTGATAGACACAATTCAATGTAAAGAGGACCGGGGTGACCAAGTTGTGCTCTTTCCAAAGTAAATCAGGCACAACTTGAAGGAAACCAGACTAAAACTTTATTCCGCGTTGTCTAATCAGATCCCAACGATCGCTACGTCCATTTGTATTTAAAATACCTCTTTACAAATTAAATAGAAACGCGGCAGGCGTATTCGAACGGCGTATTGTATCGTTTGTAAAGATCTACAGTTCAGTTAAACTTTACTGAAATGTTGGAAGGTTCTCTATATTAGGAACTTTTGAGTTTTACTACAATACACCTGCTATAGACAGAGATAAAACGAAAAATGAGATAAATCTGTAACGATGTATGTATATCTTCATAAAAAGAAACATACATAATAAAGCCTCTATCAGGCCAGCCATTGTAGTTACAACGAAGTTAGTTTTGTTTCAATTATTGTGAACGAGTTTCGGCAAAGTTTATTTACCGAACGTTCGAAACTACCAACTAACTGAAGCTGAATATTTTATATTTTCTGAAACTTTTGGTATTATTAGTGTAGGAGTTTATGCCATATACATTAAAATACTTATATAACTATTAACACTAGGTTAAATTACCAAATTAAATGACTAACTAACTAACTATATAAATACAAAAACAAAAGGACACTCTGGCGTCGAAATACTCGTCCGTATCGCTGTCATCCGGAAACGTGCCCAGAAGACTGGCAGCATTACCGCCGTAGTGGCGTTTGGGTACGCCACAATTGTGGCGATAAGTCCCCTCTTTGAGGAGTGGCTAGAGAGGCGCCGCGGCGTCCTCACCTTCCACCTGACGCAGATCCTCACCGGACATGGCTGTTTCGGGAGGTTCCTGTTCCGTATAAGGCGGGAGGAAACGCCCGGGTTTCACCACTGTGTGGATCGCCCGGAGGACACGGTGGAGCATACGGTGGAGATCTGCCCTGCTTGGGCAGAGCATCGGCGTGTCCTCACGGAGGCGATCGGCGGCGGCGATCTCTCGCATCCGGCCCTGGTTCAGGCCATGGTCCGGAGTGAGAGTGCATGGGAGGCCGTCACTTCCTTCTGCGAAGCAGTAATGCTCGCAAAGGAGGAGGCGGAGCGCGCGAGGGAGAGGCAAGATTCGCGCCCTCGCACCCCTAGTCGCCGCAGGAGACGCCCCGGGCGTAGGGAGTCGCGAGCCGACTTCCGGCCACCGTAGGCGCGGGCTTGCGGACGGTGAGCAATGGGTAGCTCGCCGTCTGATTAGGACCAGGCCCGGGTCGACGACGCGTTGTGGTCCATGCGCGCCTCAAAGAGATGTCAGCACCAACTGATGGGGTCCGTAAGGACCAATGCCTGCTAGGGTTGCGAGTTTGTCTGAAAGGGATATCGCGGCCCTGGCACACGGGCAACGGAAGGAACATGGGTGGGTTTTAGTCAGTAAAAGTCTGACACACCCTCCCGCTCCGCCCAGGGCGGGAGAAGTTATTTGATAATTTCCCACCCTCAAAAAAAAAGCTTTACCACGTTGAATGGCAAAGCGTATTCTTTGGCCAATAAACGGTTAGAAATTTCCTTGAAAAGGAGACGCGCACTCGGGCCCCAGGGTCGAGCGTTTTGATCCCAACCGGCCCAAAACTGTAGTTACCCATAATATGGTTACAGTAGGTATAGGAGGTAACAGATGTTACTCTACCTTTGTACCTACGTGAACGTATACGTCCTTTGTACAAAGTTTTTTTTTTTTTTTAAAACGTTGCCCCACACTAAGAATTTCTTCCTGTATCGTGGGTGCGTTTACAAACATAGCAACTCACATACACTCAAGATACAATACCGATAAATATGACCGTTTTACTCAACTTTTAGACCCGTAACGGAATTTAAACAAAGTATCGTAATAAACCCAATTACAACAACTTTGGTAGCTTGGGACCGAGAGATAAACCTTAAAAAAAAAATTGTGAAAGAGAACCTCCAGAACAAAGATAAAACTGTTATTAAGCGCAATTTCTTTCAGGAAGAGATTAAGTAAAGGGCTTATAAAATACTTGAACAAAATATGAAAGTTCACAAAAGTTTACTCTTTATCCGCAAATGGAATTGTGTTTTATACCTTACCTTATACCTTCTCCTTTTTCCATCGTTTAAAAATAAAATACCAAACGGGAAAGTACAATTAGTGCTCTCAAACAATCCATTTGGAATCTACGGTTTGAATAGATTTACCTGAAAACATCAATTAATATCTTCAATCTTATTATCAATATTATTAAAGAAATCGTCAACTCTAAGTTACTATGCAAAAGTACCTACGGAATTAAAGGAAAGGATTTTGAGCTTGTGCTTTACTCTTACTCTCTAGTAAGAGTATAAGCACAAGCAAAACCTATAGATAAACATCAAAGTTGTACAAACGAACATAAAGTGTACATCGAGTGCTAACAATATGATTATAATTGAAGCTCGTTTATCGAATAAACGAGCTTCAATTATACTAAATACGAAATTAAGAGTAATTGACGTTTGGATAAACTTTTAACGACGGCGACGGTTAGGTGCCTATTGTAGTAAAGCTGCCAGTTTTACAATGTGGTACGCGGCTATTTCATGCTCACCGTAGAACAAGTTCCCAAAGATAAACACCATAAACAACGGGTGCTGTTGATACAGCATTATCGAAAAACTATAAAATGTATCTACCAAAGTTAAATTGTCAACAACTTAACGAAATATGGTGACATTGCACGAATAAATGGTAGAAATAATTCCGGGATTGATCTAGCGAAAATTATTATTTCCACACAATATTTCAGTTCTAGCCGGTTGAACATTAAAAATGCCTTAGGCGACTGTAGCTTCGTAAAATATTCTTTGAAGTTTTATCTTAAGCAGCTCTGGAGTAAATAAACATGTTTATTTCCTTCCCGAAACCAAGGAAATGTGAAAAATTCAGGAATCACATTGCTTGAACAGATTACGTTTTTGTAAATCGCGGCAACAGAAGAGAGCGTGGGATTTCAGTTGTAAGCTAACGAATGTTTATCAAACCTCGTGTCACTTGAGAGGAAATGTCCCGTGTGACGACCACTCACTGTTTTACGGACCATTCTCGAAATCCAAGCTGCAACCGATGTTTGTGTTTAGGAATTTATAGCTTCTACAGCTAGTTACTGGTCACGTTCTAGTTGGCAGGCGCTGACCTAAAATATATGACTATAGGTTTAGAGGTACCACAACATGAAAAATCGATTGCTTGTTGGCTGACTTAATAACCGTGCTTATCACACAATCTGTGAAGTAAGTTTTCAAAATATAGGGCATTCGAGTTTGTTGCGAATGTCATTATAATATGTTTTATTGGTAAACAGAATCTACCAATGTAGAAATTTAATTGACGGAGACAGTTTTCATCTACAACATTATTACCTACTTATTATTATGCACAAGCTGCGGTAATCAAGTGAAGTGATAGGTCAATATCGTTGCACTCAAAAGTAGCGACGGAGATGGATCAATGTGATAAGCTCACAACTTTTCACTTCGCTGTTATACCTACTAACTTTGTATTCAGGTCATTTCATAAGCAATTTTTAATAACACATAGAGTGTGGTGCGACGCTTTATTTAAAAAAAAATCGTTTGTACGAAAAACATTTTAATTATACAGCAGAAGTTAGTGTTAACTATAAACGGATAAAAGTAACTCTAATTACATTAATAAACTTTTATTTATGTATTGCTGCTACGAGCGGCAACCCAGATACAACTATTGCAAAGCATGTATGACCGTCTCATAGTTTACGACACAACTTTACGAGAAATGGACGAAGTAATTCTAAAACTGTTCTGTAGTTCAGCGAGACATTTCATCCCACAACCACAATAAAAGCTTTAAGTAGCTACAATGACCGAATCATCCTCGTGAGCTTAGCTAAGGCTTATATCACAATAAGACACCATGGTGTTGCAACGTTTGTCGCGCTGACAAAGGTATATGGTTGGTTGAGCAACTAAGCGGACATCAGGTGAGGTACCCTACATAGAGCTGTATTGTACATTTTGTTGGTAGCGCAAAAGTGAAATGTATATTTGGTTGCGCAGCCGATCGGACATCTGGTAAGACACCCACCATAAAGCTGTGTATATTTTGCTGGCTGCGCGACCATATACGTAGTTGAGCCATCATGGTGTTCTAGTGAGATATAAGCCTTACGGCCATCTAGATTATTCTAGATATTAACACCCTTCTCAGTAAAACGTGTAGGTGCTTTAGATATTCGTTAGATTGCTCAACATATGAAATGTTTATATGTGCTAGGTATGAGCTCGTGGCTAGAGGCTAGAGAAGCTCGTGGCTAGAGGCTAGAGAAGCTCGTGGCTAAGTAATAACAGCCGCACGGGTCGATTCATCAGCTTAAGCTGCGGTTGCAAGGGTTGGTCCGTGGAAGGGTGACCATCTTTACATATCAAGACTCCTCCGTGCCATTGGTCGCGGCTGTCATTCGTGGATCTTTGCCAGTCTTACCAAAGAGGATGATATTATCCAGTTACTGGGTTGTGGAGTGACCTCCACAACCTAGTAGGCAGCAGCAGGCAGTCGCTCCATGTAAAGTACTGGTATTCAGCTGTATCTGGTTAGACTAGAAACCGACCCCAACATAGTTGGGAAAAGGCTAGGCAGATATATATATGTGCTAGGTATATCCAACAACTGACCTCATTATATTAAAGATTTACATCATATGAAATACAAAAAGTGGTATATTCTAGTAAAATCTAAGCTTATACCGTGACGTGATGTGGAAATACTCAGCTATCATCTAGCTAATAGCTAAGAACAGGTTTTTCTGAGACAGTTCTTGGTTGTTTATTTATTTATAAGTATAAAAATATGTAATAGGTAAGTTCTAACTGTATGTACTTCCCGTCACTTGTCCCAAAGGTTTGTCCACCGCCACCTCAACGAGAACGAGGTGTCGGCGCCGTAGTAGCGATATACGTATACATTATGGCCGCATGTCCACCACACACCACCACCAGGACGTCACGCTCGGTTCGAATAATCTCGTTTCTCGTTAACGTCCGTTGACTTTGTTCGGTGGACAAATAGTGTAAAGGTTCATTAGAAAACCAGCGTCAGACAGTATCTGTCTGGCATTAATGCTGAAATGAAAGTTTTTGGTGCAGTCGTGTCGAGGCACACTATTGGTTTTAAAACATAATTTTCACTATTTCATTTTATTATCTGTATGTCACGTTTCACGAACTGTGTCCAAATAAACGTTATTGATTCTTTATTTCGATCTTTCTAAATAGTCTGTCAGTTAAGCAGCTCTGCCAGCTCTTGCTAGCATGCCAACTCTTGCAAGCATGCCAGCTCTTGCAAGTGACTACTTATTAAAATGGCTTATTTTCTATTACAGGATCAAGAGGATTTAAGAATATTTTTAACAAGAATGTGTCTGTCTGTCCATGTTGTTAAACATGGACAGACAGACACACGAGAGATCCTATAAGGGTTCCGTTTTTTCATTCGGACGTACGGAACCCTAAATAATTAATTAGTAGTTACCATCTATTGAATCAACACGCCTCATACTGCACAGCTCTATAACATAATATTATTCTATAGATCTGTAGTTTATTTTACTGGCAACACTCGTCGACGATGACGTCACAAGCGAGCGTGAAGTGCTAACGAGAAAGAATCCAATTAACTGTAAATAATGTGTTGTAGCCCCGCCGTACTGCGTATGTGCGATTGTATAGATAAAGCTACTAGCCAATTATACAATAAATATACCTACGTTACAAGCAAAACCTCACAAATGTGATAAAATAAAATAATACAGCCATTACAATACAAAGTACCCCATTACTGCTCACTCGTTCGTTCTGAACCACGTCATAGCAGTAGATATTACGAAAGGATCACCTAAAAATAAATGTGCTTTTATAACCAGTCTAGCAGAAACGTAGTAAAGTACTGAAAAAGCCCAAAAGTTTTCGTATCTCATACAAACGAGGCCATTATAACAAGTTATTGTTTTATTCGATACATTTATTTTTACTGATTCCTACCTACCAGTAGGATCAACTTTTTGCTAAGCTCGGTTGTAGGTACAGTCACGGGAACACTTTCAACAAGGCTTTAGCTTAATGATAATGAGAAGCAATTTATAAACAATAATAAGAAGACAAACTGCGATGTATCAAATGCACAAGTCTTAGTCTTCAAGTTGCGGGCACGAAACCTGCGGCGAGAAATGAAATTGTTTATTCTGTCAATAGGATATTGGAATCACTTTAAAAAGGACATCCATCGCTCATTACCATCAGGAGCACCGCTCCGACACGGCAAATAACTTGTCATTCAAGTTAGGATTTTAAATCAAATGTATTAAAGTAAATTTTACGATGGTTATACGATGGTTGTGGTGGTTTTTTATTATAATAATAATTAATAGTTGTTATTATAATAAAAATATATGTATGTTTAGGTTATGGGCCTGCGTTGCCTGAATTAAATGGTTTATTTTTATTATTATGCAGAATAGTGGAAGGCTCGCGGGCAGTGAGCGGCCCGCGAGCCGGAGCGGTGCTGTTAAATATAATGGGCGATGTCCTTTACACGTCATAAGCGAAGAGGTGGTGACGGTACAAAATTATTCCATCGCCACCGCCCCGCTTGCTCGTCGCTCCAAGCCGCTGGTTTCGTGCCCGCAGCCTCAGTGCTGTCTAAATAAACCAGCGGTGGTTATGATTAAACTGTTTGCTGAAGTTTACCTAATATACAAAAATTTCAACTATCAAGCAACATTGAACAGTTCGCTTCTCTTACTAGGTATATTGACAAAGCAAGTCATGGAAATTCAAATTGCATACTAAACACAGAGAGGTTCACGCAGAACCATATTTGATACTGATCTCTCACAGCATGTTCATGTGTACCAGCGCTATTGATCAGTGACGTCATCTAGGAGACACGCTGTAAAAAATCGATGTTACAGTCTGCGATATATTTGTGACTCGTAACATGGAGTTACGTGATGAAAGTGTTTCGCTTGTGTCTTAAGTTTCGAGCGTACGGGTTCAGGTTTTATGTATCACAAAGTAGCCTAAATGTCTTTGTGGTAGCAAAAATTGTGATGATTTGCTGATATCAGTTGTTTTTTTATTAAAGCAGATGAGATAGTTGTGTGTCTTGCCATCCCGTTGGATAAATCCGTTTAGCTTTGCTACTAAATGTGACTTTCTAATGTAATAAACAATTTTCCTTTCTTTGCGTAGCCTTAATATTCAAATTTCAATAATAAATTGCAAACATCACGTGACACGTCATTAATTTGATCCTATACTTGTTTATCCGAGACTTAATTTAGATATTGAAGATAAATAAAATATAATATGAACAACGAACTTTATAACTGTAAACATTTACGTAACTAAACAAAACCGTTACCGGTATACTGAATCCATTATATGTATATGTATTTGTAGTAACCAACAAACTATTTTACTGTAAAGTTACACATAAAAGTTCATAATCTAACCAAGGGTATACAATACACGCCTTTTTTTTTTTTTTGATGATCGAAATTTATCAAATAACTTCTCCCGCTCTGCGTGGAGTGGGAGGGCGTGTCAGACTTTTACTGACTAAAACCCACCAGTGTTCCCTCCGTTGCCTGTGTGCCGGGGCCGCGATATCCCTTTTGGACAAACTCGCAACTCTGGCAGGCATTGCCCCTAACGGACCCCGTCATTAGGTGCTGATATCTTTTTGAGGAGCGCGTGGAACACAACGCGCCGTCGACCCGGGCCTGGTCCTACTCGGACGGCGAGCTACCCATTGCTCACCGTCCGCAAGCCCGCGCCTACGGGTGGCCAAAAGTCGGCTCGCGACTCCCGACGGACCTCTCCCCTAGACTCCTACGGCGACTAGGGGCGCGAGGGCGCGAATCTTGCCTCTCCCTCGCGCGCTCCGCCTCCTCTTTCGCGAGCATTACTGCTTCGCAGAAGGAAGTGACGGTCTCCCATGCACTCTCGCTTCGGACCATGGCCTGAACCAGGGCCGGACGCGAGAGATCGCCGCCGCCGATCGCCTCCATGAGCCAAAACCACCCGCCCAAACCGGGCAGACCTCCACCGTATGCTCCACCGTGTCCTCCGGGCGATCCACACAGTTGTGACACCCGGGCGTTTCCTCCCGCCTTATGCGGAACAGGAACCTCCCGAAACAGCCGTGTCCGGTGAGGACCTGCGTCAGGCGGAAGGTGAGGACGCCGTAGCGCCTCTCTAGCCACTCCTCAAAGAGGGCACTTATCGCCACAATTGTGGCGTGCCCAGCGCTGGGTCTCAATGCCGCCATGAGATCCCGCCGGATCTCTGTCCGCTGTACCGTTATTTCTCGCGGCAGCGGAGTGACGCCCCGGCGTTTCTCCTCCTCGCGCAACTCCCACATGTGCGCGAGGACTTTTGCCTCCAGATCCCATGGCAAGGATATACACGCCTACGCATGCAATCCAAGTTGTGGTTTGTTTAGTAGGGTATTCCCACCATAAATACAATATCTGGAACCATAAATAAGTCTTAAAATAAATGTAATTCGAAAGTAAAATGCTTTTGATAGCTAAATTGTAATTTATATAAAACTGCGCTTTAACTAAACCTACCGCTCTGTTTTTTCAATAATGGGTACTTTATCTGATAATACTTTAGGCTTCATTCTACCACAGAATATGCAAAGGACCCGAAATTAAACCAGAGATAAAACAAAACTGTTTAGAATTTTTTTATTGTATTCCAGCAGTGTTTTAGACTGTTTTGTATAGAAAGTTGACCTTATTAACATTAACAAGAAAAGGGTCCGTTTTAAAGGCATCGTTCAAGTGACGATAAGCATCTAACATCAAATATTGTGAACCTTTGTTCCGGAACCACTTTACGAGAATGAGCCGAAACCATAGCGCAAAGATAAACATCAATGTCCCTTCATTAGTTTGATTAGAATAGTTTATCTGGTTCAGCAAAAAAAAGTAAATTCATAACTCACACAACAGTGTAAGGATGTAACTTTACCTCTGTTAGATGTATCATATGTATATACCTACGTTAAGACAAACCTAAATTACCCTAACCCACCCACAAAATGGTCGAATTCACAATTTATCAAAGTTTCAATTGCTGACCACCATAAAGCGAATTTCTAGCTGACCCTTATGTTTAAAACAGACATATTGGCTCGTCGGCACAGGCCGCAAGGTTGTCGTCAAGTCCTAAAGTATTCACAAATTCCCAACTATAAGTGTTATTCAGTTATTTACGAGTATTGCGAGCGCCCTCCCATTAGTGAGGTCTCGTTAGCTGCTGGTAAACAAAATCAAGAGATAAGCAACTACTTGGCAAAATTATGACACCATTGAAATCCGTTATGAGTTGAAAGACAACGAAGTTTTGAAATTAAAACCTTGTTGGTGAAATATTAAACTCAAATGAAGAGCGAAGATAACGGGAAATGCTAATATCGGAAACTCACTTTTCCTCTTCGAGAAAACTTGACATAATCATCGACGCTGTACGAAAAGCATGAAGCTATTTTTGCATTTTCGGTTGGATTTAAATATAGTTGCTTTAGAGAATGTTATGGCAATTACCTAAGGTTACAAATTACATAGAAACGGAATCTCAGAAAAGTCGACGTGCTTCACCCCACTGATTTTTAAATTTGTATCCCTGAACTAAGCCCTACCAAGATAAAAACTAGGAGATAATGATCCCTGCTACACTTGTTCCGAATCACTATTTATGAGTCTCCTATTTTTTGTAGTGAGCTGAACATCTTCTGAAGGTACTAACAGGGACTTAGATTTATTGTGACTCGTAAATCAACAAGGGTAAGAAACTGTTTTACTGTTTCTGATATCCTTCACAATAATAGTTTTTAAAGTTTACATATATAAGTAATATTACCGCATTGTAGTTGTTGTGACAGTATGTTTTCATTTTCTCAATTTGTCAAAAATCGTTTGTGGCTACATCTCAACGTTTTACCTGTTCATCCTTATTATGTTTGAGTTGAGATATACAGTAAGGCGTAATGTTTATATCTTACTTGGATACAGACGATATATCTGTCAACTTTAACAATCAATTACGATGCCTCCCACTTACAAAATTTTATATGAGTAGGTACTTTCCTTCGTAATTTCTCTACAACAATAAAACACGGCATTACTTCATTCAGCATAAAAACGTTCAATTTGTCACGCGCTTAGTAGATACCTATTGCACGTATTTCTTACAAATCGACGGAAAGGCTATAAACAAATAGTGAATATTTATGCAGATGTGACTCGCTTCATGTACAGCGCTTCGGTGAGAGTAATCTCGCTTATATGGGTAAGCAGAGATTACCTGATCTAGCCCGGTAGTGAGTATTTGTGTTATGTGTTCACGTCTCGTATTAGATATTTGTCACATACTAAATACGTTATGTAGTGCATTAGCAACCTTCACTTCATGGTCTGAGAGAAGTGGGGCACTCTGTTGTGAGCCGGATAAGTAATAGAGCTCACTATACAAATAAGTACAAGCTGCAACTGCTGCAAGGGACGTAGACATGTTATTTGTGCGATCATTAAGAACATCACAACACCAATATCTAGATAAAATCGTAACGCAAACACCTGCATACGCGCTAAAACCACAGTATAAATAAGGACAGTACAGAAACTACGTAGTAAACGTTCGAAACAACTCACACAGACGCGCTCCTTGACGAGACCCCAAGCGAGTGTCGTGGTGCTATCAGTTGTGGTTGCCGAGAGGAGTGGTCGCCGCGAACTTTAGATAAATGGAAGTTAGTTTATTATTTTAACATATAGGCCTAGTTTCCATACTGTCCTTATTTATACTGTGCTAAAACAGAGGAAATTCCAACATTCACTTGCCGCCAATCAATAAATCAACTCCGAATCAACAGATTGAACAATATAAAATGTCAGTGTACTGGCTATTTAATACACTGGCAATTTAGAAATGGTATTAGAACATGAACAACGGCACTTCGTAACTCTGTGTGAAATATTATTTTACCTTTGGGAGACGTTTTCGGAAGGCAACCCTAAAAAGTTCGCTTATCCGAATACAGTTTATGATACGATGAACAACGAATAGATAAGATGTCATTCTTATGAATTTTGGGAGAAACTCTTCTTTTCACACTTTCAAACTTCAGACACCCAGACCTGGTGTCTGAAGTTTGAAAAAGTCTGTTCAGTCAGTTCATCATAAGCATATCTTTATCTCTCCATTAACATTATAGTTAACTTCCATATTCTCCGTAAATAATGTTTTTTCTGTATAGTCTTGAAAACTTTTATTTACCCTGTCAATACTGTTAAATTGTTTTTTACACGTAAACACAAACCTGATGAGCAAAGAAATTAACGAAGCAGGAACGTTGTCTTACATAAAATAATTAATTTGCCCTCAGAAACTTACTATTAGGTAACATTAATCAAACTACTAAGCTCGGGCCAAGAAAAAAATACTTCCAGAAAAAGCGTATAGCTACATTCTTACACAGAATTACCGTAATCTGAGCAATTAACCGTGTTGCTCAGGGGAGGTCTTCGCATGATGACCCATTTTCATAAAACATAAAATTAATTGCTATAAAAACATTGAAGGTTCTATTATGTACCTACTAGCTATTAAATTGCTACCTTTTTTTTCACATAATACACAAAATATTGGAATAATACGCCTCGTATTGGCGTTTGAATTAATTGGAATAATTTAGGCTTTTTATTCTTATCTCTTTAGAACGATGTTTCTAGTTTACCTACTGCATAGTTTCAAAGAAACATACTCGTAAATATGAAAAAGGCCAAAAAAACGATGATGTGTAACATCCGACATCTCATTGCACCTTGGTAATAAGCAACATTAAGATAATAACTCGATAATAAGCCACATTAAGGGGCTCGTCAAGGTCGGTCCTGACAATGAACTCTAGCACCGCGTGCGCTCATTGGTCAAATCAAATAGCGCGCGCTTCCCCGGCTTCCGCACACACACATTCCCGTCCCTTTTCACGAAATGACTCCCACAGATTTCCCACTCCACAGATTACAGGAAAGCGAGAGGAAAGATGTTACACATCAAAAACTTTTATTTCAAGTCCATTTGGTTAGTATACACGACTTAACGGCCAGTTTCTTTATCAAAAGTAATAGACAAAGTAACGTCATAAAGTCAAAGTAACGGTTAAATTTGTTTCTTCACAATTTTAGCTGTTACTTTGACTATTACTTTAGCCTCTAACCTTTATTGCTCATTAAGCTGCTGTGAAAGCTAAAGTAATGGTCATTTTGTCAGTTGTACTGTTGCAGGTTAGACTATATTCAATACCTGTTTGAGCTGTTAGCTAACATAAATCACTGTGTAATAAGATAATCAGTAGGTAATAACCTAGATTTTATTTTATAAATAAAATATTAAAATGGCATCAAGATCGTCTAATGAAAATTCAAGTTCATCAGACCATGAACTTATCGTGCGTTATTTAACGTATAAGCGTAAGAGATTTAATATTAGCAAGGATATTTTTTTATGGGACGAGGCTGATTTTCTGTTCCGATACAGAATGCCAAAGGAAACAATTACATACCTCAGTTTATTGTTGCAAGACAAACTGACGCCAACCACTTTGAAGTAAGTCTCAGTTTCAGTTTGTAGTTTACCGGTAGGTACCTATATAAAGAATTACATAATAAGTACAAAAAAGTACCTACTTACTTACTTTTTTTTAATAAGCCTAACTGTAGTGTATGTACCAGTACCTACGTACCTACCGCACGTGTCTTGCCTTCAATTATCTACCATATTTTACAGAAATAAAGCTCTATCTGTGAAAGAGCAAATATTGCTGGCTTTACGATTTTATGCAACTGGATCAATGCAACAAGTTGTTGGAGATATATCTGGCATTCATAAAAGTACAGTATGTAAATGCGTTTTCAATGTTTCACACGCTATAGCATCTTTATCAGGGATGTTTATACAAATGCCAAGAAATGAAGATCTCGAAAGCATATATTGTAAATTTTATGACATAGCCAAATTTCCAAAAGTAATTGGAGCTATTGACTGTACTCATATATCAATTATATCACCTGGTAGGTAATATTTATTGGCATCCTAGGGCAACTAATTACTTTATGTCCCAGGATAAATAGTAGGTATTTTATGTGTTAATCCAGGACATGGTCTATGTGTGTACCCTTTATTCGTGATTGAAACAAATATCCTATTATATATACAATATAATATAAAAGGACACAAAATATGCATAATAAAAAAAATCTGTTTCAGGAGGTGAAAGGGCGGAGTTGTATAGAAATAGGAAAGGTGTATTTTTATACAATGTCCAAAGAATATGTTATGCAAAATAAAAAATAAGAAACATAGTTTGTCTTTGGCCTGGTGGATCACATGACAGTACAATTTTGAACAGTATTAATTTTAAAGAATTGTTTGAGCGTGGCCAGTATGGAGATTTTATTTTGTTAGGAGACTCCGGGTATCCAGCAGAAAGATATTTGTTGACGCCCCTTCGAAATCCTGCAACCCCAGGAGAAATATTGTATAATAAAAATCACTTTAAAACAAGAAACACAGTAGAGTGCTCATATGGAGTGTAGAAGCGACGGTTCCCATGTATTGCCTCAAAACTGAGACTAAAACAAAACTGGATAGAAGCATTATGCATATGCACTTATAACAAACGTCTAACATGTGGTAATTTAAAACACTGGTAACCTAAAAGAAATTTAGGGATTTTTTGTAACAAATATAACTACATTAAAATGAAAAAGCATTATTCACATAAACTTATACCTAACATCTAACATGTGATATTTAAAACAACGGTCACTTATAATAATGACGACATACCTAGGCGTCATGTTTATGTCCAAATTTTCTTCATAAACTCCACTCACACGTCACACAACTACACTCCATATTCAATGTAATACAGTATTTCAATCCAATTTCAAAGCTGTGTTACGAATGCTGTGCTGTCCTTTATGATCTTTCACTTTGACATCTGGCACGACTTGACAATGAAATTGTGGTGCTGCCATGTGCAAAAAAACTCCCCACGATTTTTTGGAGAAATTACGACGTTTGTGTAATAGCAACTCTTTTGACTTTTACTTCGGCTGTTAGTTGAATGAAGAAACACATTTGCCGTAGTATCAGTAAAGGTCAAGTAAAAGTCAATGCTTTTACTGATTACTTGCTGTTGATGAAGAAACTGGCCGTTAGAAACTAGAGTTACTATTTATTGCTACACTACAGTAGTATGTAGGTGTATCAAATGTCCCAGTATGGGACTGTCCCGTCTGTCTTCTATAGTTTTCAGGACGTTGTTGGGGCTTGCGCGTACACTGCACATGATAGAGGCGCATCGCTTGCGCATGATGGCGTGAAAGCTATTTATTCCCGCTTCTGTGAACATGCCGAAAGCCCTGCAGTAGCGGGCAACCCGAGCGCTGTATGCCTTCTCGATGCACGTGACTGACTGCATATATTGAACGACTGACTACGCTGTAAATAGTGTAGCTTTTACTTCAGCAGTGCATTTTGCAAATCTGCAAGCCAAAATATTACACGCTCAATATTCAGGCTCTCTTTTAGGTCAACAATCGGGTAGGTTTTAGTGCCTGCCTTAAAGACTAATACCGTAGTTTTGTATTAAGCCCATGAACCCTTAAAAATAGATGACGGTGATGTACGAGATTTTCCTTTTTCCACAAGCAGACATTAAATGTACGCCATATCTACATCTCCTGACGGCCTCCGCTCTCCATCGTATGAGACGCTGCAAATTTGCGTAAATCCCGGTTAATTTCCATAAATCTCGTAAAATGATCGCGTTGCGTTGGCTGAAGCGCGATATTACCGTATTACGAGTTTTTAACATCCGTTGCGGAAATGTGTCGAACACTAACGCGTGTTTTAGTGTTTTACCAGAAAATATGAACTATTTATTGATCATTCGAATAGATAAAAAAGTTTTACTATAGAGCGACCTCGCTTCGCACGGTTTTTACGACTTGATAAAACATCGAGATGTTATGTTTCATATGAATTTATTCTACACATAAGACTTCCGCAGAAATTCTCTAAATAATTACCATCACCAAAACCGCATCAGAATCCGTTGCGGAGTTTAGAAGAACAACGCGGTCACAAATACAGACACGAAAAAGAGACTTTAATTTATAATTTTATATATAGATTGTGTTATACAAAGTTTTCAAATGATTATTTCCTAAGAATACATATTAGTGAAAACCAGGATAATTAACTAAAGGAGATCTAAGCTTCAAAGTCTTAGTCAGTATTGAAACGTAAATAAATGTGCCTCTCAAAGCTATTTCTTCAATTTAATTTACAGATTCTGCTCATTCAAAAACACGATTAATTTTATTACGTTCATCATTTAATTACTTTCTTATTCCATTAAAATGATTAAATCGATTTAAAAAAGGAGGTTTATACTTTAAGAAGTAGCGCCTAGTGTAGGGCTCGTGAAAGAAATGATTACTTCAAAGAAGTTTACTTTAAAAAATTAAAATTAATTTACAAATTAAATGTCGCCATCCGTGGTCCGCCTTTGTACGGTATTTTATTTTTACTTGTGCATAAAGTTTTAATAAATAAATGCTGACAACATCACATTTTTCAGGTATATTCGAGTCTATATATATTATAAACTTGAAATACGCGACGCGGTCGTTACCGGTAAAGAACTGTCCATAGATATAATTTCTATGTTACTGTCTGTCCATAAACACCTCGCTACACAATATCTCCTTTTTATGAACACGTAAAGTATCCTCTCTACGTAAGAACTGACACACTTTATACACGTACGCGACAGTTCATCACACGCAGCCATTTACAACTACTGAACATTATTTATGAGCAACTGTTATTGAACAAGAGGAAGAGGATCAGTTTGATGGCGCTTGATACCTTTTTGGTGGTCTGCAACTGACAGATAAATATTAGTTTTGGCAGGTGCTACCATACCTTGGGTGCCATTTTTTTTAAGGAATGCGAAATAAAACGAAATATCTATTAACCAAGCCAGCCCTGCATATTCATATTAGCAAATCCAATTAGTAGGCGTTAACAGAACCCACCTGCCATTAGCCAATGAATTAGTCGTTCGCTTAATAAATCGTGCTGAACATGGGGTGTATCGGTAATTAATTCCATTAAGACGATTTTCACGGATCACTAACGACGAAAAGCGAGCGCAATCCGAACATGAGCACACACTCACTAGCCGGACCGATGGAGTTCTGTTCGTTATCTGATCAAAAACTGTCAGCCCATTATTATCTGATAGACTATTAACTTGAATGTTGTGGAAAACCGTTTCCAAAACTATGACGATGGTGTTTCTATCCTAGAGGTTAGTACTGATACATAAACTTACATACGCTTTCTTTCCATGGGGTAGGCAGAAACTACAGAACGCTACCCGCTTCGATTAGTACTTATAACATGGTGTATAATGCTGATTAGTTTTCTAAAACACAGAAGGAGTCATTATTACACAACAACAAGTGCACAAAGAAATTATCGAGTATATATTTTCCGCGTCACGTTCCGTGGCAGCCCTCTGCATCCTCATAATGCAGCAACATGGGAGACCAATATATTTTTTATGTCATTTTTAAAGAATTTAGTCACGTATCAGGATTTATTTCTCCGGGAGAATTTACGGTTGAAATGTTTAATTTCGAAAGTTTAAAAGGGATTTTTATATGCGCTGTTGAGAATCGATGCTGGGGTTCAACAAATCATAAAGGAAATTGGGAATATTTTTGTCCGACATCTCTTATTGTATAAATTTACTTTTCGTCCCACTTGCTCAAAAAAGTGACATTCTATGCCACAAAAAGCGAACATAACAATAGTCATTTTTAACCTGTTAAAAACAGGGAAAGAAAATTGTACTGAATTTCATTCATCCTCTAGGGGGAGAATGTGATTTAAATTTGGAATACTTACCGAAATTTATACTGAACTACATCTGTGTTTACACCATTGAGTTTGTATATATAGCATTATACATCTTTTTGAAAAAGGAATACGCATTTATTATGCAGTTATGATTATTAAATAAAATTACGAAAACCGACGAGGCCGTATGAGCTTGATGCCTTTGCTTTTCCGACAAAAAAATATTAGTCTAGGAATTTGCCGCGTTTTTGTTTTCTTCAAATACATAAACGTTAAGTTTATTTTAATTTATTTTTATAAATAAGTTAATGTTCTAAAAATACGTTACGATGTTAAATCAAAGCGACAGTGACAGTGAATTGTCGGATTCCATCAGTGCAAATGCTGCCGCAATTATAAATAATTTGCTTCCAACAAAATCCAAGGAAAATTTTCAACATGGAGAAGTGCGAAAGGCCTATCAATTTCAGAATCAGTACTTCTTGTCTATTTTGATTATTTATCCAAGACAAAGAATCCGAATACACTTTGGTGCATATACTCAAAACTGAAAGCTACAATAAGCATCAAACACAGCATTGAAATAAATAGATTCACGAAATTACTGGCTTTTTTAAAAAGAAAATCAGAAGGGCATTGCGCAAAGAAGTCTAAAATTTTTACGACTCAAAATGTGGAAAAATTTCTTAATGAAGCTCCTGACGAAATTTTTCTGGCCACAAAAGTAAGTATACATGATTTAACTATGAATATTTCGTATCTTAGTACTGGTAATTATTCTATATATGTATCCCTGTTTTTTATCTTTGTTATAGGTGACCTTAATTTTTGGACTCAATGGTGCTTGCCGCGGATGTGAACTTGTAAACTTATAGGTGGAGGACGTTGAAAATCATTCCAATGACTTGCTGCTGATTAATGTAAAGGAAACTAAGACAAAGAAAAATCGGTCATTCATTGTACAAGGATAATATACTAAAATCATTCATAAATACCAAGCATTACGTCCCACCAACATGGAAAACAATAGATGTTTTATAAACTATCGGAATGGGAAATGTACTCGACAAGCCATCGGCAAAAATAAAATTAGCAATATGCCAAAGGAAATTGCTAAATATTTAAAACTTAAAGATGTTGAACTCTATTCCGGTCACTGCTTTAGAAGAACGGCGACTTTCTTGGCAGATTCAGGGGCGGATATTACGTCAGTAAAAAGACACGGTGGTTGGAGCTCTGATGGAGTAGCTGAGGGTTATATCGAAAGCTCAATGGCGAATAAAACCATATTAAGCAGTCAAATTAACAAAAATATAAAACTTAATCCATCAGAGCCACAACCATCAACTTCGGCATCTTATCTTCGTCCGTAACTCACGATGCACCACCACCACTATCTCCGACGTATACTATCTACAATGAAACGCAAGTTCCTCAGACGCAAGAACAGAGAAATACTCAAATCAACTCATCAACAATAAATGTACCAAACAAAAATGTAACTCTCTCTATCAATAATTGGACCAATGTTTCGAATGTTAACTTTTACTTTTAATTGTCATTATTTTTAATAAATGCTTATCTCATATTATTATTGTGTTAATTTTTTCGCAAATGGTACGAAAAGTAGAGTATTTTCCTCGGTGATAAAGCTGTCTTAGTCTTGGGTGAACTTAAATCCCTCGCTACACTCAGGACTCGTCTTAAATCCCTCGCTTCGCTCGTGATTTAAGTATTTAACACCCTCGCTACGCTCGGGAGTAAACCTCGAGTCCTTCGTTACGCTCGTGATTTAAATCGTCACCCGCGACAGAAGACACTGCTTTATCCCCTTGGTTAATAATCTACTATTAAACGCTACTTTCCAATTTATCCTTTCCAAAAACAGTCATCTGGTAGTAACGTTCAACATTGCATCCGATTAATTAACATCACTACAGTGACATTGAATTACAATTAATTACAGTAGATGGGAATGAAATGCTGTAATTTACTTCAACCGAATTAAAATCAGACATTTCGTTAATGGAACTCTAATACAAAATTAATTCATTTTTTTTTTAATTTCCCTATAATCTAAATCAGCCACTAAACAGTCCACAATTCAATAATTAAATATCGGAATAAAAAGGTTCCATCTCTATGTAATTTAGCATTTTATCACTTCGGGTGGACGACGTCTCTCCACAGAAGTCTTTTTATTCCGATAATGATCGTGTATTATATAAAATAAATACCAGACTCGACGAAATGCATTGTCGAAATCAAAAAATCTGTTAAACTATTCAGCAGGTCCTTTGTGATGTAAAAGTCGCGTATATTTTTTAATGCAACTTATCTACTTTCATACCATGTTACAAAATGATAACAAGGTTCGTTCATTGAATCCGTTTTAGGATATAACTTCATAATATTACGACTGGAAGACAAAGATTTCCCAAGGTTCTGGCAGAGTTTTTCAAATTCTGTGACCTTACAGTTTATTTTTATAAAATAAACGAACTCTGCGTTTTCAATTTCGAAAAATGCTTTTAGTAGATTTTAGCAAAGCATAAAACTTATCTTGCGAATGTACAACGCCTAAAAGCCTCTCATTTCAGTCATTTTGAAAGTAAACTAATGAGGAAGCTAATCAACACAGTTGCTTTTGATAACGACACCTAATTACCACTGCCACTCGTCGTATCATTACCCCCACGTCTTTGGAGACTTGCCAAAGACGAAAACCGGTCTGTAAGAGTGGCATTCTAGTTTTTACTGCAGCTTCTATAAAACGAATCGCCTGAAAGGTTCTTTGAGCGAAAGGATAATCTTAAGCATCATAAAAGTAATGATAACTCTTTGAGAGCGGTAACTGGTCGAGGAAAAGAATATTTAATACAAATGAGACTCGAGAGAGACTAATTTGTTGACAATAGGCAGCAATCATGAATGTTTTCAGATTATGTAGACAGAATATATAACGTCACATAAAAACAAAATCATGTTTGGAACAAGAAAACCATTGCACCGATCAAAATAATAATCACTACATAAATATGTGTACCCGAACCCTAATAAAAATTTGGAAAATTTCTGTTACAGGTTGTGTACAAAAATATCGAATGTAAGTCTATTATTTTTTGCTGTTTATGGTCAGGGTCAGACGTGCCCCTCACAGAACACAGAAAGTTTACGATTCTTGGAGGGTGTCCAGGAGACTCCCGTCCATTGCCAAAGCCTACATGTACCGCTCTATATAAGCGATGCAAAAAATGTTCGAGTGTGAGAGTAATAATTATACAGTACAGCGTAAATGTTACGTGCACGCTGCTTCACGCGCGGGGTGAGTACAGTAATCAAGTGAATTGAGTCTTTAACTGAAAATGGTACGGTAGTTTTAGTACCAGTTGTAACAGTGGTTAAAAATAAGGACCACAACGCTTTATGACTCTTCATTGTGAGGGTACGAAATTTTCTTTTTTTTATTGGCTTGCGAATGGAAATTTCCTTGTTTGATGAACGGGGACTATTTTAATTGCAGTCTAATCACAGTTGTAGCGTGTAAATAGATTATCTTGAGTGTTGTCTCTTACCTAAAACAAACAGAAAACAATATGATAAGTAACTACATAATCTCTTGTAACACTTGATTTTGCTACAGTCAAAATAGCCGTTTAATATAAGATACTTATCACCAAAGACCAAAGCTTTCACAGCGTAGCGGTGACGTCATCACGTCGGCTACTTCGTAGCAACCTCGAAGTCCTCTGTACTTCACAAGACTTTTTTTTTGTAGTTATCTAAATACAACGGCGGGCGGCTATTTCATTTAATATTATAATGGGGCTTCACTTTCCTACCATGGTGTCATAAAATAGCACAAATCACAAAGAATATCTTCCAAACTCAGAACCAAATAAACTGTCACGTCTTTCTAAAGTCCCCGTCACGTGAGTGGTTTGAATACGGTTTTTTTTTATCCAACTGTGTCATAAATCCTACACCAAATCTTTGAGGAGGGAACCTAGATCGTTTGTAATCATCAGCAAACTGTTTTGAGGTATTGAGATAAAAGTGGTTGTGTGTTTTCGCTTTCCCTGTGTTGATCAATGATACTAGATTCTTTCATGGCATTGTAGACATTTATATAATGACATAACGTCACGCCTGTAACACGCCTGTTATCCAGACGTGTACCTGTAGTACACCCACATTTCGCCAGTTATGTTTAAGTCCCAAGTAATAGGGGGGAGCCTATTGCCAACAACCGGGCACAAATCCTGACTCCGGACTGCCACTGAGAAATTACTATAATAGAAAAACATTAATATTATCCTTAACTATTACTTACTAGTCCACTGTCCTTTGTTTTTAACGCTCCTGTATTGATCGAGATATTAAATCAGACGAGCAGTCTATGATTTCATAAGTCATGATAGTTTCAACTGTAATATTATGCAACCATTTTCACTAACTTACGTAAAAATATAGTAAAGATATTAGTTTGACCCCGCGCGATGCCAGAATAACAAATAAAAACCAACCCAATGTAATAAATTACGTTTATGTAAATTCTTTATGATGTAATTTGCCACTTTCTTTTAATATTCCAACCGGTTTCACAAATGGCTTGGTATCATATTCTCCTCAACCATTAAACGAAAATATTATGTACTTTATCAAAATATCAGTATTTTGTCTAACAATTATTAACCCAATTTTAGATATACCTAGGTACCTACGGCAAATAACTGATACGCTAAACTTAATATTATTACTGGAGTTATTGCCAAACCTTCGCCTCACCCTTAATATCTGAGGTTCTGCTAACATACCAGAGTAAATATTAATCTAGATGAAAGCTTGCTGATTAATTTTCTCATAAACTTTGATATCAAAACCAAGACTTTTTAGAGCATCAATTTATAAAAAAAATGGGTCTCATAAAAAGATATCTGGAGTCTGGGATATCGTCAGCAGGACAGACAAAAATAAAGTAGCTGTACGATTAAAAGTTTTAATGTAGTAAATCAATTACGTTACTAATACCAGTAACGGTAAAGATACCTAACCCTCGTCCACAAAACCATTAGAATTGCTTGATATTTTTTGAAGAAATGAAAAGTCTCAAACCGCGTCTTCATTGAAAATAATGAAGTGTTCACTGTCGTCCGTCGAGCAGTCGAGAGCTGTCTCTTGTCTGTTATTAATGGAGCGGAGACGGCCTGAATCGTTATGGATATTAAAAAGAACATTGTAAATGCCTTCTTTTAGGATTGCTTCGCTACAAACGAATGACGATTTTGTATCCGTCGTTGGCGGCAAACGAGTTTTTCCCGTTTCGGCGTGTTGCCCTCGTAACTTCAAAAGTGGCACGTTTTAGTTGGGCATCAATTGCCAAAATTTTACAGAACCAACGTTTTTGTGAGCTCACTTGTTATATTTGATGACAGTGAAATTAGATTGACATGAACTTATGATAAACTTTACATCTCATCTGAACGTTACAGTTATCCCTTCAATTCACTATCAACAAAAAAAAAATGCTTTTTTTAACATAGTTTTATAACCTGGCAGCGGCAAAACATTAAAATTAAATTTTTAAATTAATCAGGTGCCATACGAAAACCTGCCAATTATATTTAACTACGTGGCAAATTGAAATATTGACATGAGTACACAATCATTTCAGTGCTCAGTAACATCACCACAAAATACTTACCTGACAAGATGGTTTTATTAATTGGGTTTCCGTGCGCCTACGTTAACGGAAAATAAAAATAATTGTTTTACTTTTGATATACCTATTCTGGAATTCTCGTGAGATACGTACAATAATACTGCAATTCTCTCTTTTTGCCTAGCCTGATACCATTTCATTTGGGGTCGCCTCTCCTTGTCGTTCTTCGTCAGATGTTTCGATTCTTGGTCGTCGAGTCATTCACTTGAGCTTGCTTCAGGTCATTATTGTCTGTAAGACATCGAAGTGAGAAGGGAATCTACCTCGCTTCTTAGGACCTGAATTCATGTAGAGGATTTGCTTAGTCATGTGTTCCTCGAGCTTTCTCATTACATAGGTACCCATACCACCCCAGGCGCATTTCAGAGAGTTTTTCTTCAAATGGGCGGATCTTAAAACTTCCTCGGATATGCTCGTTTCTTATTATGTCCTTAAGAGTAACTCCTCCATTAAACTATTAATTCATTAAGCTATGGTTTACAACCATTCCTTTTCATATTGTAACCAAAACACCTCGTACCTTTTCGCGGTCGTTGACTAGACAACATTTTTTTTTATGACCTACTGTTGCCACCTAGTTTACCCACTTTTGATTTATATGACCTCTTTATAGACGAAGTTTTATCGGTGAGCGAATGTGTAAGTAATCTAGAAGCTAAGCTTGTTCTGTAAAGAATGTAATTGTTTTCACCTCTTGTGATACGGGGAGCATATATGAACATTAAGTGGATATTTACTAAGGTAATCTAACTTGGCTTAATTATAATATCGTAAACCTATTTTCGTACATATTTTACAAGCTTATAGTTGAATGCGATGGATCACTACGTCAAGAAATTCTAGATCACTCGGTCAAAGCTGCACTTGAGTTAGTTACAAACTGTCACAAGCGTTCCCGCGAGTCTTTGAGAACTCTAAACTTTAGTTTCTACTGAGCGCATAATTTTGGTTCTTTAATTTAAACTTTACAAAACTCTTTGAAACTGGTTAGCCCGTACCTTGGGGAAATATTTACTAACGGACTACTTTGTTTTGAGATTACTAAAAGCAAAACTATGTAAGAAAAGTTGTTCTTTAAAAATTCATTTTTTTCTTCTAAAAATATAAGATTTCTCTTCTAAAAATATAAGAAGCTTTCGAATATAAAACATTTCGGGTTTCATAAAGAGTAGAAAATATTACACTTAGTATTTTATAAGAGCATTACCTTAACTACACTCGAGACTAAAAAAAAACCCGTTATTTATATACATATTATGTAGGTACTACGATTGGAACCATTTTTGAAAGTTTTAATGTTATTAAGTAATACGAAAATACATTTAAAGTTCTGCATTTCACTTCTTATGCTGGACGAGGCATTAGATATTAACCTAATTATGTATTTCTGAACTTAGCCAGACGTTCAGTTTAATATTTTCAACTGAAGCCACAGCCTGGAACGCCAGTTGAGTACGGGTCGAGCTTGAACACGCTATATTGTAATTCGGCCATTAACAAACTGGGACTCTGTGTCTCAATGCCCCGATAAATAAATTCATATTTACGCTTAGTTTTTCCATTAAATTGGTTCACTGAAACAGAACCATTCCCAATACCCTACAATAGTTCCCGGTGCCAACGTAATTTAATACTGATTTAAAAAAAACTATGAAAAGTTGAAATAAAAATAAACACAAATATATACAATTTGTGGTTACATTTATTTCAACTTTACACAGTTTTTTTTAAATGGTAACCGACCACTTACATTCCATTACCATACCGAAATAGTAAACTAAAATCCTTTTTCACAAGTAACCCGAGAGGCACAGAAATTAGATGGCTTTTTGTTTTTGGGCAATAGCCAATATTCTCACACAGGGTGGCTATCTACTCGGATTTCCCATGGATTTGTTGCTAGTTTCCGAAGTAGCTACACTATTCGATGTTAAAGCGGTCCTTTTTCAACATCCCAGTGATAGATGACAGCCATTCCAGATGGTTACAAGCCATTCTTTTTGCTTTGGCAATTTTACGAACTTTGAAATATTTTTATAGCTTTACCGAAAACAGATGATGGAGAAATATTGCCGAATTATGAGTTAACATTTTCCACCCTTTTTTGTTACTGACAACATCGCTTTATATACACATTTTCACTCAGTTAAGCGGCAAACGGATGCTTTACTGACACCTGGGAGGGTTAATGTTTCGTGATAAATAACATAGAAGGCTGAAAAAAACCTGGAACGACAAAAACAGATATATAAATAGCGCCTCTTGGAACGCCAACTGAAAGAATTGAATTGGTACCATAAACAAAAACATCCAGTACAGTCACAAAATGATGCAAAAAGTCCAAGAACGAAATGAAACGTCAACTGAACCTTAAGTACAAAAAATGCAAATGAAAGCGGTTCTCGTTAGTTCTGATCAGGACTCGAACCTCCGACTCCGGGCTCCGGCGCCGCCATGTTGAAAGGTACGGATGGAAATTGGAAACCTGCGGTGACCTAGAGCTTTAATTTGCTGCTGTAGGTACATTGAATGTAAACGTTTTCCGAGTACTCGTATTGAATTGGTTTGCTTTTATTTGGAGTGTCGGTAGGAGAATATTGTACAGTTTTACAATGCTTTTAAAAAGATTTTCTACCAAGAATATTAAGTAAACCACAACACTAACACACACTAACTACTACATAATTTTTTAAATTTTTAAAAAAAACATTCGGCATTTTTACTTATATATCCACAGAATTCATGGTTCAATGACCTTCCGGCGCATTGAAAAAGACTGTATTTCATTAAGGCACTTATAATCAGAGGAGTTAAAAAAGGGAGAACTTCAATCAAGCATGTTAAGAATAATAAGAATACTTGAAGAATAAAGTAACTTTTCTCATACATGCTTCGAAATTCGGGCATTATTAACCGACTTCAAAAAAAGGGGGTTATTTTTGTAGCGGCATCTACATCGCTACATGCAAACTACGCATCAAAGACCTGACGTCACACAACATCCTGACGTCACACAAATCATGCATCGCGCAATTAGAGTTTACCGCGCGATAAACATATATACAAGCTTCCCGACTTCAACCTCTGGGCAATTGCCCGCCAGACATCACACCCGTCTGGTCGGAGGATCCTCCCTTTTCTATGGGGGATGAGTGAATTTTACACCTTGTTCCTCATACCCCTAAATTTTGACAACCTTTACGAGATTAATCGAAATAATTGTTGTACTGGTCGAATAAAATCCATATCTGTCGCGTTTAGCGGCCGAATAAATTACTATTAAAACTCGTAGCTGTCGTGTTATTTAAAATGGAACGAACTTTTCACTTCATGGCAACCAAGGAGGTATCAAAGATTTTATTTAAATTTCGATTTGGTTTCTGATTAAAGTAAAAGGGGTGATAGACGTGCGAGCATGTACGCGTTCCTATGGCTCGGCAATCTTTTTCGCCAGTGTGTCATACTAAGTACGCGCAGTTTAAAATCGCTGAGTAAGTTCGTCGGCGAACCAACAGGTTTGAAATTTTGCTCGTAGCCCACCTTGGTTCATAGTTTTGTACGTCTGTCATCGCCGCGAGTCACGAGCCGGTATTTTATTTCGACATTTGTGTAATTTTTGTTTAGTTTAGTTCAGAAAATTCGACATCATCGCGATACAGTGTGAGCAAACTTCACGTGTGTCACCGACGGTGATCCGAGTAAGTTCACGAACTTAAAAACCGCGTACTTAAATTCGCACGTCTATCACCCATTTAAAGAAGAAACAAATCCACTTATTGGCGCGTGAAAAATTATCTTAGTTCGTCATTGCTTCTGGAATGTATAATTAATTTACTTATCTTGAATTTTCGCGCATTATATAATGAGAAAAGTACTACACAAGCTTTGGCCGCAACCAGGTATTGATGGACTTCGCCTAGGCCCAAATTTTCACGATCGTCCATCAATGCCCCTGTTGCAGGCCGCGATTGTTATGTATATCTTATACATTACAGTCGCGAAAGGTGTTTACGTTCACATAACTCGTCAAAATGTAGGGAAAGGCAATTTTTTTTTTCGCGATATCATGGTTAATCCCATTGGGAAAGTTGTTCATAATGATGAGTACAATGACCCCTTAAGCGGATGCCCATGAATCCAATTTATTTCACCCTGTATATTATTATATAATCTTATCTGTGACTACTGAAAATCAGTGCTGGGCTGTGGGTCTCCGTAGCACAGCATCATGCTGAGTGGAGCCTTCTTGTGACAGTCATGACGTGCCAGCAGCTGCCGAATTTTTCTGTTTTGTGCTCGTTTCTACTCGAGTTTATTATCTTTTTTTTATGCACGTGTGTTCTGTGACAAATAAACTTATTTTTCTTTCTTTTATATAATATTATATAATTAGACATTTGTAAACATATAATATGACAAATAGCCAGATTCTAAACGCATCCATCTTTAATTATAATCCTATCGAAACCATAATGTGATGATACAATTCTGGTTTCGAAGCCCTTCAAATTCTCCAGGACTCTTTTATTTTCTTTTTCGATATCTCTCTCGAAAAATCATTTTCATTCATGCTAATAAAATATTTTATTTCTATTGCGCTTTCATAAATAGAACTCAACGAGATATAGGTTCAAAATAATTCC
Source organism: Agrochola lota (assembly GCA_947364205.1). Lineage (NCBI taxonomy): Eukaryota > Metazoa > Arthropoda > Insecta > Lepidoptera > Noctuidae > Agrochola > Agrochola lota. The sequence goes on along the minus strand of OX376235.1, from coordinate 14,376,683 downwards.
TTGCTTCATTAAAAATATCAAACAGAAACTGCTGAGCAACTTCAATAGCATTGTATTACGTCATACACATAATTATTACCCCGACCTCACTCGTCTCGCTCCACATTCTTACTTCCAGTATTTTAATTAGTGAAGCATTTCTTCACTGCGGCCTCTCCCGTGGTTCCGCATATTTTATGAATACCATGAGAGATGCGCTGAATGAGACGAGGGAGCGATAGTATAAAAGATTGTACGCAATTGTGTTATATAAAAACTGACGGTATATTAATTAAAAAGCTCCTGAAATGTTTACAAATGAAGTAGTGAGCGATCGCAGCACTCGTAGATAAATAGATGAGTCGTTGAACTTCGCAGCAGTCCACGCTGCTAAGTGCACATGGGAAGCTATAATTAGAACGTAGTTGATAGATGCTCTTACGTTAATGTCTTAAGCAGACACAAATATGGTGTGTTGACATCTGTAACGTTGTGTACCTGATTTACGAACTAATTACACCTGCCAACATCTATCAGCGACAGCAACAGTGTTGTTAGTTAGTGATTCAGACTGACAGATGTGACAAAAACAAATCACAAATCATAACACATTGAAGTTTGCCAACAACATGTAAATTACTAACTCTCCCATTTATCTTATGTAAGTGTGTCACATGGAAGGTCTTCTACATCAATTTCCCTATATTGTTTCTTTATTATTTTAAGTTTCGTAGCTAAACGTGTGAAGTTCTGAATATGGCAACCGCTATGAAAATAATAAAGACAAATTGCGTTTCGCCCACTTATCAAGCGTAGCGTCGTAGGTACTCTCAACGTCACATTACCGTCACACGGAAAATAATAAAGCCCCACAGGACGCTTGCGTTTCTCCGTCCAGCGATATTTCGATAAATGTTCTTAAAACATTGTGTATTAGGACGCATGCGGTTTTACACACACCTGCGTTACAGGCACGTTTTTATCGGTCGATAATAATGCTGCGTTTTACAAAATGTACTGAAAACAGCTTTGCCAGGCTTGCGTTATGATCTCGCGATAGAAACGCGCCTGTAAGGGCGAGAACTGGTTAGAAATATCGCATGACAAAAACGAAGTAGTGGGGGAGAGGCAAAACGAAAATGAAGACCGTGCAATTCTGTAGGTTTGACAAAAATATCTGGGTTGTATGGCTTTGCCGACCTAGTCTGAATTCGCCTTCTCCTGCCCTTGATTGTCAAGATCGTAGTCACACAACCTGCCATTTGGCACCTTACCAAAATATTTTGTTTTAAATTGAGAATTATACCTATACAATTTTTGGGTAGATGACTTTTGTTTTTGTATTTTTAGTTTCTCTATTTTCAAAATTTCAATCTAATATATCTTTAGCCTACTGTTCTTCAAGAAGGTCAGGTGCTGTACTACGTACCTGACCTTCCTGAAGAACAGTAGTAGCTACCGGCGTGCGTGTGACCAGACGTATGAACTTAAACGAAGGAAAAGGAGTATGTAAAGATCGTAACAGTTGGATCTATGTAGTGTCGGCCCACCTCCGTGAGAAGGATGAGTGAGTTTATATAAGTGTAGCTATATATGTGTATCTATTAACATTGAACGTCAATGTCTATATAGGATTCGTCTGGCTCTAAATAGTAACATTTTGGTTCAACGTCACCCTTGTACACATTACCCACAATATTTTCAGTTTCATACAAAATGATTTATGTTGTTAGTGCAAACGTTCTTCTCCGGTTGTATTCCGCCTCATGATCAAGGAGATAAAAACCTTTACCGAATATGGTGTATAAATTGAAGATATTTGTATCAAGGGATTGAAGAACTCACATTTGTGAACGTCATGTAATTAATCGAACCTCAAATAATTCCTATTTGTTTATTTTGGGGTCCTAAAATACTAAATAGCCGAGTAACTGTGACCAACTTTGATGTAACGCTCGCCGGCCGGGCCACTGTCGCGGCTCCACTCGCGCGTAGTTTTCACAGTTCTAATCCAACCTAACCTGTTTGGTCGGGGTACCCTAGCTTAGTTACTGGCGTTACTGCGACCAACTGTGAGAAAAGTTCGGCAAATTAAAGAGGCTCGTTTATTTAAAAAGTGTGCATTATTAGAAGCCTAAAAAGTTTTCAGACGTTCATTAATTTAAATAAAGTGTACATCGTTAGAAGGTCAATAAGTTTTTAGAGGATCAATTAAATATTTCACTTTGTGAACATAATGTAAATTCTTGTTTCGATAAACCACTGGATTGTTTTCCATTAATTCGAGAGTGTGCTGATTGAATATTAATAGTAGGTATTCAACTAAATATTTACTTTCAATTAATTTGGTCATTAGGCATTTCATTACAATTTCATAGATTTTTATGAAAGGTGAAGCAGAAACCGCTGAATAATCATTTATGGACGTACAACCACCCCGAGGATGGAAAGAAGAACATAAAATAATTCTGTATATAATTTCAAATAAATAAATAAAAAATTTTGAACCAATTGTAGAGTGATATATGGATCACACCGATTACGGATTAAAGCTAATCCGTAATCAACGTGATCGATTACTTCTCTACGATTACTACGATCTACAATTATTGAACTCGGGAAATGCATAATCCTCTATTGAATAATAATGATGGCGAAAACTATACGAAAAGGATAAGGAATCTGCGAAATGGCTTATGTTTTCGTGGAAATAGGAAGAGAAAATCTGAACGTACCAACCATTTTTTTTTAATATCATTCATTTCTTTGACAAACTCATTAAGATAAATAAACGAACAGTTGCAGTCTTCTGGAAAAGTTCTAGTAAAAATCTCTGCAATATTAATGAACAAATGGACGCATTAAATTAAACTTTGCTACTTTACAGAACGTTCCACTGCCTCGAGGTGCAATATCGTCTCGTTAGAGACACAGAATTGTACTTTGAATTTATTCTACGCTTCCTTTTAAGTGGTATTTATTCACAATCGTTTAGCAATATTGTATCCTAATCGGCTTGAGAGAAAATAACTAGCCACACTAATACCGCAGCCACAGATTACGATTGACGAATCATAAAAGCAGACGGCTTATACAGATATTCTCCAATTATTATTAATGACCTCTAAAATACCGTACTAATAGCAGTGATAGCATAGTGGTGTGACCGTCTGACTGTAAAGTCATAGGTCTCGAGTTCGAACTCAAGCCACGCACCTCCGACTTTTCGGATTTATGTGCGTATTGTATAATTATCACTTACTTCAAAAACGGTGAAGGAAAGCATCGTGAGGAAATCAGCATGCCCGAGCGATATTTTTCGGCATGTGAAGCCACGTCAGAGGCCCATGAGCGGCTTTAAAACTGACACCAGGTTAGTCACTAACCACACCAAAAGAAGAATATCGAAGAAATTACTTAAACAGTTTGTCACGAAGATCCATTAATAAGTAAATCCACGTTAAGTAGAACGAGATGAACACGACAAGGTTAATTTCTATCTTTCATTAGTAGGTGACGATCCTCCAGACGGTGTGACTTGACGACGGCGCGGTGCGTGTAGGGTATTACAGCCTTAATTTTGTTTCGAGAAATTTAGATACCTCGGTGTACAGACCGTGTAAGGTCTTGATAACGGACGTTTGGATCGTGGTACAAAATAAATAATTTTGCTCATGTTTAATCATTTTATATTTTGTGATAAGTCTGGTTAGCTTTTTTAACAAGAAATCACAATTAATGATAAAGTGAAGAAAAAAATCCATTTTATCATTAACTGTGAATTCTTGTCTTTAAAAATCAAAACTACTTGAAAGATGGATAGTCTCTTGTTTGCAATACTGATATGAGAGCAGGAAGTTTCAAATGTAGATGCAAAAGTCAAAAAGATCTTCCCGCACAAATCCAGCTACTTCACCTGACAGACTGTGTCAGGTGACGTAATCGCTCACAGCGCTGATATCAATAATTGGCGTTCCGAGTTAGTTATCACGATTATTACAGCAGCTGAGGGCCGTCAACAATTCGGAATGCTCGTGAACGCTCTCACGGTGCTCGCTCAACGTCAAAACTTGCCTATCATATTTTTTTGGTTTAAACTACTCATTTCTTCTTCTTCGTTTGTTAGGTGGCCTCGGTAGCCAGAAGCACATTTTCGAAGATGCCACGTTTGTATAAAGTTATGATGCGACTCAAAACAAAACAGCACAACTGTCATCTTTGACAGCACTTACGGTGATATTAGTAAAAGGCATGGTCGGCGTTATCGCAAGATGGCGCATGTCATGACGTCATCTATGACGATTCATAATATATCGTTATCGCGCTCAGGCTTATTCGGTACGGCCGTTAGCACGCTCAAATCGATTACAGCGTAACTCGGAATGCAGGGTTAATCTACTTGATTGATTCCACTGCGCTGGGACCTTTGAAATCAAAATGGCTTCGTTTCCGACGCATCGAAGAAGTACTCACTACAAAGAAAACTCGTGATAGCTTTAATTAGACCATTCTAAAACTAAGTTGTTTACGTAAAACTTAAATAAATATATTTTTTAACAAAAAGAAAACAACCGACTTCCATTACCAAAAACTTTAATATCGGAACACTGACTTTTGAAATTAAAGTTATTTTTCACTTTGTAGTGTGTTTTTGGAAGTCAGATGTTTTCTTTTTTTGTCAAAGTGTGTTTTTAAGTAACAGATCTATGTTTAAACCTTATTTGAAGTGAAAACTTCTTTAGCATCGTTGTGATTTGAAAGTCGATGAAACGAAAAAGCGACAGTAGTAAAAAGAGACGAACACATAAATTCATAAGATTTAACGTGGGAGAAAATGAGATAGGAAGCATTATACAGTGTACAGTGTTTCTTATATTCGTGTTTCTCTTTGTGCTCTGCTTCGTACCCCCTCCACTCGTGTTTACCAAGGCATAGTGGGAGTTTGCTTGGGCCTCAGCGTTCTACGTTTGTTAATACGTGTTTGTGCGCGCATGCGTAGTACAAAGCTTGAGAAAAGGCATCACAACAACCGTGGTGTCTTGTATACGTGTACGTATATAGTCTACGTTTTAAGAGTTTGAAAAAACTCTTCATAATAAAATTCTTCATCATTTTTATAATGAAATTCTTCAAATATACCAAAAAAGAATGCAGAATATTGTCGCGATTATCGAAAAAAAAAAGGGAAAACAATATTAAAAAGACAGCAAAAAGTTCAACGGAACGTATTCGGGAATTTCGTGCACCCCGAAAAGCGTTATTGAATGCTTATTTTTGAAGGTTTCACTTCTACCACGTGTGAATTGCACACTTTTTTTATTGTAGGTATGTTTTAAACGAGTACCAACCTATAAAACTTACTCCTACAAAACTACCCCCGACCTTTAAAACTTTATATTTCAGAACCGTAATTTTTCCATCGTCAGATTTCGACGGAATTGAAAACGGATGGAGTTCAAAGATTAGCTTAGGCACCGTCATGATTCTTTCGCTCTAAAGCACGTCATCAGCACTTCATGGTAATTTAGGCTTCGTTGGAGTTTATTTATGTGACCTCTTTATTTCAGAAGTTAAAAGAATTCAGCAACACGACGAGATGATACAGTTTTTCAGTAATTACCCAAATCAATACTGCGCTTTGACACACTTTAGATTCACATTCATACGTATATTCTGCTTGTCCAGCACCCGGTGTCCTGCGTGATGGCCACGCAAACAATTTGCATATCGTTACAAAACCCGCACATTTTATTTTATTGATACTGTGTAATGGTCGTGTGACATTTGTCACCGTAGATAGGTATTGTTGTGTGGACACGTTGCATGACATTGTAAAGCTTTGTTAAGGTATGATTCCGAACCACTGCCGCGTAACCAGTAGGTTCCGAGCACGGCAGCATTGTCGCGCAGCATTGCTGCCGTGCGCGGAATGTAATATAAACCAATAGAAAATGTATAGGGACCAGTAGTGATGCGGCAGGACTGCTGCGGCAGCACTGCCGCGTGCATCGGAATCATACCTTAAGTGACTGAGAAATGTAAACATTTTATAAACCTGAATTAACCAATTTCAATTAGATTAGAATGATAAATAATCTGCATTCATTTCTTGTTTACAATAATAAATTAAACGCTATCAAAACCACGTGCTTGTGTAGTAAGTATCTCTATAAATAATTTGCGCTTGGCGTCCATCCAATCTGCAATGTGACGACACAGCGGTTGTGTGACCACGGTGAGATACACCGCTGTGATGACGAGCAGTCTGTAACATGCGAGGACTGTTTTCAATGGAACATGGGTGCGTCGATGAGCACTTTAATGTACAAAGTAATGAATTTCACAGTGTGGTAGACTTAAACAATTAAGCCTGAATAAACTGAAACGATTGTAAATCGAGAGATGTACGTACGTATTATACAACTTCTTTATACATGCGGAGTTTGTCTGTAAGTGAAACGATAAAAGATTGTATTTCTGTAAGAAGGTTTGTACATTTACACGTCAAGCATATTTTAAACACTAAATGAGGTCGGCATTTCCTAGCGGACTACTCGAAGAAAGAAAGGTCGAAACCACCTCAGAGGTCACAGTCTCTTTTAAAGTCCAGACATAGGTAATCTTGGTCAGATCATGTGACAACCATGTAGATTGGTGTCTGAAATGGTTTTTTGAGAAAAGAACCACGCATATAGAGTGTACCTGTTCAGTCATTGCATGCATTTGTAGTAAGTATATGTATGTGTAGACGTGAATGTTAGGAACAAAGTCCTCACATTCACAATAATCAAAACTTAAAGTTGTAGTGCAACCTTTAGGCTTTAGCATAACACCGGTGTGAACAATTGTTGGTGAACAAATAAAACAAGATAAAACTCAACACTATACCTGACTGCCGCAAGCTGCACAGCACAAATTTATTAAAAGGCCAACTTAAACAACAAACAATTCCACTATTTTATGTGTTCTGAAAGCCCAGTTATCGAAACTAGCTCCAATCATTTTCGAAAATTAACACTTCAAAGTTTCGCTATGCAAAAACTTAGTCGTAACAGCTTTGTTGTGCATTTTGTAATGGCCGCCACCTTGCCGTAGATTTGCATAAAGTTCTCGAAAGGGAAATCCTAACTAATATTATTTCCTACAATAGTATTAACGTTTAGCAGTGTTGTTCTTAAACAAACGAGTTCTTTGTAAGAGTTGAAGTGAACGAGCACAATGCAGCTGCTAGCAGTTCAAAACGTTGAGGAGACATTAAGGTGTAGCGCTAAACAAAAGCGTTTTACCTGTTCGCTGACACAATTACAACTTTCATGAGAATCTAAAGTTATAATATTTTTCGCGCTTCATCCTGTGCAAGTCTTTAGAAATAATTTTCGGAGTAATATGGGGACATCACGTATCTGAAATAGAGTGCGTTTTTCATTTATTAATAGCTAGATCTACACTGCAAAAATAAATAGTGTTTCGACATCGAGAATACCTACACACCAGTTGGCTATCCAAAACAGACAGACAGACTTACTCACAGAAAGACAGACATACCATATTTAGGTACTAACACAATTTAGTAAGATCATAAGCGATCCAACCAAAATATGTTGTATTTTTACTTACGAGTATGTACCTAACTTTTGGTTTAACGTCCTTGCTCAACTATTGTATGTAAGTACTTCTTTACTTAACACTTTCGACTCCATCACCCACTTTTCATAGAATTCATACGCCATGCCGCCATACATATTGGAAGTGAACCCTCCGGGAGGGTTGCCGGCATTACTTTGCGCTAAAATTAACCATCGCGGACGGTCAACAGCATTAGTTTTAAATTGGTGTTATAAAACACTGTAAAAGGATGTAAAATTGTGTTGGCAGGGGGTCTTGTCGCTATTCGTAGTTTCCAACCTTTTAAACTTTTTGTGAAACGAGAAAAAAAAAAACTTGGATTTTAAAACCAACGCTTATACTAATAATTATTTTTAAAATACACATCAGATTTTATTTTCACGGCTTTCAATGATGTATTTATTATCTAAGAAAACTCTGCATTTAAGATTCGCCCTCCGCGAGGGCTTCCGGCATCCCATATGCTACTAGGTGAACTCTCCAGGAGGGCACCCGGCACTGAATGTGTAAAGCAATCGACATTCATAAACTCCTTAGACGGTATTTACCAGTTTAATTTACCTTAATAGCATTACGAAGAAACACAGGATAATCGTTTCAGGTTAACGTGAATACTTAAAGCATTAAGGCTTATTAAGACAGGCGCGACGCGACATCGGTAGAACCATTTTCATGAAGTTCTCATATAGTTATTTCACCAGAATCCCGTCGCGTCTGTCAGCGGGAGCTTTTATCCGTTGCGGCGGCAGCAGGGTGCTCGACCCGTTAACCATCGTCATAAACCGTGTTAACGTTATAAATTTGCTAAAACGTGAGATGTTAATAACTTGACGATTATGGAAACGATACTCGTATTTTCGTAATGGTCAAGTCCAAATTAGTCCAAGAATTGTCAAAATTCTTGGACTAATTTGGACTTGACCATTCATCTTGTCCAAAAAACTAAAGCGAGAATTTGCAGTGCGTGAACTTTGCACAAATTATAAAATCCATAGGGAACAAATTCAGCGCTATCTTGTTGGGCGACTGCGGGTAGATATGGTAATGACACGGATCCGATGACCTCCGATGACCTGTGTCAGTGTCACTATTGCGTGTTCCTGCTATTATTGCTCGGTACTTGCTTACGTCATTATATGCCTTCATTTTTGTTTGCAGCACATGTTCAACAATCTTTGAGACAGATCTTGTGATAGAATTTTAGTTTTAATTGACGACTTTCAAAAGCTCAGCTATTATAGACTAATCCTATTGTGCAGCATTATCCTTTAATGGTTTCGCGGTGGCACCTCCACCGCGAAACCATTAAAGGCTACTGGGGTTAGAATCCGCTTCAGAATTTAAAATAACAATATCTTGTTACTCCTTTTACTTAGATTCTAATTAAGATCAAGTGGTTTGTTTTAACTTGAAAGAGAACAAACAAATGTTGTTGTAATGAAACCAGATATTTTTTAGTCGATCGATTGAAACGTTGGATAAACAATGTTGGAGAGAAGCATACACATAGATTCAGATTAACATCAAATTAAAAATATTTTATGTATGGAATCATAACGATGAAACTAAAAGTATTCCTAGCTGAGTGCTTATTTGTTTTTTACCCAACTGCCGCCAAGCCAGAAAAGGAGGAAAAAGAGAGAATAAAAACAAGCATTATAATCAATAGAATTTTGATCTTGCAGACGGGGACAAACAATAGTTTACACAATATTTCAGGTTATTGGTTTGTCCCGCCTACGATACTAAAATTCTATTGATTATAATGCTTGTTTTTCTCTTTTCACTTATGTGTTTTTGCAGTCGGGTTTTTTAGGCTGTTTATTTTATTCCTGCATCAATTTCATTGGACTGGATGGGTACCTACTATACGACAACTAGCACTAATCCTTGCACAATTTAGATGATGGTAACCTAAATAACGTTACCAAGTTCCTCGCGAAGAGCGGCACTTAACACTCGATGCATAATTTATTCCGTTGCCTGAAGGCTTCGGTCCGAGCTCCTCCGCACCAATCTCGTCTTGTAGTCTCTATTTACATTACATAACTCATCGTGGCCGACAAGTTGAATTGCTCCTGCATCGGAGCAATTCAACTTGTCGGCCATGATGAATCTATAAGAGTGTTTAATTTGGAATGATAATAATCTTTGGTCTTGGAAATACTTTCTGATTTACAGTAATACAAACCCACAATAGCATCGTATTGATAGATAAACGCCAATTCGCAATAAGGATGTTGACTGGGTAAAAAAAAAACTATTTAATCCGTCAGTCAAATAAAATGTAAAAATATTAGACAAGTATTTTTTGCTACAACATAACAATATTTTTTTAACCGACTTCCAAAAGGAGGAGTTTATTAATTCGATTGTTTATATATATTTTTTTTTATGTATGTTCGGGCATAACTCCGTAATTTATAGACAGATTTGCAAAATTCTTTTTTGTTTGAAAGAGTATACTTTTGAGATGGTCCCATTGTTATTATTATGAAAATATGAAATGTACCACAAACGGCGGAAGACACTGGCTCCTGTAACACAGGTTGCTACCTAGCTCAGGAGCCAGGGTTTCAAATAAGCATGTTACACCTGTATTTTGTGTCAATAAAGAATTTATTATTATTATTATTAGGTCAGGATCTGATGATGAAATCCTGGAGAAATCGAGGGAACTCTTCAAATATTATAGGCACATCTATAGCGATTTGGGTATTTTTTATAATAACACGTGCAGTTGCTTTTGGGAAGCACCATTTGCTGAAGTGGAACTGATGATGAAGACCACAGATGGCCACCGGACCTACTCAATAATAAGTATTTCACGGGTTGCGATTCGATTACATTAATATGAATACTAAGCAATTTATGCTCGTCACAATGTATATGGTCAAGTGGAGCTGATGGTGAAGTACCAGGAGAACTCCTCAACGATTAACGTCCCTGCTTCGGGAAAAGCAATATTTTGTAAAAGGTGATGAGTCGTCAACATTAGGCTATAGTAACTTAGACAAATTACAAAATTAGTGAGTACTAAAAAGACTTCCAAAAAAACACAACATAGTGAAAAATAACTTAAATTTCGGAAGTCGGTGTCTTTGGTTTTGTATTTTCGTTATTTGCCGCCAGCATTGAAGTTGGTGAGTGGGGGCTCGCAACGTCACAATTCAGTATAAAATCTACCGGAGAGTGACGTCATGCCACATTTTAATTTTTCGGACAACGGAAGGGTTAATATTTTATTTTAGTTAACATCCCTATTGTAATGACCTGCATATATCCGCTAACTAGCTAAACAGTTCGAGCAATGCATCAAATTAACGACGTAATCTATCTCATGAATACTCAATAACCAGCTAACGTTGGTTAACATTAATCTCAACTAGGAAGGATTTCAGATGATATTACTGTTTTGAAGTATTCTGTTCTGTTGTGGTTGAACTAAATCGTGGTAAATGCTGACTCTAGTTCACTGTTGTACGATACAGTACATAGTAGGAAAAAAAAATCTGAACACTACCATCCCAAAAGGATTGTGTTCATTCATACAACGTCTAGTTATCTGAAATTAACTACGTACGTGTGTTGGAGTTTCGCCTGTGGCCATTATTATAAAATGAGATTTCCTTTTGTATACGGTAATGCGTTAGTTAAGGCTCATTTCATGTAATTACAGTGAATTTATATCAGATTACCGGCTGATCTGCGTTTGTAAGGATTTAATTGTTTCTTTAAAAATCTTTTCTGAAAATCAGCGCTGTGTTGTGGGTCCCCATGGCCCAGCATCATGCTGAGTGGAAGCCTTCTTGTCACAGTCATGACGAGCCAGCAGCTGCCGACTATTTCTGTTTTGTACTCGTTATTGTATTGTTATTGTTTTGTTATCTACTCGAGTTTTATATTATTTTTTTATGCACGTGTTTCTGTGACGAATTAACTTATTTTTCTTTCTTTTCTTTCTTTCTTTATACCCGACTACGGCGAAGCAAAAAGGGTTATGATTTTGACCGATATGTACGTATGTATGCATGAATGTATGTTCATCTGCTACCTCATAACTTCTAAACTACTCATGATAATTGGACAATTAATAAGGTATCGTTGGAAGCATCTTGATCGTCCGCTGGATATAGGCTATGTGACGACAGATTAAATTGATAAAAATAAAAACACGTACAAAAAAAAAATATGCCATGTTGGTAATCACATGAAAGGGCTTAATTAACACATTTCATAAATACCTATATATACATATTATAACGCCAAAATAATTTAAATAAAAATAAACGTTTGAAAAACTAAAACCCAACTGCGACAAAAAAATTACTAATAATGTACATATGAAAGGTTAAAAATCCGAGTAGTCACACGTATAGGGCCGCGCCGACCCTCGGTAGTGCCTGTGCGCGAAACCAATGAAGAGCCTCTTTTTTTGTGTCGTCGTGCTTAACCGCATATTTTTTTTCATTTATTGACGTTTTAAATACGTAAATAATTCTATCGTAAATAGGAAAAAATCGCTTCGCTTCAGCTTATTCGCAAAGAGAGTGAGAGAGAGAGAAAGAGAGACAGAGAGAGAGAGAGAAAAAAGAGGGATAGAGAGAAAAAGAGAGAGAGCGAGAAAAAAACGAGGGAGAGAGAAAGAGAGATAGAGAAAGAGAGATAGAAAGAAAGAGAGAGGAAGAGAGAGATAGAGAAAGAAAGAGAGAGAGGAAGAGAGAGAGAAAGAGAGAGAGAAAGAAAGAGAGAGAGATAGAGAGGAAGAGAGAGATAGAGAAAGAAAGAGAGAGAGATAGAGAGGAAGAGAGAGATAGAGAAAGAAAGAGAGAGAGGAAGAGAGAGAGAAAGAGAGAGAGAAAGAAAGAGAGAGAAGCGGGCTGAAGTTAGTCATCATCATCATCATTTCAGCCACAAGACGTCCACTGTTGAACATAGGCCTCCCCCAAGCACCGCCACTTCGAGCGATTCTGTACTTCCCGCATCCGGCGAATTCCTGAAGCTACTACATTATTATAATGTAAAAAAATAAGCTATCATACCAGACAGACCGCAGCCTAAGCAACATAGCGGTTCTTTTGATTTTAACGCAAAGCTCATAATATTAATGAAAACTAAAACCCGAGACCGGGTAATTTTGTTTTAAAAAGCGAGATCAAAGCCGACAGTAATTTTGTGTTTTATACAAGACATTCTATTTAAATACGATCATAACTTACTAAACGAGATAGATCTTCACACCATAACCTTCTACTTCTCATTTTCGGCTTCGGAAACCCAATTTTCCTCCTAAACAAATACATAAAACTTGATAACCCTGACACCATGCCGAACATACCATCAAACTAACTTAATAGGGATGTCGTTAATAGAACTGTCTTGTACTTGACAGAACGATTATTGCTAACATTCTCTCTAGCGACCATTGTACTACGTATATATGGGCGCCAAACCATTATTTGATATTAATGTTAAGCTTGTTTTGATTATTTTGCACTTGATCTGACTGCCATGATATTTATTGAATTAATACTTGTATTTCCGGTCGAATTGATAAAAGTTTATTATGTTACCTACTTCCTTTTGATTTATTTAAAATATTGTGGTTTCCGGTCGAATTTATAAGTTTATATTATGTTACCTACTTCCTTTTGATTTATTTAAAATATTGTGTTTCCGGTTGACTTTATTTTAAGTTTCTATGTTGGTATTAAGGATTTATCTTGACATCCGCTTGAATTATTTAACATTGTATAGAGTTAATATTATTATGGATTTATCTTGATATCCGCTTGAATTATTTAAAATGTAATTTCCTTTAGAGTTTATATTATTAAAGGACATAATTTGACTCATATATCCGCTTGATTTATGTAAATTGTTTCTGGCGGTAAAGTTTCGCGCTAAAATTTGGCGGCAAAGTTTGGCGGTAATTTTGTGTATAAATACTGTTGTAATATGAATGGAAAGACATTATTTGTGAGCTGCTCATGGAATAAACACCCTAAGTTGAAGTAAGGTATTTTCTTTGTACTCTCTTAAATATTTTCCTGCTATTTCCTATTGCTGTGTATTTGTGTGATATATTGGTGCAAACCAATATGTGTGACTCTGGCAACGACGACGCTGATGCGCCGACAGCAGCGGTGGGATCCACCTCGCCCCTACTGAGGTCTTCTGGATTCCGGGTCCGCAAACCAGTGCCGACCGCCTAGCCAGACCCAACTTTCTCGATGGAGCAAGTGATGAGTCTGGTGACATCAATCACGAAGCAAGCCACATCAAGCGCCGTGGCCGCAGCGCTGGCCGCTACTCCAACGCCTTCACGGGATCGCGGCAATTTCTACCTACCGCCATTCGATCCCGATGTGCGCTCACATGACATCAGGGACTGGTGTGCCAATGTTGACCTAACCATTACAACTATTGGCATATCACCGCATGAAGCTCGCATGAAGGCAATACTGCAGCTGAAAGGAAGAGCGAAGACTTGGGCTGATACGTGGTCCCTTCAATCCACCACGTGGGAGCAAGTTAAGCAAGACCTGATCCAGACGTTCGGCGAAGAGTTCCGGTATGCTGACGACGTCCAGCGGTGGCGTGACTACACGTCGGAGCAGGCGAGCAGCTACGCGGACTACGCAACCACGGGATGGACGCTGTTCAAGAGAGTGCGGCCCGAAGCTGCGGACACCGAGGTAATTGATGCTCTTATCACTGGTATCTACCCTGATTTTGTGAAATGTGAATTGTTACGTAATACGCCTGACTCTTTGCCCAAATTAGTTTCCGTTCTGAAAACTTTTCGTAAGCGTGACCGACCGAAAAATGACAGTACTGACAAAAATCATCTCAACAAAAAACCCCGGCTTTTGGAAACCCATGAGTCGTTATTAAGTCAGTCGCCAATGTGTTTCAAATGTAAAAAACCTGGTCACCGAGCTCGTGACTGTAAGGAAAAAACAACACAAAATACAGACTCTAATATTTCCGCAAAATCAGCCTCTCGGGTTACGCCAGAAAACCGTAAGTTCATTGAATGTAACTATTGCCATAAAAAGGGTCATTTAGAGAAAACTTGTTTCCGTAAGCAAAATGACGAAAGATCGAAGTCAACCGATCTAAAAGCCGTAAATTTTTGTGGTCCTATAAATCGTTGCACGACTACCGTCAAAATTGGAGCTAATTCGTATCCTTGCCTATTTGATTCCGGCGCAGATTGTTCGTTAGTACGTAAAAGCATTTCTGGTTCGATTCCGGGCAGAAGGAAGACTGTCAATACAGTTTTCAAGGGAATAGGCGGCGTGAATGTCATGTGTACCCAGAGTATCTCGGCTATTGTCGAGATCGATCAAGTTAGTGTAGAATTAGAACTATTTGTTGTCGAAGATCACCAAACCCAGTTTAATATTTTAATTGGCTATGATTTAGTGCAAATTCCGGGTCTTACTATCACATTAATAGATAAAAATATGACTGTCTCGAGAAATATTATTATTAATGAATGTTCTTTAGCAGAGTCGGAAATAAAACTAAATACCGACCTTGCTGACCCTACCATATTAGAAAAATTACATTTAATTTTAAACAAATTTAAAGACAATTTCACTTCTGGTAATAAAGTTTCTGAGGTAAAAACTGGTCAATTGACTATTAGACTAAAGAATAAAGATAAAATTGTTCAACGTAGACCCTACAGATTGTCGCCAATGGAACGCGAAAAAGTCAAAGACATTTTAAACGATCTTAAACAAAACGGTATAATCCGAGACAGCTCATCCCCTTTTAGTAGTCCCATTTTATTAGTTAAAAAAAAAGATGGAACTGATCGATTATGCGTTGACTTTCGGGAGTTAAATGCAAACACAGTTAGGGATAATTTTCCATTACCATTGATTGCTGATCAGATTGATAGGTTAGGTAAAGCGCGTTATTTCACTTGTTTAGATATGACGGCAGGGTTCTATCAAATACCAGTTTCAGTAGATTCTATAGAAAAAACTGCGTTCGTTACACCCGACGGTCAATTCGAATTTTTACGCATGCCTTTTGGGCTGTGCAATGCGCCGTCTGTTTATCAGCGTGCCATTAATAAAGCTTTGGGTGACTATAAGGATAAGATTGCTCTAGTTTATATTGACGATGTCCTTGTAATTTCTGCAAGTATAGAAGAAGGGTTAACTAACTTGGAACTAGTTTTGGAGAGATTAGCTAATGCAGGTTTTTCCCTAAACATAAAAAAATGCTCATTTCTAAAAAAATCCGTTGAATATTTAGGAAATATAATAGAAAACGGAACCGTGAAGCCTAGTCCTAGAAAATTAGATGCCCTCTCTAAGTCTCCTGTACCAAAAAACATTAAAGAATTACGGCAATTTAACGGCCTAGCTGGTTATTTTAGGAAATTCGTACCAAATTTTTCCAAAATCATGGCCCCTTTATATGAATTAACTAAATCTGGCGTACCTTGGAGGTGGACTGAAAAGCAGGAAAATGCCCGAAAGGAAATAATTAATAGATTAACATCTTCCCCACTCCTGACTATTTTTGACCCTGATTTACCATGCGAACTCCATACAGACGCTAGTTCTCTAGGTTATGGTGCTGTTTTGATTCAGCGACATGATAAGAATCCTCATGTCGTTGGTTATTTTAGTATGCGAACGTCTAATACTGAGAGCAAATACCATTCATATGAGCTCGAAACATTGGCTGTCGTCAAAGCTATTAAACATTTCCGCCACTTTTTGTATGGTAGATGCTTTAAAGTAGTAACAGATTGCAATTCACTAAAAGCATCCAGAACCAAAAAAGAACTAACGCCAAGAGTACACCGCTGGTGGGCATTTTTGCAAACTTTTCAATTTGATATTGAGTATAGGAAAGGTGACAGGCTTTCTCATGCCGATTTTTTTTAGTCGAAATCCCGTAGCAAGCCCCTGTAAAATTCCAAAAGATAATATTTCGTTGCAATTTTCAGTAAATGCTTCTACGCTTGATCATAACTGGCTCCTAATAGAACAAAAACGTGATACAGTTCTTAAAAACCTAATTGAACAACTTAATTCCGATACTATCCCAAAAGACATTGCGGATACTTATGTCATATCGCAAGATAAATTGCTTAGACGTAAAGTTCAAATAGAAAATAAAACTCGTAAACTTATTATTGTGCCATGTAATTATAGATGGAATCTGATTTCTTACTATCATGATAATCTTCAACACTTCAGTTGGGAAAAGGTTCTAGCTAAATTAAGAGAGCAATATTGGTTTCCCAATATGTCAAAATTAGTTCGAAGGTTTACTGAAAATTGTGTTAGTTGTAGAATTCGCAAAGGTATGTCGGGTGCTAAACAAGTTACCCTACATCCTATAGATAAAATTGCAGTTCCCTTTCACACCGTACATGCCGACATAACTGGACGTATGAACGGTAAACGTAATAACGCTGAATATGCCTTTGTATTTATTGATGCCTTTACAAAATATACTCATTTAATTTATACCAATGATCGAACCTCTGATACAGCCATATCTTGTTTGCAAGAAGTAATTTCTATTTTCGGCACCCCAAATAGGCTCATAACAGATCAGGACAAAAGTATGACATCATCTGATTTCAAGAATTTTTGTAATCGTTTCGGTATTCAACACCACGTAGTAGCTAAAGGTGCTAGTCGGGCAAACGGTCAGGTAGAACGTATTATGAAAATCATCAAAGATAATATGTCAGTTGTGGAGCTTAATAAACAGTGGCATACTGCTATTCGAGATTTACAGTTGGCTATTAATTCTACCGTTTCTAAAAGTACGGGAAGATCTCCCATTGAGTTGTTGTTTGGGAAAAAATGTTCGCCACCGGGTATTAAGCTCTTACAAATCGATAATGATGAACCAATTGAAGATCTTGATACTGTTAGATCATTATGTAAATTAAGGATGGACGAGCGATCATTTCGGGACAAGTTAAGATTTGACAAAGGCAAAGCTCAAATCAAGCCTTTTGAAAAGGGGGATTTTGTCTTAATGCATAAGCATGAAAGACATACGACTAAACTTGGTCCTAAATATGAAGGTCCTATGGAAGTTTTAGAAGTATTGCCTAATAATCGCTACAAAGTAAAGCATGTCAATTTAAGGGGATGTTCCGAAAAGATCGCTAGTCATGATTTTTTGAGACCAGCACCTCTGGCTCAAAATGATCCATTTATGGATGACAATGATAATGAACCAACCGTATGGGCGGATGATTTGTAAATTATATCTTAGCTACTCCACCTTCCTCCCTATTACACTGGCTGGCCACCATGTGTATCCTTTTTCCTGGTCTTAGGGCTATATCCCAGGCGGGTGATGCCATGAAATATGGCTAGATCCAAGGCGGGTGATGCCGTGTTAGGGGGCTATATCCTAGGCGGGTGATGCCATGTAATATGGCTAGATCCAAGGCGGGTGATGCCGTGCTAGGGGGCTATATCCCAGGCGGGTGATGTCATGTGATATGGCTAGATCCAAGGCGGGTGATGCCGTGCTAGGGGGCTATATCCCAGGCGGGTGATGTCATGTGATATGGCTAGATCCAAGGCGGGTGATGCCGTGTATTTTTGGCTAAGCCCGAGGTGGATGCCGTTGCCGTGATCTATAATGTTTTACAGCGCAGAGAGCGCGCTGGATCAGAATGGCCGTATGGGCGCCAAACCATTATTTGATATTAATGTTAAGCTTGTTTTGATTATTTTGCACTTGATCTGACTGCCATGATATTTATTGAATTAATACTTGTATTTCCGGTCGAATTGATAAAAGTTTATTATGTTACCTACTTCCTTTTGATTTATTTAAAATATTGTGGTTTCCGGTCGAATTTATAAGTTTATATTATGTTACCTACTTCCTTTTGATTTATTTAAAATATTGTGTTTCCGGTTGACTTTATTTTAAGTTTCTATGTTGGTATTAAGGATTTATCTTGACATCCGCTTGAATTATTTAACATTGTATAGAGTTAATATTATTATGGATTTATCTTGATATCCGCTTGAATTATTTAAAATGTAATTTCCTTTAGAGTTTATATTATTAAAGGACATAATTTGACTCATATATCCGCTTGATTTATGTAAATTGTTTCTGGCGGTAAAGTTTCGCGCTAAAATTTGGCGGCAAAGTTTGGCGGTAATTTTGTGTATAAATACTGTTGTAATATGAATGGAAAGACATTATTTGTGAGCTGCTCATGGAATAAACACCCTAAGTTGAAGTAAGGTATTTTCTTTGTACTCTCTTAAATATTTTCCTGCTATTTCCTATTGCTGTGTATTTGTGTGATATATTGGTGCAAACCAATATGTGTGACTCTGGCAACGACGACGCTGATGCGCCGACATATACATACTACTCACATGAAAAACAATGGAGCGCGCGAGTTGATAGCGATAAGTTGTTTCCAAAGTAATATTCGATTATATTAGCGATATCGCCAGTAGAAAAGTCAAAAATGTATGCGGTTGACTTAAGCTATGGAAATGCCACGTGATCATAAGTTAACGAATAGAAATTAGCTAGACAATGTCATCATCATTCGTTTCCATCAAACGAATCTACAGCGTCGAACGATAACTTCCATAGAAATGCGTAGCCAAGTGACACTTTTTGACAAGCGTTATCGCTAGTTTTCGATTCGTATGATGAAAACATAAGCGAACGTCAAAACCCTGTGGAAAACGAAACAAAATGGCGACTTTTGGAGTTTACTCGGGGGTATGGTAATTTTATGAGGAGTAAAATTTATATTAGAGAAATTCTATTAAATCCGTCTGTCAAATAATAAAAAAAATATTAGGCACGTGTTTCTTGCTTTATCATATTTATAAAAAAATACTTAGATAAAACGCATTAAAGTTGGGGAGTGGGGGCTCGCTACTCGCTACGTCGTAATAATTTGATTACGTAAAAAATGAAATACGTAAATATTTTTTTTGTCCGTCAGGTAGATTATATCAAATATTGGAATATCTGATATAATATTTGATATAATCTACCTGACGGACAAATAAATAATTTTAATCATCATCCATATTCAAAAGTCTCGATTAAATGCATTATTTATAGAATTTTATCACTTTTGAATTTTTGTCCCGGAGTAAGAATCGTGGTACGAGAGCCCATGACCAAAATTTTTCCCTTATCGTTTTACGGACAAAACCATATACAATCGATAGATTTAGATATTCTGAATACAAAAAATCATAATTTCATACATTTTTCGCGTCACGTCTGACCGGACCGCATTTTCAAATATGTCAAAAACAAATACTGACCTGTTTCATAGCAATTTGTCTGATTTTAAGAATGGAGTTGAACGATAGATTTCAGATACTACAAAACACAATTTTAGAATCCAGCAGCGTCGCACGTACATACCAAGGAGGCCATTTGAGAAATAAAAAATGAGGCAAAAAATAAAATACATAGCAACCCGTCTGAAAATTTATCTTCTGAAAGTGTTTAAAAACTTTCGTCTCCTGTCGTGAGGGTTATGAGCGTAATAAACACCGCGCGTTTTCCAGGCGACGTCGAAACGTTCTTTTGGTTTTTGGAATTATAGGTACCAGTTAAAATTTAAGAAAACATTTTTTTTTACCCCGGTAACTATACAAAAGATTTTTTTTTTAAATTACCAAGTTACTGTGAGACCGGTCGGTTAAATTTCTGACATATTTGAAAATGCACTTAGGCCACATTGGACAAGCAAAATGTCTGCAAACAAACTTTTTCGTATTAAAATTACGAAACATATGTACTTAAATTTTTTATATGTAATGAAACCGTCTGCCTATTTCTTTTAATATAGCAGAAATGGGCTCCCATAAAACTGTGACGTTTCTGACCGGTACTGCCCACCGAGTCGGGTTCAGAATCATCTAAACTAACGATTTTATACGGTTTTGGCTGTAAAACGATACGACATGGTTTTGGTCGTGGGCTCTCGTACTATCGGAGTTCAACTGACAACAAGAATTGACAGCGACAGCGTGGAATTTGACGTTTGCTCACGAAAGACCAAAGACAAAATGTAATTTTTATCGAAGAAACCAATGGATGAGACGATAACGAAACGAAGTGTACTTTGTCTACCAATTGAACTTCGTTATCGTTGAGGCGATAGCGATTGTCGAAATAGAATCGCTCCGAAACGAATGCCATTTGTCTAGGCCCTCTGTATGAGGCTGTCTGTCCATTGGAGCGGAGCGAGGCAGCGGAGAGGAGAATGGCAGCGGAGTGGAGCGCAGTGCCGGACAGTGTCTGTCCATTGATGCGGAGCGAGGTAGCGGAGCGGAGTTACGGACTGTGCGGAGCGAGGTAGCGGAGCGGTGTTGCGGACAGTGCGGAGCTAGACCGAGTTCACGCGACGAGTAATTATTCCCCGCTCCGGTTCCCCGCTCCACTTCTCCGTTCCGTTTCCCCGCTTCGCTTCCCCTCTCCGCTTCTCCGCTCCGTTTCCCCGCTCCGCTTCCCGGTTTTGTATGAATTTTTTAACTAGTTCGCAAATCCCTGTTCACTGACGCGGAGCGGAGGTTTTATGCAATTCTATTGGTTAATATTGGCACACCGCTACTCCGCTCCTCTCCACGCCGCTCCAGTGGACAGGCAGCCTTATGATGTTTTTTTCCTCCAAAGATACGGATTCATTTAAAATAAATGAACAGATAAAAGTTAAAATAATTAGTTCTGAATTATTACCAACATTTCAGTGTTATTAAAGGTCACTTTCACAACTAAGCGAACGGTCCTAGTGCGCTTCCTAATTGCCAATTTAAATTAACTAGGTAATGAATTTCTTACCTGGTGGAAAATATGCAAAACTTAACTTTTGTATTTTATTATGTCTCAAATTCTGACTTCATGAATTTAGTTGTAACCGACTTCCTGAACATACCAGATATGTATGAGAACTTGACCCAAGTCGAACTTAACGCGAGATATTTCATGTATTTGGGTAGTAGTGAAGGAACGTCTGAATATCACGTGCTATTCTGAGGTTGAGCAAGATAAGGTAGTAAAGTAGTTATAGTTGTAGCTGTCTATAGAATTATGATAACCTAAAGATTATTAATCGGTTGAAGACATAACCACGTTCATTTACCTGCATACTAACGAACTTGAATTGTTCCATAGCTAATAAAAGCAATTTCCTTTAACGTTGTAACTTCAATGGCTCATTTAGCTTTATTTAATTACCGCATGATTAAACAGAATTGACTTTACGGAGCTGAATTTTCAGTACTATAACATTAAAGATAAGAGCGAAAGTGTTTATATTTTCGTGTTATCCTAGTAAGGTTACGTTGGAAAGCTTAAATTAATTTGTTTTCGCAACGCCAGGACAAACTATGTTTATAATTTCTCTAAGAAAGTTCCAGATATGATCAGTCATACATAAAGTCAAGTTTTCCAGACCTCAACGATGTACTGCCACGTAAGTCTGTATAGCTAGACCGTAGGCGAGAAAATGTCCGAAGGAAATTAGTTCGCGATGACTCGAGAAAATGGAGGCGCCCGCCCTTACAACTTTTATGGGTGTCGAGGTCAAATGGTTTCAGTTAACCACGTGCCTTCTATTCTTGAGGAAAGGAAAATGTTATTGGTAGCTTGCTGTATAAGCAATTAATGTTTATGAAATGGACAGCTCGTTTACATAATCAGCCTAAAATGTTCCCACTGCTGGGTCACAGGCCTCCCCTCTTCGAAAGTGGGCTGTAATCTACCACGCGGGCCCAGTGCGAGTTGGTAGAAGTCACGTGTCTTCGAATTTTTGGTTCTAGGACATGTCGGTTTCCTCACGATGTTTTCCTTTACTGTATTGAGAGCAGTGGTGATGAAATTATTTACACAAAATAAAGCACCTGTCTGGGTTCGAACCCAGGACCTATAATTTGTAAGTCAGGGCCGTTAACACTGGGCCACCACAGGTCGCTAAATAGCTCGTTTAGTAGTTGAATATTACGTAACTAAACATACACTAGATGAGATGTATGTAGACAAGCTTCTCCGGAGTCTCAAGGAGGTTCTCAAACTATTAAAGCAACGTGTTCCAACTACAACAATCTAAGCCACATAACGTTGTGGTAATCCAAACACTGTGTCTGAATATCTTAAACAAGAGCTGTCTCTTCTAATTAAACTGACTTTGAGGTGTGTTTTGTTGGCTTACAGTACCTACCTCCTTAGTTGATTTCTGCGTAATGCTTGCGCCTGATGTTATATTATTTACTGTTAAGAATACGCTCGCTATAATACGCATTATTACGGGGAAAAGGTATTATCAGCTAAAATCATGTATTTACTGTGATAATTTGCGCTGCATTAAGGTTCAAGTGGATTCGATATTCTACTTTTGCAAACGTAATCAATTCGTATCGTTGAATGTGAGAGCAATGATCACAGATTAGTTCAATAATGGATGCCTAAACAAATATAAATTCTGGTTATACTCGAATAGGCTTGCTGATCTTGCATTTTTGTTTTCCTGAATGTTGACTTTGTATTCTTTATTGTAAGTCTAAATTTGTGCCCAATTAATGGCAATAGGCTCGCCCCCTATTACAAGGGACTTAAGTAAAACTAACGAAATGTGAGTCTACTATAGATACACCTCTGCCCAGCCCTTCAAGGAAACAAGGCGTGATGTTATGTTGTGTTATGTGACTTTGAAAATCCGCTGAAAGATATTATTCGTGCTACTTAAAATAGTAAAAAAGTTTAATGTTGTTGTGGTTACCTATTATAATTATTATCCTGTTGACGACTGAAACTTGGTGCTATGATTTAAAGATGAAGTGAGAAAATTATTACAAGTTTCATCCATGTAGTGACAAACAGTTTTTTCAATGCAATAACAATTTTATCACATTCTCTAAACATTACAGTACCTAAAACCCAAGTCAACGTCAACTCAATTCTAAAGATTATAATTTTTTCATTAGAATGGAGACTTACACAAAGCCAACCTCAACAAAAACGGCTTGGCTATCTAATATTTATGCAATCCTAAATCCTGCGAACGAATCACAGCGGAATAAAACAGCTTTTGTGTGCGTGTACCACAGAGCTACTAACTAATATAATGCTATCATGAACAATTTTACAGACACGAACTAATATCGAACTAGGAATAATTGCAGAGGCATCACATGAAAACGTAGGTATGACACATTATAATTACGTACTGATACTTTCTGACCGATAACTACGACAGCAACATAGGTACACAATGTTTGTTCTAGTTCAGCCGCGATATGGTCAACACGTGGCGACTCTTATGTGAGAGTTTAATCCGACAAATGTGGTTATAGGTGATCGTTTCATCTAAATTGAAATTGGATTGTCAATGTTTGTAAGTAAATTAGTTAAATGAGATCATGAGGGCAGGTCAGGTCAAGAGATCCACATTCGATTACTGGATTGGAAAATTATATGATTACTGCAATTTTATTTATATTTTTTTATTATGGTTTTAAATAAAAAAATGCTATGTAAGCTTAAATACATCGTGCATTTACGACCATGAGATTGTAATGAACAAAGTAAACAAAGTGTCACGTGACAAACTACAGCGCATTCAAATTCCGTGGATGACAACTACCTATCTATCTTCTATCTTATCTATACATATAAAATGCTTTGTCCCGAATGACTGACTGACGGATCAAAGCACAGCCTAAACCACTGATCGTAGAGACCTGAAACTTGGAGGGTGTGTTCTTTGTATGACGTAGGCATCCGATAAGAAAGTGTTTTTCGAAATTCTACCCCTAAGGGGGTGAAAAAGGCGGGCAAAGTTTGTATGGGACAACGTGATTCCTTGGTCCAATCTACTTCAAATTTTGCATAAACATTCTTTAACAGAATTAATGAAAGACCTGTTTTGTATTTTATTGAAATTCATCCCCTAACGGGGTTAAATAGGGGTAGAAACTTATTTTGGGAGTGATTTGCTTCGAAGTTGATATCAATACTCCTTAGTGTTTTTTATTTAAATTACATTTATTTTGACACAATGACATGTTTGAAAAGTCAATCCGATTATATTCAAAAAAGGTTGAACTCACATAAAGGCTTGGTGCTTGCAATGTAAATACTCTTTAAAATTGGAATGTCTCGAAAGTCACGGTACTATACATATTAGTACCATATTTGAAAGTTTCTAAGCTTTACAGAGGTCTGTATTATTCCTAGGATTCCCCTAACACCATCAAATTACCCCTTCGAATTCAAGAGAGTGCAGTTTCCCATCAAAGTATGCTTCGCAATGACTATAAACAAAGCTCAAGGTCAAACTCTTAAGGTAGCGGGAGTAGACTTGAGGGAAAGCTGCTTCTCCCACGGCCAGTTGTATGTGGCATGCTCCGGAGTAAGCGCACAGAGTACAGGCTACTCTGTGCGCTTACTCTGGATCATGCCACATTCTAGCACCCGAAAGAAAAACAAAAAATATTGTTTACAAAGAAATACTGCGGTAGGTGCAGTATTTCGATTTGGTTATAAAAAGATAATACACCAGTGTAACTTTCGCCAGATCAAAGGCCGAGCTTCGTGTTCATAAAATATAACATTTTTTTTTTTCAGGTTTATTTAACCTTTATATCCCTACACTATAAAGATTGTTATATTTTATAATTATTCAAATATTTTAACATAATAATTTATATGTTATAACAAAATTAATAACGTGAAAAACCAATAAAAATACTATCATAACCATTTTCGACTTCTACGCGGACGTAGTCGCGGGCAAAAGCTAGTATACATATAAAATGGTAAACTGACTGACTGACTGGGAGATATATCAACACACATCCCAAACCACTGGTCCTAGAGACATGAAACTTGGAGGGTTTGTGCTTTGTGAAAAGTAAGTATCCATTAAGAAAGGGTTTTTGGGAATTCTACCCCTAAAGGGGTTAAATAGGGGATGGAAGATTGTATGAAAGTCCGTCAGGTTTGAATTTAGGATCTTCAAATTTTGTGTTTAGGCTGACGACTGAAAATTAATTTATACGTGTCTCAGCGTTTTTGATGATTCTACCCCCGAAAGGTTAAAAAGGGGGATGAAGTTGAAAGGGCCTTAATTTAAAAAAAAAAACACTTTTACTATCGAGGCTTATGGTTGGAAGCTAACGCAACGGTGTTGTTAGAATTTCAAACCTTAAGGGGGTGAAAAGGGGGATGAAATTTTGTTTTTAATTAAAGTTCTTTATGTTTTAAGTTAAAATCACTAATATTTCGGCTTATGGTTGGAAAATAACACAACGTAAATCATTTTTTTTTTTTAATTTCAACCCACAATGGTCTGAAAAGGGCGATGAAGTTGTTCATTCGCTAAATTTTGTATTCAAGTAAATTTCATTTCATTTCATTCATGTAAGTACACGTGTACTGTTTCTAACTTTACAGTATTCTACATTGAGCGACTGCCTATCTGACCTCGACAACGCAGTCAATTGGGTAATACGATACCCCTTGGTAAGAATGGTTGTCAGATTTTCGGGCTTCTGACTTCCCGTAACGAGTGTCAAAGATCCACGAATGACAGCCGGGACCAACAGCTTATCGTGCTTTCCGAGGCACAGGGGTCTATGTATGTAAAAATGATCCACAGACCAACCGCGGCAAGTGTAGCTTAACCTGGTTGATCTACCTGTGCGGCTGTTATTATTTAGCCACGGGCCCCTCCCCAAGAGAACCCCCCATCCCCTTTTCCGGGAGAACCGATATAGATATAGATCAGGATAGTTAGGATACGAACAGAATGCGATACTGCTCATCCCTCATAGCAAATAGCGTGACAATTTGTACATGTGCAATGGAACTAGACTCCAAATCCTCATTCCTCCAAATCATTCATTGTCGAGCGATCGCACGGAGTAGGAGCTTTGATACCCTCAGGCATGATACACTTATAGACAAGCTCGATAATACAGGGGTTCGAGGCCCAATACTAAACTGGTGCAAAGATTATCTAAAAAACAGAACATGCCGTGTAAAAATCAGCAATGAACTCAGTGACGAAGTTGTAGTAGATACGGGAACAGCACAAGGCTCAGTTATAGGACCCTTGCATTATTTAGCCTACGTCAATGACATGGAGAATGTTATAAGCAATTGCTCAGTATATCAGTACGCGGACGACACCTGTCTTGTAGCAGCGGATAAAAACTTATCTAAGGCTGAGCAATCGATTCAAAATGATTTTGATAACTTGTGCAAGTGGTCTCATGATGCTGGACTGGTGCTTAATGCTGGTAAAACTGAGACTATCCACGTTCGGTG
This sequence comes from Agrochola lota, assembly GCA_947364205.1. Taxonomy (NCBI): domain Eukaryota; kingdom Metazoa; phylum Arthropoda; class Insecta; order Lepidoptera; family Noctuidae; genus Agrochola; species Agrochola lota. Next base: position 14,349,743 of record OX376235.1, on the reverse strand, counting down.
AAATCACTTGCTCAACTCTGACAAGCCAATTAAAATAGTTGCGCACGGTCACCAATGTTTGCATGAAGTGCAATTATCTAGGCTTGGTTGCAAATGTGAACCACTGGAGCAGGTTACCAACTACAAATATTTGGGCTTAGTCGTTGATAACAGATTTAACTGGGGCTATCACATAAACTCCATTTGTGATAAACTGCGAGCAATGCTAGCCAAATTTGCAATAATTAAATACAAAGTACCTTTTAAAATATTACTTAACCTTTATAATACACTCGCGGAGTCAATAATTTCTTATGGAGTTACTAGCTATGGCAGAACATTTAAAACTTACCTAGAAAAAATATATAATCTACAACTTCGTTTATTAAAAATAATAATACCAAATAAAATAAAAAAAACACTGTATGATGGTGATGACGTAACAGGTTTCTTTAAATATTGTAAAATCTTACCAATACACACTAAAATACGAAAGTGGCTATTGATAGAACAGTTCACCAACAAAGAACTGCAAATAAAATTCCCCCATAGCATAGCAACGAGATTGGCAGCCCAATCAAAACTGGTAGTACCGAGATGTAACAACTATTACGGGAAACGAACTAATGCTTATTTAATACCTACTCTAATGAATGATGTTCCAACAAAAATTCAATCGCAAATAACAAATAATAATTATAAAAATAAATACAAAAAATTCTTTGATTCTCTTTGAAAATGCATCATCCTGTTTAAATTTCATTCAATTTGTAATTAGCATCGACGGGCTGTCTGACGAAGTTATTATTATAAACTACCTCACAATGTCTTATAAACTATGTTTTTCACCATAAATTATATATTTCGTTAGTATTAAGATCGCTTAAAAGTGTTTCAACATCCGGACAAACCTATTGAGGTTTTAGTGATGTTTCTGTTTATATTTTATTTTATTAAAAAAAAAAAAAAAAAGCTCTCCGCCGCAATGTTATTGAGGCCAAAATACTAACTGAATCTACCAGAGGAGAAACAGTCTTCGTCCCGCGTATACCATTGATACCAAATGACCTTCCATTTGAATTTAAAAGATTGCGGTTCCCAATCAAGGTTTGTTTCGCGATGACTATTAATAAGTCACAGGTACAAACTCTGAAATTTGCTGGATTTGATTAGCTACTAACTACTAACTAGCCTGGTTGTTTTAGTGCCCGCTTCCGAGTTAGTGAAATATATTGTATCTACCTAGAGAATACTGTGAAGGATTTAGGTAGATACCGGTCCTTTACAGTAGGTATTTCTTTACAGTATTCCTCAAATATCACACGTAGTGGAGGACAATTAGCCATGCACAATGCTCTATAATGTTATTGTTATAATAATTCATAATTATCTACAAAAAAAGAATTTATACTCAACGCAGACGACGTAAAATAAAATAGTAACGAAGTCAAACCTTACATTGAATATTCGAATCTGATGCCGAAAATATAGTTTTTAGAATTTTGGTCTGTCTGTTTGTATGTATGTTCCGGTTTACACAAAAACGGATGAACGGATTTGGATGATATTTGGCACACAGAGAGTTTATAACCTGGATTAACGTATAGGTTAGGACATCCACGCGGGCGAAGCCGCGGGAAAAAGCTAGTAATTTATAAATGTAATTAACATAATCAAACGCTGAACGTAAACAATGTGATTCATAACATCTGTCTTAAATAACGACGCAGGGGAGCATAATGACAATGACTAACTGCAGTAGGACGACTTTCGACAATGTCATAAATACAATGTTTATGTAAAGTAAGCTAAAGCACATAAACTATCACAAATTCTCAACATTCGTCTAGGCAGTCGCTCCATGTAAAATACTGGTATTCAGCTGCATCCGGTTAGACTGGAAGCTGAACCCCAACATAGTTGGGAAAAGGCTAGGCAGATGATGATTCGTGTAAATCGTTGATTAGGTATTTTCTCAACGGCTTAATCTAAGCGGTCTGAGCCTTAGATAAATGTGGTCAGACATTTGAGTTTCCTAATGACAAACTTACCATGCTGTACCAACTTACATCTGACTGCTGATACATCGGTCAAGCTGGCCAGTGGTGAAATAATGATGATATAAATTTTAAAACCGAAACCAGCGATAGAATAACCATTTCAAATATTTAGTAGGTAAGTATAGTCATTACTGTTTAAAAAGTTCAACGTACTGTATTCAGCTTTTCCGTTTATAATTCAACGTCTGTATTCTCTAGAGGGGCAGAGGAAGTGGCTGTAACAAGCGAGCATGCAGACGTGCTATAGCTACCATCGTACTACAGCTATGGAAACGTGTTTCTTTTTTGAATCCGTAATGTTTTTAAATCCCCACATGTAGGCTTATTTAACATTACGCTATATGGTTTCTTAACGCGTTTCAGTTTACTAACATTTTGGTTAATTCATATTCATAGCTCATTCTGAGAAAAAATGCAGAAATTAATTCAATTTTATCCAGATTTGTATCTTTATGGAATCACTCGCTCGAAGGTTATGAAGTAACACCAATTCATTTTGACGTTTCATTTAATTTAATTTTCTTGTCAATTCCGAAGCTGCAAAAGTCGCGCGGCTCCTTTATCACAAACATGTCACTATCAGCCGGAAAACTGTGAGACCCACCGTCATAGAGCCACATTCGACCGTAAAGACCAGCGTTATACACAGTAAAGCCTTTTTTTTTTTGAGGATGGGAAATCATCAAATGACTTCTCCCGCTCTGGGCAGAGCGAGAGGGTGTGTCAGACTTTTACTGACTAAAACCCACCCGTGTTCCTTCCGTTGCCTGTGTGCCGGGGCCGCGATATCCCTTTCGGACAAACCCGCAACCCCAGCAGGCATTGGTCTTTCGACCCCGTCGGTTGGTGCTGAGATCTCTTTGAGGCGCGCGTGGAACACAACGCGCCGTTGACATGGGCCTGGTCCTTATCGGACGGCGAGCTGCCCATTGCTCACCGTCCGCAAGCCCGCGCCTACGATGGCCGGAAGTCGGCTCTCGACTCCGCGAGGGCCTCTCGAGGGCCGCGAGGTCGCAAATTATGCCTCTCCCTCGCGCGCTCCGCCTCCTCCTTCGCGAGCATTACTCCTTCGCAGAAAGAAGTGACGGCCTCCCATGCACTCTCGCTCCGGACCAGGGCCTGAACCAGGGCCGGACGCGAAAGATTGTCGCCGCCGATTGCCTCCGTGAGGACACGGCGGTGCTCCGCCCAAGCCGGGCAGACTTCCACCGTATGTTCTACCGTGTCCTCCGGGCGATCCACACAGTGGTGACACCCGGGTGGTTCCTCCCGCCTTACGCGGAACAGGAACCTCCCGAAACAACCGTGTCCGGTGAGGACCTGCGTCAGGCGGAAGGTGAGGACGCCATGGCGCCTCTCAAGCCACTCCTCAAAGAGGGGACTTATCGCCGCAATTGTGGCGTGCCCAACACAGTAAAGCCTGGGTTTCTTACGACATTGGTGGCCACAGTGAAGGTCGTTATGAAAATGATGGCAGCGAAGTTTTACTCAAACCTATAAAAACTTTTTGTGAAAATTGCCCATTTTCACTCCTCTATTAAAATAAAAAAAATAAGGACAGTCCCCTCAGACCATTCTCCTGTAGCTACAATGGTTAGGGTACCATCCCCTAATGCCCAGTCTCAAAAATCCACCCTTTGGCTGCCTGTCCACTGGAGCGGAGAGGAGAGGAGCGGAGCGGAGATTTTATGCAATTCCAACCGCTACCGGTTGGAATTGCATAAAATCTCCGCTCCGCTTCAGTGGACAGGGATTTGCGAACTACATAGTTTAAAAATTCATACAAAACCGGGAAACGGAGCGGGGAAACGGAGCGGAGAAACGGAGAGGGGAAGCGGAGCGGGGAAACGGAGCGGAAAAGCGGAGAGGGGAAGCGGAGCGGGGAAACGGAGCGGAGAAGTGGAGCGGGGAAACGGAGCGGGTAAGCAGACAGACGATGCGGAAAAATACGTGAGCTCGGTCTAGCTCCGCACTGTCCGCCACACCGCTCCGCTACCTCTCTCAGCATCAATGGACAGATACTGTCCGGAACTCCGCTCCACTCCGCTGCCTCGCTCCGCTTCAATGGACAGGCAGCCTTTAAATATTTGCAATTCCTGTTTTTTTTTCACAATAATGTCAGTCTGTCTGACATAACTCAACAAACAAACCTTAAAGCTGAATAAATGACAAAGCAAATAAAGTGCGTTTCATCAAATAGTTCCTTTGCAGTAATGTTGGCTACGCTGTTAAAATTTTAAAATGAACCTATTAGGTAGCGCCGCGTCCATGGCCCTTTACGGGGCACCGATGTGGGCGCGCTCATTGAAGCTGCGACCGGTCCAGCGGTTGAACGCGTCCCAAAGGGTCATGGCCATTAGGTTTTTCCGAGGATACCGCACGGTCTCCCGTGAGGCGGCGAGCCTTCTTACCGGATTACCGCCATGGGATTTGGAGGCAAAAGTCCTCGCGCACATCTGCGAGTGTCACGAGGAGGCGAAACGCCGGGGTGTAAATCTGCTGCCGCGAGAAATCACGGCACAGCGGACAGAGCTCCGGCGGGATCTCATGGCGGCATGGAGAATGCGATCGACACGCCACAATTGTGGCAATAAGTCCCCTCTTTGAGGAGTGGCTAGAGAGGCGCCATGGCGTGTCCTCACCTTCCGCCTGACGCAGGTCCTCACCGGACACGGCTGTTTCGGGAGTTTCCTGTTCCATATATGGCGGGAGGAAACGCCTGGGTGTCACCACTGTGTAGATCGCCCGGAATAAGACACGGTGGAGCATACGGTGGAGGTCTGCCCTGCTTGAGCGGAGCACTGCCGTGTCCTCACGGAGGCGATCGGCGGCGGCGATCTCTCTTGTCCGGCCCTGGTTCAGGCCATGGTCCGGAGCGAGAGTGCATTGGAGGCCGTCACTTCCTTCTGCGAAGCAGAAATGCTCGCGAAGGAGGAGGCGGAGCGCGCGAGGGAGAGGCAAGATTCGCGCCCTCGCGCCCCTAGTCGCCGCAAGAGACGCCCCGGGCGTCGGGAGTCGCGAGCCGACTTCCGGCCACCGTAGGCGTGGGCTTGCGGACGGTGAGCAATGGGTAGCTCACCGTCCGATAAGGACCAGGCCTGGCTCGATGGCGCGTTGTGTTCCACGCGCGCCTCAAATAGATGTCAGCACCAACTGACGGGGTCCGGAAGGGCCAATGCCTGCCGGTGTTGCAAGTTTATCCGAAAGGGATACCGCAGCCCAGGCACACAGGCAATGGAAAGAACACGGGTGGGTTTTAGTCAATAAAAGTCTGACACGTCCTACCGCTCCACCCAGAGCGGGAGAAGTTATCTGATAATTTCCCACCCTCAAAAAAAAAAATGTAGCACCGCGTAGCGGCTTAGCGTATTCCTATTGGTCCTACGACAGTGGAACCAACATTTCGGCGTAGGAACTATTTGATGAAACGCACTTTTTATTGTCGTTTATTCAAAACATAAACTTAAAAGCTAGCATAACTTTCTATGGAAAATAAAAGCAAAACAGCGTGACACAATAAAGCAATATATTTTTGACATTCGAAGTCGACAAGACGTCGAGGTAGCAAATAATAAAACGCCCCACGACGAATTTGTAAAAAAGCAAATCAAATATTACAACGAACAGATGACTGGTAATTTGAAAATTTGTGGAAATATTCTGCTTCAGATTTCATTGTACCTAGCTAGGTAGGCAGTGATAGCCTAGTGGTGTGACCGTCAGACTGCCAAGTCATAGGTCTAGAGTTCGAACCCAAGGCACGCACCTCTGACTTTTCGGACCCATGTGCGCATTGTAGAAAACATCGTGAGGAAACCGGCATGCCTGAGAGATATTTCTCGAGGGCATGTGAAGCCAAGTCAGAGGCTCATGGGCGGCTTTAAAACTCTTACACCAGGTTAGTCACTAACCACACAAAAAGAAGAAGCTAGTTACAGTTTACTTTGTAACACAATTTTACAGCGGTATAATCCAGAAAAACAAAGTAATCTAAAATAATGAAATAAAACGACGCGTTTACTCCCGCAGTTTGCTCGTAGAAAGAATTAATATGATCGAGAAAATATAAAGTGAAAGGTTTTCTTGGATTTTATGGAAAAGCTGGCAGACAACCACATTTTCTTTCTCGTACCTTGTACCTATTACGTAATTATATCTTAAAGTGGAAGATTCATGGTACTGGTTGGCTCAATAGGCCCGTTTACCTAATTAAACAGACTTTTTTATCGAATATGCTATGAATACTTCGATAAAAAAAGTCTATACATAGAATAGAATATATGAATGATGATGTTATATGATATTTATTTCTGAAAATTGGTTAAAAAAAAACACTTTTAAGCGTCAAAATTAACATGTTTTAAAACTAGATGAGTTTGGTGTTTCCATAGATGTATTATTTAAATAATCTATCTATGAGTGTTTTTTAACTGACTATTTGTTGAATAATGACCGAAACAAACTCAGAGGTCACAGTCACTAGATACCTTCTGTTCTAAAGCACACTGATAACACGTAGAGATTTAAAACCACGGTTTCCTACAAATATTAATAAATCTGCCTATTGCCTGGAAATAAATAGCGTATCTTAGTTAAATCTTAAGGCGATTAGAAACGATATATCTTAATACTTCACCCAACTCGTGTTTTAGCTATATATTTGTGCTGAAATTCGGTCAGTACTTTCCTGGGTACAAGTTTGTTAAAAAACGGGTAACTTGTGATAAGTAATGAGACAGTAATCGTTCAAATCCTACGCATTTTGTGCACGAGTAGGAATAATCTTAGCAGCATCTTACAACAAGGGTCGGGCTCAATATTTGTTTTATTAAATCAAAGAATCATGACAAAAGTATAGATATTATTATGATAGTAATAATATTTTGATAGTAATATATAACTTTCAAACATTCATATGAAATAAAACTGTAACTACCCGTTTAACAATTCTAAATGTAGACATGATGATAATGACGACGGCGTTGGTCTTTTTTTTTTTTTTTTTCAGGATGGGAAATCATCAAATGACTTCTCCCGCTCTGGGCAGAGCGAGAGGGTGTGTCAGAATTTTACTGACTAAAACCCACCTGTGTTCCTTCCGTTGCCTGTGTGCCGGGGCCGCGTTATCCCTTTCGGACAAACCCGCAGCCCCAGCAGGCATTGGTCTTTCGACCCCGTCGGTTGGTGCTGACATCTCTTTGAGGCGCGCGTGGAACACAACGCGCCGTCGACACGGGCCTGGTCCTTATCGGACGGCGAGCTGCCCATTGCTCACCGTCCGCAAGCCCGCGCCTACGGTGGCCGGAAGTCGGCTCTCGACTCCCGACGCCCGGGGCGTCTCCTGCGGCGACTAGGGCCGCGAGGGCGTGCAGCTTGCATCTCCCTCGCGCGCTCCGCCTCCTCCTTCGCGAACATAACTGCTTCGCAGAAGGAGGTGACTGCCTCCCATGCACTCTCGCTCCGAACCATGGCCTGAACCAGGGCCGGACGCGAGAGATCGCCGCCGCCGATCGCCTCCGTGAGGACACGGCGGTGCTCCGCCCAAGCCGGGCAGACCTCCACCGTATGCTCCACCGTGTCCTCCGGGCGATCCACACAGTGATGACACCCGGGCGTTTCCTCCCGCCTTACGCGGAACAGGAACCTCCCGAAACAACCGTGTCCGGTGAGGACCTGCGTCAGGCGGAAGGTGAGGACGCCATGGCGCCTCTGAAGCCACTCCTCAAAGAGGGGACTTATCGCCGCAATTGTGGCGTGCCCAACGGCGTTGGTCTAAGCTTTCATTTAAACGATACATAAAATAATTCAGGAAATTATATTTCCGCAACTCAAGTAAATAGTTTTTTAGTTTCCAGCTAGTTTTAATATCAGTTTTCTTGAAAGACAAAATTTACATTAAGATGATCTGAGACGAGTGCTGCTGCAGCTGGGAACGACAAAGTGCTATTTAAAAAGTCATCATCATTTCAGCCGAAAGACTTCCACTGCTCCCCCAAGTTTTGCCGCTTCTATGGGTTTTGTGCTTCTAGCATCCAGTGCATTCCTGCGGTTTTCACCAGATCATCGGTCCATCTTGTGGGAGGCCTTCGAACGCTACGTTTTCCAGTACGCAGTCGCCACTCCGGAACATTTCGGCCCTATCGGAAATCTGAAAAAAGTGTTACCATTTAAGGTTTAGTATAATACCTTTGACCTTGCTCAAATGGCAACTAGTCGGTTTTTAAGAAATGGGTGAGTTATTTTACATTAATAAGTGTGTGACCAATATCATAAACCTACCCTGTAAAAGTTTTATTCAATATTAGTTTATTTATGTTTTTTTACCATTTTTAGAAATCTTATTTTTTTTTTTGACAACAGCGCCATCTAGGGAACGGAAACTAATGTCGTAGAGTTTGTGTAACAGCAATTTTTTTTGTGAAATGTCATACTCTTGCCTGATTATAGCTGTGTTTTATTAACTTTTTTCTTCACTTTATTGTTTATTATATATGACAAAGTGAGAAATGTAGTTTTATTTTCACGGTACAAAAATTAAAACATCCACTACGGAGAAAAGCGACAGATCCATTCTCAATAACGTTCCGAAGAACACTGGCGTGGTGCGAGCGGTAAGGAAATAAGCAAGCGTATTATCGTAAAAATGCAAATAAAATCGTATAAAATTAGATTTTAACTATTTAATAATTACTAATCGATCACTCGATGCAGTTTGGCATTTAAAATATTATGGTGTAGTTTAAATTTTAATTATAATTGTTAATGAAGAGATACACTGCTTTTAAAGATAATTGAGAGGTGTGTTTGAAGATTTTTTTGATGTATTAAAATATGTTTAATTATGTTTTGAGTTCGATCAATGTATGCAAAAAAGACTTCTCTTTTTATGGCAATTTTTTACGGTTTAAGAGATATACTGCTTTAAAAAACCACCTTTTTGACCGTTTTCAAGAAATCTCCGCCTTAACTGAGTAGGCTCTAATTTAAATGACTTGTATTGCAAACTGTTGAGAAAACTGCTCGCGCCACTCAAAGCCTTTACGAATAGAACTTCAGTGTTGTGTGGAAAGCAAAATAGACAGTCGGAAGCTTCTTTTGAATTGACTGAGCCATGAAGAATTGAAAATGTGCCTAATATTTCGTCAACAAATACTAAGGATCTACATAAAACGAAGCCGTCATTGTGGTAGATATTATATTTGAATAGAGTGCCAGCAGCCAATATTACTACTTGATTCATTGAAATGTATGCTCTATGTGTGCAAGTTAAAGCTCATTATACGATGGGAGTGCTAGTGAAGTCGTTTGGGACAATTGAACAATCGATTGCTCTGATGACATCCATTGAAAGGGTAGGCTTGACACTGCCGCACTATTGATGAATGTTATGGAACATCCGTCTATAAAGTTATGGATAGTATTTATTTATACAGCACTGCAGTTTAAGAAAGTAGGTAACGTGTTTCGTTTTCTCCCATTTCGCCAACCAAACTTATAAGTTTTGTAATTACACTTTGATTCGATGAGATTGAAATGGCGGTTCTGTGGGATCTACAACATTTATTGCCGAATTTTGATGATCCAATTTTAATAAAAACTGAATGGTCTCTGATTTCAATAGTTTAACTATTGGACAACTACCATTAAAATTCTAACAAGACCTCTTCCACGAAGCACAATGGAGGATGACTGAGTTTTTGGTTAAACTGGTCGGTGTTTAATGGTTTAGTGTAGATCCAACCAAAGGGAATACTATAAATTCAAGCGATGCAATAGAATCGGTTATGTCCAAGTGAACTTTCCAGTAAATCTTGTTTCTGTAACTTGGACGTCTTAGCACAGAAAGCTCGATGTTAAATCTATTTATCAGCGTCGTCGACTACTTTAATTTACCAAAAAGCGATATCACGAAAAATTCTATGGGTTGAAAATAAACAAAACATATTGGACCAATTACTATTGGAAAAAATACAGGAATGCCGTTTTCTTAACGAAGAAAAAAATAAGTCAAATTTTATAGCATCTTATATTTTTATTACCCAAAGTAGCCTGTATCTGCAAAATATAATAAGGTACGGAAACGAAAGAGGTTGCGAACCTATAGAAAATTTAATATTTCAATATCTGTAACGAAAAATAGTTAATTAACTCAGGCGTGACTTCGCGGAAATCCATTATAAAATACGAGTCATCGTCAGGATGACGATTGACTTATTGCGAACCCGGACCCGACGTGTTGACACGTTAAGCGTCGAGAGCAGTGACAATGCTCGTAGCCCTCGTTGAGAGGTGAAACACATGTTAATTTCTTACAGGGTTCTTTATGAACAGTTAAGCAGATTAGGTTACAAAATATAAGTCGTCTATTGTATTCTGTAACGTAAAGTTTGTGCTGCGATGAGAATATCTGAGAAATTCCGGAATAAAAGCCAGTTATGTTTTATTGTTTTAATAGATTTCTGATGTCGATTGTTTCATTCGCATTAACGATTATGTTATAACTTTAGCAATATCTTATTTACGAGTATAGCTAGAGGTGACATAGTTTTGATAAAGCCGATGAAACTTGAGCGTCGTTGAGCTCCCCTTCATTCTGTATGAGTACCTGAGTTTTATTTGTTTCCATAAGGGAAAGGAATGTGGTTAATTAATATATTACCTACTTTTACTTTATTAGGTTATTGTTGTTCATTAATGTTATGTTTCCTCACGTTTACCGCAGACCTCCATCAAGCTTGATGATAATGCGTAAACTAAATCACTTATGTCTCATGAACGCTCGAATACTTGAATCTGTAACATTACTATGGTTTATGTTAATTGCCTATTCCGGGCAGTGTGGCCTTCCGGGAACGTGTCCATTACGACGGAACGATATCGTCACTAAGCCTCTGCTATGAAAATGGATGTATTTGAGAATTTTAAACCTACCGCAACTATTTACGCTATTAAAAATATTAAAAGCAGTTACAATGATTTCCTTCCTACCTTCTTTTTTCAATGCAAAAAAAAAAATGGAAATTGATTGTCCTGTAAAAGATTTTAACAGCAATTTTTTTGGATTAAGTCTGTAATTTTTACCAACTTTTGGTAGGTATGTCAACTTTCACGCTACACGGGTTTCTATTTCGCTCAAAATGTTGTTCAATATATTTGAAATTCAGGACACAGATATAGCCTTTATTTACCAGATCTATAGGTAAATGTGTTCCAGTATAAAATTTATTTTAAAATTAGGTATATTTAGAACGCAATTCTGCTGTTGGGTGGAAATGTCTCGGAAGAGTGCTACGCTACAAAAGTCTTCTTATGGTATATCCGAAGATGATCGATAAAGGAAAGAGAAGGATTTAAAAAAAATCGGGAATGGTCCATTGTAATGCACACGACAATGAAATCAAAACGACATTCTATGGAGACATCTTTTTGAGCGAGCTTTAACGATATACCTCAGTAATAACAGATATAAATGAGTACCGACTACTTATACTCCCTTATAATTCATAGTCTGCAGTTACCGTTAATCTGTCCTTCTTTGACAACCCCACACGACAATTTAGTCTAATTTGCGAGCGGTTTGCCGCGTTTTGTAGATTAAATCGTGTCAAATTTAACTGTTCCTACTGATCTATTCTACATTGATATCGAGAACGTTGATAAGATTCGAGTATAATAGATAAGCGAAATGTTACATCAAGCGGAACAATCAACGGAGCTTTCACAATAAAAGTTACCAAGATCACAAAAAAAAAAAATATATATAAATGTTTTACAAAATCCTGTGTAATGAAAATGAAACAAATACATAGTGTTACAGTCCTGAAATTATAATAGAGACAAATATTTTCTACTTCCCAGACATTTTTGGTTGTGCAATCCATGTCTATTTGAAATTTATTTCATAGTAAACATAAGAAGAAAAGTGGGTACATAAAAGCCCGAAGTGACGATATAATAAGTACTGAAGTGCTGTTTGAACTAGAATAACTGCTCATACCGTAAATTAGTTTCCTTAAATGACTTTCAGCGGAGTTTGCTCCCCTAGCCACTACTGCGTTCCAACTAATAATTGCTCACATACAAGTTACTCGTACCCATACCCTTGCCGCCGATATACTGACTCTTCCAATATTGACTTTAATTAACAGTTTACAAGGAAGCCACTGTTTATTAGATTCACGTACAGAGTTTGTTGACTTAGTAAGTTTAAGTTCGGCTAAATGCATCATTGTCAAACTTATATAATTAAACCCCTCCGAGGTCGGTGCGATTTAGCGGCGTCTACGCGTGAGTGCCATACGTCACTTCTGAGTAGTCCCGTAACCCGATATCCTGCGGGCCACTTGAGATGAAAATAACGATATCTCTAAACTTTTATGTGGGAGTTATTTATAAGACTTATGTCGTTGGAATCGTTATGAAATAAGCTAACGCATTAAAAATGGATAAGTACCTGGTTTTTTCGTAATAATTGTTAATTTTAATTTAAATAAAGGATGACGGGCTTTTTCCAATTTACCGTCAAAAATCTTTGAAATATTCCTTTTAGGGTATGAACTAAAAATTCTTTGATAAAGGCAGTCTCTAGGGAGACAATGCTTTTTCCTTAAATAACTCCACAACATACCTAAGTCTTATGATGCGTCTGGCGAAAGGCACTTTCAATAAAAAAAAATGATATAAGAGTAGGTAAGTACCTGGTGCTTTTAGAACCTTGGCCATTATAGCTTCAAACTTAGTGTCTACTTAGTCAAGATGTAATGGAACGCCTCGTATAATCTCTACTGCCACAAGTAATTTAATAACTCACATTTACTCATATTCACGAGTGTTTCAAATGAGAACCATTTACTATTTTCTCCATTTCAACGTCTCTCTCAATAAACCATATCCCTTACTGGTTGCATCGTTCGTATCGGCAACTTTTCACTGGAACCGGGATGGACGCTGCACATTCAATGCGACGAGAATGATTAAAAGTGCGCGCGTGTCAAAGGCCTCAATTGTCCCGTGACCTATGTGATTGTACGGAACGTTCACGATTTTATGCATTTTGTGATTAGCAGAGGTCCAATTGGAAATTGAAACGTGTGAAATGTGAGTGTTAGTATTTTGTAATCCCCTAGTGGAATTTATATAATATGTCCGTAGGTGTGTCTGTGGCATCACAGCGGGCCTTATCAGAATACCAGCGCCGCGGTTTTTTTTTTTTTTAAATATCGCAGCATTATACTGAGATGCCTTTTTGGCCTCGCACAAGTTATTATTTTGTTAGTTTTAAAACTGCTCCTTTTTGTTTATGGACACTATTTGGGTTCTATTTGGGACACCCACAGAAAATAGAAACAGTAAGTTTCTATTTTCTGTGCGTGTCCCAAATAAAACATTTTTCTTTCTTTATTTATTTATTTTAACCATTTATGTACACACATATATACAGACAAAAAGAAAAGAACAGAAAAATACGTACAAAGGAGATGATTATTTCTAAAGAAATCTCTTCCAGCATACCTGCGATAGGACAGAGGATAAAAAGAGATGTAGACACCGTGTGTAAGAGTAGAGAGAAAATAAAATACATAAAATTAAAACAATTAACGCAATAAAATAAAACAAATAATATGAGATTAAACTTACTTACATACATAAATACAAACAAACAAAAAAAAAACACTAAGATTCTATTAATAATAATGTAATAAAAAAAAAAATATGTAAATATATTTTTAAATAGAAATTTAAAAATGAAATAAAATACAAAATAAATACCTACGCAACTATGACGCTGTGGAAAGATAGTGATCTTTCACTCTTCTTTTAAATACTGCAACAGTACTGCGGTTTTTTTCTTTCTTTATTGTAGTTTATTATTCTTCTCATCTTACTCTCACATCCTTTACTTGAAAATCTTTTAATAAACTTGACTTCACACGATCATTTGTTTCCACATTTTCGTTCAACGCTAGATTAGCGAGAGTATTAATTGTAAATCTATGTGCACACGCTTGCTCTGGCGCGGGCCGACTGAGTGGAAAGGTTGGCGATGCGTCACACACTAGATAACGACTGAAATAAATGCTCCATTAATTTCTATCTGAACTTTCTGTTTGCACACACATTCATTTCAATTCGTTCGGTTCAGACGTACACAAATGTTGAAGGCTTTTTCTATATTATTATACGTATATATTCACTACCTCATTGGTCTAGTGGTCACCACTGCTAAGCATGAGCTGTGTTAAGTCACGCAGGAAAAAGAAATAAAATACAAATAAATTGCATCGTAAAAACACTATTTGCAGTAAATGAACGAATGAAAGGAATGAGTGGAACTGGCAAGTTTAGGTTAAATATGAATAATACATTATGCGAGAATGGGTACAAACATTTTATTTGAATGTTCAAGGAAATAAATTCTTTAGGAGAGTTATTTTTAGGTCTATTGACTATTTGTCATGTAGCTTTCGACTTATTCTGAGAAGTTTTTATAAAGTAAGTTAATTATTTTCTTCACTGAAGGGTAATATTTACAAGTGGGTCCATAACAACTTATGACTAAATAAAAATAGCAAAATTATATATTATATTCTAACTTAACTAAAACTATTCAAAAACTAAAATATAGCATCTTAAAATTCATCCGCATCGCTGTCGACTGGTAATGTACCCAAGAGACTGGCCGCATTGCCACGTTGTATGGCAATGCTTAGCCTCTGCCCAAAGTAAAAACCAGCTCTTGGGTCACGGGAAGTGTCAAATAGCCGTTTTGAAATTTCATTAAAGAGGCCATGAGCACTCGGACCCCACGGCCCGAGGGTTTCGACCCCAAACGGCTCGAAAATATAATTACCTGTAAGGTTATTATACTTACGCCGCTTGAGGTTTTCTGCAGCCGCAGCAGCAGCACCAGCACAGCACGCCGAGCCAGGGAGATGGGATGGCGCAAGAGTGTCGACACAGGTTGCATCCCACACTAAAGGCCTACCCACCTTCCATGGAGATAAAGACATGCCGTCCGGTCTCTTGCCATCGTCGCGTGCCAAGCCATTGGGTTCTAATATAGCTGGAACGCCGGCGGTGACAAGAGCTCGTCGGATGATGTCGTTAATGTTCGCGTGCCGCGCTAAGCGACCTGCACTTCGGCTGCAAGACAGGCCGTGATGTCCGAGACTGTTGACAACTTCGCCACAGTGACAGCGATGAGGAGAACAACAAGGAGCTCCTAGTCGTAGGGAAGCAGCGAGGCGGAAGGTATTGTCGTCGAACAGAGTGCCTATGGTCGACGACGGTAGTGCGTGAAGCCACAGACTCAACTCCCACTTACCCACAGCCAGCAAGCGCGCACGCTCCGCAGTGGTAGTAGACGTATTGAGTAAATTGTTCTGTACTACTCTGCAGAGCGGCTTATCCCACCGTCTTTGGGAAGATAAATAAATCAGTTTTCTTCTCTATATTTCCCTTGGTTGTGTCTGCAGTTTTCAATAATAATGGGTGTCTCACGGCAGAGTTAGGATTTCCAAATGAAAAAAAAAACACCCATATTAGTATTTTTTTTTAAATTGGAGATGTATCAATGGTATTGCGGATTTTATGTTTGAATGATTACGTCCTCCACATTTCTTCCATTTTATAGCACGTACTCGTGGTCATCGCATTCCGCATAAGAGGCCTAAGCAGAGCGGGCTCAATTTCGCGCACTCCACGACGGATATTTTCTTTTAGTTATTTTAGTTCTTAAGATAGCCCCACAGGAAAAAGCCAATACCGAGTCAAATCCGGTGACCACGAAGGCCAGGTGATATCACCAAAGTGGGATATAAATTGTTAAGGAAACAGCTCACGGATTTGGTCTAAAGTGGATCTAGCAGTGTGGGGAGTGGCTCCATCCTGCTGAAACCACGTCCGTCAACTTAGACAGGATGTTCTCAAAGATGGTGTGTAAAATAACTGTATTGTGACGAACGATAGCTTTAACTTCGTTTACTCTTTCTTTCGTTCTTCAAGTTCTGCTTGGGCCCAGACGTGGTTGATTTTAGCGGAACCTGTAGCTCGAAACTTCTGTACCCATTTACGAATCAAATTTTTGCTTGGTCCATCTTGTAAATGTCTGATATTGTAGTGGGAACAAAAGTGCCTCCAGGCCGTAACGTACGATTCTCCTGCCTTCAAAAACGGTTTGATAGTGTACTCGCCCGTTTACTGTGACATCACGTCTGACGAATCCGCACGAATGCCCAGTCTACTGCGCCACTCCCCACAGGCTCAGTTGAAACGGTTTTTTAATATTCAAATTTGAAATCCTAACACTGCCGTAAAACATCCTGTATTTATAAACTTTTTCAGCAAAATTGGATTTCCAAACGTTTTGTCGCAAATATTCTTATCTTAAAGTCAAACGCTCGTATATGTAAGCAGCGTGGTGCCGACATATATATGACGTCATACTTCATGTGACGCTTGTAATGTCGACTGAAACGCTTCAGTTAGCCGCTTATTTATTTTCACACTATGCTACGCTTTTCCTATATTATTATTTCTTTTTCTTTCTATTTCGGTATTCTGGCAGTGTTAAATTTCTTTTGTTTTAAAAGTGAACATTTTCGTTTAAGACCCGTGTGACAGTGGAAAGCTGTATTTATCTAAACGGAGACAAAGATAAACACATTACGAGCTGCTGACATTTTGCAGAACTTTGTGTTATAACACGACACTAAATTTTGAAGTTTGTTACGACAGTGAGCATGTCGCAAATGTCGTGGAGATATTTCTATTTATTAATATATTTTATTTATATATACTTTATTGTACAGCACAAAAATACATAACAAAAAAATAATAATCAAACACTACAAAATATACAATGGGCGACCTTATCGCTTTCCGCGATCTCTTCCAGGCAACCTTAGAATGGACAGTGATTTACCTGGACATAAAATGAGGCTGTCGCTGATTGAATGTTATTCACAAAGTATTATTCTAAAGAATTCTTTATATAATAAAATATGTAAGTTATAAAAAACATGAATTTGATTTACTTTATTTAGGTACTTGACTTTTAAATTTATATTCTTTGAAAACGACAATGTAGCATAATGGTTTTCAGGCACTGTGCTATGAAAACCCTATCACATAAAATGCCATGCTTTTCTGCATATAAAACTTACGAAGAACAATTCATAAATGTAAAATGTAATTATTCAGGAATTGATGTTTTTGCATAATTAATAAAGAAGGTACCTGGCATCATTTAAAAACCTATAAACCAAAATATATTCTGAATTAATAAGCTATATATATACACTAGCTTTTGCCCGCGGCTTCGCACTCTAGGAGGTCGGATATTAGCCCACGGGAACGTACTACCGGTATGAAAAAAAAATGTCCTTACCCAGGTCATGGTCTACCTATGTGCCAAATTTCATCCAAATCCGTTCAGCCGTTTTAGCGTGAAAGCGCATTTATAATATTAGTTTGAATTATTATACCTAGTTAGAATTTCAGCAGCGGCCCTGATAACGTTAAATACCCAGCAGCAGTCGGTGGCGAACTTGAACCGGGATATCAGGCAGTTGATTAGCCGGTTATTATGTACGACGAACTGCGAACAGACCGGATAAACATAAAACACATGGATACTGTGCCCTTAAGTCAGTTATCTTAGTTTGAATAAGTACTTTGGTTTGTATATCAAATTGTTTATGAGAAAACAATTTTGTTTTAATGCCAAGATTGTTTGAATACTTCAAAAGTTTTCATCCGCAGTTTCCAGTTAACTTAATTAAAACCAACAAATTCCATCAGCATTTCAAAATAACTTCAGTTTCTGTTTTCATCCTCCATTGACTTGAAAAATCCATCCATTCGTGCTGAAATGCTCTTGAATACTAATTCTGTCGTAGGTACTTTTTAATCAACAGTTCTGTCTCGAACTCCCGAGATATTTAATTACACAATGCTAAGTCGAGGTATTTACATTTTTTTGAATGAATAAAAACAAACAGTTACAGAAGAACGGTCGCGGAGTAAATAAATAGGGAATTATTTAAGAGGTAAAGGGGATGGGGGAGCTGTGAGACTTTAACAATTTTTGTTTGTGTTATTACAAGTAAGATTAGTGTGGTGGATATTGAACTGGTTTATAAAGATCTCAAACGTTATAAAAGGACTTAGAATTGTTTACCGTACGGCAAACAATACATTTCGATTAATGTTATACTTACATACTGATTTTATATATTTAATACCTTAGGTATTAAATTCATTGGGCACGCCACAATTGCGGCGATAAGTCCCCTCTTTGAGGAGTGGCTTGAGAGGCGCCATGGCGTCTTCACCTTCCGCCTGACGCAGGTCCTCACCGGACACGGTTGTTTCGGGAGGTTCCTGTTCCGCGTAAGGCGGGAGGAAACGCCCGGGTGTCACCACTGTGTGGATCGCCCGGAGGACACGGTGGAGCATACGTTGGAGGTCTGCCCGGCTTGGGCGGAGCACCGCCGTGTCCTCACGGAGGCGATCGGCGGCGGCGATCTCCCGCGTCCGGCCCTGGTTCAGGCCATGGTTCGGAGCGAGAGTGCATGGGAGGCCGTCACCTCCTTCTGCGAAGCAGTTATGTTCGCGAAGGAGGAGGCGGAGCGCGCGAGGGAGATGCAAGCTGCACGCCCTCGCGGCCCTAGTCGCCGCAGGAGACGCCCCGGGCGTCGGGAGTCGAGAGCCGACTTCCGGCCACCGTAAGCGCGGGCTTGCGGACGGTGAGCAATGGGCAGCTCGCCGTCCGATAAGGACCAGGCCCGTGTCAATGGCGCGTTGTGTTCCACGCGCGCCTCAAAGAGATGTCAGCACCAACCGACGGGGTCGAAAGACCAATGCCTGCTGGGGTTGCGGGTTTGTCCGAAAGGGATAACGCGGCCCCGGCACACAGGCAACGGAAGGAACACGGGTGGGTTTTAGTCAGTAAAAGTCTGACACACCCTCTCGCTATGCCCAGAGCGGGAGAAGTCATTTGATGATTTCCCATCCTAAAAAAAAAAAAAAAAAGGTATTAAATTCATATGTTCAATTAATCTTTAAGATTATTGTAAAAAGCTTGGCACTCACTCACATTATTACTTTTTAGCCATATAAAAAAGCACAAATGGAAATATTACATTGTCATAATAACGTGGTAACCGAGTACAGTTCATATTCATCTGTTTTCCCGCTCACACACGCTGCACTGCTGCACTGGAACCTCACTTCAGATATTCACTGCCGGCCGCCATTGTGTTCGCCACATTATAACACAACGCATATTGTTCGACGTCCATTCACGATTTTCTTTACATGAAAATTTTCTGGCCAGCTTTACTTTACTGTTCCGTGAACAGGACATTTTTGTGTGAAATACTTCTGATGAAATAACAACTTTAATTATAACTGCAGAGTTTTCGCTTCAAAATCCTTTCAGTTTAAGATTGTAAGATGATACTATACGCAGTGAGCCGTGAGGTATTGTTGCACATCACTGAGCGCCAGTGATTGCTATGTAATGCTGAGTATTTGCCCCGGAGGAACGTCGATGAGAGAATGTATCACAAATTCCAGGAACCAATCTTGTTTGTTGAAAGGATTTCCATTCGCTCTTATCACATTTTCAGTAAACGTCTTGATAAAATAACATTATGCCTGTTATCCCCGAAGGGTTAAGCAGAGCTGTACCCATAGTACACCTACGTTTCGCCAGTTATGTTGTAAGTGTCATGTAATAGGGAGCAAGCATTGTTTATTGCATTGCATTTTCCGAAATGTAAAATTTACAGTTTATTCAAACACAGCAGCAGTATGCATTTTAACAATGGAAACAATATTTATATTCTGCGAGGACTAAGAATTTGAGTTATAATATTTCCTTATACAAGTATGTTTGTGCTGCCTCGGGCATTACGTAATGTTACGAGCTCGCGGAGTTTGTAGAGTAAATGCTGCGAGAGACTAAAGTAATGGTAGGTTAGAAAATAGACATGACATTCATGAAATTATATAAACAATTGTGTACGCATGTCTCCACAAATGTATATGTATTATTTTAGGTTTGAGTTCGGGGAAAAGAACCATTAAGAAGAGTCTCCATTGATTAAACATCATTATTTTTCCTTTCGATCCATACGATAAAGAAAATCCTGACGTGGCGTGATGCTATTTCATCAATTGTTTCTCCGTCATGTGCTAGCAATTCATCAAGCTCTCGCTTCTAATCTCCTCTCTCCGTCTAATTGTAGATACTGTAATAGCCTACAATGTAGGATTACCCTGACGGTAAATTATGCTCGGACAACGCTGACATCCGACTAATTTACGATGTCATAAGTTTCTCGCTGACACTACGGCTGTGGTGTTGTTTTGTAATTTGTAGGTTTATAGCCAATATTTTTGTATCATTTTATATTGTGTATCGAAAGTCTATTGAGTGACTAACGAGTTTTGCGTTCAGCTTTGTGTTTCAACAAGTTAGTTACACAGGATGTAAAGTTGACTGTATCGCTGTCCGTCGCCTGAGGTCCCCAAGCTTTTTATCACTGAAATGTTTATAAGCCTCTATTTTTATCAAAGCGTAATCGTGTAAATATGAATTTTTCCATGATACGGGTTTCAGAATTTGTGATTTTGTTCAACTTTTTAGCACAGCTAACGGTAAATAAAAAATATTGGCCAAAAATGTAGGTAATTACGTAAAAAATCTAAAAACTTCAAAGGTCAGCTTCACCTTTTTCATTGTAACTCTCCGCTTCATTCCTAAAATACGTTGTGAATAGAAAATTAGCGTTAATTAACATTCGAGAATCATTAGTCGTGTTTATTAAGAAAGGAGCGTTAAGTGTAAACATAATTAATGGCAGTAATTATGGATAAACACGAGAAAATTTCGCGGAAATATGAGGGAATGAGCGGAGTTAACGTGGAAGTAACGATATTAGCATTCTAATTCTAAAGTTGAATATCCTCTTTGTATGTGTGTCGAGGTACCCACTTTGTGATTTTAATAATTTAAAAAAAAGTTCGGGTATTGTTTTCGACTGGAATCTCTCAGTGGCAGCTCGGAGTCTGGATTTGTTCCCGGTTGATGACATGGAACTTAAACATTACTGGCAAAATGTGGGTGTATCATAGGTATACCCCAGCCTAACCCTTCGGGGGATATAGGCGTGCGTTCGTGTAAAGATGCTTTCGAAAAAAACCGAGTAAGATTTCCCCTGATAATATTTATAACCAGGATTCTAGATAACCATATAGGCCCAAATCTAGCATTACAAATTTTTATATTGTTATAACAAGCTCAACGCAAACCATGTGTCTCATAAAAACTCTTTAAAGTTTTACCCGCACATATCAGGCCCGTGCCCAGGACATGGAAGAGCTGTTCTCCGTCAGGGGCACAAAAACATATCGGTGTTTATTTTTTTAATGAACGCCCACGTCCGAGTCAGGGCCGGCAGCGGCGGAGCTTCAGTGCCTGTCATGTGTGTGCCACGGCCCCGTCACGTCCCGGGCACGGCCCTGATATGTGTGGACATACCTTTACTGTAAGCACAAAGGTCGATTCCGATTAGATAAGAAATAAATAAAAATATGTTTTAATAAATTTTCACGGCAGTTACACAATAAAACCTAATTGGCGATAGATGTGATAGCAAGTAATTTAGATTCTGTAACTAACTTACGTTTCATCGTTCGTTGGACGTACCTACGTTCCGTCATCGTCACCTTTACTACTATTGGAATAAGATATTGGATGGAGATAATTCTTAAAGGGCGTTTCTGACAGAAAACTTACTTTATCTGGCTTCACTTTCCGTGTCAGGAAACAAAGTGTGTTTACGGCGGTCGCTCGAGGACATCGTTCTGTCTACTAAATGGATGTCAGATGACAATAAATGAAACAGAAAACAAATAAAAGGTGTGAAAATAAACAGGGACTGTTTAATTGGTAATAAAATCTTTCACGTACCTACTTATCTTTAACGTTTGTGTTTATTTAAAGACTTTTAGACTATAGGCCAGTATCTCGATCGAAAATTTTCGCAAAATCAATGTGACAACTTTTCAAGTGCGCTTATCTGCTGTCATTGGTTGAATGATTTGTCAACAGCAAATTGCTTCAGTTTACGCGCACTTGACACGTTTGTCCCATTCATTTTTGATCGAGAAATTGGCCCATAGTCTGAAATTGTATCTTAAACTAGCTCTAGGGTGCGATAATCTCTGTGACTTCTATTTTACGATGCAAGTCGCAAGTGCCAATTTTATTAAAAGTTTAAGTATGTACATTGTACAGTGATTTTTTTTTCTAGTATTTTTCTAGTACTGAGCGGAAGAAATTGCAAGCGAAGCTAGTATATTATATAACAAGTACACAAATACCGGGACCGCATGCACGTATTTGAACAATAAATTGCTAAACTTAGTTGCAGCAGTGGCTCTCTCTTGAATAAATTTCACATTTATTCCGGACGCGTCCTCAATGCCGACACTTTAGGGCATTGAAAGTGAAACTCTCGTTTTGATTAATTGTTGTGACGCCTACAATGGACAGTGATGACATATTAAACTAACGATGGAAATATAGTTTTTAATTGTTTGCAAAATAAGCATGAACCGACGCAAATCCGCCATTTTGAATGCGAATAATGCTGCACTTAACATTATGTTCATAAAAGGAAGAGGCTCCATTACAGACGTAGCGTTGTGTAAATCGCACAAACGAGCAACCAAAGTATATAAGTTAAGGATCTAACTAAATATGAACAGTCTAATTACTACACCAGACACGGCATTAATAATAAAGTGCTACTCCAGAGTAGAGATCGTAATAAAATAAGAGCAAGAGTACGACATACATTTTAAGAAAAAGCTTTTCTAGAATTTGGAACCGAAAAGGTTTTATAAATTCAAGATAAAGCGCTTGAATTTTGTCTTTTACCTAACTCGCTTTTGTGAGAAGGTTCTTCAAAATGTAACGCTATTGTCTTTTCACACTCGTTGTTTTTAGTTGAGTTGGAAAAAACTGGTGGGCGCCTTTTACCGCTTTTTGGTTAGTTAAATGACTTTTTATGAAAGGCTGAATTCGAAAGTCAACCATTTTTTTTTTGTTAAATTGTGTCAAACCTCAGCAGCCAATCCAATTTTATCGTTTCTTTAAGGTAATAGAGCGTCCCTGGGTTTAACGCTGTTTTAGTATTATAAAACCCTTTTAATATTTTATACTCTGGACCGCCACTAAGAGGTTGAGAATTATCCAGTCCGCCTTAATATATTAGAACAATAACCTGAACAGAATTACTTACATCAAGATAACAATATTTTAGTCCTTTAGCATGGGCACGCAACAATTGCGGCGATAAGTCCCCTCTTTGAGGAGTGGCTTGAGAGGCGCCATGGCGTCCTCACCTTCCGCCTGACGCAGGTCCTCACCGGACACGGTTGTTTCGGGAGGTTCCTGTTCCGCGTAAGGCGGGAGGAAACGCCCGGGTGTCACCACTGTGTGGATCGCCCGGAGGACACGGTGGAGCATACGGTGGAGGTCTGCCCGGCTTCGGCGGAGCACCGCCGTGTCCTCACGGAGGCGATCGGCGGCGGCGATCTCTCGCGTCCGGCCCTGGTTCAGGCCATGGTTCGGAGCGAGAGTGCATGGGAGGCCGTCACCTCCTTCTGCGAAGCAGTTATGTTCGCGAAGGCGGAGGCGGAGCGCGCGAGGGAGATGCAAGCTGCACGCCCTCGCGGCCCTAGTCGCCGCAGGAGACGCCCCGGGCGTCGGGAGTCGAGAGCCGACTTCCGGCCACCGTAGGCGCGGGCTTGCGGACGGTGAGCAATTGGCAGCTCGCCGTCCGATAAGGACCAGGCCCGTGTCGACGGCGCGTTGTTCCACGCGCGCCTCAAAGAGATGTCAGCACCAACCGACGGGGTCGAAAGACCAATGCCTGCTGGGGTTGCGGGTTTGTCCGAAAGGGATAACGCGGCCCCGGCACACAGGCAACGGAAGGAACACGGGTGGGTTTTAGTCAGTAAAAGTCTGACACACCCTCTCGCTCTGCCCAGAGCGGGAGAAGTCATTTGATGATTTCCCATCCTCAAAAAAAAAAAAAGTCCTTTAGCATAATACACAATTACATCAAGGCTTTGATGTAATCCGGGTATACTTGTGGTTTGTATTTTAATTTCTCTATTACTAGATTGATCACGATTGTTCCTCTGCAGATACATGACTCTCTGTTATAGAATTATTTTACAAAGTTAGGTTTGTCACTGAAACCCAGATTTAATTAAAACATTAACATTATTAATTCGAAATAACTCTACCGTCTCTTGAATTTATCGAGACGTGTCCAAGGTTAAGACATCCCTGATAACCTACTTTCACAAGACCCTCTCAACAATTACTTCGAGAGATTCATGCCTGAACTACTTAATTGAAATTAATTGACTTTGGAGTTGTGTGTTCCTATGATATTCTCTAAAGTTTAACGTATGCATAAGCCTTTGGCTGTTTTGCCCAATTAAGAAATTAATATCATTAGACAAACCAATTTTGTCCGCAAATTATAAAAGCGACAGGGTTCAGTAATGGTGGAAATTTTGCTCAAGTAAGTATTGCTGAAATCATATCGTCTAATTATCGTCTAAAAGGGACCGCTTTATTTGCCGAGCTTAGAGTAGTATTCAGTGTTGGGTCTCAGATCGGGATTCTAAATGCCGTACTTAGAATAATCCGCAAGTAGTGAAATCTAATTATAGCAAAAAGAAGGTATTTTTATTACTGAACTTTTCAATTATGAGAAATAAATTGAGATAAGGGGAAGAGAATGATGATGCTTATAAGAAAAGAAGTGCAAACTTAAATAAACCTAGAGAAGCTTTTATTAACGTAGGAACCTGTGATAGCTAACCTATAATCTACCTTTGCAATCATTCATACAATACACATCATGCAAAATGTGAGCCACAGTAAGTAAACAATATACTTTGTTTTCTATACTACTTAGTAATCTAATCACATCAATCAAGAGAGGGCAACCTCATTTATTTCCACTATTCAATCTGTTCTTCACAAAATAGCGAACTATCCGGTCAATAACACCACAAGTAAAGCACGGATGTGGTTTCTATGACGAGGGTACATGTCATATCGGTACACTGTCCTAGGAAATTGGGTACTAAGAGCAAAAACGCTAAACGGGTTAAGTTAAGCTAGGGAAAGTCCATTTCTTAAGTGCTCTGTATTTGAGGGTATTTATAATTGAAAAGAGTGAATATTAAATGCTATTTGTACTGCAAAGATAATAGTTGGGTACCTATTATTTTTAAGTTTGTATCTTAATCCGTGCTTGCTTCTTTAAGCCCTGTTTGAAGTTCTAACTCTATCATCATCATCATCATGATTGTCCATATTCCAATTTATTTGTGGTCGACGCAACATGTCTTTTTCTTCCATACTTACCTATTAGTCGTTATTTCGGGAGTCAACCCCTTCCTAGCCATAATTATCTTTCACAGTCTATCCACCGTTTCTTGGGTCTGCCCCTACTCTTATAGCATCGACATTCGTACTCAAAATTTTCTTCTCGATATTTTACTAATTCCTGCCCATACCGTAACAACCGATTTTCGCTCATTTGTAGTTCTATACCTACACTATAAAGTATTTCGAACCTACATTAATTGAATTAACAAAAACAAGGGTATTTTGACACCCTCGCATTTCATTACGAATACGTATGCAATAAATCAAGCGTATTTAATACGTTTGGACTTCTATGAATACACTAAGAGACCGCAGAATACAGACCACAGACTAAATAACGTGAGCAGAGCACGTGAAACAATTCACAATTGAGCTTCACATGTGACGTTGTACTGTATCACAAGATACGCGAGACGAATAATCTTACGCTGCATATTTTTCTATTCATGCAATTTATTATTGTGTCGATTGTTTATTACCTCCATTGTGTGCGGAGTATAATGTGACATCACCGTACATGAACAAATGAAACTGCATTAATAGAAAATACGCGATAAACTGCCATTTTAATTAGTGCTCAGTGATATGTGAAGTTTTATGTAGGTACATGTATCGTTTGTTAACGAAAGAAGATAGAATTATTATCTGACTAGCTTTTTCTCAACTATTTTGGGGTCTGCTACCATGCGTTTAACCGGATGCAGCCGAAATAAATTCAACCTCCACAACCCAGTAACTGGGTAATACGATACCTCGGTAAGACTGGTTGCCAGACTTTTGGCCTTCTGATGACCCGGCACAAAGATCCACCAATGACAGCCGGGACCAACAGCTTAACGTCATTTCGCCAATTATATCTCACCTTATTAACCTCTGCTTTGAACAGGGAACTTTTCCCACCGCCCTGTAACAAACTAAAATAACACCTGTGTACAAGAGTGGGGACAAAGCTGACCCGTCGAACTACAGGCCGATATCAGTCCTCCCGTCCTTATCTAAAATATTCGAAAGATTAATAAACCAACGCTTGGTTAGATATCTATCGAAAAACAATATAATATCACACTCGCAGTTTGGCTTTAGACAAGGCGAGTCTACAGAAGATGCAGTCACGGCGCTTGCATCCATTTTCACTGAAAAAGTAGACAGTGGAAGTAGGTGCCTGGCAGTTTTTCTAGACCTCAAAAAAGCCTTCGACACAGTCTCGGTTCCCATACTTCTACGCAGGTTAGAAGACATTGGCGTGAGAGGGGTCCCACTTAAGCTATTTCAGGAATACCTGAGTGAGATAAGATATGTGGTAAAAATAAGATTGTTCACTAGTTCTGAGGAATTCGTCACATACGGAGTAGGACAAGGTAGTGTGCTGGGCCCAACATTGTTCCTTGTTTATATAAACAGTTTGTGTAATTTGTCTATAGAAGATGCTCTTATATTATCTTACGCCGACGATAGAGCAATAGTTTTCTCGGGAGAATCATAGCCATATCAAATATAGACAGCGTTGGCCGGACTGCCGAACGTGGCTCGTCTACGATTGCTGCCTGGCTCGATCGCAACCTTTTAACATTGAATGTCTCAAAGACTAATTACATCTGTTTCTCCATCTTCAATCGTTTCCAACCATCACAAGACCTCGAGATTAAAATCCATACATGCTCCGACTCCTCCCACAACACCTGTACTTGTCTAAAAATAAACAAGGTCATTAAAACCTTGGTGTTATGCTCGACCAACGACTATCTTGGCATCTGCACTTAGATCTAATAATGGGTAGAATCAGGAAACTAATATGGACCTTTAAGTTACGTCGTCACGGCTACTAAGGATCCAATTAGACAAATCTACATCTCCCTAGGCCAATCTATAATAATGTACTGTCTACCAATCTGGGGCGGCGCAACAAAAACAAAATTTTTGGAGCTAGAGAGGGCGCAGAGAGCGCTATTGAAGGTCATGTTCTTCAAACCACTCAGATTCCCCACTGAAAGCCTTTACGAAACCTCGAACCTTTTGTCAGTTAGAAAACTATATATTCTTC
Organism: Agrochola lota; assembly: GCA_947364205.1. NCBI lineage: Eukaryota > Metazoa > Arthropoda > Insecta > Lepidoptera > Noctuidae > Agrochola > Agrochola lota. The sequence continues at coordinate 14,322,172 of OX376235.1, read as the reverse complement.
AGATTGCTTTAAAAAAGCATAAATCCCTTCCCTTCATCCCTTCCATGGCACAATCTAGGAGGAAGAATAATGTTTCTCCAGAAACTCCAGTCAAAACCACATTTGCCACATCATGCATATACAATATTCTAAATAAAGAACAAAACATTTACTCTATGACATACCACGACTGCAATAAAACACTCACTCAATGGCTGGCAAACAAAAGTTACAAAGAAATCGAGTCAATCCTTGACTCTTTGACATGAATGTGTCCCAACTGTGTTACATGTGTTATGTTTGTAGGACTTGGCACCGACACAGATGTTATATAAAATGATAGAAGATATCTGATATTCCGAAGGGCAAATTCCGAAACTCATATATAATAAAAGGATATCCCTAAAAATGTTCATTGGAAGCATTGATATACAGCGTGTATCAGAAATATGTGGTCATCTGTGAGGGCCACACCATTCAATTACAAACCTTCATAATCGCAAACAAATAATCAGCTGTCCCACTTATTTGGATCGAGTAGTTACTGAAGTTTTATAGGGGACAGTTGATAATTTATTGCGATTACGATGTTGGTCCCGTGAAGAAAGTTGTTCAGTTTGATGGTCTGTACCACGCCCTTTTGGTAGATTAAAAGCAAATAAATAGATTGTTATCGCTTGTAAAATGGATTTCAAATAAAACCTAAGAACTAAACTGTTTATTTCTTTCACTGCAACTAAAAGATTCACTCGCAAACGGACAGATTTTTTTAGAAAGTTTTAAAATCGCTCGAGACATTTTTATTTCAACAATTTACGATTCCGAGTGCCGGATAATAATGCAGGGGATAAGGCACAAGCTCTCGCCGCAGTCAACGTTTGAATAAATGCTGTAAACATCACCGTATACAACAGACAAACCTTTAATCATGCAATATCAAACTCTATTTGCTACATAAATGGAGTTCTAACTAGCTTTCAACTTACAAACCACACAAGTTTCGGATGCATCTCATTGCCAAGTCTGACTAACATCACATTACATTTTAGCAGGTACTATTTACCGGACTACGCCAAAGTCAAAAGGATTATAATGTTAACAGCCTACGATGTATGTTCAATATAACTTCCTCCTTTTTGGAGTCGGTTAAAAAACAATATTACTTGATACGGACATTGAACATGGCTCGATAATTCACGTTTGATATTCGTTTGTTCTATTTTAATGGTTTTAATATTGCGATAAAGCTGTTCGTTTGTTCAATTATGGCTAGTTTACGGCATTCCCCTATTTATGTTTGTGTATCTCAGTTAGAAGGTATCAATCCCAGTAACAGAGTAAATATCGAGCTGGTACAATACAAGTAATAGGCTTACCCCTATTACATGGGACTTAAACATAACTGGCGAAATGTGGATGTACTATAGGAACACCTCTGCACAACCCTTTAGGAATTATAAGCGTAATGTTACGTTTATGTTATGTACAATATATTATATACAAATACTTATTTCCTGAAAATCAGGACGGCGCTATACCTATTCGAACAACAACTTCTCAAGTACCTTATGTGTAAACTCAGGTTTTGATCCAGCCACACAGTATTCAGTGGTCGGAAAACATTGTGTGGCCTTCTGAGGAGGCCTTTTCGTTACCTTGTACGTATTTTGATGGAATTAGTCTGTTTTAGCAATAAGCTGGCAGTTTCACAAATGCTTGGGCCTACAGTCTAATTAATTGAAGTGAAATTCTAATTTATTGCGGGCAACGAAAACCTTGCTCTGTTAATGCTGGTATAATAAGCTAACAAAATAAATTACCTAAGAGGTCCGTGTTCATCGTTTATAAAATGGAAGATAAGTTTCCATTGCAATTTCATGAATTTTAGATGAGACACTCAAAATAAATCTTGAGCGGCCGGAACGATTTAACAAAATGGCATTTACGCCGTAATAATTCAGTTATACCAAGCGTTAATCGAAAGACTCTCACGCACAACAAAGCCTCCCCATAGCTTGTTATCTCGTCGTCTACCCAACACTGCCGCATAATACCGTCCCTCACTGACTCAATAGCCCAATTACTGCGCTCTTTTCTTTTGCTCTCGATTTAAAAGTCCACTCTCGTATTCAGTAGATGATCGCTTGTGGCTCGATTCCTATTTTCATCTAGTCTAGTGTACTCGATGGTACTGTTTTGACATTCAGATTTTGAGATTGCGAGCCGCAATTTGTTTGTCTGTGGTAGCAACACTTGAGATAACAACTGTTTAGATTGTGAGCTTCTGAATAGTGCTCTTTGATATTTGCTGAGGGTAACGTAGAGTGTGGTCCGATCTTTAACTAAATTCATTGTAGTATGAGCTTCTTCTATAAATATTATAAATTGAAGTTTATTTCTATGTCTGTCTGTTTGACCGCGTCGTTCTTCTAAACTATGAGACGAATTTTGATGCGGTTTTGATTTTACCATCATTTAGAGCATCTATTCCGGAAGCTGTGAATAATACATCAATATAAACCTCATATAGTAGAAATCTTGATTTTTAGTAGTAAAATCCGTGCAAGTAAGGCAGGGGCGAGTCGCTAGTATTAGTATAAACAATTTTTTGACCGCGGCTTCGCTCGCGTGGTTGTCGGAAAATACCCCACGGGAACGCACTACCGTGGTTATAAACTATTTGTGTGCTAAATTCCATCAAAATCCGTTTAGCCGTTTTTGCGGAAAAAAATCCTCGTTACTATTTTATTATAAGCATACATGAGTGAAGCAGTTACCATACGTCCCATAGGTTTGTACCTACTGCTAAGTTCAATTAAAACAAAACTAACTTTCATTGAAATGTTTCAATGAAAGTTAGTATTTTTTTTTGTTAATAGTTAGTTAATTGTTAATCTGTTGAAAAAACAATAATACTAAGTGTATTGAACAGACACTGAAAGCTACTGAAATAACAACCAACTGTTAGTGTAAACTCAGTTGATTAATACAAAAGTCTAGGGACAGCGGAAATTCAATTAACGATGAGGAACTTGGAAAAGTTATTGAAAATATCGAGAACTGTGTCAAAATGTGCTGGGTTGAAGTTTTGTTGGAGAGATGGCTTTGATTGTGAAAGTCTTGTTAAACTAGTGAGGAATGAAGTTATAATTACATTTTCCACATTTAAATACTCGTACTATTAGGCACAAATTCTTTACTAGGCTGGCAAATGTATCTCAAATTATCATGTACGAGCAATTTAACTGGCAATTATAATTTGTATTTACTATCGTACAACGACTATCGACGCCGACGCGCAACTTAGCGCTTCGTAGCAAGACGTGGTAGCGTAGCGGATCATACTCGTAGCACTACGTAGCGGTGCGTAGCACGTTTGCTCCGACTGCATAGAAATCCATAACAATGAGCTTCCTATACAAAATAAACTAATTCCCGTAATCGAAGAGATTACCGACATTATAGACCCATATCAGCCGTCTGTCTGTCGCCACATACAACTGACACACGACGGTATTACGTAGTTCAATAGTGTGATCAGAACGTGGAGCGACAACGTGATGTACAGTCATATGAGTTAGTTGATGTAACCACGAGGTGATTGTGTCGCATGGAAGGTATTGTAGGTAAATACAAACATACGAGTCGGTAACGCCGTTAAATGAAACATAGAAAAAAAATGAAAATATTTTGAAGAAAATAATTTTAAAGTTTTTTCATTTCAATAAACAGAATGATGAAAAGCTTAAGATTTCATCGAGAGAAGACTGTTATGAGCACGAACGTAACGCACACTCGTACATTATAACATTTATACAGGGAAGCAGGAACCAGGAGCGACGATGTGAGAAATCTCATGTTGGTTCCGTAGGTGAGGTAATACATAAATGCAAATGCACTATGACTTGGATTTAACAGATGGCGTTCTACTTAGCCCCAGTTAAGAAGGCGTGAGTTTATGTAAGACAATTATTAGATAATATATTTATTATTTAAAATAGTAAAGAGCAATCTTTACTAGCTCATAGACTCTATTTAGCTATTTCTAGAACAAAAATAATTAATTACTAAGATGTTTTGATTATGTTCGTCTCAGCTTTTCGATTCATCTCTCATTACTAATTACACATCACTGTCTATCGTCCTTTGTTTATTAAAGGAAATAATACACATATCAACTCGGAAAGGTATCGGCACCGCATCAACTCGAGCCATTCAGTATTCTTTGTATGAAACTCCCTACTGCAACGCACACTAATCGGAATCGTAACGTAATCACCTCGCCTCGGGACAAGCTCACTACTGGATACGAAGCATGAGCACCGTTTTGTCGTCGGAAGAGTAGACAAAAGTGACGTACCGTGTAGACAATTCGACGACACCAAAGTAGAAAGACTCGACTGCACTTATTACGAAATTCACTCTTTTACATAGATCGACTCGGAATTCTTTACATTTTTTTTCTGTTTGATTGTCATTTTTTTGTGATATTAAGTCACGTTTATAAAGACAACTATGTTTCTCAAAGTGTCCCTGTAAGTACTATATTTTGGAACAAAAAAATATTACAGTAATATTGGCCTTAACCATTTCCTTGGTAATGCCATATTAACTCAATAATGTAAAATAGAAGATGGATGATAATTTTGTTCTTCTATTAATTATCACAGTTCTGCCTTTAAAACGCTCTCCTGTAAAATCATGATTTTGTAGATAACCGATTATACTTTGTGGCCGTCGACTAAAAACTTTTCTACTGTCTTTAGCATGGCGATTACAAAATCAAATTGTCTTCACTACCTTAGACAACTGTCAGTTGTCAGTGTGATTTTGACAGTTTGGGATAGAAAAGTTTCTTCTGCAACAGTCTACACAGAAAAGGACCTAGACAAAGATCGATAAAAACGAAAGACAAAATGACAGATTGTAGAAAGATTTCTACGGTGCGATGTCAAAAATGGAGAAACGAAATATCAGTTTGTATAGAAAGAGCCGTGTCTATTCTTCGTAGAAATAGATAGCGTCATGCTACGCGTGCTGGATAGGGTGACGATACCTTTCCAAGTTGATATGTGTGCCTAATCTTAATTAGATCGAATAGATTACTTTCCTATTGTGAACCGAGTAATTCGATACTGATTGATAGCGTCTAGGTACAGATCTACATATATATACGTAATAACATAACATCACGCCTGTAATCCGCGAAAGGTTAGGCAGAGGTGTTCTGTACTACACCCACATTTCGCCAGTTCTGTTTAAGTCCCATGTAATAAGGGGCGAGCCTATTGCCATTAACAGTGCACAAATCCATTCTCCGGGCTGCTGCTGAAAAAATCCTGATGGAAAAAATCCAATAACACTGTGCCCGACCTGGGAATCGAACCCGGGACCTCATGTTCAGCAGTAGCGCTTGCGGCCACTAGACCAACGAGGCAGTCAATATACCTATACTCCATTTGAAATAAGATTAGACATTTAAATAAACCATGTTTACACTCCGTTCAACCGATTTTGATTTCTATACCATAGGCATAAGGATGGCATTGAAACCAAAAAAGTGGTTACAATACCAACTGTTTACTGCGGCTGCCATTTGTCTTACCACCAACGCAATAAAAGTCAAAATCGGTTGAACTTACTGTAAAAAAGGTTTATTTAAATGACGCAGGTCCTCACCGGACACGGTTGTTTCGGGAGGTTCCTGTTCCGAATAAGGCGGGAGGAAACGCCCGGGTGTCACCACTGTGTGGATCGCCCGGAGGACACGGTGGAGCATACGGTGGAGGTCTGCCCGGCTTGGGCGGAGCACCGCCGTGTCTTCACGGAGGCGATCGGCGGCGGCGATCTCTCGCGTCCGGCCCTGGTTCAGGCCATGGTTCGGAGGAGCGAGAGTGCATGGGAGGCCGTCACCTCCTTCTGCGAAGCAGTTATGCTCGCGAAGGAGGACGCGGGGCGCGCGAGGGAGATGCAAGCTGCACGCCCTCGCGGCCCTAGTCGCCGCAGGAGACGCCCCGGACGTCGGGAGTCAAGAGCCGACTTCCGGCCACCGTAGGCGCGGGCCTGCGGACGGTGAGCAATGGGCAGCTCGCCGTCCGATAAGGACCAGGCCCGTGTCGACGGCGCGTTGTGTTCCACGCGCGCCTCAAAGAGATGTCAGCACCAACCGACGGGGTCGAAGGACCAATGCCTGCTGGGGTTGCGGGTTTGTCTGAAAGGATTATCGCGGCCCCGGCACACAGGCAACGGAAGGAACTCGGGTGGGTTTTAGTCAGTAAAAGTCTGACACACCCTCTCGCTCTGCCCAGAGCGGGAGAAGTCATTTGATGATTTCCCATCCTGAGAAAAAAAAAAAAAAAGTTTTGTTAGTAAACATAATCTGTAAATGTATTATTTAGCTTCATAACAGTTAGCTAATGGTTCTTTGAAATGGATTAGCAATCCGTCTTGCAGTGTATTCCAGTGTCCAAGTTGTCACATTAAAGTAGTTCAGGGTCTGGAGGTCTGAATGTGAGATCGAACGAGATTGTGAATTAAACTTGAATGAGTTTCAGTCAGAATTTATAAAATGTATGTACATGTAATGTGTTGAATGCACTTAATACTGAGTTAAACTTTGCTCCGATAGTGTTAATAGGATTTCGAGTTGTAGATATTATTTTTATCGTAGAATTTTGTTCAGATATCATTGATTGTGGTTTCTGTGTTCATGATAAACACATAACTTGTAAAGGAATATACAAAATATATTACAGAAAATAATTATTATCAGATTCCAAATTCAAAAGCGAAAAGCATTGATTGACAAGGTGGACCGCCCCTTTATTAGGCACTGGATGCGGAGGCACGTACTAAGTGCCAACATGTGTTGAGCCACGTAGTTATTAGTTGTTGTTACGTTAGTTTGTAAGTTTTACTTACATAGTTTCAAGTCTTTGTTACTAATAGGTATTATATGGATTTTATTTACCTACTTTTATGTGTGATCCTCAATTATTGAAATATATATATATATATAGTTGTATTACATCTCCATACCGACATTTGTTTCATACAACAATATATTTTATCTCAAATTGTCAAACAATAAGAAACATATTCATATCGCAGTACCCTCGTCATCCGCGTCCGTCGGCGATGAGCTGACAGATGTAGTCTTTGGACCAGTCAGTAACATTACCATTCACTATTTGTATATTAATAAAACTATGAAAATGCGATCCTACCTGGAGGTGATTTTGGATAGATATTTTACTGAGAACTTACTTTTGAAGTATGTATTAATTCTTGTCTGTACTATTTCTACACGACTTTTTATACCTTTCGTCGTTCAAAAAGGGTTCAAGTTTAATATTCCGTTATTTTGATTGATGGAAATTTTTTAGTTGACTTCGTACACGCAGCTCTTGACCTGATTTTTCTGAGAGAAAAAGGTTTACCATATTGACAGGCTTATCCGCACCCTTTTAGAGATCGTTACGTATAAATGTTGTATTTGAAAGAGGTTTTTGCCTACTTACTACACAAAGGTCACGAACCTTTAATCTCTACCCAAAATATTTTTCGTACAAAAGGGTATATAGAAATGTAATTGCCAAGAGGACCTTCCTTAGGGACATGCAGTGCCCACAGAATGTGCAGAGGAATTGAAGCGAAGTAATAAATGGATCTTGCATACCAAACATGTTAAGCCCTTAAATAAAAAGAAAATCTAGATTTCTTTTTCATTTCTCCTTTCACAGATCTGCTGGAAGAAATTTCTTAAGAAATAAATCGCATCTCTATGTACATATTTTATAATGAATTTGCTCGAAAATAGCGTTTTCCAAGCAGTCAATTTGTGCGGAAAGTGTAACTTTTTTCACTAGTGCTTTTTACTTATCTGTTTTATTTTTTATTTTTGAGGCCGTCGTCAGCCCTTCGCAGAGATTTTATTATTTGAGAAAAGTTTTACAAATCAGATGATGATGATAACGATGACGATGGCGATGATGATAGCAATGACGATGGCGATGGCGATGGCAATGGCAATGATTATGGCGATGGTCAGAATCAAAAAGTCAAAGTCAAAGTCGAAGTCAAAAGTCAAGGTCTTGAATGTTGTTTTTATCATTTATATACGTCGTCGAAAGTTAGATGTCATCATAGGCAACTACCGTAAGGCTAGCTCGTTTTTTTTTTTATTTCCTCGCACATTGCATAGTAAAACGTTGTATGATACACATGCGTAAGATGATTTCCGACTCGTGTCGACTTATACACCCGCTCGCTTCTTTCGCTCGTGAATAAAAATGCGACTCGTCGGAAATCACCTACCTTCCGCACTTGCAGCATAAATAACTATTACAATGCATTTGCTCGAAAAGAGCGTTTTACAAGCAGTCAATTTGTGCGGAAAGTGTCACTTTTTTTCACTAGTGCTTTTTACTTTTCTGTTTTTTTTAATTTTTGAGGCCGTCGTCAGCCCGTCTCGTCTCAGAGATTTTATTATTTGAGAAAAGTTTTACAAATCAGATGATGATGATAACGATAACAATGACGATGACGATGACGATGGCGATGGCGATGACGATGGCGATGATTATGACTATGGTCAAAATTAAACAGTCGAAGTCGAAGTCAAAGTCAAATTCGAAGTCGATGTCGAAGTCGAAGTCAAAGTAAAGACTCATAACAAACATCGACAATAAGAGAATGCGGTAGAAACAGAGACTGTCCCGTACCTCACACATTACATATTTTTCTTAGCGTGTCGCTTGTAAATAAGAAAGTTGTTAAGTGTTTGGCCCAAAATTCTGTCACGCGAACACGGGTTGATGATGCAGACATCAAATCCTCAAGTGCACAGACGGCGCAGATGGAAGATACCCATTGTCTGCCGGGAAGCTTAAGATTACATCTAAGTAAATGATTTTGGACAAATGCGGAATTAATTGGTAATGGTACTGTGTGTGGATTTATTGTTTTGCATATTGTTTAACTTCTTTATCTTATTAGATAGAAGGACCGCTGATGGCCGGACTTAGGAATTACAAATTAGTATTTTGGTTTTAATTTTTACGCTGTATGTAAAACATGAAAATATGATGAAATAAATTCAAAGACGTTTACTGAACCGTCCACTTCATTATGCCTCTCTCAGTACTTAATTTTCCCTTTACAATTTTATTTATATTACACGGACTTTTCTCTGTCCAGCTGCTTTAGTATGTAGCCACCGGCGCGGCGCGGGCTTTGTAAGCAATGCGGTCATTTAAATGGTTTTCACGATAGTAGGAGTGATAAGTTTATGAATGGAACCCTTTTTTGAGTAGAAAATTTAAGGTTCTGAATATCACACATACATTTTCGAATAAATGGGGTTTAAATGCTGAAATGTTCTTGGAAGATAAAATACTAATTAAAACATCTTATACGCATGATTCCTGGACGTCTCTAAAGCATTTGATCTGGTTGATTACAGAATATGGACAAAGCTACAGTGGGAGGGTGTCCCTACACAGATTCCAGCTATCTACTCTTACTCGTATGCTAATCAAATGAACTGTGTCAAGTGGAGAGACAATTTCAAGAATTGTCTACCCATACAGAATTTACTTGTTTGTTGTATGTTCCATCTCTGACGCATTTCATCTTAAGTCCTTGTGAATTGCTGATCACTTAAAAGCACCCCTGAGAGAAAGTAGGACCTTATTATGTCTCGAGAAAGATACAGTCATTTAATGGTTTTATAAATTTACAGAAACATTATTTCATAACAAATATGAGATACTTTTACCGCATGTTCATTATAATGTTTCATACATTATTACTACCTTTTACATTATTTCATACAATGTTTGTATACTCAAGTTCTCGAGAACGAAACATTGCGAAAAATCGATCTACCTAGGTCTCATAGCTGAGTAAATTATTTTTCTCTATTTTCACTCGAGCAGATACTTATTATGAACTGAGCTAATAAATTTGCGGTTGGAGGGCTGACGTCACGAGCATGCAAATCAATTTGTTAAGTAGGTACTTACTTTTATGTGACCGAATAAATAAGTACAATATTTGGACTCACTCTTGATTTTTGATAATCATTATTAAGCTTTCAGTAAAATAATTGAACTGTTTTAATTAATTTGAGAACAGTACACAACGCTGCTGAAGCGTAGCTGTGAGCTTGCCACATTGGGTATTCAATTGTCAGTTCCACCGACTGACAGTAGGATTATTTTATCAGCGAGAAAAAATATTTTTCCATTGTTCTATTTAATAAATGAAGGCTTTATTTATTTTTCCATGAAACAGTTGAATATTCATGCCTTGTTTTGGTGCTCGTGTTGATGTATCATGGGGGATATTCAACCGTCAGTCAAATGGATTGGCAGAAAAGCTTGTTTTTTTTTTACATGCTTCCTAGATTACATTCCTACCATTATAATTTCAACTCTTTATTAGTGGATTTTATTGACATCATATTTATTCAGATTTGTTACAGTTGTAATGGCAATCATGTCATTTGGTTCAAATAGCTATTTTATTTTTATTATTTTATTAACTTTTATACAGAATGGATTTTTGAGATGGGGCAGTAAGGACAGCTACCTTAACCGTTGTCGCTAGAAGAAAACAGTCTTAGGAGACTGTCCTTAACTTTTTGAGACATTTTGATCTCCATTCACAGATTTTGAAAAAATTGTACAGCCAGCAAGAAAATGAGCAGTTTAAAAAAAAACTTTTTTTGATGCCAATCGATCCTGTTTCTTATAAGGATAAAAAAACTATACTAGACCAACTGTGGTTTGAGTACTAGAAAAGTCAGAAATCGCCAAAAAACTATTCCCATACATTACGTAAGAAAGAAACTCCAACATACTTTATTATGATAGACAGATTAGCCAAACAGAAACAAAAAATTTGAACTTCGAACGGATACGCGTTATAATTATATTTACTACAAGAACACAAGATAGTTTGTTGCCTGTGATGTCCGACGTTCTAGAAAAAAAACAGCTAAGTGCATATCGGACCACGCACAATTCATTGTGTGTGGTCCGATATGATAACCGATAACCCTAACTATCTATGTAACTATGTATGTATGTGTATGTGTAGTTTTCGAAAGCAACAATGGTTCTTGTTCTCTATTCGTTCGAAATTTAAATTTGTTTTAGTTTAGTTTCGGCCAGTCTATTATCGTCAAATAGTAAGTTGGACTCACATTTCCTACGGAATGTATGAGGACAGTTTTTTGCGATTTCTGACTTTTCTAGTACTCAAACCTCAAATGGTCCGGCAGAATTTTTTGATCCTTTTATGAAACAGGATCGATTGGCATCATAAAAAGTTTTTGTTAAAACTGCCCATTTTCTTGCTGACTGTAATTTTTTTTCAAAATCTGTGAATGCAGATCGAAATCTTTCAAAAAGTTAAGGACAGTCTCTAAAGACCGTTTTCCTGTAGCTACAACGTTTAATTTAGCTTCGGTACGTCCTTACTGCCCCATCTCAAAAATCCTCCCTGTATAGATTATTTTCTATTTTGTGAATGTGAGAACGTTGTAGACCTTACAGACTATGAATTTGTTGACCTTATTCTATTTTGACTCGTTGACAGGCCTACACTGTCCTCCCATACCTATTAACACTGTAATTTGGAAATATTGTAAAAGCTATTTATTTGTAAAAGAGTAACCGTGGAGTTTCTTGTTGGCTCTCAGCAATTGGAAACGTGCACCTAAACTCTGACGTTTCATAAGAGCGTAGGTTTAGGTGAAAAAAATAATTAATAGGTTTATGTTAAAAAAATATTTTGATTTTGCTCTGAAATGTTAGTTTTCTTTACAAAAATGATCGGTAATTAGCGCTAATTATAAGATTTTACCTTTTTCAAACACTTGACTTGAATTTATGATACTTTCGAAAAAAAAAACCATGTTTGGCTGGATATAAAAAATGCTTTTTAAATGAAAATAAAATCTCGATCCCGTTCAGCGCACATGGAATATTCCAGTAAAAGTATCGAGGAGTGTGGCTGTAAAATGTTATGAGCGCACAAATTGTTCAGTTCATCCTCTAACGGTCGGCACAGTGAAATGGAACGATTGAATAAATAAATACAAATACAATACAAATACAAATAGTTTATTTTCTTTAACAAAATTGTACTACATACTAGTGATAGAAGTGTCCCTTTAAGCAAGTAAATGCCTGTATTAGGACACTCCCCTCTTCCGTAACTTAAATTTACATAATGTACACAAGAAATGCCATTGTTTACTATTTACTATTTATAATTAATTACAATTTTAAGACTTAGATTAGATTAGATTTAATTAGATTTAATATAACTTAGTGTGCGTTTTGTGTATGTAATGTGAGGTGAGGTGGGCATAATTATGTGATCTGTGTTATGGGATGTATGTTAGTGTAGGATGTGTGTGTGTGTGTGACCTGTATGTGTGTAATTGTAAAGGTTGTGCATGAGAGTAAGTGTGTGCATGAATGAGTGAGTTATGATGTGTGCTGCAGGAGGGCCTCAGTGTCCTCATATGATAGTGGTTTTATCCATTGGATTACAAGTTTTTTACATTCTAGAAATTGTTTGGTGTAGACATATATTTCTTTATTTATTTTATTATAGAGTTGAGATGACTGTTTCTCGTATTGCCTGCTACAAAACCTGGTTTTTGTTTGAGGAATCGGTGCTATAACATCTTTCCTCCTTTTTGATAAGATAGCGGTATCATAAGGCAGCTCTTTGTGTTTTTTCAAAATAGTCTGAACAATGTAAAGTTTTCTCACCGAAAGCAAATCACTTATCTGATAAAGACTCTCGGTGGGAAATCTAATCCTTTTAAAGTACATGATTTTTATTAGGGCTCGTTGAGCTCGTTCCACAGTAATAAATTTGGATTTAGCTGCCCCTCCCCAAATTGGGATGCAGTACACCAAAACAGACTGCACTAAAGCAATATAAATATCCTTTAATAGATTTCCAAATGGGTCTCCGGTATCAGTAGCATTTTTTGGAACCACATATCTCAGTGTTTTAAAAATCCAGCTGAGTTTACGAATCCTATTTGAGACCTGCTCAAGGTGAGGATACCAAGATAATCTCTGGTCAATCATGACACCCAAATATTTAGTTTGGGTGACCTTATTGATGGTAGGGCAGTCACAGGTTTCGCTTTGAGTGTCACCACATTTGTGAACTTTAATTGTGAGGTCATATCTGGTTGTGTGCGATTACATATACTAAAGCATATATAATTAGTTTTTGAGGTGTTCAACGTCAGTAGATTATTATTTAGCCATATAGAAATTTGGGCCATACCACATGACGCACTTTGCTGTACGTCATCCCAGGAACTCCCCGAGAAAACGACAGCAGTGTCATCTGCATACGAAAAGACTTTGGCGTTATTAATTTTCATATTACAGAGGTCGTTTATATATATTAAAAAGAGTGTGGGTCCCAAAACACTACCCTGAGGCACGCCGTACAACACTTCTGCATCATCACTAACGTATTGCCCCAGCTTAACCCTTTGCATCCTGTTAGAGAGATAATCTTTAAGCAGGTTGAGTGAAGTTCCTCTTACACCAATGTTTTCTAGTTTGTTCACAAGGATTGGCACAGAGACGGTGTCAAATGCCTTTTTAAGATCCAGAAAGATGGTTAAACATTTTTTTTTTTTATCGAGTTGATTGGTAACTAGCGAGTTTAAGGCGGTAACTGCGTCTTCGGTAGATATATTCTGCCTAAAACCAAATTGTGTTTTGGATAGTGTTTTATATTTATCTAAGAATTTAAGAAGTCTACTATTTATTAATTTTTCCAAGATTTTCGATATAGCTGGAAGGACAGATATCGGCCTATAGTTGTTGAGATCGTCTCTGTCCCCACCCTTGTGAACCGGGGTAATAATAGATTTTTTAAGGGAAGCTGGGAAAACACCATCTCTAAAACAGAGATTTGCAAGATGTGCTATAATTGGGACAACCTCCTCGCGTATATGCTTTAAAAATCTTGTGGGGATATTGTCCCAGCCAGCGGCACTATCCGACTTTAGGTTCATCAGGATTCTGTCTACTTCATTGAGTTCTGTGTCCAAGAGTACAAAGGAATTAGTTTGTGTTGACAGTCGATCAGGTACATAGTTAGGGTCATTATTTGCGCTAGGTTGAATTTGTTGGGCCAGCTGTTTGCCAATATTTGCGAAATAATCATTAATACAATTAGCCGATTCAATAGGGGTTGATTTAATATTAGTTAGTTCAATGTTTTGGCTTTTAGATTTATTTATGTAGGTTATTGTTTTAATATTTTTCCAAAGCAATTTATTGTTTGATTTTGACTTAGCAAGTAATTCTCGATCATGTTTTCTTTTAATTTTTTTTATGAGTCCGTTGCAGTGATTTCTATACCGATTGTATGTTATTTTATTTACTTCGTTGTGTGGGTCACTTCTAAATGTCTTTTGCAATTTATTCCGATTCTTAATACAACGAAGTATGCCTGGGGTTATCCAAGGTTTAATTATACGTTTACTGTTTGGAATTTTAGCTGTGGTAGTGTTGAGATTAATTGTTTCAGTTAGTTCAGTAATGAGTATCTCCGTCAATAAATTGGGGTCGTCACAGAACAATAATTCCGCAATTTTTTTTCACGTATTTGATTTAAAGCTTGCTCGAAATTTATACGAGTAGTGGTTTTATTTGCAACTTGTGTGTATTTTTGCTTACGCAGTGACATAAAAGTAGTGTAGTGGTCAGTGACAGTGGTATGAAGGATAGCGATAAATACGGACACCTTTTTTTTGTTAATTTTTATCATAAAATGATCCAAGCAATTCCTTTCCCTAGTGGGTAATGTATGTCCAGGGAGTATACCATGTAATGACAACATATTTAAATAATTCACTCTATTTTTACTGTCCTGTGGCGTCTCTATGTCTTTAGTTCTAATATTAATGTTTATATCTCCCGCTATAACTATGTTTTTTTGCGATGTTATAGTATCAAGGTGAGTGCAAAGAGATTCAATGAAATTGTCAGTGTTTGTGTTTGATGGAGAGCGGTATATACACAAAATATGGTTATTCAGAACATCTACCTGGAGACAGGACGCTTGGGCCAACTTTATTTCCTTTACTTTTGGTTTTAATGTGTCCTTAACATAGGCTACTACTCCGTCATTTTGGTTTAAATGTCGAGTAGAAGCAAAACAGTGGTAATTATTTAGTTTAGGAATTGGTTTGTTATCGTTTAGTCGACACTCTGTTAAAATTATGATGTCAGTTTGAAATTTAAAAGAAGATAACAGAAGGGAAAAATCATCGAAGTTACTGTAAACGCTTCTAATATTCTGAGAGACAATCGTTAAGTCATTTTTATTTACTGTAATGTATTTAGAGATCTCAGAGCAATCACATTCAATTGTACGCGCTATTTCAATATTGTCAATTTCATTTATGGTTTGTAGGTTGTCACCCATTTAACATGGTTCCAATAGAATAGTCGTCACGAGCAAAATTAACAGAAAAAATATAGGCTGATTGTAGTCGGGCTGGGTTAAAGACAATAGAAGTGGTTTTGTATAAATAGCGCAGCAGTAATAACGTTTGTATGAATGATGATGTGAGGTCGTGTAGTAGATGTATAATATGAATTTGAGTAAATAAGTGGTGTATTTGTAGTTTGTGTGTGTAAAGTTCAGAAAAAGTGTTATATAGTGTATGTGTAACAAAATAACTTGTTATGGTATCTAAGGAAACGTGGTTAATTAACAAAATACAAGATGATATATAACAATAACAAAGAGTAGGTAACAAAAGAATAATATAGGGCAATAGCATAATTCGTTTTAGAGTTAGGTATTGGATGACCATAGAGTTGTGGTCTAATAGTCACTTTTTTAATATTAGCTGATGTACCTGTTCTTCACTTCTAATAGCTAAAGTTGGCGATAGCTCGTCCTTCTTAAGATAGACTTTGCCATAGGCGGTCCAGCAGAACTTGTAGGCTCCAGTTTTAGTTAAATCGCGAGCGAGGAAGTGTAGGCGGGACCCTTTAGGGGTCAGATGTTCCGATAAGAATATAGGGGTGTCTTCTTGTGTCTTAAATCCTAGGTGTTTGCAGCATAACTTGGACTTGTGTTTTAAGTTGAAGGCTTTTCCCAGTTTCATAATTTCACCCTTTAATAGTGTTGATCCAGTTTCAACAATAATAGGCGACTTTTGAGTTTCCAGGTTTTTTCCACGTACTCTATATATGTCCCTAATATCATATTTGCTGATCGTGCAATTTATGTTTTGGGAAAGGGACATAACCATTTCTACGAGGTCTTCCTTTGATTCAGTTGGTTTTTTCGGTACGTTATTTATAACGAAATTCGATTTGCGGCAACCCATTTGAAGTTCCTCAAGTTTGTTCTCTAGCAAAGTGACGTATTTCTTATCTTCCTTGGCCTGGATTTCTAGTTTGTCAATTTTTTTTTGGAGCTGCTCGTTCTGTGCAGTTACGAATGAGATTGAGCTTTCAATTTTGAGATTGGATTGCTGAATGTCTTTCAGAGTGAGAGTAATTTGTTGTATCTCGTTTTCACGTTTACCTGAGAAAATTGTCATCATTTCTCTCATCTCTTTTTTAAATTCATCAAGCTGATCACTAATCATGGTATCTTCCCAGCTTCTCTTTACCCGTTTGACTACATAATTAGGCGGCGTCTTATTCTCATTGTCCAGTAAATTAATTTCCGTGTCTGATAGAGATTTATTTACTAAGGAGTTCATGATTACTAAGTTACCAGAAACTAGAAAAGGTGTAATCGCCGGTACGCAAGTTAAAATAATGTACTCAGATATGCGTATATGACGACGACGAAGTTTCGGGTATTATTGGAGCATACGCAGGTGGGTGGGCCACTAATTAGGCCTGTTGTCTAATCACTCAACAGTGGGATGTGGCCTGTGCGTCACCAAAGCGTGGAGGAGGTGCGCCCGCGCAGTAATTAGTAATTATTGGATCTTACTCTTCAATTGGGCGTAGTCTTCGCAGGAGTAGGGGCTCAGGTACCAGGCGCACACGATCTCAGGAGTTAGTATTATTGTCACCGACTCACCGTGCCGCGAAACGTAGCTGACGTTGTTGTGAACTCTTCGGTAATTATGCACTCCTATTTATTGTGACGAATTAAAACTTTCAAAATGATTTATTTGTATGGAAAAATAATTGCGTATATAACTGGTGGCACGTCTACACCTTACGGCGGTCCGGGGGGAGAGGAAATACACACGATGATTTATATTGCTAGCTTAAGAATAAATGGATTTTGAATGAGTAAAATTACCTAGGTATATTTTTGTTATTAAATTGGTGAGTTTGTTTTCAAAAATAGAAAAACATAGATATTCAAAATGCCATATCTAAAAGTGCCATGATTTTCATGGTCGAGAAAACAACATAAGACAAAGAACCGGGTAGTTCTATCCCATCTATAATAAATTACTCTTCATAATACTCGTACAAAGCCCACGCAGAGAAAAAGGTACCTAACGAATATACGTAGTTACTCGTACTTATTAAACGAAACCGTTTCATTTGAGCAAACATTGTGGTTCAGATAAAACCAACGAAAAATAAACTGAATAGCGAAATATGAAAATAAACCTTTTAGTCTAAATACGGTTCTAAATTAAATTACCAAGTAAATTACCAATTTTGAGCCGGTGCCAAATCTCGCTATATAAGTCGAAAGACAAAAGATATTTTTTCCATTAGTTGCTCAACTTTTTCAGCTTGCTTATTTTAAAATTATTTCATGTACCATGACATTTTCTCATCACAATAATCATCATTCGCACGCTCTTACCCCAATTCATTTGGTGTCGGCCCAACATATCCTTTTCTTCCATACTTCTCTATTAGTCGTCATCTCGGTACTCAACCCCTTTCTAGCCATACCATCTGTCAAACAGTCCATCAATCGTTTTTCTTTTTTTTCTTTGGTCTTCCCCTACTCTTACCAAAAATCAAAACTTTCCTCACTCCTCCGCCTAACACGCCCACCACCTACCATGACAATCGATTTCCACACTATTGCCACTTTCAGACTTTCAGACACTTTTTCAGACCTTTTTGAGATTCTTCATCACAATAATAAAAAAAAATATGGTGGAACAAAGAATCTCACATAGATACATACATGAACCCTGAAAACATTACAGTCCTTTTTGGGCAGTCGTTTAAAAATGAAAGCTTAACGATAGAAACTTCAAATGACCCCATTTTTGTCCACCAACTGCTTCCCTAAAGCACGACATTCACTATCGAATTTGAATGGCGTAAAACCTGTAAGTCAGGGCAATGACATTCTTATCTCAAGATAGAAGTCACATTGCAATACTTACCAATGTTTTTACGGCGATCGTGAACGTTCTACCTAACGGTCGCCGATTGGCTCCTTGCTCGGTCAACTGACTAAGGTCTCGGCCGCTTGACCCTTGACCCGCTTGACAATTAGATAATAAAAAAAGTTATCTGTGTTTCAGGGTCAATTTAATTTGGGCACGCCACAATTGCGGCGATAAGTCCCCTCTTTGAGGAGTGGCTTGAGAGGCGCCATGGCGTCCTCACCTTCCGCCTGACGCAGGTCCTCACCGGACACGGTTGTTTCGGGAGGTTCCTGTTCCGCGTAAGGCGGGAGGAAACGCCCGGGTGTCACCACTGTGTGGATCGCCCGGAGGACACGGTGGAGCATACGGTGGAGGTCTGCCCGGCTTGGGCGGAGCACCGCCGTGTCCTCACGGAGGCGATCGGCGGCGGCGATCTCTCGCGTCCGGCCCTGGTTCAGGCCATGGTTCGGAGCGAAAGTGCATGGGAGGCCGTCACCTCCTTCTGCGAAGCAGTTATGTTCGCGAAGGAGGAGGCGGAGCGCGCGAGGGAGATGCAAGCTGCACGCCCTCGCGGCCCTAGTCGCCGCAGGAGACGCCCCGGGCGTCGGGAGTCGAGAGCCGACTTCCGGCCACCGTAGGCGCGGGCTTGCGGACGGTGAGCAATGAGCAGCTCGCCGTTCAATAAGGACCAGGCCCGTGTCGACGGCGCGTTGTGTTCCACGCGCGCCTCAAAGAGATGTCAGCACCAACCGACGGGGTCGAAAGACCAATGCCTGCTGGGATTGCGGGTTTGTCCGAAAGGGATATCGCGGCCCCGGCACACAGGCAACGGAAGGAACACGGGTGGGTTTTAGTCAGTAAAAGTCCGACACACCCTCTCGTTCTGTCCAGAGCGGGAGAAGTCATTTGATGATATCCCATCCAGAAAAAAAAAAAAAAAAAGGGTCAATTTAATTGGTAAGAGATTGTAGAAGTCTATTCTAAAGGATCCTTGTTTAAGACAAAATAAAGAAATCGCTTCAGGGAAAGTTTACTTGGGTTTCAGGAATATGCCTGTATTCTGTGTTTCATTTCGTGGAATATGATTCTTCGAAGAGGAATAATAACATAAGAAAATGTTTAATATGAGCGCATATTGTTTTGATGTTTCCAAATGATAGTATATATATTACGGCTAAAACATTCTAACATTCCAACCTTATTATTTTTGCATTACTGAAAATACTCCAGAATCCTGCAAAAGTAAACGGTAAATAAAATATTCAGCTGGAACCTGATAAAGAATAGCGGTAAGATCAAGTGGGAGCAAACCGAAGCTGATATTCAAAGCCGTCAACTAACAGAACAAAAGATGCTAAACCTGGACAATTGTGTTCCGCGTCGGTATCGTACTCGACTCTAATGTCAACAGGCTCTGTTTCCGCGTATAACATATTCAAATACTTTTCTCTTTTAATCAAAGAAGCTTTATATGCCTATAGAGTATAGACTCTTAAAACGCTGTGATAGAGAAGATATGAAAGAGTTTAGGTATATTGAACTAAGTTCTTCATGAAGTATTTGAGAACACATTCATAATTACTGAAAAATACTTGATCTGAGGAGGGAAAAATACTTGATGTTGATAGGATCAGTTGTGGCCCAGTGGTATTGGCCGCGACTCACGAGTTGAGGTAAATTATTTCATCACCACTTCTCTCAAAACGGTGAAGGAAAACATCGTGAGGAACCTAGAACCAAAAATTCGAAGACATGTAACATCTACCAGGCCGCACTGAGCCCACGTGGTGGATTACGGCTCACTCCCTCTCACAGAGAGGAGTCCGTCTCAGCAGTTGGAGCAATATAGGCTGATTATGCTTGGAACAAATAGAATTGCAAACAGTCACGTTTCTAAGTAGTTTTTAAACTCGTTTCCTGAGCCACTAGCGGCAAACCGGCAGACCGCTTCACAAAGTTAGTAATTTCTCTCACATTGTGTTGTTCACACACAGGCTCGCTTGGCCACAAAGCATCGCGCAGTTGAAGATTACAACAGAAGAGTTCCGTACGGAGGCAATTTTTCAAGCGGTTGGCTTTTTACCGATAGGTATAAATATTGTTATAATACGAGTAGAAAACAAATGGCTGTGAGGCAAGTTCCACAAACGTGTTATGAGATTCATCTTTATTAGTCGGACAGTTTTAAATAAATAAAACTGTATTGGATTTAAAAAGCCTTCCTAGCATGGCGGGCTGTGCTGGGGCTGCTACTACAGGTGCGGAAAACCTCAAACGGCGCAAATACTCCTATCTTTTTGGGACTTATCTGTTTGAGCTGCTTGGGTTGAAACACTAGGGCTTATGGGTCCGAGTGCACACTTAGTTTTTTAAGACATCGCCAAGCGGTTGGTTAACTCTCCACGTGACAAGAGGGCTGGCCTATTTTGTGGTCAAAGAATCAGCATTGACATACAACGTGGCAATGCTGCACGCCTTTTGTGTACTTTTCCTGTTGACAGCGATGCGGACGAATTGTTTGATGACCTATGATTATTTCCCTTCCTTTTTCCTATACTTGTACATATTATTATTCTTATTTTAAGTCTGTTAGTTTTTAAATTATGTAAATACGTGCAAAAAAAACATAATATAATAAAGTTGATCACAAGTATTAGGTACATTTATTTAAAAAAACCTGCCAAGTGCGTGTCGGAACACGCACAATGAAGGGTTCCGTAGTTGGGATGAATTTATCCCAAGAACAAACTTAACATTGTAGTTGAAAAACATGTTCTCCCATACGGAATGTATGGGAGATCATGTTTTTGAAACCGCAAATTTATGATGGTTGATTATTACTCGTTAACCTGTACAGTCTACTTAGCTCTGATAGTAATCCTCTTAATTTCGTTATATATACTACTGCTGTGAATTTTTTCACAAATCCAAGTACAACCATTTAGCTGGGATGGGGGGAACCCCATCCCAGCTAAATGGTTGTACTTGGATTTGTGAAAAAATTCACGACACTTGACTCTAACAAAAAAATGTAGTTAAAAGCTTAATATTTCGCAAACGGATTCCTGAATCTAAAAATGGTTTTCATAAACTCACAATATTTTTGGACGACCTTTCTAACGATACCCCACACCATGGGGTAGACGAAAAAAAAAAAAAAAAACTTTATGTGTAAGGGAGGTACCCTAAAAAAATTTTTTTTCTTGGTTTTATTTTACCACTTTATCGGCATGATTAATATGTATACATATGCCAAATTACAGCTTTCTAGTACTAAACGTCTCTGAGCTAACTCGCAGACAGATAGACGGACAGACAGACAGACGGACATTGCGAAACTATAAGGGTTCCTTGTTTACTACTGAACCCTAAAAAGGGATTGTGTACTAATACCACATAACACACGATAAAATGAAAACTTACGACTCGAGCCGATTATACCCGATTCAGCATCACCGACCCGAGTGTGACGGTTCAATTTCGTTTACTTCAAAAACTAGGATCGGAAGAAAATGTATACACTCAGCAACTTTAAAAAGTGATTTTCTCCTACTGTGGTGATTGTAAT
This sequence comes from Agrochola lota, assembly GCA_947364205.1. Taxonomy (NCBI): domain Eukaryota; kingdom Metazoa; phylum Arthropoda; class Insecta; order Lepidoptera; family Noctuidae; genus Agrochola; species Agrochola lota. The sequence goes on along the minus strand of OX376235.1, from coordinate 14,300,240 downwards.
TTTATGTTGTTACGTACATAGTATTTTAGAACCCACACATTTAAGAAATAGGTCTTATCTCAAACTTGCAGTCGTTATTCCATGGGAAAATCACTTTTGAATTTTGCCTCGTAGATATATTGTGCTCGCATTAACCGCACTTGTTACGTACAGAGGCAGGATTTCAGCCCGGAATCACCCACTGCTGGGTATAGGCCTCCCCCCTTTTCCGCCATACTTCCCGGTTACGTGCATCTCTCATCCAGGTGTTTCCCACGACTTTGACGATATCATCGACCCAACGCGCTTTTGGACGACCCTGGTTTCTTTTGCCTAACCTTGGCCATTACTCCATCGGCCATCTCCGCGTCTGACTAGATGTCCTGCCCAACTCCACTTGAGGTGCATCGCCCTGTCTCCGACGTCGTAGACTTGCGACTGGCGACGGATTTCGGTGTTACGCACTCGGTCTAGTATGGTTATGCCAAGCATGGCTCGCTCCATGGCCCTTTGTGCTACTCGTATGCGGTGGACAGTTTTCTTTATGAGTGTCCATGTCTCAGCACCGTAGGTCATTGTAGGCAGGAAACACTGGTTGAAAAGCCGGGTTTTTAGGCACTGTGGGATGTTTTTGGATCGAAAAATCAGCTTACCAAATGACGCCCATACAAGCTGTATTCTACTAGAAATGTCTTTGTTGGAATGCTCCTTGTCAAAAGATAGAACATGTCCCAAATAAACGTAACGGTCAACAATCTCCAGACGCTCGTTTCCAACCAGGATTTCCTTAAGTCAAGCAAAAGTCCTTAAATCCAGCTAGTGCGTACTTGTAAAAAAAAGGAAACGATTCTTGACACACTCGTTATTCGTATGACGTTGTTACAATAAATATTACTAAGAAACTATATTTATTATGTGAACGTTTTGTCTGAAAGTAAGTGTTTTACGGCCCTCTTATAATAAGTATCAATTTTCTTGGGAAAAAGAGTTTTATGAACACTTTGCAGCAGAACTTGTTCCATTTCTGTGAAAGCATGGTAAACTAGGTCAAACCTAAACCATAATTTTGGCTTCATAGATGTTGGCTCAACAAAAATTTTGAAGAATATTTCTGACAAAAATATAGCCCTTTCAGTAATCTCATGAATATAGCATAACTATACGTATATTTGCGGTCAACGTATCCTTTAGCTAAAAAACGTCGCGTCCTATTTGGACGTGACTTTTTTTGTGGCTAATTGTGTCCAAATAAGAACAATACATAGTTATCATCATCATAATCTCAGCCGAAAGACGTCCATAGCTGGGTATAGGCTACCCCCAAGCACCACCACGGTGCAAAGTTATATTCTATTTGATTTCTTACAAAACAAACAAAACAAAACAAGCTTCCAGTGAAATAATTTGATGACACTACAAATTCAATCCAATCAATCCATTTTATAACATGAGTGACATTCAAAATCTATTCGGCATATTGAATGCCAAAACCTAAAAGTCTTAGGTTGGATATCCTGTTTGCCATCCAGCATGTATATGCAACACACCAGGACATTCCCACGGTCAATATTTGATTTGGCTTCGATGTTTTTCAATAGTGTTACGTACGGCTCGGTGAGCTCCCAGCCTATTTCAGCTGCAGTGCCTGCAGTTGATACAGAGCGGATTTCTGCTTTGTGTGTGAAAAAGCCAAAAGGCTGTGGAAACGGATGAATATTTGTTGTATAGAGTAAAGCTGTTAGTCGTTTCGGTGGTGAATTTGTTAGTTAATGGAAAAGTTGTGCAGAGGTACATTTTAATTTAAGTGAAGTATTAAATTGTTAAGCTCATTAAATGCCAATGGTACACATAAGTTACTGAAATATTTCTAAGTTGGCATCATATTAAATTATTCATTAAATTAGTTTCTAAAGTGCACATAGATATCAAATTAGTATTATATAAACTTTTAATAAATACAGTTAATTGAATTAGATATGTAAACTCCAGCAAAACTAATAAGTTTCTATTTGAGAACTTTCATGACGACTGACTTTACTGTAGAATATTAATTTAATAAAATTTCGCTTATTTTATTATGCTGGTTCCTTTAGACTGTAAATTCTACTGTCGTTGTGGCAAAACTTTTTCCTCTGGCCAACGAAAGCAGACATCCTATTTATGGAAAATCGAATTAAAATCATCCTCGTTTGCCGCGTGCACACATCCGACATTCCTTCCTCTGTCCTCTTCCTCAGTGCGCTCCAACAGGAAATAACGATTGCTTCGTACATCCCTCTACTATATTTTTACTTAATTTCTCTATTTTTCTTGAACGGGACTGGTGATATCGTACGCCTTTTCTCGTTATTGTCTAAGATTTGATAAATACACTAGCTGATCGGACATACATTATCCTGTTTCCTAGAAATCGATCGCAGCGCCAAAGTCAAAGTCAAACAATTTTTTTCAATTAGGCATATAAAAGGCACTTATGAACGTCAATTTTACAAAAAATAGAATTGATTCTAGTCGCCCCTTCCAAAAGGTAGTTTTCGTATGGAGAAGAATGGGCAAGAAACTCCACCGTTACTCTTTTAAAATGTTTTTACAATATTTTGCATACATTCATTATATAATTATATGTGAAGACGATGCATCTAGAATAAGATTACTATACCGCGATAGGTAAAAAAGAATGAGAAATAAAGCAATTACAGATAAATTAAATATGTGATAGATACATGGTGCTCACATATTTACAAATATTGTAAAATTATACGATATTCCTAACATTTTAACAAGTAATACTAATTAATAAGTCTAAGTAAAGTAATAAGTCAGTGTGTGAGTTCAAGAAATCATAGAATGTAAAATCAGTGTTATAAAAAATAAGAAATACATAATTAAATAAGCAACCAGTTTGATTTTGTCTAGACTCTAAATTGTCATATGGAGCAGGACCAGCATGTTTCCAAGCATTCTTATCTAGGATATAATCCTCTAATTTGTAATATGCTTGTTGACATAGTGTACTTTTAATATGAGTTTTAAATTTTCTTTCATTTAATTGTAATATATCACAAGGTATTTTATTGTAACATTTAACGCAGTACCCCATAAAAGATGTATGTACTTTAGATAATCTGAAAAATGGTTGATCTATTTTATCTTTATTTCTAGTATTAAAATTATGTATACCACTTATTTTATTATAAAGATGTAGATTTTTTCTTACATACATAATATTTTCATAAATGAATTGGCAAGGAACCGTCATAATATTAATCTTTTTAAATAGTTCCAGCACTCTTTTGTTAAATAAAGATAGATTCAATATCAGCAGCCCGACCCCTCAGTAAAATGCCATACGACATAATACTGTGGAAGTAGCTAAAAACGACCAAACGCGCGGTTTCTACATCCGTTAACTGTCGTATATTTCTAACAGCATAAGCGGCCGAGCTTAGCCGCCCCGCAAGAGATGCTATATGAGGTCCCCATTGTAATTTCTCGTCTAGCGTGATTCCTAGGAAAACCGTTTGATTAATAAATTCTAGTCTTTCTCCATTCAATATGATGTCACATCCGCTACTTCTAACATTAGGTAATTTAAATCTAATGCATTTGTTATTTTTTTTAATTTAGTACTAAATTATTTACCGTAAACCAATCTTGGACTTGAAGAATAGAGCTGTTAACGTCGTCAAGATTTTGTGACCGTCGGTTTATTTTAAAGATCGACGATGTGTCATCTGCAAATAACACCATCTTAGGTTGATTTTGAAGTTATTGTGGTAAATCATTAATATAAACTAAAAAGAGGAATGGACCCATTATCGAACCCTGAGGAACGCCCATTGCCATTTCAGACCCTAATGAGTTTACGCCGTTTACTTGAACTTTAACTTTTCTACCGCCTGCCATCTACCGGGTCCAATTGTGAATCAAAACCGACCAGGGACTCACACAAACGCACAAAAAATTTCATCAACATCGTTCCAGCCGTGTAGGAGGAGTTCAGTGACATACAAATGATGTAGAAAGATATATATGTGGGGTTTGAAAATTATTATAAAAACGAATTGCTGAAAATGCCAAGTAAATTCCCAGCGACAAAAAAATTGTGCCAAATTAATTAAATCCCTAGTGGAAAATTAATCAATTCTACGTATTTACAGAAGTGTAACAAATTTTGATTAAAATTATTAATGATTTGCTTGTATTACCTACACGAAATAATGTGTACCAAATAATCTGTAATTAGAGTAAACAATAACAAAGCTATCTAAACACCACAAAGTCCGATTAAAATAATGAAGATACTAATGATTGTAACATGATGGCAATGTATGCCATCATCAGAATTAAAATAAATACAAACTTGTAATTAGTTTGCGGTTTCATGAATGTGTTCGAAGAACAGAGTGACTTGTATCATACCGAACAGCAAACATAACATAATCGCACGCCTGTGTTCCCCGAAGGGTCAGGCAGAGGTGCACTTATAGATGACCCACATTAGATTTCGCCAGTTATGTTTAAGCCCCATGCAATAGGGGCGAGCCTTTTGCCATCAACTGTACAACCGTACCGTGCCGTGTGCCCGGTTCTCGAGATTTCCAGGTGGAAAAACTCAATAACACTTTGCCCGACCAGGGAATCGAAACCAGGACCTCATGCTCAGCAGTAGTCTTTGCAAACACTAGACCAACGAGGCAGTCAGTCAAACAACAAACAGTCAGAATAAAAGAAAGAAAGAAAATACATTTATTTAGCACAGATTTAAAGGTACACTATACAACATATTGTACTACAAGTAAAAATAAACAAAGAAAGAAAACAAATAAAAACTCTTGAGTGCGTTGTAAGATACTAGCAGGAATGTGTCGCGACTGCGCCAAATAGGCCCAGTTCAGCAAAAATGCCAGACAACTAGTGGCTGACGCTGGTTTTCAACTGGACCTGTCGGTCGATTCTGTAAAAATATTAACGTGAAGGTTAGGTGAAGTGAGAGTGAAGTGAACTGTCACTGCCACAGAATCGACCGGCAGGATGCTAGGGATTAACACTATTGACGGCTCACTTCACGCTCACTTCACTTGAGTTTCACGGTGATTGTTTTACAGAATCGAACGGCTGAAGTGTGAGGTGACGGATGTAAATTATTTTTATATTGCAATGTGTATTGTATATGTATACTTAAAAGAAAAACTAATACTAACTATAATTTTAATCTCATCCTCACTTTGTACCTAGACCATAATGTTAATGTTTTCAGCGCGATATGATATAACGCTGCAGCTTCAAGCTAAATGTATCAAATACAGAAAAGTAAAATCAATCTACAATTTATACACTAGCGACCCAACCCTTTTTTTTTATTTGAGGGTGGGAAATTATCAAATAACTTCTCCCGCTCTGGGCGGAGCGGGAGGGTGTGTCAGACTTTTACTGACTAAAACCCACCCGTGTTCCTTCCGTTGCCCGTGTGCCGGGGCCGTGATATCCCTTTCAGACAAACTCGCAACCCTGGCAGGCATTGGTCCTTACGGACCCCGTCAGTTGGTGCTGACATCTCTTTGAGGCGCGCGTGGAACACAAAGCGCCGTCGACCCGAGCCTGGTCCTAATCGAACGGCGAGCTACCCATTGCTCACCGTCCGCAAGCCCGCGCCTACGAAGTCGGGTCGTAACTCCCGACGCCCGGGGCGTCTCCTACGGCGACTAGGGGCGCGAGGGCATGCTGCTTGCATCTCCCTCGCGCGCTCTGCCTCCTCCTTCGCGAGCATTACTGCTTCGAGCTCCACGATTACTGACAAATGCTTGCACTGACTGGACAGGTCCACTCAAATCTGTGTGGTTCTTTTCTCAAAAGACCATTTCAGACATTAATCTACATGGTCCTCATATGGCTTGACCAAGATTATGTCTGGACTTTAAAAGAGACTGTGACCTCTGAGTTTGTTTCGGCCTTTCTTCTCAGAGTAGTCGGATAGGAAACGCCGAACTCATCTAGCAAAATTTAATATATTTTTAATATGACGTGTAAAAGTGATTCCTATATCCTATTTACAGAATAAACAATTTCATTTCAGTTCATTTCATTTCGCAGAAGGAGGTGATGGCCTCCCATGCACTCTCGCTCCGAACCATGGCCTGAACCAGGGCCGGACGCGAGAGCTCGCCGCCACTAATCGCCTCCGTGAGGACACGGCGGTGCTCCGCCCAAGCCGGGCAGACCTCCACCGTATGCTCCACCGTGTCCTCCGGGCGATCCACACAGTGGTGACACCCGGGCGTTTCCTCCCGCCTTATGCGGAACAGGAACCGTATCCGGTGAGGACCTGCTTCAGGCGGAAGGCGAGGACTCCGTGGCGCCTCTCAAGCCTCAAAGAGGGGACTTATCGCCACAATTGTGGCGTGCCCAAGCGACCCACCCCTGCCGCGCAAAGTTATGACGATTTGAAAAAATAATCGAGATTTTTTATTATGTTCAAGTTAATTATCAATTTATTATATACATAGCAGTGATAGCCATCAGACTGCCAAGTCAAGACAACGCACCTCTGCCTTTTCGGATTCATGTGCGTATTGTATAATTATCACTTGCTTCAATAACGGTGGAGGAAAACATCGTGAGGAAACCAGCATGCTTGAGAGATATTTCTCAACGGCATGTGAAGCCAAGTCAAAGGTCGATGGGCAGCTTTCTGGCACCAGGTTAGTCACTAACCAAACGAAGATAAACATAAACCTTCTGGAATAAAATTTAATTATCTGAAGGATGGTCGAAACTGAATCAAAATCCGTTCCGTAGTTTAGAAAAACAACGCGGTCACACAGACAGACTCGCAAAGCGACATAAAATCAACAGATATAATTAATCCTCCAGACCAAATTTTGCCCATGGCGGCCAATCTCAACGGACACTAGCCATCAACGCAGGAGATATTATAGTGCACAAGTTTGTGCGCAGACACAGATATACTCTTTCTACCCTCACTCTCATAGTCCGGTGGAACGGCACCGCGTTCCGCGCGGCCGGAGACTGATTAGGCGCAGAGCACAACCGCTTAACCTTGTTCTAGCCACGGGGGTATCAGACTGACAACTTCCAAACTCCGGGCTGTTACTCGGAAATTCCTAATGGAAAAACCCAATAACACTTTACCTAACCTGGTAATCGAACTCAGGACCCCACGCTTAGCCGTCGCGCTTGCGACCACGATACCAACGGGGCAGAGACATGAATTAGTGTCAGTGCTTTCCCTTCAAATAAGTATTCACGTTACACCAAGCACATCCCGGGCAATAAGTTCAGATTTCCCGTGTCCAGAACACTTCAGAAAATGTCGTATAAATGAAGAAATGTAAAATTTGGTATAATGTAATGAAAATATAATATTATAATAATGTTTGATGTCCACAAAGACACCATACTTCGCTCAGGAAGTTTGATGCTGCTCGAGAAACGTTTAAAAGCATCTAAGTTTTATGCTACCAATATGATATTTCGAACTTAATTTAGATAATAATGATTATGAATTTAAAAAAAAAATAATTGACAGGAAAGTAAGCATACAACAATAAGCGCATTTCAAAGTAAACAAAACATAAACTCGACTTCAAGCATATAAAATACGGTTCAAGCTTATAAAAAGGCAACAACATCATTTTCACATTTTGCGGTACAGTCAAAGACAACCTCGTTACGTTGAGTAATTACAGTAATGTGTCACATTATTAACTTCCCACCCACAGTGAGCCGCTGAAGGCAAGAACCAGCACAATTTTCTCCGTCGTAATAAGAATCTACGGGTATTTGTCTCACGTACCCGTACTTCCTCTTCCCATGAAGTTTTCAAGGATATAGATGTGCATTTCCATTTTCTTACACAGGCTACAAAATTGGGTAACCTTTAATTCCATAGACAATTTTGCAAAAATGAAAATGCACATTTAGTGAAAATGCAACTACACACACACGGTTTTAGAGTCAGCAAATAAAATATTATGTAAGGGCGTAAAACATTATGAGATATTCGGCGATCTGCGCTAAAAGATTATTTTCGTACCACTTGCTCAAAAAAGTGACATTCTATGCCACAAAAAGCGAACATAACAATAGTCATTTTTAATCTGTTAAAAACAGGGAAAGAAAATTGTACTGAATTTCATTCATCCTCTAGGGGGAGAATGTGATTTAAATTTGGAATACTTACCGAAATTTATACTGACCTACATCTGTGTTTACACCATTGAGTTTGTATATAAAGCATTATACATCTTTTTGAAAAAGGAATACGCATTTAATATGCAGTTATGATTATTAAATAAAATTACGAAAACCGACGAGGCCGTATGAGCTTGATGCCTTTGCTTTTCCGACAAAAAAATATTAGTCTAGGAATTTGCCGCGTTTTTGTTTTCTTCAAATACATAAACGTTAAGTTTATTTTAATTTATTTTTATAAATAAGTTAATGTTCTAAAAACGTTACGATGTTAAATCAAAGCGACAGTGACAGTGAATTGTCGAGTCCATCAGTGCAAATGCTGCCGCAATTATAAATAATTTGCTTCCAACAAAATCCAAGGAAAATTATTTAAAAACTTATGAAGAATTTTCAACGTGGAGAACTGCGAAAGGCCTATCAATTTCAGAATCAGTACTTCTTGTCTATTTTGATTATTTATCCAAGACAAAGAATCCGAATACACTTTGGTTAATATACTCAAAACTGAAAGCTACAATAAGCATCAAACACAGCATTGAAATAAATAGATTCACGTAATTACTGGCTTTTTTATAAAGAAAATCAGAAGGGCATTGCGCAAAGAAGTCTAAAATTTTTACGACTCAAAATGTGGAAAAATTTCTTAATGAAGCTCCTGACGAAATTTTTCTGGCCACAAAAGTAAGTATACATGATTTAACTATGAATATTTCGTATCTTAGTAATGGTAATTATTGTATATATTTACCTGTTTTTTATCTTTGTTATAGGTGGCCTTAATTTTTGGACTCAATGGTGCTTGCCGCGGATGTGAACTTGTAAACTTAAAGGTGGAGGACGTTGAAAATCATTCCAATGAGTTGCTGCTGATTAATATAAAGGAAACTAAGACAAAGAAAAATCGGTCATTCATTGTACAAGGACAATATACTAAAATCATTCATAAATACCAAGCATTACGTCCCACCAACATGGAAAACAATTGATTTTTTATAAACTATCGGAATGGGAAATGTACTCGACAAGCCATCGGCAAAAATAAAATTAGCAATATGCCAAAGGAAATTGCTAAATATTTAAAACTTAAAGATGTTGAACTCTACACCGGTCACTGCTTTAGAAGAACTTCGGCGACTTTCTTGGCGGATTCAGGGGCGGATATTACGTCAATAAAAAGACACGGTGGTTGGAGCTCTGATGGAGTAGCTGAGGGTTATATCGAAAGCTCAATGGCGAATAAAACCATATTAAGCAGTCAAATTAACAAAAATATAAAACTTAATCCATCAGAGCCACAACCATCAACTTCCGGTATCTTATCTTCGTCCGTAACTCACGATGCACCACCACCACTATCTCCGACGTATACTATCTACAATGAAACGCAAGTTCCTCAGACGCAAGAACAGAGAAATACTCAAATCAACTCATCAACAATAAATGTACCAAACAAAAATATAACTCTCTCTATCAATAATTGGACCAATGTTTGAATGTTAACTTTTACTTTTAATTGTCATTATTTTTAATAAATGCTTATCTCATATTATTATTGTGTTAATTTTTTCGCAAATGGTACGAAAAGTAGAGTATTTTCCTCGGTGATAAAGCTGTCTTAGTCTTGGGTGAACTTAAATCCCTCGCTACACTCAGGACTCGTCTTAAATCCCTCGCTTCGCTCGTGATTTAAGTTTTTAACACCCTCGCTACGCTCGGGAGTAAACCTCGAGTCCTTCGTTACGCTCGCGATTTAAATCGTCACCCGCGACAGAAGACACTGCTTTATCCCCTTGGTTAATAATCTACTATTAATTAGTACTTAAAATACTATGACCCAAAATAAATACATTGCATGAAATTTTTCATGTTCTTTAAACATAACTTTTTTTTTAACGTTGTTTTCGTTTATTGGATAATTATGTTAATTTTGTTAGTTTTAAATGTTCCTTTTTATATTATTTATTACTGTCTGTATTTCCTGTGCGTGTCCCAAATAAAATATTATTCTTTCTTTCTTTAAATATAATTTACATGCTTCAGGTTTAGAGTTTAGCCCGCGAGTGTATTAGTAAACATGTTGCAAGTGCCTTTGAAACATCGTAAAAGCTGCTGTTTACAAAGATGAATTCTGAGCACTTAAACTGTGCACCGGAAATCAATGCAATACTATTCCCTATGGACAATTTAGTAACCCAGTTCATTAATTGATTGGAGGAAGTACCCAAGTAGATTTACATAAAGATCAACTTGATACAAGGAAACGTACGGGAAGCCACTTAATTCTGGTGATATTCTCGTCGGTGACGGTGAGCGCTCGCCTCTCGCCTAACTTGTAAGACTCGTCATAGTACATGTATTCAGTGAACTTCAACCCACTGGTAGTGTACTGCTGAGTGAAGTATATCGATATAGTCCCATTCGCTACCTATGTCGTGTTCTATTACGTCGGAAAACACGTTAAGCCGTTAGTCCTGCACCTGATCTCTCTCTGGTCGTGTCGGATTGCCGTCCCATCGGACTATGAGAGTAAGGAAAGAGAGACTGCACCTGTGTCTGCGCACGCAATTGTGCACTATAATATCTCCCGCGCCGAAGGCTGATCTCCGCTGAGATTGGTCGGTCTGGAGGACTATTATTCGTGTTCTATTATCCATTTAAACTTTACCGGGCCGGGGAAAGGGTTGGGGAAGTTTGGTGTCGTTATCGTGCCCACGGGAGCCTTCAAGTGTCCGTCGCAGGTTTGTGGTCCCTGGTGCGGATGCCGCGCTGCTGCGCGTACGCGTGCTCTGTCTGGGGCGATGCTGAGGAGAGTGCTGCTGAGTAGGTGCCGCATCACGAGCCTGGAATTATTATTACGGTAAAAATCAAACCTTATGCGGAATTATCCTAGTCTTGAAACTGAACATTGATGACATTATTCGACCACTCCTCACTAATCTTCTATTGAAATTTATTTGAACCATCTCTGTATTTGTGATTGCAAGTTCCTGAACGTTTCCAATAAAAGCAATCGTGACTTTTGTGGAAAAAGTAATGGGAAAAGGACAGAGACTAAAATGAAGTCATTTATTAGATGTCCCGCGCGGTACTTCAGCTGCCCACTTTGTGATTAATGTTTGCCTCATTTGTCTTTTTTAAATCCTTTAATCCAATTCATTGACCTTCGTCATTGCTCTTGGTGTTAGGTATAATAGGATGATTTCAGTTCGTGTTTTTATTCAAGATGTAAGCTTTTAAGGCGCAGATTTATGATTTTAGTGACTTTTAAACGTGTTATTACGCCTTCAAATAATTCAAGTAAGTTATACATATTATGTCGCAGTAAGATGTTATAGCCGTGATATACATAGTTATATCCCAAGGGATATATATAGCCTTGGTCTCAGTAACAAAATTAGGGCACTCCGACAGTTATGAACCGCTTTCATATAATATATTACGGTATATAGCTATAACCCCAGGGATATACCTGTATCACGACTATTACCATCTTACTGCGACACATACACATCAGTTCTATATGTGAATATTAAAGTATTGTAGTAAAATACTTTATGGAATAAATTCCGAAAATAATGTCTATCCAAAGCATTAAAAACGATATTACTTTGTAACTAGTTAAGACATTTTCATGTTTTATTTTTTTGTATGAACAGATTATTTTATTATCTAAAATATTATTCGTGTTTTTTATTCAAATATTCATATTTTCGTTACTAAAATAAATATTCCATATGAAACCGAACGGCGCCAACGCGCATTTGTATAGCCAAGGTCAACGGCGTGTACCCGACCCTTATGTGAGCTCCAACTTACAAGATGAGAAAGAGAAGTTTTCGTATCAAATTAATTTGCCAACGTGACGCAGTGCAGAGGTCTGTGGAGCGATATTAGATTGACTGCAAACGTTTTATGAGAGATTTTCCTTACCTTCATAAATTTATTATTTCTTCGACAATATTATCCTACGTGTTTCGTGCTGAAATTGGTTTCCTTTTGAGAGGTAGCCCCTTATGTTGTTTTTATAAGGGTTTCGGAAGTAAAATTTTTATCAAAATGTTGTAATGGCATTTAGTCGTAGATTTTTTGTTTCCAAATGTTTTCTAAAGCGTCATCTTTTGACAATACATTTCGGATACTATGAATGTCTTGATTTGTCTTCCAAAACCATAAAAAATTACACGAAAAAAAATCACTTAGCTAAAACGGATTTTATTATACCTACTATTTCTGAAAAATACACATAATATAAACGGAGTATGAATTAGTAAAAGAGGTATAAAAATTCGCAGTCTTTGAAACACGTCCGTGATATATTGCAGCGTTGACTCAACTGCTGCGGTGAACGTGAAATATTTTCAACTAGCAAGACAGACGGAGAATTCGATTTCAGTTCCTGGAATCTACGAAGCCGTGTTTCGATGTTATATATAAGCAATTTTGATCGTATCCGTCATAGAGTGAAGATATTCAGTCTGATATGTGTTGTTCTCGCTTTAGTAGTGAACGGCTCACACTGTCGTTTTAAGTATTGCCTAGAACAGCATACTTTTTGGCATAAAGAAATATACATCATCATGAATCAGTACATCTTGCTTATGTAACACTTTTTTGTTTACCTGTGGCCTAATAACAAAACAAATAAGCAGGAAATCACCAAAAACCAAACCGCCAACCTCTACGAAGAACTGAGAAATAAGGACTAAAGTAAAATGCTTAAAACTTTAAGAAAACGAAACAAAGAACACCTAAAATGTCGAAAGACAGATTTATGAGGCAGACCCGTTCGTTATTAGGGTTTTCTGTATTTTATCGACATTCAGAAACAGTCTCTGAGATGTGCAGACGCATTCAGTGGTAGTTTGATGCTGAAACTTGAGCACATTTGTCTCAGCGACGTTACACGAATAAACTTGGGACTGTTCTGACTGAAATGGATCTGAAAATCTGTTTGCAGGATAGGACGTATTGTTAGTGAGACCATCGGGAGCTGTTTTTTTGGTTTTTATTGAGTCTTTGTTCAGGAAGTTATTATAATAAATTGAGAGGTTGTTAGAGAGAGGTGGTTTACCTTAGATGTTTTCTCGAGAGTATTGCATATAAAAATTGCTATAGAATGTTAATAAGCTATGACCACAAAAAGGATAAGCGTAAATCACTCTGGGTTGGAGATAAATTGCACCTGACTTTGAAGATAAACGTTTACCCCAAGCCAAGACGGGACGTAATAAATAAGGTTTCTCCATGAAACTTGCAGGCACATGGTGGAAAAAGCCAAGACAAGGCAAGAACCACACTAGTGGTTCTTGCCTTGTCTTATTCCGGCTTTTTACAATAAGTTATTGTATTTTTCTTTTAATACTAGAACAAAATGTGACTCAAAGCATAATGTTAGGTTTTTCAATGTGTATCTGTAGTGTAGTAAAAGCACAAAGCGTGCACATAAGCTAAACTGGTTCGCAACATTATGCGACAAGAATTTGATGGAAACGAGTCATATCCACCATCAAACGTGCTCGACACGTTAAAAGTCGTATTCATTAGTACCTGGTCGACCGAGCTCTGCTCGGTTGAAAATAGAGAATGCTCATTTAATCGTATAGAATAGTTCATACTAATTCGATGCTGCCATGGTAGTGGGTACTTACTAATTCCATGCTGCCATGATAGTAGGATACTTACTAATTCTGTGCTACCATGTCATTATTGTCTTGTTCTAACCTTTGGGCGATCGAGCTCTGCTCGGGTGATAATACGGAGAAAACGAACTTTATGAGACCTAGCTAGATCGATTTTTCGCTCCCATAAACCCCTATATATATATTACAACTTTCATTGAAATCGTTAGAGCTGTTTCCGTGAACGTGATTACAAATATATATATATATATTTGTAATCACGGGCGCTGTTAGTATTTATATATATAAATACAAACAGCACCCCGTGGTTTCACCCGCATAAGGCTCGATCCCGTGAGAATTTCGGAATAAAACGTATCCTATGTGTTAATCCAGGTTATAAATGACCTGTGTACCAAATTTCTTCCAAATCCGTTTAGTTGCTTTTGCGTGAAAGAGTAACAAACATCCATACATCCATCCATCCTCACAAACTTTCACATTTATAATATTATAGTAGGATTGCTCGTTTTATAGTATAGGATTTATTATGACTGGGCTATGAAAGTCAGATAGGCAGTCGCTCCATGTAAAATACTGGTAGTCAGCTACATCCGGTAAGACTGGAAGCCGATCCCATCATAGTTGGAAAAAGGCTAGGCAGATTCAGCAAAGCATGATACAATTTTTCGACAAAAGTTTCAATTTACAAAATAATATACTTTTCACTTTTACCTACTAGTTGTAGGTATATTAATTATTTAATTTTCTGCTGCTTAAACATTACAATTCACTTGATCACCTTTTTTGTGTGTTGACATCATGCGGCATCTCTTGATATAATAAAAATATTTTTTTATTAAAAAAATATTTTATTTTACCTACTAGTTGTAGGTATATTAACTATTTAATTTTCTGCTGCTTAAACATTACAATTCACTTGATCACCTTTTTTCTGTGTTGACATCATGCGGCATCTCTTGATATAATAAAAATATTTTTTTGTTAAAAAAAAATTGGTACAACACATCTATCCTAAACAAAACCACAATGCCGAGTTTTGAGTATTTTAAAGATAGAGTTAACGACGATGTCTGTGCTAGTATTAACTGTGCGACAGATACCGGCTAGATGATCCATTTTACTTTCATCTGAGGAGATCTCTAGAGGGTTTTGCACGAGATGTTTACAATTCATACAATATGCGAACAGAACCATAGACTTCTACGTTGAAACACAAATAATCAGTAATAGTAAAAATAAAACAGTATGGGTATATGATAAGACTCCACCAGCCGGCTAGTGTGAAGAACTTTCATTTATTACCAGTTTCACAACGTGGTGTCTACTAACGTTAAGCTTCCATATCCTCAATTCTTTGAATCCATCCAGATTCAATAAAACAAGGTTCGGATAACTGCCGCTTGATTTAACTCATCCACAAAGGTCGCCTCTGTACACCTGGACATGTGGGATTCCCCTCGGAATATATGTATTTATAAGCGCCATAGAATTCCTGCTTTTCTATTTTAGGTAAAATACTTTTCCACATTTTATTTTCTGGGCTCAAAAAAGTCCGCTATTCAACATTATTGCAACGCCCACGAGACCACGAAAAAATATATACTTGTATTTAGGTATGAGCGGAGCGTGGTGGATGACGTCGCTTGACGGGATGTGCCACAATGAGCATCCGACTGTGGGGTTCCTATACTACGCTGTGTTTTTATACGTCGCATAACAGGAAAGGAACTCCATTCTGTGAAAAAACCGCACACTGCTTTTAGGAATACACTGATATTTTATCGCATTTTATATGGCTATGGAGGAAAGCATTCACTCGGAACATATAGTAGCGTGATGTTAGGGTACAACCCAACAACCCTTATACAACTCTATAACGTCTTCAGTTTAGTTCCAAATCAAAAGAAAATTCGCCAACCTACTAAATATTCAATTCGTATCAAGAAGGCTCGTAAGTCTTTTTTACGGGCAGTTACGCTCACAAATCGTCTATAGGATCTTCAAGCTTCGATTCGTACATCAATACTTAATTCTTTTTAAATCGACTTCTTCGCACTCGTTACCTTATTTGAGCTGCTAGAATTTCCCGAAATAATGCTAACGAGATGTGCTGACTAGCTAGTGGTAATGACGTGGAATGATTTAGGTGAAGTTAATGACGGTATGCCTCCGAGCTTTTTATAACATGGAAGCCATGCGTGTGAGGTATGAAAGGTTGTTTATGTGTGCCAGGCCGAATCGAATGAAGATACGGCTCTATAAAATTTCTTCAAGATTAATTTAGTTGCTAACCAGTTGATTAGTGGCGTCAAGAACTAAATTAATCCAATAACATGACATCGTCACGCCTATATCTCCCGAAGGGTTAGGCAGAAATGTACCTATAGTATACCCACAGTTCACCAGTTTAAGTTTAAGTCCCTTGTAACAGGGGACGAGCCTATTGCCATCAACTGGGCACAAATCCTGATTCCGGGTTGTTAATGTTATTGAGAAATTCCAGATGAAAAAACCCAACATTTTGTCTTTTTGACGGCCGTGTGGATCATTAACATGTATCAGATGTTTAGTGGTTTCGACTTCACTGGTCGCAAGAACTCTTTGGTTGATACTGATAATACAAAGATTTGAAGTGGCGTTACACTTGACCAATATCATCGGACACCATACGGTTAACAAGGCTTTACATAAAGCCCGAAAGCGTGTGAACCCCGAGAGGTTCCAATATTCACGTTGCAATTGCCAATTACGAAGACCAGTGAGACTGAAAGATTAATTAATAAACCGCTGTGGTGAACCATATTAATTTCAATTATGCATAGAGCTTCCAATTATAAAGGTACAAATTGACGTCAGTAACTGTAATTTAATTAATTACATAAGTAATCACTGTTTATTTACTTACTAACAAGCGTGGTTAAATTAATTACAAGCTTAACCAGAATATAGGATCGTTAATTATATTGTTTACAGTTACGAATGAAAAGATTTTCGAAAATGACCTCTAATTAATTTATTACTCAGGCTTTCCATGACAGCATAAATGTATACGTCCATATAACGTCTCTGAAAAGTACGTAAATACTTCCTGTGTCTAGTTTGCAGTTACTACTTTTAAACAATGAAAAAAGGATGCATTAACACTAAATATTGCTCTTACTTCAAAATATCAACTACGTCCTTATTCCATACTTATATGGTTCAAACTACAGTGGAATATGAATAATAAGTTCCATAAATCAGTGAAGATTAATGTCTGGTGTGACAGATGTGTCACATAGTTACCGTGACTCGCGAGCTCAACAAACTTAGCTAATATCAGATATATTAGACGATATCGGATTAGGTTATTTGCTATACAGATGTTACAAAGGGTTGAGGTTATTAAAGGCTCTGGTGAAATTGTTTGTCTTTACTGAAAAGTCTTTGTTCCTAACGATAAAAAGACATCAACCAATTCCTTTTTACAATCAGTCGCAATCTATCTTCAGCCTTTTCCGCTGAAATCAGCGAGTAATGCATCATGCTTTATAGCTGAACTAATCTGATTTAGTGAATTATTTTCTAGTTGCATCAGACATCTTAGCTTATATATATAAGCATATGAATGTGCCATTTACGTCACGGTAGGAAAAATGTACATTAACATAACACACATTTGTATTGAAGTTTCATCGTATGTACTCCCAAAACGAGCAATGTTACTAATTAATTTTCGTGAGCCGAAATTTGAGGCAGATCCGAAGTTGTGTTTAAATACTGTAACTATGCGAGGAGTGTTAGTTGTACCAAAGTAGAAAGAAACGTTACATTATTCTGCTTGAAAAGAGTATAACTAGTAGGTAAGTAGCATTCTTTCACCAAAACCACAATTTCCGATTCCTTTTATTTTACAATTGGATTCCTTGGAACATTATAAAATGCTATGAAAGGACGGTAAGCTAACCTATCTGAATAATGCCGTAATATGATCATGAACGCCGCTACAAGACGTGACCAGTACAGTAATTACGTGATGTCCACTGCTCCGATTCGTATCTGAGTTTCATTCGAAGAGTTAACATTACAATGTGCTGTTTTGCTATACAGACTCCTATATCAATGGCTGCAACGTTCAACAATCGAGCGGCGATCATTATGCAAATAGATAGATAATAGCTCGCATGAAACGGACAGTTCCTCTGGAAATAAATCACTTTTCGGGAATCATTCTTACAAAGGCGTGAAACTGCTTGACCATATCGCACTAATAATACAATACTGTTGTAACTCAAAATGTGATTTTTTTGAGAATCGACGAAAAATTGATTATTCACTTCCTGATAAAGATTATAAAAAAATGAATACTTGATTAGATTTATTAATATAATTAACGCAATTATTTATTTACCAAAAATTAAAAAAAATACAGATAGTAAATTAATATCCAATTTTTGGGTTAAGACTTTGTTTTGCACGAGTTTTCAGAAAGATGAATTATTTTTAGTTGAGTAGTTATTGTTCAAACATTTTGAGTTACCTACTACAATTTTAGGGTGACTTTTTTATGGTATTGAGTAACATTTTTTTAGTTACAACAATTTTTATATTTAGTTTTAAGTTTTTTAGTTACCTCAAGCACAATCATTTTCAATCTAAGGTTAGGAAATTAAAACCAGATAATAATGAAAAATCTGTCAGATAATCAGCTTTTATTTATAAAAAAGATAATGAAGAAAATGTTATTTAAACATTTTGTACTTATTAAAACATTTTGCACTTATTAAAACATTTTGTACTTATTAAAACATTTTGTACTTATTAAAACATTTTGTACTTATCAAAACAAAAAAATAACAAAATTAACCTTTCAAAACATTCCTTCGTTGTCTTGATGCCTCATTTATTTTAGAACGACAATTTTACTTGAATTTTTCGCCACACGTCGGACTGATCTCCTTTTCAGGTACTGGTTTTTTAGTCGCCGATTGGTATGCTTTAACAGTATTGTGAAGTGTTTTTGCTATTTTACTTAAAACATTACGTACCTACCCTCTTTTTGCCTTTTTGAAATGTCCTGCACTTCCGAAGCAACATTTGACTCTGTAGTCATTTGAACTGCTGATCCACTAGTTGAAGCAACGGGGCTTATAATATTCATAGCTTCATCATCTGAGCTACTTGATGAGGAGCTACTGGAAGAAGAGCTACTTGGCGAAGAACACTTGGCAATTGTATTGCTCCAGTTTGAAGTAAACTCGGGTCTTTACTAGTTGAACCAGGTATAAAATGAAGGTCACAGTCGGAATCATCATAATCACTCTGTCCGGTGTGCAGGGGTGAAATGTAATATTTCATTGATTCAAATTTTGAAGAACTAGATTTCTTGTAGAAAGTGAAGGTATCGAGTACGCCGGTTGTTCTTTCACAGCTTCATTGACATCATTCTGGGACCATTAATTGTTTGTGCTCACCGGTTTCAATAAGAAGAATTCAAAGGGAGTGAGGTTTCTTAAATAGGTTCGTCGTTTTCCTTCCCCTGGTGATTGTTTGACGTTGTTTTTCCATATCAACAAGTAATCGCCCACGATGCACACTTAATCTACAAAAAAACTTATATTAATATTGAGTAAAACACCTTAATAGTGTACCAATGTCACCTAGAATGTAGTAACTCTTAATTATTAAAAAAAAAAGTTAATGAGAGTATTCTAATGTTTACTTCAACATGTTCGAATGCGTGACTTTAAATGCTGTTATTAACAAATAAGTATTAAATATTAAGAAATGATCACAAGAAACCAGCTAATGAAAATTCTTCTACAATACTGTATTATGTCTAAAATTACTTAATAAACCACCAAGAATGATGTAAGTAAAAATATTATTTTAAATCGTATTTTTGTGAATCAATAATAGTGTAACAACTAGAAATACTCCAAGAACAAGTTTAGGTTTAAATCAAATATAATGTATTAACTCGAATTAATAGTTTAGCTTGTACATACCTGATTCAATAATAACGTTCCAATTCGAATTAATGCGGTCTAAAACGCAAGGCGGCACGTCCCTCCTAATTTATATTACTTTCGTGCTAAATTGCGGACAATCGTCCGGACAGGGACCGCAATTTCCATCGATTGACCGACAAAAGGGTGCCAGACGCATAACATTTCGAAGACTCACCCTAATCTAGATTCCCAAATGTAAAAAGGACTCTGAAAGCATTGCCCAGAGGACATTCATCTAGATCATGAATTTTACGTGAAGACCGTAGCTAATAGAAATACCACAGACGGAGTTTTTCGGTTCTATTCAGTAAATTTTTAAAGGAAAAAAAAAACAAAAACGTTAATTTAGTGAGATACTATATACTGCATTGTTAAAATCTTGTTGTCTACTTGTTTATGTATTATTTTACCAAACACTTTATGCATACAGATTTAATTAACACTTGAAAATGCTTTCAGAACTCGGAGCTCTTTTGGATTAAATTATTTTGAAGCCGGTTTTTGTTCATAATTAAATGAAGTAACTAAATTTCACTGAGTACAACTCTAATTTAGGTTATTTATTCCACCCTTCCATTAAATAGCACGTTGATGAACTTATAAACTGACTTTCACAAGTCTGAAAGTTAAATAGAAAGCTGAATTATCCTTAGAAATAAATTCCTACTTTATACAATTTATATGAAACTACGAAGACAACCTCTTAGGTATGTATGAAATAGCTATATTTTACATTAATTATATTGTCATCGTGTTTAGAGTGTTCCCATAGGGTCAAGAAGTGTGTCTTTTGAGACAGAGAGTCGCTTTTTTCAGTGAGGAGAGCCATTTATAAGGATTATGCGTTATGGCGGAGGAAACTATTACGTGCATCAATGTGAGATCAAGAGCTGTGTTTAATTAAACTGGCAGACGCTTTTTTTTTTTTTTTTTGATGATCGGAAGTCATCAAATGACTTCTCCCGCTCTGGGCAGAACGAGAGGGTGTGTCAGACTTTTACTGACTAAAACCCACCCGTGTTCCTTCCGTTGCCTGTGTGCCGGGGCCGCGATATCCCTTTCGGACAAACCCGCAACCCCAGCAGGCATTGGTCTTTCTACCCCGTCGGTTGGTGCTGACATCTCTTTGAGGCGCGCGTGGAACACAACGCGCCGTCGACACGGGCCTGGTCCTTATCGGACGGCGAGCTGAAACTGGCAGACGCTAAGGTATGTTTTAAATTGTAGATGGTTTTACATTTCTTGGAGGAACATTATTTACTCTACAAAGCTTAGTGATAAGATTCGTCAAGAATGACAATGTAAATTCTATATAACAAAGTGAACAATCAGTTCTCATGTGTCAAATACAACAGTTAGGTACCTAAAACTTCTCATCAAAATTATTTCACAAAATGAATATCTGAGCTTTAAGATTCTGTGTGTTGTTCTGTTCAATTTAACAGAAGCGGCCCCGGGTCGCTGGTGATAAAGTTCTCGTTACCCAAGCTTTCAAAGGAACATCCGTCTTCATTCGACAAGACTACTAAACTCGAAATTTTAACGACAAGTAAGGACAGATAAGTAATAAAAAACTATGTATAATCGATTTACTGTAATCGGGTTACTAATTTCATATATACGTAAAACTTCAATTATGTCGCTCATTCCCACCTCTAATTTCATGACTGTGTCCATCAACTAACTGTTAAGTGTCATTTAGAGATGGGTTGTAACAGGTATCTGTTATCACTGTTACTTTTACAGAAAAATAACAGATCCAAACATCTCTTTTGAAAAAACTGCCTGTTATTTTTATATGGACGATAAATACGTATTTAAATCTCAATTGAATATCTTCCTTATTTATAGTTTATTTCGTTTAAAGGCGAAAATCGAATCCGAAGTTTTGACAAGGAATGACGGGGTGATGTGAAATTATATTACGTTTATTTATAAAACAAAATTTGTCATCCGGTTACACTGGAAACCGACCCCAACATAATTGTAAAAGGCTAGGCAGCTTGTTTGATGATTACACCATGAACACAGAAAAGTTTTGGAAATGAAAAAATAGTCACATTTATAAATTAAATATGTTTATTTGGACTTGTCACAATTACGCTATTTTATACTTTGATTGTAATAAATTTATTGCTGATTACAAACTGCCAAATTATACTATGTACTTGCCACCTAGTTATAGGAGACAAATTGCTAATCTTTTAGCATACAATATACACAGTGACACTGGTACTTGTAGTGTACCATCGATTACTCTTAGTAGTGGTACTAACACTACTTTTGATACACCTTGTAGTTTAAACTATTAGGTGCGACAACGGGTGAGCCGCATATTTTGAATGTTGTTCATCAAAATATGCAGGGTCTGTCCAGCAAAGAGCTAGAGTTAAGTTTGTTTATAGAGAACAATGATGTTCAGGTGTTAAGTTTGACTGAACACTGGTTGAAAGAACATGAAGTAGTGTTTATCAATGATGATAATTTTATTGTACAAATGAAAAACAACGTTTTGATTTAGTTAATCTTTTCATCGAGCGCACTATTGAGTTGTCTTGTGTTGAACTCGAGCGATACGTTATAATTTGCGTTTATCGACCCACTCTGGTGATTTTATTAGTTTCAAAAAGGTAATGGAGGATTCACTCAATAGGTTAAGAGTAAGTAATAAAAGTATAATTTTATGTGGAGATTTTAATATTAACATTTTAGATGTTACTCCATTAAGTATTATACTTCTTACTTCTTATTCTGTTTAGGTCTTATAATTTAATATACTTGTTTTTTTGAACCTACTAGGATCACGGCATTTTCTTCAACTTGTCTTGATAATATATTTAGTGATTGTAATGCCAAAAATAAAATAGTGTTAAGTGACTTAACGTCTGACCACTGTGGTTTATTAGCTAGCTTCCCCATGCCATTACATAAAAAGCCGCATAAAATAGAATGCATGCCTTATAAAGCTAGTCGTTGCAATAAGTTTAAAAATAATATAGCTCATAGAATTACACTATCTATAGTAGAACACGAGAATTTCAATGAAATTTATGGAGCCCTTTTTGATGTTGTGCAAAAAGAGTACCAATCTACTTTCAAGACCAAAACTATTCAAATTAATGGCCTAATTAATCCGTTGGCTGTAGCCAATGGGCCACTCCAGGAATTTATAAAAGTAAAACGAGACTATACGAGTTATATGGTTTGAAAAAATACAGGTTTGATACTCCTTTCCTAGAGTATGTCAAAAATTATTCAAAATTATTTAAAAAGGTTAGTGTTTTTGCTAAATCGAAAATTTTAAGCGATACAATTAAAAAATCCAATAATAAAGTAAAAACCAAAAAAAAAAAAAAGTAAAATTATTAACACTGAAACGGGTAAGTCAGTTAAACAAGATTATGGTCGACAAAAAATTTGTTAATAAAGCAGCCGACTTAGCTGAGGCGTTTAATGAGTTTTTTGCCAACATACCTGTAACTACGACTCGCTCCTTAAATTCATCCCCACCTAAAGCTGAAAACCTTTTGCTTAGTAGTGTGTCTAAAAATAGTCGCTTATTTAGCTTCGAACATGTAACGCTTCGTGATGTTGTTAATGTTTATAACACACTCAAGTCTAAAAACACTGGTGATTACTGGGGCATCTCCATTAAACTTTTAAGTAATATAATAAACATCGTAGCCCCCTATCTAGCTGTTACTTTTAATAAATGTGTTGATTTAGGAACTTTTCCTGACCTCATGAAGAATAGTAAAGTCATACCACTATTTAAATCAGGTAATAAAAATGACGTTGGCAATTTCAGGCCTATTCCTATTTTACCAGCATTCAGCAAAATATTTAATACTCAAGCAGTTACCTAGACATTTTCATTTAAATAGCCTCCTTCATAATGAACAATATGGCTTTACAAAAGGTCGCTCGACTGCAGATGCGGGTGTTGCTCTGCTGAAACACATATTTAACGCATGGGAGAACTCGTAAAATGCTATTGGGGTTTTCTGTGATCTCTCCAAAGCCTTTGATTGCGTGCATCATGACACGCTTTTGCGTAAACTGCGTCATTACGGTGTTCAAAACGAAGCTCTCAACGTTATAAATTCTTATTTACATAATAGGTCCCAAAGTGTAGATGTTAATGGTGTGAAATCTTCCGGTCTACCAGTTCAGTTAGGTGTACCTCAAGGCTCAATACTGGGTCTATTCTTGTTCTTAGCGTATATCAATGACTTACCATTCTAGTATCTGTGAAGTTGTACTGTTTGCAGATGATACCTCTCTTATTTTTAAAGTAGACAGGAATAGACAAGATTTTGACGATGTAAACAGTGCACTCTCAATGATTACGGATTGGTTTACGACAAATAACCTAGTTCTCAATGCCAAGAAAACGAAATGTTTAAAGTTCGCCCTACCAAATGTTAGAAATCTAGGACCCAACATCGTCTTAGATAAAGGGGTGCTTGAATCTGTAAACTCGGCAGTTTTTCTGGGCATAACAGTAGATGCCAAACTTCAGTAGGGCCCACATATATCGAGCCAAGTGGAAAGTAAGACAATACACTGACGTCAATACAGCTCGTTTAGTCTATTTTAGTTATTTTCATAGCGTTATGTCCTACGGTCTTCCGCTGTGGGGCAAAGCTGCTGATATTCAAAATATATTTGTCCTTCGAAAACGAGCTGTTCGAGCTATTTACCAGCTAGGTGCCAGACTTTCTCTGAGAGATTTTTTTAAAGATATTGGTATCCTCACGGTGGCATCTCAATTCATCTTCGCCAACATCTTAGGCATATTAGGCAAAATATACATTTATACACTAAAACCAGTGACTTTCACAATCTTAACACTAGAAAAAAGGACAAACTACGAGCTCCCTTTCACCGGCTTCATAAGGTTCATAACTCATTTGTTGGGCTTGGTATAACCTTTTATAACAAGCTACCCTCTTCTTTGCTAGATTTGCCTTTAATGCGTTTAAAACGAAAGTTAAATCCAAGCTTTGTTCAAAGGCATATTACTATTCTGATTACTTAAATGATAAGAATAGTTGGTCGCTGTGATTAACTCAAGACAATGTTTATGTTCTTTCTCCAGATTACCTACTGACAAGTTATAAGAGTTTATATAATTGTTTTTTTATTTTACTTTATAAGTCAATCTACTCATTACAATGATTTTTTAATGAGTTGTATTGCAATATGTGGTTAGCTAGTGCCCTCGACAATTAATCATACTATTTAGTGTTATTAGTAATTAACTGTTTGTTTTATTCATTTTATCTCGATGGTCCTAGTTTATCATTTATAACTTCCAGTTACAACTATACGTAAGCAGGCACGCCCTTTATGCCTGGAGGCTTTTATTTAGTTAGATATTAAGTTCTGTTTACGTTTAGTTTTTATTTCTGTCTGAGTATAGTTCTCGATGATTTAGTTTGGTATATTTGCGTGTGCTAGCTTATATATGGCTAATAATTTAAATAATGTTTTGTGTTGCGTAATGTAAATTATTTTGAATACTATTATATAGAATCTTTTTTTTTTCTTCTAACTGAACAGACAGCTGTGCTGCTGGGCAGTTTGTTGCACCACTACTTCTTCCCAGCTAACGCACTAGGAAGTGGTGAAGGGTGGTTTTGGGGGACTGTCTTATGTAATTTTGACGTTCGAAAAGTGCTGATTCTCAGCCTAGTTTGAATAAATGACTTTTGAATTTTGAATATGAAGTTTGAATTTGAAACAAAAAAAAATACAATTCATCAGTTCTCTTCCGTTAGAAAGCAGTGAAAGCAATTAAATGTCTAAATTTCAATGCAATTTTATTTTGTATTTCAACAAACTAATCAGTTAAATTACTTTCAATTGAGTATAATCTTCATTTCTATTAAAATAAAGTAAGAAAAGTATTTTTATGTAAAAAAATAAACAAACCAAGCAAATTACTCTCAATATAATTGAATAACATCTTTATTGGTTTATCAAAAATATCGTAAATACCTGGAATATTTAGCGACTAATCCCGTCAATCCAAAAATAATAACGACATTAGGATACGATCACAATTTGTTTTGGTTGCCGTAAAGAAAAATATTATAAAACAGAGCCGTGGTAACAGTCTGTGTGGGGATTGCTATTTTCAGTAACAGATAAGTTATATTGTTTGGAACGTTATTTGTTATTTTTAAATATCTGTTATTTATATCTGTTACGATAAAAATATGCCTCCTCCCTAATGTCATGCTTGAAGTTTCTGATGTCAAGCAAAAAATGTCGGATTTTTATTATTGCGTTATACCTACGTGGCAAAGATCTTAAGCTCTTAAGCAGCACGAATAAAACTTTATAAAATATAAAAAAATAACTACAGCTAGCAGAATAACAAAATATTGTAAGTTGTTGCTTAAAATAACTAAATCAATTAATTAAAAATATACCTGAAAAAAACTTTACATACCGAATTCTGAACAAGGTTTCAATGAAATATTTGAACATCATCCCGGCCAATTTTGTTAAAAAAATGTGCATTGCCGTTTTTTAGGAAAGGAAAAAATATATGAAAACAAAAACTTTATGGCACCACTATCTTTTGAGAGCAGTGGCCAGTATTTTTAATAAAAATCCAATAAGGTTAGCCCAAACAATACTTTAGACATATTAGTAATAAAAAATTGCTCTAGTTTGATTGATAAAGTTGTAAAATGATAAATCTATGAGGTTGTTGCGAGGTAACTGTATTATAGGAACTATTTCAAAAGCGGCCAACGCGACACACGCTATTCTCCTTATCTAACGCCACATTCACCAGAGACGATTGTCGAAGTGCCAATAACATTGTAAATGTTCACCATCTACGTCGATGTCGGTCATAGGAATCCAATTATAGGAAACCGAGTCGTGTGATACGATACTTATTGATCTGCTATCATTTACGTTTCCTCGCTGATGGTGTGGTGCTCATTTCGCAGCATAATTATAGGTGTAGAGATCTGACGTCAGACCTTGATGTTAAGTTCAGTAACTTGTTTATTATCACTTCGCGTACCCATGATACTACACCTGAAACTTTAACCAAGTTCGGAAATCGATACCTAGAAATACTATTGTCTGTTTCAAAAATATCGAATGAAAATATAAACCATCCTTTTTCAGGGTTATTTCTTACGCAGTCACTCACAAAAGGGAATATGTAACATATTCATATTCATTAAGAAGGTTTCAAGTTTCAACTTTATATCTCACCACTTTTTAGAATAGAATAATTATTGTTTGTATAACATTATTCAATTGTATTTGAAACTGTATCGACATAAATTGAGGTAATAAAATGAACCTCAATTTTATTGTCAAATGAAAACCGTTGAATTGGCGATTTAAGTAATCACTCAATTTTTGTTTACATTTTCATCACATACTTTTGGAACAGAGATAGAAATAATACCGTTTATAATGCACACCATACAAATTACACAAATATATATATATATATATAATGTAGAAATTTTACATAGGTTGACACAATGGGCGGTCTTTTATAGACAACTTTTGGATAGATTAAAGGGAATGAGAGACAATCCGCAGGTAGTTCCTGGTTCACTATTTACATGTGCAATGAAGATAGATGCATAAAATATGTATAATATAATTATAAGTAATATTCTAAGGGATGCCATGAAACCACTAAGGTCCACTTGCGCGTTCATGGGTTACCTAAATAACTCCGAGTTAGCTGTTAACACGCAAGTGGGCCTACTAAGCGGTTTTATGGTTGTTCGAGTGAGACATTTGTTTTGTACGGAGATGTTCTATTATGCGATCGGTATCCACGACTGCGCATCGAGAGCTGAATTTTAAAAAAATCACCATCAGCTGGTGTTAAATATTCAAAGGAATATGATCAATTTGGCTTTGCATATTATGAACTGAAGCCAGCGCCACCGGGATGGATCGGTGAATTTAATTATTTTTATCGTACATAAATACCAGTCCATTATAGGGTTTTGAAGTCAAAAGCCAAAAACTAGAGCTCTTTGTCACGTCCGTCTGTCCGTACGTTTCTTTAAGTCAATAGTTTTTGAGATAAGGGATGTTTTCGGTTACAACCGCAGTTAACTTTGTTTTTCATAGATTTTTCGACAAATACTATGAAATACAAACTCATTTTTGAAGGCGATAAAATCCATACTAAGCATACGTAAATATTCATCCCAGCAATTCAAACCTTCACTGTGCGTGGTCCAGCACGCACTTAGTCTGCTTTTGATTTCATCAGGCAAAGCTGATGCATTGCAAAATATTTATTTAATAAACAGGTACATTACTCTTTTATACAATTATTTTATCTAAAAGTTTTCATTAACCGAGGTACTAACCTATAAATATTGTATCCTGACCCCAACCAATTAGCAACTAGAATACACAAAGCCGGAACCTAAACCTGCGACCCGACCACAGAATCTCATTGACCATGACACAGAACACGAATTTTACGACAACAACGGCAACTTGTACACAATTAGCCGGAAATGAAACACACGCTTGACCGCACAGAAGGAACGTTTAGTAATAAGGACTGCGGATGTCTATAGAGCAACTTGAGAAGTGATAAATCTTGAATGAATTAGACCTTCCCTAACTGAGCGTTTCGGGTACATTCCAGACAATTTACATTGTTCTTATGTTGTTCGGGTCAGAGCGATTATGTATACGGAGGTCTTTATAACTTTCCACCAAAATATTGCATCAACAAAAATATATTTTATTACAGAAATGTTTGTATCAGGAAAGTGATTTCCATCTGTTTTTGTAACATACCGTACGATATGTATTTATTAAGTCTCTGTGTTAATTCTATCTAGACAACTGTGCCCGCTGGAGTTAAGTTCAGAGCTTCTTGCTAGCTCAAGCTCACTGTATAACTTGCCCAGTTAGATACGAAAGCAGATCCACTAAATAGTTTGATTGCATAGGAACACAACTATAACGTAATAATGTAATCAAAGTTGCTTACCACAGTGTAGGCATAATTCTGTTGATCTTGTGTGGTGTTACAGAGAATTGTAAACGATGGTAGCAATAATAAATATGATTTCTAGCCTCAAAAAGCACGTCCCGGCTGTCATTCGTAGATCTTTGACAGTCGTTACGGTTAGGCAGAACCCCAAAAAGTCTGACAACCTATATTACCAAGTTACCAACCAGTATTACCGAGTTATATTCTGATCCTCGTATGTTTTACGCACAACGATATATTTAATACATTTCACAAACTACGATGACTGAATTACGATGGTAAACATTTAACTTCAACCACATCAAATGATACTGCTCTGCTAGCTCAAGTGTATATATACGTTAATGTTCATGGATTAGCAACAAACAGCGCAGACGCGGGTCTATTCAATTCTGGCTAGCCTTTTCCCAAATACATGGTGGCTTCCAGTCTAGCCGGATGCAGTGGGATACCATATTGTTTTATGGACTGCCTATCTGATCTCTACAATCCAGTTACTGGGTAACACGATACCCCTTGCTAAGACAGGTTGTCAGTATTTTAGGCTTCTGACTATCCGTAACGACTGTCAAAGATCTACGAATGACAGCCAGGATCAAATAACAGCTTAACGTACTTTCCGAAGCATATTATTTCTAGATACCTACTAAAAATATCTTGAAAACTAATCATAATTAACGCTCTCAACGTTATAATAAATCTTGCTACTTCAAAGCGAGGATGATTATTAGTAATCTCTCTCGAAGCGAAAATTAATTTTCCTATAAAACGAGTAAATGATAAACTAACTACGCCCCGCGGTTTCTCCCGCATAACTTTCACCCGCATAAGTATAGATACCGTGGTAATATCTAGACAAAAAGTATTCTATGTCCTAACCCAGGTCATGGTCTACCTATGAGCCAAATTTCATCCGAATCCGTTACACCGTTTTATTCTGTAACCGTAACAAACAAACAAGCAAACTCACTTTCGGATTTATAATATTAGTTAGGATTATTTGCTAGTTACGTTATATTATTTCAACCTACTAATAAGGTAAAGTCACAATATTTGTTGGCTGCCGCGGACTACCTATATATGAGCACAACATCAAAGTATGTTAGGCAAACAAAATAAATCCAAAGCTATATCATGATTCTGCCTCTACGCTGGCTAATTGCTGAGAATATCTCGCCGTAACATATTTCTGGCGCCAGCAAATATTTATTTCCAGAGTGTAGGCAATAAGAATTGAGATAAATAAATAATATCTCTTCGCAAAAAATTCTTTACTAATATTTTCAGTTTGTGACAGTATTTATTTATTTATTTATTTATTTATGTATTTATTTGATAGGAATAACAAACAGCAGTATATTACACAGTAGGCATACAATATAAAACTTGCAATAAAAGTAACAAATACACTACTCAGTATGCCCCTCTATGGACTTAATAGTCAAGTATTGATTTAAATGAGGTAATTAGAAATGATCACGTGCAACTGACTAATAGTTTCCCTGGTAGCCTGGTGTTTTATAAGACAATCACTACTAAAATTGATTCTTGATCGGTAACCAATTGAATTATGTTATAGTTTTACGAATCGATTGAATGTAAATTCTGTATTATAATATTATTAATAGATGGAATCAAAGTTCTACAGCACTTAGTAACTTATAAAAGATAATCGTATTACGGTAAATTAATTCGTTTAATATTTCACGCGGCGAACTAATAAATCAGGGTCGGATGTTGGCGGAGAACTTCTGATTTTAATTAAGTCCCCTCAGCTTGATTGTCTGTCACCGGTCACCATGACTTTGCTTTCTACGTTGTAAAATATTGTGACTGTAATTCATTACAAGTAAATAAATCTAAACTTTGTATGGTTCCAAAGTATGAAAATGTGTAAGTTTTAACCCTAAAACATAAATGTTTAGGTGGTAATTCCAAATCAAAAACAAGTATTTTGGTCATTATAACCTAAGTAATACCGTTTACTTTGCACCCATTAAATCAAAACCCGAATATTGCAAAATACATTGAAACTTACAAATCTTCTTCTTCTCTTCGAGTCGATGGTAAACCATGTATTATGTTAAACAAATTCTGAGGACCTAAAAAAATCCACTGATGCCATCAGTGGCATTTTTTAGATCCTCAGAAGTGCAGGTGTGTGGACACTTTGGACACTCCAGCATATGGGACATGGTTTAGTCAGGAGCACCGCATTAGCATTGGGTATATGTGGGATCTAATAACCCCCATTTTGCTAGATTGTGCTTGCTGCGGCTTACTTGGGTCCGCAGTGGATTGACTGCTTTCCATATAGGCCACTGCAGGTCACGTCCGGGTGGCAGATGCTTCTGGGGCTGAACGAAATCGGGTGGTGGTGGGTGTTGTCTGTCCCATAGGTCTCTTCTCACCAACGGGTAGAGCTTGTGGAGCGGGGTCGGGTTAAAGCTTACAAATTAATGGCTCTTAATGATTTGTTTATTTAAAACATAATTATCGGATTATTTCATGAATGTTTAATTTATTTGTGCTCATAAATAAAAACACTTTATTTACGTTCCTTTCATATTTAATGATGAAAACGTATTTTATTAGTTATACATTTAAGTCAGCCAAGTACATTTATTTAACAAATCTCTAGTTATAAACTTACAAATGAACAACATACCTATTCTTGTTCTATTTCAGTAAAAGCATGTGATAATTCAGACGTTCCTTCAAGAGCCAAATATGTATGAAATACCTCGCGTTAATTTGGACTCGGGTCAATTCTCGTACATATCTGGTAGATATGTTTAGGAAGTAGGCCAGGCGAGTTGACAACTCCTGCACTGAAATAATGCAAAGTTTTAGTTAATCGAGTGTGAATTTAGATGAAGAAGGTTATTCGAGACCAGATTGAATGTTGGAGACAAGTTTCAAGTTAGGAACAAGTTGAAATTCAAGTTTATAAGGTTCAAATAAGGGTAACAATTGCCTTAGCTTAATTCCTGAAGAAAATATCTTGAAACGGATCCCAGCTACACTTCGCATTTTTATTACTGTGACTGGGTCAGAACTACTGGACTTTTAGCATATTTACAAAGATTACGTCCTCGTCCACATCCCTCGGGGTAGTCCCAACAATTATTGGCATAACAACCACGTTTGCCCGACTATTTTTCTAAACTCTTCAATGTTAACGAAGCTCAAACCTAAAATATTGACAACAGAAACTTGATTATTTGAATGAACTTCATTTCATACGATATTTTGGTTACAGAATTGTATTAAGAAGTGGTTACGTTTTATTTTGTGTTTCAAGTTTTTGTCGCAATCCAATTTAAATAAAATTTCAGGCAAATCGTTACTTGGTTAATTGGAGAGTGGCAATTAGAAAGCGCACTACCGGATAGCCTTTGATGTTGGAAGTGTTTCCTTTCACAACAGTGCGATGTTGGAGGTTATCCAATACAAGTTATTTTGGGTTCACCCTTTCCATTAATGCTGAATAGAATAACACCCTACCTTTTACGGAAAAGGACAACTTGTAATGTTTAATTCAACGTAAAAATAAAACATCCTATAGGAAAAAAAATATAGGCCAAAATATAGGATGGTGACAATAGGTTTCCTGAAAAAAAAAATGATGATAAAAAAAAAAAAAAACATGCTGAATATTGCACGACTCATAATGGCGAAGCATTAGAGAGTGCTTTGCGATCGAAAAATTTGTTGTGTCGCCTTTCTGCAACTGTTTTTATTCTTACACTTAATTTATATACCATTGTATGGTCAATAATTTAAAAAATATTGATGTAATGCAGCAGAAACGAAAAAAACATCAAAACTGTTCTAAATATTTTCCTGTCAATCAAGCATGAAACCTAAAAACATTGTAGCTTGCGAAAAAATCAATTAAGTCCATTTTTTTAAATAGATTCGTTTCACCCGTAAGAGGAACCCTATTGAAAATGGCTATTTTATTCAAAGTAGTTTTTTTATACGGTGAAATGAGCATTATGAGTACGTGCACTTTTGGACTTTTGTTTTTTTTTTTTTATTCTGAAGCTTTCGGAGTTAGGTCTAGTAACGTTTTAGTTGTTTCTCTGCTTTTGTACTTGTACACTAAACGAATATACGATGGCAAACGTAGTGTGCTGTTATACCTACTCTGTGCCTATTCGTGCCGGACTCCTACTTTCTGACACGGAATTAAAATTAAAAGTGTCGTGAAATAAGTCACTTAAACTACCAATTACAACAACTTTTGCTTCCAACCCTAATAATACCTACTGCTAATTGGGACCGAGAGGAAAATATAATGCTTTTTCAACAAAGTTGATTTATGTGAAAGACAAACTTCGGAACAAAGATAAAACTGTTTTTCAGACGCAATTTTTTAGAGAAGACATTACTGCGAGTTTTTTAGAGAACTTTTGAAAACATTGGACAAAGATGAAAGTTGATGATACTCATTATCTGTAAATGGGTTTGTTTAATAATGTTTATGAACAACATAATTATCGTAAGCGCGTTTATCGATCGTTAACTCGCTGATAATACGAAACTGGCAGTACCTAATTGGCGTTTAGTTAAACTTTTAACTATGATTGCTGTGTGTTAGATAACTTGTTGTACTATTTATTTTGCTGTTTTAAATCTAATTGTACCTATTTACACTTACCGTTAAATAAAATTTGAACTGGTTCTAAAAGATAAACACCGGGTGTTGATAAAGCATTATCGAAAACCTATAAAATGTATATAAAATGCAAAAATAAATTGTAAAACAACTTAAATGAAATGCGGTTACATTGTGCGAGCATATCGCGAAATCTGGAACGGATCTTGAGAAAATTATATTTCAGTGCTCGCGGTTGAACGTTGAAAATGCTTTCGGTAACTGTTTCAAATTCGTAAATCATTCTTTGAAGATATCATCCTAAGCAGCTCGAAATTTCATTGGCTTTTAGTAAATAAACTAGTTTATTTACTCAAAGCCTCGAAATATCGTGAAAAATTCAGGAATTACGTCATTTGAACAAATTTCGGACTCGTTTTTGTGAAATACCTACCTCCTCACGGCTAAGAGATTGGGAGTTAAATAGTAAGTGAAGGAATGTTTATCAAGCTTCGTGTTACTTGAGAGGAAATGTCCCGTGTGACGACCGCTCACGGTTTTACGGACCATTCTCGAAATTCAAGCTGCAAGCGATGTTTGTGTTTAGGAATTTATAGCTTTGTACAGCTAGTTAGTGGTCACGTTCTAGTTGGCGCAGGCTCTGAGCTGAAATATGTCACTATAGTTTCGTAGTTACTCCAACATGCAATATTGCTAAGCCAAAAGTTATATTAAAATGTTATTGCTTTTTGGGTTATTACACTATTAAATAACCATGCTTAATTAAGTACCTAAATACAATTGTTGTAGAAGATTTTTCAACATACAAGGCATTTGATTTCGTTGCGTGAAAAGAAAAAGTAGCCCCTTCGCCTTGCATAATACGGAACAGGAAAGGGCAGGAGCTATCCTCTCTCCGCGCCTCCGGTTTTTATAATCACTCTTGGAGAAGGATAGTTGTGTATCAAGTGGAGTCCGGGTTGACAACTTCGATTCTGTGACAATTTTTCTGATCTCTCTAACCGTTGTTTCTGGGTGGTTAAATCAAGTAGGTTAATGATTTATTTTATTTTATACACGTTTCACTGCGTTAATTAACTCGACAAAAGGTATATTTTAATGCTTTTTCGTGGACCTACTTTTTACAGCCATTACAGAATAACGTACCCCATACTGCTCACTTGTTCATTCTGAACTACATACTAGCAGGTATTACGAAAGGATCACCTAAAAATGAATGTGCTCTTATAACCAGTCTAGCAGAAACGCAGCAAAGTGCTGAAACGCCCAACAGTTTTCGTATATCTTACAAACGATGCCATTATAACAAAGTTATTGTTTTATGCGATACATGTATTTTTCTGATGCCTATCAGGAAAATAACAGTCACGCATAATAGGTCTGGTTGAATGGTCACTGAACCAGTCCTAGCTAAGCCCTGTTCATAGCGAAACTTTAAATGCACAAGTGTTTGTTTCATATTTGTAGAATTCCTTCCTTCCTTCCAAATAAAGATTTAGTTACGTTATGGTTTCAAGGAGTTTACCACAGTTTTCAACTATTGATTGAGCAATATTGTAGGTTCAATCTCTCAATATATTGACAAAGCAAGTCATCGAACTTCAAATCGTGTACGAAACACAAATACCGCGCTATGTTTGAAACTGTTCCCTCACAGCTTGTTCATGTGTACCAGCGCTACTGGTCAGTGACGTCATTTAGGAGTCACACTGTAAACAGTCGATGTTACAGACCGCGATATATTTGTGACTCGTGATGTGACATGAAGTTATCTGATAACAATGTTCCGCTTGTGTGTTTACTTTCGAAGATAATTATGAAATCGGGTTTTATATCACGAAGTTACCTGTAGCTCCTTGTTGTAATAAAAAGTTTGTTGGTTTACTGTTTAGTTGTTTTCTGATTATAGCAGATGATCTAGATAAGTGACCTGAGGATGTAGACATCCCGTTGTATCCTTTTAGCTTTCTACGATTGTGACTTTCCTATCTTCAAATATCGAATAAATAATTTCCCTTTCGTTTGGCTTCAAGCTTCAACCTTCAATATTGCTGTTGTAAAGTTGCAAACATCACATAAGTGACACGTTATTCATTTGATCCTAGACTTGTTTCTCTGTGACTTGATTTACATATTGTAGATAAATATAACATATTTGTGGGAGTCGAATCCCACATAACTTTATGTTATTTTATTTGTCTGCAACTGAACTTTACAACTGACTAGTAAACACTTACTTAACTAAATAGAAGCGTTATTGGTATACTGACTAACAAACAATTTTACTGTAAAACTACAGATGAAAGCTCATAGTTCACCGATTAACTAACCACGGGTACGCATGTAACCCAAACTGTGGTTTGTTTAGGATACTAAACTTTATATTTAATTAACAATGTACCGTAAAGTAACAAACTCTTAAATGTCCGTTAATATGCGGGACTATAAATAATTCTTAAAATAAACGAAATTAAATGAAAATGGAAAGGAAAATGCTTTTGATAGCTAAATTGTAATCTCTACAAAACTAGGCTTTAAATAAACACCACCGCTGTTTTCTTTAAAATGGATACGATCATTCCCAACGCTAAACTTGACCAAAGAATATGCAAAGAATCCAAAATTAAACCACAGATAAGAGGAACCTGTTTAGTCATTTAAATTGTATTTCCAGCAGTATTTTCCGATGGTTTTCTATAGAGTTGACCTTATTAACATTAACAAGATAAGGGTCAGTTTTAAAATAATGCTTTTAAAACTGACCCTTATATTGTTAATGTAATGTATCTTTTAAGTTCAAGTAACGATAAGCATCTAACATCAAATATTTTGAACAGACCTTTGTTCAAGAAGCAATTCAGGAGAATGAGCCGCCACCATGGTGCAAAGATAAACATCAATGTCCTTCATTCGTTTTATCTGTGTTTAGAATGATCTAGACCCAGTCGGAAATTTTCTGGTACAGCAAATAATAGTTAAGTCATAACTCACTAGCGAAAAAAACTGTAAGGATGTAACTTTACTTCTGACGTAAAATACGAACGTAAAGACAAACTTAAAGCACGAGACTGACCCACAAAATTGTCGAATTTAGAATTTATCAAAGTTTCAATTGCTGACCACCATAAAGCGAATTCCTAGCTGACCCTTATGTTTAAAACAGACATACTACACGTATAACCCGCTGGGTTGTCCTCAAGTCCTAAAGTGTTCACAAATTCCCAACTATAAGTGTTATTCAGTTATTTACGAGTATTGCGAGCACCCTCCCATTAGTGAGGTCTCGTTAGTTGCTGGTAAACAAAATAAAAAGATTATTAAATGAGACAAGTAACTACTTGGTACAGTTATGCGCCATTGAAATCCGTAATAATAAATGATTTTATTTCTGTAAGTGGCTTTGTACAACACTTTTACACTTTAATCATATTTAAAAAAAAAATTGAGAATGAGTTGGAAAATAACGAAGATTTTACAGCTTTGTTGAAATGAAAACCTTGTTGAAGAAATATTTACATAAATCACTAACAGGATTTTTTTGTAAGAGGTATTCGTTTTCCCTCTCCAAGAAAAGCTCATATAGCCTTGGACGCTGAAAATTGTCGGTTGAAGTTTATCACGGTTGCTTTATAGAATTTTATAAGTAGCATAACCTATGTAACGCTTTTTACGTTGCACGTTACATAGAAAGCAAGACTTTAAACGCCTTTTTTTGTGAGACAAATAGACATGCTATCTCCCGATCGATTGTTGTATTTGTATTCCTGAACTACACCCTACCTTTACAAGTACTCGTAGATGTATCACTGACAATACCAGCTACACTTATTTCGATTCATTATTTACGAGTCCCCTATTTTTTGTAACATCTTAGCTAGCTGAACATCTTCTGAAGCAACCTACTAACAGGGATTTGGATTTATTGTGACTCGTAAATCAACAAGGGTAAGAACTGTATCACTGTCTAGTTTTTGTTACAGTAGTGATTTTCTCAATTTGTCAAAAATCCTTTGTTGCGACAACACAACGTTCTGCCTACAATCATGCGTTTGCGTTTGAGTTGACATATAATGGTAAGGCGTAATGTTTATAGTTTACTTGGATACAGACGGTATATCTGGCAACTTTAGCAATCAATTACATAAACGACACCTCCCGAGCACTAAATTTCCAGCCGTGTTAAATATATCGTTACAAATTCCCTCCGTGATGTCTTTACAACAATAAAACACGGCATTACTTTGACAGATGGCAGCACAAACGCAACATATTCAGCATAAAAACGTTTAATTTATGACGGGCTTTGTAGATATTGCACGTATTTCTCACAAATCGACGGACAGCCTGTAAATAGAGAATGTATATGCAGATGTGACTCGCTTCCTGTACAGTGCCTCGGTGAGACTCATCTCCTTTATATCGGTAAGTAGAAATTGCCTTATCAAGCGTACGATAGTGAATGTGCGTGTTATGTGTCACGTCTCGCGTTATGTGTCACATGTGATAGTGTTGCGGGTTTAACTTTATATAGTGTATCAGCAGCCTTCATCATAAAAAAATCACCTGAGTATGTGCTCAAATAGAGGAATTTCAAACATCCATTTGCAGTTAGTCAATAAGTCAACTCCGCCACGCCTAATGTTGGTAAAAGACGACTTTAGATTATTGTATTTCTGATACGAAAAATACAAATATCATCTTACACTACCCATATTTTTAATATCTCATATTTCATTCCATATTTATTTCCATCCCATATTTTTGATAGAACTATCCAACGATACCTTACACAATGGAATAGACGAGTAAAAAAAACATCCCCACTTTACGTGTACGGTACCACCCCAACTCGTAAAGTGGGGATGATTTTTTCCAATAAAATCGTTTTTTTTAAGGATCTTTATATAATTTATCATAACTCTGTAGGCGTGATAAATAATTAAATTATGTATATCCATGCCAAGTTACAGCTTTTTAGTACCAAGACTTAAACAGCGGACAGGCAGACTTAAAGTAAAATAAAGCCGAATCTATAAAGATCCTTGTTTTACCTACTACTGAACCTTAAATAGCAGGTTAACGACGCTTAATTGAATGAAGAAAATTTTAATTAATTTTGTCCCTAGTGTCAATAAGACGGTAGGTATCTAATTGAAGAATATAAGAATAATAATAAGTTTATTTCGCAAAGTTTACATTCAAGTGGATTGAATTCCTAGATCTCACACTAGGATTCCCTGTGTTGTGAGATCCAGGCTCCGTCGTTCCGTTAACAATTTTACATAAAAAGGTAGGTACATTGACAAAACTTAAATAATAGGTACATATACGTATATAAAAGAATGTATGCGTATGCTTGGTGCTGTGATTTGTGTTAGTATTGTTGATGTTGTAAGAGTGCTGTATGTTATAGATATATTAGTGAGTGGACGTGTATTTGTGAACTGTCAATGTGTATACTGTGAGTTTTTACTTAAGTTAAGAAACTTTCTGTCATGTCGTAGTCCAGTGTAAGAAAACATAACAATATAACATCTTATGTGTGATATAACATCTTTACCAATAAATTGACGCTTTTCCTTGTAAGGAAATGCTACTATAGTTTATGCGAATACTTAAATGATAAATTATAATTAACTTCATAACTATCTATTTTTATCTACAAATAAAATCACTATTGAAGATATGCTTTCATACCCATATTAGGAAAAAAAAAAGAAATATATATATATATATTTTAAATAAATATGGAGCGTCTAATAAATAATTTACCTTGAGGATAATATATATTAATTAAGTAATAAATAAAAATAATAATGATTAAATAAATAATAATGAATAATATTAAAAATAAATGGTTTTTACAAAGTTACTGAATAAATAAACGTATATAAGTAATTTAT
Organism: Agrochola lota; assembly: GCA_947364205.1. Lineage (NCBI taxonomy): Eukaryota > Metazoa > Arthropoda > Insecta > Lepidoptera > Noctuidae > Agrochola > Agrochola lota. Next base: position 14,260,869 of record OX376235.1, on the reverse strand, counting down.
AAAACAATCATTACAATGATTAAATTAAATTCTGTTTTAATAAAAGAAAATAACATACTAACTATTTAACTAATAATAAAATTTATCACATTAAACACCCAGTGCTGTTCTTCCTCTCTCCTACTTGATCTATGCTGTGCCCGACACCTTTATACATTATGGTACGCAATAAAGAATTGAGAATTGAAGCCATTTTGTTACCGTCAGTCACACTGAATTTTTTTTGTGTTAGTTTTAGTATTTTATGTAGACTATTGAGTTTCGCGTATATCAATAGTCTATATAAAATATTAAATATATATAAATATAATTGTTTGAAATTATTTATTTTTTCTTTATCGAAAGACAATATTGTCGACTTTAGATAATGATGGTATTGGAACCTGAAAACCTACAGTGGGTAGATCTTATTGTGAAATTACACACATTGGACACATTTTGATAAGAAAACCGGAAAAAGTTGGCTTATCCGAATGCAGTTCGTGGTACGTTTAACAACCAAGAAAGACAATAACGTTCTCAGAAATTGTGTGTAATGACTCGTGAAAAACTTTATTTTGCTTCTTTTTGATTGATACAAAAAAAATATTAACGTTTACGATTTCTCTAAATACTGGAAACTGAAAAGGGCCTTATCTTCTTAGTTTTTTATTTTATTTTGATCAATATTATAACTTTGTGATTTTGTATATTTTACTATAAACTTAGCTAGTCCAACAATAACATTATCTTCCTTCATGTTGGAAACAAATATTCTCTGAATTTACTAAGGTATGATTTACAAAATCATTTGGCCGAGAAAAAGAATATAAGGAACCGTTTAGTTTAAAACAGAATTACCATAACCTGAGCAAGTAACAGTGTTGACTTGCCCAGGGGAGGAGGTCTTCGCAAAAAAAAATGTTTGATGACCCATTTCCATAAAACCATAAAATGTATTGCTGTGAAAACACTCAAGGGTTTTTTGCCAGCCACCAAATTGATAAAATGTTTTCACCTTCGCCTCGTGTTGGCGTGTGAATGAATTGGAATCATGAGGCGTTACTTTTGTATTCTTATCTTATATCATAACATCACGCCTCTGATTGCCGAAGGCATAGGCAGCGATGTACCTATATTACACCAACATTGCGCCAGTTAAGCCCCATGAAATAGGGGGCGAGCCTATTGCCATCAACCGGCCACAAATCTAGACTCCAGGCTGCTACTTAGAAATACCTGATGGAAAAACCCAATGGCAGTGGTCGACCTGGGAATCGATCCCAGGACCAAATGCTGAGCAGTAGCACTTGGGACCACTAGACCACGTTTTCCGGAGTCCTTGTCACGTTGTCAGCAGCCTGACAAGGTAAACGAATTATGCGTGCGACAAATTAAAGAATTTATAATACTTTTAATAAAGGAAAACATAAAAAATGTGATTCAAAGAAAATAATGTTTGGAACAAGAAAACATTGCATCGATGTAATAATAACAGTCTAAGGACACTACATCAATATATAAACCCGAACCTTCTCAATAATCTGAAAAACTTCTGTTACTCATTGTGTAAAAATATCAAAGCTGTAACATTTGTTGCTGTTTGTGTGGGTTAGATGAAAGTATAAAGCTTATAATTCTGGGAGTGTATCCAGGACCCTTCTGTCCATTGGCAAAGCCACACGTTCCGCTCTTCATAAAACTGTCAGAGCGATGCAAAAGATGTTCAAGTGTGAGAGTAATATACAGTACAGCGTAATTGTCATGTTCACGCGCACGTGAATAGAGTACCAAGTTAATTGAGTATTTAATTATTAATGACACGTAAAGTATTTTTAGCAACAATGGTTGAAAATAAAGATCAAAACGCGTTTTTATGACCGCTTTTTGTGAGTGCCTGAACTTTCCTTTGTCAATTCCTTTGTTTGATTTACCCCGCGTCCTAACCGAAATGATTGATAGCGCGAATACACGATCGTCGCGTTCATATGTCACTTTTTGTTCCGGAAGGCGACCTCTGTCAACGCAACCACGCTTTCCGTTTCGCTGAACAAAAAGTGACATAATTATGAACGTGACGATTCCGTAACCGCGTGATGATGGCTTTCGGTTAGGACGCGGCATTAACACGGTCATTTTAATTGCGGTCTAACCTCAGTTGTAATGTATAAATAGTGTTTGTTGTGTGTTGTCTCTCAACTGAAAAAAAAACCACAAAATAATAAATCGATAAGTAACTAAATAACTGTTGTAGTACTCCAATAAGCTAATAAAGCTCGATTGTACTACTTAGTAACAACCAAAAAAAATTTTGTCTGAAAAATAGGTGATATCTATAATTACCATAAATGTTACCCGTTAAATAAATATGTTCTATCTCTCTCTATCATGTAAGTCCTTGATCCAATATCGGAAATACACGATGGAAAGCAATATACAGTCCAATAACAACACGCTTAAAGAGCATTCCACTTTTATTATAAGTAGTTGTAAAAACTAAACGTGATAACATTTCAGTATAATATCGAGTAAACTTTTATTGGGTTTATATTTTTTCCTACTCGTATTTATCTAATAATCCAGTGCCAAGATTTACCAAGTAATAAAAGTCCCTTTTTTTTTGGTGGGAAATTATCAAATAACTTGGAGGGCGTGTCAGACTCTGACTGACTAAAATCCACCAGTGTTCCTTCAGTTGCCTGTACGTTGCCAAGGGCCACGGTATCCCTTTTGGATTTCCCCGTGACCCCGGCAGGCATCGGTCCTAGCGGACCCCGCGTCATAAAAGTCCCTTCAAATATTAAAGTGTATTTCGTATTTGATACATTTCTACTAAGCTCAAGAAAACGTTTACGTATAGGGAATACGAAATATACACGAGTTACACTCGCGTATATTCTAGGGACATAAATCTGTTCTAGGAATACTTCAATCGAATTGAGATTTATTTTTAGATGGATTTGTAGGTATCACGAGCAACGAAAATATTCCTTCAAGTTTAAATTGGGGAAGATTTATTTATAACAAATATTATGGAGAGTACCCGTTCCGACATTATTTATTAAATGATTTTGCTACAGGAAAAATATTAGTTTACACATCCAAGTTTTAATGGTGTAGCAAGCGTAGCGATGACGTCATGTATGCTACGTCGTAGCAACCACGTAGCCTTTCACAACACTTGCGAATTATCGAATTGTAAAATCGATCTTCCATCCATGTAGTGGGGTGTCATAGTGCTGTGTGAATAGTATCTATTTATCCAAGCACAAAGAATAACTTCCAAAGCTTTAAGTCAAAATTTTATTGTTACACTAAGAACTTAGTCCATGACTGGTTTGGACAGGGTCTATTTTATTCAACTTTATCATAAACTTTCAGCCAAATGTTCGAGGAGGAAAAGTCGAGCGTTAACGACCACTCATCGGTAGAATGCTTTTACGATGCTATAAAAATTATGGTCTTGTAAAACGATATTTGTAGTCTGCGATATCGATAGCAGGACGGAGGCACATGAGACAATTTAATTATATGTTTACTGACATTTCATAAATTAATGCTACCATAAGTAAATACTTGTAATGATAAAAGATAACCCTCGTGCAAAAACCGTTAGAATTGCTTGTCTTTTTTTGAAGAAATGAACAAATCTCAAGTTCTCGTCTTCCTTGAAAATAATGAAGTGTTCCGTCGAGAAGTCGGAGGCTGTCTCTTGTCTGTTATTAATGTTGCTGAGACGTCCTGTGACGTTATGGATACTAAAAATAACAGTGTAAATGCCTTCTTTTAGGATGGTGTCACTACAAACGAATCACGATTTGTACCCGTCGTTGGCAGGAGGCGACCCGTTTTGCCCGTTTTGACGTGTTACCCTCCCTGGCAGTCCAAGTGAGTGTCGCATTTTAGTTGTGCACAAATTGCCACAGTTTATCTGAACCAATATTTTTGTGGGTTCGGTTGTCTAAATATTCGATGTCAGCGAAATTGGATTGACATGATATTATATTTAACTTATCATCTAATTTTATTATACTTCAATGCAATAATTTACAAACATTCCTTTTCATTCAGTAACAGTGTGTCACACAATTTGTTTACTTTTCGGGAAATAGAAACAGTCCATTTTAGTTACCTGCTGATGCGGTCTAGTTTACCCATTTTTGATTTGTGTTAGCTACTTAGTGACAGAAGTGACTTTAGTACGGGTTTAGGCCACACAGAGCTATAAACCAATTTTCCTTTAACACGCTCAAAATTTAGTTTGTTAACCACAACTCTATGACCTAGATTACTCGGACAAAGCTGCACTGGAGTTAAGGGTCCTCGAAACGATAACTTGCAATTTGTAGTAATACTGTCAATCGCTTCAAATGCATTTGGTAGACGTTCAATTTTCGCATCAATGTGTATAAATCACGTAAAAATCGACAATTGCAATTGATCGTTTCGGGGACCCTTTAGTTAGAAACTGTTCTAAGCGACTTCGAGAGACTTTGGGAAATCTAACTTCTAGTTTCTACTGCGTGCATACTGTCGGTTGCTCCTAAAAATTTACAAAAGCCTTTGAAATAAATAGTTCTAGGTATACAGCAGGTATGTACCAAGATCGGAACTACTTTTTACCCAACTACGGCGAAGCAAAAATGATGATGATTTTTGACCGGTATGTATGTATGTTCATCTGTTACCTCATAACTTCTAAACTACTGATCATAATTTGACAAATGAGGTATCGTTGGAAGCGTTTTCGTCGTCGATCGTCCGCTGGGTATAGGCTATGTGACGTCACATTAAATTCAATATGGCGTCCGCTAGAGGACAGAAAGTAATGACCTAATTTTTATTATGCCATATTGGGTAACAAATGAAAGGGCTTGACGAGCAAATTACAAATATGTATATATATCATATTGTCTTAGTAAATAAATATGTTTAAATTGTTAGAAACAAGCATAGGTGAACTGTGCTACGTACGTCGCTGTAAAATGAATACCTAATAAACAATAAGACCTAAACAAAAAAAAAATAAAGCTGCTGTGCAAATACTTTATCATGAAATTGTAACCCCAAAATAATTTAAATTAAAAGTAATTTCAAAAACTAAAACTCGACTACTGAAAAGTCACGCTATAAAAAATATGAAAAAAGAACATATTTCTGACTGAAATTAAGACATAGGTACAAAAATGGTCAAGGTAAAGCCATGTCATTATATTTTATAGGTGTACAGGCATGCCACCACGGCTTTACCTTGACCGTTTTTGTTAAAGTTTAACATTTCTTTTTTACATATTATCATTAAAACTGAATTTGATAAATCACCTCTTTGATCCTGGAAATTAATAGAAAATAACATTAAAACTTCTGCTTTTCATTTCTTAAGCTAGACGAGACTGACCGAACGGAGACGAACTTCGGCAATACGTAATTAGGAATATTTGATATTCCTAATTACGTATTGCCGAAGTTATCCAGACGTTCATTTTAACATTTTCAATCATAGCCGCAGACTGGAACTTTGCCAGACGAATAGTACTACGAGTGTCTATCATAATGTAACATTGTACTTAATGCGGTTAAACTGTGACTATCAGTGTCGATAGAAAATTAATATTGACCGACTCTTGCTTGTTCCATGAAATTGTTAGTACATGGAAATAGAGCCATTCCCATTATACCTACTCAGTTCAGTACCACTTCGCAGTCTTAGTGAAACTGAAATAAAAAGAACAGAGTAAGCATAGCGAAGTAGGTCACAAAAAGTGTGAAAATCTTTGAAATTTGCACTACCATTTCGACACTATGCCGCGTGCCCCGAGATGTTTTTCTGAAATAGTTTCTCACTAGTAGGGAGGCTTGAGAGGCACAAAAAGACAATTACTTTCTGTTTCTGGGAAATAGCCAATATTCTCACACAGGGTGGACCTCTATTCGAAGTTCCCATGGATTTATTATTAATTTCCGTAGGTAGCTACACTCTATGATGTTAAATGGGTCATCGATCACTACGACTTTCAAAAAGGAAAAGAAGGAAGGAAGGAGGAAGAAAGTCAAAGCAAAAAATAACGGCTTGCCCTACAAGTCAATCTTATTTGCTTTGAATTTTTTACGTAACTACGATTTACGGAGCATAATCAGCCTACAAAATTCACACTGCTCGGACACAAGCCTCACATGTCTTTGAATCTGATTCTAGGATATCTCTAGTTACCTCACGATGTTTTCCTTGACCGTATTGAGAGCAGTCAACGGGTGATGAAATAATTTACACAAAGTGCCTGCCTCAGTTCGTACCTATGACCTACAACTCGTAAGTCGCGGCCATTACCACTGGGCCACCACTGCTCTCACCGTAAGATTTACGCACATAAATAAACTCAATACTTAAAACTTACAACTTACTTACTGAATGCGGGTCTTTAGTTTTTGTGTTTAATTAACAGGGATCATATGGCGCGTGGAAATCGGAACTATAGTTTGACCGAGACCGCTGTACCGCGCTTTAGGAATGCCCGGCGAGACAGATGACAGCGCTGACGAATGGGCGGTGGGACGCCGTGAGCGTTGACAAATGAGCGGCATACACTGCTCCTCGTCTCGCCGCGCACATACCTAAAGCGCGGTACAGCGGTCTCGGCCAAACTATAACGCCAACGCTAAATATAGATTTTTTCATTACATTTCATAAAACATTTGCACAAATGTTTACCACCAGCGCCCCTGTGAACGTCATTTGACCGCCATAAGATCCTTGTAGCAGCGTAATAGAAAAATTGTTGTAGGCTTTTTCCCGGTGCAAAGTAGGCCTTCACAATGAGCCAATAAAACGAAAATAAAGACCGGGCAGTTCTGTAGAATTGGCGAAAAGATCTGGGTCGGAATGGGCAAATGTGGCCGAGCTAGTCTGAATTCGCTTTTTCCTGCCCTTGATTGTCAACACCGTAGGTACGCAGCCTGAGTTATGACCAAATAAAAAACGTTTTTTATATTTTGTTCTGAGGTTTTTGGTTGCTTCACCGATTCACCTATTGTATTACTTTGTTTCCATATTTCACAATCTAGGAGAGAATTTGCAACCACTATGCTGCGAGAACTTTTCAAATGCCATAGAATGGGTCCTGACGTAGTATTTTCAGTTTAATCCAAAACTGTTTATATTAATGCGGACGTTCTGCAGCGGTTGTATTACACCTGATAATTAATTAGATAATACTTTACCGGATACTGTTGTAAATTGGATAAATTGAAAATCCTCTGTGGTATCAATGCATTACAGGACTCAAAGTGATTTGTTAACCGCGAATACATTTGTGAACATAATGAACTTCAATGTAAATTCTTGTTTCCATAAACCGCTGGATTGGTTTCCATTAATTCGAGAGTACTCCGATTCAATATACATCTCTTCAATATACTCAAATAGTCAAGCATAGATATGCTTTTGAATGAGTTTGTCTTTAATGGACATTTTATTACTTTTTTATAAATTTTATTTTTCTTTTCACATTGAAATTGAAGCAGAAACCTCCATCACTAGCCACCCCAAAGATGGAAACAAAAACTTTAAATAAATCTGAATATAATTTACAGAAAATTCATTTTTAATCTTTGATCAATTCAATCCGTTACAGGCGCGATACATTTCTCACTCCACAATTTAACTCGGGAAGCGCATAATCCTTCCTTCTATTGAATCTTATTGATGGAGAAAAGTGTTCGAAAATGATATCTTTGCCTAAGGGGATTAATTTTTGAGGAAATAGGAAAAGAAAATCAAAAACTGCCAAACATTTGCTTTTTATACACTATTTTATTTTGTTCAATACTTGTGCTCGGACTGCCAAGATATTTTTTTTTTGTTACCTCATTTTGCAATATACAATTGCAGGCTTCTGGAATAGTTCTGTATAAAAGTATGCAATTTTAGTGAGCAAATGGACGCATTGAGTAAAACTTCGCTACTTTACTGAATGTTTCACTGCCTCGGGGGTGCAATATTGTCTCGTAAGAGAGGGTGGCAATGGTACTTTGACATTATTCAACGCTATTTTTGAAGTGGTATATAAATACCACTTAAAAAATAGCGTTGAATGAATACACTAGTGTATTAACTTAATTGGCTTGAAAGAAATTCACTTTCCACTATAATACCGTAGCCACAGATTAAGATTGACGTATCATAAAAGCAGCAAGATTTAACAGAAATACCTATATTTATTCATTCAGCGCCACCTCTAAAATACCGAAGCAATTCCTTAAACAAGTTGTCATGAAAATACATTAATTAGTAAATCCACGTTAAATAGTACGACATGAACGCGACAAGGTTAATTTTGTTCATTAATAGGGGAAGATTCTCCAGACGGTGTGGCTTGACGACGTGGTAGCGAGGCTCGTGTAATTATTACAGGCTAGATACCTTGGAGTAAAGACAGGTCAAGGTCAAGGTCATGATTATGGAAGTTTAGGCCCGTAATATGAAATATGTATAATTAAAGGTAATTTTTTTTTAATTTTTTGTATTTTCATGATATGCCCTTGTTTGCTAAGCTTTTCTTTCTTAGTTTTATCATATCTTCGCCTAATCTAGCGAAACTGAGGTGAGAGTTACTTTCAAACGCAGAATTAAAGGTCGATAGGATTTTCAGCATTAATCCAGTTGCTTAATCTGCTTGATTATCATTTTATTAGGTACGATTTGATATCAAATGGCTTCGTTATCGACTTATTGAAGAAATACTTGTCACAAAGAGAACTGGGCCTAAACAATCAATGTATTTTGTTAACTTTGAATCAACTAGACAATAAACAAAAATAAATTGCTACCAACAATTTATTAACTGTACAAAGCGAGCGAGTTAAACTTGTCTAGAGGTGCAGCAAACCGAATACTGTAGTCGACTTGAACAGAACAAATAAACCCTGAACACCTTGAGTAATCTAGTGGGAACTGTTCTCGCTTCCGAATTGGGGTTAAATTAAATAGTGAAGCGAAGAAATGAAATTCAACGAATTTAACAATATTAGTACAGGACCACAGTTTAAGCGTGACACTCACGAATCGTCAAATTGTGGCTAGAGCATACACGTAGTTTTAAAACTGCTTTCGAAAGTCGAGCTCTTGAATATCATTAGTATCTTAGCATAAAAGGGCGTATTTAGTAAAAGGACTGGATATAATTGTACTCTAATAAAACTTCGTCACGTCCTTGTGTTTATTATTAAAGTATACTATATTAATGTAAAGCAAAAAAAATAAGTTATTTTATAAGAAATTGTGCCTAATGCTACTAAGGCTCAAAATGCAGATCATAACATAAAAGTAGTTTAACTACTTTAGGCCTTTTGTGCAAAATAGTGTACGCGAATCTCAGCCTTAAATATGTAATTCCCATCACATCTCGACTACAGCTAAAACTCTTGTCTGTAAACTTGTAGATAGTTCATAGTTAACGAATGTGTGTTGAGCACTAATGTTCTACAACGTCGATTAACGTTCTTCTATCTATGACTGGGGTTATAAACGATTTTCCATTACTGATAGTTAGGCTTTTCTGATCAATGTATAAATCCGTAGAAAAACTTATATAAAATTCATGTCAAGCTTTTGTCTAACATGGACCGGAACTTACTATCGATTATTAAATGTTATCCTCTAAATACCTATCATACCCATAGGTATAATAGGTATTTAGAGGACTTCTTTCTCATAATTGGGGAGTTTAAAGTTCAGTCTGTAGAGCTACGTAACTATCATCTCTGGCATTCAAACTTTAAAGAAAGTCAGTTTTCATAAATAACACTGAAATAATTTACCAATAAGGTATCTCATTGTTCTTGGAACTTTTTTGTGGATTCGGATTGATTAATCTTGGATTGATTTAACGCTTCGTCTGATTTGCTCTCGTGTAGACTCAATGCTACTAAGTCACGAGTTTCACACATACGAACGTTTCATGGAACTTTTGCACATCCAAAGAAAACTCTCCAGATAACTTATGTTATTATTCTGTCTAGACACAGATTACTAGTCTAGTTTTAATAAACCAAGCCTTTTTTGAAGAAAATGATCGTTTTTCTTGTAAAGCCCATCACAGACGTAGCTATAATATATATTTATATTACGTCACCAACATTATATAGCAAGACATATTAATATATATTATAGCTATGTCTGTGACGAGCTTTATATCTATTAAACGAATATAAAACTTAACTTCCCATCGTCGGATCTGTTATCAACAGGATTATAAACCTGGAGTTCAGCTTCTAATGCACGTCTTTTCGGTTATTTCAGCACTTCTGTAATTTGCTGGAGTTTAATTAAGTGACCTCTTCATTTCAGCAATTTCAAAGTTTCCAGAGCGGTGCGACGGCCTGACTCAGTTTTAGCTTAAACGTTTACACCAAAAAATAATTTAGATTCACTAACATTCAGCTCATATTTCGGCACATAACACGTGCCGTAAAGCGTGCACGTAGACGAGAAAAACAAATCAAAGTTGTCACAGGACGCGTCTCGTTTATGGTCATAATACACACATTCTGCTTGCCCAGCACTCGGTGACCGGCGCAATGGTCACCAGGTGAACGAGCTGCAATTTGCATATCATTACAAAACCCGCTCATTCGAATTTTATTGATACCGTGTAATGTGGCCGTGTGTCATCTGTCACCATAGATAGCTATTGTCATGTGGAAACACTGTAGAACTTTTGACAGTGTCATTTTAAAAGTAACGCAGTTTAATGGTACTACTGGTTTCTATGTTTTTCTATGAAACCGACTGACGTTTCGCTAGCTACGGAAGGTATTCCTTAGAAATTTATACAAACCAGTCATGTCGCTGCGACACGTTGCCTGCTGCTGCCGTCTACGGTCGGCTACGGTATGGTACCTTTAGTATCTTTTCTATGGTTTATGTTAAATGAGGTAAGTTCTCTGTGCTTACGTTATCCACTTTTTAAAACAGGATTGGAAATTGGAATAAGGACCTACACTAGAAAAGTATCTTACAAAAGTAACAGGTCGAATCGACCTACTACTTTTAACTACCTAATTTAACAAGCCTGATCTAATTTAAATTACATATTTTATTCGTTATTTATAATTTTAAATTCAAGGTGGTCAAACCCACGTGTCTTTGTAGTATCGCTATAAATATTGCGCACTTGGCGTCCGTCCAATCTGTAATGTGACGTCACCGCGCTTGGGTCACAATGAGATACATCGCCATGATGGCGACCAGTCTGTAGTGTGTGAGAAACTAGTTTACATAAAAGTAGGTTCGTCCGAAATTACGTAATGAAATACTAACCTTTGTTTGTAGGTCGACTTACGGCGTTTGATTTAAAAAATAAAACCTCAATAATGCGGTAAACTTTTGAACAACTGCCACAAAGGTTAGAGCATAATTTACAATAAAGGCCAACTTCAACTGCTGTACACAATCTCACTATTATACCTACGTGTTCTGAAAACCTAGTTAGCGTAACTGGCATAAAACATTTTCGAATACCAATAATTAAAAGTTTCGCTACACAAAAAACTTCACTTCACTAACTTTGTAATGCATATTGTAATGGCCGCCACCTCGCTGTAGATTTGCATAAAATTTTCGAGGAGAAATAAAAAATAGGCGAAAAAGCTGTTAGTATTACAGTAGTGCCGCGCTGCCTAATGGAGTGGTTCGGTACAAACAGGTTTCAGTAACAACGTTTAGCATTGTTGTTCTCACGGCACATCGTAGAGAAAGGGGTCCTTTGTAAGAGTTGTGAACGAGCACAATGCAGCCGTTGTTGAAGTTTATCGTTCATTAGGAAAACGCTAAGAGACACTAGTCAGGTGTAGTGTAGCGCTTAACAAAAGCGTTAAAGAACTGTTCACTGACACCATTACAACTTTCTTGCAAAATGAAAGCGCATCTTGCAGCGCTTCATTCTATGAAAGTCTTTAGAAACAATTTGTGGAATACTGCGGTGACATCACCCATCAAAAATAGATCGGGTTTTCTTATTTATTTATAACAGGACTAGCTGCTGCCCGTGACTTTGTCCGCGTAAAATTTCGGTCCCTGACCCACCCCGTCGCATCGCAAATTTAAAGCAACAATATTTAACACTGTCTACTACCCATTAACTCATAATTATGTGTGTATCTATCTATTTGTAATAACTTGTACCTCCCTTATTGGCCTTGTTCGTGTTATTAACAAATGCACTGTTGTACATGCCTAGCTACAGGGTTTTCTAAAAAATATACAATGAATAAAATTAGTAAACAATGCTCTGCGTAGTTTTCATAATATAGTACCTAGTTGATGCGTTTCCTGCCTTAAAGATAGGTATACCTAGGTCTTACAATAGGTCCCACCTATAACTAGGTACAGGTGTGGTTATACTGGTGGGATTGGACTTATTGTGTCTACTCAATGGCCATGTTTGCCACAACCTACGGGACATTGTCCTCCAGTTAGTTAGGCCTCCTGAGATGTGTCAACTAGTAAACAACAAACATTGTGGTTCAATCAACACATAGTCCATTGAATTCCCCTCGAAGCCTTCCACCCGAAATATAATACATCAGTGCCAGTGAACAGACTGCGGTTAACACCGATACTAACAGAGATCTTCATTAGATTAGAACAGAATATAATTTATTGTTGTTACAGATCTGTCCAATTAACAGAAATATCAAGAGAAAATTAAACACTGGATAAGCGTATCGGATAGTTAGATATGGTCACATTTATATTTGTAATAGAGTACTACTATCTGCTGTAATACTACACAATAAACCTACTAAATCGTCAACTACCGCTCGTCACGGTGCAACTGTCTGAAAGCGAGTGTTGTCACGCAAACAGATCACGTCTAATCCCCCCCGGACACGCACTGAACCAATGTCCAACATTATTACCTACTCTCCCGAGATCTTTAACTTATGACGTGCAAACACTTCAAACGCGCCTCACATACATCCGACAATCACCTCACGACACTTTCAAGTGACCCTTTCTCAAGTCTACTCAGGTATAGCCTACATCACAAGTGCCATGCTGACATGGGTCACAGATAACTGAATGATAGCTTATCTTGGTATTACAATAATAAATAATCGATCATTTATCTAAACAAAGAAATAATTTCTACATTGTTGCACAACAAGTGAGTAGGTAGACTTGAAAATATTTCATCATAAGTTTTCTTCCATTTACAAAGTCTACTAAACGGTAAATAACATTATCCAGGTTTTACTCAAGCTTTTTGCCTGAAACTCCGACACGCTCCAGCGCTCTAATTAGAATATTTACTTGGCACTTATTATGCCTAGTGCACTGCTTTCTCTAATTCCGGAGTTTTACTTTGAAATACGAGAACAAGAAGCGTGCCTAATAGTCAAAGGAAACGTAGTCTTGGCTTGGAGTGCTGACTGTATGTTAATTAAATTATTTCTGTCTTAAAAAACAGTGTCTCAGAAAAGCTTTATACTATTTCATATTCGATTAATTTGTGGTCGTCATGCAATATACTTAAGAAACCGTTAGAACATCATAATTTTGATCACAAGTGTCTTTCAATTTCACCCTTTAAGTTTTTGTTGCAATGGAACGCTTTTATCAAACTCCCAGCCACTTTCGCAAATTTTTCACCAAAGATAATTCTACATCATGCGAACGTAACTTGATTGGGTAAGAAAAACATGTTAACGACTCAACAATATTTGTTACCGTTTTATTACGCGCACAAGCATCTATTAATCACATGTAATATAACAAGGTATAACTACATAAGATTAAAGGCGGAATTACGTTCAGACTTTACAACGAGCAATGGTTTATAAAAAAATATGTACGAATGCGAAAACGTTAAAGGTCAATGTGCTAAGGGCTACCGTTAGTGCACTTCTATGGAAACCTGAATATTTATTACACGTGCTTCACGACATAATAATTCAGTTTTATAAGAGTAAAGGAATAAAACTGGGTACCTACTAAGTAAACATTTTCCAAATTATTGCTGCGATAAAAAACATATCGAGTAAAAGTTATTGAACAAAAATACGATATTTATTTATTTATATTTTATTTTATTGTTTTTTAGGGTTCCGTACCCGAAGGGTGCCGTCCGTCTGCCTGTCAGCGGCGTATTTTATTTAAATATAGGCAATATTCTGCAACTGCAAAAATAGCTTCGTAATTCATAGTATCATTATGAAATACAAATTTACCGCATAATAATAATATATAATATAATATAATAGACTAGTGTCCGCTGAGATTGACCGTTGTGGCCCAAATTTGGTCTGGAGGTCGATATATAAAAACGTCTGTGATTTTAGAGGGTTATTTGGCACATAAAAACACAAAATTTTATGTCACAAATTGAACGAGCCAAACATAAAAAAAAATTGGGTTCAGAGAGCTTTTTCTTACTAGAATTTACTTCACGGTATAAACATACCTGACAGATGGACAGATATATAACGCGAGTATTTTAATAGTAACCTAATAAATGCTTCTTCCTCAGAGGCTTACCCGAGGATACGTGGTGGCTTGCCAAACGTTGTTCCCATAATCGAAAACGAAGATCTTCGTACTTCGCTTTGAATTATTTTACCTTCTGAAATTGTGAGCAAAATTGAATTTGCGTAACTTAGGGGAGTGCAAGCGTTAAATTAAGGATTTATTTGTCGCCTTCAACCGACAAAGAGCAAAATATTTTTTTAAATTATTTCACTGTTTTACGTTCGGGATTTGACGCTGGTTGAGCAAGTGATCACTTCCACGTTTCCCTTTGTGTACATAAAGATAACCGAATCGTAGTCAACTATTATCTAAAGTGACCACGTATCGCTCAAAGTGAACAGGAAAACCTTTTAGAATACAAAACGACTCACTCACTCAAATATTGAGCGACATTGTAAGATCGAAACGGCTCATAAAATGTAACGTGGCGAGATTTTACAACAACTAACTCTTCATGTTTCCGTTTAACTAACCTACCGACAATATGATCTTCATCTTCCAACTGGAAAAGGCTTTTCAGAACATACTTATAGACAGCTTACGCTAGTATCCTGTCCTCATCATCAAAAGACATTACTTGGCCTTGGATTCAAATCTTGTTTTAACCAGAGATCGGTCTTAAAGGGTACCGCCGTAAAACTTTTATGAAACGAATCGAGGTGGGCCGATTTTCAAACCGTGGCCACCTTTTCCAATTCACCACAATTTTGAAACTACTTCATTCGAGATTGATCTATTTTGAGTATATTCGACTTTAACACTACAGTTGATGATCAATATTTGCTGTAAAAGTCATAACTAGCTTTCCTAATTAGCGAATGTAATAGCCGAAATAAAAAGCATCGTTGTTTTGATGAGGATCCCTGGAATAATTTTAAGCGCAATAATGCGGTTGGAAACCAGTATCCGCCTAATTTTATATTGAGCTTTCCATCAAAAATGTATCTTGAAAGAATTATGGTTCTTGAAAGCTTTATGATAAAATTATTATACATTCTAGTTATTTCTTAGCTCACGTTCATTTCAGAATTCACGATAACGAAGAGGAATTGAATGAATAATTTAAAAATTTTATGTGAGATTAATAATAAATACGTGATATCTTTCGTTATTTCTTTTTAATCCATAATAATATCAAGAGAATATTATACATTTATATCTATAATTTATTTGTATTTGCAATCAAATTCAAACACCGTAAGAAAATATGGAAGTAAACAATGAAGACAACACAATTTACTATATTTGCACATCATTATTCTCTTCATCTGTACCGGAGCGCGTCGATCGCTACAACGTGGAGGAAATCGTTAGTGACACAACGCTGTAGTTACTAAAATAAATACCAAATAAAGGATTTATTTTTTCTCTATTTTTATATCTTTTCAGTTTACTTCGTTATTAATTTATATATCTATCAATTGCCGTGCATTAGTCTCGCAAAAACTCGAAAATGGCTCGACCGTTTTTTTTTTTTGGTTTTGTTTTTTTTTTCGATAAATGTGGATGCTTAAGGAAAAAAAACATTGGAAAATCCCAAAGGAACAGCAGAAAAATAGAAATTTTGTCTCACGGCTCACGAAGTTCACCGGGTCATCAAGTACTACATGATAAAAATTAAAGTCGCTATTCGTGTCTGTCTCTGTGACGGTTTTTACCGTAATTTAGAATATTTGTTATAGAAGGTTTAAGTGTTTAATACTCCAATATTAAACTTACATATAATAAAGCAATCTTGATTTTTGGTCAAGTCGTTTAAACGGTGCGAAGCAGGGGCAGGTCGCTGGTCAATGAATAATAAAAAAACAACATGTTCAAAATATACAAAAATATAATTATCATAAATCTTATGGCAGTCTATGTGGCCTAAGTCCAGCAGCGGACGTTTTTTGACTGAAATTATAATATATTTTTGATAGGTAAATTAATTAACAATGGTCATATCGTGAATCCTGTGAGAAACAAAAGGTTTTTAACGCAACGTAACTCTTTTTTTTCTTTTATCTAAGCATAAATAGGGATAACGACAAAAAAAAGATATTGTCCGTCAGTCAGATTATAAAAAAAAAAAATGGCTAAATATTTTTTTCTTTTTTACGTAATCTAATAAATACGGTGATACATTGAGTTAAAATGAGACATGAGGTCACGCCATGGTAGATTTTATACTGAGTCGTGACGTATCGAGCCCCTAATCCTTAACTTTAATGCGTTTTATCTGTATTTTTTTATTAAAACAGAAAATACGTGTCAAATTAAAAAAAAATTGACACGTATTTTGACGGACGAAATAGTTTTTGTTTTACCCATCATCAGGCATCATTCCTATTGTTCATTGGTTTTACAAACATATATTATAAAATTATAAAAATACTATCCTAAGTTAGTATCTATACAATCTCTATTACAATATGTACATTATTATCTCTAAGGTTGTCATATCACATCCCTGTTTCCATGTCACTAGTTCACTTACACCTACTATCACTTATCCCGCACTACTAAGTCGGCGCTTCTTCTATGTGCTGTGAGCAGTGGTCGGCGGCTCGGCTCGGCGTCCTGTTGAGTAGGAAGTCCAGGTCATGTGATATCTTGTGCAGCACTTTGTCAGTGTGTGTGTGTATGTGTGTGCTGTGAGTAGTTGTTCTGTCGTGTGAGTGAGTATTGACTTGTTGTATGTGTGAGTGGTTGTGCTCGTCGCTGCACTCGCGGTGGATGGACGGCAGCGAGCTGCTGCTCGACAACTGCGGCGCGTGCTTCTTGAGACAGCTCTTGATCGGACGGGCCGACAAGTCGGGCGTCGACTGACTGCAGATCGTACAGCTCTCCTGGGAAATTATGATTCGATTTAACTATGAGTTGCAATTTTAAGTGAATTTATGTCTTTTAAACTTGACTTACCTTGGGCATGTCGGTACTGTTCCTGTAGGCGCGCACGTCTGTGCCGTGTGGCAGCGCGTGCGTGGCGTGCAGCACGCGCAGCTCCACACAGTGCACACCATCACCGTCTGTGGGGAATCACATGTGTAACTATGTTGTATGATATCAAGTGTATCGGTTAACGGCTAACGTTTGTTCTGTTGGGTATGTTACAATACAAGTACATATTAATACAGATGGGACACTCTGCAGATTAGGTATGAAGCTACAAGTACGCGGGGGGTCCGTCTTGCTGGGCCAATTCAGTGAGTGTAACGTAGTCAGAAGATATAAGAGTCACGCGGCAGAAAGAGACGCAACTCCTAGGTGAATATAACTGTAGGTAATTAGCACTGTGCGACCTGAATTGCACTTTATTGTGTCGTAGCAAGAGTTGCTTTTTATTAAAATGATTTTGCGGAGTGTTCCATCTGTATTAATCTGTGATATAAGTAAACAAAATGGTTTGGGAAGTCAAATTACAGGTGACCTGAAGTGGTCTTACAATACGACCCCCAAATCTTTTGAGCTTCCTCAAACTAGCAACAATCCTGTTCTTAGCACTTAGTCTACTACAAGAAGTAGTAGCGCTACCTGTGGGTATGAGGTCGCACAGTGCTCGAGTGTGTGTGCGCGGTGACTGCAGCTTGTGCTTGTACTCCACGCACCGCACTATGTCCGCCACACACGCGTCGCTCGACTGACGCCTGCAGCAACAAGAGAATATAGTATCAGGTCTGATTATAGACGGTACTTCCAGGTCAGAGAATAAACACGCGGTCGTGTTTGAGTGATAGTGAACTTGTACCTCAGTCCTCACCTGTACATCGTGTTCGGGCTCTCTAACGTCGGCGCTTGCCAGTAGGTGTTAGCGGGCGACACATGAGACGAGGAGCACTCCACCTCGCGAGCTTGCTTTATGTACACTACAACAATGTGATGACAACAGCTTAGAATTAAGTAAATACCGCTTAATATTCACGAGAAGGAAACCGAAAGAGAAGATAACTTTAATTGGGGTTCAGGCCACAAGGTTGTCTGTCCTATAATTTGACGATCGACTTAAGAAAACAAAATACATAAAGTTATTGGTACTAAATTAAATGAAGTCATGCACTGAGATACAATAAACCTCAACCACTTATAAAAGACAAAAAAGAGTTGACTACAATGCAAGCTCTGGAAAAACACAAGTTGAGAGCAGAAGATGTGTTTCAGACGATAGACCATTCTATCCGATTGTGTTGTTGGTTCTGGTACACACAGCTTCATCAACTAGGCACGCAGCAAAAGAGACACAAGTTTGAAAGTATTCTTTCAAAAACAGTTTTTGTTTTTATAAAATTTCAATTTCTACATTTACATCTGTAATTCTTATGGTATACGTAATAAAGAGTATTCTATTCTATTCTTTAGACAAGTCGCTACAAATTTAATGATAAAACAGTATAATATTTTAACACTTGAGAGTTCTCAACATAGCGACGCCGTCTACAGACAGCGTCGCTTTCGATGTTCACATCGACATCGTGGCAAAATATGTGTTAAAACGAAGGATCTCACTCACGACTATGCGAGGCGTCTCCCTCGGGTGCATCCTGCCACTCGCTGAGTGAGGAGAACGTGAGGAGGCGCCGCGCTGCCTGCAGACACTCCTCGTCCATGATCACGTAGCACACCAGCATCGCTATACCCTGGACAAGCAATGGGAGATAGGTCGAGTCCAGGGGTCTATGGCAGTAAGAATCAATGTCATTATGTTGACTCACATTAGCCAGCGCGGTGGCGGCCAGCACTACAACGTGCGGCATGCTGGTCCCTGCGGGCTGCACGTACGCCACTCCGGCCGCTTGCGTCGCGCACGTGGTGACCAGCAGCACTAGCGTGTGCCGCACTACTCGTGCTCGCTCGCGCACGTGCTCTTGTCTCCCCGGCTTGTGCTCGCGTGCTCGCCCTCTGAGCGCGAGCGCTAGTACGAGTGCGAGTGCAGCTAGTAGCGCTTGGCCTGCAGCACACACGGCGTTGGCGGCCGCGCCCAGGTGCAGCGGTGCGCCGCCCCACAGTCGAGCTGTCAGCCAGCATAGTGTGCACACGCCTGTAAAGTTCACGTGAGTACAGCGACACGCCCGGCCCTCCTGCACACCGGCCGTCTGCACCTACACGTACCGCACAGTAGTCCGACAGAGGGCGCGCGCGTGCCTGTGGCAGCCAGCTCGGCGTGCAGCAGCAGCGGCGCAGCACACAGCGCGGCGCAGCCCGCCATCCAGCACAGCGCCACCGCCCAGCCCACGCCGCCCGGACATGCTACGTCCTGCGCAACATAGCAAATCATTTCACTTACTTATTTATCTCAAGCATTTACACAGGACCCACGTTACTCACCTGCCTCGTGTCACATTCAAGTAAACCCAACATAGCTGCAGAGTGAAAGCCCGCAGTGGCAGCTTTGAGCAGCACTGGCAGCCTGGTCTTAATGCCAGCTACCAGGCCGAGGAGCTGCAGTAATGCGGCCACAAGACACATCGCACCTCCCAGGCTCACTGTGATCTTCACGATGCCTCGTAAGTCATTCTCTGTACCTGTCTGAAGAAATTATTTTAGAGTGGTTATCGAATTAAGTACCCTCATATTACATAACTGCTCTTATAATTCTCACGAATGTCTCCCGGTCCACAGTGAAGAGTGCGATGGTCGCCAGTCCCCGACAGCGGCACGCGACGTGTGTGCGCTCCGGTACGCGCAGCTCACACGCCTGTGTGCTCCACACGCGCGGCGCCGAGCGCAACCGACCTCCACACGCGAGCTGAGGTGCTGACACAGAACAACTACATGAGCGAGCCTACATTCTAGATGACATCGTTATCAAAGGAGCTGCTTTGTGTAGGGTATCTACTCACCAACAGTGCTATCATTCTTGGAGTGCGCAAACAGTAGTGTGACAGTGTGAGGGAGCGTGGCGTCAACTCCCACGCCACTTACAGACACCTGCACCTGTCGTGATGCTACTGTGTACTCTGTCGCGCGGCCGGACCTGAAAGAATTGCCGCTACAACTATCGTGTAGGAGGGGAAGATAAAAAATAGGCAAACGAAAGAAATACTTTAAAAGATAAATGAAACAACCAGCACTAGTTCATAAAACAATCTCAAACCAAAACTGAACCCAGAATTAATGTTAATAGCTTTACAATATTTTGCATCAAAAGTACAATTCAGAGAGAGGATCCTTACTTATACTCGACGTATCTTCTCAACGACGGTAACCTGGCTCCCAAGTCATGATACAGCACGATCACCGCGGAAACATTGCCAGTTCTATCCGCCAACTCCACTCCTGCTGACGTCACGAGCCACTCCTTGCTCCCCACTGGAGCTGGTTGAAGTTCAAAGTACACCGCGTTGTCGTCGTGTACTGGTTTCGTTGTGACTTTAAACTCGTGGTAGCGCTTGGCGAAGTTACTCCTCATGCCTGCTGTGTCCACCACCGCGTTTTGAAGATCGAAGACTTTCTAATAGAAGTAGTATGGCTAATCAATGTAACATTCTTAACTACTGAAATTGACTTTGCTTCAGCTTCATCCTAAATCTTTTACAACTACTTGCCTCTTCATCCAAGAAAGCATCAGGATGTGTGAGCAGGTGGTCATAGATGTGCAGCAGATGTTCCGCGCTGTGGTACCTGTCGGCTGGCTGAGCTGCAGCAGACATGAGGTAGTGCAGCATGTGTGCTGCATGTGTGAGAGGAGGCTCGCCCTCGCCCGGGTGTGTCGGCAGGGAGCGCAGCACTGCGTCGTACTGCCGCAACACGTGCGACACAGAGCGCCAAGAGTAGCCCAGCGATATCAGAGTGAACTGACAACAACATCAACATAATGTATGTTTCAACTGGTTGGTATGAATAAAAGAAACTAAATTTTGTTATGTTTTCGTTTACCTGTTCATAAATATCTGTGAGTGAGTCAGCAATGCAGCCAGAGAAATCTGGTAGCATCCACTTGACGCCATGTTGTCCGGTTTTCGGCTCACAAAACCTGAAAATAGTTACCCACATTAAACTTTTACTACTTGATAGAGAAACGATATTAATTATTGTCTTTAGTTCGACTATTTCTTTTAGTTTAATTAATTAACCAATTTATACCACTTGCCTGGTAGTCCCTCCGCTGTGTCCTGGTGGACAGGAGGCTGTCGCGTACGCCCCGGATGCAGTCTTTGGCCAGCGCAAGCCATGAGAGGCGTCACTCTCACACGCTACGTCGTCGACTCCTAGAGCCCACATGGTCACGCCTTTGGCGTTAGTGCCAGCTACCGATGATACTTGACATCGGAACTCGCTGGATTTCTATTTAAAACCCAAAAGGTATGTCGAATAGTACATAATTGGAAGACTTTCTTATATTTTGATATAGTAAAAATATTCTACGCAATAGAGTGCATATCATACCTGTACATTATAGAGCTTGAGCACACTCCCCGCGGGGTACAGATCCTCCCAGACCTCTCTGCCCGGCGCCATCGGTAGCAGCGTCCTCTCCCTCGCCCAACTGAACCCGAGCGCCCCGTGCACCCGCCCCGCTCCCGCCAGACATGTTATACTCACGTTGTCGCCCTGACACACATTTAGATCAATTGTTATGTCAGTACAACTTAAGAATTGATTTGACTGCCGGCCTAGAATGACTCACTTTATCGACAGTGATTGTAGAAGGCACGAGTCGTATATCGGGCGGTCTCAGCACCGTCAGCCTCAGCGCTCTACATCGTCTCCTGCCAGCATCGTCTGCTGCACAGGACCACTTGCCGCTGTCGGGCATCTTCGCTTCTGATAGGCCTAACACTGACATGCGGCGACCGAGCGCGTCTTCTGACACCGCGCGCGTCCAAATGTCTCTGGGAAACGAACGCTTATCTAATGGCAACGCTTACTTTTTGTCAACTGCTAACGTATTTAGTATTCTCGTTTTTTCAAGAAACTTAAAAATTTACTGTTTGCTTAAAATAGAGTTTTAAAACCCAACACACTTCTGCTGAATAAACTTGTTTTCGTATACATAAAGTCTAAACGACATGAAACCACCAGGAAGCGAGCCTGTTGGAAGCTTTGTTATTAATCGGTGCGGTCAAATAACAGTCGCCGGTAATTGGATGGGCGCTCGGTAGGTGCCGGGACTGCACAGGCTCGCTTACTCGTCGGTCTCGACTCCAGGCTATTAGGTAGCGTACGTTAGGTGTATAAGCCTGGCAAATTTAAAAAAAAATTGTACTACAAAATACTGCTTCACACTTATAAGGGTGTTTATTTATAAACTTATTTAAATTTAACTAACGATTGTTTAATCATACAGTTTTGATGTTTGAACGTCACTTTAAGCAACGTTTATAAATAAACTCCTTAAAAGTCCCACTCATTTACCTTGTAGTACCATTGAAGTTTATCTTGACTCCGTCTTTGTACCAGGTGAAGGCCATGTTCGGAGATCCATACGCCAGACATGTCAGTATGAACTCCGACCCCTCCCATATTTCAGGACGATGGTTCACAACCAGAGTCTGCAAAATGACGTTAATTGAACATGTCCTAGCAAAAGTAATACTGAAAGTAAATGGAATTACGGTAAAGAATGCAACGACGAATCAACAATATGAAAATAATTTTTTATCTTCCGTTGTTCGTGTAATGTCCATTCCTCAAGGGCTGGGGGTAAAATCCAATCTCAATAAATATCCCTTTGCCGATGAATGAACCGATGATAACTTTATGAGATTTAACTTTAGTTTTCGTTTAAAAATAATGAGTGCCGCTCGATTTTGTTGAAATGAAATGGATGAGTCGCGGTTTATAAAGTTTATCGGAGGGAAAACCTTTTAGGGTTGTTCCTAACATCAAAAAGAAAGAGCTGAGCCAGGTTACAAACGTAAACACAATTTCCACGCAAGCTCCGTCTCATGCACCCCGCCACTCCAATATGTGCTAAATGCTAACACAACAGCTTCGCTTATTCATATTTTATTTTCTTGTTGTCACACACTATTGTCTATATTTCTCTTTTCGCAGGTCTGCTGCAAGAAATTTCTTAACAAATAAGCAGTACCTTTGTACTCAAAACTATAACTATGTTGTATCTATACAGGGTGGCAGGGACATCGACGCGAAAACTGATACCGTGGATTCAGTACATGATTCTGAATCTCCCTGCGTTGAAATTTTTCGTCAGTTATAAAAAAAAATCTGCTGTTTCATAGAAAAGACCTATCCTACGCGGTCTAAATGTATAAAATATTATAATATAAGACGTTTATTTTCTCTACACAAGTTATGTACTTAATGCTAGTATTTGACAATAGTGCACGAACAAGGAGCTAACTTTGTGAGAGACTGGAGCCTGAAGTAGGTTTAAATAAAAACCTGTATTACAGGTCACCAGTATGTCTCTGCGTTGAAAAATTTCAAGGCAGAGGGGCTCAGAAACAGGTGCTGAATCCATGGTATCCGTTTTCGCGTCGATGTCCCTGGCACGCTGTATGTATTTTACTGCGTGTACATAAATAATAAAATAAATAAATAAATAACAGTAATAAAGTTGAATATCGCGTGTTTGAACACGGAACTAAGTAAATGGGGTAAGTCTCAATTCTAACTTCTTTTTTCATTGATCTAGAGAAAAAATATCTTGTGGCTGGATAATAAACTGTATTTTCTTACTTTGAATACTTATTTTAGACATAAAAGCCAAGTAATATTCATTTTATTTAAATAATTAATTTTTTAAAAATTCTAATAAAAATTTATCAAACGAAAATGTTTCAATTACGTAACTGTCTTGTACATGAAAAGAAAAAGATCCAATAAATTATATAGGTACTAAAGTTCTATTTTGATTGAATGCGTGTCATGCATGCGCTTCATGAATGCGTTTCAGAATATTAATGCAAATTAACATACAATTTAGGAAGTTTCCTCTTAAAGAGTGTTACTTATCTGGTACTATGTGTGCTAGACCGACGCCAAATGGCGCTATAGTCGGAACCAAACGCTTATTATTAGTAATTAAACGCAGGATTCAAGCTTATTGTTGCAGATTTTGTCTTTGATTTGTGGAATGTTTAGTTCCAAGTGCAAATTTTTCTGTATTCACCTTTTACAGTAAAATTTTATTTATCTAGGACGATTTAACAAGCCACGGCTATAGAAAACCAGTATACCACGGCGCGAAAAAGTATAAATATTATGTACAGTGGCGTGGCAGTATACTTCCACGATACTTACACGGGCGTTATAATAATGCTCAGATGCTCTGTATATATAATATTTATTATTATAGTTGTGTAGGAGGACTCTTAATTTTATATTCAAGAGTCTTAAACTAAATTGGAGCTACCAAACGTTTAGGGTTAATTATTTTCCGGTTTGTAAAAAAATACTTAGATCATTTACAGTTTTGATCAATATGATATTGCTCCTCACATAATTATTCAAAGTGTATTTAATTAAACCACTAACGAAATAAAACATACACCATCGTTGGTCATCCCGTTTATCCCATGTAGGTCTCCCGAGGGCGGTTTCCCCAAATTTTCGGTATACCAACTCCGGATTACTCAACCTGGGCAATAAATTACACATATCCCATGTAACTATGAATAAACAGAGCAGATAGACAAATATTGTTCCAATTTATTGTTTGGAATGTTATACAAAAATCGATCGATTTTTTGTCCAATACATGTTCCTGAAAGTCAATCCAGTTTCGGAATCAAACTCGAGCCATGCTTTTCGTCAACTGCGGATGGATACTTAGGAATAATCAAGCTGAGATTTCCCCAATTCCCTACAGCGCTCATGATTGCTCTTTAGTTGATTTCGCTGCGTGAAGATTGATGGTGTCTTTATGTCGTGAGCCTTGGAAGTGAATTAGGGGATTTAATAAGTTTTTCGTCACGTTCAAGATCCTACAAAAACTCGTCCAGAGAATGATTCTTTTACAAGGACAGATTGATGGAATATAGGTAGGTACTCACGTGCAAGCTAAGCGCGGGCTGCATGTAGAAATGTAGCATGTCGGTTCGCAGACGCACGTGGTGTGTGCGCATCCGCGCCAGTGCCGCGCGCAATGCGTCCGCCTCGCGCTGCGCGCCCCACACGCGCACCCACACCCCGCGCGCGCCGCCCGCTGACACCCCACTATCACGTACACAGACCATACATACACCATCACGATATACACAACAACAGTATTTAGTGAACAGAAACTTACCTTATGTTTACAATTTCAATTTCATCTTCTAATGTAATGTTTGACGACATTAAATAACTTGTTAACTGAAAGAGGATTGTTATTTTAAATATATTTTCCTTCGGGAATAATTATAATTATTCTGTGGTTTTATGAATTAAGAAATACCTGTTTTATTACTTCTTGAGATATGTTTACACCTGCTTGATCCACTACTTCCAGTCTTGTTTCAAATCGTGCTGATACTATAAACATACAAACGGTTAGATATTTAGGGCCAGTTTCTCGAATGAAAATTATAACAAAATGAATATGACAAATAGTTAAGTGCTCGTAAACCGATGTGATTGGTTGAATGATTTATTAACAGCCTATCGAGCAGTGTATGCGCGCTTGACAATTTGTCACATTATTTTTGCTATAATTTTTGTTCGAGAAAGTGGCCCTTAGTGACATAGCAGGTACTAGGTGTCTACTACTTAAACGAATTTTTCACCGCTTCTTAGCATTATCGATTAAAATGTAAATACTCACAGAAGTCGGTATCCTTCGGGTTACAGTCACAAGCTGTTCCTTCCTTACTGCAAACTTCTGCACATTCTTCTGTACCGCACTCTGAAACAAAATTCACACAAATAATAATGTGATAATTTTTTTGTTTTTTTTATAGAAATAGTGATATAAGCAGGAAGCCATTTTGACGGAGGCAGTGCTGTTTTTAGAAAAAGCAAACCTAGAAAATATAACAATATTTCTCACCGGGTGGTGTTAGCTCCGCCTCACACAAGTCACCGGTGTAGCCCGGCGCACAGATACAGCTGACGGCGGCCGGGCCCATCTGTCTGTCGATATACAATACAGCGATTCAACAGTTTTGTTGAATTAATAACGACTAACGGTTGATGTATTAGGAACATTTTTGATCGAGTCGACGTTTGATAAATACACTCCTTTAAGCAGAAAATACACATTTACGAAACTTCTGTCCACATTAGTAATGTGGTAGAAATCTACAAAACAACGTAACCTAAGTTTATGGTACTTTAATTTTGACCCCTTTTTGTTCCAGAGCAAATAACCGACGATGTTGAGGATACATGATGCAAAAACGGGAATTGTCTCAAAAGCTTCATTAGACCCTAAGTACAGATGTGACTCAGTTTCCGGAATTACAAAAACACAGAAAGCTGTAGCTTAAAAGAAATGTGTTTTCTAACCATTTTCCTGTTATACTACTTTAAAAAACTTTATATTTATTATTGCAGGAATTCGGGGTACTATGAAAAAGAAAACTGGTGCCCACTTTATTCGTTAATTATGAGAAAATGTGAACGAAATGATGGCAAACAGAGGGTCATGAGTTCACTTACCTGCAGGTGCCGCCATTCTTGCACATGTTGGAAGTCTTCGGGCACAGCGGACCCTGGCCGCAGTCCGCTCCCGAGTAACCCTCGAAACACGAACAGTAAAACTCCCTGCGATGCGGAAAATATTGTGGACATAGCAATAAATTCAGTTAATAATGGCGTGGAAATATCCGCAACCCTGTTTTGTCGTGTAGGGAGAAGCGACGTCATAATTTGGGACCAGTGAATGACGCTCACTATATCTCGTGAAGTGTTATGCTTTCTTGCTTGCTTGTATTATAGCTTGTAATCGATTCTTGGTTTAGAAACCTAATTGAATAATTAATTTAGTTTCTGTATTCTGTTGTATAGTGTATTGATACATACTGGTAATCTCGCTTGGCGTAGCAGTGCCCAAGAAGCCTGCACTCGATGGCGCTGCATGAAGTGGGTCCCGATGACTGCGCTGCTCCTCGCACTTCATACGTCACGTTGAACCCGTACACGGTCAGCAGACCCAGCGCCCTGAGCTGTGTGCCCTCTAGTCTGTTCAGGTTTAGCTCCACCACCAGCACTGGGCTTTGGATCTGGAAATAAAACCTCAACTTTACAACCTGCTGAAATAGTGCAATCGAACCTTATAGGTTAGGTAAAAATAAAATATATTTCTGAGACTGTAAGTATAGTTTCTGTACTGTAGGTATAGTCTATAGTTCTTAAGATCCAACGAAGAAGAAAAGGAATATCAATTTTCCTCGTAATAGACATGACAATAGTAAGCTATACCTATATCAATACAGAATAGCCCTTATGCGGAAAAATGGTTTGCATGGCTCCAAAAAATATAATAAACAGCCTAAAAGCTGGATGCAGTTGTGACGGTACCTGAATTACCCTAGGCTGATAAAATTTTCGTTTTTCCCTAATTGTGTTAATATTAGTGTTTGGATCGGTTCCCCCGTAGGGGAAGAACTGTGCCCCTCCTTTCCGCACAGTTCTGTAAGGCTCGTCCCAGACTGGTCACCCTCCCACCGATATAAGAAAGAGAAGAATTCCCATAAACTAAACTACCTTGTCCCGACTTATAAAAGCTAGGGGACAAGGATTGGACAGGGAAGTTAATAATGGGAATTCACAGTTAGTAAACACGAGTATTATAATATGAAGCTAAGAAGACAAGAGGGTATGCAAAAGTATATAATATAGTATTATGTTTTAGTATTATAAATGTTGGAACGCCTACGTCTCCTCCTCTCGCGGTTGAGCACCAATATCTGCAATACAGACTTGGTAAGGTGGAAGGGGTAAAAGGATCGTTACACTTGTGCTTAAAATACGATTACGTACTACTACGTTAATTTGTCTGTTTACAATATACCCACTTCAGTGAGACCGGGAACCGTATAACAACGTTTGCCTCATTTTACGTGTCCTGTTAGACCTAACGCATAGAACCTCTGAGGGACTAATACGATTCTAACGGAACACGCTCCCTAAGCACTAAATAAATGTTTTACTCAATCCTAAGACAGAGTACTACGAAGTCCAACTGTTATTGAGGAAAACAAGTTTAATATTGAATAGTTCTAGTCGCGTACTAATATGAAAGACACAAAACTTGCACAAGCGCACCGTAGACTCAGTCTCTAGCAGAATACATTACGATCGTACCTGGTGAACACCGAAGTGGTAGTTCGTCACTTCATATTTCCTTAATCTGCCCCATTTAGAGGATGCGGTGCGGCGGTTAGCGGCGTTGCGTCCCAATAGCGTGTCTCAATAAATAGTGTCGATTCAGTAATAGGCCTACAAACAGCCGGGTGGGGTTTTAATGAGACACGGTCCCTAGCGTTCTTAGAACGTCTACCAATTCAGTTTTAGGTACTTCATGAAGCCTACCCCCACTCCCTAGAAATATGTGTCAACACGCCTCACGCAAGGTATTCTGTGGCAAAACCTTCTTGGAAACAGAAATCATCACCAACGTTTGGTTGTTTTGTAATGCAATTACAGATTGGCTTTATAGCCTAGATCAATTCCAAATGACCTGTGAGTATTTATGGCTCTGCCTTCCAAATGTGGTGCGTCATCTCAAAGTCAACAGTTGTCATAAGTCAGGGGCATTACTGCCCAGTCAAGTATGGTGGAAGGCCTTCGCCATTTCCCTATAGCCAACTGCTAGTGACAATAATCTGCCAAGGTACGGATTAGGATAAGGACACGTAATACACGAGAATGTAACATTAGTTATAAAACACGATACTAATTAAGTGTTGAGTTACAAGAAGTTTAATTATATTACCAGCCTAGGATAATTATTATAATGAAATACTCACTCAGTCGCACCAACAAGCACACACTCACCCAGTCGCACCAATAAACACACACACCTACTCGTACTTCGTTAAATACTACATTAGTCTAGTCTGGGTTTCAACCCAACTATATTTAACTTAATAAATAATACTCGCTATCTTGCGACAGCCCACTTGGACATGGCCTAATATTACGTCCACACCCTACCGTGGTCTCAAACCAACCCTCCTAACTTAACTCCCCTGGCTACCGACTCTGATGTCTCGCATGTCTGTCCTCTTTTGCGACTCAAAACCAACTAACTTTCTCGTCTAACAATCTCCCTGTCCCAAATTCCCAAAATATTCCATGCCGCACATGGAACTCTCAGCCTCTTTACAAGTTTTTGCAACAAAGACTTAAAATCTCTGAATTGTTTCTGAGTGGCCCGAATAGGTCGGGTATCGTGACATTTACGATCTCCAGATGTGGTTATATTACTGTTTGTTGCTTTGGGTCCAGGGAATATCAATCTTTTGCGATGGAAAAGTCAAAGCTACAATTTATATTATATTGTATTAAATAAAACATACAATTATGTTCTTAGCACGAAACCTATTCAAGTGTTCCAGGTAGCCGCCAGAATAATAAAACAATTAATCCAATATCATTATCATTATCCTATAACTACAGTTATAGGATAATAGATAGTTACATCAATGGGGCCATCGGCTTTGCATGCCTTTGGAATGGTTCATAAGTTATTCTTTAGTTAATTCTCTAGTTTTCTATTTGTTTGTTGGTTTCTTTACCTTACATTATATTAATGTAAGCGCAACCTTGTTCGCACTAACTTTGAGAGCCGCATGTTGATTATATAGCACCGATTCCGACAGTTTCGCAGAATAGACTTATGGCTGTTTTTACAATTCGTCAATTGTTTTAAAGGGTCCGTCTAAACTGCCTGAACCCGTTTTGGCTCTCAGAATATTTGTAGAAAGTGGCCACGGGTCGCTTCCCATAAAATATAAATGGAATGGGTTTGTAAGAGGTTCAATATTGTTTTAACATTTTAAAGAAATAGGATATCTTGTTATTAATTAGGGTAACGTGTCGAGCTGTCAACCCATAAAATTGAGATTTAATGTGTTCTTACGAACCCCGAGTCGGCCCTTAAGTGACGGTTTTAAAATAAATATAATAATATTTTGTTATTAAATTAGAGTAAATGACACACAGTCACATTCCCCCCTCTGAAAATCAGACGCGTGACGCAGTACAGCGTATGAGCTTTCACAATAGGATGTACTCTGCCTTTCCTTGATAGTATTATAGAATACTTATAGGTCTCATTTGTTCCCTTAATCAAATAGGTAATTAACTATAATGACTCTAATTAGATTTGAATCTAATAAGAACACGAGATGTAGTGTCTGCTATAATTTAGTATTGTTTTGCAGGACCATCTTCAACCGATTTTAATGGCTCTATAATATTTGAACTATTATTGTTTCTGCAAATACTCTTTTCATTATCATTTAAGCGCCTCTGTTAAGGTCAGAAAACCTGTGCATGCTTATAATGTTGTTTTACATACCAGGGTCTCTTTTAAGAGTATTTGTGTTAGCGTGGCACGCTACCTACGGTGCTCCATAGTCCTAAGCTCAGCCTATTACAGTTGCCGCTGGATAGAGGCCTCTCCTTATGCACCTGAATGCTGAGTCAGCTTAGTTAGCTGTCCGCAGTCATATCCAGGAGTAGCTGAAATAGTCCGCACATAAACATATTAGATTGTATTCCAGTTAGACGGCCCCCTCTGATTCTAAGAGGTTAGAGCAGTTTTGAAATCCAATAAGAGTTGGGAAGTTATACTGATTAGAAAATATTCCTAGGTGGTCCAAACAAGTTGGTTTATTATTACACAATGCTGTTAACTATCCCCTCAGATTATAAAAATGTTGACAAGAACATTTTCGTGAACATATCAGGTTGTGTTGCAACTGGACACCCCCCTCTGATTCTAAGAGGTTAGAGCAGTCTTGGAATTCAATAAGAGTTGAGGAGTTATACCTACTGATTAGAAAATATAGGTATACTAGACTGAGTAAACAATTATTGATTTAGTATTGCTAGTATTATATTTATTATTAATATTAGATTGTTAATTCCTTCCTTCATTTATAAAATAATATTGACAGTAAAATATCCTTGCATATCTGAAGTGATAACTATATGGTCTTAGCTCAAGACATTAATAATATTAGGTGAGATAACAAAATCATACCGCTTAGTAACGGGTAACCCTAATGTACAAACAGAATTGAAACTTAGCTTCGTCACAGGGGTCACGTTACTGCTGTAGCTGTTGCAGTCAGCCAATCTCAGCCGATTTTGATGAAACTTTAAACCAAGCGCTCTCACAAACCAATGGTTTAGAAATAGCGTAGTCGCAGCTTAACGAAGACTTAATCATCCTGGAATTTGAAATAAGTCCACAAGAGTATCCGTTCAAGTATAAGGCATATGCTGCTGATTGCAGAGTTATAAAGATTCATGTTTACTTCCTATGATGATAGTTAATGAACCTTTTCGTTCATTTTCTTTTCTCTTTAATAAAATATCGCAGTTGGTGATACTATAGTCGTATTACAGTCTAGCCTATTAGCTAATTAGTAATTTAATTATAACTTAAAACCAATAGCTAAGCTATAAAATTAATAAATCGTCCAATATCGTCTTTCACATTTACTTTACGTATACGGAACACGTGATTCACGCGTTTTTTTTTTTTTATAATTGTCAGCACTAAACACTGCAGTTTTGGTAAATGAATTGTCATCTTATAAGCTTTACGCTTTGTAGGTTTTAGAAACTAATAATTTTAGGTTTACCCATATTAAGGGTGTGTCTTATACCTAAACTTAACTCACACTCACACATATAAATTTCAAACACATTTCATATTCACTAACTAATTGATACAACTCAATTTTTCAGGGAGTCTAACCCATTATTACATTCGCACAGGAACCCAAACAATAATCATTCCATAACATACTTAAAATTATATTCGTGCGGCGAGAACCAAAGTCCTACAATGACCTATTCGTGTGGGGATTATACCCACAAGCCGTGACACAGGAATACATCAGCCAGGGATCGAACCGATTATTCATTTACAATGGAATCTTAGTACATCAACCAATAAATCATTCGGGAATTGAACCCAATACTTGCAGTTGAGATATTCAACTTCCTTAATCGAGCCGTTACCTAATATAAACCTAAGTCATTATAGCCGTTGTCATTCTTGTCGTCTCTAACAAATATAGAACCATAAAATTACGTTGTGTTAATTTTTTTTACGTTGTGTTTTTGTAGTAGTAACCCATAATTTGTTCTTTCTCGTTGCACTGAAGTGAATCAGTACATTTAATGACGAGAATCCTGGTCACGGCACCACATGTGACGGTACCTGAATTACCCTAGGCTGATAAAATTTTCGTTTTTCCCTAATTGTGTTAATATTAGTGTTTGGATCGGTTCCCCCGTAGGGGAAGAACTGTGCCCCTCCTTTCCGCACAGTTCTGTAAGGCTCGTCCCAGACTGGTCACCCTCCCACCGATATAAGAAAGAGAAGAATTCCCATAAACTAAACTACCTTGTCCCGACTTATAAAAGCTAGGGGACAAGGATTGGACAGGGAAGTTAATAATGGGAATTCACAGTTAGTAAACACGAGTATTATAATATGAAGCTAAGAAGACAAGAGGGTATGCAAAAGTATATAATATAGTATTATGTTTTAGTATTATAAATGTTGGAACGCCTACGTCTCCTCCTCTCGCGGTTGAGCACCAATATCTGCAATACAGACTTGGTAAGGTGGAAGGGGTAAAAGGATCGTTACACTTGTGCTTAAAATACGATTACGTACTACTACGTTAATTTGTCTGTTTACAATATACCCACTTCAGTGAGACCGGGAACCGTATAACAACGTTTGCCTCATTTTACGTGTCCTGTTAGACCTAACGCATAGAACCTCTGAGGGACTAATACGATTCTAACGGAACACGCTCCCTAAGCACTAAATAAATGTTTTACTCAATCCTAAGACAGAGTACTACGAAGTCCAACTGTTATTGAGGAAAACAAGTTTAATATTGAATAGTTCTAGTCGCGTACTAATATGAAAGACACAAAACTTGCACAAGCGCACCGTAGACTCAGTCTCTAGCAGAATACATTACGATCGTACCTGGTGAACACCGAAGTGGTAGTTCGTCACTTCATATTTCCTTAATCTGCCCCATTTAGAGGATGCGGTGCGGCGGTTAGCGGCGTTGCGTCCCAATAGCGTGTCTCAATAAATAGTGTCGATTCAGTAATAGGCCTACAAACAGCCGGGTGGGGTTTTAATGAGACACGGTCCCTAGCGTTCTTAGAACGTCTACCAATTCAGTTTTAGGTACTTCATGAAGCCTACCCCCACTCCCTAGAAATATGTGTCAACACGCCTCACGCAAGGTATTCTGTGGCAAAACCTTCTTGGAAACAGAAATCATCACCAACGTTTGGTTGTTTTGTAATGCAATTACAGATTGGCTTTATAGCCTAGATCAATTCCAAATGACCTGTGAGTATTTATGGCTCTGCCTTCCAAATGTGGTGCGTCATCTCAAAGTCAACAGTTGTCATAAGTCAGGGGCATTACTGCCCAGTCAAGTATGGTGGAAGGCCTTCGCCATTTCCCTATAGCCAACTGCTAGTGACAATAATCTGCCAAGGTACGGATTAGGATAAGGACACGTAATACACGAGAATGTAACATTAGTTATAAAACACGATACTAATTAAGTGTTGAGTTACAAGAAGTTTAATTATATTACCAGCCTAGGATAATTATTATAATGAAATACTCACTCAGTCGCACCAACAAGCACACACTCACCCAGTCGCACCAATAAACACACACACCTACTCGTACTTCGTTAAATACTACATTAGTCTAGTCTGGGTTTCAACCCAACTATATTTAACTTAATAAATAATACTCGCTATCTTGCGACAGCCCACTTGGACATGGCCTAATATTACGTCCACACCCTACCGTGGTCTCAAACCAACCCTCCTAACTTAACTCCCCTGGCTACCGACTCTGATGTCTCGCATGTCTGTCCTCTTTTGCGACTCAAAACCAACTAACTTTCTCGTCTAACAATCTCCCTGTCCCAAATTCCCAAAATATTCCATGCCGCACATGGAACTCTCAGCCTCTTTACAAGTTTTTGCAACAAAGACTTAAAATCTCTGAATTGTTTCTGAGTGGCCCGAATAGGTCGGGTATCGTGACATTTACGATCTCCAGATGTGGTTATATTACTGTTTGTTGCTTTGGGTCCAGGGAATATCAATCTTTTGCGATGGAAAAGTCAAAGCTACAATTTATATTATATTGTATTAAATAAAACATACAATTATGTTCTTAGCACGAAACCTATTCAAGTGTTCCAGGTAGCCGCCAGAATAATAAAACAATTAATCCAATATCATTATCATTATCCTATAACTACAGTTATAGGATAATAGATAGTTACATCAATGGGGCCATCGGCTTTGCATGCCTTTGGAATGGTTCATAAGTTATTCTTTAGTTAATTCTCTAGTTTTCTATTTGTTTGTTGGTTTCTTTACCTTACATTATATTAATGTAAGCGCAACCTTGTTCGCACTAACTTTGAGAGCCGCATGTTGATTATATAGCACCGATTCCGACAGTTTCGCAGAATAGACTTATGGCTGTTTTTACAATTCGTCAATTGTTTTAAAGGGTCCGTCTAAACTGCCTGAACCCGTTTTGGTTCTCAGAATATTTGTAGAAAGTGGCCACGGGTCGCTTCCCATAAAATATAAATGGAATGGGTTTGTAAGAGGTTCAATATTGTTTTAACATTTTAAAGAAATAGGATATCTTGTTATTAATTAGGGTAACGTGTCGAGCTGTCAACCCATAAAATTGAGATTTAATGTGTTCTTACGAACCCCGAGTCGGCCCTTAAGTGACGGTTTTAAAATAAATATAATAATATTTTGTTATTAAATTAGAGTAAATGACACACAGTCACACAGTTAAATAATGTAGTATTTAAAAAAAACTGGCCAAGCGCGTGTCGTATCACGCAGAATTAAGGGTACCGTAGTTCGGATGAATTTATCCCAAGGACAAACTTGACATTGTAGTTGAAAAACATGTTAAAAAAACATACATTCCAACTGCAAATGTAAGTTTGTACGCACTATATTAAGACCATAGACTTCTGAAAGGTTTTCCAGTACTACATAAGAATAGAACAATTTACAGTATTTTTTTCAAAATTTTAAGCTCGGTAGTTTCGGAGATAAGATGGGGAGAGGAATAGTAAATTTTCATCTATTTTCTTAAATATCTTTAAAAGTATTTATAAATAAATTATAATAAAATATATTTGCGATCTTCACAACAAGTCCTTTCATTTATATGTAACACATTACAATTTGCTAAACTTTTTTTTATTATTTGTCAATTTGCCCCCGAAAAGTCAACCTTATATTCAAA
Organism: Agrochola lota; assembly: GCA_947364205.1. Taxonomy (NCBI): domain Eukaryota; kingdom Metazoa; phylum Arthropoda; class Insecta; order Lepidoptera; family Noctuidae; genus Agrochola; species Agrochola lota. The sequence continues at coordinate 14,224,972 of OX376235.1, read as the reverse complement.
ATTCATTTATTTCGCTACACGTCCGTGTGTGGATCACAGAAATTGATATGTGTACCAAATTTCAACTTAATCGGTCCATTACATTCGGAGCAAATGGCTGTGACAGACGGACAGACAGACAGACAGACATACGAGTGATCATATAAGGGTTCTGTTTTTTTCCTTTTGTGGTACGGAACCCTAAAAAGTGTTTACGTATACATGAGAGTTTTTTGTACTGTTCTACTAATTTATTAGCTTTTGCCCGCGACTTCACCCGCGTGGTTGTCAGAAAATATCCCGCGGGAACGTACTACGGGGATTAAAAGTGAAACACAAAACAAATACAAATAGGGTACGATTTCTTTTTTTTTTGGGACATTTATATACTATTTGTTAATCCAGGTAAACAAATTCCGTAATACATTGTTTTCACAATAACTCTATTTGTTTACATGGCGCATGCCAGTAAAGCTACCAGACGTCGTCGGCAGGATTTTTTCCGAAATCTTCAACAATCATCGTCATATTTCAGCCAATTTACGCAAAACTTTTAATGAACCCACTCAAACTTCACCCACTTCACTTCACTTCGTGCGGTAGTTTTTGAGTTTATCGCGTTCAGACAGACAGACGAGGCGGGGAGACCTTGATTTATAATAATTATTATGTAGTGATAATATCATGACATTTTTAAATAATTTGACGCGGAGTTACATTATATATTATTTTATTAATATTTACATAATAAAGCAAACGTAATGCTGTTGTTTTATTTTTATTTTTAACATCTCTTGTATTCTTTCTGATAATTTGTATCCTATGTATTGTACTAATGTTTGAGCAAATAAATGATTTTCTTATCTTATTTAAGATCTTATTTTAATTTTAAATAGAAAGTAAGTAGGTAAGAAACGCTCGAACATATTTTCGTCTAAGTACCTAAAGTTTCTAAGGTCAGCGTAATGCTTCGGTCCCACCACGGCCACGCTTTATCACAGGGTAGATCACGCCAGCCCAGGCCCGACAGGCCGTGGGAACCGTCACATCCGATGAGACCTGCGGTGGCTTGTCTCAGTTAACGGGCCGTAGGACCTCGGATTAACAATTATCGCTTATTTTGCAACCTCATTCTCAATTCAACAACAAAGAAGACATACGTCAAAGTAACGCCCAGTCGAATTACATATTTATGCCGCGCTAGAGTCTACACGGATTTCGCAAATCTCCAGAAAAAGAATTCATTTCGTTTTTCCCTCTTGCAAACTGGAAGCCAAAATTGTTAATAATTTAAGCGTAATGTGACGATACCAGCTAACACGATACGACTAATTCGCTAAGAAGAAACAAAATATAAATAGTTAGGTACAATTTCTTGAGACGTGAAACACATTTAAAATGCTATCGAGTTGTTAGCGCATTTCTCCCATGAGCGAGACCTACATTTTGAATTTAAAAAGGTTTTTTTGTTGTTTTTGCTTTTTATTTGCGAGCAATAAAAGCCAGTTATTGCGGTGGATGAGTTTTATAAACGAGTGTGCTGCAATATTTACGAGTTCTCTGGGGCGAGCAATTTCCACAGCACTTTTGAATCTATGAGCGTTTGGAACGGTACGGTAGCTTTCGGGCGCAAGCAATTTTTACGAAATTATTGCGTCTGAGCTCTCTTCTACTATGGGAAAGTTGACTGTTTCCGATGACCGAAGTGTTTTTAGAGTTATTCAGTTAGTAAATAAAGCAGGTAATATTTAATTCGCTATAGGAATTTGTGTCGTTATGGCCCAGTGGTTAAGGCCTCACCTGTTATGCACGAGGTTTTGGGTTCAAATCCGGGGAAGTACTAAAGTGACTTTTTCCATTCATATGTACTTTCTGAGTTTATCTTGAACATTGCTGACATCGGTGAAGGAAAACATCGTGACGAAACCTAGACTTATAGTTAGTATAACCGCCAACCCGTCCTGAACAAGCGTGGTGATCAATGCTCGTGCCTTCTCTGTATGAGAAGAGGCCTTTGCCCTGCAGTGGGACAGTAACAGGAATTTGAATAACCACACACATCAATCAATCTGCCTAGCCTTTTCCCAACTATGTTGGGGTCGGCTTCCAGTCTAACCGGATGCAGCTGAATACCAGTATTTTACATGGAACGACTGCCTATCTGACCTCCACAACCCAGTAACTGGGTAATACGAAACCCCTTGGTAAGACTGGTGTCAGCCTTTCGGGCTTCTGACGACTCGTAACGACTGTCAAAGATCCAGTTATGACAGCCGGGACCAACGGCTTAACGTGCTTTCCGAGGCACGGAGGATTCTCGGTATGTAAAGATGGTCACCCATCCACTGACCAACCCCGGCAAGCGTAACTTAACCTGATGGATCGACCAGTGCGGCTGTTGTTACTTAGCCACGAGCTCCTCACCAATTAAATAACCACACACATAATAGTATTTTAATTATTCAAATAAATTAAATTTTTAATTTAATTATATTGATTATTTGGTAAAATCACTACTACACAAACACAGTCTATGAACACACATATAAACAGACAAGAAGAAAGGAACAGAAAAATCTCTTCCAGCATACCTGCGATAGGAAAAAACCCTATAAAATTATTTCAAAACTACTCGCTCAACAACAAATCTACAGGAAATCTCTACAAGTTCAAATCACCAACTCCCTAAGCTTGTGAATGATGGAGTACCTAAAGTCGCAGTTCTGTCCCGAGCCTCTCAAATTTGTCTCTTCGTCTAGCGTGGTGATTGTATAAACCTGTAGTTTGGTTAACTGCCAGGCGAGTCCATTGTCATCGTTATTATCCGAAAAAGGGACAACATTACAGACACAAAAGTTTAATATTTGTCCACCCATACCGCTATTAATACAATAATAATCGTGTGAAAAAACATAAGTCTCGGATTTCTAAAACAATAATTATTCAATGCAAATTCTTAATGTGTAGAATTATTGATCAAATTAATAATTTTTTGATTAATATACCTGATCGTCCGAGGGTTCTTTTGTTACTTATTCCTGTTTGTCATTTTAAAACAATATCACTGCACATTGCACTAATAGCAATAAAATAACATTAACAAAGTTAAGCTTTGTAGTGACCACAAATAAATGCAAAATAATTTGAACATTCGAAAATAGAACACGCGCAGTTTGCACTATAACAAGCCAGTTTTTTTCAAGCGAAGATTCTTAGCCTCCTTTCTCGTTCAAGTAAAGCCCTGTACACACTTTCGACTACAAATATTAACTCGAAATTCATTTCAGTTAAGTCAGACGTAACTATCGAAAGCTGAACTCTTTCATCAATTATACACAACTGTTACCATCTGCGTCTGAGAAGTAGATAGAATTAAGATGATTAAGTTATTCAACTAGGTAATAAGTATTTCAAAGAACTCTCGTCTCGCCTCGTCCGCTGAATTCATCAAGTTATCCATGAAATAATTACTCATCTATATTAAAATACTTCATTCTTCAAAATTTCTATTTCTGTACTTTTTCCTTTACATTCAGATTGGATTCTTTTACGGAGATATTTAATTTATTAATGCTGACTAACGAAATTCAGTTGGCGTGAAACTACCTTTAAACAACTGCAGAGTATTTATGTTTACAGCCACATTATTCCGTACACATTGACCACCCTCTTTTTTTTTTGTGGGTGGGAAATTATCAAATAACTTCACCTGCTCTGGCCAGAGCGGGGGGCCGTGTCAGACTTTTACTGACTAAAACCCGCCCGTCTTCCTTCCGTTGCCTGTGTGCCGGGGCGCGTGAAGCCAATATCTGTGTATGAACCAGCGCTCTAGGCGTTGAGTCGCAATATTATGTGTCCCCGTTATTGAGGATATTGTGAATTTTCTACTGGACAAAGCTGTTACGAATTAACTCATGGTTACTGAAAATATTATTTAAAATATTATTTCCTTTCTGATATTATATGTCGTAGGATGCTTTGATAATTCGAAGCATTCGTGTTTTCGCAAAAACCCTAGGGATATTGCGAAAACACGGATAATTAAACAATAGTGAAAACATTTCTCCGAGCAACTTGGAAGTCTTAAGTAATAGGTTAGGTTAGGTTAGAACTGTGATCACCCGCGCGCGAGCCGAGCGAGCAAAGCGAGCGGCGCCGCGGCAGCGGCCGGCGAGCGCTACTTCCAATTTGCTTGTTTAATTAACCGTGTTTTCGCAATATCCCTAGGGTATCACTAGGGTTTTTGCGAAAATTTAAATAATAACAAACGAAGGAAAACTATGATGCAATACACTTGTCTCGCTCTAACTCGACCCATATTCGGCACAGGTTTATTCCAAGACGCCATACTTTCTTTAAGGGACAATCATGTTGCGGTATCGCGCATAGCTATAGAAAAGTGTTGAGAGTGAACATGATTGTTCTTTTATCTGTTGCTATTTATATAATATATATTTTATATGAGGGCCAACTCTGTGCGGTAAAAACCAATCAACTAAGGTGCTGGGTCGAAACAGATTTGTATGGTTGTTTTCAAAATTGTGCAAGACAATGTCTGTGTACTATTCAGCACACATACAGACTCATATACAGGGATTGGCATTACACTGCCGGGGCCACGATATCCCTTCGGACAACTCGCAACCCACATTGACCACCCCTTGAGGTTAGTAAATGAGGAATAATTCGCTGAGCACTCATCGTATACAATATTCAGTAGACTTGTGTGGTGTGAGGAAACGAGCGTGCGTTTGAATAATACATGGATTTCAAAAAAATTAAAAATGGTCTTGTAATGTAAAACAACGAAATATCATTAGGTAATATATTTCTATGAATATTTTGCATGTGCAACATGTAATATAACACGTTGAAACAAATTCATCTAGTTGTTGTGTTATACATTTCATGTTGCATTGCATATAATTTTGACGGCATGTTCTTTTTCTACGTATGTTACATTTCATGTTACGTTTCACGTATGTATACCCGGCATTATAATATCTCGCTGCATCATTAACATTGGGCCCGAGCACGGAAATAGCTTATAGATGGGTACCCAACGAATATGCAGATTTGATCCTTTAGCCGAACACGATAGTGCTTTCAGATCGGGGATCGGCTTTTAGTAGGTACATACATAACAATACCAGTTAACAGACAAAACTAGACAAAATTAATTTGTATGATGTCATTTAAATATTTCATTAAACCTAAACTTTTTAAAATTTTAACTTATCTGGCTTTTATTAATTAGGTAAAACCCAGAGACCAGCTCACAAAGAAACTAACCCTGAAAGGGATGAAGTATGACGGAGTATAGTTTATTTATTATATGAGACACCATCATTACGATCTATAATAATGTTGGTAATGCATCGTCTTTTGACAAGGGTACAGTGATGATGCTAAAGTCAGACCCTTAAAAAGGCATAGTAACAAAGATGTGAGGGTTGCTAAAGAAACCTTGAAGGCTTCTTTAGCTACCCTAAAACAAAAGTTTATAGGGTAACCAAAAAAATCTTCTGACGTTACAAGAGTTTGCACGGAATTGGCTGACTCGAGCTTTGGGTTCATTGACTGATGTGATGTGACCACTGTTTTACTTTATCTTTTCGTCGATTTTCGGGAAAGTTGTACCAATGATGGTAGGCATAATCATGGATTTGGTTTGAAATACTTGAGTTGGCGTGGCGGTTACTTATTGTATTATACTTTGAGGGATGGATTAGTATATTCCCTTAGAGAAATCGGTGCAATACTAACTGAAAATTTGCTGCTTATAAACTGTTTCATGAAACTTCTCGTGTAAATTTTCAACATTTTAGTTTGAGAATATCTGTGTCTTTCAGCTTTGTTGTTTAAGTAAATAAGCTTTTACTTCAAAAAGTAAAAGCTTATTTACTTAAATACACTTCTAAATAATTAGTTTCCTCTGGAGCTTAAAAGCCCGTATTGGTTGTTACCTTTTATTGTCGTTCACTCCCCACACGTTAAAGAAAAAGGCTCCAATAAAAGTAACAAGTTTATAACAAGCGTTTCTCCGAAGGTTCTCGAAGTGTTTCGTCGTAATTGTCGTTCCTCCCATTCGGAAGGATAATTCTATCAAGTGGTGATGGGTTACAACAATTCCATTTTATTTTCTGTTTAGAACCGCCGCCATACTTCCACCATTTTAGAATTGGTGGCTTGTTATCAAGTCAGGAAAGGAGAAACTAACATAGCGACAGTGTCCGAAATATTTAATGCAGCCTTTTCTGTGGTTGGAGCGGCGCATTTTCTAAATGGGAGGTCCATCCACCGTCCGTCCACCACAGCCGCAAACCACTATTTACCCGGAAAAGGCCGGAATATCTCGACGTTCTCGTGTAGTTCTTTACGCCGCTACAGATTTTACAAAGTAACTATCGAATGTAGTGCTAACAGATAAAGCATTTTCTTCCGAGAAAGAAAATAAATGTGAATTTTATCAGCACTAAAGCTGACAACTACACTTTTCCAGAATTATTATTCATGAGACGAACGGTTAAAGCCCAAAAGCGATAGGATTTTAGTATCACAATGATCGTCCTCTTTTCAGAACAGACTACAAAGAAAACAAAGGGTAGATTTAACGCCTATTTATTTTCTGATTTCATATTTCATAACTTTGTTTATCACTAAGTAGATGTTAAATATTCTAGTTTGTGTAGGTTTTTTGGGTTCCGTAGCCAAATGAAACGGAACCCTTATGATTTTGTCATGACCATCTGCTCGTCTGCCTTTCAGTTCAAACTGTTCGTCCGTTCGGAAGCCAAACAGCCATTTTAATCGGAGATTATTGGCGCTATGTATCAATGAAAATAAATTGTTAAAAAGGTACACCTTTTTTTTTTTTTTTTAAAAGATACACGTTTTTCACCTGATGACAATGGAACCATTTCGGAAGTTCAAACAAAAAAATAATTTTGCAAATCCGAAATACGACGTACATACATAAAAAAAAAAAAAAAAAAACATCCGAATTGATAACAATGCACATAAGTGTGTTGGATCCCAAAATTTAAAAGATTATAATGTTTCTAAGTGCCATTTTTATTTAAGTCAATAGTTTGTGAGATGGTTTCGGTAACAACCGCAGAAATAACTTTGTTTTTCAAAGTTTTTTCGAGAAAAATTATGAAATAAAAACTTATTTTTGCGGTCGGAAAAATCAGTACTGACTACTGTTCATGCGTAGATTTTCAACCTAACTACGGTCCCCTTCACTGTGCGTGGTCCGACACGCACTTGCCTGGTTTTTTATATTTATCAGGAATGATATTTCTTTAACATAAGTAATAAAATAACTTTGTCATATGCTTGGTTACAATTATGTTTACTTCGAGTAAATGGCTTACTAAGTGCTATACATCGGCTGTGTAATGGTCCTGCTAACAGAAGCCCTCCAATTAACTGAGATTGGACTGAAGATTACCTAGCAACAGAGCCAACCTCTCAGTAGTAATTACAGATAATCTTAGTTCTTTCAAAATCTTTCAGTTTGTAAAAAAGTGGGTTACGCAATTGGGGTGCAGGTGGATGTTGCTGAAATTTTTGGGTGGGAAATTATCAAATAACTTCTCCAGCTTTGATCGGAGCGCGTGGAGGGCGTTTCAGACTCTTACTGACTAAAACCCACCCTGTGTTCCTTCAGCCTGTTCGTTGGCTACGGCATCCCTTTCGAAATTTCCCGCGATCCCGGTAGTGAGTTTTCCTACGAAGTCAAGAAGGTTTTCAATTAATTTATGAGCCAAATCTTATTGAATTTAATCAGAGGTAACTCGCGAAGGGAATTTCTATTTACAAACCATCTGTTGATTAACGGAGCCCGCGTATAATGGAGGACGATCAATGAGTATTCATTTACCAATACCTAACCGATCCGGGCCACGTAACAATTGGGTATAATTTAATTGAAGAAGAGAGGGGCAAGGTTAGGGATATCAATTTGCCTACTGGTGCAAAGTTATTATCTTTGGATGTTGAAAGTTTATTTACAAACGTTACATATGAGGAGTGTTAACAGATACTTGAAGATCTTTTTGAGAAACAACCAATCCATCCTGGTGAGGTTAAAGAATTATTTTTTTAACTTTGACCAAGATTAGTATGGAACAAAATTATTTTAGGTTTAATAATCAATATTTCAAACAAAAATAAGGTTTAGCTCTGGGTTTGATCACTCGGTACCCTTATGGCAGATATTTTCATGGACCAGTTTGAAAATAAATACTTTGTTGAACAGCCTCAAATTTTATATTATTACCATTATTTTGTCGACATAATTATGTGTTGGACCGGTATAATGCGTCAAATCGATGTTTTTGTTAAAATTAAGTTCAACTTAGAATTAGAAGTTGACGGATCCCTTAAACTTCAAGAAACGAATTTAGAAATAGCAAAAAATAATACAGGATACGTGTAATACAGGAAACAGTGTACTGTTGAACGAATAAAATACGAGTATTCCAAGGTCATCTTTGCTGCGATTGTTCACCCCATATCGCGCTGATAACGAGCCAAGCTGAGCTGGACCGAGCAGTAATCACACCGCCCCACGACCCTACTTATATAGGAAGTGGGGTTGCCGGGTGGTGTGGCTCACACTGCGTTCGACGCTTGGTGTGGCAACAAGTCGTGTCCTGGTTCGCAACAAGTCATCCTGAGGATGCGTCGTTGAGAGGTGAAACACGTGTCGATTTCTTACAGGGTTCTTTGTGACTCTTTAAGAACAGTTAAGCGGATTAGGTTACTAATACGTATATATTTTTTAAGAAGACGTACTTTGAAACTAAAAGTGCTGTTTTACCAGTATGTCCCAGAGAAATTCAATACTTATTTTTAGTAATTAAATACTTTTGACTCACATTATTACTACTGTTTTAAGACGGCACGGACCATGTGATAATAGCATTTTCTTCAGCTCAAAGAACCACGCCACTTACATATTCTTTGACGTAAGCACAGTAAAAGATATGGTTCAGATCTTCTTTTTCGTTTTCGTGTGGTTAGTGACTAACCTGGTGTCTTGGCAAACCGTCGAGAAATATCTCTCAGGCATGCCGTTTTCCTCTGTTTTTCTTCACCGTTTTTGAAGCAAGTGATAATTATACAATACGCACAAGACTCCAAAAGGTCAGAGGCGCGTGCTTGGGATCAAACTCGAGACATATGTCTTAGTGGTGTGACTTGGCACCCAAGGTCACACCTCTAAGGCTATCACTGCTTTTGGTTTAGATAATCTTAGTCAAAGGTTTCAGTACTTTTCAGTGTATTTTATTTAATTACAACAACATTGATGGTAAACCTTAACTTATTCCTTCTACTACAACATTAAAATATTATCCTTCTACTAGACCATTTCAGCTTAAAAAGTGCACTTTATTTTAAACACACGCTGCGGGCACTTTAAGAATATTACTATTACTGTCCTCGTTATTTATGTGAGCAAGAAGAGAAGCCTGTGCTCATATGCAAGTTATATGTATGTATGCCAGTTGGACGCGCGCCACATACATCGCATTATATCGAGGATCGAACCAGGAAGTTCAAGTTAACTGCAATAGTATTTAGTTTTTTTTGCAACGATATCGAAACGACAGGAAATTGGGGGAAAAACTTACTTATAAGAATGGTTGGTCGATGGGACGGTGGGCGCCTGACCAACTTACAATGAGATTTTCCTTACGACCCAGAATCCTAGAAACGAAACATGGATCATGGGCAAGAAATTCTACTTTCTGAGTGCTTGTCCTAATTTGAAGCCAGGTCCAGAGCTATCAACACAAACGTTTGATCGAGCATCTCTACCTAGAAAAAAATTGTTCATCGGCTTACTCGATAGATGGTGTTAGCGTTGAATTAGAATTAAATCACTATGTTTTTGTTACACGGGCTACCTTGTCACCACGGTGCTTATAATAAAACACAGTAAACGATTTACATGATATTACAGCTAGCTACTTATAAAAAGAAACAACTTTTTTAAGAGGGTTGGGCCAATAAGTTCTTAAATCCTGCTGCAGCATGAGGCTCTGGGTTTCGATTCCCGGGTCGAGAAAAAATGTTATAGCGTTTTTCCATCTGGAATTGCTCAGTAGCAGCCCGGAGTCTGGATTTGTGTCCGGTTGATGGCTATTGCCGTCCCCTATTAAATGAGACTTGAACATAACTAGTGTAATGTGGGTGTACACCTCTGCCTAACCCTTCGAGCAATAAAGGCGTGATGGTATGTTATTAGATAATTTTGTGAAATTTAAATTATCCCCTTATCTGGTAATGCAGCAAATTGTAATTTCCCGTAATGTCAAACCTTTTTATAGCACAATATTTAAATTATCTCTTTCACTATGACCATATTTTCAAGAAAGCCATAACGCTCGCTTCATTTTCCAGTTCTCGAGACCTATTACTTAAAAAAATCCTGCAATACTTTCAAATCCGATTCGATTGTGAAGTCAAACGGAACTGTACAAGTCAATAGGTAAAGTTAGGAGGTGGAATAAGAAATGTAACGTGTTGCTACTTTGTAGACGAGGCTTAAGCGGGTTCAGATGAGCTCCAAGAGACTACAGATGGGGCTGCCGCGGCACACGGTGAATAATGCATTTTGCTCTCAGCGATGCGCGGACGCTGGATAAACTTCAGTATCGGAATTGTCACACATGGACACTGCGATTCTTTTATTCAGAAGTTTAGGAATTTGGGTGTTTTGAATATAAAAACTTCCGTTGTTTCCGCTATTTGGACCAGTAGTATGCTAGATGATTATAAAGAGGTTGTTGTCGTATACAATAAAGATTATAATATTGTAGATGAGTTTGTTACAGAGAGGTTGAAGCACGATTACAGTTCGATACTTTGTGTTATTTGTGCTGATTAGAATATTTATATGCCTAAAGGAATAATCAAAGTCATGTCAAAAACTAAACCCATCATGAAACTTAAGTTATCGGAAATAGAGTGAGTGACATACCGGAAAAAGATGTGGTGTTGATCGTCTATGGAAATTGACAATATTCATGTTTATGATACCTACACTTCCTTGGTATGTTTTCGAAGGAACTTATTTTCGGCCATAAAAGTCGAAGCAGGTGCTTTTTTAGGATGAGGTTATGTTTGTTCTATATCGCGATATGTTGAAAAGGGTTGCGCACGATTGAGTATTTTTCAAAGACTCCACCAATTGAGAAATAAATGTGCCTAAAGAAACAGTCATTCCGATGGAGTTTTTATGAATTCAGAGAGGCGACCTTAATGCTTCATACGGAGCGAGGCCATGACCCCATAGTACTCGTGAAAAATTTTTCTTCTCCAAGTTACATTTGTCCCTCTTACGGAGAGGAGGCCTGTGTCCTAGCAAAGGAAAAATAAAATTATATATTATGCGTATGCTTATGCTAAGTCTGTAAGTATTAAGCACAACGAGACGCGGCTAAATGTTAGATATTTGTAATGTGTTTTCAGTGTTAGTATATATTCTTCAAGGTGCTTGTAGCCTGATTTCAACGTTTTTTAAAGAAGCAATTAAGGTCAATTGTACTACTTTTAGCTAACGCTTTTAAGAACATTGCGTCTTCGTTACACTGTTGAACAAATTAAATATGAGTATTCCAAGGTCACCTTTGTTACGATTGTTCGCAGCCCCTTATCGCGCTGATAACGATCCTAGCTATTTTTTTTTGGTGGTATATTGGCTTGTGCTGACATATAGCAAATAATTTAATTTAATATTGTTTTATGATGCATAATTTACATTATTTTGCATAATAGAATTAGCCATTATAAGAATTGGTCCATTAAAGACTCAGTTGCCATTTTGAGAATTGGGCATTCTGCGCCTAAACCCTACTATTGTATAGAATCAAGTTTTTCTAACTGAACAGACAGCTGTGCTGCTGGGGGGTTTGTTGCACCACTTCTTTTTCCCAGCTAAGCACTAGGAAGTGGTGAAGGGCGAGCGCTTTTGGGGGACTGTCAACTGTAATTATGACGTTCGAAAAGTGCTGATTCTCAGCCTATTTTGAATAAATAACTTTTGAATTTTTAATTTAGCCGAGGTGGAACACGACAGATATGGGTTTACATAGTAATTTATTTGGCCGCTAAACACGACAGATATGAATTTTCATACAAACATTACCGGCCGGGCGCGCGCATGTATTCGGTAAGTACAGCAGTTTCGGTTTATCTCGAAGAAGGTTGTTAAAATAATGCTCGAATTTCCAAGCATGTTTGAGAAAACTATTTGTATGTATGAGTATATAACACCTTCTGATTGATTGTTTATCGCGTATGTGATCGCATGTGTATCGAGAGTGTCCATCATTTATGTTTGATATTTGCCAAGTTCCCTCTAAGGTGTTCCTACTTTGATATTTGTAGAAACGTAGATGAAGGAACTGTGACTTAAGTATGTGAGATAAGTATTTTGTTTGTGGACTAACCTATGCCAGAAGTGTATGGTAAAGTAATTCAAAGCTGATTAAAAAAAAAAAAAAAAACATTATTTACATTTATAGATAACCCTTTTTCAGGTTTCTCTCCCTGTAGTTGGGAAAACTTTATGATGTCATCGTTCTAAATATCCCGTAAGTAGCTAACAAAAGATGCAACGGAGTATAAATCTCCATGCATATGCACCACACTGCCGGTGAACCAAAAGTTAAATAGTAGCCATAACATCCCGTATTATTTTTTTCCATTTGTAATTGTACATCTGTATTCTCTAGAGAGGAAGACTAAAGGGTTGTAAAGCGAGGATGTGAACACGCCATTCCAACGTATTCCAGCAATGGAAACATGTTCTTTTTTTCAATCCGTAACGTTTTTCAAACTAAAAGATTTCCTGATTCACATATTTTCGTTGTAATGTAGTCTGCTCGACGACACTGAAAAAACTAATCATAACAAAGCTGGCAATAGGTTGCCAAGCAAATGTTTAATATCAAATTATGCAAGAATAAACTTGAAAGATGGCATAACTCTAACAAGGAAAAGAAAAGCAAATACATGAATAACGAAATAAAATTTTACAGTCAAAGTAATGAGGGCAGACGTCGAGGTGGCAAATAATAAAGACATAATCCACTTAAAGGTAAAGTATAACGGGTGACGGGAACAGGTGACATGAACACGAAGCCACAAATTGTTGCTTTGATTCAATTTCCAGAGGCAGAAATATTTTGCTTTAGATTTCGTTGCAGCAACATTTTTATTTTATGACACAATTTACAACGGTATCATCCCAGAAAATAAAGTAATTTAAGAGTAAAATAAAACAACGCGTTTTATTCTCACCGTTTGCTTGTAGAAAGAAGTAATATGATCAAGAAAATATTAAGACGGAGAAAGTTTTCTTAGGTCCGTATTACAGAAGGAAACTCAAGCATTGATCTCTGTTTAAAACTAGTTTTGAGTGGAGTTTTAATTTTAGAACGTTCCTCAAGCATAGATTTATTGATCATAGTTCAGCTGAGTTTGGATCTATTTTAGATCGTTACCTACTCAGTTCACGAATCGAACCCAAGCAATGATTGGATCTGTAATCACCCAAGTGTGGTCGAGACCGCGCTTGAGTTTAGATTGTCATGTCAATTTTTGTTCTGTTCAAGTCTATCTGCGTTGTCGAGTTTGTAAATATTCATGTTTTTCAAATAGAAGGTTGAACTTTAGCGTCACTCACGTAGTTTTTTTTGTATTTTCAACAATATGCTTGAAATCCGTTAGAATTTGTATTAAGTACTTAAAAGGATTTTTCCAATGGACTGAAATTATTTTATAGCCCTGTCATTTTATAGTGATAATATTATGATTAAATGAATTAGCAAAACTAATTATTAAACGCAATAAAAAAAATACAGCTATATCCGATGCATAAGCTTAGACAATAGGTACACATCTCTGCTTGAGGCTGGATCTGAGTCTCCATTTATCTGAGTAACGAGTATAATTTGATTACCGTAATAAGACTGATGCTCATGTACTGATGTACTGATTCTATACTTAAACAGTGATCAACTGATTGAAGATCAAACTGAACTTGAGGAACGTTCTCTGTAATACGGGCCTAAGATTTTATGGAAAATCTGGCAGAAAGCAAGTTTTTTTCTCGTACCTATTACGTGATTAAATCCTGAAGATTTATGATAATGGTGGACTCTATATGTACGTTTACTTAATTAAACATACTTTTTTGATCGCAGCATCCATATAATCGTATAAGATAGATAGACTAGATACTGACAACACAACGATAACACGTATTGATATAAAACCACAACTGTCTGCAAATATTGATAGCTCTTGGCCTATTGCCTGGAAATAAATAGCTTGTCATAAATCTTAGGGCGAATAGAGAGATGAAATAACTTAGGTATTTAATAACTTGTTCATCTCGAATATTTGCTTAATTTTCCTGAAATTCTGCGTCCGTACTTTCCTTAGTCTCAGCTATTTGAAAAAGTTGTAACTTGTGTTATGTAATGAGACAGTAATTGTTTACGGGCTACGTATTTTATACGCGAGTAGGAATAATCTTTGCTCTTTACAACCCGTAGGTATGGCTTAGAAAAAGTGTTATTAAATCAAAGTATAAGCTAACGAAGAAGTGATGTTATTTTGATGTTTTTTTACATTGTAAACAATTGTTTTTTCATATCCTGCTATGTAATGGCTTAAACTTTAAAACATTCATGAATTAAGTAACACTGTGACGAGACACTAATAGGTGTAAAAAAAAAAACATGCTGCAGGCTTTGATAATGACGTCGTCATCTGTCTGAACTTTAATTTCAATGAAACATAAATTATACCGCGAAATATATTTCTGAACACAAGAAAATACGGTTTAAGTTTCCAGCTAGTCTTAATTGCGAAGTTTTCTTGAAAGACGAAATTTTCATTTAGATGTATTTCCCGTGATGAACTTAAAGTAAGTTAAACATGGACGGATTGAAATTGCTCATGAAAAGCGTTAAATGGATTAAAACTCGGATTACTTAATGGTATCTATAGATACGCCAACTTGGAATACGAATGAGCATTTAATGATGTAAATCACAAGTTATAAGTTTCAAAATCAAGCGATCGTCTACAAAAGAACATGTTGAAATTCCGCGGGGACGAAACTCTTTGAAAGTCCGTTATGAAATTTGAAATCTTGCTTCCTCCTCTCGTCTAAGCTTGTGTTTAAAAGAGACGACGAATGCTGATCCGTAGATATACGAGTAATATACCTACTTACATTACGCGGATGCCCTGTTCAATAATTATTTAAATGAATGGAATAACATTTCTTTTCGGATGTGTAAAACTTTATACGAAAGAAAGCTGCCAGGAAGATTGAAAAAATTCTAGATTTTGATGTTTTTAAGCAGGTAAGTCCATTGTTGTTAATCAACTGAGTTATTGACTTGACAGAGATCTAGATCTTAGAAAGCACAACAACTGTAGTAGGTTGGTAGGTACATTGAGTTCCGTCCTGGAAAAAAAGACAAGACAAACTAAGCTTTAGCTTCTTGTAAATCCTTCTCAAAAAATTAATTCTAACCGGTAAAAATTAAAATACAGGGTGTAAAAAGACCCATCTCGAAGTCATCATCTACGCATTCTGTACAAAAATTGTAGATTGTTCCTAATTTTCTTTAAATTTTAGAATTAAGTTTATACTCTTTGCTGTGCCCTACATGGTCCGTAATCGTACCGTAGCTTTAAGCCATTGTAACACCTTTAAACATTATGGAATGCAAATAAAGATTTAATTAATGAATATGAAGAACTTAGTCAAAAACTCTTAGTGCAAAAACTGTTGTTAGGAAACGATTTTTATTTTTGGTGTTATAATTCGCTGTTTATGGTAGTATGCCATATAACGCCCGTAAAATATATGCATATAGGTGCATGCAACGTTACAGGGATCATGGGAGTATTTAAAGTATTAATATTTCAAACTCGCAAAAAAAAAAAAACTGTTGTAACTTTGACGTGCAATATCTCCGTAACCAGAAGGTTCCCAGGTATGGTTGAGTACAAAAAAATATATGACGATGACGGGAAGTCATCAAGACAAGTAAGTCCGGCTTCGTTAAGAGTCTTTTTACACCCGTTGCACTTACGAGTACCTGCTTACTTTTTGTCCGAAGCATCGAATCAATTTCGAATTCGGAGTACTTGAATTGTCAAGTCCAGCAACGTGGGTGTAATAGATTTGAAGAACGGTAACGGTGTCGATTTGGTTCATCGATAATTCAAAAATAAATTCAGGGAAATTGATGTTTTACTTTGAAGCTTTGGTTTTCAGTAGCTTGTTAAAGTGGGTACTTGCTGAGTAACATATTATCATGTTCTTACTTGTAAATGGAGGTCAAATTAGTTTAGTAGATATCGAATATTGTGAAAGACACCCGCCATTACTGATGACAACCAAATTTATTTATTTATTTATTTGGAAACTCAACAGCTTATATTCATATTACATGGGTTATGAATGTTCACCCCACTATCAATGAACAAGTCAAAGCAGTTGCGTCAAAGTTACAGCATCTTACAGTCTGCATACACTGCTCAGTGATAGCGAGATTATTACAATTATCACTTAAGACAATAATAGAATTTCACGGCATTGACAAAGCTAGGTTAACTAGAAAGTCGCAAAAAAAAACAAAAGAAAAATCTTAACTAAACTAACCCAATCAATATAATATATATATAACATTAAATTAAAGCTAAAAGTATGTACCTCAATACTATGACTATGACTATATTTATTAATGGAAAAACAAAAGGAAAAACTATATATGTATAGTTTTTAAATTCTTTTATATAAGAATGAGAATGAGTGAGTTATGGCACAATTTGTTTACTAAACAATATCTGCTTGACTTGTTTCCGGTATGATTGCTTGGATGAATGAAATATATCGACACTTTCAAAACTTTCAGAATAGATGCGAGGCAGTCGGGTCAGAACAGCATTTCTCCCGTGTTTTGTACGGCAGCCAGGGATACTGAGTAATTTAGTGTGTCTGGTACGTGTTTTTGGGGTACAGAAATCTATACATGATAGCACATCACTGCTGTCCAAGCGACTTCGCAGGATATCAAAGAGAAAAAGCATATCCAACATCTTACGCCTATCCACAAGGGAAAGCATATCATAGTGTTTGCAGTCTCGGGCATAAGAATCATGACATTTCCGGGATTTGTAGTTTAGGAATTTTACAAACTTTTTCTGTAGATTTTCGATTCTTTTAGTATATACCTCGTATTGGGGTGACCAGATTGGGCTACAGTACTCCAAAATACTACGCACATATGCAAAGTATATAATCTTTAGACTATGACAATTACTAAAAGGTTTACAAGTACGCATTACAAAACGAAGACTACGAAAGGCTCTATTGGTAATAATATCAATATGTTGGTCAAAGAGCAATTTGGAATCCAACCGTATACCAAGATCCGTGACTATATCAACCCTTTCGATCGCATTATTATTAAATCTATAAGGATACTTAGTTGGGTATTTAGAACGGCTAAAAGTAATGCATTGACACTTCGAGACATTGACAGTAATATTATTTTGCTGATAATACTTGAATAATGCATCAAGATCACGCTGTATCAGTTCACAATCAAATGCGGATTTTACACACATGTATATTTTCATGTCATCGGCGTACATGAGATGTTTTGCGGATTTGAAACATGACTGAATATCACACAGGTATGCGCGGTAAAAAAGAGGACCCAATAAAGATCCCTGGGGAACACCGGAGGGGATGTTTACGAAGTCAGATTTAAAACCTCCCATAACCACAGCTTGCGATCGGTTCAATAAGTATGACTTAACCCATCTCAGTAAATCTCCATGGATCCCAAGTTTTTGCAGATTAAAAAAAAAAAAAAAAAATGTGTTTATTATCTTAAATCTATACAATTAAGTTGCCGGGGCTTCCCAGAAAGTAATCCGAAGATACTTGTGATGGGATAAACCTCGCTCTTCCTCAATTAATTACTAAATGTTTCGTTGTGCTAATTAGGTATAGTTACACTTTTTTTTTTATATAACCAATAAAAAAGAAAATTGAATAAAAAGAAAAATGAAAACCGTGTTTATGGCAGTGTGTGAAACTAGTGTGATTGTATAAATGTGTGTTTATACGTGTGTTTATGAGTGTGTGAATGTAAATTTTGTGTGTATGTGTGCGTGTAAGAGGGGGTGCGTGTGTGAGTGGGTGAGTGTATGTGTGAATGAGTGTGGAGGTGTGTTGGAGTGTGTGTGTGTGAAAGAATAGGGGTGTTTTGGAGTGTGTGTGTGTGTGTAAGAATAGGGGTGTTTTGGAGTGTGTGTCTGTGTGTGTGTGTCAGACGTTCAACCCAGAGTCGCTAGAATGTCTTCCACTCAGATTAAAACTCTTATTGTTAATGTTCTTTCCAATAAAACATCGCAAGGAAAACAATGTAAGAAGACAGTCAATACGTCTCCGGATCTTCAAATAGGCTATATTTTCAAAGTAGCTGAAGAAATTCGAAAAGTGTTGATGTAGTAATAACATAACTTTTGGTCAAATGTTCGAAAATATCAGAAAACACATCACGAGCCACAATTTCTAGTTTAGTGGAATCAACTGTTAGTAGTGTCGGTTAGGTCTCAGCGTGCGCTGCGTGCGAGCACTATACGTATACATCATAGCTCGTCAAATGTAAGGACGCGTGGGATTCCGGAAAACGTTACGCGGGTCATCGTACTATTACACCGTCAGTCATATTTCCAGAGGATGTATGTGAGTAAGGTCAAGTCACGTGTAATTAAGTTAGTGTGGGTTTTATTTATTTTCATGAACATCCAGAGCTGAATATCAATTTTCTGAAGATTATTATAATAATATCTGGATTCCGCCATATGCTTCCATGATATTAGTCCAGAAAGCTTTTGGTTTAGCAGATTAAGTTTAGCATAAAATACGAGTAGCTCTCTCCACTTGTATAATTTGGGCGTCGCTCCTAAGTGCGACAAGCATAATGTTTACAAAACCAGCCAATTAGCATTGGTCTAGTGCAAATGCAAATGCTCGTAATGCGGAAATTATACAGGTGTTCAAACAACATTAGTAAGTAAACTCAGTGGGTGCATTTCGTTACAGGTTCTCGCATCAAACAGTCTGAAGCTTGTTATTCTGTGTGCACATAGTACAAGGGGGCTGTCGGCCGGCGGTATCAGCTAAGTTGTTAGAAGGAAAAGATTTCTCTTTATTGCTTGTATTGCAAACTGTTTAGAAAACTGCTTGGAGCTATTCAAAGCCATTTAAAAACAACAGTTCTGTGCGGTGTGTGAACAAAATAAACAGTGAAAAACTTGTATTAAGACTGAACGAGGACTGCGAGTATTGTTACGGTAAACAAACACTTTAGTACGTAGCTTTGTAAAACGAAGATGTCATTGTGGAGGATATCTTTGAATAGAGTACCAGTAGCCGCTTGATTCATTAAAATTTATGCTCTAAGTGTGAAAAATAAAGCTCAATTTACGATGGGAGTGCTAGTGAAGTCTGTTGGGACAGGTGAACAATCGATTGCTCTGATGACATCTATTGAAAGGGTAGGCTTTACACAGCCGCGCTATTGATGAATGTTATCGAACAACCGTCTATAAAGTTATTCATAGTAGGTATTTACGGCCCAGTATGTGTGCGATAAGATCGGATTTACTGTAGTTTGCTCTATAAGATAGTTACATGTCTCTCCCCGTTTCGTTAACCAAACTTATATGTGTCATGTTTTACTTTGAATCAGTGAAATCTAAATGGCAGTTCTGCGGGATTTACAACATTTACATATACTGCCGGAATTTGGGTGATTCAATTTAGATTGAAACAACTGAATGGCCACTGATTTCAATAAATCAACGATTGGATAGCCTTTCTCTTGAAACAAAATGGAGTATGATCAAGTTCTTGGTTAAATTGGTCGTTATTTAATGGTTTAGTGTTGACCAAATCAAAGTGAATACAATAAATTCAAGCGTTGCAATATAATCGGTTATGTGTTTATACATAACCGATTATATTGCAAAGCTTGAATAGCAACAGATTTAACTGCCCCTTAAAGACACAACTGAGAGAAATTATGACTATTCGAAAGGGATAGATATATGTTAGTCATTTTCAATGTAGTCATAAGTTTTCCAGAAAACGGTTCAGGTTCTTAATTCGGTAGTATTGCAACTCTTCTTTCAAATTGACATTTGCTTGAAACTTTATTCCAAATATTAACTGCATGGATCATGAATGCAATCTAAAATCTTGATGTCTGTACTCAATTCTGTCTACTTAACAAAAGATCTTTTAAAATAGTATTCAAAATCTACAATAAATTCAATAATTTAAGCTGTTACAATAATTTGATAAAATGCCTGCACGGCTCACCGCTGCGGGAAGAATCCGCATCGTAATTTTTAAAGAAATGGGGATGAGAGTTGCTGAAATATCGCGATAACTAAATGTGCACGTAAGTTTTACTCCAAATTGTATTATTACTGTTTTTCGATGTTTGTACCTATACGTAAGATTTTTCAACTTTAATAAACACCTGAAGAAATGATCGAGGAGATTCGAAGTCATAGATAGTAAAAATATATTAGGACGACGTTTTTTCGCCGGCTTTGGGTCCAATATAAATAAACTTCTTTCTTTATTTTAATTTTAATACGAATGAACAGTATGTTCTAGGTAAGGTCTGGTTCATCTACAGTTAACTATAGGTAATTATTGGAATCATTTTGTGTATTTTATTACAGTCATGTTTTGCCTCCGCAGACCACTATCAAACAAGAACATTACGCGTCAACTAAATCACTTGGGTCTCGTGAACGCTCGACTGCTCTTTAAACCGAAGCATTTAGTATGGTTTATGTTAATTGCCTATTCCTGGCAGTGCGGCCTTCCGAGAACATGTCCATAACGACGGAAGGATATCGTCTCTCAGCCTTTGTCAATAGCTTCTATGTCAGAGCTTTTCTTTCTGGGAAAAGGAATGTATGTGGGAATGTTAAACCTACAGCATCTCTTTACGATACATAATTTACTTTTCTTAACTTCCACAAATATTCGAATTCAATGGAAATGTTTTACACCTGTTCATGGTTTAGTCTTGTAAAAAAAATGTATCCTCGTCTTTTGTTTGTACCTACCAACTGTAACTGCTGGTAAGTCAATTTGCACGCTATACGAGTTTCTATTTCGCTCGCTTTTTAAATACGTGGTTTTTTTATTATTTTTTTGTGCATTTGAAATACTGCACACAGATGTAGCCTTTATTTACCAGTTCTATAGACAGATATGTCGGTATAAAATTAGTTTTAAAATTTTATAAATAACACAATTCTGCTTGCGCCGCGCGCCGTTCGGCAGAAATGTCCCGGGAGAATGGAATAGGCTATAAAAGCATTTTTACGGTTGTGTGACCGAATAAGATCGCTTCAGGAAAGAGAAGGATTTTTCTTGTTCAAAACCGAGGTAGTTTATTGTAATGCAGACCTGCAAAGAATTAAAACGAAATCATGTGAAAACAGCTTTGTGACCGGCTTTAAAGGCTTTTGATCCTTTTATATTTGCAGATCTTAGGTACATACAATATTTATTAAATGTCGTACATTGTTAAATATAAATAAGTAAGTACTTACTACTATCATTCACATATAATTTATAGTCTACAGGTTCCCATAAATCTTTCTCTTTGACAACACCACCCGAAAATTTCGCATAATTTGCGAGCGGTGTGCCGCGGTTAGTCGAGCAAATTCGTGTCACAGTTAACTGTTCAATCCGTTTCCGACCTACATTGATTGTAATTGATTGAATAACTACTATTTTAACTGAACGGAATCGTTGCAGCATTCATATTGAGAACGATCGATGAGATTCAAGTAGATAAATCATATTAGATTTAAATGGGAAAGCTGATAACTTGTACTTAAATGAGATATTATTATGTTTTATCAAGTCAGATGTTATGAATTGCTACGGGTTGGGTACAGCTATTTATTTATTTTTAAATACGAAGAAAGACGGTAAGTACAGGAAAAGGTAGCAATATCAAATGAAAATGAGAATTGTCAATAGACGAATTTGGATTCCACTGTGCAGGAAAATTGTTCTGTAATGCTCGGAGAATTAATCATACATTTTTTTAATTTTCCAAGTTTTTCACGAATATGGCAATTTCTGTTTGAATGCTTACCAAAAGCACGTAATGATATAAGTAAATAAATATGAAACAGAAGGTCACAATACACAAAGCTTTCTAAAATAAAAATCATTTGCAAAATCCTTTGTTATTAAAGTAGTATTAAGGTACTCGTAGGTACTGCAAACAGATAGGTAATATTATATTTTCCACAAAAGTTTTTCATCTTTAGCGATCATATGGATATGTAAAATTATTCGTAAACTCTTGTGGCTATTCCTTTGGGAAAAACAGTTGTGAATAATAGTCGTGGTGTACGACACGATATAGCGCGCTGTATCACATCGTAAACGGCGTGTGTCACATTGACATAACAGGGCCGATCTTTTGTTACTGTAACGAACGACACACGGTGATCGCTGTTGGCGAGAACTGCAGGATGTCGAAGTAGAAACGTGGTCCGAGTAGAAATCTCTTCCATTTTTCTACATTCGACAGTACAGGAAGTATTTCTTATTTTTCTAACAATTAAATACTAAATATATAATCCAACCTAGCTCTGTAAATCTTCTGCTCTTAAACTAATTATCTAGCTCGTAGGTTTGAACCTAGACAGGCGCTTTACTTTGCCTAAATTATTTCATCACCACTGCTCTCAAAACGGTGAAGGAAAACATCGTGAGGAATACGGCATGTTCTAGAACCAACAATTCGAAGATGATTAATGGCCCGCGTGGTGGATCCGCGGCTCACTCCGTCTCACTAAGAGGAGGCCTGTGGGAACATTATGGGCTAGTTATGCTTATGCATGAGTAAGCTCACATAGCCACTACTGCGTCAGAACTAATAATTGCAAAAGTACAAGTTAGTACACTTGCTGCCAATAAAGTAATAAACTGACTATACTTTAGTTAACAGTTTACAAGGAAGCCGCGGCTTATTAGATTCACATACAAAGTTTGTTGACTTAGGAATATAAACGTCGCTTAAACGCATCATGGCCTTTGAAAAGCTTAATGCACTTACCAGCACCTGTTGTATTGAATAGTTTTGCTTGAAAGCAAATAAGTAATTAAGATTTGCAAAAACTCGGTGGCTTAAGGTACAATTCCGTAGCCGACCGCAGGCGGTAACTGCGGCTACGTGTCGCCGCGACACGACTGGCTGTTACCGCCTGCGGTCGGCTACGAAATGGTAATGATTGACCTCCAAGAGCCTACAAGATATTTCCTGCATATTAGATCCACAGATTTGTATCCCGTTAAATCCCGTATGTCGTACAGATTAAGGCAACGAGACACAATATAAGTTTTATTGTTATAACGCCTACGGGCGCTTATTTATCTATAAACTCAAACTCAAACTCAAAGCATTTATTTCAAATAAACCAATTACAGGTACTTTTGAATTGTCAAGGGGTCGGTCAGTCAGAAATATGAAGCTAGTTGCCCATTCCAACGCGTAGTAGGTTCCTATGGAGAAGAACGGGCAAGAAACTCCACGGACAATCTTTTCAATCAGAATATTTTTACAAAATATTGGTTACATCATCCATTTTTGTAATTATACATGTGAGAATAATGTAAAAAGACGTGCACGTTAAAAGCGTCAGTAATAAAAATAAAATCAAAAGCAATTCAAAAATTAAAATAAATTCAAATAAGCCGTGGCAGCTAAGAGATGACCAGTCCCCACTGACGGCGCCCGTTCACGAACATGATGCATGCATCAGCACCATTTAGCTCAACCATTTTGAAGGGAACTTAACGATCCAACACACACGCCACCACCAGCGAGACATTTGAGTGAGCATGACATACTCACAACCGCCAGGGCACACTCAAGTCAATGAAAGACGTACCCAGTAAATGGTAACTGTAAAGTAGGGACATAGTGCTCACACATGTGCTATGCAATTATATAATACTAAGAGATTGAATTTATACAATCTAAAGATAGTTTTACAATCTTCAGCAGCTGCAACAATATTTTGAATGCTAATCAATTAGTTTATGCGTCCTTGTGGAGCTGGACCAGCGCTGAGCCAAGCATTTTTGTCGTCGATGTAATCCCCCAACTTATAATATGCTTGGCAGCATAGTGTGCGTTTTAAGGCTTGTGCAGACCAGCGCGACTTGTCGCGCGACGCGACACGAATTTCTAAGAAAACTTCACAGTATAACAATAACCGGTGTCGCGTCGCGCGACAAGTCGCGCTGGTCTGCACAAGCCTTTATACAACATTTAAATTTAGTTTCATATATGTACTCGTACACCAGAAAATACAAAAAAAAAATTCGTTCGGGCGTTTAGTGTCCCTCAGTGTTAATAAAGAGTTTTCACTATCAGCCTTCTTCTGGTATTACATGAACTAAGTCAGCTGTTGTTGGTTATTAGGAGTTGATTGGCTGTTTAGCTATTAAGTGATTTAATATGATAGATGTTACTGTGTTTATGGTTTAAGTTCGTGTAGATCAATGTGCAACTTGACATTTAATTGCACCCCAGGAATGCAAATAATATATTTTTTCCCACTATTTTACCACCAATTTGATTATTTTTTATGGGGAGTAAGCAAAGACAAACTTAAAGTAATGATATTATTTTAGATTTATCGCCATAATAAAACAAGAATCCATGAAACGAAAAACAGGAAAATGTTGTAAAACATGTAACAATGTAGTGTACATATTATTGTTTGGCTGGGCAGTTGTAGTAAATAATAAAATGTCTTATCATGTTACTCCTCAATGTTAGGGACAGCAATTGAAACCTTCTCAAGCATATTATATTTAGCATTTAGGTATATTTCCAGAAAATATATTCATTAAAATTCTCGGAAAGACAAGTGCCTTTTCTATTCATATTTGTAAGCTGAATAGGAAAGCCTAACGTAGTGTAATGTCCTATGAAATAGATATAACCTTTTTAAATGTACATGTATGTGAAAATATCAGTATAAAATTTCCACATTCCCTTTCATTTAATGATTTAGTGAAAAGGTTAGCGTTGCGTCACCACTTAGATATCTGAATTTTATGTTTGAACATATAGTGCTACAAGGATCTTTTGGAGTTTGAATAACATTGACAAGGGGTCTTTGTGGCTAAACGTTTGTGAATTTGTAGCAGAAATTGTTTTTACAAAACAAGATGGCGGCGTTAGTTCTGATTTTGGCCACGCGCCAAAAGAACCTTGTAGCGTTGTACATGCATTTCATTTCTTTGCAGTTTTTTTTTGTTCTGATATTTTGCAGCTTTTACTATAAGAAATTATGTTGATAGCGCTTAGTTATTTTTTTGGATTAATTAATAACAATGGAAAAAAACAATGCACACTTTTGTACCACTTAAATACCATACAAATGAATTGCATCTCAAAAACACTGTTTGCAGTCAATAAAAAAGACATGGTCGAATGAATGGAACGAATAGAACTAGCAAGTTAAAGATAAAAATATGAATATTAGATTAATATGCAATGCATTATTAAAATTTCCTCACTACATTCTCATTTCGCTTGTCTGCAGTCTACAATAATATAGACACATTTCAGTTTTACAAAAAAATTTAGCCGCTCGTAATAAGCAGCTTGGTGCTGACTGGACTGCTGGTATGAAGTCATACATCATGTGACGTCACGCCTGTAATGTCGACTGAAACGCTCCAGTAAGTACTTATTTATTTTCACTCAATGGTAAGCTTTTCGTTTATTACTATTTCTTTTTATTTCTATTTACTCTGGCAAATACATGTTATAAGTTTCACTTGTCTTAAATCCGAATATTTTCGTTTAATACTCGTGTGACCGTGGACAGCTGTATTTAACTAAAAGGAGATAAAATAAACATTTAATTAACTATATAACATAACACATAACTTTGAGTTTTATAGTATACTTGTACATAAATGATGTATTATTTTAAGTCTGTAAGTTTTTAAATTATGTAAATACTAGCTTTTGCCAGCGGCTTCGCCCGTGTGCATGTCGGAAATTATCCCACGGGATAAAAATATATGTCCTATTCCAAGTTATGGTCTACCCATGTGCTAAATTTCATCCAAATCCGTTCAGCCGTTTTAGCGTGAAAGCGTAACAAACAAACAAATAAACTCGCTTTCGTATTCATAATATTAGTTACGATTATCTTGAAAAACGTGGACATCTAGTAAGCTTGACATGTTTTTACTGCTTTTGCCAGAGTGAGATCGTCTGCCCGGAGTAGTCGATCGCGCAGCTTGCTGTCTCGGACCCCAGACAGAATACTGTCTCGCACCAGGCCCTCTTCTAAATGCTCGAACTCGCATCGCTGAGTGAGAAGCTTTAGAGCCGTTACATAGTCGTCTATAGATTCACCTTATTCCTGGTTTCTTGTGAAAAACTTGAATCGAGCCACCGTAGTGTTCTTTGGTAAATTTAAAAGTTGAATACACGTCCGATCTGACCAAATTCACCAATATACTTGCTTTGACACCAGTTGTTTCTTTGTGGACACCAGACGCTTTTAGAAACACGTTGAATTGCTTCAGCCATTTTTGCCACGCTTCGGCCCGACTAGCCGGCCCACCTTCCAGACACAATTCTGCCGAAGGCCGTGCGTGTTCTATTCTTTTCAGTTGTTTACAATAATCACTATCACTTTTATTGTCTTTTTGAGCTTAAACCGGGATTATTGGGTGTTAATTTTAATTAATTACTCAGCACCGCTGTCACCATGTTGTAAATGAAAGACGGGTTGACCAAGACTAATTTTATTAAGTACAGATAAACTATGATTCATCTATGTTTTCATCTTCCGAATACTGCGTGGATGGAATCGTAGGTACACAAATACCGGGACCATGCACATATTCGAGCAATAAATTGCTGAACTTAGTGCAGCAGCAGCAGCTTAGTTGCAGCAGTGGCTCCCTCTTGAATAAATTTCACATTTATTTCGGACGCGTCCTCGATGCCGATACTTCAGAGCAATGAAAGTCAAACTCGCGTTTGGATTGTTGTGACGCTTACAGCGGGCAAGTGATGACATGTTTATCCTACCTTACCCAAGAGATTAAGATTTTGGAAAGGGAAGTGTTGAAATTACCAAGGCAATTTTTTTTTTAAATTTGTTTGTTGAATTAGCATGACCTGAGGAAAGACCCAAATTTTTTGTGCAAATAATGCATACTTAACATTTGGTTAACACAAGGAAGAGGCTCCATTACAGAGGTAGTGTTGGATAGGTATATACTTAGTTAAGTGCACAGTACAGCGAAGCGACCAAAGTATATAAGTTTCGGGACCTTAACTAATTCTATAAATACGAACAGCCTAATTACTACACCAGACACGGCATTTATAATGAGGTACTGCTCCACAGTGGAAGATATAATAAAATCTGAGCTAGTTCGAAGCTCGACCTACATTGTTAGAAAAATAAGAAAACATTTTTCTAGAATTTGGAACCACAAACGTTTTATAAATTCAAGATGAAGCGCTTGCCTTTTGTCTTTTAGCTAACTCGCTTTTCTGAGAGGCTTCTTCAAATTATAGCGCTAGTATCTTTTACACTCGTTGGTTTTAGTTGACTTGGAAGAAACAAAAATGAAGGGTTTTTTTTGTTTAGTTCAGCGATTTTTTATAAAAGGACCATTTCCCCGCGGTGTGGCATGAACCATGACCATTTCTTAAAAGTTTGGGAAACCTTATCACCCACTTTAATTTTATCGCTTCTGTATGGTAATAAAGCGTCCCTGGGTATTAAACGCTTTTTTAGTATCATGAAACCCACTTAACTACTTGTCCTGTGGCCATAAAGAAGCTGAGAATTACTGTCCACCTGAATAAATTAGCGCAATAAACTGACCAGACCAGCATCGAGATCGCATAACGTTGTGTGGTTTATTTTTTATTTTATAGATCGGTGATAAATTATCCTCCGCAGATGCATTATGAAAAGTTAATAATGAACGTTAGTAAATTAAACCGACGCAAAAAAAAAAAACCTTATAATAATAAGCTCTTAAACTAATTTAAGTAACAAATTTTGATGCGTCGCCAAACAAACAAATTAATTACTTATAGCGTAAAATGATAGCTTGATGGATCTTCGTTGAATATGTGTTTGGCACCGCCTCAAAATTTTTTAGTTAAATTAGTTTAGGAGCTCATTTGCGTCGGTTGAATTTTTTATAAAAAAGTTTTTTATGTTCGCTTTTGAGTTACCATTTCATTTTATTGCTTTTCTCAAGTAAGAAATTTCCTCAACAGCATTTTGTCTCCATCGTCAGACCCTCGATGACAGTCATACCCCAGTTAGGTCTAAAGTTCTCATCAAGGTGAATGAAATAAGCCCAAACACGATGTAGCTGCTGTAAACTGCTGAGTACCTCACGCGACTGTCTTCCGTCTTTATTATGTGGTTGTGTTGTGTGTAACAGAACTACATTATGTGCGCGAAATTACAACAGAATCGGTTCACAGTTGAAAATTTTGTAGGTGAAAAATCAATCAACCCCAATTTTTTTACCCTTAGGGGTGGATTTTGGTTTTCAATTTTACATAGGACCAACTTTGAGGTATACCCTCCCCAATAAAACAAGAATCGTTCGGACTACTCATTAAAAAGTTATGCGTGGTCATACATAAAAATAAAAATAAAAATATACGCGTCGACTTCCTCCTTCCTCCTGAGTAATGATTTTTAAATCATCAGATAACTTTTATCTGACGAATACATATGACGGTTTGTCATTTTCTTTTTGAAAATATGTCTATTTTTGTTTGTCACCGAAACCTAGATTTAATTATTTTCATGCCTAATATTAATTCGCAACGACTCCAACTCTCTCTTGAATTTGTCAAGACAGTCATCGCGTCAGTTTCAGACGTCCCAATTAACTTACTTTCAAATGAACTTTTCAACAATAACTAACAACAACATCACAGACAATAACATAACACAAAAACATAACATGAATTGCTTTATTTTATAGATTGGGTTTGGTAAATAGGTTGCTCTTTTTAGGGTTCCGTAGCCAAATGGCAAAAAACGGAACCCTTATGGAATCGTCATGTCTGTCTGTCCGTCCGTATGTCACAGCCACTTTTTTCCGAAACTATAAGAACTATACTGTTGAAACTTGGTAAGTAGATGTATTCTGTGAACCGCAATAAGATTTTCACACAAAAATAGAAAAACAAACAATAAATTTTGGGGTTCCCCATACTTAGAACTGAAACTCATTTTTTTTTTTCATCAAACCCATACATACGTGTGGGGTATATATGGATAGGTCTTCAAAAATGATATTGAGGTTTCTAATAGCATTTTTTTCTAAACGGAATAGTTTGCGCGAGAGACACTTCCAAAGTGTGTGTGTGCCCCCCTGTGACTTCTAAAATAAGAGAATGATAAAACTAAAAAAAATATATGATGTACATTACCATATAAACTTCCACCAAAAATTGTTTTGAACGAGATCTAGTAAGAAGTTTTTTTTTAATACGTCATATATCGTAAACCGCAATTTACCTTTTGTTCAATCAACTCAAATATAAAAATAAAAATAAACATTTAATTTCATACGGAACCCTTCATGGGCAAGTCCGACTCGCACTTGGCTGCTTTTTTATTTTGTCGTATTTAGGTAACGATACCCATCACATCGTCACTACTTGAATGACCGCGATTTGCTCAGCATACATCGATAGGGGGGTCTGTTGTGCTAAACAGAAAAAGATTACATCCTAATGCTCAGTAGGAATGATTCAATTCAGGTGCCTATCTTTAAAATGTATAATTACTCGATTCATTTAAAAAATGTGGGATGGTAATTAAGTGGCAAGAGTGGATTTCACAAGTTAAGGCTTGTGCAAACCAGCGCGACTTGTCGCGCAACGCGACACGAACAATACAATTTCTAAGAAAACTACACAGTATAGCAATAACCGGTGTCGCGTCGCGCGACAAGTCGCGCTGGTCTGCACAAGCCTTTATGTGGCGTTACATTTTTCTGTCAATGTACAAAGTTTCAAACATGATTTTAATTTTCTTTAGGACCTAAACATATTCAGGTTGGCCGATTTTTTTTGAAAAAAATGACAGATTTCATTAAAATGGAAGAAAAATAAAATATTTTTTTATTTTAAAGGGCTAACCTGATCGTTTGTTTAGTAATGCAAGCCAGCTGTCTACTAATATTTTTGAAAACCCGAATAAACGTTTAAACAGTATTATATAAACCCAATTAAAAAAGCTTGGCTGATGCTTCTGAAAAAAAATACATGAAAACCGTTGATGAAAACTATTGATGCCATAATTTACGCCGGAAGAAGAAAACTTTTTTTCATTAATATTATTAAAGAGGTAGACCATCGATCAGCGCCCCCTGTCGTGCACATCTCACAACGTTCTCCATTTGTTTCCATTCCTCGCCGCCAGCTGGTAAAGCGTATCATAATTCAACCCGCGTGTTTGTATTTGTGTGTATCACCGTTTTTTATAGAAAAACTTGTGTTTGTATTCTAGTTGGTATTTGATGTTTTGTGGGTATATTGGTTATTCCAGACAGTTTTGTATTTATGCAACCAGTTTTTATCCACAAACGAAAACACAAACACTCTTTTCTTGGTAAACTTTTAATCAGCACAACTGTACTATTTCACAATCCAATGACGACTGCACAGACTAAGTAGGACGACTGACTCTGCACTACATTTTTACATTTTGGATGACTTTTGCCCCACCCAGAAATAACGATATTATAATAACCGTTATTTCTGAGTGTTGCCAAAGTAAAATAATATATTGAGTTGCCATAAGGAAATATAACCTCCTCATAACCATCTTATAGTTGCAGATCTATCTGATAGACGTCCTTCTTTTTAAGCTTCCTCTAAAAACCATGGTCTAGATTGATTATATTGTCTATCTCTCTGGTTATTAAACTGGTTTCAAAACTCTTTACTTAACTTGATTTGTATCGTTTTAGAAAAGTATTTTTGAGCTATCACCGTATATTACCTGTTCGATAAATTAATAGCGACGGACAAGTATACCTGATCCATAGTAAACGGAACGTGACCAGAATACGCTTTAACGATAAAGCTTTGATTTAAAATAGATATATATTCGGTTAGGTTAGAGGATTGAACTGAGTTCAATATTCGTGTGAATATTAATCAATCCGATTTGGTTCTGAATATCACTCCTAATAATAATAATAATAAAGATATAGCAGTCCCAAACACCAATAATATACAGAAAACTATCGCCGGAAAAATCTGAAAATACACAGAACTACAAGAAGAAATTACCAGGGTCTGGAAAATGAACAGAGTAACCATAGTCCCAATAGTGGTATCAACAACTGGTATTACCCCGAAACAACTATTTATCAGTTTAAATACAATCAATCTCTCCAAATATACATATCTTACACTACAGAAAGCAGCTATATTAAACACATGTCGCATAGTACGGAAATTCCTACAATTAGATTTAGACAATAATTTCAATGCAGAACAAAACCCTAATCTATCTACTCAAACTTGAAATCTCACCTTGGTTTACACCCGTGAGATTTTAATAAAATACCAGGTTCTAAGAACCTGAGAAAATAAATTTAAAAAACAAAATAATAATAACCCCACTGCCGTATCTCTACGTTGACGTCATGGTGGGGATTGCGCGCTCCAAACTCTGGGTCTGTACCGGGATAGTTTACTTTGCCAGAACAGGTCTAGGATGAGGAGCCAGACCAATAGAGAAACAGAAACCCGCAGGGCAGCATGTGGCGAGCTGTTGGACAGTAGCGACCCCACGGACCCTATCTCCCGGGAGAAATCTTGTTCCTCATCTCTGGCTTGCCTTTATTGGCCGGCTGGAGTGAACACTGACGAGGAACAGAGCTCCCACCTCATTCTTGCCTTAATTGGCCGGCTTGAGTGGAGATTCGCAAGAGCAAACGTGCTTGGAGGAAGGAAGTATTCCAGTAAGTGCTCGTAGGGATCTTGACCATCTTCCGGGCTCTGGAATTGTTCTGAAAGCCGTGGAATACCTCTCCACTCCTCAAGCACCTCAGGAAATGCTGTCCCCTTGTTGCTACGTCACTATGTGCTAGCGACAGTTTTCGGGGGCCCATTATTGAGTGTGCAAGTCACCCCCTGCCATTTTTCAGTGTACATAAAAAACATTGATCGGGCAGGAGCCATAGTCCTTCCATAGTTCCAGGTCACCAGTAAACTTTAGCCACCCAAACCCATAGCCCAATTTATTTTGTTTCCATGTTCTGCAATAGTCCTGCACCAACCTGGGGTTGTCCTTGGGTGCACTTGCGTAGTGCAGACAGGGATAATCGTCGGTTGGTGCCTCAATACATAAAAATGTCTAAGGGGCCTCTGCGAGTTGGCTTCGGCTTCTCGTACGCCTTCCAAAGGTCCGGGACCCTAGGGTCCCGAGATATTTCAAAGACATTTAAAATAATAATAATAAGACCGAATGTCGACCCTGACGACCAATCTCAATGGAGCCTAGCCTTCGGCCGTGACGACCAATCTCAATGGAGCCTAGCCTTCGGTGCGGTAGATATTATTTGTACATACACAAGTGTGCGCAGATACAGGTGCACTTTCTCTTCTCTCACTCCATTAGTCCGATGGAACAGAAATCCGACACGACCGGAGAGAGATTGGGTACAGGACCAAAGGCTTAACTTGTTTTCCGAGGCACGGGGGTATCACACTGCTAACTTACAAACAGCGGGCTGTTACTAAAACATTCCTAATGGAAACCCGCTCCCACTCTCACAGTATCACTCGTTTGACGAGTCTGACAAACATATTATTATTTCAACAAGAAATATGTCCAGAACGTCCGAACTGACAAATCAACCAGACACACTACATCTACGAATGTTTTGAGTCGTTCATCTCTCCGCACACATAGTTGGGGAGCAAATGTATTTCCAATTTTAAAACAGAAACTGTTGGCTAGAATGTGTCTGTATTTTTGAAGGAAGGTATCCTAATGGTGTAATAAGGTACTTATAATATTTTTCTGTTTGCAGCAATAAAGAAGAGGCCGTCTAAGTGAAACTATTCTAGTAACATAACTACAGTTTGACACTTGGTAATTTATTTTAAACTGTAACACTTCCGTAAAAAAATATGTAATAGGCAATTCTGTAATGTATGTGGTACAAGATCAGTAGCTAAAACTATACATTCGTTTTGCGGTATATCCCCGAGGAAAAGTTGCGACCGATATAAATAACCTACCCTCTTGCTAACGAAAATGGTAGCTCCATAACTAAAAAACTATTTCTGGATGTAGAAAGTAGTAAAGGCGTGGATCATCCTTTATCTTAGAAGTGCTTTTTAGTTATTGATAAAGTTATTGTAGGGCAGAGAAGGAATTTTGAATCTCAGAATACTGGGATCCAACTGAAATCTCTTATTGAGTTAGAAGCTCTACAAAGCTTTGATTAAACAAGCAATCAATACTCCATTAATACAGACGTTGATATCTAACCAAACAAGTAGTCTATATCAATGGTGTATTGGGCTCAAAGCTTCCAGATTAGACCGATATGTATAAAGCATTCAGAACTGTTACAGATGTGGTTTGAATGCGAATAATACCTATGTTCGTCAAAGGCTATTTACTATACTACATGGATTATATACTATATGAATTATATGTGACTTGTATCTGACATCCACAATAAATTAAAATATAAATATGTATATATAGGTAGTAACGAGCTGCGCCCCGCGGTTTCGCCCTTATAAGTCTCGATCCGGTAGGCATATCGAAATAAAAACTATTTATGTCCTAACTCAGGTCATGGTCTACTCATGTGCCAAATTTCTTCCAAATCCGTCTAGCCTTTTTAGCGTGAAAGCGTAACAAACTTAGAAACAAACTCACTTTCGCATTTATAATATTACTTAGAATTAGGATATCTAATAGAATCTAATCTAATTAGCCTGTATTGTCTCACTGCAGGGCAAAGGCCTCCCCCTGGCCGTGGTGTTAATCTAATTGCTATTACTTTTACTAGGATAAAAACCCTTAGAAAAGTTCGACTTCCAAAATATCATAGTTGTAGAGACCGCAACTACGTTTATAGTTATGCCGATTTACGAGTGAATCCTTAACAAACAAAAGTTTAGCCTTTATAGTATTGATCTGATTAGCTATCTTGAGAACAATTCAACCACAACGATCCTATTAACTATTAAACTTAGTCTGATCCTTTCCGCCAGACGAAGTTATGATTCCTGCAAGCAATTAATTATAATAAACAGTACGTTTTGAGGTCACAGATGTGGAAAAGTAACAGAAAAGGATAATTATGAAGGAAAATAAATGAGGGAGAAATCCCCATAATTCATATTTTTAGTACAAACTAAGAGAAAAGTGCAGTCAGTACTTGATATTCACAATCATTCTCTGCTGTAGGTTACAAAACAAAGCTAGGATAGAGCCCTGTACATTTTACTTGTAAATTATCTAGATATTTAATTAATAACATCTAAATATTTTTTGGAAATATAAAATACTAAAACGGGATTTATGTAACAACAAACATTTCGTATTTTCTGAATGAATGAAATGCACCGATCCCAGCGTGGTGGGGGAATGGTCAATTTTCATAAATTTTCTTAAATATCTTTAAAAGTATATAGTATATATATAGTTACAATGATTAAAAAAAATATTTTGAGATCCTCGCAACAAGCCCTTTCATTTGATATGTCACACGGTACAGTTCGCAAAACATGTTTTTTTCTAATTTTCTTATGTGCTCCCCAAAAGTGACCCCCATATTCAAAATTCATTTATTTATGTTACACGTCCGTCTTTGGGTCACAGAAGTTCATATGTACGTACCAAATTTCAACTTAATCGGTCAATTAGATTCGGAGAAAATTGGCTGTGACAGACGGACAGACAGACAGACACCGAGTGATCCTATAAGGGTTCCGTTTTTTCTTTTGAGGTACGGAATCCTAAAAACTGAAAAGAGTGTTCTTAGATGATTTAGTAATGTGTAGAGGATGAGTGAACGGCGACTAAGAAAGCACGTGTGAGTGGAAACGCCGAAGGACATAATTATAGTGACGTTATTGGTAATGTTCTTCAGAAAGGTCAGGTGCGTAGTACTCGCAACCGGCGTGCATGTATGACAAGTTGATAGCATAAACGAAGCAAAAGGAGTATGTAAGTAGCAGGTGGCGTTCTGTAGTTCCTGCCTACCATGCCTGCCATGGGAAGAAGGCCCGAGTTTATGTTTGTGTATGTTTCATCATAGTAGCCAGCTGATGGTTCTTTGAAAAGTTTAGTGGGTTAGTAATCAGTCTTGGAGTGTGCTTTAGTAACTAACTTTTCACATTATAGTAGTTCAGGGTTTGAATGTAATGAATGCCCGGATGAAAGATCAAACGACATTTGTGAGCTAAACTTGAATGAGTTTGCATACGTTCCACATGTAATTGTGTTTAATGTACTTCTCTACTGAGTTACTAATTTATAGAAACTTTGGCTCCATAATGTTGATAGGACTTCGAGTTGTATTACTTCGTCGTAGAACTTTGTTTAGAAATGCGTTATCAAGGGTGGTTACCGTCATTAAAATATACACAAATTTGACATAGAATGTAAGAAAAATTATATGAAAATACAAATAACTATTATTCTTTCTCGCACACGGCATACTTTTTGTAGGTCCTACAATCGGTAAGATATTTTTTTTTGCATGAGCTGTGCTTTGTAGGACGTGTGCGTTGATAAATTGATTTCTACTGTATCATTAAGCTCCTACAAAATATTGGCCGACTATTGTATGCCGCCTGCGAACGCTCTAAACCAGATTAAAAAGTCAAAAGAGAAAAGCTTTGAAAAGTTTTTTTTAAGCAGCACACTTTCCCGAAAACATGAGTTCTGTTCTGTGTCTCCATACCGACACATGGTTCATGCAACAATAAGTTTTATAAGAAAGTGACAATCAATAAGAAACATATTTTTATCGCAGTATCCTCGTCATCCGCATCCCTCGGCGATGAGCTGACGGATATATAGCGTCTTGGGACCACTCTACTAACATTACCAATTACTATTAGTATATTATAATATATACTTTTATACTCAGAACTTCCTTTCCAATGTATGAGCTATTTTTATACAGGAACCTTTCACTATTTGGGAAGTTCAAGATTTTTATATATTTTTCTGATTAATGGTTGGACCTTTATACTCGTAGTTGACTTCATACAGAAAACGCAGTATATTTATATTTATATATTCGATGATCTCAGCGCTTTGTGACATGATGCACAGTTGTTAACCATTATTATTGTTTCTTAGTTACGTATTAAAAATCGGTGACACAAAATTCCAGGAATCTGAGCTAGGCACACCTGCATGTGCACCTGCGACGGCCGCGGTGAGTAGTAAGTACCTATCTCCCACTAGTGCGAGGGAGATGAGTTATTTTTTCGGCGCAGTCTGTCTCGTTTACTCGAGGTGAGGTGGGGCCTACCTCAGCGCACTGTTATACCGGGTACGAATTTTCTTATTGGAATATTCACTTAACTTTGACACTAGTTCTTTTATCGATAAGGGTCAATATTATGTAAACTAATTTTTATTATTTATTTTTTATTTGAGGAATAAACAAACTTTTTTCGAAACACGTCCACACACAACAGGGCTTACGACGCAACTCCAATATATCAGTGTATAGTTTATATCCTTTTTTGCCGTCCTTTCTGCTCTATGATCGTAATCATTTTCATGCTGTTATGTAGTACATGAAAATATGACGATTTAAATTGAAAGAGGTTCACTTAGCCTACCAATTCATTGTGCCTCTCGCGTCGGTGAATTTTCCCTTTACACATACCAAGATTGATAAATCAATAAGAATGAAAACTTTATTTCACAGTATATTTATTTAAAATTCTCGCACACTATAAGGCACACAGGAGGCCTTAGGCATTTTCTATCAGTCTACCAAGGGTGGTGAAGATATAAGATGCTTTGATTAAAATAATTAATTATTACCTAAATATTAATAATGACTTGATTTGATGTTGTAACCGTGTTAAGTGTAAAATGGACATATGGAAAAATTCCAAATACTTTTTCACACCTAAAACAAAAAAAAAAAACAAAATATTCGGTATTATGATATTATTTATTGCATTTCATAATCAATATTTTAGTTCACTAGTTAGCGATATTTCATATTTCTATACAGTAATATTGCCAAATTAATCAAAACGGAAATATTTGCAGCTAATTGCGACGTTAGCCACTTTCAGAATGCCGACTTCCGGCCACCGTAGGCGCGGGCTTGCGGACGGTGAGCAATGGGCAGCTCGCCGTCCGATAAGGACCAGGCCCGTGTCGACGGCGCGTTGTGTTCCACGCGCGCCTCAAAGAGATGTCAGCACCAACCGACGGGGTCGAAAGACCAATGCCTGCTGGGGTTGCGGGCTTGTCCGAAAGGGATAACGCGGCCCCGGCACACAGGCAACGGAAGGAACACGGGTGGGTTTTAGTCAGTAAAAGTCTGACACACCCTCTCGCTCTGCCCAGAGCGGGAGAAGTCATTTGATGATTTCCCATCCTCAAAAAAAAAAAAAAAAAACCACTTTCAGAATGCTCGCTCTTAATTACCTGCTGTCCAACGAACATTTTGGTGAAACGAGCTAATAATGTGTGCGGTTGAAATATTGACACATGCGTGAAAATTATTTTATGAAGTATCTACTTACATATCTCCTTAATTTATGAAAAAAATCTGCCTAGCCTTTCCCAAACTACGTTGGGGTCGGCTTCCAGTCTAACTGGATGCAGCTTAATACCAGTATTTTACATGGAGCGACTGCCTATCTGACCTCCACAACTTAGTTACTAGGTAACATGGTAGGTACCCTTGGTAAGACTGGTTGTCAGACTGTCGGGCTTCTGACGACGCGTAACGACTGTCAAAGATCCAAGAATGACAGCCGGGACCAACCGGCGTAACGTGCTTTCCGAGGCACGAAAGGGTCCCGGTATGTTAAGATAGTCAGCCATCTACGGACTGGCCGCGGCTAGAGTAGCTTAACCTGATCGATCGACCTGTGCGGCTGTTATTCCTTAGCTACTTGCCACTCACCTCCTTAATTTATGAAAATGGTTTTAATTTTTGACGGTTATATAGGATACTGCCAATTTATTCAATAAATAAATCTGAATGGGACAAGCACTTCAATGATCTATACATATAAAATGCTTTGTCCTGAATGACTGACTGACGGATCAACGCACAGCCTAAACCGCTGATTGTAGAGACCTGAAACTTGGAGGGTGTGTTCTTTGTATGACGTAGGCATCCGATAAGAAAGGATTTTTCGAAATTATACCTCTAAGGGGGTGAAAAGGGTGGGCTAAGTTTGTATGGGACAACGTGATTCCTTGGTCCAATCTACTTCAAATTTTGCATAAACATTCTTTAACAGAATTAATGGAAGACCTGTTACGTATTTTATTGAAATTCATCCCTTAACGGGGTTAAATGGGGTAGAAAGTTATTTTGGGAGTGATTTGCCTCGAAGTTGATAACAATGCTTTTGATTTAAATTACATTTTATTTTGACACATGTTTGAAAAGTCAATCCGATTTTATTCGAAAAAGGTTGAACTCACATAAAGGCTTGGTGCTTGCAATGCAAATAATCTTTAAAATTGGAATGTCTCGAAAGTCACTGTACTATACATATTAGTACCGCATTTGAAGGTTTGTAAGCTTTACAGAGGTCTGTATTTATTCCTACGATTCCCCTAACACCATCAAATTACCCCCTTTTTTTTTGAGGAGGAAAGGCCGAGCTTCTTGTTCATAATTTTTTTTTTTTTTTTTTTTCAAGTTTATTTAACCTTTATATCCCTAAACTATAATAAAGATTGTTATATTTTATAATTATTCAAACATTTTAACATAATAATTTATATATTATAACAAAGTTAATAACGTAAAAAACCAGTAAAAATCCTACTAGAACCATTTTCGACTTCTACGCGGACGAAGTCGCGGGCAAAAGCTAGTCACAAATAAAATTTCATCAAAATTATTGAACTGAAATTTACAAGCTGCTATTAATTTTTATTTTATTGTAGCTAGCGTATTATACAATGCAGCTGAAGCGTAGCCGTGAACCTGCCTCACGTTCCATTGGGCATTCAATTGTCAGTTCCACCGACCGTCTGTAGTATAAAAATATTTATGGAAACAATCTGCAATTTATTTAATTGAATACTGATAAAATTAAACAACTCGCAGTTTGTTTCCATAAATATTTTTAAATAAAGGCCTTACTTTGTATGGAATGATTGAACGTTCACGTTATGGTTTAGTGATAGGGGTGGTTACGTGTATGAATATCGTGCTATGATAGCTATTCGTGGATATATTCGTATTAAAATAACAGAACAACTTACTCTGAGATGATTTTAAACGACTCTAATGAATAAACATATTTGTTTTTTCGGCTTGTAAACGGGGTTTACTAGTTTTTTTTCGAAGTTACCCGTTTTTGTGTGACTACAGTTAAATAAGCTAAATAGGCTTTAAACATACCGAATCAAAATATTTTCAATAAACAATCCATGCTGCTGTATTCAGTTTTTAGTTTTGCTACACTACGAAGACATTTTCAAAGATTTTTTACTGAATATCTTTTTTCAATCGAAATAAAAATCCCGATAGTGCACATACTTTAGTAAAATTGTCAACTAATGTGGCTGTAGAATGTTATGTGCGCACAAATTATCCATTTCGTCCTCTAACGCTCTGCACAGCGATTGAACAAAGTACAATCGATGATTTATTCTGCCAGCTTAAAGCGAGCCGGCTACCGCCAGCTAAACTAACTTCGTTTAGTTTAGCTCGCCAGTTTTTGGTGCGTATGTGCGTCCACCAACAAGTATGAAAACCAGTAAGCTATTTGCTGGCGGTGGACGGCTCGCTTTAGAGTAAATAAACTATACACTTTATTGTAAGGTTTGTTACGTAGGGAAATCGGAAAAACTTAGATAGAAAAACATAATTATCCGTTGCTTAACCTAAGTGCCCCGGCAACCACGTCTTCATGGTCGAGAAAACACAAGATAAAGAACCGAGTAGTTCCATGTTACATCTTACAAAAAAATAATGGTATGACTGAAACAAAGCCTATGCAGAGAAAAACGTACCCAACAAACATTCGTTGGTATTTATTACATAAAATTGTTTACTTTCAGCAAACGTTTTGCTCAAAATAAAAAGCATTACGGGTGAGCGGTCAAAGGTCGCTCGCGGATTAACCGGCCAATCTTTTTACTAGAAACTTTAATCGAAAAAGGTTGTTACACAACTTAGCAACAATATTTAGTTTTGTTACATTTTATCGATGTAAATAACAAGGAGGGTGGGTGATGTGTCTTGTCTTGGAAAAAGTTATACAGAGCTATGATGATTAAGATCGTGTATGATACAGTGATAAAGCCTGTCGCTTATGTGACTGTGTGTCATTTACTCTAATTTAGTAACAATATATGTATTATTATATTTATTTTAAAACCGTCACTTAAGGGCTGATTCGGGGTTCTTAAGAACACATTAAATCTCAATTTTATGGGTTGACAGCTCGACACGTTACCCTAATTAATAACGAGATATCCTATTTCTTTAAAATGTTAAAACAATATTGAACCTCTTACAAACCCATTCCATTTATATTTTATGGGAAGCGACCCGTGGCCACTTTCTACAAATATTCTGAGAACCAAAACGGGCTCAGGCAGTTTAGACGGACCCTTTAAAACAATTGACGAATTGTAAAAACAGCCATAAGTCTATTCTGCGAAACTGTCGGAATCGGTGCTATATAATCAACATGCGGCTCTCAAAGTTAGTGCGAACAAGGTTGCGCTTACATGAAAGGTAAAGAAACCAACAAACAAATAGAAAACTAGAAAATTAACTAAAGAATAACTTATGAACCATTCCAAAGGCATGCAAAGCCGATGGCCCCATTGATGTAACTATCTATTATCCTATAACTGTAGGTATAGGATAATGATAATGACATTGGATTAATTGTTTTATTATTCTGGCGGCTACCTGGAACACTTGAATAGGTTTCGTGCTAAGAACATAATTGTATGTTTTATTTA
Organism: Agrochola lota; assembly: GCA_947364205.1. NCBI lineage: Eukaryota > Metazoa > Arthropoda > Insecta > Lepidoptera > Noctuidae > Agrochola > Agrochola lota. The sequence goes on along the minus strand of OX376235.1, from coordinate 14,183,596 downwards.
ATACAATATAATATAAATTGTAGCTTTGACTTTTCCATCGCAAAAGATTGATATTCCCTGGACCCAAAGCAACAAACAGTAATATAACCACATCTGGAGATCGTAAATGTCACGATACCCGACCTATTCGGGCCACTCAGAAACAATTCAGAGATTTTAAGCTTTTGTTGCAAAAACTTGTAAAGAGGCTGAGAGTTCCATGTGCGGCATGGAATATTTTGGGAATTTGGGACAGGGAGATTGTTAGACAAGAAAGGCAGTTGGTTTTGAGTTGCAAAAGAGGACAGACATGCGAGACATCAGAGTCCGTAGCCAGGGGAGTTAAGTTAGGAGGGTTGGTTTGAGACCACGGTAGGGTGTGGACGTAATATTAGGCCATGTCCAAGTGGGCTGTCGCAAGATAGGGAGTATTGTTTATTAAGTTAAATATAGTTGGGTTGAAACCCAGACTAGACTAATGTAGTATTTAACGAAGTACGAGTAGGTGTGTGTGTTTATTGGTGCGACTGGGTGAGTGTGTGCTTATTGGTGCGACTGAGTGAGTATTTCATTATAATAATTATCCTAGGCTGGTAATATAATTGATGTTCTTTTAACTAAACAGACAGAGACGTGTTGCTGGGGAGTTTGTTGCGCCACTTCTTCTCCCCAGTTCAAACACTAGGAAGTGGTGAAGGGCAGGCGCTTTGGGACTGTCTTTAGGCTTCCAAAAGAGTTGATCCACAACTCTATTAATTAATTATTCTTGAATTATGATTCTCTACTCTATTATCTAGTACCTAAATGTAGGATTTTGTATTCTTTGCCTAAGATCAATAATAGGTCTTTAAGAGAGATTATCTATAACTCTAAATAATGATTCTTGAGTTTAATTACTCAACTCTATTACCTAGTAATTCTTGAATATTGTATTCTATATCTCAGACCAATAATTCGATCAGACTGATATGAACACGTGGCTTACAGATATGCTTGTTGTGCAAAGAGTGACCTTCCAGGGGTTTGGGTGACCACATCTATTTTATATTCAGTCCAAGGACTGATAGGGACCATGTCTCCAAAAGAGCATGATGCCGACGCAATGCTCGAACTAGTCGCTCTGTTGCTTGTACAAGGACAGTCGCACTGAGCCGCAGGGAAAGCCGCTTCGTCACGTTGTTCAGTTCGAAAGAACTGCTAAGGACCACGTCTCCAAAAGAGCGTGATGCCGACGCAATGCGTCACTTATGGAAGTGCTTCTCTGAGTACTCCGAGTGCAGATGTGAGGTATCGTGTGAGTAATGACTGACCAAATACCTGTTAGCTAACGTAAGGGTTACTCACAGGTTTATATAATAATATACTTTGCATCCCTCAATTATTTACTAAATTTCTAAAACCACATCCAATGTAATTTCATAACTATGAATTCTTAAGTCTTATTTACAATCTCATTCAATCCTTTCCTTGTAGTGGAACAAGGTATCGGACTTCTTCTTATGGGAATTCATTTATTTCTTATAACGGTGGGAGAGTGACCAGTCTGGAGACGAGCTCTACAGGGCCGTACGGGGTGGAGTGCGGCCCTTCCCCCTAAGGGGGAACCGATCCAAACACTAATATTAACACAATTAGGGAAAAACGAAAATTTTATCAGTCTAGGGTAATTCAGGTACTGTCACACTTACAATACCAGGTTTTGAGAATCCCTTTATGTTTGTTTTTGCTCAACATGGCGGGGGCACTGCCATGCATTAACCTGAAACGATTTTGCGATTTTGATTTTTATAACTTGCAAATGGGTCGAATTCAAATAATCTTATTAATTAGATCTAATATTAGCTATACTTTTCGTTAGCTTAAGTTATCAAGTATATTTCACTCTATCAGTTTTATAAGGTACTGTGAGAAATTCCAGCAAAATAAATCATATAACCGTAGTTATATGATTTATTTTGCTGCCATTTCTGCATCATTTGCAAGCAAAGTGAACCATGAAAACTTTAAGTTTGACCCCACTTCTTTCCGCCAACTGCTTCTCTCACGGTGGGTACGTTACCAGTCAACAGACGAAGGTCGCGGCCGCTCGACACCAGCCTGTCACACCCTCGCTACTATAGACAAACTGAAACGGATAGCTAACTAATAAAAAAACATCTTGTTTGGAAACATCGTTCTGGAGGAAATATCGTTTTTGTGTTTCAGAGTCAATTTAATTTGTACGAGATTGTAGCAGTGGATTCTGAAGGGTCCTTGTTCGAGACAAAAGAAAAAATCTCTTCCGGAAAAGTAAAGGTAATTGGGTTTCAGGTATTTTGCTTTATTCTGTGTTTTATTTCGTAGAATATGATTCTTCTAAAAGGATTATTTACGTAATATTTACTACTAGCTGTACCCGCTTCGCTCTCGTGACTATGAATTTTGTTGGCATTATAAACTAATGGGAACGTGAAGTTATATTCGTAATTTCTTCCATAACATAGTTGATTTTGATAATTTAAACTAAAACTTGATGGCACATCTTTGGTTTTAAGATAGATAGATAGAATATTCTTTATTATGCACACCATACAAATTACAGAAATAAATATAGAAATGTTACATAGGGCGGTCTTATCGCTAAAAGCGATCTTTTACAGACAATCTTTGGATGGATTACAGGGAGAAGGAGAGACAATACTGCAGGTAGTCGGTGGTGTACCATTTACATACACAATAAATACATAAAGCATAAGCTTAACCACATAAATATATACATACGTATATATATACATAGATATATATAAAATAATAAACATGAAATAAGAATAAGGAACTTTGTGTAATGATGATGTTTAAGGAAAGAGGAAGTGTTTATTCAGCAGAATTTTAAAAGTGGACAAAGACTGAGCACGCCTTATCGACACGGGCAAGGCATTCCATAACCGTACTGCTTGAACTGTAAAAGATTTGTCATAAAAGCTGGTGGAATGCATCGGCATCTCTAGTCTCAAGTTTTCCGATGACCTCAGATATCTATTATGTGTGTCATGATGGAACTGGAAACGTTCTTTAAGATAAGAGGGGGTTGTAGGATTAAACAGAATACTGTAGAGCTGAAATAAGATATGAGAATTCCGGCGAAGACGTATGGGAAGCCACTTAAGAATATCAACGAATGAATTTAGACTGGATTTGAGATGTCCAGAGACTGGAGGTTAGGTGCTCCATTCTCCGTTGCCAATAGGCTTACCTCCTACCTGAAACTTAAACATATCTGGAAAAAGGCAGATGTACAGTCAGGAAAATTTAGTGTACAGCAAATTGACACTCTACGTCAATCTACTAAATCTACGTCTATGTCGTGTAATAGCTGTTTCATACAGTAAAATAAAGAATTTGTTGTGATCAAATCACAACAAAGTCTTTCTATACAGAAAATAAGCGTACAATTAGAACAACTCGAGCCATTGTATTACTAAAACTTATAAATGGTAAATTTGTTCGTAATGTTTATTTAGTTCTCCACAAACACAGCTGATTACGCTAATTGAAACTTTTCTGGTTATGTAAAGTAGCGCAGCGAAAGTTGTGAGTGCCAGTAATCGCGACCTGCCTACGTCCTGACGTCATTAGTGTGACAACTCGTACTAGAACATTCGAACCATCGCAACTTACCTGAAGGATTTTTTTTAAATCAAAACTTTGGAAGTGTTGACCAGTACTGCAAGACTAAGTACCTTCACATCACACATTCTACCTCTATTCAGTTTGTTCAATTTAGCTGGTTAATTGGATTCCAATATCGCTGTTTGTCGGTTTTTCAGCAGCACGGTACAACAAGATCAACGCAATTTTTTTTAAGGGCCAATTTCTAAGTGCTGTTCATACGCAAATAAACGCCCCTATGCTAGATAAAATTATCCAGTTTTCACTATTCATTATGTTAACGTTGGAGTCTGATTCTAGGTATCTAATGCTGAATCCTGATTTTGCTAACCCTTTTTTCCTACCTTTTAAATCAAGTTTAAAGTGTTCATTTCACACGAAAAGGACAGATTATATGGTTTTCACTATAGCTTTTCACATTGCTTGTAAGAAATAAGTTTCCAACAGACTACTAAATAATAAAAGCCGCACGGGTCGATCGAAGATTAACCTACCTACACTTGCCTCGGTCGGTTCGTGGATGGGGGATCATCCAATACATATCGAGACCCTCGGAGTGCTCGAGTGCCTCGGAAAGTACGTTACGCCGTTGGTCCCAGCTGTCACGCGTAGATCTATTGAACCAGTCGTTGCGGGTAGTCAGAAGCCCAAAAATCCGACAACCAGTCATTCCAAGGGGTTGGCGTGCTACCCAACCGGTTTGTGGAGGTCAGATAAATAGCCGTTCCATGTAAAATACTGATATTCAGCAGCATCTAGTTAGACTGGATGCTGACCCTAACATAGTTGGGAAAAGGCTAGACAGATTGAGAAGGTACTTAATGTTTTCTAAGTCAGTTTTTAAACTAATTTCCTTAGCCTAAAACAGCCAGCCGACAGGCTAATCCACACAATTAGTAACTTCTGTCACATTTGGTTGTGACACAAGTTCGCTTATTACAAACAAAGCAACGATTACTACGTAAATGCAGGTGAAATTTACAACAATTTGTTTTCCGTACGGAGGCAATATTAGTCAAGCGGTTGGCGTTTAGCTATTTGGTACTTATAATATGTATGTTGTGCCATAAGTATGAAACGAGGTACGAAACGTGGCTTCACCTTTATTCCTCCTACTTATTACACATTCACAAACACTTACTACCTACTCGAAATCTGGAGGCCATACCATATAGATATATAGCGCAAACCAGGTACTGCGCTATAGCGCCAAACGTATGTTTAACTTAAAAAACTATAAAGAAAAATACGTTTTGAAGAGCTCTAACCAAATATGATATCTGAATATCATGGTTGATCCTTTGGGAAATATGCAGTTAGATCTCCGATTTAGTACATTTCTTCCAACATAACTTCCAAACATAAAAGAAACATTATGAAAATCGCTTTTGTTACGCACAAAGGTAGGATTTACCTACTTTACTGAAGGAAAGGAAATCCGGCTCGAACAGACTTATAATAAAAAGAAGGAAACGATTCGTAACACCTTCATTGTTCGTATCACGTTGTTGCAATAAATATTGCTGAAAAACTTATATTTATTACGTGACCGTTTGGTCCGAAATAAAGTGTTACCTACCTACTTTTTTTTTTGAATTAACGTAAACTTACGTAAATTAACGTTGTGAAAGAAGATGAAGATAGGATTTTGCTAAGTACAGGATAGATTTTGCCATGAAACGTTATTTTAAATATTTAAATGTCGGTGTCAGCAAGTGCTGCCAGCATACCTACCTAAGGGTTCCAAGTTAAACGTCTAACGTTACAAAATTTAGATACCATCAATGTTCGTGGCCAAGATTGAGCAAATAAGCACAACACATCACACAAAGCTTTTCGTATCAATAAGATGTCCCTCCATCGTAGACTATGGAATAGTGACAGGTGATTATTGTTTCCGTCACGTCTCTGAGACACGAAGCCAGTTCTAGGTAAAAATAACAAAACTGAATATGCTATTGGAAAGCGTTATACTTTAAAAGGGGATATATTTTCTAACAACAACGTTCTCTGAACAACATGTGACGCTACACAATCAATTAACTGAGAGTGCTTCACAAGGACACAACAAAATTCAAACATCTATCAATCCGTTTTGTTACATGATTGACATTCAAAATCGATGCGTTTTATTAGTGAAAGCCGGTAAAATAAAACGTTTTTTAGGTTATATAGAATGACAATTAGGTTATCACATTACAGCGGTTATTATAAGTTGTTATCAGTTTAAAAGAAACATTTTACAAAAAATTGAAAACTGAATTTTCAAACAAAATATATAGCGTAAACATTGGCACGAAATAAACCACCCTTGATAATAAGGCACTAGACCGCGCGGGGCGTTGTTTGTTGAGGGAGAAAGATGTAATGATATTAATAAGTGGGTATATTAATAATGTTGCTGGTGGTATAAATTAATTATAAATATGGCAGTAATTACTGGAGCTTCACGTTTGATTCACGTTTTGAATATCCTAACAATGGTATCAACATTCAACACAAACTTTATGGTATTATTGTTGACAAATAATCACAAATTCAGTTTTATCTTGTTTAATACTATAACGAAAAAAGGTCCCACGGCTAGAATGTTATTTGATATTAATTATTTTAATTGTGTATCTTTAAAATACGTAATGTTCAATACGTGGTTTCATTTAATGTGATAACATAAACGTCACTCTGTATAGGTATTCCGCTTGCCGCCCAGCATGCATGCCATGCGACACACCGGGACATTACTACACTCAATATTTGATTTTCCCAGCCTATTTCAGCCACTGTTGCTATACGGTGCGTATTTAAGCTTGTGTGGAAGAGCCAAAAGGCTGTAGAATTGAATGAATATTTGTTATATAGAGTAAAGCTGTTAGTAGTCTCGCTGTCGAGATGGTAATTAATGAAAAAGTTTAAGCAGGTACATTTTATTTAAAGTGTATGAAAATTATTAAGCCGATGAAATTAACACTGGGAAAAGAATAGGCTGGTATTATTATACTAAATTATCTAGGCTGCGAAACTGTACGCAGAAAATGGCTTTTAAATTTGTATGATAGAATAACTCTTCTAGGATAGATCGTCGCCATTAAACTATCGCGTGCTCGAGCAATCAACCTGCCTAGCCTTTTCCCAACTATGTTGGGGTCAGCTTCCTGTCTAACCGGATGCAGCTGAATACCAGTATTTTACATGGAACGACTGTCTATCTGACCTCCATAACCCAGTAACTGGGTAATAGGATACCCTTGGTAAGATTGGTGTCAGACTTTCGGGTTTCTGACGACTCGTTATGACTGTCAAAGATCCACGAATGACAGCCGGGACCAACGGCTCAACGTGCTTTCCGAGGCACGGAGGATTCTCGGTATGTAAAGATGGTCACCCATCTACTGTCCAACCACAGCAAGCGTAGTTTAAACTGATGGATCGACCAGTGCGGCTGTTGTTACTTAGCCACGAGCTCCTCGAGCGCGCTCGAGTATTAAATTAATTTATGTCTATAATCTGAACAATAAATATAGTGCCTTGGCACAATATTTTATTGGGAATAACTTTATCTAATGTATTGTACTTTCTTTCAGTTTAGAGCGAAGATATTTTAGTCGTTCATTATTCCGTTAATTTGCTGTGATATTCTCCCAAAGGTTCATTTTGAGAACCAACAAGTAACTCGTGGTATAACTATCCTGTCTACATAATTAGCAAATACTACGTAACATACACACACAATAAAATAGAATAGGTACCCAAACAGTTTCAGGAAGTCGAACTAACATCAACAGTATGAAAGATAAACGTACCTGAAGCCACTTGATCCTGGTGATATTCTCGTCGGTGACGGTGAGCGCTCTCCTCTCGCCCAACTTGTAAGACTCGTCATAGTACATGTACTCAGTGAACGTCAACCCACTGGTAGTGTACTGCTGAGTAAAGTATATCGATATTGTCCCGTTCACTATGTCGTGTTCTATTATCCATTTACACTTTATCGGAACGGGGAAAGGGTTGGGGAAGTTTGGTGTCGTTATCGTGCCCACGGGAGCCTTCAAGTGTCCGCCGCAGGTTTGTGGTCCCTGGTGCTCCATGTCACGCTGCTGCGCGTGCGCATATTCTGCGGCGATGCTGAGGAGAGTGATGCTGAGCAGGCGCTGCATCGCAAGCCTAGAACAAGACAAACAGATTAGTGTTTATATTTTTGGAATATGTATACGTACCAATAATATAAAGGGTTGTTCAAATTTTGACGTCATAAAAAGAAACGGTTACTGCGCACGGGTTTTTTATACGTCACACAAAAGGAAAAATCTGCCATGTGTGGAAAAAGGTTAGAGCCTGCTTTTAAAATATCTACTGATATTTTATGGCATTTTATATGGCTGTGGGTGAAAGCATTCACTCGGAACATACGAGTATGTTCCCCGTAAGCGACTTATTTGCTCTTGAATTGGCTCAAGAGAAAATAAGTCGCTTATAAAACTTTATAACCAAGATGTCTTCACGTTAAGTTTCGAATCAAAAAATGGTTGGAAAACAAAAAAAAAAAAAATATATATATATTAAAAAGAAAAAAAAAGTACGAACACGTTTCTAACTTTCGCAAGATACTCAAGTGGTTCCCTATTCGACTTCGCAGGAACTCTCGGATATTGTGTCTGCTATCATGCGAAGCCCCAGAGGTTCCAATATTCACGTTGTAATTACCAATTACGAAAACCAACGCGGAACCATATTCATTTTAATAGGTACAAATAACTAAAGCTTCCAATCATTATACCTACACAATAGAACGTTAATAATTACAGTAATTAGATTAATGAAATAATCACTTTTTTACTATATTAGTAACTAGCGACCCGCTCCTGCTTCGCACGGTTTTTACGTCTTGACAAAACATCGAGATATCATAGTTATATGTAACTTTAATACTAACGTATTATAAATCTTCCGGGATAAATTCTCAAAACGATGGTGAAAACCTCATCAAAATCTGTTGCGTGGTTTAGAAGAACAACGCCGTCATACAGACAAACGCGAAGAGTTTACTTTAATTTATAATATGTTATGACTGTATGGTATGGTGTATGCCTGTTTTGTTAATATAATATTTATTACATTGTTTACAATGTTTGCATGCCCAATCTAAGGTAGATTGTACAAGGATCACATTTTCTTTTAAATATCTTATGTCATGTACCTACAATCAATGCAGATAAATAAACTTTACTTTACTTTATTAACTTCCGAATAAAAATATTTTCGATAATAATTTCAATTAATTTATTCCATAAGCGTTTTCAACTAGATAAGGCCTTTTCAGGACAGCATAGAGGTTTCCACAGGTATCTAAAAACACCATATTTTTGTAGCATAGTCTACAGTTGCAACTTCTAGACAATGAAAAAAAAAATACTCTAACATACTCGAAAACAATTCATCAAGACGAAACTCAATCATCAGCACAAAGATTACCTATGTTTCTGATTGTACCCTCGGAAAATTCAGCCACATAACTAGTAGTTTCCGTAATCTAATACGTTCCCGTAATCCTTGTGGATAACAAATACTGTGGAATTATTAACATTGTGGCGGGAGCTAAACTTGCGTGCTTGGCCTTGTTGTGGTATTTCGTTTATCTAGACGAATAATGTACAGAGGACTCTGAGCTATTTGTTTTATTTATGTAGATGTTCTACCTGTGGTAATAGCTCAGGTAACTATAATACCTAATTGGAGCGTGGTGCTGGTAGGCGCTAACTTCAGACTGTAGGTAACTGTAACCACGCTCAATCAAATTCAAATTATATAAGACTGAAATTCGTTTGACTCTACATTCTATTGACCATGTTGTAATATCGACATGACGCTCACAGTTAACCGAACAGTTATAATTTGATCAAGCAATCATAGTTACCGCAAAAAAAAACGCAATACGTACAATCAGAACTTTTTGGTTGATTCAATAGTGAGCACTGGCCTCTTAGCTTCATACAAATAGGATTAAATTCAACATTATAGCTAAAGCTTTATGTGAAATTTTACAAGACTTCTAAGGAAAGTTAAGTTTCAATTGGCTATTTAGTTCTTAATTATACATACGAGTATGTTAAAATTAAAAAAATTAAACGCTTTTGAGAATATCATAAACCTCTGTAGAACTTCAAAACTATGTTAAAAATTATGTGTTAATTGTTTTAATAATTTATTTCCCTTTTACGGAACGAACAATGCAATAACACTAGAAAGGTATGGCTGTGTTATTACAAATACCATCGTCAAAGGAAATGTTCACTTTACGGATAACTTTGTTAATGAAAATGCTTTTAAAAATCATAACAGACGTGACGTGACATGACGGTTTTGTGTTGTTTGATACGAAAAACATGGAGTTACAAAGACGAAAATTTTGCAAGGATAATAGACGGTTTGACTTAAATTCAGAATAGCATCCTGGCTCCATGCTCAAAATGAGAGTTTGTATCAGGTGGAAGAATATCTACGATGAAAATAATGGCTTCGATTTGCTCTACTCGTTTGGTCATAATTAACAAAATCTTTATCATAATAATATCAATTACGACCGTACATATAATGTACGTTAATATGATTCCATAAATCACGTGAAGATTAAATGTGTCTGGCGTGACAGATGTGTCACATAGCTACCGTGAGTCGTGCGCGAAAAACTTAGCTTATATCAGACATATTGGATGATATTAGTTATGGTAATTTGTTATTCAGACCTCACAAGGGGCCTGAGCTATGAGGCCCAAGTATGGAACAGAACTTATTTCTAAAAATTTCCGCTCTGTTGAACGCTGCGGGATTCTGAAGATTTTCCGGGAAAGAGTTTTAGTTTTAACGGAGTAGCAAGAGCTTTTAGAACACAATATTATTATGCGATAAGCGAATATTTTATGAAGCAAAAATCGACGCAAAACTAACAGGTGAACTTACTTTCAATCTATAAGTATTTTCCTAGTTTCAGGTAATTTAGTTCGTCTATTTTGTTAGGTTGAATTTTTCACAATCAGTCGCCATTCAACTTCAGCGTTTTCCGCTGAAACCAGCGAGTAATGCATCTCGCTTGATAGCTGTACTAACTGCTTTAGAGAATACTTCGCAGGTTGCACCAGATAGGTTAGTTAACAACATATCATCACACCAGTATTCCCGCAGGTGGATACAGAGGTGTACCTATATATAACCCGCATTTCGCCAGTTATTTTTAGGTCCCATGTAATAGGGGGCGAGCCTATTGCCATCAACCGGGTACAAATCCAGACTCCGGGCTGCTACTGAGAAATTCCAGATGGAAAACCCAATAACACTTTGCCCGACCCGGGAATTGAACCCAGAACCTCATGCTCAACAGTAGCTCTTACGACCACTAGACCAACGAGGCAGTCAGCAACTTAAACAACAAATTAATTTTATTCGTCTTTAACAAAATTTCATAGGAAGTACTTTCTCCAAGAGAGAGCAATTTTAGAGAATTATGTTCATGTTACGAGCCGCAATTTAGCAGATCCGAACTTTTGTTAAATTATCGTAACTATGCGAGGCGTGTAGTAATTAGTTTGAAAGTTACACCATAGCTTGGAATTGAAAAGACTATAGTATGAAGCAATTTCACTTGATCACGTGTGTCTAGAGACAAGATTGATACTGCAATTAATGTTATCATAGACATACATAAAAAATACATTTTGATGTATGAATTTAAACGAAGCAAAAGAAGTGTGTATTGATAGTAGCAGGTGGCGTTCAGTAGTTTCTGCCTGCCCCCATGGGAATAAGGCGTGAAACATTTTATGAAACTTTAGAACAATAATAGCAAAAGGTTATCAACTAACGAACTACATAGGTATGTACTAACAATGCTTCATTATATCGAAGCACTTTTTTCCAACCATTTTCAAATTCACCGATTTTTTTTATATTCAAGCTTCCTCTGAACAAGCTGAAATTGCTGTTTGGGTCGGGAACATTACTGAATTACGTGGTCATGTATTCACGAACTTCTTTACATGACCACGTGGCCGGCACCATCTACAGTACATGGTACTGAGGTACCATGCACCATAAGGTAAAGGGGAATTTGTTACTAGGGCCGTTTATATAGTCATATATACGAGTATCGTAACGACTTGTGTATGACTGATGTAGGAGTGGATGATAGTTTTCTAGAAATATATTTTTGTTAGAGCATTATTCCGATTTAGTTTTTTTAATAATACCTATCACGGTTGTACTGTCATAACCGTATGGCAAAATAAATGCATAAATGCTGTAACATTGATAACAGAAGCACAAAGCCTGCGCCCCGTGAACAGGGTTTACTGTAACAAATGCTCACACTCGACCGTACCTCACACGAATACAATGTGATAATTGCCGTTTGAATACATTAGTATCGAATGCTAGGTGAAACAGCTCGTTAATTTGAAGCTTGCAGATAACACAATAAATAACAAATGTAGGATAACGGGAATGCACGATACAAAATTATATCAAAGCGTATTTCCGTATCGTGACTCGATTCCCACTATAGACGCCTACTTATGAGCACTCTTCAGAAATAATTGGTATACCTCTTCTGATCGAAGGTTGAATTCATTTACCACCCACGGTTCATAGAAAAGATGTTTGAGAGCCTATTCTAGTACCTACTGGAACTGTTAGAAGAGTTTCTATTAAGAAACATAAAATAAAAGAAACTCGACAAATGCGACTACTTGACACTACAATAATATGGTTCTTTTACACCTCTATCTTTGTCCTGTTTGCTAGATCCAAATCGTACCATACTGTTTGGCATATCGACTGTACATTTGCAAGCAGTAATGTATCCGACGAATGGCGATCTATCACGCGGCAGTGAACCGAAGCCAATGTGAAGATGAATGCTCCTGTACAGTCGTTAGCAGTGACCTCAGTGTACTGAGCAAGAAAAAAGATATTTTACTGAACAGGTTCTGGCTCTTTTAGAACTATCCTTGTAAATAAATTGCATTTATTTTCTCTGACGTAGGTATAAGTTGCACGAGTGCTTAGAATATATTATGGAAAAGTACTGACAGTTTCACAGTTATCGATTATGTTCCTGCTTGACAGACATGATTCTTCGAATAAAATATAATCAAAGTAAGGATTAAAGGTTTATATAATGCGAAGATTTCTTAAATATTACAAGGACAACCTTGCAGGAGATTGTATGATATTACAATAAGTATTCCGAACTATCGATCGCTGCTGAGCTTGTAAACTGGAGCAGACTATGAATGACGAATTAAATGCTTTGATATTTTTTGATGCCGAAAATACTTTGTTCATTTCTTATTTCAACAATGCACGTAAATAATATTATATTTCGCAATAAATGAAACCAAACATCGTCTTGACAATTTAAAAACGTATTATAGTTTTTCTCGTAATAACTTTAGTTAGCTTTTTTTCTTATGACGATTTTCATTTTGATATATTTTTATTTATTTATTTTATTATTTATGTACACACAGTAAAATACATACAGATACGACATAATTATAATATGAGTACAAAGGTACTGCTTATTTCTTAAGAAATTTCTTCCAGCAGACCTGCGAAAGGAGAAATGAGAAAGAAATGTAGACAATAGTGTGTGAGAACAAAAAGAGAAAAATATGAATTTGCGAAGTCTTATACTAAAACATATCAAATATATCTACACGTATAACGTAATAAATTAACATATACTTAAATAAATACATAAAGCTTAAATAAATAAACATACATATTATAGGTATATAAATACTCACAGTAGAGAGGAAAGATAATGCTCTTTTACTCGATATTTAAATTGTGAAACAGTTTTTAAATCACGAATGCTAGGCGGAAGTGAGTATTTTTGTGTAAGTTCTTAAGATAAAATCATAATAATTCGTTTATTTATTTTGCTACCAACATAGTGAGTTATTCTTTTTCATGTGTTATAAATCGAAGTCATTCATTCGGACAGTGACCGTAATTTCGATCAATGTATGACCGAAGAAAAGGCTGTCAGACGCAGAAGTTTCGAAAAGTAAACCTAATCTAGATTCTAAAGCTAACGAAAAATTCATAAATCTTTGAGAGCCTTGCCCTTATCGTTGGCTTTTATTTCAAATCATTCAACGAAGTTTTTCATTAGTTTTGATTAGCTTGAAAAACGTATACTTACCTACTGCAAAATTTTAGCAATCAATTTTATACCCAATAAATTTACTAACCCACTTACTGGAGCAGCTTACGCTCATATCTCTTATACACTAAGGAAACACTATTTCTGTGATGATTTTCAGCCGGTGTGAAAGTACTTATTCAGACTAACGCCACCGAGTACTTATTAACTTCAAAATCAAATAAGTACAAGTTTACAGATTTTGTATAAAATCAAAATAGTTTTTACGTTATAATAGTTTTGTAAGTGGTGAACACATACATAATTATGTAACGAGCACGTGCGTAGTGGAGCAAAAACGTCAATTTCGGGACGATAAATTTTGTTTCCGAAGCAACATGAGGCGGGTGCCAGTCATACTGTTACAAAAATTATAATAAATCTTCTACAAATCATGTTGAATTTCTTAACTCATGTGAAACGAAACATGAACAAACCGTCGCCGCGTCGCTAGAGCCCAGTCACCTATCCCTCGCACACTCTCAGCGCTCAACGCTCTCTTGGACGCCGAGTCTGACTTCTTCGCGGATAAATTGAAGAAGATCCTGTCAATATGTCTGGAGTATTGTGAGATGAGCGTACGACTGTCGAGTAGCTTGTCTTTACCTAGTGTAATTGGCCTTGGCCATTTTAAGTTAAATAAATAAATGAAGTCTTTGAATAGGAAAAAGCAACAAGATGGGGGATAAGTTTTGTAAGAGGTGAATGACTTGCGTCAGGGCCTTGATAAGGTCAATCATAGTCAATCAATTCATCAAAAAGCTTTTATAGGTGGGTATAAACCTATATAATACTGCCTTCTTGTTTATGTATAATTTAAAGACCACGAAAAAACAAAATGAACTCTAAATCATTTTATGAATATAGATTAAGAAATAAAAGATTAAAGATTGAAGCCTTTTTGCTTAAATTTATTTGTTAACTACTAAATAGGGTTATTTTATTCTTAATATTAAATTAAGATGCTATTAATAAAGTCATTATTAATTAAGTCACGGAGTAAGACTCATATTTAACATATTTATTTTACCCTCCAATTAAACAGCACGTTAATGAACTTATAAATTGACTTTGTTAATGTTTTCAGATTGAATAAAGAACAGAATATTCATACTTAACAACTAAATAACTTTCTTAATAAAATCTTGGTACCAAAGAGCTGCATTTTACTTTAATTACATTGTCCGTTCACATAGTCTATTGTAACAGGGAGTCGTTTTGTTCAGTAAAAAGAGCCATTTTGTACTATGACTGTGATAGTGTCAGAAACGATTACGTGTGTGACTGTGTGTCATTTACTCTAATTTAGTTACAATATATTATTATATTTATTTTAAAACCGTCACTTAAGGGCTGATTCGGGGTTCTTAAGAACACATTAAATCTCAATTTTATGGGTTGACAGCTCGACACGTTACCCTAATTAATAACAAGATATCCTATTTCTTTAAAATGTTAAAACAATATTGAACCTCTTACAAACCCATTCCATTTATATTATATGGGAAGCGACCCGTGGCCACTTTCTACAAATATTCTGAGAACCAAAACGGGCTCGGGCAGTTTAGACGGACCCTTTAAAACAATTGACGAATTGTAAAAACAGCCATAAGTCTATTCTGCGAAACTGTCGGAATCGGTGCTATATAATCAACATGCGGCTCTCAAAGTTAGTACGAACAAGGTTGCACTTACATGAATATAATGTAAGGTAAAGAAACCAACAAACAAATAGAAAACTAGAGAATTAACTAAAGAATAACTTATGAACCATTCCAAAGGCATGCAAAGCCGATGTCTCCATTGATTTAACTATCTATTATCCTATAACTGTAATTATAGGATAATGATAATGATATTGGATTAATTGTTTTATTATTCTGGCGGCTACCTGGAATACTTGAATAGGTTTCGTGCTAAGAACATAATTGTATGTTTTATTTAATACAATATAATATAAATTGTAGCTTTAACTTTTCCATTGCAAAAGATTGATATTCCCTGGACCCAAAGCAACAAACAGTAATATAACCACATCTGGAGATCGTAAATGTCACGATACCCGACCTATTCGGGCCACTCAGAAACAATTCAGAGATTTTAAGTCTTTGTTGCAAAAACTTGTAAAGAGGCTGAGAGTTCCATGTGCGGCATGGAATATTTTGGGAATTTGGGACAGGGAGATTGTTAGACAAGAAAGGCAGTGGGTTTTGAGTCGCGAAAGAGGACAGACATGTCAGACATCAGAGTCCGTAGCCAGGGTAGTTAAGTTAGGAGGGCTGGTTTGAGACCACGGTAGGGTGTGGACGTAATATTAGGCCATGTCCAAGTGGGCTGTCGCAAGATAGCGAGTATTATTTATTAAGTTAAATATAGTTGGGTTGAAACCCAGACTAGACTAATGTAGTATTTAACTAAGTACGAGTAGGTGTGTGTGTTAATTGGTGCGACTGGGTGAGTGTGTGCTTGTTGGTGCGACTGAGTGAGTATTTCATTATAATAATTATCCTAGGCTGGTAATATAATTGATGTTCTTGTAACTAAACAGACAGAGACGTGTTGCTGGGGAGTTTGTTGCGCCACTTCTTCTCCCCAGTTCAAACACTAGGAAGTGGTGAAGGGCGGGCGCTTTGGGACTGTCTTTAGGCTTCCAAAAGAGTTGATCCACAACTCTATTAATTAATTATTCTTGAATTATGATTCTCTACTCTATTATCTAGTACCTAAATGTAGAATTTTGTATTCTTTGCCTCAGATCAATAATAGGTCTTTAGGAGAGATTATCTATAACTCTAAATAATGATTCTTGAGTTTAATTACTCAACTCTATTACCTAGTAATTCTTGAATATTGTATTCTATATCTCAGACCAATAATTCGGTCAGACTGATATGAACACGTGGCTTACAGATATGCTTGTTGTGCAAAGAGTGACCTTCCAGGGGTTTGGGTGACCACATCTATTTTATATTCAGTCCAAGGACTGATAGGGACCATGTCTCCAAAAGAGCATGATGCCGACGCAATGCTCGAACTAGCCGCTTTGTTGCTTGTACACGGACAGTCGCACTGAGCCGCAGGGAAAGCCGCTTCGTCACGTTGTTCAGTTCGAAAGAACTGCTAGGGACCACGTCTCCAAATGAGCGTGATGCCGACGCAATGCGTCACTTATGGAAGTGTTTCTCTGAGTACTCCGAGTGCAAATGTGAGGTATCGTGATGACTGACCAAATACCTGTTACGCTAACGTAAGGGTTACTCACAGGTTTATATAATAATATACTTTGCATCCCTCAATTATTTACTAAATTTCTAAAACCACATCCAATGTAATTTCATAACTATGAATTCTTAAATCTTATTTACAATCTCATTCAATCCTTTCCTTGTAGTGGAACAAGGTATCGGACTTCTTCTTATGGGAATTCATTTATTTCTTATAACGGTGGGAGAGTGACCAGTCCGGAGACGAGCTCTACAGGGCCGTACGGGGTGGAGTGCGGTCCTTCCCCTAAGGGGGAACCGATCCAAACACTAATATTAACACAATTAGGGAAAAACGAAAATTTTATCAGCCTAGGGTAATTCAGGTACTATCACACGTGCTTGGAATGCGCTAGCTTTTGCTGTTTTTAAATCGGCAGACGTCAAAAAAATACCTTACATCGTAGATAGTTTCTTATTTCTGGGAGAAAATTGGTTTACTGTTCTAACAAGGGCCAGCCTAGGGTTCGGTTCGATTCAATCCGATTTTACGCCTCAATTCATTTCCTCGTGTAAATTCTACAGGTGTATAGTTTCGCTGATTAATTAATCAGTACTGGCACATCTTCAGTGAACACTGTTATTTACTACTCAAACAGAATTGATTATACCATAAATATATTTCGTGGAACACTAAGTGCTACAACTGCCGTCTCCAAAAAGCTAGGCAGCCATTTATCTATAGAACTTTTGCTAATATCCACTACCATATATACACGGAGATGTAATATATTAGGTTAGGCATCCATTGCATCTCTCACTCACATTGATATAATGAACTTCCTGAACACCACGTAATGTTTGCGCCGCACTCCGAGTTATCTTTATAGCCTCCCTGATTACGCGCTCCGGCTTCGACAATTTGATTAGCTCTATGACGTCACTGAGACACGGATGTGCAGTTCGGTCAGCAGATTTTATGGCAAATTGAGGAAAATGTATGAACAACGAAGAAACAAGATCCAATTAAAGACTCTGAGTGTTGTAGATCAGCGTAATATGTATTATATTTAGTAAATTATCAAAGGACTTACTTTGTGCACATTAGGAAAAAGTTCATTACTCCCAAAACATTACATATACCAGATAATCTACAAGGAGTAGCTACATAATAATATAAATAAAATAACACTAACAGATAAAGTATTCGCAACGAAACTCAGCATTTTCAAATAATATATCATTCAATAGCATTCATTCTGCGGCACAACTGTTATTTTTGCTTGTTTTCTAACGAACTTAGCTTTTCGCAGAATACCACATATAAATAGACGTTATAATAAAACGGGGCGCACTTATTATAAAATAAGGGTAGTTAAAGAGAAATGGAAGGAGAGTAGTGAGGTATTGCCCTGCAGTTGGAAAATTCAGTATAGAAAGAAAGAAAGAAACATATTTTATTTGGGACACGCACAGGAAATACAAACAGTAAGAAATAATAAAAAATTAAAATACAAACAGAAAAGTAAAGACCTGTGCGAGGCCAAAAAGGCCATTATCTCAGCATAATGCGGCGATATTTAAAAATAAATACCGCAGCGCTGGTATTCTGATAGGGCCCACTGTGATGTCACGGACCTTATTAATCTGTGTCACGGACACATCTACGGACATAGATAAATCCCATTAAGGGATAGACCAAATAATAAAGCATTAAATATAATAAGAAATAAAATAGTACAAATAAAAACTGAAACTAAGTAATAAATAAATTAATCTATACACGCCCGACGTTCCAACATCACTTGTCCATAGTATAGACTATTTATTATCTATGGTGACAAGCGAAGGGACGCGGGCGCACTGCAAGTACTCTGTGGCTGCGAATCTGCGATGCATTCGACAGTATAAATGTTCTATGATATATTTTATTTAACAAGAAATATCTATTGGAGATAGATAGAAATTATAATTTAGTATGGTTCAAAGAATATAATGAAAGGTATTAATAGAAATAAAACGGAGGGTGAATAATTTACGGCAAGAAAGCGGTGCAAATGAATAGTGTATACTGTATAGTGTCGTTGTGTTGTTTTGTGACTGACTGATGTGTAGTGTAAATCGGAAGAAAGAGATTCAGTCACCGAGAAAAACAAAGCGATTGAAGCAAACTCACACTGCTAAGAACACTTAACACTTCGCTAAGGCCACTAATATCAACTGCGTGCAGTCCCCGGGTGAGTTCAGAAACTGGTTTCCTTTTGTACGCGTAACAAATGTTGCTTATAGTTACAGTTGTATACGAATAATGTCTTTGAAAGAAAATTATTTTCAAATGCTTTACGAACTCAAACATAAGTATGTCACTAAAGATGAAATTAGCAGGAAGCCTTATAACCGCGTCACCCGTAAACGACAACAACGGTAATTAATACCTTAATTTAGAATTACGGGCCGATGCCCAGACTACTGCTTGGCTCTCGCTACCAACTAATTTAATTAGTACGAGACTGTTCCAAATCAGAAACAGATCACGGCTAATTCTGCCCGTAGTAGCTTTGATGTGAAGATATTTTGTAACAAATTTGACTACTTTAATAACGATGCTGCGTTTTATTTCCGTGTCGGAACAACCTCAGTTCACTTTTAAATAAAACTGCTAGCCTTTCAAATACTTGTGAGTTAATAAATATTTGAAGAGTCAATCAAACGAAAGCTATTCATTATTTTACTGTGGACAAAGCTATGCACGCGCCATCCTGGTAAAAAATATTTGTACCTCAGCCTAGAGCTTAGATTTTTGAGATTTCAGTTTTATTTAAGGAATTTGTTAAAGTGCAGAGCCCTATAATTGTTCGAAACCTATATTTTAGAGCGATAAATAGCCTGCTATGTGAATATTAAAAAGTCATAAGCAATGTTCCTTATGGAACAAAGAAAATCAAATAACGACAGAGACTCGGCTTGAGCTCGTGCATAAAGGCTTGTGCAGACCAACGCGACGCCGGTTATTGTTATACCGTACAGTTTTTTTAGAAATTGCATTGTTTGAGTCACGTCTCGCCGTCGCGTCGCACTGGTCTGCACGAGCCATAACTTGTTGTATACAGATACCATGATTTTGGGCTTGCGGAGACTTTCCTTATTTGCACACGAATAGTGACATTCGGACCATCCAACAAGGTTGCCGTAGTTGGGTTATATAAATATACATAATTATAATATTTTCTTGCGACCCTTCACGATTTTGTGACATTTTTTTTTTTTTTGAGGGTGGGAAATTATCTAATAACTTCTCCCGCTCTGGGCGGGAGGGTGTGTCAGACTTTTACGCAACCCTGGCAGGCATTCGTCCTTACGGACCCCGTCAGTTGGTGCTGACATCTCTTTGAGGCGCGCATGGAACCCAACGCGCCGTCGACCCGGGCCTGGTCCTAAACGGACGGCGAGCTACCCATTGCTCACCGTCCGCAAGCCCGCCATTGAAGCCGGGCCGGTGGAGCCTATGGTGGCTGGAAGTCGGCTCACGACTCCCGACGCCCGGGGCGTCTCCTGCGGTGACTAGGGGCGCGATGGCGCGAATCTTGCCTCTCCTTCGCGCGCTCCGCCTCCTCCTTCGCGAGCATTACTGCTTCGCAGAAGGAAGTGATGGCCTCCCATGCACTCTCGCTCCGGATGGCCTGAACCAGAGCCGGATGCGAGAGATCGCCGCCGCCGATCGCCTCCGTGAGGACACGGCGGTGCTCTGGCCAAACGATTTTGTGACCTGAGTGACGATTTCGTAAAAAAATATAAACACTATAATCGCTAATCCAAGATTTCCCAACTTGCCGTTTGTGTTTTTGTTTCTAGTAAGTAGTTCACGTGCTGCTTTTTTAAATGTACCTCTTATCCTAGAATTATCAAAACCAAGTAGTAACTATTTGTGAAATTCTTTTGGCGAGCTTTTCTCGACTTGTCAGACTGATCTATGGTTATGTTCTGGGGAAAAATGTGAAGTCGTGAATGCATGAAAAAGTAGATGGATCCATCTAGATTTGAATGGCAAATGGAAAAAGAAACCAATACTATTCTTTATGCTGCGCTGACTTAAAGCAAATCAATGTAACAATACGTTCCAAATTATATTTTTGTTTTACAAAGAGCAGTTTCAGAATTTGTGAATTTCAAGAAACTTCATGAATTTGGAATAGTTTTTACGGCACATTGGGGAAAACGCTCGTTCTCTTGTTTCCACTATAAAAGCGGAAGCAAAATAAACGTAAAGTGGGGGAAGCAGGAATATCTTTTTATGTTTTCAGCCCGAAACACGTTTTGTAGTAGGTTTTCCTCTTAGTTTACGTCACTATGATTTTAAAAGAAGAAGCTACAGTTTTTTTTTTCTTAAGAGAGAGAGCCCAAGTCATATCATAATTACTTTTTGATTTTTTACAGACTCTCATTGTTCAATGAGAGGCTGCGATGGAAAAATTAATTGCAAGGAAATATTTTAATTAACGCTCAAGAAGTTCATTTGTTTTTTGTTTTGTAGCTAGGAATGCATCTAAGAGATGATTTTATAAGTGTAAGCAGAGAACTCTACTGAGCTTAGCGATAGGGTCGCCAAGAATGACAATGTTAGTTCTACAACAAAGTAAACAATAGACTTACATAGTTTTTCCATTTCCCGCATAAAAGTTACCTAAAACTTCTTAGCAAAACATTTCTGAATGAATAATTATCTAAGCTGTAAGATTTGTGTGTTGTTATGCTCCGTCATGAATTAGGTACCTCGCAGTAGATACTCAAACACAAAGTCAATTTAACAGAAGCGGCTCCAGTTGATAAAGTTCTCGTTACAAAATTTTCAAAGGAACAGTACTTACCACTGATTGAATTATTTCTTAGTTAACTTAATTCGTTCCGGAAAATAATGTGATTTGAAGCATCGTTGAACTATACAATTACCCTTGATTTCTTATGTTAAACCCCATTTTCAATACATACCTGACACAAAAACGTAATTTTTTTTGTGAAAGTAACCGGTTTATCATAATAATATTTGAATAATTTCAAAAAAAGATTTTTGGTTACCACAGAAAAAAAAGACAAACACTAAAAGAAACATTATTCAAAAACCTATTCAATTTCGATATAAATTATATTTTTTTGTAATACTCGTAAATATCGAAATTCGAACAAAAATTTACTAAAAACATAAAACATTAAAATTCACAAAAAAAAAACAAAATATACTATTTTATTTTTTTGGGAAATACTGTGATGTACCAAAGCTAACAAAATGGCGGCATTATACTCATTTCGGATTTAATTATATCGGCTGCAGACAAATAAAAGTTATAAAGTTACGTAGATATTTGAGTCAAGGGTTGTTGCAATACTATCGTAATTAAAATAATGAGAACACTTTAGTTGACCAATTAGAAAACATATATTTTTTATTTAGTTTTATAGCAGGTGTTAGCGTGTGCATGTGGCCTAGCCTAGTTTCGTTACTAAATACAGCCTTAGGTTAGCAGCCTATTGGGATTTAGTTGCATATTAGGACTACGTTTTTAATTATTATTTGGGCTTATCTAGTAACTTCAAAATGAAACGATTGGACGTGCAATATATACTCAGGGTCTGCAGTATATACTCTATTTATATATAATATACTGCACAAACTATATTTTACAAAACTTACATATTCAAAATATTTTTGGTCTGAATGAAACATTCGAAAATAAAATGAAATTCTTTTTCATTCGCGAAAATCTCGAGCGAACAAAGTCAACACCACAGAACCTCACAAAGGTATAAACTAAGACAATGGATCTCAGTAAAACGGAAAATCGCTTGAATCTAATTGTGTTAAGAGATTTTAAATCTCGTCGCTTTGTCCCCTCAGTCGTAGTAAGCGACTTTTCTTCCCGTCTTCAAAGGAGTACTTGAGCCACAGTCTGTGACGTCACAGTTTTGCGTCACCGTTTTTTCTGCACTCTTTTGCTTTGTCCCGAGACCGGGCAATGCGGCTTTTGATATGCTAATCTTTATCGGATGTTATAAGCCTTTTTTAACTTTTAGTTTCAGCGTAATCGTGGCTTCACTTTAATAAACTGTTGACCTCATTTTAAAGTATTATGCTATGTAATACCAATAATTACGAATGAAAAGCTAAACCTAATAGGTTAGCTAACATTTAGTGCGCACTCTGCTCGTATTGTGCGGTTATTATTGTAGCGAAGGCATACAATATTGTTTCGGTGTGTGCTACAAATTGCCAGAGCTGCGCAGCTTAAAAACGCGTCATATAATATTATTATTTTTATGTTTATTATGTACAGAACACGTGTAACTTTCCACTATAAATTTAAAACCTGCCATAGAATATCAATAACTTCAGTCTTTACCAACTGAAATATTTAAAAGCGTAATTATTTTAGATCTCACGAACCCAGTTTAAGATTCAGATATATATTACAATATAATTAGGAAACCATTAAAACTCCCCTTTTAATTTTATGAAGGTGAGTTAACACGGAAGCTTAATAAACAATAAAGTTTTCACGTAATCATGATTATAAATTATAATTTATATTGAAGAGAGCAAGACCTTTGTTAATTGAAATAACAAGATTTGTTTTTATGAGATACTTTTCATCATTGTATGTCTCGTAATATTTCTGTAAGAAAATCAATCAGATTATGAGTGGGTATGTCACTCGGCCTCAGTGTGAAACATTACGCTAAGAACATGATTATTATCAGCTTAATTTATTCGTCTTTCAGCTTTCATTCCAAACATATACGATTTAACAGAGAAATCAATGTGTATACGTTGTGATTACGGTTACGGTTGGATTGAATCGGCTGATTAGGCCGCGCGCGCTTTGGACACGAATTTGTATCGTACGTAAACGTACGATCGTGGTTGTACGAATTGAGTGCGCACACTAAATACGTTTTTATACGTACGACTAAGTCGCACTCGGTCTACGCGCTCCCTTTGTACTGGGAAGGTCGGGAACATATACGTACGTTTTCGCACGATTGAAATTCGTACGAAAATGCGTCCAAAGTGCGTGCGGCCTTATTGTCGTACCTTCTGAGCATTGAACCGCAAAAGCTTTTGAGCTCCAGTTTATAGCAGAGGAATATTCTTATTGTCTTCTGCTTTATATTTATGATTCGTTGCACTGAACGTTTAGGTATTTCTTGCATAACATTGTCATAATTTAACCATATAGTTTGGAAGCGCCCCCGATTAGACCCGAAAACACAAACCTCCGCCGGCTCGGTAGCGGAACCAATTGGACCCCAGAATGACCAAATACTACACTCTAAATTTTTGATGTAAATATTTATTATGCCACCCATCAAATCATACGAATGTATGTTAATTAATAGAGTTAGATAAAAAACTCATATGTTAACGCCAATAAATCTTTCATATTAAACACGCAAGTTAATTAATTTAACTTTATAAACTTTTGTTCCGTAAATGTGATAATCGCCATTGTGATGCCAGTGGTGCTCGAGGTCAAAAAACATAAAAATTGGGGATTTCGAACATCTAAACTCCACCACAGGGGCAGTGAATAATACGTCATTTAATTATTCGACAAATTCATCCATTGTTCTAGTTAAATGAGTAGCGGTAATTAAGTTTTTTTTTTATAGAAGTCGAAGTTTCGCGCCAATCGTGCGTATTTACATTTTAAATTTTCACAAATATCACACATACACATGTAGATATGATTTAAAATGTGACAAATATTATTTAAAATCTTATAAACAACTAGAAAATGCCCAGATCTTAACGTAATACACGAACACAGGTCCAATAACACGTAATATTCATTACCACTACTCAATTTGTGTTAAAAATCGCCGACTGTAATTGTTTTTTTTATTGTAATGATGTGCGAAGACGATTATGCCAAACAATTTTTTTTTTAATTTTGTTCGACTCGATTAATTAATATGTGAGAAATCGATACTTGGAAATTTAAATAAATTTGTTTTAAGCATTAAATACAGTAAGCATTATTTATAATAATGGTATATACTTGTCGAATGTAATTTTAATAGTTTTTCGGACATTTATAAAACGAGCCATCAGACAGGACCTAGGTTTATGACCGGGATAGGTACCTCATTTATTGAATTTCCCGCCGAATTGTTTCTATATTTGTATTTAAATTCGGAATGCGCTCGCTGTTCAATGTATTGGACATTTATTTACTGTGGATTTTATTTTTGATCCTTTCTGATAGTTTGACCGACATGACTACAGAATGCCAAGTATACATTTTATAGGTAGGCTTAACAAATGTTTTTGGGAATGATGATAAATTAATTATATAAATTGAGTAGGCATTCCGGAAACACTTTGAAATGACGTTCATAGTTTTAGGGTTCCGTACCTTATAAGGAAAAAACAGAACCCTAATAGGACACTTCGTTGTCTGTCCGTCTGTCAGTCTGTCAAGACCTTTTTTCCCAGGAACGCATCGAATACGTAGGTCCATAGTCCCTTGGAGCTCTAAAAAAATCAAGCTTCTAAGTCAACGCAATAAAAAATATATGTACGGCCATTTACCTATGCGACACTTACTACTGGTACTTCCCGTTGGCCTAGAATCATTAAATTTGGCAAAAAACAATCACAGCACATATGTATAAAGGAAAAATCCGTAAAGTCCGAAAATCGTTAATTTGTAGTTTTATCTCATATTCTTTTTTCTACGATTACAAAATTACATTTACAGTTGGAGAAATGACCGTGACATATATCGATGTATGGGAAAACATGTTTTTCAACTACAATGTTAAGTTTGTTTTTGGGATAAATTCATCCCATCTAAGGAACCCTACATTGTGCGTGGTCCAACACGCACTTGGCCGCTTTTTTTTGAGTTATGTAATTTTGGTTTCTATTATATTGAGTAGTTTTTTTTTGTGGTAGTTTTCCAACAACATTTAAAAAAACTGACCAAGTGTATGTCGGACTACGCACAGTGAAGGGTTCCGTAGTATGTATGAATATTTAGGCACACACTTTGCACAGCATCCATTTTATCGACTGCAAAAATAAGTTTGTATTTCTCGATAAAATATGATAAAGA
This sequence comes from Agrochola lota, assembly GCA_947364205.1. Lineage (NCBI taxonomy): Eukaryota > Metazoa > Arthropoda > Insecta > Lepidoptera > Noctuidae > Agrochola > Agrochola lota. The sequence goes on along the minus strand of OX376235.1, from coordinate 14,157,458 downwards.
AAGTTAATTCTGTGACGGGCTATTTTCGGTTACGACCGGTAACCGAAAATAGCCCGTATCTCAAAAACTATTGACATAAAAACAAAATCACCTATAAACATGTTCATTGTTTTAATTAAGACAATTAAAACAATAAAGATGTTTATTAAGTGGCTTTGCTTCTTTTCGTGTGGTTAGTGACGAACCTCAGAAATATATGAAATAATAATACTAAAAAAAAAATGGAAACATGAATATATTAATTATTATTCAATAATGAGATCCAACAATACACGCATTATGTGCACATTTATTTTTTCATCCCTCGGTTACATGTATGCGGAATGCCACCCATAATTATGTTTGTCGTAATATCACTGCACTATTGCTTAGGGGTGCAAAGAATACATCTTTTTCCAAATTTTCATCGATATAGTGTAAATAGTACTGTCGGGGGACCCTCGTCACGAACGAAGTTCCGTTTCACGTATGATTTAAAACGCATTTTTCGCATCCGCCATCTTGGCTTTACATTTTGACCTAAGTATCGACTTTAGCAGCTTCAAAAACATTGAAAACGATACCCATGATGAAAAATATTTAAAATCATCTGCCATCTTGGATTATTAGATTACATTTTAACGTCACTATCGGCTTTAACACCCTGTAAAACCGTGAAAACGACACCCATGACGAGAAATTTGAAAATTTTCGCAGCCACCATCTTGGATTTACATTTTGACCAAATTCACATTTTCTCTCTCTATCAAATTAGAAGAAGACAGTCGCAAGTATGAACACTTTTCGCGTGACAATTTCTGCCAGTTTACTCCTACCGCAAGCCGCGTTAAGAATTTCGTTCCAAAAATAATATAGTTGAATTTAAAAAAATATTTATTGTGACCCTCACAACAACAACCCCTTTCATTTGATATGTCATACGGCACACAGCTTGCAAAACTTTTTTTTTCAATTTTCTAATTTACTACTAAAAGTGACCCCATATTCAAAATACATTTATTTTCGTTACAAATCCGTATTTGGGTCACAGAAATTCATATGTGTACCAAACAACTTAATCGGTCCAGTAGATTCGGAGCAAATTAGCTGAGACCGACCGACAGACCGACACACCAGTGATCCTTTATGGGTTCTTTTTTCATTCGTTCGTACAGAACCCTAAAAAGTTACTCCCCTATCCACACTGTACTTACAAATAAAATTAATACTATAAAAAATAAAATAATAAATGAGAAATATACCAAAGAGTTTTTATTCAATTTCTACTACATTTTTATGCTCGATTTTATTGCTAGTATCGATTAGGATGAATGGAACTTTTGAATCGAAAAAAGAAAATTGGGTACACGGGCAGCACTAAGAAGTGTCACATCGCAACACAATTTTCAGTAATTTTTATCAAGATTTGATCGTCTTTTTCATGTAGTTTATGTCTAAAAAATGGTAAAAGTAAGAATGCAGAGAGAATAAATACTATTTTTATTATTCCCTTTTGCATATTTGCTGCAAGAGAGTAGGTTGTTTATGTACATATTTTCAGCGAATTTAAATAGCCTGCCTTTTGGATAGGTCTAGTAATACCTATTCTATGCAAGTTTCTCAGTGTACTGACGCGGTTTGACTGACTTCAACATATAATTAAAGATATTTGCCACAAACTTACTGTATAAAATAGGCGCGGTAACATATGTTTCTTAATAAATTCGAATGCTGAAAGTTGATGTAAATTCCTGAATTTCATGACGTAATACGCAACACCCCGTCGAGTCAGCTGATGTGTCACGTGTCAAAATCTTGTCGAGCAGAGAGGTTAAAAAGGTTGTAACCAAATATTGAAACAACATCCTGGCAAATTTTCATAAAAAATGTGCAATGCTGTTAAGTAAGAAAAGAAAAATAAATAAAAATAAAAAACTTATTGGCATCTCAATATTTTTGTGAATAAGCGGCCAGTATTTTTAATTACATAAATCTAAAAAGGTTGTGCAAAACAGAACTCGATACTTTTCGAAATTTTTAATGCAAAAATTAATAATGTTGCTGTACAACGCTACAAGGTTCTTTGGGCGCGTGGCCAAAATCGGATCTAACAACGTCATCTTGTTTTGTCAATACAATTTCCATGGAATTAGTATGTACTTAATTTCTGTGACAATTTACACATATGTATATGTTTAGCAAAAAAAAACAAGTCTCTCCTGTCATTCAAGCGCCAACATATCCTTGTAGCACTCTAGTTTGAGTACAGTGCGTTCACCCTGTGTCGTAACAGGACATTGAATTTCCTCAATGAGCGGTTTCATGATGCACAATAACCATTTCAATGGAATCAGCGAACAGGACCTACCCAACGCGACACACGCATCCTCTCCTATTTCTCCTTATCTAACTCCACATTAACGGGGCGTGCGGTCCAATAACATTGTAAATGTAAACCATCTTCATGAATGTCGCTCATAAAAATACAAATATGGAAGATTTAGTCATGTGATATCATTTATATTGACGTGTTATTATTTTGCGGTGGATCGCTCGATAACACATGTATTATTTTACTTGCTACATAAGTTTGTTCGTTCTAGTAGTAATAGAAATAATTTAAATAATACACTAGCTGCGCCCCGCGGTTTAGTAAGTCAGGTAAGGTAAGGTATAGCTATAGGTAAGTCTCGATTCCATAGGAATATCGGGATAAAACGTATCTCATGTCCTTTTTCAAGCTATGGTCTTCTCATGTGCTATATTTCATCCAAATCCGTTCAGCCGTTTTAGCGTGAAATCGTAGCAAACTACCTCACTTTCGCATTTATAATATTAGTTAGGATTGAACATGAATCTTTTCCTGTAGTAGACCGCGGGCTTAGGTTAAACTTGAGCTTAACTATAGTAACTTATTGATCAACAGTTCCAGTACCCACGAGACTACACATGACACTTTAACCAATTAAGGTACAAGCAATAGTTTAACGTAGGGTTTTTATTATAGTTTCGTGTGTTTTATTAAATAGTTCTGTACCCTAATTGCGTAATACACGATCGATCAGAATCTGAATCGCTTTGAAACAGATTGCTAAACCATTGCTACATAAGTTCGAAAAAAAAATCAGCTCAACAACGTGAATAACGCAATGAATGTTGTTCAACTGTCAAAATTAAACAGATTAGTCATAATCGTTTACGAAAATGTGTTGCGTAATAAGATAGCTGTATTGCACCGGCAATATACTCATCATAACATACTCATATGATAACGTTTTGTGTGCCCACGACCTCGCCGGGTTAAAAACTATGGGTGATAGAAGGCGCCTCCAAAATGAGTTTCAGTTTTCAAAATATGAAATTGTAGCATCGAGCGTAGCGTGTCAGCTACGCCGCAACTCAGCGCTACGTCGTCGTAGCGACACCGCTACGCGCATAATTTCCGTGTTGGTTGCAAAGTATTGCAAGCACGATATTACCTAGTTATACATTTAGATCAGAGAGACATTAGAAATAGGTGTAGCTCTCTGTTTATCAAATTCTACTTTTTATCCATGGCATATGTATGACAAACTTTAAACACAATAATATTTTTATCTAATACTTCCTTATAAAATATGGAAACAACAATTCAACAACTTTATGAAGCGTGACACAATTTTTTCCGTAGAATATGTACACAAATTTTTTTTTTTTAGTTCTAACTTTTGATTTTTTTAAGAGAAAAATGCCCCGATCTCGGTATTCAAGAAACTTAAAATGACTTTATAAACAAAGATAATGAATCAAAGTGAATCCTTACACAGCCGTGGGATTATGTAATCAACGATATAATCATTCTGTGAATCGTGGTGATATAGAGACTAGTAAGCAATGTTAGCACTAGCAGTAATAAACATGATTACAATAGATCCGCATCTGATTGTTGCTAATCCAACAATATTAACGTGTACATAATTTAGCTAGCTAGCTAGCAGCTATGTAGCTAGCAGTATCCTTTGAGGTGCTTGAATTTAATTGTAAACAGTTGTAATGGAGTTAACTTAGTGTGAAATTAAATCTTACAGAACACAATATGTATTCAAGGATGTATTTATTCAAGCGAATGCTTTGATTAATGAAATTATTTATTGCTAGGATATATGTGATTATTTACTTCACTCCGATTAGGTATAGTATGTTTACTTATAAACTTAACCACATAATTGTTCTGTGAAATATATTTAAATTTTAAATTTATTAAACCGTCCGATTCTTCTTTTGCCACACGAAGGACGAAAAATATAAAGGTAGGAATACACTACTGTGTCGTGTTGTGTCGCAAAAACACACTATAATAATGATTTCTAACCATACTAAATGACTGTTTGAAACCGATATGGTTCTGACGCAACACGATACAGTAGGGTATTTCTAGCTTAAGTGGGTGGTAACTATGACGTCACATTCATATGCATGTGAACCATAAAGACGTTCAAGTAAACCGAGAGCTAATGGAAATTATTCAAATAAGGGTCGATCTTTTATATTAGGACGCTCAAATATCCGGAAAATTAATGTAGTGGTCAACAGACGTGATAAGTCCCACATATTTTACTAAACACTGATTTTTAGAAGAAGCGTGTTCTCAACCGTGTGCGTATCAAAAAACTAGAGGTGTCGTGGGACACCCGGTTGCCACGAAGTTCCTTTCGCTTTTGCACACTTAGCGAGTGAGAGCTAGACCGAAAAAAACTGGTCAAGTGCGTGTCGCACCACGCATAATGAAGGGTTCCGTAGTTGGGATAAATTTATCCCAAGAACAAACTTAACATTGTAGTTGAAAATGACGTTCTCCCATACATTCCAACTGCAAATGTAAGTTTGTAAGCACAATATTGAGAGATTTACCATGTAATTTTAAGTCCATAGATTTCTTATAGATTTTCTTGTAATCTATGAGTAAAAAACCATCTTTCTTTTTTATTTTCAAAATCACTCACTCAATCACACACAACTAAGCCTAAAGCTTAGTTGTTTCAGAGATATGGTGGAAGAATGGTCAATTTACATCTATTTTCACAAATATCTTCAAAAGTATTTTTTTTTTATTATAAAGAAAAAATATTTGAGATCCTCAGAATAAGCCCTTTTATTTGATATGCCACACGATATAGTTTGCAAAACTTTTTTATTTTTATTGAATTGGTCCGGTAGATTCGGAGCAAGTAGGCTGACACAGACGGAAAACCAACAGTGGGTTTGCAAAAGATGATTGGTATATGCCTATAATTCGATCATCACATCTTGAAGCAGATATTCCATTACTCTTGAAATAATAGATACAAAGTATTAACAATGTAAATTCTACTCAAATCTAAAGTTACATAAAACAAACATACATTCAAAAAGACACACATCCTTAACTGTGCCATCTAAAACTTTCATCATAAAGGTGGCTTGGAATAAAATATTCGTGAGGAGTTGAAATTGTTCCGTAGCACGGCTCATAACTCACGAGAGGGGAAGAAGCTCCCGAGAGTTGCGCATTTCTGGTGCTTTTGACGAATTTTTAAGACAGACATACGAGTGATCCTATTTAAAGGGTTCAGTTTTTTTCCTTTCGAGATACGGAACCCTAAAAACTGTACATTGAGTAATTGTAATATTTTGCCCGTCATAATTTTACACTTTTTTCGGTATAATAAGCTCTCATTCCTCAATAATTGTGCAGAGGATAATGTGTGATAAGAAACGTCGTTCCAACGAAATAGACAAAGTAGACAGATATTACAGTCAAACTGTGTTCTCTAATTAAATCTGGACACCAATACCGTCACTGCAAAGAGAAAGTCGGCGAGAGGCTGTTTAGTTTGTAGCGAGTTTATGTGAGTTTCTATTTATTAAACAGGAAACAACACACATTTTAGGATTTCAGTATGCTTTGTAAAAGGCTTCGGTCATACAAGGGACTTAGTGGTTGCGGAGTTCTTCTGTTAAACTCCGCAACCACCCTCCAGACCCTTGTGTGCCTGCATGTGGACAAAAATATAGCTTTTGGAAAATGTGTGACTCAGTATATTGTTTGCTCTGTGTTTTTTCAGCTAGTTGTGTATTTTTAGAACTTTTGTGGATTACCAGTTCAAAATATGTCAGCTGGTGGAGCTATCACAAGACTTTTTCTATTACGTACATGCCTTTTTTTTTTTTGAAGATGGGAAATCATCAAATGGCTTCTCCCGCTCTGGGTGGAGCGAGAGGGCGTGTCAGACTTTTACTGACTAAAATCCACCTGTGTTCCTTCCGTTGCCCGTGTGGCCGCGATATCCCTTTCGGACAAACCCGCAACCCCAGCAGGCATTGGTCCACACGGACCCCGTCAGTTGGTGCTGACATCTCTTTGAGGCGGGCGTGGAACACAACGCGCCGTCGACCCAGGCCTGATCCTTATCGGACGGCGAGCTACCCATTGCTCACTGACCGCAAGCCCGCGCCTACGGTGGCCGGAAGCCAGCTTGTGACTCCCGACGCCCGGGGCGTCTCCTGCGGCGACTAGGGGCGCGAGGGCGTGCAGCTTGCATCTCCCTCACACGCTCCGCCTCCTCCTTCGCGAGCATAACTGCTTCCCAGAAGGAGGTGACGGCCTCCCATGCACTCTCGCTCCGAACCATGGCCTGAACCAGGGCCGGACGCGAGAGATCGCCGCCGCCGATCGCCTCCTTGAGGACACGGCGGTGCTCCGCCCAAGCCGGGCAGACCTCCACCGTATGCTCCACCGTGTCCTCCGGGCGATCCACACAGTGGTGAAACCCGGGCGTTTCCTCCCGCCTTATACGGAACAGGAACCTCCCGAAACAGCCGTGTCCGGTGAGGACCTGCGTCAGGCGGAAGGTGAGGACGCCCTGGCACCTCTCTAGCCACTCCTCAAAGAGGGGACTTATCGCCACAATTGTGGCGTGCCCAATTACGTACATGTCTACTTCTCAGATAAATTTTTATGTTTTAGTATAACTTATGCAAACAAAATACATAAATTCTGCGTAATGACAAAGTAAACATTGTGTATGAGTGACAGGTTACTTACAGGATAAACAGCTGAACTTTCGTTTATTTTAGTACGTAATAAAAATATTTGTTACTGAGAAGTTTTTTTTTTCGTGTCGCTGGCACGACTATATTTCAGATCTTGAGACTTTGAACGCTTGTCACCAACACACGATCATGTTAAACAATTCACCTTGATCAATTATTTACGTTTTACGTTTTTTACGTTTCGGAAAAAAAATAAGCAAAAAAAAATTTTTGTTGATTTGGAAAACAAGTAAATTTGCGAATAATTTATTAGACGATACCCAATGGTAAGCTTTTGTCATACAGGTAGCTAAATTTATTCTCGCTATTTCAAAGCGGGGGTTATTTTCACAAATTTCTCTCGAAACGTTAGGTAATTCATTTTCCAACAAGGTAAAAAAATTACGTCCTTGTATTTAATGCTCAATAAAGCGAAACATTCAAGGATAACTATTAATTAAATATTAACAAGATCTCTTGAAGGCATTATAATAGATATTGGTACGATCTGTAGCTTATGTAGAACCTCATTATGCTGATATTGTAAATTAAAATAAATAATACCCGTAAAATCAAAGCTGTCATGATCTTGTCCAAATGCTAGCTAGGTAATTGCTGAGAATATGCTGAAGTAACGTATTTGCGGCGCCAGCAAATATTTGGTTTCAGTGTGGGCAATTAGAATTGAGATAAATAATGCAAAATCTCTTCGCAATAAATTCAATTAAAAGATATTTTCAGATTGAGGCAAGCTATTTTCTGCTTATCTCTCTACGAACTGTATGCTGCCGTATATCTCTCTACGGCCTTTAATAAAATACCTATATATTTTGATAAGGCAATCACGCACAACTACCTAATAGTTTCCTGCCTGGTGTTTGATTAGACAATCACTACTAAAATTGGTTCTTGATCGGTAATGAATTATATAATAGGTTTCCAAATCAACTGAATTAATTGAATGAAAAAAATGTTATTATGTTCTGACACAAAAAACGCCACTCAGTAATATCAAAAGGAAATCGTTCTACGGTAAATTCATTCGTTTAATATTTCACGTGGCGAGCTAATAAATCAGGGTCAGATGTTGCCGCAGAACTTCGGATTTTAATTAAGTAACCTCAGGGAGGATGGATGTCAACAGTCGCCTTGAACTTTCTCTTTGTCTTGTAAAATATGGTGGCTGTAATTAGATAGCCTAAGACTTTGTCTACGGTTAATATTCACGGCCAAAACTACATATTTCGACGAGTACTTCTAAACCTTTACATTACTTAAAGTATTAATATAAAATGTGTGTTAAAACAACGTGTTCTATTACGATTTATTTTAAAGAGCATTCAAATAATAAAAAAGCATTTAACTGTTGCCATCGGTATGATAAAAATTATGTGTTTTATGCATGTTCAACAAATTAATAATGCTCACGAATAAAACCGCTTCATTAACGCCATGGTGAAACTCTACCATTCAGATTGTTTGATTTTACACAAACGAGTCCCTTTTGTTGTAAATTACATTATTACGAAACTATCATGGAGTTTTCCAATTAAAGCTTATTAAGTTGGCGGTACAGAATACAAATTTAATGATTGTGTAAAAATTGACTCTTAAATTTCAATGTTTTCTAAACTATCAAGGTTTTCACGAGACAGGCTGGACCTAGTATGGAGACCACAAGTTTAAATATTGAAATTGTTTTTCCTTTTTTACAATAATTTTAGGAGTAGTTCATTTGTATTCGTTTTAAGGAAATGTAAGAATAATTTTATTTGCGTAATAAACAATTTATTATAATTATTTATTAGATTTAGGAATGTTATAAAAAAAAACTATTGTTATCGGGACGATTTTTAACACAACACATCAGTTCTGCCAAACAATCTGTAAAGCCCATAGCAAAAGTGACAACCATAGTCTCAGTGTGCAATAGGGATTATATCAACAACATTATTTCATCGGAAAATTATTTAATTTTAAAACTACATCTACGAAATGTCCCAGTCTAGTTCTACTTCAGTGAAACACGTGATTTTTAAGACTTCTAAAGCGACTTGGCTTTAGAAGTCTTAAAAATCACGTGTTTCACATCAAATAGGTTTAAAATATCTTGCGGTAACTTTGACTCGGGTTAAGTTCTCGTACATCTGGTACGTTCGAGAAGTCGGTCACGAGAGTTGGCGAGTCTTGCTCTGAAGTAACTTTACATTAGCTGATCGAGTGGAGAGTTTAGATAAGAAGGTTGTTTATAGTGTACAGCGTCACATCGGACTACACCAGACTGTCGCGTTGAGATAAACTTTGGGTTAGTTAAGTCAATGTTCATAGGGTTTAAATCAGGGCAGCAATTGAGTAAAAACAGTATCAAAGAAAAATCGTTTGAGTGTCCTTTTTCCCTTTCGTAGCTTTGTAACCATTGTAACTTTATACCACCATCTACACCATAACCACGTTTCCTTAGATACCATAACAAGTTATTTTGTTACACATACACTATATAACACTTTTTCTGAACTTTACACACACAAACTACAAATACACCACTTATTTACTCAAATTCATATTATACATCTACTACACGACCTCACATCATCATTCATACAAACGTTATTACTGCTGCGCTATTTATACAAAACCACTTCTATTGTCTTTAACCCAGCCCGACTACAATCAGCCTATATTTTTTCTGTAAATCTTGCTCGTGACGACTATTCTATTGGAACCATGTTAAATGGGTGACAACCTACAAACCATAAATGAAATTGACAATATTGAAATAGCGCGTACAATTGAATGTGATTGCTCTGAGATCTCTAAATACATTACAGTAAATAAAAATGACTTAACGATTGTCTCTCAGAATATTAGAAGCGTTTACAGTAACTTCGATGATTTCTCCTTTCTGTTATCTTCTTTCAAATTTCAAACTGACATCATAATTTTAACAGAGTGTCGACTAAACGATAACAAACCAATTCCTAAACTAAATAATTACCACTGTTTTGCTTCTACTCGACATTTAAACCAAAATGACGGAGTAGTAGCCTATGTTAAGGACACATTAAAACCAAAAGTAAAGGAAATAAAGTTGGCCCAAGCGTCCTGTCTCCAGGTAGATGTTCTGAATAACCATATTTTGTGTATATACCGCTCTCCATCAAACACAAACACTGACAATTTCATTGAATCTCTTTGCACTCACCTTGATACTATAACATCGCAAAAAAACATAGTTATAACGGGAGATATAAACATTAATATTAGAACTAAAGACATAGAGACGCCACAGGACAGTAAAAATAGAGTGAATTATTTAAATATGTTGTCATTACATGGTATACTCCCTGGACATACATTACCCACTAGGGAAAGGAATTGCTTGGATCATTTTATGATAAAAATTAACAAAAAAAAGGTGTCCGTATTTATCGCTATCCTTCATACCACTGTCACTGACCACTACACTACTTTTATGTCACTGCGTAAGCAAAAATACACACAAGTTGCAAATAAAACCACTACTCGTATAAATTTCGAGCAAGCTTTAAATCAAATACGTGAAAAAAAAATTGCGGAATTATTGTTCTGTGACGACCCCAATTTATTGACGGAGATACTCATTACTGAACTAACTGAAACAATTAATCTCAACACTACCACAGCTAAAATTCCAAACAGTAAACGTATAATTAAACCTTGGATAACCCCAGGCATACTTCGTTGTATTAAGAATCGGAATAAATTGCAAAAGACATTTAGAAGTGACCCACACAACGAAGTAAATAAAATAACATACAATCGGTATAGAAATCACTGCAACGGACTCATAAAAAAAATTAAAAGAAAACATGATCGAGAATTACTTGCTAAGTCAAAATCAAACAATAAATTGCTTTGGAAAAATATTAAAACAATAACCTACATAAATAAATCTAAAAGCCAAAACATTGAACTAACTAATATTAAATCAACCCCTATTGAATCGGCTAATTGTATTAATGATTATTTCGCAAATATTGGCAAACAGCTGGCCCAACAAATTCAACCTAGCGCTAATAATGACCCTAACTATGTACCTGATCGACTGTCAACACAAACTAATTCCTTTGTACTCTTGGACACAGAACTCAATGAAGTAGACAGAATCCTGATGAACCTAAAGTCGGATAGTGCCGCTGGCTGGGACAATATCCCCACAAGATTTTTAAAGCATATACGCGAGGAGGTTGTCCCAATTATAGCACATCTTGCAAATCTCTGTTTTAGAGATGGTGTTTTCCCAGCTTCCCTTAAAAAATCTATTATTACCCCGGTTCACAAGGGTGGGGACAGAGACGATCTCAACAACTATAGGCCGATATCTGTCCTTCCAGCTATATCGAAAATCTTGGAAAAATTAATAAATAGTAGACTTCTTAAATTCTTAGATAAATATAAAACACTATCCAAAACACAATTTGGTTTTAGGCAGAATATATCTACCGAAGACGCAGTTACCGCCTTAAACTCGCTAGTTACCAATCAACTCGATAAAAAAAAAAAATGTTTAACCATCTTTTTGGATCTTAAAAAGGCATTTGACACCGTCTCTGTGCCAATCCTTGTGAACAAACTAGAAAACATTGGTGTAAGAGGAACTTCACTCAACCTGCTTAAAGATTATCTCTCTAACAGGATGCAAAGGGTTAAGCTGGGGCAATACGTTAGTGATGATGCAGAAGTGTTGTACGGCGTGCCTCAGGGTAGTGTTTTGGGACCCACACTCTTTTTAATATATATAAACGACCTCTGTAATATGAAAATTAATAACGCCAAAGTCTTTTCGTATGCAGATGACACTGCTGTCGTTTTCTCGGGGAGTTCCTGGGATGACGTACAGCAAAGTGCGTCATGTGGTATGGCCCAAATTTCTATATGGCTAAATAATAATCTACTGACGTTGAACACCTCAAAAACTAATTATATATGCTTTAGTATATGTAATCGCACACAACCAGATAGGGACCTCACAATTAAAGTTCACAAATGTGGTGACACTCAAAGCGAAACCTGTGACTGCCCTACCATCAATAAGGTCACCCAAACTAAATATTTGGGTGTCATGATTGACCAGAGATTATCTTGGTATCCTCACCTTGAGCAGGTCTCAAATAGGATTCGTAAACTCAGCTGGATTTTTAAAACACTGAGATATGTGGTTCCAAAAAATGCTACTGATACCGGAGACCCATTTGGAAATCTATTAAAGGATATTTATATTGCTTTAGTGCAGTCTGTTTTGGTGTACTGCATCCCAATTTGGGGAGGGGCAGCTAAATCCAAATTTATTACTGTGGAACGAGCTCAACGAGCCCTAATAAAAATCATGTTCTTTAAAAGGATTAGATTTCCCACCGAGAGTCTTTATCAGATAAGTGATTTGCTTTCGGTGAGAAAACTTTACATTGTTCAGACTATTTTGAAAAAACACAAAGAGCTGCCTTATGATACCGCTATCTTATCAAAAAGGAGGAAAGATGTTATAGCACCGATTCCTCAAACAAAAACCAGGTTTTGTAGCAGGCAATACGAGAAACAGTCATCTCAACTCTATAATAAAATAAATAAAGAAATATATGTCTACACCAAACAATTTCTAGAATGTAAAAAACTTGTAATCCAATGGATAAAACCACTATCATATGAGGACACTGAGGCCCTCCTGCAGCACACATCATAACTCACTCATTCATGCACACACTTACTCTCATGCACAACCTTTACAATTACACACATACAGGTCACACACACACACACATCCTACACTAACATACATCCCATAACACAGATCACATAATTATGCCCACCTCACCTCACATTACATACACAAAACGCACACTAAGTTATATTAAATCTAATTAAATCTAATCTAATCTAAGTCTTAAAATTGTAATTAATTATAAATAGTAAATAGTAAACAATGGCATTTCTTGTGTACATTATGTAAATTTAAGTTACGGAAGAGGGGAGTGTCCTAATACAGGCATTTACTTGCTTAAAGGGACACTTCTATCACTAGTATGTAGTACAATTTTGTTAAAGAAAATAAACTATTTGTATTTGTATTTGTATTTGTACATCGCGCAAAAATCCTGCTTTGCGCAAACAGAGTTTATCGCGCGTTTAGCATAGCTTATACAACATCCCGATGTGACTGTGTGTCATTTACTCTAATTTAGTTACAATATATTATTATATTTATTTTAAAACCGTCACTTAAGGGCTGATTCGGGGTTCTTAAGAACACATTAAATCTCAATTTTATGGGTTGACAGCTCGACACGTTACCCTAATTAATAACAAGATATCCTATTTCTTTAAAATGTTAAAACAATATTGAACCTCTTACAAACCCATTCCATTTATATTTTATGGGAAGCGACCCGTGGCCACTTTCTACAAATATTCTGAGAACCAAAACGGGCTCGGGCAGTTTAGACGGACCCTTTAAAACAATTGACGAATTGTAAAAATAGCCATAAGTCTATTCTGCGAAACTGTCGGAATCGGTGTTATATAATCAACATGCGGCTCTCAAAGTTAGTGCGAACAAGGTTGCACTTACATGAATATAATGTAAGGTAAAGAAACCAACAAACAAATAGAAAACTAGAGAATTAACTAAAGAATAACTTATGAACCATTCCAAAGGCATGCAAAGCCGATGTCTCCATTGATTTAACTATCTATTATCATTATCCTATAACTGTAGTTATAGGATAATGATAATGATATTGGATTAATTGTTTTATTATTCTGGCGGTTACCTGGAACACTTGAATAGGTTTCGTGCTAAGAACATAATTGTATGATTTATTTAATACAATATAATATAAATTGTAGCTTTAACTTTTCCATCGCAAAAGATTGATATTCCCCGGACCCAAAGCAACAAACAGTAATATAACCACATCTGGAGATCGTAAATGTCACGATACCCGACCTATTCGGGCCACTCAGAAACAATTCAGAGATTTTAAGTCTTTGTTGCAAAAACTTGTAAAGAGGCTAAGAGTTCCATGTGCGGCATGGAATATTTTGGGAATTTGGGACAGGGAGATTGTTAGACAAGAAAGGCAGTTGGTTTTGAGTCGCGAAAGAGGACAGACATGTCAGACATCAGAGTCCGTAGCCAGGGTAGTTAAGTTGGGAGGGTTGGTTTGAGACCACGGTAGGGTGTGGACGTAATATTAGGCCATGTCCAAGTGGGCTGTCGCAAGATAGCGAGTATTATTTATTAAGTTAAATATAGTTGGGTTGAAACCCAGATTAGACTAATGTAGTATTTAACGAAGTACGAGTATGTGTGTGTGTTTGTTGGTGCGACTGAGTGAGTATTTCATTATAATAATCATCCTAGGCTGGTAATATAATTAAAGTTCTTGTAACTCAACACTTATTTAGTATCGTGTTTTATAACTAATGTTACATTCTCGTGTATTACGTGTCCATATCCTAATCCGTACCTTGGCAGATTATTGTCACTAGCAGTTGGCTATAGGGAAATGGCGAAGGCCTTCCACCATACTTGACTGGGCAGTAATGCCCCTGACTTATGACAACTGTTGACTTTGAGATGATGCACCACATTTGGAAGGCAGAGCCATAAATACTCACAGTTCATTTGGAATTGATCTAGGCTATAAAGCCAATCTGTAATTGCATTACAAAACAACCAAACGTTGGTGATGATTTCTGTTTCCACGAAGTTTTTGCCACAGAATACCTTGCGTGAGGCTTTTTGACACGTATTTCCAGGGAGAGGGGGTAGGCTTCACTAAGTACCTAAAACTGAATTGGTAGACGTTCTAAGAACGCTAGGGACCGTGTCTCATTAAAACCCCACCCGGCTGTTTGTAGGCCTATTACTGAATCGACACTATTTATTGAGACACGCTATTGGGACGCAACGCCGCTAACCGCCGCACCGCATCCTCTAAATGGGGCAAATTAAGGAAATATGAAGTGACGAACTACCACTTCGGTGTTCACCAGGTACGATCGTAATGTATTCTGCTAGAGACTGAGTCTACGGTGCGCTTGTGCAAGTTTTGTGTCTTTCATATTAGTACGCGACTAGAACTATTCAATATTAAACTTGTTTTCCTCAATAACAGTTGGACTTCGCAGTACTCTGTCTTAGGATTGAGTAAAACATTTATTTAGTGCTTAGGGAGCGTGTTCCGTTAGAATCGTATTAGTTCCTCAGAGGTTCTATGCGTTAGGTCTAACAGGACACGTACAATGAGGCAAACGTTGTTATACGGTTCCCGGTCTCACTGAAGTGGGTATATTGTAAACAAACGAATTAACGTAGTAGTACGTAATCGTATTTTAAGCACAAGTGTAACGATCCTTTTACTCCTTCCACCTTACCAAGTCTGTATTGCAGATATTGGTGCTCAACTGCGAGAGGAGGAGACGTAGGCGTTCCTACATTTATAATACTAAAACATAATACTATATTATATACTTTTGCATACCCTCTTGTCTTCTTAGCTTCATATTATAATACTCGTGTTTACTAACTATGAATTCCCAATATTAACTTCCCTGTCCAATCCTTGTCCCCTAGCTCTGCCGAGACGGGACAAGGTAGTTTAGTTTATGGGAATTCTTCTCTTTCTTATATCGGTGGGAGGGTGACCAAGTCTGGGACGAGCCCTACAGAACTGTGCGGAAAGGAGGGGCACAGTTCTTCCCCTACGGGGGAACCGATCCAAACACTAATATTAACACAATTAGGGAAAAACGAAAATTTTATCAGCCTAGGGTAATTCAGGTATTGTCACACCGACAACGATCGTCGGGCAGTTGCCCACCAGACAAAAAACCCGTCTTAATTCGGTGGTTAATTTTGGACCAAGACGACTGGTCGGAGAATCCTCCCTTTTCTTTGGAGGATGAGTCAACCTTACACACTGTTCCTCATACCTCTATAACCATCATTGGGTCAGAACTACTGGACTTTTAAGCATATGAGATTACATACTCGTCCACGACACAAAGCCAACGCCACGTGTGCCTGATTTTTTTTTAAATATCGCCGTGGCCGCACCATCGAAACGCACACACTATTTTTATAAACCATTCAAAGCAAAAGTTTTGTCATCCTCAAACCTATTATATTGACAAAAGAAGCTTGATTGCTTAAACGAACCTGATTTCAAACGATTATAATATAGAAACAAAATTGTATGTTGTATTTTCTGTTAAAAATTATTTTCACAAATTGCCAATTTAAATTAAATTTTCAGCGCCGCTGCAGCGGCTGCTGAGACCCTCAAGCGGCGCAAATACTGTAACCTTGCGGGTAGCTACAGTTTTGAGCCGTTCGGGGTCGAAACGCTCGGGTCGCGGGGTCCGAGTGCTCGTCTTTTTTAAGGAAATTTCTCGCCGATTGGTCGATACTTCACGTGACCAGAGGGCTGGCTCGTTCTTTGGCCAAAGAATTAGCATTGCCATTCAACGTGGCAGTGCTGCCAGTCGTACGTTGTGCCAGGGTACGTTTCCGGATGACAGCGATGCGGACGAATACTTCGACGCCTAAGTGTCCTTTTGTTTTTTGTATCTATTTGAATAGTTAGTTATTATATTTAGTACCTAGTGTAAATAGTTATTAATATGATTTAATAATATTTGTATATAGTCCTGCATTAATTGAAAATAAATGTAATATAATCCGTTAAAAGAACACTAGTAACTGGAATAATAAACTTTTATTTGTAAAAAAAAAAAATTGGCAATATTTTACTTGGATAATTAAAATTGGCTATTTGTATTGTGTATTATATTTGTTGGATATTTATTTTATATAGTGCACTACCAAATTGCTCGTCTTTGATGTTGAAAGTGTTCCCTTTGACAGCACTTTGAGGAAAAAACAAATGTACTCGTAAAGATTACACTCGCACGCTCCATCGTTTTTTTCATGTGAGTAGTACGTGTAGAGAAGAATAGTAGCTAAAGAGAATGTAAGCAATAATCATTCTGTAATCGTAAAAGACAGTTTTCATAACGACAGCACTGTCTGATTAGTTTGATGGTGTTATCAGCATGGTGTCAGGGTAATCGAGTTCCAAGTGTTTGTTTTGGAGGAAAGTGGGAGTGGAAGAAATTTCTATATTTCTTTAGTAAGATAAGACCGTTATAACCTTTTGTATCAGATATTACATTATTGTCGTCTTTGATCTTAATCTCGCTTTGACATCGTTGCTCTAGATAAATGCACTGAAAACTGAAACTTCTGCTCAATTGACGCAATTCAATGAAAAGAGGACCAGGGCGACCAAGTTGTGCTCTTTCCCAAGTAAATCAATCACACCTTAAAGGAAATTCGACTTACAATTTATTCCGTAGTGTCCAATTAGATCTTGAGGGTCGCTACAGTCCATTTGTATTTAAAACACTTCTTTACAAATTAAATAAACCGCGGCAGGCGTATTCAAAGAATGGCGTATTGTATCGTTTGTAAAGATCTTCAGTTCAACTAAACTTTACTGAAATGTCTGAATGTTCTAGTTTTCTATTTAATAGGACTTTTTTATAGGTACAGCTACAGCAACAATGTACATAATACAAGGTTCACGCCGAGGGTGCAGTTACTGGAGTCGCACCGGAACGTCAACTTCAAGGCGTTCCTGGTCCGTCGCTTCTGTGGACAAGTTCCACAGGACAGTTATACAAAGTCAAGCTAGTACAAGATGAAGTGCCACGAACATAGTCTTAAAGTGGATCCGCAGTGGCAGCCCGCGAAATTCAAATCTTACGTTTTTTTGTAAATTGCAGGTCAGCTTCAGGTTGTATCTTGATCAAAATATGATTCGCGACCATAACAAATATGTATTTAGAAATAAATTATGTGCTTACAGAATTATAATCATTAGAATAATCATGAATACATCTCTCTAATTTAGATTTGTTCCTTAAGAACTTTTCCATATGAGATTTGTTCTTATGGAACAAATTATGCAACTAATAGGCGTTCAGATCAAATTTGAACAATGATTAGGTATTTTGCTGCTAAGCTGTTGTGTAATTTGGTATCTAGCTGCCACTTTTTCACGCTTAGCGTTCAATAAAAAAAACAGTTCTAAAAGATTAACACAATAAACACCGGGTGTTGTTGATACAGTATATTCGAAAACCTATAAAATTGCTTTAAAATACATGTGCCAAAGTTAAGTTGTGAACAACTTAGAATAAACAACGAAATATGGTCACACTGTACCAATAAACGGCGAAAACAACTTCGGTAGGAATCTTGTAAATTTCTATTTCCACACAATATTTCAGTCCTCGTGGTTGAAGATTGAAAATGCCTTCGGTGATTGTAAATTCGTAAAACATTCTTTGAAGCTTGGTCTTAAGCAGCTCAGGAGTAAATAAACATGTTTATTTACTTCGCAAAGCCAAGTAAATCTCGTGAAAAATGTAAGAATTATGTCGCTTGCACAAAATGCGGACGCGTTTTTGTAAAATCCTTCCTCACATCAGAGAGGTAGGGAGTAAAAGTTTGTGCGAAGGAATGTTTAGCGAGCCTCTTTTCACATGAGAGGAAATGTCCCGTGTGACGACCACTCACTATTTTACTGAAAATTCCGGAATGTCAAGCTGCAAGCAAATGTGTTCAGGAATGTATAGCTGGTAGGTATACAGCTAGTTGGTGATCACGTGCTCGTTGGCAGACGCTGCGCTTTGCGGACAAATTTTTCCCCTGCTTTATAGTAACCACGTACACATTCAAAATTGCCGACCTGAAAGTTTTATCAGTATATCAGTTACATCCTATTTGTACTACTTTTTTGTTTAGTAATCATACCTTTGTATATTGATACAACAAGAGTGAAAATTTCAAAAAGATAGTATCCACCTGTATAATTAACCACATAAACACTTATTGCTGTACTCGTATAGTGATGTCATTGTTAATATTGTAGTAGTCAAGTGTAGCGACATAAGCAGGTCAATGTGATAATCACGCAACTTTTCCCTTCGCTTTTATACCTACAAACATTTTCTTCAGGTCATTTTCAAAATGAAATTGCATCAAAATATGGAGTGTGATGCTACCCTTTATTTCAAAGACGTTTTAATCACACAGCCCAAGTTGATGGTAATTATGGACACAGTAAAAATATCTTTGATAATATTTTCGCGCTCAAATTAAAATCAACTTCCTAGCATCCCAACTGCAACTATCACAAAAGGTGGCCATCTGAATGTTTACACGACACAACTTTACGAGAAATGGACGAAGTCTTCCTTAATCTGTTCCGGAGTTTCTTGTCCGTTCGTCTCGATAGGAATCTACTACGCTTTGGAAAGGGCAGCTAATTTCATCTTTGTGACTGACCAATTCCTTGACAATTCAAAAGTGTGTGTTATTTCGTTTAATTGAAATACATATTTTGAGTTTGAGTTGGAGTAGGTAGTGTAGTGAGATGTTTTATTCCACAGCAAAAATAAAGCTTTATGTACAATGGCTGCCTCATCCTCGTCAGCTTAGCTTACGGCTTGATCTAGATATTTGTATCATTTATCATTTACACTGTTTCCCCTAAATCGTCTCCTTTTTATTTTATTATTATTTGCTCAACTAACATCCTATTTTACTTTCATTTACCTAACTTTGAATTTAGTTTTACTGTATACCTACTCATTGTTAATTTATTAGAACTAGTAGTCACCCAGAGGTCGAAATTCGACCATAATTCGTTAAAATTTTAAGTTGTATAGTACATACTAATTCTATGCTGCCATGTCATGATTCTAAGGTAGCCAGCCATCTTGTGTCAAACGCATGGTTTGATTTGTTTTCTTTTTTATTAATTTAATTTATTTCTCATGTATATTATATAAAAATATTAGCTTTCTGCATTCCTTCTTCATATAAAGTTTAACTGTGCGAAATTTCATACTCTTCCGTCCGCGTAATTTTCGTAAAATGGGGTACAAAGTTTTTGCTTCACGTATTAATATAATAATAATAAGTATTTATGCACTTTCTAGCCTGAAGCACAGGTTTAACCTAGTTCAGGCAAATAAGCAACTGTGCTCTATTTTAATAGTTAAAGTATTTGTTGTAAACGTGCCCGTTCTATAAATAAACGATTATTAATTAATTAAAAACTTATTAGTTGTTATGTCTCACGGAGGTAGAATTGGCCGGGAATTGGAAGGTGTTAGAATTGAAACTTTCCAAATGCGTTTTTTACACCTAAAATGGGTGCAACATCAAAGTAAATGTTATAATTGCAATTCTTTATTAATATTCTAGTTCGCTAGTTAGCCACATTTCTTATTTCTATTCAGTAATATTGCTATAAGAATCAAAACAGGTAAATATTTGACAGTTATTTGCGACGTTGCCAACTTTTAGGATAAACCTAAACGCACCCACAATACAAGAAGAAATTCTTAGTGTGGGGCAAAGATGAAAAATTTTACTTCTTTAGCGTATCGCCCATTATAACAGCACCACTCCAGTTCAGTAAAACCTTGGCACCGCCTCGAAAAATGTAGTCGATAATGCGCCGTAAGCAAGGCGACCGTTAGTCGCCAACGCGCCGTAAGCAAGGCGCCCGCTAGTCGCCTTCTGCAAGGCGATGACTCGCTGCCGCCACAGGTGAGGTGACAAATTGTTGTTCATTCACAAGCGAGGCGTCACCACGCGGATGCGAGGCGCATGCATGTATCCATGCCGCCTGCAGGCGTTTCTTCGCCGAGGAGCGGGCTCCTCGCTTGAAGCGTGCTGTCGGCATGCCGTCCACTATTCTGGATAGCCATCGTAACATAGATTTTTATTAATTTCAAATCCTAACTTGAATGACAAGTTGTTTGCCGCGTCGTCGGAGCCGTGCTGCTATAAAAGCGATGTCATTTAGACATACGATCGATTAATTAGAAATACGATCGCACACATAAAACGCACAACTCGTTCACAAAATGGTCGAATTCAATATTTATCAAGGTTTCAATTGGTGACCACCATAAAGCGAACCATGAAACTTACTTACCCTTACGTTTGCAATACCTAGACATAATAGCTCGTACAGGCCGCAGGGTTATCTTCAAGTCCAAAAGTATTCCCAAATTCCCAACTATAAGTGTTATTCAGTTATTTACGAGTATTGTGAGCGCCCTCCCATTAGTGAGGTCTCGTTAGCTGCTGGTAAACAAAATCTAGAGATTATTAAAGGAGACAAGGAACTACTTGGCCGAATCATGATAGCCATTGACATCCGTAATGAGAAGGAAGATAACGAAGTTCTTACGTTATGTTGAAATAAAAACCTTGTCGGAGAAATATTTCGAGACTGTAAGAAAGGCATGAAGATTTAATTATGGTTGCTTTATAGAATTTGATAGATATCATAGCTTACAAAACGTTTCTTTACGTTACAAGTTATACACAGAATGGGCATCTTTTAACGCTTTTTTTCCCGAAACAAGTCAGCGTACCTTAGATACTGATTGTTGAATTTCTATCCCTAAAGTACTCCTTACGTATATCAGCACATGTACCTACGTATAATATGATCTGTGCTACACTTGTTCCGATTCATTACTTACGAGGCTCTTACTTTTTGTAGTGAGCATCAACATCTTCTGAACGTACTAACAGGGACTCGGATTAAGTACGGATTTCACCAATTAAATTGAACGCGTTCAGCACATCTAAACGCGTTCAAGAGCTGTCAGTGTACAATATTCCATAACAATTTTGACACACTGTCAGCTCTTGAACGCGTTTTAGAGGTGCTGAAGGCGTTCAATTTCTTAGGTGAAATCCGCACTTAATGTGTTGTTGTTACAGTAGTCATTTTCTTAGTTTGTCAAAAATCCTTTGGGGCTGTATCTCAATGTTATACCTATTCAACCTATTAAGTTTTAGGTGAGATAAATGATAAGTAATGTTTAGGTATATCTTATTTGAATACAGACAGTGTATCTGTCAACAATCAATAATTACATAAACGACGCCTCCGACTCACGAAACTTCCAGCCGTGTTATATACAATGTCGCCCATGGGCATGTGACCGCCCGTATTTTTTTGAATATTCATGACAAATTATCGATAATAAACTTAAAAAGGGGGGTCTATCTTTAATTGTTTTTTTTTTCATTTTTTCTTATTTTTTTTTTTTTCAGTATCCCGCTATAATTTTATGTATAATTAACATAATTTCACTTATGTTTTTTAAAATAAATACTGTTTTTTTGGAAAAAAAAATCTTCACTTCCGTTTTTTTTTTATAGTCGACAAATTTTACTAAAAATTTTTAGTTAATCCGATAAAATAACTCGTAAGCTATTAGAAATAATAAACAGAATACAAATCGAGCCAATAACATAGAAGATATGGCAAACGCTACTAAAAACATAAAAAATTGAATAACATGAAAAGTATTAAAGATAGACCCCCCCTTTTCAAGTTCATTTTCTATAATTTTTCATGAATATTCAGAAAAATACGGGCGGTCACATGCCCATGGGCGACATTGTATATTCCCTCCCTAATGTCTTAACAACAATAAAACTCGGCATTACTTTGACAGATGCCAGCACATGCGCAACACATTTATCATAAAAAACGTTCAATTTATCACACGCGCATATCAGATATTGCAGGTATTTCTCACAAATCTACGGAAAAGCTATAAATAATTAGAGAATAATATTATATGCAGATATCACTCGCTTCCTGTACAGCACTTCGGTGAGAGTAATCTTGTTAAAATATGAGTAAGCTGAGATTGCCTTATCTCGCGCAAACCAGTGTGCGTTTGATGTGCCCACGTCTCGTATTATGTGTCACATGTGTTAGTATTGTGACTATAAACTTTATAAAGTGCATCAGCAGCCCTTACTTCATCTTCTGAGAGAAATGGGTCACTGTGTTGTAAGCCTGTAAGTAATAGAGCTCACTATAATACAAGTAAGTATAAGCTGCAAATACTGCATGGATTCTAGATATGTTCTTCATGTGATCATTGGGCTTTAAGAAAAAAACTATGTTCTACTTTTTATCATAAAGCAACCACCTGAATACACGCTAAAAACAGAGGAATTTCCAACTTCTACTTGCAACGTGTCAATAAGTTTACCCAGTAACTGGGTTGTGGAGGAGAAAGGCAATCGCTTCCTGTTAAAAAAAATGGTACTTATTCAGCTGCATCCGGCTAGACTGGAAAACGACCCCAACACAGTTGGGAAAAGGCTAGTTAGATTGATTGCCCACGACTTCTTGCAGCTCCCTAAATTCCTTACCAAGAAGAATAAGTGGTGCCTGTCAACAAGTAATAATTAATGTTTAAGGCGGCATAAAACAAGACATCATTTCCCTGACCATAGCTGTTTCTCTAAATATTTAATGATGAAATTGGATCATAAGAACTACGGCATTTAGCTCTTTTGTGAAAGTCTATGACACCTCCGGGAGCGATATTGGGAAAAAGGAAAACTATAAAAAGTTCGCTTATCATAATACAGAACAGTTTATTATACTATACAGACATTGCATAACAAAGAGATGCGATAATGTTATTATATTTTTTGTTACATATCTCGTGAGAAGCTCTTGCTTTCCTGGGTTACATTTTTATTTGCGTTAGCGATTACACAAAATCCGGGCAATTAAAATAATGTCAGAAATCACTCGCGTTCATAATAATAGGTATCCTGACGTTATGCTATGTATATATTAATAGCTAGCGTTCAAATTTTGTCTTAATAGTAGAGGCTATTTGTATAATAATATGTTCAAATACGAACATATTGTCTAATCAAAATATTTCATTTATTCACTGAAGTAAAAATAATACATCAATATGGTCATCGGTAACAACCTTCGGTTCTCTCTAAGGTCCTTCCAAATTATTGGAAATGGAAATGGGACTGTTTACATAATCCCTTGGGGCAAAAATAATGAACCCGTTCAGCTACATTTTTACATAGAATTACCATAATCTGAGCAATCAACCGTATTGACAAACCCAGGATGACCCGTTTTCGTAAAGATATAAAATGTATTGCTATGAAAACAGTCTTAATTTAGTTAATAGTCTTAAATTATTTCATGGTGAAAAAGGTTGTTTACCGACCAGCTAATAAGTTTAAACTAAACATCGTTTAAACTTATTAGCTTGTCGGTAAACAACCTTCTTCACCATGAAATAATTACGCGTAAGTAAGTATAATGTACGCGTAAGTAGTAAAATTAATTCAAGGGCAAAGACGGCCCTTTTTTTTTTGAGGTTGGAAGTTATCAAATAACTTCTTCCACTCTGGGCGGAGCGGGAGGGTGTGTCAGACTTTTACTGACTAAAACCCACCCGTGTTCCTTCCGTTGCCTGTGTGCCGGGGCCCCGATATCCCTTTCGGACAAACTCGCAACCCCAGCAGGCATTGGTCCTTACAGACCCCGCCAGTTGGTGCTGACATCTTTTTGAGGCGCGCGTGGAACACAACGCACCGTCGACTCGGGCCTGGTCCTTATCGGATGGCAAGCTACCCATTGCTCACCGTCCGCAAGCCCGCGCCTACGATGGCCGGAAGCGGCTCGTGACTCCCGACGCCCGGGGCGTCTCCTGCGGTGACTAGGGGCGCGAGGGAGTGCAGCTTGTATCTCCCTCGCACGCTCCACCTCCTCCTTCGCGAGCATAACTGCTTCGCAGAAAGAAGTGACGGCCTCCCATGCACTCTCGCTCCGAACCATGGCCTGAACCAGGACCGGACGCAAGAGATCGCTGCCACCGATCGCCTCCGTGAGGACACGGTGGTGCTCCGCCCAAGCTGGGCAGACCTTCACCGTATGCTCCACCGTGTCCTCCGAGCGATCCACACAGTGGTGACATCCGGGCGTTTCCTCCCGCCTTATACGGAACAGGAACCTCCCGAAACAGCCGTGTCCGCTGAGGACCTACGTCAGGCGGAAGGTGAGGACGCCGTGGCGCCTCTCTAGCCACTCCTCAAAGAGGGGACTTATCGCCACAATTGTGGCGTGCCCTGGATTACAGCTAACATTATTAAAAATTAAAATTAAAATTTATTTAAAAAAAGAATTATTTCATTAAAAAAATTCAGGCGATACTTTTCAGATAAAATCAACAACCATAGAACCTTTAAAAACATTGCGTTTATTAATGAAAGTATATTGTACATTTATCCATTATAAGAATGTACAGAATAAAACTAGGTTCTTATTTTATACCAACATACCTTCATCTAACATACGCCATAACTAAACCTCCTGAAGATCGCAGCTTCCATTGTCTCAGACGCAGCGAAACTGCGTAAATCTCGCTTAATATACATCAATTTCGTAAAGTACCAATGCGCGTCGCGTCGGTTGAAGCGCGTACGTAAATATTCCCCTATTAGAGTTTCCCGAGTTTTTAACATCCATCGCGGAAATACGTCGAACTTTAGCCTAGTGGTGTAACCGTCAGACTGCCAAGTCATAAGTCTCGAGTTCGAACCCAAGGCACCTCTGACTTTTCGGATTCATGTGCGTATTGTATTTATAATTATCACTTGCTTCAAAAACGGTGAAGGCAAACATCGTGAGGAAACCGGCATGCTTGAGAAATATTTCTCGACGGCATGTGAAGCCAAGTCAGAGGCCCATGGGGGCTTTAAAACTCTGACACCAGGTTAGTTACTAACCACACGAAAAGACGAAGAAGACTTATTTCTCATTTTTATTAAATTTTCAAAAAAAAAAAAAAAATTGGCCCAATTTTATGATTTTGTTATAAAACCGTAATTCCAACGTGAAGAAGTACCAAGCTATGTTATTCCTAAGTAATTAATTAAGGAGATCTAACTTAAAACTTTGAGCTGGTTCTTCATTTTAATTTAGATATTCAGCTTCAATCAATCAATCATTTTATTTTATTGAATCGCCGTTTTCAAAGTAATTGCTTTCTTATCTCATTAACATGATTCATTGACTTTTAAAAGAAGTTTATTAAGTATTAACAATCTTAAAGCCTTATGGTTACTCAGTGATTATAAAGCAATTTACTGGTGAAAGAATTTTTACAATCGGTCCAGTAGTGTTTGAGTTTATTCATTACAAACAAACATAGAACAATACAAATCTTTTCACTTTAGTTTTTATTTTATTTAGTTATTGGTATATCTACAATTGTTACACTGTTCAGACAATTGCAAACACATGTCAACATATAAGCCAAGTGCACAATAAAAAAAAAACTTTAAAATATTAGTGTAAATAAATTAAATACTGACACACTACTCTGTAATAGTAGTTAGCTATTCAAGTAGTTTATATCTCCAGCGACGCGGACGGTACTAAGTAGTGTCTGTAAATAAACACCCCGCTACACAATATAAAGTACCTTTTATAAACACGTAAAGTATCCTCTCTACGTAAGAACTGACACACTTGATACATGTACGCGACAGTTTATCACACGCAGCCATTTACAACTACTGAACATTATTTATGAGCAACTGTTATTGAACAAAGGAAGAGAATCGGTTTGATGGCTCTCGAGAGCTTTTTGGTGGTCTGCCAGTGACAAAGAGATATTGGGTGCTACCTGGGGTGGACCTGCGTATCATTGGGGGTATCATTTTTATAGATGAAAAATACTAAGCCGGTCCTGCATATTCATAATTAGCAGCAAAAGGTCAGTCATTAGCCAATTACTTAGTCGTTCACTTAATAAATCGGGCTGGAACATGGCGTGTATCGGTAATACCATTCAGACGATTTTCACGAATCACTAGCAACGAAAAGCGAGCGCAATCCATATCACTAAAGATTTTTAGATCAGTCGACCGTGAGCACACACATGCTAGGGCTGTCTGATGGAGATGAAAATCTATCGCCTATAACATTGCCTCCTGAAAGACTATAACAAGAGTATTCGTGGAGGAACATTTCCAAAACGTTGATGATAGTGCTTCTGTCACGTTGAGGTCAGTACTTATAATGTAATGTATAATGTTATTACTTTTCTTAAACCCAGAAGTAGTGATTATATATATGTAATACGATAGGTAACAAGTAGGTAAGTGCACACATAAATGACTGAGTATCAGTTTTGTGCGTCACATTCTTCGGCAGCCCTGCAGCCTTATAATGCAGCAACATAACAGACCAATATATTTTTCATGAAGAATTTAGTCACGTATCTGGATTTATTTTATTTCTCCGGGAGCATTTACAGTTTAAAAAATTAATTTAGTATGTGTAAGAGACGTGTTTATAAGCGTTGGAGTTTGAGTATCGGTATTTGGGTTCCTCAATTATTTTGTATACACTCTTGTTGTATAAATTAATGATTTTCTGCGCTACTTTTCAATAAAAGTCATCTTTCATTAACGTTAAACGTTGCACACAATTAATTAACATCGCTACAGTGATGTATTGAATTACAATGAATTAAAATGAGGTAAATGGGAATGAAATTCTGTAATTTATTTCAACTGAAATAAAACGTGACACTTTGACAAAGACAAAATTGCTTCGCCCTCATTTTTAGATAGAGTAAAAAAGTCATATAGTCCAACTCAGTTTCTTTTTCATCTAAATCAGCGTGGCAACAATTGAATGTTGGAATAAAAAAAAATTTCATCTCTAATTTAGCATTTCATTACTCGAAGCGTTCGGGTGGACGAAATAACTCCACAAAAGCCTTTTTATTCAAATAATGATCGTGTATTGTCTAAAATAAATACCAGACTCGACGAAATCCATTGTCGGGATCAAACAATCTGTTAAATTATTCAGTAGACCCTGTTATTGTTTCTCTGTGATGTGAAAGTCACAAAGGTTTCATTTGTTAAAAAACCGGCCAAGTGCAAATTGGACTCGCATACGAAGGGTTCCGTATCACCGTACAAATATTTAGCAAAAAAAAAACGTCGAAAAAAACATGTTTCTTGTATCCAGTTAAATGTTTAACTTTATTTTATTTTTTGTTGTCAAAGCGGCAATAGAAATACACATCCTGTTAAAATTTCAACTGTCTGCCTATTACGGTTCATGGGATACAGCCCACTGACAGACAGACGGACAGCGGAGGCTTAGTAATAGGGTTTCGTTCGGAACCCTTCGTATACAGAACCTTAAAAAGTAGATACCATTATTAAGCCCGCGTCTATTAAGCATGAAAATATAAACTGTACTTTTCGTAAACACCTCAGAATATTAAAAGGAAAGACAAAGAAGATTTTTTTTGGCAAAGCTCAGCTTTGCAAATTGCGTAAAGAACACTGAAAACTTTACAGTTTGTTTAACTTGTAAGTATAATATTGCATTTGACGGTGTTTTTTCAGTATCCACTATACTAATCTTAACATTAATTATAAATTAAAGTTGCTTTTAGTATCTGTCTGTTTGACCGCGTTGTTATTTTAAACCACGCAACGGATTTTGATGCAGTTTTCACCAATATTATAAAAAAAATATTTCGAAAGGGTTATAATGTATTTTACAAAAATATCAAACACACATCGAAATCTTGATGTTTTGTCAAATCATAAAAAGCGTAAAAATCGAAGTAGGGGTGGGTCGCCAGTGAATGATAATTAAGTGTTTAAGACGAAAACCGGAGTTTCACAATTATTTTTTTACGGTGGATATTATGATCTTGGTCTCATATTAAAATCCGGTCATTTTATTTCAAATAAATCTTTAAAAGAAAAACCCACTCTAGAAAATGTATTTTGATAACGACACCCAGAAGACATACATATAGCATGCAGTGGGAACTGCATGCTTCTGTTCGTATTATTGCCCCCACGACATTGGACACTTGCCAAAGACGGATCTCGGTTTCTAAGAGTACCGTTACATTTTTTACTGCGACTCTAAAAAAACTAATCGTCTGAAAGGTTCTTTGTGCGACAGGATAATTTTAAGAATCTGAAAATAATTATTACACTTTGAAAGCGACGAGTGAACCAATTACCTAAAAGAAAATAATATTTTTAAATAGATAACTATTACAAAATAATGCCACTAAAGAGTGGTATTTTTTTACGGACAAAAGGCAGCAGGTCACGGAACTTATCAGATTATAATCTCACCAATGAAATCTCAGAAAAACATGTTTTTAAACAAGAGAACCTTTGCAAGACTCGAACTCGAACCCAAGCAAGCAACTCTGATTTTTCAGATTCATGTGCGTACTGTGTAATTATCACTTGCTTCAAAAACGATGAAGGAAAACGTCGTGAGGAAACCGGCATGCCTGAGACATATTTCTGGATGGCATGTGAAGCCAAGTCAGAGGCCCATGGGCGGCATAAAAACTCTGACACCAGGTTAGTCACTAAAAACAAGAAAAAAAATATCGTTGCTGTGTACGTGGGTCAGATGGACCCTCACAGAACACATAAAGTTGAAGTGTGTCCAGGAGACTCCCATCCGTTGCCAATGCCCAAATATTCTGCGCTTCATAAAACTGTCAGAACGATGAAAAATATGCTTAAGTGTGAGAATAATATACAATTATAGTACAGCTTAATTGTTATGTGCACGCTGTTTCACGCGTGGAGTGAGTAGAGTACCAAGTTAATTGAGTCTTTAAGTGTTAATGGTATGGAAACCAGTTTTAAGTAACAACGATTGAAAATGATCAAACGATCGAAATAAAACCTTGGACACTCAAAACGAGATGCCATTTTTAGGCATCTCGTTTTGAGCGTCCAAGGTTTTTTTCATTTTTATTGAAACGACGAAGTTCCTCATCGCACGTTATACTCTGCACACTTGGCGAATTAGAGCTAGACCAAGACAAATCTTGACCTTTCTTTTTTCTAGTATGCGGATGATATTTTGTTTCGTCGATTGACACGGCTATTTTCATTGCGGTCTAACCTCAGTCGCGGCGTGTAAATAGAATATGTTGCGTGTGGTCTCTTACCTGAAACAAAAACAAAACAAAATGTTATGAAACTAAATTACTGTTGTAACACTTCAATAAGCTAATGCGGCTCGAGTGTATAGCTTGTCCAATCTGAAATGACGCGTCCCACTACCGCATTTACGCACACGGTAATGCGGATTTCTATGGGTAATGCGGTATAGTCATTTTAGAGTGAACGAACCATACTACTTATTAATAACCTAAATACCACCAAAATTATTTTCTCAAAATATTGTCAAGAAAACTGTTTGCTTTACCTAAAGTACCTAAATATTACTCCATAAATAAATATGTTCTGTCTCTATCATGTAAGTGGAAGGTCCTATTAGACACACTTTCAGAGGAATACACGATAGAAAAGCAATACACCTACAGTTCTAATAAAAACACGTTTAAAGAGCACTTCTCTTTTATTATAAGTAGGTACAAGTTCTAATAACTAAATGTGATAACATTTCGATATAATAACGAGTATTGGGTTTGTATTTTTCCTTATTCGTATTGATTTAGTAATTCTGTGCAAAGATTTTTACCACGCCAATAAATTCCCTTTAGTACATAATAAATTGTATTTCCTAGTTCATGCCCTTGTACAGTCACCGGCATAAATATACGACTATGGGCAGCGCTGCATAAATAAAAAAATATATATAAAATTATCTATCTACTGTAACCGCATAATTATCGGATCGCATATAGACTACATTAATATCTGACACTATCTACAGTCAAAAATATCTCAACATTCTGCAAGAATGAACTTTATGTGCCTAAACATAGAGTCGTAATTTGAACGAAATTGTATGACGCTTCTCGAAAAGAGTATAACCTGTCATTTGATATCGCCGTCTCACGTTTTGAACTGCCAGATTCGACAATGAGTCAAATAATTTCCAATGTTGAAGCCGGGCGGCTATTCATAAACGGCTAGCTCATTGTTTGGAGAGCTCGTCACCAACGTAATATGAGCCCTAGAATCATAACACATATTATGCATATTTTGTGGTGAAAGTTTTACTGGTCGATCTGTAAAAATTGCGAGTAGTCTGGGTGAGAGCTTTGTCAATTCCTCGAAATAATTTGAACCCGAAATTCGTAACTAACAACCATGTGAAATCGAAGGGCATACTTAACGTTATTGGTAGGTACTCCTGAAACGAGTCGTCGGTTAGTGTTGTGATTATCTGCCTAAGATCCGACTGCGTAGTAAGCTGGTGATATCAAGTGTGTCAAATAATGTACATTTTAACGGTATGTAATAAAAAAAAAAACGATGATATAAATCCAAACTTTCACATAGTAACTCAAAAACAAAATAAATTCTTGTATGTACCTACTTAACATTCTATTTAGTATTAACCAAACTACGTCATAAAATCCTGTTTAAACTGATTATTAATATTTAGTTTAACCGCCCAGAGCATGTCTTACGTCCTCGAGCCTATTCCGCATTGACATAACCATATTGTAACAATGGTCCAATCCCCGCATGGACTCCCAGATGTCAAAGCAATGCTGGATCAGTGTTGCTTTGGTTCTGGCTTCAGTTGGGTCCCATTGTTGTATCATCAACCCCCACAAGTTTTCAATGGGATTGAAGTCAGGGCTTTTGGGTGGGAAGTCGTCCAGGAGCTCAATCCTCTCTTGCTGGGCTATCCAGTGTCGCACAATATGACTGTTGTGGAACGAGCAGTTGTCCTGTACTACATATACCGGATTAATATCTGGGTAACATATTCGCAATGATGGCAACAGAACATCATTGAGAATCTCGATGTAGGAGACTACAGAGAAACACTACTAGGACTGAACTGACCTGACTAGAGAGATAGCAGAGATGCTATTTAACCGCCCAGTAACCTGGCAGAGCTCTCCAGGCCCCGCAGACGACATCCAGCATGAGATTCGACCATCCGCGATTGACTGGAAAACTTTTTCATCAATAAACGTGACATTTCTAAAATCAAAATGTATGTATTGTTCGGCAAACACCAATCGGAGATCCCTGTGTCGTTGTAGGAGCACGGGTTTTTGAGCTGGGACTCTATTCCTCAAGCCAGCATCCTTGAGCCGACGATGGACACTATCACGAGAAAGCCCATTCTCATTTGAAAAATGAAAATGAAAAAGTGTTTATTAGTTTTAACAAGTTTCCTTACATAACTAGGTAGTGATTGGAGCCTCCTTTTAAGCTAATAAAGCCTGTATTAGGAGACTCCACTCTTCCATACATTGTTGGTATTAACTATAAACTTGTTTATTTAAAACAATAATAAAAAAATATATAATAAAGGAATCTAATCTACGAAAACTATGGATAATTTATAAGTTAGGCTAATAAGTGCTTTTGCGACTGTCAAGATTGAAGGTTTGGGATTGTCATCGTACAAGCTGACAATATTTTGATCTTGAAGGGCTGTGGTTTTTCGTGGGCGACCTACACTTTTATGATGATCGACATTGCCTTCCTCTTCCCAGAGTTTAATCCATAATTTAACGGTATTCCTCTGAAATGAATATGAGGAGATACCATCAATTATTAAGAGTAATGTATGAGCTACTGAGTTAAATAAGTAATCTGAATCTTTTTAAGCGATAACATAACTTACTGTCACTCCCAATACATCTATAATTTCTTGAACGGATTTATTGTCTTCGTGCATTGATACAATCCTCTGCCTTAAGTGGGTATCGATTCTATAAGTCGCCATGGGGTCAACCGTTCAATATTAGAATTCAATCTATAGGTAGTTATTTTACTATATTGCAATCTTACAAGTCTAGACCAGGCGAAAGAATAATATTCAATCATTTGTGTGTGACAGTTGACATTACAGTCGAGGAAACGAAATTTCTTATTTTGAATATTTATAAGCAATAAATACCACCATACCTTTTATGGCATTTATAATCAATGTAATCTCCTTGCAAAAAACTATTCTTGTTTCAAATGCTGTCATCAACAGTTCCTTATTTATTTGAGCAATGAAATCTGCTAAAGTCGTGTCATAAAACGTGAGACAGCGATATCAAATGACAGGTTGATACTCTTTTCGAGAAGCGTCATACAGTTTCGTTCAAATTACGACTCTATGTTTAAGCACAAAGTTCATTCTTGCAGAATGTTGAGATATTTTTGTCTGTACATAGTGTCAGATATTAATGCAGTCAGTGCAGGCATATGCGATACGATAGTTATGCGTTTACAGTAGATAGATATTTGTACTGATGACATGTCACATAATTTTGATTTCGTGTATTATCAGATACTTTTACTCGGTCCGATCCGATACTTATGCTGTTACTGGCAAACGATTATTATGCCGGCTATAAGTCATCACATATTTTTACCGGCTAAGTATCGATATATAATTATACCTTCAATTGATGATCAGATCATTTTGCAGCGCTGCCCATAGTCACATATTTATGCTGGTGACTGTACAGAGCTCATGAAAACGATAACATGAAAGAAATACGAAATATCAAATATCTTAGTAATAATTAAAAATACACATTAAAAAAAATGCAGTCCCTAAGTATAAAAATAAATAAAAATAAACTTTTATTTACAGACTCCAAAGGCCCACATTGTGTTAGTGTCTAAATTATCTTATAAACTATGTTAGTATATACTAAGAACAAAGTTGATAAATTGATCATACCACAGATAGTGTCTCCAAGCCCCATGCAATACATGAAGCTTGATAAACCTACCCATGGCAGGCCCATCCAGCCTTTCAGCAAACACCCTCAAAATACCGTTGGTGCTTCCTCCCACTCTGCGTGTCACCGACGCCACCTCCTTACAAAATAGTCGTCAGTGTGCGCATCAGCGAACATACCTGACGCACTACAATAGGGTGGAACGATCGAAAAAAAAAGAAAAGCCTTAAATTCATAGTTAGGGATTTTCATTAAACAACGCCTTTTCAAGCTAGAATAGAATCTTTTATTTAATTATTTATTAAAAGAAAAAAGAAAAGCCCGTAAGTATATTGATAAATAAACACCAATTCCCAAGTAATAACGTGACTAATATCAGCTAAATATGTAAAAAGTTCGGGCTCAAGTTAACGACACACTTACTAACTTATCACATTAATACACAATAACCAGCTTACGATGGTTAACATTAATCTCAACTAGTAATAACAGATTTCAGATGTTAATACTGTTTCGAGGCTGTAGGCTGTTCATTTATGGTTTAACTAAGTCGTGATAATTACGGACTCTCTGTTCATTGTTGTACGACACAGTACAAAGTAGGAGAAATTCTTAACACTGGTAGTGTTAAGAATTTCTCCTACTTTGTACTGTGTGTGTGTACTGTGTCCCCAAGGGGTTGTGTTCATTCATACAAAGTTTAATTTTCTGAAATGAACTACTGCTACGTTTGTGTGTTGGAGTTTTGCCTGTGGCATACATTAAAATGAGATTTCCTTTTGAATGCATTATATTATTATTTTCGAGGCATAGATATTAGCATTGAATTTATAGCAGCACAATCAAATTATAATTTCGATTACACTTTATTGCTACAGGTAATATCGATATTCGATAGCCAACATTGATGAACGCTCACTATCTACTAAGAAAATTGAAGAAATGAGACACTGTCATCGACAGTCGTACGCTTATACTGCACCACTGATTCCTTCATGCATATACGTGATGAGCTTCTAGAAACAAAACCGATGAACAATGAGTGACTACAGCTTAGGCACCATTGATTATGTAGGTAAGGTCTAGTATCTGGTAATTGACGATGAAAATCATTATTTGTAAGAATTTATTAATGAAACACCTCAACATAAAAAAATTGTTTTAACGGTCATCATGTTTACGCCAACTTGTCTCATTATAATAATGTCTCTCTGAATAAAACAATATGTAATTTTTTCTCATCACACCGACCATTCTTATGAACACACTACATAAACACCATAGGATTTTTATACGTTATACCTACCTAGTTAATAAACACGAAGGACATTTCTGTTTAGATACACCGCCAAAACAATTATGCGAAGCTTATTGACGTAGGTACCTATACGAGTATATTGCCTAAAGAAAGTAACAATGTTCTCAATATATGTGTATGTATAATTATGTCGTATCTCTATGTATTTTACTATGTGTACATAAATAATAAAATAAAGAGATATATATTTAGAGTTTAATTAGGTTTAATATAACAGAATGATATTAACGGTACGTACTCAGAGGATCAAAATATGTGTCCTAGATTTCTAACTTATAATGTGTATTTATTTAATTTATAAATTCGAAATTTTCTTTTTGTATAATTTTATGCTGCACCAGTTGACATCATCAATGTCAATGGCAATGCTGGCTGTCGCTGAAAACAGCGCTGTGGCTCTGTCTCGCACAGGGTCACAGCATCATGCTGAGCGATGACCGTTTTACGTAGATTGACGCTTATTTTTCCCCAATTGTTATTTGTTTTTGTGTTTTTTTTTGGGTCATGTTTTACCGCAAATAAACGTATTTTCTTTCTTTGTTTTCTTTATATATACCTACATACTAATGTCTCGTAATCTCGAATCCCTACTTCTCGTGCGATATTATAATATCACCTGATAGTTTAAGTGGGTCTGTGCAAGCGATAAAGTTTTTCTACATAATTACTTCCAGGTACATTCAGTTCCTGCCGGGGTTGCGAGTTTGTCCGAAAGGGATATCGTGGCCCCAGCACACAGGCAACGGAAGGAACACGGGTGGGTTTTAGTCAGTAAAAGTCTGACACGCCCTCCCTCTCCATCCAGAGCGGGAGAAGTTATTTGATAATTTCCCACCCTCAAAAAAAAAAGGCACATTCAGTTAAAAACTTAACTATTACTGATAAAAAGCCAGAACAACGGCCACTAACTTTTCGTACCACCACGAAATAGCGTAATGAGGAGACAGCACAGAGGAAGATAGTTTTTAGTTAGTTTGGTTTTAATTTGTAAAAATGTTAGTTAAAAAAACTTTATTTAATTATTGCATGATTAAACAGAATTGACTTTACGAAGCTGGAAACCATTCTCAGTACTATAACATCCTAAATATTTTTTTATAATATGTATTATAAATGGGAAAGTGAGTTTCTTTGCTTGTTTGTTACGTAACGGATTTGGATGAAATTTGGTACATGACCTGGAGAACAATAAACCTTTACCCCGATTACTTTTATCCGGATATTCCCACGGTATCGAAACACATGCAGGTGAAACCGCGGGGCATACCTAGTTAATAATAAGAGAGAATATGATATAAGATGATGCTAGTAAATTTTTTATTCATGGTGTAAGTTCGTTATATTTTCCTACGAATTTGCGTTAAAAATAGTCAATTAATTTGGGAACGTTAGGACAATACATCTTTAGATAATTTCCCAAAGAAAGTCCCTGATAGGACCACGACCTTCAAATAGACTTTGGGACTTTGCTAACTTGACCATGTGTGACACATGGTCTAGTTAGCAGTCTAACCTTAATAATTATTGCCATCCCACGTGAGTCTGTCTAGACCGTAGTAAACCTTTGTGTTGTCGCATGTGTCATGTTCGTGAATGGGCGCCGTCAGTTGGGACTGGTCAACTCTTAGCTGCCTTGTCTGATTTAAATTTTTGGATTGTTCTTTGTTTTATCTTTTTATTACGGATGCTTCTAACGTGACCGTCTTTCTACATTGTTCTCACATGTTTAATTTCAACATGAATGATGTATGCAACCAATATTTTGTAACAATTTATTTAAAAGAGTGTTGGTGGAGTTTCTTGCCCGTTCTTCTCCATAGGTACCTACTACGCTTTGGAATGGGCAACTCGTTTCATATTTCTGACTGACCGATTCCTTGACAATTCAAAAGTGCCTGTAAATGGTTTAATTGAAATAAATGCTTTGCGTTTGAGTTTAAGTAAACTCCGAATCGTTGACTGGTTACAGTCGTGCACTAAATAGCAAGCGATGAAGCGAACTCTCTCTCCCGTTCTCTTATCGGCTATGATTGCATATAAGAGACCGGAATTGCAAACCAAGTATTCGTTGTTTTGTTCAGAGTCTAAACTCTTCGAAAGCTTAAATGCTCGCAATTCTACTCGTATTTGCTATCGTAACCAATAAACCAATGTTTTGCTGACGGATCAAAATCGACTGAACGTGAATACACAGATTACTTCAATAATGGATGCCTAAACAAATAGAGCTGCTGGTTCTAATCAAAGCGTTAACATTGATTTTGAAAATTCGTTGATTCAGTGTGTTTTATAAAAAACTATTATATTAGAAATACTCGTAAGTACATGTGTGCTGTCTACTTATCTATAAATGGTAATCATTTCAAAATTAAATCTATGGGAACAATTATATCGAATTAAAAATAATATCATAGCAAATTTAAATAGGTAGGTCAGTTTATTGACTGCATCTAATTTATACTGGCTAAATTTAATAAATAATACTCACATTTCAGTAACCAGTGATGTTTACTTCTGATAAAGAAAAAACATTCTAGTGTATCACTTACTATTTTCACTTTTATTTACGCACCACACTCGACATCGTATTCACACTCGCGATCACGAGAACAACGGTCACAGAGCAAACGTCCAGTCACTACGGTTGACGCCGGGGTACTGAAGCTTTGATGCTGTAAAGTGGAAATCAGGGTGAGTTTTCCCTCCGTCATGCGTACCGATACTTAGCGCCCACAACTTAACGCCCTGACACTTGAAGCGATCATTTTTATTTTAACATAAGGCGCTCTTCTCTTCTCTTGAATAATTATTATTTGAGCGGGTTTAAAGAATATTAAGTTTGCACATACGGTAAGTACCAACTGTGGAGTACTGAAATGCCGGTTAAAGACCACTGACTTTATTCCAGTATGGCGGCGGGCACCATGACCGTGGCAAAGGTTGCGGGAGCTACAAGTAAATAAAAATGTACTTGTACTTCTGCAATATGGGTATCAAATGAAAGGGCTTGTTGAGAGTAACTCGAAAAATTATGTGACGTCATTCTAAATCCAATATGGCGGAACATCCAAGATGGCGGAATAGTTATTTTTTATGCACTTCTGCAATATGGGTCTCAAATGAAAGGGCTTGCCGAGAATAATTAAAAATAACTAAAAAGTAAAAAATAAATCAAAAACAAAAAAACCTTTTTAAAAAAAAGCTTTTATTTAAATGCTCTAAAAAGAAGAAAATAAAATTTTCTTTTAAAATTTTAACTATTAACTTATAACCTCACTATACACAATTTATTTGATCATAAAAGCTTGTCGCGAGGTTTGCGT
The DNA here is from genome assembly GCA_947364205.1 of Agrochola lota. Taxonomy (NCBI): domain Eukaryota; kingdom Metazoa; phylum Arthropoda; class Insecta; order Lepidoptera; family Noctuidae; genus Agrochola; species Agrochola lota. The sequence continues at coordinate 14,119,172 of OX376235.1, read as the reverse complement.
AAGTACCTATAAGTATTTAATTAAACTGAAATTTAAGAAAAATTAAGCTTAGCAGATTAAGTTACTCAATTAAATAGGTACTAGTATATTTACGCTTTTATGATCATATAAATTGTGTATAATGGGTTATAAGTTGATAATCAAAATTTTAAAATAATTATTATTTTTATTCTTTTAGAACATTTAAATAAAAGCTTTTAAAAAAAAAGGTTTTTTGCTTTTAATTTTTATGGTCAGATACACAACAAATTTTTCCGATTACCTACTCAGCTTTTCGCCAATGTTCAATCGCTATAAAGGCCAAACAGACAAACTGATTAGTAACAGTCCAGTGGAGACAAATTGAAAATAATTCAATTTCACATCACGTCTGTAACAGTGGAGAGATGGCGAGCCGAGATAATCCTGTGTAATAACGGACTGACAAATAAATGTTACCGCTATAAATAATATAGTCTGTTCTATAGAAGACTGTGTCGTGTTATGATAAGCAATAAAAGCAATGACTAAGCTATTGCTCTGTTAAGTTTCCATAGTACTGTAGATATATTAACTTATTTTGTTTTACCATGCAACGTTTTCGAGTACCTAATTATAAGATTATGTCATAAGATTATGAGATAAACACTATAAGGAATTTAAAAGGCAAAAAATAATTAGGAATTGACTGAAGAGCTGAAAAGCGCGTGTCATGATGTAAAATGATATGAATTCATATGAAGAGTTAAAAAAAGTCTTTTACTCATTAAATTACCGCTCCGACTTTACCTCGCTGACGCGTTACCTGCCTAACATGGCTATACCGACCAATGGTAGAATGGTAGAATGGTAGAATGGTAGGGTGGTCCGATGGTAGAACCCGTCTATACAATGCCTTTGTATGCCAGAATCTGCGGGACCTCCAGTTAGTTCGCTCTCTTGAGATGTATGTTACACGTAAACAACATACATTGTTGTTCGATCACACATAGTCCATTGAATTTCCCCTAGAAACTTTCCATTTGAAATAAGATGCAACAACATCAATGTGGGTTGGACAGCGCTTAACATCGATACAGAGATCTTCATTAGAATAGAAAGAATTTAATTCATTGTTGTTATAGATCTACATTATTATTTAGTCGTATCCAAAATACATACAGAAGCTTTTTAAATATAATAGAGAAAAAACCCTTCAACACGGGATAAGCCGGTTAGTCCATGAATAGGACCTACCTACTGCTAATATAAGACATAATATATTTTTTTTGTAGAGTTTGCCATATCTCGTATGTCATTGGCTCGATTTGGATTCTGTTTATTATTTCTAAAAGCTTATAGTTATTTTATTGAATCAACTAATATTTTTTACTAACATTTGTCGAAAAAAAAACGGAGGAAATGACTTCAGTCATTAAAAAAAAAAACTGATGAAGTGAAGTGGAACTGATGATAAAGACCACAGATGGCCACCGGAACTGCTCAATAATAAGTATTTCACGAGTTGTCATTCGATTACTTTAATATGGTTTCCAAGCAATTTATGTTCGCCACAATGCATGTGGAGAAGTAAAGCTGATGGTGAAGTACCAGGAGAATTCCTCAACGAGTAACGCCCCTGCATTGGGAAAAGCAATATTTTGTAAAACATGATGAGTAGTTGACACTAGGCTATTCTAACTTAGATAAATGATTACAAACTGACCCACAAAAACGCGAGAAATAATCACATTTTTACAAAAAAAAAACAACCGACTTCTGAAATTTAAGTTATTTTTCTCAATCTTATAAAATTAGTTGTGTTATGTTTTCAATACACTATCTAACTAGAATATATCCTGAAGAATATCATAAATAATATATTTTTCTGTTTTTGTTTACTACAATGGATCATATACTTTTAGGCATTATAAAACTTGCGTTTAGCTCCTGTAGTCTCCTTAAAGCTCGACATCTTACGTGGTAATTAAACTCATTCACAAAGTATCTCAGATGGTGCAGAATATACATGAAGAACATTATCTAGGTCTTACTCGAGCATTTAACCTGAATGTCTGACACGCTCCGGTTCTCTAATTAGAATATTTACTTGGCACTTATTATGCCAACTGCACTGCTTTCTCTAATTCCGAGGTTTTAGTTTCAGATACTAGTATTAGAAGCGTAATCTTGGCTTTGAGTGCAAATTTTATTTAATTATTTCTGTACTACAAATGAATGCCCCGGAAAAGCTTTATACAATTTAATTTTTAATCAATTTGTGTGTGTCATCCAAAATACCAGAGGAACCATTAGAGCATCATCATTGTGAACCCAACCCGTCTTTCAATTTCACCCGTCATACTTTTGAACGTCATATTTTTTTTTTTTCAATTAAACACATTAATCAAACTCCCAGCCATTTTCTACAAACAATTTTTTCAACAAAGATAATCTTACACCATGCGAACATAACTGATAGGGTAAGAAAATAATGTTAACCACCCAACAACCTTTGTTACCGTTTTATTACGCGCACAAGCAACTATTCATCACATCTAATGTAAGAGCTATACCTACATAGGATCAAAGGCAGAATTTCGTTCAGTCTTTACACGCCAGCTACGGTTTTGGAAGAAAAAAGAAATGAGTAGTAATCACTAACCATTACTCAAAAGCGGTGTCTCAACTTGAAGTTCGTTAGGGCTCCCACAGACAGGTGCGACGTGGCAGCGCAATATGGCAGCGTGAAGCGAATCTAGTAGAACAATTTCCATGAAGTTTTCATAGAAATTGTTCTATAATAGTCTCGTCGCACTGTCGCCTGTCTGGCGTAGCCTTTAATTAACTTCTTGATGTATCTTTTAACTGTTTGATGGTTCTGAACCCTTTGCTACGTCGATAGCTTTGTTTACGTATTAACTACCCGTAACATTATATCCATGGAATTGTACATTTACTTTGCGTACATTACTTACATTTACTTTCATGATTGTATTTGGTCTGTTTTTAGTAAGACGTTCCACCTTCTGTAATTCATGCATATATTGGTTGGAGTTTATTATTGTTAAGACGAGAATTTGGTACTTGCAGCAGTTTGCTGAAGTTTTGTACATTTTTGAAACAGTGTTTTGAGCGTTATTGAAAAAGTTTGAGATGCCAATATTTTCGTTTTCTACACACCTAAGTAATAAGGTATTGTGTATGCTTTAGTAGCAGACTACTACGCCACTACATATTCTATAGCCTTGACTTCTTAAATCGTCCTGGCTGAATACAACTTTGCCGGTAACACTTGCAAAGAAAATTATCAAACAAAAAAATAATAATAGTAAACTCGAATCCTGCGTTTACTACTACTTAGCGTTTAATGCCGTTTATAGTGACATTTGGCGTCGGATGCACACATGCTACCAGATAACAGGCCGAGTCATGGCATATACAGACATGAAATCTAAGCGTAGGCTGCATGTAGATGCGCAGACGCACGTGGTGTGTGCGCATGCTCGCAGTACGATATCTGCGCGCCCCACATACGCACCCGCACCACGTGCGCGCCGACCGCAGACACCGCACTGTCACATACACCCGTTATATGTAGCACCACAAGTTACACCTACAACTACCAATAGTATTAAGTGAATAGGTAAGTATGTAAATTGCAACTTATCTCATGTTTAGAACTTCTATTTCATCTTCTAATGATAAGTTTGACGCCTTTAAATGGGTTCTTAACTGAAAGACGTAAGACAGATATTATTAATTAATCATATTTTCCTCTGGAATTACACCTGCTTGATGCTACTTCCAGTCTTGTTTGAAATTCTGCTGCTGCTACATACAACTTTTGCATATTACTTTCATAGAAGGTAGTAAACGAATTTTTCACCGCTTACTATCATTATCGATAAATGTAAATACTCACAGAAGACTGTATCCTTTGGGTTACAGTCACAAGCTGTTCCCTTTCAACCCACACGTTCTACTCGTAGAATAAAATTCACACAATTTATATTAACGTGGCAGACTTTATTACAAGTTTTACAAATTCTAGTAAATAAACTTTGAATATTAATAGCTTGGTCTGAACCTACTAATACGGTTTTGTTGGTAAGTTTTTAGTTTTATTGTTTCTTTGACTTCAGTAAAAAGGTAACTGATAGTTTAGGTAGGTCAAGGACAACTTGCTATAAAATTTAATTATTTTATAGTCATTATTTTTCATCAATATGGAAGTCTAATACATTACGGATAAAGGTCGGCGTAACAATTCTTGTTTATTTCGAATCCTCATTCCCAATTCAACAACAAAGGAGACGTATACGTCAAAGAAACGCCCTGTCGAATTATTTATGAAGATATTCGTCAGCCTGCCCCGCGCTGGAATCTACACGAAGAACGGGAATTACAGAATAGACTCATAGGAATTGGCAAATCTCCAGATGAAGACATATTTCACCTACCACTTTTTATCTCTGCATCACCCAAAGGTTGACTGGTAGAAAATGCCTATGGCATTAAGTCCGCCTCTGTACATTTGTGTGTAAAGTGTTAAATAAATAAATAAATAAATAAATATTTATTTTCTTTCTTTTGCAAACACGACATGATTAAGTTCATCCAAACTACATAGTTAACATTTTAATGAACAAACAACTCTTAAAATTCTATGGATTCGACATTTACATTTAAATTGCAAAATGTTATGTTGATATTTTTGCATTTTTATTTGTGAGCAATAAAAGTCACTTATTGCGGTGGACGTTTCATAAACGAGTTTGCTGCAATATTTACGAGTTCCCAGGGGTGAGCAATTTCCACAGCTCATTTGAAATCACAATTGTTACGTTTTGAAACCGTATCTTTGAGCTTAGACTCTATGTCATGAGTTCACGACGACAAATGAGCATAATTTTGTATAATGCAACAAACAAAGATTAGTAAGGCCATATTATTTATTTTCTAGTGGTATAAAGGCATAGTAGTAACGAATACCATTTAAAGCCTACCTGTACAACACATTTGCGTACAGTGACTATATATTATTTAAATTAAGTTATAGAGCGATGGTAAGTAGGATTAAAATGGTATTCGTTGCAGGAATTGGATAACCAAACACAGTGTTACAGCCTGTGGTCTGTGGTAAAATAAGAAGAAATCTACAGGAAATCTCTACGAGTTCAAGTCGTCGAGTCGCGAAGGTCCTGTGAATGATTGTGTACATTCGCAGTTCTGCCACGAGCCTCTCACGTTCGCGTTGAGTGCTGATTGTATGAACACATAGTTCGACTAGATGCCAGGCAAGTGCACTATCATCGTTATCCGAAAAAGTGACAAAATACAGTCACACAAGTTTAATATTTGTCCATTTTTATTACCACTCATATATACCACTATGCAGATAATACATAAATACAAATTTATTGGTCACAGGCGTAATTTAAATAACAATGTTTAGCATAATTAATCGTCAGATACCTCTTTTTACTTACTGTCTATTTTTTTATAAAATCAGTTTCGAGAAATTATTTTAAAATGGAGCCGCATTTTAAAATAATTACACTGAACATAGCATTAAATAAAAATAAATAAATTAACACTAATATAAGTGTTAATTCATTTATTTTTATTTAATACCACTACCAACAAACAAACGTCATGTGTTAATTCATTTATTTTTATTTAATGCTATATTAGTAGTTTTGTGTATACAAAACTAAGCTTTGAAGGGACTTCAAATAAATTAAAGATAATTTGAACATTTGAAAATCGAACACGCGCAGTCCACATTGTACGTAACATGTTAAGTCAGTTTTTTTTCACGCGAATGTAGATAATTATTTTAGCCTCATTTCTCATTCATTTAAACTGTTAAGCCCTTTACACACTTTTACGAACTTTACCTCGCCAGTCATTTTCATTTCAGTAAAGTCGGAAGAAGTTATCGAGGGCCGAATTCGTTCATCAATTATACACAAGTGTAACGACCCGCGTCCGAGAAACAGATAGAATTCAAATAATTAATTTACAACGCTCGAAAAGAGCGTTTTCCAAGCAGTTAATTTGTGCGGAAAGTGTCACTTTTTTTTACTAGTGCTTTTTACTTTTCTGTTCTTTTTTTAATTTTTGGGGCCGTCGTCAGTCCGTCTCGTGTCAGAGATTTTATTATTTGAGTTTTTTTTTTCACAAATTTGTTTTTACAAATCAGATGATGATGATGATGACGATGGCGATGATTATGACGATGGTCAAAATCAAAAAGTCGAAGTCGAAGTCAAAGTCGAAGTCAAAATCAAAAAGTCGACGTCGAAGTCAAAGTCAAAGTAGAAGTCGAAGTCAAAGTCATGAATTTTGTTTTTATCATTTATATACGTCGTCGTATGTTAGATGTTATACATCACAGGCGACTGCCGTAAGGCTCGCTCGTTTTTTTTTTTTATTTCCTCGCACAATGCATAGTAAAACGTTGTATGATACACGTGCGTAAGATGATTTCCGACTCGTGTCGACATCACCTACCTTCCGCACTTATAGCATAAATAACTATTATACAACAGGTAATAAGGTTTTCACAGAAGTCTCGTCTCGCCTCGTCCGCTGAATTCATCAAGTTAGCAAGGACATAGTTAAGTACTCACCTATCTTATCATACTTTGTTCTTAAACATAATATCTCTTTCTCTACCTTTTCCTTTACTTCCGTTTGGATTCTCATTACCGAGACACGTTAATAATGAATGCTGACCAACCTTGTTGGTAAAAATTCAGTAGGCGTGAAACTACCTCTTTACAACTACAAATTAGCTTTATTCATAGACTATTGACCACCCTTGAGGTTAGTAAATGAGGAATAATTCGCTGAGCACTCAGCGCATATTATATTCAGTAGAGTTATGTGGTGTGGGCAAACACTGTCTTTAATTATGAGGCTTGAAGTGTGCGGTCAGACGGCCGGCTTAATTGCCCAGGGGTGAACTCGTTTACAAGAATATAGTTCCAGCGCATGTTTAATTCAGCCTAGTTAAGAAGACATTTGAGGAGATTTAGTATGTACAAAACAGGCGATATAATATCATATTTGCCTGTTAACTTTATATAAAAATCCATACCATTGACATAAACTTATTTAGCCCCAACTTTGATGCAGTTGAAACGGAATGCCACAAACCCTGGTATAAGTCTGCGGGTATATTGCGGCCCGGGGGCACACCGGCGCGCGGCGGCTCGCAACAAGTATGTGACGGTGACCGCACATAGCGGCAGGGGATTTATGTTTGCGCTTGACTTTTTTATATGTAATTTCTACTGCTCTTTTTCAATAGTATTCCTTCGTATTTTGCTTTTTATACGAATAAACTGGTACTTTTAAAGATTACTTTTCTTTTACTTCCAAGACTAATTTTCAGCTTTGTTTGCTTTGTTACACAGGAATTCAAGACAAAAGGTCACCATAAAAGAAACGGAGTTATTCGTTTGTGAACACTAAGCTCACAGCTCTGAGTAACTTTTGCTTGTACTAAATACTGGCCGGGTTTATTTAGGTACTTATGCAGTATGCTTATCTGAGCTTATTTTATTAGCAGTTACTTTTGGAACGATAATAATATAATTGCTAAAACTCTTACATTATATTGGTTGGATCAGATTATATTTATTTCCCTGAAAGTGCTCGCTCCAGGGAGGTACACACAGTAACAAATGCGGTGCAGCGGTGTCGGCTGTGCGAGTTTGACTACTCCTCTATGAATCATAAAAATTTTGCTTGTACGCTACAAGCAAAAGAAAAAAAAAAAAAGGTAATAATATTATTCAATCAATATTTTGGACGTTCTTGAAATCAATTACTTCGGAGTGTCTAAAGATCTCGCATCATTGATCAACAGCATTAACGTTTTGTGCATTTGTGGCGGCATCTACAACGCCTCATGCGAACTACGCATCACACTGACTTCGCGAAAAATCCTGCGTCGCGCAGTCAGTGTTTACCGTGCAACGAGTCAACGTCCGAACATCAATCGTCGGGCAGTTGCGGAGGATCTATGGAGGATGATTAAACTTTACAGCTTGTTCCTCATACCTCTATGCCGGTGACCCGACCTGATGGCTGTCTTCTCAATGTCTGCTGGATTAACAGGAATCTGTTGGTAAGCTTTGACTAAATCTACGACTGATAAAATAGTGCTTCCATGGAAACGCTGTGAAAAATCTTCAATGTGACGTACCGGTTACCGTTCTGGCACGTTCCATGCATTCTGTGCCCGGGAATCACCGCATACAGTTTCGACTCAAACGCGTACTGTGCGGCGATTCCGACGGTAATCAAGAACTAGCTCATAGTGCGGTATTCTCAGAAATTCTAGACGAGGAGCAGCAAACTGTAGACACATTATATGCAAATGCGATCCTTAAGCTGAACTCGATAGTGCTTTCAGATCGGGGCTGCATCTTAGCAGGCAGCATGAGAATTTCAATTAGGCGTTGTGTTTATTTCAAAAGTATAAAAACAATACCAGAGACAAACAAAAAATGATAATGTTCGATGATTCCATAATTTCAAGAGATATCTGTTTGGCAATTCCCTTATTTTTAAGAACGGTCGAATTCCAATCTCGGTCTCAATCTGGCATTTACTTCTATTTTATTACCGACTTAAAAAAAAGGAAGGTTATCAATTCGACATGTATGTATGTAATATTATTGGAACTACAAGATATTCACATAATGATAATCTGTTAGAGCTTTCAAATAGACATACAAAATTTTATAGGTGTATGTATGTTTGTATGTATGTTTGTACATGCATATCTCCGAAACTATTAATCGGATTGTGACCATTTTTTCTTAATTGGCTTACATTTACTTCAACTTAGCAAACAGTGCAAGTTTCAACAAAATCGGTTCAGTAGTTTTCAATATATGGACTAATACGTGTATGTGTGATGGCCGGGCTTATTGATACGAGCTACGGGTGTGGTGTTAAAGGGAAAACATCTCAACACCTTGGTCAACCACAACTAAAAAGTGAAAAATAAAAGACTTTGTTACCAAAAAATACAACCGACTTCAAAAAAAAACACTAACAAGTAAAAAAATTACTTTAATTTCGGAAGTCGGTGACAAAAGACGAAAATACGGAACCAATTCGAAAGTCATTTATTCAAACTAGGCTGAGAATTAGCACTTTTCGAACGTCAAAACGTCAATGATAGGAAGTCGGTTATTTATTGTGTAAAACAGTTTTTTTTTTAACTTTTTAATGAATTAAAATTGGTTCTATCCATTCTGACGTAATTATCAAAGGCACTTATTGGGAGTTACAGTCTATTTGGAATAAGCAAGTTGTAGGTAATATGGTTCATGATTACATCAAGAAAATTGCAAATGGTTTTTTGATCGTAAAATTCGTGCCCAACCTACTGATGATGCCGCCTGGCGTAGCAGTGCCCCTGCCTGCACTCGATTGCGCTGCACAAAGTGGGTCACGGTGACTGCGCTGCCTGCTCCTCGCGCCTTAACGTTACGTTGAACCAGTATACGAACAGCAAACTATCTAAACCAAACCAAACCAATAAAACTCATTTATAATTTTCTCGAATTATGATTATCGTATTTCTCCCACGCGCGAGATTTACATTTAAATTGCAGTGTGCTGCAATATTTACGTGTTGACAGGTGTGCGCAATTTCGATGACGACGAGTCACGAACTTTTTTTTTATAATACTAGATTAGATATACAGTAAGGCTTAGTAACACAACACATTAAACTTGGCTGTACAGTGTTCACATTACGGGCATCAAACATTACTTCAGTGCGATAGCCAAGAAAAATGCACAAAGTGCTTGCAACCGCAAATAAACGAAAGGAATAATATTCCTAATAGGAATTATTATCATATATGATATTGCATGAGTAATTAAAAATAAATTGGTATTAAATAAAGTGTACATATTCATTTTAGTTTCTGCATTTCAATAAAATAACAGTTAGACCGATGTTTTACTTTTCAGTATTATGAATATCAGCATCAGCAAGCTTTTCAATACGAGCGAGCCGAGCGGTCATGGAATGGAACAATTTTCAACTTTCAAAGTCCATAATTGTTTTGAAGACAGCATTATTAACGACCCGAAGACAAAGTATTCAGCAAAATTGAAGTTGAAAGTTTCCAAGATTACATTTTCATTTAAATAACACCTACATAAAATAATTATTTTCGATAGAAATTAGACTGTGAATGAATCTAACGGTGAGATTTTTTACAGAAACTTACCTTAAGCTAAGAACTTCTATTCCATGATGTAATGGTTGACGCCTCTAAAAAACTTGTTTATTGAAAGAGGTAAGATTATTCATTCATTTTCCCTCTGGAATATAGAGAAAGAGTATTCAGAGTATTCTGTTATTTAATTTCTTTGTAATTACCTGTTTTACAACATTTTGTGATATTTACGCGTACTTGATCCACTATTTCTTGTTTCAAATCGTACCGATACAAATTCAAAATATTTTATTTCACGTAAACCTACCTACACGGGTACTTATGAAACGTCAGAAGTAAGGTGCGCGCTCACGGTGGTTTCTTATGGAGAAGAGACGGCAAGAAACTCCACGGTTAAATTGTTTAGGTAAGTCAAAGCAGAAGCTGTTTTATGGATAAGTGTGTTTGATGCAGATATTGAAATGGGAAGATATGAAATAGAAGTTTTGTCGCAAAATGGTAAGTAAACGAGTATTATCTAATGTTTGGTTATATGAATGTTCACTAAGCTGCCAGGTAAACATGTCATTATATTTAGTGTATTATAATAGTATCTTGTAATAAATTTCGTTCTGACAGAATAATAATCATCGTAGCAGCTATACCGCAGTGCGAAACACTTGAGAGACCCTTTTTATAAAGAATAATAATTCAAGTTATACTAAACTAGTTATCTCACTATGTAAGCCGATAATGATTCAGGATAAGCGAACGTTAAGCTCGAGTGTGTGTTTTTTATATATGTTTTCAGATCAATCAGGAGATAATGATGATTTTATTTACTGGTAGAAACGTTTAAATTGTTTTACACTTAAACGTGGAGCATTAACATGAAAAAGCTTATTATTACACAGATACTTCCAGACTCATTTTTAATTCCTGAATGCATGACTTTGCTAGTGTAAGCATAAAACAAGAAGCTGTATTAAATACTGCTGCAATGTTCTGCATGATCTACTAAATAGATCTAAAGCATCACGCTTATTATTACCAAAAGGTCAAAGACTCGCACCATTTATGGGAAGGAATTTACCTAAAGAAACAGTAATTTTGGTGAAGTATTCATGAAGTCAGAGAGGTGACTTTCATGCGTGAATACGGAGCGAGGCCGTGACCTCATTATAATGCTCAACGTTTTTCTTATCTAAGTTAGAATTAGCAATTCAGCGTAACGAGATGGGGCTAAATGTCAGAATTTTGTAAAGTTTTCTTCAGTGTTTGTATTAAATATTTCCCAAGAGGAGAGAGCCTGATTTCAAAGGTTTTGAAGAATTTATTTAGGTTATACGACACAGATTGTTTGCTTAGCTTTTCCCGTGTGTCATACTTGATATCATCTGTGCCGCGTTTCAGTGGCGCGAGAATGAGCGGCTCTGAGTCGCTCGAGGCGGCAGGAGATCAAAGAGACGACACTCGCCACGGAATAGCTTTTATAACTTCATGCTTTTAACTTTGAGTTCCTTAAAAATGGTAAACATAAATGCTAGTTTATAAGCACTTCAGGTCAGTCCAAGGGGAAAATAAAGAGTGTTTGTGTCGTGGTTCATGCCCGAGTAATGATGTAGTATTCTTCTCGATGTAACCAGGCTTAGGTAGGTTATTTTCAGAGCACTCGATGCTTTTATAATGTTAAATAATGTATCACATTACAACATATGAACTACCAAAATAGAGGAACATGTTTAATAACAGGGTTACTCTCAAGAGAGTACACACAGTACTAGCTTAATAATTAAAAGGTAAGCATTTTAAACATTAAGTAACGAGCCGAGTGGTTAGACTAACGACTAAATAGAGTCACGAGCTGCCTTAGTGTTTATGTAAATGTTGTAAATTATATATTGAACAAGTACTTACATTTATGGTTTATACCGTTGCTATCTCTATTTCGGCAATTATTTTTTTCTCAAACATGCTGCTTGGAAATTCGAACATTATTTTGACAACCATGTTTGAGATAATAAAAAAAAATTGCTGTACTGGTATAAGTGAACAGGCAGCCGGCAATATTACTCGTACTTTATAAACTCATATCTGTTGTGTAATTTAAAAATAGAACACATGGCAACCAAGGAGGGTAACTTATCAAAGATTTAATTTAAATATTGTTTGGCTTGCAAATAGAGCTGTTTAAAGTTAAAAAGAAACAAATGAACTTAAAGGCGCGTGATAAATATTCATTGATCGTCATTGATTCTATAATTTGTAATTAATTTACTTAATTTGAATTTCCGCACATTATTTGAGAAAAAAAATATACAAGCTTTGGCCGCAACCAGGCATTGACGGACTGACGTATGTGTGCCCCAGCTTCGCCTCGGCACACATTTTCACGTCCGTACATCAAAGCGCCTTTTGCAGGCCGCGGCATAATATTGAGTTTCTTAACTGTTCATAGAAAATGTTATATCCAAATCAAATCAAAAGCTGAAATACATCTTAAAACAATCAGCTTTTAAAAACTTGCCAACATTAATCCATTCTAAAAGCAGCAATGATTCTATTTTGTAAGCGATTTCAAACTGCTTTCCTGAATTCATTGTTCATCAGATTTTTATTCGCAGTAGTTCAGGTCCAACCATGAAATAAATATATTAGTATACTCATGCAAATTTAACAGTGAACTAATCTCATAACAACGGTTCGCGTCCACGATTTATCTACAGCCTTTTATCTAGATGATTCACATTCTGCTTCTTCCTTCAAAAGCTCCACAAAATGTACTGCAAAAATAAATAAAATAAAAACAAAGTAACTTCGCGAGGAGGTGAATGTTACAACCGGGGCGACGTCCCGGTAAGTTATGTCTTCCTGAAAACAAATAATGTACCTAAAGGGAGCAGAATTATTCATAGCGAGGTGTTAAAGATGTGACAAAATGACGGCTTTTTATATTTGTTTTATGATGTAGTCCGAATGGGCGATGTTTTAATTAGGGTAAGAGTATATTGTGTAGAGCCCCGGGAACGTAAATTAAAACTCTGTAAAAAAATATTATATAGTTTCTTTACTGTCGCATTGTGAAGGTGGAATAGGAATGATTGATCGATACTTCACCAGCACAGTTTGAACAAGTGAGGCAGCAGGTGCAAACTGTGACAATTTTCAAAGCACTTTTAGTTTCAACTTTAACTGCTTTTACTGTCAATTCAAACCGTATTACCTTTCTGTTCAATTGAAGTCACATTACCTGAGTAAATCAATATTGGTTATCTCAAGGTTCACCAATCTATTTTAGTTTTTTTAAAGGGCCACTTAAATCCCATACTTAAACAAACTTTAATTATTTTCAGTAAGAGCAGTTCTTCTTCATCATCTTCTTGCCCCTGTCCACGTTTTCTTCTTCCAGTCTCCCTGTCAACCATCATCCTATCATTCCCTCCCTTCTTTGTCATCATTTCTCATACAATCCATCTATTTTTTCTTTTACCTTGCTCTCCCTCTCCAACAATCAACATTTATTTTCATCACTCTTTTAGTCGTATGCGTTTCCTTTCTCCTCATAACATTGATGGCCATGTGATGAGGAGAGAAGAAACCGTTTGGCTTGGTATGGATCAAGCCAAAATATACGAATTCAAAGCAAAAGAGGTCTCTGCAATTTCCGCTTAAATGCATACCGACTGGTGGCCGTCCTGATACCAAGAGAAAGCGCATTCCAGAGAAGAATGGACTGAATATGAAAGGAAGAATGAACAAAGTCAGAAGTACGAGAAGGACAGAGTAGAAGAAGATTGTTGGAAGAACGCAGATTCTTAGCGTGTGAAGAACATTGATAAATTGGAATGAGACATATGATAAGAAGGAGGGGTGGGTGAGTTCAGAGGGGAGAAAAACATTGTCAAAGCGCGTAAATTTACCAATTTTTAATGGAATTGGGATAATTTTGGTGCTAAAAACATGAACTGAACTGAAAATAGCAAAATAACCTTTTCATTTTCAATAATAATTTACTTTTGGGAATGTTATTGCAGTAGGTAACTATGTGCTCCTTTCGGATCTGACAGGGTTTTTGTCACACATTGTATACCTTTATCTACTTTCCTACCGCAGTTATGCTAGAAGAGATTTCTTTAGAAATAAGCATTACTTTTGTACGGATTCATCAGTTCAGTTTCTTTCTTCTTGTCTGTTTATAAGTGTGTATACAATAATGGTTAAATAAATACGTTTTAAAACTAGATGAGTTCGGTGTTTTCTATCCGATTACACTGCGTAGAAAGACCGAAACAAACTAAGAGGTCACAGTTTCTTTTAAAGTCCAGATAGCCGGACAGTCTTGGTTACGCCATAATAATATGAGGACCATGTAGATTAATGTCTGAGACGGTCTTTTGAGGAAAGAACCACACAGACTTGAGTAGAACTGTCCAATCAGTGCATGCATTTCAGTAATTTTGTAGCTCAACTATGAAGTTTTTAATTAATCATTTATGTTAAGTAATTAACGCCAACTACTGTAACTGCCTGTACCACCATATTGCATAAATATTTCAGAAATAAAATCATTTTGGTACAGTCATCATCAAAAGTTGATGACCACATTTAGATTTTCAAAATTGCTGTACACCGTATTCACTATTAGCACTTCACTATACAGCGATTTTGAAAATCTAAATGTGGTCATCAACTTTTGATGATGACTGTACCATTAAAAGTATTTTTAATTCAAACCTTCCTAGTTCCCACCAGATAGATATACATGAAAATAATGGAGTTTCAATTTGTCAGTAAATAAGTGAGTAGTCCGGTCATATTAGGGCTCAATTTACATTGACGTGGAACGGAATGGATGTGATTTTTTTTGTACAAAGCATAATGAACTTTATGTAAATAGTGTTACGAAATTGTTAATTTGATTCAATTTAAAGAGGTAGAAATATTTTGCTTTAGATTTTCATTGTATAAAATGTTATTTTATAACGCAATTTACAGCAGTGTGATCAAGGAAAATAAAATATTTCAAAATGATGAAATAAAACAACGCGTTTTCTCATGCACTTTGCTTGCAGAAAGAAGTAATTGACCGAGAAAATTTAAAATCTAGCAAAAAAGATACCTTTTTTTCGTACCTATTATGGAATTAAATTAATGATACTGATAGACTCAATAGGAAAGTTTATTTAAAGCAGACTGTAGTTTAAGATACAGCTAATAGATAATATGTATGTGTTTATTCTTGAATTTCATAGTTAATTTCGTGTTATCATCCCTTATGTTGCACCTGCCATGTTTTGTCTCTGCATCACCCTAAGGTTGACTGGTAGAAAATGCCTCAGGCATTAAGTCCGCCTTTGTACGGTATTTTATTTTTACTTGTGCATAAAGTTTTAATAAATAAAATAAAATAATGTTTAAAAAAACACTGATATCACCTACAAACAAACAAACCACAAAATACCCCTAAACAAATATACCTAATGGCATATTGCCTAGAAATAAAGATCGTATCTCAGTGCAAATAAAAATATTAAAAAAATACTTACTTATTAACTCGGTACTTCACTTAATTCGTATTTTACTATGAAACTCTGCATCAGTAACTTTCCTGAGTTCCAATTGTGGAAAAACTTGTGTAGAGTAATGAGACAGTAATTTTTCAAGGGCTACGCATATTGTGCGCGAGTAGGAATAATCTTAGCACTTTACAACGGTGACTCAATAAAAAGGTTATGAAATCAAACAATCATGAGTAGAGCGATGTTATTATGTAGTAACCAGTTCTTTTTGTTTATTCCATATTTGACATTTAAATGACTCCAACTTAAAACATTCATAAGAATTAGGTAACAGTTTAATTTGGCAACAATTTTAATTTTAAACACGCTGCAGGCATTGATAACGACGTCGGTCTGAACTTTCATTTCAACGAAACATAAATTATAACGTGAAATATATTTCCGCAACTCAAGAAGACCGTTTTCTGTTTCCAGCTAACTTTAATTGCGATGTTTTCTTGAAAGACGACATTTTCATTATGTATTTCCCGGGAAGAGCTATGTGTAAGTAAAGCATGGAAGGATTGAAATTGCTAATGAAAAGCCTTAAGAGGATTAAAAGTCCTGTCTCAAGTCGGCTCACTTACCGGTATAGATACACCAACTCGGTCCACTTGTTCCTTTGTGTATACAAAGGAACATGTTGAAATTCCCAGGGCATTAAAACTCTTTGAAAAATAATAATCCAGTCTTATATGAGACGACACATGCTGACTCGTAGATATTATTATATACTTACATGCAGCTGACCTTTTCTTTTTTTTAGGGTGGGAAAAATTATCAAATTGCGGAACAGGAACCTCCCGAAACAGCCGTGTCCGGTGAGGACCTGCGTCAGGCGGAAGGTGAGGACGCCGTGGCGCCTCTCTAGCCACTCCTCAAAGAGGGGACTACTTATCGCCACAATTGTGGCGTGCCCAACATGCAGCTGACCTGGTTCCATAATTATGTAAATGAATGAAATTTTACTTGAGTACTTTTTTCGAGTATGTAAAAAATCCAGAAGTTTAGCATAAAATACGAGTAGCTGCGCTTGTATAATACCGAGGCCGCTCCTAAGTACAACAGCATAATGTTTGCCAAACTACCCCATTAGCATTGCACTAATGATTGATTAAAAATAGTATATTTTAATTGAAAATGGTATATTTCGCGTTGGTAGAATCAAAAATTCGATACAACATAATGTTTGGGGGAAAAAATTTGGACTATAATATTAAAAGAGCCTTTGTGTTACAAAAATGCGCAAATTGCACATTCGTCCGTATCCGGCAAAGAGAGAGTTGCCGTGAACATTTGATAAATCTAAATATACTTACAGTGCCGAGCATTTATGTATTTGTACTTCTAAGTAACATGGCCGAATAGATACATGAATATGAGACAGCACAACAACGACAGATTAGCGAAGGCACACGTGGACAAGACATTAAACGTTACAAGATACAGCCTAATTTGAATATTGTGAAGCACAGTCCTAAATATCAATCTGTAATATTATTTAATAAGTTGCCTCTAGTTGTAAAAAGCGATATCTACTCAAGCCCTTTTTAAAATCAACTTAAAAGTTTTCTGTTGAATATACGTGTCTTTAAGCTGTTGAAGATCTATAATGAAATTCCTTTACATGTTGTATATATGCATTGTTGTAATATTTAACAAAGTCAAAGTCAAACAATTTATTTCAATTAGGCACATAAAAGGCACTTATGAACGTCAATTTTACAAAAAATTGAATTGATTCTAGTCGCCCCTTCCAAAAGGTAGTTTTCGTATGGAGAATAATGAGCAAGAAACTCCACCGTTACTGTTTTATAAAGTTTTTACAATATTTTGTATACATTAATTATACAATTATATGTGAAGACGATAATAATAATAATACCAGCCTGTTACTGTCCCACTGCAGGTCAAAGGCCTCTTCTCATACAGAGAAGGCACGAGCATTGATCACCACGCTTGCTCAAGACGTGTTGGTGATTTCAGACTTATATTAACTATATAAGTCCAGGTTTCCTCACGATGTTTTCCTTCGCCGATGTCAGTAATGTCCAAGATAAACTCAGAAAGTACATATGAATTGAAAAAGTCACATTGGTACTTGCCCGGATTTGAACCCACAACCTCGTGCATGAGAGGCGAGGCCCTAACCACTGGGCCACCACGACATCATCATGTCATGTGAAGACGATACATCTAGAATAAGATTACTATACCACAATAGGTAAAAAAATATGAAAAATGAAGCAATTACAGATAACGTGTTTTTTCCTTATGGAATTTCATTTTCTTTTCCATACCATGTAATTTCACATACCATTTTTATTGTTCATGAATAAACAAACAATGATTCAGGCTAATACTTGTAGTTCGGAAATTATACAGGTAAGTTAAATACTCAGTCGGTGCATTTCGTAACAGTGTCTCGCTTCAAACATTCTACTGCTGTCGTGGCGTTATCAGTTATTTTGTGAGAAGGAAAAGTTCTCTCTTTAATTAAGTCTTGTATGGCAAAATATTAAGAAAACTGCTTGTAGCTACTTCTTTTTCATTTCGAGTCGATGGCAAAGGTAAAGATATTATATTATGATAAATGAGTTGAACCCTGAACCGCCTAGCGCAGTCTGGACACCTAGGACCCGTAACACAGTCTAATTAACCTATCCTTTCATCACGACGGTAATCCTAAATGGCTCGGAGTTACTTAAAAGTGTTCAGAACGGATGCTCTGTGTTGTTCAAAGCAAAACAAGTAAACGAAAACTACTTGCTTTTGCTTTATCTAAGCACAGGTAAACAGTTTTAACTAAAGATGTCACTGTGGTAGATAAGATCTTCAGTCAGCCAGTAGCCAATTTTGCTACTTTATTCATTGAAATGTATGCTCCATGTCTGAAGAATAAAGCTCATATTACGATGGGAGTGAACTCTGTTGGGGCAGCTGAACAATCGATTGCTCTGATGACATCCATTGAAATGGTAGGCTTCAACGCTTAACATAAATATATAAATTTTCACAAAAAATTATAGGAACTTGAGAAATCTGAGATATGACTAGGAAATTGCACTATAACTCAATAGTTTTCTTATTAACGACAACCTTATTAATATTAACCCACAAACTTTCATAAAACAGGAGGATGGGCCGACCAACGAAATCGGGTCTTACCAAAGTGGTTACTGTGTTGTTTTCAGTTTCAGTAAGTTGAAGCTCAGACCCATCGAAGTCAAGTCACACCCGCCTTCAATGATGTGATCCACTGCTACATCTTCTACGTCGCTGCAATCTTCATCTGGAAGTTCTAGTACACTCATGTTTTCCGAATCTGATTCAGCTTACTATAACCACCCCAGTATCGTTTGATTCAGTTCAGACATTCTAAGTCTAAAAAACAAAACATACCAAAACCAAACTAACGTAACTACCTGACGTCGGTCTCACGGATCGCACGCGAAATATAATTACTTATAATGTTTAAAAGCGCGTACTTATGGAGCTGCCGAGCACACGGCGCGTACTGGTGGAGGAGGGGAAAACGTACATGGACACACAGTTGCGTCGGGTGCAAAGTAACGGAATAATTTGAATAACAAAATCGCCGGACTCCTGAGACCGACGTCAAGTGGTTAGGGGTTAACATTCGTGCGAAAACATAATTATCTAAAGTATGTCAATAAGACTTCCTCGTTTCTGTTGTGCCTCCGAAATGTTTGCGCAGGCTCATACTGACGATTTTCATGCCTTCATTCGGAAAAAAGTCATGTCACTTATGAGGAGGGTGCGGGGAAGTCACAACAGCATCCTGAAAACTATAGCTGAAGATGTGCGTGCACCTGTGTTGAGGCAGTTCGTTCGTCTGGTGATCTTTTAGGGAGGTATCTCCCTATTGGTTACCTTTACGGGCCGGGGTTTCTCAGCACAGGGGCATTTGTGTCCGCCGGTACCCCGTCCCTCGAGGCCGTCAAGAGGGGACCGGGTTGCGTGGCAGCACGGTTCGGGGAGATTGTCGTGGTAGGAGCGTACTTCTCCCCGAACCGAACTCTCGCCGAGTTCCACAACTCCCTTGGGGAGTTGAGAGTCGTCGTCGTCGGGTACCATCCCCTCCCCGTGATCGTCCTCGGGGACTTCAATGCCAAGAACGTGGCTTGGGGTTCCCGGTTAACGGACACACGGGGCAGGATGGTGGAGGACTGGGCTCTGGAGTCGGGCCTGGTCGTCCTAAACCGGGGTTCTGTCCCCACGTGCGTGCGGATGCGGGGCGAGTCAGTGGTGGACATTTCGTTCGCCAGCCCCGCTCTGTCGCCGCGTATCATTGACTGGCGCGTCATGGAGGGGGTGGAGACCTATTCCGATCACCGGTACATCCGGTTTGACGTCTCCGCCCAGACCTCGAGCACGCCGGTCAGACAGACCCCGAGTGGTCCGCGGTGGGCGCTGAAGCAGCTGGACCGGGAGCTCCTCCTGGAAGCCTCGGTCGTGCAGGCCTGGGTGTCATCACCGGACAGGCCTGCCGACATAAACGACGAGGCGGAGTGGTTCCGGGAGGCCATGTCCGAAATCTGTGACGTGGCAATGCCCCGGGTCCAGCCCGGACGTGCTCAGCGCCAGGTGTACTGGTGGTCGCGTGAGCTGACCGCTTTACGCGCGGCGTGCGTTGCTGCGCGCCACCTGTACGCCAGGCACCGCAGGCTCCGTATCCGCCCGCCGGATACGGAAGCCATTGAGGCGGAGCTGTACGCAGGATACAGAGCGGCGAAGACCACCCTCCAAGCGGGGATCGAGCGGGCCAGAGGACTGGCCCGCGAGGAGTCGCTGGAGACTCTGAACAGAGATCCGTGGGGACGCCCATACAAATGGGTGAGAGATAAACTCCGCCCATGGGCTCCCCCGCTGACGCAGAGTCTCCGGCCCCAGCTCGTGGAGGACGTGGTGAGCGCTCTGTTCCCCTCGCGAGGGGAACATACTCCCCCGCCCATGGCTTCGCCTCCTGCGGTGCCCGATGCGGACCACACCAGGGACGACGACGACGATACTCCGGAGGTGACCGAGGTAGATCTGAGAGTGGCGGTACGTAGGCTGAGTGCAAAAAATACCGCCCCAGGACCCGACGGCTTACCTGGAAAAGCCTGGGTTCTGGCCTTAGAGGCTCTCGGGCCTCGACTTCGGGGGCTCCTAAGCGCATGCTTGGAGAGGGGCCAGTTCCCACTTCGTTGGAAGACGGGGAAACTGGTCCTCATCAAGAAGCCGGGGCGCCCGGCGGACTCTCCGTCCGCTTACCGGCCCATCGTGCTGCTCGATGAGGTGGGCAAGCTCTTTGAAAGAGTAATTGCAGACCGCCTTGTCGGGCAGCTGGTGCGAGTGGGGCCGGATTTGACGGAGAGCCAGTATGGTTTCCGCAAGGGGCGCTCTACGGTGGATGCCATCATGCGCGTTCGAGCCCTCACGACGGGGGATGCTGTTGCCCGGGGTGGGGTAGTCTTGGCGGTGTCTCTTGACATCGCCAATGCCTTCAATACCCTGCCTTGGAGTTGCATTAGGGAGGCACTCCGGTATCACCGGATGCCGACCTACCTCTGTCGAGTGGTCGAGGCCTATTTGACGGACAGGGCCGTCATCTACCCCGGTCACCACGGAGAGTGGAACCGGCGAGAGATGTCGTGCGGTGTCCCACAGGGATCGGTCCTGGGACCGCATCTGTGGGACATCGGCTACGACTGGGTGCTGCGCGCCGACCTCCCTAGCGGCGTCAGCGTGGTTTGCTACGCTGACGACACGCTGGTCCTGGTGCAGGGGAGGTCGCATGAGGCGGCGGCCGAACTAGCGACACGTTGGGTTGCGACAATCGTCGAAAGGATCCGGCAACTGGGACTCGAGGTGGCCTTGCACAAGTCCGAGGCCATGTGTTTCTATGGTCCTCGGAACGCGCCACTGTCGGGTTCCCAGATTACGGCGGGAGGGGTTCACATCGGTGTCGAGTCGACGATGAAGTACCTGGGACTCGTCCTCGACAGCCGGTGGAACTTCGTGGAGCACTTCCGACGTTTGGCTCCCAAACTGGATAGGGCTGGGGCTGCTTTGAAGCGGCTCCTGCCCAACCTGGGGGGTCCAAACGCCTCCTGCCGGAGGCTTTACGCGGGGGTCGTGCGGTCCATGGCCCTTTACGGGGCACCGGTGTGGGCGCGTTCATTGAGGCTGCGACCGGCCCGGCGGTTGAACGCGTCCCAAAGGGTCATGGCCATCAGGCTGGTCCGGGGATACCGCACGGTCTCCCGTGAGGCGGCGAGCCTCCTTGCCGGACTACCGCCATGGGATCTGGAGGCGAAAGTCCTCGCGCACATGTGGTAGTTGCGCGAGGAGGCGAAACGCCGGGGTGTAACTCCGCTGCCGCGAGAAATCACGGCACAGCGGACAGAGCTCCGGCGGGATCTCATGGCGGCATGGAGTGTGCGATTGTCGCAACCCAGCGCTGGGCACGCCACAATTGCGGCGATAAGTCCCCTCTTTGAGGAGTGGCTTGAGAGGCGCCATGGCGTCCTCACCTTCCGCCTGACGCAGGTCCTCACCGGACACGGTTGTTTCGGGAGGTTCCTGTTCCGCGTAGGGCGGGAGGAAACGCCCGGGTGTCACCACTGTGTGGATCGCCCGGAGGACACGGTGGAGCATACGGTGGAGGTCTGCCCGGCTTGGGCGGAGCACCGCCGTGTCCTCACGGAGGCGATCGGCGGCGGCGATCTCTCGCGTCCGGCCCTGGTTCAGGCCATGGTTCGGAGCGAGAGTGCATGGGAGGCCGTCACCTCCTTCTGCGAAGCAGTTATGCTCGCGAAGGAGGAGGCGGAGCGCGCGAGGGAGATGCAAGCTGCACGCCCTCGCGGCCCTAGTCGCCGCAGGAGACGCCCCGGGCGTCGGGAGTCCAGAGCCGACTTCCGGCCACCGTAGGCGCGGGCTTGCGGACGGTGAGCAATGGGCAGCTCGCCGTCCGATAAGGACCAGGCCCGTGTCGACGGCGCGTTGTGTTCCACGCGCGCCTCAAAGAGATGTCAGCACCAACCGACGGGGTCGAAAGACCAATGCCTGCTGGGGTTGCGGGTTTGTCCGAAAGGGATAACGCGGCCCCGGCACACAGGCAACGGAAGGAACACGGGTGGGTTTTAGTCAGTAAAAGTCTGACACACCCTCTCGCTCTGCCCAGAGCGGGAGTAGTCATTTGATGATTTCCCACCCTCAAAAAAAAAAAAAAAAAAAACAAAAAAAAAAAAAAAAATGTTTCCTCACGATGTTTTCCTTCGCCGATGTCAGTAATGTCCAAGATAAACTCAGAAAGTACATATGAATTGAAAAAGTCACATTGGTACTTGCCCGGATTTGAACCCACAACCTCGTGCATGAGAGGTGAGGCCCTAACCACTGGGCCACCACGACATCATCATGTCATGTGAAGACGATACATCTAGAATAAGATTACTATACCACGATACCACGAGGTAAAAAATTATGAAAAACGAAGCAATTACACATAACGTGTTTTTTCCGTATGGAATTTTATTTTCTTTTCCATACCATGTAATTTCACATTCCATTTTTATTGTTCATGAATAAACAAACAATGATTCAGGCTAATACTTGTAGTTCGGAAATTATACAGGTAAGTTAAATACTCAGTCGGTGCATTTCGTAAAAGTGTCTCGCTTCAAACATTCTACTGCTGTCGTGGCGTTATCAGTTATTTTGTGAGAAGGAAAAGTTCTCTCTTTAATTAAGTCTTGTATGGCAAAATATTAAGAAAACTGCTTGTAGCTACTTCTTTTTCATTTCGAGTCGATGGCAAAGGTAAAGATATTATATTATGATAAATGAGTTGAACCCTGAACCGCCTAGCGCAGTCTGGACACCTAGGACCCGTAACACAGTCTAATTAACCTATCCTTTCATCACGACGGTAATCCTAAATGGCTCGGAGTTACTTAAAAGTGTTCAGAACGGATGCTCTGTGTTGTTCAAAGCAAAACAAGTAAACGAAAACTACTTGCTTTTGCTTTATCTAAGCACAGGTAAACAGTTTTAACTAAAGATGTCACTGTGGTAGATAAGATCTTCAGTCAGCCAGTAGCCAATTTTGCTACTTTATTCATTGAAATGTATGCTCCATGTCTGAAGAATAAAGCTCATATTACGATGGGAGTGAACTCTGTTGGGGCAGCTGAACAATCGATTGCTCTGATGACATCCATTGAAATGGTAGGCTTTACACTGCTGCACTTTTGATGAATGTTATCAAACAACCGTCTATAAAGTTATTGATAGTATTTATTGGTTAATGCTTATGTGTCAGATTAGATTGGTGAAGAATCTGTCTCCTCCAAGTTCCATATACCTTTGATGGACCGAGATTTTAACGGAAGTTTTGTCGGATTTACAACATTTACTG
The DNA here is from genome assembly GCA_947364205.1 of Agrochola lota. Lineage (NCBI taxonomy): Eukaryota > Metazoa > Arthropoda > Insecta > Lepidoptera > Noctuidae > Agrochola > Agrochola lota. The sequence continues at coordinate 14,095,032 of OX376235.1, read as the reverse complement.
GCGATTTTTGCTGATATATGTAGAAGAAAATGAATGGCCTCTTGTCCTCCATTAAAATTCAAACAGGACCCCCCTGTAAAGAAAATCGAGAATGACCGAGTTCTAAAACCAGTCGTTATTAAACGGTTTAGTATAGACCAAACCAAAGTGAATGCTGTAAATTCAAGCGTTGCAATTGAATCGTTTAAGTCTAAGTGAACTTTACGATAAATCTTGCCTCTAGAACTTGTAAGTCTTACATTGTCACTTGGCACAGATATCTCAATGCTAAACTGTTTATCAGCGTCGTCGACTACTTTAATATCTGTCACGACGATGTAAAGTTTTTGGTGCGATGAAAATAACTGTGCCATTCCGCAAGAATCGTCAGTTATGTTTCATTGTTTGAACTGTTTTAATAGATTTCTGATGACAATTGTTTCATTAACATTAACGATTACTGTATAACTTTAGCAATATCTTATTCATTGCGGGCGGTTCGTGACATAGTTTTGGTCAAACCAATGAAACTTAAGGTTCATTGAACTCATCATCACAATCATATTGTAGTTTCTGATTGTTATTTTCTGTTTACTATACTATAATGTAATTTTAATTTTCATAAAATATAATAAGTACGTTCCAGTTAATGTCTAATATTCTAATTTAATATCGAATAGTTTTGTGCATTAAACTTGAATGTTACGTAGCATAATCAGGCTATAATTTTCCCACTGCTTGGAAACAGACCTTCGCTCGGTGAGAGGGATGTTACGTAGGTATAAACTACATCACTTTGCGTCATGAACGCTCGATTGCGCTCTTAAGGGTCATTGACCTTGGCCATATAAATGCGACTCGCGCCAAGCCGCGCGCCGCGTCGTCGATATCATAGGTAATATTTATTTTTGTAACGAAAATATGATTATTGAAAAACATCACAGATATAAATTATAGATACTAAAATAGTATGTTCATATAAAAAAAAACATAAAAATATCTAGTAGTTTGAAAGTAAAATCGTTTTTTATGCTTCGGGTAGGAATTTATTGCATAAAGTATTTTACTACAATACTATATTATATTCACCTACTTAGAGAATTGGTGTGTATGCGTTCTAGTTAAACATACATTTTTTGTATAACTTACTTGCATTATTTGAAGACGTAATAACAGATTTAAAAGTCACTTATACTATACTACTACTATATCTGCACCTTAACCGTAACATTTAGGAGGGTTATGTTAAATGCTTATTTCGGCCAGTGGCCATTCGGGATTATGTCCATTGTGCCGGAAGGATATCGTCTCTGTCAATGGGTACTTTCTTCGATGTCCGACTACAAAAGCTTTTCCTGCTACGAAAAGGAATGTAGGTGTGTGAAAATATTACAATTACAGCATTTATTTATGATGCACAATGTGCCAGTGCGTCACTTTGACGACTATATCTTGCACTATTGTTACTGTTATGAATGAACCATGACACTACGAGCTACAGTGTTGCGTACTTAATGTGAAATTTATATTTGGGTACAATAGAAGCTGATATTATTAACTGATCACATTTCCTAAAATTTACTCCGTTTTATTGCTACTGTCATAAACGAAAAAGACGAGGTTGTTCGTTAGCCGTAGAAGGCCAGGTACTCTTTCTTGGGACTAGTGGCTATTCATAAAACCTAACCTTACTTTTCTTACTTTAACCCTTAACTGTAAAGGTGTTCAAAACCCCGGTACATAAAAGTTGGACGTGATGAATATGATGATACAACAAGTGCTGTTTATAGATTAGTTCTATGAACTAAACTTACTTCTCTTAACGTAAATTAGTTTCCTATAAATGAATTTCAGCGAAGTTAGCTCACCTGGCCACTACTGCGTTAAAACTAATAATTGCTCTCATACAAGTTAGTCGTACCCCCACGCTTGCCGCCGATATACTGACTATACTGCCTATATTGAATTTTAATTAACAGTTTACAAGGAAGCCACTGTTTATTAGTTTTATATACAAAGTTTGTTGACTTACTAAGTTTAGCTTAGCTTGTCTTAGCATACATACCCATAATAACGATAGTTTTCTTATAGAACTATCGTCTGAGATACGCCTAACAAGTTATGGTCTCGTGACTTTACTAAAGTACACGTCATACTAAAACTTGAATACAATTATTATTATTGTCATCAAAAAGCCCACAAGGCATGTCCAGCATAGGTACTTATAATTCTTAATATTCACAGATTAGTATTCCGTGCGCCACACAGATTAATAAGCTATCATTATCAGTCTTCACATATACAACACTATTACCTACATGAACTAAGCGGTTGATTGGTATTCGGTTGGTAGCAAGTAAATGATATTACTTGATTGGCGTTAATTAGTTTGTGACTGAAGTTCGTATAAATGACGTAATGTTTAACTTGACGTACTAATCGCACCCCAGGGTGAAGACCAACCTGTCAGCACCAACCGACGGGGTCGAAAGACCAATGCCTGCTGGGGTTGCGGGTTTGTCCGAAAGGGATATCGCGGCCCCGGCACACAGGCAGCGGAAGGAACACGGGTGGGTTTTAGTCAGTAAAAGTCTGACACACCCTCTCGCTCTGCCCAGAGCGGGAGAAGTCATTTGATGATTTCCCATACTCAAAAAAAAAAAAGGGTGAAGATCAACCAATATGTTCTTATTGCTTTCTCTACTTAAAGTTATGGCATTAAATGAAAATGTTGTAAAACGTTGTTTGTGTTTAATTTCCACTTCCTAAGATTGTATCGATACATTTTAGTTTGGAATAAAGTTACATTATTATTTCATGTTACGTAATAGTAAACCGTCGTTGCACCTCAAGTGGAGTTCGGCAGGGCATCTTGTTCGACGCGGAGATGGCCGATGGAGTAAAGCTGTGACTGAATGGTGGCCAAGGGTAGGCCAACGAAACCAGGGCCGTCCAAAAGCACGTTGGGTTGATGATATCGTCAAAGTCACGGGAAACACCTGGATGATCCATACAGAACCGGGAAGTACGGGAGAAAAAAATGGAGGCCTATACCCAGCAGTTGGTGAATCCGGGTTGAAATGATGATGAAAATTTTAACAACTCTAAAACATTACGTTCGATACTTACAATTTTCTTTACTATAAGGGATGATTATTGAAACGATTATTATATTCGAAGACTATTAATAATAATATACCACCTTGTTACTGTACCACTGCAGGGCAAAGGCCTCTTCTCATACAGAGAAGGCACGAGCATTGATCACCACGCTTGCTCAAAACGGGTTGGCGATTTCAGACCTATATTAACTATAAGTCCAGGTTTCTTCACGATGTTTTCCTTCACCGATGTCAGTAATGTCCAAGACAAACTCAGAAAGTACATATGAATTGACAAAGTCACATTGGTACTTGCCCGGATTTGAACCCACAACCTCGTGCATGAGAGGCGAGAGGCGAGGCCTTAACCACTGGGCCATCACGACGACTACTATAACTAAGAAGACTATTATACTTTTTTAATAAAAATACTTAGCGTTACTAACGTTGCTTTGTCTCTATTCTTATTTATTCGTGGACCATAAAAGCCTTATAACGCCATGAGCCATGCCAGAGATAACCTTTTGACATGTAAATTACCTGCATGTGTAGTAAATGAAACTTTGTTACGTAAAGATGACTTTAAGAAAAACGTCGATTGAAAAGGTTTGTTTGTCTTTGTACATACCTAAGAAAGTGAGGCAAAGGTAAGAAAAGTAAGAAAAACATATATTTATCTGCAGTATTACTCCGCTCGAGTTCTCATTGCATCGCAAAATTATTTGTCCGAAATAGCTGAATTCCTTTTAACGTGCGAAAGTAGAAAATACTTTGATAAACTAGGAGGTCTCTACCAAGACACGTAACTTTTACATTAAAATGACGTCAGAATAATAAGTAGGTAAGTCTTATGATGCATCTGATGGAAGCATTTACAACAAAAAGGAGATAAGAATATTTTGCTTGCTGCTAGGAACTTAGTCATTACCTCGTGGCTATAACTTGGCGTCAACTTAGCCAACTTTTGATGGAGGACGTCGCGAGAAATAACGTCCATCACAAGTTATTTAATAACTCACATTTCCCACATTCCCGATTGTTTTGAATGGGAACCATTTACCATTTTGTCCATTTCAACATTTATTTCAATAAATTGTCATTCCCCTTCATTGTATAAAACGGCAATTTTTCACTCAAACCCAACTGGACGCTGCACATTCAATTCGACGAAATGATTAAAAGCGCGCGTGTGTCAAAGACCTCAACTGTTCACTGTAAATTATGGAATTGTACAGAACGTCCACGGTGTTATGCGTTTTGTGATTAGCACAGGTTCAATCGGAAATTGAAATATACGAAATGGGAGTTTTATATTTTAACTTAATATGTTGCTCTGCTTTTCTTTCTACCTACTTTCACGAGTTAACAGGATCATTTATTTAAACATTCTCTTTCATCGTTAGATTAGCGAGAGTACTAATTGCTCTGGCGGTGCCACGAGGGAGTTGACTGAGTGGAAAGGTTGGCGATGCGTCACACACCAGATAAGGATAGTTAATGGTTCATTACATTCTATCTGAAGCATCTATCTGCACATATGTTCAATTTGTTTCATCTAATTCCCACGTAGGAATATGTTGCAGACCTTTTATTTGTAGTTGACGCAGAAAATTTGTTAATTTATTATGTTTTGTTCCTATAGTTGGCAGCTTTCATTAATAGAAATGATCTTGATGGCGCTTACTAAATTGTTTCGATTAAATAATAAAAAGCCATAGCAGACTTTTGTTAAAATAGAGAAACATTATTTTAATCATTTTGTTCGCGTATTAAAGTACAATATATTCTTGTTGAACGTTTAAATTGCGGTGACGATAATACATAGATGGCAAGTAAAGGATGACTCACTACTGCGATTGTCACCCACCATGATGCACGTGCCTTCAAATTAAGACTTTCAGGAGAATAAACTCAGGTATTTCATTACTGCTATTGATATTTAATGATAATCAGGGAGTTACTGCAATAAAAAGTCGACAGTCAAAAACTTAGATGGGGAGTTATTACGTTTATATGTCTTAGAAATAATACGAACCTGAGTGATCAAAGAACGAAGCTATGAAACTTGGCATCCAGCAGAAAAGTTTTTTGTTTTATATAAATATTTTCATAAAACAGGCTCTCAAGCCATGAAGCAAAAAGAAAATCAAAAGGATGTCATCCTAAAAAAACACTATTTGCTGTAAATCATAATAACAAATGGACAAATGAATAGTGATTTAGATAAAAACATGAATAATAGATTATACGAGAATGGGTATATTATTTTAATGTTCACGGAAATAAACAAGGTTTCCTTACCATATTCTCTCTTTCTTGGTTGTTTGCAATAATAATTACAAAGTTTTTCAGTAAAATTGGATTTTCAAACGATTAGTTTTACAAATTCATAACTTAAAGTCAAACGCTCGTATAAAGAACGTGATGCTGACATCTGTATGACGTCATAGATAGATAGATAGATAGAATATTCTTTATTATGCACACCATACAAATTACAGAAATAAATTTAGAAATTTTACATAGGGTGACACACCCCAGAGGCGAGGGCGCGGGAGGGGCGGTCTTATCGCTAAAAGCGATCTTTTACAGACAACCTTTGGATGGATTAAAGGGAGAAGGAGAGACAATACTGCAGGTAGTCAGTGGTGTACCATTTACATACACAATAAATACATAAAGCATAAACTTAACCACACACATATATACATATACATAGATATATATAAAATTATAAACATAAAACAAGAATAAGGAACTATATGGAATGATGATGTTTAAGGAAAGAAGAAGTGTTTTTTCGCCAGAATTCATACATCATGTGACGTCACGCCTGTAATGTCGACTGAAACGTAGCATAATAATTTTCACGTAATGCTACGCTTTTTGTTTATTAGTACTATTCCTTTTTCTTTCTATTTATTCTGGCAGTAATATATTAAGTTTCCGATGCATAAATATGAATATTTTCGTTTAAGACCCCTGTCCCGTGTTCCGTGACTCGTGTGCCAGTAGACAGCTGTATTTATCTAAAAGGTGATTAAGATAAACATATTACGAGGTGGCATCTTGCACAAGTTTTGTTTGATATTCGTTAGTGAAACAATTAACATTTTATCTTTATATTCTTTTAATTTATTTTTTACACGTTTCTGCTTGATAAGCTAATCCTATGTTAACTTTCATCTAACGTGTGTCGATGACAGCTGTCAAGACATTGTCACAATGACAGCTATCAAACGTCTGGTAACGTTCCGTTACTACAGTTTGTATTTATGATACCCACGACAGTAGATTTCGTATTTTGCTACGAGAATCATGTCTAGATTGTCGTAAATTTTTTGTATACTTTTATACTATGAAGCCAAAATACTTATCCTGATTTATTTAGGTATTAAAATTACAGAGAGAATAATCCTGTCTAAATTTATAAACACCATTTCGGCGGCTGCCCTGTTAACGATAAATACCCAGTAGCAGCCGGTGCCGAAGGCGAAGCTGAACCGGAATACCTGCCGGTGATTAGCCGGTAATTATGTGAAACTCCGCCGAACGGACTAGATAAAAATAAACACATACGTGAATGCTGAACCCTTAAGAGACTTCCAAATGGAAGTCTCTTCAAATAAATATCTAAGTTTCAAATCAAAATTGTTTAAGAAACCTCATTAGTTTAGTGATTGCAAGTGATACTGCTGAGAATGAGGTCCTAGGTTAAATACCCACGGTCGACGGCGCGTTGTGTTCCACGCGCGCCTCATAGAGATGTCAGCACCAACTGACGGGGTCCGAAAGGACCAATGCCAGCTGGGGTTGCGGGTTTGTCTGAAACCGTCCGAAGGAACACGGGTGGGTTTTAATCAGTAAAAGTCAGACACGCACTCTCGCTCCGCCCAGAGCGGGAGAAGTCATTTGATGATTTCCCACCTTGAAAAAAAAAAAGGTTAAATACCCAGATTGGGAAAAGTGTGATTTTGCATCAGGAATTTTTCAGCCCTGAGTCTGAATTTGTGCCTATTTTATGGCAACACGCCCAATCCCACTACATGAGACTTAAACATAACCGGTGGAATGTGAGTACTATTGTCTCTTAAGATACAGGCCTCCTAGTTTAAGGAACAGGGTTCATATTATTTTGTATACATATACTACTTTTTGTAGACTTAAATCTCTTGTGCTCAAAGTTTTGCAGTTTTACCCTTCCAGGAAAACAGGCGTGAAGATATGTTTAAGAAAAATCATTTTTTCTTTAATACTTAGATTGTTTTGAATGTTTAAACGTTTCGTCGTTCATGACAAGAAAAATTTATAAAAAAAAAAAAATGAACAAATTCTATAAACATTTCAAAACATCTCCAGTTCGTGATTTCATCCTCCATTGACTTGAAAAATGCATCCCATTAGTGCTGAAAAACTCTTGAATGCTAAAAATTCTATCGTAGGTATTTTATAATCAACATTTCTATTTCGGACTCCCGAGATATTTAATTACACAACGCTAAGTCGAGGTATTCACGTTTTGCTCTTCGTGATACAAACAGTTACAGAATAAAAAATTAATTAATAATTATTTAAGGAGTGAAGGGGAGGGGGAGCGGGGAAACTGTAACAATTTATTTTTGTTTGTGTGCTGTTTCGCTGTGGTCAATTTGGATTAGTGTGGTGGATGTTGAACAATTGGTTAGGAAGTGTCTGCTATTATTCTAATGTTTTCCTATTGTTGGTATTTTATTTAGCATTTTTTTCCGTGGGAAAACAATTTGGTATAATTCATGACTTCACATTTTCGTGTACGAATCATTGCAATAATTTTTAACACATACTTTCACATTATTATTTGGCATGGCTGACATAAAAAGCCAGAACAACTTCTAAAACTACGGGTACCCTGTTCATATTTACGCAGATTTCACCTACTGCACTCACTGGTAGTGAGAACTTCTTACAGGCAAAACTCGATCCCATCGATCGAAATTAAAACAATCACAAATGTTTGTTCAATGATCCAAACACGTTTTTAACAAGTGGTATTCCACATTGCAGAAAATTGTTAATAGGTATTATTGTTCTGTACTATGGTCCTTCTAATACACTTTTATATATCATTCCTCCGAAGGCAAGGAGCAGGCGGCGGAGGCAGTGACTCGTGAGTTATTATTGCACATCATTGACTGCCGGAGATTGCTATGTAATGCTGAGTGTTTGCTCCGGAGTAACACCGGTGGAGAAATCTTGAATTCATGGAACATCTCTTGGTTGAAGACAGGTTTTCTACTGAGTTTATCACTTAATCAGTACCTAGGTGTCTTAGTCTAGTCTTTTTCTCGTAGACGTAAGATTGCGTTTGCTAGTGAAAAATTGTGAAAAAATTACAGTGCATTATCCGAAATGTAAAAATTACGATTTTAACACAGTATAAGTATGCAGCGTGCCTTGTCACAAAAGAAACAACATTCTTAATCAGTGAGGAGTTGTGATATAAAATTTCCAGATTTTTGTATTGCTTCAGGCATTAGGTACATGGTGGTACGAGTTTAGAGTTTCATACTGCATGAGAGTTATGCCCGTTTTCACCTACACTAAGTGACACTTAAATGAATCCCGGAATAAAAGTGCACTGTTGGATTTCCAATGCTATGCTCAGCGCTGAGAGTTGAAAATCTAACAGTGCACTTTTATTTAGGGATTCATTTAATTGTTGCTTAGTTTTCGGTGAAAACGGGCATTCGCGTACCTAATGGTAAACAGGCATGTCATTCATTTACTGTGTTCTGTCAAAATGACATGAAAATGTCACATCTATTTACATAAGACTCCGGAGACTTGGAAAGTGTGCCTGTATTAATTTTAAATAGCGAAGAGTGATATGTACCTACAACAGTCTTCGTTATTTACACAATTATATTATTTTCTTTCCTTTGATCCGTAGGTACAACAAAGATACTCATCGCCACCTCATCAAGATCTAAATATCTTCGAATATCTTTGCTTTTTGTTGACTTGGAAGAAACTGGTACGGTTATCGTAACAGCCGGTGGCATCTTTAACAGTTTCTTTAGTGACTTTTTATAAAGGGCTACATTCCTAGCGGTGGCTTGCTTTTATTCAAACATTTTTGGAACTTACCAGCCACTTTAATTTCATCGCTTCTGTATGGTAATAAAGTGTCCCTGGGTATTAGACGCTGGTTTAGTATCATAAAACCCTCTTAATAGCTTGTCCTGTGGTCATAAACGGGCTGAGAATACTATTCAGTCCGCCTGAATAAATTAGAGCAATAAACTGAACAGCGAGGTAATGGCGTTACACACCTACATGCTACTTCCCATGTATTTCCCTAGTGGGATGAATGTTGACAATTTTACGAAGCACGTTGTAATCAAGTTTAAGATATTTCGGAGCTGTCTTATGAAGTATTCTGATTATTCGGTGATGAAAACTTCAAACCCAAGACATCAACAGTATAAAATAAATCAAGCGTATTACGTTTGGGCTTCTATGCATAAACTAAAGTAGGTACCAAATGCTTGTAGTGTTAAGCTTGGATGTTCAGATTAAAGGCCTATTTAAAGTTAAGAGCATTTATTCTGAAAGTGGGCAACGTCGCGAACAGATGTCAGATATTTCGCTGTTTTGATTAATTTAGCAATATTACTGTATGGAAATATGAAATGTGGTTAACTAGCAAACTAGAATATTAATAATGAATTGCAATTAGAACACTGAATTTGATGTTGTAACCGGTTTAGGTGTAAAAAAGGCATTTGGAAAGTTTCCAAATACTTTTTTTACATCTAAAACTAAATATTCGGTGTTACGATATTAATGATTGCATTTCATAATCAAAAATTAAGTTTGCTATTTAAACCCATTTCATATTTCCAAACAATACTTTTTCCAAATTAATGAAAACAGGTAAATATTTGACAGCTATACGAGTATGTGACGTTGCCGACTTTTAGGATAAGATATTTCGGAGTTCTGTTACTATTATGTGAAACTTTACTTCCACCCACGCATTTAATTACGATAGTGTGATTTGCTAACGGAAGTGGATTCATAAGTTTCCTTTGCGATGATCAAGTTATAAGAATACTAAGCTAAAAGTTTTGTGGTTTTTCAGTGACGAACAAAGCCATTCATTTCCCTCAGAGGACCAAAGCCTTCTCAAAAGAAAACTTTCTACAAGAATCAAAGTTTTGTATCTGCGGATTTGAGCCCCAAATCCTCAAACGTCCCAACACGTGAGTAACACATTTATGTTATGTTTTGTAGATCATGAGACCGACACCGATGTTACATGAAATGAAAGAGGATATCTGATAAACTCGAGGGGTAAGACTTTATTCATATTTTTCATTTATTTATGCATTTATGTACGACGGATGTATGTTTAACGACGGGTATCCCAAATGTCATACATAATAAAAGTATATCCATAAAAATGTTAATTGAAAGTAAATAACTGGAACATTTTCGCTTGTGAAAAGGTTTTTCCAAATGATACCTACGAACTACACTGTTTGTTTCTATCACTCTGACTAAAAGCTCCACTCGAAAACTTACTGAATTTTTTCAGAAGATTTTAAGTCGCTCGAAACATTTTCATCAATTTACGATTCCGAGTATCGGATAAATATTCAGTGGAGGCACAAGCTCTCGCGGCTGTCAATGTTTTAAATAAAACGCTATTGGGCAGAAAACAGTAAATATTACCGTAATCCTTATTCAATATACGAGACTTTACCAAGCAATATCAAACTCTAGTTCTCTAGAATTTGAGTGTATATTATGCTACACACATGTCATCAGACTACAAACCACAAATGTTCTGTATCTTATTGCCAAGTCTGACCAAAACTACATTTTAGCAGATAACTTTTTAACTTACCTAGTTAAACCAGCAGAAAGGGCAGGTTATTCGAGATGATAGACTTATTAATCGGATTGATGGAATTAATGATCTGAATATTATAATGTCACGATCCGTTAAGCAGTGCAGTACAGTGGCAGGGATATCGACACGAACATTGTTACCATGGATCAGTACATGATTCTGAACTGAAAAAAGGTGTTGAAACATTTCGTCGGTTATTAAAAAATAATCTGCTGTTCCTGCTACATTTTGACCGCGTAGGTATTGCACTTTTCTATGAAACAGCAGATTATTTTTATAATAACCGACGAAACATTTCTACGCACGTTTCAAATTCATGTACCGAATTCATGGTAACAGTTTTCGCGTCGATGCCAGCCTGGTTACCGAGCTATTTTTGTTTTACAATGTCGTTTATCCAGGTTTTATTTTATAGAGCTTATGGAATATATAAGGATAATAGCAGACTGATGGCGTTCTGAAGTTTCTGTCTCCACCAATGGGAAGAAAGCGTGAGCTTATGTTTGTACATTTTGTAGAATGGGGTGAAAGTTCATCCAAGTTATTATAAATATTTAGTTTAGATACTGAAAGAATTCCGGGCTTTTCTCGCATTTGTAAAATGACAGATTTCGCAATTAACGCAAATCCAAACTAACAACCCGATTAGGTTGCAGTCACGAAATTGAATGTATAACAGTTAAAAAGAAATCCCTGGAACAAATAACATCTCCCCAAATGAAATGGGTCTAAACTTCGTTTTCCCTTCTAATAGCCGTTTACAGTAAAGTTTAGTAAACAATCTTAAGAAGTTTAAGCAAAGTCATCAGCACGAACAAGTTTAATCTTGCGAAGACCGATTTACGAGTTATAGAAAAATATAAGAATACTTCCCATTTCGCATACTGTGGCGTTGTACAAGAACTGTTTATTAGGGAAAGACTTGGTGTAAAAAGATCGTATTACTATAATATTATCGTTAATATTTTTACCTACAATACGGGGCTAATCCTGTATACCTACTGTTATGATGTATTTGTAAAAAACTTACGTTTAAAAACATTGATAATATTAAATACATACCTATATAACTTATAAAAATATATAATATGTAAGGATATATACTTTTATTATAATAAATAACCTTTGCAAATAAAATAAATATTTTCATTTGTAAGTAACGAACTACGTAAACGAAAACGAAACTAAGTAGCAAGAGATTGCATTTCCGTATTGCTGTAACATCAGCATAAAGACAGATATTATTTGAGTTAAATAATTTAATAAATAATATATGTATAATGTAATTGATTTTGATTCGAATGGATTTAATAAGGCGATAGAGTTGTTCGAACTCTGCTAAATTACGTCAAAAATGTTGTTTACTATGTTTTACCGTTTCTGTTTCCATGAAGTTTTAGAAGGTCTCAAAAATTACATAAACCTGAAAATCGTAAAGAGGTCAGGACGGTATGCATACTCAGCCACAACCTACTTTTTTAATTTTCAAGTAGGTAAGAGTTACTTAGACGCTTAGTTAAGCGTATAATAATATTGGAGTTTGAACCATACACACAGTTTTCAGTGGCCTGGAAACATTCTTTGGTGTTCTGAAGAATATTTGAGTAACCTTTTGATGAAATTCTCTTAAGAAATAACCTGGCAATTTTAGAATTGTTTTGGGCCTAAAGTCAGCTATTTAATTCAAGTTAAATTCTAATGCTGGCAAATTAGTTCACAAAATAAATGAAGTACCTAAAAGACCCTTGTTTATCTTTTACAAAATGGAAGCTAAGTTTTCCCAATAACATGAATTTTAAATGAGAAACCCAAGTGAAAGGTAAATCTTGAGCGGCACGAAAGATCTCAGAAAATTACTGTTACGCGGTAATATTTTGGGTACCTATACCAAGTGTTAATTGAAAGGCTCTCACGCACAACAAAGCCTCATAGCTTGTTATCTCTTCCTCTACCCATGAATAAATAAACACCCCACCCTTTGAATAAATGGCCCAATTACAGCGCACTTCTTTTTTGGTCGTTATTTAAAAATCCACTCTCGTATTCAGTACATGATCGTTGGTGACTCGATCGGTTTCATCTAGTCTAGTGTACTCGATGGTCTTGTTTTGTCATTTATATTACTGACCACAAGCCGCAATCTGTTTGTCAATTTCATTTAAAATTAATATAGCTGAAAAAACAACTAAGCGGCATGCAGTGGTTTTCAGCCTAGATAGGCACAGAACGCAGATGGAGCAAAACAAAAAGCAATGTTCCTATTTTGGCTACAACTGGCATAATCGCCACAAACTAAGCATTATAATTTATCCATATTTGCACAGACACAGCAATTCCTTTTTATAACAGCGTTCACAGACGGTATATAATCAGTGCCCCATTTTTGTAGGGGCTAAATGAAACAGTACAGATCAAATCACACACGTCCTTCAAAACATAGGTGATGCAAAAATAAAATCTGTCTGATTATAGGACCTACAAAATGTAAGCCGTGTGCGAGCGCACTTACTTTACACAAATTCACAATGCAAGATAGCAAGAATGAAATTAATTACGTACTAATGCAATATGACGTGCGCGTGTAGTGAATAAATTGCAATCACAATCTAATACATTGAATTTTTTTATTTGAGTTGCGTAACAAAGGCGAGAAGGCTTGCCTACTTAGGTCGAATAAATTACGAATTTCAAATTTTGTGTAGTGTGCGAGAATTTGTTAGGCGTTTTTGCGAATAACTGCTGGCCGACCGCACTGCGCCGCGTGCATGTTAACCGCCCGGCCACGAGGACGGGCGTCGCGAACGGGCGGTGCGTCTTGCGGGGCGGCGATCCATGCGGTAAAGTTCGCATGACACGGGCAGTAGCGCTCGCCGCCACGACCAGTATAGACCGAGAGCGAAATATCTTTAAAAGTTATCTTGATATTGCTTGGAGAGTAGTAGTAGTTTTGGTTCAAGACATAATATTTAGAATACTGATTGGTTATATCCAGTTATTTTTGTCGATTTTACCCGAATGAGTGGCGAAACTATTGTTACATTGTTATGAGTATTCAACCACAACAGGAGAGAAAAGTCAATGCCGATAGGATAGGTGGCTTAGCAATTTCGGCAAAAAAGTATTCAGTATTCATTATTTCGCGGCGAATACAACTAAGTTTGGTTTCTGCACTGTTCGCCGCGTCTGCATAAAGTTTCGTATTTGAATGTAACGTTTGTAGTTTTTTTAAATATATTTATGATGATTGATGTATTTTATTTTGATTTTATGTGGTAGGCAGAGCTTAGTTGCCTTTATGAACTGCCTGCGTTATTAACAATACCTATGTGGAGAACACACTAATCCTTGCCCAAATGGTGAAGTAGGCAAGTGACGGCATCTACAACGCCACATGCGAACTACGGATCACACTGACGACACGCAAAATCCTGCATCGCGCAAGCAGGGTTTACCGTGCGACTATATACAACGTTCCAACATCAATCCTTGTGCAGTACAACACCCGTCTGGTCGAAGGAGCCTCCCTTTTCTATAGGGAATGAGTTTACTTTACAGCCGTTCCTCATACCTCTATAGGCACGTCCTTAATAATGAATAACGTGATAAATGGATGCCCTCTATTGATGCAGTTGCCCATTGCCTTGATGCCACCGCTCAAATGACCACGTAATTTTAAACCAGATGGTAATGAATTTTTACTCTCCAACTTTGTGTTATTTAAAAATCTACTACTCGTATAACATTAAAATCTGCAGTATGAAATCCAGATATACAGCATTAATAAACTTAAAATTACACTAGTTAAAATACACTAATTTTATGCATACCCAATGAAAGCAGCAACAAATGAGGCACTAAACACACTATGAAATTGCCTACATTGAAATTATTAACTAAATTAACCACTGTTATGTTTCGTGAGCCACATAAAAGCCTAATCATTTCGCTAATCAAATTACTATCAGCTTGTGTATCAAAGCTAGACACAATTGGAACATTATTCCATTTTCTGTGAAGTGCTGTAATATGATTAGGGAGGGTTAATGTAGGTACTCTAGAGTGCCGCAGCCCGCAATCAATATTCTGAAGCTTGAAGTAGGTACTAAACATGAAACGTAGTTAGGACCTGGTACTGTACCTAATAGATACGTTAACTATGTTGAGCGTCGACGCCACGCTGTCTGTGATGTGCAATAGCTTTGGATCAAGTAGGCTTAAAGCATATGCTTACCCACGACAAATGACATTCACGGTCAGATCTGAATGACGCAAGACCATTTGAACGACCTAAAACCAACTCACGGTGTCATTCCAATATCACTCAAAATAGTAAGTCATTGCAATGTACTGTTATTTCATTGTAATAAGTATAAATTAGAATTATTGCCGAAAGCTTTTATAAAACTCTCATTGACTTAAAGGCTCGCACAGACAGGCGCGACACGATTCTGGTGGAACAATTTCTATGACAACTTTACGGAAATTGTTCTACGGGTGTCGCGCCTTAAAGGCGCGGGGGCATTAGTGAGGTATAAGTGGTCCGTCAAAAGACCACTAATACCTACCGCCATTATATGGTAAAACACCCAGTAGTTTTAGTGGAGACTACGACGAAACTATTTATGAAAGGTAAGAAGAAACATAAATACGAGTATTAATGTTGTTATGATAATAGAGAAATAGCCACTGGTGGCAGGAGTCAAGGCTTGTGCAGACCAGCGCAACTTGTCGCGCGACGCGACACGAACAATACAATTTCTAAGAAAACTTCACAGTATAACAATAACCGGTGTCGCGTCGCGCGAAAAGTCGCGCTGGTCTGCACAAGCCTTAAGCCGCCGGAGAATTACAAACGAGTATGTTAGATTTTACTATTTAGGGTCGGCTCCCCGTCTAACCGGATGCGCGTGAATTCATGACGCATTCAATCATTAGTCAAAATGAATTTTGTTATTCAAAATTCAATTTAAAAAATCCCTAAATTATCTTCTTCATTTTATGCCTCTCCTAGCACTTAATTTGTCCTTTACAAATACCGAGAATACCTGAAATTGCGAAACATCAAACGTACATTAACACACGTTTTGTATATTCAACACTAAAAAAAATCATTCAAGACAGGTCGCTTTAAAATGGGTGTATATCTATCACAGTAAAATGGTCGAAGCCGTGATAGTTATATCCCTAGGGATATAGCTATAGACCGTAATATAGTTGTATGAAAGTGATTCATAAGTGTCGGAATGCCCTAATTTTGTGATTGCGACCAATTTAGACATAGCGCTCATCGGCCGCTGCCGCGGCAGCGCTCGTTACGCTCGCTCCGCTCGCGCGTAGCTGGTCACAGTTCTGACCAAACCAAGTCTATTTGCTCGGAGTACCCTAAATATAATGAGTACGATCTAGTAATATAACTAATATTACTAGATCGTCTCGATAAATTCATAGTAAGACAGTTATAAACCACTTTCATATAACTATATTACGATGTATAGCTACATCCCTAGATAGCACTAGGGATATTACTAAATCGTGCTCTTTATATTCATAGTAAGACAGTTATGAACCGGTTTCATATAACCATATTACGATGTATAGATATATCCCTAGATAGCCCTTTTATAGAAAGTGATTAGGATGATAATGTGGACGCAGATTTAAGATTAGGTAAGTGGAAATAATCTACTTACAGTTTATAGTTTAATTAATTCATTCCCAATATCCATAAAAAGAAAGAGTGTTAAATAATAACAATGAACGATGAGATAGTGGTGGGATAGCTGTTAATATTAGTCTTTAAATTTGATATGTATTCAGTCAATTAAAACTGTGGTGTTCCAGTCCCAGTCTGCATCATTAGGAAACTGGTTTGTCCTTAAACCAAACAATCGAAGATCTGTGACATCCACCAACCCGCACTGGGCCCGCTTGGTGCATTACGGCTCATTCCCTGTCACAGAGAGGAGGTTTTTGTCCCAGCAGTGGGAAAAATATAAGCTGATTTGATTGTACAGTCGATCAAATAATTACGCCTTCAGAACTGTTGGTAGGTACTTACAACAACAAGTACCACAGCGTGAAATCAAAAGCCGATTAACATATCACACGATCTTTCAAATCAACCGACTAAACTAGAGCACCCACACTTATCGCTGTCCAGCTGCTTTATTATATGTACGTATATACTGGCGCGGGCTTTGTTAGCGATGAGTTCATTAAATGGTTTTCACGATAGCAGAAATGATAAGTTAATGAGTGAAACCTTTTTTCAGTAGAAATATGGAGGTTCAGAATATATTTTTTAGGTTAGGTAAATGGGGTTTAAATGCTGGAATTAGTTTCCATCAAGCATATTTACCAACGTGCATTATGATGAATCGAGCTAATAATATGAACGGTTGAAGGACTACTGCGTGTTACATGAAAATTATTCTGTTAACTATCTACATCATAGATGTAATGTTGTTGTTATGAGGGATATTCAACTGTCAATCAAATGGATAGGCAGGTCAGCTGACTCTGAAATTTTAATGTTAAACGGCTCGACGAATGAACATGTTTTTTCGTTACGATATTTTTGTAACACTAATAATAATAATATACGATGTTACCTATTTTAATGTATAGTAAAAGTTGGATTGGATCAAAATTCTGAACTACGATACTTTCGGTAAACAATCCAGGTTTGGCTGATATTTACGGAATGTTTTGATTGATTTATTAAATTCAAATAAAAATCCCGATTCCATTCAGCACACATAGAATATTCCAGTTAAATTGGTGACGAGTGCGGCTGTAAAATGTTATGTGCGCTTAAACTGTCCATTTCGTCCTCTACCGCTCGTCGCAGCTTAATGGAACGATTGAAAAAGTTACAAATCATGACATATTCTTTGGGTGTGAAAAATTACCTTACCAATATTCATTTGTTACTCGATTTATTTTCCAACATAAGGAAATCGGTAAGGCATTACAAACATCAAACCGTTGTTACATCTTACGACAAAAATAAAATAAAAAGATGGCATGACTCATACAAAGCCAACACGGAGAAAAGGAAGGTACATAACAATTAATTCTTATGAGATACCTGAACCCATTCATTTCAGCAAATATTGTGATTAAAATAAAAAGAGCTACGGGTGAGCGGTCAAAGGCCGCTCCCGGATTAACTGGGCAATCTTTTGACCAGAAACTTTAATAGAAAGGGTGGGGACAAAATGTGTTCCACAACAACGTAGCAACAATATTTAACTTTGTTACATTTTATCGACGTAAGTAACAAGAGAGGGCGGGCGTTTATGTCTTGAAAAAAATTTATACAGAACTACGAGTACGATTCAGGTTTAAATTTAGAACGATACGGTGACAAAGCCCGTCGCTAACAGTACCAGCACCCTAATTGTGTAATAAACTTTAAATCACAATCCGAGGAATTTGAAGGAAATTCCTAATCCATACCATCAACAGGTCAGTTCATAAGTTTGAAAAATTCGTCTGCCCAACAACGTCAATGGTGCAATGTTTGTGGCTGATTGTTGTTGTATTTGTGTTACGCAAATAGCCCGCAAATTTTCTTCAAAACTCCTTTATTGACCTGAAAATTATGAAAACGACAGATTCGAATCGCGTGACAATCTATTTATTATGCATTCAATTCATTGGACACCTGCGCAGTGTCTCAAATAACTCGCAAATGGGTCGAATTCAACGCCTCATGAATTATTAGATCTAAAAAGAACAGCTTTGTAGTGAAGTTTGTTAACTTAAAATATCAAGTCCTATCCTTCTACATAAACAATTCTACCAATTTTGTAAAAGTGATAAATTTCGCTGTTATTTCCGAATTATATAAATTATAAAACTCCACCATTTTTAAGTTTGTCCCCACTTTTGTCCGCCAACTACGACCCTTACGGTTGGTACCACACCAGTCAACTGACGAAGGTCTCGACTGCCCGACCCCTGTCGCACGCAACAATACAAAAAACTGAAACGGATAACTATGAAATAAAAAGTCATCTCGTTTGGAAACAAGAATCGAGAGGAAAATTATTCTTGTGTTTCAGGTTCAATTTAATTTAATATTATAGAAGTCTGTTTTAAAGGTCCTTGTTTGAGAAAAAAGAAAGAAATCACTTCAGGGAAAGTCTAACATGAGTTTCAGGAATTTGGCTATATTTGTGTCTAATTTCCACGAAATATACGATTTTTCTGCAAGAAATATTAATGTAAGAAAATGTTTAGTAAAAGCGCATATTTTATCGAGGTTTCCAATCGCTGTGTATTTTTTAACAACTGAAACTTTTTTTCACAACCCCAAACTTTTCCTTTGTTTTAACTTAACTCAAATACTTGTAGTATAATGCTTCGAAAGCCCATTATATATAAAGTACTCAGCTGGTACCTAAATAAAGAAAAGCAGTAAGATCAAAAGTGGAAGCAAACAGAAGCCGATATTCAAAGCCGTGAACTAACAGAACAAAAACCAACTAAACCTGGACAATTGTGTTCCGCGTCTGTGTTGTCCTGGACTCTATTGGTAACAGACTCTGTTTTCAAGTATAATATTTTTAAACACTTCTCTTTTGGTAAAGCAAAGAAGCTTTATATGGTACATAAAGCACCCCGTAGTGAGCCTTTTAGCGAGAATTTTAACTTTGAAGAGCTGTCAGTTCAAGATTTTTGGATATAGAAAAAAGTTACTGATCATTTATTAAATTATTGGATTATTCAGTAAAACATTAGAAAATATTCTGAAAATATACCAAAACCTCAATAAAAAAACAACAAGCTTTCCACCGGTAGACAGCTACTTAGTACATTTTTTTGTTTTTTTTTTGTGGTTCGGAAATTATCAAATAACTTCTCCCGCTCTAAGTGGACCGGGAGGGCGTGTCAGACTTTTACTGACTAAAACCCACCCGTGTTCCTTCCGTTGCCTGTCTGACGGGGCCGCGATATCCCTTTCGGACAAACTCGCAACCCTGGCAGGCATTGGCCCTTACGGACCCCGTCAGTTGGTGCTGACATCTCTTTGAGGCGCGCGTGGAACACAACGTGCCGTCGACCTGGTCCTTATCGGACGGCGAGCTACCCATTGCTCACCGTCCGCAAGCCCGCGCCTACGGTGGCCGGAAGTCATCTCGTGATTCCCGATACCCGGGGCGTCTCCTGCGGTGGCTAGGGGCACGTGGGCGCGAATCTTGCCTCTCCCTCGCGCGCTCCACCTCCTCCTTCGCGAGCATTACTGCTTCGCAGAAGGAAGTGACGGCTTCCCAAGCACTCTCGCTCCGGACCATGGCCTGAACCAGGGCCGGACGCGAGAGATCGCCGCCGCCGATCGCCTCCGTGAGGACACGTCGTTGCTCCGCCCAAGCCGGGCAGACCTCCATCGTATGCTCCACCGTATCCTCCGGGCGATCCACAGCGTTCCCGGGCGTTTCCTCCCGCCTTATGTGGACCAGGAACCTCCCGAAACAGCCGTGTCCGGTGAGGACCTGTGTCAGGCAGAAGGTGAGAACGCTGTGGCGCCTCTTTAGCCACTCCTCAAAGAGGGGACTTATCGCCACAATTGTGGCGTGCCCAGCTACTTAGTACCTGAGGTCAGCTTTTGCGGATTCAATGGTCAGCCGCTTATCGGCCATAATTATGTGTTCTAGTAAATTGAATTTAAATGCGAGAGACTTTACAATACATTATAATTTAAAAAAAAAAAACAAACACAACATAACATCACGCATGTAATCCCCGAAAGGTTAGGTAGAGGTGTACCTATAGTACATCCACATTTTGTTTAAGACCCATAGAGGGCGATGTTCTATTCCACAAATCAACTCTTTTTCTTTTATTAAAAGTATTACCAATTGCCAAGGTCCGTTTATACAGAAAGAGATCGCCTGTGTGCTAGATCGAATTACCCATTTTTACGTTCCATTAGGTTGACAAACGGAGTCTGATCCTATAGGTAATGAAGAAAGTCCTGATCTTGTGTTAACCCTTTTTTAAATTCCCTAAATCGGGTTAAGTGTTAAATTTCTCACGAACAAGAGTCAGATTAATTATGGTTTTTACTTTAGCTTTTCACATTGTTCGGAAGAAATGTGTTTGCAAACAGTTGCAGTCTAAGTTAGTTTTTAAACTCGTTTCCTCAGCTTCTAACAGCAAACCGTCAGGCTAGTCCATAAAGTTACTAACTTCTCTCACATCGTGTTGTTCTCACACAACCTCGCTTGTTACATACAAAGGAACAAACAGGTAAAGTTTACAAAAGAAAAGTTTCGTACGGAGGCAATTAATCAAGCGGTGGGCGTTTAGTGGGCGTTGTTGATCCAATATGAAAAAAGGTTTTTTTCTTCGGTTTGAAAGAAAACAACCATATCGTAGCGTTATAAGGTTAATCTTAAGTTTACCACCACTCTAACTAAGTATAATAAATCACTTGGTTCATAATTCTAGCAAAAATAGTAACGGTTTTTGTACGCACAAAAGTGGTACTTTACTGCAGCAAAAGAAAATTCGGCTCGAACAGACTTATAAAACAAGATAACGATTCTTAACAATAGCATTGTTCGTATCACGTTGTTACAATCAATATTACTGAGAAACTTTATTATTTATTACGTGAACGTTTGTTCCGAAATTAAGAACGTTAAGTTAGTAAGGGTAAGTGTTGCGACCGACTTTTTACTTTGGAGCTTTTCATGAACACTTTTTCATCGGATTTTCCTGAATAACGGTTAGAATTTGCCATGAAACATTCCAATATCTGGTGACAATAAGTGCTACCAAGATTCTTCAATATTCAATCCAAAACGGGCATTTTTGAAACAAGAACAATTTTTCCGTGATTTCCAGCCATATTTACGTGCTTCATCATTTGGTAGAGGAAGGTCGCGCGGTAGTCCCTTATAAATTTTATTAACATTGCTTGGGTAGTTTTTGAGTTTGTTCCAATACATATATACATAAACTCACGCCTTCTCCCTATGGGGGTAGGTAGAAACTACAGAACGCCAATAATGGTTTATAGATCAACATCATTTTTGGCGATCCCCAAACAAAGATCTTGTTTATCTTATCTTTTTCTGTGACGTATGAATAAAACAAGTAAACAGGAACTGACCAATGTTCTGCGTAATCTACCCTACAGAGATACAACTAAATGAAGTAAATATCTACCTATGAGAAAAAGAGAAATAAGACTAGCTAAAAGTTTAGGAAAATGAAACAAAAAACACCTAAAATCTTTATTAAGGTCTTTCGTTATTAAGGTTTCAGGTATTTTTTCAACATTCAGAAACAGTCTCTGAGATGTACAGCGGCAGTTTGATGCTGAAACTTGAGCACATTTGTCTCAGCGACGTTACCCGAATAAACTCGGACTGCCCAAGTAAATAGCACCGAAATCTGTTTGTCGGGGAGAACGTATTTTTACTGGGACTAACCGCAGTTAAAGAAGTTTTATGTTACTGTAGCTTTGTTGAGGAAGTAGTTAAGTATAATAAAACTTTCGAGTTTGTTCATCTACTGCGGGCTTTGGGCATGTTATTACTTGTTCAGGTACTTTGATACTTGTATTTCTAGATGTTTTCAAGAGATTATTGCATACTAAAGATGCTATAGAATTTTTATAAACGTTGTTTTGTACGTGATAATAGCTATTTTTATCTTCGGGCCCGAATAACAATTCTTACATTTTCTTTTTTGATTAGTGCCTAATGTTAGAGTTTTTATGCGGCCCCTGGGCCTTTGAATTGGCTTCACATGTCATCGAGAAATATCTCTCAGGCATGCCGGTTTGAGACTCTGAACAGAGACCTGTGGGGACGCCCATATAAATGGGTGCGAGATAAGCTCCGCCCATGGGCTCCCCCGCTGACGCAGAGTCTCCAGCCCCAGCTCGTGGAAGACTTGGTGAGCCCTCTGTTCCCTTCGCGAGGGGAAAATACTCCCCCGCCCATCGCCCATGGCTGCGCCTCCTGCGGTGCCCGATGTGGACTACACCAGGGACGACGACGACGATACTCCGGAGGTGACCGAGGTAGATCTGAGAGTACGGTACGTAGGCAGAATGCCAAAAATACCGCCCTAGGACCCGACGGCTTACCTGGAAAAGCCTGGGTTCTGGCCTTAGAGGCTCTCGGGCCTCGACTTCGAGGTCTCCTAAGCGCATGCTTGGAGAGGGGCCAGTTCCCACTTCGTTAGAAGACGGGGAAACTGGTCCTCATCAAGAAGCCGGGGCGCCCGGCGAACTCTCCGTCCGCTTACCGGCCCATCGTGCTGCTCGACGAGGTGGGCAAGTTCTTTGAAAGAGTGATTGCAGACCGTCTTGTCGGGCAGCTGGTGCGAGTGGGGCCGGATTTGGCGGAGAGCCAGTTTGGTTTCCGCAAGGGGCGTTCTACGGTGGATGCCATTATGCGCGTTCGAGCCCTCACGACGGGGGATGCTGTTGCCCGGGGTGGCGTAGTCTTGGCGGTGTCTCTTGACATCGCCAATGCCTTCAATACCCTGCCCTGGAGATGCATTAGGGAGGCACTCCGGTATCACCGGATGCCGATCTACCTCTGTCGAGTGGTCGAGGCCTATTTGACGGACAGGGCCATCATCTACCCCGGTCGACACGTAGAGTGGAACCGGCGAGAGATGTCATGCGGTGTCCCGCAGGGATCGGTCCTGGCGCCGCATCTGTAGGACATCGGCTACGACTGGGTGCTGCGCGCCGAACTACCTAGCGGCGTCAGCGTGGTCTGCTACGCTGACAACACGCTGGTCCTGGTGCAGGGGAGGTCGCATGAGGCGGCGGCCGAACTTGCGACACGTTGGGTTGCGACAATCGTCGATAGGATCCGGCAACTGGGACTCGAGATGGCTTTGCACAAGTCCAAGGCCATGTGTTTTTATGGTCCTCGGAACGCGCCACTGTCGAGTTCCTAGATAACGGCGGGAGGGGTTCACATCGGTGTCGAGTCGACGATGAAGTACCTGGGACTCGTCCTCGACAGCCGGTGGAACTTCGCAGAGCACTTCCGACGCTTGGCTCCCAAACTGGAGAGTGCTGGGGCTGCTTTGAAGCGGCTTCTGCCCAATCTGGGGGTCCAGACGCCTCCTGCCGGAGGCTCTACGCGGGGATCGTGCGGTCCATGGCCCTTTACGGGGCACCGGCGTGGGCGCGTTCATTAACGCTGCGATCGGCCCAGCGATTGAACGTATCCCAAAGGGTCATGGCCATCAGGCTGGTCAGAGGATACCGCACGGTCTCCCGTAAGGCGGGGAGCCTTCTTGCCGGACTACCGCCATGGGACCTGGAGGCTCATGGCGGCATGGAGAGTAAGATTGTCGCAACCCAGCGCTGGGCACGCCACAATTGTGGTGATAAGTCCCCTCTTTGAGGAGCGGCTAGACAGGCGCCACAGCATCCTCACCTTCCGCCTGACGCAGGTCCTCACCGGACACGGCTGTTTCGGGAGGTTCCTGTTGCGTATAAGGTTGGAGGAAACGCCCGGGTGTGACCACTGTGTGGATCCCCCGGAGGACACGGTGGAGGTCTGTGGAGGTCTGACCTGCTTGGGCGGAGCACCGCCGTGTCCTCACGGAGGCGATCGGCGGCGGCGATCTCTCGCGTCCGGCTCTGGTTCAGGCCATGGTTCGGAGCGATAGTGCATGGGAGGCCGTCCCTTCCTTCTGCGAAGCAGTAATGCTCGCGAAGGAGGAGGCGGAGCGCGCGAGGGAGATGCAAGCTGCACGCCCTCGCGCCCCTAGTCGCCGCAGGAGACGCCCCGGGCGTCGGGAGTCGCGAGCCGACTTCCGGCCACCTTTGGCGCGGGCTTGCGGACGGTGAGCAATGGGTTGGATTAGGGCCAGCCTCGCGTTGTGTTCCACTCGCGGCTCAAAGAGATGTCAGCACCAACTGACGGGGTCCATAAGGGCCAATGCCTGCCAGGGTTGCGAGTTTGTCCGAAAGGGATATCGCGGCCCCGGCACACAAGCAACGGAAGGAACACGGGTGGGTTTTAGACAGTAGAAGTCTGACACACCGTCCCGCTACGCCCAGAGCGATAGAAGTTAATTGATAATTTCCCACCCTCAAAAAAAAAAAAAAAAAGGGCTGCCGGTTTCCTCACGATGTTTTGCTTCACTGTTTTTAAAGCAAGTGATAATAATACAATACACACATGAATCCGAAAAGTCAGAGTTGCGTGCCTTGGGTTTGAAATCGAGACCTATGACTTGGCAGTCCTATGGTCACACCACTAGGCTATCACTGCAGGAGTCGAGAGCCGACTTCCGGCCACCGTAGGCGCGGGCTTGCGGACGGTGAGCAATGGGCAGTTCGCCGTCCGATAAGGACCAGGCCCGTGTCGACGGCGCGTTGTGTTCCACGCGCGCCTCAAAGAGATGTCAGCACCAACCGACGGGGTCGAAAGACCAATGCCTGCTGGGGTTGCGGGTTTGTCCGAAAGGGATAACGCGGCCCCGGCACACAGGCAACGGAAGGAACACGGGTGGGTTTTAGTCAGTAAAAGTCTGACACATCCTCTCGCTCTGCCCAGAGCGGGAGAAGTCATTTGATGATTTCCCATCCAAAAAAAAAAAAAAAAAAAAAAAGGCTATCACTGCAACACTCCTTATATTATTATATAAAACATTGTTTGAATCCGAAATTTACCCGAGCTTTGAAGATAAATGTTTACCGCAGAAAGTCGTGGCGGGTCGCAATAAATAAGGTGCTTCATAAAAGTTGCACGCGAAATGTGTGAAAAAGCTGTAATGGAGGTGAGAGAAGAATACCTAAGAAGTATGAATGATAATGAATGATGAATAAAAAGCATTCGTAGTAAGTCCTTAATCTTTTGAATATCTACTAAAATATGTTATGAATTTATGTAACATTTTTCAATTTAAAGCATGTAATTTCAGAGTGGACAAGCTATAATACATCTGTTACGGTAAGAGCATACACATAGTGACATAAGTGCTCCAGTGAAGTTATCATAAACTTTACTTGTCGTTCTATTACGCGACAAGACCGCTTTACTTCGTGAAGTCTCACCTCACGCACGTCACTAACACGCGCGTCCGTAAACATACTGGAACACACTACAGAACCCCTCACATGCATAGATACATACAGCCAACGACTGAACATAACGTACGCGGTGAACAGAACCACAATCTGTTAGAAAACAATACCTGCTTGAAATCATGTTTGAAATAAGAATAGAAAGATTCATATCTGTGTAGACTCCACATCTAAGAAAATCTCCAACAAATTGGAGATTTTGTTAGACAATTTTGATGTCTGTATATAGATACAAGTTCTCGGTTTGCAATCAGATAAATCGCTTTTGAATCGACATCGGAAAACAAACAAAGCTTTCCTTTGAACAATACTGCTATGTGATATATTTGACGGCGCGTCGACGTCGAAATCGAAATGTCAACGTCAAGAGTGGCTTTATGATCGCTGTCAAAGTCACTCTAGCGGAGCGTCGTGTCGTTGGTAGCGGGGCGGCCATCTTTGAAGGGGGATTGTTGAACGAAACGGCGCCAGCGCACCATGTCTGCGACGAATCGCTTTTCATTGCCTCAATCAAAGTGATTTTTAATAAGTTTTGTGAAGATTTAGCGGCTAGAGACTATTGTTTTATTATTAGAACTTTAATTTGAGTGATATTGTGATTTTTGAAGAAAAGCATTATAACAGTTGATTTTAGAGGGTATTCGGTTTTATTCACCGCATTATATCCACGCCCTGCGAGATGAGTTCTGATGAAGGCCCTCCTGCGCCTTCATCAGAAGTGGGATCGAACGGACTGCCAAGTGAAGCAAACCCACCGGATAAAACAACCGCTGAGCAACTTTTGTGTAACATGGAAGCATTACTTACCCGAGTTTTAGCAGCGCAACAGACACCAACAGTGAGTACTAATCAAACGCCATTTTTAAAGTTTGACCCGGATGACTCAGACTCAGATATCGATGGTTGGTGTAAACTAACAGAAGCAATCGTGCAACATAAACGCCTGGAAGGAATTAACCTACTCGTGGCTCTGACAGGTGCGCTGAAAGGCTGTGCAGCTGCATGCCTTACTAAGCTAAATTTAAATGAAATTACATGGAGTTCAGTTAAAGAGATTTTAATCGCAAGGTTTGCTAAACCGAGACTTGTTCAAGACTCTTTCGACGATGTTTTGCGATTCCAAATAGGCGTTAAAGAGACGGCGTCTGAATCTGCTCTTCGGCTATGGAACCTCATCGAACGAATTCCTAAATCTACAATGCCTGAAGAAGTCATAACTGGATTTGTTATATCGGTGCTATGACAGAAGGATAGCTTAATACGTCGTGAATTAAATGCACAAACAGTTACGAGTCGAGCTCAATTATTCCGAATCCTTGGCGGAATATCACTTAAGCGACGTTTGGATACTGAAGCCCAAGAACCTGAAGCCAAGCGAGCTCGTATGACGGAGAGATTCAGTGGCAGGTGCCACTTCTGTGGATTGGCTGGTCATCGTATAGCCGAGTGTAGGAAGCGACGTGACGATATTGGATCGAAGTCGCGAGATACTTCAAGTTCATCACATACTGTAGAGAAGAAGGCTGCGGTGACCTGCTACACGTGTGGCCAACCTGGGCACGTGGCGACTGTTTGTCCGGACAGGAAGAATGGTGGCGGAGCTGTGGTCAAGGAAGTACATCAATGCGAGCACCGCCCTTCCAGGGGTACTTTAAAGACATCTTCCGGTGAGCTATTCCCTTTTTATTTGATAGCGGGTCATCTTGTTCTCTTTTAAAAGAAAGCTTCTGTGACACACTTTTGGGTACTGTGCGTAAGAGTCTCGTTTATCTTAGAGGCATAGGTAGCGATGATGTACAATGTGCAACCCAAATTCAAAGCGATGTGACAGTTGACGAACTCACAGTAAATTTACTTTTTCATGTGGTCCCATATAGTCATATTTCTGATCCTATTATAATCGGAAGAGACATCTTTGAGCAAAGGCTATGCGTCAAAATTGACAATGACAATCTTATATTTTATTCTAAGGAACAATCTCATTCTTGTGACTCAAACTCAAACAGACTCGATCTTACAAAAATTGACACGGATTTACAAGGACAGGATAGGAAATCACTAATATCATTATTAAGCAAATATTTCGACTGTTTGACCGAAAGCATTCCTTCCCGCCGAGTTAAAACAGGAGAATGTGAAATTAAATTGGTAGATCCACATAAAACGGTACAACGGTGTCCGTATAGGCTAGCGCCGGTAGAAAGACAGATAGTCAGAGATAAGGTTCAGCAACTGCTAGATGCTGGTGTGATACAGGAAAGCTCCTCCCCCTTTGCCAGCCCAATACTTTTAATCAATAAAAGGGAAAACTCATACAGAATGTGCGTGGATTACCGGGAATTAAATTCTTCAGAAGAAACTTCACTGTTGACGTAACTGAAGGTTTGCAGCGCTTAAAGAAGGTTTTGGATACTTTAGCACATGCTGGATTTACATTCAATGTCCAGAAATGTAAATTTATGAAGCGTAAAATAGAGTATCTGGGATATTCGCTTCAATCTGGTGAAGTTAGGCACAACTCTCGGAAAATACAAGCGTTGGTAGATTCTCCTCAACCAACTCAGGTCCGGCAATTTCTTGGACTTGCCTCCTATTTTCGTAAATTTATCCCCGATTTTACACGCATCGTGGGACCGTTGTATCCTCTTACGAAATTAAAAGGTCCCATTAATTGGACTCAGAGGCACGAGGAAATACGTAACGCTATAATACGTATACTAACATCTGAACCAGTATTAACTATCTTTGACCCGGAACTACCAGTAGAGTTGCACACCGATGCAAGCTCAGAAGGGTATGGCGCGATTCTCATACAGAGAAAGAATGATTTACCGCATGTCGTGGAGTATTTTAGCCGTCGTACGTCGGAAGTGGAATCGCGCTACCACTCGTACGAATTAGAGACGTTAGCAGTTGTACGAGCGGTAGAACACTTCCGGCATTACCTTTATGGTCGACGGTTTGTAGTTTTTACGGACTGCAATTCCCTAAAGGCTTCAAAGTCTAAAAAAGACCTCACTCCTCGCGTGCATCGATGGTGGGCTTTCTTACAAGCCTACGATTTTGATATTGTGTATCGTGAAGGACGAGGAATGGAACACGCGGACTACTTCTCGCGAAATCCCCTACCTAATATCGATGCTGCCAGCACATCTTCCGAGAGTTCACAGGCAAAGCAGGTTCAGTATATTGAGCTTCATCAAGATTGGCTTTCCGTCGAACAAAAGCGTGATAGCGAGATACAAGATCTTATCGCGAAACATAATGATAATGGCTTTCCCGATTCGATAGCTGACACCTATGATATTAGGGAAGGCATTTTATACAGAAAAATCAACCGAAACAAAACCGTTTCTTGGTTGCCAGTAGTTCCACGGTCTTTAATTTGGAGGCTAATTAGCCACACCCATAATGAGATACAGCATTTAGGCAAGGATAAAACATTAGATAAACTTTATGAGCAGTACTGGTTTCCCGAGATGTCGAAATGCGTGCGTAAGTATATCGACTCGTGTACTATATGCAAAGCATCGAAGGGCCTATCGGGAGCTCAGCCCATTCAGCTCCACCCAATCCCAAAAGTCTCTGTGCCATGGCATACCATACACATCGATTTTACGGGGAAGCTTAGCGGGAAGAGTGATCGAAAAGAATACTGCTCTGTAATAATCGATGCTTTTACCAAATATGTTTTGCTTGAACATACTTCTTCTCTCAACGCCAAGAGTGCGATACGTGCACTACAAAAAGCAGTATGCCTGTTTGGAGCGCCTAAATGAATCATTGCTGATCAAGGTCGTTGTTATATTAGCTCTGATTTCAAGAACTTTTGCGCTGACCATAAGATACAACTTCATTTTATTGCGACGGGCTCTAGCAGAGCAAATGGACAAGTTGAGAGGGTTATGCGTACTCTCAAAAGCTTGTTAACCATTGTTGAAAACGATCCCAATAAAACGTGGCGCGATGACCTAGGAAACATTCAACTTGCACTCAACAGCACCAAATCTGCCGTTACAAAATACTCACCCACAGAACTTATGTTAGGCATTCGTGCACAATCGTTAGGCATGTCGAAGTTAAACTTGGAGGTCAATGGTCAACAAGATCGTTTAGATCTCGATACTATACGGGAAGATACGTCAGCTAATATTGAAAAAGCGGCTAAATCTGAGGTAGTTCGATTTAATCGGGGCCGCGCAAATATAAAACCGTTTACAAAAGGTGAATTTGTGTTCCTTAAAAATAGCGAACGGAGTCAACCCAAGTTGGATAGGAAGTTTAGGGGTCCATTTGTCATAACTACGGTACTAGACAATGATCGGTATGAATTAAAAAGTTTAGGTGGTAGTTCTCATCGAATGTACAAGTATGCCCACGAGAATTTGCGCTCAGTACCCCACATGACGGATTGCTTGAAATCACGACTAACCTTTTGAATTATGATGAGCCCGAGACGGCACTAGAAGATATAACTTTAAATGATCGAGATGACGTATTATTTTCAAACAACTGTGATACTTTGACCGTATGCTCGAATACTGTTTCCGCTGACTCCCGGACAAACACAGCCGGTTCAGATACTCTCAGTGTACACTCTGATCCAGAGACATGGGATATACAAAATGAAATAGAAATTTATGCTGAACAAGATAACCTGCACTTATAGGTATGTCATTACGTTTTTATGTATTGTTATGTATGTGTTTGCTTAAGCTGTCGATCCTGGGGGATAGTGACATCCGGGTTTGCTGAACGAGGAAGGATTCACTAGTCCAGCCCAGATGTAAGGTAGTCTATCCTGGCCTCGGTGTGTGTTCCGGGCCAGAAGTAATGAAGGTTGTCTATCCTGGCCTCGGTGTGTGTTCCGGGCCAGAAGTAATGAAGGTTGTCTATCCTGGCCTCGGTGTGTGTTCCGGGCCAGAAGTAATGAAGGTTGTCTATCCTGGTCGAGGTGTGTCGTCCGGGCCGTACCTGAGGGGTTCGGTTGAAGGGATGCACTCGTTCGGTCCAGATGTATTGCGTTTGTTTGACTAGTCGAAGGGACAGTGTCGTCCGGGCCATACCAATATGGGTTGGTTGAAGGGATGCACTCCTCCGGCCCAAGTCATTGCGTTGATGTCGATGACGATAATCCATTCAAAGAAGTAATGTTATTATAAGCAGGATGATCGAGCGGATGTCCTAGTGATTAGAAAATTGATTGTTCTAGATACATATTCTATAAACACGCCCGAGGACGGTCGTAAGTCAGTCCGGCCGTGACGGCGCGTCGACGTCGAAATCGAAATGTCAACGTCAAGAGTGGCTTTATGATCGCTGTCAAAGTCACTCTAGCGGAGCGTCGTGTCGTTGGTAGCGGGGCGGCCATCTTTGAAGGGGGATTGTTGAACGAAACGGCGCCAGCGCACCATGTCTGCGACGAATCGCTTTTCATTGCCTCAATCAAAGTGATTTTTAATAAGTTTTGTGAAGATTTAACGGCTAGAGACTATTGTTTTATTATTAGAACTTTAATTTGAGTGATATTGTGATTTTTGAAGAAAAGCATTATAACAGTTGATTTTAGAGGGTATTCGGTTTTATTCACCGCATTATATCCACGCCCTGCGAGATGAGTTCTGATGAAGGCCCTCCTGCGCCTTCATATTTATAAGTAACGATAATAATGTTGTACTCTTGAAATGGAGTTTTAGCATAACATCAGATAAATTAAGCATTATGAAAATGTAGTAAATGAATCGGTTCATTAATTTATTTCTCTTAAAAAAATAATACAAAATTGTCAATTCTTCTCACATATTATTAAGTACCTATAAAGAAAGTATGGTGCTTTAATAAGTACCTACGTATCGTTAAATTATTGATTTCCTCTTCGAGTTTTTAGGCACGCGGCCAAATATACAAAAATTCAATAGAAATTACGCCGCCTGCCTCTTTTTATAACTCGATAATAATAGCGAAGTCAGAGTTATGCTCTTTTTTTAAACCGGCCTTTTCCAATACGAAGGGTTCCGTACAATATTTAACACTTCATAAATTTATTTTTAATATTTTAGTAAAACAATCACGTTTATTGTATGGGAACCCCTTTAATTGTTAACTTTGTTTTATTTTTATTATTTGTTGCTATAGCGGCAATAGAAAATCTGTGAAAAAAAATACCGTCTAACTAGACGGTATTTTACGGTTCATGAGATACAGCCCATTGACTGACAGACGGACGGACGGATGGACAGACAGTAGAGGCTTAGTAATAGAGTTCCGTTTGGCACCCTTCGCGTATGAAACCCTAAAAAAAATATTATTGAAAAACCTTGTAGTCAAGGGTTAAGTGTTCGCTTGTTTGTCGGTTTGCAAAACCTGGTACTTATAAAATATTGATTCGAAAAGAGTAATTATTCAAGTGCAATACATATTTATACATATGAGAGTGTGATAATTATGTAAATACCGCGAGATACACAACGCGGGGTAGCGGAAAGTGATCCGTTCAGCGTGTCACCCAGCGGTATTTATTCGTAACCGATTCACGACACTTATCTGTTTAATGTGAAGTGAACGGAGGACGGATAGGGTGAGTATTATAACAAATTGAAAGTAAATTGATTAGAATTATTTCTTTGTTAGCCGATGCTGATGCAGGCACGCCAATATTAGATTTCCTGAGTTTTTTAAAAGACGTACGAAACTTTGAACGTCATGTAACATGACTTCAAAGTGTCAAAGGACAAATTCGCATCGTCATATTTCTTGCAAAGGGTTTTAGTCGTGAGTAATATGTTGCCGTATCTAACATTTTGACGCGTGTAGGTCCTTGTTCATATCATCTGCAGTAAGAATGTGAGTGAATATGTAAATGTGCCACGACGCGCACCCGCGGTGAGCGAGGGGGCGGGCGACATTTAACTGTGACGTCATCCCACAGTTTATGTGTTACCTCGTATTTGCATGTGACAGGCTTATTTGATGTGTTGTAGGAAATTGAATTTATAATGTAGGCTGTTGAGAGCATTAAAATCTATAAATATTAGCCTTTTCCCGCAATCCTAACTAATATTATAAATGCGAAAGTGAGTTTGTTTGTTACGCTTTTACGCTAAAACGGCTGAACGGATTTGGATAAAATGCACATGGGTAAACAAAAAGAATTTTAAGAAACTTAGCTCCGATACCAATAAAACAAATTGGAGGGAGGTATTGACGCTTCGAAGCTGAAAGATTTCCAAAGGTTGTTTGTTGAAACGCGCTGTTTCCAGAAAATATTGAAATACCATTGTGAATTGTAAATTTGACTATTGAAATGGAAATTACAGAATCCGTCAAAATAATCGGTTCATGATTTGTTTATTAAAATTAATGCCGTCACGAACACGCAATGTCTGCGAAATTGTATGTTGAAGATTTTGAATTGGTAAAGGACGGACGGAATAGTTATAAAGGTCTCCGTAATTATTATATTACTTATAATAATTATACGCAGAAAATATTTTTGAAAATAAATAATTTGTTCTGCAGTTTGATTACCAAAGCGTTGTTTCCTCATCGTGTCTCACTACAGACGACTACTAACAGGTCAGTCTCGAAGGACTGACGTACATTTGTTCAATAAATTAAATACTATGTAGAAGTATTTAGTTCTAATTCCGCAATAACTAGATCTATGTGTGGATACAATATGCATCACCAACAAACTATTATTTTATTCTGTGCTACTGTTTAACTCAATGGTCAAGTTCATGAAGGTTAACGTTTGTTCACAAACAAAAACCGTGTCGATGCTGCTTCATGGTGAGGCTTTCAATTTTCTGGAGATTATGAAAGGAAGAGATGTACACAATTACACAAGGAGTATTTTTATTGAGTACTAGCTGCGCCCCGCGGTTT
Organism: Agrochola lota; assembly: GCA_947364205.1. NCBI lineage: Eukaryota > Metazoa > Arthropoda > Insecta > Lepidoptera > Noctuidae > Agrochola > Agrochola lota. The sequence goes on along the minus strand of OX376235.1, from coordinate 14,061,086 downwards.
CACCCGCATGAGTCTCGATCTATATAATAACCTTATACCTATAATATTACCTAACCCGGGTCATGGTCTACCCCTGTGCCAAATCTCATCCAAATCCGTTCAGCCGTTTTAGCGTGTAAGCGTAACCAACAAACAAATTCACTTTCGCATTAATAATACTAGTTTTTATTTAGCTGCCTTTAGTGATTGTAACTAAGTAAGTAAAGCCTGGGGTAGATTTGCGCGACGTGACTCTAACAAAACAATTTCTAAGAAAACATCACGGTAGAACAAATTACCGGTGTCGCGTCGTGCCAGTCTGCACGAGGCTTGAGTCCAGTTTTGTTTTAGACAAACATATTAATTGCGTAGGTAGGCATTTTAAGGAAGTCATAAAAGCGTGTTCGAGACGTCAAAAGTCTAATTCCAGTCATAGCGATTGCAAATATGTTTTATTCTATAAAACAATTTCGAAAGCTTTGTTACACAACACAACAAATATGGCAATATTGCCTAGTTTACAGACCAACAAAATTGATTGCGGAAACCATTTTTCCTTAACCAATAAAAATACACGATTCTACTCGGATTCCTTCTGGAACATAAATCGAGATGAAGAGCAAATTGAATCAGTAAGTTATTTCAGAACTGGATCGCTGAATAAAAAAAATGGTTTGGTTATAGTTAAGAATTTAGCGGAGGTATTTTAGCATTAACAGCAATAAGTATTCATTTTCGCCTTTGCTTTTACACGAAGATTTATAATCATTTTATTCTGTTCTTTTCTTCTAAGAGAAAAAAAATACAAAATTACCTACCAACAGCTTACCTATAAACCAGTTATACAAATAAGTAGCCAATGTGTAATATGTTTCGTGGCTACACGTTGATACAATATTATGGAACGCAGATTGTAGACAATCAAATGAAATATTTTTGAGGTTGACTGTACCTATCAATAAACATCAGTTTTGTAAAGCTTAGGTACCTTCAAGTTCCATGAATGGCTTTCAAAGGATTCTTCAGATTTCTTTCAGAACAATAAATTCAGAATGGCTTACTGTCAGAAGTTAACAGACACAATAGATTTGTATTGTTTCAAATTTGTCTTTTGATTTGATTTGTTTGTAGATACTCTTACTTAATAGATGGTAGTGCGGCATGGTGAAATTGAAAGACGATGCCGTGGAAGTGGCGAAGTTTTGGGCCAAGAGTATTTTAAATACTGTCATATGAGCGTAACGAAGAAGATCACCAGCTGAAATTTCATGTAATTTAGATCTCATGAACCTGGTATAGGATTCAGATATGTATTGCATTTTCAAAATTAGAAGGTCATTTATGTTCTACTTTTTATTTTATAAAGGTACTAGCTTCGGTCCGCGATTTGGTTCGCGTCGAAGTCGTAAGGCACCACAATATAATAAAATAACGGTCACATTTTTATGAAACTTCCGTAGTTTTGGTCTCAGCAGCCAAAATTCTCTGTATCTCAAAAGACTGTATGAGTCAGGATTGGTGGCGCTCGTGCTGGAGCAATCAACGTAAAATGTGGCTGTTATTTTAGTATATTGTGTCTTTTTGCGGGCAGAAGATAGTTTAATTATATACTTGTTTGAAAATACATTACGAATTAATGAATTTGTGTATTTATTTCACTTACTACGTCCAGAACTGAATACGAGTAGATGGAGAGCCAAGTTTAAAAAATGTAATTGAAAATTAATTTGTAATTATAATTCTAAAAAAACACTTATTTAAACTTAAAGCCATTTATGTAATTTAGCTTTGCATGAGAAGTTTTTCTTTAAAGCTTCATCAACTTCCCCAGCAAAAGACGTGCGATTTCAAATTCGACATAGCTAACTAACATTTTATTATGAATATATTGACAAACATTGTTAAAGAATCACATTTAAAAATCATAAAAGGCACTGCCTTGATTTTGAAAAGATCATTTCTAATATTCACAGCAAGATTACAAACCTATCAACGTTGAAAATCTTATAAAGTGTGGGTGTGAAGTGAGCTTAAACGTTAATTTGCGAAATCAATTTCATAAAAATTCCTTGAGAAGGTCGTCGTGGGAAAGGGGAATGGGGACTATAGACGGAAAACTGTCTCGTTATTTTAGAAAATAATTTCATTTTCAAGAAACGCCTTGTGTAGTAGGTACCTACCTAATGTAAGTAAAAATGCCTCCTCGAATAATAGAAATTAAATAGTCTCAGAAAACTTTCTTGAACATTACCATTTTGCGCTTTCTATTTTGAGGGGCTTAAGTAATGTAGGGTTTTGTTAAACATAAAGTAAAACTTTTTTACTTCCTATCCTGTTTTTAACACTTTATCACTGTGTTATTTTAATCTCGAATATATTTAATTATTAGGTATTCGGAACGCCTTGTTAAATTCAATTTGGAACCTTTGCAAGTTCGGGGTAAACAGCAACTATTTATAAAGCCACCTAAGATCCTGCATTCCACGCTGAACTCTTCAGCTCTGCTGTCCCTTATAAATCCGGAAAACTTTTGCACTTATCTTCAGTAACACAAAACATACATACATAACATCACGCCTGTATTCCCCGAAGGGTGAGGCAGAGGTGTACCTATAGTACACCTACATTTATTTCTCTAGTAATGATTTTAAGTCTAAGGGGCTAGCCTATTGTCATCAACCGGGCACAAATCCAGACTCCGGGCTGCCACTGAGAAATCTTAAGTAACCTACACAACAATTAGCACTTATCCTTGTATAATGTAGATGATGGTGACCTTAATTACGCTTACAAGTTCCTCGCAAGGAGCAGCACTTAAACTCAATGTATAATATATTCCTTTGCCTGAAGGCTTCGGTCCGAGCTCATCCGCACCAATGTCGTCTTGTACTCTCTATTTAAATTACATAACTCCTTGTGGCCGAGGAGATGTATCGCTACTTTATGCATGCGGTTTAATCTGGAGTGTACCATTTTGGAATTGAAATAATCTTTAGTTTTGGATATACGTTCTGATTTATACATGAACGCAAAGCCATAATAGTAGATAACACCAATTCGCAATTGTAGTAATTATTGCTTGACCTCTTTTTTATTTCTCTCTTCAAAAACCTTTCTCTCCTCTCAACTTTTGTAAATCTATGAGATGCCGCCACTGCAAAATGCACTACAAAGTTATTCCGACTAAGTTTTTGGATAGCGGAACTTTTAATTATTGACTTATGAAAATGGTTTGTGCCAGTTTCGATAGCTGGGCTTTCAGAACACGTAAAATAGTGGAATTGTTTGTTGTATGAGTTGGCCTTTTAATAACTTTGTGCTGTGAAACTTGTGGCAGATATACATATAAATAGTATTGTGGCAGTTATATACTTCTGAGTTAATTGTTTCAACCCACCGCACCGTGAAATTCATTACTTTGTTCATTAAACTGCTCATCGACGCACCCACGTTCAAGTTTACAGCCCTCGCATATTACAGACTGCTCGTCTTCACTGAGGTGTATATCTCATCGTGGTCACACAATCACTGTGACGTCACAGTGGAGATTTGAAAGACGCCAAGCGCCTATTATATAAAGGGATACTACAAAAGCACGTGGTTTTGATCGCGTTTAATTTACTATTGTAAACAAAGAATTAACAAGCGTGACCTAATTTGCATTTGGTAGGTTTACCAAATGCAAATTAGGTCACGCTTGTTAAAGTATTTATCTTACAAAAACTGGCGAAAATAGGTCCATTCAATTATATATAGCCGTCACGTTCAAAGCTCTACAACGTGTCCACACAACAATAGCTATCTACGGTGACAGATGACACACGACCACATTACACGGTATCAATAAAACACGAATCTGCGGGTTTTGTAACGATATGCAAATTGTTGCTCGTTCGCGTGACTATTATGCCGGTCACCGAGTGCTGGGTAAGCAGAATGTGCGCACGTTTGCCATAAACCGGACGCGTCAAGGGTCAACTCTGTTTTTTTTTCACGTCCACGAATAAGCTTTACGGCACGTTTTATGTGCCCTAATATGAACTGAATATTAGTTGATCTTAATTGTGCCTAGTCGCAGCATTTATTTATTTAGTAGTTTTAACTAAAAACTGTGCCATCTCGTCGTGTTACTGAATGCTTTTAATCTATATTATACGTACTTATAACAAAGCTGCAGAGTGTTTTTTTTGGCGTTATTCTCTGGAACTACCAGGTGAATTCGAAATTTGTGATTGTTAGAAAAATTTTAAAAATTCTTGAGGAAGGTTATTTGACACGCACATGCGACATTTTAGGAGACGAGCAAATAGAAAACAAGTCAGAAAGAACGCTAAGTGAAAACGAGGTAATAACGTGGGCGGGCGATGCGATGCGATGGGGAAACCAGAAATTTTACGCGGATGAAATCGCAGGCACAAGCTTATTACTGAAATAAAGAAGTCACTTAATTAAACTCCAGCAAATTGCCAAAGAGTCAAAATTACCGTTAAATGCTTCGATGAGGACGTGCTAGTGGAGAGCATGACGATGCTCCACCTTGTATCTTTTAATGCTGGTTTTTAATCCTCTCGATGGAGATATCATATGAAGTTTTATACTCTTAGAAGAAAGCCCCCTCAAAATAATTATACGAAAAGGCATAGATTTTAGAGTTCCGTTTCCAAACTTAAAGGAAAAACGGAAGCTTTATCATTACTTTTTGTGTCTGCCGCAGAGGAATTTTATTTCTCGTTGGATTGTGATTGAAAGTGCGTTATGCGATTGCGGTGCTGGTTATGGTTATAAGTTGTGATATCAAAAGTAATAATAATTTCGTATTCATGATTTTTTTTATCACAGATGATAGTTCCGTAACTAGCATCTGATACGTACTCGACTCGTAGCTCAGGACACTCACGCGCATATGTGATCAAACTAAACCTTTGCTTGGGGATTTTTTGACAAGAATACATGCCAAGTAGCTTTTCGAGTTGTTAAGTGATGAGTGGGGGTTTTTAATGTTCCCCGAAAATCGAGATGTATTCCCTGATTGTATTCCCTACTTAAATTTATTGCCGCTGAATGTATTTAGAGAATACATTTCGTCAATTTATTGTTTTATTAATTTTATTATTTATGTACACACAATAAATTACATATAGAGACGACATAGTTATAGTTCTGAGTACAAAGGCATTGAATATTTCTTAAGAAATTTCTTCCAGCAGTCCTGCGAAAGGAGAAGTCAATAAGAAATATAGATAATAGTGTGTGAGAACAAGAAGACAAAATATGAATAAGCGAAGTCTTAAAACTAATATTAAATATACCTACACGTATAAAGCTTAAATATATAAATATATTTATAAATACTCACAGTTGAGAGGAAAGGTAATGCTCTTTTACTCGATATTTTTTAATACAGAAATAGTTTTTGAAGTGAGTTCCACAGTCTTACAGCATGAACAGGGAAGGAATAAGAATAGTAGCTCGTTTTATGAGGGTGAGATTTAAGGAGGGATCTAAGGTGTGATCTACATGGTGCGTCGCTAGGGCGAGCGTAAGAAAAACGCTCACGCAGGTAGGAAGGATAGGACAGGTTGTGTAAAATGTTGAAGAGGAGACAAAATCCGAGTGTTCCTGCGAAGGCGGATTGGGAGTCACTTGAGTTCCTTGCAAAGGTGAGAAACATGGTCATACTTTCGAAGACCAAACACAAAACGAATGCACAAATTTTGCAAGTGCACAAGCTTGTTTAGTAGCATCCAGGTAGCAGGCGTCGGCATAATCTATGATCGGCTGAATAAGTGTTTGTGCCAAAGGAATTTTAGTCTTCAAGGGCAAGATACTTTGAAGGCTTTTCAACGAATGAAAGGGGAAATGTACCTTTCGACTGACCTCATTGACCTGAGCATGCCACGAAAGATTCGAATCAATAATTACACCCAGATCTTTGGCGGTTTCGGTATAATCCATGCGAACACCATCGAGATATAAAGGTATCAGAGATGTAACATCAGCCGCATTGCGAACGAATCTGCTGCCTATGATCAAGGCCTGGGATTTAGTTCGATTAATTTGCAAACCAAATGACTTAGCCCAAGCACTGATGCAAGCCAGGTCATGATTCATAGCAGCAATTGCAGAACCCGCATCAGCTACAGTGAAATCTCGGTAAAGCTGCAAGTCATCCGCGTAGAGATGAAAACTAGAGGAGATTACTCCAGTAACAAAGTTCATGAAAATTGAAAAAAAGAAGGGGAGAGAGAACCACGCGCTATTTTATTTACTTGTTTACATTCAAAGTCAGCAAATACCTACCTACATGTATGGATCATTTAGCTTCTGTAAACACTTTAACTTAGTTTAAGAATGGTCTAAAGCTATCATGGTGTTCTCTTTGTAACGAGTACTTCGATACGTTGAAAATGAAGCGATTTGATTTCAAAAGAATCTACCGTAGGTACCCGGCAGTGGGATCAATCAAGTAGATTAGGACCCAGTCTATCAGATGAAGTAACGGGATTTGTGCGGAAAATCCTTTCAGCTTTTGAATCTCCGTTTGAAACTAATTCTGGTATCTGTTTTCCAGACTAGAAAACGGACACAAGAACGGATTATTTTTAAAGATGATAAATAATAACCTAACCAAACCTTACGATTAACAATAAAGAAAGAACATTTAGAACAGCTAGGCTTTGAGGCAGCTAGATGATTTTTTAATCATTATTCAATTTTTTCTAGGAGTAAGGAACAATCCAAATTGACCATAACAAAAAATATCAGTAGCTAAATTCTTCCAATGAAATATTTTTTCCGAAAGTATTATGAATTCAGCGTGGTTAATAAGTGAAACTTTGTATACTATATATCTAACGAAATGACCATAATAAAGCCTCCGAGGTATCAAATTTTCTCGAAACAAAATAATGGCTCGCCGTGATAGACGTCGGTCGTCAAGCCACACCGTCTGGAGAATCGTCTCCTACGAATTACTAAATGAAATTAACCTTATCGTGAATCATGACGTACATAGTTTTTAACGTGAATTCACTGATTGATATATTATCGTGACAAATAATTGTTTAAGTAATTGCTTCGGTATTTTAGACGTGAACGAAAACGTGATGAAAAATTTTACAGAAATTCCCACATTATTCATTAATAATGTGGGAATTTCTGTTAAATCATGCTGCATAAATGATCCGTCAATCATCCGTCCGTCTTGTAATCGGTGGCTACAGTTTTAGTGTGGCAAGTAACTCATTTTCATTCAAGACGATTAGGACTAAATTGTGACAATCAATTGTGAATAAACACCTCTTAAAAGAAGCGTAAAATAAATGTTAAGTACAATTCTGTCTTTATGGAACATTCAGTAAAGTAGCGAAGTTTATTTCAATTCATTTGTTCATGTTTGTTCATTTGTTCATTAATATTGCAAAAGTTTTACAGAACTTTTCCAGGAGCGCACAAATTTTTTTTTTTGGGTGGAAAATTATCAAATACCTTCTCCCGCTCGGAGGGCGTATCAGAATTTTACTGACTAAAACCCACCCGTGTTCCTTCCGTTGCCTGTGTGCCGGGGCCACGATATCCCTTTCGGACAAACTCGCAACCCCGGCGCACACCTGTACCTTTGTTTAGCAAAATGATTTTGTCAAACAAAAGAGCTTGGCAGTCCCTGCACTGGTGTATTTAAACAAAAGGAAAGGTATAAACAATCAAATAGTTGGCACTTTCAGATCTTTTTTTCTTATTGCCATCAAAAATTAAGCGGTTTCGTAAAGACAACATTTTGTAATACTTTTCGCCATCGTTATTATTCAATAGAAGGATTATAAATTTCCCGAGTTAAATTGTTGAGTGAGAAATGGATTTCGCCGGTTAAATTGGTACAAATTTCAAATTTAGTTAAATGTTCCGCGGTTGTAAGTTGTAAGCCAGTTCATAATTGCTGAGCGGTTTCTGCTTCACTTTTCATTGATTAAAAAGTAATTAAATTACCAAAATAATGAGCAAATCACTTAAAAGCATTTGTTTGGTTGAATACCTACTATTAATATTGAATCGGAGCACATTCGAATTAATGGAAACCAATTCAGCGGTTTATCGAAACAAGAATTTACATTGAAGTTCATTACGTCCAAAAATATATTATTCGTGGTAAACAAATGGCGACCTTTTATCCATCAATACCACAGAGGATCTTCAATTTATACAATTTACAACAGTATTCGGTAAATGATTGTATCTTCAATCATCAGGTGTAGTACCTCCGCAGAACGTTTAAATTAACGACATAAATAGTTTTGTTATAAACTGAAACACAACGTGAGGTATGTGAGATTAACAAGGTTGTGACGTTGGACTACAATGTTATTTAGTGTGCGACTAATCCTACCGCATTTGAAAAGTTTTTAGAGCATAATAGATGGTAACTCTGTTCTAGGTTGATAAATATTTACAGGATTCATGTAAAGAGCTTAACATTCTACTGTTAAGTGCTTAATAATAATTGTTTTGGATTCGATGTTCTCGTTGAGTGTGTTTTTATTATAAGGAAAACAGTTAGCAAAACATCGGTTGCTTTTGAAAAATCTCCCGGCTCCAAAATTCTTAATGTCGGATAACGTAACTACGATCTTGGCTATCAAGGGCAGGGGAAGGTGATGTCAGACAGCTTGGCCGCAATTTTCCCATTTGGACCCCGATTTTTGCCATCGTAGAGAATTGCTAGGTTCTACGTGAAAGCCCCTTTTTTGTCCTTCGACCGAAATATGCTACTAGGGACTGTAATCCAGGCTTTATTTATGGCTAAACCTTTGGTTATTGATAAAATATTCATTTTCATATTGAATAGTTAGCATTGCGGGAATGTATTGAGACGACTCAACATGTGGGCGAAACACAATTTGTCATTATTATCTTAGGGCCACAGCAGACTAGTTACTTTTAGCATCAGCGATGCTAAAAGTGTCGATGAAGCGTATCGATGCTGCTTCGATTTTTGGAGACTTTCTGTTCCATCTCTCTGCGTTCAATCGCAGTATTCAAATCGCGCGTTTTACAGGTTCTATCGAAGCTGCATCGCGATTTCGCGACTTCTTGCATTCGGACGCGGTATCGGAATCGCGCGTTTTAGCTACTGCTCCGATGCTGGAGAGGTGAAGGGAAGAGGAGTGCGGGTGGGGTCGCTTCGTCAAAATATAGTGCAGTCGTGTTCCGCAGATGCCAAATCGATGCGACCGGCATCCGAATGTGTGCAGAGTGTAGCGATCAGCCGCTGTGTCCAACTTCCAAAAAGCGACTTAATCGCCGCGTTTGGCGTTTTTCGCTGCATTTAGCTTATAAAAAGCGGCTAAATCGCCGATCGCCGATGCTAAAAGTAGCTAGTCTGATGTGGCCCTTAACTAATAGCGATTGTCACCTTAAGTATATCACATATTTTGCGCAAGTAAAGTTATTAAAGAAACTAACGGAAAATGATGAGAAATACCTTCAACGCGGAATACGTACTTACACATGATGTATGGAGTAGTAGTAATTTCCATGTTGTTTGCAATCTTCGACGTCTTATGATTTATAACACTATCCTCATATAAATTGAAAATGTATTGTAGGTATCATCTTTGCTTGCTAGTTTCGAATGTACTTTCATATAGTTTTTTAGTTTTTTTATGATATAAGAGAAACACCAAGTCACACCTCAGCACCAATCAGTAACTTACTCTGTCGCAGTCGCTGATTGAAGCTGGCAGGTGAAATTAGTTCGTAAATCAGTTCCATTGCGTTTCAGATGTCAATACACCGCATTTGTGTCTGCCTACGACATTAACGTAAGAGCATGCAATTACCCCGTTACTACATTCTAATTAAAGCCCCACAAGTGCAGCTAGCAACGTGAACTGCTGCCAACTTAACGACTCATGTATTTAGTTACGAGTACCGCGATCGCTCACTAGTTCATTTGTAAACATTTTAAGAGCTCTTTAATTAATGTCGCCCGAACAGTTGGCACAGTTTTTATGTAACACAATTGCATACAATCTTTTATACTACCGCTCCTACGTCTCATTCAGCGCATCTCTCCAGATATTCATAAAATTTGCGGAACCATGGGAGAGACCGCAGTGAAGTAATGCTTCACTAACTAAAATACTGGAAGTAAGAATGTGGAGTGAGATGAGTGAGGTCGAGAACGAAGTGTATGACGTATTACAATGTTATTGAAGTGGTCAGCCATTTTAGTTTGATATTTTTTAATGAAAGGACGATTTTTTAATTATCAAATGAGAAATAGGTTCGTTTACGTTTATATTTTGAAAATAAAAATCTACATGTAGGAGGTCTTTTCAATATCTCCCCAGCATTGCAAAATTGTTAATATATATCTCATAAAAATATTTTCCTACCAAATAATAGCAATCCAATTTCAATACGGGTACTCGGAAAAGTCCACGTAATTTTTGCTGAGTGTTAGACTGGTTAGACTTAAAGCCGACCCCAATATTTGGGAAAAGGCTAGGCAGATTGATTGATTGAACGTTTAGCGAAAATAAAAAAGGCTCTAGGTCACCGCAGGTTTCCTATTTCCATCCATTTCCTTCAACATGGTGGCACCGGAGCTCGGAGCCGGAAGTTCGGATCCTGAAGTCAACTAACAAGAACCGCTTTCATTTGCATTTTTTGTACTTATGGTAACACTTGACGTTTAATTTCGTTCTTGAAATTTCTACATCAATTTTATTATTATTAAAACCTTTATTATCAGACCACAGGGATCCATACAGTTTTAGTAAAGAAAAACTAAATCTAATGTTAGTATCCTAATCCTAAGTCTGGAGTCGGACCCCACACTATCCACGTAATAAGTAGTTTATACCATTAGACGTATGAAGTCCGATCCAATGACGCAGCATCGGACAATCCCACCTACCGCACAACTAGCTCAGGATGCTGTGGGAGCTGGCCCGCATTCTACGAAGGATCGAGGTGGTGCGGTTTCGGATGATGGCATGAAAGCCGTCAATCCTCGCCTCAGCAAACATCCCCGAAGCGCTATAAAAACACGGGAGCCCCACCAGCATCCTGAACGCATTATTGTACTGCACGCGCAGGGCGTTGGGCGTTGTATGACCTTTGCGTATACCTAACCCACAGGCTGCACGTGTAGAATGATTGGCAGTAAGCCCTAAACAGTGTTATTTTTACCTGCTTGCTACATCGTGCAAATCTGCGGATCAGCATATTACATCGGACAGCCAACGCCCTGCGTTCCCTCTCAATGTCCAGGTCATCACTCAAGTCATCGGTGATCTAGTGACACAGGTATTTAATCTGCGTGGCTCTATTTAGAGTTGTATTAGAGATAGTGACTTGTGGCACGTTGGAGTAACACTTGCCACCTGCTTTAAACACATGTAAAGGCTTGTGCAGACCAGCGCGACTTGTCGCGCGACGCGACACGAACAATACAATTTCTAAGAAAACTTCACAGTATAACAATAACCGGTATCGCGTCGCGCGACAAGTCGCGCTGGTCTGCACAAGCTTTAACTCGCTCTTTTTAGCATTATACCTGAGTCCCTGAGCCACCGCATAACTTTATGCCTCGATTAGTTTTCGATAAGAAATGAAAGTAGCAGGCGATTTGGTTTTATACATAAATATTTTATTTCAATAACCAATTCGATTCTTTAAATCAGTGTTCCACGAAGTGTTATTTGTACCTTTATTTTTTGCCATTAGGCTGGTCTGAGGACACCGCATGGTCTCCCGTGAGGCGGCGAGCCTTCTTGCCGGACTACCGCCATGGGATCTGGAGGCAAAAGTCCTCGCGCACATGTGGGAGTTGCACGAGGAGGCGAAACGCCGGGGCGTAACTCCGCTGCCGCGAGAAATCACGGCACAGTGGACAGAGCTCCGGCGGGATCTCATGGTGGTCTGGAGAGTTCGATTGTCACAACCCAGCGCTGGGCACGCCAGAATTGTGGCGATAAGTCCCCTCTTTGAGGAGTGGCTAGAGAGGCGCCACGGCGTCCTAACCTTCCGCCTGACACGGTTGTTTCGGGAGGTTCCTGTCCCGCATAAGGCGGGAGGAAACGCCCGGGTGTCACCACTGTGTGGATCGCCCGGAGGACACGGTGGAGCATACGGTGGAGGTCTGCCCGGCTTGGGCGGAGCACCACCGTGTCCTCACGGAGGCGATCGGCGGCAGCGAGCTCTCGCGTCCGACCCTGGTTCAGGCCATGGTCCGGAGCGAGAGTGCATGCGAGGCCGTCACTTCCTTCTGCGAAGCAATAATGCTCGCGAAGGAGGAGGCGGAGCGCGCGAGGGAGAGGCAAGATTCGCGCCCTCGCGCCCCTAGTCGCCGCAGGAGACGCCCCGGGCGTCGGGAGTCCTAGCCGACTTCTGGCCACCGTAGGCGCAGGCCGTCCGCTCCACGCGCGCCTCAAAGAGATGTCAGCACCAACTGGCGGGGTCCGTAAGGGCCAATGCCTGCCAGGGTTGCGAGTTTGTCCGAAAGGAATATCGTGATTTTGTTCAATGAAATGTGCCCTTTTTTTTATTCTACACGTTACGGTGAAGGTAAACTGTGCGGCGGCGGCGTGCAGCAGGTAATGCAAATTGACTATTTCCACGACAACGATAGTAAAAAGTGTACAATGTGACACACTGTTTTGGTTACTAAATGAAAAGAAGTGATGGTAAACTATAATTGCAGTATTATGGCGATAGTGGCCTCTACCTATGTTTATGCGCGAGAATTAAGAATACATAAAAATTCACACGGAATTATTATTTAACATTGACACACAAAGGCGTTATGACAAGACTTGATAAAAACTACGGAACCCTAATTAGTAAAACAATCGTCGCGTTTGTATGCAGTAATGTAGCAGAACTGAGATGCGAAATGATAATTGTGTACTCATGTCAATCTTTTATTCTGCCATGTAGTTAAAAATAATTGGAAGGTTTTGTACTGCACCTTTTTATAATTGGTATAATTGGGAACAATTGATTCAGCATACCACACCAATTTATATACTGTAAAATGCGTATTTTTTTTCGATCATTGGTTTGTAGCGTGGCAATCGTCAAACAAGACATTTACAATTATTGTTTTGCAATGCATTTGCTCGAAAAGAGCGTTTTCCAAGCAGTCAATTTGTGCGGAAAGTGACACTTTCTTTCACTAGTGCTTTTTACTTTTCTGTTTTTTTTTTATTTTTGAGGCCGTCGTCAGCCCGTCTCGTCTCAGAGATTTTATTGTATGAGAATTTTTTTTCACAAATTTGTATTTACAAATTAGATGATGATGATGATGACGATGGCGAAGATTATGACGATGGTCAAAATCAAAAAAGTCGAAGTCAAAGTCGAAGTCGAAGTCGAAGTCGAAGTCGAAGTCAAAGTCAAAGTCAAAGTCGAAGTCGAAGTCAAAGTCGAAGTCGAAGTCGAAGTCGAAGTCGAAGTCGAAGTCGTAGTCGAAGTCGAAGTAGAAGTAAAAATCAAAGTCAAAAGTCAAAGTCATTAATTTTGTTTTTATCATTTATATACGTCGTCACTGCCGTAACGCTCACTCGTTTTTTTTTTATTTCCTCGCACAATGCATAGTAAAACGTTGTATGATACACGTGCGTAAGATGATTTCCGACTCGTGTCGACTTATACACTCGTCGGAAATCACCTACCTTCCGCACTTATAGCATAAATAACTATTTTAATTTACCCATAATGATTCAGGACGTCTCTACTCCATTAATAACAGACAAGAGACAAACAGTCGACTCCTCGACGGACGACAGTGTACACTTCAATATTTTCAATGAAGACGTGAATTTGAGTTTTTTCATTACCTACTTCAATAAAAATAAGAAAATGTAATGATTTATAGAAGGCGATTATCATTATTTTCTCGTTATTAACTCTTGGTAACATTAATTTATTTACTGCCAGAAAACATCGAACCGTATAACTATTTTATGAGCCTTTGTCCTACTGTCGATATCGCAGACTTCAGATTATCTTTTTATGACACCCTATTTTTTATAGCATTGTAAGCAAGCTATGTTCCAAAATAATCTGAGCGGATATATTGATATTACGCGTTTTTATCATCTATTTCATTTTAAATAGGCTTATTTGATTTCATTGAGCAAGATTTCGTCGTATTATGAGTGGGTTTGACACTATGTTGAGCATATGAGGTTGTTCTAAATAATCCTCTGGGCTCGGTGACCCCCGATTTTCAGATAATTCTCAAAAAAAAAGAATCTTACCAAACAAGAAGTCGTTTAGAGCTTTACCTATGAAATTTTAGTTAAGTGTAACGTAGTCAGTCACTGCAGTTATATTGCTAAACACTTTGCGGAATCTCGCGTCTAACATTCATTATTATTTTTAGACATGACATCTCTTATTTTTTTCTAAAAGTTGTATGTGCACTACACATCCATAGAAAAGTGCTTGTAGATCTAAATTACAACGAACCAGGCAATAAAGGCTTGTGCAGACCAGCGCGACTTGTCGCGCGACGCGACAAGAACAATACAATTTCTAAGAAAACTTAACAGTATAACAATAACCGGTGTCGCGTCGCGCGACAAGTCGCGCTGGTCTGCACAAGCCTTAAATCGTGTGATTGGCTATAAACATTATAGCTAGACCAGTCTATAAAGTAGGTCGTCACGAGTGAATGCCGCGCGTGCGTAGCGGTCACATTTACGTTCATTAGTCACAACCACACCAGCTTTTGTTCTATTCGTATATACAACCTTTCTTATTTCTCTTTTACAGTGTCAAGATCCTATAGTTTTTTTTTTAATGGACGCGATGACGTGACGCTTTTGCCTTTCTATAAAATCCTACTATTCTACTAATAAAATAAATGTGAAAGTTTGTGAGGACGGATGGCTGGATGTTTGTTACTCTTTCACGCACGGAACGGATTTGGATGAAATTTGGCACACAGATAGTTTATAACCTGGATTAATACATAGGATACTTTTTATCCCGATATTCTCACGGAATCGAAACCTATGCGGGTGAAATCGCGGGGCGCTTCTGGTAAATAATAATAATTAAGATGTATTGAAGTAGTCAGAATTATGTTCTAAAACTATTCTTACATAACATGAGATAAGGCTGCAGTTTCTGAGGAAATTAAACATCAAACTTTCATCCCGATTAATATTTAGGTACTCTGGTACGCTAGCTTCTGCTAACCTACCAGAGTACTTAAATATTTGGATATTCAGGTATTCAGATTCAAGCGAAGCTTGCGTAATATTCTCTAGTAACAATTATTTGCCTATGGTATACCTAACATTGGGTTGGTAATTGACATTGACACACATTGACAAAATTTAAGAAAGTTCATTATGTATTATTTTCACGATTGAGGAGAATTTAATATCACATCATTTGTCAAAGCGGTTGAAAGATTTCGACAAAATGGCAATTTACCAGGTGACAAAATCACTTAAACATAATTTATTACAACGGGTTAACTGTAATATCTTACTTTGACATCGGGGTCAAACTAATAATATATTTTTTTATTTAGTTTTAACCCAGTTTTGTAACACAGATAAAACCTACTATCGTTAAATAAAAGTTCCATTTGATGATTGTATTATTGAGAGACCATTTACTTATGTACTAGTTAGGGTTCTGTAGTAAACAAGGAACTCTTATAGTTTTGCCATGTCCGTCTGTCTGTCTGTCTGTCCGCGGCTTAGCTCAGAGACATTAGTACTAGAATACTGTAATTTGTCATGGGTATACATATTAATCACGCCGACAAAGTGATAAAATAAAAACAAGAAAAAAAAAATGTTTTTAGGGTACCTCCCCTACACGTAAAGCTGTTTTTTTTTCTCGCCTATCCTATGGTCCTATGGTGTGGGGTGTCGTTGGTCGTCATTCAAAAATATTGTGGGCATGTGAGGGCCATTTTTCAACTTAGGGTGTCGTTTGTGAAATATTAAGCTTTAAAGTCCTAATTTTTGTTAGAGTATAGTATCCCCCCCCCCCCCCCCGCCAGCTATGCTTGTACTTGGATTTATGAAAAAACTTACAGCAGTAGTACATATAACGAAGTTCTTAAAACTATCACAGCTAAATAGGTTTTACAGGTTAACGAGTACATAATAATCGACCAACTGAAATTTGTAGTTTCAAAAACATGTTCCACCATACATTCCGTATGGGAGAACATGTTATTCAACTACATTGTTAAGTTTGTTTTTGGGTTAAATTCATCCCAACTACAGCCCCCCACCCCCCTTCATTGTGCGTGGTCCGACACGCACTTGGCTGGTTTTTTTTGTCTTATAAGGCAGACAAGGAAAGTATAACAATGCAAACTGTACAGATAAAATACATATGTTTGTTACCACTTTTATCTAAAAGCATTCTATGACGGGTTGCAAGCGAACTACTTTTACTACTCTCTGTCAATTTACGATACAATTGAATAAATAAAATAGGACTTTTTCAAATCACTCACGTAACAAAAACTGTCTGTAGGTTCTTCGTCTAACAGTTTGACTTTTGGCTTTTGAAGATATCCTGTGTGCTTGGATAAAATTGGTTATATATATTTCAAGACACACCAATGCTTGGAGGAAGATAAATTATGACATCTATGACAATTGAATAAAATCTCTTTTACATTTCTAAAAATTCCAATAGTGTTGTGAAGGTTTACGCGGTTGCTACGACACAGCAGTGTGTACAAAGTTGTTTTATTAGTTGATTCTGATACGAGAAAACTAGGGTTGTCATTTACGCAAGCAGAGAATAGAAGGTCGATACGAGCCCAGTCTCCTGTCCTTCGCACTCTGTCTGCGCTCAACGCTCTCTTGGACGCTAAGCCTGACTGCGATGTGTTCCCGGATGATTGGAAGGCGCTCTTGGCAGTATGTCTAGAAAATTGTGAGAGGGGCGTATGACTGTCGTCGCTGTCGAGTAGCTTAATACTTTTGTTTTTGTACTTAAATGTGTGTCTTTAACTAATGTATTTGGCCTTGGCTGTTTTAAAAATAAAGTTACAAACATCATCAAACTCATTATTAAATGCGGAATACGTAATAAATGTGCAACCATAGCCATACATCATACATTTTGACAGCAAATTGTTCCAGAGAAATAAATGCCGATGACTAAATCATTAAAAAAAAAATGGGACAGCCCTAGTATATGTGTGCTCACGGTCGACTAATCTAAAATCTTTAGTGATATGGATTGCGCTCGCTTTCCGTCGCTAGTGATCCGTGAAAATCGTCTGAATGGAATTTTCACCGATACACGCCATGTTCTGGCTCGATTCATTAGGTGAACGACTTACTAGGTAATTGGTTAATGAGTGTGTTCTGGCTAACGCCTCCGAAATGAATTCCCTAGTAAAATTAATATGCAGGATCGACGTGATATTTTTTTTCCTTTCCATTCACCTGCCTTCATAAAATATGGTATAAGGTACGGTAGTACCTGTCAAAACCAATATTTCTCTTTCACTAGCTCCCAACATAAAAAGGTCTCGAGGACCATCAAACCGATTCTTTTCCTCTAGTTCAATAACAGTTGCTCATAAATAATGTTCAGTAGTTGTAAATGGCTGCGTGTGATAAACTGTCGCGTGTCGTGTCGCTGTGTCGTATCAAGTGTGTCAGTTCTTACGTAGAGAGGATACTTTAAGTGTTCATAAAAAGGAGATATTGTGTAACGAGGCGTTTATGTCAGAACGTATGTTTAGACAGAATTTTTCTGTACCTAAGTATAAAAATTGTTAACACCATCACTTTCTGCGTCATGTACGCCATTATAGTTGTCAGACATAGCGAATTTCACTTCAACGGTTTGTTGATACATTTTTATTTTCAAATTAATATTATTATTTGTGAAGAAGTTGTCGTCAAGCACTCGAAGAGTTTCAGGCAATACAAACTAGTCTACTGCTGTTTCTGAAACAGTCAATGGAACAGAAGTATTATAATGTAACTAAGCGCTACAAAACGAATGTACCGTCAGCTTCAAAAAGATGTTTGCTTCGACAAGAATTCATTGAATTGTTTACAACCTGTGTTCCATATTATTGTATTAATTTGTAGCCACAAAACATAACTATAACACTATGGGTACTTAATTGTAGCTACACATAGATACAGAAATATGGAACACAAAATGTAGACAACCAATGAATTCTTGTGGAAGAATGACAGTATGCATCTTTTTGAGGCTGACTCTATCTAGATATCGATAACAGGACAATTGAAATAAATAGTGTTAATGAAGTACAATCAGTACTCAATTAAGTACATTTTTTTTTTTATTAACTTCATTATAAACTACTTGCTTCTTCTACCCGTGACTGCATCCGCGTGGAAGTCGCAAATTGCACTTATCGCCATGTTTTTTTAAAATTATATTATTCCCTAAACAGCACGTCTAAGTTGCATGTAGTAATGCCCAAGTTTAATTTCCATTAAATGCTCAACAAGCAAATACATAAAAAAATGTGACTGTATACCTAAAAATGCGCCTAAAACTATATAAAAACCTACACACACTACTAATAACTAAAATTTGGATGACACACGTCCACACACCGCCAGAGTCGTTACAAACACACTTGCCGAAGCTAACATCAACGTCTTACCATGGTCTGCTCAATCACCAGATTTGAACTCCATTGAGCACGCATAGGATATTCTTCTTCCCCTGTGACAACGGACTTGGGTGGCCATTCCACAAAATGAGTGATAAATGGAATGTTTTTATGCTGATGGTGCTGCGCATATGCGGCCATATTTCAAAGTAATGCCGTGTTTTTTTATTGTAATTACATTACGTAGGGTTCATAATGATATATAGTTTAGTAAGTGGGAGGCATTGTTTAAGTAATTGATTGCTAAAGTTGACAGATATTACGTCTGTATCCAAGTAATACAATATAAATATTACGCCTTAACATTTATCTTAACTCACACACAAGGATGAATAATACCTATTCATCCTTGTGTGTAATGCTGAGACGTAGCCACAAAGGATTTGTCGACAGAAAATTAGTACTGCAACAACAACTAGATACACTAATATACAATGTTTGTGTTCTTTGTACATATACAAACCATTATTGTGAAGGATATCAGGAAAAAACAAAACGGTTTTTTGCCCTTGTTGATTTACGAGTCACAATAAATCCCAGTCCCTGTTAGTGCCTTCAGAAGGCGTTCAGCTCATTACAAAAAATTGGTAAGTCGTGAATAATGAATCAAAACAAGTCTACGTATGCTTGTAATGGTAGTACGTAGTTCAGGGATACAAAAACAATCAGTGCGGTAAACAATCATGATTGAACCCAACCGACAACGTTAAATACGTCTACATGTTTTTCTTACAACGTCGAAGGCTATATTAGCCGTCCTTGGAGAAAAAACAAAATATATATTATATCTCTTACTAACATTTCCTAATATAATCGCTCTCTATTTGTTTAAATATTTCTCCAACAAGGTCTTTATTTCATCAAAGCTGTAAAAACTCGCTAAAAATGGCTTGATAATTCGGATATATAGTTTCTTGTCTCCTTTATTTATTTATTTATTTACACACAGTAAAATACATAGAGATACGACATAATTATAATTAAAATAATAATATATATATTAATAATTCTTTAGATTTTGTTAACCAGCAGCTCAAGAGACTAATGGAACAGCGCTCGCAATACTCGCAAATAACTGAATAACACTTATAGTTGGGAATATCTGAATATTTTAGGACTTGAGGACAACCCTGCGGCCTGTACCAACTATTATGTCTGTTTCAAACATAAGGGTCAGCTAGGAATTCGCTTTATGGTGGTCACCTATTGAAACTTTGATAAATTATTGTAAATTCAACCATTTTGTGGAGAAGTTATGCGTTGTAGGTTTATCTTTATGATTATATTTCTGGAAACGACAGAAGTAAAGTTCTACCCTTACACTATGGTCGCTTTTTTGTTGTTAATTTTACTTAATAAAAAAACCGCTGGATCTAAACCATTCTAAACACTAATGACCATTGATGTTTATCTTTGCACTATAGCTTTGGCTCATTCTCCTAAATTGCTTCTGTTCCGGGACAAAGGTCTGTTTCCAATATTTAATGTTAGATGCTTATCACCAGTTGAAAATTGCTTTTGAAATTAACCCTTTTCTTGTTTAACTTTCTATACAAAACCGTCGGAAAATACTGCTAGAATACAATAAAAAAAATTAACAGTTTCCTTTAACTCTGGGCTAATTTCGGGTCTTTTGCATAATATATTGTTTGGTCAAGTTTAGCGTAGGGAATTGTCAGATAATCGTAGTCATTATAACGAACACAGTGGTAGACAAGCATAATCAAGCATAGTTTTGTCGAGATTACTTAACTAACTTTCAAAGCTTTTTCCTTTCGAATTGAATGTTTATTTTAAGACTTATGTATAGTCCCGCATGTTGCATTATTGTGCTAAATATTAACGGTTTGTTACTTTGTGATATGTTTTTAACTACTTTATAATTTATTATCCAAAACAAACCACAATCTGGGTTACACGTAATCACGGTTCATTTATGTTGTTGACAATTAAATTAAAAAACCAAAGTTATTTGGTAGATACATTTTGTAGCTACCTTTTCTTTTTTTTATTTTCTTTTTTTTATTTTCTTTTTTTTATTTACCATTAAAAAAAAAATTACAAGGTGTTTCAGCAGAATAGCATTTTTAAACCACTAAGGTTTGTACTTAATGCTACATGTAAATTCTACATCATAGTAAAACAAAATCAAGGTAAACAACAAATATAACAAAATACCTTATTTCGAAATTTGGTA
Source organism: Agrochola lota (assembly GCA_947364205.1). Classification (NCBI taxonomy): domain Eukaryota; kingdom Metazoa; phylum Arthropoda; class Insecta; order Lepidoptera; family Noctuidae; genus Agrochola; species Agrochola lota. The sequence continues at coordinate 14,040,252 of OX376235.1, read as the reverse complement.
ACTTCATCTCAGGTGATATGCTGGTTATTACGTAAAACCGCATTTCACATTGAAAATTAAATGTGTTGTAGGTAGTGGGACTTAAGTTTTGATTTAATATTTCTTGGCGTTATGTCACTGCGCAAATCGGAAGGTAGGTTGTTAATTAACCGAGGAACTAGGTAAGAAGATGTCCGCTCACCGTAGGTGTTGTTTGCCCGAACCGTGCATAGCTGGTTACGTGCGACGGCCCGCGTGAATACAGGATGTTGAACTTTTTGCTCTAATTAGCCGTTGAAATATTGTTCTTTTAGCAAAGTATATTTAAATTGTGTATGTACAGGTAATGTTTTACAGTGATGAAATAGTCCATGCTCATTGTTTTGAAATTGGTATTAATTTTTTTTAGATACGATACCTATTTTCTAGATAGGTTTCGCTAATGCTGTATCAACAGAACCGTGTTTAATGTGTTTATCTTCTGGAACTGTTCTTCTTTGTTTAACATTAAGCATAAAATAGGTGCAGTTAGTTAGATACCTAATTATATAAAAGACAACTTTCAACAAATACCTAAGCGTCATTAAAATTGTATACTGACAGTTTCATGTTATCAGCGAGTTAACATTTATTCGATAATTGAGCTCCAATAATATCTAGTATGTTAGCACTCGATATAAACTTTATTTCTTTTTATTTAATTTTGATGTTTGTTCAAGTCTTTTAAAATCCTTTAATCTTTTCCTGAAAAATTGCGTCTGGAAAAAGAAACAGTTTTATGCTTGTTCCGAAGTTTCAGTTGTTCTCATAAATTACCTTAGTTGAAAAAGTATTATGTTTTCATCTCGGTCTCAATTAGTAGTACTCAGGTATTATTAGGGTTCGAGACAAAAGTTGTTTAAATTGCCAAATAATGTTTCTATTTAACGACACATTTAGTTTTAATTTTGTTACGTCATTAAAAAATTTCACCTTTTTTTTAAGAATTCCGGAAAAGTCTAAGCGTATTATGTAAAACGTTCATCCGTGAGTAAAATCACAAATCATGACAAAATGTCAATGTGAACACATTGACATTTTGTACACATATCGACACGATCGGAACCGATCGTGTCGATATTTACATACAAGAACATTTCATAAGAACAGAACATAATAATATATTATATTATGTATGTATTTTAGTGTTAGTGTTAGATCGTATATTATATTTAATACTTGTAAAAGTGTACAGAACATTTTATTATAATCTAAACACTGATTTCTGTAGTTCGTTACACAAGAGCGGTTATAAAATTGTATCTCATCCGACTAATTGGAAACCTAAACTAGTTCCACCATCACCAGAGTGGTAACAACCGGAAAAATTTCAGTTTTTTAAATTAAAATATTCAGCTTTCTGTGACTAAACTTTGTCAAACTTATGAAAAAACATCATAACTACCTTTAGTTTTCCCATTTGACGAGGAAAGGTAAGAAAATAAATAAAACTGTAGCATCAAGGTCTATTTGATACTCCCGCGCTTTTTCAACAGCAATAGTAATCTAAGTTTGTTTGTATAAAAACGAAAGTCAATTAGTAGCTGTTACTGAGGAGCTCGTTACACATTTAGATTAGAGCGCTGCCCACCGGGCGAACTCGGTGAGTTGGCAAGTTCACTCAACTGATAAGATTCTGTGTCCACATTAATCTATTATTTAACTTTGTAGTTAATTATAATAGTTTGGGAGTGAACTCTTGATGAATTACGTTAATGACTAATGATTGTAACAACTTCTCTATTTTGTATTGCTTTTCAGTTAAAACTATACAATAGTTTGAGCTATGGCAGCGAACCAGACACTGGTAGGTGTAACTTAAAGCTTGTAAGTTTTATTACTAAAACTTGCAGTCTAACTGAAAAAAAAACGGATACTTATTATTTAAACGGGGTGTCAACTAATTGGAGATTACAAACGATACATTGCACCATACTTTCAAAGGCACCATGACAGCTTCCTCGCTCCCATCTGATTTGCAAAGACGTATTTTAAACACAAAATGAACCGCAGAGAACCATTAGATTGAATTAGAAAATGCAGAAAGTTTTGAGTTTCTCAAATTTGTACTGCTTACCTTATTAACTTTAGAAATAGGACAACTTGGATCGGTGATCCTGTTTCCTTTCAATTGTATCAATTGAGTACAAGTTTGAGTTTGCAGTACATTTAACTAGAGTACAGTAAGGTAGTAATTCATTACGACAAAAACATATTTTAACGTTCTTAAATAGAATGTAAAAATAATTTAATGATCACCCTATAATATGAAACGAGGAATATTTGTACATATATTTGTAATCACGTTCTCGAAAACGGCTCTAACGATTTCGATGAAAGTTGTAATATAAGGGTTTACGGGGGTGAAAAATCGATCTAGCTAGGTCTTTTATCTGGGAAAATTCGTTTTCTCTATTTACCCGAGAAGAACTCGGTCGCCCGGTACTTACTTATTAAACAAGATAAATTTTCACACCATCACTTAGAAATTATTTCCCATTTTCTGGATCAGAATCTCAACTTTCCTCCAAAATAAATACCTAATAGAAACTCGATTATCCTGTCACCATGGTGAAAACACCATCAAACTAACTAAACAGTAATGTCATTACCAGGACTGTCTTTACGTAACAGAATGATTATTGCTAACATTCTCTCTGGCCATCATGGCCTCATGAAAAACAATAGAGCGTACGAGTTGACAGCGATACATTGTCTCCTGTACCTCTGGAACCTTTTTTGGACGTTGGAGTCCTGTGTGCTATGTATAACATGGTCTTAATTTGCCCAAAATTTAGGGTTTTGTACTCCATCAATGGAATATCTCGCCCTAGATTACCTCCAACATTGCAGTGATGTCAAAGGAAACACTTTCAGCATCAAAGGCGAGCGATCTGCTAGTGCGCTTTCTAATTTCAATTAACCTGGTAATGACCAGGCCAGACCAATCCAGGTTATTAAAATTTAATTTAATTGGTAATTTGCGAAAAGAACCTTTAACAGAAAATTACCGTATGGAATTTATATTACTTCTCATTTTACAGTATGGGACGAAATATAGTTTGTTCAAATAATCAAGTTTCCGTTGCCAACTTGTAAGGAAAACTTTAGGATCAGTCAACATGAGAGGCTTAGACAAATAGTCAAACACGCGGCTGTAATCCCACCGATTGTTAGAAACACCCCAAGGGATGCGGAGAAGGACGTAATCTTTACAAATATGCTTAAAGTCCTGTAGTTCTGACCCAATGATGGTAATAAAGTTACGTAAGGGAGAAAAGACCGTCAAAATGGTTATCTATGAGACTTGAGTTTATGTTTATGTACTTTGTTTGATATTCTTTAGAACCTTTAGTTTTAGCAGAAATATCTAAACATTATTTAGAAGAAATATCTAAACACTGCGAACAGCTACTTCAGCTTTTGTCCAAAAAATCACTGATCACTGACATTTAGAAACACACAGCAACTGCTACAAGCTTATCCCCACGCGACAGTCCGGTGTCGTCCGAAGTGAGGCTGTACGCTAGAAATAACCTTATCTACACTCTCACTCGATTATCTAATATACAGTTACCTCAGAACCGGAGTCGCTAACTCGTCTGACCGACCGGGTCCAAATTAACACGAGATATTTTATGGCTATTTGATAAGTTGGGTTTTGAAGGAAAGTCTGATATAACTGAAGTAGAACAGGATAAGGTAGTTTATAACATAGGATTTTGATAACTTAAATATATACTCATTCATTGAATTCCTGATAAGAATATGTAAAACGATCGACAACGATACGTAAAAGAGATACCTACTTCTATAAAAAGAAATAAGAACATTAAAAGTGGTGTAGAGTCATTCAATATTAAACAAAACGTTAATGAAGTGGTTTTATTTGTGTGCAAAAATGTACTAAACATTAATTTAATACTACGATAAACATAATTAATTTAAACAAAACATTAAGAGCTATTGTTCCTAATATTGATCAAAATACTTTTTTGTGTAAATTGTAAATTATAACATATAATGTATAAGGGTTAAAACTTCGGTATTTTCATAATTTAAAACCTCGTAAATACCTACACGAAGCTCAGATTTTTAATGAGAACTGTCGCCGCGTCGTCAAAATCTCATGACTTCTCATTACAGTCATAATACTTTACAAGATAAAGAACAAACTCATGGCGACTGTTGGTAGTTATTCTCCGTGAGGTGTCTTAATCAAATGCCAAAGTTTTCCGACAACATCTAACTCTAATTATTTGTACATCATTCTTAAATATAATATACATCTAACACTAAAATATATAAATTATGTACAAGTATACAGAGGAAATAAAAAATAAAAATAAAATTAAGGTAGAGCTCATTGGGCATCAAAAAATTCATCCTCATCGCTGTCAGTTGGAAAAGTGCCCAAAAGGCTGGCAGCATTGCCACGTTGGATGGCAATGCTGATTCTTTGACCTAAAAATTGGCCAGCCCTCTGGTCACGTGAAGAGTCGACCAACCGCTTGGCGATGTCCCGAAATACTCGATGAGCACTCGGACCCCACGGCCCTAGTGTTTCAACCCCAAACGGCTCAAAAATATAGCTACCAATAAGGTTGTTATATTTGCGCCGTTTGAGGTTTTCCGCACCTGCAGCAGCCGCCCCAGCACAGCCCGCCGTGCTAGGAAGATGGGATGGTGCGAGGGTGTCGACGCAGGTTGCATCCCACACCAAAGGCCTACCCAACTTCCAAGGCATTATGGTCATTCCGTCTGGCCTCTTCCCATCGTCGCGTGCCAAGCCATTGGGTTCTAAAACAGCTGGCACCCCGGCGGTGACAAGAGCCCGACGGATGATGTCATTAATGCTTGCGTGCCGTGCCAAACGACCAGCGCTCTTGCTGCAGGAAAGGCCATGGTGTCCGATACGGTCGACTGCTTCACCGCACTGACAACGATGCGGAGCTCCGCAAGGAGCGCCCAATCGCAAACTTGTAGCGAGCCGGAAAGTGGTGTCACCCAGCATAGTGCCTATGTTGGGTGAAGGTAGTGCGTGAAGCCAGAGGCCCGATTCCCATTCTCCCACAGCCAATAGGCGGGCACGCTCAGCAGTGATGGTGGACGTATTAATGAGGTTATTCCGTACCAACCTGCAGAGCGGCTCATCCCACTGTCTCTGGGAAGAAGGGTTCTCGGGCTGCTCCGTGTCCGGACAAGTCACTTTCCAGGCGTTCATCGCATCAGTAAAACACGGCACTTCAGAGTCAACCTGCGAAGCAGTTAAGATTTTTGTGGTTAACTTTTCGGTGCTGTGGACCGAGGACAGGAACGCCGGTAAGCTTACACTAGAAATTTTACGGACGCCAAGCCCACCAAAGCGAATGGGTAGCGTGGCTTGCAGCCACGCGCGGTCGTCCAATGCCACATTTATGATTGATGTTAGAGTGCTTCGAATGATTTGGTCGATTTTGTCTAAAAGGTGTGGCTTCTTCCATAAAGGGGAAGAGCGGAGAGAATACATAAAATTTGGACCGAAACAGCAGTATCTGATAAGGGTGAATGCCGAGTGTAAGTTGATTTTAGAAAGTCTATCCGAGATGTCGTTGAAATGTTTAATTTTTTCATCAATGAAAGGTGAAAAACTGTCTTCTAAAATTGGGGAACCTAGGAGGTGCAGTGAACTTTTTTCCAAAACTTTGATATCTGGGGCTATTAAATTGAATTTCTGTATAGTCGATTGTCTGTCGGTATTGTCACAAGGGTAAATTTCGCATTTTGAGTAGTTGAGGTCAAGGCCGATTAATTGAAACTGCTGCTTTAGGAATCGGAGATCTTTTAGAACAGTATCTACGTCGCCTCCTAGGGTCCCATCATCTAAATACCATACATTAAATTTTGAATTTAGTTGTTGTATTATGGGGTGAATAGCTAAACTGAAAATGACTGGTCCAAGGGGATCACCTTGTTGGCATCCGACTGCAGATTCCAAAACGTTGTCTCTGTAAAGTAATTTTGCTATAGGCACCCTGCCTATAGCACTGCCACAAAAAGCCATAAATTTCCGGTAACTCCTTTTTTATTTCGGCCAACAGAATGTCCCTGTTAACGGAGTTAAAGGCGTTCTTGACGTCAACCTTGAGGATGACCTCACCTTTACCGGAGTTTAAAAAACTGGAAAGGGCATGTACGGCAGCCTCGCAGCCCCCTTTGGATCCAAAGCCAAGCTGTAGGGGCTGGAACTTGTTTTTTAAAGTTTCACTGTATAATTTGCAGCATATTTTGGCTGCCGTACGCCTGTAGGTACACCCAATGGCAATGGGACGGATGCCGCCATCCTTCTTGCGCAGGGCACATAAATTTGCCCCGTACAAGACATCGACGACGGCATTATTCACACCGCCGTTGAGCATCAGGTTAATTAGGGCCGCTAGCTCCTTCAAAAGTGACTCACCAGCTTCCCCGGCGCCTGAACTCAACAAGTCTTTTAAATGCTGAGGAGTCAGGCCGTCGAGGCCGCCGGCGGAGCCACTTCGGAAGGAGCTTACGGCAGCAATTAGCTGGGGGGCAGTAACAGTGACAGGTGTTGAATCCGGATCAGGAGGGAGGGGGGGGTCAGGGAAGGTGAGACCATCGGCAGGCGCTGGATGTTTACTCTTCAGGGCTGAAATAGTGTCTGGAGAGTAAGGAGCCACCACATCGCTACTGAACAATAGCCTGGCCGCTCCCCTGATATCACCTTCACTTAGTTTGGATTCTACATGTGAACATAAGCCTCTTCGTGAAGGGTTATTGGAAACAGCTAATTTTGGATCTGAAATAAGAGTCGAATTGATGCAATTATCTTTAATTTGGCTCGTTAAGGTTTTTTTGGTCGCCAAATTTTTTTGCACATGCAGAATCCTATAAGGGAATGTGAGTAATTGCTCCCAGGCACTTTGTGAGTTCTCCTGGGTCGCAAGACGGAGACATCGCGCCAAACTCAGTGCAACGGACCGTCTCGCGCCCCGGGGTACTCTCTTTAAAACTGGGGTAGAATTTTTGAATTTAGCCAATGTTTTCCACAAAGTTTGATCTGGAGGTGTTGATGTTGGGGATGTGGCTGGGGGGTACAAAGTTACACTATGAGATTTGTGGATCTTGCCATAGTGTATCATCAGCCCCCGTTCGCCTTTAAAAAAGCGTGCCTGTGAGCAATGGGGACATCTCACCAGCTGGACATCAAGCGATGTGGCAGGTTGACTGGCACAGTTTCCGGCGTCGCTACGGCCGGCATAGATCATATAAAACAAAGCACTTAAACTTACCTAAAAAATAAATAAAAGTAAACTATATACAGACGCACTCTAGAGACGAAACCACGAATGATAAATAAACCAAAAATATTTTTTTCACTATATGCTAAATGTCACGTATTCACTGTCATATTTCGTTGACGGCAGCGGCGCAATCGCGCTCGCGGCCGGGGCGCTGCGCATGCAGGGCGCCGCCGTCTCAACCGTTGCCAAGGTTGCTGGCGTCGCGTGTTCTTCGTTCTTGCCCCTTCCAGTGCCTTCTTTCCAGTTTCTTTCTCGCTTAGTCGAAGAAAATAGCTTGTGTTCCACAGAGTACTTTTTTTGTGTTCTATGGCATCTGGCGATATTCACGTTACGTGTTTCATTTTGAGATGTTTTTCAAATCTGTTTTGTATACAGAACAGTGACATTTCAGACGTTCTTCTTTTCTCAAAGCTTAAAAAAACTCAGGATCAAGCATATATTTAATTATTTTATTAAATTAAAATATTTAGAATATTAAGTTTATCCAGTGTTTATTATTTTTATGCTCTTTAATAAACTGTCAATTCTTTACTACATAATTAGAGTCCGCGTTACCAGTGAAGTCCTTTTGAGGCGGCGCTACTCTAATTTATCATCTCGCTACTTGAATTAATAGCCGGATTAATTTACCGTAGAACGATTTTCTTGTGACGGTACTGAGTAACTTCTTAAATCATTAGTAAGTAAATGTGTGTGAGTCACATCTGTTGTCCACCACGTTCGCTTTCCGGATATGTGAGCGTCCTAATAGAGTTGAATCGACCCTTATTTGAATAATTTTCAGTAGCCCGCGGTTTAGTTCAGCATCTCTGTGATTCCCTTAGTTCTGTGTGTTTAGGACCAGTCTCCTGTCTGTCATTATGTTTTAGGAAGGACAGATAAATTTAATTTTCTTTGACATAAAATTGGTGATGTAGAAACAATGCAATATGATTTATTATTTGTTTTACTACATGTTTTCTGAACAATGGTGGAGTGTTGTTGTAGGTTGGAACTATGATCTCAACCAATTAAATTCAACCACCTCAAATTATACTGCTAGCTCAAGTGTTTATTATGTACAGGTTAATAATCATGAATTAGCAACATTCAGACACGGATCTATTGTAATCATGTTTACTATTACAATCATTGTTTACTATTCTCTGTTACACCACAATCCACAAAATAATGCCTACATAGTAGTAAGCAACATTGTTTACATATAATCACAAACCACCAGATGTTTTCGTAAGAAAACAGAACAGCATATACTCGTATAGTGAGTTTGAATTTCTAAGAATTATTTTGAGCGATGGAAGGACAAAGGAAAATAATGAACTTAATATATTATTTGTTACAATAAACGTGGTTTATCCACATAATTTTGCGTGTGTGTACCTAATTGTTGTACAACATTGATTTTAATTAATTTGTAATACTAACGCGATACGGGCCTTCGAAGGCTAATAAAAAAGTTTATTTTAATTTAACAAGTCCTTGAGAACTCAATTCCAGCTGGCACAGTTGTGTAGATAAAATGACCTACCTAATACATGAAATAGAAATCACTGTTGATTTTAGAATTCCGGACTGCACTGCACTGTCTTCCACGATTAAAATACTTTTAGTAGCAATGCAATCCACGCAAACAGTTTAGTGGAAACTTACAAAGGTCTTCGCTGACGTAATTACTCTGTCCCCAACAACAAAGCAACAATGTAAATAGTCTTTTATCTTCATGAAAGGTTCACTAAGGGAAACTCTAATTCATTCAAGATTCAACACTCGGCATGTTGCTTTATTAATAGACATCCGCAGTCCGTATTAATAAACGCTCTCTCGGTGCGGTCAAGCGCGATATTCATTTCCGGCTAAATGTGTACAAGTTGCGGGTAGTCGTAAAATGTGGGATCTGTCTTGAGGATGATGAGATACTCAGGTACTCAGGTCGCAGGTTTAGTTTCAGGTTTTGTATATTCTAGTTGCTAATTGGTTGGAGTCAGGATAGAATATTTAATAATATATAATCATATTTTTGCATTGCATCCGATTATGACGTAGGTACCTATGTGCTATACAAACAATTTAATTCACCGATCCATCCTGGTGGCGCTGCCGCGCTGGTTAGTTCATATGCAAAGCCAAATTGACCAAACCGTTTTGAATATTTTGCAGCTGATACCGATGAGTTTTTTTAATTCAAGTCACGTTGTGTTGCCGGGAATAACGATCTGCAACAGGAATTATGGAAGATAAGGGTAATATTTTTTTGAATTGATAAGGATTGGGCAAAGTCATGTCGTTCAATAAATTAACTGTAACTTGATCGATTTGATTCGGTTAGGTTAGGATTTCAGTCTAGATAAGATAACACGTAAACAAACCCGCTATTTTAGAAATCAGCTCACCGTCCTACTTATGTTAATGTTGATACTTAAGCTTGTAGTAGACGCACACAGTTGTGCTGCTATTATTTGGAACGCTTTGTATCTACCGCAGCGTTGGATTGAACACATAGTTAACGGACTGATTTAAATTAGTTTAGTTTAATTGAGGCGGAATATTTTTCACTTCAGCTTTTCAGAATATCGACTATACACAGTTTATAAGAGTAGATAGTTAGGTAAACAAGAATTCATAATACGGTTATTTTTTTCTAACTCGATTTTTAATAAATCTAATAAAATATTTTGTACAATATGAAAGTCTACGGGAAAATAATTGTCATGCTTCGAAAAGTGGTTGATCGCTTCGAGAGAAGATTCGCGTTTACATTTTGTTGCATTCATTTGCGATGAATAATTAAGTCATATAATATATTCAGCGTTTGTTTTGATTTGTAGGTTTTTGCAAGGTAAAACGAAAATATTATTGTGTTTAAAGTTTATCATACACAATCAGAATTTTACAAGATCAGACAGAGAGCTACACTTATTTCTAATGCCGCTCAGATTTTAATGATTAATTTACGTAGGTAATATCCTGCTCGCATAACTTTGCAAACAACGGAAATATGCGCGTAGCGGTGTCGCTACGACGTAGCTCGCTCGCACTTTTTTTGTGAATATTGGCCATGATGTTAATTAAACATTTGTTTGAAAACTTTTTAATATGATTTAAATTTATGAAGATTAGAATTTGTATATTTTGTAGTGCTCAATTTTTTTTGTAATACATTTGTCAGGTGTACAATACAGTATATAAAAATAAATACAATGTTAGGCAAAATACCTTAACGTTCAGTGTAACGAATTATAAAAGCAGAATATGATAAGAACTTTTCTCTTTTATGAACTGCAACTCATAAAATAATATGAACCGATTCAATCCACCCGTAATCACATAGTTTAAACAATTATTTCTCTGTTAAATCGTATATTTTTGTAATGAAAGCTGAAAGGCTAATTAATTAAGCTGATAATAAATATGTTCATAGCGTTGGACTGTCACACTGGGGCCGGATGGCATACAATATGATCGATGATTATTGCATCGAAGCATTACACACAGACATACCTTTTTTTTTTGAGGGTGGGAAATCATCAAATGACTTCTCCCGCTCTGGGCAGAGCGAGAGGGTGTGTCAGACTTTTACTGACTAAAACCCACCCATGTTCCTTCCGTTGCCTGTGTGCCGGGGCCGCGATATCCCTTTCGGACAAACCCGCAACCCCAGCAGGCATTGGTCTTTCGACCCCGTCAGTTGGTGCTGACATCTCTTTGAGGCGCGCGTGGAACACAACGCGCCGTCGACACGAGCCTGGTCCTTATCGGACGGCGAGCCGCCCATTGCTCACCGTCCGCAAGCCCGCGCCTACGGTGACCGGAAGTCGGCTCTCGACTCCCGACGCCCGGGGCGTCTCCTGCGGCGACTAGGGCTGCGAGGGCGTGCAGCTTGCATCTCCCTCGCACGCGCCGCCTCCTCCTTCGCGAACATAACTGCTTCGCAGAAGGAGGTGACGGCCTCCCATGCACTCTCGCTCCGAAGCATGGCCTGAACCAGGGCCGGACGCGAGAGATCGCCGCCGCCGATCGCCTCCGTGAGGCGGCGACACGGTGGTGCTCCGCCCAAGCCGGGCAGACCTCCACCGTATGCTCCATCGTGTCCTCCAGGCGATCCACACAGTAGTGACATCCGGGCGTTTCCTCCCGCCTTATGCGGAACAGGAACCTCCCGAAACAGCCATGTCCGGTGAGGACCTGCGTCAGGCGGAAGGTGAGAACGCCGTGGCTCCTCTCAAGCCACTCCTCAAAGAGGGGACTTATCGCCACAATTGTGGCGAGCCTAACACACACATACATACCTGCCAGGGTTTTCGCGTAAATAATACTTAGCCAGTTGACGTATCGTATTGATTGAAGCTTCCAGTGAAAACTCGACGAGCGCAAAATTATTGCATTTAATTTTTTCGCTCGTAGTTTTGTAGACCAAAACAATATATATCTTTGGTAAAGTGTCGTTTGAAAAGTCAGGTTATCTGTATAGCCCATCTATTTAAACGTTCATTCTTTTAATTTTGAACTTAGGTATAAGTTTAGTTAATTGAAAACGTAGTGCTAATCCGCAACTAAATTCCAGTAAGCCTACTGGAATTTAGTTGTGAAAGTGAAAGAAGAGTACACGAGTCCACATGAACACGCTGATACATACATACGCTACTACTGTAAATTGAAACGGATCGTGAAATAAATGGCTCCGTGAAACAGGCCGCTTCGATAAATTCTACCAATGCATGTTGATTTTGCCACTAAATATGTACTGCTGATAAAACTTTGAAAAAAATATGTTCTCAAATTTTAAGACCTCGCCTCTCATTCACGAGATTGTGGGTTCAAATCGGGGCAAGTACCAATGTGACTTTTTGAAGTTCATTATATACTTTCTGAGTTTACCTTGGACGTTACAGATATCGGTGAAAAACATCGTGAGGAAACCTGGACTTATATGTATAAGTCTAAAATCGCCAACCCATCTTGAGCAACCGTAGTGATTAATGCTCGTGCCTTCTCTGTATGAGAAGAAGCATTTACCCTGCAATGCGACAACAATAGGCTGGTATTAAAGTTAAAATTGTACCAACCTTTATTTATTTATGTATACGTTATTGTACACCAGATAAAAAATTACAAATAGAAAAAGTAGTACACTACAAAATATACAATGGGCGATCGCTTACTGCGATCTCTTCCAGGCAACCTTGACTTTCAAATATCTACGTAACTTTATACATTTTATTCGTCTGCTGTCGTTTTAATTAAATCTGATATGAACATAATGCCGCCATGTCCATGTTATTAGTTTTATACGACACAGTTGTCATATAATTATATGTACATACTAGCTGCGACTCGCAGTTTCACCCGCATAAGTCTCGATTCCTTGTGTCCTAATCCAGGTCATGGTCTACCTAGGTGCCAAATTTAATCTAAATGTGTTAACCGTTTTAGCGTGAAAGCGTAACAAACAAAATCACTTTCGCATTTATAATATTAGTTTAGTTATTTTTGTAATAGACCCTTTTTTTAACTTCTACACGTCTAAATTTAATAGGTTTTCTGAATAAATAAAGTGTCAGTAGGTAGGTACAGTTCAGCACTCACGTAAAATATAGCAGCATTAACATGAAAAACATTACCCTCCGCTGTACCAGAAATAAAAACAATGCAGATTACTTGAATTATTTAACATGACTAATTAATTAATTAAGGAGCAAACAAATAAATTAAAACCAATTTTTCTTGAAACAAAGTTACATCAGCAATTGATAAAGTTAACGTCTACAAGTGCTAATTGCAAAACTAGCAGCTCTTTAGCGTTTTATCCGAAAGATCTTTGTGAATTCTTTTTCTTACTTTTCCAATTCCTTTTTCTTCTTTAAACTTTTAATTCTCTTAGAAGGCTTTTTCTAGTCAAACAAGTGGAGTAGTAAGTTTTGCTATCTACATTTCCTCTTGTAGAGGACGTGTCGTGAAAGTTTAATCGATTTTAACTCTTTGAGTTCTTACTGCATAATATTTTGATACATCACTTATTTTCTCTGTAAAAATTGACGTTATATTTGTTATTGTTTCAGGTATATATCCAAGTCGGGGTAGGATCAGGATGGAGTTCAACAATGCTTCAAATAAAATTATTATTTTGAAGCTAATTATGTTAATCAGGAAACAATTCAATATCTGTGGTAAGTACTGTTCCTTTGAGAGTTTAGTAACGAGAATTTTATCAACTGCAACCCGAAGCCGCTTCTGTTAAATTGACTTTGTGTTTAAGTTTCTACTACGGTGTAATGACGGACCACAACAAGCACAGATCTTAAAGCTTAGATATTCATTAAGAAACAATTTTGGTGAGTGATATTATGCAATTGTTGACTTAGTTCCCATGTTCCCAGTCTGAGAACTGAGTCTGTGGTTCACTTTGTTGTAAATCTAACATTGTTATTCTTCACGAACCTTATCACTAAGCTTAGTAGAATTCTCTGCTTACATGAGTAAAATTATCGCTTAGATGTTCCATGCCACTGGAAAAACGAAATGTAAAATTTTTGTCAGCTTCAATTAAAATCTTTCAATGCAATTAATTTTTCCATCGCAGCCATGGAAGGCTATAATGAGGTTCTATATAAAATTAAAAAGTGATTATGGAATATAAAGAAAAATTAATTGTAGCTTCTTTATATAGTACTTTAAATAATTATAGCGAATATATATAAAGAATATAGAAAGAAGATAGATATATAAGGAAGCATGTTTTAGGCTAAAAAGTAAACAGAAAATCTCGCTTTCCACACTTAACATTAGTAATGCTTGTAATGGTCTTTTCAAACTATTTGCTAATAATATATTGTCAAATTGATTGGGTAATTATTCTCCCGCTTTTATAGTAGAAACAAGAAACGAACGGTTTCCAACGGTGCAGTAAAAACTGCTTCAAATTCATTTTTAAAATCGATTAAAGTCTGTTAGTTGAAAGTTACAATTTATAAAACTAACAGATCTGTTTTAACTGTATTATTACGGCGATTAATTTGCCTAGCCTTCTCCCAAAATTGTTGAAATCGGCTTCCAGTCTAACCGGATGCACCTGAATACCAGGATTTTACATGGAGCGACTACCTGTCTGACCTTCACAATCCAGTTACTGGGTAATAAGATACCCCTTGATAAGACTGGTTGTCAGAGTTTCGGGCTTCTGACGACTCGCGATGACTGTCAAAGATCCACGAATGACAGCCGGGACCAACGGCCTAACATGCTCTCCGAGGCACGGAGGAGTCTCGGTATGTAAAGATGGTCACCCATCCATGGACCAACCCCGGCAAGCGTAGCTTAACCTGATGGATCGACCTGTGCGGCTGTTATTACACCAGCCACGAGCTCCTTAACTCCTGAAAATGTCGCTGTTAACGTGCAAATAATGAAAGTCTCTATTAATCCAGCATCATGGTATCTGTATACCACAAGTAATGCACGAGCTCAGGCCGAGCCTCTGTCCTTATTTTATTTTCTTTGTTCCACATGGAACGTGTTTTATGACTAGTTCATATTCACAAAGCCGGCAATTTATCTCTGTAAAATATAGGAAGTATCTAGGTCCCAAACGATTATACGCCTCTGCTATTATTGTATGCCAGGTTCTACCTACAAACGAATAATGGCATCAGTAACAGCAAGTGTATACAATCCTAAAACCAACATTACTGTATTTGTAGGTAATAGTTCTAAGGTCAAAAAAGAAGAAATCACTGACTGTGTAACTGAATTGTTAAAGTTAAATTGTAGTAAAATAATATTGTGTGCTTTCCCATATTTTGAAAAATTGACAAATAGACAAAACAATTATATTCATATGCTTAATAAGCATATGCAGTTCTTAGTTAGCCATTATAGTGACAAGCTTGTATTTCTTGACACCAACACTTTTGTGGAAACTTTAAAATCGACTAGGGATACTGTGTATCTGCCTGTTAGTTTTAGACACATAATAGCAAGGCTATTAGCTTTTTATATAAACTCAGACATAGGTAGTATGTCGATGTCTTGTATTATTAACACCACAATGATTAGTAATAATACTAATAATAAGGTGGTGAACCTAAATAAATGTAGCTCGAATGCTACAAATATTTTTACAAATTGTACGAAGGAGGTTCCATGTCCCTCACTCACTATGAGTTCACTGCCTCTGGATAGTAATTTAAACTAGTTTGTAAGACAACAGAAGGTACCTGTAAGAATATTCTTATACCTAACAACAACAAGGTATCTTCTTGCTCTAAAATAAATAATTATCAAAAAGGAGATCAGCAGAATGCCTTGAAATTATTTCATCAAAATATTCAAGGTATTTCTTCCAAATTATTAGAAATTGAAATGTTTTTAGAAAAAACTAAGTTTGACATTGTTTGCTTTACTGAACATTGGTTAAAGGATTACCAAATGCTAATTAATTATGAGAACTATAGTGTGGGCAGTTGCTTTAACCGTAAATCTATGCTACGTGGAGGTTCTCTTATCTTGATAAAAAATTGTTTAAAATCGAAACAACGTAATGACATAGTTGGTTTATCAGTTGAACATTGCATTGAACTGTCCTGTGTTGAGCTGGATAAGCATGTTGTAGTGTGCGTGTACAGACCCCCTAATTATCAGAACTATTCTTTATTTGAGTCAATAATGGAAGATGTCCTAGCGAAACTTGCATCTAGCAACAAAGCCGCAGTTATTTGTGGTGATTTTAATATAAATATTCTGGAAAATAATTCAAATAGCAGTAGAATAATAAGCCTTTTTAAATCGTTCAATTTGTCTAATGTTTTTACAGAACCGACTAGAGTAACTCCAACTTCTGCTACTTGTATCGATAATGTCTTCTGCGATTGTGATTATTTAGATAAAGCCATCGTAAATTATTTGCCGTCTGATCATAGTGGACAAACGGTAACTTTTAGGTTTAAAACACTTAAGCAAAAAGTGCTAATACAATTTAGACCAATTACAACTGGCAAATTAAATAGATTTAATAGTACCCTAAATAATAAGTTAAATGCTCTGGGCCATAATATGGACGATGCAAATAAATTGTATGAGGGTTTCTTTTCAGTAGTGCACACAGAATTCAATAAAACTTTTGAAAAGAAAACAAAAAATATTTGCCCTAACTTTATTTTTAGCGACTGGGCAACTAGAGGTATTAGGATAAGTAGAGAAAGACTGTTCGAGCTGTATGGCCTTAAGCCTTACATTAACACTGAAACTTTCAACAAGTATGTTGCTACATATTCCAAAATTTTTAGAAATACCTGCAAGATAGCTAAAGCTATGCATATTAGCAACAAGATCAAATCAGCAGAAAATAAAATAAAAACAGTTTGGAAAGTTATAAATAATGAAACTAATAGGAAAAAAATACGAAACACTGAGTTCACATTGGAGACTTCACGTGGTGTCATAAGCTCGAATTTAAAAGTAGCTCAAGAATTTGTAAATTTCTTTACTAATATACCATATAAAACGACGGAAGCTTTAAATTCCTCACCCGATGTCTCAATAGATTTATTAAAAGCGAATGTTCCAGGCTGCCCGGTTGAATTTCAATTTAAACATATAAACCCTATGATAGTTATAAAAGCTTTTCGGCAAATTAAAATCAAATTGACCGAAGATCTATGGGGATTATCTATCAAAGTTTGTACATCCATAATCGAGACTATAGCACCATACTTAGCTTTAATATTTAATTTGTGCGTGGATCAAGGAGTCTTCCCTGATTTAATGAAATACAGTAAGGTTATACCCCTTTTTAAATCTGGGGACAGTAAAGACACTAACAATTATAGACCAGTATCCGTGCTGCCGGTATTCAGCAAGGTGTTCGAAAAGGTAATGCTCAATCAAATGCTTAATCATTTTAACACCAACCAAATCTTACACGATCAGCAATATGGGTTCACCAAAGGACGTTGTACGACTGACGCCGGTGTAACCTTATTAAAACACATATTTACAGCGTGGGAGGGGGCCCAAGACGCCATAGGAATTTTTTGTGACCTCTCAAAAGCATTTGACTGCGTAAATCATGAAACCTTACTGTTGAAACTTGAGCATTACGGTCTAGGTAAACTTGCGCTCAGTTTGCTAAAATCTTATTTAAATGATAGACAACAGCAAGTCCAAATTAATGGGGTCAATTCACTCGGTCTAAAAGTAAAAATGGGTGTACCACAAGGCTCGATATTGGGTCCTTTCCTCTTTTTAGTATATGTAAATGACCTACCCCATTTATTAAAAAACCAACCACAAATGGTGTTATTTGCTGACGATACTTCTCTAATTTTTAAGATAAATAAACGCGCATCAAATCTTGACGACGTAAATAACGCCCTACTGCAGGTCCAAAATTGGTGCACTGCTAATAATTTAGTATTAAATGGGAAAAAAACTAAATGCATTAGATTTGCTTTACCGAATGTTAAAAGTAGTGATTGTGACATAGTATTGAATGGGGAGAAATTGGAATTCATCGATAAAACTGTTTTCTTGGGGATCACGCTCGACTCCAAGCTGCAATGGGGTCCTCATTTAACATCTCTTGCAGGACGCCTAAGTTCAGCAGCATATGCTGTGAGAAAAATCCGTCAATTTACTGATGTAGATACCGCGAGGCTGGTCTATTTCAGTTATTTTCATAGTATTATGTCTTACGGTATTTTACTATGGGGACGGGCTGCAGATATCGACTCTATTTTTATTCTGCAGAAAAGAGCCATCAGAGCAATATATGGCCTCCGCAGACGCGATTCTCTAAGGGAACTGTTTAAAGATATTAATATCATGACGGTACCTTGTCAATATATCTATGAAAACATCATGTACGTTAGGAAAAATCTAAGTCTTTTCAGTAAAAGAGGTGATAGACACAATTATAGGACTAGAAATAGGGACCAATTGATTCAACCGGGTTTCAGACTGGCTAAAGTAGACTCATCCTTCATGGGGTACTGTTTGAAATGTTACAATAAAATACCTCCCCACATACTCCAATTGAACGAAACGAAATTTAAATCTTGTATAAAACGCACACTATGCTGCCAAGCATATTATAAGTTGGGGGATTACATCGACGACAAAAATGCTTGGCTCAGCGCTGGTCCAGCTCCACAAGGGCGCATAAACTAATTGATTAGCATTCAAAATATTGTTGCAGCTGCTGAAGATTGTAAAACTATCTTTAGATTGTATAAATTCAATCTCTTAGTATTATATAATTGCATAGCACATGTGTGAGCACTATGTCCCTACTTTACAGTTACCATTTACTGGGTACGTCTTTCATTGACTTGAGTTTGCCCTGGCGGTTGTGAGTATGTCATGCTCACTCAAATGTCTCGCTGGTGGTGGCGTGTGTGTTGGATCGTTAAGTTCCCTTCAAAATGGTTGAGCTAAATGGTGCTGATGCATGCGTCATGTTCGTGAACGGGCGCCGTCAGTGGGGACTGGTCATCTCTTAGCTGCCACGGCTTATTTGAATTTATTTTAATTTTTTAATTGTTTTTGATTTTATTTTTATTACTGACGCTTTTAACGTGCACGTCTTTTTACATTGTTCTCACATGTATAATTACAAAAATAGATGATGTAACCAATATTTTGTGAAAATATTCTGATTGAAAAGAGTGTCCGTGGAGTTTCTTGCCCGTTCTTCTCCATAGGAACCTACTACGCGTTGGAATGGGCAACTAGCTTCATATTTCTGACTGACCGACCCCTTGACAATTCAAAAGTACCTGTAATTGGTTTATTTGAAATAAATGCTTTGAGTTTGAGTTTGAGTTTTTGAGTTCTGCACTCTGAAAAACCCTTTAATAAAACCGTTATCCCAAAAATCAGAACTCAAGGGGAAAATAATTGTTTCGTAGCCGGCTGGCGCGGGCGTAACTTTGTGGATAGCGAAACGGCTGAAAGCGTTTGATTGATTTACCCCTGAAATATTTAAAAACACGGGGTTCAAAAGGCTAGCAGTTTTATAAGTGACTTTAGGTCATTCCGTCACGGGAATTAAACGCAACATCTTACTTACCAAATATCTTGACATCAAAGCTAGTCTAGATTAGATGTTAATTGCTTACTGTCACGTACTTATTAAATTAGCTGCGATCGAGAACCAGAAAGCATAACCTGGCTTCGACCCCAAATCGAAATGGGGATATTAATTAATCTTGTCGGTTACTGGAAACACTGCAAGGTTTCCTGTTAATTAAACTGTCGAGTGACGTTTAAATAATTACATTGCAAATGGAAATTATTTTCAAATGATCTAGGTATTGCTACAAATGTATCCTGCTGTTTTCATTGTAGCGCTATTGGCTGTTCGCCGAGAGCGTGCCCCGTTTTATAATCATCTCTTCGTCATTTTTGTAATTAATTCGCAAAAAAAACTGTAACAAACGTAGTCAATGAGAGAACAACCAAAAGAGACTGGAAAATACTGCAGAAAAAAAGAAAAACACTGTGCTGCAGACTGTTCTTAAGTGGAATATTATTTGAAAAGTTTACATTTTACTACTTTTCCAGTTTGTGTTATTATTTTAATATTATCATGTATTCTAACTAGATTCTTTGACAAATCTATAGAATATTTCTGTGTTTTCCTTAGAAAATGAGTCCTTCGATATCCACTATGTAATAATTATTATATTACTCCGAGTCTTTATAATTAAGCGGGTTCTATTTCTTCTTCGTTCATACATTTTTCCAATTATCCGGAACTTTTTTGACCGAACTGCACGTAAGTGTCTTGTAACGTCATTCAGTTACTCAAACTGTCCATGCCGGAGTGCGTAGAAAGTGGGACAATTCCTGTATTTTTAAGAACGTTCGCATTCTAATCTCAGTCTCAATCTGTCAAAAATATCTCTAATTCTCATACAAGTTTTTGACATCGATTAACGCTGACATGCGATTGCAACGTGCGTTTTTAAGTACGGGCATTGGCATTCTGAGAGGATGTAAAGATAAATCGGTATTAAGGACGTTTATTATATCAACGTGAGGGAAAGACGCAATGCATGCTTCACGTAATATTGTAAGGCGTTGAGTATGCGTGGCAGCGGTACTTGATTATGTCGATATCTGGCACTTCAGTCGAGTGAAAGTTGATTTTTTATTCATTCCACGTTCACACGACACCGACAATATTATGTGGGAATGAACGGTTTATCCGTTCCCTTCATTAATTTTTTTAATTATTGTTTAGGTGCGTGGAAGATGCTGAGTGCCGAAATCCAACATCGTTGGATCGGTTCACAAATTAATTAATTCATCACTTTTGATTTTCATTCTGTGATCAAGTCCTTGATATACACTTAGGTACCTATGTCAGGGACTTGATGCACCTCTTATCCCCATCTTGTTGCTTTTTCCTATACAGATTTCATGGTATTAATACGTAGTTTTCAGAAAACCCAAGTAATTCGATATAATTTTGAAGAAGATTTAAGAAGTTACAACCATTTTTTTTTCAAATATAGGTAGGTATTAATTTGTGTTTGAAAACAGGTTTTTCTAGCAAATAAAAACTACTAAAAGACTTAGGTGAAAGATTCGGAATAAATATCAACTAAAAGGGCAAGCTTTCAAAGATTTTTAAATCTTGGGTGCGAACCTACACTAAGTTTAGGAGGTATTCGGAATTTTATGCGTCGGACAACCTTTTCTAGGGTCAGACGTTGATCGAAATTGCGGCCACTCGTGTCCGGACCATTGACTACAATTTATCACGAACGAAAAAGAATAAGTGACTATGTTGGTAAGAAAATAAATAGACGAAATATTTGCTTGTTGTATTTTTGGCATCAAAAAATATCTAAGCGATTCATTCGTTATTCATCGACTGCTCCGGTTTACAAGCTCAGCAGTGATCGATAGTCTGGAATACATATTTATTGGAAGATTAGACAAGCTCCTACAAGGTTTTCCTTTAGATACGTAAGGATTCTTTGCAATAAATAAACCTTCAAAGGTTTGGAATTCACTTTTACTAGGTAAGCAAGAATATAATATCGTGCATTGTGACACTGTCACTGCCTAATCCGTACTACATTTAAAAAAACTCGTACAAGCTGCCTATTGTGTACATGCTCAGTTTGGGAAAAGTAAATTATTTACACAGATATTCCTAGTTACATCTTTATCGTTGCTCAGTACTGTAGAGGCTTTAGCCTGCATGGCGTTCCCATGCAACCTCCACGGGTTTTTTAAAAGTTGAAATCATGTATAATGAAGTAAACAGTTTATTTAGAAGATTAGAAAAGTGAACAGCCTGCGTCATTACGACAAGGAGAAGATTATCATCATCATCATGATAAGATCTTGATGATAAGGAGCAAGATTCAAAATAACGAGCTGATAATGAGCAGAAAAGATGATAAGAACTACAATTAAATCTTAAAGTATAAAGTTGGTTTATTCCGAACGGATCCAACTTTGTGCGATTCGTTAGGAATGTCGATAAAATTTATATTTTGTTCCGAACCGATCCTAGTACGAAATTGTCCCTGCTGTGAAACGATAAATGGTAAAAAAATTAGTGTAAAACTATGCGAAATACGTATTCTTTGTTTAACTTTATCCTCATCAATCCTTTCTTTCAATATTATAGTTCACACAAGTAAGTTTGAAGAAAAATCGGGACTAATTTTCCAGCAAATATTTTAATGGATAATGGTAGTTTGCTAATAGCGTTATATTTTCTACGCGGATTATCCGTTTCCCTCCAGCTAGAGTAATGTAATGCACAAGTTCCACAGCTCAGTGTTTAGTCAGATAAATTCCATATTCATTTACATAACTATCAGCGAGTAGTGCTCGATTGTTTTGACAGTACTTACTATGTTAAGAAAAAACAAAAACTCTTCGAATGAAACTAAGATACGAGTCGGAGCAGTAAAGAGGGGTGTGTAACGTTTGATATAATAACAAAAGTTCTAATGATCTGAATCTGAATGAAGACCTAATTTCATTTACAATATTTTTTTACTATCAAATGATATAATGAATTATTGATAACATTGAATTTTACCTAATTTCATATGGTATAATGAGCAGTTTATATAATGCACATTTCAAATAATATTCAAATAATATAATATTCAGTTGCTGTATTATTCAAAATCTATAAGTAACGTTTAATATAATTTATTTAATACGTATTATTTTTTGTGTTTTCTTCTTCTCCTTATTATGTTGTGGCTATATCGTAGAATTGGCCATTTCATGATAAGGTTAGTACGATTTTTTTTTTAATTCTGCGATATGTTAAAGTCAAAGTCAAACAATTTATTTCAAGTAGGCACATAAAAGGCACTTATGAACGTCAATTTTATAAAAAATAGAATTGATTCTAGTCGCGACAAAATAAATATACACCGGCTTGTAGTTAAGGCTTGTTGACGACCGTCTGGCACTAGCTTAATACTAAAAACAAAAAAAACAAAAATTACATGTTTCCGCGAAACAGCATGACACTTCCAAACGATACCTACCTCGTGTGTTGAAGAACGAAAAGTAGTTTAAGTGTTATGAGGGAACAGATGAACATACATTCATAGCCTGTTAAAATCATATCCGTCCTTTACCGAAGTCAGGTAAAAATGTTTGGTTATCGTAATTTTCTTCTCAAAACTCGGTTTTCGTTACTCAGTTTAAACTTAAAAACGACTTCCCGGAAAATTTACGATATCCCGCAGCGTTCAACAGACCGGAAAATGTATGAGATATTTATTGCCCTAGATATACTTACTTGGGCCTCATAACTAAGCCCTTTTGTGAGATCTGAATAACTTATTATCTTATACAATATCATCCAAAATGCCTGATATTAGCAAAGTTTCTCGCGTACGCTAGTTACGGTAGCTATGTGAAACATCTGTCACACCAGAAACTTATATAATCTTCACGAGATTTATGGAATAATAATTACGTACATATTAGTACGGTCGTACCTAAGTTGGAAGTTTTATTAATTATGGCCAAGGGGCGCTTCCTTTATTAAGAACATAACGAGTAGAGTAAATCAAACCAATTATTTTCATCGTAGGTATTGCTATTCATCCACCTGATACATGCGCAGGACTCGATGCAGAAATTTAGTTGAGTTGTCTACCATCCAAGTAAAATTTTCGTCTTTGTAACACTATGTTTTTTGTATCAAACAACACAAAAGCGTCCGTTTATTTCTGTTATGATTTTTAAAAGGATTTCCGTTAATAAAGTTATCTGAAAAAGTGAAAATTTACTTTCACGAAGGTATTTGTAATAACACAATGCCTTTCTAGTGTTATTGCATTGTTCGTTCTGTAAAATGGAAATAAATTATTGAAGACTCATAACAACAACAATAGACACCAAACCATGACCAGCACCACCATCACCACTCCTATTAGGTATTACATTTACCTGAGTGACTATGGCAGGCATCTCAGACTATCTCAGGCAGAACATCTACCTACTGGGGCTGCGGGTTTGTCCGAAAGGGATATCGCGGCCCCGGCACACAGGCAACGGAAGGAACACGGGTGGGTTTTAGTCAGTAAAAGTCTGACACACCCTCTCGCTCCGCCCAGAGAGGGAAAAGTCATTTGATGATTTCCCAACCTCAAAAAAAAAAGGCAGAACATCTACATAATTCAATTTATAACTTACCCAAACTGCTCAGCGACCTCTTGTACAGTTTATTCGGTGTCCGTCAAGATAACCGAGAATAATTCCTCAGTATTCGTTATCCACAAGGATTGCCTAGATTAAGGGAACTACTGTTAATGTGACTGAATTTTCAGACTACAAATATAAACTTACGTAATCTTTGTTATGATGATTGTGGTTCATTTTGATGAATTATTTTCGCTTGAGTAGGTTAGAGTAATGTTAAATGATACTGCATTTTTTATTTCATTGTCTAAAAGTGGTAACTGTAGACTACGGTACACAGGAAATATTTTCTTTTCAGAGACGTATGGAAACATGAATGCTTTCATGAAAAGACCTTATCTATTTCAATTAGCCTAAGGTAAAATAAATTAGACTCTAATATCGAAAAAAAATCTTTCGTAAAATATAAACAATATATAATTATTGTAATAAATTATTAACGTTATGTTGTGTAGGTATAATTAATGAAAGCTCTACTTATGGGTAACTAATTAAAATTAATACGGTTCGTCGTTGGAGACGATCAGAGAGGTTCATTAATTAATTTGTCAAAGACACTGGTCTTCGTAATTGGTAATTATAACGTGAATATTGGAACCACTAGGGCTTTGCGCGCTTCCGTGCTTAAGTTAGGTAAAGCCTTGTTTATCCGTGGATGGTGTCCGATGATATTAGTTTATTCAGGTGTAGAGCCACTTCAAATATTTAGAGATATCCAAGCTAATGCTAATTTTATTATAATCTTGAAACCAGAGAAGACAAACCACTTACCCCCAAACGTCTGATATAATTGAATGAGCCTCACAGCCGCGCGCCACGGTTACATCGGTGGCGGATGTTGCAAGTCTCTACAGACTATGGAGCACCAATTACGGTTTATTATTGGATTAATTTATATCTTGACGCCACTGTTCAACCAGTTAGCAATTCAATCTTGAACCAATTTTAGTTTAGAGTCGCGTTAAGGATGCTTGTGAACCAGAAATGCTTTGTTCGATCGTTAAAAGGATATTTATATTTTAACCCTTATTTATCATTAAATATTCTTTGGCCAGATTTGGCCTCATGAACACAACCTTTCATGTCTCACACACATCAACTGCAGTGTCCATAGCGGACTTCCATGTTATAAAAAGTTCTGAGAAAATGACCATTAAAACCTCACCTAAATCATTCCACGTCATTACTTCTTGCTAGCTAATAAGCACATCTCGTTAGCGATATAGAATAGATTAACTTTATATTTGAAAAAAAATATAGTTTTTGCCAAAATAAGGAAACGCAAAAAGTGCGAATTAGTAGCTTCAAGCCCCAGTGTATCCTTAAGGTAAACGGCGGTACACGCGGATTAAATCTCTATTTTTACTATAAAAATAAGGGCTAATAATGGTCTGTGGGAAGTTTCACTCTATGGCTTGACGGATATTCTCGTCAAATATACCTAAAATAATCAAAAAATTACGGGTAACACCAAAAAATTCCGAAAAATTTCCAAAAGTGACGTAAAGCGCACGTCAATGTCAAACCGCGGGGCTTGAGTAAAACGTTTCTTTTTGTTTTGCTACTACCGGTTAACAAAATTAAGAATTGATGCGTGAATTGAAGCTTTGAGTGCTTAAAGACAGTGTAACTGTACGTAAAAAAGATTTTAGTAGGCTTCTTGATTCGAACTAAATATTTAGCAGGTTTCCCTGTCTTCTTTTGAATTGGAACTTAAACTGAGGACATTATATGCGAATTACGTGCTCTCGAGTTTGGGTTGAACCCTAATATTACGCATTATAGTATACTATGTTCCATAAAAAATCTGTATATTATTAAAAGCGGCCTCTATGCTTTTTTTCTCAAACTGGAGTTTTTTTTTTCTTATATACGACGCTCATTGTGGTAGGTACATGTCGTCAAGCGAGGTCATTCATATACACTCACACCTAAATACAAGTATATATTTTGTACTCGTGGGTGCAGCAAGAATGGTACATAAGCGGATTCTCCTTTTTGAGCCTTTAGTAGCAGAATATTAAATGAGGAAAAGTATTTTTCTGAAATAGAAAAGCACGAATTCTATGGCGCTTATAAATATATTCCGAGGCAATTCCTACTCGTCCAGGTGTACAAAGGTGACTATTGTGGACGAGTTAAATCAAGCGGACGTGATTCGAACGTTGTTTTATTGAAACTTTCGCCGGATTCAGAGAATAGACGATATGAAGGCTTAACTTTAGTAGCACAGAGTTACAAAACGTTAGAGTAAACGTATCCTGAATTATTTACCTACAGCCTCTCTATAATCAAAGAATTAGGTATTGACATGAGAAAACACGTTCAAGAAGTCGTGATAAATGAGAGATAGTCCTTGTTTCTACGCGGATGGTGGAGTTTTCATTATACCATAACATTGTGTATCAGAGTAGAACTCTATGTTTCTGTTCGCTTATTGTTTGTATAGCTATTGAAGTGTAATCATCTCGCACAAAACTCTCTAGAGATGCCCTCAGTTGGAAGTAGAATGTATCACTTTATACTTATCTCAAGGGATGCTGAGTGCTTTATACGAAAGGCTAAAAATTATTTAAAGCTATTGAAGAGGGAAGAACGCAAAGTGAACCATTTGTATGACAATTACATACCATTGTAAATTACATGACAGTACATGAAGACTATATTACTATATGGGTAACCAAAGCTCATAACCTCAAATCGACAATCGAGCTCTGACATAATTTATTGGTTCAATTTGCTCATGCTCTCAATTTATGTTCAAGAAGGAATCCGTCGAGGATCGCATATTTTTATTTGTTAAGGAAAAATGGGTTCCACAATCAATTTTGTTTGTTTTATAGAATACTAGCGGCCCGCCTTCACGACTTGACAAAACATCGAGATAACTTTAATATAATTAATTAACTAGCTTTTGCCGGTGGTTTCGCCGCGGTGATGTCGTTACATATCCCATGGGAACGTACTACCGGGATTATGAATACCCTGTCTTAATCCAGGTTATAAACTATCTGTGTGCAAAATTTCATCCAAATCCGTTCAGACGTTTTTGCGCCAACTCGGAACATATGTACGTCCAAAAACATTAAAAAAACTCTATTTTCGGCATTGGACTCGTTTCCACACTGATCGGTTTTTTTTTTCAAAAATATTTATTGTTCAGTTTTGACTTCGCTATTATTTTATTTTGTTGTACAGATATAGAATATGTAAGTATAACATTAAAGTATTATACACATAAACCTTACCAAATACCCAATTCTAAAAACATTCAACAACATACGATTTTGTTGAGATCTCTCCGGTATTTTTTATAAAGAATTCAAACAAAATCGTACTTGAATCTTTTGACGAATTACGTCATTTCCATTTCACTTGTAACATCTACATCGAAATTTCTATACTTGCAGGAAAAAGAGCGTTTAAACAAATAACATTAGAGAAATGTTTTAGCTTCGTGTTTTAGAAATATTTGCTGTTTTGGCTTTAACTTAATTTTATATTCTTTGAACGTGTTATCAATGCTTGTTATCAATTAGGTAGGTAAATTGAAAAAACTGTTTTTATTGTTTTTGATGTATAATAATATGACGGACTTTGAAAAATACGTCTTTATTTCTTGCTGGTAATCAGACATTTCTAGAATCTGGCATACATTAGTCGACTAATCCAAAGAATCTCCCATTCCTTTTATTCATAAATACCTAGTCTAATACTTTCCTCCTTTATTTTTTTGGGGTAAACTAAGTTTCTTATACTTCTGTATCCGACAACATCCGAGTATAATAGCTCTTCTTTTATTTAGTTTATCAATAATTTATCCGAATAAACTCCTGTTGAGTTACTTGTTTTATTGTTCTTGTGCCTGGGAAAGATAAATTAAGTTGTTGGTTAGGTCTTCGGGAAATAATAGGAACAATCTTTTTGTTTTTCTTTTCTTTGTCAATGTTGGAAATATCATTTTCCGAGGTGCTCTAACAGCCGCACAGATCGACCTATCAGGTTAGGCTACGCTTGTCGGGGATGTTCCGTGGATGAGTGACCATCTTTACCTACCAAAACTCCTCCGTGCCTCAGAAAGCACATTAAGCCGTTTTGGTACCGGCTGTCATTCGTGGATCTTTGACAGTCGTTACGAGTCATCAGAAACCCGAAAGTCTGACAACCAGTCTTACCAAGGGGTATATTACCCAGTTACTGGGTTGTGGAGGTCAGATAAGCAGTCGCTCCATGTAAAATACTGGTTTTCAGCTGCATCCGGTTAGACTGGAAGCCGACCCCAACATAGTTGGGAAAAGGGTAGGCAGATTGGTTGTCGGAAATAACATTTTCCGCAATTGATGGGTCACCTAAATTCCGGATTGGGCTTAGATGAAGTAGATATTGCTTTAGAAGAGATAAACCAATACATCAATGAAAAAACGATAATGTTCGCAGAAAACCCAGCAGGTACGCTCGTGTGCGGTTTCAATAACACAGGAAAGTTAACTAGTGTATATGTACACTATGTAATGATGTGCTTCTCCCTAAAACGTTGTTAATATCATCCTAGGAACAAAAGATTTAAGTATTGTAATTGTAAATGAATAGGATGAAAGCATCAAGTTTAATGTTTTATTGATATTGGTGATCATATTTATAGATTTTAATGCTCTCAACGGCCTATATTACAAATCCAATTTGCTACACAGCAAACCAAATAAGCCTGTCACATACAAATTCAAATTCAAATTCAAATTCAAAAGTCATTTATTCAAACTAGGCTGAGAATCAGCACTTTTCGAACGTCAAAATTACATAAGACAGTCCCCCAAAACGCCCACCCTTCACCACTTCCTAGTGCATTAGCTGGGAAGAAGAAGTGGCGCAACAAACTCCCCAGCAGCACAGCTGTCTGTTCAGTTAGAAGAACAAAAAAATAAGATTCTATATAATAGTATTCAAAATAATTTAGATAATTTAGATTACGCAACATAAAACATAATTTAAATTATTAGCCATATGTTAGCTAGCACACGCCAATATACCACACAACATCATCGAGAACTATACTCAGGCAGAAATAAAACAAATACGAGGTACCACACGTAAACTATGTGTCGACATCATAGTAAAGTTAAGTCGCTCACCATCCACGAACCCAGGAATTTTCATATTCACTCACATTGTTTCTGCAGATGATATGAACAAGAACACTTGAAAGTGTTAGATATGGCAACATGCTCACGTGAGAGTTTTGAAGATCAAATAACAACAAAGAACCAAAGCCTTCCAACGAGTGAAGAAAGTATAGGTAGGTACGCGGTGAACAGAACTACAATATGTTTAAGGAAGCTTGAAATACGGTTAGCCTAAGAATAGAGAGGATCATAAATTGCACAAGATTTGATGTATGTGTAGTCTTTGCATTTTGTTGGATAGTTTGCTATACAATCTCTCTATCTGAATCTAGGCATGAGCTAGCTCTCTGCTGGTGAAAGTTGATAATTCGATAAGTCAATTTTGTGTCGACATCGGGAAACAAAAGTTTCCTTTGTGTTATAGGTCCCGACAAGATTATGATCTTCAGGAATACATTTAAAAAAAAACTTTGGAACTAAATATATAAAAAATTCGATGTTCGAGATTTTTTAAATCGAAAGCCCAAAATCAATTTATCGATTTACCTAGGTACCTAATATAATAACAAAAAAAGCATTTATAGACAATCTCGATTCCTAAGCAAGACTCATAATATTAACTCTGACTTCGTTAACACAAGTGTAACTGAGTAACAAGGGACATCAATTGATTCTGTTCTTTTCCATTTAAAAAATCTCGGACTAATTTTCGTTCGAAGTTTTTTTTTTAAATGTTTTAATGAAGGACATAACCTTGACGGGCTTCAATAAAGTTTGACGATACAGTTTGAAAACAATCAAAATACATTTCATCAGATGATATGATATGATATGATGTCATTATGTAAGAAATTCATTAATTATTACGGCTTTTTTCTGTGCGTCTCCAAAATCAATTATGCCAAGTTGATATTAGGAAATTTCTCAGCTTGAATAAGTAGGTTTCGTTTGCGTAGTTATTTTCGCTTTCCTTGATTTTTCAGCACGAGACAAATTATGCAAAAATGTTCAATATGTATTACGCCGCCTACTTCCTTTTTTAACTCGATAATATTAACGAAGTCAGAGATAAATAATATTATGAGTCTTGCTTTGAATCGTGATTTTCTATAAATATTTATTTTGTTATTAGGTACCTAGATACTTATTGAAGAACTTTAAAGTCAAAGGGTCTTTGACTCTGAAGACTTTGGTTCTTTGTTGTTATTTGCTGAGGTATTATATTCTGAGAACAATATTGTTTTGCGGTCTTTCAAATCAATGTTCACTCTGGTTAGGAAATTGTTATTTATGCTATAAGTGCGGAAGGTAGGTGAAATCATCTTACGCACGTGTATCATACAACGTTTTACTATGCATTGTGCGATGTGCAACATCTAACATACGACGACGTATATAAATGATAAAAACAAAATGAATTTTTGACTTTGACTTTGACTTTGACTTTGACTTTGACTTTGACTTTGACTTTGACTTTGACTTTGACTTTGACTTTGACTTTGACTTTGACTTTGACTTTGACTTTGACTTTGACTTTGACTTTGACTTTGACTTTGACTTTGACTTTGACTTTGACTTTGACTTTGACTTTGACTTTGACTTTGACTTTGACTTTGACTTTGACTTTGACTTTGACTTTGACTTTGACTTTGACTTTGACTTTGACTTTGACTTTGACTTTGACTTTGACTTTGACTTTGACTTTGACTTTGACTTTGACTTTGACTTTGACTTTGACTTTGACTTTGACTTTGACTTTGACTTTGACTTTGACTTTGACTTTGACTTTGACTTTGACTTTGACTTCGACTTCGACTTCGACTTTGACTTTGACTTTGTC
Organism: Agrochola lota; assembly: GCA_947364205.1. NCBI lineage: Eukaryota > Metazoa > Arthropoda > Insecta > Lepidoptera > Noctuidae > Agrochola > Agrochola lota. The sequence continues at coordinate 14,009,281 of OX376235.1, read as the reverse complement.
TTTGACTTTGACTTTTTGATTTTAACCATCGTCATAATCATCGCCATCGTCATCATCATCATCTGATTTGTAAATACTAATTTTTGAAAAACTTTGTTCAAATAATAAAATCTCTGAGACAAGACGGGCTGACGACGGCCTCAAAAATAAAAATAAAACAGAAAAGTAAAAAGCACTAGTGAAAAAAAGTGACACTTTCCGCACAAATTGACTGCTTAGAAAACGCTCTTTTCGAGCAAATGCATTGTAAAATAATAGGTAGGTAGTTTTACAATAAGACCCGGTTTTTCAATCTAGGTAATTAAAGACATTGTAGTTACCTACTGGTCTCAGCTCATCTAGAAAATATTTGGGAAGATATTGAAATTTTTCACAAGATATAAACCTCCCTTGACCATATTTGGCACATGTGACAGATCTATAGATTCATGAGTATTTCATCCGCACAAAGGAAGATAAATATGTAAATACCGCAAGATACCCGACACGGGGTAGCGGAAAATGATCCGTTCAGCGTGTGACGTCACATAGAGGTATTTATTCGCCACCGACGGGACACAAGTCAATATGTTCGAGGTGAACGAAGGATGTATGGAACAAGAAACAAATTTACAAATGTTTTGTTTCAATGGCACATAAGAGTAATTATTTGGGGTTTTCAAAATATGAGCATAAGAAAATATTATATTGATATTATTTGTTTCGAAAACACAAAAAAACAAGATCTACACTATCATGTAACACATTTAAGAATGAAATACACTTTTTCTAAAGAAGCCGAAGAATATATACGTCTTATTCATTTCCAGAGCTTGGATACGATTACGAATGCTGCAGGACTTCAAATTGGCGACAACTAATAACTTTTGCAAACAAGTAATAACATGCTCAAATTCCGCGGTAAAAGTTTTGTTATCAATACTTATTATATTGATCAAAACTTCAACAATAACAAAACTCCTTTAACTGCCGATGGATCCACTAAGACTTGCTCGATCCGACAAACAAATTCCGGTTCCATTTACTTGGGCAGTGCGAATTTATTCCGGTAATGTCGCTGAGACAAATGTGCTCATGTTTCAGCAGCAAACTGCTAACGAAAGCGTCTATATAAGTCAGGGACTGTTTCTGAATGTTGGTATAATACACGAAACCCTGATATCGTAATGGTCTGGCTCATAAACCTGTCCTATGATTCGTTTTTTTTTTCTTTTTTCGTTTTTTTTTTTTTTATTTGTTTTTTTTTTGTTTTTTTTTTTTGTATAGTGGCATCATGTTTTTATGTATATTCATGTAATTTGTTATCTTTTAATTGTGCTTTTGTGTGTCTTTTGTATGCACTGAATAAATGTTTTATCTATCTATCTATCTATCTATTTAAGGTGTTCTTTTGTTTCGTTTTGCAAACGTTTTTAGAATTTGCATTAGGCCGTTTCCTCATTGATCGTTTCGGTATAGTATGGTCGGTATACCGAAAGGATACCACACTGCTTTCATTTATGAACCTTTTTTTTTGAGGATGGGAAATCATCAAATGACTTCTCCCGCTCTGGGCAGAGCGAAAGGGTGTGTCAGACTTTTACGGACCAAAACCCACCCGAGTTCCTTCCGTTGCCTGTGTGCCGGGGCCGCGATATTATTTTCGGACAAAAATCCGCAACCCCAGCAGGCATTGGTCTTTCGACCCCGTCGGTTGGTGCTGACAACTCTTTGAGGCGCGCGTGGAACACAACGCGCCGTCGACACGGGCTTGGTCCTTATCGGACGGCGAGCTGCCCATTGCTCACCGTCCGCAAGCCCGCGCCTACGGAGGCCGGAAGTCGGTTCTCGACTCCCGACGCCCGGGGCGTCTCCTGCGGCGACTAGGGCCGCGAGAGCGTGCAGCTTGCATCTCCCTCGCGCGCTCCGCCTCCTCCTTCGCGAACATAACTGCTTTGCAGAAGGAGGTGACGGCCTCCCATGCACTCTCGCTCCGAACCATGGCCTGAACCAGGGCCGGACGCGAGAGATCGCCGCCGCCGATCGCCTCCGTGAGGATTCATTTATGGACCTGACGTTATGTTTTCGGTATAGTTTGTGCAGTACCGCTTAATTCATTGAAATATTGGCGCTCGGTAAGGTTTCGGTACCGAGTAAACCGAGCATAGGTAGGTAGATACTTAATTTGGTCTTATCTATGTAGGAAAATTTACGTAAAAAATTGGTAAGTTCCTGTTTATTTTGTTGTTCTATTTAGGCGAAAAGACAAGATAAAAAGTGTAACTTAAACAAGCCGTATAAAAAGTGTAACAATATCTTCGTTATTCGATGGATATGATTAGTATTCCTATAGCGATACGTCGAAGCACGGCTTTCGACTGAAATCAAATTTTGAAGTCGTCATAATAGTTGAAAATATTTCACGTTCACCCTGTGGCGCCAGAGTCAACGCAACGCTGCAATATATCAGAGAATGCGCGTTTTTCATCACATACACACTTATGTTGGCGCTCCGCTCGAATTGTCCGTAATGTTAGAAATAAATCACTGGAATAACGCTGAAGTTAATAAAATTCATTTAATTTTATTTATGTATTTTATGGAGGTTTTGGTAGACGAATTAAAACCTTTTAATTCACTTCTTATTATATTTATAGGAACATGATTATACGAAGGACGGTATTTCTGAAAGCACGTATGTGCACGTACCAGCAAGTTTGAACAAGAAAACACCGGCTTAATGTCATTAGAACATGTTGATGGTAGGAGATTGCTAGTCGATTTCTATTAATAAAATGCAAGAAGGTTTTAGTAGATTTCTACTGAAAAGCCATAGCGGTATTATATCAATTCATTAGGATCATAAACGAAAATGAAATAAATATTAATAAAGTATTGTTTATGTTGACTCAGGCTCGCGATGCGGCGCCTGCTCAGCGTCACTCTCCTCAGTATCGCCGCAGAGCATGCGCACGCGCAGCAGCGTGACAGGGAGCACCAGGGTCCAAAAACCAGCGGCGAATACTTGATTGCTCCCGTGGGCACGATAACGACACTAAACTTCCCCAACCCTTTCCCCGTCCCGATAAAGTGTAAACAGATAATAGAACTCGACATAGTGAATATATCGATATACTTTACTCATTAGTACACTACCAGTGGATTGATGTTCACCGAGTACTCGTAATAAGACTTAGGTATGATTCCATTTAACAAGATACTATGTATGTTTACTATCCCTATTTGTGGACGAAGTCTGTTAGCATTGACAGTTTCAGACAGAATTCTCAAAAATCACCTCTATGAAACGGGTGCTTCGGGTTTAACGCATTTTCAACATGTTTACTAAAACACACTAGGTTTAAACAGATTATGTTTCTACGTTATGTTTAAAGAACATTAAACATTACATAGAAGTAAGTGCTTTGGGAAATTGCGACATTTATTGTTAGTAGGTACTACTTTCATGAAATATTCCGGCGCTGATCGACAAATGACTCGGAATATCAAAATACTAGCTTACTTAAGAGACCAACGGTTTTATAGCAGCAATAAATTTTGTAATGGATATGATAATATTTTATTTGGTTATACTAAAACCCATCTAAACTAGGTACTGCAGACAATTTTGTACCAAATATGACTCATGTAGGTAAAAGATAAGAAATGCACATTTAAATTCCTAAAAAAACATGTGACGAGGAAGTACAGGTGCGTGAGCCAAATAGGTGCATATTTTTATTATGACGGAGAAAATTGTGCTCGTTCCTGCCTTGAACGGCTCACTAAAGGAAGGAGGTTAATAATGTGCCACATTACTGTAATTATTCAACGTTGTCGTCGAGGACTGTACCGCGGAATGAGAAAATAATGTTGTCGACTTTTTATGATGCTTGACGCCGAGATTATTTTTTCCTTATTTTGGTTTTTATTGTACACTTACTTTCCTTTCAATGACTTCTTTCTTCTTAGAATTAATATATGCATGACATTGATTTATGCTTGACCGGGTTAGGAATACGACTATCCGTTTCATCACAAAGATAACTGAGGTCACTTGGAAAGCTGCCAAGCTAAAATGGAATTGGGCTGGACTAATCTGCCGCATGTCAGACGACCGCTGGGCCAAACTTACGACCCGATGGGTCCCTCTTAATGGCAAGCAACATCGTGGCAGGCCCAGATGGAGATGGTGGGATTAGCTGGACTCCCTCAACAAGAACTGGTCCTTAGCAGCTTTAAACAGAAAGAAGTGGAAAGAGCATAGGAAGGTCCTTGCCCTACAGTGGGACTTCACAGGCTTTTAATAATAATAATAATATACGCTTGAAGTGAACATGATACTTCACGCTGTGTTTTTTTTTTCCCTTATTGGTATAAGCTTTATGAAATCATTGTTCTTAGAATCAAGCCTTCTATTCAGAAGCATTATTACCTGTAATAACTTCTAAAGCTTCAGAATAAAATATGGACTGAGAATGAGGAAAATTACATACATTATTTGTTATTCGATTTGTTGGTTTGTTTTCTAGCATAGGGAAATTGGAAAGACTGATATATAAAAACATGGACTAAGTGCTATGATCTTCATGGTCGTGAACAGAAGACAAAGAACCGTGTCGACAGTCCCACTTTCCATTTTACAAAAGAAATGGCTTGACTCATACAAAGCCCACGCAGAGAACAGGTACCTAACAAACATAGTTATGTACTTATAACATGAAACTGTTTCATTTCAGCAAACATTGGGCTTAAAATAAGAAGGGCAACAGCTGATAAGCAGTCAAACGTCACTCCCAGAGTAACCGTAAAATAATTTTACCAAAAACTTGAATTGAAAAAGGGTCACAAAATGTGTTAAATAACAACGTAGCAACAATATTTAAGTTTGTAACATTTTATCGACGTAAGTAACAAGAGAGGGCGGGCAGTGTGTCTTGTATCTCAGGTTGCGGGCACGAAACCAGCGGCGAGGAGCGATGGCCGAGCGGCGCGGCGCGGTGGCGATGGTACAAAATTATTCCATCGCCACCGTCCCACTCGGCCGTCATCGTCATCGCTCCTCGTCACTGGTTTCGTGCCCGCAATCTTAAAGTTATACAGAACTGCGAGTACTATATGGTTTACATCTTGTACGGTGCAGTGATAAAGGCCGTCGGACACCAGATTTCCTTCAAAATTTCTTTATTGACTTCTAAATTACGATGACATCAGATTTAATCGCATAACAATCTATTAATTCACTGAACACCTGCGCATTATCTGTTTAAATTACTCGCAAATGGATCGAATTCTATTAGCCTTATGAATTATATGAATTTTTCAAAAACTAAGATTTCAAACTGTTTCTACCGTTCTATAAAATTCTACCATTTTTGTAACTGGCGGGTTATTTTAATTTTGTTGACTTTTTCGCAGCATATATACGAAAACTACACAATGAAAACCTCATCTATTTTATGTTTGGCCCCACTTATGTCCGCCAACTGCTTCCCTCACGGTCGGCTCTTTGCTCGGTCAACTGATAAGGTCTCGACCGCTCGACCCCCGTCACACCCACGCTACAATTGAAAAAACTGAAACGGATAACTAAGTAATAAAAAATCATCTCGTTTGGAAACAAGAATCTGGAGGAAAAACCGTTATTTTTTATATTTATGGGTCAGTGATTGTAGAAGGCTGTTCTAAAGGGAACTTGCTTGAGACAAAAGAAAGAAATCGCTTCAGGGAATGTATAATTGGGTTTCGTGAATTTGTTTTCTTTTTGGTTCATGTTGATGGTATTCAAATTGTACACAAAACATGTGATTGGGCGTAGTACCTCACTCCTTGATATTATTGTAGGCATATGTAAAAATGGTATATTTTAGGAAACGATAGATGCATTTAAAATACCTTTTCTCTGCGCGGGCTTTGTATGAGTCAAGCTATTTATTTCTAATATAATTTGTTTTGTAAGATGGAACGTATACCTACCGATATGGTTCTTTAAATTGTCTTGTGTTCTCGACCATGAAAATCATAGCACTTAGTCCATGTTTTTTTACTGACTTCAAAAAAGGAAGGTTATCAATTCGACATGTATGTATGTAATATTATTGGAACTGCAATATATTCACATATGATAATCTTTTAGGGCTTCCTTTTTTTTTTAATAGTTATATATGTTTTTTCACGTATATCTTCGAAACTATTAACCGGATTGTGTCCAATTTTTTTGATTGGCTTTCATTTACTTCAACTTAAAGAACACTGTATGTTTCATCAATATTCGTTCAATAGTTTACAAGATATGGACTAATACGTGTAAGTGAGACGGCCTGGCTTATTGATACGAGCTACGGGTGTGGTGTCATAAGGAAACATCTCAAAACCTTGGTCAAATTCTAGTACATGTTAAAAAAAAAAACCGGCTAAGTACGTGACTGACCACGCACAATGAAGGGTTCCGTAGTTGGGATTAATTTATCCCAAGAACAAACTTAACTTTGTAGTTGAGAAACATGATTCTCTCATACACTGATATACGTCACGCTCAATTCTCCAATTGCAAATGTAAGTTGTTAATCGCAAAAAAAAATTGTTTATTTCAAAAGTTTGTCGCGAACTCATCTATAGCAAGGCCATCCTTTTACAACACCCATTCTGCCATTGACCAAGCTGTCAGACACCGAAATATTTCTTCTCAGTTAAAAGTCCACCACATTTCTTTGGGTCGGTTGAAATTACGTTTCAGGGTAGCGTTTTGAGATAAGTAGCTGCTTCTTTTGACTAGTCTGTAGCCATTGGGCAAGCATATTTAAAAAAACCTATATTACTTTTTCTAACTTAAAAAAATCTATAAATGCCTTACAATGAAATCTTTAAATATTAAAAAAAAAACTATTAACTACATATTAGAAACAGATGATGCTCTCCAGTTTTTACTTAAAACTAAAAATTACGAAATAAAAAAGTTATTTAAAAAAAGTAACCGACTTTGAAAGAAATTAACTCATAATTATGAAATAATATTTTTATATACACACGAAATTAACCATCAAAACGACATCAAAAGTAGGTACGAAACAAATTAAGGGCCTACAATTTTTTGTGAGGTCGGTGCCAGCCCTTAAGAAAACCACATCTATAATATATAAAAGGTGAAACTGACTGACTGATATATATCAACGCAAGGCGAAACTACTGGGACTAGGAACGTGAAATTTTGCACACAGCTTACTTTTATAATGGGGGCGCACTAAGAAGGAGTTATTAAAAATTCTACCTTTAAGAGGGCGCAAAGGGGTTTCGTTAAACTTGATACTTGGCACAAAAAGGACTAGGCTTGCATGAATTCAAGATAGCATTTCAATAATTAGACGTTGTGCACAACTTCTGAGCAGTTACCTAACATAAAGTACTAGGCATGCATGAATTCACGATAGTATTCAATCATTATGGTATACTACAAATAGGATTTGGATGAGGCAGACAGATAGTTTTTGATTTGAGAGTAAGCTATCCTGCCAATCCATTTGACTGGCAGTTGAATATATCCACGAACGGGTATCATAACACATCATGTATGCCTACACTTTACTACCCGACCACCAAGCCATGACGTGAATATTCAATCATCTCATGCAAAAAATAAAGCCTTCATTTTAATTATTCAACTCACCGTTTTTTTTCGCGAAAATTTTAATTCGACTGTCGGTTGGTGGAACTGACGATTGAATACCCAATGATACGTGTGACAGGTTCACAGCTACGCTTCAGCGACGTTGTGTATTGTTACCCGACTGCGGTGAACCTGAAAAAGGAGGGTTATGTGTTTGACCTGTATGAATGTATGTGTGTGTATGTCTGTCTCTATGTTCCCTCGTAACTACTAAACGGCTGAACCGATTTCGATGAATTACATGTCGTTAGATTCGTGTTAATTGCGCGAGTGTCACTGGGTAAACTAAAAGTAAAACAAACAAAATATGTTTTAAAAAAAACCTTCTCAGGCGGGGCAGACAAAAGTTACACCATATTTCAGGTTATTGGTTTGTCCCCACCTGCCATACCAAAATTTTATTTTTTATAATGCTTGTTTTTCTCTTTTCAGCTTTGTTTTTGCGGCCGGGTATTTTAAAATAACTATTAAATATGTCAGTGTCAAACAATAAAAAACATATTTATAACGCGGTACCGACGTCATCCGCGTACCTCGGCGGTGAGCTGACAACTGTGGTGATAGTCTTGGGACCAGTCTGTGACGTAAAATTATCTATTATATAAAAATAATACCATGAAAGTCCGTGGCCTATTAGTGTTGAGCGACTATAAAAGTTTTTATCGAGAATATACTTCCAAGATAGGTACATAATTATTGATCCAAATGTTGTTCTATTTTTAGACAAGAACATTCGTGGTTTGCGAAGTACAAGTTTTTTAATTCCAATATAAACATTGATGGTAAATTCTTTAGTTGACTTCATATATACGGCACTACGGCTGCCTGTCACTGGAGCGGAGAAGAGAGGAAAGGAGCGGAGCTGTGCTTGTATTAATAGAATAGAATCTTTACTCCACTCCAGAGTTTAGATTCTATTGGTTAATATTGTCGCAGCTCCGCTCCTCTTCTCGCTTCTCCGCTCCAGTAGACAGGCAGCCTTAAGCTGGTTTTCCATAGGAAAAAGGTTAACCGTATTGACAGACTTTTGCGCACCCTTTCAAAGATCGAATTTATAAATGTTATATTTGATGTAGGTTTTGGCCTACTTACTAAAAAAGGGTCCCGAAATTTTAATACTATTACTACAAATATTTTCCATACAAAAGGATATATGTACTAACTTAATATACATTCCAAAGATGACAATAAATATTACAGAGACTTATAGCAAACACATCGACGGTAAGATTGTGCGATACAAACAGAGAACCTGTGAGTACGTCGCGCCGACATGACATTTAATTAAAAGATTTCGGAAGAACGTGGAATAAAGTTTCTGAATTTCCTCTCCTGCTTGGAGCACCGTGTGTACATATCAGGTTTGCATAATTGTGTAACTTCTTTATCTTATTAGTAGGGGAACCGCTGGTGGCGGGACTGAGGAATAACAAAGGATTATTTTGATTTAGCTTTGTTCATTTAATCGTAAAATTAGCGCCCCTGATTGGACCACACGAACCTCCGCCGGCTCGGTAGTTGGTCCCATTGAACCCCAGAATGATGACATACGACACCCCAATTACCTTTACTTATATTATCCTATTTTATATTACCTGAATAAGGTTTCAGTAATTGTATACCAGTATTCCAAAATTCTTCTGCTTGACCTCAGCCTCACAATAACTTTAACTTTAAAAGGCTGTTCTCAGATAGGGTAATTCACTACTTTACTACATCCATATGGACCTTTTTTGGAGAAACTATTTTCGTTAAGAGGGTAGGTTATTTATATTCGGTTACAACGTTTCTTCGGGGATATGACCGCTAAAACAAATTTATATTTTTAGCTACCGATCTTGTACAACATGCATTATAGCATATGTAACAGTTAAACGAATTTTCTAGTGCCAGAGTATAGCTATGTTACTAGGTTAGCTAAAATTATACGGCATATTATATATACGAATGTTATAAGAACCATTTTACATCATTGCGATCCTGACCTTCCTACGAAAATATAGACACATTCTGGCCAACAGTTTCCGTTTTGAATGGAAATGCATTTGATACTGTGATATGTGCGGAGTGACGGACGACATATCACATCGTAGATGGAGTGTGTCCGGTCGATCAGTCAGCTAGACAACTGCAGTTGATTGGAAATTCAAACGTTGTGGAAAATAGACATATTTCGTGTTCAGATAAATTGTTTTTTTTTTTTAAATTGATTGTATCTGACTGCATATGAATGATGACATTTCGATCTAAGTGGATTGAATGAAGCATTATTTTATTCAAAAGAGAGTCTTAATCTATGATTACGATGGGGTTTATCTACCCCCTTTATGTTATCGGATTTATACACATGAATATTAAATTCAGGTCAGTTCTCTAACAGAGTAATTCGTATCGATTTCTAAACAACTGAACTTCTAATACAAACAAAACCGACTGCAGTGTTGCCTCCTAAATACAATACACAGTGTTGCCTCCTAAATACAATACACCGGAATAATGAAATAAGTACAATAATGAGGAAATATACAGGATAAACAATGTATTAATACCAAGGTTTGAAGCAGAGGGGAAAAAACAACCTTGACCATTAGGTAAACCTTAAACTAAATGATCACGAGACAACGGATGAGTCACACTAGATTGATACGATATCATTTCTACTCTGTGTAGTAATTGGGTATTATTATTAGGCATAATATTAAGGTTAGTCTGCATTAAGCCTTAAGCCTACTTGATGCAAAGCTATCGTACATCACAGACTGCACGGCGTCGACGCACAGTACGTGTTAGTGTACCTATCTACCAACTTCTAGAACAGCAAAAGTTACGAACTCCATACGTATCATGTTTTACCTATTACGAAAATTCAGAATATTGATTGCGGAACTTTAGAGTATTATATTCACCCTGCATAATCATATTAAACCACTTCACAAAATGGAATCACGGTCCAATTGTGCCTAGCTTTGAACAAGCTGATAGTAATTTGATAAACTAGCTAGGTGATAAGGCTTTTAAGTGGTACACGAAACATAACAGTGGTTAATTTAATTAATCATTTCAACGTAGCCAATTTCCTAGTGTGTTTAAATGCCTCATTTATTGTTATATTAATTTGATACGACGTATGTATACATTTCCTAATGTAAGAGGGTTAACCTAAGGGGGGTTCATAAATGCCGTACATCGGGTTATAAATGTGAAATAGAAGGGTCAATTTCACAAACTTTAATTGTTTCAATTGCAGAGAATGTTACAATAATTTCTCTCTATCAGAATATTACTAGATTAGAGAAAAGTATATACTTATATTATGAGATCGATAATGTCGACAATCCCTTCTATTGCAATTGGTTTAATATGCATAGGTACATATAAGATTTGTATGCAGTCGGATACGACGTGCTACGACCCGTTACGCCGCGTATTGCTACGAACGGTTACGTCTATAGTCGCTAGTACGATACTAAATTCTAAGAATCAGTTGAACTGCACCTCGTAACCATGTTAATTTGAGATACATTGACTAATATAGTAAAGATTTTTATCATTCTATTATTTTGTTGTAAATTATTGTTTGGGTTATTTCGATAGTTGCCATTCCTCAGGCGATATTAGTTGCCAAGGAATTGTTTAACAACAATAAGTTTTGAACTCAAACTCAACACATAGGTCGTAAGAAGTTTAATTGGAACTAAACATAGGGAGTACACATTAACATACTACTAATAATTTTATAGTACATACCGCAATAATGATACAGCAATTTCTTGCTCATTCAATCTGAAAACTGTTACCGTTAAAAATAGGGTTCAAAATAAAACTCCACTCCACGTTGCTTCAGCAAACATCAAAGTGAAGAGCGCTATTATTCAGAAGCTCACATTTTAGTGTCTGAAGTGTTGAGACGGCAGACAAACAGATTGCGGCTCTTGATCTATAATCTGAATGTCAAAACAGTACCATCGAGTGCACTAGACTAGATGTAAACAGTGATCGAGTCACAAACAATGATCTACTGAATACGAGAGTGGACTTTTAAATCGATAGCATAATGTAAGAAAAAAGCGCAGTTATTGGGCTATTAATTCAATGAGGGACGATATTATGCGGTAGTGTTGGGTAGAGAAAGAGATAACAATCTATGGGAAGGCTTTGTTGTGCGTGAGAGCCTTTCGACTAACGCTTGGTATAACCAAACTATTACCACGTGAGAGCCGTTTGCATACATCGCTCCGGCCTCCCAAGACTTATTTTTTGTTGGAATTCTCATTCAAATTTCATGAAATTGTTAGGAAAACTTAGGTTCTATTTCGTAAAGTAAAATATAAAACGACTTTTAGGTAATAATATTTTGTGGACTAATTATTCTAGCATTAGCAGACCAAGGGTTACGTTTCTCACAATAAGTTAAAATGTAAGTTTTATTAAATAGCAGACCTAGTACAAAACATTTCAGAAATTGCCAGCTTATGCATAAAGACAATTCAATCGGAATACGTTAAAGGTTAGACAAATATTCCTCCGTAGAACGTATATAGTTTCCAGACTACTGAGGACTGTGTGGGTGGATCAAATTTTGAGTACAGTCTTAGAATGTTGTGTAGTAGGTATACTAACAACGTCCCGACCTATCTACGATTTTAAGTTTAGTATTATCCTCGTAAATTTAAGAATGCTATTGATTTACTTATCCGAAAACGAATACCTAAATGTTACATAATTTCGTATGAAAGAATAAAAAAACAATAATAAACAGTAAGTATAAATAATTATTACGGTACCTATAAAAAAACATAATAATTTAACAGATTTTAAACGAAACACATCGGTAACACCAATTCCACTCAAATAAGTGAAACGAAATAGCTCTCTGAGTGTATCGCGAGACATGTCCGTATCACGTGACGTTGTTTATGTAATGAACGTTTGTGAGCTCAAACAATATGGTGCGGCACAATGGTGGAGATGAAATTGACAAATTATCTGATTTGTATTCCACAAAATAATGCAGCTTTGCGTAATATTTCTTTCTTCCGTTTTATTTTGCAGTATTAAGTGTATCGACAATCAACATTTCACGATGGTACAGACAGCCTCAAAATGATGTACACATCGAAAAGCCTACCTCTAACTAACCTACTTGAACTTCAAACATATCATTCCGATACTCGTTCCAAGGAACCTTTATATGTATGTGCAACTAGTGTTTCTCAATCTAAGTGAATAATTTTATTCTGTTTTGGAGAAATAAATGTCATAAATCATAAAAGCATTTATTTGATTGTCTACAATTTGTGTTCCATATTACTGTATCAATGTGTAACCCCAACACATAATTGTACATTGGGTACAGAATTGTAGCTGTCTTTGTGTTCTGTTTGAAGCTGACTATACATAAATAACCACAACCACATTTTGCGGAGCCTGCAGCACAAAATTAAATCTACAACCACATTATTAGAATGGACTGAAACTAGATGCTGATGTTGCAGCAATACTGAAATCCGATCTCTTGCTTGGTTTCGGTCGTTACTTCGTTCGATGTATTTTTCCTCTGTAACAGTTCTTTTACAACGGTATATTGTGGAAAATGGTAATTTGAAAGTTTTCCTATATTTTTCAATTACTCGTAATGGTCGGCCGTCTCAAGATTAAACTTGTTTCTGTAGATGGCTTTGCTTAGAAATTCTTAAGACTGTTTACTAAACTTTACTGTACCTAAACGGCTATTAGAGGAGAAAACCAAAAAATCAAATTAATTTAAGGTGTCGTTAGAAAGTTAAAGTGGTTGTTACACCGAGTTTAGAATCATTTCAATTGAGATGTTTGTTTTCACTCAGTAAATACTATTTAACTGATAAACATTAGTGTCGTTGAAGGTAATCTGGTTGTTAGTATGGATCTCCGAGTTCTGTAAACTCCGATAGTAGCCCAGGAATAAATTCGATACTCATGAATCCCAAAGATTTATTGTGAGATCATAACTGAGATGACCCTTATTCTTCAAGATAAAGTCTGGATTAACGTGGTCGTCATATAAAAGTTTTAATTAGTTTACATCATCGGAATATATGATAACATAACAACAACAACACAAGCTCATTCATCTATTCATCGGCCACATGTACATCAGTCTTGTCTAGGTAGGGCTGCTCCATCGTCGAAGCCGAATAACTTGGCTATTGGTTTACATTTATGCATTGTCCCGCGAATGCACATGCTAGTGTTATATAAAATACCTACTGTGATGGTGGACTTTACGATATATTATTTTGTATTATTATTATTTATTATATTATTTTACCGTCTCATCATATCCCGGTCAATATTTCCGTCTAACTCTAATTGGTCTAGCAGCTTGAATAACCTGCATTTTCTGCGAAAAGTACCAAGTTTTAAAAGTATCTCCTAAAATGTCTGTGGTTTTGGTCAGACTTGGCAATGAGATGCATTCAAAACATGTGTGCTTTGTAGACGATGGCTCGTAAGTTGAATGTTAGTTTAAACTTTATTTACAACGCAAATAAAGTTTGATATTGCATGATTAAAGGCTTATGTTGTATACGATGATGTTCACAGCTCGCTGCCAAATAGCGTTTATTCAAACATTGACTGCGGCGAGAGCTTGTGCCTTATTCCCTGAATATTTATCTAGCACTCGCAATCGTAAAATTGTAAAAATGTTCTTAGCGATTTTATGGGATCAGAGTTAATAGATTAAACAAACAGTTTGCTTTTTATATTTAGTTTTTATTTAGAAGAGCTTTTTAAAGGCTAGAGATTCCATGCACTTACAATGAATTAGTTAGAGTACCAAAAGGTATTCATAAATCTCTTTCCCAAATGTAAAATGTCAAATGTCCCTACTTCTTTTATTTCACGTAACATCTGTGTTGGTCCCATGCCCTACAAACAACAAATATAACTTGTACTGTTGGGACACATTCATTTTGAGGATTTAGGATCAGAACCGCAAATGCGTAACTTTGAGACCTTTGGTCCTCTGAGTGAAATTATTTGTTTTGTTCTTCTCTGAAAAATCACAAAAAAAGTCGAACTCGCACACGAAGGGCTCCGCACCACCGTACCGCCGAAAAAAAAAGTTTTATGTTGGGAATTTTTAACTTTATTAATTTTTTATAATTGTTATTTTATCGGTCATGGCAGTACTCGCTCTGTGATAATTTCAAGTTTCTACCTATGACGGTCCAAAGTCCAGCCCCGTTGGCACCTTTACGTATGGAACCAAAGACAAACATATATAACCTCTAGTTCTTTCATTAACAAACGATATAGGTACCTACATGTAAGTAATCGGGGCGCACAGTGTGCGTGTGTGTGGATTTGGTATCCCGATACGTAATAAAAAAATTAAAATATTCTTAGTACTGATTATACAAACAGAACCAATAAAATACGTGAAAGAGCACAGCGAACTTGAAAAAATGTTTTGCACTCATATCTGCCTAGGCTATTTATTACACATACGATAAATAATTTATACTATTTTTTTTTTTTTACCACACATTCATATTTAACAGTTGCTTTATTGACTTATGCATAATACGAGTAGTTCAAGAATTTAGAATACATACATGAGCGAGCGTAGCGAGCTCTAAAATTGTAGCAGCCCTAACAATAATTTACAACAATAGAATGATAATATTCTTTACTATGTTACCCAGTGTATCTCAAATTAACATGTTTACGAGGTGCAATTTAATTGGCCCTTGGTATTTGCGACTATCGACGAAGCCGTTCGTAGCAAGGCGCGGCGTATCCGACTGCATACAAATCGATAGCAATGAGCTTGTTATGCATGATTATCCAATTGCCTTAATCGGAGGAATTTCCAACATTATCAATCTATCGTTATTTTGCATTGTAATATTCAGATATAAACAATTTATTTTAACAATCTCTGCAATTTAAACAATAAAAGTACCAAACTGACACCGTTGTCCCAGCATACAGCCAGTATAATCCTACCATACCATTGCCACACTACCACCATACCATTGCCATTACTATTACCATTGTAGGCTATTACGATATCTACAATTAGGTGGAGAGAGGATATTATAAGCTCCCAGCTTGATGAATTGCTAGCACGTGATTTTTAAACAATTGATGAAGTGGCAACGAGTCAGGATATTCTTTGTTGGTTGAAGGGAAAATTAATGTGGTTTACACAATGGTGACTGAAATAATGCGTATACATAAACTTCTGTAAATATTTATGCATACATTTTCTGAATTCCGTTTGAAATAACGCTTAATTTATTTATGTGTGTCCTATGTCTATTCTCTAATCTCATACAGCATCTACTCTATAAAACCTGGTATGCTCGTACCACCATGTAATGTCTGGCGCAAATCCAACATACTTGTATTCGGAAATATTATGTGAAATACGAATGTTGTTTCTGTTGCGAAAAGTCGCATGACTTTAACAATTTCGAGAATTACGATTTGTATCGTAATTTTTACATTTGGACAATGCAATAAAGTTCTTTCACCGCAATCTTACGTCTTAGAAAATAAACTCGGCTACTGAATGTGTCAAAGACTCAATAGGAAACCTTTATTAAACCAAAACGTGTTCCATGAATTCAAGATTTCTTAACCGGTGTTACTCCGAAGCAAACACTCGGCATTACATAGCAATCTCCGGGGGTCAGTGACGTGCAATAATACGTCGCAAGTCTGCCTCTGCCTGCCGCTCCTTGCCTATAAATCAATCATGTATGAAGCTTAAAGAAGGACACAGTACAGAACAATAATACCTGCCTACGTAAAGTTTTCTGTAATGTTACACTGATCAAAACCCTTTTTTTTACTATTTCTAGTATTTGATTCCATACCTATGATAAACATGTACGAATAGTCCCTATTCAATTCAACCTAGCTTAAATAGTATATTTTCTGTTATTTTTTTTTTGCAATTTTACCCATTAATATAAAAAAATCACATTGATCTGAAAACAATAAGCCTTCTAATTGGCGTATCTACAATTTCAAAACTTCATGCAAGGTGTCTATTCCGCTCCGTTAGCAGTAACCTTTCGCATTTCTAAGATAGCATTGTAACACACATCGTTTCGAATTAACACAAGTAAACAAAATACCAGTATTTTGGTATTTTGTTTACTTGTGTAATATGTACAGGAAATGGAAAATCATTTTATACTGTACGTCGTATGAATTCTAATAATAATACTTTAACTATACTCTTAACCGCAATAACTGCCTCAAAAAAATATAAAAGCACGAAGTATTTTACTTAAACACTAAATAATACCTACTAAAATACATTATTAGATATGCCCGGTACATTTTCAGTTTCAAATCGCAAAAATCAAAAAAAATGAAAGGACGTTGAACAATATGCGCTGTACTATAATGTGGCAAACACAATGGCGGCCGGCAGTGAATCGGAAGTGAAACTCTAGTACAGCAGAGCAGTGTGTGTGAGCGGGAATGCAGACAAATATAGACTATGTATATTAAAGAGCAGTATTTCGTAGATACCGGTTTTGGGTCAATTAGTCGACGAATTAATAATCATCTATGTTGCCAGTTTGTTTGATGTTTTCAGTTTTTATTGTTGTTAGTCTCAGACCAAATAAAAAACCTAGATAAAGCACTGTCAATAGTAAAGTGCATTTAGTGAGGTGTAGTTTAATTGTAAATAGTTGCAAATGTGTGCGTATGAGCGAGTGTGCACAGAGCGAACTTTATTCTTCACAGCGCTATGTCTTGGTTTTTTATTTGGTCTGAGTTGTTAGGTATGTAGTCTGTTACTGATTATAGTTTCGCAAAAAGGCCTATCACTTGTACAGACTTCTTAGTAGTTTTGTCACAGATGTGACAAAACTACTAAGAAGTCTGTACTTATGTTACGGTTGATTGGAGAATCGAACAGACTTCTTGGTAGATACCAAGAAGCTAATCCAATCAACCACATCGTTTGCACCTAGATAAACAATTTTAAACCCAATAGAACAACAGCAGATAAGTACTTTGTTACCAATTCAAAATCACACTTTGACACTAATCCAACTTGTAATGAGCGAGACCACATCGAACCACCCACCAACAAATACATCGTTGAAATTTCACCCCTGTGTGCCCCTTTGAATAATACCTTATTTATTTATTCCTTTTTCTGTAACTGTTTGTAAAGCGAAAAGCAAAACGTGAATACCTTGACATAGCATTGTGTTATTAAATATCTTGGGAATCAGAGACAGAATTGTGGATTACGAGTTGCGACAGAAATTATTCAAGAGGATTTTAACGCGAATGGTTGGATTATTTCAAGCCAATGGGGGATGAAGTCACAAACTTTTGAAAATGTTTTGAAACGATTTTAAATACTGATAGAATTTTTAGATTTTAATTAGCTTTTTGTTAGCCTGAAATTATGGACAAAACTTTAAATATTCAAAAATAATCTAGTACCTACTAAAAACGATGTTTTTACAGGCTTTTATTTTTTCTTAAACAGTTTCGTTATGAAACAAAGATAAAATATTTATTTAAAATGTAATAATCTTATGGATTCAGCATTCACTCATGTGTTTAGTTACATACAGTTTATAATTCCTTTGCAACTTTTGTACATGAACATGACAGTTTATGTTAGGAGATTCAAAGCAAAGACTATCAAAAGGTTACGCTCATAAACTAATGCTACATATTTATATTATCAAAGAACACGTACATACTCGTATATGTCAAAAAGAAGTCATGTTCCATTTACATTTTATTACTTTAGGTTACTTTAGAATATTACTTTGTGAATAAACAGCAATATCTCGACGAGACTCTTGACAAGAGCGGACTCTCGTAGCAAACTACGATATCTTAAGTCGTATTATACACACAAAGTTGTGTAAAATGTTAGCTCGTTACAATAATAGTTCGTTTATCTTTGTCTCCTTTTAGATAAATACAGCTTTTCACTGTCACACGAGTCTTAAAGGAAAATGTTCACATAGAGAAACTTATAACATGATTCCGCCAGAATAAATAGAAAGCTAAAGGCATAGTTTTATTCGAAATGCGTAGCATTATGTGAAAATAAATAAGTGGCTAACTGGAGCGTTTCAGTTGACATTACAGGGGTGACGTCGCATGATGTATGACGTCAGTATAGATTGTCGGCACCATGCTGCTTATTTAGAGAGGATATGAGGTTTTGCGACGAAATGTTTGAAAATTCAGTTTTATTGAAAAACTTTGTAAATTATTGGAAACTGCAGACAAAACATAAATATATTTTATGTTAGGTACCTACATAAAATAAATGAGGTTTCCTCCCTTATAACAGCTCATTTCTGTTTGTAGTGAGGATTCCTCATTTATTTCATGTAACATAAAAAATATTTATGTTTTCAACTACGTATTCTCGCATAACGATTATTCATGCTTATATCTAAATTCGCCATTTTCTCTCGTTCCATTCATTGGTTATTTGTTAATATGATTTACTGTAATTAAGTAGTGTTTTTACGAGGCAATTCATTTGAATTGTATTTTTTTCTACGTTCTTCATAGCCCAGTTATTCTATATATGTATATGGATCGTCAACTGTTTCCAACATATAAAAGAAAAATTCCTTTCCCATCTTACGTTTTAACTGACTGGTAGTTTTATAACATTGCCAGATGAATAAAATGCGTTCCGTGCACTGCGTTTATCATTTCATACCAAACGTAATAATAGAATACCTGAGCTTATTCACCTGACAGCATTAAAGCAGAGGCAGATACATCATGCTGGGTGACAATTGTACTCCGTAATATTGAGTCATCCATTACTTCGCATCTACATAGTCATCCCTATTCACCAGTTATCTTTCTGACTTTTGAACTTTGCAATAATGCATTGAATTTTGATACTAAAAAGTTGAATGTATATTTTGTCATAACTGTGACTTGTTATTAATCATTTATAACAATCGCCCTATTACACTTTAGCCGTCAAATAAAAATACGTGACTGAATTTACATAACAATATAGAGAAAGCCTCCAAAGAAATGAGCGAAATGAGGGTAAGTTTTCTTAATAAAATAAAATGTATAAGCAGAAACTTAAGATAATATGTAATGGATCATTTATTGAAATCTCTATCTAGTGTGTGATGCATTACCAATCTTTTCACTCAGTACCGGAACACAGATTTAAAATTAATACTATCGCTAATCAAGCGGTGAAAGAGAATATGGAAACATGCTCGTGTGAACTTAAGTTTATTAAAAGGTTTTCAAGCAAAGGAAGGCAGGTGAGTGAAAAATTTACATTATGACGATGCAATCTTAGGAAGTGGAAAGTAAACACAAACATCATTCATCATCATCAAAGACCGATAGACGTCACCTGCTAGACATAGGCCTCCCCCAAGCACCGCCACTTCGTCGGGTTCTGTGCGTCCCGCATCCAGCGGATTCCTGCGGCCTTCACAAGGTCATAGGTCCCCCTTGTGGGCCACACATGGGCAACGCTACGTCTTCGGCGGTACGCGGTTGCCACTCCAGAACCTTTCGGCCCCATCGGCCATCTGTTCTGCGAGCAATGTGCCCCTTTCATTGCCACTTAAGTAAACACAAAAAATATGTATGTTTCACAAAATGTTCCTGTTTTTCGTTTCACGGATTTTTGTTTTATTATGGCAATAAATCTAACATAATGTCATTACTTTAAGGGGAGTAAGCAATAAACATATTGGCGGTAAGACAGTGGAAATAATATTAGCTGTAATCCAGGGCACGCCTCAATTGTGGCGATAAGTTCCCACTTTGAGGAGTGGCTAGAGAGGCGCCACGGCGTCCTCAACTTCCACCTGACGCAGGTCCTCACAGGGCACGGCTGTTTCGGGAGGTTCCTGTTCCATATAAGGCGGGAGGAAACGCCCGGGTGTCACCACTGTGTGGATCGCCCGGAGTACACAGTGGAGCATACGGTGGAGGTCTGCCCTGCTTGGGGAGAGCCCCGCCATATCCTCTCGGCGGCGATCGGCGGCGGCGATCTCTCGCGTCCGGCCCTGATTCAGGCCATGGTCCGGAGCGAGAGTGCATAGGAGGCACACAGGCAACAGAAGGAACACGGGTGGGTTTTAGTCAGTAAGAGTCTGACACGCCCTCCCGCTCCGCCCAGAGTGGGAGAAGTTATTTGATAATTTCCCAACCTCAAAAAAACAAAAAAGGGTTGCGATTAAACGCCAACTTGAACATTGATTTACACTACCTTAAACCACGAACTCATTAATGTCAATCAAATTAAATCATTCATTTACTGATCAAACATTCAAACCCTAATAACCAGTAGCAGCTGACTTAGTTCATGTAATATTAGCAGATGATTAAAGCTCTTCATTAATCTGTGCGGAGTGCGCAGGAAATACTATTCTGTGAATATTGGGGAGTCAGTATAATAATTATGCTGTAAATGCTTGGTAGGCTTTTGGAAGTGAAGAATTTGAAAAAAATGTATTCCGGAAGATTTATGTGTATAAATTAATATTAAACATACTTATAATAAAAAAATCCTCAATGTTTTATCTAGGTTTACAAACCGTGCGAAGCAGGGACGGCTCGCTAGTTAAAACTAAAACAGGGTCAGGTTGAGGAAATGTATTTTCCCATCCGCACGTTATCTTGTTCCTACCATCGATGGTGTACCTACCCAATTTTATTTTTCGTAGTAGATACGTAATACCGTAGCGTGTAATAGCGCAAGATATCGTCGTCAAAGTGTCAAACATGGTGCGTGAGTGTACGTGTACGTACGCATGTACACGTGTACGCGTGTGCTACGACACTGAGCGCAGCTTTACACAATGACATGTTGCCGCTGGGCTCACATTATTTCAGTCTGGATATTAAATAATTCAATATTATATACCTACCCAAAAAGATTGTAAAAGAAGAGTAGGTATTAACCAAGTCAATGTCATTTATTTACATAATAATGGAACCAGGGTATCCGCATATCTGTGCGGATCGCCCGGAGGACACGGTGGAGCATACGGTGGAGATCTGCCCGGCTTGGGCGGAGCACCGGGAGTCGCGAGCCGACTTCCGGCCACTGTAGGCGCGGGCTTGCGGACGGTGAGGAATGGGTAGCTCGCCGTCCGATAAGGACCAGGACCGGGTCGACGGCGCGTTGTGTTCCAATGCCAATACCAATGCCTGCTGGGGTTGCGGGTTTTTCCGAAAGGGATATCGCGGCCCCGGCACACAGGCAACGGAAGGAACACGGGTGGGTTTTAGTCAGTAAAAGTCTGACACGCCCTCCCCCGCTCCGCCCAGAGCGGGAGAAGTTATTTAATAATTTCACAACCTCAAAAAAAAAAAAGTGTATCCGCATATTATTATATCTACGAATCAGCATTCGTCATCTCTTTTTAACACAAGCTTATTAGACTAGTCGAAAAGAGGTAGCAATATTTGGAATTAATATTTTCTTTCAAAGAATTGAACGTCTGGAGAGTTTCAATTGAAATGAAAATAATTATGTAAAATTATATTATTTTGTGGGCATAACTTGTAACCAATGCAACTGATCATTCTCATTATTTTTTAGCATCTATAGCTTAATATGAGTATATTAAATACAAACTTTTTAAATAGTGCTTACAACCTTCAATCAAATTTTCCAAGTCTTACTTACAAATAGCTCTTTTCCGGAAATACATATAAATTAAAATAACGCATTTCCAGAAAACATCGAAATTAAAACTAGCTGGAAACTGAAAATGCATTTTTTTTTCAGTTACGGATTTTGTTTAGACATAATTCATGTTTCTGTGAAATGTAATTTCGGAGCGACGACAACGGCCATTATCAACGTCTGCAACATGTTGTTAAAAACTACTCTTATGAGCATTCGTATATTTACAATTGCGCTAAATAATAAGTAGGTAGTTGCTGTGTAGATTCTTGAGAAAACTTAAAGTTAGTAATATTTGAATAAGAATATGAAATGGAACTGCATTCATTGTATAATTGCATAACACATGCGTGAGCACTATGTAGCCACTTTAAAGCTACCATTTACTGGGTATGTCTTTCATTGACTTGAATATGCCCTGGCGGCTGAGAGTATATCATGCTCACTCAAATGTCTCGCTGGTGGTGACGTGTGTGTTGGATTATTAAGTTCCCTCTAAAATGGTTGAGCTAAATGGTACTGATCCATGCGTCTTGTTCGTGAACGGTCGCCGTCAGTGGGGACTGGTCGTCTCTTAACTGCCACGGCTTATTTTAATTTTTGGTTTTTGGACGCTTTCACGTCTTTCTAAATTGTTCTCACATGAATAATGTAACCAATATTCTGATTTAAAAGAGTGTCCTTGGAGTTTCTTGCCAGTTCTTCTCCATAGGAACCTACTATACTTTGGAATGGGCAACTAGCTTCATCTTTCTGACTGATCGACCCCTTGACAATTCAAAAGTACCTGTAATTGGTTTATTTGAAATAAATGCTTTGAATTTGAGTCCATAAATAAAATTTTTTGAATTCCGCACAGTTGAAACTTGCAGGAGCGAACTGTATTTTTCAGTTTTTTTAAATCTAAATAATAACAAATATCTTGACATTTTTCTTTCATTTCTAAGGCTCTTTGTAAAGAACAAAGTTTATAATACCTTCTAGCGCATAATATGCGTAGACCTTGAACAAATTACTGTCTCATCACATATCACAAGTTACAACTTTTTTAACAAACTGGGACACAGGAAAGTACTGACGCGGAATTTCAGCACAAATATGACTAAAATACAAGTTGGGTGAAATAGTTATTAAGTTATTTTCATCTTTCTGTTTGCGCGAATTGTTTCCTGGTCAAGGCCTGGCCAAGAGTTACCAATATTTGCAGACAGTTTTTGTTCGTGTGTCTATGTCTTGTTAATGTGTTTTCAATGAACATATTCTCGTACTATATCAGCTACGCGCAATAAGCTTTATTAAGTTAATGTTCCTAATAAATAATATTTAGTCCACCAATCTCGTGATTTTTTTAGATTTAATAACGTAATAGGTAGGTATAAGAAGAAAGGATGTTTTCTACTGGCTTTTCCGTAAAACCTTTCGTTTTTATATTTTCTCAATAATTTTATTTCAATCTATAATCAAATTCCCGTAGTGAATGCGTTGTTTCATTATTATTTTATTCTTTCTGTGTTTTGCTGAATCATACCGTTATAAATTGAGTTGTAAAATAAACTGTATCTTCAATGAAATTTGAAGCACAGTATTTCCATCTCTGGAAATTGAATCAAATCAACAATTTGTGGCTTCATGTTCAAATTACCAGTCACATGTATGTTTTTATTATTTCATTTGTTTTTAACAAATCCGTCGCGACACGTTTAAATTAATAATGTATTTATTATTTGCCACCTCGACGTCTGCCCTCGTTACTTTGACTGTAACTTTTTATTTCGTTATTCATGTCTTTGGTTTTATTTTCCTTGTCAGAGTTATGCCAGCTTTCATGTTTATTTTTGCATAATTTGATATTAAATATTTGCTTGGCAACCTATTATCAGCTTTATTATGGTTTGTTTTATGAGTGACGACGAGCAAACTACATTGTAATGAAAATATGTAAATTAAGAAATATTTGATTTGATTGCGAATTCTAAAGCATCAAAGATAAGGCATGAATAACTAGTCTATTTATTTTATAATATCTCATCGTATAATTTTTTTCATAATTTTACGTTTAACCTATTTATGTGCATTACTATATTTTATCCATTCATTTCAAAACATAAAGTGGCCAAGTTAAAGTGCCTCTCAAGTTTTTAGAGCCTATTAGAGTATGGTGTACTATGTATTCTTAAACGATGTAGGTAACTTGTAACTTTCTAGCGAATGAATTGTCCTTGTCGGAACTGAAAAAACGGTAACAATGTACTTAATACATTACTGGATAATAAATTACGCTCAGAACCTTTACGGTCAAATAAAAAGGCACTATAATTGGTGTGCCTCACAACTTTCCGGCTGGTAGTCTTGTAATTTTCCTCAAAGTGCCCTGACATATTCGTTATAAAGAATTCAGGAAAATCTTCAACCTTTGACAAGAAAATTACTTCAAATCCTTCGAGCGAGTGGATCTCTGAACATACAAATCTGGGTACTTTTATTTATTTTAAGCATCTTTTCTCAAATCGAGCTATACATACTAAATTTACCGAAGATACCGATCGGTACGCCGAAACTCCTTTAGAAATCATAAAGCATTATATAAACTTAGCTTACATGCGGGGTTCGAAAAACGTAAAGTACGTTGATATGACATGTTCACAATCTGGCTTGTAACAGTCCCTTTCTATCTCTCTCTAGAGAATACAGACGCTGAATGATAAACAAATACGGGATGTTGAACTTTTTAAACAATATGCAATGATTACTATTTAACTTTCGTTTCACTCGCAGTGTGGTGCATGTGCTTGAAGTTTTATACTCAGATGAATCTTTTGTTATGTGCACAGAAGCTGCTATCTACTGAAATACTAGATATTGATATCAAAAAGTTTTTACGCAACTACACGGAGACAAACCTGAAAGGGATTATAATTTTGTGAAAAAAAAATACATTAACATTTTCGTATCAAAAACGCTGTACCTATTCACGTTACCGTACATTTCTGGCATTAAGAAAACAATTACTTATAACTAATAATATCACAGTAAGTTCCTACTAAACTGAGTCTCAAGTCTAGTTCCCTAGGACGCGAGCCAAGATAAATGATATTTATTGGGTTTAAGTTGCGCTCTACAAAACACTCCGTCAGACTTTATAAAACAAGTTAAAGAAAAACTGCTGCTTTTTGTTCTTAAGAAGATTGAAATAATTAAAGTTTGCTGCATCATGTTCAAACTAGTTGTTTAGGAACTAACATCCTTCGTGAACCTTGAAGTCGTACAGGTTAGGGATTATAGTGTGATGATTAACAATATTGAGTTTGAGTTCAGTTGTGACTGGTCATCTCTTATCTGCCATGGCTTATTTTGAATTGTTTTGATTATTTTTTGTACATTGTTCTCACATATAGAAGCAACAAGAATAATGTACCCAGGATTTTGTAAATTTCTATATTTAAAAGAGTTTGGAGTTTCTTGCCCGTTCTTCTCCATAAAGATCTACGTTTTAGAATGGGCAACTAGCTTCAACTTTCTGACTAACTGACGCGACTATTTTACAATTCAAAAGTGCCTGTAAATGGTTTAATTGAAATAAATGCTTTGAGTTTGAGTTTGAATAACATTCTTGTTTCAGTTAATGTGGCTGCTCCTGGACACTTTTCCTACCATAACATACTCCTGGTGCAAATCAACAGGTAACATGGTTTGAATTAGCAGTAAGATCAACTAAAGTTGAAAATAAAAGCTCTCGAATATGGTCACAGTTTGGATCTGATGCCTTACTTATGTTCAAAATGTGCTGTGTTTTGGTCAATAATCCCTTACCTACAATACGTCCGAATAGTATAATGCTACTATGTTATAATTTAGGTTCACAGGGCTCTCTGAAATAAACAACAGAGCCCATTTGTCCTACTTAACATAAAACAAACATAAAAAGCCATAATTTTGTCATATCTTTAACACTTCGCTGTGATAATATTCTGTTTCCTTCAGGTAGATAATTAATTTTCAGGAAGACATAACTTACCGACAGGACTGCCCCTGGTTCCTTGCCTGTAATATTCAGTTTCTCACGACGTGACTTTTTTTACGTTTATTTATTTTTCCTGTATATATTATGAAGCTTTTATAGAAAGACATAGAATGTAAATCGCCCAAATGATTATAAACTATTCTTGGCTATTAAAATAAATTGTAGACGCATGTTGTAGTTAGATACCTACATTTTAAAATTAATATTGACCCAGGCTTCTTACTATGAATGAAAATAGATAAAATAATAATTCGAGAGAGCAGTTTATTCGCTTACAAATTTAATTAATTCCGCATGATGAAACGTTCTGTAGCAAATGTATTTTATAAAGTCAAATGTTTTCCCAATTTCCGGTGATTCTCAAAGGATTGCTTTATGAACTTAAATATTCTGACTATGTATGAAGATTAACTAGAAAAATGTTCAAATATTTGAGTTTGAGTAATTAAACATTCATTTCGAACTAAGTCATTATTTATGGCCATCTAAAATAAGATAAAACCACCCAGAAGCCCTTTTAACATAATATTACATAAATAACAAACTTTATTACAAGAACCAAGAAGGTAGGTATTAGCGAATGAACACATTGTTTTGCTGAAATAAACTTGGTTTTGCATAATGAATGTCTTGAGACTTGAGAGTTTTATCCAGATTTCTCCTCTGGGAATAATCGAACGACTCAACACTCGAACGCCGACCATAGAACGGAAAAGCAACAACCATTTTTTTTTTTTAAAGTTGCGAATAAGTATGAAAAAAAAAAAACTGGTTGTTTAAGATTTTCTTTCGATTGTTTTTTAAATAAGAAGTCGTTTTATATTAAACGTAAAACGATTCTCGAGATACCCATATTATGTCGCACCCAAAAGGGTGCGACATAATATGTTTTTGCTACGACAGCGTAGCTCACGTGGCGGCCACGTAGACGTACAACGCTGTAGCGACGGTTCACATCATAAAATATGTAAGTTCTCATTTAAACTATAATTTACAACAATAACATAAACACTAAGTAAGCACTTGAGCCGTGAGTCGACCCGGTGGCTCATTACTTAATGTTTTAAATGCGTACCCTTTAATTATGTTGCTACTACTGTGTGTACTTCCTTGATGAACCCCTGTTATTAAACATGGTCCTCAGTCTTGCACCTTGTCTTGTAGTATGTTGTTAGGTGATAAATTATTCAAGATATTAAGAGCTTTGGCTGCTCTGAAACTAACCTACGCGGGCCTGACTACGTTGAGAAGAAGACTACATGGGCCACATAGGCATAAATCACGACACGAACACTCTATTTAGCTTAAGTGCTTATAAACAAGCTTTTATGCTGACCATACTTAAGTAACTGAAAGTTTAAAACATTTGTTATACAAGCTATTCCGTGGCGAGAGTCGTCTCATTGATCTCCGGCTGCCTCGAGCGACTCAAAGCCGCTCACACTCGCGTCACTGAGACGCGGCCCAAACAGTAACTGGGAAAACAAAAGAAAAGCGTAGAAAAAAAAAATGGAATATCGTATGTGGGTATACTGTAAGTAAACTTCTGCCCAACCCTTTGGGGAAACAAGGCATGACGCTGCTTATGTGTAAATAACTTATTTAAGAAATTTTGAAACATTTATCACATTTCGTTACGCTATATATTAATTCTACCATAGATAAGACAAATTTTGAGCAGTATAATTAGGTTGTGGCCTAGCTCTGTATGGTCAGTTCTCTGACTTCATGAAAGTTTCATTGGTATGCCTCTTTCTTTAGGCACTTTCAATCATCAGTGTTTTAAATTCTATATAATAGATCTAAAATTATATTATAGGAGCACCTGCACAGCTTCTTGTTTAAATTTCACCTTTTTCGTCAACGTCACCTACATTTGAATTGAAATGAAATTGTTTACAGAATAAACAATTTCATTTCATTTCATTTCATCATACCAAAATATTAAGCTTTAGGATATTCCTCTTCGCCCTGTTTAGTTTCATGTTCGATAAATTATTTGCAAGCAAAGTCACAAGTACTTCGGTTATACACTTGAGTCCGAAGTTCCTGAGAATTTGCTATGGAAGTACTGCATTAAAACTGAACTGAATTGTATAAAGTTGTTAAGCTCGGAACGTCCACTTCAAACTCAATTCTGCTTGCTCAACACACCGCGTTAACAAGTTGACCTCTGTTCCTTTTGTGAATTAAATAAAATGCACAAAGACAGCACATTAAATAGATTCAAATTAAAGATAGTATTGTCGGTCGGTTGGGTTGTATTGTATTGTGTATTGTCGGTAGTATTGGTTGTATTCAAAAGTGGGGCAGGAATCATCATCATCTGCCTAGCCTTTTCCCAACTATGTTGGGATCGGCTTCCCGTCACACCGGATGCATCTAAATACCAGTATTTTACATGAAGCGACTGCTTATCTAACCTCCACAACCCAGTTACTGGGTAATACGGCACTCCTTAATAAGACTGGTTTTCAGACTTTCGGACTACCCGTAACGACTATCAAAGATATACAAGTGACAGCCGGGACCGACGGTTTAACGTGCTTTCTGAGGCATGCCCATGGACAGGCCGAGCGTAGATACGATCGGCCCGTGCGGCTGTTATAACTCATAAACCAAGTTTTTTTATGTTAACGATCCGTTAATAAAAGCACCCTCGTCTCCTAATTGCTTTGAGAGAATAGAAAAACAAAGTCGAACCTGGATAAGCGAGAGTTCAAGGGACCGGCATCACATTTTCGCTTATGGGGGTTTCTCACTAACTCGAGTTTCTAGCTTATGGAGGTACAGATGATGGCTTTCTCACTTATAGAGGTTTATTTCATGGCGTGATTTCCCGCACTCAAACGCATTCACAATTTTTAACATTATGAGTACGTGCCGAACCTTTCTTTGCAATTGATATTTATCAACTGTAGTAAGTTTGACAAATAAGTCGATACACACGCACACCTGGCCATTAAAATAGAATACGGTGCAAAACCAATGCTAGTTAGTTCCTCGAAATTTAATAAAGAAAAGTATTGGTACTCGCACAGGTGATCGCAAATAAAACTTAACACACATGAGGAAACAAATAAAAATAAAAAAACAAAGTGTAATAAAAAAAAGTCGTAAGAATAAAAACAATACTAACAAAGAAACAAAGACAATTTTCCACGAAATTTAAGATTGAGTCATAAATACTGCTATTTATGACTCATTCGACTGTCGCTTATAGAGGTACAGGCAAGTAGCAGTCTCAGTCATAGAGGTCAACGAATGAAAAACGACTTTCTCTTAAAGAGGTTTCTGTTTCTCGCTTATAGACGTTTTAGAGGGTTAAAATTACGGGATCTGGCAATTACTCTCCTTTATAGAGTTTTCTCGCATACCCAGTTCTCACTTACCCAGGTTTGACTGTAATCGTGAGTCATTATCTGCTTACATAGTGAGAAAATAACTGGTTTATTATACCTTGGACATTATTTTTTGTACGAAAGAGTCTTTTGAGTGGTCCGCATTGCGGTATAGTTATTTGCTTCATAATAATTCTGTCAGAACACGATTTATTGCAAGCAACTATTATGTACAGTACACTAACGATAGCCATGAAATAAAGTCTAATTAACGAGATGGTTCGCAACAGTATGAATATAATGTGCGGGAACAGAATAGGTGTTGTGTAATGTGTGGTGTGTCAGCTAAAAGTAAATTACTTTTCATCTCATTTATGCTCGTAAAATACCTGATTATGAACTCTCGTATAAACCATAAACAAGACTTGGTATAATAGGATAATATTTCTCATAGTTATCTGGCAGTATGGTGAATATTACTGTAATTGTACTCGCACATAATTATCAACTACAATACCTGTTTAACTATTCGTTCTTTAGAAACATATTGAGAAAAGACTAAGAGAGAGACAGACAATTCTAAGTTATGTTTTTTCTATGCAAATTGCACGCAACACTTTTTAACATACGACCTCAAATAAATATAACCTCATTCATAAAACATCATCTGCTTTGTATAAGTTCATACATATAGCAAAAAAATGTACCATAAAAATGTATATTGACAGTTTCAACACCGCATCTTTTTCAGTTATGTCATTCGATTTGTAATAGTGTAGGTTTCACGATATTTTTGATTGTTGACATGATCTTAACGATTTTTCCTTTGGAAGGTTATAATTTATATACATACAGTGCCCTCCAAAATCTATTATTACATTAGGTATCAGTTAAAGTCCTAGTTTCAACTGTTTGAACTGTACACTATAACATTTTTATTGATTTATCTAACTATCTGTGATAAGTTACTGTTATGGAATGACTTGTAAGTTATTTGATATCTGGTTTTAACAAATTAAATTACAGGTAATTACTACGTGAAGTTCAAAGTGGAATGAACTTGGTCTAATACTAGAATGACGCAGTGGCGTACATCGACCTGGGTATGATACTTTAGATCGATACTTCAGTTTTAGTCGAATGGCATGTTTTCATAAGTGTGTTTTAGGAACTTGTTCTTCGACCATTCCAAGGAACAGCTTAGACAACGATAGCAATAATTGCAATGTTTTTGCTCTACAACAAACCGTCGTCATGATGTTGTGTGCATTCAGCAGTACTGAGCTTATCTGTAACTACTACTGAGAGGCTCATCGCGGTTGCTAGGTAATCTTCTGTCCCATCTCAGGTCATTAGGACCCCGCTGTTAGCAGGACATACCTTCTACAGCTGACGTTGCACATTGTAGGTAATTTACCTGTTATATAGATGTACTTTTTTTTTTTTTTTTTGAAGATGGCAAATTATCAAATGACTTCTCCCGCTCTGGGCAGAGCGAGAGGGTGTGTCAGACTTTTACTGACTAAAACCCACCCGTGTTCCTTCCGTTGCCTGTGCGCCGGGGCCGCGATATCCCTTTCGGACAAACCCGCAACCCCAGCAGGCATTGGTCTTTCGACCCCGTCGGTTGGTGCAGACATCTCTTTGAGGCGCTCGTGGAACACAACGCGCCGTCGACACGGGCCTGGTCCTTATCGGACGGTGAGCTGCCCATTGCTCACCGGCAGCAAGCCCGCGCCTACGGTGGCCGGAAGTCGGCTCTCGACTTCCGACGCCCGGGGCGTCTCCTGTGGCGACTAGGGCTGCGCGGGCGTGCAGCTTGCATCTCCCTCGCGCGCTCCGCCTCCTCCTTCGCGAACATAACTGGTTCGCAGAAGAAGGTGACGGCCTCCCATGCACTCTCGCTCCGAACCATGGCCTGAACCAGGGCCGGACACGAGAGATCGCCGCCGCCGATCGCCTCTGTGACGACACGGCGGTGCTCCGCCCAAGCCGGGCAGACCTCCACCGTATGCTCCACCGTGTCCTCCGGGCGATCCACACAGTGGTGACACCCGGGCGTTTCCTCCCGCCCTACGCGGAACAGGAACCTCCCGAAACAACCGTGTCCGGTGAAGACCTGCGTCAGGCGGAAGGTGAGGACGCCATGGCGCCTCTCAAGCCACTCCTCAAAGAGGGGACTTATCGCCGCAATTGTGGCGTGCCCAATATAGATATACCTAAAACCAAGTTTATATTTAGCAACAGAAATATCATCTATCCTATAAATAATTTATAAAACCAAGAAAAAAATACTTAGATACCTACTAAACAAGATATACAACAAAAATCCAATTAGAATGTTTATTTTAACCAAAAAGGGATGTAAATTACTGTAATAATGGCTACTGAGATTCTACCACTTTTGGGCTTTTAGTGTTCGTCTCATGAATACTAATACTGAAAACGTGTACCTCCACGGTCTAGTAGATAATAAATTTACATGTATTTTCCTTATGAAATAGTGCCTATGTCGTTAAAATAATAAAAAGAATTGTAGCCAATCACTACTAGAACAATTTTTCTGAATGGGAGGGAACGTCAATTACGACAAA
Organism: Agrochola lota; assembly: GCA_947364205.1. Taxonomy (NCBI): domain Eukaryota; kingdom Metazoa; phylum Arthropoda; class Insecta; order Lepidoptera; family Noctuidae; genus Agrochola; species Agrochola lota. The sequence continues at coordinate 13,977,003 of OX376235.1, read as the reverse complement.
ACAGTGTAACGAGCTTCGGAGAAATGCTTATAATAAACTAGTCAGGTATTTTTATTGAAGCCTTATAAGCGAATACCGGAGAAGTGAACGAACCTTAAAGGTACCACGTACCACGTGTGGTACGGACTTATAAACTCGAGTGGCAACTACTTACATAGAAGTATATTTGAGTAAATAAGCTTTTACTCCTTAGCGCTGAACAACAAAGCTCCCCAGACACAGATATTCTCAAACTAAAACGTTGAAAATTCACACGAGAAGTTTCATGAAACAGTTTATAAGGAGCAGTTTTCAGGTAGGAGGATAGCATCGTGTGTCCCTGAGGCAACATTGTAGTTTGAACTTTTACCTACATTTTTTTTCCGCAGTTAAGCCATGCGCGTCCTGTCTAGCGTATGGCACTCGTGGATTGCAGCTGAGAAACAGCGTCAGGTGGTACACTTTTTGTTGTCATCTGACATTATGTTGAGCCGAGGCTGAGGGATAATCATTGTTTTCTGGTTATTTTTAGTTATAAGCTGTATTTTTTTTCTGTAATGCCAATAAACATATTTTCTTTCTATGTTGATGGTGAGAAAAAAACTTGTATTAAATAAGTTAAAAACAAAAAATTAAGAAGAAAAAGCTAATGGCCCATTGTATCTTTTGTAGTGTATTTTTTTTTTCTGCTAGTTGACCACTGCGACCAAGTGCGCGATTATTAACTATCGCTATAGTTTACCTGGTCGTCGCGACCACTGGTCGGAGTCGTGGCCGTGTAGTGAGCGAGATCCCGAATACCAGGGATCGAGGCATTCCGCTTCAACTGTATCAAACTCTGGGTTATATTAATCGTTTTGACCAGGCCTGCAGTATAATAGATCAATTTTGTGTATTTTAATATAAAGTCAATCCTTTTTTTTCATTACAGGTGTCATAAAGAGGAGACGTCTTTTGTACATAGTTAATCTCTTCAAATAAATACTTAGACGTATTAATAAATACACTGGGATGTTCTTATAATAATTACATAGGTTCACCCGTGGCCCATTATGCCTTCCGTCCGCACACTTAAGGCCTCATAATTAAAGACAGCTTGCTCACACCACACAACCCACTGAATATTGTATGCACTGAGATCTCATTGTATTATTTTTCCTCACTAGCTGAAAAGACAGATGTTGTTCTGTCCAAAATTAAAAATGCCATGGAAAATGGACGTCCACTTTTTCCCGAATTTGAACATTTTCCGGGAAACTTTTACAAGTTTTATTTCCGTGAAATCCTAATTCGACTACTGCGAACGTTTTAAAACAAAAAGTAGCCAAATCGGTTCGGCCATTCTCAAGTGATACTCTTACCAACGAACAGTATTTTATTTTTATTAAATAGATTTATTAACCTGGGAAGGGGAAGGTCAGTGTTCCTATGTACTTGTACACAAGCTCACTTTGTCTGTATAACGTAACCTTGTTTACAAGCTTTCTTGCTTTTCTCGTTAGGTAGTTTCACGCAACAACAGAATTTCCTCTAACGAGGTTAATCAGCATCAAACATTTACAAGGGAACTCAACTTGAGTTCTTTACGTTCCTCTGATAAGAGAATCCAACCATATAATGGTAGTGAAGTAATCCGTAGACTCACGAATGAATTACGTACCATTCTTATTGATAACTTGATAAACTCAGAAAACTAGGAAACTTCTGTGTAAAACTTTTTAGTAGAATAAATAAATAATATTAATACTATCTGCTGCTCGGCTGCGGATCGTGACTATTAACACTGCTTCACACGCACTTTACTGAAATAACTGCCGAGTTATATTGAAAAGTATGTACAGGGCTTTACTTGAACGAGAAGTGAGGCTAAAATGAGTTCGTATGAAAAATAAAACTGGCTTGATCGAACGTGTTCGATTTTCAAATGTACAATAGTAACTTGTGCAACAAGAGAGCAAAGTTGGTTTTGCTTCGAGTGTTGATTTTGAATCCCGCATAAGCGAAGGATTTCATTGAAAGCTATAATTGAATCACGAGCATAGCGAGTGATTCTATAGTGATTCTAACCGCAATCAGGGATTCAAAGACACTAGATGCAAATAACTTAGGTCTTGTGTGACATACATACAACTTTTCACCTCACCAGCGAGAACATATATTATCTTAAGGTAAAAAAATACAATATGGTAAACATTTAACCACATGTTTATTTGTAAAACAAACAATAACAAAAAAATTAAAGTTAAAAGTAAAATTATTCCACTGACATTCTTTTCAAAAATGTAATAAGTTTGGGATAGGTTTTAATGTGCACGTCATCTTTTATGGTTTTCAACATTGAATAAATACTCCACATTGTAAGTGGTTGCCTCGTTTGTGAAATTCTATGAAGTACGGAATAGTATTTGCACTGCTTTAGTTATTACTCTGAGATTTGCACCCTAAAAATATCATAAGATTTTAGATATTTTTCGCGAGACTTTTCAGGCAGGAAACTTAATTCTGCACTTTTTACATGCTGCTTCAATTCTCCTCGTGTTAAAATAGCAGACTTCGTCACTGGACTCACTCATATGTATTTATTATTATTTTTATAATATCCAACGTGTATCGAACTTTGCGTAATGGAAAAAGAAAAAAAATAAAAATGTAATCCCGCTATTTTTTAAAGATGCGCTGTGTAACTAACTGCACCCACCTCAATAATAGCATTCTGCCACAATATCAAAGATTGTTAAAACCATAAATAATTATTTAGATGCATAATCAATTTTATTCTTTGATCAATAATCAAATTGTACTGAGTATGAATTTGACGTTTTAGGAATCTGAGAATGTTTTTCATGCGAATATTGTTTGTGTATAGGCGGTATGAGTGAACCACTGAACAAATTAACGTTGTGTGTCTGCAATGTTGTCAATTTTTCGGATGACAGTGCACTCGCCTGGCTGCTATCAAAACAGGCAAGCTAGTTGCAGTACTAACTTGAGATGCTCGTGAAAGAAATGAGAATGTACTCAATCTTTCACTAGGTTAGCGAGTCAACGATTTGAATTTGTAGACATTTCCTGTAAATTAGTAGAAAGGCGTGTAGGTACCTACGGGAAAATCTGACACAAAATTGTGCTCTTTGCTTAAACTGCATTGAAAATAAAAATAGAAATATAGGTAATCACGTGGAAATATTTAGATTGTTGAATTCTTTGGATCTATTTATGTAAATAAAAATGCTCTTCTTGTAAACACTGAAGTCCGATATTCTTAATGACATACTTTAATTCACATGAATACGTAAACGGATATTACGAGTACAAATGTTGCGTGGGCAATGTTGGAAATCCTTTAAATTATATATTAACACCATGCGAGTTTTACATAGAAGCTTACATAGCTTTCATGTTTTGATTAATATTTTGGTCTGTAGGTAGTAAGTTTTTATTATTTAAAAAAACCGGCCAAGTGCGTGTCGGACTATGCACAATGAAGGGTTCCGTAGTTTGGGCACGCCACAATTGTCACGATAAGTCCCCCTCTTTGATGAGTGCCTAGAGAGGCGCCACGGCGTCCTCACCTTCCGCCTGACGCAGGTCCTCACCGGACACGGCTATTTCGGGAGGTTCCTGTTCCGTATAAGGCGGGAGGAAACGCCCGGGTGTCACCACTGTGTGGATCGCCCGGAGGACACGGTGGAGTATACGGTGCAGGTCTGCCCTGCTTGGGCGGAGCACCGCCGGGTCCTCACGGAGGCGATCGGCGGCGGCGATTTCTCGCGTCCGGCCCTGGTTCAGGCCATGGTTCGGAGCGAGAGAGAGCGTGGGAGGCCGTCACTTCCTTCGGCGAAGCAGTAATGCTCGCGAAGGAGGAGGTGGAGCGCGCGAGGGAGAGGCATGGTTTGCGCCCTCGCGCCCCTAGTCGCCACAGGAGACGCCCGGGTCGGGAGTCGCAAGCCGACTTCCGGCCACCGTAGGTGCGGGCTTGTGGACGGTGAGCAATGGGTAGCTCGCCATCCGATTAGGACCAGGCCAGGGTCGACGGCGCGTTGTGTTCCACGCGCGCCTCAAAGAGATGTCAGCACCAACTGACGGGGTCCGTAAGGACCAATGCCTGCCGGGGTTGCGAGTTTGTCCGAAAAGGATATCGCGGCCCCGGTACACGGGCAACGGAAGGAACATGGGTGGGTTTTAGTCAGTAAAACTCTGACACACCCTCCCGCTCCGCCCAGAGCGGGAGAAGTTATTTGATAATTTCCAAACCTCAAAAAAAAAGGGTTCTGTAGTTGGAATTAATTTATCCCAAGAATAAACTTATCACCGTAGTTGAAAAACATGTTCTGCATACGTTCCAACTGAAAATGTAAGTTTGTACGCACAATATTAAGAGATTTTCCATGTTATTTTAAGACCATAGACTTTTTATATATTTTCCTGTAATCTACGAGTAAAGAACCATTCTGTTTTTTTTTACTGTAAATTTTCATAAATTTTCTTAAATAACTGTAAAAGTATTAATAAAAAAAAATATTAGATCTTCGCAATAAGCCCATTCATTTGATAAGTAACGTACAGTTTGTAAAACTTTTTTTTTAATTTTCTTATTCAAAATTCATATATTTATGTTACACGTCCGTGTTTCCTCAAGGAACACATAATGTGTGACAAATTACAACTTAATCGGTACATTACATTCGGAGCAAATTGGCTGTGACAGACGGACAGTCAGACACCCAGACACACGAGTGATCCTATAAGGGTTCTGTTTTTTCCTTTTGAAGTACGGAACCCTAAAAACGGGTAAAGAAAGAATTAAACTTTAAGGTTTTTACAAAGTTTAGGTGATTATATCACAGAAATCAAAAGAGCAAAATAATTTTCGGACAGAAAATCATAAAAGCCTCCACTGTTAAAGTTTTTGTATTTTTTGTATTCCGGTAAATCAAAGTTTATCTGAAGGTTTAATTGTACTATTCCAGCAGGTTGCTAAAGTTGTGATTTTGTTTCCCGGTCCAGAGTCCCGTGCTGGTAATGTAGCTAAACCTGAACAGACTAGAGGGCACACAGCTCAGGGCGCTGGGTCTGCTGTCCGTGTCCGGGTTCAACGTGACGTATGAGGTGCGAGGAGCAGCGCAGTCATCTGAACCCACTTCATGCAGCGCCATCGACTGCAGATTGCTACGCCAGACGGGATTATCACTGAGTAACAATGAGTAAAATACACTACACAATACAATATATAAACAAAATTAACGATTCAATGAGGATTCAATTGCGGTCGTTTTTAGAATCTATATCAAGCAATAACACAAGCAAGCAAGCATAACAATTCCCAACAACACATTGCATTTTACGAGCCCTGTGTGTTGGTTTTATATTCTAAAAGGCATTCGTGTTCACTTTCAGCGATACGACACTTGATACTTTAGATAGTATTTGAGTGTGGTTCGGTTATCTTTGATGTACACAAGCGGAAACTTGGAAGCGAAAGATGGACCCGAGCAAACACAAATTTTAAATTAAATTAATTAATTAATTTCAAATTTGTCGATGGAGCTGACACAAATGAAATCCTATATATATAATACATTGCACATTACATTTTGTATTCAGATTTTAGTACCAAACCAGCGTGAAATCCTGAATGTGAAATAACACTTTAAAACGAAATGTCTAATAATATTTGCACTTTGTCAGTTGAAGGCGGCAAATAAATCCTTAATTTAACGCTAGCCCTCCCCGAAGATATGTAAATTCAATTTTGCCTACAGTTGGAGTGGGAAAAATAAATCAAAGTGAAGTGCGAAGATCTTAATTTTCGATTAAATAATAACTTTTGGCAAGCTACCGCAAATTGTCGTGTAAGTCTCTAAGGGCGGCATTATTTAACGTAACATAACATTACGCCTGTATTCCCTGAAGGGTTAGGCAGAGGTGTACCTATAGTACTCCCACATTTCACCAGTTATGTTTAAGTCCTATGTAATAGGACCGAACCTATTGCCATCAAACGGGCACAAATCCACACATAAAGAAAGAAAGTAAACGTTTATTTGGATACACTTCGTGAAACACAAAATACAAACAATCTAAAAGTGGAAGTAATCTTTTGACAATAACTGTGTGCCTCACGGCTGCGCCAAAAAGGCTTCATTTCAGCATTAATGCCAAACAAATGCTGTCTGATGCTGGTTTTCTAATGAACGGACAAGTAACGGGGAGTAGAAACAGTTTCAACATACCAAACACATAATTTTTATACTTCTAAATAAATAAAATAAACAAGGTAATCAAATAACGAATTAAAAAAACAACAAAAAAAAAACGAAAACAACAAGAAATGTCCAAGCAAAACCTGTTCTTAGCAATTAGCTAAATTGATTCGTGCACCGTGCACTCACAATTTCACAAAGCGAAACACACTGTGGGGACAGACTGTGGGCTGCTACTGAGAAATTCCAGATGGAAAAACCCAATAAAGCCCAACCCGGTAATCAATCGCAGGACCTCATACTCAGTAGTAAAGCTTGCAACCACTAGACCAACGAGGCAGTAATTATTTAACTGTGTTACTATTAAAGGACTCGCATTATTTGAACCCTGTTAGCCCTATTTTTTTATCTAGCGACTAGCTGCGCCTCGCGGTTTCACCCACATAAGTCTCGATCCCTTTGGAATATCGGGATAAAAGTAACGTATGTCCTACCTTAGATCATTGTCTACCCATGTGCCAAAATACATCCATATCCGTTTTAGCGTTTTAGGGTGAAAGCGTAACAAACAAACTTTTTTTTTTTTTTTTTGTCTTTATAATATTAGTTTAGATTAGATAAAGGTTGTTCTCTGAACCCAATACTTGTTTTCTATTTGTAGCTCTATTAATGATGTTACATTTACAAAAAGAAAAAAAATGTATTTCTTTTCGTATGGACCTCTGTTCTAAATGGCTTACTAAAATCACACAGGCATCTGATGAAGTACCATGTAGGTGCATAAATAGAAAACCGTTCCTTTAATAGCACTGTATATGTACGAGTATATGTGTGTATTATGTGTATATGCCGAGCTCTATTCAAGTGCCCAGCTTTGTAGAAGTAGGACTATGTCACAGTATAAATAAGTAACAGTATTATATCGTCATAGAAAACGTACGCAACAGTATTGAGTGCACGGCAGTTACGCACGAACGCAGAAGGTTTACCTACTGAGCCGCCGTAGATTTCTTCAAGGTCACTGCCGAGCCATAATACTGTTACTTTATTATACTGTGACTATGTGAAGGGTAGAGGGATCGTTCCAATTTGTCAATCCTACATTTCAGTTTGATATGTGTTCAGGCTGATATCAATATTTGATTCTAGGAAGTGATTTATTGTGTTACTAACCCCGCTTTGCACAGTTTTAACGACTTCATGGAGATTTCGTTATTTTAAGTAAGTTTAATATTATTGTACTATATACATAAACTTGTGTAATAATTCTCTAAATGAAAGGGAAATCCGCATCAAAATCCTTTGGTTAGGTTAAGGAGAACAAAGCGGTTATACATACAGACACGAAATGCAACTTGAATTTATTTATAATATGTACATATTGAAGTTATTTAAATACATATATTAGCTAGGTCAAGTTTATTTCATTTTCACGATAATAACCTTTACATTTTGCAGATTGACAGTTCTTATTGCTGTCTTCATTGAATTCAAACAACAATCTTCTTACGAATCTTTCAGGTTCAGGATAATCAAAACAATCATAGTTAGATTGAAGTAAAATACAATATAGTTTTCGTGCTGTGATTTTTCTTTCTGCAATATATTCTGTTGATACATTTCACTACAAACCTACTTTGGTACCAAGCAATACGTATGCAGATATGTATAAAAATAACAAAAGTAAGAAGAAAAATGTTTATGTGGATGTCTTTGCCATATGTGTTTGTATTACGATTGTCTCCCAGTAATGATACAAGTTTGGTAGTTCGGTGATCCAAGATTATTATTGTTAAGTGTTTTTTCTGAGAAAACGAAATATTAATATTATGAAGCTGACAGTGTACGGGTACTTGCTCTCAGTTGAGTCAAAAGACATGTTGACAAACATTGCCAATTCAATTTCAATTTAGATGAAATGATGGTAATCATTTCAGTCAATCACATTAGTCTGATTGAGCTCTTACAGTTAGAGTCGCCCCGGCGTGTGAACACGAGTGTCACATGACGATAATTGGATTTGAGGATTTGCGAATATATTCGAGTTTGCATGCAAATGTGTCACAGTGTAGGTGCGCCATGGAGTAATAAACAAATGAAATGCTAATGCGCCGCCAGAAATATACGAGTACATAGAAACAATGCTGTGTAAATTGCAGGGTTTTCAGCAATTCAATTTTGCTAGTCAATTAGTAGCTTCATGTTCCACAGGCACAAAGTAACACTTTTTTATTGATAGTGATTTGTTCGTAGGATTAAGGATCGCATAAAAAATTAGATAACTAAGTAGTAAGTCGTTTTGGTTAAAGTTGGCTTTGTATGGGATAAATAAAATATTTAAGAACCTCAGAATTAGAAATAACAATTACTTGGGCATTTAACCACTTACAGTTAACAATAAAATCGAATATCTCTCGTAAATAATTTAGCATAAAACCACAGTAACAACCCTATTTACATTATCTTTCTATTTCATAAAACACACATAGAATCAAAGGATTTTCAATATCAATGTGAACGCATTTAATTATTTTAGTAGTCGGTTTTGTCAGTTAGCCAAATTGGTTTATTGGTTACGATTGTAAATACGAGCAGAATTGCAAAAATCTGTCTTTAAGCTTTCCAAGAGTTAATACTCGGACGAAACCACGAATACGTGGTTTTCAATAATTCCGCTCTCATAATCGCAAACATAGCAAATAAGAGAACGGCTGGTGCGCTTCATCGCATGTTATCGTAGTTGTCCATTACTTGTCGATGACCGTAACCAGTCAACGAACAGGAGTTTCCCTATCCCATATGACATTCATTCTATGCCTACAGACTCCTAAAGCTGCATCAAAAAAATAAGCTTAAATGCTAAGTTCTTCATAAAAAAAGGAAAGTTAAAAACTTAAACCCAACTATGACAAAAACGTCAACTAAATAGTCTAAGCAAGACATCGATGTTGATTTATTTAGGTTTTTGTATAACCAGAGTCGCACGTCTTAGTTTAGTCATATAATTAAGCCAAAAATCGGACAGTTTACGAATCACTAAATTAATCGATTGACACATAATACATTTTTAGGCGCTACAGTAGAACATACGTAAATACAAACGTGATAGACGGCTAAAAATATAACCCTTCCTTTTGGCATTTGCCGAAGTAGGGTAAAAATATCATGGAGAACAGTTATCCTTCCTACTAAATATTAATTGATCTGAGATAATTACGTGACTGGCAGTAATTAGTGGGCGCATATTATTGTATACCGACAGGTGCAAGCATATGCAACCTAACCAGAAATCAACTATTGTACCTACGTAAACTAATCATACCACAGAGGCTGCGCTTGATTCAAACAGCTGGCAGATATGGTGTTAGATATTAGACACAGTGTACTGATAATCCCAGGGTTATTGCAGAAGACTGGTGTAGTTGGAAAACGTTGGCAGTTCGATAAAGCCCTCGGGAGAAGCTTATCTATTTAGAAAGAGTATGTTTAGTCCGATTAGTTTAACTGCTTAATGAGGTTTACATTTCATATATATGACGTTTATTATCTTTCAGGCTTTAGGAAGTTCGCCGCAGGAGACGCCCCGGGCGTTGGGGGTCGAGAGCCGACTTCCGGCCACCGTAGGCGCGGGCTTGCGGACGGTGAGCAATGGGCAGCTCGCCGTCCGATAAGGACCAGGCCCGTGTCGACGGCGCGTTGTGTTCCACGCGCGCCTCAAAGAGATCTCAGCACCAACCGACGGGGTCGAAAGACCAATGCCTGCTGGGGTTGCGGGTTTGTCCGAAAGGGATATCGCGGCCCCGGCACACAGGCAACGGAAGGAACACGGGTGGGATTTAGTCAGTAAAAGTCTGACACACCCTCTCGCTCTGGCCAGAGCGGGAGAAGTCATTTGATGATTTCCCATCCTGAAAAAAAAAAAATGGCTTTAGGAAGTGGACCGTTATCCACTCTCCGTTTTTAATAATCTACGTGATCACCTGAAGCCGTTTGACCTCTTACCTATGTATATAAAAGACTTTAGAACGCCGATAACAGATATTTTCACTCACACGAATGTTTCTTCACAGCAAACAAATATTTCTTCAGACATTTTCTCACGACAACACATAGGTTAACAATAGTTACGGTCTAGATAGACTTACGTGGGATAATAATAATTACTAAGGTCAGACTTCATTAACCTGACCTTCATTGTAAATGATCCGGAAGTTTCTTAAGAGTCCATAATACTTCAGCTCAAATTCACTCTTTATCTCGCTCTCACACTACTGCTTGCGGACTGAGTGAGAGTGAGACTGAGTGGCGGGGAGAAGGCTGTAAGGCGCCGCAAATTTAGTAAATTTTTATGTTGAGATTTTTTTTTTATGGAATCGTGTTTCCGTCAAACATTGTATTTAAAATTAATCCTCAGCTTTACCATATAGTTATCTAAAAATTAATGCTGCATTATTTTCGATATAACGGAGGAGAATGCTAAGCACTTTGACTTTGAGGTATTATAGACTCTTAAGAGAAAATATTAGAAGTAATTTTGTCCTAAAGTTTTCAATACAATTGAATTGGACATTTCTAACACAAGTTTGTTAGAATGAACACGAAAATATAAAAGAACTAAAACCATAACAGTATCATTTCGGAAAACTAAACCTTTAGTAGCATTTTCTAATTTAAAATAAAGGATATTCGCTCTTATCTTTAATGTTATAGTACTGAAAATGGGTTTCAGCTCCGTAAAGTCAATTCTGTTTAATCACGCAGTCATTCTATAAACTTAAATGAGCCATTGAAGTTGCAGCGTTAAAGGAAATCTCTTGAATATATTAATATGCAGACAAATGAACGTTGGTAAATATTAAATAGTTACCTAAACAATAGGCTAGTTGACCGTGTTTGAGAAACTTAGTAGCGTTCCTTGTGATCTATTTCCCTCAAAATATGAATATGTCAGCAAAATAGCAACAGCAAACAGCAAATTATTAAACCAAACTTTCATTTTCATGCCAAAATTTAATTGTTATTGTGAAAACAGGGCATTCTGTCATGGCGGCTGCAGTGACTTCAGTTATTACATTCTGTCAAATCTGTGAGTTTTTGTTATAGTGAAACAGTGAACAAACTTTACGTATGGTGATCATGTTATTGTACTAGTATAATATAATAACTGTGAAATAATTAGAGTCATTTATATTACATTCATAGTATAGGTACTATAAACGTAATATAAATGACACTAATTATTTCATATAAATATAATAAATTGGGCGTTTCTTAAATCATCTAATTTATTTTACGAAGTAGTTATGTCGTCAAAGTTTAACGCTGCACAGACGTACTAAAATAATAAATTGTCGAGTAACAATCATTTATGTTCTTTATTGTATTTTGTTGTTGTATTTATCTTGTAATGGTAGATGTAAGTAGAGAAACAGAAAAAACTAAACAAATATGTATGTTAGCGTAATAAAATTGCTGGTTAAATACTGTTCACTATTATGTTATTGCACTTAGGTATATACGTGATGTGTATGTGAATACTAGTAAGTATTCACATACATATCATTGTTGGCTATTGATATCTTATATTTAGAAATAAGATGCAATCGAAATTATACGTTGTAACCGGGCTTATTTATTAAAAAGAAAAAATTAAATCCTTATAATTGCAGGATGAGCACTATGAGCAGGTTGAATTTATAGCAGATTACCAGTTATAAATTCAGCGTTATTCAATTAAATGAGTCTGGAATAACGCATTACATTAAACATAACGCGTACAAAAGGAAATCTCATTTAATAGTAATGTAAACCACAGGCGAAACTCCAACACACGTAGCAGTAGTTAATTTTACAAAACTACACATTGTTTGAATGAACACAACCCCTAAGGGGTTGTGTTGGATGGTAGTGTTCAGAATTTCTCCTACTTTCTACTGTGTCGTATAAAAGTGAACCGACAGAGTCAGTATTAACCATGACATAATTATGTAGTTCAGCCACAATAGGACAAATGACTTCAAAACAGTAACAAAATCTGAAAACTGATATTACTTGTTGAGATTAATGTTAACCATCGTTAGCTGGTTATTGTGTAATAATGTGATAAGCTTTGTCCTTACTTTGACGCATTGCCCGAACTGTTTAGATAGTTCCAGATAATTATCAAGGTTATTGCAATCGCGAATTGTTACATTATTTAACATAAGCTGCTATAACAATTTTGCATAAAAGTTACTCAAAACGTATTTCTAAAACCAAAGATTATTTTCTATTCCAAATGCAATTCACGCATGCGTAAGATTCATTTCATCGGCCACCAGGAATTACTGTAATGAAAATAGAGAGTATAAGCAAAAATTGGTGCAGAAGAGCTCGGACCGTAGCATTCAGGCAACGGAATACATTATGTATTCCGTTGCCTAAGTGTTACTTAAGTGTTAAATGCTGCTCCTCGCGAGGAACTTGTAAACGTTATTTATTATATCACCGCCATCTTTAAACAGTACAAGTATAAGTGGTACGTATCGTGTAGTACCTACAAACGGCAGCATGAAGTTGATGCAGTGATGAAATAAAACAAAAAAGTCACTACGGAAAACTTTGCATTTTATCATAATGATTAGAATAGGTACATAAAATATTTATAATTTTATGAAAATCTGAATTTACCTATATGTTTGCTTTTCTCCAAAATGGTTTATTTAACGTTCCATCGCTCAGCTTATAATAGATCCACTAGAAAGTATCTTCTTTTATTAAAATAACGTTGGTTTGTTTTCCTTTTAATCTTTTAAATATAGAACTTAATCTTAATTGGAAACTGAGTGAAAGCAGAAACAAACAACAATGTTTTAAATTCTGAAGGGTAAGATGATGTTTCAATTACTTTATATTTTTTTGTAATAGCAAGCTTGTTTCACAATATATTGTGGAATAGGCCTACCTGGGAAACAACGTCAAAAAAAACGCGCCAAGACCACACCTCAGAGATAATTGCATGATAAATCATTTTTGTCTCATTTATTTTTACGATAAAACTTGCCGTTTAGCTGAAAAATGCTAAAAACCGATTTTTGCAACATTTGACCTTAAATAAAAAAAAATCCACACGTCGAATCGATTCGGAGTTTTGACAAATTGTTTGTAATAGTGTTCCCAACATTCATGCCAATTTTCAGCTTTGTGCGAATTTTTATTACCTTGAATGTCTATTTTGACCGAGCTAATAAAGTTTATAACGTAGATTAACAGGTGTTAGACCAGGTTATAAACTTTGTGTGATAAATTTCATACAAAGCCGTTCAGCCGTTTTTACGCTAATCCGGAACATACATCCAGAGAAATAAATGATCAAAAATTCTTAGTTAATATTTTATTATGTAAAGATTGTTTATGTGTTTCAAATAAAAATAATATTTAATTTTTAACACGAGATAGGCGCTCAGACAGACCACTTCATTTTTTTTTTTTTTTATAAAATTCTATAAATATAATTTTGATAACGCTATCTTTTAATAAGGTCAAGTCCTATTAGTACATTCATGACGTAAAGACAGATCCTTATCCTTCACGTGACATGACGGTTGACGGCTCGAGCACCCTGCTGCCATCTCACCGGTATTCACGTTAACAAGTAAAGTTTAAACTAGTAAACACCGTATCTGGCGTTTTTGAAGCTTGCTTGACTATGTAAAGAAACACACGAGGGGCGAGTATGGATGGTAAACTAAATGATTTCAGTAAATAGATACAAGTGATTTTTCCAGGCCTGTTTATGTTCTAAATAAATTTTGTATGTAAACAAAATCTGTTTCGGAAAGCCAACTGCAGAGTAGGTATTTTATTCTCGATATAAAATCTCAATTTTCTGTGCATTGTAGTTTCCAGCTATTCATAAACGGAAACCCAGGCTATTTCAGATGTGTGATGCATTATGTTACAAAATATTTCATAAAACTTGCACAGAATGAAGCGCTGACAATATTGTAACTTTACTTCTCAAGAAAAGTGTAATAGTGTCAGCGAACAGTTAAAACGCTTTTGTTTGGCGCTAAAACGACTTCACCAACACTTCAACTCTAACAAAGGTCGTTTCTCTATGATGTGCTGTAAGAACAACACTGCGAAACGTTGTTACTGGAACCCGTTACTACATCCAACACTTTTAGGCAGCGCGGCACTACTCTAAACAATTACTACTTTTTCGCTTTTCTTTTATTTATTCACTTCTAGAACGTTACACAAAATGGCGAGGTGGCGGCCATTACAAAATGCACTAGAAAGTTAGCTCGACGAAGTTTTTGTATGCCGAAAGTTTTAATTATCGATTTTCCTAAATTTTCTGTGCTAGTTTCAATAACTGGCCTTTTAAAATACGTTAAATAGGGACATTATGAAATAATCTTCCTATTTTTATTTATTTATTTTATTATTTATGTTCACACAGTAAAATACATAGAGATACGACAGAATTATAATTTGAGTACAAAGGTAGTAGTTAAAATTAGCCTGTAATTTATTTTGTGCAGTGCAGTTTGTGGCAGATAGAGAGTGAATGTTGTGTTAATTTTTTCAACCTACCACTGCAAAATGAATTACTTTGTACAATGAAGTGCTCATCGATGCACCCACGTTCCAGTGTACCTACGGCCCAAGCATATTACAGACCGCTCGTCATCACAGCGGTGTGGTCACATAACCGCTGTGATGTCCGAGAGATACTTATTATAAAAGCACATGTATTAATATATAGTAAGTACTATTACGCGTAAATTTACTATTGTAAACAAAGAATGAATGATATTATCTAATACAAATTGGATCACGCTTTTTAAATTATGAATCTTACAAAACTGACTGAATTGGTCATTTCAGTTTTTATAATGTCTGCATTTCTCTCGTCACGAACAATACGCAGAACAATATCTATATGGTGACAGATGACACACGACCATATTATACGGTCACCGAGTGCTGGGTAAGCAGAATGTGCGCTTTTTATATCCTGTTACAGGCGCACGATGGTCATAAATGGAACTGGTCCACTATCACATTTGTTCACGTGGAAGCTTTATGGCACGTGTTATGTGGTGAAATATGAACATCATTATTTTGGTTTAAAGTTATTCGGTTTATAAATGTGTCAGTACATGTAGAAACAAAAGCTACACGCAAACATTTATAACCCGAAAAACTGAGTCAGTTAATTACATTACTCTGGAATCTTCTAAACGAAGAGGTCACATATTTTAACACCAGAAAATTACAGAAGTGCCAAAATTACAGTAAAATGGTCCGTGAAATGATGCTCGCTCAACCACGCTAAAGTTATCTTTATCTAGACAGTATCTAGGATGAAATCAAAAGGAGATAAAATAGTTTGTTCTGTTATCTGATGGGTTTTCTTTGTATTTGCAAAAGTTTCTTGAAAAGTTCGTATTTCTGCATAACTCGTAACTATATTAAGATTGAGTTTACACGAGCTGAAATCAAACAAAACGTTAAATTAATCCAAAATTTATCAATCAGAATCCACAAAAAAATCCAAGAACAATAACGGACGTTATTTAGGGTTTATTTGTAATATTAAACTTGACTAGAGCATTCAGTTTGGTATCCACCTCGAGATAAGATTAGCTCACTTGCTTTGTACAGTTTGTTAATAATTAGTTGTAATTTGTTGTTTTAGCAGTGGGATCAATCAACCAGATTAGGACCTAGTCTGACAGAATATACTGAAATAACTGAGTTTGTGTGGAAAAAACCTTTCTACTTTTGAATCTACGTTTGAGAATCTTAAATGCTCTGATGCCAGTTTTGCAAACTAGATAATCGCCAATCATCTTTCAATTCGTTTTGATTTTTAAAGTAAAGAATTCGCAATTAATGTTAAAATGAGGCAATAAAAGCTGAGCAGAGCTCAGCTTTAATTGCTACATTTTTATCGCATAAATACGAAATATAATACAAACCCAGGTAGGTATAATTATTTCATTTGGCCCAACGGACCACAATATCCATAATCATGACTTGGCGCGATCTTTATTTCAAGGTATATAATTTTCTCGAAAGAAAATTAAGGCTGTAATATCTACCTACCCGCGCCTCGCCGCACAGTGGATCGAAAAAAAGGCTCTAGAAGACATAGGAGCTTTAATTTTAAAGTGTTGGTTTTTTTATTGAAATGGCTTCTAATAGCCAATATAATGTATAAATATATCATAGGATACAATCTGGTAGGTAAATTGGAAAATTATTTTTTTTTGCACAAAAATTGTGTGGATAGGTACTTATATCTCCGAAATGCAGAGAATAATCTTAATATCCTTTCAAACGGTGGTGCAACTATTTATTTATATTTTTTCCGTTCCGGAGATTTACCTTTTCTTGCAATAAAAATATTAGTTGCCAATTTGCCTACCAGATTGTCGAGATTTTTTTTTCTATCTACAGTGCGCCGCGCCGTCGTTAAGCCACACCGTTTGGAGAATCGCCTCCTACTAATGAACATACGAAACTGACCTTGTCGTGTTTACGTCGTACTCAGAATAAAACAAACACGACAAGGTTAATTTCGTTTAAGCTTCAAGAAAAAATCGGAGTCACCTACTCCGATTGTTTCAAGGAAACTAAACTATGGCTTTATGAATCTGGCTGACGGGGTCGAAAGACCAATGCCTGCTGGGGTTGCGGGTTTGTCCGAAAGGGACATCGCGGCCCCGGCACACAGGCAACGGAAGGAACATGGGTGGGTTTTAGTCAGTAAAAGTCTGACACACCCTCTCGCTCTGCCCAGAGCGGGAGAAATCATTTGATGATTTCCCACCCTCAAAAAAAAAAAAAAAGGCTTTATGAATCAATTTGTGTACCAATATTGAATGATTGCCAAAAAATGCTTGCATTAAAATCCCTCATACTATTCCTAACAGTGTTCCGGTGCCTTCTTGTTCAACAGTGGACTTTTAAGAGCTTTTTTCTATGCTTCTGATAAACTTACAGTAGAAGCACTTTGCATCTTTTTAACAACATTTTATTTTACAAAGAATGAATGTGTCACAATTTTTCTTTTCATAATCAAGAGTAATAGCGATGCGGGAGCGTTTTGAGACGCTTTACTTAAGTAATCAACATGTGAAGCACAATTTGTCATCATTATTTCAATAGCGACTGTCGTCAATTTCAGCGCAAATAATCTTAATAATGAAAAAACTTAGGGGAAAATTCAAAAGTCATTTATTCAAACTAGGCTGAGAATCAGCTATTTTCGAACGTCAAAATTACATAAGACAGTCCCCCAATATGACCACCCTTCACCACTTCCTAGTGCGTTAGCTGGGAAGTAGAAGTGGCGCAACAAACTCCCCAGCGGAGATAAGACCAACACCTGGAATACACAAGATAGAAGCCCCGGGTTAG
The DNA here is from genome assembly GCA_947364205.1 of Agrochola lota. Taxonomy (NCBI): domain Eukaryota; kingdom Metazoa; phylum Arthropoda; class Insecta; order Lepidoptera; family Noctuidae; genus Agrochola; species Agrochola lota. The sequence continues at coordinate 13,959,406 of OX376235.1, read as the reverse complement.
TAATTAACATGTTGTTTGCAAACTACGTAAGTTTCGAAGGTTAATCCATAGTTTGATGATAAAATAGAAGTTGCTTATCACATCTGCCAGTATCCTTCAGTAACTTACTCTGTTGCAGCCGCTGTTTACTGTTGGCAGTTGTAATTAGTTCGTAAATCAGTTGCACTGCATTTTGAAGCTCAACACAACCATATTTGAGTCTACTTAGGACATAAACGTTAGAGCATGCAAAAACAAAAACCTACATAACTACATTCTAATCGTATTCTCAAATGTGCACGACTCATCTACCTAGCTACGAGTGCCGCGATCGTTCGCTACTTCATTTGCAAACTTTTGAAGAGCTTTTTAATTGTTTCTGCAGCTTTTATTATGTAACACAATCTTTTATAACATCGCTGTCTCGCTTCATGTAGCTAATCTGTCATATTACACGGACCTGCGGGAGAGGCCGCTGTTAAGAAATGCTTCACTAATTAATATAATTAAAAATACTGAAAGTTCTTACTTTCAGTATCACTGTATCGGACCTTACTCGTGTCACAACATATTCTTTATGTTGTGAGACGAGTGAGGTCCGATAAAGTGTGTGACGTATTGAAATGCTATTGAAGTCGCTCAGCCATTTTTGTTTAATATGTTTAAAGAAAGTACGGATTTTTGTAAATCAAAATGGGAAATAATTTCGTTTACTTTTATATTTAGAAAATAAAAATCCGTACGAGGTTGTTTGAATAGTACCTACCCTTGCATTGTAAAACTGTAACTAGTTGTAGTGTGTACCAGCACTCCAAATAAAACCGGCGGTTTGCATCCTGGACTGAACGCACGAGAACTTTAATTTGCATTCTTTGTACTCCTGGTTACATTTATGCCCAGTTTTTTTTAAATGATAAAAAGTCGCAGTATGTAGCAATAAGTCAATAATCAGTTTTATAGTTCGAATATTTTATTTGAACTAGGTAACCGTTAAATCGGCGTTCTACGAGGTGATACGTGTACCAGAGTGCCTCCGTCGTCTCAGGCTTTATCTCAGCCTCCTATTTTATTTTTCACGAAACATTAAGCCTCGGAGGTCTCGCATCCGTTTGACAATCCACTCAACTGAGTGAATCGGAACCTTTAGTAATGTATCTAAAGGACCGTTCAAAATGTGGCAATATTTCTCCATCATCTGTTTTCGGGAAAGCCATAAGAATATTGCACGATCCGTAAAATTGCCAAAGCAAAAAAGAATGCCTTGCTTTCATCGATCACTGGGGTTTTGAAAAAGGACCATTTTCAAATAGGATAGTGTAGTTACTGCAGCACTTGCTAGAAACACATCCAAGTGAAATCAAAATAGATGACCACCCTATGTTGTCCTCCTTATATGCCCCTCGAGTAACTAGTGAAAAACTATTACAATTTTCTATTTCGGGGCATACGACACAGTAAGAGAATGTAGTTTTCGGTTAACATTTAAAAAGATTTTCACAGTATTTGTGACCTACATCGCTACACATCCGCTCATTTTATTCGAGTTTACATACTTTTGCGAAACCGGGAAAAAATAACGTCGGTACTGGGAAGTATGGTATTGTATATTGGTAATGGCTTGTTTCATATATATGCTTTATGTATGTATTTATTGACGATGTAAATGGTACACCGCAGAGTATATGCAGTATTGTCTCTCCTTCTTCCTTTAAATCCATCCAAAAGTTGTCTTTAAAAGATCGCTATTATAAGACCGCCCATTGTATCACCCCATGGTAGCGACATAATAAAGAGTATTCTATTCTGATGGCTTTATTTCCATGTACCAATCACAAAGTGTATATATAAATGTATCAATCCCGGCCTTCACACACAGCTAGTCACAGTTTCAGATAACTTGTTAGAGATTGACCCGTACTCAAATGGCAGCATTCCAGTGGCTTCAGTTGAAAATGATAAGCTGGACGTCTGGCACGCATACAACACGTAATTAGGTTAATATCTTATGCCATAACCAGCTTAAGAAAAGCAGAAGTTTTGTGTAACAATGTAATTTTCTATAGCGATGATGCATCAGGTTCATCCTATCATTTATAAAAATACTGAAATTATTTTCATCTCGAGAGTAATAGGCATAAGTTAATGCTCCTAATATATATAATATCTTCTACTCTTTATAAAGCCTGGACCCAGAATAAATGAAAACTTCTTAGACTTTATTGCTAAATGTATAATTGAAGAAGTACTTTTGTTACGGACTTTCACTTTAAGTATTCTGAAAATGAAGTAATCCTTTCGTAAGTACCTACATACATTCTCAAAGTACGAGCTGACCAGGTTTCTGTAAAGTTTTCGAAGCACTCGAAAGTATGCACGCAGTAGAAACCAGATTTTAGATTTCTCAAAAACTGCAGAAGTAGCTTAGAATACGTTTCTAACTAACTCAAGTGCAGATCTGACTAGAACAGTCTAAGTTCATGAAGTCCTTAAACGTGTAAAACGTGTACGAAAATAGGTATTTGATATATATGTAGTCAAGACAGACACTGCGTAAATCATCGTAAATATCCACTTAATATTCGTTTATGCTCCCTGTATGACAACAAATGTGAAGCCTTTTAAACTCTATAGAACTAGCTCAGTTTCTAGATTACTTGCAAATTCACTAACCGATAAAGCTTCGTCTTTAACTAGGTCACACAAGTCAATAGTAGGAAAACTAGCGGCATGCAGCAGGTAATGAAAAGCGGCTGTTGTCAACGACCGCGAAAATGTACAAAGTAGGTCACTGTTTTGATTACCGAATGAAAAGGAATGTTTGTAAACTATTACCTTTCATCAGGTATTATGGCACTAGGTCTGACGTGAATTCTAGAATATACTCGTATCAAAAGAATAATTGTAGATTGTTTGCCTAGGGAGCAAACAACAATTTTTGAAAATGCAGTCGCCATCTTGGATTTGCTTTTGACTTTACTATCGGCTCTAGCACCCTCGATAACTATGATAAAGAAACCAATTAAGAAAAATTTGAACATTTTTCAGGAGCCTCTTGCATTTTAATTTTTACCAAATTCACGCTTTCTCTCTCTTGCCAGCCTGTTACTTGTTCATACAATATTCAAGATTGATCTCTTTGGTGATTGTAGCTTTTACTAACAATATCCACATTCCAAATTCAAATCCCTTTTAGTCCCTAAGGATTAAAAAGCTATTTTAGTCCCTGTTTACGAAGAATAAACTAGCTCTTTTTGAGTAGATGTGATAAAAAAAATATTTTTGTTTTCCAGTAACATAGGCGCGCAGAAACCCAAATAATAAAACCATATAAGGTAAGTATTGTCTGGTGATGTTACTGAACTCTGTAATGAATTGTTTACTCATGTCAATATTTCAATATGCCACGTAGTGAATAATAATTGGCAGGTTTTCGTATGGCACTTAATTAATTTTAACAATGTAAAGATATGGTTGTTCTGTTGCCAGGTTCTACCTAAAACTGTGTTAAAAAATGCTAATTTACTTAGTGAATTGAAGGAATACCTATTGCAAAGACAATTTTTTTTCACAATTATAGCAAAAAAACAAATTTATTACTTACAAGTTCATGTCTATAAATTTCACTGTCAGCAAATATTAAGACAACCGAGCCAACAAAAATCTTGCTTCAAATAAACCGTGTCCCGTACTAACCCAACAAGATCTACATTGTGTTCAATCGAAGAATTTAATTTGTTTTTAACTTTTTTTTTTTTTATCATGCACACTTGTTTTTCCAACTCACTTTGGACATTGGCAGAATAGTGGACATCGGCTTTGCTTGCCATTTTTTTAAATAGACTAGAATACTTAAACTGTGGCAATTTGAGCAAAACTAAAACGCGACACTTTGTCTAAAAGTGCCACGGAGGGTAACACGCCAAAACAGGCTAAAGTCGACTGCTGCCAACGACGGGTACAAATCGCCATACATCTGTAGCGAGCCAATCTTAAAAGAAGGCATTTACAATGTTCTTTTTATCATCCATAACGGCTCAGGACGTCTCTGATCCATTAATAACAGACAAGAGACAGGCTCCGACTTCTCGACGGACGACAGAGAACACTTCATTATTTTCGACGAAGACGATAATTTTGAGTTATATCTTAAACAACTTTTTAAAAAAGAGCGAGCCTTACAGAAGTCGCATATGATGTGTAACATCTGAAATCTCACCTTAGTAATAACAACAATAAGGTAAAAATAAATATTAAAGGGGCGGCCAACTCTAGCACCCCACGCACTCATTGGTCAAATCATTAGCACGCACTACCCCGGCTTCCTGTGACACACTTCCGTCCCTTTTCACGGAATAGTCAGATTTGATTATTTAGATTTTTTTAGATTTTGATTGCAGGAAAGCGAGAGGAAAAATGCTACACATCAACAATCAATTCCAATTATTTTATCGTTATTGGTACGGTACATATGGTAACATTGATTATTACAAGTAAACTTCTTATCGTATAACTGTTTTATGTTCGTCTGTCATGCTGTCGATATCGCAGACTGGAGATATCGTTTTACGAGACTCTTATAGTTTCGCAATTAAACAAGGAACCCTTATAGTTTCGGCAAGTCCGTCTGTCAGTCTGTCCGCGGTTTAACTCAGAGACCTACTGGTAATAAAAAGCTGTAATTAATTGGGTATGGTTATGAATGTGTGACATGTGCTATGACAGTTATTTCAGCCAGTCAAAGATGGGGCCACGCCTCGCCAATAAACCTTCAAACGTTATGATATTGAATTAAGCCTTATAATTATTGTAAGCTATGAAATTTTACCACTTAGACGAGAGATTAAGTGCGTCGATATTATCGAAGCTTTAATGAGCTGGTTGTAGATCTCATCAACACATCAGGCAATACATTGTGCGAATGGTTATAAATTTAAACCTAGTCTAGGCAATAAAAAAAAAAAAAATAAAAAAAAAAAGTAAAAGTATGTCGTAACGTGTGAATACCGCGCGTGCGTAGCGCTCACATCGAGGTTCATTAGTCAAAACCACACACGCTTTTGTTGTCCTATATAAATACAAATGTTATGTTTTTAAATAGGCGTGATGTGCTGCTGTCGTAGGCTCGCCCCTGGTACATGGGAGTTAAACATAGCTGGCGAAATGTGGGTGTACATTAGTGCACCTCTGCCTAACCCTTCATGGATAACAGCCGTGATGTAATGTATGATGTACAGTGCTTTTGGCTGTTGCATGACTTGCTAAAATAATCAATTATTATTAATTATCGACCCGCCCCTGCTTTTCACGTTTTTTCAATTGATAAAACTGAGATTTTTTAATAATATTAATGTAATTTAATCATATATTTAATACACATAAACCTTTTGAAATAAATTCTCTAAAAAAATTCCTTAGGCCTACCTAAGGCTAACTCTAAAAGCAGTTTGGTGATTTTAAGACTAAATTCTAGAATTTTCATAATAATTTGATAAAATGTGTGTGTTCTTTTCAAGCTTTAGGAGAATTTAATATCACGTAATTTGTAAAGCGGTTAAAAGTTACGAGAAAATGGCAGAATACCTTGTAAAGACTTTACTTAAACATAATTTATTACATCGGGTTAGTTGTCATTTCTTACATTGACATCGGGCTCAAACGACAGGCTAATAGACCCTATTATATTCAAACCCCTGACGTAAAAGAAACTTCACAAACTCGTGAACTATGACAGTATAACTTTTGGTTTCATGGTTTTGTAGATAGGTAACCTTATGCTTGGATAAATTGATACTATATCGTGACACCATGGTCAATTCAATTCAATTCAAAAGTCATTTATTCAAACAAGGCTGAGAATCAGCACTTTTCGAACGTCAACTACATAAGACAGTCCCCCAAAACGCCCACCCTTCACCACTTACTAGTGCATTAGCTGGGAAAAAGAAGTGGCGCAACAAACTCCCCAGCAGCACAGCTGTCTGTTCAGTTAGAAGAACAACAAAAAAAGATTCTATATGTCGTAGGTCGAAACGTGTATTAGGTTATTTTATTTGTCGATATAAAGGGATACCCCTATATCGAATAAAATAACCTATTTAAGTAATTACAAATAATTGCAATATTAATACTGTAAGGTTTAATCAAGTGCCCAGTAGCTACGGCGTAGCCGACGCACATAGGGGTATTTCCACAAAAAACCTGGCCAAAATTATTTTGTAAAATTTATCATGTGGATATTCTATGATAAACACTTAGAGTAATTTTTCATATGTTTATTTGTTTAAAATAAAAAATAAAAAAATCTTCATCATCATTTACAAAAAGGGCTTAATTCTAAAATAAATCAGTCATCAAAGTCTGATTCACTGTCGTTTTCACCATCTTCATCATTGGCAATTTGTTCTTTCTCATTTTCAGAGAGCAGAAGACTTATTTACCATGTTAATTACTAAATTCATCCAAATGTCTGGTAAACAAAGTGGCGGAAAAAAGCGGAACATTTTCTTTTGTTAATCCCTTTACGAAGGCCTCTGCTTTATTTTATATAATAGTTAACTGCTCGGAAGTGCTCGGAACACGTACAAAAACACTATTGTTTACTTAAGTTTACCAAAAAGTAGAGTATTTTTTATTGTTATTATTTCCTTTATTCAGCTATATACATATAAATTATATTTTTAAATATTATAATAAAAGAACATAAAAACATTTAAAAATATAAAAAATATTGTTATTATTAATAATTAAATAAAAAAGTATCAATGGGTCTACAGATTAAATGTAACATTATTATTAAATTACATACCTTCACATCCCATTAAAAAAAATTTTTTACACAAAATGCATATTAAACAAATTAAAACACCACATGTAATTTGTGTCAAAATGTGAGCGTTGATAAAACAGACGACGGACCAAAAAACGCGAGAGGAACGGGATTTCAAAAACAAATTATCCAGCTGCTAGAAAGAGATGGTTGCATTGAATTTTATCAAACTTTGCATTTTTACTTTTGGCCAGGTTTTTAATGTAAATACTCTTATGTGCGACGTGATGACGCCATTGCTACGCCTGCTACGCTTGTAAAGTTTTGAAAGGGACTATACATGCCAATTTTTCCGTATGAAAATCATTTGATAAAAACTTTAAGTAAGAAGTCTGTACACCCATACCTATATCACAGATTAAGCCTATACGAACCATTCTGAATTTAAGCATGTTTTTTTTTAGAAATGCAAACATAGTATTCGATATTCTTGGTACAAATCCTTCAAAAACTGTATAAAAAATAGATAGAGTTGGTAATTCCCAGAACCAATTTATTTGTTCATGGAATAGGCTGTACGTGACTGTAACTCGAGTATATTTATGATTTATTTCACATTTCGTATTCCTTTTACGTTATCGTTTTCATGAGCATGAGAAGGGTATCACATACGAACTACAATTTAATTTATGTATTGAAAAGGCTTTTATTGGCTTGGTAAAATCTTGGCACAGAATTATTAGATTAATGCGAGTAAGAAAAATATAAACCCAGTAAGATTAGCCTAATTGTATAGAAATATTAACACGTTTAGTTTTTGGAAGTAGGTATCTACTTAAAATAAAAGTGAAGGGCTCTTTAAACGTGTTGTTAGTATATTGATTTTCTATGGTGTTTTTCGTCGAGAGTGGGTCAAAATATGGTAGAACACTCTTAAGAGATAGGAACCTTTTCATTATTATATTTTCTTGCTAATAGAGATTCGCGCTTTATTGAAATTAATGTATAAAAAATAGAGTTATTTATCATATTGTTTTCTTTTTGTTTCAGGTAAGAGACAACACACAACATATTCTATTTACACGTTGCAACTGAGGTTAGCGTGTCAATCAAATAAATCAATTACTATTCGCATGCTAATAAATAAAAGAAAAGTTTGGACACTCACCATACATAAGCTGACACACGCGCTTTGAATTTTGTTTTCAACCATTGGTACATATTACTGCTTTCCGAGCCATTAACACTTAAACATTCAATTCACTTGGCACTCTACTCACCCCGCGCGTGAAACAGCGTGCACATAAAAATTACGCTGTACTGAATATTACTGTCACACTTGAATATTTTTTGCATTGCTCCGACAGTTTTGTGAAGAGCGGAACGTGTAGGCTTTGGCAACGGACGGGAGTCTCCTGGACACACTCCAAGAATCGTAAACCCTGTTCTGCGAGGGGTGCAACTGACCCACATAAACAGCAACGAATATTATACATTTGATATTTCTACACAATGCGTAACAGAAGTTGTTCAGGTTATTATGATGGTTCGATTGCACATATTGATGAAGCGGGAGAGCCTTATTATTTCTTGTTCTAAACATGATTTTTTGAATAACGTAATATCCCACTTGGGGGTAGTTCCTGAAGGTAAGGCAGCGGTGTAACGGTTAGCCAATAAGATCCATCATTGCTGTGTATAGTAAACTACTAAACAAGCTTGCTTCTGTTGAGGAACGTTTGTTTTGAATATTCTTTTCTTTTAGCTAATTAGCTCGATCACTCATCAAAGTGTAATCATTCCTTTTAAGATACTTAAGATTATCCTGTCGCCTAAATAACCTTTCATGCAATAACTTAGTTTTATAGGAGTTGCAAGTTAATATGGTAATGACGCTGTCTCCAGTGTCCAAAGTCGCAGAACAATAGGGCGAAGGGCAATAATACGTACCGTTGCAGTGGTATGTATCAAACTGTCTCTTTTTTAACGCTAAATAATGACAACCGCACGGGTCGTTCGAAGGTTAAGATACGCTTGCCGAGGTCGGTTCGTGGATGTGTGACCATCCATTACATATCATACCCCTCTGTGCCTAACATAGTTGCGAAAAGGTTAGGCAGATTGATGTGATTAAGATGTTAAATGACTCCTTTAAAAAAATAATGACTTGTTTCAGTCTCACACAGTTGTAACGAGTTTATAAAAAATCGACAACTACAATACTAAACACGCAAAATAAACAAGTTTTTATGTTTTCCAACAATAAAAGCATTCTAAATTCAGTATGTGTACTTCGTTTAACTTGTAAAAACAAACTGTAAAGATTTCAGTGACCTCTAAGGAATTTGTAAAGTTGAGCTTTGCCAAAAACCTTTCTTCTTTGTCTTTCGTCGTAACATTTTGAAGTGATGTCCTATAAAACTGTAACATTGACGGAAACTTGTTATCAGTTTGCAAGATCGTATGACAGTAGAAACGACGCATAAAAAATGTTTGTGAAACGAAAATATTTTCATAATAAAAAGGGTTTTACATCACAAAGAACAACATTACCCGCTGAACAATTTGAACGATTGTTTGACTTCGACAATGGGTTTCATCAAATCTGGTATTTATGTTAATAAAATATCATTATTGGAATAAAAAAGGCTTTTGTGGAGTCTCGTCGTCCACTCGAATGCTTCGAGTGATAAAATGTGAAATTAGAGTTGGAACCTTTTTATTCTGACATTTGAATGATTGAATAGTGGACACACTGATTTAGATGAAAAGGAAATTAAAGTTGAGTGTACTTCGAAATTTTGCTATCTGAAAATGAGAGAGAGGCAATTCTTCACTATTGATGTTGATTAACAAACTGTCACGTTTTATTTCGGTTGAAGTAAATTACGACACAGAGTTTTAATAGCAATCTGCCTCATTTTAATAATAAATTCAATAAGTCACTGTAGCGATGTTGATTAGTGGTGACGTTTTAATATGGTAATGTTTGCCACAGTGGCTTTATCATTTGATTCTGATACGAGGAAAGTAGGGTCTATCATTTACGCAAGCAGAAAAGTCCGTTAATGACGACGAGCAATAAATTCTGATGACGTGACAATTTTTTTTTAAGGCCTAATAATATATGGGTTGCATATGAGGCTGGCGGGGCTGCCAATGTCACGCGGGAAATGAAACCTAGGCTTGTAAAGTGCTCTATTGTTGCCGCGTAACACAAAATATCATCATCGTTTTGTGTTTCTTAAAAAGTGCAACCATGATTCATTTCATGCACTTAAAATTGATAGGACTTTACTGTAACGATATTGTTTATGGTATAAGACCACTGATTACGTAGTGTCGCATGAAGCTGAAATACAGTCTTTCATCAAAGATAGCGAAGCGATTATTTTAAAGAAGAGGATTCAATTCAGTAAAATGATAGTGTTTGAACAGAATCACTAAATTGAATTGAAGTACAATTTGAATTGATTGGCTTTGAGAAGCACATTTTATTTGGGTTTTAATGCCGACACAGGCTTACTTAAATATACATAGCTAATGTCTTTGTATTGAGATTTAAGTATTAACTAGCGTTGGAATTACCAAATTATATGAAAGAGACTTACAACAAAATCCAATAATCGGTTAAAGCCAACGATAAATGTGCATTTCTAGAATCATTTTAGAAAAATGCGTATTAAATAGGTAAAGTTCTTCGTATTTCCGCGACGGGTGTTAAAAACTCGTAATACGGTAAGATCGCTGTTCAGCCGCCGCAACGTGAATTATACTTTACGCGATTTATGCGTATGAAGCGAGATTTACGTACATTCGCTGCGTTTTAAACAATGGAGGCTGCGATCGTCAGGAGATTTAAATGTATGTTTGTGGAAAATTTGTACCTAGGTATATTCTGAACATTCTTACAATTAATTATAAGACAACCTATATTAATAAAGGTAAGGTTGTGAAAACTAAAGGTGTTAAGGTTGTTGTTTTTATTCCCATATGCGGAATATAACAAGAAACGAAAAACATCGCCTGAAAAAATCAAAATGCATCCAATGGCGAGTTTTTTCCAAGGTGAAAACTTATTTTAAACTAAATCGAGCCATTAACTTTATTCATATAAATGGGTCAACTAAAAGGGGAAATGGCTAAATTGTTCAGATTATGGTAATTCTGTGTAAAAATAAAGCTAAACGCGTTTGTTGTGTAGGTAGGTCCACTTTTTCTTGGTCCAAGTGTTTATGTAACCATACCTTAGTTAATAAGTAATTTGACAAAAACCAAGACAAAAATATTATGTTACTGGTATTTTTCAGAGCGCAACTTTTGCGCAAATTTTGTTTTGTAAGATAACGTTACTGTTTAGGTATTTGATCGGTAGATCCGGGTTTATGTTTAGGTATAAATACTGACAGGGTTACTAAAAGTTTTAAAATACTTTTTAAGACTACATTCATAACAGATATATATATTAAAGTTACCTATAATTTTAATGACGAAACAAAGATATTATTATGATGTCGGGACTGAACAGACATTGTCAATCTTCAGACAACTTGAAGAAAACTCCATATTTTGTTTTGTGGATAGTGTATGTATAAAATATTTTCAAACAAAATATTTTCCTTATCTCAACGAGAAAAAATGAGTTTCTCACGAGAGATTAACCAATATTCTTAAGAGTGTTTGTCTTCGTTGTTCATCGTTTATAAACTGTATTCGGATAAGCGAACTTTTTAGAGCTGCCTTCCCAAAATGGCTCCCAAATATAACATGGAATTTCACATAAGAGCTACGAAGTGCTGTTGTTCTAATAGCATCACTAAATTGTCGGTGTATTAGCTAACCACCACACCGACCGTTTATATGTATTTTTCAATCTATTCTTCATTTTATCTTTTAAAAATCCTACATAAAGAGTACTTACGTACGGCATTTTTTGTATTTTTTCTTAGTGTTGTTTGAAGATATCATATTCTAAACCCTTCATTAAATACTGTTGTTTTTTTAGGGTACCGTACCTAAAAAGGAAAAAGCGGAACCGTTAACGGATTACTTCATTATCCGTCAGTCTGTCAAGACCCTTTTCCTTAGGAACACGTGGCAATATCAAGTGGAAATAGATATCAAATACGTAGATCTGCGGTCCCTTGGAGCTGTAAAGAATCAACCTTCTAAGTCAACGAGTCCTAGTTTTTTAGCAACTTGGAATTTTATTATTAACGCTAGTCAGGGCGCAGTTGATTTATTGACTGTCAGCAAGTAGCTGTTTTAGCGTTTTAATGTGGACCTTTACGATTATAACTAGATCTTGGTGTTTTGATGTTCATAAAGCTTAGGCATATAATGGTCTTGTTAAGACCATTTTTACGTTCCGCGCAGTTTAATGTAGCTATCTGTTACTAACCGGCTAACAACACACAGTGACTTACTTCTTTCAAAAAACCTGCTCTTAATACAGTTTATAGCCACAATACTATAACACGTGACATATAATACGAGACGTGGGCACATAGCACGCATACACACTAGCTTGCGCTACATAAAGAATTCTCTGCTTACCCATATACTTAAACTACATGACTCTCACCGAGGCGTTGGACAGGAAACGAGTCACATCTGCGTAGATATTCTTTATTTATAGCATTACCGTCGATTTGTGAGAAATACGTGCAATATCTGCTTATCGCGTGATAAACTGAACGTTCTTATGCTAAATGCGTGCACGTGCTGTCTGTCAAAGAAGAGCCGTTTTTTATTGTTGTTGAGTCATTATGTGGGGAACTTACTCACTACAATAAAAAAGGAGACTAAATGCCATAAACGACGTAAATAAGGAATCAGAATAGGTGTAGCAGGGATTGTAATCAATTCACGGGTGCTTGTGTTAGTAGTGCCGACGCACTACTTCAGGGATACAAATTTAACAATCAATGGGGTGAAGCACGTCTGTTCCAAGAAAAAGCGTTTAAACGATTCGGTTGCTATGTAACTAGTTGCTAAGGAAATTAGACATATAAATTAAACATTCTATAGACAATTTTAAAACTGCTTCATACTTTTTTTTACATCGTGGCTTTATTATCTTTACTTGGAGAGGAAACCTCTTACTATCATTTCCTGTTATCTTCGCTCTTCATTTGTGTAAATATTTATTTAACAAGGTTTTAATTTCAACAAAGCCATAAAAACTTCGTTATCTTTCAAATCATTACGGATTTCAATGACTATCATAATTTTACCACGTAGTTGCTTGTCTCCTTTATTAAACTCTTCAGTTTGCTACCCAGCGGCTAACGAGACCTACTTAATGGGAGGGCGCTCGCAATACTCGTAAATAACTGAATAACACTAGTATGTAGTTGGGAATTTGTGAATACTTTAGGACTTGATGACAACCCTGCGGCCTGTACGAGCTATTATGTCTGTTTTAAACATAAGGGTGTGGTTGTGGGTTAGGCGCGCGTTTTAGATTTGTATAGATAAACATCAATTTCCCTTAATTTAGGTAGTCAGTAGTGAAAATTGTATGATAGTGTAAGTAGAGTTACACTATCATACAATTTTCACTATTGAAACGAGATTCAGTCCCGCATGTTGTATTAATGGTGCAAATATTAACGGACGTTTAAACGTTTGTTACTTTGTTGTACATTTTTAATTAACTTTAAAGTTTAGTATCCTAAACAAACTACTATTTGGGTTACATGCATACCCTTGGTTAGTTAATCGGTGAACTATGAACATAGTTCGAACATTCATGTGTAATTTTACGAATATAAAATGGATTCATTATATTTATAATGCTTTGTTCGGTTAAGTAAATGTTTATTGAGTCAGTAATATAGTTCAGTATAAAGATAAATCAAATCATAGATAAACAATTCTTGGTTTAAATTAATAACGTGACACATTAAGTAATGTTTGCAATATTTTTTACATTAATATCGAAGGTTGAAAATTGAAGCTACCCAAAGAAAACAAAATTATTTAAAAACTGTTATTTTAAGATCGGGAAGTCAGAATCGTACAAAATAACTAAACAGATTTATACGGAATGTCTAGACGACAGTCCATTATAGCTATCTCGTTTACTATAATCAGAAAACAACTGACAGCCAAACCAACAAACTTTTTACTATCACATTGAGCTTAAGCTAACTTCGTGATACATAAAACCCGAACCCGTATGTCTGAAACTCAACACAAGCGAAACACTTTTAGCACGTAACTTCATGTTACGAGTCACAAATATGTCACGGTCTGTAACATCGATTGTTTACAGCGGGTCTCCTAGATGACGTCACTGATCAGTAGTACTGGAAAACATGAACACGCTGTGAGGAACAGTTTCTGACATGGCGCCGTATTTGTGTTTCGATCCCTATTTGAATTTCGATGACCTGCTTTGTCAATATAGCAAGAGAAGAGAACAGTACCCTAATTACAAATAGTGTTTGTTCTCGGCGTCATTAAGCTTAGCTATAACAACGTTAAAGTATTTAGCGGCGTTAAAGTTTAGTAATAAAGAGATTTTTTATAGTGTTTTAAACGTCAATAAAATAAAATTAAATTCAAATACTAAAATGCCGTTAAGGTATGCTGAGCGGCATTATAGTCGTGGTTGGATAACTGTAAATTGTAAAAATACTAAACTAAAACGCAAAAAACCTATTTTTGTTAATTTAAGTCATTGTTAAGATTTGAAAATTACCAGTAACTCTCGCTTATGAGTTATAGTCGTGAAACGTCACCCATTTCTTATTTTTTCGCGCTTTTTTGTCCGTAACCCGAAATATGATTATGTTGGATAACGGCATTAAAGCTTGTGGACGGCAGTAGTTCACAATCAGCGAGTGACTTGTAATGGGGTACTTTGTTTTGTAATGGGTGAATATAATTATTTCATCACATTTGTGTATAACATACATAACTATTTATGTTTGTATGGAGTGTTTGTCGAAGAGGTTAGGTGTCACAAGTAGGTCAAAAAATTTAACATTTTCGTCCACGGAAATTTCCATATAAATAAAATTAGGATTTTTTTTAAATTGTACTTTGAGCAAAAATATTAACAGCAGTTTTTTGCATTAAATTACTTAATTAAATATTTTTTGATCTTAGTAATCCTTGTGGATAACAAATACTCTTGAATAATTTAACATTGTGGTGGCAGCAAACCTTGCGTGCGTACTGCTCAGCCTCTTTGAGGTATCTCGGGTATCTCGAAGACACCGAATATATTGTACAAGACGACGCTGAGCTATTTGGTTCAGATAGAAATTGAATATGTAGGTGTTCTGTAGGAGTTAGTAATTCAGGTAAATGTAGTGCATAGTAATAGGAGTTTGTGGTACTGATAAATGTTAGCGTCAGGGTGTAATCATATTCAATCTACGTCAATTTATACATAAATGAAATTGTGATTTGTGCCACGTTAAACCCGTACATATTGATATACCTAATAATAAACAATAATAACAGCGTCCCACTGCAGCGCAAAGGCCTCTTCCCATACAGAAAAGATACGGGCATTGATCACCAACCAAGCTTTACCCGGCCCGGCTTCGCACGAGTAGCATAGTACTAGTAATAGTACATATTTATCTACGGTGCACCTTCCTACCTAATTACCTACTTACCTAGCTACCTACTGTAGCGTGACCTCTTCGGTTTCAACTTTATGGTGTGCCTTTTCTAGCTGATCATTTTTTTTTAATTCTTATTTTTTTTCATTTTGGATGGAGATCATTCGCCGTCAATACATTTTTGGGCTAAATGTGAAAGTGCCAAACAAGAAAAATGCTATATTCCGAAAGAATACGTTTTCCTCTTAATTTTTTACATTAGAAACAAATCTGTAGGGTCATACTCTGTCAAGTTACATGAAAAATCGAAAAATCACTTTGAAGAGTGATGTTATGAATTTAATTGATTTTAATTCAGGCAAACTATTGCACACATCCATTTATATCATATATCATACACACTTCTTTTGCTAGTAGATTGAAATAGCTGAATTATTGGAATAATACGGCTGTTTTAAACTGCATGCATTTAATTCGTCGTTCTTTCTCTTCCGTACCAGCTTGAAAATATGACAACAGCTTGGAGTTGTTTCTTTTCATCTTTGTTGCATTAATATATATACAGAGTGTTAAAAAACCCAAGACATATCCGGACATACTCGTAAATTAAGCTAAAAATGTTGCTAGGAACGGACTTAAATTTTTGGTGTGACGTTGGTGGAAATCCAGTGAGCTATTATAAGCTCAGCCTTTAGATTGATGCAGAATAATACCCTACTTTTTACTTGCGTGGACAAAGAAAACATGTTATACGGCACACATGACAGCAAAATCCTAATAATAAGACGCTGAAACGGAAACAACGTTGTTAACTCGCACGCTCCATTGTTTTTAATGAGAACAGTATCTATATATTACAATAGCGGCTAGAGAAAATGTTAGCAATAATCGTTTTGTCACGTACAAGACAGTTCTCTTAATACTATCACTGTTTGGTTAGTATAATGTGTTCAGCATGGTGTCAGGGTAATCGAGTTTCAAGTATTTGTTATGGAGGGAAATTAAGATTCTAATGGAGAAAATCAGAAGTAGACCATTTGTGTATTATGGTGAGAAGATGTATCTCTTTTAGTAAGTTATGATCGTATGAAATATGAAATGATTGTCATCTTTGATCTCGCTGTGAGATCGTTGCTCTAGTTAAATGGACTTTCAACCAAAACTTTTGCTCAATTGATACAATTCAATGTAATTAGGACCGGTGTGACCAAGTTGTTCTCTTTCCAAAGTAAATCAGGCACAACTTGAAGGACATCAGACTAAAACTTTATTCTACTTTGTCTAATTAGATCTCAAAGATGGCTACGGTCCATTTGTATTTAAAATATATCTTTCCAAATTAAATAGGAACGCGGCAGGCATATTCAAAGTACGGCGTATTGTATCATTTGTTGATCTACAGTTCAGTCAAACTTTACTGAAACGTCTGAAGTCTTCAGTTCTCTATACATAACTAGGAACTTATTGAGCTTTATTATATCACTTCTACCTAGACTTGAATGAAACCCCGCGGTTGCGACCACAACATCAACGAGGCATTCAAAACCGATGCTAAATAATTTAATTATTATTTATTTATTCTAAAAGTTTTATAATTCGAGTAGGTTTTAGTTGTTACTCTACCTTTATAAGATGTACAAATAAATAGCGTTTGAATAATTATTATTAATTATTTTAATAATTCATTGTCTCGTCCTACCTGCTAGGTACCTACCTACTTATACTCGTGCAGAACTCCAACCTTAAAACCCGTAACGGAATTAAAACTCAAATTGTCATTAATACTATAACTCTTGCCCCGAACCCTAATAATACCTACTAATTGGTACCGAGAGGAAAACATACTACTTTTTTCAACAACGTTGATTTGTGAGAACGACAAAACTTCGGAACAAAGATAACATAGGCCGGGGAAATTAGGTTTGAACCCTGTACTGAGTTTTAATTCCGTTACGGGTTTTAAAGTTGGAGTTCTTCATTCAAGTCTAGGTAGAAGTGATATAATAAAGCTCAATAAGTTCCTAGTTATGTGTAGAGAACTGAAGACTTCAGACGTTTCAGTAAAGTTTGACTGAACTGTAGATCAACAAATGATACAATACGCCGTACTTTGAATATGCCTGCCGCGTTCCTATTTAATTTGGAAAGATATATTTTAAATACAAATGGACCGTAGCCATCTTTGAGATCTAATTAGACAAAGTAGAATAAAGTTTTAGTCTGATGTCCTTCAAGTTGTGCCTGATTTACTTTGGAAAGAGAACAACTTGGTCACACCGGTCCTAATTACATTGAATTGTATCAATTGAGCAAAAGTTTTGGTTGAAAGTCCATTTAACTAGAGCAACGATCTCACAGCGAGATCAAAGATGACAATCATTTCATATTTCATACGATCATAACTTACTAAAAGAGATACATCTTCTCACCATAATACACAAATGGTCTACTTCTGATTTTCTCCATTAGAATCCTAATTTCCCTCCATAACAAATACTTGAAACTCGATTACCCTGACACCATGCTGAACACATTATACTAACCAAACAGTGATAGTATTAAGAGAACTGTCTTGTACGTGACAAAACGATTATTGCTAACATTTTCTCTAGCCGCTATTGTAATATATAGATACTGTTCTCATTAAAAACAATGGAGCGTGCGAGTTAACAACGTTGTTTCCGTTTCAGCGTCTTATTATTAGGATTTTGCTGTCATGTGTGCCGTATAACATGTTTTCTTTGTCCACGCAAGTAAAAAGTAGGGTATTATTCTGCATCAATCTAAAGGCTGAGCTTATAATAGCTCACTGGATTTCCACCAACGTCACACCAAAAATTTAAGTCCGTTCCTAGCAACATTTTTAGCTTAATTTACGAGTACTTAGTTTAATGTACAGAATGCGTAGAGAATGGATATGTCTTGGGTCTTTTAACACCATGTATATATATTAATGCAACAAAGATGAAAAGAAACAACTCCAAGCTGTTGTCATATTTTCAAGCTGGAACGGAAGAGAAAGAACGACGAATTAAATGCATGCCGTTTAAAACAGCCGTATTATTCCAATAATTCAGCTATTTCAATGTACTAGCAAAAGAAGTGTGTATGATATATGATATAGATAGATGTGTGCTATAGTTTGCCTGAATTAAAATCAATTAAATTCATAACATCACTCTTCAAAGTGATTTTTCGATTTTTCATGTAACTTGACAGAGTATGACCCTACAGGTTTGTTTCTAATGTAAAAAATTAAGAGAAAAACGTATTCTTTCGGAATATAGCATTTTTCTTGTTTGGCACTTTCACATTTAGCCCAAAAATGTATGGACGGTGAATGATCTCCATCCAAAATGAAAAAAAATAAGAATAATAAAAATATGATCAGCTAGAAAAGGCAAACCATAAAGTTGAAACCGAAGAGGTCACGCTACAGTAGGTAGCTAGGTAAGTAGGTAATTAGGTAGGAAGGTGCACCGTAGATAAATATGTACTACTCGTATTACTAGTACTATATAATAATAATAATAATTTATTTAGCAAAAAGAAGAAAACAATGCATGTTACGTTATTATGGTATTACATTTGTGCTCAATTTTGTGAATAATGACCCATATGCTAGGAAAATCCTGTGTTAGAGGGGCCATCCATTCGTCCGGTAAGATTATTTTACAAAACTAGGGAATCTAAAACGTGTAACAGTGGCAATAGTTTGTGAGTAAGCGCGTGTGATGTGTTGTAATAGGGAAAGTGTATGAGTGTGTGGTGTATGATGTGTGTATAAGTGTGTGTGTGTTGAAGGGGAGGGTGATTTGGGATGTCTGTGTAAGCGTTCGTAATATTAATAATTATTTATTTATTTGCATATAGGGGTTTCATCAGTGCTTCTGTTTCATCATAATCTAGGGTGAGGAGGAATTCTTTAGTTATTTTTTTACATGTGTGTGTGTTTAGTGTATGTATATTATGTTGTTGATGTATTTTATTGTATATAAGGGCACTTAGGTAGGGGTAGTGATGTCTAGCGAATGTAGTTTTTGTATGTGTTGTGGGACAAGCCGGTTTGGGTCTTCTTCTTACTGTCGGGCTGTTATTTACGCTGTATGGAAGAGTGGCGTGTTTTCGCATGACTGCGCGTAGTATGAATAGTTGTCGAACCGTTGGTGTTTTAAAGTCCATGTAAAGTTGCCGCGTTGGGAATCTAAAGGATCTTTTTAGAATGACTTTAATTACGGCTCTCTGGGCTCGTTCCACTTGTATAATGTCGGTCTTGGCGGCTCCTCCCCAGGCAGTGATGCAATAGCTCAGTACTGATTCGGCTAGTGCCGAGTAAACAATCTTAAGGATTTCGCTGGTAGCCCTTAGCTTCTTAAATAGAAAAATAAGTTTTCGTATTCGTGCGGACACTGTTTGTAAGTGTGTTTTCCAGGATAGGCAGGCATCTAATTGGAGGCCGAGATATCGTACCACTGGTGCTCTAGTTACAACGGGGCATGTGCAAAGGGGGAGAGGGTTGGAACATTTGTGGGCTTTAATAAGTAGTGAACCGTCTTGTGGTAGGGTGGAACGTCTTGAGCCAAAGGTGATAAAATTAGTTTTCGCAACGTTTAGTGTGAGATTGTTTTGCTTTAGCCATAACATCACTTCACTGAGTCCCTTTTCGGCTGTCTGTTTAGCTGAGGCCCAATCACGGCCATACGATAGAATTGCCGTGTCATCCGCATAGGCTATTATTTTTGTGGATAAAAGGGACAGCTGACAGAGTTCGTTGACGTAGATCAGAAAAAGGAGAGGACTGAGCAAACTTCCTTGTGGGACTCCGACAATTACAGGATTTGCTTCACTAACGTACTCCCCTATCCTAACACACTGCAATCTATCAGTAAGAAAGTTTTTAAACAAGTCGTGAGCGATGCCTCGCACTCCGATGGATTCTAGTTTAGAAAGAAGTAGAGGAACAGACACTGTATCGAACGCCTTCGAAAGGTCTAGGAAGATTCCTAGACACTTGAACTTATTGTCGATTTTGTCAACTACAAAATCTAGTAAAGATGTCACCGCATCCTCTGTGGATAGTCCGCGTCTGAAACCGAACTGGTTTTGGGAGAGAATTTTATGTTTATTTAGGTAGTTATTAAGGCGTTTGTACATTATTCTTTCCAGAATTTTAGAGATTGCTGGAAGGACTGAAATTGGGCGATAGTTCGTGACCTTGTTTCTGTCACCCGACTTGTATATTGGATGTACGATGGCTTTTTTTAGAGCGTTGGGAAATATACCTGTGCATATTTCCAGGTTGCATATACGTGTGATAGGTGGAACCAGAATGTGACTAGCGTGTTTTAGCAATTTTGGTGGGATGCCGTCACAGCCCGTAGCACTGTCAATCCGGAGGCTGTTTATAATTGAATTAACCTCTTCTTCGTCTGTTTCCAGAAGAACCATTGAGTTGGCTGTATTTTGTTGATGGATGTCGACAGACTGAGGGCAATTTAAGTTAGGTATGTTGTTTGCAAGATTTATACCGACGTTTGCAAAGAACGTGTTAACATTGTTGACGGACTTAGTGGGGCAGTTTTCGATTGATAGGAGTTCTGTTGGTGTCGAGCGCACGCTTTTGGTGTCAGTTATACTGCGGACAGTTTCCCACATTTTTTTAGGGTTGCATTTAGCTTTTTGAAATTCCTTTTCTTCATAGTCCGACTTTATCCTTTTTAATAAATCATTGCAGAAGTTGCGATATCGTAAATAAGTTATTTTTAAGATCTGGTTATTCGGTTCCTTATTATTATAGTGCATTCTGTCTCTATTACGTATGCATCTCAAAAGACCTGTAGTTATCCAAGGCTTTATTTTTCTTTGTTTGCATGGGATTGTTCTATAAATAGTATTTTTAATTAATATGGGGGAGATTATATTTAGTAATTCATTGGTAGCTTGGTTGGGCTCATTCATTGTATCTAAAACAGAGAATTTACAGTTTTCGATATCAGAGATAGCGCCTGAAAGATTAAGGGAAGATGTGTGAACTTTATTGTTAATAGGTTTGGGTTTGTTATTTTCTAAATTTAGCAAGACTGCAAAGTGGTCGGTTATTGTTGTTTTTAATATTAAAGTAGTCGCTTTGTGGTTGGTTTTTAAAAGAATATGATCTATACAGTTATGCAGGCGAGTAGGAAGAAGGTAGGCTGGGAGAAATCCGTGAGACGCAGTCATGTTAAGGTACTGTAGAGAGCGTGGGTCTTTGTTATCAGGGCTGATATTGATGTTTACATCTCCAATAATTGTGGTGTGATTGTGATTTTTAAGGTCAAGAATAACATTATTTAGATGGTCTAGGAATGGGTCAATGTTTCTTTGTGATGGTGGTCTGTATAAGGCAATGATAGTTAGGTTGTTTTCTATGGAACAGGTTAGGCAACTGGCGTCAGGGAAAGTCGGTTCAGTTGTAGTGTGACGTAGATTATTCCTAACATATAAAACTAAGCCATCGTTTTGGTTAATTAAACTTTGGGTTTGGTGCGATGAGAATCCATCCAAAATAGGGATGTTTCCATTTTGTTTAAGCCAGCATTCAGATAGCACAATTACGTCGCATGATATTTTCATTGTGACTAGGAGACATCTAAGTTCGTCAAAATTTTTAGTGATACTTCTGATATTTAGGTGTAAAACATTTAATGCATTTGACGTGTGTAAATAATCTTTGCAGCGGTCTGGTTGACATGTATATGACGTAGATACTTCAATACGATCTAAGTCGGTAGATATGTTATTTAAAGCAGCCATTTATTAGACACATGGTAACAAAGTGTGTATAGGGGTTCGATATTAATTTGAGTTTAGGTTTTGATGTTAATGAGTCAGACGTATAGATTAATGTGCAGCCATTCCGGTTATTTGAACGAAAGTAGGTTAAATCGTTATATGGAATACATACCGACAAAACAGACCGTTGAGTGATATGTGTTTTTATTATACGTATATTGTTATGCTTAATCAGTGTGGTGGTAGCATAAAGGCTTGTGCAGACCAGCGCGACTTGTCGCGCGACGCGACACGAACAATACAATTTCTAAGAAAACTTCACAGTATAACAATAACCGGTGTCACGTCGCGCGACAAGTCGCGCTGGTCTGCACAAGCCTTTAGTATTAATGTTGTGTAATGTGTGTGTGCTAGTGGTGTATAAGTTGTAGTGTTGGGTATGTGATGGATGGGTAGTTAGCCATGCTACCCGTGCGAAGCCAGGCCGGGTAAAGCTTGGTGATCAATGCCCGTACCTTTTCTGTATGGGAAGAGGCCTTTGCGCTGCAGTGGGATGCTGTTATTATTATGTATTATTAGGTATATCAATATGTACGGGTTTAACGTAGCACAAATCACAATTTCATTTATGTATAAATTGACGTAGATTGAATGTGATTACACCCTGACGCTAACATTTATCAGTACCACAAACTCCTATTACTATGCACTACATTTACCTGAATTACTAACTCCTACAGAACACCTACATATTCCATTTTTATCTGAACCAAATAGTTCAGCGTCGTCTTGTACAATATATTCGGTGTTTGTCGAGATACCCGAGATACCTCAAAGAGGCTGAGCAGTATGCACGCAAGGTTAGCTCCCACCATAATGTTAAATTATTCAAGAGTATTCGTTATCCACAAGGATTACTAAGATCAAGAGAACTCCTGTTTATATGGCAGAATATTCAGAGTAACTATACAATGAGAAACTTACGTAATCTGAGTTAAGGATGATTTATGCTATATAAACCGTGTTGGGCGCGGGCCTTGCCATGTACGAGGCGCGGGCGAGGCAGGAATGCAAAATTTCACGAACATCCTAACTAACATTTCTACATGAATATTCTCACGGGATCCAGACTTATGCGGGTGGAACCGCGGGGCGTAGTTAGTTGAAAAATAATCAAACTGTCATTATTTTCACTGACAGAGTTCAAAGTCTTAGTCAAATAATTGATTTCAATTAGGCACATAAAAGGCACTTTTGAACGTCAAAAGTACTTAAACTTGAAAATTAAAGTTAATAATTATTATGGCAACTGACTCTAGTTTTATATAAAGCAGTTCATGCTACACCGTGCAGCATCCGTGTCCCGTTCGAATCTTGGTCTAATCTAACTACGGCACACAGGATTTTTTTTAGAGACATTATATATGGATATTTATGCTTTCATGAAAAGGCCATATCTAGTTAAAAAAACCTGAGGAATTTAATATAAGTAATACATTTTAAAATACTAAGTTTTACATAAAAAGTATGTTTCACTATAGATATGTAAATAAAATAGGAGAACAGTAATAAATGAGGTAATTAGAGATTTTTATCGAAAATCTTGGTATATGTTCAAATAATTCTTGTTTTTTATATCTCTTATTCCATCTATCCTCCGTTCTCCTCGTGTTAAGTGATGTATGTCGGTGACGAATAAATATTATATATTATATCCATCTAAAATAGCCGTTGCCCTCTCCCTGCCGCCGCCAGCCTTTCTCTCCCTCCGCCGCTGCCGCCTCTCACCACGCGATATATCGTCTAACCCCTCCACGCGGCCGTAACGCTTTTTCGTGACAGAAAAAATCCTAGTACCCCCCGTCTATATAGAAGTTTCACTTCAATAAAGAAAAAGTTTTGTATGACTTGCATATTCCCTATTGTTATTTCCCGTTCCCCACGATAATAACCCAAACACCTAAAAGTATTGGTCCTTTCAAAAAAAAGTATTTTAACATTTCTATAGCAGCTTTAGTAAGCAATAATCTCGCAAAAACATCTAGAAATACAAGTAATAACATGCTCAAAGCCCGCAGTAGAATCCACAAACTTCATAGTTTTATTGTTAACTACTTCTTGAACAAAACTTCAATAAAAATAAAAAAACTTTTACTGCGGATAATAATACGGATGCACTCTAAAAAGATGTTCAATCCTCCGAAAAGATTTTCGTGCTTCGAGTTACGTCGCTAAAGACAATTGTGCTCAAGTACAGCATCAAACTGACAACGAATGCGTCTATACATCTCAGAGGCTGTTTCTGAATGTTGATAAAATACATGAAACCCTTATAACGAAAGGGTCTGCCTCATAAACCTGTCCTTCGAGATTTTAGGTGTTCTTTTGTTTTGTTTTCCTTAATATAATTTTTTAGCATTTTGCTGTAGTAGGTATGAACCTATTTCCCTTTTCCTCGTACGTTAGAAGGTGCCTACTTGATTTAGTGTTACCTTCATAGAATATTTTACGTAGAACACTGGTGATTTCCTGTTTACTTGTTTTGTTCTTAGGCTACAGAACTGACTAGGCGGGAACTGATAAAAAACTGTTGCATAAGCAAGATGTAAATCATTTATTTTTACCAAAGAGTATGCTTTTCTAGGCAATACTAAAAACGACAGTGTGAGCGTTCACTGTGAAAGCCAGAGCAACAAATAATAGACGGAGTATCTTCGTCCTTCGACGGATACGATCAGAATTCCCGTAACTTAACATAGAAATGGCTTCGTAGGATCCAGGAGTTGAAATCAAATTCTCCGACTGTCATACTAGATGAAAATATTTTAAGTCTACGTCGGGGTCAACGATGCAATATATCAAGGAAATGTCTGAAAGACTGTGCGCTTTTATACCTCTACCGCACATTAAATACTTTAATTATTTGGTAGAAAAGTTGAGACAATCATGTTTAGTTGAATTTAGATATTCCCGAAGACATGACTGCAAAAATAGCGAGCTGTAAAAAAAATACCGGCAATGCTATTAGCACATTTTGGTCATATGTGGCAACTTCCGGAACCCTTATAAAAACAACTAGCTGAAGAGGGAACCAGTTTAGAACAAATCCCTAACACTACGATTGTTCAAGGTTATAACAAATTTAGGAAGGTAAGGAAAACTCTCATAATACTTGTACTTAAATAACGTTTTTAGGCAATTTAATATTGCTCCACGGACCTCTGAACTTTGCCACCTTGCCAAATTAATTTGATCTCATAATAATCTTGTACGACTTACGTTGGAGCTCACTTAAAAGTTAATATCTCATAATAATTAAATTGTATCACCTAAGATAGTTAATTGACTCAGGCGTGACTTTGCGGAAATACATTATAAAATACAATATACGTCGTCTATTGTATTGTATCACCTAAGAACAATGTCGAGGGTCAGTGATTTGGATTAAAGGATTTTAAATGGACAAATGAGGCGGAGATTAATCACGAAGTGAAAAGTTAAAGGTTGGAGTGACGTAAGGGAAATCTAATAAATGACTTCATTTGGGTCCGTCCTCTTTCCGATAAGGTTTTCCTCTACAGTACCTAATTATGATAGTTTTGTATTGCAAGCGTTTAGTAGGTTGCATCCCAAATTTGTAAATTTTTTAACGATTTAAACAGAACATTTGTGATGATTAGTCTCAGGAATAATTGCTGGGGTTTGGGCTATGCGTAATCATTGTCTGAAACAAAAATATACTCATTCAACATTAACCATTCTTTGTCTTGTTCTAGGCTTGTGATACGGCGCCTGCACAGCATCGCCGCAAAGCACGCGCACGAGCTGCAGCGCGACAGGGAGCAAGCACCAGGAACCAGAAACCTGCGTCGGATACTTGATCCCGTGGGCACGATAACGAAACCTTTTTGCAAATCTATCCCCATCCCGATAAACTATAAATGGATAATGGAAAACGACATAGTGAATGGGACTATATCCATTTATTTTACTCAGAAGTACACTACCCAGTGGGTTGACGTTCACTCGGTACATATACTAAATGCTATGACGAGTCTTACAACTTGGGCGAGAGGAAAGCGTCACCGACGAGATTATCACCACGACCAAGTGACTTTAGGTACGTTTCCTTGTATCAAGTTGATCTTTATGTAAAACTATTTGCGTACTTCCAATCAATTAATGGAATGGGTTACTATTTGACTACTGGGTATGATCGTATTGTGTTGCTAGTTGGTGCTCAGTATAGTTACTCAGAATTTATCTTTAGAAACGAATAAAGTTTCTACTCAAAATCACTTAAATCATGTTAAAATCTAAAACATTAACATTGTCTTTAGAAGTTATGTTTAGAAAAAAAAGCAAGTAAGCGCTTTGAGACTTAAAAAATTTAATTACTATTTCTATGACATATTTCGGAGTAGATTGCCGAATATCTCATAATGTCAAAGCATTCGTTTAAATAAGACATCAACCGATCTACATGTTTTATAGCGGTCATCAATCCGGGATATTTCGTGACTCTAAATGGCACTTTTAATGACAATTTTGCAGCCAATATAATTCAGTGTTAAAAAAATAGGTCATTCACGATCTAATTAGAAAACATTACTACATTAAAAAAAAAAATATCGCCAACTCATAACGTCCTCCTTTTTTTGTGAAGTCAGCAAAAAGTGATAAACGGTAAAACTAGCAATGCAAAACCAACGTTTTCCTTTATGTTAAAATAAAGGAAAACATTGCTGTTACTAGTTATTATAAAGGGATGCACGGAGCAAACGTAATTTCCTGTTAAACAAGAGCGAACTGAGAAAAAGGATAGAGGCAGGAATATCGGATGAAAGATGAAAGTACGGTTTTTATTCTGTTTTTCATATGTAAGATGTCTGCTTTCGTCGGCCAGAGGCAAAGGTTTTGCTGTAATAAATGTAGAATCTACAGTATAAAAAATCTGCATATCAATTTAATTTTACTTGCTGCCTTGCTTCACCCACCTGTCCAAGTCAGTATGTGTCCGAGTCGCGATTCCGTGGGAATATCGGTATTAAAAGTTCTATATTATTAAAGTTCTATGTCGTAGTCCAGGTCATGGTCTACCCATGTGCAAAATTTCATCCAAATCTGTTCAGCCGTTTTAGCGTGAAAGCGAAACAAACAAACATACACACTCACATTTAAAATAGTTGTATGATTATATTATGTAGTAAGGATTCAATTAATATTCAACATCAAAGTCAGGCTTAGTAAAAGTTCAAAAGAACCAACTTGAATAAAAGACTGGATCTCATATAGAAAGTTATTAGTTTTGCTGAAGTTTATATACCTATTGAAATAATTAAATTTATTAAAAGGTTATTACTAAATTGATTTCGGTTTGCACTTAAGAAACAAATTCAATGAATAATGTAATAGAATTTCATGTTTGAAATATTTTAATAACAATAGCGTACCTCTGGCATATAATTTCATACTGCAGTTAAATTAAATATACCTACAAAACTTTTTAATTAACAACCAGCTCAACACCGAAACTACTCACAGCTTTACTCTATATAAGGAATATTCATTAATTTCCACAGCGTTTTGGCTTCTCCACACACGAAGTAGAAATCCGCTCCGTATCAAGTGCAGCTGGGCTAAAGCTGGGAAATAGTCTGGGAGCTCACCGAGCCGCACGTAACGCTATTGAAAAACATCGACATGTGACATGCTCGGGTTGAAACCAAATCAAATATTGACCGTGGGAATGTCCCGGTATGTCGCAAGCATTCTTGATGACAAACGTAGGTAGGTTATATATAACCTAACCAACCTTTTATATTTTGATGGCGTTCAATATAACGAATCCATTTTGAATATACACTCATGTACCTATGTAAAAAAGTAGATGGATTGGAACGGTTGAATTTTGTAGTGTTCATGTAAAGCAATTTCAGCAAATTTATAGTGCAATGTCAAATGTTGTTCAGAGACCTGTCGGTATTTTAATTCATTGATTAATTGCCTTTGAATACTGACGTCAATAGAATAGAAATCTAATCTAAGTTATGCCGTTATTCCCACCGGAACCGAACCACAAAAAAAAACATTATTAAATCATGGTTGCATCATTCTTGGTAGAAAATTACCCCTTTCAAGTATAACGCTTTCCATTAGCTCAGTTTTATTATTTTTACCTAGAACGGGCTTCGTGTCTCAGGGACGTGACGGGAATTGTAATCACCTCACAGAATCTCATAATTCATTGATACGAATAGAATAGATAATGTATTGTAATGTATGCTTATTTGCTCACACTTGGCCACAAATGTTGATTTTGATTGGGAATCCTCAGGAATGCTGACAGCATTTGTTGACAACATACATTGGAATATTGTTGTTACCCGGCAAAATACGATTAAAAAAACATAACACATTAGATTTTTAGTAAAAAAGGTTTGCCAAGTAGGTAACGGTTTATTTTGGAAGTTTCGCGTTGTGAAACTATACGTTTTACAGTAAAATTTATTGTAATAACGTGCTGCGAAGAATGAAAGTGTTAGGAATCAATTCTTTCTTTTATAAGTTTGTTCAAGCGAGATTTTCTTTTGTACTTTAGTAAAGGAAAATCCACCTTTGTGCGTAACAAAAACGGTTACATACATTATTTTCTTAAAAGTCCCTATTTTGAGATTCTATAGAGCTAGTAAACTCAAGATTAAACTTATAACGCTACGATAATTTTATGGTTGTTTTCATACAAACAACGGTTCTTGGTTCTTTCTTACCAAAGACAAAAAAACATTGTTGTTTATATTTAGACCTAGGTGTAGATAGGGATTGGCTCAGGATCGAGTTTAGTGGAAAACGGAAAGAGAGGGTTTTTCCCTGCAGTGGGACAAAAAAGTCTGATTATTATTATATTGGAGTAACAAAGTTAGTAAACGCCAACCGCGTGACTAATTGCCTCCGTACGGAACTCTTCTATTGAAAACTTCAGCTGCGCGATGCTTTGTTTGTCACAAGCGAGCCTGTGTGAGAACAACATGAGAGTGAAGTTACTAACTTTGTAGACCGGTCTGTCGGTTTGCTGTTAGTGGCTGAGGAAATGAGTTTCTGCATAAAAAGACCTTGGTAATTGGTTGGTAAAATACTTTTAGTAAGAGAAAATGAGTCGATTTGTGGAATAGAATATTTTACCAAAACAAATGTCAAACTACGTTTGTTTATTACTTAATAAATTTACTATTTCTTTTAGAATGAGAGGTAGCGATGTACCTAACACATATAACACACATTAACATAATATTAGGTATGTTTTATAAGCATCATCTGCCTAGTATTGTCCCAACTATGTTGAGGTCGGCTTTTAGTCTTATCGGATGCAGCTGAATACCAGTATTTTACATGGAGCGACTGCCTATCTGACCTCCACAACCCAGAAATTGGATATCACGATACCTTTTAGCAAAACTGGTTGTTAGACTTTCAGGCTTCTGACTACCCAAAATGGCTGCATAATTCAACGAATGACAGCCAGGACCAACTGCTTAACGTGAAACTCGAACCAAACAATCGACTGTCTCTTCATAATACCGTATTGTATGTAATCAGATCCTGTTACGCATTCCCACTCCTCAACGATACTCAGACGATCGACAAGGATGTTGGCGGAATTGGCACTGGCGCTCATTTTTGCGGCTCGCTTGTGTGACGTTGCGTGATCGGCTATGTAGTATAGAGGCAGCAAGTGTAATCTGCACGTACTGGCTAGTCTAGTATTGACACTTTTTTACTTATTTAGATGGAAATATAACTGCTGAAAAAAAGTTAACATTATTAGTTATTTAGGTAGGTATATATTGTAAATAGGTACACAGTAGTTTCACAGATGACGTCAGTATATATTATAGGCAGGTCGCGAGTGCGGATACTTACAACCTTTGCTGCGCAACTCCTCAAAACAAGAAAAGTTTCGATTAGCGTTATTAGCTGTGTTTGTGGAGAACTAAACAAACATTACCAACTAATTTTCCCTTTATATGTATTCATTCAATGGTTTGTGTTCTTCTAATTGTAGGCTTATATTTTGTTATGGTATGGTTACAAGACAAGAATAGGTTAGTTCTCATGCCATGAATGACTGTGAATATTTATCCCATATATTACTACATATTACTACTATATATTTATATTTTATATTACTATATTTTTTTTTATCCTAGCCTACAGCTGCTGAACAAAATCTTAAAATTATTTTAAAAGTTTTATTTTTCTACTAAAGTAACAGCAAGTATACAAGTGTATTGTGTATTTTTATACTTGAACTCAATACTGAGGGCGTATGAAATCGTAAGCTTATAAAAATACATCTCAAACGCGAGTTGTATAATAAATCCTCTTTGCTTTACTAAGACCAAAAGTGTTTACAAACTGTACCTACTCAGAAACGGGCCTGGTGACAATAGAGTCAAGAAGGTTCTGGCAGTCTCAAAAAGATGTATAAGTACATCGACAAGAAAACAAATAATCAGCCTATAATATTCCCACTGTATGGGACACAGGCCTCCTCTCTTCGAGAGGGAGTAGATAAGCCACCACGCGGGCCCAGTGCGGGTTGGTAGATGTGACATGTCTTCGAATTTTTGGTTCTAGGATATCAAAGTCAAAGTCAAATCATTTATTTCAAATAGGCCC
Organism: Agrochola lota; assembly: GCA_947364205.1. NCBI lineage: Eukaryota > Metazoa > Arthropoda > Insecta > Lepidoptera > Noctuidae > Agrochola > Agrochola lota. The sequence goes on along the minus strand of OX376235.1, from coordinate 13,928,629 downwards.
TTGCAAGGCACTTTTCAACGTCAAAAATTACAAAAAATTGTTTTGATTCTAGTCGCCCCTTCCAAAAGGTAGTTTTCGTATGGAGAAGAATGGGCAAGAAACTTCACCGACAACAGGTAAAAAGAAATTTAAAAAGAGAGCAACAACAGATAAATTAATTACTTATGTGATAGATACATGGTTCGCACATATTTACAAAAATTGTAAAAGTAGACGATTTTCCAAAAAAAAGTTACAATTAATAAGTCAGTGTGTGAGGAAATAATCACAGAATGTAAAATCAATGTCATATAATAAAATATAATAATTTATACAACTAAAATTAGCAACCAGTTTGATTTTTGTCTAGATTCTAGATTATCCTATGGAGCTGAACCAGCATGTTTCCAAGCATTCTTATCTGGGATAAAATCCTCTAATTTGTAATATGCTTGTTTACAAAGTGTTCTTTTAATATGAGTTTTAAATTTTCTTTCATTTAATTGTAAAATATCACAAAGTATGATAAATATGATGACAAGATATGCCGGTTTACTAACGATGTTTTTCTTCACCGTCAAGGTTGTGAATTATGTATTAATCATAAAAAATACATTAAACACACACACAATAAAACTTCTATTGTGTCTCCTTCAGTGCCCTTCAACCGATTAAAAGGAATATTCCTTATTGAAAAGTCTTTTTTTTTTATATTCAAAATGAAAGGGCTTTGTCGCACACGCGATTATGCCGCCCTGGTTGGCTTAACAAAATCATACTAATTCCTATTCCTATTTAACAAAACCTTAGCAAAGCTTGTTTGTAAAGTATTCTAGCAGCATCAGACAATGGCACAGCTAGAGTGCTATTACAGTAACCTATCTCTCTAATTCTACAATCCAAGCTATTTCTAAATTCCTCGTTGCGGACACACTCGGTCAATATGTGATAAAAATCATCAACGGAATTACCACAAAAATCACAATTAGTCGATTTTGATTTTGCCATTAGGTATAAGAACTTAACGGGATGTGTCCGGAACGAAGTCTTAGTGCGATAGCAGTATCACATCTGTTCAACAGCTGATTGTCTATCCACGGTGAGTTCAAGGGGTGCGGTTGGATCGATTTGTACCAGATTCCTTTTTCTTGGGATCTTTTATTGAAGTACTCCTTCAAAAGCGAATAACAATCCCGTTTGACATTAGGTATAAAGTTAGTAAAGTAAGGAGAAAAATTTACAGGAATTCCATCACATATGGCCTGCTTGGCTAGTAGATCAGCAATATCGTTACCTCTTATTCCGATATGTGATGCAACCCATTGAAGAACTATGTGTTTTCCATCAGATTGTAGTTTCAAAATAATTTCCAGTATAGTGTAGGCTATCGGTGTTCCTCGAAATGTCGAGGTACACCGAGCCAAGTGTTGGAGCAAACTTCTGGAGTCTGTGAGAATGACAATATTGTTTTGATGGATCGATTCTACATACGACAGAGCTTCTGCGATTGCAATCAGTTCTGCTTCCATTATACACACACTGGCATTAATTCGGAATTTCATAGTATTTCCCTCAGACTCATAGAAGGCGGCCCCCATACCGTCACCGTCCTTAGATCCGTCTGTAAATATTTAAAAAAAGTCGAGTATTCGGAAGTAATGTAATTAATAAATAAGTTCCTTAAGCTAACAGGATTGTATTGCTTTTTTGGTGTGCTCATAAAACTTACGTCGTGTTTTATAAAATTGTTGCTATCTATACTACTAACCCATGTATTCAGGGAAAACATATTTAATTTATTACTGCAATGAACTTTTAAAGTGTGTAAGTCATGAACCGAGATTAACAGAGGGATTCTTTTGTTTTGCCAATATGAAGAATTATTACACAATGTGGATAGCTCGGAAAGTAAGTTAATACGAAAAGTCTTATTCCAAGAATTTGAACAAAAAAATATACTTGACCAAATTTCCGGAACGTAATAATTATTTATTTATTTATGTACACACAGATCTACTGTTATACTTTTCCTGAAGCGATTTCTTTCTCGTGTCTCCTTTAGAACTGACTGTTACAATCTCTTACAAATTAAATTGACCCTGTAATACAAAGAACTATTTTCCCTCCAGATTCTTGTTTCCAAACAAGTTTTTTTTTTATTACTTAGTTTACCGTTTCAGTTTTATGTATTGTTGCGTGTGAATGGGTCGAGCGGCCGAGACCTTCGTCAGTTGACCAGTGAGATACCGACCGTGAGGTAAGCACTTGTTGGACGAAAGTGAGGTCAAACTTAAAATGGCTGAAGATTCTACGGTTGAGTTGGCAATGAAGAGGCATGGCAATTGTAGAAATGTAACAAAAGTTATGGTTTTAGATTATCGTCGCTGCGTAAGATTTGTGAATACAAAAAAATATGATGAATGGATTTAAGTTACTAGTTAGTTACGAATTGTCCGCTTTGCCTTGGAGCTACAAGCGGCGTCCAGCTCACCGCCCGAGGTCTCAGAGAGGGCCGCGCTGCGGCTGGACTCTCCTGGGCTAGCTCTTTTCGGCTCGCTGTCCTCCGGGGTGGTGAGCCCTCTGCCCAAACCCTGTTCCCAAACCCCGCTCCGCTTGTTGATTTTTTTGCGGGCCGAGCTAAACTCGCCATCAGAGGACGACCCCGGCCATCCCCTGGTTTGGACCGCTTGAAGACCTTGATCTTCCCTGCAGCCCCCACAACAACGCGCGCCGTGCTCTTAAAAGGGGCCTTCTCGCCAGATGCGGCGTCGGACTCCGACCCCGCATCACTCCCCTCCTCTACTCTTTTGCTTGATTTTTTTTTAAATGTTTGCAAACTTGATCCCACGAGTATGGGGCATTTAAAAAGTCATTCCTAGGGTTACCCCCTGTGCCTAGGTAAGTGTGACATTTGTTTCCCAACACAAGGATTCCACTGGTCCCTGGCTGGGGGTGCGCTATCGACAGATGCGCCACCTGCAACTACAAAGTTACAGATGGCACTACTCCTCAGCCATTCATACCCTCGCCACGCACCAAAACTTGGTATTAGAGGATTTTTTATAGAGGTTTACATCCTCGCGATCCGGGCGGACTAAGCCAAGATCCTCGTCCCGTTCTAAGTCACAAGACATGACCGTGATCTCTTTCTGGATTACGATTTCGACGGGTGGAGTCAGGAGGATCAGTTCTCCCACTGCCGCAGAAATTCGCCATAAAAAACATTCTCTCAGAAAAACTCCACTTCCTTTTTCGAAGAGAGCATTGTCCATGCCCAGGGTGCACCGGCCCGATGACTGCTCTTCCCCTTGAACGTATCCATAAGAGACCAGCAGGCATCAGGCCTACGGGGAGGTTTTCTGCACGCACCCCTTGTGTGTTGACATGGATTGTTTATTGAAAAAAATCAAGCTTCTAAGATGTACCAAATATATAATTTCAATATGTTTATAATATGACGTATAAAAGTGATTCCTATGTCCTATTTACAGAATAAACAAGTTCAATTCATTTCTTATCAAATTCAACTTTAGCTACATTGAAACAGGTAAAGTCGTCATTGCGTCAGGTACCAAGTTTTTTTTTATCCATCAGAACTGTTTAACCTTCATAAATCAGAGCAAGCTGCCGTGCCAATCCATTATAGCTCCTACACACTATGCCGGCGCTGGCATAGTGTATAGGAGCTATTAGACTGACAGTTGAATAATCCCCCATAACAACACGTCTATCGGACACGTAACCACCCCCACCACTACAATATGACGTGAATATTCAATCGTTTAATTGAAAAATAAAACCTTCATTGTTTAAAAATAATATTACTTGCGCATTCCATGGAAATTTTTATTCAGCTGTCGGTCGGTGGAACTGACATTTATACAGCCAATAAAACGTGAGGCAGGTTCACAGCTACGCTTCAGCAACGTTGTTAACCGTTTTTAATTATAACAGTTCAATTATTTTACTGAAAGTTTATTAATGATTAAAATCAAAAGTGATTCCAGAATATTGTACACACGACTACACATCAAGCTATAATTTTCCAGTATAAGCTGACCTCGCATTGTACGGAAATCCTATACAATGCTAGATCAGCATAAACTGGAAATGTATAGCTTGATGTGTAGCCGTGTGTACACATTTGGTCACATAAAATTAAGTAAATTAATATTCAGAATGCTCGTGTCATCACATAATAACCCTTCAGCCTATTAGCTCGGCTCATAGTAATCAGCTAAGGAAATTCATTGTTTATCAAATTCACACACTACGACCTACTGACCTAAAATTCAAGAGATATATATTTTTATGAACCGTTGTTAACGTAATTAATAATATTGGAAACAGTCAGAGTGAAACATATCGTTTTTTCAACATGATACTGCTTATTTTTCAAAATACAACAAGCAGTTTGAAAGTTATGAAGGAACAGATGAACAAATATTCATACATACAAAGCCTGTTAAAATCATAGCCTACTTTTGGCTTTGTCGTAGTCGGGTAATAAATAGGGAATGTTACATCATATTATTATCTTATTATTATTATCACAGTCTGGTCCCAAGACTATCGCCACATTTGTCAGTTCATCGCCGAGGGATGCTGATGACGAGGTTATTGCGATTTAAATAAGTTTCTTATTGTTTGTCACTTGTAATAAAACATGTTGCTGTATCAAACACGTGTATGGAGATACCTACCAACAGAAAACGTGTTTTTGGGAAAGTCAAGATTATGCCTTTTTATTTTTACTACTATGGAATCTGATTGATAGTCTCAAGTGATGATATTTCTACACTAAATAAGAAACTATAATTCAATAACGTATTTCGGAATAAAGTTACTACAGAGGAATACGATTCGAAGTACTATCAACATTACCGTGACAAAGTTTGTATAAGCAGTATGAGTTAGTAACTAACCGAGTAGTGCATTAAACACATTAATTATGTAAAAAACTTTAATCAAACTGCACACGTACACAATAATTATACATTTATTTTCTAGTCTCAAATATAACCACACTATAATCACACTATAATCACACTATTTTATAACAATTCTGGAGATGTTACTCGCACTGTATCCAACAACCAACTGCCGATCACTCCTTCCGATATTCGTTTTGCAAGTATCGCCCCACCATTGCTCCGGAAGTTCGCAACGGAACAATAATGGCGCGACACTAGTGCTGCTTACCTAACTATTAATCAGATAATATCTTAAACTTTAAAATGGTTAATGTATTTAATTTTGAGTAGCCTTAAAAAGGTTATTAATTAAATATGTTTTTAACAAATAATTCAACTAATAATTAAATCATAAATCAAAATAACAACATTTACATGTAAATATGTATGTCTGTCTTTGAAGCGACAATAATTACATCATGAAGAACGTATGCTGACTCAAACTCATTCAAGTTTAGTTCACAATGTCGTTTTATTCGCAATCTGACCTTTATCACATTCAGACCTATACTGTGAAAACTTAGGTACTAAAGCACACTCCTCACACTCCAAGTCTGATTATTAATCTACAAACTTTTCAAAAAATTATTAGCTATCCTAACCCAAGTCTTTTTAAATTTATTTTTTAAGTTTTTTTACATTATTTCAATTCCTAGTCATAACCACAAATAAATGCGTTACTTTGATACCTTGTATATAGGAAATCTTCTAAGAAGGCTTTGGTCCCCTGAGTGAAATGCATTGTTTTGTTGGTCACTGAAAAACACAAAAAAAACTTATTGTATATAATGTATTCCATCACCTCGACCCTTCCAAAGAAACCTTAAGTTCTTTCAATAACAAAGGATGTACCTACATGTAAGTCCATATATAACAACGCATTAATTGAAAAAGGCACCCACAGCGTGCGCGTGAAAAAAGAAACCCCTTTAGTGAGATACACTCCTTGAGGAGGATATCCAATAGGAAATGATTAAGGATCACATGAGATCTATGGATATGATGTGATTGAATAGTGTTGTCGTAAAAATAGTGATGGTGTTAAAAAGTCTCGCAATGTTATAAAGAATAAGAACCGTGGTACCTATTTACAAGTATCATAAAAACAAAACGGTCTGAAATATCCAATATATCCCGAAAATACAAACCTTCATAGTACTGTCTCCCACAAAACATCGGGTTCGAACTAAAATACAAATATAAACAACAGTGTCTCTGCAAAAAGTAGCGATACAAACAAAGTACAAACACGCAAGTTGAATCAGAATGTTCGCTTTACACGAAAAACAATTGGAGAATGTTGAGAGAAATGCACGACAGGAGGCGCTGATCGGATTTCCATCTTCTGTAAAAATGAATGAAAAGCAAAGCTAAGCTTTTTCATGCACTTAGGTCATAAATATCTTCTTAAAAAATGTAATACCTAATTGGGTCTTCAACAATACCACTGTCAGCCAGATAGCAGGCTTGCTTTGTTGAAAAAACGATTAGATCGGTCCTTTAAAAGGGTACATATTTGAACGTCGAAAAGTAAAATACCTACGGGTAAAATGCCACTGTTCAAAACATCGAAAATTTAAATATCGATTGTATCGAAATATCTAAAATTGTTATACCTAACACGGCTCCGGCGCTGCGGGGTTTGGGCCGCCCCACGCGAGCTTATCGTCGCAGATGGTTTGAAGGCCCACCGCCGCGGCTGATGCTGGCCGGCCAAGGCGGTCAGCAAGCCGAAGCTGCGGTGGTGACCTGTTCCTCAGCTCGCGGGCCGCCCCACCCCTCCGCACCTACGCGGGCTTAAATTACACTCTAGGGGTAGAGCAGACAAGACTGCGTGAAGTCGGTTTTGCAGCGATTCGTTTCTGTCACTAAATTATGTAGCACATGACACATGATACTTCATTCATCATTTTGAACTGGAAGAAATAGGTAAGATTAGGTTAGAAATGTGACCAAGTGCTACGTCCAAGTTGCTCGCAGATTTTATTTCACCATTTTCTAATTATCCGGGTTTTCGCAATATCCGAATTATCAAATTACCCCTGACATACATAATAAATAAATATCAATATTTAGGACATTCGATACTCTGTACTTTCGATATTTAGGTATTTCGATGTCGCTTTTGTAGATAATTAGATTTTAGATATATTGGACGTAGGTTATCTAACTATTCGACATTATAAACTTTCGTTATTTTAATTTTCGGTTACATGGTCATTCGATATTTAAGTTTTCGATGTTTTGAACATTGACATTTTACCCGTAGGAATTTTAATCTTCGACGTTCAAATAATTATGTACCCCTTTAAAATCATATTCAAGTAACCGACAGCAGTGAATAACATAATTATGGACAGTTCACTCTGTCTGCAATAATTTCCAGAACCCTGTTAGGGCTCGCCTTGACTCGAGCCACCATCGATGCCGCGCTCTTAAATAAGTGGGTTTGAAATTCAGACCTTATGTTTCGTGAATGAATTCTCATAATAGAAACATAGGATCGAAATACTTGTAGGTTACCTGGAACTTCAAACAGGAGCTGTTGAGCTTGCACTGATTCAAGCTTACAAATATTAGATGATTACCTTTGCATTACAAAAAGCATTTATTTAGTACCTTTTCTCACTTTTAAATAACAAACACCCTCAAATACCGAGCACTTAGGAAATGGATTCTCCTACACATAACCCGTTTATTATTTTTCCTCTATTACCCAATTACGTGCGACAGTGTACGCACTGTGCGATATGACATGTAGTACCCTCGTCATGGAAATCACAACCACGCTGTATTTATTGTATAATTGACCGGACAGTTCGCCATTGTGTGATTGAATAGAGGAATGAGGTTTTACTCACGTGCTTAATGTGGTTAGATTACTGGATAGAATGGCAAAGAAATAAGTGTAGTGCTGCTGTTATTGTGCGTAGTACCTTTGTATTCTTTCAATGTCTGTAAAGGTAGATAAATAGGATGTCTAATTGAGGTTTCTAAGTTAATAAAATGTTTTCTTTTCTATTTTAATTTAGCTTATTCACTTCTTTTATCCTAATAGAAAAGTTAATTTAGAAAAAGGCCTTCTCTCATGGCCCTAATTAGGATTCGCTACTCAGTGGGCTAATATACCGAGGCAAGTGGAATCCAGACTTCAGAATCAACACTGAATACTACTGCCGACTCGGCAAATAAAGCGATCCCATTCATTCAGTTCAGCAAATAAAGCGGTCCGTTTTATTCCTCTAATTAGGCAATATTATTTCAGCAATACTTGGGCACAAAGGTCCACCTTTTGTAAGACCTATCGTTTTTATAATTGCAGACAAAATCGGTTTGTTTAGTGATATAAATTTCTTAATTGGTCGGCAAAATCGGCAAGGTTTAGGTAGACGTTAGACTTTAGAGAAATTCATAGTAATAAATAACTAGAAACCTAAAATAATTGGGAAATATTTAACAGATCCTCTAAAAACTTATTGACCTACTAATGCCGGACATTGAAGTGTTAACTTCTCTTGATTTTAGACTTCATCTCCTGGGTAAGGTAAACATGTCATCACTTGTCCGCTGTAGGTGTCACAACAATTAAACAAAACGCGATTTACACTCTGATTGTCCTGAAGTGTCGGGATCGATGACGCGTCCGAAATAAATGTGCAATTTATTCAAGAGAGCACCACTGCTTATACTATGTTTAGTAATTAATTGCTCAAACAAGACGTGTGCCTGATGGAATTTCCCATTGACGAAAAAATGATTAATTTCCATACAAACTTTCATCCCTATTCAACTATTTACCCCCCCCCTTAAGGGGATGAATTTTCAAAATTCTTCCTTAGTACTTCCTTATTCTTTAAATATGGAACTCTTGTGCAAAATTTTATGTTTCAAGACCTAGTGGTTTATCCCTGGGTTATTACTCCTTTCTGAATAAAACGAGTTAACGAAATGCTTTAATTATTAATAACGTAGGTATATGACGTACATACTTACATGGGATCAAATAAGTAAAAACAACATACGAGTAATATTTGCAATGAACAAAATGAGGCTGACGATATTAATAACAAATGTTTTGTTTTTACCGTAGCTATGCAAAAAAGTTAAACTTAATAAGATATCCAAATACTATTCTTGGAAAATTTTATATTTACTGGACTACGCTTTGATAAAAAAATAAAAGCTTTTACATATTTCTATACAAAATATACAAAAGGCTCTGGACAGCGATACAGTTCATTTTCATCGTGTGTACAACTAACTTGCTGACACACAAAGGTGAACCCAAAACTTGTTACTTACATATAGACTTTCAATAATATAAAATGCTCAAAAAAATATGTGCTATAAACCAACAAATTACAAAACAACACACGACAGCCGTAGTGTCGGCGAGTAAGTTACAACATCTTAAATTAGTCGGATATCAGCGATGTCCGAGCATACCGTCAGCGTGATCCTACCATTGTAGGCTGTAACGGTATTTACTATTAGTCGGAGAGATGAGATTAGAAACACAACTTGATGAATCGCTAGCACTTTTTTTTTTTTTCAGGGTGGAAAATCATCAAATGACTTCTCCCGCTCTGGGCAGAGCGAGAGGGTGTGTCAGACTTTTTCTGACTAAAACCCACCTGTGTTCCTTCCGTTGCCTGTGTGCCGGGGCTGCGATATCCCTTTCAGACAAACCCGCAACCCCAGCAGGCATTAGTCTTTCGACCCCGTCGGTTGGTGCTGACATCTCTTTGAGGCGCGCGTGGAACACAACGCGCCGTCGACACGGGCCTGGTCCTTATCGGACGGCGAGCTACCCATTGCTCACCGTCCGCGAGTCCACGCCCTCGCCCCCCTAGTCGACTAGGGGCGCGAGGGCGCGCATCTTGCCTCTCCCTCGCGCGCTCCGCCTCCTCCTTCGCGAGCATTACTGCTTCGTAGAAGGAAGTGACGGCCTCCCATGCACTCTCGCTCCGGACCATGGCCTGAACCAGGGCCAGACGCGAGAGATCGCCGCCGCCGATCGCCTCCGTGAGGACACGGCGGTGCTCCGCCCAAGCCGGGCAGACCTCCACCGTATGCTCCACCGTGTCCTCCGGGCGATCCACACAGTGGTGACACCCGGGCGTTTCCTCCCGCCTAATTCGGAATAGGAACCTCCCGAAATAACCGTGTCCGGAGAGGACCTGCGTCAGGCGGAAGGTGAGGACGCCATGGCGCCTCTCAAACCACTCCTCAAAGAGGGGACTTATCGCCGCAATTGTGGCGTGCCCAGCGCTGGGTTGCGACAATCGCACACTCCATGCTGCCATGAGATCCCGCCGGAGCTCTGTCCGCTGTGCCGTGATCTCTCACGGCAGCGGAGTTACACCCCGGCGTTTCGCCTCCTCGCGCAACTCCCACATCTGCGCGAGGACTTTCGCCTCCAGATCCCATGGCGGTAGTCCGGCAAGGAGGCTCGCCGCCTCACGGGAGACCGTGCGGTATCCCCGGACCAGCCTGATGGCCATGACCCTTTGGGACGCGTTCAACCGCTGGGCCGGTCGCAGCCTCAGTGAACGCGCCCACACCGGTGCCCCGTAAAGGGCCATGGACCGCACCGATTGACGAAGAAACAATTGATGAGTTGGCGATGAATCAGGATATTCTTTGTTGTATAGATCGCAGGAAAGAATATGTGTAAATAACGAAGATTGTTGTAGGTGTCAGCAAATATTATCTCTCTTCTAAAATAAATACATAATTATAATCCTTTCAATTCTCCGAAATGTATAATTTCTGTGTGGCTGCACAAACACAGTAAATGTTAATGTCATGTCTATTTACCATTATTCTAATCGCATGCAGCATCTACTCTACAAACATTTACTTACTAACATGTAACGCCTGAAGCAACACAAACATACTTGTTTATGGAAATATTATTATATCACAACTCCTCACTTAATACGGGTATAAATATATATAAAGGCGCTTGCTGTGTTTGAATAAATTGTAATTTTCAAATCTTGGAGAACGTACTGGAAGTTTTTTATAGGTTTTCAGTTGCAAACGAGATGAAAATAAGTATGAAAGAAAACGATAAAAGTGCAGAACGTCTACTAGTCATCTACTATAATGATAGACTCAATGGGAATCCTATCTGTAGACAAGACGTGTTCAACGAATTTGTGATAAATTTTCTCACTGGGCGGCGTTCCTTCACAGCAAATACTCAGTATTACCTAGCAATCAGTGGCGGTCAGTCACCTGATCATTACGGTCATAATATCATCTTACAATTTTGAACTGGTTTTTTTTTGTAAACAGCTGTTTTCTTCATGATTGAAGCTATTATTAAAAGTGTTTCGCACAAAATTGCCTTTTACAAAAAACAATACTGGAGTATATACATAATTATGCCCGGAGCATTCTCACATTGCGATAATCGTGAAAGGCCATCGAACAATATGCGTTGTATTATAAAGTGGCGAGCACAACTGCGGCCGGCAGTGAATATCGGAAATAAGGCTCCAGTGCAGCAGTGCGGCGTGTGTGAGCGGGCATACAGATGAATATGAACTGCACTCGTTACCACAATGTGGCCAGGGTCGTTTCGTAAATGAATCCATTATAAAAATCAGATATTTCCAGTCGTGCTTTTTTATATTGCTGATAAGTAATATAAAATGAAATAAAAAAATAGTCCTCCAGACCGTATTTTGGCCACGGTGGCCAATCTCAACGGAGACTAGCCTTCGGTGTAGGAGACATTATAGTGCGCAGACACAGGTGCACTCTCCCTCATTCTTCTCTTCCCTCACTATCATAGTCGTATGAGACGGTTTTTTACCCCACTATGGTGAAGCAACAAGGAGGGTTATGATTTTGACCGGTATGTTTGTATGTATGTATTATGTATGTTCATCTGTTACCTCATAACTTCTAAACGACTGATCATAATTTGAAAAATGGGGTATCGTTGGAAGCGTCTTGAATGTCCGCTGGTTATAGATGTTAATATGGCGCCCTCTAGAGGACAAACGTTATGAACTAAAAAAAAAAATCATGTTGGGTATGATATGAAAGGGCACGAGCACATTACAAATATGTACATATATCATATTATCTGAGTAAATAATTATGTTTAAATTTTTAAAAACAAGCCAAAGTGAGACTGTGCTGTGACGGCACGGCCGCGGTTGTAAAATTGATAACTATTAAACACGACCTAAACAAAAAAAAAATGAAGCGGCTCTGCAAATACTTTATCACGAAATTATAACCCCAAATTAATTTTAATAAAAAGTAAGTTCAAAACCTAAAACAAGACTACAGAAAAAAAAGCTCTAAAAAGTATGAAACAAGAAAATATTTCAGACAGAAATCAAAACATACGCAAGACGCACGCACGGTGTAAGACTTTATTAATTTATTTTTTCGGTGGAGTTTCTTGCTCGTTCTTCTCCATAAGAAAACTACCGTTTGAAGGGGCGACTAAAATCAATTCTATTTTTTTGTTAATTTTGACGTTCAAAAGTGCCTTTTATTTGCCTAATTGAAATACATTATTTCACTTTGACTTTGACTTTGTTGGTGTGCTGTTCGATGTAGTCTCGTTCATTAAAAGTTGGATTAGATTTGTGAATAAAAATGGAATTAGTACCTACCGCTCGATGAAACGTTCAGCAGCAAATGGGTTTATAAAACAGAATAGACAGTAAAAGGTTTTCCTCTTTATATAATTTCGGAGAGTAAACGAATTTCTTTATGAACCATCTTATTCTGACGATCTAAGAGCGACCACTTATATTGATTCTTATTTATAAACTTTTTTTAAACTTCTTTCTCAGATCCTTATTCAATATTCGTCTTAAAACTACGTCATTGTTTTCAAAATTTATAAGGTAATAAGTAACGAAATTACTCCCCAAGAGCTAACACGCTTTATTCCAACAAGGAGGAGGGTATCAGCGAAGCAAGAAATCGTTTTGGAAAATTAAACTTGCGTTGTTGCATAATGCATGTCTTGCGACTCTGAGAGTTTGATCCGGATTTTCAAACGAATAGTGTTCTGGGAATTATCAAAGGACGCAGCACCCGACCGGACGACGGGTAAAAAAAAATCTAAGCTAGCTGGTTATGGTAAAAAAAAAAAACAACTCCTTAAGATATTCATTCAGGTATCAGAATCTTGTTAAAGAACATTAAAAAGATTATACAAAACTACTCGTAATTGTCGATATATTGATTCACCCTTGGCTAGGACATGTTCGTGCTACGACAGCGTCGCTCACGTAGCGGCCGCGTAGGCTTACTACGCCGGGCCGTAGCAACGGTTCAGAACATAAATGTAAGTTCTCTCTCATAATTTACAACAATAACATTAGTACTAAGTTAGCTCGTGAGCCTTTAACACGTCAGTCCAACCCGTTGGCACGTTACTTAATGTTTTAAATGCCTTTAAGTATGTAGGTACACAGTTACAGGTATCATGTGTTATTATTATTAAACATGCTCGACTGGTTTAATAGTATATTGTAATGTGATGCATTATTTAAGATTTTAGAGCATAGACATAGACTAGAGCAAAGGCCGCTCTGAAACTTATCTGACCTAATTGCGTAACACACTTAAATCACAGTCCGAGAGTTTTGAAGGATACTGCTAATCCATTGCTTCATAGGTTTGAAAAACTCGTCTGCTCAGCAACGTAAATAACGCAATGGACGTGGGTGAACTGTCAAAATGAAACCCATTGCAATAAATTGTCATTTTAGGTGTGTTACGCAATTACCCAGCTGACTACTAGTACTACTACTTCGAGAAAAAGACTACGTAGGCCAAATCACGACACACAAACACTATTTATCTTCGCCTTATGCTGGCCTCAAGTGCTTATAAACTAGCATTTATGTTTGCCACACTTAAGTAGCTCAAAGTTAAAAGCATGAAGTTGTAAAAGCTATTCCGTGGCGAGTGTCGTCTCTTTGATCTCCGGCCGCTTCGTGCGACTCAGAGCCGCTCACACTCGCGTCACTGAGACGTGGCACAAACTGTACCAGGTGGAGCACACGGGAGTGTATAAGCTTGAGGTAAAAGTAGTATATTAACGAAATTGCTTCTTTAAAAAACTTTAAAATAAGTCTCCTGAAAAATAATATAATACCAACATTGAAAACTTTACAAAATTCTAAAATTTGGCCGCACCTCGTTACGCTAAATGTTAATTATTTTCTAACTTAGATAAGAAAAACGTTGAGCAGCATAATGAGGTCACGGCCTTCGTGCTTCACCAAGATTACTGTTACTTTAGGAACATTGACTTCCTAATTGCTGCAAATCTTTGAGGAACAGCTACATTTTACATGACCCATAATTATGTATTACGTCTATTTAGTAGGACATATTGTATGACATGGTAAGTAGTGTATAGGTTTTACTTTTATTTTTACTCTGACCACACTCCCCAGCAACCTACAATTCATACAACACGTACCTAAAACATACAAGCTTCAGGATGTTTTCTTTCACCAGTGCACATGAACGATAAATTATTTGCGAGGAAGTCACGAATACCTCAGTTGTAAACTTTTTTTTTTTTTTTTTTTGAGGGTGGGAAATCATCAAATGACTTCTCCCGCTCTGGGCAGAGCGAGAGGGTGTGTCAGACTTTTACTGACTAAAACCCACCCGTGTTCCTTCCGTTGCCTGTGTGCCGGGGCCGCGTTATCCCTTTCGGACAAACCCGCAACCCCAGCAGGCATTGGTCTTTCGACCCCGTCGGTTGGTGCTGACATCTCTTTGAGGCGCGCGTGGAACACAACGCGCCGTCGACACGGGCCTGGTCCTTATCGGACGGCCAGCTGCCCATTGCTCACCGTCCGCAAGCCCGCGCCTACGGTGGCCGGAAGTCGGCTCTGGACTCCCGACGCCCGGGGCGTCTCCTGCGGCGACTAGGGCCGCGAGGGCGTGCAGCTTGCATCTCCCTCGCGCGCTCCGCCTCCTCCTTCGCGAGCATAACTGCTTCACAGAAGGAGGTGACGGCCTCCCATGCACTCTCGCTCCAAACCATGGCCTGAACCAGGGCCGGACGCGAGAGATCGCCGCCGCCGATCGCCTCCGTGAGGACACGGCGGTGCTCCGCCCAAGCTGGGCAGACCTCCACCGTATGCTCCACCGTGTCCTCCGGGCGATCCACACGGTGGTGACACCCGGGCGTTTCCTCCCGCCTTACGCGGAACAGGAACCTCCCGAAACAACCGTGTCCGGTGAGGGCCTGCGTCAGGCGGAAGGTGAGGACGCCATGGCGCCTCTCAAGCCACAGTTGTAAACTTGGCTCTGTAATTCGCGAGAATTTGCTATGGTCTTAACAAGCAAGTACTTACTGCATTTAAACTGAACATAATTTTATTTGTTGTTGTGATACATTCGGAACGTCAAGTTCGAAGTTCTTCTGCCTCAATAACACCGCATCAATAAGTTGACTTCTCTTTGTTACATCTGAATTATATAAAACGCACAAAGAAACTCAAGATTGAGTCAAACTGACGAGAGTATTGGCAAAGTCACATCTTCAAACATTCAAATATGGAGCACGAAGTACATAATTATGTGGGGAATTATAACTCTTTAATCTTTTTTTTTTGTTTAAGCTCCATGTTTAAGTATAATAGCAAAACAATATAACAGTTTCGACCCATAAATAAAAGCACTTTTATGTCCTAATTGCTCTGAAAGTTTATAAAAAAACAAACACTCAGGCTTAAGCGAACGATCGTGAATCATTATCGGCTTTCATAGTGAGAAAATAACTAGTTGTTATATACCCTGAACATAATGTTTTGTACAAAAGGGTCTCTCGAGTATTCCGCACTGCGGTGTAGTTGCTACATTATTATTCTGTCAGAACACGATTTATTACAGGCAACTGTTACAATACACAAAGATAGTCATAAAATAAAGTCTAATGAGTGAGATGGCTCACAATAGGGTATAAACATAATGTGCGAGAAACGTAGATGTTGTGTTATGTAACGTGTGTCAATTAAATAGCCTGATTACGAACTCTCGTATTTGTGACAATAAACGAAACTATAATATTAGGATAATATTAAATCATTGTTATCTGGCTGTATATTACTGTTATTTTCTGGAAAATAGTCTCGAGCTAAAATACCTATTCGTTCTCAAAAAATATATTAAGACAATGATAATTCTCAGTTATATTTTTCCTATTCACATTGCATGCAACATTTTCCAACATCGCGACAGTAAGTAAACATAACCTCATACAAAAACCAGCACCTGTTTTGACCGATATGGCCTAAAACAAGTTCGAAAATATAGCAAGGAAATGTATCGGTATATCAATTTATTTCTGATAGTGTAAGTTTCACCAGTCATCAGTTTTCAGTGTTATTAGTTTTTGACATGATCTTAATCATTCCTTTGGAAGGACATAATTACTATTGTAACCTAAATATTATAAGCAGCGCTGTTAACGTAAAAAAACCGGCCAGTGCGTGTTTTACCAACGCACAATGAAGCGTTCCGTAGTTGGGATGAATATCTGCCATACAGGGAAAATTCACCACAGTTCACCATTAATGTTGTACTAGTAGCTTATTGAAATAGATATGGAATGGCATTGAAACCTTTGACTAATAAGCTGTAGTAAGCCGGTACAGACTGCACAGTCGCACTTCCTGTATTACTTTCGCTGTAGCTGCCTACGTCAGAGAATAGAAGAATGTGTACGTACACAATGTTGGAGTTCTTTGAGCTCCAGAAAGTATGATTGCTACTAGTCCGAATAGCAGTAATGTACCTAAGTAAATCAGAGCTAAAAGTATTTTCTAGAGATAGGTACTGACATTCTCCTTGAACTTTGACTCTTTAAAACTTAGTGGCTGTATCAGTGTAGTAAAGCAGCAGTCACTAAGTTTATAAAAAAAGCATTATTTGAATCTACATAATATATAGTTTATTTGTACGTCTTCGTCAATAAACTTACGCCCAATTATTACCGACTTTTTACCCGGATTGGGTCGGTATTGGTAAATTAATAGATATGATCTTCCTCCGCTATTTGCGGGCTCCGGTAATCAACAGATGGCGAGTAAATAGAAATTCCCTTCGCGAGCAACCTTTGAGTTAATTCAATAAGTTTTGGATCCCAATTTAATTAGGTAAGTACCCTTGAAATACTTCCCTGTTTTATGTATTCTGTAATACGATCTTGAAAGGTATTGCAAGATTGTCGTGTTTTGCTACTTGTTACGGAAATAGAAAAAGTTGTCCAGCAAAAGGGCATATCTAATGGAAAATTTAACTTTGTAGAAGGAAAACTCTGTGAAGTTACAAGTGGAATGAACTTGGTTTGTTATTAGAATGCCGCAATGACGTACATCCACCTGGGTATGATACTTTAGATCGTGGTACTGTATTTCAGTTTTAGCTGAATGGCATGTGTTTTTTACCTGGGTACTTGTTCGTCTCCCTTTGCAAGTAACAAATGACGATTGAAATTAATTACAATGTTCTTGCTCTACAACGAACCGCCCACATGATGTCATGTGCACTCAGCAGTAATTACTATTGAGATATTGTTTCTGTTGCTAAGTAATTTTCTGTCCTATCTCAGGTCATTAGGACCTTGCTGTTCGCAGGACTATTATACAGCCGGCGTTGCACGTTGTTGGGAATTTACCTGTAGTAAAATAAACATCTAACCACGTTTATTATTTTTACTATGTTTAAGAAATATAATTTGTCCTATAAAATATGTACAAAACCTAGAAAAAAATATCTAATTTGTGTTAATAGTTTTTAATATTAATATAATACGTAATAATATTCTAGTAAATAATAATGTAAAATATTTATTTCTAATGTATATTTGTAAAACACGATGTACAAAAAAATACAGTCAACATTTTTATAGCATATGAAACAACTTTTTGTTCTGTCTCACAACAAGAAAGAAAAAATCTAATTCGTGTTCAAAAAGAGGATGTAAACTGTGATATTAAAATCCTATCGCATTTGGGCTTTTAGTGTCCGTCTCTTGAATACTAATTCTGGAACCGTCTACACGGCAGGTACAAGCAGGCTCTTGGTTCAGATGAAATTCACATTTATTTCCCGGCTGGTATTAAATGCCTTATAATTGATAAAATATCTAGCGTTAGTGAAGATATTTTTTAATTAAACTGTAAATAATCTGTACTCTCAAAATGGTCATGGCAGATTAGGGGAAAGTTGTATTTACTATACACTTGTAGCAAACCGGTAAAAAGTGGTTTGCGGTTATGTGGTTCGTTTTAAAGTGAGCCGACATGTATTCGAAGCTTAAAGGATAAAGGTTTCTATATCAGCATCAGGTTGGTACTCCGCTATATTCTTCTTTGACTTTTACACATGGCCACCCTTTAGCTTAATGGCGGTTGTTGAATTTTAGCCAATTACCAAAAGAACTATCATTCTGAATGAGAGGAACGTCAATTACGAGCAAGCAAGCCGAGAGGCTTTGTAAAAATTTTTGTAATAAACTTGGTACTTTTATTGAAGCCTTTTTCGTTAACGTGTAAGGAGTGAACGACACTAAAAGGGAACAACCAATACATGCTTATAAACTAGAGTGGCAATTACATACTTATAAATGTATTTGAGTAATTAAGCTCTTAAATTCACAGCGCTGAACAACAAAGCTGATACACAGAATTATATTCTCAAAATAGGGTGTCCTGTCGGATGCATACGGGTTGGAGTGCGGTGTGAGGCAGGGCGGAATCAGCTCACCCAAGTTATTCAACCTGTATGTAAACGAGCTGATCTGTGAGCTCAGCAATACCAATATCGGGTGCTCCATTAACGGACACTGCGTCAATAACATCAGCTACGCGGATGATATGGTATTGCTGAGCCCATCGATCAGTGCACTTAGGAGGCTTCTTCGCATCTGTGAGGACTATGCGGTGGCTCACGGCCTCAGGTATAATGCGACCAAGAGCGAGCTACTGGTTTTCAAAGCGGGTAACAAATGTTATAATACTGTCCCACCAGTCACCTTGGGGGGCGCTCAGCTTTCCAGGGTCACGAAGTTCAAGTACCTGGGGCATTGGGTCACCGATAGTCTGTCCGACGATGCGGACGTGGAGAGGGAACGCAGAGCATTGGCAGTTCGATGTAACATGCTGGCTCGTAGGTTTGCACGTTGTACTAGGGAGGTGAAAATTACACTCTTTAGAGCGTATTGCCAATCTATGTACACGTGTGCCCTATGGGTCAACTATACAAAAAGCTCGTACAATGCTCTGCGAGTCCAATACAATAATGCCTTCAGAGTTATGTTGGGGCTGCCGCGCTTTTGCAGTGCATCGGGGATGTTCGCGGAGAATGGCGTGCCAGATTTTTACGCACTGATGCGGACACGGATAGCATCCCTGATGCGGCGAGTGCGCGACAGCTCCAACAACTTGGTAGCTATAGTAGCCGACAGGATGGACAGTCCAATTATGTGGCAATGGATGACCACTCATCGTGCGTCATTCCATTATTTAAAATAAGTTGTTTTATTGTATTTTTTGTGTAGGTATGTGTTTTCATGTATATATGTATGTTTTGTGTATAAAATTGTAATGTGTGTTGTTTATGGACTTATGGTCTGAAATAAATTTATTATTATTATTTTGGGGAGTGTTTTTTTTTTTCTCAGCTCTTAGGCTGGTTTTAGCTACATTTACGGGCCAAAGCCAAGTAAATGCAGCGTGTGGTGTGATTAAGATGAGGGTGTGTTTTCTTCCTCCAACTGCATGAATTTCCTAACTATTCTGCAGGTGTTTAAGATGGCAGCTTTCTGTAGGTTGATATAAACTGATTCTTCTAAATCTATTAATTTCAGGCTACGGAGAAGGTGGTTCGGGATAACGCCCGTCGTTGAGAGAACTATAGGGATAACGTATACTTTTTCTTGTCTCCAGATTCTTGAGACTTCTTCTTTAAGGTCAGCATATTTACTTATTTTTTCAGTTATCGTTTTTTGTAGGTTATGGGTATTGGGAACTGCAATGTCTATAAGGTAAGTGATTTTTCTTATTTTATCCTGTAGGGTTATGTCTGGTCGATTGTAGTGGATAGTTCTATCTGTAAGTATGGCGCGATCGTAGTACATTTTGTGTGTTTCGTTTTCTAGTATAGTTTGTGGTGTGTACTTGTAGTAAGGAGTGTTAGAGTTTTGTATGAGACTGTGTTTGAGTGCTAGTTTTTGATGAATAATGTTTGCAACCTGGTTGTGTCTGTGAGTGTAGTCTGTCTGTGTGAGGGTTGTGCATGCTCCAGTTATGTGTTGTATGGTTTCTGATTGAATGTGTGCATTTATCATTTATTGTGGTAGGGTCTTTAATGATAAATTTCCTATAGTTTTTGGTGTTGATGATTTGATCTTGTATCGCTATCATGAACCCTTCTGTTTCAGGGAAGAGGTTTCCTATTTTAAGCCACTTATTAGATGCCACTATGTTAATATGGGATTGTTCTAAATCATGAGGGTGTCTACCGTGCAGGACTTTCTTCTTCCAGTTTTCAATTTTTTGGCTCTGTGGGTCAGAGTTATTTGTGTCTTGTATATTTTGTTCATTTAAGTTAAGTGGGGTGTAGTTAAGATCATTTAGAGAAATAGCTTTGTGTATGTCACTAGTGCGAGATTTTGAATAGAAGAATGTTTTTAGCCTAGTGATTTGTTTCTGCCAGAGGTGATGAATGTCGATTAGGCCTCTCCCTCCATTCTGTCTTTTGATGGTGAGTCGTTCGATCGCAGATTTAGGGTGCAGATTGTGGTGTTTTGAGAGTATTGTGCGCGTGGTTCTCTCTAACTGTTCGATGTCAGTTTTTGACCACTTTATTACTCCGAATGAGTAGGTCAATATTGGTATGGCAAAAGTATTCAAGGCTTTAATAAGATGCTTTCCTGATAATTGTGTTTTGCAAACTGCGTTAGTTCTCCTTCGATATTCTGTATTTAGTGTCTGTTTAATTGCTGTGTGATCGAGTCCCTTAAGTTGTTTGTATCCTAAATATTTGTATAATTCTGTTGGTTCCATTGCTGCAATTGTGTCGGTGTCGTTAATTGTATAGCTGCCAGGTTTGATTTTACCTCTTATGATATGTAATGTCTTGCACTTATCCAACCCAAATTTCATGTTTATATCTTGGCTAAATTCTGTTGTGACTTCTATAAGTTTTTTCATTTCTTTTTCGGTTTTTGCATATAACTTAATGTCATCCATATAAATGAGGTGTGAGATAACTGTGTCTTCAGTATTATGTTTAAAGTTGTACCCGGCCTGACAGTGGCGCAACAAGTGAGACAAGGGGTTAAGGGCGAGGCAAAACCACAGAGGGCTCAGGGAATCTCCCTGATAGATACCCTTCCTAATAGATATCTGGCGTGTTATAAGAGAAGTGTGGCGATTATTAAGCTGTAGCGTCGTTTTCCAATGTGGCATTATGATACGCAAAAAATCTATTATTTTTGAATTAATTTTGTAAATCTCTAAAATTTTTATGAGCCAGGAGTGTGGTATACTATCGAACGCTTTTTGATAATCTATATAGGTACAATGAAGGTTTCTATTTTTTGTGGTGGCATGTTTATGAATGGTGGAATCTATAATTAACTGTTCTTTACATCCCATGTGGCCCCGTCTGCAACCCTTCTGTTCCTCAGCTATAATATTGTGATGTTCGATGTGTGAGTTGATTTTTGAAGTGATTGCTGATGTTAATATTTTGTAAATAGTAGGGAGGCATGTGATTGGTCTATATTGGGCAGGTTGTGTTGTGTATGTAGTTTTAGGTAGCATGTATGTTATTCCCGTGGCAATGAATTCGGGTATGTTCTGTTGTCCTAATATAATAGCTGTCAAATTTTTTGCTATAGACTTGTGTAGTGTCGTTAGTTTTTTGTACCAAAAATTTTGTATTTTATCTATACCCGGTGACTTCCAGTTATGTAATTTAGCTGTTATATTAGTAATGTCAGGCTCTGTTATCTCTTTAAATTCCATTTCATCTATTAATCTCCATTTTGTTTCTTCTTCTGTAATCCAGGTTGCTTTATCATTATGTTGCACTTGTTGTTCCCATATGCTGGACCAGAATGTTTCTAGGTGTTCTTTTGATGGTGTGTCTGTGTTGTTTTCTATTGTTGTGTCGTTGTGTGTTTTCTGTATGTTTCTGTAAAATACTTTTTCATTCATTGCAAATGTTGCATTATCATTTTTGCGCTGTTGTGCCTTCATATATCTCCTAAGCCGATGAACTTTAAGAGCTAGTTTCTGTTTTAATGTATCCAAAAACTCCTCTGGTTTTCTATTATTACTTTCGTGTCTAGTGTGATTGGAATAATTTTTAAATATTGTTTCAACTCTCTTAACTACTTTATTTGATCTAATGCCGTTGATATAATGTGTGAGCCTACCACAGTCCGCTCTTAATTTTTCAATATCTTTTTCTAGTCTCTGTTGCCAGGCTGGTTTAACAATACGACTAGTTTTTGTGGTTCCTGTGTGGTTAGTGATTTTATAGTTGAGTTCTTCAGATATTACTACAGCTGTGCAATATATAAGTAAATGTATGTCTATAAGTTGTGTGTCATCAGATATAAATTGTATGAGTATATTTTCATTAAATAAATTAACTAAACGGAATAGGTTAGGGGTGTATTTAAGTTTAGGTAGTTTTGGTCGGACTGCTGGATCTATCCCAGAGTATTGTGTTATTGTTGTTCTAAATTTGTTATGTATTTCTTGGATATAAGTATCTGTGGTTTGGTTTTGATCTGCGACAACTAAGGTCTCAATATCATTTTCGAGCGTTAGGGTTAAGGATTCTGTTTGTGTGGATGTGTGTGCTGTTTGTGTGTAAGCTTGCGATTGATTATATGTTAGAGGCTGACTATTAGGATGTAATTGAGTGAGCGATTGTGGTTGTTCTTGCAAAATATTTTCGTTTGTGTTTTGTGTTAGTGTGATAGTGTTAGTGTCTGCATAGTTTTCTGATTCTTGTCGCAATTGTGTGTGTACTTCTTCTTTTAACTGATCCAATTCTACTTGAGATAAGAGCTTATTCCTAACTATAGTTCTTCGTTGATCTGAAATTCGTTGTTCTGAAACGGAAATCTCAGGATATTGACGTGAAAAACGTTCATGCAGTTGTTGTCTGTACGTGGTCATGTCGGTCTCTAATTTAGTGATGTGTAGATAAGTTCGCATGATGAATAGGTTAACTTCTTTGCTCCATTTCATGCGGACTCTTGCTTTTCCAGCCTTGGTGGACGCGGGTAAGAAGGTAGATACCTCCCGCGCAACATTCAAGGTCGGAGTAGGTGAAACTGTATTAAAACTAGTTATGGGAGGTGACGATGGTATGGGTGAAGATGGTATTGATGGTGATGATGTTCTTGAAGGTGCGTACGATACTGTACTTGGACTATAAGGCTCTACAGGGGTGTCTGTCCTGTTTGTCAGTCTATCACCATCGTCGGCTTCGGCTGTAGCATCTTTGTCGGTGGGAGCCCGCCTGTTCAACTCCTCACCGCTGACGGTTCGCATGCTGAGACACCCAGCGTCAGCTCCAGGTGCGCCCCGGCGATTGCCCCCGGGCAGCGGTCCTATACGTTTTCTTTTTGAACGAGTCTCCATTTTGAGTGGGTTTCCAGAGCCACGTTAGCCACGCCAGTAATTTCTCATTCGTGTGTACGCCCCCCACGTGATTAGATGGTCAATCAGGACGTGTGGTTGTTTAGGGGGCTTATTATTATTATTATCCTTTATTACATTTTAAATACTTATAAATTATATTTTTAAATATTAGAATATAAAAAATTAAAACATTTAAAAATATAAAAAATAGTAGCCCACCGGTATCGGGAACAGGGTCCAAGCTACCGGCGGTCAGGGCTCCAGAGAGAGGAACCTCCTAACAATGCGAGCCGTGTCCAGAAGTACCGCTTTCTGAATCAAGCCCTTGATCCAGCTGCCCAACGAGAGCCTCCTTAGGTGTTGGTCGAGGCTCTTGGCAATTAAACCATTGGCTGATACGACTATCGGCACAATGATCGCTGAGTCCACATCCCACATGTCGACAACCTCGCGAGCCAAGTCAAGATACTTGATTTGTTTATCTTTTTCGGCTTTCACGAGGTTCCCGTCATGCGGGACCGTGATGTCAATAATCATTGTGCGCCGCTCTACTCGATCCACCACCACTATATCAGGTTTATTGGCAACAATAGTCCTGTCAGTGATGATGGATCGATCCCAGTACAAAGTGATATTTTCATTTTCGAGAACTGGGTCGGGCGCATACCTATAGTACGGCACTTCAGATTCCACAAGACTGTACTTCAGAGCAAGTTGCTGGTGGATAATCCTGGCTACAAGGTTGTGTCTATGCAAGTACTCTTCGTTAGCTAGACGAGAACAACCGGAGATAATGTGTCGGATTGATTCTCCCGGACGGTGGCATGCCCGACAGATGTCAACCGTGCCGTCTTTCACAATAAATCTACGGTAATTGTTCGTCATGATAACTTCGTCCATAATTGCACAGACAAAACCTTCGGTTTCCCCAAAGAGGTCACCAAAACGCAGCCAGGCTACGGACGCTAGAAAATCTACATCGGGTCCATGTAGGGCCCGGAAAAAGCGTCCGTGAAGCTCCTTACTCTGCCATACCTCCTTGCGATCGTTAGTGTCAAGCACTACAGGCTTGCGCCAGTTCTCTTTAACCAAGGAGAGCGGGGTGAGGCCCTTGTCCACAGCGACCACATCTCGATGCATCCCCACGTCGGCTTCTAGGAAATATTCCCTGAGACTGCATATCTCGCGATTGTGGAGGGTCTTAGCGTTTAAAAAACCTCGACCTCCACACTTTCGCGGGATATACAGTCTCATTACCGATGACCGTGGGTGGTGCATTCGATATGCAGTCAGCAGCGTACGGACCCTCCTATCCAGAGCGTCGAGTTCGGTCTGAGTCCATTTGAGTATGCCGAAAGAGTACATCAAAACCGGCATGACCCAACCATTGAAGGCGCGCACCTTATTTCCGCCTGATAGAAAACTATTAAATACTTTCTTCAGGCGGCCAAAGAAGCGCTCCTTCAATGATTGCTTCATGTCAGTAACATTGATGCCCAACGCTTCCGACATACCCAAATACTTATAGGTTTCGGATGCGGAGAGGGCTCTAAGGTTTATGGAATCCGCGAGCTGTGTTCCCACGGATTCCATAATCTCCCCTCGCTTTACATGCATGACCGCACATTTGTCCACACCAAATTCCATCCTGATGGCGCTACTGAAAGTTTCAGTTACTTTCAGTAGCTCCATCAGTTGAAAATTGTTGGGGGCAAAGAGTTTAAGGTCATCCATGTAGAGGAGGTGAGATATAACCTGACCACCTCTCCTCAGCCGATAGCCTAGACCTGAATTCTCCAGCAGTGTGCTTAGAGGATTCAGGGCTAAACAGAACCAAAGCGGACTCAAACTATCGCCCTGAAATATGCCTCGCTCGATCCTTATCGGTTCGCTATTCCTCTGGATATTTCGACATCCTGGATAGCGGAGGACCGTCCTCCATTGCCCCATACACGACATCAGGAAGGTGCGTAGAGTTGCATCTACTTTATACAACTCCAGCACCCTCATGAGCCATGTATGTGGCACCGAGTCATAGGCCTTCTTATAATCTATCCAACATGTCGAAAGATCCTTTCGGGAACGACGAACCTGTTGGCTAATGGCCATATCAATGAGGAGTAGCTCCTTAGTACCGCGGGATCCGTTCCTACATCCATTTTGAGAGGCAGACATGATGGAGTTAGTGTCTATATGTTTGTTAATTTTAGCTCTCAAAATAGATGTAAGAACTTTATAGACCGTCGGTAAACATGTGATCGGCCTATAATTTTTAGGTTCCGCGGTGCTACCAGATTTATGGAGCAGGTGGGTAACTCCTGTCGTTAAGAACTGGGGTAGCGAACCAGACTCCAATGCAGTCTGGTACTGAGCCGCCAAGCGAGCGTGCGACCTTATAAACCATTTTATCCAGAAGTTGTGCAGCCCGTCCGGCCCTGGAGATTTCCAGTTAGGCAACGGACGAACTGCACGAGCTACATCTTGGGGGCAGATGGTAATAGCCCCCATTTCTGGTATTGGATCGCAGGTTCGCTCGACTTCCCGAGTCCAACCACCTTCGGTGTGACTGACAGGCACCGACCAGATGCTGCGCCAGAAAGAGCACATGGCAACATCATCCGGCAGACGCGTGTCAGTCTCACCTTGGTCCGGTCGCTCCCAAGCCCTATAAACCCACCTTTCATCACTCTGGAAGGTGCGATTCTGAGTGTATCGCTCTACTCGCCGCTTATACCTACGAATACGGTTCGCCCATGCATACACTTTCTGCTTCAGGAAGTCGATGCGCTCTGTGACACGGGCCATATAGTCCTGAGGGCTGATATCAGTCCCTAAGAACGCCCGTCTCACAAAGCGCATCACTCTGGGGCGAGTATTGCCCTCCCTGAAGCAGATTAGTTTGCCGATGAGCGCTCTGGCCCCACCAATACGGCGCTCAATCCTGCACTGCCAAGCTGGTACAGCAGGTTTCGGTCGTGTAGCTCTAGAGGCATCAGTAAATTTGACGTGAGCTACACGACATGCCGCTACAGCCGCGCAGTACAGAATTGAATGAGTATCAGTGAGGTCTTCGCAGTCATCAAAATAGTTTGACAACTGCGAATCCAGAACCGCTATCAGCGCTCTATTTTTGTTATGCATGGGCAAACGAGGTAAACGTGGTCTAAGTTCGGGCGACATGAACCGATATTCCAGAATTGCACCCTCCAAAGCACTCCTCAGTTCCTCATTGCACTGGGTACTTACGTTTGTAGCCCTGTCATCAATCCTCTCGTCAGCTTGAATTGTAGTGTCCTGTGATGGCACTACAATAACACTCCGCGGCGGGGGAGCGATGATAGGGCTACTCTGCATTTCATTTCGCAGGCGATCAAGTACAGCGTCATCCAACATATGATTACGCTGGATGACTCGCACTTGATCCGACAGTCGTTGTGCCGAAACGTTGACAGCTGGCTCAAGCACCTGAAAAAGAGAGAGCATCCGGACACGGTACGCGGTCAGGTTGTTTCCCCCTTCTGTAGCCCCATAGTATGAGCGCATGACGTTTTCGTTAATGGATCGTGTCCATCTCATGCGCTGCAAACTTCCGCCGGAAGCTGGGACCCTATCAGAGGCCGGTGGGCCTCGAGGTCCTAAGCCGTCCGGCGGCCGGCGTTCTCTCCGTCGGCGAGCAGGTGGTGGCGTCGTGGGCGGGGAGAAATACTCGTCGCTCGAGCTCGACGCAACTACCGCAGCCGGTGTCGTCACAGCGCTCACAGTGAGGCTGGGTACCGGCGGTGGCGCGGCGGAGCTGAGCGAAGAGTCCGGAGGTGGTGGGCGTGCTAGGCGTGCGGCTGATCGTGTTAACATCTCATTATTTCATAATTTTCTTTGGTGTTTTGGGAGGTGACATGACAGCTGATGTCACCTCATGTTCGGCAGTTTTTAATTTATGTCTATTGGTGTATTTTGCTCTTTTTTGGAATAAATGGGGTTTCAGGTTTGTTTTCGGATTCTTTTTTTAACATATAAAAACTATTAAACTGTGTCAGAAATGAATATTATTAAATACAATGGAAAATCAGAAAAATAAAATTTTAAGACGTTTTGACACGTTGGTGTTGCCATAATTATTATTATTATTATTTGGTCATTGACATTTCTCGGGACCCTGGAGTCCCGGACCTTTGGAAGGCGTACGAGGGGCCGAAGCCAACTCGCAGAGGCCCCTTAGACATTTTTATGTATTTAGGCACCAATCGACGATTATGCCTGTATGCACTACGCAAGAGCACCCAAGGACAGCCCCAGGTTGGTGCAGGACTATTGCAGAACATGGAAACAAAATAAATTGGGCTATGGGTTTGGGTGGCTAAAGTTGACTGGTGGCCTGGAACTATGGGAGGACTATGGCCCCTGCCTGATCAATGTTTTATATGTACACGGAAAAATGGCAGGGGGTGACTTGCACACATCTTCTCGTGTGAATTTTTCAACAAGTTATTATTATTATTATTATTAAAATAACTTGTTGAAAAATTCACACGAGAAGATTCATGAAACAGTTTTATGAAGCCATTTTTAGATTAGTATTGCACTTATTTCTCTAATGGAACATTGTAGTGATAACATAAGATAACATCATGCCTTGTTTTCCCGAAAGGTTGGGCAGAGGGTTGAGATAGTGGTATTAGTGTACCTATAATTAACTTTAGTTATTATTCTTGATAATTCTGACTATTTTGGTAATTTTAACAAACGATGACAAAGAAACTAATCGCATGGTTACTAATCCCTCAAAATATAAAATAACAACTAAACGCCATGCCAACTCAAGTTTTTGCAACCAAATCCATCATAATGTTTGCTACTTTTTCGAAAATGGACGAAAAGATAAATGAAGTTAAACTGTCATCACACCGGTCAATAAACCCAAAAGTCGAGTTTGAAGATGCTTCGGTTACCCCCATAAAGTGCCTTCAATATTTATTTAACAAGACTCACATTGTTATTACTACGGCCCTTTTAAAGGTCCGAGTTTAGCATATTCGCTATACTCTACTCAAAGATCGGTTATGGCAATAATTAAGATTCTGATTGTGACCCATATACTATACTCCGTCCACGGAATTTGTAATTACTATATACTTAAAGATTCATTCATACTTCATAGTTTCTTTTAAAACTCTCTCGTGGTTTTACCTAAGGAGTACCTCTAAAATCCCACGGTGGGACTTTAGCGGTTAATAAAAGCCACATATCATAAGATGTATTGCCGATCTGAAAGCTCTATCGTTTTCGGCTTAAGGCGTGTTGTACACGGCACTTCGGCACTAATATTTTGTAATATCATCACACAAGACGATATTTTTGAGATTCATTATATTCAAACACACGCAGTCGACCGTCGCACCGCGTCCCGGGAGCGAGTTAAATAAAATCTGAGACCACCCATATACGTATAATTATAAAAGTTATAATTCCCCGACCATTACATATACTTTATAATAATACAATATGTACTGTAAATAAAAAAAAGGTAAGATATACTACGTAGGTACGTACCGTATTTCCAATCTACGAGTATGCAAGGCCAGAACGCAACCATAGGAAACTGCTAGCGTATACATTGTAATCCTATTTTTAAATCTGTGATTACAATGTATACACGAATTTCGCGTACTGCTCGTGTATAGTTTGTAACATGGACGCGCGCGTCCTGGTTCCAAACTATACTACATCACTTACGCTTGACATGGTTTTTAAACATAAATAGTTAAAAATAAAAATAAATGTGATCTGGGTGAAATGGAACAGACAACAGATAACGGAATATGAAATGGGTTAGGTTAGGTTAAAACTGTGTCAACCGCGCGCGAGCCCAGCGAGCGAAGCGAGCGGTGCCGCGGCAACGGCCGGCGAGCGCTATTTCCAAGTTGCTCGCAGCCAGGCAGGCTATTTAGCGCAAGGTGCATTACGTCGCAGTTCCCAATTTGTCGCAATCTATACACTATTAGTCCGTATGCGTACTGGCACTGTATATTTTGGAATAAGTTAGTTAATTAGGTCACTACGAAGTATACGCGAGTATTTGCGTACTACTCTTGTATAGAGGTATTTATAGAAGCGAAACTTAGAGCTGTGCGCTTAGTATTTACAAACGAATACCACTGGACTTTTTTATGGCAATCTTTTGTCCTGAATTCGTGTGTATCAATGCAAACACAGCTGAAAATTATTTCATTTCATAATAAAACACAGGGAATAACTAGGGGAAGAACTAGTTTGTTCACATACCTACAGCAAAATGCTTGCTTGAATGAAAAAGAGCAGCCAAAATGCCATAGCAAAAGTCCAGTACCTACATAAATTTCCTGACGCTATGTGCGGTCACTGCGACGTACTTGTTGCGGCGAGCTGCCGCGCCGCCACGCCGCCGCGCGCCGGTGTGCCCCTGGGCCGCAATATACCCGCAAATTTATACCAGCGCTTGAGGTATTCCGCTTCAACTGCATCAAATTCTGGTTAAATATGTTTATCGTTTTGACTTTAACCGGACCTGCAGTTAAAGGAACAACACTGTGTATTTTAATATAAAATTAATTCGTCCGCACATTTAAAACCTCGTGAATAAGGACTGAGTTTACACCACACAACTGTTCTGAATTATGTATGCGCTGATTGCTCAGCGAATTATTCCACATTTACTAACCTCAGGTGAATGCCAATGTGTTCCTATGTGTCTGTAAACAAGGCTACTTTGTAAAGAGGTCATTTGACGCCTACTAAATTTCCACCAACAAGGTTCATCAGCATTAAATATTAACAAGGGAACCCAGCTTGAGTTCTTTACGTTCCTCCATAGTGTGAATTTAATCTAAATGTATGGAAAGGTATTAAAGTAGAGTAAGATTCCTTAGACTAACGAATGAAGTACCTACCATTCTTAATAATAGCTTGATGAACTCAGCGGACGAGTAAAGTTCTGTGTCAAACGTATTACTTTAATTTAATTATCTTAATTCCATCTGCTACTCGGTCGTGAATCGTGACTGTTGTGTATAATGTAGAACTTATGCAGCTTTAAATAACTTCACCCGTATTTCCTGAAATTACTGCCAAGTTGTATTCGAAACTGTGTACAGGGCTTTACCTGAACGAGAAATGAGGTTAAAAGTCGCGTGAAAAAAAACTGGCTTGAAAGAGCGTGTTCGATTTTCAAATGTTCAAATTATCTTTCATTTGTTTTTGGTGGTCACTACACTCGTATTACAATGCTCCATTTTGTTTGTTATTGTTAATTTATTGATTGCTATTCGTTCAGTGCTAAGGTTCAGTGATAAAATTTAAAATAACGCCGGGAAAGTGATGTTATAAAAAGAAAAATAGGATAATGTAACAAAGGACGCGTTTAATGGTCAGGTATGCTAAACCTTCTTTTCTTAAAATTACGAATCAATACTTGTATTGATTATGAATTTGCATTAATATTTTAGAAATATTATGTTTTTCACGCGTTTATTGTTTGTGATATGATACAAATAAACCTTGTGTGTCTGTAATGTTGCACTTTTTCGGATGACAGTGCACTCACCTGGGCAGCTAGCCAAACTACAGGTTCATACAATCAGCACGCTAGATGAAGTACTAACTTGAGAGTCTCGTGACAGAACTGCTAATGTGCTCAATCTTTCACTAGCTTAGCAAATCGACGAAATGGAGTTGTAGACTTAGACATTTTCTGTAGATTTGTAGTGAAATGTGTACTTAATTTTGAAGTGAATTTACTGTTTTTACTTTTCCACAAGACCATAGCATGTAATATTCAAATTTCTGCAACTAATGCTATTATTTTAATCTTTACTAGCCTAATAACTCTTACGATCACTGGTCATCAAAACCGGCTAACTTCACCATCGCAGAGCGCAATGATAGTAGCAATAAGTTTATGAAAACTCGCGTCGCCGAAAGCTAACGTTCCAAAATCGTATGATCATGAATTCAAAAGTGCTGTGGAAATTGCTTGCCACTGAGAACTTGGAAATATTGCAGCACACTCCTTTATAAAACTCAGTCACCGCAGTTTGCAATGAGTTACTTTTACTGCTCGCAAATAAAAAGAAAAAAATGTCAACACAACCTTTTGCAATTTAAATGTAAATCCAGCTCGTGGGAAATCTGAAAAAAATACAATTCGGTAGAATTTAAAATGAACTATATTCCAAAGAAATTGTTAGCATGTTTGTTTCCACCTAATCGTGTCATGTTATCCGGTCTGGTCACATTATTTCGCTTATATTATTTGCAAAAGGAGATAACATAAATTATTTAAATTTCTTCGTCTGGTAATTTGCCAATTCTTATTTATCATCGTAGAGAGTCTAGCGTGGGGGAGGTTGACGAATATCTTCATAAAATAAAAATTTACGTAAGATTGAGTGAACTAATGACCCTCTGATTGCCGTTTCGACCACTATGTTTTTATGGCTGCCATTCAGTTGATGTTGTTAGCATAACCCTGTTTATGTTTAAAAGCTTTACGGTATCAAAAAAAAAAACAATAATGAAAAGCCAACACAATTGGAAAATGGATAGAAAACATATTTTCTTTTCTTTTAGACAGTTCTGCTTTTTTATGTCCCGAGACGAAGTCACATTTATGTAAGGGTCACGATAAGCGTTTGAAACATTTCCACTTTCTGCGTGTTGTATCCTAAATTTCGTTATTTTTTTGTTCTAGAATAAAAAGGGGTTAGCAATGTTAGCATTAAAGTACTTACTTATGTAAAGTTGTTTTGTAGAATTTCAGGAATATTTTTCTATAGTGAAGTTTTCTTACTAAGTATTTTTTGCTAAAGGAGTGTATATATGAAACGTAGACTCGATAAAGAAGGTTTATTAGGGGTCATCATTAGGTTATCATATTATTCTTCATAATATACAAGCTGTATGTATCGACAGACAGATAAGCCCGGCCGCCGTCAGCTGTATGTATGCGCGGCGGCTACCCGGGCGA
The DNA here is from genome assembly GCA_947364205.1 of Agrochola lota. Classification (NCBI taxonomy): domain Eukaryota; kingdom Metazoa; phylum Arthropoda; class Insecta; order Lepidoptera; family Noctuidae; genus Agrochola; species Agrochola lota. The sequence continues at coordinate 13,896,002 of OX376235.1, read as the reverse complement.
CCTGTGCGAGGCGCAGCTAACACCACCCGGACTCGGTAAGAAATATTTTAATACCAACTTTTGCCCGCAGCTTCGCCCGCGTAGAGGTCGGCAATTATCCCATTAAAACGTACTACCGTGATATTGGTGCTAGCACCTAGGTCATGGTCTACCCATGTACCAAATTTCACCCAAATCCCTTCAGCAGTTTTAGCGTGAAAGCGTAACAAATAAAGAAACAAACTCACTTTCGCATTTATATTATAAGGTTAGGATTTTCTAGCTTCTCGTAATTTGTATACTGAATTTACTAACTTGACAGCAATTTCGCAAAAAGCAAAATTAACAATCCTCCTGCAAACCATATCACAATTTTTGCATCTCATGACTTCAAATATCTCGCCATTCATGATAATAACGAAGCCACTTCTAAAATAACGAGCTGTTTTCAGGAAATTAATTAGGATTACAAAGGAATGAAAAGCTTTTACGGTTATAGAAACTTTCAAGTCTACCACTAAACTGCCCTATTTCATAATGTTGTTTTCTTATAAATAACACAATAGTAGTAATAATGATAGTAGTAATTTGTCCTTGACTTACCTAAACTATCAGTTACATAATTATTTACTGAAGTCAAAGAGAAACTAAAACTATGAACTAAGCACCCAATAAAACCGTCTCCCCGTACAGACCAAGCTATTATTCAAATTTTAACTACAGTTAAAAGTTGAATGTTTTTGTTTTAATTTTGTTCTAGAATGCGGTACAGAAGAATGCGCAGAAGTTTTTAAGGAGGGAACAGCTCGTGACTGTAAACCGAAGTGTGCAAACTTCTGTGAGTATTTACATTCATCGATAAATATAGAAAGTGGTGATGAAACAATTAGTACCTGCTATGTAATCATATCTAATAGTTGCATTTTTACTCAGAAATAAAAGCACAGAATAATTATATTCCAGAGGAAAAAAAATAAAAACAACTAGGATGTTTCTTCTTTCAGTTAAACAATATAAGGGCGTCAAACATAACATTACAAGATGTAATAGAAGTTCTTACCATAAGGTTAGTGTCTATTCACTGTGTATGTCGTAGTTTTTACAGAATTTTCCGATATCGTAAGCCTGTAAAAGTAGGTAGGTAGGTATATTTTTTAGAGGATCAATAATTATTATGGATGGACGCGACGGCGACCCTTGGCATGGAATACAAAATCAATACTACGAGTATAGTTCAGTGAAAACCCGTGATCTCATTTTTTTAAATTATGTACATGTACGTATAGAACCCATACGATGGTTTTTGAAATCAGCATACATTTGTTCTACGAGTATGTTAAGAAAAAGCTCCTTTACGCCTCACTTTCCCTCTTAAGAGTACCTAGTACATAATAATATTCGTTGGAATTTTATTAATATAAAGACGGGAATGTGGTAACATGCCAAGGCACCCCAGAGTTCATTACCTACAAGGTATTAACCTTCTTTTAATTGAAATAGTTTTTGGAGAAGCCTTCATTTTCGTCTTCTGTGCAACTATACGTATAATGCCCGTGTATGTATGCCGTGGAAGCAGACTGCCACGCCACTGTATAATAATGGTGTCATGTAGTTATCATGCGTTTTGAATGTTTATTCTTTTTTATTTTTACTATACAGGCTGGATTTTTGAGATGGGGCAGCAAGGACAGGTACCTTAATCGTTGTCACTAGAAGAAAACGGTCTTAGGAGACTGTCCTTAACTTTTTGAAACATTTTTATCTGCATTCACAGATTTTGAAAAAAGATTACAGTCCGCAAGAAAATGGGCAGTTTTCACAAAAACTTTTTTTATGTCAATCGATACTGTTTCTTATATGGATCAAAAAACTCTACTAGACCAACTGAGGTTTGAGTACTAGAAAAGTCAGAAATCGCAAAAAACTTTTTCCATACATTTTGGTAAGAAAGAAACTCCAACAAACCTTATTATGATAGACAGACTAGCCAAAAAGAAACAAAAAATTTAAACTGCGAACGAATACGTGTTATAATTTTATTTACTATAAGAACAAGATAGTTTGTTGCTTGTGATGTCCAACGTTCTGAGAAAAAAACCGCCCAAGTGCGTGTCGGACCACGCACAATGAAGGGTTCCGTAGTTGGGATAAATTTATCGCAAAAACAAACTTGTAACATTGTAGTTGAAAACCATGTTCTCCCATACATCGATATACGTCACGGTCAATTCTCTGCAAGTGTAAGTTTGTTGTGGTGGACGATTTTTTGTATGGTAAAACTAAAAATTACCGATTTTCGGACTTTTCCCTTTACTTGTGTTATGAGACCTTGCTTCTTGCCTAATTTCATAATTCTAGGTTAACCTAGAATTAAATAAATCAAAAATAAATAAATCTCTGTTTGCCAATCAATGATTTATTTCCGAGTATCAAAATAATTATGTCGTATAAATGGCCGTATTTTTTATTGCGTTGACTTAGAAGCTTGATTATTTTGAGGTTCAAGGGACTACAGACCTACGTATTTGATTTGATTTCAAATTGATACCTACACGCGTTCCTGTGAAAGGGTCGTGACAGACTGACGGACGGCTAACGAAGTGATACTAAAAGGATTCCGTTTTTTCCATTTGAGGTACGGAACTCTAAAAATGACCTGAAATTATTAAGAACTTTCAGACTTTTTTGGAAAACGTTAAAAAGGGCTATCCTCTACCAAAGACAGCAATTGCAAGATAAAAAACTACCTATGTAAAAAGTTTTTTAAAAGCAACAAAGGTTCGTTCTAAATTTTGTTCTCTATTCGTTCGAAATTTGAAGTTGAATTGGTTTTAGTTTAGTTTCGACCACTCTATCATCGTAAAATAGTAAGCTGGAGTCACATTTCGTACGAAAATCCATGGGAAAAGTTTTTTTTGCGATTTCTAACTTTTCTAGTACTCAAACCTCAGTTGGTCCGTTTTTTGATCCTTATAAATATGTGAATGCAGATCGAACTCTTTCAATAAGTAAAGACAGCCTTTTAAGACCGTTTTCCTGTAGCTACAACGGTTAAGGTAGCTGTCCTTACTGCCCCATCTCAAAAATCTACCCTGTATACTATTACTTTACTATGTAATAATAATAATAATAATATAAAGAGTTAAAATTTGTTTGTTTGTATGTTTGTATGTAGGGGGTAATCTCCGGAACTATCAGTCGGCTTTGAAAAATTATTTTTGCATTAGTTTGCCCAATTCTTGAGAAAGGTTAAAGGTCGGACGAAGTCGCGGGCAGATGCTAGTGTAAAATAAAAAGGAATCAGGACAGATATCAGGTATTTATGAAACCAACAAAATAGTCTATTTATATATATATAAATCGTGAGTTGAGAAATAACTAGACAGAGTAATAACTTAATTTTAAATAAAGCACACCGCTCCTACAAGATAAATATCTGTACGAAATCACATTATAAAATTACGCGGCTGTTGGTATCCAAACGCATTTGTAGCGCTTCAAATGAATGCCCGAATCCTCATCAAAAGAGCGATGCTTTTTATTCCAGTTATCACACCTACTTTTTATGCAGATATTCGAATTTCAACTTCACAAAAGTAGAATTAAAGTCGAATATCCTCAAAATGGATATAAATAGAATGAAAGTATTTTCAACAATGTGATGAATGTGAAAAGGTGCGCGGCTCACCTCGATTCGTTTCATAAAAGTTTTATAGCAATACCCTTTGAGGCCAGTTTCTTGTGTAAACGAGATTTGAATGCCTGTTTACTAGGTCAAGTAATGTCTATTGATTGAGTAGTTACTGAATGCAAGCCGTCTAAAGGTATGACCTCAAAAGCCTTTTCCAGCTGTCAAACAGAATCTCTGCTCTGTATACTATACAAAGGAGAGGCCTGATTTAGGTATTTAATCTTTCAAATGAATGAGAAAATTAATATCATATTGTAGTAGGTAATTATGAAAAACGATGAAATGAAGAGTTAGTTGCTGTTAAATCTCACGTTACATTTGACGAGTCCTTAAGATCTTACAAGTGAGTGGGCCGTTTTATATTCTAAAAGGCATTCCTGTTAACTCTGAGTGATACGTGGTCACTTTAGATAATAGTTGAGCGCGGTTCGGTTATCTTTGATGTACACAAGCGGGAACTTGGAAGTCATAGATGGTTTCGACTGGAATCAAATCCTAGTGTGACTGTGTGTCATTTACTCTAATTTAGTAACGATATATTATTATATTTATTTTAAAACCGTCACTTAAGGGCCGATTCGGGTTTCTTAAGAACACATTAAATCTCAATTTTATGGGTTGACAGCTCGACACGTTACCCTAATTAATAACAAAATATCCTATTACTTTAAAATTGTAAAACCATATTGAACCTCTTACAAACCCATTTCATTTATATTTTATGGGAAACGACCCGGCACTTTCTAAAAATGTTCTAAGAACCAGAAGGGGTCGTCAACATGCGGTTCTTTCAATGTAAACTTACAGCTCTCGATATTCATGTTTGAAACCTTAAACAACAAGTTATGAAGTCGGATGTAACCAACTTTCAAAAGGCATGACTGACGATATTGACAAATAAATGATCTTTATCACGATCATGCAAAGCCGATACTCCCATTGATGTAACTATCAATTAACCAACAACTGCAGTTATATTATTGGATTAATTATTTTATTATTCTAGCTAGCACCTAGCTAGAATACTTTAATATCTTCTGTGCTAAAATATTTGTATGGTTTATAATAAAATGTATATAAATTATAACTCGTCGTCGGTCTCAAAAGGTTGACCATCCCTGAGATTGCATCGAACATCTGGTAAGGATTTAAAACAATTTAGAAGTTGTATACAAAAACAGCCATAAACCAATCCTGCGAAACGGTGGGAAAAACACGGCCCAACGGTCAACGTGGTATTTTTAGGGATTGAGGAGACTGCGTTTTGGAGAGTAGGGAGTTAGTTGGTTTTGAGTCACGAAAGAGGACAGACATGTCAGACATCAGAGTCCGTAGCCAGGGTAGTTAAGTTAGGAGGGTTGGTTTGAGACCACGTTAGGGTGTGGACGTAATATTAGGCCATGTCCAAGAGGGCTGTCGCAAGATAGCGAGTATTATTTATTAAGTTAAATATAGTTGGGTTGAAACCCAGATTAGACTAATGTAGTATTTAACGAAGTACGAATATGTGTGTGTGTTTGTTGGTGCGACTGGGTGAGTGTGTGTTTGTTGGTGCGACTGAGTGAGTATTTCATTATAATAATCATCCTAGGCTGGTAATATAATTAAAGTTCTTGTAACTCAACACTTATTTAGTATAGTGTTTTATAACTAATGTTACATTTTCGTGTATTACGTGTCCATATCCTAATCCGTACCTTGGCAGATTATTGTCACTAGCAGTTGGCTATAGGGAAATGGCGAAGACCTTCCACCATACTTGACTGGGCAGTAATGCCCTTGACTTATGACAACTGTTGACTTTGAGATGACGCACCACATTTGGAAGGCAGAGCCATAAATACTCACAGGTCATTTGGAATTGATCTAGGCTATAAAGCCAATCTGTAATTGCATTACAAAACAACCAAACGTTGGTGATGATTTCTGTTTCCAAGAAGGTTTTGCCACAGAATACCTTGCGTGAGGCGTGTTGACATATATTTCCAGGGAGAGGGGGTAGGCTTCACTAAATATCTCAGACTGAATCGATAGTTCGTTCTAAGGAACGCTAGAACTCGTGTCTCGTTAAACCTCTACAACCGGCTTTCGGGCCTCTCACAAATTATATTAGCGAGACACGTCATTTGGATGCCTAGATCGAAACGCCCCGTTGTCGATAAGGACGATCCACACGGCTGCCGATTACATTGAAAGCATCCTCTAAATGGGACAGATTAAGGAAATATGAAGTGACGAGCTACCACTTCGGTGTTCACCAGGTACGATCGTAATGTATTCTGCTAGAGACTGAGTCTACGGTGCGCTTGTGCAAGTTTTGTGTCTTTCATATTAGTACGCGACTAGAACTATTCAATATTAAACTTGTTTTCCTCAATAACAGTTGGACTTCGCAGTAATCTGTCTTAGGATTGAGTAAAACATTTATTTAGTGCTTAGGGAGCGTGTTCCGTTAGAATCGTATTAGTTCCTCAGAGGTTCTATGCGTTAGGTCTAACAGGACACGTACAATGAGGCAAACGTTGTTATACGGTTCCCGGTCTCACTGAAGTGGGTATATTGTAAACAGACAAATTAACGTAGTAGTACGTAATCGTATTTTAAGCACAAGTGTAACGATCCTTTTACCCCTTCCACCTTACCAAGTCTGTATTGCAGATATTGGTGCTCAACTGCGAGAGGAGGAAACGTAGGCGTTCCAACATTTATAATACTAAAACATAATACTATATTATATACTTTTGCATACCCTCTTGTCTTCTTAGCTTCATATTATAATACTCGTGTTTACTAACTGTGAATTCCCATTATTAACTTCCCTGTCCAATCCTTGTCCCCTAGCTTTTATAAGTCGGGACAAGGCAGTTTAGTTTATGGGAATTCTTCTCTTTCTTATATCGGTGGGAGGGTGACCAGTCTGGGACGAGCCCTACAGAACTGTGCGGAAAGGAGGGGCACAGTTCTTCCCCTACGGGGGAACCGATCCAAACACTAATATTAACACAATTAGGGAAAAACGAAAATTTTATCAGCCTAGGGTAAATCAGGTACTGTCACATGTGGTGCCGTGACCAGGATTCTCGTCATTAAATGTACTGATTCACTTCAGTGCAACGAGAAAGAACAAATTATGGGTTACTACTACAAAAACACAACGTAAAAAAATAACACAACGTAATTTTATGGTTCTATATTTGTTAGAGACGACAACAGTCACAACGGCTATAATGACTTAGGTTTATTTATATTAGGTAACGGTTCGATTAAGGAAGTTGTTAGTAGTTATATCTCAACTGCGAGTATTGGGTTCTATTCCCGAATGATTTATTGGTTGATGTACTTAGATTCCATTGTAAATGAATAATGGGTTCGATCCCCGGCTGATGTATTCCTGTGTCACGGCTTGTGTGTATAATCCCCGCACGAATAGGTCATTGTAGGACTTTGGTTCCCGCCGCACGAATATAATTTTAAGTATGTTATGGAATGATTATTGTTTGGGTTCCTGTGCGAATGTAATAATGGGTTCGACTCCCTGAAAAATTGAGTTGTATCAATTAGTTAGTGAATATGAAATGTGTTTGAAATTTATATGTGTGAGTGTGAGTTAAGTTTAGGTATAAGACACACCCCTAATATGGGTAAACCTAAAATTATTAGTTTCTAAAACCTACAAAGCGTAAAGCTTATAAGATGACAATTCATTTACCAAAACTGCAGTGTTTAGTGCTGACAATTATATATAAAAAATAAAAAAAATAAAACGCGTGAATCACGTGTTCCGTATAGGTAAAGTAAATGTGAAAGACGATATTGGACGATTTATTAAATTTTATAGCTTACCTATTGGTTTTAAGTTATAATTAAATTACTAATTAGCTAATAGGCTAGACTGTAATACGACTATAGTATCACCAACTGCGATATTTTACTAAAGAGAAAAGAAAATGAACAAAAAGGTTCATTAACTATCATCATAGGAAGTAAACATGAATCTTTATAACTCTGCAGTCAGCAGCATAATGCCTTATACTTGAACGGATACTCTTGTGGACTTATTTCAAATTCCAGGATGATTAAGTCTTCGTTAAGCTGCGACTACGCTATTTCTAAACCATTGGTTTGTGAGAGCGCTTGGTTTAAAGTTTCATCAAAATCGGCTGAGATTGGCTGACTGCAACAGCTGCAGCAGTAACGTGACCCCTGTGACGAAGCTAAGTTTCAGTTCTGTTTGTACATTAGGGTTACCCGTTACTAAGCGGTATGATTTTTGTTATCTCACCTAATATTATTAATGTCTTGAGCTAAGACACAATAGTTATCACTTCAGATATGCAAGGACATTTTATTGTCAATATTATTTTATAAACGAAGGGAGGAATTGACAATCTAATACTAATAATCAATATGATACTAGCAATACTAAACCAATAATTGTTTGATCAGTCTAGTATACCTATATTTTCTAATCAGTAGGTATAACTCCTCAACTCATTGAATTCCAAGACTGCTCTAACCTCTTAGAATCAGAGGGGGGCGTCCAGTTGCAACACAACCTGATATGTTCACGAGAATGTTCTTGTCAACATGTTTATAATCTGAGGGGATAGTTAACAGCATTGTGTAATAATAAACCAACAATTGTTTGGACAATCTAGGAATATTTTCTAGTCAGTATAACTTCCCAACTCTTATTGGATTTCAAAACTGCTCTAACCTCTTAGAATCACAGGGGGCCGTCTAACTGGAATACAATCTAATATGTTTATGTGCGGACTATTTCAGCTACTCCTGGATATGACTGCGGACAGCTAACTAAGCTGACTCAGCATTCAGGTGCATAAGGAGAGGCCTCTATCCAGCGGCAACTGCAATAGGCTGAGTTTAGGACGATGGAGCAACGTAGGTAGCGTGCCACGCTAACACAAATACTCTTAAAAGAGACCCTGGTATGTAAAACAACATTATAAGCATGCACAGGTTTTCTGACCTTAACAGAGGCGCTTAAATTATAATGAAAAGAGTATTTGCAGAAACAATAATAGTTCAAATATTATAGAGCCATCAAAATCGGTTGAAGATAGTCCTGCAAAACAATACTAAATTATAGCAGACACTACATCTCGTGTTCTTATTAGATTCAAATCTAATAAGAGTCATTATAGTTAATTACCTATTTGATTAAGTGAACAAATGAGACCTATAAGTATTCTATAATACTATCAAGGAAAGGCAGAGTACATCCTATTGTGAAAGCTCATACGCTGTACTGCGTCACGCGTCTGATTTTCAGAGGGGGGAATGTGACTGTGTGTCATTTACTCTAATTTAGTAACGATATATTATTATATTTATTTTAAAACCGTCACTTAAGGGCCGATTCGGGTTTCTTAAGAACACATTAAATCTCAATTTTATGGGTTGACAGCTCGACACGTTACCCTAATTAATAACAAAATATCCTATTACTTTAAAATTGTAAAACCATATTGAACCTCTTACAAACCCATTTCATTTATATTTTATGGGAAACGACCCGGCACTTTCTAAAAATGTTCTAAGAACCAGAAGGGGTCGTCAACATGCGGTTCTTTCAATGTAAACTTACAGCTCTCGATATTCATGTTTGAAACCTTAAACAACAAGTTATGAAGTCGGATGTAACCAACTTTCAAAAGGCATGACTGACGATATTGACAAATAAATGATCTTTATCACGATCATGCAAAGCCGATACTCCCATTGATGTAACTATCAATTAACCAACAACTGCAGTTATATTATTGGATTAATTATTTTATTATTCTAGCTAGCACCTAGCTAGAATACTTTAATATCTTCTGTGCTAAAATATTTGTATGGTTTATAATAAAATGTATATAAATTATAACTCGTCGTCGGTCTCAAAAGGTTGACCATCCCTGAGATTGCATCGAACATCTGGTAAGGATTTAAAACAATTTAGAAGTTGTATACAAAAACAGCCATAAACCAATCCTGCGAAACGGTGGGAAAAACACGGCCCAACGGTCAACGTGGTATTTTTAGGGATTGAGGAGACTGCGTTTTGGAGAGTAGGGAGTTAGTTGGTTTTGAGTCACGAAAGAGGACAGACATGTCAGACATCAGAGTCCGTAGCCAGGGTAGTTAAGTTAGGAGGGTTGGTTTGAGACCACGTTAGGGTGTGGACGTAATATTAGGCCATGTCCAAGAGGGCTGTCGCAAGATAGCGAGTATTATTTATTAAGTTAAATATAGTTGGGTTGAAACCCAGATTAGACTAATGTAGTATTTAACGAAGTACGAATATGTGTGTGTGTTTGTTGGTGCGACTGGGTGAGTGTGTGTTTGTTGGTGCGACTGAGTGAGTATTTCATTATAATAATCATCCTAGGCTGGTAATATAATTAAAGTTCTTGTAACTCAACACTTATTTAGTATAGTGTTTTATAACTAATGTTACATTTTCGTGTATTACGTGTCCATATCCTAATCCGTACCTTGGCAGATTATTGTCACTAGCAGTTGGCTATAGGGAAATGGCGAAGACCTTCCACCATACTTGACTGGGCAGTAATGCCCTTGACTTATGACAACTGTTGACTTTGAGATGACGCACCACATTTGGAAGGCAGAGCCATAAATACTCACAGGTCATTTGGAATTGATCTAGGCTATAAAGCCAATCTGTAATTGCATTACAAAACAACCAAACGTTGGTGATGATTTCTGTTTCCAAGAAGGTTTTGCCACAGAATACCTTGCGTGAGGCGTGTTGACATATATTTCCAGGGAGAGGGGGTAGGCTTCACTAAATATCTCAGACTGAATCGATAGTTCGTTCTAAGGAACGCTAGAACTCGTGTCTCGTTAAACCTCTACAACCGGCTTTCGGGCCTCTCACAAATTATATTAGCGAGACACGTCATTTGGATGCCTAGATCGAAACGCCCCGTTGTCGATAAGGACGATCCACACGGCTGCCGATTACATTGAAAGCATCCTCTAAATGGGACAGATTAAGGAAATATGAAGTGACGAGCTACCACTTCGGTGTTCACCAGGTACGATCGTAATGTATTCTGCTAGAGACTGAGTCTACGGTGCGCTTGTGCAAGTTTTGTGTCTTTCATATTAGTACGCGACTAGAACTATTCAATATTAAACTTGTTTTCCTCAATAACAGTTGGACTTCGCAGTACTCTGTCTTAGGATTGAGTAAAACATTTATTTAGTGCTTAGGGAGCGTGTTCCGTTAGAATCGTATTAGTTCCTCAGAGGTTCTATGCGTTAGGTCTAACAGGACACGTACAATGAGGCAAACGTTGTTATACGGTTCCCGGTCTCACTGAAGTGGGTATATTGTAAACAGACAAATTAACGTAGTAGTACGTAATCGTATTTTAAGCACAAGTGTAACGATCCTTTTACCCCTTCCACCTTACCAAGTCTGTATTGCAGATATTGGTGCTCAACTGCGAGAGGAGGAAACGTAGGCGTTCCAACATTTATAATACTAAAACATAATACTATATTATATACTTTTGCATACCCTCTTGTCTTCTTAGCTTCATATTATAATACTCGTGTTTACTAACTGTGAATTCCCATTATTAACTTCCCTGTCCAATCCTTGTCCCCTAGCTTTTATAAGTCGGGACAAGGCAGTTTAGTTTATGGGAATTCTTCTCTTTCTTATATCGGTGGGAGGGTGACCAGTCTGGGACGAGCCCTACAGAACTGTGCGGAAAGGAGGGGCACAGTTCTTCCCCTACGGGGGAACCGATCCAAACACTAATATTAACACAATTAGGGAAAAACGAAAATTTTATCAGCCTAGGGTAAATCAGGTACTGTCACACTAGACAAATAATATGAACTGATAATAAGTATGTACCTACATTTTGCATCTCATTTAGTCCCAAACTTGAATGAAATTTGAATGAAAAACGTTCAATTGAAAACTAAAATATATATATTATTTGCAATTTGTCGGTTGAAGGTGGAAAACAAATCCTTAATTTAACGCTTGCACTCTCCGAAGATATGCAAATTCAATTTTCGTCATAGTTGGAGAAAGAAAAATAAATAAAACCGAAGTGCGAAGATCTCCTTTTCGATTAAGGTAGAGCTCGACTGAGTTTCATTTTCGGTTTTCGGCAATTTTCTTTCTTCTATTCATTCATTCGGAGAAAATCGATCGAAGAACCTAAGCACAATAATTTTATTGAGACAATGCAGAAAAAAATGCTTAGTCTCGCATTTTCATCAGATTGTTTCAACATCATGTTCCTGCCCTTGCCCCATAATAATGGGATCGGCGCAACTCGTAAATTGGGATTATTTAATTATTTATAAGTAGTATGTCTTTGGGAAAGTATATAGTTTCACGTGATTTTAGTTATTCGTTAATGATAATGACCTAGACAAACCTATCAACAACCAAAAAATCTGTTTTTTTCAGCCAAAAACGTAATTTTTGTAATGTTTTCGGTCTAAAAAATATATCCGTAGGACTAGATTAAAAGAATAACTTTTGGCAAGCCATTGCATATCCTCAGGTAAACGTCTGAGGGAGAGGGATTTATTAGGTTACCATTGATATGTGAATACCCGCGTTATTTATCTGTCTATCTGTCAGTTATGTCTATACAGTGTGAAGGTAGCACTGAAGTTACTACTTAGGTAAAGCCCTCTGAACCCAATATTTTTTTTGTATTTATGACTAGTTGAATTTGTGACAGCGTTATTTGTGTGCCGTAGTGATGGATTAATTAGCATTCGCATTCATTGTTAGCATGCGAATGCTCATTTAGCATTTAGCAAATGAAATATAGTTGCGAAATTCTGTGAAGTGCGAAGTGAATTTATCGCTTCGTACTTTTTTATACTATCATACGTCAGAGCGTCGACGCACGCAGCGGTAGCGTGCGCTCTCTGTCGTACCCACGGGAAGTCGGGAATACTAAATCTATCGGTTTCACGTAACCATGACCTCGTTCGCGAGTGAAATTTATTAGCCGTGCTGCGAACTTGCGAAGAATGGGTTTAGCAATTGTTATCTTATTTTCTTTCATTTGCGCGTACTTAGTGTTGTATATTGAATGAATGCAAGATTGTTAACAATAATTTAATTCGCATATTAACAAAATTCACATACTTCATTATTAGCAATTAGCATAGCAATAGCAATTAGTATGATACGACTCATGAATTCACATGCTAATGAAATTTATGCGAAATCGCATTAATTGACATTACTAGTGTGCCGAACAGCCCCCTAAAATCAGACACTTTCTTTATATAAGTTAGGATTGTAAGTACCTTGTATAAAAAACCGTTTCGTAAACTACACTATTCTAGTAACTAACTTTGGGGAAGAACCGGCATCGTGTCGCAGTTAGAAAGTTAAAAGTTAGCGCTCCAACTAAATCCCTAAACTGTTCACTAAGCCAGCTACTTTTAACACCAACATTCACTCTTCAAATTTATATTACGCGTAAGGACTAAAAATCCATGCTTACATTAACTTTGCGTTCCACACATCTATCTAATTAAACTTTTTGTATGAATGATTTCTTAGTATAGATGGGAAATCTCTCATTGATGAATCTCAAAATAACATTTAGAAACAAAGAAAAGAAGAAAACTCATGTTAAAAAACAAACATAAATCACAAACTGGTAAAAATCTCTTATTGCGACAAATATTAAAAAAGAATTTAAAAATATAAAGGTTTTACAATTTTGTCTTTATTATAAAATTTTGCGATTTGTAGATATTTTTTCGGAGCAGAAATTCAATTCGTAGTCTTTCCACGATGTTAGCAATTGAGAAATCTGATGTGAAAAGATTTAACGTAGCCTGCTCTTCTCAATTATTTTCTTTAGTTTTAATTATTTTATTTGAATTATTATCCTGTGCAGAGACATTAATGGACTGCATTGTTCGTTAAATATTTTTGCATTCTTGTAATGCTTTTTTCTTCCAAAACCGTAGTTTGCGTGTGTATTTAAGATCGTTGGATGTGATTAATAACTGCTTGTGCGCTTAATAAAATTGTAACAAAGATTGTTGAGTGAATTGTTCTTTGTTGAAAAAATTGTCTGGTGAAGCTTGATTAGCGCGTTTCACTGTAAAAAAATCTCATGCGGAGGTGCTGATGTTCTAATGGTTTTTAGGATTCCGTACCTCAAAAGCAAAACGGAACCCTTATAGGACCATTCGTGTGTCTGTGTGGCTGGCTGGCTGTCTGTCTGTCTGTCACAGCCAATTTTCTCCGAATCTACTGGAGCAATTTAGTTGAAATCTGATACATATATGAATTTCTGTGACCCCAACACGAACGTGTAACGTAAACATATGAATTTTGAATATGGGGTGGAAGTTTTGCAAACTGTACCATGTGACATATGTAATTAAAGGGCTTGCTGTGAAGATCTTAAATAATATTTTTATTTTAAAATAGATGAAGTTTGTCCCTTATCTCCGAGCCAAAAATTTGGAAAAATACAGAGACTGGTTCTTTACTCATAGATTACAGAAAAATGTATAAGTCTTTGGTCTTAAAATAATATGGTAATCTCTCAATCAAAAAGTGCGTACAAACTTACATTTGCAGTTGGAATGTATGGGAGCCCATATTTTTCAACTATAATGTTTAGTTTGTTCTTGGGATAAATTCATCCCAATTACGAAACCCTTCATTGTGCGTGGTCCAACACGCGCTGGGCCGGTTTTTTTTAGTATATTCGATGGAATACACAAATTTATCGATAATAAAATACTTTAGACACAGGTTCGCTTCTTGTACTCGTATCTCTGAGTAACACTTTGGAATTAGAGAAAACAGTGCAGTAGGTATAATAACTGCCAAGTAAATATTGTAATTAAGTAGAGTGCTGGAGCATGTCAGAGTTTCAGGCAAAAAGTTCGAATTAGACCTGTATAATAATAATGTTACTTTACCGTCTAAGAGACTATGTAAATGGTTGAAGCTCATAATATATTAATATGCTTTGATTTCGAGCTTTGTTGAAAATTCGCACGTATTATTATATATTTTCAAGACCTTACCTAACTGCTCACTTGTCGTGCAACTATGAAGCGATTACCTGTTTCTGTTTAGAACATGACCGATTCTTTATAATTGTAATAGGTACCATAATAAGCTGTCATTCAGTTTCTACCTTGGACCCATGTCAGCACGGCACCTAACAGGTAGGTAAACACATTATGTTAAACCTGAAGAAGTGACACAAAGTGTCCCATTAGTGTCTGGTGTGATTGGCGTGTGTATGTGAGGCGCATGTGAAGTGTTTGCACGTTATAAGTTTTAGATCTCCGGAGAGTAGTAATGATGTTGGACATTGGTTCACATGCATGTCCCCGGGGATATACGTGATTGGTTTGCGTGACAACACTCGCTTGCGAGTGACGAGCGGTGGTTGGTGATTTAGTATGTGTATACAAATGTGACCGTATCCTGACTATCCCATACGCTTAACTGTGTTTACGATCGGTACTCAATGGAAATAAAGCAAAGCATTGTTTAGAATTTGCGTTTATTGCTTATCACGACATAATCTTATATTAGAACAGATTACATTATCTGTAGTGATAATATTTATTAATCCGTAACTACGCGGGATTATCTCGTCTCGCCATTTCTCCACAGACGTGATATGAAATTGAATTATTTTAACATTTCGCCGCTAGGCTGTACAAAACCAATTTTGTCTATCTGGATTTGGTAGTCGGAAAAAGTTGGGTAGTACTTCTTGAAGTTACTTTTAACACAGTATAAATAATACATATTTACTGATGGAAAAAACTTTGTAAACATACATAGGAAATTATAAAAGTTTTTTGCTCGGATAGAATGAAATCACGTTGGTACTTTACCAAGTTAGAATTTATCAGACTTAACTTTCAGACACCTACATTTATTTTCCAGTATACCTAACTTTTCTTATATTATGTCTGCGTCCTAACCGAAAGCGATCGTCACGCATATACGTGATTTTAATAATAGTGTTTTCTAGATTGACTCGTACCTAAATATTTTACTTTGAAAATCATTTGATTTTTCATGAAATTGGCAACACTTAGTTTTAAAATGAAAATGGTATTAATAACTATAATTATGATATTTGCAAGAATAGCAAGAAACATAAAATGATAATATTTTATCGATAGAAAAACATTAGAAGTAACCTCTAATTTGCATTTTCGATTTAAATCTACTTAAAATGCTAATGACTTATAGGATAAAATAGTAGATTGTTTGCCTAGGGAGCAAACAACTACTTTAAAGGCGAGTTTGTCTTTGAAACCTGAGCGCAGCGAGGACTTAAAAGTACGTCACTCAAGCTTAAAAAAGGGTTGCTCCCGAGGCGGATACTCTTTTTTTTATCACCCTCTATGAGAAAATAAGTACGTGCAACATAAGAATGAGAAAAGTACGTTTATTTATTTACACACAATTAGGAACAACAAGTTTTTAAATTAAATTTTTTTTCGCGCGCATTTTACTTCATAATACAGCCTATTATTTGTTCATAAATATTCATGATTGATCTCTTTGGTTATTGGAACTTTTACTATTGTTAGTGTAAGTTCTACATTTTAAATTCAAATCACTTTTAGTCTCTAGGGATTAAAGAGCTATTTTACTCACTATTTACGAAGAATAAAAGCTAGCTCTTTTTAATGGATGTGATAAAAAAAATTGTATTTATACTTACATGATGAAGAAACAGTACAATAATTATATAGGCTGGTTATTATTTATACCCGCTCTTATAAAAGAACAATGATCGCTTCAAGTGTCAGTGCGAGCGCTGTGTCGGTACGCATGTAGGAGGGAAAACTAACCCTGATTTCCACTTTACAGCATCAAAGCTTCAGTACCGCGGCGACTGTCGCAGTGAGTGGACGTGTGTCCTTGTAGATTGTTCACGTCATCGCGATTGTGAACACGATATCGAGTGTAGTGCGTAAATAAAAGTGGAAATAGTGAGTGATACACTGGGATTTTCTTTCTTCAGCAGGAGTTAACATCACGTACGATTAAAATGTGAGTATAGAAGAACAAAAACAAATATTATGAACCAATAATTTTGTGTGCAAATGACTAGCACAGTACCTTTCTAGTTAGCATAAACATTATCAGCATAACCAGCCTATAACGTTCCCAGTACTGGGACACAGGCCTCCTCTCTGTGAGAGGGAGTGGACCGTAATCCACCACGCGGGCTCAGTGCGGGTTGTTAGATGTCACATGTCTTCGAATTTCTGGTTGTAGTACATGCCGGTTTCCTCGTAACCTACAACCTGACTCGTAAGTCGCGGTCGTTATCACTGGGCCACCACTGCTACACACGTTTCTAGTTAACTAATTGATTATACTTTTTTATTTTTGAGGGTGGGAAATTATCAAATAAGTTCTCCCGCTCTGCGCGGAGCGGGAGGGTGTGTTAGACTTTTACTGACTAAAACCCACCCGGGTTCCTTCCGCTGCCCGTGTGCTGGGGCCGCGATATCCCTTTCGGACAAACTCACAACCCCGGCAGGCATTGGTCCTTACGGACCCCGTCAGTTGGTGCTGACATCTCTTTGAGGCGCGCGTGGAACACAACGCACCGTTGACCCGGGCCTGGTCCTAATCAGACGGCGAGCTACCCATTGCTCACCGTCCGCAAGCCCACGCCTACGGTGGCCGGAAGTCGGTTCGCGACTCCCGACGCCCGAGGCGTCTCCTGCGGCGACTAGGAGCGCGAGGGCGCGAATCTTGCCTCTCCCTCGCTCGCTCCGCCTCCTCCTTCACGAGCATTACTGCTTCGCAGAAGAAAGTGACGACCTCCCATGCACTCTCGCTCCGGACCATGGCTTGAACCAGGGCCGGACGCGAGAGATCGCCGCCGCCGATCGCCTCCGTGAGGACACGGCGGTGCTCTGCCCAAGCAGGGCAGACCTCCACCGTATGCTCCACCGTGTCCTCCGGGTGATCCACACAGTGGTGACACCTGGGCGTTTCCTCCCGCCTTATACGGAACAGGAACCTCCCGAAACAGCCGTTTCCGGTGAGGACATGCGTCAGGCGGAAGGTGAGGATGCCGTGGCGCCTCTCTAGCCACTCCTCAAAGAGGGGACTTATCGCCACAATTTGTGGCGTGCCCAAATTGAGTATACCTACAGATTGTTTCAGTTTTATGAATTTTGTAACGTCATCTTTTTATGGTTGATATCGTTCCCAGAAATGTGATACTTAGATAATTCTGGGACAGTAAATTGATGCGTAGTAGTATTAGAGCGGTACAAACAGATATATCTGCATTACACAATAATCATAATTTTCTTGCAGGTTGCTAAAACCAATAAAACATTTTCATCTTCCCGTGTTTAGTAATAAAATCTACGCGGTTACCTTAAGTTGACCTCGACATCCATAAAAGACGCCTCCATTTTCTCGAGTCACTACGAACTAATTTCCTTCGGACATATTCTCGTGACAACACAAGGGTTAACTACGGTTTAGGACAGACTTACGTGGCAGGACAACTTGACCTTACGTGATGACTGCTCCTATCTGAAATTTTCTTAGGGATATTATTATATCAAAAAATATTTTGTCCTAACCTAGCGTTGTTAAAATAAACGACTTTAGGCTTTCCAACGGAAGCTTTTACACAAATATAAACGAACTAACACCATAACAGTATAATTTCGGAAAACTTAACTTTCTGCAACATAATCTTATTTAAAATAAAGGGTGTTTGCTCTTATCTTTAATGTTATGGTACTGAGAATGGGTTTCAGCTCCGTGAAGTCAATTCTGTTTAATCATGCAGTAATCACATAAAATTTAATGAGCCGTTGAAGTTGCAGCGTTAAAGGAAATAGTTTTTATTAGCTCTGGAACAATTCGAGTTCATTACTCTGCAGGTAAATGAACGTGGCTATGTATTATGGCACCCATATATATAAGAAAGAAGGAGATATGCCCGGTAGTTGAAATTGTATCGAAACCCAATATCTCCAGTTGGTCCCCACCACCTCACCACAACTACACAATGCAAATCAGTAAACCCAATAGATGCGATGTCGCGCTCACACTTGCAATTCAGAAATCAGAACGTACTATACAATCAATTAGAAACCTTATCCCATCATACAGCGTGCATTTACCATGCTCCGTAAAACTCACTTACATGAAAACATCGATCGATATCGTTGTGCTGTGCAAAAGATATTTAAGCTAGTGATTGACTAAATCGGAAAGTTATCGATTCTCTCATTTATATTGCATTTAAAATTTGGGAGTTCCTCAAAAATAAATTAAAAACGATAAACATTATACAAAGATGATATAAATAAACAATACGTAGCTAAAAAATATATTATTAAGTAAATCAAAAAACTTTAACATTATGAGAAAATCCAAATGAGTATAAAACAAGATTTCATATTTGCAGGTCTTCCAACCAGGCTATAACTGTTGACAAATTGAAGAATAAACTTTAATAGTAACATAAATTCATGCGACAATCGACATTGTTGTCGATAGCCTTCGTTAGTGGATCCGCACAAGCACATCCCTAACTCGTCGCAAGATATAGTGGCCGTACTGCACGATGCAACCACAATACAGTATCGTTTTGCCATTTTTAGCGACATACTTAGGTAGTGGTTAAGAAGCAATGTATTTACTGCAAAAATAGTACAGTCGCTGTGATATATGAAAACAAAAATAACGTAGTAAAGGCAAGACATATTTTACAATTTGTTGTTTTTTATGATTTTCAACACAAATATAGTAAAATACTTGTGCTGATATATGATAAGTGGTTCTATGATTTATGAAGTTTCTAGTTTGTCTTCGATTTTTACTAGAAACCACGTTACAACATGGCATTCTTAAATGTTATCGCGATCGCGATCAAAAGCAGACTAGTTCACGGAGACGGCCATTTGTCTATGACATGAGCACCGTGATCACGACGCGCGGACACAGACACGCCCTCATACCGCTTCTCCTGTTTTTATATTTCTATGTAGGTACCTATACAATTATTTGATCGTAAATTCCACGTGTAGCTGATGACATTGTATTCGAATGATAAAGTTATGATATTAGTAAAAAAAAAATAAGTTAACGTTGCCCCACACTAAGAATTTCTTCCTGTATCGTGGGTGCGTTTACAAACATAGAAACTCACATACACTAACACCCATTAGTGACTTACATATAGGTATTTGTGTTCAGAATACGTTTCATAAAACATCTATTTTATTTATTTTATTTACTCTCTTATCGTAATATTGGAATATAAACTTCAAAACGAGTTTATGTTGACACACCTTGTAAACACAATACCGAAATTTAAAAATATAATCATATTAACACTTTTTCTTTAACAAAATAATGTTATAAAACAATTTTTTTTCTATTACGATACAATGCAAATCCAAGAAGTTAATATCACCGAGGAGTTTCCATCAACTTTTGCAATGGAACGTTAGCGGGGGACAGCAGCACCGCTCAAGCGCATGCGCGGTGATGTGCTGGGTGCAGGCGCCATTCATACGTGAAGTTGTACACGAACATTCGTGAGTTTTTTTAAATCTTGATCTTTAACTTTGATCTTTTATTTAGTAGGTTCAATCCCAATTTATGAGAGTAGATAAAGTAGTGTATGAAACTGCACATAACTAGGTATTAAAATACTCGTGTGATACTATTAAAAACCTCGCCAGCGACTCGTTTTTTAAACACACACTCGTATTTTAATACCCCTCTTTATGCAACAGTTTCATAAACTACTTTTACGAGTTGTCTACAAGGTTCTTCAGAATATAAAGGAGTTCGTTCAGTGAACTGCGTTTAATTGTTGCAAAACGTGTTGCAGTATTATTTATAAACATAGCAGTGGCCTTTGCTTCGACCGGGGTTTATTGTTTTGTTTATTAATGTAGTTATGTGGCACGCGTAGAGCACTTTTAGTAAATAAATAATAAGAATTCTTCCCGAAATTAGTTCTTGTTCGCAGTGAACATGCTAACACTTTCTGTCTTTCGATATAGCAAATTATTATAGCTTAACTCTACAACTGCTCAACGTTTGTTCAAAGTAAAAGCAAACTACTAAATACCTTATCTTCATTGTGCTATTTCTTCATTATGCTGTTTCGGGGTGGTAAGTAAAGTTTGTTACCTACGAGCTACGTCAGCATTTCCTCTCAGAATATTGCCGACAAGGGTAACATTCTAAACTTTTCACTGAATGTAATTTGCGCACCCAACAAAACATGGTGTACCTATACATCGACAAGAATTGAAGATCATTTGACAGTCTACAATTTATTTTCTACATTTTCCTGAACAACGACTTTTCTTGCACAGATGCGAGGCACGGCTGAATATTGTTGTTATTTGTTACAAAAGTACTTATGAGCGTTTATTCTGAAAGTGGGCAACTTCGCAAATAGATGTCAAATATTTCGCTGTTTTGATTCATTTGGCAATCTGTCGGTCGATTCTGTAAAAATATTAACGTGAAGCTTAGGTGAAGTGAGCGTGAAGTGAGCTGTCACTGCCACAGAATCGACCGGCAGGATGCTAGGGTTTAACACTATTGACAGCTCACTTCACCTAAGTTTCACGGTGATATTTTTACAGAATCGAACGGATGTATCTGTATAGAAATATGAAATGTGGCTAACTAGTGAACTAAAATATTGATTATGAAATGCAATAATTAATATCGTAACACCGTATATTTAGTTTAAGATGTAAAAAAAGTATTTGGAAACTTTCCAAATGCGTTTTTTACACCTAATACGGTTACAATATCAAATTCAGTGTTATAATTGCAATTCATTATTAATATTCTAGTTCGCTAATTAGCCACATTTCATATTTCCATACAGTAATAATGCCTTTTAATAAACTTTTAGTATAAGCGCTTTTAACCCCGCAACTGGCATTTTGTTTTGGTTTTGAGTGTTTGTTTGTTGTCAACAAACTACAAATACACATAGTAATTATACGCAATGAATATTGTCTTTGGTCTCTGGCCTTGACTTCAATCAATGAACAAAATTATCTAACTATTATTGGTTGAACACGAGGCCTTTGGCTACTTTGTATGTGTGTATTTTATGTATTTTTTGTTGTAATTTGTGTTTTGTTTGTCTACATTGTGTGGGTGTATAAAGTTTGTTACGAAAAGCCAGTTGGCGTGTTTTGCCAATATCAAATCGCCATTTTTTTGGAGGGCAGTTAGTTTCCAGCTATCAATAAATGGGAGAACCCAGTCTATTTCAGGTGCGTGAGGTCCCCACATTATTCCGCAAGTTATTTCAAAAGACATACCGAAGCACTAACAATATTATAACTTTAGTTTCTCTAAAAAGTTCTAATAGTGTCAATGAACAGTTTTAAAACGCTTTTATTTAACGTTACACCTTAGTGTCCCCTCAACGTTTTCTTAATGAACGATAAATTTCAACTACGGGTGCATTGTACTCGTTCACGTCAACTATTACAAAGAACTCGTTTCTCTATGATGTGTCGTGAGAACAATACTGCTAAACGTTGTTAATGGAGCTTGTTTGTACACTCACTCTATTAGACAGTGCAGCACTACTACAGAAAATAGTTACAGCCTTTTCGCCACTTTTTTACTTCTCCCCTTTGAGAACTTAATGCAAATGTACTTTGAGGAGGCGACCATTGCAAAATGCACTACAAAATTTATGCGACAAAGGTTCTTTATGGCAAAACTTTTAATTATCGATATTCGAAAATGTTTTGTGCGTGTTTCGATAACTGGGCTTTCAACACGTTAAATAGTGGATTTGTTTGTAGTCAAAGTTGGCCTTACAATATTTGTACATGGCAGATTGTGGCAGTTACAAGAGTAAATGTTGTCTCTATATGCCTGCTTTTGTCCTGTGTTCCTAGGGGTATGCTCAACAGGTTTTTTTCTGTAGTTCCTGTCAGCCCTCACGTTAGTATTTATAGCAGGGTTGAGTCTTTATTTTCATAGGTGTTAACTAAGTAGTTATGAGTTAAGAGTTTTTCACATAAGAAATGCTAGCATTACATACCTACCTACTCATAATAATTTAAAATGTTCTCACTACTTATGTTTTATTTATTCGTGCAAAAAGTGAATGATAAAACAAAATACAGCTATACCATTTGACAATAAATAAATTGTGTGCGGCCGCTAAACAGTTGCTAGGTATTCATTAAAGTTGGGTATTAAGTATGCGCGTTAGGTACCTTCTTTTCGATCCACTGTGTGACATTGCAGATTGGATGGACGCCAAGCGCGTATTATATATAGCAATACTACATAAGCACGTGGTTTTGCTATTGTAAACAAATAATTAATGTACCTAATGGAAAATTAGATCATGCTTGTTAAAATTCTTATCTTACAAAACTGACGAAAATAAGTCAACCCAGTTTTAAATATGATACACGATGTTTTTTATGGTCATAATTATTATTTCCCGGTAACCGATGAAGGTTAATGTCAACAACAATTTATAATAATTATGCTTTGGGCCCATAGATTCAAATTAATCAGATTTATTGTATTTTTTCTAATTAATGAGCTGCATGTATCCACACACGGTATCAAACACGGGAAGTGCAAAATGTCTGAAATAAAGAGGTAATTTAATTAAACTCTGTTAAAATTACAGAAATGCCAAAATTACCGTGAAATGCCTCAGTTAATGATGACGTCCGGTAGTGTGGTTCTCTGACGAGCATGGAACGGCACCGGCGCGGCGGCGGTTCACGGCCGCATATTTGTAATACCACTTATTAAACCCTGTTACATTTTGAGCTGACGATAGTTAAATAAAAGCTTCATTATGATATTTTGATCATTAACAGGAATGTGGCGATATCTATATCGCCACGAGCGAACGACGCATCACACTGGCGTTACGCAAAATCCCCTGCATCGCGCAAGCAGCGTTTACCACGCGACTAGCATATATACAACGTCCTGACTTTAATCGTCGGGCAGTAGCCCACCAGACACAACACTCCATGTCTAGTCGGAAGATCCTCCCTTTTCTATGCAGGATGAGTGAAGTTTACACCCTGTTCCTCATACTTCTATAGGAATAATAATCTCTACTATTTTAGACGTCCACAAATCGCAATCGCAAATGCAAAGTTAATAATTGTATTATACAAAGAGCTTCATTTGCAAAAGAAAAGATACAAGACAAATAAGTACCTAACTCTGAGTAATTCTATGTGTCTACACGAACGACAATCAATTTGAGTGCGACGGATTTATCAACCTGAAAATGTAATTTAACAAAGTTCCATGAAAAAATTAGAGACATTATTGGTACCTAAAACATTTCAGTGACATTTAAGAAGCTCGGCTGACTTTCATTATACTTTGGTGAAATCTGTCAGAAGAACACTATTAAATAATAATTCATCAAACTAATTTCAGACGTAATATTTACACAACCTTACTGAACTTCAATTATGTTTAGATGACGATGAATCATCGATGGTATAGGTAAATCCGTCCATTTATGAACAAAAGCTTAATTTAAAGAATTCGGTATAGTTTGTTCTGTGGTTATAGTCATCGAAAGCTTTCTAACTGCTTAAGTAGGAAGGAGATCATTCAGGAAGTCGCAGATCATAGAAGAACGTTAATCAACATTTTACTGAACACACATTGTTAACTGTGAACTATCTAGGTACATGTTTGCAGACTAGAGCTTTAGCTGTAATCGGGAACGGTTTAGTGATTTAAGGGTTAAAAACTACAGTTGCGCATCAACAATTTTCAAAACAGTTAGGGTATCCGAACTAGTAAGAATACTTATAAGATGGTATTTTCTTTTCAGTATTAGGCACAATTATTTTGTTAAAACATTTAACCTTTTTGTAATTTTGCATAAAAATATTACGACGTAATAATATGACGTAATTTAATTAGAGTAAAATTATATCTAGTCATTTTACTAAGTACGTTCTTTTATGCTATACCTAATAATTACATTCCCTACATTCAATAGCAGTCTTATCACCACGTGTATGCTCAGTGTAGTCGTATTTTTAATCGATCAATACAAAACAATATTTTAATTTTAGGAGCCTAGTACTGTACGAAAATTTCTATTAATTCTATTCGACGTTTCTTAAAAAAGGTCTTATAATAATATTGCTTTTGTTGAACTTCACCCCCAGTTTAGTTTGGTGCACGTCGAGATAAATAACCTAAGCTCGCTAGCTTTGCACAGTTTGTTAAAAGTTGGTTGCAATTTATTGTTTTATTTACTTGTTTTCATTGAAAGTTTGTGTACAGCAAATTTACTTTAAATGCTTCTTAAAAAACATTTTAACAAAGCTAATCATCTGTTTTCTTTGTGACGATTCCTTTTGGTGCACCTCGACAACGAGGAAAACTAGAGCAAGCATAGTAATCAATGCTCGTGCCTTCTCTGTATGAGAAGAGGTGTTGGCCCTGCAGTGGGACAAGAATGATATGATATGAAAAAAGAGAACCTTTAAGCGAACTGCATCTTATTGTAAAAATATGAAATGCCTGCATACCCAAAAATTAAAACACAAACTCAGTTATAATGATTAAATTTCGTACCACGGACCAAAATGTTCATAACCAAGACTTGGTGCGGTCTTTACTCCGAGGTATCTAATTTTCTCGAAACAAAATTATGGTTGTTAAATACCTACCCGCGCCTCGCCGCGCCGCATCGTCGTCGGTCGTCAAGCCACACCGTCTGGAGAATCGTCTCCTTCTAATGAACAAATGAGATTAACTTTGTCGTGTTCACGTCCTACTAATTAACGTGGATTTACAAATTAATGGATTTTCGTGAAACTGAATTCATGATGTTAGAGTTTGTGTAAAATCTTGAAGCTGTAACATATTATTACGGTAAGTAATATTTTTATTTATAACATATGACTAGCAAACACAGAAGTGGTATTAGTCGGTACCCAAATTTAGTAAGTATTTTGGTAAATGGTAAATCTAACTTACCAAAAAAGGAGGCAATTAGGTTAGGAAGTGCTTTAATTATCGATTTTGAACAGATAGGTACTATTGAATGAAAAAGTAAAAAGAAAAGGAACAGCAAAGTACAATTCCTTGTTTTGACGAGACGATACTGCACCCCCGAGGCAGCAGAACGTTCACTAAAGTGGGGAAGTTTAATTCACTGCTTCCATTTGTTGATCAAAATAATTGTGTAGGTACTTCAATTTTTTATTGGAACTTAAACCGAAACGGAACTTTGAACTCCGTGCAATCGTACTACTGCACGGAGCCCAACGTTTCGTAGCTCAAGGCATCGTTCGTTTTCCAGTTCATGTAATAGATGGATTAGGCATCTCCCGAGTTAAAATTGTGAAGCACTTAGGCGAGGAATTATGTTCAGATTGATTACAAGTTTTATGGTCCTTTGAAAGGTTGAATACACATTGGTGGTGGTTGAGCGGTTTCCTCTTCATATTTTATTAAATGAATGAAAAAGCAATTAAATAACCGATAAATACCTAAAATAACATAAAAGCAATCGTTTGATTAAATGCTATCGCATCACTTTTGTATTACTGGAAACCAATCCAGTGTTTTTAATTTATACAATTTACTAGTTAGTAAATTGTTAGGAAGTTGCCTTCGCAGAAAGATAAATAGTTCTGTGTTAAAATAAAACACTACATGAGCTGGTATGTGAGGATTGACAAAGGTGTATGGTTGGACTACAATGTTATTCAGTGTTCGACTAATCCTAGCGCATTAGAAAAGTTTTTCGAGCATATTGGATGCAAATCCTCTTTAAGCTTCATGAAAATATTTATATGATTCCTGTTAAGGCCAAAACGTCAGGGAAGCCCGTGAAATAATTTTTTTCTGTCGTTTTTTGCAATTTGTAGGTCAGGATCATGTTGTATGTTGATCTAAATATGATTCGCGATCGAATCAAATGTCTATTTATAGAATTATAATCATAAAAATCATCATTACAACTCTCTAAGTTCATATTATCCTATTGAGTGACTATTTCATGAAATCATGACATTTGAGGATTATGCTCACTTAAGGAGTTGTATTGCTAATGATTATAATTCTGTAAAGCCATATTTGTTATGGTTGCGAATCATATTTTAATCAACATATAAACTGACACTGATCTATAAATTGCAAAAAACTAAAGAAAATTTGAATTTCGTGGGCTACCTTAGCGCATCCCCCATACGAGCTTTTCTCATTTACAAAGAAGATACAATTTTACTGTTCCGTGCAAAATAGCGATAGTTTTGTACGTGTTATTCCCACAAGAGTTCATTTTAATGATAATGAAAATCATGTTCAATAACTGAGCTTTGTGTGTGCTCACAATAATATTTTGTTTTACATAGATTATTTTTCCTATGTTAATAATAACTAAAATTCTTAATAATTGATAACAATGTAGCCCAATGGACTTATAAGCAGTTTAAATCGCAATTATTATTTTACTCATGATATATTATGTTATAACTAAGAATGACTATGTTTTATCTAATACGACGGCATCTACTTCGCCACATGCGAACTACGCATCAAAGACTTGACGTCACACAAAGTCCTGCATCGCACAAGCACAGTTTATCGCGCAATCAACAGAACTTTCCGACATCAATCGATGGGCAGTTGCCTGCCAGACACGACACACCTTTTATATAGAGAATGAGTGAACAATTCCTTAGCATTTTATAAGGGTCTGATAATTAATAAAAACGTTTTCATGTGTTATATAACAATTATATAATAACAGAATATTTCTTTGATGAAATATTATGTGTCATAGTATTTCTTTTCATAATCAAGACCTATGATGTGGGAATGTTTAGAGACGCTACGCTTGACATGTGGGTGAAACACAATTTTTCTTTATTATTTTCTCAGCGGTTGGCACATTCAGAATTTCACACATTTCTGCGGATATTAAAATAATAAAAAAATACAATATAGGGAAAATGTGGAAGATTTTCAACGCGGATTACTTTCACAAGATAAATCGGAGAGTTAGTAATTTCCATGTTGTTTGCAAACTTCGACGTCTTACTATCGCGTTAGTAAATTGAAAATGTACAGTAGGTATCATCTTTGCTTGATAGTTTTAAAGGTTAATATTCAAAGTATGACTGCAGTTGTAGGTATAGTGAAACAGAATTACCTACTATTATAAATTAATCACATCTGTAAGTATGAGTTTTTTTTCTGTTGAAGTCGCTTATTTAACTGGCAGGTGTAATTAGTTCGTAAATCAGTTGCACTGCGTTTCAGATGTCGACTCACCGCGTTTGTCTGCTTACGACATTAACATTAAGAGCATGCAATTATCCATATAACTACATTCTAATTATAACGTCACATGTGCACCTAGCAACGTGAGTTGCTGCCAAGTTCAACGACTCATCTATTCAGCAACGAATGCCACGATCGCTAGCTACTTCATTTGCGAGAATTTTAAGAGCTTTTTAATTAATCTACCTACAGTTTTTATAACGTAACACTATTTGCATACAATCTTTTATACCATCACTCCCTCGTCTCATTCAGCGCAGGGAGCGCGGAAGTGGTCGCTGGTGAGGATATTCTTCACTAATTAAAATACTGGAAGTAAGAATGTGGAGCGAGACGATTGAGGTCGGGTAGTAACGAAATGTATGACGTCTAACAATGCTATTGCAGTTGCTCAGCAAATTTCGTTTGATTTCTTTTAATGAAAGCGATTTTTTTTTTACTTTTTCATTATTTAATACCTACATTGTATCCGAGTCAAGAAATAAAATGGCTATTTATAACATTTGCTATACCTAATAATTACATAATAACTACATTTAACTTTTTTTTTTTTTTTGTTAAAACTTTCAATACTTTCTTGGGTTTATATACTGGCCTGTATGTCTCTGAGAGAGTCAAAATTCAAAGTCATTTATTCAAACTAGGCTGAGAATCAGCACTTTTCGAACGTCAAAATTACATAACACAGTCCCCCAAAACGCCCACACTTCACCACTTTCTAGTGCTTTAGCTGGGAAGAAGAAGTGGCGCAACAAACTTTCCAGCAGCACTGCTGTCTGTTCAGTTAGAAAAAAAAACTTGATTTTATACAATAGTATGCAAAATAATTTACATTAGTAGTGTCTGGGACTTCATTTGTAAATTAAATTAATAGGGATATTGACTGGGAAAAAACTGGGTTCAACCTTACGACCTACAACTCGTAAGACTGCCCGACTGACTGTTACCACTGGGCCAGCACTGCCCCCTCCTTTAAAAAAGGGCAATAGGGATGTTGACAAAATATTTTTTTTAGTCTGTCAGTTAGGTAATAAAAAAAATATTACACACATATTTAGACGCATTATCATATTAATAAAAAAATAGTTTTGATAAAACGCATTAAAGTTGGGGAGTTGGGTCTCGCTACGTCACAATGGTCAATAGAAAATCTACCGCCCAGTGAAGTCATGCCACATTTTAACGCATTGCCTACTCAATGTATTGCCGCAATCTTTTGATTACGTAAAAAAAGAAAAAATACGAGTTCGTGTCAATTTTTTTTTATAATCTACCGCAGCCCGGAGCTGGAGGTCGGATCCTAAACTCAACTAACAAGAACCTTTCATTTGCATTCTTTGTACTTTATGGTTACAGTTGACGTTTCATTTCGTTCTTGGACTTTTTGCATTAATTTTGTTCGAAAAGTTTCCGATAAAATACTAGTAGCAGGGGATTCGGTTTTATAGATCAAATATTTTATTTGAATAACCAATTCTTTTAATCGGCGATCGAAGAGGCGTTATTTGTACTTTAATTTCTTGTGCGTTCCAGATTTTTCTCAGACTACTATTTTATTTATCACAAAACCTTAACCCTTGCAGATCTTAGTTAAGTATCTTCAACCATCGATTTACATCAATGTCTCCAACACTTATCTACGCATAAATACTCTTGCAAAAGGAAATCCCTGCTTTAAGTATTTTTGAGGACTGCAAAACGCCAAAGCTAATAAGAATGGCTTCTATTCGTTTCATCTATCACTGAAATTTGGAAAAAAAAACCGCTTTATCATTGAATAGTGTAGCTACTTCGGAAACTAGCAACAATTCCATGGGAACCCCGAATAGAATCCCTCCCTGCGTGAGAAAATTGGCTAATGCCCAAAAATAAAAGATGTCCGCTTTTTCTGCCTCCCGCGGGTTAGGATCAACTGAAAAACTATTTCAGTTTAATATTGCGGTATGGTAACGGAATGTTAGTGTTCGGTTACCATTTAAGAGATTTTCACTCTTTTTTGTGACCTACATAGGTATACCTTTGTTCTTTTTAAAAATTACAATAACCAGGATTAAAATACGTTGGCACTGGGAAGTATTTTAGGATATTGGGAATGGTTTTATTTGCGCGCACTAATCAATTTCATTGAAACACAAAGAGATAAATATGAATTTATTTATCTGGGCATTAAGACGCAGCTAGTCTCGGTTTGTTCATGACTGACTAACTATTATATACTACAATATTACGAGTCCAAGCTCGACCCGTACTCAACTGGCATCGTTCCAGTCTGTGACTTTAGTTGAAAATGTTAAACTGAACGTCTGGCTAAGTTCGGAAATACGTAATGAGGTTAATATCTAAGCCTTACCCAGCTTGATGGTGAAATGCAGAACTTTAAATGTAATTTCAATAATTCTTACTTGAGAATCACAGCGGTGATTTATCAATTTAAAAAATAGTTCCAATAATGGTACATGCTGTACGAAGATTGGAACTTTTTTCGTCTCGCGATTAGTGAGCGGAAGATAATGCTTATCATAATAAATTTCCACTCCGCTGCTTCCGGAAAATGTATCTAGCCAACTTTTAAGCGCCTCATGTAAAGCTAATTATAATTATAATCTTTATACAGCTTGAACATAATATAAATAATAGCATCTTACATTTTGAAAAATCTGTTATTAAAGAGCAACTTGTGTCACGTAGTTCTACTTTAAGCGCCTTATTTCTCAGCAAAGTGATCCTTTCGCATATATTTCTCCAGGGTGCGAGCTAACCAGTTTCAAACGCCTTTGTAAAGTTTTGAAAGCAACCAAAAGTATGCACGCAATGTAGAAACGAGACTTTAGATTTCTCAAAGATTCGCGGAGTCGTTAAGAGCAGTTTCTAACTAACTCAAGTGCAGCTTTGACTAGTGCAGGCTACAAGTTCATTAAGTCGTAGACCATCTTTTTCAATATTCATGTCTATATTCATGACTCTTGATAGACATGAATATTGAAAATAAATCTTGAATCAAGACCTCTCATTTTACCGTCATCCAATATTTTGGCAGTTGAAAACGGGGAGCAAGAACTTTGATTCATCCTAACGGTGCCAATTTATGACGAATTGTGCACAAATCAGCGAGGGCAATTCGCCAAGTGGCAAAACAGTTGAAATTATGACAACAACCGGCACGACCTTAGATAAGCCCTTTTTATCGGTTAGGATTATCCAGGACGTCTCTGGTCCATTGGTAACAGACAAATGACTGAAAATTTCAAACAAATTATAATACTCAAGGACGGGTATTTATTCAGGTCTTAACTTCAAAGAAACTTCAGCAACAAGAAGTTCTAGGTTTCAGCATATATGATTCTGCCTATAAATATTGAGCTTTAAATTTAGTGATTCTAGAACATGACATGTGTAGTGAAAAAATGTCTTTAATTAATTTTAGATAAAATACATACCTAGGTATTACCCAGTGGCAGATTCGAAGTCTCGCGCCCCGGTTGTGGTTTCTGGTGTTAAAGAGGTGTAATCAAAGTCAAAGTCAAAGTCAAACAATTTATTTCAATTATGCACATAAAAGGCACTTATGAACGTCAAGTTTACAAAAAAAAGAATTGATTCTAGTCGCCCCTTCCAAAAGGTAGTTTTCGTATGGAGAAGAATGGGCAAGAAACTCCACCGTTACTCTTTTAAAATGTTTTTACAATATTTTGCATACATTAATTATATAATTATATGTGAAGACGATGCATCTAGAATAAGATTACTATACCGCGATAGGTAAAAAAGAATGAAAAATAAAGCAATTACAGATAAATTAAATATGTGACAGATACATGGTGCTCACATATTTACAAACATTGTAAAATTATACGATATTCCTAACATTTATTACATTTAATACAGTACAAGTCAACCTAGCTTGTATAAGCTGGCTGTAGATCTAATTGACAACAAATCAGGCGATAAATTGTGTGAATGGCTATAAATATAAACCTAGTAAGTCTAGCTTATAAAGTAGGTCGTCACGAGTGAATGCCGCGCGAGCGTAGCGCTCACTACGATGTTCATTAGTCACAACCGCACCAGGTTTTGTTGTATTTTTTTAGAATATCTTTCTCTTTAGAATAATATCAATGGTACCTAATGTTTTACAGAAAATTTGATGCTCCCTTTTGCCCATGTGTCGTATGGCCGGCTAAAAATAATAATTACCTATATATTTTACCTACTCATTATTCCTTGGAACGGTATCATAAAGATTTAAAAAATATATTTCCTTAAGGATAGAAGAAGTCGGAATATGCTTTGAAACTATCTGTATTATAATAATATTATAAATTTGTTTGTTTTTATGTAATCTCCAGATCTACCAGTCGGATTTGAAAAATTCTCTTCGCATTGGTCTGCTCAATATTTGGGGAAGGTTATCGGTTATTAACATCATCCTGCGTCCTTTAGAAGCCGAACAAAAAGAAAAAAAAGTCATAAAGAACGCTAAGCGAAAACGAAGTAATAGCGCGGGCGGGCGATGGGATGCGACGCGGTCGGTCGGGGGCCGAAACTTCACGCGGACGAAGTCGTAGGCAAAAACTAGTAATTAGATAAAACAATGGAACATCAGTATTTTAAGTATTTACTCCAGGATGTTATGTTAGCAGTGTCTCGAATATGCGAATGAACCGAAGCTTACGTAATATCTTCAGTTAAAGTGCTTAGCTTAGCTTTTAGTAACATTTATTTGCCTTAGGTATTTAGATAACTCTAAAAGCGGGCTGGTTATTTTAAGACATAAATTTTCTAACATTTTCATTATGTTATGATTCTGTTCTTTTTACACTTCAGGAGAATTTAATATCACGTCATTTATCAAAGCAGTTCAAAGAAAATGGCAAATTACCTCAAAGATTATATTAGATTTTTTTTATTTTTTTATTTATATTATTATTTAACATAGACGTAATTTATTACATCTGGTTAGTTGTAATTTGTTACACGGACTTCGGGGTTAAACTAATACGTTTTTTACCTAAGTTTGTGGAAGCGCTCGCATAAAACGAACGGTTAAAACTATTATGACTTGTGAAAGCGTAGACTCGTCTGCTGCTTTATATCACGACCAATAAGTAAGGTCATTGCACTAATACATATATAGAATACGATGATACCATCGACTATCATCGATAAACAAAGGAAAAGCGAAATTACGTAACCACTTTTGTCTCTATACCTTCTAAAACAGTTTGCTGGTGACGGCTTAGAAACGATCTACTTTTCCTTCTCAAAGATTTGTCTTAGAATTAATGATAAGTAGAATAAAACAGGACAGCTCTGTCCGTACCACTCACGTAACGGGAACTTAAATAAGTCTTAAACTATGACAGTTTAATTTCTGGCTTCAGGGTTTTGTAGAGATTGGGCACGCCACAATTGCGGCGATAAGTCCCCTCTTTGAGGAGTGGCTTGAGAGGCGCCATGGCGTCCTCATCTTCCGCCTGACGCAGGTCCTCACCAGACACGGTTGTTTCGGGAGGTTCCTGTTCCGCGTAAGGCGGGAGGAAACGCCCGGGTGTCACCACTGTGTGGATCGTCCGCCGCGTCGCGTCGTCGTAGAGCATACAGCAGCATACGAGCAGGCCTGTGTCGACGGCGCGTTGTCTTCCACGCGCGCCTCAAAGAGATGTCAGCACCAACCGACGGGGTCGAAAGACCAATGCCTGCTGGGGTTGCGGGTTTGTCCGACAGGGACATCGCGGCCCCGGCACACAGGCAAGGGAAGGAACACGAGTGGGGTTTAGTCAGTAAAAGTCTGACACACACTCTCGCTCTGCCCAGAGCGGGAGAAGTCATTTGATGACATCCCATCCTAAAAAAAAAAAAAATTGTTTTGTAGAGATAACTTTTGTGCTTGGATAAATTGATACTTGTACGTTAAGTGAATGCCCTTTATAACAATAAATGAATAACCATCGTTGTAGTCACTGAAGGGCAATATTTACAAGTGGGTCCATAACAACTTATGACTAAATAAAAATAGTTGTAGTTAGATAACTAAACTAAAAAAAAACTAAATGCTTTGTGAAGCATAACGGACTACACAGTTGCTACGACGTAACCGACATGATGACGTCACGGCTACGACCGCTACGCCGTTAAAGCTTCGGGGTCTATTATAAAGCAAAACATTTAATCAGTAGTCTCTCATGTATCAAAAATCGAAAGAGAAAATTCCAGAAATTGGTATCTGGAATGGGCTGTACGTGAGTGTAACTCGTTTATATTTATGATTTATTTCACATTTAGTATTCCTTTTATTTTACGTTATCGTTTCCATGATCTCTGTAGAAGGGTATCAAATACGAAATACAATTTAATATGTATGGAAGGGAGTTTTATTGGCTTGGCAAAATCTTGGCGCAGAATTATTACATTAATCAATACGAATAAGAAAAATACAAAACCAATAAAAGTAGTTATACTCGTTATTCTACCGAAATGTTATCACGTTTAGATTTTAGAAGTGTTTAGGTATATGAAAAGTAAAGTGCTCTCGCGTGTTGTTATTGGACCTGTAAACCTATTGGTTTCCTCTGAAAGTCGGTTTTACAGGATCGCCCACTTCCATGATACAGATAAATGATACTCAAAGAGAAAGCAAAAAAAATATATTGGTTGTTACTAAGTAGTTCAATCGAGCTTCAGCTCATTAAAATGTTACAAGAGTTTATGTTGTTATTTATTATTTTGTTTTCTTTTTGTTCCAGGTAAGCAACTGCTTACAGGTTATAATTGATGTGAGACCGCAATTAAAATAGCTGTGTCAAATAGGCAAAGATTTTAAATGAAACAAACGTTCTAACATAAACAATGAGCTTCCAGAAAGAAATGTTCTGATCTTTATTTCGAACCAGTAACATTGCGCGCCATTAACACTTAAAGACTCAATTATCTTAGTACTCTACTCACCGCGCGCGTGAAACAGTGTGCACATAACAATTACGCTGTACTGAATATTACTCTCACACTCCAACCTTTTTTTGCATCGCTCCGGGCTTTATGAAGAGCGGAACATGTAGGCTTTGGCAACGGACGGGAGTCTCATGGAACCACTCCAAGAATCGTAAATTAAATATTCTGTGGGGGGTCTAACTGGCCCACACCAACGAATAAAAGGTAGGTATAGATTTGGTATTTATGTACAATGTGTAACAGAAGTTTTCGGATTATTGTGTGGGTTCGGGTTCACATATTAATATAGTTTCCTGAAACCCTTATTATTTGATCGGTGCAAAGGTTTTCTTGTTTCAAACATGTTTTTTAGGGTTCTGTACCCGAAGAGTGCCAAACGGAACCCTAGTACTAAGCCTCCACTGTCCGTCTGTCTGTCAGCGGGCTGTATCTCATGAGCCAGATTAGAAAGACAGTTGACATTTTCACAGATTGTGTATTTCTATTGCCGCTATATCAACAAATAATAATAATAAAAAAAGTTAAAAATTAAAGGGGGTCCCCATAAAAGAAACGTGTTTTTTTGTAAATATTGTATAGTGATACGAAACCATTTATGTGTGAGTCCGATTTGCACTTGGCCGGATTTTCTTATATTGTTGAGATATATGATATGAAACAACTGTCACTCTTGGTCTTAAGTGAAATTTGTTACATTTTCTTTTCTTTAAGAAATTAGTTCAATCAGCCTTCACTTACAAAGTGTAATCATTCTTTTTACAGACATCATTATTTTTACAATAATTATTTTTTGACAGGATAATGTTATTAAGTATAACATTATCCTCTCGCTCAAAGAACCTTTCTGGCGATAAGTTTTATAGGAGTCGCAGTAAAACTTGGAACGGCACTCTTAGTGTCCAACGTCCGTCTTTGGCAAGTGTCCAAAGTTGTGGGGGCAATAATACGGACAGTGGCAGTGGGATGTCGATGTCGTTATCAAAAGCAATAGTCTTGAGTGGCTATCATATAGGATTATTTTTTAATAAAATTACTGGTTTTTATTAAACAGGAGTTGACATTTTATATGGTGCAGATTTAAAAAAATTACAAGACGGACTTGTTCTCGTACTCATCAATTCAGTCTCGTTTTCGTGTTATCACGTGTTTAAAACTTAAAAATCATTAGGCATACTATTAGTAAAGTGGAATAAGAGAAAAATAAAACCGACCACTACAATAATATACGCAAAAAATCAGTAAAGCTTTCTAAATTCAGTAGATAAGCATAATGTAACCTTTGCAATGTCGTTTACGGAGCTGAGCTTTGACAAAAACCTTCGTTCCTTTAACGTAATATTGTGAAATAATGTCCTGTAAAACTGTAATTCGGTGCCAGTTTGTAAAATTGTATGAAAGTACGTATATACCTACGTGGTGTACAAAAAAAACATATTTTTATTATTATATTTGTTAAGTAAAATGAAAATATTTGCTTTAAAATGTATGTACTTTTTGAAAAAAAAAACTTTTGTGCCTTTAACATCACAGAGAAAGAATAAAAAGCCATCGGAATAATTAAACAGATTGTTTGATTCGAACAATGAATTTCGTTAAGTCTGGAATTTATTTTAGACAATACACAATCATAATTGGAATAAAAAGGCTTTTGTGGAGTCAGGTCGTCCACCCAAATGCTTTGAGTGACGAATATACCGCGATATTACAGATGGAATCTTTTAAGGGTTCCGCATTAAAACAAGGAACCCTTTTAGTTTCGCTAATTCCGTCTTTCGGGCTGCCGCGGTTTAATTTTGAAACCCTGGTTAAAAGAACTGTAATTTGGCATGGGTAGACATACTCCGACAAAGTTGTGACATAAAATCTTGAAAAAGTTTTTTTTGGTATCTCTCGAGGTAAAGCGGGGATTATTAATTTTTAACTTGTCTATTCTATAGTGTGCAGTATCATTGGATAGGTCTTCAAAAAATATCGGGAGTATGTTACGACCAACAATACCAGCTAAACCGTTGTTTTTTGATAATATGTGTAAAGTATTCACGATTGTAGTTTATTTATCAAGTTAAAAGGAAATCTATCACTACTGAGTAGGCAGAGTAGAGAGAGAGTTAGAGCCGTTAACTTGTAGATTAACGGCTCTCTCTACTCTAACTACTCTCGCTCATAATTGTCGACAAACTTATAAAATATACTAGGATAAGTCAAAATTTCATTAAAAATTCGTTAATACCAGGTGCTTTATTACTTTGTAGTGTCATTGTAAAATGTGAAAAATAATAATTTTATCATGTAAACTACATAAATGTACTACTACTTTTCGCTTTCCTGTGCGGTGTAGGCATCGAGCGATACATAAGGGTGTGAGGTATTGTTGGATCCCATAAATAAAAACATTTTTATGTTTCTAAGTGACTTTGCTATTTTAGTCAATAGTTTGTGGATATATTTTCCGGTTACAACCGCAGAAATAACTGTGTTTCCCATAGTAAAAAAAAAACGATGAAATACAAACTTATTTATGCAGTCGATAAAAATAAAACTGTGCATGCGTAAATATTCATCTGACCTACAGATCCCTTCACTGTGCGTGGTCCAACTCGCACTTGGCCGGGTTTTTTAATCCGACATTTTTGAATGATTGAATTATGGTCACGCTGACCGCACTTTGATTAAATAGAAATTATAAAGGACTGTACGAATTTTATTTGCTATCTGTAAATGAGAGACGATTCTTTATTTAATGTTCATTAACGAATTGTCGGGTTTTGTTTCGGTTAAAATAAATTACAGAATTTCATACCCGTCTGCCTCATTTTAATTAATTGGTATTCAATATGTAACAGTAGCGATAATAATTAATGTTCTGTAGCAATATTTGACGTTAACGACAGACGACTTTTATTTGAACTTTTCTAGTGTAGAAAGTCAATCATTTATACAACAAGAGAAGTCTATCAAAAATAACAATAATTTAATTTATTAATTGCGGAAGAGAGACCCCGAGTACTGTTTCTCAGCCGCCAACGCATATAAAAATGTCTCTTCCACATTCGATTATTTTGTTTAGGCGTATATACTCCTGGAGAAATAAATCCTGATACGTGACTAAATATTTTTTTAAACTATTAAAACAATTTATATTGTTATCCCATGTTGCTGCAATATAAGGCTGCAGGGCTGCCACGAAACTTGACGCGGAAAAATTGATACACGTTAATTTGTTTGTGATCAGGCGTCGAAAATATCTGTATTAGGCGGCCCTTGTGTGTGTGCTCGCTTTTCGTCACTAGTGATCCGTGAAAATCGTCTAAATGGAATTTGCCGATACATGTGATGTTCCGGCTTGATTCATTAAGTGAATGTCCAACTAATTGGCTAAAGACTGGGCTCTGGAAAAAAAAAGCCTTCTAACTGAATTTGCTATTATAATTATACAGGACCGGCTTAGTATTTTTCTTTTCCATTCGCCGTCCTTCACAAACGGTACCCAATGTACGGCAGCACCTGTCGAAGCCAATATTTCTCTGTCACTCGCAGACAATACAAAAAGGTCTTGAGGGCCAATAAATCGATTCTCTCTTGTTCAATAGCAGTTGCTCATAAATAATGTTCAGTAGTTGTAAATAGCATGTAATAAACTGTCACGTGCATGTATCAAGTGTGTCAGTTCTTACGTAGAGAGGATACTTTACGTGTTCATAAAAAGGACATATTGTGTAGCGAGGTGTTTATGGACAGACAGTACTTTGCAGGTAACAACAGCGTCCCTGGAGATATATGTCCCTCAACGCGTATACCAGTCTTTATGTAGACTCGGAAAGACGTGTAAATTGTATCGATTCCAGCATTTAACGAATGATTTTATTTTTCTTAGTAAACTACTTTTAAGTTACCATTTCTTTCACGACGCCTACGGTTGGTGCCACTTCTGAAATTATAAACCTCCTTGTTAAATCCAATTAATCATTTAAATGGAATAAGAAAACGATTTAGCTGAAAATGAGCACTCAATTAAATAAAATGATTGTGTTGAAAGAGCACAGTAGAATCACTTAATTAAATTTAAGAAACGGTTCAGGCACATTTATTACGTTTCAATGCTGACTTAGACTTGAAAGCATAGATCTCCTTTAACTAATAATCCAGGTTTTCACTAATAGGCACTTGTAGAAAATAATAATTATGAAACCTATGTTTATTACAAAAGTAAATTAATCTTGATTTTGGTGCTATCAGAATTGCCGTAAAGTATTCAAATTTCGAACAGTAATGAGTTAACATTTCGGGTAATTTCGGTGAAATACTAAAAGACGTGTTATTGTTTGACTCATTTCTACGATGGATGATAAAAACTCGTTAGTAATACGGTCGCGCTTCAGCCGACGCAACGCGAACACTTTACGAGATTTATGCAGGTTAACCGGGATTTGTCCAGATTAGCCGCGCGATGGAACCTGCGACCGTCGGTAGAAGTAGGTATGGCGTTCAAATTTGATGTATGTTAGTGGAAAATGAAAAAAACCAGTACATTCTTAACATCAGTCCATACTTAAATGAGAAAATCTTAAAGCCCTACACAACTTTTTTCATCTTCTATTGTTAATCAAAATCTTGACACTTACGATTATAAATCTTTGAAATAGCTATACAATGAATAAACAATATAATTATATTTAGGAACATTGAGATGGTAATCAAAAAGTAACGTCTAAGTTATTCAAATTCATTCAGATGCCAACATAGGGCGTATTCTTGTCACGGTGATTTTTTTTTTATCAACTTAGTAGCTTGTTAAGAACCTTGAGTATTTTCATAGCAATTAGTTTAATGGTTTTATAAAAAAGGGTCATCAAATATATTTTTGCTAAGGTCTCTCCTTTTTAGGGTTCCGTAGTAAACAAGGAACCCTTATAGTTTCGCCATGTCCGTCTGTCTGTCTGTCTGTCGGTCTGTCTGTCCGCGGCTTAGCAGAGACGGTTAGTACTAGAAAGCTGTAATTTGGCATATGTATACATATTAATCATGCCGACAAAGTGATAAAAATAAAAAATTTAAATAAGAAAAACATTTTTTTTTGGGTACCCTACACGTAAAGTGGGGATGTTTTTTTTTCTTCTCGTATACCCCATGTTGTGGGATATCGTTAGAAAGGTCGTTCAAAAATAATGTGAGTTTTTTAAAAACCATTTTTAGATTCAGGGAGCCGTTTGCGAAATATTAAGCTTTAACTGATTTTTTTTGTTAGAGTCAAGTGTGTCCCCTCTGCCAGCTAAATGGTTATATTTGGATTTGTGAAAAAAATCACAGCTGTAGTATATATAACAAAATTAAAAGGAAAACTATCAGAGCTAAGTAGGGTCTACAGGTTAACGAGTAATAATCAACAAACTTAAATTTGCGGTTTGAAAAACATGTTCGTATGGGAGAACATGTTTTTCAACTACAATGTTAAGTTTGTTCTTGGGGTAAATTCATACCAACTACGCAACCCATTATTGTGCGTCCGACACGCACTGCACTTGGCCGGTTTTTTATGGTCAACACTCCTGGGCTTGTTACACGGTTAATTGCTCAGATTATGGTAATTCTGTATAAAAATGGTGCTAAACTTTTTTCTGTAGGTAAATATTATTTTTCTTGGTCCTAGGTATATGTTAAATATTTTTATGAAGACATTTTTTTTTTGTTGCTTTGAACACGTTACTGCTTTGGTACGAGTATTTCCTTGGGTCATCGAGCTTTGTGTTTAGGTACAAATTATGATTTAATAATATTGACTAGGTTACTAAAAGTTTTAAAGACTTTTCCGGACTCCATTCTTCACAAAAAGAAATGAAAGTTACCTATCGACAAGATAACGATATATTATAAGGTGTTGCAAAATTTTCCATCTTTAAGAAGAGTAGTAGACTTTTACTATAGGACCAACTTTGAAATCGCGAAAAAAGAATTGGCTGTTCCATACAATTTAGAACAGTAGGTATGAAACTTTAGTATGGAACAGCCGATTTTATTTTGCGATTTCAATGTTAGTCCTATAGTAAAAGTTATTCAGTTCGGTGGTCTAAAGCACCTCTTAAAGTTCGTAAGGTTCATTTTGAAACACCTCATACATAAATATTATTATGATCCCGTGACTGACTTTGTCAAACTTCAGTACCTGTCTGCATTTGTGTGGTTGGTTATAATATTTTCAACAAAATATGTAATTCAAGTCACGAGATATTTACCAAAATACATGAGAATGTTATCGTATCTCTTGGTTGTTCAACTTACCATAAACTGTATTCGGCACTCTAAGCGAGCTTTTTAGGGTTTTCTCTCCCAAAACGTCTCCCGAAGGTGTCATATAATTTCACATAAGTGCTATCAAGTGCCGGTGGTTTTCAAGTTCAAATTATTTTTTTTTTTTTTTTATATCACTGACGAATAAACAACATCTTTCAACAAGCACACTTTGTTTATGTAGAAACACCATCGTAAGTTTATTTTTTGCTTCAAAAATTAAAGATTGATCTCAAAATATTTAAATATGAACACAAAGCCCTTTGACATAGCTCACATAGTGTTGAGTATTATACTAGGACTAATAAAAGAAGTTAGTACCTTATGCCCACCTAATATTCGGAGTGCTCTGTGTACTTTCAGCGCATTCTACGCATTACTGTACAGTCCATTACCGGCTCACAACACAGTGAGCAACCCACTTCTCCCAGAAGATGAAGTGAAGGCTGCTGATGCACGTCGTAACGTTTATAGCCACAATACTATAACACGTGACACATAATACGGGACGTGGGCACATAACACGCGTATTCACTAGCTTGCGCTAGATAAGGCAATATCTGCTTACTGCTTACCCATATAAATTACATTACTCTCACCGAGGCGCTGTACAGGAAACAAGTCATATCTGCATAGATATTCTCTATTTACAGCCTTTTCGCCGATTTGTGAGAAATACGTGCAATATCTGCTATGTGCGTTATAAATTAAATTGAACATTTTTATGCTGAATGTGTTGAGCATTAGCTGTCATCTATCAAAGTTATGCCGTGTTTTATTGTTGTAAAGACATTACGGAGGGAATTATATTTAAAGGCTTGTGCAGACCAGCGCGACTTATCGCGCGATGCGACACCGGTTATTGTTATACTGTGAAGTTTTCTTAGAAATTGTATTGTTCGTGTCGCGTCGCACGACAAGTCGCGCTGGTCTGCACAAGCCTTAACACGGCTGGAAGTTTAGTAAGTGGGAAGCGTCGTTTTTTACATGTAGGTAATTGATTGCTTAAGTTGACAGATATAACGTCTGTGTCCAAGTAAGACATAGACATATAGATAAACAGCACCCCTTAAAATATCTCAACTAAAACATAATAAGGATAAATAGGTAGAACGTTGAGAACGAGAACGAGAAGCTTGTGGCTAAGTCCTAACAGCCGCAAGGATCGATCGCTATGCTTGTCGCGCTCGGTCCGTGGATGGACTATCTTTAGATACCGAGACCCCTCCGTGCCTCGGAAAGCACGTTAAGCCGTTGGTCCTGGCTGGTATTCGTAGAACTTTGACAGTCTTTTAGAGTCGCCAGAAGATCAAAAGTCTGACAAATAGAAAATAGGCTTAAATCATATTGGTCCTGTAACAGAAAATACGTCATTTAGTAGTCACTTGCAAGAACTGACATGCTAAACTGACTGACTATTTATAATCTTCAACACCACCCTCACGTTATAAGCTTCGATTATACTTCATTAGATCATAACAAATCATTAACATAATGTATTTACATGTTATCATCACGCTTTGCTTCCCCGAAAGGTTAGGCAGAGGTGTAGGTACTTTTAGTGCACCCACATTTCGCGACATTTCGCAAGTTATGTTTAAGTCCCATGTAATAGGGGGCGAGCCTATTGCCATCAACCGGACACAAATCCAAACTCCGGGCTGCTACTGAGATATTCCAGATGAAAAAACCCAATAAAACGCTGACTTTTATAATGTATTTAATTATGATAGCATGTAAATCTTAAATATAATTAGGTCACATGTTTAATATAATACTTTGCACATATATAATATATTACGACGCACATGTTGAACAATACGAATATTAAAAGAACACGTCCTCACGTTTTAGTGAGAATGGTTCTATAACTAGAATAATCTAGCTAGATGATCGTAAGCTAACGGTGGGTGAGTTGGTCATTGTAGGTACTTGAAGATTTATTGTTGCTGGGGGATAAAATGTCTCACTGAACTACGAAACAGTTTTAAAAAGACTT
This sequence comes from Agrochola lota, assembly GCA_947364205.1. Classification (NCBI taxonomy): domain Eukaryota; kingdom Metazoa; phylum Arthropoda; class Insecta; order Lepidoptera; family Noctuidae; genus Agrochola; species Agrochola lota. The sequence goes on along the minus strand of OX376235.1, from coordinate 13,852,727 downwards.
AATCCATTTCTCGTAAAGTTATGTCGTAAACATTGAGACGGTCATACATACTTTGCAATAGTTGCAGCTGTGTTGCCGCTCGTAGCTGCAATACATAAATAAAAGTTTATGGGAGTTAATTTTATCCGTGTTCATGGATCAAATTTTATTCTAGTCTTTAATTAATTTGAGTTACGACAAACGATGAATTTGAATAATAAACGCGCGCGCATGACACTTCATATTTTGTTAAAATTTGCTAGTTAAGAAATGACCAGATCAAACAGTTTGTAGGTATAACAGTGAAGTGAAAAGTTGCAGCTTATCACAAGTTTACGTCGCTACACTTGAGTGGAACGATATTGACCTATCACTTCACTTGATTACCGCAACTTGTGCATAATAATAAGTTGTTCGTTATGTAATGTGGGTGAAGGCCTAACCATGTGCAATACATAAATCTACGTATTGATGATAAATTCACCTCAATTGACATCGTGAGGACACCTGGACTTGTAGTTAATATAAGTCTGAAATCGCCAACCCGTCTTGAGCAAGCGTGGTGATCAATGCTCGTGCCTTCTCTGTATAAGAAGAGGCCTATGCCCTGCAGTGGGACAGTAGCGAGCTGGTATTATTGATGATAAATTAAACAAAAAAAAAATACCCTACAACTTTTGGTTTAACAATTTAGAGTATAAACTATACGTATAAACCTATGAAATATATGTCAGCAAATCTCAAAGTCTGCCAACTAGAACGTGACCACTAAATAGCTGTAGCTACAAGCTATAAATTAATTCATACATAAACATCGCTTGCAGCTTGAATTTCGAGAATGCTCAGTAAACAATGAGCGGTCGTCACATGGGACATTTCCTCGCAAGTGACACGAAGCTTGATAAACATTCCTTCACTTATTATTTAACTCCCACCCTCTCTTCTGTTGCTGCAATTTACACAAACGCGTCCGCAATTTGTTCAAGTGACGTAATTCCTGAATTTTTCACGAGATTTCCTTGGCTTTGCGAAGTAAATAAAAATGTTTATTTACTCCTGAGCTGGTTAAGATGGAGCTTCAAAGAATTTACCGTCACAAAAGGCATTTTCAACGGTCAGCCACGAGGATTTAAATATTGTGTTGATATATAATTTTGTCTAGATTCCTCACGGATTTTTTTTCGCGTTATACTCACACAATGGCCATATTTCATATGTTTATCTTTATGAAGAGCTGTGATGAGTATAAATTGATCATCGCAGTTAGACACCTAATTATACAACTGGCAGCTTTACAACAAATTTTGTATTTTGTATCGTCGCGTCGCGTCGTTAAACGTTTATCTAAATGCCAGCTGTACTGCCAATTTCATGTTATCAGCGAGTTAACGTTTATTCCATAAACTAGCTCCAATAATAAGTATTAAGTAAGCACTCAATATAATTATTTATGTTTGTTTAATTTTGATGTTTATCTATTGAATATTCAGCTTGTGCTTACTATATTAACTTTCATTCCGTAATTTTGCATATTAACTTAGAGTTTACGATTTCCTTAATAAGTTAAAAGATAGTACCTACTCATTGATGTTTTCAGCTGAATCTATTCAACCTTTAGGTACATTCTAAAACGGATAGTTTTAAAATAAGATGATGACGATGCAGTTAAAATTAATGCGACGGTTTAAATCCGAATCATTTTCAACGTTCACCTCAATGATATCACTTTGCATTAACTTTAAACACAACTCCATTTACAGATAATCAGTATCATCAACTACATTTTGTTCAAGTTTTTTAAAACCTCTTTATTCTCTTCCTGAAAATAAAGTCTGAAATACAGTTTTATGTTTGTTCCGAAGTTGTCTTTTACATAAATGACCTGTTTAAAAAAGGGCTACACAATCATTTGTATTTTCTACCGCTAACCCATTAGCTTGTATTTAATTTGTAACCTCTATGTTGAAATATTCACTCTCACGAATTTACAACAAAAGGGAGTTTTTTGTGTAAACTCATTCTAAATGGTTGGAACTTCATCATTACCATAATGAAGCGGTTTTATTCGAGAGCACAAATTAATGTGTGGAGCAAGCATAAAACACATCGACAACAATCGTTAAATGCAATTTATTTACTTAATGGCCACATAAAACACAGAACCAAACAAGTGTTTAAATAACAAACTAACTGTGAAAAATATTCATACTTAAGTTAAGATTTAGAACCACAAGTTAAAATATATTTAGGTCATGAATGTTAACCGTCGACGAAGTCGTAGGTCTTATTACAGTCACCATATTTTACAAGACAAAGAGCAAGTTCAAGGTAACTGTTGACAACCATTCTCCCTGAGGTGGCTTAATTAAAAGCCGAAATTCTCCGACAACTTCTGACCCTAATTTATTAGCTCGGTACGCGCAATATTAAGCGAATTAATTTACTGTAGAACGATTCGCTATAATATAGGTTATAAATAAGCTAACGGTAATATATATTGTATTTATAAATCTGTTGAACATTTTAGTCATGTTCGTTTATAACTTCATTAGACATATTTGTAATGTATTCCATTCAAAATTTATTAATTCAATTCGGAGTCCTATAATAAAACTTGTGAGGCTACAAAACCCGTAAAACCCTACAAACCGACCTTAATAGTAACTATTATTAAATAATAAAAACGCCAGAGAATTAAACATTAACAGAATTCTATTATGTCAGTTGTACGCGTTCATTTCTGATTTATCGTGTACTAGCTGCGCCCCGCGGTTTCACCCATATAAGTCTCGATCCCGTGGAAATTTCGAGATAAAAGGTATCCTATATCCTTCTCCAGGTCAACCCATGGTCTACCCATGTGCCAAATTTCATCTAAATCCATTCAGCCGTTAGAGCGTGAAGGCATAACAACCAAACTCACTGTCGCAATTATATTATTAATAACTGCCCGCCCCGGCTTCGCATGGGTAGCACTTAGTACTTATCTACGGCGCACCTATTTATCTACCCTACTCTACCCTACCTATCTACACTACCTACCTTACCTACCCTGCCTACCCTACCTACCCTACCTACCTAACTACCTACCCTGCCTATCTACATACCTAGCTACCTACACCTACCTATCCTACCTACCTATCTATCTACATACCTACCTACCGTACCTATATTCATACCTACCTACCTACCCTACCATACCCACTACCTACCTACAGTACTAATAATTATCGCTATTAAAAAATTGGGGTTGGTGGTAGAAGGGTGAAAATTTAGGCTTGTACCTGTGTTTTTTAATGCCGAAAATCATTCATTAAAAACACTGTCCAAATAATTAAAAATATTTTTTTGGGGTTGACCACCCCTATAACTTATAGGTATGAAAATAGTTTACGTCCCATTCTCAGACCTACTGAATATATACACAAAATTTCATAAGAAGCGGTCAAGCCGTTACGGAGGAGTTTTGTTACAAACACTGTGACACGAGAATTTTATATATTAGATATAGTTAGATATAGATATAGGATATTTGACTGTACATAGACTGTACATCATTTTGCCCTGTGAAAAAAACATTGAATACGTTAGTTGATAATCTGACCTTATAGTAACCAACTTGCTGAAAAAACACAAAACAAGCAATAAGTATACTTAGACAAATATTTTCCGAGCAAGTTATACATTTATTTTCAGTTTTCTAAAAGTTGCCTCTTTTGCACATGCAGGTTTATGTGGACCTCCGCAACCACTAAGTCCCTAAAATGACCGAAGCATTGCGTGCTCGTAATATAATTATATTCCTATTATGACAGTTAGGAACCGCTTTAATATAATAAATTATATTACGGTATATAGCTACGTATATCCCTAGGGATATAACTATATTACGGCTATAACCATCTTACTGCGATATTTACGTATTATTTTGCATGATATGTTGTCCACCACATTAATTTTCCGGATACTTGAGCATCCTAATTGAGAAGGGCCGACCCTTATTTAAATAATTTCCACTAGCCCGCGGTAGAGTTCAGCATCTCTGTGATTTACTTAGTTCCGTGTATTTAGGACCAAACTTCTGTTTGTCATATATTATGTTTTAGGAAGGATGGTGAAGTTTAATCTTCTTTGACATAAAAGTAATGATCAAGGAACGATTAGATAAATATTTCTTGTCATATATTTTTAACGGAGTTTTGTCAAACACATGACTGTGCTATAATTTAATGTAACATCTTGCATGCAATGTGTGTGTGTATACTTATGTTTTAAACAAATAAATTTTATCTTATCTTATCTATCTTATCTTGTTAATGTAATACTACAGATATAGTTAAAGTATTTCCACAGACAAACAGTTTAATTTTTGCAGGAACAAAATAATCATTAAATAACTTGATAGAATTGTTAACATTTTCACACTTAGTTGAATTTAATTAAATTCAACCACCTCAAGGGATATCTACTGCTTAGACGCGGATCATAACATAACGTTATATAACATCAAGCCTATATTTTCAAAAAGGTTAGGCAAGGTTCCCACCCACATTTCGCCAGTTCTATGTAATAGAGGTGAGCCCATAAATTACTATGAGCTATTATAACCATGTTTATTATTGATATCATTGTTTACAATCTCTGTAACACCACAAACCACAGAATCATGGTAAGCAACGTTGATTACATAATCATTATATTTAAACTAGTAGATATTAGTACTATACATATTCATAAGTAAACAGGGCAAAGGTATACAGTGTGTTTGAACTACTAAGAACTTAACTCCAGCTGATACAGTTGTGTAGATAGAATCAACATGAAATTCAATTAAAACAAATCGATAATGTCTAACAATAGATCAGGCAACTTAATACAAAAACAAATAAGTATACCTACTATTGATTTCAGAATTTCAGATTTCCGCAATTAAAATATTTTAGGCAGTTCTTTACATTTGCCGAATTTACACAAAAGCGAAGAAGTCTTTGCCCAGCAGTGGGATGATATAGGATAACATTAACAGTAACAGTTACAATATTTTAGTGGAAATCTGCTTATAACTTCTCAGTCAGCATAATCGCTTAGACTCGAACAAAATTGCAACAAGTAAATCTTTCCGAAACGCTCATTCAGGAAAGGTGTAATTTATTCAAGATTCATCACTTGGCATGTTTCGATATAGACTCCTTCTGTGCGTTCAAGCGCGTACGTGTTTAATTTTCGGCTAGTTGTATACAAGTTGTGGGTAGTCGTAAATCTTAGTCATGGGCGATGAGATTCTGTGTGGGTCGCAGATTTGGTTTCAGGTTTTGTGTATTCTAAATTCTGGTTGGTTGAGGTTTGGATGGAAGATTTATATTTCGACATGTGAATATTTATTCAAATCGTGAAAGAGTGACAACCTATTGGTTTGTAAAATATTTTGCATTGCAAGCCGATTACAACGTTTGTGCTATGAAAATTCACCGATCTTGGTGACGCTGGCTTCAGTTTATATGCAAAGACAAATCGATCAAACCACTTTGAATATTTTGCACCTGCTGCTGATGAGTTTTTAAATTCGACTCACGATGTGTTGCTGTGGATAACGATCGCATGATACGTAGATATACTCATAAATGTAAGAGAGATTATGGAAGACAAGGGTAATTAGTTTTTGGATTGACAAGGATTGGGTAATGCCATGTCGTCCAGGTAAGTAACCTGTCAGTTGATCGATTTGATTAGGTTAGGTTAGGTTAGGATTTCTGTCTAGATACGATTACATGCAAATGAAACTGCTATTTTATAAATCAGCTCGCCGTCCTATCTTGATAGATAAGCTTGTAGTAGACGCACACAGTCGTGTTGCTACCGTTTGGAATGCTTTGTATCTACCGCAGCGTTGGATCGAACACATAGTTTACGAACTGATTTACATTAGTTTCGTTTAAATTCAGGAGCTCAACAATGATAGAAGCTGAATTAGTTTTCACTTTATCAGTTGAGAACATCGACTGTATTCCGTTTATAAGAGTACCACGTAGATACCTAGAAAGGTATCTACGTGGGCTCAGCAGTGGAAAGTCTAACTTAATTTCAAGCTTATAAAGTAACGAAACAAGTCTACTTTAAAGTAGTTTCGATTAAAACATCAATATTTATTTAATCAACTTCATTTATGACACAAAATGACCTGAATGCTTTATCAGTCTTAGTTTAATTTTGTATTCAATAACATAGTCTTTTTCTTAGAAAAGCCTACATTGAACAATGATTGCTCATAGATACAATATGCTCCCTGCAATCGCTTTTTTCAGTCCTTGCAGAAATCCGTGGTCTTACGACATTTTTTTACAGCTGCAAGTTTCACGAGTTCTGGGAACGATTTGACTAGAACCTTCCTGATAGCGTCTACAATTTTCAGGATCTCCGCGATGATTAAATTCGTTGCAAAATTGTCTGAAAGTTACGACGATCAAAGGATATATCCCGATCTAAAAAATATGCGTCTGTAATGTGTCATAGTTTTTCACTTTAGCTGTTGAGAACATAGATTATATTGAGTTTATAAGAGTGTCTAGACAGGTATCTATCTGCACTCAGCAGCATGAAAGTCTAACTCAATTTCAAGTTTCTCAATTAAATTAAATGATTTTATTAAATAAAGATTTTAATTGAAACTAGCCTTACTTTCAATTTCATTTAAAACCCACATTAGATTCCGTTGCGTAGTTTAGATGAACAACACGATCACGCAGACAGACACGAAAAGCGATAAAAGATTAACTATATCAATCAAACTACAGCACCAATTTTCTATAAAAAAATGCAATGTGCTGTACTGTACTGTTTTGCGCAAAGATTTTTGATTTACATTAAAAATACTCCCCACTTGCTGTCAAAAAACTGAAAAACCATTCATTTATTGTTTTTTTTTTATTTTCCTTCTTAATAAACGGCTAGTACGATCTAATACGATCAGTGCAACGAATCATAAAAAAATACATAAGAACTTTTCCTCTGCTATGAACTGCAGCACAAGCCGAAAGGCGAATAAATAAAGCTAATAATAAACAATGTTCGTAGCTCAGAGCTGTCACACCCCCATGCATGTAAAGCGAGGGGGATTATGGAATCCGTGGGAACCCAACTTTCGGATTCCATACACCTTAGATCCCTCTCCTCAACCGAAACCTCCAAGTATTTGGGTATGTCGGAAGCATTTGGCATCAATGTTACCGACATGAAACAATCGTTGAGGGAGCGTTTCTTTGGCCGCCTGAATAAAGTGTTAAATAGTCTTTTATCAGGCGGAAACAAGGTACGCGCCTTCAACGGTTTTGATGTATTCTTTCGGTATACTCAAATGGACTCAGACGGAACTTGACGCTCTGGATAGGAAGATCCGTACATTGCTGACAGCTTATCGGATGCATCACCCACGGTCATCAGTGATGAGACTGTACATCACGCGGAAGTGTAGGGGTCGAGGTTTCTTAAATGCTAAAACCCTCCACAACCGCGAGATTTGCAGTCTCAGGGAATATTTCCTCCAAACTGACGTGGGGATACACCGAGATGTGGTCGCAGTGCCTTTCGATACAGGCTCCAATACTCCGTCTTCACCCTCTCCTTGCCAACATTTACCCGATGTATGCGAAGAGTTAATATATAGGCCTCATCTAAATAAATTATGGGTTGGGCGGGGAGATTTATTATTTTTATCCACTGCATGCAAGTACTTAGCTCTCCAAGCTGATATTTCATTGCGCTCCATAAGAACCTTCCGATTAGATTGAGATTTTTTTTAACGAAATCCTACCTTGTGAAGCAGCTTTCGCAGACTCTCTCGCTGTCCTGTGTAATTTATATCTATCTTTAAGATCTGTAGAAGCTTTTTAACAGTAGGGACCTCTTTTTTAGCAGAATAAAATTCATGTAATTTCCTCCGTATAACTCCCATGTCAAAATCATCAACATGCACAAATCCACTTTTACGATTTCTCTCCTTGCCTGGTGTCCGAATTTTTGTACCAGTTTCTTCTGCTGCGTGCCCTTCCTTATTTTTTTTTTAAATTAGTCCTTGACTCACACCTGAAATATAAGATAATAAAATAAATGTTAGTAGAAATTTGAAATCTGGCAGGTAAGTTGGCTCACTCACTTAGCAGGTTACCTAATAGATGTACGTTACCATTACGCTAACCTGCAGCAAGAATAGAAACGAATATTTCGTGGAATTAAATAATTAGTTAAGTATCGGGTAATTTATAACAAGAAAGTTGACAACACTAACCTGTCGCTGCCGAAATTCGTTTGTATATTTGATTAAATGGAATAATCGGAGACCCCGCCCGAGCTTCTTTTTCAAAAAAGGTTTTAACCTTTAGAATAATGTTTCGAGCATCACTTTTAATAGCTTTCGGCATATTTAACTTTATAAATTCAGCAATATCACGGCAAAACAACCAGAGAACCCGAACGTAGTAGACACTGACAATCGAATGACATTTCAACATGACGGCCGTAGTTCCAATTTTCGCCATTTCACAGATAAGTTGGTAGGAGTGAAAAAGGATTCTTGAGCCAGCGCTAATTAAAATCTTTCATTGTAATTAAATCTTCTATCGCAGCATTCCATAGAATACTGAGATTCTGTTTAAAATTAAAAAGTAATTATGTTATATTGTGGACAAAAATGGTTTGTAGCTTTGTAGCTTGAAAAATAACTTACAAAAACGTATTTTTTAATCAAAAGAAAATCCCGCTTTCCCCACTCTACGTGAGTTCTTTTAGAATTGTATTTACAAATTGTCAATACAATTGGGTTAATTTTTTGCTTTTAGTGAAGGAACGAGAGAACCAACGTTTACTTGAATCTCTGCCTAGTTCGCTGCGCTCGGGAACACTAGCATCCTTCGTTACGTTCGGAATTCAATGCCCGAGCAAAATACACTTTAGCCCCTCGGTAAATAATCTTTTATTACACAAATATTTCTCAGCCATATGTTCAGTAACACAACTTTATCCTTGCTCAGTACACTGAGGTCACTGCTAACGACTGTACAGGAGCATTCGTCTTCACATTGGCTTTGGTTCACTGCCGCGTGATAGATCGGCGTCGTTTGGATACATTGCTGCCCACGAATGTACAGTTCACTTGCCAAACAATTCAATACTATGTGGATGTAGCGAATTATGTGATAATAATGTTCGAAGCTTCTCAGTTCCACTGCTTCAGAGAATAAAGTCAATTGTTATCAAACAAAAATTCTTATTCACAGGAAAATTCAGTCTACCGTTGATACTGCAAAGTATCGCTGTTATTTTAGAAGTGTATCTCTCACATTAAACCTACAATTCCGAGAACACATATAATAGGTACCGCGCAGACAAACAGCAGTCTACAACATTTAAAATAGCATCCTCATAGTTAGCAGAAAAAGACGATAAGAATTACAACTAAATCTATCAGCATCAAGTTGAGTTTTAAACAGTCCGTTGAGTTTTAATTTCCACCTTCAACATGTTTTAAGTTTATTAATTTCACTGACATCTACTCACCAATATATCTAAATGTAATGGTGTGTTAAATGAGAAATAGGTATGCTTAACTTTGCAAGCGATCCACATCAATCCTTTCTTTCAATATTATAGTTTGCACAAGTAAGTTTTAAACATAAATCAGTATTGCTGCTACACAGGGAGGGTAAAGTTAAAACAAACAACAGTAAAGGATCAATATTTATGATTGATCGTTTTGTCGATAGTATTTTACGATCCTTCGACGCATAGTTATGAAGAGATATGCTGCAAATATTTACGAGAAGGTTGTTGGCCAATTTTCCAGCAAAAATTTTAATGGTAATGTATCGGTATGTTACATTTTGCGAGATCCGTTTCCCGTAACCAATCAGCGGGTAATGCATCCCACATGTTCAGTGTTTAGTCAGATTAATTCCATACATTTACATAACTATCAGCGGTGCTCGCTATTAACATTGGCACAGGATAATGTTCACCAAAACAGTACATTGTTTTGTAAAACAAAACTCTTCGAATGATACTCATATACGAGTCGGAGCAGTGAAGATCACGTATTGTACTGCAGATGTCCTGGTCGGTCATGTATCACTTAGCGATGTTCATGATCATATTACTGCATTATTCAATTAGGATGAAAACAAGTCTGTATCCACATTGATCAAGTGTCTTCCCCTTAACATAAAGAAAAAAGAAAAACGTTGTTTTAATTTTATAGGCACTTAGCAGTTTAAGTCATATTTAAATTACTTATTAGCTAATAGGCTAGATTTTAATGTAAATACATTACGGTCGTCTGTGTACGCACCCGAATCGGACGTCATTGAGAAAGGGCTTGTCTGTGTAGCGACCCGATTCGGGCGCCTGGCGTCTGTCTTCAGTTTTGACGTAATTTTGCTCTAACTCTATCTAACTTGCACAGAGTCTAGGAAACAAAATAACAAATACATAATGCCACTGTTAAGTCTACAACCAAATGTGAAACTTCATAACAGGAAAAAAAGAAAAACCGGTCAAGTGCGTGTCGGATCACGCACAATGAAGGGTTTCGTAGTTGTGTTATACAATTTAATTAATAAGTACACCATTCGCAGTAAAAACCTATGCTAACACCTTAAAACTACCTGAATTAATTGACAAATGCCGTATCGGACAACATAAATAGTAACGACGGAAAACCAAATAAACAAAGTAAACAATAAGCAGATGTGCGACAAAACAAAAGGAAAACAATGAGCAGATAAATAATAAAATAAAACTAACTAAAATAGCACATCTCCGCGTCAGGTTCGAACCCGAGAACTTGAAACGTCGATCTGACGCTATGCCACGAGACCAGACAGTTCCCTGCAAACTGTGGCGAATATGTTGTCCTTATTTCGCCGTATGTCGATATTTAACCTTATGAATTGAAGTCAGTCGGACCATTCTCCACAAATTAAATGCCTGGACGATAGGGGCGTTTCCGCAAGCCCGCTACTCCCACTACTCGCACACTAATTCACAGTTTGTACCAACGACAATAGTATGTATACAATTTCCAAACAATGATGGCTTAAATTTCTAGGAATTAAGCAACTAGTTACGGAGCAACCGTTAGCTATTTTTCGTTTTTTGTCGCAAGTAACTATAAACCCTACTTGAGACCAGTGAAGTCAAAACCACTAACCATACTTACCACCCATCAATTTAATCAATCTCACATGCAGCGGATATTGCACGTCTCTACAGACATTAATACGATATGCAGCGCCAATTACGGTTTATTATTGAATTAATTTAGGATAGCAATTCAATCTTGAAGCAATTTTATAATATGAGAGTCGACTAATGGGCGTTCCTGGACCAGAAATGCTTCGTTTGATCGTTAAATTCCTAGGTGTTCCCATGTTTACATTGTTTCAGTAGATAGAAAAACATTCCATACCTCACACACATCAACTGCAGCCCCTATAACGGACTGCCATGTTATAAAAACCTCGGAGGTACACCATCATCAACCTTAGGTAAAGAGAACTTGTCCGCACATCTCGATAACCACATAAATGATAAATAGACCAAATAGTAAATAGACGATATAAAGAGAATTAAGTACTGATGCGTGAATTGACGCTTGGAGTGCCTAAAGGCGATTTGTGAGCGTAACTGCTAGTAAAAAAGATTTACGAGGCGTCTTGATACGTTTTGAATAAATAGCAGGTTACCCTGTCTTCTTTTGACTCTGCATAGTCTGAGGACATTTTGGTGAAAAAAAATTATAAGCGACTTACGTGATCTTGAGTTTGGGTTGTATCCTAATATCACGCTACTAGGTATATTATGTTCCGGATGAATGCTTTCAGCCATATAAAATAACATAAAATAAAAGTATAGTTTAACCCGACTACGGCAAAGCCAAAGGAGGGTTATGATTTTAACAGGCTATGTATGTATGTATGTTCATTTTTTTTCCCTCATAACTCCTAAACTAGTTGTTGTATTTTGAAGTATTGTTGGAAGCGTTATTTTGTTCTGCGGGCTTTAAGTTGGACGACACATATAATCTAACATGGTGGGCGGCTAATAGCGGAAGTAATGTTATACCAAAAAACTATATATTAAAGATTTATTCAGCTCGAAAAAGATATTTTTTGATTTTCGTATAGCCGGAGTCACACATCATTATGTTATGTAAGTGTAAGGCTTAAACGGTGCAGATTACGTGTGACTCCGGCAACGCAAGAATATAAAATTATCAAAAAGATGGAAATGAAAAAAGCAATAATAGTTTACCAGAAACAGGAAAAATGCGAGAAAACTACGGCACTTATAAATGTATTCCTAAGGGGGACCAGGAGTACGTACGCATCAAAGGCGAGTTAAATCAAGTGGACGTGATCCGAACATTGTTTTATTGAAACTGTCGCCAGATTCAGAGAATAGAGGATATGCTTAACGTTAGAAAGTAGCACTGTGATCTGTGGAAACGAAAGGTTAATAATAGGTATGTAAGATGATGATGAGATGATGTAGGATTAGTGTTACTGAATGTAAACAAAGGATAATTATTTTCTATTAAGCTACTTAATCAAACAAGTCTTACAGTTCTGGTTTTTATTAGACGTGTCATAAAAAAAATAAAGCTCAGAAAAAATTAATGTATGCCTAAAAGCTAAAATCACCATTTCCATACATGCAAAGGTATTGAAGTGTAAACATCTCGTACAAAACCCTCTGGAGATGCTCCCAGATGGAAGTAGATTAGATCACTTTAAGTCTGTCGGGATGTGAACACAGAGAAAAGGTGATGGGGTTAACTGTAATATAAGTAAGAACAATAGATTGAGTTGTAATGGCGTAGTAAGAAAAGTACTTATAGTATAGGATTTTGTGTTTTATTTTCATCAAAACCAGGACTTGGGACTAAACGAAACTTTCACTAAAAACAATTTTATCATACCCTACTACCATCTACAAAATACAACGACAAACATACCAAACAAAACAAAGGTATTGTGTCTGCTAAACTTCTGACAGTGAGCCGTTCTGAATTGATTTTACTGAAAGATATCTTATAGCATATAAAATATAATATATACATAGCAATGTTTACATACCTTCCCGGATCCCGTAATTCTTTATTTTAATAGTAAAATTCACAATCCACGTCCTCATAGGCGTTGATTTAATAAAATTGTTGCTCAATATCCTTGTTATTAATTATCCAACGGTACATTTTGTGATTGTTAATGTAGATTATGACAAACTCTGAAAAGTACAACGTATTTATTTCTTACTGGTAAACAATTTCGTTTTTCTTTTAGTCATAAATACCTATTTAATACTTACCAACTTTTCTCAACTGTTTTTCTTGGTATCTGAGCGAAGTTTCTGATACTTCTTCTGTATCCGACTACATTCGAGGTGAATAGCTTTTCCTTTTCTTTTTTATAACAATAATTTATTTGAATAAACTCCTGCTGAGTTACTTGTTTTATTTTTCTTGTGTAAAATAATAGCAAACCCTTTTTCTTTTTTTTTCTTTGTCAAAGTTACAGTTAAGGTTTCTAGGTGTTCTAGAGTTGGTGGATTGCCTAAATGATGCAAAACGAATTGTATTGATTAGGCTAAGCTACAATAAATAGGTATTGCTTTAGAAGAGATAAACCATGCAACAATGAAAATCCGACACCGTTGGCACAAATCCAGTGCGCTCGTAATGTGCGGTTTCAATTTACACAACGCTGTTTACACTATGTAATGACGTGCCATTAAATTATAACAGCCAGTGTTATATCAATGAAACAAAAAATCTATTGTAATGGTAACTAAATGGAATATAAGTATAAAGTATTGACGTTTTACGTTGGGAAAAGGCTAATATTAATACTTTGTAGGTAATGCTCATCAGCCATTCATTATTCATTATTATAAAATAAATAAAACAACACACCAAATGAGCCTGTCACGTTTCTTGAATTATACAGTTTTCGACTATCTTTGGTTGGAACTTTTTCTCTATCGTTGTGTTTAGTTTAAAAATTACGTAAATAAAACAATTAGGCACATTTCCTTTTTCTTCTTTTTGTACATACGTGATATGATTTCCGAATTATATGATTACCGTATCTTTTATTGCTCTATATTCTTTTTTTAGCTGTGAACATCCAAGGCAAAGTGAACAAGTATCCATGTCTTCCTGAACACCGGCGCAAAGATGGCTTCGAATGTTAAAGTGGCTACCCACCCTCCGCTTTTACCTTAGGTCTCTACCACATGACCTTGGCATTGACCACATTACACATACACTGCGGGATGACGTCACTGTTAAATGTTGCACATTTACATAATTCACATTCTTACTGCAGTCTGCAGATGATAATGAACAAGGACGCGTGAAAGTTTTAGATATTCAGGTTTTAGATAGGCAACATGTTACTCACGAAGGAGCTTCAAAGATCGTTGAGATTTTACATTTCCCTCTGCAAGGAAAATAACAACGGGAGTTAACCCTTTCAGACTTTTTGGTCTTCTAGCATTCTCGTTCATGGGCATTTTATAGGCACAGAATAATAATAATAAAAACATTATTTATTGCCATTAACAGGTTACAAAAAAAATGAGAGCCTGGCTCCAGAGCTAGGTTAGAGTATCTGTATTTCAGGAGCCAGTGACTTCTTACAAAATAGCAGCAAAATATAGACAGTTACAATATAGCAGCAAAAGGTGACAAAAATATTTTATTTAAAATTACATTTTTTAAAATACTCGTAGAATAATAAAAAATAATTCGAACTAAACCAAATAAAAAACTCATTAACACAAAACAAAATTCAAATAAAATAAAATTAACAAAAAAAATATAATAAGTATTAATAAAATTTGAACAAAAAAAATAACAATAATAAAGTCCCGATTAAACAACAAACAAATAGAAGCTCTGGAAATGAACAAGGCGTGTCTATACTATCGGTTTATTTTTGTGAAACGTCTCTTTTGTGTTGTATTGAAACATACAAATAATTTCCGTTCACCTCAAAATAAACAAATAAGTGACGTGTGTCGCGTCGGTGACGAATAAATACCGGATACGGAACGGATCTGACTCCGGTACCCCACATCGGGTACCATGAATCCATAGATCTGTCACATGTGCCAAATACGGTCAAGAGAGTTTAATGTCTTTATTTACCTAGATTAGATAACCGAGTGTTTTGTAAAACTCCTTACCGCTACTTATAACGCTAATCTTTTTCGATCAAGAGTGAACATTGACTGTACGACCGCAAAACAATATTATTCTCATGATAGCATATAACTTTGGTAACCTTGGCAAATAACAACAAAGAACGATAGCCATCGTCATCTTTGACTCTGAAGATTTTCAGTAGGTACCTAATAAAAAATATATTTTGGAGCATTTATAGAAGGTCACGATTTAAATCATCGAATCATAATATTAACTCTGGCTTCGTTTATATTACCGAATTATAAAAGGAAGCAGGCGGCGTAATACATATTGAACATTTTTGAATAATTTGCCTCGTGCTGAAAAATCAAGATCGAAAATAAATAGGCAAACGTACCTACCCAACAAGCAAAATAATCCTGGAATGCGATTTTATAATGCTACGTGGACTTATAAAACTCCGATGATAGTTTTGGTGGTTGCTACTGCGCTTTTAACAGCATAAATACATGCTGTTTTTACTCAAGTACGTAATCCTATAATTTGTACTTAAATCGGTAAATAGGATCATATTTCCTGACAAATATAGGATCAAAACTCCTATAAAAGCATGAAACAAGAGTAATTGCACTCAGGAGTAATTACTCCGGTAACTCAGACTTATATGCGCCTATAAGATAACATCTGCGGACCATTTAAATCTTAATACTTCTGTAGGAGCATGTACCAGGAAGATATACACTGAGGAGCAATTACTCTTGTTATTTTTACTTATAACCTCATATAAGCTAATATTTTATGATCAATTTAAGTAAATTAAAGTTAAATTACTGTAAATCATTTATGTATCTGGTTTGGTTTTACATAAACTTAAAAGTAAGTGTTAAATGAATTACATAGCCACGTTTTAAAAATAATAAATCACCAAGATTATAAAAAAAAAAAAAAAACATTTCACAAACAATCCTCTTAAGAAGCCACTTTTGCTTGTTAACGACCAGTAAAGGCGAAAACGCGCTTTATATCGTTTTGCAAATTCTATTGTAGGATTTGATTTCAATCGATTTTCATCTGGGCATTGCAGAACCCTAATCGGTAACAATGGCGAATCTTTTTCGGTTTTGAGATAACCCAATATAGAACCAATACAGTTATATTGGTACTATGTCACTCTTGGAAATGCTAAAAAGACTTATTTTAGCACTATGTCATACTTGGAAATGCTCACCAAGAAAATGGCAGCTGCCTTCATAATATTTATTTAATATTAATTAATACTAAAATGTAAATAAGCAAATTTCAAAAGGCGCTTTAATTTTTTTATCAAAACCATGATAGATTTCACAGAAAATTCACATTCCCCTACGAATAAGCTATAAGACCAACAATTTGACAACAATAAGATTTTGCTTTTCTACTAAGGTTGACATTAATACATTCTGATTCATATAGGTAAATACTTCCCCTCAAGATGTTAATAAATATTTTTTTACAGAGCACAACAAGCGATACACTCACTTCGACTGTTCACTATATATTATAGAAGCATTTCTAGGCGCGTATTAATCTCATTTTTGACTATAACTTACTTATATTGAGATTTACAGGAGTAATTGCATTGACGTAACTCAATTACAGGAGCAATATAGGCGTATATGGAACTTCAGCGGTCTAATATAAATACGTTATAAGTAAAAGTAGACTTATAAAGTGGGCCCTTTTCGAGACTTATATGCAGATATAAGTCTCATATAGTCCTCGATAAATGATGGTTCTAGGATAGTTTAAAAACCACTTTTTGCTAGTTGGGTACTTATTCAACCGGCGGAATTTCCTAATATCAACTTGGAATTATTGATTTTGGGGACGCACGAAAGTAACCTTCTCCTTAAGAAATGTATTTTCGTAGATAATGTGATCTGACGAAATGTGTTTTGAGTAGATATCCATATCATAAAAATTCACTGAGTAGGAAGGCATTTAAATTGATTTTGTGCTTTTCCATTAAAGACATCCTCAACCGATAATATCCTGTCTGTACAACACAAACGAAAGGTTTGTTTTGTTTCCCGACGTCAACACAAAACTAACTTATCCGATTGGTAACTTTCAATATCAGAGAGCTAGCTCGTGCCTACATCCCGATACCGAGATTGTATAACAAACTATCCAACAAAACGCTACACTGATAGTAATATCATATCTTGTTAAATTTTATCATCTTCTCTCTATTCTTGTGTCAAACACGATTCCAAGTACCTATTGTTTCCTTACAGCTTGTGGTTCTGTTCACCGTGTTCCGCCCTATGTTATCTTCAATCATTGGTTGTTTGTCGGTCGTGTCTGCAGACTTCATCCGCTCATGTTCATGTTCGTGACATGGTTGTGATGAGACTTGACTAAGTAAAGCGGTGCTTGCTTGTAGTACGAACCAGTTAAGTTTAAGTGCGAACCATTACCATAGCGAATAATAATGTAGATAACAAAATCTAACAAAACTACAAATAGTAGTTTTGTTGAAAAGCTCTAAAAAATCATTTTCGCATTTCAAAACCTTCGTTTGCATGAATGCTCTGTCTTCAGAATACATTCTTAATTGTACTCGAAGGTATTACTCTTTCACTACGGTTCCAGTTTTTCTCACATTTGCATGTGGACCGACAAAGCTCGGGTACAATTCGGATCTAAGTCTGAGTTATTCGTTTTAGGTATCATTGTCTCTCTGAGAATATGTTATTTGTTCTTGAAGATAATAACCTAAAAATAATATATTGTTAATTGCTTCAAAAACCAAACGAATTCAAATTTTACTGCAGTAGTTTTACGCAATAATCTCGAGAACACATTTAAACGCCGCGTAATGTCAATATGCAATGACATGCTCAAATACAGCAAAATAATTAACTAAGCTCAAAATAATATTATAGGTAACAACTTGCTTTACAAAGCCTCAATATAAAAAAACTTCATTAACTGCGAATTGTCAGAGACTGTTTCTAAATGTTTACAAACTACAGGAAACCCTAAGTAAACCTTGGCGTTATCACTTTCTTTCTGGTACGGTCAGCATCAAAAGTTGATGACCACATTTAGATTTTCAAAATCGCTGTATAGTCAAGTGCTAATAGTGAATACGGTGTATAGCGATTTTGAAAATCTAAATGTGGTCATTAACTTTTGATGCTGACTGTACCTTACTATCGCTTTGGTTTTATCTTTGCAAGAATTTTTCCCGTTTTACTTAGAACATTGTTGATATCCTGTTTAGGGTACCTAAACAGGATATCTACCCTACCTATATACTTGTTTCATTTTATATCTGCGGGAAAGAGAATAAATTGGAACTGTGCCAGCTTTCCACGACGAAGGCAAAAGCAGTACCTAGTCTAACAAGCTGAAATCTTGATCATGCGACGAATACGATCAAAATTCAAAATTCCTGTAACGCAACATCGAAACATGGCTATGTATATTTTTGGAAGTGAAATCAAATTCTGCGTCTGTGATACTAGTCGAAAATATTTCACGTTCACCGCAGCGCCGTAGTCAACGCAAGCGACGCTGCAATATATATGCTGCAGAAACTGCGCTCTTCTATAGCTCTTCCGCTCATTACCTATACATACTTTTTAGTTATGGTAGATATTTTTTAACATGTTTAGTCGACACGAACATAAATGTAATAAACTAACGAGCTGAAAAAAGCACCGGCAATGTCATTATCACATTTTCCTATAATTTGATACCTCCCGTAACTGTTATAAAAACAATATTAGGCGCAATCGCACTAAATGAAACGAATTTAGAACAAATCCATACAATATTTTCCAAGGATTAATAAAGTTATGAAGGAGGAACTGCTCCAAACTTGAACTGCTACGTTTTCGGCCAATCTAATATCGCTCCACGGAACTCAGAACTTCGTCACCAAGACAAATTAATTTGATCTCTTTGTAATCTTGTAGGTTGAAACTCAAATAAAGTTTATAGGTACCTTAAAAAAACGAATAGGAATCGTCTTTTAAAACTTACCCCTTGGATTGATGACGAGGGTTAATGAATTGAATTAAAGGATTTATAAAAGACAAATGAGGCGGACATTTATCAAGAAGTGGACAGTTAAAGTACCCTAAGGGACTTCTAATAAATGACTTCATTTTAGTCTCTATGCTTTTCTCATTTCTTTTTTCACAAAAGTAATAATTACTTTTTTTTGGAAACGTTCATTATTTTGCAATTTCAAATACGTAAAGAGAAGGAAGCTATAGCGGGATGACATCAGTAGGTATATTATTTGAAAATAAATGAAACATTAAATTCATATTGTATCTCTTGTTGCAGGCTCGTGATGCGGCGCCTGCTCAGCATCACTCTCCTTAGCATCGCCGCAGAGTACGTGCACGCGCAGCAGCGCGACAGGGAGCACCAGGGACCACAAGCCTGTGGCGGACACTTGAAGGCTCCCGTGGGCACGATAACGACACCAAACTTCCCCAACCCTTTCCCCGTTCCGATAAAGTGTAAATGGATAATAGAACATGACATAGTGAACGGGACTATATCGATATACTTTACTCAGCAGTACACTACCAGTGGGTTGACGTTCACTGAGTACATGTACTATGACGAGTCTTACAAGTTGGGCGAGAGGAGAGCGCTCACCGTCACCGACGAGAATATCACCAGGATCAAGTGGCTTCAGGTATGATTATTTTTCTTTGAATCAATTTGATCTTTATGTGAAACTATTTGCGTACTTTCTCCATTCAACGAGCGGAGTGGTTTACCGTTTGACAATTGGAAATAATAGTATTGCGTTACTTGTCGATGCTCAATTTAGGTTCTCAGAATGTATGTTTAGCAACGGTAGCTCTTGTGACGTTTCAAAAGCACTTGCATCATGTTTACTAAACTAATACACACAGGCTCTAAATCGAAAGCATGTAAATCATCTTTAGTGCTTTGGAACATACGAGTATACTAATAATTGGAAGTACCTACTTATAAACATTTAGGACTAAGTATTGTATTTATTTTATTTCTTATTTTGATATTGTTGTTTCACTATTGCTGCACCAGTTGACGTCATCACATCGACGTCGGCTGTCGCTGAAAACCAGTGCTGGGGCCGTTTTGCGTGGATTGTTCTTTTCATGTATTTGTTCTTTCTTTGCATCATGCTTTCCGCAAATAAACGTATTGTTTTTACTTTTTCAGCTCAGATCGCTGAATACAATGAATGTAATTTGAGTACAAAGGTACTGCTTATTTCTTGAGAAATTTCTTCCAGCAGATCTACTCGTATATATTATTCTCCTTTCGCAGGTCTGCTGGAAGAAATTTCTATTTTCTATATATATATATATATATATATATATATATATATATATATTAAGCTTTGTGTTGTTAGTTGTTCAGTGTAACTCGAATCACTCCGCTCTTCAAATATGTTGATGAAACCGCAAACTAAATGCAAGCTGTAATTCATTGCAATCATGAGAACATTATTCTAATTAAACATTGGTTCTAGAAACAATTGTAATTGCTAACGAATGTGCTAACGGATTAACTCCTTCAAGCCTTAAAGAAAAGCCTTAAAGCCTTGAGAAAATACCTTCAAGCCTTAATTTAACCCTAATGGGTGAGCCTATTGACCGTGTGAACGAGGCGCGAAACCTTGGATTATGTATGGACAACAGCCTTAGATTTGAGAAACACGTTGCTAACTCCGTAAGAAACTGCTTCTATCGTCTTAAAGTGCTTTACAAAATGAGGCCGTTCTTGTCTGAAAAGCTTCGCGAACAGCTAGTCGAAACCCTTGTTCTTTCTAAATTAAACTACGCTGATACGGTTTACGGCCCACGTTTACTGGCTCGTACCGATCGACTTATACAAAGAGTCCAAAATGCATGTGCACGCTTCTGCTACTCTGTTCCCCCTAGAAGTCATGTCACCCCCTTTCTTAACAAACATTTTATTCTCAAGATGAAGTCGAGACGAAAGTTACATCTAGCGTGCCTGCTTTTTGGTGTCGTTAAGTCACAGAAACCGAAGTATTTGTACGACAAGTTTAGTTGGATGGCTAGTAGACGGGATTGCGCGCCCAGGCAATGTGCACAACAACTTTCAACACAGTCGCATAGGACAGCAGCTTTCAGAGGCACTTTCCGATACGCTGCATCTAAGGTGTGGAATAACATCCCACCACCAATAAGGGTACTGAGCACTATCCACACGTTCAGAACACGTTTACGGCAGTATCTGATAGATTCGCAACAGAAACTAGATATGGTCGCCCTGAATGTTTCACTTATATGAAATACAATACAATACTTAGCTTAAAACATAATTCCTCTTACGTCAAAACAATATATTTGGTATGGTGGTTGCGCACGCTCGGTGATTTTCCGTCCTTTGCTGCCTGAAAAGTCAAACAAATACAGTTCAGCACAAGAAAATTATGGTAATAAATGAATGATGCTTACCTTCTTTTATTAACAGTGTACTTACTTCATCTATTGATATATGTACTTCACTTTCTTATTATCTTTCTTCACTATTTTATTATTATTTATAACTATTCATATGTTTTATTCAAACACCCCACAGTAATTTTTTGCATGTCTTAAAACTAAATAGCAGTCGGTGTATCTGTCCGCCGCGGTTGGCGGCCTGTTGCGCTTTGTGAGTGCACGAATCAATCTAGTCTAGCTAATCGTTAAGAACAGGTTTTGCGTGGACAGTTCCTATTGTTTTCATATACATATTTTTTATTTTTGTAATTTAGATTTGATTACTAGTTTATTTATTTATTTAGAAGTATATAAATTATGTATTAGGTATGTTGAAACTGTTTTGTACTCGCCGTCACTTGTCCCTACTTATAGGTTCATTAGAAAACCAGCGTCAGACAGCATCTGCCTGGCATTAATGCTGAAATGAACCTTTTTGGCGCAGCCGTGAGGCACACACTATTATTGTTAAAATATTATTTTCACTTTTTTTTTAATTTTGTATTTAGTGTTTCACAAACTGTGTCCAAATAAACATTATTCTTTCTTTCTTTCTTTCTTTCTAACTCTATTTAAACTATTGATGTTTATCTTTCGAAGTTATTTTATTTGAAGGCATTTATTTCGTTCACATTATTTCGGCAATCATTTTTAGGGTTCCGTACCTCAAAAAGAAAGAACGGAAACCTTATGGCATAACTTCTTTGTCCCACCGTCCGTCCGACTGTCTGTCAAGATTCTTTTTCTCAGAAACGCGTGGAGGTATCAAGTTGAAATTAATATCAAATACGTAGGTCTACAGTTCCTTGGAGCTCTCAAAAAATCAAGCGTCAATGAAATAAAAAATACGGCTGATAATTATAGCGTCCGATACATTATGACAAATTCGGTCGAAGAAACCATTGCTGTTACTAATATTAGGTATTATCGAGGGATGCAAACGTAATTCGCTGTTCAAGAAGAGCGGACTACTGAAGAGGACAGATCAAGGAATGTCGGATGTGAGCCCGCGGCTACCAAGACGATTTTTATTTGATTTCTATTCGTAGAAAGTATGCTGTCGTAAAACAAAGGAAAAATAGATGCCTTGTTTGAGACGGAAACACAACTTTATTCAACAAATATTCATCCTAATTCCGCGGTTTTGTAACACATGAAACCGAAATCTGCATCGTATCAACTGCAGCTGAAATAGGCTGGGAGCTCACCGGGCCGTACGTAACGCTATTGAAAAACATCGACACGTGACGTGACACGCTCGGGTTTTAGCCAAATCAAATATTGACCGTGCGAATGTCCTGTGTCGCATGATGCATGCTTGGATCGCAAACAGGATATTTAACGTAGCCTTTAAAAATAAAGCAAATTGATTTTGAACGTCATCTGATGAAATGGATTGAATTTATAGTGACCTTGTGAATGGATATGGGTAATTGATAGCTAAGTATATTAAATTTTTTCCGAGACAGCTCGTATTTATTGATTTATTAGCTAACCCGACAGATGTTTTCCTGTCCAAATTTCAATCATTCTTATAAAATTCTCATAGAAAATGCACATAAATACGTATATAGTTTCTAAATAATATTTATTGTAACAACGTGATACGCACATTGAGAGTGTTACGAATTATTTTCCTTATTTTTATAAGTATGTTCCTACGAGCCGGATTTCTTTTAAATGAGTAAATCAAGTCTCGGCTTTTTGCGGAACAAAAGCGGTTATAATATAATATGCATGATTTCATTGGTAGAAGTAAAATGTTAGTACCTACATAAAGTTCTAGATTTAATACGGTTTACTTTCCTTAAACAAACAAATACACATACAAACTTATTAGTTTGTGAAACTTCTTGGATTAACTTGCCTCACAATTATGTTTCTTTCTCATATTTATTTTTAAAATGCAACAATATATCGTTAAACGGCAACGCTTGATAGCCTTCATACGGAACTCTTCTTTTGAAAACTTGAGCCGATCATTGCTTTGTTTATAACAAGAACAACACAATGAAGGAGAAGTTACTAACTTTTTAGCTAGACGGTTTGCTGCTAGAGGCTGAGGAAAATGAGCTAAAAACTAACTTAGAAAGTATAAAGTACTGCTAGAAAACTAATATCTCGGAAGCAATGTGAAAATAGTTATTTATGCTATAAGTGCGGAAGGTAGGTGATTTCCGACGAGTGTATAAGTCGACACGAGTCGGAAATCATCTTACGCACGTGTATCATACAACGTTTTACTATGCACTGTGCGAGAAAAAAAAAAAAAAACGAGCGAGCCTTACGGCAGTCGCCTGTGATGTGTAACATCTGACATACGAAAACGTATATAAATGATAAAAACAAAATTCATGACTTTGACTTTTGGCTTTGATTTTTACTTCGACTTCCACTTCGAATTCTACTTCGACTTCGACTTCGACTTCGACTTCGACTTCGACTTCGACTTCGACTTCGACTTCGACTTCGACTTTGACTTCGACTTTTTGATTTTGACCATCGTCATAATCATCGCCATCGTCATCGTCATCATCTGATTTGTGAAAAACTTTTCTCAAATAATAAAATCTCAGACGAGACGGGCTGACGACGGCCTCAAAAATTAAAAAAAAAACAGAAAAGTAAAAAGCACTAGTGAAAAAAAGTGACACTTTCCGCACAAATTGACTGCTTGGAAAACGCTCTTTTCGAGCAAATGCATTATAAAACATATTTTACTCGTATTATCGGACTCTTGTTCGTGTGAAATGAACACACTTACCTACCCTGATTGAAAAAAACGGGATTAACATTACTTAGAATCAGACTCGAACTTTAACGGGCGCACAGGCGTTTCTTTGCGTATAAAAGGCACCAAGGCCTTTAAAAAAAATACGACGATCTTGTTGTACCACTAGCTTCATCTTTCTGACACAAACAAAATAATAACTACTACTACTAATAATAAATCATCAAACTCAAAGCATTTATTTCATGTCAAGGGCCGACCACTTTACATGAAATAAATGCTTTGAGTTTGTACCGTGTCGCTGAAGAACCGACAAATAGCACGATTGGCATTCAATTATCTAGATAAATTGAAAAAACGAAATACAGGTAGGTACACTGTGTGATGTGAAGGCACTTAATCCCGTGGTACTTGACAACATTTTCAATTTTAGGGAAAATGCTTCAGGTTAAATTGTGATGGCTCCGATGTTCACCCACGGCTAGCTACACGAATGACGTCAGTACGTAGGCAGGTCGTGAGTGCTTACACAACTTAAGTTTCGATTGGCGTTATTAGCTGTGTTTGTGGAGAACTAAACAAACATTACCAACTAATTAACCCTTTAAAGTATTCATGCAATAGCTCGAGTTGTTCTCATTGTATGTTTATTTCCTACTAGCTGCGCTGTGGTTTCACCCGCATTAGTCTCGATCCCGTGGAAACATCGGGAGAAAAAGGCACATGGTCTACCCATGTGCAACATTTCATCCAAATCCGTTAAGCCGTTTTACCGTGAAAGTGTAACAAACAAACTCACTATTGAATGTATAATATTAGTAAGGATATCATCTAGTAGCAGCACGGGAACATGTTAGTTCTCAGCTAGGAATTACACGGTGAATTTGATGACCTAAATACTGAAATAATTTTAAAACTTTTAGTTTAATACTAAAATACTACTACGTACACAGATGTAGAAATTACTCTCACGCTCACACCCGAATCCTATTTTTGTAGTTATTGGAACCTAACACCGAGGGATGAAAAAAGCCCTAAAAATACACGCGGGCGCGAGTTATAAAGCCTCTTTGCCTTACCAAAATAAAAAGTTCTCGGAAACAGAGCCTGTTGACAATAGAGTCTAAGTACAACACCGACGCGGAACACAATTGTCCAGGTTTAGCTGCTTTTTGGTCTGTTAGTTCACGGCTTTGAAAACCGGCTTCCGTTTGCTCCCAGTTGATCTTACCGCTATTGTTTATTCAGGTACCAGCTGAATATTTTATTTACTATTGGCTTTTGCAGGATTCTAGGGTACTTTTAGTAATCCATAAAAGAATAAGGTTGGAATTATATGTTTTAGCCGTAATTTCGAAACCTCAATACATTTTATGTGCTCATAATAAACATTTTCTTACATACCTAAATATTCCTTCTACAGTTATAATATAAAAATCATATTCCACGAAATGAAACACAGAATATAGCCAAACTCCAAAAACCTAATTACCCAAGTACACTTTCCCTGAAGCGATTTATTTATTTTGTCTCACACAACGACCCTTTAAAACAGACTTCTACTATAATCTCTTACAAATTGAATTGAACCTGAAGTACAAGCACGATTTTCCCTCAAGATCCTTATTTCTAAACGAGATATTTTTCATTACTTAGCTATCCGTTTCAGTTTTTTGTATTGTGGCGACTGACAGGCAACAGAGCTGGGTCGAGCGGTCGGGGCCTTCGTCAGTTGACCGGTGAGGTACTGACCGTGAGGGAAGCAAATGTCGGAAAAAGTGGGGTCAAACATAAAATGGTTGAAGTTTCCATGGTTTAGTTTGTAATTACGAGTATATGATGCGGAAATATCAGCAAAATTAATCTTATAGCTGCCAGTAACTTACCAAATGATAAAATAGTACGGTACGGTAAAACTATTATATTTTGCTAAATTCACTACAAAAGTGTAATTATAAAAGCGGAGATTGACTTGCAACATTTTTTGAAATGTATCATTTGAGGCGAGCTTGTTTACAAAACGGCGATACACAAGACGCGGTGAACGCTTGCTTCGAGCAGTTGACTCAAGCGTACTGTATTTTTATTTGGAATGGCGGACGTAGAGGTTGACATGTGCTCGCAGTGCTCGCATCGAGCGGCTCGGCTCGCTGCACTAACTACTGTAACTCGTTTCGAAGGAATTTATGAAAAAACCAACAGTCGAGTGGAAGATCCGGTGCTCGCCCGAACCGGCTCTGCTCGCTGCACTCACTACTGTAACGCGATAAAAAACCGGATACCTTACAAACAAACGTTGCAAGTCATTCTCCGCCTTTAGATCTAATTTAAACAGCTATTTGAGATCACCCCATTTGCGAGTTATTTAAACAAACAATACACTAGTGTCCAGTGAATTGAATGCATAATAAATTATAATTGGAATCGAATTGCGATTGGAATCTGATATTTTCGAAAAAATTCAGGTCAATGAAGGGATTCTGAAAGAAATCTGGTATTGTATGCGACGAGCTTTATTTATCACTGTATTGTTTATGATCGTTATCGTCATAATTCTGTATAAGTTTTTCCCAGAGATAGCGACTTACTGCCAATAAAATGTTAACAAAGTTAAATATTGTTGCTTCGTTGTTGTGGAACACATTTTGTGACCCTTTTTCAATTAAAGTTTTTGGTAAAAAAGATTGCCTGGGTAATCCGAAAGCGACCTTTGACCGTTCACCCGTAGTGAATTTTATTTTAAGCACAATGTATGCTGAAATGAAACGGTTTCTTGTAAAATGCACCTACGCATCATGTTTATTAGGTACCTTTTTCTCTGCGTGGGCTTTGTATGAGTATTATAAAGAGCCGTGTTTTATTATTTTTGTTGTAAGAAGTAACATGAAACTACACGATTCTTTATCTTGTGTTGTTTTTTTGACCAGAGATCGTGGCACATGAGTTTTCTATTTTATCTTTCTGATTTCCTTATAATAGTAAATAAGCCAACAAATCTGGTAATAAAAGAAAATAGCTAATTTTCCACACTCAAAACCCATTTCTAAAGTTTACAGTATAAATCATCACGACGAAATGTACAAATTGTGCGCACATAACATTTTATAGCCACACTCGTCGACAGTTTTACTAGAATACACTATAGCACTGAAAGGGCTCGGTATTGTTATTTCAATAGAAAAAGTATATTCAGTAAGTTTACTTTTTTCGACAAAAACCTCTTAAGTGTTTATTTGAATTTGCCAAACACGGATTGTTTATCGAAATTATCGTCATTCGGGATTTTTAGGTGTTTTCAATTCAAATTTAACTAAGTTATTGAAACAGATAAACTCGTAAATTTGCGCTACTAAAAATATAACCGTAAAGAAAAAAACAACAAACAACATTGCAGCCGTTAAACATTAACATTTCACAGTAAGCTGTCCTGCCAATCCATTTGACTGGCAGTTGAATAAACACCACTCGATCACCAAAAAGTAACGTCAATGTATAAGTTCATGGAGAAAATCAAACCTTCATTTATTTAATTCCTATAATGCTGGAAAAATTATATTAGGAACTCGCACATTTTCCACGAAAATTTTAATCCTGCTGTCGGTCGGTGGAACTGACAATTGAATGCGCAATGAAACGTGAGGCAGGTTAACAGCTACGCTTCGGCTGCGTTGTACACACTAGCTATTATTAACAAAATAAAAACTCTGAAAAGTATGTTGTGAGCCTCCATATTACTACATAGAAGGGTTCCACTCATCTTAATATCATGTTCATCGTGAAAACCAATAATTATAAGACGTCATCGCTAACAAAGCCCGCACTTTGCACCGATACATAATAAAGCAGCTGGACAGTGGACAGATATATTAAGGTGCTCAAATTCAGTCGGTTGACTTGACGATTTTGTGATATGGCTTATCGCTGTGCTGTGCTTTATACATGTTGTTGTAGGTGCCAACATTTCTGAGGGCTTAATTATTTGAATGACTTGACTAAAAATCAAATGTATAGATTCATATAACCAGCTATCCTACCACTGCAGGGTCATCGCTTATTATTATTATGATATATATAGTACCTCTTTTGATGGACAGTGGGGATAAATTAATTAAACCATAACGGAAGTAAGTAGTTCTGTTCTACCTACCAATAATAGTTCTACTACCCTTATTGGCAAATCAATTATTTGATTTTGATATTGATGTTATGTAGGTACGTACAACTTACTGACCTTTTACTAGAGTTATATAAATTATGTTCACTTAAGTAGGTACCTACTTGTTGTAAACGCTGCTCCCACATCATTAACATCATCCTTATCACACTTCGTAACTACTTTATAATTATTACGATAGCGCTTTCAAACGTAGGGATTAAAAAAAAAAAAAAAAGTGTAAAATTATCAAATAACTTCTTCCACTCTGGGCGGAGCGGGAGGGCGTGTCAGACTTTTACTGACTAAAACCCACCCCTGTTCCTTCCGTTGCCTGTGTGCCGGGGCCGCGATATGCCTTTCGGACAAACTCGCAACCCCGGCAGACTCGCAACCCCGGCAGTTAGTTAGTTAACGTAACAATTTTAACCTACCCATTTATAAAGCGAGCTGGTGCCGTATTATGAAGTACTAGCTGCGACACGCGGTTTGAGTCTTGATTCCGTGAGAATATCGGGATAAATAGTATCCTATGTCCTAACCCAGATCATGGTTTACCCATGTACCAAATTTCCTCCAAATCCTTTTAGCCATTTTAGCGTCAAAGCATAACAAACAAACAAACAAACTCACTTTCGCATTTATAATATCAAGACTCGGAAGCTATAGGCACTTAAGTCAATCTTAAAAGATTTTGACTCAAGTGCTTATGACTTCCGAGTCTAGATATTAGTGAGGATAGTTGAGGATAGGATTAATTCCACCATTTTTCCGGTGGGAGAGACAGAGACGGAGCTACTCAAGGCCGATAGCATCATCCCGTTTAGTGGAATAATGATGGCATTAATACTTCATAATAAAATAAAATAAGACTGGCGTAGACCAGTCTTATATTATTTCAGTATTGAATATGCAAAACGTGTTTCAATGTTGGTATAGGTAATGTTTCACAATTTCAAATACTTTGCAATAATAACACGGAGTTTCCTATATGTTAAAGGTTAATTTTTGTTGATACAGCATTTCTCGGTATTTAATTTAAAGAGGGACAATTAAGTGCTGAGATAGCCATAATGAAGATAACAGTTGGGTCCCTGAGTTTATACTTTCATAATATTATTTTCACGTAGGTATTGTGTTGGTGACGATTAAATGCAAGGATGGAAAATGAAATTAATTTTGACTAATGAATGAGTGTAGCATGAAACTCCAACATTGTTGGGAAATGAATAGATAGATGATGACTAGGTATATAAAACTGCTTATAATAAAATTGTGCTGGGACGATTAAGGTTAAAGTCAACCTAACATAATATATAACACCAAACCAGAACTCTCATTTGTAACTCCTATCTTTGGCCACCAAATGTTCCCCCAACTAATAAGATAAAGAAGTTACACAATTATGTAAACCTGCTATGTATACACGGTCCCCCCAGGAGAGGAACTTTTCAAAACTTTACTCCCCACTCTTTCGAAATCTTTTAATTAAATGTACCTAATGTTGGTAGAAAGTACTCGCACGTTTTGGTTTGCACCGCAAACTCTTGTTGTCGATGTATTTGTTATTCTATAGGCCTCTATTATCATTTGGTGCTTTTTTATTTAAGGGCCAAATATGTTTTCATTGTTATTCATATTACAAATTATATTTGTATTATATTTACATAATAATACCGATTGGTCCCAAGACTATCGCTCTAATTTTCAGCTTATCGCCGAGGGACACCGATGCAAGGATATTGCAATATAAATATGTTTCTTATTGTTAGACACTGACATAAAACATCATTGTGGTATCAAACACGTGTCCATATGAAGATACTTACTTGTACCTACTCTTGTTAGGAAAGCTAAGATGCTCAATGCAGCTGCTGAATGCAGCTCAAATGGAGCTGCCAGCTTACTTAGTGAAATTGCAATTACGTATCTTATGCCTCACCTCTGACGACACATGCACAGGTATTATTTGCATGCAAACAAAGCGTAAGCCGTGACAGTCCTGAATGCTGAATGTATCACCGTATATATGGAACACATTTGAACCCAATACGCCATTGATAGGAAACCAGATTGAAATCCATACACAACGTATTGATTGATTTGATTGTCTAATCAAAACTTCCGACAGTTTTTAATGAAATAAGAAGTTCCAATTGCAAATTTCGAGTTTTCAATTCTAACTGTTAGAGCTTACCTTTTCAATAACTTAAACCCTAAAAGGCTCTTGTGAAATAAAGAATGATCCACGAGTGACTTCGTTCTACACCCACAAAGACCTTTCTCGGAGAGACAGTTTTCCTTCGTCGTTAGAAAGAGGGTGGGTTATTTAATTCGGTCACGACGTTGCCTCAGGGATATGGCCACAAAACGAATTATATTTATATTTTTACCTACTGATCTTGTAGGTACCATATACATTGCCTACAGGGTTACCTCTTACTTATTTTTACGGAAGTGTAACAATTTTAAATATAAAATTAGTGAATAAGTGTATGTTACTAGGACAGTTCTTAAACGACCTGTTCAAGAACTATATTGCTGCAAACATAAGAATATTGTAAGAACCTTATTTCTTTGTTAGTATCTGGCCAACAGTTTCCGTTTTGAAATTAGAAATGCCCTTGCTCTCAACTGTGTAGTGTGTCGAAAGACGGGCGACATGAAATATTGGTTGATGGAATGTGTTGGTTGATCAGTCAGCCAGACCGAATGAAGCAATTGATTGGAAATGCAAATGTTCCGGACATATTTCGGGAATAAATATGTTTGTCAGACTCGTCATACGAGTGAAATTCTGAACTATATCGGATTTATTAATATTCACACAAATATATTCAACTCAGTTCAATCCTCTAACCGAATAAGTGTCGATGTTATATCAAAGTTATTGCGATAAAGCTTATCACCACACGTTTCGTGTATCTTGCCAAGGGATCAGTTACACTTGCTTCGCTATTAATTTATTAAAAAAAAAAAAAATTAAAAAGACAAAACTGATGCCTTATAAATACTTTCCTAAAACAATACAAATCAAGTTGCCTTGAAAGCTGTGAAATCATAAAATAACCGGAGAGATAAACATGTTTTATGCAATGCCGTCCAAAGTTTTTAAAGGAAACATTAGAAGAATGTCGACCTCCAATCAGATGAGTGGGAGAGAGACACAAGACTTGTGACATATATAAATCGCAAATTATTTAAATCAATCTAGAAAATATTAATAACCTTTATATTAGTCTCGTCGTAGTCCGCACTAAGCCTTAAGTTAATCTGAAGCAATGCTGTTGCACAAAATTACAGACTGCAAGGCGTCGACGCTCAGCAAGTTTTAGTGTGTCTAGTACCTACAGTAACCGTTACTAACTAACTACGTATCATAATTCTCAAGAAGCTTAGGAATATTGATTGCAGAACTCTAGAGAAATCTTTTCTCTAAAGTTCTATAGCACCTCACAGAAAAGGGAACCTCTTTCCAATTGTGCCTAAGTTTGATCACCTAGATGATGCGTAGTAATTTGATATATTAGGTGCTATTAGGGTTACTAGGTGATGAGGCTTTTATATGGTACACGAAACAAGTTAATAATTTCAACGTAGACTATCTCTAGTATGATAGAGTGCTGGATTTATTAGGTGGTTTGAGGGGAGGGGGGGGGGGAGTGCAGAGAATGTTAAAATAGCTTGTTTGTATTAGGATATTGCAATTCATAATAACGACAGATTGATAATGTCGAAAATCCCTCCGATTTAAGCTCATTGTAATCGATTTATATGCAAAGGGAGACGACTTGCTACGAACCGCTACGACGTGCTACGAACCGCTACGCCCCTTCGTCTAACGAAATTTTACAATCGGCTACAATCTATAAATGCTATACTTAATCCAGATAAATTGCTCGTAACCACGTTAATTTGATACATAGGCTAACCTAATGAAGAATTTGAACAAGAAGGGTTTTTGTTGTAAATTATTGTTTGGGTTACTTTGCTATTTTGAATATAACTGTTACTAATATCACCTGAGGACCACCTCAGACGATATTTAGTTCCCAAGAATTATTTTACAACAATAAGTTTTGAACTTTGGGTTCCATATAGGGAACTTATGAAATGAGGTAATCGTGACAAAGTAGTGAAGTCCACTGCCACGTAATGCGAGACATGGGCCTATCCTAAGTTTCTCCTTAAACTGTACCCATTTTTTTAGTTGCCTTATTCAGAGGTATCCACTTTATAGATCTTACTTATCTGCATTATTTCACGTTGCAATTATAATATTCATAACTTGTTTCCTCACAGGTTTAAGAAGACTTTAACGATTTAAAATATTTTCAATTATAAAAACTCCACCCAGCAGATATTGACGCATCTCGATATTTTCAATAAATTTTCTAAATATTACCCAAGTTTCTTATCTTTAATTTTATTTCAGCTGTCCCTCGGCTTTTGTAGTAATGAACTGAGTTCAAAATACCAGTTGCCTGTTATTTCATTGCTTTTAGTTCGTATTCAATACTCTCAGTATTTTTGTTTCTCTAACAGATTATTTCAATGAAATTAAAATTGTTCTGTGTTTATTGGACTTAGCAGAGAAGCAAACCTAGAGAAGTTCTTCACACATGAGTACTTAATATTAAGAATATCAGTAAAGATCGAATTCCACTTCACGTTACACACAGCGAACACCAAAGTAGGTAAGAGTTCATTTAAATAGTTGTTGTCTCTAGTGTAGAGACGACAGACAAACAGATTGCGGTTTACGATCTCTAATCTGAGTATCAAAGCAGTACCATCGAGTACACTAGACTAGATGAAAACAGTGATCGAGTACTGAATACGAGAGTGGATTATTAAATCGAGAGCAAAAAAAGAGGGCAGTAATTGGGCTAAAGCTGAGAGAGACGGTATTATGCGTGTTGGGTAGAGGAGAAGATAACAAGCTATGGGGACGCTTTGTTATGCGTGAGAGCATTTTGATTAACACTTGGTATAACCAAACTATTACCGCGTAAAAGCCATACCATTTTCTTAGATCGTTTTGGCCACTAACAATATTTTTAAAATGGATTTTTCATTTAAAATTCCTGAAATTGTTGGGAAAACTTAGCGTCTATTATGTTAAAGTAAAATAAACAAGGGTCTTTTAGGTAATTTAAATGATAAATGATTTTATTTCTGTATGTACAAACAGACAATTTTTTTTAAACTACATGAGGTCGGCGTTTCCTATCTGACTCTGAGAAGAAAGGCCGAAACAAACTCAGAGGTCACAGTCTCTTTTAAAGTCAAGACATAATCTTGATAGATAAAGTTATTTTATGATTTCATAATGCATTAGCAAACCAAGGTTTGCGTGTCCCGCATTAAATTAGAATTTGACTTTAACTTGACTTTAATAACAGACTGTATATCGAAAAAAAAACATATTGCTACAAGATAATTCCATCAAAATATGTAAAAGGTTTCGAAATGTTCTTCAGAAGACCATAGAATGTACCAGGCCACTGAAGAATGTGTGTGCGGATCTCAGTCCGAGTGTACATACATATAGTCTGGTAGGTACTTGAAAAGTTGTTGTTTGATTGTTCCCATCCATCATCCTGACCTGTTTACGATTTTCAAGAAATTATAATAAATGAATGTCACTTGTTCCATGTTTACTACAATTTTACTTTAAACCTAACGACACATGATAACTGAGACCCCCTAAAAATTTTGACATAGTTCGTAATTCAAAAGATTTCGAACACAGCTCTATCGTAAAATCAAATCCATTCAAATAGGTCAAACGTACATCAAACGTCTAATTCTACCATATTCAATGTCCGTATTAAGTGACTTTGTTTATGAAACGAGCGTTTGTGAGCTCAAAAGCAACAACAAGCATGCGAATGAGATGAAATTGATGAACGATTATTTCGATTTGTATATTTAACATCATTACGTTACTTTTCTACAAGAAATATCGACGATCAACATTTCATGATAGAAAATAAATGATGTCAACTACATTCTGTCGAGCCTGAAGCACAAAATTACATCTATAACCATATTTTTTTACTCGGCTGAAACTGGAAATAGAATTTGCTGCAATACGAAAATCCAAGGTTTGGTTCGTTACTTTGACGAAATAAGATTTTTATTTTAAAGAATCTCATAACTTGGCAAGAGCAGCAACATTTATTTTGTAAGCAAACAAAAATAGCATACTAAATTGTATATTCTGAGTTCCATCACCTCTACCCCATCCAAATAAACCTCAAGTTCTTTCCTTAATAATCAATATACCTATACAAAACTCCATAAATCACTAAGCACTAATTGAAAGAGACGCACACAGCGTGTCCGTGAAAAATACTATGCTGTAGTGAGACACCTCGAGAGAGATATCCCATAGAGAATCACTGAGGATCACATGAGATCTAAGGATATGATGAGGTACATATAATTAATTATGGTGTTAAAAAGTCTCGCTATGTTATAAAGAATCGATACTACCCTGGTTGTACGAGTAGCATAAAAACAAAACGGTCTGAAATACCCCGAAAATACAATCCCCTAACACAGTCTCCCACATAACATCGGATACGAAACTAGAGTACAAAACATAAAAGAAGATTCCCTGAAAAAACGGTGATCGTGATACACACATTGTATAAACACGCGGGTTGAATAAGAATGTTCGCTTACCGACGGCGAGGAATAGAAACAAATGGAGAACGTTGTGAGATATGCATGTTGTGGTGAGGGGGCGCTGATAGATGAACAGACATTTTATGATAGGAAATAAAATAAAAGTTTTCTTCAACTGTCGTAAATTATGGCATCAGTAACAAACATATTTTTTTCCCAGACATCAGTAAAGCATTTATATTTAGGTCATAAAATAAAATTTCTTAAAACATTTATACATATTTGGGTCTTCAATAATATCAATACAGAACTGGCTTGCACTGCAAAAAAAAAAAACGAGGATTAGCTCTTTTAGACAAAGAAAAAAGATTTGTTTTCTTCTTTTTTTATGAAATCTTTATTTTTAAGGGTTGCCAGCCAACGTGAATATTTTTAGGCCCTAAAAAGTACGGGTCTTAAACAGTTCTTACCCGTACGGTGGACGAAAAATAAAAAAAATACGTTAAGAACAAAGTTACGAAACTCACAAGTTACAAGTAACATTAAAAGACAAAAAAATGTCAGCATACAGATAGACAGTGTAATCATCATAACTTCTTACAGGGTTAGTGGCATTTTTCATAATAAGTATTTTCATTGTTTCAGGTACGTGATGTAACATTATTCTACGTATACAGTGGAGGTAACAAACCACCTACACAATATTAAATAATTGTAACTAATAAAAAAAACTACTTATATTTCAAACAATGTAGGTCGAACTCCGAATTTGCTCCACTGTTGAGCAGCATCTCATTATAAATGCCGTATCTAGTGTGGTAATTACACTTTATATTTACAAAGTTAGTTAAGGGTCCTAAACTATTACACTTTGGTCCCTCATCTGTACGGTGCAATTAACTAACTATACCCAACGCTGTATTGGAGCTTCTTTCTGATGTGAACTAAATGTTAAGTGTGCAAATGATAATGGAGGCTTTTTTTCGTGACTAAGGCTTTTTTTCAGATAAGCTCTTCAAACAAATAAAAGCAAATGATCAAATCGTTCACTTCTTTCCCCTAAATCTTCATCTGTTGGTTATGAAGTTGTCAGCACTTTGTCCGCTGTAGGCGTCACAACAATTAATCAAAACGCAAGTTTCACTTTCATTGCCCTGAAGTGTCGGCATCGAGGACGCGTCCGAAATAAATGTGAAATTTATTCAAGAGGAATCCACTACAATAACAAAGTTTAGCATTTTATTGCTCAAACACGTGCATGGTCCCAGTATTTGTGTACTTAAGAGCAGGACTAAAGCAAAATAGCCAATGGTAAATTAGAATTTTCATGTATAACATTTTCTCTATAGAAAAACAACATGAAGTTACCTCAAATTTTCTCAAATTTTCGATTTGTACTTAATATGCTACATAACACAACACATATTATACATATTTGACTAATTGAATAAAAAAAATGATAATTACAAGTCATAAAAAATCGTGAAGGTATTTTATAAAATTCCTTTTATTTTTTGCTTTTAGCAATTACGACGTTCTTATTTTGTGGAAAGTCATCTTCCGTCACACGTATATTTTTTTATCTACTCTCATAACGTAATATTCGAATTATAAACTTCAAAACGAATATATATTGACGTACATTATACATATCCTACACAATACCAACATTTAAAAATAGAATCATAATTATAACACTTTTTTTCTAACAAAATAATGCTATAATAGTAGTTTATGAAACTGGTGCATAATGAGGGGTATTAAAATACGAGTGTGAGTTTAAAAACCGAGCGGTAGGCGAGATTTTTAATAGTATGACACGAGTACTTTAATACCTTGTCATGTGCAGTTTCATACACTACTTTATCTACTCTCATACATTGGGATTGAACCTACTAAATAAAAGATCAGAGTTAAAGATCAAGAATACAAAATTCCCACAAAATTCAGTACAACAAAACGTATGAATGGCGCCTGCACCCAGCACATCACCGCGCATGCGCTACATCAGTGCTGCTGTCCCCCGCTAACGTTCCATTACAAAAGTTTATGAAAACGAATAGAAACACAGAGACATACTTTATAAACTTCGTTTATAAACACAATACCGAAATTTAAAAATAGAATCATATTATAAAACTTTATCTCTAACAAAATAATGTTATAAAACATATTTTTTTCTATTATGATACAATGCAAATCCAAGAAGTTAATATCACCAAGAAGTTTCCATAAACTTTTGTAATGGAACATTAGCGGGGGCAGCAGCTACGCTCTAGCGCATGCGCGGTGATGTGCTGGGTGCAGGCGCCATTCATACGTGAAGTTGTACAAAATTTCGTGGGATTTTTTAAATCTTGATCTTTAACTTTGATCTTTTATTTAGTAGGTTCAATCCCAATGTATGAGAGTAGATAAAGTAGTGTATGAAACTGCACATAGGTAACTAGGTATTAAAATACTCGTGTGATACTATTAAACACTCGTATTTTAACACCCCTCTTTATGCAACAGTTTCGTAAACTACTATTTTTCAAATCAGTCGATCGCTCTGTTGAAACTAGAAGCCCACGCTAACTTTTTGTCTGCGCTGAGCTATAATTTATTTGCGTAAATTGATTTTTTTCTAATTTATCACATTGTAGGAAAAAAATTGTGAGAAAAACACTAAAATTACCTACGATCTGCTATTGAAATAAAACCGTGAGTAGTCTACATTGATTTGAGCCGATTTACAGGTTTTGCGTAACACGAAAGTTTCAGTTCATAATTCGACGCCCACATTAAATTATTGTGGTTTTAGGACTTTCAAAGTATGTAGGTTTAACGTCATTCTATGACCTTGAATAGCTTAAAAGTCTCACTGAAACAAAAAATTAACATTATGATTTAGGTACTCCACATACTAAGAAGATATTCAACTTGAATTTTTTAATGCTAATATTACTACTCATTATCGTACATTTTGTGGTATTTAGGCGATCTCGTGTTTATACAAAATTGATTCCATTAATTATATTAACACGTAACGCTCCTTTCTTAATAAACACGAGGAACAACATTCGCTAATCAAAATTAACGTTAATTTGTTTGAACTATTAACAACGTATAATAGGCAAATAATTAAAAAGGTATCAACATAATATTTGCAATGAAGAAGATGAGGCTGACTTTTAATTTGATAGGTTTTTTTATATTTTCAGCCAATATTTTGTATTTACCATTATCGCTGTGCTAAAAAGTTTTATAAAATCAAACATTCCGAAAACGGGTATCTGGAAAATTTAATATTTACCTGACAACGCTTAGACAAAAAAACAAAATATTTTACTACACTAACCGGATAAGTGCGAGTAGGTTCGCGCTGAGGGTTCCGTCAAATACCTGTGCCCGCAGCTTCACTAATGTGATATGTGCCTATAAATATCCAATTCTGGACAAACTTAACTTTGAAGTTTAAGAAAAAAAAATTTAGGGAGGACCGACTTAAGTGAAATAAGGACTAAAATAAAATAGCGTTGTCCGAGCATACCGTCAGCATGATCCTACCATTGTAGGCTATTACGGTTCCACAACTAGACGAAGACAAGAGATTAGAAGCGAAAGCTCGATGAATTGCTAGCACTTGACGGAGAAACAATTGATGAGGTGGCGTTGAATACTTTGTTGTACGGATCGAAGAAAAAATATGTGTAATTAACGCAGACTGTAGGTACATGTCTCTCTTCGCTATTATAACCTTTATGTAGTCATTTAATGTCATGTCTATTTACCATTAAGTAATCTAAATGTCGTGCAGCATCTACTCTACAAACTCTGTAAGCTTTTACCATTCTGTAATGCCTGAGGCAACACAAACACACTTGAGTACGGAATTATTATAACACAACTCCCCACTTAATAAGAATGTTGTTTCTGTTGTGCATAGACACTGATGCTGTGTTTCAATAAAATTTAATAATTACATTTCAGAGATGCACTAATTTTATCACGGATTTTCACTAACAAACGCAATCTTACGTCGATGAAAAAGAATCTATTTAAGCAAGACGTTTACTGAAAATGTGCTAAAAATCAATGGAAATCATCTCTGCAAACAAGACAGGTTCTTTGAATTTGTGATACATTCTCTCATCGACGTTCGTCCGGAGCAAATACTCGCATTACATAGCAATCACTGGCGCTCAGTTATGTGCCATAATACCTCACGGTTCACTGTGTATTGTATCATCTTAAAATCTTAAGCTGAAAGGATTTTTTATATAATATTCTGTAGTTATTTAGAAGTTGTTATTTCAATCGAAGTATTTCACACAAAAATGTCCTGTACACGGTACTACAGTAACTAGAGATGGCCGGGAAAAAATCACATAATGAAAATCGTGAAAGGCCGTCGTACAATATACGTTGTACTATGTGACGAGCACGATGGCGGCTGGCAGTGAATATCGG
Organism: Agrochola lota; assembly: GCA_947364205.1. Lineage (NCBI taxonomy): Eukaryota > Metazoa > Arthropoda > Insecta > Lepidoptera > Noctuidae > Agrochola > Agrochola lota. The sequence goes on along the minus strand of OX376235.1, from coordinate 13,813,068 downwards.
AATTGAGACTCCATTGCGGTGCAGCATGTGTGACTGCGAATACAGATGAATATCAACTGTATGCCCCACATGCGGCCTGCGTCGTTTTGTAGGTCAGTTTACGTTGACAATTAGTTTAAGTTACAGAAGTTGTTCTTGATTTTAATGTCGCCCATGCCAAATAATAATGTGAAAGTGTGTGTTAAAAAGTTATTTATCATTTCAATTAACTCTACACAAAAATATTAAGCCAAATTGTTGAAATAGTTTTCTTTGCCTCACGGAAAACAGTTCTCAACGAAATACCAAACATAAAAACATTGAAGTCTAGCAGTAACTTCTTACTAGTTGTTCAACATCCACCACACTAATCCAACTTGTAATGAGCGAGACTAAATGGAACTACTCACAAACAAATAAATTATTATCGTTTGACCGCTCCCGGAGAAGGGGAGCCCCTTCTCTTCACCCCGACGAAAAACTAGCTTGTTTCACGCCGCACCGCCTCACATAATATACCTAACTGTACTTCACATTAACGCCCGTTTTCACAAACACCAGGCGACACGTAAATGAAAGCCTACATAAAAGCACGCTGTTGGATTTTAACTTTAATCCTTCATTTATTTATTCCGCGTCTATTCTTCTGTAACTGTTTGTAAAACGAAAAGCAAAATGTGAATATCTCGACTTAGCATTGTGTAATTAAATATCTCGGACTTGGAGTCTGAGACAGAATTGTTGATTGTAAAGTTCGTCAGAATTAGTATTCAAGAGCATTTCAGTGCGAATGGTTGGTTTTTTCAGGTCAATGGAGGATGAAATCGGATACTAAAGATGTTTTGAAATAATACCGATAGAATTTGTTGAGTTTAATTAACTTTTGTTAGCCTGAAATTAAGAAAACTTTTGAAATGTTCAAAACAATCTTAGTATTAAAAACAAAATTATTTTTTCTCTTACACAATTATGTTATAAAACTAAGATATTTATTTAAAATGTAGGAAATAATCGTTACTAAAGGGTTCAGCATCCACGTGTGTGTTTATGTTAATCCGGTCCGTTCGCCGGTCGTTGTACATAATTACCGGCTAATCACCGGCGGATATTCCGGTTCACCTTCGCCCCAGCGCCGCCGGCTGCTACCGTTAACAGGGCAGCTGCCGAACTGTGTTATAATTTAGTCAGGATTATTCTCTATGTAATTTTAGAAGCTTATTAATTCAGAATATCATATTTTGGCTACAGGTTTTTATATTAACACAGAATCTAAGATAATTATGCAAAACACATAAATGCCTAATTATTTAAATGAGTAAGTTGTTCTTTGTATAACTTCAACATATTTTGTTTCTTATAGTTTCGACGCAAAAAAGTATCGATCAAAACCTTAGGAAGTATAAAGTAAACACAAAAAATGTGTTTTACAGTTTAGTTTAGTTTTTTTGCATTTGTGTTAAAAACAATTATTACGGCAATAAATCTTATTTAATGCCAAAACTTTAAAGGGTGCCTCGTTGGTCTAGTGGTCGCAAGCACTACTGCTGAACATGAGGTCCTGGATTCGATTCCCGGGTCGGGCAAAGTGTTATTGGGTTTTACCACATGGAATTTCTCAGTAGCAGCCCGGGTCATTGATAGCAAATGATGCATTTTGGTCCGATTGATGGCAAAACGCTGGCAAAATGTGAGTGTACTATAGGTGCATGTATTCTCCGATGGGTTAAACAGAGGCCCTTCCCTTCTGGGAATACAGGCGTGCTGTTATGTGAACTTAAAAGGGAGCATACAATAAACATATTGGTGGTAAAATAGTGGAAATACATTCAGAAGTCACATCTCTAGGGTCCGATTAGTACGCCAAGTTACTCGAACATAAATCACAAGCTTACTCAATAAATTCATTCGGACTTAGACAGTAGTATTGATGATTCTAATGATTATAATTCAGTAACTCTCCAAGACAACTATCGTTATTATATTGGTGTGTATGCTAAGTTAAGGCAAGCTAAGCTTGACAATGTTCCGTTAAGCTGAACATCAACTGAGTCAGCAAAATTTGTATGTGAAACTAATAAACAGTAGCTTCCTTGTAACTGTAATTAAAGACAATATATATTACTTGGTCAGCATATCGGTGGCAAGTATGTAGGTATGACTTACATCTATGTGCGCAATTATTGGTTCTAACGCAGCAGTGACTAGGTGAGCTAACTTCGCTGAAAGTTTACAGGAAACTTATTTACGGTATGCGAAAGTAGTTTAGTTAGTTAGCTTTAGTTCATAGAACACTCACTTGTTGTCGATCACGTCTGACTTTTTTCTATTTAGGTACCTAGTTAACTTCTTTGAACACTTTTACAGGTATTTGTAGTAGGAAAAGTTACGTTAGGGTTTACCAATAGCCACTAGTCCCGAGAAAGAGATACCTCCTGACATGCTACGGCCTACGAAAAACGTTATCCTTTTGTCCTTTTTGTTTATGTCAGTAGCAATAAAACGCTCAGGTTGGTGCCCGTTTGATGGCAATAGGCTCGCCCTCTGTTACATGGGACTTAAACCTAACTGACTAAATGTGGGAGCTCTATTGTACACCTCTGCCTTAACTTTCGGGGAATACAGCCGTGATGATATGCATTAAACGGAGTCAATTTGAGGTGTGATTTGCCATCTTAATTAATAGCAGCTCTGGTTGTGCCCATTTGTAATTTTCAAAGAAAAAACGCAACACCGTAGCTCGAACTGTTGTGGTTCCTTCATTAGCAATAGTGCAAGTATCGTCGTCAAAGTGACGCACATTGTGCGCGTGTGCGCATGTGCTGTGACACTGAACGCAGCTTTACACGATAACATGTTTCCACTGGGCGCACAGTGTTTTAGTGTAGATATAACATTTCATTTTAAAAGCGTGTGGCGAACTGTTCACAGAAATAAATGTTAAGTAGACATGGGTTAGATGCCCCGGCGTCGGGAGTCGCGAGCCGACTTCCAGCCACCGTAGGCGCGGGCTTGCGGACGGTGAGCAATGGGTAGCTAGCCGTCCGATAAGGACCAGGCCCGGGTCGACGGCGCGTCATGTTCCACGCGCACCTCAAAGAGGTGTCAGCACCAACTGACGGGGTCTATAAGGGCCAATACCTGCCAGGGTTGCGAGTTTGTCCGAAAGAGATATCACGGCCCCGGCACACAGGCAACGGACGGAACACGGGTGGGTTTTAGTCAGTAAAAGTCTGACATACCCTCCCGCTCCACCCAGAGCCGGAGAAGTTATTTGATAATTTCCCAACATCAAAAAAAAAAAAAAGTAGACATGGGTTGGGCAAATAAGGTTAAGCAGAAAATTTTGCGCACTATAATTTCAGCAGACAGCCAACCCTATTAAATTCTCTTGCTTCTATTGCTTCATCACAAAAGGATATTGCAGACTATTTAAAAAAAAAAGTATTTTGTTCAGTATTAAAATAACAATTGTCACAATCACAAGAAAGGAAGAAATAAAACAATTGATTCATTTTCCGTTCACAGTACAGACCAATTTTCCTGTACAGTGAGATAAAAATTTGTTTATTTGGTCAAGTGAAAAGCTTTTCAGCAAGCGTTTTATAGAAAACAATTTTTAGAAACAATTTCTTTTTATGGGACTGGGGGAAATACCTAGTGTAAGCTGAGTGTAATGAAGATGTGTATTCGTTGACAATTTTTTCTATTTTAAATTTATTTTTTACTGGCATTAAGCATAACATTGTAGTGCACGTGCTACCTATCCCATAGAATTTCTCTAAATATAAGATATCATATCATCGACTTTACATTTTGTTATCTATTACTAGCAGCGCCCTGCAGTCAAAGTCTCGATCCCGTGAAAATATCGGGATAAAAAGTATCCTGTGCCGAAACTATCTGTGTGCCAAACTTCAGTGCGATTTCGATGAATTGAAACTATGTGTGTTTCAAATCATCCAAATCCGTTCAGTAGTGTTTGCGTGAAAAAGTAACAAACATCCATCCATCCATCCTCACAAACTTTCACATGTATAATATTAATAGGCAGTAGGATAGTCTACTCATCTCACTTATCAATGTTCTCGATATCGAAGCTGAGACGTTCCCAGTCAATGAATGTTCGTTATACAATAAATGTAAGTCTGAATCGGGTTGAACATTCAACTTCGTTACGAATTAAATTAGCTAACTGGGCCGAACCGATCGCATATTATGCGAAATTGTCGTGCAGAGTTGTCACAGAGCAGAGTTATGGAGAACTGCAGACTGTAAATTAAGAGGGAATTCTAGTACCTATCTACTCATTTGTATTCTACTATTGCTGTAGGTACTGAAACATATATTTTATGTAACTTCTCAATATATAAAGCGGTCAAAAGCCTTTAAGCTCGCTCACAAAGCTGTTTCCGTACGATTTTGTTTGAATTCTTTGTAGGTCTGCATTGCAATAAATCCTCTCTTGATCTTATTCCGACATACCGTAAAAAGGTTTTTGTAGTATATCCCATTCTACCGGATCTTTTTCACCAGACTGCTAGAATTGTGTTCGAAATAAAAATTTAAAACGAATTCGATACTGAAACACATCTGCCTATAGAACTGGTAAATAAAGGCAACATCTGTGTGTTGAATTTCAAATACACTGAACACAACATTTCACGTATTTAAATAGCGAGCGAAATAGAAACTCGTGTAGCGTACAAATACATAAACCGACAGTTGGTAAAAACAAGACGAAAATAATAATTAAAAATTCAGTTAACCACTGATCACAGTGATTTGTATAATTATTTATTTTTAGGCAGTGAAATAAATTTGTTTCAGCATAAAAATATGTTTACCTAACATTTTCAAATAAATTCATTCTTGCAGTAAGAAAAGCTTATGTAGTCGGACATCGGAACAATAAGTTAGATCCGATCGAGCAAGAGACGATATCCTTCCGTCGTTATGGATATGTTCCCGGAACGTCGGAATAGGCAATTAACATAAACCATCCTAAATGTTAGGGTTAAGAGAACAGTCGAGCGTTCATCTGACATAAGCAGGGATCGAAATATCAGTGGTCAGAACTTGATATATTTTTTTAGTATTCATTTATGGTAGGTATTCAAAAATTTAAATTTTTCAATATTTATTTTAAATTTTACATTAAGAACCATTCATTCATAATATTTCATCTTATTAAATTTCATCACAACATAACAATCTTATTAATCATTAAAAAAAAGACTACCTACCTATTTAAATAAAAATATTGGAGGATTCAAATTAATTGAAAAATCTATTCAATTAATTAATAGATTTTGTAGATACGGCCCTGGAATGACTCCCAGATGCCAATTTCTGGACATAAGTGATTTAGCTGACGTAAAATGTTCAAGTTTGGTGGGAGTTGCGGTGAGAATATAGTTTTATAAGAACACATACCAGCACATTAACTTGAGATAAGATTTATTTATTTTACTTCACGATTTTCCCATGAAACCAGAAACAGTGATTTCGGTTTCTGTGCCTAGAGACAATGTAAGTAGCGGAAGTTACAGAGGTAAGATTTAGCAGAAAGTTCACTTGGACATAACCGATTCTATTGTACCGTTTGAAGTAATGGCGTTAACTTTGGTTTGGTCTGCACTGAACTATTAAATAATGACCTGTTTTAGCCAATCGTTAAACTATTCAAATCAGAGGCCATTCCGTTGTTTCAATCTAAACTGGATCAGTAAAATTCGGTAATACTACAATATCACGATCTAATCCGACACAGCTGTAAATAAATACTATCCATTACTGTGACGGTTGTTCGATAACATTCATCAATAGCGCGGCTGTGTAAAGCCTACCCTTTCAATAGATGTCATCAGAGCAATCGATTGTTCAGCTGTCCCAACAGACTTCACTAGCACTCCTATCGTAAAATGAGCTTTATTCGTCACACTTAGAGCATACATTTCAATGAGTAAAGCTGCAATAATGGCTACTGGCAGTCTGTTCAAAGCTCTTATCCACCACAATGACGTCTTCGTTTTATTTAGGCTCTTAGTATTTGGCAAAAGAGTAGGCACATTTTCATTTCTTCGTGGCTCAGTTAATTTAAAAGTAGGTTGACTGTGAAACACAGTAGGTACTTTTAGTAGCTCTAAGCAGTTTTCGTAAAAGTTTGCATACAAGACATAAAGATAAAACTTTTTCTCCTAACATCTTTCACTTCGCTGTTACCGCAACCAGTTGACAGTAGTACCCTTTATATCCATACAGTCTAACAAGCGTTAGGATGTTTGAAGCGAGACAGTGTGACTAATATGCACCGACTGAGCTTACTTACTAACGTTTTTTGAGCACCGGGATAATTTCCGCAATACAAGCATTTGCCTTAATCACTTTTGCAATGATAATTTGGTTGGTTTAGCAAACATTATGTTTGTCACACTTCGGAGTGGTGTCGAAATAACCTATGGTACACGCGCAGCTGCTCGTAGTTTATGCTAAACTTAATCAGCTTAACTACAAGTTTCCTGGAATAATACGGTGGATACATAATATGGCGGTTGCATATTGCCTTTAGCTTATTTTTTGTCTTTGCTATTTTAATTTCTATATTAAACATTAATTCATATTTGTGACGTAAATAATCTAAACATTGAAATAAAAAAATAATAAGTTACCAAATTTTTTAATTTCCCTTAAGTACGCAAAACCAGGCAATAAATAAATTACATACCCGGAAAGATCATAAGAAGAAAGAACAGTAACTTGGTAAAATATCATTAATTTGCAATTTTTTGGAACCAGCATCCGCATAATATTGTATTTACTTACGAATCAGCATTCATCGTTGCTTTTTAAAACAAGTTTATTAGACTAGTCAAAAAGAAGTAGCAACTATTGAAATTTATATTTTCTTTCCAGGATTTGCATTTCTGGAGAATTTCAACTGAAATGAAATTATGTAAAATTATGCTCTTTTGTGGACGACCGTTTGAATCTTATGTTCATAACTTGTAATCAATCCAACAGACTGCATCAGCTGATCATTCTCATTCTACTTTAGGTGTAGCTGTATAGCTGTATGAGCATAATAATCTTTTCTTTTCCACCATTATTATTATATTGTTAAAATGTTCAAAATTTTTACAAATGTCATGACTTTGTCGCTACGGAGAATCACTGACTCCTAAGTCACAGGCATTTAAATCTTGTATAGAAGTCAAAGTATTTTTAAATATTTACCTACATATGCATTTGGCCTCTTATGTTTTTAGTTATAAAGGCTTTTATTTATTTATTTTAGGAAAACTTACAGCTACTGCTGCAGCTGCTGCTGCTGCTTACTTTTTGGTGAAATAAAGATATTATTATTATTTAATTGTAAAAGCAAAACTTTAAAATACCGCTTATAACAAACCCTCCTTACTTACACCCGTCTTGCTTACAAATAGCTCTTTCCGTGTAATACGTCTAAATTAAAATGTCATCTTTCAAGAAAACTTTGCAATTAAAACTAGCTGGAAACTGAAAACGCAATTTGCTTCAGTTACGGAAAATTTCGAGATTCAGACTGGTCGTTATCAACGTCCGCAACATGGTGTTCAATATTAATCTTATATGCATTCGTGTATTTACAATTGCGTTAAATAATCGGTAGGTAGGTAAGTGGATAGTTGCAGTGTTGATCTTGAGATAAGTTAAGTCAGTCAAGTAATTTATGAATGCTGTACGATTGACATTTGGAGGAACGAACAGATTTTTTAATATACGTAATTGTTTATCCACTTTGACGTTTTTCTTTTAATTCTAAGTAAACGTGCAGCAAAATGCGTGCAGCGTGTTAATGTGTAGCAAAGTTTATAAAACTTTCTAGCGCAGAAAAGGCGTAGCCCTTGAACAATTACTGTCTCATTACTTATCACAAGTTAAAATAATTCAACAAACTGGGACTCAATAAAGTACTGACGTGGAATTCCAGCACAAATGTAGCAAAAATACGAGTTGGGTGAAGTTACTAATATTAAATAAGTTATTTCATCTTTCTGTTTGCCTTATGATATAAGATACGCGAATTGTTTCCAGGCCATGAGTTATCAATATTTGACGACAACTGTGGTTTGTTATGTCTATGTCTGTCATCAGTATCAGTATATCAGTATCTAGTCTATCTTATAGCTGTATAAATAATATAACACCAGCTACGCGCCAAAAGTTTAATTAAGATAATATTCCTATTGAGCTCACTAGTATCGTGAATCTTTAACATTTAATTACGTAATAAACGAGAGACCTTCGAGAAAAAAAAAATTGTTTTTCTGCTAATTTTGCCACAAGCTTTTTGTATTTTCACTATCATGGTTTTCCTTTCCTCAAGCAAACTGTGTTAGCAAACGCGTTGTTTCGTACATATTTTTAGATTTCTCCGTATATTGGATTATACCATTGTAAATTGAGCTGTAAAATAAACTGTAGCTACAATTACATCTAAAGCTGAATATTTCCTTCTCTGGCAATTTAATAAAGACATCAATTTGTGACTTCGTGTTGAAATTTATAGTCACCTGCCCGTTTTATTATTTCAGTTAATTTTCTTTTTAACAATCCGTCGTGAGACGTTTAAATGAATAATGTCTTTATTATTTGCCACCTCGACGTCTGCCCTCGTTACTTTGACTGTAACATTTTATTTCCCAGTTTCCCAGAGTATGTTCCCAGAGTTATGCCAGGTTTCAAATTTATTCATACATAATTTGATATTCAATATTTGCTTGGCAAACCTATTGCCAGCTTACAAAAGATTCGTTTTTGAGTGACGTCGACCAAACTACGTTGAAACGAAAATATCTAAATCAAGAAATATTTGACGCGTATTCTTTGAAAAAAAGACCTCAAAGATATAGCACTAATAACTATTTTAAAAGTAACTAACTGCTGCCCAAGATTTCGTCCGCGATTCAGGCTGAAAAGTAGCCTATGTCCTTCTCCAGATAGTGGTCTATCCATATGCCAAATTTCATCCATATCCATTCAGTCGTTTTGGCATGAAAGCGTAACAAACAAACAAACTCACTTTCACATTTATAATATTAGTTAGAATAACTCATCGTATTAATTTATTTTTACTAATTTTATCTTTTAACTATTCCAGTACCATTTACCAGTTTTATTTAAACATTAAAACAAAATGACATGATTACTTTGTAAAGTATAATATTTTTTTAATTACCTATTGTGAATGTGAGGACTATGTGGATATATATTTTTTTTTTTTCATTACTCCTTTTTTTCCTCTCTCAGTTAGTTTTAATGATGGTCTGGCAGTTTGAGTAGTTTATGCGGCCTACCCAAATGGTATATATTGGTATTGTTCGTCGAGTTGAGCTCCTTATGTTCTGAGTTGAGCTCCACGATTACTGACAAATGCTTGCACTGACTGGACAGGTCCACTCAAATCTGTGTGGTTCTTTTCTCAAAATACCATTTCAGACATTAATCTACATGGTCCTCATATGGCTTGACCAAGATTATGTCTGGACTTTAAAAGAGACTGTGACCTCTGAGTTTGTTTCGGCCTTTCTTCTCAGAGTAGTCGGATAGGAAACGCCGAACTCATCTAGCAATATTTAATATATTTTTAATATGACGTGTAAAAGTAATTCCTATATCCTATTTACAGAATAAACAATTTCATTTCGTTTCATTTCATTTCATTTCATTCATGTATAATGACCATATTCTATGAATTCATTTAAAAACCAATTGAGTGTTAGTAATAAAGACCAGCCAAGTTTTTAACGCATCGGCACATACGCACGATGTATTCTTTAATAATGTTGGTAACTTGTTCTACCAAATTAATTGTCCTTGTCGGAAAACTGGAAAAACGTTAACAATGTTCTGAACTTAATACATTACCAGATAATAAATTACTCAGAACCGTTCGGTTACGGTCGAATAAAAGTACTATAATGGTGTGCCTCACAATTTTCCGGCTAGTAGTCTTGATATTTTCCTCAAAATACCCTGACATGTTTGTGATAAAGGAGCCATGAAAATCTTCAACTTACAGCCCGTGACAAGAAAATAAAACGAATGAAACGTCAAAAGGAATTGGTATAACTTCAAATCCTACGAGCGAGTGAATCTTTATTAAATAAATAAATCAGGTTACTTTTATTTATTTTCATGTCTTTTCTCATAACGAGCTAAAAATACTAAATTCACCGAAACATCGGTAAGCCGAAACTCGTGTAGAAATCATATAGCCTAATTTCAACTTAGCCTGCGGGGATTTAAAAACGTAGAGTACGATGGTAAAGCACGTTCTCATCCTCACTTATTACAGCCCCTTCCTCTTCCCCTCTAAGAGAATACAGACGTTAATTAATTATAAACGGAAAACCTAAATATATAATGTTGAACTTTTAAAACAATAAGTACCGAATGTCTACAATCCTGCTCGGTTCAACCATACTGCAGTGCATGTGCCTGGAGATTTATACTTCGTTGAATCTTTTCTTATGTAACGCAGTATGCAAAACAGCTGCAGCTGTCTGCCGAAATACATACTCACGGGATAATTAGAATGGTGACATCATAAAGTTTTTACCCAACTACAGGGAGACAAACCTGAAAAGGATTACCATTTAGTGGAAAACTTTTTACATTTCTGGTATTACGAAAACTATTACTTGTCTTGCAATATCATACCAATATGTGTACAATACATACAAACACATATGAGTAGGTACCTATCAATAAATAATATTCTCACAATTTTTTTTTATTGTGTAACTAATTAGTATTTAATTGTTGCGGAAAATCGTTCGCATTATTATGATTAGGGTTAATTTATTCTGAAAACAGATGATTTTCATACAGATATGCGATCATCATTGTGTGTAGGTATTTTGAAGCCTAATAAACGTTCTTAACCCTGATTGATATTATTTGTTCAAGTATTTGACAAATAAAATATTATTTTCTATTCAAAAGCTAACTATCTAAACTATTTGGTTTGGTTTTGCATTTTGAATTGACAATATAAATATAAGTAATTTGAAGACGCCAAGAAAATAACTTGTTTCGGTATTCGAATATAAGAAAACCCAGTACCATGTTCACTATGGTCGGTTTAGTTTTGCTTTTTAAAACTTTTTCATCTAGTTTAGTCTCGACAGTCTCAACTCAGTCTCAAGTCTACGGCGGTGTCCCTGCGGCGGGAGCTAAGATAAATGATATTGACTACAAGTAGCGCTCTACAACAAACTCCGTCAGACTCTTTTAATACAAGTTTAAAAGTGCACCACATATACGAAACTTAAAATGATTTAAGTTTGACGTAAAAGTTTTGGTTTTAACCAGTTATTTTAAGAACTAATATGCTTCGTGAACCTCAGATTGGGGATTAACAATAATTGAACAAATGTGGCTCCTATTGGATACTATTTTGTTTGTTATGCTGTGGCTGCATCTGCGTCTATCGTGACAAAGCAATGCGTGCCAAAGCTTCGTATGTTTTGCTCGCTAAAAAGTTAATGCGATGGTCACATTATCGACTTCGCCACGTTTTATATGGACTAAGGCTGCCGCCGCCGAGTGTTGACGGCTGCAGATTTCTCTATCGTCGGCGGCAGCCGTAGACGCGTCGACGGCAGGCGAAAAGTAGGTTCCTATGGAAAAGAACGGACAAGAAACTCAATACTCAATATCTTTATTGCTTTACCATAATGTGTACTGAGGTGGTAACTATATAATTTTGATCATTATGGACCCTATAGGGCACAGCAAAAGGGTAGGAGAGAGGAAGCCCTGTTTTAGAAGATCATTAAGTTGTGGTTGTGGGAGCAAGTTTTAACTCCTTGGACACTCAAATCAAAAGATTGTTACAAAATATTGGTTACATCGTTCCTGTTGAAATTATTCAAAAGGGAACAATATAGAAAGACGTGCACGTTAAAAGAGTCCGTAATATTTTATATTTTTTATCAAAAACAATTCAAAAATTAAAATAAACCGTGGCAACAAAGAGATCACTAGGTCCTACTGACAGCGCCCGGTCACGAACATGACGAATGGATCAGCACCATTCAGCTCAACCATTTTGAAGGGAACTTAATGATCCAATACACACGCCAACACCAGCGAGATTAGAGATGACATCACACGAGATCTGATGCTTCAGGAAAAAGTTAAGAAGAAGCAATTTTCAGGTACTATTTTTTATTAGAATAAGTGAAATTCGAACAAAATCCGTTAACATTTATTCATAATTAACTATCTACTATAATGTAGGTATCCGAAAATGAACGAAAAGCTAAAACAGTTAACTTTCATTACATCAGACATTAAATCCGAAGCTCGTGTCAGCAGTTCCTGTGCTCTGTGCTTCTTGTAACGTTTGAAGATTTCTTTAATTAGCCATAAAGTAGCTTCAAGGGTTCTTCAGAAAACCTCTCATTTTATTACGAAGACCTTTTTAAGGGTCTGGGTTCAGCATCGTCACTGTACCCTTCTCAAGGGACGATGCAATGAATTATTGAAGATTGTGATTGTGATACATTTTTTTTTTTGGTGTGCGGGAATTTCTAAAAAAAAATCTCCCGCTCTGGGCGGAGTGGGAGGGTGTGTCAGACTTTTACTGACTAAAACCCACCCGTGTTCCTTTCGTTGCCTGTGTGCCGGGGCCGCGATATCCCTTTCGGACAAACTCGCAACCCTGGCAGGCATTGGCCCTTACGGACCCCGTCAGGTGACCCATAAACTATACTCGGTCATACTTCATCACTCCCAGGGTTAGTTTCTTTATAAACACTGTCTCGGGGTTATATATAATTATGGAATTTAATAAAAGCCACAAAATATTAAATCTTAAAAAGGTTTACGGTCAAATACTTTATGCTATCCTGGCCATTTATGATGAAAAATCCGATAACCAGTGTCATATGTAACCTGTAAGGTGGATGCCTTCATATTTTAGTCTCTGGTAGGTATTGTTATTTATGAACTAGAAATACACACAACGCCAAATTGAAATTCTCTGGCTACCGGCTAAGATGTATCGTCTAAAAGCCGTATCGTGTTCGGCCTAAGGATCGCATCTACATATTATGTGTTTACAGTTTGGTGCTCATCGTCTAGAATTCCTGATAATACCGCACTATAACCGTGCTGTATTCTCACACAATATGCACAAAATGCAAATGCGAGGTCTTTATATACCTACTCTGAAGAAAATGTTTTAAAGGAAGGCAAAATATTTTTTCAATTATGTTATCAACTGATAATTAGTGAGTTGTTTCATCACACAAGACCATATTTTTGAGATTCATATAATATTCGAACACAGGCATTAGATTGCCGCACCGCGTCCTTTATTTTTTCGCTCCCGGAAGTGAGCACTTTATAAATACATATAATCTGAGACCACCAATATAAATGTAACAGTTTTACCCTCTGAGTTATAATTATCATTTCCGTTCCAATAGTTACAGCTAATAAAAGGTAAAATAAGAATAGGTACCATAAACCCGGTTAGGTATTTAGTACAAGCAAAGGTTACTCAAACCTGTGAGCTTAGTACCTAGTTACGCTGACCTTTCTTTTATGACAACCTTTTATCCTGAACTCCAGCGTATCAAAGCAAACACATCCTATTAGTATGCTTGGTAGTAACACACAGGGAATCTTTTAAGAAGAAAATAGTTCTTTTCACATATATAAATTATAATATTATTGAAAAGAGCAGTAGAAATGCCATATCAAAAAGTCTGGCACATAAATCCTCTTACGCTATGTGCGATCACCGTGACGTACTCGCCGGTGTGCCCCCGGGCCGCAATATACCCGCAGACTTATACCAGAGCTTGAGGCATTCCGCTTCAACTGCATCAAATTTTGGGTTAAATAGGTTAACTGAATTGACCACACATAAATCTACAGCGTAATGGCTCAATATTTTATAGAATAAAGTTTATCTATGAAAACTACGGGCAAAACATGCATGCATGCTTCGTCATTATGTCGCCACTTTTGTGCATACAAAATCTCGTCAAATACCTGGACTACTTATTTATTTATTTATTTAAACTTCTCGCACACGATAAGGTACAAAGGCGGACTTAACGCCTACTACTTACCTATATTAAAACGATTACTTACGTCGTATCGTGCGCTCGGATTATGTTCGTATAATAATTAAACAGGTTCACCCCTGGCCAATGCCAGCCGTCCGACCGCACACTTAAACCGCCTCATAATTAAAGACAGTGTTTGGCCACAACACACAACTCACTGAATATTGTATGCGGTGAGTGCTCAGTGAATTATTTCTCATTTTCTAACCACAGGGGAAGCCCAATATGTACTTACGTGCCCATTGATATAATTACGTATATCTACGAATGTAAACGCCTACCTACCTTTAACCATCACATAATAGCCCACTGCTGGGTCACAGGCTTCCCCTCTTCGAATGGTAATGGCCTATAATCTACCACGCGAGCTCAGTGCGTGTTTTTGTGTTTGTACAGGTAACATGTCTTCGAATTTTTCGGTTCTAGGACAAACCATTTTCCCCACAATGTTTTCCTTGACCGTTCAGAGGTGGTGTAATTATTTACACAAAGTAAAGCGCCTGCCTGGGTTCGAACCCACGACCTACAACTCGTAAGTCGGGACCGTTACCACTGGTATACCAAGGAGAGTCGTCATTAATTATGAACAAGGAAACACAATTTGAGTGGTTTAGGTTCCTCCGTAATGATAACCCAATTTAAGGGGTTTATTTATAAACGTTGCTTAAAAGTTAAGTGACGTTTAAACATCAAAAATGTTTGGTTAAACGGTTACTAATCATTACTTAAATTTAATGGTTATAAATAGACCCGTTAATGTGTAGCTGTAGGTAGGACTGAAGTTAAGGAAAATTTTCTAGACTAACGAATGAAGTGCCATTCTTATTGATAGCTTGATAAACTTAGCAAACGAGGAAAGTTCTGTGTACAACTTACTGGTTGAATACATTCAATATCTTAATTATCTGTTACTGAGTCGTGGATCGTGTTATCTCGATAACTTCGTTTAACATTACTGAAATGAATGCCGAGTGGAATTCGAAAGGCTTTACTTGAACGAGAAGTGAGACATAAATGACTGCGGAAATAAAATTGGATTGATAATGTGTTCCATTTTCAAAGTACCTATTTCTGATTTGTTTGTGATCTCTACAAAGTTTAATTTTGCTCATTATTGTTAATTCATTGATTGCTATATTCAGTCTTACAGCCAGTTGCAGAAACGAATTTTAACTATTAAAGCTGTCATTTATATTCTTATCTTCCATTAACTTGTTCCAGAAAGCAACATTAGACTCGATTTTAATGGTTCTTTGATGAAATTATTGAAATCCTCAGCGTTAATGATCAATTACGTAATAGTGGCAGTAATGTTTATCTTTGTGCAACTGGGTGTTAGACTATAAAATTGTGATAATATTTTAAAATGACGCTGGGAAACGTTTTTATAAAACGAAAAATAGGAATAAGTAAAGGAGGCGTCCAACGATCAGGTATGCTAAACATTATTATTTAAATTACGTCTTAGATCAATAATTCTACTGATTATGAATTTGCAATAGGTACTTTAGAAATCAGACACAAGTTTTTCACGCGATTATTGTTAGTGTATTCGCGGTATGGGTGGGACAAATTTACCTTGTGTGTCTGTAATGTTGTCACTTTTCCGAATGATAGTGCACTCATCTGGCAGCTAGCCAAACTAGGGGTTATACAATTAGTACACCAGTTGAAGTTTAGTGCTAACTTGAGACTTGATTCGAGATACCTACATTCTTCTGTAGGTACTTCGTTAAGTACATGTACAAACAAGTTTTTTTCGAACTAATGATTATTGTGATTGTATCTACAGTGCATATTTTGTCTGTTATGTTTACGAACACTTTAATTAATCTTAATAATATCCATTCCAGACTACGCTGAAATTATATCCTAGCAGTTGGGGTATATTTTTTTCTCGGTGCCCATTCATAGCGCCTGGCCACTTTGCTCGTGCTAACGAGTCTGGTAAACTTTCATTTCAGCAAATGTGGATCGTTTTCATATATTTTTTCTGCCTAGTTGTTTCGATTAGCGACCATCAACCTCCCAGGTCATTTCATTTGCACAAGTCCAAGTGGCAGATTATATTTTCTGTTGAGACTAGAATGCAAATACATATATCTATTTACAGTCTTATTTCAGTCGAAGTGAAATCTTTCAATTTCCCATCTGCTTAATTCTTTATCGTCGGGTCGTTATAAGACTGTCTCCGTAGCAAATTACGACTTTCAAAGTTTAAGATTGTTCCTTCCTGTTCGTTTGTTTTAAAAAGTTCGATGTTGCTCATATGTATATAACATAGAAGTCATCTCATCCACCGCAATAAATGACTTTTATTGCACACAACACAACCTTATATAATTTTAATGTAAATCTCGCTCATGGGAGAAAAACAATATTTGAAATTCGATAAAATCATAAATGAGTTTTACTCCTAAAGAAATTGTAGCTAGTTTGTTTCTACTTAATCGTGTCGTGTTAGCCGTTCTCGTCACAATTATTTCTCCTACAAAAATAACAAGCTACTAGTTTGCAAAAGGGAGAAAATACATAATTGCTTCGTCTGGAGATTTGCCAATTCCTTTAATATCGGTCCTAGTTCGTAATTCCCATTGTCGTGTAGACTCAAGCGCGGGGGATGCTGACGAATATCTTCATAAATAATTCGACAGGGCGTTTCTTTGACGTATGTCCTTTGTCGTTAAATTGAGAATGAGGCTGACTCGCTTATTTTAGCGAGTATTATTACGCTGGCCTTAAAAACTTAAGGTACTTATGCAACAATATGTTCGAGCGTTTCTTGGTCTTTAGTTAATTCTTAGTACTTATGTAAAATGAAAATGAGAACTCTTCTTGTAAACACTGTAGTCAAATATTCTTATTCAAATTCAAATTCAAAATTATTTATTTTGGGACAGCTAGATCCAAAGGTCAGTATACAAGAACTTAGAACCTATTGTTAGCACTTAAATACAATTACTAAGGGCACACCAAGTCTATACACAAATGCCCCTGTGCTGAGAAACCCCGGCCCGTCAAGGTAACCAATAGGGAGATACCTCCCTAAAAGATCACCAGACGAACGAACTGCCTCAACACAGGTGCACGCACATCTTCAGCTATAGTTTTCAGGATGCTGTTGTGACTTCCCCGCACCCTCCTCATAAGTGACATGACTTTTTTCCGAATGAAGGCATGAAAATCGTCAGTATGAGCCTGCGCAAACATTTCGGAGGCACAACAGAAACGAGGAAGTCTTATTGACATACTTTAGATAATTATGTTTTCGCACGAATGTTAACCCCTAACCACTTGACGTCGGTCTCAGAGACTCCGGCGATTTTGTTGTTCAAAATATTCCGTTACTTTGCACCCGACGCAACTGTGTGTCCATGTACGTTTTCCCCTCCTCCACCAGTACGCGCCGTGTGCTCGGCAGCTCCATAAGTACGCGCTTTTAAACATTATAAGTAATTATATTTCGCGTGCGATCCGTGAGACCGACGTCAGGTAGTTACGTTAGTTTGGTTTTGGTATTTTTTGTTTTTTAGACTTAGAATGTCTGAATCAAACGATACTGGGCTGGTTATAGTAAGCTGAATCAGATTCGGAAAACATGAGTGTACTAGAACTTCCGAATGAAGATTGCAGCGACGTAGAAGATGTAGCAGTGGATCACATCATTGAAGGCGGGTGTGACTTGACTTCGATGGGTCTGAGCTTCAACTTACTGAAACTGAAAACAACACAGTAACCACTTTGGTAAGACCCGATTTCGTTGGTCGGCCCATCCTCCTGTTTTATGAAAGTTTGTGGGTTAATATTAATAAGGTTGTCGTTAATAAGAAAACTATTGAGTTATAGTGCAATTTCCTACTCAGATCTCAGATTTCTCAAGTTCCTAAATTTTTTGTGAAAATTTATGTATTTATGTTAAGCGTTGATTTTTGATATATGAAAATGAATACTTTTGCAGAGTTTAAAAACTTATGAGGAATAAAAATATAACGAAAATACAGATGTGACTTTTATTTATTGTATTATTTTAAATAATGATTATTAAACATGGAAAATACGCAAGCGGTCCGGCCGATGACAGATGGAAGTGTAACCGAAAAAAACACGTCAGGTGGCTAAGGGTTAACACTGATATACAAAATATGTCAAACATTGGCAATGTTGGAAGTCTTTTTTTTATATCATGAGAGTTTAAATTTACCTTCATAGAAGCTTAACTGGTTTTCATGTTTTGACAAAATATTTTCGCCTGTAGGTTTTAGGTGTAGGTTTGGGTGTAGGTGTGTTTATTGGTCACGACTAAAACGGATAAAGAATTGAAATTTGAGAAAGTTTTTACACCAATAACAGAAATAAAAAAAGTTTTTTTTTACGCAACATAAAAATAGGAAAAGTCATTTTAGTTTTTCCATTCAAGTAAATTAAAGTTTATCTGAAGGTTTAGTGGCACTATTTCGGCGGGTTGCTAAAGTCGTAATTTTGTTGTCAGGTCCAGAGTCCAGTGCTGGTTGTGGAGCTAAACCTGAACAGACTCGAAGGCACACAGCTCAGAGCGCTGGGTCTGCTGTCCGTGTACGGGTTCAACGTGACGTATGAGGTGCGAGGAGCAGCGCAGTCACCGGGACCCACTTCATGCAGTGCCATCGAGTGCAGACTGCTGGGGCACTGTTACGCCAGGCGGGATTATCAGTAAGTTGGACACGAATTTAACGATCAAGAAACTATTTGCAATTTTCTTGATGTAATCATAAAAGGTTCATGCTTACATCAAGAATATTGTTACCTTAGAACTGGACTACTGCAAATAGACAGTAACTTACAATGAGTGTCTTTGATAATCACCTTTTTTCGTTTGGGGGCAAATTATTAAATAATTTCTCCCGCTCTGGCCGGAGCGGGAGGGCGCGTCAGACTCTTACTGACTAAAACCCACCTGTGTTCCTTCAGTTGCCTATACAATATCCCTTTCGGACTTTTGGCAGGCATCGGTTCTACCAGACCCTTTGCTAACATCTCTTTGAGGCGCGCGTGGACCACAACACTCCGTCGACCGGGGCCTGGTCCTTATCTGACGGCGAGCTAACCTGCGGTAGCCGGGAATCGGCCTGCGATCCCGACACCCAGGGCGTCTCGCGTGAGGGCGCGAAATTTGCCTCTACCTCGAGCGTTCCGCCTCCGCCTTCGCGAGCATTACTGCTTCGCAGAAGGAGGTGACGGCCTCCCATGCCCTCTCCCTCCGTACCATGGCCTGGATCTGGGCCGGACGCGAGAGATCACCGCCACCGATCGCCTCCACGAGACACGGCGATGCTCCACTCAAGCCGGGCAGACCTCCACCGTATGCTCCAGCGTGTCCTCCAGGTGATCCACACAATGATGAAACCCGGGTGTTTCCTCCCCAGACCAGCCGGATGGCCATGACCTTCTGGGACGCGTTCAATTGGCGGGCTGGCCGCCGCCTCAACAAACGCGCCCACACCGGTGCCCCGTAAAGGGCCATGGACCGCACGACCCCCGTTGGACATGCATAGACGCAACAGCTTCCGGCAGGATGGGTTTGGACCCAATAAATAGGGCACGAGCCGCTTCAAGGCAACCCCGGCCCGCTCCAGTCTGGGAGCCAAACGTTGGAATTGCTCCACGAAGTTCCACCGACTGCCGAGGACGAGTCCCAGATACTTCATCGTCGACTCAACGCCGATTTGAACCCCTCCTACCGTCATCTGGGTACCCGACTGTTGCGCGTTCCGAGGACCATGAAAACACATGGCCTTGGAGACTTGTGGAGAGAGCCCGCATGTGCATGATGGTGTCCACTGTAGAATGGGTAGAAACAATTTTAATCCATAAAAAAGGTTTTTCATACAAGGTGAATATTTTATTTTCAAATACGTAGTTATGGCACAGTCTTAAAGGCAATAAAGCGAGTAAAATTTTGTGCCAGCGGGACCAAAACAAATTGCCAGAGACTAAATATAAGGAACACAACATTCTCTGTTTACGAATTCTGGTGTACACAGCAAAAAACCTCTCTTTCCATAATATTACTAAAATGTCGTGGCTTATATTCCTACGCCAGTATTTACAATATTTATTGCTAACTCTGCAATATTTCCACATCGCAGGAAGTTTTACTGTTCGTGTTTCGAGGGTTACTCGGGAGCGGACTGCGGAGATGGTCCGCTGTGCCCGAAGACCTCCAACATGTGTAAGAACGGTGGCACCTGCAGGTGAGTGAACACATGACCCTCCGGTTGGCATCGTTTGGTACATATTATTAAACCCTGTTCCAACTCTCATTTTCATTTTTCACATAAATTTTAAACATCTGTTTTAACCATAAACGGCTGTTTAACAATATTTTACTGTTCACCAAGCACTAACAATCGATTAAGTACGGTAATCGGACTGATATCTTAAACGAGGTAGCCAACTCGGTTTAACCATTGGTTTATGCTTCCAGATGTGAAGTTTTGCATTGTGCATTACTTTTTTAGATGAACAAATACCTTACTGACACATTAAACTTTTTTTATTATTATAATTTATTGATTTGACAATTCATACTAGAATTTATTATTATTATATTTTATTGGAATGTTTTTATTGTGTTGAAAATTTTAATAAGAATTGTTTAATAAAGAGTGATAATTGTTTGATAATTTATTATAATCAGCATGTTTGTACCAAAATAATATTTGTACGCCGATTTCGGCTAGACATAGCGTTCTTTAATAATTACAACATCTGTATCCAACCTACCTCAAATAAAAAATATTTGTATTTAGTTACAAAAAAAAAATGCAAGGCTCTGATTTTGAAGGTACAGAAAGAATTTTGCACACTCCCCGTATATTCAAAACACGGCGCAATGATGAAATTTAAAAAAAATATTAGCACATAGATACTGTACGAAAAGATTTAAAAAATAAAAACAGATCTTTGTAATAACTACTTCGTTTTGTTCAATTTTTAAGCGCAACATTAAAAAAAAAAAGGTCTAGTGCCAAAGTACCTTGCACAAAGCACCAGATACGCCATACCTACATACCGCAAAATGACTCGAGTGACATCTATAACCTATTTAAAAATGTCCTCTGTGAGTAAGACAATGAAAATTGATTGACGTTAACATTCTACATTCACAAAATATTGATAAACCATTCGATCATTCGGTCATTTTCGACTCACTCATTCAAAAACGCTTGGTTATTTAACCGTTGGTTAGAAATAAATGGTGAACACGAAAAAAACGCGATTTGTTTAAACAACTGTTTAATTCTAACAGAAAGGTTACGTAACCAATGATTACGTTGTAGTTGGTGAACTCGGGCCTTAATGTTGTTCGCATAACCATATT
The DNA here is from genome assembly GCA_947364205.1 of Agrochola lota. Lineage (NCBI taxonomy): Eukaryota > Metazoa > Arthropoda > Insecta > Lepidoptera > Noctuidae > Agrochola > Agrochola lota. Next base: position 13,791,603 of record OX376235.1, on the reverse strand, counting down.
TAAGTATAAAGTTTTACTGATACCATATATCTACTAAACAATACAATGTAAAACATTACAGCAAACAAGCAAAATGTTTTCTAATTCTTTAGTACTACAGTTCTGGTTTTTTTATTTCACGAGACGAAGTCACATCTGTATGTAAGGGTCACATTTAACGTTTGAAACAATTCTGCTTTTTGCGTCGTGTATCCTCAAAGTCGTTGGTTTTTTTGTTCTGGAACAAAAAGGGGATCGAATGAAAGTACCATAAACTTAGGTAACGTTGTTTTGTATAACAAAAATTTGTTTTCTTACCAGAAGTTTTGTAAATATGTATTTTCTGTTAGAGTACAGTAGGTACTCCTATTGTAGCCCAAACGTCTGCTCGATCGAAAATGTTCATAAAACATCAACCATAGACGAAATTCGTTAAACCATATTATACAAGCTGCATGCATCGACAGACAGATGGGCCCAGCCGCCGTCAGCTGTATCTGTGCGTCGGGCTACACGGGCGACCTGTGCGAGGCGCAACTAGCTCCACCCGGTGAGAAATATTTCTGTATTTTCTAGCTTTCCTCTTTATAAAAACAGCACTGCGTCCTTCAAAGTTGGTTCATCTTTTCATTTGAAATAACAAATTTATTTTGGCGTCTTCCACGTTAGTATAATTTGTGTAAATTTTGTTTCAGAGTGCGGTATAGAAGAATGTTCAGAAGTTTGTAAGGAAGGAACAGCTTGTGACTGTAACCCGAAGGATACCGACTTCTGTGAGTATTTACATTAAGTGATAATCTTAAGAAACGGTGATACATTCATTTAAGTGATACCTGCTATGTAACTATGTATCTAAACGGACAACGTTTAGATACATAGTTACATAGCAGGTACACCTCAATAAACGCGGCGTAAATTCATGCCAAACTTAACACACGAAAAATGTATGGGATTGGGTAGGTAAGTAGGTAATCTGAAGGTTATAATAACTTAACTCCATTTTTATTCATATGGGGATATATGTTTATAGCATCAGCCCGATTTGAAACAAAACTGGAAGTAGTGGATCAAGCAGGTGTAAACATATCTCAAGAAGTCATCAAACAGGTATTTACAAAGAAATTAAATAACAGAATACTTAATTATATTGTAGAGGAAAAGTTAATTTATAACACCTTTCTTACCTCTTTCAGTTATCAAGTTATTTAAAGGCATCAAACATTACATTAGAAGATGAAATAGAAGTTCTTAACATAAGGTAAGTTTCTACTCACTAAACACTGTTGATGTGTGTCGTAGTGGTGTGAACTTGTGTGTACACGTATGTATGTGTCAGTGCGGGGTCTGCGGGCGGCGCACGCGCAGTGTGGGTGCGCGTGTGGGGCGTGAGGCGTGACGCGGGGGCACTGCGCGCGGCATTGGCGCGCATGCGCATACACCACGTGTTTCTGCGCACCGACACGCTGCACTTCGACATGCAGCCTGCGCTTAGCTTGCACGTGAGAACCACCTATGCTTCTTTTACCTGTAATCGTAAAACCGTCATTCGCTGGACGTCTTTTTGTTGGATCTTGAACATACGAATCTTTTATTACCGTTAAACTTCTTCTGAAACAAAAATCCTTTAATAATAATTCGCTTACCAAGACTCACGACCATAACGACTGTAACGACACCATCAATCTTAACGCAGTGAAATCTACTAAGGAGCAATTATGAGTGCTTCAGGGATTCGGAGAAATCTCAGCTTGATTAATTCCTAAGTATCCATTCGCAGTTGATGAAAAAAATGGCTTGAGCTTGCTTCCCGAAACTGGATGGAGTTTCGGAGAAAACTATTGTAGGAAAACTTTAATTGTTTTAAACGATTTGTGTAGAATTTTCCAATTATTCCAAATAATAATTTGGAAAAAAAATCTATACGCTCTATTTGATCATACTTTTATAGACTAAGTGAAATGAATTGCTCAGTATATGAGAAAACCGGAGCAATATAAATACTTTGACGACTCTTGACTTATTTTCAAACTGTCTATTCATCGCCGCATTCTTGCTATATACGTAATTCCATTTACTTTCAGGATAACTTATGCTTGGACATTTTAAATTTCGTAACGTCCTTTTGCAGACTCTGGTTGTGAACCATCGTCCAGAAATATGGGAGGGGTCGGAGTTCATACTGACATGTATGGCGTATGGATCTCCGAACGTTGCCTTCACGTGGTACAAAGACGGTATCAAGATAAATTTCAATGGTACTACGAGGTAAGTGAGGGACTTAGAGTGTGTGTGTGAGAATGTATTTTCTAGTTTTTCGACAAACAAGCCTTAACAAACTTTCCAGGCTGGTACGTTTCCACATAACGGACGCTATTAATAGCCTGGCGTCGAAACCGACGAGTGAGCGAACCTGTGCAGTCCCGGCACCTAACGAGCGCCCATCCAATTACCGGTGACTGTTATTTAACTGCACCGATTAATCGGCCAACTTCCAACACGCTCGCTTCCTGATGGTTTCATTTCGTTTAGATTTATAAAACGTGTACCTTTTGATGTCCCACAACTCTAAGGTTATATGCTTTATGTAAATATAATACAAAAGGTGAACCTAGAACACGAAGTGTTCCAAACGTAAATAGTTTCGAAGATAACATAACACTAGATGCTCGATGTGTGTATATACAGGATATTTCAAAAAGTTAAGGACAGTCTCCTAAGACCGTTTTCCTGTAGCTACAACGTTTAAGGTAGCTGTCCTTACTGCCCCATCTCAAAAATCCACCCTGTTTATTCCGTTGGATTGGATAGTTAAATGAAGGTAAACAAAAAGAACCACGTGACGAGAGAGCTGTCAGGTTAACTGACTTAACATAATACCTGTCAGTTCAGTTGTCATGCTACGGTACAGTTGTACTCTCCAACGTCATAATGAGGATCTGTACTGCCATTTTATCACGATAGGTGGCGCATCGTCGACATGGCCATTGAAAGCTGTCAATTCCATACATTTTGTAACCTATCATTCAGTAAATTTATTTTTTCTCGTAATATGCTTAAGTGTGCTGTACCAGGATGTACTAAACTACTAACCCCGGTGTTCATTAATTTCCTAAAGATACTACGCTAAAAAAAGTGGGAAACTAAAAGAGGACAACTAAAAGTAACTTTGACTATGTTGATTGGTAAACTTCGACAATGTGGTGGAGTTCTGGTGGAGCTATTAACATCTTGATAAAGTTCTACAGCAAGAACGTCAAGTGCTTGTCTTTCAGAAGCTTGAGGGCTTTGATTGCCGAAATAAAAATTTCAGTCATAGGTAACCTAAAAAAATAAAGGATATCATTTATAATTAAATTAATGTTGTATCAATTTTCGTAAATTTTCCTACTGTGAGTCAAGTAAGAATTAACACGTTAAAACAAAAAAATGATCCAAATCTAAAGCCTAGCACTGATGAAAAATATTTTATTAGATAACAGTCTACTTCTCAATAAGATCTGATTTCTTTCCAGTAATCCTTGCCTCTTGTTTGTTTAGTTCGTCTTTCAATTCTTTACGCTTCCAGGAACAATACATGTTAGCAATAACGATGCTGGATCGGTTTCAACTCAAAAAATATCAAAAATCATTTATGTAAACAAAGCGAAAATAATTTGACAGCGGCCATCCCGCCGCTGGCGACATCTACGTTGAGCTTTGCGCGTGGATCCCCATTCGTTGAGGTTTAGCAAACCTGTCTTTTTGGCTTTTTACAATAGACAGATTACAAAATATTATATTATTATTTTAAATCTTACCAAAAAATTGGCTCAAGCAGTTCATCGACCAGAGAAGCAATATGTGCGAAGAGTAGTTTAAGAATAAAATAATGATAAAGTATAACTTACATTATTAAAAAAAGAAATCGAAAATAAATTTTAAACAAGAAAGTGTCATCTTTAAAACAGCTTTTTACGATTTTACCAATGGTGTTTAATTTTCATTGATAAGTACGAGTAAATTATTTTCATTGTAACCAATCCTACTAATATTATACATGTGAAAGTTTGTATGTTTGTTACTCAATCACGAAAAAACGGCAAAACGGATTTAGATGAAATTTGGCACACAGATAGTTTATAACCTGGATTAACACATAGGATACTTTTTATTCTTGATGTAGTACGTTCACACGAGCATTTATGTAGTACGTTCCCGTGGGATAATAAATTTCCGATCTCACCGCGAGCAAAGCCGCGGCCAAAAGCTAGTCATTCATATTTAAAGCTAAGAAAATACGATGTTGCTATATTTTGTTTTTTATGGACAATAATAGTCAGAATTGAATGCTTAATTTTTTAATATTTCACTTATGGCGTACATAAATAATCGTGATTTTGTCGAATTACTTTGAATGAAAAACGAAAAAGAAAAAACAATATGAATACCCTAGAATTATGGGATATCAAAAGGAACACGTTGTATAATATGAAAATAAGTATATTAATTTTCAGCAGAAGTCAAGAATTGATAAAGTTTTTTGAAACAGACTTATTTTTCGTTATATCTTCTTGCAAAAACGGGTCAACTAAGTTCGTTAGCAGATGGCAGAAAGCAAGCATTGAGATAAGAGCGTCCTCTTTTCAGAGATATTTGGACGCGCACGGTGTCAGAAGATGCGCTCGGTCGTCGCATGTCCGTGTTAGGCCTATCAGAAGCGAAGAGGCCTGACAGCGGCAAGTGGTCCTGTGCAGCAGACGATGCTGGTAGGAGACGATGTAGAGCGCTGAGGCTGACGGTGCTGAGACCGCCCGATATACGACTCGTGCCTTCCACTATCACTGTCGATAAGGTGAACCGATCTAGACCTGTGGTAATATAATTATGGTGGTGGAATACAAACTTTTACACAAAATAACAATAAATATTCTCAATTTGTAGTAGCAATTAGTTGTAGTTAACTGTTGATGTAATGTGTGTCAGGGCGACAATGTGAGTATAACATGCCTGGCGGAAGTGGGGCGCGTGCACGGCGCGCTCGGGTTCAGTTGGGCGAGGGAGAGGACGCTGCTACCGATGGCGCCGGGCAGAGAGGTCTGGGAGGATCTGTACCCCGCGGGGAGCGTGCTCAAGCTTTATAATGTACAGGTATGTTACATATTGTGCTTCCACACAAAAAATAACAGAGAGTATTCCGTTTTAAGACTATTCAACATGCCTTTTCGTTTTTTTTTATTAGAAATCCAGCGAGTTTCGTTGTCAAGTATCGTCAGTGGCTGGCACCAACGGCAAAGGCGTGACCATGTGGGCTGTAGGAGCTGACGACGTAGCGTGTGAGTGTGACGCCTCCCATGGCTTGCGCTGGCCGAAGACTACTCCCGGAGCGCACGCAACAGCCGCCTGTCCACCTGGATACAGCGGAGAGACTACCAGGCAAGTGGAAATTTCTTTTTAAACTAAAAGAAACTGTCGAAAAAAAGACAACCATTTATCGTAACTATGACATAGACTAAAAGTTTTTATGTCGGTAACTTCCTATTAGGTTCTGTGAGCCGAAAACTGGACAACATGGCGTCAAATGGCTGCTACCAGAGTTTTCTGGTTGTATTGCAGACTCACTCAGAGATATTTATGAACAGGTAAAAGAAAACATAAAAAAATAGTTTTTTTTTTCAGTTCATAATAACCACTAGAAACGTACATTATTTTGCTGTCAGTTCACTCTGATATCGCTGGGCTACTCTTGGCGCTCTGTGTCGCACGTGGTGCGGCAGTACGGTGCAGCACTGCGCTCCCTGCTGATACACCCGGGCGAGGGCGAGTCTCCCCTCACACATGCAGCACACATGCTACACTACCTCATGTCTGCTGCAGTTCAGCCAGCTGACAGGTACCACAGCACGGAACATCTGCTGCACATCTATGACCACCTGCTCACACATCCGGATGCTTTCCTGGACGAAGAGGTTAGCAGCTACTGAAATTTAAGATAAGCTTGAAGCCAAGTTTATATTTCGTTTAGAATGTTGTACTGATTGGCCATGCTATTTCTATTAGAAAATCTTCGATCTTCAAAACGCGGTTGTGGCCACAGCGGGCATGAGAAGTAGCTTTGACAAGCGCTACCACGAGTTCACAGTCACAACGAAACCCGTACATGACGACAACGCGGTGCACTTTGAGCTACAGCCAGCTCCAGCGGGGAGCGATGAGTGGCTCGTGACGTCAGCAGGAGTGGAGCTGGCGGATAGAACTGGCAATGCTTCCGTGGTCACCGTGCTGTATCATGATCTGGGAGCAAGGTTGCCGTCGTTGAGACGATACGTCGAGTATAAGTAAGGACCTCCTATCTTTTATTACAGACAGTACTGTATTACAGTCCAATATAACAATTTTAAGAGTACACTATTAAGAAAAATACAATTGACTTGTACCCGACGTATTGAAACGTCAAGCGTCGAGAGCAGAGCTGGTCTCTGCTCTCGACGCTTGACGTGTCAATATGTCTAGTCAATCGTCATCCTGAGGATGCCTGGTTGAGAGGTGAAACACATGTTGATTTTTTACAGGGTTCTTTTTGACTCTTTAAGAACAGTTAAGCGGATTAGGTTACTAAATATAAGTCGTCTATGGTATTTTATCATGGATTTCCGCAAAGTCACGCCTGAGTCAATTAACTAACACTATTCAGAGTTTATAATTTGCAATAAGTTAGTTTTACCAAAGAGTTTTCATTATCGGTCCTCAAATGATGAAAATATTGATGACCAATCTGACCAATATTGATTCAACCGATTGAGCTAAAATTTTGTATACACGTTTAGTTTGGATAACAATACACGTTAAGCTCTGTGACGTCATTCTAAATCCAATATGGCGGACCATCCAAGATGGTAAAATAGTTATTTTTAACGCATTTCTACAATATGGGTATCAAATGAAAGGGCTTGTTGAGAGTAACTCGAAAAATAATGTGACGTCATTCTAAATTCAATATGGCGGAACATCCAAGATGGCGGAATAGTTATTTTTTATGCACTTCTGCAATATGGGTATGAAATGAAAGGGCTTGCCGAGAATAATTAGAAAAATATTCTGACATCTCTCTTAATCCAATATGGCGGACTTTTGAAGTTTTTTATGCTTTCCTATAGTATGGATATTAAATGAAAGGGTTCGCTGAGAATAAAAATGCAGGATAATAACAAAAAGTAAAAAATAAATTAAAAGCAAAAAAACTTAAAAAGAAAAGCTTTTATTTAAATGCTCTAAAAAAAAGAAAATAAAATTTTCTTTTAAAATTTTAACTATCAACTTATAACTTCATTAAACACAATTTATATGATCATAAAAGCTTTTATTGTTCGTGTGAAAACTCGCTGTTTACGGTAGTGCGCAATGTAACGCACACACAACATTGTGTTTATGAGTACAACGGGACGGGGATCGTGGGAGTATTTAAAGTTAAGTAATAATATTTAAAAAAAAAACATATAAAAGAACGTTAAAAACTTTGACCTTGAATATCTTCGTAACCAGAAGGTTCCCAGGTATGGTCCAGTATACAAAAAAATAATGTCATAATAACGGGGAGAACAAGTGACTCTCGGCCTCATTAAAGGTACACATTTTACATCCGTTACATTACACTACACCCTACTTTCAGTACATTCGACCTTCATGAATAAATCCATGATAATGTGTTTGGTAACTTTGTATTAATATATTGATTATTGAAGATTTTAGCTTCCGTTTTTGGTGTTTCCAGTATTTTTTTAAATATATTTTTTCGTTTTTATAATTTTGAATTTCTCTCCGACATGATATTTGTAGCGGCAACTGTTCCAGGTCCGGCCGCGCGACAGAGTACACAGTAGCATCACAACAGGTGCAGGTGTCTGTAAGTGGCGCGGGAGTTGATCCCACGCTCCCTCACACTGTCATACTGCTGTTCGCGCACTCCAAGAATTTTAGCGCTATTGGTGAGTAAGACAAAAAACACAACGCTAGACAACGATGTCATCTAGAATGTAGGCTCGCTCATGTAGTTGTTCTGCGTCAGCACCTCAGCTCGCGTGTGGAGGTCGGTCTCGCTCGGCGCCGCGCGTGTGGAGCACGCAGGCGTGTGAGCTGCGCGTACCGGAGCGCACACACGTCGCGTGCCGCTGTCGGGGACTGGCGACCATCGCACTCTTCACTGTGGACCGGGAGACATTCGTGAGAATTATAAGAGCAGCTATGTAATATGAGGCTACCTAATTCGATAACTACTCTAAAATAATTTCTTCAGACAGGTACAGAGAATGACTTACGAGGCATCGTGAAGATCACAGTGAGCCTGGGAGGCGCGATGTGTCTTGTGGCGGCATTACTGCAGCTCCTCGGCCTGGTAGCTGGCAGTAAGACCAGGCTGCCAGTGCTGCTCAAAACTGCCACTGCGGGCTTTCACTCTGCAGCTATGTTGACTCTACTTGAATGTGACACGAGGCAGGTGAGTATTAATAACCTGAGTTCTGTGTAAATGTTTGAGATATATAAGTGGGTAAGGTGTGTTGCTATGTCGCGCAGGACGTAGCATGTCCGGGCGGCGTGGGCTGGGCGGTGGCGCTGTGCTGGATGGCGGGCTGCGCCGCGCTGTGTGCTGCGCCGCTGCTGCTGCACGCCGAGCTGGCTGCCACAGCCACGCGCGCGCCCTCTGTCGGACTACTGTGCGGTACGTGTAGGTGCAGACGGCCAGTGTGCAGGAGGGCCGGGCGTGTCGCTGTACTCACGTGAATTTTACAGGCGTGTGCACACTATGCTGGCTGACAGCTCGACTGTGGGGCGGCGCGCCGCTGCAGCTGGGCGCGGCCGCCAATGCCGTGTGTGCTGCAGGCCAAGCGCTACTAGCTGCACTCGCACTCGTACTAGCGCTCGCGCTCAGAGGGCGAGCACGCGAGCACAAGCCGGGGAGACAAGAGCACGTGCGCGAGCGAGCACGAGTAGTGCGGCACACGCTAGTGCTGCTGGTCACCACGTGCGCGACGCAAGCGGCCGGAGTGGCGTACGTGCAGCCCGCAGGGACCAGCATGCCGCACGTTGTAGTGCTGGCCGCCACCGCGCTGGCTAATGTGAGTCAATTCAGTGACATTGATTCTTACTGCCATAGACCAATAGACTTGACTAAAATTTCCCATTGCTTGTCCAGGGTATAGCGATGCTGGTGTGCTACGTGATCATGGACGAGGAGTGTCTGCAGGCAGCGCGGCGCCTCCTAACGCTCTCCTCACACAGCGAGTGGCAGGACGCACCCGAGGGAGACGCCTCGCATAGTCGTGAGTGAGATTCTTCTTTCTGATACAAATTTTGCGATTGCAATGGACGGTTAGCGTCACTGTGTGGCGACCCTGCAATATTAAAATATTATATTGCTATAACAGTGATTTTTCTACGTTTTTTTTTTAATTATTTTATTTAGTTTATTTTGCTGGGGTACACTAGTTGATGAAGCTGTGTGTACCAGAATCTAAAACTAGTACCATAATCGAATGGAATGATTTATCAAAATAAAAATAAAAACAAAATCATCAAACAGGCTGAGAATCAACACTTTTAGAAGGTTAAAATTACATAAAACAGTCCCCCAAAACGCCCACCCTTCACTTCTTTCTAGTACTTTAGCTGGGAAGAAGAAGTGGCGCAACAAACTGCACAGCACAGCTGTCTGTTCAGTTAGAAAAAATAAAACTATATAATAGTATGTAAAATAATTTACATTACGGAACACAAAACATTATTTAAATTATTAGCCATATGCTAGCTAGCACACGCCAATATACCAGACAAAATCATCGAGAACAGCAAGGCTCAGGTAGAAATAAAAAAAAACAATACGTAAACAGAACTTAATATCTAAATAAAACCCCCCAGGCAAAAGGGTGTGCCAGCTTACATATAGTTGTAACTGGAAGTTATAAATGATAAACTAGGACCATCGAGGTAAAATAAATAAATAAACAGTTAATTACTAATAACAATAACAAAACCATATTCAGCAAGTCGACCAGGCATCACAAGCATCACCCGTTCACGTACATAACGCAAACATCAGCCACCACCCCCCTCGCCATATTTGAGGGAATGAGGCAATCCGACCCCCGACGCTACCGCAAGCAGTGACACCTTAGGGAGCATGACATGACATGAAATCATAAGAAAAAGAAACACATCTTCTGCTATTAACTTATGTTTTCCCAGAACTTGCATTGATGTCAACTCTTTTTCGTCTTTGATGATAGATTTTTTGTATCAGCCGAATGCACGACTTCATTTAATTTCCTACCAGCAATAACTTTGTGTTTTGTAAATTTATTTCGATCGTCAAATTATAGAACAAACAAACTTGTTGCCTGAACCCTTAATTAAATTTATCTTCTTTTTTGGTTTGTTTCTCGTGAATATTTAGAGGCGTGTACTTACTTCTAAGCTTCTAAGTTGTCATCACATTGTTGTAGTGTACATAAAGCAAGCTCGCGAGGTGGAGTGCTCCTCGTCTCATGTGTCGCCCGCTAACAGCTACTGGCAAGCGCCGACGTTAGAGAGCCCGAACACGATGTACAGGTGAGGACTGAGGTACAATTTTGCTATCACTCAGACGCCATAACGAAGTAGCTTCTACATCCGACCTGACTGGTTCCCTTGTTGCTGCAGGCGTCAGTCGAGTGGCGCGTGTGTGGCGGACATAGTGCGGTGCGTGGAGTACAAGCACAACCAGCAGTCACCACGCACACACTCGCGAGCACTGTGCGACGTCATACCCACAGGTAGTGCTATGTGAATACTTCTTTAAGGTCAGGATTGTTTGTTGTTTGAGAAAGTTTAAAAAACTTGAGTCATTTTATAGAATACTTCTGGTGACCTGTAATTTAACTCCTTAACGCTTTTCGGTTACTTGTAAGTTATTTAACTGAAAAAAGTTAACCTCTAGACATCCTACGTTACACTTGACATCATACAGCAAAGTTACACTGACCCCGCAGATGGTGACGGTGTGCACACGCGCACACAGACGCACGTGTCGCGCGTGTGTGTGGAACTGCGCGTGATGCCCACGACACACGCGCCTCCATACCACACCGACACGCGCACCTATAGGGACAGCACCGACACGCCCAAGGTACTGAAAACTTGAAAAAGGCGTAAATTCACAAAAAAAATCAACTGGAAATCTAATCTAATCATAATCTAATTCCCAGGAGAGCTGTACGATCTGTAGTCAGTCAACGCCCGACGTGTCGGCTCATCCGATCAAGAGCTGTCTCAAGAAGCACGCGCCGCAGTTGTCGAGCAGCAGCTCGCTGCCGTCCATCCACCGCGAGTGCAGCGACGAGAACAGCCACTCACACATACAACTAGTCAACACACACTCACACGACAGAACAACTACTCCCTCCACACGCATGCACACTGACAAAGTGCTGCACAAGATATCACATGACCTGGACTTCCTACTCAACAGGACGCCGAGCCGAGCCGCCGACCACTGCTCACAGCACATAGAAGAAGCGCCAACTTAGTAGTGTTTGTAGTTGTCAGTAAACTACTGTGACATGGATACAGGGATGTGATACGACAACCTTAGAGATAATAATGTACATAACATTTTAATAATAATTGTGTCGATGTCGATATTATATTAAATAATATTGTAATATTATATTTCCATAAAAGCAAAGAACAAGGTTATGCTTCGTTAAAAGAACAAAAAGAGATAAGTTACATTAAACTATTGTTCATCACACGATTCACACGATAGATCTGACCATTGTTAATTATTTTATCCAAAAAAATATCATCATCATTATCAGTTCGAAGGCCTATGTCCTGCGGTCTTTCGGACTGCCACGAACATAGGCCTTCGCCAGGATATGATTATATTAATATATTTTTTATATATTTTGAAAATGTTGTTTTAATTAAATTATTTATGCTTATCCAAGTAGGTATACTGTAAAGATATAAAAATTTTGAAAATATTATATTTAGGTTTCCGTACCTCAAACGGAAAAAACGGGACCCTTAAAGGATCAATTCGCTGTCTGTCCGTCTGTCTGTATGTGAGAACCCCATTTCCTTAAGAACGCGTGGAGGTATCGAGTCGAAGTTATTATCAAGTAGCAGATCTAAGGTCCCATGGACCTCTAAAAAATGTATCTTCTAAGTCAACGCACTAAAAAATACGGTCATTTATGCGACATAAATCAAGCCAAGGTTACTTCTCATTGACCTAGATTCATGAAATTCGTCAAGAAGCAAGGTCTCACAGCACAAGTAAAGGGAAAAGTCCAAAAATTGTTCATTTTGTACTTTTAACAGTTCTGTTATAGTTATTTATGCTATAAGTGCGGAAGGTAGGTTATTTCCGACGAGTGGCATTTTTATTCACGAGGGAGCGAAGTGAGCGAGTGTTTAAGTCGACACGAGTCGGAAATCATCTTGCGCACGTGTATCATACAACGTTTTACTATGCATTGTGCGAGGAAAAAAATTAATAAAATGAGCGAGCCTTACGGCAGTCGCCTGCGATGTGTAACATCTAACATACCACGACGTATATAAATGATAAAAACAAAATTCATGACTTCTACTTCGACTTCGACTTCGACTTCGACTTCGACTTCGACTGCGACTTCGACTTCGATTTCGACTTTGACTTTGGCTTTGACTTCGACTTTTGATTTTGACCATTGTCATAATCATCGCCATCGTCATCGCCATCATCATCATCATCATTCTGAAACAATAAAATCTCTGAGACGAGACGGGCTGACGACGGCCTCAAAAATTAAAAAAAAAAACAGAAAAGTAAAAAGCACTAGTGACAAAAAGTGACACTTTCCGCACAAATTGACTTCTTGGAAAACGCTATTTTCGAGCAAATGCATTGTAAAGTTTTTTTTGGTATAATTTCACCCCAACCACGGAACACTTCATTTTGTGTGCTCCGACACGCACTTGCCTGGTTTTTTTCTTTATTTAGGCTTTAATTGTATTACAACGTCTTTGTGTTACTAACAATTTGCGAAAGATAACGTTTAGTGATTGACGCGGTCTGGTAAAGTTGAAGAGAAATAAAATTTTGTCTGTTGTGTTCGTTGTTAACATATTTTCATACGGTGGTTTTATGATGTCATAATAAGTAACTAGAACGTGTATAATTAAAAAACAGACCGTTCTTATTATAAAATTACGCGGCTGTTCGTCATGTCAACGCATTTACTGCAATTAAACTGAATGCCGCGACGCTCATCACAGGAGCGATGCTTTTCTTACTTGCATCATTTCAACTTTTAGCTCAGATATTAGATTTTCAACTTCAAAGCAGTAGTAATGAAGGCGAATATCCGAAAAATGAAATTTACTTGTTTCAACATCGTGGTGAATTTGAAAATGTGTAGTCTCCTTCCTCGATTTCTTTCATACAAGTGTTATAGCGGTACCCTGTGATGCCAGTCTCGGTTTAACCGAGCTTTGAGTGTCTGTTTACTGGGTCAAGTAATGTATGTTGATGGTGAGGGAGGACACTAACAAGAGGCCCAGTTTCAGTTTAGTGAATGTAAGCCGTCCAAAGCGACCTCAAAAGCCTTTTCTAGCTGTCAGACAGAATCTTTGCATTTTACAAGGGGGATGGCAAATTTTGTTTTTTTAATCTTTCAAATGCATGAGAAAATAAATGTCATATTGTCAGTAGATAAATAAGTAAAACGGAGAAATTAAGATTTATTTGCTGTAAAATCTCACCACGTTACATTTTACGAGCCCTTAAAATCTTACAATGGCGCTCAATTGAAAGGTGTGAGTCGGTCGTTTTATATTCTAAAAGGCATTCCTGTTCACTTTGAGCGATACGTGGTCACTTTAGGTAATATTTGAGTGCGGTTCGGTTATCTTTGATGTACATAAGCGGAAACTTGGAAGTGATAGATGGACTGTCGACCGATGCTATTGAAATGAAATCCTAGATAAATAATATGAGCTGATAGTATGTGGAACGATGGTGGACTAGTGGATACGGCCGCGACTAACAAGTTGTAGGTCGTAGGTTTAAACCCAGACGGGTACCCTACTTTGTGTAAAATATTTCATAACTACTGCTCTCAAAAACTGTGAAGGAAAACATCGTGAGGAATCGGCATGTCTTAAAACCAAAAATTCGAAGAGGTGGCATTCACTAACCCACACCGGGCCTACGTAGTGGATGACGACCCTAATCCATCTCACACAGAGGAGGCCTGTGACCCAGCAGTGGGACCATTACAGGCTATAGATTATGTAATACGTACATTTTGTTTCCTGATTTCACAGGATTTTTCAATTTAAAACGAAATATTGAATAAATTATACTTGCATTTTGTCGGCTGAACGCGGCAAATAAATCCTTAATTTAACGCACTCCTCGAAGATATGCAAATTCAATTTTACTCACAGTTCGAGTAGGAAAAATAAATCAAAGCGAAGAAGATCCTCGTTTTCGATTATGGGAATAACTTTTGGCAAGCCACCGCGTATCCTTGGGTAAGTCCCTTTTTTTTTTTTTTTTTTTTTTGGACGGGAAATCATCAAATGACTTCTCCCGCTCTGGGCAGAGCGAGAGGGTGTGTCAGACTTTTACTGACTAAAACCCACCCGTGTTCCTTCCGTTGCCTGTGTGCCGGGGCCGCGTTATCCCTTTCGGACAAACCCGCAACCCCAGCAGGCATTGGTCTTTCGACCCCGTCGGTTGGTGCTGACATCTCTTTGAGGCGCGCGTGGAACACAACGCGCCGTCGACACGGGCCTGGTCCTTATCGGACGGCGAGCTGCCCATTGCTCACCGTCCGCAAGCCCGCGCCTACGGTGGCCGGAAGTCGGCTCTCGACTCCCGACGCCCGGGGCGTCTCCTGCGGCGACTAGGGCCGCGAGGGCGTGCAGCTTGCATCTCCCTCGCGCGCTCCGCCTCCTCCTTCGCGAGCATAACTACTTCGCAGAAGGAGGTGACGGCCTCCCATGCACTCTCGCTCCGAACCATGGCCTGAACCAGGGCCGGACGCGAGAGATCGCCGCCGCCGATCGCCTCCGTGAGGACACGGCGGTGCTCCGCCCAAGCCGGGCAGACCTCCACTTGGGTAAGTCCCTGAGGGAGAGGTATTTATTAGGTTACCTAGTATTAAAATACTCGCGTTAACTGTCTATCTGTCCAGTACTTGTTTATACAGTGATGAATGTAGCAGTAAAGTAATTTCTACTAGGTCTTCTAAAGTCATCTGAACCCATAAATTGTTTTGTATTTATGGCTGGTTCAGTTTTTGACATTACATTTTGTGTTTTTTACTGTGTCCCGACTAGCCCAAAAATCACAGATTTTGTTTATATTGTGGCGGAACCTTGTATAGAAAACTGTTCCTTTCTGCACTATTAGAGCAACTTTGTGGAAATACCGACATAGAACAAGTTGGACAGTTGAGACTTAGCACTCAATTAGGACGCGCTGCAGGCGCTTCTTGCTAAATTACGTAACAGTTCACTAAGCCGTGCTATAAACATCAACAAGAATAAATATACCAGGAAGGACTAGAATTCCATTTTTTTTATTTATTTTCCATTTCTCATACTTGGAAAGTACGAGTACGCTTGAAGTTACCTAATCAGAGGGATGAAAATAGTAATTTTCGTCCCGGGGAAACGTTTTTCCTTACAGTCAACATTTTTTTAACTATGCAAACCGTGTCCATGCTAACTTTTTATACAGCCACTCTGTTATATCGTGGCGTAAAATTGTAATAATTTTTTTTTATCAACACTTTTTTGACATGACTTAGTACTTATAATTTACTTTTCACTAAATTATTATTTAATTTGACATAGATTTGTTTGTGATAAAAAATACTGGCTGGTAAAATGCCACAGAAAAAGAAATATAATAAAAAAGGTGGAAAAGCGTCAATTCGATCTTCAGTTGTTTTGGTTACACTATTTAGGTACGTGATGTGATAATATTGTAGGACTGCATGAAGGGTAGAGGGATCGTTCCAATAATACAATATATTTTATTTGCTCCATAATGATTATTTTGATTTGCGAACAGATACATTATTAATAATTGATCAGCGACGTGTTTTTAGGTAGGTTACGGTTAATTATGGTTTAAGAATTACATTCACTTATATGAAAAAATACTTATTTCTAATTAGTATACATTTAGGCGACGCGAGACGGTTACACAACAAAAATAAGTTAAGATTAGTACAGTACTAGCAGATAGCTTAAAATTCGCTAAAATATGTTTCTTTCGTTTTTTCTATTTGATCTTTTACATTCCGAGGCAATTTATTGTAAAGCTGTGCTCCTTCATACAGAATAGTACTCCTACCATAGTTTGTTCTAGGCGCCCGCAACGCTATGTCATTTGCTTGTCTAGTTCTGTATCTGTTTTTTATTTGTGATTGTTTTGTAAGAGTTATTTGTGTGTGTGTATGTTTTTGTTTAAAATGTTATGTATACAAGTATACCTACGAGTATATATCTGTGAAATATTCATGAGCTTTGTGTTATTGTAAAGTTTTAGTGCAGGTGTTCGGTAGTTGTATTTACCTGTAACTTTAATAAATTTATATTATTTAATAATTCATTTTCACAATGCAAACTAGTTTTTCAGACTCACTGTTCGCATTGTTCTAAGTCAATATTGAATTTAACAAACTGCTTATGTTTGAACTCCTGATGATTTTTTCAGGATTATCCTATAATCAAAATAATGACAGTTACTCGGAAGAAAAAAATCCACTCTGTAGCAATCGATTTTTTTCTGCAGTGCATTTTGAATACGTTTTACTTTTACTACTTATGAGTATAGCTAGGTATACCTAATGTAGGTATGTAAAAGTAACGAAAGTAAGAAGGAAAAGTTTACGTGAATGTCTTTCCAATGTGTGTTTGTTTTACGATTGTCTAGTAATGAGACAAGTTCGGTAGTTATCGGTGATCCAAGTTCGTTAATAGAACGGGATATACTATTTGATTTCTGCGATGAATTTTATACCGAATAGGCATTGCTTATATGTATAGTTGTTCATTATATAATAGTCATCAAAGTGAGAGTCAGTCGCCGCACCCAAGCGGAATCCAGCATGTCTAAGTTTTTTAAGTTTTAAGATTCCGACGGTTGAGAACCTCCTCCTTTTTTTGAAGTCGGCTAAAAAGTGTTTTCTTACCGCACCAAAACCATATGGGATAATATGTGGGATCATATTCAACCCAAAAAATAGTTTGCCGCCTGAAAGTGAGGGGAATATAAGTATGTCAGTCGCATCAATAAATATGATTTTGCGATGGCACATCAGAGCTGAATTCGGATTTATGGGTGACAAACATGGTCGAAGGAACGTTCGAAATGAAACTGCATTCTTTGTTTTTATTGAAAACGGTTCTGGTTGAGCTAGGAATCAAACATTTTTACAACTTCGATATGCCTTGACAAAAAAGTAAAACGTACAAAATTGATGCATTATTGAAATAAATCAAAATGATCACTTCGGAATACTTTGTATTTCATCGCAATGATTCAATTGAATTTAAAATAAAAATCTGAATCTGTTTGTGCAATGTTGTTTATCTAACGTTTCAATCGCTCTGCTTAACACAGATCCTGTATAAAATATATCGTTTTATTAAAACAATGTTTGTTTGTTTTCTTTCAAGTAGAAATAAACAACTTTGTCCTTATTGGAATCTAAGTAAAAGCAGAAACAAGATATTTTAAATTCTGAAGTTTAAGTAATTAGAAGGATAATGTTCTAAGTTATTTATATTAGTTTGTATCAGCAAGCTTGTTTGATACTGTTTCTGTGTCTCAAAGGAAAATAATATTAAATTATTAACACAATTTAGGCTTTCAGACAGGTTTCTTTAACAATATTTAAAATTACTTGGATCTTAATGTTTAAAAAGAATTAAGATTCTTTAAACGAAATAACAGGCAAGCATTCTATCTCTCATAAATTCAAAACGTTTATTTTTCAGAGAAACTCTATTAGTATAATATTTTTTCTTTAAACACAACCGGAGAAATCCTAACTAATATTATAAATGCGAAAGTGAGTTTGTTTACTTGTTACGTTTTCACGCTAAAATAGCTGAACGGATTTAGATGAAATTTGGTACATGGATAGACGACCTGGACAAGGACATAGGCTACTTTTCATCCTGGATCGCAGACGAAGTCGCGGGCAGCAGCTAGTCTATTATAATAAGTAACAATTTTATAGGGACTGTAATACGAGTATAATGTACGGACTATACAATACAAACCAATAAAAAGCTGTTATAGCCCAAAAAAAAACATGTTTTACAAATGTGCATCTAAAAATGTACCTTTTAATACTAATGATCGCCTCTCAGGCGATCGCATAGTCAATATCTTGGTAATGATGCAAGCTTGCCGAGCGCGGGATCACCCTATAACGCGTTGCGGGATAACCTGAGTTAACAGGAACGTACAACCCGATGCCTACCCGCAATTCCAAATTTTTTAAAAATACAGACTGCTGGCGGTCCCACAGGTGATGATTAGTACTCTAGGGTTAATTGGGTCACGTCCTTAACATCTAACCTATAAGCACGTTCATGTCGTCTACACAGATCCCCATACTTCACTAGACACAGACCCTATGGTTTATGACGACGGTTGACGGCTCGAGCCACCTGCTGTCCTCGAACTGAGTAATGCTTTATTTCACGCTAACCCAAAAAGATTAACCTGTGTTCCTTCGTGATCCTAATTAAAGTAGGATTAAACTGGTACAGGTACGGCGTTTGTAAAGATTGCTGGCACAAGTGAAGAAGGAGGTAAATACAAATGTCGCATTAGATTTATTATCATCTGTAATGATAAGTAATACACATAGCTGGTTCCACTTCTGCACTAAAATAGCGAGATTGTGTACAACAATTAAAGTTTGCCTTTTAATGTAAGTTATGCTCTACATACAGTTAGTGGTTTAATTTTTCTGTAAATTACTTTTTCTCTCTCTCCACACAATACTGACTGGTCGTCATCACGGCGGTGTATCTCGTCGAGACAACGGCCAGCGACGTCACATCCCAGATTGGACGGACGCCAAGCGCGTAATATTTATAGCGATATTACAAAAGGCACGTGGTTTTGGTCGCATTTTATTTACTAAGCAAATATATTTTATTAAGTAAGCAAAGAATGAGAGATGTGATGAAAATTAGATCAAGCTTGTTTAATTATTCATCGTACACAACTAACAAAATAGGTGAATTCAATTCAGGTCTGTAATTTCTATTTTAGATCCTTTCGGTTAGTTTTACAGTGGGTTGCGTAAGCAACCAACACAACACAACACAGAGAGCTTACCTAGCATTACCGCTCCGCGAAATTTAATTGATACCTGAAATTCATTTTAGTTATGTGCAAAAGCTCAACAACGTTACCCCACATTATGACCTCACAGTGATGACACCCGGCCGCTTTACAGGGTATCCATATAACATAAATGCGGGCGGGTTTTATAACGATATGCAAATTGTATGTAGCTCGGTCATGTGACCATTACGTCGGCCACTGAGTACTAGGTAAGCAGAATGTGCGCACGGTGATCATAAACGGGACGCGTCATGTGATAACTATTTTTTGTTTTCTCTTCCGTGGGTTATGTGCTGAAATATGAGATGAATGTTAATAGATTTTTAACTGCAGAGTCACGCCATCACATTGCTCTCGAAGTTTTGAAATTGCTGAAATAAAAAGGTCGCTTCATTAAACTACAAGCAAATTACAGAAGTGTTAAAATTACCGTCAAATCATTTGTGGAATGACAACAAAGGACATAGGTTTTTAGATCTAGACTAATACTTACTTTGTATCTAGTCAGTGTCTAGGATCAAATCCAAAAGGTTTATAAACAACTAGCTGTTCGACAACTAGCTGTAGCGGTTTCAGCGCATAAGTCTCGATCCCGTGGGAATATCGAGATAAAAAGTATTATATGTCATGTCACGAATTCCAAAAAAAAACATACAAACATCAAATCTTTGCTCTGTATAATAATAGGGGTTTAAATATGAAATAGCCATTTTAACGAAATGGCCACTTTGAATTTAATCTGTATGGTGTGAGATTCCAAAGTGAAACTTATTTCCCAAGATAACTATAACATTCTAAATTTGCAAAATGTACAACGTTTAACTGTTTGTCTTTCAATTGTTTTTTAATTCAGCTCCTAAATTAAAGATGGATACATTGAAAATTAGAGTAATTTTTGAATACGAGTTCAGACGTGGAACTAACGCAGCAGAAGCAGCTCGCAATATGAATGTTGTGTTTGGAGAGGATACGGCTAATGAACGCACCGTGTGTTTTTGGTTTAATCGCTTTCGTAGTCGAAACTTCGACTTGAAGAATGACTGACTCATGGTCAAAAGCCGCAACAACGCTCTTCCCAGGATGTAGTACAAAATGCCTTCACACAGTTTGTTGGGTCCAGCTCCTCACACCGTCCCATGAGATACAGGCAGAAATGTATAGACAATGAGGGTAAATACTTTGATTAAATATATACCTTAGAAAAAAAATTGTTTGAGTTTTTCAGTACAAAAAACAGCAATTTCATACTTAAACCATTAGTTTAGACAACCTCTGTTATCTGGAGAGCTTTCTGTGTATTTTTTTTTAAAGTTTCAAGAAAAGTAGCTCGTTACTTACTTAATAGCTTGAGTCTACACGAGCGAAAATCAAACAGAGCGTTAAATCTATTCAATATTTATCAATCTGAATCTACGAAAAAATTTCCAAGAACAATAACAGACGTTGTTGTTATTAAATTACTTCAGTGATTTTATAGAAGTTCGGCTGACTTTCATAATTCTTCAGGGAAATCTGGTATAATAAACTAAGTTCAATTCTTTGGTTATGGATAAAAGTTGTAATATTAAACTTTTTATTAATTTCGTATTCATCAAGTTCCGTAGCTCGGGAAATTTAAACTTTACAATAATTAGGTACCTACTTATTTAGAGAACATTCAATCATCGACGGTACGTCGCAGGACTTCAACGTTTTAAAACAATAAGCGCCAAACTCACATTCACTAATACTGGCGTATTGTCTTTATGTTCACAGTCGATTCTAGCTGGAATCGAAATCATTCACTATTTAATACCACCCCAATTCGGAAGCGTGAACGATTCCCACTAGATTACTCAAGGTGATCAAGGTTTATTTGTTCTGTTTAACTCGACTACAGCATTCCGTATGGTGAACTTCAAGATAACTGAAGTTTACTCGCTTTGTACAGTTAGTAAATATTTGGTTGCAAGTTGTTTATGTTTACATTCAAAGTTAGCAAATATTGACGTATATTTATTGAACATTTAAATACCCATTGTAATTTTAGAATGGTCTAAAGCTATAACCAGTTCGTCTATAATCGAGACCCTGCGCGGTCTTTACTCCGAGCTATCTAATTTTCTCGAAACATAATTAAGGCTGAAATACCTAAACGCGCTTCATCTTAGTCATCAAGCCATACCGTCTGGAGAATCGTCTCCTACTAATGAATAAATGAAATTAACCTTGTCGTGTTCGTGTTGTAGATGCTCAATTAATGGATCTTCGTGACAAATTGTTAAAGTAATTGATTCGATATATGTATAGGTGAAACAGAATAATTGCTGTGGGAATTTCTATACAATCTTTCTGCTTTTATGGTTCGTCAATCGTAATCTGTAGCAACGGTATTATTAGTGTTACAAGTAATTTTCATTCAAGCTGATTAGGACACAATAGTGGTAATCCATTGAGAAAAATACTACTCTAAAAAAAATACCACCCTCTTAATGTCCCAAGGCAAAGGCCTCTCTTCATAAAGAGAAGGCAGGAGCATTGATCACCATACTTGCTCAAGACGGGTTGGTGATTTCAGAGTTCGATTAACTGTAAGTCCAGCGTTATTGCGTAACACACATAAAATGGCAATCGGTCGCAATACCTATCATTCATACAATTCTCAAAAATGTATACAATTCCTTTTTTTTAAAGCTTTTATTTAACTTGCAATGTATGTATGTATGTTTGTTCTGTTGGAATTTTTCTACTCAATTTGTTATTTTTATGGTTAGGTTAGGTTAGACAAATGACAGGATGTGTAAAACCACTATCTTGATAAAACAAGTGAATTCATACTAGCTCGGCTATATTTGCACACTCCGACCAAAATCGTTTTACCAATCCTATAGAATTGCCCGGTCTTTATTTTCGGTTTATCGGCTCAATATGAAGGCTTAGTTTTGGGCCAAGCACCGGGAAAAAGGAGATTAAATAGATTACTTTACTTTGGGTATCCCTTTTCAACATATTTTCTATTATTTAATTTATTATTCGTCTGTCAAGTTTACTGTTCGGTTTAAATTCACTCAACAAAACAATTAAAGAACCGTATTCAGCAGTGAATGTTTAAGGGCTGATTTTCGTATAGATATTTAGTGTTCAACATAGAATCATGTTTCTTAAATAGAAATGGTTTTACCAAATTTAATTATTTTTACCTGTGAGTAACAGTAATGCGGCGACGTTTAGAGATCACCGCTACGCTTGATACGAGAACGAAACGCAGTTTGACTTACTTATTTTCACAGGGGCTGTTATATTCAGAATTTCACACATTTTTGTGGAAATTAAATGATTAAAGAAGAACAATTAAGGTAAATTGATGTTGTAGTTCTTAAACGCGGAATAATTACACAAGATAAATGGGAGAGCTATAATCTGCATATTCCTTGCAAATTTCGACGTCTTATGATTTATTTCTATTGCATAGTCTTATAAATATGCATAGTATGTATTATCTCGTGGCTAAGTAATAACAGCCGCACCGGCCGATCCATCTAGTTAAATTACGCTTGCCGGGGTTGGTCCGAGGATGGGTGACTATCTTTACATACCGAGACTCCTCACTGCCTCGGAAAGCACGTCAAGCTGTTGGTCCCGGGTGTCATTCGTGGAAGCCGACCCCAACATAGTTGGGATAAGGCTAGGCAGAATGATATGATAGTATGAAATTAACGTTAGAGCATGCCATAACCTAGATAACTACATTTTAATTATTACCTCACATGTGCACTTAGCAACGTGAACTGCTAAGTCCAACGACGCTATTTAGCTACGAATACCGCGATCGCTCGCTACCTCATTTACAAACATTTTAAGAGCTTTTTAATGAATGTATCCACAGATTTTATGTAACACAAAATTGTAAACAGTCTTTATACCATCGCTCGCTCGTCTCATTGAATGCATCTCTCATAATAGTCTTAAAATATGCGGAAACACGGGAGAGGCTACAGTGAAGTAATGTTTCACTAATTAAAATACTGAAAGTAATAATGTGGAGAGAGATAAGTGGGATAAACGAAGTGTAACAATGCTATTTAAGTTGTTCATCCGTTTTTGCTTGAATTTTTTTTATTGAAGGAAGGGTTTAATCTATTGACAAATTGGTTTGTTTGCGTTTATATTTTCAAAATGAAAATCCATAGGAGGTCATTTGAAAAGTTCCTTTGCATTCTGAGACAGAATGAATAAAAGCAAACCGAGTACCCGGAAAACGCCCACAAAATTAAAGCTCTAAGTTACGGGATTACAATTTCCATCCATTTCCTTCAACATAGCGGCGTTGGAGCCCGGAGCCGGAGGTTCGGATCCTAAACTCGACTAACGAGAACCTTTAATTTGCATTCTTTGTTATGGTTACAGTTGACGATTAATTTAATTTACGTTAGCCACTCGAGTGAGTGAAACAATACCAAAGGACAACCCTTTAGTGACTTGCTCGGACCGGAAAATGCTAACACAAAATCTGGCAAAATATTCCTCCATCATCAGCATTCAAGAAATCGAAAGGAATATTGTAATACTCTGCTCTTTTTAACCGACTTCAAAAAAAGTTGTTGTAGTGTTTTTTTTTTAAGTCGGTTGTTTTAACACTTGTTAAAGTTTTTTAATATTAAATTACGTCGGTACCAGGAAGTATTGTATTTTGAGAATGGTTCTCTTTCCATGTAACAATCAATGTAACGGAAACACAAAACTTTGAAAGTTTCGTTTATCTAACTGGGCATTAAGACATGACGTGTTGAAGCTCGACCCTTAGTCACTGGCATCGTTCCTGTGGCTTCAGTTAAAAATGTTAAACTGAACGTCTTGCTAAGTTCCACAATACGTAATTAGGTGCTAAATAGGTGTGAATGTATAGTTGGTATCGCGCTTTATCCAGCTTAACAAGTGAAAAGCGGAACTTTTAACGTAATTTTTTTTACATGAAAAATGCAGTCGTGTTGTGCACGTCTACGCAGTTGCTACGACGTAGCATACGTAACGTCATACCCTACGCTTGCTACGAAATACACTGTTGAAATTTGTATGCGCAAGCGTCCATTTTGCCTGTAGTAAAATCTTTATAACTGGTAGTCTCATTCCCATTTAAACAAGTATACATAAATAAATGTTCCTCAATTTAATCATGCTCAATGCTCAACAGCCTCAATAACTCATGGTACCTACAAATTCATCTAAAAATAAACCACAATTCCATCGAGGTTTTCCTAGGACCAATTTATGTTTTACGTGAGCGTAACTTGTGTATATTTATGATATTTTTGATATTTCGTATTCCTTTTACGTCATCGTTTTCATGAGCTCTGATATAAAAGGATATCAAATATGAAATTCAATTTAATATGAGCGGGATATGCTCGAAGTTATTTTGAAGGATAAAATCAGAAATAAAATTATCTGAATCAGAACCGGAGTTACCGACATAGCTTGCAGAGTAAGCAAGCTGAAGTGACAATGGGCTGGCCAATTCTCCACGTTTGTTGCACGACCGAAAGCCGGTATAGCAGACGAGTCCTGGACCGCGTATCGGCAAACATATTGTAGGACGCCCGCCAGCTGGACCGACAACCTTAAAAGTTAGCTGGCACAGACTGGGTGCAAAAGGCGGAGGACTGGGTGCAGCCTGGGAGAGGCCTATGTCCAGCAGTAGACTGCGATAGCCTGAGTTGACCGATGTATGGATGGGACTTTCATTGATTTGTCAAAATCTTAGTACAGAATTATTTGATCCATTCTAATAACAAAAAATACAAAACCAATAGCGTGTTGTTATTTGGACCTGTATAAATTATTTTATATCTATCGTGTTTTTCTCCGAGACTAACTCTAATTGAACTTACATGGTAAAGAGAGAACATAATTATTTATTTGTGGAGTAACATTTATTTTTAGAGATAACACATATTTCTATATATTTTCTCGTTAATACAGACAAATTAATAATTTGTATAATAATAATTAATTTTGGTGGTATTTAGGTTGTTACTAAGTAGTTCAATCGAGCTTTATTATCTTATTGAAGTGTTACAAAAGTTATTTAGTAATTTTATCATTTAATTTTCTTTATGTTTTAGGTAGGAGACAACATGCTCTATTTTAGTTGCAAGTAAGGTTAGACAACAATCAAAGTATTCGTTTCAATCAGGCAAAGGATCGTCCATTAGATAAGTACCTAATCGTCGTTCTCATATGTATAATTTCAACATGAATAATAATAATATTTTGTAACAATATTTTGATTTAAAAGAGTGTCCGTGGAGTTTCTGGCCCGCTCTTCTCCATAGGTCCTACTACGCTTTGGAAATGGGCAACTAGCTTCATCATTCTGACTGACCGACCCCTTGAAAATTCTTCTTGAAAGTACTTGTAATTGGTTTATTCGAAATAAATACTCTGAGTTTGAGTATTGTGTTTGAGCAAAGAATTTACGATTCCCTTGCCAATAAATGAAACAAAAGTTCTGACACTAAAACTGCTTTGCAAGTCATTAAACTTAAAGACGCCCACCCCGCGCGTGAAATACGCTGTACGTACTGTTACTGTATCTTACTCTCACACTCAAACATTTTTGCACCGCTGCGAGCTCTATGAAGAACGGAACATGTAGGTTTTGGCACCAGTCGGGAGTATCATAGACCCACTTCAAGAGTCGTAAACTTTATGAGTTCTGTGAGGGGTCCATCTGACCCACATAAACAGCAACGAATAATATTTCCGTACATTTGATATTTTGATACAATGTGTAACAAAAGTTTTTCGAATAATTTAGTTTCCTGAAGATCCGTGATTACTGCCTGTTGTAGGTAAACAACTGCCACTGTTGAGTGTCATTTGTTTTTAATATTATTTTCTTTTAAGTAATTAACCGATGTCAAAAAGGAAGAGGTTCTCAATTTATCTGTGTTTTTTTTAGTGTGTTTGTTACGCGATTACTCTGCCAATTATGAATTGATTTTGATGTTTTTTTTTTTTTTTTGGCTTGGTCATACTTCAGAAGTGGTCCCGTATATTTTTTTAAAATTATACTTGGGTAGTTTTTAAGTAAGCTTCAATAATACGTATTTTACCCACTTAGCTTATGTGGATGATTTATGATCATAACTTCCTGTCACTGTTATTTACCTAGCAACTAGTGGTATTCGAATTTGTGTTGGGTAGGTTACAACTGCAAAGTGATAATTAAAAACTTTTACAAAAAAAAAAACACTAAAAAGTGAAAAATTACTTTAATTTAGGAAGCCGGTGATAAAAAACGAAAATTCAAAACCAAGGATACCGCGTAAAAAAAACAAAAAAAAGAAACTGTTGAATTGAGAAGCTCCTCCTTTTTGAGACTTCAAAAAGGAGGAGCTTCTCAATTCTTTAGGTTAGGGTTATTAGTTCGATCACTCATCGCTTTCAAAGTGTAATCATTACTTTTAAGAAACTTAGATTATCCATTTTTTTTAGGGTGGGAAATTATCAAATTACTTATCCAGCTCTGGGCGGAGCGGGAGGGCGTGTCAGACTCTTACTTACTAAAACCCACCCGTGTTCCTTCAGTTGCCTGTACGTTGACAGAGGTCACGGTATCCCTTTCGGAATTTCCGGCGACTCCGGCGGATCCCGTCAGTTGAGCTGACATCTCTTTGAGGCGCACGTGGAACACAACGCGCCGTCGACCCGCGTTTGGTCCTTATCGGACGGTGAGCTACCCATTGCTTACCGTCCGGAAGCCCGCGCCTACGGTGGCCGAGAAATGGCCTGCGATTCCCGACGCCCAGGGCGTCTCCTGCGGCGGCTAGGGGCGTGCCGGTGCGAAATTTGCCTCTCCCTCACGCGTTCCGCCTCCTCCTTTGTGAGCATTACTGCTTCACAGAAGGAGGTGACGGCTTCCCACACCCTCTCGCCCCATACCATGGCCTGGACCAGGGCCGGACGCGACAGATGACTGCCACCGATCTCCTCCACAAGGAAACGGCGGTGCCCCACCCAAGCCGGGAAGACCTCCACCGTATGCTCCACCGTGTGCTCCAGGCGATCCACAAAGTGGTGACACCCGGGCGTTTCCTCCCGCCTTATGTGGAACAAGAACCTCCCGAAACAACCGTGTCCGGCGAGGACCTGCGTCAGGCGGAAGGTGAGGATGCCGTGGCGCTTCTCAAGCCACTCCTCAAAGAGGGGACTTATCGCCGCTATTGTGGCGTGCCCAGCACTGGGTTGCGACAATCGCACTCTCCTTGACGCCATAAGATCCCGCCGGAGCTCTTTCCGCTGTGCCGTGATTTCTCGCAGCAGCGGAGTTACGCCCCGGCGTTTCGCCTCCTCGCACCACTCCCAAATGTGCGCGAGGACTTTTGCCTCCAGATCCTATGGCGCCAATCCGGGAAGGAAGCTCGCCGCCTCACCGGAGACCGTGCGGTATCCGCGGACCAACCGGATGGCCATGACCCTTTGGGACGCATTTAATCGGCGGGCTGGCCGCAGAGCTTAGGTTATCATTATCATATAGCTTAATTAGTTTAATAGGAGTCGCAGTAAAAATTGTAACGACACTTTTAGAGATCGGCTTCCGTCTTTGGCAGGTCTGCAAAGTCGTGAGCGCAATAATACGGACACTGGCAGTGGGATGTAGGTGTCGTTATCAAAAGCAATTTTCTTGAGTAGCTTTCATGATTATATTTTAACCAAATGACTGGATTTTATTAATAAGAAAGTGACATTTAATATGTGATGAAGATGTTAATGTCTCCTGTAAAAAATATGGACTTGTTTCAGTTTCTTTTTCGTGTTGTCACTAGATTAAACTTAAAAATCATTAGATAAATATAGTAGTAAAGTGAAATACAAGATATACTGACAACTACAGTAATATACACGCAAAATATGCTAGCTTTTATGTTTTTTTAATAAAGAAAGCATTCACAATTAAGCATACTTGTAAAACTAAAGTCTAAAGATTTCAGTATCCTTTACGGAATTTCTAAAACTGAGCAATGCCAAAAACCTTTCTTCTTTGTGTTTCTCCGTAATATTCTGAACTCTTTATCAGTTTGTAACATTGTATGAAAGTTGCAAACTTAAAGTAATCTATTGTACATTATCTATTATACATTATAACAGCGAATCAATTCTCACGCATCCCCCTTAAGACCTATATTCGGATAGCTCATGACCTAAACAGGTGCCATAAAGAATATGAGTCAAAAATATATATGTATATATATAAATAAATCCGCGAAATTTCGCGGCTATTCTGGTAATATTATATTTGTTTGACGAAATTAAAATATTTACATACTTATTAGACGCGGATTTTAAAATGGTATCCACTTTTTTTTTAAACATTTTGTGACTTTCACATCACAGATAAATAATTACTGAACCATCTGAATATTTTAACAGATTGTTTCATTTCGACAATGGATTTCGTCAAGTCTGGTATTTATTTTAGACAATACACAATCAACGCTTATAAACGCCTGAAAATGCGCGTTTATAAAGTTGAATAAAAAAAAGGCTTTTGTGTAGTCACTTCGTCTACCCGAACGCTTCGAGTGATGAAATGCTAAATTAGAGATGGAATCTTTTTTATCCAACCTTTCAATGATAAAATTATGGACACACTGAAATGAAAAGGAAATAATATTTGAGTGTAATTTTTATTTAATTCTATCTATGTATACACCTGTATTTGATGTTCATTACCGAAGTGTCAGATTAAATCTTGATATAAATATAAATGATAGAATTTGATACCCGTCTACCTCGGTATACTCGTAATAAATGGTGATTCAATATGTGACAGGAAAGTATTTACTGGTATGGCAATGTTGAATGTTAACGATAGACGACTTTTGTTGGATGGCGTAGAAAGTCAATAATTTATACAACTATAGAAGTTTGATAAAAATACCACCATTTTCATTTTATTATAGCGGAACCCGAGTAGGGGCGAACTGCAATTGGGGTAGGTACACTAACTGCCAATCAGCAGTACGATTTTTGGGTTATCTAATGATACTCGAGGATGCATCTCGGTACCCCCAAATTTGTGCAAAAGATGGCATCTCGGTCGCGCACCATTAAAAATATCTCTTACACATTCGAAATTAAACTTTTTAACCGTAAATGCTCCTGGAGGAATAAATCCTAATACGTGACTAAATTCTTTAAAATAGTCATAAAATATATAAATATTGTTCTCCTATGTTGCTGTAATATGAAGCTGCAGGGCTGCTACAGAACGTAACGCGGAAAATTGTTACTCGATAATTTTAACGATAAAAAGATAACATGCAAAAATGTTGCCGTGTAACATACTTAACCAGTTCTGTGTTTAAGAAAAGTACAAAAGTAAAATTATATATAACCTTCATTAAAAGTACCTACTAACTGAAGCACCATCGTTTTGGTTTTGGCAATCTTCTTCCAAGAATATTATTTATGTTAGTAATCTATCACAAGACAGTGTTATGGGCTGATATTAATTTATGATCAGATATCGAAAGATCTCCACCAAGCAGCCCTAATATTTTTGTGCTCACAGCCGTCTGATCTAATATCTTTTAAGGTATGGATTGCACTCTCTTTTCATCGCTAGTGATCCGTGATAATCGTCTAATTAATAATCGATACACATTACACATGACAGAGTCATGTATCACATTAGGCACAATTAATGCTCGCACAACAGATGGCCGATGGGGCCGAATGGTTCTGAAGTGACAACCGCATATCGGAAGACGTAGCGTTGAATCGCTTCCCCCAACGTGGACCGATGATCTTGTGAAGGCCGTAGGAATTCGCTGGATGCGGGAAGCACAGAACCGGTCGAATTGGTGGTGCTTGGGGGAGGCCTATGTCCAGAATGGATGTCTTTTGGCTGAAATGATGATGATGATGATACCTCATGTTCCGGTTCACCTAACTTATTGGCTAGTGCCTGAGATCTCGCTAACGCCTGATAATTATGTACATTCAGTAATATGAATATGCAGGACCGATGAATTGGTAATTTTAATTTCTTTACGCACGCATAAAGGTAAATGATAAAGGTGAACCGTTTCTCTTATTCAATAACAGTTGCTCATATATAATATTCAGTGTATAGTTTATAAATTATAAATGGCTGCGGGTGATAAACTGTCACCTACATGTATCAAGTGTGTCCGTTATTACGTAACGAGGATACTTTACGTGTTCATAAAAGGATACAGATATTGTGTAGGGAGGTGTTTATTTACAGACAGTACTCTGTACCGTCCGCGTTGCTGGAGATATCAACTTTACTTGTGTCAGCTAATATTTTGTGATTTTACCAAATATTTAATTTTATAAAATACATAGTCTCATTATTTTTCATGTACTTAATAAACTTTTTTACGTTGCAATTTCATTCACGAGCCCTATCTACTTCTTTGATTATTAAACCTCCCTTTAATTTGCATTAATAATTTTAATGGAATAAGAAAACGATTACATTGAAAACGGCGATTCAATGTAATAAAGTGATTGTATTTGAACAGAATCACTAAATTAAATTGAAGAAACGGCTTTGAAAATCACATTTTGTTCGGGTTTTAATGCTGACTGGGAAGCTAGATCTAATTAATTAATTACTTAGGAATAAACATAGCTCAGGTACAGTTAGTTTTTTGTGTTCTTGTGTTGAGCTTAAACTCCTAACTTAAAAAAAAGCCTAAAACTGGGTAAAAGCAACGATCAATTTACATTTACCGATCATTTTGGAAAAATGCGTGTTAAGGTAAAGTTCGACGTGTTTCCGCGATGGGTGTTAAAAACTCGTTGGTAATACGGTATTATCGCGCTTCAGCCGACGCGACGTGAATGATTTACGATATTTACGTATTTTCGCTGCGTCGTAGACAATGGATGCTGCGATCGTCAGGAGATGTAGATATGACATATATTATGATATAGGCTTGTGGAAAATAGGTACGTACGTAGTGTGCATTCTTACAATGAATTATTCTACAAACTACATTAATTTGTTTTACTCTAATGTTCTATGTAACATAGTACATTTACTCTAAAGGTTCTAAAGTTTATCCCATATTATGCAAAATATAACAAGAAACGAGAAATATCACCTACTAATCTAAATTCATTCAGGGGCGAAGACGAGGCGTAAAGCTTAATAGCTTATTATAAATGACCTTGACTGTTTTTAGGGTTCCGTAGTAAACAAGGAACCCTTATAGTTTCGCCATGTCCGTCTGTCTGTCTGTCTGTCCATCTGTCTGTCCGCGGCTTAGCTCAGAGATGGTTAGTACTAGAAAGCTGTAATATGGCATATACATACATATTAATCATGCCGACAAAGTGGTACCTAAAATAAAATCAAGAAAAAAATTTTTTTAGGGTACCTCCCCTACACGTAAAGCGGGGATGTTGTTTTTTCCTCGTCTATCCCATGTTGTGGGGTATCGTTGGAAAGGTCGTTCTAAAATATTGTAAGTCTGTGCACACCATTTTTGGATTCAGGAATCCGTTTGCGAAATATTAAACTTTAAACTGTTTTTTTTTTTTGTTAGAGTCATGTGTCCTCCCCCCTTCTAGCTAAATGGTTGTACTTGGACTTGTGAAAAAATTCACAGCAGTAGTATATATAACGAAATTAAAAGGAAAATTATTAGAGCTAAGTAGGCTGTACAGGTTAACGAGTAATAATCAACCAACTTAAATTTGCGGTTTGAAAAACATGATCTCCAATACATTCCGTATGGGAGAACATGTTTTTCAACTACAATGTTAAGTTTGTTCTTGGGATAAACTCATCCCAACTACGGAACCCTTTATTGTGCGTGGTCCGACACGCACTTGTCCGGTTTTTTATTATAGCAAAGATTTATCGTTTTTTGAAAATGGATCATCAAACACGTTTTTTTGAGAAGGTCTCCCCTGGGCTTGTCAACACGGTTAATTGCTCAGATTATGGTAATTCTATGTAAAATGTAGCTGAACGGTTTCCCGTATTCTTTTTCTTAGCCCCAAGGGATAGTAAACAGGTAACAGTCTAGGGTTCTCCGAAACAGACAGAATCGTTTACTGTTAGGGGGTAGATGAAACATTTTTTTAATACAATATGGCTGCTAGTGCTTGGTTATTAGCTGGGGCCATTGACATCTTATTTGAACATATTAAACTAAGAGCTTCTATTCGTTAAAGAAAACTTAGAACCTAGCTGTTACCAACTTATGTATAACGTCAGGATACCCGATATTATGATCGCGTGAGTCAGATTTCGAACATTAACGTTATATTAATGTCTGATTATTGTGTTGGTTATAACGAAAATAAAAATTTAATCCCAAGAAAAGAACCACTTCTCATGAGATATTAAACAAAAATAATAACGTTACGGTATCTC
Source organism: Agrochola lota (assembly GCA_947364205.1). Taxonomy (NCBI): domain Eukaryota; kingdom Metazoa; phylum Arthropoda; class Insecta; order Lepidoptera; family Noctuidae; genus Agrochola; species Agrochola lota. Next base: position 13,758,841 of record OX376235.1, on the reverse strand, counting down.
TTTGTTGTTCAATATCTGCATATCATAAATTTATGGTTTTCCTTTTTCCCAACATGTCTCTCGGAGGTGTCCTAGAATTTTATATTAGAGCTCTAAGTGCCGCTCAAAGTTTGCAGAAAAAGCTATGGCCAAGGTCATTACGTAAAGCTTGTTCAATGTCTCCTAAAATGTGAATTAAAAATCGCCGAAATTAACCTCTTTCATATACAGCATGTATCAGAAAGGTGTGTTTAAATTTAAGGGTGTGGTACAGACCGTCAAAGTGAACAACTTTATCCATGGGATATCGTAATCGCAAAAAAAATATCAACTGTCCCATACAAAATTTCAATACCTACTCGACCCAAATGTATTGAACGGCTGATTAGTCCCAAAGGATTTTTGGCATATTTAAAAAAATACTAATGTAACACAAACAAGTATGTTTTGTAAAATGTCTTAGCCATTATTGTGAAGGATTTTGGCAAAAAAATAAAACAGTTTCTTGCTCTTGCTGATTTACGTGTCACAATAAATCCAAATCCCGGTTTGGATTTATTTATATTTCACCTTCAGAAGATGCTCAGTGCATTACCAAAAATACGAGACTCGTAAATTATGAATCGGAGCAAATGTAGCAGAGATCGTGATATATCTACGTGTAATTTTAGGGATACAAATATGACAATCAATCGGGAGTACCGATCATGTAACTTGTTACTTAAAAAGCGTAACGTAAGCTATGGTATTTTTATAATTCTATACTCGTAATACATACATAGTATACAGTCGTATACATGGTAAAATCCAACCGACAACATTAAATACGTCTTCATGTTTTTCTTACAGTCTTGAAGGCTATATTAGCTTTTCTTGAACAAAAAAAACGAATACCTCTTACGTACATTACGAAGAGCGAAGCTAACAGGCTTCGCTCTTCATTTGTGTAAATATTTCTCTAACAAGGTTTTCATTTCAACAAAGTTGTAAAAACTTCGTTATCTTCAACTCATTACGGATTTCAATGGCTATCATAACTCCACCAGGTAGTTGCTTGTCTCCTTTAATAATCTCTAGATTTTGTTTACCAGCAGCTAACGAGACCTCACTAATGGGAGGGCGCTCGCAATACTCGTAAATAGCTGAATAACACTTATAGTCGGGAATTTGTGAATAATAATAATAATATTTTAGGACTTGAGGACAACCCTGCGGCCTGTACGAGCTATTATGTCTGTTTTAAACATAAGGGTCAGCTAGGAACTTGTTTTATGGTGGTTACCAATAAAATTGAAACTTTAATAAATTGTGAGTTCTACCATTTTGTGGGACGCGCAATGAAGGGTTATCCTTATGATCGTATTTCTGTTAACGACAGCAGTACCCTTTTCTTGTCAATAAGGTTAGCTTTTTATATAAAACCATTGGAAGAAACTGCAGGAATACAATTAAAATTTCAAAACAGTTTGGTTTTATCTCCCGATTAGTTTCGGTTTCTTTGCACATTCTTCGGTCAAGTGTAGCGTAGCCAAATTTTCAGAGATTGTATCCATTATAATTTAGATCCAATATAGATTCGGCCTTCGTGTTTATCGAGACTATTAGTCCCACATAGTTCAAATATTTACAGGCATGTTTGTTATTATGTGGTACATTTTAAATTTACTTTATAGTTTAGTATCCTAAACAAATCACAAATTGGGGTTACATGCGTACCCGTGGTTAGTTAATGGATGAACTGCGACCTTTCATGTATAACTTTACAGTAAAAATATTTGTTGATCATTAGTTTATTACAAATATGAAATGGATTCAGGAAACCAATACCGCCTTACCTGTGTTTAGTTAAGTGTTTACAAGTCAATTAAAAAGTTTAGTTTAAAGACAAACAAATTATTATGCCCTTCAAGTGACAGCAGCCGTACTTACAGCAGCTGTCAAATTATAGTTGACTGAGTTTTCACAGCTTTTCACGCACCAATATGTTCATTTGTTTCTTTTTTACTTTAAACAGCTGTATTTGTAAGCCAAGTCAAAATTAAAATAAATTATTTGAGAAGTTACCTCCTTGGTTGTCATGTTTCGAAGTAAAAAGTTTGTTCCATTTTTAAATTACACGACAGTTAAGTATGATATGATTTTCATAAAAACATTGCCGGCCGGCCGCCTACTCGCATGTATTTGACCACTACAGCATTTTTGATTAATATTGAAGAAGGTTGTCGAAATAATGATCGAATTTCCAAGCATGTTTGAGAACAAGGATTTATTTGCACGTATGTTTTTTTTATTTTATTTACACGACGGTTAAGTATGATATGATTTTCATAGTAGAATTGCCGGCCGGCCGCTTACTCGCATGTATTTGATCACTACAACATTTTCGATTAATATTGAAGAAGGTTGTCAAAATAGAGTTGGAGAAGAAGAATTTATTTGCAAGAATAGAGACTACAAAAAATATGAAAGAAACTCTTGTGCGTTCATTTTATAAATTGCTTGTCATATTTATTTTCATTTAGCTGGGACTGGTATTCATTAGTTGTCCAGTGACCATTCAACCAACACTTGTATACGATTGCTGTTTACACTTATGCATCAGAAAAAAAAAAATATCGCATAAAACAATAACTTTGTTATAATGGCCTCGTTTGTATGTTATACGAAAACTATTGGGCGTTTTCAGACCTTCACTGCGTTTTTGCTAGACTGGTATAAAAGCTTATATTTACTTACTATACGTGATTCAGAATGTACGAATGAACAGTAATGACATACTTTGCACTGTAATAACCTTATTATTTATCCATTATTGAACAGTTTTACGGTTTCTGTATCTACAGTTTTTAGTAGACATAAATTATTATCTATGTTTACTAACAAACTGTACGTAAACCACTACCGTAGTTATGGACTGTATCTTAATACTTGTAAACAAGTTCACCTTACACGTAGGTACTTGTAATGTGATCGGCCATCCTACTCCAAATAAAATCACACATATATGCGACCGATCACCATTCGACAGGGTTACAACACATTACCTATTCTTTCTCATTAGCGCGTCTCGCTAGCATGTGACGTCACCGTCGTCGAGTGTTGCCAGTAATTACCACACATCGTGTTGAGTTAATAGCGCGTGCGTTATTAAAGTTTTTCGTGGCAGTACCTCCAAGATAAAAGTTTACTCTTTTCTGTAGAAAAAGGCTGGAATCCTGTTGATGAAAATAAGCAATTATAATAAGTTGTCATTTGTAAAACTGTCATAACATACCCGACACACTATTAATCTTCTACATAGCCGTAACGTTATAGCTTAGATTAGACTCCATTAGACCATTCCATGTTTAATTACTAATGCCTAGCAAATATATCAAACATTACGACTAATATGTTGAACTATCAAACTACGATGAACAAAAATACCTACACGTTTTAGTGTTAATGGTACAAATGATAATTTTTGATACCAATATATAGATGAACGTAAGTTAAGCTATCGAGGACGGGCGCGACATAACACCACGACACGTCGTCGTGTCGCGCTGGGAGCCTTGAGTCAGTCACAGTACCCAAGCGTTATTTTTGCTATGGGATAAAATATCTTGCTAAATTGCGGAGCAGATTTTGAAAGACTTCTTCCATTTCTCATAAAGTTATGTCGTAAAGATTGAGATGGTCATCCAATGCTATTACATTTTTTTAAATTAAATTAGGTAAAGCTGCAGTTGGATTGCTAACTGAAATACATTAGAAGACGATTATTTAAACGTCTTCTAATGTATTTCAGTTAGCAATCCAACTGCAGCTTATAAACGGAACTACTTTCAACACTGTTCATAGTTCACATTTCTCCTGCTGTTTAATTTATTCGTGTTTCGTACAAGCGATAAATTGCAATAATAGACGGTGGCTTCTACCTCTATTTTTGGTATACATTGCTTATGAAGTGACCTGAATAAAAAGTTTGTATGACAGCGAAGTGAAAAGTTGCGAGGTTATCACATTGACCCTTTTACGTCGCAACACTTGACTACTACGATATTGACTATCACTTCACTTGATTACCACAACTTGTGCATATACTAAGTGGTCCATTATATGGGTGGATACTAACTTTGTAAATTTTTACATACGTACTCTTGTTGTCTTGTATCGCAGGTGGAAATCGGTCTTAGTTCATATTACAAGGCATGATTACTTAAACAAAAAGCAATCTAAGTTAATAGGATAATTTCCAGCTCGGCATTTTTTTAAATTGTGGTTACTTAGACCTACAGCGAAATATTTGTCAGCAAAGCTGAGCGCTTGCCAACTAGAACGTGACCACTAACTAGCTGTACGAGCTATAAATTCCAAAAACACAAACAGCATACACACAAACACTCCAGCTTGAATTACAATGCTCCGTAAAACAGTGAGTGTCGTACACGGAACATTTCCTCTCAAGTGACAAGAGGCTTGATAAACATTCCTTTACTAAGAATACGACCGATCGCTACCATGAGGGTAGAGAAAGCATTTTACAAAAAACGCGACCGTAATTTGTTCAAAGCGATGAAATTCCTGAATTTTTCTCGAGATTTCCTTCGCTTTGAGAAGTAAATATAAAAGTTTATTTAAGCTTCAAATAATGTTTTACGAATGTACAGTTACCAAAGGCAGTTTCAACGTTCAACTACGAGGACTGAAATATTGCGTGGAAATAAATTGGTTTTTGCTTGATCAATCCCGGAATTGTTTTCACCATTTACTTATTTGTACGAGTACAATGTGACCACATTAAGTTTCAGTTGTTGACAACATAACTTTGGTAGATACGTTTATACGCTATTTTATATATTTTCGATAAAGCTGTATCAACAGTACCCGGTCTTTCAACAGTAGCCGGTCTTTATTATTTTTATCTTTTGTACGTGTCGCTGAGCATGAAATAGCCGCGTACAAAATTATACAACTGGTACCTTTAATTAGGTACATAATCGTCGTCACTATCTAAGCGCCAATTACTACTGTCAGTTTCGTGTTTTCAGCGAGTTATAGTTGATTAGATAAACAAGTTCCAAAAATAATGATTAAGTTAGCACATGTTGCACTTTTTTTAATTTTGATGTTCTTCTACGGAGTTATCAGTTTTTGCTTCCTAGCACATACATAATTAATTCCCTACTTTTGCTTATTATCTTAGAATTCCCGATTTCCTTAGAATGTGTAAAATATTGTACCTACTCATTGATGATCAGCATAATCTATTCAAACCGTACATTATGATACGGATTGTTTTAAAATACCAAACGACCAGTAAGCATATCCATACCAATTTTAATTTATATCTGAATGATTTTCGACATAATTCTCTGCAATATCACTTTGCATCAATTTATAGAGGCATGGGGAGGAAAGTTCACTCATGCTCTATAAAAAAGGAAGGATCCTCCTACCAGACTGGTATCGTGTCGTTTGGGCAACTGCCCAACGATTGATGTCGGGAAGTTATATATAGTTCGGGGCAAAAGTTGTAGTAATTAGGAGTTTACATAAGTGACTTTTATTTTACGACACATTCAGTTTAAATTTCGTTACGAGTTAAAATTTGCTGTTCTGCACGAGTAGCTTAGTAGGTAAAACGAGACATCGAATTTGACATTATTTATTTACTTTATTAGTGCAAAGGTAATTTATTTGTACAACGTACAAAGGTAGCATAACAACTAAAACGTAGCTATATTCCGAAACATATAGAATAATTAATATATTCAGCTTTAGTTAGTTTTGTAGGTTCCGTAACTACACTTCGTCAAAATTATCCGTTCATAAATGAAAACTGCGTCCCAGATGTTTCAAGCGATAACTGCAATTAGTTACTGTTTCTGAGGAGATCATTACACATTTAAATCAGAACTCTCCTTACCTCATGAATTATTAAGTTCACTCAACTGATCAAATTCAGTATGTAGACCGATTAATCTGTTGTTTGACTTTGTAATAAATTGTCATAGTTTGTGACATTGAGCTCTTGATGAATTACGTAACTAATAGTAATTTTATAATTTCTTAATTTTTCAATTGCTTTTTATTAAATAAGTTAATTGTGTCTCCCTTGTTTCATCGAAAAGAAATTGCCAAATTATCACTTCCCAAACAATTTTCCGCATAATTTCATTTGCCAAATTATTACTTAGCAAAAAATCTCTTCACAAATAATTGTAACGCAAACTTAATGTTTTGCAAGTGAACTTTTAAACAATATCTTGTTTACCAACTAGCACTTTTACCAATTTTTATGTAGTCAAATATTTCAGTTGGAAATAGTTTTGGTAAAACGGCAGGATCCCAAGTTAATTAGATTACATTACAGCAGCTAATATACGGGATCCTGTTGTTTTACTGAAAAGATTTTGGCAAAATCTCACTACCCAAACAAATTATAGAAATCTTTTTTTATACCAATGCAATGTTTGGAATGATTTTAGTACGCACATTTTCATTTGGACAAATTTTTACTTGGCAGAATATTATCAAGGATAATGTCATTTAGCCATTTGGTCTTTAAGCAAATGATTTATTACATCAAACAAACTTTAGACAATAAACTTTTGGTCAGTTAGTTATGTTTATTTATTTTGTGACTATAGTAATTAAATAATAACTTTGAGATCTGTGTAGGATTTAGGAGCGAACCAAGCTAGTGTAAACTTCCAATAGGATCACTGACATTTAGTAACAACTGCTACAAGCTTATCTCCATGCGACAGTCCAGTGTCGTCCGAAGTAAGTCTGTAGTCTGTACATTATAAACAACCTTCCTATCTAAACTTTCCACTCGATTAGCTAATGTTCAGTTACTTCAGAGCAGGAGTCGCCAACTCGCCTGACCAGCTTCCCGAACGTACTAGATATCTACGAGAACTTAATCCGAGTCCAAGTTAACGTGAGATATTTCATACATATTTGATGAGTTGGCTCTTGAAGAAACGTCTGACATATCACGTGCTTTACAGGAGTATAATAAGATTGGGAAGCTTAGTGAATTTGTGTAGTTCTTAGTAGAAAAAGTTATCAAAAGATAACGTACAGGTGATGCAGTTCTGAAGATAATAATTTCATTTAATCACTGCGACTACGGTTATTACTTTTGCTTAGCTTTATAAACTTTAAGGATAGAGTACTAAACTACAAAAAAAACGTCGCATATGATCTACATCTGACATCACACTTGGTAATATTACTAAACAATTATTTATATTCTCTACCGGGAACTCATTAGCTTAATTTTTATGAAATAGTAAACTTCATGTTGAAATATTTATTCATGCTCACTAATACATTTTACATCAAAAAGGACTCATGTGTGATACTAAAGGTACCATTCCGTATGCTACCGCAGGCGGCAGCAGCAGGCGAAGTGTCTCCGCGAGTAGTTATTATACAGGATGGATTTTTGAGATGCGTCAGTAAGGGCCCTGAACCGGTTTAGCTATAGGAAAACGGTCTTAGGAGACTGTCCTGAATTTTTTGAGACATTTTAAACAGCATTCACAAATTCGTAAAAAAAATACAGACAGCAAGAAAATGGGCAGTTTTCACAAAAACTTATTTTGATGCCAATCGATCCTGCTTCCTCTATGGATCAAAAAACTCTACTAAACCAACTTAGGTTTGAGTACTAAAAAATTGCCTAAATTGCAAAAAACTTTTCCCTATATTTCATAGGAAATGAAACTCCAACAACGATAGATAACACGAAAAAAAAAATTACAAATTTCGTACGAAGACGCGTTTTTTTTTTTTTAGTACAAAATTTAGATAGTTCCCATAAAGTCTGCAGGTTCAAAATTATTTGAGCTATTGTTTTTTCGCAGAACTTCGGAAGGCACACCCAACAAACTATCTTGTTCTCAAAGCAAATTAAATTATAACGCGTATTCATTCAAAGTTAATTTTGTTATTTATTTTCGGCTAGTCTGTCCATCACTATATGATGGACAGACTATGAAAGATAGTTTGCTTGAATCATTTTGAACTTTCAGACTTGTATGGGAAACCTTAAAAAAGACAGTCCGCTACAAAAGTCAGAAATGGCATAAAACCTTTGTATGGAAAAGGATTTTCAAAAGCAACGAACTATCTAAATTATTTTGTTCTCAAATAAAATTATAACGTGTATTCGTTCGAAAGTTGAAATTCCATTTTTTTTCTTTATTTACGGCTAGTCTATCCACCGTTAAAAAAAGTTAGGTTGGACACTCATTTCCTACGACAATCCAGTATTCAGCTTCCAGCTATCCAGCTATTCCAGCCAATGCAATCGTCAAATAAAACAACGTTTTCAAAACAAAGTACTAAGGGATATAGTCAACGCGTCCTCCACCAGGACCTGAAGATGGATGTCGTTACCATAGTTATACAAAAATATGCAGAAGCTCATGAACACAGACTAAATCATCACGTGAATGTTGAGGCGACCCAAATCCTTGACAACACCGAATTAGTGCGAAGGCTAAACTAAAAAGGGTAAAATCTTTTGAGTTAGTTTAGTGCAGTGTAAGTGACCTTAAACTGTAGTGCAAGTGCCGACTTTAATAAAGAACACGTGAATCAAGCGTCTTCCCCTTAACTTATAGTGAATAAGAAAGACGTTATTGGACGACTTCTTAATTTTATAGTTACTTAGCAGTTTAAGTTATATTTAAATTACTTATTAGCTAATAGGCTAGATTGTAATGTGAATAAAAGTATCACCAATTGTGTAAAGTTATTAGAAAAAAAAAAATGTTCCTACGAAATGTAAGTGATCCTTTAATGAAACAGGACCGACTGGCATCAAAAAAAAGTTTTTAGAGAAAACTGCTCTTTTTCTTGCTGACAAAATTTATTTCAAAATATTATATGAATGCAGATCAAAATGTCTCAATTTTTTTTAATTTTTTATGTAGTTTTCTTGTAGCTACAACGGTTAAGGTTACCCAATATACGAGTATATTACGTACTTAAATACAAAATAGACTTGACAAATATTCGTACAGTTAAAGTATTACACGTCAAAATATATAGAGTTGTGGCCGTGAATCTTAACTATTGTCAAAGTTGTAAGACTCCTAATTTCAGTCACCATATTTCACAAGATAAAGAGCGAAATCAAGGTAACTGTTGACAGCCATTCTCCATGAGGTGCCTTAATTGAAACCCGTAGTTCCCCGATAACATCTGAGCTTGATTTATAAACTAGGTATGTGAAATATTCATAGGACTAATTTACTGTAAAACGATTCCCTTTTATTTATAAGTAACTGAGGGCGTCTATAGAACCTCACATCGATTCATGTTATACCTGCCTAATACTTTATTATTTAGATTTAATTGATAAAATCAATTCGTACCTATTACATCATTCAATTGGTTACCCATTAAGAAGAAATTTTAGTAGTAATTATCTAGGTAATCAAACACTGAAAACTATTAGAAGTATCTAAACTATTAGAAATTTTAGTAGTAATTATCTAGGTAATCAAACACTGAAAACTATTAGATACTTGCACGTGAAAAAAATAATATGAGAGTTATCTTCCGAAATGTACATTGTTCACTTTGCCATTGCGCAGAATTTATTATGTTTGCAATAAGTTTTAATAAAACATCAAAACTTATCTCGAGAAGTAATAGAAAAAGTTCTGTAATGACCTAAGATTTATGGAAAACATGAAATATATCAGCTGGTATATTTCATGTTTTCCATCAGCAGCTGCTGATGTGGCCGCAAAAGTTCTTCGCAAGTTGTTACTAGATCTTTCACCGTATTTTCATGCTGGCAACATAGACTCATAAATAATGAAGTACATAAGGAACATTAAGTACCTAAATCTAAAAACATTTGTTATTTTGCTGATATTCTTTAGATATACCTAAAATCTAGAACACAAACTTAAATGGTTTTGCAAGCAAATTTTTGTAAATACTTATTTCATATAACCTAGCTGCACAGTCATGTATGCTCAGCTATATACAAAATGTGTAAGTTTGGAAACGGTTAAAAAAGGGAACTCCAAGTGCGAACTGAAATAATCCAAAACGGTAGGTTTCCGAGCAACTTGCCCATTTCACTTTTCAAAAAGTTTCCTTTTTGTCACATGCAGGCTTTTGTTGGCCACAGCAACCACGAAGACCCTAAAATGACCGAAGTCTTTTATAAAGCATACTGGAATCCTAAAATGCTTGTTTTTTTCTGTTTAAAAGAAAGTCACAAAAATTCTTAAATGAAACAGCATAATATTATGATCCATTTTATTCATTTCATTTTAATGGACTCTCGCCGACTTTCTCGTCGCATTCACATCGTTGGTGTTCACTCATTAAAAGATTCCATTAGAGTTTACAAATTGGGAAAATTGCCCCAATTTAGGGGCATGAGGAACAGGGTGTAAAGTTTACTCATCCCCCATAGAAAAGGGAGGATCCTCCGACCAGACGGGTGTGATGTCTGGCGGGCAACTGCCCAGTGGTTGAAGTCGGGAAGCTTGCATATATGTCCATCGCGCGGTAAACTCTAATTGCGCGATGCAGGATTTGTGTGACATTAGGATGTTGTGTGACATCAGGTCTTTGATGCATAGTTCGCATGTAGCGATGTAGATGCCGCTACAGTATCTCTAAGTAATATAAAACTAAGTCGCTTTTCGCTTTTGTCTGTAAGCCCGCGTTGTTCTTCTAAATTACGCAACGGATTTTGATGAGGTTTTCAACATCATTTAGAGACTAAATTCCGGAAGGTTTTTATATATAATTCTTTTATACCCCCCCCCCATCACCCCCCCACGGGGGGTCTACCCCTTTTCCTTTTTTTTATTTTTTCTTTCTTTTCTTTTTTTTATTTTTCTTTTTTTTTACTTTCTTTTTTTTTCGTTGTAGCTACACAAAAACGATCTTAGGAGACTGACCTTAACTTTTTGAGCCAAGTTAATCTGCATTAAAAAATTTTGAAAAAAAATTACAGTAAGCAAGAAAATAACTTTTTTTGATGCCAATCAATCCTGTTTCTTACTAGGATCAAGAATTTCTATAGGACCAACTGGGGTTCGAGTACAAACTTTTCCGTACAAAAGTTTCTTGCGTTTTCTGTCTTTTTAACGGACAGATTTTTTTAACGTTTCCCATACAAGTCTGAATGTTTAAAATTATTTGAGATCATTTTTTTTGTCAGAACGTCGGAAATCGCCAGCAACAAACTATTTCGTTCTCAAAGTTAATAAAATTATAACGTGTATTCGTTCGAAGTTTAAGTTTTTGTTTATTTTCGCTAAGTCTGTTCATCATAAAAAAATAAGTTGGATTTTTTTTCCTACCAAAAGCATGGTTTTTTTTTTTGACTTTTCTAGTACTCAAACCTTAGTTGGTCCAATTGAGGTTTTTAATCCTTATAAGAAACAGGATCGATTGGCACCAAAAAAAGTTTTTGTGAAAACTGCCCATTTTCTTTCTCACTGTATTTTTTTTCAAAATCTATGAATGTAGATCAAAGTGTTTCAAAAAGTTAAGGGCAGTCTTTTAAGACCGTTTTCCTGTAGCTACAATGGTTAAGGTAGCTGCCCTTACTGCCCCATCTCAAAAACCCAGCCTGTATATATATTTGTACAACGGCTCTAACAATTTCCATGAAAGTTGCAATAAAGGGGTTTACGGGGGTGAAAAATCGATCTAGCTAGGTCTCATACCTGACAAAATTCGTTTTCTCTGTATTTTCACCCTAGCAGAGCTTGGTCGCCCCAAGTTTAAATCAAGATGTCTACCTTAGAATAATGACATGGCAGTATGGATTAAGGAAGTACCTACTATTATGGCAGTATGGAATTAGAAAGTACCTACTATCATTGCAGCATGGAATTAGTATGTACATGTAAAAACCTTCATTACAGGACTAATACTAATGTTACGAAAACAACATTCACCTATATAAAAGTATTAAGAGGCGTAGCTGCGTAGGCAGTAGCTACTCGAACAAATAATATTTCCTCAACTTTGAACACAATTTCACCCATACCTAACTTTGTATTACAACGTTTCATACCAAAAGTACCGATTGGATTTCATAATAATTTTGAATTCAATTTAACACCACACGTGTAGATTTCCGCTTCAACCAGATCTCTCTATTTCACAAGACGTACTCGTGTAAGGTGATACTATTATTTCGTGGATGGCAGACCATCTTCACATATCGAGACTCCTCACATATCGAGACTCCTCACATATCGAGATTCCTCACATATCGAGACTCCTCAGTGCCTCGGAAAGCACGTTAAGCTGTTGGTCCCGGGTGTCATTCGTGGATCTTTGACAGCCGTTATGGAAACTTGATTGTTCGTGTTATCTTTTTGAAGCCCTTATTTCTAATGTTGTAAAATAATCGGTTTGTAGAGAAGGGAATCATTTTATTTCAATCGCAGTAATTTTAAACTCTGAAAAAAATCATCGTAGTATACCCCTCTCAAATCACTCTGATTCTTTCAATTTCTAGTTTCTTTTATAAAGATTAGGCAATTTTCTATTAAAAACTTAAATCATTTTAATAATTCAAAACTAAAATATGAAATGTACCTACTCTACGGGAAAATAATTAAGTGTCACGCTTCATAAAAGTGTTGATCACTCCGAGGCGAAGATTTACATTTGAATTTCATTGCATTCCTTGGTGGTGAGTAATCGTGTGGAGGATTCAGCGCTTATTTTCATATATGTAAGTCTGAAATCATCACCATGCAAACGGGTGATCTATGCCCGTACATTCTCTGTATGCGATGAGGTCTTTGCCCTACAGTGGGACAACATGAGGCTGTTATGTGTTATGTAATCTACATTTATGTAAGTTAAACGAATGCAGAATTAGTTTATGCAACATTATGAAACTGTTATTCTTATCAAATAACCAAGATCCGTTAAATTTAATCAAGAACTCCTATTGATTGTACCTTAATTCCAAAGTTGGTTAAAGTTTCAGGTGCAGTCCCTTGGGTATCGGAACTGTTGATCAATAAATTACTAAAGTTAAGCTCGGCCTCTGACCTTAGACCATGGTATACTACAGTATAAATAGATTCATGTAAGGTGATGGTGGGAGCGAGACGAAACACTGTATTGATAGTGGTGTTTTAGGTGGGTACAGTAGTGATGCCTGCGGATAATTTATATATGTTATTTAGTAATTTTATTCATACTGTTGGTTGTTGCATAATATTCTATGTACTATTAGTTTTATTTTATATTTATGTATAATTCTGAATTTTAAACCTGACTTGGTTTCCGTACGTTTTTTTTTCGGGTGACCACTGAAAATCAGCGCTGTGCTGTGGGTCTCCATAGCACAGCATCATGCTGAGTGGAAGCCTTCTTGTCACAGTCATGACGTGCCAGCAGCTGCCTACTATTTCTGTTTTGTACTCGTTATTGTATACGTATTGTTATTGTTTTGTTACCTACTCGAGTTTTTATTATTTTTTTATGCACGTGTTTCTGTGACGAATAAAATTATTTTTCTTTCTTTCTTTCTTATGTATATGTATAATTTTAATATTCTGTGAAGACCGAACTTACACAGCGATAATAAAATCTTTGATATAGAGCAAGCAACCACAAATGATAACACGGCAATAATTATGTACCTACTCGTATAGTTCACATGACTCCATCTTTTATACTTGCATTCTTATGACTGATATCGACGTCGATGTGAAACATATTTTACAATGTTATTGTTACATCGACAAACGTCGCACCACACTGGGTGTGGTTGTGGTATCAGAAAAAAAAACCGTCCAAGTGCGAGTTGGACTCGCCCACGAAGGATGCCGTACCATCGTACAATATTTAGCAAATATGACGTATAAAAAAAAACTACTTCCTAGATCTCGCTCAAACCAATTTTTGGTGGAAGTTTACATGTACATCATATTTTTTTTTTAGTTTTACATTCTCTTATTTTAGAAGTTACAGGGGGGGGGGGACACATTTTACCACTTTGGAAGTATCTCTCGCGCAAACTATTCAGTTTAGAAAAAAATTATATTAGAAACCTCAATATCATTTTTGAAGACCTATCCATAGATACCCCACTATTACACTACACGTATAGGTTTGATGAAAAAAAAATTGTTGGGTTTCAGTTCTAAGTATTAGGAACCCCAAAATTTATTGTTTTTTTTCTATTTTTGTGTGAAAATCTTAATGCGGTTCACAGAATGCATCTACTTACCAAGTTTCAACAGTTCTTATAGTTTCAGAAAAAAGTGGCTGTGACATACGGACGGACAGACAGACAGACAGACAGACATGACGAATCTATAAGGGTTCCGTTTTTTGCCATTTGACTACGGAACCCTAAAAACCGCGATGAATATGTTCGCTGTTTCGCTGACTAAGTTTGTTGCGAATCACAATAACCGGTCATTGAGGAAATTCAATATGCTGTCAATTTATTTATTTTCCAAGATTATTTATTATGTGAGGCAGCAATAATGCTAGCGGTGGAAAATGCAATGTCCCCCGCGCAAAGAGTTTAGTGGTCAGTGGTTTTCCCAGCGCCGCCGCCGTGTGGCAATAACTTGTGTTCTGCATCATTGTGGTTAATATTCATCTGAATAGACTTTATCTTGGACACCGGCATCTTATTGACTCTCCTTCTCCAACCGTGATACTCATAAGCCCACATTGATAAACTGAATTGTTTTATCAACTCAAACGACTGCAATATTTTTTCATATCAAGCTTCGAAAATATATCGAGTTTTGGCCCAACCTTATAAGATTCACTTAAAAAATACTGGCCGCTTGTACTCAAAAAATATAGAGATGCCATTTTTTTTGCTATTATTATTATTTGCTTTCTTAATAAACGACATTTTTTGTTAATACGAACCAGGGTGATATTTAAATATTTGATTGTAACTTTTTAAGATTCTTAAGGTATACCATTCCGTAGCCAACCGCAGGCGACGTCTCGCCGCGACACGACTGGTTTCTATGAATTTCTACGAAACACCTTCCGTAGCTAGCGACACGTCACCTTCATAGAAGCATATAAGAACACATAGAAACTAGACGTGTCGCGGCGACACATTGCCTACAGTTGCCGCCTGTGGTCGGATACAGAATTGTACCTTAAGATGTTAGGCAAAATATACCTAAATATTCAGTCCAAGATTTTTTTATTATGATTATATAAAGAAGAATACAACTAGAACATTCCTCTGCTATGAACTGCAGCTCAAATGTTCGTTCATTGCGGTTCGTTGTCTCGTGTGTACGAGTATAATGAGCCGATTAAATCCTACCGTAATTACACAATAATTTGTCTATTCAATCATTATGTTAGAATGAAAGCAGAAAGGCAAATAAATTAAGCTGATAATAAACATGTTTGTAGCGTAGGGCTGTCCTACTGGGGGACGGGTGATATACATACTCGTTGATTGTTGCATTGAAGCATTATACAGTTCCTAGGCACAGTATAAATATGGACAGTATGGAAACAAGGCCTATTTGTTAAAATAATAAACTACCCTCCATTTTTAAAAATATTGCGGCGACCACTCGTCTCAACACGGCACCCGCAACTGATAGCATCGCAAAAATCGCTTAGGGTCTCGTTGATGAGCGCGTCTGTGTGAGTATGCCGCTTCGAAAGTTTATTACGTAGTTTCTGTACCGTCCATATTTTACTGTTTCGCGTAAAAAATATAACTAGTTGACCTACTGTATTTATTCAAGTTTCCAGTAAACTTAAAGCAAAACTTGACTTTTAAACAAAACTTGAATTTTATACAAAACTTAATGGAAACTTGAGAAGTATCTCATTGAAACATTATCACGTTATTTCAATGATCACATGCCTCACTCTCTTCAATGCAAATTATAATTTATGGTCTTATTTAAGGGAAAGCGTTATTGTTTAATATTCTCACCTTTATAAATTTAAAAGGGGACTTTAATGCCCTCCTAACTTAATTTGATAAATATCTGAATCTTGGACCAGCTATCTAAGATCTTAAATAATTATGCTTTGATATATTTATGTAGGTAAGGAGTTATTGATGTGTCGCCAAGTTGAGGTTTATCATACAAAGTTGGACGTGTTTTAATAACAGTAAGACGTTCATGACATAATAAACTATAATAATAATATTACAAGTCTCTCAGCTGCCAGCCCTACCAATTTGTAACACACACCGAAATAATTTTGTATGCCTCCGTTACAATAGTAACCACACATACCTAATTGAATATTAAAATATATCAGAGTGTGCACTAAATTATAACTAATGTTAGCAATTTCGTTTTGTTAGTTATTATTTAGTTATCTATTAGTTCTAGCTTTCATAATTTATAATGGTTGCTTCATTTTGTCAAACTAAGTTTGAATCATGGAGTTATTATTGTGTGTATGCTTCTTTGTACTTTACTTTCTACCGATTATGGTAGAAAGTAAAGTAAATTACGCTATGATCCCTCTATTATAGTGAATCACAACTGAGTGCATCTTCAAAGTTTTCATGTTTAATAAGCCCTAAAATGAGGTCAACAGTTTATTAAGTAAAGCCACAATTACGCTGAAACTAAGCATTAATAAAGGGATATCACCGCCGAGTAAGATTAGCATATCAAAAGCCGCATTGCCCGGTCTTGGGGTAAGGTGAAATAGTGCGGGAAAAACGGTGACGCAAAACTGTGACGTCATCGAGGTTCAAGTACCTACGTCTTTGAAGGCCGGAAGATAAGTCACGATATAAAATTACATTCAAGCATTCCGCTTTGATGAGATCTATTGTCCTAGTTTATACCATTGTAAAGCTGTTGTCTTTATTAGCTGGAGATTTTTACGAAGATAGTTGAATTTTCATTTGCAGTTTTTTGTTCCGGCCAAAAAACTACATAACTTTAGTAAAGTGTAGTTAGCCATATCAAGTTATAGTTATATGCATAGACAATTAATCGTTTAATTTTAAACTAACTAGTTAAATAATTTAAAAAGCAGTCTCAATATGCAACTAATCCCAGTAGGCTGCTAACATAATGCTTTATTATTATCAAACCCGAAAGCGAGTATGTAATCAAATCAGAGTTTGACAATAGAATTGTAAAGGTCATCTGTATCGATAAACTCGGTTCATGAAGTTTGTTGAAACTTACAATTTCAATTTGCCATTAAAAACGAGCAGTCTAACCTACTTTTACACTAATTTAACACCATGGGGCGGTGCAAATGGAAATACCATCCACGACTTCACATTTTTCGCGAGAACACAATCATAAATCAGCCTGAAAAGTCGAGAAAAACTCGCCAAAAGAATTTCACAATGAACAACTAGTAATACCAACTTGGCATTGATAATTTTAGGATAAAACTTATTTTTAAACCCCATTTTCACATCACTATGAATATTGTTTTCATAAGAGCGCTTAGTAAACGCGGTAATTCCCGTATTTTTGAGAACATTCGAACCAACTGTAATTTTACATACTCGTAATCCTAAATTATTAAGTATTTCCCTAGGTACTGTATTTGTTTTTTTCCGAAGTAGAATGTGATCATAGTTTAATTATATCGATGCTAGCACACCACAAAATGCTTTTGTCCGTGGGCAAATGAGTAATGCGTCCAGCCAGGCAACCTGCGATGGCAGCTACGGTGGCGGGTGCGGTCGCGGGCGCGGATGCGGACGCGGACGGACAGTTGTAATGTACTATCTGATATGGATCTATTCAAACATACGGAGTATATAACAACTGTACGCCACCGTGCCTGCCACCGCCACCGGGTCTGTCTGAACAAAAAATAAGAGAAAGTCTCAGTAGATTCTACATCATGGTATCTGTAAACCACAAGTTAAGCACGAGTTTAGGCCGAGCCTCTGTCGTTATTTAATGTTCTTGTTTCCACATGGAACATGTTGTATAACTTGTTCATATTCACAAAGCCGGCAATTTATCTCTTTAAAATTTTAGTACCTAATACTTGGCTATCAACCGATTATAATTATGGATCTGTACTATATACACCTTTGACTAAAAATCTAAGCTCTGTGCATAAAAATAGTTGCGAGACCGGCTAGCGCGGGCGTACCTTTGTGAATAGCAAAACAGTTGAAAGCTTTCGATTGACTGATGCCCAAATATTTATAAGGCTACCGGTTTTATTTATGAGTTAAACATGAAAGTACCTATCCGGTTCCGTAAGAGATTATGTCACCAGAATGTAATGCAACACAATGTGGTTGATAAACGTGGAAATATTACATGGTTTGTTTATTGTTTCTCTACGCGCTAAACGTCCAGGCGGTAGTCTGGCTCGAAGTCGTATCTAATCGAATGGTGATATTTATTTATTAATTTATTCATGTTGTTTACAGGCGACACTTTTTGTGACATACGATGACGTTTGGGTACCGTATTATGTGTATTATATAGGTACCTACCTGTCTATTGCTACCATAATTATAATCTGCGGTTTTTTAATAACACTCTTGGCAAAAAATGTTTCCGTCATAATATTGTAATTATTACACAAAAAAATATTGTAATGTTTTTTTTCTAATCTGCACAAAGTGAGTCCTTTGATATCTACTAAATAAAACAAAAATAACACTGATGTACTTACGCTCCGTGTCTTCATTATTAATTGGATCTTGTATTTTCGTCGTTCATTCATTTTCCTCAATTATTATCCGGAACTCTGCTGACCGTACCGCACGTCCGTGTCTCAGTTACGTCACAGAGCTAATCAAATTGTCGGAGCTGAAGCGCGTAATCAGATAAAGACGGAATGCGACGCAACCATTACGTGGTATAAAGGATATTGATTATATCAACGTGAGGTAGAGATGCAATGGATGCTTAACATGAATTTACAGTACTTTAACGTCTCGTCACCGTAATTTATACGTAGTACCAGTCATTGATTAGAGTTCTATTGATAGCTCCCTAGCTTTTTTGTAGACGGCAGTTGTGCCGCATAGTGTTCCACGAAATATACCTATTTATGGTATAATTATTTCTAAGCATCATTTTAAGTAGTTATTAGCGTTCATTGAAAACGAGCAAGTGGGTGCCTCCTGCTTAATTAATCAGCAGAATATGTTGAAACGCCTGTTAAATACACATGAATAAACCTCGTGAAGCGTAATATCGTATTGAATCGAACCAAACTCCGGCCGTTGTTAAATAACAGTATACAATGTTCCAGAAATAATAAACTATCTGCGATGTAAGGCATTTTATTAGCGTCTGCCAGTTTAGACAATAACAGATGCACGGGTCGAACGATCAGGTTAAGCTACGCTTGCCTCGTCTGTGGATGGGTAACCATCTTTACATCCCAAGACCCATCCGTGCCTCGGAGAGCACGTTAAGCCGTTGGTCCCGGCTGTCATCCATGGATCTTTGACAGTCGTTATGGGTAGTGAGAAGGTAAAATGTCTGACAACCAGTCTTACCAAGGGGTATCGTGTTACACTGTAACCGGGTTGTGGAGGTCGTATAGGCAGTAACTTCATGTAAAATACTGGTATTCAGCTGTATCCAGTCAGACTGGCAGCCGACTACAATATAGTTGAGAAAAGGCTAGGCCGATTTTTAATAAAATAGTACATCCATGCACGTTATAGTTTCCTCCATGCACCATAACGTATAGTTTCTTACAAATGGCTCTCCTCACTGAACAAAACAACTTTCTGTCACAAAAGACGTGCTACCCGACACTATTGGACACTTTAAATCTGATCACAATGTAATTTAAGTAAAATGCAGCTTTCAAAATTTAATGTAATTTTATGCGTCTGACACCCGTTTCTTCGGTCATTTCGTACATTGATCGAAATTGCGGTCACTGTCCGGACTATAAACTAATCACGAATGAAACTGAATAACGGTTGTGTGCTACATCGTAAAATTTGTATAGACAAAATAATATTTTAATTTTCTCTAAAATACAGGAGAAATGGTGATGATGGAATGTTTATTGAAAAATCTATATATTTTAAAGGAGAAACTGACTGACCGGCTGACTAACCTAAATATCAGCGAACAGCGCACTTTGAACCCGCGGCCTCCCCTAAGTACATACTTACCTATGTAGTTCGTTATTACAGATGGGCTTTTCATGAATTGCAGTATGAAAGTCACACGTGATCAAGTGAAACTGCCTTAAATTATAATAGTCTTCTCATTTTCAAGCAGGTTGGTATAACTTTGAAACTACTGACACGCCTCGCGTAGTTACGATACATTAACAAAACTTCGGATCTAGCACTAATTGCGGCTCGAAACATGAACATAATTGATTAATATTGCGCTTTGGGAGAAAGGATAAAAAAAATAGTTTGATAAAAAACAAAATTTGCTTGCTGAATTTTCCTGTCATTTAAAAAACATTTATGACTAAATTATGTCTGGTGCAACTTGCAAAGTATTCTCTAAAGCAGTTTACTACGGCTATAAACCGTTACTACTATTACTCTCAGGTTTAAGCAAATAGTTCTGAAGATGGATGGTGAATGATTGTGAAAAATGCAATCTAACAAAATGTACGAAAAGCTAAAACATTTGAAATAGGAACATGTACCTAAGTAGATAGAAAAGAAGGTGGTAACCTGAGTGTTTTGCTTTGACCCTTGCTTCGTAAAAATATTCGGTTGTCGTATAATAATTGTATTCCCAAAGGTATTTGTTTATCCGTTAAAAGTTTAAAACTAAAAGTACTTCCCGGAAAATCTTTAATATCTCGCAGCATTCAACAAGACGGAACATTTTAGTAATAAGTACCTATTGCTGTATATATACTTGAGCTTATAAGTTATAAGTCAGCCCCTTTGTGAGGTCTGAATAACAAATTAACTTATGCAATATTTGTCTGATATTAGCTAAGTTTCTCGCGTAAGCGAGTCACGGTAGCTTTGTGGCACATCTGTTACACTTAGGCTCAATTCGCACTGAGAACGCAGCGACCGGCAACACACCGGCAGCACTACTTGCGAAGAAAAGACGCGCGGCCGCGGTCGGGCGCTATGCATTGGGACAGTTTATATTGCATTCTACGAAGAAAAGTCGCAGGATGCCGCCAGGCGGCTACGCGCCTCTACGCGAGCAGTCGCACGCCGCCGCTGCATTTGGACGCTTGACAGCTCGCGGCGCCGCAGGCGGCAGCATAGATAATACACTATATAATAGCCACGATATGATTTTTTTGAGTATCTCAAGTGATACTACGTATATATATTTTAGTTATAAAGATAAAGTTTAAAATCATTTGAAATTGAAACTACTCGCCGTTTCTCTGCCGGCCGCTGCCATCTCGATGTGAATTGAACCTTATTTAATATTCGCGTGATTTATGGACTGATTACTATTCCACTGTAGTTTGAACCATATTTGTACGGAATAAAGTTGTAATTGGTATGTTGAAGGTTTTATAAATTATGAACAAGGGACACTTGACAGGCTTCAATAAGAACATAATGAGTAGAGCAAATCAAAGTGATTATTTTCACCGATGATAAGCACTGCTTTTACAAACTCTCATTCAGCCTCTCATGAAGCCAGTACCTACCTTCACGTTTCAGAATTTTAGTCGACTTGTCGTATACGTAAAATTTTCAGAAAATGTCTTCTTTGTAACACCACGTTTTTCATATTTGCAACAAGCGTCCGTGTATTTCTGATAAGATTTCTTAAAGCATTTGCATTAATAAAGTTCTCCAACAAAGTGAAAATTTACTTTGACGATGGTATTTGTGTTACATGCTGTTTAGTGTTATTGCATTGCATTGCATTATTACTTATTTATACAATGAGCATAGTTGATTGTATATTGATTACATGGATACAACTACAACTTACAAGTAGGTGCCTTAAATAATTTTACACGGACTTGTTTTCACTTTTTAACATGCATATAATTTTCCTAGAATTATTTTATTTTTATATTATTCACGTAAATCTTTCAGCCTGAAAATGTATTTAGACTTTAGGAACCCTATTTGATTCTCTCTTCAGAAGGTTGTGCAAATGCTCGCAAAACTTCCACCTACATCTTAAACTTACAATGCGTAAATTATTCGGTTTAAAATACCAAGTTCTTTCTAGCATAGTATAATTAAGTTATACTTACTGTCAGCTGTGAAGCTACCATATATGCTGTATATTTTCAATGTTTTTTTATAAAAATATTTAAAAATGTAAATGATGTGTCTATAAATGAAATAGTAATAATTATAAATATATCGTATCTGTATCTGTTTTACTGTGAACATAAATAATT
This sequence comes from Agrochola lota, assembly GCA_947364205.1. Classification (NCBI taxonomy): domain Eukaryota; kingdom Metazoa; phylum Arthropoda; class Insecta; order Lepidoptera; family Noctuidae; genus Agrochola; species Agrochola lota. The sequence goes on along the minus strand of OX376235.1, from coordinate 13,736,563 downwards.
ACATAAATAAAAGACAAGTGCAAAAAAGAACAAAATAAAATGTACGTTGTTAATATCTACGGGTTTCACCTATCATAATTTCATTTATGTATACATTTGCGAAGATTGAATGTGGTTATATACACTCTGACATTAGTGTTTATTAGAACCACACATAATATACCAGGCATTACATTTATCTGAGCTACTATCTCGGGCAGAACAACATATTCAATGTAAACCAATCTGCTGAGCGTCCACTCGAACAATGTATTCGATCTTTGTCGAGATACCAAGATACCACTAAGAGGCTGAGCATGCAAGGTTAGCTCTAACCACAATGTTAAATTATTCAAGAGTATTCGTTATCCACCGGATTACAAAGATCAAGAGAACTAATGTTTATGTAACTGAATGTTCAGAGTATATAGATATAGATTAGAAACTCGTGTAACCTAAGTTTTATAATAAATTATATGCTGATTGAGTTTCATTTTGATGAGTTATTTTCGCTTGAGTAGGCTAGAGTATTATATTAAGTGTTAATTTATTTTTTATTTTATTTCACCGACTATAAGGGATACCTGCAGACTAAACATACTGGAAGTATTTACTTTTATGAGACGTTCTATGGTGATAGACATTTGTGCCGTTATGAAAAAGCCTAATCTAATTAAAAAAGACTGAGTAATAAATTAATTAGAGATAATTATAGAACATCTTTTAATTTGCATTAATAGTTATAAACAGTATAATAGTGTTATATTCTGGTAATGCTTGTACATAAAGTCACCGGGCTTGTTAGTAGGTGTACAAACAGTGATTGTGTACTTAATTAATTAAATTATAGTTATTATTTATTTATTTACATAACAAAAAAATAAAATAATCAAACACTACAAAATATACAATGGGCGGCCTTATCGCTTATCGCTTTCCGTATTATCGTTATTTTGTTTATTTTAATTATTGGAAGCTCTATGCATAATATCGTGATAGCCCGTACGCGGTTGTGGGTTCAAATCCGAGCAAGTACCAATATGATCTTTTCAATTCATATGTATGTACTTTCTGAGTTTATCTTGAACATTACTGACATCGGTGAAGAAAAAACATCGAGAGGGAAACCTGGACTCATAGTTAATATAAGTCTGAAATGGCCAACCCGTCCTAAGCAAATGTGGCGATCAATGCCCGAGCCTTCTCTTCATGAGAAGAGGCCTTTGCCCTGCAGTGGGACAATAATAGCCTGGTATAACATTAATAATAAAAATAATGATAAAATTAATCTTTGGAGACAGACATAGCGGTTCATTAAATAATTTTTGGTCTCGCTGTTCTTCGTAATTGGTAGGTAACTGCACGCCAATGCAAAATAATCTTGAAACCAATTTAATGAACCTCACAGTCGCGCGTCATACTTACTTCGTCGGCGACATGCAGCGGATATTGCACGTCTCTACAGACATTAATATACAGCACCAATTAAGGTTTATTATTTGATTAGTTTAGACCTTATCACGAATGTTCACCTAGTTAGCAATTAAATCTTGAAGCAATTTAATTTAAGAGTCGTGTGAAGGATGCTTTCGAACCAGAAATGCTTTGTTTAATCGATATAATGGTATTTCCCTTTTAAACCTAATATCATTAAACATTCTTTGAACAGATTTGCCCTCATTAACAAAACTTTTTAGGCTTTCATGTCTCACACACATCAACTGCAGTCCTTTTGGCAGACGTCCACGCTATAAAAAGCTAGGAAGCGCACCATCAGTAACCTCACCTAAATCATTCTAGGTACTCCACTAGCTAGCTAGTCCGCTAAGAGAGAAATCAAAGCCCAACTTTTTATTTGAAAAAAAAAATCACCTAATTCTAATAACAGAGGAGAACAAGTCGCGAAGTAATCGATATAAAGAGAATTAATTACTGATACGCAAATTGAAGCTTGGAGTGTCTAAAGACGATTTATGAGCGGAACTGCCAGTAAAAAATATTTATGACGCCTGTTGATACAAGCTGAATATTTAGCAGGTTGCCATTTCTTCTTTTGAAACGGTATCATAATCTGTACACCTTTTAGTTATAAAGTTTTACGAGTGAGTAGGTGTTCTTGAGTTAGGTTTGTACCCTAACATCGACCTACTATATTATATTCCGGGTAAATCCTTTCGTCACTTATTGCCATGAAATGCCAATATAAAAAAGGCATAAAGTTTTCTATACAATGCAGTTTTTTCTTTTGTGTACAGGGCCAGGGCCTTACCCAGGGCAATAAGGCCTACAGAAGGATGCTCAGTGGTAGGTGCATCCCGTCGGTTGACATCATCTTCCACACTCACTAACTCTACGACTCTACGTATCTTTTGTTCAATTGCGTAATGCAAGAATGTTAAATAAGCGGATTTTTTTCCATTGTGAGCCTCAAAAAGGTGAAAATGGAAAAGTCAAACATTATTTTAACAGAAAAAGGAAAATTGTTGGAAAACTGCGACATTTATAGGTACTGAAATATATTCTGATCTGAATTTCTACGTCATCTAAGTGCACAAAGGCGAGTTAAATTGAGCGACCGCGATCCAAACGTTGTTTTATTGAAACTTTCGATGGATTCAGAGGACAGAGGATATGGAAGCTTTGGGCACGCCACAATTGCGGCGATAAGTCCCCTCTTTGAGGAGTGGCTTGAGAGGCGCCATGGCGTCCTCACCTTCCGCCTGACGCAGGTCCTCACCGGACACGGTTGTTTCGGGAGGTTCCTGTTCCGCGTAAGGCGGGAGGAAACGCCCGGGTGTCACCACTCTGTGGATCGCCCGGAGGACACGGTGGAGCATACGGTGGAGGTCTGCCCGGCTTGGGCGGAGCACCGCCGTGTCCTCACGGAGGCGATCGGCGGCGGCGATCACTCGCGTCCGGCCCTGGTTCAGGCCATGGTTCGGAGCGAGAGTGCATGGGAGGCCGTCACCTCCTTCTGCGAAGCAGTTATGTTCGCGAAGGAGGAGGCGGAGCGCTTGCATCTCCCTCGCGAGGCGAGGGAGATGCAAGCTGCACGCCCTCGCGGCCCTAGTCGCCGCAGGAGACGCCCCGGGCGTCGGGAGTCGAGAGCCGACTTCCGGCCACCGTAGGCGCGGGCTTGCGTACGGTGAGCAATGGGCAGCTCGCCGTCCGATAAGGACCAGGCCCGTGTCGACGGCGCGTTGTGTTCCACGCGCGCCTCAAAGAGATGTTAGCACCAAACGACGGGGTCGAAAGACCAATGCCTGCTGGGGTTGCGGGTTTGTCCGATAGGGATAACGCGGCCCCGGCACATAGGCAACGGAAGGAACACGGGTGGGTTTTAGTCAGTTAAAGTCTGACACACCCTCTCGCTCTGCCCAGAGCGGGAGAAGTCATATGATGATTTCCCATCCTGAAAAAAAAAAAAAAAAAGAGGATATGGAAGCTTGAAGTTATAAAATGCAAAGGTTATAGAAAACCGTCAAATACGTTGGTCGTGACAAATGAAAGCCGTTCTTACAACAAATTAGACGTTTCATAGGTGCATAAATTATAATAAATCACGAGAGCCCACAATAACAAATATTGATAGGTACTGAAATCATTGCTTGCATGTAGATATGCAAAGTTATTGTAGTGTTATCAACTCGAGCAAAAACCTCTCGAGATGCTCTCAAATGGAAGTCGAATGGTTCACGTTATCTCGAGGGATTCTGTGTGATGTGAAAACAGAGAAAAGGTGATCGGGTTAACAGTAATGTATATACCTATCTGTTTACGAACAATGGCATGAGTTTTGTTCAAACAATGTGTGTTGGGTGAAAATAGATTTTTACTTTTTATTTTTATCAAAATAGGTTTGAAACTTAACGCGACGTAATGGTACTGGAAAATTTACTGACCAATTTTATCATGCCCTACTACCATTAATGCAAAATCCATCAATATTATAAACTACTGATGGCAATTGTAAAGCAAACTTAAAACAAAACAAATGTATCTTGCCTGCATAACTTCTGGCCGTGGCCAGACTTTGGACTTTCTAAATAAAATTGATTGTTCTTAATACGTTTTAATGTATCTTTTGTAAGCCATTCATTGAAGCTACCTAAACTTTCTTAAGTAGGTACAGGATGCTGAATGCTGAATGAATTGCTGAATGTAATAAATCACAGAATTATGAAGTAAAAGATAAAATTAATACCTACTATTGATTTAATGCAAAAATACGCTAAAGTACTTAACTAGAAAAAAAGAAAGAAAGAAGGCGAGCTCGAGATCAGCTCACAATAGCCTGTAAGACGCTCCGTGGTGCTATTGACGCTCCTGATCTTCTTGATGTGCTGGCGCGCTTCTTTGTCCCAGACTATTACTGCCTGGGCAGAAGGCACAGGCTGTTTGCTGTGCCTCCATGTCGTACTGTTGCACGTGCTAAGTCGTCCATTCCTCGCACCCTGGCCGCGCTTAATGATCTCTTGGATTCTAACCCAACAGGCGACTTGTTTGCGGATGGATGGACGAAGAGTTTATTGGTATGTCAGAATTACTGTGAGAGGAATTTATGAAAGTGTTGTTATCACTTTCTTTCTTTTTTTTAAATTTATGTTTTGATGTTTTTATTTTGTATATTTTAACGTGTTATAATTGTCTCTTTTATTTTTATAATTTTAGTTACTGTAATTGGCTGTAACACAACCGTTGTTCCTAAATAAATAAATAATTATCTCAATTATCTTATTGATTCCATTTTTGTTCATCATCTCAATTTATCTTCAAGAAGGAATCCGAGAGGAATCGTATATCTTTATTGGTTATTAAGGAAAATGGGTTCCGCAATAAATTTTGTTTGTTTGTGAAGTAGACGATATTGAGCTATTTGTTGTGTTAGTGTGACAACGTAATCAAAATTGTTTTTTATTGAAGAACTAATGGTTTATTTCTTTCGCAATTATTATGATTAAGACGAATTTTTAATTAGGTAGGTATCTATAAAGTTTAAGGCTCGTTTTCAGAGTTTCCCATAATGAATATCCAGTAACTCAGATACATTTCTTATCATCATCATCATTTTCAGCCGCAAGAAGTCCTCTGCTAGATATAGGCCTCCTCTCTCGTCTTGTGCTTCTTGCGTTTAGCGGATTTCCGCGGCCTTCACAGTGTCATCTGTATTTCTTAACAGATGAACAATACTTAAAATCACTAAAGGTCGCATGCCAAATATGCTCCATTTGTGCATTTCTTCCTTTCATCATCTCTACAGTACTGACACCCTCACAAAAAAGCACCATGTGTTTTGTGAACACACGTGTACCTTCGTGAACTATTTATCACTTGCACAAATAGTGACACTTATAAAATTGTCAAATTTGTGTATAGTTTTTTTTTTATTAAATATGGGTTAAGGACCTGAAATAAGTGTTTTTTTTTTTGAGTTTACATACATCAGTTCCTCCAGACTGACCTTTTAGCAGTTGTGTGTAATGAGAAACCATGGGGGTACGAAACAAAACGAACGAGCGGTTGTAATCAAACTGCAGATAAAAACGGATATACTTGCACGACAAATCGTTTCGTTTCTGCTTCCAACTGTATTCTATTACAGGTAGGTATAGGAAGGGAGCCTTTTGCCGAACAAAAATCCCAACTAGTCTGAAAGAGATTTTGTCTATAGAAAAATTACAATAAACTGCGTAGGTAAGATACTAGAAATTCATTCCTTTTGGGTCCCTAAATTTCTCAATTCAATAGTAAAATTTCACAATCTACGTCGGAATTTCAATACTTGTAGGAAACAAGGGTTTATAATTTTATTCCTCGAAACGGACCAACGATGAAACATAGAGAAGAGCATGAAGGAATCGCAATAAATGATATCGATAGAACTTTTAAACTTCAACTGTCATAATTGTTTATTTATTAAAACTACCAAAAAAGCACAAAAAAGAACAGGAACAAAAATGAAAAACAAGGAATAAAATTATAACATTTTTAATTTGATTTTGTTAGCGAACCTGAATGGTGCGTTTCGAGGAATGCTTTTGGTGCGTTTCAAAGATGGGGCGCTTCGAGGAATACCTCAGAAACAAATAACGTTGGGTAATTTCTTAGCTTCGAAGCATGACGCATATTTTAGAACTATTTTTGTCGTTGTAACTTTAACTTAATTTTAAATCCTTTGAACAAATAAGGATAACTCGAGAAGTCTTTATTTAACAAGGCATAGCTGTTGACTTAGTAAAATTGTTGCTCATAATAATTATATGTAAATTAAAAAACTTTGTTGTGATTGTAGCTGTATATTATGACTACCTCTTAAAAATAAGATGGCTTCATTTCTTACTTGTTCGTATTTCCTTTTTCTTTTATTCATAAGCACCTAGTTGAGTACTTTCCTCCTCTTGGTATCTGAGCTAAGTTTCTTAAACTTCTGTATAGTATTAAAAAAATTAGTTATTTGAATAAACTCTGGTCGAGTTACTTGTTTTATTTTTCTTGTGTACAATGCCTAGGAAAGATAAATTAAAATAGCAATAATTTTTTTATGATACTTTTCTTTGTAAAGTTCGAGATAAGGTTTTCCGCAAAGCAAGAAGTGTTCATGTTTAATTGTGGGAAGAAACCATAGATGTATTATTCAGAACTAGCGTAAAAAAGTAATATATAATACATAAGAAAATTTCTTCCGGAACTTTTATATGCCTAACATTATGATGTTTTTTCATGTCGTAAAAACCGTGCGAAGCAGAGGCTGGAACACAACAAATGAGCCCGTCACCTATAATTACGAGGTAACTGTGGGATGACGTCATCGTTAAGTAACACCCTCCCCGCCCCCCGCGAGTGCTAGCCATGACACATTTCACATATTCACTCACGTCCTTACTGCAGATGATATGCACAAAGACGCGTGAAAGTGTTAGATACGGCAACATGTTACTCATGTGAGAGCTTTGCACCTAGCCTTGTAACCATACATTTCTCTCTGCAAGGAAAATATACGTGTATCCTTTGTCACTTTGAAGTCTTGTAACATTCTCTTTCAAAGGTTCGAAAAGCATCGAAGCTCTGGGAATGAAAAGCGAGTCGTTGGGTTCCTTCAGTTTCTAACAAAAAGTATATTCCATCCTAATCTGCGTAGAATATTATGGATGCGTACCTTGTTTTATATCTGAAAACAAATACGGTATTATTATTTTCACATGCCAATATTTTATAAACCTTGGACAAATGGCTCTTGTATTCCATTGAAACAAAATATTAGAAATTCAAATAATTTTTGTGTATTATCATTCTTGTTTCTCTCATTCTACGTTCACCTTATATTCAACTGATAAATGACGTGCGCCGCGATGTATAAAAATAAAGCGAATACGACAAAATATAACTCAATTAATCATGTCTACTTATCATAATCAACAAACAGTTCTTAGTTTTGTTTTTCCTAAAAGGATCTCAAAGGAAAAGTTTATCACAAAATAAAATATCATGTAGTTTCCCCTGAGTTAGAATCCACATCCACACGCAAAGCCAAGGTAATAAGTTCCGATTTCCCGAGTCCAGAAAAATTAAAAAAATGTCAAGAATATTATGTTTATTGTTGCATTAATGAAAAAAGGTGAGTAAAGGTAGTGAGTTGTAAAGTTTAACTCAAAAACAAAAGTAAGATGTATTTGGTCTGGTTTTGTGGATGCGAACCATCTTGGTTGTTTGGTGTCCGCAAGCTCGAGACACGATTCTTTACTCTGAAAGTTCCACTTCGCCATTATTATCTCAGTTTTATGCTACGAATAAAATAATGTTCGTGAAATAAATAAAAATAATAATAAAAAAAGATGTTTAGATTAGATTCAACTTAAGATCATATTTATATTACATAGTGTAATTATGTCAAAATTCTAATCTGAAATGACTAAATACTTAAGGTTGTCTGGAATAGTACTGTCTACTAAAAGCTTTAATAATACTTGTGCATAGAAGTTATTTGAAAAAAATTGTAGCAGTGAAAAGGAAAAGTGGGCACAAAATAATAAGCTCTTACTAAAACAAGGAAAAAATAAACCCGACTTCAAAAAAAAAACAAAAATCAAAATCAAAAGTCATTTATTCAAAATAGGCTGAGAATCAGCACTTTTCAAACGTCAAAATTACATAAGACAGTCCCCCAAAAACGCCCACCCTTCACCACTTCCTAGTGCTTAGCTGGGAAGAAGAAGTGGCGCAACAAACTCCCCAGCAGCACAGCTGTCTGTTCAGTTAGAAAACTTGATTCTATACAATAGCAGTTACGCAAAACAATTTACATTATGCAACGTAAAACATTACAACTCATTAAAGAAAAAACTGTAATGAGTAGATTATGTAATAATAAGTTGTCAATAATAAGTTTAAAAAAATAATAAATTGACTTATACAGTCAAATAAAATGAACTAACCAATTATATGAACTCATATAGTGTCATCTAGTCGTTGATTTTAAAACACTTTTTTGTTGCTTCGGGGGAGGGGGTACATTGGAGCAGCTTAATTATTCCCACGCCTTTTGGTCGTCTAAGTAATCTTTAACTTTATAGAAACCTTTTTGACATAGTTTCTGTTTAATAAATGATTTAAATTTATTGAAGCTCAGTTCTTTAACATGGCTTGGGAGAATTTCTCTTCAAGCTTCATGTTCGCTCCGCGCGTATAAGAAGTCAAAAACATTATTTTCTCATCCGCGGTACAGTCCTCGACGACAACGTTGAACAATTACAGTAATGTGGCACATTATTAACCTCCTCCACACAGTGAGCTGCTCAAGGCAAGAACGAGCACAATTTTCTCCGTCATAATAAAAATCTACGGCTATTTGTCTCACGTGTGTCTGTACTTCTTCACATGAAAATTTAAAGACTATAAATATGCATTTCCATTCTATTATACTGAGTTATATTGGCTGCAAAATTGTCTGCGGTAGTTTAGATTGGCTTTTAGTATTACCAAATAAAATATAAAAATAATGGATATTTTAATTTTAAGGATTTATAGCCGCTATAAAGTTGGTCTCTAATGCTGTGACATTCTGAGATATTCGGCGATCAGCGCTGAAATTTTCTTAGAAATAATACAGACCTACTAACAACAAATGTTACGATTTCCCAAAATATAATATACAAAAATGAAGGTGGGTTGGGTAGGTTTAGAGCGTGGGTGCATGTTGCAAATGCTTTGAAACGAAGCTCTACCGTTTCATAGAGGCGATTTCTGAGAATTGCGATTGAAACTATCAATACTAAAAGACTTCGTCCACAAATAAGGGATACTAAACATACATAACGTATGTAAATACGCATGTTGTTAAATTGAATCAGAGCTGAAACCACTTGATCCTGATGATATTCTCGTCGATGACGGTGAGCGCTCTGCTCTCACCCAACTTGTAGACTCATCATGTACTCAGTTATTGCAACCCACTGGTAGTGTACTGTTGAGTAAAGTATGTCGATATAGTCCCATTTACTATGTCGTGTTCTATTATCCATTTACACTTTATCGGGACGGGAAAAGGGGAAGTTTGGTAGGTAATAGTGCCCACGGGAGCCGTCAAGTGTCCGTCGCATGTTTGTAGTCTTTGGTGAACGCGATGATGCGCGTTCACCTAGGTTTCACCAAGTGAAAATCGATCATTACTTTTGTGGCGAAAGTAAGAGAAAAAGGAACAGAGACTAAGAAGAAGTAATTTAATAGATGTCTCTTGCGTTACTTTAACTTCAACTTTATGATAATTGTCCTTCTCATTTTTATTTATAAAATCCTTTAATCTAAATCATTGACCATCGTCACCGCTATTTTGGGAATTAGGTAAGAAAGATGATACGGTTCGTCTTTTTAAGATAAACTTTTAAGTGAGCTCCTAAGTTGTACAAGCGTAGGTACAAAGAAAAACTTTGTTTCAAATTAATTTGGCAACGTGACAAAGTTTGGAGGTCCGCTGTGCAATATTAGATTGGCCAAAAATTTAACAGCACAATTTAGATGTTTTCCTTACCTTCATAACTTTATAATTTCTTGGACAAATTATGGAAAGTGGTTCCTTTGTGTGACCTAGACTTATGTTGTTTTCATAAAGTACCAGAAGTTAGCAAATTGTATCAAAAATACAGAATGCTACTTAGATATTTTTTGTGAAAGCACACAATAACGTAAATATAGTATATACAGTTTTTTTAATATCTACAAAGATAAAAATTCACTTGTCTACAGCTTTATTTCAGTGTCCTCTTTCTGATAAGGTACACAGCTACATATCAAGCTATACACTTCTAATATAAGCTGATCTCACAATGAATTTCCGTACATTGAGAGGTACCCACTTATAATTTGAACACCTATTCGTATATGCGCAAGAAGTGTAAAAATGCGCAATCTCTGAAACACGTCCGTGATACATTGCGCTGCGGTGAACGTGAAATATTTTCAACTAGTATGACAGACGGAGAATTTGATTCCAGTTCCTGGAATCTACGAAGCCGTGTTCCGATGTTACATTTAAGGAATTTTGATCGTTTCCGTCGTAAGACGAAGATATTCAGTCTATATGGCTCTTGCCTCGGTAATGAACCGCTGACAATGTCGTTTCTGTTATTTACTGGATCAGCATCTTTTTTGGCAAAGCAGAATCTTGTAAGTGTTATATGTGTTACCTTTTTTTTTTCAGGCCTGGTCTTAATACGTACAAAAAACAGGAGGTACCAATGTTTTGCGTAAAATACACCACTATGGAGATGGGAACAAATCAATTAAAAAAACAACAGCTAAGAACTTTTTAAAAAACAAGAAAAGTACACCAAAAATCTCGAAGGACAGGTTCATGAGGCAGATCCTTTCGTTATTAAAGTTTCATATATTTTATCAACATCCAGCAACAGTCCCTGAGATGTATAGACGCATTCGTTGGCATCCTGATGCTGAAACTTGAGCACATTTGTCTCAGCGACGATCAAGTAAATGGAACAGAAAATATGTTTGGAGGATAGAACGTATTATAGTGGGAGCGCCTTACTTACGTTGTGTATTTATTTAAAAAAATATTTCTTGTCGTGCTTTTTGTATTTAATTTTATACTGCACATCAATGCCGGCTGTCGCTGAAAACCAGCGATGTGGGCCTGTCTCGCATACTACGGGTCACAGAATTATGCTGAGCGATGGCCGTTTTGCGTGGATGTGACGCATGTTTTCCCCCAACTTGTTTTTTTCGTGTTTATGTTTTTTCTTTGCGTCATGTTTTACCGCAAATAAGAAGATATTTGAAGACCATCCATGCCAAGTATTCATTATATTAGTAAATTAGATAGTTAGAGATGAAATAGAAAGAAATGAAATAAAAGTTTTATTTTCCAGGTAATACAGTGAGCAGGCTTACAGGTTATCTCCCAATTGAGACGATAGTCTGTATCTTGGGGCTCGGGGTACGAATGCCATAGTGGACACTAGACAGGTGATTTCAGTTTTGTATGGTATAAATCTGTTATGTTAGTGTATGTGTGATGTGGGTATGTGTGAATGTGTGAATATTTGTTCCCATTGTGCGTCCTTTGATTCAGTGTCAGGTCATGGGCATGAACTATTAAAAACATCGATAAAAATTAAAACAAAAATGTTTTAATTAAAGTTAGTTTTCAATTTAGAAACTGATTTAATGAATAAATGTAATCATATTTTCAACTTTGAAATAACATAACAAAAGCATACCGTTGGCATTTAATAGGGTAAACAATTTCATACTGCACTTAAATAAATATGTACTTGCAACAAAATTTCATTAATTACCAGCTCAACAACACCGAAACTACTAACAGCTTAACTTTATGCATAAAATATTCATTCATTTCCACAGCCTTTTGGCTTTTCCATAATACGAAACAGAAATCCGCACCGTATCAACTGCAGCTGAAATAGGCTGGGAGCTCACCGAGCGTAACGCTATTGGTGGATACATGCATGCTGGGCGACAAACTTGGTATGCAAATCAAACCTAAAACCTTTTAGATTACTGGCATTCAATAATTGATTTTGAAAGAAAGAAAGAAAAAGTATTTATTGTGACTCGCACAGGAAAAACACAAAAACAATAAAAAACAAAGTAACAGTAACATATAAAGAAGGAAGTCCTGTACTAGGCCAAAAGGCTCCTATCTCAGCATGATGTCGCGACATTTAAAAATAAATAAAAATGTCGCAGCGCTGGTATTCTGATAGGGCCCGCAGTGATGTTACGGAGATACAGACAAATAAATATAATAAAAAATAAAAATAAAAAGGTGAATGGTATGGTGGTGGGTTTGAATGTACACTAATGTAGATAAAGAAATTGATTGACAAAAACGGTTGTATTTTGTAGTTTTGTTGTGAAGCAGTTACAGTGCAGTATCACATGTTGTTTAGAGACAGATCGGTATTTTTATTGCCATTGGTAAAATACTGGTATTCAGCTTCATCCGGTTATAATATTAGACTGGAAACTGACCCCAGGATAATAGTAAAAAGGCTAGCTGATGATAATTGATTGCTATTGTTATCAATAGAATAGAAATCTAATCTAAGTTTTGCCAATGCAACTAAACAATAACTCGCAACTAAATGGCAATAATTATCATAATTAAATCATAGTATCATCGTTATTTTTAGACAAAATCCCCTTTACAGTATAACAATTTCAATTTCCATTAGCATATTCAGTTTATTTTTATTTTTACCTAGAACGGGGTTCGTTTCTCAGAGACGTGACGGGAATAGTAATCACATCGCAATCTCTCATAATTCATTGATACCAATAGCTTTTCTTTGCTTTTGCTTAAAGTATTGATTGTGCTTATTTGCTCACACTTGGTCACAAATATTGGTGACAGCTCACTTTTTTAAGGCTTGTGCAGACCAGCGCGACTTGTCGCGCGACGCGACACGAACAATACAATTTCTAAGAAAACTTCACAGTATAACAATAACCGGTGTCGCGTCGCACGACAAGTCGCGCTGGTCTGCACAAGCCTTTAACGGTACATGGACTTAGAATCTTGGTGACACCAGGCTTTGAAATGTGTTTCAATGCAAATTATGTTCGTTACACGGCAAACTTTGATAAAAAGACAGGTGTACATAAAATATTGGGTCCAAAGAAAAAATATAAGTTGGCCGTAACACTTAATTTCGGACCAAACGTTCACATAATAAATATAAGTTTCTCAGTAATATTTATTGTAACAACGTGATACAAACAATGAGAGTGTTACGAATTGTATCCTTCTTTTTATAAGTATGTTAAAGCCGGATTTTCTTTTGTGCTTTAGTAAAGCAAAATCCGCCTTTGTGCGTAACAAAAGCGAATGTTTCTTTCATTTTTGCCGGTTATGTTAGAAGAAATGTACTTACTTGTAGATCTTATTGGATAATAATGAATTCACAAACACTTAACGACACTTAAGCTAAAATTTAAATACCCAATGTGTAATATGTTTTGTAGCTACACATTTTTACAATAATATAGAACAAAGATTGTAGACAATATAAAATATTTTTTTGTCGATATACGAGTATAGTACATCTTTTTGGGGCTGAATGTAAATATGAAACGAGTTTTGTTAAACGTTGCCCTACATTCATTGCTCCTACTTGTTACACATTCTCACACCAACTTGATATCTGGAGACCATAATATAAATATGTGTGACACTACATTGCAAACCAATTTCGTGAATTGAAAAACTATCGAGAAGAAGTAAGTAACAGGTTTGAGGAGCTCTAACCAAAGATAAATTAATATCTTAGCATTATAAGGTTGGTCCTCACAAATTATAGGTAACAGCTAAACGTCAACCGCTTGACTAATTGCCTCTCTGCGGTACCTAATTTATTGTTAACTTCACCTGCACATTGCTTTGTTTGTAATTAGCGAGCCTATGTGAGAACAACAAAATGGTAGAGAAAATGGTGGTCTAAACTGACAGTTTGCACTTAGAGGCTGAGGAAATGAGTTTAAAAAGTGACTTAGAAAACATTAATTACTGTTTGGAAACTTATGTCTTCAAAGTAATGAGAAAAGCTAAAGTGAAAACCGTATAATCTGACCTTTGTTCGTGTGAAATCATTACACTCTATTCAATTTAGGGGATTGGAAAAAAAGGTTAGGTAAAGCAGAATCTATACTTTCAGCATTGCTAAACTAGCTAGAAGTGGTGTCGAACCAAATAATCGACTGCCTCTTTTTAATGCCGCTTTGTAGGTAATCAGCTCCTGTTGCACAATGCGATTACACAACGAGACTCAGACGACCGACAGGGATGATGGCGGGATTGGTGCTGGCGTCCAATTTGCCGGCTCGCTTGTGTGATCGGCTTTGTAGCATAGAGGCAGCGTGTGATCTGAACGTAAGTACTGGCTAGTATAGTACGGAAACTTTCTGATTTTATTTTGAGGAAATATAACTACTGAAAAAAGAGTTTGCGTTGATAGTTAGGTAGATAGTGTAAATAGCTAAATAGTAGTTTCACAGATGACGTCTGTACGTAGGCAGTCCGTGAGAGCAGTGGTGGCCCAGTGGGCTGCCTGTCCATTGAAGCAAAGCGAGACAGCGGAGAGGAGAATGGCAGCGGAGTGGAGCGGAGTTGCGGACAGTGTCTGTCCATTGATGCGGAGCGAGGTAGCGGAGCGGAGTTGCGGACAGTGTCTGTCCATTGATGCGGAGTGAGGTAGCGGAGCGGAGTTACGGACTGTGCGGAGTGAGGTAGCGGAGCGGTGTTGCGGACTGTGCGGAGGTAGATCGAGTTCACGTATTTTTCCGCATCGCCTCTCCGCTTTGCCGCTCCGGTTCCCCGCTCCACTTCTCCACTCCGTTTCCCCACTCCGTTTCCCCTCTCTGCTCCGTTTCCCCGCTCCGCTTCCCCTCTTCACTTATCCGCTCCGTTTCCCCGCTCCACTTCCCGGTTTTGTATGAATTTTTAAACTAGCTCGCAAATCTCTGTCCACTGAAGTGGAGCGGAGGTTTTATGCAATTCCATTGGTTAATATTGGCACACCGCTACTCCGCTCCTCTCCTCTCCGCTCCAGTGGACAGGCAGCCTATAACGGCCCCGATTTACGAGTTAAGGCTTGTGCAGACCAGCGCGACTTGTCGCGCGACGCGATACGAACAATACAATTTCTAAGAAAACTTCACAGTATAACAATAACCGGTGTCGCGTCGCGCGACGAGTCGCGCTGGTCTGCACAAGCCTTTATACGTCGTGACTTCGAACCCAGGCAGGCGCTATACTTTGTGTAAATAATTTCATCACTTAATACGGTGAAGGAAAACCTCGTGAGGAAACCGGGATGTTTTGGAACCGAATCAAAGACATGTGACATCTAGCAACTCGCACTGGGCCCGCCTGGTAGATTATAACTTCCTCTCAAAGAGAGGAGCCCTGTGTCCCGGCAATGGAAACATTACAGGCTAATTATGCTACAGTTGCTGATCAAAATACTCAAATACTTTACAAAATTTTATTTTCGAACTAAAACGTCAACTGTAAATACACAAGTGTGTTATTGCTCTCACGTCCGGATCCAATTTTTGTAATATTTGAACCTAGCACCGGGCGATAAAATAGTAAACCTTAAAAATACACGCGGGCTCGAGTTATAAAACCTTTGCTTTACCGAGATCAAAAGTGTTTACATACAAAACTCAGAAAACAGAGCCTGGTGACTATAGAGTCAGGTACCGGCGCAGAAAACAATTGTCCAGATTTAGCTGCTTTTTGTTCCATTAGTTCACGGCTTTGAATATCGGCTTCCGTTTACTCCCACTGATCTCACCGCTACTGTTTATGCAATACCAGCTGAATATTTTATTTATAGCCGGCTTTTGCAGCAGTCTGGGAATTTTCAGTATTACGAAAAGCCATGGTCATGGTAAGGACTGTTTTGTTATGATTAATAGTAAAAAATAGGTATTATACACAACAATAGGGATGTTGACAAAAAAAATATTTTTTGAGTTAAAATGTGGCATGACGTCACTGGTCGGTAGATTTTATTCTGATTTGTGATGTAGCGAGCCACTCCCAACTTTAATGCGTTTTATCTAAACCATTTTTTATTAATTTGGTAAAGCAAGAAATACGTGTCTAATATTTTTATATTATCTGACTGGCGGACTAAATAGAAAAAAAAAATCCCCAGTCAACATCCCTAATGGCAACCTGAAACAATATGAGCTCTTCAATTGCCGAACCTACGTTAATATTAATTTTATTATAAAAAGATATTCCACGAAATGAAACACAGAATATAGCCAAATTCCTGAAACTCCATTTTAATTTCCCTGAAGCGATGTCTTTGTTTTGTCTCTAACAAGGACCCTTTATGAACGATCTTCAAAGATTTCTACAATCTCTTACACAAATTTCCCTGAGTTTTCCACAAGATTCTTATTTCCAAGCGAGATGATTTTAATTTATTTGTTATCCGTTTCAGTTTCTTGTCAAGTTGTGTGTGACGGTTTGAGCGGCAGGAGTTGGCGGACTAAAGTGGGGTTGTTAAACTTAAAATGATTGAGGTGTCCATGGTTTCGTTTTCATTTATATGATGGGAAAATGATGGCAAAATTAATCTTTTAACTGCCAATAACTTACAAAAGTGGTAGAATTGTATAAAACGGTAGGACTTGACATCTTAAGTTGACAAAATTCAGAACAAAACAAAAATGTTAATATTATTCATAAGTTTATTTGAATTTGACACATTTGCGAGTTGTTTAGACAAACAATGCGTAGGCGTCCAGTGAATTGAATGCATAATAGATTGAAATGCTATTCGAATTTGATGTATTCGTAATTTTTAGGTCAACAAAGGGACCAAAAAAATCTTGTATTGTAGGCGACGGCCTTTATCACTGAATCGTCCAAGATGTCAACAGTACCGTACTCGTAGTTCTGTATAACTTTTTCCGAGACATCAACGCCCGCTCTCTCTTGTTACTTACGTCGATAAATGTAACAAAGTTAAATATTGTTGATACGTTGTCGTGTAGCACATTTAGTGAGCCTTGTTCAATTAAAGTGTACGGTAAAAAGATTTCCCGGTTCCGGGAGCGACTTTGACCGACTTTGACCACTCACCCATAGCGTTATTTTATTTAAAGCACAATTTATGCGGAAATGAAACAGTTATATATAATAGGTACGTATGTTTATTAGGTTCCCTTTTTCTGTGCGTGGGCTTTATTCAAATCAGTTTTTATTCAAGTAACATAGACTCATAATAACAATATAGGAACGCACAACATTTACAAATAAAATTAAGATTAAAATAAGATTTAAAAAAAATAAAAAATTACAATTACAATCAAAATTCATTAAAAAAATCGTATTTAAATTCCAATATCATTGTTCGTCAACGAAATAAGGAAAGAAAGCGACTCGTAACCCATACCTCCAAGTGCGCCACGTGCCGCTTACAGCAGTGAGTTATAATGGCACAATCCAGCCTTCCCGCGAGTGCGGCCAGCATGCAACGCGCAGCGAAGTGCTTCGCTTGCGCATTGTTGCGTAAAAACAATCAACGCGGGCTTCCGCAAACATCGTCGATGCGCTGCAATAGCGGGGGAGCCCCAACATCATCCTGAACGCGTTGTTAAAGTGGACACGAGGAGCACTGTATGATTTTTGCGTGTAGTCAGACCACAGACTGCAGGTGTACATTGTGGTGCAGTATGCTCTAAAAAGAGTTATTTTAACCTCAGTTGTACACCTAGCAAACCTACGGATTACCATATTCGCTCTGACCAATAGCGCCCTCCGCTCCCATTCAATGTCCGTATCATCTTTCAGTGTAGGTGTCACTAGGTGGCCTAAGTACTTAAACTCGTCTACCCTTTCTAAAGGTGAGTCATTCAGTTTAATTGGTGGCATTTCTATTACTTTTCTAGGTCCACCCTGGAAAACGATACACTGACTCTTTTTTACATTATACAGCAGTCCATGATTAGCTGCATAACCCACACAGATACTCATCAGCCTTCTAAGTCCGCAGACCGAGGCGCTCAGCAGAACCATATTGTCCGCGTAGCTAATGTTATTAAAACAGACGCCATCTATGTAACAACCTATATGTTGCTCGCTGAGCGCCTCGATCAGCCCATTGATGTACAGGTTAAAAATGGAGGGAGAGCTCAACCCCCCTGCCTCACCCCACATTCCAACCTATACGGGTCCGACAACGTGCCCGCCCACTTCACTTTGTTCAGCTGGTTCCCATACCAATACTTAAAGACGTTGATAAGTTCGTTCGGTATATGGGAATATCTCATTTTATTCCACAAGATATCATATGAAACCAGGTCAAAGGCTTTGGAAAGGTCGAGGAAGCAAGCGTACACGGATGTTTTTCTATCAGTATAGTATTTAACAGCACTCTTAAAACACAATATTGCAGTTTCTGTTGACAGTCCCGGCCGAAACCCGAACTGATTATCGTGTAACTTTAGGTATTTATTTATGATATGACTCTTACCATTTCTTCTACAACGGTTCTTTACCTTGTGTAGTTGTCTAAACCATGAAGATGTGTGTGATGTTTTTCTATTTTAGTCTTTTCGATTTCCGTTCGTTAGAAAACAAACCAACAAATCGAACAACAACAAAAAGGTAATTTTAAAATTATGAAGCTAAGCTAACAGTATAATGACCACTCGTACTTTATTCAATCGTTCCACTTAGCTGTGCCGAGTGTTAGAGGATGAAATGTACAATTTGTGCGCACATAACATTTTACAGTCACACCAGTCGACAATTTCTACTGGAATATTCTATGTGCGCTGAATGGGATCGGGATTTTTATTTCAGTTGAATAAGTACAATCAGTAAAAAAAACTACAAATACGAGTACCTTTTCGGTGCGTAACTGGAAATATTATATACCTACCAGCCAGAAATTTCTTGTTTATCCAAAGTATCGTAAAATTCAGGATTTTAAAGTATGTTCAATTTGAATCAGTTATATTAGGTATTGAAACAGGGCAAATCGTTAATATTTGAGTTACTAACAACATTTTCGTAAAGAAAAAAATGTTTACTCATTAGAACCGTTTAACATTAACATTTCAGAGCAAGCTGTCCTACCAATCCATTTTACAGATAGTTGAATATCCGTCATAGCAACATGTCTATCACACACGTAATGTAACCACCCGACCACCAAAAGATGACGTGAAATTTCAATTATTTCAAGGAAACACAAGCCTTTACTGTAGTATCCCGGAAAATAATATTACTTGTGTATTTTGCATGGAAATTTTAATCCTGCTGTCGGTGAGTGGAACTGACATTTGAATACGGCAATGAAACTTGAGGCAGGCTCACAGCTACGCTTCAGCAACGTTGTGCACGGTTTTCAAATTAATTATCACAGATCAAATATTTTACTGAAAGTTTAATCAAAAGTGATTCATAATATTGTATTCGGTTACATAAAATTACATTATGCTTTACTGTATAAATTTAAAATCAAATGTCATTTATTCAAACTAGGCCGAGAATTAGCACTTTCCGAAAATCAAAATTACTTATGATAGTCCCCCAAAAGGGCCGCCATTCACCACTTCCTAGTGCTTTAGCTGGGAAGAAGTGGCGCAATAAACTCCCCAGCAGTACAGCTATCTGTTCAGTTAGGGAAACTTTATTCTATACAATCGTATGCAAAACAGTTAAATTAGTTATAGTTCCTTAGGGATATACCTAATAAGACCTCCTTTCATCCATGGTATAATAATAATTATACTTCGCCAAGGTTTTACATTCAGACACAGTGATCACGTGGGCGACACAAGTCTACGTTATCACATCTGTTTTACCAGTGTATATATTTTTCAACAGAATGGTGACTGAAAATCTTTCCTTAATTCGTTTTTTGTTGCAATAAAGTGGCAACTGGATAGTGACGTAAGCATGTGTCATTTTCGAAATGCCAGCCCTTATATTTTTAGACCATGCTTTCACCCATGTGTATTTTTAAGGATGTCAAAACAAGTGAAACAACGTACTTCATTCATAAGACACAAAAAAGTAAATTCTGCTTGGGTAGACAATAAGCGAAAATATCAGTGTACGTGCCTATACATTAGTATTTTATAATCCAACAGACTAATTTCAGCATTTGAACCACATTTACTCTTAAATTTATATTCTGAACCTCCATATTTCTACTCAAAAAAGGTTCTACTGATTAACTTAACATTTCTGTTATCGTGGAAACAATTAATGACCTCATCGCTTACAAAGTCCGCACCGGTACATAATAAAGCAGCTGGATAGAGATAAGTCTGTGTAATCCTCATTACTCCTGTGTACTGGTCATGTTTTTTAAACATTAGAGGTGCCCAGGTTTAGTCGGTGACGTGACGATCTTGTGACATTATTTAAATCGGTTTTTACTTAATCCCTGTGACTCATGTTGTCGTAAGTGCCAACAGTTCTGAGGGCGTAATTATTTGATTGACTGACTACATAATTCAAATGTATAGATTTATTTTAACAGTTATCCCATCCACTGCTGGGTCACCGCTCACTATTATTATAATGGGTGTAAAAAGACGCTTAATGTAGCTAAGCTGGGAGTCACTTGTTCTCCCTGTCATTTTTATTTTTTTTGTATCCTAGTATTGTTGGTAACCCTTTGGTTACGGAGATATTGCAGGTTCCAACTTTGTATTTCCTTCTTCTCCCAAAACAAGTTTTAAATGTTGAAATACCTCACACCCCCTGCACCGTAGTATGCACCCATATACAGTGTTTCGCGTGCGTTACATTGTGTGCTGGCGAGGACAGCTATTTTCGAAGTACAAAATTACATATATAATCACAGTAATTGAATAAAACTAGATGCTGATGTTGCAGCACCACAGAAATCTAACCTTTTCCGAGGTTTGGTTCGTTACTTTGATGAAATAAGATTTTATTATATGTATGTATAGGGCTAAAATAAAATACTTCATCACTATGCCAGTAGGTACAAATAATTATACTTCTTTTGGAGACGAATCTTATTCTTTAAAAATGTGCGAATTTAGCCACTAATCGCAGGAAAATATCGACACAATAATCATAAAAAGAGCGTATTCCACGAAGTCTCTCCTTTACAATACATACAGTCATACAGGAAATGGAGAAGTTTTCCTACATTTTTCAATAACTTGTTCAAGCCGTACTAAGATTAAATTTGTTCCTACTTGTAACATTGCTTAAACATTCCTAAGATTGTTTACTAAACTTTACTGTAAACAGCAGTTATTAGACGGAAAAACAAGAAAAGCGAATAAAGGACATTGCTCATTATAGCAGCACGGCTCCGACACGGCAAATAACTTGTCATTCAAGTCAGGATTTTAAGTCAAACGCATTAAAGTCTATTTTACAATGGCTATACAGAATACTGGATGGCTCGCCGGCAGTGAGCGGCCCGCGACCCGTCACCCGTCGCACCGGCTCATGCTAGCAGCCCGCTCCCCGCCTACAGGCGGTATGCATTTCGCCGGCGCCTCAGCGTTCGCGCGGTGACGCCTCACCAGCCGTGTGGTAACGCCTCGCCGTCCACGCGGTGACGCCTTACTTGTGAATGAACAACAACCTGTCACCTCACCGGTGGCAGCGAGCAGTCGCCTTGTTGAGGGCGCGCGGCGCGTTGGCGACTAGCGGTCGCCTTGCTTACGGCGCGTTAACGACTAGATTGAGGTGGTGCGGAGGCGTTACTGCGCTGGAGTAGTGCTGTTATAATGGGCGATTAACTTTAATAGGTTTCGATTGAAAATTTTAAGGCGGTTGTTACGCCGAGTTTGACCCATTTCATTTTGGGAGACGTTTTTCCACTCCGTAAATACTATTTAACTGTTATCCATTTTATGTCATTAAAGATAATCGGATTAATATTTTAGATCTTAGTTAACAGTGCTGTTGAGAACTGCCGGACTGTGTAAAGTAGATAGAAATTCATTCAGTACAAATAGAATGTCATGATAACTTTTCTCCTCATTCTACTACATAGAACATGAATTGACGAGACCGTAATATTGATACATAAACAGCTATTTAATAACGACCATGACCTTTTTGATCTATGTATAAACTATCGTATCATCGTAATATCTAAGTCACTATTTTCATCTAACACCAAACCGATCAACAAGTCTAGAAGTTCGAATAACCTGCATTTTCAGCGAACATCATTTAGTTTTATCCACCAAGTTAAAAAGTATCTGCTAAATGTAATGAGTTTTGGTCAGAATTGGCAATGAGATGCATCCGAAACATGTGTGGTTTGTAGACTGATGGCTCGTAGGTGAAATGTTAGTTTGAACTTTGTTTGTGAAGCAAATAGAGTTGGGTATTGCATGATTAAAGGCTCGTACGTTGAATACGTTGATGTTTACTGAACGCTGCCAAATAGCGTTTATTCAAACGTTAACTGCGGCGAGAGCTTGTGCCTTATCCCCTGAATATTTATTCGACACTCGGAATCGTAAATTTGTGGAAATGTTTCGAGCGATTTTACAGCTTTTGAAAAATAAAGTAAGTTTTCGAATGGAACTTTTAGTTTGAGTGATAGAAACAATTACTGTATTTCTTAGTTTTCATTTGGAAAACCTTTCCACAAGCGGAATAATCAATGTATTAACTTGCTAAAGCAAAATTATACGGATAGGCCTCTTATTATGCAAGAGTTTCAAAAAACTCTACCAGCAACAAATCATGTTCTCACCGTCACCGCAACATTGTAAACTTGTAAATAAATCACATAAATTAATATCTATAGAATAAAAAATATAAGTAAAATCGAAAGTTTTTATTTTGAAACTTATCTGAAAAAATAAACGGGTATGGATACCCGTTTGTGGTTTCAGATATCTTCTTTTATTTCATATACCATCTGTGCCGCTTACATGACCTACAAACAAATAATAATATGTAACTCACAATCTTGGGATACATTAATTTTGAGGATTCCAGGCTCAAAACCGCAGATGCCTACAAAACTTTGATACTTGTAGAAAGTTTTCTTCAGAGAAGGCGTAATGAAATGCGTGGGTTTGAATTCTAGGGGTTTTATTACCTAATACTTAGAATAGCAACTTCGATAAACAGGACTTAAATCTCCAAGCCCAAACATAGCACCAAAATCATTTGGCATCATATTCATCAAAACTCAAACGTAATATGCTTGATTTATTTATAATGATGTACACTTTCGTTATTTCATGCATGGTTTGAAATTCAGACCCAATGTTTCTCAGAATAGAAACATAGGTTCAAAATACCTGTAGTGATAGGTAGCAGTTCAGCTTTCATTGTTCCAAGCTTACAAAATAGTTTTTACACCAGTAAAATATAGAACACTTACAAATGGATTCTCCTCATCTATATTATTAAAGTTAACCCGTTTACCACGTTTCCCGCTATTACACAATTACGTACCTAAGTGGGTGGACCTACGACGGCAACATGACATCCACCCTCGTCATGGAAGCCACAACCGCGCTTTGTTTATGGTACAATTGACCGGACAGCTCGCCAGCGTGTGATTAGCAGATTGAATAGTGGAAATAAACGAGGTTTTCCTCACGTGAATAATGTGATTAGATTACTGGAATGTATGGGAAAGAAAAGTGTATTGTATGCTTATTATTGCGCACATTCTGCATGATGCGTGTTCTTAGAATGATTGAAAAGGTAGATTATTAGGTTAGCTACCTTAGGTACCTACATTAATAATAAAAGCTTGTCTTTTCTAGCTTTGTTTACCTTGCATACTTCTTTTCTCAATAGAAGTAAATCAAGGAAAATACACTATTTTCGCTCTAATTAGATATCTGTACTTTGCGGATTAATCTAAAACCGGCATTCAGAATCTAGATCTAAGACCCCTAGACTGAAAATTAAAAAAAAAAACTACTAATATAATTTTGGGCCCAAAGGTCCACATTTCCTAAATATCAAGATCTTCATCAGGGTCTTCTTCATCCCAGTCATCTACTGCATCGGGCTCATAGTAGACCTTACTCTCGCCTTCATGTATCTTATTCATGTATGGCAGTTTCAAGTTATATTTCTGAATCTTTTCATTTTGTTCTACCTCTATTTTGAATGTGGACAGATTTGCAGGCAATGGCTTTTCAGGTTCCTCTTCCTTTTTCTCTTGTCTTATAACAGGAGTTAATGTTAATGTTGATGCTTTACTGTCATATGAAATTATTTCTTCACTTCTTATAACTTTGCTACCTTTTCTTAGCTTAATCCATACTTTGTGCGGGTTTGTTTTGTCATAAGTTATAACAACATTTACCAAATGATTTAAATGTGTTTGTAGTTTGGAGCTGTGTGGTAGACAATCCCTGTGGAGGATTAGTACTAGTCTATTTACATTAGGACCTAAGCCCTACCGCTTATATAGTTGCGAGTAAAAATCGGGTTTTCTAATGAAAATTAGGTAATAATCAAAGTCGGCGTGGTTTTATACGTTACACTTTTGAGAATGTCTAAGAAAGAAATAACTAGAAACCCAATTATTAATAATTACGTAAATAAAGAAGATTTCACTCAAAGTTGAAGGAATTCCTTTAAAACTAAGTAAATGGAGATGTCTAAACTTTTGACATGCTGGCAGTCTTGCAAATACAAATTGATTAATGTTGCCATAAAATGATCAAAATTTGCGTTTCATACAACTTACAGTACGACACAACTTAGATGTAGCATACATTTGAAAATTTTCGTTCATTAATTTCTTGAAAATTTTCATTCATTCATTTCAATTTTACAAATGTATTTGGTTATATGGCTTTACAAGTTATTGCGTTATCGTAAAGATCATTTTCACTTAAAGCAGTAATAACGATTGGCGATTTTGAAGTCGCACTCATTTCGGATGGTGATCTGTTTTACGAATTTTGCCGATGCTACATCTAAGTTGTGTCATACTGTACCTATGTAGAAGAACCGACTAGAAATAAACGATAAACCACACAGTACCCGTGTTACAGCACAGATATTGCGTATTATATTAAAGTAACTACTAAAGTAATGCAATCTCAAAGAAGTTCAGTTTATTGGTCTAATTTATTCAGACAGACTGGCAAAAAGACAAGAGGCAAGCGCTTTATCTTGAATTTATACAATCTTTTGGATTCCAAATTATAGAAAAATCTTTTTATTAATTCTTCCGGTCTGGATCAGTAACCTCATAATAGATGCCGTGTCTGGTGTAGTAATTAGACTGTTCATATTTACAGAGTTTGTTAAGTCGTCTGCACGTGTTTCAAAGGTGCACTTAACTATACACAACGCTACCTTTTTTAATGGAGTCTCTTCTTTTTGGTTACTTAATATAAACTGTGCGTTATTAATTTACAAAAAAATGGAGGCTTTTCCATGGGTCATGCTAATTTAGCAAGCAAATATATTTCCATCGTAAGTTACACTGCTCTTTTCTTAAAACTTCATCTCCTAAATTTGGTAGGATAAGCATGTCACCACTTGCCTGCTGTAGGCGTCACAAGGCGTCACAACAATTAATCAAAACGCGAGTTTCACTTTCATTGCTCTGAAGTGTCGCATCGAGGACGCGTCCGAAATAAATGTGAAAATTATTCAACGGAAGGAGAGGTGCCAATGCTTCGACTAAGCTTAGCAATTTATGGATGAAATACGTGTGTGGTCCGGTATTTCTGTGCTTCTTATCCTAACATCCTAAATAATAGTATAAATGCGAAAGTGAGTTTGTTTGTTTGTTTGTTACGCTTTCAAGCTAAAGCGGCTGAACAGATTTGGATGAAATTAGGCCATAGGATACTTTTTAACCCGTTATTCCCACGGGATTGATACTTATGTGGCTGAAAACGTGGGGCACAAATAGTATAAAATATATGAGCATTGCTTGTGATTCCATCCGCGCAGTATTCGGGAAATCTTATGGTCACTTTACATGCTCTTAAACCATAAATAAAGTTATTTTTTGGACCTTTTAACACAAAATGAAAGCCACGGCGACCATCATAGTCTGACCTTAAATAAAAGAGCGTATTTTTTATTACTAATCAATCGATCCCTGTTTATTGTTTCAGTTTTTATTTGTTGTCTGTTTCGTTTATTGTCATCTGACATCCATTTAGTGGATAGTACGATCTTCTCGGGCGACCGCCGTAAACATGCTTTATCTCCTGACACGGAAAGTGAATCCAGACAAAGGAAACTTTCCTATTACAAAACAAACCCTTATTATTATTACCATTCAATTTTCCGCCTTATGTCTATAGTAATAAAGGTGAAGTAAGCAAACATACATAAAGCGAGGGTGAAACATGAGTTGGTGAAATAATCAAATGGTATCTATTAGGTCTATCGCCAGTTTGGTTTTGCTGCGAACCTTGACAAATTGTTAAAAAGGCCTTTTATTGATTGTGGTTTGACATTTATTGTATTGTTGGACATTACAAAGTAAATCTATTCGAAAGTGGTAATTATTGTTATAATTTGGTCATCTGCTCATAAATAATTTATAACCAAAGTCCCTCCACATAGCTCGTAAGAGGATAATCAACTTGATTTAGAATGCTAATATTGTTACTTCCACGTTAACACCGCTCATTACCGTACATTCCCTCGCATTTACGGGAAAATTTCTCGTGTTTATCCAAAATTACTTCCATTAATTATATTTACACTAAACGCTCCTTTCTTAATAAACACGAGTACAGGAAATTCCCTTATTAAAATTAACGTTAATTTGCTTTAATTATTAACAACGTATTAGGCACTTAGCGAAGAATTTAAAAGGAAAAACTTTTTTAATCGAGGAATATTTTTTAAGATTTATAGTATTCACAGCCAATATTTCGAGTTTACCGTTACTATGTTAAAAGTTGAATTAATTAGAAATATCTAAAAACCTATGGAAAGTTTTCTATTTACAACTTGTGATATTTCCACTAGTTGTGCTTTTTTATATTGCTGAGAAGGGTGTTAGTGTGTAACATAAAACTATAAAAGCACTGCGTGAGAATATGCATCTCGCGTAGCTTGTGAAGTTGTGTTAAAGTACAACAACGCAGTGAAGCTTTATTGTAAACTGATTCATGTACTCTGCTCACTTAGTTGTCCGTGCTCTGCGGTCTGTTAGTGTATTCATAGACGCCCAAACATAATACGTTTGATTTATTGCTTATAATAATATTATGTGCTATTGTAATTAAATGCGTGGGTTTTAAGTTCAGACCACTGCGTGGGTTGGGACTGAACTGAATGTTGAGATTCTTGGAATTACCTCGTATAGCTCTCTTAATAAATCTCTGAAATCTAACAATACTTTAAAACAGGGTTTCTAAATCATAAAAACTTTTAAAACTGAGATAATGTAATATATTTTTATCTCAACGTTCAATTTGAATGATGTCTATCTACTGTAGCATTAAATTATTAATGAATAAAGTACTGACTTTTTTCAATGAAAAAAAAAACCCTTACATAGAGGACAATGTGGACATTCGCTATCCAAAACTTTTCCACAGAAGTACTAAACCAGTTTACAGATTTTTCCCTCTATTACCAAATTACGTATTTACAGAAGGCCTCGCATTCAAACGAAACTTCGTACTAAAGCAGGCCAGCTCAAGGTGGAAGTTTTACCATCGACGTGCGGTCTAGTAATATAGTAGGTGGACTGACATGACATAATAATAAATAATAATAATAAGAATTTATTGCATAAAACAAAATCACATTGCACTGCATACATTCGGTTGACGCTATTCAATACAACTTTAGCGTAGGAGTACAGTAAATTTCAACTCTATCCCTTAAACTAGGTCAGGCCTGTATCTTAAGAGATAGGGTTTGGCCATTATGTGGACTAAGTTATTATATTTATTAAAAGACAACAACAAGTCAAACCAGTGACGATGTGGTACCTAAAAATGTACATTAATGAAAAGAATAAAAATAAAAACAATAATAAACCAAAAAAATAAAATAATAAGGTATGAAGGTATGAATCGGTTGCGTATATTTGGATTATGTGGTGTTGAGGGTAGTGTATGTGTATAGTATGATGTGATGGTGTGATGGTAGGGGAGATGTTAGGTATGTTTGAGTTTAAGAGATGTATGTCAGTAGATTTTCAGTTGTGATGTAGTCCTGTTGAAGTAGCCACTGTGTGATCTTGTGTTTTAGCACATATCTGTTAGAATCCAGTAAGTTAAGTTTATGCTGTAGTTGTTTGTATAAATGTGTACCTATAACGTAGTGTTGGTGCCTTGTAAAGGATGTTTTATGTCCTACCCCGGAGGGGATGTTTTTGCGCTTTTCTGGGTTGGACTTGGGCATGGTTCTATGGGTTCTGAGGACCGCTTGCAGGATAAAGAGCTGCCTAACCGTTAAGACCTTGCATTCCTCATATAAATGCACTGTGGGAAATCTATATGGTTTACGAGTCATTGTTTTGAGGACTGCTCTTTGAGCTCTCTCTACTTTCAAGAAATTTGTTTTCGTTGCACCACCTCAAGCAGTTATACAGTAGCCGATGATCGACTGGCATAGCGCATAGTAGACCATTTTTAATATATTGACGTCAGCAGAATCTCTTAAGGATTTGAAGATGTAGACGAGACGCATTGTTCGGCTTGTTACTGCTTCGAGTTGCCTGTCCCACCGTAACCCACTATCAATTTGAAGACCCAGGTATTTCACACAGTCGGCTCTTGTCAACGAGGGACAGGAGCACGAGGTTGGGTTCCGACAGGAATGAGCGGATATTGCAAAATTAGACGACGGCCTTGTATTGCGCTTAATTGCGAAAGGAATGTAACTGGATTTATCGAGATTCAGTGTAAGTAAATTCTTGTTGAACCAGTTCATAAGACTTTTCAAGGGAGCTTCCGCCCTATCTTTGACCACGTCCCAAGTTGGTCCGTGCACTAGAATCGCGGTGTCGTCGGCATATGTAAAAATCTTGCAATTCGGAAGGATCATCTTACAGAGGTCATTAATATAGATTTGGAACAATGTGGGGCCTAAAATACTCCCTTGGGGCACACCGTAAGTAAGGGTCTCCTCTTGGCTAATGTACGTATCTATTTTGACCTGCTGATACCGATTCCTGAGATAATCCTTGGATATTTCCAGAGTTTTGCCACGTACACCCAGTTTTTCAATCTTTGAAATAAGTTTAGGAACAGAGACTGTGTCAAAAGCTTTAGACAGGTCAAGAAAGATGCCCATGCACATGCACATGTACCCTCATCATGGAAGCCACAACCGCGCTTTATTTAGGGTGTAATTGACCGGACAGCTCGGTATTGTGTGATGACAGATTGAATTGTGGAAATAAATTAGGTTTTCCTCACGTAATTAATATGAATAGATTACTGAAAAGGTAATTAGGAACGTATTCTACAAATGTTTGCAAAAGTAGGTTATTATGTTAACTAATGTAGATTTCTAAGTTCATAAAAGCTAGCGTTTTCTTGATTTGATTAACTTTTTCACTTCTTTTCTCATAATAGAAATGTTAATTAAGAAAAAGGTCCTCTTTCTTGGCCCTAATTAGATTTTACTACCAACTCTGCGGAGTAATATACTTAGGTAAGCGGAATCCAGATGTCACAGCCATCACTGAATACTACTCTCAAGTCAGCAAATTAAGTGGTCTCTTGTATATATTTCATAAGACGATATCCAGCAATATTTAGGCAAACATCCAACCGTTTTAGGTCCCTCTTAACTTTATGCAAAAAAAAAAATGGTTTGCTGCCTCATTCCTAAATACTTAATGAGCAAAGATTGATTAGGGTCTTAAAATGTTATCAAATATATTGTACAGAACTTTCCTTTAATCTATTTGCGTGGGTAAAAAGTGGGGGGTGTAATTAAAAATGTAATTTATTTGTTTTAAGCACGCTAATTAGTTCAAAATAGTTTTGTATTAAGTACCTACAGCTTTCAGTGTTCAAAAAATAAAAACTACAGATAAACAAAAAATAGAGCTCAATTGTTTCAATCAATAACTTCGGTGACTTTTTACAGGCAGTTCCACCCGTTTCTCTTACTTCAGCTTAAGACGCCGATATATGCCAGTGGCCTTGAGTGGATAGCTTGCCTGTTCTGTACTGAGCTCACGCAACATGTCGTACGTCCAGCCAGTAATAGGCCTCGCCCATCTAGGAGCGCTGTCCCAAATTAGATGCATTTTAAATTTATTATTACTTCATTATACTTCATAATCAGCCTATAATGTTCCCACTGCTGGGACACAGGCCTCAAAGTAAAGCTTCTGCCAATGTTTGAACGTAAGTCAGGGCTGTTACCACAGGGCCACCACCACAGGGCCACCACTGTTCTCGTGGACAGGAAAATGGACATGCTGGTTTCCTCACGATGTTTTCTTTCACCGTTTTTAGAGCAGTATTATACAATATTTAAAAAAACCCTGTCCGATCCCACAGGGGCACATAGGTACTGTAATAACATTCCTAAAAAATATAAAAAATATAATTATAATTATTACTAATAAAAAGTTATTGATATTTAAAATTCACATTTTTGGTGCCAAAATTACCCCCAATTCATTAAAAATTAGCAAATTTCATTGGACGTAGGTTATGACTTGTAAACACCCGCTACATGACGGCGACCCGCGCGCCATGTAAGAACCCGGTAGAACTCCTAACAACAATTAATAAAAAAAAATCGTATTAATAGACTTTCAGTTTAACAACACCCTCACGGATCAAACAGGGGTTTTTTACATGTTGTACATAAATAAAAAAGTATTTTATGAAAATACGTATACTTAAAGATAAATAATTAAATTATCTTTAAAATGGTGAAAGGTTCAGAAAAATACGCTTGATTCTCAGTTTTTTTATCTGCGTTAGATATAATCTTACAAATTAATTACACTGTGTAATATAAACATAGTCTTAAATATTTACAGATTGAGTTATTAAGATAATGCTCCAATTTAATTAAGTAACACTACTCGTTTAGACATGATCTTCAGTATAAAATCATTTAAAAGTCGGGTATCGTCGCCTTAACTTTAGCAAGTAAACGCATCACATCTCCGCATTCAATTAAATTGTTCAAAAGATTATTTAGCTTTACCTAATTGTGGATGGAAGTTCATTTGACACACAGTTAACAAAAACGTCAAACTTTTGACACGCTAATGTTCTTGTGAAGTTCAAATTAGAGTAGCAATGAATAAGTTCTGATGATCATTAACAAATATGAGCTTGGATGACAAACTTGACTTATACTTTTGTCTATTCGACTCTTCTAGGTCGCGCGATGGCTTATAGGCTCACCCCTCGTCCTATTTTAAGGCGATTACTAATTATTGACACTTTTTGTTCGGAAAACCAAAAGCGCCCTCTGTCGGCGCGACCACGCGTTCAGTTTCACCAAACAAAAAGTTCGAACGATCGTGTATTCGTGCAATGATCGCTTTTAAATAGGACGCGGGGTAACCATCGCGTAATCTAGAAGAGTGGAATAGGCACGTCATCAAGCATTAAAATCCATCCAGGCTTTAAGATGCTGCGATCGTACCTATTAAGAATCCCACATACAAAGATACATGGTTTCAAATGGAACACATTCTAACTGTCTTTGCTGTCACGTAGTCGGGTTAAAAAAATTACCTTAGGGACCAGTGCATGGGAGGCCGTCACTTCCTTCTGCGAAGCAGTAATGCTCGCGAAGGAGGAGGTGGAGCGCGCGAGGGAGAGGCAAGATTCGCGCCCTCGCACCCTAGTCGCTGCAGGAGACGCCCCAGGCGGCGGGAGTCGCGAGCCGACTGTCGGCCACCGTAGGCGCGGGCTTGCGTACGGTGAGCAATGAGTAGCTTGCCATCCGATAAGAACCAGGCCCAGGTCGACGACGCGTTGTGTTCCACGCGCGCCTCAAAGAGATGTCAGCACCAACTGACGGGGTCCGTGAGGGCCAATGCCTGCCAGGGTTGGGAGTTTGTCCGAAAGGGATATCGCGGCCCCGGCACACAGGCAATGGAAGGAACACGGAGGGGTTTTAGTCAGTAAAAGTCTGACACGAAGAGCGGGAGAAGTTATTTGATAATTTCCCATCCAAAATAAAAAAGGGACATGTGGTGATAGACAGCGATACAGTCAAATTTTCAACCTGTGTTCAGCTAACTTACTGAAACACAAAGCTGAGCCCAAAACTCGTTACTCACACAATAAACTTTCAACACACAATATAAAATGCTGCAAAAAAATGTGTGGTTATAAACCAAATATTACAAAATAACACAATAGCCATAGTATCGGCGAGTTAGTTATGACATCGTAAATTAGTCGGTTCTCAGCGTTGTTCGAGCGTACCGTCAGCATAATCATAACATTGTAGGCTATTACGGTATCTACAATTAAACGGAGAGAGGAGATTAAAAGGGAGAAGTTGATGAATTGCTAGCACTTGACGGAGAAACAATTGATGTGGTGACGATGAGACAGGACATGATATACTTTGTTAAAAGAAAAACTATGTGTAAATAACGAAGACTGTTGTAGGAGAATGTCTCACAATTTAAAATAAAAACTTAATTATAACCTTTCCACAAGTCTCCGAAATGTCACATATTTGTATAAAAAATATTTTGTGTGGGTACACAAGCACAGTCAATTAATGTCACGCCTATTTACCATTATATACCTCTATATCTCATGCAGCATCTACTCTATAAACTCTGTAAGCTCGTACGACCATGAGGCAAAACAAACATACTTGTTTATGAAAATATTATATCACAACTCCTTACTGAATACGAATATTGTTTCTATTGTGAACAGTCATGCACACACTCATTTACATGCTGCTGTGTTTGAATAAAATTTGTACTGTTCACATTTTGGTCAAGCTAATGCGATTCATTTCTTACTTTTTTATTTAAACACAAACACGTTACGGCATTTATATAAAGGAACCTATAAGAATTTTGCACAAGACATGTTCCACGAATTTTTGATTCATTTTCTCACCGTCATTCCTCCCAGTCAGTTAATACTCAGCATCACATAGCAATCACTGGCGGTCAGTGATTTGCAATAATACTTCACGAGTCACTGCGTATTGTATCATCATACAATCTTAACTGAAATTATTTTTATATAAAAAATCGGCAGTTATTATTGAAGTTGTTATTTCAATCAAAGTTTTTCACACAAAAATGTCCTGTACACGGAACGAAAGTAAACGAGATACATACCGGAATATTTTCTCATTGTAATGACGAAACTCATGAAAGGCCGTCGAACAATATGCGCTGTACTATAATGTGGCGAGCATAATGGCGGTCGGCAGTGAATATCGGAAGCAAGGCTCCAGTGCAGCAATGCAGCATGTGTGACTGTGAATACGGACAAATATGAACAATATGTACTACATGGTGCTGGCGTCGTTTTTTAGGTCAATTTATTATGACGATCTTATATTTTAAGTATTTATTCTTGCTTTTTATGTCGCCCATGTCAAATAATAATTTGAAAAGTTTGTTTTAAAAGTAGTATTTTCATGATCTGTACACAAAAATATCACATAATGTATTACTAAAATTTATTTATTTGCCCCACGGAAAACAGTGCTAAATAAAATACTGTAATGAGATAGACCGGACTGGACAGGCGGATAGAACACTCGAACCAAACGCTAATAAATAAATTATTATTGTTAAAGTTTCACACGCCCTCCCTTTCTCCAAGCGGGCCACCCCTTGAATAATTCTTTATTTATTTATTTCACGTTCGTGCTTCTGTAACTGTTTGTAAAACGATACAGGTTTTAAATCTGAGTAATAAAACAAAATTGTTTTCTCATATTTTTTTTTTTTAAATTAGAAGAATCAGATAATTAGAATTTCTTTATTCATACGATAGAAATATAATTATGGTAACAACTTTTATCTAATTAATTAATAAAAATAACAAAATTTTATACTAACTTAACTAAAACTATTCAGCAACTATAATTGGCGTCAAAAAATTCATCTGCATCGCTTGGGTCACGGTAAGTGTCAAATGTTAGTCTTAATCAATTTGGTTTTCAAATAAGATATTTATTAAAAATGCAATAATCTTAAGAAGTCAGTTCACGCGTGTGTGTAGATATGTTAATCCCGTCCCTTCATCGGTCCTTGAACATAATTACCGGCTTATCACCGGCGGATATTCCGGTTCACCTTCGCCACCGGCTGCTACTGGATAGTTATCGTTAACAGGGCGGCTGCCGAAATATTGTATTAGGTACAATTAAGATAGGATTAACTTTCTGTTATTATAAATTCTAATTCATTCAGAATTAAGGTTAAGTATTTTGGCTACCTACAACATTTTACCGACTGTTATATCATTATGCTGACTACTTCATGAACTCATAATTTGCTAGAATCAACATTTCCTGGAAAAAAAGCAGGCGCATGAAACTTTTATACATCTTTTATAGATACACACAGCTGCATCAACTTCCCCAGCAAAAGACGTGCGATTTCAAACTCGACATAGCTGAATAACATTTTATTATTAGTTTATT
Source organism: Agrochola lota (assembly GCA_947364205.1). Taxonomy (NCBI): domain Eukaryota; kingdom Metazoa; phylum Arthropoda; class Insecta; order Lepidoptera; family Noctuidae; genus Agrochola; species Agrochola lota. The sequence continues at coordinate 13,701,984 of OX376235.1, read as the reverse complement.
GACAAACATCGTTAAAGAATCACATTTGAGTAATGTCACTCACAGTTAACTACAGATGATGCACTCCGCATTTTAGATATGAAGCTACAAGTAGGTACGCGCAGGGCTCGACTTGTCAAATTCAGTGGGCGTAACATAGTCAGAAGATATAAGAGTTAGAAACACAGGCAACTTCTAGGTGCTTACAACTGTAGTTAATTAGCACTGTGAGACCTGAATTGCATTTTATTGTGTCATCGTATCGTATCCATAGGGTTCAAATGGTAACAACCATCAATCAGACAGAAACCGAATGATAAAGTGGAACGGACGATAGTAGGTATGTAATAAATTTGTCACAATCGCAACGAGCTCGATGGCTAGTTCGACAAAACGACCGATATTGAAGCGACGATGGGCGAAGGGTTGACGTTGAATCGAATACACGTCAAGCCCAGCTCTTTTTGAACGTTTACTCCGTTATGATTGTTGTAACAAATTCAATGTTTAAGCAGTATTATATTTTAAAACTGGAGAGGTCCCCACTTAGTGACGCTGTGTCTTTACTTAGTATAACAGTATAATCTTATAAAAACTGTACTCTCAGCAGAATCCCGAAAACGCTACGTAACATGTTCTTTATTATATTCTAAGAAAAATCAAGTAAACAAAGAAATTCAGTAGAGCACCCTTACTCTCTACAATTTACATACTCGTATTTTATTACCCTTATAAATAATAAATGTTTAATATTACTTCGTGTATGAACAGAAACACAAAACCCTCAGCGACGTTTTAGACACATGACCCTCGTAGTAAAATATGAAATCTATTGTTGTCGGTATCATAAACACAAACTTGTGCAAAATGTTAGCTCGTAATATGTTTATCTTTGTGTCTTTTTATATAAATACAGCTGCTGTCCACTGTCACGCAGGTCTTAAACTAAAATGTTTGAAAAGAGAAACTAAACGTGTTTCTGCCAGACTAAATGGAAAGAAAAAGGAATAGTAATAAACGAAAAGCGAAGCATTATGTGAAAATAAATAAGCGGCTATCTGGAGCGTTTCAGTCGACATTACAGGCGTGAGACGGCAGAAGATATAAGACGTCATACGGATATCAGCACCACGCTGCTTATTACGATCGTTTGACTTTATGATAAGAATTTGTACGACATAACGTTTGAAAATCCAGTATTACTAAAAAAATTGCGTCTGGTCGTCGTTGTCTTTTTATTACAATGCCAGACGAATAAAAATGCGTCTTACACCGTGTTTATCTAATGGAAAACGCGGACATTCCATTATTGCGTGAAAAAGCCTATTCACCTGACAGTCTTAATGTAGATGCATCATGCTGGGTGACTATCGTACTCCGCAATATTGGATTCATCACCTGCTTCCCATCTATTTATTGTCATACATCTTCACCTGTTATAAAACAGTGGACGTATGGAACGTTCACTGTTTTATGCATTTTTAACCGACTACAAAAAAAGGACGAGGGTCTCAATCTGGATGTTTTTTTTAATTGTATGTTCCGGCATAACTCCGATGTATATAAACAGATATGCAAAATTCTTTTTTTGTTAGAAATTGATGCTTTCGAGGTGGTGGTGGTCATATAAATTTTATGGGTACTTTTTTCAGTTAGCTTCAATAATACGTGTTTTTCCCACTTAGTCTTTATGGATGATGTTATAATAACTTCTTGTCGCTGTTACTTACATAGCAGCTAGTGGTATTCGAATTTGTGTGGGGTAAGTACAAAAAGGGAAAAATAAAAATAAAATTACTAAAAAAACCACCGCCTTCCAAAAAAAAAAACCACTACAAAGTGAAAAATAACTTTATTTCGGAAGCCGGTGGCAAAGAATCGAAATTTCAAAACTTTGGTTTTGAAATTTCGATTCTTTGCCACCGACTTCCCGGTAAAAACCGACCGACTTCCGATATAAAGTTTGGAAGTCGATTGTTTTGTGATATACATATAATAGATGTCACGGGCAACAGTCGAAACCTTTGACACGCGTGTGCTTTTTTAATAGTTCTCGTCGAATTGAATGTCTAGCGTCCAGCCCGGTCTGAGCGAAAAATTTACGTTATGAACGATGCAGCCAGCAAGGGAAATAATAATTTATTGAGATAGACGTTGAAATGGAGAAAATGTTTGTATTTATTAATAACCTATGACGGTCGTAATGTCTCAAGGCGTTCCATTAAAACCTGACTAGACACTAAATTAGAAGCTTTAAGCAAAGTTTCTAGAAGCACTACTTACTTTTGAGGGGTTCCGTACCTCAAAAAGAAAAAAGGAACCCTTATAGGATCACTTCGTTGTTCGTCCGTCACCCATTTTCTCAAGAACGCCTGGAGGTATCAAATTGGAATTAATTTCAAATATGTTACGATTTATGTTCCCTTGGAGCTCTTAAAAAAATCAAGCTTCTAAGTCAATACATTAAAAAAATACGGCCATTTATGTGACATATTTCGATACTCGAAAATAAATAAAACCTACAGGGTACTTCCCGTTGGCCTAGAATCATGAAATTTGGCAAGAAGTAAGGTCTCACAGCATAAGGAAAGGAAAAAGTCCGAAAATCGTTAATTTGTAGTTTTATCACATTAAATTTGTTTTTTTTTTTGCGTTTACTAACTTACATTTGCAGTTTGAGAATTGACCGTGACGTATATCGATGTACAGGAGAACATGTTTTTAACTACAAAGTTACATTTGTTTTTGGTATAAATTCATACAAACTACGGAACCCTTCTTAGTGCGTTTTTTTAGTTTTTTTTAACATAACATAACATCATGCCTGTTTTCCCCGAAGGTTTAAGAAGAGGTGTACACATAGTACACCCACATTTCTCCAGATATGTTTAAGTCGCATGGAATACAAATCTATGGATATTAGGGAGTATATTATGTAGGACAGGCCTTGTAGAATTTTGGAGGTCAATGATTGCCTGCGTTAGCCTCCGACCGAGTAGTGATCTATGCGAAACTTAATTATTTTCTTTCAAGAAAACTATCCAATCCGACACGTATGTAGGTATGTTAAGCTTAGCATAGATTCGTTTAAGAGAGGTTTAAGTTTCTAAGGCAACAAACTTTGTATGTGAAACTAATAAACAGTTAATTAAAGTCAATATTAGGAGTATAGTCAGTTTATACGCCGCAAGTGTACTAACTTGTATATTCGTTCTGACGCAGTAGTGGTTACTTGAGCTAAGTCAGCAAAAGGAAGATAACAAGCTTATACGTATATATATATGTCGCAAATTCGTTGCTGAGTAGTAGAGGCAGACTTGATGGGTGGCGGTCACCCAGTGAAGACGTTTAGAAACTGTCCCGCGTTTCGAATAGTTGTGTCGTGTACCTACAGTGTGTGAAATGCTAGTGTGAGTAATGTTATTGTAAATTATAATTTGATCTGAACTGCAACGGTTTTTCTATTGCGCAATAACCAACACTACCCATAGTACGCTCACAGTAGTTAAAATATGCCTGATAACGAGAGAGACTCATACCATCCGCCGACATCTATAAAATACTAAGTCTACCATGTATTTATATATTAGAATGCTGTGTATTTGTTTTCAAACATAAGAGACTTTTTCACCAAGCGACAAGCTACTATCCCCCACAATCTATGTATACTAATAAGTTACTTCAACCGAGGACGAATCTCACATTTACAGGTAACAACAGCTAGCGGTAGGTATATTATGTGCATAAAATTGTATAACAAAATACCAAACTCCATAAAAACGCTACCATTTTCTAGATTTAAAAATAATTTGACGAGGTTTTTAATTGAAAAATGCTTTTATAGTGTACATGAGTTTTTAAACTATAAATTTGTAAAGTCTTGGAAATCATTTTAAATTATTAGCGTTATTATTATTATGGCGAATCTCTCCTATTATTGACATGCTTATTATTGACATTTAAGATTTCTTTGTTTTTTTCTTTCTCATTGTTATATCGACATTTATTTAATTCAATAATACAATTTTAATGGGATTATCTGTTTACTGACTGCATGATTATGATCAATTAATTTAAATAAAATTATGTAACTTATTTTATATTCGCACGCCGAAATTAAAGGCAGAATAAGAGAACACCTTTGTACGTTTTACCAACCTTCTGTACCTTATTTATGCAAATAAATGATTTTGATTTTTTGATGATTTTGATGGGATTGGAAGTTTTAACGGTATAGGTTGCCCATATAATTTGTTTTTTATCGACCACATACATAATGACATATAAAGGAAAAAATGAATCAGTTTCTGGCCTCTGCGACGCGTATAAAAATATAAGAGAATTCAAAATAGTATTTAGTTCTGTACGACCACACATGTATGTCACTATCGTGCAGCGATCACCATGTGACGCTCGTTACAGAAACAAAAGAACGAGCTGTGTTATGAGACACGCTGTATTGCATCATAGCGTACACCACGACCATTCACAACTGTATTTCCCGAATGAATAACATTTGTATGTTAACACAAGCTTAGGTATTATTGTAAACATACACAACTCGCTAATGATTACGATGTAATGAAAACGTGTTGCCACTGGGCTCACAGATTTCAGTGTAGATATTTCCATTGTATTCTAGGAAGAAAAGCGTGAGGTGAACTAAATGTGAATTAGATTAGGTTGAGCAAACAATAAAGTCTAGCAGAAAATATTGATCATCCATATTACTTCAGAAAACAGATATGTTAATAAAGATGAGAAGAAGAGAAGGAGGATTAGCATCGAGGTTTCTGTGCCAAGCGACAACGTACGACGTTAAACTTGACGTCTTACATTTTGGCAAGCGGCAAGATTTATCGGATAGTTCACTTGGACATAACCAATTCTATTGTATCGCTTGAATTTATAGCATTCACTTTGGCCTACACTGAACCGTTAATAACGACCACTTTAACCTAGTTCTCGGTAATTCCCCATTTAGCTTCGCATGGGACGTCCTGTTCGAATTTTGATGGAGGTTACCCAATCGTTAAACTATTGAAATCAGAGGCTATTCGCTTCGATTTCAGTAAAATTTGGCAGTAAATATTGCAAAACTTTGGTTAAAATCTCACTGAATCAAAGTTAAATTTGGAACTTACAAGTTTGGTTGCTGAAATTGGAGGAGACACATTCAAATTACAACACCAACTATGCAATAAATAGTTACTATTAATAATATATATTGCTCTATAGCCGGTTGTTCGATAACATTCATTAACAGTGCAGAAGTGTAAAGCCTGGTTCAATAGATGTCATCAGAGCAATCGATTGTTCAGCTCCATACAGAGTGTGGGCATAATATGGGTTCTATTCTTCAGAGACATAGAGTATACATTTCAATGCGTCAAGCAGCAATAGTGGCTACTGGCCGACTGTTCAAAGATCTTATCCCCCAACAATGATTTTATCTTCTTCATGACTCAGTTAGTTCAAAAGTATTTATTTTTCGTTTATTTATTTTTCTTTGAACAACACAAAACTTAGAAAGAAGAAAAGAAAGAAAATACGTTTATTTGCGGTACACATGACGCAAGGTAAGAACAAAACACGAAAATAAACAATTTGGGGGAAAATATGCGTCATATACACGCAAAACGGCCATCTCTCAGCATAAAGCTGCGACCCTATGCGAGACAGAGCCCCAGTGCTGGTTTTCAGCGACAGCCGGCGCTGACGTTATGACATCAACCGGTGCAGCATATAGAGAAATAACAAAAAAAAATATGAATAAATACAATACTTAGTCCTAAATGTTTATATAAAATATAATGTTTGAAATGGTAACATTTCGCGTCGGCGACTCACGCGCCTCAGACAGTCTGTGCGCGCAGCTGTCATAAAAACTGTTTGACGTTTTGACATATTGGATAATATTGGTTACGTAATAAATATAACATGGCGATTGCGCCATGTTATATTTACATTACATTATTTATTTATTTTACATCACAACATTAATTACATATTGATGTAATTAATGTTGTGATGCAATGCATAATATATAATAACAAAGAATGCATTGGGTGATCGTGTAGCTATGTTTCTAGTAAATAATGTTTGTGAAAGTGTTAGAAGGTGTAGATGACAAGCTCGGTGACATGTTTTATGAGATCAATGGTAAGTGCAGAATAATTGTATTTATCAGGGAGATTCTATTGGATTTTATTACCATCAACTTCTGTTCTTAACGCCTTTGAGTAGCTCCAAGCCATTTTCTTAATAGTTTGCAATACAAGACTTAAAGAAAAACACTTTCCTTCTAACAAGTTATACCGCCACCAGCTGACAACACCCTCGTATATGCACACACACTAATAAGCTTCAGAATATTTGAAGCCACACACTGTGATGAAATGCAACCACTGAAGTTACTTCCTAATGTTGTTTGAACACCTGCATAATTTCCGCATTACAAGCATTTCCATAAATCACTAGTGGAATGGTAATTTGCGGGTTTTGCATTATGCTTGTCGCACTTAGGGCCAGCGCTAAAATTAGGCAACCGTAACTACCTACTCGTATTTGATGCTGAACGTAATCAGCTTTTTGGAATTATTATCACAGAAACACAATTTGGCTTTTTCACACTTTCACCTTTCAATTTAAAATCCATATTTATCAATGAATAGTCCCGAAAAAGATAAAATCCACCTTATTACACGTGACCCAACCTTACTCTATTTACCGTCACATAAATCACCTGGAAATATGACTGACGATGTAATTGTGCGATGACCCGCGTTACATATCCCACGCTTTCTTACATTTGAAGTGCTATGATGTATAGTGAGAGAAATAACGCACCTGTCATGGTGATATTGATATTGTCGATCGTTATGAACAAAAGTCTTTTATAATAGTCGCTTATATTTGTTTCATTACAAGGATTTCAAAGCATTTTACAACACAAGCCTGTGTACTATAACAATAATTGCTTTATTAACAGTAAGCATAACAGTCACTCCACAATAAATAAGCTCTTTAAACAATTTGTCAAGGATGTCAATAAAAACCAAACTGGCAATAGACCTGTACAATTTGGATTATTACACCAACTCATGTTTCATCTCTAGTTATATGGACATTTACTTATATCACCTTTATTTCTATAAGCGTAAGGCGGAACATTAAATGGTGATAATATTCACGGTTCGTTTTCTTATATAGCAACTTTTGTCTGGATTCACTTTTCGTGTTAGGAAATAAAACGTATTTACGGCGGTCGCCGGAGAACATCGTACTGTCCACTTAATGGATATCGGACGACAATAAACGAAACGGAAAACGAATAAAAGCTACAACAATAAACAGGAATCGTTTGATTGGTACTAAAATTTGTTACGAACTTTTATTTATTTGTCCAAGATCAAAGTCAAATCATTTATTTCAAATAGGCCCTTGCAAGGTACATTTGAACGTCAAAAATTACAAAAAAATTGAATTGATTCTAGTCGCCCCTTCCAAAAGGTAGTTTTCGTATGGAGAAGAATGGACAAGAAACTCCACCGTTACTCTTTTAAAATGTTTTACAATATTTTGTATATGTAGGTACATTAGTTATATAATTATATGTGAAGACCACAATATAAGTAAAAAGATGTTTTTAAAGAGAGCAACAACAGATAAATTAATTACTTATGTGATAGATACATGGTTCTCACATATTTACAAACATTGGAAAAATAGACGATTTTCCAAAAAAAAGTTACAATTAATAAGTCAGTCCCATTATGAGTTAATGATTTGTTATAGAATATGATGCTATAGTTGCTGTGATTCCTTATACACGATGCAAGTTACAAGTAGCTATTTGTTTAATGGTTTTTAGGGTTTCTTACCTCAAAAGGAAAAAACGGGACCTTTATAGGATCACTCGTATGTCTATCTGGCTGGCTGGCTGGGTGTCCGTTTGTCTGTCCGTCAGTCACAGCCAATTTGCTCCCAATCTACTGAACCAATTTACTTGAAATTTTGTACACATATGAATTTCTGTGACCCCCGGACATGTAACGTAAATAAAAGAATTTTGAATATCACTTTTCGGGGGCAAACGCTTGTGATTTAGATTGGTACCTATAATTTGTTTTTATCTGATTGAGGAACTCATCTGAGCTAACAGCCTTAGTGAAGTTCACGAGAAAAAGCCTCGATTATCATTTGCACCCTTAACATCATATTTAAGACAGGAAGACGCTCCATTTCAGAGGTAAGTAGCGTTGTGTACCCATAATAGATAAACAAATAAATACATAGTTAGTTAAGTGTACCATACAGACACGTGCGGACGAGCGACTAAAGTATATTAGTTTAGGTTACTTACATAACTAACTTCGTAATATGAACAGTCTAATTACTACACCAAACATGGCGTTTATAATAATGTACTGCTCCATAGTATACATAGGAAGAACATAATTAAATGAAAGCAAGTTCGAAGCTCGTCCTATATTTATAGAAAAATATGAAAAAAATATTTTCTTATTATTTTTCTGTCAATGTATTTTGGACCGATGTTTTTGTAGATTCTAAATAAATCGCTTGTTATTTGTGTTTTAGCTAACTCGCTTATCGGAGAGGCTTCTTCGATATATATAGCGCTATTGTCCTTTTATACTTTTTGCTTTTAGATGACTTGGAAGAAACGGGTGCGGTTAATGGAACAACCAGTGACCGTTTTTTTTGTAGCTCGAACTACACATTCAATATTTTTTTAATAAGTTGGAAATCTCACCAACCACTGTAAGTTTATTACTTTTGAATAGAAATAAAGCGTCTCTGTGTACGCTGTTTAGTGTCATAAAACTCTCCTGACTGTACTGTGACCAGACCGCCTGAGAATATTATCAAGCCCGCCTGAATAAATTAGAGCAATAAACGGAATGGCCATACAACGAGAACATTATTTTAGTCGGTACTTTAACATAATATTATTCAATATTTGTGCTGCGTCACGGGCTATGTGGTTTTTCCTTTATTTCTAGTGGCTCACATAAGTTTACGAAGTTCGTAAAGTTAATTTCATCTCTAAACGCACATTTTGATAATTATGCTGCCTATATTAACCACGTAACTCACACACAGTTGACAGCACTAGACAGTGCTGTCATTATAAAGAATACTAATAAATTATGGTAGGAATTCCTCTTTCATACACAGTCGCTCGTAATTACTTTTAAATAAACTTCTTCAACCATTAGTTTTACTAAAATATTCGTAATATATATAGTTTGTAGGTTGTTAGTTGGTTGGTGGTGGTTGGTTGGTTGGTTGGTTGGTTGGTTGGTTGGTTGGTTGGTTGGTTGGTGGTTGGTTTCTAGTTATAATTTGTTGCTATGAAATTCAATAAAGTAACGTGTAAAACCTTGCAGACTTTGCTTATTACCTAATTAAGAAATTAATATTATTATACACACGGTTTGAAACTGTAGATCTATACGTCAGTATTGCTGAAATAATATCACCTGATTAGAGGAATAAAAGGGCCCGCTTTATTTGCTGAGCTGGGTGTAGTAGGTATTCAGTGCTGATTCTGAAATCTGGATTCCGCTTGACGCAGTATATTAGTCCACTGCGTAGTGAAATCTAATTAGGGCAATGAAAGTGGGCTTTAAATAGGGTTGCGTACCTTAAAAGGAAAACGTGTCAGGCTGTCTGTCTCTCAGTCTGCCAAGACCCATTTTTTCAGGAACGCGTGGTGGATATAATGGTCACTTGGAGTTTAAAAAATTTTCACGCTTTAAAAAAAATTACGACTATTTATGTCACATATTTTGAGACTCACAAATAAATCAAAATCGAAAGGGTACTTACTTTACAAGTAAAGGAAAAAGTCCGAAATTCGTTAATTCGTAGATTTATTACATAAAAAAAAAAAATTGCGATTACAAACTTACATTTGCAGTTCGAGAATTGACCGTGACGTACATAGATGTATCGGAGAACATGTTTTTCAACTACAATATTAAGTTTGTTTTTGGGATAAATTCATCCCAACTTCGGCACCCTGCTTTCTGCGTGATCAGACACACACTTGGCCGTTTTTTTCTATTAGAAGAAAAAGTGAAAAAATAAGGATTTAGGAATTTAAAAAATGCCTGCTCAACAGCTCATATTTGAAGTTCCATATAACACCAGCTAAGTCAATACTAAATATTTATTCACATTACATTATTAGGTGGTACAAAAACATGACCTTTCGGGCACTGCAAAGTAGGAGAGAGGAGGAAGGTTTTAATTTGATTAGGAAATACCTATAATAATGTTTTATTGTATTAATGTATTTTATTTATTGATACATGATGACTTTGACATTATTATTGCCACATGTATGGGCTAACACCAATGTTTATGATATTACTATCAAATTGGATTGTATTTTCTGTAAAATAAATGATTATTATTATAAATGATTCGAAGCTATGTTTCTATTCTGAATATTCATTCACGAAGCCTAGGTATGGTTTGAATTTCAAACCCACGCATTTAATTACGAAAGTGTATTAAATAAAGGCTTGTGCAGACCAGCGCGACTCAAACAATGAAATTTCTAAGAAAACTGTACGGTATAACAATAACCGGCGTCGCGCTGGTCTGCACAAGCCTTAAATCAATCGTATTATGTTTGAGTTCAGCTTCCATGAATACAGTAAAATAGGTAACAAATGCTTTTGGTGCCAAGCTTGGACTTTGAGATTTAATTCCTGCATATCGAAGTTATTCGGTAATGCAACCTTTTGACTTTAAACCCACGCATTTCATTGCGCAAATGTACGTAATAAATTAAGCATATTACGTTTGGGCTTCTATGAATACACCAACAGACCGCAGACTGAATACCGTGACCAGAGCATGAAACAGTTAACAATAATAGAGTTCACATGTGACGTTGTACTGTATCACAAGCTACACGAGCCGAATAATTTTACGTAGTACGCAGTATATTTTTCTTTTTATGCATAAGGTACAATCATTGTGTCGCTTACTGGCTACCTTCATCGTACATGTAGAATAATATTACTGAAACAATGAAAATGCTTATTAAGAAAAATACTGGAATTTTTCTATTTTGATGGTATGATGATCACTATGTTTATCTTGATGCTGACCGTTGTTGAATGTTCAAAAGTGGCATGTAACTTCTGAGTTTCGCAACTTTGTTCCATATAACTATTTTAACATGAAAATATACAGTATCTTACTGACAGAATTCAGACGAGGGTAAACAATATAATTTATTTTAAACCACAATTTATGTTTGTATCGGAATTGCTTAGTCTGTGATGAAGAAGATAGGTAGGTAATCGAATGACTGTGTTTTGCTCATCATACCTATATACAGCACAAATTGAAATTTAAAACAGTAAAACAATACTGACGGTGTTGAGTTTTGAATTTATTAAACATAGCAGTCGATAATACTCCACTCATATATATTAATAAAAGGACATACTACAATCCGTTGAGTTAAAGATCGAACTCCACTTGCTTGCCACGTGTTTGCTGCAGGTAACGTAGACGTTACCCACAGCAAACATATGGCAAGCAAGTACACTATTCAGAAGCTCACTGTTTGGTGGTGGTGTAGGTGTTGAGGCGACAAACAAGCAGATTGCGGCTCGGGATCTTTAATCCGAATGTCAAAACAGTATCATTAAGTACACTAGACTATATGACAAAAAAACAGGGTTCGAGTCACAAACGATTTTCTGCTGAATACCAGAGTGGATTTATAAATCGAAGGCAAAAGAAAAGAGCGCAGTAATTGGGCTATTAATTCTGTGAGGGACGGTATTATGTGGTATTGTTGGAAAGGGGAAGAGAAAACAAGGTATGGTTTTGTAGTGCGTGAGAGCCTTTCGATTAACACTTAGCTCACTTAGATTTAACCATACTATTGCGGCATAAAAACCATTTTGTGAGATCGTTTCGGGCGCTTAAGATTTATTTAACTGTTGGGTTTCTCATTTAAAATTCATGATGTTGCTGTGGAAACTTAACTTCCATTTTGTAAAAGTAAAATTAACATGGGTCTTTTAGATAACTTATTTTGTGAAAAAAAAAATATGCTAGCATTAGCAGGCCAAGGTTTTCGTTTCTAGCAATAAATTAGAATTTAACTTTAATTAAATAGCAGACTGTACGGCTTAAACAATTCAAAAATGAACAGCTTGTTGCTAAAGAAAATTCCATCAAAGTACTTGAAAGGAAACGATTATATTCCTTAGAAGACCACGGAATATTTCCAGACACTGAAGACGGTGTGGGCGGATCAAAATCTGAGAATACCATAGTTAGGTAGTTACTTGAAAATTGTTGTTTAATTTGATTATCAGCCGGTTCAGGACAGTATTTTTACTATTTTCAGGAAATAATATAATTGCTCAATGTTTAGCACTTTCAACTTGCACTACACATGTTAACTCAGAATTTGTGAAAACATAAACAGGAAAATGCAGTAAACTTTGACGAGCCATCATTTAACAGATTTCGAACACAGTTTTATCGTAAAATCAAATCCATTCGAACAGGTCAAACGAATATCAAATGTGTATTTTCGAGCCATGTTCAATGTCCGTATCAAGTGACGTTGTTTATGAAACTAGCGTTTGTAAGGTCTATAGAAACAACATGCATGCGGCACAATGGATGAGATTCAATTGATAAATGTTTTGTATTGTACTGCATTATGTAATGCCGATTGTAGGCTTACGTAATAATATTGTGTCCTTCTGGATTGAGGAGCCATGTCTCATATTTGAACGAGGGTACTACCAATATTTAGTAGTAAATTAGCCGATTTTGTAGGCCGGATCCTGGAATTTGTAGTAAAACCCTTAAAAAGTTATACGACATTAAAGGTGGTTCCTCAATCCAGACGTCTGAATTGAGGAGCCACCTTAGAACTCGAAAACTAGCCAACGGATATTTTTGAAAATTTTGTACGATTTAGTAGTAATTATGCGTAGCCTGTACAAAAAAAATGGGTTTTGTAGGGCTGAATTTGAGATAGCTACAATGCTTTGATTTTTCATAAAAATCCATAAAGTTCACCGCGCTGTTTCTCGGAAAGTAATCAACCAATTACAACAGATTTTTAGTATAATTTAGTAGCAAATGTGACTTAATTTGTACTGTAATAATTAAATGGAAAAACTATATAATTTTGCTGATACAACACATTTTATGTGGCTCCTCGTATATGTACGTAGCTACTAAACTAGTTGATCAAATCGGACAACAATAGCATCAATATTTAGTAGAAATTTCTACTAAATATTGGCATAATCGAACATCCTTCACATAAAGTATTTCCTAAAAAAAAAAAAAAAACTTTCCTTAACAATTTAGTGTGGTGCGAGAGCCCACGACCAAAACCATATCACATCGTTTTACGGCCAAAACCCTCGTTAAAATATGAGACATGGCTCCTCAATCCAGACGGACACATAATATTTTAATTTTATATTCTTTATTTAATGTATCTACGATCAAAATGTATAATGGAAAATAAAGGAAAATTTATGCTCTCAAACAACATTCTGTCAAGCCCGCAACACAAAATTACATCTAACTACAACTACATTATTTGACTGGACTGAAAATGGAAGCTGATGTTGCAGCAATACGGAAATCTAATCTCTTCCTAAGTTTTGGTTCGTTTCTTACTAATGAAAATAAGATTATTATTTTATAGGGCTTTAACTTAACTTAAATTTATCTCAATTCTTTGTAGTAGTCTAGTAGTATATTTTTTATTTGTATCAGCGAGTGCAGTAGTTACTTAAATCTTATAAGTTAAATAAAAATTAACTTCATTGGTAATTTTATTCAAATAATCTGTCGAAGAAACCATCCATATACTAATTTATAAATGTAACTCTGACTATCTATCTGTTCGTTCCTTTTTGACGCCTTAACTGCTGAACGAATTTCGATGAAATATGGCACACAGGTAGATCATGAACTGGATTAAGCCATAGGGTACTTTATATCCCGGTAGTATGTTCCTGTAGGATTATTTCTGACCTCCACGCGGGTGAAGCCGTGGCCAAAAGCTAGTAATAATAAAGGGTACTAATACGTATAAAATAACAGGCAAATGTTAGACTGAACTCTATTGATAAATACAAAAGCCGAGAGATAACGAATAATGTTCTGTATTGGTTTTTATTTTTACTGGAGAGATGCCTTTTGATTGTGAAAGTCTTATTAGACCTGTAAGGAAGTTGTAATTATATTTGCCACACTCAAATTAACATGTTTCTTAGCACTGTAACCGCCTCTTAGAATTTATTATCGTACTGGCGATTATCGACGTAGCCGTTCATAGCATTTCGTAGCGAGACGTGGCGTAGCGGCTCGTAGCACATCGTAGCGGTTCGTAGCACGTCGTCTCCGACTGCATACAAATCGATTACAATATGCATCCTTTGCATAGCAAACCAATCACCTTAATCAGGGGAATTACCGACATTAACAATCGTTATTTTGCATTGCTATATCGTGATACTAATAAGTAAGGTATTCCAACATTTTTGCATTTTTGCACGTTTTTGCAATTTGCACGTCAGTGTCAGGTTGTATCTTGATCAAAATATGAAGAACTTTTCTATAAGAAATTTGTTCTTATGGAACATATCTAACTTAGAGAGATTTATTAAAGATTCTAATGATTATAATTATGTAAATACATATCAGTTATAGTCTCGAATCATATTTTGATCAAGATACAAATTGACACTGACGTGTAAATTGCAAAAACGTAAGAAAACTTGAATTACGCGGGCTACAACTGCGGATCCACTTTAATATTAAACAGATTTTCGAGTTTTTAACTACTTTTTTTTTCGTTAGTGACTATTTCTACCAGTCAACTCAAATCACTTTTAAATTTTACAAACATTAAGAGTGACAACCCTAACGCTCCAATGGAGCGTAGCTAATTACATATATCAACAAATAGGCCTTGTTTCCATACTGTCCATATTTATTCTGTGGTAGTACTTACAGGAACAGTTACGGACTGCGTATCATGTTGGAATATTGATTGCAGAACTAGAGTACATTAACCCTCCGATATAATATAATTTCACAGAAAATGGAATCACGTTCCAATTGTGCCTAGCTATACAAACCGATACCTATAGTAATTTGATAAATTATCTAGATGATGAGGCTTTTATGTGGCTCACGAAACATAACGTGCTTAATTTAAAGAAAGAAAGAAAAACTATTTATTGAGACTCGCTCAAGAGATCACAATTAAACTTAACATAAAACAACTACTAAACTTACTTCTTTATTAAGTTAATAAAATGAGCGTAGGCAACAACGAACCGAAACACTAGTCTGCAGCAAATATAGTTTTAAGTATACTACATAGTGAAAAATTTATCGGTTCAATTCACACAAATAACTCTATTAAAAGAATTACTCATGTGCTCACACTAAATAATGTGAACGAAACTATAATTAAACAGCGCCTCGTGCGCAAATATATTTAATACGGTAAACATCAATTGTTTATTTAGAGTTAATAGCAATTACAACTATTTCTAGAACCACAATGTTTAATTAGAACAATTTTTTCATGAATGCATTATAGATGAAGATGATGATGAAAATTTGTGATTTGATTATTTTTTGTATTATAGTTTGAATTTAGTTTGCGGTTTCAACAACAAACAACACAAGGTTAAAATTATAATAATAACAATTATGTACTTTATTATTATTATTTGAATCACAATCAATCATCACATTGATTGATCTAATTTGTGTTTGTAATGGTAAAGCAAAACATCGTGAGGAAACCGGCATGCCTGAGTGATATTTCTCGACGGCATGTGAAGCCAAGTCAGAGGCCCATGGACAGCTTTAAAATTCTGAAACCAGGTTAGTCACTAACCACACGAAAAGAAGATCTAATTTATCGTTTTAATGTGGATGTTCCTATACTGATACAGCATCTTTAACTGAGTGTGAAAACGAAATGAATTCTACAAAAAATTGCGCGCCCTTAGCAACTCATCTTACTTCAGAAATTAAATAAAATTTCTTATTTTTCTTCAAAAGAGGTAGGTAACTATAAATTTTCGTTGTAACAAAAAATATCATGTAAGTAGTTTTCCTTGAGAAACTATCTTACCCGCTAGCAAAGCCAGGGTAATAAATTCTGATTTCAGGAATTTTATGTGTAGTGTTGTATAAAAGAAGAAAAGTTAGTTAAGGAGCATGAGGTATAAAGTTTAACCGGAAGGCAAAAGTAAAACGTATTTATTCTGACTTCGGTTCAGGACCTCGGTTGTTTAATTTCCGCAAACTTGAGAAACCATTTTTTACTCAGGAACTTCCGCCTCACCATTAATAAACGTTACACTGCTCATGAAATGTGACTAAAATAAAAATTTCACTAAAACAATTAAGAATAATAAAAAATTTAAATTCTAAAAGTTAAATTACTTTAAGCCCAGCAATGCGAATAGGTACATGCATACATGTACACGTACATGCATAGAATACTTAAGTTTTTTTAATTTACCAGTGAACACATACCAAAACAAGGAAAAAACGAACGACGATTATAAAGTGAATGTCGGAGCACGCACAATGAAGGGTTCCGTAGTTGGGATGAATTTATCCCAAAAACAAACTTAACATTGTAGTTGAAAAAGAAGTTCTCCCATACATTCTAACTGTAAATGTAAGTTTGTATGCACATGTATCTTTTTAATATTTTAGGTGGTATAATGGTAAATATTCATCTATTTTCTTAAATAACTTTAAAACTATTTAAATTACAAATAAAATATATTTGAAACCCTCAAAGTAAGCCCTTTCATTTGATATGTCACACGGTATACAGCGTGAAAAACTTTTTTTTTAATTTTCTTGTTTGCCTTCCAAAAAGTGTCTCTCATAATTAAAATTAAATTATTCACGCCACACGTCCGTGGTTTGGGACAAACAAATTCATATGTGTGTCATCTTGCGCCATCCCATCTTCCTAGCACGGCGGGCTGTGCCGGGGCGGCTGCTGTAGGTGCAGAGAACCTCAAACGGCGCAAATATAACAACCTGACTTGTAGCTATTTTATGTTTGAGCTGTTTGGGGTTGAAACATTAGGGCCGCGGGGTCCGAGTGCTCACCGAGTATTTCGGGACATCGCCAAGCCGTTGGTCGACTGTTCACGTGACTAGAGGGCTGGCCAATTTTTAGGTCAAAGAATCATTGCCATCCAACGTGGCAACGCTGCCAGCCATTTGGGCACATTTCCCGCTGACAGCGATGCGGACTAAGTATCCGATGCCCAATGAACTCTTCCATTCATTTTATTTTTTTTATTTTTTTCTTTGCGTATTTGTACATAATATATATAATAGTTAGTTGTATATGCATAGCTTACATATTGTATAATCAAATATTATTTACATAAATTAAATTCATATGAGTTCCAAATTTCAACTTAATAGGTCCATTAGATTCGTAGGTTGTGACAGATGGATAGACAGACAGACTCACGAGTGACCCTACAAAGGTTCTGTTTTTTCATTCGGGCGTACGGAACCCTAAAAATAAACTCGATTTCAAGCATCATGTTCGCTCCAAGCGTATAAAAAGGCAACAACATTATTTTCCCTGCTCAGCCGGAGTACAGTCGAAGACAACCTCGATTCGTTGAATAATTACAGTAATGTTACACATTATTAACCTCCTTCTCACAGTAAGCCGTTCATTGATAGGAGAAAGTACTCAAAAAGTTTTATATACATATCAACTTGGTACAAAGACATATACGTATAATACCTGAAGCCACTTGATCCTGGTGATATTCTCGTCGGTGACGGAGACCGCTCTCCTCTCGCCCAACTTGTAAGACTCGTTATACTCAGTGAATGTCAACCCACTGGTAAAGTACTGCTGAGTAAAGTTTATCGATATAGTTCCATTAACTGTGTCGTGTTCTTATATCCATTTATACTTGATCGGGACGAGGAAAGGTTGTGGTCTCTGGTACTCCGTGTCGCGTGCGTGTGCTCTGCGGCGATGCTGAGGAGAGTGATACTGATGAGCCGCCGTATCACGAACCTAGAACAAAAGAAATTGTTATTAAGGTTATGTAGGTCGTTACTCTAAAATTATTTTTACGGTAACATCTAACTATGCAGAATTATCCTAGTCTTGAAACTAAACAGTTGATGACATTGCTCAACCACTCCTCACTAATCTTCTATTGAAATATATTTGAACCATCCGTAAGTGTATTTGGGATTGCAAGCTACTGAACGTTTCCAATAGAAAGCAATCATTACTTTTGTGGATAAAGTAATGGGAAAAGAGGCAGAGATTAAAATGAAGTAATTTATTAGATGTCCCTTGCGGTACTTTAACAGTCCAGTTCGTGATAAATGTAAAGTCTATTTAAATTCTAGTTTCCAATTGATGTTATTTCCACTTAAACAAACATCAACTTTATGCAAGTGTAAATAAAGTTGATATTAGACTGACTAGTACTGTTGAAAAAGTCATAAAAAAATATGAAGTTGTAGCGCAAACTGAACCTTATGTTTAGGCTTTACAGTTATTTTTCCTAAAACTCGTGTTTGTTTACATTTTTGGCAAATAAATTGCGAACGCAAAAGAACAAATAACACGTATTTTTTTCTGCTTATAATCCCTTTTAAACTTCTAACTTAATGAACCTTAAAATCGTTTTTAGGAGTTAAGTTTAAAAATATGATTTGATATGTATTTTATGGCATAAAGTTTTAAGCGACACCCAATGTATAAGATTATAAATAGGAACTTTCGTATCGAATTAATTTGGCAACGTGTCGAAGTTCAGAGGTCCGTAGAGAGATATTAGACTGGCTAAAAACGTAACAGCAGAAGTTTTATGAGAGTTTACTCCTTACCTTCGTAACTTTATGATTTCTTAGACAATATTGTATTAGAGGCTTGCGCTGAAAGTGGTTCCCTTTCGAGACGTAGCGTCTTATGTTGTTTTTATAAAGTACTAGAAATTACCAAATTTCATTTAAAAACATGCATTTAGTTCCTTTTTCGTGAAAGTACGTAATTCCGTACATACAGGGTGGATTTGAGACGGGGCAGAAGGATAGTGAGATGTTGATAAAGTTACACAAGGTGGTAATAAGGCTTGACAAAATTGTTTGACAAGAGTTTCAATTCGAAATATATAGTTTTTACTTTTGAAACAATCCATAGTCTAGATACTATTTTTGTGCAATATTTACCTGTTCACTGTTCTATTGTTCATACATTACTGTTAACTCGATGACCTTTTATCTATGTACATCATTCATAGTATCCCTACAGATATAAAGTGATCCACATAACTTCCATCTGAGAGCAACTCTAGAAGGTTTTGTACACTTCAATACATTTAGTACATGAACATTGTGACTTTAGTTTCATTACATACATGATTTTGAAGAAAGGATTTCATCACGACACACAATGTTTGAGATGTGTACGTGATACGTCTAATAAGAGCAGCTTACAATAATCACGACTTTTTTATTCTAGTAGCTTTTTTGCATTCAATCACAATAATTAACTATGCCTGCAATTGTTCTTTACATTTCATAAATTATAGAGCGACTGCTTAACTTTAAGCTTCCATAAATTAACCTTCATTCTCGGAAACCGTCGAGTTCCTATTAAACCATGGTTCGGATCGCGTTCGCGTGATGTAACTCGTCCACAGTAGTCCCTTTTGTGCATTTGGACCTGAGAAAATCCCCTGGGAATACAATTATAACGTTATAGAATTTCTGCTAGTTTCCTGTTTAAGATGACAAAAATGTTCAAAATTTTGGTACATTTTGAACATTTTTGTCATCTTAATTTTTAAGGCTCTTAAGGAAAAGAATCCGCTTATTTAACATTATTGTGTTGCGTAACCCACATGAACAAAATATAGCTACGTACTGAGTGTGGCGGATGAGGTCGTCCGAGGGACTGTACCACAATAAGCACTGCGTTAGGTCTTTTATACGTCATACAAAAGGAAAAAGTGCCTTATGTGGAAAAAGTCTACTTTTAATGGCATTTTATATGACTTTGGTTTGGTTGGTTCGGTGGAACATTATTATAGTAGCGTGATGCACCCAAACTCAAGAGCATGTAAGTCACAAAACTTTATTACCTTTTTTTTTATATAGGGCATCTCGCAGTTGACCTCTGAGGAGGTCGTAGCTGCTTAACCGGACTTTCTTGTGGCTGCCTTAAGCTTCTACACTTAAAGCCTCCAGCCAGGGGACTTTATTACCGAAATGTCTTCAGATTATATACCGAATCCAAAGGAGACAGGGTAACCTGCTGAATATTCAATTCGTATCAAAAAGCGTCGTAAATCTTTTTTACTAGCAGTTACGCTCACAAATCGTCTATAGGTACTCCAAGCTTCAATTCACGCATCAATACCTAATTCTCTTACGTCGACTTTTTCGGAGATTGCCTTGCCAGCGTCTTATTTTGGTGACCGGTTTATTTAAAAAAATAAAAAGTTCGTCTATTCTATAAAGCTAACGAGACGTGTGGACTAGCCAATGGCGTCATCGTTTGTATGAGGTTAATGGGATTATGGCTCCGAGTTTTTTAGATCATGGAAGTCTGTTATGGTCACTGCAGTTCTTAGGTGCGGACATGCAGTTTGGTCAGCAGGGTAAAAGGTAATGTTTAGAAAATGTTTGAACGACGAAAAAATAACATCCAATTCATTATGAAGACTCGCGAGTACTTAAAGTACATCAGTCTAATATTTATTATACAGTACCTAGATATTAAAAGAATAATTTTCGAAGGAAACCTCCGAAAGAGTCTATACTTAACCAAGCCTAAGATGCAAGTTAGAATACATAATAATTAAAATAATTACACAAACTGGAAAACCAGTCATAATAACAGTCTGTATAATAAAATGCAAAATTTACACATAATGTGCTACTCTAGAGCAGTCTGCAGCACAACGCTGTTTTTTGTTTTTTCTGTAGTACTAGACTATCAGTATCGCCTGTAAACATCATGAATTACGGGTCGAAGCCAGACATGCTTGGCTCTCGATCTTAGCTAATTAACATCAGTACGAGATTGTAGCAAATTTAACACAGACCATAACCAATTCTGGAGTAGCTTTGATGTCAAATTTCGTTGGATGTTTTGATATGGTAACAGAGATGCTGCATTTCATTACTGTGAATGGAATGGCCTAAAGTCGTTACACGGACTCCAAAGGTTAGCAGTTTAATTTCCAAGTAGGAATATGGCTAGCCTTTTGAACCCCGTGTTTTTTTAAACAATCGAAAACTTTTAATTGTTTTGCTATGCACAAAGCTACGTCCGCGTCAGCCGGCAGGAAAGTATTTTTACCTCTAGAGCTCAGATTTTTGGGATTACAGTTTTATGTAAGGGTTTTGTTAACAGTGCAGAGGCGTAGAATCGTTAGAAAGCCAGATACCATATATCTATATATCTATCTAGATATCTATATTTTACAGAGATAAATTGTTTTGTGAATATGAAACAGTCATGAAACATGTTCTTGGTAGAACATAGAAAATAAAATATAGACAGAAGCCTGGCCTGAGCTCGTGCATAACTTGTGTTATACAGACAACATGATGTGTCATCACGAATATACGGAGACTTTCGTTATTTGCACGCGAACAGCTAAATTTTCAGGTGAGCTGATATTATCAAGATACTTTGAGTCCAACCCGTTTGCTAAAGTTGGTATAAGTAATAAATATACATAACTAGCGAGCTGCCCCTGCTTCTCACGTATTTTCGACTCGACGAAATATGGACATTTTTTTATTGTAAGTTTAATATAAATGTATGTAAACCTTCCGGAAGAAAATTTCTAAATGATGGTGAAAACCGCATCAATATCCATTGCTTAGTTCAGATGTACAACGCTGTCACACAGACACGATAATGATTATTATGATGAGCAATAAATATAAAATTTACCTAATAATTTTGTTTATAGTTCACGTGTGTATGAAATCGTATTAAATGTATTGTCCTAAAATTATCAAAGCCAATTTAGCGTTATCAGCAGCTGTTCATTGTGAAATTCTTTTGAGTTTTATCCACTTTGCTGCCTGTGTATGGTATTCCATTTGCACCGCTCTATGGTATTAGTTTACTGTAAAAGTAGGTAGGTCCTACTAGTTAGGAAACCCAAAGTGAAAAAAATACGTTAAAACCATACAGTATAGTTTTATACATTTTTAGGTACTTTCAACAAACTAAATGAATATAAAAAACAGTTTTTACTGCAGTTTGGAGAAAACGTTTGTTATCTTGTTTTTCGACTATAAAAGCGGAAAGAAAACAAACCCAATCGTGTTGACAACTTGCAAATACAGTTCAAATAAAAGGGACATTACAAGGATTTGTCACAACAAGTAACTTCGAGCTCTATGACGGCACAGTTTAGTTTTGCGTTACCATTTTTGTTATGCGAAATAATCGTGGCATTCCTTGCTTAGTTTTATTTTAGACCTCATTTTTGAGCAAATATATGTAAAAACATTCAACCACCCACCTGTAATTCACTAAAATCAGGAGGGGGATTAGAGCGATAAGCGTAGAACATGAGACGCTTTCCACCAACGAAATACAAAGAACAAAAACACAAAAATGTAATACCTCAATGAATAAAATTTGATTTGACAAATGAAGCAACCTGTGTCATTATAAAGTTTGAAAAATTGGAACGAACAGTTTAATCAATAATGACAAAGGAATTACTAACATTAGTTATAATTCAGTGCGCACTGTGGTCGTATTTAATATTCAATCATAAGCGGTTTTATTATTGTAACGGAGGCACACTAAAAATTATTTTGCTGAGTATCACAAATTGCCAGGGCTGGCAGCTTAAACTAATATTGTTCATACTACATACAACAACTTAAATTGTTGTTTGTTATGTACCTACAAAACACGTGCTATTTTCGATGATAAATCTAAATCCTGGGCCATAATATCAATAAATCCAGTCCTTAACAAGTAAAATACCCTTTTGAAGGCTTTATTATTTTAGCAAAATTCCGATATTTATTGTAAATCATAAGGATGCCATTAAAGGCAGCTTAATAAACAATAACTCTTTCGTCCAATAATATGCATTGTAGAAATTGAAATATTGTGATAATGTTTCAGTAAGATAGTACACATTTTTCTATTACTGTTTAACGGTCTTGCACTCATCGGGTATAAATCGATACTATCCTCAACATTGAATTAAATAATCAATGAGTAAGTACTCGTATGCCATCCGGCCGCAGTGTGACGGCCCTATGCTACGAACACGTTTATTTTCAGCTTAATTTATTCGCCTTTCAGCTTTCATTCCAATAATAAACGGTTAAACAGAGAAATCATTGTGTAAACGTTGTGATTACGGTTGGATTGAATCGGCTCATTATACACGTACACACGGGACACCGAACTGTAAAAGCTTTTGAGCTGCGATTCATAGAGGAAAGTATAAACTTACTTTTTATGATTCGATGGACTGAACGTTTAGGTGTTTTTTTGCTTAACATCATCAAAACTTAAAATCCTAAGAAAAACAAAAATAAAGCAAGTGGTCAGTATTATTTCCTGAATGACGGGTTGTTGTGATGCACAACCATTTTAAGCGAAACTGCGGAGAGTACCCAACGCGACACACGCTATTCTCCTTATCTAATACCATATTCACACAAAGTGCGGTGCTATGATTTTCGAAGTGCCAGTTACATTGTAAATAAATGTCTAAATCGATATCGGTCATAGGACTTCGAGTCATGTAATACGAAACATATTAATGTGCTATCATTTACGGTTGCTCGCTTATGGTGGGTTGCTATTTTCTAATCATAATTTATTATAGGTGTAGTGATCAGAGAGATACCTCGATCTTAAGTTTAGTAACTTATTTATTAAAGTTCTGGTACCCATGAGACTACACCTGACTCTTTAACCAAGTTTATAATTAGGTACGATCGGTAATTCGGTAGTGAATTAACTTCATCGTATCTTGATAATTTGATTAGCTTGGGTATACAATTATTGACGTTCATCAGTTTCTTGGATTGTATAACTAAGTTTGTATTCGTTTGTCTACTTACTTACTAATTTTATGAAATGTACATAATTGAAGAGTGACAAAGGTTTTCTTGGGTCTACTCTGAACCGCGACCTCGTTTGTTAGAAAGCGATGGATAAAATGTCGTTTACATGAAATCATTGAGCGTAGCGTGTCAGCTACGCCGCAACTCAGTGTGAGCTGCTACGTCGTAGCGATACCGCTACGCGCATATTTCCGTTGCTTGCAAAGTTATGAGAGCAGGATGATGAATCATTTAAATTTAATTTATGAATTCTCTAAAAAATGCTGTCAGTTACAACTCGTTATTTTATATTTTCCTTAATTTAAAACGCATATTATATTATATCTTTTTATATAGTCTATTCATCACTTTATAATACAACAAGGAAATCACCATATACTACGGCCACTTCATATTATTCTCTGCCAATGAATGCAATAAAATGCTAATGTAAATCTTCGCCTCGGAGCGATCAACAAATTTATGATGCGTGACAACCATTTCCCGGGAGACTTCACTTTTATTTTGTTTAAAATAATTATATTTATCGATTTTCGACTGCCTCGTTGGTCTAGTGGTTGCAAGCGCTACTGCTGAGCATGAGGTCCTGGGTTCGATTTCCGGGTCGTGCGACGTATTTCGGGATTTTCCAAAATAAATTTCTCAGTAGCAGCCCGGAGTCTAGATTTGTGCCCGGTTGATGGCAATAGGCTCGCCCCCTATTACATGGGACTTAAACATAACTTGCAAAATATTAATTTACCATTGATACACCTCTGTCTAACCCTTCGTTATTTTATTACATTACAGGCGTAATATTATGTTAACGATTATAGGTTTAAGAAGAAGGTACTCAAACTTGTGTAACACTAACTAACTCCCCCTAAAGATATATTAACACATGCAAATACAGTAATTCAGTATAATGTGTGAAAGTGACGTAACACATCGTCGGGTTCTCTCGCATATTGCAAGGAAATTATATTATCAGCTCACGTAGTGTGGTACTAAACGTGGCAATCTAAACATGTGGTGTTAATATTGAAATCAATATTAGTAAACAATCCAATAGTACTATTAGTAAGAAAAGTAACATAGGTAGGTAACATAGACATACACATGGAGGGAATTACCTATTTTCAAAGTAATTTATGCAGAAAAAATATTTGTTTGAGTACCTACTACCTTCGCAGATATTATCTACGTCTCCGTAATGTCGTCTTATATGTTGCTTTTGTAACATTAATATCTGTCGTGAAATGAAAGTAATAATTCTGTACCGTATCAAATTCAAAGGGATGCTTTAAAATCACTAAACGGTTTTACAGTTGTATGAGTGCGATAATTGTTTTGATCGTTGATTTTCTATCACGTGATCTTTATCCACAATAGTGATCCGAATTTTATAAATCTTTTTGGCGCTCCATATGAACTGAAGCTAGGCAGCACCACCGGTATGGATCGGTGAATTAAATTAGTTACATCGCACATAAATATACGTACCAGTTTTTTTCATTTCATCGGGCAAATTGGATACAATGGAAAATTTAATAAACAAATATCTATGCAACTCTATCACGATTGAAGTAAATACAAGTTTATAGGTATCCATACTATTTATGTAACAAAATATAAATATTCCATCCCTCAACCAATTATCAACTAGAATACACAAAGCCTGAAACTAAACCCTGCGACCCGACCACTGAATGTCATCAACCTTGACTCAGATCCCACATTTTACGACTACTCGCAACTTGTACATAATTAGCCGCGCTTCATCGCTCCGAGGGAGTACGGACTGCGTAGAGAAACATGTCAAGTGATGAATCTGGAATGCATTAGACCTTCCCTAAATGACTGTTTCGGGAAGATTTCAGAGTTTTACATTATTGCTATGTTCAATGTTGCTCGGGTCAGAACTATTTATTTTTACGAAGACTTTCCCTTTCACTGTGGCGGCACCACGAACGGGCGTGACGTCATCTGTTTAAATACGCCGCATTTACGGTGCGTTAACGTCGCGTGAACGAAAGATTACGATATATCTGAAGTTACAACAGGCAGCTCTCTACAAGTTATGTTGTTGGAATCGTTATTAAAGAACCTAACAGATTTTGAAAGGATTAGTACAGTTTTAAGTTATCAATTCTAGTCTGAAATCCAGGTTAGGAAATTTTCCCAGTCTATTCTATAACAGTCATTAAAACTAAAAAAATACCAATATTTCGAAAGGTTTTTGTTTTATTTACATAAATATACATTCATCATAATCATTTCAGCCAAAGACGTCCACTGCTGGACATAGGCCTCCCACAAATGGGGGGGTTTGCCATAATCGCCACGCTTGGCAGACGGGTTGGCAATCGCAGTATGGTGTTAAAATGCATAGAGAAAGCTTCTGCACAGTCTCTAGTAAGTCCCTTAGTCGCCTTTTACGTCACCTACGGGAAGAAATGGGATGGTACTATTCTTTACGGTAGGGAACCACACGGAACAAAAAATAAAATATATACATTATTTTACATTAATCAATAAAAATAACACACCAAAAAAATGTTCGGGGAATTTTTTTTCATACCACAAATGTTTACAATGGCATGACTCGTCACACTCGACCGTGCGTGTGTTTCACAAAAATATTGCTTTCGTGTAACTTCGGCAGATGAAACGATCAGCCGCCTACATTTTTAATTGCGGAAAATTGTTCTGAAATCAATGTATTCTTATTTGTTTTTATGTTATGTTGCTTGATTTATTGTCAGACATTACCGAACTGTTTTCATTGAATCTCTAAGATCTATGATTCTCTAAGATTTATGAGTTTTCAAGCTCACTGTTTACCGAAAACATGCGTACTAATTTCATTATTTACATAATTATGATGTGCAATCAAAGTTGCTTACTTGAATGTAAGCATCATTCTGTCGATTGTGTTGTAACAGAGAATAAAAAACGGTTTTATTAAACCGTTTAGTTTTTGAGTTAACATTGAGTTAACTTAGTGCGAAGATTTCACACCATATAAATTCAGCAGCAGTTTGTGGCAGTTAATTTAATTCAATTCGGGTTTTTGATTTTTTATTTATATTTTTGGAATCGTCTTTTCAAGCACTTTATTTTAATACGCCATATGGTCATGGCACAATTTTTTTTTAACTTGTGTTAGTCTTAAATCCGCCATTTTGTTTCTATAACAAAACCCCATCGCACGGCCTAGAAGCGCCGATAGATACCGCATTTATTAAAAATCCATTCAGCCGTTAGTACGTTTCAAGGGTATACAGAATCCCACTTATAAAGATACATAGATACGCATGAAAAACATAACCATGTCTTTGGTAAAATAATTAAAATGGTATAATATGCTCTT
Organism: Agrochola lota; assembly: GCA_947364205.1. Taxonomy (NCBI): domain Eukaryota; kingdom Metazoa; phylum Arthropoda; class Insecta; order Lepidoptera; family Noctuidae; genus Agrochola; species Agrochola lota. Next base: position 13,674,455 of record OX376235.1, on the reverse strand, counting down.
TAATTTGTAACGAGTTTCAATGACGAAAACAGGAAACACCAAGCAATTTAGGATTTAAGTATATTTTGTAAAACACTTCCGTCATTTAAAGGACTTACTGGTTGCGGAGTTCTACTGACAAAACCCTGCATGTGGAGTTATGGAAAAGAGAAACGTATAAGTTGCTCGGTAAATCTTTGTGTAAGTATATGTATTGTTTGTTCTGTGTTCGTTCAACTGGTTGTCTATTATTAGAACTTTCATATTTCATGATTTTTTCGGCTAATCACTTTTCAAGATGGGGTTTGATGCTGTAATAGGACTAATGCAAAGATAATAAAAAATCAGCTCGATCGCGAGTTATAACATTATACCCTTATTTTCTAGGATGAACAACTGAACTTTAGTTTTTCATTATTAAGACGTTAAACTATTCATATTTTCAATTTGAAGTAAACGATTTTCTGCTTGAGACAGTACGCTTTATATAGTTTTTTTTTTTCTCAGTTTATTCTTTATAGTAAAATATAGATCTTGATTAGGTAATCAGAAATAATCGCGTGCAAGTTACTAATAGTTTACTGGCTGGTGTTTGGTTAGACAAACACTACCAAAATTGGTTCTAGATCGGTAACCGATTGAATACATATGTAATAGGATCACGAATCGTTTGAATTAATTGACTCCAAATTCAGTATAATAATATTAATATCTGTTATGTTCTTCAGACATTACAACACTCAGTAACGTCGAAAGGAAATCGCGCTACAGTAAATTAATTCGATTCGAATATTTCACGTAGTGAACCAATAAATCAAGGTCAGTTGTTGTCACAGAACTTGGGGGTTGAATAATTAAGCCACTTCAGTGAGAATAGTTGTCAAGAGTCGCCTTGACTTTGCTTTGTATCTTGCAAAATATGGTGAATGTAATTAGGAGACTCCCAACTTTTACTACAGTGAAGATTCACGCTAAAACGGAAACAGTTACTTAAAACATGGGTGTATTTTGATGTGAAACATTATGAATATTTTCACGACAATTTTTATTTAATAATTAACGTTACTATTCTGATCTACGTATATTTTTTTAACAGAATTTAAATAACATATTAACAATGTGTTTATGCATGCGCTCAGCACATTAATTTGTGCTCACGAATAAAACCGGTTCATTAACGCAATGATGCAGCTCTACCATACATAATGTTTGAGTTCAACTCAATTTTTTTTGTAAAATGTAAGTATTCGTGAGCACGAACATGTATTTCTACATCAAGAAAAGTAAGCTAATGGGTTGGCGGTAGAGAATACAAATGATTTAGTTGTCTTGCGCGCAACTCATAAATTTGAATGAAAACAGGACTGATATAAGTCGTCCTCTTTCCAAAGTAAATTAGGTAGCGCAGCTTTGATAAGCTCAATTCTAAAACTTTCTGCATTCTTTAATTAAATCCCATGGATTTCTCTCGTCCATTTTCTATTTAAAATACCTCTTTACAAATCAATCATGTCAGTCATGGTCGTCGGTTATAATGATCTTCAATTAGTTGAAAGCTCGTTTAAGTGTGCGATATATTTTTAAAATAATAAAGTTTAATTAATAAAAGTTTTGAGGTTTAGCTTTAGCTTTACAGTTTTGTTCTACTACCAAGTTCCATGCAGACCTCAAAGCTATTGTTTCGATACCTAATTATTAAGTAGATGCTGTGTTGTAACTTAATTTACTTATTTACAGAAAAGCAGAAGAACATTTTTGGAATTATTACAAGTTATCAAGAGCTAAATAACAAATTATCATAATATTATGACAAAGTCAATCAGAAGAAGTCAAATAGATGAATCTATAGACACACATAATCTTACTTACCGAGCTGGGTAGGGGGTGAGCTGTACTCTGATCTAAATGTATAACGAGCTCCTCAGTAACAGTTACTAATCGACTCTCGATGTTATACAAGCAAACTTAGATTACTATCGATTTTGAAGCTGCGTGGATGCATCTAATAGACTTCAGAGACGCTACAGTTTATTATAGGTTAAAACTTTCCTTATTTTGCTCTTGAATGGGAAACACAAACTACGCACAAATTATTAAGGCTTACTTAAAAATATCAGGGCCGTGATTGTAGTAACAGCAAATATAGTTCTGTTTCAATTATTGTGAGCAAATAATTTTGCCCAAATTAAGTTGTGGAACATGTAAAACTTACTGAAGCTGAATATTTTATTTATCCTGAAAGTTTCAGAGTTAGTTCTAGTAACGTTATAGTTGTCTCTCTTTGTTTATGAACAGTATATATGAATATACCTAGGTACGTCCTTTGTATGAATATACGATGACGAAAATGTAGTGTCCTGTTTTACCTAACTCTGTAACCTAACCTATTCATGCGAATCTCCAACTTTCAGACACGCAACTAAAAGTGTCGTAAAATAAAACTCACTTAAACTCCCAATTATAACAACTTTTGCCCCAAACCCTAATAATACCTACTACTAATTGGAACCGAGAGGAAAATTTTATACTTTTATCAACAAAGTTGATTTATGTGCAAGACAAACATTGGAACAAAGATAAATCTGTTTTTCAGACGCAATTTTTCTGTTAGAGACTAAAGGGCTTTTAAAAGACTTGAGCAAATGCAAGTTGATGGTACATATTTTCTATAAATGGTGTTATATTTTAGTTTGTTTTGGAAATAATTCCTATTAGAACAACAGTTGACCCATAAATCCTATACTATTAAATGAGCAATTTGTAATCACGTTCTAGAAATCGGCTCGAACGATTTCAATGTAAGTTGCAATATAGCGGTTTACGGGGTCGAAAAATCGATCTAGCTTGGTCTCATTTCTGGGAAAATTCGCTTTCTCTATTTTCACACGAGCAGAACTCGGTCGAACAGGTACAAAAAGCCTTAATTACCGTTCCTTTGACCCAAATCGTTTGCGTCGGCAGAAAAAAAGTAGGTTTTGCCGGGTTTTCACATTGGACAACAGATAAAACGACAATAAGGACCGAGCTGTTATCTAGCCTGCGAAACCGAGGCACAAAAACCGGGATCAAATGGAAGATTGCGGCCGAGCTAGTTTGAAACCATCTTCCCCTGCTCTTGATTGCCAAGATCACAGTTACGCAATTTGCCACTTGGCACCACATTAAAAGATCTTGTTTTATATTGGTAATTACGAAGAAAATCATTTTCAAGCCTAGAATGAGCATTTTTTTTTCGACAAACCTCGACGGATTTGCCTTAAATTAAATAAACACACTGAAAAGAAGAAAGTAAAACAACTCAAGAGCTCAGATAATAAAACTTGTGTCGTGAATAAATAGAAATATTTATAAACCTAGAAGAGGATTTGCAGCCAGTATGCTCGGAAAAGTGTTCAAATGCGGTAGGATTATTCGGACACTAAATAACATTGTAGTCTAACGTCACACTGTTGTTAATCCTCACATACCTCACGTAGTCAGTTTAATACAAAACTATTTATGTCGTTAATGCGAACATTCTGCGGTGGTATTACACCTGATGATTACAGAGATAATCCGCTACCAAATACAGTAGTAAATTGTATAAATCTTATCTGGTTTCAATGGATTAAAGGACTTAAAGTGTTGTTGTTAATCGCAAATATATTAGTGAACGTAAAGAAATTTAATATAAATTCTTGTTTCGATAATCTACTGCATTGTTTCCATTAATTCGAGAATGCTCCGATTTAATATTAATAATATTCAACCAAGCAATTGCTTTTTTTAGTGTTTTATTAGCAATGAAGTAAACAAGAATGATATTGGTTATTTAATTGCTTTTTCATTTATTTAAACAATTAAAAGTAGAGCATAAGCCACTCAACAACCACCAACTAATTGAGACCCTAACAACCGACGATCACTGAACTTAAATTAATCTGAAATTAATTTATGTTTAACTCAATTTTAAACATGGACCAATTTAATCCGTGACCGTCGCGATCCATTTCTCCCTCCTTAATTTAACTTGGGAAATACATACCTACTTAATCCTTCATTCATTTTGTTTAATACCAGTGTAGGGGCCGCTAAATCCCTTTCTTCGACAATCTCACTTTCCTAAACAATCGTATAGACAGTTGCAGGTTTCTGGAAAACTTCTGTAAAATAGTATACAATTTTAATGAACAAATGGAAAGTGAATTAAACTTCAGTACTTTGCTGAAAGTTCCACTGCCTCTGGAGTGCAATATCGTCTCATTAGAGACACAGAATAATACTTTGAATTTATTCTACGCTACTTGTTTAAGTGATATTTATTCACAATCAATAAACATTATTATGTTCTAATTGGTTTGAAAGGAAATTACTTGCAACACCAATAGAAAACCAGCGTCAGACAGCATTTGTCTGGCATTAATGCTGAAATGAACCTTTTTGGCGCAGCCGTGAGGCACACTTATTGTTAAAATAGTACTATCAATTTTACTTTGTTTGTATTTTGTGTTTCACGAACTGTGTCCAAATAAACGTTTTCTTTCTTTCTTTTCGTTTCTTTAATACTACTACTATTTTACTTTTTGTACATAAATAATAAAATATATGAATAATACGGTAGCCACATATTATGATTGACGAATCATAAAAACAGCAAGATAGAACAGAACTTCTCACATTATTCATTAAGTTTCACCTCTAAAATACCGCAGTAATTACTTAAACAATTTGTCACGAAGATCTATTAGTAAATCCACGTTAAATAGTATCTACGGAACACGACAAGGTTAATTTCATTTATCAGTAGAAGACGATTCTCCAGACGGTGAAGCTTGACGACGGTGCGGCGAGGCGCGTGTATTAAACAGACTTAATTTTGGTTTGAGAAAATTATATATCTCGGGGAGAAAATTTGATAGGTAGGTACCTCAGGAAAAACACCATGCCAAGTTTTGGTAATGGACGTTTTGGTCCATGGTACATACATGGACATTAATCGTAACCGAGTTTATGTTTTAATTCTTGGATAGGTATTTCGTATTTTTATGATATGACCCAATTTGTTTAAACATTCTTTATTGATATATCATTATTAAAGGTTTTCGCTTCTAAAAATAACTTTGACTCGACTTGAAAAACTATTTCATCCTTTATTCAGCGAAAATAGGACTTAAAAAGCGATAAGTTGAACTTTTCTGCACAAATCCAGTCACATTTAACAAGCTAGGTCCTAATCTTCTTGATTGATGATCTACTTTGAACATATAAGAGAACACATATGAGATAACTGATAACTGAACTGTTAAAATTATCATGTTTTCTAAGTAATTAAGGTATTTGCTGTACACAAACTTCCAACTTTCAATGTAAACACGTAGGTAAATAAAACAATAAACTGCAACCAACCATTAACAAACTGTGCAAAGCGAGCGAGCTAAACTTGTCTAGAGGTGCACTAACCTGAATGCTGTAGTCGAGTTGTTGACGGAACAAATAAATCCTGAACACCTTGAGTAATCTAGCGGGAAGTGTTCACGCTTTCGAATTGGGGTTAACTTAAATAGTGACGCAAAGAGAATTCAATGAATTTGTTAGAATTTATTGAAGTTATCGCTCAGTGTTACCTAAAATTTGCTCTTTATATTGTTCTAGGTTTTACTCTCGGCTTCGCCAGTGTGGTTCTCGGGATATATCCCACAGGAACGTACTACCGGGATTAAAACTACCATTTGGGTAAATCCAGATTATAAACTATCTGTGCCAAATTTCAGCCGTTTAGCCTTTTTTGCGTCAATCCGGAATATACCTACATCCAGACAAACAGACAAACGGACAAACATTCTTTGTTACCATTTTATTACATGATAGAATGTATTGAGCGAATATAAATACATCTACATTGATATTGAGCATATGGTGTTAAAACTGCTATCGAAAGTCGAGCTCTTGAATGTAATTAGAAGCTGTTTTATTGTATTGTAATGTATAATATGGGCGTAATTAATACGAGTATTATACATAAAAGCGCAAAAAAAAACTCATATTTTATATTAAAAAACTTCTTTAAATATCCTTACTCTGATGCAAATTCTCAACTGAAGATGAGAACCCACGTTTGCAGCTGCTAGTTCCCACTAAACCATTCCCGATTACAGCTAAAAGTCTCATCAGTAAGATTGTAACCGTACCGAACCGTAGATGATTCAACGTCCTCCAAACATAATCGGAGAGGTAAAAGTACAGTAAGTTTGTGTAAATATTATTATTATGTCCGAAATTAAAAGTTTTAAGAACTATAATTTACTCGTATTATTAGAAATTAGTAGCGTGTCCATTTGGACACACTATACTGGGTTGAGTTTGATATCACCAAGACATGGACTTTTCTGACAAATATGTCCAAATTATTATGAAAGTGCTTAAGCTTCATAAGTCACTTAAATATATACGTATTTTACCAATAATGTCTTTAATTTTTCATGGAACTTTGTTGTGGATTCAGGTTGATAAATCAAACGTATTTGCTCAAAGTGATTGTGGCTCGTGTAGACAAAATCTTATTAAATTACGAGTTAAGTATTTTTCTTGGGTGTTTAGGTTCGCAAAAAAAGCAGTATAGATATTAACACATAATATTACCATAAGAAACAATGTTCCCATATAAACATTTCGAATTAATTAAGTTTAAGAGTCCGTGCACAAAATTTACTCGACAGGGTTTAGGTAAATTCATTGCGATGCTATGTTTGTGTGCACCGTTCACGCACACACGCCTAATGATCGAGCGTAGTGATCGTTTAAACAGTTTTGATCCTATAGATGATATTTCTTAGTTACGTAGGTACGGTTAAAAAATAAGTCCGGAACGTTTGTGTATCGTTTAGTATAATTATTTATAACAATCAACATAAAAATGCTACAATTTGGTGTTAGACGCAATATAGTAGTGTTGCCTATTCTCTTGTACACCGAACTGAACTAACTAAACTATCACTAAAATTCCTTTAATATTTCACATTTTATATGGAAAATATGAAAAATTGTTACCTAAATGTTGAGTTTTGGGGTTTATGGGTCTCATAAAAATTCACACGGCAAGAGGTCGTTAAAGTATATAATACCTTACCTTATTAATCAACTACCTATATCATTGAGGGACAAAATAACTTCTAAAAACATAAAGTACAAATTAAAGGAACATTTCTTACAAAATATAAATAACTAATGTATCATATGAGAATGAAAGTAAATGTAATAAATGGTTATAAATTAATATAGTTAAATTGTAAATAACAACCAACAATACCTACCAGTGGAAAATTAACTATTACTAATAATAATATACTTTTAGGAACAACCTGTATCAATTTAAATCACATTCCTCGGCCACTTTTTGTTTTAGACGGTCAGATTGGTCATCGATGTTCGCTCGTAAGTAATAGATAAATATTTCGCTTATTACCCTCGTTGTTGTTTTTGTTACTGTATCATTTTGTAATTATGAACTTAAGCTTGTTTTGGTTGCCTAAATTATGTGGTCGATGATTTTGGTGCACGGTAAAACTCTAATGAGTTTATGTTAGTACCAACTTATTATGTATATAGATGTAAGTACTGAATGAATGAATAAATAAATAAATAATAATAATAAAGGGGGTCGAAATTGTCATTATTTTTGCGATAGGACACAACATTTACGAGACATAAGCTAAAACAAAGAAAAAAAGATACAGTACTGTTTTTGCACCTGAAGTCGGGGTGTTGGTTTGAATTTTAGTTCATGACAAACCATTTTATTCCACACCTTTTTAATCGCAATTAAAAATAGTCCGATTAAAATTTCGGTGAAAAACGTGAAATTCAGAATAGCGAAATTGCCATTTTCACTAAATGAATAACTCAATGCCAGCTTAGTGCTGTCAACCTAAAATATAGTTAAGTTGTGTCACTTTAGTCTATTTCAGAATGGGAAATCGTAAGTTTTCTATAGAGAATTAATAAACATTACACCCTGTTCCTCATACCTATAATTATAAGATCAAATTACTATGTAAGTACCTATTTAATACATAGCCATGTTTATTAACCTGGTATAGCAATGAACTCGAATTGTTCAGAACTAATTAAAGCAATATCCTTTAACGTTGCACTTGCAGCTTCAGTGGTCAACTTAACTTTATTTAATTACTGCATAATTGAACAGAATAGACTTTGCAGAGCTGAAAATTGTTCTCGGTACTCTAACATTAAAGTAAGACCGAATACCCTTTATTTGAAAATAGATTATGTTGCTAAAAGTTAAGTTTTCCAAAATGATACTGATATGGTGTTAGTTCGTTTATATGTTTGGGTTAATTCCAACAAAGTAGAACAAAGTAGACTAAATATCTTCCCTAAGAAAGTCGCTAATAGGACCACCACCATGCATTATCCACAATCAGAAATCTGACCTTAATGATTATTGTCATCCCATGTAAGTCTGTCTTGGCCGTAGTTAACCTTTGTTGTCGTGAGCAAATGTCAGAAGAAAATTAGTTTGTAGCGACTCGAGAAAATACCTATAGGCCTCCTAACATATTTATGACTGTTGAGGTCGAATGGCTTCAGGTGAACACGTAGATTACAAAACAAGGAGAGTTTTTTTTTTTTTTTCCTTTAGTAGCAACTTGCAACATATTAATAGTCATATTCATGATATGAACGTCTTATTAAGCAATTATGCATAATATGTCTAAACATACTCTATGTAAATAAATAAATTTCTCCCAAAGGGCTTTCTCAAACTACCAACGTTTTCCAACTACACCGCATTTAGCAATAACACCGGGATAATCCAAACACTGTGTCTACACGAGAGCTTAGCTCAGTTTAGAGCAAGTCAGCTGTTTGAATCAAGCACCCTCTGTGGTATTATTAGTTTACTAAGGTTCACTGGTTTATTTCCGAGTACTTAACGTTAGAGAAATTAATTGTTCACCAAATTGGCAGTACACTACGTCAATACGTATAATCACGCATAACTTTTTGCATAGCAGTCCGAGTTTGAAGATTCTTTTTTATTGGATACTAGCGTGGAAGTCGTAAGACACCACAATATACTACAATAACAGTCACATTTTTATAAAACTTCCCTGTATACTACGTACGTTTGTAGTTTTGTTTCTTTTCGTTTTAAAAGCAGCTTCTGTCCAATGTCTTCTTCTTTAAATGCTGTGTATACCTATAATCTTTGTATATAGTGTATGTAGTTATGATGACACTGCAACCTAATTGAGACTTGAAGTTGACCTGTTGATGGAGATGGAAGTCAGTCGAGAGAGCTCCTCAACAGTTTGCAGCAGATACATCATGTTTGCGCATATTTCATTCGTCTTGATGAAAATCATAGACCTAGCTGGCCTATAACTGTCATCGAGGGTTTGATTATAGAGATGAAAGACTTTCGAGGGAAGTCTTTATTAGAAAAGGTATCAGAAAAGAAAAAAATAAAACTTTTTAACAAAAATGAAATCAACGAGAAAAAAACTTAAAAGCGAAAAATTTTATGTAAACCTTGTTTAACTAAGCTCACAAATTAATGTAACTCTATCTGAGTCGGCGCCAAACTACCTAAAAGGCGCCAAGTAAAATGATGACAGCTTGATTGATCTGCTTTGACAGCTAGTTTAATTTTTAGTAAAAAGAAAGCAAAGAATTTTCGACATTACCTTTCTCTTCCATACCTATAAGGAAGAGAAAGATAATGTCTGTAAGGCTGTTCCTGCCGCGTCTTTTTGCAAAATAAATTGGCGATAGAAACAAAATGGCATTGTTAATTGTATGGTGAGTAGGTTCAATGCCTAATTAATATATTTTTATCACATCTATTCAAAAAGAGCTAGGTTATTCTTCGTAAACAGGGACTAAAATATTTAATCCCTAGGGACCAAAAGTGATTTGAATTTGGAATGTGCATATTGTAAAAGTTCCAATCACCAAAGAGATCAATTACGAACATTGTATGAACAAGTAACAGGCTGGCAAGAGAGAGAGAAAGTGTAAATTTGGTCAAAATGTAAATCCAAGAGGGCGAGAGCGGTTCTGAAAACTTTCATATTTATCATCATGGGTATAGTGAGGTCAAAATGAAAATCCAAGATGGCGGTAGCGAAAATTTTTCTTTTTTCGTAATTGGTGTCGTTTTCATAGTTTTCGAGAGTGTTTAAGCCGATAGGGAAGTCAAAAGGAAAATCCAAGATGGCAGCTGCGATTTCTTTTTTAATTTTCATCATCTGTATCGTTTTCATAGTTTTCGAAGGTGCTAAAGTAGATTGTGAGATCAAAATGTAAATCCAAGATGGCGGCTGCGAAAACTTTGTTTTTGTTTAAAATCATACGTGAGAAAGAACTTCATTCCTGACGGGGGTCGGACCGCACACGTTTTTTTTCTCTTATAGGGAAAGTAGAGTGTTCACCACGGGAGCAACACTATTTTAAGCTCAAGTGACGTACTTTGAATCCTTCGCTCCGCTCTGGATAAGTAGGCTAGTATTCTGTTTCAATTCCTTTGAAAATCTTTTTTGTTTAACATCACAGTTTAAAATAATTTAAGATTTATGTGCCTACACATACAGAATAAAACCAGTATTTAAAATTTCAAACCTCTGTAGGTATGTACTTAAAGTTATTTTGATAGGGGAGACCTAGGAAAGTTGTGACAGAGGTGAGTTGTGACAAGCACGATTTCTTCCAACCTATTATAGGTAGCGAGCTGGCAACACCGCATGCATGACGCTTTCGATACGCGCTACTCGACTCAGTACTTGCCGGCGACGCAGGAGTCGCTGTTGCGTAAATACGACGGCTGTGTGCAAAAAAAACAAAAAGTAAGTTTTTCTTCAAAATTTTATTTGCATTTATATCATTTATTTATCATTTTCATTTATTTATTCTTATTATATGTGCTTTGCTTTCTTATTTTTTGTTAAGTTGTATGGTTATTCAACTCTCAAAACGTTGCAATATTTTTTTGTGTGCACATCGTGTTTAGAAAATATGAATTATTATTCAGATCAAGTTGTCATTTGCTCCTATATTACTCCATTTTTAACCTTGGCTAATTCCTTATTGTTTTTTTATTATTTTTTTATTTTTGTTTATGTCTTAGTCGCTAGGTACATAATGTATATAGTGGCATACTGCATGCTGAATGGCTCTTTTTTGTTTCAGAATGCCTAATAACTATACACGAAAGACTGATAGAGGAACCGCTAGTGTCGAAATATACGACCTAGCTTTTGAAGAAGTTAAGTTAAGAGGTAAACGTTTAAGAGATGCTGCGGCCTCTTACAATCTAAACTACATGTCTTTATCAAGATATATTAAGAAGAAAAAGGCTTTTCAAGCAAACCCAGAAGGAAAAGCTCCGTCTATGGGTTATACCATTCCGACTATTTTTACAGAAGAGGAGGAGAATATACTAAGCGACTATTCGCTAACATGTGCAGCATCTAATTATGGTCTGACAACGAAAGAAACTAGAGTCATTGCATATAAGTAAATAATTGTGAATCTGATTAAATTAAGATTTTGGACTGATTATAATAATAATAATAATGATTGATCTGAAAGCGATGCCATATTAGGCTAATTAAAACTATAATTACTTATTATGAGAATGTTAATATGTTAATTTTATTGATACTTGAGCATAATAAAAGTGCTTTTTCCTCAATAAAACATGTTTGATTTATTAATATTAAGTGTTATGATATTTTTTATATCTATTATAATGCTGTCACAACTTACCTCGGTAGAAGGAGAGTTGTGACAGGGGGAGTGGTCTTTAATTTTGTCGATTTTCTCAGAAACCATAATACTTAAATTAGTTTTGGTGATTGGTTTGAAAACAGAAGGAATGCCGCTAAATTAATCACATGGGTCATAACTGTGAAATGTTTCTTGAGCGAAATATGGCCCCAAAAGTAAAAACTGTCACAACCCTCCTAGGTCTCCCCTACATACGTAGATACGTAGTGCAGATCTTGAGATATAAAATAGTACCTTATTTTATATCTCAAGATCTGCAAGGAACTCGTGTATTTATAACCATCGATATTGTTTCCAAGCGACTAATAACCAAAACGTGAGCTACTCTCACGTTTATGGTTAACCCCGAGCCGCCGAACTAGCACCATTAATAATACTCCTAGGGATCCGAAAATGAGAGAAATGTGTATTTGTTTCTACTGCTAGCCCCCACTGTTCATATACATACGTTTTTCTTGCCGTGAAAAACTACAGTTTATTCGCCGTGTATAGGCACGGTCGCCAGTGTTGTATGGATCACTATCATATGGAAGCTTGTTGACGGACAAATTCTTTCTACGGCGCTGTTTATATGTCGTACCGTAAAGAAACCGTGCCGTGTACAAAAAGGCCTTAGAGCTGTTTTTACTTCAAAACTATTACCAACCAGTTAATTTTTTTCTCTAGCTCCCACTTTAGTAACCTAATATTTCTAACTTTACATGTATATAATTATGTAAAAAAAACATTTATATCAGACAATAAAAGTCCATATTATAAAACACAATTAGAAAATACTCTCAAAAAAGTCATGTTACTTTTAATAAGCTCTGAAATACTCAAACAAAAACATATTTTTATTCTTTTATTTTTAATACGAATACCATTATTTCGGCATGACATAAAAATTGTCTAAGCCTGTTTACTTAGTTCTAGTTGTTCAAGAAGGCATTTCTAATTCTACACGAGATTTTTCTGGCAAATGGAATTATTTTCTTAAATAACCAGACAATTTTCCGTCTACAGTCCCCATTCCCACGACGACCTTCTCTAGCGAGGCATGATATTATAATATTGAGTTTGCAAATTAACATATAAGCTTCCTTTACACCCTTCAACATTTTCAACGTTGATATCTAATCTTGAAAAGCGTATTATTTTACAAATTCGAGTCTTTAGGGTCCCCGAAACGATCAATTGTAATTGACAATGTTTACGTGAATGAAGATTTCAAATGATAGAGGAATGAAGCTCCAATGGAAGGTGTATCATCTGCGCACGCTCCATTTGATTTTTGAACTGTGCTGAGAATAGTCGCGTCACTCATAAACAATATAATTTCAAACGCAAGTAACATTTAGGCATTTCTTGCGGATTCAACGCAGAAAAAAAAAGAAAAGATAGACGTTTGGTATGAACAATGGTATACAACTGAGCAGCACGCGTAGCATGACGCTTTCTATTTCTACGAAGAATAGACATAGCTCTTTCAAAGTGACATTTCGTTTCTCCATTTTTGACATCGCAGCGTAGAAGTCTTTCTACAATCTGTCATTTTGTCTTACGTTTCTAACAATCTTTGTCTAGGTCCTTAAAGATGTAGACTATTTCAGAAGAAAGTTTTCTATACCAAACTGTCAAAATCACACTGACAACTGACAGTTGTCTAAAGTAATGAAGACAATTTGATTTTGTAATCGCCATGCTGCTGACAGTAGAAAACTTTCTACTCGACGACGGCCGCAAAGTATATACGGTTATCTACAAAATCTTAAAATCATGATTTTACAGAAGAACGTTTTCAATGCAAAATTGTGATAATTAATAGAAGAACAAAGCTATCTTCTCCTGTTTTACATCATTTAGTTAATAGGGCATTACCAAGGAAATGGTTAAGGCCAATATTACTGTAATATTTTTTGTTCCAAAACACGGAACTTCGTCATTTTAAGAATAATTGTTGTAGTTGTCTTTATAAACGTGATTTAATATAAGTAAAAATAGAGAATCAAACAGTAAAATTCCTATGACAAAACAAAGAATTCTGATTCGAATTATGTGAAAGAGTGAATTTCGTAAAAAGTGCAGTTGACTCTTTCTACTTTGCTGCCGTCGTACTGTCTACACGGAACGTCATTTTTGTCTACTCTTCCGTCGACAAAACGGTGCTCATGCTACGCGTGCTGAGGTAGAAAATTTACGTCCGTCATGAATTCTAGTGCGGTCGATTTTAAAATAACAATGGTCATTATTGCCGTCATTTAACATGGTGCGTCAATTGCCATCAATCTTATTTGTTGTCAATCTCGTAGTAATATGGTCAATCGCTTCAATTGCATTTTGTAGACGATTATTTTGCGCATCAATGTGTATCAATCACGTAAACATTGACAGTTATTTGCAATTGATTGTTTCGGGGAAACTTTTGAAGATTGTTAAAATAAATTACATAAATACTTATCTAAGACTTCACTTCTCACAAAGCTAAACGACATAGGTATTTAAATACTAATGAGCGCTTTTCCGTTGATTCTTAGAATACCACACAATATTGTATTTATTTACGACACACATACCCAGTGTTAATCATGTCAATTATCTTATTTATTAAGTAGTAAATTGACACTCTTGTATCTTTACCAATAATGAAGCAAATACCTCATAGCTTTGCTTAGTAGCTCCTAGTAACCCTCCCCTATGGAAATAGCTATCATAGGTAAAAGTAGCTTACAAATTTATTTATATGCCCAGTTTGGCGATAAAAACCTACCATTGGCAGGCAAAACAATTCGTTTTATATTAGTCGCACAACTGCTCTGTTCGGAACAGTAACATCAATTAACTAGAAACAAGCATTGTACGCGTGCCAACTCAGGAAATCAATTGCGTCCAGTGCTGCTAATACATTGTTTAAGTTAGCAGACTATTAATAAGTAAGGGTTTATTTAAAAATATTGCTTAAAGTTAAGTAATGATTAGTGACTGTTTAATCATACATTTTTGACTTTTGAACGTCACTTAACTTTAAGCAACGTTAATAAATAAACCCTATAATGCCTGTATATTGTAAACAAATTCTATTGCAGATGTAATGATCTAATGCACAATTTTGGGTAGGTTTCATTCCTGCTTAAAAATGTGATTCAGTGATGAAAAAGAGATGTAGGTACCTACCTACCCACACAAATAACGTTTTTTACCAGAATAGGGATGATGACAAAAAAAAAATTTTAGTCCGTCTTTGAGATTATAAAAAAATATTGGATACGTATTTTTTCTTTTTTTACGTAATCTAAAGATTACGGCGATACATTGAGGTAAAATGTGCCATGACGTCACGAGTATGTAGATTTTATACGTACTAGTGACGTGGCAACCCCTACTTCCCAACCTAAAATGCGTTTTATCTAATTATTTTTTGTTAATATGATAAAGCAAAAAATACGTGTCTAATATTTTTTTTATTATCTGACTGACGGACTAATTAGAATTTAATTTTTTTTACCCAGGCATCATCCCTATTATCTATCATGTTTTTGGGAACATTATCAATCTTACAAAGATGACGTTTTAAAACTCGGAGTAAATAAGATCATGGATTGATGGATGCTATTTATCCACATAAAAATTGTATCGTAACTATTTCAAAATTAAAACTTTGGAACATTTCTCTGCGATATACCTATTTAAGAAAATGGTATACCTACAGCTCGATCTATTTAACCCTAGTTATATAACCATCTTGCGAAGTTCGTTAAAGAACCATACGCATTGGAGAGCACGCTTTTTAAAATACCAGAAATATGTTAATTTTATGCATATCTAACATACCAAAGTTTAGTTTTCCTTTTAAAAAATAAGGTCAGTTTTGTAATCAATTTCTTTATTTTTAAGAAGTTAATTGGCTAAATAATAAATCTCATAAAACTCGGTAACTCAAATCAATTGCATTTTTAAAGGAAAACATATTAAACGCTACGAAATTATAATTATGCACGTTAATTATTGACTATAATAATAGTTTAAAAATAAATGTAATAACAACAAAAACATAATTTTGAAACATAAGGAGAAAACAAATTTATCACGCACTGAAACTGAGTCAAATTCCCTTCTTTAGGTGCATCTTTCAGATCTTCTAACAAGTCTGAGTAAATACAACATCACTCTGCTCAACTTCTTCGCTCAGAAGAAACTTTACTCTCGGGCGCTTTCCACCATTTCATTACCGTCATTTACATCTTCATAAGCACAATGATCATCTCATCTCATTTCAGCCCGAAATCACCCACTGCTAGGTATAGGCCTCCCCTTTTTTCTGCCACACTTCCTGGTTCCATGCATCCCTCATCCAGGTGTTTCCCACGACTTTGACGATATCATCAACCCAAAAACCCAACGCGCTTTTGGACGGCCCTAGTTTCTCTTACGTAACCTTGGCCACCATTCGGTCACAGATTTACTCCATTGGCCTTCTCCGCGTCTAACTAGATGTTCTGCCCAACTCCAGTTGAGGCGTTTCACCCTATCCCTGACGTCGTAGACTTTCGACCGACGACGGATTTCGGTGTTACGCACTCGGTCACAATAATTTTATTTATACACAGTCGTAACTCGTGAACTAAATACCTGGTTATAGAAAACAAACCTAAGCTAGCCTAGCTCATTAAAGCACTTCATAGCAATTCATTTTAGGAAAGATAGACTTACAAATTATTCTCATAGCAACTTTCAAATCTACATAGATATACATGACATAACAATGGCAAGCGACATAATAATAACGAATAGGAAAAATCCATTAACTTATAAATAAATAAGCTAATAGATTTTGGCTATAAGTGGTTAATCGAATTACCTCTTTTCCAACGCAAAAACAAGACCATGATCCAAAAATAATTACGAACCCTTACGAGAAATAATATTCTAAAACTTGAATTTCATCGGCGCATCGCGTCACCTCATTATTTGTAAAAACATTTAACTAAAATGAGAAGTTAACAAACTGTGATCTGAGCAAAAGGAAACTTGTTACAGCTCCTAGAAAGGAAAAGTAATATACCTACATAATTTTAATAGTAGAAATATAAACTTAGAACACCAAACATTTAGGTTACATGTGACAAAGTAGTAGTAGTTAGTATTTAGATAGACGGTCTAATTGTAAACAAATGAAAAAGTTACATATACCGGCAAACAAATCTATCAGAAAGTAATTTTTAATGAATACTCACTTGGTACCTTTCTATCCGAGAAAAAGTTTATTAATTTATGGGCAAAGATTTTCCACCAGTAAAGATGATGATGTACATAATATTATATATTTTGCGCATTATTTAAAGTTTTAAAAATAACTTTAGGACGTATAGCACAACTTTTTCCAAAATACCTACACACTTTGCCACCCATGTTCAACCGCTATAAAAGTTTATCAGACAAACTGGCTAGGTACAGTCCAGTGAAGACAAATTGAAAATAATTCAATTTCAAATCACGTCTGTGGAGAGATGGCGAGCCGAGATAATCCCACGTATTTACGGATTGACAAATAAATGTTACCACTAAAGGTAATGTAATCTGTTCTGTAGAATATTGTGTCATGTTGTGATAAGCAATAAAAGCAATTATTAAAAAAATATCTTCTTTGTTTCGATAGAATACCTAGATGATGCATTTCCTGCCTTAAATGGCTATATTAGGAGGACCTATTGTATTGGGGCTTATTTACAAAAGTTGCTTAAAGTTAAGTGACGTACAAACGTCAAAAATGTATGTTTAAACAGTCGCTAATCATAACTTAAATTTAAGCAACATTTATAAATAAACCCCTACACGTTATTCAATGCTTTCGTTTACCACAGTCTGCGGAACAGTGTCCTCGAGTTAGTTAAGCCTCCCCTGCATGCCGCCGCGCCGTCAGGTGGCGGACGTGACGTCATGAAGCCTTTTCCAATTAAATAAAATGCATTAACGATAACATTATTGTAATACAACAGTTATTAAACTACCAACTACCGCTCGTTACAACGGTGTAAGTGTGAAAGCGAGAGTTGTTACGCTAACCGATCACGTCTGTCCTCGGGGACCCGCACGTGAACCAATGTCCAACATTACTACCTATCCTCCCGAGACCTTTAACTTATGACGTGCACGCACTTCACACGCGCCTCACATACACATGCCAATCACACAGACACTACATAGTGGAACATCAAAGTGCGGCTTTATAAGTGACCCTTTCTTCAAGTATATTCAGGTATAACCTACCTGTTAAGTGCCATGCAAGGCATGGGTAAGGGTCAAAGCTTACTGAATGACAGCTTATCATAGTAGTACCTACAATAAATAAATTAATGGGTATGTTAGTAAGACTCGTACAGTCACACAGATAAAGATATAATAAACTTAAATTGTTGACAGTAGTTGTAGTTTCACGAGTTTGTAGTCACGAGGTTGTGGGTTCAAATCCTGGCAAGTACCGATGTGACTTTTTCAATTCATATGTACTTTCTGAGTTTATCTTCGACATTACTGCCATCGGTAACGGAAAACACCGCGAGGAAACCTGGTCTTATAGTTAATATAATTCTGAGTCACCAACCCGTCTTGAGCAAGCGTGGTGATCAATGCTCGTGCCTTCTCTGTATGAGAAGAGGCCTTTGCCCTGCAGGGGGACAGTAACAGGCTGGTATTATTATTAGTTGTAGCTTAAAAAGAAGAGGTGTACTATGAAAGGATTTTGCTAGAATCAACCCAAAGGAGGAATTCATTAATGTGAAAAATCATATTCCTTGGGTTTATTCACAAAAAACTTGGCATACACACGTACCTACATGAGTAAATATAAAAGTTTGACATTATTGGTTTTTCAAAAGTACCTCCCAATAAGGTAGTAAGTATTTATGCTCTTCCTAGCCTAAAGCACAGGTTCAACCTAGTTCAGGCAAATAAGCAACTGTGCTCTATTTTAATGATTAAGTTACTTATTGTAATGTGCCCTTTTTATAAATAAACGATTTTATTATTTATAAGGGTTTAGAGAATGTTAAGGTTTGTATGAAAGAATCTTAAAGCGCGATCCGATGTATCTGAAACTCAGCATTAATAACTTTATGACAAAAATAAGAATTACGCGTTTTGGATGTTTAGAAAATCAACCCCTAACTAAGAAATTTGAAACTTGGCACAAATACCTAATTAGGTAAATAATAAACATCGTAATTAAAAATTTTACAAAACTCCATTACAGGTGTGGAAAGTTCGTAAGGGGAAACTACGAAATCACAGCGTCACCTTTGTACGTATTTTTCTGTTCTTTTCTTTCTGTCCCTTTCATAAATGGTTAAATAAATATATAATAAATAAATCTGCGCGGACAAGCGAAGAGTAATCGAAAAAAATTCTAAACAGAAATACTCGCTTCATAGTTGCACGAGTGACCTTGAAAATATTTCTGAATACATGCTTATTTTAATCAAAGCTCGAGATAAAGACATCTTATGTGCTTCACCCATTTACAAAGTCTCTCAGACGGTACCTTTAGAGTAAACATTAAGAACATTTTCTAAGTCTTACTGGAGCTTCTGCTGGGGTTGCGGGTTTGTCCGAAAGGGATATCGCGGCCAGACACACAGGCAACGGAAGAAACACGGGTGGGTTTTATTCAGTAAAAGTCTGACACACCCTCTCGCTCTGCCCAGAGCGGGAGAAGTCATTTGATGAAGTCTTGCTGGAGCTTTTTGCCTGAAACTCTAACATGCTCCATAGCTCTAATTAGAATATTTACTTGGCACTTATTATGCCTACTGCACTGCGTTCTCTAATTCCGAGGTTTTACTTTGACATACGAGTACCAGAAGCGTACCTAATAGTCTAACGAAGCGTCTTGTGTTGGAGTGCAGACTTTATGGTAATTAAATAATTTCTGTCTTACAAAACAATGCCCCAAAAAAGCTTTGTATTATTTCATATTCGAAATTTGTGTTTGTCATCCAATATATCAAAGAAACCATTAGAACATCACTGTGATCCCAAGCGTCTTTCAATTTCACCCTTCATCCCTCTCATAAGACTTTTTTTTACAATGAAACGCATTAATCAAGTTCCGAGCCATTTTCATTAAACAATTTTTCAACAAAGATAATCTTACATCATGCGAACATAATTTGATAGGGTTAAGAAAAATGTTAATCACTCAAAAATATTTGTTATATTTTTATTACCTACACGCATAAGCTACTATTTATTATACCTAATGTATTGAGCTATAGGTACTACATAAGCAGTTTACGTAAGCAGTGATAGCCTAGTGGTGTGACCGTCAGACTGCCAAGTCATAGGTCTCGAGTTCGAACCCAAGGCACGCACCTCTGACTTTTCGGATTCACGTGCGTATTGTATAATTATCAATTGCTTCAAAAACGGTGAAGGAAAACATAGTGAGGAAACCGGCGTGCCTAAGAGATATTTCTCGACGGCATGTGAAGCCAAGTCAGAGGCCTTGGTTAGTCACTAACCACACGAAAAGAAGAGAAGGTACTACATAAGCTCAAAGGCCGAGTTTCGTTCAGACTTTACACGCCAACTACGGTTTAGGAAGAAAAACCAGCCAAAGCGTGTCGGACAACGCACAATAAAGGGTTATCATACCTAATGTATTGAGCTATAGGTACTACATAAGCAGTTTACGTAAGCAGTGATAGCCTAGTGGTGTGACCGTCAGACTGCCAAGTCATAGGTCTCGAGTTCAAACCCAAGGCACGCACCTCTGACTTTTCGGATTCACGTGCGTATTGTATAATTATCAATTGCTTCAAAAATGGTGAAGGAAAACATAGTGAGGAAACCGGCGTGCCTAAGAGATATTTCTCGACAGCATGTGAAGCCAAGTCAGAGGCCTTGGTTAGTCACTAACCACACGAAAAGAAGAGAAGGTACTACATAAGATCAAAGGCCGAGTTTCGTTCAGACTTTACACGCCAACTACGTTTTAGGAAGAAAAACCAGCCAAAGCGTGTCGGACAACGCACAATAAAGGTTTCCGTAGTTGGAATGAATTTATCCCAAGAACAAACTTAACATTGTAGTTGACAAACATGTTCTCCCATACATTACAAGTGCAAATGTAAGTTTGTACGTACAATATTGAGAGATTTACCATGTTATTTTAAGACCATAGACTTTTATAGGTTTTCCTGTAATCTATGAGTAAAGAGTCTAAGAGACAAGGGATCCCCCCTTGTCTCTTAGACTCTTTACTTTAATTTAGGTTAATTTTCATCTATTTTCTTAAATATCTTTAAAAGTATCTATTTTAATATTATCACAAAAACCTTGAGATCCTCGCAACAAGCGGCTTTCATTTGATATGTCACACGGTACAGTGTGCATTTTTTATTTTTTTATTTTCCTATTTGCCCCCAAAAGTGACCCTCTTGTTACACGTCCGTGTTTGGCTCACAGAAATACATAAGTGTACCAAATTTCAACTTAATCGTTTCATTAGATTCGGAGCAAATTGGCTGTGACAGACGGGTAGACAGATAGGCAGACATACGAGTGATCTTATAAGGGTTCCGTTTTTTTTTCCTTCTGAGGTACAGAACCCTAAAAAACAATATATAGGTACGAATGCGAAAATATTTACGGTCAATGTGCCACTACCACCTAGAGCCGTGTCGTTAATGCCACTTCTATGAAAACCTGAATATTTATTACGCGTGCTTCACGAGATTATTATAGCTTTTATGTTATGATTCAATGAACAACATCTAAAGGTTGATTTTTTATAAAAAATATTGACATACGCACGTCTGTCTCTCATAAAACACTTATTTAGAAATCTCTGTCCACACTGGGAAAATACGCCCGGAATTCTACAAAGTAATGTATAAGTAAACCTAGTCTATTTTTATGGTACTTTTAGTCTAACCCATTTTTGTTCCCCAACAAAAATCCGACGAAATTGATGATACACGACGCAAAAAGCGAAATTGTTTTAAACAATGCGACCGTTACTAACAGATGTATTATGACTCCGTCTCGGAAAATAAAAAACTAGAACTGTGGTACAAAATAAAGGAATATGTGTTTTCTTCACATTTTCCTGCTTTGCTACCTACTATAAAAAACGAATTATATGTCACTATCATAATGTTGCAAATTCGAAGAAACAAGAAATAGGAAAAGAAAACTGGTGACATCCTTATTCGTGAATTGAGAGGAGCTCGTGGCTAAGTAATAACAGCCGCGCGGGTTGATCCAACAGGTTAAGCTATGCTTGCCGGGGTTGATCCGTGGATGGGTGACCATCTTTACATACCGAGACTCTTTCGTGCCTCGGAAAGCACGTAAAGCCGTTGGTCCCGGCTGTCATTCGTGGATCTTTGACAGTTGTTACGGGTCGTCAGAAGCACGAAAGTCTGACAACCATTCTTACGAAGGGGTATCGTATTACCCAGTTACTGGGTTGTGGAGGTCAGATAGGCAGTCGCTCCATGTAAAATACTGGTATTGAGCTGCATCCAGTTAGACTGGAAGCTGACCCCAACATAGTTGGGAAAAGGCTGGGCAGATTGGTCCTTATTCGTAAATTATGAGAAAATGTCTACAGAAATAATACAAAAAGAAGACCAAGAGTTCACTCACCTGCAACTGCCGCCATTATTACACATGATAGAGGTCCTCAGGTACAGCAGACCCTCCCCGCAGTCCACTCCGGAGTAACTCTCGAAACACTAACAGTAAAACTCCCTGTGATGCGGAAATTATTGTGAAGTCAGCAATAAATATTGTGAATAATCGCGTGCAAATTCCCGCTATAGTCTATCTAATATGAAAGCGAGGTTTTTTGCTGTCTACAGTCGTCTTTTATATTTTCGTCTATTTTAAAATTCGTTCCTTTACCAGCCAAGGCACATAATACCTTTTAAAGCAGATTTTATTAAAATTACTTGATAACAAAGATCACAATAACTTTGACCAATGTCGAGTTGACATCAACCTAAAATCTTTTTAGTGACCTGTGACCATTTTATAAAATAAAAGTTTTTTATTATTATTGTCAGTCTCTGTGGGTGTCACATATAAAATTCGGTCTGACATGTAAAGAAGATGGCTGAATGTTATTCTGCGTATTTTATGATTACTATGCAATACATAATGAGTCGGTAAAGCAGATTCTACCGTGCAACGAGCAGACGAAAATATAACGAAAATATTTTCGTCTGCCAGAGAAACAACTCTGGCACCCGTTTTGAAGGCGCTGAATGAAGTGGGTCCCGGTGACTGCGCTGCTCCTCGCACCTCATACGTCGCGTCAAACCTGTACACTGATAGCAGACCCAGTGCCCTGAGCTGTGTGCCCTCGAGTCTGTTCAGGTTTAGCTGCACCAATGGACTCTGGCCCTGGAAACAAAATCATTTTTTAAACCTGGTAGAAAAATATTGTAAAATGATTATTGTCGTCGTAATTATATTATTATCTATCCCCAGTATTTATTATTACGAAATTATTTTCCTATCTTTATCAAAAAATGTAAGCTATCCATGAAATCAAACATTTTTATTTAATAATATTCAAATTCGTACGTATGGCATCAAATACTTTAATTATTAGGGATTTACAACATTGCAATCCTCAAAATATTCGTAATATTCGTGCAAAACTGTTATATTAAACAGTAAGTCATATCATTATGTAAATTAAGATCACGATAAGCTGGAATATATTTTTGGATAAAGGTCAGCGCTTAGCAATTCCTTTTTTTCCATAGCCTCGTTCCTAATTCAACAACAAAGGAGACATACGTCAAAGAAATGCCCTGTCGAATTATTTATGAAGATATTCGTCAGTCTCCCTCGCGCTGGTGAGAACGGAAATTTCGAATTAGACACGATAATATAGGAATTGGCAAATCTCCAGACGAAGAAAATATTTATTTTCTCCCTGTGGCAAACTGGAAGCTTCTTGTTAATATTGTAAGAGAAATGATTGTGACGAGACCAGCTTACTCGTACATGACACGATTAAAGTAGAAAGTAAGTAAGATTTAATTAGCAACAAACTAGCTACAATTTCTGAGGGCATAAAACTCATTTATATTTCTTTTTTTTCTCTCCAATTGTAAATATCGTATTTCTCCCACGAGCGATATTTACATTTAAATTGCAAAAGGTTGTGTTAATATTTTTGCTGTTTATTTGAGAGCAATAAAAGTCACTTATTGCGGTGGATGAGTTTTATAAACGAGCGTGCTGCAATATTTACGAGTTCACAAGGGCCAAGCAACTTCCACAGCACTTTTTAAATCCATGATCGTTAAGATTTGAAACAGTTCATGACGATTCACGAGCATAAAGGCCTATTCAGATAGAAGCGATATCGCCGCGATGTCGCTGTCGCTCTGGGTAGTGATACTAATATAAAGTGACTGGAATGCGGACCAGCATCGCTACCGAGCTCGACAGCGGTGTCGCTTAAATATCTAATAGGCCTTAATTTGTATACTGCAACATACAAATAAGAAACAATCACAGCACATACGTACTCGTATAAAGAAAAAGTCCGACCGTGATATATGTATGGGAGAACATGTTTTTCAATTACAATGTTAAGTTTGTTTTTGGGATAAATTCTTCCCTACTACGGAACCCTACAGTGTGCGTCGTCCGACACGCATTTGCCCGTTTTTTTTTGAGTTTGGTAGTTTTTGTTCCTATTAGATTGAGTAGTTTTTTTTTTGTGGTAGTTTTCCAACGACATTTAAAAAAAACTGGCCAAGAGTATGTCGGACTAAGCACAGTGAAGGGTTCCGTAGTATGAATGAATATTTATGCACACACATTGCTCAGCATCCATTTTATCGACTGCAAAAATAAGTTTGTATTTCTCGATAAAATATGAAAAAGAAAGTTAATTCCGTGGTTTTTGAGATACGGGTTATTCTCGGTTACTGGTCGTAACCGAAAATAGCCCGTATCTCAAAAACTATTGACATAAAAAGCAAAGTCACCTATAAACATCTTCATTGTTTTAATTAAGACAATTAAAACGATAAAGATGTTTATTAAGTGGCTTTCCTTTTTTTCGTATGGTTAATGACGAACCTCAGAAATATATGAAATAACAACAAAAATAAATTTTATAAAAAAAAGAAAACATGAATATATTAATTATCATTCAATAATGAGATCCAACAATACACGCTTTATGTGCATATTTTTTTTTTCATCCCTCGGTTACATGTATGCGGAATGCCACTCCTAATTATGTTTATCTTAATATCACTGCACCATTACTTAGCGGTGCAAAGAATACATCTTTTTCCAAATTTTCATCGATATAGTGTAAATAGTACGGTCGGGGGACCCCCATCAGGAAGGAAGTTCCATTTCACATATGATTTAAAACGCAATTTTCGCATCCGCCATCTTGGCTTTACATTTTGACCTAAGTATCGACTTTAGCAGCCTCGAAAACTTTGAAAACGATACCCATGATGAAAAAATTGAAAATCATCTGCCATCTTGTATTTACATTTTAACGTCACTATCGGCTTTAACACTCTGTCAAACCGTGAAAACGACACCCACGACGAAAAATTAGAAAATTTTCGATATATCAAAATCTTTTTTTCTATTTTGAGGTTGGAAAATTATCAAATAACTTCTCCCGCTCTGGGAGGGTATGTCAGACTTTTACTGACTAAAACCCACCCGTGTTCCTTTCGTTGCCTGTGTGCCGGAGCCGCGATATCCCTTTCGGACAAACTCACAACCTCGGCAGGCATTGGTCCTTATGGACCCCGTCAGTTGGTGCTAACATATCTTTGAGGCGCGCGTGGAACACAACGCGCCGTCGACCCGGGCCTGGTCCTAATCGGACGGCAAGCTACCCATTGCTCACCACCCGCAAGCCCGCGCCTACGGTGGCCGGAAGTCGGCTTGCGACTCCCGACGCCCAAGGCGTCTCCTGCGGCGACTAGGGGCACGAGGGCGCGAATCTCGCCTCTCCCTCGTGCGCTCCGCCTCCTCCTTCGCGAGCATTACTGCTTCGCAGAAGGAAGTGACGGCCTCCCATGCACTCTCGCTCCGGACCATGGCCTGAACCAGGGCCGGACGTGAGATACCGCCGCCGCCGGTCGCCTCCGTGAGGCCACGGCTGCTTTGCCCAGGCAGGGCAGACCTCCACCGTATGCTCCACCGTGTTCTCCGGGCGATCCGCACAGTGGTCACACCCGGGCGTTTCTTTCCGCTTTATGCAGAACAGGAACCTCTCGAAACAGCCGAGTCCGGTGCGGACCTGCGTCAGGCGGTAGGTGAGGACGCCGTGGCGCCTCTCTAGCCACTCCTCAAAGAGGGGATTTATCGCCACAATTGTGGCGTACCCAGCGCTGGGTTGCGACAATCGCACTCTCCATGCCGCCATAAGATCCCGCCGGAGCTCAATCCACTGTGCTGTGATTTCTCGCGGCAGCGGAGTTACAAACCGGCGTTTCGCCTCCTCGCGCAACTCTCACATGTGCGCGAGGACTTTCGCCTCCAGATCCCATGGCGGTAGTCCAGCAAGGAGGCTCGACGCCTCACGGGAGACCG
Organism: Agrochola lota; assembly: GCA_947364205.1. Classification (NCBI taxonomy): domain Eukaryota; kingdom Metazoa; phylum Arthropoda; class Insecta; order Lepidoptera; family Noctuidae; genus Agrochola; species Agrochola lota. The sequence goes on along the minus strand of OX376235.1, from coordinate 13,648,115 downwards.
TGCGGTATCGGACCAGCCTAATGGCCATGACCCTTTGGGACGCGTTCAACCGCTGGGCCGGTCGTAGCCTCAATGAACGTGCCCACACCGGTGCCCCGTAAAGGACCATGGACCGCACGATCCCCGCGTAGAGCCTCCGGCAGGAGGCGTTTGGACCCCCTAGATTGGGCAGAAGCCGCTTCAGAGCAGCCCCAGCCCTCTCCAGTTTGGGAGCCAAACGTCGAAAGTGCTCAACGAAGTTCCACCGGCTGTCGAGAAACACATGGCCTCGGACTTGTGTAAAGGCCACCTCGAGTCCCAGTTGCCGGATCCTATCGACGATTGTCGCAACCCAACGTGTCGCCAGTTCGGCCGCCACCTCATGCGACCTCCCCTGCACCAGGACCAGCGTGTCGTCAGCGTAGCAGACTACGCTGACGCCGCTAATGCGGCACCACGACCGATCCCTGTGGGACACCGCACGACATCTCTCGCTGGTTCCACTCTCCGTGGTACCCGGGATAGGTGACGGCCCTGTCCACCATCTTGGATTTACATTTTGACAAAGTTCACATTTTCTCTCTCTCTCTCTCCCTATCAAATTAGAAGAAGAGAGTCGCAAGTATGAACACTTTTCGCGTGACGATTTCTGCCAGTTTACTCCTACCGCAAGCCGCGTTAAGAATTTCGTTCCAAAAATAACATAGATTAATAAAAAATAAAAAATTGTGACCCTCAACGACAACCCCTTTCCTTTGATATGTCACACGGCACACAGCATGCAAACCTTTTTTTTTTCAATTTCCTAATTTACTACTAAAAGCGACCCCATATTCAAAATACATTTGTTTTCGTTACACATCCGTATTTGGGTCACAAAAATTCATATGTGTACCAAATTTCAACTTAATCGGTCCAGTAGATTCGGAGCAAATTGGCTGAGACCGACCGACAGACCGACACACCAATGATCCTTTATTGGTTCTTTTTTCATCCGTACGTACAGAACCCTAAAATGTTATCCCTATCCACACTGTACGTGCATGTAGGTACTTACAAATAAAATTAATACTATCAAAAATAAAATAATAAATAGGAAATATACCACAGAGTTTTTATTCAGTTTCTACTACTTTTTTATGCTCGATTTTATTGCAAGAATCGATTAGGATGAATGTAACTATTGAATCGAAATAAGAAAATTGGGTACACGGGCAGCAATAAGAAGTGGCACGTCGCAACACAATTTTCAGTCATTTGTATCAAGATTTGATCGTCTTTTTCATGTAATTTATGTATGAAAAATGGTAAAAGTAAGAATGCAGAGAGAATGATAATATCTTTATTATTCCCTTTTGCATATTTGCAGCAAGAGAGTAGGTTGTTTATGTACATATTTTCAGCGAATTTAAATAGCCTACCTTTTGGATAGATGTAGTAATACCTATTCTATGCAACTTTCTCAGTGTACTGACGCGGTTTGACTGACTTCAACATATAATTAAAGATATTTGCCACAAACATACTGTATAAAATAAGCGCGGTAACATATGTTTCTTAATAAATTCGAATGCTGAAAGTCGATGTAAATTCCTGAATTTCATGACATAATCCATAAAGTACCTTCAAAGGTACTTCAGAAAACCTTACATTTTTATTATCAAGAGTTTTTAAGGGTTCAGGAGTTAGCATCATCACTGTACCCTACTCAAAGGTGGCACTTTCTGTGTATGGCATTATTTTGTGACCCATAAACTTTGTATATTCAGTGATACTTCATCGTTTAGGTTAGTTACTTTATTGGTCTATGTTATAAACTATCTCGGAATATTGCCATGGAGTTTTAGAGCAATATTGCACTAGCGGCGAGGTGGCAGCGGTCAACGACCGACCACGGACCACAGGTGCGTTGCTTCGATCTCGTTGGCAGGTGGGCGTGCTCCATGCCGATTTCATACTAATTTATCTATCTCACTGGCCGCTGCGACCTGGCCGCTGCGGTCTGGTCGCTAGTTCGCTATTGCTCGTAACTAAAGAAATCTTTAATCACTACGAGAGTTTGCTCATGGCCGGAACTGCTAACACGAGATACGGATATATTGACTGATGTGACGTTTTACTTTATTTACCGTTTCGTTCATTTTCGGTTGCCGAAGTAGTTCGTAGTTAAGCTACGATGAAAAAATAATAAGGGATTTGTTCCAATTTCACTTGAGTAAACTTGGTGGTTACTTATCGTTTTATGTTTAAGGGATAAGTAACCGTGCGATGAGTTTCTTAGTCGTCGTTGTATCAATTTAAATACAACACATACCCTAAGTATGCACTCGGCAATAGTCATGTAGCTTTCAGTTAGTGTTTTTTTTTCCAGAGAATTCTTTTCCAGAGGTTACCTCCTACATCCAAACTTACATTACTTACTTTACTCCTTATAATATTATATCAGTGAAGACAACTTAACTTAAAATTATCGATATAAACTTTCGAAAGAAATAACCAGCAAAGTTGCCCATATAATACAGTCAATTTTCAATGTTTCCTTAGGGAAATCGGTACAATACTACCTGAAAATTGCTTCTACTGTTTCATGTAACTTCTCGTGTGAATTTGCAACACGTTGTTATGAGTATACACTGATGTGTCTGGGGAGTCTTGTTGTTCAGCACTTTTGAATAATAGCTTATTTGCTCAAGTACCTACATAATTAAGTAGTTGCCACTTTTGTTTATGAGCCCATAGGTATTGGTTGTTACCTTTAAGTGTCGTTCACTCCACGCGTTAGGGAAAAGGCTTCAATAAAAGTAACAAGCATTTCTTCGAAGCTCAGTATTATAGGTGTTCCGTCGTTATTGACGTTCTTCTCATTCAGAAAGATAGTTGTTTGATGATTGGCTACGATTCCATTAAAAACCCTCTTTAGAGGCACCAAAAAAACATGTGAAGAGTTCAAGGCATTATGGCTAGTTATAAAGGTATACGGAGCTATCAAATGCTGCTATTTAAACACACCTTTTTCCTTTACGGCTAAAATAGATGAGTGGCTCACTTTAATTAAAACGAACCACATAACCGCAAACCACTTTTAACGGGTAAAAGGCCAAAATATGCTACGTGAATATAGCACATTCTTCGTGCAAAAAATATCGTATCTAGCGCTAGGTTTTCAACAGCAAAGGCATTTTATACCAGCTAGGAAATAAACGTAAATTTCATGTGTACCAAGAGACCGCTTGTAACTACACGTTTCAAGAATTAGTATTCATGAGACAAAAACTAAAAGCCCAAAACGATAGGATTTTAGTATCAAAGTTTACGTTCTCTTTTTGAACAAGATTAAGATTTTTCCTCGTTGTGAGTCGGAACAAATGGTTGGTTAGAATGCCATAAGAATTCTGATTGGAGTTTTTTAATACATCGTGTATTAAAGAGTAGATATTTGTTGTAGGTTGTGTAGATTTTTTATTTTTCGGAAAAATTATATTTCATCATAATAATAAATGTGGTAGCATTATGTTTATTAGGTACCATACAGGTAAATAGCCAGTAACGTGCAACGTCGGCTGTATAATAGCCCTGCGAACAGCGAAGTCCTAATGACCAAAGATGGGACAGAAGATTACCTAGCAACAGAGATAAGCCTCTCAGTAGTAATTACAGATAAGGTTAGTTCTGCTGAGTGCACATAACATCATGAGGGCGGTTTGATATAGCACGAACGTTCAAAGCAATTCAGTTCTATTACCGTTGATAACTTGCTTCACGGAGAAGGTAGACAAAAAAAGTTATGAAACACAAGTATCAGTAGATCTAAAGTTTTTTAAACGCCTCTGTGGTCTAGTGGTTAGACTACCTGTCTCAAACCCAGAGGTACCGGGTTTGATTCCCAGAGGGGCCAATATTTTCTGCTCGGGTTGGTTGGTGGCAGGGCTTGTCCTAAGTCCGCCTGGCCACCATCTTATCTATGTCAGTCGCCATAACAACAATGCTAACAGCATTTTTGTCTTTCGGCAGTTACAGGTAAGATAGTCAGTTCCTCTGAGGTTGAGCATTCCAGGGGAAGCTCACTTCCACTTTCGGCCTGATCATCACTTACCATCAGGTGAGATGCAGGCCTTCCCTGTTGAGGTTAAAAAAAAAAGTATCATACCCAGGTCGTTGTAGTACGTCACTGTGCCACTATAGTATCAAGCAATGTCTATCTTCTTTTAAGTTCGCGCAGTTTTCCTCTTACAAAGTCAATTTTTTTCAGAAATCAATCAATTCAATGAATATCAATTCAGTTTTTTATTCTTTGCCGAACTTCATTTAAATCTGTAACTTTTATAGTGTACAGTCGCGGTCTGAAAATGCTTACCACCTTAAGGTTTATAATTGCATGCACACATCTATGTCACAAGGTCGATGTTAAAGGATTTGATTAGTTATAGAACATAGATTATTTGTATTGACACGCCGTCTATGTAGGATAAGTATAGAAAACCTTTTTTAGAAAACGGTGAAATATTAACTGGAGCCATTGGCCCTTCAGCAGCTCTGGACAGAGCGAGGTAAAAAGAAAGTAGTGAGGTAGGGAGCACTTTGCCAAAATAAGAAATACTGGCATTTATAGACATAAAATAAACCAAGCGAGGTCGAACTTATTAAGGGTCGTACAGATTGGCGTGACAGTCACGCGACGCGATTCTGTGATATTATATTCGTAGAACAATTTCTATGAAAACGCGTGCGACATTACACACAGCAGCAACCTGTCGCGCCGCGACACAGAAAATACTCTATTGTGTCGCGTCGCTAACGCGATGCGTTATTGCGGTGATATCGACGCGAGAAGCCATATAAAATGTTCCTTTGGTGACGCACTGTTGTGCGCCGCAGTGTGAAGTGTTGCATGGCGATAATATTGCAGACACGCGACGTGACACGACGCATGACAAGTCGCGCCAGCCTATATAAGCCTTTCGAAAAACTCAAAAATAGGAAGAAATAATCATATAGCAATTCAAAACATCTTTATTTTTTAAAAGAATATATATTTTTAAATTCTAACAACAGTTTATTATTTTAATAACTAGTAGGTATAGCATTCATCTGCAGATATGACGGCACATAGTCTAGTTGGTGTGAAGCCGTGCGCGCTCTTCGTAATATCGAACCATATCAGTTATTTGCACGGTGGTTAGTATCAGCCGTCGTCCTGAACTGCTCCTATGATCAGTTATTTACCCTTCTTAGCCATGTCACCGCATCCAAAATCTCACGGTGAATCGAGATATACGTATTTAGTTCTCGCGATAAAGCACTAATATTCAAGCCATCTTCATGGAGAAGTAATATTTCAGCCCTCTGTTGGAGGGTTAAACTTGCCATTTTATTTCAATCTTGAATCAATATTTGTTATTTTTTACACACATAAACGTATAAATCTACACTTAATATTTTTGATAAATGTCATCAATTATGTCAATGAGTCAACTTTTAAATTAAGAAATAGTTTCAACATCAAAAAGTAATGCATACTCTTTTTGTTAGAATAGATGCTTCACAACTATTAAAAAGTAACAAGAACCTAGATATAGCATTTAAGACTTTGCTGCACAAAGTGTGTTAAAGAACCTAATTTGAAAACTGATAAACATTTTTAGTCCACCACTGTAGATAACAAAGAGTATTCTATTTATTCTTTTTCTATTTCCATAACAAGTAGCTAAATGCAATCCTGTCAAATTCGAATTACGTACGTACAGATAATTAGGGAATTATTTTAAAGGTATTTAAAAACGTTAAAAGTGACTCAAATCTCATTGGATTAATTCAGAGGTTGCTCGTGAAGGGAATTTCCATTTACTCGCCATCTGTTGATTACCGAAGATACGAGTACCTACCATGGAAGACGATACTTAAATGGAGTACCTTAGTAATTTACAAATATGTCTGTATTTGTTCTGGCTAATAGAACAGCAGTCTAATTACGCAACACATTTTATTTCGGTTTACAATTCTGAATCGAAAGCAAGTCCAGTTTTAAACGCATACCATATTTCGAATTTCGAATTAATTTTATTAATAAACAATTTCTATCAGTCGACCGCAATTGGATAGGGTTGTTCTAAAAAATTGGCTATAATTTATTTGGATGATGTGTTTTGTTACACCATATAGGAATGATTTATTTCCAAATTATTGTGCTATAATTGTTTTTTTTTTATTACAACTGATGCTCTACTAGTGCTTATAAATGAAAATGTACAATGATTGCCGAAAATATTTAAAACCAATTTTTAAAACACTTTCTACCAAAAACTACCATAATTGAAATACGTAACAAAACGTTTTTCTTTTCACGTTTTTGTTATCTGTGGCTAATGTCAAAATCGTAGAAAAGCAGTGTTGTCAACTTAGTGGGATTTCCACTAAACCTGGGGGTTTGGACACCCCTACAGGCGGAAAAAAATTGCTTTCTGTGGCCGGTGGTTTTGTCTAGTGGTTAATTAAATTAAATTTGTAGAAAACAATACAATCAATTACTAAAACTTTGACTCGAGAAAATATTAAAATAATACGATAATGGCATGTTTCCTTGTTTGTTAAACCTGTGTCAGTGATTTTTCCATTTATTTCTTTCAAATGCCGAAACCACTGTGGATTCGAACGCTGATTTGGAAAGACTGACACAGCATGACGAATATATTGAAGCCACACAGAGGCTCCGCCCGGGTGGAGATCGAGAAACAACGTCATTTCAAAAAAAATATCCATCGCTATAAAAGTCAAAATCGGTTGAACGGACTGTAAAAAACGTCTATTTAAATGTCTAATACGCTTGACTCAAAACTACAGTGGGGTCCTCACTTAACATCACTTGCAGGGCGGCTAAGTTCAGCCGCTTACGCTGTTTGGAAAATCCGCCAACTAACAGACGTGGATACCGCGAGACTGGTCTATTTTAGTTACTTTCATAGCATCGTGTCTTACGGTATTTTGCTGTGGGGACGGGCTGCAGATATTAATTATATCTTTATTCTGCAAAAGAGGGCTGTCAGAGCCATATATAACCTCCGCAGACGCGAATCTCTAAGGGAACTGTTTAAGAAAATTAACATCATGACGGTACCTTGTAAGTATATATATGAAAACATGTATGTTCGGAAAAATCTTCATCATTTTTAGTAAGATAAGTGACAGGCATAATTTTAACACTAGAAATAGGAACAAATTAGATCAACCACGTTTCAGATTGTCTAAAGTGCACACTTCTTTTATGGGGTACTGTGTAAAATGTTATAATAAAATACCACTCGATATTCTTGAACTGAATGAGAAGAAATTTAAAACATGCATTAAACGCACACTATGTAGACAAGCACATTATAAGTTGGATGATTATATCATAGATAAAAATGCTTGGCTTAATGCTGGTCCTGCTCCACAGCCACTTGGGCGCATTAGTCAAAAATTTTAATGTTTGGAAGAGTTGCTTCCTCTTTTAATTTTTTCTGACATTACAAACTTAATGTTGATTTTTTATTTAAACAAGTTTTAATTATTGAATACTCTAATGGATAATGATTTTCTTTCTTTTTGGTAGTAACATTCTATTAATCTCTCAAATACATTGCAAATTAGTTTTGTATAATTTAGAAGCATTTTTTTTTAATTTTTGTAAATGTGAGCACCATGGAGCCGTTTGTATTTTTTATTTATTAAGATGTATGTTGACTTGAAAGATCATGGTAGCTGAGAGTATGTCATGCTCACTTAAATGTCTCGCTGATGGTGGCGAGTGTGTTGGATCATTCGGTTCCCTACAAAATGGTTGAGCTGAATGGTGCTGATCCAAGCGTCATGTTCGTGAACGGGCGCCGTCAGTTGTGACTGGTCATCTCTTATCTGCCATGGCTTATTTTTAATCTTATATGTTGAATTGTTTTGATTATTTTTTTGTACATTGTTCTCACATATAGAAGTAACAAGAATAATGTACCCAGGATTTTGTAATTTTCTATATTTAAAAGAGTGTCCTTGGAGTTTCTTGCTCGTTCTTCTCCATAAAGATCTACGTTTTGGAATGGGCAACTAGCTTCAACTTTCTGACTAACTGACGCGGCTATTTGACAATTCAAAAGTGCCTGTAAATGATTTAATTGAAATAAATGCTTTGAGTTTGAGTTTTGAGTTTGAGTCTAATCTTATTTTATAATCCAGTATAGTTTATTTCTGGTGGTTTGAAGAACTGTCGCTAGTGGACTAGACATTGGCGTTTTGGATTTTTACGCAAACGGTTAAATATCCTATTTCAGATATTGAAATCGTTTTCAAATTCTGTTTTTAGAAATCGATTTCAGGAGAGGCTCCGGCTCGCAGTTTCGATCGTCTCTAGTAATATTATTCGGTTATATATGCATCGATCAAAACTATTCAAATATAAACAAATACTTGCTTACGCAAAGCTACCCTTGCCGTGGTTTTGTGAAATCGCTTTGTCTAGTTCGGATAATCGATACTTTAACACTAATCGATTTCTGATTGAAATCGGATTTTATAATTCGGTTTGATGTATCTGACGCATGTCTATAGTGGACTCAGGGAAAAAAATTGGCAGCACTGAGTAAAAGTTGAAATAACGTGACGTGGTTAGTCGAATTTAATGCGAAATATTGCGTGTCTAAACTATACCTTTGCTGCTCTAACTTTATCAGTGTGTAGGGAAAAGAACAGGAAAGGCATAACATCCCATGTTAAACATCGGAAATAATCTGCGCTGGAATGATCATTATTTGATGTCTGTGGAGGATACGCTATCAATCATGGCGATGCTTTGTTTACATTTTGGTTTCATTAATTTCGGTAATGTTTTTGTTCACGCATTGTTTTGCCTTGAATGCTTTATATTTTTCAACATTCAACATTAAATTTACTATTCTCTTACAGAAACATGGGCCTATGCTAAGCAGTTTTGGAACATTTTTCTTGTTGCTCGTCGGAAAAACTTTGGAAAATTCTCTCGTTCAAGACAGAGTACGCACTACTCTGTTTACGTTTTCTACTGGCTGCACTAAGACTTACTTAGGCTGTTTTGCTCAATAGTGAAAAGTACCTAAGTTGATATTATCACTACAAGTAAGTAAGTCAATATAAATAGGATTATCGTGTGTAAGAGAGTACCTTCGTATCTCATTAGATTATTGTAGCTGTAGGTACATTATTTGTGAATCTGCCTATGGACAATCATTCCTTTGTTGCGTAGACACAAGCATCCTACTATCCTACAACTATTTATTGTGGTTAAAATAATTATTAATTATAGTTACTATGTCCGTCAACCTCACATTCGAACTGAAATAAAATTGTTAATTGATATTTATGTACTTATGTAGATGTTGAAATAAACTATTATAAACTCTAACCAAATAACTAACTACAAAACATATTTATAATATTTTCACAGATGGTGCTAGAGCTGAAAATACAAGAATGGAACGCTACCCAAAACCAATCTTGTTGAGCAAACATGGATTGGATAACCAATCTTCTGTAATCATTGAAGGTAAGCTTTTTGACACACATGGTTAAGAATCAAGCGTAGCAAGTCACCTAATTATAAGATTATGAATATATTTCCTTGGCCGAACTTACTACATAGACACATCATATATTTTGTGAAACCTAACTAATGTTTACTATTATAATTTAGTATTATTAAATATCTGGAGACTGCAATATCAGCCCTAAATAAAGAAGAAATTATACAACCTGCAGCAGTGACTAGGCTGATGGCTTTTGTCCAGGCATGGGCCTAATGAAGGCCTAGTTGATATGCCTCCTTTACTTTACCACAGAATGTTTCATTACTTTATTTGAGCAGAAAATAATAAGATTTTGTTTTAAAACTGTAGAGTTCGTGGGGCGTTTCACCTATGAAGACATAAAGGCAGCATGAATGATGTCGCCCATGTTGCGTTGCTCCGTTGCTCTGCTACTTCAGTTTTCAAACTTCTCAAGAACTAAAGTAGAAACTGAAGATCGTTAATGAATCATTTTTTTTTTTAAATTGTTCAGTCTTGTACAACAGCGATATAAATGTGTGTTCATATTTTGTTAATTGATAACAGTGTAAAGTTTAATAAAGTGTTTTAATTATGAACTATAGAAGTACGAATAAAAATAACTTGTTATGAAATATTTAAGAATTCAATACTTTTTATAAACACAGCCAATTGATTATTATAATGATACTATTTAGAGGTACCTATTTACCTAAATTAACTGTCATTCATTAGGTAACAGTAAATAGAGAGAAATAAATTATGGTAAACAAAAACGACTTTTATTATATCTTCAATAGCATTTATTCACATTATTATGAAATATTTGGACATGGGGCAAAAATAAATTGGAAGAAATATACTGTAAGGATTAGTGGAATTTGGGATTGTCTTTCTGTGGCAGTCATCATGGAATAACTATGTACTGCTTGCTAATTCTTGCTGTAAGCACTCATGAGAGTTTAATTTTTTCCTGAATAATGTAGTTGAGCCTGACACCTGAAATAAGACAAAAAAAGAATTTAAGTAAATACTCAATATATTCCATGATCCATTACATCCATCCACAAAGTCTAATAGGCCTCTCCCTTCAACACTTCAATGCACAATCTATCTACTTTAAAGAACAGCAATATTCTGTTATAAACAACAATTACGTGCCTACAATTGACTTTATTTAAATGTAATCAATAATTAACTTAATATGGTAAGTATACATTTGATGGTGCATTTCGTATTTACCAACAAACAATATGATTGTGTGCAACATTGTTGCTGTGCTAAATACACATGCAATGTCCAACACTAAGAAAGAAAATAATATTGATATTATGTAGGTTACCTTATTGGGTGAATATGTTCATCAATGTCCTCCTTACAGAATTCATTGACATAAAATGTTCCAAACTAGGTGTATTTTATTATTTGTTCTTCCTCTATTATATTTGCTTTTCCAATGAAGTACAAGCTCGACTGGGTTGATAAGCTTGTGGCTTATGAGTTTGAATCTGTACGAGGTACGAATTAGTCTTTCCTTGAAATGCCACCAAAATACCTACGTCGTTTCTGAAATAACATATCATAAACCTTTAGTTTAGGTTGTAAGCACTTGTAACAGAAGAAAACTTTCACAATTATTATTAAAAAGCGACCTCGCTACTTCGATATTTTACAGACCACTAATATTGATTTATCATTGACGTTTTACACAAAACACATTCACAATTTATGAAGACGAAGATTACTTACTTAGATAATTTTGTAATAATTAAGGAGAACATACGAGTAAATCCCAAAAATATTGCAAAGAAAATGGAATGCAACCAGTAAGGTGGCTTCTCTTTTAAAATGATACCTCGTTGGCAATTTCAATTTGTTTGAAACAAATTTCCAGCTGTCAAAATCGTTACGTAATTCGAATTATAGCCTTTTTAGACGAATAACGTTCAGTCTTTAGCGTCTGAAACAGAGTGCAGTTGATATCACAGATTTTAGAGTTACGTAATTCGAAAGTTGTAAACTGAAAGCAATTCTAGTCGAAACGAAACAAATTTGACTCAATTGTAAATCGAAAATGTGTTGCGTAATTAGATAGCAGGTGTTAAATATTGAGATATATTTTAAGAACACTTACTGATTGGTGATTTCGATTGAATTACGTTTGCTTGAAAATTTAAACTTCCGTGCCAAGAAATTAGTTTTTTACCAACGACATTGAAGCCCCAGGAAATTGGGGGCATAACTTACACGGGTTACTCTTATCAAGAAACTATGAAGGTTGGGCTCATTGTGGATATTATTATTTAACCTTTGTGAATATTAAAAGTTTCAAGACAATTTTGAGTAATTCAATCACAGAAAGTTTTTGAAAATAAACTGCTTTATTTGTGAATTATGCAGCAAACGACAATTTATGATAAATCGTTTTAATAGCACAATATTTTAATTATTTCTTTTACTAAAACCACATTTCAAGTAAGCCATAATGCTTGATTTGGAATGACTTCCGCATTTTCAAGTTCCCGTTAAGTATAAATAACAACTTTGCCTGCATACACATTTCAATCCGATTTGATTCTGAAGTCAAACGGAACTACACTAGTGAATAGCGTGTGAGGAGGTAGAACAAGAAATGTAACGCTTTGCTACTTTGTAGATGAGGCTTAAGCGGTTTCAGATGAGCTATAAAAGGTTGCAGATGGAAGCTGGTGTGGCAAATGGTGAATAATGCATGTTGCTCTCAGCAACGCAAGTATGCTTGGTAAGTTTAGGGATTTGGGTGTTTTGTATATCAAAACTTCTGTTAAGTAGATTAGTAGAAAACGGTTTTAGGGAGGCTACTGGCATCCATTCGCTGTTTATGACCAAACCATGCTGACCACGATGTGACCGGGTTTTCAAGCTCAAATTTGGCTCTGCTTGATATCAGAGAAATCACGATGGGAAATAAAATTAGTCTGGGTCGCTGTCACCGGATACGGTGAAGAGGACTACACTGAATTTTACGAGCATAAATGAGAGAAATATCTGACACACGGCACGTTATGCAGCACCTTTTTTTTTCGGATGATACCTTCAAAAGGCTCCCGGGCTTTGGGGATAAGACCGGGATGTTTGAGATTTTTACCTCACTAAAATCACCCCGGTGGTCACCATCTGCACATGGAAAACCATTAGGTACCTCTCAAAAGACTGATCCAAAACCCCCTCTGTGCAACCCCTGTTAGAGCACATCTCTGGGGAGACTTAAAAGGAAAACCCTCCCGAAACCTAACTGTGCAAGTGTGCAAGGCAGCACGTGACCACTGTGCGCCATCTTCCCTGAGGTCGCTCAGTGGGCGGACAGAGTCCCCACTCTGAGCGCCCGTGACCCCGAATTCCCGTCTGCCTTAGAGGGTTGCGGCGTGTTAGGCGTCGAGGCGGTTGCCTCCTCGACACTTTTATCTACGAGCGAGATCAGCTCCTTCATGGTCCCGCTTAACCGCCTCCTTCTGAACCATGGGTCTCAGGTCTCACAGAAGGTGGCCATTCCCATCCAGTTCTTCGATTCTGCATCCATAAACCCAACTACTGCTGTCACAGACAAATCTCGCCTGATCCTGGCGACCAGGACACGTCTTTCAGAAGTCCAAGCAGGGCACTCAAATACGCCATCGCAATGGTGGCAAATTGCCATGGCCTCTCGCGCAATCTTGTTCAGGTACTCACCAAAGCAACCATGGCCCGGCCAGCACCTGAGTGAGCCTATAAGAAATGCGCTCCCCTCTTTTCAGCCAGGCTTCGAAGTGCGATAGGACGGCTTCGACACCGCGCTTACGTGAGTATTGAGGCTGCTGCAAGCCTTCCGCCGTTCCTGCCACCTCAGCCGTACAACAGCTGGGCACGCCACAATTGCGGCGATAAGTCCCCTCTTTGAGGAGTGGCTTGAGAGGCGCCATGGCGTCCTCACCTTCCGCCTGACGCAGGTCCTCACCGGATACGGTTGTTTCGGGAGGTTCCTGTTCCGCGTAAGGCGGAAGGAAACGCCCGGGTGTCACCACTGTGTGGATCGCCCGGAGGACACGGTGGAGGTCTGCCCGGCTTGGGCGGAGCCATGTCCTCACGGAGGCGGCGGCGATCTCTCGCGTCCGGCCCTGGTTCAGACCATGGTTCGGAGCGAGAGTGCATGGGAGGCCGTCACCTCCTTCTGCGAAGCAGTTATGCTCGCGAAGGAGGAGGCGGAGCGCGCGAGGGAGATGCAAGCTGCACGCTCTCGCGGCCCTAGTCGCCGCAGGAGACGCCCCGGGCGTCGGGAGTCGAGCGCCGACTTCCGGCCACCGTAGGCGCGGGCTTGCGGACGGTGAGCAATGGGCAGCTCGCCGTCCGATAAGGACCAGGCCCGTGTCGACTGCGCGTTGTGTTCCATGCGCGCCTCAAAGAGATGTCAGCACCAACCAACGGGGTCGAAAGACCAATGCCTGCTGGGGTTGCGGGTTTGTCCGAAAGGGATATCGCGGCCCCGGCACACAGGCAACAGAAGGAACACGGGTGGGCTTTAGTCAGTAAAAGTCTGACACACCCTCTCGCTCTGCCCAGAGCGGGAGAAGTTATTTGATGATTTCCCACCTTGAAAAAAAAAAAAAAAAGCCGTACAACAGCGATTCCTGACACGCCATTGCCACTTTGGCGGATGACAAGGATTCGGTTATAGACCATCGCGTTCATATCCGCCAAGATGTCACGTTATACAGCACCTACCATTCTCGCACATTATTTTCATACTGTTGTGTGAACCATCTCGTTGGTTAGACGTTATTACCTTGTAATAAATCCTGTTCTGACAGAATGTTTATGTAGCAACCATACCGCAGTGCGGTACACTCGAGAGACCCTCTTGTACAAAAAATAATGTCCAAGCTATAATAAACTACTTATTTCCTAAGCGTAAACCGTTATTGATTCACGATATGCTTATATATGCTCTCAGAGCAATGAGGTGCTTTCATTTACGGATCGAAACAGTACTATTATTTTACCATTACACTTAGGTACACGTAGAACATGAATTTAAAAAAAACTTGGTTGCAGAGTTGTTTTTATTTCACAGATATATAATAATTGTTGTTGTTTTATCACTACGAGATTTGCAATGTGATACTGTACAATTTAGCATTAAGTATGTTTTATTACATTTTCCAGTTTTTGTTCCACGGAACTACATTACTACATTACTTTACGAAGAGTAAACAATAAACATGGCGGTAAGATCAAAATCAAAATATTTTATTTCACATAAACCTTCATGGGCACTTATGAAACATCAGAAGCTAGGAGCACGGTTTCAACTGATCGTGTCGCATCGAGAAGAGTCGGCAAGAAACTCGTCTTTACAAATGGCTACTTTTTATGCGATTAAAAGTCAAGTTGCACATTGATTTACACTAACTTAACACACGAACTTAACCAAAACACGAAAGTCACTAACATTAATGTAGTTAAATCTTTCATTAGCTAAACAACCAATCAAATCCTAATAACCGTCGCACCAGCTGTTTTAGTTCCTATAAGTGATAGCAGGTGAAGACTCATAGTATGTAAAACCTCATTAATCTGTGCGGGCGGCGCACGGAATTTGAGTCGGAGTCTGTATAATACTTATACTGGAAATGCTTTGAAGGTCAAGGATTTGATTAATATTTTAGTATAACGACCATAGCTAATATTTGCGAATAATAATAAAAAAATGACACGTTTGTGATTTTTTTTTTTTTATTCTGAAGGGTGTTACGTTATGAATCGATAAGATTGTGCACAAAATGCACAACCGTTCAAAAATTTTCGAACGCAGTGCGTTCATTCATTTAGCTATACCGAAGTTAACAAGCAGTTAGTACTCCGTCATATTCAACGTTGTGAACGAAACCATAGCGCGATTCAGGAACTGAGTCTAAGCGAACTACGCCATCTATCGAAAAATACAGAAGTTATAAACTTGTATCGTTCTTCTACTAACACTTTTTTATAACCATTTGGCATAAATTTGTATTAACGTTGTTTAAGAAAGTGTAAAAAATAATCTAAACATTTATTAAAAATTAAAGTCGCTTTTCATGTCTGTCTGTGTGACCGCGTTGTTAATTTTAAACTACCTATAGGATTTTGATGCGGTTTTCACCATCATTTAGAGAATATTTTATTCCGGAAGTTTTATGTACGTATTATCCTACATGGTTATAAAACTTTAAAAAAAACTCGTTACTTTTTTATCGCACTGGTCGATCCATCAGGTTAAGCTACGCTTGCCCGGGTTGGTCAGTGGATGGGTGACCATGTTTACATACCGAGACTCCTCTGTGCCTCGGAAAGCACGTTAAGCCGTTGGTCCCGGCTGTCATTCGTGGATCTTTGACAGTCGTTACGAGTTGTCAGAAGCCCGAAAGTCTGACACCAGTCTTACCAAGGGGTATCGTATTACCTAGTTACTGGGTTGTGGAGGTCAGGTAGGCAGTCGCTCCATGTAAAATACTGGTATTCAGCTGCATCCGGTTAGACTGGAAGCCGACCCCAACATAGTTGGGAAAAGGCTAGGCAGATTGATTGTCGTAAAGCGTGCAGTGGCTGACTAGTTTACTGGACTTCTTCTTTATTGAACAAACTTTGTATGTGAAGTAATAAACAGTTGCTTCCTCGTCAACTGTCAATTAAAGTCAATTTTAGATATATACCTAGTCAGTTTATCGGCGCCAAGTTTGTTGGTACGACTAACTTGTATGTGAGCAATTATTAGTTGTAATGCAGTAGTGGCTACATGAACTAACTTCGCTGAAAGCCATTTATACAAAACTAAATAACAGTATGTGAAGTGAGTCTTGTTCATAGAATTAAGCTATAAACAACACTTAGATACTTTTTATATCGTCACTTCTGACTTATGTTCCTACTTTTGATCTCACCTTATGTACTTTGAAATAAATGTCAAGTAAACATGGGTTGAACCAAGAAAAATGGTTAGAAAGTAGAAAATATTGGTCACTAATATAATTTTAGCAGACAGACAACGAATTCCCTTGTATCTGCTGCCTTAACTTTTTGTTTCATTTTCATTACAAAGGATTTTGTAAAACATGTTTTATTTTATATATTATACGAGTATGACACTTTTCCTGTATATTCGAATATAAATTAGTTTTCAGTTTATGCAGAGAAGAATTTGTGGAAAATTTTCCTTTTGAAGAAAATCGGGGAAATAATGTAATTTTAGTGTAATGTGGGAAAAAATCTCTTACTGACATGTTTATACATTAATTGTAGCATTACCTCGCACTACCCATCTCATAGAATTTCACTAAACATCTTTGACTTAAGTAATACCAACTCTATATCAGCTTTCCGATAATTATTATGTATTTATTTATTTAACCATTTATGTACACACATATATACAGACAAGAAGAAAGAACAGAAAAATACGTACAAAGGTGAAGGTTTATCTCGAATCTTATCATCATTCTCGATATCAAAGCTGGAAAGTTAGACTATCAATGTAGATTGTAGGTCCAATCGGGTGGACCAGTTAATTTCGAAACGAATTCAATCAGCTAAACGCGGCAAACCGATCGCAAATTATACGAAATTGTCGTGTGGGGGTTATCACAGAAGGACACATTTATGGGTAACTGCAGACTATAAATTATAAGAGAGTATCAGTACTGGATACTCATTTATATTGGTAACTACTTAGGCATATCGTTTAAGCTCGCTCAAAAAGATGTCTCCATAGGAATACCTTCGATTTCATACGTCTGCATTGCAATAAACTACCTCGTTTTTGAAAGATTAAAATCCTTCTCTTGCCTAAAGCGATCTTGTTCGGACATACCATAAGAAGGTTTTTGTAGCGTATTCCACTCTCCAGGGACATTTCCGCCCAACTGCGCAAGCAGAATTGTGTTCTAAATAAAAATTTAAAATGAATTTTATACTGAAACATCTGCCTTAGAACTGGTAGATAAAGGCAACAACTGTGTGCTGAATTTCAAATACATTGAACAGCATTTCGAGCGAAATAGAAACCCGTGTAGCGTGCAAATTGACATATCGTCCGGCAGTTGGTAAAAACAAAAGACGAATTTAATTAATAAAAAATGTGTAAATATGGTTACTTTTAATATTTCTTTGAACGCAGTTAAATTAAAAAAAATCAGCGTGAAGAGATGCTGTATGTTTTTTTTTTGCCTTTTCGCAACAAGAAAAGCTTTAATAGTCGGACAACGAAGCCATTGACGATGTCCTTCCGTCGTTATGGACATGTTCCCTGAAGGCCACACTGCCCGGAATAGGCAATTAACATAAACCATACTAAATGTTACGGTAAAGAGAACAGTCGAGCGATCATGAGATACAAGTGATTTCGTTTACATCTACGTACTCGTAAAATTCAAGTTTGATAGAGGTATATGTGTAGACAAAACATAACAGTAATAACCAAAATTATTCCAATTACCTGAGAAAATGTAAATGAAATATTACTATAACTAGAATATACTTTTTATTACCTAGCATAAAAATGAAAAAGTTTTTTTTTTTCAAAGGTGAACTAATAACACTTAGAAACAATTAATTCAACAACGCTCAAGTTATTTTGACCAAAACTATATCACTGAAGCCAGTAATAAATAAGCTTATTGCTAAAGTTATAACATAATCGTTAATGTGAATAAAACAATCGACATCAAAAATCTATTACCGTTCAAACAATAAAACATAACTGATGATTATTCCGAAATGTCTCAGATAGTCTCATTGCAGTACAAACTTTACGTCATGATGATGGATATTAAAGTAGTCCACGACGCGGATAAAGCGCTTTAACATCGAGATTTCTTTGCCAAGTAGCAATGTAAGTTGTAATGGGCTTTTAATTGTATTCAGTAAGTTGACAGTTCGAAGCAAAATAAATCGGTCATTACTCATTGTTTAAGTTATGTAAGTTGTTAACGTAACATGGTTTTCATTGAAGTTTTTTGTGTATTATCAGTATTATTTTAAGTTATCTTTATTTTTTCTGTTTTTTTTGTTTTTGTGTGAATATTGTGTGCCATAACCTGAGTCAAATAAATTTATTTTCTTTCTTTCTTTTATTATACGTTAATATTAACTTACATAAAACTAAAAATTTTGATTAAAAACCGCGCGAAGCAGGAGCGGGTTGCTAGTTTTAGATAAAGCGACGCTATGTGCCGAAAATATTGATCGATTGATAGACTTTTGTTCTGAAATTCGGGACCAGTTTTCTTTAAAAAAAACTTTTTTACAAAAATAAAAGTAACGTTTTAGTGTAACTAAGCTCCTAAACGAATTTAAGTAACAAATTTTGAGGCAGCGCCAAACAAACAAATTAATTACTTATAGCGTAAAATGGTAGCTTGATGAATCTTCGTTGAAAGTATGTTTGGCGCCGCCTCAAAATTTATTACACATCATATGCGACTACTGTAAGGCTCTTTCGTTTTTTATTAGTTTTATTTTATCTAAACCATGCATGTATAATTATGACCAAATATCTATTCATTTAAAAACTAATTATTTTTATTGTGTAATATAGTCCAGTAAGTTTTAAACCCTATTAGCATAGGTGCTTACCATACGCTCGATGTATTATTTAACGCTGTAGGTAACTTGTAACTTTCTACTAATTAAATTGTCCTTTGGGACTGTTACCAATACATTACCGGATAATAAATTACGCTCAGAACCGATACGGTCAAATAAAAGGCACTAATAATGGCGAGCCTTACAATTTTCCGGCTGGTAGTCTTGATATTTTCCCTAACGTAACCTGTCATGTTGGTGATACAGAAGTCATGAAAATCGTGAAAATCTACAGCCTTTGACAAGAAACTAAGACAAAATTAAACGTCAAAAGGAACTAATAACTTCAAATTCATCGAGCGAGAGCTTTGATGATACGAATCCGGTTAAAATTTTTGTATGTTTCAGTTCGGGATAAATTTTTTCACAAAACGAGGGATGAATAATAAATTCACCGAAACATTGGTAAGTCGAAACTCGTTTAGAAATCATAAAGCGTAATGTTAACTTAGCTTTCATGCGTGGATTTCAGAAAATTACGGATTGAAAAAAAGAAACGTTTCATGCTGAAGTTCGTAGGGATAACTTTTTCGTTTCCTTTCTAGTTACAGCCCCTTTCTCTTTTTACTGGGGAAAATAAACGTTTTATTTTAAACACTGAACCCAAATACTGTTTGTTGAACTTTTTAAATAATATTACTACCTACTAACTACTAGGGTACTATTTAACGTTCCGCGCTCTTGGCGCCCGCTGTAAGCATGGATGTTTATATCTCGGTAAACCTTTTGTTATGTATAACTCTTATGTAATACCTTTATCCACGCTTCTATGGTCTTTTAGGCTGTAAATTTATTTTTACGCAGCTAATAGAATTCAAGGTGTAAACTGAATAGATAGTAAATTAATAATTATTTTTTGCTCGCATTCATTGACTTTTAAGTTTATCTTTCAATTTCACAGTTCGTTCACCTCAAATCTGACAACCATTCTTACCAAGGGGTATCGTATTACCCAGTTACTGAGTTATGGAGGTCAGATAGGCAGTCGCTCCATGTAAAATACTGGTATTCAGCTGCATCCGGTTAGACTGGAAGCCGACCCCAACATAGTTGGAAAAAGGCTAGGCAGATTCAGTTCGTTCACCTCAAATAATACCTTACGTAATATCCACTCTAGAGAAACGATAAGCAATCAGTACACGTACGTGGGTATATTATGCTCATAATACGTATATGTACAAATCGCTTACCTACATTCAGAGGAACGCGCATTTGTCAGAAAATTGTCGATAGCCATTGTACATACTCTGCTGAAAATGGTTTGGGTCTAGTATTATTTGGCAGTCGCATGGGGGTAAAAGAGGTTAAAGCTGGTAGGGGTTGGGTCCCCGATAATAACGCTACCATTCTTAATAAAAGGAAATGCGTATTTTTCGAGAAATTAATAAAAATTGTTTCTAACTTCAAACCTCAGTTAGTATTGAATACACCCCGCCCGGTAACCTTCTCAGTGCACCGACACCTCTTAATGCGGTCTACACAACTCGTGTCATCTCCACTGTTCTGTCATATTATTCATTTAGTTGTTATTGCTATTATTTAAACTACATACACTGTAATATTTTGACTTTGACAGCCGCACAGTTATAAAAATCGGGTTAAACTAAAGCTTTAGTTATTTACGACTCGTTTTGGTCTGATCACTTTCCTTTAAAAATAGAGTGTGATATAAATGTCATTAGAGTAAAAAATAATGTAATTAAATCCACGTATAACGGTGTTTGATGGGGGGAACTAAAACCAGAGGGAATCAGTCAATACTCGTCTGTATGTAACAATAAATTAAAAAACTTAGATTTTCCTAAAGAGTTTCAACTCTGTGCTGATAAATTTAAACTATAGCTTTAGTTATTTACGACTCGTTTTGGTCTGATCACTTTCCTTTAAAAATATAGTGTGATATAAATGTCATTAGAGTAAAAACTAATGTAACTAAATCCACGTAAAACGGTGTTTGATGGGGGGAACTAAAACCAGAGGAAATCAGTCAATACTCGTCTGTATGTAACAATAAATTAAAAAACTTAGATTTTCCTAAAGAGTTTCAACTCTGTGCTGATAAATTTAAACTATAGCTTTAGTTATTTACGACTCGTTTTGGTCTGATCACTTTCCTTTAAAAATAGAGTGTGATATAAATGTCATTAGAGTAAAAAGTAATGTAATTAAATCCTCGTATAACGGTGTTTGCTGGGGGGAACGAAAACCAGAGGAAATCAGTCAATACTCGTCTGTATGTAACAATAATTTAAAAAACTTAGATTTTCCTAAAGAGTTTCAACTCTGTGCTGATAAATCTTGTGATAATACCCACCATCAATTTTTATTGGATAAAATGTATAGTCAAATTGTGTCTATATTAAGTGAAGCTGCTAGTATAAGCAGAACCCCAAAAGGCATTATAAGAAAAAAGGGTATAAAAGGGTGGAACAAACATGTAAAAGAATTTCACACACAGGCAAGAATTAAATTTAAATTATGGATGTGGTATGGGCAACCCAGTAGTGGGCCTATTTTTGAAGATATGACATTAAGTCGTAAAATATTCAAATCGAAATTGAAATGGTGCATTAAGAACCAAGAAAAAATTGAAATGGATATTTTGGCTTCACTTCATTCAGATAAACGTTTTTCATCATTTTGGAAGGGTACTAAGAGGCTAAATAATACTCCAAGCCTACCAGTTAGCGTCGATGGTAAAAACGATAACACTGAGATAGCCAACTGTTTTAAAGACCATTTTAAAGTGAGTTCACCTCTTAAGTCTGCGCCGAGTGTGCGCGATGCTGACACATGTCGATCAGGATCACCCCTTTGGTTTTCATGTAAAGAACTCAAATCTATGATTAAATGCATGAAGAGAGGTAAATCCCCTGGTCATGATGGGCTTAGCATCGAGCACCTTCAAAATGCTGGTATACATCTGCCGAGAGTGTTGACTATGTTATTCAATTTGTGTTTGGGACATTCTTACTTACCTCAGGACTTACTGGATACAATTGTTGTACCTATTGTGAAGAATCAGACAGGGGACATAGCAGACAAAGGGAACTACAGGCCTATTTCACTGGCAACCGTGATAGCCAAAAGTGTTTGACAGTATGCTGGACTCACGCCTCGGTAGGTACACACAGTTTGGTTTTCGAGCTGGGCTATCTACTGAAAGTGCTATACTTGCGCTGAAGCATACAGTCAAATATTATACTGACACGAAAACACCTGTGTATGCTTGTTACCTGGACCTTTCTAAGGCCTTCGACCTGGTTTCTTATAATGTCTTATGGGAGAAGCTTCTGGAGGCGGGCGTTCCTACTGCATTAGTGTCCACTTTATCTTTTTGGTATGACAAGCAGAGGAACTTCGTCAAATGGTCTAATGCGTTGTCTGACCCGTATAAACTGGAGTGCGGCGTTAGGCAGGGAGGTCTAACTTCACCGAGGCTTTTTAATATTTATATAAATAAGCTGCTTGTTGAGCTCAGCAGCACTCATGTGGGATGCCATATAGATGGAGTATGTTTAAATAACTTAAGTTATGCAGACGACATGGTGCTGCTGAGTCCGACTATCAGTGGAATTAGAAAGTTACTCTCCATTTATGAAGGATATGCCAAACACCACGGGCTTAAATATAATCCTATAAAAAGTGAACTGTTAGTGTTTCGGGGTAGGAATAAAAAACCAACATTTGTCCCTCCTGTAAAGCTAAATGGATCACTTTTGCAGTTTAAATATTTAGGCCACATTGTTACTGAAGAATTAAAATACGACTTGGATATGGAAAGAGAGCGCAGGGCACTGGCTGTGAGGGGAAATATGATATGCAGTAGGTTTCAAGGTTGTTCAGTTCCCGTTAAACTAACTCTTTTTAAGGCGTACTGCCAAACATTTTACACCAGCAGCCTTTGGGATAACCATACCCTAAAAGCAGACACTGCCCTCGCATTCAATACAACAATGCCTTCAGGGCGCTGTTGAGGCTTCCACCTCACTGTAGTGCATCAGGTATGTTCGCTGATGCGCACACTGACGACTACTATGCGATAATGCGGAAGAAAGTTGATTCAGTAATGTCCCGAGTGAGGGGAAGCAGCAACATCATTCTGAGGGTGTTTGCAGAGAGGCTGGATGGGCCTACATTGGGGAGGTTTACCAAGCTACATGTTGGCAACAAAGCTTGTTAAACCTTCCTGTGATAGTGATTATTTTATGTTCCTGCATGTTACTAATATAGTTTTTAAGTAAGATGTAATACTAACACCCTATGGGCCTTGATGCCTGATAATATTTTTTTTTTTTTTTTTTTTTTTATAGCGGCCGAGCGCTGCAAGCAGGAATAGTCCTTACGGTTTTCAGATATAAGAGTCCACGATAGTACATGTCATGTCTTAGTTTGAAAACGTTTCGTAAGCTTGAGTTCATACGATCATTTTTTTCCCCATCCTCTTGCGTCGCCAGTTTAGCGAAAGTATTAATTTTAAATCTATGTTCACACGCTTGTGCCGGCAGCGCACCGAGGGAGCCGACTGAATGGAAAGGTTGGCGATGCGTCACACACTAGATAATGATTGAAATATATGGTTCATTACATTCTACCTGAAGTTTCTGTTTGTTCAGTTCACATTCATTTCATTTCGTTCAGTTCAGATGTAGTTACATAAATGTTGGAGGATTTTTCCATGTGTATTTTGTATTCAGTCACGTATTGTTGTGATAGTTGACAGCTTATGTGTAATGGCGCGATGTTTATATGTAATATATAAAAAGTCATAGTTAGGTATGAAAAATATACATTCAATCATTTTCTTTATGTATCAAAATTCAATGCATTCTTGTTGAAATGATAGAAAGATGTGATATTGAATTTTGTGAATTAATGACGTTAATAGATATGAAGTAAAGGCTTGTGCAGACCAGCGCGACTTGTCGCGCGACGCGACACGAACAATACAATTTCTAAGTAAACTTCACAGTATAACAATAACCGGTGTCGCGTCGCGCGACAAGTCGCGCTGGTCTGCACAAGCCTTAATGGATAGTTCAATATTGTGGAGTACAATTGGCACCCAACATTTATGCATCTGCCTCTGAATAAGAGAAGACTGTCAGGTGAATAAGCTGGTATTCCATTTTGCGTTTGATATTAAATGATAAACGTGGCGCTTGGAAAACATATTTATTCATCTGACATAGTAATTTAAAAAAAAGACGACGACGACCAGCAGTCAATCAAAAACTATAATATCCCCAAGTTATTATGTTTCTATGTTATGTTATAAGTACTCACCTTGCCGCAGATTAAAAATACATGCCCATTAGAATGAAAAAACTGGCAAGCCAAGTTTATACTGTTTTTATTAAATGACGCAGAAAAAAGGGTCGTCGTAAAAACACTATTTGCAGTAAATTATAATAACAAATTAATGTGGAACTGGCGAGTTAAGATAAAAACATGAATTAAGCGAGAAAGGTACAAACATAATGTAGTGTTCACGGAAATAAAAAAGGTTCCCTCACTAAACTATCATTTTCATTGGTTGTGTCAGTTTGCAATGATATTTACAAACTTTTTCAGTTACCCTAGATTTTCAAACCATTTGTCGTACAAATTCTTGTTAAGATAAACGCTCGTAATAAGCAGCGTGGCACTGACATGTCTGACGTCACACAACATGTCACGTCATGCCTGTAATGTAAACTGAAGTTGTCCAGCATGGAATAAATATGTACTATCTAGTACGCTCCTTGCTGTCCAGTAAGCCGCAATTTATTTTCACATGCTACGCTTTTCATTTATACTATTCCTTTTTCTTTCTATTTATTCTAAGTTTCTCTTGTCTTAAATGTGAACATTTTCGTTGAAGACAATAAAAAAATGTATTTATCTAAAAGAAGACAAAGATAAACGAACTATTCTTATTACGAGCTAACATTTTGCACAACGTTATGCCATAGTGGCAGTGCAGTGAAACAAGGCGTATTTTTAGCGTTATGTTATGGTTATGCTCATAATACGACTTTCATTTCATAGTTTGCAACGAGAATCTCCTCATGTCTAGAATCACGTCGAGACGTTTGTATTTATTCACAAAGTTATATTCTAGAGTAAGCTATAGTAATAAAATGTAAATTGTCTGCAGAGAAAGTCAACTTAATTTCTTTACAGACTCGACCTTTGAATTAACATATTTGGGATCGGAGCAACATGTTCTATTAAACTTATGAATAATTATGTATTCTTGGAAAATACGAAGTAAGTAGCGTAGCCTTTTTCAGGCATTGATATGAAAGCCAATTGCATAAAATGTTATTGTTTGCGTATTACAAGTTTCATGCGGCTGTGTGCCTATTAAATAAAATATAAAACTACAAACAAACTATTTAAACTGTTATTGGGAGTTTATGCTTTTGTTGGGCTGACGATATCGTCAAAGTCGCGGGAAATACCTGGATGAGAGACGCTCGGAACCGGGAAGTATGTCAGAAGAGAGAGGAGGCCTATAAGTACCAGCAGGGTGTTTCCGGGCTGAAATTATGTACCTACCTGAGGCAGTAAAAAGATACGCTTATTTGAAAATAGCCAAAATATATTCTGCATTTTGAATTCTAAAATTACAAAGAGAATAATTCAGATTTAATTATAATACATTTCGGCAGCTGCCCTGGTAACGTTAAATACCCAGTAGCAGCCGGTGTCGAAGGTGAACCGGAATATCCAACGGTGATTAGCTGGTAATTATGTAGGTACAGCGACCGGAGGACGGACCGGATTAACATAAACGCACACATGGAGCCCTTAATATTATTACATTTTAAATAAAAGAGATTATTTTTATTTTTTATTACTACGGTTTTATTAATATTTCAAAAGATTTCGTCAGTAATTTCAGTAAAGTTAATTAAAAGTGAAACCGAAAAATTAGATCAGTATTTCTAAACAGCACACAATTTTTGATTTCATGCTCCATTGACTTCATTCGTGCTTTAAAGCTCTTGAATACTAATTCTGTCGCACCATTTATCAACAGTGTCTTTCGCCGACTCCCGAGATATTTAATTACCTACACAATGCAAAGTCGAAAAATTCACATTTTGTTTTTTGTTTTGCAAACAGTTTCAGAAGAACGGATGCTGAATAAATAAATAAATGAGGAATTATTTAAAGGGTGGCTGAACGGGTGGTGGGGGGTGTGAAACTTTAACAATTTGTTTGTTTACGTTTGTTTGGTTCGTCGTTAATTCGATGTGGTCTTACTCATTACAAGTTGGATTAGTGTGGGGTTTGAACAGTTAGGAAGTTTTCAAATATTTGAGATAGGAATTGTTAACCGTACGGCAAACAATTAAACTTTGAAACTGATTTTATATTTTGAGAATTTGAAAATTAGAAGAAAACCATTCACGCTACCATTCAAGAAAACTGCGCTAAACCAAAAATGGCTGAAAAAATTTCGTTCGCTGACATGGTAAATAAAAATAATGACTTGTGCCCCAATAAGGTCAGCTCTATTGCAATTTATCAAACGGATAAATTCAAATCTAGTGTCGACACTAAATCTCTTGTCCAAAAAAATGTATAGTCTGAACAAATGAAATTGCACGTTAGAGGATTGCGCAAAACAAAAAATTGAGGAGTTTTAATAAGCACGAAGATCAAAGACGACATTCGAAGCTTAGAAAATCATCTCAGCTAATTAGTTCCAGCCTGAAAGTGGAACAGCCACATAAGAGAAGGCCAAGATTTGTAGTTATAGGAGTACCGACCGTTTTAAGTGATCAAGAAGTTTATGATTGCATCTATGAGCAGAATGTAGCCAACAAGCTGTAGTTTGTCCCGTGAATCTTTTTGGTAAAATGGCTGTTTGTCTTCCGGACGGACGGACAGACGGACATGACGAAATTGTAAATGTTCTGTTTTTGCCAATTGAATAAGAAACCCTAAAAAGGACAATTATTACTGGAAATATCAGATTGTCATAACGAATTAATTCACAAAACGACCCTAGCCACACATGGTAACAGAGTACAGAACATGGAAGCGAGGCTCCATGCTTCCGATATTAACTTCCGGTCGCCATTTTACTCACCACATATTGTTCAACGTCCTTTCACGATTTTCACGATGATGATGTGAAATTTTTCCGGTCACAGATACCTCGTTTACTGTCGTTCCGTGTACAGGACATTTATATTTCGGTTGAAATAATAACTTCAATAAAGACTGCAGATTTTTTATATTAAATCCATTCAGTTAAAGATTGTAAGATGATACAATATGCAGTGACTCGTGAGGTATTATTGCACATCACTGACCGCCAGACGCCAGTGATTGCAGCTAGGTAATTCTGAGTATTTGCTGCCGAGGAACGTCGGTGAGAGAATGTAGGTATCACAAACTCGTAAACACAACTTGTAAAAAAAAAAAATACAAAAGTTAGTTTAGGTTACTTGACCAAAAAACTAAAATTGCAATGTATTCAAAATCAATATGCAATTATGCATGACTTTTCACAACAGAAACAACATTCGTATTCAGTGACGAGTTGTTTTAACATATTTCCGTACACAAGTATGTTTGTGTGGCCTCAGGTATTACATGGTGGTACTCGCTCACAGAGTTTGTAGACTTGCTGCATGAGATTTAGAGCAATGGTAAATAGGCATGACATTCATTTATTATGTTTGTATGCACCTACTTACACAAAATACAATGTAAACGTTATAATAACCGGAATTCGGGAAAGTACCTATCAAAAACATTTGTGTACGCATATCTACACAAATGATACATTATTTTTCGGTACCAGTCATTGCGAATAAAACCATTTTAACCTCATTGTAAGTCTCCATTGTAAATATCATTATTTTCCCTCAGATTCAATGCAGAAATTATATCCTGACTCTTCGCCACATCATCAATGGTTTTGTCAAGTGCTAGAACAATTCATAAAGGCCTCGCTTCTAATCTGTTCTCTCCGGATAATTGTAGATATCGTAATAGCCTACAATGGTAGGATTATGCTGACGGTATGCTCGGACAACGGTGACATCCGACAAATTTACGATGTCATAACTTACATGGTACGAACTTTTTTTCTAGCATTTTATATTGTGTGCTGAAAGTTTATTGTGAGAGTAAGGGTTCAGCTTCGTATTTCAGCAAGTTAGCTGTACACAGGATATAACGTTGATTGTTTCGCTGTGCGTGGCTAAAGGTCCATAAGGTATATTTTTCACTAAAATATTTCATGAGCCTCAATTTTTATGAAAGTTTTTGTACAGAACCTTATAAAATATTTTCCGCGTTACAGGTTTTCGGACAGTTCTATTTGATTGAACTTTTTATACAGCAATGGTAAACCCGACATAGGCTATAATGGCTTTATAGTATAAAAACCGGCCAAGTGCGTGTCGGACCACGACAATGAAGGGTTCCGTAGTTGGGATGAATTTATCCCAAGAACAAACTTAACATTGTAGTTGAAAAACGTGTTCTCCCATACGGAATTTATGGATGTATACCGTCTCTGAGCTAAGCCGCGGCCAGACAGACAGACGGACAGACAGACAGATAGACAGAGGTTCCGTAGTAAACAAGGAACCTTTATAGTTTCCCCCCCTGTGTGCACGGGCACACTATAAAATACTAGAAAATAATAATATTATAGTTTATTTATTTATATCCCTGTTAAATACGAATACCGACAACACAAGCCACCTGTACCTATAAAGTTTTTATTTTATGCAAGCATAAAGGTCAATCCACAATAAATAAAAAGCTTTTTTAACAATAGGGATGTAGTCTTTGAGATTATAAAAAAAAAATTGGACACGTATTTTTACTTAATCTAAAGATTACGGCGATACATTGAGGTAAAATGTGCCAGAACGTCACGAGTATGTAGATTTTATACATACTAGTGACGTAGTGACCCCCACTCCCCAACCTAAAATGCGTTTCATTTAAGTATTTTTTTAATTAATATGATAAAGCATAAAATAACTTGACTAATATTTTTTTTACGGACTAATTACAATTTCATATTTTTTACCCAGGCATCATCCCTATTGCGATGGACGTGATAGAAACAATTTCGATTCAGTAACTAGCTTACGATTAGCGGTACGTAAGTAGGTTCAACTTTATAACTATTAGCATAAGGACAAATATTGGATGGATATAGTTCTGGAAGGTCGTTTTCTAATAGCAAAGTTACTTTTGGCTAGATTCACTTTCCGTGTCAGGAAATAAAGCGTGTTGACGGCGGTTGCCCGAGGAGATCGTACTGTCCACTAAATGGATGTCAGGTGACAATAAACGAAACAGAAAAGAAATAACAGCTGTAAACATAAACAGGGACCATTTGATTGGTAATGTAAAATGTTTGACGTCCTTTATTAAAGAAAGAAAGAAAGAATTACGTTTATTTGGATACAGTTCGTGAAACACGAAATACAAATACCAATATGAAGAGTGAAAACAATGTTTGAACAACAATAGTGTGTGCCTCACGGCTGGCTGCGCCAAAAAGGTTAAAATTTCAAACAGATATAATTACAAAAATAACAAGAACTACCTCAGTAGCAAAACCTGTTCTTCACGATTAAATTGATCTATAACAAGTATGTCCTATTTTATTTAAGATTGGTTATCCTGTAAGACGCGATAGTCACCGTGACTTCTTTTGAGCGATGCAAGACACAAGCAGCCATTTTATTAATGGTTTTCATCTCCAAGAAAGAAAAAGTACTTATTTTAAAATATACTAGCATCACTATAAAGCTAGTATATTTTAAAATAAGTACACAAATTTCGGGACAATGCACGTATTTGAGCAAATAAATTGCTAAACTTAGTTGCAGCAGTGGCTCCCTCTTGAATAAATTTCACATTTATTCCGGACGCGTCCTCGATGCCAACACTTCAGGGCAATGAAAGTCTGCTGGGGTTGCGGGTTTGTCCGAAAGGGATAACGCGGCCCCGGCACACAGGCAACGGAAGGAACACGGGTGGGTTTTAGTCAGTAAAAGTCTGACACACCCTCTCGCTCTGCCCAGAGCGGGAGAAGTCATTTGATGATTTCCCACCCTCAAAAAAAAAAAAAAAAAAAAAAAAGGGCAATGAAAGTGAAACTCGCGTTTTGATTAATTGTTGTGACGCCTACAGAGCGGTCAAGTGATGATAACATTTTAATCCTACCTAACCTAGGAAATGAAGGCTTAGAAAATTAAAATCGTTAAGCATAAGATAGAAATATATGTTTTTTATTTGACTAAACTACGCTTCGTTACAGCGGTAGCGTTGTATATATTCGTTAGTTAATAAGGTGCACCGAACAGACACGTGCAAAAAAGCAACCAAATATAATTGTTTGGGATCCTTATCTAACAGTTTTGTAAATAACAGTCAGTACTTCACCAGACACGGTATTTAAAATTACCTAACTTCTGCTCCAGAGTGGCGAATCATAAAAATAAAATCAGAACAAGTATACCACTACACTGTCTAGAAAATATGAAAAGATTTTTCATGACTTTTAAAGAGACCAAGTCGAGATAAGTGCGCTTGCCTTTTTTCTATTAAATGACTCACTTTTCTGAGATGCTTCCTTAAAATACAGCACCTTTGTCTTTTCACACTTACCGCTTTTCACACTTGCTGCTTTTCGGAAACGAGTGCGCTGAAGGCTGAAGCTAACAGTCATGTATTTCTAGCTCTTATTTTTTTTTAATAGTTACTATTTAATTGATCTCGTAACATGAATACAAGATTCTTCTCTGTATTTATGAAAAGTTTTAAGTCATGTGCCACACTCCATTCCACGTCAACACCGCCAACAGTGACATTCACTGTCAAAACTTGTTATAAATTGACATCAACGT
This sequence comes from Agrochola lota, assembly GCA_947364205.1. Classification (NCBI taxonomy): domain Eukaryota; kingdom Metazoa; phylum Arthropoda; class Insecta; order Lepidoptera; family Noctuidae; genus Agrochola; species Agrochola lota. The sequence continues at coordinate 13,617,082 of OX376235.1, read as the reverse complement.
CCTCGACTCGAGAGTATTCCTTAATGGAGGTGAGGAATCATCCGCCAAACTCACGGTACCTTGAAACCTAAAGTAGGTTAGCATTGACTAAAAGCAGCACGCAACTTGCTAATTATGAGTTCGATAAGGACGGCACGTTCGCTTATTTAATTACAAGCAGCGCGCCCGCTAAAAGCTGAACACGTCACAAAAATCCTCGTCTCATTAAATCTGAGGTAAAAATTCCAGGAACCTCAATTCACTCAAACTTGCCACTAAGAATACCATTTGGAGGGCGTTTCCTCGGCCGTTGCCGTGGCGACCTGAGTCACGTATGAGTCGACAATGTTCCTACAAATGAACTCAGAATATCGGCTCAACGCTGGCTAAAGATGGAATTTAAAATACTGCCAACCATTTCAGAAAAAAGTTTTGGGAAACCTCAACAGCCACTTTCATTTAAGTATAATGGCTACCGTGTGGCGTCCCTGGGGTACACGCAGTTTTAGTATCATAAAACCTTCCTTACATTTTGTCCTGTGAGGCTGTAACCATAAACGGGCTGAGAATATTAACCACTTTGCCTTAATTTAAGAGCAATACTGAATATACCTTTTTTTTGTAAAGGGTGGGAAATTATCAAATAACTTCTCCCGCTCAGGACGGAGCGGGAAGGCGTGTCAGACTTTTACTGACTAAAACTCACCCGTGTTTCTTCCGTTGCCTGTGTGCCGGAGCCGCGATATCCCTTTCGGACAAACTCGCAACCCTGGCAGGCATTGGCCCTAACGGACCCCGTCAGTTGGTGCTGACATCTCATTGAGGCGCGCGTGGAACACAACGGTCGACCCGGGCCTGGTCCTTATCGCACGGCAAGCTACCCATCGCTCACCGTCCGCAAGCTCGCGCCTACGATGGCCGGAAGCCGGCTCGCGACGCCCGGGGCCTCTCCTGCGGCGACTAGAGGCGCGAGGGCGCGAATCTCGCCTCTCACTCGCGCGCTCCGCCTCCTCCTTCGCGAGCATTACTGCTTCGCAGAAGGAAGTGACGGCCTCCCATGCACTCTCGCTCCGAACCATGGCCTGAACCAGAGCCGGACGCGAGAGATCGCCGCCGGCGATCGCCTCCGTGATGACACGATTGTGCTCCGCAAGTCGGGCAGACCTCCAGCGTATGCTCCACTGTGTCCTCCGGGCGATCCACACAGTGGTGACACCCGGGCTTTTCCTCCCGCCTTATGTGGAACAGGAACCTCCCGAAACAACCGTGTCCGGTGAGGACCTGTGTCAGGCGCGGAAGGTGAGGACGCCATGGCGCCTCTCTAGCCACTCCTCAAAGAGGGAACTTATCGTCACAATTGTGGCGTGCCCAGCGCTGGGTTGCGACAATCGAACTCTCCATGCCGCCATGAGATCCCGCCGGAGCTCTGTCCGCTGTGCCGTGAGTTACGCCCCGGTGGGCGTTTTGCCTCCTCGCGCAACTCCCACATGTGTGCGAGGACTTTTGCCTCCAGATCTGAACATATCTACATCGAGATAACATTATTTAAGTAGTTTAACATAATATGCAATATATTTACTGTAACGCGGGTACTATTGTTTATCCGTTTTAGGGTTCCGTACCTCAAAAGGAAAAAACGAAACCCTTATAGGATCACTCGTGTGTCTGTCTGTCTGTCTGGCTGGCTGGCGGCCTGTCTGTCTGGCTGTCCATCTCTCACAGTGAATTTGCTCCGAATCTAATGGAACGATTAAGTTGAAATTACTTATTTCTGTAATCCACACGGACGTGTAACGTAAATATATGAATTTTAAATATAGGAGTCAATTTTGTGTGTCAAACAAGAAAATTTTAAAAATACGTTTTTCAAACTATACCGTATGACATACCAAATGAAAGGGCTTACTGTGATGTTTGATGAGGAGTGGATTGAGAGGCGCCATGGCGTCCTCACCTTCCGCCTGACGCAGGTCCTCACCGGACACGGTTGTTTCGGGAGGTTCCTGTTCCGCATAAGGCGGGGGAGGAAACGCCCGGGTGTCACCACTGTGTGGATCGCCCGTAGCAGTTATGCTCACGAAGGAGGAGGCGGAGCGCGCGAGGGAAAAGCAAGATGCGCGCCGTCGCGCCTCTAGTCGCCGCAGGAGACGCCCCGGGCATCGGGAGTCGCGAGCCGACTTCCGGCCACCGTAGGCGCGGGCTTGCGGACGGTGAGCGATGGGTAGCTCGCCGTCCGATAAGTACCAGGCCCGGGTCGACGACGCGTTGTGTTCTACGCGCGCCGCAAAGAGATGTCAGCACCAACTGACGGGGTCCGTAATGACCAACGCCTGCTGGGGTTGAAGGTCCGAAAGGGATATCGCGGCCCTGGCACACAGGCAACGGAAGGAACTCGGGTGGGTTTTAGTCAGTAAAAGTCTGACACACCCTCCCGCTCCGCCGAGAGCGGTAGTAGTTATTTGATAATTTCCCACACTCAAAAAAAAAAAATGTCTCAAACATACTTTTTTAATAATTTATAAATTAATACTTTTAAAGATAATGATGAAAATTTACCATTCCGAAACTACTGATCCTAAAATTTTGTAAAAAACTATATACAGAGAATGGTTCTTCACTCATAGATTACAGAAAAACCTACAAAAAGTTTATGGTCTTAAAAACATGGTAAATCTCTCAATACTGTGCGTACAAAATTACATTTGCAGTTGGAATGTGTGAGAAAACAAGTTTTTCAACAACAATGTTTGTTCTTGGGATAAATTCAGCCCAACTACGGAACCCTTCATTGTGCGTGGTCCAACACGCTCTTGGGACGTTTTTTTTTGGTCCTTCTATCAAGTTTATGCTGAGGAGTTTGCTGCGCCAATCAAGGGCAATGACACTAATAACATTTGAATTTGCAAGATTCTCAGCGTGTCAAAAGTGTAGACAACACAAACTTCTTCAGGCATTACTTTGAGTGAAATCTTCGTTATTTACGAAATTGTTCATAACTGAGTTTCAATTTATCTGTCGCAATGAAAATCTCTAAAATCTAACCTGTAAAACCTCGCCGACTTTGCTTATTACCCAATTAAGAAATTAATATTATCTACAACCTAATTTTGTCTGCAATTATAAAAGCGATAGGGCTCAGAAAAGGTGGACCTTTGTGCCTATTTGGTACGTATCTGTTACTGAAATAATCATTTAATTAGATGAATAAGACGAACCGCTTTATTTGTTGAGTTGGGAGTAGTATTCAGTGTTGGGTCTGATTCCGCTTGCTGCAATAGTCATATTATTCCACTGAGACGTGAAATTTATTTAGGGCAATGAGATAGGACCTTTTTCTTAATTAACTTTTCTAATAAGAGAACAGAAGTGAATAAGTTAAACAAAAAAGGTTTTAGTAGGTAACTTGGTCAGTGGGTCGTCTTAGGGGCGGACTCATAAACCTAAATTAATTTACTTAAAAATCTACCATACTAATACTACACACATTTCTTTGCCATTCTATCCAGTAATCTAATCACGCGCGGACTGACTACGATTTTAAACGCTACAGCTGCACTCACACAACTTCGTCTGCGCACTATACGGTAGCCCGACGACTAAAGTATGACCGCAATATCTATTTTCACAATTACGGAGCATTAAATAAGGTTGAAAATCGAATAAATATTTGGGTTGACGATGTGAGTAAGCTGCGAATGGGCATTTATTTTACGGGTTTTATTTAGATTATTCAGAATATACACATTAAATTAAAAAATTGTCCGGTTAATGTTATAAAATAATGTTTATTCTATTGAACTCTTAAAAAAACAGTTGTTATCGCTGAAAATACGGGGATGTTCGACGCCAAAGTTTATTTTTGTGAAGTATTTTTTATTGGGAATATCAAACTATTTTCTACTATTCTATTCGGTTAAATTTTTTCTTTAAACCTTTCTCTTTTCACTGTATTTTTTGCGTCGTATATATTCATTGCGCTACGTCATACTCGACTATCCAAGAAACCAGGTTTTTGTGTATATTGAGGTAACACCGCGCCAGGAAAACCCCGTTTATTCCACTATTCAATCTGTTAATCATACAGTGGCGCTGTCCGGTCAATTATACCATAAATAAAGCGTGGTTGTGGCTTTCATGACGAGGGTACATGACGTCATGACGCGCGGATACACATTATCGTACGCAATGGATAACAGAGGAACGATAGTAAACGGGTTAAGGTTTATTAAGGATTGGATATTTTTTTAAGTGTTCTGTATTTGAGAATGTTCATAATTAAAAAGAGAGAATAAGTACTGAATAAATCCTTTTGGCAATGCAAAGGTAAGTCATCTGTTTATAAGCCTGGAACAATGCAAGTTCATAAGCTACTGTTTGAAGTTCCAGGTAACACCAACGCTCTAAGTAATACCTAATAAGTGTTTGGAATCTATGTTTCTACTCTGAGAATTAATTCACAAAACCTTAGGGTTTAAATTTCAAATCCACGCTTTAACAATGAGAGTTTATTTGATAAATTAAGCGTATAACTTTTGAGTTGAGTTTCTATGAAAACAGTAAAATAGGTACCAAATCCATTTGGTGCGAAAGGTAGAACTTTGAGTTTTAAGTGCCTACTATTTATCGTAAGTTATTCGGTAATAAAACCTCTGGACTGTAATGAAATGCGTGGGTTTCAAACTCTTTACGAATATTTAGGCAATAAATCAAGCAAATTATTATTACGTTTGAGCTTCTATGAATACACCTACAGAGCACAGACCACAGACTAAATGACGTGAGTCGAGCACGTGAAACAATTTACAATAGAGCTTTATATATGACGTTGTACTGTATCACAAGATACGCGAGACGAATAATCTTATTTATTTATTATTTATTTATATATACTTTATTGTACACTAGAAAATACAGAGTAAATAATAAATTTAACGCTACAAAACATACAATGGGCGGCCTTATCGCTTTCTGCGATCTCTTCCAAGTAACCTTGGCAATCTTACGCAGCGTATTTTTCTTTTTATGCAGAAGTTATAATTTATAATTTTGTCGGTTGCTTGTTATCTTCTTGATATCACGTATATAAAAATGAATGAAAATGTATAATAAAAAATGAGGGAAAACTCGTAAGCATAATAAGTGGCATGTATTACATTGGGTAAAGTGCGAGTTTCGTAACTCTTATCCTTACAACTACATATTTTAAGATGTAAACACACATTATCTTACTGATCGATAGGAATATTTTAATTTTCTTTTATTATTTTACAAAAAAGACCATCAAAGAAGGCCAAAAAAAATTATCAGGGCCCCGTTGTGTCGTGTATCTCTCACAAAGTTCTCCATTTGTATTTTTCACCGTTTTTAGAAGAGAGAGAAAATTTTACAAGAAATCTTTCTTAAAGTACCTATCAAAGTTTCTTATCTTTGCGGTTCTGGTCCCAAAGCTTTTATATGACTGTGTCCCAACAGTGTTACATCCGTTATGTTGGGGGTCGTGGGACCGACACAGATTTTTATGATATGAAAGGAGATACTTATCTGATATTCCAAAGGGTAAAAGATAAAAACATAATTTGTTATTGATAGGTAGTCCCGAAACTCATGCATAACATATACATTTTCTAATGAAACCTATAAACTTAACTGTTTAGTCTCACTATATTTCTATCACATTACGATTCCGAGTGCCAGATAAATATTCAGGGGATAAGGCACAAGGTTTCGCTGCAGTCAACATTTGAATAAACTCTATTTGGCAGCATTCAGTTAACATCACCGAATACAACATACGAACCTTTAGTCATGCAATTTCCAACTTTATCCGCTTTATAAATAGAGTTCAAACTATCACCTTACTTAGAAACCTTGAGTCTGCAAACCACAATGTTTCAATGCATCTCTTTACATTACCAAGTCTGACCAAAACCACAAACATTTTAAGCAGACACTTTTTAATTCGGCTGATAAAACTAGGTAATTATCGCTGAAAATGCAGGTTATTCGAGCTGCTAGACTTATTGATCAGATAGGTGTCACGATAACACGATCTGTCATGCATCAAAAAGGTCAACGTCATATTAAGTAGCAAATTCTATAAAAAAACGGCCTGTATAATCCAAGTTATACATATTTTAGAAAATTTCATCTAATTTAAATCATGACATATTAAATCTACTAAGAAATTCGGGTCTAACTTATACAGTAGGTATACCTAGTAGATAAGTTCTTAACATAACTCTTAACAAAGATCCAAAATAACAATCCGATTATCCTCAACGACGTAAAATAGTATTTACAGAAAGAAATAACATCTTCTAAAATGAACTGGGTCGAAACTCCGCCACTCTCAAACGACATCTAAAATTAATTTGAATATTTCCTCAATTTATTAATAATTTGCCGTTTACAGTAAAGTTTAGTAAATAATATTAACAATGTTTATGCAAAGCAAGAACAAGTTTAATCTTGATACCGCGACCATTACAAGTAATTGAAAACTTCAAAATAACAATTTTTTAAATCATCTCGTTGTAAAAGAACTACTATTAGGGGAAAACGATGTAATAGGAATATGTTTTCAATTGTCTAAATAAAAACCCGACAAAAGACGGGGAGAAATAATTTGTCTAGAAATGAAATAAAAACCATTGTGATTGCATAAAATATCATGCTGGTTGCTGGAAAAAAAATCTTATTTCATCGACGTAACGAACCAAGCCTAGGAAGAGATTGGATTTCCGTATTGCTGCAACATCAGCTTCCAGTTTCTGTCGAGTCTAATAACGTGGTTGTAGATGTAATTTTGTGCTGCAAACTCTGCAGAATGTGGTTAACATAATTTATTTTCCATCCTGAAATGTTAAGCATATGACTCGTGCAAAAATAACGTTCGATGATGAATGAAGTCATTTCAGCCGATAGACGTCCACTGCTGGACATAGGCCTCCCTCAAGCACCTCCGCTTCGACCGGTTCTATGCTTCTCGCATCCAGCGGATTCCAGCAGCCTACACCAGGTCATCGGTCCACCTTGTGGTTGGGAGAAAGAAGTATAATGTAAATATTATTATGCCTGAATCGGCATGACATTATACAGTAGGTACTGTAAATCAAATAATTTATTAATTGTGCCGCATGCTAGTTGTTTCCATTCAACTCACCAACGCTCGTTTCATGAACAACGTAATTTGATACGGACATTCAACATGGCTCGACAATACACATTTGATATTCGTTTGAACTACTCGAATGGATTCAACTTGTTGGAAAGAGAGAGAGTTGTTGGAAAGCTCAACATTATGGTTTACTGTTTAAGTACTCCGTTTTACCGTTTCTGTTTCTACGAATTATTTGAAGGTCTCAGTTATCGGGTGTCGTAGGAACAAAGTAAAAGTATTTGTAAACATGAAGCATACGCAATTAATTAGGTACCTGAAAATCGTAAATAGGTCAGTACAGTGTTGATAGTAAAACAACAACTTTTCAAGTATAATAGGCACCTATAACTTTGTGTGGACTTTGATCCGCCCACACAGTCTTCAGTGGTCTGCAAACATTCTGTGGTTTTCTGAGTATTCTTTTCGTAACCTTTTACGTATTTTGATGAAATTCTCCTTAGGCCTACAGTCTGCTATTTAATTAAAGTTAAATTCTAATTTATTGCGGGACACGAAAATATTAGTCTGCTAATGCTAGCATAATTAGTTCACATAATTAATTACTTAAAACATTCTAGTTCAGCTTATAAAATGTAACCTAGTTCCCACAACAACTTCATGAATTTTAAATAAGAAACCCATTCAAAAAAAAATCTTGAGTGGCCGGAACGATGTAAGAAATTGGCTTTTGCGCTAAATAGTTTGGATATAACATAACAACTAATTTCTTCATAGCAACAGAAATTATGTCATATCAATCTAGTGGTTTATTCATACACTGTCTCGTGCATATCTAGTTTGAGGTCTACATAATGGTCAAGTTTGATTTTTTGCCCCCATTACAAACCTTGGCTCATCCTGTCTATCTGCCTAGCTGTTACAGTACTACTTTCACTATTCCGCGTATTGTACTTAGGAGGCAACTCTGCTGTCTATTTTGTTTATAAGCTGTGTATAGAGTGCCGCTAGCGGCATAATAGTGGCGCTGTCTCGGCCCGGCGAAAGTGCCGTAAGCATTGCACTGTCATTGTCACTGTCACTGAATCACTGTCACTTGTTATTTTGTTTCATTCTTGAGGATAATTCGCTGCCCTTTGTATTGATTGATTTAGAAGAGTCCGTATTAGTAATAAGAACTGTTATAGTAACAAAACTACACTTTTGCAATAGGTAATTTATTTGAAACTGTTGTACTGGCCTAACGATATTTAAGAGGCAAACCTGTAACGTATGTGGTACAAGATCAGCAGCTAAAAATACTGTCGTTTCGTTCATATCCCCGAGGAAACGTCGTGACCGAATGAATATAAATAACCTACCCTCTTCCTAAAGAAATGGGTCTCTCCAAAAAAGGTCGTTGAGGACGTATAACAGAACCACTCCTGGATCATTCTTTATCTCCGAAGAGCCTTTTAGAGTTTAAGTTATTGTGAGGTTGAGTTCTAACTGGAAGAGTTTTAAATCTCAAAATATGCAATTGCAACTTCTTATTTAGTAAGCTGTACGAAGCTTTGTTAAGACAAGCAATCAAAACGTTGTGTATGGAGATCAATCTGGCTGTCTATCAACGGTGTATTGAGTTCAATGTTTTCTATATATAGATAGTGCCATTCACGAAGACGCGCCCCACTCCGCTCCGCTCCGTAGGTACTAAAGTACAGCTTACAATTAGTACAATAACCTTGGAGTGGGGCGCGTCATCGTGGACGGATATACATTTAGCATTCAGGTCTGTCATAGCTTACGTTTGTTTGAATGCGAATTTACTTCAGAGGCAAATAGCTTCACGAAAGAAACTTGTATTAAATCACTTAAACTTCCCCATACAGAAGATGTAAAGACCGCTGGTCCAGATTAGCTCATTTAGAGTGAATCCTTTACAAACAAAACTTTTGCCTTTATAGTATTAATCTGCTAGGCAAACTTGATAAACATTAAACCACAACAATCCTATTAACTATTTAAGTTTCGTCTGATCTCTTCCGTCAGACGAAGTCACCCGTGATCTTACTTTCGTTTACTTATAATAAACATTACGTCTTGAGGTCACGGACTGGGTAAAGTAACATAAAAGGACACTTGCTAAGGTTTACTAAATGGAGGAGAAAAACTCATAATCCATATTTGTTGGTACAAACTAAGAGAGAGTCACAGTCGGCACTTGACATACACAATTGTTCTCCGCGGTAAGTTACAAAACAAGGATAGACCCATGTCAGCCGCGTAAGTCTGCCGTCAATACAAGTGACACACACAGTATTACGCAGCGACATCGTGACGAACAGTCATGCGTGGTGATGCAATGACGTAATGATTTGATGGGACAAACTTGCTTTTACGAACATAAACCACAACTATTGTTGTAATAAAAGTTTTATTTTAAACTGTTGCTAAGTTCCTATTTTTAGCCGACTGCGAAGAAACCAAAAAACGAGGATTATGAATGTTGTATAAATATATGATAACATACAATATTTTGCTTGAAATCTGTTTACTGAGTGGAGGCTGTAGGTTAATATTTATTTTACCAAATGAACTGTAGAGCTACGTTCTGTTTGTTTCGTCTTGTTTTTGTTGAAATTCTATATTTGAAAACTTTTTGAAACAACTCGATTATCTTTTGGAAATGAAAAATCGGTAACGAGAAAGATTTATCAAACCACGAACACATTATGGAGAAAAAATAAAAAATTAAGTTATCCTGAATGATATTGACTGAATATTTTTCACATTTCAACAAACAGAATGGTGAATAGTTTAAACTTTTCAACAAGCAACATTGAAGACTGATAAGAGATCTTCCGCACCCCAACACTCGAATTACAGTTCAGCCAAGAACAACGCTCAGTGTCCAATAATGTCTTGCGATATGACTTGGACTTCACATGAAATGAGCACAATACTGTTGTATTAATGCTTTATTAAAATTTGTTTTTGCTAGAAGAATGAAAAAAAAAACGGCTGTGTTAGGTTTACAACTGCGGATATTTTATGAAGGTATATACTCTATTTAGCTATTTCGTGCACAACTACAAGATTTGTTTACTTATTGGCCCGAGTTTTTCGATTCGTCGTTCATTTCTAATCACACGTCGTTGCCTATGAACCCTTTTTTAAATTGAAAACTTCTTTAGGCGTGTTGAGCGATTTTTGGTAGAGAGTAAACTTATGGATTCGCGTAGTGCTGGGCAATAGAATAGCCGACGCTAATATCAGGTTTAAATTTTATAATAGTATTATTTGTTTTGTGGGGATACATAGGGTAACAGGATGTTAATAATGATAATGTTGATGATAATTGTTAGTATATCATTATATACATACCATTTTAAGTTTTCACTTCTGTCAGTAGTACCCATATTTTTTTTTTTCTTTTTTTCAGGTTGGGAAATCATCAAATGACTTCTCCCGCTCTGGGCAGAGGGTGGGTGAGAGGATGTGTCAGACTTTTACAGGAACACGGGTGGGTTTTAGTCATAAAACCCACCCGTGTTCCTTCCGTTGCCTGTGTGCCGGGGCCGCGATATCCCTTTCGGAGAAACCCGCAACCCCAGCAGGCATTGGTCTTTCGACCCCGTCGGTTGGTGCTGACACCTCTTTGAGGCGCGCGTGGAACACAACGCGCCGTCGACACGGGCCTGGTCCTTATCGGACGGCGAGCTGCCCATTGCTCACCATCCGCAGGCCCGCGCCTACGGTGGCCGGAAGTCGGCTCTACCCTTGACTGACTATTTTATTTTTATTTTATTAGACTATTGTAAACTGATTAATTCAATACTGATACCGTCTAGGTACAAATCTCCATACATAATGAGTTTAAGGCACCTGTGTCACCGCCAACGAGGAAGCGACTTCCTATCAACGATTTTCTCGCTCAAGAAACGTATAAAAGATTGTAGGCCCCGTTTAAGTAAAAGAGATACATTATATTAATAGTTGATCGCTGACTGTACACACCGCCAGCGAGTACTCATTTGTCGCAGCGACAAAAGCAATCAAAGGGAGCACTCGCCCGGCGACGCTCGCTTGGCGACGCTCGCTTCGCGCTGAGAGACTTGCGTTTGGTACATAAGCATATCAGCGAGTAATCGCACTTCGCCGTCGCGCATTCGGTGCTCGTTGCTTGCCAACTCGTTTTTATTGCTAACTCTTCTCGCTTTTCGTTGATCGCCAGCGGTGGGACACGTGCCTTATAGAGACAGGTGCCTTATCTTATAATACTAATACTTAGTTAGATAATAGTTCTTTGCAAAGTTTAATGGATTAGATATCCGTGTCGTAGTGTGTTTCAGTGCCCAAGTTTACATATTACAATAGAAGTAAAGTAGTAGAGAGAGTGTAGAGTAGTCAGTAGAGTACTGGGTTTTGAATGTAATGAAGGTCTCAATGTAAGATCGAACGACATTTTGTGAATTAAACTTGAATAAGTTTCTGTCGACATACGTTCACAAGTAAAGGCTTGTGCAGACCAGCGCGACTTGTCGCGCGACGCGACACCGGTTTTTGTTATACTGTGAAGTTTTCTTAGAAATTGTATTGTTCGTGTCGCGTCGCGGGACAAGTCGCGCTGGTCTGCACCATCCTTAATGTGTTAATAAATGTACTTCTCTACTGACTTAAGTATGTTATACGAACTTTGTCTCGATAATGTTGATATAACTTCGAGTTATATTACTTTGCCGTAGAACTTTGTACAGAAATAGGTACCTACGTCATCATGGGTGATTCCTGTGTTCATGATAAAATAACACTAAACTGGTAAGGGAACTTTATAGAAATAATAATTAAGTATCATCCCTAAGTACTAAATCTTTAGTCGGAAGTGAAAAGCTTTGTTATTTTTCCCGAAAACATGTGTCCTGTTAGTGTTTCCATACCGATACGTATTTGATACAACAATATGTTTTATTTCAAAGTATCAAACAGCAGTGATAGCCTAGTAGTGTGACCGTTGGACTGCCATTGGTTCGAGTTCGAACCCAAGGCACGCACCTCTGACTTTTCGGATTCATGTGCGTATTTTATAATTATCACTTGCTTCAAAAACGGTGAAGGAAAACATCGTGAGGAAACCTGCATGCCTGAGAGATATTTTTCGACGGTATGTCAAGCCAAGTCAGAGGCCCATGGGCGGCAGACAGAAAAAGAAAGAAAGGAAGGAAAAAAAGAAAATAAAGAAAAGAAAGTGTCAAACAATAAGAAACATAATAAATATAGTGTAGGTATATCGAACTACCCCCCGACAACTGGGACCAATCAGTAATAATTATTATCATTCACTATATTTATACTGTTTGTAAAAATAAATCCACGAAAATGATATGCTTCTTCCTACTTGACAATTTACAACAGAAGTTTATTCTGAGAACTTACTTCCAATGCAAAGTTATTGTTTCTTATCTGTGCTGTTTTGATACAGGAACCTTCGCCGTTTGCAAAATACAAGTCTTTTTATTATTCCATTATCGTGCCTGATGGTAAAACTTTCATAGTTGACTTCATACGCGCGGCACTTAACCTGCTTTTCCGAGGGAAAAAGGTTAACCATATTAACAGGCTTTTCAGCACCCTTTCACAGATCGAATTTATAAATATTGTATTTGATATAGGTTTTTGCCTACTTCCTACTGAAGGGTCCCGAAATTTTAATACTACGTCTACTCTACGTCAAATATTTTTCCCAAAAAGAGATGTATAGAAACGTATTAACTTAATCTGCATTCCAAACATGTTTATCCCTCAAATTGTAATATAACAGAGGCTCATTCTTTGACCGTGAATTACAACAACACTAACACAACTACAAGTACAAAACAGTAGAAGAAAAGTATAGTAGTACTATTACTATAAAGTACAATATTCACGGTCTAATTCGAATGATTTTAAACAAACTTTAAAAGACGTAAAACATGAAGTAAAATTTTTGTGTCACGCAAATCCACGCAATAGATTGAAATCAATGTAGACCCCACACGGTTTTATGCCAATAGCATCATGCATCTTTGCAATGTGACCCTTAAGAGCTTGCGGTACCAACTGAGACCGTCCGAGTACCTCGGGTACCTCCTTAGCGTATTTATGGCAAATAAAAAGTTGTTAATAAATTTCAAACAAATGTATGTTTGGCCCGAAATTGAGCTACGCAAACTCCATTTGCAGATGCAGTCATCAAATCCTTAAGTGCACGGCGGCGCAAGATGGAAGATAAGCCAGTGTCTGCGGAGTAATGCCGTATCTTATTTCGCGAGATTACAATAATTTTAATGATTTTGGAAGAACGCGGAATAAATTTTCTGAATTTTCTCTCTTGCTGGGGCATTGTGTGTACAAGTACATAGCGGTTTTGCAAAATTGTCAAACTTCTTTATTTTATTAGAAGAGGGGAACCGCTGGTGGCCGGAGTAAGGAATTTCCAATGAGTATTTTGGTTTACCCTTTTCCCAATTATATTGAGGTCGGCGTCCCGACTAACCGGATGCTAAATGAATCCATGATACATTCATTTCGTCAAAGTCAAAATTAATTTCGTTTTGCATCCTTTAATTTGTCGTTCACGCAAAAATATTGTGACAAACTAAACTGGGATGGTCTGAAACCTTGCCTCTCTCAGCACTTAATTTGCCCTTTACAAATACCGAGAATGCTATATCAACAAGAATGAACATTTCATTTTAAGGGATCTCCGTATTATTGTTACAGAGTACCTGAATTTGCGGAACATCATATCTACATTAGACACACGTTTTGTATATTCAACACTGAAATAATACAAGATAGGTCGCTTTAAATATGGGTACGTACAGTCGGGGAAATTAATAGTTAAGGAAACTGACACCCTACGTCAATTTGCTTTGTTATAGCAATTTCATACAACTGTCAAAGAATGACAGTTTAGTTGTGATTTGGTTATACGGACAATGCACGAAGCGCCATCATAATACTATTACTATAACGTAGTTCTTTTAGGTGAAAAAGTGAGTGAGATGATGATGGTGATGTGGAGGTATGGAAATAATTTATGTAACTCTAATAAAGATTGCTACCTCAGTTTTACATAAATACATTACTACCAGTTATTGTATAATTAATTTATTTCCACATCAGAATACGTTGTAGGTATAATATATTATACCACATAATTTTGATGGATAGGTACTGGTTGTCATACTAATAATGAACGATAAGCAAACGGTGGGACAGCTGTTAATCTATACATTTAATTTGTGGTAAAGTCAGTCAATCAAATAATTACGCCCTCAAAACTGTTAGTACCTACGACCTACGACATTTTAATCACAGCGATAATGCAAGCCGATTAATATTATCAGAAGATTGTCAAGTCAGCTGACTGAACCTGAGGACCTCTGATATTTAGTACCTAGGTAAACATGACCAGAACATAGGAGTGGATTACACAGACTTATCTCTGTCCAGCTGCTTTATTATGTACCAGTGCGGACTTCGTAAGCGATGAGGTCATTTAAATACTTTCTTGATAGCAGAAATGATAAGATAATGAGTGGAACCCTTTTTATGTAGATATATGGAGGTTTAGAACAAATAATAAAGTACCTAAATGGGGTTTAAATGCTGAAAATAGTCTTTGGGATGATAAATTACTAACGTTTTAAAGAGGTACTGGTATTTTCGCATATTGTCTGTCTTTTTCTGCATTGTTCACAATAACGCAGTTATCATCAAGCATAATTATCTACTATTCAACGTACATCATGATGAACCGAGGTAATAATGTGTGCGGTTGAAGGGCTGTTGATTGTCACATGCATGTGGCGACCACCGCAGTCTTAGGAAACCCTGGCTTTAGCTCCCGGCCTATTTCAATTGCAATTGATACGGTGCCGATTAATTCTGCATCGTGTGTGGAAATCCTATAAAGCAGTGGAAATGGATGAATATTGTTGTACACAATTAAACTGTTAGTAATATCGGTATTAAGATGGTAATTATTGGAAAATGTTGGTACATTTTAATTTGAGTGCAGTATAAAATTGTTATTCCATTAAATTAAATGCCAACGGTACGCTTTTGATAATAAAATATTTCAAAGTTGCTATTATATTTCAGTATAGATTAAATTACTTTATAAAATGCAAACAGAAATCAAATTAGTAATAACCTTTTAATAAATACAATTATTTGAATAGGTGTACAAACTTTCGCAAAACTTATAAGTTTCTATTTGAGATCCAGTATTTTTATCGTCGTATGTGTATTCGTTACGACTGACTTTGTTGTTGAATATTAATTTAATGAAAATCCATTAGTATAGTAGTTTTATGCTTCTGCTTCTTTTCATAGCCTCTTCTTTCTCTCCTCCTCCTGAGGCTAGTAAGTGGCCACGTTGATTGCGGCATCAGTGACATTATTTAGGTCATCAAATATGCAAGTGAAGTGGACTTAGGACACTTCAGCAAGTGGGACAAGGTCTTATCAGAAGTACCTCATTCGCATTATTATGCTGATTTCATTATACTTTAAATTCTATATTCCATATGCCAAAACTTTTGCCTCTGACCAACGAAAGCAGACATCCTACGTATGGAAAATCAAATTAAAATCGTCCTCGGTAGCCACGGGCTCACATCCGACATTCTGTCCTCTTCCTCAGTCCACTCTTGTTTAACAGGAAATTAATATTGCTCTGGGTGTCCCATTTGTTGTATTTTCCAATTACTTTGTTGTCTTTAATGACTTGAACTTGAACGGAACTTATTGTTATAATATCGTATGAATTTTCTAACTTTTAACGTTATTTTCACTTTTTTGTCAAAGTATTATATATTATGAAAAAATATCTATGTAGCAGCTATTTCACTGAAAATTTAAATTAAAACCTAGTGCCGAACAAAAGGATATGTAAATTAGACAGTGGAACATTAATAATTGAACATGAATCATTAATCCATAAAACTGTTACAGTTTTTCACCACACGCCCTCAAATGTATTTCAAATGGTAAACATCAATAGTTTAAATAGAGTCAATAGCAATTACAACTGTTTCTAGAACCACAATGTTTAATCAGAATAATGTTGTAATGATTACAATACAGCTGGTTGACTACAGCTTGCATTTAGTTTGTGTTTTCATCAACGTGTTTAAAGATCGGAGTGATGCTTGTTATTCTGAATATTACAAAAAAGAGCTTAATAAAATGGAATGTACGTATGTGTAATGTAATGTCTTGTATTTCAAACACAATCACACCCTTATTATTATAGTTATGCTAATTTGCCATCTTAACTGGGGACGCGCCGAGGTAGCCCGTGAAAATCTGGTTTTGTTTTTGCGTGCTTTAACCATCGCCCTAATTAATAAAGTGTACTAAATTTAAATGAATTCGGCATAAAAGTGCACGACATACTCATCTTGCTTTAGAAATTACATCTCATTTCTCTCTCTTCAAAAGAAGAAGTAGTTAACTTACTATAGGTAATTTTCTTTTCTGTTTCTTCACAAAATATTATGTAGTTTTGAGAAGGTAATTTTCCGGTAGCAAAGTCTGGGTAACAAATTCCAATTTCAGGAGTCGGAAAGAAAATGCCAAAAATATTATGTTTAGTGTTGTATAAATGAAGAAAGGTGGAATAAGGTATAAATAAAGTTTAACATGACGGCAAAAGTAAAATGTATTTATTGCCGCTTCGTGAAAGCAAGTCACCTCGGTTGTTTGATGTCCGCAAGCTCGAGACACCATTCTTTACTCAGGAACTTCCACTTCGCCATTATTAAACGTTACGCTGCTCATGAAACGTAAAAAAGATCTCAGTTTTATGCTACGAATAAAATTATGTTTCGATCAGTTTAGAAATTATTCAATGTTTGATTGTATGGTTGTCTAGAAGTAGGTTATGAGACTGTCTATTAGAAGCCCTAATAATGCCGGATAATTTTATTTTTTCAATGAAAAGGAGTAGAGGGCACAAAATAATTACCTAGTACTAAAACAGAGAAAATATAATCTCGACTTCAAGCATCATGTTTGCTCCAAGCGCATTATAAGTCATCATTATTTTGTCATCACAGTCGCGGTACAGTAGACGACAACCTCATACGGTGTTAGACCACTGATTAATACAGATGGTTTGCTACGCAAAATCATTTAAATAAAAAGCGACTCTTGCTACGACACAATAAAGTGCAATTCAGGTCGCACAGCGCTAGTTATCGACGTTATATTCACCTAGAAGCTGCCGCTATTTCTATGGAGTAACTCTTAGATCTGACTACGTTACACTCACTGAATTAGCCCGACAAGTCGAGCCCGCCGCGTACTTGATTGCAAGCTACTGAACGTTTCCAATAACAGCAATCATTACTTTTGTGGAAAAAGTAATGGGAAACGGACAGATACTAAAATGAAGTCATTTATTAAATGTCCCATGCGTTACTTTAAGCTGACCATTTTGAAATAAATTTCTGCCTCATTTTATCTTCTTAACACTTCACTTCACTGTCCACAAAGTGGCCACAATAGTTAAATAATCAACCTGAACCATATGTGGTTCATGATACAGGGAAAGGCTTAAATAAACCCGTTTAATTTAACTTATTGACCCTCTTGATCTTCTTTAGTGACATGATTTCGGTTTGACTTTTCATGGTATAAACTTTTAAATTAAACCTAACGTGTAAGTTTACAAAAAGGAATTTTCAAATCAATTTCATTTGGCAACGTGATGACGTGAGAGGTCCGTGGAGCGATATTAAGATTGGCTGAAAACGGTACAGCATAAGTTTTTTGAGTGTTTTTCCTTACCTTCATAACTTTATGATTGCTCAGACAATGTTGTGTTAGAGATTCGCCTTGAAAGTGGTTCCCTATTGAGAGATTACGCCTTTTGCTGTTTTAATACAATTATTTTAAAAAAATTGATACAATTTGGTGACTTCCAGATCCTTTATAGGATCTGGAAGTCACCAAATTGTATCAATATTTTCTATTCGCATTGTCGGTGTTTTTTTCAAGCTCACTAGTTTGTTACACACATAAGACCACGCTTGTTGTCCCTGAAAGATTAGGCAGAGGTGTAGCTACAGCATATCTACATTGTTGTTGTTGTGTAAAAACATAGATATTTTAGTTTTTCAGAAATACCTAAACTTGTTAAAAAATGTCTCGAGTTTTCTACTAAATCTTATACAAAACACAAGAATAAAAGGCCTGATTCTAAATAATTTGTACGGAGTACCTACTATCTTATAGTCTCTGTCTCTCTGAGATGTGTCCGTGATGTTGCGTTGACCGGCGCTGCGGTGAACGTGAATTTTTTTCAACTAGTATGACAGACGGAGAATTTGTTTTCAGTTCCCGAAACCTATGAAGCCGTGTTACGATGTTACATTACAGGAATTCTGATCGTTTTCTTCGAAAGGCGAAGATATTCCGTTGGTTCTTTTATTTTTGGTCTTGCTTTCGTAGTGAACAGTTCATACAGTCGTTTTTAGTGTTCTAAATCGACCAGACTTAAGCAAATAGGAGCTGTTCTGCTACGCAAAGCTTAGAACAACATACTTTTTGGTAAAAATAAATAGGTACATTTTACTCTTACACTTTTTTATCAGTTCCTGTCGCCTTTTTTTTTTTGAGGTTGGGAAATTATTAAATAACTTCTCCCGCTCTAGTTGGAGCGGGAGGGCGTGTCAGAGTTTTACTGACTAAAACCCACCCGTTTTCCTTCCGTTGCCTGTGTGCCGGGACCGCGATATCCCTTTCGGACAAACTCGCAACCCCGGCAGAGTTCCTGTCGCCTACAAACAAAATAAACAAGAACTTACCCATGTTTAACATAAAATACCCTACAGAGATAAAAACCATATCTATCAACCTACGAGGAAAAGAGAAATAAGACTAAAACAAATGCTAAAACGAAACAAAAGAATACTTAAATTCTCGAAGGACAGGTTTATGAGGCAGACCCTTTCGTTATTAGGGTTTCTGAAAATAACCACATTCTGAAATATTCCTTGAGATGTACAGATGCATACAGTGGCAGTTTCATTTGCCCCAGCGACGATACCCAAATAAACTTGGACCGTTCCGGTAAATGGAACTGAAAATCTGTTTGGAGGATATAACGAAAAAGTTTTGTTTTTACTGATATGTATCTGAGAAGATTTGTTCTGAAACTAATATAATTATAAGCTTAAAGCTTGTTATTTCTATTGCGGGATTTGGGCATGTTAGTACTTGTTTTCGCTAAATTACATAGCATACATCACGCCTTGTTTCCCCGAAGGTTTGGGCAGAGGTGCACCTGTAGTATACCCACATTTCGCCCGATAAGTTTAGTCCCATGTAATAGGGCGCGAGTGACTTTTATTTGTAGGGGCGAGCTTACGGCCATCAACCGGACACAAATCTCGACTCGGTGCTCCAATTGAGAAATTCGCGAGATTATTGCTAACTAAAGCTGCTATACAATGTTCATAAGCTTTTTGAAAGAAACAATATTTTTAGGTATTTACATCTTTACCTATCTTTGGGAACGAATTACAATAATTCTCAGAGAGACATCGTTCTCACTCAGATTTGGATCCAAATTGTACCCGAGCTTTGAAGATAAACGTTTACCGCGGAAAGCCGTTGCGGGTCGCAATAACTAACGTGTCTTCAAAAAAATTGCACGCAGAATATGTGATAAAGCTGTAACGGATATGAGAGATGAAACTTTAGGATCAGAAATTACTATGAATAAAGAACATTAGTAGTAATTGTGCTAAATCTTGTGAATACTAAACTGTTAATATACGTTCTGAAATTCAGGTAATATTAGGTTTTGTTATGGTTAAAGTATGCACATAAGCGACATAAATGCACCAGTTAAGCAATTTATATACTTTACTCGTTCGCACTACAAGTAAAGATCGCTTACTTCGTGACGTCTCATCTCACGCACGTCACGAATACGCGCGTACGTAAACATAAACATGAGGATGATGTCTGCAGATATACTAGGCACATTATCTGGAACAGACTGCAGAACACATGACCGACATACATCCAGCGATTGAAGATAGCAGATGTGGTGAATAGAGTCACAATTTGTTATGAAACTGAAGCCTACTTGGAATCGTATTTGACATAAG
Organism: Agrochola lota; assembly: GCA_947364205.1. Taxonomy (NCBI): domain Eukaryota; kingdom Metazoa; phylum Arthropoda; class Insecta; order Lepidoptera; family Noctuidae; genus Agrochola; species Agrochola lota. The sequence goes on along the minus strand of OX376235.1, from coordinate 13,596,835 downwards.
AATAGACAGAATGTGTCAGAATGAAAAAGTTGCTCAAGCTTTGATATTACTATCTGTGTAGATAGGTCGAGATCTAGGCACGAGCTAGCTCTCTGTTGGTAAAAGTTTCAAATACGATAAGTCAATGTTGTGTTGACATCGAAAAACAAACAAAGGTTTCATTCAAGTGGGGTACTGTGAGGATAAAAAATAGTTGTTGAGGATTTTTTAAACTGAGAAGCTCAAAATCAATGTAAGTGTTAATTGGTTATGAAGTTTGATAATATGAGAAATATAATAAAATACTTTTCGTTAGATATCATTATATTAGAAAGAAAGAAAGAAAGAAAAATAATTTTATTCGTCACAGAACCACGTGCATAAAAAAAAAAAAAACTCGAGTAAGTAACAAAACAATAACAATACGTATACAATAACGAGTACAAAATAGAAATAGTAGGCAGCTGCTGGCACGTCATGACTGTGGCAAGAAGGCTTCCACTCAGCATGATGCTGTGCTATGGAAACCCACAGCACAGCGCTGATTTTCAGTGGTCACCCGAAAAAAAACGTACGGAAACCAAGTCAGGTTTAAAATTCAGAATTATAAATAAAAAATAAAACAAATAGTACATAGAATATTATATAATGCAACAACCAACAGTATGAATAAAATTACTAAATAACATATATAGATTATCCGCAGGCATCACCACTGTACCCACCTAAAACACACCTCACAGTAATAAAGTACAGTTTGCAATTTGCATTTCCCGATCGCGTCTATGGGCGTGATGACGTACTGTGAGTCATAGCTGGGTGCGCGGCTAGGCTCATGCGCCGTCGCGGCGCGGCGGTGGCGGAGCGCGGCCCGACAGCGGCGGCGCACGAGTCCGTTAAGATACTTGGCGCGTCATGCGTGACTATGTACCCACAGTGAGTTACTACCGCCAAACGACATACAAACAGTAGGTAACTGGCTTGCGCTTGCGTCTTAGTCGACGCTTGATCAAACGTGACGTGTTTAGTGTATACTACTACCTAATACCTACGTATAAGTTCATATACATCGTTATCGCCATGAGGGAGGATGACGAGACGCATCCGACGCGATACGACTAAGACCACTACCGACCGAGACGACTCGATATCGCCGCCTCGAGCCGCTGGGACGACGATACACCTTGACCATAGATGATAAACCTTACGTGAGTGTTTATTTATAAAATATTTGTTGTTCATAGTTTTGTTTTTCTAATAGGTGTTTTTTCAGATGTAACTTAAAATTTTGTTTTGTTTTCAGGGATCTTATGGGAGGTGGCAAATCATTCCAGCAGCGAGAAGCGGCGTACTTGAAACATCCTCTGAAGGCTGTGGTCCTATGTCGAGGCATCGAAATCGGGTTGGACGTGGAACGAGCAGAGTAGCTGTAGTGCTCGTGCCTCCAGCTAATTTTTTTAAACAGGTATTCCGGTTTGTGTGTTTTTATGACACCGAACATTAAAACGGCCAAATGTAGTTTCCGTCGTGCAACCATTTTTAATATACTGTGTTCATTTAAATACGGTGTGATATGATGCCTCCGGGGTATGCCAAAGCAATAACGAGCGCACGCGTTCTGTACACGCTGTATTAGACGTTCTGTACGGGAAAGGAGACACGGCCCGTATACAGTGTCACAATAATTAAGTTTAGATAGTACTAGGCTATCCACTAATCTCTTCCTCACTAAATACTAAGGAAGTCCCTCACCCTGTACAGAACCTTTAATCTATAAAAACAGTTTTTTACTACGCCATTAATGTGCTCTTCAAAACGAAGTTCTGGATCGGTGATGAGACCCAGGTTACGTGCGACTTCTACTCTTTTTATTAATAATTATTTCATTTCAACTAAACATAATTAAGGTTTATTCTGTATGTCGCATAAATCTATTCTGCCAAATTGATATTAGGAAATTCCGCCGCAAAGAAAAGTACCAACATATGCCTAAATTAATATTTTCTCTCTTCTAGATGTTCCGGAACGAGGCAAATCATTCAATATGTATTACGCCGCCTGCTTCCTTTGGTAACTCTTTAATATTAACGAAGCCAGAGTTAATATTATGATCGGTCTGAAATATTCCAAAAGATTTTGTTATTACCTACTTAAATAGAGAAGAGGGTACCTATAAGTAGGCAGGTAGTTGGGACCAGAAGACCTGCTTTTACAATCTAGGTAAAGGTATTGTTCGTAAAGATATCATTTGTCATAAGATAAAAACATCTCTTGACCATATCTGGTACATTCAAGAGGTCTATAAAATATTTATTGTTTAACTAGGAATAGATTACATGGCAAGGTAATATATACAAGGCGTCCCACGCATATGCCACATGGAGGGAAATTACCTTGCATGTTGTAGATGGAACATTTTACTGAAAGAAGACATTATTTGAATTTAAAAAACAATTTAAACTGCATTCATAGATATTTAAATAATTACATGGTTGCACCGGGAATCGAACCCGTTACCTACCTATGTACATGAGAAAAATAATCAGCCTGTAGCTTTATCATACCGATCGAAAGGCTTCATCATAAGGATTATTTTTTGCTAAATAATGTAGTGTCACAAAATAAAAGGAAAACCATGAATTTTAACATTTTTAATACAAAATTAATCAATTTATCAAATGCTCAAAATGAGTCCCTTCCTAAGAGTCAAAGAGGTTTCAAAGAGCATTCGAAAATATTTTTTGATAGATACTACGTATTAGTTTCGATGAAAACACGATAAAAAACTACCTATACTCTTCACCTTGTTACGATCAAATATACTTTTTGATAGTAACTAAAGGAACCCAATGATGTAGACACGCCTTGTTCATTTCCAGAGACTCGCTACTTTTGAACGAGAATGCTACAAGAGTTCGAAGTGTCAAAGGATGTACTCCCATCGTTATTTTCCTTGCAGAGGGAAACGTAAAATTACGACGTCGATGTTGCCTTTGTCACGCGTCCTTGTTCATATCATCTGCAGTAACAATGTGAGTGAATATGTAAATCTGACGCGCCACTTAACTATGACGTCATCCCACAGTTCATGTGTTACCTCGTATTTATTCATTATTATAAGTGCTGTGTAGCGAATTGAATTTACAATGCAGGCTGTTAAAAGTATTAAAACCTATCATTATAATATTAGCTACATTATCGACTATTGCTCGCGTCAGAACTTGATGCTTTCTTCCTAGTCACTTACCATAACAATGAATTTTTTACTTCCTAGGATGACATTAAATTGATATAACACTGGCTGTCATTTAATGAAGAAGCACATCATTACACGTGTAAATAGCATTGTTTAGATAAAGTAACTTTCGTGTGTTATTGAAAACGCACATTATGAGCGTACTGGATTTGTGGGAAAAAATTTGGATTTTCATAGGTGCAATGGTTTATCTCTTCTAAGGTAATATTTACTTAAACTAAGCCCAATCCGAAATTAAGGCGACCCACCAACTCGAAAATTTTGACAAAGAAAAGAAAAACAAAACGATTTTTGCTATTATTTCGCGAAGAAGTAACCAATGACGTAATTTATTTTCTTTAGGCATTGTACACAAGAACAATAAAACAAGAGTTTCTTCTTTTAGAACAACTGCAGGAGTTTATTCAAATAGTTAAATTATCTATAAATATAAAAGAACATGTAAATAATAAAGACCGTGATGACAAATTTTCCAAAACTACCCTTTATAAGGATAGTTTGCAAATACCCCCTTGGTATTTGCAAACAATCCTTTATTGGGGGTTTCCCTATTTATTCATTTGCTTTCCCTGAACTAAAATACCCCCCGGTATTGCAGTTCATAGGGGGAGTACAAAATCCACACGGACGAAGTCGCCGGCGATGTAGTACTGTAGACTAGTTATTGTAATAAAGAAAAGAGCTATTATGCTCGGATGTAGTCGGATACAGAAGTTAAGAAACTTAGTTCATCTGACCTAAGTTACTAAGAAACACAGTGGAGGAAAATACTTTACTAGGTATTTATGAATAAAAGAAAAATAACATTATTTAGATACCATAATTATGCATGTCGTAGTTTTAGATTTCACCATAACTTACATGAACAATCACAAACACAGTTTTATAATTTACTGATATTAATAGCAACATCATCTGCCTAGCCTAGTCCCAAAAAAATTTGGGTCGGCTTCCAGTCTAACCGGATGCAACTGAATACCAGTATTTCACATGGAGCGACTGCCTATCTGACCTCCACAACCTAGTTACTAGGTAGTTATGCATACCAGGCATTAGTGCCCATAGCAGTGAATCACTCGACACCCTAAGCTGTTTCTAACCTCTTGTATTAATTATTTAGTTAATAGCGATGTCACCGATTGCAGCTATTTACATTATGTATACTGTAAGAATTGTAATTAAAGTTGATTTAAAAACTAAATTACTGTCGTTCATATTTTTGACTAGGTAACACGATACCCCTTGGTAAGACTTCTGACTACCCGTAACAACTGTCAAAGATCTACAAATGACAGCCGGGACCAACGGCTTAACGTGCTTTCCGAGACACGGAGGAGTCTTGGTATGTAAAGATAGTCAGCCACCTACGGACCAACCGCGGCAAGCGTAGCTTAACCTGATCGATCGACGGCTACTTAGCCACAAGCCTCTCTATTTTAATAGCTACAATTTTATTAAATCAACGGAGGCCTTGTGAAAGAAATACTTCCACATTTTTTTTTTTTCGCAGAATATGAAATTAAGATACAGCTACCATAGCAAAATACTTCTAAGGGTAGCTTCGAGGCGAGCTGTTTCCTATAAATATTGAAATTCCAATGTGAACAACTGAAATGGAAATGACGTATCCTTCAAAATTCGTTTGATTTTCATGAATTCTTAATTAAATATACCGTAGAGATCTCCGCAAAATTGTAAGTTGTAGATTATTGTATATTCTGAATTTAGGAAAGGTTTATCACTAGAAAATAATCAGGCGACAAAAAAGTAAAGAATAGGTAAACATTTTAGACAATAAATCAAGCTGATTGTTTCGCGATTGAATCCTTTTTTATTATGTAGTTTGATTACAATAGCTTTGTTTCCTCCTCGTCTCTCACTACACAAGACTGCTAACAGTACGTTTGTTGACTCAACGGTCGAGTTCACAAAGGTAAACTCTTGTTCACACACAACGTATTGACGGTGCATCGTGGTGATGATTTCAATTCGGTGGAGAAGATCAAAGGAAGTATATTTGCCTACATGCAGCCTTTAGTGACTGCATGTATTGTTTGGCTGAAACGAAACTTGACTTACTTATTGGGTAGTCATTTTGGGAAAATTTGCTGAAAACGAGTCAGTCATACCACCATCAAACGGGATCGAGTCGTATTCATTCTTAGTGATTACGAAATATGGTTTATTCGTTAACTATTTTGATTGTGTTGTTATTCACTAAACAAATAGCTCAATTACGTCTACTTCACAGACAAATAAAATTGATTGCGGAATCCATTTGTCCTTATCCAATAAAAAAAACACGATTCTCCTCGTATTCTTTTTGAACATACATTCCAGATGAAGAGCAAATTGAATAAAGAAAATATTGAAGCTCGATTGTCGATTTGTTATTAATGGCTTTGGTTTTGGCTTTGGTAATAACATTAACAACAGTTTACTTTCCGATCTTCATTCTTCGATAATGTCAAATTATTTTTAGCCAATCGTATAACACAAACCCTTTTCCTTTATAAATGTTAACAACATCAAAGAATTTTAAAACTGTAGATCTGTTCGTAGCATTCCTTATGGGGAAGTTCAATTAATGGTTTAAGTACAAAGGAGATATCTTTCAGTACAATCAATTCAGGACGGCTTACCTACTGTCCGAAGTTTAGCAGAATATACATTTTGTTTTTGTTTAAATTTTTGCGATTCCCAATAGTAAATAAATACTCTTATTTATAGATGGTAGTAAGGCATGAAATTGTTCAAAATGTTTCAATTTCGCGTCGCTTTAGCAAAATTTGAATAATATAGTTTTCGCTTTTGAAACAATCCATAGTGCAGGTACTATTTGTACGGGCACGCCACAATTGCGGCGATAAGTCCCCTCTTTGAGGAGTGGCTTGAGAGGCGCCATGGCGTCCTCACCTTCCGCCTGACGCAGGTCCTCACCGGACACGGTTGTTTCGGGAGGTTCCTGTTCCGCGTAAGGCGGGAGGAAACGCCCGGGTGTCACCACTGTGTGGATCGCCCGGAGGACACGGTGGAGCATACGGTGGAGGTCTGCTCGGCTTGGGCGGAGCACCGCCGTGTCCTCACGGAGGCGATCGGCGGCGGCGATCTCTCGCGTCCGGCCCTGGTTCAGGCCATGGTTCGGAGCGAGAGTGCATGGGAGGCCGTCACCTCCTTCTGCGAAGCAGTTATGTTCGCGAAGGAGGAGGCGGAGCGCGCGAGGGAGATGCAAGCTGCACGCCCTCGCGGCCCTAGTCGCCGCAGGAGACGCCCCGGGCGTCGGGAGTCGAGAGCGGACTTCCGGCCACCGTAGGCGCGGGCTTGCGGACGGTGAGCAATGGGCAGCTCGCCGTCCGATAAGGACCAGGCCCGTGTCGACGGCGCGTTGTGTTCCACGCGCGCCTCAAAGAGATGTCAGCACCAACCGACGGGGTCGAAAGACCAATGCCTGCTGGGGTTGCGGGTTTGTCCGAAAGGGATAACGCGGCCCCGGCACACAGGCAACGGAAGGAACATGGGTGGGTTTTAGTCAGTAAAAGTCTGACACACCCTCTCGCTCTGCCCAGTGCGGGAGAAGTCATTTGATGATGATTTCCCATACTCAAAAAAAAAAAAAAAAGGTTCTATTTGTACCATATTTATTCAGTGCTACTATTATTCACACAATACCTACAGTTAACCTGATCACCTCTTCTCTGTGTTCTCATCACACAACATCCCTTGAGGTATAAAGTGATCCATTCTACTTCCATTTCAAGGCATCTCTAGAGGATTTTCCGCAAGCTTTATACTTCAATAGCTTTACATACAATATGCGAAGAGAAACATAGACTTCTACTTTGTTTCACAATGTAATGGTATAGGTAAGTATATGACAAGAATCCACCTTCAGTTAGAAGAACTCTCATTTATCACGACTTTTTCAACGTGGTGTCTCATGTCTAAAATCCTTTGATCATAGAAAGAGTGTAGGTAATTAATTCAAGATTAATTTGCTCTAACCTTAACATTTAAAAAAGTTGTGCTACTAACGTTGAGCATTCATATACGCTATTCTCTGAACCGGCGAGAGTTTCAATAAAACAACATTCGAATCGCGTCCGTTTGATTTAACTCGTCCACAATGGTCGCCTTTGTGCACCTGGACGTGCAGGAATCCCCTCGGAATATATTTTATAAGTGCCATACAATTTCAGGTTCGGCTTTTCTATTTCAGGTAAAATACTTTTCCTCATTTTATTTTCTGCTATTTAACGACCTAAAAAGGAAGAAAATTCATCCACCAGTACTCGTGGATGTTGTAAGAATGTTATGTGTATATACTTCTATTTACATAGGTGGCGGATGACGTCGCTCGACGGGACTTCAATGAGCATCCATCTGTAGGGTTAATTTACTGCGTTGGATTTTTATACCTACATTACACAAAAGAAACAAACTGATTTCTGTGAAAAAAGCACAGAAACCTCTTTAAAAAATATACGGATATTTTATGGCATTTTATATAACCGTGGGTGAAGTAAAACCCTAACTCAAGAGCACGTAAGTCGCTTAGAAAACTTTATAACAAAAATGTCTTCAGATTAAGTAACATTTGAAAAGACGACAGGGAAACGTTCAAACCTGCTGAATATTCAGTTCGTATCAAGAAGCATCGTAAATATTTTTTACTAGCACTTACGCTGAAAAATCGTCTAGCACTACAAGCTTCAATTCACGCATCAATATTTAATTATCTTTCTATGGAATACTACTTCGCACTCTTTGTCTTGCTTTATTTTGGGTACCTACCTACTTAGTAACTGTTTTTTTTTAAAGTCCATCTATTCTTTATCGCTAATGAGACATGCGGACTAGCTAGCTAGTGGTAAAGACGCGGAATCGAACAGAGTGTTTCTGATTAAAAAACACCAATCACACATTTAAAATTCCTTCAATTTTTTATTTCGAAACAGTTAAACACTCGCGTCAAGATCAAAATTAATAAACTCGTAATAATAAACCACAATTGGTGCTGCATATTAATGTCCGTAGAGAGTTGCAATATCTACTGCGTGTGTCGCCGATACATGACGCGCGACTGTGAGGTTCATTCAATTCAACCAGACGTGTACAGGTATGGTTAGTGGTTTTGTAATCACTGATTTAAATATGTTTTCACCTATAAGTTTTCAACACAGAGCGTTGAGCCACTGAAAAACTTGGCAGAAACCTATACCATCGGGAATTATACGCGGATTAACACTGATTTACCTAATTAAACACGAAGCCCGAGGGGTTCCAATATTCACGTTTTAATTACCAATTACGACCCAACAGCGTGACTGAAAGATTAATTAATGAATCGCTATGATCGCTTCCAAAGAGGAACCATTATTATTATTTATTTATCAATAGAGTTTCCAATAATTATGATGTAGGTCATAAAGTTTTCTTCCAGTAAATTAATTAATTACATAATCACTGTTTCTCTATCTAGCGGAAATTTTTATTACCATGTAAAAAAACAGATTTCACTAACATCCATGGAACTCAATCGTCATAACCAAGATTAATTAAGTTTCTAATGATAAACTCTGAACTTTCTGCCTCATGTTTCACACAGTCCCTTGATCTTGGTAATACTTGTATATAACGAATACTATGGAATTATTAATATTGTGGTCGGAGCTAACCTTGCGCGCTCAGCGTCTTAGTGGCAGCTAGGTTACCTCGACCAACACCGAATATATTGTACAAGAGGACGCTCAGGAGCTTGGTTTATTTATAAATTAGATATGTAGGTGTTCTGTATGAGATAGTAGCTCAGGTAAATCAAATACATTATAGGTAATGGGAATGTGGAGCTGGTAAACGCCAACATCAGAGTGTGACCACACTCAATCTACTTCAATTTACACGTAAATAAAACTATGTTTGTACTAATATCAAAAGCTTAGATATTGGTAATGTAATATTCGTTTGGTTCTTTTCATGGCGTGCAGTTTTTTTTTTTGTTCAAGTTCTAAATGTTACTGAAAAATTAACCGCAATAATATATGTCGCCTTTTATCTATATACACTTTAGGCCAAAATTAACTTTGAATTTTTAATTGAATGATTATTATAAGATACACATAGTGCATAGTAAGGTTTACCTCTAAGTGAAAGTTACACAAGCATTTGTTCAACCTGTAGGAGAAAGTTAAGGCGCTAGCGTCAGGGAATAGCCTGCGAAATACAAGTTTTCTTTAGTTTTTTTGCAATTTGCAGGCCGGTATCAGGCTGAATGTTGATCTAAATATGAATAGCGGCCACATAAAATATTTATTAATAGAATTATAATCATAAAAATCATCAATATAACTCTCTAGGTTCATATATAATCCTAATAAATGACCTTTTCATGAAATCATGACGTTTTAGGATTATTCTAACATAACGAGTTGTATTGCTGATTCTAATGAGTATAATTCTGTAAAGCCATATTTGTTACCGTCGTGAATCATATTTTAATCAAGATACAATCTGCCACTTACCTGCAAATTGTAAAAAATGTAAGACAATCTTAATTTCGCGGGCTACCTTAGCGCATCCCCCATATGACTGAAATAGATATTCTTAAGTTTTAATATATTGTCAAGCTCATTGCTGTTTGTATCAGGTGGATTAATAGTAATATCCAAGACGAAAATAATTGCTTTGATTTGCTCTACTCATTATGTTCTTCATTAAGTCTGACAAGACTCCCTTGTTCATAATTAGTAATACCTTCTACCTATCAATTGCGACCTTATTCCTTACAAAATATGGTTCAGACTACAGTGTAATTGTTCATAATTATAATTCCATAAATCACGTGAAGATTAAATAACTGTCTGGTGTGATAGATGTGTTACAAAGATACCGTGACTCGAGTGTGCGAGAAACTTAGCTAATATCAGATAAATTGGATTATATTACATAAGATCATTTTTTATATTTTAACTCACAAAGGGGCTGAGTTATGAGATCCAAATATGTATAGAGCCTTACTTATTTCCTAAAGTTCCTGTCTAATGAACGCTGCGGGTTATTGAACAAGATGTTATGCTCATGTAACGAACCACAATTTGAGGCAGATCCAAAGTTTTATTAAAGTTTCGATACTTTGCGCGGCGTTTTAGTACTCGTAGTACCGAAGTAGTTTGGAAGTTACACCAATCTGCTTGAAAAAACTTTCTAGTAGGTAAGTATCATTTTTACAACTTCACTACTCCGGACTCGTATCTGAGTTTCATTCGAAGAGTTTCATTAAAATATACTATTTTGGTAAACAGATTCCTAAATTCCAGCAATTGCAACGATCGACAGTCGAGCTTGTAAGAGCCGATCATTAAGCAAATCAATGGAATAATTTACCAAAGATATTTTGTTCTGCAATTACGCTACGCGGAAATAAATCGCTTTTAGGGAATCACCTTCAAAGGCGTGAAACTGCTTGAAAATGTTTACAACTAGCGACCCGCCCTTGCGTCCGTTTTTATAGCTTGATCAATTTATTTATTACTAGCTTCCGCGAGTGGCTTTGCCCGAGTGATATCTTTATAAATTATAACCTATTTTACTCATTGATAATACAGCATTCTACTGGAGAAAGAATTTTTAAAATCGGTCCAGAAGTGTTTGAGTTTATTCATTACAAAAAACAAACAAAACATACAAAAAATCTAATCTTGTCTCTTTATAATCTTAATTTAGATAATGTAAGTTTAATATTAATGTATTATACACTTAAACCTTTCAGAATAAATTCTCTAAATGATGGTGAAAACTTGAAAACTGGATACAAATCTCAATTAAAATAATGGCTAAACTATTAGCCTGAGTATAAAATATTTCTTTCATCTATTCTTCCATGTAGCTTCCTTTATAAGTTTCACGTTTAGCATAAGAAAACCCTTGGAAAAGGATGGCTGTAGTCTGATTTCACAACAAATTGTATTCCGAAAACATCCATCGCTCGTGGCTGAGCTTGTAAAGTGGAGCAGGTGATGAATTACACAGACACACTTTGAATTTATGATGCCGAAAATTCTTTACTACACAAAGCAAAAGTCATATTGCCTAGCTGTATTAGGTTCAACCTTATAAATAATATTTATTGTTCCCAAACTTAAAAACTATGTATTGTCTAGGAACAATTCTTGCAATTGTTTCAATTTTTTTTTTTCTTTACTAGCTATGGCCTGCGGTTTCACCCGCATAAGTCTCGATACTGTGTATTTTATGTCCCAATTCAGGTCATGGTCTACCCATGTACCAATGCCATATACCATGTGCCATTTTAGCGTGAAAGCATAACAAACAAACTCACTTTCGCATTTATAATATTAAGTTAGGATTTGTGTAAATTCTTTAGAAACAATCAAAATGTTTGGCAAAAAAAAAAAAAAAATTAAAAAAAAAAAAAAATTGCCGACAATCGTCCGCACAGGGACCGCAATTTCCATCGATTGACCGAAAAAAGGGTGTCAAATACATAAAAACAATTTCTAAGACTAACCTAATCTAGACTCATGTTTGTATGAATCTCTGAAAGTTTTGCCTCGAGAAAATTCATCAAGGCCTTGATTTTTACGTGAGCAATCGCATCAAATGAGTAATTTCACGGTTTTTCTGAATTTTGCGCTTCACAAAAACATATATTTGAAGAAAAGTTTCAAATACATTTAATTAACTTCTCTTGAAGTTAAATATGTATATGAGATTATGTATAAAATGTTTTTACCTGCCTTTTTTTTTTTTGAGAATGGGAAATCATCAAATGACTTCTCCCGCTCTGAGCAGACCGAGAGGGTGTGTCAGACTTTTACTGACTAAAACCCACCCGTGTTCCTTCCGTTGCCTGTGTGCCGGGGCCGCGATATCCCTTTCGGACAAACCCGCAACCCCAGCAGGCATTGGTCTTTCAGTTGGTGCTGACATCTCTTTGAGGCGCGCGTGGAACACAACGCGCCGTCGACACGGGCCTGATCCTTATCGGACGGCGTGCTGCCCATTGCTCACCGTCCGCTAGCCCACGCCTACGGTGCCCGGAAGTCGGCTCTCGACTCCATGTTTTTACCTGCCTGCCTACTTATTTATGTATTATTTTGGCAAACAATTTATGACTAAAGATTTAATTAACACTTGAAAATGCTTTCAGAATTCAGAGGTCTTTTGGATAAAACTTGTTTGTGAACTGCTAAATGAAGCCGGTTATTTTGTTCGTAATTAAATGAATTAACTAAAGTTCACTAAGTACAGCTCTAATTTAAGTAATTTATTCCAGCCTTCCATTAAGCAACACGTTGAAGAACTTATAAATTGACTTTGCTAAAGTCTGGTTAAATAGAAAATTGAATGTTTCTTAGAATGAAATTCCTATATATAAAAGTAGGTATATTAAACTACGAAGAAAACCTCTTATGTACGAAAGAGCTGCCTTTTACTTTAATTACATTTTCATCGTGTTTAAAGTGTTCACTTAGTGGCGGGTAACGCGTCTTTTGTGACAGCGCGTCTTTGTTCAGTGTGAAGAGCCATTTGTAAGAACTGTGCGATATGGTGTGGCCGTGTGGGAAACTATTACGTGCATCGATGTACTAGGTTTTGCTAGAACTGTGTTTGAATACGGAATTTAGCAGAAAGTAGCATAGCAGATAGTTTATTATACAACATAATTTTATCTCGTGAATAACGTGCTATTACTGCCGTCTCCAAAAAGCTACGCAGCCATTTATGTACAGAACTCTAATCAATTACCGCTACCATGTATACACGGCTACGTACTATATTATTATATTAGGTTAGGCACCCATTGCGTCTTTCCCTCACGTTGATATAATTAACGTCCTTAATACCGCGTAATGTTTACGCCGCACTCCGAGTTATCTTTATAGCCTCTCTGATCACGTGCTTCGGCTCCGACAATTTAATTAGCTCTGAGACGTCACTGAGACACGGACGTACAGTTCGGTCAGCAGAGTTACGGGTAATTGAGGAAAATTTATAAACGCAGTAGAAAAAGGGATATAATTAATTATGAAGACTCGGAGTAATGTACATACATCAGTGTATTATTTATTACATAGTAGATATCAAAGGACTAAATAAGAAGTTGAGGTAAAAAACTTAAAAGACAAAATTAAAAAGAGGATGCTCGCACTGTTTGTCCACCGCACCGTGAATAGCATGTCAACGAGAAACGAGATCACGATGCCATTGTACATGTACTGTCGCTACTCCGGGTCGTTATCACGTTATCGTTGACGTCCCGAGGGGTCTTGACATACAGACAGATAGACGGCTTGATGATAGACACGTTTTTTCTACGTTTTATAATACGCCGTACCGTAAAATACCGTGACATTTTTTCCTTTTGAGGTACGGAACGCTAAAAATGGAGCTGAAAGACTGTAAAGGCAAGAGACAGGGCAAAAAATCTTTAGGCCATTTTGATTTAATTGCGAATAGTATTTTTCTTTTGCTCATCAATTTCAATAATCATAAAGATTTTATCAAAATAAGTATTAAATCATGTTCTACAATACGTCTTCTTCAACTGGAAATGAAGCTAGCATAAATTACGATTCCGCTTGGTTGACTACAAAAAAAACTTCTAAGAGCATTAAAAGTTTGAAAAAGACTTTTCTGGTCATATTTTATAGTAAGGGAAACTATTTAATTAAGAGATCTCTTCGAGATTAAACGCTAGAGCTGCTAATTTTGGAATTAGCACCTGTAGATGTAAATTTTGTTTAATGTTTACCAAGAAATTATTTTGGTTTATTTTGCTCCCCAATCAATTAATTGGTCATGAATTCGTTTAGCTATTCAAGGGTGTATTAAATTGGGCACAATTGCGGCCTTAAGTCCCCTCTTTGAGGAGTGGCTAAAGAGGCAGGTCCTCACCGGACATGGTTGTTTCGGGAGGTTCCTGTTCCGGATAAGGGAGCACACGCCCGGTTGTCACCATTGTGTGGATCGCCCGGAAGACACGGTGGAGCATAGGATTGAGGTCTGCCCGGCTTGGGAGGGGCACCACCGTGTCCTCGTGGAAGTGATCGGCGGCCTCTCGCTTCTGGCCCTGGTCCAGGACATAGTATGGAGCGACAGGGCATGGGAGGCCGTCACCTACTTCTGCGATGCAGTAATGCTCGCGAAGGAGGAGGCGGAACGCGTGAGGGAGAGGCAAATTTCGCGGATAGCAGAGAAAAAGATAGGGTTTTCAATTTTAATGTTCCCATATTTTACGTGAGTGTTTTTTTATTTTTGGTTGCATCTATTTCTACAGAAGTTTTCTTTGAATCAGACAAAGAAAACTTCTATATTTATTCAGAAAACCCATTCCAATCAGATGAGAAGGGTATAAAATTTAATAAAATCATAAATAAAAAACACACAACCATTCAAATAATAAAAGATTTATCTATTTTTTTAAATACTGTGCTGTACAAAAGCTAACAATATGGTGGCATTATGTTCATTTCGGATTAAATTAGAACGACATCAGACGAATACAAAGTATTAAGTTACGTAGATATCAGAAAGACAAAGGTTTTTGCAATATTAACTTTACTATTATAATGAGAACTATACCATATAGAAAAAAAAATATTTTTACGTTTTATAAGCAGTTTGAGAGTGGCCTTTGCGCAGTAGGCAATGCAGTAGGTTTGAGATTATATAAAAACTAAAAAAATTGTCAGGTCTTACAAATTCAACATGCATTTGCAGATTATCTCCAAATAGCCTGTTGCAGAGAGTCATTTATTTCACGATCCGTTTCAATTTACGTACAACGGTAATATGTATACGAGTAAGTGTGCAACTGGACTCGTGTCGTTTCGTAACTATAAATACACCATAATGTTAGCAGCCTACTGGGATTTAGTTACATATTAGGACTACGCTTTCAATAATTAAACGATTCAATGTGCAAATAAATAGGACATGAAGAAAACTTAACTTCACAAAAGTTATTTTCATTATTTTTGGTCTGAACGAAACATTGAAAAATAATATGGAATTATCTCCGTGAAAATTTCAAGCTAAGAATGTCAAAACCACACAACCTCACGATGGTATAAACAAAGATAATGGATCTCAATAAAACGTAATAAATCAGATTTAGATCTCCTCGCGTTGTGTCCGCAGTTGTAGTAAGCGACTTCTCTTCCCGCCTTCAAAGGAATACTTGAGCCACAGTCTGTGACGTCACCATTTTCCCGCTTTGTCCCGAGACCGGGCAATGCGGCTTTTGATATGCTAATCTTACTCGGCTGTGATAACTCTTTATTAAGGCTTAGTTTTACTTTAACTGTTGACCTCATTTTAGTAATATTATGTTTTGTGTATTCGTATAATGTACATAACAAAAAGTATTCTATTCTATATTATACCAAACCTCTCATGTAGAGGTTGTGTGTTCAAATCTGACCAAGTACGAATGTGACTTTTTCAATATTCAAGTGTAATTTCTGGATTTATCTTAGACATTACTGTGAACGGTGAAGGAAACACATCATGAGGAAACCTGGACTTATATATACGTAATTATAAGTCTGAAATTGCCAACCCGTCTCGAGTAAGCGTGGTGATCAATGTTCGTGAATGAGAAGCTCCTTTGCTGCTCCTTCTCTGAATGAGAAAAGACCATTGCCCTACAGTGGGACAAAAATAGGCTGGTATTATTATACTAATAATAACGTATGAAAAGCTAAAACGAATAGCTTACCAAGTAATAGCAACAGAAATTGCTAACATTAGTTACCATTTAGTACGCACTCTGATCGTATTTAATATTCAATTATGTGCGGTTATTATTGTAACGGAGGCATACAACATTGTTTCAGTGTGTGTTACAAATTGGAGGGCTGTCAAGATTACAGGCAAACTTTAGCCATGGAATTATAAGTCATATCAACTTACCTCTCCAATCAACTACATTTGCAACACAAGCGCTTAAAGCCCAGGCTTCAGAAATTCATTATTTAAGACAATTACATAATAAGGAGACTATTAAATTTCCCTTTTAATTTTAAAAAGATAAAAGTATAAACAGGGCAGCTTAATAAACAATAAAACTTTCACGTAATTTTGATGAAAAATTGTAGGTATGTAATACGATCGTAGAAGGTGGCGTTCTGCAGTTTCTACCTAACCCCATGGGAAGAAGGTGTGAGTTTATGTATGTATGAAATAATGATAATTATTTTTGCATTGAAAAGTTTTTACAATAAAAAAACAACCGACTGCAAAAAACGAAAATTCTGAACCAAAGACACCGACTTCCGAAATTAAAAGTAACTTTTCACCTTGTAGTGTTTTTTTGGAAGTTGGTTGTTTTTTTTTGTTGAAAAAATATTATTTATCACTTTTTTGCTGTGGTACCTACCCCAGACAAATTCGAATACTTGCTATGTAACCAGTGACAGGAAGTTATTAAAATATCATCAACATTGGCTAACTGCGAAAAATACGCGTTATTGAAGCTAACCCAAAAACTACCCAAGCAAATTTAATCAAATTTATAAGGGCAAGCTTCTTCCACATAATGGAAAAAAAAACAGTCCACAATTGATGAAAATATCTATGAATATACCTACATGAAAAAATAACATACTGACAAACATAAAACCTCTGACTTTTTGGACGTCGGTTAAAAAAGGGAGAGCATTTAATTTGATCATTAAAATTGCGTGATAATTTTACAGAATTTCCAATTTTGTTTAAAATTCATGTAAGTACTCGTCGAGTTTTCATGGCAATATCAAACGAATTGTAATGTCAATTTTTCAATTTCAAAAATAATAATTTTGTAGGTATAGCTCGACTCCATTAATTCGATTCATAACATAAAATTGTGTATTTATATATTTTAAATGCGACAACCCTAGCTGCTGCGTCATGCTTCAATGGAAATCAACGAGTGTATGTCATCCGGCCCCCAGTGTGACACGCTACGAACATGTTTATTTTCAACTTAATTTATTCGCCTTTCAGCTTTCATTCCAACAATGTACGATTTAACAGAGAAATGATTGTGTAAACGTTGTGTTTACGGTTGGATTGAATCGGCTCATTATACACGTACACACGGGACATCGAACCGCAAAAGCTTTTGATCTGCAGTTCATAGCAGAAGAACGTTCTTAATGTACTTCTTTTTATGTTTAGTTGCACCGAACGTTTTGGTATTTTTTGCCTAGCATCACTAATTGTAAAAAGGTTTCAATCTCAAATATACAAATAACATCCTGGTCATAAAAATGATAAAATAAATTAAAACACGAAACATAATGCCATCTCAGTATTTTTTTACAGCAAGTGGCCAGTATTTTAATGGAAATCTAAACAGGTTGGGTCAAAGCAGTACTTGATAATTTTGAATAGAAAGTTATTGCCTTATCTTTTTCCAACTATGTTGGGGTCGGCTTTCAGTCTAACCGAATTTTATTGATAAATCGATGAGTAATCATGTAAAATAAATACATATACACAGAACATTGAATTTCCTCAATTACCGGTTGTTGTGATGCACAACAACCATTTCAAGCGAAACTGCGGACAGTAACCAACGCGGCACACGCTATTCTCCTTATCTGAGACCACATTCACACACAGTGCGGTGCTATGATTGTCGAAGTGCCAGTAACATTGTAAATGTTCCACATCGACGTCGATAACGGTCATAGGAATGATAATGCTATAACAGGAGGCCGACTCACGTGATACGATACTAATTAAAGGGTCATTTGCGTTTACTGGTTCACTTCGAATATGGGTGCTATTCCCGTTCTGTAAGTTCACCGTGAGATTGTAACAACGACACATTACACATTGGTTAATATATAATAGAATAGAAGTTCCTGTCGCATTTCTGTTATTTCGTTTGTTGTGCAACAAAACTCTTTGGAACTCTTTGGCTGTACCTTATTTTCAATGATTGAACTTTAATGAAACCTTTCAAGAAGTACAACACCGACAGAACTGCTGCTGTCCAGGTGCAAGTATTTACTATATAGCTCTTGTTTTCTGTAATTAGTACGAAGTGTGTGTTGTTCACTCCGTTGTGCTTTCTAGTAATATGCAGGGTGTAATTGAATTCATGGGTATCCTTTTTACGGGGTCATTATACTCATGATTATGAACAAGTTTCCCTATGGGAGCAACACAGATCGCGAAAAAAATTAGCTGTTTCCTACATTTATAGTTAATTGATTCAGGCGTGACTTTGCGGAAATCCATGATAAAATACTTAATAGTCTGTAGAATTTGATTTCTTACAGCGTTCTTTATGACTCTTTAAGAACAGTTAAGCGTATTAGGTTATTAAATATACGTCGTCTATTGTACCTTACTTTTACGTTCACATGACTCGTCAAGTTTTCACGATTAGTATTAATATACTAACTAAAATTTATTGTAAATGTAACTAAATTGGCGGAAGAGACCGCGGTCTAAGAGGCAAAACTTGAGCTTAAGTGCAGGAATTTATTGATTAACAGTTCTGGTACTCACCCAAACTACACAAAACTTTAACCAAGTTTGGAATTAAGATAGGTTACCTAAAATAAATAGTATGTTTCTCGATTGATTAAATTTTGTCGAATCTTGGTAATTTGTTAAGAATTATAGTTTCGTATGGTGTATTAATTAATTCTGCATTCATTTATTTAACATATGAAAAAAAATGAAATGAAAAAGCGTTTATTCGTTGTTACATCCGTACTACAAAATATTTTACTTCTGCCAAACTGTAAAACAGTTTGTTGGCAGATGTAGCTCCCATATACAATTTTAATATTGATGTAACTATCTGTTAGTATTATATCAATAACAACTTTTACCTAAAACTAAACACACTTATTTTAAACAAAGGCTGACTATAAGCGTAAAGTTAAAACATTTTAAGTTGCGCAACAGAATTTAAATTCACAACGGTGAAGCCGCAAAAATCAGATAGTATGACATAAATTTAAACAACAACAAACAATCATAAACGGAATCTACACATCTCCAGTCATGAAGTTTTGATAAAAGGTGCTAAAAAGAAACTTCCCCATTTTGTTTTTAAAAGATACTTTCGTGGTACAGCTATTTTCTAAATCGGAAGGTATGTCGTTAAAAATTGTTGGCACTAAGCATTTTCTACATCTTTGCCCATAATAATTAGTACAAGTGGGTACCACAAATCTTCTGATACATTTATTCCTTTTAGGTCTTATGCATACCGTCTCGATTTTAAACTCATCCTTGCAATAGTTCTCTATAGCCAATAACAATACCACCTTTCGATGAACTGGCAACATCTTACACTCTAAGAATAATTCTTCATAATCACTACTTTTACAACGTGTTTTTGTGTTTCTATCAACTAAAAGTTTCATAAATCTGATCTGTAATAATTTTATTTTATCTTAATATGTTTTGAATGTGTTACCATAACATGCCAGTCCATATGAAAGTAGCGAGTCAACCAGCGCATAGTAGACCGTGTGCAAAGTAGCCCTATCCAGTACAAAACTAAGATGGTGGAATTTTACAAGCACTAATCGGAGTTTGTCACAAAGGTGTGTTATGTGTGTTTTCCACGAGAAGCTGTTGTCTATAACTAAACCCAAGTACTTGTATTCCTCCACCACCTCAATATCTGCACACGCACAATACGTCGCGCCGTCATCGTGCAGGCACTCATAGCTATGCCCCACCACACGCGGCGGACGCTCACAATTTTTAAGATAAGGAGACCGTATACGCATACACTTAGTTTTATTTATATTTATTATGATCCCATTATCATGGGCCCATTTAATGATATTTGTGAAATCCTCCTGAATATTCCTTTCATTTACATCTAATTCTTTATCTGCATACACTAAGCAAGTATCGTATATCGTTACACTTCATGAACATAACTGGAATATTAAGGTAAATCGTTTTTTTTTTCACTAATTAATGGGTCTACTATAGACTGTGACGTCACCTGGTTGAAACCGATGGATGAAATAAGGAACCTCGGAAATGTGGTTTAGTTTGTAAAACATAAAATCGTAGCATTGAGCGTAGCGTGTCCGCTACGCCGCAACTCAGTGTGAGCTACGGCGTAGCGACACCGCTACGCGCACATTTACGTTGCTTGCAAACTTTGGCGAGCAGGATATTACCTAAATATATCATTAGGATCCGAGAGCCATTACAAATAGGTGTTCTTTTAAGATCAAACAGTGATCTTATCAAGTTCTGCTATGAGCGTATGTGATAAACTTTAATCACATTATATTTTATATCCAATACTTCCATACACTAAATGGAAATAAACGCTGAATATCGCTCTCAATTTTTCGCCGCCAAGGAATGCAATGAAATGCAAGTGTGAATCTTCTTGTCTAAGCGATCGACGACTTTATGAAGCATGACATAAATTTTTCTGTAGAGTACACTTCTAGTTCCTTTTAAATTATTTTAAGAAACTTCAAATTGTGGACAAAGATAATGAATCAAAGTGAATCCTTATTTAAAACCGTGGTAGGATGATTTTGTTTTGAGTTTAAAATTACTGCGATTGAAATAATTTGTTTCCCTTTTCTACAAACAGATTATTTTACAATATTAGAAAGTAGGTTTTGAACAAGTTGACAGCATGTTTCGAAGCGCGTTGATATCGTATATACTCAAACTTGTGCCTAATCTAACCTTACCAACTCCTTCAAATAGTTATTAACACTTGCAAATACAGCAATTCATTATATTGCTATGTGACGTGACACATCGTCGGGTTTTCTCGCATATTGCACGGAAATCGTATTATCAGCTCACACAGTGTGGTACGTCTTGTGAATTAGAGAGATGTGTTTGAAGAGGAAATCTAAACTTGTGGTGTTAGTATTTTATTCAATATTAGTATGAAATCCAATAGGTACTTTTAGTATGAAAAGTAACAAAGGTAGGTAACATAGACAGACATGGAGGGAATTATGTTCAAAGTTATTTATATGTGTCTCTAATGTTGGTAAATGTTGCTTTCGTAATTCATACCTATTCGTTGTGTGATGAAGATAATATTTCTGTACCATATCAAATTCAAAGGGATGATTTAAAACCACTAAAAGGTTTTATGGTTGTGCGAGTGCGATATTTGTTTTGTTCTATCACGCGATCGTTATACAGGACAGCGCATCATGAACAAATTAAAAAAAAGCTTATTGAAAACAGGTGCGAAATATTCAAAGGATTATAATCAATTTGGCTTTGCGTATGAACTGAAGCCAGCGGCAGCCCGGATGGATCGGTGAATTTAATTATTTTCATAGCATACAAGCCTTTTTAATTTTATCAGGCAAATCGGATCCAATGCAAAATATTAAACAAACAAATAAGTTACTCTTTTACGAATGGAGTAAATTCAATTTTATAGGTATTTATGTAAGTAAATATAAAACATACTGGTCTCAACAATTATTAGCAACACAACAATTAGCAACTAGAATACACAAAGCCTGGAACTAAACCTGCGACCCGAGCACAGAATGTCATCGAACATTTCAACCCACATTTTACGACTACCCGCAACTTGTACATAACTAACCGAGAATTAAACTCGCGCTTGACCGCACAGGAAGAGCGTTTATTAATACGGACTGCGGACGTCTTAGAAATATGCCAATTGATGAATCTTGAATGAATTAGACCTTTCCTAAATGAACGTTTCGGGAAGATTCTAGACAATTGACATTTTGCTGTTGTGTTTATGTGAATGAGGCGTTTTAAACGCCATCATTCACATAAACACAACAGCACTTTCTTTCCATCAAAATATTACTTTTGTGTAATTTCGGAAACCATGCAAAGAATAAAATTTCCCTAAAATATTTTAATTTCTTAAACTTCAATTGAAATTCTGAAATCAATAGTTTCCTATTTGTTTTTTTTATTTTTATTAAGTAGACTGATCTAATTGTTAGACATTACTAATTTTTTTTCTTTATGTGATTCTATATACACAACAGCGTATCAAGATTTTCTTAGAAATTAAAACTACAATTTTACTTTAGAAAATATATCTACTAGTTTCATTATGTACATATTTATAATGTGATTACCTATGTCATCAATGTTGCTTTCTATAAATTAGGCATAATTCCGTAAAGTGTGTTGTAGCAGAGAAAACAATAGTAGCAATAATAAACATTATTATATCATCATATCATCATTTTTTACAACTATGGCGCCGGCCCTGCCGCACAAAGCCGCACAAAGCATCGCAAAGGATAATGAACGTGCAAAAACCGGGGGTACATGCCGCGCGGCAAAAGCCGGCGGCCATGCCGCCAGCATAGTGTGTAGGTGCTATTAGATTCGCGTCTATTAATTGATAATCCAAGACGTGTAGGTACATAATTAACAATTGAGTTAGCTTTATCCATTTAGTTGGTTGAATTTAATTGCTAACAATTATAATTAAGTTAACGAAGTATGAATAGTGTTAAGATTTACTTCATCTATTTTAAACTAAGTTAGTAACCAAGTTTGTTTGAGGACCAAATTAATTTATGCAAATAAAGAAATCGTTCGTTGAGAAGATAGTTTACTACAATAGTACTGTAAGAGCCTTTATGAATAGTTTATAAGGTGATGGCATACTATGAGATAAACGCTCATTCGTATTAAGAATATTAGGAAACAATTAGGGGTCAGCTTGAAGACCTGTATGACATTATAATATAAAATGTAAAATTATTATAAATAAATTTGATTTGATTCTAAATAATTACGCAAGATGCAAGTACTATAAACTCGCGTTTAATTTCATACATATAGTACCTACATACATGTACAAGAACCTTTGATCAGAAAACTTTGAAAATAAAGAATAAAATTTATTTTATCGTTCCTTTTATATCAAAGACAGTTTCCTTCATATGACATATGAGAAACAAAACACACAGATGCTTAACTAAACCGCGGGCTAATATAAATTATTCAAATAAGGGTATCGACCCTTATTTGAATAATTTATATTAACCCAACAATGCGACTAACTGAAAACACATACGAACGAAGCAAGCTAATTATATAAAGCTTATAAAAAGGGGATTCGCTCTATATTAATTCAATGACTAATTTCACGTGGCGAGCGAATGAATTAGGCTCGGATGGTGTCGGAGAACTTTAGCTTTTAATCCACCTCAGAGTGAATGGATGTCAAGAGTCACCTTGAGTTTGCTCTGAATCTTACAAAATATTCCAATTGTAATTAGAAGCTGTGTGGGTGTGACAACGTTTAGGATTCACATTTAGTCAAGTATTTTTTCTCGGTTATGTATTTGTCTATCAGTTTTGATAATATAAGGAATAAATTATAAATCAGAATCACAGATCAGGATTTATAATCAAAGTAGCAATTGCATAAACTAAATTCCCCTTTTTGACAGACCTATCTACCCTTCGTAACTTTATTACCGTGATTGGGTAAGAACTACTGGACTTAAAGCATATTTGTAAAGATTACGTCCTCGTTCCCATCCCTCGGGGTTTTCCTAACAATCACAGCCGCATGTGCCCGACTAACTATTTTTCTAACCCGAAAATGTTGCCCGAAGGATAAGTTTTGTGAAATTATTGGTAGGATTCGATTAATTTGGTCAGGTAATTAAATACATAGAATTCGTTACTTTCTATATTTTCTGCAGACGGTGATGGTGCAGCCATCACCCTCTGCGAGCAGCATTTACCCACTCACTGAATATTTCGAGACTCCGCTAGATTCTTACTTATTGTTTTATTTAACAGTCTCAAACATTTTCTTAATTGATACAGTTCAATTAAAAGTGGACAGGTGACCAAGTTGTCCTCTTTCCAAAGTAAATTCCAAGCAGCACAACTTAAAGGAAATGAGGCCAAAACTTTGTTCTGCCCTGTCTAATTAGATTCCAAGGATTGTCCTAGATTCCATTAAAGTGTATTTAAAATACTGTTTTACAAATTAAATGTAAGCGATTGTCATGGCGCCTGTTCAGACTACGATGTATTGTATCATTTATAAAGATCTTCATTTCAGTTAGATTTTACTGTTTTATTTACGGAAGGTTCTAGTTTTCTATACATAAGTAGTTTTATTATAATAATCTAACTTTAGACGGGGATTAAACAAAAGTAGTAATGATTTATATTCATAAAAGGAACTAGGTAGATATAAATAAAGCTTTTATCGTGCCAACCATTGTAGTAACAGCGGAGTTCGTTTCGTTTCAATTATTGTGAACAAATAATTTAGTTAAGGAAAGTGCAAAACTAACTGAAGCAGAATATTTTATGGCCTTTCATAGCTTCCGCAGACAAGTACCATGAGACAGCACAAAGTTATGCTAGTGCCAAGTAAAGTACTACTGACATAGTATTAAGCCTTATTTATTAACACAAGTTTAGAATATAATAAAAATATAATTATTATGCACATACAGGCCTGTCGCCCAAAATAAATGGTATTATTAATACTTCTCTCATGAGATGAATTGAAGGCTGCTGATGCACTTCATAACGTTTATTATAGCTGCAAAACTATCACAAGTGACACATAAACACACAAGACGTGGGCACATAACACGCATACGCACTACTTTGCGCTAGATAAGGCTATCTCTGCTTACTTGGCGCGTATTCAGGAGTTTGCGTTACGATTATAACTAGATATTGTTGTTTTGATGTGCTTAAAGCTTAATGATCGCACGAGAAATGTGTCTACGTTTCTTGCAACAGTTGCAGCTTATACTTATTATATAGTGAGCTCTATTACTTACCAGCTCACAACACAGTGACCCACTTCTCTCAGAAGATGAAGTGAAGGTTGCTAATGCACTACATAACGTTTAAAACCACAACAATACCACATGTGACACATAATACGACACGTGAGCATATAACACGCATACTCACTAGCTGCACTAGATAAGGCAATCTTTGCTTCTTTGAATAAACGAGATTATTCTCACCGAGGCGCTGCACAGGAAATGACTTACATCTGCATAGATATTTCCTATTTGTAGCCTTTCCGCAGATTTGTTGGAAATATGTATTATGTACGAACTCTAATAAGTCAGCCAGTGTACATTTACGTAAGTAGTAATATGATCTTTTGAAAATATATCATTTGTCCTCAACTTAATCCTTAACATTGTTTTCTCCTTATGCCAAAGGTTCTCTCGAAATATTGAGGTAAGTATGATTTACATAAACGCTTGGGGCCAAGAAAAAGAATAAAGCAATTAGCAAACAGTTCAGCTACAAAGAATTACCATAATCTGAGCTATTAACCGTGTTGACAAGCCCAGGGGAGACCTTCGCAAAAAAATGTGTTTGATGGCCATAAAATTAATTGCTATAAAAACAGTTAAGCTTTTTCATTTTCAACGTGAAAAGAAAAACCTTTGAATGAATTTTAATTATTTAGACTAATTAATTGTTTTTTGTTATATTGTCTTATTAAAGTTGTAGCATGGTTTTGTCCTGGTCTCAATCACCTTTATATCATCAATGAAGTAATATAACATTAAATTAATATAAATTATAAAGCTTTTCAAGCGTCATGGCTTTATATGCGGAAAACTTTTTCTTTTTTTCACAATCTATGACTGAAGCGCTTCTGTAAAGATTTGTCTTATCATTATAATGTTATGTAATTTCGGTATTTTTATATACCAAAATTTACGAAATACATATATTATTATTTTCCACAAACATACACTAACAACAGTGAGTCATATCTACGTCACTTGACTCTCGAATCCTCCATTCTCGCATTGACGGCTGCAGTTGTCTCTGCCGTTGGCAACGTGCCGCTTGTGTACATGAGCACTAAGGTGAAAATCCCGGTTAGTCTGCACAAATCTCGTTAAGTATGCGCGTTGCGTCGGCAGAAGCCCGATGTTACTACAATACGAGTTTTTAACGTCCATCGCGGAAATACGTCGAACTAAGGCTAAATTTAAAATGGAAATTGATCATTGACTTTATTCAATATTTGGTTTTTTTACATTCAAATTGGTAATTCCAAGGTGAATAAAACTATACGAACTCAAAGAAGTACAGTAGGCTATGTTTTATTCCTAAGTAATTAATTAAGGAGATCTATCTTCCAAGTCGCAGCCGGCGTTAAAAACTAAACATCAGCTCATAAACTGTGCTTCTAGAAGCGTCAACTTAATTTAGTGAAGTTTCATTTAGTCTGTTCAAATACAATCATTTTAATTAATTGAACCTTAATCACGTCGAAAAGAGCGATTCAATGAAATAAGAAAGAACCAATGAATGAATGAAGATGAATATAATAAGAAAGTGATTACTTTGTTATTTAATTTAAATTATTAATATTGGATTTTAATAGGAGGTTTATTAGTGTAAGAAGTAGCGCCTACCGTAGGGCTCATGAATGAAATTGTAACATTAAAAAAAATGTTAATAAGAAGCAAGAAAGCAAGAACCTTCGTAATTTATAAAATCACAAAATTCTTACACATTTCCCCACATATACCTGTTCAGGTGCATATCTCCTGCGACGCGGATGGTGTAAAGTAGGATCTGTACATAAGCACCGCTACAAAATATCTTCTTTTTTATGAACACGTAAAGTCCTCTCTACGTAAGAACTGACACACTTGATACATGTACGCGACAGTTTATCGCACGCAGCCATTTACAACTACTGAACAATATTTATGAGCAACTGTTATTGAACAAGAGGAAGTGAATCGGTTTGATGGTCCTCGAGACCTTTTTGTGTTGTCTGGGAAAGACAGAAAAAATATTGGTTTTGGCAGGTGCTACCGTACCTTGGGAATCATTTATAGAGGAAGGTGAAAAGAAACGAAAAATACGATGTCGGTCCTGCATATTCATATTAGCCAATTCAATTAGCAGGCGTTAACGAGAGCCTAGGCATTAGCGAATTAATTAGTCGGTCTCTTAATGAATCGAGCTGGAACACGACGTATATCGGTAATTCCATTTAGACCATTTTCACGAATCAGTAGCGACAAAAAGCGAACGCGATTCATATCACTAAATATTTTAGATCAGTCGACCGTGAGCATACATACACTAGGGCTGCCCGAAGGAGATATTTTCAATATCTGATCAAAAACGATCAGCCCATTACAGCCTCCAGATTACTATTAACATTAACATGAATATTTTTGGAGGAAAACATCCAAGAACATGACGATGGTGCTTCTATACTGCAGATATTTGTACTAATGGTGTTATGTATAATGTTGTTATATTTCTTAAACACACAAGTAATGATTGTTTACCGTAACGAGTAAGTGCTCAAACAAAATATGATTGAGTTTGAGTTTTCCACGTCACAATCCGTGGCAGCCCTACAGCTTCGTCTTGCAGCAACATGGGAGACCAAAATATATATTTTTTCTTTTAAAAGACTTTAGTCACGTATTAGGATTTATTTCTCCGGCAGCATTTACGGTTAAAATGTTATTTCTTTTTACATGTGTTGACTGTTAAAAATCGGTAGGTACGCGGGTTTCGCAATTAATAAATAAATGAAATTGGTGTTACTTTTGATAGAATTCTCTTGTTTTGCAAATGATTGACTTTCTTACACTACTTTCTAATAAAAGTCATCTGTTGGTAAAGTCAAATAAATCATTAAAATGGGTATGAAATTCTGTTATTTATTTCAACCAAAATAAAACGTGACACTTCGTAAATGAACATCAAATAGGTACAGAATTGCTTCGCTCTCATTTTCAGAAATAGTAAAAAACGCGTAACTCCAATTTTATTTCCTTTTCACCTTAATCAGCGTGTCCAGAATTCAATCATTCAAATGTTGGAATAATAAAAAAGGTTCCATCTCTAATTTTGCATTATTTCAATCACTCGAAGTGTTCGGGTGGACGACGGACGTGACTCCACAAAAGCCTTTTTATTCCAATAATGATCGTGTATTGTCTGAATTAATACCAGACTCGACGAAATTCATTGTAGAAATCGAACAATCTGTTAAATTATTCAGCAAGTCCTGTTATTTTTTGTGATGTAAAGGTCGCGTCAATTATTTTATGAAAATTCATTCATTTCTAAAATACTTTTTTTTAATTAAACGTTCCTACTTTCATACAATCCTACAAACTGATAACAAGGTTCAATAAAAATTAAAATATTTTATTTCGCATAAACCTACAGGGGTACTTATGAAACGTCAGAAGCTAAGTGCACGGTTTCAAATGGTCGTTTTGTATGGAGAAGAGCCGGCAGTAAACTACACGGATTCTGCATGTATGCACCTATATTAGTATAGTTTTCGATATTTTTATCTAGTATCCACTATGTTTGTATTATGTACTTAACGAGTTGGTATAAAAATAATATTATTATAATATGAAACGGCAAATGTATATGTATGGAAATGTATTTTACTGTGTCTAAATAATAAAAATAATATAAAACAATCAGTAATTCTAAATCATGAAACTAATCTATAAGCCACTCAAGACAATTGCTTTTGATGACGACACCTACATCCCACTGCCACTGGTGGTATTATTACGACTTTGAACACTTGCCAAAGATGAAAACCGGTCTGTAAGAGTGTCATTCCAGCATTACTGCGGTTTCTATAAAACTAATCGCGTGAAAGCTTCTTTGAGAGACAGAATAATCTTTCGCATCTTAAAAACACATAACACTTTGAAAGAGGTGACTGATTGAGCTAATTAAAAGAAAACAAACGTAAAGTTTGTTTAGTTGTTGACTATACTGCAGCAACGACGGATCTTATCGATTTACCGGTACAGCTCTGCCTATCCCTTAGGGGTTACCTAAATACATGAAGCTATGCACCGATCAAATACTAAGGGTTTCACTACATCAATGTGTGAACCCGAACCCACACAATAATCCTAAAAACTTTTGTTACACATTGTGTAAAAACATCAAATCTATATTATTCGTTGTAGTTTATGTGGGTCAGATTGGCTCCTCGCAGAACACATAAAGTTTACGATTCTTGGAGGGTGTCCAGGAGATACCGTCCGTTGCCAAAGCCTACATGTTTCACTCTTCATAAAACTGTCGGAGCGATGCAAAAAATGTTTCAACAGCGTAATTGTTATGTGTACGCTGTTTCACGCGCGGGGTGTCGCGCAAGTGAGTCTTTTAGTGTTAATGGCACGGAAAGCAGTTTAACGTAAGAATGAAAACGCTTTTTATGTCAGCCCATTACCTATGAGCTTCCAATTTTTCTTTTATGTATTAGCATCAGAATGGGTTTCCTTAATTGACACGGCTATTTCAATTGCGAGCCAACCTCAGTTTCATCGTTTAAATAGAGTATGTTGTGTGTTGTCTCTTACCTGAAACAAAATTATCAATATAAAACTTCTGTAACACTTCAATAAGCTGATAATCCACTTACTCCATTGTGCTACGCTCGAATTTGTGGACGAGTATGTTTACTTAAGACAAACTGACCGAATATGTAGGTCCAACTTTGTGGAAAAGGTCAATCTTAGAATCCGACTCGGCTGGGCAGCGTTCGGGAAGCTACGCAATATCTTCTCGTCCCACATACCGCAGTGTCTCAAGATGAAAGTCTTTGACATTTTGTCTTTGCGTGTTTCCAGTAATGGCACTACAACCTATGACACTGAAACGTGGTCGCCCACAATGGGCCTTATCAGAAGGCTAAAAGTCACTCAAAGGGCAGGGCGATGCTTGGAGTTTTCCTACGTGATCGAATTAGAAATGAAGAGGTCTGTAGGAGAACCAAGGTAAGTGACATAGCTCGAATAATTGCCAGACTTAAGTGGTAATGGGCAGGACTGCGTACCGGAAGACATAGCGTTGGAAGGCCTCCCACAAGATGGACCGATGACTTTGTGAAGGCCGCAGGAAAACGCTGGATGCGGGAAGCACAGAATCGGTGGAAGTGTCGTTGCTTTGGGGAGGCCTATCATATGTCCAGCAGTGGACGTCTTTCGGCTGAAATGAGTGATGACTATTTAGTAACAACGTAAATACCACCTAAATTATTATCTCTTTTAACAAGAAAATATTATTAGAGAAATGGTTGCTATCTCTAAAGTAACTAAATGTTACTCCACAAATAAATACGTTCTGTTTCTATCATGTAAGTGGGAGGTCCTATTAGATCCACTCTCGGAGAAAAACAATATTCACAGTCCAATACGAACACGCTTAAAGAGCACTTCACTTTTATTATAAGATAATACTTCTAACTGAACGTGATAACATTTCGATAAAATAACGAGTAGACTCGTACTGGTTTTATATATTTTCTTATTCGTATTGATCTAATAATTCTGTGCCAAGATTTGGCCAAGTCAATAGAGGTCCTTTCAATACGCAGTAAATCGTGTTTCGTATCTGATACCCGTATACAGAGGTCATGAAAACGATAACTTGAAAGGGAAACGAAATATGAAATAAATCATAAATATACACGAGTTACAATCACGTACAGCCCATTTATTCCAGGCACAATTGGTTCTGGGAATACCACTTAAAAATTGTTAAAAAAAAAATCTTTAGTATTGTTTTATGAAAATATTCCTTAACGTTTAAATTGAAGTCGGTTTATTTTTGTATTAGATATAAAGACTACCCGTGACGCTATTATTCGTTAAATTAATTTGCTACAGACGAAATCGGTTTTTACATTCAACTTTCTACAGCGTAGCAGGCGTAGCGATGACGTCACGTGTGCTACGTCGTAGCAACCGCGTAGATCTTCACAACAACTCTATTGCAATTTTTCATAGTGTAAAAGAGATTGTATTCAATTGTCATACAGAGCTTAATCTTTCATCCAAGTGGAGGGGTGTCATGGAAAAGTATCTATTTATCCAAGCACAAAGGATATCTTCGAAAGATTAAAGCCAAAAGTCAAACTGTTAGACGAACACTGCTGTAAAGAGTTTTTGTTACGTGAGTGGTTTGAACAGGTCCTATTTTATTCAACTGTGTCATTAATTCTAAGCTCAATATTCGAGGAGGGAAAGAAGATCATTTGCAACCCGCCATCGGCAGAATGTTTTTGGTTAAAAGTAGTTACAAACATATTTTGTCTGTACCGTTTCCTTTAGATAAGAGCCTTCTTTTATTTGTATGTTACTCTTATTCCTTGCCTTTCTTATAAAAAAAATTGAAAATAAGCATTTATGGGCCCTAATCAATTATCGAGAGATCATTCAATCATTTAATTGGAATGATATTGTGTATGTGTTAAAAACTGCTGAAAGACCTGCCTTGGAACTAAAGTTTCTAGAATCTTTAGAAGGTAAACTCTTTATAATTTCGTGGTTGTGAAAATTATTTGTATTCTCTCAAAACCGAGAAGTCAATCATAAAAATTGCCGGCACATAATCCGACAAACTCCTTCATGATGAAATCTAGTAAACCATTTCTAAGTGAACTACATTTTAAGAGCCGTAGATACAAACATGAAAGTAGTTAACCAAATATTTCTATTATACACGCTTTTTTAAGTTTATACATAAGAACTTTCTCTTTTTTAAATTATATTTCTCAAGAAACGTAATAGATGATGAAAACACGTAATTATCAGAATTTCCGCTTAAACTATTCTGGAGCTTGCCATAACTTAGTGAACGATGCTATAACAAACTTAGGGTCTCATCAAAAGATAATAGGAGTCTGCGAAATCGACAGTAAGACAGAAGCTCATAAAATAGTTATAGATTGGAAGGTTACTGGTAGTAAATAAATATTCTTACTATAGTATTACAGGAAAAAATAATCCTCGTCTACAAACCATTAGAATTGCTGGTTTTTTTTTAAGAAATGGATAATTGTAAATTCGCGTCTTCATTGAAAATAAAGAAGTGTTCACTGTCATCCGGCGAACAGTCGAGAGCTGTCTCTTGTCTGTTATTAATGGAGCAGAGACGGTCTGAACCGTTATGGGTAATAAAAATAACATTATAAATAGTTATTTTAGGATTGCCACGAAAATGAATGACGATTTGTATCCGTCGCTGGCAGGAGTCGACTTTTGGCATGGTTGACTGAATCAAAGTTTTTTGTTGGCTCGGTTGTCTAAATATTTAATGACAGTGGAATTAGATTGACATGAACTTTGATAACTTCACTTTTGACCTGAATCTTGTGTTATTATAAAGGTATGAAGGACAAGGTGTAAAGTTCACTCATCCTCCATAGAAAAGAAAGGATTCTCCGACCAGACGGGTTGTGTCTGGTGGGGTTCTGCCCGACGATTGATGTCGGGGCGTTGTATATATACTGGTCGCGCGTAGGTAAACCCTGCTTGCGCGAAGCAGAATTTTGCTTGAAGTCAGTGAGATGCATAGTTCGCATGTGGCGATGTAAATGCCGCCACACTATAATGGTAAGAAAATAATCGTTGTCATAGGTTCTTCAATTCACTATCAAGTAGATAATTAGCATAAAACATGTTTAACAAAGTTTTTTAACAACAACATACATGTTATAAAGTTAAAATTAATTATGTAGGTGCCATACAAAAACCAGCCAATTATTTTTAACTACGTGGCATAATGAAATATTAACATGACATAAGTACACAATTATCATTTCAGTTACATTAACACTTATGTGTGATATGGTTTTATTAATTGGGTTTCCGTTGCTTTGTCAAAAGCATATGTAAGTAAATAATAATATTGTTTTAAACATTCCTTTTCATTCAGTTACCAAAATAATGTCTTAACCAATTTGCAGACATTTCGCGGTCATTGACGTGAAAACAGTTGCTTTTCATGACCTGCTGCGTGCCGGTTGTTTACCCAGTTAAGACTTGTGTGACCTCGTTGCCACGAGGCTCTATCCGTAGGCGAATGTTTAAGTAACCTAGAAACTAAGCTTGTTCTGTATACAGCATGTTACAGAAAGCCATGGTAATTATTTCAATTAGTAATAATAAAACTTTCAGCTGGTTATACCACCGTTACGATCCTGAAGTAAGTAATAGAAAATTACAATTAAAGTTCTACATTTCACATCTTAAGCTGGACAAGGCATTAAATAAAAACTTAATTATGTACCATTGCCGAATTTAGCCAGACGTTTGTTAAACATTTTCAACCGAAGCCACAGACTGAAACGATCCCATTTGAGTACGCATCGAGCTCTAACACGTAATATTGTATGTAATTCGGTCATTAACAAACTAAGACTAGCTGTGTCTCAATGCCCCATACATACATTAATATTTACTCGCTGTGTTTCCATGAAACTGATTGGTGCATGGAAATAGAACCATTCCCAATTTACAATACTTCCCGGTATACCAACGTAATTTTATCCTGGTTCCGAAAAACTATGTAAAGTTGAAATAAAAAGAACAAAGATATAACGAATGTAGGTCACAAAAAGTGTGAAAATCTCTTTACTATGCCGCATGCCCCGAAATAATAAACTGAAATAGATTTTCACTAGTAATTCAAGCGGCACAAAATACGTTTTTTTTTTTTTCCGGAAAATAGCCAATGTTCTCACACAGGGCGGTCATCTATTCGAATTTCAAAGGGATATATTCCTACTACTACAGAAGCTACACTAGAAAGTGGATACATTTTTAAAGTACCAATGTTCGATTAACGAGTTAGAAATTATTCTTTTTTGACTTAGGTTTTTACGGACTTCAAAATATGCTTTTGGGCTGTGACGCTAAAAATATAAAAGTACATACATACTTAGGGTGTACAAATAACCAAAACAATTGTTTTATCGGAAATTAATTAAGTCATAAAAGTAAGTCAAAATTGTTGTCCAGGAACGAAATGAAACGTCAACTTTAAGTATAAAGAATGCAAATGAAAGGTTCTCGTTAGTTCAGTTCAGGAGCCGAACCTCCGTCTCCGGGCTCCGGCGCCGCTCTGTTGAAGGAAATGGATGGAAATTGGAAACCAAGGGCGACCTAGAGCTTTAGTTTTGTAGTTGAGCAGAACATTAAATGTGGACGTTTTCTGAGTATTCGTATTGAAATTGGTTTGCTTTTATTTAACGTACTTATTATTAGTTAGGGAGTTTTTATGAAAAAAACTCTACTCTACCTATATGTTTCAGGAATAAAACGAGTAGGTATTGACAAATCCAATTCCTAGTTTCATTAAAAAAGTATTAAACAAAAACTGCTGAGCAACTTCTGAAGCACTGTAATACGTTCTACACTTTGTTACTACCCCGAGCTCATCTCGCTCCACATTCTTACTTCCAGTATTTTAATTAGAGAAGCATTTCTACACCGCGGCCTTTTCCGAGGTTCCGCACATTTTATGAGTATCATATAGAGATGCGCCGAATGAGACGAGAGAGCGATGGTACAAAAGATTGTTTGCAATTGTGCTACATAAAAACTGTAGGTAAATTCATTAAAAAGTTCTCAAAATTTTTGCAAGTGATGTAGCAAGCGATTGCGGCATTCATAGCTAAATGGATGAGTCGTTGAATTTGGCAACAGTTCACGTTGCTAAGTGCAAATGTCTGGCTATTATTAAAATGCAGGAATTACAAGATATTTTATTTATCTTGTCGTATGCCGATTCATATGTCGTAGTGTCATTTAGAGTGCAACTGTTTTATAAACTAATTATACTTCCCATCTTCAATTAGCTGGTGTAAAAGAGTAATTGGCTGATACTGATATACATACTGATAGTGACTGACTTACATAAGTGACAATTAAATAATAAGTATTTCGGTTTTTCAATTTATATTGACTTGACTACCTAAATTATTAACCACCATAATTATTTATATTTGCACGCCATAATATGTGGCAAAGATGTCTGAAACTGTATTTTTTTTATGTTTTCCTGCATGCACGTTTTTATTTTTATATGTGTAAAAATTTAAAACAGGTTTGAGCAAATAAATATGTCTTATCTTACGAGTATAATATAAAACTTTTGTCATATTTCGAAACTATCAAGCAAAGGCGAAACCTTATTATACGTTTTGAAGTTATAAGAAGTCGCGATAATAATAAATTATCTTTTATCTTATGTGCCGCATTGAAGGACATTCACATTAATTTCCCTATAGTGTTTTGTTTTTCACACAAATGTGTGAAATTCTGACCTGAACAGCCAGTTTTAAAATAATAAATACAAATTGTGTTTCGTACGCATGTGAAGCGAAGTGTCTTTGAACGTTCCAGATGAAACGTTCACATTCATTCTATGATAAGTATTGCTACTTAGCTGTAAAGTGCTGTCGTACCGTAATCATCATTCTCTTGCCCTTTTCCCAATTTATTTGGGGTCGGCGCTACATTTTTCGTCCATACTTCTTTATTAGTCGTCAGCTCAGTGGTCACCCCCTTTCTAGCCATATTATCTTTCACACAGTGCATCCATCGTTTCTTTAGTCTTCCCATTCTCTTAAAGCTATCCGCATTCATACTCAAAACTTTCCTCATGACATTTTCCTCATTCCTCCGCATCACATTCCCATACCATGAACTTTTCAGTCACCGGTGCCACTTTCAGAATTCCTCTTATGTACTCATTTGTTATTCCATTGGCGTACCGTTAGCGTCATCGTACCGTAAAGTTTACTACAAAAACTCTCAAAAATCGATTGTTGTAGAAGAAACGGAACACATCAATGTTGTGTTTGAAATTGGGAATTTTGGAAGATTTTTTAAAAGAAATAAATTTTTTGCTAACTTTTTTCCATATAAAACTGAACTCTTATAGGAATAACAAAAACAAAACTATCTTTATTAAACATAAGAGTAAAGCTTGTTATCGTGTTACGTAAATGAGCAAAGATCTGTAAACATTTATAAACCTAGAAGAGGATT
This sequence comes from Agrochola lota, assembly GCA_947364205.1. Taxonomy (NCBI): domain Eukaryota; kingdom Metazoa; phylum Arthropoda; class Insecta; order Lepidoptera; family Noctuidae; genus Agrochola; species Agrochola lota. Next base: position 13,560,748 of record OX376235.1, on the reverse strand, counting down.
TACATTCATTATGCTCGTAAAACTTTTCTAATGCGGTAGGATTAGTCGGACACTAAATAACGGCCACGTATTTAATCGACCCTCAAATAATTCCCATTTTGATTTCCTAAAAATATTGTTGAACACTAATATAATGAATGGCGCCTCTTTTTGTGAACCTCTAATCAATTCTACTTTGGGGTCCTAAAAATAGTAAATAGGTAAGTAACTGCGACCAACTTGGATGTAGCTATTGCACGATTGTTCACAGTTCTAACCTAACCTGTTGGGTCGAGGCATCCTAGCTTAGTTACCGCAGTAAACCACTGTGAGAAAAGGCAAACAATTTAAAAAGAGGCTGTAATATTAAAAAAGGGTGCAATCCAAAAAGTTCGCAAGTGATTTAATAAATGAACCTCTAGAGGTTCATTAATTTTGAAAAGCGTACATCATTAGAAAGATCAAGGTTTTTAGGGGATCATTTAAATATTTTCCCCTAAATAACATTGAAGCTCAACGCTTCGTTAAGCCTCGTAGAGAAAAGGCGCGACCCCATGACGCAACGACTCGACGCGACTCCGGTAATTGTTATACCATGAAGTTTTCTTTGAAATTGTTTTGTTAGAGTCGCGTCGCGCCAGATTGCACGTAGCTTTAATCCTGACAAGCCTTTTTTTTTTTTTTTTTTTTGGCATCTTTGGGTGGAGCGGGAGGGCGTGTCAGACTTTTACTAACTAAAACCCACCCGTGTTCCTTCCCTTGCCTGTGTGCCGGGGCCACGATATCCCTTTCGGACAAACTCGCAACCCTGGCAGGCATTGGCTCTTGCGGACCCCGTCAGTTGGTGCTGACATCTCTTTGAGGCGCGCGTGGAACACAACGCGCCGTCGACCCGGACCTGCTATCTAATTACGCAACACATTTTCAATTTACAACTTTTGAAAGCAATTCTAGTCAAACGAAACCAATTTGACTCAATTGCAAATCGAAAATGTGTTGCGTAATTAGATAGCTAGTGCGAAATGTGAGTGCCCTATAGGTACACCTCTGCCTAACCCTTCGGGGAACACAGGCGTGATGATAAGTAATATTACAAACAAAAGAAAATCAAGAATTCTTATAGCATCACCCGATAAGCGATTTGATTGTATTACTAAACTACGGTTTTATTGAATTGTTTATCGCAAACATCGCTCTTGATTTTTGAACTGTATTATGAGCAAACTTTTAGTATAGAGTCGATTGATTCAATAACATACCATAGTGTTCTCGATTAGGTAATATAATCTCTATGGAATTCTTTCTATCTTACCTGTAGGTACTTTGAAGTTTTATTTTATGCAATTAGGCTAACAATTCGTTTGAGGCTGAGCTATCAGTGCGTACCGTAAGTTTTCGTACAGGACCACAGGATCATGGTTTGGACAAAATCTGAACTTTCAGCTCATATTTCAGAATGAAGCGAAAGAAAAACAAAACAAAGTTGACACTGGATACGTCCCGTTACTGTGGCCAGTAACGGGACGTATCCAGTGTCAACTACCGTACTCCACTGACATGTTATAAACAGCGCCCATTCTGCTTACCCAGCCCTCGGTGAACAGCGTGATGGTCACATGGACGGGCAACAATTTGCATATCGTTACAAAACCCGCACATTTGAATTTTATTGATACCGTGTAATTGGGCCGTATGTCATCTGGCACCATCGTTGCTTTTACTGTGTGGAAACGTTGTAGCGGTTTTTCACATTTTTTTACGTTATAGAAAGTAACGCTGTGTGGTAATTTGTCATTTCTATTATATTCAATTAAGTTCTTTGTATTGTCAAAGCTTACGCTACCCACTATTATGCAGAAGTTTAAGCAGGATCTGTTATCAAAATACTGACCTTAACTTTATTGACATACTTTGTTTGTTTTGTAAGATAATTACGATATTATTTGCATTACATCTTTCTTCTTTTGTTTACGATACTAAATTAAATGCGATCTAAACCACGTGCTCTTGTATTATCGTTATAAATATTGCGCGCTTGGCGTTCGTCCAATCTGTGATGTGATGTCACCGCGGTTGTGTATCAATGAACACGACTCTCTGCGCTGTGATGACGAGCAATCTTAATTGTATGGACACTTGGTTTGCAGAACAGAGGAATCTTCAATGAAAAAGTATTTAAATGAATCTGTAGCTTTCGTTCACCATAGCGGTATCTTTAACTGTCACAAACTGCACAGCACAAAATTATTGAAAGCCTAACTATAACTACAAACCATCTCACTACTTGACGTGTTCTGAAAGCCCAGTTATCGAAACTAGCACAGAACATTTTTGAAAATCAATAATTAAAAGTTTCGCCATAAAAAAACTTGGTTGGTCAAGTTTGTAAAGCATTTTGTAATGGCCGCCAACTCGCTGTAGATTTGCATAAAGTTCTAAAAGGGACAAAATAAAAAAAGAGGCGTAAAAGCTGTAATTATTTTCTACAGTAGTGCCGCGCTGCCTAATAGAGTGAGTGTACAAATAAGCTCCATTAACAACGTTTAGCAGCGTTGTTCTCACGTCACATCATAGAGAAACGAGTTCTTTATAAAAGTTGAAGTGAACGAGCTCAATGAAGTTTATTTCCATTAAGAAAACGCTGAGGAAACATTAAGGTGTAGTAACGATAAATAAAAAATTTACTGCAAAAAGTAAGTTATAATAATATTGCCAGCGTTTCTTTCTGCGCAGGTCTTTACCAAAAATGTATCGACATCACGCATCTAAAATAGACTGGGCTATCCTATTTATTAATAGCTGGAACATGCGTTGCAACAAAATAGCGATTCAATACACGCCAGTTGGCTTTCCAAAACAAACTTTATTTACACAACTTAGTAAAAACACGAACAAGCCAGGAAAAATCTGTTGTAGCTACCTATCTGAAATGCTTTGGTTCAACGACCTACTTGCCTTTAGAATGTATCTGCTTATAAAAGCATGCTTCGCAAACGCCGCACACGGTATTAATAACATGAAGCCTACCTTAATTAGGATTACGAAGGAACACAGGTTAATCTTTTCAGGTTAATTTGAATACATAAAGCATTACCCCGTGCGAGGGCAAAAGGGTGCTCGAGCCGCCAACCTTCATCATAAGCCAGGGTCACGTGAAGTATGAGGATCTGTGTAAACGTCATGAATGTGCTAATAAGACTTGACCTTATTAAATGTTAACGTTTTTCTTCTTATCGTTGGGTTAGTAGAGTTTTAAAGCCGCCCATGGGCCTCTGACTTCTGACAAACGTTAACGAACGACATCGAGAGTGTTAACGTTATCGGAATTAGTTTAAATTTACATTTTTATAACTTACAATATTTAGTGTTAAGAATTTAATAATATTTTAAGATTAAACACACAAACAGTATCAAATAAACAAGTTTGTTGTTATAAACTAATTGAAAACACTTGGAACATTATCCTTATATCGCTTTCCCATAAATACCACAAGATCGAGTTGTTTATATCAACTTTAAAGAAAATAAACAAATATTGTTTTCCTAGAATGAGATATTTTCTAGTGGATTTATGTTAAGCTGAGCGATTGAAACACTGAATTGAATAAACAATGTTGCAAATAAGCAAATAGATAAATTCCCATTTTCATTAAAAAAACTGTTAAATTTTTTATGTTATTGAATCATTACGATGAATTGCAAAGTATTTCCAAGTGCAATTTTTATAATTTCATCGTTGCTTCAAATTTCATGCTCTCGTAGTGTATACAGGTTTAGTAGCTTGGTACTACACGACAATAAGCACTTGTCCTTGCACTGTGTGTGTAGATGACCTAAATAACGTTTACAAGTTTCTCGCGAAGAGCAGCACTTAATACTCTATGCATAATTTATTCCGTTACCTGAAGGTTTCGGTCCGAGCTCCTCCGCACCAATCTCATCTTTATATAACTCCTTGATTCCGATGCGATGTATAGAAATGTAGGGTATTTTGGGAATAGGTTTTGATTAACATTAATGTAAAGCTACAACAACGTCATAATAATAAACACCAATTCGCGAATTAATGACTTGCATATTGTACGTTAACTATCTAAACAGTTCGAGCAATGCGTCAAATTAACGACACAACTTATTACATTAATATACAATTTAATAAACCGCTAACGATGGTTAACATTAATCTCAACTAGTAATAACAGATTTAAGATGATAATACTGTTTTGAAGTAGGCTGTTCTGTTGTGGTTGAAGTTCATCGTGGTTAATACTAACTTTCTCTGTTCACTGTTGTACGGTACAGTACAAAGTAGGAGAAATTCTGAACATCCCTAAGGGGTTGTGTGTATTCATACAATGAGTTGTTTTCAGAAACTAACTACTCTGCTATGTGAGTTGAAGTTCTGCTTCTATAGGTACATACATATTGCTTTTGTTCATATAAGTAATAAGTATAACATATTAAAAGAGCTTTTCTATTTTACTGCACACTTATGTATAACGTCAGCCATGTGTGGTTAGAGGCCCATTTCATGGAATTACGTTTGAATTTATAGCAGATTACCGGATCATCCTGCGTTTGTAAGGATTTAATTGTTTCGTTGGAACAATGAACAATAGAATGATAATTTCAATTTGTTATTTTTGTTATTGGATTATGGAGTACCAACAAAATTGTTTACGATTACCTTCTATGAGGAATTTTTTCAGAAACTATTTAGTTGTCATTGACAGTTACTTACGTGTATGACTGTGATTCCTTCATCCATGTGCAGGAGCAAGTTCTTAACCAACATCAATAGCTATAATTATTTTTTTTTTTTTGCTTATGTGCTGCAGTAGTTTGACAGGTAGTGAGAAAATTATTACAGCATCATTCGTGAAACACATCAACAACTTATCACACTATATACGTAATTTCTCGCAAAATAAAACAATTGGAACATTTTCCCATCACACAGTTCTTATAAAAACACTACGTACATAATCACCGAAGGATGTGTATACGGTATGTCTCTTAGGTATTAAACACTAAACACATAATTTTCTGCCTAAGATAAACCGCCTAGACAAATATGTGAAGCTTATTTGTGTACCTTACCTTAATATTGCCATATGAAACAATGTTTTCATATAAATATTTTGAATGTATGTATAAGGTTTAATATATCATAATGATATTCTCTGTTATGTAACGGAAGGTACTCATATGGATCAAAATAATATGTACGTATGTACAAGTACTGTCTCGTAATCTCCGACATGGCCATAGTTTACACAAAAAATTCAATCGTTTCTAGATTGTGGTTACGGAATACAATCGCGATAGAAATAGTTTTAGACCCGTATTGGTGATACAGATCACGCACATACAATACCGTCCGTACTGATAACCTGAAGCTGCGCTGTAATGCATTTAACTACAGTGAACCTAAGTGTATAATAGTGAAGAGTATTCGACCAGCAACAGCATTACGCTGTTATCTGAACCAAAATATGTCTGGTGATACATAAATGATTATCACTAGACAGTTATTTTAATGTACAACATAATAATTTGATCTTAAATGGATTGTTTTTTTTTTTTTATTATTTGAATTCGAATGCGTCCGTGCAGCGTTAAACTTTTCGACGATACTCCTAATAGCTAGGTTTAAAACCTAGCTTTATGAGTACGGATCCAGCACAAATTACAGTCAGTGAAAAGTCTGGAATATTGCTCTTTTCGGTAATACTCGAAGAGAAAGCGCAAACGTAGCTCACAGCGAACAAACTTTACAGAGCACCACGAAACAGAGTAATGAGCAAACAGCACAATGAAGATTATGTAATTTTAGTAGTTTGCTTTTACTTTGTACTAACTTTGATGAGTTGTGGACTTTGTTGTGGGCTGTAATAATTTGCTATTTTGAAAGACAGAGATTAAAGTGAACAGATCACTCGTTATGCAGCATATTAACTGCAAACAAGAACTCATTTCGGGAAAAAGTCTATTCCAGCAGCTGTTTGCGAAAACAGTTACTAAAAGCACTCGATGCGTGCCATACCATACCTTCCTACATTATGCAAACAAAACAATAAATCCCGGTCAAAGCAAAGGCCACCCAAGTGTTTATAAATAATACTGCAACACGTGTACTGCAACAATCAAACTCAGTGCACTGACTGAGAGGAACCTTGTAAACAACTCGTAAAATAAAATAGATGATTTATGACACGTACTACGAATGCAATACTTATTTTTAAGTCACTATATCATTAATATCATACGATTACAATCATGTCATCTGCTACACGTGGAAATACTTAACGTTTACGATCGAGTAAGTGTCGCGGTAACAGTCGCGGTCTGAAAATGTTTACCACCTTAAGGTTTATAATTGCATGCACCCATCTATGTCATAAGGTCGATGTTAAAGGATTTGATTAGTTATAGAACATAGATTATTTGGAATGACACGTCGTAATGTAGGATAAGTATAGAAACCCTTTTTTGTAAAAAAAAAACGAGTAAATATTAACTGGTGCTGGACTCCTTAGATAAAGATTGGCCCTTGGCAACTCTGGACAGAGAGAGGTAAAAAGATAGTAGGGAGGCCTTTGCAAAAAAAAAAACTGGCATAAATAGACATAAAATAAACCAAGCGAGGCATTAAGGGTCGTACAGATTTGCGTGGCAGTCGCGCGACGCGATTCTGTGTTATTATATTCGTAGAACAATTTCTATGAAAATGCGTGCGACATTACACACAGGATCAACCTGTCGCGCCGCGACACGGAAAATACTCTCTTGTGTCGCGTCGCTAGCGCAATGCGTTATCGCGGTGATATCGACGCGACACCATATAAAATGTTCCTTTGGTCTCGAAATACGACGATTACGAAAAACTCAAAAATTCTATTTTTTGTTTTTCGTAGAAATGATTTATAAGAAATTCAAAACATCTGTATTTTTTATAAGAACTTTATTTATATTATAACAACAGTTTATAATTTAATAACTAGTAGGTATAGCATCCATCAGCAGAATGTGACGGCACATAATCTAGTTGTTGAACGAATTGAATGTCGAACCATATCAGTTATTTGCGCGGTGGTTAGTATCAGCCATCGTCCTGAACTGCTTCTATGATCAGTTGCTTACCCTTCTTCGCCATGTCGCCGCATCCAAAATCCCACGGTGAATCGAGATATATTTAGTTCTCGCGATAAAGCACTAATATTCAAGCCATCTTCATGGAGAAGTAATATTTCAGCCCTTTGTTGGAGGGTTAAACCATTTTATTTAAATCTTAAATCATTATTTGTTATTTTTTACACACATAGACGTATAAATTTACACTTAATATTTTTGATAAATGTCATTGTACAAATGCAATTATGTCAATGAGTCAACTTTCAAATTAAGAAATAGTTTCATCATCAAAAAGTAATTAATACTCTTTTTGTTAGAATAGATGCTTCACAACTATGAAAAAGTAACAAGTACCCAGATATAGCATTTTAGACTTTGCTGCACACACTGTGATAAAGAACCTAATTTGAAAACTGATAAACATTTTCAGACGGCGACTGTACATATTTAAGACATAGCTACGTTAATTTACCTGCATAGTAACGAACTCGAATTGTTCCAGAGATATTTAAAGCAATGTCATTTAACGTTGCAAGTTCAATGGCTCATTTGACTGTATTTAATTACCGAATTAATATAATAATTGACTTTATGGGTACCACCACCACCACCATTCCCAGTGCTATAATAAAACAGATAAGAGAGAATCTCCTTTATTTTATACTAGCTGCGTCCCGCGGTTTCACCCGCATAAGTCTCGATCCCGTGGGAATATCGGGATAAAAAGTATCCTATGTCATACCCAGGTCATGGTCTACCCATGTGCCAAACATCCAAATAATTTCATCCGTTTAAAAAAAAGGAACAAAATCACTTTCGCATTTATAATAGTTAAATAGTTAGGATTAGATTAAAAAGTTAACTTTCCGATATGATACTGTTATGGTGTTAGTTCGTTTATATTTTCGTGTTAATTCCAAAAAACTAGCGTTATAAATTAAATGACTTTCATTTGTTTCGAGAACATTAACACAAATCTATGGATAATTTCCCTAAGAAAATTCCTGATAGGAGCAAGACCATTTATTACACACGTTCAGGTTAGTGGTTTGAACTTACCTAATAAATAATGTACATCCCACGTAAATTTCTCTAGAACGTAGTTACCCTTTGTGCTGTCGCGAGTAAATGTCTAAAGGAAATTGGTTCGTAGGTGACTTGAGAAAAAGGAAGCGTCCTAACGTCGTTTATGTATGTCAAGGTCAAATGACTTTAGGTAACCGGTAGATTCTATTACTGACCACCGGCATAGAAAAACGTTTAATTTTTTTAATAGCGGCTCGCAAGGTGCAATAATTATGTCTATGAAACGGACGACTCGTCAAATAGTCAACTTTTTACGTATTTTGACGATATTACGAATATAACTAAACATACTCTATGTAGATAAGCTTCTCTCGGGGTTTCTCAAACTTCCAACTACATCACACTTAGCAATAACACCGGGATTATCCGAACGCTTAAAACGCGAGCTGTCAGCTGTTTTAATCAAGCAGTCTCTGTGATTGTTTCGTAAAAGACGGTGGTAGGCCCCCAGATATTATTACTATGATTAATTTACTTAAGCACACTAGTTGATTTCTCGTAGAGAAAGTCAAGGAAACTATAATTGACTACCAACTCCAATTGACTGTATATTCAAATCACTACTGTAATTGTTTGACAGTTAGCTAAGTATATAAAATTATTATAATACGGCAACTGGACATAGTGTGTCAATTTGATAAATTATTAATTTCCCTGACTACCATAGGTATACTTGCACCTGGCCTGTTGGCATACAATAATATGCGGCCACTAATTAAGTACAACCAGCCAAGTAATCATCTCAAATTAAGTTATTTTCAGTGGGATGGATGTGTACTCTCTAATATTTTATGAGGAACTCAGGATAAGTACCTATAAGCTGTTCTTTATCGCAGCGCTTAAAGCGAACTCTAATTAGCAAGCGGTGAAGCGAATCCATTCTCTTGTTTGCTATGTTTATACGAATAAGAGAACGCAATTTGCAAACCACGTGATCGTGGTTTTGTTTGAAGTAAAAACTATTCGATAACGTATATGCAGAATTTCGCAATTTTGCTCGTATTTGCTATCGTAATCAATTAAACCAAATGAATGTTTTGCTGACTGACCAAAATCGACTGAACGTGAATACATAGATTAGTTCAATAATGGATGTCTAAACAAATAGAGATACTGGTTCTAATCAAAGCGTTAACATTGATTTTGATAATTCATTGATTCCATGTGTTGGAATCATGGAATACAAACATAATGGATTAGCGTAGATTAGCTTGTTACTACGACGTCTTTATGCAAAATAAACTCGCGATAGAAATGACTTGTGGTTGATAATAGTATGGTAAGTACAATGCCTAAATAATAAATAAGTTAACCATTTATAGTATTTCTGAAGTTATTTCTTTTGGCGCCTTTGTTTATACTTAACACAAAACCCCAACAAAACTGCCTCAGCTATTTAATATTTATGCAATCCTAAATCCTGCGAACCAACCACAGCTGAATAAAACAGCGTTATTTTATGTGTGTGGAACACGGGGCTGCCAACTGATGAAGCTACCTCTCATGTACGATTCTACTAAGAATGAACCTTACTGAAAGCTATGGGAGCTCTCACATTGATGCTTTCTGACCGGTAATTACAATGGCAACATACACAGTGTTTGTTTTAGTTCATTTGTTTATTACTCCGTGACGCACCCGCACGGTGACGCGATTGCATTATTTTCACTTTTTGACGTGAATACATCTTTAAATTTTCTTCCATAGTGGGAGGCTATTCAAAAAAACCTGATTATAACAAAATAAGGGGATAAAGTTTGATGCTGCAGCTACATTTTTATCATCTACATCCAAAATTGTATTACACCACTCGATACCTCAAAGAATTCGTCTCAAAGAAAATATTACTCGTAACGTACATGTATTCAAGTAAAACACACAGCCGTGTCCACGACACAGCTACACCCCATTTTTTTATTTGTATTTTGTGTTTCACGAACTGTGTCAAAATAAACGTTATTCTTTCTTTCTTTCTCACGCGAAATCCAACTATCATCATGTGACACTCGTGTTCATACAACACGCAGTGACTCTAACTGTGAGAGCTTAGTAAAATAAGAATTGTGTCCCTAACGACTTTACTGAGAGCATGTACCCGTAAACTGTCGGCTATTCTTTCGGTCTCAACGACACATTAACCGACTTCTTTGCGCTCATGGGGAAGCTCAAGGCGTCGTTCTTTTCGCGTGTGGTGGCAAGTAAAATATTGATCAATATTTATTAAAATATTGTCAAAGCTGTTTTTCATACTGTGCATTTACTGAGGGCGACAAAATAAATGTACTCATCAATGTTATGGGGTACATTTGTTTTGGCTTCTTTGATGTGAAATGATGGGTTCGTTTATTGTTGTTTGTTTTTTTTATTTTTTTTATGTTAATAACTTTTGTTTATGGATAAGTTTTCAATTCTCATTTTATGGGTGCTAATGCCTGAAATAAATGATTAATAATAATAATAAATAATAATAATATTGTTAACAAACTTGGATAATAATCGAACTACCGAACTTGTCTCATTGCGAGACTATCGTGAAACAAACCCATATTAGAAAGACATTCGCCTAAACTTTTTCCTTGTTATAACTAAGAACCGTAAGTAAAAACAAAAAAAACAAAAAACATATTTTTGCTATAAAGTTAACAGTATTATAATTCAGTTTAACTTTTTCATTATTTTCATCTTCCGAATCCTAAAAGATTTACCGGGATTTCAAGCATGAGGAGTTTGTAAAATCCAATGAAGACGGGCAATATCAACTGTCGATACGCAAAACTTACGAGTTTATGTTGTGAAACACCGTGAAAAATAATATTTGATCAAGGACTTCCTTGATCAATTTTTTTTTTTTTCCCTTTTCGCAAATCAAACTATGTAGATACATACTACTAGTAACAAACAAATTAAAATGATACGACCCTTCATACAGTCCCACAATAATAATATATCACTAGTAATAACTGTAATTACACTGAACTCCTAGTTCCAGAGCAAATAGTTGGAAACATTCACTTTAATGTCCATAAAGAAGAAGTTACGTTTTATGGTTGTGATGTTTTCTCGGTCAGAGGTACTTAAGTCAGGACATTAATAATCACGACACTTAAACGCATTTTGTTGATATTGGCAGTAATATTATTGTAGTCTATCATCTACAGTTGTAGCGTCGTGTGTTGTGTAAAGTACGTAACTAAAGCAGCCAATTTCGAACTTCAGTTAGCACTGATTAGTATCCAAGCAACGCGGAAAAAAAAGTAATTGCAACAAAATACCGTCACCTAATTAACATTTTCATGTAATTAGGCAAACACGAAGATAGGGTTAACTAAGAGAGAATTTCGGCCGAGATACTAATGTAACTTCTGTAAAAAAAAAGATAATGTCATTAAAAAGGTTTTTTTTAAAGTGGCCTTCGTTCGAGGAAAGTTCTCATTTTCCGTGTCGCAAAAGTGAAACTCTGAAGAACAGGGGTTCCCAATCTTTTAACATAATATGCGCCCCCCTACCTTTTTTTTTAAATCACTACGCTCCCCCCCGAGTCTCTTTATCGACTTATCCAGAAAAACGAAAGTTTGAGCGACCAAACCTAGATCGTATTTTTACAAGCTTTATATATTAGCTTGCTATGTTCGCATGTGTTTCCGGTTACTCCAATTGTAATCCATTTTTCAAGCACTTCCTGGCATCCGATTGAACCGAAACTTGGCATACTTATATAACTACCGAGACATTTTGAAAAAAATATACCATGGAGCTGGTTTGATGATGGAGCCGGAAGTTGGCCATAGGAACTCCTCAATCAAACAACATAGCACCATCGTGTTTGGACTCATTGGCCATATATTAACAAGTGCTTTGACACAAGCTGGTGGTCAGGGTCTGATGGTGGAGCTGGAAGGTGGCCATATGTGTTTCTAGTTACTCCAATTGTCATCCATTTTTCAACCACTTCCTGGCATTCGATTGAGCTGAAACTTGGCATACTTATACAGCTAGCGAGACATTTCAAAAATGATACCATGGAGCTGGTCTGATAATGGAGCCGAAAGTTGACCATAGGAACTTCTCAATCAAACAACATAGCACCATCGTGTTTGGACTTATTGGTCATGTATAACCAAGTGCTTTGACACTAGGTGGTGTTCAGGGTCTGATGATGGAGCCGGAAGGTGGCCATGGGAAAACCTCAATCAAACAAGACAGCACCATCGTGTTCGGACTCATTGGTTTTGTATTAACAAGTGCTTTGACACTAGGTGGTGATCAGGGTCTGATGGTGGATCCGGAAGGTAGTCACGAGCACTCCTCAACCAAACAACATAGCACCATCGTGTTTGGATTCATTGGTTATGTATTGACAAGTGCTTTCACACTACGTGGTGTTCAGGGTCTGATAATGGATCCGGAAGACAGTCACGAGCATTCCTCAACCAAACAAGATAGTACTATCCTGTTTAGTCTCATTGGAAATGTATCGATAGGTGCTAATACACTAGGTGGTGTTCAGGGTCTGATGATGGAGCCGCAAGGTGGCCATAGGAACTCCTCAATCAAACAAGACAGCACCATTGTGTTTGGACTCATTGGTTATCTATTAACAAGTGCCTTGACAGTAGCTGGTGTTCAGGGACTGATGATGGAGCCGAAAGATAGAAAAAAAAAGGACAAATACATTAATTTGTCACAGAAACAGTATGTACAAGAAGATAACTCGAAATTAAAGACACATTAAAAAAAAAAATTACCTCTTCAACTAAATAAGATAGTGTCGTTGTGTTTGAGCTCGTTGTTCCTGTCTTGGCAAGTACTATAACTTAAAATGTGTCTAGTATCTGATGTTGCAGCCGTAAGAATGCCATAATATTTCCTTGCTAAAGTATCGTACTTAGTTTTACTTTTCAAGAGATAGCGTACAGGTGTTAAAACCAATCTCTGTACAATTTCCAGCTAAGTACAGCTATGGCACTATTGAAAGGCGTATATTACCCTTGATAGTATCATGGGTATCGACTGTCCACAAAATGCAAAGTAACACAGTCGACTATGCCGTAGGGCTGAAACTCTTCACCGCTGGGCAAGCCTATGTTTCGCTTAGTAGAGTTCGCTCATTAGACGATCTTATGATTCAAGAGATAGATTGCTCAAAACTATCAGGGAAGATACCATGCAAGAACGATGCTCTTGAGGAAATTAATAGGATGAGAAAAGTTACTGAACATGATATATAGATAGACTAAGTGAAAAAAATCTGGTAATAGAACAGATATTTAAACAAATCCTAATGCTAAAAAGTACAAAATAAAATATAAGTAAAAATATTTTTAAAAACAAGCTTTAAATAAACTAAAAAGAACTCAATAAAACTGTACTGTAAAACGAGCCCAGCGAGTTCGCTTATTTAAGCATTTCTTTAAACATTCATAATGGAATAGGAAAACATGTTTTGTCGACGAATGCAAAAAAAATTAAGCTAATTTTACAACAGCTAAGTATAATAAAATACTAGAAAAGAGAGACCTAACATTGGACGAACATTGGATGAAGTCGTGCTGTAGATGTTGATTATGATGAATAATATGAACCGTTTGTGTTGTTGGTCTAACCTTTTCTAAAAGCATGAACTTAAAATTGAATAAATATACAGTTTATTTATTTTCCCTTGTGCCACGCGACGCCGCCCCTTGTGTCATGCTACGCCCCACTTGTGTCATGCTACGCCCCACTTGTGTCATGCTACGCCCCCCCTCTTGTGTCATGCTACGCCCCCCCCTTGAGTCATGCTACGGCCCCCCGCACCACTTGTGTCAATCTACTCCCCCCTTATGTCACGCCACGCCCCCTCTCCCTCCTCGTGTCACGCTACGGCCCTCAATAGGGGCTTGCTCATCGGTTGGAAATCATTCTGTAGAGGGACGACACGTGACTTGATGATCAGGAGAAAATTACTACGGACATTTTTCCCTTATTACCATACAAAAAAGTCGGATAGGTAGGTCGTCGTCGCGTGCGCTGGTGTGGACGCGCCTTCACATTATGTCAGACTGATCACTCTCAGCCGTCTGCGATAACTCTCTTTCAACCAATCTTAGATTTAATTTCGTTGCAAACAGTTCTGTAATGCATAAATTAATCAACATTGTAATTGTATATAGGATGTAACGGACGACAGTCAAGCGTTAGCACTACAGACCTTTGACGATGAGATGAGCCTAGCCATCGCCAACTCATCTGACCTGGACACGCCACCCGTACCTATTGAATATGGTGAGTTCATGGAAAATAATAAGTAATTTACAAGTCTGAGCAGTTAATCCAATGATAAATGGTAATTAATGATGTTTATTTCTGTAAATAGGTTTATACAAACACTCTACACGTCAATAATATGTAAATAAAAAACTAGATAAGGTCGGCGTTTCTTAACTACTTACTCTGGAAAGAAACAGCAAATAAAACTCGGAGGTCCTTTTGTCCTTTTACTCAAGTTTTCCAATATCAAGTTTACCCACATCCTGCAGTACGGTATTCTAATCTTTATGTTAGATTGCAATCATACAATCTAACATAAATTACACGTGGGCGATTACTATCATTGACGAATGTAAATAGTGTAATCAAAGCCAAACGTAAACAAAATGACTATGACATTGGTATTATTATGAACGACGTAGCAGTGCATAAAGAAAGAATTCAGTAGGACCATTTCGATCACGCTGGACATATACCTACTGCCGACTGACGTTGGCAAATTGTGAAAAAAAAAAAACTATTAAGACTCTTTAAAACGACAGCGATCGAGTACACATAAACATCCCACATGCCAGTATTAACAACTTTTGCGGTAGTATTGTAATGCCTGCATGAAGTGAAACTTCTTACTCCTCCACGTTGTGTTTCTGCGAGTATGCGGTATTAATGTGGGTGTGATATCAACTGATACACGATGTTAATTACTATCTATCAGCCGTATTCTACTCGTGTTACGTACTCGTATTTAACGCCTTCAAGGACACTAACGAGACACAACAGAAGTAACATAAACATAACATCACGACTGTATTCCCCGAAGGGTTAGGCAGAGGTGTGTCTATAGTACACCCACAATTCACCAGTTATGTTTGAGTTCCATGTAATAGGGGGCGAGCCTATTGCCATGAACTGGGCACAAATCAAGACTCCGGGCTGCTACTGAGAAATTTCAGATGGAAAAACCCAATAACACTTTGCCCGACCCGGGAATTGAACCCAGGACCTCATGCTCAACAGTAGCGTTTGCGACCACAAGACCAACGAGGCAGTCACACAATATAAGTTTTATTGTTAAAACGCCTGTGGGCGTTTAGTGTCCCTCAAAGTGTTAATTATACAATAAATATTTTAACCTGAGCGTGAATTAGGTTATTGTATCGGTATCTGTAACAATGAACAAGAACAGCTTTCTCAAATATCCTAACTCGAGTAGTAGTAACCTACCCAAGTATAACTCTTAACCGACTTCTGAACCAGTAGGTATGTCAGTCAAGGGAATGAAATTCTCACCAGGCTGTCCCATATGTGTCATCGGCAAACTGGGCATATTGTAATATAGGTACAAATGGCATGGCAGGTACATTATTTGATAACTAAGGGCCTGTGCACACCACGTTTATTAAACGCGCCGTCGACGCGCGTCAACGGCGCGCTTTTATCCTACAGACAGGTGTGCAAAGGTCCTGACTTGCGTGCGTATCGCGTCTTTATCGCTACAGACGCGCGTCGACGGCGCGTTTAAAAAACGTGGTGTGCATAGGCCCTAAGGCTTAGAAAATTACAAATACCTTGGTGACGACTAAAATCTCGTTCCTGTACTATTAGCACCAATATGGTGATCGTGTATATGCATTTTGTGAGAAATATAACATATTCAATGACAGTCAGAACGGTTTTCGCAAAAACAGATCTACCGTTTTGGCAGTTTACAAATATATGCAAGAAGCACTCAACATAATTAATGATAAAAAATATTCTGTCGGATTATTATTAGACATGACAAAAGCTTATGATAAAGTACAATTTGATATATTATTAAATAAACTATATAACATAGGTATCCGCGGAAAAAGTTACGACTGGTTCACATCATATTTAAAAAATAGAGATCAAGTTGTAGAAGTAGAACATTACAATCATAAATCAAAAGAAATAGAATTAATACGTTCCCAAAGTATACCCATAAACGCTTCTATACCACAAGGAAGCGTAACAGGGTGCCTGCTATTCCTTGTTTACATAAACGATCTTCCCAACCACATCAATGAGTCATGCGTATTATTCGCCGATGATATATCGATCTTAACTTCATGTGATAATAACATAAATTTAAACCAAAAACTTACTTCTATACTTGACACTACAACACACTGGATGAACGAACACAACCTCGAAATTAACTTTAACAAGACAAAAATAATAACTTTCCACCCACGACAAAAAAACCCTTTAACTATTAGATTCAAATATAACGATTTAAAATTAGAAACTGTAAATAAATTCACACTTTTAGGCCTTGACATAGATTCACACATAGATTGGAAATCACATATTCTAAAAATTAGAACGAAATTATCCAAGTTCTCATATGCCCTCCGAGAAGTTAAGAAAACAACCGACCTTAAAACAGCACTGGTTACGTATTATGCGTACGCATTCGCGTGGCTAAAGTATGGAGTTATATTATGGGGAAATAGCACAGACGCACCGACACTATTCACTCTGCAGAAAAAAATGATTAGAATTTTAATGAATATCAAAGTAACTGACTCCTGTAAACCCCACTTTAAAGACCTTAAAATATTAACCCTGCCTTCCCTCTAC
Source organism: Agrochola lota (assembly GCA_947364205.1). Classification (NCBI taxonomy): domain Eukaryota; kingdom Metazoa; phylum Arthropoda; class Insecta; order Lepidoptera; family Noctuidae; genus Agrochola; species Agrochola lota. The sequence goes on along the minus strand of OX376235.1, from coordinate 13,543,696 downwards.
ATACTTGAAATTTGTAAATTTGTACGAAAATATCCTCAATTCTATACTAAAAGAGGTGATATTCAAACTAAAATATCACTCAGACATGAAAATAGACTTAACATACCCACTTCACGATTAAAAATGCATTCTTCCAGTGCATTTGTTATGTCTATTAAAGTATACAATAAGTTACCAGAATACATTAAAAATACTAATAACAATAATATATTTATCAATAAATTGAAACAATTCCTAATAATTAAAAGCTACTACACTATTGACGAATACTTTGACGATAAATTTCAACAACAATAAAAACATTTTGACATAATACCGACATTTCCTTTTAATTTTCAATTAAAATTAATAAATTAACTTATTTTAAAAACGCGTAAATACTATAAATTTAAATTAATTATAATAAATAACTAATTAAATCTCATTTCAATAATAAAGACACACTAATAATTTGAATATTTTTATAATTTTAGTATAATCATGCAATAAATGAAACCCAAATATTAAGACTTATACACATAGACTCATACAAATAGGATTATAATTACGCAATTAAATATAATTATGATACAAAATATAAATACCAAAGAAGCTACATAACATTTTAAAGTAATATATTTTCATTTAATTCTTCTAAACAAAAAGCGCCTTCATCCTCTCTCCTATTATCATTTAATTAACTTTGCTGTGCCCGACAGGGTCCATGATTGATACAATGTCTAACATACCAACTGTTTTATCTCACATTATGGAATGCAATAAAGTATTGAGTATTGAGTATTGAGTATGGTGAACAAGTAAGCTAAACCAGCTAACTTAGCTACGAGTTTACGATCACGTGATACTTGTGCGCCATGGTTAGTTAGTATAATTACTCTTTTCTTTTTACACCCAGTTGCGCAAAGGTAAATATTAATGTTCCATTACGTTATGGATCATTAACGCTAATGATTTCATAATTTCATAAATTCTTCAAAGAACCTTTAAAATCGAGTCTAATGTTGCTTTCTGCAACAAGTCAAAACAAGTTAATGGAAGTTTAGTATTTAATGATAGCTTTAAAAGTTAAAGTGCGATTCTGCAACTGGCTGTTAATCCCATAAATTATTTATATGCAGTTACTATTTTTTTTTTTATCTTGCGCTTTTTTAATACTCGTAAATGATACCATTTACGAGTATTAAAAAGGCGCAAGATAAAAAAAAAATAGTTGCAGCAATGTTGTACCAAAGATATCTCCACAAACATGCGAATTTTCTCGCAAATGATATTACCTTTTCTCTGAAATAATAAGACATTGGCTTCTACAACAGGAACTGCCTCCAATCCACGAGGACCTACTTCAGGCTTTTATTAAATTGGGTTTGCAAATTAACGCCGAAGCTTACTTCGCACCCTAAGATTTTCAACCTCGATAAGTAATCTTGAGAAGCGTATTATTTCTCGAGCTCGAGCCCTTTGTGATTGTTAAGAAATACTTATCTTACGTAGTACTCTGTACATAGCTCAAGCTTTATGTGCTAACAACTGTTCAACCGTGGAGAGATATAATTCCATTTAACAGATTATCAAAGTGTAACATTTAATTCTGCGCTTCCGTTCTTGGTACCTATCGTATAGTTAGTACAAATTAATTTAAGAGCCTACTTCAGACACAGTTATAAAAAAAAAATATCATAAAATATAATGTTAATTCCTCCATTTATCGCTAAAATGTATCTTGTTTAGTTAGGCGGAATCATTACAAGTGGCATTTAATTGCGCGTTAATGTGAGTAATGACAGCGAAGATTTGACATGATCATCATACGGAAACTGAGTAGATTTATGTGTACAATCAAATCTACTACATTTTGGCACATGACTTTTGAGCCTGAGAATTAATAAAGTAAAATTGTATATTTTCTTAAAAGCTTGAGGGTGTAAGGACGTTCACTCCTCAAGCTTTTAAGAGAAGATCTATGTTTACGTAAGTTTTATTTGAACTAAATAAACTACTAGTACTTTACTGGAACGCGTCAATTGCTACAACCTTATGCAAGTATAATTTAATTTTGCAAATCATAAGTGCGGATACGGAACTCTAAACAAAAACCGGCCAAGTGCGTGTCGGATCACGCACAATGAAGGGTTCCGTAGTTGAGATGAATTTATCCCTAGAACAAACTTAACATTGTAGTTAAAAAACGTGTTCTCCCATACGGAATGTATGGGAGATCATGTTTTTCAAACTGCAAATTTAAGTTGGTTGATTATTTCTCGTTAACCTGTACAGCCTACTTAGCTCTCATAGTTTTCCTTTTAATTTCGTTATATATACTACTGCCGTGAATTTTTTCACAAGTCCAAGTACAACCATTTAGCTAGAAGGGGGGGGACACACATGACTCTAACAAAAAAAATCAGTTAAACGCTTAATATTTCGCAAACGGATCCCTGAATCCAAAAATGGTTTAGACAAACTCGCAATATTTTACCTTTCTAATGATACCCCACAACATGGGGTAGATGAGGAAAAAAATAACATCCCCACTTTACATGTAGGGGAGGTACCCAAAAAAAAAAAATTCTTGATTTTATTTTACCACTTTGTCGGCATGATTAATATGTATACAAATGCCAAACTACAGCTTTCTAGTACTAACCGTCTCTGAGCTAAGCCACGGACACACAGACAGACGGACATGGCGAAACTATAAGGGTTCCTTGTTTACTACGGAACCCTAAAAAGGGAAATATTTATCTTTTCTTTTCGGGGTACTTCGTTAAAGGTGCTCCCGGGAGCATTCGCCTGTAATGTAACGTTACAGATTCGATTTTGTGCATTACGTTACAATACTGCCTCGGGATGACTGACGAGCATTCCCCTTTAATGTAACATTTCAGATTAAATATTACAGACATTGCGCAATGTAATGCTCGGTTCTCCTCCCTCTCAGTGAGGGAGGAGAACCGAACATTTCAGTGCACAACCTATAATTATACAATTCGAGCATTACACTGATGTTATGCTCGAATTGTATTATTATAGGCTGTAAATTGTGACTGTAATCTTCGGTTCTCCTCCCTCACTGATGTGATGCTCGAATTGTATCATTACAGATTGCGCACTGTAATGCTCGACTCTGAACATTCTCTGATCATCTGATGCTCCCGGTAAGGGAGCACCTTTTTTTTTTTTTTTTTTTTTTTGAGGGTGGGAAATCATCAAATGACTTCTCCCGCTCTGGGCAGAGCGAGAGGGTGTGTCAGACTTTTACTGACTAAAACCCACCCGTGTTCCTTCCGTTGCCTGTGTGCCGGGGCCGCGTTATCCCTTTCGGACAAACCCGCAACCCCAGCAGGCATTGGTCTTTCGACCCCGTCGGTTGGTGCTGACATCTCTTTGAGGCGCGCGTGGAACACAACGCGCCGTCGACACGGGCCTGGTCCTTATCGGACGGCGAGCTGCCCATTGCTCACCGTCCGCAAGCCCGCGCCTACGGTGGCCGGAAGTCGGCTCTGGACTCCCGACGCCCGGGGCGTCTCAATAATTTAAATAAAACAACATTTCAACATATACAAAAATATAATTATCATATCTTGGGGGAGGCCTATGTCCAGCAGCGGACGTCTTTAGGCTCAAATGGTGATGATGAGGATTATCTTTTTGATATAAATGAATGAACAATGGTCAGATTGTTCTATCGTGTAAATCGTGTGATGAACAAGAGTTTAATCTAATACAACTCTGTTTTTCTTTTAACCAAGCATACATTGTTCGTTGTTTTTACGAAAGTACATTACAAAATTATAAAAATTATATCCTAAGTTATAAGTATATCTATACAATCTCTATTACAATATGTACATTATTATCTCTAAGGTTGTCATATCACATCCTGTTTCCATGTCACTAATTCACTTACACCTACTATCACATATCCCGCACTACTAAGTCGGCGCTTCTTCTATGCGCTGTGAGCAGTGGTCGGCTGTTCGACTCGGCGTCCTGTTTAGTAGGAAGTCCAGGTCATGTGATATCTTGTGCAGCACTTTGTCAGCGTGTGTATGTGTGCTGTGTGTAGTTGTTCTGTCCTGTGAGTGTGTGTTGACTTGTTGTATGTGTGAGTGGTTGTGCTCGTCCCTGCACTCGCGGTGGATGGACGGCAACGAGCTGCTGCTCGACAACTGCGGCGCGCGCTTCTTGAGACAGCTCTTGATTGGACGAGCCGACACGTCGGGCGTCGACTGACTGCAGATCGTACAGCTCTCCTGGGAAATAATGATTAGATTAGGTTACGAGTTGTTATTATTGAAATTACGTCTATTTGAATTTGCATTACCTTAGGTGTGTCGGTACTGTCCCTGTAGGTGCACGTGTCTGTTCCGTGTGGCGACGCATGTGACGCGGGCAGCACGCGCAGCTCCACACATACCCGCGACACGTGCGAATGTGGGCGCCCGTGCACACAGTTACCGTCTGCGGAAATCACGACATGTGTAACTATATTGTATGATGTCAAGCGTGAGGCGTAACGTACGACGTCTAGACGCTAATGATTTTTAGTTAGGTACCTATGTTACAAGTAACCGAAGCGTCGCGAAGTCAAATAACAGGTCACCAGAAGTGGTCTACAAAATGACCCAAGCTTTTTGAGCTTCCTCAAACTATAAAACAATCATGTCCTGAAAGAAGTATTAACATAGCGCTACCTGTGGGTATGAGGTCGCACAGTGTGCGCGTGTGAGTGCGCGGTGACTGCAGCTTGTGCGTGTACTCCACGCACCGCACTATGTCTGCCACACACGTGCCGCTCGACTGACGCCTGCGACAACAAGAAAACAGATTAGATCTTACGTAGAAAGTTACTTCGCGATCGCGACTGAATAATAGTGACTCACTGTAAAAATAGTACCTCAGTCCTCACCTGTACATCGTGTTCGGGCTCTCTAACGTCGGCGCTTGCCAGTAGGTGTTAGCGGGCGACACATGAGACGAGGAGCACTCCACCTCGCGAGCTTGCTTTATGTACACTACAACAATGTGATGACAACAGTTTATTATGTATTAATCCTCGCATTGGAACGCCATACTGCAATCTAACGATACCCCACAACATGCGAGTAGACGAAAAAAAAAAAAAAACTCCACTTTACGAGTAGGGAAGGTACATAAAAAAAAATATCGTGATTTTATTTGTCCACTTTGTCGGCATAATTAATATGTATACATTTGCCAAATTACAGTTTTCTAGTACAAACCGTCTCTGAGCTAACCCGCGGACGGACAGACGGACAGACAGACAGACAGACAGACGGACATGGCAAAACTATAAGGGTTCCTTGTTTACTACGGAACCCTAAAAACGGGGAGATGGGACTAGAATCAATTTTTATAGTATAATTAAATTGGTGGTAGAGCATTCTATTCCATTCTAGTATAACGAAATCGTGACAACATATGAAAAATAACATATGTCAAAAAGAATCTCACTCACGACTATGCGAGGCGTCTCCCTCGGGTGCGTCCTGCCATTCGCTGTGTGAGGAGAGCGTGAGGAGGCGCCGCGCTGCCTGCAGACACTCCTCGTCCATGATCACGTAGCACACCAGCATCGCTATACCCTGGACAAGCAATGGGAGATAGGTCGAGTCCAGTGGTCTATGGCAGTAAGAATCAATGTCATTGAGTTGACTCACGTTAGCCAGCGCGGCGGCGGCCAGCACTACAACGTGCGGCATGCTGGTCCCTGCGGGCTGCACGTACGCCACTCCGGCCGCTTGCGTCGCGCACGTAGTGACCAGCAGCACTAGCATGTGCCGCACAACACGTGCTCGCTCGCGCACGTGCTCTTGTCTCCCCAGTTTGTGCTCACGTGCTCGCCCTCTGAGCGCGAGCGCGAGTGCGAGTGCGAGTGCGGCTGGTAGCGCTTGGCCTGCAGCACACACGGCGTTGGCGGCCGTGCCCAGCTGCAGCGGCGCGCCGCCCCACAGTCGAGCTGTCAGCCAGCATAGTGTGCACACGCCTGTAAAGTTCACGTGAATACAGCGACACGCCCGGCCCTCCTGCACACCGGCCGTCTACACCTACACGTACCGCACAGTAGTCCGACAGAGGGCGCGCGCGTGGCTCTGGCAGCCAGCTCGGCGTGCAGCAGCAGCGGCGCAGCACACAGCGCAGCGCAGCCCGCCATCCAGCACAGCGCCACCGCCCAGCCCACGCCGCCCGGACATGCTACGTCCTGCGCGACATAGTAATACATCTCACTCACGTATTAGTATCTTAAGCATTAACACAAGAGTCAAGTTATTATTACTCACCTGCCTCGTGTCACATTCAAGTAGAGCCAACATAGCTGCAGAGTGAAAGCCCGCAGTGGCGGCTTTGAGCAGCACTGGCAGCCTGGTCTTACTGCCAGCTACCAGGCCGAGGAGCTGCAGTAATGCCGCCACAAGACACATCGCACCTCCCAGGCTCACTGTGATCTTCACGATGCCTCGTAGGTCATTTTCTGTACCTATCTAAAAATAGTAGTTTATGAAAATGTTGCTTAATGGAATGAAAATTGGAATCAAAACTTTTGTGTAGTTCTATAAAAATGACGTGCCCCGCATATGCGCTCCATTAGATAAAAATTATTAATGGAAGCTCCTTGGTGATATTAACTTCTTGGATTTGCCCTGTATCGTATTGGCACGTATTGGTAAAAACATAGTGTTATAACATTATTTTGTTACAGAATAGTACATTATGATACAAGTGTGCTATGTTGGTCATTACACTCGAGGCGGTATTATTATAAAATTATAAAAGCGGTTCAATAAGAGCCACTTTACGTGCAAGTGTGTTGAAAAGTGTATGATTCTATTTTTAAATTTCGGTATTGTGTATAAAGTATGTCAATATAAACTCGTTTCGAAGTTTGTAATATGAATTATACGTTAAGTGAGTAGATAATAGTTATTTATGGTATAAGTGCGGAATGTAGGTGATTTCCGACGAGTGGCATTTTTATTCACGAGCGAGCGAAGTGAGCGAGTGTATAAGTCGACACGAGTCGGAAATCATCTTACGCACGTGTATCATACAACGTTTTACTATGCATTGTGCGAAAAAAAAAAGAGCGAGCCTTACGGCAGTCGCCTGTGATGTTGTAACATCTAACATACGACGACGTATAAAAACTAATTCATGACTGACTTTTGGCTTTTATTTTTAATTCGACTTCGACTTTGACTTTGACTTTGACTTCGACTTCGACTTCGACTTCGACTTCGACTTCGACTTCGACTTCGACTTCGACTTCGACTTCGACTTCGACTTCGACTTCGACTTCGACTTCGACTTCGACTTCGACTTCGACTTCGACTTTGACTTTGACTTTGACTTTGACTTTGACTTTGACTTTGACTTTGACTTTGACTTTGACTTTGACTTTGACTTCGACTTTGACTTTGACTTTGACTTCGACTTTTTGATTTTAACCATCGTCATATTCATCGCCAGAAAAACAGAAAAGTAAAAAGCACTAGTGAAAAAAGTGACACTTTCCGCACAAATTGACTTTTGGAAAACGCTCTTTTCGAGCAAATTCTCAGTAAAAACGAGTAAAAACATTTTTGAGTGCTTATTGAATTAAATTTGGGTTAAAACACTTATTGACACTAAGGTAATATAATATAATAAAATGTATATTCATACTTTGTGCATACCAGATATTGACATTTTCAATTTTACCGGGTTGACGCTCTTAAGTTTGAAAAAATGCGGAAACATCTGTCTTAATTTTCCAAAATAATATCAAACTCCTATTAGGAAGCTAACTAATAAAGTGAAATAAACTGTTATTAAAAACAACCCAAATTGTAAAATTTATTTTCGATTTTTTCGAAGAGGCCTTTTTTACTTTCACAATAAAACTACTAAAGTGTCGAAAATTGCGGGAATGTCAATATTAGGTGTATTTACTATATCATTTCTCTTCTTTAATAGTACTCACGAATGTCTCCCTATGAACAATGAAGAGTGCGATGGTCGCCAGTCCCCGACAGCGGCACGCGACGTGTGTGCGCTCCGGTACGCGCAGCTCACACGCCTGTGTGCTCCACACGCGCGGCGCCGAGCGCGACCGACCTCCACACGCGAGCTGAGGTGCTGACACAGAAGTACTACATGAGCGAGCGATGCATACATACTAGATGACATCGTTGTCGAGCTTTGTGTTTGGTGTCTTACTCACCAATAGCGCTATAATTTTTGGAGTGCGCGAACAGCAGTGTGACAGTGTGAGGGAGCGTGGGATCAACTCCCACGCCACTCACAGACACCTGCACCTGTTGTGATGCTACTGTGTACTCTGTCGCGCGGCCGGACCTGGAACAGTTGCCGCTACAACTACCGTGTAGGAGGGAAACGAAAACAATAGATAAATAAAAATAACAAAACGAAACAAAATTATACAAAAAAAATGCCGCTTAATGGTGCGAATTGTAATAGAAGCTAAATCAGTTTTAACCGACTCTGTGGTCTAGTGGTAAGACCACCTGTCTTAGACTCAGAGGTCCCGGGTTCGATTCCCAGTGGGTGCAAAAAAATTTGCTCGGTTTGGTTGGTGGTAGGGCTTGTTCTAAGTCCGCCTGGCCCGCCTACCACCATTTTATCTAAACCTGTCGCCATAACAACAATGTTAACAGCATTGTTGTGTTTCGGCAGTTAGAGCTAAGATAGCCAGTTCCTCTGTGGTTGAGGATTCCGGGTGAAGCTCGCTTCCACCTAGGGCCTGATCATCACTTACATCAGGTGAGATTCAGGCCAAGAGCTACCCTATTGTGGATAAAACAAATTATAATAATAAATTGCTTCAAAATCGTAATACAAAATTACACAATACATCATAATCATTATTACAAAAACTGTAGTGTACTGAAGGTAGGCTCTAGTGTAATGTATACTTATTGCTTATAAAGTCTTAATTACTACTGATGTAATATTATTCTATTTTTTTAATAACCGACTGTATTACTATCTCAAATAAAACATTTACTATTTATTTATATAGGAGGTCCTTACTTATACTCGACGTATCGTCTCAACGACGGCAACCTTGCTCCCAGATCATGATACAGCACGGTGACCACGGAAGCATTGCCAGTTCTATCCGCCAGCTCCACTCCTGCTGACGTCACGAGCCACTCCTCGCTCCCTGCTGGAGCTGGCTGAAGCTCAAAGTGCGCCGCGTTGTCGTCATGTACTGGTTTCGTTGTGACTGTGAACTCGTGGTAGCGCTTGTCGAAGTCACTCCTCATGCCCGCTGTGTCTACCACCGCGTTTTGAAGATCGAAGATTTTCTAACAGAAATAAATAGCATGGCTTCTCAATGATAAAATTGGCCTTGTTTCAACCTAATCTTAATTTTCTGTGTGTAAAATTGTAAAATATAGCTACTAACCTCTTCATCAAGGAAAGCATCAGGATATGTGAGCAGATGATCATAGACCTGCAGCAGATGATCCGCGCTGTGGTACCTGTCGGATGGCTGAGCTGCAGCAGACATGAGGTAGTGCAGCATATGTGCTGCATGTGTGAGGGGAGGCTCGCCCTCGCCCGGGTGTGTCGGCAGGGAGCGCAGCACTGCGCCGTACTGCCGCAACACGTGCGACACAGAGCGCCAAGAGTAGCCCAGCGATATCAGAGTGAACTGACCAACAAAGTGAACAATAAAATTTATGTTTCAACTGTTTATCATGAATAGTCAAAAACATCTAAATTTTGACTTTTTCTTTTACCTGTTCATAAATATTTCTGAGTGAGTCTGCAACACAACCAGAGAAATCTGGTAGCATCCACTTGACACCATGTTGTCCGGTTTTCGGTTCACAGAACCTGAAAATAAGTTACGTACATAAAACTTTTACTCCATGATGTAGATGTGATGATATTAAATCAGACTTTGACTCATAATTTCGTGAAATTAGTTATTTCTAGTTACCTTCTAGTCTCTCCACTGTGTCCTGGTGGACAGGCGGCTGTCGACTGTGCTCCGGGAGCAGTCTTCGGCCAGCGCAAGCCATAGGAGGCGTCGCTCTCACACGCTACGTCGTCAGCTCCTACAGCCCACATGGTCACACCTTTGGCGTTGGTGCCAGCAACCGACGATACTTGACACCGGAACTCGCTGGATTTCTATTTAAAAACCCAAACGATACATCGAATAGTACGAAAGTGGAACACAAGCATATTACAGAGTAACATATTCAGCGTTATACATAACGTACCTGTACATTATAAAGCTTGAGCACGCTCCCCGCGGGGTACAGATCCTCCCAGACCTCTCTGCCCGGCGCCATCGGTAGCAGCGTCCTCTCCCTTGCCCAACTGAACCCGAGCGCCCCGTGCACCCGCCCCGCTCCCGCCAGACATGTTATACTTACGTTATCGCCCTGACACACATTAATATCAACTGTAATATCATTATAATTAGAGAATTGTATATTGCTTTTTTGTTTGTTTTTCGGACCACCTGCTCGATAATGACAAATTATATGTCATGCAATACTAGTCATAATATCCGTAGGCTCTGGCCGGGCCGTATAGTGAGCCGTATTTATGGGCCGGACAATTATATTGTACAGAATTTCATTATAACCCGCTGGTCAGTAATGTGATTTGAGTTTGGAACCCCATCTATAAAAATCGAATGAAAACTTTTACCAAAAATAAACTTTTTCTCAAACATACTTGGAAATTCGAGCATTATTTTGACAACCTCCTTCGAGATAAATCGAAATTGCTGTACTGGACGAATACATGCGAGTGCCCGGCCGGTAATGTTTGTATGAAAATCCATATGACAGATATGGATTTTCATAAAAACATTACCATCCGAATCCTACTTAGTATAAATCCTATTTAGTGGCCTAATAAATTACTATGAAAACACATAATCTGTCGTGTTATTTAAAAATGAAACGAACTTTTTACTTCAACACAATGGCAACCGATAAAGTAACTTATCAAAGATTTTATTGAAATTTTATTTTAGACTTGCAAATAGAGCTGTTTAAAGTAAAGAAGAAACAAATGAACATACTAGCGCGTGAAAAAATATCATTATTCGCAATTGATTCTGGAATTTATGATTATTTTTTTTAGTTTGAATTTCCGCGTATTATTTGAGAAAAGTATTACCTATACAAGCCTTGGCCGCAACCAGGCATTGATGGACTCACGTATGTGTGTCTCAGATTCGCCTCGGCTTGCAGTGCCCTTGTTGCAGAGGCCGCAACAATGATGTACTATTTTATTTTACATTTGTTACTAAAATAGCTTATAATCGACAGTTGAGCGGTTAATCGCTCAACTGTCGATTTGCCTTTAGAAATCGATAAAAATAAAAATTCTATTGTGTCTCGTTAATGTCATTTAAACTCCTATGTAGTGTGTATTATCATAAGGATAAAGGTCTGAATTAAAGTTTTTTTCTCAATTAAAGTACTGTTCAACCGAAAGTTCTCATTTCATAGGTTTTAGTTGCCGTCGACGAACTGAATAATTTATTTGAGCAAGTTAATACAGATATTATAGTGTTCGGTAACAATAAAGTGTATTCAAATAGATAAAACATAAATAATTAGAACAATAAAAACAACTGTTTTCTGTTTCTACATTATCTGTGGCGGCCATGGCGGCATGTCATTGCAACACAACAGTTTATCGGTTGCTGTGGCGCGTCCGAATGTTGAATTAGAGCGTCGTATCAACGATTTAAGGCTTGTGCAGACCAGCGCGACTTGTCGCGCGACGCGACGCGAACAATACAATTTCTAAGAAAACGTCACAGTATAACAATAACCGGTGTCGCGTCGCGCGACATGTCGCGCTGGTCTGCACAAGCCTTTACGCTATTAGTTATTGTGTTGTTTGAGTTGAGTTGTTGCTTGAGTTTAGATAAAATAGTGTATGAAACTGCAAATTACTAGTTCTGGGCTGTTTTTCCTGTATTCCCCGGTTATTTAACAGTGTCATAAAAAGTCATAAATGACTAATTCGAAAATCGAATTGGTGTTTATTACCTCGCAGTTGGTACGAAAAGTAAAGTATTCTCCTCGGGGTAAGGGTTCATTTTGGGCAAGCTTAAATCTCTCGCTGCTCTCAGGATCTAGATATAACTCTCTTGCTCCACTCAGGAGTAAACTCAGAGCTCCCTCGTTGCGCTCGGGAGCCCTAGAATCCTTCGTTACGTTCGGGATTCAATATAGGCCCCGTGACATAAGACACTGCTTTATCCCCTTGGTGTATAATCTACTATTATTCCACCACCAGAGTCTACCACCGATTAAGATTGACACTCACTTTATTGACAGTGATTGTAGAAGGCACGAGTCGTATATCGGGCGGTTTCAGCACCGTCAACCTCAGCGCTCTACATCTTCTTCTGCCAGCGTCGTCTGCAGCACAGGACCACTTGCCGCTATCGGGCCTCTTCGCTTCCGATATACCTAACACGGACATGCGACGACCGAGCGCGTCTTCTGACACCGTGCGCGTCCAAATGTCTCTGAAAAACGAATGCTCTTCTAATGGTAATGCTTTCTTTCTGAGCTTCTAAGGTACTGGCGTCATCTTTTTCAAGTGCAAAAAATATATTTCTTAAATAAAGTTTAAAAACCTTCACTTCTGCTAAATGAACTTGTTTTCATATAAAATCTAAATGAAATGACTATCAGGAAGCGAGAGTGTTGGAAGTTGGCCGATTAATCGGTGAAGTTAAATAACGGTCGCCGGGTACTTGGATGGGTGCTCGTTTGTTAGTCGATATCGACACCAGGCTATTTTATAGCGTCCGTCCTGTTGAGCGGTAATCTTTTTCAACCCAATGCAATCATTGAAAAGGTAAATTCATTGCAAAATGAAAAGTTATTGAAACTTTAAACTTCAATAAGTGTAAAGTTTCAATAACTATTAATTTTTGTCACTTAAAGCCTCACTCACTTACCTTGTAGTACCATTGAAGTTTATCTTGATGCCATCTTTGTACCACGTGAAGGCGATCTTCGGAGATCCATACGCCATACATGTCAGTATGAACTCCGACCCCTCCCATATTTCTGGACGATGGTTCACAACCAGAGTCTGCAAAAGGATGCCTTATTATTAAAAATATTTGCCAGTCAACATAATCATAGAGTAACGCATTTTTAGTCTTCGAATCTTCTGTTAAAAACTACCAGCTTTACAGCAACACTTCGAAAATAAGATGAGACAGAATCTTTTATGTTACAATGTACATTTCTATGTTGGAGTAGGTAAACCCATTTCTTAGACGGCTGGAATTGAATCCAATCTTAATAAACAATCCATTTCCCCAACCGCACGAAAATCATGCGGAATTCACAAATTTTCAAAAAAAATCGGTTAGAATAAAATGAATGTGGAGTCGGTAATTGTATTAACGTATAATGCAGTCATATATAAACATGGGATTTAGCAGGTAGCGGTATTAGGGTGTGCCCAACAATGAGCATCATAAAGTAAGGGCTAAGCCAGGTTAACCAGTGTTATCAGGTACCATGTATGCTGGACCGACGCCAATTCTCGCTATAGTTGGCATCAGAACCTTATTTAAAGTAATTATTAGTTATTACAAAGTAATTAACATTGGGATTTTTTTTTTTTATGTTATTTTAGCATGTCGCTGCTACCCAGCCCAAGTTTTATGTGCCAAGCAGATCTTAGGAGACGCGGGTTTTAGAATATCACGTTACGGTATAGAAAACGTAGTAGGTAGTTGATGAAACGGGGACTGTCATAGCAGTCAGCCTCCACGCTTAACCTCTTCCTCCATCTTTAAGTAGCACAAATAACAAATATGTAGGCAGGTATACTATCTCTACAAACTTTCAATTAAGCTGACCATGCTGTTTCAAGAATGGCTAAAGATATACGCTTACTTTGAACCAAACTTCGCCCTACTTTGGCATATACTCACGTGAAGACTAAGCGCAGGCTGCATGTAGAAGTGCAAAGTATCGGTGCGCAGACGCACATGCTGTGTGCGCATGCGAACCAGTGCCGCTCGCAGTGCGCCGGCTTCGCGCCGTGCGCCCCACACGCGCACCCATGCCCCGCGCGCGCCGCCCTCCATCACCGCACTGACACATACATATGTCATACATAAACTATCATAACACGACATGTAAGTATCTCATGTGCAACAGTACTTGTTTAATAAAGATAAACTTACCTTATGTTTAGAATTTGAATTTCATCTTCTAATGTTATGTTTGACGCCTTTAAATAGCTTGTTAACTGAAAGAAGTAGGTAACATGGCAATTGTTATTAATTATTTCTTCTCTGGAATATATTGTTCTGTTGTTTAATTTCTCAGTGTATACCTGTTTTATGATTTGTTGAGATATGTTTACACCTGGTTGGTCCATTACTTCCAGTCTTGTTTCAAATCTTGCTGATGCTATAAACATACACTGTTTAGATACTTTTTCAAAGCAGCTAAATTAATTTATCACTGCTTCCTAGCATTATCGATTAATGTAAATACTCACAGAAGTCGGTATCCTTCGGGTTACAGTCACAAGCTGTTCCTTCCGTACAAACTTCTGCACATTCTTCTATACCACATTCTAGAACAAAAATAACTCAAATAACATTAATGTGGCAGACGTTATTACAAGTTGAAACCTCAGTTAAACTTTGAATAAACGCTTGGTCTTTTATGAGGAGACGGTTTGGTTGTGGAAATTGAGGCTGTGTCGTCGCTCCAACAGTCAGGCCCAAAGAGGTGGCTCGGATTGTTCCATGCGCGACTTTATAGCGTACGGTTGGGGATCGGCCGCACTCGGTGTTGGAGCCGGCTAGGCATGGAGGGTATACCAGTCTGGGGTGCGGCGAATATACAAGTATCTCCCGTAGAAACAATGGGGTTTTAGTCGGTAGGAGTCCGACATAAACCTCTATTTTCCCAAGACAGAGGGTATCCATGGAGATTAAGTGAGGTAAGCCAAAGACAATTATTACTATTTTCATGAGACAAGAAAACAAACATGCTGAAATAAGTCAGATAAGATGTTCTGCAGTCGAAACATTCTCTACTGTCTCTCTGGCAGAACAGCTTTTCATTTCTTTGTAATCCTAATTCATTTCCGAAAACGCCTCGTTATTTGGGAGCAGATACGTAATTATGATGAATCGGAAGATATTATTTGAGGTCATGAGATGTAAACATTGCCGTATGGTTGCAAGAGGATTGTTAATTTTGCTTATTTTATTAGAGTAATTGCTAACAATTTAGAAAAGCAAATCTACATTGTATTAGATAGGCCAGTATGTTCATGGTGTACCTATCTACAGGGATTTTAAACGATAGGTAATAGAAGTAGCACAAGGAAGAAACTACTTTGTGGGTGTAGTGATGTTTTTTAAATAGCAAAAAAAGCTTGAAAATTAAGTTATATAATTAAATAATCTCTCACCGGGTGGTGCTAGCCGCGCCTCGCACAGGTCGCCCGTGTAGCCCGCCGCACAGATACAGCTGACGGCGGCCGGGCCCATCTGTCTGTCGATATATATTTTATATAGCTTGTACATTATAATTCGAACAATAACATATAGGTTGATTTTTTATGACAATTTTTGACAGAGTCGAAGGTTGACATTCACTCCTGTAACAGCAAACACTCACTTACAAAACTTCTGTCCACATCGATAAATGCGCCAGAAATAAAAAAGTTTATAATAGTTTAATTTTAACCCCTTTTTGTTCTTGAACAAAAAAAACAAACGAAATTGAGGATACACGACGCAAAAAGCGGAATTGGATCAAACGGATATGTGACCCTTACATACAGATGTGACTTCGTCTCATGAAATAAAAAACCGAAACTGTTGTAGGTACTGTAAAAGTAAACCCACATTTGTTTCCTCGTATGGCAGACAAATTTCCAAGAAATAGACGTGATGATAGCAAAATATGTGGACATAGATCGAAAACTGCACTTATGCGCAAAAGCGTTTTTTGCATGGCACCAATTATCTACAACAAATTGCCCAAAAGTTGGAAAGAGCAAACTATACCTAAACTTAAACACACACTGAAATTGTTTTTGGCGCAAAAAGCATATTATAGTATTCCAGAATTTTTAAATGACAAGGTTTTTTAAATAATTAAATATAACTAACATAATAGTAATTATTAAGGTCATGTAGTAGTGGTGAACTACCTATATTATAATTTAATGCCTATTAAAAGTAAATCGTCATTGCGATAATTGTAATTAGTACCTAATAATAGACAATGATAAATAATAATAAATAATTGGATAATGTACCTAAATGATTGAATATAATAAATTTATTGAACTGTTATTATTGTTTAATGTATAAGTGTAAAAATTATTAATCAACTCAATAGTAACCATTTGTACTGAATATTTGCACGCTATGAAAAATGGCAGACATGTCGTGAGCCACTCTTATTTTAAGATCTTGCATGTATGTATTGTTTTGTATCTGTATGTATACACATGTCCGAGCAAATAAAATTTCTTTCTTTCTTTCTCTCTACTGAAGAATATGAAATGCGTTTACTACAAATTTTTCTTCTTTGCTGCAATATTTTACGTTCTGTTCTCAAATAAATATATTGAAACAGTAAAACTTTAAATATAAACATGGTTATAAGAACAACATTAACTGAATGACAGTCCTAGAAACATAGGAGTAAATATGTAAGCAACGCTGGCAAACCGAAGGGTCATGTGTTGACTCACCTGCAGGTGCCACCGTTCTTACACATGTTGGAGGTCTTCGGACACAGTGGACCCTCTCCGCAGTCCGCTCCGGAGTAACCCTCGAAACACGAACAGTTAAACTCCCTGCGTGGCGAAAAATATTGTGGAGTTAGAAATAAATATTGTGAATAACCGCGCGGAAATATCTGCCACGGTATTTTATAATGAAAGCGAGGTTTTTTGCTGTGGAAACTCGAATTCACAAACAGAGAATGACTTTCAATATATTTTGTCAGTGACGTTGGCACCCATTTTGTTCTCGCTTGCATTCCACGCTTTATTCCCTTAGCTTATGGGTTTCCAACAAAGAGTGTCCTCCATTTGAATTTAAAAATCGTTTATTTTGCTCGCCCTTTTTCAGTGTTTAGTTTTAACCTTTTTTCAAGGATATAATATAACATGATTGTAAATGACAGCCTTTTATGATAACAGAGTTCCATAATTACATTAAAGAAAATTAGAAAAAAAGATTTCTTAATTAAATTGATAATTTTGTGCCATTAGTGTAACTTACTGATAATCCCGCCTGGCGTAGCAGTGCCCCAGCAGTCTGCACTCGATGGCGCTGCATGAAGTGGGTCCCGGTGAATGCGCTGCTCCTCGCACCTCATACGTCACGTTGAACCCGTACACAGACAGCAGACCCAGCGCCCTGAGCTGTGTGCCCTCTAGTCTGTTCAGGTTGAGCTCCACCACCAGCACTGGACTCTGGACCTGGAAACAAAGGCACTATATTAAACCTGGTAGAAAAACATACCTAGTAAAATGATAATGGTCGTCATAATTATTTAATTATTTAACAGTAAGGTATTATTTTCCTATCTCCACCAAAAAATCAAGCTGTCTATGTTAGCAATTTGAAATGTTCAAATTCGTACCTTTGATATCAAATAAGAAATTTTTATGGGATATGCAACAATGCAAACGTCAAAACATTCGTTCTGATTCAAAACACAGAGAGCTCATAGACATTCATTATTTTATATTCATCCATATTCAACATTATGGAAATAAAATCCAGATATGCTCGAACATTATTTCAGTTATACATAGGACAGCGTAACAATTCGTTCTTATTTGGCAGCCTCATTTTCAATTTAACAAAAAGGAGACATACGTCAAAGAAACGTCCTGTCAAATTATTTATGAAGATATTCGTCAGCCTCCCCCGCGCTGGAATCTACACGAAGAGCAAGAATTACGATAAAGAATTGGCAAATCTCCAGACGAAGAATTATTTCTGTTAACCCCTTTTGCAAACTGGAAGCTTGTTATTAATGTAAGCGAAGTAAATTGACACCGGCTAACACGACTAAGTAGAAACACAATTAAGAAATAGAAAATAGTTTATTGTCCAGCTAATACAGTAAGCAGGCTTACAGGTTAACACCAAGTTGAGACGACATGAGTAACTTACAATATTAACTATAGCTAGGTATGTTACAAAATATAATTTTCTAGTGAACCCCAAACTAGACAATTAGTCTGTATCTTGAGGCTCGGGGTACGATATCCTGGGTGGAGACTTGAGAGGTGATTTCAGGTGTTGTATGGTATATGTAGTGTGTTTGTGTACGTGTGATGTGAGTGTGGTGTGTGGTGTGTGTGAGTGTGTATGTATGTCTGCGTATTTGTTCCTATTGTGTATCATTCGATTCAGTTTCAGGTAAAGGTATCTATATTAATTGAAGCATTTTTGTACATAATTATCATTATCGTACACCGAAATATCTAATTCTTTATTATATTTGTATGGAGAAAGAGGCTAGAAGAAAACTAAATGTCAAAAGAAGAGTTGCAGGAATAAATGTTGGTTGAGTATTTACTTCTGTAAGTTGAAGTTGGCACTTCAACTAGCATGCTGGTTGTATAAACCTCTTCAGTGCGTTCATTATAACTTGTCCCGAGACGCGATTGGTAGCACTGAATGTTGTAGTCATGTGATTAGTAGTACTGTTCTGTCAGTCGCCATTATGAACTCTATTGGTATTGAAACTAGGACTGCAAAATTCAGTGCTACCCAACGCTTCACGGGACTAATTATAATGAACGCACGGTAGTCTGATAAGCTGCCAGGCGTGTAATTCGAAAAAGTGGTAGCAATACAGACACTCTTACAAGGTACCACCATAACCGTGGTCTCAGATTTAATAATCAATGTGGATTCTTCATTAATTATTCATCAAAGACTAATTTTAAAAGATGTTAGAGGTGTCGTGAGCTCTCGTGGGATACCTGGTTTAAACAAAGTTCCTTTCGCTGTATATTATTTATTAAATATCAGGCAAAATGAAATAAATTAACAACATTGAGAGTCTAAATGAAAAAAAATTAGTAAAGTGCAGTTCGAGCCCGTGTCCCAGAGTATTGTGAAAACGTTAGGTGAAATAATAACAAATTTCTTTAACGATGTTATTTAAAATTTGCAATGAATTACAAAAATTATTTATTTATTTATTTATTTATTTTATTATTTATGTACACACAGTAAAATACATACAGATACGACATAATTATAATTTGAGTACAAAGGTACTGCTTATTTCTTAAGAAATTTCTTCCAGCAGACCTGCGAAAGGAGAAATGAGAAAGAAATGTAGACAATAGTGTGTGAGAACAAAAAGAGAAAAATATAAATTTGCGAAGTCTTATACTAAAACATATCAAATATACCTACACGTATAACGTAATAAATTAACAAATACTTAAATAAATACATAAAGCTTAAATAAATAAACATACATATTATAGGTATATAAATACTCACAGTAGAGAGGAAAGATAATGCTCTTTTACTCGATATTTAAAATGTGAAACAGTTAATTAATGTCCATTGCATTCCTAATGATGCAAGCTTTCATTGATTTTGATATTTTTCAGTTCTGAACAGATTTACGGCCGATATGAGTCTATTTAAGAAATTATTTTGCTATTATCAACTTCATATGCATTTTTACCCCTATTTTACGAAATATTTTTGCTATATCTTTTTAGGTCCTGGTAGTCCTTTGTCAACTCTTGGGAACGACACCAGAATCAACGGATGAACACATTTTTAAACTATAGGTACTAATTGGAATTTCGACATGGTGAAGAATAGAGGGTGGCGCGCATGCGCCTGCCGTCACGATGTGACATAGGCAAATTATGTCACTGAACAAAGCATTATTTTATTAATCAATAATAATTCAACAATAACCAAATTCAAGCGCTCTAGTGGAAGGACCAGTTCACCACCGAAATAAATGAAAGATAATTTGAACTTTTGAAAATCGAACACGCTCACTTTGCGCTCTATCAAACCAGTTTTTTTTTTTTCACGGGAAGAGTTTAACCTGGTTTCTCGTTCATGTAAAGCCTGTACACACTTTTAAATACTTACAAACTTTAACTCGGCAGTAATTTCAGGAAACGCAGTTATTGACAGCAGCATTCGTTCTGCATTATAAGCAACAGTCACGATCCGCGTCCGAGCAGCAGATAGAATTGAAAACCCAAATGAATTTATTCAACTAATAAGTTTTACACAGAACTTTCCTCGTCTGCTGAGTTTATCAAGCTATCGATAAGAATGGCACTTCATTCGTTAGTCAGAAATCTGGCTTCAGTAGGTATCTACAGATATACATTGAAATTGGATTCTCATTACAGAGGAACGTAAAGAACTTAAGTTGTGTTCCCTTGTTAATATTAATGCTGACTAAACTTTTTGGTAGAAATTCAGTTGGCGTGAATCTACCTCTTTACAAAGTGGTTTTGTTTACAGGCACATTAGTAGGTATAATTATCTCAATAGGCACATAGGTACACATTAGCCTTCCCTTGAGATCAGAAAATGAGAAATAATTCGCTGAGCACTCAGCGCATACAATATTCAGTGAGTGTGTGGTGGGAGTAAACGCTGTCTTTAATAATGAGGCGTTAGTGTGCGGACGGACGGCTGGCATAATTGTCAAGGGATAAACCTGTTTAATTACCATAAGAAAATAATTATAATCCCCACATAAGTTTTAATACAGTTAAGTAGTTATTTGAAGAGATTTAGTATGTGCAAATAGGCGACATAATAACAAAGCCTTTTTGCCGTAGTCTTCTGCAGATGAACTTTATATGAAAACACACAGTATTGTGCGGGTCTGGTCGAAACGATAAACCTATTTTACCCAGACTTTGACGCAGTTGAAGCGGAATGTCTCAAGCCCTGGTATAAGTCTGTGGGTATACTGCGGCCCGGGGGACATAGCACAACTCCCAACAACTACGTCACAGTGACCGCACCTACCGTGAGTGGATTTACGGGCTGGACTTTTAATATGGAATTCCTACTGCTCTTTTTAAAATCATTTCTTCGCATTTTGCTGTATACAAAAAAACTGATACTTTCACAAGACTGTTTTTCTTTTATCCCCGAGGCTTTATAATTTTCAGCTGCGCTTGCTTTTTTACACACGAATTCAGGACAAAAGGTCAGGACAAAAGAAGGTCAGAGTTACTAGATACTAAGCTCACAGCTTTGAGTAAATTTTGCTTGTACTAATGCCTAGCCGGGTTTATGTAGGTACCTACGTAGTAACTATTCTTATCTTACCTCATTTTTCAGCAGTAACTTTTGGAAGGATAATGTAACTGTTTTATTTATACCGGTGGTCTCAGATTATTTCTTACACTGAAAGTGTTTGCTCTCGGGAGTGGTACAATGACACACGCGGTGCGGCGGTCTACAGCGTCGGTTTGAATATTATATGAATCTTAAAAATATCGTCTTGCGTGGTGAAACAGAGAAATATCAGTAGTTAATATCTTATACAAAGTTGCTACGACAGAGGGGCTTTTCTTTAAACTGCTTATACTAGGAACCATTTTCAAGCTCTGTACCAAAAATCAATTAAATAGGAGCAGTAGATTAGTCGCAAATGATTTTTTAAAGTTTTTGCCCCGTTTGAACACGATGTATCTTTCCTAACAGCTGTTTATGTTACGCATAGGTCATGCACCTTAAAACGATAAATCTGAGTACGATCTACGATGCGTTGTTGCCGCTGTGACGCAAGTCACAAGTACAACCAAATAGTTTCGCTAAAAAGATGACAATGCAAACAAGGAAGCAATAAATACACACACACTTGCACTTTCACTACGAGAGTGACAATCATAGCAAAACATCCCGCGCGTAAAAGAAATAGAAATAGGTCAGTGTGTTGCTATTGCATCCTAGATCCTTGCGATCGGTAAGTGGGGCTTCTAGTTTTTTCAGTGCACCGAAGCTATCCTTTCGGAACGTACTTATGTTACGTAACACGGAAGCACCTGCGCCGTTTTCGTTTTGTCGAACTCGCGCGCTGACAATTGTGATTTTGTTTTGTTATTGTGATAGGACACTAAATGAGTTTAAGACAGTATTTCTTTTTTTATTGTGACAGGACACGTAAATTGGGATTATTATTATTTAGTGTTAGTGTTATTTTTTAATGTTTGACTGCTTTTATTGTGATACGACACGTAATTAAACTTTGGTTTTGTTTGTGTGTGTGTAATTAAAGTGTTCAACAATGCCTCGTGTAACTTACACGGCGTCAGAATACACTGACATGATTTTAATTTACGGCGAATGCCGTGGAAACGCAGCTTTAGCTCTGCGAACATACCGAGAGAGGTATGGTGACAGTCGCAATTGCCCTAGAAACGCCCGCACCATACAATTGGCAGTACAAAGATTAAGGGACAATAAAAGTATAGTGCCGCAACAGGAGGGATTGCCACCGCGGCAAATAAACGTAATAACATAACAACGCGGTAAATTTGTGCATTCAAGTGAATGGAGGACACATCGAAAATTTAGAAATTTTGTGTTTTTGTTGTGCGCGTACCTACTTCAAAACCTTACCTAACATAAAAGCCAGCGCGAGCGGAGGCCTAAGCCGCCGCCCGCGCTGCCGCCGCCGCCGGACGGCCGCTATGACACGAGATAACACACGCCGCGCTCCGGCGCGCGCGCGACGTTGCCACTTTGTTACCTAGGTATCTAAGGTTAGTTAAATTTATTAGAAAGGGTGGTTGCGTTTTACTCTGATTTGTAAGCTATTTAGTTTGTTTGAAAAAAAAAAAACTCATTTTTGGTGCTTTTTATTTTTATACCGTATCGAATTAATACTAAACACGTATAGAATACGTAGTGTAATTTAATGCCCCTCTGTCATATCAACTCTGTATAAATATTTTACACGTTCTTAAAACATTCTAGACAATGAGCCAATAAACTGTAGCCACAAACGTAGGTAGGCAGGTAGTATAAATATGCAGATGTGCTCCTTGAACCGAACTATAGTGCTTTCAGATCGGAGCGATACTTCTTAGCAGTTAGCATGAGATTTTTAATTGGGCGTTGTGTTTAGTTCTAGATAGTAAGTACATACATAACAATACCAGTTACCAGACAAGAGTTGTTTGTACACATTTTTTGTTTTATTATGATCAAAAATATATCTGATCATAAATTATATTTGCAAAATGCAATGTAAAATGTGTAAAATACGTGCATTACAAAGCAACAATATTTTTTATAATAAAAAGGTTTAAGGGTTTTTAGGTGCAACCTTTTTAGATTTTCAAGAAACACTCGCCACTTATTCTCAAAAATATTGAAATGCCATTAGGTTTTTTTTTCTCTGTTATTTTTCTTTATTTTTTAAATGGCAATGCTTATTATTTTTCTTCATAATTGGCCAGGATGTCATTCAAATATATTTGATTGAACCTAAACTTTTGAAGATTTTAAATTATGTGGCCTTTGTTAAACTCCTTAGGTAGAACGTAACTAAACCTGAAGAGCAGAACCTGTAGTTATGAAGTATGACCGATTATAGTTTATAAGTCACCATCATAGTCTATAATAATATAGGTAATGCACCGTCTTCTGAGAAGGCTACAGTGACTGTGCTAAACTTTATAGGGCCCTTTATAGGGCCATAATAATAATGATGTCAGGGTTATTAAAGGTGCCTTGAAGGCACATTATGGGGTAACCAAAAACCAAAAAAATCTTCAAAAGTTACGAGAGTTAGCTCGGGAATCGCTGACTCAAGCTTTGTGTTTATTGACACATGTGATGACAGTTTTACTTTATTTATCCAATTCCGGAAAAGTAGTGGGCATAGCGATGGATTTGGTTTCAAATATTCACAAGTATTTGGAACCAAATCCATCACTATGCATGCCCACTTGGCTTGGGGATAACTTATTATTTTAATTTGTGGGATTAGTAAGCTTGCGACAAGTTTCTTTATCATAGTTTGTTAAAATTATCAAAAGAGTTGTTAAGAAAAATGATAAAGTTTTAGGTAACTTATACAGCAATTTTTTCTCAGAGAAATCGGTACAATACTACCTGAAAATTGTTTCATGAAAGTTGGTCTGTGAATTACCAACATTTCATTTTAAGAATATCTGTGTCTAGGGAGTTTTGTTGTTCAGCGCTTTGGACTCAGAGGTTATTTACTAAAATACGTTGCTAAGTTCCCCTCGAGTTTATACACCATATTGGTCGTTAGCGTCGTTCACTCCTCGGCTTCAATATAGAAGTAACAAGTTTATTAAAAGTATTTCTCCAACGCTCCTTGAAACATAGCTACACAATCACCCAATGCATCCTTTGATAATATATATTATGCATTGCATCACAACATTAATTACATAATGCGCCATGTTATATTTATTACGTATCCAATATGTCAAAACGTCAAACAAAAAGCATAAACGACAGCTGCGCGCACAGACTGTCTGTGGCGCGTGATTCGCCGACGGTACGAAATGTTACCATTTTAAATATTATATTTTTTATATAAACATTTAGGACTTATGTATTGTATTTTTTTTTTTTTTTTGTTATTTTTCTCTGCTGCACCGGTTGACGTCATAACGTCAACGCCGGCTGTCGCTGAAAACCAGCGCTGGGGCTCTGTCTCGCATAGGGTCGCAGCTTTATGCTGAGCGATGGCCGTTTTGCGTGGATGTGACGCATGTTTTCCCCCAAATTGTTTATTTTCGTGTTTTGTTCTTACCTTGCGTCATGTGTACCGCAAATAAACGTATTTTCTTTCTTTCTTTTTCTTTCTGATATATTGTGTCGTAATTGACGTTCCTCCCATCTAGCAAGATCGTTCTATTGGTGATTGGCTACGGTTCTATTTTAGAGGAATCATCATATTTGTGCCGAGATAAATAGTAGCTATGTGGAAATGTAAAGGCATATTCCCTTATATTACGTAACTTATGTCGTAAGTGTCTGACGCTTATATTTAACACCTTTTCCTTTACGGCTCAAATAGAAGAGCGGCTCGCTTTAAAACGACCAAATATAACCGCAGACCACTTTTTACCAGTAAAAGGCCAAAATATTCCACGCGAATAGCATATCCCACTTGCCTCTTAACAGGTAGTACGGATTATTTAAAGCTTGGACCAAAAATATCGTACCTAACGCTGGGTTTTCAACAGCAAAGGCATTTTATACCAGACGAGAAATAAATGTGAATATTATAAGAGGCTGCTTGTAGGCACTGTGCACGTTCCTAGAATACATGAGACAAACACTAAAAGCCCAAAAGCAATAGGATTTTATTATCACCGTTTAACGACCTCCTTTTGAACAAGAATTAGGTTTTTTCTTGTTGTAAGACAGAATAAAAGGTTAGTTAAGATGCCATAAAACCGGATTGGGTTTTTCTTATACATCGTGTATTAGAGAGAAGGTATTTTGTTCTAGGTTGTGTAGATTTTTTATTTATCATTATCATTTCAGCTGAAATACGTCCACTGCTGGACATACGCCTCCCCCAAGCACCGCCAATTCCACCGGTTCTGGGATTCCCGCATCCAGCGGATTCCTGCGGCCGTAGATTTTTACTTATCAGACAAATGATACTTCTTTAACATAACACGTGGTTAAATACTATTTATTAGATTTATTTATAGTAATACATATGGTTACAGTTTATTACAGGTAAATGCCCAACAACGTGCAACGTTGGCTGTATAACAGCCCTGCGAACCGCGGGGTCCTAATGACCTGAGATGGGACAGATGATTACCTAGCAACAGAGACAAGCCTCTCAGTAGTAATTGCCGATAAGCTTAGTACCTACTGCTGAGTGCACACGACATCAAGATGGCTGTTTGTTGTAGAGCAAGAACACTACGATTGATATCTGGGTACCGTCATTGGTTTATCGAATTAGATAAACAAGTCACAGAAGTGAAAACCAGTACCGCGATCTGGAGAAACTTATACCCAGATGGATAATTGTACGTTACCTTCTACACCATTGTTGCTATCATGCGAAGTTCATTCCACTTTGTACTTCGCAGAGTTTTTCTCATAGACAACTTTTTCTATTTCCGTAACAAATAACAAAACACAACACTCTGTGTCCTTTCAAATCGGATTACAGAAAAAAGTTGAAAGGGTATTTAATTAAGTAAGGTGACCCAACTTATTGAATTAATTCAGACATTGCTCGGGAAGAGAATTCCCATTTACTCGCCATCTGTTGATTACCGAAGCTCCGGGTATCATGGAGGACGATCAATGGAGTATTCATTTATAAATACCGACCCTTTCCGGCTAACAGGGCAGGTGTTAAATATTGGGGTATATTTTAAGAAGATTTACTAAATGGTAAATTTATAAAATTACGTTTATTAAAAATTGACTTCCGCACCAAGTAAAGCAATCATTTCCGCAAAAAAAAAAAACTTTATATTTGACTGCCTCAGGGTGTAAAGAGTGCACTTCGAGTTCTCTAACTCGAAGACCTTCATTTGATCGTGTACCCCTACTTTGATGTTGGTTCAGGAAAAGTAAAATAGGAAGTCCGAGTGTGCAATCTTTTCCGGCTTGCTATCGACTCTTAGCCAAAGTTTTTTAATAAGCTACTAATACAACATTCATTCTTTCTAGTAGTTAGTTAAGTAGTACAACATAACGTAATGTAGCCACTTTCAACGTTAGTTTCTGGCCATTTCAATGTAAAAAGCGCATTTTTAATTAAACACACACTGCGGACTGCACTGTTAGAATATTACTGTTACTGTCCTAGTTATTTATGTGAGCGAGAAAAGAAACCAGTCCTCGTGTGCAAGTTATATGTGTGTTAGTTGGAAGCGCGCCAAACACATCGCCTTATATCGAGGATCGAACCAGAAAGTTCAAGTGAACTGCAATAGGATTTTTTTTGCAACAATAGTGAAAAGACAGGAAATTGGGGGCAAAAACTTATGAGAATGCTTGGTCGACTGGACAGTCGCCTCCCTGTAGCTGAGACAACTTACAATAACATTTTATTTTGACCCAGAATCCTAGAAATGAAGCATGGATGGGCAGGAAATGTTATTGTGCTTCTCACACTACCATACACACCCAGACTCCTAAATCGTAACCGTGCATTTCCATGTATGGTATAAAGGCCTAAAACATCAAAATAATGGTGATTTAAAGAAAAAAAAATTGTTATGAAGCCGTCATACTGGACACCATTTTGGTGTCGTCACTGTTCCGAATTTGAATTCACGGCCATTTATAAAGTCATAGACTTTAGATTTAGGAGTCCGGCACCCGACTTGCGTAACTCAGTTTCAAGCACAAACCAAGAGTTTTGAAGGACATTTCCAATACATTGCTTCATATGTTTGAAAAAATCGTCTACTCTACAACGTAAATAACGCAATGAACTTGGTTGAACTGTCAAAATGAAAGGGATTACCCTAGGAATTACCCCACTGGAGGGTAGATATATAATTCAAAGTATAAATTCCTTAGCGTCATATCCGATTCCTTTGCCCATTTTTTTGTAAACTCTGGTATTCCTGAGCTTTCAGCACAAAAGTTTATAGCTCTTAGCTGACAGCTCTGACTATGTAGAGATCTACTTATTCAGTGATTTGAACGGGTCAGAAAAGATGAACAAAAAACTACAAGCAAACAGATGGGCAATAAAATCGTAAACGTATTGGTGCTGTTTCCGACGCGATGTACGATCCGACTATCAGATGGGACGTGTGCTGCGGGCTTGAGGACAACTAGTGGCAAATTAGATAAGTAAGTGTGATTAAAAATGTTCAATGGCCAAAGTTTTGGCGTCGACTTAGTCGCTATGGTTTCGTTACACGGGCTAGGCCATACGCGACGTGCTTATAAGATAGCCTGTGTAAAAAAAAAGTAATAAAAACTAAAACACAACTACGACAAAAACGCCAACTGAAAAGGTACAAACAAGACATCGATGGAGACACTCGTCATTACTAAGTCATTGTAATTAAGGCATAAGTCGAACAAATTAGGTGTGACTCCAACTTTTTGAAAATGAACTGCCTTATCTTTGAATTATGCAGAAAATGGCATTTTATGGCAATGTCAATTCTTTTCATAACAGTATTTTAATTATTTATTTTACAAAATCCACATTTCAAGTAAGCCATAATGCTCGCTACCGCAATTTCGAGTTCTCGTAACTAATAAAAACTTTTCCTGTAACAGATTCAAATCCGATTCAAAATCAAACGAAATTGCACAAGTTAATAGCGTACGCGGGGATGGAATAAGAAATGTAACACGTTCCTACGTTGTAGACAAGGCTTAAGCGGGTTTACATGAGCTATAAGAGCCTACAGATGGGAGCTGGTGCGCTAGTGGGTGGTGAATAATGCATACTGCTCTCAGCGACGCAGGCACGCTTGGTAAAGTTCAGTGTCGTAAGTGTCACACAGCAAGAACACTGCGATTGTTTTATTTAGAAGTTTAGGGATTTGAATGTTTTGAATATCAAAACTTCTGTTTTGACCAGTAGTAGGTAAGAGGAAAGAGGCTGCTGTCGTATAAAATCTTGATGATATGTAATATTGTAGACGAGTTTGTTACAGAGAAGTTGAAACACGATTGGAGTTCGATATTTGTGTTCTTGTTTTACGTTGACAATGTTGCTTTGCATATTTATGTATCATAATTATGTTCTTCCAAAGGTATAATTAAGGTCAGGTGGTCAGGTCAAAAACTAAAACCGTCGTGAATCTTCCTGCACTATTGGAAATTAGTACATTACAGTCGCGGCCTACAACACGGGCATTTTTTCAATGCCTGGTTGCAGCTAAGTCTTGTATAGTACTTTTCTCAAATAATGCACGGAAATTCAAACTAAGTAAATTAAGTATAAAGTTATTCCAGAATCAATGACGAAAAACGATAATTTTTCACGCGCCAAAATGTTCATTTGTTTCTTCTTTACTCAATAGAGTAACTTGTAGCATAAATAATAGTTATTTATGCTACAAGTGCGGAAATCATCTTACGCACGTGTATCATACAACGTTTTACTATGCATTGTGCGAGGAATTAAAAAACTAGCGAGCCTTACAGTAGTCGCATATAAAGTGTAACATCTGACATATTGGTTGACGTATATAAATGATATAAATAACATTCATGATGACTTTTTCACTTTGACTTTTGACTTTGACTTTGACATTTAGACTTTGATTTTGGACTTTGACTTTCACTGACTTTGATTTTTTGTCTTTGAGTTTCACTGATTTTGACTTTGACTGACTTTGACATTTTGACATTGACTGACTTTGACATTTTGACATTGACTTTGACCATCGTCATCGTCATTGCCAACGTCATCGTCATCGTCATCACCATCGTCATCACTATCGTCATCGCCATCGTCATCGCCATCGCCATCGTCATCGTTATTATCATCATTATCATCATCATCATCATCATCATCTAATTTGTAAAACCTTTCTCAAATAATAAAAACTTTGCGACGGGCTGACGGAGTTAAAAATAAAAAAAAACAGAAAACTAAAAAGCACTAGTGAAAAAAAGTGACACTTTCCGCGTTGCCATGTGTGAAAGTAAAAAGTTCATTCCATTTTTAAATAATACGATAGATATGACTTTTCATAATAATTTATTTAGCCGCTAAGCACGACAGATAGAGATTTTCATACAAACATTGCCGGCCGGGCGCAACCATAATTCCGATTTATCTCGAAGAAGGTTGTCAAATAATGCTCGCATTTCCAAGCATGTTTGACAAAAAGTGACTTATCTACCGGAATAAGATGTGGCGTTGATCTTATAAGGAAACTGTCAATATAAGTTATTATGATACGCTTCCTTGGTATATTTTCGAATTTATTTTCACCCATAAACGTCAAGGCAGGTGCTGTTTTATGGATGAAGTAATGTTTTTTTAATGTCGCGGTATAATTTCGAATGCTGTGTGCAATGTGCATAGAAAAAATAAGACTTAGAATTATTATCCCAATAATGTTTGTAGAATTTGTAGTCGAGACTGTGTTCTATTGTAAATAGTAATAATATTCACTGTTCATCGACTATGATAAATATAGTATCCTATTATAGTCTTGTTTATAGTCGCGTATACGACAGTTCCTAAGCAGGCTATTTTAAGAGCCCAAAAGAGACAAAAAGTTAATCAACTGACACACCACATATTACACAACACCTACTGTTCCCGCACATTATGTTCATACTATTGTGAAATTATCTTTACTGTATTGTAATACATAGTTGCTTGTAATAAATTTTGTTCTGACAGAATAATGATGTAGCAACTATACCACAGCGCGGATCGCTCAAGAGACCCTCTTGTACAAAAAAATAATGTTCAACGTATAAAACTAGTTATTTTCTCACTATGTAAGCGGATAATGATTCGCGATCGTTCGCTACAGCCCGGGTGTTTTTTTTTTTTTATATTTTGCTTTCAGATCAATTAGGAGATAATGGTGCTTTTATTCACAGGTCGAAACAATAACATTGTTTTATCATTACACGTAAATTTACGATTTAGGCGATGTGGAGCATCTTTCCCGGTTTTCCCCTGGATCTAAACATAACTCTTATGATTGCCAAAAGGTTATTTGTAAGTAAAACTTAATTAAAAACTAGCACGAATTAAGGAATAAATGCATCTAAAGAAGCAGTCATACCGGTAGAGCTTTCCTTGGTGTTTCAATACGGAGCGAGGCCGTAACGTATACCGTTCAACATTTTTCTTATCTAAGTTGTAATTAGCATTTAGCTTAACGAGATGCGGTTAAATGTCTGAATATTATAAAGTTTTCAGTGTCGATGTTAAATATTTCCCAAGAATGCCTGATTCAACGTTTTTTAAAGCAGTTATTTAAGTTATACGACACAATTTGTTTTTAAGCTCGTGTCCTGTTCCAGGTATCGTTTTCGCCGCGTCTCTGTGACGCGAGAGTGAGCGGCTCTGGAATTGCTCGAGGCGGCCGGAGATCAAAGAGACGATACTCGCCACGGAATAGCTTTTATAACTACATGTTTTTAACTTTAAACTACTTAAGTATGGTAAATATAAATGCTAGTTTATATGTACGTAAGTGCAAGGAGACGAAAACGAGAGTGTTTAGTTTAGCGACTTCTCGACATAGTCAGGCAGGCTAGGTAGGCTAGGATCAGAGCGTCTAATGCTCTTAACATTTAGAATAATGTATCACATAACAACATGATATACTAAAACGGTGGAATACATTAAATAACAGGGGTACCCTCAGGGGAGTACACACAACAACATGTACATAATTAAAAGGTAAGCATTTGAAACATTAAGTAACGAGCCGACGGGTTGGACTGACGACTTAATAGGCTCACGAGTTGCCTTTATTATAGACGCGGTGTATAAAATCCGTCATTTGACTGATGTAGAAACAGCTCGATTAGTATATTTTTGTTATTTCCATAGTGTAATGTCGTACGGCATTTTGTTATGGGGAAATGCAGCCGACTTTCAGGCTATATTTGTGCTGCAGAAACGAGCCATTCGAGCAATATATAACCTTAGTTGTAGGCATTCACTGAGGGATAAATTTAAGGAAATAAACATAATGACAGTCGCATCTCAATATGTTTATGAGAACCTGATTTATGTAAAAAAGAATATTAATCTATATTCTAAACACAGCGACATTCATGGCATAAATACTAGACACAAAGATTTATTTATTGTGCCCAGGACTAGGCTCCAAGAAATTAGTAATTCATTTAAGTGCCAAAGTATACGTTTTTACAACAAACTCCCAAGCCATGTTAAAGAACTGAGCTTCAATAAATTTAAATCATTTATTAAACAGAAACTATGTCAAAAAGGATTCTATAAATTTAAAGATTACTTAGACGACAAAAAGGCCAAAAATTTAAAGCAAGTTATATGATTTTTTGTAACCTAACTATTAAAATATTTGTCACTCCTCGATCATCAGAAAAGCAAGTTACTCAAAAAATGTAATTATTATCTCCGGAATTATACGAAGACTTCAAATATTTTATCTACTGGGTTAAACCGATTTAAAAACCCATTTGCTACACTGACAGAACGTTTCATCGTACGGAACTAATTCCATTTGTAAGCGATTTTTAACAGTGCAGTGATATTAAAACTGCTTTCCTGAATTAATCGTACGACGGAGATTTTCATTCCTCTAAGTTTACTTTAGAGCTGTTTTTTTTATCTGATCGCAATGCATAGTTATTGTATTATTGTGGTCTGGGAGGTGGTCAGGTAATACTAAAAGCAAATTTTAGGTTAACCATAAAAGCGAACACAAATTTTGTTTTTGAACATGCTGTATTCACGAGCAGAAAATAACATGTGAGAAATTAGTTTTGTTTCGACATCCATAAAAAATGTTTGATGACACTTTTTAAACTTTTATTTTCATGCGTTCGTAATAAAGTATT
Organism: Agrochola lota; assembly: GCA_947364205.1. Taxonomy (NCBI): domain Eukaryota; kingdom Metazoa; phylum Arthropoda; class Insecta; order Lepidoptera; family Noctuidae; genus Agrochola; species Agrochola lota. The sequence goes on along the minus strand of OX376235.1, from coordinate 13,511,124 downwards.
ATTGTAACAAGTTGGACATAAACGCAGGCAACGTGAGAGAAATTCATGAAAACGAGAATCACCTGATGAACAGCAGCTTGGTATTATTAATTGATATTACGTGGAGTTTGTTGTAACTATCCTACATAGGTTCAAAATGCTTTAAATATTTCCAGATATTTCCTTCATTCTTGAGTAATATCTAAACTACAATATAATATTACTAGCTTTTTCCCGTAGTTTCGCCCGCGTGGATGTCGAAAAATATCCGACGGGAACGTACTACCTGGATTAAAAAATAACCTATAGTAACCTATAGGTTATTTTTCCGGCTATAAACTATCTGTGTGCCAAATATCATCCAAATCCGTTCATTCGTTTTTGTGCAAACCGGAACATACATACAAACAAACAGACCAAAATTCTAATCACTAATATTTCGGCTTATGGTTGGAAACTAACACGTAAATCGTTGTGTTAGTTTTTTTTTTATTTCAACCCACAAGGATCCGGCATCATGGAGAGTGCGATTGTCGCAACTCACTGCTGGGCACGCCACAATTGAGGCGACAAGTCCCCTCTCTAAGGAGTGGCTAGAGAGGCGCCACGGCGTTGTCACCTTCCGCCTGACGCAGGTCCTCACCTGACACGGTTGTTTCGGGAGGTTCCTGTTCCGCATAAGGCGGGCGGAAACGCCCGGGTGTCACCACTGTGTGGATCGCATGGAGGACACGTTGGAGCATACGGTGGAGGTATGCCCGGTTTGGGCGGGGCACCACCGTGTCCTTGTGGAGGCGATCGGTGACAGTGATCTCTCGCGTCCGGCCCTAGTCCAGGCCATGGTACAGAGCGAGAGGGCGTGGCAAGCCGTCACTTCCTTCTGCGAAGCAGTAATGCTCGCGAAGGAGGAGACGGAGCGCGTGGCGGAGAGGCAAATGTCACGCCCTCACGCCCCCTAGCTGCCGCAGGAGACGCTCTTGGCGTCGGGAATCGCAAGCCGATTCCCGGCCAACGTAGGCGTGGGCTTGCTGACGGTGAGAAATGGGTAGCTCGTCGTCCGATAAGGACCAGGCCCGGGTCGAGGGCGCGTTGTGTTCCACGCGCGCCTCAAAGAGATGTCTGCACAACGGAAGGGGTGATAGGGCCGATGCCTGCCGGGGCCGGCGCGGTTAATACTCCGAGTGTGGGAATGGTAGTCAATGTTTTATAGATCACAATGGAAGCTTGTTGACGGGCAAATTTTTTCTACGGCGTGGTTTATACGCCGTGCCGGAAAAGACACCATAGCTTGTAAAAAGGGCTTAAATCTCAGTCAGAGGAAGAATTCTTTGCTCACCATGTTAAGTTTGCTTACTGAATGTTGGTGATTTTCAGACCATGGATAAAGATTAAAAGAAGTTTTATTTTATTTATATTGGCAACATAATATCAGGACTGTATTCTCCGAAGCCTTAGGCAGAGGTGCACCTAAAGTACACCCACAATTCGCCAGTTATGTTTAAGTCCTATGTAATAGGGGGCGAGCCTATTGTCATCAACCGGGCACAATTTCAGACTCCGGGCTGCTACTGAGAAACTTAAAAAATAAAGAACTTGAGGGTTGAAATTCTAACAACACCGTTGCGTTAGCTTCCGACCTAGATAGTAAATTTTGTGATTTTTCTTAGAATATTACTTTTCATTAGGACTTTTCAATTTCATACCCATTTTTAACCCTTCGAGGGTGGAATTATCAAAAACGCTGAGACACTTATAAATTAATTTTTAATCGTCAGCCTAAACAGAAAATATGTAAGATCCTAACTTCAAAACTTTCATACAAACTTCCATCCCCTATTTTACCCCTTTAGGGGTGAAATTCCCAAAAATTATTTCTTAGTGGATACTTACTCTTCACAATAAACACACCCTCCAAGTTTCATGTCTCTAGGTCCAGCGGTTTGGGCTGTGTGTTGATATATCACCCAGTCAGTCAGTCAGTTTACCATTTTATATATATACGTAGATAACGAGAAAAGATTTGATTTTTTGTATGTTTGTTTGTTTGGTACGCTTTCATACCAAACGGCTGATCGGATTTGAATGAAATTTGGCACATGAGTAGACCATGACTTTTTGATTCCAATATTTCCACGCGATCGAGACTTATGCGGGTGAAACCGCGGGGCGCAGCTAGTAGACGATAAATACGATATGAAAGTAAACTAAACCATGTAACTACACGTCAATGATTTATTTATTCAGCCTGTTTAATCACTTAGGCTATTTACATTCTGTGGCTTGTTTCAAAAGCTCCATAAAATGTACCTTAAAAATAAATAAACTGAAAAACAAAAAAAACTTTTTGAGGTAGTGAATGTTACAGGCGAGGAACCGGTGAGTCGTGCCGGTAAGTTATGTCTTCCTAAAAACAAGTTATTTACCTGAAGGAAACAGAATTATGCATTTGCGAGGAGTTACAGATGTGGCGCAATGATGGCTTTTTATGATAAGTAGGACCAATGGGCTATGTTTCCATTAAACCATATTAGGGAGAGCTTCTGTGAACCTTAATTATAACATACTAGCCTTTACCAACGGCTTCGCCCACGTGCATGTCGGAAAGTATCTCACGGGAACGTACTACCGGGATAAAAAGTACCCTATGTCCTATTCCAGGTCATGGTCTACCCATGTGCTAATTTTCATCCAAATCCGTTCAGCCGTTTTAGCATGAAAGCGTAACAAACAAACAAACTCACTTTGGCATTTTTAATATTATATAAAGTTAGAATTATTATGTATTTTCTTGACTATTGCATTGAGAAGATGGTGAAGATAATTGATCGGTACTTAGCCAGCTTCGCCTTTCTTACTCAAACTGTGTTACCTGTTTACTTCTAGCTTTTGGGAGCGTGTTATGGGAGGAATAATATCCAATAGTAGCCATATTACCTGAAACAAGAATGTTAAATATACTAACCGCAGTTCTAAATATAATCACAGCAAAACTTAAATTATTTTGAACTTAACTTGAGTATAAATGAACCAGTTTATAACTTGTTTCAACAGAGTCTTACAGAGTAATGCAATAGCATTGATCTTGGCTCGCGCAATAGGAAAGTAGACTTGAGACTGAGTCGAGACTGACGATACCTGTTAGTTGTAACAATTTTAATACGCAAGCGTGAACAATATAACATCTCACCTGTAAACCCCGAAGGGCTAGGCAGAGGTTGACTTATATTATACCCTCATTTCACCAGTTATTTTTAAGTCCCTTTTAATAGGGGGCGAGCCTATTGCCATCAACCGGCCACAAATACAAACTCCGGACTGCTACTGAGAAATTCCTATTACCGCTACTGAAAAAAATCCAATAACGCTTTGTCCGACCCGGGAATCGAACCCACTACCTCATGCTTAGCAGACGCGTTGCGACCACTAGACTAACAAGGCAATATTTCGTCAAAAAACTCGTTTTTACATTGTCAATTCATAATGAAAAACTAATACTGAAATAAAGACCAAAAAGCAGGCTTTCGAATACAAATTTTTGATTTTAGATAGAATGGGTAGAATATATAATTTTTTGTCAAATATTTGAACAAACAGTATCAATCACGCATAATTACGTTAATTAGGATTCAAAATATACACGACGATGACCACAGAACTGTATGAAATTCATCTGTTTTCAATGTGAATAACCTAACATTAATGTTAATAATGCAAACGTAGTACCTACTTATTGTTAGTAGATAAATATAAAGTATGAAATAAGTTTATTGATACTCATAATACCGAGTAGTGGTAACTATAGCTACAAAACAAATAGCCGTTAGTTTTATCCCAACTCATCAAAGAGTGATTCAGCAAGCTAAGTACCTACAAAAGGCAGTCATCGAAAAATAATACTAATATTAATTACCTCACCGCCGTATCTATCTACGTTGACGTCGTGGTGGGGCTTGCGCGCTCCAAACTCTGGGTCTGTGCTGGTAAAGTTTACTTTGCTTGAACAGATCTAGGATGAGGAGCCAGACCAAGAGAGATACAGAAACCCTCAGGGCAGCATGTGGCGAGCTGTTGGGCAGTAGCGGCTCCACCGACCATATCTCCTGGCAGAAATCTTGTTTCTCATCTCTTGCTTGTCTTTATTGGCCGACTGGAGTGAACACTGACGAAGAACAGAACTCCTACCTCATGCTTGCCCTAATTGGCCGGCTTGAGTGGAGATTCGCAAGAGCAAACGTGTTCGGAGGAAGGAAGTATTCCAGTGAGTGCTCGTAGGGATCTTAACCATCTTCCGGGCTCTGGGATTGTTCCGAAAGCCGTGGAATACCTCTCCACTCCTCAAGCAAGGACATGTTGCCCCCTTGTAGCTACGTCAGCATGTGCAAGCGACAGTCTTCGGGGGCCCATTATTGAGTGTGCAAGCCACCCCCTGCCATTTTTTCCGCGTACATATAAAACATTGATCAGGCAGGGGCCATAGTCCTTCCATAGTTTCAGGTCACCAGTCAAGTTAAGCCACCCAAACCCATCGTCCAATATCTTAGTTTCCATATCCTGCAATAGTCCTACACCAACCGGGGGTTGTCCTTGGGTGCACTTGCATAGTGCATACAGGGACAATGGTCGGTTGGTGCCTCATTTCATTAAAACGCCTAACGGGCCTCTGCGAGTTGGCTTCGGTCCCACGTACGCCTTCCAAAGGTCCGGGACCCCAGGGTCCCGAAAATGTCAAAGACCAACAAATAATATTAATGAAAATTATAGAAGGCAGTCGTCGCGTTTTTGACAAAATGCGTGTTCCTCTGAATACAAGCTATTTGTATATATGAGCGTTTTATAGCTTCTAACTGATTGCTTATCGCGCCTCCAGTGTGTCCATGATTGATTTATGATCTATATTATTTGAGAAGTTGTGTCTAAAGAGGACTTTGATGTTTACTGATAAATGTGAATTGTTCTCGATGCCAGAAATGTACGATAAAGTAGGACATTCACGATTAACGTAAAACCATTAATTAGTAAGCCATTTTAATGTAACTTTAATCTCGGTAAGGTAAGTTATAAATTAGAATGATTGCCGTGAGTTTGATAAAACTCTCAGTTTATATTATGTACTTTATTACAATCAGATAAGAGTTACATTGCAATGACTTGCGTCGTCGTTAGTTACGTCATTCAAATTTGATAATGAATGTGCTGCGAGAGTTTTGTGCGTGTGTAGGTCTAGATATACGCAAATACTAATGTAAAAAGTTTTCAACAAAAATATAATTTCTCTCCGTAGTTGGGAAAAACTTCTTGATGTCATCATTCTTAATATCCCGTAAATAAGTATTTTAGTAGACAGCTACGGTGCATTATAAATACGAGTAACAAAAGATTCAAAAGAGTATATTAATCTCCAAGCATCACACTGCGGGTGAACTGAAAGTTACATAGTACCCAATTACTTATTCAAAAAGTTCAACATCCTGTAATTAGGTTTTCCGTTTATAATTCAACGTCTGTATTTTCTGGAGAGGAAGAGGAAGGGGCAATCGAGGATATGATCATGCTAATCGTACTCCAGCTACGGAAACTTATGAGGCGGCGGCCGAACTGGCGACACGTTGGGTTGCGACAATCTTCGATAGGATCCGGCAACTGGGACTCGAGGTGGCTTTGCACAAGGGCGAGGCTATGTGTTTTTATAGTCCTCGGAACGCGCCACTTTCGGGTTCCCAGATAACGGCGGGAGGGGTTCACATTGATGTCGAGTCGACGATGAAGTACATGGGACTCGTCCTCGACAGCCGCTGGAACTTCGTGGAGCACTTCCGACGTATGGCCCCCAAACTGGAGAGGGCTGGGGCTGCTTTGAAGCGGCTTCTGCCCAAAACGGAGTGCAAACGCCTCCTGCCCGAGGCTTTACGCGGGGATCTACCGGTGTGGGCGCGTTCATTAAGGCTGCGATCGGCCCAGCGATTGAACGCGTCCCAAAGGGTCATGGCCATGGCTGGTCCGAGGATACCGCACGGTCTCCCGTGAGGCGGCGAGCCTTCTTGCCGGACTACCGCCATGGGATCTGGAGGCAAAAGTTTCGCGGCGTTTCGCCTCCTCACGACACTCCCAGATGTGCGCGAGGAAGCGAAACGCCGGGGCGTAACTCAGCTACCGCGAGAAATCACGGCACAGCGGATAGAGCTCCGGCGGGATCTCATGGCGGTATGGAGAGTGCGATTGTCGCAACCCGCCACAATTGTGGCGATAAGTCCCCTCTTTGAGGAGTGGCTAGAGAGGCGCCACGGCGTCCTCACCTTCCGCCTGACCCAGGTCCTCACCGAACACGGCTGTTTCGGGAGGTTCCTGTTCCGCATAAGACGGGAGCAAACACCCGGGTGTCACCACTGTGTGGATCGCTCGGAGGACACGGTGGAGCATACGGTGGAGGTCTGCCCGGCTTGGGCGGAGCACCGCCGTGTCCTCACGGAGGCGATCGGCGGCGGCAATCGCTCACGTCCGGCCCTGGTTCAGGCCATGGTCCGGAGCGAGAGTGCATGGAAGGCCGTCACTTCTTTCTGCGAAGCAGTAATGCTCGCGAAGGAGGAGGCGGAGTGCGCGAGGGAGAGGCAAGATTCGCGCCCTCGCGCCCCTAGTCGCCGCAGGAGACGCCCCGGGCGTCGGGAGTCGCGAGCCGACTTCCGGCCACCGTAGGCGCGGGCTTGCGGACGGTGAGCAATGGGTAGCTCGCCGTCCGATTAGGACCAGGCCCGGGTCGACGGTGCGTTGTGTTCCACGCGAGCCTCAAAGAGATGTCAGCACCAACTAACGGGATCCAAGCTACGGAAACTTGGTTCTTTTTCAATCCATTTTTTTTTTAATCCGCGCATGTAGGCTAACTTAACATTACGCTTTATGATTTCTAAACAAATTTCGGCTTACCGACGTTTCGAAGATTTTAGTATTAATTGCTCTTTCTGAAGAACGCTTCGATGTCGAAATGAAACGAATTTAATTTTTAACTGGATTTGTATCATCAAAGGTTCTCTCGCTCAAAGGATATAGGTTTAGTGTTAGTTTAGGTTTTATATATAAGATTCAATTTCCTTTTGACGTTTCATTCCGTTTTATTTTCTTGTCAAAGTGAGTTGCAAGATTTTCACGGCTCCATTATCACAAACATGTCAGGGTACGATAAGGAAAATATCAGCCGGAAAATTGTGCGGCTCACCACTATAGGGCCTTTTATTCGACCATAACCGAACGGTTCTGAGCGTAATTTATTATCGAATAATGTATTAAGTTAAAAGCATTGTTAACGTTTTTCCAATTCCGTCTAGGATTAAATTACCTAGAAAGTGACAAGTCGTTATTTTGGAGTTTTCTAGTACTGAAACCTCAGTTGGTCTAGAAGTGTTATTCGAAACGACATCGATTGGCACCATAAAAGAAAAACGTAAGAATTTTTCTAGCTACCATTTTTAGAGTACCATAATGTTGTACCGTTTTATCTGTGCAGTTATCAATTACTTTAAAAGTTAAGGACAGTCTCTTAAGAATGTTTTCCAGTATTACAACGGTTAAGGCCCTTGTAAATTCTGTACATTCTAAAAATATATTTCTCAAAATTGTCCGGTCAGATTTTGATGCTCTTGTGCGCAAAGGTATCCATCCCTATTGGTCCATATACCACTTTTGTCTAGTCTACTTAGTAAAATTATTAAAGTACTAAAAGTTAGTAAATAGTTTATTCGTGCCATATCTTTCATGGCTTTTATCAAAAGATTCACGAAACAAATCAATTATCTCCAGATTTACTTAATTATTTTCGTTCCAATGTATAATAAATAGTCTGCTCAGCGTCACACAAAATAAAAAAGCTTGTAACAAACCGTAACAAACCTGGTAATAGGTATGCCAAGCAAAAATTTAATATCAAATTATGCAAGAATAAACTCGAAAGCTGGCATAACTCTGACAAGGAAAATAAAAGCAAAGACATGAATAACGAAATAAAATGTTACAGCCAAAGTAACTTGGGGAGACGGTGAGGTCGCAAATAATTCTAAAGACATTATTAATTTAAACGTCTCGCGACGGTTTTGTTAAAAAGCAAATGAAATAACTGATAATTTTAATATGAAGCCACAAATTTTGGATTTGATTCGATTTTCAGAGGAGGAAATAGTCTGCTTCTAATTTTCATTCTAATATAATGTTATTTTCATAATACAATTTACAGTGAAAAACGAAGTTGGTAATCTAAAAGAATGAAATAGAGCAATATGTTTAGGTTCTGCCGCAGTTCGCTTGTAGAAAGAAGTAATATGATCGATAAAATATAAAGACGGACGGTTTTCTTAGATTTTAATTAATTGATTTAATTAAATCTTGAAGATTCACGATACCTACTGGTGGACTCAGTAGGAACGTTAACTTAATTGAACTTTTTGCGTGTAATTGATATTAATACCATAAGATAGACTAGGTACTGTTGGAAACACAGTAGGAACTCATAAACATAACGAACCACAATTACTGTCTACAAATATTGACAACTCTTGGCCTATTGCCTGGAAACAATTCGCGTATCCTAATATATTAGGCCAAATATAAAGATGAAATAGTTTTTTCATCTCGTATTTTTGCTACATTTGTGCCGGAATTCCGCGTCGTTCCAATTTGTTGAAAAGTAATAACTAATGAGACGGCCACTGTTCGAGGGCTCCAAATTCTTTGTAGCTTATAAAAATGTTATGAAATAAAAGTATTTTGTAAAAGTAGATTGTATTATATTATAATACCTACCTGAAGCATTTATATTATTATTTAATTTTGTTTAATTAATTTTTAATTTAAACTATAGGGTTACTGGTAAAACACTAACAACCTCTTATCCCATTGTACTCATCATTATGAAAAACTTTTAGTATGGGACCAAACCTCAAATCTCGAAAAAAGCTGTTCTCTACATTTTGACGGGTTATGGGAACATAATTGTAAGGAACAGCAGATTTTTTTTCGCGTTTCTGGTTTGTCCCGTAGTAAAAGTTGTTCATAATTATGAGTACAATGACCCCATAAGAGTTTGTTAGTGTTTTACCAATAACCCTGTGTGACTGTGTGTCATTTACTCTAATTTAGTAACGATATATTATTATATTTATTTTAAAACCGTCACTTAAGGGCCGATCCGGGGTTCTTAAGAACACATTAAATCTCAATTTTATGGGTTGACAGCTCGACACGTTACCCTAATTAATAACAAAATATCCTATTACTTTAAAATTGTAAAACCATATTGAACCTCTTACAAACCCATTTCATTTATATTTTATGGGAAACGACCCGGCACTTTCTAAAAATGTTCTAAGAACCAGAAGGGGTCGTCAACATGCGGTTCTTTCAATGTAAACTTACAGCTCTCGATATTCATGTTTGAAACTTTAAACAACAAGTTATGAAGTCGGATGTAACCAACTTTCAAAAGGCATGACTGACGATATTGACAAATAAATGATCTTTATCACGATCATGCAAAGCCGATGCTCCCATTGATGTAACTATCAATTAACCAACAACTGCAGTTATATTATTGGATTAATTATTTTATTATTCTAGCTAGCACCTAGCTAGAATACTTTAATATCTTCTGTGCTAAAATATTTGTATGGTTTATAATAAAATGTATATAAATTATAACTCGTCGTCGGTCTCAAAAGGTTGACCATCCCTGAGATTGCATCGACCATCTGGTAAGGATTTAAAACAATTTAGAAGTTGTATACAAAAACAGCCATAAACCAATCCTGCGAAACGGTGGGAAAAACACGGCCCAACGGTCAACGTGGTATTTTTTAGGGATTGAGGAGACTGAGTTTTGGAGAGTAGGGAGTTAGTTGGTTTTGAGTCGCTAAAGAGTACAGACATATGAGACATCAGAGTCCGTAGCTACGGTAGTTAAGTTAGGAGGGTTGGTTTGAGACCACGGTAGGGTGTAGACGTAATATTAGGCCATGTCCAAGTGAGCTGTCGCAAGATAGCGAGTATTATATATTAAGTTAAATATAGTTGGGTTGACGCCCAGACTAGACTAATGTAGTATTTAACGAAGTACGAGTATGTGTGTGTGTTTGTTGGTGCAACTGGGTGAGTGTGTGCTTGTTGGTGCGACTGAGTGAGTATTTCATTATAATAATTATCCTAGGCTGGTAATATAATTAAAGTTCTTGTAACTCAACACTTATTTAGTATCGTGTTTTATAACTAATGTTACATTCTCGTGTATTACGTGTCCATATCCTAATCCGTACCTTGGCAGATTATTGTCACTAGCAGTTGGCTATAGGGAAATGGCGAAGGCCTTCCACCATACTTGACTGGGCAGTAATGCCCCTGACTTATGACAACTATTGACTTTGAGATGACGCACCACATTTGGAAGGCAGAGCCATAAATACTCACAGGTCATTTGGAATTGATCTAGGCTATAAAGCCAATCTGTAATTGCATTACAAAACAACCAAACGTTGGTGATGATTTCTGTTTCCCAGAAGGTTTTGCCACAGAATACCTTGCGTGAGGCTTCGTGACACATATTTCCAGGTAGTGGGGTTAGGCTTCACTAAATATCTCAGACTGAATCGATAGTTCGTTCTAAGGAACGCTAGAACTCGTGTCTCGTTAAACCTCTACAACCGGCTTTCGGGCCTCTCACAAATTATATTAGCGAGACACGTCATTTGGATGCCTAGATCGAAACGCCCCGTTGTCCATAAGGACGATCCACACGGCTGCCGATTACATTGAAAGCATCCTCTAAATGGGACAGATTAAGGAAATATGAAGTGACGAGCTACCACTTCGGTGTTCACCAGGTACGATCGTAATGTATTCTGCTAGAGACTGAGTCTACGGTGCGCTTGTGCGAGTTTTGTGTCTTTCATATTAGTACGCGACTAGAACTATTCAATATTAAACTTGTTTTCCTCAATAACAGTTGGACTTCGTAGTACTCTGTCTTAGGATTGAGTAAAACATTTATTTAGTGCTTAGGGAGCGTGTTCCGTTAGAATCGTATTAGTTCCTCAGAGGTTCTATGCGTTAGGTCTAACCGGACACGTACAATGAGGCAAACGTTGTTATACGGTTCCCGGTCTCACTGAAGTGGGTATATTGTAAACAGACAAATTAACGTAGTAGTACGTAATCGTATTTTAAGCACAAGTGTAACGATCCTTTTACCCCTTCCACCTTACCAAGTCTGTATTGCAGATATTGGTGCTCAACTGCGAGAGGAGGAGACGTAGGCGTTCCAACATTTATAATACTAAAACATAATACTATATTATATACTTTTGCATACCCTCTTGTCTTCTTAGCTTCATATACTCGTGTTTACTAACTATGAATTCCCAATATTAACTTCCCTGTCCAATCCTTGTCCCCTAGCTTTTCTAAGTCGGGACAAGGTAGTTTAGTTTATGGGAATTCTTCTCTTTCTTATATCGGTGGGAGGGTGACCAGTCTGGGACGAGCCCTACAGAACTGTGCGGAAAGGAGGGGCACAGTTCTTCCCCTACGGGGGAACCGATCCAAACACTAATATTAACACAATTAGGGAAAAACGAAAATTTTATCAGTCTAAGGTAATTCAGGTACTGTCACACCTGCATAACCATACTTAATAGGTAAAAAAAAACAGAAATGTAGTTGTACGCTTTTCGTGTCTGTCTATGCGTTTTGGTTTTCATAATTTTCGTATAATAAAGAAATATCGATGTTTTGTTACTCCTAAAAACCGTGCAAATATAATTTCCGCGCTGCTCCAGTGCGACAAGCATAATGTTTGCAAAACCAGCCAATTAACATTGCACTAGTGATTTGGGCAAATTCTTGTAATGCGGAAATCATACAGGTTTGAACACCTTATGATTTGACAACGTTAGTTAACTCAGTCGGTGTATTTGGTCACAGTATCTCACTTCAAACATTCCGGAGCTTGTTACATTGTGTGCACATACGAGTGTTGTCAGCCGGTGGCGGTATCAGCTAAGTTGCTAGAAGGAAAAGTTTTCTCTTTATGGCTTGTATTGCAAACTATTAAGAAAACTGCTCAGAGTTACTCAAAGGCATTAAGAACAGAAGTTCTGTGTTCTGTGGAACGCAAAATAAACAATTGGAAGCTACTTTTAAACTGACTGAACCATGAAGAAATAAAAATGTGCCAAATGTTTTGTCAAGTACTTAGTATCTACATAAAACGAAGACGTCATTGCAGTGTATAAGTTCTTTAAGCAGACAGCCAGTAGTTAAAATTGCACAGCGATACATTGAAATAAATGCTCTAAGTGTGACAAATAAAGCTCATTTTACGATAGGACTGCTAGTAAAGTCTGTTGGGACAGCTGAACAATCGATTGCTCTGATGACATCTAGCGAATGAAAGCGTCGGCTTTACACTACCGCACTGTTGATGAATGTTATCGAACAACTATCTATATTGGATGGTGCCTATTCATTTGCTTGCACTATCTACGCAATTAAGAAAGTTACATGTTTCTAACAAAGCTTGTTTCATTAGAAACACGTAACTTGTCATTGCGATAGAACTTCCAATTTAACACCAAATTAGGTGTATAGAAATAATTTTAAATTGGAAGTTCTATCGCAACGACAAGTTTCACCGCCGAATTTTGCTGATTCCATTTTTAGAGTAGCTGAATGGCCTTGGATTTCAATAATTTAACGATTGGATAAGCTCCATTAAAACTCTAACTATACCTTTCCCGAGAAACAGAATGGAGGATGACCGAGTTCTTGGTTAAACTAGTCGTTACTTAATGGTTCAAAGTGATTGCTATAAATTCAAGCGTTGCTATAGAACTGAATGTCCAAGTGAACTTTCCGTTTATAACTTATCTCAAAAACATGTACAATCATAGAGTGCGCGCCACGAAACAAGGCTCGTGAAAATTGTGGTACTACATTTTTTTTAATGCAATTTTATTCAATGACAATAGACACTAGCGCCGCTTCAAAGCGCGCTTCATTGGTGGCGCGGAGTCTACGTCGCACATTGTCACTTGGATTAGTATCCTCGATTCTTAATTCAAGAGGTTAGTTGACAGTAAGAAAAATATCTTAGGTGTTTTGTTTTGTAGAGTGGTTCTGAGCTAAAAATGTCAAAAATCAACATTTTGTAAGACAATAGAAATTAATAATTTGTAAAAAAATTGCGTAAAAATAAAGCCATTGATCTTTTGACAATGAACGCAAATCAGAGCGCGACACCTATGTTTGAAGTTGTAAATAGAATCAAACTTTAAGCGTCAGACATAAAGTTTATTTGCGCTACCCTTAATTAGCTATAACATAACATCACGCCCCGTTATCCTGCCCACATTTCGCCAGTTATGTTTAAGTAATAGGTGCGAGCGTATTGCCATCAATCGGCCACAAATCCAGAGTCCAGGTTGCTACTGAGAAGTTCAAGATAGAAAAACACAATAACACTTTGCCCGACCTGGGAATCGAACCCAGAAACTAAAAAAGCCGAAAAAATAACATGGTGTCCAGGTAGCGTCATCTGCTGTTTCAACTTTTCGTACGATTGATATTTAAAGAGGAAAAACGAAAAAAAGCACGAAAAAGTTTATGTGCCTTGAAATAAAGAAAACGTACTGGACAACTTTGAAAATGTTTAAAGTAATGCCATTTGTCGACAAAAAAAATGAGTAAAATGGATTTAATGGCATCTTATAGTTTTTTACCCAAAGAACACTACACAACAGAATACCACAAAAAAGAGGTTACGACCCAATTTTGGGATTTGAATATTTTGATGTCTGTCATGACGACGTTATAAGTTTGTGCTGAGATGAGAATAAATCTGAGATAATCAGGAATAATGTTTGTTTCATATTTGTTTGAACTATTTCATTTGAACAAATCTGAGATATTCAGCAATAATGTTTGTTTGAACTATTTCATTAGATATCTTATTGATGACGTCGAATGTTTCGTTCAGAATAACGATTATTATACAGGGTGTCCGGCAGAAGGTAGAACATACGAAAATAGCGGATCCGTGGGGCCGTCTCCTACGTGTTTAGGCCCAATAACAAGACCCAGGCCAGAAGGATTTTTTAAATGATTTTTTCATATTTTTTTCAAAATTTTTCGTTCCTCAAACTTCAAACGTCAATAATTTCATTTAAAAATAACAAAACTGGCAACATTTTATTTTTATTTTCATCTAAAGTAACTGTAAAATTTTATAAAGTTCGTATTTGACGCAGATTATTGCTAGAAAATTAAATACGAGTCCATAGAATGCTTCTCAAAAAGTTCACATCGTCCACATCGGTATGAAGCAAATGACGGCAAAATTGAATGCGTCTGCCAAAATCGGTATCTTCAAGTGCTGGACAAACGAAATAGGCTTCAGAATTTATTTCAAGACTTTTAGTACTAAGCCTTAACAGGTTAGTTAGCCTGTGTCCTACTGGGATACATTTTTTTTTAATCGTCGGAATGAGAAATTCAACATAAGACAGAACAATAAAACGAAACGAAAATATGAAACTGATAATTATGTATAAATTCATACCTTGTACGGGAGTGTAATGGAAGGCATGCTGTCTATTATCCTGGAGCACAGACCACACTTTCCGTATGGTTAGGCCAAGTGTTGCGGCTACCACTCTTATGCTTTTGGTAGGGTTCTCGTTAAACTCGTTAAGGATTTGTTCATCAATGGCAACATCGTGTTGTCGTACATTTACTCTCGGTTCTCGGAAACTTAAATTGCCAGTTTCTCGTAAACGGCGGTAAGTAGTCCCAAACGTCTGGTGGGTGGGTAGTCGACGGTTAGGTGAACGCCCTTGGTAAATTCTTTGCGTTTCACGCCCATTGGAATTAGCGGCTCCATACGCCAACAACATATCCGCGTATTCTTCATTGGTTAACGCGGCAATTTTACTAATAAACAAACGTACTACTAACACAATAGTGCTTATCTCAAATAATGTTTGGAAATTCAAACCAAGTAATTTAAACATTCCAGAATCAATGACGAACGTCGATAATTTTTACGCGCCAATAATGTTCATTTGTTTCTTTTTTTGTTTGTAACAGCTCTATTTGTAAACAGGTTCGAAATTTAAATAAAATCTTTAATAAGTTACCTCCTTGGTTGCCATGTTTCGAAGTAAAAAGTTGTTGTACACGACAGATATGGAATTTCATACTAACATTGCCGGCCGGTCCTCGCATGTGTTTGACCAGTACCGCATTTTCGATTTATCTCGAAGACGGTTGTCAAAATAATGCTCGAATTTCCAAGCATGTTTGAGAATAAAACTTAACAAAACGAAGCGATAACAGCAAAACAAAACTAGTAAACTAGAAAACAAGCAATAAATAATAATTGTTCGTTACAAACAATTATTATTTGATGCACCTGCACCTTAATTACTAATGCACAACAAAGGAAAGATTATTAATTTATGTGACCATTCATGGAAAATCATAATGATAAAAATATCGATGAATCTTGATATTAATAACTAAGAAAGTTTTATCTGCAAACAGCTTTAGAGAAACCTGAAAAGCCCATCTAAATGAAAACATTAAGTTACAAGAAACAACATTTTCGATACATACCAAAATCCATAAATAAAACAAACAAAAAAAAAATTGTATATAATTAATTTCACTTTTCGCAATTGTAGTTCCGTGAAAAAAGGCCCGGGTAGTTAAAATTTATGAATTATTTTTGTTATTAAAAAAAAAATGTATATTACATACCGTTAGAACGGGCATGAACCAAAGATGTTTTCCTAGAATTAGAACTGCTCTATCGCTCTTATTTTTTTAAACCCAGTCCAAAGTCGGGCTTACAGTATTTATTTTTTATTTGTTTGTAGTTTAAGGGCTCGTATTTAATTTTCTAGCAATCATCTGCGTCAAATAAGAATTTAATAAGATTTATACAGATACTTTAGATGAAAATAAAAATAAAATGTTGCCAGTTTTGTTATTTTTAAATGAAATTATTGATGTTTGAAGTTTGAGGAACGACAAATTTAAAAAAATCCTTGTGGCCTGGGTCTTGTTATTGGGCCTAAACACGTAGCAGACGGCCCCACGGATCCGCCATTTTCGTATTTTCAACCTTCTGCCGATAACTTAACTCTTTTCTTTATTTTCCTGTGGTTCGTGGGTTCTCTATTGTGTTCCCTAACTTTTTTATCCATAATCTAAAGTGCCATAATTTTTTTTGTCCAAATCATCGTTTGTCCGTATGATAACTTGCCCGAACTTTAGGTCACATAATATAATTTGCCATAAAATTGAAATTCCTAAATACGATATACCCTAAATTTGTTTGTCGTAAATATTACAATATATACAAAATACTTAAAACCGTTTTTAATAAAAGTTATAAGTCATAAATTCAAATTATTGATTTAACCTAATAATGTTTTTAAAACTTTGTATTACAGAGCTTTTGCTGTGTATTTATTTATTTAGATAGAATGGCCGAAGCCAGTTACACTATTTAAATATAATTACAATTTATGAACTATCTATGAGCTCTGTCAGGCGTTACGTAGATACGACTTAGGTATACATGAACGCGGGCAATGTTTTTTGTTCAACCGACTCGTTTTGAGATAGTTCACTTGTCATGTAGTTCTGTTTGATGTAGCAGGATAAATACGTTTTTGTTTTGATTTCCCTGTAAGAAGCATGAAAACAAGCATGCAACATGTAGCATGCAAGCAACCATGCAGCATGCAGCAAGCATGCAACATGTAGCATGCAAGCGGGCATGCAACAGGTAGCATACAAGCACGCATGCAGCATGCAAGCGAGCATGCAAAATGTAGCATGCAAGCAAGCATGTAGCATGCAAGCGGGCATGCAACATGCAGCAGGCATGGTTTCTGTCACGGCTCCGGCGCTGCGGGGCTCTGGCGGTCCCATGCGAGCTTATCGTCGTAGATGGTTTAACGCTCACCACCGCAGCTTCGACTGACCTCGGCCGCGGCGGCGAGCGTTACAACCACCTGCTCCTCAACTCGCGGGCCACCTCGGCGGTGTTAGACACCGTACTGGCCGATCATCGAGCTATTATCTTTACCTGCGTTCAAGACGCGCCAACCAAGCGTATACAGGATGTTACCAATATAACAATAAATTATGAAATATTAAAACTTGAGTTAAAAAAAGTTAACTGGACACAGACACAAAAAATGGATAACCCAGTTGATATTTATAGTTTCATCCGTGATTCGTTTCAAAATGCAAGCAAAATTGCGAGTTCTAGTAAAACTGCCGCAAAGCGTAGCAATTTCAATCGTTTAAAATTACCCTGGATAGATAAAAACGTCAATCGTCTTTGCGACAAACGAGATGAATTATTTAACTTGTGGAAAAAAAGTTCTAACAATCCTCAATTAAGGCTGCAATACAATAAAACCCGTAACAAATTACATAAACTTATAGAAAGTAGAAGGAACTTATACTATATGAACAAAATAAATGAGAACGTAAAAAATACAAAAAAAGTTTATCAAATGGTGAACCAAATGTTGGGACGAGTGACACTATCAATCGATGCTGCTATTCTCAAAGCGTTTGATGCACAGGGTCTTACCACTAGGGCAATTGCGGATAATTTTGCGATCGGATTTGACAATGCCGTTAAAAATATAGTTCCAAACTGTAGTATTAAAATATTGGACCCCAAAACCTATTGTAAACCAATGAATTCTAGTTTAAACTTTAAGAAAGCATCAGGAGACAAAATACTTAAAATAATAAATAATTTGAATTCTAATAAGGCTCCCGGACTAGATGACGTTAAAGTTGCGGATATAAAAATGATAGGTTCAGATGTGTCAAAAGCTATTGCGGACCTAATTAACTGCAGTTTAAAAAGTGGTTTATACCCTGATGATTTAAAGTTAGGTTGTGTTAGACCAGTTTATAAAAAGGGTAAGCGAGATGAGTATGCTAACTATCGTCCTATTACATTGCTTTCTTCTATTGATAAAATCGTAGAAAAATACGTGTGTCAACAAATACACTCATTTTATAGAAAACACGAAGTAATTTATCCGAACCAATTTGGATTCCAAACGGGCAAAGGTACATCAGATCAATTGTCCAAGTTTGCTAATGAAGTCAACGAGCACCTTAATCAAAGAAAGATTACATACGCACTTTTCATTGACTTTTCCCGTGCTTTTGACACGCTTGATCACAAGCAACTAATTAGTAAACTGGACCATAGTGGAATTCGTGGCCCTCTGCTCAACTGGTGCGAGAATTACCTCCAAAACCGACAATTTGCTGTCAAAATTGGTAATTCATTAAGTGAAGCCGCTCATGTTACAGAGGGCACGGCTCAAGGGTCAGTTTTGGGGCCCCTCCATTTTCTATCTTATGTAAATGACATGAGTAACTGCATCGACCACTGTACATGCTTTCAGTTTGCAGACGATACATGTCTTGTAATAGCTGATAAGGACCCTCAAAAAGCTTGTAATCTTTTGCAATCTGACCTGAACTCTTTGTTAAAATGGTGCCATGATGTTAGGTTGGTGCTCAATTCTAATAAAACCAAATTGCTAGTCGTAAAATCACCACACTTAAAATGTATTCCTCCCAATAATTTAGTTGTACACGACCACAGCTGCTTGCATAACTTAAATAATACCAAGTGTAGCTGTCCTCGTATAGAAGAAGTAGATTCTCAAAAGTATCTGGGACTAGACATTGATAGCAAATTCAACTGGAGAAAACATATAGAGCATGTTTGTAATAAGTTAAGACAATATTTAGCTAATATTATAATCCTGAAGAACCGCATTCCTTTCAAAGTAAAACTTATGTTATACAACTCATTAGCAGAATCCTACATTCAGTATGGACTCAGTAGTTACGGTCGAACATTCAAATCTTATCTCAGTAAAATTTATAAACTCCAACTAAGAATACTAAAGAATATCGTATCTAAAAAAATTAAATACCAATTTCAAAACAATGAGCATGGACTATTTCATCACTGTAAAGCATTACCTGTACATACACAATTTAAGTATACTTTGCTAAAAGAACAATATTTCAACGGCTACTTAGAGCAAAAAGTTCAACATCCTGTATTCACGCGGGCCGTCGCACGTAACCAGCTACGCACGGTTCGGGCAAACAACACCTACGGTGAGCGGACATCTTCTTACCTAGTTCCTCGGTTAATTAACAACCTACCTTCCGATTTGCGCAGTGACATAACGCCAAGAAATATTAAATCAAAACTTAAGTCCCACTACCTACAACACATTTAATGCTCAATGTGAAATGCGGTTTTACGTAATAACCAGCATATCACCTGAGATGAAGTTACCAAATTTCGAAATAAGGTATTTTGTTATATTTGTTGTTTACCTTGTTTTTGTTTTACTATGATGTAGAATTAACATGTAGCATTAAGTACAAACCTTAGTGGTTTAAAAATGCTATTCTGCTGAAACACTTTGTAATATTTTTTTTTAATGGTAAATAAAAAAAATAAAAAAAACCTAGCCCCTCCGCGCCTACGCGATTTTAAATTACACTCTAGGGGTAGGGCAGACAAGACTGCGTGGAGTCGGATTTTCAGTGATTTGTTTCTGTCATTAAAACCAATTTTTTTGCAAATGATTTAGGACTAACAATTTTATTATATATGAACATTCGGAATAATACACATTATATAATTCAATACTAAGGACATATGACTTTATTTCATGCAAAATTAGGAGATTCAATTATTATAGTACTCGATATTAGATCTTATCTTCGTAAGTATGACCATGTATCCGCGCACCGATTGCTTTTAAAGTGATTACCCATTCGACAGCACAGAGAGGTGAGGGCTCTGTCTATGTTGTTCTCTATTCTCGACAAACCCACCTCTCCTTCTTACCTGACTTCCCATATTCAATACTTATGCTCGGCCCATAGCAAAAATCTTCGTTCCACCAACGTCTTCTACGATGTCCTTCTCACCGCTCTGGTTTCATTCACTCTTCTTTCTTTGTCCAAGCGGTCTTTCTTTGGAATGCGCTACCTCTGAATATTAGGACGGCAACCAGTCGGTTGTCTTTTAAAGGGAAGGTTCGTGAGCATATACGCAAGAAGTTGGCTGAAACATCACAGCGGTGATTTGCTGGATTCGTTTTCTCCTCTACTGATCGTAATTTCTCCTGACAAAGTTATTCTGTTTATACTCTGTATGTATGTATTTATTCTTGTATTTTATAGTTAATTTCGTGTTATCATCCCTTATGTTGCACCTGCCATGTTTTGTCTCTGCATCACCCTAAGGTTGACTGGTAGAAAATGCCTCTGGCATTAAGTCCGCTTTTGTACGGTATTTTATTTTTACTTGTGCATAAAGTTTTAATAAACAAATAAATATTAAGACAGAATAGTTTTAGAAGTAAAGATATTTATGTAAAACAAAATTTAGAATTTTTGAACACTATGGTTACTAAAGTTAATCGCAAACGTGTTAGTGTACGGCCTGAGTGAAGAAGCGTCTAGCGGAGCGTTCAGCGTTGCGTGCATGCGGCGAAAGAGCGTTCGCCGAATGGCCTTAGTGCACGCTTAGCGTTCGTGTGAGCCGATCACATTTTTCATCATGGCGTCTGCGTCGTACGATATTATTGATATGTATTTAGAAGAAAATTTGTGGCTAAAATTTAATTATGAGTCAAGACAAGGTCCTAGTAACATTGTGAAGCAAAGAAAACAATTTGGAGAGTTTTCTAATTCCCTCCACACTCTTGCTTTAACTATTCTGTTCTTATATAAAGAATGCGAACATAACCATATTTCAGGTTTATTTTGTATTTCTGAAATTATTTCTTCAAACGACATCCTTCAAGAACGCACGTATCACCGCTGCAAAACACAAACTGGTTTGAACTTGCACGCAACGCCCCGCTCGACGCAAACAAGCCCGCTGCTGCCCACGCTCCGCTCGGCCGGCACTCAGGACGGCCACTACGGGTAGCACGTGTTTAACATGAACGCTGCACGCCCCTCCCCGCCCGACGCTCGAATAGAGCGTGCACTCAGGCCGTACACTTATGGATAATGATTTTCGGACAAACAATTTTCGGAGAAGAAAGAGAGTACCGGTTCGTGACTAACCTGCTGTCAGAGTTTGTATGCCGCCCATGGGACGCTTCACACTTCTGCCGTCGAGAAATATCTCTCAGGCATACCGGTTTCCTCACGATGTTTTCCTTCACCGTATTTGAAGTAAGTGATAAATAAACAATATGTACAAAAATCCGAAAAGTCAGAGGTGCGTGCCTTGGGTTTGAACTCGAGACCTATGACTTCTCAGTCCGTCGGTCACACCACTAGGCTATCACTGCTGTAAACTGATGAAAACTTTAGTAATATCGCATTTATGTATAGCTTGGGGTTTTGGTGACATAGTTTTGGTCAAACCAATGGGAATCGAACTCTCCCTCATTTTGTATAGCTTGTGAGTGTTACTTGTTTCCTCGTGGGTTAGTTGTGTCGTATGTACCCAACTTAGTACCGCATGTAAATAATTATATTTATACATATGTTGCCATATGTTACCACACCGCAGACCTCTATCAAACTTGAACATTAAGCGTAAACTACATCACATGAAGGCTCGACTGCTCCCTTTACCGTAACATTTATGGTTTATATTAATTGCGGCCTTCCGGGAACATGTCCATAACGACGGATGGATATCGTCTCTGAGGCTTTGTCAATGGGTTCTTTGTTCGATATCCGACTACAAAACCTTTTCTTGCTGCGAAAAGGAATGTAGGTATGTGAGAATAAAACGAATCTCGTAAATTTAATTTTACTGCGTAAATAGAAATATTCAAAGCAGTAGGTACCGTGGTTTTTACACATTTTATTTAATTGAATTAAACGTGAAGAAAGTTTCGGGTGTGAATGTGGATGGCTTTAAAAGTAAGGGACGCCTAAAGAAACAATAGATGCACTGTGTGAAAGATGATTTGACTAGAAAGGGGGTGACTACTGAGTGGACGACTAATAGCGATGTATGGAGGAAGAAGCCATGTTACGCCGACCACAAATAAACTTGAATAACTACAAGACAACAGTGCCGCCCAGCTCAATCTCGGCGAGGCACAGCTCACATCTCCGCTTCGATCGCGCCATACAAATATGATACATCTCCGCTTAGTGGTATCCACTGAAGCTGAGTGGAGACGAGATGTTTGAATAACGAAATTCTATTGGTTGTTTAAAACGCATCTCCTCTCCTCTCGTCTAGTCTCCGGTTTTGTGGAGTCCGGGCCTTAGTCCTGTAAAAGATTTTAGAACCAATTTATTTTTTAATTGTATTCCTCTTTTGTTTTCACCAACTGTCGGTAAATCAATTTGCACGGTACACGGATTTATGTATTTCTGTGAACAGCTCGCCACACGTTTTTGTTTTTTGAAAACAATGGATAATCTACACTGTGAGCCCAGCGGCAACATTATTATCGTTTTCTTCGTTCAATCGAGCGACAGTGTTGCGTTTCTACTATCAAAATGACAATCGAGTACTACAGAAGCTGCTACTAAGATGGTTAATCAAATCGACCCCGTTTTACTGCTAATGTTATACTTAAACAAAAAGAAAAGAAAAACGAGGTTTCTCGAAGTCCGTCGCAGGCCAGCTCTTTCTCAAGACTATAGTGGCTATTGGTAAAACCTACCCTTTCTTACTACCCGTACCTGTGAAGGTTTTCAAAGAAGTAAAATTGTTAGGTCCACAAAAAGTCAGGCGTGACGATACAACTGTTACTGCTAATAATCGCTCACATACAAGTTACTCGACAACAATATCTCTGTCGATAAACTGCCTATATTCCTAATATTGACTTTAATTAACAGTTTACCAGGAAGCCACTGTTTATTAGTTTCATGTACAAAGTTCGTTGAACTTTAAGTTTAAGTTCTCATGAACGAAAAAGCCACTGCACACTACCACCTTAGTGCTTTTTATTGTCATACCGTTCAGGATAATTTTCTTTAAAACAACAAACCTTCAATGGAATATATCGCCACCCTAACTATATATAAATATATACCAGTAATACGAGTATATATCCTAACTTCTTAACTAATTTTATAAATGCGAAAATGGGTTTGTTTGTTACGCTTTTGCGCTAAAACGACTGTACAGATTTGGATGAGAGTCATTTATAATCCGAATTTA
Organism: Agrochola lota; assembly: GCA_947364205.1. Taxonomy (NCBI): domain Eukaryota; kingdom Metazoa; phylum Arthropoda; class Insecta; order Lepidoptera; family Noctuidae; genus Agrochola; species Agrochola lota. The sequence goes on along the minus strand of OX376235.1, from coordinate 13,487,885 downwards.
TATCCCGGTAGTACGTTGCATGCATACAAGGCGATATTCTGTTCACGACACGTTGTGCACAATTTTTGATCAGTAACCTAACAAAAAGTACTATAGGCTTGCATAAATTCACGATAGTATCACAATCATTAGTATTATGCTACTAATTGGATTTTGATGAAATTTGGTACACATACAGATAGGTTATAATCTGGATTATCACAAATTCATGACTTCCAAAGCCTCACAAGAAATTTTCAGCTACTTATTATACTACCTTATATCTACGCTCTACAGATTAGTATTCCGTGCGCCGCCGCATGGATTAATAAGCTTTCATGATGACTTCGCCTTCTTTTAACTACATGAACTAAGTCAGCTGGCGCTGCCGTTCTTAGGATTTGATTGGTTGTTCAGCAAGTAAATAGGTAATTTAACTTGATTGACGTTAATTAGTTTGTGGCTGAACTTCGTGTAAATCAATATGTAACTTGACGTATTAACACAGTGAGCTGACTATTTTATTTCCACTATTTTACAACCAATATATTTATTGCTTGCTCCCCTTACAGTTATGGCATTAAATTAGTTTCATTGCCATAATAAAACACGAAAGCATGAAAGAACAAAAACAGGAAAATGTTGTAGAACACATTATTTGTGTTTACTTTCCAATTCCGAGGATTGTGTTGATACATTTCTGAGTGGAAACCATAAGAAACACATGTTCAAGTTACATCATTACGTGTTTATTTCATATTATATGTTACAATATATAATAGTGAACAGCTCTAAAACATCACGGAGGTACTTAATTGAAGTATTTTCAAACATTATTTTTTTCAAATATCCTTTCGCTATATCGGAAACTATTGGACTATTTACTTATAATCCGTCTTTGTACCTTTGTAGTGCACAAAGTTTAATAGATAAATAATATAAAAATACTAAACTTTACAATTTTTTCATAAAACAAAAACCTTACACTTCAAAATAGAAATAACCTTTTGACACGTTAATGAACGAGTAATATTATACAGTTTAACGAGACAAACAGCTAGAAAAATAAATAAATTAACGCCTGTTTAACAGCAGTATTTTTTCGCCAAAACCCACGTTCCATCTTAAAAGAATAGGTGTAAAGTATTACGTTTAGGGTACGAAATAAAAAATATTTTAATAAAGTAGGAAGACACTGTTTTGAAATATCTTCACAATCAACCTTAGTCATGATGCGTCTGGTGAAAGGCACTTAAAAAGAACGATACAAGAGTACCTAGTGCTTCTAGAAACTTGGCCACTAAAGCTTCTAACTTAGTGCCTACTTAGTCCAGTTGTAATGGAACGCCAAGGTATTTAAAAGATCGCATTTATTTTTATTCACGATAGTTTTAAATGGAAATTTTACCGTCAGTTCTGACAAATTGTCATTTCCGTTATTGGTTGTATCGTTCATAACGTCAATTTTTCACTCGAGCCGGGCTGCACGCTGGACATTCAATACGACGAGAATGATTGAAAGCGCGCGCATCAAAGGGCTCGACTGTTGACTGTGACATCTGTGATTGTATGGAACGTTACCGGTTTTGTGCATTTTGTGATTAGCAGAGAATAGACCGGAATTGGTTAAATGTTTTTGCAAACGTGGTTTTTGTTATGCATTGTTTTGAAAAAGGAAGATTTGTTTCGTATTTTTATCTGTTAGACAACTGGCTTCCTCTTCTTGAAAATCCATGCACGCACATGCTTGTACCGCCGGTCCGAGGGATTCCTAGTGGAAAGGTTGACGATACGTCACACACCAGTTAATGATTGAAATAAATTCTCGATTACATTCTATCTGAAGTTTATGTTTGCCCACACATTCATTTGATTTTGTTCAGTTCAGACATACACAAAAGTTTTGTATATTGATGCTTTATATATGAGTATTGTGAATTCAGCCTCTTATTGTTGTGATAGTTGACAGCTTAAGTGTAATGGCGCGATTGTTTTATGTGATAAATAAAAAGTCATAGTCTTAAAAAAAAAATATACGAAAAAGTTTTACATGTATCAAAATTCAATGTTTCAAAGTTTGAAAGGCAGAAAGACATAACTGGTGAAAATGGATGAAGAAGCGGAAGGAATAATTGATGGGAAGTGATACATGCGTGGCGGTGCTTGGGGAGGCCATGTCCAGCAGTGGACGTCTTTCGGCTGAATGATGAATGGATAACCCAATTTCGCGGAGTCCGATTGTCACCTAATATGATGCATCTTCCCCTGCATTAAGACTGTCACGTGAACTCAGGTATTCCATTATTGCGTTTGATATTAAATGATAAAAGCAGTGCGCGAAACGCGAAAAATACGAACACTATAAGATGTGGGAGTTATTATGCTTCTATGTTGTTTTATAAACAATTAGACGATCCATTGTCATAAAAAACTGGGCTATGGAGCTAAACATGCCGCAGATTAAAAATAAATACCCATTAGAACAAAAAAATTGTAAACAGAAACCGATATAATAAATGACGCGACAAAAAGAAATACTTAATTGCATCGTAAAAATACTATTTGCAGTAAATCATAATAAAAAATGAACGAATGAATGGAACGAGTAAAACTGGTGAGTTTAGATAAAAACATGAATAATAGATTATACGAGAAGGGTGCAAACATATTATTTTAATGTTCACGGAAATAAAAGAGTTTTGTTTGCAATAACGGATCCCTATTACTAAGCCTCCTCTGGCCGTCCATCTGTCTGTAAGCGGGCTGTATCTCATGAACTGTAATATGTGGAAAGTTGAAATTTTTTCACAGATTGTGTATTTCTATTGACGCTATATCAACAAAGAATAAAACGATATGGTACGGAACCCTCCGTGTGCGAGTCCTACTCGCACTTGGGCAGTTTTTTTCATAAACGTTATTTGCTAGTGAAAAACCGTGAAAAAATTACAATGCATTTTCCAAAATGTAAAAATTACAATTTATTTAAACACAGCACCAGTATGCATGTCTTTCCGCAACAGAAACCTCATACACACAATAAGCTCGCTCCTATTACATAGGACTTAAACATAAGCATGTGGGTGTACTATAGGTACACCTCTGCCCAACCCTGCGGGGATTACAGGTATGATGATATGTATGTATAGAACACATTTTTCGGCGAGGAGTTGTGTTATAAATGTTATAATATTTTCGTATACAAGTTATTGTTGTTGCCTGAGGCATGACATGTTGGTACGAGTTTACAGATTTGATTCTGCATGAGTATCAATTTTGAGTAAAGCAAAATCATTAATGCACTGGGTTTGTGTACCCACACAATTACGTTACAATTCGGAGACTCTAAAAGGTTATAATTATGCATGTATTATAATTGTGAAGCGAGACATGCAGGTACCTACAACAGTCTTCGTTATTTACAAATATTATTTCCTTCGATCCGTAAAACAGAATATATTATCCAGCCTTATCACCTCCTCATCAATTGTTTCTCAGTCAAGTGCTAGCAATTCATTAAGCTCTCGCTTCTAATCTCTTCTCTCCGTCTAATTACATATACCGTAACACCTAGCAATGGTAGGATCAAGCTGACGGTATGCTCGGACAACGCTGACAACCGACTAATTTACGATGTCATAACTTACTCGCCGACACTACTGCTGTGATGTTTTTTCGTTATAAATATTTCAAATATTTTTTGATCCGTTTTGTATTGAGTGTTGAAAGTCTATTGTGTTATTGTATGAGTAACGAGTTTTGGGCTCAGCTTTGTGTTTCAGCAAGTTGTTGTATACAGGTTAAAAGTTGACTGTATCGCTGTTCGTGGCCAAAGGTCCCTATATTTTTTCACAGAAATATTTATAAGCCTCCATTTTTATCGAAGCGTAGTCCAGTACCTAAATATTAAATTCTCCATGTTACGGGTCTTTGTATTTTTTATTTGATTCAACTTTTAAGCATAGCTACGGCACAATACGAAACAATGAAATACATATAGCAATGGCTGTTAATATGAAAAAATATACTTACCTATAAGCATGACATCACGCCTGTTTATTAGGCAGAGAAATATTATATAGTTACCGTTTTGTTCCTCACTAACTCCTTTACTCACTGGTCGGTGCGTCAGCGGCGCGGGATCAGCATGCTCGGTATACCCGGTACCAAAAGTACACAGTGCATAATTACTATACCGACACGATACCGCATCGACCAATGAGGAAACGTTAATAATTTATTAAACCAAAAAGAACGTTGAACGTATTTTATTTTCTGAAAAAGAGCGTTAAGTGTATATATAATTAATGGAAATAATTATAGCTAAACACGAGAAAATTTCTCATAAATACGACGGGAATGTACGGTGATGAGCGGTGTTAACGTGGAAGTAACAATATTAGCATTCTAAATCAACTTGATTACGTTCTAAGTATGTGGAGGTTCTTTGTTATGTTCATAATGTAAATTAAGTATGTTTATTTGTCTTGTTTTAGTTAGACTTTTAGAGTAACAAAGTTATTATAGTGGATGATGCTTTCGGAATGACTGCGGAGCTGATAGATCTAGGTAAATAAAGGAGTGTAGGCAACTTTACAGTGCATCTGTCATAGTCCCAAATCTGTCAAGTTTTATTTGCTACCCCTATTGTGCATATAAGAACAACATTAACCATACGTGGTCGTAACCAAACAACACAAAACTATAAAAAGCTGTACCTATCCTATTCTAAATGAGCAATAGTTGGATATATATATATACATTTGTAATCACATTCTCGAAAACGGCTCTAACGATTTCGATGAAAGTTGCAATATAGGGGATTACAGGGACGAAAAATTGAAATGGGGACACCCATTTCAATTTTTCTGTCACATTCAATCACATTCCCGGGGCTGTGATAATAGAGAATACGAATTTTCCCAGATATTACAATATCTAAGAAAATTCGTATTCTCTATTATCACAGCCTCGGGAATGCGATACAACGTTAGTATACCTGGACGATATGTTAATCTATTTTCACCCGAGCAGAGCTCGGTCGACCAGGTACTTTACAATAATTTGTCAAGGTATACAATAAAACCGAATTGCCGATAGACGTGATAGGAACAATTAAATTCTTCTAGCTTACGTTTAATTTTTTGTTGTATGTAGGTTTGGCCACCCTTATTTCTTTCGGTATAAGGTGGAATATTGAACGAAAAAATACCTAAAAGTACTTTACAATAATTTGTCAAGGTATACAATAAAACCGAATTGCCGATAGACGTGATAGAAACAATTTAGATTCTTCTAACTTACGTAAAATAAATTGTTGTATGTACCTCCAGGTCACCTTTATTGCTTTCAGTATAAGGTGGAATATTGAACGAAAAAATACCTAAAAGTTATTTTTCTAATACAAAAATAACTTTGTCTGGATTCACTTTCCGTGTCAAGTAATAAAGCGTCTTTACGGCGCACAGTGGATCGTCCCCATACAAGAGGTCGGACATAGAATTAAAAATTGAAAAATTATTTAATTGAAAAAAATGAAATATACAGTTGCATTACTCTATTATGGAACTACAAAAAATGTTACTACAATTTTTTTATTTGACCAGTACTTTATGAGCAATTCGATGAAAACTGTTATTTTTCTATGGAAATGGTCACAAAAATGTCTGTATCTCATGATTCCCTCCTTGTTTCGATTTGCGGTTTTCACTACTGTTATTTACCCATTTTATGCCACATTTTCTTCAAGGACACATGGTGCCCCCAGCGACCCCCTTCCGAGATATTTTGCTTTTAGTAACTATACTTTTTATTGTATAACTGATGAAATGGAGGTACATTAAGTATATTCATTACTGAGAATAAGTCATCCCTAAGTAGTTCCTTAAATAACAGGTGCATTTGCGATTACTTTAATGACTTATGAACGCTTCTGTTGCCATACAACAAAAGCGTTAATGAGTCCTTAAGTAAAGATTACCAGTACTTGCTTAATCTAATTAGTTATTGTAATTACTATGTTAACAGCCCTTAATCTCTGCATTGTGATTGGATAATGTCATCATTAGCTTAGTAATGACTGAGTCGAATTTACAATAACACATCGAAAAGAAATAGAGTTTTATGATCAATAAGAAAATATGTAGGTATAAAAATATTTTTTATTTAAATAATATAACACTGTAAAAATAATTAAAAAATAAAACAACTATGTACCCTAAAACAAACTAAAAAATTAAACAACTACTAAGAACTAAATTATAATAGGAAATTAATTAATTAAAACGACCATTTAGTTACTAACAACAATAGAAAAGAAAGAAAAAAAAACATTTATTGGCCGATGGGTGGCATAACACAAAACAAAAAAAGAACAGAATAAAAAAAAAATACACAAAAACAAGAAATTAACAAAGAAACTGCTTGTTAATAATAATATTAGGTACTATAAGACTTAAACTATATTTTCTTCATCTTCATCAATAACGACATCATGATCATTATTATCGTCATCATCTTCTTCAACGTCACTACATGCAGCAAGTGTATCAGTTGAAACGTCAATGAACTCCAATTCACTCTGATCAACTATGAGTAAATCGTCTAGTTCACTAAATGAAGACTTTTTGGCTTTATTTGTCATCTTCGGTCGTAAGCTGGTGAGAAGAGGATCGGAAGATAATAGCAGATTATGAAGAATGTCTTCATTAGTGGCGATGCTACTATGCTTTCGTGTATGATATTCTCTAAATTTACGAAAATCCTTGTTTCTTGCTTCAGATGCTTCTTCAGACAAAAAACCTATAGGTACTACTGATAAGTGGTCCACTATCTGTGATCCATTAATCAGCAATTTGTGTAAACTTGCTGGCATGTTATACCATGGATATAATTCCACGAATAAATTTGCTGTTTCATCACAATATAATTTAAATTTTTGGACTTGAATTTTTTCGCCTGAGGAAATGCATTGCAAAATAACGGCGAGTCTTCTAATTAAATTAACGTCTAATTTAGTAATTTCCGCAGTCGTTTCAGGGTTCGCAAAAAACCTTCTTGCAGCATTTCCAGTGTTTGTATTGCCACTACCCTGCTTAACAACGTCTAGAAGTAAGCCTGTGCTTCTTCGGAAAGCTTCTTGAATGGCTTCTTTCTTATCTTTAACTCTTTTTTTATTTTCGTCACCTTTTGCTTGCCATGATTGTATGTCCATTCTGTAAGCAATGTAATAAACACTCCATAGACCGAATCCAAGCATGCAATGAACTAAATCCATGCTTGTATAAATCTGTATTCACGGGTTTAGCTCTCACTTCTTCCAAGTTATTCATTTCGCTTGGGCGAGCTTTGCACAAATCACACACTGCTGCCGATGTACCAGATATGATTGAATGTACCTTACCATCAATCATGGTTAGCCATAGATTGTGAGTAACATTAGCATTGCCGCAATCAGTCGGGTTCAGTTCACGAATCTCGGTCTCAAATATTTCCATTTCAGCCTTAACATTCGCTTCCGTTTCTTTCATAAATGTAAATGAAATCGGGCGACAATATGTGGTTGACGATGGCCGATCATTCTGCCACACTATACTTCCACTAGAAGTCACTAACTTAAGCGGTACAAGACTTGCCATAAATACACTGGATAAGTCTTGTTCACTTGTTGTTGTCGTTTGATGGTAAATGCTTTGACTTGAAGCTCCATCAAAACCCCATTTACTGTGAAGCACAAGTGGTTCACCAGCATCAAAATTTGATTCAAGTGAATCGATCAGCCTCCTAACTGTGAGATCAAGGAGGGCTTGGATCCGTATCTTTGCGGAAGTTTCAGTCACAGTTATGTCTTCTTTTGCCGGGTAGCATTTAAGCTTTTCTTTAACTAACAAGTAGTAGCTTGGGTATTTCGCATGACCTTCTTTTAAACTAAAGTCCCGAAGTGTGATGTAACGCCACTTGGATAACTGCAAGTAAACGTAAAGAGCAAGTGCTTTGTGAGTAGGAACTTCACGAAGCGAAGGATTCTGCTTAGTTTCCAGGACATTTAAAACTGTTGAGACGTGTTCAGGATTTTCCAGCAAATTTTTCATTATTCTGGCCATATCATTTTTTCCGGCAGACTTAAGTATACTTTCAACAGTATGCAAAAGCTCATCCGAACGACTGCAACTAGCAAAATTTTCATTAAAACGTCTTCTTTTGTGTCTAGTCGATAAATCTTCAAAGCGTTTGCGAGGAGATGTATATGTTGAAGTTGATGCATCTGATTTTGATGGACTGACTACCTCTTCTGCCTCATTTTCATTTGCTTCTTCAGTGTCAACAACATTTTCTTTAAAGCAATCTGGCCAAACGATATCGGAATTTAACCACTCTCCGTTCTTGTTAATGAACCTGTCGACTGTCCTTCTTGATTGCACCCATTTGGTGTAAACCCTATAGCAAAATCGTCGACACCAGTTCTTGAGATCCGTCACATCACTTTCACTTAACTGGACGTTAGTACTCGACTTCAATGTGTTAAATAAATTGTCATAGTCACGAAGATCTTTATGATTACGAAGAGCAACGTAAAGATCTAGATAAGTAGAAAACCCACGGAAAGCCATAATGACAACACTTGATAGAAGTTATAATTACAACTGAATTACATTTGCTAAACACACTCAAATATATAGGGCAGCAAGTAGGCAACTAGCAATGAATTTGATAAGCTAATGATGACATTAGACAATCACAATGCAGAGATTAAGGGCTGTTAACATAGTAATTACAATAACTAATTAGATTAAGCAAGTACTGGTGATCTTTACTTAAGGACTCATTAACGCTTTTGTTGTATGGCAACAGAAGCGTTCATAAGTCATTAAAGTAATCGCAAATGCACCTGTTATTTAAGGAACTACTTAGGGATGACTTATTCTCAGTAATGAATATACTTAATGTACCTCCATTTCATCAGTTATACAATAAAAAGTATAGTTACTAAAAGCAAAATATCTCGGAAGGGGGTCGCTGGGGGCACCATGTGTCCTTGAAAAAAATGTGGCATAAAATGGGTAAATAACAGTAGTGAAAACCGCAAATCGAAACAAGGAGGGAATCATGAGATACAGACATTTTTGTGACCATTTCCATAGAAAAATAACAGTTTTCATCGAATTGCTCATAAAGTACTGATCAAATAAAAAAATTGTAGTAACATTTTTTGTAGTTCCATAATAGAGTAATGCAACTGTATATTTCATTTTTTTCAATTAAATAATTTTTCAATTTTTAATTCTATGTCCGACCTCTTGTATGGGGACGATCCACTGTGCGGCGGTCGCCCGAGGACTCGTACTGTCCACTAAATGGATGTCAGATGACAATAAATTAAACAGAAACTGTGCAGAAAACAAATAAAAGCTGAAACAATAAACAGGGAACGTTTGATTGGTAATAAAATGTTTTACGAGTGCAGATGCAAGTAGCATCAAAAGTTTGTCCTATTTACATTACCATTCGCTGATCAGTGGTGACCCAGTGGTAACTTCCCCAACTTACGAGTTGTTGGTTTGAACCTAGGCATGCATGCGCTTTACTTTGTGTAAATACTTTCATAACAAATTCTCTGAAAACGGTGAGGAAACCTGTCCTAGAACCAAAATTCGAATATATGTGACATCTACCAATACATGCACTGGGCCCGCGTGGTAGATTACGCTCCACTCCCTCTCGAAGAGAACCCCAGCAATGTGAACATTACCTATAGGCAGATTATGCTTATGGTTCTGCTAAGACTGGTTATACGACTATGTGACGCGATATTCACCGTGACGTCTTTTTTACGAAGTAAGTCACAAGCAGCCACTTAATTAATAGTTTTCATCTTCCAAATAGGTACTGCGCAGACGGAATCTAGAGCGAAGCTAGTATATTTTATAATAAGCATACAAATGCGGTGACCATGCAAGCAGATATTTGAGCAATAAATTGCTAAACTTAGTTGCAGCAGTGGCTCCCTCTTGAATAAATTTCACATTTATTCCGAACGCGTCCTCTATGCCGCCGACACTTCAGGACAATGAAAGTGAAACTCGCGTTTTGATGAATTGTTGTGACGCCTACAGCGGACAAGTGCTGACGTGTTAATACCTAGCAGATAATAAAGCGTTAGAAGAAAAAGCAGTGTTAGACTGGCGATGGAAGTAATTAATTCATTTATTAAAAGAATCATAGTGACATCTAGACTGCATTATATAAGTTTACTTGGAAAAGCCTCTATTATCATTTGCACACTTAACATTATGTTCACAGGAGGAAGAGGCTCCATTACAGAGGTAGCGTTGTGTATAGTTAGTTAAGTGCACCGTGCAAACAAGCTACCAGGGCGTAGTAGTTCGGGATCCTTAACTAAATTCTTAACTCCTTAACTGAATATGAACAGTCTTATTATACTAGACATTACTACACTAGACACTATATATGAAGTAATGCTCTTGAGCTAGAGTTTCTTATAATACGAAAGTGATCAGTAACGAAGGATTTTTGAAAATTCATATAAAAGTATGCATGGAATTTCGTTAGTTTTGCCGATGGAAATTCCCACTAAGCACTCGGCTTGCATTTCTAGAATTTTAAATTGACAAGTTTTTGTAAATTCTGGATGAATTTCGCATTACGTAGCCAATTCCTCGCACCCTGGCCGCGCTTAATGATCTCTTGGATTCTAACCCAACAGGCGACCTGTTTGCGGATGGATGGACGAAGATTTTATTGGTATGTGAGAAGTACTGCGAGAGGAATTTATGAAATTGTTGTTAACCTTCTTTTTTTTTTTAATGTATGTTTTTATGTTTTTATTTTTTATATTTTAATGTGTGTTTTAATTGTCTCTTTTATTTTTATAATTTTAATTACTGTAATTGGCTGTAACACAACCGTTGTAGCTAAATAAATAAATAGAACCCGCCTATCATTTTGTTCTGTGACCATAAAAGGGCTGAGAATATTATCCAGTCCGCCTGAATAAATTATAGCAATAAGCTGAACAGACCTATATCAAGATAACATTAATTTAGTACTTTGACATATTAAACAATATCGTTCCTGTAACACGGGTACTGAGTGGTTTATCCTTTATTATAAGTACAGTAGTAGTGGCCTTTCTACGTAAATTTATGAAGATCGATTCAGTAATTGTTTTCTCTAAACGCACATTTTGATAATTATCTAACGTGAAAAATCGCCGTCTTCGCTTTTTACTCAATTAAGAAATTAAAAGAAGACAATCTGAATATATCTGCAATAAAGAAAAACGATATGGTTCAGAAATGGCGGACTTTTGTGCCTAAGTATTGCTGAAATAATATCACATAATTAAAGGAATGAAAGGGAACACCTTATTTGCTGAGTTGGGTAGTATTCGGTGTTGAATCTAAGATCTGGATTCCACTTGCCGCAGTATATTAGTCCACTCACCACTGAGTAGCGAAATCTAATTAGTACATTGAAACAGGGCCTTTTTCTTAATTAACCTTTCTATTAGGAGAAAATAGTTAAACAAAAAAATAGAAGAGATTATAGAAGATTATTTCTATTTTTGTTAAATAAGTTAACTTGATAACCTACTTTTTTAAGTAAACCAATAATTCAATCACAATAATCACGTGAGGAAAACCTCATTTATTTCCACTAGGTATTCAATCTGTTTATCACACGTTGGCGAACTTTTCGTCAGTCAATAAGCTCGGGTTAGTACGGGAGATTTAATCTTGCGGCGATTTTTTTTCGCGGACTGGATTTTTAACGCACTGCTTAGCACCGAGAGATGAAAATCCAACAGTGTGTTTTATTGACGCACTGAGAAGCACTCTGTTGGATTCTCAACGCTCGCCTCAACACCTAGAGTTGAAAATCCAGTACGTGATAAAATCCCGCCGCGATATTTTTACGCCCGGGGGAACGGGGGCTTATACCATAAATAAAGCGTGGTTGTGGCTTCCATGACGAGGGTACATGTCAAGTCGGTCCATCCACTTGACTATAGAATGTAGGTAATTGGGTAATAGAGGGAAAATCGTAAACTGGTTTGTTCTGTTGTGAGGGAACTGATATGTCAAAATCGCTCTCGAATAATTTTGGTAGGTAACCACATGGGTTGAACGTAAACAGTTACTTTATCTGTTTAATTAAGTTTAAGATATTTCGGAGCTATCTTACTTAGTATTCTGAGTATTCGGTGATGATACCTCTAGACTCCAAAACTACGTTTTGATTACGAAAGTGTATCAAATAAATCAAGCGTACGTTTGAGCTTCTATGAATAAACCAGAGTAGGTACCAAATGCTTTTGGTGCTAATCTCGGATTTTCAGATTTAAGCAAAGTTTTCAGAGTTGCGATACTATTATATACAGGCTGTTTGGTAGAAGGACCACGTCATGCTCCCCAACAACCCCATCACCTGTTTTTCCATTTATAAGTTTATAATACTTTTGTATAATATGTACTCAATTTTTACAATTTCACAATATTTACATTACATTACAAACAATTTAAAAACTAACAGACTTAAAATAATAATAATAATATGTACAAGTATATAAGAAAGGGGTGGAACAATCATAGGGCATCAAAAAATTCGCCCGCATCGCTGTCAACAGGAAAAGTGCCCAAAAGGCTGGCAGCATTGCCACGTTGTATGGCAATGCTGATTCTCTGGCCGAAGAATAGGCCAGCCTTCTGGTCACATGAAGAGTCGACCCACCGCTTTGAGATGTCTTGAAAGACTAAGTGGGCACTCGGACCCCATGGCCCTAGTGTTTCAACCCCAAACGGCTCAAACATATAAGTCCCAATAAGATTGGAGTATTTGCGCCGTTTGAGGTTTTCCGCACCTGCAGCAGCAGCCCCGGCACAGCCCACCGTGCTAGGGAGATGGAATGGCGCAAGGGTGTCGACACACGTTGCATCCCACACCAAAGGCCTGCCTACCTTCCAAGGCATTATGGTCATTCCGTGTGATCTCTTCCCATCGTCACGTGCCAAGCCGTTGGATTCTAGAACAGCTGGCACCCCGGCGATGACAAGAGCACGACGGATGATGTCATTAATGCTGGCGTGCCGTGCTCTCCGGCCTGCGCTCTTACTGCAGGATAGACCATTGTGTCCGAGACAGTCGACTGCTTCACCGCATTGGCAGCGATGCGGGGCCACACAAGGAGCGCCCAGACGCAGACAGGTAGCGAGCCGGAAAGTGGTGTCGCCCAGCATAGTGCCTATGTTGGGTAACTTTAGCGCCTGAAGCCAAAGGCTCGACTCCCACTCATCCACAGCCAGCAGGCGGGCACGCTCAGCAGTATTGGTGGACGTATTAATAAGATTGTTCGTTCTGCAGAGCGGCTTATCCCACTGCCTCTGGGAGGATAGGTTCACGGGCCGATCTGTATTCGGGCAAGCCGCTTTCCAGGCGTTCTCCGCATCGATCAAGCACGGCACTTCAGAGTCGACCAGGTAGGGGGCTAAAATTTTCCTGGTCAACTTTTCAGTGCTGTGGACAGAGGACAGGAACGCGGGTAAGCTAATATTTGTAATTTTGAGGACGCCGAGGCCACCGAAACGGATGGGTAGTGTGGCTTGCGGCCACGCCCGGTCGTCCAAGGCCACATTTAAAATGGATGTTAGGGTGCTGCGAATAATTTGGTAAATTTGTCCAAGAGGTGTGGCTGCTACCACAAAGGGGAAGAGCGTAGAAAATACATAAAATTTGGACCAAAACAGCAGTATCTAATCAGGGTGAAAGCCGAATGTAAGTTAATTTTAGAGTCTGTCCGAAATGTCGTTGAAATTTTTGATTTTTTCGTCGATGAAGGGAGAAAAGCTGTCTTCTAAAATTGGGGAACCTAGGAGCTGAAGTAAACTTTTTTTTTTTTTTTGATTTGTGGGGCTTTTGCATTAAATTTCTCAAGGGTCAATTGTCTGTCGGTAGTATCAGAAAGGTAAATTTCGCATTTTGATGGGTTAAGGTCCAAGCCAATGGATTTAAATTGTTGTTTGAGGAGTTGTAAGTCGTTCAAAACGGTGTCTACATCACCTCCTAGTGTTCCATCATCTAAATACCATACGTTGAATTTTGAATTTAGTTTCTGGATAATTGGATGAATAGCCAAGCCGAAAATGACTGGCCGGAGAGGATCAACTCGTTGGCATCCTACTGCAGATTCCAAAACATTGTCCTTGTATAATAATTTAGAGGGGTACCTGTAACACTGCCACATAAAACCATAAATTTCGGGTAGTTCTTTTTTTTATTTCAGCCAACAAAGTGTGCCTGTTGACAGAGTAAAAGGCATTAAATTAATTTTTACATACTTTAAAAAAAGTACCTTCAAAGGTTAAGAGTAAGAAGAAAGAGAAAGATAGACACTTCATTTTTATGTTGCTGTAGAGCATCTCTCCAGCAACCCCATGTTAAAATATGAAGAAACTTACGTAGATGCTTATTGTATTAACAAAGAAGTATCTGAAAACAATTGTACTGTTGTTTTTAGCATTTAATATGAAAGCTGTGACTAGTTATGTCAAGTTTAAAATTCTCGGGCTATTGATATATGTACCTGAGCAAAAATACATAGCAAAGTGTAAGTATAAGCTTTAAACAGTTAAAAGAAACGAACCAAAAAACACGTTGAAAGCAGAGAGGATATGTACGCTCCCTATCCCTAAGAAAATTGTGTCGGTCTTCCTACCGAACATTCTGTTTATGAAACGTACCATCAACCGGCCTATTTTATTACGATAGTGTGTGCTAGAATTCAAGCAAATTACGTTTGGGTTTCTATGGATACACTAATAGAATGCAGAGCATGGACCTCAGACTGAATAACGTGACTAGATGAAACAGTTTACAATTGAGCTTCACATGTGACAATGTACTGTATCACAAGATACGCGAGACGAATAATCTTACGCAGCGTATTTCTGTTTCAATGCAGTAGGTAAGTACCTTAGGTACTTGTGTGAGATGCTTGTTACCTCCATTTTGTGCGTAGAATAATGTGAGATCACGTACCTGTAACAATGAAAATGCATAATTAGAAAAATTGTGAGAAAACTCTTGAGAAGTTATTGTAATGTTTACTAAAATCTGTATGTTGCCATTTAATGTTCAAAAGTGGCATGTGGTCTAATGGGTAAATTGTGAGTAACTTTGTTCCCTATATCTTTTTTAAAATGTATACATACATTATCTTACCGACAGAATTCAGACGAGGGTACGCAATTTAATTTATTTCAAATAACAATTTATGTTTGTATCGGAATTGTTTAGTTTGTAATGAAGTGGGTACTTCCTCGTATGTCCGCGTTTTGTTCAACATACATAGGTGGGATCTATCTGACTTCATCGAGCTTGCATTGGCAAGTCGTAACACTTTCTCCTTCTAATTATAATAATAATAATGATTTAGATATGTCAAAGACTAATTTATTTAGCAAAAAGAAGAAAACAATGCATGTTACGTTATTAATTAATTACATCCGCCATCTTGATTGTGAACTTGTGTCGAAAAGATAGATATAGTGGTCTAAGATCCGCAGAGCGAACGACCTTCAACCATCTGTTTAATGAATGAAAAGTATATTATATCAAATTTAGTATGTTAAAAAATATATCGCGAGTGGGTTGACTAAAAAATAACTAGCCAGTCTATGATTAATTAAAAAATGACTTTAAAAAAAATATTTCACTCATTCGTTTACCGATTAATAAATTTTAGTAAAAAAAAATGTCTTAAAAAGCACAATCGATTTATCACTTATGGCTAAAAGCTTTAGGTGGCAAATTAGTTACATATTTAGGTCATTAAGACGCAGATATATGCCAGTAACCTGGAGTGGTTGGTGCGGTGGTGGTTTTTTATTTTATTTTCTGTCCACTACTCAGAATTTGTTAAGACCTAAATGTAGTTTTAATATTATTTAGGTCATAAAAATATTCAATTTAGCCAAGTACCCCTAAAAATGATAGATTTTTCTTTGATTTAAAAAGCTAACCTATTCGTTTTTTCTGCAATGTAAGCCAAGGTGGTATTTTTTAAGACACAAATAAATACACATTTAAACTTTTTTTTAAGACCTAAATGAAAAAGCTTGGCTGGTCTGTGAAAAGAGTACGTGAAAACTATTGAAGCCATAATTTACGATAAACAAAAAAAACTTTATTTTCATTCATTTTACAAATAAAAAGGCCGATCATCGATCAGCGCCCCCTGTCGTGCATCTCGCTCAACGTTCTTCATTTGTTTCCATTCCTCGCCGGCAGCTGGTAAAGCGAACATTCTTATTCAACGCGCGCGTTTGTACTTTGTGTATATCACCGTTTTCTGCAGAGAAACTTCTGTTGGTATTTGTATTTAGTTCGCATGTTCGCATTCAAGTTCGATGTTTTGTGGGAAACCGTCTATGCAGGTTTGTATTTTTGGGGGTATATTGGTTATTTCAGGCTGTTTTGTTTTATGCTCATCGTATATCTACGGTAGGCATTATTTATAACATTGCGAGACTTGTCATAAATTATTCCGCCATTCAGCCATCATAAATGATATCATTTAAAACATCAACACCATCATCATATGAGTAGATCTCATGTGATCCTAAGTGACACTCACACACACGCTGTGTGCGCCCCTTTCGTTTAGTGCTTAATGATTTATGGAGTTTTATGTAGGTACCTAGATTTATCGTTTATTAATGAAAGAATAATCTTCTATATTAATAGAATTTGCCTTATTGTTAATCCATATTAGTACTGTAAGTAAGAAAATTATATAAACAGTAATATGTGGAAACGTTGCTGATTGTACGTTAACCTAATTTATTTTATACTTAGATGTAAGAAAAAATGTACTATTGTTTGTTTTTCCCTAATAAAATAAAATTGAAACTTGAGGTTCCTCTGGATAGGTAGAGGTAATAGAATACATAATTATAACACATTATGTTTTGTTTTTGTGGGTTTTCAGTGATAACCAAAATGATTAATTTTCCTCATCAAAGCCATCTTAGAAAAAAACTTTCTACAAGTATCAAAGTTACACTTTTGCGGTTCTGGTCCCAAAACGTTAAACTTAATGTGTCCCTGCGGTGCGAGTTATATTATTTTCTTGTTTGTTGGTTTGGTTTTTTTTCGCTTCAGAAAAGGTTTTCCAAATGAAACGTACGAACTATTACACTGTTTGTTTCTATCACTCTAACTAAAAGCTTCACTCAAAAACTTACTGAATATTTAGCAATTTTGCAATTATTTAACAATTGCTCTAAATTGGTTAGACTCGAATATCGACGTTGTCGTGCTCACTGAGTGTTGGTTATCTTTTAGGGGTATGAGGAACAGGGTTTAAAGTTCACTCATCCCCCATAGAAAAGGGAGGATCCTCCGACCAGACGGGTGTCGTGTCTGGCAGGCAACTGCCCAGAGGTTGAAGGCGGGAAGCTTGTATATATGTCCGTCGTGCGGTAAACTCTAATTGCGCGATGCAGGATTTGTGTGACGTCAGGATGTTGTGTGACGTTCTGGTCTTTGATGCGTAGTTCGCATGTAGCGATGTAGATGCCGCTACAATCTGACGGCTCAATTATACAGGACCTATAGAGATATAACGCATACAGAACAACTTTACAAGTAATTAAAAATGGGGGAATTGTTATCTACACAAGAACAGCCTGGAGCAGCAGTATTGTTACTGTAGAATCTAACCTTGCAGACGCCGACAGTATATTAATAAAAACCAACAACAAATTAAGCCTCCTAGCTATTTACCGGTCTCCCTCTTTTACAAACACAGAACAATTTCTTAATTCCCTTGACGCCATCCTGTTTGATCTTAAAAACCAACAAACACTAATTGTGGCCGGCGACATTAACGTAAACATAAACAACCCAAGTAATAACCAAGTATCTAACTTCGCTTGCCTCATGGCCTCACACGGTTTATCCCCTGCTATTACTCTCCCAACAAGATGCGGAGCTTGTATTGACCACATATTTATAAAATCACCAGCAATACCTTTTGGTCTCTTTGTAGCTTATCCATTACCGATCACGACCTAGCGTTGTGTAAAGTCCCCATTAACCTGGAACGCCCTAAAAATACTAAGCGCTGGAGAGTATATAAATATAATTATGATACAAAATATAAATACCAAAGAAGCTATATAACATTTTAAAGTAATATATTTTCATTTAATTCTTCTAAACAAAAAGCGCCTTCATCCTCTCTCCTATTATCATTTAATTAACTTTGCTGTGCCCGACAGGGTCCATGATTGATACAATGTCTAACATACCAACTGTTTTATCTCACATTATGGAATGCAATAAAGTATTGAGTATTGAGTCAGAACTGACTGGACTGGTGTAGCTGGTGAGATCACTAATACAAACTGGGATCCAGTTACTAGCTCATCTTGTGTAAACACTGCTTTAAACTACTTCAACGACATTATCTCACGCACCGCTGACAAACACACAGAAAATGTTAAAATTAGTCGCAGAATGGCCAACATCCAACCTTGGGACACTCCTGGTTTAACTTGATGCATGAGACAACGCGATAAACTTCATCTTGAATGCAGAGCCGACCCTGAAGATATCACAAAACAACTAATTTACACCAGATACAGAAACTTCGTGTACACACTTCTTCGGAAACTCAGAAACTTACATAACAGACAGGAAATTGAAGGGAACCAGAAAAACCCAAAAAAGCTCTGGACGGTCATAAAAAATATATGTGGAACTAAAACTCGTCAAAATTCATCATCGCACCTCATTGCGTCCAGTAGTTCCCCAACTTCAGCACTTGACAATTGTAATCGACACTTCGTCTCTGTCGGGGAAAATCACGCAGCCAAGATCCTATACAAACTTTCAACCACTCACCACTCACTAATAGAATCAACAATAGCTCCAAGCTCTATCTCACAATCTTTCTATCTGCATCCGACCGACGAAGAAGTGTCCAACATAATACCCAACTTGAAAATAGACAGCGCACCAGGGCCAGACCAACTAACCGTTCCATTACTAATAAATTGTACTGATATATGATATAATTGCTGCAGTGTCGGTATCTACAAAAGTGGTCCCAAGGAGTTGCCGGAAAACTATAGACCTATTGCCCTGTTGAGTATAGTCTCAAAAATTTTGGAAAAAATTGTAAACAAGAGATTGGTAAATTTTGTAGAGAAGCACAACGTTGTCTCAGATAGGCAGTTCGGATTTCGCCGGGGAAAATCCACCGAAGATGCGGTGTCACTTTTGACAAATCAAGTCTCCCACCACATAGAAAATGGAGAATGCTGTGTTGGTGTCTTTCTTGATTTGGCAAAAGCATTCGACACCGTGTCACCTGGACTGCTTTTGAAGAAACTCGAGGCAACAGGTATAAGAGGAAACCTCTAGAATGGTTTCGCAGCTACTTAACTTCGCGGTATCAATATTGTAAAATAGGTAGTCACCAAAGCAGGTCACTCCCTATCACGTTTGGCGTTCCACAAGTACCCTTGGCCCAACGTTGTTTAAGCTGTATATTAATGACGTAGTAAATCTCCCTCTTAGAAACGCTACAGTGATATCCTACGCTGACGACATAGCCATCGTTTTCCACGACACGTCATGGGACCGAGTGTATCAACTGGCGGAACAAGGCCTCACTCAGATAGCGCAATCCCTAACATATGAACTAACCTACTGACACTAAACGCTAGTAAAAGTAAATATATTGCTTTCTCCAAGACAACCTCCTCCAGTGCCTCTCAGACTAAGTCCTTAAAATAAGGACGAGCTCCTTAAGGTCTGAGTTGAGCTCCACGATTACTGACAAATGCTTGCACTGACTGGACAGGTCCACTCAAATCTGTGTGGTTCTTTCCTCAAAAGACCATTTCAGATACTAATCTACATGGTCCTCACATGGCTTGACCAAGATTATGTCTGGACTTTAAAAGAGACTGCGACATCTGAGTTTGTTTCGGCCTTTCTTGTCAGAGTAGTCAGATAGGAAACACCGACCTCACCTACCTTATTTTTAATATTTTTTATATGACGTGTAAAAGTATTGACACCTATAATAAACAGTTTGGCTCTACTGATATTATGTTTCTCAGCAAAGCTGTATTTAAGAGTGAGATTACAACTATTTTAAGAGATAGCCCTAGTATATAGTATATAGTTAATAAGTGCTTTTTTAACTAGCTCTGCTAACAGCTAGCTATTCTGTATTGTAATCTGTGGATAACGTATTGAGTAGTGTATTTGTTACTTTTATTGCAAGTTTTATATTGTATGCCTACTGTGTAATATACTGCTGTTTGTTATTCCTATCAAATAAATAAATAAATAAATAAAGTGATTCCGATATCCTATTTACAGAATAAACAATTTCATTTTATACACACCTGTCCACAGAAACACAATATTGCCTCACACCTGACACACCATTCCTGCGCATACATAGTCCTTGAACGTACTGACACGATTAAATATCTTGGGGTAACCATAGAGAACAACTTAACGTACAAAGCCCACATTTATGCCCTTTCTTCCAGAGTACGAAAACTAATACACGTCTTGAAAAAACTCCGCGACTGTACTCCTAGCGATATTTTGAGAATGGTCTACTTCGCACTCAGCCAGTCAATCATGCAGTACTGTATCTGCATTTGGGGACGTGCTGGTAAAAGCACATTTATAACACTAGAGAGGGCACAACGGGTACTGATCATGGTTGCACTAAAAAAACCTTTCAGATTCCCTACAGACCTTGTTTACCATGAGTTTCAAGTTCTCAGGGTACGACAAATATTCGTACTCTAAGCTACGCTTAAATATCACGATACAATAAAAAAAATGACCCGATTATAGCGACATAATAAACAAGCATGTCTTCAGAGTACCCATACTAAATGCCAAATCCGAACTAGCTAGACGATGTACCTATTTTTCCCATCCTAAGACTTACAACAAAGTTTGGAAAATCTGCGACCTAAAAGCCTGCTCAACCACGACCTGTTAAAATTATCATACGACGACACCGAAACTTTGATATAGCACCTACACACACACACAAGCACACACGCACATATACATACATGCACACACAAACACACCATAGCGCAAGTCAAACGTTAACATTTTTTTTTTTTATGACAATCAACAAAGCATACACCAAAAATACATGTTAAAATACCCATATTATTTTAACATTTTGTAGTGTAGCCTTAATTAAAAGCTGCCACGGCAAGCATTGAACATAAGAAAAGGACACACTTGCTATTTTATTTTGTGTTCAGATTCGCACAAATGTTCTATTCGATTTTATTAGTGTAATAAGTATCTAACATTCTATAATCGTAATGTAACGTTTATAACTTTGAAAAATTCGCACTCCAGAGCCACAAGATACAAGCGACGCTTAGTTTGTGGCTCACCGAATATGTCACATTGTATTGTTACTTTTTGATTAATAAATTTTATTATTATTATTATTATTTTCGAAAGCTTTAATTCGCTCGAAACATTTACACCAATTTACGATTCCTAGTGCCGTATAATTATTCAGTATATGAGGCACAAGCTCTCGCCGCAAACAATGTTAGAATAAAATACTATTTGGCAGCGTTCAGTAACCATCACCGTATGTAACATGCGAGCCTTTGATCATGCAATATCAAAGTATTATGTGTATTATAAATAGAGTTCAAACTAGCATTCAATTTACGAGCCATGAGTGTTAAACCACATCTGTTTCGAATGCATCATTGTAAGTCTGACCAGTAACACATTACACTTTAGCAGTTACTTTTGTTACCTGCCAACAAACTGTCACGCAGTTTGGCTGGTTTATAAAATGTATGCAAGTGTTTGGTACAAAATAAATGTTTTTTTTTTTTTAACTTGCCTGGAAAACTGGATGCCATTTGATAAAATACAGGTTTTCGGAGTTATGATATGACAATGGATCGCTAAACCATCTCGTTAATCGAGGCTGTGTTGTAGAATGAAAACCCGAACTCTGTTATGATAATTTAATCGTCATACTGAAAGTAAAAAGGCTTCAGTCCAATTAGTACAATGACGGATTTCGTAACAGAGATTCAGAATAATCCGATTAGGTTTAACGACATAATTTTTTAACAGTTAAATAGATTTTCTGATCGAAAAAACGATTTCCAAATTAAAATGGGTAACCACCAAAGCTAAAATCTTTCCAACGACACCTAAAATTAATTTGATTTTTTCGTTTAGCATTCGAATAGCGGTTTACTTTAAAGTTTAGGAAACAATCTTAAGAATTTCTAAGCAAACCTATCAGCATGAACAAGTTTTATTTAATCTTGAGACAGTCGACCATTACTAGTAATTGAAAATATATGAAAACGCCAAATTAGCAATTTCCATATTATCACGTTGAAGAGACCTTTATACATTTTACTTTAAAAAATAAAAGTTAAGTTTACCCAAAAACTTCATGAATTTTAAATGAGAAACCCAACAAAAATTGCTTAAGCGGCCGGAATGATTTTGGAAATTGGCTTTTACGCCGTTATAGTTTACTTATAGCCAGGGGTTAATCTAAAGGCTCTCACACACAACAAAGCCTTCATAGATCATTATCTCCTCTTCCACCCCACACTACCGCATAATACAAGTACCGTCCCTCACTGAAGTAACAGCACAAAACTGCGCTCTTTTCTTTGCTCTTGAATTAAAAATCCACTCTCGTATTCAGTAGATGATCGTTTGTGACTCGATCACTGTTTTCATCTAGTCTGGTGTACTCGATGGTACTGTTTTGACGTTCAGATAAGACATCGCCGACCGCAATCTGTTTGTCTGACGCCTCAACACTTGAGACAACAACTGTTTAGTTTGTGAGCTTCTGAATGGTGCTCCTATACCTACATACTTTGATGTTCGCTGTGTGTAACAGAAATGGAGTTTGATCTTAGTAGATAGTAAGTGCTTATGAATGAATTACTTCTCTAAGTACAATATATACAACGCTAATTAGTAATTTCACTTCATCTGAAGAATCAACAATATTGAGAGCAATAATATTATTTAACAAATAAGAACAGAATAAAACACCACCACTTTATAGTTCTTTATACTCTCCAAATATGTTTACTTCCAGTCTCCTACGACTTAGTTACTTTGGTTGAAAACTTATTAAACATTCTTGGTAATTATTATGGCCTAAGGAATGCCAAACTATCGAAATACTCCAAACAAAAATTTACAACAAAATAACATAATCATGAAGTTACTTACCACGTCAGCCAATGTATCTCAAATTAACATGGGTACAAGCAATAACTGGGTCATAGAATTAAGTATCGTACTGCGACTATCGACGTAGCCGTTCATAGCATTTCGTAGCAAAGCGCGGCGGCGTAGCGGTTCGTAGCACGTCCTATCCGCGTAATGCATACAACTCGATAACAATGAGCTTCCTATGCATAGTAAACCAATGAGATTGCCGACATTATCAATCTATCGTTATTTTGCAATGCAATGCATACGAACAAGTTATCCTATTCTATTAAACAAGCAATATTTGTATATATTTGTAATCACGTTCTCGAAAACGGCTCTAACGATTTCGATAAAAGTTGCATTATCGGGGTTTACGGGAACGAAAAATCGATCTAGCTTGGTCTCATATCTGGGAAAATTCGTATTCTCCGGATCAAAATGGAAGTTTGTTGACGATACGGCGGCACTACGTCACGGAGGCGTCGCCTTATACCATAGAATAGTGTCATATGGATACAAGCTCACACGATTGTTCTGCGGTGCGGCTAGCGTGCCTTACCGAAAAGAAACCGTGCCGTGTACAACGGGCCTAACACCTGCTGAGCGTCGATGCCATGCAGCCTTCGTCGATGCCATGCAGCCTTCGTCGATGCCATGCAGCCTTCGTCGATACCGAGTGATCTGCAACAGCTTTACGTCAACTCGCCTTAGACGTAGACTAACCTGGAGATTTTCTGGTACTTATAGATACCTAATTTCTTCACAGCAACATAAATAAATATTTCTTGATGAACACAGTACGTATATATAAATATATAATGTGTTGTTTTGTGAATCGTATCAATCTAGTGGTTTACTCATTCTCTGACTGGTGATCATCTAGTTTGAGGTAATAAAATTACCTAATGGTCAAGAGCATTATTTTGCCTGCTCTTCAAACCTTGGTTTGCATTGCTTATCCTGTAAGCAATGCATACCCCCTAATTGTTATGTTAGTACTTCCATTAGTCTCGTGAATTTTATTGTTTTGGAAAGTAGTCACGAAGCTACACCGTTGTTTGTGTTATATTATTTGATTTGCATGATAAATAGCGACGCACAGGTGTGACTGATTCCTTAGTAACGTAAACGAAACGTGCGCTGAATATTGAGCTTTACAGTTGGTAACATAATACGTTTAACTCGATTTCAGGTTTGAGCTGAATTCAATATTATTCATGTGGATATTTTCAAATCCGATTACATTTAGAATATCATTCATATGACGGGCGTGACACAACACGAAATATGTCCGGAACGTTTGAATTTCCAATCGACTGCAGTTTTCCAACTTACTGATCGTCCGGACACACTCCATCAAGGAATACTGTTGGTCGTCCGTCTCTCTCCATTACTTCACAATTTGAGAGCAGGCGTATTTCAGTTTTGAAGACTGAACCTTTAGGTTAGAATGTGTGTTCTTTTATGATACGGAAAGGTTCCTAATCTCTATAATGTAAGACGTAGGTTCTCAAATGCGTCGAGTTTATTTTCAAACTAAAGGTTTGTGAATATGTAAAATTTAATCTTAATTATATAAATGAGTGAGTTTGTTTGTTTGTTACCCTGTCATACTAAAACGGCTGAACGAATTTGGATGAAATTTGGCAAATGGTTAGACCATGACATGGGTTAGGAGATTGGTTAGTTTTTATTCTGGTAGTACGTTCCGGTGGGATAATTTACGACATCAACGCGGGCGAAGTCGCTAGCAAAAGCCAGTTCCGTATATAAAAGAAACACATGTGTGCAATTCACACGTGGTAGAAGTGAAACCTTCAAAAATGTGTGCCCAAGCAAACTCTCACTATGCCTTGGTAAAAACGAGTGGAGGGGCTACGAAGCAAAGCACAAAGAGAACAACGAATGTAAGAAACACTGTATGATGCTTCCTATCTCATTTTCTCCCACGTTAAATCTTATGAATTTATGTGTCTGACTCTTTTTACTGTCGCTTTTTCATTTCATCGACTTTCAAATCACAACGATGCTAAAGAAGTTTTCAATAAAAAAAAACTACCATATAAGGCTAGCTAGGCTATAGCTAAAAGTATAAATTCGTTCTCGGTAATACCCTCAGGGAAATATTATGGCCGAATATATTATCTTCTTCCTAAAGATATAGTCTTTCCCAGAAAAGATCTTTGTGGAGAACGGAGTCACTCATGGATCATCCTTTATCTCAGAAGAGCCCTGTTTGAGTTTAAGTGATTGTGAGGCTCAGCCATAACAGAAGGAATATGTTATATCAGAATACTAGAATTTAACTAAAACCACATTTGCTTGCAACCGCTTTGATTTCATAAGTGATTAATACGCAATGGTGGGTTTAAATGTGTTCCCTTTAGATTAGACAGCTAAACATTATGCATTCAGAACTGGGTTTTAATGCGAATAATACCAATGTACGTCACAGGCGAAGTAATATAACATGTTGTAAATCTAATTGCTTTTACACTGACTAGTGCTGATCGAGTTCAGTTTTATTGGTGAAATTCAACCTAACTTGGTAGCTCAAGTAATCATCAACTGCCTAGCCTTTTCCCAAGTATATATGGGGTGTATGGGGTTGGCTTCCAGTCTAACCGAATGCAGCTGCTAAAAAAACAGTTTTTTTATGCAGCGACTGCCTATCTGACCTCCGCAACCCAGTCCAGCCCCATGGCAAGACTAGATAATTATCCAACTTTGGGGCTTCCGACTACTCGTAACGATTGGCAAAGATCTCCAAATGACCGTCGGGACTAACGGCTTAACGTGCTTTCCGAGGTACGGAGGAGTCTCGATATGCAATGGATGGTCACCCATCCACGGACTGACCTCGACAAGCGTAGCTTAACCTTCGATCGACTCGTGCGGCTGTCATCATTTAGCCACGAGCCCCTTCAGCTCTAGTAATAAAGGTGAATATTTTTCACGGAAAAACTTAAAAAATCACTTCAACTTCCAAATATCGAAGTTATAGGGACCACAAACACAGATATCAGTTTAGAGTGAATCTTTTACAATCAATATTTTGCCTTTATATTATTGATCTGATAAGCTAACTTGAGAATCATTCAATCACAACAATCCTATTAACTATTGAAGCTTCGGCAGATCCCTTCTGTCAGACGAAGCCATGAGCATGACCCACGAACTGTTAATTATGATAAACAGTACGTTTTGCGGTCACTGCTGGGGTAAAGTAACATAAATGGATACTTGCAAATGTTTACTAAACGGAGGATAAATACTCATAACCCATCCCTTTGTTTGGCAACCTAAGAGAAAGGCACAGTCAGCGTTTAAATAACACAATCATACTCCGTAGTAGGTAAAATAACAAAGCTAGGATGGGCCCATGTCAGCCGCGTCTGTCTGCCGCCACATACAACTGACACACGACTGTGTTAGGTACATACATAGTTCAATACGGGGATCACAACGCCGCCGGCGCCGCGGTGATTACAATCACCACGCCTTATATTGAATGGGACAAATTAACTTTTAACGAACGCACACAACTATTTTAAAAACAGTTATAATTCTGTTTGTCGCTACGTTCCTGTTTTGAACGTAATAGCTACTTGTATTTAAAACATAAAATATTTTGATTGGAATCTGTTAAATTTGTTAATATTGGTTGCTACTAAATGAACTGTAGAGCCTCATATTGCCTGTACTATATTGTTTTTTATTTTTAAATTGGTTTTAAATGAGATATATAATCATAGCTATTATATATAGAAATTCTATATTTTATTATACGTTGTTTCATCAAATAGATTAAAGAATGTTTCCTATTATAAACTGAGTAAATACTTTACCACTTCCATATTTACATATGAGTGAACAGTAAACATACGTTTTAAATAAGTATTGTTTAGAATTATCTTAATAATTAGATAATGGTTCTTTGAAAAGTTTAGTAGATTAGCAATCCGGCTTGGAGTGTGTTTTAGGAACTAAGTTTTCATATTATAGGTTTCGGGTCGGCTCAGGGTCTGGAGTTAATGACGGTCTGAATATAAGATCGAACGACATTATTGTGAACCAAACTTGAATGAGTTTGAATCAACATACGTTCTACATTTAATGTGTTTAATGTACTTCTTTGCCCAGTTACTAAATTATACCTACTGCTTATACAAACTTGATTCTGACTAAGTTATTTAAAACAAACTAAGTTAAAAACGAGGGAAATATAGTAGAAATATCGACACATTACTTGAGACATAAATCAAATTCCATAGTGATAAGACTAAGCAAAGATAGCATATTCTGGACCCAAAAAAACATGTTCAGGTAGTATTCAGGAACAAGTAGGTGAGTGTTATTGGGTTTTTCCATTAGGAACTTCTTAGTAACAGCCCGGAGTTTGGAAGTAGGCGGTGTGATACCCCACGATACCCCCGTGCCTCGGAAATCACGTTAAGCCACTGGTCCTGCGCCTGATCTCTCATCGGTCGTGTCGGATTGCCGTCCCATCGAACTATGAGAGTAAAGGAAGAAAGAGTGCATCTGTGTCTACGCACACACTTGTGCACTATAATATCTCCCGCGCTAAAGGCTAGTCTCCGTTGAGATTAGCCGCCATGGTCGAAATACAGCCAGGAGGCCTAAACAAGTAGGTATCTCCATTCCCACACGTGTTTGATACAACATTACATTTTATATCAAAGTGTCAAACAATAAGAAACCATTATGTTACGGCACTTTAAATGTTTTTAACGAGAATTTACTTCCAAAGTAAATATTGATTACAACTTTTGTGCACTTTTTATACAGGACCTTTCACCGTTTGACCTACAACTTTTTTATGATTCCAATAATCTGATTGATAGTACATTGTTTGGCTGACTTCGGCACTTAACCTTAGCTTTGGCAAATAAGTTACTTAGCCCACAGGTACTTACTTGGACTTTTTGGTAAAAGAATTTCCATATTGACAGGGTTTTCCGATAGATTCGATCTCTGTAAGGACAGAGATCGAATCTATCAACGTTGTATTTGACAAAGGTTTTTACGGAGAGGTCTCATAATTTTAGTACTTACCTCAAATATTTTTCAAACAATAGGTTACAGAAATGTATTAAGTTAATCTGCTTTCCAAACATGTTGAACCCTTTAATAAAAAGCAAATATAACAGAGACTTACAGCAAATACATCGACAGTAAGAGGTTTACGTGCGAGTACCTCGCGCCGACGCCGACGTTACATTTAATCAAAATATTTCGGAAGAACGTGGAATAAAGTTTCTGAATTTCCTCTCCTGGTTGGAGCACCATGTGTACATAGCAGGTTTGCAATAATGGTGTAATTTCTTTATCTTATTAGTTGAGGAAACCGCTGGTGGCCAGGGTTACGATTACAAAATGAGTATTTTGATTCGGTTTTGTTCGTTTAGTTAAATTCTAAATTAGGTTGATTTTACCCTTACTGACACACTATTTTATTTACAGTAGACTCATACAAGTACATATTTCCTTTCATTATTGATATAATGAAAATGTAAAAGTGATCTCCGAATTATTGTTACAGAGTACCGGAAATTGCGGAACATCATAACATAAGACAAACGTTTTGTTTAATCAACACAGAAATAACAGAAGACAGGACGTTTTATAAATGGGTATGTACCTACTTATAAAAGTGTCATCATAATGATTATAACGTGGCTCCTAGGAAAAAAAAAAAAAAAAAAATTATACACTGCGATTTAGAGACAATAAGATGATGAAGATGATGAGGAGGCAGATTTTAGATAAGGTAAGTGGAAATATGTAATTTGACCTTAATAAAAAAATGGCACCTCAGTTATACGAGTACTTACAGTTACTACACCACGTCCAGTTATTTTCCAGTTGTTTATGTTATATTAATCTACCTATACATTTCAAAAGTCAACTGACTGAACCAGAGCTCCTCTGATAGTTAATAAACATGAGCATGACCAGAACACAGCATTGATAAGGATTACACAGACTTATCTCTGTCCAGCTGCTTTATTATGTACCTAACGGTCCGGACTTTGTAAGCGATAAGGTCATTAATTGTTTCCACGATAACAGAAATGTTAAGTTAATCAGTAGAACCCTTTTTGAGTAGAAATATGGAGGTTCAGAATATAAATTTAAGAATAAATGTAGTTAAAATGCTGAAATTAGCCTGGTGAATGATAAAATACATATGTATACCTACTAGTGTTTCCGCTTATGCCATGCTTTTCGCTTATGTTGCGTAAGTATGCTTAGTCTACCCAAACATAATTTGAGTGTTTGTTGTTAGTTTCGTCTCTGACGCATTTCATCTTAACTCTTAAGCCCTCTTCGTGTGAATAAAGCACGTCCTGCTTTACTCGTTAGACACACTTAATAGAAACATCCATGGGTCCACCCACCAACTTCTCCCGCTCTGGACGGAGTGGGAGGGTGTAAGACTCTTGCTGACTAAACCCACCCGTGTTCCTTCAGTTGCCTGTACGTTGCCAGGGGCCACGGTATACCTTTTCGATTTTCCCGCGACCCCGGCAGGCATCGGTCATAGCGGACCCCGTCAGTTGTGCTGACATCTCTTTGAGGCGCGCGTGGAACACTACGTGCGGTCGACCCGGGCCTGGTCCTTATCGGACGGCAAGCTACCCATTGCTCACCGTCCGCAAGCCCGCGCCTACGGTGGGCGGGAATTGCTCTGCGATTTTCGACGCCCAGGGCGTCTCCTGCGGCGGCTAAGGGCGTGAGGGCGCGAAATTTGTCTCTCCCTCACGCGTTCCGGCTCCCCACGCCCTCTCGCTCCGTACCATGTGCGGTCTGTAAGTTCGATAGAAGTGTTTTTTTTTTCGCGCTCTCCATTAACTGTTTAGCACCGAGAGTCGAAAATCCAACACAGTATTTCCTTGACGCACTGGCTTGCGCTCTGTTGGATTTTCAGTCTGTTAAAAAAATCGTCGCCTACCTAATTATATCGCTCGCCCGTACAGGTCAACATTATAAGAGTCTGACGTGGTGACTTTTGGAACTAAATATTTTATTTAATGCCATGATGATGGCACTACTTTGTCAATAAGTGCTAGTAGGTTTTGATTTGACTCACCCACAAGCAGCGTTTTTTGTTGCACATTTATTTTAACAATTTATTTCCTATTCCAAGTGACCTAAGTGCGATATTGGCGCCCACATTTTTTCCAAACATTTTTTGCCAAGCTATACCTGGGCTTACAAAGGATATTCAATTGTCAATCAAATGGACTGGCAAGGACAGCCAGGGCAGCATAGGCTATTTGACAACATTGAAAATATACTAGAAATTGTGGTCATCCTATCAGATAATAGCATAAAAAAACATATTAAACTATAATTTAATCTAAAATACGTATATTTTTTGAAAATTTCACCGATAAATATGTAATAATTTTTGAACCTTTATCTGTAACGAGAACTCATTGTGATTGGATACAACCCTGGTGACGTCACACGCAAGTAAACACGGCTTCGATCACTGAATATAGTATGCGCGTTCGTTTATTAGGTGTTTTAATCGTTCTTTGGGCTATATTTGAAGATTTTTTCTGATAAATTTTGATTAATGTTTTAACTATTTTCATAATATTTGTTTCTAATCTAAGAACGGAGACAAATCATGTACGAGCTGATAACAGCAACTTGCCTCAAATAGACGCATTTATGGTTGCACTTTTCTTTAAGAACAACGCTTATAAAAACCGATATTTTAGTTACTATTTGGAGTAGTCTATTATATGTAAATTTTATTTGATTCATCAACAATGAATCGTACCTACAACATCTTATGTACAATATTTTGAAGGTTGCAGAACAGATGGATCAGCTGTATATCTCAGTATAACATGATTCTCACTAAAGTAAAATATTACTTACTTACATCAAAGTGATCTTCACACATAAACATATTTGAATGAGATGAAACAATGTTTGGGTCTCTTCGAGCTAACTTTAGGCACAATTTGCGTCTTTTGGGATTTGTTGGAACAGAAACAAACAATTTTTGTGGGTTATTTAAAGACGTATTTGTACACTGTGGCACTACACACCATTGATACACCATTTTAACCACTAAAACTGAAGAAAAATTACGAATTTTACTTTGGGTTCACTGCTCTATTATATACTATAGTAGTCTTTGGTTATTACATGTTTACTAGCGTGTGACGTCACCCGGATCACGTGACCAACGCCATTAGAGCAACAGCGTTTCTCGCGCGGTTTTGACAATTTAAACTTTATCATTGTTTTTTTTTTGTGAAATACATATATTTTTTCCGAAATATCTATTTGATGTGCTTATTAAGTAATAAGGAATAATTTAAAAAGGTTTTCCAAAATTAGTCAAATAGCCTATTGATAACTCAACATTTTTCGAGTCTGTTGGCGGACTTTGTCGGCAAGCGTGTGACAATTTTTTAATTTTTATTTTACGAATAATTTTATCTTATAATTATTTTTTATGATTACTGACCACTAGCCCTACCCGTGTGTTAAATTACTGTGGCCATTATAGTGGAACGTTGTATAAACTTTTCTATTGTACTCACACTAAAAAAGTTTTTGTCGAAATTCGAATAAAAATCCCGATTCCACTCAGAGCCATAGAATATTTTAGTAAAATTGTCGACGAGTGTAATATGTTATGATTAATGATTATGATTGAAAAAATATGATTTGAATGTTGTCTCTAAAATGGTTTATAAAAAATTATCGCTTTATTGTAACTCTTAGAGTTATCAATTTTTGTTTTATTAATGAAATACTAAAGATCTAACCAACCAAGCTTCCAAATTTATGGAAAATAAACAGACATCGACACAATTTTAAGATATCTTAGTATTACAACACATCGATTTTGGAGAATGTAAGTTGTCCTACTAAATCCGCGGAAAAGTTTGGTAAAGGGATAGGAAAATTAATTTTATACTGAAAAAATTGATTGTTATAATGTATTATTTATTAGCTTGTATCATAATATTGCACAAATCGGCTTCGTATATTAGTTAAAATTAAGTTCTACAATCGATTATTATTTCTCAAATCACGCCACAACACTGTGTCACTGTGTCTCACTGTTACAATTTTTCAGTTAAAATTAAGTACTGAAATGTTATTTATGTATGTATCTTATTGGCACAAAAATCAGTCTCTTATAGCAGCCATAATGTACTTTTTAATCAAATTAAAATATTTTAATTATTAACAATAATTAATTAATTCTATTATCATTCTGAACCTACTCGTTACAGTCATCATAATCACTATTTTTGCATTAATTTTCCTGATTATTTGTAGTTTTAAGAATTTCGTAGAAGCTGTTATATTGTGGATAGTTTTTTTCTCAGTTATACGCATTTCATAACCATCTTGAAGATCAAGTTTAGTCTCGGGTGAAGCATTCTTGTACGCTTCACATTTAGAACATTGATCGTTTTTAGGTTTGAAAAAAGCTATGTTAAATTCGGTACTAAAAATGTGTGCATACATAGAATCTTTCACTGCTTGTAAACCATTTTCTTTACAATACTGCACATACAGTACATTGTTGAAATTGTAAGATCTCCTTCCAAGTAATCTTAGCGTTGGCTCTGCACGGGTAGCATGACAATAATAGAAACAAGTTTTCTACGGGTTTTGTCGACGGAAGAATAGACAAAATGACAGCTTGTGATCGTTTATCTGTCATTTTGTCTATTCTTCCGTCGACAAAACCCGTTTCTATCGTGGTCCTGCTATGCGTGCTGCAATGATGGGACTCGATTCGAGGGAAACTATTTATATGATCTCGGACAGATTGTTTGACAATATCGGGAAGAGAATGATGTTGTGAATGCGTACCTCTGCGCTCTTTATCTGTGAACCCTTTAGTATTTGTTATATTTTGAACAGTAGTTATTGCGCTGTAGGTGATGTCAAAAGTATTTTTATTTAAAGTTTGCAAACACGCTTTTTAGTTTTATCGAGATACAAAAACTACGAGTAATTTAATTTTCTAGTAGCCTCTTCGCGCCTGTATTTTCGCGGTGATGTTATTTTGCTTATAAAAGCACGCTGACGACAACGATTACCTATAGTATAAAAATTATCAAATATAGTTTGCCTCTGCTCTTCATTAAACTTTAAGCTACATTGCAATCTACAGTTTTCATCACAGCTCATTCCCATCTTCTTGGCTCTCTTTTCACGTTCAGATGATGACACATAATTTTAAAATGCCCTAAAAAAGACTTAGAATTTAACGATATTTCAGTGAAACACAGGGTCAATATAAGATGTCCTCAACATAGAAATGTTTTTATTATTTCCTTATTATGACATTTCAAGAAGTCTCTGTGTAGAAATAAAACAAAAGTAAAAATCTTCCTGACTCTCTAGATAACATAAGATGTCAGAATCTTGAAATAGTTTTCGGTAAAAATATGCAAAAATGTCTCAGTGAGACATTTAAATTAAGGCACTTAGGTTACGTTTACCCTATATCCGATTTCTGAATAAGAAAGTAGAGTACATTTTTTACATGAAACAAAACTTATCTCAATTTCGACTTTTTTTAAGATGTCTTACTATTGAACTAGGGCAGCGATATACTAAGGTATAACCTAAGTAATTCTCCACATTCAAAAGGTTATTGGACATTTTGTTGTTAGGGTTGTTCTTTTTGTATAGTTAGAAAAACTAAAAAACATACGTAGGTACTTATACCATGAAACGGTTTCATTTCAGCAAACATTTTGCTTAAAATAAAAGTTACTAAAAAGCTAGTAAAAAGCGCGACGCGTGAGCAGTCAAAGTTCGCTCCCGGATTACCAGAAACCTTAATCTGTTTTTTACCAGAAACTTAAATTGAAAAAGGGTCACAAAATGTGTTACACAACAACGTAGCAACAATATTTAACTTGGATACATTTTGTCGACATAAGTAACAAGAAAGGGCGGGGTATCTTATGAGATAAAAAGTTATACAGAACAACGATAAGGAAGGCCTTTGGCAACACGATACAGTAATAAAGCTCAGTCCCTGCAATACCATTCTTTCAGAATCCCTCTATTGACCTGAAAATTACGAAAACGTCAGATTCAAATCGCATTTACGTAGGTAGCAATCTATTATGCATTCACTTCACTGGACACCTGCGCATTGTTTGATTAAATAACTCGCAAATGGGTCAATTTCAAACAACCTCGTGAATTATTAGACCTGATAAGACCAGTTTTGTCGTGAATTTTGCTAATGTAAAATATCAAGCCGTTCTAAATACAATTCTACCACTTTTGTTAGTTACTGGCAGTTATATGATTGATTTCGCTGACATTTTCGCATCACATACCTAAATGAAAACTCAACCATGGAAACTTCAGCCATTTTCAGTTTGCCCCCATTTTGTCCGTCAATTACTTCCCACGGTCGGTACCTCACCAGCAGTCTACTCCAAAATTCATAATTCAAAAGTCATTTATTCAAAGGCTGAGAATCAGCACTTTTCGAACGTCAAAATTACATAAGACAGTCCCCCAAAACGCCCACCCTTCACCACTTCCTAGTGCGTTAGCTGGGAAGAAGAAGTGGCGCAACAAACTCCCCAGCAGCACAGCTGTATGTTCAGTTAGAAGAAAAAAAATGATTATATACGTATATAATAGTATTCAAAATAATTTACATTACGCAACACAAAACATAATTTAAATTATTAGACATATGTTAGCTAGCACACGCCAATATACCAAACAAAATCATCGAGAACTATACTCAGGCAGAAATAAAAACTAAACGTAAACAGAACTTAATATCTAAATAAAAGCCTCCAGGCATAAAGGGCGTGCCCGCTTACATATAGTTGTAACTGAAAGTTATAAATGATAAACTAGGACCGTCGAGGTATAATAAATAAAACAAACGGTTAATTACTAATAACAATAAATAATATGATCAATTGTCAAGGTCACTAGCTAACCACATATTGCAATACAACTCATTAAAAAAAAATTGTAATGAGTAGATTATGTCAACAATAAATTAAAATAAAATTATAATTAAAATAGCTTGACTTATAAAGTCAAATAAAAAAAACAATTATATAAACTCATAACTCATATAACTTGTCAGTGGGTAATCTGGAGAAAGAACATAAACATTGTCTTGAGTTAATCACAGCGACCAACTACTACTGTCGAAGATATCGGCCGCTACAATAGAAAAAATCTCAAAAGGATAATTAAGTAATACAAAATTATCTCGTTTGGAAATAAAAAACTGGAGGTAATATCGCCTTTGTATTTCAGGGTCAATTTAATTTGTAACAGATAGTAGCAATCTGTTCTAAAGGCAAATGAAAAAATATGCTTCAGGGAAAGTATAATTGGGTTCCAGAAATTTGGCTATATTCTGTATTTCATTTCGTGGAATATGATTTTTCTAAAAGAATTTTAACTTAAAGGAAATAATAAATATGAGCGCATAAATTGTACGCAGGTTTTCAGTCGCTGTGTATTTTTTTAACTAAAACATAATTCGTAACCTTGACATTATTCTTCGTTTAACCACAAATACCACAAAATCCTGAAGAAATCAGCGATACATAAAATATTCACCTGAATAAACAACACCGGTAAGATCAGTGGCAGCAAACGGAAAATGATATTCAAAGTCGTGAACTACCAGAACAAAAAGCAGTTACACCTGCATTGTGTTCCGCGTCAGTGTTGTACGTACTCTACTTGAATGTATTGTCACCAGGCTCTGTTTCCGAGCACCTACTGTTTGCAAACACTATTGGTGTTGGTAAACCAAAGAGGCTTCATAACTCGCGCCCGCAGGTATTTTTAGGGTTTACGATTTTATCCCTCGGTGATAGGGTTAAATACTTCAACAATAGGATTCGAACGTGAGAGCAATATCACACCTGTGTACTGACTGATGTTTTAGTACGAAAAAAACTTTTAAAATTATTTCAGGATTTTGGTCAGCAGCTGTAGTCTGGGACAAATTCACCGTATCATTCGTAGCCGAGAACTAACCTGTTCTCGTTGTGTAACCAGATGATGCCAGGAGATAAACAAACAATAAGAACAACTGCAGCCATTGAATGAATACTTATAAAGGATTTAGTAAGTAATTTTTCTTGAGTTCTCCACAAACATAGCTAATAACGCCAATCGAAATTTTTCTTACGCAGCGGAAGTTGTGAGTGACTGCACTCGCCAACTGCCTTTGTACTGAGACTGACGTCATCTGTGAAACTACTATTTAGCTATTTACAGTATGTACCTACACAAGTAACAATGCAAACCATATTTTTTCGGCATTTTAATTTATGTTCTTTAAATTAAAGTAAGAAGGTGTCCGTAGGTACTACACTAGCCAGTATGTTCAGATCACACGCTGCCTGTATGCTACAAAGCCGATCACACAAGCGAGCCGGCAAATTGGACGCCAGTGCCAATCCCGCCATTCCCTATCGGTTGTCTGAATCTCGTTGTGTGGCCGAGTTGTGCAACCGGAGCTGATTACCTACAAACTGGCATTAAGAAAAGCCTGTCGATTTTTTGGTTCGACGCTACTTTTAGCTAGTTTATGAAACATACCTAAATAGATAGATAGATGTGTGTACTCGTCCGCATCGCTGCCATCCGGAAACGTGCCCAGAAGACTGGCAGCATTGCCACGCACGTTGAATGGCAATCCTAATACTTTGGCCAAAGAACGAACCAGCCCTCTGGTCACGTGAAGTGTCGAACGGTCGGCGAGAAATTTCCTTAAAAAGGAGACGCGCAATCGGGCCCCATGACGGGATCGTTTCGTTTCGTTTATTAGATTCCATACAAAGTACAAAAAATCTATGACATGTGTCGTGGTAAAATATGCTATTCAACAAATCAACTCATATCTCTTACTGGAAGTATTGCCAACCAATTCATTGCCAAAGTACATTTATACAGAAACAGATTGAACAAACAGCCTGTGTGCTGGATCAAATGACCCGTGTTTATGTTCCATTAGGTTAACGACGGAGTCTGATCCTAGGTAATGCTGAAATACCTGATTTTGCTTTAACCCTTTTTCCGCATTGCCTAAATCAGGTTGAGTGTTACATCTCTCAAGAATAAGAATCAGATTATATGGTTTTCATTAAATTTTTTCTCATTATTTGAAATAAATAAGTTTCCAAAAAGGACTTAATGCTGGAACCTCTCAAAAACCTCTGGAAGAGGCATCTTTAGAAGGTTTTCTGTACATTTTCAAGCATCAGTGTTTGGGTCGCAGTATAGGGGTGCCAAACACAGGTACTGGACTCGAGTTTGCTTTGAACCAGAGTGGTGTAAAATAGCCTAATAACATTAGTATTGCGAAAGTCATGAGTATTTCGCAAAAGAAATCCCAGGCGCCTGAAAGAATCCTTCGCAAGGGTAGAAATGTGATCTCTAAAAGTGCGTTATACTTTAAAAGGGGGAATTTTCTAACTAAAACGATGCAACCATAATTTTATAAAAAAAGTGGTTGTCGTTCAGTTGCGGCGAGAATAATGACATAACTTATTAGATTTCTATTCTATTGACGTCACAAATGGCAATCAATCTATCAATAAAAATGCCCACCGTTCTCTGAACAACATGTGACACTGCACTATCAATTTACTGAGATTGCTTCATAAGGACACAACAAAATTCAACCGTTTCAATCAATCCATATTGTTACATGACTGATATTCCAATGAATACCTAATGCCAGTCAAATAAAAGGTTTTAGGTTATAATATTGGTTCGTTTGAACTTTCATTACTGACTGACTTTGCCGTTGAATATTAATTTAATTTAAAGACTTTAATGTTTTTGTTTTCTAAATTCCTTTATACTGTTAATTCTATATTCATTATGGCAATTTTTTACCCTTGTCCAACGAAAACAAACATCGTACGTATGAAAGATTGAATTAAAATCATACTAGGTGGCCGCCGCCGCGGGGTCACATTGACATTTCTTCCTCTATTTTCTTCCTCAGTTCGCTCTTGTTTAACAGGAAATTAAGTTTGCTCTGTGCATCCCTCTATAATAATATTAGTAACAGCAATGTTTTCCTATTATGTTGAGCGGAACTCATAATAATATATCGGCCGCTCTTACTTTAATTAATTTGTTTTTGTAAGATTGTGGTGGTATAAAGAACCGCCAAACTCGTTCTGTGCCATATATGGTTTCAAATGAATTAACTAAAAAGATTAGAGAATTAAAATCAATTCAATTCAAAGAACTATTTCAAAAATTAAACATATTACTGATGTCATCATCTGCCTAACCTTGTCCCAACTAGGTAGGTTTGGGGTCAGCTTCCGGTCTAAACGGATGCTGTATTATACATGGAACGACTGACTTATTACCTATATGATCACACTAAATAATGTGAATGAAATAAACGCCCGCAAATATAATTATTTCAAATAGTAAACATCAAAGGTGTAAATAGAGTTAATAGCAATTACAAATACGTATATGTAGAACCACAATGTTCCATTAGAATAATGTTCTACTGATTGTCATGTATTACAGCTTGAATTAACATAGTTTGCGGTTTTATGAATGTGTTTGAACAGCGGAGCAATGTGTGTTACACAACAATGAACGGTTGACACACAAGTTACAGTGAAAACTACAAGAGTAGGTAGGTACAACAACATTAAATTGTAGATCATGTCTACGTTTTTTTTTTAATAAGTTCAAGGAGGAATTAAAATCTTCTCAAATGTAGTAAGTTCCTACTTCAGGGGTCAAGAAAAATCTCAAAACCCAACTACGGCAAAAACTCCAATTGAAAATAAAATTATAAAATCTAAAACCCAAATACGACAAGAACGTATACACAAGATATCACAGACAGATGAATTAAAAATCCGGAGTCACACGTATCTATTTATGCCCTAACACGACGTGTGACTTTTAAATTTGTGGATCTGGATCTGGATCACTGGATATTTTTTTAAAGTTTTTTGTGTGATGTCTTGTTTATACCTTTTTAGTGGGCGTTTTTTTTTTTAGTTCATGTTTTATGTCGTCTAGAGTGCGTGATATTCAGGACAATACTCCACCAACAGAGTTCTTGTCTTTAAGGCACAGAAACGGTGCGTTAGGGCTATGTTCGGTTTAAAATCTACCGAGAGTTGTGTACCTTTCTTTAAAAAGTACAGTATCTTACCATTGCCTTCACTGTATATATTTGAAGTAGCTGCCTAAACTTTTTGTGTTAGCATCTGAAGCTTTCAGTCGTACTCAAAGAGATGAAAGTCGTCTCTGTGTTCGCCAAACGAATACTGCCTTAATGTATAAGAGTATTTTTCATATGGCACCAGTCGTCTATAATAAATTGCTAAAGGAGCAAAAAAAAATAATGTTAATTTATTTAAGCAACAATTAAACACTATGCTGTGTCAAAAATGTTATTTTGTGTCTCAGATTTTTTAACAGATAAATTCTGACATTATGTATTGTATTAACATTTTTAATTTTATCCAAATCTATTTTTTTTTTTTTTTTTTTTATTATTCTAATTTGGTTTCATGACAGAATTGTACACTATTGATTATTTATAATATTAATTAATGACTGACTGAAGCATTTATTTTGACATGTATTTTTTATTAATTAATTTGTTATTTGCTGTTGACATTTTTAAATTTGTTATTGTTTGCTAAATTCACTTTAAATTAATGATATTGACTTGAAATGAATTATTAGTAATCATAACTATTCATATTTCCACGCCATAGCATATGGCAAACATGTCTGAACCTTTATTTTTTTCGTTATGTCATCCTGCATGCACGTTTTTATTCTTGTATGTGTACACATGTTTGGGCAAATAAATATATCTTATCTTATCTTATCTTATCTTATCTTAATAATTGTATATGTCCCAAAACACTTGTATGAAATTTTTACAATCTGTTAAATATTATTATTAACGTGTTTTAGGTTTAGAGCGTGGATGTATGGGTAAACATGATGCAAGTAATTTTGAGTAGAAGCTACCATTTCTAAAGATGAAATCTGAGTACCTAGACTGAGCACCGACAAGCGCCGCAATACTATTTATACCCTCTATGTAAATGATAAACCACTCCGTTCATTGATTGGGGAAAGTACGCTAATAGGTTTACATAAAGATCAACTGATACAAGAAAACGTACCTGAAGCCACTTGATCCTGGTGATATTCTCGTCGGTGACGGTGAGCGCTCTCCTCTCGCCCAACTTGTAAGACTCGTCATAGTACATGTACTCAGTGAACGTCAACCCACTGGTAGTGTACTGCTGAGTAAAGTATATCGATATAGTCCCGTTCACTATGTCGTGTTCTATTATCCATTTACACTTTATCGGAACGGGGAAAGGGTTGGGGAAGTTTGGTGTCGTTATCGTGCCCACGGGAGCCTTCAAGTGTCCGCCGCAGGTTTGTGGTCCTTGGTGCTCCCTGTGGCGCTGCTGCGCGTGCGCGTGCTCTGCCGCGATGCTGAGGAGAGTGATGCTAAGCAGGCGCCGCATCACAAGCCTGCAACAAGACAAACTGCTGTTATTGTTATATCCTTATTCAGAAATTATTATTTTGGTAATTTCAAAACTCATACAGAATAACCTATTCTTAAAACGCTTTCAAGGACACTAAACTCTCATAGACGTCATAACAAAAAAACTTCTATTGTGTCTCGTTCAGTGTCCTTGAAGCATTGAGCTAAACATTAAAATGAGCTTATGTTATGAAGTAGTGTTATGTTATGTTCCGATCATGTAAATAAACGAATGATTCTGTTTGGTGACACTGTTCGACCACTCCTCACTCATCTTCAATTGAAATCTATTTCAACCATGTCTAAATGTATTTGAAATTGCAAGCTACTGAACGTTTTCAATAAAAAGCAATCATTACTTTTGTGGAGAAAAAAATGGGGAAAGGACAGAGTCGAAAATGAAGTCGTTTATTAGATGTCCTGTGCGTTACTTTAACTGTCCACTTCGTGATTACTGTCCGCCTCATTTTTCGTTTTAAAAATCCTTTAATCCAATTCATCGACCCTCGTCATCACTCTAAGGTGTTACTTTTTATAAGATGATTTCGATGCGCCTTTTGGTATAAATTTAAAGTGAGTTCCAACGTCCAAGATTGGCTACAAAGAGATCAAAAGATGACGAAGTTCAGAGTTCCGTCACGCAATATTAGCTTAACTGAGAACGTAACGGCACAAGTTTTATAAAGTTTTTCCTTACCTTTACAAATTTATTACCTTGGGCAATATCGTGTTAGGGATTCGTTCTAAAATGGTTCTCTTTTGAGAGATTGCGCCTTATATTGTGTTTCGGGTCTTGCATCAAGATATTCTAATGGCTTTGTTGGCGTTTTTTAAATCTCGCTAGTTAGTCACTTAGTTTGCATTCAGAAGTACCATCATTTAGTCTACTAATAATATATTTACTATGATATATACGAAATAATTAATATAAACAATAACATCTCGACTTTTTATTTGAAAACTCTCCATAAATTACAAGAATACAAATCCACTTAGCTACATACGTCCGTGATATATTGCGGTGTTGCCGTGACTGCGGCTAACGTGAAATATTTTCAACTAGCATGACGGCTTGACAATTTGATTTGAGTTCCTGGAAACAATTTTTTGATGCTTTGTTACAAGAACTTTTTTCGTATCCTTCACACGGTCAACTTCTCTTTCC
This sequence comes from Agrochola lota, assembly GCA_947364205.1. NCBI lineage: Eukaryota > Metazoa > Arthropoda > Insecta > Lepidoptera > Noctuidae > Agrochola > Agrochola lota. Next base: position 13,445,844 of record OX376235.1, on the reverse strand, counting down.
TTCTCAGTGCGCAGCTGACACAGTTTGGTTTCTTGTTGGTCATTTTTGGCAACCTCAAAAACTGACGTATGACTTTTACCCTACAGAGATAAGACCAAATGACGTACCTTCGTACCTACGAGGAAAAGACAATCAGACTAAAACAATTGCTACAAAGTTTAGGAAAACGAAACAGAAGAACACCTAAAATCTCGAAGGACAGGTTTATGAGGCAGACCCTTTCGTTATTGGGGTTTCATGTATTTTATCAACATTCAGTAACAGTTCCTGAGATGTACAGATGCATACAGTGGGAATTTGATGCTGAAACTTGAGCACATTTGTCTCAGCAATGTTACCCGAATAAACTTGGACGGTTTAAGTAAATGGAACTGAAAATCTGTTTGGAGGATGTATTTTTAGTGGCGAAATCTGCAGTTGTAGTTCTGTTTTTGTTCAGGAACTAGTTACAATATTTAACTTTAGAGCTTATTATTTCTACTGCAGGATTTGGGCATGTTAGTAGGTGCTTGATTATTTTGATACTTGTATTTGTGAATGCTTTCGCGAGATGATATACAATATGTTAAGTAACGAAGGGCATTCCAGTTAAATTGATACATAAAAGAAACACTCTGTACACTCGCACTTGTCTTTCAACGTGGAAAGACAAGTGCGCGTGTACAGAGTGTTTCTTTTATTTACATATCAATTTAATACTTTTTGTAAACATTTTATTATAAAATATATTTATATAATAATTATTTTTTAGCTTGTATGGACGCTAGACTATTGCGGGTTAACGGGAACGCCCTTCGTTAGTTAATATACTGTATATCTAGATGTTTTCGCTATAGAATTTTGTGTAAGTTATTGAGGTTATTATATTTGAGAACGAATTATAATTTTTAGAGAGACATGGATCCAAATTGTACCCGAACTTTGAAGATAAACGTTTACCGCGGAAAATCTTTAAGGGTCGCAATAGGTAAGGTGTCTTTATAAAAGTTGCGTGCGAAGTGTGTGAAAAAGCTGTTTCGGATGTAAGAGATGAAAGGGCAATATTATACTAAGAGCATGAATGAAAATGAATGAAGAGTGTTGGTGGCCATAGTGCATAAACCTTTGAACACCATAATATATGTTTTGGAAGGCGTACGAGGGGCCGAAGCCAACTCGTAGGGAGTGTTCGACGTTTTTAATCAAATGAGGCACCAATCGACGATTACCTCTGTATGCACTGTGTAAGTGCACCGCAGGTATTGTTAGGTTTTTCAATCTGCATCTGTCATGGTAAAATCATGCACATAAGTGACATAAGTGCACCAGTTATAAACAGAGCGAATAATTATTATAAACTTAATTGATAAGCACTGCGCGGCAAGCACCGCATATATAGATTTCATCTCAGACGAGTCACGAACACGCGCGTACATAAACATGAGGATGATGTCTACAGATATACTACACTAACTGCGCGCCCCGCGGTTTCACCCACATAAGTCTCGATTCCGTGGGAATAACGGTATAAAAAGTATTATATGTATGTCCTAACCTAGGTCATGCGCTACCCATGTGTCAAATTTCAACCAAATCCGTTTAACCGTTTTAGCGTGAAAGCGAAACGAACAAACAAACATACAAAAGATCAAATCTTTTCTCTCTACAATATTAGTTTAGATAACTCAATGAAGTTTGACGATATCTACTACTCGTAGATGAATATAATCGAAACACATTTCATCAGTTATCATTATGTAAGAAATTCGTTCATTTCTTCAAAAAAATATTAAGGTTTATTCTGTGCGATCCCAAAATCAATTCTGCCAAGTTGATATTAGAAAATTCCATCGCTTGAATAAGTAGATACTTTTGCGTAGTTATTTTCGCTTTCCTTGATTTTTCGGCACGAGACAAATTATTCAAAAATCTTCAATCTGTATTACGCTGCCTGCTTCCTTTTATAACTCGATAATATCAACGAAGCCAGAGCTAATATTATGATGAGATGCTTCCAATCGTGACCTTCTATGAATATTCAAAAACAATTTGTTATTAGATTCTTATTGAAGAATTTCGAAGTCTAAGGTTAGCGTTTTTGTTCTTTGATGTTATTTGCCAAGGCTATCAAAGTTTCTTTTATGAGAACAATATTGTTCTGCGGTATTTATTTCTTATTAATGTTCACTCTTGATAGAGAAAGGAGTTAGTTTTACATAAATGTTTGCAATCTAGATAAATAAGGACATTATTTCTGTAAAAGATATTGATGTTTCTCATAAGATACAAACCTCTCTGGACCATATCTGGCACATGAGACAGATCTATAGATCGTTGTGAATATGGCACAAAGGGTATGATAAATAGGTAAATACCGCGAGGTAAACCGACGCGGGGTAGCGGAAAGTGATCCGTTCAGCATGCGACGTCACACAGCGGTATTCATTCGTCACCGACGCGACACACGTCACTTATCTGTTTAATATGTGGTAAACGGAGGATGGATGAAACAAGAAATTTATCAAACGGAAATTATTTGAATTCATAATATTTAGTTTCAATGGAACAAAAGTATCAATTATTTGGGAGTTTTCAAAATATGAGACTACGGAAATATAATCCATATCCCATATTTGTTTAAAAAAATAAAACAAGATAAAGGTCACACACACAGATTCTTCGCTGTCTTTATAAAATACAAACCTTTGAATGAGAACTACAAGACTTCAAAGTGACAAAGGATTAACTCCCGTCGTAATTTTCCTCGCAAAGTGAAATGTAAAATCCCAACAACCTGCAAAGCACGTGAGCAACATGTTGCCATATCTAACACTTTCACGCGTCCTTGTTCATATCATCTGCAGTAAGAATGGGAGTGAATATGTAAATTTGTCGTGACGCGCACCCGCGGAATGTGGCGGGGTGTGCGCCACTTAACTGTGACGTCATCCCGCAGTTTATGTGTTACCTTGTATTTGTATGTGACAGCCTCATTTGTTGTATTGTTAAGCGAATTGAATTTATTTAGTGGAGGAAAGGTGGATACCCACCTTTCCTCCACTTCTTCTCTCTTACGACTAAAAGGAAATACCTACCAGTTACAAATAAAGACAACGAAGATTTTAAAGTTCGTCGTAATAGACACCAACAATAATAAAAATGGTTTTGGTAAGATTACTGATTGATAACAATCTGATATCACCAACAAGTTCATAAGCAAAGCAAAATATAAACTACCCCGTTTATTTCTGTTTCAAAGAATATAAATTTAAGGTAAAGCCAGAACTGCAAAATACGATTGACATTTCGAAGCTAAAAGAATTCTCTAACGTTATTTTCCGAAGCTGTTTCCTGCATTTAATGAAATTCTGACGTGCATTGTGAATTTTGCAAGTAAAATGGAAATGACAGGATCCGCCAAAAGCATCCATGATTTCCAAGAATTCTAAGAATATCGTAGAAATCTCTGAAAAATCGTACATTGTTTAATTGTGTACCATAGACGTATTATTTAAAACTAGTTTATTTATGTTGTGTACAGTGAATTAGGGAAAGACTTATCACTCGATTACCAGGCGAGAAAAAGAGAAGGTTAACATTTTAGAAAACAAATCAAACTGATTGTTGCGCAAATAAATCCGTTTTTGTTCTGCAGTTTGGTTACAAGAGCTTTGTTTCCTCCTCGTCTCTCACTACACACGACTGCTAAAAGGTCAGTCTCGAGGGACTGACGTACGTTTGTTAACTCAATGGTCGAGTTCACGGAGGTAAACGTTTGTTCACAAACACAAAACGTATTGATGGTGCTTCGTGGTGAGGTTTTCCATTCTGTGAGGAAGATAAAAGGAACTATATTTGCCTACTGACCTGAATTGTTTGTCTAAAACGAAGTTTGACTTACTTATTGGGTAGTCAATTTAGGGAAATTTGCTGAATACGAGTCATACCAAAAACACTCTCCTTAAACATCATCATTACTTAAAGTTCCTTGCTCTTGTTTCATATTTATTATTATAGGTATAATATATATATAGTTTTTTTTTTTTTCTTAAACTTTCCCCCACACTAAGAATTTCTTCTTGTATCGTGGGTGCGTTTACAAACATAGAAACTCACATACACTAACACCCAGACCCGGAACAACTACTTGCAGATCATACAAATATTTGTTCCGTGCGGGGATCGAACCCGCGACACGTTGCGCAGCAGCAATTATATGCTTTATGTATGTATGTATTTATTATATATGTAAATGGTACAACACTGACTACCTGCACTATTGTCTCTCCTTCTCCCGTTAATCCATCCAAAGGTTGTCTGTTAAAGATCGCTTTTAGCGATAAGACCGCCCATTGTGTCATTCTATGTAAAATTTCTACATTTATGTCTGTAACTTTTATTTACATCTGTAATTTTTATGGTGTTCGTTATAAAGAGTATTCTATTCTATTCTACCACCATGAAAACTGTTCGAAACATTAAAAGTCTCATTCATTCATCGCGATTGCAAAATATGGTTCCTTTATTCTATAAAACAATAAAACTTCGATTGCATTGTTCACAATTTAATAGCTCAATATCGTGTACTGCACAGACAAACAATGTTTATTGCGGAACCTATTTTACCTTAACCAATAAAAATATACGATTCCCCTCGGATTCCTTTTTGAAAATAAATTGTGATGATGAGCAAATTGAATCAATAAGATATTACGGAAAAAACTTGTTGTCGATTTGATGTCTTTGGATATAGTCAGTTAGTGATCTTGTCCTTGTAGCCATAGGGCTACAAGGACAAGTTCATAGCTTGTAGTTCAATGAACAAAAGATGCTACGAGAAGATGTCTTTCCGGACTATCAATTCAGAACGGCTTACTGACAGAACTCTAGAAGCCACCATCCATTGTATTGTTTGTTGTTATATTGTATAGACGGAAAGTCGGCCATGATGAAATATTTTAGTCGCAATATTGGGTCGCTTTTAGTTTCAATTCCTGATTTCGACAAAAATATAACACAAAAATCTCTACTTCTCATACAATACATTTCAAAAACACTCATTCTATTGTACGTACCTACATACATAAATTACAGTTAACCTGATCACCTTTTCTCTGTATTCATATCACAGCTTCCCCTGAGATATAAAGTGATCCATTCTACTTCCATCTGAGGCATCTCTAGAGAGTTTTCCGCGAGATGTTTACACCTCAATAGCTTTACATACAATAAATATGAAAAATGCGCATAGAGATTTCAGAATGAAGGCTTTTACGTAGACTTAGGTATACTCCAATAAACAATTATAATGGTATAGTAGACAACTCCACCATCTGTCCAGGAAGAAGGACTTTTATTAATCAAGACTTCTTGAACGTCTTGTCTTATGTCTAAAATCAAAGGCGCTATAATGAACTAGGTACATATTTTCTTTGTCTCAAACAAAGAAAATATGTAGTTTATTATTGTTATATAAACAAAGGTGTGTAGTGTGCTAATAACGTTAAGCCTCAATATCCTGTATTCTCTGAAACCATGTAGAGTATCAATGAAACAACGTTTGGAATACGTCCGCGTGGTTTTACTCGTCAATAATGGTCGCCTTTGTGCACCTGTATAGCTAACATGACAAACGCGAGGACGCTCTTTTTCTCGTTTTGTCGAAATTTGTCTACGATTCTGACGTCATTCTAATCCCTAGGAGTAAACTCGAAAAAGGCACGTTGACACTTCTATATCTCGCGACGAGAAACCGATGTTGCAAATTATTAAAAACAAATCATTTTTATGATAACATCGGCTTGAGATTCCGTTTCATTCATTCAATGGTGCCGATTCTCTTGTCACAAATGCCTCTATATGACTAAAAATCACCAAAATTTTGTTTATTCCTGTCAAACGATTTTTTCCCACTAATATGGCACCGAGTTATTAATTATGTGAAAATGGAAAATTTTCTATTCTGAATTTGACGTTTTTCGCCAAAAATTTTGATTGTTTATCTAAATCCGACTATTTTTAATCGCGATTAAAAAAGTGTGAATTAAAATGAGTTGTCTTGAACCAAAATTCATACCAACACTTCGACGGTGCAAAAACAGTACTGTATCTTTTTTTTTCTTTTCTTTTGCTTATATCTCGAAAACGGTGTGTCCTATCGCAAAAATAATGAAAATTTCGACCCCCTTTAATAAAACCCATTGACCCCTAATTCTCAACATGTAGTTAATTTTATATTATTTTTTCCATACAAAAAGCGAAAATTCCATATAAAACATGTCGTTCCAATATAAATAGTAGTTTAAAACTAAGTGTTTCTATTATTAATATATTGTAAAAAAAATATGACTAAAAGAAGTACAATTGTGAAACTGCCATGCTATTTGGGAGTTTTTTTTTTGTATCATTATTTTGTCTAGTCTTCTCGTCGTCAAAATCGAGGACGAGTAAATACGACAAAATGACAGAAAAATCGCAGATTATCTCGTGTTGAATTGTCAAAAATCGAGATAACTAAGGTGTCATGTTAGGGTTAGTCGAAAAAACATCAAATTTGACAGAACGAGTCGTCTATTTTGTATGGCAGCGCTGTCAGAAAACGAGAAAAGTGACAGAAATAAACGACAATTACTCACGCGAGAGTGAGTAATTGTCGCGTGTGTCATGTTAGGCCTACTGGACATACATGGGAATCCCTTCGGAATAAATGTATAAATGCCATAGAATTCCTTGTTCTTCTCCAATTTATGTAAAATATTTTTCCTCATTTTATTTTCTGCTAAGAAAGGTTCAGAAAGAAGAGATTCCGATTATTATGCGTTCTGGGGCCACACTCTACGCAAATACGTAGTGTGGCGGATGACGTCACTCGACGGGATGTACCACAATGAGCATCCGTCTGTAGGGTGACTGCGTAGATTATTTTACGTCGCTAAACAAGAAAAGCACTTCATTTGAGAATACCGCGTAGACACCGCTTTCAAAAATATACGGATATTTTATCGCATCTTATAATATATGGCTATGGGTGAAAGTATTCATCCGGATCTTATTAAAGTCATGTAAAAGTACACCCTGAACTCAAGAGCACGTACGTAAGTCGCTTATATAACTTTATAACCAAAATGTCTTCAGTTCAGGTCGGAATTAAAAGAAAATTCTGCCGAATTTCCTTTTGCCTGCTGAATATTCAGTTAGTATAAAAAAATACGTAGGTAAATCTTTTTTACTGGCAGTCTCACTTACAAATCAGACTATAGGCACTTCAAGCCTCAGTTCACGCAGTTATTATTTTTACATCGACTTCTCCGCACTCTTTGCCTTCCCTCTTTTTAGGCAGGTACATGACTTTTTTCCTTAAATAATTTTCGTCTATTCTATGTATATATATCTCTAATGAGATATACGGAATAGCAAGGTACAGATAATGACGCGGAATAATTTAGGTGAGGCTTAATGATGGTATGCCTCCGAGCTTTTTTTAACTTTGAAGTCCGCTATTATGCCTTGCAGCTTATATGTGTGACACATAAAAGGTTTTGTTAATGAGGCAAAATGTAATAAAAATATCTATATGAATAAATGAGGGTTACCAGAGAAATATCATTTTAACGATAAATCGCAGCATTTCTTGTCCCAAAGTAGAATGCGACTCTCAAATAAAATTGCTACCCAGTTGAACAGTCGCGTGAAGATCTAAATTAATCCCACAATAAGCCGTAATTGGTGCTGCATAATAATGTCTGTAGAGACGTGCAATATCCGCTGCATGTGTCGCCGATGTACGCGTGGCGCGCGACTGTGAGGTTCATTAAAGGCTTGTGCAGACCAGCGCGACTAATCGCGCGACGCGACGCCGGTTATTGTTATACTGTGAAGTTTTCTTAGAAATTTTATTGTTCGTGTCGCGCTGGTCTGCATACGCCTTTAATCGTATTTGACGTTTAGTTTAAACGGGTACGGTTCGTAGTTTTGACTTCACTGATTTCAAGATGTATTAGCATTACAGTGTAATCACGTGATTTTAAGAGGCTCAACACTTGTACTAAAATTACTGGACACAATATGCGGATTAATAAGGCTTTAACTAATTAACACGAAAGCGCACGAAACCCTAGTGGTTCCAATATTCCCGTTGTAATTACCAATTACGAAGAACAGCAAGACTGAAAGATTAATTAATGAATCGCAGTAATCGCCTCCAACGAGGAACCATTTTAATTATGAATAGTGCTCCCTATAATTATATAGAAAATAATGTTGTAATTTAATTAATTATTCACTGTTTTTACACTTACTAACAAGCGCGGTGACTTTAATTACAAGTTTAACCAGCAAATAGGATGATTATATTGTTCAAAATTACGATTTAAAAGATTTTCGGTAATAATCTCAATTTTTTTTTTTGTTATAACGAATACTGTGAATTTACTAACACTGTGGTCGAAGCTAACCTTGCGTGCTCAGCCTCTTAGTTCAATCTCGGTTACGTCGACGAACACCGAACATATTGTACTAGAGGTAGCTGAGCAGTTTGGTTCGGTTATAATTTGAATATGTAGGTGTTCTGCCTGAGATAGTAGCTCACGTAAACGTAGTGCACAGTAATAGGAATGCGTAGTGCTGATTTATGTCAACATGAGAATGTAACCGCAATCCTCTAAGCCGCAATTAATCTAAGTCAAATTATACATAATGAAATTGTGAAATGTGCTCTGTGAAACCTGTAGATAGTGATAACGTGACATTCATTTGATTGTACATTCTATTGTGCAATAATATTTAATAAATGTCGAAGTACAGAGTTAATCAGTCATTGAATTATGATCAAGCAATCTTGTGTTACCGCGGAATTGAAGCGTAATTCATCAGAACTTTTGACCACTCGCCTTTTAACTTCGTACACTCATTCTAAACTTATATTATTTGTGTGTATAACCGACCGGTTTACGCAAAGTGAGTTTAAGTGCTGGATCAAAGTTTTGCGTGCATTTGCGCTACCTGCTGAGGAAAGTTAAGATTCAAATGGAGTTTCTCAAGTTTTAATACATTGTCAAGCTGTTAGATTGTCGTGAATATTTCAGACAAATTATTCCCGACATAATGGAATTTGAAATTAAACTAGGTATTAAAAGCAAGTTAATAGGAGAAAACCAGTTTCCTCGAAAATCACTTTACAGACCTACGGAACTTGCTATAAATTTTGCTACCGTGACTCCCGTGCGCGAGGAACTTAGCTAATATAATATTAGACATATTGGATGACATCATATAACGTAATTTGTTATTCAGACCTCACAAAGGATCAGAGTTATGAGGCCCAAATGAGTAAAGAGCAGTACCTACATGCTTCTTTCTAGTATGTTGAACGCTACGGGATATTGAAGATTTTCCGGCAAGTAGTTTGAGTTTAAGCGGAATAGCGAAAACGAAACTTCGTGAATAGGTTTACATTTAAACGATATTAATCTTTAATTCGACAGAGCTGGGTGGGCCGATGACGACTTTTACTTTTTCTTTATCCGTTACTGAAAATAGAGTTATGGCTTTGGATAAGTTTATATATAAAGCTTAAAGTAGTAGTCACGAAAAAACGCCTAGCTAGCTCAAGAGTTTCACCAGTCAGTGAAAAAATCGGATTGAAGAAAAAGAATATCACAAAAAACGTGCAAAAAGCACTGCCGTATTTTGATAACACGGAACATTAGAGAGTCTAGCAGGAGCCCTAAACTGTAACTTGCTTAGTAATTGGGGACAATCAATTTTGCATCGGCGTATTTTATACAAGAAAATGGAATCAGTGATTCTTCCACGTTTCCCCAATGACACCATATTAAAATGAGATAGTCTGGCGTCGTATGACCGTTTCCTTTTGGCAATTCCGCAGGCATAAGTTGGATACCAAAGAAATCTCTTTTGCATCCGCTCCAGTCTTAGGATATTATGTATGGTTTAATGGAGTCGCCAGATTGTACTGCAGTATTCCAAGATACTACGGACGATACAGTTGTACAACAATATCGGTACCACTGCGCCTGAAACATTCCTAATATCGAATCCCAGCATTCTAGACACCTTTTTCGACATGAGGTACGAACGTCAATTTATTTATTTTTGCTTTATAGTGACTAACCTGGTGTCGAGAGTTTTGGCACCAATATTGTTGTTGAGTTTGACGTCAATGTTAATATCATGAATCGAAACTCCTTTCCTATTTTCGGCGCTTTTCGTTCATTTTATTAGATTGCATTTTTCACAATCAGTTGCCATCCATCTTCAGCGTTTTTCGCTGACACCAGCGAGTAATACATCACGGTTTATAGCTGTACTAACTGCTTTAGCGAATATTTTTCAACTTGCACCAAACTTGTTAGTATAAATGGTCATAAATGGGCCATTGAAATAAAATATGACGGCGCAGCATGTGGCGCCGTCTAGTTTTATTACGAAGTTGACACTCGTGACAGTCATTTATGGTTGCATGGCGGCTGTCTTCTGTTAACAGACCTGATGTCAGGGGAGCCGCTGTCGTACCACGTCCACGACGAACTACCATATTCCGGCATAATCTTGATGATATTGAAGCTGCTGAACCACTAATACGATGACTACTTCATTATTTCTATTCATATCTCTAATAAAATACCTTAGTACTCTCCGAAAGAGAGCAATGTTAGTAAACTACGAGCCGCTATTTGTACCAGATAGGTAGCGTAATAATGAGTGTGTAAGTACTTAGTTTGGAATTGAAAGTCGAATTGAAAATAGAATCTGCTTGAAAATGAAAAGGATTAATTTCACACCTGGAGACAAGATTAATACTGATTAATGTTTTCAAAACATAAATTATATTTTGTGAAACTTTGTAAAAATATCTACTCAAATTCAAAAGTCATTTATTCAAACTAGGCTGAGAATCAGCACTTTTCTAACGTCAAAATTACATAAGACAGTCCCCCAAAAACGCCCACCCTTCACCACTTCCTAGTTCTTAAGCAGGGAAGAAGTGGCGCACCAAACTCCCCAGCAGAAACGAACTATGTGCATAGGTATAAAGGAAAGTTATATAGGTGTCACCAGCTTTTCATAATTTTGAAGCTAGTGCATTTTATTTCAAATTCCCTGAATCTTTTTATGGTCTAATTGGATTCCTCTGAACAATATGAAATGTAGGTCGGAAACCTAACTGAATTATTTGGTAATGCGGTCACGAGCTTCTCTACGTGACCACGTGACTGGCATACCTGCAGCACGTGATACTGAGGTGAGTATTGAGCAAAGGGGAATATGTTACTTAAGACGGTAATAATTACAAGGATAAAAACACAACACACACAATCTAAAAGGTGTAAAAAAATATATTTTAGAAACTTTAAGAGGTACTTTAAACCATCGAACTGAATAACTCTTACTATGGGACCAGCTATAAAATCGCGATAAAAACATCTATTCCATAGTAAAGTTCCTACTGTTCTAAACTGTATGGGACAGCTGTTGTTTTTTGATTTCAAAGTTGGTCCCATCTAAAAGTTATTCAGTTCTATGGTCTAAAGCACCTCTTAAAGTTTCTAAAGTAAATTTTTAACACCTTGTATAACGGCGCAGGATAGCCTTTACCAGAAGTGGTCATCGTATTAGTGGTTCAACAGCTCTAATATCATCAGGATTGTGACGGAATATAGCAGTTCGTCGTGGACGTGGTACAACAGCGGCTTCCCTGACATCATCTCTGTCACCAGACAAGAGCCGCCACATAACTATCGATGCGACGCTCTGGTAAAGTGACTGTCACCAGCCAATGTCACTCAAATCCGACCTCATCGGTTGTAACAAGTAAATTTGTAACAAAGCTATAGGGCGCCACTTGCTACGCTGTCATATAAATAGTAGGTGCTTATAGTGGAATTGGTACTTATAGAGGCCGATCTAGGTATTGATGACAGAAATTTCTATAGAGACAGGTCTTTGTTCGTCTAAACATTATTCCCAATGCATATTTTACTAATAGTACCCTCTGTACTCTGTCATTATGGCACGGCAAATAAAGGTTTATTACCAAAGAGTATCTCGATGCGCTGATACATTGATAACAAAAGCACAAAGGCCTCGTTAACAGGTGTGACTGTAACAAATGGTCACACTCGAACGTTACTCACATAGGTACGACGACGCGGCGACGTGGTAATTACACTGAATATGTACAGTAGCATCGAAAAGATGGTGAAAACTCGGTTTTACTTGTTAATTTGTACTGTTAAGCATCAAAGCTCTTGTAGTGTGCTTTATGTATTAGACTAGTTTTCATCATCTATACACACAAATAAATAAAATTGAAGTGTATGCTTGTAATATATACAATAAATAAATAAAATTTAACTGCGTTTTGTAATATCAAAATAACAGTTTCTACTAAATGCGTATAAACGTATAAACGGTACTGATTAAAAAAAAAAAGTGGGTTAGGTAAGGGTAGATAGGTAGGGTAGGTAGGTAGGGTAGGTAGGTAGGGTAGGTAGGTAGGGTAGGTAGGTAGGGTAGGTAGGTAGGGTAGGTAGGTAGGGTAGGTAGGTAGGGTAGGTAGGTAGGGTAGGTAGGTAGGGTAGGTAGGTAGGGTAGGTAGGTAGGGTAGGTAGGTAGGGTAGGTAGGTAGGGTAGGTAGGTGGGGTAGTTAGGTAGGGTAGGTAGGTAGGGCAGGTAGGTAGGGTAGGTAGGTAAGCAGTAGATAAGTACATAGTGCTACCCGAGCGAAGCCGGATCGGGGCAGCTAGTAATACATATGTACATATAATTATAATAAGTAATATAAATATGAAAGGATCCTCTGACCAGACGGGTGTTGTGTCTGGCAGGCTACTGCCCAACGATTGATGTCAGATAGTCTTATATATGTCGTTCGCGCGGTAAACTCTAATTGCGTGATGCAGAATTTGTGTGACGTCAGGATTTTGTGTGTCGTCGGGTCTTTGATTCGTTGTTCGCATGTGGCGATATAGATGCTGCCATTTATTTACTACACAAAAAGATACACATTTAATTGAGATAATTCGAAAATGTCCCGCGGCGTCGGGCTACGCCACGCTGCGCCTCGAGATGCCTCTCGGTGCAGCGCGACGGATCATGACGCATCGCCGCTTCGGCGGTAGGCGTGGCGTGCAAGAGCACCGCAGCCTGAAGATGTCGTGGCGACTTGTCTCTACTCGCGGCGAACGTAAACACGTTCCGCTGCGCCGTGCGGCGTCTCGCTGCCAGTGACTTCACGATGCGCCTCGCGACGTTGCGATGCGTCTCGCGGCGCCGCGCTGCGCAGCGCAAAACCACTGGCCATCGTCACGTCGCGTCACATCTCGGTGTGAACTGATCCTTACATGACAATGTATCCTTTAGTCTAAGATTGTCTATATCATTACATCAACAAGTTCATACAACGATAACAAGTACTTATTTACGACGATCAACGATCGAGCATCACTTAACCGATGATTATGCAAATTAATCTGACTAAACAGCAAACACGTTGAAGCGATTAGCTAACAGCTCGCGGAGAATTCAGAATTAATTGGAAAAATAAAACGCTATTGGAAATTGCTCTTTACGTGATAATGTGTTCTAGAATGTCGGGATCAACTTGCTAGACGAGATTAACATCAAGACTTAATACCTAATTTTATTTATTACATTCAATTATTAGATACAATTTATTCATTTAATTTATTTTACAACTAACTACGAGTATTATATATATTATGTACAAGAACGTAAACAAAAAAAAATAAGAAATAAAAATAAAGGGACGAGCACATTGGGCATCAAAAAAATTTTCCGCATTGCTGTCAGCAGAAAAAGTGCCCAAAAGGCTGGCAACATTGCCACGTTGGATAGCAATGCTGATTCTTTGGCCTAAGAATTGGCCAGCCCTCTAGTCACGTAAAGAGTCGACCAACCGCTTGGCGATGTCCCGAAATATTCGATGAGCACTCGGACCCCACGGCCCTAGTGTTTCAACCTCAAACGGCTCAAAAATATAGCTACCAATAAGGTTGTTATATTTGCGCCGTTGGAGGTTTTCTGCACCTGCAGCAGCCGCCCCGGCACAGCCCGCCGTGCTAGGAAGATGGGATAGCGCAAGGGTGTCGACACAGGTTGCATCCCACACCAAAAGCCTACCCAACTTCCAAGACATAATGGTCATTCTGTCTGGCCTCTTCCCATCGTCGCGTGCCAAGCCATTGGGTTCTAAAACAGCTGGCACCCCGGCGGTGACAAGAGCTCGACGTAAGATGTCAATACCTAACTGATGATTTTGAAGATTAATTTTAAATATTCGAAGTCTAAGTTTTTCAATAAACGTTCCATCACCATTAGAGATCGGATGTTTGGATACATATTCACCTAAAGTTGAGGTGTTGGCTATGGTATGCACTTTTGCATACAAAAAACGGGATTCCGGGATCGACAAATTTTGAGTTCTGATTATAGCATGGAATGTATATTTACTTACGTTCACGTGTTGGCTAATATGGCATGCACTTTTGAATCGATCGCAAAAATCTCACGATTCCGGAATTGATAAATTTTGTACTTTTTGTCTATACGTAGAAATGCTGGCTTATGTTGTAATGTAGGTTGCCAAATTGGCATAGCATATATCGACAAACAACTCGGTGCCTTGAGTTTCGTTAAAAAAAAATTACAGTAGGTATATAAATTATTATAATAAAGCGACGTAGCAGCGCGACGCGACTCTAACAATACAATTTTTAAGAAAACTTCACGGTAGAACAATTACCGGTGTCGCATCGCTCGACAAGTCGCGCTAGTATGCACAAGCCTTAACACCGCAAAAGTAACCTTCATAAGAAGGCTGATAAGTCATGTCCATACCATGTATCCGATTAGTTGTGCATTCCCGGATTTTATGTAAGTCCGGGATTTATATAAAGAAAGATGATCACCATCTCCTATATTTTAGAGAAACTTAAAATAAGAATTTTGTGTACCTATACAATTTATTCCTCGCGCTCTAACTTTATTCATTTACATTCGTGATAAATTGAAGTCAATCTTTCGGACAGTGGCCGCAATTTCCATCAATGTCTGACCCTAGAAAAGGTTGTCAAACACATAACATTTCAAACACCTAACAAATAACCACCGAGTCACTTACCCTTAGCATGTACATAGATATGCTATGTTTTTCAGTCGTTTTGAGTAGCTTGGTAAACATAACATCACACACCTGTTATTCTCGAAGGGTTAGGCAGAGTGTTACACCCACATTTCGCCACTTATATTTAAGTCCCATATAATAGGGGCCGAGCCTATTGCCATCAACCGGGCACAAATCAAGACTCCGGGCTGCTACTGAGAAATCCCTAAGTCAAGCCGAATGACACTTTGCTTTAGCTTGATAAACATATCTCCAAATTCAAATTAGTATCTATATTTTTACTGACTTTTTTATAAATTTAAATACAAGCTCCATAACACAAAATACAAAACTAATACCGTAAGCGGTGACAACGTTGATGTAAGGATGTAAGTATCTATCAATCAATCAATCCGTCCAGCGTTTTCTCAACGATTATGTCGATGTCGAGAAGATAAATCTTGTTTGTGAAGACACATGCGGCGGCTATCAGTCATACTGTTATATGAAAATAATAATAAATCTTCTACAAACCACGTGGAATTACTTGGCTCCTCTGAAACGTAACTCGAAGTCTTTGTTTAGGAAGCTACAAGATGAGAATTGTAAAATGTGAACAGTTTATGTCAGGGACTAGATCAACTCCATCGAAAGGCTTTTGCAAGTTTAGTTGGCTACTTGTTGATGTATCTAGCTGACAGACGTTGTCCAAATTTCAATAGTTCATACAATAGCGGCTAAGTGCAAGTCGGACTCGCACACGAAGGGTTCTGTACTACCCAAAAAACCGCGCAAATACACGTTTATTGTATGGGCCCTTTAATTTTTAACTTTATCTTATTTTTATTATTTCTTGCTTATAGCGACCATAGTAGTAATCCTTTTGAAAATTTCAAGACCCTATTACGGTTCAAAATAGACAGCCCTGTGACAGACGGACGGACGGCTTTTGCCGAATTTGAAAAAAGTCGGATAACTAGTGAACCCCAAAAAAGCTTATTGATGAGTTTGTAACCTGATAAATGAAGCTATTTTGTTCATCATTAGACGAAGTAACTAAAATTCACGGAGTAAGATTCTCATATAAGATTTTTATTGTACCCTCCATTCCCTCCAATTAAAAAAACGTTGATGAACTTTAAAATTGACTTTGTTAATGTTTTCAGGTTGAATACTCGTACTAATTAGAATTTTAATAATGATCTCTAAATTACTTTCTTAATACAAGCTCATAAATCAAAATATTTTATTTCACATAAACCTACATGGGCACTAATGAAAAGTCAGAAGCTAGGTGCACGATTCCAATTGGTCCTTTACTATGGAGAAGAGCTGGCAATAAACTCCACGGTTACTCTTTTAAAAATAATTGGCTTGGCAGCTTGTTACCAAAGAACTGCATTTAACTTTGATTACATTGTCATTGTTAAAGTATTCACATAGTGTCGGGTAGCGCGTCTTTTGTGACAGGGAGTCGCTTTGTTCAGAGAAAAGAGCCATTTTGTAAGAACTATAAATGGGTTAGCCTGCATGAAACTAGGATGTGCTAGCTTTTTCTAGAGTTGTGTTTAAACTGGCAGACTTCAACAAAATGCCCTACATTGTAGATAGGTTCTTATTTCTGGGAGACACGTTGTTTACTGTTTACAACGGTCAGAGTTCGGTTCGATTGAATCTCCAATTTTAAGCAATTTGCTTATCCAAGTAAATTCAACTATTAATGACCAAGATAGTTTCAACATATTCCGCTGATTAATTAATCATTACTTGCACACCTTCAGTAAACATTTACTCACACTCACATTTACTACTGAAATGGGTTTAGAATTGATGATATCAATTCTAAACCCATTTCAGTCACCCATAATCATAAATATATTTTGTGGAGAACTACGCGCTCGATTTTCAATATTAACTAATATTATTAAGAGAAAAGACTAGATTTTTTATATGTTTGTTTGTTACGCTTTCACGCTAAAAAGGGTAAACGGATTTGGATGAAATTTGTCACGTGGGTAGACAATGACTTAGGTTTGAACATAGAATACTTTTTATTCCGATATTTCCACAGGATCGAGACTTACGCAAGTGAAACCGCGGGACGCAGCTAGTACTAAATATTTGAACTGAACAGATTTGGATGAAATTTAGCACTTGGGTAGACTGGTACTTTTTATCCCAATATTCTCATGGAATCAAGACTTCTGGAGCAGCTAGTACTATATAATATTTAAAAATACGTGTAGGTAACTTATACATATATGTATAAGTAGGTAGAACTCTAATCAATTACCGCTACCACGTATACACGGCGACGTAATATATTAGATTAGACGTCCATTGCGTCTCCCCCTCACGTTGATATAATGAACGTCCTGAATACCGCGTAATGTTTGCGACGCACTCCGAGTTATCTTTATAGCCTCTCTGATTACGTGCTCCGGTTCCAACAATTTGATTAGCTCCGTGAGACACGTGCAGATCGGTCAGCAGAGTTCCCGGTAATTGAGGAAAATGAATAAACGACGAAGAAACAAGAGATACAATTAATTATGAAGAGTCAGAGTAATGTACATACATCCGCGTAATATTGATTATATTTATATCAAAGGACTCACTTTGTGCAGACTAGGAAAAGTCCATTACGTCGCTTCAATATGCCAAAAACTCAAATAGGATTTGGTACATAATAATGATTAAAACGATAACACAAACCAAAAGAGCAGAAGTCACAATAATCTATATAAATATAATAAAGCTGAAGAATTCGTTGTTTGAACGCGCTAATCTCTAGAATTATCAGTCGGATTTAAAAAATATTTTTTGCATTTCATGGCCCAATTGTTGAGAGAGGTTGTAGGCTATTTAACATTCCGAGACGACCCCTAGGATCCGAGCAAAAAAAAAAGTCTAAAAGAATGTTAAGCGTAAGCGAAATAACAGCGCGGGCGACGAGGTGGGTCGGGGAACAAGAAACTTCACATGGACGAAGTCACGGACAGAAGAAGAATAAAATGCAAACTCATCAAATAATATTCCACTCATTATCAGTCTACAGCACAACACTGTTTTTTTTTCTGCAGTAAGCACAATTCCAGTCTCTTTTGGTTGTTCTCTGATGGACAACAATTCCCAATTGTCACAGAACATTACTTGCTTTGATTGTAACAGAACTTACTTGGTAGCAATATACCTACATAATCTGAATATTTTTTCCACATGCAATGTAATTAATTACTCAAACGTCAAGTCGTCAGTATGTCACAAAAAGAAGAAATTAGTAGAAAATTTTGCAGTATCACCTGTAAACGACATGAATACATAATATAATATTCGATTACGGATCGAAGCCACCAGTTTCTGGCTAATTATTTATTAGTTCGGGATTGTAGCAAATTAACAACAAATTAGGGAATATGCACGTAGTTCAAAACTTAATCATTATTTGAATATACCTTGTATAGGAGTCGAGAAACAAATTCCTGTTTTTTATATTTTTTAATGCATTACTTATTTTACAATCGATTTTTTTATGTTTCGATTTTTTGGTAGACCGGAACGCAAACGCAAAACGCGTCGCCTTCGACAATGACGGAAGTGACGTAAAAACCTACATGTATGAATTAAAATGTGTTCTATACAAAGTGTTTGAAATCTCACAAAAGTAAATAAGTGTAATTTCTGCTTAAATAAAGCACAAACAATAATGATTTGGGGCTAAAAACCTTAAAAAAATATGTAAACAAAGCAATAACGTGCCAAATGGCCGCGACAGAAACGAACGTTTGAACTGTAGTAGAAAATTGTTGGAGCTTCATTTTTTTTTTAGTTGCAAGCAGTAGTTGAATTTATCTCTTAATACTTTTCTTGTGTTTATATTACTGTTTTATTAATTTAGTGAAAAAAAAAATGCATAGTCCCTATTCTAATGTGAAGATATTTCGTAGGTCGTTTTGCAGCGATGCTGCGTTTTATTATCGTGACGGAATTACCTAAAGTCATCCGTACGCAAATTACGGATTGACATGGAGTTGCGGACACCACCCCGTATTGCCTATTATCTAAAGTCTTAAACCTATATCCGCTAACTAGTTATTGAAACAACGTATTGAATATTCGAGGAGTCAATCCATCGAAAGCTTTCCCCTGTTTTGTTATGCACAAAGCTACGCCCGCTCCAGCCATTCACGAAAGTATTTTTACCCCCTGAGCTCTACAGATTTTTGATTGATTAAAGTCTTAGTCAAGTGTTTTTTGTTATAGTGCAGAGGCGCATAATTGATTGCAAGCCACATATTATCTATATTTTACAGAGATAAATGGCCGGCTTTGTGAATATGAACAAGCCATAAAACATGTTCCATGTGTATCGAGAAAATAAAATAACGACAGAGGCTCGGCCTGAGCTTGTGCATATCTTGTGGTATACAGTAACCATGATGTAGAATCTACAGAGACTTTTCTTATTTGCACACTAACAGGGACATTTTCGGGTGTCAATATAGTGATCCAAGTGCGATTTCGTAAAATCATGAGCACTTAATCCAATATTTCACTTGCCTTGTTCACGAGCGTATGAAATCTTTTTTAAATGGAGGTACCTATTATCCTAGAATTATCGAAGCCAATATGGTGTTACTAGTTATTCATTGTGTAATTCTTTTGGCGAGTTTTTCTCGACTTTTCAGCCTGATTTATGTTTATGGTGTTCTGGGGATAAATGTGAGGTCGTGTATGGAATTTTCATTTGCACAGCTCTGTGGCGTTACTTTACCGTAAAAATAGGTAAGTCTTACTCGTTTTAAATGGCAAATAGAAAAAAGAGCCAGTTATATTCTTAATGATGCGCTGGATTGTAAAAAATCACATTAACATTACCTTAAAACGGAGCTGTATTTGTTACAAAGAGCAGTTATATAAATTGTTATTTTCAGCAAACTTCGTGGATTTGAAATAATATTACTTCACATTTGTGAAAACGTTCAATCTCTTGTTAACAAACCCAATTGTGTTGACAATTTGCAAATATAGTTCTAAAAGAACATAACATAGTTATCAAAGTGGGTCGGACCGGGGTTAAAGCCTCACCTTTTCACCGCTTTTATTTTTTTATAAAGCTACAATCCATTTTTCTTTATAGATAAAATAATTAAATTTAAATTTTATACATTATTCCATTAAGGAAGGCAACGATGGAAGAATGAATTATAAAGAAACATTTTAATTACCGCTGGCTGAAGAATCCTTTTACATTTTGCTATTCCAGTAAAGAGAAAATTATCTAAGCTTTAATATGTTTACTACCTACTGTAAGTAGAAAACTCTACCAAGCTTATTGCATAAGGTCCAGGAAGAATGTCAATTTATGTTCGAAAATAAGGAAACCAACAGTTCTCATGTTTCTGCCTCAGCAGTTTACTTAACCTTCTCATCAAAATAATTTCACAATGAATATCTTTCTTAAAAGTAAGATGTGTTTGCTGAGCTCCGTCATTAATTACGCCTCAGTAGAAACTAAAACACAAAGTCAATTTAACAGAAGCGGCTCCGGGTCGCAGTTGATAAAGTTCTCGTTACTAAACTTTCACTGGAACGGTACTTACCACTGACATTTAATTGCTTCTTGATTAACATAATTAGTTCCGGAATAATAATATAATTTTAGGCGTCGCTGAACTCCGTCCTCATTCACGTTACCATTCAATTGTTAAACTCCGATTTGATTACATACCTGAAACAAAAACAAATATAAGGTAGGTACGTCAGATATTAAAGTGCTTGTGGCTAAGTAATAACAGCCGCAAGGGGCGATCGATCAGTTTACGCTACGCTTGCCAAGGTTGGTCTATGGATGGGTGACCATCTTTACGTACCGAGACTCCTCCGTGCCTCGGAAAGCACGTTAAGCCGTTGTCCCGGCTCTCATTTGTAGATCTATGACAATTATAACGGGTCGTCAGAAGCCCGAAATTCTGACAACCAGTCTACCAAGGGGTATCGTGTTACCCAGTAACTGGATTGTGGAGGTCAGATCAGGCAGTTGCTCCATGTAAAATACTAGTATTCAGCTGCATCCGATTAGACTGGAAGCCGATCCCAACATACTTGGGAAAAGGCTAGGATAATGACGTCAGTTTTTTAAGTGAAAATAAATTATTTATTCAAATACTATTAAATTAAAACCAAAAAACGAGGCAAAAGGAGTATGTAAGGATTGCAGCAGGTGGCGTTCTGTAGTTTCTGCCTACCCCCGTGGTAAGAAGGCGTAAGTGTATGTATTGTATGTGTAAGTAAACCGTGAAACCTTCAAATCGTTTAAACTTTCACTACACGTCTTCTAGAACCGGAAATGCAGATACTTAGCAAGAATTACGATTCCGGTTGGTTGACTAGAAAAAAACTTACATAACACACATAACGTTACGCCTGTAAACCCCTAAGGGATAGCAGAGGTGTACCTATAGTATACCCACATTTCGCCAGTTATATTTAAGTCACGTGTAATAGGGGGCGGCGAGCCTATTGCCATCAATCGAGCACAAATCCAGAATCCGGGATAAAACTTCTAAGAACATTAAAAGTTTGAAGAAGATATAAGGAAGAGTATAAGTAAGAAAAACAACTCACAAGATCTTCATGATAAAATGGTAATTTTGGAATTAGCACTTGTAGCGGTAAACTTCTTTTTATTGAAAATGTTACTTTGTTCCAAGAAAATCTTTTCTTAATTTGATTTGCTTCTTGTTCAATTCAAGGAATGCATAACATGTAGTTTTCAAATATTTTTGAAACAGGAAAACTTAAGGCTTTTCATATTTAGGATGTTGCTCTAACTTACGTAAGTGCTAAATTGTACCGAGCTACTGATAAAAATAAAAATTTCTTTATTTATTCAGCAAACTTACTAAATTTAGATGTACCTATATATATTACATAAAAAATAACAAAACATAATATTGAAAGGTTCTTTCCTTTCTTTTGTGTAAAATATTTTGATGTACAAAAGCTAACAACATGGCGGCATTATGTTCATTTCGGATTTAATTAAAACGACAAAATACAAATAAAAAGTATAAAGTCACGTAGATTACAAAGAAGGGTTGTTGTAATATTATATTATATTATTATAATGAGAAGCATAAGCAAGGGACTTTAAAACTACTGACAAGACCAACATGCATTGGCACCTAGATTTTATCCATTCGACCGGCACCCTAATTGCGTACCACACTTTGAATAACAATCCGAGAGTTTTGAAGGATATTGCTAATCCACTGTTTGATAGGTTTGAAAAATTCGTCTGCTTAAAAACGAAAATAACGCAATGGACGTGGTCAAAATGAAAACTATTGCGATCAAATGAAATGATTCACAGAGCCATTTATTTCACGATCCGTTTAGCGTGTGCATGAGGACTCGTGTAGTTTCGTAACTAAATATATCATTATGATAGCAGCCTACCGGGATTTTGTTGCATATTAGGGCTACGTTTTCAATTAAGAGCGTTTATTCTGAAGGTGGGCAACGCCGCAAATAGATGTCAAATATTTAACTGTTTTGATTAGTTTAGCAATATTACTTTGTGGAAATAAAAAAATTGGCTAACTAGCGAACTAGAATATTGATTATGAAATGCAATAATTAATATCGTAACACCGAATGTTTAGTTTTACATGTAAAAAAACTATTTGGAAACTTTCTAAATGCGTTTTTTACAGTTATAATGGGTACAACATCAAATGCACTGTTATAATTGCAATTCATTATTAATATTCTAGTTCGCTAGTTAGTAGCCACATTTGTTATTTTTATTCAGTAATATTGCTATAAGAATAAAAACAGGTAAATATTGGACAGGTATTTGCGACGTTGCCAACTTTCAGGATAAACCCTCTTAAGGAGGTGGTAAACCAGGCCTTAAATCAGTCGAAATGTTTTTGTTTCAGGTTCTTATGGTGAGCAGGATGAAGAGCAAATATTTAGTTGTGCCTGACACTGACACGTTATACGTCCGTCCAAACCACTGAAGAGCCTCTTTTTTTTGGTCGTCGCGCTTCACCGCATTTCTTTTTTCATTTATTGTCGTTTTAAATACGTAAATAATATTATCGTAAATAGAATAAAATAGATTCGCCTCCGCTTATTCGCAAAGAGAGAGAGGGAGAGTAAGAGATAGAGTAAGAGGGAGAGAGAGAACGAGAGAGAGAGAAAGAGAAAGAAAGAGAGGGAGAAAGAGAGAGAGAGGGAAAGAGAGAGAGCGGGAGAAAGAGAGAAAAATAGGGACAGAGAGAGAAAGAGAAAGAAAGAGAGGGAGAAAGAGAGAGAGGGGTAGATAGAAAGAGAGATAGAAAGAGAAAGAAAGAGAGGGAGAAAGAGAAAGAGGGAGACTGAAAGAGAGATAGAAAGAGAAAGAAAGAGAGGGAGAAAGAGAGAGAGGGAGACAGAAGGAGAGATAGAAAGAGAGAGAGGGAGACAGAAAGAGAGATGGAAAGAGAGAGAAAAAGAAATATAGAGAGAGAGAACTGTTTCTCTCTCTCGATTTTAACGCAGAGCTCATAATTAATGAAAACTAAAACCCGAGACCTAAACATTCCACGAAGCACAGACGAAAATATTGTCTTGGAAATTTGTAGTTGTCACTTGTCGATACTCGACTATGATGATTAATGAATGAAATAGGGTAAAAACTAAGTCTCAGAACCGCCTCCGGCGCCCCAAGTGCCCTGGCGGCTGTGTACGTTGCACACTTCGCACATATGGGCGGCGCGGCCCTGCGTGCAGATATTGATGGGATATACAAATGACTTCGCAAACTACATTTTACAACAAAAAAAAACGTTATTTTTAGTCTGTTCGAAATACTGCAAAATGAAATTAAATTCTCTTCGTATAAATCTCCAGCTAACCTGGATTGAACCAGCTCATTATACTCGTACAGACGGGACATTAACCGCAAAAGCTTTGAGCTCTTATTGTATTTTTTTTTATGATTCGTTGCACTGAACGCTTTGTTATCTTGTGTCAAACTCAAACGTCATCATAATTTAAAATCTTAAAAACTGGCCAAGTGCGTGTTGGACCACGCACAATGAAGTGTTCCGTAGTTGGGATGAATTTATCCCAAGAACAAACTTAACATCGTAGTTGAAAAACATGTTCTCCCATTATCATGTTTTTCAAACCGCAAATTTAAGTTGGTTGATTATTACTTGTTAACCTGTACAGCCTACTTAGCTCTGATAGTTTTCCTTTTAATTTCGTTATATATACTACTGCTGTGAATTTTTTCATAAATCCTAGTGTTTGGGATGAATATACAAACGGAATTCGGTCGCTTCATCGTAAGCCAATCACAGCGCAGCTAAATGACGTGATGGCTTGTTGTGATTGGCCCGTTTGTTCCTATCCTTTTTCCCTCGATCGCTGTATAAAATTATAAAAATACACATTCGCTAACGACCATTGTAACAGCAACTAGTTCTTTTATTTAACCTAAATACCCATTAAGAGGCCCAAAAGGTAGCAGCTAAACAAGCAAGTCAATCACACCAGAACACATTCAAACATATTTGGACCTTCAGAGCCATATTTCGAGGATTCGAAGCATCAAAGCCAAATCGTCGAGTCAAGCGACCTTTGGACTGCCAAGCTGCTACGACCACGCAGACACATAAAGACGAGCTAAATTACAAGTGAGTACTCCACTTTTCATGGGCCACCAGGATGCCATTAATGTCTGATGAAGTTAAGGGTCCTAGCAAAATACGTGATAGGTCCCCCTATAGAACTAATAGTGATGAAAAAATTGGTTGCCTGTAAAGTCGGTATACGGGCGAAAGTTTTACGTGACAACGACTTTGAGTGGTAAAATAATTTTAATGTGAATATTCATTCGTATAGTAGGAAGAAGGATGAAATAATAATATTTACATAGCAAGTCGCGCTCATTTTTTCAAGTTAAACAAATTATTATTGGTTGAGAAACGATTTATACTACTTTTTTGATTGAAAACTACCACAACATTGTGATTACTACAACATAACCTATTCACTTATGTCTTAGTCATTTATTTCATCATGTTATATTATCAGTCTGAAATTATTTACCTTTGCTGTTTGAATTGTTGCGATGGACGAAACTACCTTCACATTATCACTACACAATTGTTTTACAATTAACTGGCAACGTGTAAACTTGTATGCAGGCGCCTAAGCGAAATAGAAGCGCAAGACATGAACCGGTGTGTATGCCTATCTCTCTCACTCTCTCTCTCTCGCTCTGTCTCTCTCGCTCTTAGGCGGGCTAACTGTGCTCGAGTGGAAGGGACGCGTGCCTTTCACTTTTTATGTCTGTCTCTCTCGCTCTTAGGCGGGCTAACCATGCCCGAGTGGAAGGAACGCGTGCCTCTCACTCGCTCTCATTGTGAGCGCATAACGTGAGCGGAGCGTAACGCAGTTTCTTGAAGTGTCACCCGGCAAACCAATTTATAAGACGTTGTCACGTCAAAAACTGAGCAAATCATGCGCGATTTGGTTAGGAAACGTGGTATCGTTAAGGGCAGGTTAACTAAACTTTCTAATTATATAAATACTATCAGTGTAACAACAATATCCAGTGAGTTAAAAATAGATTTAAAATTACGTGTAAAGGGTGCTGAGATTTTATTTAGTGAATTTAATGAAATACAATCAAAACTTGAAGAACTAGTTTCCGATAGTGATATAGATGATCAGTTAGA
Organism: Agrochola lota; assembly: GCA_947364205.1. Taxonomy (NCBI): domain Eukaryota; kingdom Metazoa; phylum Arthropoda; class Insecta; order Lepidoptera; family Noctuidae; genus Agrochola; species Agrochola lota. Next base: position 13,419,981 of record OX376235.1, on the reverse strand, counting down.
TCAGCGCCAACAGTTCGAAGACGGCTACTATAATACTATTGCCCGAGCTGAATCCATTCTTAGCGTCAGTGAAGAGGTCACTGATTGTTCCAAACCGTGTCAGCATATAAACAGGCCAGTGTCAGTTAAATTACCAACCATCATGTTGCCTACGTTCGACGGCGTGTATGAACACTGGCTCGAATATAGGGACACGTTTATATCTTTGGTGCACAATTCGACTGAGATTAGTTACATTCAAAAATTCCATTATCTAAAGTCTTCGCTCAAGGAAGTGCCGAATCAGTTGTAAACGCGCTACAGATTTCTGCAGCTAACTACTCTGTGGCATGGGAATTACTCCTAAATAGGTACGATACTGATAGGTTATTAGTGAATAGGCACCTAAAAGCATTGTTCTCAATACAACCATTGAAAGAGTCACCTTCACTAATTTGAAAACTTATAGATACAATCAAAAACAATTTACGCGCTTTAAAAACCCTAGATGAGCCAACAGATACCTGGGATACGCTTATAATATATATAGTTGTTTCTAAGCTCGATATAACAACACAGAACGGGAGTGGGAACAACATAGAGGTTTATTGTTGGCAAACACCCCTCCTAGAACTAAATTTAAGGTTGATAGTTTGATTAACTTCCTTAAAAGTAAGGCTGATTTGTTGGAAACATTAGCATTATCAATATCACACACAAAAGATCACCATAAGACAGAAACAAAAAATGTCAGAGGCAATATAGCACACTCTAATGTTTCCTCAAGTAACCCACCGTCAATAGCAGGCCGTAAAGCGCGTAGATTGTGCGTGGTATGCAAAGGTAAACACCCAATTTACACATGCACACAATTCATTAATATGAACTTACTAAGCAAATTAAAGGTTGTCAAAGATAACAACTTGTGTGAGAATTGCTTGCGCTTCGGACACACTTTAGACGGTTGCTTGTGGGGACCTTGTAAACAATGTAACATGAAACATAATTCACTTATTCATCCTAATGATTCCAGCCAATCTAGCTGTACCGTGACAGGTACGACGACTGCGGCGGCAGCGGCAGTGGCTAGCGCACAATGCGCGCCCCCACCACGCGTCTGTGAGACAGTACATGATCCCAATAACGGAAATCAATTCATTCAAGTTAGCAATGTTCACACTGATACACACACACATACGCAATGCATAGACATGCAACCGGTTCTCTTATCTACTGCATTAGTTGAGATTCCTGATAAACATAATAATCATCATGTCACATGTGTATTACTCGACAGCGGTAGTCATATATAGCTGCTTTATTACAAATTCGTTCTGCGAATTGTTAGATATTCCACTAATACAGTCCACTCATGAAATACGAGGAGTAGGTAATTCGGTATCACATTGTACACAAACGTGATTTAGAAATTAAATCACGTATTAATTCCTACTCAATTCACATTAAATGTTTCGTTCTATCTGAAATAACGGCCACATTGCCTGCTATGCAGGCACAAAGCACACAGTTTAGGATTCCTGAACACCTGCAGCTAGAAAATACGCGATTTTTAGGGCCGCAAAAGATAGATGTTTTAATAGGCGCGGATCGATTTTGGGACTTGCTTATCGATGGCAAGAAGCGTTTACCGAACGGTCCGTTCTTACAGAACACGAAATTAGGTTGGATAATATCGGGTCTTATTAATAATACACATCATAATAATGGGCATGTCCAATGTAACTTCACTCAATCCATGGACAATCAGCTACGTCAGTTCTGGGAGTTGGAGGAGTTACCCAAGCTTCGGAATACACACACAGACGATGAGCAGGTCTGTGAACAGTCTTTCATCACAACCACTACGCGCAATAAAGATGGACGATTTTGTGTTCACATTCCTCTCAAAGAGTCACCCGACGCTTTGGGTGAATCATGTCCCCAGGCAAAGCGGCGTTTTTTGTCCTTAGAAAATAGGTTATTACGCGCACCTATTTATTAGCTATAAGAAGTTATACACTGATTTTATACACGAATATATCAACTTGGGTTACATGACTCGGGTTGATTCTTATACGAGTCCTTACTATTTTATACCGAATCACGGCGTTTTTCGAGAACACAGCACGACTACGAAGCTTCGTGTAGTATTCGACGCCAGTGCTGCGACTAGTAACGGCAAATCTCTCAACGATATCCAGCTTGTAGGACCTCCTATTCAGGGAGACTTGCTGGGTATTTTGCTACGGTTCAGACAATTTAAATTCACTGCAATTGCAGATTGCGAGAAGATGTACCGTCAAGTCCTTGTTGATCCCTCTCAACGTGACTTGCAACTTATTATGTGGCGTGACGATCCGACAAAACAGCTCGAGTTCTATCAGCTGAGCACCGTAACATACGGCACAGCGTCGGCGCCCTTTCTCAGTGTTAGGTGTCTTAAGCAATTAGGAGCTGAGTGTACGGACCCCGAGGTAAAAAGGGTCATAACTGTCGATTTTTACGTAGATGACCTTCTGACCTCGTGTGACGACAAGGTCAAACTACTTGACATATGCAAACGTACATCAGACATTCTTAAGTCCGGCTGCTTTCCGCTCCGCAAATGGACCTTTAACTTTGAACTCGACGGTACATCAGCTTCAACGAAGTCACGTCTGATCACAGTATATTTCGTGACTTAAATTTAGGTGATAATAGTCAATGTAGAACATTAGGTATAGGTTGGTGTAGCATCGCGGACGAGTTTAATTTCTATACGCAATTTCAAAACAGCGTCAATCCTGTTACTAAACGCATAATTCTGTCAACTGTTTCTCAGATATATGATCCATTGGGATTGTTGAGCCCTTCTGTTATCATCGGCAAGGTATTATTGCAAAAACTTTGGCTATTCAAATTAGATTGGGATGATCCGCTTCCCACTGATGTCGTGCGAACATGGAAACGGTTTGTTGACAGTCTTTCTTATCTTCGCACCATCAAAGTTCCACGACACGGCTTCCAATGTGATTCTACTCGGACTGAGTTACACATTTTTACAGACGCGTCACAAACTGCATATGGCGCGTGCGCTTATGTACGTAGTGTAGGTATTAGTGAGGTGACAGTGAAATTGCTTATTTCGTAGGGTAGAGTAGCTCCATTGAAACCCGTTAGTATACCGCGTCTGACCGTGCGGTGCGTTGCTGGGTGCTAGGCTGTTTGACAGGATTAACAGTTCACTTACTCGTAAATTTGATGACGTCACATTTTGGACAGACTCGACTATCGTGTTAGGTTGGTTACGCATGGCACCTAATTTGCTTAAAACTTTTGTGCAAAACCGAGTTGCTGAAATAAACGAACTTACGAGTGTGTTTTCTTGGCGACATGTAAGTGGAAAAGATAACCCTGCTGACCTCGTTTCGCGTGGTGTGAGTCTTGAAGACTTGGCTTCATCCACATTATGGTGGGAAGGCCCTAACTTTATGCACGGCCTTGACTTTGATACAAATGTTAATGACATCTCGCCTAAAGAGTTACCTGAACTCAAAGCAAATGTTATAAAGTCATTATTAACAAAAAATACTACACTCGAAACATTTTTTCCATTCAATAGGTTTTCGCATTTTAATCGAATGAGTCATGTTGCTGCCTATGTACTACGCTTTACTCACAACAGCTGTGCGCGCAACAAAACAAATCAGCTGACAGGTACGATCACTGTTATTGGGTTAAGACATGCCATTAGTACACTTGCACGATTATCACAAATGGAATCATTTCCAGTTGAGTATAGTTTACAAAAAAATGGAAAAGATGTCAAGTCAAGCGTTAGTCTTGCGAGTTTAAATTTGTTTCTAGATAGTGATAATATAATTAGAGTGGGAGGTAGGATAAAGAACTCGCCCGACTTTGATTATAATAAACAAACACCCGATTCTTTTGTCTTCTGTACATCACTTTACACTTCTATTGTTTAGGCACAAACACAACCAATCTATGCACTGCGGACTTCAAGCGTTGCTTTACCGTTTGCGTGAGAATTGGTGGCCACTGTCTAGTAGAAACCTAGCTAAGAAGGTGACGCAACAATGTGTCATCTGTAAGCACATTCGAGGTAAAACATTAACCCCACTCATGGGCAACCTACCTAAAGAACGGGTAACCGCTAGTTTTCCTTTCATTCGCACAGGTGTAGACTACGCAGGGCCGGTGTTCATACAAAACCGAAAAGGCAGAGGCGCGAAACTAATTAAATCATACATTTGTTTGTTTATCTGTTTCACGACGCGCGCAGTCCACTTGGAATTAGTTAGTGACCTCTCTTCTGATGCATACTTACTTGCGCTTAAGCGTTTCATTTCACGGCGCGGGAAGCCGTCAGAAATATTTTCGAACAATGCACGCAATTTTGTAGGCTTAAGTAATGATTTTGCTCAGTTTTTATTAAAATGTAGAAAAGATATTATTGATTACGCAAGGGGTCAACAAATTCAATTTTCTTTTATTCCCCCATATTCCCCGCATTTCGGTTGCTTGTGGGAAGCTGGGGTCAAGTCATGCAAGTACCATATTCGCCGAGTAGTGGGCAACGCTCACTTAGCCTTCGAGGAACTCATTTGACATAACACTGTGCCCAGCGCTGGGTTGCGACAATCGCACTCTCTATGCCGCCATGAGATCCCGCCGGAGCTCTGTCCGCTGTGCCTTGATTTCTCGCGGCACCGGAGTTACGCTCCGGCGTTTCGCTTCCTCGCGACACTCCCAGATGTGCGCGAGGACTTTTGCCTCCAGATCCCATGGCAGTAATCCGGCAAGAAGGCTCGCTGCCCACTGCTTTGCTGCCGGGAGAGAGACCGCGAGACCAGCCTAATGGCCATGACCGTTTGGGACGCGTTCAACCGCTGGGCCGGTCGCAGCCTCAATGAACGCGCCCACACCGGTCCCCCGTAAAGGGCCATGAACCGCAGGATCCCCGCGTAGAGCCTCCGGCAGGAGGCGTTTGGACCCCCTAGATTGAGCAGAAGCCGCTTCAAAGCAGCCCCAGCCCTCTCCAGTTTGGGAGCCAAACGTCGAAAGTGCTCAACGAAGTTACACCGGCCGTCGAGGACGAGTCCAAGGTACTTCATCGTCGTCTCGACACCGATGTGAACCCCTCCCGCCGCACAGTGGATCGTCCCCATACAACAGGTTTGACATAGAATCAAAAATTGAAAAAGCATTTTAATTTTAAAAAAAAATATACTGTTGCATTCCTCTAATAAAGAACAACAAAAATTGTTGGTACGTTTTTTTTATTTGACCAGCACTTTAGGAGCGATTCGATGAAAGCTGTTATTTTTGTATGGAAACGAACACAAAAATGTATGTTTCTCATGATTATCCTTGTTTTGATTTGCGGTTTTCACTACTGTTATTTACCCATTTTATGCCACATTTTCTTTAAGGACACATGGTGCCCCTAGAGTGCCCCTTTCGAGATATTTTGCCTATAGTAACTATCTTTGTTATTGTATTACTGATGGAATGGAGGTACATTAAGTATACTTATTACTGAGAATTAGTCATCACTAAGTAGTTCCTTAAATAACAGGTGCATCTGTGAGTACTTTAATGACTTATGAACGCTTTTGTTGCAATATAACAAAAGTGTTAATGATTCATTAGGTAACGACTACCACTACTTGCTTAATCTTATTAGTTATTGTTACTACTATGTTAACAGCCCTTAAGCTCTGCATTGTGATTGACTCATGTCATCACTAGCATATCAAATTCATTGCTAGTTACAAACTACTTAGTGATGACTAATTCTCAGTAATAAGTATACTTAATGTACCTCCATTCCATCAGTAATACAATAACAAAGATAGTTACTATAGGCAAAATATCTCGAAAGGGGCACTCTAGGGGCACCATGTGTCCTTGAAGAAAATGTGGCTTAGAATGGGAAAATAACAGTAGTGAAAACCGCAAATCGAAACAAGGAGAGAATCATGAGATACAGACATTTTTGTGTTCGTTTCCATACAAAAATAACAGCTTTCATCGAATCTCTCCTAAAGTGCCGGTCAAATAAAAAAAACGTAGCAACAATTTGTGTTGTTCTTTAATAGAGGAATGCAACTGTATATTTATTCTTTTTAAATTAAATACTTTTAAAATTTTTGATTCATGTCAAACCTCTTGTATGGGGACGATCCACTGTGCGCCGTTATCCGGCGACAGTGGCGCGTTCCGAGGACCATAAAAATACATGGCCTCGGACTTGTGCAAGGCCACCTCGATTCCCAGTTGCCGGATCCTATCGACGATTGTCGCAACCCAACATGTCATCAGTTCGGCCGCCGCCTCATGCAACCACCCGTGCACCAGGACCAGCGTGTCGTCAGCATCGCAGACTACGCTGACGCCACTAGGGAGGACGGCGCGCAGCACCCAGTCGTAGCCGATGTCTCACAGATGCGGCCCCAGGACCGATCCCTGCGGGACACCGCACGAGATCTCTCGCCGGTTCCACTCTCCGTGGTAACCGGGGTAGATGACGGCCCTGTCCGTCAGATAGGCCTCGACCACTCGACAGAGGTAGGTCGGCATCCGGTGATACCGGAGTGCTTCCCTAATGCAATTCCAAGGCAGGATATTGAAGGCATTAGCGATGTCAAGAGACACTGCCAAGACTACCCCACCCCGGGCAACAGCATCCCTCGTCGTGAGGGCTCGAACGCGCATGATGGTATCCACCGTAGAGTGCCCCTTGCGGAAACCAAACTGTCTCTCCGTCAAATTCGGCCCCACTTGCATCAGCCGCCCGACAAGGTGGTCTGCAATCACTCTTTCAAAGAGCTTGCCCACCTCGTCGAGCAGCACGATGGGCCGGTAAGCGGACGGAGAGTCCGCCAGGCGCCCCGGCTTCTTGATGAGGATCAGTTTCCCCGTCTTCCAACGAAGTGGGAACTGGCCCCTTTCCAAGCATGGGCTTAGGAGCCCCCCTAGTCGAGGCCTGAGAGCCGTCAAGGCCAGAACCCAGGCTTTTCCAGGCAAGTCGTCGGGTCCTGGGGCGGTATTTTTGGGCCCCACAACATGGGGCAAACAAGAAAAAAGAAACATCCTCACTTTACGTGTAGGGGACGCACCCTAAAAGAAAATATTTTTCTTGATTTTATTTTAAGTGGTAAAATAAAATCAAGAAAAATATTTTCTTTTATACATATTATGTCAAATTACAGCTTTCTAGTACTAACCGTCTCTGAGCTAAGCCGCGGACAGACAGACGGACAGACAAACAGACAGACGAACAGACGGACATAGTGAAACTATAAGGGTTCCTTGTTTACTACGGAACCCTAAAAAGGTTTCATATTAATATCATCCTGGCCAATAAAAAAAAAATGTGCATTGCCTTTTAATAAGAAAGTAAAAAATAATCAAAACTCATATTTTTTATGTAAAACAAAAAGGATTCCATTTTTAAATAAAAATAACGTAAATCTGATCGTAATCTACGTGTTGAATTCGACGCTGTGGTAGATACAAAGCGTTCCAAATGATAACAACGCAACTGTGTGCGTCTGCTATAAACTTTAGATTATGAAGGTGCCTAACTCGCAACCAAATTTTGGGCGGACCGTATTTAAATTGCCATTAACATAATAAGACTGAAGACAATTGGGAACATTTGTAACAACCCGTGGAAATATCGGGATAAAAAGTATCCTATGTCCTAAACCAGGTCATAGTTACCCATGTGCTAAATTTCATCCAAATCTGTTTAGCTGTATTAGCGTGAAAGCCTAACAAAAAACAAACAAAAAAACTCACTTTCGCTTATATAATATTAGTGAGGATATAGTTAGGACAGTAAACAATGGTAGAAATAATAAACAAGACTATAACTAAATGACCGTCTGATTGTTGCCAATCCAAGTAGGTACATCACTATGTACATAATAAACGCTCAAGCCAGCCAGTATCCTTTGAGGTTGTTATCGAGATCCATTCGTATCGCGATTTAGTCTTACCTAGAATGGTCTAGGTTGCTAGTAAGACTAAATCGCGATACGAGATACAGAGCAGAGATACCGACCCGCCTCTACATACTAAATTAAGTAGACAAAGTTGACAGCTATTATAGTAAAACTGTGTTCTTTAGTTAAATCTATTAATAAGTGAACAGCAATGCAAGAGAAATTTGCCGAGAGGCTAGTTAATAAATAAATTGAACAGGCTGTTTCATTTGTAAGGAGTTTCAATGAGACCAGGAAATAACAAACATTTAAGAATTCCAGTATTCCTTGTAAAAGGCTTGGTCATATATAAGACGTGGTTGCGATGATCGACAGAAGCCTGCATGTCGACACAAATAAAAGTTTTGGAAAAGTTAAATGTAAAAGTTGCTCGGAAAATACTTAACTAAGTATCTTATTTGTGCTGAGTTTGTTCAGCTGGTTGGTCAGATTACCAACTAACACATTTTTTTTTCTGCAGAGCTAGCTATTACTAAACTTTTTCTATTTGATACTTCTCAAGATAAGTTTTATTGTTTCAATAAAAATTATGCAACGATAATAAATTCAGCTCGATGGTGAGTTATAACATCGTACTTATATATTTCTCATGACGAATCCAGGAAAAACAGCAAAACTTTCTTTTAATTTAGTTATCAAAAATTTTGATGTGAAACATCTATTGGCGCGCCTTGGGGGTAAGACCGACTCGTGCCGTGACGGCAAACGACATGACGCTATCTTATGCCGTGATGCCCCCTCTCCGCTGCTCTTTTTGTTGTTTCACATCCGCCGGGCGTCCCGTGAGTGACGGCCACTTTTTTTATTATTATTGAGAAGTTGAGTTATTAACCTGGTAGCAGATAGTTTTTGCTAATGAAGCAAACTAGCGATGAACTACGAGTATGTTTTTATGAAATAGTCTTAAAGTATATCTAGCTACTTACAGTATAGTGTCTAGTGAATTAATAACGCTCTCAGCGTTATAATTTATTTACTATTTTTCTATCACCCATTTGTGTCTCAATCCAGGGCAAAGACCTCCCTTCCCTCCTTCCACTTATTTCTATATATTACTATATTTGGCCAATCTTATAGAAAAAAGTCGAGTTCATTATAATAATTCTTGTTAGCGCAAATTATTTATAAAGGTAATCTCTCTCGAACCGAAAATTCATTTTCCATTAAAGCGAGTAAATTACCTCATATTTAATGTTGAATAGAGTGGAAAATTCGAGAATTATTATTAATTAAATAATAACAAGATCAAGTGGATGTATGCTAATATTGGTACGCTCTGCAGCTTATAAATAAAAGCTTATTTTATGCTTCTATCGCATAAGAAAAAAGAAAAGACATAAAATTAAATTCAAAGCTATCATGATTCTACTTCCTATAAATATTTAGTTTAATTGTGGACAATTTGAATTGAGATTAATAAAGCAAAATCTCTATTTAATAACTTCGCTTTACTAAATATTTTCAGTTTAAGACGACCGATTTTATCAGCTATTTATCAGGTCATCAGAAACGATCACGTGCAAATGACTTATAGTTTCCTGCTGGTGTTTGATTAGACAATCACAATTAAAATTGGTTCATGATCGGTAACGCAATTGAATTATGTAGGTAACAGATTTACAATTGGATTGAATAAATTGAACCTAAATTCGTTATTAGGTATACTTACAATGAATAGATGATAGATGTTATATTCTATAAATACTACAGTACTCAGTAACTTTTGAAAGGGAATCGCTTTATGGTAAATTATTTCGATGAATATTTCACGTAGGGAGCTAATAAATCAGGGTCAGATATTGTCGGTGAACTTCGGGTTTTAATTAAGCCACCTCAGGAAGAATGTCTGTCAACAGTCACATTATGAAATTTTGTGACTGTAATAAGAAACGCAGCGACTGCAACGACGTTCAGATTCAAAATCTGAACTTGGTATATTAAAGTGGTTTCAAAGTCTGGAAATGTTCCATCTTGCAGCTTCTTCAATATTTTGTTGATAATTCCGGTCGGCTACGAACAAGACCTATCGGTGTTCCAAACTCGACCCTTAGAGCCCCAGCGTAACCTATAGGTTACGGCAGTTACACGCGGCTTTCATCTCTATTTGTATTATAGAAAAGGGTGAATCTGGTCTGTGGACTGTTTCACTCTATGGCTTGACGGATATTCTCGTCGATTAAATCATTCTTACACAAAAATATTAATAGACAACACTGCAAAAAAAATTTGAAACTGACAGCTCGCGCACGTCAAACGCGAGTCAAACTAAGCTGGTCGACAGTGCGCGCTCCGCATGTATTTAATTATTTTAAATAGTGTTCTTGTGTAAATCGACGGGAAGTGATGTTTTTCTGATTACTAAGTAGTTTTTACATCGTGGTGGATAATATTTGCACTAAATAACATCGTATTAAACCTATTTTCAACCAACCAAAAACATGTGAGCAAAAGTGTCTGTGGATAAAGTGATTATTGTGTTATTTTGAGTGTTGTGTGTGATTTGTATATTATATCGCTGGTAAGTACTTAAATTCTAATTAGAAAATAGTTAGAATATCGTTTTAGATGATATTCTAACTAAAATATTCCGTTTTAAAATATTTATGACGGAATATATATTTACGTAAACAAACGGTTAGTATCTACTCAAATATCGTAATTTTTTTGTGTTTTTATTTTCTGTGTTTGTCTGTAAAAAACCCTGTTCTTAGATAACTTATCTATTCATAAAGTACCCTGCAAAATCTCGTGTAAATTGGAACAGTAGTTTTATCATAATACGTCTTATCACTAACCGGCGCAACGGTCGATAAAAATCTTTATTTATCAATTCTAACAAACGCATACGTAATTTCGAAGCAATACAAAGAATCCTTTGTCTAAACACGAACCCAAATCAGTCAACGATAACACCGGAGACGTAAGCAAAAAGCTCGAGTTTTTTGTTTATTTAAGTGCGGTCGTAAATCTGTCACCGCGGGTGGTCGTCCGGTACTCAACAGGTTTGGCACGCGCCGCGCGGCTGGCCTCTAGCGGTTAAGGTACTTTATACCGCAAGCATAATAAGCCTATAACGTTCCCACTCCTGGGACACAGGCCTCCTCTCTATGAGAGGGAGTGGGCCGTAATCCACCACGCGGGCCCAGTGCGGGTTGGCTTTATACCGTTTGCTTGAATGAAACCTGAATAATGAAAACCACATTTAGGAAATCAAAAATTATTCTCATCACCTTCCTATCATATTTTCTTACACACACGCCCACTCACACGCACACACACACCACACACACCACGCACACCACATACACTCACACACATACTAACCCTAGAATAAGTAATAATCATTAGTGTAATCTTTCTTTTTTGATTTTTTTCTGGTTTTATATAACTTACCGCATTTCTGTGCGAGTGCATATTCCTTAATAAATGTAACTGCTTCCAAAGGGGTGGAGACCTGGTGTCCTGAAATACAGGCCTTACGCCTAGTTTAGGCACCAGTCTCCCACAGTTTAAATAAAACTATTATGTATTGTCCTATGATCATTTGAAAATGTACTTTATATTGTGGTGAGAAATAAATCTTATCTTACCTTATCTTATCAGTGATTTGGTTAAACGAAACATGTTTGTAACATTAAATTTTGATTTGAATGACTACTCACCCTAGTCGTTTACCAGCAATTATTTTTGTACAATGTTACTTAGTTAGATGTACAGAATACGAAGTTGCCAGGTATGTGATGGGTACTGTTACACCCTGGTTTTGTGCTCACAAATAAAACCAATTCATTAACGTGGTGAGTTGTTCGTTCAATACGTAATGATGCTTCACCACTATATTTACAAAAATACCCCGGTTTCGTATTGTTTTGTTTTTATTGAGTCCAGCTGTCCAAGTAGGGGGGGGGGGGCACTAAATTAACACTTTGCGGGACACTAATCGCCCCCAGACGTAATAACAATAAAACTTCTATTGAGTCTCGTTCAGTGTCCTTCAACCGATTAATAATCTTTAGGTTATCATAATTCATAGACAGCTACAACTATAACTACTTTACTACCTTATCTTGTTCAACCTCAGAATAGCACGTGATATTCAGACGTTCCTTCACTACTATTCAAATACATGAAATATCTCACGTTAACTTCGACTCGGGTCAAGTTCTCATACATATCTGGTATGTTCAGGAAATCGGTCAGGCGAGTGAGCGACTCCTACTCTAAAGTAACTAAACATTAGTTAAGCGAGTGGAGAGTTTAGATATAGGGAGGTTGTTTATAGAATGCCTACAGCCGCACTTCGGACGATACCGGACTGTCACGTGAAGATAAGCCTGTAGCAGTTGTAAACTTGCTGTGTGTTACTAAATGTTATTGATTATGTTGGAAGTTGTCGTTCTAGATTCTTTGAACAGTATCTGAAGTAGAGAAACGTTCGCAGTCGTTTATCTCCTGAATAATGATATAAATAAAATAGTTACAAATGCAAAGATATTTATGCTAAAAATAAAGGTTATAAAGGATTAAAATCAAAGTAACAATTGCTTATACCTACTAAGTTCCTAAAGAAAATAGACCTTTCTCCCCTTCGTAACTTTATTACCGTGATTGGGTCAGAGCAACTGAGCTTTAAGCATATTTGTAAAGATTACGTCCTCGTCCACATCCCTCGGGGTAGTTTCAACAATCGTCGGGATTACAGCCGCGAGTCCCTGACTATTTATCTAACCCGAAAACGTTGCCCGATGCAAAAGTTTTCCTAAAATATTTACAAATAAATTCATGAACGTCAGAATTTGAGACATAATAAAATACAAAAGTTAAGTGCTGCATATTTTCTCGTTTATAAACTGCTAAATTTCAATTCAATTCCACCAGGTAAGAAATTCATTACCTAGTTAATTGAAATTGGCAAATAGGAAGCGCACTAGGACCGCTCGCTTACTGGTGAAAGTGACCTTTAACAACACTGAAATGTTGGTAATAATTGAGAACTAATTATATTAAGTTTTATCTGTTCATTTTAAATGAAACCGTATCTTTTGAGGAAAAAAACATCATAATACAGGAAACAACATATCGCTATCAACTCGCGCGCTCCATTGTTTTTCATGTGAGTAGTATGTAGTACAATGCCGGCTAGAGAGAATGTTAGCAATAATCGTTCTGTCACGTACAAGACACTTCTATTAACGACATCACTGTTTAGTTAGTTTGATGGTATGTTCAGCATAGTGTCAAGGTAATCAAGTTTTATGTATTTGTTTTGGAGGAAAATTGGGGTTCTGATGTAGAAAATGAGAAGGAATTTCTATGTTATGGTGTGAAGATCAATCTCGTTTAGTAAGTTATGATTGTAGGTAAATAGTATGTACCTTTTGTATGAAATACAAAATTACTCTCGTCTTTGATCTCGCTTTTTAAAGCAAAATTAATTTACTACAAACTATAGCAACTATAGCAACGCTTCTGTGCATCAAAAGCGTTGCTATAATTAAAAGTACTTACTGAACTGTAACTTTTGCCTAATTGATAGACACAATTCAATGTAAAGAGGACCGGGGCGACCAAGTTGTGCTCTTTCCAAAGTAAATCAGGCACAACTTGAAGGAAACCAGACTAAAACTTTATTCCGCCTTGTCTAATTAGATCCCAAGGATCGCTACGGTCCATTTGTATTTAAAATACCTCTTTACAAATTAAATAGAAACGCGGCAGGCGTATTCGAACGGCGTATTGTATCGTTTGTAAAGATCTACAGTTCAGTTAAACTTTACTGAAATGTTGGCAGGTTCTCTATACTAGGAACTTTTGAGTTTTACTATAATACCAGGTGTATTATAGTAAAACTCAAAAGTTCTATAGACTGAGATAAAACCAAATTTGTAACGATGTGTATATTCATAAAAAGAAACATACATAAATAAAGCCTCTATCAGGCCAGCCATTGTAGTAACAGCGAAGTTAGTTTTGTTTCAATTATTGTGAACGAGTTTCAGCAAAGTTTATTTACGGAACGTTCGAAACTAACTGAAGCTGGATATTTTATATATTCTGAAACTTTCGGTAATATTAGTGTAGGAGTTTATGTCATATAAATTAAAATACTTATATGCAATATATATAACACAACTATTTACACTAGGTACTAAATTAAATGACTAACTAACTAACTAGGTATACAAATAAATACGAAAACAAAAGGACACTCTAGCGTCGAAATACTTGTCCGCATCGCTGTCATCCGGAAACGTGCCAAGAAGACTGGCAGCATTGCCACGTTAAATGGCAAAGTGTATTCTTTGGTCAATAAACGAGCCAGCGTTCTGGCCCAGGGGAACATCGACCCGCTCGGTTAGAAATTTCCTTAAAAAGGAGACGCGTTCTCGGGCCCCATGGCTCGAGCGTTTTGATCCCAACCGGCCCAAAACTGTAGTTACCCATAATATGGTTACAGTAGTTATAGGAAGTAATGTTTCAGATGTTACTTTACCTTTGTACCTACGTGAACGTATACGTCCTTTGTACGAAGATCAAGTTAGTGTCCCGTTTTACTCAACTTTTAGACACGTAACGGAATTTAAACAAATTATCGTAATAAACCCAATAACAATAACTTCAGTAGCTTGGGACCGAGAGATAAATCTTTAAAAAAAATATTTATGTGAAAGACAACCTTCAGAACAAAGCAAAAACGTTTTGTAGCGCAATTTTTCAGGAAGAGATTTAGTAAAGCCCTTTACTTAATCTCTTCCTGAAAAATTGCGCTTAAAAGATTTGAACAAAATATGTAAGTTCACAAAAGTATACCCTCTATGTGCTAATGGAATTGTGTTTTATAGTTAATGCAATGTGATATCGCGGAGATAAATTCGAAATCGGACTAATCAGCAAATGATATGCGTGGTCATTAAAAAAAAACAAATATTCGCATCGATGTAACAATTATATGAACCTCCTTTTTCCATCGTTTAAAAATAAAATACCAAACGGGAAAGTACAATTAGTGCTCTCAAACAATCCATTTGGAATGTACCGTTTGAATACCTGAAATCATCCATCATCAATCTTATTAAAGAAATCGTCAACTCTAAGTTAATATGCAAAAGTACCTATGGAATGAAAGTAAAGATAGTACATATAAGCACAAGCTGAAAATCCTATAGATAAACATCAAAGTTGTACAAACGAACATAAAGTTTACATCGAGAGCTAAAAATATGATTATAATTGAAACTCGTTTATCGAATAAAAATTCAGGAATCACATCGCTTGAAAAAATTACGTTTTTGTAACTTACGGCAACAGAAGAGAGCGTGGGAGTTCAATTGTAAGTGAAGGAATGTTTATCAAACCTCGTGTCACTTGAGAGAAAATGTCCCATATGACGACCACTCACTGTTTTACGGACCATTCTCGAAATTCAAGCTTCAAGCGATGTTTGTGTTTAGGAATTTATAGCTTGTACAGCTAGTCAGTGGTCACGTTCTAGTTGGCAGGTGCTGATCTGAAATATATGTATGACTATAGGTTTATAGATATTCGAGTTCGTTGCGAAAGTCATTATGTGTTTTATTGGTAAACAGAATCTACCAATGTAGAAATTAAATTGACGGTGACAGTTTTCATCTAACTTCATAATGAACTACTTAATATTATGCACAAGCTGCGGTAATCAAGTGAAGTGATAGGTCAATATCGTTGCACTCAAAAGTAGCGACGTAGACGGATCAATGTGATAAGCTCGCAACTTTTCACTTCGCTGTTATACCTACTATCTTTGTATTCAGGTCATTTCATAAGCAATTTTTAATAACACATAGAGTGTGATGCGACGCTTTATTTAAAATGTGTCGTTTGTACGAAACACAAATTAATTACACAGCAGAAGTTAATGTGAACTATAAACGGATAAAAGTCTCCCATTACATTAATCAACTTTTATTTATGTATTGCAGCTACGAGCGGCAACCCAGCTGCAATTATCGCAAAGCATGTATGACCGTCTCATAGTTTACGACACAACTTTACGAGAAATGGACGAAGTCATTCTAAAACTGTTCTGTAGTTCAGCGAGACATTTTATCCCACAGCCACAGTAAAAGCTTTAAGTACCTACAATGACCGAATCATCCTCGTGAGCTTAGCTAAGGCTTGTATCACAATAAGACACCATGGTGGTGCTACGTTGGTCGCGCTGACAAAGATATATGGTTGGTTGAGCAACTAAGCGGACATCAGGTGAGGTACCCTACATAGAGCTGTATACATTTTGTTGGTAGCGCAAAAGCGAAATGTATATTTGGTTGCGCAGCCGATGGGACGTCTGGTAAGAAACCCACCATAAAGCTGTGTATATTTTGCTGGCTGCGTGACCATAGTTGAGCCATCATGGTGTTCTAGTGAGATATAAGCCTTACGGCCATCTAGATTATTCTAGATATTAACACCCTTCTCAGTAAAATGTCTAGGTGCTTTAGATATTCGTAGTTAGATTGTTCAACATTTGAAATGTTTATATGTGCTCGTGGCTAGAGGCTAGAGAAGCTCGTGGCTAAGTAATAACAGCCGCACGGGTCGATTCATCAGCTTAAGCTGCGCTTGCCCGGGTTGGTCTGTGGATGGGTGACCATCTTTACATATCGAGACTCCTCCGTGCCGTTGGTCGCCGCTGTCATCCGTGGATCTTTGACAGTCTTACCAAAGAGAATCATATTATCCAGTTACTGGTTTGTGGAGTGACCTCCACAACCCAGTAGGTAGTAGCAAATAGGCAGTAACTCCATGTAAAGTTCTGGTATTCAGCTGCATCCGGTTAGACTAGAAGCCGACCCCAACATAGTTGGGAAAAGGCTAGGCAGATATATATATAAATGTGCTAGGTATATCCAACATGTGACCTCATTATATTAAAGATTTACATCATAAAATAAGAAATACAAGAAGTGGTATAATCTAGTAAAATCTAAGCTTATACCCTGAGGGCGGTGTTGAAACACTCAGCTATCATCTAGGTAATAGCTAAAAACAGGTTTTTCTGAGACAGTTCTTGGTTCTTTATTTATTTTGTAAGTATAAAAATATGTGGTAGGTATGTTGAAACTGTTTGTACTTCCCGTCACTTGTCCCAAAGGTTTGTCCACCGCCACCTCAACGAGAACGAGGTGTCGGCGCCGTAGTAGCGATATACACATTATGGCCGCGTTTCCACCTCTCACCACCACCGGGACGTCACGTTCGGTTCGAATAATCTCGTTTCTAGTTAACGTCCCTTTGACTTTGTTCGGTGGACAAATAGTGTAAAGGTTCATCAGAAAACCAGCGTCAGACAGCATCTGTCTGGCCCTTTGTGGCACAGTCGTGAGGCACACTATTGGTTTTAAAACATTATTTTCACTATTTTATTTTATTATTTGTATGTTGTGTTTCACGAACTGTGTCCAAATAAACGTTATTGTTTATTTATTTCGTTCTTTCTAAATAGTCTGTCAGTTAACCATGCCAGTACTTCCTAGCATGCCAACTCTGGCTCATGCCAGCTTTTGCTAGCATACCAACTCTTGCAAGTGACTACTTATTAAAATGGCTTATTTTCTGTTACAGGATCAAGAGGATTTTAGAATATAATACTTACAAGAATAATAACATGGACAGACAGACACACAAGAGATCCTATAAGGGTTCCGTTTTTTCATTCGGACGTACGGAACCCTAAATAATTCATAAGTAGTTGCCTACTTAATTTTAATGCAACCACAATCTATTGAATCAACACGACTCATACTGCACAGCTAACATCTGCAGATAACATTATATTATTTCATAAATCTGTAGGTTATTTTACTGGCATCACTCGTCGACGATGACGTCACAAGCGAGCGTGAAGTGCTAACGAGAAAGAATCCAATTAACTGTAAATAATGTGTTGTAGCCCCGCCGTACTGCGTATGTGTGATTGTATAAATAAAGCTACTAGCCAATTATATAATAAATATACCTACGTTACAAGCAAAACCGCACAAATGTGATAAAATAAAATAATACAGCCATTACAACACAAAGTACCCCATTACTGCTCACTCGTTCGTTCTGAACCACGCCATAGCAGTAGATTTTACGAAAGGATCACCGAAAAATGAATGTGCTTTTATAACCAGTCTAGCAGAAACGCAGCAAAGTACTGAAAAAGCCCAAAAGTTTTCGTATCTCATACAAACGAGGCCATTATAACAAGTTATTGTTTTATTCGATACATTTATTTTTACTGATTCCTACCTACTAGTGGGATCACGCTTTTGCTAAGCTCGGTTGTAGGTACCGTAGGTACAGTCGCGGGAAAACTTTCAACAAGGCTTTAGCTTAATGATGATGAGAAGCGATTTATAAACAATAATACATAAGAAGACTGACAAACTGCGATATATCAAACACACAAGTCTTGCATATTAGGTTGCGGGCACGAAACGAGCGGCGAGAAGTGGTGGCGGATCGAAAAATAAATGAAATGAAATTGTTTATTCTGTCAATAGGATATTGGAATCACTTTAAAGGATATCCATAGCTCATTACCAACAGCAGCACCGCTCCGACACGGCAAATAACTTGTCATTCAAGTTAGGATTTTAAATCAAATGCATTAAAGTAAATTTTACGATAGTTATACAGTACCTCTACCATGAGTTGTCATCTAAAGCTTACTCGCTAGCGCTAGCGTATTAACACGTTCAATGCCTGGACGCCTCCAGGAAGGTTCACCTAGTCGCTTATGGGATGCCGGGAACCCTTGCGGAGGGCTCGTTTAAAATTTAGGTTTTTATTAGCGAATGCAGCATTATAAACCGTGAAAATAAAATCTGATGTATATTTTAACAAGATTTATTAGTTTAAGCGTTGGTTTTAAAATCCAAGCTTTATTACTTTCAAAAAAATTTTTGTTCACGGTTAAAAATATTCACAAAAAAATTAAAATGTTGGAAAATACGTGTAGGGATAAGACCCCGTGAACACACTATTTTACGTCGTTTTACAGTGGTTTATAATATGGTTTTAAACCTAATGCCGTTGACCATCCGCGATGGTTAACTTTAGCGCAAACATAATGCCGGTAGGAGGGTCCTCCTAGAGGGCTCACTTCCAATATGTATGGTGGCATGGCGTATGAGCTTTATGAAAAGAGGGTGGAGTCGGAAGTGTTAACGTGGATCAAATATATTTCGATAATGCTCGCACCATGATTTTTACGGCATCTTACGCAGGCGCTAAAGTGAGCTCGATAGATCGTGTCGTCTAGCTAACTTCACTCTTATGTTTTGTTTCTTTCTTTCTCAGTAATAAGAAGAGAGAACGGCTCAAATGATCAAAACGTAGTGGTATCGCTATGGTAACAATGTTATGACAGTCAATAACTCAAAACAATCCGACCATGGTATAATAAGGCGGTTAGTGAACTATTTACGATATTTAGGGGTTGTTGAATTTTCATTCCTTAAATAATAATGTACGTCCACGTCGATTCAATTTGTAATTTCTTTGACGATGTGTGATTTGCGGCGTTTTTATTTAAATTTAAAATGAACTATGTTATACGTAGACAATTGTGTGTATCTCGGGCAAAGCATATCATTTAATAAAGCTACTGAAAATGAAATAGATCGCAGGATAAAGAGTGCATGGATAAGATAATGGTTGTTGAAAGAGGTATTTAAATCACGCATCCCTATTCGCCTGAAAAAGAAAGCTGGAAACCATTATATTACCTACTCTACGGTTGTCAAAGTTGGACACTAACAAAAGTAGTTATAAAAAACTTCAAGCCTTTCAACGAGCAATGAAGAGGAGTATATTAGGAATTAAACTCCAAGACCGAAAAAGAAGCAAAGACATACGACTATGCCCTAAAATAATAGATGCTGTGGAACTAGCTTGCAAGTTGAAATGGCGATTGGCAGGACACGTAGCCAGAGCTACAGATGGAAGCTGGAGTGAGCGGGTTCTGCTTTGGTACCCTCGCGATGCACCACGCACCCGAGGCAGACCCAGTTGCCGGTGGTGCGACGATATTGTGGCCGTGACCGGCCCCACTTGGACTAGAATAGCCCAAGACAAACGAATGGCGAAAGATAGAGGGAGGCCTTCGCCCTTAAATGGGCACCCAATATCAATTGAAAAACATTGTGTATCTAATTTATTTTATTTTCATAATCTGTTAAATCAATTTATTTATTTAATAATCTATTCTTCATCATCTCATTATTGTTAAAACGCATGTTTATATTGTAATATGAATGAATTATATAAATGTACTTTTTGGGAAATAAAAGGCTTAAATAAATAAAATGAAATGTTTACATTACAATAATTCATTCATTATTCATTATATATATATTCATTCATTCCTGTGAGGTTTTCGTTGTGTGGCTAAAACCAAATTGTAAAATAGGCTAAGTGTTTTAGAAATAAATAAATAATATAATATTTTGTAAAAAATTCAAATTCACGTTGTGTACGTCGTTGGTCTCCAAATTTAGCGGCTACTAACATATTCCAAGCTAAATAAGCTTTTCCAGACATTATTTTGACTTTAAAAGACTCAACTACGTATATAATTTTAATGTAAACATGTTTCACACCTCAAAATGCTAGTGAGTTACGTAACTACTATCGCAAGCTCATTTTTCGATAGCGTCTGTCAAATTAGTGACTCATGGTGCCGTTTTGTATGGTGACACTATCGAATAGATTACGTTAGGTTTCTTACCTATCGAAATCTATAGTGCTCTTGGTACGAATTTTCATTCTTTCTGTGCGGGCTCTGTACAATATATTTTTACTCTGTACATTATATAAATCATTGACGGAGACGCTAGCGAGTTTTGACATTATCGAAATCTATTTGAGTCACGTTAATACGCTAGCGTGTTTTAAAGTTTTCGATGGCAACTCATGGTAGAGGTACAGAATAGGGGACGGCTCGCGGGCTGTTCACTGCCCGCGAGCCGTCACCCGTCGCGGCGATAGCACGCTTCAAGCGAGGAGCCCGCTCCCCGGCGAAGAAACGCTT
This sequence comes from Agrochola lota, assembly GCA_947364205.1. NCBI lineage: Eukaryota > Metazoa > Arthropoda > Insecta > Lepidoptera > Noctuidae > Agrochola > Agrochola lota. The sequence continues at coordinate 13,398,930 of OX376235.1, read as the reverse complement.
ACGCCTTGCAGGCGGTATGCATGCCGGCGCCGCGCCGGGGTGTTACTGCACCGGAGCGATGCTGTTATAATGGGCGATGTCTTTTACACGTCATAAGTGAAGAGGTGGTGACGGTACAAAATTGTTCCATCGCCTCCGCCCCACTCGGTCGTCGCTCCAAGCAGTGTTGCCATATATACAGATTTCTCCGTTTTTATACAGAATTTTCTAATTCTATTGATTAAATATCCTAATCTGCTTTAAAACGGAACTTAGGTAATTAAATCGCGATTGGTAGTACTGTTCTATCAGTCAGTGGCCAATTTCACTTATTTTTCAAACGGGGAATCCGCCAATTAAAGATTTTTGAGTGTTCTCCAAAATACTGCGCTCTCATGATGCATTTATCGTAAATAATTAATTTCGTGATATTGATTTAATGCAAAATAAAAGATCCCAAAAATCTAGCAACCAGTCTTAACAAGGGGTATCGTGTTACCCAGTAACTGTATCGTGGAGGTCGAGGTAGGTGATAAAGCAAGCCTATTCTCTTCTTTTTTCAAAAGAAGCAGAATAAAGTAATTTGACTGCATACGGTAAGTAGGTACCTATATTATTCTGTTTCGGTTCTTTTGACCATACATACAGATTTAATACAGATTTCAAGTTAAAATAGCATTCAGATATAAATACAGATTTTAGCAGTTTCTACTACAGATATAAGGTTCAATGCATCTGGCAACACTGACTCCAAGCCCCTGGTTTCGTGCCCGCTGCCTCAGTGTTGTGTAAATAAACCAGCGTTAGTTATGATTAAACTGTTTGCTGAGGTTTACCTAATATACAAACATTTCAACTATCAAGCAACATTGAACAGTTCGCTTCTCTTACTAGGTATATTGACAAAGCAAGTCATGGAAATTCAAATTGGATACTAAACACAAAGAGGTTCACACAGTACCATATTTGAAACTGTTCCCTCACAGCATGTTCATGTGTACCAGTGCTACTGATCAGTGACGTCATCTAGGAGACGCGCTGTAAACAATCGATGTTACAGTCTGCGATATATTTGTGACTCGTAACATGGAGTTACGTGATGAAAGTGTTTCGCTTGTGTCTTAAGTTTCGAGCGTACGGGTTCAGGTTTTATGTATCACAAAGTAGCCTAAATGTCTTTGTGGTAGCAAAAAGTTTGTTGATTTGCTGATATCGGTTGTTTTTTTATGAAAGCAGATAAGATAGTTGTGTGTCTTGCCATCCTGTTGGATAAATCCGTTTAGCTTTGCTACTAAATGTGACTTTCCTGTCTTCAAATATCGAATAAGCAATGTTTATATCTTTGCGTAGCCTTAATATTCAACTATCAATATTACTGTTGTAAAATTGCAAACATCACGTGACACGTTATTAATTTGATCCTATACTTGTTTATCCGAGACTTAATTTAGATATTGAAGATAAATAAAATATAATATGAACAACGAACTTTATAACTGTAAACATTTACGTAACTAAACAAAACCGTTACCGGTATACTGAATCCATTATATGTATATGTATTTGTAGTAAACTAAAGACCAACAAACTATTTTACTGTAAAGGTACACATAAAAGTTCATAATATAACCAAGGGTATTCACGCCTACGCATGTAACCCAAGTTGTGGTTTGTTTATTAGAGTATTCCCACCATAAATACAATATCAGGAACTATAAATAAGTCTTATAATAAATGTAATTCGAAAATAAAAGGCTTTTGATAGCTAAATTGTAATTTCTATAAAACTACGCTTTAACTAAACCTACCGCTGCGCCGTTTTCTTAATAATGGATACGTTATCTGATTACCCTACGCTTCATTCTACCACAGAATATGCAAAGGTCCCGAAATTAAACCAGAGATAAAACAAAACTGTTTAGAAATTTTTAATTGTATTCCAGCAGTGTTTTAGACTGTTTTGTATAGAAAGTTGACCTTATTAACATAAACAAGAAAAGAGTCAGTTTTAAACACATCGTTCAAGTGACGATTAGCATCTAACATCAAATATTGTGAACAGACCTTTGTCCCGGAACCATTTTAGGGGAATGACCCGAAACCATAGTGCAAAGATAAACATCAATGACCCTTCATTAGTTTGATTAGAATGGTTTATCTGGTTCAGCAAAAAAAAAGTAAATTCATAACTCAAAAGCGAAAACAGTGTAATGATGTAACTTTACTTCTGTTGGACGTAACATAAATACGAACGTTAAGACAAACCTAAATGACCCTAACCCACCCACAAAATGGACGAATTCACAATTTATCAAAGTTTCAATTGCTGACCACCACAAAGCGAATTCCTAGCTGACCCTTTTGTTTAAAACAGACATATTAGCTCGTCGGCACAGGCCGCAAGGTTGTCGTCAAGTCCTAAAGTATTCACAAATTCCCAACTATAAGTGTTATTCAGTTATTTACGAGTATTGCGAGCGCCCTTCCATTAGTGAGGTCTCGTTAGCTGCTGGTAAACAAAATCAAGAGATTATTAAAGGAGATAAACAACTACTTGGTAGAGTTATGACACCATTGAAATCCGTTATGAGTTAAGAGACAACGAAGTTTTGAAATGAAAACCTTGTTGGTGAAATATTAAACTCAAATAAAGAGCGAAGATAATGGGAAATTTTAATATGGGATACTCGCTTTTCCTCTTCAAGAAAAGTTGATATAATCTTCGATGCTGTATGAAAAGCATAAGCTGTTTTTGCATTTTCAGATGGATTTAACGATAGAGAATTAGAGAATGTTACGGCAATTACCTTGGGTTACAAATTATATAGAAACTGAATCTTTTAAACGCGTTTTTCCTGAAACAAGTCGACGTGCCTCACCCCACTGATTGTTAAATTTGTATCCCTGAACTAAGCCCTACCAAGATAAACACTAGGAGATATATTATGATCCCTGCTACACTTGTTCCGAATCACCATTTATGAGTCTCCTATTTTTTGTAGTGAGCTGAACATCTTCTGAAGGTACTAACAGGGACTCGGATTTATTGTGACTCGTAAATCAACAAGGGTAAGAAACTGTTTTACTGTGTCTGATATCCTTCACAATAATAGTTTGTAAAGTTCACAAAACATAAGTAATATTACTGCATTGTAGTTGTTGTTACAGTATGTTGTCATTTTCTCAATTTGTCAAAAATGGCTACATCTCAACGTTTTACCTGTTCATCCTTATTATGTTTGAGTTGAGATATACGGTAAGGCGTAATGTTTGTATCTTACTTGGATACAGACGATATATCTGTCAGCTTTAACAATCAATTACGATGCCTCCCACTTACAAAATTTTATATCAGTAGTTACTACCCTACGTAATGTCTCTACAAGAATAAAACACATTACTTTATTCAGCATAAAAACGTTCAATTTGTCACGCACTTAGCAGATACCTATTGCACGTATTTCTAACAAATCGACATACAGGCTATAAGCAAATAGAGAATATATATGCAGATGTGATTCGCTTCATGTACAGCGCCTCGGTGAGAGTAAACTCGCTTATATGGGTAAGCAGAGATTACCTTAACTAGCGCAAGGTAGTGAGTATGTGTGTTATGTGTTCACGTCTCGTATTAGATATTTGTCACATACTAAATACGTTATGTAGTAGCACTAGTACCTTCACTTCATCTTCTGAGAGAAGTGGGTCACTGTGTTGTGAGCCGGTAAGTAATAGAGCTCATTATACAAGTAAGTATAAGCTGCAACTGCTGCGAGGGACGTAGACACGTTATTTGTGCGATCATTAAGAACATCACAACACCAAGATCTAGATAAAATCGTAACGCAAACACCTAAAAACATACGCGCTAAAACCACATTATAAATAAGGACAGTACTGAAACTACGTAGTAAACGTTCGAAATAACTCACACAGACGCGCTCATTGACGAGACTCCAAGCGATTGTCGCGGTGCTATCAGTTGCGGTTGCCGAGAGGAGAGGTCACCGCGAACTTCAAAAAAATGGAAGGTAGTTTATTATTTCAACATATAGGCCTAGTTTCCAAACTGTCCTTATTTATACTGTGCTAAAACAGAGGAATATCCTACGTAAACAAATCAACTCCGATTCAATAGATTGAACAATATAAAATGTCAGTGTACTGGCTATTTAATTGCCAGTGTATTAATACACTGGCAATTTAGAGATGGTATTAGAACATGAACAACGGCACTTCGTAGCTCTGTGTGAAATACCATGTTACCTTTGGGAGACGTTTTCGGAAGGCAATCCTAAAAGTTCGCTTATCCGAATACAGTTTATGATACGATGAACAACGAAGAGATAAGATGTCATTCTTATGAATTTTGGGAGAAACTCTTCTTTTCACGGTGAGACTAAAATTATTTTGTTGAAAAAATACTACGTATACCTAACCAACCATCAGCAAAAAAAAAACAGATATGAATTTATCTTCAAGATAGTCTGGGTGTCTGAAGTTTGAAAAAGTCTGTTCAGCCACGCTATCATAAGCATATATTTATCTCTCCATTAAAATTATAGTTAATTTCCATATTCTCCACATATAATGTTTTTTTCTGAATAGTCTTGAAAACTTTTATTTACCCTGTCAATATTGTTATATCGTTTTTTGCACGTAAAGAAATTAACGAAGCAGTAACGTTGTCTTCATAAAGTCCATTTGGTTAGTATACACGACATAGAAACTAGAGTTAGCACTTACAATACATCTACCAGAGAAACAACACAAACTATTTATTGCTACACCACTGTAGTATGTAGGTGTATCAAATGTCCCAGTACGGGATTGTCCCGTCTGTCTTCTATAGTTTTCAGGACGTTGTTGGGTCCGACGCGTACACTGCACATGATAGAGGCGCATCGCTTAACATGGTTGCGTGAAAGCTATTTATTCCCGCTTCTGCGAACATGCCGAAAGCCCTGCAGTAGCGGGCAACCCTATCAACAACTAGAATGCATTATTGTATTGAACGCGCAGAGCGCTGTATGCCTTCTGTGTGCATGTGACTGACTGCATATATAGAACAACTGACAGTACGCTAAATAGTGTAACCTTTACTTCAGCAGTGCATTTTGCAAAGCCAAAATATTGCAGCGGACAGTCAATGCTCTGCGCTCACGCTCAATATTCAGGCTCTCTTTTAGGTCAACCATCGGGTAGGTTTTATTACCTGCCTTAAAGACTAATACCGTAGTATTGTATTGAGCCATGAACCCTTAACCTCATCAGTGACAGGAACTTATTATCTACATAGATTAAGTGGGAAAAATACGTATTATTGAAGCTAATTCAAAAACTATCCAAGCAAAGTTAATAAAATTTATATGGGACCACCTCGAAGCATACCATTTCAAACAAAAAAAGATTTTTCAAAATCAGTCAACAATTGACGAAGATATCAAGAGGCAATGTAATGGGCTGATAGTTTTTGATCAGATAACGAACAGATGTCCATCAGGCTGCCTAGTGCGTATTCACGGTCGGATTGCGCTCGGTTTTCGTCGCTATTGATCCGTGAAAATCGTCTTAATGGAATTAACTACCGATACACCCCATGTTCGGCACGATTCATTAAGCGAACGACTTACTCATTGGCTAATGGCTAATGGGCTCTGGCTAATGCTTGCTAATTGGATTTGCTAATATGAATATGCAGGGCCGGCTACGTATGGTATTCCGTTTTCTTCCGCCTTCTTTAAAAAAAATGTCACCCAAGGTACGGTAGCACCTGCCAAAACAAATATTGTCTGTCACTCGCAGACCACCAAAAAGGTATCGTGCGCCATCAAACTGATCCTCTTCCTCTTGTTTAATAACAGTTGCTCATAAATAATGTTCAGTAGTTCTAAATGGCTGCGTGTGATAAACTGTCACGTAGCGCCTAGTGCCACCCACGCCTAGGGCTAGGGCGCCTAGGGCTCGTGAAAGAAATTTTTATTTCAAAGAAGTTTACGATTACGATGTATGTATCTATGTATCTATTATACAACACTATCACTAGTATGTAGTACAATTTTGTTAAAGAAAATAAACTATTTGTATTTGTATTTGTACTTATCTGTGTATCCATTATAGTATATTGTACTTATATACCTTTTATTTGCACCAAAGACAGCCCCATTTTATGTTCAGGGAATCACTGTCCATTCCAAGGTTGCCTGGAAGAGATCGCAGTAAGCGATAAGGCCGCCAATTGTATATTTTGTAGTGTATTACTTTTTCTTTATGTAATTATAATCTGGTTTACAATAAAGTATATATAAATAAAATAAATAAATAAATAAGCTTACTTAGAAAAATGAAAATAAATTCATACATCAATCACATCAACACATTTTTCAGGTATATTCGAGTCAAATTCAAATTCAAATTCAAAAGTCATTTATTCAAAATAGGCTGAGAATCAGCACTTTTCAAACGTCAAAATTACATAAGACAGTCCCCCAAAAACGCCCACCCTTCACCACTTCCTAGTGCTTAGCTGGGAAGAAGAAGTGGCGCAACAAACTCCCCAGCAGCACAGCTGTCTGTTCAGTTAGAAAACTTGATTCTATACAATAGCAGTTACGCAAAACAATTTACATTATGCAACGTAAAACATTACAACTCATTAAATAAAAAACTGTAATGAGTAGATTATGTAATAATAAGTTGTCAATAATAAGTTTAAAAAAATAAATTGACTTATACAGTCAAATAAAATGAACTAACCAATTATATGAACTGTCTAGTCGAGTCTATATATATATTATAGACATAAAATATGCGACGCGGTCGTTACCGGTAAAGTACTTTCCGTCCATAAACACCTCGCTACACAATATCTCCTTTTTATGAACACGTAAAGTATCCTCTCTACGTAAGAACTGACACACGTGACAGTTTATCACACGCAGCCATTTAGAACTACTGAACATTATTTATGAGCAACTGTTATTAAACAAGAGGAAGAGGATCAGTTTGATGGCGCACGAGATCTTTTTGGTGGTCTGCGAGTGACAAACAATATTTGTTTTGGCAGGTGCTACCGTACCTTGGGTGACATTTTTTTTAAAGAAGGCGGAAGAAAACGGAATACCATACGTAGCCGGCCCTGCATATTCATATTAGCAAATCCAATTAGCAAGCATAAGCCAGAGCCCATTAGCCATTAGCCAATGAGTAAGTCGTTCGCTTAATGAATCGTGCCGAACATGGGGTGTATCGGTAGTTAATTCCATTAAGACGATTTTCACGGATCAATAGCGACGAAAACCGAGCGCAATCCGACCGTGAATACGCACTAGGCAGCCTGATGGACATCTGTTCGTTAACTGATCAAAAACTATCAGCCCATTACATTGCCTCTTGATATCTTCGTCAATTGTTGACTGATTTTGAAAAATCTTTTTTTTGTTTGAAATGGTATGCTTCGAGGTGGTCCCATATAAATTTTATTAACTTTGCTTGGATAGTTTTTGAATTAGCTTCAATAATACGTATTTTTCCCACTTAATCTATGTAGATAATAAGTTCCTGACACTGCTATTTACATAGCAGGTAGTGTTATTCGGATTAGTGTGGGGTAGATACCACAACTGAACTAAAAAGTGAAAAAAATAACACGGAAGGAGTCATTATGTACATATATTACACGGCAACAAGTAAGTGCACAAAGAAGTGATCGACTTTCCGTGTACAGTACCCTCTGCATCCTCATATTGCAGCAACATGGGAGACCAATATATTTTTGATGACATTTTTAAGAATTTAGTCACGTATCAGAATGTATTGCTCCGGGAGAATTTACGGTTAAAATGTTAACTTTCAAATGTGTAAGAGGGATTTTTATATGCGCTGACTGTTGAGATTCGATGCTGGGGTTCAGCAAATAAGGAAATAAAGAAAATTGGGATTCTTTTTGTCAGATATCTCTTGTTGTATAAATTAACTTTATACGCTGCTTTCCAATTTATCCTTTCCATAAAACGTCGTGTGGTAGTAACGTTCAACATACCATTAATTACAGTAGATGGGAATGAAATGCTGTAATTTACTTCAACCGAATTAAAATGAGACATTTCGTTAATGAAACTCAAATACACAATTGCCTGTATTGATAGATTGATAGCAAATAAAATTCGAAGTCCTTTTTAATTTCACTTTAATCTAAATCAGCCACTAAACAGTCCACAATTCAATCATTAAATATCGGAATAAAAAGGTTCCATCTCTAATTTAGCATTTTATCACTTCGGGTGGACGACGTGTCTCCACAAAAGTCTTTTTATTCCGGTAATGATCGTGTATTGTATAAAATAAATACCAGACTCGACGAAATGCATTGTCAAAATCAAAAAAGCTGTTAAATTATTCAGCAAGTCCTATCCTTTGTGAAGTAAAAGTCGCGTATATTTTTTAATGCAACGTACCTACTTTCATGCAATGTTACAAACTGATAACAAAGTTCGTTCATTGAATCCGATTTAGGATATCACTTCACAATATTACGACTGGAAGACAAAGATTTCCCAAGGTTCTGGCAGAGTTTTCTGAATTCTGTGACCTTACAGTTTATTTTTACAAGATAAACGAACTCTGCGTTTTCAATTTCGAAAAAATGCTTTTAGTAGGTTTTAGCAAAACATAAAACTTATCTTGCGAAAGTACAACGCCTAAAAGCCTCTCATTTCAGTCATTTTGAAATTAAACTAATGAGGAAGCCAATCAAGACAGTTGCTTGTGATAACGACACCTACATCTCACTGCCACTAGTCGTATCACCCCACGACTTTGGAGACTTGCCAAAGACGAAAACCGGTCTGTAAGAGTGTAATTCCAGTTTTTACTGCGGCTTCTATAAAACTAATCGCCTGAAAGGTTCTTTGAGCGACAGGATAATCTTTAGCATCTTAAAAGTAATGATAACACTTTGAGAGCGGTGACTGATCGAGGAAAAGAATATTTAATACAAATGAGACTCGAGAGAGACTATAGTTTGTTTACAATAGGCAGCAATCATGAATGTTTTCAGATTATGCAGACAGAATATAACGTCATAGAAAATAAAAAAAACATGTTTGGAACAAGAAAACCATTGCACCTATCAAAATAATAAGGGTATCAGGATACTACATCAATACGTGTACCCGAATCCTCATAAAAATTCGTTTTTTTTTTTGTTACAGTGTACAAAAATATCAAATGTAAGCCTATTATTTTTTGCTGTTTATGGTCAGGGTCAGATGTGCCCCTCAAAGAACACATAAAGTTTACGATTCTTGGAGGGTGTCCAGGAGACTCCCGTCCATTGCCAAAGCCTACATGTACCGCTCTATATAAGCGATGCAAAAAATGTTCGAGTGTGAGAGTAATAATTATACAGTACAGCGTAAATGTTACGTGCACGCTGCTTCACGCGCGGGGTGAGTACAGTACTCAAGTGAATTAAGTCTTTAAATGTAAATGGTACGGTAGTTTTAGTACCTAACAGTGGTTGAAAATAAAGACTAAAACGCTTTATAAGTCTTCATTTTGAGGGTCCGAATTTGGGTCCGAATTTTCCTTTTATTTATTGGCTTGCGAATGGAAATTTCCTTGTTTGATGAACGGGGACTATTTTAATTGCAGTCTAATCACAGTTGTAGCCTGTAAATAGATTATCTTGAGTGGTGTCTCTTACCTGAAACAAAAAGAAAACAATATGATAAATAATAACATAATCTCTTTTAATACTTTTGATTTTGCTACAGTCAAAATAGACGTTTACTAGACACCAAAGACCAAAGCTTTCACAGCGTAGCGGTCGTAGCAGTGACGTCATCACGTCGGCTACGTCGTAGCAACCACATAGTCCTCTGTACTTCAGAATACTTTTTTCCTTTTTTTTGTAGTTGTCAACGGCGGGCGGCTATTTCATTTAATATTATAATGGGGCATTCACTTTCCTACCAAGGTGTCATAAAATAGTATCAATTTGTCTAAGCACAAAGAATATCTTCCAAAGTCAGAACCACAAGTTAAACTGTCATAGTTTAAGACTTTCTAAGCTTCCCGTCCTGTGAATGGTTTGAACAGGGCCTTTTTTTTCCAACTGTGTCATAAATCCAGCAAATCTTTGAGGAGGGAACTAAGATCGTTTGTAGTCCGTCATCAGCAAACTGTTTTGAGGTATTCAGATAAAAGTGGTTGCGTGTTTTCGCTTTCCCTGTGTTGATCGATGATAGTAGATTCTTTCATGGCATTGTAGACATTTATATAATGACATAACGTCACGCCTGAAACACGCCTGTTAGGCAAACGTGTACCTGTAGTACACCCACATTTCACCAGTCATGTTTAAGTCCCATGTAATAGGGGGGAGCCTATTGCCATCAACCGGGCACAAATCCTGACTCCGGACTGCTACTGAGAAATTCCTAATGGAAAAACATTTATATTATCCTAGTACCTATTAGTCCGCTGTCCTTAGTTTTAACGCTCTTGACGCTTTTGGTCGAGATATTAATCAGACGAGCAGTCTACGATTTCATAAGTCATGATGGTTTCAACTGTAATATTATGCAACCCTTTTTCACTAACTTACGTAAAAAAATATAGTAAAGATATTAGTTTGACCCTGCGCGATGTCAGAATAACAAATAAAAACTAACCCAATGTAATAAATTACGTTTATGTAAATTCTTTATTATGTACTCGTAATTTGCCACTTCATTTTAATATTCCAACCGTTTTCACAAATAATTTGATATCAAATTCCCCTTAATCGTGAAACGAAAACATTATGTATACGTATGTCCATTATCAAAATATCAGTATTTTGTCTAACAATTATTAACCCAATTTCAGATATATCTAGGTACAGGGCAAATAACTGATACGGTAAACTTTATATTATTACTGGAGTTATTACGCAACCTTCGCCTCACCCTGAATATCTGAGATTCTGCTAACATACCAGAGTAAATATTAATCTAGATGAAATCTTGCTGTTTAATTTTCTCGCAAACTTTGATATCAAAACCAAGAGGCACGTTGGATCATAAAATTGGGCGATTTTTTAGAACAACCTCATAGACTTGATGCTAAAGCCACTCATAATGCAATGAAATCTATTTTTGATAGCATCATGTTATTAAAAAAATGGCTCTAATAAAAAGATATCTGGAGTCTGGGATATCGACAGCAGGATAGACACAAATAAAGTAGTTATACGATTAGAAGTTTTAATGTAGTATGTAATTAAGTTACTAATAACAGAAATGGGAAAGATACCTAACCCTCGTCCGCAAGCCCATTAGAATTGCTTGATATTTTTTGAAGAAATGAAAAATCTCAAACTCGCGTCTTCATTGAAAATAATGAAGTGTTCACTGTCGTCTGTCGAGCAGTCGAGAGCTGTCTCTTGTCTGTTATTAATGGAGCGGAGACGGTCTGAATCGTTATGGATATTAAAAAGAACATTGTAAATGCCTTCTTTTAGGATTGCTTCGCTAAAACGAATGACGATTTGTATTCGTCGTTGGCGGCAGGAAGCGAGTTTTTGCCCGTTTCGGCGTGTTGCCCTCGCTGTAACTTCAAAAGTGACGCATTTTAGTTGGGCATAAATTGCCTAAATTTAACAGAACCAACGTTTTTGTGAGCTCAGTTGTCTTAATATTTGATGACAGTGAAATTAGCTTGACATGAACTTATAATAAACTTTATATCTCATCTGAACGTAACGGTATTTCCTTCAATACACTATCAACAAAAAAAGAAAATTAACACAGTTTTATAACCTGGCAGCGGCAAAACATTAAAATTACATTGTTAAAATTAATTAGGTGCCATGCGAAAACCTGCCAATTATTTTTAACTAAGTGGCAAATTGAAATATTGACATGAGTACACAATCATTTCAGTACTCAGTAACATCAACACACAATTTTTTTTTTTTTTTTTGACGGTGGGAAATTATAAAATACGTTCTCCCGCTCTGGGCGGAGCAGGAGGGCGTGTCAGACTTTTACTGACTAAAATCCACCCGTGTTCCTTCCGTTGCCTGAATGCCGGGGCCGCGATATCCCTTTCGGGCAAACTCCCAACCCTGGCAGGCATTGGCCCTTACGGACCCCGTCAGTTGGCGCTGACATCTCTTTGAGGCGTGCGTGGAACACAACGCGCCGTTGACCCGGGTCTGGTCCTTATCGGACGGCGAGCTAGCCATTGCTCACCGTCCGCAAGCCCGCGCCTACGGTGGCCGGAAGTCGGCTCGCGATTCCCAACGCCCGGCGCGTCTCCTGCGGCGACTAGGGGCGCGAGGGCGCGAATCTTGCCTCTCCCTCGCGCGCTGCGCCTCCTCCTTCGCGAGCATTACTGCTTCGCAGAAGGAAGTGACGGCCTCCCATGCACTCTCGCTCCGGACCATGGCCTGAACCAGGGCCGGACGCGAGAGATCGCCGCCGCCGATCGCCTCTGTGAGGACACGGCGGTGCCCCGCACAAGCAGGGCCACCGTAAGCTCCACCATGTCCTCCAGGCGATCCACACAATGGTGACACCCGAGCGTTTCCTCCCGCCTTATATGGAACAGGAACCTCCCGAAACAGCCGTGTCCGGTAAGGACCTGCGTCAGGCGGAAGGTGAGGACGCCGTGGCGCCTCTCTAGCCACTCCTCAAAGAGGGGACTTATCGCTACAATTGCATGGGAGGCCGTCACCTCCTTCTGCGAAGCAGTTATGCTCGCGAAGGAGGAGGCGGAGCGCGCGAGGGAGATGCAAGCTGCACGCCCTCGCGGCCCTAGTCGCCGCAGGAGACGCCCCGGGCGTCGGGAGTCGAGAGCCGACTTCCGGCCACCGTAGGCGCGGGCTTGCGGACGGTGAGCAATGGGCAGCTCGCCGTCCGATAAGGACCAGGCCCGTGTCGACGGCGCGTTGTGTTCCACGCGCGCCTCAAAGAGATGTCAGCACCAACCGACGGGGTCGAAAGACCAATGCCTGCTGGGGTTGCGGGTTTGTCCGAAAGGTATATCGCGGCCCCGGCATACAGGCAACGGAAGGAACACGGGTGGGTTTTAGTCAGTAAAAGTCTGACACGCCCTCTCGCTCTGCCCAGAGCGGGAGAAGTCATTTGATGATTTCCCATCCTGGAAAAAAAAAAAAAAAAAAAAGGGGCGCTTTAGAGAGTTTATCTTCAATTGGGCGGATCTTAAAACTTCCTCGGATATGCTCTTTTCTTAGTATTTCCTTAAGAATGACACCTCCTGCCCATTTCAGCATCCTCATATAATAATACTACAATGCTGTTGCATTAAACTATTGTTTACAAACAGTCCTTTTCATGCTGTAACGAAAAGAATTCGTACCTTTTCGCGGTCGTTGACTTGACAACATTCGTTTTTTATTACCTCTGTTGCCACCTAGTTTACCCACTTTTGACTTAAATGACCTCGTTAAAGACGAAGTTTTATCGGTGAGCGAATGTGCAAATAAATAATATAGAAGCTAAGCTTATTCTGTAAATAATTTAATTGATTTCACCTTTTGTGACACAGGGAGCTTATACGAACATTAAGTGGATATTTATAATGGGTAATCTAACTTGACTTAATTATAATATTATAAACCTATTTTCGTACATATTTTACAAGCTTATAGTTGAATGCGATGGACCACTACGTCACGAAGTTCTAGATCACTCAGTCAAAGCTGCACTTGAGTTAGTTACAAACTGTCACAAGCGTTCCCGCAAGTCTTTAAGAACTCTAAACTTTAGTTTCTACTGAGCGCATACTTTTGGTTCTTTAAAAACATTACAAAACCCTTTGAAACTGGTTAGCTCGTACCTTGGGGAAATATTTACTAACGGACTACTTTGTTTTGAGATTACTCAAAGCAAAACTACGTAACAAAAGTTGTTCTTTAAAAACAACATTTTTCTCTTCTAAAAATATAAGAAGCTTTCGATTATAAAAATTTCAAGTTTCATAAAGAGTAGAAAATATTACACTTAGTATGTAAGAGAATTACCTTAACTACTCTCGAGACTAAAAAAAACCCCGTTATCTAAATATTATATAGGCACCAAGATTGGAACCATTTTTGAAAGTTTTAAGGTTAGTAAGTAATACGAAATTACATTTAAAGTTCTTCATTTCACTTCTTATGCTGGACGAGGCATTAGATATTAACCTAATTATGTATTTCCAAACTTAGCCAGACGTTCAATTAAGATTTTCAACTGAAGCCACAGTCTGGAACGACGCCAGTTGAGTACGGGTCGAGCTTGAACACGCAATATTGTAATTCGGCCATTAACAAACTGGGACTCTGTGTCTCAATGCCCCGATAAATAAATTAATATTTACTCTTAGTTTTTCCATTAAATTGGTACACGGAAAGAGAGCCATTCCCAATATCCTACAATAGTTCCCTGTGCCAACGTAATTTAATACTGATTTTAAAAAACTATGTAAAGTTTGTGTTTGTGGTTATATTTATTTCAACTTTACATAGTTTTTTTTTAAATGTTAACGCAACACTTACATTCCATTACCATACCGAAATAGGAAACTAAAATACTTTTTCACTAGTAACCCGAGAGGCACAAAAAGTGGACGGCTTTTTGTTTTTGGGCAATAGCCAATATTCTCACACAGGGTGGCTATCTACTCGGATTTCCCATGGATTTGTTGCTAGTTTCCGAAGTAGCTACACTATTCGATGTTAAAGCGGTCCTTTTTCAACATCCCAGCGATAGATTAAAGGGTTACAAGCCATTCTTTTTTGATTTGGCAATTTTACGAACTTTGAAATATTTTTATAGCTTTACCGAAAACAGATGATGGAGAAATAGTGCCGAATTTTGAGTTAACATTTTCCTGTCCTCTTTGTTACTGACAGCATCGCTTTATATACACATTTTCACTCAGTTAAGTGGCAAACGGATGCGTAGGTAAGTGTTGTAGAAGCTTTACTGAGACCTGGGGGGGTTAATGTTTCGTGATAAATAACATAGAAAGCTGAAAAAAACCTGGAACGACAAAAAAAGATATATAAATAGCGCCTCTTGGAACGCTGATTGAAAGAATTGAATTGGTTATTGAAATAAAATATTTCATCAATAAAACCGAATCCCCAGCTACTGGAATTTAAAAAAATCATCCAGTAACATTCACAAAATTGATGCAAAAAGTCCAAGAACGAAATGAAACGTCAACTGTTACCTTAAGTACAAAGAATGCAAATGAAAGCGGTTCTCGTTAGTTCAGTTCAGGACTCGAACCTCCGGCTCCGCGCTCCGGCGCCGCGCCGCCATGTTGAAAGGAACGGATGGAAATTGGAAACCTACGGTGACCTAGAGCTTTAATTTGCTGCTGTAGGTACATTGAATGTGAACGTTTTCCGAGTACTCGTATTGAACTGGTTTGCTTTTATTTGCAGTGTTGGTAGGAGAATACTTTACAGTTTTACAATGCTAGGGTACTTTTAAACAGATTTTCTTCGGAGAATATTAAGTAAACTACAACACTAACTACTATTTTATTTTTAAAATATTTAATAAAACATTCGGCATTTTTACTTAAAAATCCACAAAATTCGTGGTCCAATGACCTTCTGGCGCATTGAAAAAGGCTGTATTTCAATAAGGCACGTAAAATCAGAGGAGTTTAAAAAAGGGGAGAAATTCAATCAAGCATGTTAAGAATAATAAGAATACATGAAAAATAAAGTAACTTTTCTCAAACATGCTTCGAAATTCGGGCATTATTAACCGACTTCAAAAAAAGGGGGTTATTTTTGTAGCGGCATCTACATCGCTACATGCAAACTACGCATCAAAGACCTGACGTCACACAACATCCTGACGTCACACAAATCCTGCATCGCGCAATTAGAGTTTACCGCGCGATAAACATATATACAAGCTTCCCGACTTCAACCTCTGGGCAATTGCCCGCCAGACATCACACCCGTCTAGTCGGAGGATCCTCCCTTTTCTATGGGGGATAGGTGAACTTTACACCTTGTTCCTCATACCCCTAAATTTTGACAACCTTTTTCGAGATAAATCGAAATTGTTGTACTGGTCGAATAAAATCCATATCTGTTGCGTTTAGCGGCCTTATAAATTACTATGAAAACTCATATCTGTCGTGTTATTTAAAAATGGAACGAACTTTTCACTTCATGGCAACCAAGGAGGTATCAAAGATTTTATTTAAATTTCGATTTGGTTTCAGATTAAAGTAAACGGGGTGATAGACGTGCGAGCATGTACGCATACCTATGGCTCGGCGACCTTTTTCGCCAGTGTGTCATACTAAGTACGCGCAGTTTAAAATCGCTGAGTAAGTTCGTCAGCGATCCAACAGGTTTGAAATTTTGCTCGTAGCCCGCCTTGGTTCATAGTTTTGTACGTCTGTCATCGCCGCGAGTCGCGAGCCGGCATTTTATTTCGACATTTGTGTAATTTTTGTTTAGTTTGGTCCAGAAAATTCGACATCATCGCAATACAGTGTGAGCAAACTTCACGTGTGTCACCGACGGCGATCCGAGTAAGTTCACGAACTTAAAAACCTCGTACTTTAAATTCGCACGTCTATCACCCACTTAAAGAAGAAACAAATCCACTTATTGGCGCGTGAAAAATTATCTTCGTTCGTCATTGATTCTGGAATGTATTATTAATTTACTTACCTTGAATTTTCACGCATTATATAATGAGAAAAGTACTATACAAGCTTTAGCCGCAACCAGATATTGATGGACTTCGCCTCGGCCCAAATTTTCACGATCGTCCATCAATGCCCCTGTTGCAGGCCGCGATTGTTATGTATATCTTATACATTACAGTCGCTAAAGGTGTTTATGTTCGCATAACTCGTCAAAATGTAGGGAAGGGCAGTTTTTTTTTCGCGATTTCATGGTTAATCCCATAGGGAAAGTTGTTCATAATGATGAGTACAATGGCCCCTTAAGAGGATGCCCATGAATTCAATTTCACCCTGTATATTATTAAATATTATATAATCATAAAGCGGGCGACCACTGAAAATCAGTGGTGTCTGGGTCTCCGTGTAGCACAGCATCATGCTAAGTGGAGCCTTCTTGTCACAGTCATGACGTGCCAGCAGCTGCCGACTTTTTCTGTTTTGTGCTCGTTATTGTATTGTTGTCGTTATCTACTCGAGTTTATTATCTTTTTTTTATGCACGTGTGTTCTGTGACAAATAAACTTGTTTTTCTTTCTTTATTTCTTTCATACAATATTATACACGATTAATTTTAAATCGTTCTGGAGCCGAAACACAGTGACTCCAGACGATTAATAGGTACTATTAGCGTTGTTATTGTTTTTTTAAGACACCTAATATAGAAGTTAGAAATTTATCACTTTTATTCTGTCATTCGAGTTAAATCTTAGTAGCACTTCCACTATTTCATTCATAAACGCAAGATCGTACGAGATCCGCTCGGTGATGACGTAGCGCGGCAAAGCTGTGCGTGTGCGAGTCCGGCTGCAAGTAAGTACCTGCAAGTAGGTATTTCATTTCTGGTACGGTAGGTTGGTGTAAGTTCATTTACCTCCGTTATCTCTCGTTTGTATCGGAAGCACGCGGCACGGAGTTTACCACTATCACATCTCCTCGTAAACGAGAGAAACTAATTGAAATTTCATTCACCACTCTCGCATCACGAAATCACTAGTACGCGTACCTTTTTAACTAGACACGACGAGTACGCTTGGGAGTTGTATTTAAGGCCTTGA
Source organism: Agrochola lota (assembly GCA_947364205.1). Taxonomy (NCBI): domain Eukaryota; kingdom Metazoa; phylum Arthropoda; class Insecta; order Lepidoptera; family Noctuidae; genus Agrochola; species Agrochola lota. Next base: position 13,381,177 of record OX376235.1, on the reverse strand, counting down.
ATCGAGTGTCGACCAATCGAGCTAATAGGTACTTAATAAACCATATTTATGATAAATAAAAAAAATACTGCCTAAACCAATTTTTATGCGACAAGGCTTGGTTGCGGCCGCGGCGCGGAGGCTTCTACAAAGGCAGGCAATGTAACAGAAAAAATGAATCGTTTTATCTGTCCGATAGAGTTCATTATAAGATGGTGGTGCCCTTTTCTATGAAAATATTGGACCGAATTAAGACCTTATTTTTATACACTTAACCATGGAATTCGGTTGTGCTTCCTTTTGAAGTCCGGTCGGACACTTCTCAGAATAATTTTAGTAAACTGCGTACCTACTTACCTTGTACCTAGTTTGGTGAAATTTCTATTTGTTACCGTTTACGGTTAAGAAATAAAGTCTGAATTCGCTTTTCGTATTTTTATTTGTGTACCTATTTATCTATTGCGTATGTGTTTTTATGCTGTCTGATCGATGAATGGATTTTTCGATGGGTACCGTTCGCAAGTGTTGCCGTTCGTCGATACGTTTGACGTACATATGCATTGATCGCAGTTACTTCGAGTTCTCATTATTTCACAAAAAAAAACAATAAATTAGATTTTTCGTGTTTTTTTTTAATTGTAATTTATTGAAAATAATAGTCCCAATTGTTTCGAGTTCGATGATCGAGTTTATGGCTTTTCGTTCCAGAACGAGCTAAAATTAACCGTGTATAATTAGACATAGCCCTTTAAATTCTCCAGGATTCTTTTTTTTCTTTTTCGATATCTCTCTCTCGAAAAATCATATTCACTCAAGCAAAAAAAAAAAAAAAAACTATTGCGCTTTCATAAATAGAACTCCACGAGATACAGGTTCAAAACAATTCCTTGCTTCATTAAAAATATCAAACAGAAACTGCTGAGCAACTTCAATAGCATTGTAATGCGTCATACACTTCGTTATTACCCCGACCTCACTCGTCTCGCTCCACATTCTTACTCCAGTATTTTAATTAGTGAAGCATTTCTTCACTGCAGCCTCTCCCGTGGTTCCGCATATTTTATGAATATCATGAGAGATGCGCTGAATAAGACGAGGGAGCGATAGTATAAAAGATTGTACGCAGTTGTGTTATATAAAAACTGTCGGTATATTAATTAAAAAGCTCCTGAAATGTTTACAAATGAAGTAGTGAGCGATCGCAGCACTCGTAGATAAATAGATGAGTCGTTGAACTTGGCAGCAGTTCACGCTGCTAAGTGCACATGGGAGGCTATAATTAGAACGTAGTTATTTTGGTAACTGCATGCTCCCGTTCACATTATCTAACGTCGTAGGCAACCACAAATGTGGTGTGTTGACATCTGTAACGTTGTGTACCTGATTTACGAACTAATTACACCTGCCAACATCAATCAGCGACAGCAACAGAGTTGATTCAAACTGACAGATGTGACTTGATGCTTCTGTTTTATCACCGAACTATGAATTTTCCTTCGAAACTAGCAAGTAAAGATGATACTTACTTTCCATTTTCAATTTATATAAAACTACGCAATAGTAACAAACCATAACACATTGAAGTTTGCCAACAACATGTAAATTACTAACTCTCCCATTTATCTTATGTAAGTGTGTCACATGGAAGGTCTTCTACATCTATTTCCCTATATTGTTTCTTTATCATTTTAAGTTTCTTAGAAACGTGTGAATTTCTGAATATGTCAACCGCTATGAAAATAATAAAGACAAATTGCGTTTCGCCCACGTATCAAGCGTAGCGTCGTAGGTGCTCTAAACGTCACATTACCGTGTCACGGAAAATAATAAAGCCCCACAGGACGCTTGCGTTTCTCCGTCCAGCGATATTTCGACACATGTTCTTAAAACATTTTGTATTAGGACGCATGCGGTCTTTACACACACCTCCGTTTCAGGCGCGTTTTTATCGGTCGATAATAACGCTGCGTTTTACAAAATGTACTGAAAACAGATATCGCAATGAGGCTTGCGTTATTATCACGCGATAAAAACGCGCCTGTAAGGGTGAGAACAGGTTAGAAATATCGCACGACAAAAACGAAGCAGTGGGGGAGAGGCAAAGACCGTGCAATTCTGTAGGTTTGACAAAAATATCTGGGTTGTATGGCTTTGGCCGACCTAGTCTGAATTCGCCTTCTCCTGCCCTTGATTGTCAAGATCGTAGTAACACAACCTGCCATTTGGCACCTTACCAAAATATTTTGTTTTAAATTGAGAATTATACCTATACAATTTTGGGTAGATGACTTTTGTTTTTGTATTTTTAGTTTATCTATTTTCAAAATTTAATACTAATATATCTTTAGCCTACTGTTCTTCAGGAAGGTCAGGTGCGTAGTACACGCTACCGGCGGCGTGCGTGTGACCAGACATATGAACTTAAACGAAGGAAAAGGAGTATGTAAAGATCGTAGCAGTTGGATCTACGAGTATGTAGTGTCGGCCCAACCCCGTGAGAAGGATGAGTGAGTTTATATATACGTATGTGTAGCTATGTATGTATATCTATTTACATTGAACGTCAATATCTATATAGGATTAGTCTGGCTCTAAATAGGTTCAACGTAACCTTGTACACATTAATCACAATATTTTCAGTTTCATACAAAATTATTTATGTTGTTCGTGCAAACGTTCTGCTCCGGTTGTATTCCACCTTAAGATCAATATAATTAATAATATGGTTGTAAATTGTATAAATTGAAGATCTTTGTGGTATCAAGGGATTGAAGAACTCAAGACATTTGTGAACGGCATGTAATTAATCGAACCTCAAATAATTCCTATTTATTTATCCTATAAATATTATTGAACACTCTAATATAATGAATGCGCCTCTTTTTGTTAACCTAGTTCCTATTTGGGGGTCCTAAAATACTAAATAGCCGAGTAACTGCGACCAACTTAGATGTAGCGCTCGCCGGCCGGGCCACGGTCGCGGCTCCACTCGCGCGGAGTTTTCACAGTTCTAATCCAACCTAACCTGTTTGGTCGGGGTTCCCTAGCTTAGTTACTGGCGTTACTGCGACCAACTGTGAGAAAAGTTCGGCAAATTAAAGAGGCTCATTTATTTAAAAAAAGTGTGCATTATTAGAAGCCTAAAAAGTTTTTAGACATTCATTACATTGTTTGCTTATTTATATAATATAGGCAAATAGTGTACGTGCCTGGATAATCTACAAGAATAATGTATAATAAGTAAGTACAAGTAATATTTAAGTGATTAAGGAGTGTTCTTATAGCGAATGTGAGTACCAATACAAACCATTTTTGGTTTAATGGTACAAAAAAAACATGAACCTGTATTATGACTGTATGCATAAATAAATAAATAATAAATAATTGGAATTAATTTAAATAGAGTGTACATCGTTAGAAGGTCAATAAGTTTTTAGAGGATTAATTAAATATTTCCCTTTGTGAACATAATGTAAATTCTTGTTTCGATAAACCACTGGATTGGTTTCCATTAATTCGAGAGTGTGCTGATTCAATATTAATAGTCGGTATTCAACGAAATAATTCCTTTCAAATAATTTGGTCATTGGGCATTTCATTACAATTTCATAGATTTTTATGAAAAGTGAAGCAGAAACCGCTCAATAATCATTTATGGACGTACAACCACCCCGAGGATGGAAAGAAGAACATAAAATAATTCTGTATATAATTTCAAATAAACACAATTTTTTTTTTGAACCAATTGTAGAGTGAAATAATTGTAGAGTGATATATGGATCACACCGATTACGGATTAAAGCTAATCCGTAATCAACGTGATTGATTACTTCTCTACGATTACTACGATCTATAATTATTGAACTCTGGAAATGCATAATCCTTCTATTGAATAATAATGATGGCAAAAATTATACGAAAAGGAAAAAAAAGGAATCTGCGAAATGGCTTATCTTTTCGTGGAACTAGGAAGAGAAAATTTGAAAGTACCAACAATTACATACAAAAATGCAGGGGGTGCCCAGTTCCTTGGTTTGACAAACTCATTAAGATAAATAAACGAACAGTTGCAGTCTTCTGGAAAAGTTCTAGTAAAAATCTCCGCAATATTAATGAACAAATGGACGCAGTAAATTAAACTTTGCTACTTTAAAGAACGTTCCACTGCCTCGGGGTGCAATATCGTCTCGTTAGAAACACAGAATTGTACTTTGAATTTATTCTACGCTTCCTTTGAAGTGCTATTTAGTCACAATCGTTTAACAATAATGTGTCCTAATCAGCTTGAAAGAAAATAACTAACAATACCGCAGCCACAGATTCCGATTGACTAATCATAAAAGCAGAAGGCTTTTACAGACATTCTCCAATTATTAATGACCTCTAAAATACCGCAGTAATAGCAGTGATAGCATAGTGGTGTGACCGTCTGACTGTCAAGCTATAGGTCTCGAATTCGAACTCAAGGCACGCACCTCTGACTTTTCGGATTTATGTGCGTATTGTATAATTATCACTTGCTTCAGAAACCAGCATGCCCGAGCGATATTTCTCGGCATTTGAAGCCAAGTCAGAGGCTCATGAGCGGCTTTAAAACTCTGACACCAGGATAGTCACTAATCAAACGAAAAGACGAATACCGAAGCAATTACTTAAACAGTTTGTCACGAAGATCCATTAATAAGTAAATCCACGTTAAATAGAACGACATGAACACGACAAGGTTAATTTCTATCATTCATTAGGTGACGATCCTACAGACGGTGTGACTTGACGACGGCGCGGTGCGTGTAGGGTATTACAGCCTTAATTTTGTTTCGAGAAAATTAGATACCTCGGTGTACAGACCGTGTAAGGTCTTGATAACGGACGTTTGGATCATGGTACAAAATAAATAATTTAGCTCATGTTTAATATTTTTATATTTTGTATTTTTTGTGATAAGTCTGGTTAGCTTTTTTTAACAAGAATTCACAATTAATGATAAAGTGAAGAAAAAAATCCATTTTATCATTAACTGTGAATTCTTGTCTTTAAAAATCAAAACTACTTGAAAGATGGATACTCTCTTGTTTGCAATACTGAGATGAGAGCAGAAAGTTTCAAACGTAGATACAAAAGTCAAAAGGATTTTCCCGCACAAATCCAGTAACTTCACCTGACAGACTGTGTCATAGGCCGCTTTCCGAATAAGAACGTAATCGCTCACAGCGCTGACATCAATAATTGGCGTTCCGAGTTAGTTATCGCAGCAGGTGAGGGCTGTCAACAATTCGGAACGCTCGTGAACGCTCTCACGGTGCTCGCCCAACGTCAAAACTTGCCTATCATATTTATTTGTGTTCAAAATACACATTTCTTCTTCTTCGTTGGTTAGGTGGCCACGGTAGCCAGAAACACAATTTCAAAGATGCCACGTTTGTATAAAGTTATGATGCGACTCAAAACAAAACAGCACAACTGTCATCTTTGACAGCGCTCACGGTGATATTAGTAAAAGGCATGGTCGGCGTTATCGCAAGATTTATAATATATCGATAGCGCGCTCAGGCTTATTCGGTACGGCCGTTAGCACGCTCAAATCGATTACAGCGTAACTCGGAATGCAGGGTTAATCTACTTGATTGATTCCACTGCGCGGAACCTTTGAAATCAAAATGGCTTCGTTTCCGACGCATCGAAGAAGTACTCACTACAAAGAAAACACGTGATAGCTTTAATTAGACCATTCTAAAACTAAGTTGTTTACGTAAAACTTAAATAAATATTTTTTTTGTAACAGAATCTATGTTTAAACCTTTTTTGAAGTGAAAACTTCTTTAGCATCGTTGTGATTTGAAAGTCGATGAAACGAAAAAGCGACAGTAAAAAGAGACAGACACATAAATTCATAAGATTTAACGTGGGAGAAAATGAGATAGGAAGCATTATACAGTGTTTCTTATATTCGTGGTTCTCTTTGTGCTCTGCTTCGTACCCCCTCCACTCGTGTTTACCAAGGCATAGTGGGAGTTTGCTTGGGCCTCAGCGTTGTACGTTTGTTAATACGTGTTTGTGCGCGCATGCGTAGTACAAAGCTTGAGAAAAGGCATCACAACAATCGTGGTGTTTCGTATACGTGTACGTATATAGAGTACGTTTGTAGAGTTTAAAAAAACTCTACAAACTCTACTCTCATTTTCATAATAAAATTCTTCATAATTTTTATAATGAAATTCTTCAAATATGCCGAAAACGAATGCAGAATATCGTCGCGATTATCGAAAAAAAAAAGGGAAAAAAGATTAAAAAGACAGCAAAAAGTTCAACTCAACGTGTTCGTGAATTTCGTGCACCCCGAAAAGCGTTATTGAATGCTTATTTTTCAAGGTTTCACTTCTACCACGTGTGAATTACTCACGTTTTTCTTTTTTTATTATAGGTGTCTTTTAAACGAGTACCAGCCTATAAAACTTACACCTACAAAACTACCCTCGACCTTAAAAACTTTCTATTTCAGAAACGTAAATTTTCCAACGTCACATCTACAATCGACTGGGCACGCCACAATTGTGGCGATAAGTCCCCTCTTTGAGGAGTGGCTAGAGAGGCGCCACGGCGTCCTCACATTTCGCCTGACGCAGGTCCTCACCGGATACGGTTGTTTCGGGAGGTTCCTGTTCCGTATAAGGCGGGAGGAAACGCCCGGGTGTCACTACTGTGTGGGTCGCCCGGAGGACACGGTGGAGCATACGGTGGAGGTCTGCCCGGCTTGGGCGGAGCACCACCATGACCTCACGGAGGCGATCGGCGGCGGCGATCTCTAGCGTCCGGCCCTGGTTCAGGCCATGGTTCGGAGCGACAGTGCATGGGAGGCCGTCACCTCCTTCTGCGAAGCAGTTATGCTTGCGAAGGAGGAGGCGGAGCGCGCGAGGGAAATGCAAGCTGCACGCCCTCGCGCCCTTAGTCGCCGCAGGAGACGCCCCGGGCGTCAGGAGTCCCGAGCTGACTTCCAGCCACCGCAGACGCGGGCTTGCGGACGGTGAGCAATGGGTAGCTCGCCGTCCGATAAGGACCAGGCACGGGTCGACGGCGCGTTGTATTCCACGCACGCCTCAAAGAGATGTCAGCACCAACTGACGGGGTCCGTAAGGACCAATGCCTGCTGGGGTTGCGGGTTTGTCCGGAAGGGATATCGCGGCCCCGGCACACGGGCAACGGAAGTAGTCAGTAAAAGTCTGACACGCCCTCTCGCTCCGCCCAGAGCGGGAGAAGTCATTTGTTGACTTCCCATCCTCAAAAAAAAAAAAAAAAAGTGACCCCTTTATTTCAGAAATTAAAAGAATTCAGCAACACGACGAGATGACACAGTTTTTCAGTAATTACCCAAATAAATACTGTGCTTAGACATAGTTTAGATTCACATTCACACGCATATTCTGCTTGCCCAGCACCCGGTGTCCGGCGTGATGGCCACGCAAACAATTTGCATAGCGTTACAAAACCTGCACATTTTATTTTATTTGTGTTTTATTATAACTGTGTAATGGTCGTGAGACATTTGTCAACGTAGATAGGTATTGTTGTGTGGACACGTTGCATGACATTGTAAAGCTTTGTTAAGGTATGATTCCGAACCACTGCCGCGTAACCAGTAGGTTCCGAGCACGGCAGCAATGTCGCGCAGCATTGCTGCGGTGCGCGGAATGTAATATAAACCAATAGAACATGTAAGGGGACCAGTAGTGATGCGGCAGCACTGCCGCGTGCATCGGAATCATACCTTAAGTGACGGAGAAATGTAAACATTTTATAAACCTGAATTAACCAATTTCAATCAGTTTTGAAAGATAAATAATTTGCATTCATTTCTTGTTTACAATAATAAATTAAACGCTATCAAAACCACGTGCTTGTGTAGTAAGTATCTCTATAAATAATTTGCGCTTGGCGTCCATCCAATCTGCAATGTGACGACATAGCCGTTGTGTGACCACGATGAGATACACCGCTGTGATGACGAGCAGTCTGTAACATGCGAGGACTGTTTTCAATGGAACATGGGTGCGTCGATGAGCACTTTAATGTACAAAGTAATGAATTTCACAGTGTGGTAGACTTAAACAATTAAGCCTGAATCAACCCAACGATACTAAATCGACAGATGTACGTACGTATTATACAACTTCTTTATGCATGCGGAGTTTGTCTGTAAGTGAAACGATAAAAGATTGTATTTCTGTAAGAAGGTTTGTACATTTACACGTCAATCATATTTTAAACACTAGATGAGGTCGGCATTTCCTAGCGGACTACTCGAAGAAAAAAAGATCAAAACCAACTCAGAGGTCACAGTCTCTTTTAAAGTCCAGACATAGGTAATCTTGGTCAGATCATGTAACAACCATGTAGATTGGTGTCTGAAATGGTCTTTTGAGAAAAGAACCACACAGATAGAGTGGACCTGTTCAGTCATTGCATGCATTTGTAGTAAGTATATGTATGTGTAGACGTGAATGTTAGGAACAAAGTCCTCACATTCACAATAATCAAAACTTAAAGTTGTAGTGCAACCTTTAGGCTTTAGCATAACACCGGTGTGAACAATTGTTGGTGAACAAATAAAACAAGATAAAACTCAACACTCTATACCTGACTGCCGCAAGCTACACAGCACAAATTTATTAAAAGGCCAACTTAAACAACAAACAATTCCACTATTTTATGTGTTCTGAAAGCCCAGTTATCGAAACTAGCTCCAATCATTTTCGAAAATTAACACTTCAAAGTTTCGCTATGCAAAAACTTAGTCGTAACAGCTTTGTTGTGCATTTTGTAATGGCCGCCACCTTGCCGTAGATTTGCATAAAGTTCTCGAAAGGGAAATCCTAACTAATATTATTTCCTACAATAGTATTAACGTTTAGCAGTGTTGTTCTCACGGCACATCTTAAACAAACGAGTTCTTTGTAAGAGTTGAAGTGAACGAGCACAATGCAGCCGCTACTGAAGTTTGCAGTTCATAAAGAAAACGCTGAGGAGACATTAAGGTGTAGCGCTAAACAAAAGTGTTTTACCTGTTCGCTGACACAATTACAACTTTCTTGAGAATCTAAAGTTATAATATTGTTCGCGCTTCATCCTGTGCAAGTCTTTAGAAATTATTTTCGGAATAATATGGGGACATCACGCATCTGAAATACAGTGGGTTTCCCCATTTATTAATAGCTACAAACTACACTGCAAAAATAAATAGCGTGTTGATATCGAGAATACCTAGACGCCAGTTTGCTTTCCGAAACAGACTTACACACACAGGCAGACACTCTTTATTTAGGTACCAACACAATTCAGTAAGATCAGAGATCCAACAAAAATCTGTTGTATGGCTACTTATGTGCCTATCTTTTGGTTTAACGCTCTACTATTGTATGTACTTCTTTACTGATGCAAGCAACATTCATACACGGTATATAACAGTTTAATCCTACCTTAATTACGATGGAACACAGGATAATCGTTTCAGGTGAACGCGAATACATAAAGCATTAAGGCTTCCACAGAAAGATTCTCTGGCAGAACAATTTCCGTGAAGTTTTCATAGAAATTGTTGCACCAGAGTCCCGTCGCGCCGTCGCGTCGCTCCTGTCTGCAGGAGCTTTTACTCGGTGCGATCAGGGTGCTCCAGCCGTCAACCGTCGTCATAAACCATAGTGTCACGTGAAGTATGAGGATCTGGGTGAACGTTATACAAGGGCTAAAACGTGAGAAGTTTATAACTTGACGATTATGGAAATGGTATTTTCGTAATGGTCAAGTTCAAATTAGTCCAGGAATTTTGACTACTTTTCCAAAAACTAAATCGAGAATTGTTAGTGCGTGATCTTTGCACAAATTGTAAAATCCATAGGGACCAAATTCAGCGTTGGGTGACTGCGGGTAGATATGGTAATGACACGGATCCGATGTACGCGACCTGTGTCAGTGTCACTATGTTCCAACTGATATTGCTCGGTAATAGCTTACGTCATTATATGCCTTAATTTTTGTTTGCAGCACATGTTCAACAATCTTTGAGACAGATCTTGTGACAGAATTTTAGTTTTTATTGACGACTTTCAAAACGTCAGCTATTATAAACTAATGCAATTTTGCAACATTATCCTTTAATGGTTTCGCAGCGGAGGTGTGCTACTGGGGTTAGAGTCCACTTCAGAATTTAAAATAACAATATCTTGTTACTCATTTTACTTAGATTCTAATTAAGATCAAGTGGTTTGTTTTAACTTGAAAGAGAACTAACAAATGTTGTTGTAATGAAACCAAATATTTTATAGTCGATCGATTGAAACGTTGGATAAGCAGTGTTGCAGAGAAGCAAACACATAGATTCAGATTACCGTAAAATGAATAAAAATTAAAAATATTTTATGTATGTAATCATAACGATGAAATTTAAAGTATTCCTAGCTGAGTGCTTGTTTTTACCCAACTGTGGCGAAGCCAAAAAAGGAGGAAAAGGAGAGAATAAAAACAAGCATTCTATTCAATTTTCGTCTCGCAGGCGGGGACAAACAATAGTTACACAATATTTCAGGTTATTGGTTTGTCCCCCCTGCGATACCAACATTCTATTGATTATAATGCTTGTTTTTCTCTTTTCAGTTATGTGTTTTTGCATTCGGTTTGCTAGTTTTTTATTTTATCCCTGCATCAACTTAATGCTGTCGCATGTAGGTATTTATGTTCATTGGACTGGATTGGTACCTGCTATACGACAACTAGCACTAATCCTTGTACAATTAAGATGATGGTAACCTAAATAACGTTAACAAGTTCCTCGCGAAGAGCAGCACTTAACACTCGATGCATAATGTATTGCGTTGCCTGAAGGCTTCCTCCTCCGCACCAATCTCGTCTTGTACTCCCTATTTCCATTACATAACTCCTTGTGACCGACGAGTGGAATCGCTTCTACGCATGCGTGATGAATCTATAAGAGTGTTTCATTTGGAATGGAAATAATGTTTGATCTTGGGAATACTTTCTGATTTACAGTAATACAAATCGACAATAGCATCACAATGATAGATAAACGCCAATTCGCAATAGGGTTGTTGACTTGTTGACTGGGGAAAAAAAATGCATAATGCATACAAAAGGTAATCTAATTTTATAGAAATGGCCACAGGCGAAACTCCAACACACGTACGTAAGTAGTTCATTTCAGAAAACTAGACGTTGTATGAATGAACACAATCCTTTTGGGATGGTAGTGTTCAGAATTTGCTCCCACTATGTACTGTACTGTGTCATACAACAGTGAACTAGAGTCAGTATATACCACGATTTAGTTCAACCACAACAGAACAGAATACATCAAAACAGTATTATCATCTGAAATCTGATAATTATACTAGTTGACATTAATGTTAATTATCGTTAGCTGGTTATTGTGTATTAATGTGATAAGTTACGCCGTTAATTTGACGCATTGCTCGAGCTGCTTATATAGTTAGCGGATATTATGCAGGACATTAAAATAATATAGCTGAAAAAAAAAAACATGTGCGCAATTCACACGTGGTAAAAGTGAAACCATCAAAAATAAGCATTCAATAACGCTTTTCGGCGTGCACGAAATTCACGAACACGTTGCGTTGAACTTTTTGCTGTCTTTTTAATCTTGTTTTCCCTTTTTTTTCGATAATCGCGACAATATTCTGCATTCGTTTTCAGCATATTGGAGGAATTTTATTACAAAAATGATGAAGAATTTTACTATAAAAATGATTAAAAAACTACAAACGTAAAATACGTACACTTATACAAAACACCACGGTTGTTGTGATGCCTTTTCTCAAGCTTTGTACTACGCATGCGCGCACAAACACGTATTAACAAACGTTCAACGCTGAGGCCCAAGCAAACTCCCACTATACCTTGGTAAACACGAGTGGAGGGGGTACGAAGCAGAGAACCACGAATATAAGAAACACTGTATAATGCTTCCTATCTCATTTTCTTCCACGTTAAATCTTATGAATTTATGTGTCTTTTACTGTCGCTTTTTCGTTTCATCGACTTACAAATCACAACGATGCTAAAGAAGTTTTCACTTTAAAAAAAATTGTCCGTCAGATAGATTATCAAAAAAATTTGGCCACATATTTTTTATTTTTTTATGTTATCAAAAGTTTACGGCAATACATTGAGTTAAAACGTGGCTGGACATCACGCTCCGGTCGATTTTATACTGAATTGTGACGTAGCGAGCCCCCAACCCATTTTAATGCGTTTTTTCTAAATATTTTTTATTAATATGATAAAATACATGTCTGATATTTTCTTGTTATCTGACTGACGGTATTTGAGGCTCGTTTCATGTAATTACAGTGAATTAATAGCAGATTACCGGCTCATCCAGTGTTTGTAAGGTTTTAAATATTTTGTTTTAATAAATAAAGCCCAGGTTTATTTTTTATTATTTTTATTGCGATTTGTTTTTGTAAATTTAATATCGATGGTCAACAGTGATGTGTTGGATGTGCATGAGAACACTCACTATCTACGAAGAAAATTTCAATATTGCACTGTCATCAACAGTCTTACGCTTATACTGCACCCACCACTGATTCCTTCATCCATGTTGAAACGGGATGAACTTCTTGAACAATATCATCAAGACAATGAGTGACTACAGCTTAAGCACCACCATTTATTTAGAAGCTAAGGTCTAACAACGAACCACAATCAGGCAGGTGGCGATGAAAATGTATTATTTCTTAGAATTTATTCATGAAACGCCTCAGCATAAAAACATTGTTATAACGGTCATCCTGTTTACGCCAACTCGTCTCATTATAATAATGTCTCGTTGAATAATGGAACAACACATTTTCGCTTCACACTGAACACATAATCACCGCAGGATTTGTACGTAGTTATAAAAACACGTAATTTTCTGCCTAGATAACGCTTGCCGAGGTCGGTCCGTGGGGAACCATCCAATACATACCGAGATCCCTCCGTAACTCGAAAAGCACGTTTAACCGCTGATCCCAGCTGTCATACGTAGAAGTTCGAAAGTCTGACAACCAGTTTTACCGAGGGGAAGCCAAGTCAGAGGCCCATGGGCTTGCGGACGGTGAGCAATGGGTAGCTCGCCGTCCGATAAGGACCAGGCCCGGGTCGACGGCGCGTTGTGTTCCACGCGCGCCTCTAAGAGATCTCAGCACAACTGACGGGATCTGCTAGGACCGATGCCTGCCGGGGTTGCGGGAAAGTCCGAAAGGGATACCGTGGCCCCTGGCAACGTACAGGCAACTGAAGGAACACGGGTGGGTTTTAGTCAGTAAAAGTCTGACACGCCCTACCGCTCCACGCGCATCCAGAATCCAGCGCGGTAGAAGTTATTCGATAATTTCCGAATCTAAAAAAAAAAAAGAACACCAAGGCAATCGTATTACTGGGTTGTGGGTGAAGGTCAGATAGGCAGTCGCTCCATGTAAAATACTGGTATTCAGCTGCATCCGGTTACACTGGAAGCCGACCCCAAGAAATCATCATAGAAAAGGCTTAGCGAGATGATGATTTACGAACCTTAATATTGCCCTAAGAAATAATCTTTTCAATTTCTCATATATTTTGAGTTTATCTCTACCTTTGCTTAAATGTACATGTACTCGTATCTCATAATCTCAGACAGGACCCTAGGCTTACACCCATAATCCAATCGTCTCTAGATTGTGGTTATCGGAATACAATCGGGATAGAAATACAGTTTTAGACCCGTATTGGTGAAATAGATACCACATAACATACAATACCGTTCGTACTGATAAACTGAAACTGCGCAATAATACATTCAACTACAGTGAATCCTGAAACCAAAGTGTTTAATAGTGAAGAGTATTTCACCAGCAACATCATTACGCTGTTATCTGAATAAAAAATCATATTTCTAGTGAAACATAAATGATTGTCCCTCGACAATTATTTTAGAACGTCTGCGCATGCGGTAACATTTTTTACATTATTAGTCCAGGCTTACCCCTTATTAATAAACGCGGAGTAAAGGTATGCCAAACATCTGCTGGGGTTGCGGGTTTGTCTGAAAGGGATATCGCGGCCCCGGCACACAGGCAACGGAAGGAACACGGGTGGGTTTTAGTCAGTAAAAGTCTGACACACCCTCTCGCTCTGCCCAGAGCGGGAGAAGTCATTTGATGATTTCCCATCCAAAAAAAAAAAAAAAAAAAAAAAGGTATGCCAAACATAAACCTCAAAATGTATACATAGTTAAACTGGTGTTATTACTAGTAGTAACATTGCTCCGGGTAAATAAGATCAAAACATTACTTAATCTATAAAAAAACAATAAACAGTTAGTATACAAACATTTTCTGGAATGTAACCCTTGTCGGTAATATGTACTCTGACAGGAAGCACTGACGAAGCTCGTAGGCAACAAACTTTACTTACCACCACGAAACAGCGTAATGAGGGGACAGCACAATGAAGAGAAGGTAATTGTAGTAGTTCGCTTTTCCTTTGTGGGTACAAACGTTAATGAGTTGTGGACTTAGGCTATAAGAAAGACAGAGACATGTTGACTGCTAACAATATCTAATTTTGGGAAGAACAACTGATACAACTGATTGCGATATTAGTTACTAAAAGCACTCTACGTGTGCCAGACCTACATTATGCAAACAAAACAATAAATCCCAAAGGAAGGAGGTCAAAGAAAAGGCCACTGCAACGTTTATAAATAATACTGCAACACGTGTACTGCAACAATAAAACGCAGTAGACAACTCGTAAAATAAAATGGATGATTTATGACACGTACAGCTATGAATGCAATACCTAAATGCAGGTCACTATGTCATAAAATCATGTCATCAGCTCTACACGTGGAAATACTTAACGTTTACGAGCAAATATTTGTGTAGGTCACTATTTAATACATAGCCACGCTCATTTACCTGCATAACAATGAACTCGAATTGTTCCAGAGCCAATAAAAGCAATTTCCTTTAACGTTGCAACTTCAATGGCTCATTTAACTTTATTTAATTACTGCATGATGAAACAGAATTGACTTTACGGAGCTGAAACCCATTCTTAGTACTATAACATTAAAGATAAGAGTGAAATTGTTTATACTTTCCTGTTATCCTAGTAATCTTCCGTTTGAAAGCTTACATTAATTTGTTTTCTTTAATTAAACTATGTTTATAATTTCTCTAAGAAGTTCCAGATAGGATCATTACATAAGGTCAAGTTGTCCAGACCTCAACGATGTACTGCCACGTAATACTGTCTAGCTAGACCGTATGCGAGCAAACGAAGGAAATTATTTATTTATTTATTTATATATACTTTATTGTACACCACAAAAATACATAACAAAATAATAATAATCAAACACTACAAAATATACAATGGGCGGCCTTATCGCTTTCCGCGATCTCTACCAGGCAACCTTAGAATGGACAGTGATTTACCTGGACATAAATGGGGCTGTCGTTGGTGCAAATTATAAGTTTACATTATATTAGAATAGATAAACAGATAAATACATATCCTAAATAATAGATACATAAATACATACATACTAAATATATAAGTAGCGAGAAAAAATAAACACTATACATAATTACAGTTATGAGAACAAGATCACAACGACAAGTAATGTTCCTTCACGAGTCTCTTAAACACAGGTAACGATTACGCACGCTTTATTTCAACTGGCAATGCATTCCATAAACGAGCAGCCTGGACAGTGAAGGATTTGTCGAAGTAAGTTGTGGAATGCATAGGCATTCTAAGCTTCAAGTTATCTGATGACCTTAAAAGTTTCGTGTGGGAGTCGCAAAGAAACTGGAAACGTTTCTTGAGATAAAGAGGGGTGGAAGGGGAAAAAAGCACATTATTCAAAAGGGAAAGATATATGATAGATATAAATATATTTCGATGCTATATTTTAGTTTGTAAATAGTTTTAGTTAAGTTAGTATATAGTTTTGCTACTATTATTAATTAATTAGTTATAAATTGTTTGTAACCATTTAAATAAAGGGAAAGAATATGAACGTTCCGGCGAAGGCGAATTGGTAACCACTTGAGCTTCACACGATATTCAGAAACATGGGAATTTGGAAATTAGTTCGCGGTGACTCGAGAAAATGGAGGCGCCCACCCTTACATCTTTTATGAATGTTAAGGTCAAATGGTTTCAGGTAACCACGTACGCACCTTCAATTCTAGAGGAGAGGAAAATGTTATTGGTACCTTGCTTTAGAAGCAACTTGCTTTAATGTTTATTAAATGGACAGCTCGTTTACATAATTAGCCTAAAATGTTCCCACTGCTGGGTCACAGGCCTCCTATCTTCGAGAGGGAGTGGGCTGTAATCGACCACGCGGGCCCAGTGCGGTTTGTTATATCTCATAAGTCTTAAAATTTTTGGTTCTAGGTCATGCCGGTTTCCTCACGATGTTTTCCTTTACCGTATTGAGAGCAGTGGTGTTGAAATTATTGACACAAAGTAATGCACCTGTCTGGGTTCGGACCCACGACCTACAACTTGTAAGTAGGGGACGTTTCACTGGGCCACCACTGGTGACTAAACAGCTCGTTTAGTAGTTGAGTATTACGTAACTAAACATACTCTAGATGAGATGTATATGTATAGACAAGCTTCTCCGGAGTCTCAAGGGGGTTCTCAAACTATTAAAGCAACGTGTTCCAACTACAACAATCTTAGCCACATAACGTTGTGGTAATCCGAACACTGTGTCTGAATATCTTACACAAGAGCTGTCAGCTCTTTTAATTAAACTGACTTTGAGGTGTGTTTTGTTGACTTACAGTACCTACCTACTTAGTTGATTTCTGCGTAATTATTGCGCCTGATATATATATTATTTTCTGTCAATAATGCGTTTGCTATCATACGTATACATATATAGGGGAAAAGGTATTATCAGCTAAAATCATGCATTTACTGTGATAATTTGCGCCGCACTAAGGTTCAACTAGATTCAATACTCTACCTTTGCAAACGTAATCAGTTCGCTCTTGCTGACTGACCAAAATCGACTGAATGTGAGAGCAATGATCACTGATTAGTTCAATAATTGATGCCTAAACAAATAAAAATTCTGGTTATACTCGAATAGGCTTGCTGATGTTTCATTTTTGTTTTCCTGAATGTTGACTTTGATTTCTTTATTGTAAGTCTAAATTTGTGCCCGATTAATGGGTTTAGTAGGTATAGGACCTATTCGTAAAATGGCTTACGGCGAAAAAAGGACCTGTTCTTGGAATGGCTTATTCTTCAAGGGACTTGTTCTCATAATACCTCATTCTGCAAAAGACTCATTCGTAAAAGGCAATAAGCTCGCTTCCTATAACAAGGGACTTAAGTATAACTAACGAAATGTGGGTGTACTATAGGAACACCTCTGCCCGGCCCTTCAGGATATAAAGCGTGATGTTATGTTTTATTATGTGACTTTGAAAATTCGCTAAAAGACATTCTGATTTCTGTTTGAAATATAAAGAAAGTGTAATGTGGTTACATACATATTATCGTCTCTTTAGCCCGTTAAGTAAATAGATGATTTAAACTAGGTTTTATAGTTTATACTCGTAGATGTGGTGAGAAAATTATTCATAACATTCATTATTCGTCATTCTCTAAACATTACAGTTAAACCCAAGTCAACGTCATTTTCAATTCTAAGGATTATAAAATTTTCAGAATGGAGTCTTATACAAAGCCAACCTCAACAAAAACGGCTTGGCTATCAAATATTTATGCAATCCTAAAGCCTGCGAACGAATCACAGCTGAATAAAACAGCTTTTGTGTGCGTGTACCACAGAGCTACTAACTAATAGAATATTATCACGAAATAAAATCATATTGAACTAGAAATAATTACAGAGGTATCACATGAAAACGTCAGTATGACACATTATAAGTACGTACTGATATTTTCTGACCGATAACTACGACAGGAACATACACAATGTTTGTTCTAGTTCAGCCGCGATATGCTCTTCATGTGTTTATTAATCCGTAGCACACTCATACAGTTGAACGTAAATCCGAATTATATTCACAAATTCTCAAATTCAATCATTTATTATCAAGTGACTCTCGTGTTAATACAACACGTGGCGACTCTTATGTGAGAGTGTAATCCGACTAATGTGGTTATAGGTGATCGTTTCATCTAAATTGAAATTGGATTGTCAATGTTTGTAAGTGAATTAGTTAAATGAGATCATGAGGGCAGGTCAGGTCAGGAGATCCACATTCGATTACTGGATTGAAAAAGGCTGGATTACTGCAATTTTATTTATATTTTTATTATTATGGTTTTAAATTAAAAAAATGCTAAGCTTAAATACATCGTGCATTTACGACCATGAGATTGTAATGAACAAAGTAAACAAACTGTCGCGTGACAAACTACAGCGCATTCAAATTCCACGTGGACGACAACTACCTATCATTTATAAATGTAAATAGCATAATCAAACGCTGAACGTAAGCAATGTGACTCATAACATTTGTATTATAAAACGACGCAACAGAGCATCATGAAAAGGTTTAGTCGGACTGCAGTAGGACCACTTTCGACCATGCGATAATTACAATGTTAATGTAGAGTGAGCTAAAGCACGTATACTATCACAATATTCGTCTAGGCCAGGGGTGGCGAGCAGGCAGGAATTAGGGATCACGGGTGCTCAGAGTGGGGACTCTGTCCGCCCACTGAGGGACCTCAGGGAAGATGGCGCACAGTGGTCACGTGCTGCCTTGCACACTTGCACAGTTAGGTTTCGGGC
Source organism: Agrochola lota (assembly GCA_947364205.1). Taxonomy (NCBI): domain Eukaryota; kingdom Metazoa; phylum Arthropoda; class Insecta; order Lepidoptera; family Noctuidae; genus Agrochola; species Agrochola lota. Next base: position 13,362,351 of record OX376235.1, on the reverse strand, counting down.
AGACCCCTTTACTGTCTCCCCAGAGATGTGCCACAGATGTGTAACAGGGGCTGCACAGAGGGGGTTCCGGATTGGTCTTTTGAGAGGTAGCGGTGCTCCTTCTATGTGTAGATGGTGACCACCGGGGTGGTTTTAGTGAGGTAGGAATCCCACACTCCGGCCTTTATCCCAGAGCCCGGCCGCCTTTTGAACGATTCCCCGCGAAAACAAAAAACAAAAAAAACGCCAGGGTGGGTGGCGAACCTTTAACGTGATCAACGTGCCATTTTTTTCTAAGAAACGTTTACTGAGGCCATAGACCTCGCCGTCAAAAAATGTGTACTTAGTGATTATTGGGAACATAATAAAACTAAATACTATCAACTCAAAACTCTTAATTTACTACCAAAAAAATACATTTTGCACTAGTAGCAAATGTTTCAGTTATACGTGTAATTCAAATTAAAGTAACATTAGTGTAACTTCTGTTGTTGTAGATTAGATGGCGAATAACTTATATTTGGGTTGTGAGATGTAACTTTTAGCAGAATGCATGCTGAACTGGATTCATCTGCCAAACTACTTCTAACCGAGTCTTTAATGTTATTCATCACTGAAAATAATGACTCGCAGGCATAGGTTGATGAAAATATGGTTAAAATAACACGAGCCAGCTTCTTTAACTTCTTAAAAGTTAAATGTGTCTGGAATCGAATTCCATGTTTCTACAATTTTGTTACTGACAATTTTTTACTTATATTGCTTGTCAATCTTTCCGTTTCAATCAATTCCAACTCTTTCCATGTTGAACTAGACTGGAAATCAATCAGCTGCATTTCAAATTATTCAACAACTAAAATGCTAACTGTTTCGATCGGTGGCGTGCCCAAAATATTTTGTCACGTGCCAGCAATGGCACGCGTGCCAGCAATGGCACGCGTGCCAGTTTTCCTTCTAGTCCGGTTAGACTGGAAGCTGACCCCATACATATTTGAGAAACGGCTTGGCAGATGATGATTCGTGTAAGCTGTTGATTAGGTAGTTACTCAACCGCTTAATCTACGCGGTCTGAGCCTTGGATAATTGTGGTCAGACATTTGACTTTCCTCATGACAACTTTACCATACTGAGCCTACTTATATCTGACTGCTGATGTATCGGTCACGCTGGCAAGTGGTGAAATAATGATGATATAACCTTTAAAACCGAAAGCAGTGATAGAATAACCATTTCACTTGCCAGAGATTTCCTTCGAAGGTCGAAATTACACTGTGATGGTCTCGAAAAGGCGGCTTATTGCAATGGTGACTCACCCGAATAAACTCGCCCGAATCCGGGTGAATCGACCATTTGAATAAATATTAGTTTTTCTTTGGGCGATTCGCACGAATTAAATTTATCTGTGGACGAATCGACAACTCCGGCAATAGGTATGTAGTAGTAAAGTATACCGGCGCACAGAAGTGATTAGGGTGAAATAACAGGACGAAAAATGAATAAATTATTATTTAGGTTAAAGTTTGCTTATTTATACAGGGTGGCGATTTAGTCACCTGCATCCGTCATGGGGGCAATTCTACCTGTCATACTGAACAACTTTCGCAATGTTATTAAAATGGTTGATTCGCCCGGATTCGGGCGAGTCACCAATAAGCCGTGAAGGCTGCATGCATGATGGAGTGAGCCTTCTATTCTTTCTTTGAAACGTTAATACAGGCATGCGGTAGTAATGCATGCGGGTGTCGTATCATCTGACACTCGTTGTTAACTATAAATCAGGCACACCCTTCTCGTGTTACGTACTCGTAACTACACTTAGAACATTTGAACCTGAGCTTGAACGTTGTTATTGTCAGATACAATAACTTCGTTCAAGCAAAGGTTCCAGAGCAGTGGCGGATTTGCCTGCTAGGGCGGCCAGATATTAGGGGCGGCCAATCTTGACAAAAAATTCACAGATAACAAGAAATAACTCAAAGTACCTATATATTCTAAACGTTCGCGCACATTATGGCGGGCCGCACTGCACCGCATCTTATAACAATAATCAATAAAGTAAATTCGTTATGTAGACTATATGATGGGTGCTGAGAAAGGGGCGGCCATGGCCTGGGGCCTAGGGCGGCCAAGACTGCAAATCCGCCACTGTTCCAGAGAGAAGAGTATTGTATATTCTTGTTCATTGGGACAATGAACAAGAATACTCCTCTCGAGTAACTATCAATATTGTGCAAATAAAGGCCTTGATCATCTTATTGTAGGTTCAGAAAGTCGGGTAAGACAAGGAAATATTGAACAAGGCTGTCTAGTGTCTAGTTTAAATAACCAGTCCCGATAAGTAGGTCGTCTAACTATAGTTATCACTAAGTATTCTGTTACTCATTGATTCCTATGATATTTTTTAGATTTACAAATCCCTTTTCTCTATGTTATTATCTAACATAGGATCCTACTTGTAAATACATGGAATATAACCATATATATCATTTAACACACATCATCATCATCATTTTTACATCTGTACTGTAGGTATGTACTGAAGACTTACATAACTGCACAATTGAAATACCTCGGTGTCGACTGGAATCTATGTAGTAATCTCGTTCCTGTACTTTTAAACGACACGATACGGGATGTGCCAATTAATAAATATTCTTGTAGGCTGTCCTGTAGGACCAATAAAGTCAATAAGCATTGTTTACTTTATGAGAAATCGGCTATATTCTAATAAATAATCTACAATCCTAATAGTTTCAGAAAAGTCACGTCGAGGTATCGACAGCTCTAGTTCAGTAAGGAGCTTGTGTATTTATAACAATAAGCGTGTGTGTGTGTGAGAGCACGTCCGAGCTGTTAATCTAACAACCTTTTCCCAATAATGAAGTAAATTCCTGGGGATCCGAAAACGTGAGAAATGTATTTGTTTGGACTACTGGCCCTGACTGTCCTGCCAGAGTTGCGAGTTTGTCCGAAAGGGATATCGTGACCCCGGCATACTGGCAACGGAAGGAACACGGGTGGGTTTTAGTCTGTAAAAGCCTGACACACCCTCCCGCTGCGTCCAGAGCGGGAGAACTTATTTGATAATTTCCCACCCAAAAAAAAAAGATCTGACTGTACTAGCCGGAGATTAGCGATTTTTCCTTCAAAAATATTGTTAGAGTTCGAATTTTGTCTGTTTCTAACTTTAGCAATCTTCTGGGATAGACTAAATCCCAACTTTGTATTTACGATGTGTACAATAACATAAGATACATAACATCACGCCTGTTTATCCCAACGGATTAGGCAGACGTGTACAGTACAGGCGAGAAATGGGTGCACCCACTTGTCGCCAGTTACGTGATGATGATATTATTATTATTTTTATTTTTTTGAGTGTGTGCCGGGGCCGCGATATCTCTTTCGGACAAACTCGCAACCCCGGCAAAAAAACCGGCATGCCTGATAGATATTTCTTGACGGCATGAGAAGCAAAGTCAAAGGCCCATGGGCGGCTTTAAAACTCTGACACCTGTTTAGTCACTAACCAAACGAAAAGAAGAAGAAGAACACGTTGTGTATGAATGTCACATATAAACAGTTCACCTCAGTACAGCTCTTGCAATAACATTCATTGTGCCATTACAAAAACAATTTATACGCATCAGCAGACATACCGATCAACTAACACAAAACCAACGAACGGCTGTTTATTGGGTAAACACCTATTCAGGATTCCAGCACGCAGTGAGAAACATAGGAGGTAAGAAAGTTTCACGGGTTTTACATAATGTTTTGCAATACAAAGCCTACGTAAAAAAAACCTTTATTTTCGCCCTTGAAATCAAAATTTTCCGCCACAGCCTAGAAATTTTTCCGTGCCTATTTAATTTCAATTGTTGATGGAGGCATTTCCACTTACATTACGGGTACTACACGAGACTTTTCTTGCAAATTGGATTTTTTTCTACAATAACGAGACAATTCGCCGTCTACAGTCCCCGTTTCCCATTCCCACGACGACCTTCTCGAGGCGTAATATTAAATTGAGTTTGCAAATTAATACGTTAAAGCTCACTTTACACCCTAATTCTTAAAGAGATTTTCAACGTTGATAGGTTCGTATTCTTGCTGTGAAGCGTGTTATTTGGATCGAACCTTTTTTGATTCATAAAAGAAAAACTCATCTCTGTATTTATTTGTTAAAGAACACCAACAGCATAATTATTCATTCAACATTGTTTTACAAAAGTATTTACTTATTATCTCTGTACCTCACTTCTCACAAATCTAATTTACATAAATGGCTTTGAGTAATACAATAGAATTTTTATGATAACAACAATCGATATTTTTCAATGACATTTTAGAAAACTTGGCTCTCCTCTACTGGCAGTAAGTTCCGGACACAGCGAGCCTATTTCGAACTTGCACTTAATATTCATATTATGTGTAATACTGTAGTACCATACTGAGTTATATGTATACTAATTAATTGATTCAACGAAATTTGAAACAAGTTTTTTAAATGTATATTCAGTTGCGCATCAGTATCTTTCTCTTAATGTTGCCATTTATCTTCTCTATCAAGCGTGTCTAATGGTTGAGGTAGTTAAGAATCATTAAAAGTGGCATTTAATTGCGTGTTACATGGTGTATGTGAGTTATGCGATATAATAATATACAGCTGGTAAATAATTACAAAGCACTCGATGACTCGACAAAGTCGTCCTTACAGAGCGTGTTATGTCGCAACACGGAAACTACGTAGATTTACGAGTACAGTCCACTTACTAACCTACCTAGCCATCACAATGCCATTCTACAACTGTATAATAATATCAACATCAATCCACACGAATGTTCAATCAGCTGTTACACGTAAACAGTATCGTTTATTCGGTAACATAGCATAGTCTTAGTCACACGACTGCTCTGTTCGGGACAGTAACATCAGCTATCTAACGAATCAAGCATTGTACACGTGCCAACGCGGAGAGTCTATTGTGTCCAGAGCTGCTAATATGTACTTTGTTAGTACATGTGTTACTGTCAAGGTTCGCAAACTATTAATATCTAGTCTGTTCATGGTAAACCAAGTCCACTGCAGATGTATTTGTTTGTACCGCTCTAATCTAGAAAACGAATGCACACATTTTGATAGTATTAATTTCGTGACAGATGCTGTCTTTTGTTAGAATATATATAACCGAAGGATACTGCGCATCAACTTGTATTCTGCGCAATAAAAGGTACCTACATTATTGAACAGGTTTCTCAGAATAATCTATTGCACGTTTCTGGGAACATATCCAACGCCATCAACGTGAGTATTTCAATGAAAATTTAGCTCTATAGGGACTCATATTACCTATTAATTCACTGGGGAGAACTTATCTGATTCCGTGGAACCTGCATCGGAAAATAAATCTAAACTTAAGATGACGTTTATCGAGTATATGTACATCTCGCACTGTGTCAGTCATTCACATATCATAAATACAATAATTACCTGTGTTTGTTTTTTTTTTTTACACACGAGGCGACCTTTTGCTCGAGGGCGAATAAATAAATAAATTACCAACTTCTGTTTTTAATTTAATCAATTAACAAATCTTAATCAATTAGTAGAATAGAATAACATAACGTAACATCACGCCTGTACCTCACGAAGGGTTAGGCAGAAGTGTACCTATAGTACATACACCCACATTTCGCCAGTTATGTTTAAGTCCCATGTAACAGGGACCCAGGGACGTCTAACCCTATTGCCATAAACCGGGCATAATTCCAAACTTCGGTCAGCTACTGGGAAATACCAGATGGAAATACCCAATAACACTTTAAAACCAGTAGGTACCGACCCAATCACATGAAATAAATTACAGATAGTTATAAATAGTAGGTACCTATTGTTTACTTGATTTGATATTGATTTCTTAGTTTTTCTAGATAGCACTAGGACAGGATTGGAGCTAGTTTGCGCACCATGTACCTAATCAGGCTCGAGTTTGCTAAATAGGGCCTGTGGAGGGTTATTTTCTTGGTAGAATATTAATTATATGCATTGATCTCAAGATTAACGTAGTGTGTTATTAAAATTTTGTTTTTTTTTTACTTGAATTATATTTTAAGTATGTACATGAGGGTTAAGGCATTTTGCCTACACTGTTTAGAGGAAGTAAAGAAAAATCTATGCATCATAAAATAATTTAAATAAAAAAATATTTTATCAGTAGTCTGAAACCATGAATTGCTGCTATGGTTAGTTTTACTCACATTTTAATCGCCTGTGATGTTTACTCCTGATGAATAAAGAACATTCCAATGTAACACTCACTCAACTCTTTTATTTGCGCACATTAACTCTCGCGTTCACTCGACATCGTATTCGCCCTTGCGATCACGAGAAAAACCGACACAGAAAACACGTCCTCTCACATCGGCAGACGCCGGGGTACTGAACTACTGAAGCTTTGATGCTGTAAAGTGGAAATCAGGGTAAGTTTTCCCTCCCCCATGCGTACCGACACTTAGCGCCCGCTACTTAGCGCGCTGACACTTGAAGCGATAAATTGTTCTTTACATAACTTAAGGCGTTCTTCCCAGTAATTAGGTACCTAGCCACATTTTTTTTTTTTCTTAATTCGATGCGCGTCCACTATGAACCTTTTGTAAGTTCATTGTCAATAATACTATGTAATACTTTACGGTCGCGATCGTGAGTAAAGCAGTTATACTACAAAAAACGAGCGTTTGACCTGCGGCCTTGACGATGAACCCAGATCGCATTGTTCAAGCCTGAGCTAACGTTTCTTATAAAAAATAATCGCTGTTAGAAATATATATCTCTGTAGTCCTACCTGCTGTATACATAATCTATATCTATGTCTATACAATTATAAATTAAAGTAGCTTTTCGAGTCTGTCTGTGTGACCGCATTCTTCATCTAAACTACGCAATGGATTTTGATGCAGTTTTCACCATCATTTAGGCAATTTATTCCAGAAACTTTATGTGTATAAAACATTAATACGAGTATTAACCGTACACATAGTGAAGAAATTTCGAAGTTTTGTCAAGTTCTAAAAACCGTGCGAAGCCGGGCGGGTCGCTAGTGATTGATATAACTTTACTTAATGTTCACTTAGCTAATCATACTAGATACCGAAATAAGAATAATCTTAATTTGGAAATCTGATATTATTGTACTTATAAAAATTTTAAACCATTGAAAAGGCAATCCTACTAATATCATAAACGCGAAAGTTTATGAGGATGGATGGATGGATGGATGTTTATTTTACTCTTTCACGTAAAAACTACTGAACGGATTTCGATGAAATTTGGCACACAGATAGTTTATAGCTGGATTAACACAAAAGATGAGGAAGGACTTTTTATCCCGATATTCCTACGGAATCGATACTTATGTTGTTAAAACCGCGGGGTTCTGCTAGTTCTGAATTATCCCAAATCAGTCACTATTGTGTCACAGTACCCGCAATGTAACGATTCCCTATAGGACACGTAGCACCCCACTCGAGTACATACATAGTTACAATATTAGCTATAAAAGCTCCCGCAGACAGATTTTTTTAGAACAATTTCCATGAAGTTTTCATAGAAATTGTTTTACCCTAGAGTCGCGTCGCGCCTGTCTCCAGCCTTAATGCAATGTAATTGGCTATGCAATGTGGTAGGCTCATAATAATTACGTGATGCCGTAACACAGTATAGCTTGTCCACTCTGAAATGACGCGCCCCACTACTGCAATGTGGTAGGCTCATAATAATTACGTGATGCCGTAACACAGTATAGCTTATCCACTCTGAAATGACGCGCCCCACTACTGCAATGTGGTAGGCTCATAATAATTACGTGATGCCGTAACACAGTATAGCTTGTCCACTCTGAAATGACGCGCCCCACTACTGCAATGTGGTAGGCTCATAATAATTACGTGATGCCGTAACACAGTATAGCTTGTCCACTCTGAAATGACGCGCCCCACTACTGCAATGTGGTAGGCTCATAATAATTACGTGATGCCGTAACACAGTATAGCTTGTCCACTCTGAAATGACGCGCCCCACTACTGCAATGTGGTAGGCTCATAATAATTACGTGATGCCGTAACACAGTATAGCTTGTCCACTCTGAAATGACGCACCCCACTACTGCAATGTGGTAGGCTCATAATAATTACGTGATGCCGTAACACAGTATAGCTTGTCCACTCTGAAATGACGCACCCCACTACTGCAATGTGGTAGGCTCATAATAATTACGTGATGCCGTAACACAGTATAGCTTGTCCACTCTGAAATGACGCGCCCCACTACTGCAATGTGGTAGGCTCATAATAATTACGTGATGCCGTAACACAGTATAGCTTGTCCACTCTGAAATGACGCACCCCACTATCGCATTGCCACATTACCGTGTGCGTAAAATGAGGTATTGAGGCACGTTATTTCAAAGTGAACAAGCTTTACGTACTGTCCACTGGCGAATCTTCAGTCTTATCAAACTCATGTGATCTTCTTTTCATGTGGTTAGTGACTAACCTGCCGGTCGATTCTGTAAAAATATCACCGTGAAACTTAGGTGAAGTGAGCTGTCAATAGTGTTAATCCCTAGCTTCAGCCGGTAGATTCTGTGACAGTGACAGCTCACTTCACGCTCACTCTACCTAAGTTTCACGGTGATATTTTTACAGAATCGTCCGACTGGTGTCAGAGTTTTAAAGCCGCCCAGGGGCCTCTGACTTGACTTCACATGCCGTCGAGTAATATCTCTCAGGCATGCGGCGTTTCCTCACGATGTTTTCCTTCACCGTTTTTGAAGCAAGTGATAATTATGAAATACGCACATGAATCCGAAAAGTCAGAGGTGCGTGCCTTGGGTACACTCATGTGATGACGGGTGATTTTTTATCGTTCACTGGATTTTCAGCGCACTGCTTAGCGCCGAGAGGAGAGAAAATCAGTGCGCGATAAAAAAATCACCCGTGTGTGCCTGGGCTGAGAATTTCTTTTCCACACCTAGCTACTCAAAACGTACCCGGTCCCTTACATGCAAGAGGAGGCAGAACAGATGTCAGGATAATTAACTAGATTTTATGTAAGCTAAATACTCTGGTTTCTGAAGTCGAAACTAAATTAAACCATAAATAGTGCTTAAGGCGACGATAACCGACTTTTAATGATTTTATACTAAAGATCACGACTAAACGAGTAGTGTTAATGATTTGGAAAAAAAAAATATGTTAAATTAGCCCTTTTTTTGAATAACATATTTGTTATGTTTATATTACAAAGTGAAATTAATTTGTAAAGTTATGTCTAACGGGGTTAAAAAACTGAGAATGACGCAAAATATATCAAGCGTATTTTTCTGAAACCTTCATTATTTAAAAAGATAATTTCATTGTTGATCTTATAATATAAGTGTTTTATTAAAACACTCTTTTTTAATGTATAATAAATTAATAATGCGTCTAATTTGGGACAGCGCTCCTTGATGGGTGAGTCCTACTACTGGCTGAACATCGACACGTTGCATGAGCTCAGTACAGAACGTGCAAGCTAACCACTCAAGGTCACTGACATATATCTGCGTCTTAAGTGAGCGTGTAACCTAACAAGACAGATTTGACATCAGTATTGCTTATAGCTTACCGACCGTTCTACACACACACTTATATAAACTCACGCCTTCTTCCCATGGGGGTAAGCAGAAACTACAGAAAGCCACCTCCCACGATCCTTACATATTCCTTTTGCTTCACTGAGGACATGTAGACTATAAGGTCACTACATTTCCTCATAGGGCGATCCCTCCCGGCGTTTCTACTCACATCTGCCTTGAAATACCTTTTATTAGTCGCCTTTCATTAATTCTCTCAACATGACCAAACTTTCTAAGCATACTCTTTTCAAGTTACCGTCGAACTTTTCGTCACAAAGTGCTGAATCATGTACTTAGTACTTGTTGCTGTGTATAATTCAACGTCAAATAAGCTTACCCACTAAACATTCTTGCATGTTTTGATTTGACACCATTTTTATTATCAGCAACCTCGTAAACCTTGAAAACGACACCCATGACGAAAAGTTGCGTGGCGCCATCTTGAATTTTCATTTTGACTCCAATATCGTTTTCAGCGCCTTCGAAAATCATATAAACGACACCCATGTTGAAAAAAAAGGTTACAAAAAGGTACAATAAAAAACTACGACGATAACGATTGAAGCTTATTTGGACTATCTACTTCCAGTCTGTCTGTAACTTGAACATTATAACTGGCGAATTGTAGGTGTACTATAATTCACAGTATACACCCCTGCACAACTCTTTGAAAGCATACAGGCGTGATGTTATGAAGAAATCTAATTTCCACAACTTTTTCGCACAACTGAATTCGCTCAAGTGGATTCGCTCAAGTGTCTTTGCTGCACGTCTCTTTCGCACAAATATCCATTCGCACGGAAGTCCATTCGCACAAAAGTCCATTCGTGAAAAAGTCTTGTCCTGCTACCGCGACTTAGGCATCATTTGTAGCAAAGTTCCCTCTCAGGTGTGTTCAGTGTTTGGGCACGCCACAATTGTGGCGATAAGTCCGGGGTCTTTGAGGAGTGGCTAGAGAGGCACCACGGCGTCCTCACCTTCTGCCGGACGCAAGTCCTCACCGGACACGGCTGTTTCGGGAGGTTCCTGTTCCGTATAAGGCGGGAGGAAACGCCTAGTATCACCACTGTGTGGATCGCCTGGAGGACACGGTGGAGCATACGGTAGAGGTCTACCCTGCTTGGGCAGTGCACCGCCGTGTCCTCACGGAGGCGATCGGCGGCGGCGATCTGTCGCGTCCGGCCCTGGTTCAGGCCATGCTCCGGAGCGAGAGTGCATGGGAGGCCGTCACTTCCTTCTGCGAAGCAGTAATGCTCGCGAAGGAGGAGGCGGAGCGCTCGAGGGAGAGGCAAGATTCGTGCCCTCGCGCCCCTAGTCGCCGCAGGAGACGCCCCGGGCGTCGGGAGTCGCGAGCCGACTTCCGGCCACCGTAGGCGCGGGCTTGCGGACGGTGAGCAATGGGTAGCTCGCCGTCCGATTAGGACCAGGCCCGTGTCGACGGCGCGTTGTGTTCCACGCACGCCACAAAGAGATGTCAGCACCAACTGACGGGGTCCGTAAAGGCCAATGCCTGCCAGGGTTGCGAGTTTGTCCGAAAGGGATATCGCGGCCCCGGCACACAGGCAACGGAAGGAACACGGGTGGGTTTTAGTCAGTAAAAGTCTGACACACCCTCGCGCTCCGCCCAGAGCGGGAGAAGTTATTTGATAATTTCTCACCCTCAAAAAAAATAAAAAAGGTGTGTTCAGTGTTGGGTCTATTACACACGTTTAACAGTATTAATGTATTGTATAATCATCTTAAAACAGAGTACACGGTAAAACAAGACTATTATCTACAAGGGTATTCACGAACATGACGTACCGGACTCGCGATTCTTCGTCTGCAGACGGTTGGCACGGGTGTCGTGCGTGTAAAGCCTCGTGTAGACTGGCACGACGCGACTGCGCGACGCCAGTAATTGTTCTACCGTGAACTTTTCTTAGTTTTTTTTTGTTATTGTCGCGAACCATCTTCTACATACATAATACCTATCTAATAAAAAAACCATCATTAAAATAATTCACTTTAGTCAAAAATTTCAGGTAGTAAAAAGTTAACATAAAATAAACAGTTATTAAAATTGAATCATCGTCACCTCGCGGCGCGCAGCCTCTATATGTTTACGAAATTATAGAACCAAATTGAAAAGCTAACAAACTGCTAACTGAGCAAACGGAAAGTTATTACAGCAGACTGGAAAAAGCTTTTTGCGTAACACAATATTTTATATTAGGTGTAGGTATGATAAGCTTTAATTAGTCATAACTTACACTTAATCTAGCCAATAAGTTTGGTACTCTGAGTTTTATCACTACATACCTACATTCATATATAAACTCAGTCATGTCTCGGTTCATTTATAAATTAATAAAATATAATAATTAATATAAATTAATAAAGAAAATAATAAATACAAATTAATAAAATAAAATAATGAATATACATAAATAAAATAATTTAATAACCTCGTGATATTAATTAAAATAACTACATAAACTTAATACTAGTAATATTATTTATTATCTATAATAATTATATTTTCAACACACTTGCTCGTAAAGTAGCTCTTATTTAACCGTTTTAGGGTCATAATTCAGTGTATTAAAAACGCATGCCTTTTACTTTATATTATCGGACTAGTGCTGTAATGCCACAGATAACTAATCAGGATTTGGTTGCGACTCGCTAAAAACAATAACATTGGACTTGCCTGGGAATTGAACGCGATATCTACGTGTCACTGATTAAATATGCACTAATTAGGATACACGTATTATCACACCCACTTTAACATCCTACGCGTGTTTCTTATATTTTAATTAAACTATTTTTATTAACAATATAAGCGAAAACTGGAATAAATTTTGAATTTTTACAAAAGTCAAACAACCGACCATAGGCAACCGACATCTTTTTTAACTGGTCTAAATTTATCTTGTCATTGAAAACTTAGTGATTGATATAATAAATATTGACTATTTGTTCAAGAAGTATTTTATTAATCCTTTATTGAAAAAAAAAACGATTTGAATGTATTTATAATTATTATGCTGAAAACAATCGTGTTTTTCGGCTAGGATTTTCAAGATGCTGTTGGAGCTAGCCCACGTTTAAAGATGCGGTCTTATTCCTTATTAAATAATGTCGTAGATCTATATGTATTATGGAGACCCCTCAAGTTTTAGAATATTATACTGCTTTAACACTGAATTTGTTACGAATCATAACGAATACCTTCAAAAAGGGCACGGGTTCCCCGCTATTCAATACCGAATGCCAAAAGGAAGACTGTTTCTGGAAATTGAAACTCCAATCATATCCCCTTCAAGTGATCTTAAATCCTCTGAGCTAACTAGACGATTACAATATATCGTTACTGTTAGAAATATTATAAAATGTTTTTGTCTTTGACTTTCGACATGTCCGACGGAAGTACGAGCGGAGAATATGAGCTACCCCAGGGATCACCAATTAGTTTTATTTAGGGTCTATATTAAAAAATAATATGTCTCGCGGTCCGTTTGGAAGACGTTACCTACTAGCAACCAAGATTAAAAGATGTTTAAGGACCTTGCGTATTTTTGTGTTTTTTGGAAATCCATCATTTCGATTTGTATAGTACCTCACCCAGCTAGATCTATTACTCCCGAAAACATTTGCAGCTTCATGCGGCTTGCGTCAGCGTCGTCCGTTGTTGTGTCGACGGCACAAAATATAAAGCGTGGGCTTAATTAATTCAATTACTCAAAAAAAATTGATAAGGTTTTTGATATAAATTTAACTGTTTACTTAAAGTCCGTACAAAATAGGTCGGCGGTCCGGATCCGGACCGCGGTCCGCCATTTGATGACTCCTGAGCTACACCATATCTCTAAGTAGTCTGTGAGCTACACCATCTGTAAGCTCGTCTCGTATTATTTGTCAGGTAGGTATTTGGTTAGCATAAGTATTTTTTTTTTAATCTTTGACATACCAAACGTACGTAAGTACCCTTACGTATGTTTGGTTTGGTAGCTATCTTGTTCGTTTTCACGGTTTTAACTTCGAACATATTTCAATGTATTTGTTTTTTTATGTGAAAGACAAAAAAAATCGTAACATCGAAAGTACTAAAACGAAAAGATTATACTACCACATCACTAAAACCATAGACTATTTCTAGCGGCCATTGTTGTTTGACAAATTTTAAAACGCGACATGGCAGTATGGAATTTGTATAAACAAATTGACTTTGAATACATGGAACTAGTATGAATTATCCTATACTATTAAATGAGCATTCTCTATTTTAACCCCAGCAGAGATTTGTGCTTTTTTAATCTCATCAAAGAGACTTCTTGCCTTATGATAAGGGGTTTGGTTTCCTTCAGGTGGAAACCAAACCCGGGTACTTCTTGCCTTTTTTATGCCTGTGTAAATAAATAAAATGTGATACATTAACATAATATTTCATCAAATTATATATTTTTCACTACATATTAATCTTAATTTGCGTATTCAAATGATTATTTTGTGTTTACTATATTTTTATATAGGCTGTTCAGCGGTTTTACTTGTGCCTTTGTTTAAAACTGCGCGCGCATCGCTAGCAGAAAAAAAAAACCAGCGCGCCATTTTCCGTAAATATTTGCTATCCGTTTTTGTTTTGTTGTTATAAAAAATACTAAAATCTAAAGTATTGTCACCAACCGACGTACAACAGATTTTAAAAGAAGCTCCGATTGACAGTACCTGGCAACAAAGGTCAGTTGAACTTTATAAATCTAAATTATCATCTCGATAGTTACCTTATTCCAGCATAAGTTCTAACAACAAGTCTGTTTTTTTCCTCACAATTTTGTTGAAAAACGTCGTATGAATCGCGTGTGCATTGATAATTACACACTTGGCTAAATTATCGCGCTCGCCTGTGGCTCGCGCGCCAATGCCACCTTGTGGGTAATGGCCAATACAGCACACTCGTATCATAATGTACTATTGTATCTATAACAAACTTGCACTGGGTGCTTGTTTTGTCTAATTTATTATATACCTACGTAAATTATGTTGCCGTGCCCTAACCGGGTTTCATGTTGGAACTTACTTACATAAATGTAACACCTAAATGTACACATGAATGCGATAAAGAGTTTGAGTTTGAGTCCTTTTTCCCACTGGGGTAAACGGAAACTACAGAACGCTCCTGATACGATCCTTACATAAATACTCGTTTTTCCTTTTTTACTTTCATACACTGGTCTGGTGGTGGCCCAAAAGTCGGACACCAGTCTTACCAAGGGGTATCGTATTACCCAGTTACTGGGTTGTGGAGGTCAGATAGGCAGTCGCTCCATGTAAAATACTGGTATTCAGCTGCATCCGGTTAGACTGGAAGCCGACTCCAACATAGTTGGGAGAAGGCTAGGCAGATTGATTTGACACTGGTCTGGTGATACACGCACGCCGATTCCGAGTACTATTTACCTGACCATTCTGAAGAACATCACCATAGTTATCACTAATGCTTTCTTATACAGGCTAGACCAATATCACTATACCACTATTTATTTTAAATCCAGATGTATGACTATTTGATATGCTAACGGACTTTTGGTCCAGCCTGTCCAAACTACTAACGTAACTTTCCTCAAGACCATCTGGATTTTCACTTTACCAATCCGAAATAAAAGACTGAACATTTACTACTTATTTATCAACGAAAACACTGCCAACTTCTCACAGACTCCTTTTTTTTCTGTAGCTTTCAGGACGATTAAGCCTTCTCGATTTTATATCCATTTTAGATGTCTGTCAGATTTTTATCTCAAGGTTTTTGTTCAATCCTTAGCTGTAGAGGTTATTGATGATAACTACTTAGGTACGTGTCAATCACCCCACTCTAGTGCGTCTTCGGCAGTGATTCCAATCCAAAGTCGTGGAAAAGAAAATCTGATAATGTGTAGGGACTTATTTGATAGATTAGTGATAATCTAGAGTAGCTGTCTTGGCCGGGAGTGAAATGAAGATTCAAATGACGTTATTGCGACGCACGCTATTTCGAAAAAAATTAAGAGTGGTACGCCAGTTCGAAAACACATTAAGTCGAAAACCGCTGTATCGAATGACGTTGTCGCGAACACGCTGATTCAAAAAACTGTTTGAATGGTACGCTAGTACGAAAGTCTTGGCATTGAAATCTACTGTTGCGAATAGCATATTCCAATCTGAATTTGTCTGGGGATCGAATTCGCGACCCAGTGATTACCAAGAACTACCTACGCTAAGATGATAAAACTAACACTGAGCTAGTTGTCTATAGTACTAAGTATAAATGATTAATATTAGTACTTATTATGGTTTAGCTATGTATCCCTAGCATGCTTCCCGTTTTGATAAGCTAATAACATTACAAATACTACAGTACCTATTTATTATTTATTTATTTAACAGTTCATGTACACACATTATAAATAGACAAGAAGAAAGGAACAGAAAAAAACGTACAAAGGTGATGCTTTATAATGCATTCACAACAATAAAAATTGTAAAAAGTGTAGTATTTGTAATGTTATTAGCTTATCAAAACGGGAAGTATGCTAGGGATACATAGCTAAATCATAATAAGTACTAATATTAATCATTTAGAAGGTAGTTCTTGGTAATCACTGGCTTGCGAATTCGATCCCCAGACAAATTCAGATTGGAATATACTATTCGCAACAGTGGATTTCAATACCAAGACTATCGTACTAGCATACCATTCAAACAGTTTTTCGAATCAGCGTGTTCGCGACAACGTCATTCGATATAGCGGTTTTCGACTTAATGTGTTTTCGAACTGGCGTACCACTCTGATTTTTTTTCGAAATAGCGTGCGTCGCAATAACGTCATTCGAATCTTCATATCACTCCCGTTTTGGTCTACCCACAAATCGGTACAAAACGTTCTGAAAGGAAAAAGTAAAAAAAAAGTTAGGAAATAGATTTATTTGCCCGAAACGTGACGCATAAATGATAAAATCATAAAAATAAAGTACATCAAACACAAAAATAAACAATATTGAAAACCCTTCCAAGTTAATACCTACATAATTATTACTATACCTTCATTTGAAGTTTGCTGAGGTTTTTACAATGTCACCTCTTTTTTGTCATCGATTTAAGCCGATTATTTCTTTCAATTCATTGCGATCTCAAATCGATTAGTTTTTTACGTAAAAATCTTTGAAGTCAAATTCGGATGTTGCTACGGATGGTAAGACAGCAACAATACGATCCCGTTGTTACCACTGATGGGCCAGCGATTAACTGCGCGTGCGCTTTGAGCTTGACCGTCTCGATATTGTTATTATCAATTTATTATTAAAAAATAAATTGGTCTAGTCAACTCTAGTCTATTGGTAGACTGAAGACAACACAATATTACACTTAATTGTACGCGTAGATATCAGCAATTGTATCAGCAGAAATCAGTGGACATACACAGCAGTAGATATGATTGATAATATATTTTTTGCTACCTGAAATCAAAACCAAACTTGGCTTGTTACCAGCTACTTCCACGCTAAAATTAATTCAATGTATAAAATGAAAGTGAACAACTGGACAAATTGGTAAAGGACAGCCCCTAGAGGCGACGGTATCGAAAATAATTCAATTTCACAGCACGTCTGTGGAGAGATGGCGAGCCGAGATAATCCCGCGTAATTACGAACTGACAAATAAATGTTCCCAGTCCCACTAGCAATAAGGGAACGCAATAAACAGAGCTTTTCCTTCAATTGGTTTCCACAGGATAGCTAGCTGATGGGTATTTTTATAGCCGCATGTACAGCAAACCCTTAGTTGTCTCTAATTAAGTTTGTTTTAAACCCTTAGAGATGTATACAACATTGTTGTCCTGCTATGGATATGCAGGTTGCAGGTATCTACGAGGGATGTTGCGGATGCAGATTCTTTAACTTTCGCGGATTCTGATGCAGATGTGGATTTTTGATGGCTCAAATCCGCGTATGCGGATCTAAAGTATCTCAAGGTAGCCCTCGAAATTCAAAATTTCTATATTTTTTTACAAATTGCAGCGCTGTTCTACGTTATATGTTGATCATAATTAAATTGGCTTATTGGACGTACCAACTTACTCACCCGAATCCGGCCGAATCGACAATTTTAATTAATATTAGTTTTCCTTGAGGAGTTCAAGGCTAATATAATAAAATAATTACTAAATATTTGATGGATCGAGTACTATTTCGTGAAGATTTATAGTAAACGATTTTATATTCAATGACTACTTTATTAGTTATGATTTTACTTAAATTCACCGTTATCCAACTACATCTGCATCCGCATGTGCTCCTCTTTCTGAATTCGGATGTCTAAATAAATGCGGAATTCGCGCATTCTCTTACATCAAAAATGCAGAAGTGTTTTACTGAAAACGCTGAATGTTGGTTTAAGAACTTGAACTGAAGCAGTGAAAAGAGGATTTAGTTTGAGCGCCCCTAGCACGTTCTAATTCTGAAGTGTTCAACTACGCGGCGATGAACTTCCGGCAACTTGAACACTTGAATAGTGCTAAACGAGAGGTTTTCACTTCCTTGAACACTCTAAACTTGAACACTTTCAATCAAAATACAGGCATTCACCTGTATTTTGATTGAAAGTGTTCAAGTTTAATAAAGGGCTAAATTTTAAACACCTATTTATGTAGATAAAATCTGGAATCTAAACTACACAGGTTTCCTAACTGACATCACAGATAAATATGTAAGACAAGCTAACAATAACAATCTATTGACTCAGAGAGTTAGAATAAAACAAGTTGAATCCACTTCATCGCTTGCTTTTATCCCAGTATAAATAAACCTGGCAGTATAACGCGGGTATTTAAATGGTAACCCAATAAATGTCTCGCCCTCAAAGCTTACCCGAGGCTTCGCGGTGGCTTGCCAAAAGTTACTCCTATAATCGAAAACGAAGATCTTCGCAGCTCGGTTTGATTTATTCCCAATTTTAAATTTCAGCAACATTGAATTTATTTGGATATCTTTGGGGAATACACGCGGAAACTTAATTATTAAATATAACTGTATCTATTTAGTTGGCAGCTTGACCTGGGGATGTCGCCATGGCGGCCCAGTGTGTTTACGCTCTTATTTTCCGGTTTGCGCAGACATAAACATGTGTTTTACACTTTGGACTCCATCCATTTTTATAGACCTCATACGCCATGCCGCCATACACATTGGAAGTGCACCCTCCGGGAGGGTTGCCGGCATTACGTTTGCGCTAAAGTTAACTATCGCGGACGGTCAACAGCATTATGTTTAAAACCGTGTTAAAAAACACTAAAACGATGTAAAATTGTGTTTTCAGGGGCTCTTGTCGCTATACGTAGTTTCCAACCTTTTAATTTTTTTGTGAATATTTGTAAATGTAAACAAAAAATAAAATAAAAATTAACATGCTTGGATTTCAAAACGACAAATAACGACAAACGACATATAAAAAAAACAAAAAAATTAAAAGGTTGCTTGTTAAAATATTGATCTGATTTTATTTTCACGGTTTTTATTGCTGTATTCGCTAAGAAAAACCTACATTTAAAATGAGCCCTCGGTGAGGGCTTCCGGCATACCATATGCGACTAGGTGAGCCCTCCAGGAGGGCTCCCGGCACTGAACGTGTTAAAGTTATGTTAAACGCCTCAGACATTCCTTAGCCTCTTTTTTAATTACGACCATATTTTTTATAATTCCTTGCATTCGAACCTTATTACAAATTTACAAAGGCAAGCCGGTAGACCCATATTATACAATGTAAATATCCAATCCAACGGACGTCTTTGATTCCCAACAGAAGCGGAACAAACGCTCCCAAAGCTTATAAAAGTATAATAGAACAGGGAATATCGAGTTTATATTTCAGCGTAATGTATTTTACTGAAGTCCGTATACAAGTTTCGGGTGGGTCGACGACATTGCCAATATTAATATCTCAAATACATATATACTTCTCCCTATGGGCGAATTCTTGAAATATGAAGGCACCCAATTCAATTTCGATCAGCAATAATGTGATGGCAATGGAATAATTTACGTTCGTTTACGCTTCTAATTCCCCCTGGGACATTACCGTAGAGTTTCGTACGACATCGTAAAAAAATATAAAAGGTCCTAAATCTTTCGCGGCTCACGGGAAAACGTTTGAGGTCACGCGCTAAGACTAAAAAGCTCTTTTTCCTCAGGAGACGTCTCTAAGAAACTAGGGCTTGCAGTGTCCTCAGTACTCACCATCAATAGGCATCACTTGACCCAGTAAACTAGAACCATTCAAATCGTGCCCCGTACAGACCCGAGGGAAACCTCAAAGGGCACCAACAGCTATTAAAACTTCATGAAAAGACTACAGGTGGAACGCGTATCTTTTTAAAATCACCTCAATGTTGACACTGCTCCCCTTAATTCAGATAAGGCGCAAAACGCAACGCTGATTACTGGATATTCGACTTTAACACTAATGATTTTGAAGCAGAATTTGAAATATCAGCTTTGGAGTCATAGATTTTGTCTTTCAGTATCATACAGGCATTCGGAGCGGGAATGAAAAGCGTCGCTCTTTTGATGAAGATCGCAGTGCAATCATTTTTATCGCGATAATTGCGGATGGGACCGGCAGCTGTATAATTTTATAATATACTTTAATACTTTCAACAGATCTCGCATAAAAGTTGTCTGCTTTAATGATTTTGCAGCAATTTCTCGACTCACGGCAACAAATGGATGTTTGCCATAGTTTTTGCAGAAGCGTTTTTCCATGATTATGAAATGATTAAGGAAAACAGCAAACTGTTTTAAATTATTAATTAAACAAATTATACAACAGGTACCTCTATGGGTATAGATAGAGATAGGGTAGGTACGTCCATTAATTAAGGTAGGTAGGTACCTAAGTGAAATTGTCAGGATTCTGAAAATGTAACTCACCACTTCACTTCACTTCACTGTCCACGCAGTTTGGTTATGGAATTCACATTCAAACTGTTGCAATTTTTAAAAGAAGACTGAAAGAACACTATCTTTTCGCTTCGTCATAGTTGCAGATGTTGGATTTATTATTTTATACTACTTTATAATGAAGTATACAGGGTAGCAGGGACATCGACGCGAAAACTTTTACTTTGGATTTAGGATATGATTCTGAACCCCCCTGCGTTGAAACTTTTCGTAGGTTATTTTAAAAAAAATCTGCTGTTCCATACATTTTGACCGCACAGGCATTGCATTTTTCTATGAAACAGCAGATTTTTTTTTGATAACCGACGAATTGTTTCAATGCGGTGCGGTTCCAAATCATGTTTAGGGGCATGAGGAACAGGGTGTAAAGTTGACTCATCCACCATAGAAAAAGGAGGATCTTCCGACCAGATGGGTGTCGTGTCTGGTGGGCAACTGCCCAGAGGTTGAAGTCGGGAGCTTGTATATATGTCCATCGCGCGGTAAACTCCAAATGCGCGATGCAGGATTTGTGTGACGTCAGGTCTTTGATGCATAGTTCGCATGTGGCGATAAAGATGCCGCCACACATGTACTGAATCCATAGTAACAGTTTTCGCGTCGATGTCCCCGCCACCCTGTATATATTTTAGTGATATTTATTTTAGAAGTACTCGTATGTATGTAAGTTAGTATATTCTCATATTGTGTGTTTATATTTAAATTAGTGAATAGTTAAGTTTTTCTATTTTAACTACTATGCTGTATATGCTGGAAGAGGGGTGCTACGTCAAAATCAAAGTCAAAGTCAAATCATTTATTTCAAATAGGCCCTTGCAAGGCACTTTTGAACGTTAACAATTACAAAAAAAAAAAATTGATTCTAGTCGCCCCTTCCAAAAGCTAATTTTCGTATGGAGAAGAATGGGCAAGAAACTCCACCGTTACTCTTTTAAAATGTTTTACAATATTTTGTATAAGTAGGTTACATTAGTTATATAATTATATATGAAGACGATGCATCTAAAAATAAAAAAATAAATTACTATACCACAATATAGGTAAAGTGAATTTTTTAAAGAGAGCAACGACGGATAAATTAATTACTTATGTGATAGATACATGGTTCTCACATATTTACAAACATTGTAAAAGTAGACGATTTTCCAAAAAAAAAAAGTTACAATTAATAAGTCAGTGTGTGAAGAAGTAATCACAGAATGTAAAATCAATGTCATATAATAAAATATAATAATTTATACAACTTAAATTAGCAACCAGTTTGATTTTGTCTAGATTCTAGATTATCCTATGGAGCTGGACCAGCATGTTTCCAAGCATTCTTATCTTGGATACAATCCTCTAATTTGTAATATGCTTGTTGACAAAGTGTACTTTTAATATGAGTTTTAAATTTTCTTTCATTTAATTGTAAAATATCACAAGGTATTTTGTTGTAACATTTAACACAGTACCCCATAAAAGATGTATGTACTTTAGATAATCTGAAAAATGGTTGATCTATTTTATCTTTGACAGGAAACCTCCCCGTGTGCCTGGGGGCTGGAGTTCCCTTACGGATGCGTTCGGGGGGAAGGCCGGTCTCCGGGACGGTGCACCCTGGGGTGCGGGCAATGTCTCCCCATTAGGTACTGCGTGCCTAAGGGGTCTCGTTGCCCGTATGCCAATATCCTGTCAGGAGGAGTGAACGCTCTAACGTGTACTCGTAAAGAGCACACGTTGAGCATCGTTCTAGTGGGGGTGGGCTCGGCGTGTACTAACCCTGCCGTCGGGCAGGCAGGAGGAAGTCTTTTCTCTTGCCACCGTTGGTCTCGTAGCCCCGAAGAGTGTCAAGGTCATGTCTCTGGCATTTGACGGGTCGAGGGTCTTGGCTTAACCGCCGGGGCCGCGAGGTAGAAAACCTCTATAAAAAATCACCCCAAACCTCCAAGCGGCGGCATACCGTGAGGGAGGTTGATAGCTTGACTAATGGGTAGCTTAATTAGTCACAAGTGCGAACCACTGTTTTTTGGTTGGTTAGAACATTTTTGTACTCGTGGGATTTATAATGGTTTTTTTTTTAGTTTATCACACAGACGACGTGCCAACATTATTGGCGGAGGAACCACTTGCCGGCGACGGCAACTAGAGTCGAGGAGACTCCTGTCCCTCCACCAAGCTAGGTCCGACCGGGACACTGGACGCGGGCGTTTCTGGGGGAAACGCTCGCGTGACGAGAAGACGGACCGCGCAGTATCGGCGGGACAATCGTCAAGCGAGGAAAGCCTGCCGGTCGCTAAGGCGCCTACGGTTAGGAGAGGCCGAGGTAGCGCGGTGACCTCGAAACTGGGGCGTGGCAATCGGGCAATCGCATCAAGCGGCCCGATACCCCCCCAGGAATCTGCGGGGATAGCGACCCTGAGGTCTCGTCCGGGGCCTCAACCGAGGAGTCGGTAGGGGTCACCGTCCCAAAAAAGGGCACGACGGCACAGGCTGGCGCCGCTGCGAACCGTGCCAAGGGAGGAGTGGTGACCGACGAGGCCGCCAAAGTCGCCGCTGGGGGCTCCAATTCGGAGCGAGCGGCCAGGTTTGCGGAGGTCATAGCGGCCGCGATCAGGACTGTGGCCTTGAAAAAGCTGAAGTCCTCGAAAGAGAAGGCCATACCTGCGGCCACGGCCTCCATTATGGCGGCAGTGGAGGCCTTTCTTCATCTCGGGCCTCCGTTGGACGGTATGTCAGACCTGGCCGGGCTCCGTGGAGCCGGCCCCACGTTGTTCTACAGCGCGAAGCGGTGCAAGGGCAGGGCCCGCCCTTGCCGGCGGAGGACAGGGTTTTGGCCCTGGTGCAGAAGGAGCTGGCTGCTTTCAACAGCCGGTTCTCCGTACTGGAGGTCGTGGTCCTGCATCCTCTGTTAGCGACGAGCCAGCCGGCTTCGGGCCAACGGAAGGCGGCATCTTATGCCACCACCGCAGCTGCCGCTGCCAAATCAGGCCCGTCAGGGCAGACCAGGGGTGGGGCTGCTACACAGGCAGCGAGGGCCCCAGCCAGGGTGGTGGGGGCCCCGGCCTCGGCCCTGGCAGCGGGAGCTCCGCCCCCGGTGGCGAAACGGCCGCCCCTGCCTCCTAAATCTCCCCAGCCTGACTCCGAGTGGCAAATAGCCGGGGAGAAGAAGAAGGCGGGCAAGGCCAAAAGGGCGGCCAAAAAGAAGGAGAGGCGGCAGCGCCGCAAGGAGCAAAGCGTCGCGGCCAGGCTCCGCGCCCCGAAGTCCGCAGCTGTAGTGATTATACTACAGCCGGAAGCAGAGAAGAAGGGCGTGTCCTACCGCGACATGCTCTCCGAGGTTGGGACGGCGGTGGATCTGAAAGAGATCGGCGCCACTCAGGGCATCCGGGTTAGGGTCACTGCGACTGGGGCCCGGATGCTGGAGCTCCCCGGAGTGGCCAGTGGCCCGGCCGCTGATGCCCTGGCTGAAAAGCCCAGTGCGTCCTTAAATGCGGACGAGGCCCAAGTGTCCAGGCCCACCAAGTGCGTAGACATGCGCATCTCGGGCCTGGACGACTCAGTGGCGGAGGAACAGGTAGTGGCCGCTGTCGTCAGGACTGGGGGGTGCTCTGCCGAGCATGTTAGGGCAGGCACCATCCGTCCTGGCTTCACGGAGATGCGAGCCGTAACGGTGAGCTGCCCCGTGTCGGCGGGCAGGAAAATCGCCGGGGAGAGCCAAAGGTTATTGGTGGGCTGGATATCCGCGCAGGTCAAACTGCTCGAACCCAGACCTCTGAGGTGCTTCCGCTGCCATGTGGGCAACCACGTGGGAGCTAAATGCACCTCGGAGGTGGACCGCAGCGATCACTGCTATCGCTGTGGTCAGCCCGGTCACAAGGCCGGCTCGTGTGAAGCCACGCCGCACTGCGCCGTATGTGCAGCGGCTGGCAAGCCGGCCGAGCACCGGATTGGGAGCAAGGCCTGCGCCTAACCCGCCAAAGCCAAGGGCAAGCCCTCCGCCACCGCCGTCACCGCCACGGCCGCTGCTACTACTGCCGCCGCCGCTGCCACCACCACCGTCGTCGCCGCCGCCGCCATTGCCGCCGTGGCAGGGCCCTCACACGGGGCTCGGGGGGAGGCTAAAATGGACTGCCAATAGGTCCATTACGCCTCCTCCAGTCGAACATCAACAACTGCGCCGCAGCTCAGGATCTGTTGCTCCAGAGCATGGCGCAGTGGTCGATTAACATCGCCGTGGTCGCTGAGCCGTACTTTGTCCCGCCCAGGGATTACTTGGTGGAGGACCTGAGCGGCTCAGTGGCCATCATTTCGTCGGCCGCCGCCGGTACCCCGTCCCTCGAGGCCGTCAAGAGGGGACGGGGTTGCGTGGCAGCACGGTTCGGGGAGATTGTCGTGGTGGGAGCGTACTTCTCCCCGAACCGAACTCTCGCCGAGTTCCACAACTCCCTTGGGGAGTTGAGAGTCGTCGTCGTCGGGTACCATCCCCTCCCTGTGATCGTCCTCGGGGACTTCAATGCCAAGAACGTGGCTTGGGGTTCCCGGTTACCGGACACACGGGGCAGGATGGTGGAGGACTGGGCTCTGGAGTCGGGCCTGGTCGTCCTAAACCGGGGTTCTGTCCCCACGTTTGTGCGGATGCGGGGCGAGTCAGTGGTGGACATTTCGTTCGTCAGCCCCGCTCTGTCGCCGCGTGTCATCGACTAGCGCGACATGAAGGGGGTGGAGACCTATTCCGATCATCGGTACATCCGGTTTGACGTCTCCGCCCAGACCTCGGGCACGCCGATCAGACAGACCCCGAGTGGTCCGCGGTGGGCGTTGAAGCAGCTGGACCGGGAGCTCCTCCTGGAAGCCTCGATCGTGCAGGCCTGGGTGTCATCACCGGACAGGCCTGCCGACATCAACGACGAGGCGGAGTGGTTCCGGGAGGCCATGTCCGAAATATGTGACGTGGCAATGCCCCGGGTCCAGCCCGGACGTGGTGAGTGCTCTGTTCCCCCGCTGACGCAGTCTCCGGCCCCAGCTCGCGGAGGACGTGGTGAGCGCTCTGTTCCCTTCGCAAGGGGAACATACTCCCCCGCCCATGGCTCCGCCTCCTGCGGTGCCCGATGCGGACCACACCAGGGACGACGACGGCGATACTCCGGAGGTGACCGAGGTAGATCTGAGAGTGGCGGTACTTAGGCTGAGTGCCAAAAATACCGCCCCGGGATCCGACGGCTTACCTGGAAAAGCCTGGGTTCTGGCCTTAAAGGCTCTCGGGCCTCGACTTCGAGGGCTGCTAAGCGCATGCTTGGAGATTTGCCAGTTCCCACTTCGTTGGAAGACGGGAAAACTGGTCCTCATCAAGAAGCCGCAGCGCCCGGCGGACTCTACGTCCACTTACCGGCCCATCGTGCTGCTCGACGAGGTGGGCAAGCTCTTTGAAAGAGTAATTGCAGACCGCCTTGTCGGGCAGCTGGTGCGAGTGAAAAAATAAAGTAATTAATGTGTAGGGAGATCTTATAAAGTTCTCACTGACTGGCTCGTTGCTCTAGTGGTCGCAAGCGCAACAGTATACCGTGAGGTCATGGGAAATCAGGGAAATTGTTACTTATTGGGTTTTTCCAGTGGTACCTATGAATTTCTCAGTAGCACCCCGGAGTCTGGATTTGTGCCTGGTTGATTGCAATAGGCTCATCCCTAATTACCTACAATCCTACCTGGGACTTAAACATAACAAAAAAATGGCGAATGGTTAAAATCACAAACGTACAATGATATTGAACTTATGTATATTAACCAGAATATGCTAATGACGAACTATTACCCAATCATAACAAACATTAGTTAATCAATCATTAGATATCACACACACACCTACTCACCTCCACATACCTCGCACATCCACCCCCCCACACAAACAAACAAACACTACACATACTCGTACCTGAACATGCTATAACAAATTTGTAACATCCTAGACCCTAAACGTTTTCTTTTCTTTTTAGGGTTCCGTAGTAAACAAGGAACCCTTATAGTTTCGCCATGTCCGTCTGTCTGTCTGTCCGTCTGTCTATCCGCGGCTTAGCTCAGAGACGGTTAGTACTAGAAAGCTGTAAATTGGCATATGTATACATATTAATCATGCCGACAAAGTGGTAAAATAAAATCAAGAAAAATGATTTTTTTAAAGGTAAATAATACACATAAAGTAGGGATGTCTTTTTTTTTCTCCTCTACCTCATGTTGTGGGGTATCGTTAGAAAGGTCGTTCAAATATTGTGAGTTTGTGAAAACTATTTTTGGATTCAGGGATCCGTTTGCGAAATATTAAGCTTTTAACTGAATTTTTTTGTTAGAGTTTACGGTCCCGTCCCCCCCCCCCCGCCAGCTAAATGGTTGTACTTGGATTCGTGAAATAATTCACAGCAGCAGTATATATAACGAAATTAAAAGGAAAACTAAGTATCAGAGCTAAGTAGGCTGTACAGGTTAACGAGTAATAATCAACCAACTTAAATTTGCGGTTTGACAAACATGAGCTCCCATACATTCCATATGGGAGAACATGTTTTTCAACTACAATGTTATGTTTGTTCTTGGGATAAATTCATCCCAACTACGGAACCCTTCATTGTGCGTGGTCCGACACGCACTTGGCCGGTTTTATTTTATTATGTCTCAACATTGTATCTAGTAACCCATGAGAAGTTGCGAGGTAACCCCATCACAAGTATCCTTATAAATTACCGGGGCTGCCTCAATTTTGTGCTGTAGAACAAATGTATGAGAAACAGTAACTTTTTTTTTTTCTTGCGAAATATGGGTGTGTGTACTCTTAAACGCTCATCACTGCCAAACCCTTCGGGTATACAGACGTGGTATTAAGTAAGTTGTCATGCGTATGTTATTTTCTCAGATCAAAACCCTTCGGGAAATACGTGCGTGGTGATGTCATCCGTATGTTATTTTCCGACAAAGCAGTACAAAATAGGTACCAAAATCAAAGGAAAACATCTAAAACAAACGCAAAACCTACGTAGGTACCTACAGACAATTTATTTTATTTGCACATCATTATTTAACCTCGAGAACCTTGCCGGGGTGCGTCAATCGGAATGTCGGTCGTAACATTGAGCAAATCATTAAAGTCACTATCACAGAATACACTTATAAATAATATGTAGGTAAATCAATAGATATTTAGATGACATACGATTGCATTATATTAAAAGTTCGTCGGTAGCAGGTAAAAGCGCTGCCTAGGATTATCTTATAGTCGCGAAAAGTCGAAAATATTCAGATGAAACCTAAAAAAGTATTTTCTCATGACCAGGCTTTATTCATTTCAGCCGAAACACGTCCACTACTGGACATAGGCTTCCAAGCACCGCCACTTCGACCGATTCTGTGCTTCCCACATCCAGCGGATGACGAAGCTTATTCCACGACAACCCTACTTTATTTGAATATCGTGAAATCGTGGATAACTTTATACTAGGTTGATGCTAAATTTAATTAAATTGCTTCCCCACCAATCCGCAATTTCTCAAAAAATTATAAAAAATAATGATATTGCATTTTAAATTCAGTGCGAAATTCGCCGAGTCAGAATTTTGGCACCTTTTGTTGTTTTTTCTTGCTAGTAAGTAAGATAATAAGAGGGTGAGGATTTTGCAGCTTTGGTAATGGTTGCTTATTCAACTCGGAGAATTTCATCTTATTTTCACTCTTTTGCCCACATTGTTTGCTTGTGCGTTTTGTTAGGCAGGGGTAATGATGCCCTTGCAAATTATTTGAAGGTAGCCCCCTGCCTGTAGGTACAAAGCATTGGATTTAAATTTAAATGAATCTTGATGAATAGACAAATTGCATATTATTATTTTTCTATGACTAAGCAAAATTGAGGAAAATCCAACACCCGGTTATGAATACAATATAAAAACGAAAGTCTCAATGATTTTTCCTCATTCTGGCCTTTGGTTTCCTGATTTATCATGGTCGCAAACAGAGATTCTGCTCCGAAAGACAGGCAGTAGGTAGATTCATAACAGTAAATCACTAATGTATCGCACTTTATTGAGACACTAATATCTACAGTTCCTGGCGACTAAACTGGCGGTAAACTTAGGGAAAACAATTTTTCCCAGATATGAGACCTAGCTAGATCTATTTTTCGCCCCCGTAAACCCCTATATTGCAACTTTCATTGAAATCGTTAGAGCCGTTTTCGAGAACGCGATTACAAATATATATACAAATATTGCTCATTTAATAGTATAGGATAATAAGGCTCCAAACCTTTGATGCCAAACAAAATGGCCTGGTATATCTTTGTGCCAGATCATGCATGAAAAACGATTTTACTCTTGGTCGACTATACGAGCCGCTCTTCCGGGTCGTTATCCTGTGAGAATGTATGAAGAGGGGCTCAACCAAGTGTTGCACATGTCGTACAACCTATGAGCATTGGGCATGAGAAAATATTATTATTAGTTATAGTGTAGTTTTGTGTTCTTGGCGTTAACTTTGAATACTAAGCTTCAGTGGGGCTCACATACAGATGTAAGTTTTCGAAAAAGCTAAGCTCTGCAGCATACGTCATTAGAAAAAATCTTAAGATAACTGACAGACACAGCTTGTTATTGTAGGTACCTACTTTAGTTATTTTCATTGTGTAATGTCGTACGGTATTCTTTTGTGGGGGAATGCCGCCCACATTCAGAGTATCTCTGGATTACAGGTAGGGGCTGCTCGATCAATATAAAAACTAGTAGTTCTGCGAACAGTAGACATCGCGAGCACAAACTTTTTTGCAACAATAGGGATGTTGACAAAAAAAAAAAAAATTGTCCGTCATGTACGTTATAAAAAAAATATTGGACACGTATTTCTTTCTTTTTTTACCTAGTCAAAAGATTACGGCAATACAATGAGTAAGCAATGCGTTAAAATGTGGAATGACGTCACTGGCCGGTAGATTTCATACTGACTTGTGACATAGCGAGCCCCCAGTGGCAACTTTGATGTGTTTTATTTAACAATTTTTTATTAATATGATAAAGCAAAAAATAAGTGTCTAATATTTTTTATTATGACTGAAGGACAAAAAATTTTTTTTGTCAACATCCCTATTAATATATGTTACCACGAAAGTTATTTAAAACTGGATATTTACAATGTTTTTTGATGAGAAGGTGGTCCCAGGTGCTGCATTATGCCTACCTAGTAGTTAAAGGGCCGATTCCACTGAAAGAAATCTAAAAGTGAGCAACTTACACTGCATTTTGAAGAACTAATAATACTGCTTACAACGCCGAAGACCCGCATCAGAGCTTCATAATTTTTTTATGAGACCAACTATAAGTTACATACATACATAAGTACATAAACTGACTCCTTCTTCACCATGGGTAGGCAGAAACTACAGAACGCCACTAAAAGTTACGACCTTTCAAAAAAAAAGAATCGTCGAAATCGGATCTCTTAAGAGCGTTTATTCTGAAGGTGGGCAACGTCGCAAATAGATGTCAAATATTTCACTGTTTTGATTAATTTGGCAATATTACTGTGTGGAAATAAAAAAGGTGGCTAACTAGCGAACTAGAATATTGATTATGGAATGCAATAATTAATATCGTACCACCTGTTTAGTTTTAGATGGAAAAAAACTATTTGGAAACATTCCAAATGCGTTTTTTACACCTTTTTTTTTTTTTTAATTGTGGGAAATGTGTGTCGGACTTTTACTGCATAAAACCCACCCGTGTTCCTTCCGTTGCCTGTGTGCCGGGGCCGCGATATCCCTTACGGACAAACTCGCAACCCTGGCAGGCATTGGCCCTTACGGACCCCGTCAGTTGGTGCTGACATCTCTTTGAGGCGCGCGTAAAACACAACGCGCCGTCGACCTTGGTCTGGTCTTTATCGGACGGCGAGCTACCCATTGCTCACCGTCCGCAAGCCCGAACCTACGGTGGCTGGAAGTCGGCTCGCGACTCCCGACGCCCGGGGTGTCTCCTGCGGTGACTAGGGGCGCGAGGGCGCGCATTTTGCCTCTCCCTCGCGCGCTCCGCCTCCTCCTTCGCGAGCATTACTGCTTCGCAGAAGGAAGTGACGGCGTCCCATGCACTCCCGCTCTGGACCATGGCCTGAACCAGGGCCGGAAGCGAGAGAGGCGAGAGATGGCCGCCGCCGATCGCCTCCGTGAGGACACGGCGGTGCTCCGCCCAAGCTGGGCAGACCTCCACCGTATGCTCCACCGTGTCCTCCGGGCGATCCACACAGTGGTGACACCCAGGCGTTTCCTCCCGCCTTATGCGGAACAGGAACCTCCCGAAACAACCGTGTCCGGTGAGGACCTGCGTCAGGCGGAAGGTGACGACGCCGTGGCGTCCTCAAAGAGAGGACTTCGCCACAATTGTGGCGTGCCCGCGTTTTTTACACCTAAAATGGGTACAACATCAAATTCATTGTTTTAATTACAATTCAAATATTCTAGTTCGCTAGTTAGCCACATTTCTTATTTCTGTTCAGTAATATTGCTATATGAATCAAAACAGGTCAATATTTGACAGTTATTTGCGACGTTGCCAACTTTTAGGATAAACCCTCTTAAGGCGGAGATATCCAGTGGTGCCGATTCTCTTGTACACCGAACTAAACTAAGTAAGTAAGTAAGCTATCACCAAAATTCTTTACTTTTGGCTATGAGAATCTATTCTGCAAATAAAATTCTCTAAATTAAAAAAATATTTTGACACAACTAAAATCAAATTTGACAACGCGAATCCTCGTGATACCCGGGATTCGACCTAACCCGTGACTTTTTTAGAGCCGGAGAGGCGCGCAAGGGGTGCAGCCTCAACGTGTTTTATATGGAAATTTTCACTTTTGTATGGAAAATATGAAAAAATATTACCTACATGTTGAGTTTTAAGGGTTTATGGGTTTTATAAAGGGGGTCGCCACCATTTTCGAGATATAAGGAAAAGAAAAATAAATACCTACAGTGTTTTTGCACGTGAAGTTGAGATGTTGGTGTGAATTTTAGTTCATGACAACTTGTCATGAACTAAAATTCACACCAACTCCTCACCGCCCCTGGGGAAAAACACTGTGTGTAATCGCGATTGAAAAGGTGTGGGATAAAATACTTATTTTATCCCACACCTTTTCAATCGCGATAAAAAATTGTCAGGTCTAGTCTGGTTTGGTTTTTTACAATCAAAATTTTAGGTGATCAACGTCAAATTCAGAATAGCAAAATTGACATTTTCACTAAATTAAAAACTCAGTACAATACTATTTTAGTGCTGTCAAACTAAAATATAGTTAAGTTGTGTCACTTTAGTCTATTTCAGAATGGGAAATCGTCGTTTGACAGGAATAAACAAAATTTTAGTGATTTTTAGTCTAGTCTAGACGCATTAGTGACAAGAGAATCGGCACCAGTAGCCTCCCTTTTTGGAGGAAGTACCGCTCCAATCAAAAATCCACGACGACAAAAAAAAAACGATAAAGTCTTAAAACCTGTATAAGTACTTACCAAGTTTCGTCCAGATCGGTTGTAAAATACGACCTGTAGTAGAGGAGTCCCAACAAAATGACACACGAAAGTAAGTTTTGCCAGACTTAAAGCAGAGACGCTTCTCTCGCTCGGTCAATTGAGTCAGACACACTCTCACAAAGCGAAATTTTGTAATGACCGTGCCTTCTCTTGTCATTTTCACTAAATTAAAAACTCAGTACAATACTATCTTAGTGCTGTCAAACTAAAATATAGTTAAGTTTTGTCACTGTAGTCTATTTCAGAATGGGAAATCGTCGTTTGACAAGAATAAACAAAATTGTAGTGATTTTTTGTCTAGTTTAGACGCATTAGTGACAAGAGAATCGGCACCAGTAGCCTCCCTTTTTGGAGGAAGTACCGCTCCAATCAAATATCCACGACGACAAAAAAAAAACGATATAGTCTTAAAACCTGTATAAGTACTTACCAAGTTTCGTCCAGATCGGTTGTAAAATACGACCTGTAGTAGAGGAGTACCAACAAAATGACACACAAAAGTAAGTTTTGCCAGACTTAAAGCAGAGACGCTTCTCTCGCTCGGTCAATTAAGTCCGACACACTCTTACAAAGCGAATTGTTGTAATGACCGTGCCTTCTCTTGTCATTTTCACTAAATAAAAACTCAGTACAATACTATCTTAGTGCTTTCAAACTAAAATATAGTTAAGTTGTGTCACTTTAGTATATTTCAGAATGGGAAATCGTCGTTTAACAGGAATAAACAAAATTTTAGTGATTTTCAGTCTAGTTTAGACGCATTAGTGACAAGAGAATCGGCACCAGTAGCCTCCCTTTAAGGAGGAAGTACCGCTCCAATCATAAATCCACGACGACAAAAAAAAACCAGTACCAACAAAATGACACACGAAACAAAGTTTTGCCAGATTTAAAGCAGATACGCTTCTCTCGCTCGGTCAATTAAGTCCGACACACTCTCACAAAGCGAAATTTTGTAATGACCGTGCCTTCTCAGTATATTTATGAAATTTTTAAGTATACACATTAAAATATAAATCTGTATAAAAATACAGTGATATCCATAATATAAATACTAGAAACATACACCTTGTTGGACCTACAAAAAGGCACAACAAAATAAGTGGCTTGTTTAGATGTCAATGAATACGCTTTTATAATAAACTACCAAGCCTCCTTCAAGAACTAACTAGCTAACAGAAATTATTATTCTAAAGATTCTAGGAAGGCTCTCTTATGAAGTTATTTATAACCTTTTTTTAATACAAGAATAAAAAGACAATAATCATTATTTTAAAACATAACTTTATTACTCTAATATAAAATTACCTAAAGCACAGTGCACACTAATTATCCCACTTCTTAGATACGTCAAGATATTCGCCGTCGGGTGAAGTGTAGTCCTTGATCGGGGGCGTCGCGACGGGCCCGCGGATTTCATAGGGGATCAACTGCAAGTCGGGCTGTAGACACCAAAATTAATTAATATAAGTATGCAAGTAAGCAGATGTATTTGTGTCGATTATTTCCATACAATGAAGAATCACATCCTGGTCAATATTGTTTCAGATTAGAAGAATTCTTTAGTAAACACTTATTTACACTTACAATTCTGTATCTTACTTTTAACAAAATACCAAGTCAATCAAACAACAAGGGTGTATATCTACTCTAGACTTTAGATATACTTAGAACCTTGTTGCTTGGTTCACTTTAGATGGCTCTAGATTCTAGTTTATATAAATTACCTTTCTTACATGATGGCTAACTTAAAGGATATAATTCGATTTTGCTGACGTCACTTCTCTACTGATGTCGTACATGTCAACGTTAGTCCAGCTGTTCTTTCGAAATGGTTCGCAGCTAATAATCTTTTACTTAATACGAACAAAACTAAATGTATTAGGTTCTCATTACCAAATGTACCTCAAGTGGGTCTAAATCTAACTTGATGGCAAGAAACTAGATGCAATAACGGAAACTATATTTTTAGGAATTACTTTAGTTTCTAAATTGCAATGGGGCGCCCACATTAGAACTCTATCAGGTAGATTAAGTTCAGTATCTACATTCAGATTCATATTAATATACAGTAATCAAAATTAGGTAGTTGACTGATATAGCCACAGCTAGGCTAGTATACTTTGCTTATTTCCACAGTATTATGTCTTATAGCGTTCTGGTGTGGTATGGTGTGTATTTTACAAGAGAGGGCAATCCATCTATAAAATGGGTCCTCGCGAGTCCCTTAGAAACAAATTCAAAGAAATTAATATACTGACTCTGCATTCTCTTTATATCTTAAAAGTATTTTGTATATTCGCAAAAACTTAGGAATTTTCAAAATAAGAAGTACCTAATTTCCATAATACCACATAGTAGACATGAAATTGTGATACCCTTTAGATCAACTAAAACAAGCAAGTCATTTTTATACAGTGTCTGCTTTTATAACAAGTTGCCAGTCAGTTACAGGACCTAAAGACTATGTTGAAGAGAAGGAAGTTTGATAATAATTCCTTCTGCACATGTGGCTTCCCTGGTACCTCATTAACGGCAAATTATAGAAGAGTCTATAAACTGCTCCCAAAATACCATTTTTTTTTTTACATTCTTCCTTGACATAATCATCCTATTATTTGACATTATATACCTAAAATTTAACTTCAACGCTTTATGCTCGCTTTATACTCTTCGGCTTTTGTGGTCGTGATAATTATTCAGATATGTTAGAGTTGTAATAGCCATGGGAGTACCCAGGGAGGGGGCAGGGGATGTTAGAGTCAAGTTAAGACTTATCTAACAATTACAATATATTATGCATATTTTTTTGGCAAAACCGCTCTGCGTAGCCATTGAAAATTTTATTAGCAATGCCTCAGTCTACGGCTACAATTGAACAAAAAACATGGCTGAGATCAACGATATCACATTCATCGAAGACAGGTTAAACGGGCTTTGCTCTGTCAGTGCTTTGCCCTGTCAGTCTTTGATCAAAATGTGATTCACAACCACAACAAATTAGTATTAGAATCATTAATAGATCTCTCTCAGTTACATTTGTTTACATTCATGAAATCATACCGGGCCAAAAGCTAGGTATGCCCATAGTAATAGCATTTCATTTAAAGTAGGTTTTTACATTTATTAATTTATTTCTTTTATATAGATTATTTTCTATTTTGTAAATGTCAGAATGCTGTAGAATTAGTGGACTGTAGATTTGTTGAACATTTTCTATTTTGTAAAGACGTACACTGTCCTCCCATACCTATTAACACTGTTATTTGAAAATATTGTAAAAACCAATTATTTTTAAAAGACTAAACATGGTCATGGTCATGGTCTCAACTAGAAAAAATTATAATTAGTCTTGAAAAAGAATCATAGATGGCAGCATAGGCAACAATTATGAAATTAACAATCACTAAAAAGCGATATACGGCAGATTTTGGCTGAAGTAAGATTAGAAAAAATCTAAATTTCCTTGTTTAATGCTGATTTATCTATTCAAAATCATAAATCTCGCATTTTCAACAAAAAAGATAAATGAAACCTTTTACTTCAATTCCAACCCATAGAATGATTGATGATGATGATTCAATTTGTCATCAGGTTTAGTAGGAAAGTCAATAAAAAAATATTATCTAGTCCCTACATTACATAGAATAAGAATTTAAAGAAATCTATAAACATGTTTTTGGCAAGTACCTACCTACATATTTTTATTTTTCTGATCTACTAAGCTTTCTATTAAAAAAAAATGGCCAAGTGCGTGTCGGACCACGCACAATGAAGGGTTCCGTAGTTAAAATGCAAAATGTTGGCTCAATAGTGTAGAGATAAGGGGTGGAATGGTAAATTTTCTTAAATATCTTTCAAAGTATTAGCAACAAGTCCTTTAATTTGATATGTCACACGGTTCAGTTTGCAAAACTTTTTAGTTTCTTGTTTGCCCCAAAATTCAAAATTCATTTAGTTACGTTACACGTCCGTGTTTGGTTCACATAAATACATATGTGTACCAAATTTCAACTAAATCGGTCCATTAGATTCGGAGCAAATTGGCTGTGACTGACGGACAGACAGACAGACATACGAGTGATCCTGTAAGGGTTCCGTTTTTTCCTTTTGAGGTACGGAACCCTAAAAAGAATTGCAAAAAGCGTTTTAAAAGTAGATAGCTATTCTGTCTGTCAATGGTGCCGATTCGCGTGTCACAAATGCCTCTAAACTAGACTAAAATTTTATTTATTCCTATCAAACGACGATTTCCATTCTGAAATAGACCTACGTGACAAAACTAAAATATGGTATATAATATATAGTTTAGTTTGACAGCACTAAGATAGTACTCAGTTTTTAATTTAGTGAAAATGACAATTTTGCTATTTTGAATTTGACGTTTTTCACCTAAAATGTTTAGTGTAAAAAAACCAAACCATACTAAACCTGACAACGTTTTATGGCGATTAAAAAGGTGTGGGGTAAAATAAGAACTAAAATTCACACCAACATCTCGACTTCACGTGCAAAAACAGTACTGTATTTATTTTTTCTTTTGCTTATATCTCGAAAATGGTGCGTCCTATCGCAAAAATTATGAAAATTTACAACTACGGAACCCTTCATTGTGCGGGGTCCGACACGCACTTGGCCGGTTTTTATTTGATGTTTTTAAAAACATTTACTATCTTAATAAGTTCGGACGAAGAAGGCGTGTTTTCAGTTTTAGGGTTTTACAATAGTTAGTAGATTTGGTAACGAGGAGAAGAAAATCTAGATTTAAAGCATTGAAATACTAAAAACCCATAAAGAAGCATTTGCAGCAGCGCGAAAATTTGCTAGCTCACTCACACAGAAATGAAACTATTCCGCAAACTCGAGATATTTTTGTTGTATTCTTATTACTTGTCCTTGAACGGACCGTGTCATGTGCGACTTATAGAATCTACCATAATAAAACAACGCCATAAGTATCTAAGTCGACTCCTAGATGGCGTTGTAAAACTACAGTCTCTGGCCATTAGAGTCGCTGATGCTGCCATCTGTTGAAAAAATGGAAGAATAAAAATAGCCAGCTCAATAGCCAGACTTAGTAGGGAGGTGTCATTTCTTTGTATGGGATTGGGTATCTGTACGTAATATTATATTATCTGGGACATGGTATTTCAATTTGGCTCTTCTCCATAGGAAACAACCAATTGGAACTGTGCCCCTAGCTTCTGACGTTTCATAAGTGCCCATGTAGGTTTATGTCAAATCGATTATTTTTTAAATTGAATTGAATCGGAAAAGTTATTTATACAATTATTAACAAATTGTATAACTAAAATTACACACCATAATGGCCTCATTGTACAATTCCTCCGACTCTTCCAGCAGCTTGTCAAGCGCCCTCCGCTGTGCTCCCATGATTCTGTCAATCTGTGCAACATTCGCCATGTATTCCTCACGCTTGTACCGCGTCCAGTCCTTTTGTAGCAGTGCACGTGCCTCTATGACCTCTGCTGTTAGCTTTGGTTGTGGCCTCTTTCGTTTGCTGTAAAGAAAACCACACATTTTATTTAGTTTTTACTGGTATTATCTTATAATATTTAACTGTCAAAAGAAAGATAACCGGTTATCTTTCTTTAAAGAAAACATTTCAATTGAAAAGCATACCCATAAGGGTATGCTTTTCTAAAAAATAAAAATGTTTTTTTAGGGTTTTTATAATATTAATACCACTTACTTAAAGTTATCTAGCAGTTCAAGGGGCACCTCCATCTCATCAATAGGCTTCAGCTGGCGAGCATTTTTCTCCAACCTTCTGATTTGTTTCTCCAGCTTCTTACGACGTCTCTCCTCTCGGGCCTTGACAATTGATGGGTCTATCTTTTTCTTTTTCTTCATAGGCTCAGCCCTGTAAAATGCGAAGAGGGAGTCAAGTAAGTTTTATCAGATATATTTGAATAAATTATTATTATATTATTTTGTTCTAAACAAAGTTTATCAAAAATAAATTATTATCAAAACTAGTGTTAGCTATTTTTAATTGTTGTGAAAAATGTATGCTTATTTTAATAATAACAGAAGTTAGACTAACTGTTTTTCTAGTGTTCTCTGTTTAGTAAATAAATCTATTTATGATGAACAGAAACGGAATTTTAACCAAATCTAAGGATGTTGTAACTTACCATAGTTGATTAGTTATTTTAAACTGCACTGCTGCTGTTGTAGCTATACTTCTACTGCTTATTGGTATCTTTGTAGCAGGACATATTGCTAATCTGAAAATAACATTTATACTTAATTAATATTTGATGTTTTGAGGCGAGAATGTAAATTGAGATTAGTTTTATAGGTTATGTTGACAAAATCCGATCCAAACTAATTCTACCCACCTGGAAAACTGCCTCAATAAAGACAAATTAAACATGGTTTTTACGCTATTCTCACAATTATATTAACAGTTAAAACTAATAAAAATAAAAATAGATTCACAGTAGAACAAATTCTATTCACGTTTCGTTCCACGTACTGAAATCAAATGTCATCGTGCATTTGTAAAAATTTAATTTTTCTTTATGTTGTATTTTTTTTAAATCTTATAAGACCTAACTGAAATCAGTTGATGAAATAAATCAATTAACAAATTCAAAGAATCATGAAAGTATTAAAATGAATTGATACTAAAATTGCTGATGTATTTCGTATTTTTGCCATACAATGGAACGCAACGTTAACGTTCCGTGTCAACTACAACTAAGTTACCAAAAACGGATTGATTATCAATGCAAATTTTCTAATAGCTGTCCTAATCAGTTTTCTAAGTATTTTCTGCTTTTGCTTTAACTTTCAGCTCATAGTGTTAGTTTATTTAATTATTGCACAATGTACACAAAGATACAGACTAAGGTACTTAAATGACCCTGTTAAGGCGCGGCAAGTTAAATATATTAGTAGAATATCACAACATTATAATAGGTACTTAAGTCACCATCCTAGCAAAGCTCAAAAGTGCTAAAAGGGAATGTGTTCATGTGTGTTGTGGATTTGGGCTCGGTGCCTCGGTAGTATTGGGCTTGACTGACTGACTGACTGCCTGCCTCTGCAATGCAATGCTGCTGTTTCTTACAGTGATCAGCGCCAGCTGCTGCGTAGTTGGCAGGGACACTGGCTTCTCTTACTAAACCTACGGTCATTGTAGTTTTTGTACAAATTACCTACCTACATACACACCACACGAGCCTGCTGAAATACCTACGAAGTATGTATGTATTCATGATTTATAGTTTATTTACCTAATTATTCTTCTTTCTCCTTAAGTGCCTATAGAAAACACTGTTTAAAGGCTTGTGCAGACCAGCGCGACTTGTCGCGCGACGCGACACGAACAATACAATTTCTAAGAAAATTTCACAGTATAACAATAACCGGTGTCGCGTCGCGCGACAAGTCGCGCTGGTCTGCACAAGCCTTAATGTTTCATCATCAATAAATACCTACTGGTAATAGCTATAATACCTATTGGAATCATGTGACTATTGAAAGATATTTATCTGAGAGGTTCAACTGACCATTGTCCATCACTGTGGACGGTAGGTAATGGCTGTCATTCTTCACTAATAGCCTAATAATGATCAAAACAATTCCTGAACACAATAACACGTGTCATTTTCTTTCGAATTCTATGCCTATAGGGAATAATACTACTTAGAGTAGGTAGGTAGGTACCTACCGCCCGCAAAACCATCAACTCGGGTCTTAGGCCTAGTCGCTTTGGGCACGCCACAATTGTGGCGATAAGTGCCCTCTTTGAGGAGTGGCTAGAGAGGCGCCACGGCGTCCTCACCGGACACGGCTGTTTCGGAAGGTTCCTGTTCCGTATAAGGCGGGAGGAAACGTAAGGACCAAGGACCAAGCCCGGGTCGACGGCGCGTTGTGTTCCACGCGCGCCTCAAAGAGATGTCAGCACCAACTGACGGGGTCCGTAAGGGCCAATGCCTGCCGGGGTTGCGAGTTGGTCCGAAAGGGATATCGCAGCCCCGGCACACAGGCAACGGAAGGAACACGGGTGGGTTTTAGTCAGTAAACGTCTAACACGCCCTCCAGAGCGGGAGAAGTTATTTGATAATTTCCCAAACTCAAAAAAAAAGGCCTAGTCGCTTTACTTAAATACATTTTTAAGCGACTAGGCCCAAGTTTTTTTTTTGTCCAAAATATCCATTGCTTAGGTATTTGCGGTATTTAGGTTTTTTTTTTTTCTTCTTAGAGTAGGTTGTATCGATGGCAAAAAGTTCGAACATGTTTAGCCCAAAATTCGGTTACGCGAACTGCGCTCACTGACGCAGTCATACAATCATCAAGTGCACACAATATGTAAAACAAACCCTGTCCGATCCGAAAGGGGCACATAGGTACTGCAATAACATTACCAAAAAGTTATTAAAAATCTTATTACTATTGAAAATAAAAAAGTTATTGCTATTTAATATTAATATTTTTAGTAGGTACCAAAATTACCCCAAATCCATTCTTTGGCTAATTTTCAACAGGGATCATAAGTTATCACTTGTAGACACCCGCCAAACGACGGCCGCCCCCACCCTATGTAAAACATAATACCTTACCCTGGTAAAATACCCTATTGAAAAAAAAGGGACGAATTATTTTCCTGAAATTTGCCACTTAAATAGAATCTCAGTACACTTAACAAAACCCTCACGGATCGTTTTTCTCAGGGTTTTTTTTACATGTGTACCAAAAGGATAACCGCCTCTGTGGTCTAGTGGTTAGACCGCCTGTCTCAGACACAGAGGTCCCGGGTTCGATGCCCAGTGGGGGCATTTTCTGCTCGGTTTTGTTGGTGGTAGGGCTTGTTCTAAGTCCGCCTGGCTAGCTACCACCATCTTATCTAAGTCTGTTGCCATAATCAAGGCCGGATTTAAGGCAGGGCAACAGGGGCCATGGCTCCAGGGCTCCATAAAATGACATTTAAGATTTAAAAAAAAAAAATGGTCCAATACGTTAAATTTACCGTTTACCGTAACCGTTCTTACGGTTATCAAAAAGATCAATCTTATGGCTGCTACACACAATGCTGGCGGCATGGCCGCCGGCGTTGCCGCCGGGCCAGCCGCGGCTCGCCCGGCCCTGCCGCACAAAGGATCGCAAAGGAAATGGAGGCGCAAAAGCCGGGACTACGTGCCGGTCGGCAAAACCTGGCGGCCATGCCGACAAAGTGGTAAAATAAAATCAAGAATAATCATTTTTTTTATGGAACCTCCCCTACACGTAAAGTGGGGATGTTTTTTTTTCCTCATCTACCCCATGTTGTGGAGTACCGTTAGAAAGGTCTTTGGATTCAGGGATCCGTTTGCGAAATATTAAGCTTTTAACTGATTTTTTTTGTTAGAGTCAAGTGTCCCCCCCCCCCCCCCCCTTCTAGCTAAATTGTTGTACTTGGACTTGTGAAAAAATTCACAGCAGTAGTATATATAACGAAGTTAAAAGGAAAACTATGAGAGCTAAGTAGGCTTTACAGGTTAACGAGTAATAATCGACCAACTTAAATTTGCGGTTTGAAAAACATGATCTCCCATACATTCCGTATGGGAGAACATGTTTTTCAACTACAATGTTAAGTTTGTTCTTGGGATAAATTCATCCCAACTACGGAACCCTTCATTGTGCGTGGTCCGACACGCACTTGGCCGGTTTTTTCTGTATTGTATGATGTATAAATGAAAACTATGTTCTTTTTCGTTTGGTCCAAAGACAAAATCGGTGCCTCCACTTCTCGGTTGCCCCATGGCCTCCACACCTCTAGTCATAATAACAATGTTAACAGCATTGTTGTGTTTCGGTGGCCAGAGGTAAGATAGCCAGTTCCTCTGTGGTTTGAGGATTTCGGGTGAAGCTCGTTTCCACCTTCAGCCTGATCATCAATTACCATCATCAGATGAGATGCAGGCGAAGAGCTTCATAGTTGTGGATAAAAAAAAACTGTTTCAAATGTTTTCTGAGCTCACGCGGGCGGGCAGTCGTACATTCCCCTCAGCTTTAATAAATATTAGGTGAACCTATGTGATTTCATAGGTGGGGACCTAATATTTATTAAAGTAGAGTTTTTTATGGAGAATTTTAAAGAAGTTGTTGTATTTTTCATACTAACATTTTCTTAATTTATATAACAACCATGAACACTAATGTTTTAAAACTTTTATGCACTAATGTTGAAAAACTAAGATAACGTAATATGCCACTTAGATTAAGCGACAAAAATAAGTTTTGGCTAAGTTAAAACAAATAGTGGTCATTTCTGCTAACAAAATGAGAAGTAATTTATAAGGTATTTTTTAGTTTAGAAAACTATAAGTAATAAGGTTTTTTTACTATTAGTAGCTGTCTATGATGGTCATGATTCGATATAATACCAAGCAATTGATGAATATTTTAAATCATAGAAGTGACGAGGTTCTCTATTTGTGAGAAAAAAACGCCAATTTCATAGGTGGTGACCCAATATTTCTAGCATCTACCTACGAATACCTATGTTCTATGTTATGGAGTTTGGTTTCCGCACTTAGTCCTTCAGTGGACCATTGTACGTGGGCCCTACGAATACCTAATAATATGTCTGTGTTTTCCTACTACCATACCTAAGTAGACTGCTTACATATTTTTCAAATATTTACGTTGATAACGCGGACATATTAACCACTACCTGTTCTATAGATTTCAGGAGTCTCACTAACTACGTACCTGAAATATTTTTTTATGTTAACATCCTCATTGAACGAATTTGTATTCAAAACGAAGCACTGAACGGTTGTAATGAACTTAATTGGCAATAACGGCTGCTTAAGAACATAGTCCTACTTAACGAACTGAGGAAACTTAAAATTTGCTGCTTTACGAAGGTTCCGTACCTATACGCTACTTTGGGAATTCAGAATAGTGTGGAGCACAGACTTGGAGAAATAAGTGAATTTATAAAAATCAAACCTGTACGCTAATTACGTAATACGCGATTAATCAGCATCTGAATCGTTTTGACACAGATTGCTAATCCATTGCTTCATAAGATCGAAAAAAAAATCTGCTCAACAACGTAAATAACGCAATGAATGTTGTTGAATTGTCTAAATGAAACAGATTAGTCGTAATTGTTTACAAAAATGCGTTGCGTAATTAGATAACTGATTTGCAAATCAATCAGTAACTACCTAATAACTCAAAGAACCAGTTACGTTCTAAAATGATGATCAAAACAACATGTAAATATCAGCTGCCAGAAGTCATAATTGCTCAACCGCATGAGTACCGCATAATGCCGATATTTACCAATATCGCGTGACCACAGAAACATTCATAAGGAACCATAAAACATGTAAATCAAGTCATTATAATAAACAAAACTACGGACCAGAGTCAGTGTCATCGTCAAGATGCCGTCGTATTTGGCTTCATTCTCTGCTGTCGACCGATGGCATTTACATGTGCCCGCTAACATTTCGTAACTTTATTTTATTTGTGAAACTGATCCGAATGGTGCGATAGCCCGGAAATATGGAGACGAACATTTCGAACTTCAAGACAAATGTGACGTTGGACCAAGTGATGGATTTCTTTAATTTAAACCTTTCTAATGTGAACCAAAGTGAAGTGACACAGATACATTTGTTTGATTTGTATGAAGCCTACCGGACAATTGAGAAGGAACAGTTAATGGTGTACAAGTCAGTGGCTTACATTATCGGCACTCTCATAATTTTAAGTAATTTAACGGTTGTCATATCAAGCGGGCTGATTCTAAGAAAAGGTATGCATCACTTCATTGTTTATGATGTTAATATATCTAAGAACTTACTTAATAATTTGCATAATTAGCCTTAAATAAACCTGTACGGCTTTACCTCTATAACATGCTATTTAACAAGGTTCAAAACTAATAATTTTGTGTACCTATAGGTATTCCTATTTTAGAACTAGTTAGCGCGATGTAAAACAATTTCACCATGCCGAATTTATGAAATTGTAACTTTGTAACATTAAATTCAGGCTAGTGGCGATTGTCGTTTGTTTCTCAACACATAATAACTAATTGCTTACCAATTTCATTTCAACATTGCAATACCTAATAGTTGGCGACTGTTGGAAAGAGGCTTTCAATAAATAAGATGCAAAAAGTAGTTTTTGTAACTGCCTCGAAATTAATCATGACGAGATGAACTATGGACAAATCATCCGGAATATATTCTCTACATTATGTTGAAACCCGCAACAAAATCCGTTGCGTATTTTAGAAGAACAAGGCGGTCACGCAAACACACAAAATGCGACTTTGTTTTATAACACTTAGAGA
The DNA here is from genome assembly GCA_947364205.1 of Agrochola lota. Taxonomy (NCBI): domain Eukaryota; kingdom Metazoa; phylum Arthropoda; class Insecta; order Lepidoptera; family Noctuidae; genus Agrochola; species Agrochola lota. Next base: position 13,317,852 of record OX376235.1, on the reverse strand, counting down.
TGGGTTTTAATTTGTTGTGCTGAAACTCTGAAAGTGTAAGTTATGGGTATGTTTAAAAACATTTAGATAGAGATATACCTACTGATAAAGGATTAATAGGTAAGTCAAAGGCACATGTGCGATTATTAAACAGGTTAAATACTAGGTTATATGAGAGAATAGTGGTGACCCAGTGGTAACGGCACCGACTTACGAGGTCGAGGGTTCGAACCCAGGCTGGCGCTTTACTTTGTGTAAATAATTTCAACACCACACTGCTCTAAAAACGGTGAAAGCAAATATTGTGAGGAAACTGGCATGTCCTAGAACCAAAAATTCGAAGACATAGTGACATCTACCAACTCGCACTGGGTTCACGTGGTAGATTACAGCCCGCTCCCTCTCGGAAGAGAGGAGGCCGGTGTCCCAGCAGTGGAAACATTAGGCTATATATATATGCAAATACTAAGCTATATCAACAAGTAATAACGAAACTGAACAAAGTCCTGACAGAACTTTGCACTATCTGCTTCTCTTTACACGCCATCCCGTAACTGCAGCAATTTCATACTCAACTCTGTCTGTTACCTTTCCACGCTTAAACCACTGACTGATCGCTATGCAAGACACATAGGCCACTAGCCTGGGACCTAGAGAAGGACATAGGCTACTTTTCATCCTGAATATTTTTATAAAAAAATGATGAAATACAAAATACACGTAGACGAAGTCGCGGGAATTACGTAATCTGCAGACGGTGGATCGAAAAAAAACCCAAAGTGATTTTAAAACTAATTTAATTAAAAAGGAATTATTACAATTTAATTTGGTGAAACCTATTCGATGTTAGAATATAGAATGAATATAAAATACTTAAAAATAACTAATTGCTACTGATGAATTTTGCTGCGTCGGCTGCTCGTGGCTTGACGGATGTCATCGTTTGCAGTTTCCATGCGGTTGGCGTAAACACGTAGGAATGTGCGGCGTGGACGATATCCATTAGGGATCCGTATTTAACACCTCCATCCGAAGAACAGCAACTATTTGCTCATATTGAGAGAAAATGTTGCTGGGAGTTCATCTCGTTTTCTGGTCACATCTTCATACGTATGGATCTTAAGTGTTTGTTGCTTCCCTTTGTCGCTTGCTTTAAGGTTCCAGCATTTGTATCTGCGGCTTATTACCAAAATGATAAGTATGGTTACGCATAGTATAATGATATAAAATGGTATGGTTGTGTGGTACAGGGCAACCTGTTGAATCTTGTCGATCTGAATAGGGCTTTCCATCACTACTTTGTTCTGGATGCTGTGAAGTTCTTCTAAGTTGACTGAATTGAAGCTGATGATGTGAGTGGATTCAGTTGTTTGGTCCATTTCGTTATAAGGGATCTTTGATAACTTTAGTGGCTGTCCTTTTATCTCGTTGTTGTCGTTGATGATTGTGAATTCTGTTGTTTCCAGATAGCAGTCCATGGGTATGGTGACGAAATAACTTCCTTGTAGGATATTAAAGTCTTTTCTGCCGCAGGCTAATTGTACTTTAGTCGGTTGGGGAAATGATAAGACGTAGTGTTGATCGTCCAGTTTTTCTATTGCTTGTTTGGAGAGTGAAATTTTGGTAAATTGGCAGGTGTCTCCTAGACCTTGGTTGGTGATGAGCTCTTGGATACAATCAGGCTTCGTCCGGATCTGATGACTTGTCTTCCTTTCACAGAGATGGATGCTACTGTACTTCGGGCATTCAGCCTCTATGTACACGAATGATTTCTCGTTTGTTGCTATGTAGGGAGAGGAAGGAATAAGGGCAAGTTGTTTCTTATTAGGCACAATGGATAGTTTATATAAGTCGTAAAGATCTTTAGAGGCTATAGGGAAACTGTATACAATTACTATTCCCTTTTCAATAAAGTAGGAACCTGGTTTTATAAGATTATAATATACTCGTAATTCTAAATTTAAGACTTGATCTTGATTGTATATTGATTTTAGCCTATCTATCATTGATCTTAATACTTCTATATCTATCATAGAATGATGAGTGCTGGATGCACGTATAAAAGCCATTATATTTTCTAACCTAATTATCTCTAACATTAAATCTTCTACATTATTAGTTATGATTCCTAAAATTTGGGCAAACTTCGCAAATTTGATTAAGCTGTAATCTGTATATGCTCCTTTCTCTAGAAGTAGTTCTAAAGTTGCGTTAACCTTTTCCTGATTTTTTGTTATTTGGTCTAGGATGGTACCATGTTGGGACATCCATTCTTTACTTAGGCTTATATGGTTGTTGAATTCTGATACTATTTTATTTTCATTATTTTGCAAAGTTTTAATAGCCTCGTCATATTTCAGGGCATCTAGATAATCTAAGTTACCAGTAACACTTTTTATTACTGACCCAAGGCTATCTACAAGACCTCTTTTGACTCTGACAGGTTCCAAAGACTTTACTTGTTGTAGTACCTTGCTAAGTTTGTTAGTAAGATAGTCAATCTGATATTCGTAAAGCATGTAAGTCTCATTGGTGAGTTTAGTTCTAAAAGTCTTTAGTTGCGTCTGTACGGAGTTAATTTTATCTTCTATGTCGGTTAATTGTATGTACTGTATGAAAGAGTGGTAATGTGTAGTTAGTCTTGTCGGTCCTAATCTGTATGGTAACAGTCCTGGTCCATCGGCTAAAGTCTCAAGTCTTATCTCTTGAGGATGAGTTGCATGGATTGTCAGTAGAAGCAGGATTCTGTAACAATTGGCTTGTTTTAGGAACACGTTTCAGTCGTGCTTTGGCTATAGGGCCACGTTTTCAGCGAGTACTGTATCCTGCGTATAACGTGGTGCAGCTTTCTGGCGACTGGCAAAGGGATTTTTAATAAAAACTTGTTGCTGAGGGGCATATTCTACCTCGGGCTCGCGAGTTTTGTTCCTGTTGTTAATTAGGGCTGTACGATTTGCAAGAGATGAGTCGTTAATGATTTTATAAACTTGCTTCATCTGTTGTCTATGATCCTGCGCATATTGTTGTAAGATGTGCTCAGTCAGGTCTATGTCGACTGGGTCTCTGGGGTCAAAATGTCCGGTTAATAGATCAAACGGTCTGCACTTCGTAAAACTATGGATAGAACTATTATATGCTATGATGGCGTATGGCATAAGATTAACTATCGGTTCATCTTTATTTTGCAGTTTTAGAATTCTAATGTGTTCCAATAAGGTTGAGTGAAAACGTTCGATGTGTCCATTGTCATTTGGACTATGCGGTAGAATTTTATGGTGAATTATCTTATGAAGACGTATAAATTCGGAGAAAAGTTGGTTGGTAAACTCAGTGCCATTATCGGTGATAATAGTCATGGGTAGTCCATGATGGGAACAGAACCGTAATAGTGCTTGTATTATGCTAATAGCGGTTCCGTCTCGCAGATGATACGATTGGGCATATTTCGTGAAGACATCAATGAAAGTTACGTACTTTTCATTATGGACTGTGAAGAGGTCCATGTGAATAATTTCTAGTGGTTTGGTAGCTGGGGGCACTATGTTAAATTGAGGTCTTATTGGATTTCTGTCATATTTAACTTGTCCACAGATGGTACACTCATTGATGAACTTAGTGATTTGTTCTTTCATCTTTGGCCAGTAGTATTTTCGTGAGAGGGCTAGATGACATTCATTTATACCACGGTGGTTTGTCTTACCATCATGGTAGTGTCGGATAATGTCATGTTGTCGGAGGTATTCTTTGACATTCTCGAGTTCTATCTTAGATACTACTAGGTTAAGTGAGGAACTTCTAAATTTGTCTTGTAAAATGGGTATTATCGAGTACATGGCTAAAGGTGGATTAATCAAGATAGCTGTTTTGACTTTAGGGTTCAAATATTCTTTGGTAGCATTAATAATGTCACTCTCTAGGTTGGATTCTGAAATTTGGACTGCGATTCGGGTGTGATTTTCGAATGGTTTAGTTACTGTCGGTCGGCGTTTTATGTCACCTACTATGGTAAAGTAAATCTGTCGATGGAATTTGTTGAGAGGTTCGTCTGTAATGGGGATTTCTAATATTGGATTTTCATTATTGCTGTGCACGGTGTCAGTCGAGGAGTTTGCTGGTGTAGGTGGTACCTCCGATGAGTTGTTGATCATTGATCTGAGATCATTAGTACTTTCGATCAATGAGTCGGTATCATTCGGGGAGTTTACTGGTGGAGGTAGTGCCTCCGATGGGTTGTTAATCATTGATCTGAGATTCTTAATATTATCGATCAATGAGTTGATCTCATCTGTTTCTTCGTTATGGATTTCTACACGGGAGAGGGCATCAGCATTAGTATTAAATTTTCCTTTTTTGTACACTACAGTAAAGTCGTATTCGCTTAGTCTGAGTCGCCATCTGGTCAGTCGTGAATTAGGTTCTCTCAAGTTCATCATCCATTGCAAAGGTTTGTGGTCAGTCAGTACTTTAAATTTTCTACCGAAGAGATAAGGTCTAAAGTATTTTGTGGCCCAGACTATGGCAAGCAGCTCTTTCTCAATGGTGCTATAATTTAGCTCGCTTTCGTTAAGAGTGCGAGAAGCATAACAGACGGGTTTGTCGGAACCTATTGATCCTTGAGACAACACTGCTCCAATAGCGACATTTGAAGCGTCTGTTGTGACATTGAATTCCTTTTTGAAGTCTGGGTATTGTAGAATAGGGTCATTGGTTAGTAAAGTCTTACAGGTTTCAAAGGCGTTGACATATTCAGGGCTAAGAGTAATTTTACTACCTTTCTTTAGGCATAGGGTAAGAGGTTTGGTGATGCGAGCAAAGTCGGGGATAAATTTTCGGTAGTAACCTAAAAGTCCTAAAAACTGTTTGATCTCCTTAGGAGTCTTTGGAATTGGATACTTTTGGATTGCAGAGATCTTGTCAGGGTTCGGCTTGATGCCATCTCTACTAATGATATGTCCCAGATAAGCAGTTTCGAGTTTCAGAAATTCTGACTTATCCATCTGAATTTTGAAGTTGGACTCTCTAAGTCTTTGGAAGACCTTTTCCAAATTGTCCATGTGCTCTTGAAGAGAGGTGCTGTATACTATAATATCATCGAGATACACGAGGCAGATGTTATTTTGAAGGCCTCTTAGAACATTGTCCATAACTCGTTGGAAGGTGGACGGTGAATTTTTAAGTCCCATGGGCATTCGAAGGAATTCAAAATGCCCGTGTTCCACATTAAAAGCTGTTTTTGGTATATCCTGGGGGTCCATCTCTACCTGGTAAAATCCACTTGCCAAATCTAATGTCGTAAAGTATTGGCACTTGCCTAGTTTGTCGAGGACGTCACTGATATTTGGTATGGGGTACTTGTCGTCTATTGTTTTTTCGTTCAATTTACGAAAATCAACTACGAGACGCCATTTCTGCTTTCCAGTAGAGTCCATTTTTTTTGGCACAACCCAAATGGGTGAGCTCCATGCGGAATCAGAAGGTCTTATTATATCTTGTTCCAGCATTTTGGAAATTTGATCCCTAACTTCTTCCCGATGAACGAAAGGGTACCGATAGCTTTTAGTATATGCGGGAATTTCATCTGTTGTTTTTATACGATGTTTAATTTTGTTGGTGAATGTCAATGGTTCTCCATCAATGTAAAATACATCTGCGTAGCGAGAGCAAAGGGTTAAGAGATTAGCTTTTTCCTCTGCGTTAAGGTGGTCCGTACGTAAACGCGATAATACGTCGTTAACGCGAGTCGATTGTTTCATTTGCGTGCACTTAGCATTGAACAGTTCTGCACGAGTTGGTTGGTCTAACGAAAATATAACGTCATTAGGTGTTGGATTTTCTAACTCCACATACCCGCGACTATTGGTAACAGTGGTAAGGCACTCGTGGATAATACAATTACAAAAAATTTGTTCCTTTACTAAAACATCGCCATCCGGGGCATTTATGGGTATTTTAACTAATTTAGAACTTTTAGCAGGGATAATGTCCTCATACAGGTTAACATTGCGTGAATTGTATACTTTAATCTGATTCGTAGCAGTACGCGTTACTAATTGGAAATCTTTTAAATCTATTTTGGCCTCCCATTTAGATAGTAAGTCTAGTCCTATTAGGCCATCAAAGTAGTTGTGAAAACGGTAAACGCATAATTTTATATTATCGGCCTCGTTGAATTCATTAAAACACGGTAGCGTTATGGAATAATCATTTCTGCTAACGCCGTGTACATTTGTAACTTCGAAAGGGTCATAGTTGAGAGGATAGTCGTAGAAAAACTTTTGTACGGCTTCGGGACTTATAAATGACTGGTTAGCGCCAGTGTCAATTAAGAATTTTAAAGGAGGGCAAGAAATTTCTATGTAGGGTAACTGTCTTTGGGTCTGTAAATTAAGGTCTATGTTTGCTCGTTGGATCTCCGGTCCGAGTGAAAATTTTGGTTCTGATTCTGGTTTGCACCGCTAGGGCCTGCTTGTGGCTCTGCCTCATCTGTCACCTGATTATCGGAAGTTGTAGTCATATTGGTGTTATAGTCGAAGTCAGAAACAATGTAACAGTCATTATCGTCCGTATAGTAGTCATATACTGGCTCATAGTAATAGTCTGCAGAATAATAAGAACTATCAGGCAAAGCAAGTTCGCTGAGGTTTAACTCACGCGTCTTAAAATAATTATTTGATGGTGGATTTCCATTTCGTTGCCAATCATGCCCTGGCCTCATTGGTAATGGTTTCGGAACAAAATGTTGAACACCGCTCATGGGTTTCGGACCCGAATTTTGTGGTTGATTATGTTGCAATCTGAAAACGTTACTTTGAGGATTGTAGTTTGGCAATGGTGCACGGAACATTTGTTGGGTTCGAGTAGGCATGCGATTTTGATTCTGGTTGGGCAAACTGAATTTAAAAGCCTGAGGCTGGGGTTGGTAGCCACGTTGTCCTACTGGTGCAGGCCAGTTAGGTACTGGTGGTCGCGGAAGATTAAACGGCACACCAGGCATCATAGGAGGTTTATATAAAATGTTGGGTGCATTATGAGCAGTTTGAGCCTTTGGGGCATCATTGCGCTGCTGCAGGTATATAATATTTAATTCTTCCTGCACGAATTCCAGAGCTTTTTCTATGGTTTCTGGACGCATACAACGTATACGTGAGCCTAAAGGTTCCTTTAGTCCACGTACGAAAGCCTGCATTGTCACTTTCTTATAGAGTGCCCGTTTCGCTTCAATAGTCGTTTGTAAGGTCTCATGTAACGTCACGTAAGTCATAATTGTGCTAAACAAGGTTTGACATTGGTCATAAAATTCCTGCGGGGTCTTATTACCTTGCGTAGCCAACGAGAGGTCATTGTATAAAGCCGTTTCGTCCCTCTGATCCGAAAAGTTATTAATTAGAGCTGATCTGATACCTGCCCAAGTTTCAGGAATGCCATTTGAGTTGATGGTGGATGCAGCAGGGCCTGTTATCTAGTTTAAGATGCCATTTAAAAGACAGAGATTTCCTAGTTCATTGCCTGGCTCAGGACTTGCATACTGAGTTACTATCCGGTCACAGATGTTAATAAACCTCGTTAGTATATTGGGGTTTCCCTCAAAATCGGGCACAAGGCGTAAGGCCTTGAAAATTACGTCGGGATCGTAAGGCATTTTAGGTTCAAATAAACTATTTAAATTAAAATCTAATTCACTATCTAAATTTCTACTAATATCTACTATTTGTCGGCGCGCCTGTCGCGATACAGGTTCCTGACGATTAGATCTTTCGTGATGAAAAATCTTGGACATAAAATAAACTAGGAATAGAGAGGAAGCAACACGAGAATGATTCTAGTGTACTCACATATATTTCATATCTGGTTCTTCTCCGTGAATCGATATCTGGATTCTCCACGCGGCACCGCAGCTTTACCGTAGATTCTGGATACTCGTGACGTGACTGGATAGCCACCCGGGTGACTCGCGATCGTGGTGATCGATATGAGATAACTCTAACGCGATTCGCGAACCGGCCCGCGAGTATCCTACCGACTGCGCCAATTACGTAATCTGCAGACGGTGGATCGAAAAAAAACCCAAAGTGATTTTAAAACTAATTTAATTAAAAAGGAATTATTACAATTTAATTTGGTGAAACCTATTCGATGTTAGAATATAGAATGAATATAAAATACTTAAAAATAACTAATTGCTACTGATGAATTTTGCTGCGTCGGCTGCTCGTGGCTTGACGGATGTCATCGTTTGCAGTTTCTATGCGGTTGGCGTAAACACGTAGGAATGTGCGGCGTGGACGATATCCATTAGGGATCCGTATTTAACACGGGTGAGTGCAAGTAAAACAATAAAAGCAAATTTGTGAATGATGCACAAAGAACCGACTAACATCGAAGCGATGCGACGTGGCACGCTATACTCAGAATTTCATGAATATTCGCTTCGGGCACAGAAAATAATAGAGATGAGTTTTGCGCTGAGACGTCGCCTCACTTTGATGTGTGTCGGTCCTAAGGCATGATTCAGACTGAGTGAGGTGTAGCCAGGTAACAGCAGTAGCGGCGCTAGACCAAACGTGGTCGTCGGCGACATTAGCTTTGCGAGGCCTCTTTCATTTCCCAAACGAAAGGAAAACGTTATATTGAATGAGCTAAATTTTACACTAATGTACATGAGTTTTATTGCTAATGAAATGATGACAAAATTACAAAATACAAATAAAATAAAATAGAAGAACTTTTCGGCTTTTAGCCTCACTGAATTTTTTCTAAATTATATCGTAGCTAACACTAGCCACTATTTCTAATACAGAAAAGTTCGAGAAGCAGTATGCAATAGCGAGCGAAGCTAGCTCGATTTTAGCTCGGCCGCCCCGGATGGTTTAAATTATGTTGTATTTTAACCATTCTTACAGAAATAGGAGATTTTTTGTTAAGTTATACAGAAAATTGAGAATTAGGAGAATTCAGGACGCAAGAGCGAGCGTAGTGAGCTCGAAAATTTTAGCACCCAGGCTTCGAAAGGTAAGATTTTATTTTGACCATACCTACATGCTGAAATAGGAAATACTTTGTCGTTGTTGACTTATGCAGAAAGGTTTGAGAAGGGTATGAGAAGAATATAAGATGATGAGGGAGCTCAAAAATTTTAGCACCCAGTCTCAGATAGGTAAAATTTTCTTTTGAACTATACAGGAAAAGGAGTTATTTTGTAGACCTATGCAGAAAAGTTAGAAAACTAAGAAAAAGTTCGAAGGAAGAGCGAGCGAAGCGAACTCGAAAAGGTTACCATGTTACGTTTATATTTTGCATACGTACGTTTTGCATAATTCCAATTACAAACTGCCTCTTTGTTATTAAACATATTTTTGACCTTGTTTGGGATTTGACTAAAAGTACTTCTCAAGATTTGGGGACCCCCAGGAACAGGGGTCAGGGGGGAAATTAATAAAGAATAACTAAATTTTTAATAACATGTAAACTTTTTAGCGAGGCCGTCGGCGGTCACCAACGTCGCCGGCGCCTAACGCCGCCACTGACCAACAGATCATAGCCAAGTCCGATTCCATAAGGTTAAGCTGTTGTAACAGCTGTTTCTAACGTGTTCTGCAGCGGAAGCCTTAATAAGTAATGAATGACCAAAAAAGTGATATCATTATTTCTTCTGAAAATCGGTCCCGAGTCTTAAAGTAACCGTAGATAAAACTTGTGATAATAATTGTAAAATAAAATCAAACAAGTATACTTGCTTGGAAATGATATAGAAGTGTCTTTAATAGCATGGGGTTTAACTTCTAAATATAGCGTTCTGGTAGTGTTAATTGACCGAACAAATAAACCCAACGATTTTATGTAAGTACCGTTCATTGCTAAGGAATTTGTGTCTTCCTTGTTTAGTATAAAGGTTTGAATAGGTAGGGTTTAATTCATTTGCGTTTTATTTCATTTGTCACTATCCTACTGCAGAACAAGAGCCCCTTTTTTTTTTTTGAAGGTGGTAAGTCATCAAATGACTTCTCCCGCTCTGGGCAGAGCGAGAGGGTGTGTCAGACTTTTACTGACTAAAACCCGCCCATGTTCTTTCCGTTGCCTGTGTGCCGGGGCCGCGATATCCCTTTCGGACAAACCCGCAACCCCAACAGGCATTAGTCTTTCGACCCCGTCAGTTGGTGTTGACATCTCTTTGAGGCGCGCGTGGAACACAACGCGCCGTCGACACGGGCCTGGTCCTTATCGGACGGCGAGCTGCCCATTGCTCACCGTCCGCAAGCCCGCGCCTACGGTGGCCGGAAGTCGGCTCTCGACTCCCGACGCCCGGGGCGTCTCCTGCGGCGGCTAGGGCTGCGAGGGCGTGCAGCTTGCATCTCCCTCGCGCGCTCCGCCTCCTCCTTCGCGAACATAACTGCTTCGCAGAAGGAGGTGACGGCCTCCCATGCACTCACGCTCCGACCCATGGCCTGAACCAGGGCCGGACGCCAGAGATCGCCGCCGCCGATCGCCTCCGAGAACAAGAGCCCCTTAAAACACCTTTCTGTTTATAATTTGATTGTAAACTACCTTTTACCAGCGGCTTCGCCTGCGTGGATGTCGGAAAGTATCTCACGGGAACGTACTACCGGGATAAAAAGTATCCTATGTCCTATTCCAGGTCATGGTCTTACCATGTGCCAATTTTTTTCAAAATCCGTTGAACTGTTTTACCGTGAAAACGTTACAAACAAACTCACTTTGTTGTTTATGAATGAAGATCTGCATGGATTTCGATAACATTTGGCAAGGAGACAGGCATCCTGCATAAGGACATAGGGTACTCTTTGTCTTAAAAATAATCCGTAACGTTAGTCGCGATTATAGAGGATACAAGTTTGAATGGGAAACCCAACATTTCTTAATTTAGACATATGAAAATTAAAATTTATGCTTTTGGTAAGAAATAAGGAATTGAGTAGCACGTGGCTAAGTAATAACAGCCGCACGGGTCAATCTATCAGGTTAAGCTACGCTTGCCGGGGTTGGTCCGTAGATTGGTGACCATCTTTACATACCGAGACCCCTTCGAGGCTCGGAAAGCACGTTAAGCCGTTGGTCTCGGCTGTCATTCGTGAATCTTTGACAGTAGTTACGAGTCGCCAGAAGCCCGAAAGTCTAAACCAGTGTTACCAAGGGGTATCATATTACCCAGTTACCGGATTGTGGAGGTGAGATAGGCAGTCGCTCCATGTAAAATACTGGTATTCAGCTGCATCCGGTTAGACTGGAAGCCAACCCTAACATAGTTGGGAAAAGGCTAGGCAGATTAGAAGGTAAGAAATAAAGAATTACGTGTTTCAGAGTTTTTGTAAAATCTTGATGATTTTAAAATTCACATGTAATACTGCTTATTTGTGTCTTCTTTTCAGAAGATTTAAGGAATTGGAAATATAGTCATAAGTCCGTATCTTGAATTAACATGTTAGTCTTTATTCCTTTCAAATCGGCCCACTCTGTCAAAAGTTATTACAATTTAAAGTCATAAACTAACCTTTTTAGGGTTCCGTAGTAAACGAGGAACCCTTATAGTTTCGCCATGTCCGTCGGGCTGTCTGTCCGCGGCTTAGCTCAGAGACGGTTAGTCCTAGAAAGCTGTAATTTGGCATGGGTATACATATTAATAACGCCAACAAAGTGGTAAAATAAAATCAAGAAAAATATATTTTTTATGGTACCTATGTACTACCTCCCTTACTCGTAAAGTGGGGATGTTTTTCTCGTCTATCCCATGGTGTGGGGTATCGTTAGAAAGGTTGTTCAAAAATATAGTGATTTTGTAAAAACCATTTTTGGATTCAGGGATTCGTTTGCGAAATATTAAACTTTTAACTGCAAATTTTTGTTAGAGACCGTTTAGCTTGTGGGGGGGGACACTTCCCCCCCCCCCCCCCACCAGCTAAACGGTTGGACATGTGAAATTCACAGCAGTAGTATATATAACGAAATTAAAAGGAAAACTATCACAGCTAAGTAGGCTGTACAGGTTGACGAGTAATAATCGACCACCTAAAATTTGCATCCCAATTACGGAACCCTTCATTGTGCGTGGTCCGACACGCAGTTGACCGGTTTTTTAACATGTAGGTACTACGTGGTCAAAGGCAGCACTAGAGTAATAGTAAAATGAATAATTCGTATTTTAAGGCATTTAGAATCATATAAACCAGTTTTTTTTTTTTTTTTTCCAAATAATTGTGAATAGGACTTGCGCCCAAAGGTTTCCGTCTCAAAGCTGTGCTTGCTCGGCTGCCCGAATTACCAAAGCCGGATGGAAAGAGAAACTTAACTTTTCAATTGAAAAAATAATAATTATAGAGTGGAGAGTACCGATTTGAATGAAATACAGACCAATAATGTTACTTCAAGTCAAGGCCTATGAATGTAAAGGTAGATCTAAGTTTTTGATATCTATTTCAACTTGATGCCTCCACGTGTTTCTAAGAAAAAGATTTTTGACAGAGAACGAAGTCTTCCTTTAAGGATTTTCATGTTGACGTACGGAACCCTAAAACAGATTTATTATCTACCTGTTACCTTTGCATGGCGTAACGGCTGAACGGATTTAGATGAAAGGCATACGGATACGCCATGCCCTGGGTTAGGACATAGCATACTCTGAATCCCGGTAGTAGGTACGTTCCTGTGGGATATTTTCCGACCTTTACGGGGGCAAACGCTAGTAAATAAATAAAGCTATAAAAATTTCAATAACAAAGTAACTTTTGTAAACAAGTTTTTATTTTTGCTTTAATTAGTTTTTTACGCAAGCCTCCAATCTTAGATTTATCGTGTCGCTCATGTAGACACAACGTATTTTGACATAATATCCCATCCATATCCATATTTCATAATCACGGTTTTTCTGCTGTTTGATCAGTTTTTTAATCACCTGTTTAACGACGATGTAGATAGTCGAGTAATATGCATTAAACGTCTTACTCCATCTAATTTCTACTTATATTTTTATGCCCAAGCAATAATAAATCCTATCAGCCACAATACCGAAAACCACTCAAAATGTGAGAGTTGTTTGAAAACGTATGAACATAGATATAAAAAGTTCCTCGAAGATATATTAGTAGAATAACAAATAAGTACCTACTGGCACGATGTCATACTTATGATGAGTCACAATTCAACGAACGTATAACTTGTAGGGATATAATAATTTAAACAGTAATCGTGAAAGACGCGTGACACGAGGAATGCTAATAAAAATACAAAAATATATTATTCGAATATTCACTTAAGTGAATAGGCTCAAAATAACGCCAAAGAAACCCAGATGGTGTTCGACCCTGATTGAACAATGTGTGGTGAACTCAAATCAAATCCACACTAATAGAAGCTAAATCGAATGTCAAAACAATCTAACCTTAAGAACAATAAATTACTCATCTTGAAATCTGATTAACTTCAGTTACTACCGAAAGTAAGTGGAAACTTACAGACTTGAAATCATGAAATCCAATAAATTAGTCAATTAAAACATAGAAAAAGAATGTATAAATACTAAATGGTGATTGCATTCTTAAAATTGTTCATTAATTGAAATTGCTACTCTCGGCACTGGGGTATCCAAATATTACGACACGATGTGCACATAGATGAGATTTCTGCAATATTGACATGGCCAACTGGTAGTGAAGGTTTAGCAGTCGTTTCTTAAGTGAACAAAACTTGTGTCAAGAGATGAAAGCGCTACGGATCAATAGGTCAATGGCAACTGTGATCAGATCAGCCAAAATGTTATTGAGCTGGCTTGTAAGAAAGTTTTTGACGAAAACAACGTATTCAATAAACGGTGAAACCACTGTGCGATAACTTTGTTAGATAAAATATTTGCAATTATAATCTTACCTAATTTTGCAATTACAGTAATAAGTATCTAATATTATAAATACCCTAAAACATTACAATATTTTGAGTTTTTAATTATTTTAGACAATCAAGAAGCTTTATGTTAAAAAATAAAGAAGTAATTTTTAACATACAAAAACAGTTTCCTGCAGCGACATTTTGTGCAGTATAGTTATAGAGGTAAATAAATCAAAATAAAAACTTTAATGTTAGTGGCTTAGTGCTCTTTTATATTCTGTAAATGACATTTTTTAAATATTTGTAATGGATAATGTTCTAATGTACATAACAACTTATAACTAATTAATTAATAAAAATAGTAAAAGATACTGGTATTCTGCTTCATCCGGTGAGACTGGAAGCCAGCTCCAACATAGTTGGAAAAAGGCTAGGCAGATAATAAATTAAAGACGTAAATCACCTTCATGTTTCAGGTCAGCAGCCTAAAAGCACGTACCTCCTCCTAGGAAATGTCTCCCTCGCCGATACCATCGTCGGGTTCTCCCTCATATTCGGAGTCACAGTGGACAACTCTGTGAGTTCCAACCCCTTGTGTATCTTTCAAATAGGTAAGCTTAAATTATCTTAAAATTTGTCTCTTATCGATCGAAACAATTTTTGTGCTATTAGTAAACATACCTACTACCTACCTACTCTTTTGCTATAATCAGGTCCGGTCTTAAAGAAGGTCCTTGAGGTATCTCCAAACTATACTGGGCATAGGGAACCGTTTACTAGGTACCGTTCTTTTATTCTGACTACATATAGGTACGTTGATCGCAGCATTATTGGACGAAAAATTACAGTTGAAAAATTATGCCGTAGCAGTTTGTGCTTTGCGCTTCTTAGGCGAAGTTTGGTGATCAACTTTATCAAAGACATCATTATGATGTTTTTGTTCGTTGACCTAATTTTATTGATTAATTTGCTAAGAAGTAACGGTACTATTTATTGCTGTGGAACCCATTTTACTTGGGTGAATTTTGGCAATATTTAAAAGTTATACAGGCTGTAACAACACCCGTCACGAAGCATTCATCTACGCATTCTGCACATCAAACTAAGTAACTTTGTACTAAAATAATATAATTGCTGGGAAACGACTTTTATTTTTGGTGTGAAAATTCGCTGTTTACGTACGATAGTGCGCAACGTAACACACGCAAAACAATGTGCTGACCGTGGAAGTAAAAAATTGTGTTCGTAACAAAAAAGTTAGATCTTTGACCCAGTTACCAGAAGGTTCATCCCAGGTATGGTCCAGTGGAAGAAGAATGATCATAAAAACAAGTGACTCTCGGCTTCGTTGAAATTTCTTTTTACACCCGCTATTTTCAACTCCAAACCGAAGTTGAGGGTTTAAACAATATCTTGTCAATAGTTAGAAGTATATTTAAGTCGTACGTTGCCTCTTTTTTTGACGAACTCTAATAATTTGCACTTGTTTAAAAAAAAAAAACAACTGTAAACTTGTTTCATGTCATCTAGAGTTGCTGATTCATGATTGTAATAATAATTCATGTGTTTAGTA
This sequence comes from Agrochola lota, assembly GCA_947364205.1. Taxonomy (NCBI): domain Eukaryota; kingdom Metazoa; phylum Arthropoda; class Insecta; order Lepidoptera; family Noctuidae; genus Agrochola; species Agrochola lota. Next base: position 13,302,467 of record OX376235.1, on the reverse strand, counting down.
CACTGAATGCACAAAAAAACATGTCGTTTATTAAGTATTATGTGTATCTATTACTTTTTTGCTTGTTAAAAAAACTCTAAATAGCTGTATAATAATAAATACAGATACACTGAAGTTTTTGATTATAGGTTTTATTATTTTATCGTTTAGTTCAATAACATATATTCCGCTAATCATAATGCATACATTGCCCGCGACCTTCTTCCTATTTCCCTGCTGATTTCCTAGACTTAATAGTTCCTCCCCTATCCCCTCGCCTGAATCCTCACTTAACGAAACCTGTTTGAGGGGAACTAACCCTTACGTTTTAATCGACAGGCATGCTGGTATGTCCGGCGATGGTGTCCATCTTTAGCGTGGGTCTTATCGCCGTAGACCGATATATTTACATTCTCCACGGCCTGTACTACCAGAGGTATTTCAACACCACACGTGTGAGGATCGGCATTCTTTGCATATGGATGATCGGTGAGAAATTATTGAACCTGAAACTCCTTTGTGTTTAACCTAGATAAAAGTCCAATGATAGCTTTAAAGAAAAACATGTGTCGATTTCTTTTGTATAAGCGTAATAGTCCACTGCGGCCGGCAAGCTTAGCTATTTCATTTAGGGTAGTCTGTAGTTAAAACAATGTTTATCTTACTAAACTAAAATGTAACTGAAATTTAATTTTTCCATTTTCTTAGCAATTTTTAATGTTAATAACTCCTCTAATGATTTCAACGTTTGTAATGACAATTAACGACACGCCCGCAGTTGACAATATTGTATTTAACTCAGTAGTTAGTGTGTGTTATTAAATGTTTGTGTTTAACGCTTATTACAGGTATAACGCTTGGATTCATGCCAGCAACTGGATGGACTAACACAGAGTTGATGCTCACTCCATGTTACTACGTCGCTGTCTTTCCTGGCGCCCTAATACTTATCAATTCTTTCCTCAGTATTGTACCAATTATAGTTGTCCTCATCCTTTATTCAATAATATTAGTACGAGCTTTAAAAACAGTAAAAGTACTAAACACAACATCCAAAAATGTTAAACCGCATGTAGTTAGAGAAAACTCAAAATTAAGAATTTCTCGGGGTACCATTAGCAAAACGTCTAGCACTCAATCGATTAAGATTCCTGAAAAAACGTCAACGCCTAGGTTAACTAAAAGTGCCTCCTACAATAATAATTATTATGGGAATGAAGACGAAATCATAGTAAAACCGACCCTAGAGACTAAATCTATAAGCAACCTTGACCTCAAACTTGCTCAAACGAAGACAGCAAATAACTTTGAAAAGATTGGCAATCAAAGTAAACCTCAAAGTGAGTCGGTGTTTAGTATTTGTACTGTTGACTCTCTAACCTCCAGTCCTAATCTATCAAACTCGGCTCCTAAAACTTCAAAGTTCCAAAATCAGGTGAAGAAAATTTGCAATATAAATGCTATTACACGGAAACCGAAAGAACCAAATAAGTGGAGGGCAATTACTATAGTTATGTTGACTTCTGGAAGTTTTGTATTCACGTGGATGCCATTTTTCATTACTGTGACTGCATTTGTGTTTTGTGAAGAAAAGTTGACGAATCCAAGGTGCATGTACATTAGAACCTTACTGGGTGGTCCCTTGGCAACCCTAGCCTTTTTGAACAGCATACTGAACCCCTTGATCTACGCGTGGTGGCATAAAGGGTTTCAAAAGTCCGTTAGAAATTATTACCGAGTCTTTATATTAAATAATATTTGTAGAATTAGATAATAATAATACATTTTAATTTGTCATCTTAAATACAATATAGAAGTTAACACTAAAATATATATAGTATGTAGAAGTATATAAAATAGGGGAGGAGCACATTGGGGATCAAATAATTCGTCCGCATCGCTGTCAATGGGAAAAGTGCCCAAAGGCAGCATTGCCACGTTGGATGGAAATGCTTTGGCCTAAAAATAGGCCAGCCCTCTGTTCACGTAAAGAGTCGACCAACCGCTTGGCGATGTCCCGAAATACTCGATGAGGACTCGGACCCCATGGCCCTAGTGTTTCACGCGTAGGATTACTAGGTAGCGAAACTTAAAGGAACTTTTGAATAGGAACTTTTCTGATTTTATCCATGACGTACTTTTCAACAAGCTCTCTATGTATGTACCTATGTGTCTTGTTATAGTGAGTCGATGCAGTCGTATAACTCCTTAATCTTACAAAATTATTGTAACTGCTTATCGAATATTAATAAGTTGTTATTGTTATAAATATTTTTATGTTTGTGATAACGTAATCTAGCTTTAACATAATATCTGCCATTATTGTTACCTAACCAGAACCACGAAATTTATGCACTTGTGTCATTCCCGGCTACTTTATACACGTGTATGTTGATATATTCATAATATTAATAAGTACCTATATCCTAGTAAATACTGTAGTAACATTCAGTGCCATTTAGCCAGATATGGAGAATTCAGTATCTGATAAAAAAAATACATTGAGGCTGTAACTCTACATTTTGTAGATCAAATATTTTTTATAGGTTGTTCCTAAGTTACGCACAGGGATTGCTTTTTCTTTTTCTTAATGCAATTTCAAGTCTAAATTCCATTTAATTAAGCACTAATTAAATATAAACATCGAAGTACCAAAAAAGCCAATCCTAATTCTTCCATTTGCCATCGATACAGGTATATTTATATCAACATTGCCAGCCATGGGATGGACTGGCCAGACGTTCACAGACTACAGGTGCTGGTACATCGCCGTCTTCCCTTCAGCCCTGCTCCTCGTTCTATCCATCGTAGTCCTCTCAGTTATCATCATGGTCTGCATACTATACATACTCATTCTACGCAGTGCCGTCAAAGCTGTCGACAAAATCAGAGAGTTTCAAGAAAGCAGTTATACAAATAAAGGCTACCTCGAAGATTTGTCCACTTCAACAACCGTTATATCCATTTCTGAATCTTTCGAAAATGGGAACAATATTGAAATGCGTAAGTTTGACAGTGAAACTCAGACTCAAGTAAGTGATAATAGTAAAGAAGGAAGAAGATTCGGATGTTGTAGAAGCAGGCCAACGTCACATCCAAGCAAATTGAAGGCAGTGAAAACTGTCCTTATAGTAACTTTATGTTTTCTATTCACATGGGCCCCTTACTATGTAGCAGTAATAATGTATGTGAAGTGTGATATCATGAAGAATGGTTATGAATGTATTCCACTAGAAATATTAACTTTAGGACCTCTTTATTTGTTAGGGGCTTGTAATAGTCTTTGTGATCCTATAATCTATGCATGGAGACATTCAGGTTTCAAAAGCACCTTGAAGAGAATATACTGGAAATGTGTAGCGAAACACAAAATATAATTATTTGTATGAATACTTTAGTTATGAGTAAATTGTGAAACAAACAGTATTGATAAGTTAATATTTTTGTTAAAATAAATTAAATTATTTTATATTATTTTTGTTTTATTTCCATAGATCAGTATGATAAGCATTTGATTAAGTAATAGATAGTTTTGAAGTATGTCACCAATGATAAAACCCAAGATTAAAGAACCGATTAGCGGATCATTGGGGCTAATATCCTGAGTTAGTTCAACAATAACAGCTGTGTTTACTAGATCCAACTGCTGACCTTTTTCTTGCCTGACGTAAAATACTAAAAAAACATCCGTATTTGCAGTTTTAATCGACATATAATGACATGGACACGACAATATTCTGAGACACGATCACGAAACGCCCGTTTTTAGATCCGAAAAATGAAGATAAAGAATAGTCACCATACAAACAGTTAAATAGAGCATTCTAGAAAATCAGTCATATTGAAGCAACCAATATTTACGACCTCATTTTACTGTTATAAAGATAATTTCAATAAAACTATATCAGGCTATAAATTATAATATCAGTCCCCGAATGTCGAATGATTATCAACCTGATGTGTATAATTTTAACTAGGGCATCGCCAACTCTTATGTGTTGTTTTCAGACGCAGTATCTTCTTAGGTACTAATGGTGTTGTATTTCCTCCTACCTATACTAGATTATAGACTGTTATTAATTACCATAGATAGTTATTACCGTGCTATCAGTCAATATTCTTGAAAGAACTAAGCTCACCTTAATACTTGTAGTAGACTATTTACTAAGGGGATAAAGCAGTGTCTAATGTCACGGGCGCTATATTGAAAACTAAAATCCTGAGTGCAGCGAAGGATTCAAGCTCCCCCAAAATGAAGACACCTTTATCCCCGAGGAGAATACTCTACTTTTAACGTCTTTTGCGTAGTAATGAAAAGCAATTCTATTTTTGTTTTTTTTTTTTACGTTTTGGACTAATATTTTGTTGAGGTTCCAACTTCATATCACGTTATTGACCAGCGAGATAAAGACCGGCCCTGGGGCTTTAATGACTTAAAGGTTAGGTTTGCAGGTACTCCCTCACCGGGAGCATTCGCCTGTAATCTAACAGGCAACAGTTCAAATTCAGGCATTACATCAGTGAGTGAGGAGAACCGAGCATTACTGGGCGTAACCTGTAATGATACAATTTGTAACATTACATTCACCGGGACTATTCGCCTGTAATGTAACAGTGGTGAGTGGGAGTCTTATCGAATCTTGGATTGTTACATTACAGGCGAATGCTCGTCAGTCAGTGAGGCAGTATTGTAACGTAATACACATAAACGAATCTTGGATTGGTACATTACAGGCGAATGCTCCGGTGAGGGAGCGCCTTTCAGTACCCGAAGGAACTATTACTTAAGCCTCCGCTGTCCGTTCGTCCGTCTGTCTGTCAACGGGCTGTATGATGTATCAAATGAACCGTTATACGTAGACAGTAAAAAAATTCACAGATTGTATATTTCTATTGCCGCTATAAATATAAATAATCTATACATATAATAAAATCGTAGCGAAGTCAAAATTGTACATTGAATATTTAAAAAAAAAAACTAATTGCTACGAGGTCTGCCGTCTAATGCCGAAAATATAGTTTTTAGAATTTTTGTCTATTCGTCTGTTTGTATGTTCCAGCATCACACAAATTGTACCGGACAGATTATGTGAAAAATTTGCATAGATAGGCCCTATAGGTCTGGTCAAACTGTAGGGTATAATTTCACGCTATTTCCTATGAGGGATGAGCAATATTATATTATGTTCGTATTTTTCTACGCAAATTGTAAAAGGACATGCCAAAAAGTTAGGATATTGTAGATAGTTACCGATTTAACTTTTTAAATGATTATCATCACGCTATACCTCTATGGAACTAAGCAGTCGATCATGAAATATATAGGAACGGTTATTTTAACTAACTTTCATCAAAGCAATTAGCGAAATTGCGAAGCAATCGTCTAACCATCTCGTAGGTTAGACGATTGCTTCGCAAACCTGAGGTTGTAAGTTCGAATTCCAAGTATTGTTCTTTTTTTGTGGTTCTTTTTTTTACATTTGTAACTTTTTTTGTTGTTTTTTTTATTATGTATATAATAGTTCTTAGAATGTATTAATTCACAGAAAAAGGAAAACTTCGTAATCTATGGGAAACTGCTATGTCACAAGCACAAAATATTCAAGGTTGTGTTCTGATCATTTTAGAGCTAAAGACTATAAGAATATAAGGAGTTTTTACAGGTCATAGAATAATCCAAGTGTAAAATAAAAAAACCATTTTTAGTGCTATTTACTTTTAAAAACATAATATTGTAAAGTAGTTCAATATCACAAAAAAAATATGCATGAAATACTAAATACTTGTTTGCACTAATACTTATATGCATGTTTTTAATCTTTTGGAATCAAGGATGAAAATAAGCCGAAAAATATTGAAATAAGCCGAAAAACGTTCGCCTTTTACAGTTGATTTAAACAATTTCACAAATTCCTGTTAGTTATTGCAATTTAAATCTTATGATTAACGTCATAACGGTGACAAGACAGGACTTAATAATTAACTACACCTGGTGTTTATATAGTACATAGGGATTAATTCCTTGCCTGGACTGCTGTCTCAGTGTTGCGTAAGATTCTCTATTGAGACGGCCTACGTGAAAAGAGTACCTACCTGGAAAGACCTGTGGAGGCCCTGAACAACACAAAAAAAATTGCTAAATTTTAGGCTTTACACACAGATTTTGACAGCAGATTTGTCCTAGCGACTTAAAAATCTGTGCGTGGATCTTCTGGAATCGCTGTCATACTGCTTCCTTGTGACAAAACAGCGTACGCCATTCATCTTTAAGATTTCCGTCGATTTAAAGAGCAACGAAACGCTGTTTGTATTGTATCACGCAACAGTAACAAGGGATGCATGTTTAGAGTTTGCGTTTCATCGCATGGGATGAATGTATTTTGGCAAATAGGAAAGCAGTGGAAGCTGTAGAACATCCGCTGGAACCAAGACGTGATGGGTGGTGTCACAGTTCTGTCTGACGAAGTGAATGCTTTATTAAAAAGGTCAACTCTATGATCGAGAGTTCATAGACTGCGCTTGAACATGAACATGCGAGCTCGGCTTGGCGGAAATTCACATGCTCAAGAATTCTTCGATGTTCTTCTAATAGTTGGTGAAGGCACTCTACTAGAGGAGAGCGGCCAGGTGCAGGGGCACCTGGCCGCAGGGGGGGTCTCTGGTAGGGACCAGAGACTCTTGGTAGAGTAGTTCCCACTTTAGATGATCTGATTCGTGTGGTGTACGGGGACATCAGTCGAATACCGTACCAAGAGAATTCTTGAGCAGGTTTCCATTTTAACGCCGAAAATGATCAAGTTGCAGCGATCAACCAAATTATTCTCTCGAAATTGAAGGGATTGAAGTGATATACACTTCCATCAATACCGATGTGGAGAAAGATGATGCCACACCTTACCCCGTAGAATTTCTGAATTCGCTAATAGCAAGTGGACTTCCGGCGCACATTATCCAGCTGAAGGTAGGTGTCTCGATTATGCTCCTTCGGAACTCCACCAAAGCTGTGTAATGGAATTTAGCTCGAATTCGTCTCTTTGCAGAGAAACGTCATCGAGGTGGAAATTCTAACAGACTGTGGCATTGGCGAGATAGTGTTTATACCGCGTATACCACTAATTCCCCACAATTACCAGTTTAGGCGCGTGCATTTTCCTGTGAGCGTATGCTTTGCGATGATTATCAATAAGTCACAGGAGCCGACACTGAAGGCTGCGGGTGTCCACCTCAGGACAAGCTTCTTCTCACACGGACAACTGTACGTCGCTTGCACGAGTCACCAGTCCTGACACTCTGTAAATTTTGGCTGCTGAGAATAAAACTACAAATGTAGTATGTAACAGGGAAGTTTTATAAAAATGTGGCTGTTATTGTGGTATCTTACGACTTCCACGTGAACGAAGTCGCAGACAGAAGCTAGTTATAAATAAATAAAGTTAATCATTAAAGGGGGTCCTCATACAAGAAACGTGTTTGTTTCGGCATTTTTTGCACGATTTTAATACGGTACGGAAGTCTTCGTGTGCGAGTCCGACTCGCACTTGTTTTTATTTGTTTTATTGTTTTTAATATTAAACTTAAATAAGTTTACGTTTTCTGTTGGGCTAACCCGTTTCCTCTTCTAGTAGTTTGCAAAAAAAATACAAACTGGTATTCCAAACATGCTGCACTTCCTCTAATCCTTTGTTAATAGATATATTATACAGCTATTTTTATATCAAGAGAATTTAAATAAAATTTTACAGCCTTCAGGCTGTAAAATTTTATAGTTGTTGAATGCTACCGACTTCAACGGATGAAGTGACAGATGATAACATTGTTATCGTCAATTCCGTCATGATTGGTAGGTAGATACATAAGTATCGCAATAAAAGTTTATGATTTTTAGAGTTAGTCCCTCACCGGAGCATTCGCCTGTAATGTACCTATCCAAGATTCGTTTATGTGCATTACGTTACGATACTACCTCACTGAGTGACGAGCATTCGCCTGTAATGTAATAATCCAAGATTCGATAAGATTCCCACTCATCACATTACAGGCGAATGCTCCGGTGAGGGAACGCCTTACCATATAATTTGACATTATCGAGTAGGTAGTGTAAAACAAACCTAGGTATTTGAGACTACCGGTTTTACATAGTATGTACTATATAGTAATTTATGGTCCTAAATGACTATATCCTGCATACTAATACCATGCTACCGCTTCAATCTATTGTTGGAAACTGTTTATCTCGTGTGGCTTCTATATTGACTTCCGGTTTAAACGGAAACATGCGCATGAGCACACACACAACACAAACCAAATGAAACGCCCCCACCGCAGCAGAAGCATATCGGTATAATAATTTAGTGATTTTCGTCATGTTCGTGAATGCCCGTTCACGAACATGACGCAAATCAGTAAATTCCTCCAAATAACAATTCCTTAAAAGCCTCGTCAGTAGGGCCTGGTCATCACTTAGCTGCTAATGGCTTATTTTCATTATTGCCATGAATTGTTTGTTGTATCGTTCTCACATGTATAATTGCAACATGAATGATGTACCCAATATTTTGTAACAATATTTTTATTTAAAAGAGTGTCTGTGGAGTTTCTTGCCGTTCTTCTGCATAGGAACCTACTACACTTTGGAATGGGCATACTAGCTTCATGTTTGGGATTGACCGACACTCCTTGACAATTCAAAAGTGCCTGTAATTGGGTAAATAAATGCTTAGATATTGCGTTATTAAAAATAAAAATAAACCATCCATAGAGGTCTCTACTAAAGTAAATGTTTCCTGACAACTCTGTATGCAGACTTGTTCCATAAGTAGGTACCTTCATTAGGTGTAGGTACGTGTGGTGTGTAGCTACGTAGGTAATCTGTTCCTGCAAAACCGGCCAAGTGCGTGTCGGACTACGCACAATGAGGGGTTCCGTAGTTGGGATGAATTTATCCCAAGAACAAACTTAACATTGTAGTTGCAAAACATGTTCTCTCAACTGCAAATGTAAGTTTATACGCACAATATTGAGAGATCTGTCATGTTATTTTAAAACCACGAACTTCTTATAAGTTTTCCTGTAATCTACTACACGTATAGTACTATTTTCTGTATTTTTTTTTCAAAATTTTAGGCTCTGTACTTTCGGAAGTGTAGATGACAATTGAACAGTCCCCCCTGGAATGGTAAATTTTCATATATTTTCTTATATAATCATGAATCTATTTATTTTAAAATTATAAAAAAAATACGTTTGAGACCCTAACAGCCCTTTCCTTGTATATGTCACACGGTACACTTTTTTTTTCTTATTTGCCCCCCAAAGTGACCGTCATATTCAAAATTAATTTATTTACGTTACACGTCCGTGTTTGGGTCACAGAAATACATACGTGTACCTAATCAGTCCATTAGATTCGAGCAAATTGGCTGTCACAGGCGGACAGACAGACAGACACACGAGTAATCCTTTTTTCTTACTAGTGGCTCCATTCAGACGTACGGAAACCTAAAAATCATAAACTTTTATTGGGATGCTTGTGTATCTACCTACCAATCATGACGGCATTGACGATAACATTGTTATCATCTGTCATTTCATCCGTTGAAGTCGGTAGCATTTAGAATTTATTCAACAACTATAAAATTTTACAGCCTGAAGGCTGTAAAATTTTATAGTTGTTGAATAAATTCTCTTGATATAAAAATAGCTATATAATATACCTATTATCAGAGGATTAGGTAGAGGAAGTGCAGCATGTTTGGAATACCAGTTTGTATTTTTTTGTAAACTACTAGAAGAGGAAACGGGTTAGCCCAATAAAAAACGTAAACTTATTTGTAGTTAATAATACAAACAATGAAATAAATAAAAAACAAGTTTAATAATAACAAACAACACACGAAAACTTCCGTACCGTATTGGGATCATGCAAAAAATGCCGAAACAAACAGGTTTCTTGTACGGGGACCGCCTTTATTTATTAACTTTATTTATTTATAAGTATTTGTTGTTATAGCGGCAATAGAAATACACAATCTGTGAAAATTTCAACTGTCTACCTATTACGGTTCATGTGATACATCATACAGCCCGTTGACAGGCAGACGGACGAACGGACAGCGGAGGATTAAGTAATAGGGCACCCTTCGGGTACGGAAACCTAAAAAATAGGAACCCTCTCAAACTTTCAATCCAACAAAAAAAAACAAAATCGTTATATGAGTGTGGCTAGACTCTATTCGTTTTATTTTATTTGAAACAAGCTTTTGCCCGCGGCTTTGCTCGCGTGGGTGTCGAAAAAATATGCCACGGGAACCCGATATTAAAAATGTGTGTTAATTCAGGTAAACGATGTATTAATTCCGTAATAACGCGGCGCACGCCAGTAAAGCTTCAAAATCATCATCATATTTCTGCCAATTTACACAAATCTTTAATTAATCATGTATACACTTAAACCTTCCTCATGAATCACTCCGACTATTGGTGAAATCCGTATGAAAATCCGGTTCGGTAGATTTTGAGTTTATCGCGTTCAGACAGACAGACAGATGCGGCGCCCGGGACTTTGTTTTAAAATATGTAGTAATAGTGATAGCGATGGTCAAATAAAAGAAGAAAAATGTAGTTAAGCTTCAGTTGTTCTTAAAAATCTCTAAAATCATTGATTCAGTTTTATATATACAATCAGTCTTTATGTATGTAATTAATATTTAAAAAGAGTGTTGACCCGGGAAAATTGCAGTGTTTAGCTGCCTTTCGGTAACCTATTCTCTTTTCTTGACAAACGGCAACTGTAACGGCCATTTTCACCCTCTCCCACCTCTTTCTCTTGTATTCGTAGAAAAAACAAACAAATTATTTAAAAAAAAATAGAATAATAATCATAAAAGATATGCATCATGTATTCTAAATTAGGTATGTTCCTAATTGACAACATGGTCTTAACTTAGAACTCCATGTCACATTTTAAATTCTTCTAGAATTACAAAATCAAAAACCAATAAGCTCACTAAATCATTTGTAGCAATAGAGGTAGATATCCGAGTATTAAAAAATTGTTGCAGTAATCCAAATATGCTGCTCTTCCTCTCCTAATCGAAGGCTATAAGATTACCGCCCTGTTGGCACACTGCCAGTGGCTGGTTGAAAATGAATCGGTTGGTGATCTGTGTACTGCTGTTTGTGGCCTCCTCCGTCCTAGGAGGTCACGAAAAATATGAAGGGTAAGTCCTAATTTTTTAATAAGCAAAAGGAGTATGTAAGGAACGAAGCAGGTGGCGTTCTGTAGTTTCTGCCTTCCCCATGGGAAAATTGTGTAAGTTTATATTTATGTAGGTATGTGTTTGGGGTTGTAAATTCTCTGCTGATGACTTCGAAACATGACCTGACTTTGAAATTCAACTCGAACTCCAACGCAACGAACTCTAGCTACACAATCAAAATGGTCACACAATTTTTACTGAACATAATAAACATAATAGGCTGTAACTATTTTTTTACCTTCCGCACCAAATGAATGGCTGTTTACTTTTTATGACTGAAAAGTCACGATTCCTATCTGGGATTACCCGAATAAAATAACCCATGCTATAACAACCTTGAAATCAATTTACGTGCCTTATATGATTGAGTAATCCTTCCTTACTTTGGGTCAACTCTTAGAATCGACTGCTATTTGACCTCCACGTCTATCAATTACCATCGGATCCCAATATTAGAAGAATAAGCACTGACCATCGAATTATCTGACTCCATCATTTCCAGCCATCAGCTGTACCGTATATCTGGTCTTGGCGAACAAATCGGAGCGCTAGAAGCAAGTCTAGACATCCTATCGGCCACGCCCGCTGCCAGGAGCTCTTCGGGAAAACTTGAGGCTGTTGTCAGGCTGTCTCCTGAAGAGAAGCAGCAATGGCTTCAGTACTTCGACGAGAGAAACATGGCGTACACGAAGATCGCCGACAATCTTGCCACGTAAGTTGTAACTGTTTATATCATTGGAGTAACTAATTTAAATTTTATTCAGTTTCAAAAATATTAACTTGCAACATTTAAAAGCTCAAAAGTTTCTAAAGGGATCTGCAAAGGTAGCCCGCTAAATTTAGGTACATCAAAATATGATTCGCGACCATAACAAATATGTATTTACAGAATTATAATCATTAGAATAATTAATACATCTCTCTGAGTTAGATTTTTCCATTGAATGACTTTTTCATGAAATCATGACATTTGAGATTCAGAATCATATTTCGATCAAGTTAGAACCTAATATTGACTGCAAATTGCAAAAAAAACTTAAGAAAATTTGAATTTCGCGACAAAACTATTAAAACGTAGCTGTCTACCTACCTAAATATCGTGCTTTTAGCGATAATACCACCGTTTGTACCATTCTAGTGTATGTTGTGTTCCCTACGAATAATAAAAGTTCCGTTGTGACTCCTTTCCGAATGTGTATATCTATACAATGTCGCCCACGGGCATGTGCCCATGAAAAATTTGCTTTAAAAGGGGGGGTGACAATTTGTCATGAATATTCAGAAAAATACGGGCGGGCACATGCCCATGGGCGACTTTGTATATATTGATTTTGCTTATACCAAAATAAAATGATTCGATTATTTTAGCATTCTCTATGATGAAGAAGCTCAAATACAATCAAAGAAAGCAGCAGCCAAACGCAGCGGAAAGTCGATTTCCTGGGACACTTACTATAGACACGATGAAGTTAGTATTACCTAAAGTATGAACAGTATGTACCTACACCTATTACTAGACGTCTTACGATAAATTCTGCTCTGACTACTGGTCTTATCTATTTATTTATTTTATTTATTTATTTCTAAAACACTTAGCCTATTTTACAATTTGGTTTTAGCCACACAACGAAAACGTCACAGGGTTTATCTGTGTGCCGGCCAGCCGCTCTTTTAAAGTTTAAAATAAGTATTTTTTTTAAATGTTTTAATTGATTATCATTATTATGAATCGTAGAAATAACCTCAGCTGGGTTTCATTTTTTTCAATACTACTTTTTGTTTATTGCACATTTTTTACAAAGGTGAAAAAATGTCTGCGAGCAACTTGGAAGAACCGCTCGCTCGTCTCACGCGCGGTTGGTGACAATGGGATGATGACAAAAAAATTTTTTTTAGTCCATCTTTGAGATTATAAAAAAATATTGGACACGTATTTTTTCTTCTTTTACGTAATCTAAAGATTACGGCGATAGATTGAGGTAAAATGTGCCATGACGTCACGAGTATGTAGATTTTATACATACTAGTGATGTAGCGACCCCCACTCCCCAAACTAAACTGCGTTTTATCTAAGTAATTTTTTATTAATATGATAAAGCAAAAAATACGTGTCTAATATTTTTTTATTATCTGACTGACGGACTTATTAGAATTTCATTCTTTTTACCCAGGCATCATCCCTATTCTAACCTGACCTAACCTATTTCACCCAGTCCAGTTCAAAATGACGAATCACACAATCTTCTGCAGAAATGTTTTCACCACTGTCTAATTATCTAGTCGCAGGCAGATTGTATGATTCGTCATATTAAACTGCGTTAAATAGGTTAGGTTAGGTTGGTACTGTGACCAAACGCGCTACTTCCAAGTTGCTGGCAGAAATGTTTTCACCATTGTCTAACCGTGTTGTTGTTGTGTTGTTTATCCGTGTTTTCGCAGGGTTTTTGGGAAATTCGAATTATCAATTATAATTACTACGACATATTATATAAAACAAAGTACCAAAATAAATGTTTTATTCTAGATCAACGAATACTTGGATAAACTGGCGATAGAATACCCTGACCTCGTGACCGTCATCAACGCAGGTCTCAGCTACGAAGGTCGTCAGATCAAGTATGTGAGGATTTCGTCAACCCGCTTCGAGAACCTTCGGAAGCCAGTCATCGTGATCGATGCCATGGTTCACGCCAGAGAATGGGTCACCACTCCCGTTGCCATCTACATTATCGAACAGCTCGTGAAGAAAGAACTGGCTGAAGAAATCGATTGGATCATCATTCCTCTCGCTAATCCTGATGGTTACGAGTACTCTATTGACGAGGTAAGTCCACACCGCCATCGCGCCATAGTATTTTGGCAACTATGTTGGCAGTTTAGTCAGAAACAACTAATGTTAAAAAATCTGACGCAATCTCATCGCAGCGACAATAAATGTATTTTTTTTTAAATAAAATTAGAGGTATTTTTGACAGATTAAGACTGACATTAGAATGCGAGAACGTTTTAAAAAATACGGCAATTGTCCGTCTGACCAAATGACTTGAGAACAGTCAAAAATATTTTCGGAATAATAGTAATTACAGAGAGAGACTTGGTAGTAACGCGAGCGCCGTGAACATTACAGATCGTTTTTTCGAAATGTAAACTTCGAAGTACCTAACGTAGTTTCTCGAAAATATCTTGATGGGCGGTGCGTGACAGGCAACATGTCCGTATGACAACATGCGACCTACATCAGCATCTTCCGTGAATATAATTGGGCGCCCTATTACTATTACCTAAATTTCCCTTTTACGCTCCATTTGTATTCATGGTGGACGCTGCTATAGCTAAAGTTCTTATGAAAAAGACTCTATTTTGTATTCAGAATGTTTTTTTATCATTTGACCATTGACCTGTATCATACAGGTGGCTACGTTCAATGTCACTTTTAAATCTGAGAATCGGAAGCAACAATGTTGGATATGTTTTATGTTAAAACAAGAAACTTCACGCGGACGATTTCGCGGGCAGAAGATAGTATTTTCTTTTTTTATAATTCTGCCGGCGCCCCTGTACAGCAGTACATCAGCAGACTTTTATTTTAATAACCGACGAAAACTTTCAACGCAGGGGGTTTGAGAATCATGTACTAAATCCATGGTAACAGTTTTCGCGTCGATGTCCCTGCTGCCACCATAGGTAACGCTACAAAAACGGCAGAAAAGGTCGGAGGGGCAACTACAACTAAACTGCCTAGGGCGTCCGAGACTACTAGTCCACCTTTGATTATGCTCATAAAATTGATAGTCAATCTAATATTATTCCGTGCGACATTATCAACTCTCCGTTCATTAAATGATCATTTAATAACGGTCATTTAATTTCATTTGTATAAATTAATCGATGCTTATCAATCCCCAGGACCGCATGTGGCGTAAAACTCGCTCAAAGGCGCACGCAGGTGCCGACAACTGTCCCGGAGTAGACGGTAACCGTAACTTTGACCACTACTTTGGCACCACTCCAAGCAGCAGTAACCCTTGCGCAATCATCTTCGAAGGTCCCTCCGCCTTCTCAGAGCCTGAGATTAGGATCATCAGAGACGCCGTTCTGTCAAACATTGAGAGGACTGCCCTCTACTTATCTCTGCACAGCTTTGGAAACATGTTCCTGTACGCTTGGGGTAACAATGGTAAGGAACATTTTTATTTTTGACAAAAATAGGTTTGTCGCCCACGAACCATTTGCCACATCCAAAAAAGACTGCTGAAGTGCTAACCTCATTCTTGTCCTTCATTGTAAAGAGCAGCCGTAGTAGTACACAGATTAAGAATTGACCATCGAGAGTAATTTGTTATTTTATCATTCTGTGATATGTTCATATGTACGGATTTTACTGTAACTTTACTTTTCAGGAACTTTACCATCAAATGGTCTGATCCTCCATCTCGCCGGCGTCGAAATGGCAACAGCTATCGATAAGCTGGCTTTAGACAAGGCTCCCAGATACGTTGTGGGTAACGCCGCAAACGTTCTGTACTACACGACCGGTACCTCTCGGGACTGGACCAGGGCTGTCGGCGTCCCTCTCACGTACACCGTAGAGCTTCCCGGCTATGAATACGGATTCCTCGTACCTCCTACCTACATTGAACAGATTGTGAAGGAGACCTGGGCTGGTATCGCCGCCGGAGCTCGTTATGTTTTGTATAATTGGTAATGATTAGGTATACTTAACACCGGTTCTATTGTACATACATAATTACAAAATATACGTATAATAATAACTAAGAATTTTTTATTGACCTAATTGAACTTAATAATATTTTCATTAGAAACCTAACAGAAAGTTGAGCCAATTACCTTAAGTAGGCAGTTGGGTGCTTTTTTTTTTTTTTTGACCGTGGGAAATTATCAAATAACTTCTCCCGCTCTGGGCGGAGCGGGAGGGCGTGTCAGACTCTTACTGACTAAAACCCACCCGTGTTCCTTCAGTTGCCTGTACGTTGCCAAGGGCCACAGTTTCCCTTTCGGACTTTCCCGCGACCCCGGCAGGCATCGGTCCTAGCGGACTCCTTCCGTTGTGCTGACATCTTTTTGAGGGCGCGCGTGGAACACAACGCGCCGTCGACCCGGGCCTGGTCCTTATCGGACGGCGAACTACCCAGTGCTCACCGTCCGCAAGCCCGCGCCTACGGTGGCCGGAAGTCGGCTCGCGACTCCCGCCGGCCAGGGCGTCTCCTGCGGCGGCTAGGGGCGTGAGGCCGTGACATTTGTCTCTCCCTCACGCGCTCCGTCTCCCCCTTCGCGAGAATTACTGCTTCGCAGAAGGAGGTGACGGCTTCCTACGCCGTCTCGCTAAGTACCATGGCCTGGACCAAGGCCGGGCGCGAAAGATCACTGCTGCCGATCGCCTCCGTGAGGACACGGCGGTGCCCCGCCCAAGCCGGGCAGACCTCCACCGTATGCTCCACGGTGTCCTCCGGGCGATCCACACAGTGGTGATACCCGGGCGTTTCTTCCCGCCTTATGCGGAATAGGAACCTTCCGAAACAACCATGTCCGGTGAGGATCTGCGTCAGGCGGAAGGTGAGGATGCCGTGGCGCCTCTCAAGCCACTCTTCAAGGAGGCTCGCCGCCTCACCGGAGACCATGCGGTATTCCCGGACCATCCGGATGGCCATGACCCTTTGGGACGCGTTCAACCGGCGGACTGGCCGCAGCCTCAAAGAACGTGCCCAACCGGAGCCCCGTAAAGGGCCATGGACCGCACGACCCCCGCGTAGAACCTCCGGCGTTTGGACCCCCTAGATTGGGCAGGAGCCGCTTCAAGGCAGCCCCGGCCCGCTCCAACTTGGGAGCCAAACGTCGGAAATGCTCCACGAAGTTCCACCGGCTGTCGAGGACGAGTCCCAGATACTTCATCGTCGACTCGTCGCCGATGTGAACCCCTCCTACCATAAGTTGGGTGCTGCCTGCTATTCACATCTAACCAAGACGGTGTTATTGAATCAGGGACTATGAATCATCCGCACCACAAGTGCCTATGTTTTGGTTAACGTTTCTAAGAAAGCAGAAAATAATCTAGTTCCGTAAGTTATCCTCTAATCATGTCAGGTTCTTGGAACCAAACAATAGGTTTAGAGGATCTTGTTTTCAAAACAGTGACACTAGATACTCGTAGTTACACTACTACAACCAGTATATACAAGCCTGTTCGTGGTGCAACCAGCGCCGGTCTAGTCAGTCGTTTTTCTTATCAATATGTTCGTCAAAACGTTTAATTTAGCCCTCGTT
The DNA here is from genome assembly GCA_947364205.1 of Agrochola lota. Classification (NCBI taxonomy): domain Eukaryota; kingdom Metazoa; phylum Arthropoda; class Insecta; order Lepidoptera; family Noctuidae; genus Agrochola; species Agrochola lota. The sequence continues at coordinate 13,284,948 of OX376235.1, read as the reverse complement.
TTGCTTCTATTCCTGGTTCAAAACTCTAAAGAGTACAGATTCAGCAGAAAGATAGATGCAGTCGGGAATTCATACTATAAAATCATGATGTCGTTGGGTGTTTGCAAAGGTAAGGTTTGCTGTTCCAAGTATTTTTTTCGGGTAATATATATAAAAAATAATATAAAGAATAGGTATCTACTAAATTCTAATACTAGAGTTCCTATGGTATGTTCCAAAAGTATATATCTGGTGAAATGGTTGAACTGATTTTGATCAATGATATGTCGTTAGATTCGTCTCTGTCTTCATCGGCATCTTCTTAAATTTAGCAATAAAGACCTATTGCTTCCGACTGCATTATATTGTTTATTGTATAAGTGGGATTGCAGACAGAAATGAATCATATCGTTTCCATCTTTTTTAAATTTCACTTTTTGCAGCTGGGTTTTTGATTATTTTATTTTACTTTTGTTTTATAATTACATTATTAATTTGTAATTCAACAATTATTAACGAAAATTGGAGTTCTAAAATAAACTTCAATCGTCAAATGACAGGTGATTTTAAATTAGAATTTTGGGTTTCAGTATTCAAGTAATCAAATCAAACGAACTACAAATTGGCATCCACAGGTACGTTTTCTGATCCATTTGCATCTGATACTTTTGGAACAGAACATAAATAAAGTGATAGTAGTGACACTAAAAGCATTTGGCTTTTAAGTATCACTACTATCAGTTCATTAGGTATGTAGGTACCTACATGTCTACCATGCACCACCCGACCTTGTGGTAGGGGAAGAAAAGGAGAATCATTGAAAGAACAAAATATACCGTTGCCACCACATCCATGTCCATAGGAGAACCGATTTTTGAAATTGATTACTAAAGGACCAAAATTCGCATAAGTTCCTAAATGCCTAAATACCTTTTCATTGGTACCGTATTCATAAAATTAAAACGATGCTTTTTACAGAAACGATGCTCTACTTCGATCAAAAAATATGGGGGAAAATTAATATGAACCGAGTTCTAGATATTTCTTACAAGGGTGATAACGGTTGGTAATATTTATATCTCTATCTTCTATCGATACTTTTTTTTTCCCTTTTTCCGCTGCGATTTGTCCTTCTATTGACATTCAGCGTCGTTTGTGTTGTTATTATTTAGTCATTGTTGGTATGCGCCTACTGGCTCATCCACATCAATCTAAATATTATACTGGATGGCAGTGATATCGACGCGAAAACTGTTACCATGGATTCAGTACATGATTCTGAACACCCTTGCGTTGAAATTATACGTCGGATTTTTTTTAATAACCCGCAAAACCAATAATAATAACCGACAATGCAATACCTACGCGGTCCAAATGTTTGTGTTTATAGAACAGCAGATTTTTGTTTTAATAACCGATAAAAAAATTCAACACCGAGGGGTTCAGAATCCATGGTAACAATTTTTCGCGTCGATATCCCTGCCACCCTGTATATACACCGTGACATTTTAGTCGTCTTACAAAGGGTCAGTCAATGTACCCGACATAAAATACCTCTAGGACCAATAAAAAATTGTTACATTTTATTTTATGAATGTTTAGTAGTCAATGGATATATGAAGTGGGCTGCTTTTGTAAGACGACTAAAATATCACGGTGTATACAGGGTGGCAGGGATATCGACGCGAAGCCTGTTACCATGGATTCAGTAAATGATTTTAAGCCCCCCGGGCGGCGTTGAAAATTTTCGTCGATTATTTAAAAAAAAAAACAGCTGTTCCATACATTTTGACCGCGAAGGTATTGCACTTTTCTATGAAATTGCTGCTTTTTTTTTAATAACCGACGAAAAATTTCAACGCAAGGGTGTTGAGAATCATGTACTGGATCCATGGTAACAGTTTTCGCGGCGATGTCCCTGCCACCCTGTATAGCTTAACGTATCTTCTCTAGCCGTAACACATTGATTTTATGTACGTAGATATGGCATTTACCTACCTATGAGCAAAAAACTTTGACAAAGTACAATAATATTTCAAGGTAGGTAGGTAATACCTTCCCTGAAATAATAATGAACTTTGTCATAACTGCTTATATTCTTAACTCCTTTGTTTTGAATTTGGATAACTTAAATGTCAATGGAAAGTCCAATTACTTTGCTGCGCATTTTTACGTACATGTCCTGTGGAAATTGCAATAACCTGAATGAAATCACCCAATAACAATTAAGCCACCGACCCATTACCGTGTCGTGACTCGTGACGCGGGATACACCAAGCAAACGAATCTGTGCAAGACTACGTCAAATCACAACGAGTTTTGATTGGCTAATACTGCGTCAGAAGGCGTCACAACTCTACACAACAAACTAATATAAATGCAGCTTTACTTTATTTTCAGAGCGCTACAAAGTATCGAGAGTAGAAATAACGCTAGTCATAAACAACACTAGCAGTTACGCCTATTCTGAGGAAGGAGTCGGCCACTCCGAGTTTGCTGCGACGTTATATCTGCCAACAAATCTTAATTTTGTAGTTTATGCCCTCAGTATTTATAGCTGCTACCGAGAAAGAGAATCAGCTGAAATTACTTCTATAAGTAAAGTAAAAGGAGATATTTTTAAATTAAACGAATCGCCTCCTGTTTATATGCCATTCCTTCAAAACGATCATCAACAAAGTGATTGATTATAAAAACCGGCCAAGTGCGCGTCAGACCACGCACAGTGAAGCGTTCCGTAGTTGGTATGAATAGTTGGGATGAATTTATCGCAAGAACAAACTTAACTTTGTAGTTGAAAAACATTTTCTTCCATACATTCCAACTGCAAATTTAAGTTGGTCGATTATTACTTGTTAACCTGTAAAGCCTACTTACCTGTGATAGTTTTCCTTTTACCTTCGTTATATATACTACTGCCGTGATTTTTTTCACATATCCAAAAACAACCATTTAGTTGACAGGGGTGGGACACTTGTCTCTATCATTTAGCACTTTAGAGCTAAATATTTCGCAAACAGATCCCTGAATCGAAAAATGGTTTTCACACACCTACAATATATTTTTAACTACCTTTCCAACGACCCCCCATACCATGGGACAGACGAGAAAAATAAAACATGCCCACTTTACATGTAGGGGAGGTACCCAAAAACATTTTTATTTCATAAGATTTTATTTTACCTCTTGGTCGGCGTGATTAATATGTATACATATGCCAAATTACAATTTTCTAGTACAAACAGTCTCTGAGCTAAGCCGCGGACAGACAGATAGACAGACTGACATGGCGAAACTATAAGGGTTTCATGTTGACTACGGAACCCTAAAAAGTATATAGTTTTGGTAGGTAACTTACTGTGTACATACATACATAAAGTTCGGTTTTTTCCAAGTAGTAATTTGATAGGTGCTATTTAACGTCAAACTCCAAATTGAAAAAACAAACAGCAAAGATATGAAATGTCAAATTGTCAAATTACTATCTGGGATTAAAAAAATACCTTTAGGTAACATCACGCTGTAATCCCTGAAGATTTAGGCAGACGTTTACCAATTTTTTATAATGATAAATTACATTACCAGTGTGTTATGTACCTCTGGAGAAATTAAAATTATGTAAAAACAAGTTTTTATTATTCTTCCCTTACAATAATGGATAGTATGTAATTTAAGTTAACTTGTCAAAATAAGGGAGGACAGCGCCCCCCCCCCCCCCCCCCCCCACCCGCTGAATTTTGTATGCCTAAGTACCTACCTATTGTCGATAAAATTATGTTAGAGTCACGTTAAAACTTACTTTACAATTACAATATATTATGCATTAATTTTATTAAAAACCGCGCTGCGCGGCCTGACATGTTTTATGATGCAAGATACGCGAACGCAGCAAGCAAGCAAGCACAAAGTTTATTTATTTGACTACCTATACCGTGTGGCAGGGATATCGACGCGAAAACTGGTACCATGGATTCTGACACACGGCTACACATCAAGCTATACCAATATAAGCTGACCTCTCATTGTACGGAAATCCTATACAATGCTAGATCAGCATAAACTGGAAATGTATAGCTTGATATGTAGCCGTGTGTACATGATTCTGAACACCCTTGCGTTGAATTTATACGTCAGTTTTTTTTTAAATCTTATATTTCAAAAGAAAACGTTTTCTCCACACATTGACATTGGCAGAATTGTCGACATCGGCACCATTGCCATAAAGAAAAATAGAATAGAATAGCTGTTTCATAGAAAAGTCGAATACCTACTCGGTCAAAATATAATGAACAGCAGATTTTTTTTTTAAATAACTGACGAAAAATTTCGACGCAGTGGTGTTCAGAATCATATACCTACTGAATCCATGGTATCAGTTTTCGCGTCGATGTCTCTGCCACCCTGTATAGCAGGTTCTTCAGGATTTTTCCTATATACACTACATACACCTACCTTGACCTATCTCATGTTTTGTGTTGCGTGTAGGCTAAAACATGAGCAGGGGGACCACGCTTAAAAAAAAATCTGATTTGCCCCCCCGGGGCCAAATGCTGGGTACGCCCATGATGATAGCCGATAGTGGTTGGTCACATCTGCAATGTGTCTCAATATATCCTGTGTATATCCTGTCATGACATAGCGCGAAGCTTTCTTACGATATGATAGAGCTCACTAGTCGGTATCTAGAAGTCGCTAGAGTATATTTATTAATGTTCTGTGTAATAAGTAGAGGCAGGTGCGACCCCGGCCACAAACCCCGGCAGCCTCACCGCTAGCCACTTCAGTGCCCGCGTGCAAAACTGACAATGCCACTCCTATCCCCACCCAATTTTCTCTGACTAAGCTTGTACAAAAGTCTTTCAAGGTAAGTTTTAAGCAATTGGTCTGGGCCCCGCGCAAAAGGGGGCCCTGCGTATCCAAACCCCAGCTCGCGTAGCATGACCACCATTAGAAACAGGTTTTGTTAGAATAGACGAAATGACAGATTGTGATTGTGAATCTGTGTGTGGTGAGTTGCAAAAATTTTTCGACCTCGCTACGCTCGCCCTTGCATGGATTAGCACCATTCAGCTCAACCATTTTGAAGGGAGCTAAATGATCCAACAGACACGCCACCGTCAGCGCGACATTAGAGTGAGCATGACATACTCTCAGCCGCCAGGGCATATTCAAGTCAATGAAAGATATATACCCAGTACCTAAATGGTAGATTTAGAGTCGGTACATAATACTCACACATGTGCTATACAATTAAACAATGATAAGTGATTGAATTTATACAATGCAAAAATAGTTTTTTAAATGTTCAGCAGCACCAACAGTATTTTCAAATGCTAATCAAGCATAACATCACGCCTGTAAAAGGGTTAGGCAGAGGTGTACTAGTACACCCACATTTCGCCAGTTATGTTTAAGTTCCATGTAATAGGGGGCGATCCTATTGCCATCAACCGGGCACAAATCCAGACTACGGGCTGCTACATACCAATTCCAGATGGAAAACCCAATAACACTTAGCCCGACCCGGGAATCGAACCCAGGACCTCATGCTCAGCAGTAGCGCTTGCGACCACTAGACCAACGAGGCAGATACTACAGTTAGCATTGTTAGAAAAAGTCTTTTGGTTGAAGTACCTACTTGACTGTTTAGGAACAGTAACAGATCGACATAAAAGAGTCTGACGTGGTTACATTTGGAACTAAATATTTAACATAATTAATGCAGACTATGTGTGATTGTATGATGATTATGGCACTACTTTGCTGACAAGTTCTAGTAGGGTTAGTCACCCACAAGTAGTGTATTTTTTTTATTTTTTTTTTATTCTTTTACTCATGTCCCATTCGAAAGTCTGACAACCAGTCTTACCACAGGGTATCGTATTACCCAGTTACTTGGTTGTGGAGGTCAGATAGGCAGTCGCTCCATGTAAAATACTGATATTCAGCTGCATCCGGTTAGACTGGAAGTTGACCCCAACATATTGGGAGTCAACATAGTGAGAGTATTGGGAAAAGGCTAGGCAGATTGACTTATTTCCCATTCGAAGTGACCTAAGTGCGATAGTGGCGCCCTCATATTCATTTTACTATTTTTTGCCAAGCTGTAAGTCTGTTTTCATAACCTACAGGTAGGTATGTAAGTACATACAAGTGCGGTGTGGTATTTTGTAAATTATAGTAAAAGTGTGTGTGAGTGTGTGTTTATATTGTCATTTATCAGTGCTAGAATTAACATCAAATTAACATCATCATCATTATCCTCTTGTTGGTTTTCCATTCCTGTCGAGAGTCTCCAATCTTCAACAAAAATAACTTAAAATCAACAAAAACAAAATAAACTATAAAATATATAAAACGTTCATAATTTATTGAGTTTTCCAGTAAACCTGCTTTTTAACAGAGGTAGACGATCCCCTTTTTGTGAGCTCGTCTTTTAACCTGTGCTACACTCCAGTCTCTCAATCTTTTCTAAATAAAGTGGCAGTTTGTAGACAGTGCTGCCACCTATGCCTGTAAAACCGGAATTTGTTGTTAATTTTCATATTTTCATTATGTCACATTTTAAAGCGAAAATCGATTCCAAATGATAAAAATCGTTTCCAAAAGTTTTTATAAAAGTCATTGTCAAAACCTTGACAAAGGGAAATTAAGGAGGGCCGACTCGGAAGATTGGTACCAGCAACCAAAAAAAAATTGTTCAATGCTATGGTACTACGGGTACTACAATGTATCCAAACCGGATAAGTTTTCTCACTCTCACTTACCTATTTTGGCTAAATGTATCCTGCTGTCATTATGACAACAGCCCATAGACAAACTGGTACTTCTATAATAAAAATTGACTAGCTGACAGATAGCTGAATGGAACGGAATGTTATGTTTATTTACGTTCGCGAGTCAATCGCACGCAAATCACAATAGTCATTACGCACAAAAATAAAAATTCTCAGTGTGATGCTCTTTAAAAAGTTCTGAAGATGTTGTGGTATCTACCATGGTCTGAAAGTATTAAAAAAAGAGCCTGCAGGTATCTGCTACAACGATATCTTGGTAATTTCCTAGAAGAGAAACTGACTTTGGATCAGCTGAGTGTGGATCTGTACAATGGTACTGGAACAGTTTGCGATGTTAGCCTTGACTGCGATGTGAGTTTATTTTATTATATTGCTCCATTTCCTCTAATATTGTATGATAAATAGATTGGTTACAAGTCAGTGATAACATATAAACGTGTACACTTACTTGCCAGTAAAATATGCGCAATACGGAATAACACGTGTTATTCATGAATTTCAAACAAAGGACACCTTAGATCGTGATCACATTTCGTCACTCTGACTTAAGTAATGCGCCTGTTTATTCTTATCAATGTATTTTTAACTAATGAAGGAATTGTCATTTTAAATCTTAAGTTGTTTATGCATTCTGAATTTTAAGTACTTTATCTCGCTCTTTTGATTACGGTCGCACTGCGACTGTCTGACTAATGTTCCAGACTACATTGATATAAATTAATAGTGCAAAGAAACTTATAACAAAATAAAGTTGCATGCGTGAAACACAAAGAAAATGCCATTAAATATCAATTTGTTTTGTAAATTCTATGATTCACTCTAGTAAATAGGAATATTACAGCTTGGAAGTAAAATAATACTCAACAACTACTTAGAGAACATAACATGACCCTTTAATAATGATATAATTAATATATTTAAGGCACTTAATGAGCTTGGAGATGCACAGAACTGGCCCCTGGAGATAGTGGATGGGCATATGAAAGAGATCACTGTAACAATCCCGTGGTCCACTCTGTTCAAAGATGACTCTATTGTCAAAGTCAATGGCTTATCACTCACCGTACAGCCGAAAGTGCGAGCTGAACCAGGTAAGTAATTTATGCATAATAGTTGCAAATTGAATTCATTAATGTCCCTGTAAAATTTTGGCCTCCGATCCACCGTGACGGATCCCATCGCACGCCTGCACTTTTTCTTCGTTTTCGCTTAGCGTTTTTTATGTTCTTTTTTTTTGCTCGGCTTCTCAAGATCGTTGCGTGATGTCACATAGCCTTCTCAAGAATTGGGCTATCTAAGGCAAAAATATTTTTTTCAAATTATACTAGTCATTCCGGAGATTACCCTGACGAATACCTCTTTATAATATTAATCAAAACAAGGCCTTTGAAATGAGCAATATAAAAACTTTATGTCAGCTAGTCAAGCATAGAGAAATTTTATATTTAACCTTGGGCAGTCCTTCAAATTCTGCCAAAATTTTAAAGGATTCATATACACTAGACAAAGTATTTATAAATCAACCTTCCACTGTTACATGAAACAGTATTGTTAGCAAATTAGTCTTGAATTAATTACATAGTGCTCAAAGTCATTACAACAATAATGTCTGCATTACATACAAATTTAAAGGATGTTACTTATAGAATAAGAACTTACCTAACATTATATTACTGTGTCTTGTTATTTTTAATAACAAGTTGTTGATTAAATAATTGGCAATCTAGAAAACAATCTTTGTTGCTTAATCCCTTGGTCAGGCACAAGTTTTTTTTTTAAGAAAACTGCAATAGTATTGTGCGTTTGTTAAACCTTATTGCAGGTCTTCCACGACCAGAAATTCCTGAAAGGCACAAAGTTGACAAAAGTTTATAATTTTGAAACTTCGATATGGGTACTCATAATAGTTAGTCTTTAGTTCACTTAGGCCCATTTGCTTGTTCATGGGTTAGCTAAATAACTCGGAATTAACAGCTAACTCAGAGTTAATTCAAAGAGAATTATTGGATTAATCCTGAGTTTGTTGTTAACTCCGAGTTAGCTGTTACCGCACAAGTGGGCCTTACAAAACATAATACCTGCACCCACGATTTCACGTGCATAAGTCTCGATCCTGTGGGAATATCGAGATAAAAAGTATCTTGACCTAACCCAGGTCATGGTCTACCCATATGTCAAATTTTATCCAAATCAGTTCAGCTGTTTTAGTGTGAAAGCGTTACAAACAAATAAATAAACAAACTAATTCACTTTCGCATTTATAAATTGAGAAGATTAGTTTGGTAGTCTGGATGATAATTTTGATATTCTTTTTTATCTTTTTAAACAAATAGTGTCATCAATGCTGGAGTCGATGTGGTCATCCATGTCATCATCCATGCAACTGGCTGCTGAATGTCTGAGGGAAGAGGATGGCCCACAGGAGTCCCATCCCGTGGAGGGCATTGAAATGTTTGCACATGCTATTGATTCAAGTAAGTCAATATTTATTAGATATTTTTTTATATACGATGTTTTTCCACAAATATCGGCACATAAAACAAGAACATGAATTAGCATCTGAGTAAAGCAATATTAAACATTTTGAAAAATTAAAATGTGTAATCCTGAATAGAAAGACGAAATGATGATGAAGATGCATAAATGCATTTTGTATGATTGCAAAAACGTAAACCTACGTTTTTAGACTACTCTTAAGACTGAATCACTAATATTGGCTGGCATTCTGGTACTGACACATTATTATGTACTAGCTGCGCCCCGCGGTTCACCCGCATAATCCTCGATCCTGTGGGAATATCGAGATAAAAAGTAACCTATGTCCTAAGCCAGGTCATGGTCTGCCCATGTGCCAAATTTCATCCAAATCCGTTCAGCCGTTTTAGCGTGAAAGCGTAACAAACAAAGAAACAAACTCACTTTCGCATTTATAATATTAGTTAGTATACCAGATTATGTGGATATCTTTTGCATCAATCAATCAATTATTTACAACTTTATAACAGCTTTTTGCCCTTTTCACATCAAAGAAGCAAACTAAACAGATGTCTTAAAAAAAAAATATAAACAATCGAATTGATAATCTCCTTTTGGAAGCCGGTTAATAAAATACTTAACAATGCATTTTTTTTTTCAGTATTGAGCCGAGTAAAAGTAAAATTTGAAAATACAAAAATAAGAATAGAACATGTTCCCAAAAACGGCGACCGAGGCATCGCACTAGAGGTCCATATAAAGAAGTGAGTATAATTATAAATATTCTGATTAAATAAGAGAAGTTACCCTGTTTAGTACAAACCAACTATACTCTGATTTTAAATTTGCGAGACGAAAACGACATTTGGTGTCGACATAAAAATAACCTAGTAAATAATCTAGTTACAGAGTGACTCTCACCAAGGACCACGGAATCGTTCTCTGCAGAGTGCAGGAAGACCTTCACTGTTGTCGTGTTGTCTCTGTAATATTAATTATTTAAGAGCATTTATTCTGAAAGTGGCCAATGTCCCAAATAAATATCAAATATTTCGCTGTTTTGATCAATTTGGCAATATTTAATGTATGGAAATCAGATATTATTAATTTTTGTAACTGTTTTAGGTGTAAAAAAGGCATTTGGAAAGTTTCCAAATCCTTTTTTTTAATATCTAAAACTAAATATTCGGTGTTACGATATTAATTATTGCATTTCATAATCTATATGTGTATGTTCACTAGTTAGCCACATTTCATATTTCCATACAGTAATATTGCCAAATTAATCAAAATAGGTAAATATGTGACAGCTATTTCCGACGCTGCCAACTTTTACGATAAACGCTCAAACGTGGTATTTAAAGTAAAGTTTAATCGCAGCTGTCGTTTTGGTCTAGCAAATTAAAATCAGAGTTTAAGATATCACATCATAGTCAAATCTTTATTTCTAAAGAAAACATAATTTACTTTATTTTTACTCTTACTTAACTTTTACTTTATTTCTTTCAAAACAAAGAAAAGTACATTCGATTGCGAGCTCCCCGCTCGCCTACAGCCTCCCAGGTCCCACGTTCGTTCTTCTTAGTACCCGCATTCATACCCGAAATAGTTGCGGATAGCGTCACGATTACTGTCTAACTTGGTCGAATAGTAATAGTTCGTGTGGAATGACGTCACGAACTGCTCAGTTTAAAACGGTCCAATATAAACGGCACTGGTTTCGTTTGTATACATAGTAGTTTTTAGAACTTCCTTGTCAATTGTCAATACATTTGACCTCTCTTCGGGCGTCTGATTAGAATAATCTTAACGCGGCGAATTGGCCTTGATTTTATCGCACAATTGTTTTGTCTGTTGAACTGAAATGACGAATAAATCAATAATACTTCTGTTCGGGATAGCTGAGCCTTGATGAAATAAAACGCGTAGTAGGGATTTGTTCTGGAGGCAAACGGCGTCGAGGAACTAGTAGGGAGCTTGGCAGAGTTTCTTCTTATTTCTGTTCTTATTGAGCGCTGGGACCGGAGTGTCTGCTAGCCAAAATGGCCCGTCTTTTATAGCAAAAATTTCCCTCTCTGCCGGCACTCCCCCTTCCTCACCCCCGTTACCCTCTTTTTATTGTTTATTTAATAAACCTTATTCTTACATGACTACATTTATTACATGCTTAGAGCTAACTCCTATTCTTAACTAATGACATATAGCTCTATTCTCTGCGACGTCCCATTTGGCCGCGGCGTGAAAATATATTTCCATTTTCCTCGCCTCCCACCTCACTACTATAAAAGCACGCTGTTGCGGGCGCCCTCTGTGTATATGGGTTTCGGAGGTCGCAGAGGGAAGGTAATGAAACACACAAGGTAATGATGCTATATTTAGCCTATTTTACAGTTTTCTACTATTCTAACAACGTAGCGCGATAAACTTTATTAATTAATAACCATATAAAAATGCACAATATCTTATTCTCTACTTTTAACACTTTACATAGTCTTTATTAGTAAATTATACAGCAAAACATCCTAATTTCTTATCGCAAATGACGATCACAGATTCTACTAACTTTATATACTAGCTATAATACTAAATAGTGACAGAAACATAAGCTATGTACATGAAACGTATGAATCTTAAACATAAATCGTCTTACATTTAGCGTTTTTCGTATGCGGTTGACATGCTACTTGCGCCCACGTACGAGTTGACCTTAGGGCATCGTGCACATTCTCCCGCCGTCGCCACGCTGCGATTCCGTTGGTAGCACGATGATCTTCTTAGTAGGACGCCTCAGAACATGGCCGCCGCTGATGGTGACGTCCACGACTCGAACCTCCCCGTCGGCGCCTGGATGCAGCTGGCTGATGCGACCTCGTGGCCAGGTGTTGCGTGGTAGGTTGCCGTCACAGATGATGACGAGGTCACCGACCTTGGGCTGGACTCCTGTGCTGATGGGCTCCCGCCGGTGTTGCAGTAAGGGCATGTATTCCTTAACCCATCTTCTCCAGAACATGTCCGCCAGCACTTGTGCTCGTTTCCATTGCTGGCGGGCTGTCACGTCCTTTTCTTGGAAGTGACCTGGTACTGGTACATGAGAGTTGGGGCCGATGAGTATGTGGTTCGGTGTCAGCGCCTCGGGTTCATGTGGGTCGACTGACACATGGGTGAGAGGTCGCGAGTTTACTGTGTTCTCGACCTCTGTAAGCAGCGTCATCAGCGTCTCGTCGCTAGGGTATCTCTCGTTCAGGGTGATCTTCAGTGCTTCTTTCACAGAACGTACCATACGTTCCCATGTTCCCCCCATGAATGGGGCTGCTGGAGGGATATATTTCCAGGTGATGTGTCGACATGTGGTTTCGTGTTCCAGCGCTTCGAGTGCTGCTGCGCCGAGCTCTTTGTCAGCTGCTTTGAAGCACGTAGCGTTGTCACTCCATAGCTCCTTCGGGCAGCCTCTTCTTGCCATAAATCTTCGTAGGGCCGACACAGCTGAGTCAGCACTTAATGAATGTGCGATTTCGATGTGAATTGCTCGCGAAGTCATACAGGTGAATAGGGCCCCGTACCTTTTCTCACGATGGCGTCCGACTGTCACTTCCATGGGGCCAAAATAGTCAAGTCCCGTGAATGTAAAAGGACGCGCGTGGTGGGCGAGGCGTGCCGGCGGTAAGTCCCCTGTGAGCGGGCTAGCTGGCTTCATTTTTCTTATGCGGCATGGCAAACAACTCTTTATCATGCTTCTTACTGCGGGGCGTATTTTTGAAATCCATAGTCGTTGTCTTAATTCATTTACGACCATTTCCACACCGCCGTGATGTAGGCTCTCATGTACATAAGCTATGTACAGCCGTGTGTAGGTATGTTTGCCGTCCAATATCGGAGGGTTGGACGTGTCTTCGGTTATTTCTTGTGCCGCGGTCACTCTTCCTCGTAGGCGCACGATGTCTGCAGCGTCGATGTAGGTACTGAGATGACTTAGGCGGTCGCTATTGCTGGGCGCGCCTTTTTTCTTGATGCGTTCTATCTCATTTTTGAAAGTCTCTTGCTGACTGGCGCGGACCCACAGCTGTTCAGCTTTTGTTAGGTATTCGGTAGGTATTTCTAGGTAGTTGCGGATTTCGTTAGGCACTATCCTTTTTATGGGTGTAGGTAGCGTCTTTTTTGAGATACGCCAACCTGGATCTTTTTCTTCGATCTTCTTTGTTCTTTTTCGAGTGGCTGCGACTGTATTTTTATTTACTTTGCACAAGTCTATGAATTGTAAAACTCGTGCTGTCGCCCTTATTAATCGAAACCACTTTGAGAATCTCTCGATCTTAGGTAGGTGATCGTGATTACTGTTGCCTTCTTGTTGACACGAGTGACACTTTTCTCTTTCTTCTCCTGTGTCGTATGTTACCACGTTCTCTTCTTGTGGCCATTGTGACTCTGGTAGTTTCAGATTTGAAGTGATTCTTGATCAGTTCTTCCAGTGTCGGTTCTTCTTCCTTTTGTTGGAGTCTGCCACAGAACGCTACCTTGGCTGTGAGCGAACTATGACAGCCATGAAGAACCCAGCCGAGCTGTGTGAGGGAAGCTACTGGCTGGTTGCGACGACCGATGCGGAGCTCTCTTGATACTATAAGATGCCAGTTATCTTGACCAATCAACAGCTTAGGTGAGGCGTGTTGATAGCTGATCTGATCCTTGATGTTGATCAGATGTTCACAATTTTCTAGGTGCTCGCTGTATACTGTCTCTGGTGTGAAGCTCAGTCTGTCGACAGTACGTGCGGCTTCTATCTGGTATTCTTCTTCTGCATATTTTCCTCTAATGCTGAGACTGACGATCTTGCTATTGTCGTGCTTCATCTCGTTGCCGATTCCTTGAATCCACATGGTATTTTCAGGTCCGTCTGCTCCGATGACCTCGGCTATTGATGCGTCAAGTAGAGTGACGGTACTTCCTTCATCTAATAGTGCATATGTTTCAATGCTGGCGTACGGTCCCTTTATGATTACGGGCGCTATCTTCAAATATGCACGTCGGTTGTTGCCTGGTTTCGCTGCTGATGTGACTTCTACTGCAGGTGCTGCGGTTTCTTTCTCTGAGGCACTCGTGCTGCTCTGTTCTTTATCGTGGTGCAGCAGCTTGTGATGTTTCATGGCGCACCCATGTCTTCCACACGGTGGCGCTTTGCATTGAAGTCGTCGATGCTTGCTTCGAAGACAGCGGTAGCAGATGTGGTTCTTCTTGGCGACTTCCCATCGTGCGTTTGTGTCGAGGGTGGAGTACTGCTTGCAGTCGGGTAGTTTATGATCTTGCTTGCAGAGAGGGCATTGATCTTCTGATGAGTTTTTCTTCTCTGTGGCGAATGTACGCTCTGCTCTTCTGTTCCTTCGTTCCCTTCCGCCGACTTCGTCGATGGCAGCCTCTGGTAAGGCATAGGCGCCACACTTGTCTGCTTCTTCGTTTAAGAAGGTAGATATCTTCTTTAGTTCAGGAATATCTTCTTTCTTCGTTGACGCGTAGTCGTACCACTTGCTTCTTAATATGGGAGTAAGCTTCTCTGTAATTGTTCGCGCCATCTCCGGACTGTATAGGTATTGTGGTTTCTTCAATGCTTCAATAGTGCCCACTATGTTTGCGATTCGCCCGGCGAAGATGCATAAGTCGCGTGGATTATCGCTGACTCGGTTGAGTGACTTGAACTTCTCTATTTCGACGTGAATGAGTGCTTCTGGTCTTCCGAATCTTCTTTCGAGTGCTTCTATGACGACTCTTGGATCTGGTTGGCTCACTAGGAGGCAGCCAACAGCTTCTTTTGCAGTTCCACGCAGGCTCCGACGTATGCGTGCCATATTTTCATTTTTCGTGAAGTACTTGAGTGTTTCTTCGTACGCTGTCTTGAAGCCGAGCCAATCTGAGCTGCTTCCATTGAAAAGCGGCAGCTCTTGAATATATTTCGGTGGTTCCCTTGTGCCTCTTACCGCTTGAGAGAGTGCGGCGGCTAGGGTGGCCACGTCTATCAATGGCTGGCTTGGTTTCGTACTATCTTCTTGTATTTTCTTTGTTTCTACGTGGACTTCTTGTGTCTTCTTGCCCTCTTCTTGAAGTGTTTCTTTATGTGCTGGCTGTGGTTGGTCCGGCCCGGTGCCTTTTAACCAGGTGCTGATGCGGACTGAGGCCAGGTCATCTTCAATTTCTTCTTCTTCTTCATCTTCTGAGGTGTCTGCTTCTGCTTGAAGACGTTGTACACGTAGCTGCTGTTTTT
Organism: Agrochola lota; assembly: GCA_947364205.1. Classification (NCBI taxonomy): domain Eukaryota; kingdom Metazoa; phylum Arthropoda; class Insecta; order Lepidoptera; family Noctuidae; genus Agrochola; species Agrochola lota. Next base: position 13,269,450 of record OX376235.1, on the reverse strand, counting down.
CTGCTTCAAGTTGTATCTGTGCTTGCTTGAGTTTCAGCTCGGCTAGCCGCTCTTTCGCCTCCAACTCCGCGAGGAGTCTCTTGCGGGAGGCTACGGAGCGACGTGACCGTGCGTCTGCGGGCTTCAGTGTATGCTGTGAAGTCCGCTCCTTCTGGGACGCAGTACTGGTATCTTCTGTTCCGGTAGACGTGCTTGCTTCTGTGGCGGTCGACGTACTAGTTCCGCTGCTGGTACCCGTTCTCTCGGTAGCGGCGTCTGACGTGCCCTGTGCAGGCGGGTTCTCTGACGGAGCTTCTTGACTGGATCCGGTCGCGCTGAGCTCTTCCTGACGACGTTTCACTTGTTCTCCGTCCTTACTTCGTGTTAAAACCATCTTCTAATCTTCTAGGCGCAGGTTTCCAATCCGACGACGAAGGACCAATAATGTTCGGGATAGCTGAGCCTTGATGAAATAAAACGCGTAGTAGGGATTTGTTCTGGAGGCAAACGGCGTCGAGGAACTAGTAGGGAGCTTGGCAGAGTTTCTTCTTATTTCTGTTCTTATTGAGCGCTGGGACCGGAGTGTCTGCTAGCCAAAATGGCCCGTCTTTTATAGCAAAAATTTCCCTCTCTGCCGGCACTCCCCCTTCCTCACCCCCGTTACCCTCTTTTTATTGTTTATTTAATAAACCTTATTCTTACATGACTACATTTATTACATGCTTAGAGCTAACTCCTATTCTTAACTAATGACATATAGCTCTATTCTCTGCGACGTCCCATTTGGCCGCGGCGTGAAAATATATTTCCATTTTCCTCGCCTCCCACCTCACTACTATAAAAGCACGCTGTTGCGGGCGCCCTCTGTGTATATGGGTTTCGGAGGTCGCAGAGGGAAGGTAATGAAACACACAAGGTAATGATGCTATATTTAGCCTATTTTACAGTTTTCTACTATTCTAACAACGTAGCGCGATAAACTTTATTAATTAATAACCATATAAAAATGCACAATATCTTATTCTCTACTTTTAACACTTTACATAGTCTTTATTAGTAAATTATACAGCAAAACATCCTAATTTCTTATCGCAAATGACGATCACAGATTCTACTAACTTTATATACTAGCTATAATACTAAATAGTGACAGAAACATAAGCTATGTACATGAAACGTATGAATCTTAAACATAAATCGTCTTACATTTAGCGTTTTTCGTATGCGGTTGACATGCTACTTGCGCCCACGTACGAGTTGACCTTAGGGCATCGTGCACAACTTCCGATTTATTTTGTTTGACCCTTTTAATAAAATAGCCAATTTATAAAAAGTCTAACTACTTTGCAGAAGTTCACTTAAATCATATAAAGTACTGATACATACAACAGTTATTTTTATCTCTAGATTTCGATCTTGTTGTTTAAATTCCAATTCTAATTGTAACGGACTTTCAAGGCTGTTCTTTAACATTTATAGAATAATAAATAAATTACTGTTATTAATTAGTATAAGAAAATGGTTCATTTTTAAACCTTATTGCAACGGTACAAAGATTTAAATTACTTTATTAATTAAAATTCACTGATGCTCATGAGGCAATGAATATGGTAAACCTTAAAAATTTCGCACAATGTCGAAAGACACTTAATAACTCATTACTGCTGACCTTATCCAGCTTACGTTCAATTGATAAAAATGCGAACTCTTATCAGTCAATTACCACAGTAATAATCATCATGTTACTGGTATTCGAAATGTTGTAGGATGTTCCGTACTAACTGTAACCATATTAACAATTTTAGTATCGACTACTTCGACGAGGCCGGTTCCGAACCAACACCAGACGTGACAGACCCAGACAAACCCAAAACGTACATAGTAGCCACATACACCAACAAGAAGATCAAATTCGATGGAGTCACCCTGTACACGGACGAGTTCCCTTCAAAACTGCGCACCATGGCCCGGAGTCTTATCATGGAGAAATCCGTTTCCTCGCAAGCCGACAAAACGGATAGCCAAGTCGAAACTCCAGACATGAACTACACAAGCACTTTATCAGATGTTTTTTACGAGACTAGAAGTGTCATATCGACTATAGAATCAGATCCGGTCAAAGAAATAATAGCTGAAGCCAAAAGCCATGCAGAATCTAGAGAAATGACTCCCGATGAGAAGCTCAATCACCCTGACCCAATATTGTTTGCTAAGTTGACTGGCCAGCAGGAGTTGTCGTTGAAATTGAAGCATACTGAAGAAGTGGAGGGGCCCAAGGTTGAAGTTAAGATGCTGTTTGGTTCCTTCATTGTGTTTATAACGCCGAGGCAGCTCCATACGTTGCTTGAATTGGTTGATGCTCTTAATCAGCCGCATTTGGAGGATACTAGGTAAAGCTATTCTGAATTAGTTGCTTACTGTGCATAAATGCAAGAAGTGTGATTTATTCAGGAATTTCTTTGAGACTCTTATACAACAGATACTTGATTTGAAAATACTTACCAAAAATGTTCAATAATAACAGTTTACAAAGTTATGTTTCTAACCCCTTCAATACTTTAATAATTTTTTGGAGCATTAAATTTAGCAATAGCGTTGTTTAAACTGCACCAATAAAACTGACCATTTCTCCACAGCAACATACCTCTTCGTCCAAGTGGTATGAACATGCAGTGTAAGCCGATGAAGCAGGCCGACTTCCAGATGATAGAGGCTCAGTTGCTAGGCAACCTGGAGAGGCAGAACACGAAACCTGTTGGTGGCATGTATGGCTGGTCCGGACCTAGTTACGGTAAGCGTCTAGCCCTGAATTCACTCAGACTTTAAGACTTTCTATTTGTGTTGAGGTCCACTGGCTTTTTTCTAGCAGAAAATAGACTATTTATACTACTTCAAATCAATTACCAAAGTCAATTTCCTTAACTCCAGGCTGGATAAATGGCGAAAGGCAACGCAAACTGAGGGTTGCATCAGTTTTTTGCGTATTGCAAAGTCATAAGTTACTTCATTAAGAAGTATTCGACCCCACTGCGACTTAAAATTCTAAAATGTTTGACTGGCGGATTCTAAACCCAGTATTAATGTAAAATACATAAAAGCATCTAATCTAACCTACAGACGACACAGAGGCTGAAAACGAGAGGTTCCTCCCAATGGCGTCGCAGGGTAACCACATGTCCGAGAGTTTCACGTCATCCGTGAGCTCAATGAGCACCAGTATGAACTCTAGCGTAAACATGCCCACTGCTACGCCCAGGATCAAAAGGAATAAGAAGAGTAAGTGACTCACATGGCACTATTTCTGTCTCCCTTGCTCAACTTTACCATATAGTTATTTCAAAATGAATCCTTCAGTATATTCGATATAAAAGAAGGATCATTCTAAGCAATTTGAGGTACTATAGACTCTTAACTTACTTAAATCATGCTTTTACTTTCATTGCAATTTATATTTTTGGCGATTAACATCAGAGTTTTCTTTCAAATCATTTTGTTTCCAGTTCCTCACATCGACGGAGACCCTACGGCTGAAGTGTCACACGTCAGCTTAAGGATCGCTTCGGTGTCATGCGTCCTACTACATAAGGTACTTCTTTCGTTCTTAGATCAAACTTGGATCTAATGTTATTTCTCGTAGCTTGGAATGATGATATTAATAGGTCATTCTACATATAGGGTATATATAGGTATTAATTTCGTCTTGCTATGAATTCGTTCATTCAGTATAATTGGGATCCAAAACCATAACAATTTATCTATAAGTCCTGAAATCCTAGCGAGACATAGCCCAGTTAATCAACCGTTAACTTTCCACATACCAGATACTAAATAAAATAATAATTTTCAGGATATTCTAGTCCCAACAATGATCGGCTCGGACTGCATATCACCGGCCAGCGCCACCAAGATGCAGGAAGTTTCCACCAAGTTCTACAACAGTTTGGATCCGTTCTCCATTGTGGACGACTTCAGTGCAGCCAACGAGGCACTTGACAGAATTACTGGAAAGAACCATTTGAGGTACCATACAAAAAAAATTCAACTTACTTGAAGCCAAGTCCATTAGTGTCTAAATTGATAATGAACTAAATCACAACGAAAATAGAGTTGAAAATAGCGTGCTGGAGATAGGCAGGTATGCTATAGTCAGCTCTGTTTAAGTTGTGATTTAGTTCATTATCAATTAATCAATGGAAACTGCTCGAGCATTTTGCTGCTCAAAGTGCGCTGACCCTAAGGGCGAGATTCACAGACCGCGCTTTGATAAGTAAAGTGTCCAGTTTCACAGACTTTGTTAGCAAAGTGATCTTTGCTAACAAAGTGATGTCTGTGAATCTTACACTTAGTCGACGCTTGCACTTTCATGCACAAACTTACAAACAAGACTATATTTTGTTGTAACTTCTTTACCACATATAATTTTAAAATTTAATTTGTTCCCTAGGCTATTAACATCAGAGATATCGCTGGACGGCAGTGAGAAAGTGACATCAATTGGTAGTCAAACGATGTGCGAGGCTTCCGTCCGGCATCTTTTACTCAGAGAGTGTCTCTACTTCTCCACTGAGGCGGGCGATGAGCCGCAAGGGTTTGACTTGATACGGTTCCAGTGCAAAGGTGAGTGACGTCACTTTCTAGATCTTGCAAGAGGTGTCCAATAGATGAGACATTGACAGAGACAGACAGATCGTGTGATTGGCAGAAGCAAAGAACTGCACATACCCAGCAGTAGGTGAAATTGGGTTGTGGATGACGAAGATGATGATTAGGGATGCAAGAAGTGCCAAAAAGTTTCGGTATTAAAAAAATACATATAGTGGGAAAAAAAAAACATCGATTTATCGGAAAAAAATTCTAAGAAATATTTGTACTTTATGAAATTCTATTGTGTTTGTTTTTTATTCATATAAATACCAAACTAGTGAGATCATTTCTGAAGGCCGATTCTCGTACTTAAAAAAGTTCTGTGGATCTACAATCGCCACATGCGAACTACGCATCAAAGACCTGACGTCACACAACATCCTGACGCCACACAAACCATGCATCGTGCAATTAGAGTTTACCGCGCGATATAGACATATATAAAAGCTCCCGACTTCAACCTCTGGGTAGTTGCCCGGCAGACACGACACCCGTTTGGTTGGAGGATCCTCCCTTTTGTATGGTGGATGAGTGAACTTTACACCCTGTGCAACTTTAGGAGTATGAGGAACACCTCATACTCCTAAAGTTCACATTCAAGTCGCAACCTGTCAAACTTTGCAAAAATTTTGGTAAATTGATTGTATTTTGACAGATTAAAAACCCTTTGATGTTCAATCTTAAATTAATAAAACATTGATAAAAATAATTCTGGTGACAACGGTGTTGCTTTTGGAAATATATCGCACTTGATACATCGCACCTTTAAAGTAAAACCGTTACTAGACGAAAATTTTCATGAATTGAGTTATCAGATTTTATTGACAAAAACAGTGAATTTTTTAAATAATATAATTTCGTTTCTAAATTTCATAATTTCGTTTAGTAGCGGTCTTGCTTTAAAGGTGCGACATTTTCGAAACTTGATATTTTATATCGATATATCGAACAAAAAATATCTATGTATCGATAGTTGATATTTTTTCAACAAGCCCAAGATCATGTACGTCATTTAATAATATCCCTGATTTTATGTTAACTTCCTCCCCACGAGACCATAGGTGAAATTGGAAAATTATTTTCGCTTTTATTACTTAACTAATTACTTGTGCTGTTTACAGATGACGACGACAGTTCTAGTCAGCACGGCTCGTTCACGTCGCGCGCTAACGTCCGCGTGAACTTCAAACAGACGTCCAAGTTCGTGCGCATGTCGGGAGAGAAGAAACTAGTGTACCCTACCACTGACGTAGTGTAAGTACCTATGGGTTTTATTTTAATAGTACTGTGAATAGAAAGATACCAATGTTACTTCTCTGAGAATCACGATATGTTTTGCTTTTCTTTTGTTGGAATGTTGGAAAAGTTTAGTCATAAAAACCAATTTTCCGTGATCAGTAGTTTATTTACCCCATTTACACTCAGCTCACTTCCACGGCAGTGAGCAGAGAAGTGGGCAGGACGAGAATGTAAACACGATACTTCTCTCGATCCTGCTACAGTTCGCGTCAAATAACTTTGCCGCTCCGAAGTAGGTTACGAATGACTGCGCAGTAGTCAATCTTCCTCATAAAACAGTGGCTCGCATTCGCAACCTAACTTCAGAGCGGCAAAGTTATTTGACGCGAACTGTACGGCAGTATTTAGGCAATTATTGCCGGCAGCGCGAGGAGCAGCGGCAGGGGCTGAATGTAAAATGTAAATGAAGCAATATAACGTATTCCTTTTCATGTCCCATAACTAAGATATAAGTAAAAATAACACTAGACTCAATGTGTATCTAAGTTTCATTGATAAGTGCGAGTACATAAGAAAATGCATTACATAAATAATCGTGATTGTCGAATTATTTTGTATGAAAAAAAAAAACAAAAAAAAAAACATTTGCCAGTTGATTCTTTGACATGGTCTCTTTAATACCGTAGTTATGGAATGTCAAAAGGAACACGTATAGGAAACCGTTTCCATCTCCCATTCTCTTTAAGATAATACACAAAATAAGCGCTCAAACGCATAATTGCGAACAACAGCCCGATATCAAATGAAATTGAAGAGATTCTATTCTAAAACAATTAGATTTTTCCTACCGTCAATATTGTCAGATATGAAAAAAGCTATTTGAAACTCACTCCACTCAATTCCTGTTTTCAGTATAAAATGCACGCCATTCTACTTGGATGTGGAGCTGACGCTTATGGAGCGTATGTCTGCGACGTTCTTCGGCGGTCCCACAAACAAGGCATCTACACCGAGTACGCCCGTGTCGTCACAGAACCAGCTGTCTTTGTCTCTACAATGTCCCAACCTCAATGCTGTGCTTAGGTAAGTGATGTCATCTGATCGCTGATCATATCGCCATAGTTCAGTTCATTAGTCTTTGCAAAGGGCTAAATGATAACAACTGCATGGGTCGATCGAACGTACGCTACGCTTTCCGCGGTTGGTTCGTGGATGGATGACCATCCATTACTTATCGAGACCCCTTCGTGTCTCGGAAAGCACGTTAAGCTTTTGGTCAAAGCTGTCAGTCGTAGATCAACCAGTCTTACCAAATGGTATTGTGTAACTCAGTTACTGGATTGTGGAGGTCCCTGTAAAATACTGGTATTCAACCTGCATCCGGTTAGACTGCTTAAAGGCTAGGCTAGTTTGTTATTTTTTTTAGTCTTTGCCAAGCATGTAATAAGTATCCGCCTTCCACAGCCCGATCCGTTGCAAATCTTAGAGTCAAAGTTGGGTATTGCCTTATATTTTACACCGGTACAAACAATGCTGCTTTTTTTTTTCAGGAGTCTATGATATACTTGATGGTAGATTCTAAAACACTACAAGTTTAATGGTTTAATTGGCAGCTTTCTTACTGTTCCCTTTCCTTTCTTTCACTTTATTAGTAAATATTTGTTTTTCCAGGTTCCCGATAGCGGACCTGCGGCCGGGCGTGTCGCGCGAGTTCCGTCGCGTGCGGCCCGACTACCTGCTGCTCCAGCTCCAGAACGCCGCCATCAGCTCGCAGCACGCGCCCAGCGTGCGGCCGCAGCCTACCACCGTCAACTTGCGATCTACCGTCTTGGATTTGTATTATTATGTACGTTATACGATAAAACTAAAAGACACAGAGAGATTCATTCAGATGAGCAAACTGACACAATGACAACGAGGTAGAGAGAAAATTCTAAAGGACGATACCGATATTAACGTATTGACTGCCCTAGTCGGATTAATACCACAAATGTTTTCGTGCCCGTGCCGCCCAGAACGTATGTAATTTATTTTTGTACACACAGTAAAATACATAGGGTTCGTTTTTGTTTTTTATTTCATTACGCAACCCTATCCGTCGTAGATATTTATTTGTCGATGTTGTGTTGATGATAAGCTGGGCGCTAGGGGCATAGCAATTGATATAAAACCAAGTGGTCAATAGGTAAAAAATCAACAACTTGAATCCTTTTTTTTATGGATGGTAACTTTGACAGAGAGCAGAGTCAACAATCCGGTTCAGATGGAATAAACAGTATTTTTTTTCTTAAATTCCAGGAGAATGACACTTTCCCTGGGACGCACATAGCAAGAACTACAATGGATGAGAATGTTACTGAAGGGAACATACTAAGTGGACATGTTACTTCAACTGCTTTACCAACGTAAGTCAAAACCCCAACCTCTATTTTAGACTTACTGCTAGACCAAGTTCTTTACAGGAACTAACAATACTCTTAAAATAATAAAAAAAACTTCGATTCGTCGTCGATTCCCGAGAGAACTTGATGGAATCTATAGATAAAAGTTTTAAATTTCAGACAGCCAAAATATTGCATTTAATATGGCTTCTAACAATACTGTTTTTTTTTTCCAGAATATCAATAACCTTCAAACCGAAGTCCTCACCAAAAGGCCCATTCGACAACCTCCACGACGAGCCGTCGAACTTCGAGCCCGCGCTCGTGAACCCGATGACGACGTCTATGTATATGATGAACAACCTGCGGCCGAACCACCCCAGTCCCTTCAGCGGGAAGAAGATGGCGCATCAGAGTGTTACGAAGCACGAGAGCAGTCCGCATCAAGGTAAATCTTAGAAAATAAAGTAATTTTTAGTCTTATTTGTTGATGAGGAGTACAGGATCACCGCACGTAACAGTTTGACATTAACAGCACCTTATGCCGTCGCTGTAAGGTTGATTTTCGTGGTGTAAATGATGCCACTGTCATGTTAACCGATCCCAAGAAGTCCTTAAAGGAAAGATTCATTAGCAGTATGGCCTAGCAAAAATGTACAGTAACGATTTTCGTTGAAAGAAAATCACAATAACGTCGACAGAGTTGAAGTAGAAGAGAAATTCCAGTTATTCTTGTCTATTAATCTATTCTTATAAAATGAAAAACAGCACTTAGTCTTAGTATTTACTTATACGCTCATTATTTGATTATTTAAAACTATTTCAGGTGGTCAAGAAGAAGAGCTAATAGTACCCGGTAATGATGAAGAAATGTCAGAATTTACAAGCAGCTCCATAGAACTGTCGTCCATACATTTGGAGTTCATTCTACCAATCCTCAGTTTGCAGCTAGAGTAAGTAATTACATTTTACACAAGCATTATTCTAAAAAATCTTGCTTTCTTTTACCTTTTTGATTGTATGACTACCCCGAATCGGCATTGATTTCGAGTGGAATTCGTTTTCTGGCGTCTCTTTATCGGAGTGAATCAAAAATAGAGTTCGTGTTTATTTTTCTCTATATAAATCACTAGCTTTTGCCCACGGCTTCGCCCGCGTGGATGTCGGAAAATATCCAACGGGTACGTACTACCGGGATTAGTAAAGTTAGATACCTATTATCCGAGGAAAAGTCATTGATTCCTACCGCAGTGCCCGCGTTGTCGGCAACCATAATTATTTTGTCACGTGTAATTTTGAATCTGTGATTACTTTTAAAGTATTCATTTTAATGATAATGATGTCAAAGCATATTTTAATCTAAATTAAATGCTCAATTTAAATAACGTATTTTATTGGATAAGGATAATTGGAGGAGGAGCTCGTGGCTAAGTAACAACAGCCGCACTGGTCGATCCATCAGGTTAAGCTACGCTTGCAGGGGTTGGTCAGTGGATGGGTGACCATCTTTACATACCGAGAATCCTCCGTGCCTCGGAAAGCACGTTAAGCCGTTGGCCCCGGCTATCATTCGTGGATCTTTGACAGTCGTTACGAGTCGTCAGAAGCCCGAAAGTCTGACACCAGTCTTACCAAGGGGTATCGTATTACCCAGTTACTGGGTTGTGGAGGTCAGATAGGCAGTCGCTCCATGTAAAATACTGGTATTCAGCTGCATCCGGTTAGACTGGAAGCCGACCCCAACATAGTTGGGAAAAGGCTAGGCAGATTGATTGATTGGATAAGGATAAATAAAATACCGGTCAAATAGCTTCGGAAATAACAATGAAATTTTTATCAAATTCTGAAAGATAACAATGGTTACTGTAGGTCATCCTTAGAAGATAGACATATGCTATCGCGGACTTTATTTTTGAACTTTTTAAGATATACAATTCTGTAAAACATAAATTTGATGTATCTCTTACGGCTTACGCGGCGCACGCTAGTAAAGCTTCTAGTTGGCATGATTTTTTCCAACATCTTCGACAATAATCGTCATCATCATCGTCGTAATCCGTTGCGTAGTTTTAAAGATCTAAGCATACATAGGGACAGACAGCGCGAAGTGACTTTGTTTTATACTATGTATAGATATAGATGTTGACATTTTCGCTTATTTAACGCTCAAACCACTTAGTTTTTTGATTGATTGCCCGAGCCCTTAGTGTCCCGGAGCACTGTTTGACAAACAAGGAGCCCGAATAGCCATAAACCCAGAAAGCCCTGACCATAATATTTAGAGATAGACTTCTTTAAGGGGTGCTCGTGGCTAAGTAATAGCAGCCGCACGGCTTGATCGATCACGTTAAGCTACGGTTGCCCGTGGTCGGTCTGTGGATGGGTGACCATCTTAACCGCGACCCCTCCGTGCCTCGAAAAGCACGTTAAGCCGTTAGTCCCGGCTGTCATTCGTGGATCTTTGACAGTCGTTACGGGCCGTCAGAAGCCCGAAAGTCTGACAACTAGTCTGTCTTCCCAAGGGCGTCGTGTTATCTAGTAACTGGTCACATAAGCAGTCGCTCCACGTAAAATACTTGTATTCAGCTGCATCCGGTTAGACTGGAAGCCGACCCCAACATACAGTTCGCGTCAAATAACTTTGCCGCTCTGAAGTAGGCTACAAATGACTGTGCAGTAGTCAATCTTAGTTATAAAACAGTAGCGCGCTGGCGCATGCGCAACCTAACTTCAGAGAGACAAAGTTATTTGACGCGAACTGTAGTTGGGCATATTTTTTGGAGTATGTCACGGCTTGGCTTGGAAATCGTAATTCTACTTTATTTTTATGATCAGATCGAAGCAGCTGTACGAGATAATCTACAACCGCATCAACTCGGACCTGCTGCTGTGGGAGCCGCAGATCATCGACCAGTTCGACATCAGTCCGCTCGCCTGTCCCACGCTCAACCCCGCCTTTGGCATGTGCAAAGGCAGTGGCTATGGTAAGCAATGTAATGAACGGAAGCTAGTTGCCAGTAGCCGTAATTTGTTGAGCAATAGACTCTATATCAGACGTTAGGTAACCAAAGAGAAATCTAAAACGTATTATAATGAACTTTCATATGCTTCAGCTTCTGCTTGCAGTACCTACTCTATAATGTTCCCACTGCTGGGAGACAGGCCTCCACTCTGTGAGAGGGAGTGGCCCGTCATCCACCACGCGGACCCAGTGCGGGTTGGTGGATGTCACATGTCTTCAAAGTTTTCGGTTCTAGGACATGCCGGTTTCCTCACAATGTTTTCCTTCACCGTTTTGAGAGTGTTGATGAAATAATTTACACAAAGTAGAGTACGCCTGTTAGAGTTCGAACCTACGACGTAAAACTCGCGGCCGTTGCTTCTAGGCCACCACTGCTTACTTTTGTAGTATGTGTGTTTATTTTGCAGTCTTGACATACATGAACTTTTGCGACTCGATTATGATAAGACTGGCTCGAATGACTCGATATAGATCATTTTACAGTCCTTTCAAATGAAATTTACGAGTAAATAACATGATGATGTCGATAATAGGGATGTTGACTAAAAGTTATTTTTTGTCCGTCAGGTAGATTATTAAAAAATATTGGAGACATATTTTTTCTTTTTTTACGTAGTCAAAAGAGTTCGGAAATACATTGAGTCGATCTCCCTGATCGAGCCCCCACTCCCCAACTTTAATGCGTTTTATCTAAACCATTTTTTATTAATATGAGAAAGCAAAAAATACGTGTCCAATATTTTTTTATTATCTGACTGATGGACTAAACAGTATTTATTTATTTTTCAGTCAACATCCCTATAGTGCCTAACTCATAATCCAAACTGTCTTGGGAGTTTATATTGAAGTAACGTGAAAATATCTTAAACTTAATAGACAAAAATGCATAACAGTCTAAATTTCTTTTAGACTCGGACACAGATAGCACCTCATCAGAAGAAGAGAACCTCTACTACTCCACGTACGACAACAAGCTGCGCAAGGGCATCGGCGCGAGCAAGCCTGCGCAGGAGACCAGCGACGCGCATAACTTCTGTCTCACTCTCAAAGTCGGGAAGGGTCTGCTGACTATTTATACGCCTGTTAGAGTAAGTTGACAACAGCTTTCTTACCATTGAAAAAACTCTGGTATAGAACAACTTTTCTTTAAAAAGATATCGATATTCTACTCTTAAAGTATTCATACCAAAACTATCTATATACTAGTTATGAGTATTCATATTAAAAGTAAAGTAGATACGATACATGTGATCGATGTGTCAATCGATCGTGCACTTGATATTACTAATAAACAAATATCAATAGTATACTACTTTTATCTCACGAAGCGACGCACGCTTTACTTGTGGTAACCAAGTGTACAGACACGCTGTGAATGTTTGTGTAAACGCAGGAGCTTTCGGTACCGTCCGAGACACGGGCGAAGTCGGAATGTCTGTGTGTGTTATGTAGTGACGCTACTCGTCTTGACGCACACATTCACAGCGTATTTGTATACTTGGTTACCACAAGTAAAGCGTGCGTCGCTTCGTGAGATAAAAGTACTGTATCACAAAAAGTATCGATACTTTTTCGAGTATCGATACATTTCCGATTCCTATCGACACCTCAGACTTTAAATAACAGTAGTGCATAATCAATCACTTTTCAACCTTATTGCTTAGGCAATAAGGTTGAAAAGTGGTCAGGCGCCAGTGTCCGCGATAGTACAATCTACATATAGGGTAATCAACCTATAATGTTCCCACTGCTGGGACATAAGCCTCTCGGTGAGCGGGTATCGGCCGTAATCCTCCACGCCGTCCCAGTGCAGCTTGGTAGATGTCACATGTCTTCGAGTTTTTGGTTCTAGGACATGCCGGTTTCCTCATGATATTTTCCTTCACCGTTTTGAGAGCAGTGGTGATGATATAATTTACACAAAGTAAAACGCCTGTCTGGGCTCGAATCATCGACATACAACTCGGTAAGTCGCGGCCGTTACCACTGAGCCACCACTGCTCTTAATAATAACTGTAGTACTTTAAGACAAAGAAAATTGATGATGTCGATTACTGTTTATTAAAAATCTTATGTTTCATTTAGGACAGCAACAAGCGAGTAGTTCCAGGTCAGATGGGCGAGTTGGTACTGGAAGCTCATAACCTGGCTATGTGTCAAGTGAGCGGGCTCAACGGACGCCCAAAGACTGCCCAGATGTGTCTACGCGCTGAAAGGACCACGCTATATCATGATTGTAAGTAAATAGATAACAGTATGACATATCAAGCTGTAGAACGAGGTCCATTGCACTTCTGACGAGAAACGGCGTAGCGCGATTGTCACTGCCAAACAAATAGTGACCTTGCTTGAGTTGAAATAAATTTCAAAATATAGAGTGCATTAAAGCGGTCAGAGGCGCGTGTCTCAGGTTAATTATTTTCGACTAAGGAACGCAATGTTGATATTTGTTGGCCAGTGACAACGCTCTGTGAGTTCAGACCAGACAATCCTCCATTATATCATGAACATAATAAAGACTTTCTAAGATTTACGCAAAAGTTTCAATGATCACAATTTTAAATTATAGTATTTTTATCAACCTCGTAATATTAAAACACCCAAAACAGTGAAGAAAGCTCTGGAAAAAAATCAAAACCCTGCGCAGTGCTCTCAGCTAGCCACTTTAAATATACTTATCCGCGAACACAATGCCATCTTCAACGGGACCTACAATATATATTTCTTCCTTCTAGCCCTTCTAACGATCCCGTCAGAGAAGCCCCCCTTCCGTGAGTGCGGCACACTCCTGCCGTCTCACCTGAAGAGTACGATCTACCCGTCCGGCAAGGGCGTCATCATCAAGGAGAGGTTGCCCAAGAAGGACATGTTTACACTCGCGCTTAAAGTTGATCCCGATTCGGAGACGCCTAATTTGAAGGTATTAATTTAAACTAGCTAATTTACAGTAGCTTTGCTCGCGTGGAGGATAGTTTTATCTGGTCTTACCACAATGCGTTTTTTTTTTTAAACTATTTTTCTTCCCCCCACAGACAATATGCATAGCTCTAGGCATAGAGCAGGCTACGCTACGCCACAGAGGTGACAAAGGCATCGCGTGGCTGACACAACTCATGGACGTTATAGATGTGATTGACTACCCTGTGCTCGGATATACTCCATCTACAGTATTGTCGGAGCTACATGTACATGTGCTAGACTGCGCTGTTGATTATAGGTATGTAATGTGTAATTAGGCGAACATACAGAGAGGACTAGATCTTACAATTCTTGTAAGTTCTTAACGATATTTGTTGCCGCCTCCAAAACCAAAATTTATATTCCAATTTTAATACATTAAGGCGGTCCCTCAACGGGAGCAGTCGCCTGTAATGTAACAGTTTACTTTCGAGCATTACATCAGTGAGTAAGGAGAACCGAGCATTAGGCTGCGTTTCCACCAGAGATGAGCGAGGATGCGTAGCGAGGGATGTGTGAGAAACTAACCAATAACATCGCTTCACTTGCATGGTTTGAGCTAAGCTACCGTTGTTATTGGTTAGTTTTACGGATATTCCTCACTACGCATCCTCGCTCATCTCTGGTGGATACGCAGCCTTATAGTGCGCAACCTGTAATGATACAATTTGCAACACAGGGAGCGGGACCATTCGCCTGTAATGTAACAGTGGTGAGTGGGAGCACCCGTGATACAATTTATAACATGAATGCGAATCATATTGAATCTTGGATAGTTAGCTTTATAGACTTTAGTCTAATTAAAATTTGTTTTACCAAAAACAAACAACCACACACACACAAAAAAAAACTTCGTATATCACCAAGGAGAGTAGCACCTAATAATAATATAAATTAGGACATTTTTTTACTGTAATAAATGATTTGATTAGATTTGAATAGAAGCCCAGCTCCCGTTCAAAATCACACTATGAGCCTACATTTTCCAAGCGTACGATAGTCGTAGTTTCGCTTCTAGACAAACCATCATTTTAATTTATTTTCCACTTCATTTAATCGTAAAATCATTTCGTTTTTCCAGGCCCCTCTTCCTCCCAATCCGCACAGTACTAAACCTGGGCAACTTCAGCATATCCAGCAACCTGATCGCAGCGACCAACACCTCCTGTCTCCGGTTCCTAGCACAAGAGTGTACTCTATTCCTGATGCATCTGAACGTCACTAAGCCCAACATGGCCGTCCCTCAAGATGATGACAAAATTCCCGACGTGATCAAAGATTACGTGTGTGTGGTGGATGTCGGACTGTTTGAATTGTCGCTAAGGATGGAGGATAAAGCTAATTGTGTGAGTATTATTGGATGATTATTAATGTTTTTATATTCGAGTGATTCACAAATTATACAGGGTGGTAGGGACATCGACGTGCAAACTGTCGCCATGAATTCACCATACGATTCTAAACACCCAAGCGTAGAAATTGAAAGTCAGTATTTTTTTTTAAACAGCTGTTTCATTCATTTTGACCGTGTAGATATTGCACTTTTGTCGGCAACAGTTTTTTTTTTTTTTGTAATAATTGACGAAATATTTCAACGGCCCAACCGTTGAAATATTTCGTCAATTATTTTAGAATCATGTGTTGAATTCATGGTAACAGATTCAGCGTCGATGTCCCTGCCACCCATACCTGTCTGCCTGTCCTTTTTTTTCGCGTATAAATCGCGAAAAAAAATTAGCTGTTCCCTACATTTATGTTCGCATAGCTCGTCGAAATGTAGGGAACAGCTGATTTTGATTTTTTTTTTCGAGATTTCAGCGTTGCTCCCATATTGAAAGTTGTTCATAATGATGAGTACAATGACCCCTTAAGAGGTTTAGGGTAAACAAAAACTAAGGTTGTATATTACGTGTTTGTAATAACACTGAGTCACTGTCATTTGTTATTTTGTTGAGATTAGTTCGCTGTAAAGCACCACATTGCCAAAACATTACATTCTGTTGGTCCTAAACGGACCAGTGTGTGATCACTTTGTTTTTTATTGTTTTTGTTTTTTTCCTGTGCGAGTCACAATAAATACTTTTTCTTTCTTTCTTTTTCTATCACAGTTCTAACCGAACCTACCCTTCAGACATTTTCATTTGCTACTTAATTTTTTGTAAATTCAGTCGCTGTAGTGACTTTTGATATTATTATCTAAAACAAATACGATCAATCAATACAAAGGGCGGCGAACTAACCTCAACAATCAAACAAAATAGCAAGTGACAATGACAATGCAATGCTTACGGCACTTTAGCCGGGCCGAGGCAGCGCCACTATTATGCCACAAATAACGGCATTTTATCCCTATCGGAGCTAGCGGCACTCTATACACTTCCTAAAAAAATCGTCATTTCGCCCCTATTACAGTCCAACGAGCAACCGCAAGTGGACCTAAGCGCGTCCAACAACATGGTAACACTGTACACGTGCTGGGACTCTGCCTCGGCACTGTGTCGCCTGCTGACGTACGCGGCATCCGACGGCGACTCGCAGACGCCCTTCGACCCCTCCTCCCGACATACCAGCATATGCTCCGACCAGCCGCTGGAAACTTTAGTAGGTATGTAACAAAAAATCCAAAATGTTCCCAGTTTCTTCTTGGAGCATTAGATTATGATATAAATCTATTTTTTTTTTATGAATGCCTTTATATCACTTGTTGGTTGTCTACTTGTAGACGCTATGCCCTCGTCGCGTAGACTGTTAGATGTTTGAATCGAAATTAACGTTATCAGTACATAAGTCAAACGCATACCCTGGCCATCTTAGAAGATCCATATTTCGATCCACTTTTACGTTGAATATACAAACAACATTTTATCTCTTTGCAGGACTAGAAGATAGACCCATAGAGGAGATAAGAGAACTATCGCCGAGTGAAATTCAACAAGTCAACGATCTCATGGCGGAAGCTATGAAAGAAAGTCCCAATACAACACGTAAGTCCTTATCTACATTATTTGATCCAGCAAAATTCGAATGAGACACCGTTAGTATGTTTTCCCATATAGATATAATCGCACGACTTTTTTAAATACAGAACGCCACGTGGTACTGATTTTCAGGCACACTTTCCTGTTATATGATTATTTTACACTTTTTATTTGTTTCCTTTTTGAAGTGAAACTTCTATATAGACGGTGGGTAGTAGGATTTTTTCTGTCACGAAAAAGCGTTACGGCCGCGTGGAGGTGGTAGACGATATATCGCGTGGTGAGAGGCGGCAGCGGCGGAGGGAGAGAATAGATTGGAATCTATTTTTTTTTTATTGAACCGATTTAAAAAATTATTTTGCTGGTGGGAAGCTACACTATTCCCGGGTGCCATAGGCTATATTATATTTTCAAAAAAATTAGGGATCCTTACTAAAACTACAATAATGTAACCGAAGGTGTAAAAAAATTACCTAAAATATTCATTACATCGCGTGCGCTGCGAAAACTATTGATGATAGAATAAAATAATGTGCTACGACTTTGCAGAACACATCATTATTTACAAAAAGTGTCGCGACAGCATATGTTTAACTCACAGATATAGATAGACCTAGATAACGCAAGTATCACGATCTGTATGAAAACCAAGCGTGCCATTTTTTGACTACCTACTATGACGTCACAATCACTATTTAGTGATGGGAAAACCAAATTGATCCAAAGACACCGCCGCGTGTTGCACTCGTCTCGCCCCACCCCCAGACCCAGATCTATATTCTGTAATACAAGTACAAGTAAAATTCAACCAATCTGCCTAGCCTTTTCCCAACTATGTTGGGGTCGGCTTCCAGTCTAACCGGATGCAGCTGAATACCAGTATTTTACATGGAGCGACTGCCTATCTGACCTCCACAACCCATTAACTGGGTAATACGATACCCCTTGGTAAGACTGGTGTCAGACTTTCGGGCTTCTGACGAGTCGTAACGACTGTCAAAGATCCACGAATGACAGCCGGGACCAACGGCTTAACGTACTTTCCGAGGCACGGAGGATTCTCGGTATGTAAAGATGGTCACCCATCCACTGACCAACCCCGGCAAGCGTAGCTTAACCTGATGTATCGACCAGTGCGGCTGTTGTTACTTAGCCACGAGCTCCTCTACAAGTAAAATTCAACATTTTATAAAAAAACTCGAAAAGTTACAGAAACTTATCAATTAAGTCACTGCATTAGTTGTGATCTTCAGTACAACAATAGTCGGACACTGCTTTGTCAATGTTCGACGCTTTTTCCCTTCTACAAAGGTTTCTTCCTGAAAATATATCGAACAAATAGTGCTATACTTTCTTGGGAACCAATCTTTATTTCCCGTCGCTTCAATCCATTGTTCTTTTAAATTAGGATCATGTGGAAAACTAAAAAATCACCTAACATTAAGATTATTTATCAAAATTGTCTACATAATAATTATAAAATCATTCCTCTGCTTCCGAAATCGATTCTCGAGAATCGATTTGTGTTGCGTAGGATGAACAACACTAATCGCCAAAATTGACAGAAAAATGATAAAAGCGCCTGTACTCTGAAACCGCAGCGATATACGATAGTATCACTTGTTTTGATATTCGTCATTTGTTAACATAGAACGTCACATCAACCGCTCCGAGTAAAAGCTGCAATGTATTACGAACATACAGCATGCTTTCGATGACCTATGTTTTTCTCAATTTTGTTGTATTAGAGTAAAAATAATTGATTTTAAAATGAATATTACGCATAATATTAATCATAAAATCACTTACCGATGGAAGGAAACGTTAACTTTTTATTTTCTGCTCACATTTGAGCAGTTTTTACAATTTGTCACAGCGCAACTAGGAATTTTTGATATTTTGACTGACGTCCAATTAGCGCGGCGCATCAATGCAGACTCTGCGCGACAACGGCCACGTTATGCATTTTATGCTTATGCCCGGCACGCGAAGTGGGTGCTCTTGCGTTATCTAGGTTTATCTATATCTGTGGTCTAACTATTATAGTAATGCCACAATAAGTGTTCTTTTATTTTTTTTAATTAATTGAAATGCTGCCGCTAGAAAAGGCTCTTTATTTGTATCTTGGTATTAATCTTTATCAAAATAAATTACTTCATATTCAAGACTGCTTCAATACCTTTATATAACTTTTTGAATTATTCAATTCGGACATTCCATTCGAAAGATATCAAGAGTTTAAAAATGTAGGTAAGTATTCGAAAAGATGGCGTGGTAGCCGCTCACCCTGCTCGGCTAGCTAGGCAGCACCATATGCAATGTAAGCGTCACTGGGGTACGGGCCGTACGGTAGGGGAGTCAATGAAGTGCCGTAGGTAGCGTAGGTAGGGTAGGTAGCGTAGGTAGGGTAGGTAGTGTAGATAGGTAGGGTAGGATAGGTAGATAGATAGGTAGGTAGGTGCGCTGTAGATAAGTACTTAGTGCTACCCGTACGAAGCCGGGGCGGGCAGCTAGTTGATTGTAACGCAGATGAGCCGAATGAAGATTGATGACGAACGATCTGCATTTGTTAATGTTCCTTTGTATGTGTATAAGTTTAGAGAAGACTATTGATGTTTTTTTTGTTCCGGATTGAATTCAGTTTATTGGTTTGATAAAATATATTTAAATAAAAAATCGAAATGTGTGCTGGGACACGTAGTAGAAGTGAAACTTCAACGGACAAGTGGAAAAACGAATTGCAACGGACAAGTGGAAAAACGAATGATTATTTCTTTTTTACACTTGTCTTATAATTATATTGTGTTGCGTGCCTTTTTTATGTACTGTGCTTTTTTTTCTGTGCTAAATAAATGTTTTTTCTTTGTTTTTTTTTAAAATCTTTTCCGCCCACAACAAAGCATCTGTTCATACACACGCACCGGTTCCTATAATCACCAAATCAAAAAAATACAGCACTAAACTCTTACTAGCTAACATGGTTCATATTCAACTGCGGACTGCAATTGACAAAACCTCCTCTAAATTCAAATTCCCTTTCAGTAGACGAAGACGAACTGCACAGTTCAACGGAAAAAGAAGGAGTAGAGATATTCTTCTTCCCCGACGAGTCAAACATGAAGCGGTTACCTTCTGAACCGCTAGAAGAAGAACCACAGTCCATAGAGTCGGAGGACTTGCCGCCGGCTATGTTTGAGGAGGCGCAGGAAGCGAAGCCGACTAACGTGCAGGTTGCGAAGGAGTTGGGAGATCCTTCCTCCACGCCAAAGGCCACGCCACGCAAGCCTAAGAGGAAGTCGGTATGTACATATATGTAGTTATATTTTCCGTAGAATTTTAATATACTTTTGAAAACAGTTTCCAAGTGCTTATGAGGTTTATTATTCGAAACAAAAAATGAATAAAAAAGATCTACTGCTATAAGGTATCTCAGTCTGGGACAGGCAAAAAACCCGCCATTAAAGCAAATGTTTTGCTACGTCGCCCGAGTCCACAAATTACCTACTGACAAACCCCCCGATTTATTAAAATCCATTAGCCATAAGGCAGCACCAAAGGAATGGACTCACTTACATACAACCAACCTTCTGGTGCAGTCGGGTAAAAATACATTATAATAACCCAATATTTATATGAAATTTTATATCATAGAACAAATCAAGCAGCGACGGGGGTAACACTGACGATGAGTACTGTTTCGTCGAGACCCAGGCGTCGACGCTAGACAACGATCTAGACGAGCCCGTGGTCAACTGGATCGGGCCTGGCCCGGTGTACATGTTCGACAACCACTTCACCGTGCCCGCGGCACGGACCGATGTTCTGAAGGCGCCTAAGAGCTTCCCGCTGCCTATGTTGAGGTAATTTTGTAAATTGCTTAGATCTTATATTAGATTTTTTGAAATAGGATATAGCGGTCCTTAGACCTACTAGAACATGTATAGCGTAAGCATTATCTTTAATATATAGTATAAAACAAAGTCGGTTTTCGTGTCTGTCTGTGATACCGCTTAGTTCTTTGAACTACAAAATGGATCTTGATGCCATGTTTTGACATGTCGCCATATTAGTAGATTGCACCCGTGCGAAGCAAAGGTGCAAAGGTCACTATGAATGAATTAATTAATGAAATGCACCGATCCCAGCGTGGTTTAGCCAGACTTGATAAATCGAATGAACCCCAAGATTTGCGCTAGAACTGGAGCCTCATGTTGCATGGGGCTACAGAGGCCATTTCATATCAAGCAGTAGACCGGGTGGTGCGGTAATAGTAAGGAAGACGTGCCCTTAGGATATGGAATGATTTGCGAGCCGTACCGGATATGCATAATTGAGTAGGCAATGGACTAGTGGAGAGACGGGTGATATTTATCGATGGATGGGCATCTTTTAACGACGTCGCCGCCAGATTGGTTCACGTCCAGCATCACCGGTGCATCTTTTGACGGGTAACTGCTTTCTCGACTCTTTTCTATCACTGTTATTTCTTGTAAATCTCTCTTTCTTAATCTTATCTCGGTCTTCAACCGTCTTCAACTTCACAAATATTTAAACTTAAACACTTCTCTCTCACAAATAACTTTACCATTAAATAAACACAAAACTACACTCGGCTTCGAAGTTCGGTTCAAAATCCAATATCAGAGTCAAGAGCAATAAAATGTAAAATAAATGTATTGTTGGCCAACAGCAACTTGAGTCGACCCTTGGCGCACTCCAAATGAAAAAAAAAATATGCGCACTCACACTTCACTGCACCTAATATTATTATAATTGTCATACACGGATTATAGTTTACAGCTAGTCGAACAAGCGGACCTCTTCAGTAGATCCCTGAAAGATATGGCAAGGTCTCACCAGATTAGCTTGTACGGGGGACCCTCGTATGCCCTGGATCGCTCGCCTGAGATCAGGAACGCACGTAGGCTTAGTCCACCGCACTTCAGCACATTTTAATGTATTTATTTGGCGACTAGTAAAGTCACAGCAACATCAAAACAAAAGAAGCACAGTCCGATTTCGTTGTCCGGCAAGTGACGCGACCTTGCAACATGTGTTGGGCACGCTGCATCGAGGAGCACTCACTCGGAACGACCGTGCACTTCGACGTCCCACGTCAGACCTGCAAAGCAAAGGTGCAAAGGGCACTAGTATAAAAATAAAACACTTTTCAAAACAAACCGAATTCTTTTGACCAGACCGAATTGTACTGAAAACTTAGTAATAATTATGTCAGATAATGCCAAAAGATTGTGTTACAACCAGAGATATAAAACTTTGGTCACAACTCCATTTTTGAAGACAAAAGCTTTCCACTCCTTTGGATGCCAATGTCTGGACGTATGACTGGATTTTATTACAACATCTGTCAAAACTATGGCCAATGTGTTAATATAATTTAATCGTCGGGACTAGATACTAATAAATTTGCGCGCATACTACTACTGCTACGTGTGGAAATAACCCAATGAGAATTTTCGGATATGAGGATCACTAGGTGGCAGCACCGAGACAGCAGGTCCGGGCACCTATCAAAAGTATCAAAGCGCCTATATTTTCCTTATTCGTGACTGAATGATGAACAAATAAATCAAACGAATGATGAACGTCATCATATATTTTATATTCATTGTCGAAATGGAAGACTTCTTGTCAAAGTGGCGCCAAATAGTGGTGAGAATTTTCATGAAAACCCTCATTGTTTCATTACTTCACTATAGTACAGTATACGAAGCGCTTAATATGGCACATCGACATTTAGAAACAGTAAAAAATTCTGCTTTGTAGATAGAACGCCGTTTCTGTAACTCATTACCTGTATGATGTTCATCTTGTCTAGGTATACTCTATGCGAGATGAGCGTGACGTGGAACATGTACGGCGGCAATGACTTCCGACCAGCTGAATCGGCGCCGGTTAAGAAGACCGTCACCATTGAGGGGGATCCAAGACCACAGGGATCACCCACTACTGTCAAGTGAGTAAATATTTAATTTTTAGGGAGGGTGCCAAACGGAACCCTATTACTAAACCTCCGCTGTCTGTCCGTCCGTCTGTCTATCAGCGGCCTGTATCTCATGAATCATAGAAGGTAGACAGTTGAAATTTTCACAGATTGTGTATTTCTATTGCCGCTATAACACTCAATAATATAAAGTTATTAATTAAAGGGTTTTTTGCTCGATATAATACTGTACGGAACCCATCGTGTGCGAGTCTGGACTAGCACTTGGCAGATTATTCAAAAAAAAAAAATTTTTAGTTTTTAGATAATTATTAAGTTAGTTTTCAACTACCTACTATCACGTGTAAAATGATGATGGCCACGATTACTTATAAGTCACCTGGTTATAACTTTCGGGAAACATGTTCTCTGACTAGAGTCCAACTCCTTAGCGATACGCATCATAAACACATTACGAAAACATTTCGTTCGTATGGGCCAAATATCTACCAAATAGCTGCAAACATCCCTGATATCTAGACTATACGTATACCTGTTATTTTCTTTTCCAGACGCAACAAAGACTACGAGCCCTACGAGAGCGGTCGCGCAGTAGCGGCCGCGTATCGTTCGGGCGGAGTGCGCTGGGCGGCCGGCGCAGAGCGCGTGCGCGCGGCGCGCCCGGCGCAGCGCCGCGAGCTGCGCGCGCGGGGCGGCCCGCACCGCGACCATCACACTAGGGTCAAACTCTG
Organism: Agrochola lota; assembly: GCA_947364205.1. NCBI lineage: Eukaryota > Metazoa > Arthropoda > Insecta > Lepidoptera > Noctuidae > Agrochola > Agrochola lota. The sequence goes on along the minus strand of OX376235.1, from coordinate 13,245,553 downwards.
CCTCACTAAGGTAAGGTGGACTACGAGCCCTACGAGAGCGGTCGCGCAGTAGCGGCCGCGTATCGTTCGGGCGGAGTGCGCTGGGCGGCCGGCGCAGAGCGCGTGCGCGCGGCGCGCCCGGCGCAGCGCCGCGAGCTGCGCGCGCGGGGCGGCCCGCACCGCGACCATCACACTAGGGTCAAACTCTGCCTCACTAAGGTAAGGTGGACTACGAGCCCTACGAGAGCGGTCGCGCAGTAGCGGCCGCGTATCGTTCGGGCGGAGTGCGCTGGGCGGCCGGCGCAGAGCGCGTGCGCGCGGCGCGCCCGGCGCAGCGCCGCGAGCTGCGCGCGCGGGGCGGCCCGCACCGCGACCATCACACTAGGGTCAAACTCTGCCTCACTAAGGTAAGGTGGACTACGAGCCCTACGAGAGCGGTCGCGCAGTAGCGGCCGCGTATCGTTCGGGCGGAGTGCGCTGGGCGGCCGGCGCAGAGCGCGTGCGCGCGGCGCGCCCGGCGCAGCGCCGCGAGCTGCGCGCGCGGGGCGGCCCGCACCGCGACCATCACACTAGGGTCAAACTCTGCCTCACTAAGGTAAGGTGGACTACGAGCCCTACGAGAGCGGTCGCGCAGTAGCGGCCGCGTATCGTTCGGGCGGAGTGCGCTGGGCGGCCGGCGCAGAGCGCGTGCGCGCGGCGCGCCCGGCGCAGCGCCGCGAGCTGCGCGCGCGGGGCGGCCCGCACCGCGACCATCACACTAGGGTCAAACTCTGCCTCACTAAGGTAAGGTGGACTAAAACAGCGCGGTAACGCCAATTCAGCTGTAATATGCCTATAGATCTAAAATTTCCCGCGGATGCCTTATGTAGTACCACTCACGAATTTAGTGCTTTTGATTTGATTATATGAGCCCAAATTTTTTATTACTTCAATTTTCGTCGATGATGTTTCGATTACATTGTAATAAACAAACTATAATTTTTGAAAAAAGTAGTGGGATATAACGTTGAAAATATCTAAATACAGACGAATATTTTACTAGTTTCCTTCAGTAAGTGATTGCGTAAGAATTTAACCTGGACAGCTAAATTTGTTTACGCTTTCATCAGATACTTTTGGAGCAGACTATACACATTTACAAACATGAGAGTCTTTCAGGCTTCAACACATTCTGTCAGCACTGTTCACGAATTGAAACTCCAAACTGTTGTTATACTGAACTCATTTATTACCAATATTATTGACTACATACACTATTAGCGGTAACGAAACCATAGCTCGCATTTAAACAGAGCAACGCCATCTAGAGAGCTATGGTGTACTAAAAAAAAAACAAATATCGTAGTGTATTTCCTTTTGAGGTAGGTTACGATTAGACATTCCGCCCACCAAAGGACTTGTCCTTTTAATACTTTTTTAAAACAACATTATAGGAACTAAACAAAATTAAATTATTAAGGTCTATATGTAACAAAAGTAGAACGAGCCATTCACTCAAATAGACCGCCCACCGTTATGACTGGGCGTTAAAAATAAAACAAAATAATGAGAAAAAATTGACACATTACTTAAGAATTAGCTGTCGTGCGCAAAATAGATAATTTATTTAATGGACGTTTGAGTAGCCCATTCTTCGTTTTCAGTGTAAGCACTCTCGTGATTCCATCTTGACCCGGGTGCTTTTGGACAACTCTACCTAACAGCCACTTTGTTGGCGGTAGATTTTGATCCTTAATAACGACAATGTCGTCCATCTCAATATCGGGTTTTTCTTTTGACCACTTGTATCGTTGGTTTAGACCAACCAAATATTCTTCTGACCATTTTTTCCAGAAGTCATTCACCATTTTCTGTGTCATCTTCCATCGTTGACCTCCGGTTACATGAATGTCTGATAGATTTTCATCTGGAATGGCTACCAATTGCTCTCCCACTAAAAAATGTCCCGGAGTTAATGGCTGTGGGTCGGTAGGATCGTCACTCATGTATGAAATTGGGCGAGAATTAAGACACGCCTCTATCTGACTCAAAACTGTGGATAGTTCCTCATAAGTAAGAGTAGAATCTCCGATCACTCTCTTCAAATGTGATTTAGCTGACTTCACGCTCGCCTCCCACAGTCCACCGAAGTTAGGGGCATGTGGTGGAATAAAATGCCAAGTGGTTCCGTCATTGGCTAATATTTGGGCAATTTCTGTGGGAAGCTTTGATTTAGCATGATTCAACATCTCCTTCATCTCTCTGTCGGCTCCTACGAAATTGGTCCCATTGTCACTATATAAATTCACACACTGGCCTCGTCGTGACACAAATCGACGAAATGCAGCAATGAACCCCTTAGAGGTTAAATCCGATACCGCCTCAATGTGTACAGCTCTCGTCGACATGCATATAAAAATGCATATATATCCCTTATACGACTTGGAACCTCTTCCAGGTGAAAATCTAATGTTGACAAATCCGGTGAAATCAACCCCAGAAGCCGTAAAGGGTCTTGAAGGCATCAGTCTGATTTTTGGTAACTGACCCATGAGTTGCTGATTGTTTTGGCGCGAATATCTTAAACATTTTATACATTCTCGGTAGTATTTCTTCACACGTTCTCTGGCTCGTATTATCCAATATTTGGATCGTAAATAATTTAACATAATTTGTGGGCCTCCGTGTATAGTTTTATAATGAGCGTCAATTATTAATAGCTTAGTAAGGTGGCTACTACTAGGCAAAATAACTGGGTGCTTTGTATCAAATTTGACTTCAGACTCTTTAATGCGACCACCAACCCTTAACACTTCCCTCTCATCAATAATAGGGCATAGTGTAAGTAGTGGACTCTTGATATTAATAGGTTGTTGAGTCTTTAACTGCTGGATCTCTTTATTAAAGTATAATGTTTGTGTTTTTATAATTAAAATTCTTAATACTTCTTGCATTTCAAGAACAGTTATAGATTTTCTATCTTTTGGTCTTTGCGTTTTTAGTAACTTAAGATTATTTATAAATCTTTTACAATAGGAGAATACTCTCAGCACCTTCGTTAAATTCGAGAATTTTAACCAAAGAAACTCTTCTTCGTTTGTTATGACAGCAGTTAAAGTCTTGATAGGTTTTTGTTCTTCAGTAGTAGAAAAATTATCATTGTTGTCGTAAATGTCCCTGTGACGTAAAATGTCTGGACCATACCACCACAGCGTAAGACCAGCCATCTCTGCACCTTTTATTCCTCTCGATCCAAAATCTGCGGGATTATCATGAGTGCCTATGTGACGCCACTGATTAGGATCAATCATGGTATGGATTTCTGAGACTCTATTACTAACGAATGTACTCCAACGACTAGGTTCTCCGCGTAGCCAGGCTAATACAACAGTAGAGTCTGACCACGCATGCAGATTTTCTCTGGGTACTTGCATAATTTGTGAGACTTCAAAGATTAATTTGGTCGCAAGTAGAGCCGCACATAATTCCAATCGCGGGATACTAACTTCCTTTTCAACTGGAGCGACCTTGGTTTTGGCTGTCACTATATTAACACGAACTTGGCCAAATTCATCTTTAACCTTTATATACACGACACCTGCGTAGGCTGCTTGAGATGCATCGGCGAAGGTATGTAGCTCTAGTTTATCACTTTGATGCGATTGTACCCATCTTGGTATGACAATATTTTTAGCATCGTTGAGACTTTCACGGAATGAATACCACTCCGTGAACAATTCAGGTGTTAGATTCTCATCCCAAGGTAATTTAGCCTTCCACAATTGTTGAATGAATATTTTTGCTGATACGATCACAGGTGAAATCCAACCCATGGGATCATAAAGTCTGGCAATATCTGAAAGGACTTTACGTTTGGTAACAGTCTCTTTTAATTCAGGTAGTTGCAAAGTATACTCAAAATTGTCTGTGGTTTTGTTCCAACAAATGCCCAATACTTTAATCATGTTATTAATTTTTAAAACTAACGCTTGATCTGCTCTTTTACACTCTTCCTGTACATGGTTCATAAGTTTGTCACTGTTGCTGCACCATTTCTGCAAACGAAATCCTCCCGAATTCATCAACTTATTCATTTCTTCAAAGATCTGTATTGCTTCGTCTTCCGTCTCGCATCCAGTGAGCAGATCATCAACGTAATAGTCTCGAAGGGTAATTTTTGCAGCGCGAGGATAGTTTAATTCTTCGTCTCTAGCTAGCTGTTGTACAGCTTTTACAGCTAGGTAAGGAGCGCAGGCTGTCCCAAAAGTTAACCTTAATAGTTTGTAATGTTCTATAGGTTTATTAGGATCTGATCGCCAAAGAATTCGCTGAAAATCAGCATCTTCCTCATACACACAAACTTGTCTGTACATCTGAACTAAATCCGCTAGTATACAGAAGGGGTGACGTCTCCACCTCATCAAAATATGACGTAAATCTTGCTGTATCTTAGGACCGACAAGTAAACAGTCGTTCAATGAGACATTATTGACACCTTTGCAAGACGCATCAAAGACTACGCGAACTTTGGTGGTCTCTTTATCCTCTCGCACCACAGGATGATGGGGTAGATATACAGACTTTGTATTATTTATTTCGTCAGTATCTGTGATTTGTACCATGTGATTTTGATCTCTATACCCGTCGATAACTTTTTTGTACTCTTCATACAACAATGGATTTTTAAGCAACTTCTTCTCCAACAATTGAAATCTGCGTGAAGCTATCTCCTTTGATTTTCCTACCACACATTTTGGATTATCTTCTTCAAATGGCAATTTAACTACATATCGACCTTCATCGTCCCTTATAGTAGTAGCTTCAAACATTTGTTCGCATTTAATTTCTTTCTTTGTAAAACTCTTCGTAATTGCATCTGGTTCTCTTTCTATTTCCCAAAATTGTTTTAATATTTCGTCTTCACTTACTCGTATGTGACAGTTGATAATCTGGGAGTTTACAGAAGCTGATTCAGGTCTTACTCGACCTGTCAAAATCCATCCAAATCGTGTCTCTTGTGCTATTGGACCTTTCCCTGATGGATGTCTCATAAATCCTTCTAGAATGATTTCTTCATATACTCCAACCCCCAAAATCATGTCGATTTTAGCAGGTGATCCATAATTTGGATCAGCCAAGCGGACTTTCTCCATATCTAGCCAGTCTGTTATTGTTGTTCGACAAGTAGGAAGAAATGATGTCAGTTTTCTCAGCACATATGCATCGACTTTTATCGAATACTTTGCATTTTCATTTTGAATTGACTCCACAGTAAGAGACACCATGTTCTTTGATCTGGCTAGACTATCTCCAATTCCAGAGACTAGACCATTTATGCATATTCTCTTCAAACCTAATGATTGTGCAGTAGCCTCGGTAATAAACGAACCTTCTGAGCATGGGTCGATTAGAACTCGCACAACTTGTGAGTAACCATTTGTTGAATATGCTTTGACTTCAGCCGTAGCCAACAGCATCTCTCTCTCAACTTTTTCTGTAATCAAATGGGCTACCACTTTTTTCTCAGTCTCTTTGCTCAGTTCTGGGTTCGTTGTATCGGTTTTCTCGATGCTGGAAGATGAATTTTCAGCTGCATCGGTTCTTTCAAAATGTAGCAGTGTGTGATGACGTCTGCCACAGCGACGACAGCATGCAGATGATCGGCATTCTTTCACTGAATGTGTGGGTGCAAAACAATTGAAGCACAGTCTCTTTGATTGGATAAACTCTGATCTCTCTTGAGGAGACTGCTGTCCGAATTGCTTGCATTGATAAAGCAAGTGCTGACCTTCACAACTCGTACAGTTTGGAATTGATTTTTTATCATCTTGCGTGGTAGTGTGAAAAACTTTAGGTTTAGTTATATTGGGGTGCGTGTTGTGAGACTTGATTGTAGGTTTGTCGCCACTTATCATCTCTAATGTTCGGAATCTGGTTTCTAAAAACTTGACGAGTTGTTCCCAAGATGGCAATTCATCCGGATCTAATTGACTAACTTGGATTTCCCATAATTTACGTGACTCTAAATCAAGCCGTGATAAAACCAAGTAGTTTATGAAGACCCCACACGAACTGGAAGTGGTACCAATTCCGATGTTTTCCAATGATTTTAGAGATGATGATGTAGTGTCTAGAAGTTGTTTGATTGAACTCGCTGAATCAGTGGCATTACGTTGTGAAAACAAGCGCTTCATAATCTCGTTGCAAATGTAACGTTTATTATTATAACGGCGAGTAAGTTGTTTAAAAGCTTCTTCGTAATTTGAGTCTGTGGTTGAGAAGTTTTGGAGAAGGGTCTCTGGTTCACCCGTCAGACTACTCTTCAAATAGTGTAATTTTTGCACGCCACTCAAAGTTGCATTCTGATGAATTAATGATATGAACATATCATAAAAGGTTTGCCATTCTTCATATAATCCAGAAAATTTCGGTAGTTGAATCTGTGGCAATTTAACTTTAGTACTTGATAGACTCGATCCATCAGATCTGTTGATTTGAGACGAACAAGTTTTCACACCATAAGTCATGAGATCATCTTTCATCCTTGTCTTATAGTCAGTGTAAATCTCCTCAAATTGAAAATAAACATCTTCCGTGAAATAGGCTACTTTCGGTTTATCTTCTCTTTTAACACTTCCCACTATTTCACTATGGACGTTCGCAAAACCTTCAAATAGTTTTTCTAAATTTTCTAGTCTTGCTTCGATATAAGATACTTTAAGTCTCTCTTTAGGCGTTTTTTTATAATTTGAATAGGCCTTGTTCATATGCTCGTACATATCCTCTTGCTTCAAAAACAACTTCTCCATTTTTTTTTTTTTTTTTTTTTTCAAAATAATTCTAACTGTTTTTTGTCACGAAATTTTGTAAGTCCCTTTTAACTCGATTTATTCTAAGTGATTTGCCACGAAATTTCTCAAAGTCCTACATAGATTCCAAATTCTTCTAAGTTAATGTTCACGCACGATATTTTTTACCAGTCCCAGTTCTGCACTTCACCTTAGTCACTTTTAGTTCACTTTAGTCACTTTTTAGTTCACTTTACTCACGCACTTCCCGGGTTTCGGCACCAGATGTCAGCACTGTTCACGAATTGAAACTCCAAACTGTTGTTATACTGAACTCATTTATTACCAATATTATTGACTACATACACTATTAGCGGTAACGAAACCATAGCTCGCATTTAAACAGAGCAACGCCATCTAGAGAGCTATGGTGTACTAAAAAAAAAACAAATATCGTAGTGTATTTCCTTTTGAGGTAGGTTACGATTAGACACATTCAGAAACAAAAAATGTCGTTAACATGGTGTCGATTTAGCCAAATCTCTAAAATTCACTTCCTGTTTTGTTGCCCTTTAAGTGATACAGATTATAAACATTGTTTTCGCAGGTCAAATTCCAATACGAGATCTACCCCTCTGGCGGAATCCACGCGTCTCGCCAGACCCTCGCCATCAGCAAGATAGAAGTACTAGACCAGTTGGTATGCAGCGATATCAACAAACTGCTCAGCCAATACAAGCTCAAGGATGAACCTGAAAGGAAGAACGCGCATATGGTACGTAGTCCACATAATCTTTTTTTTTCTGTAGTTAGAAATGGTTTCTTTCTAATTCAAACATACAATACAATTATCAACAGGACTCTGGTACTAATCGCCTCTAGTACTAACGTAACGTAGAAAGTATTGTTTTCTTTCTGTCCACTCTAAATTATTTAATTCCGTCCAACAGTTAATAATAAAGGCAGTCCACCTCCGGCCTGACCCAGCGCTCTCAGCCCAGGAGTGCTGCCTGAAGGTGTCCCTCCTACCACTGTGGTTCAACCTGGACCAAGACACTCTCGCCTTCCTCGTCGGATACCTGTCGAAGCTCGGCACTGACGAGTCTGCAGGTACGTGTGTATGAGCTTCAACATTTCGTGATTGACGAACAAGATTTGCGTTTGCAACTCTATTAAAGCTTGACGTTAGTTTGGGGCCCCACTAATCGAATATCGATAAAACTTTGTGTTATATGTGGGGTCTGCCTTGGTTTTACAACGCCGAACAAATCAATCAGGCTTTACGTAATATGCATGGTTGTGGAATCAAAACCTTGTGCAAAATTAATGTAACCAACTGTTATCTTGTTCAAAATTTTTCATGACTAAACACAAAATAAATTCCATATCCAAACATTTTATTGTTTTCGTCTTCAGATGACGACTCAAAAAGCGTGGGTGGTCTATCCACGGACTCGAGCGGGTCCCGCCAGACGACACCAACACACCGGCCGCCCGTCATGAGCATCGCCAGCCACCTGCGGGACCCGCCGCCCACGCCCACCTCGCTCGGGGACGCCGACTCGCTGTCCTTGAACGACGCCGGTGACTGTAAACACTATTGTTATTTTAACTAATAGAGAAGTATGGAAGACGAAGACATGTGCCGCCGACACCAAATAAACTATTAACGTTTACTAATGAAATTTAAAAAAAAACAATTCTTTATACTTTAAATCCATTTAAAAAAAACAGTAACAATTTAAAAACAAAAAATAGTGGTCCGCCGATGTCGGGAGCATGATTTTAATACAATTATTATTATTAATTCCTTTAATTCATTACTTACATGTAAATTCTATTTTTAAATATTACTATTTTTATCGTTATCATCATCATCTCAGTCGAAATTTTCCTCTGCTGATATACGCTTCCCACAATAATATATAGTTCAAACCTTGGCTGACTAATGCATCATACATTACCCAATCATTCTGTTTTTAAATAATTCTGTTTTATTAGAAGAAGCTTAACGGCTAAGATGCGACTGCAGAGATAAAAGACTCAATGACTCCACAATTGAAATTCATATTCATTTCCAGTGATCCGCAACGACGAGCCGCTAATGGAGACCTACGAAGCAGAACGTCTAGTGTCAGAGAATCTAATTCAACTAGAAGAAGATTTCCAAAAGCTGGGCATTCAGGAGAAACCCGTTGCTAAGTTACCAGTAGATACTGAACCCGTTGACGACTCGCCTATTTACTTCAGGTAAAGTTAATAGATATTATTTGATTTATACTTAGTTACCTCAGTAAATCGGCATGCCTGAGGGATATTTCTCGACGGCATGTGAAGCCAAGTCAGAGTCCCATGGCGGCTTTAAAAATCTGACACCAGTTTAGTCAGTAACCATACGTAAATAACAAAAAGACCTCAGTAGTGCTCAAAAGGAGGCCTTGATGAGCTGGACTTTACTCCGACAAATAGCAGTAACAGTGGAAGTTTACTATAAACTTTATCTTGTTCCACCAGACGCGTGGTCTTCTCCCCGGAGGTACCAATCCGTCTGGATTACGTGGGCAAACGTGTGGACCTATCAGCCGGGCCCGTCGCGGGCCTGCTCATGGGGTTAGGACAACTCAACTGCTCCGAACTCACGCTCAAGAGGCTTGACTACAAGTAAGTTCGTCGCAGTCTATTCCTTAATTTTCTTTCGTGTTCATAAAAGGATAAGTCTTAAGCCCCTATAAGGCAGCAAAGAGCACCGGACGTACCATCGCGGTCACGCATATTTAACCACTTTGAAAACAAAATCCCGTGCACACGTTGACCACAACTGCACCAAGCGTGGAGGCTATTCATCAGATCAGCTAGCTTCGTCACCTAGTACAAAGGCGTGAGAAATGGTAACTTACTTCCATTTCTCCAGACACGCGCTTTACTTTAAATTATTTCATCATCACTGCTCTCAAACGGTGAAGAAAAACATCGTGAGGAAACCGGCATGTCCTAGAACCAAAAAATCGAAGACATGTGACATCTACCAACACGCACTGGGCCCGTATGGTGGATTATGGCCCACTCCGTCTCACCGAGAGGAGGCCTACGTCCCAGCAGTGGGAACATTACAGGTTGATTACCCTATATGTAGATTGTACTATCGCGGACACTGGCGCCTGACCACTTTTCAACCTTATCGCCTAAGCAATAAGATCGAAAAGTGATCAGGCCCACACACTTTCTCTTTATCCTATCCATGTGAATTTTGTTTTTATTTTTTTTCCTATTACACCGTAGAGGTATGTTGTACCTTTTATAACTTTGACCAGTTTTATTTGTTAACCTCTTGCAGCAACAATAAACGATATTCTATTCTAAAACTGGTTTATTGACAGTTTTAAAATTCACCTTTGTCAGGTCTTCCTTCACCCCAATAAAGTAAACATCATTTTCCAGGTTGGGTCTCCTAGGTTTAGAGAAACTAGTCCAATGGGCGCTACACGAGTGGCTGTCAGACATCAAGCGTCATCAACTGCCTGGCTTGCTCAGCGGCATCGGACCTATGCACTCGCTACTCCAGCTTAGTAAGTTTTCTAGTTACTTATGTTCTACTATATCTATATAAGGTTGTACCTTCTCCGGCCAATCGGTCAGGAACGAGTCCAAATCGTCACGCCATGTTAAGGCAGGCCTAAACATGGCGTGACGATTTGGACTCGTTCCTGCCCCGGTGAGTTTGAATACTTTAGATTTATACATGTGACGTCATGAACTCATATTTGGTAGACCCCCTTAACGTGTGACGTAATTTATGGATGGCCCCTAACGATCAGAAATTGTTAGCCCTTAGTGCTCATTACAACGATCTTCCACAGTAACCGGCATCCGGGACCTAGTATGGCTGCCAGTGGAACAGTGGCGCCGCGACGGCAGACTGGTGCATGGCTTGAGGCGAGGTGCCGCCTCCTTCACCGCGCGCACCGCTGTAGCCGCGCTAGATATTACTACCAGGCTACTGCAGCTCATACAGGTACGCTCCTTTTCCATATGTTGATGGTGAGCACGGGACGTAAACCAAAATAATCTGATTTTTTGCACACAATTGATAAATGGTGATAAAAGATGAACATTTATTCCCATAAATTGGTAAAAAAAAACACATTTATACGTCAAAAATTAAGCAGTCATGGTACGCCTGGCAGATGTGAAACATCGAAACTATTTTGTATAGAAAATATGTATGAAAGGATGGTTTATTAAGGAGCCCACTACACCGTTCCGTTACCGACCAACACCGTCGCGTGTCATGCACGGAGCGTCAACAAGTGGCGAGAATATTTTGCCGGTACTGATACGCACTGTGCATGGCACGCGACGTTGTCAAACCGGTGCGAACAGGCGGCAAAACGGTGAACATATGGGCTATAACCGCGTATGATGAGCTTTCTAAACCCGTTATAAACGGACTATTTTCTAATAGCCATCGTATAGGTATAGGAAATAATATTCTTAACAAAAACATTCACTCGCTCTTCCTGACGAGTCTGCCTCACGCGAAAACAGGTGACTACACGGGAACCGTACGGATATGACATGCGAATGATACGCGGATGCTACGGCTACTAAAACCGTTATGTACGGGTATGATACGTTCTAGTAGGCCATCCGTGTCATGTTTCTTTCCGTGACTGAAACGTTCATAGCACTGTCATGGTATGATACGGTGTAGTGGGCAGAGAGCTTTAAAGAATGAATAAAATGCATAGGTCCCAGCGTGGTTTAACCAGACTCAATAAATCGAATGAATCCCAAGATTTGCACTAGTCCCTGGAGCCTCATGTTGCATGGGGCTACAGAGGCCATTGCATATCAAGAAGTAGACCGGGTGGCACGTTAAAGATAAGGAAGACGTGCCCTAAAGATATGGAAGGATTTGCGAGCCATACCGGATATGCATCCTTGAGTAGGCAATGGACTAGTGGAGAGACGGGTGATATTTATCTATAGATGGGCAACTCTTTATAATTTAACGACGTCGCCGCCAGGTTGGTTCATGTCCAACTTTACCGGTGCATCTTTTGCCGGGGTTAACTGCTTCCTCGACTCTTTTCTATGTCACTGCTATGCTGTGTTGTCCTTTGCTGTTTCCATTGTCTTCGACTAGCTACTATCCGTTTCAGGTTTCTTATAAATCTCGCTAGCAGCCTTCTTAATAAATAAATTATCTCGGTCTTCAGCCGTCTTCAACTTCACAAATACTAAATATGTAAATTTAAACACTTCTTCACAAAAATAACTTTACCACCCAAATAAACACAAAACTACACATGGCTTCGAAGTTATAGGGTTCAAAATCCAACGTCAGAGTAAAGAGCAATAAAATTCAAAAGCAATGCTTTGTTGGTCAACAACTAACTACCTGCGCTTTGACTCACTCCGAATAACTAAAAAAAATTATGCGCACTCGCAAAAAATCTAACTATTTTACAGCAGTGCACTGCATATAATCACACAAATCATAAGTTTAAAGTTAATCAAACAAATTGTAAATATAAGATGTATGGATTTATGATGAGATCCACTCATAACTTTAGTCAGACCTCTTCAGCAGATCCCTGAAAGATATGGAAAGATCTCACCGGATTAGCTTGCAAGGGGTTACTGTACCGCTCGCCTGAGATCAGGAACACTTAGTCCATCCACTTTTGTACTGTTTACTGTACTTTTTGGCGACATAAAGTCTCAACCATAGCTAAACAAAAAAAAAACATTTCTATTTTGCCCGGTTTGTAGCTCAAACTTGCAACATGTGGTGTGCACATTTCACTAAACGTAAAAATCTTTTGACGGAGTACAATTGGGAGCGTCCGTGCTCTTCAACGTCCAACGACCGATTCCTCTAGAGCTTTAAAGGAAATAAATATGGCATAATAAAAAATAAACTTTTTTTAAATTTCGCCAACAGCGGGTCTGCCCCACCGCATTATATATGTTTCACATAAAAAAAATATGTTTACAATTAAATGAATTTAGTATTTCCTATCCGACTACTCTGAGGAGAAAGAACAGAACAAACCCAGAGGTCACAGTCTCTTTTAAATTCCAGGTATAATCTTGGTCAGGCTATATGAGGACCATGCAGATAAGATTTACATTATCCTTCATTCCGTTAACAATTTATCCGTTTTGATAATTAGGCGACAGCAGAGACGGCATTTGACATGCTAACTCCCGGTCCGACGCTACAGCTACAAGACGCGTACGCGCGGCGCGAGAGACGCCGCCGACGACGTCACGACCCCTCGCGACACCCCGCCGACATCCGGGAAGGAGTCGCCAGCGCTTACCAGACTGTTAAGGAGGTCAGTTGTCTTGCACAAGGAAGGAGTTTTGATTTTTACCCAGTGCCAATGAAATTATCCTCTTTCCAGGAGTATGGTTTTGCCCATCAATGCTTTTTATTGAATAGGTTACTTACTAATAATTCTGCTGTGATACGTATGAGTTAGCGAAAATGAACACACCAGAGAAAGACTTGTCAGACAAACAACAGAGGTTTGGAGTGTTTACCACCTGACATAAAAGTATTTAACAGTTTTAATCGGTAGTATTCTCATTTGTCTTCTCTTCTCCTATAATGGTACCTAAGTCATGATGTCAAGAAAAGTGAGGAGAAATTGGAACCCATAATTTATCAAACAATCGTGTGGTAGGGTTTCGCGGACACAGCAGCTACGATGGCGATGGCGGCGCGCTGGTCGCACGGCGTGGGCGTGCTGCGCCACCTGCCGGGCGCCGCCGTCGCTCCCCTGGCCCTGGCCGCGGCCGGCGCGGCCGACGTGCTGGGCGGCGTGCGCGCGTCGCTGGCGCCGCACGCCGAGCGCCACCACGCCGACAAGTGGCGCTCGCACGACCGCGCCACGCGCTCCACAGGTGAGCTGACTGAGCCTGTACTAACATAACGTCACGCTGGCCCTGGCCGCGGCCGGCGCGGCCGACGTGCTGGGCGGCGTGCGCGCGTCGCTGGCGCCGCACGCCGAGCGCCACCACGCCGACAAGTGGCGCTCGCACGACCGCGCCACGCGCTCCACAGGTGAGCTGACTGAGCCTGTACTAACATAACGTCACGCTGGCCCTGGCCGCGGCCGGCGCGGCCGACGTGCTGGGCGGCGTGCGCGCGTCGCTGGCGCCGCACGCCGAGCGCCACCACGCCGACAAGTGGCGCTCGCACGACCGCGCCACGCGCTCCACAGGTGAGCTGACTGAGCCTGTACTAACATAACGTCACGCTGGCCCTGGCCGCGGCCGGCGCGGCCGACGTGCTGGGCGGCGTGCGCGCGTCGCTGGCGCCGCACGCCGAGCGCCACCACGCCGACAAGTGGCGCTCGCACGACCGCGCCACGCGCTCCACAGGTGAGCTGACTGAGCCTGTACTAACATAACGTCACGCTGGCCCTGGCCGCGGCCGGCGCGGCCGACGTGCTGGGCGGCGTGCGCGCGTCGCTGGCGCCGCACGCCGAGCGCCACCACGCCGACAAGTGGCGCTCGCACGACCGCGCCACGCGCTCCACAGGTGAGCTGACTGAGCCTGTACTAACATAACGTCACGCTGGCCCTGGCCGCGGCCGGCGCGGCCGACGTGCTGGGCGGCGTGCGCGCGTCGCTGGCGCCGCACGCCGAGCGCCACCACGCCGACAAGTGGCGCTCGCACGACCGCGCCACGCGCTCCACAGGTGAGCTGACTGAGCCTGTACTAACATAACGTCACGCTGGCCCTGGCCGCGGCCGGCGCGGCCGACGTGCTGGGCGGCGTGCGCGCGTCGCTGGCGCCGCACGCCGAGCGCCACCACGCCGACAAGTGGCGCTCGCACGACCGCGCCACGCGCTCCACAGGTGAGCTGACTGAGCCTGTACTAACATAACGTCACGCTGGCCCTGGCCGCGGCCGGCGCGGCCGACGTGCTGGGCGGCGTGCGCGCGTCGCTGGCGCCGCACGCCGAGCGCCACCACGCCGACAAGTGGCGCTCGCACGACCGCGCCACGCGCTCCACAGGTGAGCTGACTGAGCCTGTACTAACATAACGTCACGCTGGCCCTGGCCGCGGCCGGCGCGGCCGACGTGCTGGGCGGCGTGCGCGCGTCGCTGGCGCCGCACGCCGAGCGCCACCACGCCGACAAGTGGCGCTCGCACGACCGCGCCACGCGCTCCACAGGTGAGCTGACTGAGCCTGTACTAACATAACGTCACGCTGGCCCTGGCCGCGGCCGGCGCGGCCGACGTGCTGGGCGGCGTGCGCGCGTCGCTGGCGCCGCACGCCGAGCGCCACCACGCCGACAAGTGGCGCTCGCACGACCGCGCCACGCGCTCCACAGGTGAGCTGACTGAGCCTGTACTAACATAACGTCACGCTGGCCCTGGCCGCGGCCGGCGCGGCCGACGTGCTGGGCGGCGTGCGCGCGTCGCTGGCGCCGCACGCCGAGCGCCACCACGCCGACAAGTGGCGCTCGCACGACCGCGCCACGCGCTCCACAGGTGAGCTGACTGAGCCTGTACTAACATAACGTCACGCTGGCCCTGGCCGCGGCCGGCGCGGCCGACGTGCTGGGCGGCGTGCGCGCGTCGCTGGCGCCGCACGCCGAGCGCCACCACGCCGACAAGTGGCGCTCGCACGACCGCGCCACGCGCTCCACAGGTGAGCTGACTGAGCCTGTACTAACATAACGTCACGCTGGCCCTGGCCGCGGCCGGCGCGGCCGACGTGCTGGGCGGCGTGCGCGCGTCGCTGGCGCCGCACGCCGAGCGCCACCACGCCGACAAGTGGCGCTCGCACGACCGCGCCACGCGCTCCACAGGTGAGCTGACTGAGCCTGTACTAACATAACGTCACGCTGGCCCTGGCCGCGGCCGGCGCGGCCGACGTGCTGGGCGGCGTGCGCGCGTCGCTGGCGCCGCACGCCGAGCGCCACCACGCCGACAAGTGGCGCTCGCACGACCGCGCCACGCGCTCCACAGGTGAGCTGACTGAGCCTGTACTAACATAACGTCACGCTGGCCCTGGCCGCGGCCGGCGCGGCCGACGTGCTGGGCGGCGTGCGCGCGTCGCTGGCGCCGCACGCCGAGCGCCACCACGCCGACAAGTGGCGCTCGCACGACCGCGCCACGCGCTCCACAGGTGAGCTGACTGAGCCTGTACTAACATAACGTCACGCTGGCCCTGGCCGCGGCCGGCGCGGCCGACGTGCTGGGCGGCGTGCGCGCGTCGCTGGCGCCGCACGCCGAGCGCCACCACGCCGACAAGTGGCGCTCGCACGACCGCGCCACGCGCTCCACAGGTGAGCTGACTGAGCCTGTACTAACATAACGTCACGCTGGCCCTGGCCGCGGCCGGCGCGGCCGACGTGCTGGGCGGCGTGCGCGCGTCGCTGGCGCCGCACGCCGAGCGCCACCACGCCGACAAGTGGCGCTCGCACGACCGCGCCACGCGCTCCACAGGTGAGCTGACTGAGCCTGTACTAACATAACGTCACGCTGGCCCTGGCCGCGGCCGGCGCGGCCGACGTGCTGGGCGGCGTGCGCGCGTCGCTGGCGCCGCACGCCGAGCGCCACCACGCCGACAAGTGGCGCTCGCACGACCGCGCCACGCGCTCCACAGGTGAGCTGACTGAGCCTGTACTAACATAACGTCACGCTGGCCCTGGCCGCGGCCGGCGCGGCCGACGTGCTGGGCGGCGTGCGCGCGTCGCTGGCGCCGCACGCCGAGCGCCACCACGCCGACAAAAGTTTTTGATATAAATGTACAAGTATTATACAGTTTTGGAATGCTTATAATGTCTTCATAACGTTTAATATTATATACATTGGTTTAATAAAATAAAATTAACCAACATAAGATGGTATATTTTTAGTGTAAATTTTTTTTTAACGAGACTTTTACCCTTTACCGCTGCTTGCCGCTGTCGAGATATTTATTGTATTGATCGTTATACATTAGTATATGCAAGGAGAAAATAAAAATTTGCGCATACTTGCGCTTTTTCTGACACGGGATCAAAATATATCGCGAGATAAAATTATTTTTTTTTTCAGTTTCGTTTTATTTCTCATAAAATTATTTTTTATCTATTAAGGTCAAATTGATAAAAAGTTTATTACAGTGATGAGTATTATTAATAGATTTTTGTGGTTTTGATACAGTTTTGACCACCTTACTTGACACTTGCCAGTTTACAAAAACGGTTTAAGAAAGTTGAAACTATCCTGTAAATTAAATAAACAAAAAAACAAAAATACGGGTTGTGACGGGCCATCTGGGCAGAGAGAATACAAGCAAGTTATGCCCGAAGAAAGCGATTTTATATCAGATGCAAACCTTTTTATTGGTTCACCCATTAGACTCAAAGATGAGACAACTAATACTGTTGTTTGGAAGAATGAAACTGGCTCATCTGTAAGATATTGCAGACCTATATTGTTAGAATTTGCCAAAGAAACTCCTGAAAAAGCCACGTCTGTTGTGGCTGATATCAACAATCTAAAACAAAATTTGTCTCCTTCCCAGATGAATAAGAATGGTGAGGTAGTCAAAATTACTCATGACCTATTTTTAACCATGATTGATGGTAAAGTGGCACAAGTTTTAACTGAAACTCGTTCAAGCGCTTCTTGTACCGTTTGTGGTGCTACTCCTCGGCAAATGAATAACTTAGAGGCAGTCAGGACACAAGATGTGAACGAAAGTTCATTTCAATATGGACTTTCAACACTACATGCTTGGACTAGGAGTATGGAGATGATCTTACACATTTCCTATAACTTATCTTTTGAAAAGTGGTCAGCTACCACACAAGAAAATAAAAATAAACAAAGACGAAAAGAAATAACTGGTGCAAAAGCGGTTTAGGGAAGATGAAGAAATGGGACTGCATGTCGATAAACCTCGACAAGGCACTGGAAATAGTAATGACGGAAACACAGCTCGGACATTTATTCAGAATTGCTCTTGCTCTGCAGACATTACAGGAGTAGACATAGAACTTATAAAACAATTGCACATAATACTACAAACAATGTCATCTGGAATGGCTATTGATTCAAAAAAGTTCGGTGAATACGCATATAGTACAGCCCAACTGTACGTCAATAATTATAACTGGTATTATATGCCTTCCTCCGTGCGTAAAATACTTATTCACGGCGAAAAAATCATTGAATACCTACTATGCTATTTTACCTATCAAAATTACAAAAAAAATTGACTACATCATTCTAGAAAGTGTTCAAGAGCGGCTACCAATGAAGACGACTTCCATAACTTATTGTACACTTCTGATCCATATACATATATATCAAGTTTGAGAAATACCTCAGAAACAATATCGAAAGAACTTTTAGATGAAGCCAAGACCCTTCTTGCTGTCAATGAAAATCTGTAGGAGCTTCTTGAATTGTGTACATATTTTGTTTTCTCGTTTGGTACTATGTATATTCCGTTTTATGTAAATTAAACACACATATTTTGTTTGTTTTTCTTATAAAATGCATGTATTTTTTTTATTTTTTTTTAATAATTAGTTAATAAACAGAATTTTCAAAATCAAAATTATTTCCATTTATACATCCAAGTATATGTGTGCAAAATTACAGCTCATTTAGTTTTGAAACAACTGAGATACGGAGTTTTGAGACGAAACATACGCGAGTTTTGAGACGAAACATACGCGATTTTCCCACTGTGCGTCGTAACATAACGTTTCACTGATGAAATTCGCCCTAAGACAATCGATAAACTTCGGTTACACTAGAAAATAATCCTTTTTGGTAATGTTTAATTTTGGACTTAAAAAAGAATCTAACCCCCCAACATGAGATTTACCAAACAATGTCAATATTCCCCAGTGCTTTCATTGACATCGAAAGTCACGCGAGTCGGATGTAAAACAATATATGTACTGGCAACTGGTATCCATGTGAGTGGTTCGTTTTCAAAAAATGTTTTCATATATTAACCGACTTTTAACCGAACTCAAAAAGGATGTTCTGTTTAGTTTTATGTATTTGCCAGTTTTTTTTTATTTTTTTGTACATTGTTCAGTACTGTAATAACGTTAATTATCATCTTTGTTTCAGATTCTATAGATTAAGAAGATCCCGCTTGTCAACTTTTATACCATGATCTCTCTCACTCAATTTATTCTCGTGTATAATTTTGTGAGGGCGGATTGCGTTAAACTTAAGAACATCAGAGTCACTTCTTTAGCAATAGTACCATAACATTCCGCTTTACAAAACAATTTAGAATACTCACATACATATCTGAAAATTGTATTACTTGTACGTCAAAATCATGAAATAAAAAATACATATCCTTATAGTCATACGCTCAAGTTTTCGCTCTTTCGAAGTACTTAGTTTGATGCAATCCGCTCAAGTCCCCTGCTCAGTTCACCACACGAGGCTTGTCCGTCGACTGCCACTTATGTTCACATAATGTTCATGAAAATATTGTATTTTCAGTACCTTTAGTATAACTGTAGTTTTAGGGTTTCTGGCGTTCTTCAATCGGGAAGCGGCTAATTTAAAATATGTACTTGCCTCTATCGGTAAAAACTAATGAACACATGATATTTTTATATATAAAAAATGCGCTTTCATCGTGTGCTCATCTAATAAAGTGTTTGATATAAAATATTTCAGGCACTCGTAGTGATTCTAAAATGTGATGTATTTTTATACAGAGTTAAAAATTACATAATCGAGGTACAAAACTAATCTTCTCGTTTTGATATTAAATTGTTTTATAAATTTGGTAGGACATTGTTGCAATATAAAAGAGCGATGGTTATGTAACTCATTATAATCTTATGATAGATATAGTTTTAGTTAATATATTGTTTATATCATTTTTTTTATTTTAGTGTTTGCGAGTACAGCTATTTTTCGTTAGTGTCGTCGAGGAGGATCTGTACTTGAAATCGCACATTTTTAAATTGCAAATCAATGAGCAGAAAGTTATCAATAGATAACCCTATTTTTCTAACATCGCGGTAATAGTTGCATTAGAAAACTTGACTTTTAGCTTGCATTTTTATTTTCAATGATTTGATAATTCTAAAGAACTTCATAAAATTCCGTTTGATTAGAAGTATCACCTAATGCGACTTTACTCGCCAGAACTAAAACAATAGAACACTGACCTACGGAAGACTGTGGTGCTCGAATTGAACAGTCTAGCATTTTAGAGCATTTAGCGGCTCCTTTAGGCTTTAAACGTTCATGTATATAATCGTTGGACGGAAGTTGGGTGCCATGACAGATACGTGGAAGTTATTAATATAGGTTTTTGCTTTTATTATTTCGAGACCCTATTCGGAATGTTGGATTGTATATAGATTTATTTATATCTTGGAAGTCATTGTAATTATCGAAATGGTGTTAAATTTATTTCCAATAACTGAGCAAATAATACAGGAAAATTAATTTTCAAATCGCCTACACAACTGGCTTGACGAAAGAAATATCATGGGATCGCCGCGAGGACAGTCGAGGGTAGAAGAACACATGTGAATTGTGATGGTGTAAAGTTAAAAGCTATTATTTACTCAAAGTAGAAAGCTTTTTCATTTTATATGCGTGATTCCTTGATATCTAATAGAGTAGTAAGACTATTCCATTATCGTTTTTATTCAAACAAAGAAATAATCCTTTTGATAATTTGAAATCAATAAATAAATGATTGCAACATACATTCTTTTATTTTTTTACTAACAACTATATAATACATTTAAATAACTATATCTAAGCTTCCGGATCTGCTTTTTCAGGGTATTTGTCAGTGAGGAAGCTCTTTACTTCACCATATTCCACCTTTAGGTTGAGACGCATCTTTTCATGACTTCTGAACTTCTCATATTTCTTAAGGTATGTCTTGTAGTGGGGCATAGTCTCGTAGAAGCGCGGAAACTTCTTTTTCTTCAGTATAACTTTGTCGTTCATGACATACTGTGTGAAGTCTAGAGTCTCGTTTTTTTGTACTTGATCCTTGGTCCTAACTTCAGAGGGACTGGCAACTACTTTTGGGAAGTATTCATTTTCAGCTTTGTATTCAACTAAATGCAGTTTTTTCTCTTCAGCTAATTGCTGGTGAGTTCTCTGAAAAAAAAAACATTGCAATGAAAATACAGATATTTCGTCTGCCTCTAGCCTTTTCCCAATTATTAGAGTTAGCTTCTAGTCTAAAGTTCGTTTTTTAATCCTAGAGACTAATTTGACATTTCAAGTGTTTGTTTTTCAATTTGGATTTTGATATTTGCAACTGTCAGATTACTTGTCTCTGGGAAGTCTGGGATTTAAGAGCGGCCAACCCGTCATACTTTTCATACAAACGCTCGTACGTGATTATAGCGTTGTAACACATCTTTCTTTGATTTTTTTTAACTAATATGTATCTTGTGCACTATATCTAGGTTTCTATCAAAACAACAAAAAAAATAAATGAAACAAATTCAGTATAAGCCTCCAAAAATCTGCTTTTTTGCACAAATTTTACCCGAACTTTGGCCAGTCACAATATACTCATAATTGGTAAAAGTAAAGAAAACATCTGCATAGAAACCTCGCACATGTAATGGAAATTCTAAATATCAAACATTTTTTTCACAAACTTGTAAGGTTTACTCAAAAACACGTATTTCCTGATACAACTTTTTACACACTATTTTTCGTACAATGTTATCGCGTTCTCGCTTGTTTGTTAGCAGTTCTCACTTGCGCTCGATGAAACAACAAGCTTTTCGACCATGCACGCGTTGTACATAGACGGACCGGGAAGGGCCCTCTTAACGAACTGTAACTGGTTATAGCTGCAATTGTATACATATTAAAATTGGATCCTGTACCTGTTGTAGCAGACCAATGAAAAATGCCTTTACAATGTGTTGCAGGTTGTTAGACCCTTCAACTTTGGCTCTCAAATCCTTAATACCAATAGCTTGGCAGATTTCCTTGATGGCTCTATGGCACATCAGACCATAGCCTTCATTCTTCTGTTGTACAAATATCTTTGTTTTCCCAAAGGCTGTGTAGAAATCATGGTAGACTGAAAAAAAATACATGGAATTCATGATTTTGATCTTTCAATATGATTTTTCTGGCTCAGTTTAGCTCTTCTACAACTATACACACTAATGAATAATACAAAAATCTCCTACTTGTGTGTCCATTGTAAATCTCAAAGTCCATTAGCTTTTGTCCTGCCCTGTTCTTGGCTTTCCTGAGGGCAGCTGGTGCATCTTTAGCTCTGCCAAATCCAAACCCAGCCAAGCCTTGACCATTTCCAGTGACAACCTATATATATTTTTTTATTAACTATACACACACATAAAGGTCAATAAAGCATATTGAATACTTGCCTTAAGAATGTTTATTTTGAAAGTTGGCAACGTCGCAAATAGATGTCAAATACTTCGCTGTTTTTATTACTTTGGTAATATTACTGTATGGAAATATGAAATGTAGGTAACTAGTGAACTAGAATGTTAATAATGAATTGCAATTCTAACACTGAATTTGATATTGTAACTGTTTTACATGTAAAAAAGGCATATGAAAAGTTTCCAAATACTTTCTTTACATCTAAAACAAAATATTCAGTGTTACGATATTAATTATTGCATTTCTATATCAATATTTTAGTTCGCTAGTTAGGCACTTATCATATTTCCATAGAGTAATATTGTCAAATTAATCAAAATAAGTAAATATTTAACAGCTTTTTCCAATGTTGCCAACTTTTAGAATCAACCCTCTTAGAGGATATAATCAAATAGGTGGATCGGATTAACTTGGATTGTTAATCTTACCAATGCCTGAAAGTTCCTGGTACGTCCAAGACTGCCTTTCATGATCAGGAGTGATCTAAGCTGCAGGACTTTAGTGTCAAACCCAGTGAATTCATCTGCAAACAACAATTTGTGTTCTTGTATGACCTAATACATGCAAACAAGAGTAAATATGGGAATTCAAGCAATCTGATAGATTTGTATAATTCTCATACATTATAATAAAAAGAAACAAATACTACTTTATTAAGATGCTAGTATTATTTGTTTATTTAGAAATGATATTACCTTCTCCAATTGGATCAGGGGCTCCTAGACTGCGTCCAGACATTTTAGCACCTGACCAACCTCTCTCAATGGGGCTGAGTTTGAGACGGCGGAACTTTGTCATTGAATCTCTGATCTTTATTAGTTTTTCAAGTCTGTAATGGTAATAACATGGAACTTGTAGGAATTACTTGTTAAAATAATAATATAAGTTCATAATGTTGTCCAGACTCTTATAGCTCAATTTTCAGTTTATAAAATTAAACTACAATAATTTGATCACCTTTCTTGGTCATCGGGCAGCCTCTGCTGTTTCAACAGTTCTCTGCCCCTAATCACTGGTGCAGAGAGACCGGGCCACAGCATGTTGATCCTGCCCACGCCAATCATTTGGCCACGGTTCAAGTCACGGATACGGATGCGTCCCGCTCCTCGACCACGGCCCTTCTTCGCACCAGCATTACTTACGGATGTCACTGACTTCCACAACTTTTCTGCAGGCACTGTACGAAAATAAGTAAGAAAGCTATTTTACTTCTACCCTAATAAAGATACACTTAACATAGTAATTAGAGATTTGCCGATATAATAGTTAATTACATTTATTGAAGAAGTTGACACAGGCAACAGACGTTGTACTAAAATTAGTTTTGAGGTTAGGTGTAACATTGATTTTCTTCAGAAGAATACTAATTGGTCTGCTTAAGATGTTTCCGAGGGTCAGTATTTTTGTAGACATTTTGAAACAGAGCTACACCTCTGTTTCTTTTATTACAAAAAATTACAGGTGTAATTCCTATTCCCTACACATCTGTCATCTCATCTCCTGAATATTGACAGTTGACATACACTTACACACGACATGACAGTGACAATCGATTTGATGACAGTGATGTGCCAACAATTTTACCCCGCATTCCGAGTTAAGCTGTAATCGATTTGAGCGATTTGAACGGCCGTTCCAAATAAGCCTTAGCGCGATAACGATGTATTGTGAATCGTCATAGATGACGTCATGACATGCGCCATCTTGCGATAACGCCGACCATGCCTTTTACTAATATCACCGTGAGCGCTGTCAAAGATGAAGTTGTGCTGTTTTGTTTTGAGTTGCATCATAACTTTAGACAAACGTGGCATCTTCGAAATTGTGCTTCTGGCTACCATGGCCACCAAACCAACGAAGAAGAAGAAATGTGTAGTATAAACACAAAGAAATATGATATGCAAGTTTTGACGTTGAGCGAGCACCGTGAGAACGTTCACGGGCGTTCCGAATTGATGACAGCCCTCAGCTGTCATAATCGTGATATCTAACTCGGAACGTCAAATATTGATGTCAGCGCTGTGAGCGATTACGTTCTTATTCGGAAAGCGGCCTATTAAATCCACGCAACAGGTAAGCACCATAAGTCGCGTTGACCCAGTGATTAAATTAATGCCTCACCTCACATGCCCGAGGTTATAGGTTTAAAACCGGGGAAGTACCAATATAATTTATTCAATTATAAAAAATTATAATACGTACTTTCTGAGTTTATCTTGGATACTACAGACATTGAAAAAACATAAAAATATCGTGAAGAAGACTTAATTAATATAAGTTTGAAATTGCCAACCCGTCTTGAGTAACGTGATGATCAATGCTCGTGCCGTCTCTGTATGAGAAGAAGCCTTTGCTCTGCAGTGGGACAATGATATGCCGGTTCGGTATTGTAATTTTTTATTAATGTGTGGAGATGAACAAATCGTTCACCCGAACCCGAATCACTTTGTAACATCCCTACGATAGTGACACATCACTACGTTTTTGGACGAAAACTCTGACTATTATTTTTCTGGTGTTTGTTAGTTATTAATCCAGGTTCTCACTATATCTATTGTGCGACTATCACTTGTTATTCTGATTGTATCAATCTACCTGGTGTACTACAATTTTGTGAGCGTTCCTGGCTGATTAAACTATATAACCTATGTATCACAATGGTTTTATATCGAATATTCGGGAGCACCTATATCCCGCACATGCATGCTGTAAGGATGGAAAGGGTACTGAAAATAGCTAAGACATACCCGGAAAACTACCAAAACCAAATACCTACCAATGAAACATTGACAATGATTTGTTTTAGTCGAATCAAGCGACGAATAAATCCTTAATTACGAACGCACCAATAAAATTTTGACAGTTGTTTTACGTGGCTGACTGCTGGGCTGCCTGCATCCCCACTGCCACTTATGTTTGTCTTCGATTTTAAATGCAGGATTTCTTTCTGAGTTCATGGTTTTTCATGTACAACTTGTAACATAAATTACCTGTTGGTATAATCTTAATGAAAGATCACAATGGGGCTGTGTAAATGTCCAAAGAGACGAGTTACAAATCAGTTTTGCTTTGAGCACAGAGTCAATGTTTGTGAATATTGTATGGTGACAAGTCACCCGAAGGTAATTTGACCACATATTAAAGATGTATAATTACAGTGAAAGTATCTAACGTATTCATTAACTGTGTATCTTTCTGCTTTCCAGTGTATAATACAGTCATACTTGCAATGGTTACAAGACAGTGATTATAATCCCATCTGTGAAATTTGCACAAAAAGTCTCAGTGAAGGCGAATGTATTCGTCTTACTTGTTATCGTGAGTATCGACGGATATTGATAGTGAACTACAAACTAGTTTAATTAATCAAACATGTTTTCAAATTTGATAAGACATTGTTACAGGCCATGTTCAAATAAAATATCAATAGTTTAATCTATCAATTGTAAATAAATTATAATTTTATCAAGCAATCAATTAACTGGACAGATTAAATATCTCCAAGCTATTTGAAACACTATCATATGGTAATTTGCTGCTAGTGAGTCTTACCAGTTATAATATTTTACTTATTTTGTGCTCTGTACTGTGTACTGCTCAAGCAGAAATAATGTTATACAAGGGTACAAATTAAGTTTAGTAGTAGGGACACCATAGTTCAAATAAAAGCCAGCATGTATTGGCAAAGATCTCCAAGTTCTGTTTGCCCTTTACAAAACTATTGTACAATCATCAAAACAACATTTTTCAGATGTATTCCACTGGGCATGTGCCGAGGCACGGTACAGGGCCTTGCCCCGCACAACAGCTCCAGCAGGCTACCAGTGCCCGTCTTGTGCCACACCTGTGTTCCCCCCTCCCAACCTAGTCTCCCCAGTTGCTGATGAGCTCCGAGAAAAACTGGCTGGAGTCAACTGGGCCAGAGCCGGCTTGGGTCTGCCTCTGGTTGGTATTGCACATACATAAATTTAAGAAAATCTAATTAAATATTTCTATTGGACTAGGAAAGGCAAAATAAAAAACAAACAAATCTTTTTGAATTGTGCTTTTAATTAACCGCACAGAATCTGACCATACAGAAAAGTCTTATAATTAGCAAAACCGTATAAGCCTTCTTTTGTAATCTTCAATTGTAATACAGGATTTATCACAGTTAATTAAAATGGCATTCCCAGTTGGGTGTACTGAATGTGAATATACACTAGTAGTAACTAATATAGTTCAGTCTGTGCAAGTACTTTGTTTCTTTCAAAATTGTATTCCTTTTTTATCTTATCAAGGCAGATCAGAATGGTATATTTAGAAGTAGGTCTCAAATAAGATAAATAATAAACTAATTGTATTAATATAAGGCCATACGCAAAATACGCGCTTTGTCGTGGAGTTGCGGACACCAGCCTGTATTACCTATAGCCAATACATTCATCATTATTTTCACAATGTTTCTTGAACACAGCTCTCAGAAGACCAAGACCTGAAAGGCGCAGCAGGGCGTCGGAGTCAGTCTCCCATCGACCACCACTCTCCCTACTACACAAGCACGGTGGACAATCAACGAGGCACTCCTGTAGGAGCCAGCGATGACGAGTCTACCGGCCGCTCTGCCAACGGCACGCCACATTCCATCGTTCAGATACCCGACGAACCAGTCAACATTTATGACAACACTTCAATTAAGAGGACTGACAGTTTACAAGGTTGGTTCTAAAAATAACTGTAACAAATATCAGTTATTTCTCACCACAGTTACAGATGGTTCACTCTGCAAAATAATTTAAATAAAAAGAGACTTCTTGCTACGACACAATAAACTCTTATTCAAGTTGCACAGTGCTTATTACCTACAGATATATTCACCTAGAAGTTGCATGTTTTTCTATCGCATAACTCTTATATATACCTTCCGACTATGTAACGCTCACTGAATTGACCCGACAAGACGAGCCCGCAGCATACTTATAGCTTCATACCTCAAATGTGTTAGGATTAAAATTATATTTGAAGAGAATTGGGAAGGTCCTTTAAAGGCCTACTTATTTTCCATCAATGGAAGTCCATTTAAGATTGTAATCTACCCTTGTATCTATCGAACTTTCGTATTTATTCTACCAGGGCCCATTAAAGTAAGTAAATCAACTGTTGTGAAATCTAATTAGGTTGACTTTAAAAAAAAAACAAATTCGTCAATTTAACTTTGCTTAAACTTGCAGGTGGTCAAGCTCCAAGGAAAAGCATCAAATCAAGCGAACCACCGAAACTAACGACTAACTATGATCATGATGAAAATAAGTACAAACAGAAGTCTACATTTGCTTGGATTAGTAGGTGGTGGAAGTAAGTTCAAAATTATTAATCTCATAGTTACCTAGCATATGTCCCATTCAGGATTATGATATTAGTTGATACTAAATATATCATCAGGAAATATAACCTCTTTAGACCACTCTGGTTGCCTCCACAAGTTCTAATAATTAATGCTGGGGCTACATTGTCGCGTTATCGAGAACTAAACTTCGCCCGCTCTCTCTCGCACACCGCTCGACGTCTCGCTGAGCAACAGAGAGCGCGTGACGTATAGTTCGCGATAACGCGACAATGTAGCTGCAGCATTACAAACAGTATTCTAAATAGTGATTTTTGTACCAGGAACTCACTCCCATCTTCTCGAGTGCGAAGAGCCGGAGGTATCTACCGACGTTATTGGATCATGCTGTTTGCCTTGATAGCAG
The DNA here is from genome assembly GCA_947364205.1 of Agrochola lota. Taxonomy (NCBI): domain Eukaryota; kingdom Metazoa; phylum Arthropoda; class Insecta; order Lepidoptera; family Noctuidae; genus Agrochola; species Agrochola lota. Next base: position 13,217,666 of record OX376235.1, on the reverse strand, counting down.
TAATAGTGGTCCTATTGCTACTCAGCCGCAGAGACGTCGATGAAGAAAACCCCTTCGGTTTGATCCAGGATGACGACAAGAGGGTACTACAGAAAAACTAAAACTTCGTATTTATTATTAATATCAAGCAATCTAAGAAGTGATATATTGTGAACCCAATTAGCTGTATTATATTAATTTAATTTCTTTTGAATAATGTATTTGTTTTAAATTAATAATTCCATAACTTAAAGAATAAGATGTTAAATAAAGTTTCAAAAGTCAGGCATAAATCGTTTTATTAATAGTGACTAACAAACAATGGTGTAAATTCAATAAATTGGTAACTGCTTATTAAAGCCAAATGTACAAATGTTGCATAAAGCTTACATAACTTTCGTACATGTTTCAACTTCTCTGTTCAAAAACATTACAGAGAAAATATCATTATAGAAATCGGGGTAGTACTCGCAAGCGCGACGGCAGTCGGGCATCCAGTTCATCTCTAACAAAAAAGGTTCAATGACCTTTTCATTACCCGTCTTTCGCCAGCTCAGCATGATGTCGGCAGCATACAAGGCTCTTGACTGTGGGCTCTTTCCTATTCCACATGGGGGACCCTTTGAAGTTGCAGCACTAAATAACTCTGATATCATCTTGTATATTGATTGTTCAACATCTGCCCAGGCATAATTGGCAAACTGCCTAGACCACGCCTCTTTAAAGTCTGCACATAACATCTTAAAAAGTGGTGCATTCTCACTGTAGTTCATAACAGTGAAATGTTTCTCATACTCTTCGAAATTGTCTAAAGAGAATGGTTTATTAGCAAACCTGAGGAAGAAGTTATTATAAACGTAAACTTCTGTGGGACTCACAGAATGCAAAATAATAACATAGCGAATATCAAACTTCACTTGTCCAACATCTGGCCTCTCAAAGAGAACAGGGTTGTCAATATACTTCTGAGCTATTTTAGGTCCAGTTAGTGGTAATCGACATAGAAAATCTAAATTATCACTGATGTAGGTGTCCAATCCTCTTGCAAGATTGTATGGCTTGCAAATCCAGTGATTATCTAATCCAGCCTTCTTCCTCTGCATGTAATATGCAACAAATTTTGGTAGTTCAGTTTTCATATTGAAGGTAGTGGGCATCCAAACCGGATTTGTATCCAGATTTTTTTTATCATTACAGTATTTGTCTGAAGACCTTCTGGCAATAATAGCCAACAGGTCCTTAATAGTCGTAACATATTCAAATGGGAATTGATTAACAAACTTATTTGGTGAATGTACACTTAAATCTTGAAATTCTTTGAAGTGGTTCATGTACCATAATACATCAGCATCATTTTCATTGTCAACTATCTCAAACTCAGGAGCTGTTAGGTAATCATTTATATACCTATACTCTGAGAACACTTTCAGCCTAGTAGAGCTAGTCTCTCTTACTTTTAACAATTCTAACTCTGGCAGTGTTTCCACTATGTGACCCTCCAGAAAATATTTAGAGCTTGGCTCAACTTGGGTAAAATCTTCCCCAAAATGTTCATAATGTTTCCAGGGAATAAGCATCGCCTCTCTCTGCATGGGGTCAGGGTAATAACCCTCTACAAAATTTCTAGTTACCATGTCACTTTCTTCCACATTTTTAATTGGAAACAGTAAAGTATAAGTTAATTGCTCAGGCACATAGATAAAAGGCACTGCTCGGAAATTGGGAGTATCAGAGTGGGTAATACCAGAACCCAGTTCATCTAACAGATACCAGACTGGAACTCTGTCTTCAACCGAAAATTCATCACCTCCAATTGCATAAGTGTGTGCATACTTCCACATGTCTTTAGAGACTTCATCAATTTGTTCTTCCGTCGTTTTTTCAGATACTTGCATCAAATTGCACATTCTTTCTAAAAGACCTGGCACATTTCTGAGACAATTTTGAATACTATTTGCCTTGAAAGTCCATGCATGATCAACTAAGTAAATATGACTAGCGTCTGAGCACTCGATATTTCGAATTGCAATTACACTCCATAAGGGATCGTAGGGCATTTTTTTCATGTCTTCATAATCTATTTGAACGAGTTGAAACGTTATACCGGCATCAAAAATCTGGTCGGTGATTTTCTTGCATACTGATGGCCAAAAATGTTCAGGTACACCAGATAGTACTAACTGTGGTTTGTGTAATGCTAAGAAATTATTATAAGTAGATATCCCATCCATGTTTTTTACGTACTCACAAAGCTCGCGAGGTTATGTTATGGGACGATTGCGTTCAATTTACTAATCAGCTGGCATTGGCATGGCAAAAGTCACCAAGTTCACTGACTCGTGACTCACAGAGCAATAAATGCATTTCATTGCATGTTTGGAAAACGGGTTTTTTGCACAATTAGCCCAGGTTCGCACGGGCGTATTTTTATCTTCGGCGATTTTTTTTCGCGCTTTGGATTTTCAACGCTCTGCTAAGCGCTGAGAGTTGAATATCCAATGTGTATTTTCTTGACGCGCTGAGATGCGCTCTCGCTGACTCGCTCTGTTAGATTGTTGGGGCAGGTAACAGGGTAATTAATGTTAAATAACTTGATTTACATAGAAAGCTTTAATAATATTCAACATACATACTCTTCTTGTATTTGACACATTGTAATATAAAAGAACATCGTTATTGTCAATCGACAATTTATATAGACAATACCGATTGAGGTTGTACTCCGACAAGATTCCCAATGCTCGGCTCAATGCCGAGAGTTGAAAATACAGTGTACGGAAAAAAATTGCCGAATGAATTGAATTTACTTCGTACCAGTAACCCTGTTTATTACAGGGTAACTGGTAACTCGACGTATTCCTTGCAGGACGTCATAATACTCTAATTATGCCGCCGGTCAAGCCGCGGCGCGCCCGGCCCTGCCGCACAAAGCCGGGGGTACGTGCCGCGCGGCAAAAACCGGCGGCCATGTCGCCGGCATAGTGTGTAGGAGCCATCACAGTTTGCTTGACTCTTATTTGGCAATGTATGTTAAGTTACACGATGCACAGTTTCAGTTTTGTCCTGAACTATCAACCGAAAGTTCTCCTATCCTGAGTGTCAAGCATACTGTCAAATACTACAGTGACCGTAAGAAGCCGGTGTACGCCTGCTTCTTTGATCTCTCCAAGGCTTTCGATCTTATTTCCAATGACGTGGTTTGGAGTAAATTGAGGAGTAAGGGTATACTGGTGGAATTGCTCAGTGTATTACAGTTTTGATATCATAGCCAGACTAGCCGTGTTAAATGGTCTAATGCGCTCTCGGAATCATATGGATTGGTGAGCGGGGTGAGGCAGGGTGGTTTGTCGTCTCCCCGGCTCTTCAATCTATATGTTAATGATCTCATTGCCGAGCTCAGCAGCATGCGTGTCGGATGCAGGGTAAATGGCAGACGCATGGTTGGTGGTTGGTTGGTTGGGGTGGGTTGGATGGATGGTTGGATGGGTTGGAATGGTGATTGTTAGACTAGTTGTAACATTATCAGTTATGCGGATGACATGGTACTGCTGGGCCCGTCGCCGGGGGCGATCGTGGAGCTGTTAAATGGATGTGAGGCCTACGCTGCTGTACATAGACTGATCTATAATGCAAAAACATGTGAATACATGGTATTTGGGGTCGCCGGAAAGTACACTTGAACTTGTCATAAACGGTACGCCAATAGTGACACAGAGTGACTAAGTTCAAATATCTTGGGCATTTTCTTACCGGCCCAGCTTAGAGAATTCAACGTGCTGGGACGCACTCTCGTCCCTGCGCGTTGGATTCTCTAAGCTCGGCCGGTAAGAAAATGCCCAAGATATACCGCATTGGATTCTCTACGCTCGGCTTTACACAGAGAGTTGAAAATCCAGTGGGCGATAAAATCCCGCCGCGATATTTTTACGTCCCTGCGAACGTGGGCTAACCCTGTAGACTAAACCGCCATATTCATCATCTATCTTGCTGTACGTCCCGCCAAGGCCATGCACGGCGAAAAACGACAGTGAATAGTCTTGACATACGTGATAATTATTATTAATAGTTTTGGATTTGCAGGACTCAATTTTGGATCCAGCAAGCGCCCCCGCCACCGCGAGCGTCATGCAGATGGATATTGAATAACGCGGACATCCGTCAGAGCGTTGGTGCATCGTGCGTGCTGGATCGTGTATAGACTTACTGTACAGCAGATTCAGCCAGTGTTTCCACTTTAATAGATTTCTCCCTTTTTTAGGGTAAAATGATTTACATATGCATGGTTTAGGGTTATTTTATTTTTACAGGAATTTAGGGAATTTTGGGGTAAAACCCCCAGCCTGGCAACACTGACCCTGGCCCAGAGCGGACGTACAGTACGTTGGATGCGCGCACGACCGTGTGTATGCTACGGCCAGCACCGCGGCCTTGGCGGCACGTACTGCAAGATGGATGGTGAATATGGCGCTTAAAACATGGTTCCATCTAGCCTCCAGTCGTAACAGCACAGAGTACATATACTCGTATTAGTAATCGGTCACTCAAAGCAACGAACACACAATCTGAAGGTCGCGCGAGGCCACCAGCGGCGACGCCGGGGGCCGCTGCCATTCCGGTGTGACTCGGCCCTTACGCAAAAGGCCAAGAGCCCTCTCTTGGTTTGTGAAGATAATTATTGCGTTAAATTGTTGAGTGTCCGGCTTGAGAGTTCCGATTAAATTTATCTATTGCAAGCTACGTTCAACAATATTTTATTTACTTTAATTTGTTAATAACTTGTCAGTGCTTGAGCATTTTGCTGCTCAATGTAGAAAATAAGTGGTGGACACGTGGGCAAACAAGAACGATGTAGACCTGTGTTACAGACAGCAGTTTGTAATGCATGAAATTATCGAGACGAAGTAGGTCCTCGAGTGTTGAGAATAAAACATATTTTCAAGTCAATGTATTTATATTTGCATGGATTTATGCCAACAACCTTTTTAGGGGAACATTGATGCTTCTTAAATACTAATTAAGTTATTTGATAATAATTAGATCACATATATCTTTATATTAATAAACTTTACAAAAGCAAAACCGTTGTATGCATAGCAACACACAGGATCCGTTATAATTAAACTTCATTATTTGCAAAGTTGACAAAAATTATACTTTGTGCTGCTAGGTACGCATTACTCAAAAACCTCGAAACTACGCCACGACTTGGTAGGTACCATAATACATACATTTAACATTGATACTAATGTCTCTCTTCAGCTACTACAACACATCGATGATTGTAGATAGTCTAGTCAATAGTGAGGCATGGAGGGTCTCCAAGCTCCAAGCATTTAAAGGGTAAACATACACCAATAAATGTGGTTCTTAGCATTAGTATATAACAATAATAGTATAAGATGCAGTCGTTGGATAGTCCACTTAAAGTAGAACCACTACAATACTACATTATCATAGAACACAATTCATACAACTATCTATTCAGTTCAGTTAGAGTCTGAGTCCATGTGAGTTCTGTAGTTGCGTCGCGCTTTTTTCACCCGCTGTCGGAATTTGAACGCTTGGTAGTCGGGATCATCTGACACGTCGTCGGCGCGCGGCTGCGAGTTCCTCGTGCTGCTGCCGACTACTGTCCCGACCCCGCTGTCGGGAGTGCCCATAGTGTCCAGGGCAGGCCACAGACTGCTCTCAGTACTACAGCTACTTTCTAATTCACTCTCGTTTGTTTCATTCATGAGCCTCGCGACTGTCCTGTTGTAGCCTACTTTGGGTGAATGTTCTAAAGCTGATGTACTCGCTCGATCAGCTGGCTCTTTGGGCGGGGGAGATTCGCTGGAGTCTGAGCGATGTAGACTGAGGCGGCCGTTCCTCCGAACTCTTCGTAAGTTCACTCGCCGGGGTTCCGGCGGTAGTGGTGACGAGTTGTTACTCTCTGACTCCGGCGGTTCTACGCGAAGGGATTCTCCGAGCGAGTCACGCGACCCGTTGATAGGCGTGGGGATGATACTGACGAGGTTTGGGGGAATGTTCTGATTGCCGATTTGGTTTCGCGGCGATATCGGTCGGCTGCTCACTGACTGGTCATCGTCGGAGTCTACCTCTGCTATTCGAAATAGTGCAGATGTGTTTTGACCCCGGTAACCTGAAAATGCAAACAATTTAATATTATTATAATAGTATATGAAGTGAATAACACTTCACCTGCACTACATTAGTAAACAAGGATATTAGTTACCTGTGCTTGTGCTTGGTTGAGCTAAGTTGTCGTCGAAATTAACAAAGTTTGAAAAATTGTTGTTATCACTACTATCTTGTGCGATGGCTGCTCCTGAAAAAAAAGAAGAGATTACAACAGTTTGTTCCATTCTTCATTGTATGGGTTCTTGTAGGAACAGAAAAGTAAATAATCTCACCATTACTTCTTAAATTCATTGGTTTCCTATAACTAGTGACTTTACTTTTTCTTTTAGCGGTCCTTGTGAGGTTCACGCGACGTCGAAGAGTTCTGATAATCTGAAAATACGCAAAACATATATTCATTATTTAGCAGTTAGCTGAACGATATTCAAATTATAACTTCATATTTCTGCCTATACTAATTGATTTGAAATTGCAACAAATACAATGATATTTTCATGGTAAATTTACATTAGATGAAATTTTATTTCAGTACTTCCAAAAAAGGAGCACAAGATTTTAAAATGCCACTGACCCGTCCACTATTCCTGAACAGACTATGCGCCGGTTCATCGGAGTCAGTCCGCTCACTGGAGGGCGCGGAGATGCGCGAGTGCTGCGCGGGTGGCGCGCGCGCGGCGCGGGGCGCGGGCGGCCGGCGCGGCCCGGGCGGCCGGCGCGGCCCGCGCGGCCGCCGCGGCGCCGAGCGCGCGCCCGGCCCCGCGCCGCCCAGAGCGCACTTGCTGCTCGACTTACTTAGCGACGACCGCGACTGTTTACTCCGCCTGAAATATCACAGCTATTACTTCACCCGCACAACAAACATTATCATCGATGAGCTTAGAGAACTAACCTGCCGTCAATAAATATAGATAACGTCTATGCCTTTCGTAAACATCGTGATATTACGCTAGAACTCTCCAGCGATTCCGCCATTGAGGAAGGCTCCCAAATCTCCAGCTTTACTGTGCCAAGTTTTTTCATCTAAAAAAATAGTCGAAGCATTTTCCCCTTCAAAATAGGTCACCCAAAAACGTTATGTTCTAAAAAAATAATAAGAACAAGTAAAATAAAGTTTTCTAAACCAAAAATAATTTCGTTTAATCTTCCCAATTTTATCGTAATCTAATAAGCTGACAAACTACCATGAAGTATGTATTACCTGAGAGAGCCTCTTTTCTGCGAGCGTGCATTCTTTGAGTAGCGTTGTGCCACTAGCCGCGCCAGTCTGTTGGGACATCTTTGACTGCGATTCCCATTTTGATTTGCTGTGAATTTAGTTTTATTACTTTAAACAGGCAAAATAAAAAAACGTATAATTCTGCACAATGTTTCATTACACTTAACAATAATGGCATCAGTAACAGCAAGTGTATACAATCCCAAAACCAACATTACTGTATTTGTAGGTAATAGTTCTAAGGTCAAAAAATAAGAAATCACTGACTGTGTAACTGAATTGTTAAAGTTAAATTGTAGTAAAATAATTTTGTGTGCTTTCCCATATTTTGAAAAATTTACAAATAGACAAAACAATTATATTCATATGCTTAATAAGCATATGTACTTCTTATTTAGCCATTATAGTGACAAGCTTGTATTTCTTGACACCAACAGTTTTGTGGAAACTTTAAAATCGACTAGGGATACTGTGTATCTGCGTGTTAGTTTTAGACACATAATAGCAAGGCTATTAGCTTTTTATATAAACTCAGACATAGGTAGTATGTCGAAGTCTTGTATTACTAACACCACAATGATTAGTAATAATAATAATAATAAGTTGGCTTCGGCCCCTCGTACGCCTTCCAAAGTTCCGGGACTCCAGGGTCCCGAGAAATGTCAATGACCAAAAAAATAATAATAATAAGGTGGTGAACCTAAATAAATGTAGCTCAAATGCTATAAATATTTTTACAAATTGTACGAAGGAGGTTCCATGTCCCTCACTCACTATGAGCTCACTGCCTCTGGATAGTAATTTAAACTAGTTTGTAAGACAACAGAAGGTACCTGTAAGAATATTCTTATACCTAACAACAACACTTCTTCGTCTTCTTGCTCTAAAATAAATAATTATCAAAAAGGAGATCAGCAGAATGCCTTGAACTTATTTCATCAAAATATTCAAGGTGTTTCTTCCAAATTATTAGAAATTGAAATATTTTTAGGAAAAACAAAGTTTAACATTGTTTGTTTTACTGAACATTGGTTAAAGGATTACCAAATGCTAATTAATTATGAAAACTATAGTGTGAGCTTTAACCGTAAATCTATGCTGCGTGGAGGTTCTCTAATCTTGATAAAAAATTGTTTAAAATCGAAGCATTGTAATGACATAGTTGGTTTATCAGTTGAACATTGCATTCAACTGTCCTGTGTTGAGCTGGATAAGCATGTTGTTGTGTGCGTGTACAGACCCCTTAATTATCAGAACTATTCTTTATTTGAGTCAATAATGGAAGATGTCCTAGCGAAACTTGCATCTAGCAACAAAGCCGCAGTTATTTGTGGTGATTTTAATATAAATATTCTGGAAAATAATTCAAACAGCTGTAGAATAATAAGCCTTTTTAAATCGTTCAATTTGTCTAATGTTTTTACAGAACCGACTAGAGTAACTCCAACTTCCGCTACTTGTATCGATAATGTCTTCTGCGATTGTGATTATTTAGATAAAGCCATCGTAAATTATTTGCCGTCTGATCGTAGTGGGCAAACGGTAACTTTTAAGTTTAAAACACTTAAGCAAAAAGTGCAAATACAATTTAGACCAATTACAACTAGCAAATTAAATAGATTCAATAGTGCCCTAAATAATAAGTTAAATGCTCTGGGCCATAATATGGACGATCCAAATAAATTGCATGAGGGTTTCTTTTCAGTAGTGCATTAAGAATTCAATAAAACTTTTGAAAAGAAAACAAAAAATATTTGCCCTAACTTTATTTTTAGTGACTGGGCAACTAGAGGTATTAGGATAAGTAGGGAAAGACTGTTCGAGCTGTATGGCCTTAAGCCTTACATTAACACTGAAACTTTTAACTTACTTTCTAACAACAAGTATTTTGCTACATATTCCAAAATTTTTAGAAATACCTGCAAGATAGCTAAAGCTCTGCATATTAGCAACAAGATCAAATCAGCAGAAAATAAAATAAAAACAGTTTGGAAAGTTATAAATAATGAAACTAATAGGAAAAAAATACGAAACACTGAGTTCACATTGGAGACTTCACGTGGTGTCATAAGCTCGAATTTAGAAGTAGCTCAAGAATTTGTAAATTTCTTTACTAATATACCATATAAAACGACGGAAGCTTTAAATTCCTCACCGATGTCTCAATAGATTTATTAAAAGCAAATGTTCCAGGCTGCCCGGTTGAATTTCAATTTAAACATATAAACCCTATGATAGATATAAAAGCTTTTCGGCAAATTAAAATCAAATTGACCGAAGATCTATGGGGATTATATATCAAAGTTTGTACATCCATAATCGAGACTATAGCACTCTAATTAGCTTTAATATTTAATTTGTGCGTGGATCAAGGAGTCTTCCCTGATTTAATGAAATACAGTAAGGTTATACCCCTTTTTAAATCTGGGGACAGTAAACACACCAACAATTATAGACCAGTGTCCGTGCTGACGGTATTCAGCAAGGTGCTCGAAAAGGTAATGCTCAATCAAATGCTTAATCATTAACACCAACCAAATCTTACACGATCAGCAATATGGGTTCACCAAAGGACGTTGTACGACTGACGCCGGTGTAACCTTATTAAAACATATTTACAGCATGGGAGGGGGCCCAAGATGCCATAGGAATTTTTTGTGACCTCTTAAAAACCGCTAGAACAAACGTTGATGAGCGTTCACTTATCTGAACTCAAACTCAAACTCAAACTCAAAGCATTTATTTCAAATAAACCAATTACAGGTACTTTTGAATTGTCAAGGGGTCGGTCAGTCAGAAATATGACGCTAGTTGCCCATTCCAACGCGTAGTAGGTTCCTATGGAGAAGAACGGGCAAGAAACTCCACGGACACTCTTTTCAATCAGAATATTTTCACAAAATATTGGTTACATCATCTATTTTTGTAATTATACATGTGAGAACAATGTAAAAAGACGTGCACGTTAAAAGCGTCAGTAATAAAATCAAAAACAATTAAAAAATTAAAATAAATTCAAATAAGCCGTGGCAGCTAAGAGATGACCAGTCCCCACTGACGGCGCCCGTTCACGAACATGACGCATGCATCAGCACCATTTAGCTCAACCATTTTGAAGGGAACTTAACGATCCAACACACACGCCACCACCAGCGAGACATTTGAGTGAGCATGACATACTCACAACCGCCAGGGCAAACTCAAGTCAATGAAAGACGTACCCAGTAAATGGTAACTGTAAAGTAGGGACATAGTGCTCACACATGTGCTATGCAATTATATAATACTAAGAGATTGAATTTATACAATCTAAAGATAGTTTTACAATCTTCAGCAGCTGCAACAATATTTTGAATGCTAATCAATTAGTTTATGCGCCCTTGTGGAGCTGGACCAGCGCTGAGCCAAGCATTTTTGTCGTCGATGTAATCCCCCAACTTATAATATGCTTGGCAGCATAGTGTGCGTTTTATACAAGATTTAAATTTCGTTTCGTTCAATTGGAGTATGTGGGGAGGTATTTTATTGTAACATTTCAAACAGTACCCCATGAAGGATGAGTCTACTTTAGCCAGTCTGAAACCCGGTTGAATCAATTGGTCCCTATTTCTAGTCCTATAATTGTGTCTATCACCTCTTTTACTGAAAAGACTTAGACTTCTGTCCGCATGATTTTTTTCAGTGCGAGATATTGACTTTCGGTTCTAAGTCCACCATATTCAAAATCCGGACCACTGTGCGGCGGTGAAAGTATGTCATGCTCACTCAAATGTCGCGCTGGTGGTGGCGTGTGTGTTGGATCATTTAAGTTCCCTTCAAAATGGTTGAGCTAAATGGTGCTGATGCATGCGTCATGTTCGTGAACGGGCGCCGTCAGTGGGGACTGGTCATCTCTTAGCTGCCACGGCTTATTTGAATTTATTAAAAGTTTTGAATTGTTTATGTTCTTATTTTTATTACGGACGCTTTTAACGTGCACGTCTTTTTACATTGTTCTCACATGTATAATTAAAACATGGATGATGTAACCAATATTTTGTAAAAATATTCTGATTTAAAAGAGTGTCCGTGGAGTTTCTTGCCTGTTCTTCTCCATAGGAACCTACTACGCGTTGGAATAGGGTTGGTTAGCTTCATATTTCTGACTGACCGACCCCTTGACAATTCAAAAGTACCTGTAATTGGTTTATAAATGCTTTGAGTTTGACTTTTTTTTAGTTATTTAGAATTTGTAGGCCACCAAATAAATGAACTATTAAAGGTACAGTAGTTGACGACTCGAACTCGTTGGTGGGCGCGACTAATATGTATGCTAATTAGTCTAATTATTCTGTATTTATTTATTTAGTGATATAGACGATAATTTATAGCGAAAACAAGCGCGTATAATTTAATGAACAAACTTTTGGGCGTATAGATATTATGAAAAAACTACTGGATGTATTTACTTGAAATAAAATTATTTGAACTATTGAATAAATTATCTTTTACTATTTAAGTTATTTATTTACGCCCAAAGACGAGTTAAAATTTGTGTTAAAATATGGAAGTTTCGACGCTCATAACTTCCAAACCATTTTTTTTTTTTCAAATGTTTTTATACGTACTAGTGACGTATCGACCCCCACTCCCCAACTTAAAATGCGTTTTATCTAAGTAATTTTTTATTAATACGATAAAGCAAAAAATACGTGTCTAATATTTTTATTATTATCTGACTGACGGACTAATTAGAATTTAATTTTTTTTTACCCAGGTTTCATCCCTATTGAAACCAGCAGGATAGGTTAATGTATAAGTATAATTAAATAGGTAGAAGTAACACGGCTCGGTCTCAGGAGGTAAAGGTTACATTACAGGCGAATGCTCCCAGTGAGGGAACGCATTTAGAAACTTTAAAATACAACGTCATTGTGACTAACCTCGTTTCGGTGGCAAAGGTAAGAAGTCCGCAACAATCTGGTCAGTATCGGACGAGTCCGGATCATTGTCGAGTACGGACCCGCCCGAGCTCGAGCCGTCCAGCGAGTCCGTTTCTTCGGCTAGACACTCCAGCTCCCGTTGTACTAGAGAATCGAAGAACGCCATCATCCGAGGGTCCTCGCTCGTGGATTGGTCGGCGTAGTTGTGTGATATGTACTGAAAAGAGGGCTGTTCAAATTAATTGCGTTGGTAAATAAAAATAAGGTTAGTGAAAAGCCTGGATGGCTTCCGTTAGACAAAATATAATAACTATAATAATAGTATTAATAATGAATAATAATAATAGTATTATTATAGTTCTTATTTAAACTATCAAAGCAAGTAACAAAACCTAAAAGTAGTCATTTTCAACAGAAAATGACTACCTTTTAGGTTTTGTTACTTGCTTTGCTAATTAAACTAACAAGTTTAAATGGTTTCCCGGTTTTGATATTGAACCGTTTCCTCGAAAGTTAGTAAATAGGATATGTCGGAGTCGACATCTGACTACCTCTGAGAAGAAATGGCGGATGAAACTCAAGGGTCAAAGTCTCTTTTAAAGTCCAGACATAATCTTGGTCAGATCATGTGTGGACCATGTATATTGAGATTAGTGGTTAATCTATGAAGTGATAACTTTTTAAATGATTTGAGGAGGATTTTTACCAACCTGTCCACTATGATGCACCAGCGACACGTAGTCCTCGTGGCTGTATAGCTCGCGCGGGTTGTCGGAGCCCTGCGCCTCCTCCAATAACGCGCCGCGCATCATAGGAAACTCTACCGCTGACCACACCTAGAAATAACAAAAAATCGATCATTGACATAATATAATTTCGTGTGAGCATTTGGTTCGGCAGAGCCCAACAGGGTAAAGTTTTAATAGACATTAAAAAAAATAGGATTTACAAACCTTGATAATCTTCTCGACACCGGATGACGCAATGAGACAGTAATGAGGGTTGTACCGCACTTGGTTTACGATGGATCTGTGACCAAATAACACTATGTGCGGCGCTACCGGTATATCTGAAAGATTTGAACCCTTTTGTGAATGCCTTTATTTCAGGTTTGTATACAGATAGCATGGATGATGATTATTTGGGTCCACACCGGACGACCTAAATTTGGGTCGGCGGTCCCTGATCCACGATCATGTAGCGTCGATCGTGGATCAGAGATTCTTTGCACAATTTCTTTAACGATACCCGCGATCCCGCCGCGCGCCGATCCACATTTTAACTAGATTAAGTTCAATTGAACACATCGCATTATTCATATTGCCTGATCGCCCGATTCACACACAACGACGAACTGAGGCGCCTTTGAGCTTTGTCTAAGGCTGGCCGTATACGTACGGTTTCCTGATCAAGATTCCTGATTCGGAAACCTGAATGCTTGTCTTACATACAAAATGTTCAACAAGGCGCACACGTTTGTACATTTATGGAACGAAAAAATAACCTGACATTCGTTTCGGTAACAAACATTTAAAAAAATCGTTCATCTGCGCTACTCTCATGGAATCCCGAATTAGGAATCCTGAACAGGAAACCGAATCAGCAAACCGTACGTATACGGCCAGCCTAAAAACCGGCAACACTCGGATCAGCCTGTCCTCGGAGCACGCATTTAGATCATGCTCCAGCCGCGCCCTATCGGAGCGCACTGGACCGTCCGGTGTGGACCCAGCTTTTGGTGTTAATTTATAAAGATGTTTTTTTTTTGTTATTACTTTACAAGTATTATTAGGTTGATATAAAAAACCAAAACAATACTCACTATCACTAGCACCTTCTGGTATCTTCCACATATACAGATTAAAGTCGTCAGACCCAGACAGTATGAACTGGTCGCCCTCCCCAGCGAAGGTACAACTCTTCATTGTACATGAATTGTAATAGTCTTGGTGGTAGAACTGTGCGACCGGCTCGGGAGAGTGGACGGCATAGAGGACCGGGTTTTGACGACGGCGGAGAGCTAAAATGTGCGTGCCAGCCGAATTAAAGCGAACGCTCATACAGTTCTGGCAGGTCCCGTCATTGCCGCCGACGTAGCGAAGGACCGGACTGCAGAAAAGGATTGAAATCAATTAAACTTGTGGACAATTCAGGGTATTTTTATGTTATTATACAAATTATTAATTCAACACCAGGTAAATATAGTTTACAAATAAAAAAGTCAATAAGGTTTAGGGAAAACCTTGTGGCTCTGTATAATAATCGCGGCAAAGGTTGATGTTATTAACATACTCCGTCTATGAGGAAAAATACTGATCACATTTAGCAGAAAACAAGAATTGCAAGAATTGTATGTCTACTTTAGTACCTCTTCCGGTGAAGGAACGAGTATTGATCTTTTATCTGTTAATGTTACTAACTGTTTAGGTGAACGCAGGTCCCAAAGCGCGACGCCATCACGAGCGTTGGCAGATGTAAGCATGCCTGACTGCGACGGGTGGAACATCACGCCGTGGAACGCTTTGCGACTGCGCGATATCACCAGGGATTCTGCGTGGAGTAAATAATGTACTCAAAGCTTTATTTTTTGTAACAATGTGTACTTAGTCCCTCCCTAGAGAGAACAGATGCTTGTTTCTGTTTGACTATGATTCTTGATGCATGATGCACCATAGTTTTTATAAAGTTCTCTCTAAGCTGTGACTTTGCCTATAGTAATCAATTGCATATTCTATTATTGGTTTATAGCTTGGGCTTTGGAACAGAGGGACGAAAGATTGGGAACAAGCTTAGGCAGAGGTCCTCAAAGGCGCGCGCAACCGTGGTCGGCGCGGATGAAAAACGCTCCGTGAAATATTCGCCTAAATTTATCATTATAGTTATGTTACAAAACTAGAACATCCTAACGGAAGATGGTGAGATTGCGCCGTATATGAGACTATCAGGTCAATATGAATTTCTTTACCATGTACTGACTGCCTCGTGTCAAAGAGCAATAGCCGGCCGTCGTTGCCGGCGGTGGTGACTACGCGCTCGTTGAACGGGTCGATGCTCAGGCTGCACACCGCGCGCTGGTGCTGCAGTACTTCCAGTGGACACTTGCTCTCCAGGTCGTGGACTATCACCTGTGTTGACATGGTTCAATATTCAAGGTCCTAATTTGATAGACAACAGACAGCTGTGCTGGCGGGGAGTTCATTGTGCCACTTCTTCTTTCCAGCTAAAGCACTTGGAAGTGGTGAAGGGCGGGCGTTTTGGAGGACTGTCTATATAATTTTGAGATGCAAAACAATTTTTACAAAAAAAAAAAACAACCGACTTCCGAAATTAAAGTTATTTTTAACTTTTTAGTTGTGGTACCTAACCCACACAAATTCGAATACCACTACCTATGTAAATAACAGTGACAGGAAGTTATCGTCATATCCTCCACATATACTAAGTGGGAAAA
Organism: Agrochola lota; assembly: GCA_947364205.1. NCBI lineage: Eukaryota > Metazoa > Arthropoda > Insecta > Lepidoptera > Noctuidae > Agrochola > Agrochola lota. Next base: position 13,201,957 of record OX376235.1, on the reverse strand, counting down.
ATACGTATTATTGAAGCTAACTCAAAAACTATCCAAGCAAAGTTAATAAAATTTATATGGTTACCAACTTGAGAGTATGCCCTAGGATAAATAAAAAAAAAACAAAATCTGTCCACAATTGACGCAGAAATCGCTGAAAAAAAAAGAAGGGAAGGAAATTCACCGCCTAGTTTGAATAGATTACTTTTGATTTTTATGTGATAAAACATTGAGAGATACTACAGCCTGATAATGTAATGTAGGTCATCTACCAGCTGTAAATATTTCATACCTACTTACATAAAAATTTCATTGTTATTTCCGAACCTATTTTGACCAGTATAATATTAATCCTTATGAAATTAAATATGTTATGTAATTTGGGCATTACATTTAGATTGAAATATGCCTTGACATCTTATCATTTAAATGAATAGTTTAAAAGATATCACAGATTCAAAATTACGCCTAACAAAATAATTATGGTTGACGGCTACGCGGGCGCAGCGGTACGAGTAATGACCTTTTCCTCGGCTATTATGTAGGTAATCCTGGTAGTACGTTTCCATGGAATATTTTGCCGCATCCACGCGGGCGAAGCGGGGGGCAAAAGCTAGTGTATTAAAAAACTTACAATATCGTCATTCCCTCCAGAGTAAATCTTCTGGTTGTCGTTGGTGATGCCAAGACAGAAGACATTGGACTGGTGCAGACCCTTCATAGCCTCGGGCTTGCCTCGATCAAGGATGGCTTGCCCAAACTGCCACAGCATCACCCTCCTGTCATCGCCACCTGATATTGCAAAATCTTATACATGTATAAAAAACTGCTGATATCTCCACATTGCTTATTAGGGTAATACTAAAAGAAACTTAACTATGACTGACCTGCAAATCTTTTACATTTTTAATTTTGTCTACTTAATAAGAAAGAAAGAAAAATGCGTTTATTGGCATTATAAAAAATACACCTTAAAACTATAAAAACAGAAAACAAATTATTATAATGCCAAAAGGGCCTCAGCTCAGCATAATGTCAGATGACAACACAAAGTGAACCACCTGACGCTGATTTTCAGCTGCAACCCACTAGTAGTGCCATACGCTAGAATAATAAACATATGGAAGTGTCTGTCCATTATAATAAATAATTTAAAGATAGTATAAAAAATAAAATAAAACTCATAAATAATCAAATAAAATTTTGTGACATACATGTGTGTGTGCATTGTGTTGTGAGTAAATGAGAAACTAAACTAAATACCCAATATCTGTGTATATCCTACATCATCATCATTTTCCTGCCCTTGTCCCATGTTACTTGGGGTCGGCGCAACACGTTTTCTTTTTCCACTCTCCCCTATCAACTGTCATGCTATCATTCACTTCCTTCTCTTTCATATCATTCCTCACACACTCCATCCACTTTTTCTTAAGCCTTCCTCTCCCGCCCCATCCATCAGCATTTATATTCATCACTCTTTTAGTCACATGCGTTTCCTCTCTCCTCATCACATGCCCATACCAGGCCAAACGATTTCCTTTCAACTTTTCTGTCACTGGCGCAACTTTTAAACTTCCCCTTATATACTCATTTCTTACTTTATCCAGTTTCGTTACTCCACACATCCATCTCAACATTCTCATCTCCGCTACATGCAATCTTTTTTCATCCGTCTTCTTCACGGCCCAACATTCCGATCCATACAGTACGACAGGCCTTATCACGGACTTATAGATTTTCCCCTTTAACTGGAGGGGCTGTGTATATCCTACATAATATAATAAATATTATCTATTTATAGAAAGTACATACAATGCAAAATCGTGTAACTGCGTTGTTCTTCTAAACTTCGAAACGGAGGTTGATGCGTTTTTATTATCATTTTGAGTACCTATATAACAACAATAATTGACAAAAAAACAAACTAAAATAAATGGGTAAAATTGATAAAATTGGTAAATATTACAAAAAAAAAAATATATATTATAATAAAAATCACCAGTCTTTCAAAGAGCATGGGAGATAATGGCCTACAAATTAATCTATCTGGATAATATTGGTGAAATTATTGTTGCTGTACTAGCATGGTCATATAACTAATATCCAGTTTGAAAAGCCTTATCCAGTCCCTGATCAGCAGGCTTCTTGTAAAACTTTAAGTTAGCTTTTGTGTATTTAATAGTTATAGATCTTGAGACACTTAGTTCAAGATACCAGCATAAAATAATAAATTGTCATGCTTGTGAAGCATTGATGTTCCAATCACCCTTCAAAGGTAATGGGTAAAACTGTCACTAGAAGGTTACTAGGCGACAGTTGATTTTCTAAGATTAGATAATAACATAATGAAAGAACCCATATATGGAGTCTTGACTGGGACGAACAACCCATTGCATTTATAGGCATCACTGATCATAAAAGCTGTAGACTGTAATTATTTAATATGGAGTAAGGGCTGATGATTGTACAACTGCAGACATAAGGTTGAAAAGTGGTTCACCGCCAGTGTCCGCGATGGTACCTTAGGACACCCCAGTCCTATTATGAAGATTACTCTATTTTGCTGTCATAGTTAATTGAACTCTAAGCCCTCTGACCGAATTTTCTTTCCCGTATGCAGCTACCATTCAGCTGTACTTATTTGTTTTATATGCACTTAAAATGGGTTCAGCAAAACCGCAACCTACTTGTTTATCAATGTCTTTTATGTTGCAGTCATACCTATTTACAAATAAAATACTTAAGTACCTAAAAAATCATGTGTTACCTTTATTTTTTGTTGTTTTGTTGCTAAGGTAAAATTAATAAAATTTAAACTTACACGAGTAGTTCATGGGTGTGTAGGCATAATATTATGAAAATGACATACCTGATACAAGTAATTCGCCATTGCTGGAAAACTCAATAGCATTTACACATCCGAAATGGCACACAAGTTCCCGTCGATACAAATTTTTGGCTGCATTTAAACGTTTGTTAAAGAATTGAGACTTAATATCTGGTAAGAGTCCGTATTCCCTTCTATTTAGATAAGATATAGGGTTCGCAATATTCGCCATGTTTAGAGCAAAACCACCATTTTCTCACGAATGAAACAAAACTTCTCTTGCCTTGTCGATCAGCTGTATTTTATTTTTAAAAACAATTTTGCGTTTCGTTATGCTTGTCAGTGCATAGCCGGGACGTTAAAAATTATTTTCTAGAAAATGTTATTTTTTGGCAAATATCCAAATAATAAATAATTATAAAACAAACAAGATCAAATAACGGAAAAAAATTTGTTATCAACTCCCCACGTCACAAAATGGTGTTGCTCTGCTGTGACATTCTAAAATCCTTCAACCGAGGTAATAAATTGAACGCACCCAATTCAATTTGATTTGAAACTGCCTGTCAAATCAGCTGTCAAAAAGTCGCATCGCATGTGGACGAAAGAAAACACGTGAATCTTGGAAATAAATAAAACATTATTTTGAATTAAAGTATCAGAAATCATACAAAAATATGGTAGTTGCTGAAAAAATGAATAAACCTGTACTTAAAGTTTCAAGTAAGTCTTAAATTTCTAAAACTAAAGTAATCCTAAATATTTGTAAAGTTTTCCTAATTATTGGCTTTGAATATTTTGTAGTGGATTCAGAATCAGATTCGTCAACCGTAGAGGAATCCGAAGGATCAGAGAGTGAAGTTGAAGACATGAACGAAGATGCGGAGCATGGCATCGAAGCTGATGCCGAAAGCGATGCCTCTGATGCCGAAAGTGATGCCTCTGATGCCGAAAGCGGTGCTCTTGAAGCCGAAAGCGGTGCTTCGGATGCCGAAAGCGATGTTCTTGAAGCCGAAAGTGATGCTCTTGAAGCCGAAAGTGGTGCCTCTAATGCCGGAAGTGAATCCTCTGATGATGATGAGGAAGAAGGCAAGACTGCTCTCGTAACAAATGAAGGCTGGGCAGACTCTGTAGCAAAGATCTTAGGATCTAGCAAACCAAAGAACAAAAAGACATTAGTGTTATCAAGGGCTAAGAAACATTCAGAAATAGTTAAGATTGTCAAGGAAGAGAAACCAGCGTTTGAGGTAATAGATGATACAGGAGAGAAGAAGCCAGTATTGAAGAAAGAAAAAGTAGAGGTGTCATCAGAACCTCCTGTTAAGAAAGTGGTAAGTTGTTTACTACAAAGTCAGCTTGAGTTTTGTTGAATGATTAAAAGTCAAATACTCAAATGTTTCCTATTTGGCCTTAAATAAGCACACTAGTATATTCCAATTGATCATTCATACTGGGCCACTCCCAAGTTATCAAAATCCAGTTGCTTCTCAAACTGGCAGCAGAAAATAAAACCTTTGGCAACTAAATTGAAATCATAATTATAAAACCTGAATCACTAAAAGTTAATTTTCTTTTCAGAAACATGATAAACCATCAATAAGAGTAAAGCCAAATGTACTAGAAAAAGACAGAGAAAGATTACTAACAAAAATTGCTACAAAAGGTGTAGTGCAACTTTTCAATGCTGTCAGAAACCAACAGAAAACTCTAGAACAAGAAATGGATAGAAATGATTTGTCTGAAGGTAAAAAAGAGAAAATATTGAAGAAGTTTGATAAGAGAGCCTTTTTAGACACACTTATGGGACAAAGCAAGTCAATTATTGTTGATGAAGAGACTAAAGTCGCAAAGAATGAAATCAAAGATGAGGATACACCAAAATGGAGTGCACTGAGGTAATAGAATGTGTTAACATTGTGAAACACTTTAACTACTAAAAGTGATTCAGTTGGCCTTTAGGCTGGGAGGGACAAGCCTCTGATAGTCTATATTTTTTTAATGTGTAATAATCTTCCCATTTCTTAGCAAATAAAAACAATTAGTTTTACAAATAATACTTTTCTGATATCTCTATTTTGTAACTACTAACTTCCTTTTTATTTCAGGGATGACTTCATGATGGGTGCCAAAATGAAAGATTGGGATAAAGAGTCAGTTGATGAATGACACTAATTAATAGTTTTAAGTACTATTTTAATAAATAATTTTAAATATCAAAGTCATATTTTATTCTTTACATTATTCCATAAAAAAAACTAAAATATATTCACATGTTTACATTACTTGTAATGTTATTTACAACAGTTATTTTACATTATACTATCAAACACATGGAAACAATATTACACTACCATCCCACATTCTGTATCACACATATTTATGCTCAGTCAGAGTTATTTGTTTTCAGTCATATTCTATTGCTGAACAAACAATCTTGGGCATGCTGGAATGAACAAATTAAACAAAAACTTCCTCTGAACATCACAACCAGCCTTCTTATTTGATAAACATGGTATATGCATCATTGCCTATTGAATGCTGTGTGATCTGCTTGGGCAAAGTGGAGTATATTTTGACTGGTAGGTTCCAGACCATGGTCTCTATAGACACATTTAGTGGTGCAGTCCAGTCCTTCTCTTCTGGGTTGGGTAACAGGTTCTCATTTGATGTAACGAATTCGAAATGGAGGCGCCAACTTAGGGATACTGGAAGAAAACGTATATTTTATATCTTTTTCCATCAGGAAAAAAAAAACGTTTTTGTCAAGAGATAATAAGGCCTGACTTTCAGTTCAAGGGCAATAAATAACTTCTGTAAACATCATAATATAATTAGTGCACTTAGCAATTCATCATAAAGCATATATGTCTATTTTTTTTTATTCATTATTGAGCCTAAGTTCCCTATTAAAAAAAAAGGTTAATGTAAAAAAATATCAATAATCCATCAATATTTACCATCATCAACTTCAAAAGCTGGTGTGATATGCAAAGGTATAGGTAATATCAGTTGTGACTGTGTCAGTCCTAGCGTTACTTCATGATATCTGGCCACCGTCATAGATCTACTGCTGGTGTCTTTGCTGACATTCTTAGAAGGTGACTTTGATTTGATCACCTCTTCTGGTTGTAGGGATACTGAGACCTGAAAAGAAGTATTGTCAGATTAGGTTCTGGTTATTCTAGGTAATATTTTAGGTAATTTAACGAGTTGTTACACAAATTTCTTATAACTTTCGGCAATCTTGTGTTCACACCCATCGGATTTTCAGAGATATAGAATATTTTATTGCTGCTAGGTGGAGATTTTTGATTTGTCACCCCTTAGGGCAAAAGCTATAATGTTTGTTTTCAACCATAATTACCTGCATACATGTGACAGTTCCCACGGAGAAGTCAAATGTCCCAACAATGTCTTCACCAAGTTTGTAAGCTGACTTGAACAGACAGAAGCGGCCAACCTTACCTCTGGTGTTTGTTATCATGTAGGAGTTAGGACTTCTTCTGGCTGTGAGATTCTGAAATATTAGCAAAGGGTATTTTTTTTTACAGGAATGCTAAGACGATATTCACAGAGCTTTTTCTTTTAGTTTTTTTTCTGTAGGTAACTATGGTCTTATCTGAATAAATATAAGTTTTTCATCCTCAAAATAATACAAAGCAATATGAATCTAACAACTTAAGTTTGATCAATCAGAAAAACTTAAGAGCATTTATTCTGAAAGTAGGCAACGTCGCAAATAGGTGTCAAATATTTTGTTGTTTTGATTAATTTGGCAATATTACTGTATGGAAATAAGAAATGTGGCTAACTAACGAACTAGAATATTAATTATAAAATGCAAAAATTAATATTGTTACACCAAATATTTAGCTTTAGATGTAAAAAAGGATTTGAAGACTTTCAGGTATATACTTTCCAAATGTCTTTTTTATCAAATTCAATGATAAAATTGCAATTCATTATTAATATTCTAGTTCACTAGTTAGCAACATTTCTTATTTCCTTATAGTAATATTGACAAAATAATCAAATCAAGTACATTTTTGACAGCTATTTGCAACGTTGCCAACTTTTAGGATAAAAGCTCTTAAGCCTGTTATCAAAATTACCTGTAAAACTTGTAAAGCCATAGTCAAAGGTGTTTCAACCTTCCTCTCTTCAGAAAATGGGTTGGTGGGCTGCAGTTCCTCAGTAGTCTCATTACCACATAGAGCAGCTAAGTCCTGCAAGTTCATGATAGGACTGATGGGTAGTACTCTGAATGGTATCCTGACCATTTTGATGTGGGAACCCACTTTCTGTGTTGCTATAGTTATTTTGTACGAGTACTTGACTGAAGTCCCTCTGTATGATGGTGGAGCCTCTATAGGGAGTGATTCTCTGTACCAAACTGGAGAATAAAACATGATTAAGTTCTTACAAAGAGTTTGTACATTATTATTGTACAGTCCTAGTACCCTCACTGTACCCTGCAGTTCAACTATAAAATTAAGTACTTACAAGTTTTAGTTTCACCTAATGGGATAGTCAAATCACAGAACAGTATTTTGGGCTTGGTGTGGAATATGACATCTCCAATATCACAAGAGGTAACTTCCAAGGAGGTAGTCTTCCCAATAGTTGGTGTCTTGTCACCTGTGTTCTTTGATGTGGAGTAGAAACAGTGGATCTGTGCTGAAGCCCATGCTAAGTTTTCTAGGGCATCACTGGAAAACATTATTAAAGTAAATAATGAGCCTTATTTCTTATTTGCTCTTCAAGTAAAGAATAAATCACGAGCTTCTGATGACTAGCAATAACAAGTAGCTTTTAAAATGACAGAAAAATAAGTAGATATTAAAAAAGAGGTATTACCAGTGACTTTGTGAATTCCTATGCTCTGGTTGAGCAGTATAGCAAAATGATATGCAGCATTCCAAAGCTTCGCCAGCTAAATAAACTGTACCAGTTGTTAATTTTGCAGATAATTCGATCATTGTTATGATATTTACAAATATGCGAACTCTAAGAAACAACTATAATATATCATCTAAAGTATAACTACAAGTATTCCAGCAAGTTATTTTTCAGAAGTATACTAAAGTGAAATACTAAAGTGAAATTGCTGATGCTCTAATAATTTTGATGATTTGTGATTTGATCAACAACAGTTGCTCAATGTTGCTGATGGTAGTGGACTTTGAATATAAAAGCTTTTTTGTTTCACTTTCTCTTCAACAAAAGGAATCATGCTATTTCAAACTTCATTCAAAAAATTGTTTACGAATTAATTACGCGTATTCTGAAGCTGAAACTGGAACGCAACGTAATGTCGTGTCAATGTCAAATGTGAAATTTGTGATTGCGTTCTGAAACTGAAAACCGGTAATTTCAATCCGGCTTATCAAATTAATTGATTTTTGAGTTTTATTACATATCGTTTTGGCATAAGACACGCACAACTATTGTTCATTGTTAGTATAATAAAATAAATTACCGGGGTGTCAGTAAAATATTAAGGACAAGGACTAGATAATTTAAAATAAGAACTGGATTTCCAAACGAAATTACTTTCCGTTCTAATTGTAGGTTAGAGGGTTGTCGTTTTTAATATGTAACAAAGGTTTTAATGAAAAGAAATCCACTAGACTAGTATCCTCTTTACACCAAAAAAACTTTCCCTGCTTGATGGGATTTCATTACTTTTTTGTTTCGGAGATGCTTGCAGCGTTGACGTTTCATTCTTAGAACTTGAAACGGAACGTAATTTAACGAATTTACGAATGGCGGATTTGAAAACTTACTCAAGTTTTGACTCGTATTGGTTAAAATAATAAAAATAAACAAAATGTTAATTTCAGACGGGATAAATCATGGAAAATTGCAATCGATAATCGTTGGGGAATTGAAAAAGGCGGGTTTAAAGCATCGGCTAAAGAAGATCATATTGAAAAGTGTAAAAGTAGGTGCATTTGCATTTCCTGTTACAAAAAATGTTTCTATTCAACGATTCTAACGAGAATATAATATGTTTCAGGATCACAAGACAGTATTTGGAGCACCTTTACTGAAGGTGCCATCGTGCAGTGTTATTTGTTGTGGCAGTACTTTGAGTGTTCCCTTAATTGTCACTGAGATGTCCTCAGTGCTTCGGTCCAACGCCCATGTCGAGGGGTTGTTCCGTAAAGCTGGCTCACAAAACCGCCAAAAAGATATCAAGGTATGGAAAAATACTATAGTGCAAACAGAGCAAAGAAGTGTTTTGATGTTTATTGCTGTTTATAAATTTTGGGCATGCCTATTTTTCCCTCCAAAACTCCTATTAGTCATCAAATCCATGTTATAATTATCATTCTTTACAATTCAACTGCTCATTAAAAACATTTTTTTTATGAATCATTATTAGGAATCTGTTATCAGCCATCACCATTACCCTTTTCCTGTTTAGATAATTTCACTGTTGCTTTCAATGTGCCATTTTTAAAATTTATAGAGACTATTAGATGCAGGGGGCTGCGTATCAGAAGGCCACCATCCTATAGACGTAGCAAGCGTACTGAAGTTATACCTCAGATGTTTACCAGAGCCCCTGATCAGTGCAGAAATACAAGACTTGTTGTTGAGATGTAGACTGACCGCAGGGGAAGACGCACAGAAGCCTATCCTGCACACTTTGTTGTTACTACCAGTATTACATGTTCATCTGTTACATTATATTATGGAGGTAGGAATTCTGTGCTGCATTTTATAAATTATTTTCTGTTTCCTTTAAGTTACCTTAACAATGATATTAAAAGAGGTAGCTGTGAGTTGCTGTGAGTTTTCTGTATAATTTTTTAACAAATTGAACTTACTTTAGTCTGTTTGAGAACATGTATAACAGCATAAAGTTAATTATATATTTCCTTGTTAATTGATAATTATGAAGCAAATACATAATCCACAAAAAGAAGTACTGAACTTTTTTTTTCAGAAGAAATTTCCTGAATATTTTACCAATCATTATATTTGTATGTTCCAGTTACTAAACTTCCTAGCATCCAGACACAAGGACAACCTGATGGACTCCTCCAACCTGGCCATAGTGATGGCTCCCAGTATTATGCCACTGCCGGCTGCAGCTTCTGCCCAGAGACTGGAGCACCATGTTGCACTTGTCAAGGTACCTGCTTGTTGTCCACAATAAAAAATAAATCATGTGTGCAATTCACATGTGGTAGAAGTGAAACCTTCAACCGAGGATAATTGTAGGTTTTAGTAATGATCATAGTGATACAAAGTTTGGCGACAATATTCTGCATTTGTTTTCAGCATATTTGAAGAATGTTATTATAAAAATGATGAAAAAACTCTACAAACGTATAATACGAAGTGAATGATTAGTGATTGATGAGTAATGAATATTGTCGGAAACTAGGTTTGCAAGTGGTTAGTTGTGCTCAGTTATTATAATCAATACTTGGCAAGGACTTTGCTGTGTCTGACTGCAGTGGCTGAGTGAACATGGTGGAACTAGGTATCTTTTGAAAAATATGTATGTAAAGTCTTACTATTTTGCCAGATGTTCATCGAAAACTCGCAACACATAGGAAAGCTAACTGAAGAGCTGATGACACAGCTGGACGATGATTCCGATGGCTATCTTGCAAGGAGGAAGAAGAAACGACGCAGTGGTTCACTTAACAGTGAGTTATTTGTCATATCATAGAAAATATTATACCATACATGGATATGATAGATAAAACCATGAAAAATGCGTGATGAATCTAATAATTCTGTGTGTTTTAGGAGTGTTAAACGGCCTCCGCAAAATGGTGTCGGGTAGTGTAAATACCCCAGCTACGGTCAATGAGAATGGCAAGACTCCAATTCTGAGCAAATCTGCAGCGAAACGGAAGTTCGACACACATGAAGGACTTTCTGCAAAAACGAAGTAAGTTTAATTGATGCAAATAAAATCTAATTTGTCACCCATAACACGATGCTAGATAAGTAAACAAGAACCCGAAGCCGTATTTGTAACCGCTTTTTTGTTGCACAGGAAAGAAATAACGAAAGGACTTCCGCAAAAAGAATTATCTTTCACGCCAATGAAAATGTAAGTCTTTGATTTTTGTTACACCTTTTTTTCCATCGTCATCAAATTAGCGAGAAATTGCAGATAAATTAATTGTCACATTAATCACTATACCATTTATTTTCAGGGGTATTGAACGAAAACGGTTACGATTAAGCCTCATGGACGCAAGAAGTACTCCAATCATCAATAGAGACTTCGGTTCTCACAAGAACTCTGAAACAAGCGTCAGTAGTGAAGATTTATTAACTTCCTCTGAACATTTGTTCAGCGCACACGACACGATAGACTTATCTCCCGATATGAAACAATCGGACAAAGATTACGTTAGGATCTCCAAACAGGAATATGAAGAGATCAAAAGCAGAGTATCAGCTATCGAAAACAGACTGTCTAGAGAATTCACAGATGTCATACCGAGAGTACAACCTCTGCAACAAGTACAAAATGTCTATGAACAAACTTTAGAGGAAGTTGCTATGTTGCACTGCCCCAGTTCCGATCATTTGGCGCGAAGGTTAAGTAAAGAACTGAAAATACGACCCACCGAAGAAGCCAAAATAATACGATCACCAAGTGCGCGGAAAATAGGCTCAATACGACGGAGATCCAAAGAGAACATCACGAAAATCGTAAGACACAAGTCCTGGAATGTTTCATCTCAGTCACAATCTAGTCAAAACACGGATCGGTTTTATCCGTACGTAGGACTAACTCGTAGACAGCGAACTAGCACCGCCAAACCTGACTTAGCAGAGCAGAAATCAACAAATGAATGGGATGCTTCGACATCAGAACACTCGCTCAACAATGTGTCAGATTCTAGTCAGAAATATCGCTTACGAAAACGAGCTAGTCTAATACCCGACTATAGCACTGAAAAACCCATTAGTAGAATACCGGCGCGCAGATCCCTGAATATTACCATCAACAACAGCTGGGATAACACCGCTTCGGAAAATTCAATGAACAACACTTTAAACTTAACTGGCAAATCTAATAATAGCATTTTGGCTAGATGTTACCAAAACATAACTTGTAGGAATCGTAAGCCAAGTCCCCCACAGTCGCAGCAAAAGTGGCGGAGTGCTGCGGCGTTCTTCATGGATAAAACTGGGGAATTGGAGAAGTCTAGTCAGACAGGCAGACCTTCAGTAAATAAACTGCGACGACAGAACGCTGGCGCCGTTCTTGCTAAAGCAAAGCTCTTTGAATCAAGCTCTGATAAATCCTCAGAAAGACAAGAAAAGTCCGCGCATACCGGGTTTGCGAGAAAGCCTAGAATAAGTGGTCAGCAAAATAAACCACAAAAGAGTGTAGCACATGTGAAGCCTAAAATCCAGTCTCCTGTTGTATCTCCAAATATTCCGGTCCGAGTTACAAGGAATATAGAAGTATCAAACGTCCCTTCGAAATCATATCGTTTGAACGTTCCCAGTAACAATGAATTCGAAAATTGGCGAAATGCTAGAAAGACGACGCCGCCTGTAAAGAACGTCGTTTCTCCGCGAAGTATGCTGATGAAAACCCCACAAATACCAGTGTTGAAGAAGCCTCTTTGTACTCCAAAGAGCTCTCGACTGCCAGCCCTTAGCAATGATCTCAGAAGGACTAATACGCCGCTGAAAGCCGTTCACATTTCTCCGAGAAGACGATCTCCACGGCAAAAGCAACGTGTGTAAGAAGGAATTAAATCAATGTCTGTTGATTATTGTTTATTTATGAATCTACCTATGAGTGACATGATTTTGTAATGTTAGTAAAATGCTCGTTTAGGTAAAATATTGTAACCAGTGGCCATGTGTAAATACAATTCTAATTATATTAGTCATGATTATATTAAAACGATTAACAAAAATGCTTTTATTCATTCATCTTATGATTGTATTACCTTCTGCATTCGGGTTTTTTGCGTAAAGGCAAGGATTCTCGATTATCGAGAATGTCCACGCGAGTGTCATAAGTCATAAGCAATGCCTGGCCATTGTTTTACATTCGGTTTCTGAAAGGCTAATCAACACAAAAAATTTGCTAATAGACTAATGTTCATAATCATTTTAACTATTGTGATTGGCTTACGGCCGATCAAATCACTTGTCTGTCTACTACTAGTCTATTAGCTAATTATGGTGTTGATTCGTTTTCCGTAAAACTGTAACAATGCTATTACGCCAAACTTTACGCCCGCGCCAGGGCAGAGTACGACCATTATTTAGTACAGCATTAATGTCAAGTGTCATTGACTCTGGCAGGGCCACCATCAGGGATTTTAATTTTGATTACACAAAAAAAATTGTCGCAAATTAGTCGAAATTTGTCGGTCACTGGCTCAAAAGATATTTAAAGGGTTTATAGATGGCCGATCTGGAGTCTCCCCAGAAGGCCACATTTATATCTCAAAAACTAGGGCACCTAGCGAAGATGTGTTTTCTCCCATATTTTGTCGCCAAGTCACAGATTTAATCGGGTCTTAGTTTAGGAGATATAATGAGTTCAATAAGTAAGGTATAGTCCAAGAGCTACATCGAAGAGTTCACGAAAAAGTGCCAAGAAAAAATATTTCTATTAATATGTGTACTTCTAGTTTTATCGGTCTAAAGTCCTTAGAAATGTCCGAGAGACATAAATTCTCAATTAAATACGTTTTTATGTTTTAAATTACTAGGTTAGAGTGGCTTAAACTCCTTTGAAAACATTAAACCTTGTTCTTTGTCTATTTGATGGCAAGATGTACAGTCGCATGCAACTGTTTTACCAGTTTTACTTTAACTTACGTGACGAGCAACTCGTTCTAAGTAGCTCGTCTGTACACGCGCATTTATCTTTCTCTTTCTTACTTACCTTAAATGAAACGGAGCGCAGCGATCTATCTGTCAGCGACTAAGTGGTAAATGCACATTGTGTTAGATAAATAATTACATATATTTATTGTAATTTGTTTATAGGGAATGAATACAGCTTTCTTTTGGTGGATTAAATTATAGAATAAGTTTCTATTTATTTAATTCGAAACAAAAATTCCTAATATTTCCATTCGAAATAAACTGGAAATGTATAGCTTGATGTGTAGCCGTGTGTACCACTGTATGGGGAAATTGAATTCTTAATATCTTTTTAATTACACACCGACTGAATCTGTAACTTGGCGACAAAATATGGGAGAAAACACACATCTTCGCTAGGTGCCCTAGTTTTTGAGATATAAATGGGCCCTGTTGGGGAGACTCCAGATCGGCCACCTATAAACCCTTTAAATATCTTTTGAACCAGTGACCGACAAATTTTGGTATTTGGCGACGAATTTCGACTAATCAGCGACAATTTTTATGTGTAATCAAAATTAAAATCCCCGATGGTGGCCCTGCCCGAGTCAATGACACGACCTTTTCAAGCCACACTGGTCTTTTAAGTATGTAGATAAACTTTGAAATTATTTCACACTGAAAGTGCTCGCCGCATCGCTGCCATTCCGGTCTGACCCGGCCCTTAGTATGTATTAGAATAATCATAACTGAAACTGTAACAATCGCAAAGCACATGCGGAGTGAGCAGCAAACTGGTCAGCTCGCCGACAACACGAACGACTCGCCTTGTGAAATGTTTAATTACGTCCAAGTTATAAAGGTCATTCGCTATAGCCACTTAGATTTTCAGCATTATCAAGGGATAAATTATAATAAATGAAATAAAAATCCAATTATAATATTATATGATGTATATCACGGATTTTACAGTGGTATTTTCTTGTATAAACAAAATATCCAGATTTCAATTTAATAAATTAAGAACTTACTGACAATTCAATAAATAACAATTTTCACATTCAAATATATATAAAGCATCGGCGCCACAATAAATTTCCCGTTATATTTGACATAAAAATTGAATAAAGGATTTTGAATTTGTTTGTTATTAATAAACATAAGTCATATTCATACTGTATGTGGGGTTTCAACTAAAATATTTTCACTTATACATTTAGCGATGATCACAGATTTGAGGATTATAAAAAAGCAGATTCAGAACATACCGTGCTATGGAGAGACGATTTAACAATTCGAAACTTGCAATAGTGATTACTGAGTAATTTAGGTTTCATTATAGCTTATGGGCTAACTTATCACTATCAGCACTCTGGCCGCTCACGCACGGCACTTTCCAGTTCCTAACATTGCTTCTCGATCGATATCAATACCAAATTTAAATTAACAATATAATAAAATATCAATTGTACCTAAGATCTTTTCCAATTAAATACGCACATTCGTTCTTAATTTGCATCTTATTATACACTAACGGGCCGCGTAGGCGGCTAATGATATCTCCGGACTATCTACTGGCTCACAGGCAAAGTGCTCTTTACATGAAGCGAGGCCGGCCGCATGCGCGCGACCCCGGCCTTCCATCTGAGCATAACGTACGTAATTCCATAATTAAACATACATGTTGTGATCAATAATAAAAATATAATGATACAAATACATTAATTACTACATTTTTCGATTATTGTGTGACAAAAATATTTACAAAGCGCATCAGGAGCGCCAAAATAGTTAGGCGAGGCAGACTCCTAAACGAGAGATTAATAAATGCGCCGCGCCATGCGTCCACGAACTGCGGCGACGACGGCCTCCCACGCCACTACACCAACTAAACTCAAGTACAAGTATCTTTATTAACTAAAACATCTGACCAATTAACTTTATTGTCAGGAGAGCTAAGGAATAAATGCCCCAAAATAAAAATGAAATCGTATAGTCAAAAAGTTAAAATTATATGGATTCATTATATTACAAAGTTATCCTGACTGTCACAGTCGCTGGATCGACAATTATTACATAACTAAATATCATAGATTTTTTTTTGAGAAACAAAAACTAATTTACTTCCCCATGATTATGAAACTAGTAGATACTATAATATATAAGCTACTACCAGTACATCTTATAAAACGAATAACATTATTCTAAATATCAATGTGATCTCTCGTTATTATGGTTTACGATTACAATTTGGGAATGCATGATACTACTTGACAAAATACAATAATTATTAAGTACCGATGATTAAAAAAACTTCCTACATATACAGATAGCGTAACAATGTCCGAAATATGATGAGTTTCGTCAACTATAAAGTAGAAAGATGAAAATACATTATATCAGCCGGATACACGTGTGCGAGCGGGAGCACACTGGCAGCGACTCCCTAACGAGAATATACAATACCAAGTTTTAGATAATAAAAATAATTGAACTAGAAGAGGGCGAGTCGCGACTCGCGGAGACAAATAACTACATTAAAATTGGCGGCGAATAACGCCTAAAAATAAATAAAAAGAAATATAGTTTTCCGACGAATACTGATATCCGACGCTATGCTGTGCGCGGTGGGCGGTATGGCGGGGGGCGGGGGCGCGCTCAGTTCACCATGAGCGTGTGCGACTCCATGGGCGCGGCCGAGTCGTACAGCGTGTCCGTGTCCTGCGTGGGCTCGCCCTGCAGCTGGCACTGGTTCGACAGCGTGCCCGCGCCGCAGTCGCAGAAGAATCTGGACACGACAAATAATGTTTTACTCACTTGTAACACGGACCCTTATCAATCACCTCAAAGATAATTTGTATAGTTCGCATGCATGCTACTCGGGCACAATTTTTCTTCAAATTAAGTAGCTCTGACTGTTCTGCAGGCAGAAGACAGGTAGCTGCATCCATTCAGTAGATCATGTTGACTTTAGATACTTTACTAGAATTAAATTAATGTGTTGTTACCTGTCATGGCGGATAAATTCTACGTCGTGTCCTGAATGGCACGTTTTGATACAATTAACGCAGATTGCGTTACGGTCTGTGGTATTGCAGGTCTGGCACCTGAAAATGAGAATAAAGATTTAATAAAAACTCAAGAACAGTACTGAAGCTACTAAAATTATGATGATGTAGATGGGTGAATTTTCATCAACACTGTGGCTTCTTGTTTGTAAAAATAATAGCTCAGCTGTGGGGACATAAATAACGTGGATATTAATTCTTTTTGTAACTAAACGCTTACTATACTGATGTGCCTCGCAACGCCTCACGTCATACTAAATACATAGCATAAGATCACGCCTGTTCGCCTGTTCTCTGCGAGGGGTTAGGTGGAGCTGTAGAGAACACCCACATGTCGTCAATTACGTTTAAGCCCCATGTAATAAGACCTAGTTTCAAACTACGTACCTATAGAAATCGTGCATCGGGAAGGAAGTGTAAGATGAGATTTTGTACAGGCACTGTCCACCACCCACGGCCTTCTCCACTGCGTCCTGGTTGCTGAAGATTTTGTTGCCCCTGACTAAGGGCGACACGCCCGATGCTAGACACAGACCTGCACGAACATACACAAAATTAGTTTTTGATAATAATTAATTCACTTGGTTAATATTTCAATGGCGAAGCGAAAGGTATGGTTGTCATGGAATAATTTATAACCTTTTACTACTGTTGAGTGGGTCTGCTTATTTGTGAAGTGGCATTGTCTCTAAATGATTCATGTCTAAGCCAGTCAGTCTTCTTCTTCTGTCTGGTGTTATATGTCCCGGCTTCAGCCAGGGCGCCGTGACGAAATTGTATTTCATAAATAAGTGCAATATTAAAAGTTGTAGCTAACATTTTGCAGTGAAGTTAGGAAGTTATGCAAACATTTTCTTTAGAAAGTGAATGTTATTATTATTACAAAGCAGTTTCTGACCTCCGAATCTGTTATTAAATATCTGATTATGTTCCAGTGTGGCGGTGGCGTTGTTAGTAATTTCGACGCCGGCCGCGAGTCCGTCGAAGATACGGTTGCGCCGCAGCACCGGGTGACTTTGTGTCGAGATCAGCACGCCCGCCTGCGCGTTGCGAAATATATCGTTCTCTTCGAGAACACCCTGCGAAATGACATAAGATTATACACTACTACCCTTTATACTGTGGCAGTAACTTATAAATACAAGATTATTATGTTGATTGATACACTAGGACGAGTTACAGACACCATCAAAAGACAATCGTTAATGGCATAATGTTCCCATTTCTATCAAGCATATTGACAAGATTATTTAGTTGTCTTTGTCTCTCGTGAAGAAATTGTGTCCTATTGAAGGTTTACACTGACGTAGCTTCAGTTTTTTGTGTAATCTTTTAGGAATATATAGCTATACAAACAAGTGGCTGAAGGCACAAACAAACGAAACAACAGCACAACACTCACCTTCCCCCCATTAAAAATACAAATACCCCCATCGCGCCCATCGAATATCTTATTCCTCTTGAGCGTTGGGTTGGAGTCAGTCTTTATCCACACTCCGGCCATAGCGTTGTCGAAGATCTCGTTTTGTTCCAGCAGCCCTAGGCCGCCGTTGTACACGAGAACTCCCCCGTTCTGGCCGCCCCATATCTTGTTGCCCCGGATCACCGGGTTGCTGCCCGTTCGTATCTGGACGCCTGAGTACAGGTGGTTGAAAATGTCGTTGTCTTCTAGTTTTCCATGGCCGTTATCGTAGAAGTATACTCCGACCTGTAGGAAAGGTTTTTTGATACTTTCAAAAGAATCCTACATCATCCTACTATGACGAATTAGAAAAAAAACTGTATGTTTCTAATTACATACAGCACTGTGTAATACTTATACATGCTAGTTCTTTCTTAAAGAACAATGCCCCTTCCTTAATGATCATCAAATTTTCATCCAACATCACATAATTTTGGTATATTCAGATATCTGGACCATACCTGCTTCCCCGAATGTATACGGTTGCGTCGCAGCACAGGCGTGGAGCCCGTCGTGATCCACACGCCAGCGAGCGTGTTGGCATACACCTCGTTCTCTTCGATCAGTCCCTGGCCCTTCTCATGCACATAGATACCGCCATGTTGGCCGTGGTGGATCTTGTTGTGCCTGACTATCGGATCACTGTTTGTACGTATCTGTAATTGGGATATAAATATTAAAAAGTAATATGTTTTGACGTGTGTAGACAGTACCTTGGCCGTTCGGTGTGCTGGCTGTAAGGCAGTACACGATGGCGCAGGGCCGTACTCCAAGGTATATTTTTCTACTCAGGCGCTGAGCAGACGATGGACAATTTGGAATCGTATGGAAAAATAACGCCCACGTAGGGTAAAATGCCGGAATTTCCATACGATTCCAAATTGTCCACGCACAAATTCTCCATTGTCTGCGCAGCGCCTTATTTACAAGATATTGATCAGTTTGTACGAAAAGTGGCACTTTGAAAACCAAATGGGGATTTTTTTTTAAATAAAGACGAATTAGTTGAAAATGAAAACAAAAAACGAGTTTACTCCAAAACTTATGGAAGTCATGCAAAAAAAAAAGGCGTTACATCATTGCCTGCCCCCTCACAAATGGGGTCTGATTGTAGGTGCCTCGGGCAGTCGGCATTATACTGTTAGATTACTAACATATGAAAACACAACAATTCAAAGACAAACAAAATTGGAAGTTATATTGGGTTCAGTCAGGGATAAAAATAATATAAAGGTCAGATAGAACTGACGCCACTTAAATTCGGTATTGCTAAACTTGGCATCACAATGTAGGTTGTGTTATTCTAGACTTCGTTAGTGTGGCCTGGGATGAAATAGTCTGAACTTTCGATTGGGTCGAGGATATTTCTGTCGAGACTGCTTTATATGGTAATAGGGTTGACTGTGAAAGTGAACCCCATGATAACATATCAGAAATGAAAATAAATCAAGATTATACGGGGGGTGTCCTGGACATCGACGCGAAGCCGGTTACCATGGATTCAGTACATGATTCTGGACCCCCCAACCGACGAAAAATTTCAACGCAGGGGGTTCAGAATTATGTACTGAATCCATGATAGCCGGCTTCGCGTCGATGTCCCTGCCACCCTGTATAATGTAGGCCATTCATTTAAATGCCATTTTGTTTCACAATTAATTTAGCGTGCGTTGGTCATGCTGTCATTACCAATGTGACAAATACTCAGGAGAATGTTCAAGCTATTACTCAGTGACTGTAAATGATATAACAGTAGTGTTGTAAGTAAAATGCATACTATAGATGCCACTAAAGATGAGACTTGACACACCATGTGGTTTAACTTGCGCAGTAGATTTAATGCCCGGTTCCTCTATTTTACGAATCGTTATTGTACATCGATAACCAATCGTTTTTGAGTCGCGAGTAACGAGCTGCTAAAGACGTTCCTAAAATCTACCTGCGACAAACACATGTTGGTTACCCGCTGACCGAAGCCCTCCGATGACATCTGTCCGGCGTTCATGCGTTTCGTTGTATCAGACAAGCTTTTTTGAATTCAAATTAAAATAAATGAAATTTGTGCTTATTTTAAGTATTCACGATGATTTGATTTGTAACTTTTTTTTTTTTATAATTTGATCTGATTTTGCTAAAGTAGTAATTTGGCATCATTAAAAAAATGATGTTAGCAATTATTGCCTTTTTTTTTTCTGAGGATGGGAAATCATCAAAGGAATTCTCCCGCTCTGGGCGGAGCGAGAGGGCGTGTCAGACTTTTACTGACTAAAACCCATCCGTGTTCCTTCCGTTGCCCGTGTGCCGGGAACGCGATATCCCTTTCGGACAAACCCGCAACCCCAGCAGGCATTGGCCCTTTCGGACCCCGTCATTTGGTGCTGACATCTCTTTGAGGCGCGCGTGGAACACAACGCGCCGTCGACCCGGGCCTGGTCCTTATCGAACGGCGAGCTACCCATTGCTCACCGTCCGCAAGCCCGCGCCTACGGTGGCCGGAAGTCGGCTCGCGACTCCCGACGCCCGGGGCGTCTCCAGCGGCGACTTGGGCCGCGAGGGCGCGCATCTTACATCTCCCTCTCCGCCTCCTCCTTCGCGAGCATTACTGCTTCGCAGGAGGTGACGGCCTCCCATGCACTCTCACTCCGAACTATGGCCTGAACCAGGGCCGGACGCGAGAGATCGCTTCCGTGAGGACACGGCGGTGCTCCGCACAAGCCGGGCAGACCTCCACCGTATGCTCCACCGTGTCCTCCGGGCGATCCACACAGTGGTGACACCGAGACGTTTCCTCCCGCATTATGCGGCACAGGAACCTCCCGAAACAGCCGTGTCCGGTGAGGACCTGCGTCAGGCGGAAGGTGAGGACGCCGTGGCGCCTCTCTAGCCACTCCTCAAAGAGGGCACTTATCGCCACAATTGTGGCGTGCCCAAAGCGACTAGGCCTAAGTCCCGAGTTGATGGTTTTGCGGGCGGTAGGTACCTACCTACCTACTCTAAGTAGTTTTCCCTATAGGCATAGAATTCGAAAGAAAATGACACGTGTTATTGTGTTCAGGAATTGTTTTGATCATTAGGCTATTAGTGAAGAATGACAGCCATTACCTACCGTCCACAGTGATGGACAATGGTCAGTTGAACCTCTCAGATAAATATCTTTCAATAGTCACATGATTCCAATAGGTATTATAGCTATTTCCAGTAGGTATTGGCAGGCGAGGACCTGCGTCAGGCGGAAGGTGAGGACGCCATGGCGCCTCTCAAGCCACTCCTCAAAGAGGGGACTTATCGCCGCAATTGTGGCGTGCCCAAGCCATTATTGCCTAAGTGAGCAAAACGCAACTGTGGCGATGAAAATGAATGACAACACAACACTGTGCCTGTTAATTGTAACCAATCTTTCCCAAAGAATAAATACTATCGTAAATCTTTCCAATTATTCCATAACTAGTAAATAAATTGAAAACACTAAAACGAAAAAACATTTTAAAAAATCAACTATCGTTTGGTAATTCCTTCGAGTAATACCACGTTTTACATCGGAATCTGAGCTATTCCAGTCGAATAACATTTCTAGATCACTCAATTCACTATCTGAATGACACATTTTAATTTATTTTAACATTACTATCGAAAACACGTAAAACTTTAGTACTCAACCGACCAATTTCGGGTGGTAAAGAAATCACATACGCCTAGTAACTTTGACAGCTGGTTAAAGTTTCAATAATTTTATAGAAACACTACAAGCTGTCATCTCCATACATTTACCTACTATCCGTTATTCGTAACCCTCCCATCCGTAGGTAACAAGCCAATGGTAGCATCCCTTATGAAACGTTTTTTAAAGGAACACTTTTCAGCTACGCTCGTAGATAATTCTACCATCCGTGAACAAAACGAATCGTTTCGCGAGTATAGGAACCGGGCGTTATAAGTCTCTTTAGCGGTATGAGGCGCCGGGGCGTCATCGGGGAGGCGAAAAGAGCGCGGGAGGCGCGGTAGTCTCATTTTTCGTGGCGCTTGTTGTACTATGATGTCGTGATTTTTAACGACTAGGTTTCTAACTCGCAGATATCTTTTGTTGCTTTATTAGACAAAAATGGAAGTGTCTAGAACTAGTCTTGTGGAGCTACATAGCTCAATCCTACTGATGACTGAATTTTAATTATATCAGGACAAAATAAACTGACGCCTTACCTGTATACCAGCTAAAGCATTTCCATAAATATTATTGTGCTCGATCAATCCGCGTCCCTCGCCGAAGATATACACCCCGCCTTGATGTCCGTTGTATATTTCATTGCGCCTGATTGTAGGGTTGCTATTAGAGGTGATCCAGACCCCAGCAAAGTTGTTGGAGTGTATCTTATTGTCTATGAATTGGCCCAGCCCTGATTCATGTACGTATATGCCGCCTGTTTGTCCATGGTGAATCTCACAATGAACTACGGTGGGATTAGCGCCAGCTTTTACTTCGAAACCAGCGATTCTATTGTTGTGGATGTCGTTTGCTTCGAAATAGCCCTGTAAAATTCAAAATGATTTAGACTTTATGTTAGTTCTCTTAAATTTTGGTTTCGATTAATTAAGGTTCATTTCTTGATTTGAATGTTGGCATAGCTCTTGGTAGACATTTGAATCAAGCAATGCAAATCACACTCTTAAGCAACACTCATTATTCCTTACCAGGCCATTTTCAAAGGTAAATATCCCGACATCCCTGCCATGGTGTATATGATTACGGCGCATGATCGGGTTGGCGAAGTTCTTCACCCATATCCCGGCTAGCGCGTTCCTTGAGATCTCGTTGTCTTGGTATGCGCCCTGCGCGTAGTCGGTGACGTACAGCCCTACGTTCTCGCAGTCACTGATGTCACAGTGCTTGATCACAGGGTTCGCGCCCGCGCCGCTCACACATACAGCCGCTCCGACTGTAGAAAGAATAAATTTTTATTCACAAAATAATAAAAGCTGAATAAAATCCAAAATATAGGCGACAATACGACACTGATGAATAAGAGAGTAATAAGTTTATGTGCATTACTGACTCACCAACACTAGCGCTCCGTATGATGCAGTGATCCACAGTAGGCGAGCAGTTGTCGGACACTTCCAGACAATAATGCTTGTGGTGCTGCATAGTACTGGTCGCATCGGGAGAAAACTTGAGCGTCATGTGACCGGCGTACGCGCGGTTTGCTCCCTCGGCAAACGTCAGTGTAGACTCAGCCTCGCGCTCCAGAACCACGGATTCAGCTACATTGCCTGGGGCACAACCTAGAGGAAATGTAGCGTTAGTATGTGGAGGTGACGTGAATAGATGGTTTCAGTGCTTACCGAAAAGAGCGGTACTGGCAGCACTGTTTGGTACTTGAAAACAGTTATAGAAACTTCCTGTTTTTATTTCCGGTCATCACAACTAAGATTTTTTTTTTGGTAAAAGATTTGATATTACAACATTTCAACTTGACAATCTTAGGAGGGAGCTTATTTCTTAATTGAAGCTGATGCTTGAAATATTTTTTTTGTATCAAGCACCTTCACTACTCATGTAAATAAAATGTTGTACAATCATTACACTGAACATATTATTTTAATGAAGTTAACATTCTTACAAAAACGCAAGTCTTTTACAACAGAATACTACATGTTAAGATCCCAGCAGATTCCAGGCTAAGAGTGCTGTCTGAAATCTATATCTATAGAAATTGCAAATTAAACGTCAATTTTCGTGTCTGTTTGTGTGACCGTGTTGTTCTTCTAAACTACGCAACGGAATTTGATGCGGTTTGCAACATAATTTATAGAAATAATTCTGGATGGTTCATAATGTATCTTACAGTAATATTTAAGTCAAATAATTATAATAAAGAAATCTCGAGTTTTATCAAGTCGTAAAACGGTGCGAAGTAAGGGTGGGTCACTAGTTATATACAAATGATAAAATGGCTCACCAATAAGCTGCACATCGGTATCGATGGCCAGGCACTCCTCCTGGTACAGGCCGGCGTGCACGAACAGCAGCGCGGGCGCTAGCGGCGCCGGCGCGCGGCGACAGACGCACACGGGCGCGCCGCACGCGCACGCGCCCGCCGCGCCGCACGCGCCCGCCGCGCCGCCCGCGTGCGCCGCGCCGCCGCCGCGCTCCTCCACGTACTCGAGGCCCGCCTAGCCAGATCGTTCTTTGTTAATTGGTGCTGACGATTTAGTGAGTAGGAATGTTGTGTTGTGAAATCTTGGGTCAAAAAGATAATGACTGCACATGAAAACGACGTAAGCCAGAGCCAATTGTCAGAAATTCTCAAAGAAACTGAAAACCACATAAGTATCTGTGGGAACTTCACTTACAACCTACTCACATTTTCAATGGTTATGAATGACATGAACAAAGAGAATTTTAAGCAAAAAAAGTCTTTAGAGTTGCAAGTAAATGAAAAAGTATCTTCATTTACCTGTAGTCGGAGGTTTTTTGTTTCTAACACTCACCCTAATTGTGTTATAATGTTTAATACGCGAGTCCTTCTTGGGACGGTAGTTGGGTCGCACATGAATGCCGTAGTAGAGCTGCCTAAAGCTTTCCTTCCAAGGGTTGTCGGCGTCGCACTCGTCCGGCGCTACGAACTCGAACTGGCACGGCGCGGGGTGCATCAGTGGCATGTCGTACTCGAACACCGATTGATACAAACTTTTCCTGCAGAACGAGTTTAATCATTTAAAGCTCTTTCTAATTGACTTCAGTATAAAAAAAGTACAAATCAAGCCTTGAGTAGAGAATAGAACCAACAAATTCACCAAAGAGTTCAAAGAATGCTTTAAACAAAGTATGGCTTGTACTTGGTTTTAATTAAATTGCTGCTTCACTGCAATCTTTTGCTGGGAACCCATAGATCTGTAACTATAGTTGTTATTTTCTGGCACCTTGGAACTAGAAAAGACTCGATTGCAAGAAAATACTACTGTACTTACCCTAACAAGGTACTGTTATGTTTATCCATTCATAATATTCATGAATATTGCTAAACCTAAGTTATATTTCCAAACATTCGCAACACCACTTTCTTCAATGACTTTCATATAATAGACCTACTTTTACATGAATGTAATGTCAAGAATAAAAAAAAAAGATGTATAATGTTACCATAGTTCAGTGTCGTTAGCGATCGTATTGAATCGCTTGCAGACTTGCGCGACGCGACAGAGGTCCCGCTCTGTCAGGTGTGATAAAATACACAGAAGAACTTCATCAGGCAGCTCATACTGCAAGTACTGTGATACATTGCACACATCCACTCCTTGAGATAAAGATCTGTGTGTGGGAAATATACATTATTTTATTAATCGTTTTAAACATTGATAACAAATCCACTAGGAAGTTGTGTCTCTTTAAAAGCAGGTTTATGTGCATAAGGGTTAAGGATGTAAAACATTGACTTTTTGTGTTGTTATGATGGTTCATTATAAGTTTAGCAACATCTGCAGGTGTGCAACACATGGCACAATATTTAAATGCCTATTTGTTGCAGTGCACTTTGATATTCTTTTGTTTGAGTAAATTACAATCTTGTAAACAAAAACAGTAAGTAAGACATAAAGAAACTTGTAAAAATCTGGATAACTATATTAGTGTACTGACGTTCTAGGCCTCTTCCTGGCGGGTAGAGAGCAAGCGCCCGAGGGTCCGGGCTCGTGGTAGGCGGGCGGCGACTTGCGGCGCAGGTCGTAGGGGCTGTGGTGGCCGGGCGTGCTGGCCGGCGCGGCCGCAGGCACGGGCGGCGCGCCGCCGCCGCCGCTGCCGCTCGCGCCCGCGCACGCCGCCGTCGCCGCCATCGCGCTGCCCGTCACGTTGTTGGGGCAGGGGACTGACTCACATGGCTCGCCTGGAATTAAATGATAAATGAGTTTTAGTCATGTGAACAAAAGATCGAAAACCATGTCCAGCTGGGACATCATCCGAGGGCATGGCTAAATTGAAAAAACTGAGCTCAATTATAAACATTCAGATTCATTGACAGAAACAGCACTGACATTATGATTAAGGTAACAACAACACTCGTTTGCATTTCAGTGACATGATTGCTGTAGTAAAGTTACCTATTTAGTCTATTTTTGCTTAACAACCAGAGAGGAATTGTAGTTTAATTAAATATTGTACACAAGTTAACTTTCTTTCTTCCTTGTAAAACAGTTAGTTACATTAAAAGTTCAATAAATCTACATGAAAAACACATAGAATTAGCTTTAAACTGTGTAGTATAATTTCATTAGTAGCATCCTATGTAATTTATAGTAGAAAGTAAACCTACCTGAAATTAACATTGTAAAAATATGATGTTGCTGTGTATTGATTTTATGAAAAACCCCTTCAGAATCTTGGCTTATCTACTTTATCCAAAGTGCAGCAGTCTGCACTTTTCATGACCAGTGTCATGGTACTACTGAGGTAGAACATGTGTTTACAAACAAACCACTTATCAGTTTTTATGGGATTGATAAGTCATTTGAAAATACCAACAAATCCTGTTTTATTGATAAACATTGCCGAGACAATTACCTAATTACTGATAACTAACACTGGAATTAGTTATCAATGTAATTTGCATATAATTAAAGTTGTTTTGTTGGTATATGTACATATAAGCACAATGTTTACTAATCCTACTCATGAATTCCCACATTCTTATAGTCAGTATAACAAATTCACATGCTCTGGTTATTAAAACAAAATATCTAAATCAGGCCTCAGTACACTTTGTAACATCTATGTATTAGAAAGTAGTTTAAGTAGTTTGATGTGTTGCCAAAACTTTTGACCCATTTAAGATTTGGATGTTAGAGTTGTGCAAAATTATCTTCTTAAATGCAAACAGATAATATTATATATAACAGTATTTTTTTGTGTAGTGAAAATTGGCTAATATTGTGTTATAATGAGTCACTACCATGAATGAATGCTTAAATGTAATGATGAATGTATGTAGTTAAATTTAAACAAACAATCTATTACATTGAATTTCAAGTGTTGTGACTAATATTTTGTTTATTTCATGTGTAAATGATTTTTATTGAGAATTTAATGAGTTTAAGCTGTTGTTTTATACATCTAGGTACTGAATTAGATTTTTTAACCTCATTATTTTAATATAATTTATTCTTTTATCAAGTTGTTTGGCTGGCCTTACAATGTTGGTGTCCTTTTATATTATTATATGCAGAACATATTAATTGTTTCAAGTTCATTATTCATATTTATCATAGTTAATTTTAAGTAGTGCAATAGAATAATCCACCAAGTAAACTAAAACATTTCCTTATCATATTAAAATCATATGTTTTCATATTGTATTATTCTACATGCATAAAAGTTTGTCCATTCAAAACTGGTATTCATTGACAAAGCTTGGAGGTTATTATGCAAAAATATCTTTACTAAATTGTACTTCCTTATATCTTTATGTCCTTCACAATTAGCCGTATATTAACTGTGTATAGTTTACAGTAATGTTATTCACAAGGATTTCACAAACTATTTGTTTAATACATGTTTGATCATGAGAACAAAGGTACATGAAATTTTTAGGCATAATATATAATTAGGAAAGAATTAGACAATAGATATTTGAAGTTATTAATTTATTGTAAGTACTACCTATTTAATAGGTATCATTCTTTGAAAAAAAAAACAACAGTAAGTGGTTTCAGAATGAGAAACCTAAAGATTATTAGGTTCATACAAAAGTTCAATAACCACAATGGGAGTAATAATGTCACACAAGTTCACAATGAGTTTGGTGAAATAAAATGTTAAAATAGTCCAAAATCAAATAACATTTGCGTAAATACTCTATATTCTAGCTTACAGTGTTCATTCTAAAGTGTTCATTTTAGATTTTGACAGGATTCAATGTCATACAGATATTTTTTTTTGGTTGAGCAGCTTAAAAATGGGTATGAGGCAAAAAATAAACAAGTACTCGACACTGTAGTAATGTGTGAGAACTGAAATGAAAAAAGTTTCGTAACTGCACACAAATATATATCGGCTCTTCGGCTATGTATCAGAACAGCTGTTTCGTCATCCT
This sequence comes from Agrochola lota, assembly GCA_947364205.1. Lineage (NCBI taxonomy): Eukaryota > Metazoa > Arthropoda > Insecta > Lepidoptera > Noctuidae > Agrochola > Agrochola lota. The sequence goes on along the minus strand of OX376235.1, from coordinate 13,173,718 downwards.
GTGTAAAATAAGTTTTGATCTAGCAAATCAATACCCATATTGCGCAAAATGTCACTGAAATGGGCGATCCGATATCATCATGAAACTTTGGATGTATGAAAATAAGAATTTACATGTCAATCAACGTTCGAGGAACAATGATCGACCAATTCAAAATTCAACACCAAGCTCCAACATTTTCGTATAAAATGGGAATGTCAAATCTTTACTACAGTTGCATAAATTAGCCATTACTACACTACTTAACAACTTCTAAATGCATTTACGTGTAACTCAGAGTTACATGATCAAGGAAATATGAATAACGAAGCATTTCTAAAGATCGGGGCGACTTTGGCCGACCCGGATTACTTACTCGATTGTGTCCTAGAAGGTAGTGGTATTCGATGTCCGCCTTTTCTCCGCGATCTACGAACGTAAGAACGCGAAGAGGAAAACGAGGCACTAGGCATTATTTCTTTTAACACTTATTTTCACTAGAATTCGGCCCTAAACAAAGGAGACACCCGCACCAACACCGTCGGCCATTTTCTGTTTAGATTAGATTGGGCAGACAAACGGGAAACAGAGATTAAACCACATTGATTATTGCTAGATGAGAGTTCTATTGTTATATAAATATCACACTAATCACTGACACTAAAATTATGATATTAAACTGATAATAATCATTATCTGAATAAATTATGATGAAAATTCACACTACCCTCAAGCGATGGGCGACTCTCAGCAAAATATGGCGGATTTCGGATTAACATGGCGACCGATCACAGCGCCATCTACGAAATAACAAGCAATTTTTTTTTACATATTGGCGCGTTCAGAATAGTATCGTTCTATTTAATATTGTTCAAAATTTAAAAACTTTTTTATTTTTTTTTTTTATGTTTTTATTTTTCATTTTTCAGTTGTGGTACCTACCCTACACAAATTGCCCCGCATTCCGAGTTAGGCTGTAATCGATTTGAGCGATTTGAACGGCCGTTCCGAATAAGCCTTAGCGCGATAACGATGTATTGTGAATCGTCATAGATGATGTCATGACATGCGCCATCTTGCGATAACACCGACCATGCCTATTACTAATATCACCGTGAGCGCTGTCAAAGATGACAGTTGTGCTGTTTTGTTTTGAGTCGCATCTTATCTTTAGACAAACGTGGCATCTTCGAAATTGTGCTTCTGGCTACCGTGGCCACCTAACCAACGAAGAAGAAGAAATGTGCAATATAAACACAAAGAAATATGCCCCGCATTCCGAGTTAGGATGTAATCGATTTGAGCGATTTGAACAGCCGTTCCGAATAAGGTCGCTTTCCGAATAAGAACGTAATCGCTCACAGCGCTGACATCAATATTTGACGTTCCGAGTTAGATATCACGATTATGACAGCTGAGGGCTGTCATCAATTCGGAACGCCCGTGAACGTTCTCACGGTGCTCGCTCAACGTCAAAACTTGCATATCATATTTCTTTGTGTTTATACTACACATTTCTTCTTCTTCGTTGGTTAGGTGGCCACGGTAGCCAGAAGCACAATTTCGAAGATGCCACGTTTGTCTAAAGTTATGATGCGACTCAAAACAAAACAGCACAACTGTCATCTTTGACAGCGCTCACGGTGATATTAGTAAAAGGCATGGTCGGCGTTATCGCAAGATGGCGCATGTCATGACGTCATCTATGACGATTCATGGGACAGCGTTAACGCGTTCATGCTAATTCGGTACGGATGTTAGCACGCTCAAATCGATTACAGCGTAACTCGGTACGCACCCTAAGCCTTAGTGCGATAACGATGTATTGTGAATCGTCATAGATGACGTCATGACATGCGCCATCTTGCGATAACGCCGACCATGCCTTTTACTAATATCACCGTGAGCGCTGTCAAAGATGACAGTTGTGCTGTTTTGTTTTAAGTCGCATCATATCTTTAGACAAACGTGGCATCTTCGAACCAACGAAGAAGAAGAAATGTGTAGTATAAACACAAAGAAATATGATATGCAAGTTTTGCGTTGAGCGAGCACCGTGAGAACGTTCACGGGCGTTCCCGTTCCGAATTGATGACAGCCCTCAGCTGTCATAATCGTGATATCTAATAGAGATGTGTCCCTCACTCATGAGGTGCCTCGTTTGAGGTACTCGTGATCGCAAATTGAAAGAGTTACTCGAATTTCAACATTGAACCAACTCACTCGTTCACGCGTCCTCACTCAAAAATTGACATTGACAATATTGACGCGAGTACTCGCGAGTGAGTATTGAGTGAGCTTAGTGAGTGAATGAACCGACTTTCATAATTGTACAGAATATACAGAATGAGTTCGGCTCGTGAGGTGAATACATCGACGTACGACTCCTCGCCTCAAATGAGGGGTACCTCTTGAGGACCTCGCGAGGTAAAATGAGGTACTCCCTCAACCTCATATAAAAATGATGAGTTACCCATCACTAATATCTAACTCGGAACGTCAAATATTGATGTCAGCGCTGTGAGCGATTACGTTCTTATTCGGAAAGCGGCCATGTGATATGCAAGATTTGACGTTGAGCGAGCACCGTGAGAACGTTCACGGGCGTTCCGAATTGATGACAGCTCTCAGCTGTCATAATCGTGATATCTAACTCGGAACGTCAAATATTGATGTCAGCGCTGTGAGCGATTACGTTCTTATTCGGAAAGCGGCCATGATATGTAGATAACAGTAACAGGAAGCACTACGTATAACATCACTAAATGGAAAAAATAGGAAGCTAACTCAAAAACTACGTCAAGAATAACCTTTTTATTTTATTCCTGTCTAACGACGAATTCCCATTCTGAAATAGACTCAAATGACACAACCTAACTATAATTATTTTAGTTTGACAGTACTAAGATGGTACTGAGATAATAATTTAGTGAACATGAGAATGTAGCTATTCTGAATTTGACATTTTTCTCCTAAAATTAAGATTGTCTAACTAAATCTAATTTAATCGCGATTAAAAAGGTGTGGAATAAAATTACTTGTCATGAACAACACCAAAACCTCGACTTGTGCAAAAACAGTACTGTATCTTTTTTTCTTTTCTTGGGTTTATATTTCGAAAATGGTATGTCCTATCGCAAAAATTATGAAAATTTCGACCCCCTTTACAGAACCCATAAATCCCTTAAACTCAACATGTAGGTAATCATTTTATATATTTTCTATACAAAAAAGTGAAAAAGTCCATAGAAAACACGTCGAGGCTGCCTCCCATGCACGCCTCCGGCTCTAAAAAAAATTCACGGGTGGCACACGATTTTAGTTGTGTAAAAAATAGAGATTTTTTTTGCAGAACAGCTTTATGATTCTCTTAGCCAAAAGTAAGGAATTTTAATGATAGTTTAGTTGGTTTTATTCGGTGTATGTATGTAAGTACAAGAGAATCGACATCAATGTAAAATATAATTTCTCCACCTCATATTTAGTGTATTTTCTATTTAATTTCATAGTTATTTATTGATCGTAAGAAAATGAATCTACATTAGTAAAGTTAAACCAGAAAAGGTATGCGCTTCGGTTATCGAACGTTATGTCACAGAGTAATTTCCCACAGAACGAAACTTCCAAGTTGACTGCCGCACTTTGGAGTAGGTAAAGTTTTCTCTCTTTTGGCTAACGTACTCCGGTCACAGATTAGCATCTGTCATTCAAACGTTTTGAAAAGTTATTGGGATTACATAGAGTTGTTATTTCATTGTTATCTTTATCAATAAAAATACAAAATAGGCAAATAGATTGTATCCGTTATACAGAACACATAGTCGCGCGTTCATATTTCCGAAGAAAGCTGATGATTCGAGAAGTTCAAACTTGCTTGTCAACGAAACCGTACTATTGTTTTTTTACTGATGGCAATTAAATTTAACCAAATGTCACTCAGCATTCATTTATTGACACTCAGGCCGCTTTCCGAATTAGAGCGTAATCGCTCACAGCGGTGACATCAATAGTTGGCGGTCCGAGTTAGATAGCACGGTTATGACAGCTGAGGGCTGTCAACAATTCGGAACGGTCGTGAACGCTCTCACGGTGCTCGGTCAACGTCAAGACTTGCTTATCATATTTCTTTGTTTTTAAACTACACATTTCTTCTTCTTCGTTGCTTAGGTGGCCACGGTAGCCGGAAGCACAATTTTGGAAATGCCACGTTTGTCTAAAGTTATGATGCGATTCAAAACAAAACAGCACAACTGTCATCTTTGACAGCGCTCACGGTGATATTAGTAAAAAGCATGGTCGGCGTTATCGCAAGATGTCGCATGTCATGAGTTTATGTAACCGGTAGTAGCTCCAAAAAAAAAAAGTATTACTCAAGCCCCCGCGGTTTGACATTGACGTACGTCACTTTCAACATTTTTCAGAATTTTTGGTGTTACCTGTAATTTTTTGATTATTTTAGGTCTAGTCGACGAGAATATCCGTCAGGCCATAGAGTGAAACTTCCCACAGACCATATTAGCCCTTATTTTTATAGTAAAAATTAGAGATGGAATCGGTACATTCGGCATATTTCTTCATGTTCGTATTCGGCCGAATATTCGGTTAATTTGCCGAATAATTACCGAATATTTAAATTATTATTAATATTTAAAAAAAGAACACTTTATTGAACAGTAAGTTAACTAATTACTAAATAAGTGTGTTTTTTTTCTGAAAGTTGTACATTGTTTTTTTGTAAGTAAATGAAAGAAACACTACTTTTTGTAACAATTATTTATTGACAAAATAAAAAAGATTAACTTTTAAAAATCAATTTAAATAAAAATTTTAATCAAATAAACTTCTGCTTTTTTTTAACAAATGATAAATTAAACTAAATTAAATTTCTATGAAATTAACAATTTTAAGAAGACTGCTTTGTAACAACTTTTTCTGAAAATATTTTTTTTAGAATATATTATAATAACTACTATCTTTAGGAACCAACACAAGTATTAAAATATGTATATAATCAAATTAAGTTTTTTTTTAAATAAATATCTATGTATGCTAAATAAAATTTATGAAATCAACAATAAAAATAATAATAATATCAGCCTGTTACTGTCCCACTGCAGCGCAAAGGCCTCTTCTCATACAGAGAAGGCACGAGCATTAATCACCACGCTTGCTCAAGACGGGTTGGCGAATTCAGAATTATATTAACTATAAGTCCACGTTTCCTCACGATGTTTTCCTTCACCGATGTCAGTAATGTCCAAGACAAACTCAGACAGTACATATGAATTGAAAAAGTCACATTGCTACTTGCCCGGATTTGAACCCACAACCTCGTGCATGAGAGGCGAGGCCTTAATCACTGGGCCATCACGTCATATAAAAAAAACCATAAATAACAAATATTAATTTGCAACATAAAAATTGTCATAACTAATCTAATTAAGTTTTTTTTAAGTAAATGTCAACATAAGTCAAATAAAATTCTTCAACCGTATGATTCGGCCGAATATTCGGTTCGGTACATTTTGGACCGAATATTCGGCCGACCATTTGTATTCAGTTGCACCTACATTCGGCGCATCTCTAGTAAAAATAAAGATTTAAGCCGGGTGTGCAGTCGTTTACCTTAAGCATACAGTGGGGTTTGAAGGAGAATAGTGTTTGGTTTACCTCAAGGATACATTCGGCCCCTAAGTGCTATGACGATTCATAATACATCGTTATCGCGCTCAGGCTTATTCGGTACGGGCGTTAGCACGCTCAAATCGATTACAGCGTTACTCGGAATGCAGCCCAGTGTTGCCAGATGCATTAAACTCTATATCTGTAGTAGAAACTGCTAAAATCTGTATTTATATCTGAATGCTATTTTAACTTGAAATCTGTATTAAATCTGTATGTATGGTCAAAAGAACCAAAACAGAATAATATACCTACTTACCGAATGCAGTCAAATTACGTTCTGCTTCTTTTGAAAAAGAAGAGAATAGGTTTGATTCATCAACTAACTCGACCTCCACGACACAGTTACTGGGTAACAGGATACCCCTTGTTAAGACTGGTTGTCAGATTTTTAGGATTTATTATTGGGAATAAATCAATGTCAAATATCATTAAAAGTTTGTACGAAATTAATTATTTACGATAAATGCATCACGAGAGTGCAGTATTTTGGAGAACACGCAAAAATCTTTAATAGGCGGATTCCCCGTTTGAAAAATAAGTGACACGTAAGCCACTGACTGACAGAACAGTGCTACCTATCGCGATTTATTTACCTAAATTCCGTTTTAAAGCAGACTAGGCTATTTAATCAATAGAATTAGAAAATTCTGTATAAAATTCTGTATCCATTGCTTATCTGTATCATAAATCGAAAATCTGTATAAATACCGAGTAATCTGTATATATGGCAGCACTCATGGTCTAATAAAACATATATTATTATACCATGGCAGCACTGATATAGCCTCAGTCAGTGTCTGTCATTGAATCATTGTCAGTCAGTCAAATGTCTTAATGTCATAAAATGTCTCAAATGCTGTTTTGAAATCCAAATTTTCATTATTTTGTTTATGTAATTTGTGCTTTTATTGTGCTTGTACTTAATATTAATTAAACATGTCTTTAATAGATTGGGTTGGTGTCAGTCAGTGCAGTTTGTCTGTTTTCTGCTGTATCTTTCTAACAATTTCGTATGTTGCGAGCTTATACGTATGGAGGTCTACATTGAGCAGGTAAATGCAATGGTAAAATTTATTACCTTTGTGATATGCCTTAAGGATATTTAAGTCACTAATAATATTTTATTGCCAGGGACCATCCGTCTACAATTAAAAGAAGATTTTTCAGTGTGTCTGTTATGATGTTACTGGCTCCATTTCTTGTTCAGTATTTTATCACTGAAGAAAGTTTAAGTAAAGGCGATTTATATGAACACTTGGGACTGCGGTGGACTGGTATTATACCAGCAATTCTTTCGCCCCTATTTTTGACTGCTTCACTGTTTTTGGGACCATTAACTATGCAGATTTTATCTGGAATATGGAAACTGTATGCAGGTAATTAACCCTTTTAATTGATAGAGTCACAATACAATAATCAGAATCTTTGCATTGGTATAAAATGCTTAATCTTATGAATTCTCAATTATTTGTGTCTTCGAAGATTTACAACTATATCAAAATGTAATTGTGTTTTGCCATCCAGAGCCCATGTATTGGCTGTCCAGCTGGCAGGATCTTGTGTGGGTGCGGAACCACTTCATGGCCCCTCTGAGTGAGGAGTGGGTGTTCAGAGCCTGCATGATACCACTGCTGATACAATGTGTGGAGCCTATGACGGCTGTTTTTGCTGGGCCTCTACTCTTTGGAATAGGTGAATCAATAATCTCTATCTGTGCCCCTGGAATTTTTTATGTAGTGTTGAATGATCAAAAGAAAAAAAAATGTTCTCTAAATGCTAATTGGATGACTACAGAACTTATGTAATTACTACTAACAGCATGATGATTGAAACAAAATGTGCACACACATATGCAGCACAGTCTTGAATGATTATGGATAATGATTAATAGTCCTCCTACTTGGTTAAAGCTTGAAAAACCTTATAATTTTCATTTATCCTACTAACAATTACAAAATCAATGTAGATGTTTTTTTTTTTTTTCTGAATTTGTATAAATTACTAAAATAGAAATAGCAATTGAATTTCTAGGTATGATCGTCGTGTATGATCTGATAATCATTATCATTATTGGCATCCTTAATCCACCCACTGCTTAGCATAGGCCTTCTCCCTTTTGTGCCATGCTTCCCTGGTCTGATAATAATTGAATCAATTTCAGCTCCAATAAAAATCTTATTGAAGTTGACATTATCAGTGATATACACTTGCAAACTGCTACAGTGTTTGAACAAATCAGTGTAGAAATGATAAAAAAAGTGTGGCCCTGATAACAAAGAGTTACAAGTTGGATATTATTTCCAATAGAACCAAAAAAAAGTATTTACAATTTTGTAACTGCAGCTTTAAAACATAATTCCCTGATACTTTCGGACACATGACACATTAATTCACGGTGGAATATGGCCTCGCCACAACCTTACTTTATACATCACGGGGTTAAAGGAATAATATAAAAACATGTTTCTATTCCAGCTCATTTCCATCACATGCTAGAACAGATGAACGCTGGGTTTGAATTCAGGACAGCTCTCATGATTTCAAGTAAGTATAATAGCTATTGAATATTAGATAATGTCGTGATTGTAAAGCAATTTTGGCAAGTATTCAGTATGTGTAGCCAATTGTTACGACGTAATTTTAACTGTCGCTCTCTAGAAGGGCTTCTCCACTTCACTATTGCTGTGTAGCAAAACAATGTATATCAAGGCGTGTACGCTCGAACGAACAAGAACATGGATAACACGAATATCAAACACTTTGTTCCCATGTGCGTACCACTAACGAACATCAAACACTGTGTTCGTCAAAAATGTTCATGCCGAATCCATGGCTACTAAATGAAATGAAATTTTCTTATTCTGTAAATAGGATATCGGAATCACTTTTACACGTCACATAAAATAAATATAAAAAATAAGCTAGATGAGGTTGGTGTTTCCTATCTGACTACTCTGAGAAGAAAGGCCGAAACAAACTCAGAGGTTGCAGTCTCTTTTAAAGTCCAGACATAATCTTGGTCAAGCCATATGAGGACCATGTAGATTAGTGTCTGAAATGGTCTTTTGAGGAAAGAACCACACAGATTTGAGTGGACCTGTCCAGTCAGTGCAAGAATTTGCCAGTAATCATGGAGCTCAACTCAGAATTTAAAGAGAATGATACCCTAATTGCGTAATACATGATTAATCAGAATCTGAATCGTTTTGAAACAGATTGCTAATCCATTGCTTCATAAGTTCGGAAAAATTCTGCTCAACAACGTACTCAATACTTTATTGCATTCCATAATGTGAGATAAAACAGTTGGTATGTTAGACATTGTATCAATCAGGGATCCTGTCGGGCACATCAAAGTTAATTAATTGATAATAGGAGAGAGGATGAGGGCACTTTTTGTTTAGAAGAATTAAATGAAGTAAATATTACATTAAAATGTTATGTAGCTTCTTTGGTATTTATATTTTAATTATATTTAATTGCGTAATTATATTCCTATTTGTGTGAGTCTTAATATTTGGGTTTAATTTATTTTATGGTTATACTAAAATATTCAATTTATTAGGGTGAGTCTTTATTATTGAAATGAAATTTAATTGGGAATCAAACGAGCTTACCTGTTAAGCGAAGTCTTGATTCTAATTTTATGAACGGCGATCTGAAATATAATTATTTACAGACTAGTATTCCTATACGCACGTTTAACATCGCGTTTTTTTAGAGATAAAAATATGGCAATTTTTTTTATATAGGATTATCTTCCTCATTCGTTGGTAACACCGAACTGTCACTTATTTTTAGAGATCCTTAAGATGAGGAACAAACTAGTTTCGCATACTTACATTCACTAAGTTTTCCTGAAAGGATAAGTGAATTAGATACACTAATTATTGCAGTTTTGGGGCTGTTAGCAAGTGGCGGGTGGGTAAGTATATTTCAGATCGCCGTTCATAAAATTAGAATCAAGACTTCGCTTAACAGGTAAGCTCGTTTGATTCCCAATTTTATTTCACGGTGATCTGAAATATAATTATTTACAGAGTAGATGTTTAGAGTTGTCTCCAATAATTCAGTTAGTTAATAAGTTATTTGATTATAAATGTTCTGGTTTATTGAATAGGTACTTTTATCTTCCGTCATTAGCATTAGTTATTTAGGAATAATAAGCTATCGTTAATTAGCATAAAAGTATAATCAACAACAAGTAACCCCACATTGTCTGGATCAATTGATGCCAGCTCTAAGTTAAGCTGCTGTATGTGTTGTCCTGTGAAAGGAAGAATTAAATAACTCTCACTTTTATTATACAAATAAGCTTTAGGGTAGCTTTAAAACAGTCTCGGTATTTGTTTTATTAGTCCATAGAGTCATCATTAGGGCCAAATCGGCGGTCAACTTTGTAGGGTTTCTTTAAGTTTGTTTTGTACCTATTTGTATTCAGGTATTTGTTGGAATGAATCATTTTGAAGGCTTCCATAACAGAGAATAGGTATCAGTTGTATATGTCTTCGTAAACGTTCACTTATTTAAGATGCAGTGTGGATCTTAATGCGTGAGTATACGATAAGCTCATTTAATAAGCTCTTTAGAGACATGTTGAGTATGGTCGATTCCTGCAATTTGCGGACCGTCATTGTGACCTAAAAAATGCTACCATTGGGGAGCAAGAGGATTCGTTTTTGTTTATAGTAACCGAGCATTAGTCACTCAGGGAGGTTTTTTTTTTTTTTTTTGTTATGTATCATTATGTATTTTACGCCTTTACGCCAATACTTCAATGCCGCCATCAAGAATGCAATACTTTAGTTCAGTCCCCCCCACATGGCCTATGTACAGGTTATTATCTAACAGTTTCACCTTCTTTCAGCTTCAACGACCTGCTAGGGGTTTTTGCAGCTTTAGCTTATGAGTGAGGTTCTTTTGGTAAATAGGGTGTCAAGCACAGAATGAGCTTTAAACTTGATCAATTTTAAGTTTTGCAAGCACCATTTAATAGGTTAGTTTAGCTAATTTCCCTTTGTGGCCTCGCATAGGCCTTACTCTTTTTACTGTTTGTGTTTTTACCATTTTACCTGTGCATGTCTGAAATAAAATATTTTGCTTTCTTAATTTATGTAAGGTGGAAGTGTCTGTTTCAGATAATTGACAAGAGTAGAGCTAATCGAAAAAAATTAGGTTCATTTTAGAAGCATAAAGATATGAAAGTTTTTTCTCTGACCTCATAATATATCCGAAATTAAATTATGGAGTGAGATATATAGTTTAAGTTAGGGAGTTGTATAGTTAGCTATAATGTTCACTTGGTGAGCAGATGGTTTTAGTGTACAATCATTTGTGGTTAATTCATTCATGTTACCTACATTGATTATATGGTATCTGACCTTGTTCATGTTTTAATCACAATCCATTAATACTTCATCCTCACATTACAATGCGCCCCCCCCCCCCCCTCTTTGTTTCTTCGACAATTTCATTTTAGTGTTGTAATTATCACTGAAGTTTTGTGGTGGGTTCTTAAGGAGAAATGTGTGCCAGGGAAGTATGTGCACCGACGGGGTCGAAAGACCAATGCCTGCTGGGGTTGCGGGTTTGTCTGAAAGGGATATCGCGGCCCCGGCACACAGGCAACGGAAGGAACACGGGTGGGTTTTAGTCAGTAAAAGTCTGACACACCCTCTCGCTCTGCCCAGAGCGGGAGAAGTGATTTGATGATTTCCCATCCTCAAAAAAATAAATAAAAGGGAAGTATGTGCAGTTGATTCGAGCGATGTACAGTCGTTGCAGTACCCAAGTCCAGTCTACAGTGGGCACTACTGGCAGCTTCAATGTGCCGGTCGGCTTGCACCAAGGGTCGGCACTCAGCCCTTACCTCTTCTTGGTGATAATGGATGCTCTTACGTCGGATATCCAAGAAGAGGCTCCCTGGTGTATGCTGTTTGCCGATGACATGATGACATTGTGCTGGTTGCTGAGAGTGGCTTAGAGGTCCAGAGCAGATTGGAGGTGTGGTGGGAAAGACTGGAGACCGTTGGCTTTAGACTAAGTCGAACCAAAACGGAATACTTGTTTTGCGATTTTGGCGGTTCTTCCAGTCCTGAGTCCATATCTCTCGCCGGAACGCCCTTACCGATCTGCTCCGAATTTCGGTACCTCGGGTCGCTTGTCCAAGGGGATGGCGGAGTAGACCGCGACGTAACACGCCGGGTCAACTCAGGATGGATAAAATGGCGACAGGTCACAGAAACAACTTGTGACTCACGGATGCCCCTCAAGTTAAAGGGGAAACTCTATAAGTCCGTGATAAGGCCTGTCGTACTGTATGGATCGGAATGTTGGGCCGTGAAGAAGACGGATGAAAAAAGATTGCATGTAGCGGAGATGAGAATGTTGAGATGGATGTGTGGAGTAACGAAACTGGATAAAGTAAGAAATGAGTATATAAAGGGAAGTTTAAAAGTTGCGCCAGTGACAGAAAAGTTGAAAGGAAATCGTTTGGCCTGGTATGGGCATGTGATGAGGAGAGAGGAAACGCATGTGACTAAAAGAGTGATGAATATAAATGCTGATGGATGGAGCGGGCGAGGCAGGCCTAAAAAAAAGTGGATGGAGTGTGTGAGGAATGATATCGATACCGGAAATTTCAATTGTCGTAAAGGACAAAACACGAGTTTTCAGTAGAGACAAAAAACAAAAAAAAAAATTGTTTTTGTGTAATATCTTTTTCAAACAAAGTACTATATTCATGGTGTCAGAAGAAACCCTCACTATTTTTTCTTGTTCTACCCATATAAATTAACTAAATAAACCAAACTTAATTATTGACGAAAATGGAAGTCCTTTACAGCCCAAAAAAAATTAACTGAAGTACTTTACAGCCACGAAAAATTGGTTATGATAAAGTCAGATGTGTCGTAAAGGATTAATCTTGATCATTAATGGGTAATACAAGTCAATTAAATCAGAGACTAAGGGGGTAAAAGGAACAAAAAAACTAAAGTTCTAAATCGAAATACCTACAATAGGTAGTAAAACTAAGTGAAATAAAATGTTTTTTATTATTTTTATTTATTATTCAAAATATTTAGTAAAGAAAAGTAACAAAAATGTTATTCTAATAGGAACTAAAAAAAATATTTCCAAATAAAAAGCTTATTTTGTAGAACTCGTTCATTAATAAAACTGAAAAGTCTCAAATATAGCAAATTATTATAAAAACACAACACCCGACTGCTAAAAAAATAATTAAATATAAAGTAACTTCAGTCTTTTTAAATTATTAGTAATGAAACTTAAACGGTCTTAGAGATCAAGGTTTTACTGTTTATTTTTAAAATAATCAGCTAATAAACTAATCGACTAAGTAGTTTTTTTTTACTATTATTAATGAAACTCAAACATTAGAACAGTCTTAAACTTAATAATAAAGTTAAAATAACCAAAATAATAACAAATTTTGCTCACCAGAGCTCAAAACTCAAATAACTCAAAGAGAGACATTCTAAAGTATTAATTAAATGACAATTAACTTCAGTCTTTTAAAATTATTAGTATAAAAACTTAGGCCCAGTTTTTTATCCGTAGTTAACTCAACCAATGGTTTCAGTAAAACACAATTTTTCTTCATTTGTTAGCCTCACAAATGTTCAAATAAGTTGGAGAGTTAATTATTTGACCATTTGTAAGACTAACAATTGAGGAATAAACCCTTTTACCGAAATTTGAAATCATTGGTTAGCATATTTAACCATTGGTTAAGTTATCAAAAAACTGGGCCTTAAACAGTAAAATCTTAGAGATCATTTGTGTCGATATCGTCTTCCTCGTCAGTTTCAGGAAGACTGTCTTTAACAGTACCTAAAGACGGTAGATCTATATACTCCTTATGAAATCGCTTTGGTATAGTTCCGTTGGTACATAAACGCTTTAAATCGTTATACTTGGCGACTGGTATAGGGTTAGGTTTGTCATAAAGCCTTGGTAAACCAATACTAGAAGTACCATCTTCTACTTTGTTGGCACCTGTTAGATCTTGGTTTTGTTTTTTTGTTTTTTTTCCTTTGCCTTTTCCTTTTGATCCTCTTCCTTTATATTCATCATATAATGTTACTACTTGAGCGTCTTCATTTTCTTTCATTGAATATTTTACTTCCATACTTTTTGCGTTTTTTTTCTTGAAAGTGACAATGCGCATTGCTTTTAGCTGTATTTGCCTTTGAGAAGTATTGGTAAATTTTTCAGATACCAAGCTGTCCCAGTTGAGAAAATCGGAGTACTCCAAAACATTAATTATATATGGTTCAGGACGTTTTCTTGCAGATTCCATGTACGTCGGCCATTGACTCGGACTCCAAACAATTATTCGCCTAACCTCGCGTTCAATGACTGCATGCATTGAATCGACGGGCATATAAGTATGCCCAGGTAATAAGTAATTTATTTGTACCACTTCAACGTTTTTGGAATTCTGTAAAAAGTAGTGTAGGGCTGTGAGAACTATCTTATTTTTGTTCTGTCCAGGGCAAGAGTCGCAATAAAGTAAAACATTTTTTACAGGACGTTTATCAATTTCTAGTAGGAATTTATAAATACAAGTAGCAATTTCATTGCCACCCCTTTTTCCATCGCTTTCTCCCCATATATAGCAGTGTCCTTTGTTGGTTTGGCTTTCATAGAATGTACAATTATAAACGGCGTATTTTCTAGAGTAATATAACAACATACTGTCTCCATGAGGAGTATTCAGCACTTTTTGCAGGTCGAAGCTAATGGTGAGCGTATCGTTGGAAGTTAATTTCTGATGGATTTTAAATCTTTGGTAGCTAGCCTTTTTTTCCTCAAGATGAACAGCCATGTCCTTGATTTCTTTTTCTGATAATAATTCAGTATTTTCAGCTTTTGTACATGTGACACATTTGTCTTTTTTGGGAGTATGAAATCGAATATTGTAATCATCATTAAATATTTTGGTAAAAACTTTTTCACTTAGGTGTAATTTAGAATTATTTTGGCAGTGTTTGAGATAAATCCTAAATAAATTTGTAGCACTTTTAAATTCCTGAGGTAAATATAGACATGAACTCTTTTTACGACAATAATGCGACGGAACGGCTGGAAGGCTTTCGATAAAAGCTTTTGCCAATGCTTTATCTTCATCACTATACTTATCTGCATGACATGTTCTCTTTTCTACGCTCGCCATATTTTCGTGTGCATTTTTTACTGTATATAAAATAAACTTTTGGGTAATATCTAACGTGTTAATCAAAAACTTTTGACAAACTGGTCTAGATCCTTCACCTTCGTTTATAACGTAATCAAATGATTGGCCTCTTCTGCTGTCTACACATTTGGTTTTTTTTCTTTTTATTGGAATCGGTTGTGCACATCTTACGATCCAGTCTTTTCGACGTTGAACACCTAGAGTCCAGAAATAATTAAATAGGCTCATTCTTCTATCCTCTGATACTTCGTAGCATTTTCTAGCACATACATCAGGTAAGCATGGGTTTCTTTTCATTGACTTCTCTTCTATTATATTTCCTGATCTTGTTTCATATGACTTACCAGAATTTTTTTGTTGTTTCCTAAGCTTACTTTTGTTTTCCTTTTTGGTTTTGATTTTAATTAAGTTTTCTTTAATTGTCTTTTCAGTCTTATTTATTGTTTTTTGTTTCTTTTTCGTACACTTTTTATTTTTATTCTCACTATTAATTGAACTCTCGGACTCATTCATGCTCCAAAGATCGGAACTACCTGCTGAAAAGTCTTCATTATCAGAAAGATAATCAACGTAGGATTTTAATATCTTATTAGGAAATTTATTACTAAGTTTAGGGTGTTCAGAATTCATATCATGATCACTGGTGTCAGTTATTCGATCAAAAAAAGATGTATCAAACATATTGATGAGCGAAGGAGAACCCTTATCCTCTTCTATATCCTCAGATTCGTGCTTAAAGACCACTGTTTTCAAAGAAGTGTACACCTGAGGTTGTTGAAATGATGTAGATTGGTCATCGTTGTCTGTTACTATTTCAGTACAAGTAATGTCACGGGAATGATGCGCCAGTGGCTCATTTATAACGTCAGAAGGAGTAGTCCGAGTGATCTTCTTTATTTCAGGTTCAGGCACAAAGACAACATCACCCGGAGGCATGTCCTGGATAACGTTAGCGGTAAGTTCCTCATCAATAGGAGTAGTCTGAGTGATCTTCTTTATTTCAGGTTCAGGCACAAAGACAACATCACCCGGAGGCATGTCCTCGATAACGTCAGCGGTAAGTTCCTCATCAATAGGAGTAGTCTGAGTGATCTTCTTTATTTCAGGTTCAGGCACAAAGACAACATCACCCGGAGGCATGTCCTGGATAACGTTAGCGGTAAGTTCCTCATCAATAGGAGTAGTCTGAGTGATCTTCTTTATTTCAGGTTCAGGCACAAAGAAAACATCACCCGGAAGTATGTCCGAGATAACGTCAGCGGTAAGTTCCTCGTCAATAGGAGTAGTCTGAATGATCTTCTCTATTTCTGGTTCAAGCGCAAAGACAACATCACCCGGAGGCATGTCCTGGATAACGTCAGCGGGAAGTTTCTCGTCAATAGGAGTAGCCTGAGTGTTAAATTGTTGTGATTTTCGGTTTTGACATATTGCAAGCGGTGGTGGTAATAATATTACACTATTATTAGTGGGAACTACGGAATTTTCACCAAACTTAGTGGATCGTAATAATCTTTTCAGCTGCTTTTTGGAAACTTTTTCATTTTGTTTAATATTTACTTTGCTTTGTTGTCGAATTATATTAGAAAATGTGTTCGCTCTTTCACAATAACTTTCTTCATCTGTATCATCTATTATTTCACTACTATTAGCAGAAGATTCAAGAGAGTTCCCACTAGGACGCTGTGTTTTCCTGAAAAAACAAACTCAGTAAGCCTGCAGAAATCGCATAAATATCTGGGTAAAAAGCAGCTTGTGTTAAACCAGGTGTCCAGGTGTCCAGACATATTAAGTTAATTAGTACGAATAACACTTACACACATAATATACACTTTCGCTTTTATCATCATCATCAGCCTTTTAATGTTCCCAACTGCTGGGACACAGGCCTCCTCTCTGTGAGAGGGAATGTGCTGTTACGTATCACCACGCGGGATTCGCTATTATATTAGTGTGATATTAATTATAATTAATTTAACTTACGTGACTTTATTATTATCGATTTCATAATATTTGTCTTCAACCATTGTTTCTTCAGGAATTGAAAGTTCATTTTCAATACCTGTACTGCTTTGGTCAGCATAACAATAATGCTCAGCGTCGACTCTAAAATAGTATACCAAAAGATCATATATCAAATAAAAATAAATTATATCAAATCAATAGGGTATAAGTCTATTGGCACAAATCGGCGCTTGATTTGTATGTATATAAGTCCGACGATAACTCGCAAACCCTTTATCCGATTTGGATGACATAAGTTTGTAACTTCGACGATGAACCAAATCAGTTTCAGGGTTCCGATAAATTCCGAAGATATGAGATTCGCAAGTTACGAGGTCAAAAACGCAATTCACGCGCTAACCACTAGTAGTTTATAATGTGTACCAGACGAACGTCCTAAAGGATATCATAGCAAACAAAATCTTGTTATGATGTCCTTTACGACCAATACTTTAACCACAAAATCTTGTTATGATGTCCTTTACGACCAATACTTTAACCACAAAATCTTGTTATGATGTCCTTTACGACCAATACTTTAACCACAAAATCTTGTTATGATGTCCTTTACAGCCAATACTTGAACCCCCTTACTTATAAACGACTAGCAGCTTACCTACTTATAAACTTTTGTCAATTGTCTTTTGTTTTTTACCGTGACATGAAATTACAAAGGTGATAGACAGAATCAAACGTTAGATACATAACTTAATCATCTTTTAATCGTCGTATATAAGTAAGGAGGTAAGATTTTATCTGTGTCGTAGGATTCCTACAAAATTTATCTCAATAATGATTATCCCATACCTAAGTTTCTCAGGCTCTGGCAACGTGAAAAAAAACAGAGAATAAGATCATAATTCCAGATTTAATTTTATTCCAGCCCACAGACATGTTTTTCAAATAATTATAAATCAGTAGGTATCAAAATTCAGATCTCGTAAACATCCTAGGATTTTCAAATGTTATTCCCAATATAACTTTCGTCGAACAACATCGAACCTACCTACGTTCACTTTAGTTTATTTACATTATCTACTGACATTAAATTATGATTAAATCACTTACCGTAACATTTTGCTTTGGTACCGCGATATTGAGTCTACTTTCCTTTTTCTGGATTCTAAAGAATTCCATAGCTTCTTTGGTATTTTTTCCGTCATTCTTTTCTTACAAAATAAACACGTCCATGCAGTAACGATATCGCATTCGTACAAAATGGCGTAGCGAAATGGATCGTATGAGTCGCGGTCCTCCCGCACCCGTTACTTACACCCCCGTTGCCCTAGGCATCGTGCCTCGGCGCAACTTGTCGTAACTCGTCGCACACTCCTTTGCACCGTCGGCAATAAGAACGAAACAGAAACTATAATTGTGTTTTTGTTAAAATTAGGGTCGTAAAGGACAATAAAAAAATAAGCGTCCTATACGCCCTAATTAGTTAAGTTAAAGCAAAACATAGATTTGGTCGTAAAGGTTTCGATTATCAAGTAACAGGTTTACGACCTTTTAATTGGTAATAATAATTATTGTTTATAATGTCGTATACAAAGTTCAATACAAAAATGAGGATTACAACCTCATAAATAATTAAAACATGACTTTACGCTCCCTAATGAAAATTATTTTTACATTACAACCCAAATAGTAAAAAAAATCGCGCTAGAGCTGTTGGAAAGCCAGGTCGTAAGGGGCTTTTTTTTTAAGATAGAATTTTTTTAAATCTACCAATCGATAGAGCTCGCGACGCTGATTCCAAATATAATTATAACTCATTTTCGGCAAAATGTCCTTTACGACAATTGAAATTTCCGGTATCGATATGAAAGAGAAGGAAGTGAATGATAGCACGATAGGGGAGAATGGAAAAAGAAAACGTGTTGCGCCGACCCCAAGTAACATGGGACAAGGGCAGGAAAATGATGAATTATCACTGAAATCTACTATTAAGTATATAGACTATTAGTTGGAATGGTTGAATGTTTAATTAGGCATTTTGATTTTATAAAATCAAAATGCCTAATTAAACATTAGCTTCATGCTCGTAAATTAAAAGCTTATAGGACCACCTTTTTACAATTTCACCAAGGTCATAGAAATGGGACTTACCTCTTATGACGAGTACATACCAGCGTTAGCTATGTAGAGTAACATCGCTAAGTGCATCACGTGCCTCATTGGTAATTTCACATCCAGCTAGTAACGTGGAGGTAACGTTGCTAAGGACATCTCGTGTCGACTGGAGAGATAATGTTTTAACAAGTTTGCAGCACACATGCAGTAAACAGTGTTAATGTCCACCATAGTGCTTATGTTATGTATAAAGCACAGTCAGTATCACGTACAAGGTGGTCAGTTAGAGCCAGGCACTCTCGCACATTAAGGTTGTGGGACGCCTCAGAATCTAAGTATATCCAATATTGGTCAGGACTAAGAGTGCTTCTGATGTATTTATTGATATCATTGATGAGCGCCGCGGCCGTCTCAGGTTTCCACTTACGATGCACTTAATACACTTTCTATCACATAGCATAGTTAACATTTTGTTATTTTAGTAAGGAGTATCGTAAACTTATTTTACAATGCATTTGCTCGAAAAGAGCGTTTTCCAAGCAGTCAATTTGTGCGGAAAGTGTCACTTTTTTTTCACTAGTGCTTTTTACTTTTCTGTTTTTTTTTTTTTTTTTTTGAGGCCGTCGTCAGCCCGTCTCGTCTCAGAGATTTTATTATTTGAGAAAAGTTTTTCACAAATTAGTATTTACAAATCAGATGATGATGATGACGATGGCGATGATTATGACGATGGTTAAAAATCAAAAAGTCAAAGTCAGAGTCGAAGTTGAAGTCAAAGTCAAAGTCAACGTCGAAGTCGAAGTCAAAGTCAAAGTCAACGTCGAAGTCGAAGTCGAAGTAGAAGTCGAAGTCAAAGTAAAAATCAAAGCCAAAAGTCAAAGTCATTAATTAATTTAAAAAAAATAAAAACATTATCATTTATATACGTCGTCGTATGTTAGATGTTACACATCACAGGCGACTGCCGTGAGCCTCGCTCGTTTTTTTTTTTTTTTTCCTCGCACAATGCATAGTAAAACGTTGTATGATACAGGAGCGTAAGATGATTTCCGACTCGTGTCGACTTATACACTCGCTCACTTCGCTCGCTCGTGAATAAAAATGCCACTCGTCGGAAATCACCTACCTTCCGCACTTATAGCATAAATAACTATTAAATTAATATTTTGACGAGAGAGAATTTTTCTTGCGATGTCAGAATGCGCGCGAAAAGAAAAGTGACAGTTCGGTGCTACCAACGAATGAGGATGATAATCCTACTCGTATATAAAAAATATTTGCCATATTTTTATCTCTAAAAAAACGCGATGTTAAACGTGCGTTTAGGAATACTACTCTGTAAATAATTATAATTTCAGATCGCCGTGAAATAAAATTAGCTATTTATTATAATTAATTTAAGTTATTTTCGGTATTTTCGCGTTTTTTAAATAAGTAAATTTATTAATTCTAATTGAAAATTAAAACGAAATGTCGGTATTATGTCAAAATGTTTTTATTGTTGTTGAAATTTATCGTCAAAGTATTCGTCAATAGTGTAGCTTTTAATTATTAGGAATTGTATTGTATTTTAATTATAAACTGTTATACGTAAATAACGCAATGAAACATTCATTGCGTTATTTACGTTGTTGAACTGTCAAAATGAAACCAGGGATAGTGTTAAAGTTAAGGTTGCATAACCATATCCTTTACCTGTGCTGTGATTGCCATAAATAAACCACTTATATAATGACAGGATAATGCGCTTGGGCAACCACATCCGCCTAAAATTTAATTAATTAGTACGGTAGAATGGTATGTTATAGTTTTATTCAATAGTGTAAAATACCACCAACAGGAAAATTAAGTAACTTTATGTACGTAATACATTATCTATCAATTTATTTATTTATAACTTGTGTTTATTTTCAGCATTCCAGTTTATATACACCAGTTTGTTTGGTGCTTATTCGGCGTATTTGTTTGTAAGAACAGGTGGGTAGTATTCAAAATATGTTTGTACAGTTATTTATACTGTTTCGAATAAATATTGTAACTTGTACTCTGTACAGCCTTGTTAATACACAAAATAACAATAGTAAATTTATCACTCTACTCTATTAACATTTTATCTTCATTGATATGGAAAATATGTTGAGAATATATTTTAAAATCGGATAATTCCTACATATTCATTACGCAAAATACGCGCTTGGACGTGGACAGCAGCCCTATTCCTATAACAGACTATAAACAATTATTATTATTTATATTTTTTTCTTTCAGGACATTTCGTCGCTCCTCTAGTCGCACATATGTTCTGCAATCACATGGGATTTCCAAACTTTGCCGAAATATCCGACTTCCCACCTCTACAACGAGTATTAATCGTATGCAATTTTCTACTAGGATTCGGCATGTGGTGTTTCCTGCTTAACCCTTTGACGAGTCCAGATATTTTCGACAACAGATTACATTGGCAAACATGAATCTAATAATGTTTTATCAAGTGATAATACAAGTATCTCATTAACATTACCCGGCCGTAAATATGGCACATCGTGTCTTAGATAAAGTTTGTTTTTGTAGACCGTCGCATCGTCTCTGTCGCTCATACCTGTGTGTCTCTTTCTCAAGCTCAATGTGTTACAATTACACCCGGCTACTGAACAAATCAAAGAACTACAAAAATAAGAAATAATACACTTAGACGACCTATGGTCCCCATTGGATTGTCAGTATTTTTATCCTAGAGTAATGTTACATATTTTTGTTGAATTTGAATTTCGAGTTAAAACGCGTGAGACATAACCGACACAGTCGTTAGGAACTGTAATTAAGAACTATTTAATTTTCGAAAGTTGATACATAAGCAAATTGCGTTTCATTATACAAAATTTTGTTATTTTGAACTAAGCCCAGATACGCACGGCCGATTTTTTCTCGCGACGATTTTCTATGGTGCACTGGATTTATAACTATCGGTATTGAGACGACCTTTGAGATTCCAACATAGTGCCTCCCAGCGCGCCAAAAAACACACGGTTGGATATACATTTTCAACTCTCGGCGCTAAGCAGTCTGTTTAAAAAAAAATCGCGAATAAAAATCGCGCGTGGGTACGAGAGCTTAAAGGTAGTCTTCCAATGCTCCTGGCTGAAGCGACAGACGCGCGCGTCTGACACTTCGGCCACTAGTCTCACAAGTCTACCTTAAGGCCTATTCAGATTATCAGATATAAGCGATATCGCTGTCGCTCTCAGTAGCGATACTGGACCAAAGTGACTAAACAGAAAGCGGACCAATATCGCTATCGAGCGCGACAGCGATATCGCATATACCTGAACAGGTCTAAAATTCGCTGCACGCGATGCAATCCAATGTAATGTAATGCGGCACGGTTATAACTCCCTTCACGATATTGGTTTTAAAGCCAAATGTCGCAACGACATAATGCTTTTATTTGTCAATAACGATGGAATGCATTCGCTGGTTTTATAGTTTCTGCCATGAAGTGTGGCCCGTTTAAAATACATAATATGTTCGAAAAGAATCCGTTTATTTAAAATATATCAATTGAACGGATTACTCATAACTAGAAGTAACATGGTTAGTTTGTAGAAAACACTTCGACAGCGCAATCATTTAAGCTTACGAAGCTCTTACGAAGCAATAGGTCGCGTCCTAACCAAAACGACAGTCGCACGAACACGCGACCGTCGCGTCGTGGTCATTTTGTTCAGCGGACTCGAAGGCGTGGCCGCGCCAACAGAACCGGAACGGGCTTCCGGTTTTCCGAACAAAAAACGTGACATGAATAAGAATATCGGGTATTCACGCGGTCGATCTTTTTGTTTAGGACACTGGGTAATAGTGACTGATATTTTTATATGACTATACTTATGTCTAAAGATTTGTATTCGACATTGCTTTCTGTGGCGAAATGGTGTTTGTTTATCTTAGGCATGGGTATTGCCATAAAAAATATGTGTATTGTTTAAATAAATAGTAAAACTACAGTATTGCTAATCACTGATTATAGTTTGACCGAGACCGCTGTTCCGCCCTTAGGTATATGCGCGGCGAGACGACGGGGCAGTGCAGGCTGCTCCTTCGTCAATGCTCACGGCGCGCGGCGTCACGCCCGCCGCTCATTAGTCAACGCTACCTCCCGTCTCGCCGCGCATTCCTAAGGCGCGGTCAAACTATACCTAAATAAGTAATTTACCTCTGAAGTCTAATCATAGTATAATAATAATTATAACTTGGTCCTACGGATACTACTAATACGATTAAACAAGTAATGTTTATTGATAATTATAAATTATGATAAAATATGTGTGTATTTGTGTCTCTGTCTACACTTGCTTTCAATTATGCGAACAGTCAGCGCAATCATTTTTATTTTTAATTAGCGCATGAATACCCAAAAAGGGAGTGTTGTTTCGTTGCTGAGTCGCTAAAATTGTGTGATAAGTGAGTTCTTAAGAGTTCATAATACCTCAACTCAAATTCTCTCTTTATCTCGCTCGCACTCTACTGCTAGGTAATTTCTTTTTATGGTGAAAATAACTGTAATAAAAAAATGTACTTATCTTATTTATATTTAGTTCAGATAATATGCACACTGCACAGTTTCATGATCTAATTTGAAGTTATTTTTTTTAATACTAGTACAGGTTTATTGTTGGGTTTCGAGGTTTTTGGTGGTTGTCAATTTTTTTTGTCGAGAAATTTTTATGGTATCATGTTTTCGTCAAATCCTCAACTTTAACATATATTTATTTAAAAATTAATACTGCAGTATTTTAGGTATAACAGATGATCATGCTAAGTAATTTGTGGTAGTGTAGACTCTTAAAACTAACTCATTGTAATTACAGTTCAATTAGGATAACATCATGCAAGAATGACGTTGGTCAGTTCTTTTATAAAATTCCGGCTGGCACGGTACAGTAAATGAAAAATGTAAATGTCTTGCCTACAATTCCCAAAATCTATGAAAGTTAAGAAAATTTTCAGTTAAGTAGTACAAGCACGGTATTTAACCCATTGAAGCAAATGTAGACATGTTAATTGCCTTATTAATAAAGTATTTTCATAATGCGTAGGTAGCATTGAGAAATCCCTAAAGATACCGTATGTTATTATAATTTATCAGAGCGCATCTGCCTTCACCTCCCCCAGCAGCTAGTGCCTTCAACCTAATTCCGTGAACTAGGTAACGAGTACAACTCCCAGATGTGCACTGTATCTGATTGGCTATTTCAAGGAATGGTCCACTAGTAGCGAGATTGATAACAGATTGTTCACTCCGCAAAATCATTAAATAAAAAGCGACTCTTGAAACGACACAATAAAGTGCAACTCAGGTCGCGCGGCGCTAATTACCTACAGTTATATTCACCTACAAGTTGCCTCTCTTTCTATCGCGTAACTCTTATATCTCCTGACTACGTTACACTCACTCAATTGACCCGATAAGACCGGCCCGTCGCGTACTTGTAGAACCATTTGTAATCACCTGTGCTAGTAGTGATGGGATAGGTACAAAATATCGACTACAGTCGATAAATATTTTAGACGTGTGTCGTCATATCAGTGTGATAATGCACCATGCACTAAATGCACCATGTGTGCGTTAATTACCTTTAATGCGGAATATATAGGGGTTATCTACGATCGGTAGCTTTACTCATAGCAGACTCGAACTGGTTCAGATTTGCGGGATATTGATTCTTTTCTGTGTTATAAATTTTTGTTATATAATAATAATTTACCAGAGATTTGAATGTGATCGAAAAAAAACTATTTGATATTTTTCTATTGTAGCTTTTATTTGTGATGGTTTGCTTCTATAAAATTTTCACACTTCTGTCTGTGTTTCTCTTAATCTGAAATTAAGATATTTTGAAAATAATGGAAAGAGAGGAGAAAGGGCAAGTAGATG
The DNA here is from genome assembly GCA_947364205.1 of Agrochola lota. Classification (NCBI taxonomy): domain Eukaryota; kingdom Metazoa; phylum Arthropoda; class Insecta; order Lepidoptera; family Noctuidae; genus Agrochola; species Agrochola lota. Next base: position 13,148,828 of record OX376235.1, on the reverse strand, counting down.
TGGTGAAACGAACTTTTCATAATTGTGTTGTGTGTGCCATACTTTTCATCATAACTGTAAATACGTATACATAATAATTTAGACAGGGTTTGCACGCATGGGTACACTGCAACATATTGCCTCACTAGTCAATTGTTTTTAATATTTAAAACTTATTGTAATGATTTGTGACGTATGTTTGTGAAACAACGATATTACTTGTCATAAAATAAACATACATGATGATGAACTATTTCTTTTTACTTACCTTTCTAAATTGTTGTATGGTGAAGTATCAATATATTGAATTGATTTGTGCAGAGACATGAAAAGCAATTTTTCATGTTGAGACGAGACCGGATGAGTGTAGTGTATTGTAAGAGCATCTACAATCTAACACTATCCCTAAAAACCCTTCAATTCCACGTTGCGTCACTTTCTGCCAACCGATAAGAAGTTAAACAAACAATTAGAAACAGTATTTATGTAAATAATATTTAATTTACTCCGTATATACATAATTTTGTATTATCTAGGAACAATCTAATTTCATTCTAATTTACATCATAAATAGCATACACTCGTTTTTAAAGACGCACAAATACATATAAAATTTAAATAGAGACAAAAATCTACTTCACTTCGAACCAAGTACGATGCGTTCAGAAAATATAATTATATTAATATTTTTTTACCTAAAATATTACTTAGGCTCATTTACTACTAACGGCCAGCGTAAGCTTGGCGAAGCGCAAAGGCAGCGCGGTTGTGAATGCCGAACAAATATATCCGCTGTGGACGTTGAAATAAAGTCTATAATGAAAAAACTTACCGCGTGCATCTCTGTCCTCAGTAGGTCAGTAGTAAGCACTGTGATATTAGTATGGCAGAGAAAACAGCGTTGCACTGCGCTTCGCCCGGTCTGCGCCGGCCCTTGGAGCTTTTTCACAGGGATAACGCGAGGTTTGTCACAACCGTTTTAGTAGTAACGTTACGCAGGGTTGAATCTTTTCTATAATTATTTGCCACTATAAAATCGATCCGATGAAAAAGCCCGAAGTGCCGATATCATTCCTGTATTATTTCATTATGAATATTCCTGCTCCATTCAGAAATAAATTCCTAAACTAAATAACGGAACACTGCGAGCACGAGCATAATTGCTCTAACACCGGAATTTTAACGATATTACAAAAATTAAGGTATCGAAATAAAGCAGACCTCTCATTGGAAACCCTTCAACTATTAATAATTTTTGACAAATTACATGATGAAAGCATTATTTATTTAGTTTTTATTTCTTCTAAACCTTGATATGAAATTTCTTATCTATTCAATACAATATTAAAAAAATAGACATTAGTTAATTATTATAAAGTTGTGTGAAAAAATACTTACAAAATTAATAGAAATCTTTGAATTTGCTGCAATAAAACAAAATATATTTTCTAATAAAGTATTTAAAAATGAACCTTCCGTACTTGAAGTAGAATAGAGATTTGTCTGTTTAATGTTACATTGTTAACACTTCGTAATTAAATGCATTTGATATTGGTTTATATATTTATACGCAGTGTTAAATTAACAAGAAACATTTACATAATAAATCGATCACATTATCTAATTTACTTTCATTTCAGTAACATATACATTTTAACATTAAATTATTAGATATACTTAATTATACAAAACATTGATATTCAAAAATAAAGAATTCAAAATAGTGTTCGTGAATTTTTCGTGATTGAGCTTGTGAATCAAATCAGTCTTACATGCGATTAAACTTTGCACTCGATAACTACACGAACTCGTAAGTAAAATCGAAATAATATTATCACTGGCATAAGTCGAGACTTGACAAGCCCTATCGCTGGCATTCTATATCTACTGAACTAGGCAGCCAGATAGAATAGTCCCAGTTAGGCTGCAGAAGGTAGGTACCTGTCCCACCGCCGAAAAGGAAGCGACTAGCTATCAACGATTGTCTCGCTCAAGAAACGTAACTAAGATTGTAGGTCCAGTGTAAGTAAAAGAGTTACATAATATTAATAGTTGATCGCTGACTGTTCACACCCCGCTGGCGGATACTAGTTTGTCGCAGCGACAAGAGCTATCAAAGAGAGCAGGTAATCGCTTAGTGACCTTCGCTTGGCGGGCAGAACACTCGCTGAGAGACTCACGCTTTGTACATACGCATACAAGCGAGTAATCGCGTCGCTGTCGCGCGCTCGCTTCACGTTAATCGCCGGCGGTGGGACTGGTGCCTTAGGAAGCCGATAGTGACAAATCATTGGAATTTTATTCGTTTAATTATCGGAACTGTACGAAATTTAAGTTATTGTTCTACCTATGCTGCAGCTGCTGCTTCAGGGTTCTGTTGAAATATGACTATAGTCCGCGCGCGACTGCTAGTCACCGCCATGATGTGTAGTATGTGAGCGGTGAGACGGGGGAGGTAGACAAAGGCCAAGCTAACTCAGTCTGCCAATTTTGTCAATGGCGTCCTCCCCGTCTCACCGCTCACATACCTTAGGCGGTGACTAGCAGTCGCGCGCGGACTATAGTCATATTTTAACAGAACCCAGCAATATACGAGCTTGATAAAGATAAAGTCATATTGAAAGCCATATTACGTCATCTTATGCGGTCAAGACTTGAGAATTAAAGAAGTCAGATAAAATATGATAAAAGTCGAACATTGTTTAATACTCTTCACAGTGGCCATGACAGTGGGATCGTCCTGCTATCTATAATACCGTGATATCTTGATTAAATAAAGCAATGTTGTTTGTCTCTGAAGCCCTACTTAGGGATCTCGGGCACTAGACAGGCATGACCACGACCAGTGGTTGCGGTCTTGGTGGTACTTGGTCGTTGCGACCAAGTGCGGGATTCGTATCGGTTTTTATAGTTAACTGGTCGACCACTGCTCGTGGTCGTGGCCGTCTACTGCGCGAGATTACACGATGCAAGTTTCTGCCTGTGTGTGGCATACAATAAAGTTGAACTTGAATTGTTGCTTTAGCTTATCGTACGCCACAGACAGTTAAGTCGCACCATGTACATCACGCTTAATCCTCGAAGGTACCACTAACATAGCGGGCATATTTGTTTCTTCCTTATGAAACATTCTATGATTTAGAAAGAGTACTCTTGCTTTTTTCAGTCGTAAACACTGCTAGCAAATTGTCTATTTATTGGCAGTCTCTATGTAAGTCATTATTCTGAGCTCTAATCTAAATAAAATAAAAAAACTTCACATAGTTACCGTGCGATGAAAAGTGAATTAATAGGCGGACACTTGAACAATGAAATTTGCAATTTATTTACAATCTAGTGAAGAAAAAATATACGAACAATATCGATTATTTATATAAGTTATCCACATAAATACTAGATTAGATATTCTGAGTGTATCATAAGGCAAAAATTGGCAATGTCATGTTTATTCAAGTTAGTCAAATTTACGTTTCAAAAGTTACGAAAAGTGTTGATTTCAATTTTATATTTACATGAAATTTCTATCAATATCTATCTATCTATTTTATCGCATATGATACGTAACATTAAAAGCTTATTTGGAAAAATACTTATGGTCAGTTATGATTTTACCGTGTCAATTAGAACAATGTGTCGAAAGGCTCTATGGGCAAAAGGTGTGTGCATGATATGTCGATTTAGGTATAGTTGTTTTTATTCCAGCTTTTATTTGACCACCTTTAGTACATGGGCTGAACACTCGTTTACACTGTGAAAGTTTGTAAAGTGTAAAAGTGCGTATCCGAACTCTGAATCTCTCACAAAGAATTGACGTCGCAAAATATCGCTCCCTAAAAACTATAACATAGTAAACCTATCGACACATTTTCTAAAACAATGACACCAAATCCTCTCCAAAGAAAAACAGTCAGATCATGTCAAGCGTTGACGACTAAAGAGTAAAACCTGAGTAGGGCTCCGCACACGGTGGAGGCCGAGTTTCATGGCGCTTGTATGGGGCGGTTCGGGGATTGCGGGACCACGGGCGCGGGCGTCGCGTCGAGGTCACAAGCCGAAAGCAATCGGACGAGCTCGTCCGGAGTCGGGCCCCCGTCGGGGGTTGGAGATTCATCGCCCTCCGCTGGTGAAGAAAATATGTTATGAAACGATTGGTCAGGACTTCTGGAATGTTTTTATGACCACCTCAATCAACTAAAACGTTCACAAAACGATAACGGCATCTCTATCACATACAAATGAAAAAGATATAAATAAAGGACGCAAGCTCACGTACGCACGAACGTAAAAATATCTGGATTTTATCTTGCACTAGATTTTCAACTCTCGGTGTTGCGCCGAGCGTTGAGAATTCAACAGAGTGTAACCAAGCGGTCGAAAATACACACTGTTGGATTTTCAACTCTTGGCGCTAAGCAGAGCGTTGAAAATCCAGTGTGAAAAACGCCGCGGGCAAAAATCGCCCGTGCGAACCTGGGCTAAGGGCGAATTGCTATAACAAAAAATTCAAAATAAATAAATCACATACAATTCAAACATTGTTGCTTCTATTGTAGACTGCCATTAATACTAGCATGCAATGTAGGTACCCAATCCAACCTATCAATAAATAAAGTTTTCATTACAGCATTATTCTATGCTTCATATAACTATACTCCATAGGTTTAGGTAGTTAAATAAAGGTAAACAAATCGTAAAAAAAAACAACCGACTTCCGAAAAAAAAAACACTACAAAGTGAAAAATAACTTTAATTTCGGGAGTCGGTGTCTTTGGTTTTTAACCGACTTCTAAGAGGAGGAGGTTATATTTTTTTTTTAATGTATGTTCGGGTATAACTTCGTCATTTATTCACGGATTTCAAAAAATCTTTTTTTGTTTTAAAAAGTATACTTCCTAGATGGTCCCATTGTCATTAGGTCAGGATCTGAGGATAGGATCCTGGAGAAATCGAGGGAACTCTTCAAATATTATAGGCACACCTATAGCGATTTGGGTATTTTTTATAGTAAATCATGCAGTTGCTCCCGGAAAACACCATTTGGTGAAGTGGAACTGAGACGATGAAGACCACTGATGACCAGACACCAGAACTACTCAATAATAAGTATTTCACAGGTTGCGATTCGATTACTTTAATATTGTTGCCAAGCAATTTATGCTCGTCACAATGTATATGGAGAAGTGGAGCTGATAGTGAAGTACTAGGAGAACTCCTCAAAGATTAACGTCCCTGCTTCGGGAAAAGCAATATTTTATAAACGGTGATGATGAGTAGTTGACATTAGGCTATTGTTACTTAGATAAATTACAATTTGACCCACTAAAAAACGAAAAATACAAACATTTTTACAAAAAGCCACCGACTTCCGAAGTTTAAATAATTTTTTACTTTGTAGTGTTTTTTTCGGAAGTCGGTTGTTTTTTTTTGTAAAATGTTTTTATTTTTCACTTATTAGTTGTGGTACCTACACCACACGAATTCGAATACCATTGCCTGCTATGTAAATAACAGTCACAGGAAGATATCATCCACATATACTAAGTGGAAAAAATACGTGATATTGAAGCTTACTCAAAAACTATCCAAGCAAAGTTAAAAAAAATTATATGGGACCAATTCTTTCATACAAAAAAATAATTTTCAAAATCGGTCCACAATTGACGGAGAAACGACGGACATACATAAAAAAAAAACATACATACGCGGCGAACATATAACTTCTTCCTTTTTGAGAGTCTGTATCATTTTTTTATTAAGTTAAGGATAATTGATGACAATTCAATTGGACCTTACTTAAGTAGTGTAATGCTTGCTAAAAAGTTTAAGAAAAATTATATCGGGTTCACTTTAAGATTTGTCACAGAAGAACTCAGATGCTTTTGGGGGGGCTTGAGCCCCCGCTGGATCCGCTACTGCGTGACGAGATTGGTTGGTAGCACTGAATTTTGCAGTCATGTGATTGGTAGTACTGTTCTGTCAGTCGCAATTTTGAACTCTATTCATATTGAAACAAAGACTGCAAAATTTAGTGCGCACTGCACTACGCGTAGTAACAGTAACAGCCAATCGCAGCAGTTAAAGCAAGTTTGACAATTTGTCACATAAATTTTGCGATATTGTTCGTTCGACCTATAGTTGTTTATGGGTCCAAAATCGAAGCGGTAATGTATGAGCGTTACGTTCCTTCACATATTATTCGTAGCAACAAACACGAATATCCATACCTCCATTGGTAGGTACTGGCTGGAGTTTTGCTGCCTTATCAATAGGTGCTGTGAGGTCCCACATTTGCGTCGCGCCGGAGCGGTGCCCGCACAACAGTAGCCGGCGCGGGCGCAGCGCGCCTTCGCACTCCGCTACAACGAAACATGACACCGCTGATCCGTCTACTGAACGGATTGTGCATACCCTGAGGAGTTAACATGAAGTTAGTCGCAGAACATGGGATTATAAGCTTTAATTTCATTACACATAGTTCAGTTTCCATTGCAATTAAAATTAAAACACCAAAGGCAAACCTCATATAAAATGTGGTCTTTTATGAAGGTTATCATATGAGAAGAGGAGCTTGTGGCTAAGTAATAACAGCCGAACGGGTCGATCCATCAGGTTAAGCTACGCTTGCCGGGGTTCGTCTGTGGATGGGTGACCATCTTTACATACCGAGTCTCCTCCGTGCCTCGGAAAGCACGTTAAGCCGTTGGTCGCGGCTGTCATTCGTGGATCTTTGATAGTCGTTACGGGTCTTCAGAAGCCCGAAGGTCTGACAACCAGTCTTACCAAGGGGTATCGTATTACCCAGTTACTGGGTTGTGGAGGTCAGATAGGCAGTCTCTCCATATAAAATACTGGTATTCCGACCCCAACATAGCTGGGAAAAGGCTAGGCAGATTGATTGATCATATGAGAAGAGTTTTGTTACCTTTTGCCGTTTGAAGCCAGCCGGACGTATAACGTGTCAGTGTCAGGCACAACTTTCTGTATAAATATTTGCTCTTCATCCTGCTCACCATAAGGACCTGAAACAAAAACATTTCGACTGATTTAAGGCCTGGTTTACCACCTCCTTCTCCTCCCAAGTTCCTGTTAACTTATTGCGTGCAAAATTTCAAATAAAATATGCTTTGAACGCCGCCTTGGGAGTGGTTTCCGGCGTAGTGGAGATAATTCCTTCCTTAATTAATACTGTTATTGTAGAAATAATCTTCGATCAACAATATTACTAGATTTCCGATGAGCGCATCAAAAACGGCTGGAAAAATAAGAGCAATGTTGTCTTCATTTTGCAACATATATCATTTTTTCTACCTTATTGCTTAGAAATTATGTTGTACTTTTCCATACACTTTTTTTAATTATTTAAAAAAATACGTTTGATTTTTTATCGAAGTAGTAAATATATTGCAAACGAAAATAAACTTTATGTTTGAGTTATAGGTTTATAATCAAGTTACATATATGCAATTTTAAAATTGAGCGATGTGGTTTTTGTTTTTAATCCTTAAATCTAGTGCTATTGTTTATTGAAGAGTTAGGTAGAGTAGTTATCAACATATACTCACCGCAGTCATTATGAGGCTGCGCAGTCGGAGCTTCCAACGCTAATACTTTGAAGGCCGCCTTGGGAGTGGTTCCCGGCTGCGTGGAGATCATTCCTCTGAACCGCGTGACGCGCCATGTCCTCACGTGGTTGTACTCGCTACATACTGAGACTAGGTAGTTCTCTGATAGAGATACCTTTAGACCAAGAATTTTCAGTTAGACTTTCAGCATTTTAAGAGGTTTTGCTTTATACACGATCAAATTAAATTACCTAGAGGAACTCAAAAAAAAAAAAACTTGACTGATTACAGAGTTAACGGCCGCGAGGAGCTTAGTTATTTGAGATTATTAGTAAAAACTCAGACTGTTTTGTTTTTATCATGATTTGATAGTTTCTGAGTGAGTTTTATCGTGAGTTTCTCCAATTAATTTAATTTTTCGTTCAGTTAAGGACTCATAAAGGTTTATTTACTTTAGTGATAGGACTCTGGTGCACAGTGAAGGTCTGGAACAGCTGCGGGCCATGGCCCACGGTCTCCGGATGCTGCACGATGACGCGCACCGAGCCGCAACGAGTGCCGTACGCTATCTCTATCCAGTTGCCGCATAGATCTGTTATCGATATTGTGTTAGGAAAATGATATATATTTACTTTTTATGGAATGGAACTATATTGTAGCGTTATTATTAAAAAAAATGCATTTGTAAGATATAACGTAGTATTTTTTTATAATATAAATAATATTTTAGTGCGCTAATTGATAGTTTTGTGCTTTTATATATGTGCTAATGCGGCCGGTCAAGACGCTTCCAACGATACCTCATTTGTCAAATTATGATGAGAAGTTCAGAAGTTATGAGGGAACAGATGAACATGCATACATACCGGTCCAAAACATAACCCTCTTTCTTGCTTCGCCGTAGTCAGGTAAATATAGCTTACAACTTAAATTAAACAAGTTTTTTTTTTAGGTCAGATTTAATGCGCATTGCTGTTTTTTTAAGGCTTGACGTTAAGCCGACTGGTGAAAACCTGATAAAACGCACAATGCTACCTGAGGTACATCATATAATGATATATTTGAACTGTTTTTATTATGCTAATTACTTACTGGTTTTAGGTGTGAGATATACAGATATAGCTGTGATTGGCTCTTGATTTGGGTCCTTATAAAGCTGCGTCACGAGTAGATCGTTGTCCTTCATACGTAACGGAAACTTTTGCATATCTGACAATAAAAATATAATTAATATATGATTAAAAAGTCAGTTCTGTCATTGATTTTTGGAAAAACATCTCTTAAATACGATGAAAGGTTGTATGTATGCTCGTATTTTTTATGGTAAAAACGTCGGAATTGCCCTTTACGCTTCTCTTTATATGTGAACCTAAGAACAGAAGTTTCCGATGGGAAATCCCACCGGGTTCACGGCTTGTGCCAATTATATAACTGTGTATACTTTTGCTTTTTATTAATGTCACAATTTTATTCGTAAACAGAAGGTTAACGATTATGATCTCACTTATGCTAATCGGGGCATGTATTAACGTCAATCATTGCGAAGATGGCTTATCGTTTGTTCGTAAAGCCTTATCATGGTGCGTTCTTCGATATCGATCGATAACGATTACGTAAAACGAGCTGCATTAATTTTTTAATGTAAGTATTGCATGCCAATTTTCCCTTGTGAAAAAGGAAACACAAAAACAGTCATATTCGAAACTGCTGTGTGAAATGATAAGAAAAGAAGAGACTGTTTTCTGGCTCCTTCTCTTCTTATTTCGAATTAATGATGAAATTATCATCAACTTACCAATATAATTGATGGCTCCAGTCGCAGTGCCCAGCAATAGGAACGAGCCGGCCGTGTCATACGTGGTCAGATGAGCCACGTCTTGCGTCTGCCAGTGTTGTGTGCTAGTGTGCCACACTCCTGCTTTGCTGCGGCTGCCGGCGCCACTTAAAGCTACCAGTTGAGGACCCACGAAGAGTAGGTGTTCTACTCTTACGCCTAGGTTGAAAGTACCTGGGAAGGAATTAGATATTCGTAAGGCAGGGCGTTGGTTAGCTGTACCGTGGGGTCTAGCTTCCCCAAAGATCAATTCAAACTAATATTATAAATGCAAAAGTGAGTTTGTTTGTTACGCTTTCACGCTAAAACGGATAAACAGATTTAGATGAAATTTGGCACATGGGTAGACCATGACTTGGATTAGGATATAGGATACTTTTTATTCCGATATTCTCTCGGGATCGAGACTTATGCGGGTAAAACCGCGGGGCGCAGCTAGTCTTGCCATTTCGGACACAAGTCACGATGCTAGTTATTACCAAAGTTTGGAGGCTGAAAAGAGTATATTGGTCATCAACTCACTAAACCAACTTTTTGCTGTAGGGAATCTTCTTGAAAGTGTGATTTGGAAATTAATGAACCTTCGTAACAAATAAAATCAGATCAACCCGCAATCTTATCTGTAACAGCCGGCAGATACCAAAAAAAAGAGAAATAAGTTAAATCAGCTTTTAGGGGCGAATACCAGACTCACTTACCAACCAAAGTACGTCTAACAGGCTCACTGTGGGTCGAGAACGCCCACAGTCGGACATGCGCACCACTAGCTATGCCCAACATGACGTCTGTTCCCGTAGAGTTGGTCCCGCTAGAGGTGCCCCCGCCGCCACCCGTCTTGGCATTCAACGCTATTCGCTCTATCACTGAGTCTTGCACTGGAGATTGGAATACTACATACCAACCACATGAATCTGTTAATCTGTAAAGAAATGTAAGAGAAATAAAAAAGTTAAATGAATAAATGCTTAATATAAATCAACAGTATTACAATGTATCGTTACACGCAGAACAATGTTTTTCATTACGCGCCACAATTTTTTGCATTTAAAGCGCAATTAGGCATATCATACGTTACCCTAAGCATAATGCGATTTTAAGCGCATTCGGAGCAGTATTTTTTTCTGTATTTTTCTATGAATTGTGCCACACTTTTTTTTTAATATCTTAAGATAGTGTATGTAATATATGGCGAGATAATGCAATACTTTAGTCATCAAAAAGGAGCCCCTCGTCCTTCTTTTTGTTAAAGGTTTAAAGGAGTATGTTGTAGTTAGTGTAGCAGATGGCGTTCGATAGTTCCGCCTACCCCCATGGGAAGAAGGCGTGAGTTTATTTCTGTGTAGCAACAGCCTACTGACATAAAGCGTCGTGCAGACCGGCGCGACGCGACTCTAACAAAACAATTTCTAAGAAAACTCACGGTAGGTCGCGCTAGTCTGCCCGGGCCTTAAAATGTGTGTGTATAAAAAGATAACATGTACATACCTATAACCAGTCACAAAGTGTGTATAGGCAACAGCAACCCAGTTGTGGTGTGCTTTAATAATTTGAACTTTCATACTATCATTCCACGTGCTCACTGCAAATAAAGCATATTAAGTTACAGAATAGACTTAATTACTCGTAATTGTATCAAGGAAGTCGTATAAAACGCAACTAAGGGATTACGTCCAGGGAATAGGGCGGCACTACAACTGGTCCATCGCAATAAGGGATTTTTATGAACAGACAGGGTGCGTCTATAGAGAAAGTGGGGCAATGTCGCAAATAGCTTTGATTAATTTGGAAATATTACTGTATGGAAATAAGAAATATGGTTAACTAGTGAACCAAAATATTGATTATGAAATGCAATAATTAATATCGTAACACAAAATATTTAGTTTTAGATGTAAAAATGTGATTTGAATGATTTCCAAATGTCTTTTTTACACCTAAAAAGGTAACAACATCAAATTCAGTGCAACTGTGCAAATATTACTAATTCACTAGTTAGCGATATTTCATATTTAATTTCAATATATTTAGAAATATTGGCAAATTAATCAAAACATTTAGTAAATATTTGACAGCTATTTGCGACGTTGCCAACTTTTTGGACGAACGCTCTTATGTTAGTCATACAATTGTCAAAAAATGACAGTTGACAGACACAAATCCAGACTCCTGCTACTGAGAAATTCCTGATGGTATAACCCAATAACATTGCCCAGCTTGGGAATTGAACCCGGTCTGGGTTCAATTCCCAAGCTGGGCAATACTGATCTGATAGCCGCAACAATCAATGATTTATAGCTTTTTCTCTCGTAAAAGTAGGTATAGACTCTATAGTTTTCCCTGTTAGTTATCTTAAAAAAGATATGGTGGGTATTACACTATCAACTATGATCATATATATGATAGTGTAATACCCCCCTTACACTATAGCTATGATCATAGATATATGATCGAAGGCATAATGAAATTGCAAAATAGACATAATTTTGGGTAATTTGTGAGCTTAAATAGGTAGATATATGATAGGTATATGAACCCATAATATGTATATTTTACAATTTCATTATATCTTTGATATTTATATCATATAAATGATAGTGTAATACCCCCTATAAGAAAATCGTTGATTGCTGTGGCTATCAACGCTTTTACGTTCAAGATTGTTACATTATACCTACCCCACATAACTATCGAACGATGTAAGTATAAAGGCAACACAATGAATGAATCACGAGTTGTCCTACATAATGACATCAACATTGATACTTACTGTCTGGCGGGCGATGTCCTTTGTGGCAGTCCGCATTACCTAACGACGCTGCTCTCGAGTGACCTCTGCCGCAGCGACTGTAAATTATTTATTGTATGTAGTTGTTAGGTTTACATTCTGTGCCGAGGGTACGGAGAATGTACAAGTAAGCACATATCCCCTGGACCCTCGGGTATCTCTAGGGCCCGCGACTCATGATAGTAGAAGCAACAGTGAGGTTTTAGTCGGTAGAAGACCGACATAACCCTTCGTTCTCCCCAGACGGAGGGTATGAGGATGTCCACACGGATAAAAAAAAACAGGTTTAGATTCTGTGAATGATTGTTCTATGTTTCAGGTTTGACTGTTCTCATCCTTACCTATCCTCACAAATTATAAAACAAAGTCCCCCCGCCGTAAACTCAAAAACTACCAAACGGATTTTCAAACGGTTTTCACCAATGTACGGTGGCTTAGGTGTATAATTCATGAAGGTTCTGTGTAAATTGTCTGAAATATGACGATTGTTAAAGATGTCGGAAAAAAACATTCCGACTGGGAGCTTTACTGGTGTGCGCCGCGTAAACCGTAAATAATTAGCCTACAATGTTTCTTTTCCTCTGTTATTAGGTATGCGATCATCGCTTCGCTTCCTTTTAATCCCGGTTGTACGTTCCCATGGGATATTTTCTGACATCCACGCGGGCGAAGCCGCGGGCAAAAGCTAGTACATATTATTGGAAGTAGGTAGTTAAATAGTACATTGGCTAACATATTTTAAATTTCAAAATATCTAACAGACTCACTTTCATTAACAATGGATGTAATCCATCCATTGTCAACATCATCATTGTCAGCCACACAGAATATAGAAATAAGTTCTGTACTCCATGGTCAGCCATTAAAGGTTTTATGTATGAGTTTGTTTGTAAATGATTTGGATCCAAAAAAAAAGTGGAATTAAGTAAATATTGAGATATACTTACATCCACATTCTTGCCACATCTCCACTTTGGATTCAAAGCAGAAGTAACAGCTAGTCTTCTCAAAAAATTTATTTTGTCTAGTTTCTTGATGATTTATGAGGTCTTAAAATAATTAATCATCCAAGTCTTTTACTTACTTATTATAGGTACTTCTACCGAAGATTATTTAAATGATGTTATTTTAAGCCAGAACTCTGCACATGCATAAAAAAAAATGAAAAATGCGTAACGAAAAAAAAAAAAAATTACGAGCCTACTACTGCCTAAGTGCAAACATAGAGAGTCATGGTAATAGCTTCAGAAATTAGGAGTTACAAACCTTAACTGGTCCTGTGAAGGTATCCTGCCTACAGTGCGGAGATCAAGCGAGGAGTTTCGTGAATGTGTTCTGTTTACCACCACCTCTGTGCTAGAGGCTGTCGAGTTCTTTCGCGAACAGCTATTGCCGGTCCGCGTGCTGTTGCCGTTCGGCAAGGCAGTGTTTACTGAAAAAATATGGTTTGTCAAAAAAGCTTTCGTAATTAATTAATTGTACTTCTATATATTAGTATTTTGTTCAATAAGGAATGTTATCAGTTTATCACTTATAATACAGATCCTATTGTTCCAACAAAAATGTCGTGTATTAACAGATTTTACTTTTAGTACCTATTGACTAAAGATAGCAAGAAATTGTTTGTAATTTTGTTATCTCTCCCAAAGTTCATTAATCTAATTAATTATGAATGCAATATTTTGTGTGTAGTCTGCATATTCTTCTCCAAATAGTTTAAATTAAGTATAACAAATTATTTTCCAATTAAATTCTTTAAGCAGTAAAGAAATCATTTGCTCAGACTTAGTCCATTTTTCTGCTTAGCCTTTCTTACAGGGACAAACAAATCATCTGCCATACCCTTTTATTTCCCTGGCTTTCGAAAATAAGTCTCATCTCATCTGCCTAGGCTTTTGCACATTGCACTTTCAAAATCAAATCAAAATCGTTTATTTGTATAAAATTTGGTGGTTACAAAAGATCACAAAAACTCGAAACAACTTTTTAATAAAAAAAAATATTGTATGAAGATTAGTCTACAATGACTGGCTGAATTTATTTATTAAAGCATGGTAGACTAATTGGTCTGGATGCTGGATGATTCATCACTCATCAACTTAACCTTAACCTTAGGTGGGGCTCTATGACTCACATTTACATCATAGTTAACATGACTTCAGCATATTATATTATGTTAATCTTGTGATAATTTATATAACAACATTTAAATGTAGTACTTACATGGAGGTGGTAGATATCCATAAAACAGGACATCTCCACAGGTTGAATGGTTCATCTCATCACACAAAGCCAGTCTTCTGCTCAGGGGAGTGATGCCAAAGTAATCACACTCATGCCTCAAAGCCCTAATATTAACATTATTAAGATCTATATCCCGAGTACGTAGGAAATTCAAAATGAGACCAAATAGGTTTGGGTCCCTGTCTATGAATATGGCTCCAGTCTCATCCCGCACCGTGGGAATCCTGCCACTGAGGAGAGCAGTGAAGAATGTCTCTGGGACCCAAGTTAATGTGTGCCATGATGTTGAGAATCTAAAAAAGGTGATTTGGCTTAGAAAAGCTTTACAGCCGTTATTTAAAGCATGCAGAACAAAATAGTACTAAGTCGTGTTACAAAAAACATTTGGAATGAAGTTGGATGTCTTGATACAACATGTTTACATGTGAGTTAAAATAACATCAATAAAATTGAAGGAAGCCAGGGTGCCATTAGGTTTGCAAGCTTTCTGATAGACAAGTAGAGAAGATTACAATTGAAAATCGATCCGGCGGCGTAAGTTAACAATGTTTACGATTAAGAAGTGGCGATCTTCAACTGAATATTCAACAGGGGTTTGCAATCAAATTATGTATATATGTGCATGACACATAAGTACGTTATTAATCCGATTGTATATGATAGCAAGGTTCAGAATGCCTAGATACAACATACAAAAAATACAAATTAAATAACAAACTTCCTACACAATTGAACACTTACCTCGTACCGCCTACGTTTAAATTCACAATTTCTTGGTAATTGGACATTTGTATTATTTCTAATGTTACAATTTCATTCGGAGAGCAGTTAACTGTTACAATATGTATGTAATCATTGGAATTTATTTACGTCCGACGGTCCGACGAGATGGATGGCAAAATGTCAACGTCAACAAACAAACAGCTGTAAAAAATCAACAATGCAGATAAATAATTGCCATTTAAAAAAATATTTCTGAGACTCACACTTTCCGAAAAAATAACCGCTAAAAACCGGTTTTTACTAAACTGTTGAAATGGAACTCGGTCTTGCTTGGCATAATTATTTAATTACTTGGCAACTCTATTTTGAAGAGAGACGTGTCCGTACGTCAGTCATCCAAAAAGTCAATTTTCTTCTGAATCGAATTGTTGGGACTCATGTATGAGAATATAGTTGTTGTGAAATAATAGGATAGTTGATAGTATTATCAGCCCCAAAGATGCCGCAGACTGTAGCTGCGAAGTCGGGCAATGGCCGTAATAAAGGCATATTCAATAATACGACCGGCTTCAGCACTCTGATCACTGTTACGGTATTGTCATTGGCTTGGTTGGCCGGTTTCGCATCCCGGCTATTCGCTGTTATACGTTTCGAGAGTATTATTCACGAGTTTGACCCATGGTAAGTGTGGAGAATTTGCTCGGTAATGATAACCTGTTGAAGATAGGGTTCGTTCCATTTATTGCCTACGTGTTCTAGGTTCAACTACCGATCCACGGCCTACATGGTGCAGCATGGGTTCTACAACTTCCTAAACTGGTTCGACGAGCGCGCATGGTACCCGCTGGGTCGTATCGTGGGCGGCACCGTGTACCCTGGCCTTATGATCACATCAGGCACAATTCACTGGATCCTGCACACCCTAAATATTCCAATACACATTAGAGATATCTGCGTGTTCCTCGCTCCTGTGTTCAGGTAATTGTTTTGGTATTCATTGTTGTTTGATATCTAGGTTACCATCATTTGTATTGATCCTATCAGGCTTAGAATCTATTCATACTGAAACATGATTTATGGTTGATAAAATCAGATAATTTGAAGTGTTGCACTTCAACAGGAAACTAGAGCAAATGTTATAACTAAAATGTCAACTGAAAACAACTAAAATGCATGCTTGTTGAGATATTGTTTTACACCAGGTTATTGATAAAACAATTCTCTTAGTGATGGCTTGTTATAATTTAGCCTTTAATCAATAAAGTTAACACTCCTTATCAGTCTAACAAATATTCAGAATTTTTTAGGTACTTCATTAAAATATCAATAGATTAATATTTTAAGGAAAATAAGTAAGTATGTAATAATTAATAACACTTATTCCTTTTAGTGGTCTGACAGCCATTGCAACATACCTGCTGACTTCCGAGCTTTGGTCTCGTGGAGCCGGTCTGTTTGCTGCTTGCTTCATAGCGATTGTGCCCGGCTACAGCAGTCGGTCCGTAGCAGGAAGCTATGATAATGAGGGTATTGCCATATTTTCGCTGCAGTTCACATACTACTTATGGCTGAAGAGTTTGAAAAATGGATCAGTTTTCTGGTCCATCTGCACTGCAATCTCTTACTTCTACATGGTGAGTTGATTTAATAATATTCCACTTTGTTCATATTGTCTTAGGTTCGATTATTCTTTTGGTAAAAGACTCAAATCAAGAATCTCAATTATTTTGTTGGCTGCATGCCATGGTATAGCTATTGTCAATATCCTTAATATACATTTTTTCCAAATGTTTAACTATCAATCAATATCATACTCAACAATAATCTTTTATTTATTTTCCCTCCTGCAAAGAAAAATGTTAGTGGGAGACTTATAACGTCTGTCTTGGAAATTGTTTACTATAACTAAACAATAAAATGTGACCACACTCAAGTAGATAGATTAGCATAGTTTTGCATGTTCAGTTATATTCCTGTTAGAATAATGTTAAGATGCATTTCAGACAATAACCTTCTTTGTGACTTGTTGGTACTCCATAGCCATAGTTATTAAACATGTAAACAATGTATAAAAACGGTCTATATGCAGCATAATCTTAATAAAACCAAGGCACACTTCCATAATAATTGACAACGGGTACATAGATTAATAAAACAGACAACTTCTCATGCCCATCATGAATAATGTAATCAGAAAGAATTGTAAATATTTTGTATGTATAATGGTCTCCAATAAAGCATTATTATTTATATTTTAGGTATCAGCATGGGGTGGTTACGTGTTTATCATCAATTTGATCCCGCTGCATGTGTTTCTGCTACTGATCATGGGAAGGTTCTCCCAGCGGCTGTTCGTCAGTTACAGTGTGTTTTACATTGTAGGGCTGTTGATGTCCATGCAGATACCGTTTGTTGGCTTCCAGCCTATCCGGACTAGTGAACACATGGCTGCCTCAGGTAAGAATCACTCACTTATTTCTGCTATCATCAGGTATAACTAAAACAAACTATTCATGAATTATATAACCAGGTGGATTGTGGCCCAATCCCTAACAAAGAGAGGAGGTCATATTACCAGTGGACAGATACAGCCATCTTAACTCTATGAATCTTCTGTTCTTTTTTATGAGCAAGATATGGCCATAGGCCATATAATTCAAATATTCCAAATGTCTGATATGCTGTAAATTCATTAAGATTGATCATTTTTTTAATTAACATTAACTGGATTGCTGTATTGAAGAATTGTAAAGCAAGCATCGCCATCTACTATTAGAGCTATCTAACTACATATCTAGAGACTACTTAATATATCATTCACAAACTGACGGATTGTAGTAAGGGTTTCGTAATCGGGATGAATATTTACGCATACACAATATTGATTTTATCGACGGCAAAAATAAGTTTGTATCTCATATTACTTCTCGGACAGAGAGACGAACAGTATAAAATTATAAGGGTTCCGTTTTTTTCATAAATCTACATAGCATTTGTAAATAAAAGACATAAAAAAATTAAAACGAAATGTGTGCTGGGACACATAGTAGAAGTGGAACTTCAAAGGACAAGTATTCTTTTTTCGCAGGTTTACATTTTAAATAAATGCATTTTTTATTTAAACATATTTTATCAAACAAAAAAACTGAATTCAATCCGAAACAAAAAAAAAACATCCATAGTCTATTCTAAAATACCTAATACACATACAAATGAACATTAACAAAGGTACATCTTTCGTCATCAATCTTCATTCGGTTCATCTGCGTTATAATCAATGAAAGATACAATCGGCTTATGGTAACTAAAATATGATATAAAAACTTGAGATTCCAATCTATTCTCTCCCTCCGCCGCTGCCGCCTCTCACCATGCGATATATCTTCTACGCCCTCCACGCGGCGGTAACGCTTTTTGACAGAAAAAAATCCTAATACCCCCGTCTATATAGAAGTTTCACTTCAATAAACTCCTGTTTTCTTTGCAATAATCGCGCGGCCAGTACTCGTAGTTCAAGGTGGGGTTAGTTTAACAAGAAAACATTTGTGCAGTATGTAGGTATTAGGTAAAGTTATTTTTATCGTTCATGCTATTATAAAACAATTACACGGAGATTCGGTATAACTATAAATTATTATGAAGCAAGACAAATCGTACTATGTTAATATTTGCAGTCAATGACCGTACATAAATGGCACAAAATGAGCTAACTTAAGTACCATGAATTGTAGGTTTGATAAGATTTAATTGTTTATACACGGATTTAACGATTCTAATTTTTTAGTTAATTAATTTCCCAATGCTGTTAAATTTTTGTATGTATAATGTACCTAATAGCATTTTTACAATATTTAGGAAAATGTTTTACATTTTGTAAATCTATATGCTATAACAAATGCTGAACTATTTTGATTTATTTACTTATAAATGCAATTTTTCTGGCTTATAATTGACTAATACATTAGGATATGGAAATCTGAACAATTCTCTAATAAATGTTTTTTGCCACCATCACAAGACTGGCGGATGTTTTGACGAATCGTTCTTCGTCTGGCGTGTCGGCACGATTGCCTAGATATGTTCACGAAGTAAATATACCAACGAAGATTGCCTAGGTACCCGAATTTTCCTAAAAGCAGTGCGTGATACTTTTCAGTTCTAAGTTCTGCCCGCGAAGTAAATATACCAGGACATACCCAAGTATTGTCACTTGAGGAGGCTTTTGCGAAATCCCTTAAATACTATGTTACATAAAAAAGAGGTCGGAATCCTCAATTTCATTTGTAGCCTGGGTCCGCTTATGTTAGCCTGTGAACGAATGTTTTATGTAATTCCATTTTCTCTATAAACGACCTTGGGAGCCACAATAAAATGCATTTTAGCAGAAGTGCCTTTATATTTTGCTGTTAGCGCGCTTTGACCATGCATGCAGCAATAACATTCTCGATACATCACGCGACGCTTCGTTCGCTACGATTGATATACAATGCAGAGATTATCCTCTATGGACCAAAGGCTACCATTCCACTCCAACCAAATATTCCGTAAACATACTCTATTCAGGTCCAATCTGCGAGCTATTCATACAATTCATAAACAATTGCCGAGCGCGAGAACTGAACATATAGGTAGATAGAGAATTTCAAATGTGCACAATTTCCTGCGATTTGTATGCTTATGGCGCTCAAGGTAAATTAGAAATGTTATTGAAGTGTAGCTGTTTTATTGGCCGATCTGTCCCGATGGTACTAGCATAAATTATGTTATTATGCTTCGTATTGTACAAACATGTTCAGCATACAACTGAAATCATTATTTCACTTACCTGAATAAATATTCTTTTTCGATACATTCATATTCATATTTTTATTTGCATTAAATTTCATGATGTAGGTATAAAGGTGTTACAATGGCTTAAATAAAATAAATAAATTAAAGCTAATGTACAATTATGGAACTTTAAAAATAAAATTAAGGAACAAATTAATAATCATAATTTTTTTATTATTTATTTATCTTATTTATTGAATAATTTATTTATTTAAGGACAACCAACAAAGCATACACCAAAAATTAAAGGTTAAAATACCCATATTATTTTTAAATTTTTGTAGTGCAGCCATAAAGGCTGCCACGGCATGCATTGAACATAGGAGTAGGAAATGCAGTTACAAAAAAAGAAAATAGTTACAAAACAAAACATATTTTTTTACTAATTTAGATAGATTTAAGTAAATGAAAAAGCCAATAGAAACTACAATATAAATTAAAAAAAAAACACTTTTGTGATAATTTGTGATAATGCCCCAAGCAATACAGCCTTGACTTTATGTAAAGAGTAAGACATATCAATATCTACGCTGGGTGAACGTGGCAGGCGACAAAATTGAATCTGCATTCTGTTAGTGATGGAAAAACGGCGCAGATTGGTTTTAAAGCCCTTAGCGCGGAGCAACCGATATCTAGACCCACGAGCAAGTTTGTAAGGCACATTTAAATTTATTTGACTCAGCAACCGCGGACAATCAACATGAGTGTTCATTATTTTGTATAGGAACAGATGATCCAGAAACATACGGTGACTTTCCAGACTCATAAGTTTGAAATGTTTCACGCGTGAGCTGTAGCTAGTTAGATTTCTGGCCATATTGCAGTGATATGACAAGTGCCAAATAAGTCTTTTCTGCACTGACTCCAAACGACGTTTATAAATCTCGTAGAATGGAGTCCAAACTATACTGCAATTGCTATTTTATTTAACACATACAACTATCAATCACAGGCTTACCTTATACAATAGTGTAGTTATAGTAGCTTACAAAGATGGGACTTACAATAGTAATTTTAATATTTTAATTTTTTATATGTTCTGAACAATTGAGATCAGTTACAGGTTGTGGCACATGATAATTATTTGGTATGGTCAATTAAACATATATCATATCGTACGCATCGTGTCATAGATTTATGATAGGGTGTGTGTAGTCATGAGGTGATTTAAGGTCCGCAGTTCGATTCTCAGTTCTGGCTTTGTCAGGTTTTTATAGGAATCTAGAATATATTTCAGTAAACTCGGGAGTATCAAATCTAGCCCTTATATTCCTCAGTGCGGCAGAGGCTGTATCTATCCTGTATAACACAGTACGTTAACTGCTTTAAATCGTTATTTTAATAAGGATTTCCTAAGACATTGGATTTTGCGTGATATTCATATAATGCTAACTCCAATATCTTGAGTACACCATGTGATGTGTCCTTAACCTCGTCACAACATCGCCATGACTTATTCCTGGAGCAAACTTCACAGATTCCAATAAATTGCATACGTCCCTGTGTCTGTCGTATGGTTATTTATTTATTACTTACCTAAACAAAGGAAATTAAACAGGAAACACGAACTAACATGACTGCACACTGCTCTTACCGATTAATTAAATAAATTCAAGGTTACATGCCCAAATAAAATAACGTTTAGATTGGCTGAGACATTTCTTTCAGTTTAGTATGAATTGAAATGCTTTGGATCGTTTGAAATAAAAGTCGTAATAACATTCCCGATGGCTTTGACCTTGCGAGCGGGTGTTTTTTCAGTACCTCAGTATAATTGCACTGATGATATAAATTGAACATGGCAGTTTGTTGACACAGTTGTTACTATGGCGTCATCATGACTTAACTCTTGTGCATTTAATCCGTTTTATTTAAGTATGGTAATTTTCTAAAGTGCTTCACAATTTACGAAAGCAAGCGATTTGGCGATAGTCCAACGTTTAGTATAAAGCTATTACCGAGTAAATTCACTTGGAAAATAATTTAAGATAAAATATCCGAAAACGAAATGCAGAACATTTTCTACGCTCATTTTCTGTGAATGTAAGAAATGTATGAAACGAAACTTCGCTGTAAAATGGCGGTATAATAATCTCACGCAGGCTCGCCGGGCTAATTGAGGGCAACGATCTATAATTCTTATGTACCTAGATATTTCACTATCAAAGTTCACACTCATACTACATTAATGATATTAATTTTTGTGAACAGTGTTGATGGAAAAAGGCTCGGTTCTTATCCGATCGATATGAATAAACACTAAAAAAGTTATCAGATTATTGTAGGTCGTAAAAGTCCATTGCAGATCGCATCAATATACGTAATGGCTATATGCATGCATCGCATTTAGCAAGCGCTATGTATGTTTATATATTTTCAAACACCAAACAACGATTCGTTCTTTTTGTTCTCTTATACAAACCCAGATCTGAAACAACTATCCTACAAATATTTAATCTAGGCAGGAATCAAATCTGCGACCCGCAGTGCAGAATCCACTGCACCAATCATGGCGATCCTAGTCAATGCCTCATCCATGTATCAGAGGCTGACGCTCTTATACAGGATGTTTGGTGCATAGTGTGCCAAATTGAAATGATCGACTGAAGAGGTCACCTGCTAGCCTTTCAGACCCCTTAACATCCCTCATGCCCTGTAGATTTTTTTTTATCGACTTTTTATTGTTTTACTAAAAAAGACCCAAATTTTACATTAAAATACAAATTAAAAAAAAACTACAGGGCATGAGGGGTGTTAAGGGGTCTGAAAGGCTAGCAGGTGACCCCTTCAGTCGACCATTTCAATTTGGCACACGATGCACCAAACACCCTGTATATTACGGCAAGCAGACATGGCGAAGCGCAGTTTCCACTGCTCAAAAAGATATAAATCTACATCGCGCACCTATAAATAAAGTCTAAAACAAATTGCGTGCCGCTGTCCGCTTTGATGTTCCTGCGATAAACGAGCCAATATTATGATGGGTCATTGTCAACAGGTGTGTTCGCGTTGGTGATGGCTATAGGTGCCATGAAGTATCTCCACAGCCTGAACCCTAAGGGTCAGTGGAAACAGCTGCTCATCCTGGGCGGTTTGGCGGCCGCCGGTGCCGTGTTCCTAGCAGTTGTGCTGCTTACGTATGCCGGAGTCATCGCGCCTTGGAGTGGAAGGTCAGTATTAAACGAACCATTATGTTAGTTTGGACTACGCTACTGATATCGTCTCACTATAGGCCTACCGTATATCTGAGACGGTGCGAGACGGGTTTTGACATCCTTCAGCAGACAAATGACTGAGCTCTCGCCACACTTTACCCCCATTCCCCCCTCTCGGATCGCGCGACTCCTTCAGGCATCGTCCCAGTTAAGCGGTAGTTCTGTAATATAATATCGTTAGACAATGAGAATAAGTCTAAATTGATGTGCCATTTGACCTGCTAGGAAATGGTGGTCATATTGATTTAGTTATAAATCAGTGCATAAAAAAGTGACAGCTCATGTCCTTGTTTGAAATGAATGTAAATCATATGTAAACGTTTAAGCACAGCCGCGTTTATGTTGCATAATCTATTAAAAAAAAGTAAATTTACCGCCAACATTAGTGGCTTACCATGGTCTAGTAATTTCCATCTTAACATTTGGTATAATATTTTGGGGTCACTGTAGTGAACGAGAAAGCATTTTCAAAGCGCAAAAGCGCTGCCTGAGAGCTATATTTAATCTTAAAGTAAGAGACAGTTGCGTACCTATATTTAAGTCTCATAGATTATTAACCTTCCCATGCCTATATATCCTTGAATTAGCAATATTTGTAATAACAAATCGACGTCTATTTGCAACTTTAATAGAAACTAGAAAACGAAGTACAGCTATGAGATCTCAATACCAGAATCTATTATGCACGGGCGTATTTAAAACTAGCTTATTAAAAAGAAATGTGATTTGTATGGCTCCTGTAGTCTATAATAAAATACCTGAACAAATTAAAAACTTACCGTTGCTAAAATTTAAAAAAACGTTTCACAGAATTACTTGTAGATAAATGTTATTATTCTGTGCAGGATTTCTTAAATGATATTTTTTTGTAATATCTTTACTTTGTATTACATTTGCATGCTATAAGGCAGAATGTACACGGATTCTATTATACAATTTAACAACTTATTTTTATGTACCTACATTCTAAGCAAATAAAGACCATACTATTACACTACTACTACTACTACTACTACTACTACTACTACTACTACTACTACTACTCTACTACTATTCGACTATTCTATTCTATTTTATCAGAATTCGTGATAAAAACAAAAGCAGTAAAATCATGATAAGTACATTTTCCTATGATATTCTGTATAGCGAGTACCTATAAACATAACATTTATTAAGATTTACACAGGCTTCCATTTTTGTTATATTCCATGTCGATAAAGTATAAAAGCATAAACCGTTTATTAATGAGAGGATCTACCATTTAGTTCTACACACTTCACATAAGTTAACACAGCCAACCAGCATGTTATAAAAATACACCTGTTGTGTTATATAAACATTTCACGTTGTTATATTTGTGTTATTTACTTTATAACATGTGTTCGATTTATGTTGGACGTGTTACCAGGTCATTTACAAGTGTTGACTTAGAATGGTAATAAACGTATGTTTTATGGCCTGATAGGAGTGTTCGTGTTTAGTTTGCGCAGTTTTGACCTCAATCTTTACACCTTTTGTTTGAATCTGATGTTTTGACGGAAAAAGGTGTTGGTTTAATAGCGTTTATAGTTTCAGTAGTTTAGTGAAGCCTATCACATGTTTTTGTTGGATGACACAGCAACATTTCAACTGTCCAAATTGGTTTTTAGAATATTACACTTATAGAGGTATGAGGAACAGGGTGTAAAGTTCACTCATCCGCTATTGAAAAGAGAGGATCCTCCGTCCAGACGGAGTGTTGTGTCTGCTGGGCAACTGCCCGACGATTGTTGTCGGGACGTCGTATACAATGATGCCAATGGGCATGTGACCGCCCGTATTTTTCTGAATATTCATGTTTCTAGGGTTCCGTAGCCAAATGGCAAAAAACGGAACCCTTATGGATTCGTCATGTCTGTCTGTCTGTCCGTCCGTCCGTATGTCACAGTCTTTTTTTCCGAAACTATAAGAACTATACTGTTGAAACTTGGTAAGTAGATGTATTCTGTGAACCGCATTAAGATTTTCACACAAAAATAGAAAAAAAAAACAAAAAAAAATTGGGGGTTCCCCATACTTAGAACTGAAACCCAATTTTTTTTTTCGTCGGCTCCACAACATACGTTTGGGGTATTTATGGATAGGTCTTCAAAAATGATATTGAGGTTTCTAATATAATTTTTTCTAAACTGAATAGTTTGCGCGAGAGACACTTCCAAAGTGGTAAAATGTGTGTAAGTTTTATCATTCTCTTATTTTAGAATTTACAGCCCCGTAAATTCTAAAATAAGATAATGATAAAACTAAAAAATATGTATGATGTACATTACCATGTAAACTTCCACCGAAAATTGGTTTTAACGAGATCTAATAAGTAGTTTTTTTTTTAATACGTCATAAATCGTGAACAGCAATTTACCTGTCATTCAATCAACTGAAATATAAAAATAAAAAAAACACACGGAACCCTTCATGGGCGAGTCCGACTCGCACTTGGCTGCTTTTTTTCGAAAATTTTCTTTAAAATGGGGGGTCTATCTTTAATATTTTTCATGTTATTCAATTTTATTCCGCCCGCGCCCGTATTTTTCGGCAGGGCGGCATTGTATATGCTAGTAGCGCGGTAAACCCTGCTTGCGCGATGCAGCAATTTGCGTGAGGTCAGAGTGATGCGTAGTTCGCATGTGGCGATGGAAGATTTATCTCATATTTCCACACACTTATTTTTCTTAACCCGTTACGATACATAAACAATAATATTTTAGAGTTCAGTTTTGACATGTTGGTCGATGGTTGTAAATGACTTGCTTGAGATGAATAATGATTTATTTGAGAGAAATACATATGAGAGATTTGTCTTTTTAACCGACGGCGACAACTAAATTGGCTAAATGGCTAAACATACCGCTAACGTGGAACATACATACTAAATCGATTCGCTACTAAATTCATTCATGAAATAGGTTTAATCAAAGTCTAAACTAAATAGGGACAGCCCTATTTCACCTTTAGGAAAAAAATATTAGTGTACATTAAGAGTACATCCCTCCAGTTTTGTAACCCTCAAAATCTTAACTGAATCTTAATTTCAGATTCTACTCACTATGGGACACAACATACGCAAAGATCCACATCCCTATCATAGCGTCGGTGTCGGAGCACCAGCCCACCACATGGTCGTCATTCTTCTTCGACCTGCACGTACTCGTGTGCACCTTCCCCGTAGGACTGTGGTACTGCATCAAGAATATCAACGATGAGAGAGTTTTTGGTAAGTAAACATTTTGCAATTTGTAGGATTTGTGAATGATTACAACAAAACTATCGCTAGCTTTGCAACGCTTTGAAATCTACTTTGTCCGATATACCTTCATTACTCGACTAAGGCGAAGCAAGCAGGTATGTATGTATATCTGTTCCCACATAAATTCATAATTTCACAAATGAGGTGTCGTTGGAAACGTCTTGATAGTCCGCTGCACAGACTAAGTAGTACTCAGACGGTAATCTCCCATAGTAGAAAAATCGCTATACGATTTGCAACTCATCATTTTGACATTTAATATTTTTTTAAATTTTACCCATTTTGTCGCTCATGTTGTTATGAGACCGGGTCTTTTTGCCAAGGTTTGTCGAGCCCAGAATATTTTGGGAACTAGCCTTTTAAGCCTTCCAAAAAAGAGGCTCTGCTTTAATTCAAGCCGAGGTTGTGATTGTATGTGTAGATAGGTGTACCTATAGCACACCTGTGGTCTGTGTGTATTAGAAAAGGAATGTCAAGTGATGGAAATAAAAAACATTCAATATTATTTATTTTTTAATTTTGATAAATGCTTTCTTTTGCATTGGTGGCAAACTTTTGTTTTCCAACCTATATACATCTGTGCCCTTCATTATCTTATTTATCACATTGCGCCAATTAAATACTGCTAATCGAAGACTTAATTCTATAAAGAATTCCTCAACAGCATCCCTGTGTATCACACAATCCAGAAAATCAAACGAATACTTGGATCTTATTTTATTTTTAAGTTCTTTTATAATACCCATTTGGTGTGGTGTGAATTCCAAGTATTCGTTTGTTTCCTGAATGATATAGCCAAAAGTCCTCACGGCATTTTCGGAAGGGTAGGTCAATTTTTTAAGGTTAATTGTGTTTCTATATCTTC
Organism: Agrochola lota; assembly: GCA_947364205.1. Taxonomy (NCBI): domain Eukaryota; kingdom Metazoa; phylum Arthropoda; class Insecta; order Lepidoptera; family Noctuidae; genus Agrochola; species Agrochola lota. Next base: position 13,121,508 of record OX376235.1, on the reverse strand, counting down.
CAGATATCCAATTACTGGTAGAGCTTATTTCACGAGAAGTAAGGTTTTTTTCACATTCCTTACAATTGTTTTTGTTTAAAAAAAATCTTATAACCCACCCTGTGGTATATGCCCGTGAGTGAACTTTCAGCTTTTCTTGCATGGCAGTTGTGGGGATATTCTCTAGAACTGCACTCCGAAGGTTAGAGGATCCAGCTGAGCAGGCACCATCGGCATTTATTTCATTATTTTTCGTAGTTTCAAATAAGGCCTTGAGTTTTACTAGTTGCTCACCTGAATCCTCTTCACAATTGTAACCATCGGAGTGAAATTTTATAAATGTTGTGATTAGAAGTGACTTAAAGGTGTTTTTAAAGGTGTGGCAATTTGGATTATTGTTTCTAAAATTGTAGGCTCTGACTTGTCCAAAAAAGTTTTCTATCGGATCAGAGTTGAAATATCTTGGTCTCAAGATCCTTATATTTTTATTCTTGAAAAATTGCCACAACCTTTGATAGCTTTTCAGCGTAACTATCCAGTTTTTTAGTGAGGGCACTGATGTCTCTCTATTATTTTTATTTTCGTCAAATGTTATACCTTGTAATTTTTTTATAGCCTCGCCCCAAAATCTGTGGTGCTGAGACGAGGCTGTCACTGCACTCCGCAAAGGTTTACCTTTATCCCTCTTATTTGAAAGGCAGGCTCCATTGACCGAATCAAACAAATCATCAAAAAATGATACCATTTCTGCCGTATTTCTTAAAGTTGGGCTGCCTGGTTTGCCATATTATATTGAGCTGCAACAAAAAAGTAACATGCTTTAAGTATACTTATTTTTATGTGACACAATTTGCAGTCGGTGAGAAAATTACATTGCAGGCAAAATACTTACAGAACTGAGCAGTGTATGAAAGAGTAGCTGCCCATGTTTTGCTGAACACTCTCACACAATTCTTGACCTGCAATAAAAATAGATATTATAAGTACAAAGTTTTGAACACCTTGAAATATTGATAAACAACACAATTCACATGATATATTCAATACAGCACTTTATGCATGATTATTGTGATTAAACCTAACAGACTAGGTATCCTTAAACAGCCATCTTCAGAAACATTCTCAATTCAAAAATATTATTTACCTTCATCTTTTTAATTTTTTCTGGAATAACGTGTTCATCGTTCAATTTGTGTAACAATCGCATTTGCGCATGATTGCAGTCCGTTTTATAGACATCCACAATATCGTCCCATTTAGATATTTTATTATCGTATTTTATATTTTTGGTTAAGAAATTATTTCTTAACCCCTTTATTAGGTGCGGTGGATCATGTATCACGCTTAGTGAATGACCATTGATGGTTGTTATACCATCTGTAAATAATGACAGGAATGTTATAATAATAGCAATAACCTTTAACATACACCTTCAATATTCAATTACATTGCATCACACCTGTATTCCCCAAACAGTTATGTAGAGGTGTTCACCCATTAAGCCAATTAATATTATTTTTAAGTCAGGTTGTGTGTGGAATATGTGAAAAATATCTATCCATTGAAGGACACTGAATGAGACAAAATTGAAGTTATATTGTTATTACATCTGGGGGCGTTTAGTGTCCTGCAAAGTGTTTAGTGTTAATTATGAATTAGGAAAATTCTCAATTATACTCACCAATTCTAATCTTATTTGTTCCCTCTGTGTGTCCTCTTGAAGGCTTTTTAGAGCTGATTGAAAGGCTGTACCTTGATCACATGCTAGGGCTATAGGTAACAATCCTGTATTTCCTACTGCAGTTACTACATCCTTTATTATTGTTTTAAGTTGAACCCCTGATGTAGCTCCCTTACAAAAATAGAAGGCTATAGGTTGTTGCCATTTGTAAAGGGCTCCTCTCAACATGCAGACAAGTGCATGGTCAGCAAAGTCAGTCATTTTTTCCGGAAGTTCGACAAATCCAGTGATGGAGTCTTTCTTTTTATTGTAGGTCAAGGCTGCTTCTAATGCAACCTCATCAAAGAGAACTGAACAATATTTTTTATTTTCTTCCCATGTATTTACCTGAAATCATTAGTTAAATATTATTACTATTGCAATATTAACACTACATCTATAATAATACACACTCCGATCTATGTAGCCATGTTTCCTTGAGAATCAGGGTTAAAGTTAAATATAGCCATCTAATAAGTACCTCTTGTTTAACTGTATCAAATACTTGAGCACTGATCCCAGCTTCAATATTTAGTTCAGAAACCATTTTATTTAAAGTGTGTTTTGTGGAGAGTATAAATATTTTATGTAAGAATCTGTAACACTTTGGACTTTGCTTTAATATCGATAAAGCTAGTTTCTCTTCAGTAGTAAAGCGTCTCCCCTTTGATTTTTTGGTGCATTGCTTAATTTGCATCCACATAATTGTTTTGGCCAATGAGTTCATGTTTTCAGTCAGTTTTTCAAAAGAATTTTTCTTTGAAAACTTTAGTCCTCTTCGTGCTCTTTGACTGAAATCCAACTGTTTCCGAGATTTTAAATATTCACGGTACAGCCTGGCACATTTTGGTGAAAGAGACTTTTTGTTTAAAATAATACGCCTTCTTCGGACACAAAGCCTCGGAGTAGAAGGAATAACTGCGTCTGTAAATAAAAATGTATGATAGATATAATGATAGCTCAACAAAATATGAGTGTGCTGTGCAGATTGTAAAACAAAAATGCCACAACTATTTTGTCTACATTATTTTTATTAATTGCCATGTTACTCAATTACTTTACTTTTGTACAAATACCAACAAATTGTTAAACAAAAAATTCCAAATGCATGTTGGTCCTGCGCACTATTCAGTGAATACTTGTCTCATTAATGGTGAAATATAATGGTAATATTTAATTACCTCTTATGATCTGGTTTTCTGAGGCTTCATTTCCACAGCCTGAAGTGGAAGGCACGTCAACGAACGGTGTTGTGGTGTGATCCACAAGGTTTGCATTATTAACAAAAACATCAAAACCTAAAAAAAATATATTATATTGTGATTAATATTTCAATCATGGAGTGATTGCCAAAAACATTACACAAAGAAGTGTTTCTTTGCAATTGGGCAAAAATGCCATCAAAAAGTAATACATTCAAAAATTATAAAGTACTTAATATATTAAAAACCAAAAAAAAGATAATAGCTGCGACTTACCAGTTTTAGTCATTCTATGTTTCTTTGTAGGTTCAGAGGTACAGTAGGTATGATCCTCATGCTGCCTTTTCTTGGCATAGGTGTGATCAGAAACAGCATTGTCTGTAAAGAAATATTTAAGCTTATCAACATAACAACATACTTATTTATAATATACGACTGCCCAAAATGACTAAACAGTAAAAAAAATCTAAGTGCGAGTCTGACTCGCACACAAGGGGTTCAGTGCCACCATACAATATTGAACAATACATATTTTTCGTTTTTTATATACCCCTTTAAATTTTTTACTTTATTTTATTTAGTTATAGCAGAACATAGTAGTACACTCTATTTCAAGTGTAAATCTATTACGGTTCAAAATATACAGCCCTGTAACAGACGGACTGACAGACGGACAGCGGAATCATAGTAATAGGGTCCCGTTGGCACCCCTTGGGTATGGAACCCAAATAATAACTATGTGTATGCCTTTTCAAAATACTATGTGATAATATCAAGTTATTAACTTATTATGGACAGAAAACATGTTAATTACACAATATGCGAGTGTATATTGAACAATTTTAATTATTTTTTGGTTTATAAGTGCATTTACGGCCAATTTGACCCACTTTCAAGACAGAGCAACATAGATGGATATAGGATACTTTTTATTTTCTTTAAAATGTATGGCTTCTGTGTGAAATTCCAGAGTGGAAAATTCAAATCCAATTTTTTTTGTTTTACGTTCATGAATATTATAGACATGATGCACTTGCCATTTGAATATGTGAGGAATATATGAGAAAATTTGTATATAATGAAATCACTTCTTACCAGTGGTGTGTGCGTCAGTGTCCATAGTTTGAAACCGGAGTGCCACTGCTGATTTCGCTATCGGAAAACAGCGTGGGATAGGCGGCAACAAGAAGACAAGTCCACACGTTGGTCGAGATGATGAACTTCTGTACAAAATGCTTTTGACAGACATAACGCTTGTGAAGATCCTCTGCCCTCAGGTTTCGCAATTCTTCATAGTTAATACACTCTAATCACTTGAGTCCTATCTCACGTTTGGGAAATCGAAATAATTTAACGTCCTTTCGTTTACTAGCGCAATTCACAATACAGCAAGTACGGAACATACTGCACGTTGTAATTACACTATTACAGATTTAAACTTGAGAGGATAAGTTACGGAAATAAATCAACGTAGAACTTCACTCAATCAACTTTAAAAACTGTAATTATATAAAAGTACTCTGTGACTGTAATGGCGGGGTGTAGACAACCACAGACTACGATAGACTTACAACCAACCAATATGGCGTCGATTGCACGGGCGACAAAGGGGAAAAGGACGAGGGGCAGTTGTCACTTTGAGGAGTTTCACCCATAGACAAATACGTCTATTAATGCCAGGATTTTTTGTTCCGAGATTACCAGCCGTGGTCCGCTGGTTATAGGCTATTTGACGTCACATTAAATTGAATATGGCGCCCTCTAGAGGACATACAGTTAGGAACTAAAAGAATATATATAAATTCGGAGTCATATATAATCTGTTCAATTTATTCCCTAATACGTGTGACTCCGGATTTTTAATTTTTCTGTCTGTGATGTCTTGTTTATACCTTTTTAGTAGAATTTTTTATCGTATTCGGGTTTTGGTTTTTATAACTTTTTTTAAGCTTGAGTGGTTAGCCGAGATAGTTCCTTTTATTATTTAAATCTGATTGATCCAATATCTTATCGCTAAATGAGCTACTAATCTGATCTCAGCAATTTGGGTATGGTGAAAATACTTAATAGAGTTCACGAAACCGGAGTTTCTTAAAATAATATTTCTTGTCACCTTCTTGGCTCATCTGCAATCGACACACTCGCCGAAGTATCGAGCTGGTATGAGGTTTAGCTACTGAGGAAATCGTAATATCTCTATAAGTACCTAATTAACCCTTATGTGTCCCTCCCAGTCGCTCTTTACGCGCTGAGCGCAGTATACTTCGCTGGTGTGATGGTGCGTCTCATGCTGACCCTGACGCCCGTCGTCTGCGTACTGTCCGGCATAGCCTTCTCCATCCTGTTGGACTTGGTGCTGAGAGAAGATGAGGTACCAGTGCCTCAGGTTGATACTGAGGAGTCTAAGAGCTTGTATGATAAGGTAAGATGCATAGCTTTGCATGATACTGTTCAATGAGTAGTTGGATATGAAATTCACTCAAAGAGAAATTCAGATTAAGAAATTGACTGCAGAACTGAACCTTTTTTTGTTTGCTCCGACACTAATGATACGTCCAGTTTTTATGGTAATCAAAAGTTGCACAACATTGTTGCGGCAACATATTGTTGAAACATGTTTACAGTTACGTAAAACTCGTAATCAGTCCATATATAGTTTTTTTGTGTTTTAATAATACTGTAGGACTGTTTTTCTAAAAAGCTAGATAGCCAACTTACATCAAAACCTTCCAACAGGCAGGCAAGCTAAAGAAGCGCACACACGAGCCGACCATCCCGCCCGACACAGGGCTCGGCATGAACGTGCGCTCAGTCACGCTGATACTGTTCATGATTCTCCTCATGTTGTTCTCCGTGCACTGCACCTGGGCGACCTCCAACGCTTACTCCAGCCCTAGTATCGTGCTCGCTAGCTACGGAAATGATGGGTAAGTCCTTTATCAATTATCATAATATTTCCTTTTATAACCGGGCGTAAATATGACAAGTCGATCTTTAGAAAGAGACAAAGGCACGAGTAACAAAAAGGACGCACTACATAGCCTAACTTTCCTCGATCTCGTCTTGAATACTTGATGTTTATTAACGGCCGCGTACTGTGCCCTAACCGTGCTCGGATTTAGAGATTACGTCACGACTGTCAATTGTATAATGGAGTTTGACGCCCTATACAGCCCTCAGTTCACGTTGGGCGAGCCCGTCGCTCGGCCAACGTTGTACAGTTACCAAACCGTGTACAGTGGCTTAAGGATTTTTACCCGTCATTATTTAGCTATAAAATACCGACATGACATCATTCTTTCAGATCTCGTAAAATCCTGGACGACTTCAGGGAAGCATACGGCTGGCTGTCGCAGAATACTGCTGAAGATGCACGAGTTATGTCCTGGTGGGATTATGGTTATCAGGTAAGAACAAGACAAACAAACAAACTCGAATATTTAATACTTGTTTTATTATCCATGAAGCACGTAATCGATGTTACGTTTTAGTCTCGCGTCTTATAAACGTTTAACTATGATTATTTTACCGATTAGAAATGGAGATTTAGCGATTATTCAACTACAGTGGAGCATCGATTATCCGAACTAATTGGGGACATGGGTGTGTTCGGAAAACCGGTATTTTCGGATAATCGAACTACCTATATGTATATTGATTCAGCTATGACATGTTTTATTAATCTCGTATTTATCTTTCATAGAAAGGACAACACGTTTACGTTTAGGCATTTTAAATCGAGAGTTTACTTTCACGCGGCAACATTTAGTTTATCGACTAGCGGTTAGTTGGAAGTGAGATACGAGTACAATAACAAGTGAACGACTCGCGACAAGTGCGCGAAAACTACAGCGCGGGAGGCGCGAGTGAGGCACGCGCGGGGCGGGGGGGTGTTGACGCGCGCGTTACTACTGTTCGGATAAGCGGTCGTTCGGTTGAGCGACGTTCGGATAATCGACGCTCCACTGTACTTGTAACATAATACAGAAATACACAATTGTAAAATTTACCGTACGGTGTCAAATCAACACTGCTTGATTACGCCAAAAGTAATATTGGACCTTCTAATCACTCAAATTATGATTTCTTACTTATCTTCTATATACTAACGATTTGGCCCTGCTTCGCGTGATTTTTACATCTTGACAAAAAATCGAGATTTCTGTGTACAAAAAAAAATAAAACAAATCCAAACTAATATTATAAATGCGAAAGTGAGTTTGTTTGTTACGCTTTAACGCTAAAACGGCTGAACGGATTTGGATGAAATTTGGCCTATGGGTAGACCATGATCTGGTTTAGGATATAGGACACCTTTTATCCCGATATTCCCACGGGATCGAGACTTATGCAGATGAAAGCGCGGGGCGCAGCTAGTGTGTTATAAAAATAAACCTTCCGGAATAAGTTCTCTACATAATGTTGAAAACCGCATCAAAATCCGTAGTGCAGTTTAGAAAAACAACATGGTCACACAGACAGACACGAAAAACGACTTCAAATTATAATATGTATAGATTTACCTGGCATATTTTCATTAGTAAACATAAAAATATGCCTGCCACCACTCATTTCTTGTACACTTAATATGACCAAAATAGAAACGGGTTTTGTCGACGGAAGAATAGACAAAATGACATATAAACAATCGCATTATGTCATTTTATCTATTCTTCCGTCGACAAAACCCGTAGAAAACCCGTTTCTATGGTTGTCATGGTACGCGTGGTATAAGGTCTACAAAGCCGCTGCCTATTCTCCTGACGACATCGTACCTCATTACCACCGGCGTTTTATAACACCAAAGTGTATTTATGGAGAAGTACGATTACTTTCTTTCACATTTTTTATATAATTTCGTAGATCGCCGGCATGGGCAACCGAACAACACTCGTCGACAACAACACTTGGAACAATTCCCACATCGCGTTAGTCGGGAAGGCTATGGCGAGCAACGAGACCGCGGCGTATGAGATAATGACGATGCTCGACGTGGACTACGTACTGGTCATATTCGGAGGGGCCATCGGCTACTCTGGTGATGATATTAATAAGTTTATCTGGATGGTTCGTATCGCTGAGGGAGAGCATCCTAGAGATATTCATGTGAGTATTTTTTTTTATAAGTCTGTTATGTCGCACTGCAGGGCAAAGGCCTAATTTATTATTTGTAGGGTTCTTTTCAGATGTGTGTGTTCGTTAGATGTGAATACTTCTCGCTATCAGCTTCTAGCTCAAAATGAGTTGAGTTTGTCAATCATAGATGAAAATCTGTCATAAAAAGATTATATGAGCGTTTATGTGCTAGTTCCGATAGGTAATAGGTAATAAGGGCTGGTATCCCCTACTCCACGCGCGTATTTTGCGTACGGGTGGGAAAATCGCTTATTCAATACATCCCAACTCTTCAAAACAGGCCAGCAACGCCCCGATTTTACTGACAGTCAGTTCCGATAAGAAAGTGCCAATGTAAAGTTTGTTATAATTTGTCTATTCCTAATGTTAAACATTGATTTACTTCTACAGGAAGCGGATTACTTCACGGAGAGAGGCGAATACAGGGTTGATTCAGAAGCTTCCAAAACGATGTTAAACTGTCTAATGTACAAACTATCATATTATAGGTATGTAACCTTACAATATTACTATCATATTTATGCCAGCCATTTACCATAATTCATCATCATTTCATCGGCCATCGTTTTTTAGGGTTCCGTAGTAAACAAGGAACCCTTATAGTTTCGCCATGTCCGTTTATCTGTCCGCGGGTTAGCTCGGAGACGGTTAGTACTAGAAAGATGTAATTTGGCATATGTATACATATTAATCATGCCGACAAAGTGGTAAAATAAAATTAAGAAAACTAATTGTTTTTAGGGTACCTCCCCTACACGTAAAGTGGGGATGTTTTTTTTCTCGTCTACCCCATGTTGTGGGGTATCGTTAGAAAGGTCGTTCAAAAATATTGTGAGTTTGTGAAAACCATTTTTAGATTCAGGGATCCGTTTGCGAAATATTAAGCTTTTAACTGAAAATTTTTGTTAGTCAAGTGTGTCCCCCCCCCCCTCTTCTAGCTAAATGGTTGTACTTGGACTTGTGAAAAAAATCACAGCAGTAGTATATATAACGAAATTAAAAGGAAAACTATCAGAGCTAAGTAGGCTCTACAGGTTAACGAGTAATAATCGACCAACTTAAATTTGCGGTTTGAAAAACATGATCTCCCATACATTCCGTATGGGAGAACATGTTTTTCAACTACAATGTTAAGTTTGTTCTTGGGATAAATTCATCCCAACTACGGAACCCTTCATTCCAACTACGGAACCCTTCATTGTGCGTGGTCCGACATGCACTTGGCCGGTTTTTATTAGAGTATTTTTATAAACTCACGACTTTTCCTATGGAGGCAGAAATTACAGAACGGCACCTGCTACGTTCCTTACATACTCCTTTTAAGTCGTTTACGTTCATTCATCTGGACATACATGCACGCCGGTTGCGAGTGTCACGCAACTGACCTTTCTGAAGTTTAAGTTATTTATTTTTGTGATATTTGATAATTATTAGAGGAGCTTGTGGCTAAGTAATGACGGCCGCACAGGTCGATTCATCAGGTTAAGCTACGCTTGCCGGGGTTGGTCTGTGGATGCGTGACCATCTTCACATACCGAGACTCCTCCGTGCCTCAGAAAGCACGTTAAGCCGTTGGTCTTGGCTGTCATTCGTGGATCTTTGACAGTCGTTACGGGTCGTCAGAAGCCCGAAAGTCTGACAACCAGTCTTACCAATTACCCAGTTACTGGGTTGTTGAGGTCAGATAGGCAGTCGCTCCTTGTAAAATACTGGTATTCAGCTGCATCCGGTTATGCAGACTGGAAGCCGACCCCAATATAGTGGAGAAAAGTCTAGGCAGAATTGATATTTGATAATTATTATGATAAAAATGTGAAGAAAAAAAAATTGAATAATTTCAAATTATTCGTAGATACGACAGCGGCGGTAGTCCGCCGGGCTACGACAGAACGCGCGGCGCGCTGCCGGGCAACCGCGGCTTCAAGCTCACCTATCTAGAAGAGGCCTACACCACGGAGCACTGGCTAGTCAGAATATACAGGTATGTTAACTACTATGTAGTAATCTGATCAACTCCTGGGAGCGTTTTAAATATGAGGCACATAGTCATAATTGATTTTTAAATTGCGACAATTTCCTCCCAACACGCGTAGCTTGACCACAAAAGAAACGAATTTTTGACAAAACCCGTTTCTATTGTGGTTATGCTATGCGTGCGGTAATTTATGTTGCCAATGAGTCAAGAGTGTGTGCCGATACCCTTCTGCTTCACCCTGCAGAGGTAAAAGGGGTAATGATAATTTGTATAAAATTTCCAGAGTGAAAAAGCCAGATGAGTTCAACCGTCCGCGCTTGCCGCTTGCAAAACGAACAGTCCCGACTAGCAACTCTATCTCTAAAAAGGTATAACAAACATGAAAATTTCGCACCCTCTTGATATTATTTGATTTACTAATTAATTATTTTACTAACTTCTTTGTAAATAATTATTTATTAATTCTTTCTGGTTTTGGTTTATAACTAATTTATACCAAACAAATAGTTAAATGTTATTGTAACGTTAACAAAATGATATCGTCTTTACTAACAATGATTTCTGTAATCAAAAGACAGTATTTTTGTGCTGTAACTTGAATTTAACTTTTGTAACCCATTTGTAAAGCTTCTAATTAACCCACGTAACTAATAACTAAAGTGTAATGACTAATTTTCTCGTATTCCAGCTCGCCTTAGGAGGCGGACCGATGGTATAGTACCTACCACTGTTGAGTTCTGTTTGACCGATGTATGTGGTTGTATGTAGCCTGAGCTTGTGTGACGTCATACATCTTCGCTTTACTGTCTTAATTTTCGCATTGTCATAATTTGACGTTAAAGAGGTTGCCAGGTGAAAATTATGTAATCAATCCGGTATTGCCAGATAACAATTGCATGGTTTTATTCTTGATGGCATTGGCCATTCAATTATATTGATTATACGATCGATCAATTGGTCTTATAGTTATATTTTAAACCTTGTATGGTCTGGCAACATTATAAAAAGTAAAGTAGTAGTAAGTAAAGTATAGTTAAAGAAATATCCGGACTGATAAAAGTATCTTAGATTTAAATACATCATTATTTGTTTGTAAGCAATGTGTCATTTGGTGCATCAGTTAATTTAATCAAATACATTACTTAACACATCAACATTTTGGTTATTTTTTTAGTAGTACAAGATGTAACAGAAAAAAACACTTGAACCATGATTTTGAAAAATAAAATATAGTAAGTTTTTAACTAAATATAACTGAATAAACTTCCTTTTTGGTTTGGCCGCAGTGTGGTAAAAAATCTGTTCTTTTATGCCCTACAGTTTTTATGGAACTGCACATTTTTTGTGCATATATATTAAACGTTTGTTACGCCTTGTATAGGATTGCATGTTTCACACGACGTATAAACAACGCTGAATGTGACTTCCGTTGGCTGCAGTGCTTAATTAAAGTATTATCACACCCACGAACATGTCAAATAACACTATTTTCTCCCCACAGACATCTAAAAGGCGAAAAGGCATGATGAAAAACAAACCCACGATTGTAAAAGGCAAGAAGGCGGTCAGGTTGGAGTGACGCAGCGTACGAAGCCGCGAGCGCGCGCGAGCCTCCTCGCGTGTGCGCAGATAGTGTTCGCGGGTCAGTGGTGACGCGCCGTGTTTTGTACACAAACCTATTTGCCGGAATTGTATGGAGAACTTGTATGAAGCTGTCCTTATAGAGGAGAATGCAAATAAGAAAAAGCTCGTGACGTAATTTGTCTATGAGCTTTTGTAGTACGCGTAAGATTTCGTCTTTGGATTCAATCGCATAATATTTTTGAGATCTTTTGTATATTTGTTTTTTTTTAAATCTAAAATACCTGCTGTATTTTTTAATTTATATCTGTATTTTAGAGAAAGGAGTTTTAGGAGAATTTAGTTTCGGGTTCTAGTGTATTTTAAAGTAAAATCTTACGTGTACTAATTCGTCATCAGCATTGAAGGCCTAAAGTTTGCGACAATAGATATTGAATATTATATCTTACTAGTGACCCGTCCCTACTTCGCACGGTTTATACTACTTGAAAAAACATCGACATTTCTTGTTATATGTAAGTTTAATATTAATGTATTATACACACACATAAACCTTACGGAATAAAATCTCTAAATTAGAATTAATTTAGAGATCCATTGCGTCGTTTAGAAAAACTTTATTTGCTACCACTTTGTATTTAATTATCTAAAACGAAGTATAAACTATCTCATTGGCCTAGTTTTAATAATTGTTATCGTAATTTCCTCATTCGATATTATTGATAATATTCAATATTTTTGTGTAGGTGTGAGCGTGATTTTCTCATACAATTATAATATTGAAAATAGGTATGTGAACTATTTGTGAATGTTGTCGAGTGACATACAAAACACGGAGCTGCCACTGATCAAAAATTATAAACTGATGATGACTGATACCAATTATATATGTATTTTAGTCCATTAGATAAAAATGTTTCTAAAAAATAATAATTTACTTTGTTCGAGCACTGGGTAGATTGGTGTTAAAATAAGTGTTGAGTTTGTCTCATGGACACTTTAGAAATGCAATACTTCAAATTTTATTAATAGTACAGAAATAATAATATATTTCTTTATGCACGAATAAAGTGGGATCTGTAAATATGCTTCATTTATTTTGTATTTGGAATTAATTTTCTTCTATTCCATTTTCAAATATTGGATAACTTGTGTGGCAATACTGCGACTTACTTAGTTGTAGTCGTGTATAATAATGTATAGTGCATTTATGAATATTTCATTTGTGTATCGAGAGTAATTTAATTAAAACGTGTTTTAACTGGGTAGATAAACAATTTTAATAGTATAACGTCCCTTGGTTTCCTGTGTGTTTCATTTTTCACTAAAGTAGATCGTTTATTAGTCTTCGTAGTACATTTATTTCAATTCGATGTTACTGTACCGTCAATTTTAATAGATTGAATAAATGTTTTAAGATAATGGCTGTATGCATAATTTTGTAGACATCAACCCTTCAGTCGTCTGAAGTTAAGGCGTAGAACGACGCGACGATTAGTCGTGACGTAGTCGCTCTGCTGTTGTGAAAGTCGCAATCAGAGGAAAGTTATATTTGTAATTGCTACGTCCATTTGTATAATAATTAAAATTATATTAGCGCTATCTGTCCTACTGTCCGTATGTCTTAATTTTCACGTAATTTATTACATTCTTATAAATAATAGTTTTGCCTCGCTACACTTCAGTACTTATCACAATTTAGTGTAACTCTTAGTTAACAAGAGCTGGAAGAATGTAATAAAGTTTTGTATCTTGTTATAATTATGTATCGTAATATAAATCTAACCAAAGTTTCAATCCATGTTTTGACTAATTGAATGTTATATTTGTGAAGTTTGCATCTTGAAGTGTAGTGTTCACCTGCATTTATACACGACTACAAAGTTTTAAGAAAAAAATATCTTGACTGTATGTTACAAACTTGAATACCAGTGATTGCATTGCACAACGGTGACGTCACTTTTCTCCACTCTTTAAATGTAAAAATGTTGAACATTCAAGTTCCATCTATTACTTTCCTTTATTATATCTATAAACTCTAACGTCGTATCGTCTTGCATTTCCTACAATAATAACAACACTACACTTCCAGTTGTAACATAAACTTAACCCTAAAATTGTCGTGCAAAATGTCAAAAAATATAATTCAGAAGTGGTTGATATAATTCAGTGGGTGTTAATGTGTTACGTATTTTTATTTTATTGTTGTCCATCAATTGTTTTGCGTAATTGTAACAGAGTTTTATCGATCTGTAGATAAGATTCATTGTGGTAACAATGTTCTTAATAAACAGATGGAGAAGACAATTTTGGTTTTATTTTTAAACATATTTTTACCTTCTATACAAATTTACAAAATTCCCTATTTATAAACGCAATTTAGCGTTAAGAGGTCGCTAAGTAGTTGATTAATAGCCGTCCAAATTAAACGTTACCGGTGGACTTTTTAAACCTTGCTAAGAGACAAGATAGCGGATATTATTTAAATGGGCTAATCGACTCAATAGAATAATTAGTGCTTCGTGGTTATTTTGTTGCTAATATCGAGTTATTTCCTATTAAAGATGGCATTCGATTCGCCTTCTTCGGGATTTCAAAGACCACGTAGAGGGCTTGAATTATTTTGCAAGAAGACGGGAGGAAATCGTACAAAACTAGTTTAGTTCTGCTACGAGAATTAAAATTAGACATTCTTCATTCGAAGTACACATGATGAAAGGATCTATAGGGAAAGCTCATCGGAGATAGTGATTATCCAGTGTGATATCATATCACAAAAGAAATGACACGTTGCGGCAGTTACACATATAACACACATACACATTTTATAGAAAAAAATATATTATGATACACAATAAAAGCAAATTTTTTGTTGTTTAATAAACTCATTATTTTGATTGCCACCTCCAAAGACATTGGTGCCATATTCCCTCATGCTACTGTTATTCCTCATCTTTTTCACGTAGCATAGCCTCCTCTTTCGCCGTCTTTGTGAGGTTGAATAATATTGGTACTAGGTGCTAGAGGCCTGTCATAGCAGCTGTCAATCTTGTAAACTGTACAGTACACTTGTTATTAAAAGAAACTGCAAAAGTTTATATTAAAACAGACATGGACCTCGACCTGCGTACATTTCTAAAAGAGCTTTGAGCTTATTTAAGATACTGCTTTAACATTTATTTGATCCTGATTAGTAAGTAGATATAAGTTCAGAGATATAATAACTTTTTATCACATCTATTCAAAAAGAGCTAGTTCATTCTTCGTAAACGGAATGAAATAGTTCTTTAATCCCTCGGGACTAAAACTGATTTGAATTTGGAATGTGGATATTGTTAGTAAAATTTTCAATCACCAAAGAGATCAATCACGAACATTGTATGAACAAGTAACAGACCGTATGAAGTCAATGGAGCGCGAGCTAAATAAAAAAATTTAAAATTAAAAAAAAAAAACCCGCGAAATGCATTCCGCCTTCGTTCGTAATTGTTTACTCAAATTCGGATTTTACTTTTTATAAAAAAAATGTGTTTCTTCCTCAAGTAATGAGAATGAAATAAAGAAAAAGCGGAGTGTCCACCTCGGGAGCAACACTATTTTAAGCTCGAGTGTCGCACTTTGAATCCCTCGCTGAACTCAGGATTCTACTTTAGAAACCTTCACTCCGCTCTGGAATCAAAGAAACATTCTCGCCTTTAAAATGGTTGTTTGTTCCCTAGGCAGACAATCTACTATTCCTGTTTAGGTAGGTACCTACCTACTCCAATGATTGAAGCGTATTCTTTTCATAGTTATCATAATGAAATAAACTTAACAAATTATTAATCGGACACCTGAGTGATGTTCGAGCAGGAAGCGCACTGGAAAGTACTCTTCATATGTAGGTACTTGCCTCTGAATGCTGCTGAAGTGATATTCAAACATGTATAGTGATATCCTGTTTTGCAACCAATACCTTCATCTAAGCAGCTCCCAGCTTTGCTCCCGCAAAGCAAATCATAATAGGTATTCCTCCAACCTCCTGGTGCGAGCGAGACAGATATAAGACGGAGAGAGATTCCAGTATCTCATGTTGAATTGTCATTCTTCGCGACTAGCTGAGCCCCGCGGTTTCACCCGCATAAGTCTCAATCCCGTGGGAATATCGGGATAAAAGGTATCCTATGTCCTTTTCCAGGTCATGGTGTACCCATATGCCAAATTTCATCAAAATCCGTTAAGCAGTTTTAACATGAAAGCGTAACAAACAAACTCACTTTCACATTTATATTGGTTAGGATAACTTAGGTGCCATGTTGGGGTTTGTTTAGGGGAAAATATCACGTTAGACAGAGGCGAGTCGAGTATTTTGGGAATTGGGAATCGAGTAAAGTGACAGAAATAGACAAATCTTTTCGACGCGGGACAGTAATTTGGTGCGTGTGTCATGTTAGCCCTGCATGGGCATGGCGTGGGTGTTTTTCCATCAGCTACGACATCGTAGCCTGCTACCATCTACTACGACATCGTAACTTCTTACAATCTGCTGACATCATAACCAGCTACCATCTGTTACGACTTCGTAGCCTGTTACAATCTACGACGACATTATGTAGTCGCCTGCTGCAATCTGCTACGACATCGTAGCCTGCTACAATCTGCTACGATTTCATAACCAGCTACCATCTGCTACGACTTCGTAGCCTGCAAAAATGTAATACGACATCGTAGCCTGCAGGGACCCCGAAAGTGCCTGAAAAAGAAGCCTGAGGGGGCCAAATGCCCCCCTAAAATCAAACGGGGAGGGCCGCGCCCCCTCCAATTTTACTACTTGGTAAAGAAGGTTTCTTTGTGCTATCCTTCACAGAGCTTTGTTTTTCCTTAAATGAAAAAGCGCATGTTCTTAGGAAAAAGATTTACTTTTTGTTTTGACGGAATTTAATGTATATGTTCATTACGCTTTTGGAAGGGGGTGACCAAAGAAGTTTACCCCGTCATGGAATTTTTCGTTTTTGGAAGGGGATGACCAAAGAAGTTTGGAGATCCCCGTCATGGAGTACTTCGTTTTTGGAAAGGGGTGACCAAAGAATTTTGCCAACAGGTTGACCAAAGAAATTTGCCAAGAGGTTGACCAGAAGTTTGCCCCCCCCCCCCCCCCCCCGTCATGGAGTACTTCCGCGGTCTCTGGTAGCCTGCTACAATCTGCTACAACATCGTAGCTTAACTACGCCGTAGAAGCATGAACATTTGAGCAGCTTTAGAAACGATTTTGGAGTATCTGGATGTCCAATAACCTCCAGATACTCTAAAATAGCTATAGGAAAAAATAAAAACTAGGTTACTACCTAGTTACCTAGCACATTGGTACCATCTAGTCTTTCGTTCAGCAGGGCTGGACCTAACTTACTCTATTCCCACAATACGAAATTCCAGGCTATCATATTAACAAGTATCGCTACTCCTAGACCTGACCTAGATAAGACTGTAATGCCTCTTGTGAACTCTTGTCTTCCAATTTAGACCAGCGAGGTTATCCAATCGCATGTCGGTTGATTGTAAGTCCTCGGTCAGCGATGAGTGGGAAGTTAACCGATTCATTGTGTATCATGTTAGTGGACCAAGGGCCGGGTCTCACCTTGTGGACGATACTGGTTCAAACAGCTAAGATTTTGCCTACATTTAGGTCAGGGGTACGTAAGTACTGTGAGGGAGTAGAAAATAAAAACGAATTGACAAAACCTTCACCATATATTTATTAATAAAGACAATCTAAAAGATCACGTAATAGTCATTGTCTTAAAAAATTAGTTACCCTAATAAATTTATCAATATATATAATAGAGATTAATTTTATTACTTATTGTTTCAAGGATATGCGAAGTTGTGAAGAGTCGCCCAGCACGGGAGGGTACAGGACTCGAGTTAAGTCGTTGTTCTTACGAATCATCACATTGATCGAATATAACAATGAATCTATTCATACATACACTTACATCTTCCAATGATTACCTACGTCCGTTTAATCTAAATGCTTAATAAATTTTTGGCCTAATGTGTCTACGCGAAGAATTGTGCTAATCTAAAAAGGTGTCTACATTTTTTTCCATAGTATTTTCAAAGACTTTTGTAATTTACAGAATTTTCAAAATCACAACACAGAGTGTAATATCAATTATCGTGCGTTTGGCACGTGTACATTAATCGTCTACAGTTATATTACAAGTAAGTACGTATTAAGTACGTAGTACACCGAGGCGGAGCGGCGGCGTCGGCGCATCCTCACCCCCACACATACCGCGCGCCTCCCCCCGCGCCGCGCCGCTCGCGCGCTTGATACAAAATTAGAAGAATATAATATCCATTTAGACTTACAAAATATTAATACTATAGTAACATTTTATGTGTTGACACAAATACAGAAGTACTTACACTTACCTACACTATGTGCCAGGACTACAGAGTAGAAACAAGAATCGGATTACAAGAACATTCAAGCGAACATAACATTGGTATTTAATATTACAAACATTTAGTAAGTACTTATACTTAATTAGCGCTGTATTCATTGGTGATGCATTAAGTTACGTTTTCCTCACATTATTAGACTCTTCATACAATTGACCTTTAGTTATTGTTGTTTACGATATTCTGATAATGTTGTTGATGTATATTTCGTGATTTTTAATACTATAGACGTTCCTAATTTTAAAAGAAAAACATGAAAAAATAACGTCTTTTGGTTTTCATTAAACTTCTAATTTTATTTTCTAAGAATTATTTTATTTTATGAAACGAAAATAACATAAAACAAAACACGACAGTGCGATCCGCACATCGATTCTGACCTAGCAGAACGGATAGTGGATCAATAAATGCAATTTCCAGTGCTTTTAGATATTAAAACGAAAATAAATTAAGAAAATAGTATAAAAATTAAAATTGTAAGGCACTTCTATATTTAAGTTGAAATAAGTTTTGTTTAAATCGTCAATCTTATGTTAATTTTAATACTTAGCATCTGAGTGCATCTTTCTATAAGAATACAGCGACATTTCCTATTGAACGCTAGGGGGCGCTCGGAGCGGGCGCTCTACATAACATCGGTGCTCGCTAGTTTAGGTTACATTTGGTTAAATTAGGGCATGTCATAAAGCTATACCCTGACTAGTATGACTGGGCGTGGAATGGGTTAGTGACACCATGATTACACTACTAACAGTTAATAAATAATGCAAGGAAGAATAGTTATCTACATTTACGCGAAATTATCGAAAGTTTCTGAATTTAGAAAGTACCTTTCAGTCTTAATAGCTAAGAGTATTGTTAAAAATTATCTCTGGAGGGACTTGTCTTTAATAGATTGTATTACGACGTAGAACTATCTCCTGTACCGTTAAGTTTATTTTGGAAAAATATTCAGTATTTACACGATAGTTATGTCTGACTTAATTTTTATCTTTAAGAAAATAACTCTGTACGCTCTGAATTTCGGGGAAAGAACAATGTCGTCGGTCACGTCGATAGAATCGGTCTAAAGTCATTAATTTTAGTACAATGACCTAAATTGCACTTTGTTACGCAGTTTTATGAATCGTAAAGCAGTGAGATTCACTTAAACCTTCACGTTTGGGGTTTCAGTTCAAGCCTTGCCCTAGTCTAAATGAAACGCGATTATTTAATTTAATTTATCTGTCACTTATATTTCGTTCTAGTTACAATGTACCTATTTTAAATCAGTTACAACTATCAATTTGGCAGAACATTGGCATATCGAGTTAGAAAGTATAGAATTAACGTCACCATTAGAAAATTTCGTCTAAATTGTTAAGATAGATTAACACAACCAAATAATCACACAAGTTAGTGATTTACAAATACTATGCGTCACAACATTATATTAACAACCAGTATATACGTTCAAATGATACCGTGTACACACTGTGGCAGAACTCTGATCAGGTACTCGTGGAAGGAAAATGAATACATCTCCAGAAGATTTGTAAAAAAATAATACAACTTTAGATCTGCGTTGTACAGTAATACGTCTGCATAATATCGCACTGAGGTGTAACTCTTCGCTGGAGTACATTTTTATAAATTAACGGCAGTTATTTAAATTATTTAATGTGAGCATGATATAACCCCCAGCACAGACCACCAGCGCGATACAACACATACGCACTTCTACGATAACTCCGTCATAAATATCTTTAGATATATCGAGCTTCTTTTATAAACGGCGCGTCGCACGCATTTTCATAGATAATGTAAAACTTTAATCTAAAGAAGAATTTGTTAATAACCGTGATTAAATAAAATTCAAGATTAATTGTTATAACATGTCTTTTACGAGGAATTCTGCCCCAAAATTAATTTATTCGTTAGAAGTATCGGAAGACAATAAAAGAGTAGACTAAGGAACATCACAACCACGAAGTATTTGTCACTCGAGAAATAACTTGGTAACTTTGGGAGCAGCGGAGTGTGGCAGTACCTAGTAGGTACCGAATACCAGGCAACTTGAGACACTCGCTAATAAAATGTTGAGCAACAATGTTTATTGCCTGGTTTGTACCATCAAATGATAGACAGAATACGATGAAACAATAAACCATACATACATAGGTATATCACAACACGTAGGTACACGTAGACACATTTACATGACATTTTTATAGACAAAAATGTTCACATTTAAATAAATTAACTATACATTTTCAAGTATTAAATAATGGCATATTATTCAGAACGATCAACAAGGAATTAGGTAATAATATTATCAACATAAAATATAGCACATTTGAGCATTCAATAATATTTGTGTAAAAAAATATTAGGTATCCCTCCATTTTGTCGATTTCCGTGAGCATTTCGGAATCAAGTGGAAGTATGCTTTATAATAATATAATATAATTTACATCTAATAAGTGACGGATATCAATTCATTGTTTAGTTTCGATCAATCAAAAGTATCAATCAGTTTTGTGCTTCCACTTGACTACACGAGCTCACGGAGCAAATCTAAACGTGTGAATATTTTGTCTAAGTGAATGAATCAACATCGATATGTGACTAGTAGGTACGGATGCTGAATTGAATTCCGTCGTCTTAATATTATGCTAACTACAACAGAGCAATGACTGAATTCCAAAGTGCATTCAACATAAAATTGTCTAATACGACTAGAAAAATAAATAGAAATGAGTAACTACAAAATTAACAAAGTAATGAGCAAACAAGCAAACGTAACAACGAGCTGAGCTCGCGATATATCGAAACAATAATTAGAAACGAGGTAGTGTAGTTACTACACGACTTGTTATCACACGTATATTATAGTGTAATACTTATATAGATCAATATCTCGATGAGAGGTCGCGCCTCGCCGGGACCGCAGCGGCACAACGAACTACTTGTTCTATCATTATGTACAACATCACACTTGCAAGTCACATTAAGAAGTCTGTCATATAAAAACTTTACTATGTATCAATCGTTATACAAAATATCTTTATGCGCTCTCTCCAAGCTTAGCATTAAGAGAATTTCGAAAGTTTACTTTGTCTATAGGTATTTGTCCGAAGCTAATTGTTCTCTAGCTACTAGATACTACGGCGCTCTTTCTAGGTCACTTTTAATTTAATCTATATTATCTATTTCGTTATATAGTTACATAATAAATGCTTAAACGATTCAGCATTTAGTCCTCATCCGAGCGAGTCACTCCCGGTGTGTGTCGCTGTGTTGCGGGGTGCGTGTGCGCGGTAGTTAGCTACAGGTTGAGTCGTTAGTGTGACAGCCAGACAGTCGGATGTTCGGACAGTCGGACAGCCGGACAGCCGGACAGCCGGCTAGCCACGGACCGCGCGGCGGGATGAGTGAGCAAGGAGTCGGTTACTGAGCGGGCGGTTTGCTTTGGTATTCAGCTGTCGCGTGGGATCTGTCATCGGATCTTTCGACCTTTTCATAAGGCTTTTCGAGTTTTGGCCGTTTTGGCTCGGCGTCGAGTGGCCGGTGCGACTTCATGTGTGCGCTACGACTTTTTACTTTGTTAAATACTCTGAAACATAACAGGGACACTATTAGAAATAGCAACACAAGAAACAAATTAACCAAGCGAAAGAAAACCAAACGAAACATATTAAAACTTATAAGCAGAACTGCAGATAAAGCAAGCGTGAAGCGTTAGTATTAGAGAAAACTTATATACATACAACATTTAAGACACAAAACCTTTTAGATATTAATCCTACGATAAGTACGACAAATAAATAAGATATCAACCTCGTAAGCAATGGACATAAATTCACTGTCTTAAAACACAATGAAGATACATTATAATAATTATATTTACATGAATGGCTGTCAAATGTTATAATCTATTCATTGTAACCTTACATACAACTACTCTAACTGTCCCGTTTAACGTTTGAATTTGTATTTTAGCGGTTTAATGGCACGTAAGATACAGTATAAATAGTCCACAACACTTTCTTGAATTTTGCTAATTTTAGTCTAACAAAATATATTTCTTAATAATATTTCAATGAAGAATACGTGCTTTTGAATTTAGGCACCGTGGATGCTTGGCACAAAGTACATTTTTTTGGCAAAGTACGCCCTTAAACTATTTATATAATGAATATATATTATATAATAATATAAATAAATAATTAGTTTAAAATACGAAGTTTGGCAAACATTAGTCGACGTGAAATCAACATCAATATCTGATGCTTGGGCGCTGCCCGAGTCCGTCGCTCTGAGCTTGTACACGTCGATGATTTACGACATTACACTACTAGTGCCGTATTCACTGAGCCGTAGTTCTATCGTTAAACTTAACTTTAACATATTTCCGTCCATTCAGTTAGTTACTATGAAGCTGTAAATATTTCTCTTAATACATAATGCATGCACAAAAGGCAATTTAGGTGAAACTTAACGTGGTTAGTGAAAGAGTTTATAAATAAATATCAAGAGTTTTAAGTACGATACGTTTTGGCACGGGTTATAGTTTTAGGGAGTCGATGTTCCACGTAAATTGCGTTTGCGCAGTTCGCTGTATGTCGATAATGTAAGCAGTATGCAGACGTGATCCGCGGGTCGGAACTTACTTCCCGCATATCTTGCAAGGGAACTCCTCGGTATCGAAGGTCACCGCGGAGGAGCGCGCCGAGCTGCCGAGCGCGCTATACTGGCCTACAGAACCCTGGATGTAGATAAGTCGCGTGTGTTAAGATCCGTCAAGCATTCGTTGTTCACTCATCAGATAGCCGGAAGACAAAGTGTTGTAGCCCAGAGTGAATGGCGGTGCTTACTTGTGTTGAAACCTGCTGATCCATGGTCCAGCTCCGCAAGTACAGCGGTTTGTAATCTTTCGTGAGTTTCTTCCAGAAGTAGTAGAATTGTATACATTGTTTCGAGTCTTTTGTTCTTACCTGCGAAAAAGTTAAGCAGTGATTTACGTTCCGTCGTTATTATTTTCGAAGAACTGGTTCTTGGAAGAAAGTCTGCGGTTATGTGTGGTCACTTACCAGCTGCGAAATTCGATAAAAATCCTTATCGTAATGGCCTAGTCCAGCTAGGAAGGCTTCGACCTCGTCGGTGGTCCAGCGCGACTCGTGCTGCGCGGGCGCCGCGGGGCGCGTCATGAGGCGCAGCGCGGCCGCGCGCACGTCGCCGCCGCACTCGCCGAGCGTCTGCAGCGCGAACTCGCGCGTGTGGCCGCCCACGGGCATCGCGGCGCACATGGACATCTCCATGAACATTCTCACTGAAAGAAAAATTTGTCTGTTGAATAATCTAAATTTAAGCTAAAATTATAAGGAGCTAAAGTTGTTTGTATGTTTGTAAAAGTAAAAAATCTAATTAGTCCGTCAGTCAGACAATAAAAAAATATTAGACACGTATATTTTGCTTTATCATATTAATAAAAAAATACTTAGATAAAATGCATTTTAAGTTGGAGATTGGGGGTAAGTACGTCACAAGTAAGTATTAAATCTACATACTCGTGACGTCATGGCACATTTTAACTCAATGTATCGCGTAATCTTTAGATTACGAAAAAAAAGAAAAATACGTGTCCGATATTTTTTAATAATCTCTATGACGGACTAAAAAAAGATTTTTTGTCGTCATCCCTATTGTTTTTCCACTGATAGAGAGCTACTTATAAAATACTTTGAATGCCGAAAAAATGCACGGTTCCTGTGAGAATTTCCATACAAGTGAAACCGTTGGGCGCAGTTAGTTTCCTGTAAAATTCTTAAAATTATATTAATTTGTGAATCTGAAATAAGCATACCTTCATTATCGTCTAGCGCGTCGTTGATGCCAGGGTCCCATAGAAGCTGTTCCGGCACGCGATGTAGGTCTATACGATCATTACATAGCGCCGGCAAGTCGGCTTGGAAGTCTCGGCCGATGTTGACCTGTGGATGTCGAGGCTCTTCTAGTTGAGCCAGAACATCCGTTTGCGTGGCTGCTATACCTAAAAAGAAAAAAAGAACTCTTATTAAAAAGCCCAAAGAAAACTTTGAAAAAGCCTGCAGATTTTCTCTGCCGATGCCGGGTGAAGTTTTTCTAACTTTCCTGTCAATTTTCTCTGTTTAACGCTGCCGAGGGCCAGTCTTTTCGAAAGCAGGGTCATGCTATGTCTGTCTGGGTCCACCACGTTGTGGTTTGCCATGAAGAGGATCACTGATCACTTTTGTTATTAAACTTAATTGTTATATGGTGTTAACTACAAGTTCTTGTTGTGTTTACCTGCTGTATTTTCTATGAGCAGCCCTGATCCTTCTCGGTCCGGGGGCAGTATCGGTTGAGGCGTGTAGTGACTAGAGGTGCGCCGGATGCGCGAGCGAAATGGACCGGCCGGGGACGCTCGACGTTTGCGTCTCTGAGGGGACGCCGGCACACTGCTTGGACTCAGAAATACTGCTGGCACTGTGTCTCGACCCTCCACACATACCTGAGGAAAAGATAAAAAGAAATTAAGATATCTTACAAAGAGGTTTATCAAGACAAACGTGGGTGTCAATTTGATGTCGTAGTATTTACTTGAAGTGAGTCGTGCTGCCATTGTTGCAGGGGCGAAATAGTAGACGAAGCCATTCGACTATGTCGACGAAAAGGCCGTTGATGTGAGAAGTCTCGAGGACTGCTCGATAAGAGTGGATCTTCAGAGTTAAGCATGATCCGACGTGGTGTTGGAGAAGGTTCCAGCGCGTACGCATCTAATGATCGACACTCTTCTGGCAGCACTTCTTCTAAAGCTTCCTCCACCTTAACAAAATAAAGAAAATTACATTGGAGATGAATGCAAAAAAATAACATTAATATTGAAATGTTATTTTGTTAATATTATATTGTTTGTTATGATTACCTCTTCTTGACTAGACATTGTGGCAGTGTAGAAGGCAGCTGAAAGTGGCGATGATGCGCGAGGTGCGTTATGACCTGGTGAGTGAGCACCATGGGAAGCTGGAGGCGTTGGGTACGCCATGCCCGGTGATGGCTCGGCGTGATTCGAATAGCTACTTGGCGATGCAGCTGTGAACGACAACCCTGGAGAACCATTAGTAGAGTAGGACAGTCCGGGTGAGTTGGCAGAGTACCCCATTCCTGGCGATGGAACCGGTGACCCTCCATGACAAGCGCCGAAGTCTGCAAGGGATTCTGGTAGCGGTGAATTAAGGACCGCAGCTAGCCGTCGGTTGGAAGGAAATGTTACAGGCGATCGCTCTCGAATAGATGCTGCTACAGTTGCATAGTCTTCCAGTGAGGCGAGTTCCTCTAATTGGTCGTGAGTTGTGGTAAATTGAAAAGTGTCTTCATTTAGTGCTGGCGAAAAGTAGCCATCATCTGAATTGAAGGAGACTCCGAATAACTCTGGCCGGAAAGTGAAGTCTTGTTGTGGCGGTGAATGACCGGGATCTGATGCTGATCGTTTTACAGCCTGTCGACAAACGTATGGATTACTACCACCTTTAACATCATATATAAATGGTCAAAGCAAAAGAGTATTCTTACCTTAGTGTTCCCCTTCTTCAATAACTCTATAAGGGTAGAATCTCTCTGTGAGGCACAGATGCTAGTTGCTGCGTTTGAGGCGACCGTGACGACAGGTGGTGCCCGAGGGGAAACGAAATGCGACGACGTGGCAACCGGGGAGGCAGGCGATGCTACTGAAGTTCGGATGTTAGACAGTGGTGGAGGAGCCGGCGCTACGAACCCTGTGCGGGATGCCACTGAGTCTGTACTTGTACCTGTGAACAATCAAAAGATGATAGTTTCCAATTCAAAGGTTAAAAGTAATGTGTTGATATATTTTTGTAGTACATATTATACCTGTCGATGGTGTGGAAGCAACAGTTGCACCTCGGCGGCTTATGATTTTCTCTTCTATAAGCGCTCGAACAGATACCGAGGCCGTTTGTAAAGGTGGTCCCGTTGACTCCTTCTTATCAAGTTTTTTGCTGTCAGAATCCTGAAACAATACAAGTTAAAGAGTTTCGACATTCTAGTATCTACAATATTATGAAGAAATGTAGTGTTTAAAAATTACCTTTTTGAAGTATCCACCATGCAATCGCATGTGACCATTTAAAGCTGGTATGTTTTTAAACTTCCGATGGCAGAGGTTGCATTCTACCGGCTTGACATCACCGGCTCGCGCGGCAGTGGACGCGGCACTGCTGCCCGCTCCGCTCGACGCCCCGCTAGCACTCGCACCACTCGCGGCTTTCTGACTGCTTTGCTGCGTCTGTGAAATTCACGATGACTTTTGAAAAGTTCAAAAGACTTTAGAACCTATTACGTACTTCGTAATTTCAAGGTAAACTTTCGATCTTCGGTAGCTCGTTAATATTCTGAGTTAATTAATGGATTCTGATGGACTCTGCGTAATCCCTGACGGTTAAAAGGAAATTGGTAATTATAGGTCAATCCGGAGCCGTAAATAGCGGAAAGTGTGGTGCTTATTTTGGTTAGAACACTAATAGTGAATAATGCTGGGTACGGTAATATTTATTTGTGAAATTTTTCGGACAAAGCGCATCGGTAGCGCAGTGCAGTTATTCATTCGCGTAGAATTTTAATTAGTTGCGGATTTCCGTCGCACCGCGTAGTCCGACGCGTTGCGCGCCAACTCGTAAATTATATCTGATAAAATGTTTTAATGTCCGAATTATTCTATTTACGAACATTAGCATTCGAGTTTGTTCTACACGCGCAGTTAGGAGCACGATTACGGCGATATTTTTGCGAACATAAAATAACGCGATCGTACAACAATGTTTATTGTTTATCGTCGGAAAAGGAGAGTGAAGACCTTAAATAACCATTCAAAAATTGCTTTTATGTTTAAGTAGAACCCAATTTGAGAGAAACAGAAGGTGAGCAAGCTTAATGGCATTACGGGCGGGTTAGGGCTGGCACCCGAAACTTTCCGGCGCTATTGTCGTCTTGCAAGCAATAATACTAGAACGATACCCCTGGGCCCTGACTGGCGCAGTTTGAGCAGGTGTAGGTAGATGATTGTTAAACGACTTATTCCCTTAAAAGTCGTGAAGGCTTATTGTATAAACTTAAACCATATCATAGTATTTATTGTTGACATAATCTACTCATTAAAATGTTTATATTTTATGAGTTGTATTGCAATTTGTGGTAATGTAAATTATTTTAGCATAAGCACTATTATATAGTATCAAGTTTTTCCAACTGAACAGACAGCTGTGCTGCTGGGGAGTTTGTTGCGCCAATTCTTCTTCCCAGCTTAAGCACTAGGAAGTGGTGAAGGGTGGGCGTTTTTGGGGGACTGTCTTATGTAATTTTGACGTTCGAAAAGTGCTGATTCTCAGCCTAGTTTGAATAAATGACTTTTGATTTTAATTTTGAGTAATGATCCTCGTTAACTTCATACGAGTTTAGTTTAAAACTGTCTCTGTTCCCTTTTCTCTACGTGCCACAAAATGAAACAACTAAAAGAGCGGTTGTGAAGAAGGGCATAGCGGCATAAGAGAGTGTCGTGCCGTTTGCCGCCACGGCATACGAGTCGGACTTACCCGCATTAAGGCTTGTGCAGACCAGCGCGACTTGTCGCGCGACGCGACGCCGGTTATTGTTATACCGTACAGTTTTCTTAGAAATTGCATTGTTTGAGTTGCGTCGCGCGACAAGTCGCGCTGGTCTGCACAAGCCTTTAAGAGGACGCATTAAGCGCCACTTCTTAAAAAAAATGTTATCTCGTGACCGAGAAGGAATTATGAATAACGGCTAATAAGGACCCACCACGAAGCAACAAAATACGATCTAGAGGAATGTGGCCGCTTCTCTTTTGTAGCTTCGTGTCTCAATATGAAACTTTATAAAAGGTATTAGAAAATTCTAGACACGCTTACCGAGGGTCCTTATTACCCGTTATTTATAATTCCTTCTCACTCTCACGAGATAATATTTTTCTAAAGGAGTGGCGCTAGTTTCCCGTTGTACGCCCTCTAAAGGCGCGCCAATAGATACTGTTGTAGTAATATTAAAGTGTACAAGAATAATGACGCTTAGGTACATTACGTAGCATGTACCTATTCAGCTAACGAAACACAACAATATCGATAATTTTTCATGAATATTCAGAAAAATACGGGCGGCCCATGACCAACATTGTATAAATATATATATATAAATATTGCTCATTTAATAGTATATTATACATAAACAAAATGTTCAGTGAATATTCTTATTGGACACAGTTCGCTAGTCTCGTTAATGAGACCCGCTTCATAATTAATTGAGCAAAAGCCTAATTAATACCCGTAATACAAATAACCAATTATGAACGAGACACTTATTGCGGTTCGGACTACTAAACATAAAGCCAATTAATATAAGTAGAGATGAGAAGGAATACTTTATTATTATGAAAAGAGGAATTCATTAGCAACACTCCATGAAACCATCTTTAGCTTATATTTCAAGTTGGAACGGTCGCTGTAGATTTTTTAAAACTTTTATAAGTTTTCGTGAGCGTAGTGGGCTCAGTGCTAACGGCCCCGACTTACGAGTTGAAGGTCATGGGTTTGAACCCATAGACTTTACTTTGTGTAAATAATTTCATTACCACTGCTTTCAAAACGGTGAAAACATCGTGAAGAAATCGGCATGTTCTAGAACCAAAAAATCGAATACATGCGACAACGACAAACTCGCACTAGGCCCGCGTGGTAGATTACAGCCCACTCTCTCTCGAAGAGAGGAGGCCTGTGTCCCAGCAGTGGGAACATTATAGGCTGATTATTATGCTAAGCTCTCGCGATTTTCTAACGCGGCGATTTTTTATCGTGCACTGGATTTTGAACGCACTGCTCAGCGCCGAGAGTTGAAAATCCAACAGTGTATATTTTTGACGCGCTAGGTTGTTCTCTGTTGGATTCTGAATGTTCGGATCAACACCGAGAGTTGAAAATCCAATGCACGATAAATACTCGTCGCGTTAAAAAACTGCCTGTGCTTACTTGCACCTTAATTGCGTAACACACTATCAATCACAATCTGAATGATTTTGAAGGATAACGCTAATCCTTTGCTTCATATGTTTGAAAAATTTGCCCCCGCTGGGTTAAATCAGATACAGAATAATCTTGTCACTAGAACAATTTAATCAGTTTGATATATGAAACCCATGAAGTGCTGAAGACTGTTCTTTTGGTAACTTAGGTGTTTCGCAGATTTTGTTTTTTCCTATTTACAAAATGAAATTTTATTATTCAAATATTGAGATTGAAAAAAAAAGAAACAACTATACAGTAGGAGTAGAGTGGAGTAGATTCACACCAACATTCGTAGTAAAACCAAAACTATCACTATAAAAAATGACGTATTCTCTCATCAATATTAGCATCATCTTCTACTAAAATTCAGATAATTAACATACTTCAACGATAAAAATTCTCAAGAAAAACACAATAGCCTGAATTAATCCAATGAGACAGAGTAATGTCGCATAAATATAAAGGAATGTCTTTTATTTCAATTGAAACGATATTCTTTGTTAAAAAGGGTAGACATAACAAATATTAAAGCTGCGATAGACCGTGCATTCCTTAGGGTTGTACGTCTCCTGCCAGGGTTGCGAGTTTGTCCGAAAGGGATATCGCGGCCCCGGCACATAGGCAACGGAAGGAACACGGGTGGGTTTTAGTTAGTAAAAGTCTGACACACCCTCCCGCTCCGCCCAGAGCGGGAGAAGTTATTTGATAATTTCCTACCCTCAAAAAAAAAAGGGTTGTACGTCTGCAGTAAGCAGTGATGAAGAAAAAAGAATGAAGTAAACTTAAACAATGTTCAAGAATCAGAGGGGCAATTCTCATATTTGAAGAACGTTCGCATTCTGATTTAAAGAAAGAACAAAGATATAAATATTGTTTATTCTGCACAAATAAGACGCACATCTCAGCGTCAATCTGACTTTTTCTTTTTTTGCCTCAAATTTTTCTAATTTTTTTACTAGTTTTTGACATTGATTATCGTTGAGATGACATTGTGAATAGGTTTTGATCGTTTTTAATAACAGTAATTGGCCTTCGGATCTAGAAAGCGACCGTCCTTTTTTTTGGTACCTATTTTGGAGCTGATTAGCTGATTAAGTACGGTATTAAAGATATAAAACAATAGCATATACTAATTCAAGGTATTCCGTCTACCAGACTACGCAAACAACAGTGGCTTACACAGGCAACTGTTATAGCGTGAAACTTTACAAACTAATATTACGAACACTTGGTTTTATTGCCACGAATACGAAATACACGAAAACTCTAAACTAGAATTCAACCACTTAAACTAAACACATTGGGACCCGCACTAATGACGTCACAGTTGTCAGGGTTGCCACGCACAAACAAAACGCTGTATTATGTCTTCATTTGTACAGATAAACGCTTTTTGTCACGTGACTAATAACGGTACAGAGGACACATGTTAAAAGTGGGTCGTGGGAGCGTAATTTATTTGATTTGAAGCTTTTTTCGCGGGAGCAGCCCTAACGCGCCATTAGGACAGGCTCGTTAGGTTAATGTGGAGGTGAGAGCAGATGTTCTGTGGAGCTGGCTGAAGCGTTTTTGCTATACATCATCCGAACTGCAGTTGGCTCTAGTATTGTGCTTTTTTGGTCTGAACCGTTCTCTCGTTATTGTTGCGCAGTTCGCAAATGGTACTCAATTCAGCTATAAAGTTAGAAAATGCGGGGCTTTTTGCATCTTGTAGATGGAATTTATAAATTAACTGATACATATACGACTATACGTTCTGCGTGTATACAACAACCTAATGATCCCATGACATGTTGGTAGAGTTTTCATGAACTCGTGGTAGATTCGTAAAGACTGAAATGGGCCTTAGTTCATAATCTTATTAGACCTGCATCAATTAGGACCTCTTTTAAATTAACAGAATAATTTGATGAAAATAATCGAGTCATCAAAGAAAAATCTTCATTAATTATTTAAGCTTGATGGTACACTTGTGGAAATAATAAAATTACATACCTTGTGAATTGGCTTACTGATAGGCTTACTAAATGTGTGCGTTTGAAAAAGCTCCGTTATCCAGTTGTCCATATCTGCACTTGACTATTCACGACAATACTAAGTTGTAAGCCGTCCCACGCAACGCCCGGCTCATAACCCGTTCATTGCTACCGGCGAAATTATTTCGACCTAACACAAATTACTTCGCGACGAGACTATGATGTTCATCTCATGGGACTCGAACATAAAATGACGATACAGTGAATGGGAAAGATATCGAAGAGATGACCCCTCGATTAATTTCCAAGCTCGCGAATCGAGATAACTGACCAGACCAGTAACAAAAGCAGTGCAGTTTGTATGAAGACAAATTTGCATATACTTAATAGAATACTCTATTTGGACTAAAACATTATTATTTTCTTGTGAGAATATTAATTTTATTCAATTACGAATACGAGTGAAAAGATTTATAGAATACTTCTATAACCGAGTTACTATTTAAAATAAAACTGCCCTAGTCTACCTATTTTAGTCGAAATTTTAGCTAGTAAAATAAAAGCTGAATAGCAGTAGAGTAGTTTTGATAAGTTTTTTATTGTTGAGAGTTAGATATAATTTTATGGCACTGCTTTTATACGGATGAAATTGGGTTTTAGGCCAATGAAAGCTTGGATACGCTTGTAATGAACTTATCTTTATTTGTTAGCCAGGGGTTTTATTTAAAGACCCTCAAATGAAAAGACATTCTGTATATATTTTGGTTCAAGTCCTTCTTAATGGATAAAAATAAAATAATCTAGAAAGGAACGATTACATAATTTCATTATTATTTACTTTGTGTACATCGGAATAATTCTCTTTTTTATTGAAGTAAATATTTCATAAAACTTCTTAAACAATTTACAAAGTCGCGGAGTGTGTCAGAATAACTCAAATCTATTGTTAGATTTCGTGTGAAAAATTAAAAATGCTGATTTTTGGAAGCCAACAAATAAGGGTCAGGTAAAGTCTGGCACTCAAGTTGAGAGGTGAGTAGGCCACGTGGCGCCGAGGTCACAGGTCACTACGCGTTAGAAAAGGTCAAAAGTCTCCACTTTTTCAAATAGGGTGCCCTATTGAAGTTGTTCGTCTTTTAATTAAATACTTTAATTGCTTGTGCTCGTTTTCTGTAATACTGTACAGTATCAACAGTATTACCTATCGGTATTGCGAAACGTTATTTTATTTAGCGAAATTTCAAACGTTAAATTACAGCCCGCATTTGAGGGTTACCAAAACGAATGTGTCAAAGAAAAATGTATTTCAAAAGACATTTCTTTGAAATAGAAAAGTATTTTCGCGACATTTGATCCGTCTAAAACCTACTTGAGTTTTGTAAACCGCTTAGCGTAAACATATTTTTATCGGCTGTCGGACGTGGTATTAGAAAACCATCTATAACACATGCTTTAAGTTGATGTTACGCTTAGAAGACAGAGAGAGTCACGTAAGTGCTACGTTAGGTACACGTCTTCAATTATGCATTGGGACGTTTATCGGCGCAGAGCGGGCCGCACCTGCGTCGTTGTCACCCTACATTATTAATGGAGTCGAGCGGGATCGCGACGTCGGCCTAAAACAATGACACCGTCTTTATAAACGATCCCTTTTCTAGCTAAAACTTATGAATTATTGTTGGATCTCACTCCTGAAGGGCTGCCACCGTTTTTAATCAACGCACGCGGTGTTTCGGGGATTAGGCTATGCATAATGTAATGCACCCAGTTAATCCAGATAGTGTTTTATACACTTAAAATTGACATCTTATAACGAATGAGTATGAAGAAGTTTTCGCGTAACATCTGTCACGGGAATCTCAAATCCAATTTCGCTTTTGAGTTTCTTTTTTTCGCTCCCATTAAGTCTCAGAAATTAATATATAAAAGTTTTGTAGGGAAATGTTCATTTTCTATTTTTAATATTGGCGATTGTATCTCGGGAGAAACTTCGACGTGTTTCCTTGCATCAGAGGGGTGAAAAAATCAAAAGTCCATGAGATATTCAAGCAGATGACAGCTGAAAAAGAATCGAATTTGGAGCGAAGTTGGTAGTATGTACAAAGACGTAGAATTCGATAAGAGACAGCGATGAATTCTTCTGGGACGTGGTTTGAGACGAGGACACACTAGCGTTCTTTGTTCTCTAAAATACTAACTTGACATTGTGTTCGAGTTTTTAGATTCAGTTGTTCGAAAACAAATAAAGATATCTTTATTTGTCTTCGAACAACTGAACTAAAATTGTGAGATGAAAAGTGGATTACGGGGTTATTGACAAAGTTTTTTTTTTGTATAAAGTGTAAAAAGTATTAGCAATAGTTTTAAATGGCTGATTGGCGAAAGGCTTGCAGCTGAATATATCCATCTTTTTCTAAAACTGTAAGTGGATAAGGGAAAAAATATCCATTTCACTCACGAAATATATTGTGACTGTAATATAATTCTGGGTTATTCAATAGTGGCCGGCATGAAAGCATGACACGACAAATACTTATCATGAATGAATGAGAAACGAAGGGTAACGTGGTATCGTTCCAGCATTTATATCGGGAGAAAGGGAATGTACCTATGTTCATAACTAAAGACTACCAAAATAGTTGTTGACTTTAATCCCGTCATCATAAGTCCTAATCTCTGCGGAGCAATATTTTCGTGTTTCAAAAATAGTACTATACATAGTGTGTTACAACCTGATGCAGGTAAGAAAGGCCGGTCCTTAGAGGCAGCAAATGCAATTTGTGGTCCGCGTCAAAAATTGCAGCGGTGGCGAGCCCAATCTTCACTTATTGAGCGGTCCGCCCAGCGGGCCGCTAAACATGTATTGACCACGCCGAAAATTGGTTTCTATTGAAAATTCCCTCGTATTTTCAAAGAAAAATGAGTTCTTATTCTGTATGGTGACAGTTTAGGAACGGCGGAGATATGTTTGTAGTGTTATGTTATTTTGTGTAAGATGTGAATACTGAGACTGTTTTCGAAGTGTAGAAGAGCGTGAATGAAGTTGTTTGGAAGATTTTGTGAATACTTTTGTGTGTTTATGGCGTAGTCGGAAATTTGTTGTTTATTTGTAATTATAAAGATGGCTAAGTAATTCTTTTTAGGGTTCCGTACGTCCGAATGAAAAAACGGAACCCATAAAGGATCAATCGTGTGTCTGTCTGTCTGTCCGTCTGTCACAGCCAATTTGCTCCGAATCTAATGGACCGATTAACTTCAAATATATTTCTGTGACCCAAACACGGACGTTTAACGTAAATAAATGAATGTTAAATATGGGGGTCACTTTTGGGGGCAAATAATAAAATAAAAAGGTAAATATCGCATATCAAATTCACGCAATCGCTTACTGTGAGGGTCTCAAACATATTTTTTTATTAAAATAAATAGTTTTATAGTTATTTAAGAAAATTTATGAAAATTATTGTCCCTCCCTTATCTCCGATACTACTGAACCAAAAATTGAGACAAATACAGAAAATACTCTAGTATACTTATAGATTACAGGAAAACCTATAATCTATAAGTAAATTAACAAAAAGACACGGCAAAAAACAAACATATGGCAAACACAACAACAGCATGGTCTAAAATAACATGGCAAATCTCTCAATGTTGTGCGTACACGCACTTGGCCGGGTTTTTTCACTATAATTAGTGATTAAATTGTTTAAATGAAAGCAGTAGAAAAACTCTATTTGCTCTTGGATGTTACCTAGTCTTTGCGTGTAACAGTATAATTTCTAACACATCATAATATTAAAGTTTTTGAATTCATATTAAAATTTAAAACACCAACACCTATTTATATCACTAAAAATAAAATTATAAATAAAATATTTCCCTCGCATGGTGCTCTACAGAGTTGTAACAATAATGAACACGCCACACTGGCGTCAGGGCTGTCAGCTATTCAATAACTGTACTCAACTTGGAAATTCCAGGCACCAGATAATGCTTCACTATTCAATAGGAACGGTTTTTAAATATGACTTTTCAGCAATAAATGTCCTTTAAATGCACTTGTGGCAATAAAATGTGAATGTCAGAATATTGGACAAAAGTTCTACTAAGGTTGTGGTGAATTGTTACAGCGTCAAATATGTATTTAGCGCTTTTGATATTTTAAAGGAAAATTGAGATCTTCATGATTTGCATCAAATGTCTTGTACAGGTACCTGCCTACGTGTTTATATTGCTGCCTAAAACAGTTTAACGTAATCTTTATAACGTAATCAAGCGAGCTAACAAAACTGTATCTCAACAATTTTATTTTATGTAGAAGATACTATTAACAGCATCAAAATGATTTAGGCGCAGAATGCCCAATTCTCAAAATGGCAACTGAGCCTTTAATGGACTAATTCTTAAAATGTCAAATTCTTAGAATGGCTAAATTTAACAAAAAGTTTTACCAACTAAGCAACCTTGATAGCAGCAAAATTAAGCGCAAATGGTTTTAATTTTAGATTGGCTGGTTACGGGCAAATGGACTCTATATATTAATCGAGTTTACGTAACAAACAGCTCTTTGTGTGGTGCCCCTAACACTGCAATGCAATTGCACACAATAGCACGGTTCTAAGAAATACAATTTTCAAGCTTTTGTCTCTAAAATCTTAGGGCACGTTTAGATGACAAGTTGACGTGCTTTTTACCAAAGTCTATTGGCCGCTAGCCAGGCTCCCAAAGTGGGGTCTCGAGTTCGTTTACCAGGTCAGGCAAAGTGTTATTGGGGTTTTTTATTCGAAATTCTCAGTAGCGACTTGAAGTTTGGAATTGTGCCCGGTCAATAGAAATAGGGTTCAAAGTAACTTGGAATTTAATAATAAGTAATTGGTGAAACGTTCATTCGTACTTGTAACTTTGCGTATAGCTTTTTGAGGTAGGTATGTAATAATACCTAGGTGAGATTCATAAACTTATTCAAGAGTTTGATAGGTACACATACCAAAGTATCTACGCAATATTACAAATAATACCTGTAGGGTGCCACAACTCTCGGCCAGCACACAAAACAAAAGCTGCGTATTATCCTCCATCAAACACAGATGATACAATTAAGCCGAACATCCGAAACAATAATAAACCACACACATAGATAATGCTCCAATGACATGAAAGCCGATCACCGACGTCAATGTCAGGCGCCAAACGCGTTCTATTACAACGGTGTGCAACTGGCCCGTAATTATGGCTGATGTCTCGTACCGATTGCTACCTACTCTTCAGCCGCCGGCGATATGTTCCTGACACAGCAAACCCATTGTTATTAACACAAATCGATCCCAGACGAAATTCGAGAGGCTATCGAGTTGTACTCGGAAAATGCCTACGTGATCTCCTATATTGAAAGCTTTATTAATATTAAATAATACAAGGGATTGTAGACCTTATTGAAAAGGAATAAAGTTTAGAATTAAATAGTTTCTTTGTAATAAAGTTGAAAAGTGGTAAACCGCGAAAGTGGTGAACCGACGCGGTCGGATTACAGTTAAAGCGCAGTTGCGGAGATGTTTTCGTGTTTTTTTGTTTTGTGAGTCATTCTTTTATTTTTGTAAAAGCATTAATGGCGAGGAAAAACAATTCCAACTGATACGAGAACAAACTTACGTAGAAATGTATGTTCAAAACATTGAGATGGTTTTCAGCTAACTTAAATAGGTTTTTTATTTACGTTACCTAAGCACCTTTTTACCAAATCTATTTTTAGGTATGGTAATGGTAAGACGGGCTAGTGTGTTTGGCAACTCCACGTCAAAGCGCGTGTTTTGCGTACGGGTAGGAAAATCGATTATTCGATCCACCCCAGTTCCTCAAGCAAGGCCAGCGACGCCTTGGTGTTACTGACAACCTCAAGGAGGGTACATGGGTTACCGAAGTACTTTGCTCTGTATATATTGTTAGGTATAAATAAATAACTGTACTTTAAATGTTTCTATTATAGTAGGCGCTCGGTAATCCGGCGCTCACTAATCAGACACGTCCAAAAGTCCGGCGTTTTTTAACTTAGCTCTCCTACCATAGATATCCGTTTCCTACTCTGTAATAAGGCAGGTTTAATACAAAAGTGCTGGACTACAGAGCGCGCTCATTGATCTTTGTCGTTCTGCAGTCCTATCGATTCTACGAGTAGGTATTATTACCTAAACTAATAAAGATTTTTTACTTTCCAAATCTGTGTTAAAATTATTTCTTACTAGCTAGCTGACATTTCCTATAGAAATCCGGAATCCGGCATGGGCGAAAAGAAATGGTTGCAGGATTACCGAGCGCCTACCGTATTTATTTGCACAGAAGGATGCAGCATATTTAATTTTTTATATATGAATTGGTGAAAAATATTTGTAATTGAATTCTCATTCTGTTTCCGAGAAACACGCTGTAAAATGAATCCGTACATTTACAGTATTGCATTTAATACCGCCCAGTTCAGTTTGTACGAATTTCATTCATCAAAAAGAGTTTTTGTGGACTATTTCACGTAATACACATAAAGTTTTCAAAGGTTTCCGTTCTATATTCAGTTATTACGATATAAAACAAATGCAGTGTGATTTTCACCCACGAAAGCTCTTTGTTTGTTCAAAAAGATTTTAACATGCCGACTCCACACTATAGTCCAACAGTCCAACTGTTCGTCCACGTGTTCCACGTGTAGAGAGATAGTTCGTGCATGTTTGACGATGTTGGCGCGCGTTCGCTCCGATGACGTTAAATCGTATCCAGATCAAAGGAGTTGGCCGACTCACCCTCCACA
The DNA here is from genome assembly GCA_947364205.1 of Agrochola lota. Taxonomy (NCBI): domain Eukaryota; kingdom Metazoa; phylum Arthropoda; class Insecta; order Lepidoptera; family Noctuidae; genus Agrochola; species Agrochola lota. The sequence continues at coordinate 13,083,606 of OX376235.1, read as the reverse complement.
AATCAGTGTGGTAATAATTATATGCACTCAAAAACTATAGCGCAGAAGCAGCTATCACTTCAACGTCCTCTATAGTGACTGAGGTTGGAACGTGGATATTGATAGGCGTGGACAGTCTATTTTGATCGATCGTGAGTTCGGACAGACTGGAGTCATGTTGGAGTGTTAGACTGTTGGACGATAGTGTGGTGCCGGCATTAGACCACTTTCAATTGTTTATTAGTAAGTAGGGTCATATTAATTTAATATTGTAAGCCGCTTGCAACGTTTAATGAATTTAGCTGATCAAAACATCTATGTCGCGTGCATTCCAATCTAAATGCGCATGGCATTCAATGAAAGCTACCCCACATAAACAATCTAAATAACGTCGGTAAATACAGGTATTCAATAATGAAACAACCGCTTTACACTGAAAGTCTTTGTCAATGTTGTGAGGGAATTATATCCGTGGAGTACACTGGACCGTTCGTAATTATGTTCCCGTGTGGAACCGGCTTTATTGCTTCCTGCTAGTGACGTTGAATCAGGGTTCCGATCAAAGTGAGTGCTTTTAATAAACCCCACCGACGCATACCTGGTCTGCAATGCCTATTTAACGTTGACCCCCTGCTGTCAAAACCCGCAAACGAATTTAATAGAAACTAAACCCCTAACCCGTACTAAGAGAGACCATTTTCGAGTGGTCGATGCCGATGTATCGCAAGTCCTGTTTTAATTATTTGTGTAATTATATTTTCGTTGTTTGTGTAAAAACTGGTGGACTGTGGTGTATTTTCCGCATGTTAAATCAACTGAATTCCTGTCTGCGTAGTTTTAATGAGTGCGCGGTGTAATTATTTTTGCTATGTGCGTCATGTTTGTGTTGATTCGTTCGTTTAGTGGAATATTTGTTGCCGGGATCATATTTTGAATGTATCGTGTGCAGTCAGATTGGCGAAATATTTGCCCGTGCGGAGTTATTTGTAAATACTTCATACATAATATTATGAGTCATTAAGTATCTCTCATTTTCAATACAAACAACATGTATGTGTGATTTCATGTACATGACATACCTACTACAATTTGAGTTGATGTAGGTAAGCCAAAATTGAATAATAGCTCATTTTTTCGGTCTACACATGTCTAAAGTGCACAAAAGATACCATACGTTCCATATCCAAAAATAAAAGCATTACATGCATTCTATGATTAATTTTTGTTGAAAAACAGGTGCCAAACCAAAAAAAAAAATCCTAATAAGCTTACAGCCACAACATCTAATAATAAAACATTTCTCATTGGAAAGTTCTCATCGTAACTCCTATTCAAATAGCCCCTATAGCAGTGCGAAATGTTACCGAATCTAGTTCGATACAATGCGATAAAACCGGTAAATACCGGTTCAAACTAGAGCCCTTGAAGCGGTCTATGGGACGAGAACAGGTGGACGCGCGATGTATGCGGGACCGTATTCGCAAACCCTTTACCATGAGACACCATTGCCTGCTAGTGTCGATGAAATTGGGGTGTGAGAGGTGGGTTACATGATTAATCATACTTGTTTTAAGTACATGTGTAGTATTATGAATTTACGATGTTGTTTAAAATCAAATAAAATAAATAGTAATATTAGCAGTAGTATAGTTTTTTTAAATATAGAACACATACACACTATAAAACTTTATTACATTTAGTAAAATAAAATAAATTATTTACAAACTATTAACACTAGGTACGAAATACAATAACTAACTACACGAATAGATTCAAAAAACAAAAGGACACTTAGGCGTCGAAGTATTCGTCCGCATCGCTGTCATCGATGTTGTTAGATGTTTATATGAGAGGATATAAATATTATTGAATTTTGTTTCTAATAATTTTATTACGATGTTTGATTTTAACTTTCATGCTGAAGCTCAGAAAATCATTAAAATGAAATTTTGATACGTACGACAATTAAACAGGTAAATGAATACTATTGTAGGAATTCTTCTCACGAAATCTAAAGTCGTAATTCAATCTAAGAATCTAAATAGTCCGTATCGCAGGAATCACATTTAAATCATGGTAGAGGGTGCGTCCGCGAGTCCGCGACCACAGCTGAATTATTAAACCCTTACAAAGGCTGATGAATGGCTGATGTAACCCACTGGCGATTCGCACTCCGATCCGCGATGTATCGCCATTTGCATAAGAATCCCAACCACCCTACTTCCCACGGTCCACTTACATTGTTTTCATAATAGAATTACTCACTAGGATTAATAATTCTACTTGGATTGCATTTAATAATACTCAATTATGTTCTAGTTGCAGCTTTGAAGTTCCAACGGTTAATTATGGCAACTTTAATGTAGGTATAATTTTGTTGAGCGTAGTTTCAATAATATTGGGTTGTTATTTCCCTGTGTTGTTAAAGGAAAAATGTTTTGACGGGCGCTTTGTTGAATAAAATATCTCGTTATTTGTTCCATGTAAGTGCGATGGGTTTTGATGCTGTTTGTGAAAATGTTTGAGCATAACGCAAATGAATTCTTTACTAGGTAGGTAGATCGCGAGGAAAAATTGAGAGATTTTTCAGGTAGTTTTAGGACGTAACCTATAACTATTGAATTTATTTGCATTCATATAAGTCGGTACCTTGAGTTACAGAATTTAAAATATAGTGTCATTGATTTTTGTGACTTTATTCTAACTTGGCGAGCACATTGGAAATTGGCGAATACATTTAAAAGTCCACTTTAACAACAGACCATTATGTTCATTGTCTAAGATTTTACTTTGCCAAAATACCAGTAAAAGATTAGATTTGTGTCCAACAAGCAAAGATTGATTTAATCTTGTTGGCGAACTAGACCCTGTACAACAATGCAATGTCTTCGACCAAGTTATAAATGGTTTACCCGAGACTTATAAGTACACATATACTATAACATATGTGTGTGTACTTAGATAAATGTGTGCGGTGGTTACTTAACGATACACAATCTACAACGTGGGCTGAATTGTTGTACAAGTCCTACATAGGATTTACTGCTGCGTCCGCTACGAAACTCCGTAGAAGTTTGCGGTCGGCTACGTAGCGTAGCAGTATTGTTACACGCTACGGCGTAGCCTGTTTTGTTTTCGCTCAGATGTGTTATTGTTTGGCGTGCGTTGTTAGTTACGGCGGTCAATGTTGGATGAAAATTATTTGAGTTGAGAAAGGCTGACCGGTTACCATCATTCTGCGGGAATTGGTCTTTTTGTTCTAACGATTTAGCGGGCTATTGCTACGGCTCGCGTAGCTAAATTAACTGGGGATAGATTTACGAGTTTCTACTGTTTACATTTTAGTAATCACTTCAGTTTAGAGTTGAGGGAGACAAACAAATAGGATAGTAAAAGACCTTTTAAAATAAAATGCTAATGAACCACGAGTTGGTAATGAGAAAAAATTAACGCTTGAGATGTTTTGAAGATGACGACGGCACTCGAAGAAACAAATTACAATCCTACTAATTAACAAAGAGAGTTCTTAGTGTTGTTTAAGCTCCGTATTTTTCTCCTTTCTTCGACATAAATAGGTAGAAAAAGTTTGTTATCGTACAGAACAAGTCTTGGGCTTGCTACTGGCCGCTTTGCTAGTCTGTGCCGTATTTTTCTTGTAGCCTTTCCTTATCACAAACAAAGAAACTCTTAGAGTATGAATAAGACAAATTCATTTGCTTTATTTTACCCCACACGTAATCACCTGCGGGAAGCACAAAATCGGTTGAAGTGGCGGTGCTTAGAGAGGCCTATGTCCAGCAGTAGACGTTTTTCGGCTGAAATGATGATACGTAACCATCACTGTACATTTGTAAAGTGTACACTTACCATGTTGATAATTGTTTAGTTTCAAACGAAATTAATTCGTAGCAGACACTTCTCGTACCTCCATTGCTAACTCGTAGGTACTTTGTTAGTGAAATAGTTCTTTGATTTTTTAACACTATACATTTTTGGTTTTATATCATTTTTCATCATATTATTTGATGTAATAGAGACAATGCTCTCTAGTACGCACTTTAGTCAGATAGCTTGTCTTATTCATACTCTAAATTAAATAAAACTTTGGTATCTTACCGTACAAGACTTGGGCTTGCTACTGCTCTTGGACTTGGGTCTCGCTGGGGGTGTGGGCGGCGCGGGCGGGGTGCAGGGGGGGCTCGAGTCACAGTTGGTACTGCTTGAAGTCGCAACCGACTTGTCTGATCCATTGCTTGACTGTAAGAGAATGATTGGTTAGTGTGGTTCATAAACTGAAAATAAAGCATTTACTTCGTTCTGACGCTACTGTTGCACGCCTCATAACGCAAAGCGTTTGAGGCTGTGCATTACTCTAAACTTGTCAAAAACAAGTACTGTCTTGAACTTTGATTGCCTCTCATTTATGCATATCGCACTTATACTTTAATATGAGTCCACTGGTATGTAGAAAAACTATCCTTTTAACGCTGTTAATTTTTCAATTTTGTTACGTAATGTCATATTTAATCATCCATTCAATCATATTCGCCTATTGCAATAACTCATCGATTACCACATTTTAGAGAACATATCTAGTTCCAAGATACCTAAATTATGCAATCTGAGCTATAAACATCTTTAATATAACATAGTATAATCTTTAATCGACCTTAAAATCTTGTCAGGAATGAAAACCAGTATAGTTCCTCCTAAAACGGTGTAAAAAGTTGCCCGAGTGCAATTCAAGTAATTTATTGTATTGGAGAAGTTTCAATGTTGAAGGCTCAAGTTATGTACTGATGAAGTGCTGTTGTTGTTGATAGTTGCAGTGTTTTGTCTCCGTTTGAAATGCCGTTCAACTGTTTTGTTGTATGAATTATAGCCAATGATCTTATAAGTAAAAACATAGATTATACGGGCTCCGCAGTGGCACGTCAAAACTTGGCTAAGTTAAGCTTTGGTTTTCTAAGAAAGTGGACAATGGTCATAAAATAACGGCTGTCCAAATACAGAGCGTTTTTTGACACCTTAAGGCTGGTTTCACAGCTGTCTAGGAGACTCGTACGGGCCGCCTGGACCGGAGACTCACGTTTTAGCGCCTAAAACGGCGGCTTTCAGCCCATGCTTTTTACGACTTGACAAAACATCGAGATTTCTTTATTTTAAGTAAGTTTAATATAAATGTATATCACAGATAAACCTGCCGGAATGAATTCTCTAAATGTTGGTGAAAACTGCATCAAAATCCGGTGCGTAGTTTAGAAGAACAACGTCCGACACGAAATACGACTTAAATTTTTATTATATACTAGCTGCGCCCCGTGGTTTTACCCGCGTAAGTCTCGATCCCGTGGGAATATCGGGATAAAAAGTATTCTATGTCCTAACCTAGGTCATGATCTACCCATGTGCGAAATATCACCTAGATTCGTTCAGCCGTTTTAGCGTGAAAGGGTAACGAACAAACAAACTGACTTTCTCATTTATAATCTACGAGTATACATATTATAAAATATAGTCGCTTTTCGCGATTGTCTGTATGGCTGCGTTGTTCTTCTAAACCACGCAACAGAGTTTGATGAGGTTTTCACCATCGTTTAGAGGATTTATTCCGGAAGGTTTATATGTATAATAAGTAAATATTAAAGTTACGTTTACCTAAGAAATCTCGATGTTTTGTCAAGTCGTAAAAACCGTGCGAACCAGGAGTGGGCTGCTAGTATTATATAAGTTAGGATGTATAGATGAACACAAACAGAATCAAACAGAAATAACAGTCAATATATCATCAATATCAAACAAAATCATCACACTCAACCCTTACATTCCCACTTGATTTATCCGAACACGAGTATAGATAAACACCCTCCATATTCTCGGACGTTTTTTGTCGAAACCTTTAATGGCGGGAAATTAAAAGAGCACACACAACGCGGATTTCGGGCTAATTGGTTAATTAATAAGGGCGGTGGCTGAGTTTTACACGGATGGCCAGTTGGAAAGCCGCCAGACATGCCTAAGTGTAAAAAGCTAGATTAATGAGGGACTAAAAGCAGCGTATGAGCTAACTGATGGGAAATTAGCGGATTAGTGTTAGGTATATTTTTGCGGCTTGCTCAATTTTCATAATGAGTTCCTATTAATTTGTAAAAATACATCAGCTGAGACTGTAGCTTTGCAAGGGGGTAGATTTATCATGGCGATGCCCTTTTCCCTACTATGTTGAGATGAGCTTCCAGTCTAACCGCATGCAGCTGAATACTAGTAATAATTCTACTTGGAGCGACAGCCTGTCTGAACTCTGGGGCGATGCGCTAGTGTTAAATAAAAATAGTAGTAAAGTAACAACTGCAGTTAACTTAAGTTTGAAGAAAAAGGAGGTTTGTTTTATTAGGTTTTCTTAGTAAACAGGTGTAGTTAATGTTGCACCATTTGTTCTGACTTTTTGCAACATTCTATGTACTGATGCAGTAGCTACGTTTCTCCGTAACCACAAAGGACTTTTCTCCGAGAATCCAAAAATCTCTAAGAAGCACGTCCCCAAGAAAATCTTGTATAAATAACTTAATGAAATCTGAAAGTTTATTCATACGTCGGAATGTGGGGTGTGAGTATGTGTGAGTGAGATGGGGGACGCTTGTCGCTGTAAGTTCACGTCACAATTGTCTCGCGATTCAATACGATATTGTGTTAAATTCATCTTTGATTTTGAATTTATTTATCAGAACAGTTTTTTTAAAGACTACCATTGATTGCGCCATTTAGAAGTAGTTATGTTCTTCCTAATGCTTTGACGCAGAAATGATGAAGGCTTTCATGCATCATGCCATGAATAATGTTTTAGATTTATATTCTATTCTTTCATGCATATATGATTTCATCGCTTCTTGAATTGATGGGGGATTTACGGTTTACAGCAAAGGTGTCCCTCATTGCATTAATGTAATTAGGTAAGTATAGAAAAAGTCTGAGTAATTATACTTACATCAGAATGTGGTGGTTGAGTACGCGCAGGTGAGATGGGGGACGCGACTCGCTGCGCATGATGACTATTCGCGTTCGCGATCGCGGTCACCTCGCGCTCCACAATCGTAATGACGCTGCTGCTTGGCGTGCTTGATGAACCTACGGTAGGGAGGAGAACAACAATATTTATATGTTTATCTTTTTGTAACTATTTCATCATACAATTTCACATTTATATCGAAATACCATTACGATCGTATATATTCCATTTTTGATGACATCGAAAAAGAATAACTGGTCTGTGTGTTAAACCACGTGTGCAATGCAATGCTTTGAATATTTATTTGCGTGAATGTTTGCCGCTTCGTAGCGTTGTAGTGACACTTTCACTGGAAACTATCGTGGCTGCAGTTCTAGTAGGCAATAAGCTTTTATGGCTTGTAGAACTGCACCAACCATTTCACACTTCTTTTACGACCAATGCGAGTTTTCTCTACTCCAGGACGTTCTTAATTGTGAAACTTGTACTATTGTTTTGTTACTTATTTAATTCCCCACTAAAGAGTACAAAAGCTATAAGACTACAACAATTAATTACAAGTTTCGCCTCCGACGGACAAAGAAGGGAGACGAACGCTGGGGCTTATGAAGGTATTGAGTCTGTTTCAATTCGCCGCAGACCCCATTTATATTCGCCTCGGGTTTTGAACTAGTTACAAGAATAGACATGCGTACATACTGATATTGTAGACGATGTAGTGTGGTAACATGATACGGAGTTCGTAATATTTTGTTTTTATTTAACAATTCTGACGTCGTTCAACAGAAAATTCCTTTATTTTATTGTAATCGTAATTTTCTTTCTGTGAAAATATATTATGAATTACCTACAAAGCCTAGCAAAAGTTTATACATATAAATAAAAAATGGTTAGAGTATTATTATGATCGAATTCTACATGAATGTACAACAAATTAACGATAACAATTGCAAAAATTTCAAACTATTCTTTACTGAATAATTTCTGGGAAATCGGGTTATTCTACATAATAACACATAGCATCACGCCTGTTATCCCGAAGAGTCAGGCAGAGTTGTATCTATACTACACCCACATTTCGCCAGTTATGTTTAAGTCCCATGTAATAGAGGGCGAGACTTAGAGACAGACTTAGGGCTGCTACTGAGAAATTCCTGATGGAAAAATCTAATAGCATCTTGGTCGACCTGGGTATCGAACCCAGGACCTCGTGCTCAGCATTAGCAATTGCGACCACTAGATCAACGACGCAGTTAAACAAATACTTTTATAAATCTAGTTAGTTAGTATAAGGCGCCATCTGCATGGACGAGAGAATCGCGGCGATAATCACGCTGTGCCTTAAAATTATCGCCGCGATGATATTCTCGTGTGGAGATTGATTTTTAGAGGTATGAGGAACAGGGAGTAAAGTACACTCATCCTCTATAGAAAAGAGAGGATCCTCCAACCAGACGGGTATCGTGTCTGGCGGGCAACTGCCCAAAGATTGATATTGGAAAGTTATATATGTTGATCGCGCAGTAAACTGTGCTTACGCGATGCAGGATTTTGTATGACGTCAGCTCTTGTTCGCATGTGGCGATGTAGATGTTTCTATTGAATTTGATGGCACGGCGGAACTATCGCCGCGTTTTTTCGGTCGTAGAGATGACGCCTTAGTCTCAAATTAACTAGCTTAAAAAAAGTAATTTTTGATCATATAACAGTGAGTTTTACACACTATCATTTACAGTAATATGATTTATCCACTCAATCGTCCTTCAAAAGCCTTATTCGCAAACTAATCAGGGATTCAAGGAGAGGGATTAAACAAATTGAAGACCCTTCACGTAGGGATCGATTAAAAATGGGTACTCATCGAGATTAGGACCGACCCTTCCAGATTTACGATGCCTTATGGAGAAAGTAGCCGATGAATATTATTAATTGCTTATTTTATTTTGGATCTTTATTACTTTCAGGGCGATGAAAATCTTATGTTCTATTTCTTTCATCGTGTTTTTTTCTGTTTGAATTTTGAAAGATAATTAATACAGGGTCCAATTCAATTACTTGGCGAAACTTTACAAATTTATTTCACTATATGCGGTCGTTGAGCCCGTAGTAAAAAAAAAAAAAAAATATGAGTTCAGAAATTTTGTTTTTTTTTGGTTGTGTTTGGAACTCGCTATGACGTTTGGCAGCTAATTTCATTTGACTCCGTATATATTATAACCTAAACCAGATATTCTGCTGAAAGCTAGGATTCCTATGAGCTTATGATCACATTGTACTGAGCCGATAAGCACACTGATTAAACGTGCCAACACGGAATTGACAGCATGCTTGCTCAGCGTATCTCTCAAGATTACAGACTGATCGTGAATAATCTGTTGCAACGTTCCTTTGAGATTTAAGTCTTGCCTCAGGTTTAATAGACTGATGCCCGTTTTCACCAGCACTAGGCGACATCTAAATGCAATGAATATTTTCAACTCTCGGCGCTGAGCCGAGCGTTCAAAATTCAACAGCGCGCTTTTATTAAGGCATTCATTTAAGTGGGGCCTAGTGCCAGTGAACACGGGCATAAAGATTTCTTTTCAGTTACCTTCTGGGTTCGTTTCATGAATAAAGTTGCAACTGCTGTTGCTCGCAACTGCTACTGTAACATGTACTCACTTGTTTCTGGAGCCGGCGGTTGATGGTGGTTCTCAGTATGTCGTCGGAGTGACCTCGCGTCGCAGTATGACTTGCCGCACCCGTCGGCTTTGCACTCGTAAGGTTTCTTGTTGCGATGTGTTAGCATGTGCCCGTTGCTGCAACATGTTTCGACCGTTAATAGAAGAGTTGTTAAAAAACAAGGTATGGGGTACAAAATTGGCTCTTTCAGTAATTTACTAGTAGCTTGATCTTCCTACTATAGGGACCTATTTAGCCATTAAATCGCTAAATTTATGTACGTTGATCGCAACCGCTCAAAACCGTTATTAAATATCAGAAATACCTTTTCCCCTCATATATCCTTAAATAGGATAACAGAAGTGTGTCCGGGTGGAAATTGGGAAGGGTAACTCCAGATCTTATCCCGTAATAGATAGGAAACGATTTTGTCCCAAGCACTAAATTCTGTACCCTGTACATTTTCCTAAATAAATACTGTGCGTATGTCAATGTATGGCTATTTATCACAATGGGATTCATTCGTAGATTCGGAGATACTGCCGTCTCTATCTATCCTGGCGAGAGGCTGTCAAGTGTCAAGGGATGATAGGCAGACGCGAAGCTGACCCTCATTACTGCCTATTGCTATATGAATTTTCAATGTTGAGTACCCTGGCTAAACGCAGATGTGTACAAGGTCAGTAAATAGCTGAATTCAGTTTATGGCAGTTTTTTAAATAATTTCCGAACAAATATTATAAATGCGAAAGTGAGTTTGTTTGATACGTTTTCACGCCAAAACGGCTGAACGGATTTAGATGAAATTTTGCACATCGGTAAAACATGAACTGGGTTAGGACGTAGGATACTTTTTATCCCGATATTCCTACGAGATTGCGGACTTATGCGGGTGAAACCGCGGGGCGCAGCTAGTATTTAAATATTAACCACAATAGTCCATAACGTTGAATGAGCCCAATAACACGTCATGATAGTCAAAAATGATACGACAAAAGCCGCGTTATTAGTTAAACTAGGTCACAATAAGTACAGTACCCAGATATTTTGACACAACTAGCTTAAAGCGCAGGCCACACTAGGAACGAAGCTAAGTTGGTTTAGCTACCGCGTCTTTTCTTACTTCAGTTCATAGTTCGCGGTTTGTACGGAAGTATGTAAACACGCGAGAGATACATGAGCAAAGCTAAACGATTTTATTTTCGTTCTCAGTGTGGCCTGCGCTTTAGAAGAAATTGAGACACAGGACAAAATGACAGGTACAACGCTCTAGAAAGCAGATTTTTTTGTAAAATTCGACTTTTCAAATTCTCTATTCAAGAATTTATCGGCGCGTGGCCAAAATCGGAACTAACACCGCCATCTTGTTTTTTTCAATACATTTCAAAAAACAATCGCACAAATGTTTACCAAGCGCGCCACCCTATCAACGTCACTTGTACGCCAAAAGATCTTTGTAGTAATTTACGACCGGGTACAGTGTGTTGTTGAATACGCGCAGTATAGCTCATTGCTCATTAATATTCATGCGGCTAAGCTGCGGCTATTAAAGCACCACCTTGCTCAACATGTGTCCCGTCGCCTAAATGACTGCTCTGATCTTTAAACTAGTTAGCTTGTTTGTCCAAACTATGTATTTAGGTTATGGCAACTATTCTCACGGTTATGCGAACCCGTACATTGCGAATGCGGATTAAATTTTTAGAATGTTTTTACTATGCAATTGAAAGGTGATCGGTCTTTGCAAAGCAAATAGGTTTGAATGAATGTGTGATGTACCTATTTATTTATTTTTTATATATAAATTTAAACTAGTGTACAATGGGCGGTCTTATCAGGACAAAACGTACTCCTTTTTTCTATGTCCTTATGTTGAAAATCTAGATCAAACCCTTCAGGGAGGAAATTAAAAAGGTCAGATATAACAAAACTGAACTTACAGATGATCCTGTCTCTTGAACGCCTTAGCGCATGTGATGCACACGTATTTGCGTTCGTCGCTGTGCGTTAGTTTGTGTTTCGCCAGCGCAGACGCATTGCCGAAGATCTTGTTGCAAACCTGGAACAAGGGAGATGTTCTTTAGATTCAAGTAATAATAATAATAATAATACCATTTATTTCAGGCGATACAGGCCCATAGAAAAATACCTTAACCTAAACATACATATTTTAATATAAGCAAAAAACTTGTGTTAATAAATAGGCTTAGACTATGTTAGTAGCACTTCACTTTGCACTAGCTTGACTTTGTGCTGTCTTGTGGAACTTGTCTGCGGAAGCGACGGAACACCACGTCCTGCGGCCAGAAGTCTTCTTCGATGACGAGGGGCAGATAACAGTTCGGTACACGCACGACGAACGCCTTGAAGTTGACGTTCCGGTGCGATTCTAGTAACTGCGCCCTCGGCGAGTACCTCGTCTTTTGGCGCACGTTCTTCACGATGTCCTCCGCCTTAGTGGTGTAATGCAGGCAGGAGATGTATACCGGATAATGGACGGATGTGTCAAAGTAGGGTGCTGGCTGCCCTATATTCCGGGAAAATTATTGTCCAAGAAAGCACCTACCATATTTCTTACCTGTCACCTAGCTATTTTGCAGTGTTTCGATTTAAAGAATATATACATGAGACTTGGTGGAGGTAAAGATGGTTCATTCACCACACACACGCGCAACCAACAAACAAAGATGTCTATTCTCATTTATTATAGCACAACTAACATTAAAACGGGCAAGTGGCCCCGGGCGGCGGCAGTAAGCTGTAGTTAATATAATAATTATATTAAAATGGAGGCTGTACCTACGACAATGGCGAGAGCTCCCCGGGCGAGTGTTGACCCTTATCCTGAGTTTGTTTTTCATCTAATTAGAAGGTCTTTTCGTCTCCTTATCCTGTTTTTATTTTGATGTTCCTCTCGGGCATACTATTGGCACGTGTATCAAGAGATAAGATATACGAAAACGTTGACGATTGTTTGAAATAAGAAACAGTTTCAAGTTTCCAGTAGCTTTGGATTCGAAACAGACTATTTATTATATGGTTGCTCGGCTTAAAGCGTGCTATCATCAATAGTTATAATACTTATAATCATAGTGATGTACGATGCTTTGAAAGTATCAACATGGTGTATGGTGTTAAGAGCGTTAATACAGAGAGTGGGTCACGTCGCGAATAGCTGTCAAATATTTCGCTGTTTTGATTAATTTGGCGATATTAATAAGCAGGCAAATATTTGACAGCTATTTGCGACGTTGCCAACTTTTTGGATGAATGCTTTTAAGGTTTCTTCTTTTCTGTAGAGAAAATAAAAATTGGCATCGTACATAGTACAAACTTAAGCACATTTGGTTCACACTATATTCAAAAAACACAACACGTTACAAATTCTCGATCCAAACTCCATCTAAATTATAATAACATACTCTCTATCATATCATACTCGTAGTTTTATTGACAACAGATATTTATATCATGAATTATTTATAAGGGCAGGTTAAACACTGGCGTGTGGTACAATCGACCCGCCATTGTTCGGGTATTATGTTCCACATTTGAATATTTTTCGTCAACCCTAACGTTTTTCGCTAACCTGTTTTTTGCCATTCACAATTTTTCGGTGTATTATTGTAAGGAGACTGTTTCTATGCCGAAAAAAACGAACGGCGGGAAAATTGCAGTCAGCTGTTTTTTCGTGAGGTCGTGATTGGTTGAGGAAAATTGCGTTTATTAGAGCCTGGTGGGAGAGTTAACAACTTGTCACTATTATTATGACGTATTGCTACGTTTGATTGATCAATCTTCACCTAGGGTTTCGATTTAGATACAAATTGAAACAGTATTTCAAAGTTACTCGTTTGCGCCAGATGACATAATATACGAATAAGAAGGTCGGACTGTCGGAAATTTTGACGGCATCTCGTAAACTTGGGATAATTAGTACATTCCTAGAAATAAGGCAGTGTTAGTAAGGTCTCTGCGCCCATACCATTTTCTAGTGTGAGATTTTGTCTCCCTGTGAGATTTAATGCAAAGACAGTTTTGTTCACAGTTGTTGTTACGACATATTCAGTTCCCTGTTCAAAAAAAATACTGTAAAGGTACCATTCCATACCCGACCGCAGGCGGCAACTGCAGGCGACGTGTCTCGGCGTCATGTCGCGGCGTCACGTCGCAGCGTCATGTTGCTGCAGTCATGATTCCGAACTTGACCGCATGCGCCAGCAGCCCGTATTTTAGTCGGTAGAAAGATGATCGAAAAACGTGTTATCGCTCGAGCATTGGCGGCACTACTGGTCTGCGGTCGGGCTACACGTGTCACCTGACGCTCGCCCGTTGCTGCCAACGACGACGTGTCGCTAGCTACGGAAGGTATTTCATAGAATCCAGTCGTGTCGCGGCGACTTGTCGCCCGCAGTTGCCTCCTGGTCGAGTCGGGTACGGAATGGTACCTTAAATGCCTCATGCTTATTAAGGTACTAAATGTTATCCGTAACAAAATAAGTACCTATGCTGTTGTTTTTCCATTCAAATATAAAACAAAATATTAAGAGCTACTTACAATGGTTTTACAATATATTTTTGTTGTTTTCGCTTCGTGGAATATTTGAGTAGCTGATGTACGGTTCACAAATTAACAAAGGCATTATTAAAATCTGGATTTAATTTAATCGCCAAAATGCGTATCCAATTTAATCTGTAAATAACGTTCATTCGAAATTCGAATGAATGCCATATAATGTTCGTTCGAATTTTGAATCAGTGTAGCTAACATGGCCATTTGTGATTATGTTAAAACCTTTTTGCTTGTGTAAGTATGTTTTATACGACTGCCCAAAAGAGGAGTGCAATGTTTTCAGGGTTCATGTATATATAATATATGTGAGGTACTTTTTCCACCATAACTTTTAAATGCCTGAACAGATTTGGATCTTTCGCTTTGTAAATACAGATAAACTAATATAACTTGTTTTTTACTTTTTAGTTCGTTTTTATGGCAGGGCAAGTGTGTTTTTGAAATTGTTTATTTTTATTAGGACACAAATATCCATTTATTTTAGCTTAATGGATATGAGTTAATCCCAAGTTATTAATAAAGCTTTTATATTTTTTTACATCTAGCTCCTATTTTATTGAATCAATCAGTAAGTATAATTAAGTACTTTATGTATAATCAATATATATATTTAGAATTTCACTCTGAGTTTCGTAGCTATTTTATAGCCATCCATCAGTTTTAGTATATCCCAATTTTAAACATGTATCCGTATAGGCAGTTAACATTAAATTAGATTGGCTGGTAGTGCGATGTTATCGCAGGGGTCAGCCAGGACAAAGGTTCCGTTGGAAGGACAGCCATTGTTCCCGACCCTTGAGATATTCCTAGCTATACTTAACATGTCCATTCATTTATAATGGCTTGCATGTGTAATTCTATTGTAGGTTTACAATGTAGTGGGATTTGGGAAAGAGGTAAAGAAAATAGTATTCGCTATCGAACGGAGACAGAAAATTGTGGCACCATCACCGGAGGTATTCACAAATACAGGGAAATAAAAAAATAAGGATATATAGAGTGCGAACCTGACAGACGCTGTCCTGCTCGAACAGCGCCACCTACCGGGTCCAATTGTAAATCTAAACCATCCATGGACTCAAAATCAGTCCAGCCGTTTAGGGGGAGTTCAGTAACATACAGATCTGCAGAAGAATTATACACTCGTATATAAAGTCTAGCTGTTGCCCGTGACTTCGTCTGTGATCCAGGATGAAAAGTATCCTATGTCCTTACCCAGGTCAAGGACTACCCATGTGCCAAATTTCATTCAAATCCGTTCAGCCGTTTAGCTTGAAAGTGTAAAAAAACAAACGCACTTTCGCATTTATAATATTAGTTAGGATTCGGTACTAGATTCCCCAACCACGGACCTTTGTCTGCAGTTGTGTTAGAAGCTAGAAAGTAGGTCTTAATTGCCTCAGTTAGAAGAACAGATTACAGGCGAAACTACTGCTAAAAATAAAAAAACAAACAAAATTTAGAATCAGCAGTTTTAGAACGTCAAACTTACATAAGACAGTACCCTAAAAACGCCCGCCCTTCACCACTTCCTAGTGCTTTAGCTAGGAAGAAGAAGTGGCGCAACAAACTCCCCAGCAGCACAGCTGTCTGTTCAGTTAGGTCTTAAGTTTTCAAATACTTTTTATCGGAAGAAACCTATTAATTGTAAACCACACAGACATACGAGCGCTTAAATTTTTTATTGCACAAAAAACAAACTGAATAAAAAGAAATTGGGTCCGCAAGCTAAGATCCTCGACAGATGCACATTAATGATTGCTGAGCGCAGTCTGTAGGAAAGCTCCGGTGTAGGAAATGCAACTTTTAACATACCCCTAATGATCTGATGTTCTTTTATTTTTGTTCGCCGACTTCTTTTTACTCAAGTAAAAGAAATGGCGATTGTGTACCTACTACGCGCATTGGAAGGTGGATATGTTGAATGTTATTATTTTATTGGTATAGAAAACAAGTGAATCAATCAATGCCAGTGATTTATTTAAATGTAAACGCTTAAAAATGATTTAAATACTTGGCCTTCCGAAAATACTTACTATGTTCTCTAATAACTTAAGATCACATTATTCACTTTTTATAACTTTACAGGAATGTTAAATCTGCATTTCAGTATACTATTCAAAAGAAGAAACCTTACGGATTCTCGAGCAACAAACCAAGAATAAAAATACCGCCATCGCTAAATTAAACAGATTCAGAATAATAAATTCTCATTCACTAGCTATTGAAAATCAATTGGGTGTAAAACACAGTAAAATAACAATAGAAAACAGTAAAATATTGGAGAAAAGATGGGACGAGAGCAATATCGATAGGGCGCCATTCTTTTTGGAAGAATTAAAAGGGAAATAATAATTTCCTCGCAGTCAGAATGCTCTTGGAGTGTTATATTATTTTTTTGTTCGACGAGACTTTTTACTTTTGTTTGCTGTTTGATTTAGCTTGAAGATTATTTACGTGTATATTTTCTGATAGGTTATGAGTGGAGGTGCCTTTAATTCAAAGTTTGTTAATAACAACAATTTCATGCGTTTATTAATCTCATGAAACCGGCAAGTCTCAGTAGTTAAGTGATTCAGATCTGAATTTGAAAGAAAATGTTTTTAAGGGCCGATTTTTCAATCGTCAGATAACTTTTAACTAAAGAATAAATATGGCGTTTTGATATATTTTCTATACAAAAGCTGTCAAACCGCAATTTTTACTCCTCAGATAAAAGTTATTTCAAGATTGAAAAATCGACCCTAAGTGTATTTTTTCAACTAGCTTCAACTTAATATAATTAAAAAGTGCCTGTAAATGGTTTAATTGAAATAAATGCTTTGAGTTTGAGTTTCAATTGAAATTAGCACAAAGGATTAGTTGAAACATTAACGTCAACCGGTACACTCAAATGCAATCCGTCACTAGAAACATCTTCAAACAACACTACTTCATTGAAGCAAGTTAAAGTGCACATAAAACCTTACAGATTCCGAAGAAACATTAAGATATAGGCAATGTTATGGGATGAGCATGGTTTTATTGCCATATAAACTGACATCTAGGAGACCGATGTCAAAAGCAGATAGTTTGATGTGAACCGGATTTTAACGGCTGTACATATCTGACGTTAATATCGGTTTTATGATCGGAAATAGTTGTCGCAACTCTATTGGGTCGTATGCACGAGTTTACTTTTTATTTATTGCAACATTACACAATTTTATTGATATGGACTTCAATCAAAATGTAGCTTTTCGGGAACGTGAATCTGTTGGTTCAAAGCAATTCTTAGTAGTTACTATTTACTGGTTTTTTTTCTTCTGAAATTCATAGATGTGTAAGCACTTATATTAACACTGTGTGCTTTGTGTAATTATTTATACTAATTGTAATTTTTTGTTTTATTGGGTTTTCCATCTGGAATTTTGGCTCGGAGTCTGGAGTTATACCCGATTTAAGGCAATACAATAGGCTCACCACCTATTACATGAGACTTCAATAGGATAAGCGAAATGTGGACTGAAGGCAGGTACACCTCTGCCTAACCCTTCGGGGAAAACAGGCCTGATGTTATATTATTTTATGTTAGGTAAGTTTGAGAAAAAAAAATACTTGTTACTTATTTTTCATACTACAACACAAAGTTAACAGAACAAATTTTAACAGTAATTATGTACTAAAGCGGCTGCATTCATCAGTTTAGTGGACATTATGTGGTGACCCAATTCTGTACACTGCCGGGCCCCTGACCCACATTGAAATGAACGTAAAATCGGGGTCAAGTCTAGTATGATAGTACAAGGGCTGCTTTTGACAGGTCAAAGAGGTTAACCGAATGATATAGCAGGTAAAGTTTATTTATTTAATCGTTTTTAGGGTTCCGTAACTCTAAAATGAAAGTAGAACTATTAGAAGATCACGCTTGCTTCCGTTCTCGTGTCTGTTACGGACGTTTATTTTTATAAAACTGCTCTCCGCAAAAATTAGCGTTGGTTATTTATGTGCTCCATTGCAGTTCATAGAAATGATGTCAGTTTCAGTTTTCAGAATAAGAAGCTTACCTAAAATACATAATGGGAAGGGATTACTTTTAAGAAACGATTCGAGTTTAGTCGATGGAAATAAACTTCTAGGAAATGTGGTCTAGACTCAGAAAATTACGGTTCTTATGTAGAGAAACGCAATTTTATTTAAGTGTAGCGTCAACTCGGAAAATTACTGTCTTAATTCAGCGAAAGACAGTCTTCACATAAAAGCCTTAGTATTTTTGTCTCGATTCAGCGAATTGTGAACTTATCTCGGACTTCAAAGGTTGTCTGTTCTAAAGAGGAAAGTCTTGATACGTGATAGCCGTATTTACAACATGTTTTTATTTCTGTTTTACCGGTACAGTTGGGTAAACTCGTGTTTACTGCGTTTTATTATTGCTTCGCGCTTATGTTTTTCGGGTAAATGTTCACTGGATTTTATGATCCTCTCGGAATAAGCTGTAGCAAGAAAGGAATTGTATTAAGTAATTGAAATACTTATAACCGATTGATCATTACAACCATTCTTACGAAGGGGTATCGTATTACCCAGTTGGGTTGTGGAAATCAGATAGGCAGTCGCTACATGTAAAATATTGGTATTCAGCTGCATCCGGTTAGACTGTAAGCCGACCCCGGCATAGTTGGGAAAAGGTTAGGATAACCGATTGGTCATTTTCATTCTCTTAATTTTTTGGGAATTATGTAAGTAATATATTTCGTATTCCACGAATAAAGTTATTGTTAAAATAATGATTTTATAAATGGTTTGCTTCGCACATTTAGTGGAACCATTTAATCGATAATCCGGGACCAAACAAACAGTGGCAGCTGAAAAAATTACTTATACATATCAATTTTAAAACTCCCCTCCTTCCTTAGTACACTCTACATCTTCAAAAAAACAAAGTCCTAATAAATCCATAGTCAGCAAAGCTGTCAGTCCAAATAACTGGAGCTCCGTAAAGCCGTTAAATCCGTTTTTTCGGCGACACATCGTCAATGGAAAGTGCGCGGCGGTTACGGATCACACCTTGGGCTAAGCCTCCGGGGCGCACGCCGCGCACGCATCAAATTTTTCGATGACTTAATCTGGTGGATTTGTTCCACCCCTGTGGGGCGTGAGCTGAGAGCTAAGGAGGATATACTCTTGTTATTGTTGAGACTGTAATATTGTTCCGAATCGAAATAGTAGTTGTGATTATTCAACATTTCAGAAAGTACTATTTTGGTTTCTCGGTATTGGTTTGGTATCAATTATACCTGTAATAAGCTCTTGTTACAAGTTTACAATATAACAGATTGAATGAACCCCTACAATGTAAACTCAATAGCTTTTAGCTTTTGATTACTTTACAATAACCGGTACGCATCGAAAATACATATTGGAATATAACGCCAACAGAGATAGTAATAACAGTTTTCATATTATTTCAATAAAAGTGTATTTTTATATAAATATGTTTCCAGAGTCAGTACTCCACATAATCTGGCGATGTTTCCTCCCTGATCGCTCGGATTTACGTTACCGCGAATTGAATTGAAAGTGGGATGAGCACCCTTTGTTTATAGAGCCTGCTTCTGCGAAAAATGTGTGTTTCATTATCCATGGGCATAAAACATTGTAATGTTTTGTTATAAGCTCTCTGCTTGTGACCTTAATAACCTCTCAGATGGCAAGTTTTTGTATTATAGCTGACATTTGCTGTATTAGCCGTCTTTGATTAGTAACGACGATTGCGTAGGATCGAGTGTTCATTCTAGGTGGCATATTTCCGAAATTACTAGAATAAAACACTCGTCATAAGACTTTTGTCAATAATTAGGCATATAACCATATACACACGATATTTGAAAACGCACGCCGCTAACTATTTTGAATAGAAATAGTGAATGTCAAAAACATTCACTATTTCTATTCAAAATAGTTTCGGATTTCGGATTTTGCCCGCGACCGTAAACTTCTGGCATCATCGTTTCCGTGACCCAGTAAACTGGTTGGGGCCCACAATAAATTCATCAACATTTCCTAATACAAACGGAACCCACATCTGCCAAACATTGACTATTAGTGAATGGCGATAGGGCCAATCTATGGGCGCCATCTTGCGGGCCACGTTCGAAGCTCAGCGCGTCGCTAATTGGATGACGTTGCTGTGCGGGGATCGGCGGCTCGTCTCCGCCAATTAAGAGCTATTGATATCCCTACGATTTCGTTACAAGTCGTCTGTTTCTACGCTGAATTTGGGGATGTGATGTGTATGTTGGTCACGCAGTTGTAAGGTTCCTGTGGTGTTTGATTTATGCGGGACATGATGCATAAGTTTGCCTTGTCAGCGGGTTTGCATTTGTACCAAAAGAAGATAAATGTACCATCATCTACATCGAAAGTCGCCTAATGAGTATGTTAAAAAGAATTGTACATGTAACGTTCCAGCCATTTGTTCTGTAGACTGAACTCTAGTTTGCATACAACGACATAAAAATCGTCAACGAGTTTTCTTTAGATTGTTTTAAAAAACCCAATAAACCATTAGAAATACCAACTAAATTACTAATAACAATGTCGAAATCATGCCAGTTGGCTCAAATCGTTCGTTCGCTAGCTGAATCCTAATTAGTATTGTCAACGGCTAAGATCGAAAGGAGTGAATTAATTTGAAGAATTCCGCAGCCATGCCTAAGGCCGACACAGCTAAAACAGTCACGTAGTACGTAATCATGCGTGTTCACCAGATACTAGTTAGTGTGCCTTTCCCTATCATTTGGATAAACAATTTTAAAACGATTTTTTTGTTATCCGATTTTTATATGACATAAATAACCGAATTCTAACATTTTTATCGCTGTTGGAACTAGAATTCTGACTGTATGATTCTGTTTTTGCTAAGGACTTAGTTTTTAGTATGACAAAGTCGCCCTTTTTCTCTAATTTCAGGACATTTTGTTGTAGTGATCTAGTAAAAGGACAACGTTTAGCAGACAAACAGATATTGAATGATGTCAGTCTTATTACATATACATGAAAGGCGTACTTTAAAAAATAAGTGAAATCAAACAAGCTACAAAAATATTGAACTATCCAAGGATTACACCGAGAATTAAAACAATTATTTATTTTAACGTACACTCACAGCTACACTATCAATATTATTCTGTTTGTGGTTAATGTTGCCAGTAGCGAAATATTGAAAAATAAGCGTTAATATTAAAAACGTTTTTATTTAAATACACAGTTAAGCCCCATTTACACGGTTCAAATTTATTGCCTGTCATATAATTGAAGCAGCAATTGACTGGTACCGTCTAAACAACACGTACAATGTTTGCACGGGCAAGTTAGTTGCCGCTCTTAACTGGTATAGGTGTAAACAGCCCGTACAATAAAATCGCAGTCAATTCTGGCATGAAACATTTCTTTCATTCAAACATAAGCGAACGAAACTAGTTTAAAAATATCTTGAGAATACGTTCAATAAAGTTGAATGAAATATTTGGCAGCGCAAATAGGGGCAATACTTGAATCAATTATACAAGAAACAACTCTACGAGTATGTTAGATGAGGCAAAACTTGCATGCAATATTGATGATGATTGATGCCTTTGTGTAAACAGTAGTCGAATGCAATTATTGAATTGCGAAACTTGCATTAAATTATTGTATGCCATTTTATGGACACGCGTGCGGTTTGCATACAATTCTTGAATGGCAATCATTGAACGATTGAGCTTTATGGCATGCGATTATTGCTCTTGAACGTTCCAGAAACTTGCACCGTGTACGTGGGGCTTTACTGAGATTTCACAAAAGACTGGCAGGAAACATCAGAAATAAAATTCTGTTAATAGGGACATCTTGCTGGCAGAAACTAAAAAAGAAATACCCCAAATCTATAGTTTCCTTTGGCAATGTTACAGACACCCTTCTAAATTACTGTATCGAGACAACCTTTTGGAATCTGCTGTTGGCTGCCAACAAGGTGACCCCCTCGGGCCAGTGATATTTAGTTTAGCCATTCACCCAATTATTCGACAGCTAAATTCCAAATTTAACGTTTGGTATCTTGATGATGGAACCTTGGGAGGCGATGTAGAAACTGTTTTAAATGACCTAAAATTCCTTAAAAACGAACTTCATTCCATTGGCCTTGATCTCAACCTTTCGAAATGTGAACTATACCTAGCGGACAGTACTGACAGACAACTGACACTCCCCAAATTTAATGCAGTAGCTCCAGAAATCAAAATTATTGAAAAAAGCTCTCTTCGTCTCCTTGGGTCTCCAATCTTCGAGAATTCCTTTCCCGTTTTTATTGAGGAAAAAATACAAAATTTCAACGATGTTTCGGAAAGATTGTTACAAATTAATATGCATTCGGCCATCACCCTAATTCGTTACTGCTGTTTCGGCCCTAAATTAATATATTTTCTTCGCGCTTCCCATTTATGGAAGCATACTCCCCTTTTAGAAAAAATGGACCAAATTATCAGACACACATTAACTTCAATTCTAAATGTGGCCATGGACGACCGAGCTTGGGCGCAAGCTACTCTTCCCATCCGTATGGGAGGCCTCGGCGTCCGCAAAATCTCTAGTATTAGTTTACCGGCTTTCATATCCTCGGTTCACGGCACTGAAAAATTAATCAGGAAAATTCTAGCCTCCACACTGATTGATTTTGATGTGCCGTGCTTCACCGAGGCTATGGATGCCTGGAGACTCGCTTGCCCGAAAACAGATCTACCCGATCATCCATCTTCCCAAAGACGGTGGGATGAGCCGCTCTGCAGAGTAGTACAGAACAATTTACTCAATACGTCTACTACCACTGTGGAGCGTGCGCGCTTGCTGGCTGTGGGTAAGTGGGAATCGGGTCTGTGGCTTCACGCACTACCGTCGTCGAACATAGGCACTCTGTTCGACGACAATACCTTCCGCCTCGCTGCTTCCCTACGTCTAGGAGCTCCTTGTTGTTCTCCTCATCGCTGTCACTGTGGCGAAGTTGTCAACAGTCTCGGACATCACGGCCTGTCTTGCAGCCGAAGTGCAGGTCGCTTAGCGAGGCACGCGAACATTAACGACATCATCCGACGAGCTCTTGTCACCGCCGGCGTTCCAGCTATATTAGAACCCAATGGCTTGGCACGCGACGATGGCAAGAGACCGGACGGTATGTCTTTATCTCCATGGAAGGTGGGTAGGCCTTTAGTGTGGGATGCAACCTGTGTCGACACTCTTGCGCCATCCCATCTTCCTGGCTCGGCGTGCTGTGCTGGTGCTGCTGCTGCGGCTGCAGAAAACCTCAAGCGGCGTAAGTATAATAACCTTACAGGTAATTATATTTTCGAGCCGTTTGGGGTCGAAACCCTCGGGCCGTGGGGTCCGAGTGCTCATGGCCTGTTTAATGAAATTTCAAAACGGCTATTTGACACTTCCCGTGACCCAAGAGCTGGTTTTTACTTTGGGCAGAGGCTAAGCATTGCCATACAACGTGGCAATGCGGCCAGTCTCTTGGGTACATTACCAGTCGACAGCGATGCGGATGAATTTTACGATGCTATATTTTAGTTTTTGAATAGTTTTAGTTAAGTTAGAATATAATATATAATTTTGCTATTTTTATTTAGTCATAAGTTGTTATGGACCCACTTGTAAATATTACCCTTCAGTACGTAAGTAAGATATATGAATATAAATTGTAAAATTATGCTTATTTAATAAAATAGTTAGAAATAAAATAATTAAAAAAGCTTTTTAATGTTACAACGTCTTTACTTTGAGTCCCACTTGTTTATTATATATTCGTACGTATGTTATAAAAGTAGTTGGGTACCTACCCGTTTCCGAATAATCCAGGGAATTCGCGTTTCGAAATTCTCTTTCATGTTTCCATTGGTAAAACCTCTGTCGAAGCGGTCTATTGTTGGTTTCACATAGATTTTGTATCTTGTTTTTTTGCTCGTTTTGCAGGGTCACCGCTGTTGGTAACATATTTTTAGTTTGGTTGGAATACCCGTAGTTATAACAAGTTTTGTCCGCCTTGGAGAGTTTTTGAGAGGGATTTTGTCCTTTCAGTTTTGTTGCGAACGTTTGCTTTTCATACATTTTGTGATTTCTTTTATTCACAAGCGATATTAAAAGGAAATATTTTCTAACTAAACAAGCGACATTAGTAAAAACAAATTCAAATCAACATTTACAAATTCAGATCTAGATTATATGAATTATTATAACCAACGGAAGTAAAATAATGTACTCCTTCAGTTTAGGGGAAGACAAATATCTTGGAGGAAGACAAAAGGTGGCAGCGAGTGACAAATGGCGGCAGCGGTTTTGAAAACAAACACAGCTTCAAGATGGAGGAGCATTCCTCTCGGCGGGAAAAATAAAAAAATACTACAGTTTGTTTCCACACGTTATTTGTATGAAGAAAACACAAGGAAAGTGGAATTTCCGAACTGGGATTTGATTTTACACCGAATTTTTTGGACTTTTAAGATTGTTAGCATTTTATATAGGTTTAGTAAGGTTGTAGTTTAATAAGCTTATATGTAAATCGCTTGTTCTTTGCATAGTGTATTTATGTACTAGTAGTACCTATGTACAAAATAAACCAATTTATAAAAACGCGCTAGCGCTACAATAAAAACACAGTACAAAAATATTGTTTTCATTGTTACTTCGCCCTAATTTAACAAAAACAGTGAGACTAATATTCCAATACCAGAGTTTGTATCTTTATTTTTAAAGTAAACTAACACTCAGTTTTTCAAAATTCAGAATAAACCCGTCGAATACGTCGAGCCGTTCCTCACTCATTCATTTGAACACGCTCGTTCAATGTGCATGTTGCGAGCGGAATTTCCTCGAAAACAGACAACGAAATATCAATCTAAAATAGCGCTCCCCTACAAAAAAGAACTATCTGTACCACGTCAACCAACCCGAACTATTCGAGTGAAATATCTTTATTGAGGCAGCCATTTTATTTTCGTTTTTCTTTGCACCGGCCGAATTTATTAAAGACCGATACAGACGAACATAATTTTTTATTGCGAAAACGACAATTTTCTTTGTTTAACTAACCGTCGCACATTTTCTTGTCCGCGTAATAAAACTGACCTTTTTTTTACGGTCGCACAGACAATCGGGGGTATAATGTGAATTTGTCAAGAAAAGCCCAACACCTCGAGTTTGGATCGAATTTACCTTTTAAGGGAAACGACGGATTCTCTCGGGGTAGCCGGCATTAGTTTTGGCTACGTCTGCTTACGTCCCAAAATAGTTCAGATAAAAGCGATTTGTGGAACGTTTTAGACGAAAATGCACTAACAAGCTTAAGTCCTTAGAAACAGGAGATTACTCTCATTAGTGTTCTGCTCATCGTCGGGAATACTGTATTGTTTATATGGAAACCCTTTAGATGAAAACGTCAGAATCTAGAATAATAACGAATTTGATAATCTTTTTGATCTTTATTTTAGAACCCGCTTGCTTCGGAGTTTATATTCGCACAAAAACAGATTACGTTTCCACGAAATTTCAGTAGGTATTTATATCTCTATCGATTATGGCTTTAGACCCTCTATATTTCGAGGAAAAGTTTCCGATCGGGAGCAACGTTTACTAACGGATCGAGGCAGAAGTTGGCACGTTTATAGCTTTTGTCTGAACGTTAGTAAAGTTTCGGTATGTAGGTGAGTCAGAGTTAATGTAGCAGTACCTATATTATGGTGAGTATAAATGAAATGAAATTGTTTATTCTGTAAATAAGATATCGGAAAAAAATAAGGTCAGCTTTCCTATCTGACTACTCTGAGAAGAAAGGCCGAAACAAACTCAGAGCTCACAGTCTCTTTTAAATTTTGGTCACATCCTGTGAAGACCATGTACATTAGTGTCTGAAATGGTCTTTTGAGGAAAGAACCACAGAGATTTGAGTCATCCTGTCCAGTCAATGCAAGGATTTGTCAGTAATCGTGGAGCTTAACCAGAACTTAAGGAGCTCAACAGGGTTGGACATATAGGGTTAAGAAGACACGTGACTCCATGTTACCAGCGCAGCGATGTTAATTTAAAAGAACGGATCTTATATCTGTGAAATATTGATTTATTAACACGCTAAAACAAACTCCACAATAACTGCCCCGCTGAATTTCAGTAACTAAACCAATATTATATACGTACCTACTGATGGAGACCACAATCCATTTTTTTCTGTTTCCAATTCTAACATTGATTGATGCGCATTTAATGTCAAATCCGTTCACAGAACAAGGGATGGGGCGATATATTCGAACAGAAAATTAATTGGACATCGATCTCATGATTGGAGCCCGGACTTGAATGGACACTCAAGGGTGAGGCATCCTTGAAATAGGGGTGTGCTTATAAACAGATCGTGAATGAAAGCTACAGGCGCAAGGGACTGAAGAATGCTTGTAAAGTTTTGTAAAAGAGTCCCTAGTGCCGCTGCTAGTTTTGCTGCATTCTCATCTAATCAGCGAACAACTGAGAGTCGTTTGTAAGCCTTGACAAGCGGAGGTTGCACTGTTTTTTTGTTGTTGTACATGTGGAAATGATAATAAGACAATTATTATGTCTCTTTTAGTTTAAAAAAACGAATCATGTTATTTTCAAAACTTGTTAAAAGTGCAGTGAAAATATCCTCCCTTTATTCCATTAATACACAGGCTGTCAGTGGCGTGCATGTGCGCGATGCGATTATCCTCAAAGCTTTTATCTCCGGGGCTTAGCCAATGACTGTTAGCGAATAACAGTCCAATCGTATTATTATTGTCCAACGGAGTTAAATACTGAAATGTGTTCACAACCGCACAAACAGCCAATTAGTAGATCGATACATAACGGCGCGTGGTGCTGTCAGCTCAAATTGCATCTAATAATTGTAACATTTGTAAGCTGCACCCAAAATGCGGGGTGATTTGGGCAGTTTAGTGAACTAAATATCGGGGCAAGTCTGTGGACACGACCGCAACCATTTGTGGGATTACCTGGCGTGGTTTGGCGACCATCCAAGCGTGCCATGACTCTTTGCCTAGCCTGTGTGGCGATTGTAAAGCGTGCTTCAGATTGTTATACCGTTTTAGTGTTTGAAGTTTTTAATTTGCGGTTTATTTAACTTTAGCATGAAATGTTATGCTGTGTTTGTAAGTGTAATCTGAACAAATCCATCCAATTCATCCCATCCAAATATACGTTAGTATAGTACAAACTTTATGAGCTTTATAGTCTGTGAACAGCCTTATTCTGATCATACCTTCACACTTGATCTTATTAAATTTAGTGCTTCCAATCTAGAGTGATAGTGGTAATATTATGAGATATATACGTCTCCTTCAGAATGCTCTGATAGATCTCTGTTACATAAAGGTAGATATTGAATTTTGAGAAGTGGGGCATTCATATAATTTTAAGTTCTATGAATTAGGGAGAAATATCAAGTAATCTTATGTAGTGTCTTTCTAGACAATATACTTGAATAGTTTTTGTTTTATTGTTATCTTTTTATGAATGAATGTAATCATTTTGCTAAAGAATGTGCACTCTTAAGACTTCGGCTTCTAATCCAAGAAAAAGATTATATTTAATATCTTTCAAAAAAATTCATAACACTTGTTACTTGTTAGTTTGGGAGGTATAATATTTTATTTGACGTAAAAAGAATTTATTAAAAAGGCCACGTTTCTCCTCTTTTGTCGTTTGCTTCGTAGCTGACCTTCGTGAGTTTTATGAAGGCCGGTGTGACGTCATTGTAAAAGTTCTTCATAAAGCCTAAAATGTGTTAACTTTGGATACTAAATTCTGGTGGTAAAATAGTTTTACTTACTTTTATAATACCTAATTTTAAGCTCAGCATTTTGCGCCGCGCAACCAACCAACATTACGTTCTCGAAAATCTTAAAGTTTTCATAACACCTGCAAGTAATTCTGCATCAGCAATTATCCACGGAATTCTTAAATCTGCCTAGCCTTTTCCCAACTATGTTGGGGTCGGCTTCCAGTCTAACCGGATGCAGCTGAATACCAGTATTTTACATGGAGCGACTGCCTATCTGACCTCCATAACCCAGTAACTGGGTAATACGATACCCCTTGGTAAGACTGGTGTCAGACTTTCGGGCTTCTGACGACTCGTAACGACTGTCAAAGATCCACGAATGACCGCCGGGACCAACGCCTTAACGTGCTTTCCGAGGCACGGAGGATTCTCGGTATGTAAAGTTGGTCACCCATCCACTGACCAATCCCGGCAAGCGTAGCTTAACCTGATGTATCGACCAGTGCGGCTGTTGTTACTTAGCCACGAGCTCCTCTATCCACGGAATTCTTAGACAGGGGTTAAATAAGAAATATGTAATGTTATGTGCCGTGGCTTATCGGGGCCTGGCAGTCACCCAAACGCTCGGCTCAGGAGGCTTTGCGACCCACCGCGACTCAAGTCCGGCCCGGCTAATACCTCAAGGTACACTTACGTTGGCTTCAGAAAAATATAGGGAATATTTTCTGTATTTGAATTATTCGTCTTTTGTTTTGGCTTGTGTGAAGTTAAGATAGTCTAAATGCTATTTTGTTTCAAGTCTTATTTTTATCTCTAAAAGGCTTGCCACCAAAAATGTTTACAAAGGAAAACGGAATTGCTTGGCTTTTCACTCGGATTTCAGCGATATCAATATATTGCTCAGTGTGCTTTTATGATTATGAAACAATACCACATCGATGGCGTTTATAAGGTTTAATAAATTGACGTACAAGTGACAAAAAAATTGATAAAACAGTTTGATACACAAGTCGAAATAATTTATGTAAAACATCGCTAAATTTAATCCTTAAAACTCTTTTGTGATCATTATTCCCACCGAATGTTAGGGGAACAGCAGACTTTCAAGCACATAGTAAACAATAACTCGAGAAAGTTAAATGTTGTTAGACATTCGAACCGCGTCTCGGCTCGTCTCAGGAATCGTTAAATAAGACCGTGTTCACACTTATTTTTCTTTACAGCGCGCGAAAAAGCTCTGCGTGACCAAATCTGCATTTTAAAAACAAAATAAATTATGTTCGATATTTGTGCTTACAGGATCGGCAATTCAGAATTTCGGTTGCGTGGCGGCAATTCTGTAGGCTTTATCTTGGCGAAAGTGTCTCAAACCAGATACAGGATAAAACGATACCACTTGGTACCTAAGACTGGCTGTCAGACTTTCTGGCTTCTGACAACCCGTAACCACTGTCTAAGATCTACGCATGACAGCCGGGACCGACGACGGCTTAGCGCGCTTTCCGAAGCACGGACTGCCCTGCCTCTATTTATGTAATGGACGGTCACCCATCGACGAACCGACCGCGGTAACCGGAGCTTAACCTTCGATCGACTCGTGAGTCTGCTATTGATTAGCCACGAGCCTCCTCCCTCATACGCTACGGTTGTCAGTTCATATTACGAAGGAAGCGGTACACAGCCTTGCCTACGTATTACTCAGTAATTGGCGCAATAATGAGAGGTGTCTCGGGGGGCGCTAATTCATTTCAACGTGCTCCGGTTCCAATGCGGAATGTTGTGATCAGCCGGAACTAATCCCTCTATGGGGTGCGAATGTATTCTACATGCTCGTTATCTTTTGTGTCATTTCAAGCTTTCGTTTCGGGACGGCATCGGCTGTATTTGAATGGAGTATTAACGGCAGCGCAGCGCGGTCAATGCAAGGTAAGGAATATTATTAATTTTCTCCCGATATTAAAAACTTCAGACTAGGCAGGGTAAGGCATAGCCTCGCGCCCTATTCAATGGGACTTAAACATAACTTGTGCGATGAAGGTGTACGTGCTAAGGTACACCTGTGTCTAATCCTTCGGGGAATTACAGGCGTAATGTTATGTGTATTAACAACTCCATTGGTAAGGTTATAATCTAGAACAATAAAAGGTATCTATATCTTAATAAGCAACGTTCCACTAAAATCATTATTGATTACCCAATCAAGTATCTACTTGATCATAATCAAATATGTCTCAAACATCAATTTCTAAATATCTCTCATCTCTAATTTACTGTGAAATCCGTTCAATCTCAATTATAATATCTATCTATGGAATTCTCCAACTTCTAAGTCGAATTAATCACCGTAAAATGAAGTCAAACTGACTCTTCATTAAGATACCTCTTTGTTTCAGGAAAACTTTTATATTTCGCGATAAAAAATATAAATAGGTATTTTTATTAAAAGTAATAAAAGGTTTACAAACTCTGGTGGCGCGTGGCTTAGATTAAGAATAGAAGTCTTCTGAGTGTCGTTAGGTGGATTAAAGGTATCTAAAGTGCACCTCTTCAGATACCCTATACCTATACCTCTTTATAGGGCACAGCCATTAATGATAACCGTGAAACGACAAAAATAATAAAATTAAGGGAGGGAGGACCAGTTTAGAGATAAGCCAATTATCTCGTAGCAACTCGAAATCTCGTTCACACAGTCATGCTATCGACAGACTGAAAATAGAAGGATCCTACGCATTACTAAAAATAATCTAGGTATTTCCTTCTAGTTTTAGGTCGATTAAACTTAACATTTTAATTGTGATGTTTCACGATGGAAACGCTATTACTAAAACAGTAGGATCATTATCGATAAATTTTTGAAAAAACGAACGACGTTTGTCTCATCCGCACCCATTATTGGTGTACTAAGGATTCATAAAGCAATGAAAATATCAGCCGCGTTCCACAGATCTGCTTAATTGCTTGATTAATTATTAGCAAGGGAGTTAGATGGGGTTAAAACAAGACGAGGGTCGTCGAAGATCTACAGAGCGACATCAATAAGCTTTAATTGGCGCCGGCCATCATAGCTGTTAGCTCCTGGCTCAATTAGGAACATCGCTGAAATCGCGCCGTGGTTGCTGTAACAAATTTAGCTAACACAGAATTGGGTTAGCGTTAGGACACACGAACTTCGGGAATTTATATTGATTCGGAGGTCACTATCAAGGTCGCTGTCTAGTTTGACGTTGTTAGAATAGAATAGGATACTCTTTATTAAGTACACCATATGAATTACAGATAATTTAGCAGTAAAAAAAATTGATAGGGAGATACAATGGGCGGTCTTATCTCTAAAAGCGATCTTTTAAAGATAACCTTTGGATGGAAGAAATCTCGATGTTTTGTCAAGTCATAAAAACCAGAGCGGGTCGCTAGTAAACAATAAATACGAGTATCTACATTCATAAAGCAATACTAATATTTACGTTATTTTATGTTAAGAAGTTGTTATTTCGAAATTTTTAGGTTTAAAGCCGTCGCTCTACGAGTACATTTGTTCTTATTATACTCGTACTCATAGGTTTTAAATATTTTTGACAGTCGACACTTGTGAGATCTAGAAAGACAATGGGATAGCTCAAAATCATTCAACAGGCACTTCAATATAAACATAGAATCGGAATATTATGCAGATTTGAAATAGAGCTGATAAATATACTGATCCACTTAGACGTATCGATATGAACAAAAAATAGACCTTATTATTTGGGAAAAAGTCAAGAAGCCTTTTACATTCTACTCACTTTGTAGGTAGGTACTTACATTCAAAGTCAAAAGTGTTGCTGGGGGTACGTAAGCACTGAAGGTAAAATAAAAGAAAAAAGGGGAAACGGACCATAATGCCGGTCCTTAGAGATTATTGTTACTGTTTATTGCTATCGTTATGATCAATATTTTATTACTAATACGCGCTAAGTGGGATCAATTGGATTTGGATTGCGAACGTTCTGCGAGGCAATTAGGCTGGTGATTTAGGCATTAATAATATGTGAGTTTGTGTTAGAGTACTAAGTATGCTCGTTAAGTGCATACGTGTTTGAAGTAAATGTTTAATATGTTGTGCAAACTTCTCATAAACAATTTAACGTATTCACATTTAATAATTTCAAAAAAGTGTTGTAATTCTATACAAGGAAGAAACTTTAATTAAATTAATTTATTAACACAAATACTTACTCATAAAACCACGAGTGCATCTTACGAATAAAGGCTTCCGCAGACAGGTACGATGCGACTCTAGTAGAATAATTTATATGAAAACTTCATAGAAATTGTGCTACTAGACTCGCGTCGCGCTTGTCTGCGGGCCTTAACTCCATTGCGAGTATTTTGAAATGAAAAAAAGTTAATGGAGTGCTGCAAAAAGATTACCTTTTAATATTATTAAAAAGTATCCATAAACCGCTTTTAACTCTTCAAAGTCACTTCACTTTAATGCTCCAAACTTGAGACCCACTTAAGCATTTACGTAACATCAGTGATAAATATAAGTTAGAATATCGGTTCATTTTCAGAGTCTGCAATTACGTAGTGTGAGGGTTGGCAAGATATGATGAATCGCCACTTTCCTTCAGAGAGGACCACCCTACTTAGTGTTGCCAGGTTTGAAGTGGCGAAATTCGGGATGAGCATGAGTGCATGACATCGTTTTTGTTTTGTTTGAAAATTGACGACGATATTAACTTGACTTACCCATAAATGTGCTTTATATACGAAATGGTTTTAAAAGAACATACATATCTGTGTATATGGTTACGATGAAAGCGTTTACAAAATATTAAAAGAATCATTAGAAGAAAAAAAAATGGCGTACCCCTACAATAGTTCAACAGGAAATGTCAAACACAATGCTCAGAAAAACAGTAACATTAATCGGAAATCGAAGCTATTCCTAAACATAATGGAAAGGCATTAACGGCCCGAGTTTGTCGCGGCCCAAAGGACCAAAACCAGGACGTTCCACGAAATTCGGTATTTCTGGTAACCGTTGTCCCACCCCTCTGCGACGTTCTTTATCCCTCTTTTGTTGATATTCAGCTGACCTACAAACACAGTTTTCGTTTAGTACGTAGATATAGGCAACAATAATATTTTATGTACTTTTGAATTTGTAAATGAGTTCCTTTTAAGAGCCGTTTTAGTAATAAGGTGTTATAAAAATAACAATGAACATCAATTTGTAGGGGTGTGAAAAAAGTACATTTATTTTGCTACTGAATGAAGCCGAGTTTCTGTAGTAGGTACCAATTTGTTTTAAGTGCTTTTAATACATTACATTTGGAAGAACTAATACTATACTCTATAGGTGCTATACTTCATAATCGTTGTAGTGCTTGGTTACTGTCAAATTATCTTAAGATATTGTGGTGAGTCGCATGGTTTGCCCCTTTAAACGTTTACATAGACTTGGGCTGCCCTGGCCTTAATGTCGAGAAACAAGTCTTTAAAATTACAATTAAAATATTAGTTTTTCTGTGACGCCAGGTTTCCTAAACCGAACTCAAACTTGCTCTGGATTAATCTAACAATTCTGAATAACACCCCGAAAGTTCAAAAACATTTAAACCAGTACTTCAGCATCCAATGTTAAAAGAATGAAGACACCATATATATTTCACAAGTGTTCCTCCCGGGCGGTTGCGTGAAAGAACGTTCCCGGATATGAGCCACTCAGCCCTCTTAGTGTTTGTCTTATGTACCTTCCTGCTGAGTCCCTACAGACCTCTCTTTCAATAGATCTATGTAGATGTGGATTATTTTATAGACAGATGAGGTCGTAAGTCGGTGCGAAGTTGCGATACGACTTTGTTTATGTTTCTTTACAGCTAATAAATAGCATAGGATTCGCAGAGGAACTACCTTCACCCATCTGTTTAATGGATAATAAGTATTTTAAATCAAATTTAGTATGCGTTGGCAAAAAAAATCCTGCCCAGACTGATAAATAAAAAAAACAAAAATGTTTTTTTTATAAACATTGCAAGATATACACCAATTGAAAGAGCAGAGAGAAGTTTAGGAATGTTTTTGAGCCATATGTGATATATCAATGGATAGTGCTTTTTAAGAGAAACCTTTGTTACTATAAAAGAATTAATCGTGAAACGAATGAAAGCAATAAAAAAAAAGTAATTTTTGAATTTCTAATTAATCATAGTCTGGCCAGGATTTTATCAGCGATATATTTTTTAACATATGATGTAAAATACTTTCAACTCATTAAACAGATGGGTGAAGGTCGTTGCTCTGCGGATCTTAGCCCATAAAGCGAAATGAAGATCATTGTAAGATTTAGATGAAGGAAACATAGTTTACATACATGTACATGTATGAAAACTGGTATACTACGTTGTCTCCACTGTACGCCGACTAATTTTAATCGGAAGGCCTTGTCTTCTGTGATGCAGTTTTTTTGTTTTTTTTTTTACTAGTATTGGATACAGCTGATCTTTTCCACTGAAGTGAAGTACAGTATTGCACAGTTTTTGTTTATCAATAACTAGTGGAAAAATAATCTTTAACACTAACAATTATGGTTGTTGGAACAATATTTTTTTTTAAATATTTTTATTAAAATATTAAAAAATAGTAGCCCGTCGGCTACAGGAACAGGGTCCAAGCTGCCGGTGGTCGGGGCTTATTAAATCATAAGTGACTGCTTAGCCATACATTTTTGACGTTTAAATATCTTTTAACTTTAAGCAACGTTTATAAATAACCCCCATTGTGTTAACGAGTTAGCTCGCAATACTACACATACTAAGGTTAATACTTTTATTAAAACTACGTTAGAATTAAAAGTAAAAATCGCAAAAAGACTCACTATTGGAATAAAATGTAGCGATAACAGTTTATAGATTAGCGAGCTGACCCAGTTATTTACTATGTAAACTGCTATTTCGGAAAGCATGATACGGCCCGGATAGCTCAGTCGGTAGAGCATTGGACTTTTAATCCAAGGGTCCAGGGTTCAAGTCCCTGTTCGGGCGGCTATTGTTTTATTAATTTGTCAGCGTTTTAATAATATAAACGTTTAGGTATGTCAAATCAAATGTTTATTTGCCAGAAATCTATTGTTTGGGTACAGGTGAGATCTTGTAACGTAAGTGTCATTGTATTCTACCTGCAAGCAACCGTGCAATTTTTTATTAAGTTTACATACATTCTTATTTTGTTACTATCTCCTTTATTTCATTTAAAACACTTATAAATTACATTTTTTAATTTAATAATATAAAAAAATCATTTAAAATATAAAACATAAGAATGTATGCATTTATTCACAATTTTATTTATATTGTCAATATTCTTATAATTGTAGGTGGTTTCAATTTTATGTTCCAGTAATTCCTTACAACTATAAAAAAATGTATAGAGAAAGAGAACTTGTTATTAATAACAAATTGGTCTCTTAATCTGAGTCAATTTATTCTTCTTTTCTTATCTTGACTCTCGGCAGTTAAGCATAAACATTTTATTAGTTAATCTCTCGACTTTCGAATTGTATTTTTTTCTGATTAGTTCTCTTGTAGGGTGTCGTAGCTGCCAATTAAGACTGTTTACATCCTTCGTTAGTAAATATTTGCAGACTTACCAAACAAGGTGCAAACGATCCCTTCCAATAATAAAATAGAGAGAATATTTTCCTAACATAAACGAAAGTATATACATAATACCAACCTATATAATATTTGAGTTTATTGAACGTACTCGATATTTCATAAATATGGATTCCTCTAGGTATAATAACGAATACTTGAGTTATTACAGATTTATTTTGTACAGAAATTCTTGTTTGCGAACTCTGAATATAGAGATAGATTGTGTTTGAGCTTGTTATATAGGTAAATAGATAGATACATAATATTTGCATTAATAATGTTCTGTTTGCTGTCAAAGATAAAAATAGTAATGGTTTGCAAACATTTAAATAATATCGAATGTCTTTTAGTATGTTAATGTGTACTTAGTCAGTCTGTCCTCAATTTGCGTCTTTATATCTCCTTAATGGTACTTGATCAAATAATTATTTTTTTGTTAGTTATCTAATAATCCATTTTTTTTTTGGATTTTGTCATTTATTTTGGTATTTTGGTGGTAGTGAAATTTTTACCCGAATGCGCAAAGCCCAAAACTAGGAAATATTTTTAAATCGGTATCGTTTTTAACTCTTACTGATCCATCAACATTAAAAGCAATAACTAACTGTTCCAGCCCATAAACAAAAATAACCCATCACATTAAGCATCGTATACCTAGACGATAGTGCGAGCGGTGTCCATGAGACAAATGACGGGTGTTCTCCTTTGTACGGCTGAAGACAAATAGAGGCAATCGTCACGGCCCATCGGCCTTTATGAGCCGGAAACTAGCCGGCGCTACTGTGACGTCATATACGCTACAACACACGCCTTCAAAGAAAACCGATAAAACTGACGAAAAAATCACTGAATGTTTTTGCGTTTGGGGTAAAAACGTTTTTTTTTTTGTAATGTTTGTTTGCGTACCGCCAGCATCCAATTGTATTTTCTTTGCAAAATTCATAATCAGTTGTATTGACATATAAACTCACAAAGATCGTTCAACATTTTCTGAGAGCGATATATAAAGTTATGCGCAAAAAAGAAATTTCCTTCTTATCTTCTTCTTTTCGTATGGTTAGTGACTAACCTAGTGTCAGAGTTTTAAAGCCGCCCATGGTCCTCTGACTTGGCTTCACCGTCGAGAAATATGTCTCAGGCATGCCGGTTTCTTCACGATGTTTTCCTTCACCGTTTTTGAAGCAGGTGATAATGGTGATAAAAAAATACAATACGCAGATGAATCCGAAAAGTTAGAGGTGCGTGCCTCGTTCTTTTCATGATGACGAACTTAACTTGTAGCACATGAGCACAATGCTCTTTGCCTATGTAGTAGGCTAAGCAATTTAGTTTGTCGTGCATCAACAAACACTGAAGTTATCGTCGCAACGCAAAGTCGTAATTATTTAGAAAAAATCACTTGTTTTTCACAACTAGCATTCTTATAAAGTACTGCGACTAAGTAAGTAGGTACTGCAAATTCGAGTGAACTGACTAGACAGAAATATTTGTCGTCATCCACGTGAGGCTGAATATTTTTAGATGCTACGGAAATTGTAATGCGTTTGTCGCTCGAGTTTCAGCAGGCATTCGGTTTGAAGCATTCGTGCTTGTCATTCATGAAAGGTAATTTTTGCAGTGCTCCTCAACGTTCATGAAACTCTTTTTGCCAAACAAACAACAAGCGTTCTAGGAATGAGTCACAGACATTTTTAAGTGTGACTACTGAAAATGGTCTTGTGGATTGACATCTATTGGGCCAAATTAAAACCTAACTAAACCAATCATTGTAGCCGTAATTTTGAGTGACCACTGAAAATCAACGTCGTGCTGTAGGTCCCCCATAGCACAGCATCATGCTGAGTGGTGGAGCACGACAACTATTTTGCCATGCTTCTAAATATAAATTACTTGTTTTGTTTTAAGCATTATGTAGGTATTTGAGCAGAACTTGACTTTTTATATGTAACGTGTTTCTGTGACAATTTTTTTTCTTTCTTTATTTAGTTCATTTGTTAGTACTTACTTGGCACTGCTGCGGCCCCTGTCGGTTTGGCGAGGCGGGCTTGGGTCGCACCTTCTTCGAGAGCGGCCGGTCCAGCCCGGTCACCGCTACTGACACGGTCGTCACCCCGCTCAGCAGTGACGACGACGATGATGTGCAGTCTGCAACAATACGCTCACGTTAGAAACCAGAAAATAATTAATCAAGCCGGTACGAATAAAAGCAGAGAGGTACTGCATTGTTGAAATATTGAAATAGCGGACAAAAGAGAATTCCTCAAGGCTCCGCTTGCAAGTAGACTATTATAACGATGTTGATGATATTTTTGAATGTTCAAAATCAAACCTAGTTTCTTGTAAAAACATCAGTCTCGCGTCATTTTTCGGAAAATTTCTTGTGAGTACTCGTATTTGTGATTTCCCATGAATACTTAACTTATTTGAAAAATCCTTTTCAGCCACATGCAAAACTGGACTTTTCAAATCACAAATAGTTTTGTATAAATTCTTTTTCCCTTTCTCACAACTAATGAACAAAATTTATCAAAATCATTCGATTTCTTAACTGTACGTACTGACACAAGAAATTGCAATTTATAGCATCGCTATGCTATAAATTGATATTTCTAGTGTAAACAGATTTGTATCAAATTGGTAACTTTATTGTTTTGTCTCCTGCATTCCTATTTAATTACATTTGCTAACCACGCCGCAATTCACCACAATTCAATGACTATCTGTTTGTGAAGCGAAATCCGTCAAATAACATGGAAATCAATTTTGTATTTGATAAATAACTTCATCAGTTATTTGCAAACGCAAATATGTCAGACATTTTATTGTGAAATGCTTTAATCAAAATAATTCGGTGCGTCCAACTATGGTTGTTTGTGAATGAATATAATGACGGAATTCAAAGTTCGGACAGTACGCTAATTTGTTATTTCAATAGGATTTTGGTTTATTATGAAAGGTATCTGTTAATTAAGGTGAGTTTGTGTAATGGCAGATAAAATGGAATCCTGTATAATACGTTTTGTTGATTGCAAAAGTAAATATTATTTTGTTTGGGAAATTCCAAGTCTTTTGTCTTGCAAGAAAACAATATAGGCTTAAGGTTTGTTGCTCTTTTTCTCGTCAATTAAAATACACTTTTATACAGTGAAAGACTGTTTTTTGCAGTTTACTCTTTAAGAATCTATTTTCATATAAGGCCCCCGGTATGGAAATTGTATAAGTGAAATTTATACAAGCGTTAACTTTTGTATTGTGTTTTATTCGTAAATTTATTTTTTTATAAGACAAGTCTAAATTATAATCTAATTATTGTTTCATTTGAGTTAGGATATTAGGAGTGGGGCATCTTTAGATTTTTTTTAAAGATGCTCTTATTAACCCTATGCCCCTATTGCACATTCAAAGACAATCGTATTAAGGTCTAAACTCCAGTCGTGCGTCGGAGTTGATACACACAAACGTTTTTTTTTTTCAAATATTCTTCGTATGATTATCGATATAGGTGCAATACCAAGCAAACATGATTGGAAAGAGGTAGATAGATATTTGTTTGATCCAAACTTCTGATACCCTGTTTCTGTCTGCTGTCCACCCACAACGTCGGTCAGAATCGCTCGTAATTCGACTTCGCTCCTAATTTCCACGGTTCGATATTAATTTAGACCGAGCCGAAGGCAAACAAGAGTTCCAAAATGTACGCCGGCCCAAATTCAGAGTTATTTCTGCTTATTCACATTGGGGAAAAACTGTTGAATTAGGCGAAAGTAAAGATTGTTTGGGCAAAGGATCAATTTTGTGAAACTCGGGGTTTAAGCTGTTCGCGAACAATCTAATTTCGTTGGACTTTTTTGTTCCTTATATTACACGTGCATTTAGATTGGTTTACGGGTTTGTGGGGACCGTATTTCATTTGTATTTTGGAATTTTGTATGTTGGCTTACAAGTTACAATCAATGTTTTGTGGCCACATAATACGTTCCAATTCAATTCTTTAGTCGAATGAAAGACAGTGTTTATTCAAGTCTTAACTTTGAATAAAATCTTCATTTTTATATGTCTGTCTATGTTACGTAATACAGACAGTAGGGTTATTATTTGCCTTTTAGGTCGATTTACCCTTGATTTGTTTTCCTTTAAAGGGTCACCAATAAAAGATAATAAAAACCTGACTTGTCTTGAGCACAGTTTGTAGGTAAATGAAGGTACATCAGTCTAAGAGAAGCTTGCCGGCGATCTATGAACAAAGGAGCTCGTTGCAGGATATTCAAATTCTCAATCATCATTAATCAATGCCTAACAAAATCAATTCTTTTTGTTTCAAATCATTTCTCGAGAGCCACGAAACTCATTCATTACATTTTTTATATTTTTTATCTAAAATATATTGTAGTGCTATTATTGGATCGCCAATAAATTCCTATTGGATGGGCAATAAATTATGAAAACTGTTAGCTTAGATTTTCGTGGTCGTCTTTTTTATTTGTAGACAAATATTTTCAGTAAACTTTGTTGTGTTGCAAAACGGGCAATATGAACTAAACTCATATATAATAAATAACGATTTTAGATATTTTAACAACGCTCAAATTTATTTTGTTTATATTACCTACTCTATGATATGACAGTTAGGTAGTTCCTTGTCCCTTAACAAAGCGTACACCGGTTCAGTATTCGGCTTCACAGATGAATTAACAGTGTAATTACCATGATTGTCTTTGAGCGAATACGTTCACAGCCGATGCTTGCGCGAGATAAAGACAATGCGCCTCAGCGCACACGATATGTGCCTCATAGTCTCATATCCTGAGTCAGCCATTGTGGCGTGGAGAGTGGAGGAGGCCTCGCCCGATAGACATCGGGTACAATAACGTGAAGCGAATTCAGAGGCTCTCAAACGAGACGGGCTCATACAGATCCGTATTGATTCCGCCGCTTTGCCGTCTGATGGGATGTTCTTTGTCACTAGACAGGCACCATTACTTTGTTTATGTTTGGCCCAGCCGCATATCCGTCTCGGACGGCCGATGCCCACTAATGGAACCGAAGAAAAATGATTCCCTATCTTTTTCAAGAGAACCTGTGCGGAAAGATATATAAGTAACAAAGTGGTCGCTTTTCAGCGAGGCGTGTGATGAATAGGTAATGTCGTTGGAGAAAAAAGACGTTGTTCGTTCCACTCAGGGATAAGTTGCTCTCGGCCGATTTAATTATGTTAGCTTTTATGCCTGCGCAATCGTTCCGTTTTTTCGCTTGCTTGATGCTTGACGGTGAAGTAGGACGTCTGCAGTTACTATGGTTAACATAATTCTTTTGTATTTTTACTTTGTTATAATACTAAGAATTTTTCATGGTGAAAGGAAAATATGCGTTTCAATGTTAGACTTCCTTTACTCTGTAATACCTCCAGTACTGCATACATAAATTACATGAATTCTTTAAACTGTTATAATTGCTCATGGTATTGCTTTAACACTAACATCTACGAAAAGTAAAACTACATTTACTTTATAAATTCGAAGGCTTAACGTTCTCAAAGATTCCTAGATTAAATTCGTGCAGCCGATGTTAGGCAAAGAGTCTCCCCTGAAACTTGTAGGTATGTACCTACGTTGGTATGTACTACGCTTTACAGCATACCCAGTAATGCCTACATTATGTAAATGAACTTCGTCGTTCACTTATACAAAGTGTACATTAATTACAATTTCATTTAAAATCATTCAGTGGACGTCCATTACGTTTCTTTGGGGAATTGGGAGACACATCTACATAAGTAGTTGTTATAGCTACTTAGGACTGCGTCCTGGGCCTACATGAAACTTGAGAACATATGAATAATCGTTTAAGGACCTACTTTAATTATTACACGTGCTGAAATGTCCGGATTCGCGTCGTTTTTCCCTAAATATTATACCAATCAGACCGGGAATATTTTATTTAATAAAAATTCATAAAAAACCTGAGTAGTAATTCTAAGAAACCGTCTTGTCCTGATTCCTGTACTTTCCCGTTTCTTGTTTCATTTATCTCCGCTCAAATATTTTAGGAATATTTGAAGGTCATTTCCTGGAAAAATGTTTGACAGGTGCGAAAGAAAAGGAAATATTAATGTTCTATGTTTAAACAAGGAACGTGGGTAGTAAACAAATCCGATAACATTATGATAAAGGTCAACTTGAGAAGGAGGCTGGCTTTAAGATTTGATGAGGAAAACTGAGAGCTCGATGGTGTTTCGGAGAATTTGGTGTCTAGCATTGGATTGATTTCGTTGATCACAAAATAAAGGTCATTCTTGATCAAAGCAATATAGAAACTGGTGTTTTATCACCATTTTTTTTTTTTTTTGAGGATGGTATTTTCTAATGACTTCTCCCGCTTTGGGCGGAGCGGGAGGGCGTGTCAGACTTTTACTGACTAAAACCCACCCGTGTTCCTTCCGTTGCCCGTGTGCCGGGGCTGCGTTATCCCTTTCGGACAAACCCGCAATCCCCGCAGGCATTGGTCCTTACGGACCCCGCCAGTTGGTGCTGACATCTCTTTGAGGCGCGCGTGGAACACAACGCGCCGTCGACCCGGGCCTGGTCCTTATCGGACGGCGAGAAACCCATTGCTCACCGTCCGCAAGCCCACGTCTACGGTGGCCGGAAGTCGGCACGCGACTCCTGACGCCCGGGGCGTCTCCTGCGGCGACTAGGGGCGCGAGGGCGCGCATCTTGCATCTCCCTAGCGCGCTACGCCTCCTCCTTCGCGAGCATAATTGCTTCGCAGAAGGAGGTGACGGCCTCCCATGCACTCTCGCTCCGAACCATGGCCTGAACCAGGGCCTGACGCGAGAGATCGTCGCTGCCGATCGCCTCAGGAGGGGACTTATCGCCGCAATTGTGGCGTGCCCAGCGCTGGGTTGCGACAATCGCACACTCCATGCCACCATGAGATCCCGCCGGAGCAATGTCCGCTGTACCGTGATTTGTCGCGGCAGCGGAGTTACGCCCCGGCGTTTCGCCTCCTCGCGACACTCCCACATGTGCGCGAGGACTTTTGCCTCCAGATCCCATGGCGGTAGTCCGGCAAGGAGGCTCGCCGCCTCACCGTGCGGTATCCTCGGACCAGCCTAATGGCCATGACCCTTTGGGACGCGTTCAACCGCTGGGCCGGTCGCAGCCTCAATGAACGCGCCCACACCGGTGCCCCGTAGTGTTTTAATTCCCTAAAGATATAACTTCTTATCAAATTCAATATGGCACCTGAGATGGGAACAGAATGAAGAAAACTACTACGAAATGTACATTTTCGCAATTTAAATTATATTTTTATTTGCTTAATATATTTTTTAGCTACGTATTGTTTATTTATATCATCTTATTATATGTATATCGTTTTTTATT
This sequence comes from Agrochola lota, assembly GCA_947364205.1. Lineage (NCBI taxonomy): Eukaryota > Metazoa > Arthropoda > Insecta > Lepidoptera > Noctuidae > Agrochola > Agrochola lota. The sequence goes on along the minus strand of OX376235.1, from coordinate 13,040,543 downwards.
TATATCTTTTTCAGGAACTTCCAAAATTTTTAATACAATAATAAATGAGAGAATCGATAACTTTCCGATTTAGTCAATCACTAGCGTCTATGTAAAATAAATGGCTTTTGCACAGCACAACGGTAGCGATCGAAGTTTTCGTGTGAGTGAGTTGTACGGTGCATGGTAAATGCACGCTGTGTTTGATGGGATAAGGTTTATAATTGATTGTGTAGTACGTTCTGATTTGTAAATTGCAAGTGTGAGCGGGACCTCGTGTTTATTGGGTTTACTGATCGCATGTGTAGTTGTAGGCTCGGTCGGCTCGGTAGTAGGGATAAATTGGAAACATTGGGTTTCGATACATTTTCAACTACCGGGCATATCTCCTTCTTTCTTATATCTATGGTTGGAACCCTCAAAATAAATAGAAATTTTAATCCAACCTTATAGCACAGAGTCAAGCACGTTTTTAAAAATTACCCTCTTCGTTATAATCCTGCACTCTACTCTTGATAAAATATTACGTTATTTACAGCATCCTGATAACAAGCATGCATTCATGAAACGATATTAAAGTACTTTAGCTCAATATCCGAGAACATTTTCCGGTAAAGGGTGCCTTCCTCAATAAAGGTTCAAGTAAAGACATTTCGTAACAAAGACTAGGAACACTTAGTATTTTATTGGCGTGTGTTTACATCAAGTTAGTTTCCTTTCATTTATTTTATGACGTTGTTAAAGTTGAATGAGTTTATAATGGCATGGATAGACTTGTCACACGCCAAGGGTGCACACGTACCCCGTGGCGTTCTCTTGTTTACTTTTTTACGTGATCATTATTATGAGTATTCAGAATGGGCTAAAAACCTACAGTTTTGAACCGCCAAAAATACAATACGTACACAACTTGCAAAAAATCAGCCAGTCACTTCTTCTACTACCTTTAAAATGAACAGTTAAAATTATTTTGAAACAGATTTTTAGAGTATTTCACGTTTTGATGAATAATTACTTATTATATTGATAATTGTTATAGATTCCATGAATCTAATGATTTAATTCTGATCTCGATACTAGTATGTCGTCATGAAAGACGCATCTTACGCGTGGCGCGGCAAGATACAAATATGACGTAGCTTAGATTGTTCCCCAGCGAGCTAGACTTAGAACACGTAAGTCCCTTAAAGCCCACATTTCGTGTTAGGCCGTTTCCTCTTTGGTTTAGCAAGAGCGATATAGACTTACGACATTTCTTCTCTATTCCCGCGAGTGGGATTAGAGCAGGGAAGTTAATTTAAAGAAGTTGCGAGACGTATGTGACGACATTTATAAATTATTTGGTTGATATTTTTTTGTGTGCCTAATCAATTTAATATAGTGTTTGGTATCTCTTTTATATTCCGTGCGTTTTATTATCGTACTTACTTAAAGTCAGCGACTTAAATAAAACACATGTGCACCCATCCAAAATTGTCACTGTTATTTATTACGCATTCTATGGTATTGCTGCATAAAAAGGCGTTTACGATTCGTCATAAAATTGTCTCCGAGCCAAAAATGGTAGACAAAGAAGTGAATAAACGTTGAGATTGGAAAATTATTCATATTGGTGACCCGGTCGAAACGGATCGTGCGCCCGGGGCGGCGTCCCCGAATCTATCCCAATTGATGGATATTTCTACAAATGCTTAGAAATTTATTACGGACACAAACCTTTTTTTATCATTTTGTTTTGCAACTATCTATAAAGATTTTGTTTAGGGGTAAGGACCCGCAACATATTTTTGTTGGCGAACCGTTTATATGATAGTGAACCTGTACAAATATGAGTTAAGGAAGTAATCTTATTAGGATCGGTTCGTTTTCCGTAACGAACTAAGAGGGTTGTGCCCGTTTTCTGTTATATTACGGTTGCTAGCGGCAACTTGAACAACATTCGATTTACAGAAGCAATTTCATTGAAACTTCAGTAAGTTCCCAATGTCTATGTCAAGGGAACAAAACTGGCCACCGCGCGTATTTCGAATGATATTTTGATGAAATCTGAAAATCTAGCGAATCGAAAGTCGACCACTGTGGAATAAGTAAAGACATTCAGCCGCTGAATTATTCTGGGAGCCGAGCTTTACGAAAGAGCTAAAATGCCGCTGATGAGGCTACTTGTATGTTTAGAAGACAAGTACTTAGCGCGTTAACTATACGGCCTATTCATAAGGCATTCACGTGGCGCTCGTTAGTAAAGCGCACTAATCGCTGTGGCGATATAACTCACACTTAGCTTAACTGTTGCCGAACTATATTTATCTTTGTATTTCATTGGCGTAATACAAGCCAACCACACTGGGGTAGCTACAATTCACGATTCATGTAACTAACTATCTGTATTTTCTTTGCATTTAGGTACAACAATGTTGGGAAACAAAATGAAAAAATCGAGATAGTTACTGAAGATTTCGGTTTCTTTTTAAATGCAACCAAAATGTTTCAAAATATTTGTGTTTATATAAGTCCCTAATACTTTAATATTTTTTCGGTGAACGAGGTTACACGTGTCGTGACCGCGAAAATCAATCTTTGAGAAGAACGTGTGCTCTTGAATATTAAATGCACCATGATAGATACACGTGCGAGCTCTACTCGATACAGTCAGCTTTCAGGTAACAACAAAAAGCTCATTTAATTATCTTTAAAAGCAAAACATGAGCCTCAAAACAAAGCAAACACACAAATAAGAGAAATCACATCTCATAATACAAAAGTGAGTTACAAACATTACTCTTTGTGAGCCAAGTAGAGCAAGATAAAATATTTAATTAATTAATTACAAGGATATGGCGGCATGACATCGCTCATGGTTAGAGGGGAGATTTTAATCACATTACGAGCACGCGGCGAGCTCGGAGTGACCTTTTGACCTCAACTTCAGCGGCATCTGTAGAATAGTATAGATGCAAGTATGAAAGTTGGGATGCATTAGTTTGGTGCTGATGTGGGAATGAATTGGGTGCTGGAAGTTATTGCGAGTTGCATCGTATTAATTAGTTAATATGAGTGCAAGATTTAGTTTGCAGGGTCCTGATGAGAAACACGGTGGAGCATACGGTGGAGGTCTGCCCGGCTTGGGCGGAGCACCGCCGTGTCCTCACGGAGGCGATCGGCAGCGGTGATCTCTCGCGTCCGGCCCTGGTTCAGGCCATGGTTCGGAGCGAGAGTGCATGGGAGGCCGTCACCTCCTTCTGCGAAGCAGTTATGTTCGCGAAGGAGGAGGCGGAGCGCGCGAGGGAGATGCAAGCTGCACGCCCTCGTGGCCCTAGTCGCCGCAGGAGACGCCCCGGGCGTCGGGAGTCGAGAGCCGACTTCCGGCCACCGCAGGCGCGGGCTTGCGGACGGTGAGCAATGGGCAGCTCGCCGTCCGATAAGGACCAGGCCCGTGTCGACGGCGCGTTGTGTTCCACGCGCGTCTCAAAGAGATGTCAGCACCAACCGACGGGGTCAAAAGACCGATGACTACTGGGGTTGCGGGTTTGTCCGAAAGGGATATCGCGGCCCCGGCACACAGGCAACGGAAGGAACACGGGTGGGTTTTAGTCAGTACAAGTCTGACACACCCTCTCGCTCTGCCCAGAGCGGGAGAAGTCATTTGATGATTTCTCATCCTGAAAAAAAAAAAAGGGTCCTGATGAGCCCTTGGAGAAGCTTGGTTTATTACCACTTTACGCATACGAAATACGTAAATTTGTGTACAGTGATAAGGGATTGTTCAAAAAAGCGTATGCAGTAATCTCTCGAGCAACAAGGGATCCACACAGACTTGTATTAAAGGATAATCCTAAGTCAGCCAAGTATGCTAAAAGCTGTCTTGTGACGTGTGTACGTATATACAATAAAATACCAAAAGAAAGAAAATTATGAAATAATACTGACTCATTTAAAAACAAACTATATGCTAAAGGACATCACTTTTATGACATTAAAGATTTCTCTAATTTGAAAATATTAAATATATTCATGAAAATGTTTGTGATGATCTGAATGACATGTATTACCAATTAATCTGCGACATTCTATAGTTTACCTTTAACTCGTTTATTAATTATTTTGCATACAATTGATACAATATTCTGTATAGCTAAACTTATGGACATTATATAAAACCAGACTGTAACAACTATACCGTGTTTAAGGCAAATAAAGACTTATCTTATCTAAACATGGACTTTTTAAGTTACGTAAAGCCGCAGTTTTGACTAGATTTTAATTAAAACGTGACTAGAAATTTCTAGACTATATATTTTGAATTATATACCTAATCCCAAAAATATAAACCTGTTACCCGTTATAATTTTTGTTGAAAAGGTTTTTTAAATATTTTGGTCCCTGAAGAATCTAAAATGAAACAGGGTACCTAACCCACATTTATCTTAAAAAGACACATTATATTATTACACATTCATTTAAAGGTACCATTCCGTAACCGACCGCAGGTGGCAACTGCAGGTGACATGTCGCGGCGTCATGTCGCTGCAGTCATGATTCCGAACCCAACCGCAGATAGACAAACGTGTTATCGCTCGAGCGTTGGCGGGAGTGTGGTCTGTGGTCGAACTACATGTGTCGTCTGTGGCTCGCGCGTAACTGCAAACGACGTGTCGCTAGCTACGGAAGGTATTTCATAGAAATTCATAGCAACCAGTCGTGTCGCGGCGACACATCGCTTGCAGTTGCCACCTGCGGTCGAGTACGGAATGGTACCTTTAGACTACCTACCGTGTGCTTTGTTTAAATTAAGTTAATATCATACTAAAGTAGTCTTTATCAAGAGTGTAACATTAGTCCCTAAAGAAATCAATCTTACCAAAATGTAATGTTTTGCTAACTTTTCCCCCAGTGACACAGTTTCAGGTCGCTTTGCCAAACAAACTTAAGGCTGTATCACATTTGATTCTTACGCGAGGTCGCTTCTAATTCAGGCTGAAGTGGCAATACCTTTGCGTTACAGCTCATCACATATATTTTTGGTAAAGTATTACAACAGGAGAGACATGTAACGATACTATGAGTAATATCTTCGATAACTTTTATTAATACGTTTCGAAACAGTACTTAAAATAAATAAAGTGTTAGTTGCTTTTGTCTGCTTTAGCCTGGACATTATACACAAACTGATTCACTTCACGTCGCGAGGTGCAGCTGCCGATTATTTCTGTTGTGTAATTATAATCTAGATACTGCTTAGTTTTAACTTACTTATCTTATTATATGACCGTGTTTATGTGAGAAAAAAACCATTTTTTTTTCGAAGCATTAAGAAAGAAAAAAAATAGTTTTTTTTTCTTCTATTAGTAAAAATAGCCAGCTTAAAACAGGTACAATAAACCGCTAACCATACGTAGGTGTGCAAACCTACAAGTCTGAACAAAACATGGCAATAATAATAGAAAATATAAAGAATTGACATCAAAGAAGTCTTATCAGTCTTTTGTCGATTGAACTTTTTGTGTTCTTCAGAGATATTTTCGTTGGAGTTTTGATGTGTAATAAGGGGCGGCTTTTAGAACAACGCCTCGGGAACTTTTAAGGTTTTATTGAAGACGCAACGGTATAAGTTTCGATGGCAGGGCTGGGAGCGAATCGTTTCGCCGACAGGCAGGCTTTAACTTTGTCGAGACACATCGATTTTTCTTCTCAGAATACTACTTATGCTGAACAATGACGCCTTTATTGTGGGTTGTTCTGGAATAATGGGATGGCGTTGCTAGTCTATTGAGTTTGAATGAATGAAGGTTCTATTCAATATTAAAAATAAATTATTTCATTGAACACGACTGACTTGACTAGTATTGTTCTTTACTATTTTATTCGCACAGTGTTATGCAATAAATTTGCATGCTACGCCACAGCGTAGCGTGCTACGAATATTTGCTACGCATTACATGGCGCGTATGCCTGTTCGCTAGGCTTTAGTGCTACGAAGTGTTGACTCACAACGTATTGTAACAGGCCTCACAAATTGGGGCTAAGTTTGTGAACTTGTTTATGTATTTACTAGACCTGTTTTATATTATCATATCAATATTTTTGTTGTGGTGACAATAAAATGATTATTTCTTTGCTTAAGTATTAGATAATCCACTTTAACAGCAAGAAAATTATATTAATTTAACTCCACTAATCGCGACAGACGTCTGCTAATTACGAGACATAGCAGCAAACTGTTGTGGAATGTGAATTTATATGAACCGAATGTGTTTCGCTTGTCACAATGATTACGTTATTACGAGGGACAGACGACTGTGAACCGTAATTGCATGCACATCCATCAACTATGAATGCGACACGGTTTTAACGCAGTGCGTATTGCCAGCCGTGATGCTCGTAATGGTTATAGTTTTATTTGCAAACAAGCTGGTTATTTCGTGTTGTTATTGTGAGTGAGTGTTATTAAGGCAATAAGGTTGAAAAGTAACAAATAGGGCAGTTATTTTAACAGACCATAACTCGCGAATGGTTAGGACACGATCAAACCGAACACCGGGACTTTCATTAGTTTTTTTGCGTTTGTGCATTTGTTCTTTGAAAGCAAAAGTTAGTTATTTTCTCCTTCTCCATTTATTTCAGCGCAGCACTTTACTTTTAAAATAAAAGGAAAAATAATTAATTAGTCACAAGCAACTTGATAAAATGTGAGGGCGCCCGGGACTGGGCAGGACAAAGTTTACTACTAATTTACTAAAGGCATATAAAAAGTCGCGCCAAGTAGTTGACTGTAAAACGAAACTTTTTTCAACTTATTTATTATTTATTTGCTCTTGTTTTAAGATGGTGTTTTCAGGTTAATGAAACGGATGTTTGAGCAATTATGGAGTGTATTATAGTCTGCTCCAGTTAAAGTCTTGGTGGAGTTCATTAAAAAAGTCTCTACGAGAAACGATACTTCAGTGCGTCCGACGAATTCTGAGCAGTCAGTTAGTTAGTTAACAAACAGTTCAAGCTGAACTGCGGTCGTTAGGTAAAAGAAAAAAGAAGATTCTTAATTTAAAACATGAGTAGATATACAGTACAAATTAAAGTTTGTCAGGGGTGTTAGGTTTAAAATAGTGGCCAACAAAGTAAAAATAGGATAGGTAACTGAATACATTACTGAAAAATTTAAAATATCAATCTTCCAAACGAATTGACAAATATTAAAGGGAGTGGGTTCGCTCTTAGAAAACCTGAATTCTCGGTGACACGAGTATCCTAATGTTAAGCCTGTCGTGTGTATCTCTGCTTAGTATATTAGAAAAGTTCACGTACACAAATAAGCCTACAGATTACATCGAAAGCCTACAAAATCATAAACCCAGCTAATAAATAACCCATCTATCAGACCATTTTCTAAACAAGTACACACCCACACAAGGAACTTTCTAAAGGCAATTTCGTAGTACTTATTTACCTAAAACGAGCTTCCCACGCCCGAAGGAAAATAAATCCAAGTGTTCCGTATTTTGTAGTATAAAATATATTAAGTTAATTAACAAAAGCTATGCACCGATGTTGTGTCACTTCCACAAAGGGTTGAGTTAGGGTTATTTATCTGAGTTGTCACGTGTGCTTCGGGATTTATCGCATGTTGGAAGCGGTCGGGTTGACTTGAACACGACAGCCAAAGTTTTATAGCGAGCACGCGAAGGTTAACTACGGGTAAGTAATTTTAAAGTTTTGGTACCTATCCAATATGGTTTAACGAGGTTTCGTATGAAATAGCCTGAGAAAATGGACTGGCGATAATAAAATAATACGCAAAAATATATTTTACTAAAACCAGGGTTATTCCACAAATCCCCATTGACAATCCCCATTAATGGGGGTTTGTGAACTTTTTGTCCACATATCCCCATTGATGGGGATTGAGGGACAAAAAGTTCACAAATCCCCATTGGTTTAAAAATAAAATACAAACAACATAATTAATAGATAAGAATCACGAAGTCTCTATTTCTCACGGAGGTAAGGACTCATTGATTATTCTTATAATCAAACAAATTAAAGTAATGGCTAAATTAATAGCCTAAGTGTAAAATATTTCGGTCATGTCATATAACTGTTCAAACTTTACGACAAAATATAATCTTTTAGAGATAAACTTTTAAATTACTTTATTTCGTAACTTTGTGATTGATTATTTTAGAACTTTTGTTTAGTTGAGTCTTTAACTAAGTCTAGTAGTGCAACTTTTATTAAAAAAAATATCTCGTGAATAAAGATGCTTAGTTAATCAAAATGTATTACATTCACTCAGATATACATTCAAATACGTAGGTTTTAAGAAACTCATAACAGCTTTATGATAAAATTGTTTTCTGTGATAATGAAAAATACTCACGCAAAAAAATAAAGCAAAAATCTATTACGAATGTCTTCAAATATGTGTATCTGGATGCCTCAAGAAGTGGAAGATTTTTTTTTTAAATACACGACGTTTTTTTTTTAAATGGACCCACTGGTCCTGCCTACGTAAGGACTCTTAACCTATTTTTCTAATACATTCACATAGCTTTACATTATTATTAATACTTCTGTTAAAAATTAATATCTCCTGAATGTTTAAAAAGTTCTCTTCCAGTTCTTGAGACATCCAGGTACAAATATTTGAAGACATTCGTTATAGCTTTTTGCTTTATTTGTTTATATCAATATTTTCTATTTTTTATAATTACAGAAAACTATTTTATCATAAAGCTGCTATGAGGGTCTTATCTTTATTCATGAGACATATTTTTTTTATAAAAGTGGTACCACCGGTAAACAAAAGTTCTAAAATAATTAATCATTAAGTTACCATAAAGCAATTTAAAAGTTGATCTCTGAAAGATTATATTTGTAGTATAGTTTAGACTGTATTATGACATGACAGAAATATTTTTACACTTAGGCCTTTTAATTTAGCCATTACTTTAATTTGTTTGATTATAAAAATAAAAAATGGGTCCTGACCTCCATAAGAAATAAAGACTTCGTGATTCTTAAACAGGGTGGCGGGACATCAACGCGAAAACTGATACCATGGATTGGGTACATGATTCTGAACCCCCCTGGCTGCGTCAAAATTTTTCGTCGGTTATTTAAGAAAAAATCTGCTGTTCCATAAAAAATATTTACATGAATAATTTCAACGCAGGGTGGTTCAGAATCATGTATCTAACAATATATAATCCATGGTATCAGTTTTCGCGTCGATGTCCCTGCCACCCTGTATATGAATCACGAAGTCTTTATTTCTTACGGAGGGCAGGACCCATTTTTTATTTTGCCCCTTTATAATATGTTGTTTGTATTTTATTTTTAAACCGATGGGGATTTGTGAACTCTAGTTCCGAAATCCCCATTGATGGGGATTTTCAATGGGAATTAGTGAAATAACCCTAAAACCAGACGAGTCTTTATGAGGCAAATGGTTTAAGCGATGGATCGTCATAAAATCGCATGCCTGAAATGGAAATAATCGGTTCGATATTTTTATTTTACTGTATCTTTTCTTTTTCTCAGCAGTAACCAAAGTCCGGTTTCGTTTCTTCCGATATGCGTAGTAGGCCTCGGATTTATCGTAATAACTGTTCCGAATCAGGGTTCCCTCCAGAGAATCAGAGAAAATTGCGAATCTACTCTGTCGCACCTACCAAACCTGAGCAGGGGACGCCATCATGAATACAAATCGTTCGTTTTTCCCTTCACGGACTTTAGTTAAATCACCAAAGCTGTACTGCGTAAAATGTTCCCTTTTATTCCCGTTGTTTTTGTTAAACTTTTTTTTCAGTAACTGTGTTCTGCATTGTGGGAACTAATTGTTATTCTTGCGTGGAATGTAAACGGGAAGTGGTGGCGGAGGGTTATTTATTGGAAGGAGTTGATTTTTAATTAATTGTTATTCCTGGGTAGAAAATGTGTACGGCTACAGTTGACTACGCCTTAATTATTATCGAGTTAACTAACTGATCATTTAATGATAGTCAGACATCTGAACAAAATATAGAAGGTGAATAAAAAGATTTCTTTAAGAGATCGTTTGTAAATGTGAAAGTTAGTTACATATTTTTATCAAGAAGCAATAAAATAATTCATATTTCTGTTACTACAATTTACAAGTCCTTAAATATTGATTAAATCTAAAACTAACCACTTCAACGAGAACGTATTTAAACCAAATCCGAACTGAATCTACTCAAACCTAATAACAAATTCAATATTTTAGAGCAACCCTAAACCTCTTATTACATTTACCAACATGAAATAAAACTTTATTTATGAATTATAAAGCTAAGCAAATACTTAAAAAGTGATTAATATAGAAACCTCGCCGACAAACGGACTGACCTTCAGAAGTTTACGACTGACGGGAATAAATTGGAAACAAGTTTGTATTCACCTTGAATATAAAGCGGCTATTTATGATTTGTCTAGCTTTTGTCTGTGGCTTTACGCATGCTGCTGTGATAGACAGTGTCTTTGTCTTTGAATGTGTAAAGATTAAGCGCGATTATTTGTTTTAAAGAAGTATTCTTTGTTTCCGCATCAGTACATTTCACACCTTTACCTTCTCAATATTGGAAATGCCCCAATGTTTTCTGTTTGAGCAGTAGTTTATTGCGATCTCGACACATCATCATTATCGTCCTTGTGCCATTATTCCGATTTCTTTGGAGTCGTTACAGCATATCTTCTTTTTATCCGACGATGGCGGAGGGTTACGATTTTGACCGGTAATGTTTGTATGTTTCTTAACCTCTAAGCAACTCATCACAATTTGACAAATGAGGTATCGTTGGAAGCGTCTTGAGACGTCTCATTAAATTAATATGGCGCCCACTAGATGACCAGAGAACATAAAACAAATAATTAAAAAAAATGACGTCATGTTGGGTATTTAATGAAAGGGCTTTATTAGCACATTTCAAAAACAAATAGAAAAAAACGCCAACTAAAAGTTATAAACAAGACATCACAGACAGACAAATTTAAAACCGGAGTCAAACGTCGTGTTAGGATTACGCGTGACTCCGGATTTTTAATTTGTAAGTTGGCGTTATTTTCATAGTTGGGTTTTAGTTTTTATAACTTTTTCCATACATGTCTTATAGTCGCAATCTCAGTATTCAAATCCTTTCAAAACATATCGTCATTCACATGATAGCGAGAGCTGTGATAGCCTAGTGGTGTGACCGTCGGACTGCCAAGTCATAGGTCCCGAGTTCGAACCCAAGGCACGCACCTCTGACTTTTCGGATTCATGTGCGTATTGTATAATTATCACTTGCTTCAATAACGGTGGAGGAAAACATCGTGAGGAAACGGCATGCGTGAGAGATATTTCTCGACGGCATGTGAAGCCAAGTCAGAGGCCCATGGGCAGCTTCAAAACTCTGACACCAGGTTAAAGAAAAGAAGATCTTTCACTTAATCCATACATCGTTTCTTTTGTCTTTTTCTACTGTTATATCGACCTCTACTTCATAGTGCCAAAAACTAAGCCACGGCGCCTATTGAGCAGCTTATTACAAATTGTTTCTCCTTTTATAATTTAAGTTTATTGTATTATAATTGACGGGTTTTCTTGTTCTATTAAATTAAACATTAATTAAATGTCGGAAACAAATTTCAAACAGGTAGAGGAATTGGGTAACTTGATCACGGTGACCAGACAATATTGTGTTTAGACATTAAGTTCATAAAGTAATAATTGAAGAATGTTAGGTATACATTTTTAAGTGACTTCCTTTCATAAAAGCTTGACAAATCGTTAGTTTGTAGTTATTGAGAATGACTGGAGAAAAAAATCTGTGAAAAAAAATTGCTATGTATTTTACTAGCAAATCTAACTGTTTCCACCTTTGGACTTGAAATCGTTTACCTTTTAAGAAGTAAGCTTGAATCTTTGTACAAATATTCGTATCTCTATTTAAGATCAAAAATCACATAAACAGTCCTTTGTTTCCAATATCAACGCCACCACCACACCATATTTATCCCACAAATAGAATTTACCGTCTCAATTTACCGTCTCAATTTACCGTCTCAATTTACCGTCTCAATTTACCGTCTCAATTTACCGTCTCAATTTACCGTCTCAATTTACCGTCTCAATTTACCGTCTCAATTTACCGTCTCAATTTACCGTCTCAATTTACCGTCTCAATTTACCGTCTCAATTTACCATCTCAATTTTGCCTCCTCTAGTCATGACAGTGAAAAGTAAGCATAAATTAGTGCGAACCCACCGTGTCCTCGCCTTTATTCGTCACCTATCTGCAGCATCTGTGCCGCGGGAATTTACGAGGTTCGCCCACTTACAAAGTTCTAGCATAAACGACGTATAGAGCGGCGCCGGTCACGACCGAGCATTTCTTATAGAGTCAAGAGTTAGTTTTAAACAGGTTGGATAAATTATATTTGAATGTCTACTTGGTAACTGGAGTCAAGTTTTTTATTTTTGTAGTAAAATTACTAGTGTATTTTGTAACGTCGTAAAGAGAGTGTATTTTTCTTATTCAACTTTTAGCTACTGATAGACTAAACTTTTAAGCGTTACACAGGGGATAAATAAAGATGGCATTAATTCACTTAACGCATGAATAAACTATCTATTTTCAAAAGCTGTAACTCACAAATCTAATTCGTAACGGGTTAAAACAACCATCATTTATATAGAGAAAGTTTTATCAAAGTAAAAGCACTTGCTTCAATAACGATGAAAGAAAACATTGTGAGGAAACCGGTATGTCTAAGAGATATTTCTCGACGGCATGTGAAGCCAAGTTATAACTATACAATACGCACATGAATCCGAAAAGTCAGGGGTGCGTGCCTTGGGTTCGTACTTATGACCTATGACTTGGCAGTCCGACGGTTACACCACTAGGTACGTTGGTGACTGTCCCTCTATTAATCTGGGTATCCTGACGGAACAATTTTGCAAATTCCAAAGGACAACACAAAAATATGTGCTAAGAAAAAACTCGTATAGTAAGTATAAGTTATCAAACAGTAGTACGTATACATTACAGGATGGTAATGAGCCTCGCCCGCAGGGTCCAATTGTTGACAGCCTCTGATGGATCGCGAGCTCTTTCTGTTTGCACAATAACCTCAACCATTCGAGACCCTCCGAGTTCGCAACTTGCTTCATCATTCATAATACGGGCTTTTACTTTGATAAAACTTTCTCTATATAAATGATGGTTGTTTTAACCCGTTAGGAATTAGATTTGTGAGTTACAGCTTTTGAAAATAGATAGTTTATTCATGCGTTAAGTGAATTAATGCCATCTTTATTTATCCCCTGTGTAACGCTTAAAAGCTTAGTATATCAGTAGCTAAAAGTTGAATAAGAAAAATACACTCTCTTTACGACGTTAAAAAATACACTAGTAATTTTACTACAAAAATAAAAAACTTGACTCCAGTTACCAAGTAGACATTCAAATATAATTAATCCAACCTGTTTAAAACTAACTCTTGACTCTATAAGAAATGCTCGGTCGTGACCACGGAGTCCACAGACAGACACAGTCTCGAGGCGCCGCTCTATACGTCGTTTATGCTAGAACTTTGTAAGTGGGCGAACCTCGTAAATTCCCGCGGCACAGATGCTGGAGATAGGTGACGAATAAAGGCGAGGACACGGTGGGTCCGCAGTAATTTATGCTTACTTTTCACTGTTATGACTAGAGGAGGCGAAATTGAGACGGTAAATTGAGACGGTAAATTCTGTTTGTGGGATAAATATGGTGTGGTGGTGGCGTTGATATTGGAAACAAAAGACTTTTTATGTGACTTTTGATCTTAAATAGAGATACGAATATTTTTACCAAGATTCAAGCTTACTTCTTAAAAGGTAAACGATTTCAAGTCCAAAGGCGGTCACGGTTAGATTTGCTAGTAAAATACATAGCAATTTGTTTTCACAGATTTTTTTCTCCAGTCATTCTCAATAACTACAAACTAACGATTTCTCAAGCTTCTATGAAAGGAAGTCACTTAAAAATGTACACTTAACATTCTTCAATTTTCATTTAATTATTACTTTATGAACTTAATGTCTAAACACAATATTGTCTGGTCACCGTGATCAAGTTACCCAATTTCTCTACCTGTTTAAAATTTGTTTCCGACATTTAATTAATGTTTCATTTAATAGAACAAGAAAACCCGTCAATTATAATAAACAATAAACTTAAATTATAAAAGGAGAAACAGTTTATAATAAGCTGCTCAATAGGCGCCGTGGCTGAGTTTTTGGCACTATGAAGTAGAGGTCGATATAACACTAGAGGAAGACAAAAGAAACGATGTACGGATTATGTGACTGATGTTATGTTTTGAAAGGGTGTGAATACGGAGATGGCTGTCGGAGTACAACCTCAATCGGTATTGTCTATGTAAATTGTCGATTGACAATTACGATGTTCTTTTACATTACAACGTGTCAAAGCGAAGAAAAATATGTATGTTGAATATTACTAAAGCTTTCTATGTAAATCAAGTTATTTAACATTAATTACGCTGTTACCTGCCCCAACATAAGGTTATGGGCCACCAATAAAAGGAGTAGGTAAGCAGAATAAATATTGGTACTTACATAATATATATAAAATATCATGAACACAAATTTGAATATTTTGCCAATATTGAAGGGCGAAAATTACTCAAATTGGAAATTTAGAGTAAAATCTGTACTAGAAGAAAAACAGGTACTAAAAATATTAGATTATGATGACAAGGACATTTTCAAAGATGAAAAATTAAGAGTCGATCATTCAAAAGCAAAAGCGATTATTATTCAATGTATAACAGACAAGCATTTATCTATAATACAAGAATGTTCGAATACAAAAGCAATATTTATGAAGTTAGACAGCGTATTTCAACGCAAAAGTTGTTTTTACAAAAATTACACTGAAAAAGTAATTACTAAGTCTAAAATTGCAAAGAAATGATACGTTAGACGAACATTTACAAAAATTTGAAAATATTCTATTTGAAATAGAAAATATAGATAAAAAATTAGACGATTCAGACAAAATCTGTCATTTATTATTGTCTCTAAATGAAGATTATGAACACGTAATTACAGCAATTGAAACTATCAGCACGGATATAAATAACATTAGAGTTCGTAAAATCACGATTACTTGATGAAGAAATAAAACTAAAAAATAAGCATCATACTTGTGAGTCTCAATCATTCCGAAAATCATTCCAAAATTGTTCTGTCAGGATACCCAGATTAATAGAGGGACAGTCACTAACGTACCTAGTGGTGTAACCGTCAGACTGCCAAGTCATAGGTCATAAGTACGAACCCAAGGCATGCACCCCTGACTTTTCGGATTCATGTGCGCATTGTATAGTTATCACTTGCTCTAATAACGGTGAAAGAAAACATTGTGAGGAAACCGGTATGTCTAAGAGATATTTCTCGACGGCATGTGAAGCCAAGTTAGAGGCCCATGGGTGGCATAGAAACTCTGACAGTAGGTTAGTCAGTAACGACACGAAAAAGAAAGAATTACTGTGCATGCTTGATGCTTACATATTAAGATCACTGGCTTAGGAATGTATACCAAAAGCTGGAAATACATTAAAGAAAACACGTGAAACATACAATTATTGCTGAAAACAGAATCGCAGAAATGTACATCAAAGTTGTGACTGGGTACACATGTAGATAAGTAAACCTTTACTACGATACACTAACATTCTGGTAGTCAAATATTTCAATTTAAACGTAAATTGAAGAAGAAATACTCTCATTCTAAATTCCCATTCCGAGTTCCCAGAACTCGTATAATTATGCACCGGTTAATATTACTGAACGCTGAACAGTATTGCACTGAAATGCAGTTCTGCGTGAGATATCCGATTACAAAACGCTATTTTATATTTGTTATACACAGATTTCTGTATACAACGTAATAACTGAATGAGGGACTTAAATAGTTTTATAACTGGAATTGCAAACATGTGCTATGTTCAAAATTTTGATGAAATTGATGACAATGTAGGTAACGTCCACCAACCCGCACTGGGCCCTTTGTGACCCACACCTCTTTCAAGGGAAAGAAAAGAGGTCTGATTCCAATCAGTGAGAATATAAAAAGTGACGAATTATAAAACCTAGATAATACATAGGTAACTTATAAATAACATATTAACTATGTTTAAAAATTGCGTGTTGTAGGTTTCATAATTACTTTGAATATTTTTTACGACAGACAAATGTTAATTGGTATTGTTTTAACACTTTCGACTCCACCTATTTTTCATAGAAATCATACGCCATGCCGCCTATACATACATATTGGAGGTGAACCCTCCGGGAGGGTTACCGGCATTACGTTTGCGCTAAAGTTAACCATCGCGGACGGTCAGCGGTATTAGGTTTAAAATCGTGTTATAATACAAAGTAAAATAGTGTTTTCAGGGGGTTTTGTCGCTATACGTAGTTTCCAACCTTTTAAATTTTATGTGAATAACCAACGCGTGTACTAATAAATCTTGTTAAAATATACATCAGATTTTATTTTCACGGTTTATAATGTTGTATACGTTAAGAAAAACTTACGTATATTTAAAATGAGCCCCCCGCGAAGGCTCCCGGCGTCCCATATGCGACTAGGTAAACCCTCCGGGAGGGCTCCCGGCACTGAACGTGTTAAGTTGCAAATATAAAATAGAAACATGCAAATATATTGTGAGTGTAATCCAAAAGTGGTTTTCTGATTGACTCTCTGGCTGTACCAAAACGTGTTTGGGTTTCATCATTCTATCCATTTTATATTTATCTATAGTTTGTTAGCAAAAAACTTAGAAAACTTAGAACGTAGAACTTTCTTTAAAAATAATTTAAGCCTAAAACAACGTTCTTTCTACTCCTTTATGTACACCATGAAACGCTACGAAACAGCATCTTTAAACCGAACTCCTTATTCAATATAATGGGCAACTTGTTTCCAATAACAGGCTCTCAGAAGGAATCCCAATACATTATAAACGAACCGTCTCCGTGCCGAGTCGTCACGTTACCGTAACGAGGACCTACGAGAAGGGGGCTCATTTGCTAATGCAACCTCTTGTTGTTAAATAGATAGATACAGAAGGTTAACTTCAAACGAAAACGCATGCACACATCTATACACGCTTCACGTGCAATGAGTGCAAGCGCACTCGCGACTGGCTTTCGTGATCTCCGCGGTTGCGCGTCTATTGTGTGTGTGTGCATTAGCGCTCGGTGTGTGAAGCTAGCCTTCTGTACTTATCTACTTTGTGGTTTTAGTGCCTCAGTTTCCATTCATTCGTGTATACTTTATTTGGTTTAATATATCGGTAATGTAAAGTTGTTTCTGCTCTTTGAGATGTTGAAACGTTTGAGTTTAGTCGTGACTTGCGTTTGAGCTTGTGTAATGTTTGAGGAAAATATTAAGTAAGTATGTTTGAGAAATAATTTTGTATTCATACTGGTAGGGGTTTTTAAGAGGAGTATAAAGAGTAAAGAAAATATTATGGAATGTTGATTCTGAACAGTTTTTCTTCTATTTATAATTAGGTTGAGTGTTTTGATTTATTTTGAGCGTCACACATCTATTCTTCACTGAAGCACAGCCAATATTATTAGTGCCAGCGTAAGTAAAATCGTAAGAATAAAGCCCCCCGTAAAACTCGTTAAGAGCGTTTTTCCTAAAAGTTGGCAACGTTGCAAATAGCTGCCAAATATTTACCTGTTTTGATTAATTTGGCAATATTACTGTATGGAAATAAGAAATGTGTTTAACTAGTGAACTAAAATATTGAATATGAAATACAATAATTAATATCGTAACACCGAATATTTAGTTTTAAATGTAAAAAAAGTATTTGGAAACATTCCAAATGCCCTTTTCCCATCTAAAACGGTTACAATATCAAATTCAATGTTATAATTACAATTCATTATTAATATTCTAGTTCGCTAGTTAGCCACATTTCTTATTTCCATATAGTAATATTGCCAAATTAATCAAAACAGCGAAATATTTGACATCTATTTGCGACGTTGCTCACTTTCAGATAATTATGCTCTTAAGCCCCGGTCACACACAGCAAATACTAGCTTTCGTAGCGATTTCCGCTGCCTGTCTATCCCACACAGCGATTTCTACACGCGAATTTGGACAGAGCGGCGCGCTGAGCGGAATGAGCTACTCGCAGCGAGTCCCTGTCACACACAGCGAATGCTCGCGGCGAGTAAAATTGAAAATGCTCAATTGTAATCGCGGTGAATTAAACATATATACCATTTTGATTGTATACGTGACTATTTCAGAATAGGGAGCTTCCTGCCGTTGCCCATTAAGTCTTATCCACAATTTATTTATTACCAGAAATCAATTGTACTTATTTTCTACACTCAAACTCAAACCTCAAGTTCAAAGCATTTACTTCAATAAAACCAATTACAGGCACTTTTGAATTGTCAAGAAATCGGTTAGTCAGAAAGGTGAAGCTAGTTGCCTATTCCAAAGCGTAGTAGGTTCCTGTGGAGAAGAATGGACAAGAAAGTCGATGGGCACTCTTAACATCAAAATATTCTGACAAAAACGAATCGCAATTCCTTATCCACAATGAACTCTTTCAAGAAATCAAATAAAATCGCACTTTATTTTTCCTCCAACAAATAATTCCCTTAAACATGAGAGTATGAAGAAATTGCAGTATCGGTTGTTTTCCACTACAGCAGTCTACAGTTCCACTGTACGCCACCCGATATCACGATAGTTGACCAGAATGCTCTCAAGGGAATCAAGGATATAACAAAGTGTGTTTTGAACATGCAGCTGAATACGGTCTGAGCTATCAATGCTATCATCCTTTACGAAAATGCTGTTGGGAATTGTTATAGAAGATGGATATTATTTTTCGTTATTCGATCATGTTAAGTGCATTTTTGAGCGGGAATGTAGGGTAATATTATGTAGACTAGAACTAACACGTGCTCCTGCATGCAAAATTGGAAACGACCCAGTGAGAGTATGTAGTGCTTGCTTCTCTTGACAGAGTCGTCTCTGCATATATAAATTATATGATTGGAAACAACACAACCGCAACAACTAATACATATATATTACTAGTTATTATACAATTAATTAGTATAACAACAAATTTGTAAAATTAAAGCAAATTCCTCGCTCCTACTTTGCTGTGCCCGACAGGATCTATAATGATCATGTCGTTACAAACCTACCACCAAAGTTCATATTGTGGAATACCATAAACATATTGAGTATTGAAAAACCAAACAACTGATTAGTTTTATGTTAAGCTCAGCGTCATTAACAGTATTCGCTGAAACAAACAAGGAATGTTCTGCATTGAATATTACCTCGAGTTTCATAATCGAGATTCGGTCCAAACGGTCAGTTTATTAATATCGAGCGACCACTCTATCTGCTATTAATAGTAATCAATATCGTCTATTGTTTCCCTTTGTGCGATATAACTAAGCTACGATACACACAAAGCGACCAATGGCTTCCAATTCCGACTCTGATTACGGAAACTGACAGTGACAGGGAGCTACATATTGTTACATAATTCTGGTTGCTGTATCAATAGTTACCAATTAATATACACCCGGTATGAAACACCAATGGGTAATCGAAAGGTGAAAGTATGGAAACGGACGGGGCGTAAAAGAAATCTGCACAAATATGGCGTATAACGCCGCAACAAAGCTTAATGGAAACTGCCGAAGGGCACCTAATAAAAAACAAAAGCTTTTCCATGTGTGCCAGGCCAATTCGCTGAGTGGAATTCGTAAAAACAAAAAAAAATCATATGAGTACTCCATTTACTGACTAATCCGTGGTTTTAAGGGACGAATTTGACCATCAAATAAGTTGAACGGAGAGATCCATTAGTCGTAATGGATTGTCACAATACAGAGTATTGCAGCGTCAATCATGGCCGCCTGAGGCTTAATTTGTGCTGACAATGAGAAGGGAATTAGTCTCAGGGTAGCGATGTCGTCTGTCTTGAATATCTGTCGCAGTAATGATGATAAAGGCAAAAATCAGGACCACAGTTGCGTAATACCTTGTGGACGTAATGTTTGGAGTTGAATAGACCTTACTGGTCTTGGGTATGCTAGCAGAAGAATAAAATGAAGTTTCTTATTTTTCGAAATTTTTGTGGTTACGTTTCCGTATCATATACATTGTTAAAAATGAGGTTCACAATTAGTTGCTTAGTACTAAAGTTACATCTCAAAACTTACTAGATTCAGTAATACGATATTTCGCGCGTGTTGCATTGTGTGCGGCTGTCAGTTCGACGCATGGACGTTTGAGTGACGCGGACCTGCATCCGACACCATTCACTCATATCGCCCCGAGTCCTGCCCTGTCTTTCCATATCGTTCCATGTACCGTGACGGGAATTTCGGTTTTCGGTTTTCTATTGCGCTGTGTGGTATTTGATTTAACGACGCTCTTTTTCATCAGGTGGCTTGAACGGTCGCTTTGGCAGAATCATAATATGATAATATTATTTATTTATTTATTATTATACTTACACACGGTTGTTTACAGGATGACCCCAATACAATGGTGGTTTGCAAACACAAACAAAAAAAAAAATAGAAATTGGACTTACTGCTAATACTTAAAAATCTAAACCTTAAAAATTCAAGGCATACATTATGAATCACACAAATTTTCACAAACTGGCAATTCATAATTATTATCTGCGTTCAATTCATATTATGCAATTCAACTGTTTGAAAGTTTTATATTTTAATTAAATAACATGTAAACTGTAGAAATAATAAATTAAAATCTCATTTGATTAATAAAATCTGTAAAGAAAAATTATCCACTAAAATTGCGGTCTTAATTTTTTTCATCCGGCCAATATGATTCTGATAAGAATTTAATTGAATATGATTCAGCTAAAATATGTGTCACCATAGAGGAATTTCAGGGAATTCAGAAAATGGATTGCTTTTAGAGGAATTGCTTAATGTGACCGTTTTAGGCCCCCAGATGTGGAAGCAACAGAACCCAAGTAGGTTCAGCTGCACTTTTTTGTTCAATCTCTGGTGATGAGTTCGTAGTGAATAAACATTCACAATATGTAGGTACTAATGGTTCAAACCATAAACCAAATAGACTGTAGCTTCAACCCACATAACAGTCAGGCATATAATTTGTATATTATACCACAGATAAGGTAATTATATCCAGTGGTTAGCACCTTGCTTTCTGCCAGTATATTATCCTACTAATAATATTATAAATGTGAAATTTTCTGTTTGGATGTTTATTGCTGACGGAAAAACGACTAAAAGGGGAACACAGATAGTTTATAGGTAACCTGGAAACTTTTTATCCCGGTAGGACGTTTCCGTGGGATAATTTCCAAGCTCCAGGCGGAGGAAACTGCGGATAAAAGTTAGTTGAACATAAATCACGTTTTGCTCTCGGTAAGTAGGTATACTGGTATCATCTTAATCACGGACATCTATATTTTTTTAATTCGACAAAGGATGGTAAAAAACCTACAAAGTTAGTCCAAGTAGTGTGAGAGGAACTTGTTTATTCGCGGCTGCATCTGACGCGGTACATTCTAAACGCCGCGAGTCTTTGCAAATTGTTTGCTACTAACTTCAGTAATGCAACTTTTTTGACTTCTTGTACGTCAGGGGAACGGGTGTTTTTGATACCTTGTTAACTATTTTCATGTTCATTTTACTTCATATTGTTTTAGCGATCTGGGTAGGTTTAGGCTTGATACCTATTATAAAAAAATAACTTTTAGTTTTCATTACTCGTCACCTGACACATGCTGAGTTGGACTTCCATTTGGTGCAACCTTGAGACGCACACCGCACTTCGTATGATTAATTATTTTAAAGTGTCTTACAATAGTTTCATCACAATGTTTTGTTTTTTTCTTTATTTTATTTTTTTGTATATTGGCAACTTGTAGTTATATTTATTTAATCGTGTTTTTGTATTTTGTGCTATGTCTTTGTGTGCACCAAATTAACGACATATATAACTATCTATCTAAATCACCACTCAGAAAATAAACTCCCTTTGACAAATAGTTACCAACGTCGCTCGCAAGAGGTCGCCCCTTTCAAAAACACTGGAGATTGCTTCATACGTACATTAAATAGTCCTTTAAGCAGTACTCTAAAGAACTTGGCTTAACTTCCACGTTCAACTGTAAGCTGTTAACAGTTTCAGAGGAATATGATGGATTTGCATTTATTAGTAGTTCGCAGATAAATTGTCTAGGTACACAGACGTGAATGAGTGGTTGTTGTAAGTTGATAAGTTTAATGGAGATCGTGTAGCTTTATTATTATTGTTGCACGACAGAGTGTTTTGTTATTTAATTCATTTGTGCTTATTATAGAAGGAAGCTGATCGATGACTAGCGTTTTTTCATGAGGATTATAAATTCACTTCATTAATAATAATTAATTAATATATGACAACATTTTCTAGATTTGATACAAACATTGCAACTGTAATAAAGATTTGCATACAAAAGTATTTATTGCGAAAACAACATCACGCAAATTTTTCAAAATGTATTCTAAACATTACTGTTATGAATGTTAATACAGTACCAGAAGATTTACGTAACAGGTTGTTACAAACGCTTCCTATATATTTCACATCTCATGACCCATAAAACTGAAGTTACGCCGCTACTCCGGTGTCACTCGTCGAAACACATCAATCTCCCAAAGTTCTTGGGAACGGGCGGAACCCGCTCTATTCATCTTAATGTTTAAAAGCCCCGTTCATCAATCCACAGAGCATAAGCATGTCATTAGGAATACATATATTTCTCCTTAACTCCTTCTAAGTTTCCCTTTTCAAATGGCAAAATTAGCTTTGCAATTTCGTAACAATACGAAATATTTGAGGGAACTCCAACTCGATTTGATGGAAATATAGTTTTATTAGAGAAATATCAAAGCTGTCTGTTAATAGTCGGCCTTAATTTTATTCGAGGCACAGACAAATAAGTCAAAGGCAGTCGATATACGCTATTCAGTCACTTCTGAAACGTACATACCTATCTACGTAAGTACGCACCTCACATGTATAATAACGTTTCCCAGACGTCTCCGCTTTGACATAATTTGCATTCACTAATGTATTAGATTCTATACTATAAACACGTGTATATAATGGTGTATGCAAATTAATTGCACTTTATCTAGAATCAAAGAGGGGTAGATACGTTGTTGTGATATGTCAATGTAATTAGTGAGAGTTTGGAATTGATGTTACTGTCTCAAAGGCGGTTTATTGCTTTGTTAGCTGTTGCTATGGCTATGTATTTCTGCACGTTTTGCATGACCACAATAGAAACAGGTTTTGTCGACTGAAGAATAGACAAAATGACAAACAATCACAATCTGTCATTTTGTCTATTCTTCCGTCGACAAAATCTGTAGAAAACCCGTTTCTATGGTTGTCATGCTACGCGTGTTGGTAAATACGATAGTTTATGCTTTTATATATTACCATGCCATGATTGTCTCGTTGTTCAAGTGGTTGCAATCGCTACTGCTGAGTATAAGGTGCTGGATTTTATTCCCGGGTCGGACAAAGTATAATTTGCATCAGGAATTTCTCAGAAGCAGCTCGGAGTCTGGATTTGTGCCCGGTTGATGGCAATAGGCTCGCCCCCTATTACATGAAACTTTATCATAACTGGCGAAATGTGGCTGTACTATAGGTAGTAGTTACACCTCTGCCTAAGCCTTCGGGGTACACAGGCGTGATGTTATGTTATGTTTTATAGTCCATGCCGATTTCGGCTACGGTGACTATTACTGTTTTTGGCGGTAATTGTGTTTTTTTTTTGGTTGGGAAATTAACAAATAACTTCTCCCGCTCTTCGCGGAGCGCGAGGGCGTGTCAGACTCTTACTGACTAAAACCCACCCGTGTTCCTTCAGTTGCCTTTTCGTTGCCAGGGTCCACGGTATCCCTTTCGGACTTTCCCGCGACCCCGGCAATGTAGCCAATTCTGGCAGCGAAAGTATGTGCACAGTACGGACACGTCAGAAAAGCATTTTGGTAATGTGGTATTGTATGTTGGAGGTTGAAATACTCTTGAGGGGGTTTCGCCAACTGTCGAGATTACTCTTCCGCTAGTTTTTAAAGGCATAAACATATCGCTTCACCTCTCCAAAGCCTCCCAACGAGAGGGATATAAATATTGCATCTCTTCAAATGTGTTATCTGAAGTTTAAACAACATTGCTTTGTCGAAATGAACACCTTTTAGCCACGAAAGAATATTGCTAAACTGTAATGCACCGCTACTCTCATTGCTATTCTATCAAGTATTTTACTTGAAGCTGAAAAACATTAAGTTGGTAACTAATCAATGAAAGTCTATCTTCACTTTGTAGCTTTTAACTTCTTTCTTATCAAAAGAAGAAGCTTTCCACTGGTAGTAACAGTATCTACTTTCAAACTTTTAAAGCAACTTAACACTTTCGACTCCACCCACTTTTCATAGAACTCATACACCATGCCGCCATACATATTGGAAGTCAACCCTCCGGGAGGGTTATCGGCATTACGTTTGCGCTAAAGTTAACCATCGCGGACGGTCAAAGGCATTAGGTTTAAAACCGTGTTATAAAACACAGTAAAACGAAGCAAAATAATGTTCTCAGGGGGTCTTCGTCTATACGTAGTTTCCAACCTTTTAAAATTTTTGTGAATATATGTAACAACCTCTCCCTAGCCTTTTCCCAACTATGTTGGGGTCGGCTTCCAGTCTAACCGGATGCAGCTGAATACCAGTATTTTACATGGAGCGACTGCCTATCTAACCTCCACAACCCAGTAACTGGGTAATACGATACCCCTTGGTAAGACTGGTGTCAGACTTTCGGGCTTCTGACGACTCGTAACGACTGTCAAAGATCCACGAATGACAGCCGGGACCAACGGCTTAACGTGCTTTCCGAGGCACGGAGGATTCTCGGTATGTAAAGATGGTCACCCATCCACTGACCAACCCCGGCAAGCGTAGCTTAACCTGATGGATCGACCAGTGCGGCTGTTGTTACTTAGCCACGAGCTCCTCCACATGTAACAACAAATATGTGAAAAAAAAAATGTAATGCTTGGATTTTAAAATCAACGCATGTTTTCACGGTGTATAATGCTGTATTATTTAGCATCCCATTTGTGACTAAGTGAACCCTCTAGGAGGGCTCCCGGCATTGAACGTGTTAAGTTTAAAAGTTGTTCTAAACTCTTTCAAGGACTCTGAACGCTGAGGCTGAAGTTTTTTTGTTCTTATGCCTATAAGCGTTTAGTATCCCTCTAAGTGTTAAATGAAATCTTACCGTTATCATGGTCGGGTAGCGGCAGACTGTCAGAGGCATCTGATGCTAGAGCCATGTCTGGGGAAGCCGAGCCCAGAAGAGCTGATAGTCCACCATGCTCACCATCTGAAACAATTCAAACAGACTTTTATATATTTTGTCTTTTGAATGGTTTTATTTAAAGCTAGTAAGTTAGTTTTTTTCTTTGTTTTTCAAATCATGTTGTGTACTTATAATATTTGCGAAAAAAACATATTTTATGTTGAAATTAATATCAAACACATAGCTCCATGTTCTCTTGTAGCTTTAATCAAGCTTCTAAGTCAACGCATTAAAAAAATACGGCCATTTTATGTACGTCACATAAAATGGCCGATGATACTTGCAAATAAATCAAATCGTAAAAGGTACTTCCCGTTGACATAGAATCATGAAATTTGGCAGGAAGCAAGATCTCACAGCACAAGTAAAGGAAAATTGGATCATTTGCAGTTGGAGAATTGACCGTGACATATATCGATGTATACATGTTTGCCGTGACATATACATGTTTCTCAACTACAAAGTTAAGTTTATTTTTGGGATAAATTCATCCCAACTACGGAATCCTTCTTTGTGCGTGGCCAGACACGCACTGGGCCGGTTTTATTTTCTAGCTAACATAAGACTGGGTGTCATTGAATTGAATATGTATGTTTAGGTTATGGTATTTTTCTATGGGCCTGTGTCGCCTGAAATAAATGGTATTATTATTATTATTGAGGTGCTATATACTTAGTACATAGTATATGCCCTGAAAGCCTTGACTATGTACTTATTACATAGTACCTCAATGCTGGGTGTAAAGGTTTTTGGTGTTTTCTGTGTTGACGTTCTTTTATCTTTAACATAACATGCCTAGCATTCATTAATTTATTTCTGTAATTTGTATGGTGTGCAATAATAAAGAATATTCTATCTATCTATCTATCCATTCTTAACTACAGATTATAGAGGAGACAGAGGCGTCCCATTGCCCCCCGATAGTACTTTCTCTATAGAACCTATATTTTGGTACCGTGAATTCTGGGTTTTGGTGTTCAATAAATACTTTAGGGGGGCCTAAAACGGCCACATTGTGCAATTCCTCTAGATCCCAGCATGACACATATTGTAGCTGAATCATATTCAATTCAATTCTTATCAGAATCATATTTGGAGTAAATATTGCCGCATGAAAAAAATGAAGCTCGTAATTTTACCGGATAATTTTTCTTTACAGTTTTTATTAATCAATTGAGTTTTTAATTTTTTATTTCTACAGTTTAAATGTTCATACAAAACTGTCAAACGGATGAATTGGGTTATATATATATTGAACGCAGATAATATTATGAATTGTCAGTTTGTGACCGTTTGTGTGATTCATAATATAATCATAATTATTATTCTGCCAAAGCGGCCGTTTTTGGTCTAATTAAAATACAAATTTTTTTTGGTCTGCTCATGGCTTCAAAGGAATATCATACAACAAACCTTATTACAGACTTCTTCAACAGAATCTGTACTTTCCATAATCACATATCTTAGAAAGCAATTCGTTAATTATTGTAATAAATACGCAAGGATAGAAAGTTCTGTTCCTAACCAAAGCCGCGTTATTTACAGACTCAAAATATCCCCACAGACAGTTTGCATAGGTTTATTAAATTACTACAGGGAGCCTAAAATTAATCTAGTTACTTATCAAGTCAACATAACGAATAGGTTTCACTTACGACCAAATTAAGTTTGTAACTCGACTATATCATAAAGTTGGTGTTATTGTGTAATTTATACTATGTTGTGGTTTTGAGTTGCGAGTAAGTATATCCACTTATCTACTGTCTAGGTCTACTGACTAAGTCATTATTTCAGCCGAAAGACGTCTACTACTGAACATAAGCCTTCCCCAAATGGGGGGGAGTTTGCCATAATCGCCACGCTTGGTAGGCGGGTTGACGATCGCAGTATGGTGTTAAAATGCATAGAGAATGCTGCTGCCCATTCTCTAGTGAGTCCCTTATAGCTCCTACACCTTCTGCCGCCGGCCCTGCCGCCGTGCAAACCGCGGCACGCCCGGCCCTGCCGCACAAAGCCGCACAAAGGATCGCAAAGGAAATGAAGGCGCAAAAGCTGGGGGTACGTGCCGCGCGGCAAAAGCCAGGCGGCCATTAGTCGCCTTTTACGACACCCACGGGAAGAAATGGGATGGTACTATTCTTTATGTCCAGCACCACACGGAACTGACTAAGTATATAATTATAATTCTGGAAAATTCCATCGACATGACTTTCCATGACTTATGATTGAGTGTAAATAAATGAGAGAGGCATAATTAGCCTATAATGTTCCCACTGCCTTGACAATTCAAAAGTGCCTGTAATTGGTTTATTGGAAATAAATGCTTTGAGTTTGAGTTTGACTGCTGGGACACAGGCCTCCGCTCTGAGAGAGGGAGTGGACCGTAATCCACCACCCGGGCCCAGTTGGTAGATGTCACATCTTCGAATTTTTTGGTTCTAGGACATGCCGGTTTCCTCACGATGTTTTCCTTCACCATTTTGAGAGCAGTGGTGATGAAATAATTTACACAAAGTAAAGCGACTGTCGAACCTACGACCTACACAACTCGTAAGTCGCGGCCGTGACCACTGGGCCACCACTGTTCTGGTTTAAATTACTTTTCTTTTATTTTTTGTTTGGAGGTAGATACGATAGTTTTAGATTTGTAAACGTAATAACGGTCTACGATCCAATTTGTTACATTCATTACAGTGCTACTGTTACCCGGAGTAATAACATAAGTATCTGATAGCAAAACAATTGTTTTAAGACGAACAGAAGAGCTCTCAAAACTTGTGCAGCTTCGAATCCCTATAAATTATTTATGGCAGTTGAGCAATTTCCTTATTCCCTGATGTGCGGCGCGTCCCAAATTACGTAGGTCTGAAGTACCTCTTAGATGTCATACTCGATTGTTCTATTAACGAGAGTACTGTTTAATTCAGCCCTAATTTAATATTTTCGAGTTACGTAAGAAATAAGACAGTTAGAAGTTGGGAAGCAATTACAAAATGGCGGCTTATATAAGGGCTATGAATATGATATCTTACAAATAGGTACTCTCTAATTAACTGCGTTTTGAATTTATTATAAGTGTAATGTTTTTACAAGAATGAAACAATTTATGTATTCTAACAGTTTTATATCAACAAAATCGAATCTTCCCTAAACAAGTAATCAAGTTCAATAATAAAAAAGGCAAAAAAGGCATTGTTCAATCAATCATACTTCCCCAAATTCTATAATATGGCGGCAGTAAAAAGGTTGTGGATTCTGTTGGCACGTTTCAGTTATCATCTTGTTTATTTGCGACCAAATGTGGGACATAATAAAACGGCAAGTGACGCGCGAAGGCTGCCATAAACGCCCGGTGCTCCCCACGGCTTCAATTTCAAGAATATTTTTCTTCATGCAACATAATCTTGAATTATGATTCGTTTATTTTGGATATTTTGTGTGCTCACCGCAAACAAATAAGGTCGGTTTCGAATTTTAAATTGAGCAGCAAAGTTTTTTAATTTGCGTTCAGAATGGAATCGAATGTTTTCAACTTTAAGGGCGGGTTTATTTACTTCCGATAAGCGAAGAAGAATCAATACAACCCGTGTATTTTGTCCTTGGCATTTTAACCCAATAATTTCGCAACGAAAACCGCTTCCAGATCCACAGCAAATAATGTTTTGTGAGGTTTGTTTAATAAATAGCGGTCACTGCAGGCCATAACAAAGCATAATTGAGAACCGACCTAAGAAATCTAACTAATTATAAATTCATTGTCAGACAACAACTACAGACGGCAGCAGAATAGTTGAACACAACTGAACAGTTGGCGATATTTCGGTCGGAATGGTCAATATTAATTACAAAGTGAGCCAACAGGGTCCAGCGGTCGCCGCGCTCCTACAAATTTATTCAGCTAAATTAAATGACACTAAGTAAATAGGGAGTGCAAATTGGTAACAGTCTATTGTGGGACAAGTGCCACTGCGACCGGTTACCGACTTAGTTTTTGGTAGTAAGTCAACTCGAGAGCGGTATTACCTCATTTGCAACTTTATGGTACCGCATTTCCTTGCGCGAGACCGAGGGTTCCACTTCCCTGCCTGGTTTATGAAAAAAAAACTCGGAGGCAGTTTCCTTGAAATTATGATCCCGTCGTCATTCCTTTGTTCCTGAAGTGGTGAGGGGAAAATAGGTGGTTGTGTACAACTGCCCCTGTTATGTTTGTCAACTAAAACGCTGACAGTAGGTACATTTAATTTGTGATGTTAATTTTAATATACGTCGGCTGGTAGGTTATTTTCAATAAGCCTTGTTTTATCAAATGAAGTTTATCGTGTAGATATAATTCAGACATTTTGTTTCTTTTATCACCAGAATAAACTTAAGTTCATTTAGTTCGCAGTAATTTTCATACAAATTATGTTCCATTTCAGATGTAAAGTATCTGATAGATAGAACATAATCTCATTATTGCTTTGTAAGCATATTTAATAAGAGCGACCCATGTCAAAAATGTCACTCGTTTCGACATCGAAACTACGCCTAAACTAAATGGTGCGATCAATCATGAACTTCACTCATAAATAATATCTTTTATCCTTAAATAAATAACGCTTTCGCTAATACTGAACTGAAGCTAGCAACGCAATAGTCGATCATTTCGGTGATGGCGGATCTCAGGGGAGCAAGACTACTTTGCGAGTTGCTGATATCTGCTGATATCATCCCCTAGTGGGCATGCTTGGCCAGTTCACTAGTCGAGAATTAATGTAGCGATCGAATAATTACTTTTTTGATTTGACGAACACTTTTGTTACTTAAAATAATTGTAGCTTTAAAAAAAACTATTTTCAAAATCGGTCTACAATAATTGACGGAGAAATCGGTGAACATAAAAAAAAAGCTGTCGAACATAGAACCTCCTCCTTTTTGGAAGTCGGTTAAAAATACCTTAAAATTATATCTACACCTAAATAACGACTTATTTGAATTGGACAATTTGCGAACTGGACCATTTGCTAATTGGACAATTTGCGAATTGGACAAATTGCGAATTGGACTAAAATGGCGTTGTGAGAATTGGACATTTTGAGCCCACTGGACATTTTGCGAAATGGACATGTTGCCACCAAAGGAAAAGTATAAAGACAAAAGTAGGCCTGCACTCTCCTGCCGGAGTTGCGAGTTTGTCCGAAAGGGATATCGCGGCCCCGGCACACAGGCAACGGAAGGAACACGGGTGGGTTTTAGTTAGTAAAAGTCTGACACGCCCTCCCGCTCCGCCCAGAGCGGGAGACGTTATTTGATAATTTCCCACGCCTGCACTCTAATTGCGTAACATACGATCAATCATAATCGGAATCATTTTGATGGATATTGCTAATCCATTGCTTCAGATGTACGAAAAATTTGTCTGTTCAACAACGTAAATAACGCAATGAATGTTATTGAACTGTCAAAATGAAATAGATTGTGATTGATCGTGTCATGAACTAAATACGAACAGTTAACTAAATAAAACCATGAAAAATCGATTTCAGCCGATTTTGAAACGTTTTCTCTTAAAAAAGGAAAATAGTGAGAGAATTTGCACTATCGATACCACTGCGATATCCGATACGACTCAATGGTTCCGATTAGATTGTATCGCGGAGGCTCGGTTAAGGGGCATTTTTATTGTTTTAGTTTCACGATCAGATAAATGGCCACCTTGTCCAAACATGGCTGGTTTAAAATAACTATACATATACATTGTATTGACACTTGTAAACGAAATTGGTAGTACTTCATTAAATTTTGTAGTTGCCGCACTTAAGGGTCGGTACCAGCAAAACTTGTTATGAGTTTTGAATAAGTTTACATAGAAAACTTTAAAAAAAACGTGTGGCTAGCTCAAGAGTTACTACGGTAGTACCAGGTAGTGAAAATCGGATTGAGGATAAACCTTATAAACGACTGATAAACAAAAAAACACTAAAATCGTGCAAAATGCACTGCCGTATTTTGATAACTTTGACGTAAATTAGAAGTCACCTAATTTATGATATACTTAATTAAAACTTGAACTTTCGACGTATGACACGATGACACAACTCTGTAGTGTACTGAACGGTAGAGGTTATGTTTCCGTAATGCGTGACAGAAATGAAAGTTAAATAAAACAAATTATAAGAAGTAAAAGGATTTGTGAAATAATAGCTTTAAATGTTGTTTCTCTTTTTAGGTAAGATTTGTAGTTCTAATATTTAAAATAATTTAAAAGGTTTATTTTTTGTCTACAATAAAGAGAAAAGATTAAGAGTTCGAGAGGAGCTCGTGGCTAAGTAATAATAGCCGCATGGGTCGATCCATCAGGTTAAGCTACGCTTGCCTGGATTGGGTTGGTCCATGGATGAGTGACCATCTTTTCATACCGAGACTCCTCCGTGCCTTGGAAAGCACGTTAAGCCGTTGGTCCCAGCTGTCATTCGTGGATCTTTGACAGTCGTTAAGAGTCGTCAGAAGCCCGAAAGTCTGACACCAGTCTTACCAAGGGGTATCGTATTACCCAGTTACTGCGTTGTAGAGGTCCGATAGGCAGTCGCTCTATGTAAAATACTGGTATTCAGCTGCATCCGGTTAGACTGGAAGCCGACCCCAACGTAGTTGGGAAAAGGCTAGACAGATTGATTGATTGAAAGAGAAAAGATTTGTATTTTGTTTGTGATGAATAAACTCAATAACTACTGGACCTATTAAAAAAAAACCACAGGTAGAAAGCTATAATATCAGTGAGTAACATAGGCTATAATTTATAAAGATATCTCGCGAGCAAAGCAAGATCAATTCTCTTTTAGAGCAACGCAATTCAGTTTTATTTCGCTCTTCATAAAAAAATATTGTGTTTATAATAACACATTATCTCTAATATATAAAATTCTCGTGTCACAGTGTTTGTAACAAAACTCCTCCGAAACGGCTTGACCGCTTCTTATGAAATTTTGTGTGTATATTCAGTAGGTCTGAGAATAGCACGTAAACTATTTTTCATACCCCTACATGATAAGGGTGGTCCACCCCAAAACACCGCCTTTATGATTCGGCATTAAAACATACATACAAGCCTAAATTTTCACCCTATTTTTTTATAGCGATATTAGTTCTGCAGGCAGGTAAGGTAGGTAAGTGCGCCGTAGATAAGTACTTAGTGCTACTCGTGCGAAGCCGGGGCGGGCAGCTAGTACACATAAATAATCTATTTGCGCACAACACGTATTTTTTCGTGGGGGCTTCATGGTTGGCCTCCATAGCTGCCATCATGGGAGATCATACTGTACTGTAAAAAATGGCTCGAGTGGTACAGTGGTTGAATGATTGGCTTAGTGTAGTAGAACAAATATTTGAATGGCTTACTGTTTGTGAATATAAGCGTTTATAAGAGAACATAGGTACCTTGCAGCGAAAATCTAAGATTCCTCTAAAACAAGCCTAAACTAAAACAAACTTAATAATTGACATGAATACTTAATTTCATTCATACATATTAAGATGAGCTAATTTAGAAATGCTTCCAAGTGGGTCTCAAGTATAATACAGCGATGAAATGGCTTCCAAATTACAGCGTTGGATAAATTTCATGACCTTTCTGTTATGTCTCGTTCTCGAGTCTTTGCCCTCTGCCAACATAAAGTCTAAGTTCAGAAGGTTTAAAGTTTTTTCTTTTCTTACCATAACAGCGCCCCCCGGTCTACTCCTTGAAATGCAATGGTCTCTGTAACACCATGCCACATGAGGTTCCAGGGGTTAGTGCAAATCTTTCAGCTGCATTTCACGCGCAACGCTCAGAAATCTGCTGTTCCTTGCGTAAAACGACCTACTTCTGATTTATTTTGTTTGGTATGACAAAACTCTTGTCAAAGTAACAGTAATAAATGAATTTGTACAAACACTTTTACACGTCAATCATATTTTAAAAAGTGTTATCTACATTAATATTATAAAGAGAAAATGTTTGAATTTATAAAAAGAAATGTAAATAAAATTAAAAGAAATAATGTTATAGTTTTAAGAAACGTACTATGTGAAGCAATATTTTATTTAAGGCTACACTTAAAGTTACATAATATCCAAGTGAATTTGTAATTCTTTTGAGAAATAAGTATCTTTAACCGTAAACCTGACAGTTCGGCTATACCAATATTTCGGCCCACTTCCCAAGAATAAAATACAGATTTCAATGTATAAATTAACTATGTTTTAGTATTAATACGATAGATACAGACAAGTTTCCATTTTAGTATTCGATCTCCTAAATATGACTGCGATAAACGCGGCACGATGTGAATTTGCTTTATCGCTTTCACGGCGGCAGCAAACACTGAAAGCGAAAGAGTCTGTGAAATGAGACTACTGTTATTCCTGCCCAGTGTCTTCGTCTCAGATTTTGCAGAGAACAATTATGACATCTGATACGGCTTGAACTTCTTACAAGTCTTTAACGCGAGAGGGACGTAAGTGCCAGCTATTTAGATAATTACTTTATAGATTTACTTCAAGCTCATTTATTTTATCGCTCTCTTGTTTTAAGTGGAATTAGTGTTAGGTAGTTACTTACCTGTAGGGTTTTTTATTAATACTCAAATACCTCTCTCTAAATTAGAGAGATTTAAGAACTAACAATACTTCTAATCACCTTCTGAAATATATTAATTAATCTGTTTTACCTAATGCAAATCGACAAACGTCGACGGCGACGATCTTGCCGAATATCGAGTTGAATGGGGTGAATAGGAGAGGCCTATGTGCAGCAGTGGACTGCTGTAGGCTGTTGATGATGGCCTAATGTGTTTTCCAATTATAAAGATCAGCCCCTTAAACCTTCCTTAGGGTCTCAAGTTATTCGAATACATGTAAATAATTCACGAGGTTACTCATAACACGCTGTTTAACCCACAACAATCCCTTTAATATAACTTCGGACAGGCACAAATCATGACATGCAAATAGTTACTAAAGACATTATTTACAAATTTCCAAATAGACTTAAATAGTGGAGACTGTAGTTAGTATGTCAGATAGGACTAGCATCTGCCTCCAATATATTATAACATTTATTAACAAAGTTATATGAGGGTTCGTGTTCGTCGTAAAATCTAATAGAAACAACCCCACGTGAATTTATGTGAAGCAAAATGTGGGTCGATCGGGATGCCAGTACTAATTCTGTAGTAACTCGACAATTTGGGAGTAACGAAAATATTTATGATGGGTTTCGATTTCAGCGGACGGGTTTTAAAAGTGGAATCAATTTGGGCAAAAAATTTAGCGATTTTTATTCAATCTTGTTAGGCTCATGGATATTATTAAAAATTGCGGAGGTCATTAAACAAGCATCTGGTGTTACCAATTTAAGAAAGAAAGCGTACCTAGTCAGAGACAAATAAAGCGCCCATACAGCCTCGCACAAAATATGGAACGTGAACTACATTGAGGCGGGAAATTCTATGTAAATGCATGGAAATCATGCGCATGTAATTTTACGCTCTACTTCGTAAGTCATTCAAGGTCGAACAATAAAAAGATATGGCATTATTATGATTTCCCGAAGGGTGAAACAGGGCGAAAGTGACACGTGAACATCTAAATAATATAATCGTAAAACTGAAATTATTCTGCTATCATGGTTTGGTCTCGGCACACAGAATGAAACCAGTTAAAAGTCGTTTATTTGGAGTTGAGTCTATTTAGGCCATATTTTATATGCCCTACACTTGTGTGAAAATTATGTGCGTTTCATTGTTTTAATCAGCAATATAGGTGAAGCACTTAAGTGAGATAGTAATTTATTTTCAGTAATATCATACCTATTATAAGTTAAGGCAGTAGTCCACCGTCATCAAACGTCGAACTCGGTGACTCGGCAGATACAATTTGTAAAAGTGACAATTCATCTTTGTAAGTGCTTGTTGCTCCGATACTCGGCGCGGATGAAATATGCAA
Organism: Agrochola lota; assembly: GCA_947364205.1. Lineage (NCBI taxonomy): Eukaryota > Metazoa > Arthropoda > Insecta > Lepidoptera > Noctuidae > Agrochola > Agrochola lota. The sequence continues at coordinate 13,005,108 of OX376235.1, read as the reverse complement.
AAACTACCACTTATTCATATTGCAGATTGCTTACTGCTGTTCGCTTTTTTATTGTTCCCCTTTGCTGAGGTTGTGTTTTAAGGAAAATAATGTTGTTTTTCTTTTTTTTTATGTGCGTCTCTTTTATGGGGTAGTGATAAGTTGATTGCGTTTAAAGTTGTTTTGTTATTTGTTTACTTCGGAGATGTCAAATGTTCTGCATAATTTATTGGTGTCTGATCAGTTAATTTTACCAAAACAATATTGAGATTCAAAACAAAAAGGTAAACATCAAACAGCAGCGGAACAGACAAGATACAGAAAAAAAAAACAACAGCAATTGTTCGAATTCTTAATTCGAATTCACCCTTGATTTAAAATTCTCCAAAAAGGATCAAGCTCGCCTCAAGGGTGACGTTACAAAAAAAAGTATGACAGCACAGAATCTCTGGAACTCCTAACCTCCACTCAGCGTAATTAAAAGAGTAACAAATTTCAAAATATCTCTCCCAGAGCGGGTTCATGTTGTAAAGTACCTATATTTTAAATACGATAGAAGTTATAGAATGTCGAAAAGTTTGTTCAAAGCACAAAGGGATAATGAACTTGTTTACCATATGTTAATTAAATACTCTCTAAGGGATTGACTAATGGAATTCCCGAATATTTACCTACAAGGGTTCGCGGTGATGGAACACGTTGTTATCAAACTTGCCACCTATTTTAGCTTACTGTAACTTTACTTGACAGCGAACTATCACACGGTCTATGTCCACTTTAGTGATGTTCACAAATTCGTAAAACCGAAATTCATTTCATCCGTGGTGTGACATTTTATGGATGTTAGCACCTAATGTTGTCAGCCCAATAAATATTTAAGTCGTAAGTCTGTCTTTCAAGTACATTTTAGAATTTGAAGTCTCTTATATGATATCTTTATTGGACACTCTGCAATTTAATCAACGTTAATTTATGATCGGGGTTTAAATATTGAAAACTAAAACAGTCAAGGGCTTCAACTTAATTAATAAAGTCTTAAAAAAATATTGAGCAACTGATTTAAATAGTTCCACTTAAGTTAGGCATTAATTTACTAAGTCCTCTGTCGAAGTATAGTATCTACCTAGCTACCTAACTAAAATCATAATTACATAAAAACTACGTAATTGAAATGCACAACGGCAAGATCTTTACAATTTACGGCTCAATAATAGAAGAGAAATTTTCATCGTTCGCTAAGGAGATCTTATTCAATTAGGCGCCATCGGGGTTCGTTTGCATGAGTTTGCATTTTTAAGCAAAATCGAGACACTTCTCAAGTGAATTTTGACAAGTTGATGTCCTGCAATGGCGGCCCCCCTCAGCCCCACAGCCCCACAGCCCCCTCGGGGCTAATGGCTGGCGGGCTGGCGACGAACTAGATAATTTGAATTGGGATGCTAGTAAATTATGTTAGCTTTGATCTTCAGCAAAAATAAAGAGCAAAAGAACGGCATTGAATAAATATTTGGAGATGTGTTCAAATATACTTAACTTGTGTTGATGCTAACGTTTTTTTTGTTATTATTGGCTTATTACAATATTTGAACGCGTAGTGTAAACAGAAAAATATTTTTATTAATGTATTCGATCTCTCATATACTTGAATGTATAACAGAACTATAGTAGTAGGATTGTGTAGGCGACGATCACCGATTTTTTATGATTTTATACTGAAGATCACGTCTCAATGAGTAGTGAAAATATATGTTAAATTAGAGTATTTTCTTAATAACTTAATCTGTGAATATTTTAGAATAGTTATATATTGCGTAGTGTAATTAATTTGTAAAGTTATGTCTAACGCGGATAAAAAACTGAGAATCGCGCAAAAACTATTAAGCATATTTTTCTGAAACCTTCACCATTTTAAAGATAATTTAATTATTAATGTTTTAGTATACATGTTTTATTAAAATATTTTTTGTTTTCTGTATAATAAATTAATAATACGTCAAATCTGGGACAACGCTCCTTGATGGGGGAGTCCTATTACTGGCTGGACGTACGGGTATGCGTACGGGTGAACTCAGTACAGAACACACAAGCTAACTGCTCAAGGTCATTGGCATATATCGGGATCTTAAGTAATCATTATTAGAAATTAAAACAAGTACCTACACATTATGCCCGATTTTATTAACCGACTTTAAATAAAAGAGGAGGTTCTCAATACGGTAGTATTTTTTTTAATGATTGTTACCTTAGAGCTCCGTCATTTATAAACCAATTTGGAAAATTCATACGAATTTACGTGGCGTATGTACCACAACTAAAAAGTGAAAAATTAAAACAAAATCAATCTGCGTAGCCTTTTCTCAACTATATTGAGGTCGGCTTCCAGTCTAACCGGATGCAGCTGAATACCAGTATGCTACAAAAAAAATTTCAAAATAAAAACGTTTTTACAAAAAAAATCACAACAAAGTGAAAAAAAAAACGAAATTACTAAACTAAAGACACCGACTTCACTTTGTAGTGTTTTTTTTGGAAGTCGTTTTTAAGATATCCTAACATCCTATCCTAATTAGTAAACCGAAAGAGAACCAATCAACACTCTTACAACTAAACTATACCTAAATGTAATTTCGAATTATTCAAAGCTTGCGCTCTATTTTCCAAAGACATACATTCTTGTATCGGATTTCACAATATTAATTGAAAGTATATCTCCGACGTAGATTTACAGTGTCTATATAATATCGAAACAAATAAATTATTTCGCCTAGCTTTGCTTAATATTCGTGCTATTCCGTGAATATTGGTTTTGTAAATGAACAGCAGTTTTGTGTCCCAACAAGACTTATTTTATTTAACAGTGTGTCTACTGAATTATCGTTGCCACTAAATTATATTTGCGAATCGAGATTTTATCTATTTGAAATTTTTTAAATTTGTATTGGGTAAAACTGCTTTTATTTACAACTACAAATAAATAATTTACATATTTATATTAATATTTATAATTGTTTTATATTGCTTTACTGTTTTCCCTTGTTTCAGCGTTATTTGGGTAGGTACGATCGAAGGTTTTGCACTAATAATATTTTTTTGACATAATAATGCAAACCAATATCGTTTTTCAAAGTAGGGAACCAATTTCCACAACAATCAACTTATATTAGAAGGCAAGCAACTGATAAAACAATGAAAACATTATGGACGTGCACTGCAATCTATGCACACGAGCCATAAAACTCAATTTTCTTCATTTTCTTTCTCTGCGGCATGGAAACCGTAACATCTACATAAACTAGTGATATAACAACACTCGCAAGATTTAAATGAGTCGATAACAAATGACGGAGCGATGTCCAAGCGCGCTGCTTCCAGCCAGTTTCGAATGCAAAACTCGATATTTGAAATTCAAAATAACCGACGAAGCATTTCGGGTTCCGAGTCGTGGAATACCGCTCATGATTCTTCGTGTAAAATAAAATATCTGGAACGTTGTAGCGAAGTCTGAATGCCAATTTTGTTGACTGTAATTCAAATTTTTATGCGAAACCAAATGCAGGATAATGTATTTTACACATCTGGGTGCTCAGTTGCAGCTGAGTGTCCAACCGTGGATGAGAGAGGTTTGTTTAATATTTTGCATGGTTTTAGAAGGAGGTAATCGAGAGAATTAGGTCATGTAGGCACTAGGAGTTCTTCGTAAATGATCACAAGGATTATACCATGCGTTTATTTTCCCAAATAAATAAAATATACAAAATATTTTGAGACATGGAATAAAGTAAATTAATCTCGTGTTCTTTAAATCTTACTTCTGGTAATAAATTTATAAATTCTGTATTCTTTTCGAGTGGGCTAAATAATTTCCCTTACATTAATTTATAATCATTCTGCATTAGCATCTACATGCTGATATTTTAAAACCTAGACAACGTATTTCATTATACATTTTAATTGTATCTAATGAAATAATTGTTATTTGTACTGTAAATTGGTTTCAACCATTGATTACAATGGCGCTGGTTTATCTAATCCCACTGGCTTGATCTGTCATTAGGCTAAGATAACACTTAGATGAGTTTACAGTAGGTAGGTGTAGATTTGTACCAAAATGCTTAATTGTATAGGAAGGAGTTTTGGAACTGATTCTGATGATTAAATAGTAATATTGTTTTGTTTTAATAACCAGGTTTTTTGTTCACTAAAATACTTACAGATAATTAAAAAAATTGGTGTTGCTGATAACAGTCACAAAAATAAATATTTAAATAGCCTAGCCAGTAGGTGTGTATTTTTTTTTGCTAAAATGAACGTGAATGAATAAACGTGTAAAGAGATATTATAGGCTCTGAATATGACGATGTGTTGCGCAACTTTTGCATGCCACTGTATGTTAAAATTAAATTGCTTACTTATATAATTTATATCTTAACTACTCACCGATATCACTAGCATTTAAAAAGTCAGCAAGCAACTCGGGTTCATGACAAGCTATCGCGAGGCGGTTGTCGTGGAATCGCGCTGATTCGCCGGGCCCTGCCTCGCGCAACTGTAGCGCCACAGAGCCCTCGCCGCCGACCGAGGCGCTGTACATCACTACTGCGCGCGGCGCGAACGTCGGCAGCGGCAGCCGCGTTGTTTGTACCTGTGGAAGGACATCTTGATAAGTTTCTTTATATTTTTTACTATAGGTACACATCTGCCTAACCCTTCGGGGAATACAAGCGTGATGTTATGTTATGTGATTAATAGCTGTAAAATAAGATCTTGAAAATTAAATAATTGGGAAATTATTTTGACTTTAAAAAAAAATGTTGGTAATATCGAATTCAATGTCAAAGTGGCTACGAATATAATGAATCCATAATCACACTTTAACCGATTTATTATTAGAACAAGAAAAATATGTTTTTGATAAGTTCAGACGGTAGAGTAGTCCTGAATAATTTCCCGGCACCTACCTACATCATTTATAGCTTGCTTAATCGGTGGAGGAAAATATCTTCAGCTAACCCAAAGGTTAATAATGCGTTACTATATTATGTCCTAGGGATGATCTTAAAGAACGTTTTTATTTATTGCTATTTAGATAATAAGCCGTTTTACAATTTAGTTTTTAATATCAATTACTGTAGTTATTTATTTTAAACCCATATATCAACAAAAACCAAAAAGAAAACAAAATTACCCATGAGCCCCAAATTATTGCGGTAAAATTTTTCATCCCAGCTCAGATCAGATACCTTTCACACGACACAATAGAATTACCATTTACAACCGTTGAGATGCATTTGACAGGCTTATCATACGTGTAGCGAAGAAACCATTTGCCCTATATCATGATGTATTATACGGTAACAAGACTCGTGTAATTTCGCACGTCGTTCGAATATATCAAAAGCATATCCATCATAATCCAAAACACATAATTATGTGCCGTGGGAGGCGCCCTTTAGTTCAGAAATGTACAAGTTGTAATAGTTTGTACATGTCGCGAGTGTTGAACAGTAGTTTAAATTGAGTTGGAATTGTTGCCGTATTTCGCTTCAGCCTTGGTTTCCTAAGAAAAAACGGTAAACAGTCACACCATAACAGTTGTCCAAATACAGAGCAACTTCTATAGAAAATGACCGATTTTCATGACAGCCGCTGTACTATGACGGCCACTGCTCTTCTAAGTAACAGTAGCTTTAGACTGGTGCCGATTCTCTTGTCACAAATGCCTCTAAACTAGACTAAAAATCACAAAAATTTTGTTTATTCCTGTCGAACGGCGATTTCCTATTCTGGAATAGACTAAACTGACACAACATATCTATAGTTTGACAGCACTAAGATAGTACTGAGTTTTTTGTTTAGTGAAAATGGCAATTTTGCTATTCTGAATTTGACATTTTTCACCTAAAATTTTGTTTGTAAAATACCAAACCAGACTAAACCTGAGAATTAAATTTAATCGCGATTAAAAAGGTGTGGGATAAAATAAGTTGTCATGAACTAAAATTCAGACCAACATCTCGATTTCACATGCAAAAACAGTACTGTATTTATTTTTTCTTTTGCTTATATCTCGAAAATGGTGCGTCCTGTCGCAAAAATAATGAAATTTTCGACCCCCTTTTTAAAATCCTTAAACCCCTAAACCTGAACATGTAGGCAATATTTTTTCATGTTTTCCATACAAAAAGTGAAAAATTCCATATAAAATACGTCGAGGCGGCGCAGCACCCGCTGCGCGCCTCCGGCTTTAAAAATAACACGGGTACCACGTGGATTCGTGATTGTCAAATTCTATTTTAGTTGTGTCAAAATTATTTTTTAGTTTAGAGAATTTTAGTGATAGTTTAGTTAGTTTAGTTCGGTGTACAAGAGAATCGGCACCACTTTATTTCTAGGCTCTGGCGATTTTATGCAGAAAATCTCGCTTATCTGATGGCATGAAAATTTTACTGTCCAGTGTTAAAGCTTAGTTTTCTGAGAATTTATAGAGGATTGTACCTACTTGTACTATGAAATACAGGGCAGTAAAATTCCCGGGAATATTTTATGCTTAAAGTGTTACGAGATTTTTTGCCAATATTGTCGACATTATTGACTCGGTTATAAAAGTGACGAAGTCAAGTTTTCTTTTGAGATTGAAGCCCGATGACGGCAAGAACCCAGGACTACTACTACGCAGCTTAATTTTACGGGACGACCCCAGAGATAACAGTTCTGTGACACATGTCCATAGATTGCGAAGTCACCAATTGAACAGCGGCTCCGAGTGAAGTTGCAGCACAACTCACGCCTGAAAGTCATTAGCAGTTGTCTATCTACATTATCTAGTCTGTGCCAAGCCCTCACGTAAATCACTCAAACTTACGCAAACATTCAACAATAGTTTTGTTCGAACTTCGACTACTAACCTCGCCTCTGACGTGGCGGGCAACAATAAATAGTAGCTGGCGAGTAATTATCGGCGCGCATTGTTCATTGCCGGCGCGTAACGACAGCCGAGATTATAATGCGATTAAACTTGAGGGCGCGCCGTAATGGAATAATACAACGTAATACTACCGCTGTCAATAAATTGAGTTTTTGTTTCGTGTGAAACGGCGCTTTTGTGGACAAAAAGAGTTGTTAAATATTGATGGTAGATTTAATCATTAATATTTATATTGGGTTTTACAGTTTATTTGAACATATAGATGGCAAATACAATAGGCAAATGCATGAAAATACAATAACAGAGGACACCACTAATTCTTCAAAAATTAGAATTTGAATACGCGTACAGCAAATTGGAACCAAAATATTTTTCAAGAACTCAAAAATACTACTTAGTTAGTTACGCCTACGTATACTACTTAGTTACGTTTCAAACACAAAATAAATAAAAGTAGCCAAAATATGGGCCTAAGTTTGTATCGGGACAAATCCTATACTATTAAAGAAGCAATATTTATATATAATATATACATATATTTGTAAAAACGTTCTCGAAAACGTCTCTAACGATTTCGATGAAAGTTGCAATGTAGGGGTTTACGGGGGCGAAAAATCGATCTAGCTAGGTCTCATATCTGGGAGAATTCGTTTTCTCCTTACTTTCACCCGAGCAGAGCTCGATTGCCCAAAGTTTAGAACAAGATGGCAACCTTAGAATAATTGACATTTGAAAATTGTCAATAATTGACAGATATGTCAGTATGGAATTAGTAAGTACCTACTATCATGGCAGCATGGAATTAGTATGTAGGTAGACATGGAATTAATATGAACTATCTTATATTATTAAATGAGCATTCTCTATTATCACCAGAGCAGAGCCCGGACGCCCAGATACTAAATTAATAACAAAAGCAGCTACTGTTCACAATTAGGTATCACTCTTAACACTGATAGTACGAGGTATTCACAGGGAAAGGTTTAAGTTAAAGTGTAAAACATAATTAATTGCATAATCAATCAGCCTATAATTTTCCCACTTCTGGGACTCAGGCCTCCTCTCTGTGAGAAGGAGTATATCCACCCAGTGCGGGTTGGTAGAACGTTGAGCCCACGATTAGGAGTAAAGGAGTGCAAGTGTCTGTGTGTGTTAGGGTTTGAGAGGGTCAATGAGGTTCTAAAATGTTGGGAGCCCAACTGTTACCGTTACATGACTTCGAATTTTGGTTCTAGGACATGCCGGTTTCGTCACGATGTTTTCCTTTACCGTTTTGAGAGCAGTGGTGATGAGCTTATTCAAAAGTTTTAGGTTAAAGTGTAAAACATTACAAACAGTCAAACAAAGTCTATTAATATAATAATTTCCAGTTTTGCGAAATAATCCGATGCAAATAACTTTGATAGTTCAAATAGCTTCGCTAAAGTTTAATTGCAGTGAGAAAACGGTTGGTGGATTTCAATTTCACTATCAATTTGACTAGCAAGACTCTGGTTCGCTTGCACGATGCAGATTCAGTCATGTTCTCTTCATTTACTTATCGCGTTCGAACTTGTAATTTGTACTAATTGTGTAGTTGTGTGGTTCTACACTGAAATTATATGCATAGTATACCCTTAGGATAAATGAATTTAAGTGGATAGCTTTATAGAGCTGCTTGAGTTGTTCATATAGAGTTGTTCTTCCTTTACCTAAGGTCTATGACGTTCATAACTAGCTATACTTACAGACATGGAACATATTTTTAGGGTTCCGTACCTCAAAAGGAAAAAACGGAACCCTTATAGGATCACTTTGTTGTCCGTCCGTCTGTCAAAACACTTTTTCTCAGGAACGCGTGGAAGTATCAAGTTGAAATTAATATCAAATACTAATCTATGGTCCCTTGGAGCTCTTAAAAATCAAGCTTCGAAGTCAACGCAATAAAAAATACGGCCATTTATGCGACATATTTTATACTCGCAAATAAATCAAAACCTTCAGGGTACTTCCCGTTGATCTAGAATCACGAAATTTGACAGGAAGCAAGGTCTCACAGCACAAGTAAAGGAAAAAGTTCGAAAATCGTTTTGTCGTTTTTGCACACAAAAAAATATTTTTTGCGATTTGCAGTTGGAAAATTGACCGTGATGATATCTATGTATGGGAGGACATGTTTTTCAACTACAATGTTAAGTTTGTTTTTGGGATCAATTCATCTGTACTACGGAACCTTTCATAGTGCGTGGTCCAACACACACGTATACAAATGTCGATGCCGAAACGATAACAAAGGCAGCGATATCAAGTTAAAGTAAAGTCATAATTATCGAGTTGTGGCCATCGTTGAATTATTCACATCTTTGTAGCCGTTAGCTTTGGAAAGTAAGAAAAAGATTCTATTCGCAGACTTCAATTTTTGAATTGAAGTCTGCAAATAGAATATTATTCTTTGCAGTAGTAGCAGCTTTACTCAGCAGAAGCTGACGCTGCTGTTTTGTCAAGATTTTATGCTTGCATGAAAATTCTGGCTTCGTCAAGCCGACCACAACAATCTTTAAAAAAAGACTCCAGAACACGCTGTCTTTTTCAAAACAGGATCTATATCTTGTTTTTCCTACTGTATCTGATCTACCTATTTCAAAAGGTTTAGATAATATTGAAGCTATTTACTTTATTTAGTTAACCAACGCTGTCCCACTGTGAGATAAAGGCTTCTCTCGCTTAACTAGGTATATAACTTAAGTTAAACTCGTATTAAATACTTTATGTTGCGGACCTCCTTTAAGCTCAGGGGGCCGCGAGCTAAACCCCGGCGGGTCGCAAGTTGTGTATAGCTTGCCAAGTATTTAAGTACTTATTAATTTCTCACTTTACTATCCGGAGTTGGATTCGTGTTTAAAAGTAATGTAAAACGATGCATTGCGGTATCATTAATTTTATGTTTATGAGTTGCTAACTTGTCTATATATCTTCTTCTTTTCGTGTGGTTAGTGACTAACCTGGTGTCACAGTTTTAAAGCCGCCCATGGGCCGCTGACTTGGCTTCACGTATGCCATCGAGAAATATCTCTCAGGCATGCCGGTTTCCTCACGATGTTTGCCTTGACTTAATGATGCTTTGTTTTTGTTGCGTCTTTAAAGAAGATGTCTTTTCCAAGTACACGGTAGACTATGCTGATCTTGTTTTGGCTTGTACAGCCGGGAGATAGATCTCTCAAAAGCACTGTTTTAATATAATGTAAAACAGCAAAGACGTAGCAGAAGAATATTAGCCTCTGATTCTCAGTATACGTTTTAGACATACCTAATTATAAGAAAATGTAAAACGATCAACTCAAACAAGGCCACATTAATAACAACTAAAGGCCCTTCCAGAAGCATCATTTAGTAAGTACCCACCTACACAGCCACAGAAACGTTGTGAAAATTGATACAACATGCCATAAATTCGAGATGAACGGGCCCTAACATAATTACGAGACATTGTAGGGCCCCGGGGCCCCAGGAGCCCCAGGTATAGCCCTGATTACGTTCGCGATTGTGTCCCATTAGACGGTAATGACGCCCTAAATATGTTATACGAGTTGCGACCTGTTATTAAAATGTTATGAACATGTTTTAAGGTTTAATTAGGACATGACGGTTTTTTGGATTTTAATTACTGGAAGGAATCAAATTGGAAAATGGGATGAAGATAAGAAAAGGGTTTAAATAGGAAATGACTTGGAGTAATTAAATCTGGATGAAAACGGCTGGATGTAAAAATGGCTTTATCAAATTGTGACTGTTCTCTCTAATAAACTGGAGTCTTCGTCTGCTTGGAGTTCGAACCCAAGTTCCCAACCTCTGACTTTTTGGATTGATGTGTGTATTGTTTAATTATCATTTGCTTCAAAAACGGTGAAGGAAAACTTCGAGAGGAAACCGGCATGCCTGAGGCATATTTCTCAACGGCATGTGAAGCCAACTCAGAGGCCTTTAAAAACTCTGACTCCAGGTTAGTCACTAACCACACGAAAAGAAGAAGAAGAACAAACTAACTGCAATCTAACTGTTTAATAACTTGGCTATACAGTTTGATGTCGTCGAGGACAAACACAGCCAAACACTGGTTATTATAATGTCTTCATCTGTTCCTAAAGTAATTTCTAAGAACTACTAAGAGAAAAAATCTTCTATGCAACAGTAATAGTGCGGTTTTTTAACAGGTTGCTATTGGACTTAAAAACTATAATTTACAAGAGCTCATTTAAGTCAAGACTCGGAGTGTTGGAGAAATGTCTGTATTCGATAGACGATGACATATCCACGTTTAAAAAAAAAATATTAGTTAATGCGAGACTGGGTAATGTTAGTATGTAGTAATTTTTAATTGTATTGAATGTTTAATTTGTAATGTTATTGAATTTTAATTTTATTTTTTTGTTTTGTTCTATAATTTATTTTATTATGAATGTGTTCGTTTTATAGTTTTAATGAACGTGTATTTATTTATTTAATTATGATTTCAAACACAATGTGAATTGTTCCTGAAAAAATTGAATTGATTTGAACAATTGATCAACGGTCCCGAATCGTAATCTAAACCTGAAACACTCTCGCACCAAATCCAAAGACGTTATACAAAGAAATTAACACGTCATTACCTTGGCCGTATAAATAGTTCACAGCTTAAGACGTCATTATGTGGTGGTTAATTAGAAATCCCATCGCGGCAACCAGTGAGGTGCCCATTATGAACTGTTTACTGCGGGTAATGACGCTGAGGGGAATGACGACGTGCTGATTGATTGGCGAGTTACACGATTATACTGATTATTTAGCTGAAGTGTCGAAGGACTGATGTTCGGTGGAGCATACGAGTCCTAGAGTGGGGACCGCGTATCGGCAAGCGTAGTGTGGGACGCCCTCCAGCTAGATGGACTGACGACCTTAAAAAGGTGGCTGGGACAGACTGGATGTGGAAGGCGGACGATAGGGTGTTGTGGCGCAGCCTGGGAGAGGCTTATGTCTAGCAGCTGACTGCGATAAGCTTAGTTAACATTTTGTTATTTGCGACACCTACCTAAGCTGAGAGAGAGTGAGAGAGATATAAAGTGAGAGTGAGAGATAGAGAGTGAGAGAGATAGAGAGTGAGAGTGAGAGAGAGAGAGAATGAGAATGAGATGAAGTGAGAGTGAGTGAGAGTGCGAGAGTAAGAGAGAATGAGAAGGAGTGAGAGAGAGTGACTGAGAGTGACTGAGAGTGAGAGTGAGAGCGAGAGAGAGTGAGAGTAAGAGAGAGTGAGTGAGAGAGAGTGACTGAGAGTGAGAGCGAGAGAGAGTGAGAGTAAGAGAGAAGTGAGAGAGAGTGAGAGAGAGAGAGAGTAAGAGAGAGTGAGAGTAAGAGAGAGTGAGTGAGAGAGAGAGAGAGAGAGAGAGAGAGAGAGTAAGAGAGAGAGAGTGAGAGAGCGAGAGAGAGAGAATGAGATAGAGTGGGAGTGAGAGACTGCGAGAGAGAGAGAGTGAGTGAGCGAGAGAGAGAGAGAATGAGATGGAGTGTGAGTGAGAGAGTGCGAAAGAGAGTGACTGAGAGAGAGTGCGAGAGAGAGTGAGTGAGAGTGAGAGAGAGTGAGAGTGAGAGAAAGTTATACAAAGAGAGAGTGAGAGAGAGTTAGAGTTAGAGAGAGTCTTCAGTTAAGCTTAATGGTTTAAGCTTAACAGAAAAATATGCTTACAAATTTTGCTGTAAAGGTGTGCAAATATTGAGCGACAATCGTGCGCGGCTGCCGTGCGCGGCCTGCCGCGTTGTGTTTGGTCGACTACCGCGCGCGAACGCTTCTGTCTATATGTTGCGCACAAAAAAATGTAGGAAACATTTGTCACTAATTGTGTCTGGACATATTCCTGCGGACGTATTAAAGGCTATGCAGATTGGTATTGCCAACTGAAGTCCGCGGTGTGTCTCGAATGTACCGCGCAGTACTGCCGCGCTAACATTCGTGAGTTTGGTCCTAACTAGAGCGCGGCAAAAATGTGTCCTGCAAACGCCGCGTGTTGCTGCTGCGCTCTTGCCGCTCAATGTTTGGACACACCTTAAGTATATTTTTCTGGTAAGCTTAACCTAATCTGGTACGTGTCGTAAATGGCTACAGAGGGACTAAGAAATTTTAAACAGTGTTTTTATCAATTTGCCAATAACGATTCGATCATTAGATTGGAAAATTGGAAGAAAGGAAAAGAGAAAAGTAAATTGGCCTTTGTCCTGCAATAAAAACAAATAACGATCACAAATGTGTCCGTCAAGCGAGATAATTGACAATATTTCCCATTTGACAACTCAATGAAGCGATATTGGGAAGCAATCAAAAGTGGACGTATAAGTTCTTATGGCACAAATAAACCCAGATAAAGAACATGTATGTTTAGTTGCCATGGCAATAAGAAATCAATTACAAGTTATTTGTAAAGTGGGTGTACGAACGGGTTTTTGTCACAAAGATAAATGAAAATAAGTATTAAATTGCGTTTAAATTTGAATTATTTATCTCTTAATTGTTTATTTGGAAGCAATGCTTGGTAGTGGCTCTTCAGCTTACAATACCAGAAAATAACAATGTTCAAATTTAAATTAGGTAAGCAAATCAAATGTTAAAAAAATCAAACTAAATAACATTCTGCAACAATTTAAAACAAACCAATAAATTCTAAGCGCCGTTCAATCAGGGTAAACGCCATAGTTGTCGTCTATGAGAGAGCTATTTACGGGCACCGCAACTCGGTCCCGTGGGCTAACCGGCCTGCTGATTACGGCACAATTATACCCTGTTGGCCGGTAAATAAACACATAATAGTCCGGATGAGCAATTCGACCGACACCGTATTATTATATGTATTTAGATACGAAAGTTCGTTTCGTTTGATGTAATTGAGAAAGGGTTGACTTTCAGTGGTGCTGTTACTTTTAATACAGGGTGAAGTGATTGAAAATATTTATTGTAAAAAGTAAAATGGAAGTGGGAAGGTCATGTCATTAGGAGCACAAACGGAAGCTGGGCCAGAGACGTAACAGAATGACGAAAGAGGAAAAGAGGAAGACCATTTCAAAGGTGGAAAGACTGCTTGAAAACTACTGTGGGACATGAAGGAGAACAACTAACGACCGTGCGCTATGGAAAAGTCTGAGGCAGGCCTATGCTAAAGAGCAAAGCAATCTTTCTGATTTCCAAACCATTAATTTAAATAAATTTTAAAACTTGAGATAGCTAATAAAGGCTATTTGAAATTGTAATATTGTAAAAAGTTGTTAGAAATGTGCAGATAAATCAACTTGTCCTGGTCTCCTAATTTTATTCGACAGAAGTTTGGACCAGTGCAGTCAATCAAAGCTACACCGTTGTAGCCAATACCTACATATGCATGAATTTCAGCATAAGCCTTCTCCAAGCTCCTGACATTATCTATCGCGCACTAGTTCCATAACTTACAGTATAATCCTAGTGATTAATCCCATATAGTTTCTGTAATCTGCCCTCTCATACCTACTCCCGCTTAATTCAACTTAGCAGAATTTCTAATTGGTTAACAGAGTCAATTGGCTTATCAATTATTGGCACAAATATCATTTGTTTGTACATTAATAATACTCAAAAGCGAACTATAATAGACCTGCTGAATAATAAAACTGTTAATTCACTTTCAAAGTCCAATACAATATTCAAATACGAGAATTGACGATCCGTAGAAATTCCAGAGATTTAGAGGATCAAAATATTCGTAGTTAATAAAGGCGACTAGGCGCTTCGACCGTACTTCATAGAAAACAATTATATATCCCTCATACCTCGATTTAGGTCAAGAGCGAACACTAATCTCGCTTAAGATTACGCATTCGTGTGATGATTGCCGACGACTCGGCTCATTTGTTCCCGTTACGTGTTAAGGCATGATATTAAGAGAAATCGCGTGAGTGATTAACCGTGTGTATTGTGAGTAAATGGCTCGGCCGACAATGCGTGTGCTCACCCTACCTGACCTGTTTTTCTGCGTAATGACAGGACGTTTGGGGAGCTTTTTCTTATTAGACTAAATGTTAATTCATATCTTGCGTTATTATGTTTTGCGCCCAAATAACGTGCCGAAATTACCTTCGCTTTCTTGAGTGAGCGTCGTGTATTTAATGTGTACTTCAAGAGAAACCGGCGAACTGAGACGAACTTTGAGCGATGTTTGAAGGCTTCAGAGATTTTTTTCAATATAGAATAGAATAGAGACCTTTTACTGAATAAATGAACACTCTAGTTCTTATTATTTTGTATCGGCATGATCTACGTGAGCATTGTAGGTACATACAGCCAAGTGGTGAAAATAATGGTCGTAAATATTAACATTACCCATTTCTCTTTATTTACTGTGTCTATTCAGGCCTAAAACCATTCAAGTTCGAAAGAAAACTATAGTTTATAACCGCTGCTGATTCCACTTGCCTCCACTCCAAGAATAAAACCTTAACGTTTATGAGTACTAGGCATAAACTAGACAAGAGATGCGAAAAGAAATCGTCCGAATTCCCGGCTCGATATAAAATATTGGCAGAAACTGGCTGAAATTTTGATGGCCAGTAAAATTCGTGTGTAAAATTGTTAGGTACACTTGAGAGCAATAAAATCGCACACGTTGACTTTTTGTTGTTAAAGCAGTTTTTTTCATAAATGTGAATACATATTAAAATAAAACTTACACTATTTGAATGTTTACTTCAGTACCTTTCTAATGATATCAAATACAGTGTAAAAAAAGTACCCATAGGGAGTTTTAGGGCACAAAACCCAACATACGGATAAAATTACCCAATTTAGCTTAACAAAGAATAAAAATAAAACTCAAAATGCTTGATCAAATTGTTTTTTAATAAGGTGTATTCCCTCCCCTAGCCTTGATTACAGCTCTTAATCGGTTTTTCATGGACCGTATTAATTTCACCATGAAATCTTGTGGTATGGCGTTCCACTCCTCTTCAATGGCAAGTTGAAGCTCTTGGAGGCGCGTAGGAGCAGGGCTTCTTGCTCAAACTCTTCTTTTTAGCTCATCCCAGACATGCTCAATCGGATTGAGATCAGGACTACGAGCTGGCCACTCCATCGCGGTGATTCCAACATCTTCCATGTAGTCGCAAACTGTTCTAGCGACATGCGGTCTGGCGTTGTCGTGCATTAAGAGAAAATCTTCTCCCATAAGCCACGCAAGCGGCCTCACATGTTCTTCGAGCACTTCTTCGACGTATCGTGCAGCCGTCAAACTTCTCGATCTCGGGCCGGTATTCGCCGTAGTGATGAATACAATGTCAGTTTTAGTGTCCAACATTATGCCACCCCAAAACATACACGATCCACCTCCAAAAGCCACACGTTCGCTTATGCAGCATTGTGAAAATCGCTCTGATGACCTTCTGTAGACCCTAGAGCGTCCATCATGACCATGTAAAGTCATTCTGCACTCATCAGAGAACATAACAGCCCGCCATTGGTCATACGTCCAATTTAAATGTTCCCTAGCAAATTGTAGCCGGGCTTGTCGGTGAGCTGTGGTCAATTTGGGACCATTTGCTGGGCGATGTGAAGTCATTCCTGCTTCACCTAGTCTTCTTCGAACTGTCCACCGACTTATACTGACATTGCGAACTTCTCGAAGCTGTTGTCCCAGTTGAACCGCGTTCAGTTGCCGATTTCTCAAAGACCTTGTCACAAGAAAGCGGTCATCACGCTCTGATGTTGTGCGTCGCCGGCCAGATCCTGGTCGCCGAATGTAGCCACCGGTCTCTTGGAACCTCTGGTATACACGACGAACAGAGTAGCGGCTCAAATTTAGCCGTCGAGCAACTTCACTTTGGTTATGGCCTGCTTCGAGCAAGGCAATAACTTGAGCGGCTTCTGCGGGCGTGGTATCCATATTTTTCCAGTAAATCCGTATGCTTCCAGTAGAGATGTTATCACGTTGACCTTCGGTATGCAACTGAATAAAAATTCCAATAAACTGACCTTTTTATACCTGCGGCTAAGGGTGCAAGTAGTGACAACGCAAACGCGTGAATTTGGGGAATTCGGTGTACGGTCGGTTTTTGTAAGTTACGTGAAGGTCAATGATTTTAATTTTATGTTTTTGTAAAGCTAAGCTTGTATGCTTTAATTTTGTCTAATGATTTTTACTCAATATCTTTCGATTTTAGAAAACAATCAGTAATAAACCAAATTACAAGGGGTGTGCGATTTTATTGCTCTCAAGTGTATATGTCTGTCGATTCATCCCTCCGGGCCCCTCATGTGTTTGACGTGCCAATCCTTGTGTGACGAGCTGAATAAAAATAAAAATGTTCAATGTTTAAAGATAAACGTTTTGTAGACAATTGTTGACTGGTATTGTTTGGTGTTGGTTTAGTTTTTGGTTGGTTAACATTACGTTAGTATTCTCCAAAGAATTAGATAATTGTAGATATATCTAGTACCACAGATGAATACTCACTCACTCACGTTCACTTCGCAGTTTAGCTACAAGTACGCGGCCGGCTCGACTTGTCGGGCCAATTCGATGAGTGTGACGTAGTCAGATCTAAGAGTTACGCGATAGAAAGATAGACAACTTTTTCTAGGTGAATATAATTGTAGGTAATAGGGATGATGCCTGGGTCAAAAAATTAAATTCTAATTAGTCCGTCAGTCAGATAATAAAAAAATATTAGACACGTATTTTTTGCTTTATCATATTAATAAAAAAAGTTAAAAACGCATTTTAAGTTGGCGAGTGGTGGTCGCTACGTCACTAGTACGTATAAAATCTACATACTCGTGACGTCATGGCACATTTTACCTCAATGTATCGCCGTAATCTTTAGATTACGTAAAAAAATAAAAAAATACGTGCCCAATATTTTTTTATAATATCAAAGAAGGACTAAAAAATTTTTTTTTGTCGTCATCCCTATTCATTGAGTGTAACGTATTCATAAAATGTAAGAGTTACGGGACAGAAAAAGAGGCTACTTCTAGGTGAATATAACTGTAGGTAATTAGCGCTGTGCGACCTGAATTGCACTTTGTTGTGTCGTAGCAAGAGTCGCTTTTTATTCAAATGATTTACGAAGTGAAACATCTATGCTAATACATACGCTGTTGGTGTGTGTTAGAAAACAAGTGCAATTTCTTGAAAGACTAAGAAACAATGCCTTCTCTGTTGACACTGGGCTTTATGCGTATGATAGTAAAAATTTAAGTTAATATACTTCTACAGCTCTTCAAATAACTAATTCATTTCGGTGTCGGTGGAAGGATTGCCTCTTTTTTCTGCTACTTCATTCGTATGCAGGCCTTACATAACTTTGAACAGCCACTCGTAATTCTTGACTAGAAATCGTAAAGCGATATTACACAATTATTCTATTAATATCGAAGGTTATTATTGGTTAGATAACAGTGTAGGACTATCTTGTTATGTGAGCAGGATTTATACGCGGATGGTAATTGCAAGTTTCAGCTTACGCGGGGTTGTAGGATAATCTGTTCTCTACACAACATAATTACCCGATCATTACACACATATATGTGGGCGGGTAGGTATATGGATTGTAGGAATACTGTTTTTTTTATATTGATGACTAAAAGTGTTTTGAATAAATTTGTACAATTTCGAAAGTGTATATAGATAACAATATTGTCGGTTTCAAATACTTGATGGATATAATTTATACATATTTTTTTATTTGTCAAATATTTCTTTACTATGAAGATAAGTGTGGGATTAATGAACAAAATTTAGAGTTTTAATTTATATTTCATATTATTATAATATGTATTGTTTCCCAATGGGTGTGTTCAGGCAGGTTGCACAACTTGGTTCAGTTGTTTGAGAACTTAATTAAATATTTGAAAACGATGAATGTACACATAAATAGTATCTAACCACGTTTGTCATTAGCCGTATTTTTAAGTGATGTTTTTTGTGATTTTCAGATTTTATAATTTATTATCAGTCGTTTATGTCCCACTGCAGGGCAAAGACAGGAGGCCTTTGCCCTACAGTGGGACACGTTTTCCTTCCTTCCACTTATAACACGCATCGCTTATCTTTTGCTGTTTCTGGACAATCCTTATGAAAAAAGTTGAGTTCGTCCCGCCATCTTCTCTTGGGCCTGCCGCGTTGCTGTTTCTCTGTTCTTCTGTTTTTCTGCGTTCTGTTTGCTGCTTTTTATATTAATAAAAAAATATTTACTGAATGAGTTGATAGTTAAGTTACATTGCTGTAATGCTGCAACATTTGTTAATATTCTTGATCCACTTCACTTTGAGAGTCGACAGATATTGTCTGTGATTTTTAGTTACGACGCATTATTTACGTCAATTTATTTAAAATACGTAACTACTTTATATTATGTGTTAAAATACATCATGTATTGTTCGAGCCTTTCATTGTTATTTTACTAGGTACAGCTCGCTTTTCAGCCTATCAGCGTAATTTATAATGTTATACTAATTGACGTTACTATGTTCAGCAGACTTTGAAATTCACTTAAATAATTAGGTTAATTATTTTGTCTGATTTTGATGATATTTAAATTATACGCTTCCCTCTAAAGTCTAGTTATTTACAAATAGGAATTTCGTTTCCGTTATGGTAGTGGTTCCCTGAAAACATTTCACTCACTGCTACATTGAACCGTTCGTAGATGCAGTACAAATTCAAATTCAAAAGTTATTTATTCAAACTAGTCTGAGAATCAGCACTTTTCGAACGTCAAAATTACATAAGACAGTCCCCAAAAAACGCCCACCCTTCATCACTTCCTAGTGATTTAGCTGGGAAGAAGAAGTGGCGCAACAGACTCCCCAGCAGAAAAAGAAATGATTCTGTGAAAATATTCCAGTGTCAGGAAATGCTGTACTGTCACTGTTTAATAACAAGCTTTTTTATTTTGTAGTAACGCTTTTATTATATAAATGGCATGCTATTAATTATTCAATTGTAAATCATAGTCAATATTTTAGTGCACTAGAGAGCGATATTCCATAATTTAATTTAGTAATACATAGTCATAAATAAATCGAAACAGCGAAAAATATTTGACAGCTATTTGCAACGTTGCCAATTTTCAGACAGGAGCCTCATAACAGAAGAAGATTATTTTTATAAATTGTTTTTTCATGACATTTCAAAGCTAATGCTCTAAACAGCAGCATCAACTGCGAAAGGTTGATTTACTTTTTGATCTTAGAAGATGTAAAGGACGAGGTCCACTACGAAATATTTTTTCTGGCTCCTCCAGAGCGGGTCAACGGGGTATTTTATTTTTATTATTCAATGAAGCTGTTAGCTATTACGGACCACACCTACATAAATAAGTTACATGTTAACAAAATTATAACCACCTTTAAAAACAACATCGAATATATTTTTCCTCCGTAGGTAATAAATACACCGTCAACACCGCCATTGTACGTATCGCAGTACCTGAATTATGAATAACTCGGTAGCCATTATCACAAGAGCTTTTGGTATGGCAGCCCGTAAGTACCGCGAGCTCGTCGAATCGGCTTTGCGTACTGAACCCATGAGGCTACGAAGTACCGATTAATTGAAGGCTTACTATATTGATTTTGTATTACTGTAAGCCGATAGAACTCACCGATATTAGTCAAATGCAGATGTTAATTTATTATTTAGTGTGTGTTTGTTAGGTTATGTTATGTCGGGGTTTATGTGTGGTGATTGAATATTAATTGGTGTTTCATTGTTTGGTCATCATTTGTCATATTTATTACATACCTATTCCTACGTTTTATTTACTGGGTTGTGATACTTAGCTAAAAGAGGCTAAAGACATTCGTTTGTTTCATATCTGCCTATATGTTATTAAGGTCCACCTTAAAAAAAAGTACGAGATCTCCCTGAAACGGCTGATTTATGAGGTTGTCGCAGTGAGTGCCTTTTGTAAATAAGAATCTAAAAAAATGTATAAAACAATTCAAAAGTCATTTCTTCAAACTAGGCTGAGAATCAGCACTTTTCGAACGTCAAAATTACATAAGACGGTCCACAAGAACGCCCGCCCGTCACCAGTTCGGTTTAAAGAAATTTATTCTCATAAGAACTTACAGTCCGCTTATAATGAGATACAAAGTAATACGTATATTGTATTGATAATACAATACAATTTCCTCCAGAGTATTAGCAGTTATAATGTACATACATGTTTCTTAAGTTCCTAGTGGGAAGAAGAAGTGGCGCAACAAACTCTCCAGCAGCATAGCTGGTTCAGTTAGAAAAACTTGATTCTATATAATAGCCCTTTTTTTTAAATAAATTGGCTCAAATAAAATAAACTAAGTAAACAATTATATGAGCTCATATAGTAATCTTTAACTTTGTAGAAGCCTTTTTGACATAGCATTTAGCTTCAAATCGTCGTCTTAGAGTGAAAAACTCTTAGATGCGAAAAACTGGTGGAAACTGGGCATTTATATTATATGCTGATCATGTATAACAGATTTTACTGCGCGATCAGCATATAGCTGATCGCGCGGTAAAATCTGTTTACGCGCTGCAGGATTTTGCGTGACGTCAGTATGATGCGTTGTTCATGTTCATGCATGTGGCGATATAGATGCCGCCACAAAGCTGCGTGTGTCGCGAGGTTTTTTTTTCTAAAAATGTCATAAAATAAAAAGTCAAAGTTGCATTCTCGAGCTTTTCACTCTAAGGCGACGAAATAGGTATAATGAGGTTTTCAGCAGTTCCATGCGCGGGTGAACATTTAATAGCAGAAAATCCGATAATGTCATCATAAAGAAACATTATTTAAATCTATCAAATTTATGTACTTAATGTGATCTTAAACATCGTCTTTATTCAACCTGTTGGTCCAATCTCAGTTTAAAAACACGAGTTTATACTGAATCGACGGCTGAGAGTCGAGTTTCAGTAGTATTTATTTCAAGTGCTCTCAAAACTTCGTAACTTCAAGTTTATACTTAAAGTTTCAGTTTGAGGAGTCGGTTTGTAAGTGAGACTGTTGCCTCAGAAATACGTTAGCAGACTGTTCATGAATTTTGAAGTAAACGAACATTGAGCTCAATAGTTGTACTTACTTAGTTGTAGACTTGAATTATTTTCTTATTCACTCGGTTCACTAATAAATACAAAAAGGTGGAGATTCACAGATGACTCCGCTCTGGAGTGTAAATGTGGTGCTGTCCCACAAACAATGGGGCACTTAATTTCGTGTCCAGCGTGTCCTGTTACCTGCTTGATGTAGGATTTGATGGCCGCTAATGAACGTGCCAAACTCGTAGCCAAATTCTGGACTGACTCTTTATACAAATTGTCATCGACACGATAAAAAGAAGAACACAAAAAGAAAAGAAAGTTCGCTAACTTAAAGCAGATAGTAATTCGAAGTTTGAAAAATTTGTAAGTTTACTTATCACTGACAAAATGTTTTGTGATCTGATCAAAGTGCTGGTTTAAATAAAGAAACAGCTCGGTTGAATTTGAGCTCACTTGCAGTCGGCGAGTAGTTCTGTTTACTGTGGATTGTGCGTTTAGTCGAAAGTTTCGATGTCAACTGCACAAAAACTGCATTCAAACTGCTATTTTGCAGCTGGCTTGCAGTTTACACGCAGATCGTCTCCATAGTTCCTACAGTGGTCCAACATCGCTATTCTAAAATAAAGGAGAGATATATCTGACCCTAAGGTCATTTCATATCTTTCCATGCGTCGTCGTACAGACACGTGGACTACATATATTTTACTTTTTAATATATTTCACACACCTATTTTGTTTTTATTTTATTTTATTTAGTATTTATTTCTGTAACTATTCACCCGTGACATCACTGTGGGCCCTATCAGAATACCAGCGCTGCGACATTTATTTTTAAATGTGCAGCATCACGATGAGATAGGAGCCTTTTGGCCTCGTGCAGGACTTTCTGCTATTTAATTTTACTTTGTTTTTTTAATTAAATTTTTTGTTTTTTAATTTATGATTTCCAGTGCGAGTCTCAATAAATACTTTTTCATGCCATCATGTATACATACTGTCCGACACGTTGTACTTGTTGCCACTGATTTCCGTAAGCATAGTAGCGAAACATAAAGCAATCTGTGATTCGTAAAGGTGTAGCTATCAACAGCTCAGCTGCAGCTTAAGTGATGTTTCAGATTATCTCGCGCTCGCCTTTCTCTGTTACCTACCGAGAGCAGAGTGATTTTAAAAACTTGTTACAAAGTGCATACTTACGGGTTGATGCCTCGTTAGTGTCAGTAGTAAAAGACGTATGAGTACCGCTTTGATGTTGCAAAAGTAACAATGTAAACTTACTACTTTTCATTGGCTCCATGAAACTATCTTTCGTAGCGGGAGCGACACGTATTATCACGTCTCATAATAAGAGGATCTAATTTTATTATAATGCCTTCTAAAACTTCAGAGCTACGCTTTTATCCAAGTATCCATTCCCCCGAGTCTTTATTACCTGCAATTGAAAACGCTCTGAGTCCCATTTTAAAAGTATCGGCCCATATCAATTCAGAAAACATTTTAGCACCCTTCCAACACATACGAATGCCAATTCGCACATATAAACACAAGGGACCCGAACCGAACGACCGGAATGTCATCCAAACGTTTTATAATTTCACCAATTATACAAAATTAATTTTATTTCTGTCTTCGCTTCAAAAAAGCGTAACGAGTTTTCAAAGCGACACGGGCGCTTTAAAGCACTTTATTGCGGCCCGCTCGGACAAGGGTAATGGTCTAAATTTATTGGGTTAAATGGCCCGTACAAGCGGAAATTCGAGCTAAATTGTTCAGTTGTCTAATTTTTGTGGATTTGATGCTTCATTTCACAGACTGAATGTCTAACATCGGACTGTGAGAATTGAATTTTATTTTAATCAAACGTTTTGTTCGGGAAGTGGATTGGAAATCTATTTGGTTCAAGATTGTGTTTAATGCATTTTGGTAGCGGGGTCGCCGATAAAGACTCCAAAAGATATCTAGCGTTTAATGGTACCCTGATTGCGCAATTGTTTGAATAAATCAAAAGTCATTGTGCCAGTGAGTTGAGAATATTATACTCCAGCCCAACGTTATATTATGTTGATAAGCAATTCTGTTTTGTAATAGAAAACCTGTCGTTTCAGTTGATAGTTTCCAGCTGCAACAGAACAGTAATAAACGAGCCCACTAGGTCTCTCAAGCATTACGTTACGGGTCCTATTCCGAAACCCCTCGCAAGCCACGAGGAAAATGGTAAGAAAAATAACGACCGGTAGACGTTAAATCACAGTAAATTTGAGTCTGGAACACAATAACTCAGGAGAACGCCGCCATAACTGTCGCAAACATTGTTCAGATGATTCACGCATTTGGTAATATCATGTTTTTCTCGGGTGCGCATTCCCGCGTTCGAGATTTGCGATCCACCACATTGTCTGGTGGTCACGAATTTCGCTTTCGAGCACGAGAACCTAGGTTGAGTTTCTGGGAAGAAAAGAAAAATATGCCCTGTCAACTTCTACAGTTATCCATCGTATTTGTACTCTCGTATCAGCTGTAAGTAAGAGAAGTTAGGTACTACAGTCAGCCTCAAAAAGATTCATATGAGAATACTCATTTGACTGTCTAAAATTTGTGTTTCATAAACTACTGCTTATTATGGAACTAGTTAGTTATAGTGTAGCTTAAAGTAAGTACCCATGTGTAATATGTTTTATGGCTTAACATTGATGTCGATGGTTAAATCTTTTCTAGTCAAACTGTTCACATTCTGATGAAAGGATTAGCCATTTTGACAGTCCATCTTGCGTCTGATATAGATTACATGACCTACATAGAAATAGTAAACACACACGACAAAAGAGACAATTAAATAGCGTGACATACCAACACGACATGAAACTGTACGGTAAACACATCGCTCACTCGTGACTACTGATTTCCCGAGGTAACACTAATAGCGCTCACTCGTTATATAGCGCGCTTGTTTATTGGCACTGCCGATCTTAATAATAGACCAACACATTCGCGAACGTTGACTAACGATGTTATTACGTTTTCAGCGTCAAACAATGAAATGTTAGTTTAGAATGGAGAGGGACTTGCAGTGGAGGATGTGGAATGTAACTGTAGATCAAAGAAAGATTGTACCTGCATACTAACACCCCCCCCCCCCCCCCCCAAAGCAGGGTAAAGGCCTCTTCTCATGCAGAAAAGGCACTAGTATTGATCACCAATCTTGCTCATGACGGGATGGACTTATATCCTATATATATTTAATATTCATATTTATAAACGCTAAAGTTTGTGAGGATGGATGGATGGACGGATTTTTGTTACTCTCTCACGCAAAAACTACTGAATGGATTTGGATGAAATTTGGCACACAGATACGTTTAACCCTGAATTAACACATATAATACTTTTTATCCCGATATTCCCACGGGATCAAGACTTATGCGGGTCAAACCGCGGGGCACCGCTGGTTATCTATAAGTCCAGGTTTCCTCACGATGTTTTACCGATGTTGACCTCATATGATTCTATCAAAAGTTTGTCAAGGTGTATCTTTGTATGTTTATAATAATCCTATTTTCTTTTCTTGGTTTATTATTGCGTCACGATCTGTTTTCGAACCCTTAATCCCACACACTTGTTATTGCCATTGTGTATGTATTGTATGCTGTCCACATTTACCTCAATATTGGTGTAAACCTACGGCTTTGTGCTACCAAATTTTTTATCTTTTCTAGTGACACCCATAGGAATTAACTTACTTTTAATCGGATCCTCATAATAGGGATGATGACATTTTTTTTTTTACTCCGTCTTTGAGATTATAAAAAAATATTGGACACGTATTTCTTCTTTTTTTACATAATCTAAAGATTACGACGATACATTGAGGTAAAATGTGCCATGACGTCACGAGTATGTAGATTTTATACGTACTAGTGACGTAGCGACCCCCACTCCCCAACTTAAAATGCGTTTTATCTAGGTAATTTTTTATTAATATGATAAAGCAAAAAATACGTGTCTAATATTTTTTTATTATCTGACTGACGGACTAATTTTTTTTTTTTTTTTTTACCCAGGCTTCATCCTTATTCTTGGTATTAAAAAAATATTTATAAAGTGTTGACATTTTGTCTAATTAGCAAACTTTACGAAGACTGTATGTACCTGTGTGTATTCTTGTAGATTTTGGTTGTGATATACATGCTAACATTTCTGTTGTAGCTTTGTGAACCAGAATCTAGAATGGAGGGATTATAAACGCTCCCATGCCTTTCATGAAGAGTATCTTTTGTTCCACGACACCAAGCCTGACCTCACATATGCCAGCCGATTCAATTAGCAGCGAGACAATGTTCGAGCCAAGGTGAGGTGTCGGAAGGGCGACACTAAATCTCCACAGAATTGAATCAAACGGCCCGGGCGACGGCTACCCCGGTGATAATGGTCGATTTATGCCTTGCATTGTCTCACCTATCTGTGTATGGAGATGGATTTTTAATTTTGTTATGGTTTGTGTGGTTTATCTAATTGTGAAAATGGAAAATTATTTTGTTTTGTTTATACAATTTTCATCATCGTTGTATGGTTTTGCCACAGGCTTTCGATTAGGTAAGTGTTTGAATCAAAGCTCTGACCTGAGGTTTTAACAAACAAATCAGCGTAGAGCTTGCCGGTACCGGACCACCGCCACGCTTAGCAGACTAGTTGTTGTGAATAAAAGAACACAGCTGAACATCACTCTAAGAATCGACTGATTAAATGGCAACTGCCTCTTACGACACTCGAGGAATTAAAGAAATTGTTTTTTTTTCTTCTAGGAACTAGAGTGCACAACAACAAACTCAGGCTAAAATAAATCCAAAACCAGACCCACAAGCAAAATATAAAGAAAAAAGCGGAGACGTATTCCCTAGGCGTAGTAAATCTTACTTATTTGTACACGCACAAGTATGTAAACTGGTAAACAGCCTGTAAATAACAATGCTAACGAGGTACTCGGCTGTAAGATACATGAGAAATGGAGGAATGTCTGCTAATACACTAATGTGTTACATGTCATACAAGTATGCTTACCTACATAGTTAGAGGGATGTATTTATATCTGTATGTTTGGAGTGGATTCAATAATGGCACTGCTATGCCGATGGTGAAAACAAAGAAGATTCATATAAAGGTTGTAATTCAGGAAAGATCTTTTTTTGCAGCCGTATCATATTTTTATTAGGGAAAAGAGTATTCTTTTTGTTGTTTGCACGATCTTAAACAATAACGTAATTAGTAGTTTGAGGAAAAGGTTTTTATTTCTTGGCACCTAAGTGGCTTTTACAGAAACTATTTTTGCACAGAGTCAATGGGAGCCCATCTCAAATTAACTTATGAAGAAATGTGAAATCAGACGGCGGAATAGTGTGGGACGATTTGATATCTTGAAATAATTTTCCCATAAATTTCCTTTTGCGGATTTTCCAATTCATATAATCAACATTTTCTTGGACAAGATTTGTCCTTTTCTTTATGTGCTCAGTATCGATACCAAAGCAACAATAAAGTCCAAACATTATGCATAAAATAACTATCAGTGCTGGTTTTATCACATCAAACCGTTATAAATGCGTCGAATTCCCTGCGCTAAGGAATAAATTTAGTAAATTCTACCGGGAAAAGAATAGTGGGCCTAAATTTACGGGCCAGGGAGGGCAGTAAAACCTCGTTAGCTTGAGCTATGTGCCATCTGAGACTGTATTATCTAGCAGTATATCAGTAACTTTTAGCCACAGTTTTGCCCGCAATCAGTTGTTTTTGCCGCGAAACGTACGGCTATTTTTCTTGGAGATAAAGTTGACGGGTTAAAACGTAGGTTTTTTGGAGCTAAACTGTGGAGATAAAGTAAAATAGATTCTTTGTGTTTTAGTAAAGGAGTTTAACAGTTTACTATATTGGTTTTGGGTAGTTTGGTCAACGTCTTTCTGTATGAACTGTACCCACATAAAGATAGTCTAGCATTATATCGAGGCCCAACAAAATCCTTTATCTCAGAAAACAATGCCTTTTTCGTAAATTCGAGGAAAGAATCAGGCCACACACACTTGAAAGATTTTTTGTAACCAATAGAGATATTCCGTAAAATCGTTTACAAAACTTCTGACACATATGATCAAATCATCAGAGCACAGACAGGCATCAATCACGCTGTCAATTATGATCGGATTGGCGGCATGCCAGGCGTATATCTAAATGTAATTGTCGAGACTTGGATTATCTTAATACTGCTGTATTAGCGGCAGAGATATGGTTATCGTGCGCTTACGGCTGGTAGGTGCTCTTTGTAGGAGCGGTGCGGTATTACGAAAGTCAGATTTGCTGAAGTCGCAGAAGCGTCTAATAAGAAGAGACGGTAAATGAGGTATATATACTTATTCTTAATTAAAAATAAATTATTCTATACGGTAGAAAGCAATAGGTTCATTAGAAAGCTGTGAAGGGCGGCATTTTTGTGTAATTTGTTTGTTTGAATGTGCAATTGATGATTAGTTTTGAATAGAATTTTATTAGTTAAATGACTCACGCGTGACTTTGCGGAATTCCATTATAAAATACAATAGACGTCGTATATTTAGTAACCTAATCCGTATAACTGTTCTCAAAGAGTCATAAAGAACCCTGTAA
Source organism: Agrochola lota (assembly GCA_947364205.1). NCBI lineage: Eukaryota > Metazoa > Arthropoda > Insecta > Lepidoptera > Noctuidae > Agrochola > Agrochola lota. Next base: position 12,976,503 of record OX376235.1, on the reverse strand, counting down.
GAAATCGACACGTGTTTCACCTCTCAACGAGGCATCTTCAGGATGACGATTGACTTGTTGCGAACCTGGACACGTCGTGTTGCCACGTCAAGCGTCGAGAGCAGTGTAACACACACTGTGTACACTGCATAAATATACGTCGACTATTGTATTTTAGAATTTTAATTTAAAATCGTTACCTCAATTTATAGACTTAGGGCACAGAAGCAGAAAATGAAGTCGATTTTCTGTCTATAAACTAAGTAAGTATTTAAATTTCTACTAAATACGACCACGTTTACTTTAATTTATTCAAAGGCCTTCAAAACTTAAGTTTCCTAGTAAATTCGGCCGCTACTCATGCAGACTATTACACCTTAGCGTAAACTGAAAAACTTTTATCGTAAACTTCGATTATCGTCATAAACAACACTAGACCGTTAGTTTTAAAATATATCGCTGCAGGGCCATTAGAGCGGGTTCCGTGACCCACATTCGAGAGGTTTGACAAAGCCATTTATCATGAGATGGTGGGGGGCAGGGCGGGTTGGTGGGATCCATCACGCTAAGTGCAGGATCCGCCATTATCATGCCCAATGATTCACGTGTATCTAACGGAAATATTCGAAGAATTTACTTCGGATCCTGCAATTTGTATACTGGGGGGTTTCACACTTTCCCTGTCCTGGGGCTTGTATGCGATGCATGGTGATCGTGTACTACTACTTCGTGGACAGTGTATATGAAGCAATGTATTTTCTTTAAAATGTTTGTATGCCAGACCATGGCGAGACATGTAGCTCATAACCCTATTATGAAATAAGACTATTATTGTACCATGATATAATGTAAATAAAAATATTTTATTCTATTCTAAAAAAGTGGTTGTTGAGTCCTTCCCATGTAGAAAGTATTAATGTTATACAATGCCGCCCATGGGCATGTGATGTGTGTATACGTATTTTTCTGAATATTTATGAAAAAAAAATCGAAAGTTTATAAACATTACACATATTTTTCTTTTATCTTTTTTTTTCAAAATCCCCTTATCATTTTATGGACTTACACTTTTTATTGTCTTCACCTCCGCTTTTTTTCACAGTCGACAAATTTTAATAAAAAATGTTGGTTAATCCGATAAAATAACTCATAGAAATAATAAACAAAATCCAAATCGAGCCAATAACATCGGAGATATGGCAAACGCTCCAAAAATAAAAAAAACAATAACATATAAATATTAAAGATAGACCCCCCTTTTAAAGTTAATTTTCGATAATTTTTCATGAATATTCAGAAAAATACGGGCGGTCACATGCCCATGGGTATTGTAAAGAACGATCAAAATCTGAAGATGAATTGTTAAGCGTTTAGCAACGTGCTGAATGGCAATAACTTATCATAAATTTTTCAAGACGGCTCATATATCTCATCAATCATGTTAATCGTAGTAGAATTTTTCAACGCAGAGATGGATAAATGAGTTAGTACCTACCTAGTAAACAGTTTTATGGAGAGTCGCCTTTAATACCCATTCAAAATCTATGAGATTCATTGAACATTTCGAATCAATTTACTACCAACAGCGCGCCGATTACTTATAAAACGTCCAAGGGGAGGTGCGGCTATAACGAACCATATTCTTCATTATAAATTGCGCGATTAAACGAAGTATAGCCGGCGCAGATTTAAAATGTCGTCCATTACTCGTTCGTTTTAATATTAAATGCATGAGGTGTCTGTGGAAATATTAAAAGGAAACAAGTCACGTTTAGTTGCTGCCGGGAAAGCGCTATATTGCTGTCTCAAGTTTATGGCTTAGCCATCTTCATATTATAGAGTGTGTATCTTTATATTTATTAGTAGAAGCTATATTAACCGTTTTCGTGAGCGGTTAAGTTTCAGAACGGAATGTTATTTGATATAATATAATACCTAAGCAATAATGAATGTACAGTGCAACTATTTTCTTAATGTCCCTCGGCAAACTTCGTGTTTCGTCAGTCGTCGGATTTCTATCAGTTGCCCTTTGCACTTGGTGCGTATACGTATTGAGTCCTATCGCTGCGCCGTCAACCATACTTGGGTGAATTTCCCAAACGACTTTTTTTTTGTCTTCATTGAAATTAGTATTTGAAAAAAGGAATATTGTTCTGTACTATTTTTTTTGTATTCATTAGGTATTTATTGGGTTGTGGCATAAAATATTATTTGTCTAAGTCTATTTACAAAGGTAGAAATAAATACATAAACCTCTATTTTTGTCACATCGGTGCTGTCCCTCTACTTTTTTTACAAGCAAAAACGCTTATATCGTTATAAAAATAAGTAACTTAAGAATATAACTTATTCTATTTCATAGAATATTAGTTTTATTATTAATATGTAGCATATTTTATTACGTAATTCATAATATTTATTACTGAGAGGCATAAATGTACTTGTCTCGCAAAATTTTGTCATATCGCTGCACAAAAGTAATTTAAACCTAACTTTGCATCGATGAGTCCGACAGTGTCCCCACCCCAATTTTATTTCCCTCGTTAGTGTGTGCTAGTGCGCAGTCAGGACGGACGTGTGTCAAATCGCTGCATATTCCCGCCAATTACGTAAGTACGACATTTCAGTTACTTCCAAGCAATTATTTTATATTATCGGTGGTTGCATTTTTCTAGTGTAATGTGAAGTTTTATTACGATTGTTTGGTTCTAACAGACATAGTAAGTAAATTAGCATCATTATAGGTACTTGAATTTAGCCTAAATATTATACATTTTTCATAATTTTCAAAAAAGTCGATAATTTCTCACGTCGCTGTTCTCATATCGCTGTAATCGGTGGTCTTTTTTACCACCGATGTGATAATTTACACCGATGTGATAAGAAAAATCAATCGGTGTCTTAAATATCATATCGGTGTTTTGATTCATGATCGACGCATAGTTTTGTCACATCGGTGGATTGTTTTATCACATCGGTAGATCATATTATCACCTCGGTGTAATTTTATCATATTGGTAGACATAGTGTCATTTCATTAAAGTAAACAAAAAAACAATGGAGCATACCTACAACCATACATTATATACATACATATACACATATTATATTTTTTAACTTTCATAAATATTAACTTGTGTGCAGCTCGTGCCGCACACAATTCGTTCGAGTAATTTTGTTTAAGATTAATTTTGTTTAAGAATGCTGAAATCAAAACTAAACGAGGAGGAGAAAAAAGAGAGAAAGAGGTTGATGGAAAGAATAAGAAAAGCTAAAATCAAAAGTGATCCTGTGTTAAGAGAGCAGCATTTAAGAAAAGACAGAGAACGCTTAGCTAAAAGAAAGGCAGCTGGACTTATCCTAACCCGAAGCCAAATGACTGCACATGCACGTCGCAATGCACAAAAGAAAAACCGAATCAGTGCCCGTGCATATTATCAGCGGAAAAAAAATAAGGCAAATGGTGCCCGCAACAACCCAACAAGTGTTTCAGAGACCAATGACGCAGAATCGCTACCGAAAAATCAAGATAATGAGCCCGGTATTTCTCAAGAACTAATAGGACCTCATAGCCCACGGCTATTGCGACAGAATGTTCGATGTAATAGTCCTAATTTGCGTATTGATGCCATAGTAGCGAGTAGTTCCCACTATTTACGTACAAGCAGTCCCCTAGATTTATCAATAGCATCTCCTTTACGAACGCCAAGTATTAGTTCTATAAATTCAGAAGAATCAACATTACGCCCAAATAGTCCTAACTTAGACACATCCTTTAATACTGTTAAATTCAAACAAGACATTAAAATGAAATTTCGTAAATATCAAAACGTTAAAACTCAGCAAATACACGATTTAAGAAAACAATTGGCAAAGGCTAATAAAGAGAAACTAATGTACAAAAAGAGATACATGAGACTACATCAAGAATTTAAGAAATTAAAACAGAGTAATTTAGAAGTGAGACGAATCCCAACGAAGCCAAAAAATATAGACCTGCAAAAACGTATCCGTAAGATTGTTGTTCAGTTTTTTGAGGATGATGAAAATTCAAATCTTTGCCCAGGTAAAAAGGATACTGTCACACAAAATGGAGTAAAAAAACAGAAAAGGCTGATGAAAGACACAATTAAAAATTTACACAAAAACTATTTGACTTCGGGCTACCCTCCAATCAGTTACGTCACTTTTACAAGAATGAGGCCGTTTTGGGTCACGCAGCCAAAATTAAACTTGAGAAATACATGCCTATGTGAGAAACATGAGAACATGGATCTTGTTATATCATCTTTAAAAAGAAATCGTATCATAAAAGAAAACACCACGACTGAAATTCTAAGTAGTATTTGCTGTGATATTTTTAAGGTAGAATGCCTGCAAAGAACATGTCCTGTCTGTAAGAATCGTCATTTAAATTATCAAGAATTTGATAACTCCAAAGATGTTATTTATTGGAATTGGAAGAAGATAAAAAAGAATTACAAAAAAAATGGAGTCGATAAAATAGCCGTTAATGTAGAAAAAGTAAAAATAACCGTTAAACCATTACAACTAATCAAAATATTTGAAAACAATCTGAAACCGTTCTTAACACATTGTAGTAATATACGAAATCAAAGTCAAGCTTTTAAGCACTACAAACAAAACATGACTGAAAAGGATTGTGTCGTTCACATTGACTTTAGTGAGAACTATAGCTCCAAGTACGGGTCCGAAATACAATCTATGCACTTTGGTGGCAGTCGTCAACAATTCACATTACACACTGCTGTAATTTACTATAAAAATAAGGAAGAGAATATAACAACTCAATGTTTCTGCACTATTAGTTCTTCACTGCGCCATGATGCTGCCGCCGTTTGGGCTCACCTTGTTCCAATATTAGAAGAAATTAAACAGGAAGCTCCAATTGTTCAGAATCTTATTATTATTTCTGATTCTCCATCAGGCCAGTATCGGAATAAGAAAATTTTTTATATTATGTCCCAACTCAGTATTTACTGCTCTTCTCTGACTAACATAATATGGAACTATAGTGAATGTGGTCATGGAAAAGGTGCGCCAGATGGAGTAGGTGGGCTACTGAAGCGAACGGCGGATCGATTTGTTGCACACGATGGTGATATGAATAATATAGACTCTTTTGTAAACTATTTAAAATCTGCTGTCCAAGGCGTGAAAATTAGTACTGTAGAAGAATATGAAGTTGAAGAAAAGGACTGGCTTCTCCCTACAAATTTGAACACATTTCGTGGAACATTGCAAGTCAAACAAGTCATTTGGACTAAAGAAGCTAAAAATCGTATAGTTTTACGTCGACTTTCTTGTATAGAAGATGAATGTATGAAATATGTTGTTAAATGTCCACATGGCAAACATCTAGACTTCCACAATTTGTCAACCGAACACGAAATTAAGTCTAAACCTCAACTTTCTACTTCGAGTAATAAAAAATCCAGAACTAAATCCAAAATAGATATCACTAAAATGCGACCAGTAAAGTTAACTGACAAATTAATTTTGTTCCCACAGCCATCACATTCAAAGTATTTTACACCATCAAATACTTTAAAAATCTCGGAAAATGCGGCACCCAGATCATCCTCTTCGACAAAAATGTCTGAAAATTTGCTATTGAACTATGTAGATCTTGATCAAAGTACTCCTGCCTGTTCATTTTTAGAGAAAATTGACACGAACATTTTAGTTGGTTTAGAGGAATCAACTCAATTCGTAAATAAAGAGGATACGGTAAAAGCATCTAATAGATTTTCAAGTCCTACCGTGGAAGACAGTGACACCGATGAGGAAATATTTAGAATAAAATCTAAAATTAACTTTAAAAAAGAAAAAAATGAGCCACGTAAACCAACTCCTGACATCAAACAGAGATTTAATTATATATTTGGTTGCAGTGACACTGATGATGACTTATTTTGATCTGGGCTGATTTGTTTTTAAAATTTTTATTTTTATTGTTTTTAGTTTTAATTGAAAAAAAAAAGGTTTTTGTTGTAACAGATAATAATTATAAAAGTACGTAATTAAGTGCTGTGATTAACTATAGGTATACTACATAGTCTTCTATGACTTAAAAGTCTAATTATGGTGCAATTTAATAAAAGTGGAGTACGAAGACGGTTCAAGTTCTGTAGTGATTTATGTTGAACTTAAAGGCTGATTAACATAATAACCAAATTATACTGACAGATTTAATTTAAGTTTTTTTTTTAAGGGTAAAGATTATTTGCTAGATGTAAGATATAAGCGATCTCTATGTAATCTATGATACTTACGCACTGAGAACAAAGATTTTAAAAATATTAAATTAAGTGATAATTAAAGCTGTGATTATTGTAGTGTTGTTATGATTAAGGTTAAACTTAAAAGGCTGATTAATTAGGTATATAAAGTTTTCTTATATAAAGTTTCTATTCTTAGTATTGTTGAACCTAGAACGCCACAATGTTTTAAGTGTACACATGGCAAAACAATTAGCTTGATCGCCACATTAATAAATGTGTATTGTACAATAACGTACAAGAAATTTTTGTTTTTTATACTTCTTTTAAATAAACACAATGATAATAAAAAAAAACATTATTTTTTATTCTAAGAAAATAATACCCTTAGTTCAGGTATTCAGTTCTTAGTCACTCCTTCAAAAATGTATAAGCCTAATTTCTTTTTTGATGTTCAAAGGTGGATAGATTATCATATCGCTGTATATGTATATCACATCGGTGAATAAATTTATCATATCGGTGTACAGAAAAGATAATCGGTGCCGGATTGTCACATCGGTGGAAACCAGAATTCAAACTGAATTTTCTCCATAGTCTTAAAAGATACGTTGATGGTTACCAATAAGGGAGTATTTAGTATCCTAAATATTACATTAAACATGAAAAAAATAAAAAATATATATAAATGAAAAAGTTCACCGATATGATAAGAAAAATGGCATTTGTTGAAATTCACCCACTTACCAAGTGCAAAGGGCAACTGATGGCCAACAGTGATAGCCTAGTGGTATGACCGTCAGATTGCAAGTCATAGGTCTCGAGTTTGAACCCAACGCCTCTGGGTTTTCAGATTCATGTGCATATTGTATAATTATCACTTGCTTCAAAAACGGTGAAGGAAAACATCGTGAGGAAACCGTCATGCCTGAGATATATTTCTAGACGGCATGTGAAGCCAAGTCAGAGGCCCATGGGCGGCTTTAATACTTTGACACTAGGCTAGTCACTAACCACACGAAACCCGACGACTGCCGAAACACGAAGTTTGCCGAGGGACATTAAGAAAATAGTTGCACTGTAAACGAAACAAAATTAGTATATAGCGATCGTCGGAGGTGGTGTTCTGTAGTGTCTGCCTTCTCCTATGGGAAGAAGGCGTGAATTTATGAATAATAAGCAATAGCATTAGGTACTACTGCAACTTATGAAGTTTCAGTTGAAATATTATTATAATATAATATATGTTATTATATTAATTTGACTAAAGATAAGTATGAGAGAGATCATTTTTGTAGATTTCAAATAAAATAAGCCTGATGGACAAAAGGAGATAAAAATACTTCTCTAAAAGCCAAATCCAACGGCGGCGGCGCTTTGGACGTGAAATAATAAGTACAAACACGTGTAGAAGATACGACCCACATAAAAGTGACAAAGGGGTTTTAGGAAATAATAAAATAAAACAGGCAGGCTACATAATAAGCTGGTCTTCTGCAAAAACTTATGTCCCAAGTCCCAACGCCACGGATAAAATGAACTACAAACATAAATCATTAAACTCAAAGTCAAAAGTCAAATCATTTATTTCAAATAGGCCCATTCGTTTATTTCTAAGCCACTTTTAAACGTCAAAATATAAAAAAAACTAGTCGCCCCTCCCAAAAGGTAGTTTTCGAGTTTTCGTATGGAGAAGAATGGGCAAGAAACTCCACCGTTACTCTTTTAAAATGTTTTAAGAAGGCGATGTACCTAGAATAAAATTACTAAACCACAATAGGTAAAAAGAATTAAAAATGAAGCAACGACAGATAAATTAATTATGTGATAGAAACATGGGGTTCACATATTTACAAACATTGTAAAAGTAAACGATTTTCCTATAATTTTACAGTTAATAAGTCAGTGTGTGAGGAAGTAATCACAGAATGTAAAATCAATACCTTACAATAAACATAATTTATACAATTAAATTAGTAACCAGTTTGATTTTTTCTAGATTTTAGATTATCCTATGGAGCAGGACCAGTATACTGCCACGCATTCTTATCTTGAATATAATCCTCTAATTTGTAATATGTTTGTTTAACTAAACGCTTAGAGGAGAAGCTCACTGTTGAGTAAGCGGTTGACGGCAACCCTGTCCGACTAATAGAGCACATTCATTTTGTTAAATTGCTCGATTAAAAGCGCCATAAGCCGCAAAGATTTAACTAGAAACGCGAGAGAGATCGTACAAAACAGTCTTTTTCGACAATAAATCAAAAAAATTGTCTGGGACTTCTGAGTTTTTCCTTCCAAAAGTTTTTGTTCACTGCAGGGATTTTTTCGTATTTTTTCGCAAAGAAACTACTTCTAGACAAATTCAGTAAAATACTGGAATGCAGAACGAAAAGTGCAATTTCCGACGATTTGCACTACGCAGCATTTGAATATAAACATACTTTGGGGTTGGAAATAATGCAGGTCATTTAAATGCATGTAAAGTTGCCGTGATAAATAAAGCACGTTTAGATCGGAGGGATACTGTAAGACTAGGCAGCAGTAGGCAGTTTGTAAACATGCCATGGCGCAAGATAGCTAAAATTTGTAGACTCTCACGCTATTTACAACAAAAAATAGGATATCGAGTATCCATTATGGTACTAATACACGAACGACGAGATATCAGTAGAATTGATGTCATAAATTGATATTGAAAGAGTAAGTGAAATATTTATTAGTTTTATCTTCAACAAATAAATACGAGGCAAGTTATCAGTCAGTTTTATTGCTCTCGATGTAAGTAGTTGCTGAGTGAAACATCGTATCCTTGCGCAGACGTTTAGAGAAGTACAAATGACTCGTGTGATGTAGCACGATTTATAACCCAACAAATGATTTGACCTTTGCTATACTCGTATCTTTCTCACAATAAATTTTTTGAATTTTCAGTCCACGGCAACGAGGAAAACATAACAAATCGTGATTTCTAAAATAATATTCCGGGTTTCTGTTTAGTGTTAAATTTAAACGCTTTGATATTTCAAATGAAATACAGTAACGGAAGTTCGCCAACTTTCTCCACTAATACGTCAGTGGGTGATCCAAAAAGTCACTTACTAATGGCGTACCTACACATTTACATAAAATATAGTCTATTTAAAAATACTCCATGTAAAAGTCTTGGGTAGTTTTTACAATAATATTTTTTAGTATTTTATTGCTGTGGCTGAATTCCAGGGGATTTTACTGGGAGTGACGCGACTGGAAGGGGTCCAAGAAACTTGAGGCGTAAACATGACAACGTCCTTTGCAGTGGAACGGTAAACTGAGGCAGAACAAAGGATCGTGACGGCTACCGCTGACTTGAAAGACATTAAAGTTGGACCGCGGGGAAACGCCTACAAGCAGTTTGGGGTTATTTGAAAAATTTATAGTATTAGACAGGTCGGTAAGTATAGAGCATGTCGACTTGTAAGTTTATTTTATGTGAAAGTAAAGTAAAGTAAACATTCATTTGCATGGATTGCAGGTACGGTAAATAAGATAAAATATGTCAGTAAATATATCAGTCAAAATATGGGTGATCCTTGTACAATCATAACTTATGCGGCATGCAACATTATTATAAAATTTGTGAATTAATATGAAATGAAATGCAATGATGAAATAGTTAAATTATTTTTGAGGTATTATAGTTCAACAATAAGTGAGTAGCTGTTTAGAAAAATATACATATTAGATTGATTTATTTTATATTAATAGAATCTATATAATAATCTATAGAATCGATATTATATTAACTTAAACAAATAACTTTTATTTACTTATAAAATATTTTTTTAGGGAATGTGTAGGTTGCCTCTTGCAATAGCACTATTTTTAACAGCGGGTCACTAAGAAAATATCTCAAGGACATCCACAAACGATCTAATATAGAACTAACAGAAATAGAAACAATGGAATAAAACTGGCATGTCGATATAAAACGGGACAATCATACTATTTCAATGTTAACGACATTATATATAGGTATGATATTATTTTTATTTACGTAACATCGTAAGCCTGAATGTCAGCCATCGTAATATTAGTGACGTATCCGCAGAGGACGCCATTCCCCATTATTACTTCACCATTGTGCCATTTGGTAAGAAAATATTTACACTTTACCGTTATGGTTGCTCCCCGGGCGCGTTTTGCGATAGTTAGATGCCCTAATAGCAACATTACCTTCAGAATTAGATTGCAGGGTTGTCGATTTTTGCCCGCCGACTTTCTGACAGTTAGGTGTATCAATAAGCCAGATTGCGCTATCATAAAGCGTTTTTTTAACATTTTGAGTCTTGTCTCATCTCAATTACTGTTTTTGTGAAGTAGATAAAAAATAATTCAGAAATAAGTTATTATCTATTTAACATTTAAAACTAATATTATAAAGAGAAAAGATTAGATTTTTTGTATATTTGTTTGTTACGATTTCACGCTAAAACGGCTGAACGGATTTGGATGAAATTTGGTACATGAGTAGACCATAACCTGGGTTGGGAACATAGTATACTTTTTATCCCGATACTCTCACGAGACCGAGACTTATGCGTGTCAAACAAAAAAAAACACGCTATCCTTGCCAAGTTGTTCTTAATTTCAATTTTTATTTTTTAACTTTTTTATTTGTTACCCGTCTTATTTACGTTAGTCAATTTTAGTTTATTTTATTTTAGGTTTAGTTTAGTATATGAAATTGCAAAGCACCATGATATTGTTATCGTCATTGTCTTGTTTTCCATAAATTAATTTGTACTATTATTGATTTCTATAATCTCTCATCATAATATTTACTTGCACTATTATCATTTACTTATACTAATAACGCTTGTCATATCAACTTATTAGTCACAACTTTTATTTGCCATAAAATAAGTTTCCATAATAGCATGTGTTATAATCATTAGTTTCTATAAGTAACACATTACATAATCGATACTTGACTTATGCAACATTTAATATAATTTAGAAACGTTTATTGTTTTGTACAAAAATAATGTCACTAAGGCATTTGGTCTGTAATCAAATGATTTATTACAGCAAACAATCTTTATACAATAACAGTTTGTCAAAATCGAAACGGCTAGGTTAGGTTAGAACTGTGACCACACAACGCGCGAAGGAGAGCGAGCGCAGCGAGCGTGTCGCGGCAGCGGCCGCGGAGCGCTAGATTGCCTCTTTTGCAAAGCAAGCATGCATGGTAGATCAGGTTTATTTTTAGGTTTCCTTGTGAATACTGACTGATTATTTATGTCAGACTTATTTTGTTTTACTACAGTATTAACTGAGAATATGTTAATAGCAAAATTATTAATTTTAACATGATCATAACAGCAAAATTGCAGGCGCTTGTACTGAACTAGCATTATTGTGCTAGTATGGGCAAATGAATATTATGGTGAATACATGTTATGGAAAACGACAGTAGTGAAAATGAAAGATATAGCAAATAAATTTATGGATTCAAATTATTATGACACTTGATCGATTATGACCAATCAAATTAGTGAAAATGATTTTATGTAATTTCACGACTATGGCAACTGAAACGTTATTTATGAAATTATGGAAAATACAAGTACCATACACCTACCATGTACCAAGTACACCTATCATAGGTGTATAAAATTATTGCATTTTAAATTATGGCAAACATTAGTAAACCATTGTATTCACTGCTATGTACGCCATAATTGTCATGTACATTAGTCCTTTAGTTATTAAGATTATTTCTAGCATAATTATGTCATGTACTGTTAACGCACCCGTGCCGACCGAAATCTGTATGTGATACGGCTGTGCTTTGTTTTAAATAATTCAATAAATATTCCGCGGGGCACAGATAGTAAGTTATATAGTCAAAAACAATTCCATTTGAGGTCAGCGTATCTTCTACTTGAGATTAATTAGTAAATTAACAAGCACGTCTGAGTGACCACAACCAAATTGTATCCTGCCTACAACAACATAACAATAGAAATGTGTGCTCAGCCAGTTCGGCGCTTAACTCGAAGCTAAACTAAAATCCTTTGTTCGTATTATGGCATTAATGAGGTACGAAGCGTTTCGACACCACATAACACATTGTTATGGAGACTATTCGAAACAGGAACGACTGAGTACAGTACCACAGAATAAATAGATACGTACAGAAGGTCCATGGGCGTACCCTGGGGAGGGCAGCTGCCCCCCCTGGATTTTTTATGCCTAAGTATCTACGTACTGTTATGTTAGAGATACGTTAAGACTTACAATACAATTACAATTACAATATATTAATTTTAGAAAAAACGGCACTGCGCGGCCGTTCATGTTGTATCATGCAAAATACGCGAATGCAGAGAGGAAGCACTTGGGCTCGGTCACCAGCTACCGGGCCGACAATTTTGAAGGAGCCAAACATAGGCGACGAAAAATATTCATTATATAACCATATCGAACTATGTTTAACATGTTGCGACCCGGTTTAAGAAAATTCCCATTTGTCCACCCCCTGTGCCAAAAGCTGGGTACGCCCATGAGAAGGTAACGAGCGATAACAGGCATTCGCACACATGGACGCGTACTGACGGTGCTCAAACTGTCTCGAATGCTAGTCGCGAGGGCGCTTGCACTCTCTGTCTGTGAAGCGTGTCTATGTGCGCGTTCGCCTATTTTCGGCAGTTGTATGGATCTGGCCTTCTGTATCTATCTATTCTGTGACATTCGCTCGCTACTATTGAGCGCATACAATGAAAGTTTATGGGCGCTGCTTCGTCGGACTAACTTTAACTTGGCTGGTTCTTGATGATGTGTCTTTTTCATGCTCCATTAGCAAAGGAAGTTTTGTGTAACGACGTTTTGTAAAATTAAAGTCATGTTTTTGTACAAGAGTTTACGAGGCAGACGATTTGTTTTGACTGTTTTTGAACTGCAATAGTTTACCTGTAGTCTGACAACCAGTCTTATCAAGGGTAACCAGTTTTACCCAGGTACTAGGTTGTGGAGGCCAGATAGGCAGTCGCTCCTTTAAAAAAATTGGTATTCAGCTGCATCCGGTTAGTCTAGAAGCCGACCCCAACATAGTTGGAAAAAGGGTTTTTATAGATGACACTTTTTTGTTTAAAAATACGATAAAACCAAATAAAATTTATTTTAGATCTTTATATTAGTTTCCTCTTTAATAAATGTATGTGAAACTTTATCATTTATCAGCAGCAGTTACATCTACGAAGGGTTGTTTAAGAATAAAAATATCTAAAAATGAATCCCTATTTCCCTTGGTCACGGCATCACGCGTGAACGGCTGGACCAATTTCGCTAATTCTTTTTTTGTTGTATTCGTTATTCTCAGGACAAGTTTCTTAGGATAGGTAAGTGAAGGTAGGGTAAGTAGGTAGGTATACAAGTAGGTAGGTATGTAAGTAGGATATGTAGGTAGATAGGTAGGTATGTAGGTAGAGTAGGTAGGTAGATAGGTAGGTAGGTATATAAGGACGTAGGTATGTAGGTAAGGCAGGTAGGTAGGTATGTATGTAGATAGTTAGGAAGGTAGGTAGGTAGTTATGTATGTAGGCAGGTAGGTAGGTAAGAAGGTAGGTAGGTAGGGTAGGGTAGGTAGAAAGGTAAGTGCACCGTAGATAAGTATGTACTTAGTGCTACCCGTGCGAAGCCGGGGCGGGCAGCTAGTAATAATATTACATTTTGTAATCTGTCTATTGTAAAGAGCCCAAACTCTAAATGTCAACGAATTTTAACGTTGCTAAATTGAAGAGTGCACCTGTGACGTAGCATAACTGAAGTGACAGGTATTACGTTTAGTCGTTTACTTGACAGCTGCCTCGTCACGTGGTTTTTTTGTTTACCTTTATTTAGCTACCCTAAACCTATGAAGTATAGGCAGATTGAGTCTACCCCTAGCATTGCTCAAACTATCTGTTTATTTGGGGATCGTTTAGATCACGATTGTTCTGCTGAAAACTGATTGGCACCAGGCCTTCACCTTGCATAGCATCTGTTTTAAAATTCGAATGATACTTTTCTATAAGAAAATCTAATCGTCTTCTTCATAATATTACGGGTTACTTCACAGCTGAGCAGTGGTGGCCCCGACTTAGAGTTTAAGGTTCGAACCCTGATAGTCGCTTTACTTCGTGTAAATTATTTCATCACCACTGCTCTTAAATTACAATGCTTGTAAATATGTGAGAACCATGTATCTATCACATAAGTAATTAATTTATCTGTTGTTGCTTTTTTTCATTCTTTTTACCTATCGTGGTATAGTATTTTTTCTTAGGTGCATCGTCTTCACATATAATTATATAACTAATGTACCTACATAAAAAAAATATTGTGAAACATTTAAAAGAGTAACGGTGGAGTTTCTTGCCCATTCTTTTCCATACGAAAACTAACTTTTGGAAGGGGCGACTAGAATCAATTTTTTGTAATTTTTGACGTTCAAAAGTACCTTGCAAGAGCCTATTTGAAATAAATTATTTGTCTTTGACTTAAACTGACCCAGTAAAGCGGATTATAGGCTAAGTATGACTTCACAACTTCGCGTTCCGAATCCGCACAAATTCCGTATCACGTAATTTATTCTCCATCGTAAAGGTACATTTCTTTATTTTTACTTACAAAAACACTTTATGAATTTAAGCAGGTGACACACATAAAACTTCTTCTTTCAACTATTTTGTGCGAAGTCAGTAACTCCTAATACTCTAGGTGTGTTCGTTAATAAAAATACCCCGTCATCTTTATTTAACAGAGTCATAAATATTCGACGGTAGTTATTTGCGTGTAACATGCAAGATATTTATGCAGCCTCATTTTTTGCGAACTATTGTCGAAGGTGTAGGAGTCAGAATATGACTCTCATTTGTTATATTTATTTTCGTATTTTGTTTAAATGACTTGCTGCCATGTCAGAGATTCTTTTGGCGTATATGAATACTGTTTTGAGCATGTTTACTAATGAGTTTATTTGCTTAGATAGAAAATACTGTCCTTTGTTAATTGCTTTTAATTGTAACTTGATATTCTAGATGTTTTATAATTATTAGGGCTGATTTTTCAATAGTCCGGTAACTTTTATCTAAGGGTATATTTTTGTAATAAAAATATGTCAAGCTGTCACATTTATTCTTCAGAAAAAAGATAACTGACTATTAAAAAATCAGCCCTAAGATGAATATCCGTCCGCCCGGTTAATGGCAATATTAGTTCATCCCCTACTAAATGGGTCTTAACATAACTGGCGAAATGGAAGAAAGAAAGGTGACCTACTATAGGTACCTATATACCTCTGCCTAACCCAACGGGAAATACAGGCGTGATATTATCTGTTATGTTTTGTGAGACAACGTTTTCACGAAAAATTGGAATTTCCAAACGTCTGACTGAAATTGAAATTGACTTCCCTCATTCAATCTTCCTATTCACAAAGTCATCGCAAATATAAATCCAGAGACAAGCTACCTGAGATTATAATCGAAGGCAGTGTGAAGTGGCTTCATGGGAAGTGAAGCCGGAGTATCCGGGCGGAGATTGGCGCTGGCAAAGTTATTGTGTATCGGTAATTTTGCCTGTCAGCCGGATATTATGCTGAGACACTGAGAGAGCTTTGACACAGTGATTAGGTGATTACCAGAGGTTTGCTATACAGGAACCAAGGTGAATGAAGGGTTGAAATTGATTGAATATCACTAAATCATATCCAAACTGCATTTTTTTGGTCTCAAAGTAATATCGAAAGGTATGCAAGGTGTATTAACGCATACATATCTAGCAGAAAAGTCTTTTTAAATAAGGCCAGACGTAATAGCAGGTCTGCAATATACTCGAAAAAAAAAATTATTCGGAAGGAGACTACGCTATGATTCTTAGGATTAGTTATTAGGATATAATTAAAATTATTAAGATCATCAGATAACTTGAAGCTTAAAATGCCAATGCATTCCTCAACTTTCCTTGACAAATCCTTTACTGTCCAGGCTGCTCGTTTGTGGAATGCATTACCAGTTCCAATAAAGCGCGCGCAGTCGTTGCCTGTATTTAAATGTAAGACTCGTGAAAGAACATTACTTGTCGTTATGATTTTGTTTTTATCGTTAGCTGTAATAATATTCGTCATTTAAATTCGTTGCTTATATAGTTAGTATGTATCTATCTATGTATCTATTATATAGCACTTATCTGTGTATCCATTATACGTAGTATATTATACTTATATACCTTTTATTTGCACCAAAGACAGCCCCATTTTATGTCCAGAGAATCACTGTCCATTCCAAGGTTGCCTAGAAGAGATCGCAGTAAGCGATAAGGCCGCCAATTGTATATTTTGTAGTGCATTACTTTTTCTATATGTAATGTATAATCTGGTGTACAATAAAGTATATATAAATAAATAATAAATATAATTTTGCATGAGTCTTGTAACATTATTTTATGAACGGGATAAATGGGATCGTAGCAGTGGCGTTCTGTTGTTTCTGCCTACTCCCTGGGGAAAAAGCGTGAGTTATTGTATGTGTATACATATTACTCTTTATTTATCATTAGTAGCAGATACTTACTCGAGTCGTAATGTTAAGACGCAGATATATACCAGTGACCTCGAGTGGTTAGCTTGCGTGTTCTGTACTGAGCTCACACAACGGGTCGTACGTCCAACCAGTAATAGGGACTCACCCTTCAAGGAGCACTGTCCCAAATTAGACACATTATTAATTTAATATACATAAAACATACAGTATTTTAATAAAACATGTATACTAAATTATCAATAATTAAATTAGCTTTAAAATGGTGAAGGTTTCAGAAAAATATGCTTGATAAGTTTTGCGGGATTCTCAGTTTTTATCCGCATTAGACATAATTTTACAAATTAATTTCACCGTGTAATAAAAACAAAATCTAAAATATTCATACATTAAGAAAATGCTCTAATTTAACATATATTTTTTCATAATCTTCAACACTACTCGTTTAGATGTGATCTTCAGTATAAAATCATTAAAAGTCGGTTACCGTCGCCTTAACCGTGAACTTATGGTAAAATAACCTAACATTACTACGCCCGTAATCACGACATAAATATCAGTGGACAAAATAATATAGCTTTGTACTACCCTGGTACTTAGGAATACTTTACGATTTGGATATAAAAAGAAAAATGTTATTTCACATATTCCCTGAGGTTAAGTCGTGGGTGTCACCTGTCCCGTCCATTTAGATATCGGACAATAAAGTATATTTTGATCATATATTTTATTTTCGGACTCTAGAGGGTTTTATGTATTGATTTTGTTACAATTTTCCTTTCATCGGTATGTACTTGAATTTCAATGAACGATTCATTCAACACAGTAATCTCATCTTCGAATACTGAAACTGGAATCTTTTACGGGATTTGGATATTTCTTAGTGATTATATTTAAAAAATAGGTAGGTAGGTAGAAAGTAAAGACAGCCTCCAGCTACTGCGGTGGCGATCTCTCGCGGCCGACCCTGGTTCAGGCCATGGTTCGGAGCGAGAGTGCATGGGAGGCCGTCACTTCCTTCTGCGAAGCAGTAATGCTCGCGAAGCAGAGGCAAGATTCGCGCCCTCGCACCCCTAGCCGCCGCAGGAGACGCCCCGGGAGTCGGGAGTTGCGAGCCGACTTCCGGCCACCGTAGGCGCGCGCTTGCGGACGGTGAGCAATGGGTAGCTCGCCGTACGATAAGGACTAGGCCCGGGTCGACGGCGCGTTGTGTTCCACGCACGCCTCAAAGAGATGTCAGCACCAACTGACGGGGTCCGTTAGGACCAATGCCTGCTAGGGTTGCGAGTTTGTCCGAAAGGAATATCGCGGCCCCGGCACACAGGCAACGGAAGGGGCACGGGTGGGTTTTAGTCAGTAAAATTCTGACACGCCCTCCCGCTCCAGCCAGAGCGGGAGAAGTTATTTGATAATTTCCCAACCTCAAAAAAACAAAAAAAATGCCTCCAGCTACTATCCTTAAATACTTATTTTGCTGCATTTACGTTCATACATCTGGTCAAACACGCACGCCGGTTGCGAGTACTACGCTACCTGACCTTTCTGAAGAACGTCACCAGTAAGGTCACTAATGTCCCGGCACGCGTCCCTGCCTATCCGCAAGGGAACAAGGTGTGAGTTTATGTGATTATGTTTAGGTAGATAGAGCAAGAACCAAAAAGTATCTGCTTGCTTACAACGTTTTCACAGCTAAGCAAAAGTAATAAAAAGGCCATTGCAGCCGTGCCATTGACCCAGCTTGTATATTTTAGACTGCATCTATATATCCTAGCTTCAAACGGAACAATACAAAACGCAGTTAAAAAAACCGCGATGAACCGAGTAAAATCGACGCCAGAAATACTGAAACTGTTTCATATCTACCTTTCAACCGTACATATTCGTATAAACACCGCATCACGAGCAAAAATAAAACCTGAACAGACAGACAATATCAGAGTGTGTATACGAGATATGATGATAAAGCCATCCCCCATGTCACGCCAAATCCCTTTCCCGACGCAAAGCCCTTTGCGTTTCTTTTTTATTTTATTTAAAGCACACACGAGCCATTCTTTTTTCGTTATTTGCTTTTCATTTTCAATAAAATCTGTGTCTATTTAATTATTTTTCTTGTGGCTTTATTTTATATTTTGTTGCTTTTCACAGTTAATTAAAGTGGTTTCAGTTGGTTTAACGGTTTGAAGTTTTTTGTGGTGGTCTGAGTTGAAAGAGTTTTTTTTTGTAAGTATTATAGTGTATTTTTTCATATTTAAGTAATATATTAATAACTGCAGAATTACGCTGGCCAGAATCATTGATATTAAGGAGACGATAATTAATGATTTTATACTGAAAATCTCGCCTAAACGAGTAGTGTTAATGATTTAATTAATAAATTTTCTTTAAACCTATTTAGAAAAAAAAACTTAAATAAAAGCATTTTTTAATAACTTAATATGTGAATATTTTAGGATATGTTTAGATTACGTACTTAATCTGTAATGTAATGTAATCAAATAATAATCAAGTAAAAAAATAATAGTCTGTAATGTTAGACGTAACTTTACAAATTAATTAAAATTCGCCGTTAAAAAACTGAGAATCACGCAAAAACTATCAAGCCATTTTAAATATATTTTTATTATTAATCTTTTAGTATACGTGATTTATTGAAATAACTTTAGTTTTATGTATAATAAATTAATAATGCGTCTAATTTGGGACAGCGCTCCTTGATGGGCGAGTCCTATTACTGGCTGGACGTACGACGCGTTGAGTGAGCTCAGCACAGAACACGCAAGCTAACCGCTCAAGGCCACTGGCATATATCGGCGTCACTTACCGAAATTAATTGATGTAAGTATAAATAAATGCTGATAAAATATTTAACATTACAAAAAATCCAATGAAAACGTCTGTTGATAAATTCAAACAAAAAGCAGGGCAGAGCGTCACTGTTCATAAAAAATTCCTTCAATTTTCGGCTATAATTTGTCACTTAATACAGTGACAAGGACGAAGGTAGTTCACGAGGGTATCACCGGAAAACATTATGAATAATTAAGTGCATAAGGAACAACTTTTTATTCGGCATCAGCACCTTCGCAAGTAGAATAGGTCATTTTTCACGCGACGAGTTCTTGCGAACACGGGAAATCAATTTAGGATTTCTTAAAGTTCCATGGGAGTTGGAGTTGAGTGTTATCAAGAAATGACGTCAGTTTGATAACTTTGTTATATTTTATTTTATTTTCATAGATGGGAATATTACCTACACTGCTACAAGAAACTTTTGGCGCTCGAATGACGTTGACAGGGAGGCGCTGTTGGTGGACATTTGTACAATTATTTTGTAAAATGTATTGAAAAAACAAGATGGCGGCGTTAGTTCCGATTTCGACCACGCGCCAAATTATCAGTGGACTGCAATAGCACAGTTTTAGAAATAATCTGTATACGTAATTAATGGACTTGGTAAATATAGGCATAGTATTTTCTAAGACACCAAGATCATCTTAAAAAACCGGCCAAGTGCGAGTTGGACTCGCACACGAAGAGTTCCGTACCATCGTACAATATTTAGCAAATATGACGTATTAAAAAAAAACTACTTACTAGATCTCGTTCAAACCAATTTTCGGTGGAAGTTTACATGGTAATGTACATTTCAGTTTACATCGTTTTATCATTCTCTTATTTCAGAAGTTACAGGGGGGGCACACATTTTACCACTTTGGAAGTGTCTCTCGCGCAAACTATTCAGTTTAGAAAAAAAATATTTTAGAAACCTAAATATCATTTTTAAGACCTATCCATAGATACCCCACACGTATGGGTTTGATGAAAAAAATATTTTTGAGTTTCAGTTCTAAGTATGGGGAACCCCCAAATTTTTTATTTTTTTTCTATTTTTGTGTATAAATCTTAATGCGGTTCACAGAATACACCTACTTACCAAGTTTCAACAGTATAGTTATTATAGTTTCGGAAAAAAATGGCTGTGACATACGGACGGACAGACAGACAGACAGACAGACATGACGAATCTATAAGGGTTCCGTTTTTTGCCATTTGGCTACTGAACCCTAAAAACGTTGAGTTATTAAGCAAGTTTGAAATTCATGGCTCGAATGTTTAATGTTTTAGCTAAGTTTGTGCACGAGTGGGCTTAGTCCATGCCCTTCACTTATTTATTCATACGGTTTTGACGGGCCGTCAAACTTTTATTTTTCTTACTGATCATGGTGAGCCTCGTCGACGAGTTCGCATTTATGTTCGGCCGCCATATTGGCTAATTTTACGTTTTTTTTTCTGTGTAATAAACGGCACTTCTTGGCTGAAAGTTTTTGCGATCTATAATAATTTTACTACGTCTGGGGAAGGTAAAAGTATAAAATAGGCAAAGCTTATTCCATGATTGCCTTAATTTCTTGAATGATTTATCGGCAGCCAATCGCAGCACATTCGTTTTCGTCCGAACTGTACTTCCATCTTTTTAACCGACTAATATTTATTTAATCAGAAATTGGTTATGACTGTTCAAAACATTGCCTAATTTCGAAATTCATGACGCAGGCCTATATTAGTTGTAGGCACCGATAGAAACAGAACAAGTACGTGCCTCGCCCGATGAGGCCGCACTAATGGCCGAAACAAAACTTTCGGTATTAGTGTAAAACTATTTCTCTACAAAGCCGACCGACAAGTTGGCAGAACGCATCCGTTACAAAATTATCGGACGCCGATTAATTATTATTAACTAACGTTAGCTTAATCATAGCCGAACATGGATTCAAATTTAACCCTTGATTTATGAGTACTGCAGTTTTATTTTCTTAATTTTTTTGTTGCATTTTTGTATTAGGTACTGTAGAGATTATGACCTGCATGGTTTGTGGTATGCAACTTTTTCTAGTAATTATAAGATAATGGCATAAAATTATGAGATAAACACTATTACGAATTTAGAAGGCAGAAAAAATAATTAGGAGTCAGTTGATAAGAAAAGCGTATGCCAAAAGGATTTCGTAAATAAATATTATTTAATTCCAAAGAAGTGTTTCATTGACGTAACCTTTCCCACAGTACCTAACACAACATCATGTTTGTAATCCCCCAAGGGTTTGGCAGAGTGGTACCTATAGTACCTTCACTCACATTTCGCCAGTTATGTTTAAATCCCATGTAATAGGGGGCGAGCCTATTGCCCTAGGTATTTAGTAGCCATCATTCAGTGTTACATAATTATTTTCACGATGAACTGTTGTCGAGCATTCGAACAAAGGTTAGATATTATTTTCAAATTTTATATCGTGTAAAGGTTAGTATAGTAGAGCATTTACTTGTAACAGGACATCGAACATTCGCCGCTTTTAAATTTTATCAAACTGCACTTAGAACACGGCGATCGATTTATTGTTACAACCTGATTTAAAAAAACAACGAACGTATTGGTGTAACATTTTATCGAACAAAGGCATGAGTGCGGGCGGCGCGGTGAGGTGCGCCGGCCGAGGGCAGGACGTTACAATGAACGCAAGGTAGAAATAAATGTTACAAGTAAATGCTCACTCGCCGTGAGCATTACGCCGAACGCAGCGTCGAGCATTCGCAGAAGCGTTAAATTACATGGAAATGCTTTTTTAAATTGAGGTTTGGCTTGTATTTTACCATTCGTAAGAACGTTACATTACATGGAAATGCTCGAGAAAATGCTCTAGTGTATACTATCTAAGTGCAAACTTATTTACAAAATGGCGTCACTACGTATGGATGTTCGAAATCAAATTGAAGCTGTACAAGAGGTCTCGATAAGAATGAGCTCTTTGATGCAAACGGGTATGGATTCTGTAATAGATATTTTATAAAATAAATAGGAGTAGAAAAATATATTTTGGTGGAATGGTTTAGGTACAGGTATTTTAATAGAGAATTAAAAATATCA
This sequence comes from Agrochola lota, assembly GCA_947364205.1. NCBI lineage: Eukaryota > Metazoa > Arthropoda > Insecta > Lepidoptera > Noctuidae > Agrochola > Agrochola lota. The sequence goes on along the minus strand of OX376235.1, from coordinate 12,953,794 downwards.
TCATACACACGCAGTTATATGCACAAAATCAAAAGGAACACTTTTCAGTGTTTGATTTTATTTTCTGTTGATGTTTACTGTTTATGAGGGGCTCGAGGCTAAATCAAAACTGCCGCATGGCAGCTACCCGCGGTCGATTCGTGGATGGGTGACCATCCATTTGATATCGAGAACCCTCCGTGCGTCGGAAAGCACGTTAAGCTGTTGGTCCCGGCTGTCACTCGTAGAACTTTGACAGTTGTTACGGGAAGTCAGAAGCACAAAAGTCTGTCAGCCAGTCTTACCAAAGGGTATCGTGTTAACCAGTTACTGGGTTGTGGAGGTCACATAGGCAGTCGCCTAGTAACTAGGTTGTCAAACTCAAACTCAAACTCAAAGCATTTATTTCAAATAAACCAATTACAGGTACTTTTGAATTGTCAAGGGGTCGGTCAGTCAGAAATATGAAGCTAGTTGCCCATTCCAACGCGTAGTAGGTTCCTATGGAGAAGAACGGGCAAGAAACTCCACGGACACTCTTTTCAATCAGAATATATTATTTATTATATTATTATTGTCACTCTCTCTATACCGAACTATAAATAAAAAAACACAAAGTGAAATATCACGTTAATTTCGGAAATCGGTGTCTTTCGGTGGTTTTGAATTTTCGGTTTATGCCCCCGACTTCCGAAATTTAAGTTATTTTTTACTTTGTAGTGTTTTTTTTTGTAAATAGTTTTTATTTTTCATTTTTAAGTTGTGGTAGCAACCTCACACAAATTTGAATACCACTGCCTGCTATGTAAATAACACTGACAGGAAGTTATTATCATATCATCCACATAATAATAATTGTACAAAAGTCCCAACGGCAAACCTCTTCAACAAAATCCGTATCCACCTGCCAGCTTCGTCGCGTCACAAAGCCAATATTTGTTGCCCAAAACACATAAATGGCTAATACAATTGATATAATATCCGAAATAGACTCCTTCAGCATAGCCAAGTCATCTCTTATTCCCCCCAATCAGTGTACTACTCTACTAAAGAACCCAAATAAATACTTAAAAATCATTCATCAAAACATAAGGAGTATCAAGAAAAACCTTAACCTGTTTATATCTACACTTGCACTTACGAACGTTGAATTCGATATCCTCGTACTAACCGAATGTTGGTTAAAGGTCGCTGGTCCGTTACCAAAAATAGATGGATACATTGCCTTCTTCACATCAAATCACACATCACAAAATGACGGCGTAGTGATTTACGCCAAAAGCCTATTGAATGTTACGGTTTCAGAACCACAATTTCTTGATGCCAATTGTTTGGTATGTCACGTTGGTAATGACCTATGTCTCATATCTCTCTACCGCTCCCCATCCTACAAAAATATCGACAACTTCCTGGATAGTTTATTTAATTTAGTACATCCTTTACCGCCAAACATTAGCCTAGCTATAATTGGAGATATGAACATCGATATAAAAGCTAATAATGTAGATCGACTATCTGATCAATACCTTACTCTCACAGCGTCTCTCGGTTTACTACCGACGCATAATATTCCTACCAGACAAAATAACTGCCTCGACCATATTTTCCTAAGAACGAAGCAAATGGCTGTAACAATGGTAATAGACTCCCCTGTAACTGACCATCTTCCCGTAATACTATGCCTCGACATGGGGAAACCCAAACTAAACCCTCCAAGGTCCAGTAACAAAATTGACTATCCATCTATTCTAGACACCTTACAAAAAACGGATTTTACACCAGTATTAGAGAGTTCGGATGCAAATGGGGCGACAGACATGTTCATATCAACTGTTTCATCAGTAATCAAACAACACACAAAGTTAATCTATGTCCCAAAACGACAAAGAACAATTAAGCCCTGGATAACACCGGGCCTGTTACGATGCATAAGGAACCGGGATAAAATGCATAAAAAGGTAAGAAAATCCCCTGATAACGCAATCCTCAAAATCACCTACCAACGTTACAGAAACTTTTGTAACCAATTGCTCCGTAAATTGAAACGGGAATACGAAAAGAACGAACTTATAAAGGCTAAAGGCAACTCAAAAGCAACATGGAACGCCATTAAAACAATCACGCACACCCGACAAGACAGACAACCCGCGCGCCAACTCTTGAAACTCAAAGATGATCCCTCAGCATCCGCCAACGAGGTCAATAGTTACTTCGTCAATATAGGTAAAAAACTGGCTTCACAAATCACACCAAACTACAACATTCCTTTGTCCGAAAACTCCAACCCGCAACCCAATTCTCTAGTCATCTTAGAAGTCACCCACGAAGAAATAGAACGTATTATTATGTCTCTTAAAGGGGATTCCGCAGTCGGATGGGACGGAATATCCTCAAAAATCATAAAAATGTGCAAACACATTTTGATACCGCCTATCACGCACATATGTAACCTCGCGATAAATACAGGCACCTTCCCACGTGCACTTAAGAAGGCCCTCGTTCACCCTATCCATAAGGACGGGAATAGAGACGTCGTATCAAATTACAGGCCGATATCTGTACTCACAACACTTTCAAAAATTTTGGAACGCATCATAAACAATAATTTAGTTAATTTTTTTCGCAAATATAACATAATAGCTACAAATCAATACGGTTTCCGATCGGGCATTTCCACGGAGGACGCCGTAGCAAACTTTACTGATCAAGTCACAAAAAAAATGGACTCCAGGATGAAAAGTTTTGCCATCTTCCTGGACCTTTCCAAAGCCTTCGATACCGTCTCTATTCCCATCCTTCTACGCAAAATGGAAGCCGCCGGCATACGGGGAAATGCACTAGACATTTTTCAAGATTTCCTTACAGATCGTAGACAGTGCGTTAAGATCGATTCGGTCACCAGCGGCGAGGAAATTATAAGTTATGGAGTCCCGCAGGGTAGCATTATTTCCCCTTCACTCTTCCTGTTATACGTAAACGATCTATGCAACTTAAAACTACAAAACTGTGACACGTTTATGTATGCAGATGATACTGTACTACTCACCTATGGTACCGATTGGGAAGCGGCCAAACTCAATGCTGAAGCCTCACTTAGAACAGTAATGGCCTGGCTTTCGGTTAACTTGCTGACCCTCAACATATCTAAGACCAAAGCAATCGCCTTTAGAATCACCGCTAAATCTGCACCCCGGGCTGCGGAATCTTCTTTAACTGCACACGTATGTCAGGATTCATCCTCCCCTTGCACATGTCTCCCTCTTACGTTGGTATCCAATACCAAATACCTGGGTGTTCACATAGATGAGAGACTGGACTGGCACACTCATTTAGGAATATTAAAAACCCGACTAAGACGACTCATTTATATTTTCAAAAACCTACGCGATATAGCCGATATGGACACGATGAGACTAGTATACCTTGCCCTGTGCCAGTCTATTCTCTCTTATTGTATCCCTGTATGGGGTGGCACTGATAAAACCGCGGTGTTGGGCCTCGAAAGAGCGCAAAGGGCTTTATTAAAAGTCATGACCCACAAACCTCGTCGATACCCAACACTGACACTATATAAAGACTGCAATTGTCTCTCTGTAAGGAAACTCTTCATCCTACGCATAATACTCAAAAAACATGCCTCTCTTCCACATATTAAAAATAGAACAGTCCGTAGCGGGAAACCCATTTGTAATTATAACCAAATTAATACAAGCTTCGCGACACGCCAATACTCTTTTTTAGCATCCAAATTATACAACAGCTTGAACAAATCAATAAAAATACACACATTAAATCAATTTAACCTAAAAAAAAAAGTTACCTATTACTTGCTAAATTTGACATACGACGAAACTGAAAAATTACTCACCCGCATTACATAACACGTTACCTCCTATTACAGCTCACATAACACCGCCACATACACTCACACAAATATACACCCCCTCACAAACGCACAAACTCACACATACACGAACACTCACACACACCTATGGCAACACCTCTTTTTCATACACCTCTCATTTATTTTCATTTCGTTACCTAGTAGATAACCCTTTTACATTTACTTTTGTTACATCTTTGTTGCATATTTTTTATTGTTTACCTAACTGCTTAGCATTGTAACGGCTGACAAGACCCCAAGAAGGAATCACTGGCTCTGAAGATACAGGTTATGCCTAGTTTCGGAGTCAGGGTTACAACACTTTATTTGCCAAACTTAAGCCCTAGCTACAGTACTCAATGTAATTTGCAATGTCCAATCTCCTTTTTTTTTTTTTAAGTCACTGCGATGTATACCTTAGATTAAGGAAGACCATCTGTAATAAGGGTTGTGAATAAACATTTATTATTATTATTATTATTACATATACTAAGTGGGAATAAAAATACGTATTATTGAAGCTGACTCAAAAACTATCCAAGCAAAGTTAATTAGCAAAATATTTATATAGGACCAACTTGAGAGCATACCCTTTCATACAAAAAAGTTTTCAAAGAAGTTTTTAACCGACTTCCCAAAAAGGAGCAGGTTCTCAATTCAGTTATGTTTTTTTTTAATGTCCTCATAACTCCGTCATGTATGAACCGATTTGGAAAATTCTTTTTTTATTTGAAAGGATATACCTAATTATTTCTATTTTTGCGTTGTAATAATTCATTATGTATACCTGATATTTGCACGCCCCATGTGGCAGAATCTGATGAGACCTTTATGTTATTTGAGACCTTGTATTGTACCATGTTCGGACAAATAAATGAATTTGAATTTGAATTTGAATTTATACTTCCCGGTTGGTCCCATTTTTTGTTGGAATTTTCAAAATCGGTCCACAATTTTGACGGAGAAACTGGTGGACAAAAAAAATTGCTACGAACATAGAACCTCCTTCTTTTTGGAAGTCAGCTAAAAAGGAATTATAACGACCTATCGTTTTTCAATATTCGCAGTAACACCAAAGAAGTACTTATAATTTCCCTGGAGCCGGTTATATACATATTTTTTTTTTTTTTTTTTTATAAACACTGTCAGTATGTTACAAAACCGTAGAGCATAAATTAATCATATGCGTGGAGTTGATCCAAACATTGAGACACCGGTATCTCATTTCCGTTGTACTTTATACGAGCCCGCAAGCGACTTCCGTGACCCAATGCGAGCTACACACGAGAACAAGAAGAACATGTCTTAAGAAAATATTTGAAATTATATCTTCCATGTTTTATTTGAATTAGGAAGGATAACGGATGGTTGGTTGGTACAAAATATTTCATTGTAACGTGTGCTTCGGTTAAATGTAATTATTATCTTACTAGAAGTGGATGTTTTGACATCAGTACCTGTAAAAGAAAAAAAGCAACAATTAGAAACATTATTCAGAGCTCAAAATCTTATGATAACATAATATCACTGTTTTTTCCCCGCAGAATTGGGCAGAGATATACCTAACTTAAAGTACTCCCATATTCCGCCAGTCATGTTTAAGTCCCATGTAATAGGGGGCAACCGGGGACAAATCCAAACACCGCGCTGCAAATGTTATGATCCAAATGACAATTACATGTTTAACAATACAACGGCAAAAAAAAATGTCCGCTAAAAGGAACGACTAGTTATTTTTTGACACTGTGGCGTCTCCACCGCACCTCTGTTCTTGACGACTCACGACGTTTCAGTTCTCATGTGCTGCCGGTATCATTTCCGTCTCGAGTCGCGACTCGTGACGCTACGACACGACGCGACGGCTACACGCGTCGCGCTCCACTTGTCTCACTTAGAACGTCAAATGACGACGATATCGGTTGAGACGTTTTTGTGATGTGTGGGTCGGGTTCATGTTCGTTTGATGAATAAAACGAATTTCAAAAGTTTATTATTATACCTTTAGATGATATAAATAAAATGTTCAACGGGCGTAGAATACACAACTGGCACTCTCTACGATTAAAAGTGGTTTTATATACCTATATTGTTTGGAAATTTGAAGTATCTACAAAAACAGCGTTATCTTTTAATGAACACCTTTTTAGAAGCGTAGTTAGTAAAATCTAATTTACGATCCAGTTTATTAAATTCTAGATAATAAAGTTATAACGAATATTAAAATTTTCAAGGTATCCGTTGTCTCTAATTATATTTTAGGTAGGTACTATCTTATTTATTTATTTTATTTGGGACAAAAAACAGTTATACATTACAGCATTTACAAAAAGTAGTTAAAATACAGTCGAAAAAACGTATAGCCCACACTATTGTCCACGAAGTGACATCAGAGTATGAAAACGAAAATATGCTAAACGAAAACAAAAACAGAAAAAAAAAATTAGATATTTAGAAGAAAAAAAAAAAAAAAAAAACACCATAATATAAACATCTTGGCTAGATTTCGGTCTTAGAATACCTGTGTGTTGGGCCTAGAGTACATACCTAGTACCTACCCGTTAAAATAAAGGATGGACTTGTATTTATGAATATCTACTGAAAAGGACAGTAGAAAAATATTTTCCTACTATATATATATGTTCGTTAAAAAAATGGTTTAAATCTAACCGAACAAATTTTAATTTATTTGTAGCAAAATTAAAATAGCATAAACCATAACCTAAGTGTTCAAACTAATTAATAAAATTACCGAAAGTCATCGATTATAGCGCAGATTGCTAACAGCTGCCACTGCTTCATCATTATAATGTTCTAAAATTCTCTATAGGCGGGCTTAAACCAAACGAAAACAGAACCAGAACAAGAGCAAGAACCAGAACAAGAGCAAGAACAAGAGCAAGAGCATTCATGTCTTGATGTTTTAGTATGGATAGACCAACGACAGAATGCTCGATCCCTGTTTACACAAAATGAATTTGGTAGAGTGGGGATATAATGTACATTCACTCGTTTACACAAAATTAATTTGTTTCCTTGTTTACACAAAATGAATTTGTTTCCTCGTTACACAAAATTAATTTGTTTCCTTGTTTACACAAAATTAATTTGGTAGAGTGGGGATAGAATGTGCATCACTCGTTTACACAAAATTAATTTGGTAGAGTGGGGATAGAATGTGCATTCACTCGTTTACACAAAATGAATTTGTTTGCCTGTTTACATGAAATGAATTTGGTAGAGTGAGATAGAATGTGAATTCACTCGTTTGGTCTAAACCGACCTTAAGGCGAAAGCGTCAGAGTCGTGAAATTCAAATTTTCTTACGTTTCTTGCAATTTTTTTTTTTTTATTATAATCATACAAATTATCATTACAACTCTTTAAGTTCATATAATCCTATTGAATGACTATTTCATGAAATCATGACATTTTCGTATTAATCTAACATAATGAGTTGTATTGCTGATTCTAATGATCATAATTCAGTAAACTCATATTTGTTACGGTCGCGAATCATATTTTAATCAAGATACAACCTGACACTGACCTGCAAATTGCAAAACCGTCGAAAATTTGAATTTCGCCTTACCTTAGCGCATCCCCCTTATTCTAACTAGAAAAAAGTTATCCCACTTTTAATCAATAAAATATTCGCGTTATCGAGAATTACATGATATGTAACAACACAACACACGCACACCCTCGGATAATTACGAACCGTAACCAAAACCACGTGGCTTCGGTTCGAGTTCGATTTAATTAAAACTGAACTCACGGGTTTTAATGAATTAAAAAAAAAATACAAATATTAATTACAGGGACTGTTGAAAAAATATCCGATAGGGTGTCAGTATTTTTGGGGTTCCGTACTCACAGGGTCCAACGTGCGAACGGGACCCTATTACTAAGGCTACGCTGTCCGTCCGTATAACACAAGACCGTATCTTTTGAATCGTAACAGGTAGACACTTGTAAATTTCACACAACTTGTACAGAGTGTGCACTACTATGGCTAGTACAAATAATACAAATAAAATAAAGTAAAAAAATAAAGGGGGTATACACAAAAAAAAAACAGCTTTTCCATACATTTTGACCGCATAGGTATTACACTTTTCTATGAAATAGCAGTTTCTTTTTAATAAGCGACAAAACAAATTAACTCAGGAGCGTTCAGAATCATATACTGAATCCATGGCAAAAGTTTTCGCGTCGATGTGCCTGCCATACAGGATGGCAGGCACATCGACGCGAAAACTTTAACAAGAAACGTGTTTTCATCGACATTTAAAAAAAAAAAAAAATTGTTTTAAATATTGCACGGTGGTACGGAACCCTCCGTGTGCGAGCCTGACTCGCACTTGGCCGCTTTTTTCATATCATTATTGAGAATCTTGGTCTCAATTTTACTTTAATGGGTGCTTATCTGTCTCATTAATTACGGCTCAATTTCGTGAAGTATCAATTTCCTGCCTGTTAAAGCTGTAAGATAAGATAAGTTGTAAGATTAAAAAAAAAAACTTTATTATGTAGGTATTAAGACGACTTATTAAGGATCGTTCATTAATCACGTGAGACTCGAAAGAGGGGGGTAGTGAGATATCACGTGTATTTATTTTTTCGTTGAACGCGCGGTTTTGAAACCGAAAACCGGCGCCTGACCTTGACTCGCCGTTGCCAGGCAACGATTATACTTGTATTTAAGGTGGCTAATGGTCCACTAGCGCCACTCCTTTAATAAAATATTATATCGTGACTGAGAAGGAATTATGAATAACGTCTAGTAAGGACCCTCGGTAGGTGTGTCTAGAATTTTCTAATACCTTTTATAAAGTTTCTTATTGAGACACGAAGCAACAAAATTCGATCTAAAGAAAAGCCGCCACATCTTAGTCACAAGATAATATTTTTGTAAAGGAGTGGCGCTAGTGGGCCATTGGGCGCCCTCTTTAAGATAAAATATTCTGTTTTTTTTTAAGATACTTTGTACCAAAAAATGCACGTGATTTAAGGTTGAGGGGGGGCAGTCTAAAACCTCACCATTTATCACCAGGGGGAAAACGGGTGGGCACGCCACAATTGTGTCGATGAGTCCCCTCTTTGAGAAGTGGCTAGAGAGGCACGACGGCGTCCTCACCTTCCGCCTGACGCAGGTCCTCACCGGACACGGCTGTTTCGGGAGGTTCCTGTTCCGTATAAGGCGGGAGGAAACGCCCGGGTGTCACCACTGTGTGGATCGCCCGGAGGACACAGTGGAGCATACGGTAGAGGTCTGCCCGGCTTGGGCGGAGCACCGCCGTGTCCTCACGGATGCGATCGGCGGCGGCGATCTCTCACGTCCGGCCCTGGTTCAGGCCATGGTCCGGAACGAGAGTGCATGGGAGGCCGTCACCGTCGGGTGTCGCGAGCCGACTTCCGGCCACCGTAGGCGCGGGCTTGTGGACGGTGAGCAATGGGTAGCTCGCCGTCCGATAAGGACCAGGCCCGGGTTGACGGCGCGTTGTGTTCCACGCGCGCCCGGGCGTTTCTTCCCGCCTTATGCGGAACAGGAACCTCCTGAAACAGCCGTGTCTGGTGAGGACCTGCGTCAGGCGGAAGGTGAGGACGCCATGGCGCCTCTCTAGCCACTCCTCAAAGATCCTCAAAGAGGGGACTTATCGCCACAATTGTGGCGTTCCCAAATGGACGGCCCCTAAGGCCAAGATCTTTCGTGAGCTACTAATAATGTCAATATAAGTAATTAGTCTCGGTGATACATTACTTACTTACATTAGTTCAAGTTTGTCTCGTGATATCTAATTTGGGTGCCATGTAACTTATTTGTGCTTCATATTCATAGCTGTGATACATCAATAACTTCTCAAACAAATATCGGTGTACGGGGTGGCAGGGGCCGACGCGAAAACTGATATCATAGTACGGTACATGATTCTGAACACCCCTGCGTTGAAATTTTTCATCGGTTATTAAAAAAAAAAACAGTTGTTTCATAGAAAAAATGCAATACCTACGCGGTCAAAATGTATGGAAAATGTGTTTTTTTTTTAAATTACCGACGAAAACTTGCAACTATAAAATTGGGTTCAGAATCATGTACTGAATTCATGGTAATACTTTTCGCGTCGATGTCCCTGCCAGCCTGTATTATGTAAACCAATTATATTCCTGTGATCTTTCCTGTATGCCAACGACACAGAAACTGACTTAAAACTAAGTAAGGTACAACTAGACTTAATTTGTGGTCCGGACCGAGTTACATAAGAAGTCTAATCTAGCTTGGAAGCCGGAGCCTATCTCCGATCAAGTTCGCCGATAACATGACCATCAGATTCCGTAACATTCACCCAACTAATATACAGGCTGACTAGTTAAACATAGGACAAATTGGAGGCAGTTAATCAGTACCCGATTGTCGTTCCTTCGTTAAATTATACAGGGTGGCTGTTTACAGTAGTCTATTTTTTTAGACGCCACTCGCAAAGGGCTTTCCGAAATTACCCCCCACTTACGTTTAGCGATTATTTATAGTTTACGAGTAAACTAAGCAGAAAGGGAAATTTTTGTTCGACAAAAATTTTCGGTGAGTAAAATACATCAATTTGCGGATTCTCCATTTTTTTTAGTTTCTATACAAGAAAGAAAAAGAAATGAAATACGTTACAGTAGTAATGTAGATATACCTACCTAATTTGAAGTTTAAAGTGAAAATACGTTATTGCTGCCTTATCAAAGGTCTAAAAGCCTGCTGCAGTCAACCAACGGAATAGAAAAAAAATCCCCCACAGTGCGCCCGCCGTCCACCCTTTGTGAATCTTCAACGTCAGGTTGGTTTTTGTTTATATTTTCATTCGTTACATATGAAAAAACATTTCCACAGTCCACGAGCTTGTCCATAGCTTACCCAGTCACACAGTACAGAATACGAAGCACCCAATCGTCACAAACAAGTTTTACAAGCTAAGCCAAGTTTCGCCTAAGACCGTAGGTACAGTACTTCGAAAGTAGGACGAGTCGGCTCAATCAGTGCCTGTATCAAATTACTGAGGTGCATGGCGGATGAGGGCAATCTCCGTCTAAATACCATCTTAATAGTTCAAGTAGGAAAACAAAGTAGATGAACCGCTTAAGGTGTTATTTAAGGCTGATGAAAATGTTTGTATGAGGACTCTAGGTCGAGTAGGTTTCAGCTAGTTTTTGTGATGATTTTTAGTTTAAAGTTTAGCTTAGAGAGGTTCTTAATGAAAATGGTGATCTTCTTCACTCCGCTCTGTACTAAAGTTCAGCTTACAGTACAATCATGGCGGAGTGGGGCGTGTCTTCGTTGATGGCACTATCTAAGTTCAAGATTTGAACAATATAGCCGTAACGAGGTGGGTTCTAACTACTAGAAAATTGCCTTTTCATGAATTAACGCTTTGTTTGGAATAGATTAACAACTTGAAAGTTATCATTTTATCTTGTTCTATTTAAAAGAAAATTTATGTGGAAGATGAGTGATGACTACTTTAAAAATAATATTGCAATATTTTTTAACTAAAAACTATTTTGCTTAGTGTTAGGTGTTGCCATGTCGACTGCGAAATAGAAGTAATTTTAAAGTCGACTCAATATCGAAAATGAAATCAATCAAGTTACAAACTAGTTGGTTCAAGAATTCCACAAACCCAAAGTAGGACGAACTAATTACACCAATTCCTCAGAATATTGAACTAATGAAATTAGGATGAAATGTCCCTAAACAGCAAGTTATGAAATATAAAGCAGGACCGGCCAGTTAGATTGATGACGTCACGGCCCACCGTCCCGGACCAGATAATTGATATTCAGTAAATATTGGCGGATAAAATAAACCGAAAATTGAGTTTCCAAAACTGGCCTAAATTAATTTGCAAGTTCATAGCTTCGTGTCGACGTAAAATTTTTATTAAAGGCAAATCCCGGAGCTTTTCAACGGACTTTGCGAGTCGAGTATATACAGTAATAACAGATAAAAACATCATGTTTATACTTTTATGTTTTTTATAAAGGAATAAATAAGGAAAAATACGTTAAAATTAAATATTTTTTCTTTACTTGGAAGACTACTGGCTAAAATAACCAACAATATTGATCGTACCGTACTTAATTACCTACTACTTACGTAGCGGATTCTATTGGTATATTTATATCTTCGTAGTATCAAGTACTCCTCGTTTTCGATTGGAGATCGTATTATGAGACAGGATGGATGTCGTTTATACCCAAACATACTTTTTTATCAGTTATCTATTCATTAGCTGTTGTCCGCGACTTCGTCTGCGATCCAGGATAAAAAGTAGCCTATGTCCTACTCCGGGTCATGGTATACCCATGTGCCAAATTTCATCCAAATCCATTCAGCCGTTTTAGCGTGAAAGCGTAACAAACAAACTCACTTTCGCATTTATAATATTAGGATTTTATAATATCTTTGGCATGATTAAGTTGATAGAACATAAAAATTGAAATGCCTGTTATGTCTGTTACGACAACGGCGGTTCTCGGACAAGCATTGTTGATATTTTAACGACTCATCCTACGCTTTATCCTCATTTAAATAGCCGTCGACTAAACTCTTTCGCTCCGTAAATTATAAAACGCTAATTACCGCCAGCTCGGCTCATTACAATAAAAATGTTGAATAATTTCAAAATGTTTGTGCAAGAAGAACTTGCAACAATGCAAATTTGGCAATTTTCCAGTTTCATGACACTGCAATGTGGGTAACTTTTAATGGGCGGCCAACGCATTATGTCACTGGAAACCATTCATTTAGAGTTGAAGAAAGGAAACGGATATTAAAAGTAAAATAGCGTTTCATTTATCTAATGCCTACCTACCTACTTAATAAGACAAATAAAGTCTCTAATTTTCTTCTTTTTTAAACGAAGGTACCTACTGTATCCTGCTGGTGTTGCGGGTTTGTCCGAAAGGGATATCGCGGCCCTGGCACACAGGCAACGGAAGGAACACGGGTGGGTTTTAGTCAGTAAAAGTCTGACACACCCTCTCGCTCTGCCCAGAGCGGGAGAAGTCATTCAAATTGATGATTTCCCATCCTCACAAAAAAAAAAAATTGAAAGGTACCTACTGTATTTCATAAAACGAGTATTTGTTGTCCATTATATTGTTTTATGTAAATAAACATTTGTTTCTTTTAATATGTTTGTTGTGTACTCATTTATGTAGATTTCCGAGTATGTGGTACACAGAAACTAACATAAATTAGTCCACAATTTGTGGAATCATTTGGCTTATCACAAATTATGATTAAGCATCCAATAACTCAAATGTTTGCTTTTCATGAAAATGAATGAATAAAATACACGATAAATCTCTGCATAATTCACAAAGGAAAATGTTTTTTAATTTTAAAATAGAATCACGAAAAACCGTATCGCGGCGCAATTAGTAGTTACTCCGGTTTCGTTGTCATATTGCACATAAACCGTATATTATTTATTTTCCAATAACCGAGTCCATTTAAATGCAGCATGGAACATGATATATTAAATTTTCATAGCCACATGCTCACTGTAAAAATCGACGCAGTCCATTTTTTCGTTTTTTTTTTGCAACGTCGAACGCGTGTATTTCAGATATTAAGTTACCAGTTGATTCTCTCATACAAACTTCAAGCTTCCGTTCAACTATTATTTTTTCTGTCCATGACACTCTAAACTGTACCGTAGTGATTAAAAAACTTTTTAGAAAGTCTTAAACTTTGTGTCGTTTGAGAATTGTGAGATTAAAAGAAATAAAAACCGGCCAAGTGCGTCGGACCACGCAAAATGAAGGGTTCCGTAGTTCGGATGAATTTATCCCAAGAACAAACTTAACATTGTAGTTGAAAAACATGTTCTCCCATACGGAATGTATGGGAGATTATGTTTTACAAACCGCAAAATTTAAGTTGGTCGATTATTACTCGTTAACCTGTAAAGCCTACTTAGCTCTGATAGTTTTCCTTTTAATTTCGTTATATATACTACTGCTGTGAATTTTTTCACAAGTCCAAGTACAACCATTTAGCTAGAAGAGGGGTGGGGACACTCTCTCTGGGGACTCTAACAAAAAAAATCAGTTAAAAACTTAATATTTCGCAAACAGATCCCAGAATCCAAAAATGGTTTTGACAAGCTCACAATATTTTTGAAAGACCTTTCTAACGATACCCCATAACATGGGGTAGATGAGGGAAAAAAAACATCCGCACTTTACGTGTAGGGGACCCTAAAAAAAAAATCTTCTTGATTTTGATGATTAATATGTATACATAATGCCAAATTACAGCTTTCTAGTACTAACCGTCTCTGAGCTAAGCCGCGGACAGACAGACGGACAGACAGACAGACAGACAGACGGACATGGCGAAACTATAAGGGTTCCTTGTTTACTACGGAACCCTAAAAATGGTTCATTCTGAGCAAGAAAACGCACTGTATTCTGAATAGAATTAAGTTATAGTTTGGAATTTTCATTTCTAAGTGCACGACTTCAATATGTAAAGAACGTAATAAAAAGGAGTTTTTTTCGGCCGTTCTTTTCATAGTATCTCAATCAATCTACCTAGCCTTTTCCCAACTACGTTGGGTTCTTTTCATAGTATCTATACTCCATTTATTATAACATCAGACAAATAAAAGTTTTCTCCCTTTCGTTATTTCGATATAAACATAAAATAAACTCCGTTATTTCAAGATGAATACAAACCAATGTAATCTATTTACCATTTTCATTAATAAAACAACTCTAAAGTGCAGTAATTTAGACAATTATTTTAATACAATAATTGTCGTTATTTAGCCGAAATTTGTCTCATGCTATATATGGAGTGTATACGTAATAGTCGGATAGGAAACGTCGACTTCATCTAGTTTTTAAAATATGATTGACGTGTAAAAGTATTTTTACAAACCTACTTATATTTTCATAACATGTTGCTATTTTCCAAGTTCAACCGGTTCCAACCAATCTTACCAAGGGGTATCGTGTTACCCAGTAACTGGGTTGTGCAGGTCAGATAGGCAGTCGCTCCATGTAAAATACTAGTATTCAGCTGCATCCGGGTAGACTGGAAGCTGACCCAACATAGTTGGGGTCAGCTAGGCCGATGATGATGTTGCTATTTTCAGTAAGTACTTCTTTGCGTTGTCTAGTAGTTACTAGGTCACGGTATACAGGGTGTTAAAGAAATTGCGTGCCATAGCTTAGGGGTAGGTTCAGTATCGATTAAGGGACCCAGGAAAAATAAAAATTAATAAATAAATAAATAAAAATAAAAATACATAAAAAAAATATTGCAAGATCAACCTAATTAGATTAACTAGATTAATTCGATTTAACTTGGAATTGTAATTTACTTATCTAGTTATCTATCCTGCACCCGGCGTTATCGAAGTGTTCGGGCGTGGGTATTTCATTGCGTTCGATAGTAGGTAGGTAACTCTAGGAAATTATTAATTAGCATTTAAACAAAATAAAAACTTATTTTAAGCAATTTTTTAATCAATTCATACATTAAGTTCATCTTATGATAATTTCCGTTTTTTTTTAAACTTTTTTTAAAGGTATTTTTTTTTTACAGGTTCCTTTATTGACTCTGAACTCAGCCTGAAGCTATGACACGCAATTTAATTTTTTTTTAAATTTTTAACACCCTGTTTAGGTATAACGGTTTTGTTGTGTGCGGTTAGAAATGCCACGAGTATAATAACCCTATAAATGTTTCTTACCCTCCAAGGAACTCTCATTAGTTTAATTAAAATCCTTCAAATGATTTTATGAACTACTAATTTAATTATGGTAGCTTTGAAGCTCGTTTTTAAGTGTATCGACAGTGCGGTTGTTAATATTATTAAGTGCCTTGGGAAATATTAATTATGAGCAGTCTCTGCGGAAAGGTGGCGTCATAACTTGCGGCGAGTTTTGAGACAAGAAACTGTGAATTTCAGCTAAAATGTTTGATATTATAGTATTGGGTTTCTGATATTATTTTGAAATAACGATAAACATATCAAGCTTTATATATTCCTACTAATAAAGGTACCTTGGTTCGATACGCACAACACCAATAGAAAAAATCGGCTGTCTTGGGGACTGCCGACAGAGGTGAAAACTTAAGATTGGTGTTAGCGCCATCTATGTTCTAGTACGCACTACGGTGCGTGCATGTCGGTAACGCGAATCAAAAAGTATATCCCTTACCAAAAATTGCGCGCCTAAAGAAGTTTTCACTTCAAAACACGAAAAGTTTACGTTCTGTTTTTTTATTGGATGTATCTTTCTTTTTCAGGCACATTCAGAACCTCCAAATAATTTTAAACTAGCCCTAATTTTACGTCTAGTTAAGATTTAAAAGATACCTGTAACCCATGTTACTATACCTACTAATCAAATCCTGCCTACCTATCCTGTGAATACGTAACCCGAAGTCCAAATAGCACAGAGCACCTTAACACTGCAGTCGGCAACTTGGTAAATATCACAAGTTCCATCGGCCATAACTCAACGAAATGCAATTTCTAGCTGGCGCTAAAGCCGAGGCGTTTAACTGTGCCTTCAGCTATTATAGGAGCCGAAATATTCCGAAAAGGTGTAAATTCTACGAGTACGAAGTTGGATGAAGTTTGTCGTGATTTCGTTTGGTGTTTTCTGAGCTTTACGAGTTATGTATAGGGTTTGTTTTTAGGAAATGTTTACTAACCACCGCAACCTTATTATACCAATAGTTTAGTAAATAAGCTGAATTTATGAATATACAAATACAACTTAACTGTTTTCGTTTAAAACCGACTTTTCGAAATCACGAGTATGGTAAATATGTCGAGTTCCATCGGCCATAACTCAACGAAATGCAATCTCTAGCTGGCGCTAAAGCCGAGCCCTTTAACTGTGCTTCTAGGTATTGTAGGAGCCGAAATATTCCGAAAAGGTGTAAATTCTACGAGCACGAATTGGATGGAGTTTGTTGTGACTTCGTTTGATGTTTTTTGAGCTTTCCGAGTTATGTACATAGTTTTGTTCAGAAAAACTTGACTACCTACAACATTGAGAACCTAAGTTATTATCATTAAAGTTTAAGTAGTAACAGTTTTTGCAAACACATATATTTTCAGGACTTTTCAGTTGTATTTTTTTTGGATTTGACAAATATCAATAAATACAACATAATATGTTAATTTTGTATACCAACTTTTCGATTTCACGAGCAACTTTTCACACCACTACTTTGAAACCTAATTTCGACTGCTAGACTCAATGGAATCAATTGAAACGAATGGAACAGTGCCAAAAACTTTACCTTCAAATTATTACAGGTACTCCAGACCGTATAGGTTATCTAATATCACATTCATTCAACCCAATCTACTGAGTCAGCGGTACTCAAGATTATTGTATCGCGGGCCGTGTGTAATAATGTATGTAGGTACTTGTACTCTCAGTAACATGTGGTTTGTTGCTCACTACCTAGTTTGAGCTTATGACATCATTAAGCTAAAGTTTGAAATAACGCATTGATTAATCTATAAAGCATACTACACATACGT
Source organism: Agrochola lota (assembly GCA_947364205.1). Classification (NCBI taxonomy): domain Eukaryota; kingdom Metazoa; phylum Arthropoda; class Insecta; order Lepidoptera; family Noctuidae; genus Agrochola; species Agrochola lota. The sequence continues at coordinate 12,936,364 of OX376235.1, read as the reverse complement.
ACAGGGTAGGTAGGTACATTTTATTATATATAGTTTTAATAAGTTTACGTATATCCTTATATTTAAATAAATATTTATTCCACAATTTTCGATATTGCACACAGTGGGACTGTTTATCTCTACATCATCCAAAGGTTGACTGGTAGAAAATGCCTATGGCATTAAGTCCGCCTCTGTACATTTGTGTGCTTAAAGTATTGAATAAATATATAATACTATAAGAAATCTATTTTAAAGATAATAATTGTTTTCAGTACTATATCTTCCTGTAAACAAATCTATGATCAATCGATAACGAATATGTGAAACCACAAACGAAATTGACTAAAAAAAATTACCTAAAAGAAAAGTAGTTACGAAAGAAAAACAGTTCCGTTTTCCTTAGCAACGCGATAGACGGAAGGCGGGTCACAAAGATAAGTCCTGCGGCCCGCAGGTTGAGTATCACTGTAACCGAAGTTCCATCCATATATCTTGCCATTATCTGGGTACCCTGTTATTCAAAGTTGGTCTAGATTCCAGTAACATTAGAGACCTGGTTTCAAGTTGCTCGTTCAGTTTGGGAGATTCTCTAACTGAGAATGCTTTTAGCGTTTTGGGTTGTGCAACCGTAACAATATGTTACGGTTGCACAACCCAAAACGCTATGGAAATATGTTTCGCTATTGAGATGCTTCTCGTATTGAAGAATTTTTCAATGTATCCGCTTTCCTTTTGAATGTTTCGGAGTCTTTGAATTTGAATGTTATGTGGAATTTGGTCGTCAATCTTTGAAAGTTTCAAGACATCCCTTTTATGAAATAGTTTTGGATAATTTGCTTTTACAAGAACATTTTTATGAATTTTGTTTTAAATTTCTTAATATAATTTCGTGTTTCTTGTAATATATTTACAATATGTAACTCCGATACTAGTAGTCATAACTTTTTATCAGTGATAACCTCAGACAGGAGTGTATTGTTCGAACTTATGAATTTCGTAATAATGGCGCAGTTCTCGAATATCAAGACACGGTGTTAGTTCGAGACGATTGTAAGATAACTTCTAATAGTACTTACTGCGAGTACTCGTAGTTTCTACGAGTTCGCACTTCGAGGTGTTCATTTGATATTTAATGCTTTATAAGTATTTCTAGTCTTGCTTTGTTTGAAATTTTCGCTGTAGGACTTGTGAAAATGTCCTGGAAAATTGTTTTTATAATTAATAATTTTCTGTACTTTTATTAAAACCAATTTCCGCTAAGAAGTTTTTAAAGAGACACATATTTTGCAAATATAGAATACTATACCAATATAATACTGTATTATGTATTACCAATACAGTATTTAAGAACGTATACAATTTGATAGAGTGTAAAAAAGCCCATAAATAATAAGTAGTCAAATGAAATATTGTAAAAAAATTGTACGATATTGAGTCGTGCGGACGTATAAATGATAGTTATACTTTGACAATATCGATGAATAATACAAGAGCAGATTTATCGGAGCAGACAAGCAGAGTCTCATTCGTCTCAATTATGTAGACGGGCCATCTGTCAATCAGCCTCCCGCTGGAGTGATTCGTTACCGATTTCATTGGAAGAAAAATAAAAAAGGAATTATTTGTTGTATGCAGTGTTTGGCTTTGCTGACCTATCGGATTACGCGTTATTGGTTGAATACTTACTCATACAATTTGGTAGATTAATTTTGTTTCTGATGCTGCGGCCGCATCTGCGTCTATCGTGACATAGCAATGCGTGCCGAAGCTTCGTATGTTTTGCTCGCTAAAAAGTTATCGTGCTAATGCGTTGGTTACATTAGTGACTCCGCCACGTTTATTATGTACTGCCACCCGGGCGATAAGTGCTACGCAGCCCGAACTATCGCGACGGTAACCGATAGTGGTTGGTCATATCTGCGTATCGTATCACTGTGTTTTTTCATGAAAAGGTGATCAGATTAATTTGGTTTTTATAAACCACTCCAAGTAACTCGTACAGGCTTAAAAACGGTTGAATCATTTTGTTTGAGTCATTACAAGGTGGCTGTTTTGATTATTTTAGACTTAAAATTACGTCTTTTCTCAAAGAAACGTGTTTATTCATGGTTCAGTAAATTACAGACAACGTAGTCAATCAATCAATCTGCCATGCCTTTTCCCAACTATTTTGAGGTTGACTTCCAGTCTAACCGGCTGCAGCTGAATACCAGTATTTTACATGGAGCGACTGCAAAACAAGGTAGTGTCAGCACAAAACACCACTATTACCACCACTAGCCAGACCGTTTTTCATTAAACCCAGCTGCGATACTTACAAAACTTGTTAACAAAAGCCTCACACTGATTAATGCATATTTCATATCGACCGATAAATAATGTACGGCCGGGATTGCCAAAAAACCACCAACTTTTGACCATTACTTATAAAATTTAATCATGAGCCAAATAAGTTGCCACAAGTTTCAAACTTGGCGCCGTAAAAAAGGTTTTTAGAGTTCCGTGTGCAAAGGTTGCAACCGGACCCAATTACGGCTCCAGTGTCCGTCCGTCTTCACAGGGCTGTTTCTTTGAACCGTAAAAGCTTGTGCAGACCAGCGCGACTTGTCGCGCGACGCGACTCAAACAATGCAATTTCTAGGAAAACTGTACGGTATAACAATAACCGGCGTCGCGTCGCGCAACATGTCGCGCTGGTCTGCACAAGCCTTAATACGCAGACGCTTGAAATTTCACAGAGTGTGTACTACTATGGCCGCTATAACAACAATAATAAAATTAAAAGTAGTGTTGAATATTGTGCGGTGGTCCACAACCCTTCATGTGCGGTGCGACTCGCACTTGGCCGTTTTTTGATAATTTAAAAGTAGAGACGTTTAAACTGTGTCGGGTAGTGGTTTTATCTTTCTTTTAGCGAAGTTTAGCGCTTAACGCGTGTAGTTGGCGATGTAAATTGTAATATTTCTGCAAAAAGTGCTCACTATTTTCTTTGAATTTTGGCGATCGTGCCAGTTTTGTATGAATAAAAATCTTGGTATACAGGAATTTAATGAAATAAAATTGTTTATTCTGTAAATAGGATATCGAAATCACTTTTACACGTTATACAAAAAAATATGAAAAATAAGCTAGACGAGGTCGGTGTTTCTTATCTGACTACTCTGAGAAGAAAGGCCGAAACAAACTCACAGGTCGCAGTCTCTTTTAAAGTCCAGATATAATCTTGGTCAAGCCATATGAGGACCATATAGATTAGTGTCTGAAATGGTCTTTTGAGGAAAGAACCACACATATTTGAGTGGACCTGTCCAGTCAGTGCAAGCATTTGTCAGTAATCGTGGAGCTCAACACAGAACTTAAGGAGCTCGAAGAACAGGAAGGTTAGCAGTTATTTCAAAGGAAATTATAGAACAAACATTTAAAAAAAATCAATTGAGTAGTACTTTTTTAACTAAATAATCTTATCTGATGAACTTTCTTTGGGTATTTCCATTCTACCAATGAATATGGACAAGAAAAAGTCTACTTTTTACGTCAATATAATTATACGGCCTCACATGCCAACTAGTGACCAAAAATCCGACATATAGATGTCTATCTCCGTCATCCCCCACGGAAGGAAATATCGTGCGGATATCCGCGCAACTGACATAGGAGGGACGGAGGATAATGTGCGCGTGTTATGGGTACTGGTAGGATGACGTCGTCTCTTAGTAGGCACCATGGATGCCATTCGGAATAATGATGGTCGGTGTGGTAAAAGATCGAGGAGCTTGGTCCGGCTTAGGATGATTTATAAGAAATCCGAATAGCTATTATTTTTATTTGTAGCTGAATACTACGTTTATGTTTTTAGTTTATGTGTGGTATATACTTATAATTACAGTAGATACTACACCTACAGTTATATATAAAACCCAAGGTTTTAAATTATTTAATACCATCTAATCAACCTGACTGTCGCGACAGAAATTCACATAAAAGCCACTAACAAGATTAAACTCAACTAAACCTGTGCTAATGCATATCTGCACTCTTTAAAGAGATTAGAGACACCGCAAATTAATTAAATTCACATAGTTTTACGTTAAAATATAGGAGGTGAGGTGCAGGTGGTCGGTGCTCCGGTACGGACCACATGAACACGGAGTAGCGAGCAATTGGAGTGCTTAGTTAATATGCTCAAATCTTTGTAGAATAGAGTCACGCATTCGCGTGGCGACAGAAGTCCCGCCACACATCTTGTCCCTGCCACAGTGCGTGGCGTTGACAGGTCGAAAAGTCGCAGGATAGCGAGTTCATCAAGGGGGAATCGATAAGGGCAGAGACTTTTTACGGCTTTGAACAATCACCAAAATTACAATGGCGCTCTCTCGTGAACCTGCATTTGTGTAAATTTTAATAACACATTATCCCTCCATTTGCTTTCTAATCTCTGTCGTGAACCCGCGCCAAGCTTCGCTCGTAAATAATCTCCCTTTACGAGCACACCTTACAAAGTTTTAGCAATCGAAGTCTTTTACGATTACTACAAGTTTTACGGCACAGTTCCAATCCTTTCTATGTTTTCCGCGATTTGATTTTTATGCTGAATAGTTTTATTGGTATTGGAACTAGAGTTTTGATAAGAGTCGTTAAATGAAGGAAATTGGTTAGATTTGTACAGTGATACTACTTTAGGAACATAGTAGTTTATTGGAGGTCGTTTTTTATGGGGTCATTGTCGAAAATGAATTCTCAACTCTCTGTAGAGCAATATAATATGCTGCCGAGAAATATCTCTCAGGCATTTCTTCACGATGTTTTCCTTCGCCGTTTTTGAAGCAAGTGATAATTATACAAAACAAAGTTAATGTCTGAATATATGTTGAAGTATTTAGTGTTAGCCGGCTGATGAACAATTCAAACTCGCTATACACAAGATTTAGTAAACACCAAAACTGTTACAAACGAGACTAGACCAAAATGACAAAACAAGTTAAAGCCAACATTAAACAGCGGGCATGTTTCGAACTGTTCTAAAAACTAAATGAGAGAATTTAATGCTGGCAACACGTCCGTACGTTGGTACACGTAGTGACGGCTGTAGCACGTTGCACAGATGCCTCCGAGTACGTTATTACTCAAGTTCCCGTGATAAACACATGCGACTCATTGTCTAAACTTTCCCATGAGTAATGGACGTTTACGGCTTTTAAAACTGTCCCAACAACGATTCAGATGCTAGAATGTACGTGATGAGAACTACGGATAAAGTAACAGTATGTTTTTGGTGTACGAAAAAGGGAACATTTTGTAAATGGATTTTTTTCATGTTGTTCATGAATTTAGTTTAGTAGTTCGGCGTTTTTTGTTGACACGGAAATTGTTTTACATGTTTTGCTTTGAACTCCATTGTGCAAAGTTTTGAATGTTTTTTTTGATAAAATGCAACAGCGATGGAAATGATTTTTTTTCGTAGCTGTGTATGTTTCTGCCAACCCCCATGGGAGGGCGTGAGTGTATGTTTGTAAGTAACCACGTCTTGAAACATTACAACAAAGTGAAGCAGGTTGTAAATCACGAGCATAATTATTTTATTATTATGGCTATGTTATTAGTTAATTTCCATCCTCTGTTCTATGTATTAAAACAGTTTTTCTCAGTACAAATTCATGATTTCCGTTGCTAGGTAATGTCAGTTTCCAAGGTTGCAGAAACAAGTAATTTTGTCAGGAACTCTCAAGTGTTAAACCCTACTCAAGTAGGGATTTGTACTAGTGTCTCTAGGAAGCAGTCCTAACGAAAATAAACAAAGTGCGATGAAAGTAACAGCAACAATATTTCGTTTCATCACATTGTAAAATCAAAATAGAAGTGATAAAACTGTACCATTTGGTCTACATTTAAAACCCAGATTGTGAAGAAAATTTTTAGGGAATGTGGTCGGAAAATGTAGGGTGTAAAATAGCGGAGCTTAAACATTTTTTTAGTGATTAATGTTTTAAAGCTTCGCTGGCTTGTAGTTTCAGGAATCCTGTAATCCCTTTTGTTTGATATGCTTTGTTTGAAAATGTTGAGATGTAAAATGAGAGATGATCTATTTTGTCTTAGCAAGATTTTCGATTATATTTTCTTCTTCTTAATTTAGGTCAACTGATAAATTTAAAACGAAATAAATACTCGTAGTTTCCATATAAAGTGGTTTTCCTAATATTCCCAATTTTTGCAAAAAACATTAAACGTTTGCTTGGAAAACTTCCAAAGAATCTTTTAGTAATATAATTTTTTTTAACAAAATAGCTTGTCTTACAACCTTTTTTAAAATATCTTAAGATAGGTGTTAATCAAATCGTTGGCTTGCTAAAAGAGGGTGTAGTTTCCTATAGCTTCTATACTACATCCTAAAATTAACTATGAATATTGAGCTCCTAATTGTAAAGTGACGAATCATAGTTGTTCCTGGCGTATCAAATCTTCATGTGACATTACTTCGCACACAACTCAGCAGCTCGCATATGTTTACAGAAGTCAATCAGCTGGCATCAACACTCCTCCCCCCCTGCCTTAGTAATATTCAATCTAATGAATATCTCACGCTGTTAATTTTGAGGGATGGGACGCTGAGATTGATGGGTGAAATTAGTCGATTTGTATATATAATCGTAGACGATTTAGAGCAGGTTTTTCTATCTACAGGTAACTTTTATCTGAAGAAAAAATATGGCGGTTTGACATATTTTTGAAGCTGTCAAATCGCAATTTTTATTCATTTAGTCGAGTAGTTATAAGCCGTGGTGAGAAAACGATGAGTAGAAGAAATTACTATTTTAACATGATTTTACCAGAAGCTGTTCAATGGCGTATCCATTTTGGGGCTCTAAATAAACCCCAAATTGGTCCAATTCATTAAACTTATTAATTTTTACTTTCCAACTACGATATATAATGTTCTTCAATCAACCTTCATGAAACGGATAAACGAACAATTCGCTCCTCGACTACAAACTCGTCAGTTTTACTTTCATTTAGTCGACTTGTATTCGATTCGGCGGCAGCGTCCGAATCCGTCCCTATCAACTAGTAAGAGAGGCGACACAGCGAGTCATCTAGCTCAGGAATTTCCATTTCCATTTACAGGATTCAATATAATTGCCCTTTAATTATCAACTTGAGATATTGATAATGAATGTTTCTTCCGGTTATTGCCATTCCGTTGACATGGTTATTGGAATTGTATAAATAATTTGAGAAAAGTTTTACGGGGTATTGCAGGCAGGTTCCAAAGTGGCGTCAAATATGGTTTACCATATTGTGAACTATTTGTATAGGTACATATTCCTACATTGGTTAATTATTATTGGGTATTTATTAATATTATACAGCCAGAGAAGTTAAGCCAATTGACACCTTACGTCAATTTGCCGTGTTATAGCTATTTCATACAACTGGCAAAGATTGACAGTAGTGATTTGAATATATGGACAATTTAAATTTGTAGTCATTTTACTTACCAGTTTCCTCGACTTTGCATTAATATACTGACTTCCGAACAATGTTTTTTTGCAGGCAAACGTAGAGAGCTTAACACGAACACCAGTCACAATAATAGCTTCCATTAGTGACATAAAAATAAGTTCCCCAGGAACACTGGCATAAAGTCGAGTTAATACTAATAGAAGAGAAAATAATAATTCATAAAAAATTGGCAGACGCGTCTGCATTTGCTTGCGCTAACATAATTATACAAAATGTTACTGTTTACTTCGACGGTCTGCGTTGGAATAAAAGAAAACAGCTTTGATTTTTTTTAAGTTCACTCCGTTTGTCTGAAGTTTTCTGTTCTTAACTAAACTATTTTGGGTGTTTTCTTGGCTGCGGCTAGTTATATCGGTTCTTGTCATTCTAATGATGTCATATTTTGAAGGCATTTGTAGAAATACTTCATATTCCTTGAATTTATTAATAAACATAGGTATTGAAAATATTTAAACTGCGGTTATTTTTTTAATACTGGCCGCTATTTCTTAATATTATCTTTAGTTATTTGTTGTTTTTTTTTAAAGGCGCTCGCTTGTTTATTTTTGTTCAGGCTTTTGAAACTATAGATAATAAATGCAGAAGGCAGAAGGACAGATAAATAAATTTGCATCACGACCTCATTGGTCATTTTAACAATTTATCTGAACTCATTAGTTAGGGCAATTCATGAGCAAGGCCTGAATCCAGAAATGTTCATAAACAAACTGAAATCATCACACGATATAACTAGGAGAGTTCATAGTAATGAAAACAACAACATCATTACGACCACGTATTGCATGAAATTGGTCATTGCATAAAGTTCGCTTTTGGCATCGTTAAAATAAAACATACACATTACAAACCGAGCAGATTTAATGAACCGCCAGTGTACGATTGATCCGTACAGCCCGAATTAAATTCATTTCGTTGGAAGTGTAAACGTACTTGCAAAATAACTTGTGAATATTTAATATATTTGGACGGAATTAAATCACTAATATTGGACGAACGGACGAAGTGGCCTCGGGCAAGGCTTTTTGATATGTTGTTAAATATCTCGGTTACATGTTGACGTTGTTTACTCTCGTAGTTTAGTACGTGTTTTTCGTTGTGGTCATTTTTACGTTGAGTATTTTTTGGGTCGAATGCAATATATAGCATTAGTAGACCTAATGATGACATTTACATTTGACAGGTTGTCTGCTTACTGTCGCTTATATTCAGGACACATAAATTTCATCAAAATACATACTTTACTCAAAAATTAGTCGACTGGACAGCAGCTCAAAAGCTACTTACAATTTTTATTTATTTTTCAGCACTTGTCGCGAGAAGTTTAACCAAAACTAAAAGGAAGAAACAAAGTACTTTTTTTTAACTTCCCCATGTCATTTCAAGGTTCTTATTATTACGTCACAGATAACTGTCATAATTCCTTTCATTCGAAGGAAGGGATCTTCTATTTCCATGTCACTCGACGTTTCGTGGGTCTGTACTCTGTAGCTTTGAATTTGGTTTAGTAAATCGAATGAAGTACCGCATTGCACGGTTGTGTGCGTAACGCTAAACGGAACCGAGTTTTGATCCGCGGGATCACAGTGCTGCCTCGTTTGGGCCATTTTGGATTGGCCTCAAGATTGGGAGATGTTTTGCAATCTTCGATACAAATGCCTATTATTCAAAAGGCAGAACTTTAAGAAAGCATAACATTTGCTTAGCATTTCATGTCATGTGGCAGGTGTGCCTGCAGTTGTATGTTCACAAGTCTATTGTGTTATTTACCCAAATGTCCTTTCTTTGGTATTGTTCGTCGAGTTGAGCTCCTTATGTTCTGAGTTGAACTCCACGATTACTGACAAATGCTTGCACTGACTGGACAGGTCCACTCAAATCTGTGTAGTTCTTTTCACAAAAGACCATTTCAGACACTAATCTACATGGTCCTCATATGGCCTGACCAAGATTATGTCTGGACTTTAAAAGAGACTGTGACCTCTGAGTTTGTTTCGGCCTTTCTTCTCAGAGTAGTTAGATAGGAAACACCGAACTCATCGAGCAATTTTTTTTTTTATATGACGTAAAAGTGATTCCAATATCCTATTTACAGAATAAACAATTTCATTTCATTTCATTTGAGTAAAAAACACATTTTATCATCTAGCTACTTCTTCTAAACACCCTAAATCACCTTCCATTCAAACACTATTCAAAAGACATACATTTATTTCAAGAACAGAATGCCCTCAAAATCCTCTGCACTTAAGGCACAAAAACTTGCACACAAAGCAGGTAGGTAGGTAAGTACCACCCTTTGTATAACACGCACAAAAAGCTATATCTTACCAGACTAAGGGCCACCTAAAACCGTAATGAAATATTTTTGACGACCGGGCTCAACCCACGAAAGTTTAATGAAAATTTCATAACCAAAGCTGCGTCATTTTATGAATGTAATAATGCGTAGTAGGTCTTTATCACCATTTCATATGCTAATTATGTGATCCACAAATTATGTGAGTTATTTGTCTACATTTTGAAGAAGTTTTGTAGCATTCGAGAGGTTGAGCGTGGGAAGGACGGACTTTTAAGTGGTTTGTTAGAGAGATCAATGCCTTGTAGATAGAATGAAGGCATGAATTGGGATAATAATAATGCCTGACATCATATAAGTCAAACCTAACTTCTTAGTACCACTCAGGAAGAAAAAACCACGACACTTACTTACTTATAAGCATCATCGTCACAGCTAAAGGCTGGTTCTTTTTACCATGTCGATGGCAATCTAAATGGACTCGGTCCAAATGTGCAGCTACGTGTTTGGTGCCATCACTAGCGTCCAACAGTTCCTGTAATGTGCAGACGACAGGACACGCAGGACACGATATTAAGTGTCCCATCGTTTGTGGAACAGCACCTCATTTACTCTGGAACTTACTGCGGCCGACCTGGGTCCGGAGTCTTTTAAAGACTTCCAGGTTTCCCAAAACAACTCGTAACGTGTTCAGATGGGAGATCTTCAGCAGGTGGATCGAATGGTACTACCAAGTGGCAAGGAAGCACTGTCTCGCCACAGTTTCAGTCTTTCTTTTCGTGGTTCGCCAGTGAGTAGGACACACTTTAAAAAACTGTTTCGGCTTTTTAGGTGGCTTGTAACGTATTCTGAAACTACGTTCACTAAAGAGAAAAAAAAACCCAATCATCATATTAAACCCAACGAGGTAACATTATCACATTTATGTATATGTAAATATTAACAATATATTGGTTTAGAGGCTTATCGCGGGGCGTTGCGGCTGGCAAAACATCGAGCCGCTTGATTACCCAGCATTCATTGGCAGTGCTGTTGTACTGATTCAATCAATCAATCAATGTGTCTGTGTTGCGTGACATCGTGAAGTTCCAATTGATATTGTTCTGTGACTGTGAGGTAACAATTTGGTGTGACGTGTTACACTATTGCGTTGTGTTAACATCTTGCTGGTTTGAATTGAAGTAAGGGATATTGTACAGCTCTGAATTGTTCTGGAATCAAAATTAACAATAACATCTTGTGTTTGTAGAATACCTAAATGGCAATTATCAATTAATACAGCTGTCATATATTTAATATAAGTAACAATGTGCGTATTTGTCAAAAATGACAAAATTGACTCATTTGCACGACATCTATAAAAGCTCCTTCACACAGTGCCGGCGGCATTGCCACCGGCTTTTGGCTAGCGGCACATGCTGCCGGCTTTTGCGCCTCCATTTCCTTTGCGATCCTTTGTGTGGCAGAGCCGCGCGTGCTGCGGCTTGCCGAGCGGCCTTGTGTGTAGGAGCCATTAAATATATGAAGGAAACTTATAAAATTGTCGGAGTGTCAGATTGTCGACTGTCCGTTTTATTAAATAGGCCCCAGCACGTGGCCGCCATGATAAATTTTTAGTTACTAAGACACCCCTGATTTACATCAACGTGAAAATGACCGCAAAAAAAATTGTCCTCGTAAAGAAAATGAGGGTAAAAAGACAATGCTTGCTCCTTTTTTCTCTAAAAGAAAGGGTATTTGTTGTAGGACATGTTAAGGATTTTCAAAAAAATGTGTTCGATGTTTATAAATAGTAGGTACTATCATGTTTCTTCAGAATAGCCCACGCTAGTAATTGTAGTTCAGTTTTATTTTATCATATAGATTCATTTATATAAAGACTTATTTAAATGGTTTATATTAATGTCAGTTCAAAGCCTTTGAAACATGAATTAACAATGGGCAGGTTACTGAGCTTTAGTGGTTTTTATTTAATAATAATAATAATACCAGCCTGTTACTGTCCCACTACAGGAGATGGGCCTCTTCTCACACAGAGAAGGCCCGAGCATTGATCACCACGCTTGCTCAAGACGGGTTGGTGATTTCAGACTTATATTAACTATAAGTCCAGGTTTCCTCACGGTGTTTTCCTTCACCGATGTCAGTAATGTCCGAGATAAACTCAGAAAGTACATATGAATTGAAAAAGTCACATTGGTACTTGCCCGGATTTGAACCCACAACCTCATGCATGAGAGGCGAAGTCTTAATTACTGGGCCATCACGACATTTTTACGACATTTTTATACTATATTACAAAAAAAAAACTTAATATATTTTATTTTCAACAATTATTCTTCATTGATAAAAATAGTTTTTCGAAAAACTGAAACCCGTTATTTTAATTAAACTAAAAAACGTCCTTAAATACCTTCATTTTGTAAAAAAAAAAAAGCGTTATTTTACTTAGCTAACAATAAAGTATTTAATCATTTCCACGTAACAGAAACCTAAGCTCGACTATGCACACGTCTTATAAAAGGTTAATGTGACTGCGACAGTGCAAGTTCACGTGTCGCACCGTTTGTCGCGTCGTGAATGCACTGCTTTAACAATAACATGTTTTAGAAGAAACTTTACTAGTAATATCCTCTTTCTATTGTTCTTTGCGAGCTTGACTTGCAAAGTGTCGAGTATGAGTTGTAGAAGGTACAAAGTAACACAGAGTATGTATCTATTATACATTGTAACAACGAATCAATGTTCACGCTTAAGCTATCCAAATTTCAAAAAATATTTGGCCTAGGTCATGAAGGGGAGTGAAAGCGTGAGTGAGGGAAACCTAGGCCAAATAGTTTTTGATATTCGGATAGCTCATGATCTGAAGAGGACCCATAAAGAATATGCATTAAAAATCTTGACTAATTAAAAAGTTATGCAAACAACGCGAAATTTCGCGAGTATTCTGGTTTTATATAAAGGCGGAGACTGACTAGTAGGTATCGTTTGTACGAGTATATCATTCGAGGCAAGCTTCAAAAAGATGATAAACAAGACGCGGCGAACGCTCGCTTCGAGCAGAAATAAATTTTTGTTTCAAACGAATTCACAAAACACCCGATAGTCGAGTGGAGGATCCGACGCCCGCATCGAGCGGCTCCGCCGCCGCACTGACTACTGTAACACGTTACGAAAACTCGATACGTTTCAAACGAATGTTACAGTCAGTCTCCACCTCAAGGCAGATGTAGAAATGAAAGAACTTGAAATGCTTGTCAAACCCAAGTTCGTTCTCACCAATTTCCACATAACGCTGAGCGATTATTAAGTTGGCCCTTGTAATAGTCAACCACACTAACTAAAATAACCAAAAATTATATCGGGTTAAATAATAAAAATAAAAAATAAACATTTATTTAAGGTCATATAACCCATATTAAAAATCTTTACATCACACACAAATAAATTCTACGACTAAATACAAAATCAAAACAAATTAAATCAAAATTCATATTCAATCATCATAATTAGCTCATATTCATTCATTACAATAGTTTCTTACGTGCGATACTATATGTAACTTGTCTGTCTCAGCAGTGTCGCACATAAGGACACTCCAACTTGTTTATATTTTGATATGAGATTTGACAACACCTTTAATTCAATGTCCTTGAGAGACTTGCGACTTCTTCAGTCAAAGTTATATGTTTTTTGTCAGCAACGTTTTGATATCTACGCAACCCTAAAACACAGAGATAAAATCCCCAGGCTATTTTCACGAGAGATTGAAAGCGATGATAGCCTACTTCAAAACTGAGTCCACTCATTCAGAAATCGCCAGTTCGATTGAGCTGAATTAAAATATAGCCGGCGAATATCCTTCCAATATAAAAAAGAACGAATATTTTTTTCGTACTATTTACCGATGGCGATTTTTCGGAATCGTGGAAAGTTATTTTTTCGTTTGAAAAGCGAGTAAAGAGTTGCAGTTAAACTAGGAGCGGACAGCGTACAGACGAACATTGAGTATTTCACTAATAATAAAAACGTCAAAGCGATTACATGTTTTTATTTGATTCGTGTACACAGACCGTGTTATATTTTTTGGTACAAATTCGTGTTTCGGAAAGGATTTATTTTATACCATGTTTATTACGTTGTTGAATGTTTGGCGAAGTAAACGAGCTGGACAAAGCAGCCTGGCGATGTCACAAAGTCATTTAGCAAAACGATCGTGTTTTTGTTGTTACCATAAATACATTTTATATATACTGGTGGGTAAAAAATCGTGGATCAAACGAAACAGGGCGATAGTTGGGGTTATTTGTAGTAAAAAATATCTCGGTGGCAGAGCCCTAACTTGATCTCCTTAAAAGTTATACATACATGTTTATATGGGGTACATATTAAAAAAAAAACATAAACGAACTTAAGTAGAAAAACTTTAGGAAAAAGCATCATCTTAGTACGTATTTTGCTGTCCGTTTATGTGTGTGTATGTAAACACACATAAACAGTTAAATAAATAAATGTATTTCATTTTAAAGCAACACTCAAACTTGGTTTTCTAGTGATATTTTAATAATGATCATGATTTTAGTTTTAGACACTGACGTTCTACACTCAGAGTGTCCACATCTTAGAATTGTTTATTTATTAAACCATATATTAATATGTAAACATAAATAAACGGACAAGAAGAAATGAACAGAAATACGTACAGAGGTGATGCTTATTTCTATCTTAACAAATATCCTACATTCGCAGCCACAGAGTACTTGCAGTGCGCCCGCGTCCCTTCGCTTGTCACCATAGATAATAAATAGTCTATACTATGGACAAGTGATGTTGGAACGTTGGGCGTGTATAGATTAATTTATTTATTACTTAGTTTCAGTTTTTATTTGTACTATTTTATTTCTTATTATTTTTAATGCTTTATTATTTGGTCTATCCCTTAATGGGATTTATCTATGTCCGTAGGTGTGTCCGTGACACAGATTAATAAGGTCCGTGACATCACAGTGGGCCCTATCAGAATACCAGCGCTGCGGTATTTATTTTTAAATATCGCCGCATTATGCTGAGATAGTGGCCTTTTTGGCCTCGCACAGGTCTTTACTTTTCTGTTTGTATTTTAATTTTATATTTTTATTTTTTATTATTACTTACTGTTTGTATTTCCTGTGCGTGTCCCAAATAAAATATTTTTCTTTCTTTCTTTCTTTCTTTCTTTTTACTTTCCTACTATACATATTATAAAAAATAAATGTGAAAGTTTGTATGTTTGTTACTCAATCACGCAAAAACGGCTGAACGGATTTGGATGAAAATTGGCTCACAGAACTAGTAAATGTGAAAGTTTGTATGTTTGGATTTTTTAAACTCAATCACGCAAAAACGGCTGAACGGATTTGGATGAAAATTGGCACACAGACCTATTGTAAATGGAAAAGTTTGTATGTTTGGATGTTTGTAACTCAATCACGCAAAAACGGCTGAACGGATTTGGATGAAAATTGGCACACAGACCTATTGTAAATGTGAAAGTTAGTATGTTTGGATGTTTGTAACTCAATCACGCAAAAACGGCTGAACGGATTTGGATGAAAATTGGCACACAGATAGTTTATAACCTGGATTAACACATATGATACTTTTTATCCCGGTAGTATGTTCCCGTGGGATAACTTCCGACCTCCACACGGGCGAAAGCTATTACATTTTTATTATTTTATTGTTGAGACGTTGTTATATGTTTTTATCCAAGCAGAAGAATCACTTAAAAGTTAATACCAAACATCTGGACAGGTTAGAAACATCTAAAATCTTTATCCCGGTGACAGTTCGAAAAAACATTCCTCCAACTGAAAAATCTTTTTATTTTCGTCACAAAAAAGCCTTCGACTTTGTACGTTTACATGTATTGCGGTCTCTGAGAGCAAGGTTGTTAGAAAAAGTGTAATTTATTTTTCTTGAGACATGTCAAACGCAGATAGTTCGACAAACATGTCGATAATGTATTTACTTTTGAAATACTAAAAGTAAAACTCATTTTATATTGAGGTTAAAGGTAAACAGCGTGACAGCTGTGTTTAAGCTTGTTATGAACGTACTTATGTTTTGAAGTATAATAATAACTTGGCAACAAATGATTTTTATTCTTCTGATTTTGTAACTTATATTTTCTTCTGTGATGCATGTCAGAAATATCATGTGAAAGTACGTACAATTAAGTATGAATAAAGGTTCACAATTTCCGGAATGCTGAACACGCAATCCGAACAATTTTGATTCACGACAGCTACATTCATTCGTTCACGCGTTCACTCTTTTGTGCGAACTCATTCAATATTGCTCATAATTTATTTGTTATTTATGCTTACTGGAATTTAAAATTGAAAGCGAAGCTGAAGTTGATTCTGTGAAAGTGGAATCGATGCAAACCGAATTGTTTTGAGAAAGACTTAACATGCTACGAGCGGCTACGGCGTAGGTCAAATGCCTACGGCGTAGCTTGGTAACTTGCGTAGCAAAGCTACGCGCGTACACTTACACTCACTTGCGTAACTAAGCTAGTTTGAAATGTTACGATAATTTCTACGGCCTGTGCTACGACTATGACTGTATAAGACCTAAGTCTTAAATTTTTATAATACCTACACAAAATTCTATTCCAAGATAAACAAATGATTTAACATTTTGTTGAACACAAACACATATTCTTAATTCACTTTTCACAAATTGATAAACTTTACAAAACCCAACATTTGAGCGGGGCCAACAATAAAAATAACATTTACGTTTCTAACACAAATGTTGACAGAAAGAGATTCGCTTCAGATAAATTTACATTGTAATAAATCCGTGCGGTGTAAAATTTTCGTATATTTTATATTACGTCTAAACAAACAAAGGGCGATAAAATAAGGTTGGCAAACAAAAACGGTCAGATAAAGAATTATCGTTCAGGTGTAGGTAAGATAAAACTTCGGCACAATTATCGGGCAACCCTTGAGAATTATCGGCACGGGTTGAAATCGAAGCGATAATAATCGTTTGAAGTCACGTATAAGGGAACATTAATGTAACTTAATTTGTGGTAGATATGTTGATTTTTTATTTCAATATACAGATTTACATATGGGTAGAAACAACTTATAACTAATTAATTAATAAAAGTAGCAAAATTATATACTAACTTAACTAAAACTATTTACAAACTAAAATATAGCATTGAAAAATTCATTCGCATCACTGTCGACTGGTAATGTACCCAAGAGACTGGCCGCATTGCCACGTTGTATGGCAATGCTTAGCCTCTGCCCAAGGTAAAAACTAGCCCCTGGGTCACAGATATTCAAACAATAGCAATTCCATTTTAATGTGTCTGATGTTTATGACAAGAGATTTTTTTATAAACTCACGTGTATTACTTTTAAATACATTGATTCAAACAATCTGCCTAGCCTTTTCCCAACTATGTTGGGCACGGCTTCCAGTCTAACCGGATGCAGCTGAATACCGTATTTTACATGGAGCGACTGCCTATCTGACCTCCACAACCCAGTAACTGGGTAATACGATACCCCTTGGTAAGACTGGTTGTCAGACTTTCGGGCTTCTGACGATTCGTAACGACTGTCAAAGATCCACGAATGACAGCCGGGGCCAACGGCTTAACGTGCTGTCCAAGGCACGGAAAATTCTTGGTATGTTAAGATGGTCACTCATCCACAGACAAACCCCAGCAAGCGTAGCTTAACCTGATGGATCGAACCGTGCGGCTGTTATTACTTAGCCACGAGCTACTCTTTCACTTACACTTGTAAAAACATTGATTGTTTATCATATATTACCGGTGGTACAGTTCGGAGGTACTAGTGGGAACATAGGGATTTCACGCTAGTATCACCAGTGGTTCAGTTCGGAGGTACTAGTGTGGCGGCATCTACATCGCCATATGCGAACTATACTTCAAAGACCTGACGTCAAACAAATCCTGCATCGCGCAATTAGAGTTTACATCGCGATGGACATATATACAAGCTCCCGACTTTACCCTCTGGGGAGTTGCCAATCAAACACAATACCCGTCGGAGGATCCTCCCTTTTCTATGGTGGATGAGTGAACTTTACACCCTATTCCTCATACCCCTAAACTAGTGGGAACAAAGGGATTTCACGCTAGTATCACCGGTGGTTCAGTTCGGAGGTACTAGTGGGAAAAAAGGGATTTCATGCTAGTATCACCGGTGGTTCAGTTAGGATGTACTAGTGGGGACAAAGGAATTTCACGCTATCACCGGTGGTTCAGTTCGGATGTACTAGTGGGAACAAAGGTTGAGAACAAACAGTCTCACTAGTACCACTAATATTAAGTAAAGTAATATTATATGGAGTAGGAGTGCAGAAAGCTATTTTATATAATATACTGTAGAAATAAATTAAATTAATAAGAAATACATTACACACACTACCATGCGTTTGACAAAATTAATTTAAATGTCATGATTCTCAGGTCACCTTAGAATCATGATATTTAAATGAATTATGGTCGAATTTCGACCTCGGGGCGATTAGTATAAATGGTGGTACTATAGAGAACGAAATTTCACGCTAGTACCACCGGGGGTACAGTTCGGTGCTACTAGTGGGAACAAAGGTGAAGAATCATCTTTGTTTCTGGTTGATAGGTTTATTACAGCCTGTTCTTGACCTCGTTCTCGCTTGACGGAAAGCGCTGGATGAGGTCTATGATGAAACGAGCGTGCCCAGAAGATGCCTGTTCACTCTTTAGAATTAAAACTGTTCTGCTAATGTCTTTGGCAGATATCAGCGGCAGTCATTCGCCTAAAAGTGCCGATAGACTTGAGGATTCAATTGTAATGAGCATTCTAGCGAATGTTACATTACAGAAAATATTAACGGGAGCGTTTTAGCGAGCATTCTAGCTAAAGGACAGTAAATTTGCTTCGAGCTTTTTGCCGAGCCAAGCTATTCTGGCATTGTTCCGCCGCCGTCCCTCTATGCCTAGAGCATTGACTAGAGCGTTCGCTAGAATGATCGTGGGAATGTTCGTAGCGATGTTTGGCTCTGTTCGTTGTTTAGTTCGACAAATTTAAAAACGGTGATAGCTCAAGTCTATCAGCACCTAAAGATTGACTCGCGAGTTACTGGTGGTTAGCGCTTTACACTCACCCTTCTTATTACTACATACCTATGACTAACAACAGTACAAAACTATTCCCAGTCCTAAGATTTCTAAACTAACACAAATACTCTAAAACACTATCAACCACATAGTGGAGCACTAATCACAACCACAGTAGTATTACAGCCTCAAAATACACACGATAATTAGACGGTACAGTAGGCCGCACGTCGTGGTAACAAAACCAGTTTAAGCTGGTTCTCTTATCCTATTGAAACTATGTACTACGCTAGGCCAGCTCAAGGTCAAAGTGTCACCGATGCGGTCGACTGTACTCCTCCAAGATATTGATTGACACATACATACATACATGAATGCGTCAATTATTTGCGCTAATTATGAGCAACGATAATGAATAGACAGCACTTGATTACATGCTGTTGTCTTGAAGGCTGTCATTTGTGGTAATTATATGATACACAAACTATTACGGGGACAAATAAGGTAAAGAGGTATATAGTTTAAACTGGGTACGCGATTGCGTTTCCAAACATGTAAATAAATATGAGTTTTTGGAAAAACAACTTTAGCACCCAGACGTAAAGATTAGTTTCCGCTGCAACTTCAAACATTTTAATAATAGTAGTCATTATGAATCAACTTAATTTATACATGCATGAAGTTGATATTCCTTTAAGTAGAAAAAAACGTCAATTGGAAGCCAGTGTTTCAATAGACTATACATGTTTTCATTTACAAATTGAATGAAAATTTTGCTAATAGAAACGTAGAACAACTAATTAGTTTCCAAAGCTACGGTTTCCTAAAAGAGCGGTGTCCGCCAAATAACGGTCGCCGTGACGGCTGCCATGAAAATGATGGCATTTGACTTTATGATGTCAAAAAACGATCTCAAGACACCAACTTGAATAAATAACGCTTCAATGACGTCATAGACCGGAAAAATGCGGACACTTTGTAGCTGCCACCGCTCTTCTAGGGAACTACGTATATCTTAATGTTTTTAAGAGTTTCCATTGAAATCTGTGTAGATTGTTTCAGAATTCTCAGGTAAATACTGTGGCTTCTTATATGTTGTTTGTTGCTTACTACAATCTTTATTCCTCTCTCTGTCATTCTTCTATCACTGTAAGTGAACCATAGAGTCTTTCACCGCCATTGCATCACTATTGTGTTTTTAGATTACTAGGTTCCGGCAGCGGTGTAACCCGCGTGATATCTTTATGAATTATAGCCACTTTACTCAGTGATTATTATAGCATTCTACTGGTGAAAGATTTTTTAAATCGGTCCGGAAGTTTTTGAGTTAAATTTTGTTTTAATTGTAAACATAAATACAAATCTGTTCTCTTTAACATTCGTGTAGAAAAAAAAATGTTCTACAAAAATTTGATTAATACCAAAATCACAGAAGAAACGTATTATTACGTATATTTAATATTCGACGTAGTAGTCGCGTAGCTTTACCAAGTGGCAATTTTTCAAATTAAAATTCAAATTCAAATTCATTTATTTGCCAGAATGTAGGTTTACAAATGTATGATCTTAAAACTATAATGGCCCCTTTACATTCTACCATTACTTATGGTGTGCAAATCTTTAATTTTAACCTATACAATTACATTCCTTTAGTTATAAGGTCCAATAAAAACAGAAAATAAAATAAAATTAGAGACAGTAACAACAGATAACAAATAATGTCTCATGCCACAATAAGTATTTAAGGAACAAATTAATTAATAGATGTCAAATTATACCTATAATCTATATTAGTTCAGCAGATCTATAAAGTTTAATAGAAATGTCAGATAATAAATATAAATGTCATTATAAATTGTAATCGATAATGTCATAAATAGTATAATGTCACAGTGGTAAAATATTAAAATTTGAACATTAATAAATTATTATAATGTATATTACCATTCCATTTTTTGAGAGCAACAGAGGTGGTGTGCTGGTTAGTGTTTACATACCCTAGTTATGATGCCTTCCCAAAAATATTTTCGACGAGGATTTTGCCTCTGTATTTGCTTTGAATTCTGTATGTTCGTTTTAAGTACCTAATGTATTTTAGAAGAATGATTTAAAAGTATTTTTATGTGGATCCAAAGAGGATTAAATGGACGAAAGGGTTTTTGCCCTGTAGAGGATCGTTTAATCAATTAAAAAGTACCTCGTAGTACCTGAGTGCAATTTTTTTAGTCCCAATCTTCGTGTTTTTTTCAAATAAAGGCAGCACTTAATGTTACGACCATTTATCTCTAAGCCTGCATCAATGCGAAAAAAAGTTTCGCAATAAATCTAAGTACTAAGCGACTGCTCGTGATTACGTCACTAATTCATTGAGCAGTTTTTAGGGGCCACCTTTGTAAAGGTCAGGTCGCGGCCTCGAAATAAGCGGCGGTTTAGAAGTATTTTTGTTAATGAAACTGATTCATGGATTATCTCATTATCATTATTAATTTTTACAGTATTATAAGGTCAAAATATTATTATTTTCATATCCCTCTTTTAAAAGTCACTCACTTGGAAATGAGCCTGGATTAAAGCTGGGTTTTAGACAGGCCAGGCCCTTTTTTTTTTGTGTGTGGGGCATTATCAAAATTAATCAAATAACTTCTCCCGCTCTGATCGGAGCCGGAGGGCGTGTCAGACTCTTACTGACTAAAACCCACCTGTGTTCCTTCTGTTGCCTGTACGTTGCCAGGGGCCCCGGTATCCCTTTCGGACTTTACCGCGACAGCGGCAGGCATTGGTCCTAGCGGTCCCCTTCCGTTGTTCTGACATCTCTTTGAGGCGCACGTGGAACACAACACGCCGTCGACCTAGACCTGGTCCTTATCGGACCGGGAATCGGCCTGCGATTCCCGACGCCCAGGGCATCTCCTGTGGCGTCTAGGGGCGTGAGGGCGCGACATTTGCCTCTCCCTCACGCGCTCCGTCTCCTCCTTCGCGAGCATTACTGCTTCGCAGAAGGAGGTGACGGTTTCCCACGCCCTCTCGCTCCGTACCATGGCCTGGACCAGGGCTGGACGCGAGAGATCACTGCCGCCGATCCTGCCGGACCTGGGAGTATTGTAATAATTTATTTAGCTTCAATTAATTATGTTAGAGCATCTTTAGAAGTATATTAGAAGGACTTTAAAATGGCTATAAGCACAGCATAAATAAGTAACAGTATTATATCTTCATAGAAAACAGAAAACATAGTATATCAGTACGCAACAGTATCGAGTGCGGAAGTTACAGTCACTGCTGAGATATAATACTCTTACTTTATTATACTGTGCTAAAAGCATTTTAATTATGTAATACGACACACTTTTTAATAATAGCAGGATACTGGTTTTAAAATAGGTATTAAGAGCGTGGAAAACTGACACATTATATGGCTTGAAACTCTGGTCGTCTTGGGCCAAAGTCAACACAATTTCGTAAAATGGTCACGTATAGCTTAAACTGCTGGGTTACGTGCATATACTGCGTGTCCAGTATGGCCCAGCATTATTAACCACTATGACTGACATTTCATTTAGTGTTCACGTTTGTTCATTTCGTTTTAAAATTACAGTTCATCTGTATGATAATGTTTATGATAATTTAATATGAATGAGATCCGATTGATACAATAAAATTATATGAATCGGCTCCCATTCGTTGGCATAATTTTGCAGTTTTCTTTGGAAATGGCTTATTTATTTTATTCGAGGAGACCTTTAGCATACTGGCATCCATGCATGGTAATTAATCTAGTCCGATTGAATTAATCTCAATGTTAACGTCATCTAAACACGCTAAACGTCAAAATCACAATTATTTTCAGTTCTTATTTCAAACAATAGCAATGAAATATGAGGGCTCATCATCGAACTCAAAAAAAAAAAAAAAAAAACTAAATGAGTGGTGAGTAAAATTAGAAAATAAATGTTTGTTTTTTAACCATACCTAGCTATTATTTTACTTATCTTATTAAACTGGGATAATGAAAGAATTCTAACGGTATGACATACATTGGAATATGTTTAGGCGTTTAGAAGTTATGGTGGAATAACGGAACTCACACACAAACATACATGGACCCTGGAAATATGAACACTCCTTTTTT
The DNA here is from genome assembly GCA_947364205.1 of Agrochola lota. Taxonomy (NCBI): domain Eukaryota; kingdom Metazoa; phylum Arthropoda; class Insecta; order Lepidoptera; family Noctuidae; genus Agrochola; species Agrochola lota. The sequence continues at coordinate 12,913,303 of OX376235.1, read as the reverse complement.
TGGCAGTCGTGTAAAAATACTTGCGTAGCTGTGCCCTACATTATAAATAAAATAGTAACTATCATTGTGTGAATAAAACACAATAGCAAAGATATCGTAGTTACCTCAGCTTTGTGGCCTTAAGAAAGAAAACTCACTGCTTCCGTATCGCTTAATCTTTCTGTCGGCGAGCCCGTTGCTCGGCGATTAAACACGTCTTCCGAGATCGATCGCCCGAACACTGTTTACGCTCTCTTTCTTATATTTGTAAAGGTATTGTGAGCTATTGTTGTAAATTGAAAACGTTTCTAGGAAATAAATTAAATAGGTATCTAGAGCACTAAAAATACATAAGCAAAATAATATGCAGAACAGGAACACTGTTGAGGTAATTATAAAACTCCTGCATTCTAAATCTCCTACACATTGCGGTTTAGTTGTTTTTGTACATTGTTAAATTAAAAAACTAATATACAACCCTCATGATAATAATATTTCTGTACAATTTTATTTATGACGTAGGTATATTATCAGCTTCAGTATCTTACTTAACTAGGGGCCCATCCCATATCTAAGTAGGATACTACCAAAATAGTGAAATTAACGAGTATAGCGATAAACGGGACGAAATACTGTCCTTTTATACAGCGTGTATTAAAAAAGTGGGGTCTTTAAGGGCGTGGTACAGACTATCTAACTAAATAACTTTCTCCATGGGACAAACACTGTGCCATACAAAACTTCAATACCCACTCGACCAAAATCTGTGGCTGATTATTGGTATGGAGAAAGGTGTTCAGTTTTATGGTCTATACCTCACCCGTAGATATGACCACACCTTTCTTATATATGCTGTATAATTATCAAACTACAGGACCAGGGGGCCTAAAATGGCCACATTAAGCAATTCCTCTATAAGCAATTCATTTTCTGAATTCCCAGTAATTCCTCTATGGTGACACATATTTTAGCCGAATCATATTCAATTCAATTCATATCGGAATTTGGTGTTAATTAAGCCCGTAATTTTACCGGATAATTTTTCTTAACAGTTTTTATTAATCAAATGAGATTTTTATTTTTTATTTCTACAGTTTAAATGTTATTTCATTATAATATAAATCTGTCAAACAGATGAATTGCGTAATAAGAATTGAAAGCAGTTGATATTATGAATTGTCAGTTCGTGACAGTCTGTGTGATTCATAATATTTATTATCATATTATGATTCTGCCAAAGCGGCCGTTTTAAGCCCACAGGGCCATAATAGGATAGTTTACTATGGCAGTTGATAAGAAGGGAAGTTAAGGGACATTAACGGAAACAAGTAGGTATACTTATAATTCCATACAAGTTTCTTTTGGGTTACAATCAACTCCGGCAAAGGGGTAGTTAATGACCCTTGCAAAGAAGGAGCTGAACATACTCACACGTAGAGCTCATCAGACTACCCACACTACAGATAATAAGACAAAAGTTGTATTATTTGTAAGGCGCACAAAGGAATCGCGCGGTAGAAATCGTCTCAATATACAGGACACTGACTTTGAAAACAATTGACATTTAAGGGGGTGTTCTACCCATCAAATATAAACACATTTACTATAGAAAAAAATAATTTGCAAAAAAAAATCGACCTTCCCATATAAAGGTACCCGATTGGACCATTCTGTATAAGGTCGATTTTTTTTTGCAAATTCGATTGGTGTCTTAATAAAAGTTGTGTATATTTGATGGGTAGAACACCCCCTTAAATGGCGATTGTTTTCAAAGTCACCCTGTATATTGGGACGATTTATAGGGTAACTGTGCGCCTTACGAATAATACAACTTATGTCTTATTATCTGTAGTGTGGGACGACCTACGCCAGACATTATAAATGTGTCCTCTGAGGACATTTTAATGTAGAATACGCGATAATCTAAGAACATTTAGAACAGACAGTGACAGTACATCGTCATACAATCAAACGTCGTCTCATAGTAAGGTCCAGGTACAGCTAAAGCTTTGCAGGGCAGACGAGGGTCGCCCTGTCCACCATATTACTTTTATCCTATCTGATAACTATCTTTATCTTTATAGGACTCCTTGTTTTATTTTAAACTGATTGGATTACGGGAGATATTGTATTTATTTATTTATTTTATTATTTATGTACACCCAGTAAAATACATACAGATACGACATAATTATAATTTGAGTACAAAGGTACTGCTTATTTCTTAAGAAATATTTTTTTTTTTTTTTTTTTGTACCTATAATGTGTAGTCATTCTTTTATACTATAAAAATCTCAACAGTTATTTTTGAGCTGCGGTCGAACATCGATGCACAGATACCTACTTAGACTGATAACTCTTTCTTTTCCATAGTCGGGTTTCAAATGAAGAAGGTGAAAGATGAAAAGATGAATGATGGTGATGGTGGTAGGGGCGATCCTTAGGCTGGCAACACTGGTAGCCGGTCGTCAAAAAAACGGTCTCTATAAGATAATTATTTTAGTAAATTATTAAAAGTGTTTTAATTATGTTAAATTAGTGTAAATTAGTTGAACCTAGATATTAAGTTTTCTATCCAGTCATTATATAGTGTTTTTTGTCGCGAAAACTTCGTACTAAAAGGATTTAAAACCGGCTGTCAACTCAATGCCTCAACGGTGACGGATTTCAAACTATCATCGTTCCCGGGGAGTATTTTGTTTTATTTATGTGATTGTAGTTAATATTTACAGACCACAGAACACCACAAAATACTGCTCAGGTCTCTGAGCTACGTCCATCACACAGTGGCACCGTTTATTGTCTCTTTTTGCTTGACAAACTAGTGGAAGCAAAATCGACGACGAAAATATTCGCCCAGACAATAAACACTACATAATTTACTATACAAAATAAGCTCATTACGAGCTCTTACTATAAATATTTGGATCCTGTAATGTGTCACGAACTCTTCTCATAAAATAAAGTTTAATTGTACATATTTATATAGTTTTATGATAATAACAAGTTAAGCAGTGTTTTCTATAGTATTTCTCTTTTGTATAACTTTCCCATCTCACTCTAATTAACTTAATCTAAATTTATTAGCTATTTCTCAACAAATTACTTTGTAAACTTTTTCCCCAACTACCTCCTACTTATCCACATAACAGAAAATCTTTTCTTGCACTGTTATTTAGCTGCATAACTTCACACATTCCAGGTGACTGACAATTATTCAAAATGATGACCCGCAGTGCTACAATCAAAGAGATGGAAGCAAAACTGAGAGCTACCTTAAAGGATCTCGAAGCGTCTCAAGCTGAATGCAAACAACTGCTCCAGGAAAGGGAAGACAGTGAAGTAGAAGTGGAAAATGTTATCGCCAAAAACACCTCCCTCAAAAACGAGCTGGCTGAGCTACACACAGAACACATAAACTTAGCCGACCAGTACAGTAGACTACAACATCAAGTGTCATCATTTCAAGAGTGCAGTGACACCCACGACCTGGCTTTGAACAATATTTCAGAACTTAAACAGAAACTATGTGAAGCCCATAAGGCCCTATCTCTCTCAGAGTCTGACAAGGTCAGTGAACAGGTTGCTAACACCAATAACCTATTTTATGATTTGGTAGGCAGTAAGTCAAAATCAGTGTGTGAGCCAGCGATAACAATAGATTTGACTGGTGACGATACCATACCATTGTGTCCTATTGTTACTAGTCATAATAAATTAAAGAAATATATAAAATTTAAGAAAATAATTAAACGGTCACAGAGAGCTATTAAAAAACAAAATCTTTTAAAATTAAATCTTTGTCTTAGAAAGGAACGTGTTATACTTTCAAAAAGTTTAAATAGTTGTACTGTTCAGTTAGATGAATGTAGGGAAAAGTATGACATTGATACTAAGCTCCTTTATAATGATATACTACAGAAGGAGCAGTTGCTGAAGGATATTTTTGAGAAATATGAGATTTCACAACATCAACTAAGTGAGCGCTTGTTTGAGGCTGGGGAACTACTGGATTTGGTGAAGTGCAATGCTGAGAGGTATGAGTCTCTGGCTAATAATCTCTCATGCAGCTGTGCCAACCAACCACCACCTCCTCAGCCTCAGCCTGAATTGCCTATTTTGGCTCTTCCAGCAGAGACCTGTGGTAATACACAGCATAATAATACCAAATCAGTATTTTTCTGTGACGAATTGGGTTCAGGCTTTGGAAAAATATTACTCAATTACCTTAGCCATAGTTTTACCAATCATAGTTATCATAACATAAGTTTCAAACAAATTATTAAAAGAATTGCTAACACGAACCTAGATAATTATTCTACAATGGTTTTGCTATTAGGTAATAGTACTGGTATTACCAGAAAGGATATAGTGGATGGTGTGGACACCTTATTAAAGTTAAATATAGGAAAGCTAATGTTGTGTGCTTTACCTTACTCTGATACTTTATCAGTTTATGAAAATAATTATATTTATAAGTTGAATAGTACTATTCACAGGCTGACATGTTGTCATAGTGACAAATTATTGTATTTTGACACTAACAAGTTTATTAGTGGTTTTAAGTTAACTCAGAGAACTTTATCTCTGTCTTGGGAATGTAGACATATGATTGCTATGTTGATAGCATATAATATTAATGAGGTTATAGCTAATATAACAGATTGTAGTATTAGTGACGAGTCTGTGTTGTCTAGTTATACTAACAACATAGTGATTAATTATGAATCATCATGTTGTACGAAGGAGTATCCACCTATAATACCAACATCTTTGGAGGACACTACCAGTCAGATAGGGTATTCTCTTACTGCTGGAATTCATTCAGACATTCTAGACTCTTCAGTTGTAGTTGTGGAGGTCACTCCGGATAACTTTTTAAACTAGTAAGTAAGACAACAGAAGTTACCCCTTCAAATTACCAATTATTATTAGAGAATAATAAAACGGTATCTTCTGGCAATATTACACATAGTAATATTAATAAAAAACCAAAGGCGGGGCAACATACTTTAAAATTATTCAATCAAAATATTCAAGGTTGCTCTTCCAAATTACTGGAAATAGAATTGTTTTTAGAAAATACCAAGTTTGATGTCATTTGTATAACAGAACATTGGTTAAAAGATCATCAAGTAATGTCAATTAACTATGAAAATTATTGTGTAGTTAGCCATTTCAGCCGAAAACGTATGATACATGGTGGGTCATTAATATTAGTTAAAAATTCAATTAAATCGAAAGAACGAAAAGACATAATCGGACTGTCTGTTGAACACACCATAGAATTGTCCTGTGTTGAGCTTGATAAGCATGTTATAGTATGCGTATACAGACCTCCAGGTTACCAGAATCTATCTATTTTTGATTCTGTAATGGAAGATGTGCTAAAGAAACTTAGTGTTAGTAGTAAGTCAATAATCATATGTGGTGATTTTAATATTAATTTATTAGAAAATAACTCTAATACTGTCAGACTATTAAGTCTTTTTAGGTCATTTGACTTGTCAAATGTTTTTATTGAACCAACTCGAGTGACAGCTTCTTCTGCGACTTGTATAGATAATATTTTTTGTAATTGTGATTACTTACATAAAGAAATTGTAAATAAGTTGCCATCTGATCACAGTGGACAAACAATAACATTTTGTTCCTACATGCCTTTACATAAAATTCAAATAAGGTTTAGGCCAATTACATGTAAAAATTTAGATAAATTAAATAATTCTTTGGCAAGTAAATTATGTGTTCAGAATTTTAATAATATATGTGACCCAAATGAGTTCTACGCCGAGTTCTTTTCACTATTAAATGAGCAATTTATTGACACTTTTCCACTAAAAACTAAAACTATTTACACAAAGTTCTTATTTAGTGATTGGGCGACTCCAGGTATTCGTAAAAGTAGGGAAAAACTTTTTGAACTTTATGGCCTAAAGCAACATATTAATAATACAAGCTTTCATCAACATGTTGCAAAATATTCAAAAACTTTTAAAAGTGTGTGCAAAATGGCTAAAGCTCTTTACATTAGCAATAAAATAAAATCAGCTGATGATAAAATAAAAACTACCTGGCAAATAATAAATAATGAAACCGGTAGGAAAAAACAGCGTAATACTGAATTTAACTTACAGACTACACATGGCCCTATCAACTCAGATGTAGAAGTAGCTCAGGAATTTGAAAACTTTTTTGCTAATATTCCCCTTAAAACTACGGAAACTTTAAATTCCTCATCCACGCTTTCTGCTGCCTTACTTAGGAAAAATGTAAAGTCATGCCCTTTGGAGCTGAGGTTTCAGCATACAAACCCCCAGGCTGTTATAAAAGCTTTTAAAGATCTTAAAATTAAATCAACAGAAGATCTATGGGGAATGTCTGTAAAAGTCTGTAGATCTATCATCGAAACCATTGCGCCTTATTTAGCTTTCATATTTAACATCAGTGTAGACCAAGGAGTCTTTCCGGATCTCATGAAACACAGTAAAGTAATTCCTTTGTTCAAATCCGGTGATAGTAAGGAACCCAATAATTATAGGCCTGTGTCAATTCTGCCAGTTCTCAGCAAGGTGTTTGAAAGGTTGATGCTCAATCAAATGTTACGTCACTTTAATAAGAATTCCATCTTTCATGAACAACAGTACGGTTTCACCAAAGGGCGTTGTACCACTGACGCTGGTGTCACCCTCATAAAGAACATTTTTAACGCCTGGGAAGAAGCACACGATGCCATTGGAATCTTTTGCGACCTCTCGAAGGCGTTCGATTGCGTAGACCATGAAACACTTCTGCTGAAACTTGAGCACTATGGGATTAGGAATACAGCTCTTGATTTACTAAGATCATACCTGAAAGATAGAAAAGTTAAAATTCAAGTAAACGGCGTAAACTCATTGGGGTCTGAAATGGCAATGGGCGTTCCTCAGGGTTCGATATTGGGTCCATTCCTCTTTTTAGTTTATATTAATGATTTACCACAATTACTTCAAAATCAACCTAAGATGGTGTTATTTGCAGATGACACATCGTTGATATTTAAAATAAACCGACGGTCACAAAATCTTGACGACGTTAACAGCTCTATTCTTCAAGTCCAAGATTGGTTTACGGTAAATAATTTGGTACTAAATAAAAAAAAAACCAAATGCATTAGATTTAAATTACCTAATGTTGGAAGTAGCGAATGTGACATCATATTGAATGGAGAAAAACTAGAATTTATTAATCAAACCGTTTTCCTAGGAATCACGCTAGACGAGAAATTACAATGGGGACCTCATATAACAATTCTTGCGGGGCGGCTAAGCTCGGCCGCTTATGCTGTTAGAAAGATACGACAGTTAACAGATGTAGAAACCGCGCGTCTGGTCTATTTTAGCTACTTCCACAGTATTATGTCGTATGGCATTTTACTGTGGGGTCGGGCTGCTGACATTGAATCCATCTTTATTTTACAAAAGAGAGCTGTCAGAGCCATTTATAATCTACATCGTCGCGAATCTCTCAGGGAACTATTTAAAAAGATTAATATTATGACGGTACCTTGCCAATTCATTTATGAAAATATTATGTATGTAAGAAAAAATCTACATATCTTTAATAAAATAAGCGATAGACATAATTTTAATACTAGAAATAAAGATAAAATAGATCAACCATTTTTCAGATTATCTAAAGTACATACATCTTTTATGGGGTACTGTGTTAAATGTTACAATAAAATACCTTGTGATATATTACAATTAAATGAAAGAAAATTTAAAACTCATATTAAAAGTACACTCTGTAAACAAGCATATTACAAATTAGAGGATTATATCCAAGATAAGAATGCTTGGAAACATGCTGGTCCTGCTCCATAGGACAATTTAGAGTCTAGACAAAATCAAACTGGTTGCTTATTAAATTATGTATTTGTTATTTTTTATAACACTGATTTTACATTCTGTGATTTCTTGAACTCACACACTGACTTATTAGTATTACTTGTTAAAATGTTAGGAATATCGTATAATTTTACAATGTTTGTAAATATGTGAGCACCATGTATCTGTCACATATTTAATTTATCTGTAATTGCTTTATTTTTCATTCTTTTTTACCTATCGCGGTATAGTAATCTTATTCTAGATGCATCGTCTTCACATATAATTATATAATTAATGTATGCAAAATATTGTGAAAACATTTTAAAAGAGTAACGGTGGAGTTTCTTGCCCATTCTTCTCCATACGAAAACTACCTTTTGGAAGGGGCGACTAGAATCAATTCTATTTTTTGTAAACTTGACGTTCATAAGTGCCTTTTAAGTGCCTAATTGAAATAAATTGTTTGACTTTTGACTTTGACTTTGACTTTGACTTTGACTAGAATCGATTCTATTTTTTGTAAACTTGACGTTCATAAGTGCCTTTTATGTGCCTAATTGAAATAAATTGTTTGACTTTTTTGACTTTGAAATCCAATTGTGTGCGGCCTCATACGATGATATATTTAAAAAAAAATGACTCAATTAATTGATTTTTTCGCAAGCTACAATGTTTTCAGGCTTTGAATACTTGATTGACAGGATTAAAAAAAAACTATTTACAAGTTTTTTTTTCGTTTCTGCTGCATTAAATCAATTGTTGAACGAAATATAGAATTCATCTCCATTAAATTATCTATACAATGGTATATAAATGAAGTCGGTTCTGTGTACTAGCAGGAGTGTAACAATAAAAACAGTTTTAATAAAAACAAATTCTTGACCTCTCTACTGCTTCGCATTATTAGTCGTGCAAAAAGCTACGTTAAGTTTTTACAAAATTAATATTTTCCACGACACCGATAAATTGCACTACCAATCTCTGACAGTTCCATGTTTGATTTAAAAGCATTCCTCAATATTTGTTTTCTCTACAACAGAAATATGCGTCTGCCTTTTTCAAAACTCAAATTGAAGCAAAACTTCTCAAAGGGACGTTTGCATACATCGCCCGTCCTATAAAATGCAAGTGTAAAAATGTGCATTATCTGTTCAAAAGCTGTGTTCGCTGAACTGAGGATATTACGCCAAATACGGGAAGTTATCTGACATGTCAAAGCAAACGGCTGTTTGGTGCCGTATTACTTGCACTGTCAATATTGGGTTTAGCTTTTATTAAAAAAAATCTGATTGTAAACTGTTTGAATTGAATGTTTGTGCTTTTTTTATTTTTGTGTTTTTTTATAACGTAGCAGTATTATGGAATTTTATTCATGTACTGCTGTAGGTTTGATGTTGGCATTAACAACAAACTTTTTTAAACTGTTTTCGAAGTTAATCGTTTTAAACAATTCAGCGTAAATTTTCTAAGAACAGTTTGCTTTAAATGTTTATTTGAATTTTATATTCAGCCAGATGGGATTAAACGATGAACAAATAAATATATGTACAATGTGAGATTTCTTATCTCGACTGTAGTTTACCTCGCATAATTAAGGTTTACCACATACATTTTTCAAAATTCAAAATTTGTAATTCATTGTTAGACGAGAACAACTGGCGACAAACTGTTACCTACATAGTTTGGCAGACTTTATGTATGTTATTGTTACTACAGATTTTGAATAAATAAAAAAATAAAAAATATTCCACCACTGAGAAAAAGAAGAGGAAAAAATTGCATTAATAACATTTAATAATAATAACATTTGCAATCATTTCAAAATATACAATGTTATAATTATAACCCATGCCATACTCTACTGTAATGTTCCATACAAATACCTACATGAAAATTCGCAAATATTTTCGTCATTTAGCCTTGACCGACTCGAATGCGTCTGTTTTTGGACAGAATATAATATAGAATGAAACTTATGAATGATAGGCTGAGGAATTATGTGATATGGTAACGTTGCGGTTTAAAAAAAGATGATTGTAGTCACAAAAAAAGAGGAGCTTGTGGCTAAGTAACAACAGCTGCACTGGTCGATCCATCAGGTTAAGCTACGCTTGCCGGGGTTGGTCAGTGGATGGGTGACCATCTTTACATACCGAGAATCCTCCGTGCCTCGGAAAGCACGTTAAGCTGTTGGTCCCGGCTGTCATTCGTGGATCTTTGACAGTCGTTACGAGTCGTCAGAAGCCCGAAAGTCTGACACCAGTCTTACCAAGGGGTATCGTATTACCCAGTTACTGGGTTGTGGAGGTCAGATAGGCAGTCGCTCCATGTAAAATACTGGTATTCAGCTGCATCCGGTTAGACTGGAAGCCGACCCCAACATAGTTGGGAAAAGGCTAGGCAGATTGATTGTAGTCACAAAAAAAAAAAAAATGGTTTCGTCCTGTTGAGGGGATGAATGAAAGACGAGTAATACAAGGTATTTATAAGGTAGATGGCCACTTGCTGGAGTGTGCTAAGTGTCCGTTCACCTGCACCTTGGATGACCTAAAGAATGTCACTGATGCCGCAATCAACGATACCACCTACTGAGCTCATGTAATATAACTTAATATATTTAAAAAAATACGAAGAATAGTACTATCGACACGAAAAGAAGAAGAGAAGGCGGATGTGAGTGGAAACGCCGGGAGGTCCCCAACAGGAAATATAGTAACTGGTGATGTTCTTCAGAAATGTCAGGTCCATAGTACTCGCAACCGGCGTGCGTTAATGACCATTCTAATTGCGTAATACACGATCAATCACAATTTGAATAATTTTGAAAGAGATTGCTAATCCATTGCTTCATAAACTCGAACAAAAATTCTGCTCAACAATGTAAATAACACAATGAATGTTTTTTAACTGTCAAAATGAAACAGATTAGTCGTAATCATTGAAAATGTGTTACACAATTAGATAGCCGATGTATGAACTTAAAGTAAGAAAAAAACCGGCCAAGTGCGTGTCGGACCACGCACAATGAAGGGTTTCGTAGTTGGGATGAATTAATCCCAAGAACAAACTTAACATTGTAGTTGAAAAACGTGTTCTCCCATACCGAATGTATGGGAGATCATGTTTTTCAAACCGCAAATTTTTGTTGGTTGATTATATTACTCATTTTGTATTACTCATTAACCTGTACAGCCTACTTAGCTCTGATAGTTTTCCTTTTAATTTCGTTATAAATACTACTGCTGTGATTTTTTTCACAAATCCTAGTGCTACCATTTAGTTGGCGGGGGGGGGGGGGGGGGGGGAGACACTTGACTCTAACAAAAAATTACAGTTAAAAGCTTAATATTTCGCAAACGGATCCCTGAATCTTTCTAACGATACCCCACAAAATGGGGAAGACGACAAAAAAAAAACACTTTACGTGTAGGGTTAAAAAAAAAAAAACTTAATTTTATTTTACCACTTTGTCGGCATGATTAATATGTAGACATATGTCAAATTACAGCTTTCTAGTACTAACCGTCTCTGAGCTAAGCCGCGGACAGACAGACAGACGGACATGGCGAAATTATAAGGGTTCCTTGTTTACTACGGAACCCTAAAAAGGAGTATGTAAGGATCGTAGCAAGTGGCACTCCTTATAGTGTCTGCTTACTCCCGTGGAAAGAAGGCGCGAGTTATGTATGTGTAATATAATAAGAGATATGAGCTTCGATACATTGTTATCTTTGTTCCCTAAATCGATACAATATGTTCCCGCGCCGTTGTCCGCGAAGTAACTACTTCCAGTGCTTTCACAGAAATGCCTTTAAGATACTATCTATTTTGCTGAAGATATATTTTTTGATTTATATCATACTCGTAAAATGGAGTCCTGCGACTGCCAATATTTTCAAAAGCGAAATTTTCAGATAGTTTTTTTCGACCCAAGAACCAACCCATAAACCCATAAACTAAACCAAAGTTTAGCTTGGGTTTAGTTTATGTATTTCTGGCAAATAAACAATTGATTTGATTTGAATTGATTTGTTTTTTTTTTAAATTAATGTTACCTATTGAGAATTTTCTTTGTCTAAGCTCTTACTCATTTTGTTAAAATGTGGATACGCAACGCGCAGATAATTTGCTTCAGCGGATTTGTCTCGAGTTTCCTTAAATTGTTCCTCTTTTTTCCTAAGGGACGTGTTTCAACGTCCTAAGTCCATGTTTTCCTGTTAAGAGGCGTCGTTTCGTCGTAGCACTAGAATACGCCACGTCTAAATCCAGAGATTTCAGCGTATTTTTATTTTTGCAGAATTGAGCCTTTATCGCTGCTTTTTCAATTGCCTACCATACTGAATGGGATGGTACTTAAATCTATATAAGTCTACATTTCAGTTCTTTTTTCTAGACACAATAAAATGGAACCTAAAGATGCGTAAAATCTGAACAATGTGAGCTCAAGTAGGGATAAAATATTATTAAGAAGACATGTTTTGTTCGGATGACAGATCAGGCTATTTATAAATTTGTACATGGAATATATTTCCCAGGTACTTACATAAAGTCGTACTTTATCAAACGACTATAGGTACCTATGTATAGCCTGTAGTTATACTAGAAGGAATTTATGGTATTGCAATGTAATATTTACGTTAATATCTAATTATGAACTTAATTATACAGAGTCAGTTTATCAAATAGCTAATAAAGCGCTTTAAACCGAGCACTTTATTCAGTGCTCCATGCCACGAGTGAACTTTCATAAATTAACAAATTCTCTAGCTCCATCCTTTGAGACGGAGATGTATCAAGATAAATCCAAACTAAAGTCAGCTAATTTTGTTATAAGGGAGTATCATTCAATTAACTTTACACCGCATTAGACGAGCTCCGAAACGTCTTTATACATTGTACAGGCAAAGTTTCCGTTTGCCAAAGCCCCAGTTCAAACAGTGATGCGCCGAACTAAAGCGAATTTGCATGTTGACACAGACGCCTCCCGTGGCTGCGCTAGTGTGCGCGCATAGAAATAAGTTTTACAAATACGCGTTGAGCAAATATTGGTTTAATATCGGCGCGTGCGGTTTTTGTTGACGCTTCCTAGTGACGTCAACGTCGCGTCGAACGGCAACGCGATTTGGCAGATTTATCACATTTTTACTTCATATGCGTTTGTTTACTGGACTGTCTCAATACTTTTTGATGTTGACAATAGAAATACAGATAAGGTTCGGGGTTCAATGACTCAGGAATCACGATAGCTGTAAATCTGAGAGATTTAGTTCACGAAAGGTGGATACAATATTTTTTGTTTATTTTTTTACGGCGTGAGAAGAATTGCCAGTAGTATCGATACCGAGGCCAATTTCAACAGGAAAACTGTACGCACGTTTCTCAAATACGCGTTTACGACCTTTTTATAAACCGTTATTGTTCGTATGCCTTATTAAACACATATGAAGCGCTTTTCATCTTAGTAAATTACCATCTCCACGTAAACCCAATATTCTATAAAGGAAACGTGTAGGAAGTTTACAAAATGTCCCGTACGCTGTGTAATATCTTGAATGTCGTCCGGCGCAGCGTCCTAACGGATGGACTGAAGCAAATGGTGCAGATGTTTGTAGTGTCCTTATGTTGCGTTCATTTGAAAGTGGAGCGGTTTTAGCGTAACAAAATTTCGGTCTTAGGTATAATGTTATTACAAACATGTTTGCGACGATCGCGTTGTTCATTTTATTAAAGAATCGAACTAATGTAGAGATAATTGAATTCATTTGCTCACATGATTTTATGGACTATTTTTTGATAGGTAAATGAATTTATTCTAAGCTATTACGAAAAAACAATTTTCAAGAATGTCTCAAGCTCTTAATGCGTACGTAGGAACAGTTCAACATAATACATAAGTCATGACGGTAGGGACTTCCATAATAAGTCGTCAAACAAAATAAAAAGAGTACTGCAACTGAAATTGAAAGCCGCTTCGAAAAGTACGAACATAATGGAATACAATATGAAGAATCGTCGTAATACCAACAACATTCGAATTGAATACGTCACAATTCAATACATTGCCTATCAATTCCGCCCGAATAAGTAGCATCAATGTCCCTTTCAATTACTCAAAGATAGGTAAATGAAAAGCGGGTTCTGGTTTTAGGGCCCCGTGGGTTGAAAAGGGATCCTTGTTCGGTCGAGAAGGTTCGACTCATTCTCTATAGATGATGGAATATCGCTGTATGGTACCTATCGGGAATTATTCGCCTCCTGTTTTCGACAGAAATGGGACGAGTTGAATTTACGACGAAACTTGTCTCGGCCGTGGACTCAAGGGTCGCCATTTTAATAGTTTATGGCTTATTGTTGCCGATAACTTGTGGCTTTGAAAGTAATTCGAAAGTTTTTTGTGTACCTGTTTTGTTATTGTTAGTTGTTTGACTGTTAAATTAGAAGTGTCACAAATAGTTGCGCGGTGATAAGTTCATCTTATTTATAGAATTCAGTTGGCGGTAAAATAGCGCTTCATTTTCTATGAGAGACATTACCTTTTTAATTTTTCTTATAAATCACTAAAATCCATAAATGTATATCAATTCGATATCTATTTCAAATGTTATTGCAATTTTATTCCCTCTCAATGGCCTCACGGTCCCTATCTTCAGGCCAAGGCCTGTAAATATAAAGGGAGGTAGTGCTGGCGTATAATGGCCACGGTTAGTTAGGTGGTCGTTGAGTTTTAGATGCCTCGGTTTGACCTTTAAACGGAAGGCCTCGTTTCAGAAAAGTTGCTCCTTCGAAACATTTTGGGCTTATTTAAAATCCACTCACTAAGTAGCTTTTGAATTAACTATTTGATAAGTGGTTTGTTGGAAATAGTTATGCGATTGCGATTGGTTCACGTTTTTAATGTTTTGTTTTTTTGTAAGTTATAATACTTAGGTAAATCTTTGTTGAATAAATAGTTAGTCATAAGAATAGAAAATGGTTACGTTTACAGGAATATTGATTACGGATACATATTATTTCTGTACTTTAGGTTATCGCAATACATATCGTAGAGGATGTATTTCCCAAAATGTCATCTCGATGATTCATTGATAGACGGACGACAATTTACCTTCATGAATAAATGCACAGGTATTTACCACGTACAGCCTAAATGACCGCACCAATTTGGAGGCCATTTGCGTATATTCCGCGGCCCATCAAGGTTTCTACTTAGAAATTAAATAAAAAGCCAACATGACGACAGTTTTTATTGCTCACATTTTTATAATGATGACGAAAAGTTATTACGTATGCGCTACTGAGGTACGTATTAGAGCTACAGTTATATTTCCTGACATTATAAGATATTACTATAAACATGGCCTGCATACCTACCCTCGCATTTTATGTGTGCCAGTACCAACAGGGACTCTTTTTTATGACTCACAAACTGACATAAAATGTGACTTGAGTACCGATTTTTCACGCATTATTACGTAAGATGGTAAGTATAAACAACAATTTACAGCCGCTGAGAAAAGACGAATACGAAGTTTGTAGTATGAGTACAGCATGATAAAAAACATAAATGCTTATAATGGAGGCAGAGTAGGTCACAAAACTTGACCAGGCAACAACAAAGCAAAGAGTGATGCAAAATTTCGATTGCGTTTACAAAATCTTTTAATAAATAGGTAAATAGAACGATAACACAGCTTTTACTTTGCATAATAGTTTAATTATCAGCACTCCAACTAGAAACGTCCAACAGCATTTCATTTGGAGCCACTACACAAGAAGTGAATGTCAGAACCCGAGAGGACGGGACAGTTCAAAGCCGGAGCCGCGACAAAGACGACAAATTTCCTCGCCATTCGCACGGAAGGGACCACCAGCTATTGGAAATTATTTCTCCGAAGCCGTCTGCTGTTGACGTAAGTAGGTCGCGATATTTTACACCAACACTTTTTACAATAGCTTGTTCCTTTGCCCTTTTCGTGTAGCCGGCTTTGCACAAAATGCGCTGATTAATGAATAGCAATAGGTGCGACCTACTTGGCTCACTAAAAAGATTTTTGCTCAGTTTTCTGTAGGTGCACTTTTGTCCAGTTACACAATGGTAATGGAACAAAGTGCACCTGTGTACTAGGAACTGTTGGTTGTAAATAGAGTTGTCAGAATGGGTCATTATTTCATTTGCTAATTGTAATTTATGGTTCATTACTGCTCTTTAAAGCTGTGATTGACTTTTGGCTTTAGTTCAGCATCTGATAATAATAATTTCATATTCTTGATGGCTAATTTTCACGTCTTGTTTAGTACTCGATCAATAGCTTGATTGTTAATTGTTATTTATTGCTTGAACATGTTTATGTCATAGGTTAGGTCCTGCGCAAAATTTATTTATGAATTATTATTATACGTACAAAAGCGAAGTCATTATTATTGCATATATTTATGTTAATTAATGAGACCACGATAATTAATACTGAACCCCTTTGATTACCCATTAATTATAGTAAAAGGAAATGTGCTACTACATTCTTCTATTCCAATTCTATTCTTCTAACAATCCAACGCGAGAAGATTTTAGAGTCCCACTAAAATGTCACGTCCACTAAACGTACGTAACAAAAAGCTAAACAATATAAAGTACGTGAACAAACACGTCATGAAAGAAAACATTTATCTGATAACCGTAGTGTTACTTGAGCAGCCATGTTTCTTGTCTATGGTTCGTAGTGTGACCCACAGACACTCAAACTTGCCGTGTTTCTGACATGGTGGGTTTATTTTCCGCGCTTCTTTTATTTTTCTTAAAACTTTCTAACTATTGTGTCCTGTCGCGTCTGTTTTATTGCTCAACACCTTAGATTAAAATGAAAGGTTTAGCTTTGTGTTCACAGATTTAAATCAACTGTTCAGATATTTAATCAGTTCTATATTTAAAATTTCCCTGAAATATGACATAAACCACTTTTTTAAATACCTAACCGGTGGTTTGAATGTTAGTGAACACAGGCCTCAAAGTGTTTGGATTATTTATTATTATTGTATATTTTACAGTCTTTTAGTTTGTTATTTTCAGCACCGCTTCGATTTGAAAATAGAACTTCGTTCGCCATTTTATTGGCCTATATTTTCAATTGGTCTCGGTTGACTTTGAACGTCGAACATTCATTTGGTCTTATTTTGCTCTCTGCTGTACATAAACACCTTTCATACCTCCGTCAATCAGGACAATTCGGCGAACTTACCTGAAAAAAAAAACATGTTGTTTAAATAAATCGAAATATAAATATTTTTGGCATATCAAAGATAAATGGCTATGGTATTTTCTTGAACTGGAGATTAGTGAAAATAAAGTCGATTTTCATCCATTTTAACAAAACCTTCAATTAAATTACTTATTTTTACTCAGGTAGGTAAGTCATATTTTTCTAGGTTCTTACCTTACCTACAAAAATATGACTTTTTAGGTAAATTGTTCATTTATATAAACTACAATTATCTAAACCGAGATGTAGATAACTCTCTCCCTCAAACCTTCGGTTCACCTGCATCGTTCAAGGTTTTACTGCTACACAACTAAGTAACCTCCATAAAACACTACCATTAAGGCCTTACAGTCAATAGCACCTGATATCCAGATATAGTGTACATTTTAAGTTTTCCTACCGAGAGCTGTTTAAATTGTAGCCGGGTATTCCCCGGGCGGCCATTAATCCATCATTGTGTCCAAGTGCTGAGATCTGCCGGACTCTAGCTTTTCTAAAACCTTTCCACTTTCCACTTTCCACTAGGGTTGTTACATTTCCTGCCTATTTTAAGAATTGTTTCTTGTTTTAATAGTTTAAATTGTAAAGAAGGTTAGCAATAAATAATTATGCTTTTTTCTTTGTGCATTTTCCGTCACTAACTTGCGCTCATTGATGTGTATGTAAAATGTAGGTATTAAAAGTTAAATATCTATTTGGCAACGCGATTATTTATTGCCGCATCATTGAACAGCACCAAAAAAAATGTGACGCTTTCCTAGCTTTTAAAAACTGAATTTGAGCTTGGCAGACAAACACTGGTGTGAAAGGTAAAAAAAAAACATTTTACACTCAAAAACATGATATTGTTGTAGCTACGAGTTATCGTATTGATACCGGCAGGCAATATTCAACATGAAAAACACTTTTGGAGAATAACGGGTAACACAAAAATGTAAATAGCTTTAACACTTTTAATACTGGTTGGTAAATATATGTACAGGTACCATCGAAGAATTTCATATCTAAGCAATTTGAAAACAAAATCCCGTGAACGCGATGACCACATCTGTTACCGCCCCGGTTCTATGGCGGCCGAGCACTGCAAGCAGAAATAGTCCTTACGGTGCATGGATATGAACTTCTTCGATGGTACATGACGAAAAATTCAACAGTCCAAATTTAAAACATTGGTCACACTGAGCTCATCGTGGTGCATTTATTTGAAGCTTGGTCTCTGTCGGATATTATCTACTCATGTGGTAGGAACGTTGCGGTTACCGTATCGGTAAAGTGGCGTCAGTGCGTCACACCAACAGGATGTGGTCGAGGTTTCGGTCTCACCGCGGTCGCCACGCTTCCAGTTTGGCTTTTAGGGCGAATTTCAACAATTAAACTGAACGCTATCAGTACATCTATACCGCGTGAGCAGCTGTCAGTGTCAATATTCTATAAGAATGATTAGTGCGGCGCCGGCGCAAGGGCAGTGGGCTGGCTTCCTATGCAATAGAATCTTTGGAAATAGATGAAAACACTGAAAAGACGACAAGCTTTAATTTAAAGTCGTTGTGTGAAATACAGTTGCTTTCTTACTCTGATTCAAACTCCATTCAACAGCCTTCTTCCACACCAGTCTAGCTAATAAAATACTTATAGATTTATTTTTGTTCCTGTTAACCCTATCCTATACTTTCTAAATGTATCTGTCTGAATCCATTTTTCTTGTCCAGGAAATTGGAAGCATGGGAACACAATCGTTTTGTATCTCTGAACGATATGTCAGATACGCGATACATTTGTGGTCCTGCACATGATCTACGATTGTTGTTGCAAGAGATGATAGTAATGGATTACGAACATCACCGGTGGTTCGATCTGTGGAAGATGTTGTTTCTGCAAAGTTTCTAATACCGTCAATATTTTTATTTGATAGGCATTTCTACGGTTCCGTACCTCAAAAGGAAAAAAAGGGGTACTTTATAGGATCACTTCGTTATCCGTCTGACTGTTTGTCCGTCTGTCAAGACCGTTTTTATCAGGAACGCGTAGAGGTATCACGTTGAAATTAATATCAAATACGTCGGACTACGGTCTCTTGGTGCTCTCTCAAGCTTCTAAGTAAACGCAATAAAAAAATACGACAATTTATAAGACATATTTTGATACTCGTAAATAAATCAAAACCTATAGGGTTCCTCCCGTTGACCTGGAATCATGAAATTTGGCAAGAAGCAAGGTATCACAGTACAAATAAAGGAAAAAGTCCGAAAATCGTTAAATTCTAGTTTTGGAATATAACTAAAAATTAACGATTTTCGGACTTTTTATTATATATACATTTGCAGTTGGAGAATACCCTGACGTATTTCGATGTATTGGAGAAAATGTTTTTCAACTACAATGTTAAGTTTATTTTTAGGATAAATTCATCCCAACTACGGAACCCTAATTTGTGCGTGGTGAGACACGACCTTGGCCGGATTGTTTAAAAGAATTGATGAAGTTGACCGACATTTGCTTTTTAATTTCAAACAAGTTTCAAATTATGTAAGCTGCAAAGTATAAATGGGGGTAACAGCTTTGCTAGAGTAGCTACTGAGATATGCTTGAAGAAAGTACGTATTTGGTTCAAATAATAAATAGTGTTCATGAGTTTTAGTTTACACGTCATTCTTTGCAAGCTGAAACCATACCTCAACCGAACCAAAGGTAGAACTTTACTGTTGTAAAACGATATAAATCATCTCGCCTTTGTGAATTTCACACTATTTGTATGTACCTACAAATATACAGCATAATAGAAACAAAAGACTAGCTCGCTAGTCGTGGGGTAAATGGCTCGGAACTGGCATCGTTTTAGTGAACTGCGCCCAACCACGGAACCTCACTTTGTGCCTACGAACTAAAGCTAAAAGTTGATGCCGCGCCGCGCCATGAGCAAATTGTTTTGGATGTGAAGTGCTCGTAATAATAAATATTGTTTTTTTGGTCTTTAGATAATAAACGACAAATATTATTTGTGTTCCTATCTACTTTAAAATAGATTTAGCAAATTAATATTTTTTAATAAAAATAAAAAAAATATTTTGAGCTTATTTACACACACGTATTTACACGATTTAAAAACTAACTGACTTAAAATAATAATATTATTATGTACAGGTATATAAGAAAGGGCGGGGGGAAACAATCATAGGGCATCAAAAAATTCGTCCGCATCGTTGTCAACAGGAAAAGTGCCCAAAAGGGTGGCAGGATTGCCACGTTGTATGGCAATGCTGGTTCTTTGGCCGAAGAATAGGGCAAAGGCCTTCTGGTCACATGAAGAGTCAAATAACCGCTTTGCGATATCTTGAAAAACTAAGTGGGTAGTCGGACCCCATGGCCCTAGTGTTTCAACTCCAAACGGCTCAAACGTATAAGTCCTAGTTTTATATTAAATAATTTTGGGATAAAACCGTATTTTCACATAAAATCAGTATAAGTACATACCTAAACAAGTTTGTCCAAATAATTTTCCATTTTTAACGTTATTTCACATCAATAAAGGTCAAATGATTGCATTTTGCCTCGCAAGCTACACCTCGTTTGCAGCAATGCCTCGCTTAATCGAGGCCACGTCCCTACTAGCATGGCACGTGGATTTTTATTAGACGGCATAAAATTTCACTTAACGTAACGTACGCCGGTACCAATTCGGTTTGCTGGGCTGACTTCATTTCGTATGCCTACAGCGTCATGTTCCTCGCATCACGCGGAAATGTGAGCTTTTGTTTCGCATTTGACGCACATATACATAATTAAAATGTTATGTCTATGCATACATACGTACGTTCCCTGCATTAGGAACATGATCCAATTACGGAGGTCTGGTTAGCGTCTGTGTGTGTTGGTTAATTTTTACTTTCAGCAATGTAAAGATTAGAGAAGATATTGTGGTTTTTGAGATTAGAGAAGATTTTATGGTTTTTGAGATTAGAGAAGATTTTGCGGTTTTTGATTTGGTCGTCACACAACGTGAAGAAGAAAAATTACATATCTTGGCAAAAGTCCTCAAATTAATTTGAAAACTGGCTCCCCAATTATAACATTACACCAGCTATAATAAGTCTAGGACTATTTATATATTTCAACTTCCTAAGAGCAATTTTCTGTTTGAAATGCTCTACCAACTCGATGTGTTGAAGTCGCAATATTCACACGTCGCTAGTTATGATAAATAGTGTTGTATCGCACAAATTGTATAAGAATTACTCTGGCTTCAGACTTCTCATAAAATAAACTATAAAATCAGAAACAGGCTTATTTCAACTAGCTCACTCAATTTATTAGAAGTTTGTCGGGGTACATAATTTTATATAAAAAATGAGATTACGTTCAGAATTTATTAGAGCTATTCTAGTCTATTTATTTTGTAAACTTTCTGAATGCAACTGACCTTGCATAGCTCTAGGTCATTGATTCAAGAAATTAGATTAGAATTTCTCATTTTGTTTTAGTTCGATCACAGTCTAGTTTTGAAGCAAAATCGAAATGCAAGATGAAGAAACTTAATAATTTTGCTTCTTCATCTTTGTGTTTATGGTAAGGCAATTTTTTTGCCATGTTTTTAATTTCCCCAGAATTACCGGTAGGTAATATCGAGGACACAGGCGTATTGCCTAAGCAATAAGGTCGAAAAGTGGTCTGGCACCTGTGTCCTCGATAGTACCTCCCTACATCATAGTTTCTTCTCAGTTTTAGTTTTTAGAGCGATCTCCCAGTTTAATTAGTATGTATAGTACTTATTTACAAACCTACTAAAGAACCTACTTATATCAAATTCTCTCAAAGAAACGATTTATTTTTATTTTTTAAGAACATGTGTCCATTTTCTTGGAAATTAAAAAGATTCGTTCGGATACCATAAATCCGCCACAATAAAGTGATTTTTCAACCTTTAATTTCGCCTGTTAGTCGTATGCTCATATTGCTCATCAGTAATCAGCTATGCTAGCAAAGCAGTCGCATCGCCAATTCGCGGTAATTGCGACCAGCCGCGTCATGACGGCATCACTTCATTAGGGAGCTATCCGTCACCCACTGCGACAAAATCGCACGACTAATCACTTCCATGGTCACGTTAATACCCAATGTGGGTGCTAATTATATTGCTTAATTATGGCTTTTGTTGTCTTTTCCTCGCACATAAAATAAGACCGGCCAAGTGCGTGTCGACCACGCACAATGTAGGGTCCATAGTTGGAATTAAAGTATCCCAAGAACAAAATTAACATTGTAGTTAAAACATGTTCTCCGATACATTCCGTATAGGAGAACATGTTTTTTAAACTGCAAATTTAAGTTGGTCGATTATTACCCATTAACCTGTAAAGCCTACTTAGCTGTGATAGTTTTTCTTTTAACTTTGTTATATATACTACTACTATTGTGATTTTTTTCATAAATCCAATTACAACAATTTAGCTGGCAAAGGGATATCGCAGCCCCGGCACACAGGCAACGGAAGGAACATGGGTGGGTTTTAGTCAGTAAAAGTCTGACACACCCTCTCGCTCTGCCCAGAACGGGAGAAGTCATTTGATGATTTCACACCCTCAAAAAAATAAAAAAGGGGGGGGCTATACTCTAACAAAAATTTGCACTTTAAACACCGTATTCACTACTAGCACTTCACTATACAGCGATTTTGAAAATCTAAATGTGGTCATCAACTTTTGATGCTGACTGTACCAGTTTAGACAGCACGTCTTAACATACTGCCTAAACATTCCCTCTAAAAAACTGTTACCGACCTTTTCTCGCGCCATTATAAGTAAAAGATAGGAATAGGTCTCTAACTAAAGGCTTGTGCAGACCAGCGCGACTTGTCGCGCGACGCGACACCGGTTATTGTTATACTGTGAAGTTTTCTTAGAAATTGTATTGTTCGAGTCGCGCGACAAGTCGCGCTGGTCTGCACAAGCCTTTACGCTAGTTGGTGAACAGAATCAGCGCCATTGTTGTTGTGACCGTGGTTAGTTCAGACCGCAGGACAGATGTAGGTATCTAGGTCGATATGTAGGTGCTACCGCTGTCTGTTACACACCGGTTAACTTAATTACTGTCAGTTGACACTTCGGTACCTGTAGGTACACCTCCCTATGTAGTTAAGCTCACCTTTTGGTGGGTTTTCGGTCGGACATTCGATTTTCCCTCGGGTATTGGTGTTGATTTTGTGAAGCTAGGCCGTATCAGGTTGATTTAGCTGTAGGTATATATATTTTTAGGTAGGTAAGTAAAAATACAGCGTGTATCAAAAATGATCATCATCATTTCAGCCGAAAGACGTCCACTGGTGGACATAGGCCTCCCCCAAATGGGGGGTTTGCCATAATCGCCACGCTTGGCAGGCGGGTTGGGGACCGCAGTATCGTGTTAAAATGCATAGAGAACGTTGCTGCCCATTCTCTAGTAAGTCCCTTAGTCGCCTTTTACGACACACGCACGGGAAGAAAAAAAATATTTTTTTGTTTTATATATCAAATATCTGTGTTCATATTTAAGGGCCATCAAACTGAATTTTTTTTTCGATGTGACCAACATCGTAACCGCGAAACCACTATCAGCTGTCCTATACCACAGATTCACACTCCGCAAAAACATTTATATAAAAAAGGACTCTTGCTACGTCACAATAAAGTGCAATTCAGGTCGCACAGCGCTAATCACCTACAGTTATATTCACCTAGAAGTGCCTCTCTTTCTATCGCGTGACTCTTAGATCTTCTGACTGCGTTACACTCACTGAACTGGCCCAGCAAGACCCGCCGCGTACAGCTTCATACCTAAACTGCGGAGTGTCCCATCTGTATTAATCTGTGCCTATACAAAACTTCAATACCTACTCGACCCACATGTATGGGGACTTTCTGTACTCCACAACTCAGTTACTGGGTAATACGACACTCCTTGGTGAGATTGGTTGTCAGACTTTCGGGCTTCTGACTAGCCGTAACGACTGTCAACGACAGCCGGTACCAAGAGAGAGAGGCACAGAGGAGTCTCGGTATGTAAAGATGGTCACCCATCCACAGATCAACCTTGGCAAGCGTAGCTTAACCTGACGGATCGACCCATGCAGCAGTAATTACTTAGCCACGAGCTCCTCAAATTAAATCACTATTGTGTCCTCTAAATGAATATAAATACTGAAACATTTCGAAAGATTCGTGCTAATTAAAGCTACATTCAAACAAGATATTTACGGTTTTCCTAGAAATCGTCAAACACCGATACGACTCCCAACCTCTTTGTACGCTCAACCAAATCGGCTTTTGTCTTTGTTGATGTGCCTTGAAAGTCCCATTTGCTCGGCTGAGCGTTCCAAATGCTCTAACGTACTGACTCTCACATGGCAACAGGAATTTACTTGAACTTAGAGACGAATTACCGAAAGGTTTCGTGATTTAAAAGACTTTGATATTTGGGTGTTCCACAAGGTACATCAATGTAATGGTTAGGTACTGGAAAACTAGCTGAAAAAATTTATTTTTAGTAATGAGTCTTCTATTGATAGTGAGTGTTGTCGAACCGTATTTTCCTATTGATAATTAGATCAATTGGAGGAGAGTAAAATAGTGCTGGTATAAACAGCAAGAAGAAGGGAGAATAAGTTTGTTAAGAATAAACACCCCTCAATCGATTTGTTTGTAAGCAGCTTAGCGTCCTTTACTACTGTTTTATCTAAACACTATATTATTGTTTCTGATGTATTGTAATAGCGGTTGCGCATGCATCTTTGCCTATTAAGGTACTTAATTTAATAGTTAATTTAAAGTTACACTTAGTTAGTGTTATAGTTTACGAATAGCTAATCAATTTGAACATTTTTACAACAATAGTCTACTATGCTAACTGTGGAGGCTTATAAATGGCTCGTCGTTAATTACCTCACTGTTACTTCGGTACTGATAGCTGAAGCCACCCAAATACAATAAAATAAAAAATTAACAGTTTTTGTTCACAGTGTTCAACAGACGTTTGAGACAGAGAGTTTCAGTAATAACATACTGGTCTATGCTTAAAGTTTCCATTTCTCTACCGGACGAATTCTTAATGAATGTATAAGTACTCTTTCAATCTCAAGCCCTTTAAGAGCGTGCATTCCGAAAGTTGGCAACGTCGCAAGTAGATGTCAAATATTTCGCTGTTTTGATTAATTTGACAATATACTGTATGGAAATAAGAAATGTAGTTAACTAGCGAACTAGAATATTGATTATGTAATTCAATAATTAATATCGTAACACCGAATATTTAGTTTTAGATGCAAAAAAAAATCTTATTTAGAAACTTACAACATCAAATTCAATGTTATAATTGCAATTCATTATTAATATTCTAGTTCGCTAGTTAGCCATATTTCTTATTTTCATACAGTAATATTGCCAAATTAATCAAAACAGGTAAATTTTTGACAGCTATTTGCGACCTTGCCAACTTTTAGGATAAACGTTCTTAATATCATTGCAGCACATTTACAGCGAATAAAATCTAGGTTACAGAATTTTATTCGCACAAAACGATAATAACTAAATTGTACGACGCGGACGCGACTTAGTTACGCCTTCATTACGGGCTTCATTAAAATGAACGAAAAAGTGTTAAATTGTAGGTACCGCTGTTCTAATTTGTACGGTAATTGCGAGGGATGCCGTCAGCATTAAAAAGCGATCTGTCAGTGCTACGGCAAATCCAGCAGACTGATCATCCCGAACATAAATTGGAAGAAGAATTGGAAGAGAAGCGCTTTTGGACAGTTTGGACTTCAAAATTGGTGATCTTGATTTTTATGGTTATTCACTAAAGGTCATATTCGAAGGATTTGCATGATAACAGAAGAGAATAATCTATTAAGCTGTTTGTTTCCAAACATAGCTAAAGCACCTATCAAATACCAATTACGTGAAAAAAAAACATTGGGTTCTTAACGAAAACGAGTACGTACTTTCTAAGGGTTTGCTAAAAAAACTAAGCCAAAACAGAATTAGTTTCCCAAAAGCCAATAATCTGAAACGAAAAACATCGAAATCCAAATCTTGACTTCAATCATAGAGGTAAAGAAAAAGAAACAGATTCAATGCTAAGCTTTTAAGGGGTAAGTTAAATAAAGCAAACGGGAACTCGGGGAATAAATCCTGGCGGTATCTGAAGCCAGCTTTGAAATCACGCTGAGCAGCGAGAGGGTAGACAGAACTTTCTTTATTTATTATTTGACAAATCTTGTAATTAAACTCCATCGTATTTAAAGTGACTTCGCCTTAATTTTACGTTTGCAACTTCGAATTTTATTCGGGAGCGTAATCGTTTTCGAGGTTGCGAATTTGTAGAGTATTATTGTTTTAAAATTAGGAGCTATGAATAAATAATTACTGAGTCGATATTAATGAGTTTTTGTTGGTAGGTACCGTAAGAGCTTGGAAAACAGAGTAAATTTATTTTTATATTAGTCCGTATGGTACCAATATTATTTAGGTATTTCAGGCATAAAACATAATTGGAAGTAACTTAACTCAACAGTCCCAAATTGTGTAGGTCACAACAAGTATCTACTTACCTATATACCTGATATCTTGACAAACTCAAAACCATAAACCTTCAAACTTACGTGAACTCTGAAAAACTTTATCCTCACGCTCAATAATTGAGGTACGAAATATGAGTGTTATGTGTCCCAATACATAATAACAGCAGTTTCATGGAGTCACCAAAAGTTTTCAATCGAAGGGCCGGTCAATGATTCTCTGTTCGGTCTTGTGCGGCCCTCCAAAGTTTCCCTATAAAAGCTTCGAAATATGTTGTGATGTTTCTCGGATAACAAGCAAAGTTTCGTCCTTCGGCAGTCATAAAGGCAGGGGTGCTAGATGTTTGGCCGCGGTTGGACTTGTGCCAAGAATATTTCCTTCCTTCACGCCTTGGTAGTGAATGCGAAAATAAGATATATTTGATAATCCGAATTATTGTTCCGTCGACGTTTTTTGAATGCAAAATGAGTGGGTAGAGTGTGGTAACTCCTTGAGCTTTCGTATTTTTATCTTTATAGTAAGTATGTATTCACCGATTTGTTTTCTAATTGGATACCGATCGCTAGGCCAACAGCCATTGTGGTTTCATAAGTTGCTCGATAGTGAAATTCCTTAGAATTTAAGCTTGTTTTGATGTACTACATAAAAATAAAACATTCCCTAATAGGGATGATGACTAAAAATTTTTTTTTAGATTATTTCGTCTTTGAGATTATAAAAAAATATTGGACACGTATTTTTTCTTTTTTTACGTAACCTAAAGATTACGGCGATACATTGAGGTAAAATGTGCCATGACGTCACCAGTATGTAGATTTTATACGTACTAGTGACGTATCGACCCCCACCTTTTTATCTAAGTAGTTTTTTTATTAATATGATAAAGCAAAAAATACGTGTCTAATATTTTTTTTATTATCTGACTGACGGACTTATTAGAATTTAATTTTTTTTATCCAGGCATCATCCCTATTCACATAAAAAGTCTCACAGAAATACTAAGTCAATGAACTACGTCTTCGTTAAGGCTTGTTAGTCTACATAAAACCTTAATGAGTCGGGCCACTTAATTATTTCGGCATCAAAGCCAATGAGAAGTATTTTTTCCTTCTATTCTGGTCCCGTTCATGTGTCAAACAAAATATTATTTAATTAAACATGAAAATTAAGCTGGAAGCCGACGACAGCGCTGTCAAATTGCGCTGGATTAATTTTGATTCATTTTGTTGCTCCCACCTGTTCTAAATTTAATTATGTCGGAGTTCGCTTCATAAGTAGCTATCTAATTTCACATGATCTAGAGACTTGAGAAAACTAATTAAATTCTTTGAACGAGATAGCAAATAGCGATGATTTTGAACGTCTTCCCGTTTTAACCAATCGAGAAATAAGAATTGTTTTAGTGTTTAATTTAATTAAATATTTCATGTTTATTATTAGTAACAAATTTTGTGAGTTAGACAGTAATGATTTTCGTTATTATAATAATGAAATATTTCATGTTTATTATTAGTAACAGAAACTTTGTACCCATTTTTACGAAAATACGCGGACGGAGGAGTATGAAATTTGGCACAGTTAAAGTTTATATGGAGAAGGAGTGCAGAAAGCTAATATTTTTATATAATATACGTTAGAAATAAATTAAATTAATAAAAGAAACATTACGTACACTACCATGCGTTTGACACAAGATGGCTACCTTAGAATCATCACATTTAAATTAATTATGGTCGATTTTAGACCTCTGGGCTACCACTAGTTATAATAATACTTTGTGATGTTTCCCTTCAGAGCCTTTCGGCGTAGGTAAAGATTTTAAGCATCAGGTAGGCTGTGCGGAAAGTATGTTAAACAAGGGTTAGACCAAATTTTCTTTTACCTAGTTCAATCTTCGTAATATCTTTAGATCCATTTTGGTGCGGGTCCTTAGTGGTTTGTACAGGGTTACATCGACCTGTTGCTACCTGACGGTTCTCCTAACTTCGGAGCACATTGGCCTCAGCTTTGGGGGCTTTAAACACTTCTGGCCCGAGTATTACAAGCCTCCTTAATGCCTGTTGAAGTCTAAGGCTTAGGATGTTTTCAAATAGTGAACTGAAATTACTAACAGCCATATTTATTTATGTTAGCTAGAATATCGTTACCAACTTAACAATCTCGATCACTTCACTAGACGTAAGTTGAACTTATAATAGGCATAGTGGATATGTAACATATTTTTGGAGATCTTCAATTATGAATTACTATACTAATTTGCTTTATATTACAACGCTCCTTCAAATATACACACACACATACACATACATAAACTCACGCTTTCAAATACATGCACACACGCACATACACATACATAAACTCACGCCTTCAAATACACACGAACACATATCCACATATGCATACATAAACTCACGCCTTCAAATACACACACACATGCACATACACAAACTCACGCCTTCAAATACACACATCCACATATACATACATAAACTCATGCCTTCAAATACACACACACACACACATCCACATTCACATACATAAACTCACGCCTTCTTCCCATGAGGATAGGCAGAAACTACAGAATGCCACCAACGCTACATCCTTACTTATTCCTTTGGCTTTCTTTACGTCCATACATCCTGGTCGTACACGCACGCCGGTTAGTACTACGCACTTGAGACATGTCCCATGTACTAGGGCGTCCTTCAAATACACTTTCCAATTATACGCTGTGCAGTGACGTATTGTGTGCGTAGCTTACTCCATATATCGGTCCATTTGTGCATGTAATGCCTAATCTAGAATATTGCCCGTAACCCGGGACTGCGGGCTGCCCGGGATCGCAATAACCTCACTAATGGGAACTAGAGCGAGACGAATTCCCGGGATGGCTCATTACATAAAGTAATAACTTTAAGTAATGTTAAGTACCATTGTATCGAATAGGTAAAATGTTTTAGGCGCAATAATGAATATGTTATTTTTTAAGAGTTTGTAAGTTCAATGCCTAACCATTTATATCGTATATTTCTAGAACTATCTGGCATACTAGTCTTTCATCGTCATCATCATTTCAGCCGATAGATGTGGCGGTGCTTGGGGAAGGTCTATGTCCAGCAGTTGGTTACACTTTCACTAGGTACATTTTTTTAATTTTACCAGTCAATGACAGAGGTTAATGGTTAATAGTGCAAAAGAGACGGTATCTGTTTGAAATTGGGATTACAGCACTGATGGCGTGTAAAAAACAAATACCTATAAATCAATTCACACACTCATTCTTGATTCCACACAATGAGAGGTCACGCATTCATACTCTACATACTATAATAAAATATAATACTAAGTGTAAAATAACACTACTTTTAATTACCTTGTAAAAATTTATGTTAATGGCTATGATAAATGTAAAATTATCCGAGGGGATCGGCGCTGATAGCCAAAATATAGGTTTTGCCTAGTTTGGCTTTTGATGTTAAACTCATTTGTACTCAAAACTAGCCTAAGTTTAACCTGTAAAACATTTGTAAAACCATCTAGAAATTAATACTTTATTTATTTATCAGGGTCGTGTCTGTGGGAAAGTCTATATTCGATAATGGATGTCATGACAACACATACTTACACCAATATTACCTAATGTAAAAAAGAGCAATTAATTAATAATTATTTTCAATATTCAACACCGGTCAATTAGCTGTCAAGTATTTAATTTATTGATATGCTTGACATTGATCATTCACCACATTGTGATTATTGATGAATTACGATTGTTGTTTTGATACCAAATATAGAACTGAAATACAAAATATATTTTAAGACGAAGTGAACGACACCTTTTAAGTCTATTTCTTACATACCTAACAGGTACAGTAGTAGTAGGTACTGTGGGTTGAAAAATTAAGGGATCTCTTCGTTTATTCTACCTTCTAACTATAATTAGAAGACAATTTCAAAGCTGCTTTAATCAATACTGTTCATCAATTATGTTCTTCTATAAAATATCTTAGCTAGGACAAATAAACAGGAAAAGATTAGAGAAATCTGCAAATGTAAATGTTTATTGTAAATATATGTATGTCGCAGTAAGATGGTTAAATCCGTGATATTTTATAGGGATATAGCTATATACCGTAATATATTTATATAAAAGCGGTTCAGTAACAAAATTAAGGCACTCCGACGGTTACGTCGGAGTGCCTTAATTTTGTTACTGCGACCAATTTCGACGTAGCGCTCGCCGCGCTCCGCCCGCTTGGCTCGCGAGTAGTTGGTCACAGTTCTAACCTAATCTAACCTATTTGGTTGGAGTGCCCTAATAGTTATATTACTAGAACGAGCTCGTATCGTAGTTATATTCCTAGTAAGTAATACAATTATGAACCGTTTTCATATAGCTATATTACGGTATATAGCTATATTCCTAGGGATATAACTATATAACAGTTATAACCATCTTACTGCGACATGTATATACTATAACCCATACTTTCAAAATACTTCGACCCTTTGCTATAATTACTAACGTGTGTAACATAGCAATCCCATAACTTTGTCTACCCCTTACGGAAAAACAGTGGGATATAACTCCGGAATATTCGTCGAATATGTACGATTTGTGGTAGCAGAATAATGTAGTTCCTACGTGACACTCAAGATGGCGCTCGTGTCACGCGTTGGCCCAATTTATGTAGATGACGTGCTCCTATGAAGTGCACAGTTTGCTCTCAGTCGCAAATAAGGAGCAGTGACAAATAAGGTCGAAGTTGGCTTGAACTAGTGCGCTGTTTTACTTATCAGTCACAGGTAGAGAATAGCGTTTGCCAGCGTTTGTTTAAAAAAATGTAGGGTAAAAATGTAAGCTAGGGTATTCTACTGAGTTTCACATAAATACGTAGTATTTAAAAAAAAACTATAACTATCTCCCATTTATATCCCCGCGCACGATAGACTCCTTTATTATGGCGGACTAAAGTGCCTACCCATTAGCAGAAGTGGTCGATGACTTTGTATGGTAAAATCGTTCTCTTGAAACTTTCCTCGTTTAGACTGCGATGAGCCCCACTTGCATGTCACAATCTAGAACTTACTCTGGTGAACATAGATTCTCAAGGATTGGAGACATTTTTTTATTGGTGTCATGATGCTAAAATTAATAGGTACTTAGCAATATGTGCCAACATTGCGCAAAAATCTGTGGGATTTCTTAGTGCCGGAATGTGTCTGTTAATAGTATCTACTAGGTGACAGTAAACTTTACACGTGTGTTATTTTATTACCTATTAAAGGTGTGAAATATTTGTTGACTACGTTTTTTTAAGCATTCGTCAAATAGTTTGGAGCAATCCCTAGCTTTAAATACCACTAAATGATACCTCACGCCATTCTGAAACTATGTTCGGTGAAGTATATTTTTTAGCGTTCTCTTGGTAATTTAGTTTTTTGCTATTCTCTTTAAATATTCTCTTTATTTCTTTCTCATTTCTCCTTTCGCAGGTCTGCTGGAAGAAATTTCTTAAGAAATAAGCAGTACCTTTGTACTCAAATTATAATTATGTCGTATCTGTATGTATTTTACTGTGTGTACATAAATAATAAAATAAATAAATAAACAAATAAATATTTTTTGTAAAAGTCAAAGTCAAATCATTTATTTCAAATAGGCCCTTGCAAGGCACTTTTGAACGTCAAAAAGTACAAACAATTGAATTGATTCTAGTCGTCCCTTCCAAAAGGTAGATTTCGTATAGAGAAGAATGGGCAAGAAACTCCACCGGATCTACCGTAAGAATTACGATCTCATTATCGTGTTTCAGTGTAACTGCTCTGGGCGCAATAGTGACACCAGTTGCCCAAGGAGATGGTCCTCTTATTCTAACACCATACATCAAAAATGGAGAAACAGAAAAAGCTAAAGAACTATCGGCAGTAGACCCGAGCCTATTCGCTGGCGTGAACAGTCACGCCGCGTACTTCACTGTTAACAAAACTGCAAAATGGAATCTGTTCTTCTGGTATTTCCCTGCGCAAGGAGTTCCACTAGACAGTACGCCGCTGGTTATCTGGTTACAAGGAGGGCCTGGTGGTTCTTCTTTATATGGTTTGTTTGAAGAAATTGGGCCTATTAAGATAGTTAATCATACGGGTTAGTATTTATTAGTTTTTATCTATAGATTAATTTTAGTATTGGGTTAACTTTTACTAAAATAACCAATCAAAATCTTTTAGTGGAGAAAATGCCTATCACATGGGGTTCAAGCTACTCACTTCTTTTCATTGACAATCCAGTAGGAACTGGTTTTAGCTTCACCGAGGGAGGAGAATACGCCACCAACGAAGATGAGGTGATAAATATGTTGCGAATATCAAATGGAACTGTTGCAAGAAACTCCTTATAGAGTGCCATTTCATGTTCTTAGTTTTTGTAGGTTGGGGCGTGTCTCCTACATTTCCTTCAGCAGTTCCTACTAGTGTTCCCAGAATTGAGACAAGCACCATTATTCATCGCCGGCGAATCTTACGCCGGCAAATACATTCCGGCGTTTGGACATTACATACATATGAACCAAGACGAGTCCATGCCAATAAATTTGAAGGTTAGTTTTATTCATATTTGTGTAATTTTTGAAGTTGTAATCGATTTAACAAGTAAACTTTTTTTAGGGTCTAGCAATCGGGGACGGATGGACAGATCCACCGACACTACTGCACTACTCCGAGTGGGGACTACAAGTGGGACTCTTGGACCCGGAACAAGCAGAACAGGTTTACAAAATGGAAGAAAAGGCTAGACAGTACTGGGACGACGGCAACTTTGACGTTTATAAACAGGTATGTTCGTAGTACATGGACGAATACTAAACATCACGCCATAAATGGGAACACCCAAATATTCCGAAATATTGTATTCCGAATTTCGATGTTCCGATTTTCAAAAGTCCGAATTTCATAATACCTTTTTTTTTTTGAGGGTGAGAAATTATCAAATAACTTATCCCGCTCTGGACGGAGCGGGAGGATGTGTCAGACTTTTACTGACTAAAACCCACCCGTGTTCCTTCCGTTGCCTGTGTGCTGGGGCCGCGATATCCCTTACGGCCCTTACGGACCCCGTCAGTTGGTGCTGACATCTCTTTGAGGCGCGCGTGGAACACAACACGCCTTCGACCCGGGCCTGGTCTTTATCGGACGGTGAACTACCCATTGCTCACCGTCCGCAAGCCCGCACCTACGGTGGCCGGAAGTTCGCGAGCATTACTGCTTCGCAGAAGGAAGTGACGGCCTCCCATGCACTCTCGCTCCGGACCATGGCCTGAACCTGGGCCGGACGCGAGAGATCGCCGCCGCCGATCGCCTCCGTGAGGACACGGCTGTGCTCTGCCCAAGCAGGGTAGACCTCCACCGTATGCTCCACCGTGTCCTCCGGGCGATCCACACAGTGGTGACACCCGGGTGTTTCCTCCCGCCTTATGCGGAACAGGAACCTTCCGAAACAGCCGTGTCCGGTGAGGACCTGCGTCAGGCGGAAGATGAAGACGGTGCGAAGGAAGATGGCGCCTCTCTAGCCACTCCTCAAAAAGGAGACTTATCGCCACAATTGTGGCGTGCCCAGAATTTCATAATACCTAAGAATTATAATGTCTTTTTTTTATTTTACCGAAAGTGGTAAATGCGATTTGTTAGTTTTTCGATTTTCATACGTTTGAAGAATCAAATGCTCGAAGGGTTCTCGGTCCGAAAAACGACATTTTGATTTTCAATACTTCGAAAATACTAAAAGTCAACATGTTGTGCTACAAAATTTTGTGACAGAAACGAATCGCTGCAAAACCGACTTCACGCAGTCTTGTCTGCCCTACCCTAGAGTGTAATTTAAGCCCGCGTAGGCGCGGAGGGGTGGGGTGGCCCGCGTGCTGAAGAGCTGGTGGTGAGCGTTAAAACCATCTGCGACGATAAGCTCTCGTGGCGCCGACCAAACCCCGCAGCGCCGGAGCCTTGACAGAAACAATGCGTGCTGCACGTTGCATGCCAGCTGCTTGCCTGCTTGCATGCTGCAAATCCCCTGTATTATTGATGAATCACTTCGGTTAGGTTACGTTAGAACTGTGACTGTTAAAGCGCGAATGCAGATAATCGGAATTCGTATTTTTGATGTTTCGAATTATTCGATCTATTGAAACTAAGTATTTTGAGAATAGTAATTATAAACGTTAGGAATATTGAAATTTAGGAATTATAAAAATAGGAGTAATGATAAGTCGGAATTGTTATATTCGGAATATTGAACCATTCGGAATTATGAAAATCGGTATTTTGACGGAATAATGTTTTTCGTATTTATGTAGTGTACCCGGTATCAATATAATAACTTATATTGAAGTTTCCTTTGTTATCACCTGCATGGCATCTTATGATGCATCATTATTAAGTGCCGATGTATTAAGGACCATTGTCGTGATCGTAACATTGATTATCACGCTTAACTACTCCACATGTTTCTATTACTTACTTACCTTTAGCGCCTGTAACTCTGAGCTCCGACATCTTAGTCCTAACCAAGATGTCGGAATATGAGTAGCGTCTCTGAATGGATGTGGGCTAATGCCCACCTCCATTTCAGAGCCAAGCAAGTACAAATTAGAAGTGGCTGTACTATAAGCGATGTGTCGAAAAAGGCTGCCAATGATGATAATAAATATCGATAGTGGTGATTTTATTGGAGTTGAGTAGAAAAAAGCACAATTTCATTGTTTTTAATTGCTGTAATAAAAAAAAAATGAGATTATTCAAATAAATTGAAATTGATTTCATTTAGAAATCTGAACCGGTGAGAAATTTTGACAACATTGCTTTGTGCTTTATAATTATTGGGTCAAATCTTATAAAATTTACCACCATTTCAAATTCAAACATACGTAAAAAAAATACAGATTTTTTATTATTTATATTGAAATATTTCTTTTTTATTTAAGGCTGCAAATGACACTTATCACGCACTGAAAAGATATGCACCTGTCAATGACTATAATTATTTACTCGAAGACACGAACATTGAAACATCATATGCAATTTTCTTGAATAGAGCCGATGTGCAAAGCGCCCTTCACGTCAAGAAAATGGAGTACACACTACTTAATACTAAAGTTTATGAATCCTTGAATTATGATATATTCGATACTGTAAAACCTTGGTTAGAGGAGTTATTGGAGCATTACGGAGTTATGTGTTACAAGTAAGTCAAAGTACCGTTATTATAAGTTATCATATATTGCATGTGCCAACAT
The DNA here is from genome assembly GCA_947364205.1 of Agrochola lota. Classification (NCBI taxonomy): domain Eukaryota; kingdom Metazoa; phylum Arthropoda; class Insecta; order Lepidoptera; family Noctuidae; genus Agrochola; species Agrochola lota. The sequence continues at coordinate 12,877,370 of OX376235.1, read as the reverse complement.
ATGACTGCTAAAATGCCCATGATTGTTTTTTATCAAAATTCGTCAACATTCAAATAAAGCACTACTTTTTCACCCTTACTTTTGCTCCACTAGTGGGCAACTGGACTTAATTGTTGCATACGCGCTGTCGGTCAACACGCACAGAAGTCTCAACTGGTCCGGAGCACAAGCGTACCGGGACGCTGAAAGAACACTTCTCAGAGACTCGGAAGATAACACGGTTAATTCGTGAGTCGTGATCTTATTATATTTATCCACCCAGGTTCTTGGGGAAAAAGTTCTTTCCCAAACCGTTCATCATTTCAAGTGTTCCAGCTGACAATTATGATAATGTTGATGTTCAATTTCAGTTTCGTAAAGGCGAGCGGTAACTTCATGGACGTGATGGTGCGCGGCGCGGGACACATGGTGCCCGCAGACAAGCCGCGTGCCGCCAAGCAGATCATCGACATGTTCATCAACAAGTTTAAATAAATTTCTTTTTTTTCTTACTGATTCCATAATTAATTCACCATGTTCATAAGCTGACTTACCTACATAAGATGTTTGTGACACTTTTTGTCAATAAAGTACCTAAGTGTGACATATTTTTTTCTTTGGTTATTTGTCTTTAGTTTGGTGAATTATCTTTAACGTCTGCTGAAATAAAGAAAAGCTTTTATAATGGCTCTCCAAAAATAAAAGTGAGTTTTTGAGATAGGACTTGAAGCCGACCATGAGCTTGATTTTAGAAAAAAACTACTAAACTGTATAGTGTTCTACATAATGCTGAAATTAAGATAAGGACATCCTCATAAATATGGCCCAAGATACGTACAGTACAAGTATTTTCTTAATGTCCCTTGGCAAACTTCGTGTTTCGTCAGTTGTCGGATTTCTATTGCACTTGGTGCAGACCGGACGCTTTCAATCGACTTGGAAGTATATAGAGTTGTAAATACCCTTTTAACTTAATGTAATTTATTTTAAAAATGGGAGGAAAGCTGCTAGACTGACGAAACACGAACTTTGCCATGGGACATTAAGAAAATAGTTGTACTGTAAGTAATTACACATTCGTTCGTTTGCATTCGTTCGTTGAATGTAATGAAGAACAGTGATTTACTGTTCCATATATGCGGAAACCGATATGGATTGAGATTTATGATGGTTTTCTATGAATATTATCATGACCAAACGATTTTGAACAAGCGACGCTCTACGGAATTCGAGCCCAGCAGTGGACGTTTTTCGACAAAAAAGGTGAAGATGATAAGTTTTCAGTATTAATATACTTAAAAGGTGACGTGAGAGAAGCTATGGGCACTGCCGTTATTTTATAATCTCTGTAGGTGCAGCACCATTGTTATGTTGTGATCATAACTTTCTCCTTTCTTTGTGCGTCGTTACTCTAATCTTGTCTGCTCCGAAAATAAATACGTTCTGGCGGTCTAAGGTTTTCTTTTGATACATCTTGACGTACGACGTCTCTTTTCTGGGAATAGGGATGATGCCTAGGTAAAAAAAAATGAAATTCTAATTAGTCCGTTAGTCAGATAATAAAAAAATATTAGACACGTATTTTTTGCTTTATCATATTAATAAAAGACTACTTAGATAAAACGCATTTTAAGTTGGGGAGTGGGGGTCGATACGTCACTAGTATGTATAAAATCTACATAGTCGTGACTTCATGGCACATTTTACCTCAATGTATCGCCGTAATCTATAGAATAAGTAAAAAAAGAAAAAAATACGTGTCCAATATTTTTTTATAATCTCAAAGACGGACTAAAAAAAAAATTTTTGTCATCATCCCTATTGTTTAACTTGAGTTCTATCTTTACCCTTTAGAGGTTCTAGATCTTTGGTAGGTAATACTTACTGCCAGCTGATTCCTTCCATTCTTTGATGATTTAATTTCAAGACATTCCAATTTTTTTTTGTTTGGTCTTGGTGTTTGGCATCCATATACAGCTTATCGAGCAATTAAAACAGTTTTTGTTTTGAGTTTTCATCTAGCCAAACACTAGACTCAAACATTTTGTGTACAATAAGCAGTTACTTTAATATTATATTTAATAATTAAATGAATCTGTACTACTACTGTACTGACCGGACAGACGTTCTCCTGTTTCCTAGAAATCGATCGCAGCGCTGCCTTCAGGGTTCAATTGTAAATCTAAACCATCCAGCGACTCACTCAAACACACACAAATAAATGCATCAAAATCGATCAGGCCGTTTTCCGCTTAGTCAGATGTAAGGAACTACATGGAAAATGGATAAGGTACTCCAAGCGGAAACACATACAATACTTTAGTACTAACAAGTATGTAAAAATTTTGATTTTCGCCTTACCTATCATGTTTGAACTCCAATTTCTCCAAATAATGTCCCGACAATACTTACTTTTTGTATTGTTTTGGAAAGCTGAGGGTCCGTTGAAGATATTAAAACTAATTTAGGGTTATTGCCAATCTTCTTTTTCTCTTTTTTTTAAGACTAAATATATAGAACGAATCTTGTCAAACATTTTCTTTTCCTTTGAGCTAATAGTCACTTTGGGTGATGTTTAGACAGATAGTACTTTCATCGATCATAGACCATAATCAATAAACAAAAAATGCGACACAAAAAAAAAAAAAAAGTCTGAAGTCAAGTGAGCATTTCCCTAAAATTATTAAGAACCGTCTAGGTGTCTAGCTCCTAAATTATAAATAATCGCTGTTTCGGGAAGCCCTTGGAGTGAGGCATCTAAAATTTTGCTTTGGACCTCGATTCACGGGCCACCCTGTATATTATAATATACATTATAAACCTGAAAAGTGTGGGTTGAACGCGATAATCTCTGGAACTACCAGTTGGATTTGTTTTTTTTTTTGCATTTTTTAACTCAATTCTCGAGGAAGGACAAACAGTCGGAAAGAACGCAAACCGAAAACGAAGTAATATCGCTTCCGGGAGATGCGATACGACGCGGTAGGCCGAGGAACTTTTATAAAAATGTGACTATTATTTTAGTATATCGAATATCTTACAACTTCTACGCGACCAAAGTCGCGGGCAGAAGCTAGTAATTAAATTATTTTATCTGTAAATTCTTTGGGCCCATAATAAAAGAAGCCATGGAATATTTATTGATACCAGTTTTATGAGAAACATTCTTTTAAACATATTTGTTAAATATTTTAGTGCAATAACTTGCTTTAAATACCACTAAAAATGAAATACGAGGTTATTCTGAAACCATGCTCGGTGAAGTATATTTCGTAACGTTCATTTGGTAAGCAGGAATTTTTTATTTCTATTTACTTTAAAAAAAATGTTGTAACCATTGCTATCTCATTATTTTGTTAAAGTGTAACTGCTCTGGGCGCAATAGTGACATCAGTTGCCCAGGGAGATTGTCCTCTTATTCTTACACCATACATCGAAAATGGAGAAACAGAAAAAGCTAAAGAACTATCGGCAGTAGACCCGAGCCTGTTCGCTGGCGTGAACAGTCACGCCGCGTACTTCACTGTTAACAAAACTGCAAAATGGAATCTGTTCTTCTGGTATTTCCCTGCGCAAGGAGTTCCAATAGACAGTACGCCGTTGGTTATCTGGTTACAAGGAGGGCCTGGTAGTTCTTCTTTATATGGCTTGTTCGAAGAAATTGGGCCTATTAAGATAGTTAATCATACGGGTTAGTAGATTTTATTCTATAGATGGATTTTAGTATTGTGTTAACTTTTACTAAAATAATCAATCAAAATCTTTTAGTGGAGAAAACGCCTATCACATGGGGTTCCAGCTACTCGCTTCTCTTCATTGACAATCCAGTAGGAACTGGTTTTAGCTTCACCGAGGGAGGAGAATACGCCACAAACGAAGATGAGGTGATGAATATGTTGCGAGTATCAAATGGAACTGTTGCAAGAAACTCCTTATAGAGTGCCATTTCATGTTCTTAGTTTTTGTAGGTTGGAGCGTGTCTCCTACATTTCCTTCAGCAGTTCCTACTAGTGTTCCCAGAATTGAGACAAGCACCTTTGTTCATCGCTGGTGAATCATACGCTGGCAAATACATTCCGGCGTTTGGACATTACATACATATGAACCAAGACGAGTCCATGCCAATTAATTTGAAGGTTAGTTTTTTTCGTATTTGTGTAACTTTTTAAGTTGTAATTGATTTAACAAGTTAACTCTTTTTAGGGTTTAGCAATCGGGGACGGATGGATAGATCCACCGACACTACTGCACTACTCCGAGTTGGGGCTACAAGTGGGACTCTTGGACCCTGAACAAGCAGAAAAGGTTCACAGAATGGAAGAAAAGGCTAGACAGTACTGGGACGACGGCAACTATGATGCTTATAAACAGGTATGTTCGTAGTACATGGACATCATGTGGTATAAATATAATAACTTATATTAAGTTTCCTTTGTTTTCACCTGCATGGTATCATACGATGCATCATTATTAAGTGCCGATGTATTAAGGATCATTGTCGTAATCATAAATCATTGATTATCACGCTCACGCTCTCTACGTACATGTTTGTATTACTATAACCTATACCGTCTGTAACTCTGAAATCTGACGTAGGACGAAGGTCCAGAATACGGGTAGCGGGTCTGAATGGATGTGGGCTAATACCCACCCCCATTTCAGAGCCCAGCAAGCACAAATGAGTACTGGTTGTACTATAAGCGATGTGTCGAACAAGGCTGCCAATGATGATAATATAAGTGGTCACCTCCACTTATGGGCATCTGTAGATGCCATCCCAGAAACAAAGCTAAAATACCTACATAGATCTCATTTCTCTCCGTCACAAAGAACTCTTTAACGATAGTGTTGATTTTATTGGAATTGAGTGAAAAAAAAAAACAATATCAATCACAATCAATCAAATTATTCCTATAATAAAAAATGTATTGGGATTATTCAAATAAGTTGTAATTGATTGGGTTCCTTCATTTACAGTTCTGAACCGGGTAGAGATTTTGATGTGACCACATTGTGTTGTGATTTAAAATTGAGTATTCATCTACTGGTTCAAATACAAGAGGTCAATAAATCTGCCTAGCCTTTTTCCAACTATGTTGGGTTCAGCTTCCAGTCTAACCGGATAAACCTGAATACCAGTATTTTACATGGAGTGACTGTCTATCTTACTTCTACAACCCAGTTACTGGGTAACACGATACCCCTCAAATACAAGGGGTATTAACCTCAAAACCTGCACAATAAAAATTGCCTGAATTTAAATTGAAGAATTTATTTTTTATTTTAGTCTGCAAGTAAAGCTTATATCACACTCAAAAGTTATGCACCTGTAAATGACTTTAATTATTTACTCGATAACACGGGCATCGAATTATCATTCGCCATTTATTTGAATAGAGAAGATGTGCAAAGCGCTCTTCACGTCAAGAAAATGAATTACAAAACGATGAATTTTAATGTTTATGGTGACTTGAAATATGAGATGTTCGATACGGTCAAACCTTGGTTAGAGGAGTTATTGGAGCATTACGGAGTTATGTGTTACAAGTAAGTTAAATTACCGTTATTATAAGTTATCATATATTGCATGTAACAGCATACGATTGCTAAAATCCCCATGATAATTTTTGATGAAAATTCGAGAACATCCAAATAAAGCACTACTAAACCCTTACTTTTCCACCACCAGTGGGCAACTGGACTTGGTCGTTGCGTACGCGCTGTCGGTCAACACACACAGAAGTCTCAATTGGTCCGGAGCACAAGCGTACCGGGACGCTGAAAGAACACTTCTCAGAGATGCGGAAGATAACACAGTTAATTCGTGAGTCGTGATCTTATTATATTTATCTACTCAGGTTTTTGGGGAAAAAGTTCTGTCACTAACCGTTTACTAGGGTCAAAATAGAGTAGGTTTTTTTATAGAAACGGTAGATGCGAAATTGTGGAGGTTTAGGTTCGTCGTTTCAAGTGTTCTGGCTGATAATTACGTTAACGTTGATGTTCAATTGTTTCAGTTTCGTAAAGGCGAGCGGTAACTTCATGGACGTGATGGTGCGCGGCGCGGGACACATGGTGCCCGCAGACAAGCCGCGCGCCGCCAAGCAGATCATCGACATTTTCATCAACAAGTTTAAATAAATTACTTTGTTTCTTACTTATTCAAATATTACTCCACCAAGTTTATAAGCTGACTTGCCTAAATAAGATGTTTGTGAATTTTTGTCAATAAAGTATCAAAGTATGACATATTTTTGTCTTTGATTATTTGTCTTTTTTGGTGAATTATTTTTTAACATTTGCTGAAATAAAGAAAAGCTTTTATAATGGCCCTCCAAAACGAAAGGTAAATTGATGATATATTTGACAGATTGATGAGATAGGACTTCAAGCCGGCCAAGAGCTTGATTTTAGATAAAAATCTACCAAACTGTATAGTATTGTACATAAGGCTGAAATTAAGTTAAGGTCATCTTCATAACTATGACCCAAAATACGTATGTACTTACACAAAATTGTTGTTTACAATTGCAAATGTTTAAATATAATGAAGAACAGTGTTTTACTGTTCCGTATGTGCATACAACGATATGGATTGAGATTTATGATAGTTTTCTACGAAAATCATCATGACCAAACTTTTTTGAAAAAGCGACGCTTGGCGGAATCCAAGTCAACTGCTAGGTTGACGTTTTTCGGCTAATATGAAGATGATGATAGCTTTTTCACTACCAGCAGCTTAGAAGGTGATGTGCGAGAAGCCATGGGAATCTCCATTACGTTATAATCTCTGTCGGTGCAGCACCTTTCAACTATCTCTATTGGGGGCCGCCTGTATGACCTGGTTTATGTTGTAACCTTCACTTTTTCCTATATTTGTGCGATGTTACTCTATCCTTATCCGCCCTGAATAAAATTGGGTTCTGTAGCTTTAAGGTTTTCTTCTGATATATCGTTACCTACGACGTCTCTTAGATTTTTAATATAGGGTACTTTTTAACCTGTATTTGATCTTTATCCTTTCGAGGTTCTAGATCAAGGCTGTTCAACCAATTTAAATAATGGGCGAAATCTATTGCAATGAAGTACGGAAGGTATTGTTGTTCAGAAAGCTGAAAGTTGTAAACAAATTATAACTGAATAAAATGTAGAAACAAATCAGCTTAAATTTGCAAATCTAGGATGCAGGAAAGGGTTCTTTTGGTACCAGTTTCAAAAAATTTATGAACATTTCAACATTTCATTACATTTCTTCAAGGTACCCTGGAAAAGATCGCAGTAACCGAAAAGGCCGCCAATTGTATGTTTTATAGTGTTCAATTTATTATTTGCTATGTATTTTCTGGTATAAAATAAAGTATATATAAATAAATAACATAAATAAATTTCCAAAGACTATACTATAGTTGTTGTTGTATTGAAAACCAGCGCTGGGGCCTGTTTCGCTTGGGTCGCAGCATCATGCTGAGCGATGGCCGTTTTGCGTGGATGTGACGCATATTTCCCCCAAATTGTTATTTTCTTGTATTTCTTCATGCTTTGCGTGATGTTTCCCACAATTAAACGTATTGTCTTTCTTTTTCTTTTAAACTGTTTCAGTAAAAAAACTGTTTTAGAGAAGAGTGGTTTTGGATTACTTTTATATTTTAAGCAGGATATTGAATTGAGAATGGGTTCATAAGGGACAAAATATTTTTCGATCTGGTTAGAAATTCTGAAATTTGTTATAAAAACAATCGCTGATCAGATGACCACTGTTGGCGGCGAAATTCAAATACGCTGGCGGGCCACTTCCTGGCCCGCGGGCTTGTGGTTGAGCAGCCTTGTTCAAGATCTATTGGTAGGTAATAGTTTCTGCCAGCGGATCCTTCCATTCTTCTCCAACATTCGATTTCAAGAGTTTCCAGTTTTTTTTCATTTTTTTTATGACCGATGTATTTATAGAGCTTATGGAGCAATTGAAACGGTGTTCGTTTGTTAAGACTTTTTGACCTATGCGGCATTAATTTATCAGCACTAGACTTAAATACTTCTCTAATATCTCTCTATCTTTAATCTCTATCTCTAATAACTATCTCAATCTCTAATCTCTATCTCTAATTTCTATCTCTATCTCAAATCTCCATCTCGAATATGTTTCTCTAATCTCTATCTCTAAATAATATAAAACACTTTTCGCGTTTGTCTGTACGTCCGCGTTGTTCTTCTAAAACACGCAACGGATTACGATGAGGTTGTCAACATCATTTAGAGAATGTATTTCGGCAGACGGTTGCACATACGAAAATGGTAGTACCGTGGGGCCCTCTGCAACGTGTTTAGGCCCAATAATAAGACCCAGACCACATGGTTTTTTTTTATGAATTTTTAATTTTATTGGAAATCCGTCGTTGCACAAACTTCAAACGTCAATAATTTCGTTTAAAAATAACAAATCCGGCAACATTTGTTTTCTAGTATAATTGTAGAATCTAACATATAAAATTATTTTTGCTGTATATAATTAATTTCAATATCCACCAAAGTTCCGTGAAAAAAGGGCCCGGGCAGTTAAAATTGGCAAATTGTTTTATAAGAAATTGTGCATATTGCATACCGTTAGAACGGGCATGAACCAAAGATGGTTTCCTAAAATTAGAACTGCTCTATCACTTAACCGTATGAACATTGGGATGTTGACGTGTGTATCAGTATATTGCACCCGTGCGAGGTAGGGGCGGGTCGCTAGTTGTGAATATTATGCAGTTACTTTCACATACAGTTTTATTAAAACATGAGTCTATACTTATCTATACTAATAATAAAGCTGAAGAGTTTGTTGGTTTGAACACGTTAATGTCTGCAACAACAAGTCGGATTAAAAAAAAATAGTTTTGCATTAGATAACCCGCCCAATTTTTGATCCCAGTTTTATAGGCTTTTCAACATCACGCTATGACCCTTAGGTGCCGAGCAAAAAGAAAAAGTCAAAAAGAACGGTAAGCGAAAACGAAGTAATAGCGGGGCGGGCAATGCGATGTAACGCGGTGGGTCGGAGGCCGGGGGAGTTTAAAAAAAATATAGCCGATGTTTTAGTATATTGAATATATAACGACTTCCACGTGAACGAAGTCGCGGCAGAAGGTAGTTATTTAATAGTTTTATGTGTAAATTCTTGGAGCCCATAATAAAGGAAGCTATGGAATATTTATTGTTAAGATTTTTTTGAGTAGCATTCTTTAAAAACACATTTGTTAAATATTTTTCTGCAATAACTTGCTTTAAATACCATTAAAAATGAAATAAGAGATTATTCTGAAACCATGCTCGGTGAAGTATATTTCGTAACGTTCATTTGGTAAGCAGGAATTTTTTATTTCTATTTTCTTAAAAAAAATGTTGTAATCATTGCTATCTCATTATTTTGTTAAAGTGTAACTGCTCTGGGCGCAATAGTGACACCAGTTGCCCAGGGAGATGGTCCTCTTATTCTTACACCATACATCGAAAATGGAGAAACAGAAAAAGCTAAAGACCTATCGGCAGTAGACCCGAGTCTGTTCGCTGGCGTGAACAGTCACGCCGCGTATTTCACTGTTAACAAAACTGCAAAATGGAATCTGTTCTTTTGGTACTTTCCCGCGGAAGGAGTTCCAGTAGGCAGTACGCCGTTGGTTATCTGGCTACAGGGGGGGCCTGGTGGTTCTTCTTTATTTGGCTTGTTCAAAGAAATTGGGCCGATAATGATAGTTAATCAAACAGGTAAGTATCTGATGAATTTTATATATCTGTAGATTTGTTCTACTTTTGGATTGAATTTTAATATATCTAATCAATACAATTCTTTTAGCGGAAAAAATGCCTGTCACGTGGGGTTCCAGCTATTCGGTTCTCTTCATTGACAATCCAGTAGGAACTGGTTTTAGCTTCACCGAGGGAGGAGAATACGCCACCAATGAGGATGAGGTGATGAATATGTTGCGAGTATCAAATGGAACTGATCCAAGAAGTTCCTAGAGTGCCATTTCATGACCTTATTTTTTGCAGGTTGGGGCATGTCTCCTACATTTCCTTCAGCAGTTCCTGCTAGTATTCCCAGAATTGAGAGAAGCACCGTTATTCATAGCCGGCGAATCTTACGCCGGCAAATACATTCCGGCGTTTGGACATTACATACATATGAACCAAGACGAGTCCATGCCAATTAATTTGAAGGTTATTTTTATTCATATTTGTGTCATTTATGATGTTGTAATCGATTTAACAAGTAAACTCTTTTTAGGGTCTAGCAATCGGGGACGGATGGACAGATCCACCGACACTACTGCACTACTCCGAGTGGGGACTACAAGTGGGACTATTGGACCCGGAACAAGCAGAAAAGGTTCACAAAATGGAAGAAAAGGCTAGACAGTACTGGGACGACGGCAACTATGACGCGTATCAACAGGTACTCGTATGTGCGTAGTACATGGACGAATACTAAACATCATATGGTATAAATATAATAACTTATATTAAAATTTCCTTTGTCACCTGCATGGCATCATACGATGCATCATTATTAAGTGCCGATGTATTAAGGACCATTGTCGTAATCATAACATTGATTATCACGCTTAACTTCTCCACATGTTTTTATTAATATAACCTATACCGTCTGTAACTCTGAAATCCGACGTAGGACTAAGGTCCAAGAGAATACGGGTAGCGGCTCTAAATAGATGAGGGTTCCTGCCCACTTCCAGTTCAGAGCCAAGCAAACGCAAATCTATAAGCGATGTGTCGAAAAAGGCTGCCATTGATGATACTATATATCGATAGTGGTGATTTTATTGGAGTTGATAAAAAAAAAAATTGCTATCATAAAAAATGTATTGGGATTATTCAAATAAGTTGAAATTGATTAGGTTCCTTAACACCTTACAATTCCGATCCGGGGAGAGGTTTTGATTTGACCACATTGTCTTGTGTTTTAAAATGAAGTATTTCATCTACTGCTTCAAATACAAGGGGTCAATGAATCTGCTGTCTCGGTTCGGCTTCCAGTCTAACCGGATCCGCAGCTGAATACTAGTATTTTGCATGGAGCGACTGCCTATCTTACCTCTACAACCCAGTTACTGGGTAACACGATACCCCTCAAATACAAGGGGTATTAACCTCAAATCTGCACAACAAAAATTGCCTGAATTTATATTGAAGTATTTATTTTTTATTCTAGTCAGCAAGTAAAGCTTATAACACACTCAGAAGTTATGCACCTGTCAATAAGTATAATTATTTACTCGAAGACATGGACATTGAATCATTATTCGCTATTTATTTGAATAGAGATGATGTGCAAAGCGCCCTTCACGTCAAGAAAATGGATTACAAAAGAATGAATTGTAATGTTAATGTTAACTTGAAATATGAGATGTTCGATACGGTCAAACCTTGGTTAGAGGAGTTATTGGAGCATTACGGAGTTATGTGTTACAAGTAAGTCAAAGTACCGTTATTATAAGTTATATATTGCATGTAACAGCATATGACTGCTAAAATCCCCATGATTATTTTTGATGAAATTTCGTCAACATCCAAATAAAGTACTACTAAACCCTTACTTTTCCACCACTAGTGGGCAACTGGACTTGATCGTTGCGTACGCGCTGTCGGTCAACACGCACAGAAGTCTCAACTGGTCCGGAGCACAAGCGTACCGGGACGCTGAAAGAACACTTCTCAGAGACTCGGAAGATAACACAGTTAATTCGTGAGTCGTGATCTTATTATATTTATTCACTCAGGTCTTCGGGGAAAGAGTCCTTTCTCAAACTCTTCGCCAGGATGGTTTTAGAGCAATTTTTGATGGAAACTGTTGCGAGATCGTGAAGTTCTAGGTTCGTCATTTCAAGTGTTCTGGCTGATAATTATGATAATGTTGATGTTCAATTGTTTCAGTTTCGTAAAGGCGAGCGGTAACTTCATGGACGTGATGGTGCGCGGCGCGGGACACATGGTGCCCGCAGACAAGCCGCGCGCCGCCAAGCAGATCATCGACATGTTCATCAACAAGTTTAAATAAATTACTTTGTTTCCTACTTATTCAAATATTACTCTACCAAGTTGATCTACCATCTTCATTTAAACATTTTACTTGAGCTCGATTATTATATGAAACTTAACTACACTATTCATTTTTGATTACGCACCTAGCTCGATCTTCTTTTCTTTCTTTCTTTTCGTGTGGTTAGTGACTAACCGTACCTTGGGTTCGAACTCGATACCCATGACGTGGCAGTCCGACGGGCGCACCACTTGGCTGTCTTCTTTGTACAGATAAACCAACCTGTATTCTTGTAACAAACTTAATAGAATTATGCATTTGGTAAAGGTGTGCAATCAAGGATATCTTTCGGAAACAGTTATTAGGTCTACATACAATTAGATTGTTGCTGTGCGAGTAAAATGATTTTAGTACAACGACATTTTTACTATTCTCTACGCTTCTATCGGAGTCTTTACTTACTGTTCAATTAGCCTATCAAAAACGAATTACAATAATGTACAGTACAAATATTTTCTTAATGTCCCTCGCCAAACTTCTTGTTTCGGCAGTCGTTGGATTTCTATCAGTTTCAGACCGGACGCTCTCAATCGACTTGGAATATACTTTCAAGTCGACTCAGAGCGCCCGGTCTGCACCAAGTGCAAAGGGCAACTGATAGAAATCCGACGACTGCCGAAACACGAAGTTTGCCGAGGGACATTAAGAAAATAGTTGTACTGTTCTAAAATGTTTTCTAGGGAGATAGAGCTTTCTTTAATTTAGCTCCACGAGAAATGAAGACTTCCAGATGAAATGTCCATCAAAATCCCTTTTCTCGACCCATTCTCTTCCGCACCGATTTGCGATTTAATAAAAAAAAAAAGAAAAGTACAATGATACTTATTCTACCAGGAATTTGGAAATTACAATAATATATGACAGCATTAAATAAATTACAATAAACGAGTTATGGAATACCTATTTTGTTGATAAAATTGTTTCAAATAGAACATTAATTCAAACACATTCTTCAAATGCTTTCGTGCAATATTATCTACTCCAATTACCTAAACATTGGAAATAATATGTCATTCGGAAAGTATGCTCGGTGTAGTATATATCTCAGCATATTTATGGTCAGTGAATTTTTTTTATTTTTTTTTGCTATTCACACTAGATGCAACAATTGCAATATCACATAATTCCCATTTCAGTGTAACTACTCTGGGCGCAAAAGTGACACCAGTTGACCAAGAAGATGATCCTCTTATTCTAACTCCCTACATCGAAAATGGGGAAACGGAAAAAGGTAAAGAACTATCGGCAATAGACCCGAGCCTGTTCGTTGGCGTGAACAGTCACGCCGCGTACTTCATTGTTAACAAAACGGCAAAATGGAATCTGTTTTTCTGGTATTTTCCCGCGCAAGGAGTTCCACTAGCCAGTACGCCGTTGGTTATCTGGCTACAGGGGGGCCTGGTGGTTCTTCTTTATATGGCTTGTTCGAAGAAATTGGGCCTATAATGATAGGATACAGGTAAGTATCTAATTGACTAACACTCACTCAATAATTACAGTTTCAAAAGTTCTGAAGATATGTAGATGCAAGTTTTGGACTAACTTGAAGAATAATCAATAAAATCTTTTAGCGGTGAAAATGCCTATCACATGGGGTTCCAGCTATTCGCTTCTCCTCATTGACAATCCTATAGGAACTGGTTTTAGCTTCACCCAGGGAGAAGAATACGCGACCAATGAAGATGAGGTGATGAATATGTTGCGAGTATCAAATGGACCTGTCCCAAGAAGTTCCTAAAGTGCCATTTCATGTTCTTATTTTTGCAGGTTGGGGCGTGTCTCCTACACTTCCTCCAGCAGTTCCTGCTAGTGTTCCCAGAATTGAGAAAAGCATCTTTATTCATCTCCGGCGAATCATACGCTGGTAAATACATTCCGGCATTTGGACATTACATACATAACAACCCCAACGGGTCAATGTTAATTAATTTGAAGGTTAGTTTCATATTTGGGTGTCATCATGATCGTTATCAGTTTTCCTATTTGGGTGTCAATACGTTGTAAATTGATTGATGTAATACGTAAACTTGGTGATGCAGGGTCTGGTGATCGGCAATGGATGGATAGATACACTGACATTGCTGCACTTCTCCGAGTGGGGACTACAAGTGGGGCTCTTAGACCCTGAACAAGCCGGACTTAATCATGAATTTGAAGAGCAGGCTAGAAATTATTGGAATGAGGGCAACTTCGACGATTATAGTCGGGTATGTAGAGTTTACGTAGATTTAATATCAAGAATTTTGCGGGTTCCTCTAGTTATTTATTTTTTTACCCTGTTCGGTTAAAGTTATATTGACTTTGCTCGATTTCAACTTGTTTTTGTATATTCGTGACTCTGTACCAGTGTGCATCAAGTAAGTACAACAACAGCGTTGCTTTATCGGCCCAGATTTTGTACCAGTTATTTTATACTGCATTATAGGTTCACTAATATACATGTGTATACTATTATGTACACTAACTATGTATTATGATTAAGATAGTATTGTTTATTTAATGTTTTCTTTACAGAATGTAAGATTTGCTTTTGAAACATTAATACATTTTGCGCCTGTTAATTATTACAACTATTTACTTGAGAGCACAACAACAATAAAGTCTTCATTTAAAGTATTTTTGAACAAGGCTGGAGTTCAAATTGCAATTCACGTCCAGAAAATGAAGTACGAGCCATCGAATGACGATGTTTTCTCACACTTGATGTACCACGACTTTTACGAGACTGTGAAACCTTGGCTAGAAGAGTTACTTGAGTTTTATGGAGTTATGTGCTACAGGTTAGTAAAATTTTTGATATTTTTTTTTTGCAACGTTTCAGAAGCCTTGCTTGATATGAAGCTATGGTGTATAAAAGTAATTTATGAAAATGTAAACAAATTAATCAGAAAACCTACCAGTGGAAGTCAATTTGTTGTGCCACTTACAAATTAAGTGCTTTGATTTGATTATTTGAATACTTTAACCCGACATTCTAATTTTAAAATCTGTTTTAAGATGTTTTTCATTTGACAACTGAGGCTAATTGGCTAAAACGAAAGTTGAGGTTATAAACCTCAACTTTCGTCGATGATTTTTCAATTAAAATTTAACTATACTATTGAAACAATAATTGTTGGAAAAAGTGGTAAAATATAAAGTTATAACTTTCTAAATAAAGTTAAATGTGTTACTAATTTTAACCCTTTAGTGAGTGATAGCGTAAGAGTTTAACCTGAATAGGGTATGTTTATAGTTTCATCAGATACTTTTGGAACATACCATAATGCGCCACATGCTATTCAAGACTGTACTGGTATTAGATCCTTTGAAATGACTAAAATATTGTTATTGTTCTCTTAGTGGGCAGCTTGACTTGTTCGTTGCATACGCGCTGTCGTCCCACACGTACAGGAGTTTCAACTGGTCCGAGGCGCAGGCGTATCGGGACGCCGATAGAGTACCTCTATACGATGCAGAAGATAAAACAATAATTCGTAAGTACTTTATTTGAATCACTATTGATAATAAAGGCTCATTGCTTTTATATAGGTATCTCCATACCTGAGGCCAATCGTCAACGAAGGTACTCACGTGTAACAAAATCAAATCACCAATGAGTACCAAGTAATCACAAACGAGTCGCATCGCGTACGGTCCACCATTGAAATACTAGTGCTGTGAAATTCTGCTTTTGTCATGAGTGTTTTTTTTAACTTTTTTAAATATACTCGTATTTGTTTAATTTAGTACTACGTTGCTTTTGAGTCGTGGACGATCAGGCTAACTGTGTATCATAAATAAGGGTTTATGAAAAAAATTCAATGCTATGTGAGTAATATTAAACTTTCAGTTTCGTGAAGGCGAGCTGTAACTTTAGATCCGGGCACCTGTCAAAAGTGTCAATGCGTGTGTCAAAAAAGTCAAAGTGTGCAAAGCTTTAGTTGTGACTGAATGATTGAAATGAATGATGAAGGTCACCAGGTTTGTTTTATTTTTTCTTGGCAATTGAGCCATTTTTTTTTTTTTTTGAGTTTGGGATGTCATCAAATTACTTCTCCCGCTCTGGGCGGAGCGAGAGGGCGTGTCAGACTTTTACCGACTAAAACCCGTGTTCCTTCCGTTGCCCGTGTACCGGGGCCGCGATATCCCTTTCGGACAAACCCGCAACCCCAGCAGGCACAGGTCCTTTCGGACCCCGTCAGTTGGTGCTGACATCGTCGACCCGAGCCTGGTCCTTATCGGACGGCGAGCTACCCATTGCTCACCGTCCGCAAGCCTGCGCCTATCATGACCGGAAGTCGGCTCGCGACTCCCGACGCCCGGGGCGTCTCCTGCGGCGACTAGGGGCGCGAGGGCGCGCATCTTGCATCTACCTCTCGCGCTCCGCCTCCTCCTTCACGAGCATAACTGCTTCGCAGAAGGAGGTGACGGCCTCCCATGCACTCTCGCTCCGAACCATGGCCTGAACCGGACGCGAGAGATCGTCGCCGCCGATCGCCTCCGTAAGGTCACGGCGGTGCTCCGCCCAAGCCGGGCAGATCTCCACCGTATGCTCCACCGTGTCCTCCGGGCGATCCACACAGTGGTGACACTCGGGCGTTTCCTCCCGCCTTATGCGGCACAGGAACCTTCCGAAACAACCGTGTCCGGTGAGGACCTGCGTCAGGCGGAAGGTGAGGACGCCATGGCGCCTCTCAAGCCACTCCTCAAAGAGGGGACTTATCGCCGCAATTGTGGCGTGCCCAGCGCTGGGTTGCGACAATCGCACTCCCCATGCCGCCATGAGATCCCGCCGGAGCTCTGTCCGCTGTGCCGTGATTTCTCGCGGCAGCGGAGTTACGCCCCGGCGTTTCGCCACTTCGCGACACTCCCATATGTGCACGAGGACTTTTGCCTTCCGATCCCATGGCGGTTTGGCAATTGAGCCTGTGTCGACCGTTCTGCCTTTGTTGCGTCAGATATTTTATATTCATTGTCCAAATTGAAGAACTCTTGTCAAAGTGACGCCAACTGGTGGCGTGAACTTTAATGAAATCCCTTAATGTTTCAGTTTCGTAAAGACGAGCGGTAATTTCATGGACGTGATGGTGCGCGGCGCGGGACATATGGTGCCCGCAGACAAGCCGCGTGCCGCCAAGCAGATCATCGACATGTTCATCAACAAGTTTAAATAAATACATAATAATAATAGAATTGGACTGTGTACTCTAGAATCAATGAAACTCTTCTGGCATCGAGTTGTTTGCACTGTAGTAAGTAGGTAACTATTGTATTTTATCAAAAATAAGCCAAAAATAAAGACCAAAGATTGACAGACTATATATAGCACTATGGTCACCACCTAACTGTACGAAGCATTGCACTCGGCGAGTAAAAAGAATAACGTGCAAAATGAACAGTTGGTTAAGGCGCTAAAAGAATGTACTGTGACTGAACTTAAACGCTTCGTTCTCAATCGCATAAATGAACGTCGTTTGTAGAGGCCTATATCAGCAAAGACAATTGGTTATGTTCCTTTCTTTAGATTTCCCTCTTTTTATTTGCCTATCATCTCAGCGTAAGCTCATAACTTGCTAGACAAATACTAACAAGGCAAAATATTTTGATCAATTTAGTTATTTGTTGCTGAGTGGCGCGTTAAGAAACTTGCAATATTGAATGCTGCTCAGTCTCGACAGGACGTTGCAGCTGCTGGCAGATAGGGTTGCCACGGCTCTCAAAATAATGAATAGAGTCAAATGGAGGGTTACTATTGGTATTTATTTATTTATTTGGGATCACCGACAAAGGAATGCCCATTGTGTGGAGTTGTGAAAGATTTACATCACTTATTGATGGCCTTATTTTTTTTTCGGTGGGAAATTATCAAATAACTTCTCCCGCTCTACCAGAAGCGGGAGGGCGAGTCAGACTCTTACTGACTAAAACCCACCCGTGTTCCTTCAGCGTTGGCTGTACGTTACCAGGAGCCACGGTATCCCTTTCGGACTTTCCCGCGACCCCGGCAGGCATCGGGCTTAGCAGACCCCTTTAGTTGTGCTGACATCTCTTTGAGGCGCGCGTGGAACACAACGCGCCGTCGACCCGGGCCAGCGGACTTACTCCCTAAGTGAAATCCATATTTTCAGCCGTCGTTACGGGCACTTCGTTCTCCGTTTCACTTACAGACATACCGTAAGTGAGAAGGAGAGCGAAGCGCCCGTAACGGCGGCCGAAACAACGTATTTCAGTTAGGGAGCAGACCCCCTGGTCCTTATCGGACGGTGAGCTACCCATTGCTCACCGTCCGCAAGCCCGCGCCTACGTTGGCCGAGAAGCGGCCCGTTATTCCCGACGCCTAGGGCACTTATTGATGGCCTGTGTTCGATATGAGTATGATAGAAATTATGTGTCCAGGGTCTTGAGGTTGAACCAACTTGATATGGGCACATTTCATAGAATTCTGTCTCAACCAAATGGTGATGATGCGAAGAGTCTGTTCATGGCCCAAATGTATTCCATAGCAGCGTGTATTTTATTATTATTATTTATTAAGGGTATAATGTCATTGCCTAATAAGCACACACTAATCCCCATGCTTGCACGAATACTTCTATCCTTGCATCCATATACACTCGTACATACAAATCCCCCACTCACTTACACACCAACACCACATCACCTACCTATCCTCACTCTTATACAAATACCTACACACCTACATTCACACTCATTCACCCTCACCCTCCCACTCTCACTAACTCATAAATAATTTAAATATTAAGTAAATTATAACTTGTTTCCCTACTGAACGTAAATCGACGCAGTCCACTCATACATATATCAATTGGAACCTCACTGTGATTCACTGTCTCTTAAGATACAGGATACCCTAGTTTAAGAGACAGAGTTCAATCTATTGTGTACAGATTTCTGCAGCATCCAAATGTTTTATGTTTATGTTCTCTACCACAAATTAAAAATTGTAAACCTATAGTGCGATTTTCTGTATATGTTTTTTGGGAAATAAAGATAATAATAATAATAATGTGACTGTCATACCCATTGCAGTTATAAAGGTCCCTAATAAAAAAATTAAATAAAAAGGAATACCCGCAATGATCCGAGTAATGGCCCGCTTCTAATTTTAAAGAAGATTGCATGTAGGAAGCAGATAGAGACAAATGGTAGAAATATTGACAGCCCCCTTCAGAATGGGTTCGGTAAGTAGGTATAAAAATGAAGGTGTAAACTTTTTAATTTAAGGTGATTGATGATCATAAATAAAAATATAGTTAACATTCCTAATGGTCTATGAAAGATAAGGTAAACTCTAGATAACAAGCAAATTTATCTATACTTTACGATAAATCGATATTATTTAATAATTATTAATAAATAAGGAGGTAGGTGGACCCATTTTTTTTAAAATAACTATAACACACATTCTTTCGATGCGGTTAAGTCATATAATCCCGCGATAAAAGATAGCCAAGCCATGAAAATAATGGTAAATGGCGTCCGGTATAGACATAGCCACGTAATAAAATCATGCCATTCAACGTGGCAGCCCTACTATTCAAATACGTCGGCACATGGAACGAATAGCATAGCTATCGCGAGGCTAGTTTGTTACGAACTTTAAAGAAAGTATAGCCGCTGTTGTTCAGATCAATTTACTATATTATCTTTATCATCTTGTAAGTAGTACTTTTCATTTGGTTCAAATTACGCGGTCCGATATAATTTATAATTATTATAAATAAACTTAATTTAATTGATTTAATTATAATTAGTTTTTATTTAAAATACTATGTTTTTATTTTTTGACACAATGTCACACTACATTATTTCGTCCATATTTATGTTGGTTGAACATACAAACTACGTAAAAAATACGAACTAAAATATAAATTATAATCCCGAAACGGACACGATATCGCAAAACCGCTGATTATAGTACAAACGGTAAATGAGGCCACAGAGATTGGCACCTCGATAATATTTGTGCTACCTATGGACAAATGAAGACCATTTATTGCGCTGTGGTAGCACATCATTTGCCCGAAATAGGTGAAATTCCAAGTCCTAATGACAGAATTCAAGCTCAGACGGCCCATTAGTGAAATAGCTCAGCGTCAGATTCTTTTATCGTCTCAACTACTGCAAAAAATTAAGATTTTTCTACGAAATAATAAAAAATACATTCAATTTGCTAGTAGTACCTACTCTGGCATAAAGTTTTTAAGTGTTGGCTAATGTGGTTGAAGTGATTTTCTCACCTATAGTTCAAAAATAAAGCAGCTATTTTGGAT
This sequence comes from Agrochola lota, assembly GCA_947364205.1. NCBI lineage: Eukaryota > Metazoa > Arthropoda > Insecta > Lepidoptera > Noctuidae > Agrochola > Agrochola lota. Next base: position 12,857,024 of record OX376235.1, on the reverse strand, counting down.
GTACAGAATCTATTTAGGATTGACTCACTCTACTAAAACTGAATTTATACAACACAGAGATTGACTAATCGTACACGTAATGTTGCAGGATGTGAATCCAGAATTCAGGTCAATGGCGTTAAAAACCCATTTGATAGAATCCACTATTTCCTAAATGCACTCTATTCAGTCGATATTTGTGGAGCAATTGTTATAAGCAGATGTCACGTTGCTACACTTTAAACTGACGCGAATTAGTTAAATCAACAATGCTCGTAAATGAAATCCCATTGAAAATTAGCTCTACAAATGAGATTGCGACCTAGTTGTCTGAATAATCCCTACATAAGCTAGATATCTTGTTATCCCATAGCACGCGACTGGCGGGACACATCGCTGGCTCGAATCCAACCTGTCCGATGGCCGCCTCATCTCGCTGCTCGACATAGCCCGTTGGGTCTAGTTGTATCGCGTCACATGGGACAATGCCATGCCGTCTCGGTGTCAACCCGCTATGACTCCAATTTGCTATAAACCGGTGGCGCGCCGCACTCACTTCGCTACCGCCGCCCGTTTTGCGGCGTCGTCGTTAAAATTTTATGTTCAATACGGCTTTGATAGCGGAGTAAAGCTAACATTATAGAGAAAATTAAGATCAATTTTTTCTGAAGTGGTTAGTCAACCGTCTGCTATTTTTGTCCGCGTGACTGACGCGAACTTGTCATTTGAGACATTCGGCCGCTTGACGCGTGACGTTTTGATGCATTTGGCATTTGCGTCATCGGAAATGGTAAAGATAATTATATATTTTAGCAATTTCATAAATATTTGGATGGCTGGTGAAATTTTATTTAGACAAGAGTCTTGATTAAGCAATCAGAATATTTTAGATTGCTTCTGTAGTCAACGTTTGGCTATTTAAAATTATTTTGGAATAAGATAATCTCAATTAAAGTTGAGCAAACAGATTGCTGGCGTGTTTCCAAGGCGGTCGGATGGCCGGCGGCGGAGGGTTGAAGTCAACTCAGCGATTGTGATCCACTCACTCGCTAAAAGGGTAGAAAGGACCCGTCGCCCACTCGTCGGGTTAGAGGCCCTTGAAATAGTTTTCATGTCTATTTTAGATTCGTATACATTATGTTATAAGTTTGCTTTATGTTTGTTTAGGCGTAGGTGGTCTGTACCTACTTCAACTGTTCTTGCAGTTAGACCAGTAATTGTGACGTCAAGTTGTACCGACGCCGGTATTTATTCTTGTTTCATGAAGATCTTAGAGGTTTTGATTCTATAAGAACCATGTTAAGGGCTGATTTCATCAATAAAACTGAACGCGATCAGCACATCTAAACTGCGATCAAGAGCGGTCAGTGTCAAAATTCCCAAACAATGATGACACTGACAGCTCTTGAACGCGGTTTACAAGTGCAGAAATCGGAACTTAATCGTATTGGGCAAAATGTGCAAATTAAAGCGACTCAACGAGAGCCGTTCCCAAAACTGTAGGTTGTATCGTAAGCCCCACAAACGTAGGTATTAGAGGCTTATTTTTCGGATACGATAACGGATCTAATGTTCTTTTCAACACACTTGCTCTTAAAGTGGCTCATATTGAACCGCTTTTAGGTTCATAATGCAGTGTATTAAACACCAGTACTTTTTACTTTCTATTACCGCACTAGTGCGGTAATGAGTGCCATAGATAACTATTTACTAGTCGAAGTAATGTCATGGTAGTATGGAATTAGTAAATACTATCATGGCAGCATGGAATGGCGCGTATGACCTATGGTCATTAGCTCCTCGAGTGCAATGACCAACGCAACACACGTGTATCATAATGTACTATTAGTTCAGCTATTATTGTGTAAAACATACACACAACTTTACTATCTCCAAAACACCACCTTATTAAGCGGTTTCTGACATCCGTCTCACATGTAGCTGTGTCAAGAGATATCCTCTAAGCACCGCCTGAAGTAGCCGATGCCTCAGTTTTATGCCCAGGGGGACAGTACCGACTCATTATCTGCAGCTCTGAGGCTTCTGCCATCATAAACAAGTGATAAACGCCCTATATTTTATCTTGAGACTAAATATTTTAGCAATCGACGATTGCAGGCTTTTTTGTTATGTAGTTTGATTTATCGATCTATCAATCTATGAGTGAGCATTATATTGTTATTGTTGTATGTATGTTGTCTGTGTGTGTGTGTATTGTTATTGTTGGTGTGTTGTATTGTCTGTAGTTCAGAAAAGTTAATGATAAGGGCGCATCGACTTAAACAATAAAGCCTACCTAATCATTAGGAGTAAAGTTAAAACAAATCAATAAGTAAAGCAATATTCTATTGTGTAGAATGTATTCAAAACACCACGCTTTATAATTCTTCCTCTGAGGTAATAGTACCTTGGATGCCTTTCAGTACTCTTTGGAGAAGTGAGCAGTTGAGCCCAGCTGTCATTAGTAGCTTATACAAGAGGGGATGTAAATTAAACCTCGCTGAGAACAGGAAGGGTAGAGAACTGTGCTATTTATATAGGTATCATGGCAGTACTTACCGCCTTAACTACTGATTCTAAAGCAACTGCCTAAGGGCTGATTTCACCAATGAAATTGAACGCGTTCAGCACATCTAAACCGCGTTCAAGAGCTGTCAGTGTCAAAATTGTTATGGAATATTGTACACTGACAACTCTTGAACGCGTTCAATTTCATTGGTGAAATCCGCACTTAAGTGTTTATATCACACTTCTAACCAAAAGATTTTTTCCATGTGATACAAACATTTTGTTTATTATAAGTTTTATTCGAATGTATGTCCCACGTGTTAGACATTTTCTTATTTAAAACTTACTTTCTGTACTTACAAGAGACATTCTCGTAGTTTTTTTACACAAATTTATTTATTATAAATCGCTTTATTGTACAACTTGAAGCACGTCAAGCCGTTGGTCCCGGTTGTCATTCGTAGATCTTTGACAGTCGTTATGGGTCATCAGAAACCCGAAAGTCTGACAACCAGTCTTACTGGGGTATCGTATTACCCAGTTACTGGGTTGTGGAGGTCAGATAGGCATTCGCTCCATGTAAAATACTGGTATTCATCCGGTTAGACTGGAAACAGACCCCAACATAGTTGGGAAAATGGAAAATGGTTTATTGTACAACTGGTGTGATGGTTGGTAAGATAAATGAAAATAAAAAATGAAAAAATATATTTGAACTAGTGTAATTAGTGTACGATGGGCGGCCTTTTCAAGGCGGTACACGGGTACCATGCTTACTAAACTTGGACATACCTACTCCTATTATTATCTTAAAAGTCTACTAACAAAAATCGGAAGCAATATTTCAGGTACCTACTCCAGTTATTTTCATTAAACCTCGTTCAATATAGCTACTTGAACAGATTCAAGTACTTATTATACCAAAAATAAACCCAATTAATGAAGGCGGTATAAAAGTCGCTTTTATAAAAGGTTTCATTCTACACAAACAACATCTCGAAATCCATTATGTAGGTAGATATTTATTTTTATTTATCTTAACCTTATTAAATAGAGCACTAGAAATAGGTGATTCATTCAATAGCATTAAATCTCCTCTTTTAACGACTCTTTTTCAGCTTACCTATTAATCAGTTTGCTTCTAATGAATATGGCCATAACATAAGTAATTTAATTTTAAAAAATTATCTACGCATTAGCCGTATCAAAATCGTAATTAAATCTACAAAAATAATTATTCCTTTTTCCGGGCCAGTTAAAAATACACCGGTACAAATTGGTCATTACTCAAATCAAAACAAAACACTGGAGGGTCATTAAGATTTGATAAGAGTGTCCTTTAAACGGGCAATCGGGAGAAAACAACATTTTCTGCTCGTATTTTTAATTAAATTGAAATATTCATTCATTGCTGTGCCTACTTCACCGACATTTATCTAAGGACAGAATTTCTTGAAACAAAAGGGTCCTCTGTCAGATTAAATTTCCGTTGGGTCCACTTGATCCCTAGAATGCCCTTTATTACCCGTTACAAAAGACTCTAGTGTACTCCAATATTCTAGAGCTCCGGCATTTGGAGCACTAGAATATTAGAGCCTCACTCATTCGTTTGTTTCCTCGTTTTCCTGGGCCAAAAGTGGAATTTTAATGGCTTTTTATTTTGAGATAATGAAACGTCTTTGTATAAGTTCTGTGTAATTGTAACATGTTTTCGTGATGCCAAACACTAAACAGCTATGGATCCTACCAGTGATAGATTAATACGAATCTAATTCAGAATATTTATGCTACGATAAACAACAATAAGTTATGTTCTTCAATAGGTACGGCCGTGACTTACGAGTGGTAGGTTCGAACCTAGACGGAAGCTTTACTTTGTGTAAATTATTTCATCACCACTGCTCTCATAAACGGTGAAAGAAAACGTTGAGAGGAAGCCGACATGACCTAAAACTAAAAACTCGAAGACGTCACGCACATCTACCAAACCGCACTGGGCCCGCGTGGTGAATTACGGCCCACTCCCACTCACCGAGAGGAGGCAGGGTCCCAGCAGTGGGACCATTATTGGCTAATTATGCTTATGCTTATGCTTCAACAGGTACAGTAGGTATTTTTCTCATTAGAAATGTTCAATAGTGTTGTCTAGAACGTCTCTCTTAAACTAAACTTTATTAGCCTTGAATAGTTACAAGCGTACTTAGATTATTGAATATTAAACTTTAAGATACAAAGTTTGTTAGTCTACAGGGCTCTAAGGCGAATCAATCACTTACTAAAATGTACCAGACACTAAACATTTTCAGGGCATTCATAATATTTTCATTTAATCTGGATGAAAAATTGATGCACTCACGGAATACAATAAAAAATATTTTCTCGGAACCACATGGTATTCTCATTCAATTTTATTATTATGTGAGCAATATTCCTTGAAAATAGGTGTGTTACACACGACACGGTTATTTTGGGAGGCTTGAACGTCGCGCAAACTGCCACTAAACACTTTATTAGGTAACAATGGACTGTTTATTGTGTACATTAAAATGAAGTAGTCACTAATTTTGTGATGAATACATCTTTGCTGTTATTTTTTCCCTTGTTTTTTGGGAATATTTTCGAGTTTGTCCCATACATTTTTGTGTCTGTACTTAACGTTTGATTTCTTAAAATAGGCACTGAATTTGATTGAAGAATAAGAGAAACAAATGAACTTTTAATCCATTCTAAACATAAACAAACCGGAACCCTTGATTCCATTTTCATTAAATATTTGCCAATATCAAGCTCGGGACATGTCTTGTATATTTTATGGACGGAATCCGGAGCTCATTAGCCTAATCCCGATCGATCCGAACCGACGGAGAACTCCAAAAAACTGGGAAACTTGGGCCGTTTTTCCCTTTTTATGCCTTTTAAATGGCGAAACGCTGTTTGATTTAACTGATAAGTTGTAAAACATTATCTTAAGTAGGTACCTACAGGATGTTTATGCCTTTTTTTATTCTTTAGTCTCGAAGAAGGAAAACAAAGTTCTTTGCAGAGTGATATTTTCCCAGTATTTCTGTCTATTTTATTCGTTGTTTCCATTGTCTTGTTTTGGAAATAAAAGAAAAGAAAGGCTTTGGTCGCTCTGTAGCTATGAAGGTAATTTTATTGTTTAATTTACTTTGTTGACTTTGTAAATGCATGTAACATTTAAGCGTATTTGTTCCATTTGCATTCAACAAGTAATTTTATTTATAAACGTGAATAAGCTACAAACCAAAATAAGATAACTACCGTATATTTTACAAAAATATTTTTCTGAACAGGCGTGCTATGAACAACTGGGAACTTTGACAGCTTATTATGATGGACATGATGATAGAAACCTTTGCTAGGACCTTTTGTAAATAAATAAAACGCCAGAAAATAACACAATACGAGAACAATCACAAGTTCTGATGTTTCCATGACGACCTCAGTAATCGCAACTCTGTTTAGTTTATACGAGTATCAAACAAAGCTAAGAATAAATCACTGCTATGAATAATCAGCTATAAATTCTTCCGCCACACGTTAACGCACGGCTATCATCAATTTCTAAAAACGGAACGGAAATAAAAATCGAAATACCAACTTTAACGTACATCGTTGAGTTCCTGGGATACCATTCAGAAATACCTTAGGTGAAGCGGTAATGGAGCGAGAATTTTAAAAGAAATCTGACACTGGTTTCATCACTTGCCCCACTGACACTAAGGCCAGTATAAATCAAACACAAAACATACGAGCGAGTTAAAAAATTAATGAAGCTGACACGTGCGTTATGCGTTCCATATGTACGCGGTATATCGACTCCCAGCTGAGTCATAACAATCCGTATTACATTGCTTTCGATAAAATTAAATGGTTTGTAAAACGTTGAACACTCACATCATAGGCTGTGGAGCACACCGAGTGGAAACAGATGGAACAAGACGCGAACAGAATGTGACCTGGTAAATGTCTAACTTATCCTGCGGTGACAAGTACGTAGATAAGCTGTGAAAATAATTATGATACTCGTAACTTGACTTTTCATTGAAAGCCTGTCTTTGTCGATTTGTTATGAGTTTTCATAACTTTGACCTACTAATATATATCTATTCGGAATAGAGCTATGATCCGCTATCAAAATCTTGGCTAATATGTTCTGTTCTTCTTACTCACATTATGATATGAATGTAAAGCACGATCAGACGGTAAAATTCGACCTAAAGCTATGTAGTTAGATCAACTCGAATAAACTTAGCTGTATTCAATAGGGTATGTATCAGACAAGCTGTAGAACGCTTTGGTAGCAACCGTAGGCTTGTAGCAACAAAACGACGGTTTTCTGGGGGCAAACACATGTGACTGACGGATATTGGTAAACATTGTAATACGAATGTAATAAGCCTTTAAAAATATCATCTTTGAATACTTAGAATTAAAAACAGGTACACAATTACTTTTAATTTAAAATTAGATGTAGCTCAACTACAATGTGTATTTAAAAGTACGTAATTTAGCTCAACAATTTTTTTTTACGAATAACTACTTCATTGACTATAATTATTATAATTATACTTCACACACCTCACACGCCATGCGTATGTTACGTTTTTAGTCCCAAAGCTAGCAGGCCTTTTTTTTTTTTTGAGGGTGGGAAATTATCAAATGACTTCTCCCTCTCTGGGCAGAGTGAGAGGGTGTGTCAGACTTTTACTGACTAAAACCCACCCATATTCCTTCCGTTGCCTGTGTGCCGAAGCCGAGATATCCCTTTCGGACAAACCCGCAACCCCGGCAGGCATTGGTCTTTCGACCCCGTCAGTTGGTGCTGACATCTCTTTGAGGTGCGCGTGGAACACAACGCGCCGTCGACACGGGCCTGGTCCCTATCGGACGGCGAGCTGCCCATTGCTCACCGTCTGCAAGCCCGCGCCTACGGTGGCCGGAAGTCGGCTCTCGACTCCCGACGCCCGGGGGCCCCGCGAGGGCGTGCAGCTTGCATGTCCCTCGCGCGCTCCGCCTCCTCCGTCGCGAACATAACTGCTTCGCAGAAGGAGGTGACGGCCTCCCATGCACTCTCGCTCCGAACCATGGCCTGAACCAGGGCCGGACGCGAGAGATCGCCGCCGCCGATCGCCTCCGTGAGGACACGGCGGTGCTCCGCCCAAGCCGGGCAGACCTCCACCGTGTCCTCCGGGAAAGCTAGTAGGCCCTACACTTTGCTTTATTCATACTTAAAGGCTGTGTCACGTAACCGACTAGTAGGGTAATAACGAAAGACGGATTTATAGTGCGGTGATCCAGTACTAAAGTCTTAGCGAAGTTGGGCGGCCACAGATCTCTTTACCGCCACATACATACAACTCTAGGATTGACAATTGAATTTAAGACATTTACGAGCGTTTCGTGTTTCTAGAAGTGATTCTATCTTATAGTTCGAGGAGAGTGGGAAGTACAAAGTACATATGTCTACTTGTTGTATGCGAAATATTTGCCTCGTATGGCTTCAAACACTCGTGGAGCTCGTGGAGGAGCTCGTGGCTAAGTAACAACAGCCGCACTGGTCGATCCATCAGGTTAAGCTACGCTTGCCAGGGTTGGTCAGTGGATGGGTGACCATCTTTACATACCGAGAATCCTCCGTGCCTCGGAAAGCACGTTAAGCCGTTGGTCCCGGCTGTCATTCGTGGATCTTTGACAGTCGTTAAGAGTCGTCAGAAGCCCGAAAGTTTGACACCAGTCTTACCAAGGGGTATCGTATTACCCAGTTACTGGGTTGTGGAGGTCAGATAGGCAGTCGTTCCATGTAAAATACTGGTATTCAGCAGCATCCGGTTAGACTGGAAGCCGACCCCAACATAGTTGGGAAAAGGCTAGGCAGATTGTATGGATTCAAACACAACGTAACATTAAGTCTGTGTTCCCGGAAGGGTAAGGCAGAGGGTTACGGATTAGAGCATTTTTTGAAAGTATTACTTACTTACTGACACTATAAAGACGTGTTTTGTCGACGGAAGAATAGCCAAAATGACAGATGCACAATCACAATCTGTCATTTTGTCTACTCTTCCGTCGACAAAACCGGTTTCTGTGGTGGTCATGCTACGCGTGCAGATAGATAACACACTTCATCTTTATATTCGAGAATGAACGCAAATGACGTTGTTAATGAACCGTTTCATTTCCTTCCAACAGCCACAAAATTACTGAAGTATAACAAGCAAATTGATTTCAAGATATTGTTTGAGTTTGAACTGGAACTAAAGGTATGTAACTGCCGTCGTCTGACAGAGGTTCTTATGATTTTCAGCGATTTTCAGTTACTCATCATAAACGAGGTTCCGGTCCGCTGGTAAGCACCTGTTATTGTTTATGGTTATTACAATTGAAAATAGAACAATGATTTTCTGCTGCATTGTAGCCGAAGTGTTCACATTTTACCATTAAATTTAAAATATACGTAGGTACCTAATATTATTCTGAAACTCAAGTAAAAAATACACACAACTTTTAAAAGCTTCTTTTTATTTGCAGGTTGTTCAGAATTGTATACCTGTGCCAAAAGGTATACTGTTTCATTGGTACCAGTATTTTCTTTGAACGTTAGAAACCTACCGTTTTAAATAAATATTCGGTTCCAAGTAGACATCATTAGCCTTTACTATAACCGGAATTGCTCACCGAAGCGAACAGTTTGCTTCCCAAGTATTGACTCATATAACTTACGATCGAACGATGTCTAATCAAATCGAATCAAATAGAATCAAATATTTACATTTTCCTTCTGAGAGGAATATTTACTATTGCTTATTACCAATAAATATACTTTTATTAGCCCGGAATAATTTAAACATAACATTATCGTATAGATAGGCTAATTTATCCATTTTCAAGAATATAAACGCTGCCAATACACTAAAGATTGTTCAGATATAGATCGATAAAAGTTAAACGACTATCGCCGAACTGCAGTTGCTATTCAAATGCGATGTGATTTGGAAGGCGTCCATGGTGGAACGTCCAACGCGGGCACCATTATAACCTTGCCAGAGTAAAATGGACTCGGAAACTGTTAAAAAAATAGTTCGCGGAGGTCCATTTAATCTGGTCACGTTATACCTGGGAGAGAGCAGTGATGAGCCAACTCGCAGTTACGTACCTCAATCGGTGGCTGTTAAGCTCTGAACGAGGCCTTATGGGCGGGAAAAAATAGGAGATAAAAAAGTGAGGTGCGGAGCGGGAATATTTAGCTGATTCGATACGAGCGGGGAAATCCTTTGCACAATTGAATGTGGTATTCGCATTCTTTGACGTATTTTGGAAACAACAGTGGGGTAAAACTTATTTTTTATAGGATCCCTAAATCTGTTTTAATAGGTTCTATGAGAAGGACGGCAGACAAACATCCACATTTCCTTTAATCTGCCGTACTTTGACATACATATAATAATCGTAACTATGTTCAACGTTACTAACTTCAGGTGTGATGTCAGATATCTTTGTTTTTATGAATATTAGACAACTTTGGCAATGTGTAGAACGTTGTCTTGGTAAGAGATGACAATTTTCATAGCCACCAAGTAATCTCTCCATGTAAATTATATCTACTATAATATTAGGTAGGAACTGTTTTCCTGGGGAGAGGAGAAAACATGTTTTGTAGTGAAAACATCGAGGTCATCTCATATGTTTTTTATTCCTGTGTTATGACAAAGAAACTGAATGATTGTGTTTGTGTGTGAGATGATAAAATCAGGTGTTTTATTTTATCGTCTTTATATCTAATAATTAACCATGTACATATTATTATTCCACGTTCTACACGAGGTTCTATTAAATAATCAACATAGAAAAACACTTCTTCCTTTACGAAACTGAATAATAAACTGATGTTTATCGAATTTAAGATAGAAAAATACATTTGATAACATCATAATTTACAAAAAGAAACAACTTTATCACGGGCCGCTGTCACTATAATCTATTCAAAGCCCTTTAAACCACTTCGAGCTATTTAAAGCTATTAAATCATCACATATTTAAGTCAGATAATTTCTAACAAATAGTCGAGGTTATCTAGAACACGTCTCGATTTCGTCAACAGTTAATGAAGTCTTCGTAGAAAATTTATCACATAACGAGAACCGAGTCCTGAAGCGAAAACGGTGCCAATTAGTGAAGTGTATAATGGACTGATATTCACGACGGATTGAACCCTGGTAATGAGATGTCTACTGTGCGTTCGTGCAATAACAACGTATTTTACGATATTAATTTTAAGCCAACAGCATAAGAGATGGCAATATGAAAATTATTTCGAAATGGTTATTACCATTTCGAAATAATTTTCATATAAAAATTCTAATTTAATTAATTATTTTTATTTAATTCTAATTTTCATGTAAAGCTTAGTGTTAGAATTCATTGGGATATCTGTCTGTTCGATGTTGAACACACGGGTTTATTAATTCATGTATTCCAATGACCGTAGAGTGAATTTTAGGAGCTATGTTGATTAGGATTTCGGCTTTGTTGTTGTAAATACTGTTATTGAGCTGTGTAAGTTTCATGAATTGGGTTTGCGATATTCATTTGTTCACGGATAAATTATATAGATCAGAGGTTTGCAATCCGTCATTCAGGAGTACGGCACCTGTTTTGCAGATTTCACTTTATAATCTATAATACTTTCTTCTTAATTATCGATACACTGAATTAAGATTATACGTATATATATAATTATATTTTGCACATACCTATACTATACCATTTAAATTGGGCCCTGACGTCACACAACCTGTATTCATATCTATTTCTGACTCCTACGTCACTTATATATAACGAGCATTATTAGCGAAGTAAAGAAGCTTAGTAACAACAGTTTGTGAAGCTTACCGAATTCACTGCCGCCATCATGCATGGGCGGTGCCGGCTACCAACACATCCTGAAACAAAAAATGCTGAAATTAACACGTGTATCTACTCAAATACATAAGAGTAGGAAGGTATATTGTTGGTAAGCCCATCAGCGTTGGGACGTTTTGAATCTTCAGTAGAAATTTTACAGTAGTCAAAAATGTTTGATTAGGGATTGACAATGAATGGTGTGAATCGCCCTCTTGAAAAAGTTCCTTAGTCGTCTTTTATCTTATGATGCACCAACAGATATAAAATTTATCTACTGACACATACGAGGAAACCTTCAGTTATAATCCTGTAACCATCCGGTACCAAACAACTAACACAGATTGTCGTATGTTAGTAAGTATATATCCCACGTAGGAATCCAGGTTCACGTTATTTCAACATTTAGGCAACAGAAGAAATATTACCCTTACTGCAGATAGCTGCAGTAAGGGTAATATTTCTTCTCTTGAATCAACAAAAAGTTATTAAGTAAGTACTCCAAAACTGGCATCCAACAGCAGGGCGGTAAATAAAGCAAGATCGGATCAGTATCGAATGTGAAAACATTGAATGATCATAAAGTTAATTAATATAAAAGCAATATCGGAAACGCCGAAACGGGTCGGCCTTGTTGACATGTTGTGTGATGTGAGTCAATGAGTCAATGCTGTCTCGCGGGGCGGGACGACTCGTCTTACACGTAGGGATGTTACCTACTTGTCGACTGAACTAAGTAGTACTCACATCTCTTTTAGTAGGAAAAGAAGAGGAATTTTAGCACTATGCTGCTGGATAGTGAAAAGTATGGAGACAAAAACCTTGATAGACGCTGAACCTTGTCCAAAAACATGAAGATTGATTTGCGTTGAGCCCATTTTTGATGAGGAAAAAAAATTCTATAAAATACAAACTGATATACTGACAGTAACGCTAGGTTATTAACCATTCACCCGACGGCTTCAGTTTATGTTATTCTGTCAGGATGAAAAAATTCGCCACTGATGACTTTACTTGTGCATAGCTACCGATACGATATAAAATTTTAGTTATTCTGTAACAACCCTACAACAAACACTATGCGTTGTCCGACAAATATAGACCTAAACACAAGCGTTTAGGTTATAAAATCAGTCACCGTCGGTCTAAGATGCTCGTCTCGCGACAAATAGAATGGTAGCGTTCACAGTCAGTGGGGCAAGTTTCCAAGTCCATTAATAAAATTGAATCAGACGGACATTCCGAGGCACAATGTGCACGTGTGGAGATAAATAAAACTTGACGATATTAATGGATGCAGACGGTGATTTTTGGCCGTAAATATTATAACAGGTTGGGGACTGTTTCACTGCACATTAGACAGTGAAAAGTCACCATTATCTTTGGTAGAAAAAAATCGAGACTTGTCTTGTCATACTTTTAAAATAATTCCTTTATAATTAACACTATTAATATTCTTCCTGCATTTTCTCTTATAAATTCTTCATATCACAAAAAAAAAAACACGAAATTAAAATTTTCTATCGCACTGGTGGGTTCACTAACTGACATTTAAAAAAAACTAGAAAGTTCGAAAGCTCTCCCAGCTAATAGAGGAAAAAGCCAATAAAAATGAAGAATGGCGGAAAGAGCCAATATAAAAAAAACTAACTGGTTGTCAAGGAGCTTTTTGTTAGGAAATTTAAAAGTTTTCACTTCATAAGGTTTCCTTGTGAGGTACAGGAAAAATATTAATCTTTCCACAACACTGCCAATATTCATTTATATTGGTTGCTTAATAACTGTAAAGGCGAGAATAAGCGAATTTTAATTATTTTATACTGAATATAACGTCTAAACAAGTAATATTAATGATTTGGAAAAAATAGGTGTTAAATTAGAGCATTTTCTTAATAACTTAATATGTATGTGAATATTTAAGATTATGTTTATATAACATAGTGTAAGTAATTTAGTTACATAGCATGTTCGAGTTAGTTACTAAATAGCTTGCTCGAGTAAGTTACTAAATAGCTTGTTCGTGATAGTTACTAAATAGCTTGGTCGAGTTTGTTACTAAATAGTTTGCTCGAGATAGTTACTAAATAGCTTGCAGGAATTTGTTACTAACTAGCTTGTTCGAGACAGTTTCTAAATAGCTTGCTCGAGTTAGTAACTAAATAACCTGCTCGAGTTTGTTACTAAATAGCTTGCTCGAGTTAGTTACTAAATAGCTTGTTCAGGTTAGTTACTAAATAGCTTGTTCTAGACTTTTACTAAATAGCTTACTCGAGTTTGTTAGGTAATTAGGTTAACCTATTTCGTTGAACTCGTTGACGTTGTCGACTGCTGCAAACCATAAATAAACTAGGTACTATTATTAGCTAGGAAACATGACAATATTATTGTCAAGTCACAATATTATTGTCATGTTTCTTCAATAGACAAGCGGTTTGGTGACCGCGGCGTCAACTCCCACACCGATGACGTCGTCACATTTGAGTTGATGTGCCACGCCAGTGCGCTCGAGTGCTGCTGCGTTACACGCTTCATTTAACGTGTCAATATTAGTTATTGACTGTAAAGAGATACTGAAGTAGCTCAATATAAGAACATACATCACGCCTGTATCTACCCTACCTACGCTACCTACCCACCCTACCCACCCTACCTACCCTACCTACCCTACCAACCCTACCTACCCTACCTACCCTACCTACCCTACCTATCCTACCTATCCTACCTATCCTACTTACCTTAATTTTCTCACCGTTTAAACCTTCCCTGGACTAGTACAAACATTTCAAAACCAAAATCGGCTAAATCGGCCCAGCCGTTCTCGAGTTTTAGCGAGACAAAGGAACAGCAATTGATTTTTATCTATATAGATAAAAGAATAGAGGATCTGCTTGGTGAGATGACAGCGCGCGTCATGGTGTAAAATGAGCAGCATGCATCGATTTTTAGGGTTCCGTGGTAAACAAGGAACCCTTATAGTTTCGCCATGACGGTCTGTCCGTCTGTCTGTCCGCGGGTTAGCTCAGAGACGGTTAGTACTAGAAAGCTTTAATTTGGCATATGTATACATATTAATTATGCCAACAAAGTGGTAGAATAAGATCAAGAAACATATTTTTTTAGGGTACCTCCCCTACACGTAAAGTGGGGATGTTTTTTTTCTTCCTCATCTACCCCATGTTGTGGGGTATCGTTAGAAAGTTCGTTCAAAAATATTGTGAGTTTGTGAAAACCATTTTTAGATTCAGGGATCCGTTTGTGAAATATTAAGCTTTTAACTGAATTTTTTTGTTAGAGTCAAGTGTCCCTCCCCCCCCTTCTAGCTAAATGGTTGTACTTGGACTTGTGAAAAAATTCACAGCAGTAGTATATATAACGAAATTAAAAGGAAAACTATCAGAGCTAAGTAGGCTGTACAGGTTAACGAGTAATAATCAACCAACTAAAATCTGCGGTTTGAAAAACATGATGTCCCATACATTCCGTATGGGAGAACACGTTTTTCAACTACAATGTTCAGTTTGTTCTTGGGATAAATTCATCCCAACTACGGAACCCTTCATTGTGCGTGGTCCGACAGGCACTTGGCCCGTTTTTATTATTTATTCTTTTTTGTTTTTTTTTAATTCCTAATATTACAATATTTTAGTTTTACATAACACCTGCCAAACTGCAAAGCAGTTTGTCGGCATTTGACCTGGTACTGTAAGTGCTCGTGGCGCTTATGTGTAGAAGAGTGCCCAAAGTGTGCACATTCAGTATTGCTGAAAACTTCAGATAACCTCTGAGTAATAATCGAATAAACTATTAATCTAATTATCTTTTGCTGGATGCCTCACGTGATAGTTTCTGGATGATAATTGTGAAAGTAGGTAAGTACGTATGATTTTAAGCTGACAGTTAATTAATTAGACTGTACGATTTAAATTCTTTAAGGGTTTTCAGTTTCTTGAAGCTGTTTTCAGTGTAGGTAGCTGTTGATCATCTTCAATATGCATGACATATTAAGCTCTTCTGTTATTGTATTTTTAGTCGATTGAACAATGGCATTCATTTCATAAACTTCGCCTAGTGCAATGATCGCTGAACGTTCTTTTTACAGCGCAGACTGAAAACCTACGTTACTTCAAATTCTAAGACACAGTCGATAAAATAAAATGAAAAATAGAGTCACGTTTAGTCACGAGAAGTGAGCGATAAATTCGTTGTTTTATGACTAAAGTTTAGATAGCAAAGACGATGAAAACTTATTGTTTACGTATTGCACGTAACTCTGCAAAACTTGTGAATTTAAATGTCTAAATCCCACTACAAATGTACTATGATATATTCGGTACACGGATTCAAAAAACCAGAATTTATTTAAAACTTTAATATGGTAAAATATGGTTGATGGAGATGGATGGCTGGTTGGTAAAAGGGGGATGGGACAGACTGGATGCGCAGGACAGGGTGTTGTGGCGCAGCCTGGGACAGGCGAATGTACAGCAGTGGATTGCAGTAGGCTCAGTTGATTTAATTGATGGCTCTGTGATTTGTCGTGGTTAGGTTAATATATTAATTTATGGTTTTTAAGTATACTTTTAATACGTACTTACTTTTATATGTAGTCATTTGTATGTAGCATAGACTATGTTGTATGGGTTTGGTTTCCGCACTTAGTACCTCAGATAGACAATTGTGCGTGGGCCATTGCGGCCGTCGGGTGTTATTCCAACCAGCCCACCTCCCTCCAGAAATTAATTAAATCTCCTGGTCTGTTCAGAACGTCTGTGATTTCTGTTCTAATCTGTGTGACGCCTGTGCATTCACAGAGCACGTGCGCGGCATGCACTCAGCTCCATGCATGTAGGATAGACTTTTTTGCTCTAAGATTAATTTTGACTTAGTTATAGGTACACGCTTTTACTTGAACTACTTATGTTGAAAACTGTGTGTCTAGGTCAAGCTAGTTTGCTTAGGCTAAATACAGCAAGACCTGAATCTAAACTAAACAAAATCAAACTAGTAAAACTATGTAGGCATACATACTTACTGCTACCCCAGTGCTACGTTTAATAAATAAACCTTGTGTAATGAATTCAAACCAAGTGCTTTTCAAGGTGAAACTCTTAATATATTAAACGTTACTATATTTTTTATCGCTCGATAAGGGACGGGCGTCACAGTAGGTACCTATTGGGTTTAAAAATTCATTTATAACAAGTTGTAAGCCGGTGCCAAGTGCTGGACCAAGATGATTGATAGCCTGTCAGAATGGATGCCTCTTGTTATGATATATTATTAAAATGTTGTAACAGCTGCATGCGTATTTTGGACGGATTTTTAAATATTATGAGGCTTATATAACGATGTCTTAGGCCAAGGTTGAAGCTCAAGGAAAATTTTAGGAGAAAAACTGGAAGTCAAGAACATTTAGAGTTTATTTACAAACGTTGCTTTAAGTTATGAGACGTTTAAACGACAAACATGTATGGTTAAACAGACAGTTATCATAACCGTTTTTTTCATTGATACCGTAAAATGTCCGATTCGTAACTGACAAGTTGTTCCTGGTCTTTTCTTTTCGTGTGGTTAGTGACTAACCTGGTGTCAGAGTTTTAAAGCCGCCCATGGGCCTCTGACTTGGCTTCACATGCCGTCGAGAAATATCTCTGAGGCATGTCGGTATCCTCACGATGTTTTCCTTCACCGTTTTTGAAGCAAGTGATAATTATGCAATGCGCACATGAATCCGAAAAGTCAGAGGTCTTGGGTTCGAAATCGAGACCTATGACTTGGCAATCCGTTGTATTTGATATTAACTCAAACAAACAAAAACTCCTGTAAGAGCAATTCCAGAAATTCACTATACTGAAAAATATCGGATTAAAATTTCATTCTGCGTCCTGACTAAATAGAAAATGTATTTTCCCCGTTATTCCATCTAAACTTCGCAAAATGGACTAACTATTTCCCTGAATATTTCCGATATTTACTTTCAGTATTTATTAAAAGAGAAGCAAATACATTTTTATTTATGTTGTCATATTTTGCAGTTATCCGTAAAACGCGCGTTCAAATCCGCAGACAACATTTTTACTAAATCCAAATAGTTTTTACATAAATAATATCTAAATGGCAGACCACGTCACTGAGGTTTCACGGAGGTTTTAATATGTACTGGTTTTAAAAAGTTTACAGAGTGACACTTAAAAGTTTACACTAAAGTTGCACTTTCGAACGCAAAATTGTTAACTTTATTTTGAGTTTTTGTGTTCTATTTTCTGTTTTATTACAGTTTTTAAGTGTATTTTTTTTTGCTGTAATCTCAATAAATGCAATTTTCTATGTTTCTTTTACAAGTGTAAGTAATTCAGCGTTGATAGATTTTGTCATTAAACTTTAATGAAAATTTTATTCTGTATCATAAGTGTAATTTTACTTACCTACTTTATTGACATTTGTACGCCGTCAACGGCAAATCGTAGTGATCTCTAAACATATTATATTTACACCCCCTGTTTTTACCCCTACCAAAACTAAAATAAATAGGACTTTCGCCGGTAAAGCTACGGTGTCCTAGAAGAGCGGTGGCCGCCACATAATGGCCGCAGTGACACCCGTCATGAAAATGATGACACCGGGGTTTGATTTTACGGTGTCAAAAAACGCTATCTAGGAAAACAAACCAACTTATTATCATGAATTACGTTTCAGTGACGTCATTCGATAGTAAATTGCAGACGCTATGTCGCTGCCACCGCAGTCTTAGGAAACTTTTACTAACTCAGCCGCCTTAGTTTCTTTTTACTGTAATTTTCCTGTCATTGAATATGCCTATTAGTATTTACTAAGACGACTAAGGAAGCAAATTCCAAGAGAATGAGCAACAGACTCCTTTTTACAAATGAGATAGTAAATCCACGGATCCCTAAAAATACCTAATACTTTAATGAATTTGCCCTGTAAATCGACATGCAAAGGGCATGCTTCTTAACTAAGTACAGCGCTATAAAGAACTGGACCAACGTAGTTTCTGATACGCCAAGTTTCAATAGTACCTATTGCATATCATAACATCACGCCTCCACGCCTGTATTCCCCGAAGGAATAGGCAGAGAAGTACCTATAGTACACCCATATTTCGCCAGTTATGTTTAAGTCCTATGTAATAGCCTATTGCCATCAACCGCGCAAAAATCTAGACTCCAGGCTTCTACTGAAAAATTCCTGATAGAAAAACCCAATAACAAAAAAATTATAAAAAAGTATTAATAAAGTATAAAAGTGTAAAAGTATTAGTTTATCAGTACATACAGTCTCAATTGTTTTCAACAATTTTAGTACTTTAAATTGAGCTAATATTGTTTTAAGACTTCGGTTCCAAGACGGCTGAAATAAATTCTATAATTTTCGCATCAGATATAAATTAGGTCTTAACTTTAGTTAAAGGGATCACAGACTTTGGTATCTGTTAGACATTATTCAGCCTTAATTATCTAGTGCATGTTAATAGAAATACTATTTTTGGAAACAACTAAGATGTTAACATGACTGGAGAAAATGTGGGTGTACTATAGGCACGGTACTATAGGGACGAAGTTCATATCTAACCACCGTAAGGACTATTCTTGCTTGCAGCGCTCGGCGGCTATAGAACCGGGCCGGTAACAGATGTGGTCATTGTCTTCACGGGATTTTGTTTTGAAACTGGTTAGATATGAACTTCTATGATGGTACACCTTATACTATATGTGTATAAGGTGTTATAGATAAATGCCTCAATTAGAGCTAAATTAAAGATATTTTGTGTAATATAGATTGTCCTATTCTTGCGTAATAATTAGGTATACCTAAAGAGGAGCTCGTGGCTAAGTAATAACTGCCACACGGGTCGATCCATCAAGTTAAACTACACGTGCTGGGGTTGGTCCGTGAATGGGTGTCCATCTTTACATACTGAGACTCCTCCGTGCCTCGGAAAGCAAGTTAAGCCGTTGGTCCCGGCTGTCATTCGTTGATCTTTGGCAGTGTTTACGGGTCGTCAGAAGCCCGAAAGTCTGACAACGAGTCTTTCCAAGGGGTATCGTATTATCCAGTTACTGGGTTATGAAGGTCAGATAGGCAGTCGTTCCATGTAAAATACTGGTATTCAGCTGCACCCCCAGCCACCAGCTGTTAGACTGGAAGCCAACCCCAACATAGCTGGGAAAAGGCTAGGTAGATGATAATGCTTTATTGTACAACTGGTGTGATTATCGGTAAGATAGTTTTAAACAAAAAGTACAAAATAGATATTTAAAACTAGTGTTACTAGTGTATGTCTATGTAATGGGCGGGTTTATCAAGGCCGGCGGTACACAGGCACCATGCTTACTAAACTTGGTCTTATCTAGTTCTATCTTTAAAGTTTACTTACAAAATAATAAATCTGTAGTAATTTGGAAAGACATTCTTAGTATTGATTTAGCAAGTAGCAGAATATTATACTTATGCCTAAACGATCGCATATTTCCTTCTATCATAAACAGTTAAACTTGCAAACATATTAGGTACATTATTAAAATGTTATTTACAATAATTAACAGCAATACGATCGAAAGAATAATATTGAACGAAAGCACAATCAAATCACTAGTACTTAATAAGTTGTGCTGTGACCCATTATGAATTCTGCTAAGCCTGTTCAAAATAGTTAGCGTGAACTTCACAGGCCATTGCCTCTGTCGTCCCTTTGTGTCCAAATAAAACGCGACCTGTTTTCATTAAAAATGATTACCAAATAAACGAAGCTGCTTAGTTATGTTAAGGCTCGCCCATCATTTTTATCACTTTTGCTCGAAAACTTTAATAAAGTTGACTAGAGACACCAGGTAAATGCAGGTAAATTATTACATTTTTATGCACAAGAAGTATTTTTAATTTTGTCACGTATAACAAAGGCGGGCTAAGGTATTCAGGAGTATAAATCAAAAAGGATTTATGAAGTGATGTTATGAAAACAAGGAAGAGCTTGGCGTTTAGATTATGAGATTTTTTCAAGAAATTTGGAAAGGAATTTTCAATCTGTTGTGATTTGTTTTCAGTTTTGAATAATGGTGTCTAGGATAATTTAAGAACTTAGTTTTTTTTTTAGGTTAACTTCAATTAATTCATTAACTAACAGAAGCCGTTCTCGTCAACCCGCAATAGTATAGCGTCCATACATGCAAAAAAAAAACACCTATACACATACTGTATATTTAGCTACTTTATCCATTTCTTTTCTAGACTTTCTTTACTTCTTTACAAACCCCTATTGTATAAAAAAAAAACAATACCAGTCATAGCCCCGATGGATCCCGCAGTCAAAATGGATAATTAATTAATAACACATAGTGGCCTTTTTTTAACAAAAGCAAAAAAAGGCCTTCACATTGTTCCAAAGAGTTAATCTGGCGTATCAGTCCGTATCAAAGGCAATGTTTCAATTACTAAATTAAAACAGCCGACGGCGCGCGGCGTTCCTATAATGAATTTAGTTCAACGCACAGATTTGATTTGTCAACCTCCAGCCGACCTACGGGCCGAGACCAATTTTTTGTGTAAAAAGGCCAAGTTCGATTCGGATTTGAGTGGGTAGCGATACGTACTGTAGCCGGTGGAGCTTTAGGACCACTTTGGGCTCACCCAAAGGGGAATAGGCACAAAAAATAGAAGAGTTGTGATAGGTCTGTTATCTTTTATAGACGTAGAGGTGTGCTCAACGAATCATTATTCGCGGAGGACTCTCGATGGATTGAGTTATTTTTCCATGTTGCTTTATATTTGTTTGTAACGTCTGCTTATTACCTGTATTAAGCAAATAAATAATTTGATTTGATTTGATTTTGATTTCATCAATTACCACTATTACTTAGCCTATGAATTTCAAAGTGTTGTGTGTTTTGATCTTACTTAGTTACCGGCGCAATTTTTTTTCAGGAGCATAATTATGTAAAAAGTCTGTGTTCTCGGCGAGACTGATGTTTCAATGATCCTATAATTATTATAGTTTCCAAGCAACTATTGCTACAGGACCCTAAAACGATGTAGTTATGAAAACTCTATTTATGGTGCTACGTGTAAGTAAGAAATGAATATTTGTTCATAATTTTCCTTAGTATTAATTTATTATAATATATCAAGTTTTCTTTGAGGCCTATTTCTGAAGACTGTGTTATTTTAGGCTTTATACACGGGGCAATCGGTGGCCTTTCTCGGATTTTTTCCCAAAAATTATATAATTGCTATTTCTGAGAAAATCTAATCAGAATAAGATCGGTAAAGATAATTGTATTACTTATTCATTTCGATCAAACATAATCTTTTAATTAGGGACATACCGCAATCTTGTTTGCTGATGTTCATCAAAGACTTCGGAATAACTGTTATGTCTTATAAATGGTCTTTTGAAGGTTGTCGTATTTATAGTCATGTTTTTAATAAGGACCTTGTGATTCTGTCCATAATTATTAAGTTTCTTACAAGCCATTAGTAATCAGTATCTGGTCGACCGAGCTCTGCTCGGGTGAAAATAGGGAATGCTCATTTAATAGTATAGGATAGTTCATACTAATTCCATGAATAGTAAGTACATACTAATTCCATGCTGCCATGATAGTAGGTCATGACTAATTCCATGCTGGCTATTCTAAGGTAGCTATCTTGTTCTAAACTTTGGGCGAACGAGTTCTGCTCGGGTGAAAGTACGGAGAAAACGAATTTCCTAGATATGAGACCTAGCTAGATCAAATTTTCGCCCTTGTAAAAAAAACCCTATATTGCAACTTTCATCGAAATCGTTAGAGCTGTGTTCGAGAACGTGATCATAAATGAGTATATATGTGTATATATATATATAATTATATATATACAACTATTGCTCATTTAATAGTATAGGATTAATTGAAAAGCCCAAAAAAAAGTCGAAAAGGCAATGAAAATAAAAGCACGCTATGTATATATATATATATAATTATATATATACAACTATTGCTCATTTAATAGTATAGGATTAATTGAAAAGCCCAAAAAGTCGAAAAGGCAATGAAAATAAAAGCACGCTCTTACTACTGAAAATGTAGAAAAGCTCAGAGGTATAAACTACAAATAATAAAAAACGAATTAAACATAAAAAAAACTAATCCAAACCCCACACGTGTGGCCGTCATACTGAAGTAGAAATAAAGTGAAATGACCGAAACCATTAGCAAAATTGAATTAGTGGCCGCTACAGGTCGACAATGGCACTCCACAGGCGAACAAAACAGGATAATCCGCAAAGAACGAATTCAGAGCGAGTGTTCAATACATATGCTTCATTCACTGTTTCTCTGACAAAGACCATACGAGATTAAAAAAGGATGAACTAGGTTAATAAAGGCCTGTCAGCCTTTTTTACTCTCTGTACTCAATACTATTATTGCATTCCACATGTAAGTATTCATAGGTGGTAAACTTATAATTAGATTATTATGGACCTGTCGGGCACAGCAAAATATGTAAGTTAGTTAGGAGAGAGGAAGCATTTGTTAATTGTATAACGTCTCGTCTTGTGTAATGTAGGTACTCTTTTTTAGGGTTCCGTACCTCAAAAGGAAAACACGGAACCCTTAAATGATCACTTCGTTATCAGTCTGTCCATCAAAACCCTTTTTCTCAGGAACACGTGGAGGTTTCAAGTTTAAATTAATATCAAATACGTAAGTCTACGGTCCCTGGGAGCTCTAAAAAAATCAAACTTTTAAGCCAACGCAATAAATAAAAACGGGCATTTATGCGACATATTTTGAAACTCGCAAATAAATCAAAACTTTGACAAGAAATTTGGCAAGAAGCAAGGCCTCACAGCACTAGTAAAGCAAAAAGTCGTTAATTCGTGGTTTTATCAAATAAAAAAAATCTAAAATTGCAGTTGGAGAATTGACCGTGACGTATATCGATGTACCTATGGGAGAACATTTTTTCAACAATAAAGTTAAGTTTGTTATTGGGATAAATTCATCCCAAGTACAGGACCCTCATTTGTGCATGATCCGACTCGCACTTGGCCAGTTTTTTGTTTTTAAGGACAATATTCACATTTGCCAGAAGCATTTTTATTTTACCTTTAAATGAAAGCCTTGAAAATCATGGCGATCTTAACAACTAATATGCAAACATACCCTATTTGCAGGATGAAAAAGTAGCTTGTACCGGACTGCAGTAACCATTTCTGTCAAACGACAGAAATGGTTACTGTGTATTCCATCGAATTTTTCATACTTATAGGTACCTACTATATCAATGACCTATCATGTCAATGATGTCGTGATGGCCCAGTGGCCTCGTCTCTCATGTACTTGGTTGTGGGTTCAAATCCGGGCAAGTTCCAATGTGATTTTTTCAATTCATATGTACTTTCTGAGTTTATCTTGGACATTGCTATTACTGACATCGGTGTAGGAAAAACACCGTGACGAAACCTGGACTTATAGTTAATATAAGTCTGAAATCACCCATCTTGAGCAAGCGTGGTGACCAATACTCGTGCCTTCTCTGTAGGAGAAGAGGCCTTTGCCCTGCAGTGGGACAGTAACAGGCTGGTATTATTATATTAATACGTGAAGCAAAAACGTTGTCCCCTTTTTACGAAAATTACGCGGACGGAGGAGTATGAAATTTGGCACAGTTAAAGTTTATATGGAGAAGGAGTGCAGAAAGCTAATATTTTTAAATAATATTCATTAGAAATAAATTAAATTAATAAAAAAAAACATTACACACACTACCATGCGTTTGACAGCGTTTGACACAAGATGGCTACCTTAGAATTATGACATTTAAATGAATTATGGTCGAATTTCGATTTTCGATCTCTGGGCGACCACTAGCTATTATTATATGTCAATGAAATCTAGTAAACTACCGAATATTTAAACCTACGTGTGACTTTTGCTCACATTTGATCGGATTGGCATGAGAGATGTTTATTGCTTTGGCCCGAATCTCGGTCAAGTTCCGATACGAGCCAAATCGGACGTTTAAAATTGGCGCCTGATTCATGCCGTTCAGAGAATACCTTTTTGAAGCAGACTCGTAAACATAACGACGCTTTAAAGAGCTAAGGATGTGGCTTAATGAATTTCGTGAACAGTTTAAATAACAACCAATTATATGTACCCACTTAAGCACCTTACATTCAGAATAACATATAGAACCTAATATGAAAAAGTCTGAAGCAATTATTCAAGTTGATTGCGTTGAAAAGCATAATATCAAAACATTTCGCCAAGTCTCTTTCATGAAAACTAATTAATTTACTCATCAAACACAGAACAAAAGTGTCCCTTTTCAATAATGAAAACGTTTACTTCAAAAGCTCAAACGAGCTTCGAAATTGCATTACTACACATAAAAAAGTCTGCAGCACTTGACGGTGCAGTACAGAACTGAACAAAGCACATTAGGCAGCACAAACGTTTGCCAATTTCTTTAGAGCCTTGTTACTGCATGCAAACGTAGAGTGCTTATTACCGCATAAGGCCTAATGCACACGAACGTTTTGAAGGCCACCGTGTACCTACCTATTGCCGATACGGACAAAGTGCACATACAACGCTAAAAGGTGCTTTTGGCGAGTGGCCAATATCTGAACTAACGCCGCCATCTTGTTTTGTCAATACAATTTCTTTGACAAATGTTAAACAACTTCGCCCCGCCAATGTTATTCTGGCGCCAAAAGATACTTGCAGTGTACGCGTCTCGTGTGTATTGCTTGCATGCTGTGGAATTTTCTGGCTGTCTGTAGTCTGACTATTTTAGGAGATGATGAATGGTAGCGTGGTGTCAATCAGAGATGACGAAACTTTTGTATGACGGATAACCAACACGACACACTATGACATTTTCATTTGCGGTGCGTGGGCGTTAGAGAAATCGATTCAGAGGTTTCAAACAAAGGCAGGGCTACGGTACATTATTTTCTATAATAATGTACCTAGGTATACAAAATATTGTACAACATTTCAAAGAGTAGCTATGGAGTTTCTTACCCATTCTTCTCCATACGAAACAATAACCTTTTAGAACGGGCAACAAGAATTCAATTTTCTTGTAAGTTTTGACAGTCAAAAGTGCCTTTTAGGCCCTTTCGTCACCGGTATGTCTGCGGTGTGGAATCAGTATGCTCGGTATACTCAGTACCGAAAGCTTACCGAGCGCCTATATTTCAATGACCGTTTCTTGATTGCTCGGTATTTGCGGGATCGTTTCGGTACCGCATGACTAATTGAAACAAATGATTTGACTTTGACATACGCAATCTTACCGGTTACTACCTACCGGGCCGATTATCAGTCGTTCGTCTGCATAGCCCGTAAGGTCGGCCGTCAATGGCTGTCTGCCGGAGCCATGTTTATATCACAATAAAACATTGTTTTACGACAAATGCCGAGCAATTCCGAGTCCCGACGAGGCGACGGGTGATTCTTTTATTTTCCTCCACAACGGTGTCAATTGTTCTGGTAAATGTTTGCTGCATTTCGCGCGTCTTTGAAAAAGGCGGTCGCTAATTTCATTGCTGTTGCTTGGAAATTAGATTGTTTGTTATAACGTGAGTTATTTTTTAATGAAACTTTTGAAATGAAGTGAGCGTACAGTAAAATATTTTTATCGAGTAGATTTTTGTTGAAATTTTCCATTCATTCTTAACCATGTCTACTGTAACTAACAATTATTTTCCGTATGTTTGATCTACAAAAATCAAAAACCCACACCAACTAACGTTCTTGGAATTTGATCTGCAAATAATACATACAGTACAGTACATAAAATATCGTGTTTCATGTAGTACGTCAATGGATTCCGTAACATTCGCTGGCGTGACGTCAAGTTTCATAGTTTCCGGTGGCCAGTTTATATCCATCTCCCGTTCTATTGCTTTATTAGGTAACGATGATGCCTAGGGAGTATCGTAATACGTAATGACTTGAGTGCTCTGTTACATGATGCAATTGTTGTTGATCTTTAAAGTCTACGTCAGTGAGGAGGCGTTACCAAATAAGGAACCAGTATGGATCAGATAGTTATCAGCACTGTCATTAGAAGTTTCAATTGGAAGTGTTCTAAAGAATAGCTCATATTTTTTGGGTTCAGTACCCGAAGGTTGCCGTACGGAACCTCCGTCCGTCTGTCTGTCAGCTGGCTGTATCTCATGAACCGTGATAGGTAGACAGTTAAAATTTTCACAGATTGTGTTTTTTTATTGCCGCTATAACAACAAAAGATACAAATTTAAAAAAAATATAATTAAAGCGGTTTCTCCATACAAGAAAAGTGTTTTTTTCGGCATTTTTTGGTCGATCTTAATTCGGTACGGAACCCTTCGTGTGCGAGCCCGACTCGCACTTGGCCAATTTTACTAGACACATTAGGATTTTCAAGTCTCTCTGCCTAGCCTTTTCCCAACTATGTTGGGGTCGGCTTCCAGTCTAACCGGATGCAGCTGAATACCAGTATTTTACATGGAGCGACTGCCTATCTGACCTCCACAACCCAGTAACTGGGTAATACGATACCCCTTGGTAAGACTGGTGTCAGACTTTCGGGCTTCTGACGACTCGTAACGACTGTCAAAGATCCACGAATGACAGCCGGGACCAACGGCTTAACGTGCTTTCCGAGGCACGGAGGATTCTCGGTATGTAAAGATGGTCACCCATCCACTGACCAACCCCGGCAAGCGTAGCTTAACCTGATGGATCGACCAGTGCGGCTGTTGTTACTTAGCCACGAGCTTTTAGGATTTTCAAGTATTTTTTGTAAATTGATGTCACATTCTATTCTAAGTCTTCTGAGGATTAGGTCTGAGACCTTTTTTTATTTACAAATAATACATCAGGCGCATCGTATCTACATTTCTACTTTCACAGCTAGACGTAAGCCTTTCGCATAGAGGAATCAACACTTACATACTGCATCGACTCCAATATCTCAAAGGTCTACAGCTAGACATACCTCTTATAAAGGAAGTACACATACATAGAGCTATTACGGCTAGAACAGTAATAAGCACTGGAGAGCGTCATCCAGAAGACTGAGTTTCCATAAACAGACATTAGGCAATTCACTTTTTTTGTCTTTTATTCGGCATATTTCACTCAAAGTAAAACACCTGAACACAAATATAACAAAACTTAAAAATGGATTAATTAGTGAGCCGATCCAAAGATGTGGGATTTTTGAACTCGGAATCTTTCACTCACCTACTGAAGAATAATCGAAAAATTAAATGAAAGGAGCAGATGAACGTTAATTTCTATACAATTTCGGTGTCGTCTGAAAGTGGAATGAAAAAAAAAATAACCGTCTCTCGAGTGAACACCGATTTTACCTTTACGCACAAAAGACGATCACCGTATTGTTCACGTGAGAAGGTATATTCTGAGATGGAGCGTTTCCATGACCACGTCGAAAGAGCATAGCACATTATGTCTTACCAATAATTTTCCGACTATTTGAACAAATAGTGTCATAATGATACTAATGTACAAGACTAGAGTACTCAGTAAGATCGTTCATCAAAACAATAATTTATGAATGAATGTTGAAATGCGTCCAATATACCTAAGCCTTGTGCCAAACTATTACTAGTCTGCGATCCAATCATTTTACGCGTCTGATTTAGTTCCTATTACTTTGGTTTACTTATCATGATAGCTACTCTGTTTATTTAAATATCAGGCGTACTGCTATTATAGGTTATTATATGTGTATTTTCCGCTTGGAAAATTTAAGTTGTGACTAGGGATAAGAACAAGACAAACGATTTATGTTGGATGTAAATAGTTATTGGTAAATACTCTTTTAGCGCGTGTACCTGTATCTAATCAGTATCAAAATTATGTAAGTAATAGTTCATTACATTCCGTAAGTTTATCAACAAACAATAAGTATACAATAATAATATGTCAATACTAAAAAATCCTTTACTGTTGTCAATTTTGTTTTTATGATATATATATATATTATATACATTCTTTGTTATTCGAGTTAATTATCATTTTGTATGCTCGTATTTCGGTGACGAAGCACAATCAGCCTTCAATAGTCCCACTACTGGGACACAAGCCTCCTCTCTTCAGAAGGAATAGGCTATAATCAACCACGCGGGCCAAGTGCGGGTTGGTAGATGTCACATGTCGTCAAATTTCTGGTTCTAGGACATGCCAGTTTCCTCACGATGTTTTCCTTCAGCGTATTGAGAGCAGTGGTGATGAATTTATTTAAAAAAAGTAAAGCGCCTGCCTGAACTCGTAAGTCGAGCCGCTATCACTGGTCCACCACTCCTCTCTTTCTCAATAAATCTGCCTAGCCTTTTCCCAACTATGTTGAGGTCGGCTTCCAGTCTAACCGGATGGAGCTGAATACCAATATTTTACTTGGAGCGACTCCCTATCTGGGTAATACGATATCCTTTGGTAAGACTGGTTGTCAGACTTTCGGGCTTCTGACGACCCGTAACGACTGTCAGAGATCCACGAATGACAGCCGGGACCAACGGCTTAACGTGCTTACCGAGGCACGATATGTAAAGATGGTCACTCATCCACGGACTAACTCCGGCAAGCGTAGCTTAACCTGTTGGATCGACCCACGTGGTTGGTATCACTTAGCCACGAGCTTCTCACAAAGGGTCACAGAAAAGGAGGACCATTACTCCCTTTCTGTGACCAATATACCTATTTTTCTTTCTATACACCTCTGCCTACGTCTTCAGAGAACACAGTGATGTAAACATTAGACGTAGTTTATCTGATAGACGTTGTTCCGCCGATGAATGTATTAGATCAATCATGGTACCCCGATGTATCGCCGTCTGCCAATGACAGGGACATAGATAGCGACGTGTCACTGATGACGTGCTTGATGAAGTGCTTCAATTACACCATAGTGTGTCCAGGAACAGGTTTTTATGAAGGCGACGATAACCGACTTTTAATGATTTTTATATGAATCACGTCTAAACGAGTAGCGTTGATTTAAAAAAATAAAAAATTGAGTATTTTCTTAATAATTTAATATATGAATATTTAAGATAATGTTTATATTATACAGTGAAATTAATTTGTAAAATTACGTCTAATGCGGATAATCACGCAAAATCTATCAAGCGTAATGTTTTTTTTTTTTTATTCACAATTTTAAAGATAATTTAACTATTGTATCTTTTAGTATACATGTGTTATTAAAATACCTTTTGTTTTATGTATAATAAATTAATAATGCGTCTAATTTGGCACAGCGCTCCTTGATGGGCGATTCTTATTACTGGCCGGACGCACGACGCGTTGTGTGAGCTCAGTACAAAACACTCAAGGCCACTTGCATTTTTATAGTCGCGTCTTAATTTTTATAAATTGGCCATTGGTTTGGAAAGAGAAAAGGGAGGCTTTTGCCCAGCAGTGGGAACCAATATAGGAGAACAAAAAAGTAGGCTCTGAAGAAGTCAATAATGTCTTACCTAACAAAATGCATAAAAAGACTAAATAAGTAAATCATTTGCTACGTCGAGAAATAATGAGAAGATGCCATTTATTGTTGTTTTTGTTTTGATACACTTTGATTGGCGGTTGGATCAGCCTACAATGAAATCTAGATAGGAAACCTAAGAACAGCTATTTTTATTTAATTAAGAAGTAACAATGAACTCAATATATTAGTAACAATATTTCTTAATAACTATGTTAGTAAACATAATCTAACACTGCCCTATAGTTATATTGAAAATCCCTGTTTGCGACTACCGTTTGTGTGAAAATTTTACCTACCTACATAAATATACATATCTATGGAGCCGCACTACTTTAAAAAAAAAAACGTTAGGTATACATGCTGAAAACTGTAACTTCTCAAGAAAGACAAAGGCCTCTTCCAAAGACGCACTTTTAATTAACGTTTAGTAGTTGCCAAGCTGGACAATCAACACACACAATGGACAAAAAAGGGCGAACAACCTCCAGCACAAATATAAATTAAATATCACATTTACACCATCCCATATTAATACGTTCAAAGAAACCCGCTCTTAACGTAATAACGTGCACTTCCAAGTAATTCTCGCACAAATGTTACATATTAAGTTGCAACCTGCACATGTTACGATGCAGTAATTATGTCAGCGGGATTCATCGCTTGAGGATTGTGTTGCTAACTAGTTTAACATACGGTGCTGAAGTTGCGATTGCGACGACAGGGAACGACTGCGACCGTGGGATTTTATTATTGAAGTAAGTTGAGCTGGAAATAATGGGGTTTTAATTAAAAATGTTACAATTTGAGTTTGTCACCAAATAGGCCCAACAAATGGAATGGAAACTGCGAATTTTTGAAGATATCTTTTTGTATAATTTTAATAGTATATGCTCCAAGTAAAATTATGCGAGGTGCCAAGGCTGCAGTTGCCTCTTTGTAGTGTGTGTTGCTTTCTGGGTTCCATACAGGGGCCTCGAAGCTCAGATAGGATAGGTATTATACTTACCTAACTAGCGATTTATTTATTTTCTGATCAGTCAAAAAAACTTTTTAGAAATATTCTAAATACAGTGTAATTCAACACAGTCAAGTCCACGGAACGTCCTGTGATCGATGAGATCAGAAGAAATTTAATGACCGCATATCGCAGACGTATGTTGAACGCGTAGGTTTGGCCAAACCTTAAGCCAACAACGATATATCTCATCGATACTATGTATAAGGTAAGGTAGACTTTCACAGGTGTCAGCCGAGTACATGATCGAGTGTCACCGACACACGAACATGATCGACTTCTGACGGTGTCATACTATACCTACCCGAGTGTTGCGTCAATGAGTTCCGGGTGAAGCCGTTACGTATTATAACCCTAACGCGCTTGCAGCGAACGCGAGTTTTACATGCAATTGCTGTTACAGGGATATGGAGTTGTTTAATGGCGTTTATATGTCAACTACCGATAGCCGATTTTATATTTATCAACACCAAAGTACCTAACATATACCCGCAGCAAAAAAGTAGACAGATTACGTTCAAATAAAACAGTTAACGGTCTTATGAACACTGAAATTGCTACAAAAAAGACTTGATAATACAATCGAATGTATATACTCACAATCCAATAGACCGTGTTATCCAGATTTACAAAACAAATTCTTGGTCGCTATCCGATATAAGAAAAACAAACTAACAATAAATCCAGCGAATGAGCTCCAATATTTCTATTTACGTCCCAAACGGTATCATTTGAATAATTTCCACGATTCCGCAGATTCCTAATTTCGAGTTGTCTATAGAGATTCGCGACAATAGGGGCTCTTTCTACGGCCGGGGGGTGACCCCTCCCACCCAGTCAATCCCCTTACAAAGTAATGTCTAAAAGTGAATGCTTACGACGCTTTTTGTAAGAACTGCGCTACTAACCTAGTCGATGACTTGAAGTTGGAACTCGTTTCCGATTCTCGGGAACACGGATTCTATGTTTGTGTTTGTTGTCAGTTTCCTTTATCAGAGTACTTTAAGGTATTTCGAAGTTTTCCCAAGTCCATTTTTGTTGTTGGTTTTGGGAGCGCTCTCCCTGCATTTTCGACATCAAAAGAACGTAAAAATTATAACTTATTCGATGTGATCGGAAAACCATTTGCACGAATCTTGCTGTGAAAATGCACAAGTGTTATAAAGTTGTATACATTATGAACAATTTTCTTGTTTTGCATTCATTGCAGAAATAGAATGACTTTACAAATATAATTTAGAAGTGGATTTATAAAAACCCATTTGACGTTTCGTTGAAGTTGGTCACGAAACAACTATACACAACATCCTTTTGAGAAGATATCCTCAAACCCTCAAAGTATAAATCTATCTCGTGCAGAATCCACGACGAGAACTTCAGTAAATCCATCACTTTAATGGATCCTGTAGAGATTATCTCTCTGAAACTGAATACAGACATGATACGTGTACAAACATTAGTAAGAGAGAGTCCGTATCTGCAAGCTGTGATGGTCGGAGGTCTGGTCGTGTGTTACCTCAGGCGTGTTTGAGACACGACTGTGTATTGGATGTGGAAAGCTCCGAACCGAATTGAA
The DNA here is from genome assembly GCA_947364205.1 of Agrochola lota. Classification (NCBI taxonomy): domain Eukaryota; kingdom Metazoa; phylum Arthropoda; class Insecta; order Lepidoptera; family Noctuidae; genus Agrochola; species Agrochola lota. The sequence continues at coordinate 12,824,511 of OX376235.1, read as the reverse complement.
CTGTCTCTAAGATTGACTGTCTGAGTAGAAACGTTCGTAGGTTGTATACATGTTGCTTTATTTTAGTAGGCCAGCTTCCAGAAGAGATCATTTACAACCAAAGACCAAAATATTTCACTATGTCTTTTCGACTTGGACTACGATCTCGGATGTATGTTGGGATTGAAATGGTTTCAAAATTAATTAAAGTGAACACCAAAAAAGAAATCATCAAAAATATTAAACTCTACCGAATTAAAAACAACAGGTATTAATGTCTTGTCAAATCAAAGTCAACAGAAACAGTAATCATCATTGAAGAAAACAAAAGAAAATGCTGTTGTTCAGTCGGAATGAGACACGGCAGTGTTTAGAGCGACAATTTATTATTTTAGAGAGACAGCGTCACATGAGTCGCACCGCATTCCATAGCTCTTCTTAGCAACAACACAAAAAACTGTGCGTTAAATAATTCGGACTTATTTTGATCGTGCTTTGTCATGCGGACGGAAATTCGAGTGTTGTTTTTAGTGGACATCACGATGCGTATTCTAATGTCAGGTTCCTATATCTAACTGGCCATTGTTCTTTAAAACAACGAGTGGGAGTGTGTTGGAGTGTGTTGTTTTAATTAAAAGAAGCTCAGTAATCTCGAATAACTAGTAAATCCTCCAACGGTTGATAGTTTTCGCTGGAATTGTGTTTTTTGTTTTGGAGACATAGACAACAACTATCGACAGTGTTGGTTTAAAGCAGTTGCTCTATACCAACATGGTCCATAGTTTTTGTCTACTAGGACTGAATCAATTTAATCCACAAATCTGCAGTCGAGCGACCACTTTGTTGTTACGCCATCTTCCGCATAAAGGCCCAGAATGGGACTCCTCTTAAGCGCGAGATTAGATACAAATCACATGACAACACAAACAGACTGACGTCTCGGGAAGACCTTATTGCAATATTCGCAGGAACTGAACCGGTCATTGTTGGAGCAGTGTTTAATTTGCCTAACGATAAACAAACACTCTTGAGAACAGCTAATAAGTTATCAGCTTTTGTGAAAAATATGAAGTTATCTGCATGAAGTACTTTTTGTTTATTTAAAAGTTACAACTGTAGGTATTGCGCCTCTGAGTGAATTCTTGCAAAAGAAAGTAAAGTGTAAGATCCATCAAACTTAAGAGCGTTAGGGCGCATCCTGAAAGTTGGCAACGTTGGCTGTCAAATATTTCGCTGTTTTGGTTAATTTATCAATAAATTATTGCAATTTATAATCAATATTTTAGTGCTCTACAAAGCGATATTTCATAATTTAATTAAGTTTTATTGATTAATTAATAAACACGGATAAATATTTCACAGCTATTCGCGACATTGCCAAGTTTTACAATACACCCTATTAATGAGATCGTATTTATATGCGATTTCTTCATGTAGTGTGGAGACACTAAGAAATTGCGTTTTCTTATTTGCAGTCTGGAAATAAAACTTGCGGAAGAAAAATATTCTGTTTTTAACGGCCTCTGTGGTATGTGCTAGTGGTTAAAGCACCTGTACCAGACCCAGATGTCCTGGGTTCGATTTCCAGTGGGGGCAAAAAAATCTGCTCGGTTTGAGTGGTGGTAGGGCTTGTTCTAAGTCCACCAGGCTAGTTACCACCATCTTTTCTAATTGTCACCATAACAACAATGTTAACAGCATTATTGTGTTTCCATCTTTGGCCTGATCATCACTTACCATCAGGTGAGATGCAGGCTCAGAGGTTCTCCGTAGTGGAAAAAAGTACATAATTCAAAGCTTAAGTCACACAAGAGATGCATACCCATAAGTCCAGTTTCAATATAAAAGTTCCACCAGTAAACCATCTTGTTCTAAACTAAAACTTGCAAGTCAAAGTCGGTCAAATACCTGCAAGTACCTAATACTTAATACTTGCTAGTATATATTATAAGCTCCGTACTTGCGTGTATATGTCACATTAGTATTCTGTAGCTACGTCTTTTCAAACGAAGACCGCGAACCAAGAATGTAATCCATTTAATGGATCACTGGCCGATGTATTACTGAACGATTTAACTTTTATATTACTATTGTTTGTATGTTTGTTTGTCACTAATACGAAGGCTATTTTCGAACGATAGTTGTTTGGAGAGTGGGTGATATTAGTGGCGCTTTCTTTGGTTTTAGTAAAATATTCTTATGTCAGTATCAGTTTTATGTCACCACATTACAATTCTTATTTGACTTGTAGCTCTTTAAATTAAATTTATTATTAGAGAACTTTAGAATCAACCGCAATATTCTGTAAAGCAACAATTAATTAGAGGAGCAGTGGCCGCCACATAGCGTCCGTGATTTAGCGTCCGCAACTGACGTCACTGAAACGTTATGAAATTAAGTTCGTGTGTTTTACTAGAGAGCGTTTTTGACACCGTAAAGTCAAACCCGATGTCATAATTTTCATGACAGCCGTCACTGCGGCCGTTATGTGGTAGCCACCGCTCTCCTCTAGGAAACCATAGCATTACCCTATGTAGGTATTTATGACAACAGAAAATCTTGTTACCCGATATCTTTAAGGTATAATTCCGTAGCCGACCGCAGGCGGTAGCTGTACGACTGGTTTCTATGTATTTCTATGAAAACGACGTGTCGCTAGCCACGGAAGGTATTTCATAGACATTTATAGAAACCATTCGTGTCGCTGCAACACCTGTCGCCTGCAATTGCCACCTGCAGTCGGCTACGGAATTGTACCTTTATTCAAATAAATTCATGATGATAGTAAACAACGTAAATAACACAACGTTATTTGCAATAATTAATAGCCGAGGACCCACTGATACATCAATTATCGGATTCGTTTTAATTGAAGCGAGTCAAACAAATATATTGTCAAGTATACTGTTGTATTGGAAACGACATAGCACTCCGATGCCTTCAATAATATCATTTACCGATATTTACCGGCGTTTACTTGATGCTCAGATTTAAGTTCCTTGCTTGTAATTTCAGCTGTATGCGTACAAAGTTTGGTCTAAGAGTATGTTATCGAAAGTTTTGTTGTTCTTGGTATATGCCAACGTGATGGCCAACGTCAAACAACAATTACGTATTCTTAGAGCGTTTGCGTAGGTATAAGGTCATGACCCAACCACGTATTTGAAGACTGAAAGCTGAATATAATTACAAAAACATTAGAGATAAGTGTTATATTGCAAGATTTTAATATTTTGTTAGTGAATGGGTCTGCTCTTGACTTCAAGGAAAGTAGAAAGTCTACGATTTGTGATTTGTGTTATATATAAACATTACTTAACTCTTCATCTAATATTGACATGATATAGCAGTAACGCTCGAGTAGGCTGAAACAAACTGAGCAACGCGATCTAAGTCGGTCTGACAGTACCGAATCTTGTTGCTTGCATTGTTGATTGTAACCAAAAGCCCTTCAGTGAGTTCAGCCCCTCTATGTATGTATATACATGAATATATCGGGCAGTTGTCATAACAAACAAGTGTGTGCTTCCAGGAGAACAAAGAGAGGCAAATGTTCATTAACTTACTCACATAAAAAGTAAATTAACGATACGTAGCGCGTGCTCCCGAAAATTTTAATAACACATTAAAATGATCATTAATTTTACACCCGATAAGCAATTATAACGCTTGATCGGATAATTATGTTGCCATGTTTGATTTTACCTTTTTAATTATTTATGTAAGATTGTGATAATGTTTTGGTTAATACTGGCAGATTTGTGGGGAAAAAAATTAACGTTATTTGCATAAAATATCTAGGTATCTTTTCTTAAAATCGTGCTAAAATCTTAGAACTGTCAATAACATGCCTAAAAATACCAATCTGATATTTTATAAATACCGAAAGTCTGACAACCAGTCTTGCCGAGGAGTACCGTGTTACCCAGTAACTGGGCTATGGAGGACAGATAGGCAGTCTGTCAGTCCACGTAAATTATTGGTATTCAGGTGGTTCCGGTTAGACTGGAAGCCGACCCTAACATAGATGGGAAAAGGCTCAAATGATGACTAAAAATGATAACACAATGATATTGAAATTCTGCAGGTATTCTTACTTTCTTTTGCTTATCAGTAGATATTTCACCACTGTCTGCTCAGTAGTTTCACCAAAAATTGTCTCAAAACTCTTTTCCTGGTAATTCGCAGATGTTTTCACAGAAGCTTTAATTTTTGTTCTACCTCTGCGAAACTGCCCTAGTTTCGTTACATAAATATTTTTTTAATGGCATTGTTAACATTTGGCAACGGAGCTAATTTTGTTAAAATTCTTCGTAGACAAACCCAAATTGAGATAGGGAGACAATAGAAAAAAGTCTTAATTCTGAAAGAGTTCGTTCAAAGGTTGATTGGGTTCACAATTGTAAGAGTTCCCTTCTATTACATATTGTTCGAGTCAAGATGAGGTCTCGTAAAACAAGATGAAAGGCGTCTTCGGTAACAGAATCTTCGTAACGAGGTTTGCACGAAGAACATTCTCGAAGTTACAAATATCTTCAACTTTTTCTACCTGTTGTACAGCGCAATTCTTTACGACCTACCTACTTAATTCTACTAAAGCTTTAACTTTGTATGAAGACAAGATTTATTTATATGGAAGAGCTTATTTTACAACACACGAATTATTCCAAAAATACCACCACGTTCAAAGATAAAAAGGTAAATTGCATTAGTTCCTTTCTCCGCACATCAAACGATTCTACACCCTAATTAAGTAACACTCTCTCAATCACAATTCCTAATCCATTGCTTCATATGGTGAAGGGTGGGCGTTTTGGGGGACTGTCTTATGTAATTGACGTTCGAAAAGTGCTGATTCTCAGCCTAGTTTGAATAAATGACTTTTGAATTTGAATTCATGTTTGAAAAAATTGTCTGCTGACAACGCAATTAACGCAATGAATGTTGTCGAATTGTTGTATGTTACCCCGCGGGACTCCATTCAATCACAAGTTTATACGTCAAACTTACTCTACACAGATTTGACATCCAATTACAAATAGCTACACGCATTGGGTTACATTCTGCCCATTTCTCCCCTATTGGTGTAGGCAAACATGGCTCCTAGAGCGTAATGTATCGACGTAAGCAATTACTGACATGGCTATTCAGCCTGTGCCAGTACGACGGAACCGATAATTACCGGTGAATTTGATATGGGATTCTGTTATTATACTCTGTTTTCCGGTATTACGGTTTCCCATTTTTGGTGGCTTTTTGGTGGAAGGACGAAATAAGTAGGTGTTTTACTGTAGTAACTAACTTGTACCGACGACCGACGACAAAAAGTTGGCTGAGATATACTGGATGCGGAAGGCGGAGGTTAGTGTTGTGAAGCAGCTTGGGAGAGGCCTATGTCCACAATGACCTATGTCTATCTATTATTTATTGATGACCGTCCATTGTTTCTTGTGCAACCATATCATTTTATTTTATTCCATATAAAGCGCTATATAATTATTTACAATAATTTCTAAACAAATATCTAATCGAGTTTAATTTTATTTGCTACACATTTCTATCTATTTTTATTTATATAATATAGAACACAATCACACTATAAAACTGATTTACATCCATAAGACGTCCTCGTAACAGAAGGTCCAGTTGAAAACCAGCGTCAGATACTAGTTGTCTGGCATTTATGCTGAACTGGGCCTATTGGGAACAGCCGTGAGGCACACAATATTCTTTTAAGTTATCTTTATTTTTTCCGTTTTTTTGTTTTTGTGTGAATTTAGTGTGCCTTAACCGAGTCTAATAAATTTATTTTCTTTATTTTTTTTTTTTTTTTATGTACACACAGTAAAATACATACAGATACGACATAATTATAATTTGAGTACAAAGGGGTTTCTTTCTTTCACAAGGGAACACCTGGGACTGCCGCCCGCCCACCCCAGGGCAGAGGAGAGGACATACATGAGGACTTTACAACGCGGAAAAAAAAAACCAGTCCACCAGTTAACTGCGATGAGTTGATTGATTGAACTTAACTTTAATGTTACCTAATCACTTAGTCAATCGTATCATTTTTATTCATTTGATTGATTCTATGTGCGATACTGATTTTAACCCTGAAGCCATATACGTGCTTATTACATACTTCCCGTTACATTTCTTTCCAAATGTGTAATACGAATTGTTTGATTAAAATGTATCAATACTAACAATCTAAGGTCCACACTTATTTCAATTCAGGAATCGGTTGTCTAGGATTAAATCGTACTGTCCTCCGTACTAGTTCCTACTATAGTAGCTAGGACAGTCCTCCTCTTCCTTAACAACTATTTTATATATTATTACGCAAACAAACATTATATTTGCACTATTCATAATTCCAAGAACTAAGTATCAAGATTCACATTGCAATGTAAGTTTGTATGACGGCACTTCGACATTTAGTTATCCGTATAGATGTCCATGCACGGTGCTATGGCCTTAAGCTCGAGGACATTTATTTTTGCTTCTGTACGCTGTTTTTTTTTATTTTTCTAAGTTTATTGTTTCTATGTAAGTGTATTTCTGTACGAGTCCCAATAGGGAATTTTTAGGATTCCGTACCCGAAAGGTGCTAAACGGAACCGTATTGCTAAGTCTCCGCTGTCCGTCTGCATGTCAATCGGATATGAGTTTCAAAGCGAAAGTTGTTTAGTATGACAGGTAGAATGACCCCTTTGACGGATGCAGGTCACTCGCCACCCCATAGGATAATTGCCAAAACAGTGTTTTTTTTTTTTTTGCTTAAATCCTAGTATATTTGCAGCGGACCGGATTATTGGAAACTAAAAATGATTTTCTTAATAATACGAGCTATTAATATCATGATTTTTGCTTAGAAATAAGTCTGTTTAGAACGATATAATTAAATTATCAGTCAATCAGCGTTCATTGAGCATGGATGCTGATTGACTGATAATATTTATCGTTTTATACAGACTTGTACTTTATCAATAATTAAAGGTTCGTTAAGAATAATTATTCTGCGACATATACAAAGCCGTAGATCATTCCTGAGTCTGATAGTACATTATTACACATAAAAAATGTCACTATGAAAAATTCACTAATGTATCTCTTTTTCTCATTGCCATTCTTTAATATTGCTATTAACACTAGCTTTTCAGTCAACAAGGGAACAACGACAAAAGCTTGGCCACGCAGGACTGCACATGTCTGTTAAATTATATTTTGAGAAAACATTATCGGCCATAATGTGTGCCAAACATATGCAAATGCGAGTCATTTGCATGCTTTTCAAATACATTATACAATTTAGTCGGGGAAAATTGTGCCGGAGTTTTTAATGTTGCATCTTTTTTGTAATGGATGTAACAAAATATCTGAATAAACTTTCTTGGCGACTGGAATTCTGTGTGAATACTGGTAGATACTTAGTTTTTCCAAGTTTTTGACACGCTAAGTATGTATCAACGTATCAAAGTTATTGTCATTGTACCTACAATGTAAAAGAAAAATAAAGCTCAAGGATAGCTATATACCTATAGCTTATATAGATAGCGTATGTATGTAGAATCCTATGTGAATGTTCAGAATTCCCAATCAGTGTGAACATAGGCTCTTTAATTAACACCCTATTTAAGTAACACCCAGGAGCAATCACTAGTATTAGTTCACATGAACCGTGCAACATGCCATTGACAAGTCATTGAGCAATAAGAAAAAGTGTTAACAGCTCTAAAAATACTTTTGCTATAAAAGCTTCTCCCACTGTAATAAAATGTATGTTTAGAATTTGAAGTCGTTCAATTGCTGAAAGAATGATAACATTAGTATTACAAGATAATTTGGAAAATGCTGAAATAAACCTTTCAATGTTTTCAGTCAATTAAACAGTAAGAACACAAAACATACCAATATTAAATTAACATTGTGTAAACATCCCAATTTTTCGTTATTAATTGTAATGAAACCAAAAAAATGATGTAAAGAATTAGAAAAACGAGGTCAGGGCTTCCATAGCAACCTTGATTTTACGCTCCTCGTTACGAGCGTAAAAGTAACACCGAGTTCTCCCGCCCATAATTTAATTTAAAAAAATAAGGAAACTCTTTTGTTCCGAAATTAAGTTAGGCCTGTAATTAAAACATAATATAATTGGGCCACGTTTATGAATAGCCTATTAATTTTAAGCTGGAGTCAAAAGGATTTTAATGTAAGGGTAGGAGCGTTATTTTATGGAAAGTTTGCCAACTAGTGGGTTCCGTGGTAACTTGTTTGGGATCACCTGTATTGCGATTCCAACTGCGAACGAATTAATCCCTTGCAGAAGTTCTGGTTTTCATTACTAGAGGCCGACAGGCGTTGGGTTTCAGTTGTAAAAGCCCCTAGTTGAGTTACGCGTAGTTATGTTCGGAACTTCTATAAAAGAGTTTTATTTCGTTCAGCTGAATCGGTGTTTGCTGTGGTTTAATACCTTCTCTAAGACTAGAGGAAAGAGGAAGAGTCTGTGCTTCTAGACACAGGTATAATAGTTAGTGGAATACTGAGATAATGTAATTTTCAAAATACCTTAGTTCGGATTTCACCAATGAAATTGCACGCGTTCAGCACATTTAAATGCTTTCAAGAGCTGTCAACACTGCGTACAATATTCCATAACAATTTTGACACTGACCGCTCTTGAATGCGTTTTTTAAATGCTGATCACGTTCAGTTTCATTGGTGAAATCAGCCCTAAACCTAATAAGAATATAGAACTGTCGTTTTTTGGGGTTCTGTAGTCAACAAGGTATCCTTATAGTTTCGCCATGTCCGTCTGTCTGTGGCTTAGCTCAGAGAATTATAGTAAAAGAAAGCTGTTGGCATGGATAGGTATACATATTAATCACACCGACAAAGTGGTAAGATAAAATCGTGAAAACATTTTTTTAGGGGACTTCCCCTATACGTAAAGAGTGGATATTTTTTCTCTCGTCTATCCCATGGTGTGGGATATCGTTAGAAAGGTCGTTCAAAAAAAATTGTGAGTGTGTGAAAACCATTTTTGTATTTAGGGATCTGTTTTCGAGCCAGGTAAATGTTTGGTTTTGGACATGTGAAAAAATTCACGGCAGTAGTTTATTTAAAGAAATTAAAAGGAAAGCTATTACAGCTAAGTAGACTCTATAAGTCAACAAGTAATAATCGACTAACTTACATTTTCAGTTGCAAAAACATGTATTCCCATACATTCCGTATGGGGGAACATGATGTTAAGTTTGTTTGTTTATTAAAATGTTAAGTTGGTTTTTGGGATAAATTCATCCCAAATACGAAACCCTTCATTGTGCGTAGTCCGACACGCACTTGGCCGGTTTTATTTCAATTTTAGGTCAATTTTGCTGACCTACATGCCAGCGAAATCTATTTTAATTGACATATTAGATTTCCTAGATTTTTTACCAGCGGCATTTCAGACAAAAAGATAAAACATTTCATTTTTCTCAGACCATCAGTAACGTTTTCTAGAGAAGGAAAGAAATGCAGATTTAGGGGAAGTAACGCAGAAATAATCTCCCGTTCGAATATTTCGTAAATACCTACCTGGAAGTAGGTAAAAATTAGCTATTCTATCAATAAGTTCCATGCTAAAAGAAATGAGCTAATAGTAGCATCAACGTTCCTTCTTCAATATGAAACCGCAAAAGTGATACTTTTTAAGGACTATTTTATTCTAAGTCTTCTATTCTGAAGCAAATATTTACAAGTTGATAATGACGAAGACTTTAATAATGAGTCATCAGCTACGAGGTTTATTTTAAAGCACCTTTAATCATAGTCATTAATCATGAAGCCACCCAAATATTATTCTACTGAATTCACAAACAATATTTAACCTTAAGGCGTTCTTAAAAATGTGCTTGTCGCATTGTCGTATTATTAATTTATTATATATAAAAAAGGTATTTATACATTATTTTATTTTATTTTCATTATTTTATACAAGTATACTATAAGATCAATAATTAAATTATCTATAAAATGGTGAAGGTTTCAGAAAAATACACTTGATAAATTTTGCGTGAATCTCAGGTTTTTATCTGCGTTAGACATAACTTTACAAATTAATTTCACTGTGCTATAAACATAATCTAAAATATTCCTTTATTAAGTAATTAATAAAATGCTCTAATTTAACAAATATTTTTCCAAATCATTAAAACTACTGGTTTAGGCGTCATCTTCAGTATAAAATCATTAAAAGTCGGCCTTAAGAAAAAATAACTTACAACCCACCTCAACGAAGTTTACGCTTAAAAATCACGGTCGATATGCAAATGTTAACGACACAATAATACCGTCTATAATAGACTTCATAGAACAATGCCATACGTCCATATGTCGGATATCGCTTGGCAATGCACCAACTAATGGACAAGGCAACAAACATATCGAGTTGAACGGAAATTTTATATCTCTGGTCATTAATATTCAGCCGCATGTTGGCTTTGAATATTGCTTTATTTAGTTGTATATTTTTGGATCGTCGATCATTTTTGTATCGTTGAATTAAAACTTCTATTAGGACGATTTCTAACACAATTCAGGAAGAAATTCCTTCCTGTATGGCGATCCATATAGTGAGAATTTTCTTTCTGCACGCGTAGCATGACCACCGTAGAAACGGGTTTTGTTGACGGAAGAATAGACAAAATGACAGGTAAACAATCACAATCTGATGAATGAATCAATTGAAGAAAAAGATTTACACTGAGCTTGACTAAATAAGCACAAATAGGTGTTTAGTTTATAAAGACCTACATTTGTGTTATGCAGCTTTAACATAATTAATGTATCTGTCATTGCTTCATTTTTAATAATTTTTACCTACTGTGGTATAGTAATTATATATATATAAATAATGTGTTCAAAATATTGTAAAACATTTTAAGAGTAATGGTAGAGTTACTTGCTTATTCTTCTCCATAAGAAACTACATTTTGGAAGGGGCTACTAGAATCAATTCTATTTTCTTGTAAATTTTGACGTTCAAAAGTGTCTATTTCAAATTAATGATTTTATTTTGACTTTGACTTTAGCAACAGATTGTCTATAAGTTATTAGCGGTTTTATTAAAATTAAACTTTAATAAAAATATACAAAATAATATTAAAAAATATACAATGAAAGTCATAGCTGTTATGTACAGTAGTCACAAGCACGAAATAAACTGATAAGTTAAGCGAATTCACTGGAGAATTTTAGTCTTGTATACACATAAAACTTAAAAGATAAACTCACAGAAAATGTACGTAGAGTAAGTAGAGATAATAAATCTATGTAAGAAAAGAAAATAGCTAGTCGCCCTACATCTTGGCAAATAAATATACCTTTCCTGCTTTCTAAGTAGGTACATAAATTATTGTATACGATAGGTTATAAATTGAACTTATAATAAGTGACTAAAGAACCTTTTTTTTTTTTTTTTTTTTTTTGAGGGTGGGAAATCATCAAATGACTTCTCCCACTCTGGGCAGAGCGAGAGGGTGTGTCAGACTTTTACTGACTAAAACCCACCCGTGTTCCTTCCGTTGCCTGTGTGCCGGGGCCGCGATATCCCTTTCAGACAAACCCGCAACCCCAGCAGGCGTGACTAAAGAACCTTACACATAATTCTGACTTACGAAAGCCACGGAATAGATAAAAGAGGTGACTAAAAGTTTGTGACTGTTTGCGTCGTGTACGAACCGCCAATGAAATAATAGCCCGGGGAAATTAGGTTTGAACCCTGCACTAAATCCTAACAGCGATTTTTTTTCTGGGTCGTGTTTTTGAGCTTAGCTCTTCAAATAATAGAAAAAAATTAAACATTTTCCAGGACCGCATCAAGGTAAAAAAAAAGAAAAACGAATTTTTGCGAATAAAAATTGAGGCAAAATAGTTAACAGGAAAATGTTGGTTATATTATGTAAACAATTCGTAAAACTAATATATTATTTCAGAATTAAACATTTACATCCACGGAAATTTGAATAAAAACATATTGTACTAGCGCAAGATATTAATCAAAGTTTTTTTGTAATAACGGTTCAGGCAAAAATGTAACAGAGTTAAATTTAGTTTAACTTTTATTTATAGGCTCTATCCGACCTAATTATATATATTGTATAAGACACATTAAAACAAAATGTCACATCACATTCATTATGCTATTCACAAAATTGCTTTAATTTGTTTAATTTTCTTGTAATTGAGTGGTTCTTTGTTGGTTCTTGTAATTGTTATTTTTTTATGGTTGAGGTTAGTTCGCTGTAAAATACCACATTACCAAAACATTACATTCTTTTATGCCTAAACGGACCTTGGCACTCGCCGGCCGCTGACGCGGCACCGCTCGCTTCGCTCAATCGGGTCGTGCGTTGTGTGGTCACAGTTTTAACCTAACCTATTATACCTTTCAGCTAAGTATTTTAATTTTTGGTAAATTTAGTTATTGTAGTGACTTTTGATATAATTATCTAAAACAAATACGATCAATCAATACAAAGGGCCGCCGAACTAACCTCAACAATCAAACAAAATAACAAGTGTCAGTGACAATGACAATGCAATGCTTACGGCACTTTAGCTGGGCCGAGGCAGTGCCACTATTGTGCCGCAAATAGCGGCACTATATCCAATAGGGATGAAGTGCCGCCAGCGGCACTCTATACACTTCCATGAAATAATAGTGCTGTGACATTCTGGCTACTCATTGGTGCTTTGAATTTGTAACTGGTTACTTTTGAGCATTGTGGATGACGACATAACACATCTACGTATTTGTCACTATTTTTTAAACCATAAAATAACAATCCTGTCTTATTTATGTAGGTACGAGTATATGTTATACGAATCAAATCATTTTAGCTGCTCAAAAATACTAAAATCAATTAATTACGTGTAATAGGTATTGTTGTTAATAATGTAGTAAGCGTTGCGAGGCTGAAGAAAATAAATCTTCTTGTCTAACACGGGCCAATAATTTTAATTTTGTAACGCACAGAGGTGGTTGACCTTTGCGCAATTTTATTTCTCTTTAGCCACATATTACACTGTTTTATGTTGTTTTCATATTGTTACTTCGTATCTAAGATAATATTTCAATTTCTGAAGCGCACATGACAAGATGAATAACATATTAAGCGCTCTAGATCCTAGAACCTAAAATCTCAATGGAATAAAAGGAGCAACTAAGGTAAAGAGAAATTCAGTAAATTTATTACTTACAGTTACAAAAATAACTGTACTATATAGATTGAATGTCAAATAAATTAACGTCTGAACTAAACCTAGGAAAGTTAACCTGTAATTGGAAATCCAACTTCTGAACCACTGAAGGTATTACGAATAGATACCACATTTTATTTTTTAGCTAGATGCCGTGCCTCGGAAAGCACGTTAAGAGCGCTTATCTTAAAAGTTGGCAACGTCGCAAATAGCTGTCAAATATTTACCTGTTTTGATAAATATGGCAATATTACTGTATGGAAATTTTAAATGTGCCTAGTGAACTAAAATATTGATTATGAATGCAATAATTAATATCGTAAGACTGAATATTTAGTTTTAGATGTAAAAAAAGTATTTTGAAACTTTCCAAATGCCCTTTTTACACCTAAAACAGTTACAACATCAAATTAAGTGTTTGAATTGCAATTCATTATTAATACTCTAGTTGGCTAGTTAGCCATACTTCTTATTTCCATACAGTAATATTGCCAAATTAATCAAAACAGCGAAATATTTGACATCTATTTGCGACGTTGCCCACTTTCAGAATAAACGCTCTTAAGCCGTCGTTTCGGCTGTCATTCGTAGATCTTTGACAGTCGTTACGTGTAGTCCTGAAAGTCTGCCAACCATTCCTTCCAAGGGGTATCGTGTTACCCAGTAACTGGGTTGTGGAAGTCAGATAGGTAGTCGTTCGATGTAAAATACTGGTATTCAGAAGCCGACAACATCATAGTTGGGAAAAGGCTAGGCAGATTGATTGATTGGGTGTAGCTAGGTAATCTAGAATTGACGCTAGTGAACTATCAAAATATTTCTTTTCAGCCAACAACTGAAATACTAAGAAATATTTATAAAAACCAAATAGGTACCTACTTTACACATAAAATTCACTGTTAGTTCAAACAAAAATATTCTTCAGAAAGATTAACGAAATTTACCTAGTACAAGAACTTGAAAACATTAGTTATACGGTACCTAATTACCTAAAAAAAATATGTTTGATTTTCGTTGTACTTAGGTACCTACTTTGGTGCTCGAGATATAAATCGAATTTTAAATATCAGCTAAGTTATTTTTATTTTTACGATGGTGATTCGAAATTCTGAATAGTGCAGTCCAGAACTTGGTAGCTAGTTATGTCTTACGCAGGATTCACAATCTACAATTAAATCGGGAGACCAGTTCCCGTAATTAAAAAAATTCAAAATCTACTCGTAATGTTATCTCAGCGATAATAACATGACATAACATTTATTCAAAAATAAAAATTGGTAAAATACAGTATAAATCTTAGAAATAATGTAGGTGATACAAAGTATGAAGCCTGTACTAGGATAAACCTGTATCATAGACGGACAATCAATCAATGATAATGGATAATCAATGTCAAAACTTAAAAAAAAAAACTAGGTAAACGCGTAAACACAAGTAGCTTATAAAGTACATATTAATTCCATGGGAAAATACAATTCAATATTTGACAGACTGAAACTAGATTGCGAACGTTCTTATAACACAGAAATAGCTCCTCTGAATGCCATCGTTCTTCAAAATACGATAATTGCCCCTTAGATCGACACAAATTTGAAAGCACAAAGACTAAATAAGCTTCAGATATGACACTTGACGCTGTTCAATGACTCAGAAGTGACATGACGTGGAAACCTCACTGAGGCGGAAAACAAAAGCCTGCCGGTTGTACGGGACCCCGGGTTCCCTGTAAAGTACTAACGCTAACGTTTTAGCCTTGAGCTTGTTATATTCTTGTGTACCTATATCGTCGGCTTGAGGGGTTCAAAATTAGCTGAAAGGCGCATGTCACATAGATAGTGAAAGCGGGTCAAGTAGTGATACGGATTTTGTAGCATTTTGAAATGTCTTGCCAATTTTAGCCAAGGTGGCTAGTACTTTTTTTGTAATACTAGACATCTTTAGGGAATCTAATTAGATATAACAAAATGCCACCACAGATGAACATAGAATCTAAGAAACTTTATGGTTGGTAAGTCAAAAACTTTTGGTAACCTCAGCTAGTATTTTCGCTTCGCCTTCGCCTCTTAATAAGAAATCTTAGAATGACTTTTGCTAAGTATTCCTTCTTCTGCGAGCAATTCTCGCAATTGCTATTCAATGGAGTTTCTCGAATTGGAATTGGCAGATCTTATCTATACCGATAACAATAACTGCCTTGATCAGATCGTTTTGAGCTTAATCCTGAAAATAGGTTTGGATTACCCACGATTAAGCAAAAGGGAGAAAAGCTAATGGTTAACAACATTAGATTTTTTTCATGGTTATCAATTCATATCTTTTGGTATAAATATAACTAGCATGTCTATAACATTAAGTGAGTAAAACAACGTCACCAGTAATTCCAAATAGTTAAAACCTTCTTTCTTTAGAATTTTATGGTCTCCGTACCGTGCTGTATTTATTCCGTGATCAATCATCATCTGTTTTTATTTCATCATTCTTTCCTCAAAAGATCATCTTAGACATTTATCTGCATGGTCGTCATATGGCTTGACCAAGACTTATGTTTCGATTTTAAAAGATACTCTGAGTTTGTTTCGGTCTTTCTTCTGAGAGTAGTCGGATCGGAAACACCGAACTCATCCAGTTTTATTTAAACCAATTACATAACTAAATATCATTTATCACAAAATCTTTATAACGTTGCAATTCACAGACATCAAAAACAGCCCAAACACAAAAATCACAGTAAATAATACTCAAAAATTCTTGGAAACGTATTCACAATCAAGTTACAATTCAATAAACATCAAGGGTACTTATGACAGGGCCGATTACAGGACCGACGGTAACAAATCCGATACACGAAGGTAATATGGTAAAACTCTCTCCAGTTGATTTTAGCTCGCCTTCAGCACAAAATAGATGAGTAGCAGAAGGTTAGCTACATGCAACGACCGAAAACGTGCGTACACATAGACATGCTTTACGTACAGTGAGTGCAAGCGCACTCACGACTGGCATTTGTTTGAAGCTGTCAAATATTTCGCTGTTTTGATTAATTTGGCAATATTACTGTATGGAAATAAGAAATATGGCTAACTAGTAAACTAAGATATTGATTATGAAATGCAATAATTAATATCGTAACACCGAATAAAAAATATATTTGGAAACTTTCCAAATGCCTTTTTTACACCTAAAACGATTACAACATTAAATTCAGTGCTATAATTGCAGATGATCTCTGTAAGTACAGTCACGACTCACGAGCACTACTACTCAATTAGCAACTTTTATAAGTGATTTTCTTCAACTGTGTTGATTATAATTTCAAGTTATTAAGTATAGTATTTTGGAACCATAATAGTATGCTATGAAATAGGTTTTATCTCAAAGTTGCAATCTTTATTCCACGAGAAAATCACTTTTGAATTTAGCTGAAAATAAACTCGTATACAGGGTGACAGGGACATCGATGTATATGGAGCCGAACTTCTATACCTATCTGTATTGTGACTTCAGCGCCCAGTGATCCGGAATCCCGGTGATTGGATAAAGGGTGCCGCGCATTTCGTAGAGAGCGAGAGTGCATGAGACGGTTTGTAGTCTGTACGCTAGAATTATTTAGAACGTTGTATGGGATCTAGTAATGTAGCTTGAGATGCGGATTTTACAAGGATGTTTTCAGTTTTGTTGATGCATGTTGTGTTGTTTTTAAAAAGCACGACATAAAAATGTGATTGCGCTACTATATTAAATCAAAATATGTGATAGATTAAAATTGTATTATAGAGTAAAAGCGAAGTTATGAAATACCTAGATTTTATCAATTTAGACACATTAATTCGACTAAGTAATGAATCCTTTTAATTTTAGAAAGGTAAGCTATCTATTTTAATACCTATAAAATGATTTGTTCGAAGATATAATTTCAAACCTTACTTTAAATGTTTACACAAAAAGGTTTAAATTAAAGGAGTCGCACAAAAAGTAGTGCTACAAAAATTAATACTATTTTCATGCTTTGAGTGACCAATTTACTATCGTGGGACTGAACGAAATTATTCTTTCTACCCAACGATGAGCAAAACCTGAAAATTCTTCGCGTGCAATACCTACGTATAAGTAAGATTATACAGGGTTATCGGTAATATGTCGGCAATTCATTAAGAGATGTAGGAGAGGTCATTTACAACCAAATTACCCCTTATGAGTCCCATACAAATGTCAACCATATTCGATTAATTTGACGTTTAATATTTTAATTTTATTAATTTTAAACGTCAAATTACTCGAAAATGGTTGACATTTGCATAGGGGTCAAATGGGTCATTTGGTTGCAATTGACCTCTCCTACATCCCCATAATTATTATTATTTATTCATTATTTATAATATGTTATTTAGATATAGGTTAGGATTAAGGATATAATATGTAATTTTATAGGATGTAGATTAAGGATTTAAAATGTACTTAAAAAGGCCACTCTATCGCATTGGATCGCAGATCTGTAATGGTAGTTGTAGGTAAGATTTGCGTAAATAAATAAAATAAATAAATAAATAAATAATGGATTGCCGACATATTGCCAATAACCCTGTATACAGGTACTAAGAAAATAAGAAAATTTTACATTTAATATAAAAATAAAACACTAGTCTCTTTACATTTCATATGAAACAAAACGTCACAGTCAATAAACTATAGTGACGAAACTTATTGTTCCAATTAAATACTACGATTTAGCTTCTTTCCTTCCGTCAAACATTGGGCAGGTGCCAAGAAGTATGTTAAAATATTGTTGTCATGTGGACTAATAGCCCCCTGAAAACAGTATATTATTATACTCATTAGGCAAGATGTAGTATTCGCTAAAACGAGGAAGAATTTAGAGGACATTTTAAAATAAAACCGTGTATTTATATTTGGCTATTTATAATTTGGATGTCATGTAACTGAATTTCTCTCTGAAAACACGTGTGCATTTGCTGAAGATTATGCAATGCGTTGCGTGAATGCTGAAATATACTGTTCAGCCAGTGATACTTATTTCAAACAATTACATATTTTTATATAGGCCATTAACTTGCTGCCACTTAAATAAAAACTCAATTAGTTAGAACCATATTTAAGAGCCGAAATAAACAAGTAATAAAAACAAACTACAACCACGTACTGTTTTATTTCTCTGCACAATTGCCCAATAGTTTAAAATAAAGGTTAACTTAAAAATAAAAGAAAAAAAACACTAATAAAAATCCACGGTGTGTCATTTGACCAGACTATTCCGGTCGGAGTCGGAATGCGTTCCCGACATCTGTTGGGCACTAACTCACTCCTGACGTTAGCGTAATATATACAATGTCAACTTGTATAACTTTTTTTTTTTTTTTTGAGGATGGGAAATCATCAAATGACTTCTCCCGCTCTGGGTGGAGCGAGAAGGTGTGTCAGACTTTTACTGACTAAAACCCACCCGTGTTCCTTCCGTTGCCTGTGTGCCGGAGCCGCGATATCCCTTTCGGACAAACCCGCAACCCCAGCAGGAACTTGTATAACTAGAAGAAAAACAATTGGAAAACCTTATGAAATAGATGTCGCTGTCCATTAAGCCATAAATCCACACTTATATTGTTACTTTGTTACTAAAAACTTTATTATAAATGCGAAAGAACCTGTCTGTGTTTCCTTTTCACGGCTTAATGGCTTAACGGATTTGGATGAAATTGGCACAGGGATAGACCATGATCTGGGCTAGGACATAGGATTTTTTATCCTGGTTGTACAAACGGCTACACATCAAGCTATAAATTTCCAGTTTATGCTGATCTCGCATTGTATAGGATTTCCGCATAATGCGAGATCAGCTTATACTGGAAATACAGTTTATATAGCTTGATGTGTAGCCGTGTGTACATTCCCGTGGCATAATTTCCGACATCCACGCAGACAAAGCCCCGGTAAAAGCTATGTCGATTAAGACTGAAATAAGCCATTAAATTTACAATTAATTGGATAAGCTTCATGTGAAGAAAACAACATCATAACCCTCCTTTTTGCTTCGCCGTAGTCGGGTAATTAAGTAGAGTGGAGTGTGTTTCACACGACAAAGACTTTTGATATCATAATAAGTAGTTACAAAAGTGGTTCACTAATGTTTCACCAAAACTCCATTGACAAATTTTTAGTTTACAACCAACGTTTCGTATACTATTTATTTTACAAACAACATATTTCGCAAATATATTATTTTATAAACACTGGTTTTACAAACATTTATTTAGCAAATGCTTCTCTTTACAAATGTTTCGCATGATATTTAATCATTTATACTCGTACATTTTTCATTTAATATTGTGATTCTTTTGGAAAAATCACGTTTATACTAAATATAATTTTATAATAAATTTTCTAAGCCAGCCACAAAGGGATCGTTTTTGAAATTTCCATTTGGGTCTGAAGTTCTTTAAACCTACAAAAAAAAAAAAAACTATATATTCTAGTCGTTTTTGGCACTCGCCGGCCGCTACCGCGGCACCGCTCGCTTCGCTCGCTCGGCTCGTCCGTAGGGGTTACAGTTTTAACCTAACCTAACGTAACCTTTTTCTAGAATAAAAATATTTAACCTAATCTAACTAGTTTGGTTCCGCGTAGCCTACAATTTTTTTTTTTTCTGTTAGCTTATGTCGTTTCTGGCCCTTTTTTATTATTTTTTTTATATTAAAATTACCCTATTGCTTATTTAATTAAATTCTTTATTAGATTAGATTAGAGTTTAATTTTTAGGAAATAGCGTAATTCAATATGTAAAACGTTTTTATACCAAACGTTGTTTTATGAGATAATATGAATAGAAAATGAATAATACGTTATTAAAAAAAGTTTATCGGATAATGCTTTTCTTAATTGAATTATTTGGCAAAGTTGTTAACGTGTAATGATGAAATAACAAATTGTATTTTTGTCAATCGTTACTTGTCAAATGAAAAATTGTAAATTAAGTTTTGATGAAATGACTGGTCACCTACAAAAGTACCTTTTTAACCGACTTACAAAAAGAAGGAGGTTATTATGTTCGTCGCGTATGTATGTTTTTTTTTTATGCATGTCCGTCAATGTCTCCGTCAGTTGTGGATCGATTTTGAAAATTATTTTTTTGTATAAAAGGGTATGATCCCAAGTTGGTCCCATATAAATTTTATTAACAATGCTTGTATAGTTTTTGAGTAAGCATCAATAATACGTATTTTTCCCACTTAGTATATTATGTGGATGATTCCTATGATGATAACTTCTTGTCAGTGTTATTTACATAGCAAGTAGTGGTATTCGACTTTGTGTGGGGTAGGTACTACAACTAAAAAGTGAAAAATAAAGTCTTTTTACAAAAAAAAAACACAACGTTCTTCCAAAAAAAACCACTTCAAAGTGAAAAATAACTTTAATTTCGGAAGTCGGTTCGGGAAAAACCAAAGTCACCGACTTCCGAAATTAAAGTTATTTTTCACTTTGTAGTGTTTTTTTTGGAAGTCGGTTGTTTTTTTTTTTTTGTAAATAGTTTTTATTAAATTACATAATGGTTTGTTTTAATTTAATTAAGGTGACAAAAACACTTTGAGGAAACCTAGACTCAATGGTCTAAAATCGCCACATGCAGTGTGCCAGCGAAGAACTGATACTCGATACTCGACTCTTTATGGCATTGACCTGGCAAAAGTGGCATTTTTTTGGCATAAGAAAATGCTGGTTGATATTTTATAAAATCTCCCGAGCGTGATATAATCTTCTTCTCGAATCGATGATACATACCACATTCGTTTCATTAATTAAATTACTTTGGGCCGTAGGTGGCCACGTTGAACTTGCGATATAATATAATCTCTAAAGATGCTTCACCGTAAAGGTCAAAATAAACGAGCATGTTAACAAAAGATGTCTCCAGCCATCATTGTTGTTATTGATTGAAATAGATATCGGATTATTTGTAAGCAGACCACGATGTTAGTTTCTCTCTAGCTAGAGCAAAAATGGAATCAATGTTTTGTAAGCCCTAGAGATGTCTGAAATATCGAGCAAAAAAGGAATGTATATATCTTAAAGAGGCGTTATACTTACTTATATAAAATAACAGTACCTACTTAGTTATCTATCTACTTTTATTTTTTATATTAGACTAAAAAGTAGACGACCTTTGCAACAAAAAATATAATAAAAGTATTACAGTTATAGGTTACAGATATTCACAAAAAGAACTCATCGTGCCAAACAGATCACCCGGTTTGTTGTTCTTTAAATTCTGTTGCTAACAGAACCTCATCTAGCAGCTTTCAGGGCAATATTCGTTGAAGTAATTTGGCATAAGACTAACAGGTTTTACAACAACTGTATCAACTTTAGTATGTAGCTATCATCGACAACCTTGCCATCAGATTGGTTGTTTGATTCGTTTCACTTGTGTTTGTTTGAGAACATGTCTCTTTAATCTGTTTGGCAGGACCTGTCGGTGATTCTAACATGGTACTGGCAGGTTTGGGCTCTAACAGTACAAAGCTTATAATTCTTCTAGACGAGAATCCTTAGACTGACTCAAATAAAGTTATCCTCTCTGGGAGTAAACAGGTATATACCTAATATAATTAATTGAAATAACTGTATGGTAATCGTTTCTAAAACTGATTCGATTTTAAATTCAACCAAACATCAATATTATTTAGCTGCAATAGGTTTAATATTACTCTACAAGACCAGCCAAAATAGTTTTATTTAAGAATTCTTTTCTCGTAAACATAGACGCTTTTAATTCATCACTTATCGTTTTCATTGTGTAGATATGCATTACGGACAGACTAAATAATGAGAACCATTATAGATCTAATGTTTTGCGGTTCATGTAATGACGCACATTTTTATAATGGATATTATATTTACACAAAATACGCCATCTTGCTGATTGATTTTTATTTTTAAGAGCTGAGTAAATACACAACTAACACGTTAAGGCCCAATTGCTAAATAACTCGGAGTTAACAGCTAACTCAGGGTTAATTCAAAGAGAATTATTGGATTAACCCTGAGAGCTGTTAACTCACAGTTATTTAGCTAACCCATGAATGCGCAAGTGGGCCTAAGCAGTAGATGTTTACTAAAGTTTTCATCAACAGTAGTAATTAGGTTAACTAATAATACCTTTGGGAGGGCCGGAGAAGACAACACACAAGGAAGAGTGGAAATCTTTGGGGAAACCTTTCCCCAACCGTGGGACAGTAACTATAGGTTAAAAATAAAAGTGTACTATACCCCACGTCCTATATAAAACCGATCGTCTTGCGAATACACAATCTTTCGAACTTTTTGTTCAGTGAGTCTGAACGCGTAGTCGCGCAGACGCCCTATGTCCGCGCGACCACGCGTTCAGGTTCCAGTTGTCAGACAAAAAGTGACATATGTATTAGGTATTAAACAAGGCAGTATTAAACGCACCAAGAGCCGAGATATGCAATGGAAATCAAAGCTTTTTTCCAAAGACACCTAATGTTTATGAAGGTCGCATTCGTGATGTACCTCAACAATTTCTTACACCGGACCCAGGGTCAGAACTTATCCAGAAGCCCACAGATAGCTCTGCTAAACAACAATCAATATTTTTATTAAAGGTTTGTTTCGCAAGAACTCGCCACAAATACGTTTCAATAAAAACTTCAAAAGACATCAATCGTTTAAGGCACCAAACAGCATCGATTAACAATCGATTAACCTACTGATATCAAGAATAACATTGTTTACAGAAACACACGTTTAGTGCGGACTCGTAAAGGTCTTGCACTCGCCGAACACTTGAAATAACTTTATTGATGGAACGGCCCGTTAAAGCTTGATGGTCGCTGTCATAATGGCCGCTGTTCTGCTCATGTTTACATTGTCGCACACATAAATTTGCACAAGTAAACTGACAAACGGATTATTAATTATGTTGCACTGCTTTGTGTATGGTGTAAACAAAGGCTTTAAATTTTTATTTCTCGAGAAACTCAGGTTATATTGTTAAAACACGTATCGTTTTCACAATTTTTACATCCATGTTCGAGTCACATAGGCGAAATAAGAAACGACATAATAAAAAAATCTAACAAAAGGGCCTCTGCGAACTAGGTTCAGCCCCTCTTTTCCAAAAGACCAGGAACCCATGAGCCTGAGAATTGTTAATATACTTACTTTAAAAAAAAACTTGAATGCTAGAGAAATAAAAAGCTTATAAAAATTAGCCCACCGTTAAAGTTTTTCGACAAAAGCATTTTCGAAAAAATAAAAAAAAGATGATGAAAAACATGGCTGACTGACACTTTGTTAACGCCAGTTCCAAATATGAAAACTACAAACTGACGTCACGTAACAGTTTGTACAATGTAACGTCAGAATCGACGCATAACTTCAGCTCATAAAAGAGTTCGCATACTCGTTCATTCACTTTTATTTAATGGAAAATGTAGTCGAACTATAACTCACGTAATGCCTGGTAATGGGTTTTTGTTTGAAAAGGAGCCAAACGCATTTATACATTCTGTCGAAATTGTTTTAACATTATTTCAAGTGTAGAACTCAATAAGTGGTCCATAGGCAGTTTTACGTACCTACCTTTGCATGCGAGAAATAGGTACGAGATTCGAAATTTAGCCATAATGGAAAATCACTTATTATTTAATTAATTACCTACATAGTAATTCCATGATGCCGTGATAGTAGGTAGTTACTAATTCCATGCTGCCATGATAGTAGGTAGTTACTAATTCCATGCTGCCAGGTCTGTCAATTATTGTCAAATGTCAAATAAGTAGTCAGTTTAGAACAAGACGGCTGCTTGTTCTAAACTTTGGGCGACCGAGCTCTGCTTGGGTGAAAATACAGAGAAAACGAATTTTCCCAGGTATGAGACCTAGCTAGATCGATTTTCCGCCCCCGTAAACCCCTATATTGCAACTTTCATCGAAATCGTTAGAGCCGTTTTCGAGAACGTGATTTCAAATATATATATATACAAATATTTCTCGTTTAATATTATAGGTAGGATTCTTACTCCTAGTTGCTGATTAGTAAACAAGCTCATTATTCAATTAACATTAGGGAAAATGCAACTCCGACAACAAAACAACAACTTATTGTTTATTTTACAAACAACATTTTTGGCGAGGGACTCTTCCAGATTTAAGGCTTGTGCAGACCAGCGTGACTTGTCGCGCGACGCGACACGAACAATACAATTTCTAAGAAAACTTCACAGTATAACAATAACCGGTGTCGCGTCGCTGGTCTGCACAAGCCTTTATGCCACAAATCTTATGAAGAAACGTTAGGTCGTCTCATAAATGTTTAACAATAAAAGCCACAACATAATATTTTACTCTATTTAATTTGATAGGATTCCTGCTTACAACAACATTATAAAGATGACGCAATTATTTCGCCTGATACTGTTCGTGGATGCTAATTTTAAAAACATTCGATCAAATGGATAAATAGACGCCATCACCATCTGGCTAACCATTTCCCAACTATGTTGGGGTCGGCTTTCAGTCTAACTGGATGCAGCTGAATTCCAGTATTTTACATGGAGCAACTGCCTATCTGACCTCCACAAGCCAGTTACTGGGTAATACGATATCCCTTGGTAAGACTGATTGTTAGACTTACCTTTCGATCGCTCCAGTGCAGCTGTTACGAAACGAAACCCTAAAAAAAAGCCGAGCCGAGCAGATAAACAGCCGTTCAAAGAGAAATATATAGGCGGATGAACTTAAAACTAAAAATCTTTATACGCACCACGGTAATTTAAATAGTTTTTATTTTACAATTCGCAATTTCGCACCGTTAGGTCTCGAGCGTAGAGAAAGAGACTTCCTGGTTTTTTTTAAATGTCGCTCTCATGAATTTATGATTCTTCTTTTTGTTAAGTAAGTTTAAGTTTTGATTTAAGTTTTACTGTTATTTATTTGTGCAGGGAATAGGGAATTGAACAACAAATCACATAAACAGATCTCAACAAATTTTTAATCAGGAAAATTTTCATCGTTTCTCACAAAATCACATAATTTTTATTTTTTAGAAGCAGATGATTAAATAAAAAGTTATATCTACTGACTGACTAAAGAATATGATTATATGACTAGGTATGAAATTATTGAAGACGTTACGAGTAGCATCATAACAGATGCTAGTACGTAGTATTGACGTGTTGATAGATTGATTAATGTGGCTTGGTACAACGTAGCCGACTTGAATTGATAGCTTTAAAATTTGTATTTCGAAATACGAGATAAAATTGTTAGGTACACACCGAATTTTCGAAGGCGCTTTGTATGGTTAGTGACTAACCTGGTGTCAGAGTTATAAAGCCGCCCATGGGCCTCTGACTTGGCATCACATGCCGTCGAGAGATATCTCTCATACATGCCGGTTTCCGCACGATGTTTTACTGTTTTTGAAACAAGTGATAATTATACAATACGAACAAGAATACGAAAAGTCAGAGGGCGTGCCTTAGGTTCGAACTCGAGACCTATGACTTGGCATTCTGACGGTCACACACTAGGCTATCACTGTTTGAAGCTGTTTGCTGCTTTAAGTAAACAATCGACATGGTAGTCACTTATACATACCTAGTGGGCACACTGAAAACTTTACGACTACTTAAACCTTACCTAATACGACCAGTGCGGTGACCGATTTCGAGCAGCCTACGAGCATCATAACCTTTAAATATTATAACTTCCATATAGTGAGCTAACCCGTCCGAGGCTGGCAACCCTGACTCTGTTTGTTTGAATATTTTATACGAACATTTCTCGGGAACATCCTCAGACGCAGCTGGAGTGACGGTCACATGTTCAATATATTTATACGATTTTTCTTCAACGTTTGTCGTAAATCGTAATACGCCATGAAATATGACGTAGTTACTATGTTATTATGGTTGTCTATTGTTGAGAGATGTTTTTCTAGTCGTAGGTACAAATTTATTGGAAATACATGGACATTCTTTGAAAAATATAGTTTCGGGGGGCCTAAAACGGTCACATTAAGCAATTCCTCTAAAAGCAATTCATTTTCTGAATTCACAGCAATTCCTGTATGGTGAATCATATTCAATTCACATCAGAATCATATTTGGTGTAAATATTGCCGCATGAAAAAAATTAAGACCGTAATTTTACCGGATAATTTTTCTTTACAGTTTTTAGTAATCAAATGCTATTTTAATTTTTTATTTCTGCAGTTTATACGTTATTTTATTTAAAATATAAAACTGTCAAGCAGATGAATTGCGTAATATGAATTGAACGCAGACAATAATACGAATTGTCAGTTTGTGACACTTTGCGTGATTCATAATATTATCATAAAATATTATGAATCTGCCAAATCGGCCGTTTTAAGCCCCCAGTTTAAAAAAATCGGCTCTGTAGGTACACAAATGTATCGCCTGCTAGAGTTGGTACCTATAAAATAAACACTCAACAGGTGTTCAAAAAATTGGTAAGTACGATTAATGGGAACACTCTCAATGGCAAAATCGGACTGTTTCACGAACAGTATACTCAGTTTTATTTAATGTTCTATCCAAGCATGCCTAATGTATCGAATATATTTCAAAGCATATGCTTATAACAATAAGGATTCTAAACTAAACCAATATGCAATAACATATTTGAAAAAAAAAACAGAATTCCAACATGTGCCCTTCGCGTTTGTTTATTACAGCCAAACACAGATTATAAATAGTAATTTATGGCAACATTGAAGCACCAACAGACAATTAATTCCGTAATTTCATCGAGTTATTGCGCAATTTGGTAATGATTGTATTTCCCACTTCCATTTATACACGATGGTTTCTAATGAGTAATGTTAAAACAGATTTTCTTATTAAGTTTAATTAGCGACTGTTCTTGCTTCGCACGTGTGCAATGGCGACAAGTCAAAGCATCGATATTTCTGTGTTATAACTAAGTTAAATATTAATTTATTATACACATTGACCTCTCGGAATAAATGCTCTACATGGTGGTGAAAAAAGCATTGCATTCCATTGTGTTGTTTAGCAGATCTAAGCGGTCATACATGTACGAACATCGGCTTTGTTTTATGCTATTTCAGAATCTGCCTAGCCTTTTCCCAATTATGTTGGGGTCTGCTTCCAGTCTAACCGGATGCAGCCTATATACCAGTAAGTATTTTACATGGAGCGACTGCCTATCTGACCTCCGCAACCCAGTTACTGGGTGACATAAAACCCCTTGGCAAGACTGGTTGTCAGACTTTCGCCCTCCTGACTACCCTAACGACTTTTATAGGTCTACAAAATTGACAGCTGGGTCCAGCGGCTTGAAGTGTTTTCTGAGGCACGGAATGGATGGTATGGAATGAATTGTTATAGATAATAAAATAAATACCTAATCTCGAATTAATGTTGAACTTTATATACCAACGATAATAAGTAAAACAAATTGTCAAACACGAGGCTTGAGCTCTTCAGTAAAAAAATAAACCCCGTTGTCCCTACAGTAAGTTTGTGACGTTTTTGTTCGAATTACCAGCCGCGTCGGAGCGGTCACGTAGCGGCCGCGGATTAACGTAAAATGTAGGCTTAAAAAAATTGAATACAATAAAATCTTACTTTTTCGCACTTTTCATGTCGACGCGATCAAAATGTGAGCTGTTTTCTTTTGTTTTTATAGACATTGGCGAAGGACTAATGGATTGATGTTTTTGATCTTAGAGAAGGGCATAAGTTTTACTTGCTTTAGGGTTAGTAGTTAATACCTCCAGAAGTCCAGACCGAATTTTGTCCAGTCTCAGCCGAGACTAGTTTTCGGCGCGGGAGATATTATAGAGCAGTAGAGTATAAGTGTGTGCGCAGAGGCAGGTGCACTCTCTCTTCCTATTGGGTTTTTCTATTAGGAATTTGTTCCGTTTGATAAAGCTCATTGATGGAATCTTAGATGGAATCACTGAAAAACCTAAGACTATAAAATGAAAAACATAAAAAGATAAAGAAGCACTACTGGTCATCTCTGGAGGAGGCCTTCACCTTCTTCTAAGAGGGGTTCTTGCTACAAAAACTGAAAGCGTTAAAATAAACAATAATAATAAAATGTAAAAAAGTATACATATTAAATAAAAATATAATTATAAAAAAAAAATTTTTAGTCTGTCTTTGAGATTAAAAAAAAATATTGGGCACGTATTTTTCCTTTTTTTACGTAATCTAAAGATTACGGTGATACATTGAGGTAAAATGTGCCATGACGTCACGATTATGTAGATTTTATACGTACTAGTGACGTAGCGACCCCCACTCCCCAACTTAAAATGCGTTTTATCTAAGTATTTTTTTATTAATATGATAAAGCAAAAAATACATGTGTAATATTTTTTTATTATCTGACTGACGGACTAATTAGATTTTTTTTTTTTTTTACCCAGGCATCATCCCTATTAATTAAAAACAAAATGAAACTCATTCGCTAAAATAAGCCATAAAAATTTAAATACAAGGGGTATTTAAATGTGTATGGGTTATCTTTGTAAAATACCCCTTATCTCATGTACATATAAATACGAATGCACGGATACATTCACAGAATAAATAACTACACACAGATAAAATAAAGAGTTAGAATGCAAATGAAGTACCAAAGAGTATTCATTAAGTACTATACGCAAAATTAACGCAGTAAATAGAATTTCCTCCGCATTTTATTTAAAAGAGGTGTGCCTTTAAATTCGGAATTCTCCCGCGGGCCAGTTTGTTTTTTTTTATGTTGGCACCCTTGGTCTAAAATACTGAGTCCACTCCCATTGAATGAAAGTGCCGAATATTTAAAAAAGAAGTGTTTATTTCTGTTTGAAACAGTCTGTCTTTTTTTTCATAAGCTTCTTTTACTTCTTGGATAGCAAATTAAAATCTTTAAAATATAAATAATAAAGAAAATATGCGAATTTAGCAGTAGATAATGCACTCCAAACTCACCAAGATAAACTACTTCAGGAAAAAAATAAAGAAAATGAAACGTAACAAACGTTTTCTTAGAACACCGCTAAAAGCCCAAGATGAGGTAATTTTTTTATGATATTTATCATTTTTTCGTTCAAGAACTCAAACTCGCCGTCTTAATTTGCGTCCCGTAACAAATTACACACTTTTTCTTAACAAAAAGTTGTTTTATAAAGTGCCTCAAGGAAGATTGATGTCCATTAGTAGGTAATTTCCTAAACAATTTCAGCAAAGGACTCGACGCGACGTTAATCGAACGAAGCATGATTATTCCATGTTTCTGTTAAATCAAACAAAATTTTTGCTTTATTGTCAAAATGAGCGTAAGTCTTTAAATCATATTCTTAAATTTTCTATAACACAGCTGCTGAAAGTAAACTGTGAAAAGTTTTACACAGCTTCTTTTATTTTTCTCAATTTCTGAAATGTTATAGGTATGGCTGCAATTAGTAGTATGTTTACTTATATAGACAGATTAATTATTAACGAATAGGAATACAGCAGACTTTTTGGAAGCTAAAACACATTGTATGTCACTTCAAAATTTATCATTCCTTCGAAAACGGTTAACGAAAATTATTTCAACGAAATTTGTTAATTATTGTTCTAGAATCTTCCTTTTGAACGAAATAAATCCTGTATTTTGTTTAAACAAATACCTAGTACTTTTAAAATGTCCAATAAAGTTGTCATAGGCATCAGTTATACAAAGTTATTTTCTGATCGCGCCGCTTGTACCAAATAGTTTGACGATTCGGAATATTACACCGCGCGGTCGTATGGGCAAAGAGCCGTGTGTTACATTACAAAGGGTGTCAGTCGACTTGTTTTTATTTGTATTGCTCCCGATTGATAGAGACCCAATTCTTTACTAGTTATTTTAGGCTGATGGACGTGTAACTCGCGTTGTTACTGCTTCAGTTTATTAAAGGGACATTTGACTTTTAAAACTGTTTAGCTAAACTAATATTTTACAGCATTGGAATAAAATAATAAATATCTATCTAAGTGTTTGATATCACTAAACAATGCCGACACTTCAGTATGGACTATCAATGTATCTATCAGTATTGAGACTCAGCTCAGTTCCCGGTCCTTTACCAAAACGATCAGTGACACAATCAATATGGCGCATTGTATTCCAAACGTTCATTCGACCCACATTCGGCAGCGTTTCCTGACGATAACCCGAGCAAGCTTCGCATCGAAATTAATTTAAATAGGCACATCCTTGTCTTTCTGCTCCACTGAGCGCGATTCGATTTGCAATTCCTACACCCCAATAGTTCCGCTTCGTTCACTGACTTAAAATTACTAGAAAGTTTGCAACTTACTCCTCTCTCTTTTTATTTTGTTTCGGAATCGCCCGCCTACGTAAGCTGAGTTAGTACTTATTTTTTAGCTTTCGAACCTCGTGGTCGGCGATGTGGAAAAATTCCCGTCGGTGCCTCGGCTGTGATAAATTACCTGCAAATAATGGATAGCTACTTTAATTATATGTTGGTTGGGTAAATATGTTGAAGTTTTTGTCGTATTGCTTATGTAGGAAATAATTTTATTTAATCGATAAAGTTTCTACATTTGTGGTGAAATAATAGCTAAGCATCGGGAAGTCTCTCTCAATAGACAGTTGAACATCAACTCAAATTACATCTGTTCGAATGACATTTTAAATTGTTAAAAACAAAAGGCACGCAATCTACTGACAAGTGGTTCTACGCACAAGTAGTGACATAATACAAGAATAATAACTACACAGATATCATCAGTTCCACACAATGCGATACAAAACATTCTAGATAATCACATAAAGATGTTCCTACAAAATATTTAGATGGGCTCGTAAATCCCTGAAACAATGCTTTGAAAGCGAACGGGTTCGTAGATACGCAAAGTAGTCGCCAAAAGTCTATACATAATTTTCACGGAAATGTCGAGTAAAACGGGATGTCATTTAGATGGATAGAACAAATGGAATCATGTCGGCGTACGCTCCTAGTCTCCGAGACGACGACATTGACAATCACATAAATTTTTGAATTTATGTTCCATGAAAAAAAAGTTGTCATCTGATTGTCATCCGGAATTCATTCGCTATGGTTCTATTTACGTATCTTTCTTAACTTTTAAGTGGCCCAGGTTTTTTAAAGCATCATAAAATACACCGAAATTAGGAAAGAGTGACAGTTGTTGATCTATTATAAATTATTTGTTGTACATTGATGCTCCGTTTATCCGTTCAAAACTGAAGTTTTAATGTTCAAACAGACGTAGGTAGACAGCTGAAACAAGCTTCCCTAAGATGTTTGTAGTACCTTGGTACTTACGTAGTTTCGAGCGTTGCTAATGCGTTATGTCCGACATCGTGTAGACCACAGTTGAATTACTGCCGAACCGACGTGAAACACGAACTTCACCTTACAAACATATGTGCAATGTTCATGCATAATGCAGTTAACATTGTACCAACTTAGCTCTAAGTCTTATCAGAAAGTTGCTTGACTTTGAACTTCGAAACAAACACGTAAGCTACAAGATGTATTTTACTTCAACTTTCGAACAGTCGAAGCAGAAAAAACAAAAGAAGACCTAAATCAGAAATAAAATATTTTTTACGCGTTGAATTGAGGGATTTTTGTCTTTGAAGGCAAGTAAGCAAAAATCGCCTGTACATTAATAAAACGCATCGACATTCACCATTCTCTAAATAAAAGTAGGCCGCCTATAACATTACTGTCGCCTATACAACGGATTGTTCTAAATATTTGACGGGCGTATAGTCACTGGCGGACTCGCGTCATCTACGAATAAACACTAGTACGCACTGAAAATAAAATATTATGCGATCGCATTCGTAACGCACGGTCAGAAATAGCCCCGTGTGTCACGACAGTGTACACCGGCCTAGTATGGCAGGAGGGACATTATTGTCTCACACATTGGTGCCGTATTCGAGACATTGCGTGCCAATTTTGACTACTTTTTAAGATGGAGGATGATTGTAACGCGAAGTGTTTTAGTATTTACTTTCTACAGCTGACGAATGCTAGCACTAGCACCTAATGGACATCACTTAACATGTTCAGAGCCGGGAGCCCTCTAGAGGGTTCATCTATTCGCATATGGGATGCCGGGAGCCCTCGCGGAGGGCTCTTTTTAAATGTGTCTTAGCGAATACAGCATTATAAGCTGTGAAAATAAAATCTGATGTATATTTTAACAAGATTAATTAGTTTAAGCGTTGGTTTTAAAATACAGGCATTTTTTTTTAATTTTTTTGTTCACGTTTACAAATATTCACAAAAAAAATAAAGGTTGGAAACTACGTATATATACGCGTATACCAGACCCCCTGAAAACAATATTTTACTTTGTTTTACAGTGTTTTATAACATGTTTTTTTTTACCGTCCGCGATGGTTAACTTTAACGCAAACGTAATGCCGGCTACCCTCCCGGAGGGTTCACTTCCAATATGGAGATACGGCGGCATGGCGTGTGAGTTCTATGAAAACTGGGTGCAGTCGAAAGTGTGATTCTGCAAAGTGTATCCATAGAAAATGTGTGTGCCTATAACTATTTTATTTTGTTTTGATTTGAAAGTAGTATTTTCAAAGTCAAAACAAAATAAAATATCAAAGTAACACGTAATTCAAAGTAGACTCTGCTATAATACAAAATCATCGTTACTCAGTGTAATAATACACAGACCATTAATTCGCTGTCTACGACTGTACTTCTGCTCTAAAGTTACATTGTAGCAGTTGTCCACGACGGACTTCGGCGACGCCTTTCGCGAAGTATTTGTGACCTAAAACACGTTACTAAGTCGAACAGACAGTCAGTAAATAATAGAGCAGCCACACAGATTGCGCCCATGCGTTCTACCAACTATTCGCTTTGATTAAATCTGCCAACGCAGGACACAGTCAGCTGTGTAGGTACGCGTTGAAGAGAATTTTTGAAAAAACATGTCTCTACCTCTGAAATCCCATTTTATCTTCACGCTATGACTAGCTAAAAGCCCAAATGAGTCCTTTTTTTGTTAAGCTCCTCTCTCCACATCAATTTTCTGCTCGAAATTTGTCTAAGCCTCTCACGGATTATCGCTTCTCGTACCTCAGTGAGCGCTTAATAAATGACTAGTCACAAAGTAGGTACTAATGTCGTGAAAAAGCATTATGTATTTTTAAGCTGATAACACGTTACCCGGGCACGTTCATAGAGTACCTGAATTCTTTACGACCTCCATTGCCTTTATTAGACTTTAGTCACGGACGAAAACTGTACTTTCCGTAGAAGAGTAAATTTGCCCAAGCTGTTGTTAACATAAGCCACAGTAAGATAAGTGAACCAATAAGAACACGTCGGGTACCTTAAAGGCTTTTATAGGAAGTTGCGGCTCCCATCTATGCAACATTGAAGCATGATGAAGCTAGTTGATATATTGATGAATTCTCTTTTCCCTTAATCAAAGTACAACGGAACTCCTTTTCTAAAGAAGATAAAACGATCAGAATCCTACTATCCTACTTCCTACTCATATTATAAACGCGAAAGTTTGTGAGGATGGATAGATGTTTGTTACTCTTTCACGTAAAAACTACTGAACGGATTTGGATGAAATATGGCACACAGATAGTTTATAACCTGGATTAACACATAGAGTAGTTTATATCCTACTTCCTACTAATATTATAAACGTGAAAGTTTGTGAGGATGGATGGATGTTTTTTACCCTTTCACGCAAAAACTACTGAACGGATTTGGATGAAATATGGCACACAGATAGTTTATAACCTGGATTAACACATAAAATAGTTTATATCCTACTTCCTACTAATATTTTAAACGCGAAAGTTTGTGAGGATGGATGGATGTTTGTTACTCTTTCACGCAAAAACTACTGAACGGATTTGGATGAAATATGGCATACAGATAGTTTATAACCTGGAATAACACATAGAGTAGTTTA
This sequence comes from Agrochola lota, assembly GCA_947364205.1. NCBI lineage: Eukaryota > Metazoa > Arthropoda > Insecta > Lepidoptera > Noctuidae > Agrochola > Agrochola lota. The sequence goes on along the minus strand of OX376235.1, from coordinate 12,790,277 downwards.
TTTCCCGATGTTCCCGCGGGATCAAGACTTATGTGGATGAAACCGCGGGACGCTGCTAGTTTATAATAAGTATAGGTATAAAATATCTCATGGTACTAAAGCTGATTATAAAAACACAAATCTATAAATCAATGTGTCCAGACTTTTTCCAACTATGTTGGGGTTGGCTTCCAGTCTAACCCGATGCAGCTGAACACCTGTATTTTACATGGAGCGACTGACTACCTGACATCCACAACCCAGTAACTGGGTAATACGATACCCCTTGGTAAGTCTGGTTGTCAGATTTTCGGGCTTCTGACGACCCGTAGCGACTGTCAAAAATCCACAAACGACAGCCGAAACCAACGGCTTAACGTGCTTTCCGAGGCACGGAGGAGTCTCGATGTGTAAAGCTGATCACCCATCCTCGGACCAACCCCGGCAAGCGTAGGTAGTCCTGATGGATCGACCCGTGCGGCTGTTATAATTTAGCCACGAGCTCAAAAACACAATTATTATTATATAATTATTTTAATTTTGATGCAGTAACTGATCATTTCAGGGAAAATTGGGAAAAACTTTTTATCCAGTAATCATTCATATACTTAACTTTTGGAGAGCTTTGTTCGTCAAAAGCTGTTTATTTTTAAAACAAACTTAAGCTAAACTTCATTTAATATGCAAACCGTGGCAAGAATATTGTCCTTTTCATTGCGTCATGGTGACATTTTTCCAATGTTAGGAACGTTTGCCGAAAGTTAGAAAAGATTCATGAAAATTATTTAGATTTCAGTCGCAGGTAAAAACTACGTACGATGCAACTATAATCCGCAGCAGAATATTATTAATAGAAGTATTTTAAAACATTCATTCAACATGGTTTCAATTATACACAGCCAGGTTTATCCGAATTCGAAAACATTTTTCAATTTCACACGTAAAAATAATATAAAAGTTCCCACAAAATAAAGTTGTGAATAACATTTTTGTATATTGTATTCCGTGAATAGAATAAAAAATAAATTGTGTTATTATTAAAAGATACTTAATCACGAAAAACATCTGGCAAAGATTCGTATTTAAACAAAGCACTGGTTATTTTTCACTTTATCAATGTTATATTTTAAGCCAGTTTACCTTGAGCATAGAATAAACGCTTTAAAAGTATAAATGTGTATTCAATTGCTGCGATTCTTTGAGAAATATAAATCATATTATCTGATGTTCATCTCCATGCGGCCTTTGACGATAAAACCTTCTCCAATGATACTTATGTACTTACTATATACATTGATGAAAGGAATTTTCCACCGAAAAAGATCTATTTACGAGTGTCTACCAAAACAGTCCCGCTTTAATCTTTTCAAATAGCGTATTTTCGAGCAAAGATTGTGTGGGTACAGAATTGCGTTCAAACATAGAATTGTGAAGGAAATTGATTTCATAAGCAGCTGTCACTTCACATCTCCAACCTATTGAAGATATTCAGGAGATAAACTTATCCTTAAATAATATAATTATAAATATATATATAATTAAATATTATATTTATTTAAAAAAAAAACTATGATAATATTAAGTTTTATAAATAAATCTACATATATAAAAATCAATTGCTGTTCGTTTGTCTCGCTAAAACTCGAGAATGGCTGGGCCGATTTAGCTGATTTTGGTTTTGAAATGTTTGTCGTAGTCCAGGGAAGGTTTAAACGGTAGGTAGGGTAGGGATAGGTAGGGTTTAGTGCTACCCGTGCGAAGTTGGGCCGGGTAAAGCTAGTAATAAATAAAGAATAATAAATATAAAATAATAAATAGAAGTATTAATGGAATTTAACCACAAATTTACTGAGGAATAAGAAAATGCGAGTTCAGGACGTCATACATTCTGTGAACATCGAGTGATGAGGGTGATGTGTGGTGCGTAGAGAGAAGGTATTACGTATCGTCCTATACAAGAAATATCGCAAGAAAATAATAAAACAAACGATTACTTACATAGTAGACCAAAACCCGGGTTATTCGGAGCGGGGGCGTCCGTGACATGCATGAAGCGTTACGAAAGAGGCCTCGGGCGAACCCCTTTCACGTCATTTCTATTCAGGTCCTGTGCCAGTATCACGAAACCTAAGTGCTAATAGTGATAACGGAGAGTGTTTCAGAGTCGGCTCCACCAATAACCGAGGGCCAATTATATTTCGACCTTACTATGACTGGGGTTATTTTATCAGAGGGACCGCTGAACGATTTTAATTGGAAAACTAAACTGCTAAACAAAAGCTCTTTGCTGGGATGTTACTGGAAAACCATAGGAATTTTCTTTTTGTTTTAAAAACTGAATCACATTTCATGTGACTTCATTAATGTGGGTACATATTGGAATATTCAAGCGCACTGAGCGTTCCTAGAATGTAAAATCAACTAGTGGTCTACCGTCGCATGCTTGGTAATTGCTTGCGTCTAACAAGCGCGGTTATATTTCACGGGGAACTTAGTTCGGCATCAATTTAATTGGTGGTGGACTACCTGAATAGTTCCCTGGAAGGAATATAACTAGTGGGAAATTACTCGCTTCCTTCTAGTATATGATACTCATGAATGAAAAGTTTTTGTCACTAATTGGCGATGAATTCTTTTACATTATGACAATTTAGTTATTTATGTTTTTTGTTTTACCAAAATCCAAAAACACAAAAAAATCTGTGTTAGAAAGAAAGAAAGAAAATGCGTTTATTTGCGGTAAACATGACGCATAGAAAGAACACAAAATAAAAATAAAAAAGAGAAGAGGACGAAAGAGAAGAGAGAGAGAGGAGGGAAGAAGGAGGTTTAGTGCCGGTATCCAAAGGCGCCTATGCGGCCGTTCAGTTATAAAGCTATGATCACACTGGCACGCTCGCTTACACCGACCACTGACAGCCGTACTCATATATTTGCAGCGCGGACTCTGTGGGCGGCGCTCTATTGTGTTTACGTTAGGGTTGACCGGCTTTTTTCGTCATTAATTTTAATATTTTCAGTGTTGCGGCGAGTGTGGCTCTAACTTTTCTTGTGGAAATAATATAGAGAGCAATAAAATGTGGAACTCTAAGAATAGAATGGTCTTGAGTTTGATGAGGATTACAAGTTATTGGATGTTATTATCTTCTCTATAATATTGGCACTGAAACTGCTATTCAATGACTCATTTATTTATTACGATAACTTTACACACACCGAAGTTACATAAGAGAATGGCCACCATATATTTCGAATATAAATCATTTGTAAAAAAACATATTGCAACACAATATTGCTATTTCAACAAATCAATTAACAAAGTACTACACACGAGATAACTTTATTATCCGTTACTTTGACATGAACACAACACAATCTACCAAAAATTCTTTTAAAACGATTTATAGTAAATAAATATAAAAAATCAATAAAATCAGTCGTTAGTCAGCCCTATAACCGACACTCAGTCGTAGTGTCGCCGCTGGCCGACCGCCAGAACAAATGTGGAGCTATGAGCAAACCCCTTAATAATCTGTATCGGTTAATCAACCCGATACGGCAGAGGTTGTGCAATTAGATCCGACTGTCGTGTGCAAGCTGCTGTCTCATTAATTCTGTGATTCAGAACATATTGACAACCATTGTATTGGTGGTCACGTTCCAAGGGTGTCCTGTTACCTTTGTTAATGACAAATGAAAGGCAGGGAAGGCCCTTTGTTTGTGAAATCTATATGTATTTCACGCAACGATTTTCATATATGACATGACAGCATGGTTGAATATTTGAAGTCAAAAATTCTCTAGCTATACATATTGGTAATAATAAACCACATATGAAATAATTTCACGAAACTGACAGGGCAGATTTGGAATGCAAAATATTTCCAATCTCCGCTTAAATTCGTATCTCTTTCATATTGGAACGACAAAAGTCACAAAAACAAAGTTCAAGCATTCTCATGTTTTCATAAAGAGCAAAATGTTTTATTGAACACAAGCAACGTATACGGAACCCATCTGTATTGGAGTATTTAATCCTAGCCCTCTTTGTCAATTCCCGAAAAGCGGGACTTTTTCCATGGATGACAAGAGGTTAATAGAAGCAAACAAATTGCCAAAGAGGAGTTGTTGTGAAATACTCGAATCATATTTCCGATTTTACTGTTGAATTCATGTTGCAGTATGACTCTTAGCAATGGTTATATTGTACACCTATACAGGGCTGCAGGGACATCGACGCGAACACTGTTACCATGGATTCAATACATGATTCTGAACTGCGTTAAATTTATTGGTCAGTAAAAAAAAAACTGCTGTTTCATAGAAAAGTGCAATACCTATGCGGTACAGCAGATTTTTTTTAAAATAACCGACGAAAAATTTCAACCCAAGGCGTTCAGATTCTTATACTGAATCCATGGTAACAGTTTTCACATCGATGTTCCTGCCATCCTGTATTTCTCCAGCTATGTTTAAGTCCCATGTAGCTGGCAGCGGCTAGTCTGTTGCCATTATAAGGGCCATAATCTCTAAAATTCTTGATGGAAAAATTCAATAAAATCTTTCCCGACCGGGGAATGAGGCACGGAACACCAAGCATAGCAATCGTGCTTTCGACCACAAGACCGACGCCAAAGACGACAAAATTCATGCTTCAAATTCGTCCTGAAAAACTGAAAATTAAAATGTTTTCCGCCATTAGGCATCAACAAATTTCCCTCGTTTTCGGAATTATATCCTTAAGGCCGACAACTCATCGGTTTTACATACAGATAGCTCAGAATTTAGTGCCGGCGGCATCGGCCAGGTAGTGTGACGTCACGTAGGCAACACACCACACGTGATACTACTGCAAATAACCCACAAAGCCTTTGGGATGTTCCACCAATCACGTTCACTGGCGCTCTAAGTACGTGCATACTAAATATTGGACGAAAAGCGAACGCGCCCCGGTACGTGACGACTATTGAAAGAGAATTCGATTTTTGCCAACCCCTTTTTACTTTTTCGCATCCAGTGAATATGATATCGTTTTTAATAATTTATGTCTCTGTTTTCGGGTTAAGGGTACTTACTCTGTTTTCTCTATACAACGTTGGCAACCGATGAATGATGTCTGCGTGCATTAAAGTTTTCGACAGATAGTTGGCTTTGGACTCTGCTCTGATAAATGCAAACAATTTTGTATGATTATGATACAATTTGCAAATTATGATACTAATAATGTGTGTGTGTTGAACGTTGACATGTCAACGTTTTTATAGGCACCATGTGTTGTTGGTATATGTTATTTCGATGTTTTTATACCGAGTCACCAGAACAGGGTCACATTATACCTATGTCAGAAAAATATACAAGGGAGCTTTCAAATTCTCTTCAATAAAAGGCAACATACAAATGGAGCAACTGATGTAACATCAACTTGATTAATACGCCCGCAGTAAAATTACAACCGTAAACGAGAAATGTTACCAGTCAAATTACTTCGCAAGAGTGACTCGTCTCGGATCTTCATCTGTAATTTAGTCCGCGACAAACTTTTCGAAATTAATGTATTCAATTTTAAATGCGCCGCAAAATAAGCAAATCGAAGCCAACCCAGATAAATCTGCGTCTCCTAGTCGGTGAGGGATCATAACTTTGTAAGCCACCTGTAATTGACTTGACCGTCTCAACGCAATTTTCTAATTTTGTGTCGGGGAAATATTAGACCGTCCCGTTTTACTAACTCGATCCATTTCTTTTAAATCGCACTCCATTTCCAGTGACGTCGCAATATGGAGGTGGCCGTACGTTGTGAAATTCAAAAATGGAATATATGAAGATTAAGCAACATTTTACTTGGAACTTGCCACATAAAAATATTGCAAGCGCAAAATGGCACGAGCGAGAATTGTAGAGAACAATCTGCGTCTCATTTTCGGTGGTTCTTTTTAGTGTTGTACTTGTTATAAAAGCAAGGCAATTTCGCTTATCGCACTTTCCTCCTAAATGGATACGAGAATATAAAATAGACTTCACTACAATGCACCTGTGCGGCGCGAACATCAAAATGTGATTTTGTTTTGTCCTACTTTCGGATGTAAGTGCCATTTTCGGTCTAATACATTACCTGTATAAAATTTGCGGCTAGAAATTCTTTCTGGGTTTTAAAATGTGGATTTCGAGGCTTTGGAGATTGCGCTGTACATTTTGCTTGGTTACTATTTATTTATTTAATTGCACGGTAACCAAATATGCTTTATATAGTAGTAACTAGAATCGTGTTATACAAAAGAACAGTAACTTAATCGCATTTTTAGAAATCGCCACCTAAGAGTTCACCGACACATTTTAATAAAATTCCTCTTCGACCGATGTGCTCAGTCATTTTTCAAAGAGAGCAGACCTTGGTGGAGAAAAAAAGTAAAGGAAAATTGTTTAGGTCGTGCGAAGCAAGGGTTCAGACCGCTAAAACATTCAGGCACGCGTGGGACGACCCCATTGTTTTTATTATAAGCAAGCATTGCACGCGTTTTGTTCTTTTCCCTTGTTAAAATTATGATAATGGAACCTTTTGAACTGCGGCTGTGTTAAACGATTTAAAATAAAATGATGTATATTCTCGTGCTCCTAACGCAAATAAAAGAACTCCTTACGGGTACGCTCATCACAGATTTATTATTTGTTAAACGAAAACAGAACTCAATATTTAAGTAACCTTTTGAAAGTATCTCTCATTAAAAAGTATACCTACAAGACGTAAAAAGAATAAAATTTAGTTTCACTGTTTTATTATAACTGTACAAGCTCTTTGGAAAAAGGTTTTCACTAAGAATAACTCCGCACTAACACTGCTCTGCTTATTATAAAACAAAGTTACATCTTTAGTTGAATTTGTTATGTATGCCGTCGTCTCCATTGCCGCGGGCCACAATGTCACGCAGTTCTTATGCTCTCTTTTATATTCTTTAGTGGAGCGAGCATTCCTTCAAACAGACGGCTCCATACCGCAGAACTTAAATCTCTCATACTAAAATAATAGAGTTGCGAAATAGAACGTCTTTGTTGACACTCACTGTGTGACACACGGCCGTGAAGATTCACAAATAATTATATTCTTCCTTTAACCCGACACTGCTCGTCTCAAGGTTGTGTGAGTAAGGAACAAACACAATAGTTATCGTTCCAATATTTTTTGGCCAACCAACGTAAGCCATTAGTTACGACTAAAGGCATATTAATTTTGTTTAGGCATTTTCTATGAGACAAATAAGATGTTTCAAGATACTAATAGGTCTATTATGAAAATATAATTACAGTCATACATTATAATTTACCTACTCTTTTTCATATTCAATCACATAAGAATTCTATGCAATAAAATTAAATAGGTGTCAGTGACCTAATTATGGCAGTTTGACAAAAAATTTAAGAATGCTCTTACAGCTCATTGTCACTTCATTAACACAGGCAATCAAAGTTCCAAGCGAGGTGACAGCGAGAAATATTTGTACTAAATTTACTTAAAAATGCACATAAATTGCACATCATAAACTAAGACGTGAGACGGGGGTATATTTATTTAGATAAGTTTATTTTCTTTTCTTTTATATGTATAGTTTTTTTTCTATTTTGTGAATGTCAGAACGTTGTAGGCCTTGTAGACACACAGTCCTCCCTTATATTGTAATTTGAAAACATTGTAACAGTAATTATTTTTAAAAGAGTTACTGTGGAATTTGTTGCCGGCACTTCTCCATAGAAAATGACTAATTGGAACCGTGCACCTAGCTTTTGGCGTTTCATAAGTGCCCATGTAGGTTTATGTGAAATAAAATAATTTGAATTTAAAAATCAAAAAGACAATAATCCTGTGGAAGGTAGTTGTTTGAACATAATGAAAAAAAAACGATGTCAGATTAGGGTTAAACTAATATTATTGTCAGTCAACGAATCTCAATGTAATAAAAAAACGCCAAATACATATTTGATATAAATATCATTTCTAAAGGTAATAAATTTCTAAAGTAAAATTTACATTAATACTAATAATTCTGTTTATTTTCCTATTTGCATGAATACATACATTATTTAAATAATTTACCGTAATAGGCAGTTAAACCGTTACTAACTACGGTAATATCAATTAGATACAGTTTGTGGTAAACCAATATCAATTAGTTAATATTATTCGTTATTATAAATCTGTTTTAATTTCACTATTATTTGTGTTGTTGTTTAGAAACGTGTATTGTTGCTAAGCTCATTTTAGTTAGTTAGTATAGATACAAACAATTTCTTTAAGAAACAAATCTTTTTCGCTAATGATTGAGTACTATTATTATTCGCAGATTTTTGTTGAATATGTCAACCATAACACCCTCACATCTCATCTGAAAATATATACTGAATGTAAGTATCCCTCAACTTAACATAACCTCCAAATATTTTCTCAATCTTCGCCAGCAGCACTTAAAAGTCACTTGTCTAAGCAAACGCATACCAAGTAGGACTCACGAATACAGATCTCAGATAATATGATTGCTGCTCGCCGCTCCGACGAGCTATGAGTCACGGGTATAAGTGAATTGGCCGTTGGCGCGACGAGCCGCCATATTGGAATATGAAATCCCCACGCGCCACGCGGCTGTGGCTTTTATTGCCCGACTTTTCCCGAAAAGAGTTGCCGATATCTACCCTCTTGATAAATAGTGTTGTTTTCGCCAAACCGAGTCGTGTTTGTGCCCGTGGTTGGGCTCTACTATCGAACGTATCCACCATTACAGAACGCCACAGTTAACAAGAAAACATCGTCGGCGCCAACATCTTTGTTTATGTCTGAAAGCCACGATTGGTTTATAGCCTGCTTGATTTCAATAAAAAATGACACAAAACAAAAAATATTTTTGTGACGCAAATGACTGTTTTCAGCGTTTATGTATACGACTACGATCGTAAATGGTGTTTTTATCAATACGCCATGTATGGTAAACATTCCTGCTTTAGCCATGTTAAGAATAATATGTACATCACTAGGTATAACCACGAAGTAACATACGTTACTAAATTAAAACAGATAATAATGTAACAAATTACATAATTTCAAAAAAATAAACTTTCGATTTGTAACAACCCCACTCCACATGAGAAAATTACAGAAAAATACTTAAAGCTTAATTTAATTTAATTTAATACCTCACACATCACGAAAATAAAACGAGACGCAAAGAACACTTAATAATCGCAGACTACGTTTTATCTCCTAATTACCTAGGGATTACCAAAGTTCCTCCGTGTAGGCATAATAAGAAAATCTAGTTTCTTAGCTCATAACGAGAGTTGCGAAAGAAAATGTCGGAATAAAACGATAATTACGTGAACGGGTGTATAAATAATGTTTTATATTAGGTGGTAACAATAAGACGGGCTGTGCGGGCGCTGTTGGGCGCCATAATGAATTTCATAAATTATCCGCTGCACACGCTCGACACGCTAACATTGTTCCAATTAATCTTGCTCCTTTTGCTTTACGAGATTTATTGGAGATTTTGACAGTTCGGCACGAAGGTACGCGACACGTGTAGAAGAACAATGTTACTCCACAAGTTCAAGAGGTTATTCTATGTGTATTTCTGTTAGGTATAGGAGCGTCTATCAGAGACAAATGTCGTGCGTGGGAACTTTGTGAAATGAATTGATTACAGGCTTATTGGGTTAATGTGTAACAAAGGTCAGGAAAGATTTTCACGTTAATGATACGATGAATCAAAAGGACGAATAAAACTTCCAAGAAATACCTGATAGGTACCTAAAAATGTCACCTACGACCCACGACTAAGTCCTTCGGAGCTACATAGCGTACCTAAATTTTAGTAATGTGACATCTAATTTCCCGATGTTGAGTCTCTCGACGTCTTAGGGGTAGGTACAAGCTACGCAAACACTATGTTTTTCTTCAATTTTAAGGCTCGCATCTAAATGTGAGAATATCAAATTGGTATTCACTTTAATTAACTTCTTGGACTATTAAATGAAATGTTAGCAATATGCACATTTAACAAAGTTCCTGATCCTTTTGCTAGAGTAAAGATAGGACGGACAAATAACTTCAAACTAAAATATTTATCTATCAACGAAAGTTCATAAAACAGCTTAACACACAGCATTCATTACATAAACTAAAACGTCTGACTCAAATATTAATCTTGTAAACAAACTTTGCTAAAACTTAATCGTTTGTCAAGTATTAAATAATACTCGAGTATCGTTTTGTTTGTTCAGAAAACAAAAAGAGACAGATCTATAATTAAAGGCCGGCTTTAATTAAAGACAGCTTGACATTTCAAAGAAGGAGGACATAGGTTTAATTATAATCGAACACAAATATCATTGGGGCAGCGTCGGCGTCGAGGGAGTGATTGCAGGTCGATGTGGAAGCGAGACAGACATATCACACAATTCATTAGGGCTATCAAATGTCATTTATGAGTTATGTTTTCTCACGGCCGAACCCAATAACCTATCACCAGTTTTGGCATACTGGAGATAAAAAAGCCTATCTATCTATGGTTTTAAAACGACCTAATAATCTGTCAGAAAATAAAGAATCTTACGGAATGACATTCAATGACAGATAGAATTATACTGTCTACCATCAATAGCGATCTGTCTTTTACTGAAAATAGGTTAAAATGGGTTCAGCCGTTAGAGTGTAACGTATGCTCTATTTCAATACGATTGAGTCTTTTCAGTCAAACAGATGAAGTAGACCACGGCTGACTTAATTTTATGAAACGTTTTACTACCCCTCTTTATTTATTTTTCAAGCCATATCAAAAACAGACAGTAATCCACCTTTAATTTCAACAATATTTCAGTTTATTATCTGTGTGCTAAAGTTTAAAAGCTATAAGCAAATGGTCATAATCCCTTAGCTTAGCAGCCCTACGCTCATGACAAGGAGCGATGTCGGGATTGCCCCAGTTTAGAAGCTATCAAAGCATTGTTTGTCGCGGCGGCTACGTAATGGGCACAGACGTAATGTCAAGCAGGTCGACAGAGATATCTTGTCAGACTGTCTGGAGACCGAAACTAGCGTAGTTTCGCCCTTTCGGGATAATCCGATTGAGGCGTGTGACGTTTGTGACGCAACTGTGATGAAGATCTACGGACGGCCCAAATTGACGTCATTTTTAACGCTTGAAAGATCACAAAATAAAGTTATTTTGTTTTTATTGCTTAGCTGCCAATCTTTATTTAAATTCGTGATAGGGATTCGAGAATACGTTGGCAGAATACTGAATATTTTATGCTTAAAAATATTTTTATGTTAGATATTAGGTACCTTATTGAAATAAGCACTGACATAAAAACAAATCTACTGAGACTTAATTATTGAAATTCTTAATCTGAGCTAAAAACAAATTGAATTAATGTCGACGCGTAATTTTTATTCAGTGTTATCCGAACAAAACTGCTCTAACAATTATACGAAATTCAAATTGAATTAAGATTTTAAAATACTGCACCGTATTGCAATGATATAAAGTGAAAAATCCAAAGAATTAAAAATCGAAAAGCAAGTCGTCGCTCGCGGCTCATTGCATTTGACAGCAGCGGATAATGGTTAATTATTTTCTTGAATACTTTGCCTCGACTCCGGACAATGTATTCAAGGCTTCTGGATTTTTTTTAACAATAAAAATATATTCACAAATGCCGCAATCAGACCGCCATTGTTGTATAACTCGTAAACAATTTTTTTTTTATAATTTCGTTTAAACACTTTTGAATAACCCATTGAGTACGAAACTTTCGGGACCGCTCCTAATTTTTTAATTTATATTTGTGGAAATAATATTTTAAGTGTTACAATTCACTTATTTGCTTTTATGCGTAGGTACCTTCTTTCATTCAACTTTATTAGGTATTTAAATGTCTCAACTCTATCTAAAGTTTTGCAGACTTGATGGTAGATTCAAATCCTTGAACCCTGGATTCTATAAGCAATTGTAATAGGAAATTCTGATTTAAAAATTTCGCTAACTAATAAGCCATTTAAGCATTCAAATGTAGCAAAAACCACAACCACAACGGAAACGTAGTGGAACAAAACTTAGTTCCAAGTGGCCCACTTCCTGCAATATCTCTGAAGCTATGCGGCACCCCGGCATCCCGTTGCAAACTAGTTCCTTACACGAACTAACTTTTATAAACTAACTTACAAACTACATACTTTCTATACCGGGATGTCGCGCCCGCAGCCATATTCCATAAATTAAATCCTTCCATAGAATAAGTGAAACTGGGAAAAGCGTAACGAAAAGAAGGCGAGCACACACAGAATTCGTCATAACGCCCGGCGAAACAACTTGGAAACTTGCCGAAGAATATATTAAAACTTTATCAAAGCTGAAAGTTCCATTTCCTCTCCAAGTGTCGTGGGAATCCCCCTCCCCTTGAGGGCTCGGGGGTACGTCTGCCAAATGTACTCTCTGACAGGTGAAAATTAAATTAATCGGATGTCACGTTGCGTGTTTTTAATTATCTCTTAGACTTTATTAAATAACTCTAGATCCAATTAAGCGCCGCGTCTGAACTTTGAAATAGGCTTAAATTATAATTTAAGATAAACAAAGTTTACGAAACTTTATGATATTTCAAAGCCATTCCTGGAAGAAACAAGCTGCGAATATTTAAAACGAAGGAACTGACATTGATATCAAGTAAGGAGAGGCACACCACTAGACATTTTTATTATGAAAGGAAAATTCCAAAGTTATTTCATTCTACCCAGGAACTCGAACGGAACTCTCTTCTCTTTGTGCTCACACTAGACTAATTAAATCGGTAATAAGGAATTCATTAATATTAAAGAATAAGTCCAGTACCTTCAGCGTACATTCAAAAGTGCTTTCACATTTTAATACAGATTTTACTCGGGTGGAGCAAAAAATATGATAGGAACTTACGTCCGCTCTCCTTATAAATATTCATTGTAGTATAAAGTTTCATTTCTACGTTGAATCTGAGTATAAACCGGGGTATCAGTGGATTAATTGCTTCCAAGTTAATTGATGTTCGGGACGTATGTTATGAGCGATTTTATGGGCTTACCAATAACAGTTTTACGACTCTTTCGTTCTGGGAGAAACAATCGACATAATAAAAACGCTGATCGTTAGAAACTGGGACGTTATGGAGGAATTTTTAATCTTTCGTCATTATACTTTAAACATCTCGTTCGGGAGTGGTTCGTTAAATTTTATTAATTTTTTCCAAGAGCTTGAAGTGCAACTTCCAAGTTTTAATACATATTATTATAATGTACTTTTTTCCTCATAAAATGCAGTGTTCTTACCTGAAACAATAAAGAAAAAATATTAGAAAACTTTGCAAACAGACTTAATATTTTACATTACGTAATGTCTAATATTTGTTCGTGGGTATGAACTATCCGGAACTTTTAAATATAGTTTGTCGCAACTGCAGCGTAGGCGCTGATGACATAATAATGTTCATAATTTTGTATGTCCGATCTTCAATATATACGCGGCGTCTCCCCGTAGACCATGGCCCACCTTTCATCTTGTGTCTCATGCCCTGTAACCTGTACATGTGAGGACCTAATGCCCGCGGCCGTGAATGGTGTTAGCGTCGCTGAGTACTGGGCCAAACAAAAAAAAATACTTCTTCTTAAACTATATTTGCCATCGACACGCTAAGATGGAGATTGCATATTTGCATCGGTGTTGTAAACACTTAAAACATAAAAATGTTATGCAGAAGAACATTTTTGACTGATTCCATACGGATGAACCATTCCTTACCGTAGCTGATTTAAAAAAAAGATACAAACCAACAGAAGGCCAATTCTCGTACTTAAAAAACGTTCACATTCATTTATTTATTTACTAGCTGCCCTGCTCCGGCTTCGCTCGGGTAGCACTGTGTACTTATCTACTGCTTACCTACCTACCTACCCTACCTACTAACCCTACCTGCTTACTCTACCTACCCTACCTACTTACCCTACCTACCCTACCTAACTACCCTACCCTACCTGCTTACCTACCTACCTACCTACCTACCTACCCTACCTACCTACCCTACCTACCTACGTATCTACATAGCTACATATCCTACCTACCTACATACCTACCCTACCTACCTACCTACCTACCTACTTACCTACCCTACCTACCTACGAACCTATTACTCTGCTAAATTCACATTCATCAAACGCGTTAACTGTCCAACGCGCGAAGTTAAACCAGTCGTTAAGTTTTCTGAATTTTTCTAATTTTCTGCGCAATTTTCTTTTTTTTCCGTAGGAACCTTCTCCGTACAATAACAAACACAACAAAAAAAGAATTCGCGAAATTGGTCCAGCCGTTCTCGTGTTTTGCGCTTAGCAACACATTTAGCGATTCATTTTTATTATATAGATAGAAGATAGATGATTACAACTTTATGCACAAGTAAAAATAAAATACCGTACAAAGGCGGACTTAATGCCCTGCTGGGGTTGCGGGTTTGTCCGAAAAGGATATCGCAGCCCCGGCACACAGGCAACGGAAGGAACATGGGTGGGTTTTAGTCAGTAAAAGTCTGACACACCCTCTCGCTCTGCCCAAAGCGGGAGAAGTCATTTGATGATTTCCCACCATCAAAAAAAAAAAAAAAAAGGGCGGTCTTAATGCCTGAGGTATTTTCTACCAGTCAACCTTAGGGTGATGCAGAGACAAAACATGGCAGGTGCAACATAAGGGATTGATAACACGAAATTAACTATAAAATACAAGAATAAATACATACATACATAGTATAAACAGAATAACTTTGTCAGGAGAAATTACGATCAGTAGAGGAGAAAACGAATCCAGCAAATCACCGCTGTGATGTTGCAGCCAACTTCTTGCGTATATGCTCACGTACCTTCCCTTTAAAAGACAATCGACTGGTTGCCGTCCTGATATTCAGAGGTAGCGCATTCCAAAGAAAGACCGCTTGGACAAAGAAAGAAGAGTGAACGAAACCAGAGTGGTGAGAAGGACATCGTAGAAGACGATTGTTGGTGGAACGAAGATTTGCTAGTATTGAATATGGGAAGTCAGGTAAGAAGGAGAGGTGGGTTCGTCGAGAACAGAGAACAACATTGACAGAGCCCTCACCTGTCTGCGCTGTCGAATGGGTAACCACTTTTAAAGCAATCTGTGCGCGGATACATGGTCATACTTAGGAAGATTGAAAACGAATCGAATGCAATTATTGAGAAGGCGGTCAAGTTTATTGAAGAGATCTGCATTCAAGTCGTAGTAACACACATCACCATAGTCAATTTTGGGAAATATTAAGGACTGTACAAGCATTGCCTTTATGTGTGATGGGAGAAGATACATGGGACATTCTAGTCGCAATTTGTCAAACTTGTCTAAAATGTTGGTAAATCGATTGTATTTTTGACAGATTGCGAATGAGATGTGAATGTGAACGTTCGTAAAAATTATAGGAACTTCCACTCTGAGGGGACAATTAAAAAAAAAAAAAAAAAATCGTTGACATTTGTTTACCGTCTTTGAAATTATAAAAGAAAATGTGTCATCTTACAAATTCAGATGTTTTCATTTCAATGAGCGTGAATCTCTATGACACTCAATTATTCACCACGCAATATTAAATATATCTTTTAAAATAAGTCTGTACTCATGATCTAATTTGATACAGTAAGATCTTATTTCAAATTTTTAAGGAGACTTCAACTAGCTTCACATTTCTACAGCTAAATAAGAGAGAAAATAATTTGGTTTAAAAAACACTATTGTTTGATTTCACGAACCTATAAGCATACCTATAGATATCATATTCAGTATCTTTAAGGTTTTGTAGTAAACCAGAATACCCGCGAAATTTCGTGGATTTATATATTTTTTTTTTTGGATTTCTAATTCATTTTCTTTGGCACTTTTTTAGGTCATGAGCTACCCGAATATCAAAAAATATTTGACTTAGGTCATATGAGGGAGGCCTGAAAATTGATTCGCTGTTACAATGTTTATTAGATAAGGACATCATAGATATCCAATGTTAGGTAACAGTATGATTTCAATATACATTTAACAGTTTTAATTTTCAGTAAAATTCCCACATTCCTACCCAACACCGCATCATTTTCAGAGTGCATTTGTGTCTCAACAAACGTTCGTATTACAAGCAAACAGCATTAGTTAGAATTGTTCTACACTAGTCTAAATTATTCGAGACGCGAACGGGCACACAGGCGTCGTGTAGTAGCAGCCTTCGTCGCCCCTCATCACACACTCGGTTGCCTCTCAAAAGAGGGGAGGAGGCTAGAAAGTTGACTTCTCGAATGTTTAATTAGACTACATAATTATTTGCTGCGAGCCGTTGTGGCGAAACACTATTACGTTCCTATTGTTAGTTTCTTGGGGTTAATGTTGGTTGTTAAAGCTTATTGTCATCCAAATATTTTTTAAAGAAAAAGTACAGGAGTATATCAAAGCTCATTTACAGTCTACTTCCTACGTCATCATTACGTCGACATAGACATAATTCAAATTCAAATTTAATTTATTCAAAATAGACTGAGAAGCATTTTTCGATCGTCAAAATTACATAAGACAGTCCCCCAAAAACGCCCGCCCTTCACCACTTCCTAGTGCTTAGCTGGGAAGAAGAAGTGGCGCAACAAAGTTCCCAGCAGCACAGCTGCCTGTTCAGTTAGAAAAACTTGAGTCTATAATAACTGCAGAAGAGTTTACAAATAAAACTCTTGAATGCCTCTAGGAATATGAATCCAATTATCTGTCTGTATGTTACATTTACACGCCTCAACTAGTGCACCGATAGTTATGTCATAGGTAACTTGGGACCTGGAGGTCATAGACTACTTTACGTCTTGGATATGTATGAAAATATTATGTAATACCAAATACTCGCAGACGAAGTCGCGAGCAACAACTATTATTGCATAAAAAATAATTTAAAACAAACGACTCGGTACTTTTTTTATTTGGAACATTTGACCAATCAGAACAGTGATGAGTTGCGCATAACACAACTTGAGTAATGGTCAAACAATGTTTCTACCATACATTTGAAAGATTTCTGCTGTGAGCACCGTATTAACCTTACCAGGTACTTAACTTCTTGAGCGGGTGATGTTCTAAAGCTTCAAGATTAATCGAAGCTTTCGCCCTTCAGTTCAAAGAACATATTCAAGGTGAATCGTAAACCTTCTGTCAGAAATGTATGACGATTACATACATACGGTTAGCAGACTCTGGCCTAATCTCACGTTAAAAAAATTATGATTACACTGCTCATCAACGTTCGCTCTTAAGTTTACGGTTCATTATTATGTGTTAATTATGAAGTAATTACAAGCCGCGTCTATCAAATCTGTTTATTTTGTTAACCAGGAGTACGTAGCGTCTTTACAGTAAATTAATTTCAGACTGTATTTATTTGTGGTAGAGGGGTGTAGGTTGAAAAAGTAAAGAAAAAGTCGCAACAAGTTGCCAATATTTAATAAACATTGTTGTACCATAAAGAACGCCAGTCGTTACGGGTCGTCAGAAGCCCAAGAGTCTGACAACCAGTCTCACCAAGGGGTATCGTATTACCCAGTTACTGGGTTGGCAGTCGCTCCATGTTAAATACTGGTATTCAGCTGCATCCGGTTAGACTGAAAGCCGACCCCGATATAGTTGGGAAAAGGCTCGGCAGATTATGACGAATTACGGAACGCCATGTAGGATAACGATCCTTACAGATTAATCCATTTACACATCCTATATAATCGAACATTATTTTGAACATTAATTGACAACTTCAGAGAGTAATAAAACATTTTATTTCACCCTTTTAACTTTAGTCTATAGCTTCATAGTTAATGACTTTCGGCCCGCAGTATCAACGAAGCACAAAGACAGTCATTGTGTCCCAGAATATCTCTTCATTGAAGTATCCAATTACCCAATACTGTACTGTTTCTGACACATTTTATTACAGTAATGAACCACTACGTAAACAATGTTTTAAATGAAAGACATTATTTTGTTTTTCTTGCCGAAATAAACAGACGCTCCTAAAGACTTTTTCTACAAAGTTAAGCTAAGGGTTCAACAAAGTTAGGCCTTTCATTTACGCCACTTATTGTGTTACTTTGTTATCTAAAACAATGAGCGCGTAGTGTATCCACAAATTACTACAAGGAAACCCGAAACAAAGGGTTCATCAGGAAATTAGAACATACCACTGATTATACGAAAACAAACAGGAACATCTTGATCAAAGTGTAACTGTTCATTTCTTCTGACTCATTTCTCTCTGGATCTCCATCGACAACCGTATCGGGTTTCGTAAAAAATACGATAAATACGAAAACTCCTGCGGTAAACGTAATAGAAGGGACACATTACTGATGCCACACAAGATCGAACAAATAAACCCCCCTGAATGAAGACGACAGCTCCTGTGAGCTTCCGAACTGTACCAAAACAATAGCTGGCAAAAAGAAAACGAACGATCCTGTTAAAACCCTCGTGACGTCACCTGAACGAATTAAAACTTCTGTCCTTGTCACGCGCGATGATCCCTACACCTCTCACTCTGGCACGGGAGGCAATTGACCTATTTTCGGGCGGGCGTGCAATAATTTCACGAAGGGCGGTCTGCGTAGCTTTAGTTATAGATTTGCCGGCTTGCACATTCTTAGGATCGCATCGACCGAGTTATACTTTCAATTTGGTCGGAGCTTTGTAATCGTTATGGCCAATAACAGCACGGATCGCTGTTTACGAAGATTGGATACAAACTCGCCAGTAACTGCTTTTATTGCGTACGCAGTCCGCTCGTACGAATAGAATGTTTTGATACAACCATTCGTATATCACACAAACCGTAATCACTGTTGTTTGTTTAATCTGAAATTAGTTGCCGCTTATATTTCGCTACGAGAGAACTTAGCCTGTTAACATCGTTTATACTTTAGATAAAGGCGTACCTATTCTCATTTATGTATGACAGTGCGTTTATTTGATGTTTATTGTTGAACAAGAAGTCTATATAATTATAAGGTACTATAAGTAATGGACTTTTGCCCAAAGTTGTAGGTAGTTGAGAGTTTGTTCAGCGCGGCCGTCTCGGTTCTCGAGGGAGTCAAAGTCAAACATAAGGAAACAAATATTATGAATGTTCCACGCTCAAATTGTGAAGTGAAAAGTAAGTCAAGTTCTACTCTACCAAAGAAATAACGATTTCTTTTGTTTTTCGTTAAGTAGTTATTTCTGTTCTCGAATTTAACAAGTTGTGTTGCCCACCTTTATTTTCTCTTAGGCCGTGTTAAATTCCCTTTCCACGCAGTCTACAGATATTATCTTACAACAACTGAGCTAATATTCAAGTCCCTACACAAACAAAACAACGGAGCCGTGTCAAAATAAATTAGAATACCCATCCTCCGCGCAACACATGAACATGAGTAATGTTCCTTTTTGAGGTATTTTATGTTACACAAAAGACCTAAAGTTTTTACAGCCAACCTTGAACTTTAAAAATACAAAAAATGTTACGACCTTTAAAACGTGGCCTCAATACCACGAACATTTTTTCTGAAACATATTTTATAATTTATTCCCCTTACAAACTTTGACATAAAGTAGACTAGGCTACCCAAATATCCCTTATCAATAGAGGCCGGGTAGCGCAACATATAGCCGTACAAAACCCGTCAAAGCCGCGGTTAGGCAGGCAATATAACGTTATATTTCAAATAAAACTCATACCCAAGGCTGTGCCATTGGGCCATTATTATATTTACATAATATAAGTAATAAAAGGTAACTGACATTACCAGTGAGAAAGCCGGGGCGGCTGTTACGCACGAGCGACTCTAAGCCCAGCCTGAGGCCTGAGGGCTCAGCTACCAACTAAATTGCACGCTGTTATTGCAAAGTATAATTGAGATCTAGCTGCTATTTTTTATAAGAAATTGTTCTGAGTCTAGCAATGTTATGGCCTATTAAAAGGAGCTCTAAGTTAAGTGTGTGTTTAAAAAATTATTAATAGATTAGATTTTTTGGTTACATACTCGTAGATATCTTCATTAACAAGACTGTTGCCCATCAGCGGGGGGCAAAACAGATATAAAACTAGTCTATAAAAATCGTTGCTTTGAAGAAAGGTCGAAGAAACACCACCTACTTCAGTATAGAAGTGGGTTGAACTGGTTTCAAAGTTACAAAGTTCTCCTAATTATGAACTTTTACAAAAAATTATAAGCGGAAGAAACAAAGCTATTGACACCAAAGATCATTTCCAAATGAATTTTACTGGCACAGTAAATAATTGGCACAGCGTCACCTGTTTCTCAATTCAATTTGAAAAGAGAAGCAATGGCGCGGGCGTAGCATCCGCTTCGAATACATTCAGACGGAAAGGCGTAATTTGAATCTCCCTCATGAAAGAAAGTATAAACACGCATTTTTTCAGGATACCTACTAGGATTTTCAAACAATTTAAAAAATAAACCGAATTTGTATGTCCGCTAGATTTAACTGGTTAACCGAAGTTAACTGGAACTTATCAGAAGATGGTGATATTAACTATCAAGCACACATGCTTCGTACATTCATTTTTACGACTGATCCTTACGACGTAAGTATCTGAAGCAGAAACATTTCAAGTTTCCTTAATTTCCGTTTTACCGTAGGTCGAGCTTCGGGCGATGCGCAACAACTCGGTACCCCGTCGCTTGTTTTGTTAACCCTACCTAATTTTTTTACGCTGTCAATACGGCGGTATTGACAGCGTAAAAAAATGGCGGCGTGCCTGCAACTAATAAATCTTTCCACACAATAATGGCAGATCTCTTTTTACTAAATCCAGTGTGCGTTCGTGTTGTGGTTTTGCTAATGCCCTGTTATCCTCGTTTATAAATCATTCACGTCGATGCCACGTTTTCAGCTTAGCTGGGCTTACGGTAACGTATAATGGTGGGCACGCTAACAATCGTACTTTTACAAGAGCCCGTAAATATTGAACGTGAGCTGTTTTATGTTTAGAGGCAATAACAGCTTATGGGATTTAGAGGGAAATAGTTTGTTGTGGAAATAGCTCTGAGTAGTTAATAGGATGTGAAATGGATGCTATAGTGAGTGCCGAGTCGACTACGCGCACTTTCGTAAGATTGCCTGTGGACACTTGCTTGCATATAGCGCCTAACCTTTTCTAGTAATAAGCGTATGATGTGCCTTAACTAAGATATCCTGCTGAATCAACAGAATATTCAAATGTAGGTATAGATTGTATATGCCACAGGTTTTTTTTTTTTTTTTTTTGGATGGGAAATCATCAAATGACTTCTCCCGCTCTGGGCAGAGCGAGAGGGTGTGTCAGACTTTTACTGACTAAAACCCACCCGTGTTCCTTCCGTTGCCTGTGTGCCGGGGCCGCGATATCCCTTTCAGACAAACCCGCAACCCCAGCAGGCATTGGTCTTTCGACCCCACTGTAAATGTTTCAATGATGCTCACAGCAGTGAAATTTGCGGTGTATTTAAACTTTAAAATCAACATCACACACCAAAAAACACTTTAACAACGTGTAACTAAGTCCAAAGTCCAATAACAAACTCCTGTTTAGGCCAGTATTATCATAAATCACACGCGTACAGTTTGATATGGCTAGAGATTGGTAGAGGTACACACAAATTAGCCTTGTCCTCCACCGACAGTTACGACTTCCGTAATGATGGGTATCTGATACAGTTCATGCTTCCTTCCCAGATGTAACCACATAAATTAAGTTAGTGTAAACTTTGCGGTATTTTAGTAATAGATACAATAATAAACTGAACTCTGGTGGTAAGTTGAGTAAACAATGGTATGGTAAAAGCTCATTGTTACATTAATTAATTTATCTAGATATGTACTCGTATATTTAGAGTGTTCTGGGTTGGATTTCCAGCAGCCTTATTTTGTAATACACTTTCAATCACAAGTCCTCAGACCAAATAAAAAACCAAGACGTAGCACTGTCAACAGTCACGTGAGGCCGGTTTCGTAAACATGTGTGCACTTAGTGAGGTGTTGTTTCATTATAAATGGTTGTAGCGGAGGTGTAGTTTTGGCATACTTCACTTTATTGTTCGCAGCGCTATTGTCTTAGTTTTTTATTTGATCTGAGCACAAGTGGGTTTTGAAGAAAATTCATAACCCATTGCTTCAAAAGTTTCAAAAAATCGTCTGGTCAACAACGTATATGAACGTGTCTGTACTGTCAAAATGAAAGGCGTTGTGATCAATTGGCATTTTATGTGTGTTACGCAATTACC
The DNA here is from genome assembly GCA_947364205.1 of Agrochola lota. Classification (NCBI taxonomy): domain Eukaryota; kingdom Metazoa; phylum Arthropoda; class Insecta; order Lepidoptera; family Noctuidae; genus Agrochola; species Agrochola lota. The sequence continues at coordinate 12,767,959 of OX376235.1, read as the reverse complement.
TCGCAGGTTGGGCGAATTGCATTAGGAATTTCCAGTAGGAATTTCCCAAGACCACATTTACTTTATCTAGCCCTCAATTACAAGCGTGATGTTGGGAATACAATGACTGGCATACCCAAAAAAAAGCACGAAGTGATGTAATTATAGATAAATTCATCACAGCCAATCTAGCTGTATTTGGATTAGACTGGGAAGGGTTCAGGTAAGGGCTAGGCCCAGAGAAGTTAGATAGGCTTCACAACACTTAAAGTGTGTCGAAAGAGCGCGGCAGCAACACGCGGTGTTTGCAGAACACATTTCTGCCGCACTCTAGTTAGGACCAAACTGACGAATGTTTGCGCGGCAGCACTGCGCGGCACATCCGACATTGTGACAAATGTTTCCTAAAAATGTTTGTGCGCGGCAGGAAGACAGAAGTATTCGCGCGCGGGAGTCGACCAAACAAAGCGCGGCAGCTGCGCACGATTGCCGCTCAATGTTTGGACACACCTTTATTATTTACTTACTGATTATTTACTTAGGGGATAAAGCAGTGACTTAAGTCACGGACGCGCTATATTGAAACCCGAACGATTCCAGACCCAAAGCACAATACTGACCAGCAGGTTATAATAAAATTCAGTACAATATTATTGCCCGGCTTTAATGACTTGCTTTAGGTTAGGTTTCCATGACATATATAATATGAAATTTTCGTGCAGGTGGGGTGAAAAAAATCTTACAACCCTCTTTTCATCCATTTCAATTGTAGGCGAAAACAGTAATTTTCGTATTCACAATCAAGTAATACGATGATAGTAAAAAACATTTAACGTAATTACAACCTATGTTGATGACGTAGACGTTTACGTCGTTAGCGTAATGTTGTTACGTTGTGATTAAATTACCTTATAATAGTTGATGAATGATGAAAAACAACTTAGATAGTAGAACAATCTTGAATTTTGTGTTATATGTATAGCTTAGACGAGGAGCTCGTGGCTAAGTAATAACAGCCGCTCGGATCAATACATTAGTTTAAGCTACGCTTGCCGGGGTTGGTCCGTGGATGGGACCATCTTACATACCGAGACTCCTCCGTGCCTCGGAAAGCACGTTAAGCCGTTGGTCCTGGTTGATCTTTGATTCGTGGATCTTTGACAGTCGTTACGGGTCGTCAGAAGCCCGAAAGTCTGACAACCAGTATTACCAAGGGGTATCGTATTACCCAGTAACTGGGTTGTGGAGGTAAGATAGGCAGTCGCTCCATGTAAAATACTGATATTCTGTTGCATCCGGTTAGACTAGAAGCCGACCCCAACATAGTTGGGAAAAGGCTAAGCAGATTGATTGATTTATAGCTTAGACACGACTTTTAATAACCCAAATCATTAAAGTAGAGATAATGCAATGGTTAATTAATAAGAAATATCTTAGTAATTAATTTACGTAATATAACATCACGCCTTGTTTCCTTGAAGGGTTAGGCAGAGGTATATAGGTGCACCCACATTTCGCCAGTTATATTGAAGTCCCATGTAATAGGGTCTCGTGTGTAGTAATTAATTCGTCAGGCTTAAATTTGTTCACGTATGCAGTCATGTGCAATGAATGTAAACAAACAACAGATTATTTTTTCCCACTTGGAAGAGGTCCAGATCACAGCAAAATAAAACATTTAAGACGCAGATAAATGCCAGTGACTTTGAGTGTTAGCTTGCGTGTTCTGTACTGAGCTCACGCAATGCGTCGTACGTCCAGAAAGTAATAGGACTCGCCCATCAAGGAGCGCTGTCCTAAATCAGACGCACTATTTTTTATTATACATAAAACAAAATGTATTTGAATAAAACACGTATACCAAAATATCAATAATTTAATTTGGTTTAAAATGGCGAAGGTTTCAGAAAAATACGCTTGATAGATTTTGCGTGACTCTCCGTTTTTTATCCGCGTTAGACATAATTTTACAAATTAATTTCAGTATGTGATATAAACATAATCTCAAATATTACTATATCAAGTTATTAAAAAAATGCTCTAATTTAATGTATATTTTTCCCAAATCATCAACACTCCTCTTTTAGACGTGATCTTCAGTATAAAATCATTTATTAAAATTCGGTTATCAACGCCTTAAGGAGAATCTGCCTCATTAGTAAAAAAGCACTTCAACCGAAACACTTGCAAAAACATTCCGCATGTAACGTAATCAGCCAAAAAGATAAGGCCACTCAAATCAACTTAAAAAGGTAGGTACGTGATAAATAGGGGGACCTTTAAAAACACGCCATCTATCTGAGAGAAGCGAAATTTCCTTGTTGACTCGTCCCCTGTAATGCAATTATTGAGTGATCAAACAATTTGTGGCTAGACTGGGCCGTCGGATCCCGAAGAACTCACTTGCGTAACGTGGGTACATTTATTATGGGAGAAGCGTCTCGGAGCGACAACATAAATCATTAGCATTCCCCTGTCCCCTGCCGACGTCGCATGCCCTCCCCCCTCTGTACTGATTCATCAGGTCATCGTCGGGATAGATTTAGATGCTACTACAATGATATTAATGTCTGAGTATTTATTGCTTCCACGCTGTTCTGAGATTAAAAACGACGGATGTTATCGTTGTTCGTTGTTTGCTTATCATTTTTTTTTTGTCATAAAAGTCATCTAAGGGAAATATCTTTTGTTCTGCTCGAAGATTTATTAGACATACTATATACATATATGGTGATATACTGGCACTTAATAGTGTGATTTTACCAATTTTTCCGTAAAGTGTTTTCAGATGTTTCAGTAACTTAGTGTTTTGCTTCTTCCTCAAGGAATCAGTTGAAGCTTGATGTGACAGACAATCACGGATAGGAAAGCCATGTTTAAGCGTAGGATACACTTAGCTCAAGCGCATGATTTTTAAAATAGGTTTTATTATGATATGTTGACAAACAGAACAATTGTACCTAACGACCAATTATTCAAATCCCCACAAAATACAACAAAAGAACCAAACAATTCAAATGCCTACTAAAATAATCCAGGCCAATCAATCTGCCTAGCCTTTTTCCAACTACGTTGGAGTCGGCTTGTAGTCTAATCGGATGCAGCTGAATACCAGTATTTTACATGGAACAACTGCCTATCTGACCTCCACAACCCAGTAACTGGGTAATACGATACCACTAGGTAAGACTGGTTGTCAGACTTTCGGGCTTCTGACGACCCGTAACGACTGTCAAAGATTCATGAATGACAGCCACGACAAACGGGTGGACGTCCTTTCCGAGGCACAGAGGAGTCTCGGTGTGTAAAGATGGTCACCCATCCACGTACCAACCCTGGCAAGCGTAGCTTACCCAGACAGATCGACCCGTGCGGCTGTTATTACTTAGCGATGAGATAAAATCATTTAGACCCCGCATCCGACTCATGATGAGGGTACATGCCCAATACCCAAATATCGATGCAAGATTTAGTAACGACCCTTATGGTCGAGCAAAACGTCTGTATATTCGATCAGGGTCGTCACCTGTCATTTTATCATCGGAAATTTGAATAAGCGATTACCCAACGATAAAAGATACGATACTTGCTCCAGTTTCGTAATGGCGTTTACAGAGGGTTGGGTGAGGTGAAAAATAAATGTTTTGGGGAAATAGGGTTCAGGAATGTTGTGGGAAAATAGTTTGTAGCTTATATGCCTTTGGTTTTTATTGTACTTATAGTTGGTAATGATGAAGAATAAATATAAAAGTTTTGTTTTCTTTATTTATATAAATCAACATACATAAATAAGTTACTTTTAAATGACAAAAACAGGAACCTACGTCTATAATCGGGGGTTTCTCTGTGATTAACGCATGTTTGTCGTGTTATACCAAAAGCGAACAAGTATTGCCGTAATATAGAACTATGGTAAGGAGCTTTTACGTGAAGCGACGGCCGCCAGGTTTTCGCCACTCAGGACCAAATTGGAACATAACTTTCCCGTAATACAATACTTTCACTTATTAGTTCCTTTGTAAAACAATTAAGATTGTGATATTGGAAAGTAATTTTAAATTAATTATCAGCCAAAAGATGGACAAGCATTAAAAACTCAAAGATATCAAGTTCCAAACTAAACAAGTCGAAATCAACTTCGTTACAAACTCGGATCGATCAAATTTCGCTCTCCCAAGTAATTAAATTACTGATCATTACAACTAACAGTTAATTAATGGATTTCAGAGTTACTTTTACACTTCAACAGAGTTTCGGAGTTCGTAAAAAGTAAATAAACGTCTCTTCTAATCTCGAGACTTTGTTGAAACGTTTTCGGTACAAATATTTACCGCTATGTGCTATTCGCCCAGCCTGAAACTTTATTTTATTACGCCCAAGTTTTTCGTAAGTCTATATTTTTATTACGTTATTTTTATATCGTTAGATTAAAATATTTTTTTATGGTTTGTATTTATTTTCTATTGAAGAATTTATTTAATTTTAGATTGGTGATTTTTCTTACCTCGGGTATCTTGAAGATACGTACGGCTTGGTTTCAGATAATCACGGAGCGCTTGCATAGCTTTTGACTTGACATTAAGCCCTGGATCATTCAATTCTATTCAAATCAGATACCTCTAACTACTACTCAAACCAAAAAGATGTGCCAACTCATCCTTAAGACTTAGGCAAAGTCTATACAAATCTTTATAAAGTGTGGTCTTTCAAAGTGCAGAGGGCACCAGTACCAGTGGGCATAAATCATTGCTGTCGAACGCCTTCTATCGGGCTGGCACCTAAATCGCAGGAGGCATTACTCATTGGGGACACGCTACGAATAAATCCCAGTATTTTTCCTTTTTTCCTTAACGACATTCCACTTTGCGCCTTGGAGACGGTTCCGCGTAAGCGCTGATTTTTATGTGTTGTCAAATGTAAGCAAGACGTCGAGAGCTCGTCCTTGTGAGATAATGCCCAAGTTTATTGTACGCTAAGTGTGTATTTGTCCTTCGTAAATAATTTTATTGAGTTGTCGGTTTATTTTTTTGAAGTTCCTTGTGTCGTTAATTTATGTCTTGGACAAAATTAATCTGGCCTAACTTGTATTTTATTTCGTGTAGCCATTGAAAAAGAATTCAATAACAAATAAAAAATCCATAAAAGTATTTCAATACAAACTTGTATGTACTTCTCATTAGGTTGCAAAGCAATTGGAAACTCGAAGCTATGCATACAGATCTCGACATAAACAAAACGCGATAAGGCGGCTAAACTTTTTTCATTTCAGGCATCGAGAGCCAGCGAATCCGACTCACATTTAAAATATGGTATCCTTAGGAGGCGCGAAGCCTAGAGCGATGGCCGTTTTACCGACGAAACAAGTGCTTGCTCATTTTAATATTTCCAACTTTCCTTGAGCCTGGCGTCATTAAGCGAAAAAAGCGCTGCGGGCGAAAGTGGGCCAGCCGGGTCCTTTAAAACCTCTTCCGCCCATTGTTGTATTTTTTTCCCTTTCAGTCCGCGTGTTTTAGGAATTTAGTGACGGTGAAAATAATGTTTTCTTTTTAATTTTACCCAGTCTCTATAGAGTCTTTGTTTAGTTAGGAATAATAGGCGCCGTTTGTATGATTCGGGTTTTTATGGTCAATCATGCTGTGTAAATAGAAACTGCGTGAACTAATTTTTATTGTCCATTTAAAATGGAGTCATGTAGGTATAATAATTCTCTCCTCTACCATCATAAAACTCACACACAAAACCGAATAATTTCAGGTAGCTTCGTATTCAGAATGCACAAATCTCGTCACGTTTACCACAAACTGTCTTATTACGTCACATGCCTACTACTAAATTACTACCGCCAACGCCGCCCCTTCATACATAATTACTTCTAATGACGCCCAACTCCGTAAAACATTCCTCTTCAAACATTTAAAAACAACGCGTCATCTTAAAAAAAAACATTAGAAAATACAACCGTCGAAACTTAATTTAGACGAGCAGTAGTAAAGCGGCGTATTCACTAGATGACAAAATGTTGGCTAGCGATGACCACCACCAACATTGTGCCGCGTAGACATCACAAAATGTAGGAAAACAGGTGTTAAGATTTTTCTGCAACTCTGATACATACGTGAAATAATGCGCATCAATGTCACAAATAATGTTGGCAGACATTAAAAGATTTTTATCTTCAAGACGTGCGAGATAATTGCGTTAAACACTAACAATTGCAATGCCTTTCATTTTGACAATTCAAAAAAATTAATTGCATTATACGTGATATTGTGCAAGAAAATGTGTTACATAAAAGGGGTGCTGGGTAAAACGTGATTAATAGAGCAAGCTTATGACCCCGGACAACATGTTGATTTTTCTCATTTATTTTACCAGCGAGTACACAACTTTACACCGTCACTGAAACAAAATGGAAACTATGACGCGCATGAATACGTTCGGTTTTGTTTTTCCATTGACGTTGAAATGAATGGCGTGACGAGAGAGACGTAAACAACGAAACTGTGGAAGGTGACCGAATGGTAGTAGATATTTCGCAAATAACCAGTTCATTATCTCATATCTCGGATACATTTTTGGGTTAGATAGATACGCTTATATTTAACTGTTGGTCCACAGTAAAGGTACACATTCCCACGTACGAGAATGTTTTCGGAGAAACTTTGCTTAGCTAGAAGAATTAATGAATAAAAGTCACACAAGTTACGTGTGACTCCGGAGCTCCTAGACGTCGGAGTGTCAAGACACCGCTTAATATATTATCATCAGTCCATTTCAGCTTGTTACTTACTTTCAAGATTTGATAACTTCATAAGGCTTACATGTGTGTGTGCGCACACATACATGCGTCATCCCTTCATCTACGACAGTCCTTTGCCGTTCATAAATCAGGGTTGTCAAACAGCTTGGAACTTGCCAGATATATTGCTGTTGCGAGCTGTTACTCGTTCTACTAAGCTAAAAAGTTGCTGACACTTCGTATGGTCAGATGAATAGAATATGTCTAGTTTATCTGTTCAGAAGATATTGAGATAACAATCATGATCAGTTGCTGGTTATTTTTATCTCGTTGCTACGCTGAACCTTAGTATAATTTGAAATTAAAACTCCATTCGAGTAAAAAAGCTTTCTGAAATTGAGCTGACTAGCGCCAATTTCAACTAGCGCTTATCAGCATTAGCAAAATTAGGTTTTCCAGCAAGCGTCCTCTGAATTTCATACTCAACATTTCATATTACATTCAAAAGTTCACTTTACATATGAGAAAACGTCCTTTATATAATACTTTTCTATATGTTTGTTAGAAATATATGTAAAGGTCATTACGAACACAAATATAATGCAAGTATATGAGTCGTCAAAAATTTGTGGCCGACATATTTTTGTCTTTCCCGCCCACAGTTCATTTTTACCAAGACGTTTTATTTTTAAAACGCGTACCACTGATTCACGTTTCCTAATGCCTCTGAATATGACATTAATTAGCGAGATCTTTTTAAATGTCAACGCAAAAATCAAATTGAATCTTTGATAATAAACGCTTTTCAGAAACCTTATGATGAAGAAATTTGTTTTTGCTGAAATTGTACCTACAGGACTGGGGTTTTTTGACATTCGCTCAGGGTGTCTTTCTATAGTAAATCAGACGGTAATATTCTAATATAAATAAATAAATAAATTCTTTATTGCCATAAATAAGGTAACAAAAAATTTGAGACCCTGGCTCCAGAGCTAGGTTAGAGTACCTGTATTTCAGTAGCCACATGGCATATATATGCCAATTACAGGTTAACATAACATTGACAACATCGACGCCAAATTACTGCTTACTTGCTAACTTAAGACTAGGTATGTTACCTACTCAAGATCTAAACTGAAGAATCGTTTACCGTATTCAAATCTCGGTAAAATAGCCAGCTATTAATATATTAATAAATAAAACGAAATTATAAAGAGTCGGCCGCTCTATATCCTTCTTCCCAAAACACTTTAGAACGAACTATCCTAATTTAAAATACTTGTATCTGGTGCTCTGCAATAAAACGAATTTCTCTAACATTTCTGCAACCAAATAAAAATGGCCGTTTCATAGTGAATTTTCGCCGTGAACCATAAAATTGTTTTACGAGGCTAGAACGTAGTTAGTTAGTTATTACACACGACTCGTTCAACGTGAGAAATCAGTCTGTTTTCATATTTCTGCATTGCGTCAAATTATAATGTCATTTGTAGACGACGATATACATATTTATGAAGAAATTTAAAAAAAAAAAATTTTTAAACACTCACACTACGTTTTTTTTAAAGAGCATTTTCAATTGAGTTTTTTTACTTAAAATATTGTACTAATTGGTTACGTAGCCCTCAGCTATACTTCCATCTTTGACTGCAAGAAATGATTATCTCATTCCCTTCTATCTCTTGATGAGAATAGATAACTTTTATAAACTGTTACGAAGATTTAAACACTTCGTACATGTCGCGTAGCAATTACTGATTTACGTAGCACTACACCTGCTACGCCGTAGCTTATCGATGGTGATTGATAAACCGCCGTAGACACTTTGTAAATAGTATAGGATATGAATGAATTATTATGTCGTTTATTAATTTTCATATATCACACATTTAAATACATTACATTTTTAAATATTTCTTAAACTAAAATGATATAAAAAAAACATTATAAATATAACAAAATAGAGGTCCCCCGGTGTCGAGATCAGGCCCCAAGCTACCGGCTGCAGAGACAAGAACCTCCTCATAATGCGAGCCGTATCGAGGAGTACTGCCTTCTGTATCAGGCCCTTGATCCAACCGCCTAACAAAAGCCTCGAGAGATTTTGGTCGAGGCCTTCGGCCATCAGGCCATTATTGGCCGTTACGACAATCGGCACAATGATAGCCGAGCTAACATTCCACATGTCAACAACCTCGTGTGCTAAGTCGAGATATTTTATTTGTTTCTCTTTCTCAGCTTTCACGAGGTTCTCGTCATGTGGAATGGTAACATCGACTATCATTGCGCGGCGCGCTAATCGATCTATCACCACTATATCAGGCTTATTAGCGATAATAGTCCTGTCAGTAATGATAAATCGATTTCAGTACAACGTGACATGGTCATTTTCAAGAACTGGGTCGGGCGCATACTTGTAATACGGTACCTCTGAGTCCACAAGTTTATATTTCAAAGCAAATTGCTGGTGAATAATCCTGGCCACTTGGTTATGCCTGAGCAAGTACTCGCTGTTAGCCAGACGAGAACAACTAGAGATAATAATGTCAGATGGACTCACCCGGATGGTGGCATGCCCGACACACGTCAATGAATGAATTATTATTATTTTTACTACAAAGTTCAAAATACGTTTGAGTTTAAAAAAGATTAATTGTATTGTTTGTCAAGCTTTATTACATTATTACTTCGTGTGTTAAAATGCTTACAAACTTGTCTAATATTTTATTTAAGTTACAGTCCAAGTTAAATATTATTAAAAATCTGATCAGTTTCGTCGGTTTTTCATTCATACATGTTTGTCATTATTTAATGTAGTTTGCACATGTTTTTTTTTCATTAATTGCAATTAATGAAAATTGAATTATCGTGAAAGGTCTTGGTATACTTGACTAAATTCCCACAGTACCAAAACGCGATAGAAACGGTAAATCGGGAAATAATCATAATTACAAACGCTTTAAAAGACCGAAGTTTGGCGTGTAACAACGTCGTGATATTAAAAGAAAATATAATAGAATACTATGTCTGTCTGTTTACGGTGGCTGATCTCGAAAAATATTGTACAGTTCAAGAGCTATTATCGCCAATTGATAGCAGTTACAAAAATAATCTTGTCATTACATTATTATTATAACGTTTGATTACGTGCCAAGGAAAGTTTATATTTTTGGTAAAAAAAATATTTCGTTAACGAACGTAGGCCCAAAGTTTATTTTTTTGTGATATCTAATGGTTTAGAAATACAGGGTCTTATTTATCGGTCTAGTAGTATTTTGTCAACTCTAATGTGGATCAGTAAATTGATCCATTAACATAAAAATGTTGGTATTTAACGAGCGACGTCGAGTGCTCCCACTAGTTTATGGAGATAAAACATTTTAACGAGGTTTTTATATGTTTTCGATTGTGGGTGTCTCAACGAAATTGTTTGTCTGAAGGTACAGTCAAACACAAATTTTCCTTTCGACATGACTTGTTTTTAGCATTGAAAATGCTTTTTCGATCTCTTCAGTGCGTTTTCAAGCAAAGTGCGACCGGGGTCTAGCGTCGTCAATTATTAAGATAGAGAAATGAAAATGGTGTCAAAAGATGCGTTACTGAAAGGGTTACAAAATGTATTTAAACTTTTTTCTGAAAACGCCAATTTTTTACCGTTTCTCTAGGGATTTTTTCAAAGATTTTTAAACTTCTCAAAATCGAAGAGATATCTAAAAATAAAATAAAACAGCCGGGTATATTTAAAGGGTTTCAAAATGATACCAGTCTGATTTCGATAGGATTATAATTAAGGGTAGATGTTTTCCCCTCACCTTTTTGATGATTTCTTTCAGAATCTGGCCATTTGTCATATTTTATAAACTCCTCTGATTTATCTAGTGCCTTAAATGAAATAAATTTATTTCCAATACGGTCCATGAGTTCTGTGGATTTTTCAATTTTATTTTTAGGATCTTATTATAGCAATTACGTACGTGACAACATAAAAAAAAAAAATCGCGACTGAAAATGTAGCTTTTCTGTCAAATTTTGTAATTAAATGTATAGAATTTGAGGGATATAGATATAAGCTAAATTAATGCTGGGTTTTATAATAGTGTTTACAAACGAGAGTCCTATTTTCAGTGTAATTTATAAAATTAATGATGTTTTTGTTCAAGAAAGTAAATAGTGGTTTCGTTGGCGACACTTCAACTTTATTTGATGGATTTCTAACTATTTTGATGGACTTTGTAATTTGATGCTTAGTGTGTTATAGGTACCTACTAACAAAACGAAGCAAAATCTACCTAAGCTATCCTGAAAGTAGCCTACGTTCAGTAACAGACTCCTGAATCTATGCGGCGATTGGATGCCATGATGTTTGAAATGAAAATCAAACTGACAAAAATATTTAAAATAATAATCCACTTTCGCATTAGCATTATACAGGGTAGCACGGACCAATGATTGAGCACGCCACAATTGTGGCGATAAGTCCCCTCTTTGAGGAGTGGCTAGAGAAGCGCCACGGCGTCCTCACCTTCCGCCTGATGCAGGTCCTCACCGGATACGGCTGTTTCGGGAGGTTCCTGTTCCACATAAGGCGGGAGGAAACGCCCGAGTGTCACCACTGTGTGGATCGCCCGGAGGACACGGTGGAGGTCTGCCCTGCTTGGGCGGAGCACCACCGTGTCCTCACGGAGCCGATCGGCGGCGGCGATCTCTCGCGTCCGGCCCTGGTTCAGGCCATGGTTCGGAGCGAGAGTGCATGGGAGGCCGTCACCTCCTTCTGCGAAGCAGTTATGCTCGCGAAGGAGGAGGCGGAGTGCGCGAGGGAGATGCAAGCTGCACGCCCTCGCGCCCCTAGTCGCCGCAGGAGACGCCCCGGGCTTCGAGAGTCATGAGCTGACTTCCGGCCACCGTAGGGCGTGGGCTTGCGGACGGTGAGCAATGGGTAGCTCGCCGTCCGATAACGACCAGGCCCGGGTCGACGGCGCGTTGTGTCCCACGCGCGTCTCAAAGAGATGTCAACACCAACTGACGGGGTCCGTAAGGATCAATTCCTGCTGGGGTTGCGGGTTTGTCCGAAAGAGATATCGCGGCCCCGGCACACGGGCAACCGAAGGAACACGGTAGGGTTTTAGTCAGTAAAAGTCTGAAACGCCCTCTCGCTCTGCCCAGAGCGGGAGAAGTCATTTGATGATTTGGAATCCTCAAAAAAAAAAAAGAAGTGTACCACGGACATCGACGCGAAAACTTTTACCATGGAATCAGTACATGATTCTGAACGAAAATTTTCAACAGAAATAATTTCAACGCAGGGGGGTCTAGAATCACGTATTGAATCCATGGTAACAGTTTTCGCGTCGATGTCCCTGCATAATTTGAAGAAATACATAATTATTTTAATAAAATGGGGTGATATTATCGGATACACACTAGTTTTAAAATTAAAATATCATAATTACAATTCAATTTGCGCTAGTTATTGTAATAGGGGGCAAGCCTATTGCCATCAACCGGTGATGGCAATAGGCTTGCCCCCTATTACAATAACTGGCGGATTGTGGGTGTCTTATAGCTACCTACACCTCTGCCTAATCCGTCAGGGATTGCGGGCGTGATGTTATATTATGTTATTTACACTTATCTAGCTAAGCACACAGTCAACAATCATTCATTACGAATCGTAAGTACTGGCGTGACTGCGTTACAAAGCCGCATACCTACATTAAACAATTTTTACTGACAGAATAATTAAATTGGCACATGTACCGACCATTATTGCACAAAACTACGTTTTTTCTTAGTCCTACGTGACGGGTGTACAGAAAAAGTGTGACAGCAGCAAGGAACGGTGACGAATCGACTGAAAGCCGTGTCTATTTCTGTTTTGCAAGTTTTTCACTACAGTAGCCTTGACTCAGGCGAACACAACGAGCATTGAATAGAAAAATGGACGTTTTGTTCTTGTCTTCATGAATGTGATTTCGGTGTGACAGAAAATTGCGGAATGATTTCAGGAAAAATATTGTCCTTGTTCATATGTAGCTGTTATGTCGTGGTATGATTCTGGTTCTTATTTCATCGTCTTTCCAAGGTCAATGACCAATGTCCATGACCAATGACTCACACTCATGTGTTATAAAAATGAAAAAAAAAATCTTAGATACCGACTTTTTAACAAGACGAGGAATATTAATCACAAAATTGAGTTCCTGCAAATGATGGTTTATTTTCATCACATGATCAAACTGACTCTTTGACTAATTATCTATAATAAGGTAGTACCAACGTATCCCTAATATAATCTTCGTCTATAAAAATCAAAGGGTTTTTTATGAAACAGGGAAAATAACGTTGGAGCGATTTCGTCTGTTTGCTAACTAATTCCATCGGTTTTACTTTACTCTGCTTAGATTTAACCGATAAGTAAAAGTATAGCAATTTCTAGGAATATTTTAATACAGAGATACTTGGTATATAATTAGGGCGTGCCTCGGAAATGTCATGATTATTTTAATCTGAATTTTCCTTGTAATTAATTTTTTTTCGATCCGATCTCTTGTTAATGTCAAAGTGAGAGACGTCTTTGCAACGCCTTTTCCTTCTAAATAAATTATAGGGATTGACGTAGTTATTCAGACTTATATTTTTATATGAATCTATTATATTTACTTTTAAACTCACTACAATTTTGCTCATCACTTAGAATATAGTTTAGCTGCAGAAGCGAAGGTTCAGAAAAGACTTAAAAAATATGTCTAAACACAATCTCTAAACACTAAGAATAAGTCATATAAAAACCAACTGCAAAGCAAGTTTAGCCATATAAAAAAAAAACTGCTTCGATATTCTACTCCAAATTTATAGGGGTTAAAACCGTTTATCATAACGCATTTCCCCATGACTGTACCAAAGAAATGTCCCACTGTCGGAGACAATAGAAGGTCACTGGTGTATCATAGCAATAGAAATCGCTTTGGCAGTAGTAGTACATTACTCGGCCGCGATTTGGCTCGCACACAACTGTTAAAACAGGGAACGACCGGCACCGAGCAATAACAACCACTCGACGCGAGCGTACTTCCAATCATTATTCGTGTTTTGGGCATTTATTTTTTGTACAGACACGTACAGCCGTGAACTTTAAGGGCAGTCGGTGAGCGTACACTTAATTCTTGTAATTTTAATGTATTCTGCAAGGTCGTGTGAGGTGTTAATGCTTTGTGATTACTTGAGCGTAAATAATGCGTGTAGGTAGACATTCGTTGGGTTTATTTTCGATTCTAGAAAGACAGACGATATGAGTGAGTAATCTGGTGTAGTTATCGCAATGTTATTTCTTTTGCTCATACCTAGATACCGAAATATCAACAGCGTCGGCATCTACTATGTAGGTACAAGCTTTGTATTGTGCGAGTTAAATCGCTTATAGATTGGCCTGATTTATATTTGTTGATGTAACTATTTTAAGATGCGGCCAGTAAATATCGACTAATCCGAACGATCGTAGTTACAATATCATAAACGCCAGGCAAAGGTCAAGGTTCTCTATAAATTATAATAACCAGAAACATACAGAACCAGTCACTATCCTAAAGCCATGACGGCTGGAGGACTCCCAATTTATTTGACGCGGTTTAGCACGTCTTGTTCTTCCACGGATTTCTTTTGGCCGTCATCTCAGGGTTAAGTAGGTTAGGTAGGGTAGGGTAGGGTAGGGTAGGCCACCGTAGGCGCGGGCTTGCGGACGGTGAGCAATGGGCAGCTCGCTGTCCGATAAGGACCAGGCCCGTGTCGACGGCGCGTTGTGTTCCACGCGCGCCTCAAAGAGATGTCAGCACCAACCGACGGGGTCGAAAGACCAATGCCTGCTGGGGTTGCGGGTTTGTCCGAAAGGGATAACGCGGCCCCGGCACACAGGCAACGGAAGGAACACGGGTGGGTTTTAGTCAGTAAAAGTCTGACACACCCTCTCGCTCTGCCCAGAGCGGGAGAAGTCATTTGATGATTTCCCATCCAAAAAAAAAAAAAAAAAAGGGTTAAGTAGGTTAAAAGATATTTTGTCTCAGAAAAAGACACAAAGTCATAAGAACAATGCTTCTAAAATCCTGAAAGTGAGTTTGTTTGTTACGATTTCACGGTAAAACGGCTGAACTAATTTTGATGATATTTAGCACATGCGTAGACCATGACCCGGGTTGAGACAGGATAGTTTTTAATGCCGAACTCATTTTTATTTTATTTTCACCATGACGAGTAAAAGTGATTCCGATATTATATTTACAGAATGAACAATTTCATTTCATTGTCCCGGTAAACACAGACGAAGTTGCGGGCAGAATGGGTAATTAGTAATAGGTAATACGGACTGGTATCCACAACTCCACGTCAAAGCGCGTATTTTGCGTACGGGTGGGGAAATCGAAAACGAAATCGAAACCACGGGGAGCAGCAAATTATAAATAAAAAAATCGTCACAATCGTTACTGAAGCAATCATGATACACCCATGTAATGCACTTCGTTTTTAGAAACAGCGTTATTTGCGATTAAATATCCAGCAAATTGAATTTTGAATGAGTAAGTTTTTTTATTTTTTTTGCATAACTTAGTTCTCATCTTTTGTAAAATCAGAAAACTAACTTGGGGGAGTGCTACTTTGGGTCACTTGTTTTACGTTAGTAAACCAAAAATTTGTTTGTATCCTTTTTTTGAGTTAACGAATGAAAATACATGTATTGTCCATCCATCAGTAATTTCCAACCTAGCCATATAATCATCTTTCATGATCCTATCTATTCCTAATAACTAGCGCCCTGCGGTTTTACTCGCATAAGTCTCGATCCCGTGCGAATTTCGGGACAAAAAGTATCCTATGTCCTAATCCAGGTCAGGGTCTACCCGTGTGCCAAATTCCATCCAAATCCGGTCAGCCGTTTTAGCGTGAAAGCGTAACAAACAAACAAACTCAATTTCGCATTTATAATATTAGTTAGGATAATCTATTCCTTGGTCAGCCGCTTTTCTTAAGCCATTAGTACACGCCTAGAACCACAGTATCC
Organism: Agrochola lota; assembly: GCA_947364205.1. NCBI lineage: Eukaryota > Metazoa > Arthropoda > Insecta > Lepidoptera > Noctuidae > Agrochola > Agrochola lota. Next base: position 12,752,192 of record OX376235.1, on the reverse strand, counting down.
CTTATAAAAACACGCCTATTTCATGTCACACTTCTCCAACATGTGCAAAGCGTCCACAACATTTTTGTACACTCATAAATTCTTGGCCTAATATTATAATAACAAACTCAACGTTCTTCTGTAATCACTCGCCACCTTAATGTGCCGTAACTCAAATAAACTAGTTTTCGATGACACATAATTACTTTCAGCTGAACTATAAATCAGAAAGGCATACTCTGCTAATCATTGCAGTTGAAAAGTGTTACAGTCATAACATGTCTCCGAATTCGGAGTAAAATTTGTGCCGCTACCCTATTTACATATTACTGAAGGGGTTTCAGCAACAATCGGGGTCCTAATTTACACAATTTTTTTATTTTTTTTAAACGTTGCCCCACACTAAGAATTTCTTCCTGTGGGTACGTTTACAAACATAGAAACTCACATGCACTAACACCCAGACCAGGAACAACTACTTGCAGATCATACAAATATTTGTTCCGTGCGGGGATCGAACCCGCGACACGTTGCGCAGCAGTCGATCGCTCAGCCACTGCGCCAACCGTGTCATCAATTGCAACGGTAATGGGTTCAATATAATTTAGCTGATTTTATATAGCTATCTCATATCCAGATACTGATGATGATGGTGGCAGGGACATCGTCGTGAAATCTGTTACCATGGATTCATTACGTAATTCTGAATGCCCCTGCGTTGAAATTTTTGGTCGGTTATTTTAAAAAAAGTCAGCTGTCTATACATTTAACCGCGTGGGTACTGCACTTTTCTATAAAACAGCAGATTTTTTTTAATAACCACAAAAAAAAATAACGCAGGGGTATTCAGAATCATGTACTGAATCCATGGTAAAAGTTTTCGCGTCGATGTCCGTGCCGCCTTGTATAGAGTTTTCAAACCATTTCTCACATTTCTACAGAAAGATAATAAATACTACGGTGATCATAAATATTAGTTAGAGTATTATATTATATTATTATTCACTATAATCAAGTCTGAAATATCTGTTTACAGCAAAAAAACGCTGTAAATAGACATATTAGACTTGATGATTCGACGGTAACGTGCAGATGTTTTGATGACAGTGCTAATTTGATGCGTGCACGACTCTTAAAAGACACGTCACAATTTTTTATTTCGATTGTATGCAAAAACAAGTCGTTTACTTTTTAAGTACCTACGAATTTCATTAAAATAACAATGTGTTCGTTGAAACTGAAAATCGTATAATGTATGAGCAACATAAGTTTTTTCAGCGGTAGGGTAATAACATATGCACACATTATTGTTAAATATGGATGTTCCTGAATGGAATGGAAATCTCACACCTCGTTCTATATTTATTTTCACAACACATTGCTATGCTAATATCATATTTTTATGGCAGAAACAGACGAAAAATGGTAATGTTTTGCATAAATCTGTCACCAGTATAATCATAGGTAATAATTTGTACAACATACTGCCTAGTTTTGTTTACTCTCGTAAATATGTGCGTGGTATTATCATCTTTATGTGAAATGTGTCTGCGACTAAAATAGCGTACACTAAATTAGGGTTTAGTGGTATTATCGCTGTGTGAGTTGACACATTGAATATAAATATAGTGTTTTGTAAAGGTGGGACGATAGCGAAGAGAATATTATTAATGCGGTCATTCACTGTTCTAATATTAGAAACTACAATTTATAAACCCACAAAAATATATTTTTATATGTATTCAAAGTTGGCGTATTGACAGACTCATCTTTTCTTATGAAAAGGAAATCTAACTTAAATGCCAGTATTTTTCATTCCACAATACATAAAGCAACATAACAAAACCCTAAAAAAATAACGCCTAACTCAGTAACATAAAGAGAGTCATATAAATGTAATAAATTATATTTCAGATCAGCAGCTCAGTCACGTATTACATCACAATTATAATAATCGGCTTCATAATAATTAATTACAACAAGAGCCGAGCCTGAAAACAAACGCTAAACTTGTTCCGCCCACTAACGGGTCTGAATTTCTGACACGAGGTACGCCTACCGTAGATTCAGACTTAAATATTCTAGAATATCGTAGGTACCTCTAAAATATATTTGTCATACATTTAATAGACATTGTGCTATAACTAAAATGAATTTCTTCAAAATCAAAACTGACTCATAACAATGTACGCGTATGTTTGCTTTCAATCACTTGTCTTCAGCGAAATTGCAAATGTCATAAGTAACATCTTTCATAACAATGTGGGAACTGTTACGTACATCATTCGGCGAATAATTAACTGTTGCGAGTATAAATAACAGTGATTTTCGGTCGCTGTTCCATTTTTCTTCAACCAACTTCAATCCTTTCTTTAGTCGGGGACTCATTTTAGTTTTCCTTTTTTGTCTTACGCTTTGTTGAGAACGGAAGTGGAAATTGATTTTCTTTCAAACTCTTTCTATTTTCTCTTCTAATTAATTTCTTTAGTGGATGAAAGTTTAGAGTTCCACGAAATTGCTCGGTGGAGCGAGACTAGGTTTAAATCTAGAGTTACAAGAATTATAGAAGACTAATTAATTCGACGGTTTATTTATCATCCTAAGTAAGCAAAAAATAAAAGTTTGAAATTATTTTAGTACACAGACGATGGATTGGCAGCTTATTACTGGACACATTTTTATTTTTCTTAAATCATAAGCATCGCAATTACTTATTTGAAAACATTATCTCCCACGCCTTTAATATAAAGCTTCAATAAGATTTCTCCTCCAGTTGACGCGTCACAAATCCAAATTTTTCAAAGTCATTACAGATTATCATGATTTTACACAGAAAGAATACAACATCAATGAAAATGCGACGTATTTTAAATTGTCCGTTTCTTTTTTCTACGCAATTTCATCGTGCTGGGAGTTAAAATACGCGGAGCAATCAACACGCGATTCGGTTGCTCGACATCATGTACATCATTTTGTGTACCTCCCTAGGGGTTGAGGAATTAGCGACTGTATGCTGCAGCTTTTTCATATGTACGTTAATTTGTAATGATTTGTATGTCCGTAGAGTATTATTATTATTTATTTCACACTTGTCTACATCTTTGCAATGGGTCTCATTGACAGCTCTTTCCGGCAACCAAGAACTAAGAAGACATAATGAATTTGAATAAACAAAGATTTTAGATACAAACTACAACGTATACAATACTCCATATAAAAAAGCAAGCTATGTCACATCCTTCAACTTAAACGAAATTATAAAAAGTTGAAAAGTAACAATTGGAAAACCTGTTACAAGTATTCTTGAAATACATAAATCTGATATGTCTAAATTATTAACAAAATACCAATATTCAGGTCATAATTATTTGACTCATAAATACCAAAGTGAAGATAATCCCAAAACGATTCTTCGCACTGACATAACCCTTACGAACCGTGCTACGTCTACGTAGATTGTCATATCGCAAATACAGTCGTGTACGATTTACGAGAAGCGTCCCTTTGGGTTGTAGTAGATGAATATTTGACGAGTAAACACCTGTGTAGTATACATGGATATCTATGGTGATGTTAGGATGACCTGTCGGTAGAGAACCGAGAACAGGTGAAACCCATTGTGATTTCATTACTCATTTCAACGAAATACTTCGAAAAGGAACAGTTATTTTAATTTAACAAAAATATATTGTTAATTTATTTGATTGTAGTTAATTTGGGTCTTTTATTATCATATAATAACAATAATAATATGTTTTTTATAAAAATATTTAAAAATGTATTTAATAAGTATAAAAATGAATTTATAAACGACATGAAAATATAATATTTGACGGTTTTTTTAATAATAAAATAGTCACTATTACTGAAAGTGTTGTAATAAAAGTAAACATCACGGAACTACCCGAAGAAAATAGAACTGGAACGACTTTTGAAAGTGATTCGCGTGTAGCTACGGATGTTCTAATAATTTTGATGATCATTATTATTTTATAAGCTTAGAGCTGCATATTTTATTTTTTACTTTGTCTGACGATAAACAATTTTTATGTATCGATTTAAATATAATTTAATTTTTTCGATTATTTATTTATTTATATTTATATATACTTTATTGTACACCAGATTATAATTACATAAAGAAAAAGTAATACACTACAAAATATACAATTGGCGGCCTTATCGCTTACTGCGATCTCTTCCAGGCAACCTTGTTGTGACGATGTTTTTATTATAACCATAGATGACAAATCTTATAAACAACATACAAACTAACACTAAATGAAATGACTAAATATGAAATTAATGATTTTTACAAGAAATTAACCAATCCTATTAGTCCATTATCTGATTACCTCAAAATATAATAAATTCGTTTCAATTCTTCTATAAATGCAAATGATAATTCACTCATATAAAATACAGAATAACGATAGACGGATGTTTAAATAATTTCCCTCGGGCTTGAAACGAAGATTCATAAATAATAATAACTAATTTCAATGTAGCTCACATACCACGTTACTCTTATTTACAAGGGAAATGAACACTGCTCTATGCGCATTCATACTTCATTTCATACAAAACTTTACGTTGGATACGAACGCCTTTGTTTGTTAGGAAAATAAGTTTTGAAATAAAAAAAAAACTTTAATGATAATAGATTTTATTTCTGTAAGTACACGTCAATCATATTTAAAATAAAAACGAGATCGATGTTTCTTATTCGATTACTCTGAGAAGAAAGGCCGAAACAAACTCACCTAGTCTCTTTTAAAGTCCAGACATTATCTTGGTGAGACCATGAATATGAACACCATGTAGATTGGTATCTGAAATGGTCTTTTGAGAAAAGAACCACATTGATTGAGTCGACCTGTCCAGTCAGTGCACACATTTGTCAGTGATCGTGTAGCTCAACTCAGAACATAACGAGCTCAACATATGTGCTTTAATTAATTTGTCTGAGATAAAATCAATCGGCCAAGCTTTTTCCCAACTATGTTGAAGTCTGCTTCCAGTCTAACCGGACGCAGCTGAATACCAGTAAGTATTTTGTGTATTGTATTAATTTGTCTAAGATAGATTTCGGATATTTAGTCTACGTTTTGTCTATGTTGGAAAACAGCGTTTTCGGTACGCGCATGCAGGTCAATCGGTGTTGGTGTATGTTATTGCGTTTGCAAAAAGATAAAGACTTGCGTATTGTTTTTATTGTGAAAATATTTGAAAACAGATTCAGCTATCTAATTACGCAACACATTTTCGTAAACGATTGCGAGTAATCTGTCTCATTTTGATAGTTGAACAACATTCATTGCGTTATTTACGTTGTTGAGCAGATTTTTTTTTCGAACTTGTGAAGCAATGGATTAGCAATCTGTTTCAAAAACTATTCAGATTCTGATTTATCGTGTATTACGCAATTAAGGTCCGGGTTTCTCGATTTAACTGTGTTACCTACGTTTTCACATAATTTTGTATGTTGAAATCAGGAAAATACTCGTAGTATAAAAATGTTATTCTTAATTAATAATTTACTGAAATAATTTTGAATGAAGTACCTTTAATGCGGCGGCTGATATAATATTTTATACACAAAAGCTAAAAAATTGCGATATGTTCCGCAGATAAAAGTCATCTGAATAAGGGCCGATTTCTCAATCGGCAAATAACTTTATCTGAAGAATAATTATGAAAGTTTGACAGCTTCTGTATAGAAAATATATCAAAAAGACGCTTAAAAAATTGGCCCTTATTTAAAACTTTCATGTTATTACTTATTGTTTTGTTTATGAATCGTCTTGAAATGAAAATGTTAGAAATGGCCCTTACGCCCTTATTTGGTGACGACTTATCGGACGCTGAAAACAAGTGAACAATAATAGAAGAATAACCACTTTTAATGGATTCACTCAAATTAATCATGACTTCGGAATAGTCAATTCAAAAACACGTTATAAACTATTTCAAGCATTCTGTGAAAGAGCCCTATGTTTAACAGGCCAGAGCGTCACTTTCCGCGCAAGCCTTATTTAGTATTTGCTGCCGACATTATAGGCCACTTAGCTTTATGAGTGAATGGCCAATTAACTGCCATTTTGTCACTTTATTATTGTATTAATGGACCATGTTTCTTTTTCATTGTTTGACAATTATTCTTTAGTGTTTATTATTTCATCAAATCATAATGTGTACGGTTTTGGTTGATCTATTGAGTTTGTTATGACGAAATTGTTGTGATTAAATTTGTGTCAGAAAGTTTTCAGTTTTAGACTTAGTATTTGAATATTGTTTGGCAACTTTAACTAAAAGTAAGCACCACAGTATCATACTAATGTAGTGCATAATTTTAATTAGCGTTTTGAAACGCAATTATTTTGCTAACTGTTACCTGTTATAAGGCTGTGCGGTGTGAGGTTCGATTCTGTAGTTGTTTGGAATACATTTTATTTCAGGAAAACAAGTAGGTACCTACCTAACTTATAAACTGACTTGGATAGCCTTTCCTCCAGTTACCTTATTAAGAACTGAGCTGAGAACTGAACTTACTAAGACCCATCTTGAATCCTTTATCCCTTCCAAAATACAACAGCAATTGTTTTAGTAATTCAATCTTCCTACCCGTTTCTTAAATTAAACGTTAATCATGAAGATGATTATTAAACAATAACAAACAAATAAACAACTCAAAGTAATGATGAATAAGTAAACTTAATGAAAAATGTTCAAAAAGAAATATAAAAAGCAAGACAAAGGAGAAGGAAACTAATTATACTTAAAATTCGCGTCCAACGGAGTTGGTGTTACAATTGAAAGAACAAAAGAAAGCTCCCGCTTTTTCCCGACAGCTCTGGTTAGGTGATTATTGAATTCGAAATTGACAGAAGTTATGTAGCTCATAAAATATTTCCTTTATCTTATTTACATCGTGAGGAAATCTGGACTTATAGTTAGTATAAGTCTGAAATCACCAACCCGTCTTGAGCAAGCGTGGTGATCAATGCTCGTGCCTTCTCTGTGTGAGAAGAGGCCTTTGCCCTGCAGTGGGACAGTAACAGGCTGGTATTATTTAAGTCTTCCTACATTAGGTTAATTATTGAAGATATACAATAATTTAATATGACGTAGACAACTAGATAAAAAAAATGGTTTTTGAAAAAATACTCGCCGGTACTTGGTTACCCAATTATTGACCTTATTAAACACAACACTAAACTAATTAATTTACTAAATATAGGTACTTACTAATGAATAAATATAAAGTAGTTATTATCAAAAAGTAAACTTCCACAAGCAATACAAACTATATAAATCTTACCTTGATAGAAGTCGACGTCTGGACCTCGGCACACAAATAAGTCCAAGTACTTGCACTATATATCACTATACAACACGATGTACGGACAATCACATCTCAATGAGAATGGAACTTCCTAGTTTTTGCTCTAGTTTTGTTTATGGTAGTAGTCACAACCTCATGGGAACCGCGAACTCCCAACGACAATCTCTCAACCTTTGTAATGGAAATAGAAACGCAAACACTACAACAGGTACCAACATATGTACATAAAATACTTAATTTTCACTATTTTATTCATACATACATAAATATATTTGCTTTCCTAGCGTTTAATCACAACTTACGAGAGTATTAACAACCAGATTATTTTTTGTAAGTCTTTTCAGGACCGTTACGAACGCACTAAGATCTTGTTCTCGTTTGTTTTATCACAACCATGCCACCCATCCGTCTATTGTCTAAAAGTCCACGCTGATTCACGGCTACATCTCTTTCAAGTTCTAAACACTAATTTAATCTATATTCACAACACTGAAGAGGTAAACATTGAAACACGTTAAGATTTACATCTTGTTAACTTGCGCTACCATTTCTTAATAATTCCATATTAATTCACGGAAGCATCGCAAAGTAGAAGTTTACGGAGTACTTTCATATTTACAATTGGTTTATTAGATAGTTTTTGGCACAGTTAAGTTTGACGGAGTTCATGCTGAACACGTAAAGTTTGCCACCGAAACGCGGATACGCGCGCGTTTTCCACTAACTTCCAACCGGCCACTGAACACACGTCGCTACGAAATATGCATTTATAAATAGTTATATGTATCCACGTCCAAGTGTCTCACTAATACGCGAACCCGCCGTAGTTCGGAAGACGGCGGTGAATGTCAGGTGATGTCGGAGCTGTCAGTGAAACTGTGTTTTCAGTTTTCCAACGCGACGTGTGTTCTCGTACTGTTTGTGCTCTGTTACTAGAGGCACGCGTTCTACTGCAACTGCTGAAAGGCGAAACCTGTTGAAATAGGACGGGGGACTGCGTGCGAGCGAGATGGCATGACGCCGCGCGACTCCGTGCCTTGTTTCAGGCGCTTATTTTGCTTGGTTCGCGTGTGTGCGTGAAAAGTCGCGTGCTCACGACCGGCGAATCGGTGTTAGTGAGTTGTGGAAAACTCTCTTTAGGACGCTTTCAGAAGCGCAAGGATTTTCATGATTCCAAACAGCGCTCCTAATAGATTGTATTGAACATCGCATACTTTATGCTCACGTTATTGTTTTTTTTAACTATCTAACTACAGGGTTTTTTTTTTATGGAAAATTAAATAAATTATGTATCAGCTACGTATTAGTTTACTTGTTGATCTAAAAATATTTTTTGCCTTAGCTCTTGTTTTCCGTCAATAAAAAAACTATTTAGAATATTGACCTAGTTTAAGCGACTTTCATTGAAAATTAAATGAAAAGTTTTTAATAGTGTGCTAATTATGAAAGTAACTTTAACGAAAATAAAGTCTACTGAAATACTTAAAATAATATTTTGGAACAGAAAAATATATTTTGTTACTATTGTGTACTTTGTTTTATTGAAAGTGAATGAAAATAGTAATAGACATGAGAAAAAATACATTTATCAAAAAAATATGTATCTGAATACATTAATCGAAATCGTTTCTAAGAATCAGAGGTGTCGTTGTAAGAATTAATCAATTTAAAGTGGCATCAAGTCCAATATAAACAAGAGGCCACACAGACGCATGTCGTAATCAAATAGCACGCAACTTGGAGGCTGTGTAGGTCGGCGAGCGAGACAAAAGAACGGCGGCGAAACGAGTGCGAGCGAGACCACGACACGCACCGTGATGCGCACGCAGCGCTCGATACACCCTACGACCACCACACTCACACCCCCGCCAAATCTATACCGAAATGGGCGACCACCTTTGACAGCTCGCTCCAATGTAGCGATGTACCCTTCATTATATCGGGAATCAATTGACAAATGGGCACCGTGCGTTTGTGGTCGCTGCCCGCACACCGCCGCACCACCACACCAACACACCATGACCTGCATCGTCTGCATGACCACGACCACGCCGACGGCCCTTTGTTTATCTTTTTTTAAAGCCTCCTAATAGAGAGACTCGTGCCTCAAAATCCTAAAGGACGGTCGCTTTGACGACCGTACCTAAGAATGTTTCGTCACAAATTAATTGAATGTCTTTACCTTTTGAATCTCCTTGATGTTACAGAAACTCAAACACAAGTACGTTCTATTCTTTTTGTCTCGTATTCTTCGTTATTGTCTTATTCGTTTCATATTTTTCAGTCTTTTGTAGAAGGGTTTTGTCTGCGTAGTTGAAAACTAAATTGAGTTTTAAAGTTGACGTAGGCAACAAAAAACTGGAGCCTCGCGGCGGAGTACAATTGTAGAGAAATTCAAAGAGCCTGAATTTATACTAAGCATTCTACAACAGAGAATTTGAGCTCCAAACGGCAAAAATAAATGATTTCCCGATAGAAGCAAACTTTTCAATCAAACAAAACTAATCAAGTATTTTCCTATCACAACATGAATCAACATTCAGAATAACAAAATTCCATTCATCAAATCGAGTACTATAAACAAAGCAATTGCTGCTGTCGAAAAACAAATCGTACAATTTTTTCATCGCACAAAACTTTTTATGACCTTTCATTGTTCTGGAAGCCTTAGTCATGCTCAATTATGAGTAATTAGCCGAACATGAAAGCGGTGCAGGTCGTGTTACGAGACGGGGGCACAGCTCCAAGGGCGCCGCGAGAGGCATTCCACTCTCCAATGAAAAAAAGTATTTTAGAATTATTAAATTTGACCTCCGCGAGCGCTCTGATTGCTTGTTTTGAAATATCAGGGGAGGACAGATCAAATTAACATTTAGAGGATCAGTGCGTCCCTTGGTATATCTTCAGAATTGCGTTTGAAGTTTAAATAAGAATAGTACAATTTTATGCTTAAAAATACCGCAGCGTACCTTTAGTTAAACAGATAAGATAATTTCGTTTGCATCTGTGACCGTATCCTTTACTTATCGTTAAAACTGTGCCATGCGTAAAGAAAATTCGTGTGAACTTGAACTTTCTCCGCCTCCCCACGTGTCGCGATCGGTAGCGCCATCTGTGGGGTACGCTGAGAACTCAAAGCTCCACGTGATTTCAGGAGTCCACACACAGTGATTCCACATCCTCCCATACATAGTAGTACCTACATAATTAAGTATAATTGACTAAACTTATGTATCTATGAATAAAACACATACCTACAACTTAATGTTATTAATATTACCTATATTTTGAACAATAACTTGAAAGCATTTTTTTGTTATCCAAGCTCCTTTATTAACTTCAGGTTATCAACCTGTAAACGCCCACTACTAAACATGGCCCACCTTGGAAACCGTTATAATAAGCGAACCTGAGGCAATATAACTAAATAAGTAGTTCAAAATAAACATTGACAAACTGGGAAAAATAATAAGGGAAATAATACCTAGTCGGAGGAAAACCCTTATTAAATAGGGAAGTATTTTGTTTTCTTATAGTAATGGCTACAATCCTTCTATGTATTTCTCTTGTGTAAATATGTAGGTAGTTTATTTCTTAACTTTATTTTCTTCTTTTTTTATATTGGTATTCAGCTGCTTTCCGTTGATGCACGCCGATCATGGCTTTAACTTTATTTTCCTACTGAAAATAAGAACATGAAAGAAAAAAAAAAAAAAATCGAACAGAGGTACATAATGCTTGCATTTCAGTTTACTTTTTTAACGAAAATTTCTGCAACACGACTGAATTAAAGTTTACAATTAGTATTACTAAGTTCCTAACTAAAATTTAGAACACAGAATTGAATATAATGACGGTATGAAATACTAAAACTAATATTTCGTTAAATGACCGCAGATTACTTATTGCTATTAGACATTTGAGGAAAAACTAAAAACATTCAAATTCCAAACCAAAGTATGTTAACGCTAGCTTTTCAAACCTGAGCGAACATAGACTTCGCCCATAAAAAAATAGCTAATCAGTCCGATTAATTGCATATGCGAATAACATAAGCTCTTTTAAAACGTTGTCACAGTGCCAGGCGACGCCACTAACAGTTGGTTGGGAACCACCAAAATAATTAGTATGTCGCATACCATTTCTATTGTTAGAGTCACATTATTTCTAAATTGTTATATCTGGTAATCCTCCAATTAGTCGACTACAAGGGATTACACGCACATTTGGAGCGCCCAGTGCTTCTAATTAGAAAATCATTATCGCTGCGTGATTGTGTGGCAAAACGTTTTGTTTGTATGGACGTGGTCATCCGGAGGGTTATGGTCGAGCTTTCCAAACACGAAGTACCTATCGTATTACAAGTTTCGTTGGTCTAGTGCTCGCAAAAGCTAGCTGAGCATGAGGTCCTGGGTTCGATTCCCATGTCGGGCAAAGTGCTATTGGGTTTTCCGTTAGGAATTTCTCAGTAGCAGCTGTGAGTGTGAATTTGTGCCTGGCTGTTGGCAATAAGCTCGCCCCCTATTACATGGGACTTAAACATGACTGCGAAATTTGGCTTAATATGGGTATCCAGTGATGCCAGGGTTAGAAATGCCTAACCCTTCGGTGTTACAGACTTGATGTCAAGTTATGTTACAAGGCTCGAATGCCATGACATACTTAGGTATATTTGTGCTTGTCAATTTTTCGGGCTGGTTTTTTTAGATCACTTAAATGTGTGTGTCCGTATGGATTGAGGAGCCATGTCTCATATTTAAACGCGGGTACTACCAATATTTAGTAGCAAATTATCCGATTTTGTAGGCCCGATCCTGGAATCCCCTTAATAAGTTACAGGCTGTTTAAATTGGCTCCTCAATTCAGACGTCTGAACTGACGAGCTACCTCAGAACTCGAAAACTAACCGACGGATATTATTGAAAATTTGGTAGAATTTAAAAGTGTATATGCGTAATCCGTAAAAAAATGGGTTTTGTACGGCTGAATTTGAGACATCTACAATGCTTTGATTTTTCATAAAAATCCAAAAATTTCGCCGCACTGTTTTTCATAAAGTTATCGTTATGTAATATTTTGTAGTCTGTCTTATAATGAGTTTTTATACATCAAAAGAATTGTTTCAGTTAATTTCAGACAGCTTACTCAGAGATTACAAAGATTCATTTAAAGAAAATAAATAAAAACAAACTTGCAATTTGCAACAAAACCTACCGAAAACCAATCCTATAAAGCAAGCAAAACTTATCTGCAAAAGCGACTATTCATTGTCAACGTTATCTCCAAAACAAAACACTGCCTATTCGAAATGACGCTACATTTACAAAGATAGGTTTAGCAAATAGACGTCGTACGTCCAGTTTTAACTCAAAGGCGCCTAAACATAGCGACCACCAACGTACAGTCCGCTCAGATAGTTTATTGAGCACATTCCGTCCATGTTCTGCTCTGTGTTTCATCTCGACACATTCATCAAGTGTTTCCGGAGGTGTGTGAAAAATTGTACCGAGCGAAGTCTGTATGACGTGGTTGTTTAGGTCGGTGATGCGTGGATGTGGATCTATTTGTGGATTGCATTACCTCGTTTTTGGTGTAACGTAACTACCTTAAATAAGCTGAATTGTGAGTCATCATACATTCATTGATGTGGAATATGACAATAGTTTAAACAATCAGAATGATTATGGGCAGGGAAAGGGTTAATTATAATTATTTTGTGTCGCGTGTGACCGCTGGATGCGAAGTATTCATGGAGGGTGTATACCTATCCAGGTTTATCCCGCTGCGAGGGTAGGTCTCTTCCAGTTCAGGCGACGCAGACGTCCTGCACCGATGGGTTCCGGTATCTTCCTGAATCAGCTGGCAGCTATGTCCTGAAGTCTTGAAAGGAAGTGGTTTCTTGACGTAATAACACCGAAATGATAAGTCTTCATTAGTGTTCAGGAAGCGGATGCGGGACTCTTCAGGAGTACTAGTTGAAGTATGAGAATCTATAAAGTACTTTGCCGATGTCTACGAATTCATCAAGTTTGCGTGCGCGCTTATGTACTGACCACTTTTACTTTACCGAGAACCGCGCATCAGTTCCTGTTTTCAGGTTTTATTTGATAAAATTTTACTATGTTTACATTGCATCTTACGTCTAACCACCTTTAAATGTGCAGGGAAACAAGAAATGTCATATATCACAACATTCCTTATAAATTTACCAATCTACTGACCTACTATAATAACTGTATCTAGTATATATCCTCGGAAAAGATATTTAAGTGTAAATGGTAAAAAATGTGAAAAACTGTTCTACATATTAAATTACTGAAAAAGTACTGAACCAATTCTTAAGTTACAAAAAAAACCTCAGGCCGGTCAATTGTCTTAAGGAAATCTAGTATTTAAAACGTTACGACTACATTTTCAAGCACGTGAGTTGCCTTAGAATGCCAGTTGGAAACATTAAAAAAAAAAATAACGAAGTAAGAATTTTACAACATTTAAACTTTCTGAAGGGCTAGATAACTAGAAGTTAGGTATAGAGCTAGGTCTCGAATTCCTACATACCTGGGCGCACTAAAAAAATAACCGAGCGAGCCTTATAGTACACGCATATGATGTGTAACAGCTGGACCCTAAGCTGACAGTACAAACCTCTCGGAAAATGGGTTGGTACCATCGGACAGCTAACTATAGCACCGCGCGCGCTTATTGGTCAAATCAAATAGCACTTCCCCGGCTTCCTGTTACACACTTCCGTCCCTTTTTACGAAATCGCTTCCACCGATTGCAGGAAAGCGAGAGGAAAGATGTTACACATCAAAAACTATAAATTACGGCTACATACCCCACGTAATTGAGATTATAAATGGTGTATATTTACGATTTTTATGTAAAATCACTATTTGAGCACATGTTTGATGCTAACTAGTGTTATTAATAACTATCCTTTAAATGACTCTAATAAATACCAAAACATCATATAATTTAAACTATTTGGTTTCGCATCGTCACGAACATATTTGTCATGGTAAAAGATGATGCAGGCTACAAATATTGATTGCAAACCGATTTCAATCTTTAGAGATTGAGATTCAAATGTAGGTCTATGGAAAATAAATATATTACATTGACCACCTCTCATTCTGTCTACAACCTAACAATCATACCTAATAAGGCTAAGCGTATGCTGAGACGCAGGTGACGCAGCACAGCACAGTACAGATTTTGCAGGCTAGGGCAGGCGAGACAGACATAGGCCGCGAGCGCATGCTGCGACGCAGCTACACAGACACATTCGGGTCCTAGCTAGTACAAAAATCTATCATTGAAACAAAATTATGAATCAGTGGTAATAAACAAGTGACGACCTACACACGTCGCGCAGATATATGTGGCTCTACAAAGTGACGCAGAGCAGTACAGACACATGTCTGCGTCGCACGTGTCAGTACGTTCATGCATTACAAAATCCGCTCTACCCTGCGCTGCGTCGACCTGCTTCACCTGCGTCTCAGCATACGCTTAGCCTGAGAAGTTACCGAGTATCTACGTGCTACTAAAAACTCAAAACAGTCCTAACATAAAAACGATTTCAAGTAAAACCGTTTCACTTTCACATAACAATGAGAAACACAAAACAGCGCTACGGCTGTCAGAACAGAACCCGTTAACGTTACGGTTAGCAGATAGGTACACGCCAAATTTGACGTTGCTGCTAATCCAATAACTCCCTGAGGCACATTTTAGCCGCAACTTTTGTACTACAGCCACCAAATAGATAGGGGCAAAAGGCTCGATTGTTGTGGTAGGTTTTCTCCAGTGGATTTGGACAAAAAACGGCATTAAGATATTATGGTCAAAATATCTGGCGATCAAGTTGATTTTCGCCTGGTTAATGACTATATGCTACGTGTAGGGTTACTCACTTTCTTCGGCTCAGTTCTGCCGACGAGTGACGACGCCGTGCATACTTCGGCCGATGACGAATTAGGTGTAGGCACAGAAGAATACAGATGGTTCACTTCGAAAATTATTGAAATAAAAAGCGTCTCTTGCTATGACACAATAAAGCGCAATTCAGGTCGCACAGCGCTAATTACGTCTCCCTCTATCGCATAACTCTTAGATCTTCTGTCTACGTTACACTCATTGAATTGGCCCAACAAGTCGAGTCCGCCGCGTACTTTTAGCTTTCTGTAGCAACTTGTAGCATATGTGGTGTAGGTACGCAAGCTGTTACAGCCTGTGTGACCCGTAAAGTGAGCCCTCTTCACTTTTCTGTTAAGTGCAAACGTTCTTCATGAATTCCCTCAAGATATTTTCATACATATACCTACGAAGGTATTTACCTACTTATTGTATGATAATAAAAACTTAAACAAGTATGTGTTAGTGCGTTCGGCGCTTGACGTGGCAACACGTCGTGTCCGGGTTCGCAACAAGCCAATCGTCATCCTGAGGATGCCTCGTTGAGAGGTGAAACACGTGTCGATTTCTAAAAGGGTTCTATATGGCTCTTTAAAAACAGTTAAGCGGATTAGGTTACTAAATATACGTCATCTATTGTATTTTTCAAGTATGGCACTTAAAATAATAGCGGTTTGAGTTTATAAATATTGATAGCTATGTGGATACCACCGTCACTGTTATAGAATATTTTCTCTACCTTCAGATATGGTTTTCATGTTCTTACACACTGCCTGTAATCTCATTTCAATCATTTAATTTTAAAGAACATCGGCTGAATGGATTCTGAAGTTGAACTATACGATACCCAACTACAACAGATAACAAAATTTTGCACATTTAACATCCACACAATCTTAATTGAACCGTCTATTACCAATAAAAACACATTATTAGGCCACATAACAAAACAAAATGAACGAAACATTTAGAAACAATAGTTTTAGATCCGTCCTCGGCCACTCCACGACAAAGAAATGGGTCAGTGTCGGCAAAGAAATAAAAATACCCACTTGTGTCTATATCGAACGTTACCCTTTTCATCTCCACAAGTGTGGAACTAAGATGTCACAGCGACAGCGAAGTCGCTTGTATTTATACTGACTTGTAGCGATATGTTTTATCGATAAATTCGCCTATTTGTTCAATATTCTTTGCTTAGAACGTTAGAGAAAATGTAGGAAAACCTTGGAAAGCATTTTGCGACGATATATTTTGATACAGTTATAATATTAAATACCTATCCATCTTTAGTAAGCAGACATTTATTGTGTATAAAGTTTTCAAAACAATAACAGATAATGTGTGTTAGGATACCTGCCTACGTAGGTAAAAAATCGGTACTTCAGCGAGGTATTCGATAAAGATCTAAATGCATATATTCGTAGTAAACCTACCTCAGAAGAACACAAAGCACTTACATTCCCCCTGAATACGTGCGCCCCATGGGCTGTGTAGCAATACTAGCAATATCGGCATTGGGGAATATAAATTGTACGCAAAAAACAATAAACATACTGACCCGAGTTTTCCTTACAAGGTAATGAGGATGGACTGAGATAATGCCAACATATTAAAATGCGGTTTCTCGATACTTTTGTCAAACATGATGAATAAATTACGAAGTCTCCAGCAACTCATAGCGCCATCTGTGGCTGTAGCCATGAACTACAGGCGATAGAGGAGGCGAAAATGAAAAGGGTGAAGATTTTACCAACGATGCTAATACACAAGAATGTTTCTTAGTTCTTAGGTAGGCTACCTACTGCGTCAACAGTGGTATGAGCAAATTACAATATAAGAAACTACATTTTAGTTGATGAAAAACAAAATAGGAAAATAATAGAGGTATACAAAATGTACAGTTTCCTCTTTTCGTCGACTTTTCGAGTTGTGAATGAGGTGGATTAGGATTTTAGATTCGTGTGCTATATATGATTTGGTTTAAAGGTAGAATACACACATGCAATGAAGCTCGCCGCTCATTCTTCTGCTCTGTTTCTTGAGAGCTGAAAGAGATTGATTGTGGTAAGCCCCAAGAAATCAGTGGCCCTATGAAGGAAAGATCTATTTAACATTACTGTTCTTCGAGATATCGTGATGGCCCAGTGGTTCGAAACATGAAAAGTGACTTTTTCAATTTATATGTCCTTTCTGAGTTTATTTTGTATACTACTGACATCGGTGAAGGAAAACATCGTGAGGAAACCTGGACTTATAGTTAATAAAGTCTGCAATCGCCAACTCGTTTTGAATAAGCATGGTGATTAATGCCGTGCCTTTTCTGTATGAGAAGAGGCTTATGCCCTGCTGCTGGACAATAATAAGCTGTTATTATTATTATGTTCTTCAACAAACCCCTGATATACAGAAAATAAAGGAAAATGGCACAGCAGTCATCCATGTCAAATGCCATCACTCGTCCCCTCAGAAGTTTCCATGCCCTTTCAATCAGCCTGCCTACCACGGCGATGAAGGTCCTAATGTGGTGACAAATAGCTTGTTATGACTGCGACAACACACCGTGCCAGGTGCTCCAATTTTGATTTAGGACTGCTCATGTCTCTGTACCTGATGACATATCAATTACGATTTATTAATAGACACGTCTGAACGGTTTTAGATGCGACAATGTGATCATTATTTTTATTGATAAGGTAGGATAGCTTTGTGGTATATCAAAAACATAGACTATTAATATATAAGTTTTTGATACACCACATTCTTTATATGCCCATTTCCAATCTTTCCACCATTGAACTAGTTTTTCTTTCTTTAAAATAGATAAAAATACTATCTATACGACTTACCAACAAGATCTTTTATTTTACTAATATTTGTAGAAATGCAGGCACTACAATATTTGAATATACTTAAACATAATTATACCAAGTTACTGCGTTCACTGAAAATATAAGAGCAGCAATTTCAAGAATGTATCTGTTTTAGTTCGCGTTAAAAGTGTTAGATGGCGCTATGAATCCCTCATTTTAACAAAATACTTAGTGCCTGGTCGACCGGGCTCTGCTCGGATGGAAATAGAGAAGACGAATTTTCCTAGAAATGAGACCTATCTAGATCGATTTTACGCCCCCGAAAACCTCTATATTGCAACTTTCATCGAAATCGTTAGAACCGTTTTCGAAAACGTGGTTACCAAAATATATTTATATACAAATATTGCTCATTTAATAGTACTTATAGGATTTATGTATCAATTATAGTATATTATATCTCTATACTTATTACTTTGCACTAATGACAACCTCATTTTTATATCCACGTAATCACTGTCCATTCCAAGGTTGCCTGGAAGAGATCGCAGAAACAGTTATGGGCGCCCATTGCATGTCGTCTAGAGTTAATTTGTTTGTGCTTTTTTTCTGGTGTACAGTCACGAGCACCAATTTGTATACACAGAGCAACTTTAAAAAGTAATTTGCTCCTACTGTGTTGATTTTTATTTTAAGTTGTTACGAATATAGTATTTTGGAATCCATATTAATATGAAATAGGCCTTATCAAAGTAGAAGTCAATATTTCACGAGAAAGCCGCTTTTGAATTTTGCTATTTATTTATTACTGCTCGTGACTGCACAATAAAATATATAGTATAAATAAATAAAAAAAGCACCAACTGTACGAGTATGTTGTTTACCGGAAGCACCTTATAATTATAAATACGCAATAAACAACTACCTTCTATAAAATAAACGATAATCAATCAACGTCAACAATTTAATTATGTAAATACTGAATATTGACGATGTAGTTATGGAACCACAGCCCTTACAGATTTTGCGTGTATAAGCACTTTTGCCCAGCACGATCTGTGTGGTCGCTGAGCTTGCATATTTGATAGATTATGATTGTTTAGTCTAAGTTTTAGATAGTTCCTTAGTTCGTGATTTACATCCAAATCTGAAACACGTCTCAATATAGAGTTAATTAATTAATTAAATACTTTTTTTTTTTAAGTCCTTTAAGTCGCTCCCAAACCTGACTTTGTTGTTCACATCTTCCTACATGTTTATTAGTTGCGAAATAGTTATAATGACCTGTTTTGTTCTTCGTCTTCACTAGATTCTAAGTACTTTAAATACACCTAGGTATAATATTTCGTATTATGTACCTAGTTAGGTCAATCAGGTTTACATATTCAGATAGGTTAGTAACAAAAAGCAAAAAAGACAACGACTTTCCTGTTATTTTCCTTAAAAGGTTTAAACATATTAAGGTAAGTTTGTAATTACAGGAAAAACACAAAAATAATTAAATCAATTTACCTACATATTTAGGGCTCCCACCAGGTGGACCGATGACCTGGTGAAGGCCGCATGAATCCGCTGAATGAGAAGCACAGAACGGATCGAAGTGGCGGTATTTGGATGAGGCCTATGTTCAGCAGTGGACGTCTTTCCGCTGAAATAATGATGATGAAGACCTACTTAGGCTAAACTTTTCAGGGTATAGAAACGACAGGAAAATATAAATGTCTATTTCCTGTGGTTTATGGTGTCCATTGGCTGTCATTCTGTCAAACACATGTCCTACCAACTTATCTGTGAACTGAAAGAGGACGGCACCGTCGATTCAGTTGCAGTTGCTAATTAATATAAGGTGCCCAAAATTGAGTAAGTTTTCAAGAAGGAAATTTCACATTAGACATAATCGTTTAATAAGAATTACAGTTTTTACAAATTAAAAACAATGATACAATGAACAATGATATATGAACTATGTAAAAATAATAAAATAAATAAAAAGAATTTGATAATTTACAGTTACGTAGGTACGCTAACAGTTTAGTCTCAGCAATAAACAATGATAAAATGAAGTGGAAATTCAGCAGATAAAATGTGGGGGGATACAACTTTCATTTAATGCGAAGTTAAGGAGGTACCTACCCTGCAAGAGGTACCTGGATGTCTAGCATTTAGTTATGACCGTACCTAACCCCTAACACCAGATTTGACTAATTATAATTAGCAGTGGTACCTAGTGGTAGTGTAGTGTAATAAAAAATACAAATTGCTTTACAATAATTTATTGAAAACCAGGTTTACAGTAATTGTGATCTTTAGATGAACCTGCATACACAACTTCATCCTGGTTGTGAGGCCATGCTCCGCTTATTTCCGTACCACTATCATCATTATCACTATCGCTTTCGGTTTCAGTGTCACTTACCACTTCTATAATAAAAGGTTTATCTAAAAACAAATCATGTTTTAAGTATTCTCCTTCTAACCTGCGAACGTGTTTACAATGCTGTGCCCACTCGTGAACTGTAATAGCGTCAAAAGCTTCTCTAACTAGGCGGGGAATTTCAGCATTTTTGTGCTCAATATTTACATCAGCAACTTTTCTTTTTATTGTGCTCCATATGAGTTCAATGGGATTGAGATCACAGTGATAAGGTGGTAAATATAAACATTTGTGTCTATTGTCTTCTAAATTTTTTTCAATCTCATATACAGGTTCAGGCTTGTTTCTCTTAATTATTTCTAAAAGCTGAGGTTTAGTCAAATTCTCTCCGTAGTCAATTTTATTTTGGGTCAACCATAATTGCATATCTTTTTTTAAGGAATTCGTATTTGGGACTTTATTTACACAAATACGGTAATAAGGAGCATTATCCATCACTATTATGGATGGCTCTCGTAAATTAGGCACAAGTTTTTCAATAACCCACTTTTTAAAGTTGGTACTATCCATCTCGTCATGATAATCACCACTTTTTGTGTTTGATTTAAACACAAGAAGTGCATTTATAACAAGTCCAGTATCTCCTCCCGCATGATCAATAATATATCTTTGCCCTTTCGATACAGGCTCCAATACTCCGTCTTCACCCTCTCCTTGCCAACATTTACCCGATGTATGCGAAGAGTGAATATAGGTCTCATCTAAATAAATTATGGACCGGGGCTGGGGAGATTTATTATTTTTATCCACTGCATGCAAGTAAGTACTTAGCTCTCCAAGCTGATATTTCATTACGCTCCTTAAGAACCTTCCGATTGGATTGAGATTTTTTTTAAACGAAATCCCACTTTGTGAAGCAGCTTTCACAGACTCTCTCGCTGTCCTGTGTAATTTAAATGTCTTTAAGACCTCTAGAAGTTTTTTAACAGTAGGGACCTCTTTTTTAGCAGAATAAAATTCATGTACTTTCCTCCGTATAACTCCCATGTCAAAATCATCAACATGCATAAATCGACTTTTACGTTTTCTCTCCTTGACTGGTGTGAAATTAGGCCTTGACTCTCACCTGAAATTTAAGATAATAAAATAAATGTTAGTAAAAAATTGAAATCTGGCAGGTTAGTTGGCTCACTCACTTATCAGGTTACCTAATAGATGTACGTTACCGTAACGCTAACCTGCAGCAAGAATAGAAACGAATATTTCGTGGACTTAAATAATTAGTTAAATATCGGGTAATTTATAACAAAAAAGTTGACAACACTAACCTGTCGCTGCCGAAATTCGTTTGTATATTTGATTAAATGGAATAATCGGAGACCCCGCCCGAGCTTCTTCTTCAAAAAAGGTTTTATCCTTTAGAATGTTTCGAGCATCACTTTTAATAGCTTTCGGCATATTTAACTTTATAAATTCAGCAATATCACGACAAAACAACCAGAGAACCCGAATGTAGTAGACTCTGACAATCGAATGACATTTCAACATGACGGCCGTAGTTCCAATTTTCGCCATTTCACAGATAAGTTGGTAGGAGTTATACTGCTTTATAACTCTTTTTAGTTACCACCGAATATCGCCCTTGCGCTGTACCAAATTCGAATTCATAATTCAAAATATTTTATTTCATAAAACCCATGGGCACTTATGAAACATCAGAAGCTAGATGCACGGGTTCCAATTGGTGGTTTCTTAAGGAGAAGAGCCGACAAGAAACGAAGAGATGATGGAGTTGAGAAGATGGTCAATAAATCTACAGTCCACTAAGCCTACAGCGTACTCACATTCACACAAATATCCTTTCACATGCAGTATTTGAGTGGGGTAAGGATAAAATATTTAACATAAAAATGGGCAGGCACCGAAACTTTTACTACATTCTTACACGGTAGTTAATATTTAAAATTATCGTAGAAAATTACACGGTAGTGAATCACTACCGCAGACCGTGTATTGGTTAAAAACACCGTTCTTCTACGGTAATTACCGTGTACCTGGTAACACTGGGTGAGAATGGCAGATTTTCATAAAGCTTTAGAAGACTGCTAATGCAGCTTTTTGACGCTTCTTATACACGTGCGGTCTATGGGTCAACTACACGCAGCGTGTGTACGGTACTCTGCGTGTACTCGTAACAACGCGTTTAGGGCGCGCCTCGCTGCTCAGACGCGTGCGCCGCTCTGCGAACTACAGCCTGGACGCGTTGGCAAATAGGTGGGATTCTCCACTGTTGAAGCAGTTGATAAGTTTTCATACGATGGGCCCGGCCTGGCGCAAGCTTAAATTAAATTATATGGATAAACTGTACTAACACCAGGCTAAGTAATTGTGTAATTGAAATATATTACCAAAATGTTAGGGGTCTTCGAACTAAGCTAGACTACTTCAGAAATAATTTATTGGCATCCGCCTCGGACTTATTTGCTATTACTGAGTCTGGCTGCAGTGAATCCATACAAGATGCGGAAATGGTTCCACCCGGATATAATATATTACGATGTGATCGAGCGGATGGTCGAAAGCAAGGCGGCGCGCTTCTCGTGGCCACACACCGGTTCGAGCTGCGACAACTACCTATCTTGGACGCGTCGATAGACACTTGCGTGTTCGAAATGGTTTGTGCAACGGTGCATTTAAATAAACGTTTTTTGTTTGTGTGTTGTGTTGTCTACATTCCGCCAGGTAGTTCGGAAAATGATTACATGTTGTTATTTAGAATAATAGAAAAATTGTGTGATAGTTATGGAGAAGTTATTGTAATTGGTGATTTTAATTTGTATTCTTGTCCTGCTAATATTAGTAATTATTTCGAATGTTTTCTATCATATTGCGAGTTCACTCAAAGTAACACAGTACCCAACCATTTAGGTCGTCAGTTGGATTTGGTTCTGAGTGCGGGCATTAGCGGAGGGGTGACGGTGGTAGCGGCGGATGAGGCGCTGGTGCCGGTCGACGCGCACCACCCGCCGCTAGCGGTTAGCGTGCGCCCCGCCTCCGCCCCGCCGACGTCCCCCGCCGTCGCCCGCGATTCTAGTGCACACCATATTAGACCACAGTGGAATTGGAATAGGGCTGATTTTCAACTGTTATATTCTAGGATTCTTTCCATTGACTGGAGTATGATGTGCGGAATGCATGATTTAGAAGAAATGTTGAACTTCTTTTATGATAATATTAATTGTACTATTGATGGGTGCGTACCCCGGAAAAAGCTTGGTAGTGGAAATTCGCGGTATGTATACCCAGTATGGTACACGAGAGAAATAATAACAAATATACAAATTAAAGCCAGACTTCACAAAAAATTCAAAAAAACTAAGTTGGATAATGATTATCACAAATTTGCGGAATGTAGAACTCGTATAAAAAAGTTAATAGAAACTGCGCATATACAACATAAAAATAAAATTCAGTATCAGTTTGTAAAGGATCCGAAATCGTTTTGGCAGTATATAAGATCGAAAAGGAAAACACTAAATAAGCAGAGTATCATAAAAGAAGGTCAACATCTAACAGATGATGAGTGTGCTGTGCAGTTCGCTGACTTTTTTGAGTCTGTGTACAGCAAGGAGCCGCCCAAACTGGACGCGTGCGCGGCGGCGGCGGAGGTCGGCGCGACCAGTGCACGGGTACACATTGAGACGCTGAGCCTCGCGGAAGTTCAGCAGGCGCTTGGGAGTCTCAAGCCAAAACGTTCGTCTGGCCCAGACGGGATACCAGCGTTTCTGTTCCGAGACTGCGGGAGGGTACTGGCGGAGCCATTACTTCACATTTTTAATGCATGTTTAGAACAAGCCACGTTCCCTCAAAGGTGGAAGATCACGCGCGTTGTTCCGGTTCCTAAAGGAAAACCAAGTTCAGATACCTGTAATTATAGACCGGTGGCTGTACTCTCCACGCCTGCTAAAGTACTCGAGTCGGCTATTCAGCGCTCCGTTCAGGAACAAATGCGTGCGCGTCTGTCAGATGCGCAACATGGGTTCCGACCTGGACGCAGCACTGCTACAAACCTTATTAACTTTATGGTACAGGTGGTGCCGGCAGTAGATGCGGGGGTACAGGTAGATGCTGCGTACTTCGATTTTAAAAAAGCGTTCGATACGGTGGATAATGACATCTTGTTAAGGAAGCTCGCGAAAATTGGATGTACACTACCTCTGCTACAGTTCTTCGCTAGCTATATGAAGGATCGCCAGCAATATGTCGACTACAATGGCTGTGTATCTCAACCGTATTACACGAGATCGGGCGTGAGCCAGGGCAGCAATGTAGGGCCTCTCGAGTTTATTGTAATGATAAATGACTTGCCGGAAGTCGTCAGACATGGGACTTGTTTATTGTTTGCGGATGACCTGAAATTGCTGCTCGAGGTTCGGGATCACTCGGATTGTGAACGCCTACAGGAAGACATTGACAGAGTGGTCGAATGGAGCAATGACAACAAACTGCATTTTAATGTTGCTAAATGTTCGGTGATGTCGTTCACTCGCGCGCGAACTCCCTTGAGTTATCAGTACAAGGTGGAGGAGGTGCCGATGCAACGAGTGTCTCAGGTACGAGACTTAGGGGTAGTCTTCTCTCAGGAACTAACCTTCCGTGAGCATATCAATAAGATATGTAAGAAGGCATACAGAAACCTAGGTTTCGTACTGAGGCAGTCCCAAGGATTCACCAACATCACGACACTAAGGGTACTATATGACGCATTAGTCAGAAGTCACCTCGAACATAGCGCATTCATTTGGGCTCCTCATGAGGCGAAATATAGCGTTATGTTGGAACGTATCCAAAATAAGTTCACGAGACACTTGTATTACAAGCTGTATGGGGTATATCCATTATACCCATTGATGTACCCTACACTATTTGTTCTGGGTATGGTAGGGTATAACACTCTAAGAGTACGACGGGAGTTTTCGCTCGTAGCGTATGTAGTGAAACTACTACGTGGCGTGGCGCATAACCCGGGAGTGCTGCGACACCTACAGCTGTACGTTCCCGACCGGTACGTGTGGAGGCGGCAACGCCCGCCCCTGCTCGCTGTGCCTGCAGCCAGGACCAACCTACTGGCGAGAACTCCTCTCACTAGAGCCATACGCGTGGTGAATGAGGTTTACGGGAGGGTTGATGTATTGTGGTGCAACTTGAGTGAATTCGCAAAAGTTACACTATTTGTTATATGTTATTTAGATTAAGATATTTTTTAACTAGGTATAAGGTGTAGATTTAGGATTTAGTTAGTAAGGCCAATCTGTCGCATTGGATCATAGATCTGTAATGATAGTGTAGGTAAGATTTTTATAAATAAATAAATAAATAAATAAATAAATAAATAAATAAATAAAGTTTTAAATTGCTGCTAACACCTATGGATATAATTTTTGAATAGGTATGGCACGGACATTGACGCGAAGACTTTTACCATGGATTCAGTACATCATTCTGAACACCCCTGAGTTGAAATTTTTCGTCGGTTATTAAAAAGAAAATCTACTGTTTCATAGAAAAGTGCAATACCTACGCGGTCAAAATGTATGGAACAGCTGTTTTTTTTTTTAAATAATATATATATTTCATATAGATATTATTATTATTATTATATGAGCGACATCTCTGAACAGAGCGTCAAGGTTTCATAGCGAATCATTATGTGTAGGTTTTTTCAATGAATTACTGCCTCGTTGTTCAAGTGGTCGCAAGCGCTACTGCTGAGCATCGGGTCCTGGGTTTGATTCCCGGGTCGGGCAAAGTGTTATTGAGTTTTTCCAACTTGAATTTCTCAGTAGCACAGTAGCAGCCCGGAGTCAGGATTTGTACCGGTTGATGGCAATAGGCTCGCCCCCTGTTACATGGGACTTAAATAAACTGGCGAAATGTGGGTGTACTATAATAGGTACACCTCTGCCTAACCCTTTGGGGATTACAGGAGTGATGGTATGTTATGCAGTCAATGAGTGTGTTTAGGAGCTCGTGGCTAAGTAATAACAGCCGAATCGGTCGATCCATCAGGTGAAGCTACGCTTGCCTGGGTTGGTCCGTGGACGGGTGACCATCTTTACATACCAAATATAGCATATAGCAAATAATTTTATTTAATGTTTTGTGTTGCATAATGTACATTATTTTGCATAACTACTATTGTATAGAATCAAGTTATTCTAACTGAACAGACAGCTGTGCTGCTGGGGAGTTTGTTGCGCCACTTGTTCTTCCCAGCTAAGCACTAGGAAGTGGTGAAGGGCGGGCGTTGTTGGGGGACTGTCTTATGTAATTTTGACGTTTGAAAAGTGCTGATTCTCAGCCTATTTTGAATAAATGACTTTTGAATTTGAATTTAATACCTCTGTACGGCTTAAAGTGCTTTCCAAGGAAAGCACGTTTAGCCGTTGGTCCCGGCTGTTATTCGTGGATCTTTGACAGTCGCTGGTCGTCAGAAGCCCGAAAGTCTGACAACCAGTCTTACCAAGGGGTATCGTGTTACCCAGTAACTGGGTTGTGGAGGTCATGTAATATACTGGTATTCAGCTGCATCCGGTTAGACTGGAAGCCGACCCCAACATCGGAATAGGCTAGGCAGATTGATTGAGTGTGTTTGGAATAACCTAAACATATTCAGTTACTACTTAAAACCTGTACTTTGACTTCCCCTCAAATACCTACAATACAACAACACAACAATACAATACCTAGATCAAACACGTGAGGGAATTAATTATTCCAATATTCCTGGAATAACGATGGTATTATTATGCCAGCCAGTATTTCCTGTGTTATAATATCCTACCTATTTATAATAACCAATTGGCAAATACACGTCTGAATAACACAAATCCCCCAACCGATTTATTACATATCTCATAAATTGAATATTACAGGAATAACTGTTTGTAAATTGTAATAGGTACGTAGTTATTGTTATGAATAAAACTTGCGGTGTCAATATTTCCAGTATCGGTATTTCCCTACATGTGGAATGTTATACCTAAACAAATTTGTTATTGTTTGATTTCCACCAACACAGCCATGGTTTTTTATGATTTCCAATTAAAACTAGGCTAACCTAATACTTAGTTGAATTTCTGTTGAGTCGTTTGATTTATTAAGAAAAACGAATGGAATAAATTATACCACGCACGCAAGCCCACGAACATTTCCTTAGTGAATATCAGGGTCAATACCGTGTAAAAAAATAATTAGAGTATGTACCTACATTAAGAAGTTCTTTTTCAATTCATTAATTTTGTGAACATAGGGTAAAAAAATAAATAAACAGATGTTTTACAAATAAATGTCGGTCTATACTATGTCCCGCCAGAAGGCATACAAAATTGTATAGGTATCAAATGTAACAGAAACAAAATAAAAATATGTCCATGTCACAATTTCATGCTAAACACTAATAGTTGAAAATAATAATAAAATGTCAGTAAATTAAGACGGTACACAGACAAATAGGTATTCAGTCACAATCTCGTATACAATAACAAATTAAATTTAAAAAAATGTCAACAAAGAATAAGGGAGCAACATTTCAGCAATTTTTTTTCTCAGATAAAAACTCAGTCGCGTTATCCTTAAAAAAAAAACTGTTAGCACGACACAGGACCTAACTGTGCCTAAACGCAAGTTTTTTAATGCCTAAAAGTCAGTAAACAAAATCAGAAAAATATGTGATATTCTTGAGGATATTATGCTAGGAAGAAATTGCGTTGAAAATATAATATAACTAATTTGATACGATAGAAAAAAATCACGAAGATACCTCTAAAAATTTATTTTTACGATGAAAAATCATAATAACATGCTATCATTCTCAATTTTTGTCAGATTATTCTATAAGCAACATACGAGTATTAGTGTAATAGTGTTTTAATTTTTTAGTCCAATCAATAGATTTTTGTAAATAGATAATTGCTTCATATTTTGCAATAAATTACCAGCGTTGTGTCATCGCGCTTCTCTTTCTTTTCTATGCAGTCCGTCAGTGACTGCGCTTTAGCTGTTGTCAGCCTCTTAAAGCAAATATTGCCTCGTTGGTACTTTTGCTCTTCTGCTTCGTTGGACCACTACACAGTGGTCGCTAATGCAGAACATGACGTCCTAGGTTCGAGGTGCTGTTAGAAAGATAAGACAGTTAAGAGATGTAGAAACCGCGCGTTTGGTCTATTTTAGCTACTTCCACAGTATTATGTCGTATGGCATTTTACTGTGGGGTCGGGCTGCTGACATTGAATCCATCTTTATCTTACAAAAGAGAGCTGTCAGAGCCATTTATGATCTACATCGTAGCGAATCTCTCAGGGAACTATTTGGAAGGATTAATAATATGACGGTACCTTGCCAATTCATTTATGAAAACATTATGTATGTAAGAAAAAATCTACATATTTTAATAAAATAAGTGATAGACATAATTTTAATACTAGAAATAAAGATAAAATAGATCAACCATTTTTCAGATTATCTAAAGTACATAAATCTTTTATGGGGTACTGTGTTAAATGTTACAACAAAATACCTTGTGATATTTTACAATTAAATGAAAGAAAATTTAAAACTCATATTAAAAGAACAGTTTGTAAACAAGCATATCACAAATTAGAGGATTATATCCAAGATAAGAATTCTTGGAAACATGCTGGTCCCGCTCCATAGGATAATCTAGAATCTAGACAAAATCAAACTGGTTGCTATTTAAGTTGTATAAATTATTATATTTTATTATATGACATTGATTTTACATTCTGTGATTACTTCCTCACACACTGACTTATTAATAGTAACTTTTTTTTTTTTTGGAAAGTTTTTTTTTCAATTTATCTGTTGTTGCTCTCTTTTTAAAATTATTTTCTACCTATTGTGGTATAGTAATTTTTTTTATTTTATTTTTAGATGCATCGTCTTCACATATAATTATATAACGAATGTACCTACATACAAAATATTGTAAAACATTTTAAAAGAGTAACGGTAGAGTTTCTTGCCCATTCTTCTCCATACGAAAACTACCTTTTGGAAGGGGCGACTAGAATCAATTCAATTTTTTGTAATTTTTGACGTTAAAAAGTGCCTTGCAAGGGCCTATTTGAAATAAATGATTTGACTTTGACTTTTGACTTCGATTCCCGGATCGGGCAAAGTGTTATTGGGTTTTTCCATCTGGAATTTCTCAGTAGCAGCCCGGAGTCTGAACTCGTGCCCGATTGATGGCGGCAATAGGCTAGAGCCCTATTACATGGGGCGTAAATATAACTGGCAAAATGTGTGTGTACTTAAGCGTACCTCTTCTACCGGGAATACAGGCGTGTTATGTTATAAAGCAAATACTGCTGTTTCATCATTCAGCTGTTGCGAAGATAGAGGTGGTATTGTGGTGACTGGTGGCACAAAACTTGGTCGAAGTTCGTGTTCAGTATAAACATTTTAACAAACACGACATAATTAAAACTCGCTCAACACAGTTAATGCCAGCGCTCACCCGCGGACGGCGTGGGACGTCCGTCCGAGGAGGATTTGCTGTCAGCCAGCGCTCACTGATGATTTGCGATGCGGCCAGCGGCCGCCGGCTCACTACTGCATGCTGCATTCCGCGGTAGCCCGTGGTGTGCCACGTGAAAAATGCGGAGTGCACCCCCGCTTGCACTGCCTCTCCCCCGCGATTTTATGCTAGCGGACTCCGGTGCACACCTAGCCTTCGCATTCCGCCGCAACCTGCCGTTACCTCAAGCGCCGCATGCTGTCATGCCGCACCCGATGTCGTCGCATCCCACTGCGGTAACCGGGCACTCTTCAATGCCACAGAGAGAAATCCCCTTTGATGCTCAATGGTCGGTCTCTAAGCTTTGAAATCTATAACTTATTACCATCAGATACGTACATATTTACGTTGGTAAATTTAAAATACCCTGCCCTGTCGTCCGCCGACGTGCGCTGGTCTTTAAAGTAAAACGGAACATCATAATCATACAAATAGGTAAAATAATAACACAACAAAATGAATATGTACGTTTAAATGTGGGCAAAGTGAATGAAATATTTCCAATGATTGCATACAAACTCACGATTTTACATCGTAAAGCTCCGCATTAAATGCGACGGCTCAATAATAATCCAAGTTATTTTGTTTTAACTGTAACACACATTGAACTATTCAGGGAATTTAACATGGCGGACACAGCATTGAGTTCGGCCGCGGCCATAATATCAGCAGCTATTGAATTGATACCTCTGACAAGAAGATTAAAATATGCTATTCATGCGCACTGTTATGACTGAATCAGGCTTTACCACAAATTTTTTGGAGTAATTATTTTTTGTTTCAGTGTAATTGAAATTATATTTTGGCGATTAAAGTATAGTAAGCTTTTAGCGTGTAGGATAGTTACTGTTTACATTTCAATTCAATTGATTAAATTCAATGATGCAACAATAGTGTGTAGCCATATTATTTTCGGCACCCTCTTTAAATACAAACAAAGTTTTAAAAAGCATTCACTATGGCATTCATAAAGCAGTGTCCTATGTCACGGGCACTATATTGTATTCCGAAAGCAGCGAAGTATTCTAGACTTCTAGCTCTGAGTTAACTCTTAACCGAGGGAGTTAAGACTAGAATCCGAGCGCAGCGAGGGTTCAAAGCTCGCGCAAGACAAAGACACCTTTATCCCCGAGGAGAATACACCAATTTCTTCAAAACAAATAAAATCATTTCATTAATATGACGCCAAATCCAACATCGCGGGGGTACGCGCCACAACAACCGATGACATGCCGCCAGAAACAAAACAGCGGTTTGGCTAGTCTAATAATGTACATTATTTAATAATTTTGCACTTGACCGTATAATAGAAAACATTGTTTTATTGTTGTAATAATTTTTATTGTATCTACTTAACAAATTACATATTATTTTTACTTATTAATCCGCCATAATATCTGTATTAAATTGCTAAACTAAAACCCATGAAATGAGAACTCTTTGGTGGAGCTGTACTTTAATATATAAAAAGATTTACGAAATTAAGTACTACATTATTGCCCGACTAGAGGTTAAATGACTTGCATAAGATGAGGTTTGCATGACATAACTTAACATTAGCGAGCAGTTGATGAAAATTTGTATTAATTACTCATTTAATACTAGGTATATGCTGTTAGAACTTAAAACTAACTACGACGCTAATTACGAATGAATTAATGGATATAATTATTTTGATCTTTCACCTATCACATAAAACTTTTATAGCACAAAAAAGTCTCGTTTATTTTCACCGGCCGTTTTGATTATTTAAATCTATTGATGAATATGTCGATGATCTGCTTGGCGGCGCGCGGCTTGTCTTCAGGCACCATGTGTCCCGCGCCGACGACCATCGCCTCCATGAAGAAAAGTCCGTATTTCACGAAACTGAAACAGACACCGATACCGCCTATTAGTTGGTTGCCAAACTCAAGTGACAGTCCTTTTTCTAAAATACTGTTTTAAAGAATACCGGTTTAAAGAATTTATTCTCCTATAGAACGCAAACAGTTCACTTAAGTATGAGACATACAAAATAATCACGCAGTTATAAGGTAACGTAATGATTCTGTGAGTCGATAAAAGGAAAACAGAATATTCAACACTAGGATTCTAAAGATATTAAATTCAATCAAAAGGTTATTAGGTTGTTGAGTCTCAACGACAAAAGAGTATGAATGTGTTTTACTCACGAATTAATTTGAGATTTATTTTCTTCATCATAGAGACACTCTCTATAAGCTTCGAGGTACCCTTTTCTTCCAGACCACTGGAGGCTTCTGTACGTACGAACTGACAGCGCGTAAGGTACCGCCATATCCAGCTGCCCGCTGAAGATAAAAACAAGAAGGTTCGGTATTCACATCACGAGAGTTGATTCCATTGATTAAAAAAACCGGCCAGGAGCGTATCGGACCACACACAAACAATTAAGGGTTCCGTAGATGAGATAAATTTATCCCATGGACTAACTTAACATTGTAGTTGAAAAACATGCTCTCCCATACATTCCAACTGCATAATTAAGTAATTTTGTACGCACAATATTGGGAGATTTACCATGTTATTTTAAGACCACAGATTTCTTAAGAGCGTTTATTCTGAAAGTTGGCAACGTCGCAAATAGCTGTCAAAAATTTACCTGTTTTGAATAATTTGCCAAGATTACTGTATGGAAATACGAAATGTGGCTAACTAGGGAACTAGAATATTAATAATGAATTGCAGTTATACCATTGAATTTGATTTTGTACCCGTTTTAGGTGTAAAAAAGGCATTTGGAAAGTTTACAAATCCTTTTTTTACATCTAAAACTAAATATGCGGTGTTACGATATTAATTATTGCATTTCATAATCAATATTCTAGTTCGCTAGTTAGCCACATTTCTTATTTACATACAGTATTATTGTTTATTTATTTATTTTCGATACACGTTTTTGGGTTACAGAAATTGATATGTGTACCAAATTTCAACTTAAGAGCGTTTTCGGAAATAGGGCAACGTCGCAAATAGATGTCAAATATTTCGCTGTTTTGATTGATTTGGCGATATTACTGTATGGAAATATGAAATGTGGCTAACTAGCGAACTAGAATTGCAATTATAACACTGAATTTGATGTTGTAACCGTTTTAGGTGCAAAAAAGGCATTTGAAAAGTTTCCAAATACTTTTTTACATCTAAAACTAAATATTAGGTTTAAATCATTTATTCTCATAAAAGACAAAAAAGCCACTTACATGAGAACAGACAAGAAACATTAAGTAAACTTATTTTAGGTAACCGCCACCAAGTATATGTACTAATAGTATTATATAAAATTATTCTATACTCATTCAACAGTTCAATTCTCAACCATTAAAGTACATTGGAGGACGCTAGTCAAGGCAGTTTTCAATTATGTGTTTGGATAACCGAGACTTAAAACTGCTGAGAGAGCTAACGCTTTTTATATATGTGGGTAGATTATTAAACAGTTGTGGTCCTTCATATGTAATACTCTTTCTAGCGTAATTAGTGCGCATTCTTGGCAAAACAAGTAGACTTGGTCGACGAAGACTGCGTTTAGTAATTTGAGATTTTTTTGTAAATGATATGTCAGTGTGGATAGTTTTGTCTATAATTTTTCTAATCAGAACACAAGTATTATATGTGTAGAGTTGCTTGATATTCATTAGTTTCGTTTCTTTAAAAATTTTACGAGTTGGTGTTAGGTATGGATAGCGAAACAATATCTTTATGACCTTATTTTGTACTCTTTGTAATTCTTGCAACTTCGTTTTTCCGGCACTTCCCCAAATTTCTGTGAGATGTATGAGATGCGACTTAATAAGAGAATTATAAATTGTATAACGTATCTTTTTAGGTATGCACTGGTTTATACTATAAAGTGAGCCTGTAAGTGCTGATAATTTATTTTTAATATGGTCTTTTTGATTATGCCATGTTAAGTAATAATCTATTCTCAAGCCAAGATACTTTTCACAGGTTTTTTGATCTAGTGGGATATTATCAATAGCTAGTGTGTCGTGCTGCGGTATATTTTTATTCTTAGCTTTAAAGACAACGTAGCAGGTTTTTGAAATATTTATGGTTAATAAATTATATTTGAACCATTCGAATAGCACGATAATATTCGGTGTTACGATATCAGTTATTGCATTTCATAATCAAAATTTTAGTTCGTTAGTTAGCCACACTTCTTATTTTCATATAGAAATAAAACTGGTAAATATTTGACAGCTATTAGGGACGTTGCCAACTTTTAGGATAAACGCTCTTAATTGGTCCGTTAGATTCAGAGACAATTGGCTGTGACAGGCCGACAGACAGACAGACACACGAGTGATCCTATAAGGGCTCCGTTTTTTTTGAGGTACGGTAACGGTAGAAACATCTACGGAATTTTTATTTAGCATCTTCTAGAAACTTACTTGTAACACAAGACTCCATAAAGCTCCATCAGTTCCTCCAGCCAAGGTTTGACAGTAAGGAATTCATCGCTATGTAACCAATCGAACACAGTCACATCCATTACAGAAAACTTCTTCTTTTTGACATGAAGTGCGTTTTGAACTTCTGGCTTGTTTAAAAATGTTTCTATTGAACTATCATGTGGACAAGTGAACTTATTATCTTCACCATTCATGTAATTATAACTATTAACGGGTGCAATGCCAAACATAGTTTCTGTCGCTTTTGATGAATACTGAAATTAAGAAAAAAGAAATTGACCTTATTTATAGATAGACACAGATATTCAGTATCCGTTGCAGTAATTTGAACAAGCACGTCGTACCTACCTCTTTGTAAGCTAATAAATTGTTTTCTCTCCAGTTCCGTCTAGCCTCTGATTCCAGCTTGTAAATATCTTTCGCTTGCTTGTGGTCTATGAGGCCCATTTGTAGCGCCCACTCGGAGTAATGCAGCATCGTCGGTGGATCTATGAGCCCATTTCCGATCGCCAGGCCCTACATAGCAGGCAACAAGCTTATACATTCATAGTTCCAATAAAATGAGTACCTAGCTATACTATGATTAAATAATATACTTTACTTACTCTCAAATTAATTGGATTTAAATAATCTTTATCGTGATGTATGTAATGTCCAAAAGCGGGAATGTATTTGCCAGCGTACGATTCACCAGCAATGAACAGAGGGGCTTTTCTTAATTCCGGGAATACTTGAAGAAACTGTTGGATGAAGCTTAGAAGACACCGGCCCACCTGCGCATAGGAAAGATAAGAAATTCTTATTTAATGTTGTCTATATTGAGTCAGAGTCCTTAATCAACATTCTCTTCCCTTAATTCCATTTTATTTGATGTCGGCGCAGCATCTCTGCTATTCCATACTTCTTTATCAGTCGTCATTTCAGTAGCAGGGACCTAAAATCTTCATAAATTATGGTACAGGTATCGAAGAATTTTGGTTACATTACGACTAAGGTAAGCTATCTGAGTAACCAAGAAGAAGAAACTATTTAGGTTACCGGTTACAGACCACAGGCGATGCGCTTTTATTTCGGTAACCGGTATTAATACTGGTTGTATTCAATTTAAGGTATCCTTTAAAAATACCTGGAAAAAAAAATGTTGTAACCGAAATAATACCTGTATTGATCATACCCGTTTCGGTCCCTGTTCGGTAATACCTTTCTGGCCGTATTATCTTTCACACAGTCCATCCATCGTTTTTGTGATTTTCCTACTCTTATAGCATCCACATTAATAATCAAAACTTTCCTCACGATATTTTCCTCATTTTTCCGCATCACATAATTCTCATGCCCAATATAGATCAGTCCTTACGTTCTCCATAAAATATCGCTACTCACCTCATCCTCATTGGTGGCGTATTCTCCTCCCTCGGTGAAGCTAAAGCCAGTTCCTACTGGATTGTCAATGAAAAGAAGCGAGTAGCTGGAACCCCATGTGATAGGCATTCTTTGAACTGAAAAGCATTAAATTTATCAATAGATGACATCGCAGTCAATAGTGTCAGTTGTGTTTCTTATAATAAGTGTTACCCAGGTATATCACATCCCGAGGCCTCCACTTAGGAGCAACATAATACAAAAAAAACAATAAACTTAGAAGAATTTACAGGAGATATAAAAGAAAAAAATATTTGGTACCTGATCCGTTGATAATTTGTAAAGGACCTATTTCTCCAAAGAGACCATATAAAGAAGAAGAACCAGGCCCTCCTTGTAACCAGATAACCAACGGTGTACTTTCTAGATCAACTCCCTGCGCGGGAAAATACCAGAAGAACAGGTTCCATTTACGAATTTTGTCAACAGTGAAGTACGCAGCGTGACTGTTGAGGCCGGCGAACAGACTCGGGTCTACTTCAGATAGTTTCTTGGCTTTTCCGGCTTTGCCATGTTCAATTAAGGGTGTTAGGATAAGAGGACCATCCTTTTGGCCATGTCGAGTCGCAGTTGCACCGAGAACAGAACTGACTGAACACTGACTACTGAAGAAAAATCTGTAATCAAACAAAAATTTAACTAAGATATATAGTATCCTCGCCTTCACATATTCAACGTGGTACCTATATTATTGTGCGATTGGGTTTATATAAGATTCTGCAGTAGCTAGACAGCTACATAAATGCAAAACTTTTGGATCAATGACGAATACATCATAAGAAATTTAAAGAATCAAATTTGTACCTTTGAAAGATTCCTAAAATATAGTTCACTATGTGAAGCAAAAACCCTATTGTGGTCCCCATATTGAATTGAAATATATTCATTCTATAAGACCTCAAAACACATCTACTATTGCGCTAGTCGACACTTCTACACTTTTGAAGATAAACACACGGATTTTAATTTATACTTGAAATGAGTACTTGTATACACGCACCACGAGATCAATAATATAACTAGCATTTTAATATAACATCAGCCGTATTTAATGTAAGAATTTTAGGTACCTACCTAATAAACAACACATTCAACTGAAAAACCCATCTTACGCAATATTTAGGACTTATAACTACTTACGCACGTTTACTCACATATGTATAAAATAATTAGTTAAAATATGACGAATAAATGAAATTATGATGAAATTATACTTATGTTTGTCAATAAACAGGGTCAACTAAAATTAGGTAGCGAAACTCCACAGACGTGATACCTAAACTAGACAACTAGATTTTTTGGGTCAACGACCGCTGGTAGGTATAGTCTTTTTATCTCACGACCAGCTTTATCCGGCCCGGCTTCGCACGGGTAGCACTGAGTTCTTATCTACGGCGCACCTACCTAACCTACATACATACAGTACCTACGAGCGGCCAGGCGTAGGTATACCTATCTACATACATACCTACATATTAAAATAGGTACTATCGTGAATTCATTCAAACCTAGTATGAACTTTTTGTTAGTTAAGATTTATGGCATCGACTGCTAGGTACAGTTTGTATGGGTTTTTTTTTTTTGTTTTTACTACTATTTGCCTTGCAATTTTTCCATATTTTCTCACTATTTAAACTTACCCTGGACTCCCACAAATATTTCAAAACCAAAATTAGCCAAATCGGTCTAGCCGTTCTCGAGTTTTAGCGAGTTTATGATTGTACGGTGGTACGGAACCCTTCATGTGCAAGACCAACTTACACTTGGCCGATTTTTAGTTACACTTAAATGAAAATACTAAACGCAGTATATTTTTCATCTCAAATTTAAAAAATCGCAATGATTAATTTGTATTTTATAATGATACTGTGAAATACAAAGTTATTTCTTGCAGTTGCAGAAAATCGCCCGACCTTACCGACCTTATGAATCGGCGTTTTTAATATTTGTTGATTATATTGATTTATACAGTAGGACACACAGACGGACGTCCGCCCGTCCGTCTGTCTGTTGAACGGACGGACAGACAGTGGAGGCTTAGTAATAGTATTCTGTTTGGCACACTTCGGATACAGAACCGTAACAAGAAAGAAACATGTTATTTACCCAATGAAGGAATTGTTGGGAATGTTTAAAAAAAAAAGTAGTTACAATAATTTTTTTTGCACATGTAATAAATAATTACACACAGGTCGTTGTCCATCCTGTTTGTTGTCTATTTGTGAAGCGCACGTGCTGCAAATCAAAGCATTGTGTTCAAATGTGTGAACAAAGTCTATCAAAGTGTTTGATCAAATGTGTGACTATGTCTGGCGCCCGCATAAAAGTTGGCAACGTCACAAATAGCCGTCTAATTTTTACCTGTTTTGATTAATTTGGCAAAAATACTGTATGGAAACATGAAATATGACTAACTAGTGCCTTACGTAACTTAATGAATTGCAATTACAATACCGAATTTGGTGTTGATAACCGTTTTAGCTGTAAAAAGGCATTTGGAAAGTTTCCAAATACATTTTTTTTATTTAAAACTACATATTCGGTGTTCCGATATTAATTATTGCATTTCGTAATATACAATGTCGCCCATGGGTATCCGTATTTTCTGAATATTCATGACAAATTATCGAAAATTTGCTTCTGGGGGAAAGGGGGCGAAAATCTACTTCTATCTACATTTTTTTCTCATTTCTTTTTTGTAATGTCCCGCTATGATTTTATGTACTTAATACTTGTGTTTTTTGTAAATAAATACAGTTTTTTTTTAGAAAAATATGTCTTCACCTTCCTTTTTTTTTTCATAGTCGACCTATTTTACTAAAACATGTTAGTTAATCCGATAAAACAACTCATAAGCTGGTAGAAATAATAAACAGAACCCAAATCGAGCCAATATCATAGGAGATATGGCAAACGCTACTAAAAAATTAAAAATTGAATAACAGGAAAAATATTAAAGGTAACCCCCCCCCCCCCCCCCTTTGAAAGGTAATTTTCCATTATTCTTCATGAATATTTAGAAAAATACGGGCACATGCCTAAGGGCGACATTGTATATTTTAGTTCACTAGTTAGCCATATTTCAT
Organism: Agrochola lota; assembly: GCA_947364205.1. Taxonomy (NCBI): domain Eukaryota; kingdom Metazoa; phylum Arthropoda; class Insecta; order Lepidoptera; family Noctuidae; genus Agrochola; species Agrochola lota. Next base: position 12,713,216 of record OX376235.1, on the reverse strand, counting down.
ATTTCCATGCAGTAACATTGCCAAATTAATCAAAACAGCGAAATATTTGCAACGTTGGCCACTTTCAGAATGCACGCTCTTAAGGCGACAATAACCGATTTTTAATTATTTTATACTGAAGATCACGTCTAAACGAGTAGTGTTAATGATTTGAAAAATAAATGTTAAATTAGGGCATTTATTTAATATTAGAATATTTTAGATAATGTTTATGTTACATAGTGAAATTCATTTATAAATTTGTGTCTAACGGGGATAAAAAACTGAGAATCACGCAAAATCGATCAAGCTTATTTTTCTGAAACCTTACCATTTTAAAGATAATTTAATTATTGATCTTTTAGTATACGTGTCTTATTGAAATACCTTTTGTTTTATGTATAAAAAATTAATAATGCGTCTAATTTGGGACAGCGGTCCTGGATGGGCGAGTCCTATTACTGGCTGGAGGTATGACGCATACAGAACACGCAAGCTAACCAGTCAAGGTCACTGGTATATATCTGCGTCTTAAGCAATAAAATATTGAGAGTTTCCCTAATGCCTCTGCTTATACTCCTAGGAAATAAAGGCGCTATGGTGTGGCTGTTCTACGTAAAGCATGAATTTAATGATACCACCTTTCTTGCTTACATATCTCGTAGGAAATGCGAGGTATACAGGGTGGCGTACATCGACGCGCTAACTGTAACCATGAATTCAGCACATAATTCCAGACATAGAAAATTTTCGGAGACAGGACAAAGAAGTCGCTCGACGCACAGAAAACGCCTGGAAGAACGATTGGTCGATGAAACATCTCATAAAAGAACCACTCCCGCTTTCACTAAAACGAAAGCTCATGGACATATGAATTCTTCCCACCCTCACCTACGGAGCGCAAACATGGACTCTTACAAAGCGTCAAAAAGTTGGCAGACTCCAAGGGCAGACACTTGGAGTCTGCCAACAGGCTATGGAGCGAAGCATAATAGGTGTCAAACTCACAGACCGCATTAGGAACTCAATACTTCGTTCCAAAACACAAATAGCGGATGCTGGCCGCACAGTTGCTGGACGAAAGTGGAACTGGGCTGGCAACATCTGTCGCATGTCGGAGCAGCAATATGCAAAAATCACCACTCAGTGGATCCCCAATTGCAGGCAAAGACTACGCGGCAGACCTAGAAAGAGATGGCGGGATGAGCTGGACTCCTTTTCAAAGGATTGGCCCGCAATCGCAGTAGGCCGGGAAAAGTGGAAAGACGGAAGGGATACCTTTGCCCTGCAGTATGACAACACAGACTTATAATACAATATATTAAAAAACGGCTGTTTCACAGAAAAGTGCAATACCTACGCAGTCAAAATGTATGGAACAACTTTTTTTTTTAATAGGTAACCAACAAAAATTCCACAGAACTCATGGTTCCATGACCTACCGGCGCATTGACTTTATTTCATTATGGCACTTCAAAATCAGAGGATTAAAGGGGTAAATATCTACCCTTAATTATAATCCTATCGAAACTAGAATTATGAAGCCTTTTAAATTTTCCAGGATCATTTATAAATTTTTTTCGATATCTCTTTTAGTCTTTGAGAAGTTTACGATTCTTTGAAAAAAGTCCCAAAGAAACGGAAAAAGTTGGTGTGTTTTTTTACTAAGTACAAGCAATTTAGAAAAAAAAAACAGTCCCCTGCGTTGAAATTTTAGCATTGAAAATGCTTTGTCTAGAATCATAGTATGTAATGAATCTACGGTAACAAGTTGCTCTTCGATGTCCCTGCCACCCTATATAGATGCTACATACATGGGTAAGTCACGGTGTGACCGGATTTTCACGACCAGGTTGGGTTTGCTAGTCATCGAGAGAGCTCAAGAAAGAAAGGTAAATAAGTCTGAGTCGCTGTCCGGATAGGGTGAAGAGGACTATATAAATATATGTCCCTATAAGAAATTACAGCATCAAAATAAGATGATCATGTACTTCTTAACATAATTACGATATAACATCACATCTGTTTACATGGCCCCCTGTTACATGGGACTTAAACATAACTGGCGAAATGTGAATGTACTTAGACTATAAATAAATAAAAAATAAGTTTATTGTACAAAGAGGTTAATCATACAGTCTAAATATGATTGTAAAGGTGGAGGTCAAAATAAGGTAGAACAGCTGGCTCCTGAACTAAGTAAAAATATACTTGTATCTCAGGAGCCAAAGTTCCTTACAAACATTGATTATTAGAACTTAAATGTAACTCGGTAATTACAGATATCAATATTGAGAAAGATGTTCATGAGGCATGGCTGACTATCCTGCCGGGGTTGCGAGTTTGTCCGAAAGGGATATCGCGGCCCCGGCACACAGGCAACGGAAGGAACACGGGTGGGTTTTAGTCAGTAAAAGTCTGACACATGCCCGGGAGGGCATGTGTCAGACTCCGCCCAGAGTGGGAGAAGTTTATTTCATAATTTCCCACCCTAAAAAAAAAAAGGCTGACTATGGCTACTTATGTATATAAAAATAATTATTTAGCTCCTGTGATAACCGAGTATGCTCACATATACATAGGTATTGACTGGTCGTTGTTCTTTATAGTGGTCGCAAGCGCTACTGCTGAGCATGAGGTACTACTGGGTTCGATTCCCAGGTCGGGCAAATAGTAAAAGTTTTCCATCACGAATTTCTTAGTAGCAGCCTGGAGTCTGGATTTATGCCCGGTTTATGGCAATTGTTCCACCTATTACATGGGACTTAACTGACGAAATTTAGGTGTTCTACAAGTACACCTCTGCCCAATCTTTTGGGAATTACAGGGGTAATGTTGTGATGAGTTGTATTGAAGCATGATCATTCCGAAGTACATCGTAAAACTGACTCACTACGGTCATTGCTCTGACCGGGACGTCCCATATAATTTTAATACAGTACAGACTCGGGGAATCCTCTAATCCCGGTGATAGATAAGGGTTGTAGTGTTTGTCAATATGCAGAGGATTTCTTTTAACTGAGACTGTACGGGGAAAGACCAATTCATGAGAGATACGGGGAAACCGTCTTAAGAACCATAAGCTCTTTTTTTACATGAAAACAATTTTAAAATCAAGTGTCCATAAAATTGAATAATATTTTTTTCATGCGTTTCGTCGCTTTTTAAGCAACTTCTAAAAGGAGGAGGTTGTCAATTCGGATGCATTTTTTTTTAAGCTTACTTTAATATGGTTGCCAAGGAATTTATGCTCGTCACAATGCATCTGGAGAAGTGGAGCTGGTGATGAAGTACCAGAAGACTCCTCAACGATTAACGTCCCTGTGTCGGGAAAAGCAATATATATATTGTAAAAGGTGATGAGCAGTTGACATTAGGCTATTGTTACTTAGATATATTACAAACTAGCACTACAAATTGAGAAATAAAAACTATTTTACAGAAAAGAAAAGCAACCGACTTACAAAAAAACACTATAAAGTGAAGAATAACTTAAATTTCGGAAGTCGGTGGCAAATACCAAAAATACAAAACCAAAGACTTTTTGTTTCATGTATAAAAGTTTTACATGTATAGATCATTTCTTTGTACTTACCGGAAGAAAAAAATGTGGAAAACAAAAGTGTGTTCCTAAAAAATACCTACTACGTCGATGGTCGAGTGGCCGCAGGCGCTGCTTATTGAGCATCGAGTCTTGGGTTCGAATACCGGGTCGGTCAAAATATTACTCAATTTTTTCATATGGAATTTCTCAGTAGACGGCCCAGAGTCTGGATGTCTACCCGATTGATGGCAATAGGTGCGCCCCCTATTACATAGGACTTAAACATAAATGCCTGACCCTTCGGGGAACACAGGGGTTATTTTATATAGCAAATACCACAATTCAACTGTTGCGAAGATAGAGGTGGTGTGGAGTTTCTTGCCCATTCTTCTCCATACGAAAACTACCTTTTGGAAGGGGCGAATAGAATCAATTCTATTTTTTGTACATTTTGACGTTCAAAAGTGTTCAAATTGTTTGACTTTGACTTTGACATTTTTGTAGTGTCTGCGGGATAATTGCGTAACACACATAAAATGACAATTGATCGCAATGGGTTTCATTTTCACAGGTTACCCACGTTCATTGCGTTATTTTAACGCCCTAAATATTTCACAATTTGTTACTTAGTTACTAAGCAATCGATGTGCCTAGCCTTTTCCCAACTAGTTGCGGTCGGCTTCCAGTCTATTTACATGGATTGACTGCCTATCTGACCTCCACAACCCAATTACTGGGTAACACAATACCCCTTGGTAACACTGGTTGTCAGACTTTCGGACTTCTGACGACCCGTAACGACTGTCAAAGATCCACGAATGACAGCCGGGACCAACGGCTTAACGTGCTTACCGAGGTACGGAGGAGTCTTGGTATGTAAAGATGCAAGATGGACACCCATCTACGGACCAACCCCGGCAAGCGTAGCATAACCTGATGTATCGACCCGTGCGGCTGTTATTACTTAGCCACGAGCTTCTCCCTATTCCGCGTTATTTTAACGTGATGTAATATATTTCACAATTTGTTATTTAGTTACTAAGCGAATCACAAGCAGTTTTTTTTTTTATAACTGACGAAAAATGTCAACCCAGGAGTTTTCAGAATCATGTACTGGTATCAGTTTTCGCATCGATCTCCCTGCCACCCTGTATATGCCTTTTGGAGCTACGGCACTGAGTAGACTTGCATCGAAATCTATATTTAAATCGTCTTTGTTAGCCTTTTTTTTTTTTTTTTTCAGTATGGGAAATCATCAAATGACTTCTCCCGCTCTGGGCAGAGCGAGAGGGTGTGTCAGACTTTTACTGACTAAAACCCACCCGTGTTCCTTCCGTTGCCTGTGTGCCGGGGCCGCGTTATCCCTTTCGGACAAACCCGCAACCCCAGCAGGCATTGGTCTTTCGACCCCGTCGGTTGGTGCTGACATCTCTTTGAGGCGCGCGTGGAACACAACGCGCCGTCGACACGGGCCTGGTCCTTATCGGACGGCGAGCTGCCCATTGCTCAGCGTCCGCAAGCCCGCGCCTACGGTGGCCGAAAGTCGGCTCTCGACTCCCGACGCCCGGGGCGTCTCCTGCGGCGACTAGGGCCGCGAGGGCGTGCAGCTTGCATCTCCCTCGCGCGCTCCGCCTCCTCCTTCGCGAACATAACTGCTTCGCAGAAGGAGGTGACGGCCTCCCATGCACTCTCGCTCCGAACCATGGCCTGAACCAGGGCCGGACGCGAGAGATCGCCGCCGCCGATCGCCTCCGTGAGGACACGGCGGTGCTCCGCCCAAGCCGGGCAGACCTCCACCGTATGCTCCATCGTGTCCTCCGGGCGATCCACACAGTGGTGACACCCGGGCGTTTCCTCCCGCCTTACGCGGTACAGGAACCTCCCGAAACAACCGTGTCCGGTGAGGACCTGCGTCAGGCGGAAGGTGAGGACGCCATGGCGCGTCTCAAGCCACTCCTCAAAGAGGGGACTTATCGCCGCAATTGTGGCGTGCCCAGCGCTGGGTTGCGACAATCGCACACTCCATGCCGCCATGAGATCCCGCCGGAGCTCTGTCCGCTGTGCCGTGATTTCTCTCGGCAGCGGAGTTACACCCCGGCGTTTCGCCTCCTCGCGCAACTCCCACATGTGCGCGAGGACTTTCGCCTCCAGATCCCATGGCGTTTAAACGTTACACTTGACAATACGTACTTACGGTAACCGTAGTGGGCGTTTGGCCTGCATTAATAACAATGAAATCTACATCAAACTCACACTCAAACTCAAACTCAAAGCATTTATTTCAAATAAACCAATTACAGGTACTTTTGAATTGTCAAGGGGTCGGTCAGTCAGAAATATGAAGCTAGTTGCCCATTCCAACGCGTAGTAGGTTCCTATGGAGAAGAACGGGCAAGAAACTCCACGGACACTCTTTTCAATCAGAATATTTTCACAAAATATTGGTTACATCATCCATTTTTGTAATTATACGTGTGACAACAATGTAAAAAGACGTGCACGTTAAAAGCGTCAGTAAAAAAAAAAAAAAACAATTCAAAAATTAAAATAAATTCAAATAAGCCGTGGCAGCTAAGAGATGACCAGTCCCCACTGACGGCGCCCGTTCACGAACATGACGCGTGCATCAGCACCATTTAGCTCAACCATTTTGAAGGGAACTTAACGATCCAACACACACGCCACCACCAGCGAGACATTTGAGTGAGCATGACATACTCACAACCGCCAGGGCAAACTCAAGTCAATGAAAGACGTACCCAGTAAATGGTAACTGTAAAGTAGGGACATAGTGCTCATACATGTGCTATGCAATTATATAATACTAAGAGATTGAATTTATACAATCTAAAGATAGTTTTACAATCTTCAGCAGCTGCAACAATATTTTGAATGCTAGTCAATTAGTTTATGCGCCCTTGTGGAGCTGGACCAGCGCTGAGCCAAGCATTTTTGTCGTCGATGTAATCCCCCAACTTATAATATGCTTGGCAGCATAGTGTGCGTTTTATACAAGATTTAAATTTCGTTTCGTTCAATAGGAGTATGTGGGGCGGTATTTTATTGTAACATTTCAAACAGTACCCCATGAAGGATGAGTCTACTTTAGCCAGTCTGAAACCCGGTTGAATCAATTGGTCCCTATTTCTAGTCCTATAATTGTGTCTATCACCTCTTTTACTGAAAAGACTTAGATTTTTCCTAACGTACATGATGTTTTCAAAGATAGATTGACAAGGTACCGTCATGATATTAATATCTTTAAACAGTTCCCTTAGAGAATTGCGTCTGCGGAGGCCATATATTGCTCTGATGGCTCTTTTCTGCAGAATAAAAATAGAGTCGATATCTGCAGCCCGTCCCCATAGTAAAATACCGTAAGACATGATACAATGAAAATAACTGAAATAGACTAGCCTCGCGGTATCTACATCAGTAAATTGACGGATTTTTCTCACAGCATATGCTGCTGAACTTAGGCGTCCTGCAAGAGATGTTAAATGAGGACCCCATTGCAGCTTGGAGTCGAGCGTGATCCCCAAGAAAACAGTTTTATCGATGAATTCCAATTTCTCCCCATTCAATACTATGTCCCATTGCCAATTGCCCTGTATATGCCTTTTGGAGCTACGGCACTGAGTAGACTTGCATCGAAATCTATATTTAAATCGTCTTTGTTAGCCTGCGGGGTAACTGCGTAACGCGCTTATAATGGCAATCTATCGCAATGCCTTTTATTTTGACATCCATTGCTCCATATTTTTGAAAAAAATTGTCTGCTCTACTACTTAAATAAAACAGTGAACTTGGCTGAACTATCATTTTTATATTTCAGTTTTTTTTTTTTGTTGGTAATATCGTAGTTTGTCAGTGTCACATTTTAATTCGGTATGACATGTAAAGAAGGTGGCTGAATGTCATTCTGCGGTATTGACATTACGACTTAATAAATAGCTGTACAAGGATCTTCTGGCGTGGGTCCAAAATCGAAAATAACGCCGCTATTTCAAATTGCACAAATGTTAACCAACACTACTGTCAACAATTCGAGCGCCAAAAGATTATTGTAGCAGTGTATATTCACAGTATAATAAAGTAACAGTATTATATCCCAGCCGTGTCCTTGAAATAATTAAAAAAAATTGGGTCTTGATGGAATAAAAATACTACCCACCCGATTAGAGCCCGAAATCGCTGCCATAGTAGCATCTAGGAACGGCAGTAGGTACTGATAAAATTCGTGGCGCTGAAAGTGCTCTGAGTGCTGTGCTTCTGTCGTCTTCGCCGGTCAAAGCCGTTAAGGGGTTACGATGATTTCGGGGGTAGGTTGGTGGGTAGGTTGGTAGGTTGATGGGTAGGTTGATGGGTAGGTTGGTGGGTAGGTTGGTGGGTAGGTTGATGGGTAGATTGGTAGGTAGGTTGGTGGGTGGGTTGGTTGGTGGACAGGTTGGTGGGTAGATTGGTAGGTAGTTTGTTGGGTAGGTTGGTAGGCAGAACAAATTAGAATAGAACGAAAACGTGATCCAGTTCTTAACATGTTTGAACAACTTAATTCTGATACAATCCCAAAAGACATTACTGACACTTATGTCATATCGCAAGAAAACTCATGAACTTATAATAACGTGCCATGTAATTATAGATGGAACCTTTTTTCCCATTATCAAGATAATCTTCAACAATTCAGTTGGGAAAAAGTTCTAGCTAAATTAAAGAGGAAAATTGGTTTCCCAATATGTCAAAAACTATTCGAAGGTTTACTGAAAATTGTGTTAGTTGTAGAATTCGCAAAGATATGTCGAGTATAAAACAAGTTCCCTTCTTCTGTACCCCTGTAGATAAAATTGCAATTTCCGTTCTCATCGTACGTAAACGTAATAATGCTGAATGCGCGTTTGTATTTATTGATGCTCTTACCAAATATACTCATTTAATTTATACCATATTATGACCCGCCCCGGCTTCGCATAGCTATGTAATAAAAACCTTCCTCTTGAATCACTCTATCTATTGCTGAAAACTGCATTAAAATGCGTTGAGTAGTTTAAAAAATCTAAGCGAACAGACAGCGGAAGCGACGTCATATTATACTATGTAAAGGTAAATATTAGATACCCAATGAAATCGCAATGAAGGCCATTCAATTTGAGAGTTTAGAGAAAAGTGATATTTAGTGACGAATTCAGGGACAATTAAAAATATACATAATAATTGGGTTTTCTCAAATCCCATAAATTTTTGTCTAGGGTTTATGGGGTTTGTGGGTTTTTTAATTGTTGCAAATGGGCCATTCTGTTACGTCCTAGAAGGAATACGTTAAATTCCAAGTCACCCTGTTTAGTCTATCTATACTTTTTAAGTACCTTCTTATAATATATTAAATTGACAAAAAAATATCACTATACCTAATCATTAATAAAAATATTGAGTCACCGTTGTTTCGTAATAACCAAACTGGTTTCATTCTAACAAGGTTGTGAATATAATATTTCTATACCGGCTTGCCATATTTTACATACAATAATTTAATTAGGTATCTCTCTAATAGGTAGGAAGGTAGGTTCACAAACGTTTGCTATGTCATTCATTGATCATTAAGACAAAATTTTATGATGATTTACATTCCGAGAAAAATGACAACTAATTACTCCTACATTTCAAGATCATCATCGTGCGCCTAACCTTTTCCCAACTATGTTGGGGTCAGCTTCTACAGGTCAGGCTACTACATTTCAAGACAGAGAGTAAAATAAAATACTAACTGTAAAACCTCCAAATAATTTTATTCATTTTCTCTTCAAGGCTTTTAGGAGTGGCTCTACGCATCAAACTGGTACCAATGTGCGATTCTATCATTTATAATGTAACGATATTATCGTGGACATCCACGGCATCAGGATATCACGGAGAATTAAAATGTATGGAAATAATTATATGAAATTTTAAACTGTCCACGTTATCGTTATAAATTTTATAACGTGCACGTATTTCCATACATTGGTACTAACTGCACAGTCAACCGCACATCAGTGGTAACTATGTAGTTGACATTCAGAGCACCTTTATGTCGTAGCAGTGAGGGCGATTTTCGTAGTGCAAATATTACGACAGTATTGGCAAGTATTACGACAGTATTGGCAAGTATTACGACAGTATTGGCAAGTATTACGACAGTATTGGCAAGTCATCATCATCATCATTACCGGAGATGGACTAGTCCACTGATGGACATAGGCCACTCCAATTGCACGCCATTCAGCTCAATTCTGAACTACCTACTCGAATTCAGCTTGACTGTCGTATTAACAAGTATTATGACTGTGAAAGCGAACGTAGGTCGTCGACTGTCCGTTGTAACATGGTGGCCCGCATTTTTCACCATGTACCTACGAAGCTAGTTAAAGTAACGCTTTTCAATACTTACTGTCATTCCTTCTACATGTGCAGCCTGTGGGTCAACTTCACACGTAGCGATTTATACGCGTTCAATATAATATGCACTGAGAGTACTGCTGCGGCTGCCGTGGCGTTGTAGTGCATCAGGGATGTCTGCGGATAATAATATTGATGGTTTTTCCGACATTATTAGAAATAAATGTGCATCCCTGACGACGCGTGTCACGTCCGCGGCTGCACTCAGTTTATTCGCAAATCGGTGGGATTCCCCGATGTTGCGAAGGTGAATGCAGCTCCACGTTGAATTTTAATCCGTGTATGTACCAATGTACTAACACTAGATGTTACTAACCCTATGTACTCTGTCTGTAAATAAAAGTTTTCTATTCTATTCTATTAGGTACCAGTGTTGTGAAGGTGACTGTTCCTGTGCCTACCTACTTACTTAAGACAAAGCGAACAGTGCAGCTGGTGATTGATAAACTGTGCGATGGTTAGACGCAATCAAATACTGATCGATAATTACGCAGTTTTTAATAGGAATGGAAGACTGCTAATAATTTGCAATAATATACAGCGTGCAAAATCTCGATAAAAATACGCCGGGCCACCAGGGCTAAATGCAGATGTATTTCCAAAAATATCGTTTATGGATATAGGTATTTACTGCTTACCTAAGTGTTTCTAATAGCGAAATAGTTGCCTACTTTCCTTATTTGGCACAGCAATTCGTTCAAGATGTAATAAAGCAAATACCCGTAGCATTTTCATTTATATTGACATTAAAATAATTCATAAATAATAAGAAAAAATAGTTTCAAACTAATTTATTATTATTAATGGGGATATTAACTGTAGTCTAATTTTAATTTTAATATTTCTACACCGGCAACGGTATTATTATGTGAAGCTCTTGATAAATAGTAAGATCTTAATGACCAGATACTGAGAAATAAATTATATCATAAAAAAAACACTATAATTATCATGCATGACACTATCCACTGATTCAATTTGTGAAGACCACAAAAATAAAGAAAACAGGTTTTAATTTAAACAATGACTTTTAATAAATAAATAAAACTGAGAAGAGATATCACATTTCTATAAGTCTTTTAACACGGGTGAACACTAAAAAAGGGATCACGTTAGGTTAGGGTCCAGTAGCTCAGTAGTCGTCATCGGGGAAGCAGAATCCACCTCGTCGTGTGTAGCCCAGCGGACAGGAGCCCACTCGGATGTTGTGACGGTTCCCGATGCTAGGCACAAACTCCGTTGTCGATCCACCAACGTCCACTGGCACTCCACTTGCAGGTTCTCCCACCGACATCAAAACTTTCTTGTCTTTCTCGTTGACATCAATCTTCATTGAAGACACAAGTTGTCCGTCACCCTTGTTCTTCAATGTAATTTCCAGAGTCATGCCTTGCGGTGATAACGGCACTTCGAGGTGTTTGATCACATGGCTGTCGATGCAGGCGACTAACGCCAGGCACACAACAATCTTCACGCACATATTTATAGACATTTTTGTACTTTTGATGTGTTGAACGACCGCTGGCCAGATAACGAATGATTTTGAGTCCTCAGCTGCGCGTGTTTTATACATACGTGTTAGGGTAAGTTTGTAGATATATACTCGTAGTATGCGTAATATGAGAGACGCTCGTATATTATTACGCATACTAAAAGTACGACGGACACGGGTGAATCATTAATCACCGGTAAAGAACGACCTGAAATGGCTCGATATAGGTTTTGTCCCTATGTTTTATTTTTTAGTTAATTAAACTATTTATTCCCACTTATAAAATATTTAAGTATTCTGTTTTTTTTAACCAATGTTTGAAAAGTGTTCAATCTCGGAATATCTATTCAAACTATGATTTTGAAGTCTTCAAACTTTTGAGCTAAGGTAGTGTAAAGGTAAAGAATATTCCGTATTACCTCATTAACTCTAATATTCCAATACAAAACAACAAAGAAAACATGTTAAACTAAATCTGTGATAATCAGATTAGACACCGAAATCCTACAGTGACGTTTTCACCTTCTATGTCACGGAAACCTTAAAAGTGACACACGACTGGTCGGTGTACCAATTAGACCTCCCAGAACAGGGAATACCCCTTTTATTTCCATTTTATCACCAATCAATTAACTCAATTAGTGTCTACCCAATTTTGGAAACCAATCTAATCAATGCAAATCATTCTACGAATCACGAAGCAAGGACATAAGCGTTAAAATGATTATGTAAATTTCAAGAGAAATAATTAATTTAATATTTATGAATACAATTTTTGATAATCACTTAACATTTGTATTGTGTATGCATCGAAATAAATGTCATCTCGACGGATTTGTGACCTTGATATATTGAAATTCTATCAACTAAGTAGGGAATTCGGCGACGGCGAGATGGGCAGTTACCATCGCGGGTAGAACCTGGACAAGGCTAGCACAGGAGCGCGGATTGGTACAAGAAAAGAGGAGCCTATCCTCAGCAGTAGGTGAAGTCGGGCTGTGAATGATGGATGATGAAGTAGGTGATATCCGAGGTTGAAAATGGGCTCTCCTCACAGCCATGTTGCCGAAAATGGTTGACGTCGGTGACGGAAGTCGGATTACAGAAGCTTTTGTTCTGTTCATTGATATACAAAAAAAACCGTATTAGTTCATTTGAGGTTCGTTTACATACTTATGAGGTATAATATATGTAAAATGTATGTAAGGTTATGTTAAATTCTATCGATCTATTCGAATTTGTGGCATCAAAATACTAACATAGTTTACTGCGTAGTGCAGAAGTGAGTAGGTAACCCGTATCCTCTCAAGAAGCACAAAATTTTGACTCTATGTCGTTGTAATGTTTTATGTCATACCGAGATATTTTTTTTCCCTTTGTCCTTTTTAAATAATTACTTATATATTACAGAAAAAATACAGTATCTAGAAATTCGTGTCAAGGAGTCCGGAAGATGTATGATTGTATATGTACTACCACCGAACTTATTTCTACAGCGAAGTATATCAATCATAGAAAAAAACAAACTATGACTTCAAAAAGATAATCGATAAGTCGATGGCACGTTTTGTTCCACGTGCGCCTCAAAGAGATGTCAGCACCAACTGCCGGGGTTGCGAGTTTGTCCGAAAGGGATATCGTGGCCCCGGCACACAGGCAACGGAAGGAACACGGGTAGGTTTTAGTCAGTGAAGAGCGGGAGAAGTTATTTGATAATATGCCACCCAAAAAAAATAAAAAAATAAATGGGAAAGTATCACAATGTGCTAAACATTGTCCTGATGTTTTTTGGTCAACTGAGGTTGAGTCCTAAGCATGGTTGTTGAGTGTATGGTTCTACTCGTAGATTCCATATTCTAGAATAAAACAATTGTAGTATTTATCTAAAATCACTTAAAATATTATAAATGCGAAAGTGAGTTTGTTTGTTTGTTACGCTTTTACGCTAAAACGGCTGTACGGATTAAGATGAAATTTGGCACATGGGTAGACCATGACCTTTGTAGGGTTTAAGGATACTTTTTATCTCGGTAGTACGTTCCTGTGGGATTATTTCCGACCTTCACGCGGGCGAAGCCGCGGGCATAAACAAATGGTTACGTAACTTAAAAAAAATATTCTAAAGGTAGTGGAGGCGTCGTAATCACAAAACACGGTTTCGTTTTGTGTTCACTTTTCTCATCAGAAATTAACTGGCCGTTGACATGCGGTCCAGTGAACTCAGAGCGTGCATTTGGCTGGTGACTAATCTCGGTCACCAAACCACTGCCATACTAGCGAGGGCTAGTCATCTAATACGTAATCTATGGGAAAATACCGGAGGCAAGTACTTCCTGACCGGAACACACGACGTAGACTCTGCCATACGTTAGGGAAATACTAATTGTTAGCAGTAATATGAGCAATCAATCTAGCTAGCCTTTTCCCCAATCTAACCTAACCGGATCCATCTGAATATCAGTATTTCACATGGAGCGACTGCTTATACGACCTCCACAACCCAGTAACTGGGTAACACAATACCCCTTGGTAAGACTGGTTGTCAGACTTTTGGACTTCTGTCTACCCGTAACGACTGTCAAAAATCTACGAATGACAGCCGGGACCAACGGCTTAAAGTGCTTTCCGAAACACGGAGGGGTCTCGATATGTAATGGATGGTCACCCATCCACGAACCGACCGCGGCAAACGTACCTTGACCTTCAATCGACCCGTGCGGCTTTTTTTATTTAGCCAGGAGCCCCATCAGTGAGCAGTAACATGAGCAACTGCGGCTATTTATAGCAATGATAACGTAGGTATACTAATTTACATAATACCTTGTAGCCGTCTGATCAATGTCTACAAGTTTCCTGCTGTCTGTCGTATTAATACGTGATTCTACATCTTACCTACTCAGATCATTTTCTTGGTATAGCAGTTGTTATTAAAGGTAACTTTATAATTACAAAATATCTGTCATGAAGTACTCCGGGATTACAAGAAATCTATAATTAGATATAGCAAAATATCTGCGTCATTGATCTAGTAATCTCAAACCCTTCTCCTGAGCATGAGGAGAGGAAGTGCTATTGGGTTTTTAATAAGAAATTTCTTAGTAGCAGCCTGGAGTCTGGATTTGTGCCCGATTGATGGCTTGCATGGAACCTAAACATTACTGGCGAAATGGGGGTGTACTATATGTACCATGGCGGATACTGGCGCCTGAACACTTTTGGACCTTATCGCCTAAGCAATAAGGTCGAAAAGTATTCAGGCGCCAGTATCCGTGATAGTCCGTCTCTCAGTCGTCACTCATCTTCCAGTCCTTGGACGCCACTCTGACACAGCTTACTCCACTTATCATCACTGCACCTTGCTAAATGTTCTGCCCAACTCCATTTGCGTTCCATAATACGCTTTTCAATATCGAAGAACTTCGTGCGTCTTCGTTCGTCGTCATTGGTCTGCTCAAACGCGACTGCTGGGTTTTTTTAGTTTTGTACCTGGCGTTTTCGAGTAGTAGGTGTTTTAGATTTGTACCTAGTTTATAACAGCTTGCCCCTGTTACATGGGATTTCACATAACTGGTGAGTTGTCTGTGCAAAATAATACCTACACTTTGTGATGTTTTGTTTATACCATAACATTACATCACGCTAATAATTCTTGAAGGGTTAGGCAGAAATGCCCCTATAGTATACCTACTTTTCACCAGTTATGTTTAAGTTCCATATAATAGGGGGCGAGCCTATTGCCAAACCTGAGAAATTCCAGATGGAAAAATCCAATAACGTATGCCCGACCCGTGAATAAAACCCAGGGCTTCATTGTCATCAGTAGCGTTTGTGATCACTGGACCAACAAGACATTATAATAAAGCGGGAAAATCCCCTTTATGTACAGACAGGATGACTTCATGTTTGAGTCATTTTATTTGAAAGATAAAAATCTTTGAAATAAAGTGACTTACGTTAAAAAATTGTATTTGTTTATTCAGGATTATCGATGCCTATAAAATATTTAACTGAGAGTGTATGACTTTTATCTTGAAACTTCATCATCGTCATCATCAGCATTGGCAGCCTTTTTCCATCCACTGTTGAGTATAACCCTTCTCCCTTTTGCGCCATGCTTCCCTGGTCCGTCCGAATTTCATCCAAATCTTCCTCGCGATATTCTGTAGGTCGTCCACCCACCTGGCCATTGGTATGCAAAGTTTCCTGTAGTCTAGACAAAGTCAAACTGGTTGCTAATTTAATTGTATAGTTATATAATTAATGTACACTATACAAAATATTGTAAAACATTTTAAAAGAGTACCTAACGGTGCAGTTTCTTGCCCATTTTTCTCCATACGAAAACTACCTTTTGGAAGGGGCGAATAGAAAAAAAACATATTTTTTTGTACATTTTGACGTTCCAAAGTGCCTTATAACGGCCTATTTGAAATTAATGATTTTATTTATCACTTTAAGCACACAAATGTACAGAGGCTGACTTAATGCCATAGGCATTAAGCATTAGGCATTTGGTTTTGACTTTGACTTTGCTCTTGAAGAACGTCATCCAGGGAATTATTAAGTATACCTATTAGGTACTGCAGCTGAAGTGAACCTGCCAGCTGAGCATGGGATGGTAACGCAGTAATAACGACAATTAGTGGAACCCCGGATTGAAGGAGCAGTCGCTGTGGCGATGGTTCTTGATGCAAGTCCTCAAAACATTTCTGAATGATATGGTTGATATGAATCGTATCTACGAAGTAGAATTCCAAGCAAGACTAGACTATTTAACTATGAAGAAACTCATGCTAAGGAACACAATTACAAATTGTGGTCTGTTGGGTATAAGTTCCTACCACCGTTTTTCCTTTCCAGGTACTTATGTAGGTGGGTATCATACATGCGCGACGTTTTTTTTTCTAACCGCATA
Source organism: Agrochola lota (assembly GCA_947364205.1). NCBI lineage: Eukaryota > Metazoa > Arthropoda > Insecta > Lepidoptera > Noctuidae > Agrochola > Agrochola lota. Next base: position 12,696,854 of record OX376235.1, on the reverse strand, counting down.
CCGTCCTATATTCCGTAGTACCTAGTAGTAATATTCCGAAGTAGTTTTGGTATATAAATTCCTATACCTAGAATATGTATTACAATGTAAAACTGTAGATACCGAACTGTAATATGACTCATCGAGCTTTAGAAGAAGACTGTTGTATGTTAGAGGGTTTGGTTTCTGCACTTAGTCCATCAGATGGAACTTTGTGTGTAGACCATGTCGGCTGCCGGTGGTTGTTCCAACCAGCCCACCCCAGAAGTTGACTACGTCTCCTGGTCTGTTCAGAAAATCTGTAAAAGATCTGGGTGACCCGACGGTTTCTGTTCTAATCTGGGTGACACCTGTGCATTCAAAGAACTCATGCGCAACAGTTTTCTCAGCCATGCACGCCCTGCACAGAGGACTGTCCGTTATGCCCGTTGTATGGAACTGTTTGTTTAGTGAGGAGTGTACCGTGATAGTTCCTATCACCAGGCGGAGGCCGTTCCTGTCTACGCGTAATCATCAGCCTACCATCTAAGTTTGGCATAGCTTTTCTGAACGGTGTCAAGATCCATCACCAGCTCTCCGCTTATGTGTGGGTGACCTGTTTTTTTGGTTGGGATATTATCAAATAACTTTTTCCCGCTCTGGGCGGAGCGGGACGGCGTGTCAAACTCTTACTGACTAAAACCTACCCGTGTTCCTTCAGTTGCCTGTACGTTGCCAGGGGCCACGATATTTCGGACTTTCCCGCGACCCTGGTAGACATCTGCCCTAGCGGACCCCGTCAGTTACACAGACATCTCTTTGAGGTGCGCGTGGAACACAACGCACCGTCGACCCGGGCCTGGTCCTTATCTGACGGCGAGCTAGTGGGTATTACCTGCGTAGATGGTAGAAGGGGATGAGTACGATATGTTCGGGTCCACAGACTGACGTGCTAGATGCTCTCCCAGCTAGATCGTCAGCTGCGTCGTTACCTAGTGACGTTGTGTCCTTTTATCCAAGCAGGGTTGCGGTTAGATAATGTTACTCGTAGAGAAAGAAAACTGTTACACACAGATGACGCTCTTCAATGTCAATGGTTTTCTAACTTACTTATTTCGCAACAACTCTGATTCAAAGAGATTTTCCTTAATGTCGTCAGTGTATTCAATTTATTGAATGACGTCTGATCCATGAGCCGCCTTTTTATTTTCACGAGGATGACTCTATATACCCACGTGATTGTGAGGAAGAGTCACACTACAATAAACAAATGATAATACCCAAATTAAGCACCAATTTAAAAAAGAAATTAATATCTATGAAAGGTCTATCACCCACCATTTCATAAGTAGCTAAGCTACTAAAGTGTATTTATGTGTGTGTATTATGTGTATTCTGTTAAAATTTAGATAGGTTCTTGAACCGTTCTGAGCAAATATTAATTTGTAAAAGCATCCATAAGTTACGAACCACTAAAAGCAGAAGATTCCGCACAGTCGGCTTACGCAACATGAGGAAGAGGCACACTTAGCAACAAACAAAAAACAGTTGTATTTCACAATTAAGTTTTATTAATCAACAAAACAGAAGTACATTTCACAGTATTTTGTAAAGAGTGGGGTTGGTTTGTAGTCTAGTAGTCATCAGGGACACAGAAACGACCCCGAGGGGTGTACCCCGCTGGGCAAGTTCCGACCACCACACTTGAACGGCTTTCCAGAGTCGGCACGTTGTTGTTTGCTTCGGAGAGATGTTTCAGCACTCCTGATGGAGCTTCAGCCATCGACATCTCCACTTTCTTGTCCTTTTCGTTGATATCGATCTTCATTGTCCACAGAGGGTGACGCGGGTCTTCTTTGCTTCTCACTGTAATCTCCACAGTCATGCCTTCCGTTGACAGAGGCAGTGTGCGATGTTTCAACACTTTACCGTCGATGCTGACGATCAGAGCCAGACACAGAGCGATCTTCACGCACATATTTGAATACATGATTGTATTTATTAATGTCGTGAACGACCGCTAGCCAGTTGGGGAGTGTGCTTGGTCGTACTAAAGCAGGACTTTTTATACCGTTTAATGACGCATGCAGGACAGATGTTACCCTTTTTTGCTAATTTACCTAGTTCTACAGTTGACACAGCTATTGAGTTAATCACTCTGTAGTATAGTTCGGAAGCGTCCTCGATTGGACCGAACAGACGAACCTCTGCCGGCTCGGTAGTGGCACCCCTTGGACCCCAGAATGACGACATACGATACCCCAAATTCCATTATTCAATTTATGTTCAAAACCGCCGACATTGTTTATTGTAATGATGTGCGAAAGCGATTATGTTGAACAATCTTTTTTTAATCTTTTGCCCACACACCATCTTCATGTACATATTTCATACACAGTAAATAACCAGTAACCATTCTTAAGTGGATATCAATTCATACACATGTCATATATAGTTTAAATCCACTTTCCAACAAACTCATTATCCTCGACATGGATTTAGTTCTGTTTTAATTTGGTTTATTCTATTTTATTTATTTATTTAATAGTATTTGTACACACATATAAACAGACAAGAAGAAAGGAAAAGTACGTACAAAGGTGATACTTATATCTTAAGAAATCTCTTCCAGCATACCTGCGATGGGAAAGTAGATAAAGAGATGTAGACAACGTGTGTAAGAGTAGAAGAGAAAACTAAATACCTACATGAAATCAAAAAAAACTATTCGCTAATTTGAATAAAGACATACATTATGCGAATATCTTACATACACACATACTTCTAAAATAAGTATCACTAAAATATATATTATTATATTATAACTAGCAGTGCCCCGCGGTTTCACCCGCATAAGTCTCTATCCCGTGGGAATATCGGGATAAAAAGTATCCTATGTGTTAATCCAGGTTATAAACTATCTGTTTGCCAAATTTCATCCACATCCGTGCTGTAGTTTTTGCGTGAAAGCCATACTCACAAACTTTCGCGTTTATAATATTAATTATAAATTATATTATATTATATATATATATATATATATATATATATATTATATTATATATATGACGGATGTTCGAGCGGCCGAGACACCATGTGTCGCTGCTGATCCGCCATCTGTTGGTCCTCCAACGCGGGCGTGTACGTACAGGTGTTTAAAAATAATACTTGCGAAATAACGCACTTAATTTACTTGCAAATTTCGTAACAAAACTTAACCATAAAAAGTAATGATTACAATGATTAACACTGATTAAGATAAATCACAATAATGGTTAAACTTGAATTTAGAGCTAATGGATTTGTGTGTTCACCGCGTGACGATCGCATCAAAAGTGCTCGCCACCGCCGTCATGACATTCACAACCCCATTCGGTGTTACCCGCTCGAAATAAAGATACCAAAAACATTGACTAAATCATTGCGCGCCGACATATATATATTATATAAGTAGGATGTATCATAAAATAATAAATAAATACCCATAATCCCTAATCTCAGGAGGAAGTGAATTCCACAACCGAACCGCGTGCACAGTGAAGGAGTAGGAGTAGAATTCGGTTGAGTGGAGCGGGAATTTAAGAAGTCCTCTTAGGATGCGACCTGCAAGGTGCATCAGAAGGACAGGTGTAGGAAAAGCGTTCCCACAGTTCCCACAGATAGGATAGCGTTTAAGGGTTATGAAGGATGTTAAATAGCAGACACAATATCCGAAAGTTCCTGCGAAGTCGAATAGGGAGCCACTTGAGAATCTTGCCAAAGTTAGAACGTGAACGTGATCGTACTTTTTAAGGTTAAAAACAAAACGAATACAGATGTTTTGCAAACGCTCAAGTTTATTTAAATATATCAATCAAATGAACCCTCATTCTGATTAACATAATATTCAGTAAAGGAAATAACTACGTCTTGACCATGTCTTGACTCAAATTATTGCAGACCACGAAAAGTTCGTTTACCTGTCAATCTGACGGCCTAGCCATGTGAAAATCACTTTTATGTATTTCTACAACAACTTTCAACAGGATTGTCATAAATCAGCAGCTTATATCAATCCAATACATTTTTTTGATTATTCCGTCGTCGTTATTGCTGATAGAATTTTTACGTTGTCTAGGCCCTCTGAGCTCGCTTCGCAGAACTCCGACAAGTGACGCTCAACCAGCGGCGTCCGGCAACTGACGAGTCGGGACACGTTAGGTGGCGTAAAGTAGTGGTGGGATTCCAAATATCATGTCTGTCACTTTTATCGCTTGGCGGTAATGGGTTAGTTTCTTTTATTCTTCTTATATTCTTGCCCCGTTAGAACTAACCCCGCTCTCCCTATCCTTCTTTTAAGTCTAATAAAAGTCTACCATTCTATTTTCATCCTCAACAGAACAAAGGTGGTATATGCGTATGCAGTAAGATGTGTTTTGGTGAGTAATTTTTTGTAGCCTGTATTGTCTCACGGCAGGGCAAAAGTTAAGGTTCTACGCTCATTTTAGAGTACGTCGTTGTGTTTGATAGCTAGGAGGAATATCTACGTAGCTAGATTTACGAACTATACGAGTATTATGAGGAAGAAGCAATCAAACAAAAAGCAGTCTTATTCACAATGAAGTTTTATTAATCAACAAAAGAGAAGCACGTATCACAGTATTTGTTAGGTAGTTTGGGTAGTCTAAGTCTAGTAGTCGTTGGGTACACAGTAACGACCTTGACGAGTGAAGCCCCTAGCGCACGATCCGAGCACCATAGCGGCACGGCTTTCCAGAGTTGGCACGTTGTTGTCTGCTTCGGAGAGATGTTTCAGCACTCCTGATGGAGCTTCAGCCATCGACATCTCCACTTTCTTGTCCTTTTCGTTGATATCGATCTTCATTGTCCACAGAGGGTGACGAGGGTCGTCCTTGCTTCTCACTGTAATCTCCATAGCCATGCCTTCCGCTGACAGAGGCAGTGTTCGATGTGTGCGATTCAACACGTTACCGTCGATGCTGACGATCAGAGCCAGGCACAAAGCAATCTTCACGCACATATTTGAATACATGATTGTATTTATTAATGTGGTGAACGACCGCTGGCCAGTTGAGGAGTGTGCTTGGTCCTGCCAAAGCAAGAGTTTATATACCGTTTAATGACGCAAGCTGGAAATACTTTGAAGATTTTTACCCTTTATTACGCATCAACCTAGTTCTAGTTCCGTCATACTTCACTGCGGTTGAGTGAATCACTATGTATGTTATTAATTAAGTTATCATTGTCCATAGAGGATTAGTGAAAAGTGTTTTACAATCCTTCAATTGTTTACGTATCTCGATATCGTATACCATATACGCCGTGTATCTCGTCAGTTTAACGTATGATTTTTTTGCGATTTTAACCCATTTATACGGGAAATTTTCCACATCGCGACCAGCACGCGTAGCATGACGCTTTCTATTTCTACGAAGAATAGACAAAGCTGTTTCTATACACACTGACATTTTGTTTCTCTATTTTTGACATCGCACCGTAGAAATCTTTCTACAATCTGTCATTTTGTCTTACGTTTCTAACAATCTTTGTCTAGGTCCTTTTTTATGTAGACTATTTCAGAAGAAAGTTTTCTATCCCAAACTGTCAAAATCACACTGACAACTGACTGTTGTATAAGGTAGTAAAGACAATTTGATTTTGTAATTACCATGCTAAAGACAGTAGAAAACTTTCTACTCGACGGCCACAAAGTATATACGGTTATCTACAAAATCATGATTTTACAGAAAAACGTTTTGATTGCAAAATTGTGATAATTAATAGAAGAACAAAACTATCTTCTATTTTACATCATTTAGTTAATAGGGCATTACCAAGGAAATGGTTAAGGCCAATATTACTGTAATATTTTTGTTCCAAAACACAGTACTTTGTCATTTTAAGAATACATGTTGTGTGTGTGTGTTCAAACACAGTCCTATGACAAAACAAAGAATTCTGAGTCGAATTATGTCAAAGAGTGAATTTCGTAAAAAGTGCAGTTGACTCTTTCTACTTTGGTGCCGTCGTACTGTCTACACGGAACGTCATTTTTGTGTACTCTTCCGTCGACAAAAAGTTGCTCATGCTACGCGTGCTGCAGCAAATGGTGCCGCTGTTTTTCGGACGCCTTACTATTGTCAATCACCGGAACTCCTGAAAGCCAGATTATTCAATAGCGCCCCCACCAAAAAAGTGCCAAGATAAGTAAGAAGGAGAAATGATTCAACTAGTTTGGAACTGGCAACGTAATTTACCAGAATTGAACATAGAAGATTAAGGAAAACCATCGTTTCCTTATACATATTTAGATTTAAAATGTTTTAAGGAAGCGTTGTTTAAAGCTTAGTGTGCAAATTACAAATTAAATTATGTAATTTAATTTGTAACTTGCACACTCATTATCTTTTTAGGGTTCCGTAGTCAAATGCAGGGCCGGATTTAAGGCAGGGCAACAGGGGCCATGGCCCCGAGCCTCTACAAAATAGGGGGGGGGGGGGCTCCCCAATTTGCTTTTTTTTATAAAAAAAAGTTTCGTAGGTCTAATACGCTAAATTGACCGTTTTGTAAAAAACGATTATCAAAAAGATAAGGAAATTTTCTATCAGCAAATCGAAAATTCAGAGCTACATTTCCAAATGTTGAAATTGCGTTTAGAATGTACTTGGTGTTGATGGCGTCGAACTGCACTGGAGAATGCTCATTTTCGAAGATGAAATTATAAAAAATTGAGTTCGGACTACAATGGCACTGGGAACAGAACCGCCTATTAAAGTTATCCCTACTCTGTATTGAAAGTGATTTACTCCGAGAACTAGATTTCACCGAAATGATCAATCATTTTTCGACGAAAGCTCGCAAAGTTCCACCGCGCCTAACATTTTTATTTTTTTATTTTGTATATTTTTAGTACCAATTATGTATCAATGATTGAAAATTATGTTTTTTTTTCGTCTGGTCCAAAAACAAAATCGGTGCCTCCACTTCTTGGTTGCCCCAAGGCCTCCACCCCTTTAAATCCGGCCCTGGCCAAATGGAAAAAACGGAACCCTTATAATTTCGTCATGTCCATCCGCCCGGATGTAACACTCTCATATAATTTTACTCAGAAACTATTTGCACTATATCGATGAAAATTGGAAAAGAGGTGTATTCTGTGCGCCGCTAAACAATGGTATAATAAAATTACACAGAAAACAATGGGGGTGGCTCTTCCCATACATGTACTCTAGGGATAAAAAATTATAATTAATGCATATAGAAAGAAAGAAAAGTGAAAATATGTTTATTTAAGTTTATAATACGGCAGTTTGAAGGCCAGACACAAAGGCTAGGTTAGAATGCATAAGGCATACAAGCCGTTGCAAATTCGGAAAAAAAAAAAACAGTTTCATTTTTGGATAATAATTTTCGATGCATGAATAATCTCCTTTACTTTTTAGGGTTCCGTACCTCAGAAAGGAAAAAACGGAACCCTTATAGGATCACTTAGTTGTCCATTCGTCTATCTGTCTGTCAGTCTTTCAAAACCTTTGTTCTCAGGAACGCGTGGAGGTATTAAGTTGAAATTAATATCAAATACGTAGGTCTATGGTCCCTTGCAGCTCTAAAAAATCAAGCTTCTAAGTCAACGCAATAAAAGAATACGGCCATATAAGCGACATATTTTGATACTCGCAAATAACCTACAGGGTATTTCCCGATGACCTAAAATCATGAAATTTGGCAGAAAGCAAGGTCTCACAGCACATGTAAAGGAAAAAGTCTGGAAATAGTTAATTTGTAGTTTTACACATTTTTTTTAAGTTTTCAAAGTTACATTTGCAGTTGGAGAATTGACCGTGCGGAATATCGATGTATGGAGAACATGTTTTTCAACTACACAATGTTAAGTTTGTTTTTAAGATAAATTCATTCCAACTACGGAACCCTTCATTGTGCGTAGTCCGACACGCACTTGGCCGGTGTTTTTTTACTACCTATCCTAGTCCTACCCTTTGTACCCCATGACATTATTAACGACACCTCAATCATCAACTCTTTCATCAAGAGCATTCAACTTCACCCGTTCTTTCAACCCGTTCGTTAGAGGCAGGCTAGGACATGGCTAGGGGTGGATCACTGTGTTGGGCAATTTCTTATGGGTCATAATAATGTGACTACCTAAATCACCCTAGGCTGACAAAATTTTCGTTTTTCCTAATTATGTTAATATTTCTGTATATAGATCGGTTCCTCCCTTAGGGGGAAGGGCCGCACTCCACCCCGTACGGCCCTGTAGATGTCGTCCCATTGACAAGGCAAGGAAAGGATTGAATGAGATTTTAAATAAGACAGGAATTCATAGTTATGAAAATACATTGAATGTGGTTTTAGAAAGCTAATAATTAATAGAGGGATACAAAGTATATTATTGTATAAACCTGTGAGTAACCCTTACGTTAGTGTAACAGGTGTTAGGTCAGTCATTACTCACACGATACCTCACATCTGTACTCGGAGTACTCAGGGCAACACTTCCATAAAGTGACGCAAGCAGCTTTTCAGGGGCATTGCCTTAGCATCATGCTCTTTTGGAGACATGGTCCCTAGCAGTTCTTTCGAACTGATTATCGTGACGTGCGACGGTCCTTGTGCTAGCAATGGAGCGGCTAGTTCCAGAGACGCATGCCTCGGCATCATTCTCTTAAGGAGACATGGTCCCTATCAGTCCGTGGACTGTATATTAGATAGTTGTGGTCACCCAAACCCCTTGAAGCTCACCCTTTGCACTTCTTATTCTACTATTATTCATTCATTATTATTATTCATACTTATTAAAAACCAAATGTCGGTCACAAAAAAACGGCCCACATTTGTATTAGGACTCATATGTTAGTTTTAGTTTTATTCAGCTGCATTCGATTAGACTGGAAGCCGACCCCAACATAGTTGAGAAAAGCTTAGGCAGATAATGATAACTCTTATGTTAGTTTTCGTATTTGTAACTGAGTTATTCCCATTAGTAAACGTCCCTTTGTGTCTATTGACCCAACTCTCTTCTGCCTCTTGCTTTGCTAAGGTGGGACGTAGAAATACTGGTTTACCTTACTCCCCCGCAGTTCTTTTTTTAAATTTACTTGCGGAATCCAAGACAGTAGAATGGTTTCTCCTGGACTCGTGAAGCTACATGCGCTCCACGCTTTTCTGGTTATCGCCACTGTTGATTCGGGAGTTGCAGTGGTGGGACGGCCTACTCCCATATTCAATGTTTTCTTATTATAAAGAACTCCATGTACAGAATATTCTTTCGAGAGCTAATATCCCTTTGAGCTCTGAAAAGACTAAAGATTGGTACACAGGTATAAAAGACGCGATGCTACAAAGCCAAACTTTTTCTAAAATTCGATTTGCAATACTCGTATTATTAACCGCTTACTGTACAGTGGAAATACTTACAAACATCCATAGAGACGCGTAAAAACATATTTTTCGCTACTATCCTTCTTTGCAGTCGAGTAAGGGTCTACGGTTCTTTTTTTATCCTCAACGGAATAGCAGAGCTAGTATTTATGCGTTTGGGGTAAAATGTTTTTGGTGTGTCATTTTATTTTAACCTATGTTTTCTTTCAAATTATTTACAAATTTTTGACTAGGTATGTCATTGTTTTTGTATAAACTACATCCATAACTACGAAAAGCTAGGAGGAAAATCTACGTAGCCAGGATACTAATTATGAGGAAGAGGCACACATACTGACACATAAAACAGCAAACAAAAGTCGTATTTCACATTCACAATGAAGTTTTATTAATAAACAAAGCAGAAGCACGTTTCACAGTGTTTGTCAGATAGTGTCAGTAGTTCTTAGTCCAGTAGGTTATCTTCTATACAAAAATCACCGTGACGAGTGGTGCCCTCAGGGCACGTTCCGACCACCATAACACCGTTACGGCTTTCCAGAGTCGGCACGTTGTTGTTTGCCTTGGAGAGATGTTTCAGCACTCCTGATGGAGCTTCGGCTATCGACATCTCCACTTTCTTGTCCTTTTCGTTGATATCGATCTTCATTGTCGACAGAGGGTGACGAGGGTCTTCCTTGCTTCTCACTATAATCTCCACAGCCATGCCTTCCGCTGACAAAGGCAGTGTACGATGTGTGCGATTCAATACGTTACCGTCGATGCTGACGATTAGAGCCAGGCACAGAGCGATCTTCACGCACATATTTGAATACATGATTGTATTTATTAATGTGGTGAGCGACGGCTTGCCAGTTAAGAAGTGTGATTGATCCTGCTCAAGAAGGTATTTTTATAGTTTTTATTTAATGACGCAAACTGAATATGATTTGTAATACTTTGAAATATGTTTATACATATTTACGTAGTTAAGGGAAACAAAACCAAAAAGCTTTCCTCATAATGTACCGCTGCCGCTGTTGAGTGAATCATTACCTAAATCAGAGAGGTTACTGTTGAAATGACAAATGTTAAAATGCTTTATAGATTAGCTTAGATTACATTATTTAGACAGATTTTTTTTTTAATAATTGACGAAAAATTTCATCTCAAGGGGGTTCAAAATCATGTACAGAATCCATGGAAACCGGCTTCGCGTCGATGTCCCTGACACCTTGTATATTACGGGAAACGTCTATTTTAACATTTCACATAATATGCCTTATGAATTTTACTTATCGCATTTAGGAATTTTGATATCCAAGTAATGACGATTTCAGCACAATATGCGAAAATTTATATTATGTCGAAACGTTGCTGAGCTGCGTCTTTATAAGCAGCAAAATGATATGAGCAAACATTTTTTTAAGCCCATCCTGAGCACTGGAATTTGAAAAAAAAAATCTAGGGGTTCTCCCCTAGAAATTAACATATGTCACATGTCAGTAGACAGGGATAGGAATGGAAGGGAAGGGAATATCAAGTATTTCACTCATAAAATAGCTGTAATAAAACAGTTCTGTTTTATTTATTTATTTATTTAAGGAAAAACAAACAGTAGCACAATAAGGTTACACTTAAGATCTTGAACATTAGGTACATTATAACAATTATGCTACCCACTACGTTCTCCACACATTACAATTTAAAGTACTTAAAAACTAGCTAGTAACACAGGCAATACCTAGCACAGAATACCTAGGCGTTATCCCAGAATTCATATCTGGATTTTTAGAATTTAAGTAAATTTGTGTGTGTACATTATTAAACATTAGTAAGTATGTTAATTATATAATACTTTACTGGTCCTTTAGGGTTGCTTGGATTTGTTTCTTAAATACATTTTTAGTAAGAAAAAGAATGTCGATTGAATTAAACTCATTGTTGTATGTCTCAACTAAACGACGAAGTGGCGAACGCGAGCCAGCGTTGGATTTACAGAGGCGAGTAGCAAATAGACGTCGAGTGCGTACCTCACGTACATGAACTGTTCGAGGAACCAGGTAACACAGACTCCCAACTAATCTATATATATATCCCAAATAAAACTAAGTTTTATCATTGTGACACCACGCTGCTGATAACCTACATAGTATTTTTTTCATGGGTAGGTAATATAATATTGAGTCGAACATATTTGTATTCTAGATGGTATATTAAACAAATGTTTGACAGCTCAATTGGTTGGTACTTGATCACACCGTAAGGACGTCAAAAGTATTATTGCAGCTACTTAATACAATTCTGGATTTGTGCCCGGTTGATGGCAATAGGCTCACCCCCTGTTACATGGGACTTAAACATAACTGGCGAAATGTGGGTGTACTATAGATACACCTCTGCCTAACCCTTCGGGAATAACAGGCCTGATGTATGTTATGTTTATATTACAGTGGTATACCTAAATGCTGAAGAAGATTTAAGAATAATAAACAAATAATTATTTGTTATTCAGTAAGTATTAGTATGTAGGAAGAGTTCCGTGGTATGCCCTACAAGCCGCGAGAATGTATCACTACTCCAACGTGACTGGGTTTTCCCAGTTTGTTATTGCCATTCCTAGCTATTTACGTAAACTTCAAAAAGATTCACAGAATGTGTAAGACTAAAATCAGCTGGTTTAGTCTAGAGGTAGTCATCTAATCGAAACTAATATTATAAAGAGAAATATTTGATTTGACCATCGAAAATGTTTTTTCGATCGCGGTAGGGACCCCATTTCCAGCGAAAGTGTAAATCTGTGATTATGTTGGAAGTAATAAAACTACGTCAATGTGCGCGTGACAAAGCGCGTAAAATGAACAAGCGCATGTCTCTATAAAAAAAAAAGGAAATTTAATTTAATGAAGTGAATAATGTTTTGAAAACTTAAACTAATTAAATAATCAAAATATATTATTTATTTGGCCGCTAATCACGAAAAATACGTATGGATTTTCATACAAACATTGCTGGCCGGGTGCTTACATGAATACTATCGATTTATCTCGAAGAAGGTTGTCAAAATAATGTTCGAATTTCCAAGCATGTTTGAAAAAATGGTATTTCTTACTTTAGACATAATTTACATATGTAATGCATGTAACATACATTATTAGACATCTCAAGCTTATCATTTTTTCTGTCAAAATTTTTGTTTAGACTTTTTAATATGTTTGTGTTTTTGAGAAATAATATACGTATATAAATATAATGCGTTTTTTTTTTTTGTTGAGTTAATTTTCAACGTCAGTCAGCCCCAAAAAGATGTATACACGTACAATGAACCATTTTATTGTCTACAACCATTGTTTCATATCATTGTACCCACCGTACAGGTACAAAACATAGTATACGAGTACAATTTCATTTACAAAAACAATGTAAACATTTTGTCCCAAAACATTTATACACCGTTTGACCAAAACATGGTTATCTACATAAGTCTCACAAATATGTATACAGTACTTATTCAATTTAAAAGTTCAAGCTCGAGACGATGTGTTACAAATAAGTATTTAATTGAATATGCGATGTCATAGAAATTTGGCATTTACTCTACCACGTCAGACTGACATGTTATTACTGTCATGACAACGATCACATCTTAAGGTAGTCACTCACCGGGAGCATTTGCGTGTAATGTAACAGTTCAGGTTCGAGTATATCCTCAGTAAATACATCCAGCGAGCATTACAGTGCGTACCTATAATGATGTAACACATCATTACGCACTGTTTTCCACGCTCACTGCTGCAATATTACGAATTCGTAGCAGTGAGTGTGGAAAACCGAGCATTACAACTGAATCAACGTTACACTTACGAATACTCACAATTAAAGCTGTTAAAAAAGTGAATTCTCCTTAGTCAGTGCGTTGAGCTGGCGCAGTATTGTAACGCAATGCTCAAAATCAAATCATGTCATGTTTATTACATGCGAATACACGGTGAGTGACGAACTTAAAAAGCCTAAGCAACATTCGTAATGAAAATTCATGATTTACCTATTTGTATTTCAAATAAAAAACATATGACACGTCCGTGGCATCATGCATGAAATAAAAAAGACAAAAATAAAATTCTTGTTCTTCTATTAAACGAAGCTAAAGACGTGTCATTCGATAAAGTCGTATGACGTTGTCACCCTTGTTACCTTGTTCGGGAACTATCACTGTGAACATTGTTTTGGTCATAGGGTGTATCAATGGGTTTGGTAAAATAAATTGTATACTATGTTTTGTACCTATACGATGGATACAATGTTATCAAACAAAGGTTGTTGAAAATAAAATGGTTGCGTGTTCGTGTATACATCTTTTTGGGGCTGACTGACTGTACCTCGGGGGTCGTGTAATGCACGAGATCTGTGATTTTTTTGTATGTTTGTTTATACTTTCGCGCAAAACAGCTGAACAGATTTGGATAAAATTTGGCACATGGGTAGACCATAACCTTTTTTTTTTTTTTTTTGGATGGGAAATCATCAAATGACTTCTCCCGCTCTGGGCAGAGCGAGAGGGTGTGTCTGACTTTTACTGACTAAAACCCACCCGTGTTCCTTCCGTTGCCTGTGTGCCGGGGCCGCGTTATCCCTTTCGGACAAACCCGCAACCCCAGCAGGCATTGGTCTTTCGACCCCGTCGGTTGGTGCTGACATCTCTTTGAGGCGCGCGTGGAACACAACGCGCCGTCGACACGGGCCTGGTCCTTATCGGACGGCGAGCTGCCCATTGCTCACCGTCCGGGTAGACCATAACCTGGATTACGACATAGGATACTTATGCGGGTGAAACTGCGAGGCGCAGCTAGTATTTTATATACTAGTTTCTGCCCGCGAGTTCGTCCGTGTGAAATTTCTTGTTCCCAAGGCCCACCCCCTCGCAACGCATGGTTTACTATTAGCTACTTCCATTTCGCTTAGCGTTCTGTCTGATTTTTTTTCCTTTTGCTCGACTCCTCAGGGCCGTACCGTGATGTTAAATAGTCTATAACCTTCCTCAAGAATTGGGTTATCAAATGCAAAAAAAAAAAATCGAATCCGACTGGTAGTTCTAGAGATTAGCTCGTTCAAACAAACAAACTCTTCAGCTTTATTATACTATATATTCAGAAGAGAGTTCAAGAGTGTAGGTAGGATTCAATTTGATCCCTACTTTAACATCAACAACACACTACAATCTATTTTATGGGCATGTACAAAACAAAGTACCTATGTGTTACTGCCTTATTCTTAAGTACCTAATCTGCGTTCGCAATTCATTTGCAAAACATGTAAACAAACTCGAGTTTTTCACTGAGACAAACATCAACTTTATGCAAGTGTAAATAAAGTTGATTTTACACTGACTAGTACCGTAAAATGTGAAGTTGTAGCGCAAACTGAACCATATGTATACGCATTACAGTTATTTTTCCTAAAACAACTGTTTGTTATATGTTTGGCAAATCAATTGCGAACGCAGATTACCTACCTTCTTCGTAACAAAGTTGAATCATGTCATGTCACACTTGGACTTTTCCTTTGGATGATTAACTTTTTGACGCTCCATTTTCCCCAGAGGACGTTGACTGCGTGTAATTGATGCATTTGTGAAACTATCAAAGACAGACTACTTAGTCCTCATACTAGCCAATACAATTTACTGTCACAATAATAAAACAATAAGTGACTTTAGGAAGGCTAGTCTACCGAAAAGTCATTCATTGTTTTAAAAATGTGGATACTGATGTGAACTTAACTTATTCAATTCAAACTTTAACAAAAGTAGTGAATGGTATTCATGAAAAGGCTCTGTAATTTGTACATTAAACAAAATGATGTTTATTACAATCACAATACATTTTTCTACCCACCCCAATGGGAAGAACGCGTGAGTCTCAGTATGTATGCAATACATTTTTAATCACGGGTCATAATACTAATGTCTATCACAACACTTTAAGGTGGTCAAGTGGTGGTACAGACGGCTCCACATCAACCTTTAAATTTCCAGTTTATGCTGATCACGCTTTGTATAGGATTGCCGTACAAAGCGAGGTCAGCTTATACTGGAAATGTATAGCTTGATGTGTAGCCGTGTGTACCAGTAAAATAATATAAACAAAAGAGAGTAGTTTTTAACAAGCATTTTATTGAATAAATAGTAGTGGATGTAAGTTTTATCACAGGGTTTCAAGGCATCGAAGAAAGTGTCCATTTGCTTAAGCATCGTCCGTGGGGAAGCAGAATCCAGCACGAGACACAGTTCCCAGTGGACAGGAGCCTACTAGGATCCCGCTGCGGTCTCCCAAAGTTGGCACAGCATGGACAATGTCGCGGGATTGTGTCGGCGCTCCTGATGGAGCATCAGCAGTTGCAATCACCACTGTCTTGTCCTTTTCGTTGATGTCCACCCTCGTTGTCCACAGAGGGTGACGCGGGTCCTCCTTGCTCCTCACTGTAATCTCCACAGTCATGCCTTCCGCTGACAGAGGCAGTGTGCGACCTTTCACCGCGTAACCGTCGATGCTGACGATCAGCGCCAGGCACAGAGCGATCTTCACGCACATATTTGAATACATGATTGTGTATTTTTTAATGTGTTGAAGGGCCGGTGGCCTGTTGAAGAATATGTATATTCTCGTCGAAATGAATCTTTATATACTGCTTCTGTATGAGTGGAATTCCCTTTAGTGCATATATCTACTGTGTACTAACAATGCCCTGAAATAGTTTGTTACGTTAATTCAGTGAATCATTTAAGGATAAATTGCGTAATGTGTATTATGACTATAAATTAATGTTATTATTTTGTAATGCTTTGTGCTTCATTTTGGAAAACACGTATTGCACGACACCCCTTAATTCGCAAATGAAATACCTACACTAAGAGCAAACAAATCTTTCAGTTCTGGTAATGGGCCTTTTGGGAGCTGTCTTGTCTGCTTATTTTAATAAGGAACGAGTTTTTGTTTTTATTTCTTCAATCCTAAAAGCCTACCTACATAATTAGGTATTCCAAATTGAAAATCTAGTCCGTTTTACACATAACGAATGGAACAATATTGGGGAGGACAACTGTTACTTGACATTATAACAAAACATTAATCAATAGAATCGTCAAAAGATGTTTTGTTTTGTGTTGCGTAATGTAAGTTATTTTGCATAAGTACTATTGTATAGAATCTAGTTTTTCTAACTGAATAGACAGCTGTGCTGCTGGGGAGTTTTTTGCACCACTTCTTATTCCCAGCTAGAGCACTAGGAAGTGGTGAAGGGTGGGCGTTGTTGGGGGACTGTTTTATGTAATTTTGACGTTCGAAAAGTGCTGATTCTCAGCCTATTATGAATAAATGACTTTTGAATTTTGATAGTTTTCAATAGAAATAGCAAAATTTCGTACAATACGTTACGAATTACCTACCTTCGCAGCTGTAAAGCAGGCTCTACCATAGTTCTACCTAGTTCAAACGAATGTTGTACTCTTTATTGTTCTAATTCTCTTGACATTTAGGAATTCCAAATAACAAAAGTTAAGCTAAGTAAGTATAACAGGCCCAGAATACTAATAATTTTCCTTCACGATTAACATAACGGTTCCGGGCCTCGGAAAGCACGTTGGTCTCAGCTGTCATTCGTAGATCTTTGACAGTCGTTACGGGTAGGTAGAATCCTGAAAATCTGACAACCAGTCTTACCAAGGGGTATCGTGTTACCCTGTATCCAGATACTGGGTAACACGACACCCGTTGTGGAGGTTAGATAGGCAGTTACTCCATGTAAAATTCTGGTATTCAGCTGCATCCAGTTACCTATACTGGAAGACGACCCCAAAATAGTTAGGAAAAGGCTTAGCAAGCGATGCCTAACATAACAGGTAAAAATTTGCTTGTAAAAATATGTGTCCAGGTTGATCAGTTGCAAGACCCTTTACGATAATTTTATCATTTATCTTATTCATGCCCAATGAGCTCTTCCCCTTTTTTCCATTCATATACTTATATAACGGGGAGGGGTGCGGGCGTTCTTCATCTTCCATGGTGAAATCAAACAAAATACGAGCTTCGATACACTCTTTGATTTAATGCGAACAATGTCTAATAATTTACAATCACAAATAATCACACACGGCTAAGATGGAAACCGATTACTTTCGAAACGCGGTGAAGTCGGTCGTATGTCGGACACACCCGCTCGGCTCGACGTCCGTTCGAAAAAGTGACGTTTGTTTCAAACGGCGCCCGTTGCTTGTCAAACCGTAGGGTTGCCAACACACAAATCGAATACACCCAAGTCGATATCGATTATCAACTTGACGTTCCGATTTTGCTCTCTGCGACACGGCCATCTTGACACGTCACACGTCCCAGTGTGATGAGCCTGAAAAGAGCAAATTCCATCTGCAATATCAAAGCATATCTACTCGGCCTATCCTGACTAAACGAGTCAGGCCAGGGCTTCAACAAACTCTCATAATAATTCAAAGTTTATTCTCAAATAATTAAGCTTACATCATTACTAGGGATAATTACAAACTACTTCTAACTATAAACTGACCACTGACCATTATTCACTCAACCACATACTTCAAGAAATTAACGAAGACTCTACTTGCTCTATAATCACTCGTATCGACTCTATCGATCACGGTCGTCTCTATCGCCTAATTCGAGCAACAGGACTCATGCCACTTTCGCAAAGTGACGATCTCTCAAAAGCGGTCGTCGCTATTGCCTAATTCGAGCAATAGGACTCATGCCACCTTTGCAAGGTGACGATATCTCAGAACCGGTCGCCACCATCGCCTAAATCGAGCGATAGCAGCTCATGCCACTTTCACAAAGTGACGATAACCTTGCCACCCTCACCAAGTGACGATCACCACGTTGCCTCCCCAGAGCAAACAAATCACAACTTAGTTACTTGATTGAATAGTGGTCAATGGGCTCACACTTTCCTCTACATCACTAGTCTCCGAGTCTACAGACATTTCATGGTCGGGCATCTTTCTCAACCGATCGTGCGCGTACTTATAAGTGCGCTTAGAATTTAATGCCTTCAAAGTATATCGATCGTTCTCTAACACTTCGATAACTTTAAACGGTCCCTTATACTTAGGGTCCAGCTTTGTCTGATTACGTTCCTCGTTTTGTAAAAGAACGAAATCACCGACAGAAAACGGAACGATTCTAGCTTTTGTCGCATCAAAACGAGTCTTGTCATAATCAGAGTTTTTCTCCATATTAACAATCGCAGCCTCCCTAACTTGGTCTAAGTCAACGTCAGGCTCTATATCCTCAGCTAACATTATCTCTAACGGTCTACTAACCCTGCCTATCAACAACTCTAACGGACTTGCCTTGGTAACACGATTTATTGTACAATTTAGCGCAAGTTGCACGTCAGGGAGAGCATCCTGCCAAGATTTATTTGAAGTTTCAGAGGACGTAAGCATGTTTTTAAGCGTTGACATAACCCGCTCTACTTGCCCGTTGGCTCGTGAGCTTCCAGTAGCGATCAAGTGTAATTTAATATTAACAGAGTCGCAAAAATCACGAAATTCCTGGCTAGCAAAACAACGGCCTTGGTCCGCTATAATTCGCGTAGGCGCACCAAATAATGAGACGCTATGTTTTACGGCTCTAATACTACTGGCAGTGTCGATATTTTTTGTATGGTGCAAAAGAACATACTTAGTAAAAGCGTCTATGAGGACAAAGACGTATTCCTTTGTGTCTCTTTTACCACTAAGTTTGCCAGTGGCATCTATGTGCACTGTGTGCCAGGGAACTGCTACCTTTGGGATGGGATGTAACTCAGCTTGGATTTTGCCTGAATGCGATTTAGAAACACGACAAGTTACACAATTTTCCACAAATTTACGTACAAATTTTGACATGTTTTCGAACCAATAGAAATCGTACATCTTTTCCAAAGTCTTTTCCCATCCCAAGTGTACCAATCCCTCATGCATACCTTGAACAATAGACCACCGTAATGATCTCGGAACAATTGGTAAACAACGTGTTCTTCCGTTGCGTTGTATTTTGCGGTATAATGTACCTGAACGCAATTCGTAAGTTTTTGAAACATCGTCATTAAGATTACCATCAGCAAGGTCACTTACTAGTTTACATATGTCCCTATCTCGTTGTTGTTCGGCGAGAAACCAACTGTCAGAAATTTCAGCAACACAAATTTGCTTAGCTTCAACTTTATCGAAAGTTTTGTCAGGTTTTGGAGGTAAAGGGTTTCGAGATAGAAAGTCTGCATGAACCATACGCTTTCCTTCTCTATGTACCACATCAAAGTCAAAGCTTTGTAGGAAAGCCCACCATCTGTGGACTCTCGGTGTCAAGTCGAGCTTTTTACGAGCCGACTTCAGCGAACTGCAATCCGTTACGACAACAAACTTGCGACCATGTAGAAAGTGCCTGAAGTGCTTCACTGCGTTTACGACCGCGAGAGTTTCCAACTCGTAAGAGTGGTATTTCGCCTCGGCGGACGTGGTGCGACGGCTATAGTAAGCAATTACATGAGGCACGTTATCTACTTTCTGAATAAGGATAGCGCCGTAACCAATTGCACTCGCGTCTGTGTGAAGCTCGGTTTCGCGGTCGGGGTCGAAAATTGACAATACCGGTTCATTCGTCAAAATTGACACAATCAGACGCCTAATCTCTTCATGCTCTGGTCTCCAATCCAATCTACCATTGCCGGATGTCAGGGAGTATAAAGGTGCCATGACCTGGGAAAATTTGGGTACAAACTGCCTAAAATAAGAGGCTAGGCCAATAAATTGCCGCAACTGTGTAACTGTTTCTGGAGGTGGTAGAGCAGTAAGTGCCTCTATTTTCTTGGGATTAGGACGAATTTCTCCCTGACAGACTTCGAATCCAAGGTATTCGACCTTTTTCTTTAAGAAAGAACATTTTTTCCAATTTAGCGAAAATCCTTTATCAGTCAGAGTTTTAAGAACCACCCTCAGTCTTTCAAGTGCCTCTTTTGGATCACTAGCAATTACAAGAACGTCGTCCATGTACACAACTACGAAAGTACGCGTTAGGTCACCTAGAGCTTTTATTACGGCACGTTGAAAAACTGATGGTGCATTACGTAAACCGAACGGCATGGCCAGATATTCATACTGGGAATCCGGTGTAATAAACGAAGTACACTCAATAGAATCAGGGTGAATAGGTATCTGGTTAAAGCCAGAAGCCATGTCTAAAATAGTAAAATAGTTAGAACCATGAAGCCTTGCAATCTGATCTGAAATCAGAGGAAGAGGGAACCTATCGGGTACCGTGTTATCGTTGAGCTCGCGGTAGTCGACACACATCCTGTCACTCCCATCCTTCTTCTTTACAAGAAGAATAGGACTGGCAAACGGCGAAGAACTAGGTCTAATAATATTCGCTGCAAGTAACTCGTCTACTTTTTCACGGACAACCCTGCGATTGATTGATTGACCCATGGATTAAACCCTGTTTAATCCATGCGCGAGCATCCACGTTTTCTTTATCCGGGTCAAACTCAGGTAATCTCGTATCCTTGCTAGACGTCGGTGCCTTCATGGCTTGAATCAAGGCCATAAAATTCTGATTCTGCTGCTCCATCAATCGCATCCATCTTGTGTCTTCATTGTTGGTTGTATCACGCTCGTTTTCTTCACGGACTCAGTCGGTAAGGACGTCGGTATACGGTCTTATTTGGATCTTTCAAGCGAATTACCATCGGTTCAGTATCAGCACGAGTAGTAGGCACTCCGTTCGTAAATGAGCTTTTGAATGACTTTAGAAGCTCTACTAACTCGCTCCTAAACTCAGGGGGCACGTCAGTGTCTATGGAATCAAAGTCAATATCGGATTTAGTCACGTCACAAAAATTTACAAGTCTAGTCCTAGTGAAGGTCAATCTGTCCGAGGTCATATTAACAGCTATACCTAAAGCTAGTACTTCGCGACCTATCATAATGTCATAATGTAGACAATTATCAGGCAAAACATGAAAAACTACTTCAATTAAAATATCATCGATTTCAATTTGAGATGTGATTTGCACAGTACTAAAAATAGCAGTTTGGCCTATGCCAGTTAATGAAACACTATTATTGCAACGCTTGCCTCTAAAATGACATGCAACTGACTCTCTAATTAGTGAGCACTCGGCTCCTGAATCGTATGTAAAATGAAACTGCTCACCAGCATGACGCAGCGTCCCAGCAGGCGCGTTAATGTGGCAGACATTCACGCGCTTCTCCTGCGAAGGCCCCGCCGTGTTGTTGGCGTTGCTCTCCTTGCCGCTTCTCCGTGGACAATTCTTAGCGAAGTGGCCTGCAGCACCGCAGTTGAAGCAGCTGGTGGACGACGAAGAAGTCTTCTCACTCGTTGGTGTCTTAAATCTACCATCTTGGTTACTCAGTCCCTTTCTGGAACGACATTGTGCCGCTTTGTGCCCAGCTTTCCCACAAACATAACATTTCACAGAAGAACCATCCGAATTCACACGAGGTTTCTTGGCATCTTGGTTACTTTCATTCGAAAATGGTGATTTTCGTTTCATAAAAGAGACAGCCTTCAGTTCTTGCTGCAACTCGTTCCTCGTGGTAATATTTTGGGTGAAAGATAATCGTTGGACACGATTTTCAAACTGTGAGATATGCGACAAAACAGTTGACACGGCAATTTGTTCCACCAAAAGGTTTTTCCACTTCGACATGATTGATGACATTAATTTAGCCGCATATGAAGCCAGACATTCACTATCTTTAGGTCTACTGTTTTGCAAATTAATCAGGAAACCAGCAGCAGTTTCAGCACTCTCATACCTGGCAGTAAACAGGTCCTTAAAGTTGCTCCATGTCATCCCATGGAAGGATACTTGGGACAACCACACTGAGGCTTGTCCTTTAAGTGCACGACTCAAGGCTAACATAAGTGGAGCACCTTGCATATCCGGATCCGTGATACACATATCCGCAGTAGAAATCCATGCGCGAGCATCCACGTTTTCTTTATCCGGGTCAAACTCAGGTAATCTCGTATCCTTGCTAGACGTCGGTGCCTTCATGGCTTGAATCAAGGCCATAAAATTCTGATTCTGCTGCTCCATCAATCGCATCCATCTTGTGTCTTCATTGTTGGTTGTATCACGCTCGTTTTCTTCACGGTTGCATCCCACTTCTGATAACGGGGAGGGGTGCGGGCGTTCTTCATCTTCCATGGTGAAATCAAACAAAATACGAGCTTCGATACACTCTTTGATTTAATGCGAACAATGTCTAATAATTTACAATCACAAATAATCACACACGGCTAAGATGGAAACCGATTACTTTCGAAACGCGGTGAAGTCGGTCGTATGTCGGACACACCCGCTCGGCTCGACGTCCGTTCGAAAAAGTGACGTTTGTTTCAAACGGCGCCCGTTGCTTGTCAAACCGTAGGGTTGCCAACACACAAATCGAATACACCCAAGTCGATATCGATTATCAACTTGACGTTCCGATTTTGCTCTCTGCGACATATACATAATATAAATATTTTAGTGTAAGATTGTATATTGTATTTAAATTGAAATGAAATGAAATGAAATTGTTTATTCTGTAAATAGGATATAGGAATCACTTTTACACGTCATATTAAAAATATATTAAATTTTGCTAGATGAGTTCGGCGTTTCCTATCCGACTACTCTGAGAAGAAAGGCCGAAACAAACTCAGAGGTCACAGTCTCTTTTAAAGTCCAGACATAATCTTGGTCAAGCCATATGAGGACCATGTAGATTAATGTCTGAAATGGTCTTTTGAGAAAAGAACCACACAGATTTGAGTGGACCTGTCCAGTCAGTGCAAGCATTTGTCAGTAATCGTGGAGCTCAACTCAGAACATAAGGAGCTCAACTCGACGAACAATACCAAAGAAAGGACATTTGGGTAGGCCGCATAAACTACTCAAACTGCCAGACCATCATTAAAACTAACTGAGAGAGGATAACAAAGGAGTAATAAGAAAAAAAAAAAAAAAAAAATATCCACATAGTCCTCACATTCACAATAGGTAATTAAAATAATATTATACTTTACAAAGTAATCATGTCATTTTGTTTTAATGTTTAAATAAAACTGGTATATTTTAATGATTTTACTAAATAATTCTAATGTCAAGTTTTATGGTTTTATCACAAGGTTTAGCAGAGCGAGCAGCTCAATCCCAAGCTTTTTTATCTTCTAAATAATCTGAAATTTTATAGTACCCTTTTTTACAAAGTTTGGTTTTAATACAAATTTTAAATCGTTTAATGGGTAAGTTTTGAATGTCAATGGGAAGTTTGTTGTAAAAGCGTATACATTGACCCATGAACGAGTTGCCTACTCTGTGGAGACGAGTGCGATGTACAGCAAGGTTGTGTTTATTCCTGGTATTTAAACTATGAATATCGGACATTTTCTTAAAATTTGATATATTTTTGTGTACATACATTAGGTTTTCAAAAATATATTGTGAGGCTAGAGTCAGAATATTTACTTCTTTGAATTTTCCTCGAAGGGAATCTCTCGGACCTAGGTTGTAAATGGCTCGAACAGCCCTTTTCTGTAGAACAAAGATAGTATTAATGTCCGCACAGGTTCCCCAGAGAAGAATCCCATATGACATAAGACTATGAAAATAACTAAAATAAACAATTGAAACATATGTAAATAAATATTTCATCATTTCAGGCGAAAGACGTCCACTGCTGGACATAGGCCTCCCCGAAATGGTTTGCCATAATCGCCACGCTTGGCAGGCGGGTTGGCGATCGCAGTATGGTGTAATGCGTAGAAAACGCTGCTACCCATTCTCTAGTGAGTCCCTTATTCGCCTTTTACGACACCCACGGGAAGAAATGGGATGGTACTATTCTTTATGTCCGGCACCACACGGAACAACAATAAATATTTAATAAATCTTATTCATGTAAATGTGGTGTGGAAATGGAGAGCATTGGTATCGGCCCCAACTTACGAGTTGTGTATTTCGAAGACATGACTGTGACAGCGTAGTACATAGCCCACTCCCGCTCACCAAAAGGAGGTTTGTGGCCCAGCAGTGAGAACCTAATAAGCTAATTCTGCTTATGCTATGTAGATGTGTTAGATGCAGAGAAATTTGCATCTTATTAGATACTAGGTAGTGTAGCATTCCGCTGCCAAGTGGACCTCATTATTTGCAAAGAAAGCTTAACATGTATTTTTTCTTAAAATGTTACGCTTGACACATGATTGAATTCCTTTTAATCGAAAGAAAAAAGTCAGTTTTAGTTTTAGAGAAGTCGTCATTTTTCAAGAGTCATTGGTGTCGTGGAAAGCATACGGACTTGTTTAAATATATTTTTTCTGAATATCACACGTAATCTCCAGACGTTTCGACGCCTTTAACTTGTTTCAATCTTTTTCTTGTGTGTTTAAATCTTATGGTATATTTATAATTGTCTGATGGTTTTTTTTTTGGCACAGCCAGGAGAAAGTTCAAATTTTTACGCGTGAGTATTCCAGTTAGTCTATAATCCACCCCCCTACGTAATTTCGCCTTTCTATCGGGTCTAAAATGGTATTTGTTTCGGATTCGTACAGAAAAGGCCTCGTTGAGGCCCTCGGTCTATCCGACTCCACGCCGGCTGAGGCAATAGCGCCAGAGGTGCGCGGTCCGCCGCCACCTACCCGTGCGGATTCCAAACCCACGCCTCCACGTGGCCTCCTCCAGCCATCCTGAGCTAGCAGCGTCGACGGCAGGTCGAGCGCCGTCCTTACCCACTACAGGCAACAAACATCAGCAGCCTCAATTGCCATCACTATTTTCAATTGTTTTAATTTGTTTAATCTCGCGTTGTTTTTTTACATCTAGCTTCCTAAATTTTAATTTATTTAGTTACTATAATCGGAGATATGAATAGGTATCTTACCTAATAAGCACAACGGTTCTTCGCGGCGTATACTCATACGCGATACTTTTTTATTTCCCCTCGCACCGCGAAATTTTTACTGGATTTAATTTACGTTTCTCGATGAACCTATCGTACTTCAAGGGTACCTGCCTGTCTTAATAATCGTTCGGTTAACATTTTTTTTTTAAACGGATGACACCTAAATTTTTCAATTTTTTTTTTACTATCGGTACGTTAATTTTATTTACAATGCATTTGCTCGAAAAGAGCGTTTTCCAAGCAGTCAATTTGTGCGGAAATTGTCACTTTATTTCACTAGTGCTTTTTAGTTTTCTGTTTTTTTTTAATTTTTGAGGCCGTCGTCAGCCCAGATTTTTTTTCACAAATTTGTATTTACAAATCGGATAATGATGATGACGATGGCGATGATTATGACGATGGTTAAAATCAAAAAGTCGAAGTCAAAGTCAAAGTCAAAGTCAAAGTCAAAGTCGAAGTCGAAGTCAAAGTCAAAGTCAAAGTCAAAGTCAAAGTCAAAGTCAAAGTCAAAGTCGAAGTCAAAGTCAAAGTCAAAGTCAAAGTCAAAGTGAAAGTGAAAGTCAAAGTCAAAGTCAAAGTCAAAGACGAAGACGAAGACGAAGTCGAAGTCGAAGTCGAAGTCGAAGTCGAAGTCGAAGTAAAAATCAAAGCCAAAAGTCAAAGTCATGAATTAATTTTGTTTTTATCATTTATATATACGTACGTCGTCGTATGTTAGATGTTACACATCACAGGCGACTGCCGTAAGGCTCGTTTGTATTTTTTTTTTCCTCGCACAATGCATAGTAAAACGTTGTATGATACACGTGCGTAAGATGATTTCCGCACTTATAGCATAAACAACTATTTTAACACATACATTTATTAAAATATACTTTGTGTTTTCAACCTTAGTGTGTTTCATTATTCGTTTTTCATCATCCTGGGTTCGATCCCCAGTGATTGATAAATATTATGTGGCGAAAAATCCTTTTTTTTTCGCTATAGTAGGTAATATTCCTAGGCTAAGCTCTGGTGTTAAATGACCCTTCTTTCAGACTACGCTATACTACTTTGCTATATAGTATAGCAAAGAAGAACCTAATGCTAGTATGCCAATAATAAATAGTACAGTACAGTGTGAACGTGTCCATAACAATGTATGGTGCGCGATATTGTTGTGCTATGAGCACATATGCTATTATATTATAGCGTAGTCTGAAAGCAGCTTTAAAGTTTTTTTTTATTGATAAACTAGTGACTCGCCCCTGCTCCGCACGGTTTTGACGACTTGACAAAACATCGAGATAACTTTATTATATGTAAGTTTAATATTAATGTATTATACACATAAAATCTTCCTGAATATTCTCTAAGTGATGGCGAAAATTGCATCAAAATCCGTTGTGTACACACGGCTACACAGCAAGCTATTTTCAGTATAAGCTGACCTCACATTGTACGGAAATTCTATACAATGCGAGACCAGCATACACTGGAAATTTATAGCTTGATGTGTAACCGTGTGTACCTAGTTAAGAAGAACAAGAGAGGCACCAAAGACGGACATTAATTTATAATATGAGGTATAGATATATACTAGTTACGTCATGAAACTCACGATGTACGTAAATAAACAAGAGATGTATAGTCATAATAGGATTAATATTGTAAACATAATTTAATAAATTATGGTTAGACGTAATCCGGGATGTTGTTTTCCTTGCCTTAAGTCAGAATCAGGTCATAAGTACCATTCTGAACTTACCCACCTATTAATAGATAATTTATTTTTAGGTAGGTATAAAACATAGGTAATCAAAGCATTTTTTTCAAACTAGCTTCCGCCAGCGGCTTCAATTTAATTCAATTCAATCATTTATTTCGGAAATCACCCCATATTGTATTATTATTAGAACTTAGAAAAACATTTTAGAAGCATTAACATCAAGAACAATATTACAATCAAAACAAAATTAAATAAAAATCAAAACAGAATTCAATTAAAACAAAATCAAGATAATGTCAAAAATAAATTAAAACATGACCATCTAACCTTCTACACTAACATCAATTTAAATGTCTCTCCTCAGCACCGGGCCCGCAACTATGTCTACGGGTCCAGTGCATCAGAAAAGGGTTGTCTGGCCTCTGTAGAATAACCTTCATGGCTTCGCCCGCGTTATATCTTTATAAAATATAGCCTAATTTACTCAGTTATAATATAGCATTCTACTGGGGAATGATTTTTTAAAATCGGTCTATTCGTTTTTGAGTTTATTCATTACAAACAAACATAAAAAAAACAAATCTTTTCTCTTAATATTAGTTTAGATAAACCAATTGCAGGCTCTTTTGAATTGTTAAGGGGTCGGTCAGTCAAAATGATGAAGCTAGTTACCCATTCCAAAGCGTAGTAAGTTCCTATGGAGTAGAACGAGAAGAAGGTATGAAATATAGGTTTTATGTGCATAATACATTAATATAAACCTACATATAATAAAGTTGTCTCGATGTTTTTTCGACCCGTGTATTTTGTTTAGCAGGACCTGCCGATCTATTCTGTATAAAACTTAGGTGAAGTAAGCTTAAAGTGAACTGTCAACAGTGTCAAACTCAAGCCCTAGCATCAAATGGAATGACAGCTTACTTCGAGTTTTGGTCACGCCACCTAAGTTTTTACAAAATAGACCGGCAGATCTATTCTGTAAAAACACCGTGAAAACGTAATTGAAGTGAGCTATCAATAGTGCGTATTCCTAGCATTAGGTGGAGTGATAGATCACTTCACCTAAGCTTTAACGGTCATATTTTACAGAATAGTTTGGCTGAATAGTTTAAAATCGTATCAAATACTGCAGTCCGTAAATAAAAAAAGTCAAGAATATGATTAACCGGTCGAGAATCGTAAGACTCCTAACATCTTACCGAAGTGCAAGTTGTTTGTTATGAAGCGATGCCCACCCCCACAAGTTGATGAAGATTGAAGATGTATTTTTCTACATTAATAAAGTACCTACTTAAAGTAATTCCCTTATTGCGCTAGAGATACAAACTTTGAATTCGTTCCAAATTCGTAAACTAACAAAACAACTCATTCCGTGCGTTAGAAAAATAGTGGAGCAGATTGAACAGTAAATCAAAAAGGACGTGACAGCACTACAGTATGTCAATATTTGTGATGCAACTGTTGTTAGGTTGTGCGCTGCCAACAAAGCGATTTCAGACAACCACGTTATTCAAAGTTGAGTTTATTCAATTGAGCAGATATGTTCCAAACTTGCTTTTATTTTTGTTGACTCACACGGAAAAACGTGCATCCTCTTAGGTATGCAGTGTGTTTATTTACCTTAATAAATACACTTTACAGCAAAAACAGTAAATAAACAGTGCTAGCAAAATATTGTGTTTATCCTTAAGCAGTTGTGTGAGTTAAAAATTCAAAGAAACTTCTTCACAGTAAAATAGACTGCCCTCAGTTGTTTTATTTATAAGGCTCTTTATTCTGAATTGTTTTTATTCTCTTGTATGTTCTTAAAGTATATCTCTAAATTCAGCATGCCTCTTGGCATAGGCCTCCTCTAGCTGTTTCCATTGAATTTTTTCTCTTCTAGCACGCGTAGCGTGACCACAACAGAAACGGGTTTTGTCGACGGAAGAATAGACTAGATGACAGATTGTGATTATTTATATAGTCATTTTGTCTATTCCTCCGTCGACAATACCCCATTGGGGTGTAAGGGCCCGCTGTACGTTTTATCTCGTCCTCTTTGTTGTTTCCCTCTTTTCCGTTCACTATTTCTGGGATACCAATCAGTTTTGCTCTCAACATGTGTCCAGTCCACCTCCATTTTTGCTGGTAAATTCTGGTCAGGATATCTGTTACTTTTTTTAATTTCTTATGTGCATATTTCTTATTCTATCCATTTTACTCATGCCTGTCATAATACGTTCCATAAATCTTTGGCAGTATTGTAGTTTATTTCTGTGATGTTTAGTAAGTGCCCGTGTTTCGCATCCATATTTTATACACAGTAAGATACAGGTGTTGAAAACTTTTATTTTTATGACAATGCCTACATCTCTGGATTTCATGACCACCTTCAATGACCAGTATTTTCTCCATCCGCTAGCTATTCTTGTGGTTACTTTACAAAAAATTTAATTGATTCTAGTCGCCCCTTCCAAAAGGTAGTTTTCATGTGGAGAAGAATGGGCAAGAAACTTAAAGTTACTATTTTAAAATGTTTTACAATATTTTGTATAGGTACATTACTTAATTATATGTGAAGACGATGCATCTAGAATAAAATTACTATACCACAAAAGCTAAAAATAATTTAAAATGAAGCAACGACAGATCAATTAATTACTTATGTGATAGATACATGGTGTTCACATCTTTACAAGCAATGTAAAAGCAGATATTTTCCAAAAAAAATACAATTAATAAGTCAGTGTGTGAGGAAGTAATCACAGAATGTAAAATCAATGTCATAAAATAAAAAATAACAATTTATACAACTTAAATTAGCAACCAGTTTGATTTTGTCTAGATAGAGCTGACCCAGATATGTGTATTCGTCCATATACTCTAATGTGTGGACAACCACCTTTATTTTTATTCTTTTAGAGTTAGTTATTAGTTTTATTTTTGTTGTGTTCATTGTTAAATCCAACTTTGCCTCGGTTGTTAAGTAAGTTTAATTTTAACCTATCCTATATATATCCGCGTCACCTTATCAAATTGTTACGTCCCGCATTCCGCAAAACATTTTTTAGCTGCCCAGTCCCAAAACTTTGAACACTTCTAAATAACTGTGATGAACGGATTGATATTTGTCGCACTTCACCTCAAAAATTCAAGCGCCAAGTCCACCAAAATATGTAATTTTCTACTATGTAACGCACGTAATCATGCGCTAACACGACTATAAGTTGGGGTAATCCCCAACTATTGTCGTGTAAAAATGATGTGTCATTATATTGTTTTTGTTATTTTCTGTGATATAATAATGCTTTTGCATGTTGCGTCTATCCCATAATATAGTGCATTTGGCTTGTATGTTACAAGTGTTAATTTTGTGAAAAGTGTAACAATTTTAGATAGACCGATAATCAAAATACTTAAATAAATAATAGTGTTACTATTGCTAAGCTATTTTCCTAGCTAGGAGCATGCAAAAACGTCATCGTCAATTACCAGTTTTAATTACTAATACGTGTAAGTCTCACTTGAGTCATCGTAATTGCCTTATATTAACATAGCGAGAAAGAATTGTTATATATTTATAGAATATGATGTAGGTAACTAACAGTATTCCCCCGGAGGAAATATTTCCACATGCCCTTGCGAGGATATCCCCGCCACCGCCAGTGTACTTGGAAGTCTACATATCGTTGCATCACATTTACAAACCTAAAGCATTTTTATGACATGAAATTACAGATTCATTTATTTCCCCACAATTTAAAACCAGCGACAAGGCGATCACTAAAGTTACGTCACCGATCGCCAATGCAGGCAACTCTTGCGAGTTGCCTAGCAACTCTTTCGGGTTGCACCGATTTCTGAAAAAAATTGGCAGCCTACGAGCTTGACTTAAAAATTGGCAGCCTACGAGCTTGACTTAAAAATTGCCAGCCTATGAACTTGACTTAAAAATTGGCAGCCTATGAGGATGACTTAAAAAAAAACAGACATGTGTCAAAAATTTACATTTTGAAGCTTACGAGTTGCCTACTGAGAAATTAAAGGTGATACCGGAGTGGTTGGTTAGGGATCTGCTTATTACGTTAGACAATAAATTACCTTATTAGCCGTTGCGGCATTAGGCTAGTTTAATGGTACACCAAACAAACGTCCCAGGCAAAAACCTTACCTAACGTAACGTTGTTTTCCCCTAGCTGAAATTCAACTTAAACCATGTGTCACATCTTGGGCTCTCAACTAGGTTATTGTTCCTATATTTTTCAAGGAAAAAATCAAAATATTCTATTACATTTTGTTAAAACAAAACAAAAGAACGTTTAGTATGTGGAACATCGATTGGGTCCACGTGGGTTGGATCGGGTCCCCAGTAGTCTCGATAAAGATGAAATACGGGCGGGTTACTCAGATTATAGCAATAAATATTGCTGAAAATATGCTTCGTATCATAATAGCCACTCGACCTACGATCCCTGGAGATTGCCCTTATATAATATACTCGAATCATGTTGTAAAACTATTACTTATAATATAGAGCGAGCCGAGTACGGGGACTCTCTCATATTTTATGTACAGGGCTCTTTGTGAATCTGATATTGTTTTTCGAATTAACTTACCTACCTACTTAAGTACTCGTATAAAAAAATATTTTTGTTTTATGAGTGTACCAACAGGATATTATCTATTCTGTGCTGAGGGCTTTGTAACCAGGAGCAACGGGACTGTACCGACCGTGCCGAGGGTAAAAAGGGTGAGATTATTCTATTTTTGCGATGGTGTTTTCTATTTTTGTAGTTATTCCTTTGGAAAATGGTATAAAATCAGCTAGCCTACGTTGTAAGAGCAGCTTCAGTAGGTATTTATTTTATATAAATGTAAGCCAACAAGCTTGGTTTAATACACGTACCGACATTATTCATACTACGTCAATTGATAATGAAACCAGGACTACATGACTGCATAAAAGTATCTACAACTCAATATCTCTTCCTCTGACGACACTTTGGTATGATTTGCGTGTGCACTGTGCGTATGTTTATGAAACTTAACACAAAACTATCGATCGGCCCCTACTTAGCACGGTTTTTTAGACTTGACATCAAGATTTCTTTATTCTTCTTTATAAAACATACACATAAAACATTCGGAATAAATTCTCTAATCCGTATCAAAATCCATTGCGTAGTTTTTAAGACACAGACAGACACAAGAAACAACTTTAGTTTATAATACGATAGGTACACTAAGAAAATGGGTGCCAGCATAAAGATTCAGGTCCAAGTACGGACAAGTCGGAAGGGATCGGTACCGATCGGTGCGGGTAAAACAGGGCATACTTTCTGTATGCGCTCGCACAAGTTGGCGGTACCGACTACACTCTTTCATACCGGGCACTCGTGGATTGTACCTATCATTACCTACGTCTACCGACAAATCGGGATCAGAAAACCTGTATCTTTATGCAAGCACCCTATGTCTGGTTTCCGAACTTTGGGCTAATGTTTAGGCATAGTCTAATCTTTATAACAGCGAAAGTACTTTGACTATAATTTTGAATATGCAGAAATTCAATATCATAATTGGGATTCAGCCTGGTTAAAAAAAATGAAATTCTAATTAGTTCGTCAGTCAGATAATAAAAAAATATTAGACAAGTATTTTTTGATTTATCATATTAATAAAAAAATACTTAGATAAAACGCAATTTAAGTTGGGGGAGTGGGGGTCGCTACGTCACTAGTACGTATAAAATCTAAATACTCGTGACGTCACGGCACATTTTACCTCAATGTACCGCCGTAATCTATAGATTACGTAAAAAAAGAAAAAATACGTATCCAATATTTTTTTATAAACTCAAAGACGGACTAAAAAAGAAAATTATGTCATCATCCCTATTAAGTATATTTTGAGAATATAATATTCTGTTCTTATTAATAAGCAGATGCCTAGCTATGTGCTGTAGTATATGATAAGTAGACTGCTTACAATTGAATGAATTATTCCTTTGGGCAAAAAAAATCGAGGTAGGTATTCCTTTAGCGTAGGTCACCGAGTATTTCTTTGTAGGGCTTTTCCTTTAGGTAAATGTTTTATTTTACCGGTCATCTTTGTATGACGCGTAACAAGCGAAGAGCTTAAATAATGATTTGTCATTACTTGCCTCTACATGACACATTTTTACTTGTGACGCACGATGGGTCATGTGAGGATCCTTCCCTTAAAAGGTAAGATATATACCTATTATGTAAAGTTCGTTTTTTAATCCCAGATAATAATTTGACATTTCAAATCTTTGTTGCTTGTTTTTTCAATTTGGAGTTTGACATTTGCAGCTGTCAAATTATTATCTGGGAGTAAGAAAAGAACCTATAGTTACTTATTGTGTAACGCATACCTACAATTTATACAATATGTAGTACCTATTGTTTATTTACCTGATCTTTACTATGATTGATTTCGCTATTTAATCATGAATGAATTTATTTTTATAATACCTAGTATTGAATTATCCTTGATGATTAATTTGTGTTTCATGTGATCTACGATGCTCGAGCTATTTGTGTCAAAATACCTACTACGGTTTCGTCTAGTCTTACTTTCCTCACATATATTGCTGTGTAACGTACCTATATATTTCTGTAATGATAATATTATGAAGTAAGTTTTGTAAAAAGAAGAATCTTCTGACTAATTTATAATTATTACGTAGATAGTTGTATTGACTGATGGACATTACGCGTAGCATGACCACCCTAGAAACGGGTTTTATCGACGGAAGAATAGAAAAGATGACAGATTGTGATTGTATAGCTGTCATTTTGTCTATTCTTCCGTCGACAAAACCCGTTTCTATGGCGGTCATGCTACGCGTGCAGGAGATGCGATAGATTTCTGGTCTTCACATTATCTCCTCGGCAATTTTATTAATAGATGCTTATCGTAACGTATGTTTTGTTTTTTTTGTAATTTATATTATTTATTACATAACATAAAAAGCAAAACTAAATTTATAAAAATTTACATAACGTTTACAAACGCCTAAAATGGAAATGGACAGGACACATGCTAAGGGAAAGCAAAGAGAAGTGGACGAGAGTAGTAACGGAGTGGTACCCGCGTGATAGTAAAAGGAACAGAGGTAGACAAATTAAACGTTGGGAAGACGACATGAAAAAGATAGCTGGTCCAGTATGGACACGCACTGCAAAGGACAGGACAAAATGGAATGCTTTACGGGAGGCCTTTGTCGAAGGACAAGCTGTAAAGAAAAAGCGGCTGCCATTATAATTAACTAAAAGTTAAATTGTTTAATAGAATTAAGTAAAATGTTATATTAAGCATGTTATTAAGTTACTGCAATAAAAGCTTATTTTATTAATTAAAAAAAAATCATTTTGACCGCATAGGTATTGCACTTTTCTATAAAACAGCAGATTTTTTTATTAATAACCGACCAAAGATTTCAACGCAGAGGTGTTCAGAATCATGTACTGAATCCATGGTATCAGTTTTCGCGTCGATGTCCCTGCCACCCTGTATACTATATTGTAACGTTAACCCTCAACCCACTCTCCAGCACTTCCTGCCAAACGCCGTCTCATATTGTTTCAATAGATAAATAGACTTTTACTTAAAGTCCGACCATCGAGAGAAAGAGTTCTAGTCATTTTCTTACTAACAAATAATATGTTTTTGCGAATTTGATCCGTATTGCTATTAGAAATTCTTCAACTGACAGGTATCAAATAACGCATTCTCTCGACGGCCGGACTGTAGCTACCGAACTTACTAAAGTTAAGTGTTGTAGTAAACAAAGGTTTTGCCATACCGTGCCGACTACCACGAAGAAGTATCCGTATTTTAAAAGATACACAGGTTTGAAGGTTGTATCTCCCGTACCTTAAGATAGATAGGTAGGTACCTACTTCGGTAAATTTCCGAAACAACTTGTGTGAAATCATCTATCTAATATTACGAACCATCGTCTTTAAGCTAGGTACAGCCACAAAATTTCCCAACCACAGTGAGCCTTGAAACAGTAGGAATTTAAGACTCGGGACAGTAAGGAATGGTCTTATGTAACTCCGATTTGTCCTTAGTCATGCTTCTGACCAAATATGACTATATACATTCGTAGGTACCTATTTAATTTATTGGGTATAACGCAAAAATGATTATAGTGACGCATTATGTCATTGTTCTTTTACCTGCCGCCGCAAAGTGGCGCGAAAATTTTGCGGTTATGCAAAAATACGCGACATTTTCCCAAATTGAGGACAATATTAGGTCAAAGTACCTACCATAACTTATGAGACCTTTTTTTTTTTGAGGTTGAGAAATTCTCAAATAACTTCTCCCGCTCTGATCGGAGCGGGAGGGCGTGTCAGACTTTTACTGACTAAAACCCACCCGTGTTCCTTCCGTTGCCTGTGTGCCGGGG
This sequence comes from Agrochola lota, assembly GCA_947364205.1. NCBI lineage: Eukaryota > Metazoa > Arthropoda > Insecta > Lepidoptera > Noctuidae > Agrochola > Agrochola lota. The sequence continues at coordinate 12,661,394 of OX376235.1, read as the reverse complement.
CCGCGATATCCCTTTCGGACAAACTCGCAACCCTGGCAGGAAGTTATGAGACCTAAAGGTTTTATAAGTTTAATTAGACGAACAAACAACAAGTACTCGTAAGATGAAGGACAATACCACCATTGTCATAGTACAAATTTAGTGTCTGTTCGCCTTAACCTGTTGAGATTTTTTATTGCTTTTACCCGCATGAAAACATAATTAGCCTATAATTTTCCCACTGCTGGGATACAGGCCTCCTCTCTGTGAGAGGGAGTGGGCCATAATCCACCACGCGGGCTCAGTGCGGGTTAACAGATGTCACATGTCTTGGAATTTTTGGTTCTAGGTCCTCAGACCAAATAAAAAACCAAGACAGAGCGCTGTCAACAGTGAAGTGAAGCCGGTTTTGTAAACATGTGTGCACTTTGTGTGGTGTAGTTTGATTACAGTGTCATTGTAAAAGGTTGTAAATGTGTGCGTATGAGCGTGTATGCACAGAGCAGAGGTGTGGTTTTGGCATGATTCACTGTATTGTTCGCAGCGCTCTGTCTTGGTTTGAGTCTAGGACATGCCGGTTTCCTCACGATTTTGTCATTTGCGCCTCTCTGGGTTCCAACCGACGACCCACAACTCGCAAGTCGCGGCCGTTACCAATGGTTCAATTAGCATTTATTCTTGTTTTTTTTTGCTATACTTATTCCTAAACAATATTTATAAGGGTCTTTCCGAAGATTATAATGTAATAATAATATTTATTGGGTCATATATTTTATCTTTGTACCCAAATAAATAGGTACAAAAATATGGAGGCAACATGGTACGATGGCTGGAGGTGGGTTGGAGGCATCATGGCTGAAGCGTATGATGTCAAATCACATGCATTTTTGCAAACTGATTCTTTAGAGCGCTTACCGTTCTAACAATACAGTGTTGATTTCGTGACCAGATCTTACAATTTGATCATTTCATGAAGTGTTCGACCATTTTTTATGAAATGGTTGTATTTCATGAAATAGAAAATCGACCACTGGTCACATCATGATGTCAGATCATTAAATACTCAACGTTTGACGACATGAACAGTTAAACGCATGAGTCTTCATAGGGCCTTCATTTATTACGTAAGACAATTTTCGCTAGTTCTTGACCCCCCCTATTATAAGAAACAATAAGAATAGGCCAACCCCCTCCCCCCCCCCTGTTTAATATTTATTACGTAAGAATCTAAAGGAAAAAATTAATACACGTTTGGTTAGTTTTAATTTTTATTTTTCATAGTAACAATTTTTAAAAATGGTTATTTGTACTTACAAAAGTACTAATAATGTTTATTTTTTGGTAGTAATAAACTTCTTTTTTTTTTCTTTTTTTTTTTTTTTGTCATTCATCTTTACCTACATAAGATTTTCAGTCCAGGGGCTCAAAATCCACTCGGAAAGTGGAGCTGCCACTGGAACATCTCTAATAATAGGTGTTGCTTTTAGTTACCTATACGCATCCGAGCGAACCTCGGGACTCGCGGTTGGCCGCGCTTTTTCAAAGTATAATTTTAACTTTGAGTATTTTTGTGATCTTACGTAAGAACTATTGAGACTCCCTCCCACCCAGTTGTAAGAAAAAATAAGACATGGTCGACCCCCCTGCCCCCCTAAATCGTATAACGTAATAAATGAATGACCCCATACAAACATTAGTGATCATATCGTAAAATAGTTAGATTATCCACCGGTAGAAGCATTGATGTCGCTTTGTTTTTGTTAAGCATCATGGCGACGGCATACAGCAAATCAAATAAAATTGGGTTTCCAAATATGATATTATGGAAAGCGACCAACTTGGAAGTAGCTATGGTCGGGGTCCCACAAGCGGCGTGAAATACAACATGACATTTAAAATTAGTCATGTGGCACCTCGACCAAATGGGTTAGGTTAGGTTAGAACTGTGACCGACATGCTACTTCCAAGTTAGTTGCAGTTGCTTGGCAATTTTTACTATACCTTTAACCATGGTTACTCTACATTAATGTTATGGCCAAACATCCACTAACATATCATTAAACGTTGACGTTTAAACGAAATGGTCAATTTTAGCTGGCCATTTCATGAAATCATCGACCACTTCATGAAATAATCAACTCTAAAATCTGATCTGACATCGATGTGGTTACATGAATGTTTCACGCATATTTTGTTTGTACGTATATAATTCGATTAAGCTTTTTCTGAATCTTAGGCTAAAACTCCATTCATTCGAAGATTCTTTATTTAGGTAGGTAGGTATACTGTGTTAGTCATAAATCCATCGGTGAACTGTCACCGTTACACTGGGTATTCTGCGGATCTAATTGGGCCAAGGTCAATGACCTCACATGATGTAGTGACTTGGATTTTTCCAGTGACGATTTTTAAACCTTTAGACCTAAGATGATTATTAACAATAGCGGTAATTTATAGGCGGCAAGTATATATATTCTGATAGAAGTCGAGTTTAACATTATCAACTGCTGACCACTATGTACCGCTAATTTGAGTATAAACCTATGCGATATGCTGCAGCAGGGACGCCTGGCCAATGTCATTTATTTTGATAATGGTGATGATTTTCATAGCATCGATTACATCAATCTGCCTAACCAGACTTCCAGTCTATCCAGATGCAGCTAAATACCAGTATTTTACATGGAGCGACTGACTATCTGAACTCCACAAGAAGTAAGAATGGTTGACAGACTTTTGGGCTTCTCACTAACCGTAACGAATGACCAAGATCTACGAATGCCAGCCAGGATCAGGCACGGAGGGGCCTGGATATGTAATGGATGGTCGCCCACAAACCAACCGCAGCAAGCGTAGCTTAACCATCGATGGACACGTGCGGATGCTATCATTTAGCCACAAACCTCTCATAGCATCGAATTACATACATACCCATTATTTCAGGGAATGTATGCCGGTTTCAGGCGTTAGTATTCAAAATATTTTATTTCACATAAACCTACATGGGCACTTATGAAACGTCAGAAGCTAGGTGCACGGTTCCAATTGGTCGTTTCCTATGGAGAAGAGCCAGCAAGAAACTCCACGGTTACTCTTTTAATAAAAAATATTGTTTATTACAATATTTTCAAATAACAGTATTATTAGGTATGGGAGGACAGTATAGGTCTTTCAACAAGTACCAGACACTTAACAAAATAGAAGATGGTCAATAAATCTAGGGTCCACTAAGCCTACAGCGTTCTCACATTAAGAAATAGAAAAAAAAAGTATATAAAATATGAATAAATTAATAAAAATAAAAACCTGTTTTAAACGAAATGACATGATTGCTATTACAACTGTAACAAATCTGAATAATTATCATGTACACAAAATCCATTAATAAAGTATTTCTTTCCACTTCGCACTGTCTTTGCTTCTTCGAAGTATAGACTCGTCACACTCTCTTCTGCCTCTATAAATAGATCAATTTATGAAGGTTTTGATAGTCCAATACGAAAGCACGGGTCTTTGCATGCAATGTAAGCTCTGGTGCTTTCGCATTGGATTTTCTTGGAATATAAGTATAAAATACTTTTATATAAATAAATATTATTTATATTGCTTTATTTATTACTTGTTGATCTCATGATATTGTAATAGTTAGACTAGTTATAAGCTAATACAGTTAACTTTAACTATTTTGGTCTAGAATATTACCCACTCTAAATGTTTGTAGCTCTATCGATACCTGTTTATCTGAATTTTATGAATATAATAATTATTATTTTGTTTTTCAGGTTGATTGATAGAACCTATTATTATAGAACAGATTGTCTCTGTTGCTGAATATTAAGCCCATGTGAGGATTCATCGAAGGACTTTGATTAAGAGCAATAAAACTTAATAACCACAGCGATTATTCATTCATTTCGTAATACCTACGAGTGCGTAAGCAAGAGCTAAATATTTACGTCACAATCTTAGCAATGACATTATAACATAGTCTGTTATGTAGCAAGTGACGTGATCAAGGAAAATTGGGATAAAAAATTACGCTATGTAAATTAATTTATTAGCTTATTCTGAGAATAGATAGGTACTACATAGAATATTCTGTAGAATATTCTATGCTTGTACTGTCATAGGGTAACAACTTGCATATTTAATGTAGGTATAGTCGACATCGTAATAGGGTCTTTGACTATTTTTTTTTGTCCGTCACGTTTATTATTATTATTAAAAAATATTTGACACGTATTTTTTCTTTTTTTACGTATACAAAAGATAATCACTCACTCGGTAGATTTTATACTGACTTGAGACGTAGCGAGCCGCCACTCCCCAACTTTAATGCGTTTTATCTAAACCATTTTTTATTAATGTGATAAAGCAAAAAATACGTGTGTAATATTTTTTTAATATCTGATTGGCAGACTCAATAGTTTTAATTCCCCAGTCATCATCGCTTTTGGCTTAACATCGTCAGGTTGAATATCACTTGCACGTCACAAAACGACAAGAGAACCGCCAGAAAGTTACATCCTATCGGCAGTAAAGTTTATGTCAATCCTGTTTCATAAAAGTCGTTGTCGAAATATTTCGTATGTATTTCTACAACGGCTTTCAACAAGATTCTCTCTTTGAAAGCGATTGCCTCTTGTGAAGGTCCTCCTTGTCTCCGTGGAGGTTAGCTATTTTCAACCTAGAGCGCTATAAGGATATTTTAGCGCCTGAAGCACGTTGTTGGTGAACATATTTGAAATTGTCAGTAATTGTATTGACAAAACAAGGTAGCTGCGGTAGTTCCTATTTTGGCCACGCGCAATCAAACTTGTATAGCGTTGTGAGTGTTGTTACAAATTACTGTAAATTGTTGTTGTCAAAAGTGATAAAGTAATTACGAGGGCAACTATACCTAGGTAAAGTGCGATCTTGAACATGACACCAATCAGTATACCAGACGTTTTTCTTTTTTTGGGAATTCACCTACATCATTTAGAATTAATTAAATCTTCTATCAATGCAATTTTAGGCATCACACTTGAATTCCCTCAAAATTCTGGTGTGTGTACGTATACGAGTACTATACCCATAGTTAGTACACCGATAATGTGCTAGTTAAGTAACATATTAATTTATAGATTAAGATAATGTCCGGCTCCTAGTTCACAAAAAAGAATCCTCTAACCAGGAAGGAGGTCTTCCCTAGCAGCACGCGTAGCATGACGCTTTCTATTTCTACGAAGAATAGACATAGCTCTATCTATACAAACTGACATTTCGTTTCTCCATTTTTGACATCGCACCGTAGAAATCTTTCTACAGTCTGTCATTTTGTCTTACGTTTCTAACAATCTTTGTCTAGGTCCATAAATATGTAGACTATTTCAGAAGAAAGTTTTCTATCCCAAACTGTCAAAATCACATTGACAACTGACTGTTGTCTAAGGTAGTAAAGACAATTTGATTTTGTAATCGCCATGCTAAAGACAGTAGAAAACTTTCTACTCGACGGCCACAAAGTATATACGGTTATCTACAAAATCATGATTTTACAGAAGAACGTTTTGAATACAAAATTGTGATAATTAATAGAAGAACAAAGCTATCTTCTATTTTACTTCATTTAGTTAATAGCATTACCAAGGAAATGGATAAGGTCAATATTACTGTAATATTTTTTGTTCCAAAACACAGTACTTCGTCATTTTAAGAATAAATGTTGTAGTTATCTTTAAATAAGTGACTTAATATTAGTAAAAATAGAGAATCAAACAGAAAAAAAGTCCTATAACTAAACAAAGACTTCTGAGTAGATATTATGTCAAAGAGTGAATTTCGTCAAAAGTGCAGTTGACTCTTTCTACTTTGCTGCCGTCGTACTGTCTACACGGAATGTCATTTTTGTCTACTCTTCCGTCGACAAAAAGTTGCTCATGCTACGCGTGCAGGCTTTATCACAACGGTTGCTATGAAGTATATTGCTGGCAAGTATCTTTATATCACATTCAAAAAGAGCTAGTTTATTCTTCGCAAACAGGGACTAAAATACCTCTTTAAGGGCTAAATGTGATTTGAATTTGGAATGTGGATATTGTTAATAAAAGTTCCAACCACCAAAAAGATCAATCACGAACATTGTATGAACAAGTAACAGGCTGTACGAAGAAGTAAACCGCGCGCGAAAAGCATTCCGATTAAAAAAAATATTGTTAATGATGATTATACCTTTTATGCACTACATATTTTTCCTCATAAATACTCGTATTTAACTGGAAACAACGTCATTATTTGACGAAACATACGTAAAACGAGTGAACAATCCTTATTTGCGTACTTATATTTTATTAGAAATGTATTCTTTCCTTAAAAATTGGTTGTCATTGGATAGCTGTTCTTATTTTCCTGCAGGTAATCATGAATTATATAAGGTTGATTCTACAAATAATTGGTAGTTACAGTATGGATCCCGTAGTGAGTGTATTGTGTTTTGATACCAACCCATTTCAAATTTACATTAAAGTCCGTGTCTGTCTCTCTCCGAAAGTGTAGCAGCACACATAAGTTTCAGTTCAACATGATGACCATAACAGGTTTTTTTTGCCTCATAGTGAACTTTATTTTAGGAAACATTAATAGGTATCAATTTGATTCCTTTCTTCTATAATTCGTTTCACTAATTTTGCTTTAGCTTATGTTAAATGAAACATATCTTGTTGCTTAATATTATGTATTACAAACAAAAACGTGTTGATTAAGGAATCTGTGTCATGTAGGTAATGCTTTCTGTCCTTTTTCATATTTTGCTACAGTGGTCAGTGCTCAGTTCTTTATGCAACTGCGACTCGTAGTGAACAACAAAATGGTCCTCTTATCCTAACACCCTTAATTGAACATGGAAGAGCTAGAACAGCCAAGAAACTCTCTGAAGTAGACCCGAATCTGTTCGCTGGAGTTCACAGTCACGCTGCGTACTTCACTGTTGACAAAATTCGTAAATGGAACCTGTTCTTCTGGTATTTTCCCGCGCAGGGAGTTGATCTAGAAAGTACACCGTTGGTTATCTGGCTACAAGGAGGGCCTGGTGGTTCTTCTTTATTTGGCTTGTTCGGAGAAATAGGACCTTTACAAATTATCAATGGATCAGGTAGCTACTTATATTTACTAACTTATTTTCTCTTATCATGTCTCTACACTCACTACCTACTGTACTGTGTAGTGGCCACCTGTTGCGCAATATTTAGACCGGGACATAAGGATGTCTATATCTGGATAACACTCTAGCATTATGACTTACAAGCAACAATGAATCAACCATTAATTGTTGTTGTATGTTTCATACAGTTCAAAAAATGAATACCACGTGGGGTTCCAGCTACTCGCTTCTGTTTATTGACAATCCAGTCGGAACTGGCTTTAGCTTCAACGAGGGAGAAGAGTACGTCACCAATGAGGATACAGTAAGTAACGATATTTTGAAAACACCTATCGACTGACATAGGTCAGTTCTGATAACCTATGGACAATAATTGCTCACCTTTCCAAAACGCAGGTGGGCCGGTGTCTTCTACGCTTCATCCAACAGTTTCTTCAAGTGTTCCCGGAATTAAGAAAAGCCCCTCTATTCCTAGCTGGTGAATCGTACGCTGGCAAATACATTCCCGCCTTTGGACATTACATACATCACAGTAAAGATTTATCGAAGCCGATTAATTTGAGAGTCAGTGAGATGACAATATTATTGAATGTTAGAGCTCATTTTATGTGAACTAAGAATTAACCAGTCTGTCTGCTATGTAGGGCCTGGCGATCGGCAATGGGTGGATAGATCCACCGACAATGCTGCACTTCTCTAAGTGGGCGCTACAAGTGGGTATCATAGACCACAAGCAAGCGAAAGATATTCACAAGCTGGAATCAGAAGCTAGACGGAACTGGAGAGAACATAATTCCTCCGCTTATATAGAGGTCAGTACACTTTAAAAATTGTTATTCACAATTCACGATTATGACGGGTTGCAAGACAAATGGCAAAATGTGCGCAAAATTAAACGTTTGCACTTTTAAAATTAAACTTACCTACTTGGGTATATTGATGATATTGTTTTCTTCATTAATCATAATCATTACTTTTTGAAATAACGTTTCACATCTGAATTTTCTGTGATCCAGAGTTTTTGTCGTCTATGTATATTTTCTAACTTTCTTGATTACAGAATGCATCCAAAGCTTTAGACATTATTTTTACTATTATACCCGTTGATATATATAATTACATGAAAGGTGAGGCTACTAAGTTTACTTCGCCACTTATTAGCTCAATAGAAACATTTTTAAACAACCCAGAAGTTCAAAACGCACTTCATGTCAAAGAGAAGAAATTTTCTATATTTAATGTGATTGTATACGATTCGTTACGACTTGATGAATATCAGACCGTCAAACCTTGGCTAGAGGAACTGGTGGAGCATTACGGAATCATGTGTTACAAGTAAGTTTCGGGAATATTCTGTAAATGTTCTTTAATCAGTAAGAACGTCATACTGAATCCATTTTTATTGATCTCCAGCGGACAGCTGGACATGATAGTACCCTACGCGCTGTCAGTTCGTATGTACAGAAGCCTGAAGTGGTCCGGAAGACAAGAGTACCTCGACGCTAACAGGGAATATGTCTACGACGAAGAAAATAGTTCGAAAATTAATTCGTGAGTTAAGCGCATTTATACATAATAATTATTATTATAAGGTCGGCAAGGGATCAACCACCCGAATAAAAAGTTGGTACCTAAATGAAAATATTTGAACTATGAGAGCTTATCTGCAACTGTAATTTTACCGCCAGTCATATGCTAAAGCATATGCAATCGGAAAATGGTAGTGTTGCTTGGCTGTATCAACAGATAAATATTGTTATTACAAAGATTAGACCTCTCTTAGCTACTGCTAATGAATAGGTACGAGTAGTTAAAAGTAATTTAGACGAGACTGGGGAAGGGGAAGGGACTGTGACTTAAGTTTTTCATCCAATGCCAAGCCATGGCTCTTAATGGGTGACATCGGTGACTGTTTCAGTTTCGTGAAGACAAGTGGTAACTTCATGGAGGCGATGGTGGTCGGCGCGGGACACATGGTGCCCGCAGACAAGCCACGCGCCGCCAAGCAGATCATCGATAAGTTTATCAACAGACACAAATGAATCCATTCGACAGTGGAAAAAAGAAAACCAGGCATTTCCTGTTCCGTAAAATCTTTATTTATGTTAGAAGAAAAATATTTCACAGCATATATACACCACTCACAATCTCTCTCAATTTCTCTCTCTTTTCACTCTTAATAAATTTTCGAGAATATCAAAAAATTATGCATAAATTGTGAACTAGTCTACTTTTTCTCATCCGAATGTGCCTTATATAACATGTTTTGTTTTTTTTTTGTTTTTTTTTTAATTTATTAATCAAAACTAGAACAAAAAAACAGACATTTGGTTAAACACACCACAAAAATCATCGCGGGTTTAACAGTGGTGTGGCCAGTCACGGCAACTCGGTGCCAATAAATATTAATTATTGAACAATTTGGTAGGTACATAGATTTTTCCTAGATCGCACTGCTATCTAGAAAGTATCTTTTTAATATTTTTGAGCAGTTCTTCGCATTCAATACATTGCCGATTTCCTTAGGTAAATCGTTCATATACGATGGTAGCATGCATTCCCACGTCCGCGCTCCATAAGCGTTATTAGATTTAGGTTCGACAAATGTGGGTAAGTAGGTCAAACAACGCAACGACTTTAGTCTTACGTATTTACGAATATTACATAAACTATGGCAATTCTCACTTATAACGCGTAAAAGTACCTTGTCAAAGACATTTACAATTAAATCTAAACAGTTACAGTTAAATCTGTGCTTGTATTCAAACTTGTGTATGTGTCCTAATAATCACTTGGTCCATAACATATATAATCATCTTCAGGAATAATAAATCGCTTCACACTGTTGATGCATCATTCAATATTTCCTCGTACACTTCGTTGAGACCCAGACCAAACCTCGTAAACAAACATTAATATAGACAAACAGTAACCGCCGAATAGTATCATATATACATAATAAAAATTTGCCAGTGGCAGTGGCACATGTTCAGGTCGATAGTGAGATTTACATTTCAACCACTCTCGGAAATATATATCATTAGCATACTTGTTCATGACGCCTGTTGTTAACAACTGAAGAGTAAACTGATCCAAATGTGGAATCAAAACTGAGCCACGACGTAAATATATGGTTCTATATATGCTACGGTAAGGTTCCTTCAACGGGTACATTGCCATTTCACATTGGTCATCGGTTAGCTGCCATTTATATACCTTATAATGAGAATCTGAAATAATAGTATAAAGGGATTTTTGTGGACAATTTTTAACCTTCATTAAACAATTAAGTCTAGTTCCACAATCGGTGTGCCCATCAAATTCACTGCGATGCTGCCAGTCACTATATAAAACTGCGTGATGATCCTCTAAATCCTCTGGTTCTTTCGGTTCATAACCACGGACCGGCTGAGTCGTCACACTGCACAAGTTTGCCTGGATTGCGTAAGGAATTATAAACGCTGCAAACAATAGACTCGAGAAAATTAGTGTATGTGGCCATCCAGATACTATACGCCTAACAGAATTTTTATTCAATAAATATCCAAATACGACAAGAATATTGTAAGAAACATCTTTTTGGTTACGAAATATTGACATAAATATAGCCGCCACACTGAAAATAACAAACAGGAGGCTGACTACAATACAAGTCTGAAAAGACTGAAATGACACTGCAACCCATTGCTCGACATAATTAGAGTGCGCAACTACATAACTCGAGTGATCTATTAACATTGGGTAACTGTATGAAACGTTTCCATAATTTTTATCCCAGGTAATTGCGTATCCTCCCACAACTCCTTCAAATTCGTTGTTCATGACTTTTTGTAACATGATCTGTATCGAGTTATTCATGAGTTTTCCATATTTATCAATTTTTTCAAATTCGTGTAATTCAATTCTGATTTTTAATTGCTTCTCAAACAATGAAATGAAATGTTGTTCAGTTCCTTTGGTGTTTGTGTCGAAGTTCGTGAACGGCCATAAATTACGTGTTATGAATTTATATCGGCAGTTACGGATACTTCCCTTGTATAAGAGAGGTAAATTCTTCTCAGAGCAGTAATCAGAGCACCAAGACCAAAACGTTAGATGACCAGATTTCAAACAATAACCAGGTTTTTTAAAATTATACTTGTATATAGCGTAGTCCTCACCATCACGTGATATTAATGAAACTTTATAAAAAATATTGTATGCATGAAGTAGATCGGTAATGTCATGTAAACTGTAATTCTCGTAACTTTGCAGGACAATGATGAATCTTGCTGATGGATTCCAAAATTTATCTGAGATGAGTTTATTTAGCCCACGTTGTAACTCTTGATAATCATCACTCATCACGATATAAATAACATTGCCAATATTTCCGGGCTCCCAAAAGAATCTTCTTGAAACAAATCGTGCACCTTCTAAGTTATGGAGGGCTGATAATTTTAAATTATCATTCATATTTACGACAGTAATGTCCATTAAGTGATTGTACTTCTTGTAATCTATGTCTTCTACCATTTTTGCGACACAATTGGTGACAATTTTTGCATTATCTTGCTGAGTTTGAAAAAAAGCTGTAGCACTAACCAAAACGCAGAAAATGTAAAAAACTACTGTTTTCATTTTTAGACGCGAATTAATCGAACAGCCTGTTTGTAGTTCATTCCTTCATTTTCTGAAACCCTTTATAGAATAAACGAAATTGAGGCACCATTCTGATTTTATTGTATCATTTAAAACATTAATCATATTGGTTCTTTTTACCAGCAGTCAGTCAATGAATTAACGATGTTAAAACCTTTAATGCTTTTCAATTCATCAAATGAAATATGGAAATACCATCTTACACATTAAACAAAATAGGCACGTAATATTGCTATTAAAACGATCAGTTAATAAATTGACCCCTTTTTTTGTTGTTTTTTTTTGTTTTGTTGGTTTTTAACCCAGTTTAAAAACACACATTTTTTTATAATGATTACTCCCCTACCTCACTGGGATATACCTAGGTATTATATGTATATAGTACCTTATAATTGATTGTCAACTAAGCACCTGTTTATCTGTCGAAGACAGGCATGTACCAGATGATCGTTACACACAGCTACACATCAAGTTATATATATCCAAGCTATACGTTTAGACGAGACAAAACTTGCTTTCAATAATCGTTTTGCAATAATTGCCTAACAATGGTGTAAACAAGCGTGGTTCCAGGGGCGCGGTCCTGGGGGTCATGATCCCCCCCAAAAGTAGTCAAGCTGTCGAGAACTGAATTATTTACGTGTCTTACTAACTAAAAACAGTAGGTACTTGGGCCACAGTGACCCCGATGTGCTTAAACGAAAAAGAATATGGAAAAATGCCTGTTAAGCAAACTCGGGAATTTGGGCACCACTACGCTCGGTTTAAGGCCAGATTTCAAAACCTTAACTGCTGTGAAACCAGTTTAAGCTTTTCTTCTCGACAAAGTAAGTTCTCTTTCTATAATGGTGAAAACAGAACCAATTCAAGGCGGGGTACTAAAATTTGGAGACTCGCTTGATTCTTGAGGTTTTATTCATAAATCGACACAGTAAGTAATTAATATTTCTTTTGGAATGATTAAAAGAAAATCTAACGTATCCGAGAGTGTGCAATTTTTTTAAGTTTCCTTCGTTCGCTCTTGTATTCTACATTTACATACGAGTAGTTGCTTGGACTTTCCTGCATAAGTCGACAATGTAACTCTTATTTCTCTATCAAAATGTAAATCAAATCCTAACCTACCCGAGTTGAAGTATTAAAGTTATCGACTTAGCTTCGCTCGCTCTTCTCACCCTACATAATCTGCTGTCCTCATACTTATTATTTATCAAAAAGCTGGCGACCAATTTGGCAGAATCATAAAGTACCCCCGCACTCCCCATGTAAAAAATAAAGATGAGTCCCTGAACAGCATAGAAATGTCAAGCAGAGATGAACCTCGCTAAAAATATGGCTTGTATTTATAATTTAATCGAATCCCAAATAATTCATATTCTGGGGTCCTTAAAATACTAAATAGCCAACTGCCGCGTCATTTCATAGTAGACACGCTTTGGCACAAGCACAATTCCAACTAGTAAGTAGTATTCTCTGAAAAAAGGTCGTTGTGAAATCCTAACTTAATATTGTAAAAGAGAAAGTGAGTTTGTTTGTTTGTTACGCTTTCACGCTAAAACGGCTGAACGGATTTGAATGAAATTTGGCACATGGGTAGACCATGATCTGAAAAAGGATATAGAATACCTTTTATCCCGATGTACCCACGGGATCGAGACTTATGTGGGTGAAATCGTGGGGCACAGCTAGTAATATTATAAACTAGCTGACCCGGCGAACTTTGTTCCGCAATCAAACAAATATTTAAAAAAAACACCCTACCCTACCTACCCTACCTACCCTACCTACCCTACCTACCCTACCTACCCTACCTACCCTACCTACCCTACCTACCCTACCTACCCTACCTACCCTACCTACCCTACCTACCCTACCTACCCTACCTACCCTACCTACCCTACCTACCCTACCTACCCTACCTACCCTACCTACCCTACCTACCCTACCTACCCTACCTACCCTACCTACCCTACCTACCCTACCTACCCTACCTACCCTACCTACCCTACCTACCCTACCTACCCTACCTACCCTACCTACCCTACCTACCCTAACTACCCTACCTACCCTACCTACCCTACCTACCCTACCTACCCTACCTACCCTACCTACCCTACCTACCCTACCTACCCTACCTACCCTACCTACCCTACCTACCCTACCTACCCTACCTACCCTACCTACCCTACCTACCCTACCTACCCTACCTACCCTACCTACCCTACCTACCCTACCTACCCTACCTACCCTACCTACCCTACCTACCCTACCTACCCTACCTACCCTACCTACCCGACCTACCCGACCTACCCGACCTACCCTACCTACCCTACCTACCCTACTAAAAAGTATCCTATGTTAGACTCCTGGTTCTAAGCTACCTCTCCACCAATTTTCAGCTAAATTAGTTCAGCCGTTCTTGAGTTATAAATAGTGTAACTAACACGACTTTCTTTTATATATATAGATGAGAAAGTGAGTTTGTTTGTTTATTACTTACTCAATCCCGCTAAAAATGGCTGACAGATTTGAATGAAACGCTAGCTATTTTTGCACACAGATAGACCATGACCTGGGTAATGACATAGGCTATTTTATATCCTGGATCGCAGATAAAATCGCGGGCAACAGTTAGTACTTATATAAGTATGTAGTAATTTATACCTACTTAACTCAGTATTATACCCAAAGAACGTCGTAAATTGCTGTCAAATATCTACCTGTTTTGATTAATTTGCCAATATTACTGTACGGAAATATGAAATGTGGCTAACTAGTGAACTAAAATATTGATTATGAAAGGCAATATTTAATATCGTAACACCGAATATTTGGTTTTAGATGTAAAAAATTATTTGGAACTTTCCAAATGTCTTTTTACACTTAAAACGATTACATCATCAAATTCAATGTTATAATTGCATTTAATTTTTAGGGTTCCGTAGTAAACAAGGAACCCTTATAGTTTCGCCATGTCCGTCTGCCTGTCTGTCAGTCCGTCTGTCTGTCCGCGGCTTAGCTCAGAGATGGTTAGTACTAGAAAGCTGTAATTTGACATATGTATACATATTAATTATGCCGACAAAGTGGTAAAATAAAATCAAGAAAAATATTTTTTTATAGAGTACCTCCCCTACATGTAGTGGGGATTCTCGTCTACCTCATATTGTGGGGTATCGTTAGAAAGGTCGTTCAAAAATATTGTGACTTTGTGAAAACCATTTTTGGATTCAGGGATGATTCCGTTTGCGAAATATTAAGCTTTTAACTGAATTTTTTTGTTAGAGACAAGTGCCCTCCCCCTCTTCTAGCTAAATGATTGTACTTGGACTTGTGAAAAAATTCACAGCAGTAGTGTATATAACGAAATTAAAAGGAAAACTATCAGAGCTAAGTAGGCTGTACAGGTTAAGGAGTAATAATCAACCAACTTAAATTTGCGGTTTGAAAAACATGATCTCCCATACATTCCGTATGAGAGAACATGTTTTTCAACTACAATGGTAAGTTTGTTCTTGGGATAAATTCATCCCAACTACGGAACCCTTCATTGTGCGTGGTCCGACACGCACTTGGCCGGTTTTTATTATTTTAATTTATATACTTTGTTGGAGATCCCAAATAAATAAATATTATTTAAAAAAACGCAGTCAACAAGGGAAGCCAAAACACGACACAAACTTGGCAGCTAAAACCTATGCTAGGGTCATCTATCTAAAGTTTTCACCGGCCAACCCCTTGAAGCTCACCTCACCTAAGTTTTCCCGATGAGATTTTTACAGAATATATTGGTAAATATCACAATAAAACATAAACAATACATTATATACACTCCCAGACTCTAAAATCGAGCTACCGTCCATTTTTATGTACATGTATAATAGAGGTCTAAAATATCAAAATAATCATTAGTCAGAGAAATAGTAGATTATTAACCAAGGGGGATAAAGCAGTGTCTTCTGTCGCGGGTGACTATTTAAATCGCGAGCGTAACGAAGGACTCGAGGTTTACTTCCGAGCTTAAGGAAAATTATTTAAAAACTTATGAAGAATTTTCAACGTGGAGAAGTGCGAAAGGCCTATCAATTTCAGAATCAGTACTTCTTGTCTATTTTGATTATTTATCCAAGACAAAGAATCCGAATACACTTTGGTGCATATACTCAAAACTGGAAGCTACAACAAGCATCAACCATCAGTAATTTCGTGAATCTATTTATTTAAATGCTGCGTAGCATTTAAATAAATAGATTCACGAAATTACTGACTTTTTTAAAAAGAAAATCAGAAGGGCATTGCGCAAAGAAGTCCAAAATTTTTACGACTCAAAATGTGAAAAAAATTCTTAATGAAGCTCCTGACGAAATTTTTCTGGCCACAAAAGTAAGTATACATGATTTAACTATGAATATTTCGTATCTTAGTAACGTGGCCTTAATTTTTGGACTCAATGGTGCTTGCCGCGGATGTGAACTTGTAAACTTAAAGGTGGAGGACGTTGAAAATCATTCCAATGAGTTGCTGCTGATTAATGTAAAGGAAACTAAGACAAAGAAAAATCGGTCATTCATTGTACAAGGACAATATACTAAAATCATTCATAAATACCAAGCATTACGTCCCACCAACATGGAAAATAATAGATTTTTTATAAACTATCGGAATAGGAAATGTACTCGACAAGCCATCGGCAAAAATAAAATTAGCAATATGCCAAAGGAAATTGCTAAATATTTAAAACTTAAAGATGTTGTTGTGAACTCTACACCGGTCACTGCTTTAGAAGAACTTCGGCGACTTTCTTGGCGGATATTACGTCAATAAAAAGACACGGTGGTTGGAGCTCTGATGGAGTAGCTGAGGGTTATATCAAAAGCTCAATGGCAAATAAAACCATATTAAGCAGTCAAATTAACAAAAATATAAAACTTAATCCATCAGAGCCACAACCATCAACTTCCGGCATCTTATCTTCGTCCGTAACTCACGATGCACCACCACCACTATCTCTCTCTATATCTATATCCGACGTATACTATCTACAATGAAACGCAAGTTCCTCAGACGCAAGAACAGAGAAATACTCAAATCAACTCATCAACAATAAAATAAATGTACCAAACAAAAATGTAACTCTCTCTATCAATAATTGGACCAATGTTTCGAATGTTAACTTTTACTTTTAACTGTCATTATTTTTAATAAATGCTTATCTCATATTATTATTGTGTTAATTTTTTCGCAAATGGTACGAAAAGTAGAGTATTTTCCTCGGTGATAAAGCTGTCTTAGTCTTGGGTGAACATAAATCCCTCGCTACACTCAGGACTCGTCTTAAATCCCTCGCTTCGCTCGTGATTTAAGTTTTTAACACCCAACAAACTGACATCAATTGAAAAAAAAGAGAAGAAAATCGGAGTTTAGTAGAAACAAACTTTAATTAGACCGTTGACCAAGTCAATAGTTATTTAAATATTTGATTTATTTTACATATGAGAGTTGTTATTCCTTATTTTTTTATTCATTCTGACGTTCAAATTATGGATAGTGCACCTGAAGTAGGCGCGGAGGCTGTGGCACTTCTTTAGTCTGGGTTTAGTCAGCGAAGTAAGTGCACAACTTCATGTAAGTCGTTTTGCCGTTCAAGGAATTAACCGTCGATACCTGGAGACCGGCAGCTTCATGTGCCGCCAGGAGGAGCACGAAACCGAGTCCCTACGCATGACAAGATCGGTTTATCTTTACCACCAGCCTGCGTAATCGTCACATGACCTCAGTACAGGTCCAAGAACAGCTTCGAGATTTCCATAGACTGACTGTTTGGGTTCAGACTGTTAGAAGGAGACTCGAAAAACGTGGCCTGAAACTCCATAAGCCAGCCAATGCTCCCAAACTGACAAAAAGCTCACCGATTGGCCTTCGCCTACAGTTTGCATACGAGCCAGGTTTTTTTTACGGTTGAAACCAAGATTATTCTCTAGGGCAATAAAATGGATGAAGGTCTACCGAAGACCTGGAGAACGGTTTCAGCAATGTGACAAGCCATGACAGTCTGTGGCAGAATTCCCCCCGAACCAAAAAATGGCCTAGAGGTTGTGAAGGGACCGCGGTTGTCTTCACTAAATAGCAGACGATACATTCGTCAATACCTAGAGGCTCATTTGATGCCACATGCTGAGTTTGTGGCTGCAAAACCTTTTTTTTTGCTTTACTGTCATCGTTTAAAAAGATAAGTAGAGACCTTTAAACAAACATATGCAAGTTGGCTCGATTCAGGTGTCCGGGAGTGAATAATTAGGTCACCTAGTTTACTTATTCTCATGAAAACGTGCGTAGGTACCTTATCAATTCATGTAAAATTGTAATAATAATCCACAACACGCACGCTGTTATTGCATTATTAAGGGTTTCCTCGTGTGTTGTAGGGTTTCCTCGTGATCACAACCTTGCGTTGTGATCCAGCCCAAATCTCGGAAATAAAAATGACTAAAGACAAACAGTAACCCCCAATAAGTATCATAAAAACATAATAAAAATTTCACATGTTCAGGTTGATAATGAGATTTACATTTCAACCACTCTCGGAAATATATATCATTTGCATACTTGTTCATGACGCCTGTTGTTAACAACCGAAGAGTAAACTGATCCAAATGCGGTATCAAAACTGAGCCACGACGTAAATATACGGTTCTGTATAAGCTATTATAAGGTTCTTTCAACTGGTACATTGTCATTTCACATTGTTCGCCGGATAGCTGCCATTGAAATATCTTAAAATGAGAATCTGAAATAGCAGTATAGAGAGACTTCTGTGGAGAGTTTTTGACCTGCATTAAACAATTAAGTCTAGTTCCACAATCGCTGTGCCCATCAAATTCACTGCGATGCTGCCAGTCACTATATAAAACTGCGTGTTGATCCTCAAAATCCTCTGGTTCTTTCGGTTCATAACCACGGACCGGCTGAGTCGTCACACTGCACAAGTTTGCCTGGATTGCGTAAGGAATTATAAACGCTGTGTGCCATCCAGATATTGTACGCCTAACAGAATTTTAATTCAATAAATATCCAAATACAACAAGAATGTTGTAGGAAACATCTTTTCGGGTACGAAATATTGATAAATATATAGCCGCCACACTGAAAATTACGAACAGAAGGCTGACTACAATACAAGTCTGAGAAGACTGATATAACACTGCAACCCATTGCTCGACATAATTGGAGTGAGCAACTATATAAATAATGTGATCTATTAACATTGGGTAACTGTATGAAACGTTTCCGTAATACTTCTCTGAGTTTATCACGTATCCTCCCACAACTCCTTCAAATTCGTCGTTCGCGACTTTTTGTAACAGGATCAGTCGGTCGATTCTGTAAAAATATTAACGTGAAGCTTAGGTGAAGTGAGCGTGAAGTGAGCTGTTACTGCCAGAGAATCGACCGGCAGGATGCTAGGGAGTAACACTATTGACAGCTCACTTCACGCTCACTTCACCTAAGTTTCACGGTGATATTTTTACAGAATCGAACGGCTGTATCGAGTTATTCATGAGTTTACCATATTTATAATTTTTTTCAAATTCGTGTAATTCAATTCTGATTTCGAATTGCTTCTCAAACAATGAAATAAAATGTTGTTCAGTTCCTTTGGTGTTTGTGTCGAAGTTCGTGAACGGCCATAAATTACGTGTTATAAATTTATATCGGCAGTTACGAATACTTCCCTTGTATAAGAGAGGTAAATTCTTCTTAGAGCAGTAAGTAATCAGAGCACCAAGACCAAAACGTTAGATGACCAGATTTCAAACAATAACCAGGTTTTGTAAAATTATACTTGTATATAGCGTAGTCTTCACCATCACGTGATATTAATGAAACTTTATAAAAAATATTGTATGCATGAAGTAGATCGGTAATGTCATGTAAACTGTAATTCTCGTAGCTTTGCAGGACAATGATGAATCTTGCTGATGGATTCCAAAATTTATCTGAGATGACTTTACTTAGGCCATGCTGTAACTCTTGATAATCATCACTCATCACGATATAAATATCAGTGCCAATATTTCCGGGCTCCCAAAAGAATCTTCTTGAAACAAATCGTGCACCTTGCACGTTATGGAGGGCTGATAATTTTAAATAATTTTTAATATTCATGACTGTTATGTCCATGTTGTTGCCGTTTTTCTTATAATCAATATCATCCACCAATTTTACGACACAACTGGTGAGACTTATATCATGATCTTGCTTGGGTTTTAATAAGGCACTAACACTAACGATAATGCAGAAAAAAAATAAAATTATTATTTTCATTTTAGCCCACGAATTAATCTAGCAGTTTGTTTGTGGTTTTTTACGTTCTTTTTCTGAGACCTAATCGTGAGTGAAAGAAATGGAGGGACTATTATGAATTTTATTGTATCATATCAAACATTAATCATATTGGTTCCTTTTACCAGCAGTCAATGAATTATTATTGTTAAACCCCTTAATGCTCTCAGTTCATCGAATGAAATATTGAATTAGCGTTTTATGAGTTAGGTACATTAGGCACATATTGCTATTAAAACGATCACGTAATAAATTGACTCCTTTTTTTTTTGGCAAACGCAGACGCACATCTACTAATTTAACGATTTTGATTACCCAAATTATACACACATTATTCTAATAATGACACACCTACCTCATTGGTTGTATTGATGGTTCGTTAAAAGTGAGTGATAAAAGTGCTTAGTTAACCACTTTTATTTTATCTGTTGAAGAGTGTAGACATTCAGACGATCGTGGGGTGGTATCCACCTGTTCAACCGTAATTGTATTAAATGCTATGGTCACTGGTGGAATAAGAAGGGGGGGCAGCAGATGGCAAGGGCGTTTCGAAACTTTATGCCAAAATTTTCGAGCTCTGTTTGCTCGTCCTTGCATCCTTTATTCTTCTTACTCTTAAATTTTATGCAAAACTTTTCGAACTCGCTGTGCTCGCTCTTGCATCCTTTATTCTTCTAACCCTTAAACTTTTCTAAAAAAGTCGACAAAGCAACAAATTTTTCAAAGAACAAACACAACCGCGAATTCCGAGACTGGTTGCAAAACAATTCGAGCTTGCCGCGCTCGCTCTTATGTCCTTAATTTTTACTATTCGAGGAAACGAAACGGCCCATGGCGTAGGTGGAGTTTAATTACGCGCGTTATACTATTTTTTTTTTGTCATTATTGATTCATTTTCTGCAAAATATTACTACATAGATATACCTACATAAACTGACAAGACCACTCATTCTGTTCATACCCATTTTGTTTGGGCGCCCCGGACCGCCAATAACCTTAGTCCACCACTGACTTCGGGGCAATTTTCTGGCCGTCTATTATAAATGTTTTCATATTTTTTAACACATAAGTTTGCATCTGGAAAAGGAGATAAAACATTCTTGTCTTAAAATGAAAAAAAGAGACAAGTACTACCCTTGGAAGCGATCTGCAAAATCTTTTAAGGTACAATCAACAGTTTCTCAAAATCCGAACAGCACCTCTGTTCAAATTGTGGTTCAAATTGTAGCATCGAACGAAATCAATAACTGTTTTAGTATCTTATAAAATGATGGATTTATCTTGTGTAGAAAACGACTAATTGGGTCTTCAACCATTTTGATATCAAGGTCTCAAGGGCTGAGAATTTTCGTGGGCCACACCCACGAAAATTCTCAGCCCTTGAGACCCAATTAGTCGTTTTCTCTGAGAAGATGTCATTTTGAAATAGGTACTTATATAAGTAGTAATTTATACCTACCTACCTACTCAATATTTATGCAGTTTCGTAAAATCTGTCAACAGCTCTGGATTGCAGGAGTCTTCCTGCAGTTCAGGGCTGTCTCGGCCGTTTGGGACAGGTTTTCGGAACGTTCGTAGTTTTGTGGTTAGCAGGACATCGTGGAGAAGAAAATAATAGACATTTGTCGTGCTATAAAATCTTTATTAGTGAAAGAAACTACAGAAGTGTATCACATTTATCTATAATTAGTGCTAACAGATATCACAATTATTACCATGTCCATGTCCACTTATTTCAATGAGAAGTTGCGTAGGTACCTAATAAATGCGTGTAAACTTGGTATTTTTATTAAAACTGTGCTTGTATTGTGAAGCAGGTGAAAAAAATCATTAGAATGTAAATCCACATCACGCACGTTGTTGTTGCATAATTAGAGGTTTCCTCGTGTGAGTACCTTGCGTTGTGGTCCAGCCCAAACCTCGTAAATAAAAATAACGAAAGACAAACAGTAACCAACAACAAGTATCATAAAAACATAATAAAAATTTGACAATGGCAGTGGCACGTGTTCAAGGCGGTTATGAGATTTACACCTTAACCACTCTCGGAAGTATATCTCTTTAGCGAATTTTTTCGTGATACCTGTAGTCGATAATTGAAGTGTAAAGTGATCCAAATATGGAATCAAAACAGAGCCACGACGTAAAAATATAGTTCTGTATATGCTATTATAAGGTTCCTTCAACCGATATGTTGCCATTTTGCATTGATCGTCCGTCAGCTGCCAATGAAAAACCTGATAATGAGTATTTGATATTAAAGTATAAAGAGACTTTTGTGGACAATTTTTAACCATCATTAAACAATTAAGTCTAGTTCCACAATCGCTGTGCCTATCAAATTCACTGCGATGCTGCCAGTCACTATATAAAACTGCGCGATAATTCTCTAAATCCTCTGGTTCTTTCGGTTCATAAGCGCGGACCGGCTGAGTCGTCACACTGCACAAGTTTGCCTGGATTGTGTAAGGAATTATAAACGCTGCAAACAATAGACTCGAGAAAATGAGTGTCTGTGGCCATCCAGATTCTGTACGCCTAACAGAATGTTTATTCAATAAATATCCAAATACAATAAGAATATTGTATGAAACATCTTTTCCTGTTCGAAATATTGATAAATATATAGCCGCCACGCTAAAAATTACAAACAGGAGGCTCATTACAATACAAGTCATATGAGACTGATATAAAACTGCAACCCATTGCTCTACAAAGTTAGAGTGAGCAACTACATAAAACATGTGATCTATAATCAACGGGTAACAGTGTGAAATGTTTCCATGATTCTCCCGCGAGTTAATCGAGAATCCTGCCACAGCTCCTTCAAATTCGTTGTTCGCGACTTTTTGTAACATCAACATTGTGTAGTTATTCATGAGTTCCCCATATTTGTCTACTTTGCCAAATTCTTTTAACTCAATTTCCACGCCGAATTGCTTCTCAAACAATGAAATGAAATGTTGTTCAGTTCCTTTGGTGTTTGTGTCGAAGTTCGTGAACGGCCATAAATTACGTGTTATGAATTTATATCGGCAGTTACGAATACTTCCCTTGTTTAAGAGAGGTAAATTCTTCTCAGAGCAGTAATCAGAGCACCAAGACCAAAACGTTAGATGACCGGATTTCAAACAATAACCAGGTTTTGTAAAATTATACTTGTATATAGCGTAGTTTTCACCATCACGTGATATTAATGAAACTTTATAAAAAATATTGTATGCATGAAGTAGATCGGTAATGTCATGTAAACTGTAATTCTCGTAACTTTGCAGGACAATGATGAATCTTGCTGATGGATTCCAAAATTTATCTGAGATGACTTTATTTAGCCCACGTTGTAACTCTTGATAATCATCACTCATCACGATATAAATAACATTGCCAATATTTCCGGGCTCCCAAAAAAATCTTCTTGAAACAAAACGTGCACCTTGCACGTTATGGAGGGCTGATAATTTTAAATCATTTTTCATATTGATGACTGTTATGTCCATGTAGTTGCTGTATTTGTTATAATCAATATCTTCCACCAATTTTACGACACAACTGGTGAGACTTATGTCATGATCTTGTTTAGATTTTAATAAGGCACTAACACTAACGAAAATGCAGAAAATATAAAAAAATCTTGTTTTCATTTTAGGCCCCGAATTAATCGAGCAGTTTGTTTGTAGTTTTTACCTTCTTTTTCAGAGACCTAATTGTGAGTGAAAGAAATGGAGGGACTATTATGAATTTTATTGTATCATATAAAACATTAATCATATTGGTTCCTTTTACCAGCAGTCAATGAATTATTATTGTTAAACCCCTTAATGCTCTCAAATCACCGAATGAAATATTGAAACACCGTTTTATGAGTTAAGATACAATAGGCAATCGAGCAGTTAATAAATTCACTCCTATTTTTGTTGGCAGACGCACATACCCATCTACTAATTTAACGATTTCTGTTACCCAAATTAAACACACATTTTTATGTTATTATAATAATGACACACCTACCTCATTTATTTTAGTTAATACCTAATAATTGTTGGTTATCTAGGCATCTTTTATTTTGTCCATCGAAGAGTGTAGACATTCAGACTATCGTTGAATGGTATCCACCTGCTCGACCGTAATTATATTAAATGCTATGGCCACTGGCGGACTATGTAGCGTTCATTTTAATCAAATCCAAAACAAGGTCAGAGTGTATTCAATAAGAAGTGCCTACTTTGGAGTTGAAGGCCCCGCACGTATGCAAAATATAAATGAAGGGTGCTACAATTTTCTAGCTGGCTGCACTCGCTCTTGCATCTTATATTCTTCTGACCCTTAAACTTTTTGCAAAAAATTCGAGTTCGGTTTGCTCGTTCTTGCATCCTTTATTCTAAGTCGACAGAAAAACTCCTATTTTCTTAAGAATGTTCGAAGAACACAACCGAGATTTCCGAGACGGGATGCAAAAATATCGAGCTTGTTTCGCTAGCTCTTAAGTCATTCTTTCAACATTCTTACTTTTCGTTAATTGCATATTGAGGAGATGAAAATGAAACCCTGAAAAAACAAATACTGCCGGGTGCGAGGCCCATGTTGTAAGGTAGAGTATAATAAGCGCGACAAACTTTTTAATTTAAGGTACAATCAACAGTTTCTCAAATCCAAACTGAAACACAGCACCTCTGTTTATAGCTGTCTGGTATTGACGGTTCAAATTGTATCATCGAACAAAATCAATAACTTTTAAAGTAACGTATAAAATAATGGATTTATCTTGTGTTGTAGCCCTCGAAAACCAAAAGCAGATATTCTCAGCCCTTGAGACCTTGACATCAAAATGGTTGAAGACCCAATTAGTAGTTTTCTCTGAGAAGATGCCGTTGTGAAATAGGTACTTATATAAGTAGTAATTTTTACCTACCTACTCAGTATTAATGTTGTTTACTAAAAACTGTCGACAGCCCCGGATTACAGGAAAACCTCAGCTCTATGGGACATGTTCTCGGGACGTTCGTAGGTTTGAGATTAGTATGACATTATGGAGAAGAAAATAAAAAATATTTATCGTGCTGTAAAATCTTTATTGGTGAAAGAAGCTACAGAAGTGTATCACAATTATCATTCATCTATAATATAATTAGTGCCAGTAGATATCACAATCACAATGTACATATTATAAGGTTACCTAGTCTACTAATTATTCCTATGAAAAGGTGCGTTTAGGTACGCACCATTCATAAGTAGACCGTGGTGCCTTTGATAAACGTGATAACGAATATCTGAAATTAAAGTATAAAGAAACTTGTGTGAACAATTTTTAACCTCCATTAAACAATTTATTCTAGAGTACCAACAGTAAACAAAAGGAATTATTGATTAGGTACCTACCTAATCAATTAGTGTTTTAAGTTGGTGTCTATAATAAAACTGTGCTTTTATTGAAGCAGGCGACACACACTTTTTTGCATAATTAAGGGTTTCCTCGTGTGAGTACCTTGCATTGTGATCCAGCCCAAACCTTGTACATAAAAATGACTAAAGACAAACAATAACCACCAATAAGTATGATAAAAACATAATAAACATTTGACAGTGGCAGTGGCACGTGTTCAGAGCGGTTATGAGATTTACACCTCAACCACTTTCGGAAATATATTTCTTTAGCGAACTTTTTCACGATGCCTGTAGTCGATAACTGAAGTGTAAAATGATCTAAATAAGGAATCAAAACAGAGCCACAACGTAAAAATATAGTTCTGTATAAACTACTATAAGGTTCCTTCAACCGATCTGTTGCCATTTTGCATTGATCGTCGGTCAGGTACCATTGATAAACGTGATAATGAGTATCTGAAATTAAAGTATAAAGAGACTTTTGTGGACACCTTCATTAAACAATTAAGTCTAGTTCCACAATCGCTGTGCCCATAAAATTGACTGCGATGCTGCCAGTCACTATATAAAACTGCGCGATAACTCTCTAAATCTTCTTGTTGTTTCGGATCATAACCACGGACCGGCTGAGTGGTCACACTGCTCCAGTTTGCCTGGATTGCGTAAGGAATTATAAACGCTGCAAACAATAGACTCGAGAAAATGAGTGTCTGTGGCCATCCAGATTCCGTACGCCTAACAGAATTTTTATTCAATAAATATCCAAGTACAATAAGAATATTGTATGAAACATCTTTTCCTGTTCGAAATATTGATAAATATACAGCTGCCACGCTGAAAATTACAAACAGGAGGCTCATTACAATACAAGTCTTATGAGACTGATATAAAACTGCAACCCATTGCTCTACAAAGTTAGAGTGAGCAACTACATAAAACGTGATCATAATCAACGGGTAACAGTGTGAAATGTTTCCATGATTCTCCCGCGAGTTAATCGCGAATCCTGCCGCAGCTCCTTCAAATTCGTTGTTCGCGACTTTTTGTAACATGAACATTGTGTAGTTATTCATGAGTTCCCCATATTTGTCTACTTTGCCAAATTCTTGTAACTCAATTTCCACGCCGAATTGCTTCTCAAACAATGAAATGAAATGTTGTTCAGTTCCTTTGGTATTTGTGTCGAAGTTCGTGAACGGCCATAAATTACGTGTTATGAATTTATATCGGCAGTTACGAATACTTGTATGCATGAAGTAGATCGGTAATGTCATGTAAACTGTAATTCTCGTAGCTTTGCAGGACAATGATGAATCTTGCTGATGGATTCCAAAATTTATCTGAGATGACTTTACTTAGCCCACGCCTCTTGATAATCATCATTCATCATGATATAAATAACATTGCCAATATTTCCGGGCTCCCAAAATAATCTTCTTGAAACAAATCGTGCATCTGGCACCTTATAGAGGGCTGATAATTTTAAATCATTTTTCATATAAATGACTGTTATGTCCATGTAGTTGCTGTATTTGTTATAATCAATATCTTCCACCAATTTTACGACACAACTGGTGAGACTTATATCATGATCTTGCTTAGATTTTAATAAGGCACTAACACTAACGAAAATGCAGAAAATATAAAAATCTTGTTTTCATTTTAGGCCATGAATTAATCGAGCAGTTTGTTTGTAGTTTTTACTTTATTTTTCTGGGATTCTCTAGATTTGAGTGAAAGAAATGGAGGCACTAATATGATTTTTATTGGATCATCGAAAACAGTAATCATATTGGTGCCTTTTATCAGGCAATTAATTATCATACTTGAATCACCTAATACCCTTAAATCATCAAATAAAATCATCATTTTACGAGTTAGGCACAAAGACTACATTTTGCTATTAAAATGATAAATTGATCTCCTTCTTTGTTGTCACACAGTTACACGCACATATCAACTTACTAATAGGTGGTTTGGTTAGTTTGCCAAATCGTAGCGAAGTCTAAACTGTACATAGTTTTTTTTTAAAGTAATTTTTCCGTGGTCTGGAAACGATTATAATGCAAAATAGTAACGTCATAAAAAAATATCGAACGATCATTACAGTATAGTCGCTTAAGATGTGTAACATCTGACATATCACCTTGGTAATAAGCAACATTAAAGGGGCGGGGCCTTATCAAGGTCGTTTCTGATGGCCAAATCTAGTACCGCGCGTGCTCATTCGTCATATCAAATAGCGCGCGCTTCCCCGGCTTCCTGTGACACATTTCCGTCCCTTTTCACGAAATCAGGCGTCGTCCTAATTGGCTAACGATCATACGAGTAAACGATGCGATTGTGTCGCACGATGAAAATGATCGTACGATGGTTCAACAGGTGTCCTAATAGCTCGCGCGATGGCCATCGCGCGATGGGCATCATGCGATGCCGCGTGGCCAATTAGGACACTCAAAAGATTTTAGTTGCTTTGATTGCACGATCGCACAATCAAACCCATCGTACGATCGTTATTAAGCATTTCCTGTGCTCGCGCGATGACTTGCTGGCTTCAATTAGGACACTCTAAAGAAATGTGTGTTTAATCTCGTCATGCGACGAAATCGCATCGTTTGGTCGTACGATCGTAGCATTCGTAGCTAATTAGGACAACGCCTCACTCCCACAGATTTGATTCCATGATTTTGATTGCAGGAAAGCGAGAGCAAAGATGTTACACATGAGTGTCTGTGGCCATCCAGATACTCTACGACGAACAGAATTTTTATTCAATAAAAATGTCCAAATACAATAAAAGCATTGCGGGAAAAATCTTTTCGTGGAGGAAATATTGATAACAATGTAGCCGTCATAGAAAAAACTACGAACAAGAAGCCGATTATATCACAAGTGTTAAAAGACTACCGTAAAACTGCAACCAACTGTCCTATATAATTGGCATGAACAAAATTATATACCTACTTAACTATTGTGATCTATTGTTATTGGGTAACTCTGTGTATACGTAATGTTAGGAATACAACAAACTTCAACGAAGTGATGTCGTATCCTCCTAATAACACCTTCAACTTCGTTGTTCACGACCTTTTGTAACACAATCTGCAGTGTTTGTTACTCAGCGCCGGCCCTAGGGTCGAGCGAGTGGAGCGGCTGCTCTAGGCGCCAGATGGCAATGGGCGCCAAATGCGAAAAACAAATTTGAAGCGCAAAATAAAACTTTGATAGCGCTTTTTGAGAGGGGCGGAAGCATTATTAACCGACTTAAAAAATGAGGACGTTCTCAATTCGACTAGATGTTTTTATTTTTTTTGTATATTTGTTACGCGATATCTCCGCCAATTATGAATTGATTTTGATGTTTTTTTTTTTTTGGTTGGTTATATACTTCAGAGATGGTCCCATATTTTATTAAGTTTGCTTGAGTAGTTTTTGTGTTAGCTTCAATAATACGTATTTTGCGCACTTAGTCTACGTGGATGACGTTATAGACTCCGTATGATACTTGCAATAAACAAATACGCGACAAATGTTAGGGCGACAGTACCGTACGATATGTCAACCATCAGTGGTGCGAAAGCACATCAGCTCAACGTACGTTAGTGCGACTGATTGTTTTCTCGACAAATGGGAGGACGGCGGAACTTTTGATAGATGAAAGAAACCACCACACAACATTCGCTCGACAAACTAAAGCGCGACCAATCTTTTATATTTTGTGGCAAAAATTTGGCCACATCTAATAACATTGAATATCATTTAAATTACAAATTAAGACAATAGAGGAAACCTCTTGCTTAATAAATGAAGAAAATTTAAATACTGGTTTAATATCACACCCATCAAATTGCAGTAACCTAAATAAATGTAATAATAATAGCCTCAAAATAGTTCATCAAAATACTCGTATGTATACAGGGTGTTATAGGTAAGGAATTAGAATTGGAGCTGTTCATGAACTGTAGTTATATTAATATCCTATGTGTAACTGAACATTGGTTAAAAGTCCACCAGTTCACGTTCAGCTCGTTGTCATTTTCATGTTGCATACGTGGTGGCTCTCTAATAATTATTCGTAACAATACGAAATTTAAAGAACGTAAGGATATTGTGAGCCTCTCTGTTGAGCGTGTTATTGAAATAGCTTGCATTAAGGTTGAGCAGTTCATTGTAATAAGTGTGTATAGGCCCCCATGTGCTTCATATGGTATTTTTGAGAAATATATGGAAGAAGTATTATTAAAGACTTGTAACAGTAATAAAACAGTTGTGGTCTGTGGAGATTAACATGCTGGAAAAATCTGCTATAGTAAATGAATTTATAACTTTATTTAAGTCATATAATTTGTACAATACATTATTTGAGCCGACCAGAATAACTGCCACTAGTGCTACCTGTATTAACAATATTTTTACAAACTTAAGACCTTCTAGCCATTTAATTATAAATGAGTTGGACTCTGATCACTGTGGCCAGTTAGTCACTATCCCTCAGAAAACATTCAGAGCTCAAAGAAAACTGGTGAGTTTTGTTCCTGTAAATAAAAGTCGCTTAGGACAATTAAAAAATTGTTTAATTGAAAAAATACCGGGTTTGCCTTATCACAACGACCCGGATCGAGCTTATACTTCACTATTTAACCTCATCAATTGTGAGTTTAAGAAAGTTTTCACCTCAAAAGCATTGCCCGTTTGTGACCGCGTTATATTTAGTGATTGGGCATGTCTTCAATAATTGATGTTATTGCACCCTTTTTAGCAATTATTTTTAACTCCTGTGTTGCGTCTGGTGTATTTCCTGATCTGATGAAACTTAGTAAAGTGATTCCACTGTTCAAGTCTGGCAGCACAACTGATCCTACGAATTTTCGGCCTATTTCGATATTACCTACATTAAGCAAAATTTTTGAGAAATTAGTTAATTAGTTAGAACATTTCAATGCACATAATTTACTACATCTAAAACAGTTTCTTTTTACAAAGGGTCGTTCAACTACAGACGCGGGCGTGGAATTACTGAAGAGCATATTCGAGGCCTGGGAGGAGTCGCAAGATGCTCTTGGCATTTTCTGCGACTTGTCCAAGGCCTTCGATTGCGTATGGCATTTTCTGCGACTTGTCCAAGGCCTTCGATTGCGTACATCATGATACACTCATCAGCAAGCTGTACCACTATGGTATGAGGGACAAGGCTCTCGACCTTCTGACTTCTTATCTGAACAACAGAATTCAGAGGGTCGATGTTAATGGCAAGAGATCTGCAGGATCTGCAGTCACCATGGGCGTTCCGCAGGGTTCAATTCTAGTTCCTTTCTTATTTTTAATTTATATAAATGACTTACCTTACCACATAAGGGATAATCACAAGATCGTATTATTCGCAGATGACACTTCCCTTATTTTTAAAATCAAACGTCAGTTAGTTAACTTTGAACAAGTTAACGATGCACTCTCTAAAGTTGTGCATTGGTTTAATGTAAATAATCTTCTTCTGAACGAAAAAAAGATTAAACTCATTAAATTTTCAACGCCAAATGTCAGGCAGCTAACTACCAATGTTCAAGTTAATGGAATAAAGCTGGACCCTGTTGAGTCGACAGTTTTTCTTGGAATCACTATTGATGGTAAATTACAATGGGGCCCACACATAGAAAATTGTCAAGAAGGCTTAGTTCGGCCGCCTATGCTGTTAAAAAAATTAGACAGATAACTGCTGTGCTATTCTGTAACCATCTCACCGTGAAAACTTAGGGGAAGTGATCGTGCAGTGAGCTGTCAGTGAAACCCCACCCGGTACTAGGGATGACCAAGCATTACATTTACAATCGTAATCGAGATTTAAATTATATTTAGGTATCTCAATGTCTTATTATACCAATTACTTTATGAATCAGAGTGTGTGAGTTCTCTTTGACTCACAAGTCTTGTATTGAGTGATGTACTTGTGGCTTAAAATCACCATTAATTCTATTGATCATTTTATATTAAGTATTCTAAAGCTAGTATTTAAATGTATAAACATTACTATATAGGGGGGGTTTTAATAAAATAGCAAAACAGATATTCAATCAGAAACTCAATTTTGTTTTATTCTATTTTGTTCCTAGACTAGTCCCTTAATATAAATAGCCTGAGGCGCGACGCGTTACGCACGTAGGTACCTACCAACAATAAATAAAATAGAACGTACCTACTCGTACATAGGTATCTACACGTTGCTGCTACTTAAGTACTAAAGAAAATGCTCATCGACATAGTTTGTTATTATGAACCCATTGTTAACTTATATTATAAACGCAATTGAGTGTTAATAGTGTGTAATTTAACCCCACACAAACTATGTGGGAACCTACCTAAACGATGTAAGTAGTCAAATAGATAAAAAGATGTGTATATTATTTGTACCTACCTACCGAATATTTTATTGGAGATAACCTACCTACGCGTTCAATAAAATCATATTCATCAAATCATTACAAAATTCTTAAGTTCAACAGCTGACACTCTTGCAGCGCGCGCACACCGAATCACTTCACACCGAATCGCGCTTGCGCGCTAGGTAGACACTATCACATTGAGGTTTTTTTTACTTACTACGTACCTACATACTTATTTAACTTGTAACGCGTCACGTACTTGCGTACTAAATACCATCGTCCAATAAGTACCTACAATTATTTATTCATCATCATCATATATAACCCAAGTAAAACTGACACTTGTAGCGCGCGCACATCACATCATCGAAGTGTTGTCGCCGAGGAAATAACACGCGTTACCATGGAGACCACCCGCGTGATCACTTTACCACTTATGGACATGGCCGTCAAAGAGGGGAAAAAAAAACAAAGTGCGTAACAGCGCGCCTGCGCAGCGTGATCACTTCATCCGATTCTTTAAGAATCGGGTGAAGTGATCACGCGGGTGATCACCATGGTAACGCGTGTTATTTCCTCGGCGACAACACTTCGGTGATGTGATGTGCGCGCGCTACAAGTGTCAGTTTTACTTGGGTATGAATAAAACATTGTAGGTACTTATTGGACGTTGGTATTTAGTACGCAAGTAAGTGACGCGTTACAAGTTAAATGAGTATGTAGATACGTAGTAAGTAAAAAAAACCTCAATGTGATAGTGTCTACCTAGCGCGCAAGCGCGATTCTTACCGCTTCAACGTGGTGAAGTGATTCGGTGTGCGCGCGCTGCAAGAGTGTCAGCTGTTGAACTTAAGAATTTTGTAATGATTTGATGAATATGATTTTATTCAACGCGTAGGTAGGTTATCTCCAATAAAATATTCGGTAGGTAGGTACAAATAATATACACATCTTTTATCTATATGACTACTTACATCGTTTAGGTAGGTTCCCACATAGTTTGTGTGGGGTTAAATTACACACTATTAACACTCGATTGCGTTTATAATATAAGTTAATAATGGGTTCATAATAACAAACTATGTCGATGAGCATTTTCTTTACTACTTAAGTAGCAGCAACGTGTAGCCCTTAAAAGAGACTGTGACCTCTGAGTTTGTTTCGGCCTTTCTTCTCAGAGTAGTTGGATAGGAAACACCGAACTCATCTAGCAAAATTTAATATATTTTGAATATGACGTGTAAAAGTGATTCCTTTAACCTATTTACAGAATAAACAATTTCATTTCATTTCAACAAACTCAGAGGTCACAGTATCTTTTAAAGTCCAGACATAGTCCTGGTCAAGCCATATGAGGACCATGTAGATTAGTGTCTGAAATGGTCTTTTGAAAGAACAATCAGTCGCACTAACGTACGTCGAGCTGATGTGCTGTCGGCTGTCGCATGGCGAAGTATATTATTATACCATGGGCTGTCGCACCACTGATGGTCGACATATTGTCATGTCGCCCTAACATTTGTCGCGTATTTGTTTGTCGCAAGTATGATACGGTGTCGATGTTTTATTATGTTCCTGTCACTGTTATTTACATAGCAAGTACCTAGTGGTATTCGAATTTGTGTGGGGTACACAACTAAAAAGGGGAAAGAAATACAACGGTCTTCCCAAAAAAATATTTAAAAAAACAAGTAATTTTTCAGTTTGTAGTGACAAAGTGAAAAATAACATAAATTTCGGAACACGAAAAACGAATCTCAAAACCAAAGACACCGACTTCCGAAATTAAAGTTATGTTTCACTATTTAGTGTTTTTTTTTGGGGTCGGTTGTTTTTTTTTTACTATTTAGTGACTGATTGACAAATACTAATTTAATTATGTACCAAGCAGTAAAAGCTTTCTTGCGACTCCCGACACCCGGGGCGTTTCCTGCGACGATTACGGGCGTGAGGGCGCGAATCTTGCCTCTCCCTCACGCGTTCCACCTCCTCCTTCGCGAGCATTACTGCTTCGCAAAAGGAAGTGACGGCCTCCCATGCACTCTCGCTTCGAACCATGCCCTGAACCAGGGCCGGACGTGAGAGATCGCTGGCGCCGATCGCCTCCGTGAGGACACGGCGGTGCTCCGCCTAAGCCGAGCAGACCTCCACCGTGTCCTCCGGGCGATCCACACAGTGGTGACACCCGGGCGTTTCCTCCCGCCTTATGCGGAACAGGAACCTCCGAAACAACCGTGTCCGGTGAGGACCTGCGTCAGGCGGAAGGTAAGGACGCCGTGGCGCCTCTCTAGCCACTCCTCAAAGAGGGGACTTATCGCCACAATTGTGGCGTGCCCAGCGCTGGGTTGTGACAATCGCACTCTACATGCCGCCATGAGATCCCGCCGGAGCTCTGTCCACTGTACCGTGATTTCTCGCGGCAACGGAGTTAGGCCCCGGCGTTTCGCCTCCTCACGCCACTCCCAGATGCGCGCGAGGACTTTTGCCTCCAGATCCCATGGCGGTATTCCAGCAAGGAGGCTCACCGCCTCACGGGAGACCGTGCGGTATCCTCTGACCAGCCTAATGGCCATGACCCTTTGGGACGCGTTCAATCGGCGGGCTGATCGCAGCCTTAAAGAACGCGCCCACACCGGTGCCCCGTAAAGGGCCATGGACCGCATGACCCCTGCGTAGAGCCTCCGGCAGGAGGAGTTTGGACCCCCTAATTTGGGCAGAAGCCGCTTCAAAGCAGCCCCAGCCCTCTCCAGTTTGGGAGCCAAACGTCAGAATGCTCAACGAAGTTCCACCGGCTCTCGAGAACGTGATGGAAGATGTGAACCCCTCCTCCCGTTATCTGGGAACCCGACAGTTGCGCGTTCCGAGGACCATAAAAACACATGGCCTCGGACTTGTGCAAGGCCACCTCGAGTCCCAATTGCCGGATCCTGTCTACGATTATAGCAACCCAACGTGTCGCCAGTTCGGCCGCCGCCTCATGCGACCTCCCCTGCGCCAGGACCAGCGTGTCGTCAGCCGTACCGGAGTGCCTCCGCAATGCAACTCCAGGGCAGGGTATTGAAGGTATTGACGATGTCAAGAGACACCGCCAAGACGACCCCACCCCGGGCAACAACATCCCCCGTCGTGAGGGCTCAAACGCACATGATGGCATCCACAGTAGAGCGCCCCTTGTGGAAACCAAACTGGGTCTCCGCCAAATCCGGCCCCACTCGCACCAGCCGCCCGACAAGGCGGTCTCGAGGGACGGGGTACCGGTGGCGGCCGGCGCAATAATGGTCACATTGAATCACTCCTGTCACCTATATCTATGAAAAATCAATCAATTTATGGTTTTACAAAAGTGCCTAGACTGTCATAATTAATAGGTAACCTACCTATTGCTTGAAGAAAGTAATTTGGGTCAAGTAACTTGAGTGTTATGGAAACGAGAAAGAGAACCTCTTTCTTTAGACTTGTCGATTTGGCTAGTGATAAATCAAAAAAACTAAACTTTAGAACTTAATTTAACAAACCACCACAATCAATTACGATGCCTCCGACTTACTAAATTTTAAATCAGTAGTTACTACCCTACGTAATGTCTCTACAACAATAAAACACATTACTTTATTCAGCATAAAAACGTTCAATTTGTCACGCACTTAGCAGATACCTATTGCACGTATTTCTAACAAATCGACATACAGGCTATAAGCAAAGGAGTCGAGAGCCGACTTCCGGCCACCGTAGGCGCGGGCCTGTGGACGGTGAGCAATGGGCAGCTCGCCGTCCGATAAGGACCAGGCCCGTGTCGACGGCGCGTTGTGTTCCACGCTCGCCTCAAAGAGATATGTCAGCACCAACCGACGGGGTCGAAAGACCAATGCCTGCTGGGGTTGCGGGTTTGTCCGAAAGGGATATCGCGGCCCCGGCACACAGGCAACGGAAGGAACACGGGTGGGTTTTAGTCAGTAAAAGTCTGACACACCCTCTCGCTCTGCCCAGAGCGGGAGAAGTCATTTGATGATTTCCAATCCTGAAAAAAAAAAAAAAAAAGGGGGCCACTTACGAGTAGTAGAATTTCCTACAGGCCCCGCGCTTGCATCCGGCACTGCCTAAAACTACCTAAGTATATTTTTTGTATAGGCGTCAAATAAAGAAGAATTAAGACCTACCTCCCTGACGCTTGTTAAATACGGATCCCTAATAGATATCGTCCACGCCGCACATTCCTACGTGTTTACGCCAACCGCATAGAAACTGCAAACGATGACATCCGTCAAGCCACGAGCAGCCGACGCAGCAAAATTCATCAGTAGCAATTAGTTATTTTTAAGTATTTTATATTCATTCTATATTCTAACATCGAATAGGTTTCACCAAATTAAATTGTAATAATTCCTTTTTAATTAAATTAGTTTTAAAATCACTTTGGGTTTTTTTTCGATCCACCGTCTGCAGATTACGTAATTGGCGCAGTCGGTAGGATACTCGCGGGCCGGTTCGCGAATCGCGTTAGAGTTATCTCATATCGATCACCACGATCGCGAGTCACCCGGGTGGCTATCCAGTCACGTCACGAGTATCCAGAATCTACGGTAAAGCTGCGGAGCCGCGTGGAGAATCCAGATATCGATTCACGGAGAAGAACCAGAGATGAAATATATGTGAGTACACTAGAATCATTCTCGTGTTGCTTCCTCTCTATTCCTAGTTTATTTTATGTCCAAGATTTTTCATCACGAAAGATCTAATCGTCAGGAACCTGTATCGCGACAGGCGCGCCGACAAATAGTAGATATTAGTAGAAATTTAGATAGTGAATTAGATTTTAATTTAAATAGTTTATTTGAACCTAAAATGCCTTACGATCCCGACGTAATTTTCAAGGCCTTACGCCTTGTGCCCGATTTTGACGGAAACCCCAATATACTAACGAGGTTTATTAACATCTGTGACCGGATAGTAACTCAGTATGCAAGTCCTGAGCCAGGCAATGAACTAGGAAATCTGTGTCTTTTAAATGGCATCTTAAACAAGATAACAGGCCCTGCTGCATCCACCATCAACTCAAATGGCATTCCTGAAACTTGGGCAGGTATTAGATCAGCTCTAATTAATAACTTTTCGGATCAGAGGGACGAA
The DNA here is from genome assembly GCA_947364205.1 of Agrochola lota. Lineage (NCBI taxonomy): Eukaryota > Metazoa > Arthropoda > Insecta > Lepidoptera > Noctuidae > Agrochola > Agrochola lota. The sequence continues at coordinate 12,624,404 of OX376235.1, read as the reverse complement.
ACGGCTTTATACAATGACCTCTCGTTGGCTACGCAAGGTAATAAGACCCCGCAGGAATTTTATGACCAATGTCAAACCTTGTTTAGCACAATTATGACTTACGTGACGTTACATGAGACCTTACAAACGACTATTGAAGCGAAACGGGCACTCTATAAGAAAGTGACAATGCAGGCTTTCGTACGTGGACTAAAGGAACCTTTAGGCTCACGTATACGTTGTATGCGTCCAGAAACCATAGAAAAAGCTCTGGAATTCGTGCAGGAAGAATTAAATATTATATACCTGCAGCAGCGTAATGATGCCCCAAAGGCTCAAACTGCTCATAATGCACCCAAAATTTTATATAAACCTCCTATGATGCCTGGTGTGCCGTTTAATCTTCCGCGACCACCAGTACCTAACTGGCCTGCACCAGTAGGACAACGTGGCTACCAACCCCAGCCTCAGGCTTTCAAATTCAGTTTGCCCAACCAGAATCAAAATCGCATGCCTACTCGAACCCAACAAATGTTCCGTGCACCATTGCCAAACTACAATCCTCAAAGTAACGTTTTCAGATTGCAACATAATCAACCACAAAATTCGGGTCCGAAACCCATGAGCGGTGTTCAACATTTTGTTCCGAAACCATTACCAATGAGGCCAGGGCATGATTGGCAACAAAATGGAAATCCACCATCAAATAATTATTTTAAGACGCGTGAGTTAAACCTCAGCGAACTTGCTTTGCCTGATAGTTCTTATTATTCTGCTGACTATTACTATGAGCCAGTATATGACTACTATACGGACGATAATGACTGTTACATTGTTTCTGACTTCGACTACAACACCAATATGACTACAACTTCCGATAATCAGGTGACAGATGAGGCAGAGCCACAAGCAGGCCCTAGCGGTGCAAACCAGAATCAGAACCAAAATTTTCACTCGGACCGGAGATCCAACGAGCAAACATAGACCTTAACCTACAGACCCAAAGACAGTTACCCTACATAGAAATTTCTTGCCCTCCTTTAAAATTCTTAATTGACACTGGCGCTAACCAGTCATTTATAAGTCCCGAAGCCGTACAAAAGTTTTTCTACGACTATCCTCTCAACTATGACCCTTTCGAAGTTACAAATGTACACGGCGTTAGCAGAAATGATTATTCCATAACGCTACCGTGTTTTAATGAATTCAACGAGGCCGATAATGTAAAATTATTCGTTTACCGTTTTCACAACTACTTTGATGGCCTAATAGGACTAGACTTACTATCTAAATGGGAGGCCAAAATAGATTTAAAAGATTTCCAATTAGTAACGCGTACTGCTACAAATCAGATTAAAGTATACAATTCACACAATGTTAACCTGTATGAGGACATTATCCCTGCTAAAAGTTCTAAATTAGTTAAAATACCCATAAATGCCCCGGATGGCGATGTTTTAGTAAAGGAACAAATTTTTTGTAATTGTATTATCCACGAGTGCCTTACCACTGTTACCAATAGTCGCGGGTATGTGGAGTTAGAAAATCCAACACCTAATGACGTTATATTTTCGTTAGACCAACCAACTCGTGCAGAACTGTTCAATGCTAAGTGCACGCAAATGAAACAATCGACTCGCGTTAACGACGTATTATCGCGTTTACGTACGGACCACCTTAACGCAGAGGAAAAAGCTAATCTCTTAACCCTTTGCTCTCGCTACGCAGATGTATTTTACATTGATGGAGAACCATTGACATTCACCAACAAAATTAAACATCGTATAAAAACAACAGATGAAATTCCCGCATATACTAAAAGCTATCGGTACCCTTTCGTTCATCGGGAAGAAGTTAGGGATCAAATTTCCAAAATGCTGGAACAAGATATAATAAGACCCTCCGATTCCGCATGGAGCTCACCCATTTGGGTTGTGCCAAAAAAAATGGACTCTACTGGAAAGCAGAAATGGCGTCTCGTAGTTGATTTTCGTAAATTGAACGAAAAAACAATAGACGACAAGTACCCCATACCAAATATTAGTGACGTCCTCGACAAACTAGGCAAGTGCCAATACTTTACGACATTAGATTTGGCAAGTGGATTTTACCAGGTAGAGATGGACCCCCAGGATATACCAAAAACAGCCTTTAATGTGGAACACGGGCATTTTGAATTCCTTCGAATGCCCATGGGACTTAAAAATTCACCGTCCACCTTCCAACGAGTTATGGACAATGTTCTAAGAGGCCTTCAAAATAACATCTGCCTCGTGTATCTCGATGACATTATAGTATACAGCACCTCTCTTCAAGAGCACATGGACAATTTGGAAAAGGTCTTCCAAAGACTTAGAGAGTCCAACTTCAAAATTCAGATGGATAAGTCAGAATTTCTGAAACTCGAAACTGCTTATCTGGGACATATCATTAGTAGAGATGGCATCAAGCCGAACCCTGACAAGATCTCTGCAATCCAAAAGTATCCAATTCCAAAGACTCCTAAGGAGATCAAACAGTTTTTAGGACTTTTAGGTTACTACCGAAAATTTATCCCCGACTTTGCTCGCATCACCAAACCTCTTACCCTATGCCTAAAGAAAGGTAGTAAAATTACTCTTAGCCCTGAATATGTCAACGCCTTTGAAACCTGTAAGACTTTACTAACCAATGACCCTATTCTACAATACCCAGACTTCAAAAAGGAATTCAATGTCACAACAGACGCTTCAAATGTCGCTATTGGAGCAGTGTTATCTCAAGGATCAATAGGTTCCGACAAACCCGTCTGTTATGCTTCTCGCACTCTTAACGAAAGCGAGCTAAATTATAGCACCATTGAAAAAGAGCTGCTTGCCATAGTCTGGGCCACAAAATACTTTAGACCTTATCTCTTCGGTAGAAAATTTAAAGTACTGACTGACCACAAACCTTTGCAATGGATGATGAACTTGAGAGAACCCAATTCACGACTGACCAGATGGCGACTCAGACTAAGCGAATATGACTTTACTGTAGTGTACAAAAAAGGAAAATTTAATACTAATGCTGATGCCCTCTCCCGTGTAGAAATCCATAACGAAGAAACAGATGAGATCAACTCATTGATCGATAATATTAAGAATCTCAGATCAATGATTAACAACCCATCGGAGGCACTACCTCCACCAGTAAACTCCCCGAATGATACCGACTCATTGATCGAAAGTACTAATGATCTCAGATCAATGATCAACAACTCATCGGAGGTACCACCTCCACCAGCAAACTCCTCGACTGACACCGTGCACAGCAATAATGAAAATCCAATATTAGAAATCCCCATTACAGACGAACCTCTCAATAAATTCCATCGACAGATTTACTTTACCATAGTAGGTGACATAAAACGCCGACCGACAGTAACTAAACCATTCGAAAATCACACCCGAATCGCAGTCCAAATTTCAGAATCCAACCTAGAGAGTGACATTATTAATGCTACCAAAGAATATGTGAACCCTAAAGTCAAAACAGCTATCTTGATTAATCCACCTTTAGCCATGTACTCGATAATACCCATTTTACAAGACAAATTTAGAAGTTCCTCACTTAACCTAGTAGTATCTAAGATAGAACTCGAGAATGTCAAAGAATACCTCCGACAACAAGACATTATCCGACACTACCATGATGGTAAGACAAACCACCGTGGTATAAATGAATGTCATCTAGCCCTCTCACGAAAATACTACTGGCCAAAGATGAAAGAACAAATCACTAAGTTCATCAATGAGTGTACCATCTGTGGACAAGTTAAATATGACAGAAATCCAATAAGACCTCAATTTAACATAGTGCCCCCAGCTACCAAACCACTAGAAATTATTCACATGGACCTCTTCACAGTCCATAATGAAAAGTACGTAACTTTCATTGACGTCTTCACGAAATATGCCCAATCGTATCATCTGCGAGACGGAACCGCTATTAGCATAATACAAACACTATTACGGTTCTGTTCCCATCATGGACTTCCCATGACTATTATCACCGATAATGGCACTGAGTTTACCAACCAACTTTTCTCCGAATTTATACGTCTTCATAAGATAATTCACCATAAAATTCTACCGCATAGTCCAAATGACAATGGACACATCGAACGTTTTCACTCAACCTTATTGGAACACATTAGAATTCTAAAACTGCAAAATAAAGATGAACCTATAGTTAATCTTATGCCATACGCCATCATAGCATATAATAGTTCTATCCATAGTTTTACGAAGTGCAGACCGTTTGATCTATTAACCGGACATTTTGACCCCAGAGACCCAGTCGACATAGACCTGACAGAGCACATCTTACAACAATATGCGCAGGATCATAGACAACAGATGAAGCAAGTTTATAAAATCATTAACGACTCATCTCTTGCAAATCGTACAGCCCTAATTAACAACAGGAACAAAACTCGCGAGCCCGAGGTGGAATATGCCCCTCAGCAACAAGTTTTTATTAAAAATCCCTTTGCCAGTCGCCAGAAAGCTGCACCACGTTATACGCAGGATACAGTACTCGCTGATCTGCCTATACACATATATACTTCAAAAAAACGTGGCCCTATAGCCAAAGCACGACTGAAACGTGTTCCTAAAACAAGCCAATTGTTACAGAATCCTGCTTCTACTGACAATCCATGCAACTCATCCTCAAGAGATAAGACTTGAGACTTTAGCCGATGGACCAGGACTGTTACCATACAGATTAGGACCGACAAGACTAACTACACATTACCACTCTTTCATACAGTACATACAATTAACCGACATAGAAGATAAAATTAACTCCGTACAGACGCAACTAAAGACTTTTAGAACTAAACTCACCAATGAGACTTACATGCTTTACGAATATCAGATTGACTATCTTACTAACAAACTTAGCAAGGTACTACAACAAGTAAAATCTTTGGAACCTGTCAGAGTCAAAAGAGGTCTTGTAGATAGCCTTGGGTCAGTAATAAAAAGTGTTACTGGTAACTTAGATTATCTAGATGCCCTGAAATATGACGAGGCTATTAAAACTTTGCAAAATAATGAAAATAAAATAGTATCAGAATTCAACAACCATATAAGCCTAAGTAAAGAATGGATGTCCCAACATGGTACCATCCTAGACCAAATAACACAAAATCAGGAAAAGGTTAATGCAACTTTAGAACTACTTCTAGAGAAAGGAGCATATACAGATTACAGCTTAATCAAATTTGCGAAGTTTGCCCAAATTTTAGGAATCATAACTAATAATGTAGAAGATTTAATGTTAGAGATAATTAGGTTAGAAAATATAATGGCTTTTATACGTGCATCCAGCACTCATCATTCTATGATAGATATAGAAGTATTAAGATCAATGATAGATAGGCTAAAATCAATATACAATCAAGATCAAGTCTTAAATTTAGAATTACGAGAATATTATAATCTTATAAAACCAGGTTCCTACTTTATTGAAAAGAGAATAGTAATTGTATACAGTTTCCCTATAGTCTCTAAAGATCTTTACGACTTATATAAACTATCCATTGTGCCTAATAAGAAACAACTTGCCCTTATTCCTTCCTCTCCCTATATAGCAACAAACGAGAAATCATTCGTGTACATAGAGGCTGAATGCCCGAAGTACAGTAGCATCCATCTCTGTGAAAGGAAGACAAGTCATCAGATCCGGACGAAGCCTGATTGTATCCAAGAGCTCATCACCAACCAAGGTCTAGGAGACACCTGCCAATTTACCAAAATTTCACTCTCCAAACAAGCAATAGAAAAACTGGACGATCAACACTACGTCTTATCATTTCCCCAACCGACTAAAGTACAATTAGCCTGCGGCAGAAAAGACTTTAATATCCTACAAGGAAGTTATTTCGTCACCATACCCATGGACTGCTATCTGGAAACAACAGAATTCACAATCATCAACGACAACAACGAGATAAAAGGACAGCCACTAAAGTTATCAGAGATCCCTTATAACGAAATGGACCAAACAACTGAATCCACTCACATCATCAGCTTCAATTCAGTCAACTTAGAAGAACTTCACAGCATCCAGAACAAAGTATTGATGGAAAGCCCTATTCAGATCGACAAGATTCAACAGGTTGCCCTGTACCACACAACCATACCATTTTATATCATTATACTATGCGTAACCATACTTATCATTTTGGTAATAAGCCGCAGATACAAATGCTGGAACCTTAAAGCAAGCGACAAAGGGAAGCAACAAACACTTAAGATCCATACGTATGAAGATGTCACCAGAAAACGAGATGAACTCCCAGCAACATTTTCTCTCAATATGAGCAAATAGTTGCTGTTCTTCGGATGGAGGTGTTAAATACGGATCCCTAATAGATATCGTCCACGCCGCACATTCCTACGTGTTTACGCCAACCGCATAGAAACTGCAAACGATGACATCCGTCAAGCCACGAGCAGCCGACGCAGCAAAATTCATCAGTAGCAATTAGTTATTTTTAAGTATTTTATATTCATTCTATATTCTAACATCGAATAGGTTTCACCAAATTAAATTGTAATAATTCCTTTTTAATTAAATTAGTTTTAAAATCACTTTGGGTTTTTTTTCGATCCACCGTCTGCAGATTACGTAATTCGCTTATATTCAAATTACAAACAACTCTTGATTTTCTTCCTTGACTCTATTCCAGTTCGCAGCGTAGTCAAAAATTGCGCCATTTTTATTTGCTTGTTTCTCATCTGCGAAGTTTGTTACGTGTTAAGTTATCAATATAAACAAATTCCTACTTAAATAAGAGCAAAGTCACCCTAAGGCCAAAGGAGAGGGCTCTGCTTGGAGTTTCCATACGTGATCGAATCAGAAATGAAGAGAGCCGTAGGAATGTAACCGACATAGCACAAAGTGGCAATGGGCAAGACACATTGCTCGTAGAACAGATGGCCGAAGAGCATACAATACTGCAAAAATACTAAATAGTTATATATATAGGCACCTACTCTGTTTATATAATTTTAAATGCCAGCTTAAGTATGTATGGTGTGTACGGTTTCGCCTAAACCAAAAAAAAATACAAAACATACTTTTTAAAAGTCTGTCACTCACTTGAATTTTGACACTTTTGACAGCCCAACCAAAATTCCATCGATCAGTTCTTTGAAATAATTTGTCACATTTTGACCATAGAATTCAAAATGATATCTCTTTCACTCGCGTTGTAAGCGCATTATACTATCCTGTTGTCAATAAACCGATTCATACTGAAACGCGACCGTGAATCGAAATGTTCCCGAAAATCAAATAAAAACTATGATCTCATATTTAGATGTATGTGATTACTACTATTTCCTATACTATTCTATTTTTTAATCGTCTTAATGTTACCTACTTAAAGTTGTACCGTGCAATTCTATAACATCGAAGACGCAATGCAGCAGTCGCCTTTCGAAAATATATTCAACATTATAGGTGGAATAACGGAAGGCAACGAGAAACCCATGAAACATGGGTTCTATAACGCCTTTGCCCTATTTATATTAGCAGTATGTTGCGTCGCAGTGTATGTACTGTTTCTTATTTTAGAGCCCTTCTTTAAGCCTCTGTTTTGGGCCCTGCTAGTGGGCTCTTTACTCCATCCATTTAAATATAAACTCTCTAAGAAGCTGAAATCATGGTTTGAAGATCTAGAGAAGTCCAACACATCTGTGATAGTTGGTTTAATGGTGATACCTGTGAATGTGGTTAACTTTGCTTCGGATACCGTTGGACAACAGTTCATAGATCACTATAAGGTAAGTTTTATTATTTTACTAGTCCAGTCATTGGCTGAAATGAGCTACTCTGTGTTGTAGATGGTTGTGGTTCAATATCTGAGAAATAATATTGACGTAATATGTGATTGTATCTCAGTATTTCAAAGAAAGACTGATTCAGAGGGGCTACTCTCCTACGTCTTTTTCACCATTCGCAGTCTTTTTAGTCCTCTGGAAATTTATGTTAACAATTCTTTTAATGAATGTTTTACACTAAACCCCAAGCCAAAAATACATGTTTTTTTTTGCTTCGCTGTGATGCAGGATCTCTAGATTCGTGTTTATGTCTTCGTTAGGTTTCGATCTATAGCTTAGTTTCAGAGATATTCCTGAAAAACGTGGTCACCGGTGTCCCTGAAATTAACAAATACACTATTTCGTTATTATGGCGCCACAAGGTCACATACTCCGGTCACCCGCACCCCGCAGTCGGAGCGTCGTCATTAATATATTTTATCGCTTATGTGTTATTCTAAGCCATTTTCTACATATTTGCCAAGTTTCATCCTAAACCGTTCAGTAGTATCAGCATTCAGTGGTAACAAACATGTTCAATTCGTCACATACAAACTTTTCTCCATAAAAAATGGTTTTAGACTAGCAAAATCTTAAGTGAGGCGAGAACCACTTAAGCGAAATGTTCTACAGCGCCACTGGTCACCCCGACACGCGAAATCCTTAGTAAACGTGACCCACACAAATTCACTTTGAAAACAGGTCTGCTCTGAAGTCAATGGTGACCAATTCAGCGCTTAGATTAAGACAGTGTGGTCATCGGTGCCCTACATGGCGTTCAACGTGTTAAGTAATTTTATTACTAACCAAGCTCCATGACAAACTGTCCACTGACAAACACCTGTCACAGATCACTACTGATAAATCTTATCAAATCCACCACTAAATTAGTGTTCATTCTGTGCAGTATAGAGTTTTCCTAGTAGACTAAAGATATTTTCTCCTAATATGGTACAACATGAGGAAGACTGAAAAAGTATGGGACAGACCTTTGCCCAGCAGTGGGACAACAACAGTTAGCTAAAAAATAAGGTACTGTCAAAACCGCTTATAACGACTTCCCTTTAAACAATGTACCAGTCAAACAACAAAATTTTCAGGACCCAGCATTTCTGTTTACTTAACATAGTATTTGGCTATAAAGACTATCGGCTACAACAACCGTTATCCAACGGTCCCTTCGAAGTCATTATAAAGGTTTTGACTGTATTAGTATACCATGTTGGTAACACTGGTTAATCCAATTTATGATGTACAGAAACCCTGCACTACTTAAACGCATACTACTTACTTAAATGCATACTAAACTAAACTACTAAAACCAATCACTAATAATATTACATTACTACTACTAATATACTAGAATTATGGGTTTAATTGTATGAATAACAATAAAAAATGATTACAAATTCTATAACAATGTAAGTAAAAAATTAAAGAAAAAATTGTAAAGTAGATTTAAAAGTAATTTTGTATTATAAACTTATTTTTTATTTATTTATTTATTTAACAGTTTATGTACACACATTATAAATAGACAAGAAGAAAGGAACAGAAAAAACGTACAAAGGTGATGCTTATTTCTAAAGAAATCTCTTCCAGCATACCTGCGATAGGAAAGTAGTTAAAGAGAGTGAGTTTTAATCAATTTTACAATTTTTTTATATATTCATCTGGGATCTTTTCAGAGAATTTCTTACTATTGGTACCTAGTCACAGTATGGCATCATTGGCCTTGAGTGGATTTATACCAGTATTGTTGAAATTGCAATCACCGTGACAAATCTGATAAAGTAGGTAAACAATGAATCACATTGGATAATATAAATGTTGATTTGTACATTTCTAACACCCAAGTGATTCTCTTTAGAGTAGAGATACTCGTAGATAAAATATACTCTTTATTATGTACACCATAAAAATTACAGAAATAAATGCAGAATTTTTAGATAGGGTGGCACAATAGGAGGTCTGATCGCTACAAGCTCCTTTACAGACAACCTTTATCTGCAAACTACCCTTAGTTTGCATTTGGAGAAAGATAAAATTAATTGAACCATAAATAGTTAAAATTAGCCTGGCCTCTAAGTAATTTGTAACTTATGACATTTCCTGGAAATGCAAGCAGGAAAAAAAAAGTATGAATACTTAATTAGATATTTCAATCTAATCTTTCACATTATATTTTTTCATTCCAGACTGTAATAGGGTTGTTGTCAGCAATATTTGTGTTACCATGGATGTACAACTCGGTTCCAAGGAGTTTTGTCTGCCTTTTCTGGCAGCTAAGCAGTTTCATCAGTTTTGCTACCACCTTGCTAATCAGTGTCTGCAGCTCCTATATTGTAAGTGGATAATAATTTAATAGTTTTAAATAAAATATAGGTTTTCATTCATTTCCTTGTTAAATTATTTAGTTAACGAAATGGTTTGTCTAAATTACCTAAAATGTAAAATACAATATACACTTTAGTAAATTCTGTTAATAATCTGCTGATGTATACAAAGTGGATCGATATTCCCTTATCCATCAAATTATGCTTAGTTAAAATCAGATTTCTTACATAAGAAAGGCAGAGTTTGAGCTGTGCTAACTCTATTCGGCCCACAACACTAAAGGTTTTCAACGAATTCTTGTCTAATTTTAATATGGTGTTCTTTTCAGACATTAACAATATTCTTAGCATACGTCATCAGCGTGTACATCCTGTGGACTCCACAAAGGGCGACTGCTTTCCGACTGACGTCACAGCTACTATGGCTTGTCATCTCCAGCTTTATAGCAAGCCTCACAGGATCCCTGCAAGTGTATACTTTTGTATTCCTCCAAGCAATCTGCATCACTGGTTTTGCTTTAGAAGTCGTTGATGTCCATAAAAAACTATTGGAAAAAGGTATGTTTGTATGTCTCAAGATGATCATAGTTAAAACAATACATATTATAAAGCTCAAGAAATAATAAATAAAATATTACAAAGCAAAAGTTTTTTTTAAACTAACTAATAATCTTAATTCATATTATATTACAGATCCAGAAGCTTCAATGTTATTAGCATTACATAAAGCCATTAAAAATGAGCAAGAAACTGACAAGAAGGTAGAAGATAAACCTGAAGAGGAAACCCACATAGAATCCAGTGAACAAGAAAGTACTCCAGAAAAAGACACTCCGTCCCCCGTCACTCCCGAAACGACCGTGAAAAGGGGAAGCTGGGGAGCCAACGAGCCCATCCAAAGCTCCCCGCGACACCCGAAAATGTTATTCAAAACGAGAACATTATCTGCATTACCTTTATCGAATCCGAAAATTAAATGCGATACCCGATTCTTAGCTGCCTTCAAGCAAAGGTCGCTCGACGAGAACTATATGAAGAATAACTTCGACAACGATGAGGAAACCGCCTTATATTTCAAGCTGTTATTCTTCGGATGCCTGTGTATGCTCGTTTGGAAGCATATCTGGCTATTGCCCGTGACTTTGTTCTTCTTGGCGATACATGTGGTGAAGAGGCTGTTAGACTACTTCGGCGTTTGGCTGTTCTTTGAGAACCATTATAACAATCTCATGGGAAAAGTGAAGAGCTGGTGGAGAACCAGGTGAGTGACATAATACAGATTTTGAATTATTACATTAAAATATAATAATAACTAAGACTAAGTTTAGTGATTTCATAATGTTCACTGAACCTTGGTTCTTGAAAGGCAGATGAAGTTTCATAATAGCTGTAGCAGATTTTTCGGTTGCAGTTTGCGAAATGCAGGTGATGTTGACCCTTTTAAACTATGATTTTAATTACTTCTTTGTGCTTATCGGCTGCTATTTACCAGGCAATCAGCATTGCTCCCGGCACACGTCCGCGGTATAGGCAAGATGGCCTCCCTCTGCAACGCAAGCTTCAGGGACATGGCTTACAGCTCCGTGGACACGGTGTCCACCTGCATCGTCATCGTGGGACTTATACTCTTCCTGACCGTCGCTATTGTCTTTATATTTATCCAGGTAACTTATTGAACATTCCATCTAGATATAGATGAGGCATTTCACGAACGCGCGTCAAGAATTTGAATTAATACCTTATTACAATGACGTAAGAGTCCCATGACGCGAGCTTAAGAATTATTACCGTGTAACACGAAACGTAGCTCCTAGAAATTAAAATAAATTTAACCATGAGCTCTGTTTATCGCAATGCAGGTTCAAATTCAAAAGTCATTTATTCAAACTAGGCTGAGAATCAGCACTTTTCGAACGTCAAAATTACATAAGACAGTCCCCCAAAACGCCCACCCTTCACCGTGGGCTCTTCACTTGTCTTTCCACATTTAAAGACAAGTGCGCGTGTACAGTGTTTGTTTTACGTATCAAATAAATATTTTTTGTGACGACTTTAGACTAAACAAAAAAAAAATAATTTTGTTTGTTTCTATACTATTTCGGGATAACGGGAACGCCCTCTGTATAGCTAAGGACTACTAACACTAGGGTGGAATACTAACATTTTGTTTTTTGGCCTTTTTTTCGTGCGCAACATTAAATTATTGACTCTTATTTTGACCGATCACATAATTATCCTTAAAGTGTAAGCTCAGAATTAAGGTAAGCATCTTGAAGTGTTCTATCTCTTTTTGTGTTCTAATATATATTTTTTCTACCATTCCAGATATACTCAGAAGCGATAGTCGTAGTCCAGTTAAGTGGTAGTCTGTTGAACAGTACGTACGTACAGAACAGTGAGTTGCACGCGTACCTCCCTGAAGGATGGGAGGAGAAACTCGACTCACTCATTGATAACGCTTACACTTATGGGAGGGAAGGAATCTCGACAGCGGTCAGTATGTTACTCAACCTTCTACAATTTCAGTCCATGCCACTGTTGGAAAAAGCATCCCACATAAAATGAACCACAAACTATTCTAATTTAAGGTCCCAAAAAATGCCTGGAGACGAATGTAAAGTAACGTAGTAAGTAGTTTTGACGACACGGTTGGCGCAGTGGCTGAGCGATCGACTGCTGCGCAACGTGTCGCGGGTTCGATCCCCGCACGGAACAAATATTTGTATGATCTGCAGGTAGTTGTTCCGGGTCTGGGTGTTAGTGTATGTGAGTTTCTATGTTTGTAAACGCACCCACGATACAAGAAGTAATTCTTAGTGTGGGGCAACGTTTTTTTAAAAAAAAAAAAAAAAAAAAAAATCATGAAATAATTATGTTTTTTAATTTACATTATTTCCTTTCTGCTTCCATACGGATATAATAAAGATTGATCAAATTGTAAGTGTCCATTTGATAAAAACTAAACTAAATACAGTTATACAGAGAGAGAGAAAAGCACGGATTAGTTTTGATCATGCAAATAATAAAATACTGCTTATCTCATCATCATTTTCAATAGTTCTTTGACACATCGATTTATGAAATCTCTTCTTGAAATAGCGGTTCAGCATGAAAATCAAAAAACGTATAACTACTATTATTACGGTCTGAAATATTTCACCAAACATTATGCACCAAGCTGAAAACACGATAAAAATAATAATCTTGTTGCTGTAAATCTTTATTGATATTAAAAACAGGTGAAAAGCATCCTAAAAGAAGGTGACCCGGAGAAGATATTCCGCGTAGAGCAACAACTGTTAGAGTTGTGGGACCGAGTGTACCAGAGCTGGGTGTCGGGCCACTTCAACTCTGTGGGACCGCAGGTGGACGGCTCAGCCATACAGGACTCGTGGGACAACCTCGTCAATGACGTGTCCAATACTCCCGGTAATACTTAGTAAAAATTATAGAATTGTGGGAACGAGTGTACTAGAGATACAAGTCGGGCCACTTTGTTTTATTAATTGATAAACAGCTCTATTTCAAAACTATTTGGTGGTTTTGGGACCGAGTGTACCAGAGCTAGAAGTCAAGCCGCTTTGTTCAACCACCACTGTCCCGCGTTATTTAACTTTTTGTCGCGTTCTGCCCATATTAAAAAAAACCATAACCTAGTTATTTGGAACTGCTAACTTATTTATCTTCGTTCTCTCAGGCATGTTTGACTATTCCGGCATAGTGACGTGGGTGCAAGCAAACGTTGGTACTTTGAGTGCCATCGCGACTAGCATCTGGGCTCCTCTGGCGAGCAACGTGTCGCTATTGGCTGGCTCGGTCGGCGCGTTCACGTCGCTGCTACTTTGTGGTGGCAGCGCACTCATCAACATGTTCATTAACTTGGTAAGATATCAACCGTTTAAAGATTGATTTAATTGCCTTATGGTCGCAAGTGTGATAGCTGAGCAGGGGCTCCTGGGTTGTCTCTAGGCAGAGCAGTTTTATTGGGTTTGTGGCTGCATCTACATAGCTACATGCGAACTACGCATCAAAGACCTGACGTCACAAACATCCTGACGTCTCACAAATCCTGCATCGCGCAATTTGAGTTTACCGCGCAAACGACATATATAAAAACTATCCGACATCAATCGTTGGGCAGTTGCCCGCCAGACACAACACCCGTCTGGTCGGAGGATCTTCCCTTTTCTATAGAGGATGAGTGAACTTTACACCCTGTTCCGCATACCTCTAAAGATTTACGATTTAGATTTATCACAGCAATAAGCTCACACTCTTATTACATGGTACTTAAATCATGACTGGGGTTTTTTTTTGGGTGAGCTCCACCTCTGCACTCACACACCTCTGTACAAGCGTGATGTTCAATATTGTTATACATTTTAAACTTTTTTATCAGGTGGTGTTTTTCACGACACTGTTCTATCTACTGGCATCTAGTAACGCACTATACAAACCAGTGGAAGTGATCACTCAGGTCCAACCCAACTTCGGACCAAGACTCGGCATCGCTCTCTCCGTGGCTATCAATCAGGTAAGATTTTTAAATACACCAAACTTGTGTAATATTCAAAGATGATGAACAGGGAAAATTAAATCTTTGATTGTAACGTTTTATTTTCGATATTGTCAATCTTTTAAAGTTTGATTTCGAATCATCGAGGTGTAGTCAGAATCCGAGATAGTCCAAAATTGCGCTAGACAATGGCATGTTCCAACGACGCAATTCTTCAATAGGGATGATGCCTGGGTAAAAAAGATGAAATTCTAATTAGTCCGTCAGTCAGATATTTTAAGTTGGGGAGTGGGGGTCGCTACGTCACAAGTATGTATAAAATCTACATATTACTTGTGACGTCATGGCACATTTTAAGTCAATGTATCGCCGTCTAAATCATCAATCTTTATTTAGATTATGTAAAACAATAAAAAAAACGTGTCCAATATTTTTTTTAATAATCTACATGACGGACAAAAAACTAAAATTGTCATTATCCCTATTGTTTAATATTTTTGGTTTTAATTTGTTATCATTAAGGTTATCAGTTTAGGACTCAAATGACTAAAATAGTAGCCCAGCGATAACAAAATAGTTTTTCTACCCTAATTTGATAATAAAAACTGCGTATGATATTATATGTACTTATTAATTAATCACATTTTTATAAACGAAGTGACAGATATTAATATTACAAATCCTAAAAATCTTGAACGAAACCAATGCATGCAAGCCGCTGCTTAATTCTTCAGGATGGGGCAACAGAAGTTATGACTATACTCCATAGGTTTAGGTAGTTAAATAAAGGTAAACAAAAAAAACCACGTGACGAGACAGCTCTCAAGTAACCTACTAAACGTAATACCTGTCACTTCAGTTGTCATGCTACGTCACAGTTGTACTCTTCAATTTAGCAACGTTATAATTTGTTGACGTTTAGAGTTTGGGTTCTTTACAATAGACAGATTACAAAATATTATATTACCTGTGTAACTAAAAAATTGTGCTCAAGCAATTACATCTAAGTAAAGTAGTTTGAGAATAAATTATAAAGTTAACATACCAGAGGAAAGTATTTAAAAAATCTGAAATAATAAACTTAAATTGGTTTTATCGTATTTTTAAACAAGAAAGTGTCATTTATAAAAACCCTGTTTACGATTTTTTTTTTCCCTTTATTAAACTATCTAAATCTATGTAAGGTATAGCATAGGTATTTTTTTAAACTAAAGTAAAAATCGTTTACTTCAGCATTCGTATTTGCGAGATGATTAATTTGTATATGTTTGTGTGTATTATGTCCTTAGCTTACACATGTAAACTGATTTATTGATCTACTTTTGCCATACACTGACACAGTTACGTTAAAAGATTGTCTTATAAACTAATGTCTATGTCCAACTCTCCCGTCCTGCGACTGGAGAGTTGGATGAGAGACATAGACAACTGCTGGAAGAAATTTCGAATGTAAGAAGCAGTACCTTTGGGCTCTCCTATCTTTATGTATTTTTCTCTATTAAGTTTTGTGTGTCTAAATAATAACAACTGCACGGTCGATCCATCAGGTTAAGATACGCCTTCCAGGGTTGATCCGTGGATGGGTGACCATCTTTACATACCGTGACTCCTCCGTGCCTAGGAAAGCACGTTAAGCCGCTGGTCCCGGCTGTCATTCGTGGATCTTTGACAGTCGCTACGGGTCGTCAGAAGCCCGAAAGTCTGACAGCCAGTCTTACCAAGGGGTATCGTATTACCCAGTTACTGGGATATAGAGGTCAGATAGGCAGTCGCTCCATGTAAAATACTTGTATTCAGCTGCATCCGGTTAGACTGGAATCCGACCCCAACATAGTTGGGAAAAGGTTAGGCACATTGAAGTTTTTTGTGTGTATACTGTACATAAAAAAAAAGCTAATTATAGAATAACAAAACCAGAACAGCATTGGCCTCAATATATATGTTCCTTCCAGGTGTTTAGAGCATCATTCAAGATGGCGTTGTTCTACGGTCTGTGGACGTGGCTCGTACACAACCTGTTTGGGGCCAAAGTTGTGTACTTACCTTCAGGTAAGACTAACACGTTCGAAATAATCTACTACTAATCCAGAGGTTCCGGGTTCGATTCCCACCTGGGGCAAAATTTTTTGCTCGGTTCGGTTAGCCGGCCGGGCTAGCTACCACTATCTTATTAAGTATGTCGCCATAACAACAATGTTGACAGCATTGTTGTATTTCGGCAGTTAGAGCTAAGATAGCCAGTTCCTCTGTGCTTGAGGATTCGGGGTGAAGCTCGCTTCCACCTTCCGCCTGATCATCACTTACCATCAGGTGAGATGAAGGCCAAGAGCTTCCCCGTTGTGGTACAAAAAAGTAATAAGAGTTTTTGTTTGTTTTTAGGACATTTATTTATCTTGCCTTGAACTTTTTGTCGATGTTGAAATTTATGAAGCAAATTAAGGAAGTGCTTGTAAAGCTACGGTTTACTACGGCAGCGGTGGCCACATAACAGCCGCAGTCACGGCTGACATGAAAATGATGGGACCGGGTTTCACTTTAAGCTAACGTTTGAGTGACGTCATTTGACGGCAAATTGCAAACGCTATGTGGTAATCACCGCAATCTTAAGAAACTGTAGCTTTAATAGGTTACATCTATAAAAATATTGTGCCATCTTATTAACATTTATCATCCAGCGATCACGACATAAGTGGGTATTAATCATTCAAAACATTGATAAAAATGTTTTGCTTCATATTTTTTTACTATGATTTTCCTTATGTGGCAAGAAGTTACGGCGTGATGAGCTCATGACTAAGATCTCTGTTGGAAGTCAAAACTAACCGGGTCAACCTCGAAATATATATGTGCGAGTACACGTAAAAACGTAAACATTAATATATGTACCTATAACCCAACTATAATAATATTATAAAGTGAGTTTGTTTGTAACGCTTTCACGCTAAAACGGCTGAACGGATTTGGATGAAATTTGGCACATGGATAGACTATGACCTGGGTTAGGACATAGGATACTCTTTAACCTGATGTCCCCGGATCGAGACTTATGCAGGTGAAACCGCAGGGCGCAGCTAATCTATAATAAAATGATACATACAAAAATAACCCTTAAAGTGTGGAGTTCCTATAAACATGATCCATAAAACCTGACCTTGTTATCTAAAGGCCAGGGTCAGCGTACAATTTAATTTAAGGTGCATATCAACAAACATGACCTTAGTATAAAATTACAAGAGCCGATAAAACTCGCAGGCATTTAGTTACTGATTCTCGTTATGTACGTAAATTAAGTTATCGACAACATCGGTCTGTATTGTCGTGTCGGACTTCTAAAAATTTTATAGGTAGTCATTGCAACAATTTTAATACTTAGGTAAAAAATTAATTAGTGGCCGAGTTATTACATAAAGATGTTTTCTTCAAAATCCGGACATAGTAATATTGATAATAATAAAAAAATAACCCAGGCAAAGTCAATAAACTTTCTGATAAAAAATCATGAGTGTGTGTTCGTCACGTAAGCGGAGAATTATCTCGGGATGATGTTCACTTGCGAACGTGTATTTTTACTGCGCGCGCCTTTTTGTGTAAATCGGTGATTGTGAGGGAAAACATGTGTTTGTGATGGCCCACGGGAACATTGTGCTGTTCGCTGTGTTGGTGCATTCCGCTTTGAGTGTCAGGATCAACTTTACGAACTGCCAAGACCCGGAGTGGACCTGCGCCAATAATTTACCCAATCAATTGGTGTATAGTTGTAGCATAAGAAGCTATGTGAGTATTTATTCCGTTGTTTTTTATTTTATTTAAAATTTCTTGTGAAACTGAGTTGGCTGACTTAATAGAACTCTGTTAAATATCAAAAAAAAAAACAAAAACTCTCCTCAATCAGCCTATTCCGGACTCATGACCGGAAATAGCTAAGTAGTCCTTAGAGTCAATCTGTAAGACCTAATCTAGCCATTTATTTTGTTCTAGGAGTACATAATCCACCTGAAGGACTACTACACTGACCACATAACGAGCCTCACGATTCAAAACTGCAAAGATTTACGAGTAGTCCTTGACTGTCCGATACTGCAGCGAACTTCACAACTCCAACGATTCAAAGTCAAAGACTGCGATAGACTCGAGTTCGTGTCGTTGGCACCCACCTCACTGCTCCAAACGCCTCCCGAAGTCACCATAGACAATGTCAAAGAAGTGATCTCCTTACCTAGAAAGCTTTTCAAGTCCCCAAGTACTGCAACAGAACTAAAATGCCTGGGAGCCGCAACATTGAAAAATATCCGAGTGACTAACAGTAAAATAAACTCAATAAACAATAAAGCGATTTATAATGTGACTGGTATAAAAAGTATTGAATTTGATAATGTTACAATAACAGACGTACGTAATCAAGCCATAGAAGCGATTATGGGCACTGACTCGATATTCAGTATCACTAACAGTAGGATTGAAAACTTAGAACTTAAAGGAATCACAGTGCAGACCACATCAGCTACTGTATCCGAAAGTATGTTCAACGATATTATAAGCGGTGCAGTAAACATAACAGCAGATAATTTACACATTATTGGTAACAAATTCAAAGAAATACGCGCAAATGGTCTTGTACTTAAGTCTGTCAACACAGATATAACACAAAATGAGATCACTAAACTCAAAACCAATGCCCTAAACAGCGTCAAGTGTCTCAGTAAAAGAAGCAATAAGAAACAATTCAATTTCATCAGGAACAGAATTGAAAACGTCGAACCACACTCCACAAACTTCGACTACGCTAGTTGCGAAACTGCCGGAACTTCAGTCGCCTTTGCCAGCAACAAAATGGACTGTAACTGCCGAAATATTGTTTTTCTGAACACCAACAATGAACTGAACGACATGATTTTGGCCACTTCGAATAACAATACTTGTTTATTCGCTCCGTGTACGCTGCCCCTCGACATCGTGAAGATTCTACAAGAGAGTGACATGTGTCAGCTGAATCTCGATCCGCAAGTGATGTGTCTGTTGTACAGTGACAAACATAACAACGAGGTGACGACAGATGACGACGTCACGGAGCCAGCTCCCACGTTCTACTTGATACGCCAGGCCAACTCGCCGAACGGTGACGCGAGCGCCGCCATGACGGCAGTAGACAAGGACGACCTTCTCAAAGACACACACTTGAACATGACTAACAGAACCGCTATCAAAGTTGTGTTCGATTCCTCTAAAGATTTTGTAGAGACCCTTCGAAGTACGAGCTCGTCACGGAAAAGGCCTGCAGAGGAACCGAAGTCGCCTCCGGAAGAATACATAAACCGCTGCGTTGGAGCGCAATGTAGAAACAACGTCGCTTATGACAAACAAAAAGCTTTAGACTTTTACAAATATGTGTACGCACAGTTGCGGCCGCCGAGGCAAAATGATAATAAGAAGAAGACTTAATTGTTTTGATCATGTGGTTTTTTAATAAATATTATTTCATAAATTATCGTTTCAATTGACCTGTGTTAGTATTATTATCACCAGATATTGTAACATTGTATTTAAACGTGTATTCCGTTTTCTACCTGATCGTGATATGACCCAACTTTTAGAGTATGTTATTCATCTGATAGTATGATTCATAAAATCATAACTCTTGTATAATATTATGAATATTATGATTGGGATTCAAGCAGTGTCGTTATAGGATTTATAAATAACATAAACCAACATCTCGACAAAACGTCTAAAAGAATTTCGGAAGCCTTAAAACATTTATTATAGAAATCGTTCTATACTTCTCTCTGCTTTAAAGCATCATATTAATTCTGCGAGCATTGTTGCAGTATTAGCAGCGGTGTTAGGCGCGGCTCCGTTCCTGGGTCCCTACTTAGCTGGCATACCGGCTGCATTGGACGTGTGGCTACAGGGACGGCCAATGGCAGCATTACTGCTACCCATAGCCCAGGCTGCGCCCATAGCCTTCCTAGATGCCGCTGTCTACGCTGAGATAAAAGAGTGAGTGTACTTTGTACTAGATACTCTATATTGATGAGGTGATTTGCGCCTCGTGTAAAAAAGTTTTTGTTTTTTTTTGTAGTTTTAATTTATTAATGAACCACCTTAAGGTCAAGGATGGTAAAAATTACTGATACTGAAGCATCTATTCTATTTTTTTATATGGTGTTGCGTCATTTTTGACATATTTCTTGATCAGATCTTTTATTTTCTTTGACATGGAAAAACGACAGCAAGACTAGCCGTTATGAAATACATTATTTGATTTATTTCAAGTGGTGGACACCCCTACGTGACCGGTCTCGCTATAGCCGGCGGTATATTCTACCTGGGTCCCGAGGGCGCTATCCTGGGCCCCCTGCTACTCTGCTGCCTCATGGTGGTCCTCAACCTGTCCTCGACATTCCTGAGGGACACGCCTTCCGAGGAGAGGGCAGCCCTGCACTCGCGCGTCAGGTAAATCTGCGGTTTGTACGAGGAATCAGTCTTGTGCTTGTCCATGATAGAACAATTTATTAATTTTAATCTTAAAGATGTTGGGCATAGGGTTCCAAACATAATGCAGGATTTTCCTCAGGAAGGGAATATTATCGGTCGTAATGCAGCCACTGTTTTCCATAACTAACCGAGTTATCTCTGCCTACTCTACTACACTGCATAAATCGCAAACATATTTCTGTTTTGCCATATACAATGCATAAATCTAGGAAAATATACTTTAATTTTGTTCTATCGTGGATATCGTTCTTGTATAAACTTATTTTCATTCAATGTGTGTACCGAATGAGAACTGATTCCTTCGTTCATCGAGTTTTGAATGCGTTATGCGTATCCCCCATTTTGGATTTTGAGATTTTGTCAATAAATTGTAATCAACTGCATACTGACGAGTGGTTGTTATAAAATATACTGCTGAACTTATGTCCACGAATAAATATATGTAATTAATCGTGTACGTACGTATTAAAAGTATATAATGCCTTATAATATTATGGACCTCCACACTTGCCAAGTAAAACTAAGCCTTTGGGCATAGCCCACGAATAGAGAAGTGATCAAATTTGTGCCTATTCTCATGTATAAGATTTAAGCAATTCACTTTGAAAAGATCGTAAGTCCAGCAGTATATTAACAGCTAAGCTGTTCCCTACATTTGAATTGTGTCTAAAACCATTATAATTATCCCTTTTAAAGTGTGCTAGTTAAATTCCTTATTTAAATTCTTGAATCTTCCTCTGTTTTGTATGTATTTCCGCACAAAATACTTAATTACTCTTGTATGTGTTAATCATTTGATATAATAATAATTAGTGGATCTTAAGTAGAACTGTCCACTTATGTCTTTCTCTGATGTTTTGTTAATTTAGGTCGTTATTGGGATGTTTTTAAGATAAGGTGTGTATTCTATCGCTAAAGTGGTTGCTTACTATTATTTTCGTTTGTGCACCGTAGTTTTTACTGTCTTTGAAGCACTATTAGTGATTAAAAGTGATACGCGTTATAAAACATTTGAATAAATCTATGGTTAATTAAAAAAACTAAAAAAAAATTAAGAAAATGCTTGCTTTGTATGCTCCTCTGGTAAGTATTTACTGAATTATGCACGTTTAAAACCTTTTTTAGATGCTTTTGTAGCATGCAATCGTATTTTTCTATTTTATCAACATAAGAGGCATTTGTCCCTCAAAATATCCACATAAAACTTAATCGATCAAATTTCGTTTTCATCCGTCATTTTTACCATGGAGGACAGGTGTCTCTTTACATATTATTTAATTTTTTATAATTATATCTATGGACTTTATCATTTACTCTACTCTATGCCACTCTATCTAGTCTATCTAAATACTTTATTTATATATTTATGGTGGATGTCTATTATATTTACCTTAACAAATTAGGTACAAACTAAAAGTCACTATTTTTATACAGTATATGTTTAACCCACCGAATTATAATTATCTACTAACTTGTATACTTATCTTTTTCTCTCTATAGGGTGGCAGGGATCGACGCGAAAACTGTTACCATGGATTCAGTACATGATTCTGAACCCTCCTGTGTTGAAGATTTTCGTAGGTTATTTTAATAAATCTGCTGCTCCATACATTTTGACCGCGACTTTTCTATGAAACTGCAGTTTTTTTTTTATAACCGACGAAAAATTTCAACGCAGGATGGTTCAGAATCATGTACTGAATCCATGGTAACAGTTTTCGTGTCGATGTCCCTGCCGCCCTGTTATATTAATATAATGGTACCTGCTATAATAAATGGATGTTTGTTTACAGGTTCGGTGCTTATCTCTGATGGGCTTGCATGGACCACTAACTTGTAACGAGGTCATCCCATTTGTCAATTGATATAAGCAATATAACGAGTGTAAAAAGACCCTTGACGAAGCCAAGACTCACGTATTATCTTCCCATTAATTTTTTTTTTTTTGGAACCGACTGACTATGGAGGTAATTAAAGGTCAAAATCCCATTTAACTTTATGTTTTGAAAACAAAGTTGAAATTAAAATAAAACCACAAAGTCTCAGGAACCGACTGACTATGGACGTATTAAAGGTCAAAATCCCATTTAACTTTTTGTTTAGAAAACAATGTTGAAATTAAACTATAACCACAACGGGTCCCGTCCCGTGCTATGCACACGTAGGCAGTCTGTTGCGTGCTTTACATTGCGCGCCTACAGCTAACAGCAATGTTTCATACCGAAAATGAAAGTATGGAGCAAAATGTATTGTGTTGAGCAATAAACATTTAAATTTGAAAGTCGTTCCCTAGGTATTACTTCTGCTCAATGTTACTTGGTCAGATAAACGGTATTCATAGCTTTCGTGTTGGGAATCTTTTTACACCCTGTATGTAACATTTGAACACCAAATGTCAAGAATTATTATTCTTGACATACACTCATTTTATACTACGGGAGAAATTAAATTTACACCGAAGTTAATACTAAATGAAAATATACTGAAAGTAAATACACCGTTATTAGCATCACAAACCTTTCTGGATTGAACGACGAAATATCATTTTGCAATGCATAATGTTGTCTATGGTTCCTGTAGTTTATTCGCTCGTTAAGCTTATAAACACACGTAGAAGCTTCGCTTAATCCACGTATAAAAAGGGCGAAGATACAAAAAAGGTGTTCAATTTAATTTGTCAACTCGTGTATAATTTCTAATAGTAATTATATTATCATTAACTAGCGACAAACATCGCACGCAAATATTATTATTATTAGCCACTCACTAAAGCCGCGTTCGCACCAAAATGTATAGTCGGCACTCGACCGCCGTCTGTGAGCGTCTAAACTCCATTTGAAATAAGATTAGACATTTAAATAAACCTTTTTTACAGTCCGTTCAACCGATTTTGACTTCTATACCGTACGCATAAGGATGGCATTAAAAGCAAAACAGTGCTTACAATACCAACTGGTTACTGCAGCTGCCATATGTCAGCCACCAAAGCAATAAAAGTCAAATTCGGTTGAACAGGCTGTAAAAAAAGGTTTATTTTAATGTGTAATCTTATTTCAAATGGAGTATAGTTTGAAATAAATGAAAAACAACTTTAGCCGCAAACAAAGGGATAATTCCCGTAATTTTAAGAACGGTCGCGCAACTGCTGAGCATGAACTCCTGGGTCCGATTCCCGGCTCGGGCAGTGTTATTGAGTTTTCCATCTGGAATTTCTCACCAGCAGCCCGGGCCCTCCCCCTATTACATAGGAATTAAAACATAACTGGCGAAATGTGGGTGTACTTATAGGTGCACCTCTGCTCAACCTTTCGGGGAATAAAGGCGTGATGTTATTTTTGCATTCTAATCACAATCTGTCAAAAAATCCTCTAAATTCCCTACATTTTGACAAGTTTTTGACATTGCTTGCATTCCGAGTTACGCTGTAATCGATTTGAGCGTGCTAACGGCCGTACCGAATAAGCCTAAGCGCGATAAATATCGACGTATTGTGAATCGTCATAGATGACGTCATGACATGCGCCATCTTGCGATAACGCCGACCATGCCTTTTACTAATATCACCGTGAGCGCTGTCAAAGATGACAAAACAAAACAGCACTGTTTTGTTTTGAGTCACATCATAACTTTAGACAAACGTGGCATCTTCGAAATTGTGCTTCTGGCTACCGTGGCCACCTAACCAACGAAGAAGAAGAAATGTGTAGTTTAAACACAAAGAAATATGATAAGCAAGTTTTGACGTTGAGCGAGCACTGTGAGAGCGTTCACGAGCGTTCCGAATTGTTGACAGCCCTCAGCTGTCATAACCGTGCTATCTAACTCGAACGTCAGTCAGCGCTGTGAGCGATTACGTTCTAATTCGGAAGGCGGCCATTGATTGTCCCTGAGATCAGAAGGCCAATTCTCGTACTTAAAAAACGTTCACATTTCAAATCGCAATCTGTCAAACTTGTCAAAAATGTTGGTAATTTGATTGTATTTTTGACAGATTGCGAATGCAATGCGAAAATTGCCCCCCAGATCGCGACTTGATTTTGAACGTTTTCAATCACAGAATTGTCATTACGTTGCCTTCTGATTGTCTGTTGTTTTTTTTTTTTTTTTCATACATTCTCACTGTTTGCGATGATACTTTTGGTGTGAACGCGGCCAAAAAGCTGTGTCAATACAAATGCCAAAGAGAATCTAATGACAATCTCTCTAGGAACAATTACTGCATGATGCAAAGTGCCGTTAAATGTGCTGTTATACTATATGTAATATTGTGTATTTATTTAAATACTATGCCATAGGCAACACATACCTCCGCTTTCTGAAAGCCTGATCAAGTTCCTGATGACTTAATCTTACGTTATAGCTAAAACAGAAGATGTTTCAACAGATTTTTATTGGCTTTCAAAAACCGGGTTTATGGATAAGATCGTATTATACCGGGCCATCACTTAATGTTCTCTATTTCACATGTCAATAAGATGTAGATGTAATGTCCCGGTATTCTGCGTGCCATTAATAAATACAAAAATAGTATTATTTTAATGTTAATATTTATTACTGTTTTTTTATTTAGTTGTGTGTCATCTTTGTCAGTGTTTATTCTTGGCTTTGTGATTATTTACATAATTATTCATATTTGTCTAAAAAGCATACTAAGTATTTTCTGCAAATTGTGACGTTCTACATAAAAAGTTCTTAACACTTAATATTATTTTGGATATTTTGTCCTGCTCATTTTCTTTGACGACATCAATGCAATGCAGTTCAAATAAATTGACCACTTCGAAAGTGGAACTGTATTAGTCAGTAGGTATTTATTCAGAGATTTTTTATATATTTTACATATGTATGTATGTTTATGAAGTGATAGTGTTAGAAGTCCCTAAGTATTAAATTATATTTACTGCAACAACGATTAAATAGTTAAATAAATAAAACTAATTCATACTTGAGTTTTAAATATTCTAAATTAGCAAAATATTTGTATTTTTGGGTACCTAGTAAAAATGTTTTTCATTATTATTATTTTATTCTGGTTCTGTTTGTAATATTTTTTGAGATTTGTATTACATCGATGTTACAATATAAATATTGTTAAATAGAATAAAATTATGTCAAAACCAGCTTTCAATTATTATAATTTTATTATATTATAGTGACTGAAATAAAATTCTCTTCCCTAGTCGTTATATTTATTGTTACTTGTGCTGTTACATGGTGAAATTGAATTGATGAAAATATGCTCAACATAACTGTGCTGATATAAATGGTCTTCCGTTCAATACAGTTGCACGACAGTGCAATAGCCAAATGGAATATAATTTGTTTATATTCCACAGTTTATATATTAATTGCAATTTCACAGTGAACGCTTTATATGTGGGCGTGTTTCACCACTGTCTTAGAAATCTCACTACTATTCGCTTAGAAATACTTAATTTTAAAATATGTTTATTTATATAACATTTAGGTATAGTATCTGTATTTTCGTAGTTGCTTTCTTTAAATATAAAAGTTTTTCTAAAGAAGTAAAAAACTTAAGAAAAGTTTTGCTACAAAATCAAAACGATAAACAAAATCTCTTTTGAAAGAAAAAGCTTCAAGCTATTACTCATGAAATACCTAAATATAATATGATACAAAAAGTATTTATATTAATAACGCAAACAAGGAAATCAATTAAAATTAAGCAAAAGTGGTGAAACAGGCCCCAAATGTGATGATTGATTTGTAAAAATGGTGCTTTTTGAAGTATACTAGGTGTTATCTCGAAACGAGTCTCCGTTTGCAATAAGTTTTGTAATGGCCTTATATAGGGTAAGGGCCTTTATTTTATTATAACGCTAAAGCTGTTTATAATCGATGTTTTCTATTAATTAGGTCTCAAATTTTTGTATATTTTGTATGGTTTTAATGTTAGCAGCAATGTTTGCAGGCTGGGAGATTACTCATGCTATTTATACGCCTGGACGGTCAGATAACTTGAATGTATACAATATGAGGGTAGCTATAGTTTTGTCGTAAGCACTGTTAGACATTCATACATTTTCTAATAAAAAAAACACGGTACAAATACGGTATTGAACTTCTGAACTTCAATAAAGGCGCGGTGCCTAACAAAAAATTTATCCGTTTTGTCTCAGCAACAGTGTTGCACCCTAGAATCCCAGTTGTATATGAATCCAAAAAAAACCAGTGTTCAAAAACTTCATAATATTATTACTCTAATGACCTCACTGAAATTCTAGCTACCCATTTCAACTTTTAATATAAATTTATAAACTATACTACAGGCTATAATTATAAATATAAAAAGTAATAGTTGTAAAGTATTAATAAAAGAATATCAGCAACGCCCTTACCAGTTCGTGAAGAATCGTCCAAAGATTAATTTAGATGCATCATTGTACTATATTGTATTGCAGGTATTTATAATTAGTTTGTAATTACCGCACGCATATTCGCATTGTTAACTCAAAACTTATATTACTTATAATATATTAATTTGCTTTTTTAATAAATCTTTTATTTAATATACCTACTGCCTTACATATGCGGATTATTTGCAAAAAAAAATGCAATATAAAAGGTCTTTGGAAACTATACCTTACTGATAGGACTAGCTGCCCGAGGTACCGAGTTTTTACATATTTTATTTGACTAAAATAGCCTTTTGCTAAAGTAACTAAATTTGAACTTCAAAAACTATGCACATGGGCCAAACGTTTTTTTTTAAATTAATAAAACAACGTAAAATACTTTCCTTATATTATATATTTGGCTACACCTACTTGATAATGAGTTTTTAATGTGCAAAAGGTAGTTCTTGTTACTGCTAATCAATTGTAGTAATATTGTGCTTTGATTGACTTCTGTAAAACTTGGGTTGGCACGTGTTTCTCACATACGAATTTAATGACGCTTTGTGATTCTGTTACAATAACTCCATTTTCTTCGAATCGACCTTCAATGTCGGTTTCCAGCCATAAAAACATCACTACGGTATCAACTCGGACATTTATAGTATATTCTAGAGTTTCATGCTGTCTTCTCATAACTACATTTGCCACTGTTATCTGCAAAAAATTGAGATAATTTTAATAAAAAAATCACTTAACAAAGTAAATGATCACACGTCTTAAGAGGGCACCCAATGATCCACTAGCGCCACTCCTTAAAAGAAAGTATTATCTCGTGACTGACAAGGAATTATGAATAACGGCTAGTAGGGACCGTCGGTGTGTCTAGAATTTTCTAATACCTTTTATAAACTTTCATATTGAGACACGAAGTCATAAAATACGATCTAGAGGAATGTGGCCGCTTTACCTTTAAGAAAATACTTTAGAGAAAAATATTTTCTTAAAAAATTGGCGCTAGTGGACCATTGGGCGCCCCCTTAATTAAGAGCGTTTATACAGAAAGCGGGCAACGTCGCAAATAGCTGTCAAATATTTCGCTGTTTTGATTAATTTGGGATTATTACTGTATGGAAATAAGAAATATGGCTAACTAGTCAACCTTAAATATTGATTGCCGTTGCCAACTTTTTGGATGAACGCTCTTAATCTCCACAAAAACATAAATTAAGTAAGATAAGAATTTTCGTCTTTGATAAAAAACAAAAGGTTTTTGTTAGATGTTGCGGGATGAAAGTACCAATGGGGTACCATAAAGCAAATCACATGGGCATTACAATTCGATCTTCTGAATTAGGTAGGTACCTCTACTACTCAATAAAACTAACCTGAATATTGGGTTTTCTCAAACCCGCCACTGACTTCAAAGGCACAGGAAATATATAATTTGGCGGCGACTGTATACCACCTGCTTGCAAGGAGAACTTGATAAATATTTGGTCTTTTCTATAGTCCAAAAAGCTAATTTTAATATTCTTTTGTAATATCGAGCTCAATGGTTCTGCAGCCGCAGAAAATTGCTTGGTACTGATTGGTGCGGGGCTGCTCCAATTATAAAAGTCTACAGTAATCATGGCGTCGATTATCGGCTCAAATCTGTCGTTTATGAGGTATACATCTATGTCATCGGATGGAAGTAGGCGAGGTGACACAAGAACTGGCGCGAAGAATGATTTTGCGAAGTAGTGCAGCATTTTCCATTTGCCACCGTATTCTGAAAAAGTAAAATTTACAAGGTTGAGATTGCTGTAGCGTGTTGTAGGACATATTTAAGAAGGTTTATCCTAAAAGTTGGCAACGTCGCAAATAATTGTCAAATATTTACCCGTTTTGATTCTTATAGCAATATTACTGTGTGGAAATAAAAAATGTGGCTAACTAGCGAACTAGAATATTAATAAAGAATTGCAATTGAATGTTGTTGTGACATTGAATTTGATGTTGTACCCATTTTAGGTGTACAAAACGCATTTGGAAAGTTTCCAAATAGTTTTTTTACATCTAAAACTAAACATTCCGTGTTACGATATTAATTATTACATTTCATAATCAATATTCTAGTTCGCTAGTTAGCCACATTTTTTTATTTCCACACAGTAATATTGCTAAATTAATCAAAACAGTCAAATATTTGACAATCTATTTGCGACGTTGCCCACCTTCAGAGTAAACGCTCTTAACAGATAACAGCAAAGTACTTTATCGTTCTAGTTGGTTAAATTCTCTATGTTGTATGAAATCACAAAAGGTTCTAACTCACCAATCCCAGACCACGAGGGCGCTTGCCATACATCGTTTAATTGCCAGTACAGGGCGCCCATTGTGTACCAATTAGCTTGATCTTGTCGATACACCTCGGTCTCAGCCTTTATCGCCATCGCTTGGGATATCTAGAAATTATTTTGAGGATATAGCGAGCAAACAAAAAAGCTGGGCTGTCAACCCAGAGCTTCCTGGGACAGTTACCTACTCACAAAAAAATAATACAATAGACGACGTATATTTAGTAACCTAATCCGCGTAACTGCCCGACGTGTGGAAACGTTGAGCGTCGAGAGCAGTGTTGCCCGACGCTCGACATGTCCACACGTCGGGTCCGGGTTCGCAACAAGTCAGTTGAGAGATGAAACTCGTGTCGATTTCTGACAGGTTTCTTTGTGACTCTTTAAGAACAGTTACGCGGATTAGGTTACTAAATATACGTCGTATATTGTATTTTTTTATGGATTTCCGCAAAGTCAAGCCTGAATCAATTAACTACCTACTCACCGTTTACCTCCCAAGAGATAGCTATGCAATGTTAAAGTTAAATAGGTAGACATTAAGTAAAAGTTATAAATCTAAGAGCAAAAAAGAATTACCTGGCTATAAAACACGAACTTCTCAAAATACTTCGGATCGTCTGCAGCCAATTTCAAGTGACTTGCCATTTGCGTGTGTATGAAACTGTAGCCGTTTGGGCTATGCTGTCTATGTTTAGAATATTCACTCTGCAAACTAAAATCTTCTTCATTTTGCGTCGCAGTTTTCATGGTTTTGAGCGATGGTAGTGATTGGAAGCCGTATTCAGACGCGAACCTCGTTTTGGGGTAAGTCATCATGTTCCAGTTATCGGCTAAGTAATTATAGTAGTGAGTGTCTCCGTAATGAGGATCGTACGGGTTTTCTGCTATGTAACCCTCGTTTTCCGATTCCATGCCATTCGATGGGCTGGAAACTAAGTAACGCCTCCCCGGATCCAAGTGCTCGACGATAGGTTTTATTGTTGCCACGTACAGTTTGATATATTCAGCTTTGTATTTTTCAAAAGAGTGTTTAGTGTCGTACCAGTTACCTCTTAGCGCGACTTCGTTTTCGTTGTTACCAGCCCAGACAGCTATAGAGGGATGATGCTGGAGGCGCAATACATTTTGCTCTATTTCAGCCTCAACTGTGCTGGAATTAGAAAATATGTATACTTGTTATTTACTAAATACTCTGTTTTGCGTTAAACTCTCACTATAAGGTACGTCTCCACAAATAGTGTACCGATACAGACTACCTGTAGGGTCTTTCAGAACTTCTAGACAATTTGATATTCTAAAATCAAGGGACATCAGAGTTACCTCACCTAATAAATTCACTATCAGTAGGGTACATAGAGCACGCGAAGAGGAAGTCTTGCCAGATGAGAATACCGAGTTGATCGCACTTCTCGTAGAAGTAATCAGACTCGTAGACGCCTCCCCCCCACACACGTAGCATCCCCATGTGTGTGTCACGAGCAGCCGTTAACAGGTTGTCAACTAGAACAAACAATATTTTTAATCCCCAAGTTAAAAGTCTCCGCAGTAAGACAGTGGTCAGGGGCAGGGCTGTTCTACATCACACCTACATTAATTTGATGCTTATTGTGTGCACTATATGTATTAAAAGCAAGACCTAATGGGGGTATTAATCGTGGTACTCAAGCCATTATAATGTGTATTTGATAAGGTTCTGTCGATGATATTAATGTGTACCTTAAACTTAACTAACTTAAGACATAAGCCAAGAAACTCTTAAGTAAACACATCGCTAAACTTGTCAACGTCTTTCCGACGGTGGCACAGTCCTGTAGGTATATATTATGGCACAGATTAGATAATGTAAGTATAGAAAAAAAAAATTTTTGCTGATCGTGTTACATACCAACATCCCTCTGACTTTCGCCTAGCTCCGGGAGAATATTTGACGGTATCCAGTTTGAACCCTTCATGAACAGAGGGTAGCCGTTGATCTTAAAATAAAATGTCAGACCTTTTCCCGCGATCTCGTTACCTGCAAGTGACTTTGATTAATGCTACCAGTTAGTAAGTTTTAAACTATGTGAGAACAAAATCTTCCATCATCAAATATCAAAGACGTCCACTGCTGAACATAGGACTCCCCCAAGCACCGCCACTTCGACTGATTCTGTGCTTCCCGCATCCAGCGGATTCCTGCTTCCTTCACAAGGTCATCGGTCCATCTTGTGGGAGGCCTCCCAACGGTTCGTCTTCCATACGACTTCAGAATTAAGGGCATAAGTAATTGACTGTTTAATTTTTCGTCTTACCGAAACAGTGCATAGCTTAATAAACAAATCCAAAGCCATCAAATACTCGTTCTCACCAAAAATCTCTGAAGCATCAGATTCAATCAGCTCAACAGTTCGGAATCCTACCATGAGGGTTTTGTGCGACGGCTCGTCCTGGTGTTCGTCGGGAGTCAAGAGTACATTCAACTCGTACAGAGGCTGCTCTCCATAACCATTCGGCCACCAGAGTCTGATTTTGTTCTGTGAAATAAAAAATGAAAAGTAAGGGTTGAACACACCGGATTGATAAAACGTTATCCAAAAAATAAAAATGCAAGATAGTAAAACATTGTTGCGTCTAGCAAGTTAATTAGTCGGGAAATTGAGCTAAATCGTTTCATTTTAGGTGGAATCATTTCATTATCAGAAGCAGGCACTGGATAACGCAAAATTAAAAAAAATATGGTATTTCCCTCGGAGCACTGATTTCAACAGCACTTGTCCTAATCATTATTTGTATTTCTTAGTTCTTTCTTGTTTTAACGAAAATTAACTTAAAAGACATGCCATTTATTATTTTTTCTGGGTGGGAAACTATCAAATAACTTCTCCCGCTCTGGCCGGAGCGGGAGGGCGTGTCAGACTCTCACTGACTTAAACGCACCCGTGTTCCCTCCGTTGCCTGTGTGCCGGGGTCACGATATCCCTTTCGGACAAACTCGCAACCCTGACAGGTAAAAGACATGCCTAAGGTAGCTACATATGTCAGGTACACACGGCTACACATCAAGCTATATATTTCCATTATAAGCTGACCTCGCATTGTGCGGATATTCTATACAATGCAAGATAAGCAATAAACTGGTAATTATAGATTTATTTGTAGCCCTGTGCATCTTACGTGATTTCCTTACCTCACTGACATTCATGCTGATCTCTACGACAAGAGTTCCGTCTCCTTCGCTGGTTCGATTGACATGCGTCCATGTCTTCAGGGTCTGTTTCCCTTCCACTTGTAGCGAAGCACTTAACACTCCAGTAATTTGTGTTTTTTTCTGGTTCGTCTCTAAGTATACTTTAATGTCTAACTTCCAATCGGTTCCTACTTTGGTAGTGTGTGTTGTCACTGATCTTATAATCGCTCCATTGTAAAGTTCGATGTAGACTGGCTTCCTGAAACACATCCAACATCATAAAAAAAACAAAGTAAAATCAAACAATATTCGTGTCTCCTAACTAATATTATAAATGCGAAAGTGAGTGTGTTTGTTATACGCTAAAACGGCTGAACGGATTGGGATGATATTTGGCACATGGGTAGAACATGACTTGGGATATGACATTAGATACCTACTTTTTATACCGGTAGTATTTTTCCGTGGGATAATTTCCAACCTCCACGCGGGCGAAGCCGCGGGCAAAAGCTAGTCTCTTTTATTATTATAATTATGCTTGAAGAATCTAAGAATTTGCACTATTTGTAGATATAGTTGACCTCGTAATTGCTTTCACCCTTAGAGCGTTTTCACATTGTACGATACGATATCGGTGACGGACGCCGGTAGCCGAGATCCGACATTCGATACCATGTGGTATCTTCACATATTCCCGATAATATCGATCCGATTCGGCCATTTTCTCAATAGCTTTGTGCGGGCAGATGGTACTATGGCAGACTATAATAGAAAACTTTATTTGCTGTATTTATTCTATTTGAGACGCAAAAAAAGATCTGTCCGCAGACAGTATTGGATACATTCACGTTATTAATAAAAATTATCATAAGTTGCTAAAAATGTAGTGACAGAAAGATCCGATTATTTGTGTAATACCTTGATAGCAATGATCGATATAAATCGATGCTTGATAGTATTTATATCTTAATATTGTGCCAAAAAAAGACATCCTCAAGTGGTAAAATAAAGCGCGGGCTTATCATGTTTGTGTAACTACACAAGATGTCAAACCGCTTATTTGTACATACATCATACCTGAAGGGTTAGGCAGAGGTGCAGATAGAATACACCCACATTTCGCCAGTTATGTTTAAGTCCCATGTAATATGGGGCGAGCCTATTGCCATCAACCGGGCACAAATCCAGACCCCGGGCTGCTACCGAGAAATTCCAGATGGAAAACTCAATAACACTGGCCGACCTGGGAATCGAACCCAGGAACTCATGGTCAGCAGTAGTGCTTGCGACCACTAGACCATCGAGGCAGTCTAGTCTAGTTCAGACAGAACTTATTTTTAGCCTTTATAGGGTGGCAGGGACAACGACGAGAAAACTTTTAACACGGATTCAGTTGATTCGTTGAAAATTTTCGTCGGGTATTAAGAAAAAAATCTGCTGGTTCATAGAAAAGTGCAGTACCTACGCGGTCAATGTATGGAACAGAAGATTATTTTTTATGTAACCGATGAAAAATTTCAACGAAGGGGGGTTCAGAATCACGTACTGAATCCATGGTAACAGTTTTCGCGTCGATGTCCCTGCCATCCTGTATACTTTAATATATCATATAAAAAGTTTTACCAAATGCCAACTGATGGGAAGGCGGGTCCCCAGTCCCAGCTGAAGGAAACCTGCATCTTCCTTATCTGGTTCACGTGGCACTCTCCGTTATACACCTCGGGCACACACGTGGGTGCGGCGAACACCTTGTTAGAGCGGATATTTGCTGATACCACCGGCGATAAGAATGACACTTTCAATTCATTCTCTCCTGCCTGCAACGTGATAGGAAGCTGTGTGGTAATTGGTAACGCAGATATATGTAAAACTGTTATTTATTAAAAAAATTACTTGACTCGAAAGGCAAACTACATTGTTTGTTATATTAAGACGGTCTAAATACTGAATCATGCCTGATACGTGTTGAGGGTACCCCATTTCATTTAATTTTATTTTTTAATGTATGATATTTGTATGTATTTTAATTTTATTTGTTTGTATGTCATCTGCATGTATTTTACATTTGATTTGATTGACATGTGTATTTATTTTAATTGTAAGTATCTGATTTGAATGAATTGAATGTTTGAATATTATTTTATTAAGTATGTGTTAACTATTTAAATTTCATGAAATGTAATGTTATAGTCTTTGTCTGAATTAAATAATGTAATGTCTTTGTAATGTTTTTGTAAAATGTAATATTTTTTTTATTTTTTTTATAATTTGCTTAATCTTACAAAGCTGGACGTGAACCATGTCCAAGTAGGTATACCCCGAACTCGATGGGAGCCGGTGTTGTGGGGTTTTATAATGAGTAAATATTTTTTGAGAAATAGTGACCTTCAAAATTTACCTTCTAAACCAATATTTGATTTAATTTATTTTAAGTATCTCTAAATGTTATAGTTTCTTAATTTTTTAATGTTGTTTATTTTAATTTATTTTTACTTTCCTACCATTTTTCGTGTTTTAACTTTGTTAGCTTAGTTTTTAACTTTATTGTGCATGCTGTGGTCTTCTATAATTGAATGAGTACACTTACTTAATA
Source organism: Agrochola lota (assembly GCA_947364205.1). Lineage (NCBI taxonomy): Eukaryota > Metazoa > Arthropoda > Insecta > Lepidoptera > Noctuidae > Agrochola > Agrochola lota. The sequence continues at coordinate 12,588,762 of OX376235.1, read as the reverse complement.
CCCGATATTGCCCTTTGTGTCATGTATTGTGTACATCTTTTATTGGAGATCCTAAATAAATAAATAAACATGAAATTGCAAGCCGAAGTTCTTGGAAAATCAATACAACTTTTTAGGTACGTAGGTACCTAAATATCACCTTTTTTTTTTTGAGGGTGGGAAATCATTAAATGACTTCTCCCGCTCTGGGCGGAGCGAGAGGGCGTGTCAGACTTTTACTGACTAAAACCCACCCGTGTTCCTTCCGTTGCCCGTATGCCGGGGCCGCGATATCCCTTTCGGACAAACCCGCAACCCCAGCAGGCCTTGGTCCTTACGGACCCCGTCAGTTGGTGCTGACATCTCTTTGAGGCGCGCGGGGAACACAACGCGCCGTCGACCCGGGCCTGGTCCTTATCGGACGGCGGAGCTACCCATTGCTCACCGTCCGCAAGCCCTCGCCTACGGTGGCCGGAAGTCGGCTCGCGACTCCCGACGCCCGGGGCGTCTCCTGCGGCGACTAGCGGCGCGAAATAACACCTGAAAAATCACCAAAAAAATCAAAAAAAAAAATGGAAAATGGAAATCTCACCTGGAGTTTATCTTTGACATTGTAAACGTATCGCACGAACATATTATTGGCTGCCCCTACAGGTTGGTGGTCGTTCAGCATTATAAACGCTGCTGTGTCCAACCCCTCGAACACCAAATGTACAACTCTGGCCTCCAAATCTTCACGGGACACTGAAAATATATTTTATCTACTCTCATATCGTAATATTGGAATTATAAACTTCAAAACGATTTTATTGACATACTTTATAAAAACAACACCCAAATATAAAAATAGAATCATATAACAACACTTTTTCGATAACAAAATAAAGCTATAAAACAATTTTTTTCTATTACGATACAGGGCAAATCCAAGCAGTTAATCATATCCAAGAGATTCTATCAACTTTTTTAATGAAACGTTACGGGGAACAGCAGCACCCTTTGTAATACTGAATTTCATTTCTTGATCTTTAACTTTGATCTTTTATTTAGTAGGTTCAATCCCAATGTATGAGAGTAGATAAAGTAGTATATGAAACTGCACATAACTAGGTATTAAAACACTCGTGTGATACTATTAAAAATCTCGCCTACGGCTCGGTTTTTAAACACACACTCGTATTTTAATTCCCCTTCATTATGCAACAGTTTCATAAACTACTGTATTGAGATACTATCCCACTTAAACGTACTAACGGGATACAATTTACATCAATGGATACAATGTATTCTATATGTTAATCCAGGTTATAAACTATCTGTGTGCCAAATTTCATCCAAATCCGTTTATCCGTTTTTGCGTGATTGAGTAACAAACATCTAAACATACAAACTTTCACATGTATAATATTATATATATACATAGTTAGATTAGATTAGATGTATCTCAGCTCACTCACGCCACGTGACTGAGTCCTTATGAAGCACTACTGTAGGTACCAGAGCAGTTACTAGTTATTTTTGTAAATAGGTACATTACTAAATTTATTACATTCAAACTAGCTCAAACAAAAATAACGGCTTATTATAATACCGGCTATATTTTCTGCAGGAAGTAGATACAACCTTTTGAGAGTAATTCTGCCGGACTAGCAGTTCATCAAAAGGGCACGGGGCAGCTTCAAATTGAGTTCTACGTAGTGGCAAAAGGCTGCACATTTACCCGATTATTCCAAAGTAAATATCGTACAAGTCAATGTTTTGGTCAAAGCGGGTATAGCAAATATATTAGTCAATCGTAGGTGGCATCAGTGTGATGCCATTGCAAGTAATAGGGATGATGCCTTGGTAAAAAATATGAAATTCTAATTAATCCGTCAGTCAGATAATAAAAAAATATTAGACACGTATTTTTTTGCTATATCTTAATAATAAAATATTACTTAGATAAAACGCATTTTAAGTTGGGGAGTGGGGGTCGCTACATCACTAGTATGTATAAAATCCACATACTCGTGACGTCATTGCACATTTTACCTCAATGTACGATTTCTCTTTAGATTACGTAAAAAAAGAAAAAATACGTGTGCAATATTTTTTTATAATCTCAAAGACGGACAAATATTTTTTTGTCATCATCCCTAATATGGACACCACCAGTTTAGGGGTGCTACAATACTAAGACATCGGATACTGAGATATCGGCTTATACCGATGTAAATATGACATGTTTGCTGCGTCAGACAGGGCCCTGTCTGACGCAGCAAACATGTCATATGATCATCATGACAGGGCCCATAATGATCTCATAAAATTTTAAGTTACCACCTAAATAATTATTGTGAAATGCAATAAATGATCGAGTATTGAATATTTATGCTGCGCCGACCAAATAAATCGGGATATGTCAGGAAGACCTTAAAATCACAGACTGGATGCTGAGGCTCTGAACTGGATGTTTAGGCGCAACTTGGGAGAGAGGCGTATGTCCAACAGTGGACTGTGAAGGTGATCAGGATGGTAGAAGATGAATAAAAATATCATATAGGTACCATTAAACTTGGCTCTGTACGCCCAAGTGTCGTAAGCCACCCACCGCGTGCGCACGTCATTGTCTTCTGACAGGATGTCTCCAATAAAGCCGTTCGCCAGCAAGTCCGAGTACACACCGCCCGGTACTGTCGCGTTTCCCGCTATAGCTGCAAAACAATAACATTGGTATTTTAAGTGTTATTTTTGTGGTTATAACTTGTGATTTTCTTTGGGCTGTTATATTTGGGACATTAACGTGTAGAGAGAGGTCCGTGGTTAGAGCTATGGTCGAGTTTATAACAAGTTTATTAACTTTGTTAGTACTAGGCAGGAAAAAGGAATATGAGGAAGATGGTAATATCTTTCAATACATGAATACAACAGCGCATTTTCCAAGTGCGGTGCAAATAGCTTGTTCGAAAATTCACAAGTTAATATTTCCAATTCATTATTTATTCAAGTTGAATATTGTATATAATCAATTAGTGAATTGTGCTGTTTCTAAACTTGATTTTACTTTGACATAAATTAAATAATTTTATAGTATTATATTGTAAAGTTTCCTTATCACACCGGTACTTATTTAAATAAATGAATTACCTGTTTTGGTCCGAGTTGTACCTAAATAAAACATTTGCGTTAAATAATACCAATGGGCAACGTTATAGATCAACAAGTGGATAAATAGTGTAACTTACTGTCATTAATGTTCACGAAAGTCCACGAGACATTTTCACTGGACGATAAATCAATATTTTTTGCGTTTACTATCGATAACACGGAGCACAACAAAAGAAACGTCTTCATGATTCAAATAAATGTTTATACTGTTGGTGGACACTGCGAGATAAATATTAAGTTCAGCGTTAATCACTATCGATCGGTTGTCGCTGTCTCCATTGTACCTACTAATGATGTGTCCCGTTTGCTGAACGGTTATTATCGACAATAACAATAAACTATATCTACGTAATAATAGGTAATATGCTTGACTGACGCGTTACATACGGCCATTACAAATATTTCTTGTATAAGTTTTCCTATAATAGTTGGTCCATAGGTATGCAAGCGTAACGAAACATATTATTTTCACTTAGTTAGTTTACCTTCGATGAATAGGTTTCTTTTAATCAGCGTGAACATTTTACTCACATTTTCATTACCGATTAAGGTTTAATAGATTTATTATTTTACTGGATACCTACTGGCCGTGCAGGTACGACTTACCCACTTTCTGCTGACGCAACTGCTGAGCGAATTGGGGTGAAATTTGGTACCTGGGTAAGACACCGATAGACCATGTTCTGGCTGGGATAATAGAAGGAATAATTTTTTGCCAGCAGGGTAATTGCGTAGCACAATAATTACAATCGCAATGCCATTCATTATGACAGTTCAACATCGTTGCGGTAAGTACCTACGTTGTCGAGCAGACGAATTTTAAGGTACTAAGCAATGGGTTATAAATTTCCTTCAAAATCCTTCGGATTGTGATTTAAAACGTGGTTCAATTTGAGAGTTTGGAGAAAAGTGATATTTAGTGACGCATTCTGGGAAATTTTCAAAAATATCTACACAAAAATTTGATTTTCTCGAATCCCATGAATTTTCGCCACTGCAGCAGAGAGGAAAGGAGCGGAGTAGCGGTGTGCCAATATTAACCAATGGAATTGCATAAAACCTCCGCTCCGCTTCAGTGGACAGGGATTTGCGAACTAGTTTAAAAATTCATACAAAACTGGGAAGCGGAGCGGGGAAACGGAGCGGGGAAGTGAAGTGGGGAACCGGAGCGGGGAATTATTACTCGTCGCGTCAACTCGGTCTAGCTCCGCACAGTCCGCAACACCGCTCCGCTACCTCGCTCCGCACAGTCCCTAACTCCGCTCCGCTACCTCGCTCCGCATCAATGGACAGACACTGTCCCCAACTCCACTCCGCTCCGCTGCCATTCTCCTCTCCGCTGCCTCGCTCCGCTTCAATGGGCAGGCAACCTTATGGGTTGCATAATTGTTACAAAAAGGTCACACTACCAAGTCCTGGAAGGAATACGTCAAATTACAAGTCACACTGTAATATGTAGTTAAAATAATAAATCGAACAGTGGACATCACTAAAAGCGAACGATTATAATCAATGATCGCGATGGCATCGATTGCCCTGTTGTTTGTACATCAATAATCTCGAGTTTCATCACATGACATGCGGTCCCTACTGTATACACACGCTATCATCATTGATATGAATGACACAGTCCACACAGTACCATCGCCTTTTTACGGCACATATCTAAAGGAGGAAGAAACAAGAGAAAAATGCTAAGATGAAGAAATGCACGTGCCTCTTTGTAGTCACCACAGTAACGTTCGCTGCTCCTATGAAAGGAGCATAAAGTTTATGTGTCATTGCTGTTTACCTTCAAAGGGTACTAAGACGCTAGAATACTTACCTAATGAGTACCGACGGTGCCAAGTTCTCCCGTTTTTTCACATTATGAGGACTAGCACTACCCCTTTAATTTCACAATGAATGCGTCGTTGCGAAATATGCTATAGCTACCTATAGCTTCATATCTCTCTCATACTTAAAAATGTCGGTGTTCTCCAGTGCGGCATAAAAACGTGATGATTGGAAATCAAGTTTATGAAATATTTTGGCACGATCTGTATTAAACTTCCAGATACATTCTGCTTTAATATGGCCATGGGGAAGGAGTTCAGAGCGCCTCTATAGAATGACTGAGCAAGGCCTCCTGTCCCTTCGCTGCCGTTGAAATACATCGTCTAACAATTCCAATTCGCAGGTCTTCCAACCTAACCGGAGAGACCGGTGGTACCATTGCGTAAACACCATCAATTGCAATATGTTCAGTTTGATAGTTCAACAACATTCATTGCTTTATTTACGTTGTTGACCAGACAAATTTTTCGAACATATGAAGCAATGGATTAGCAATATCCTTCAAAATGATTTAGATTATAATTGATTGTGTGTTACACAATGACGGAAATTGGCTCATTGACTAACTTTTAACATAGTGGTCTATATTTCTTGTTTTAATATTTACATGTAAAATATGACTATATTTTATAGTGACACTATAAAGGTACCATTTCGCACCCGACCACAGGCGGCAACTGCAGGTGACGTGTCGCCGCGGAACAACTGGTTGCTATGAATTTCTATGAAATACCTTCCGTAGCTAGCGACATGTCGATTGCAGCTACGGGCGAGCGACAAACGCCACGTGCAGCCCGACCGCAGACCAGTAGTGCCGCCAACGCTCGAGGGATATCATGTTTTTCTATCTCCTATCTACCTACTGGAATACGGGCTGCTGCGGCCTGCGGTCGGTTTCGGAATGGTATCTTAGCCTAATAAAATAACTAACATCTATTACTGGTTAAGTAATAACAGCCGCACGGGTCGATCCATCAGGTTAAGCTACGCTTGCCGAGGTTGATTTGTGGAGTGACCATCTTTACATACCGTGACTCCTCCATGCCTCAGAAAGCATGTTAAGCCGTTGATCCCGGCTGTAATTGGTGGATCTTTGACAGTCGTTACGGGTCGTCAGAAGCCCAAAAGTCTGACAACCAGTCTTACCAAGGGGTATGTTACTGGGTTATGGAGGTCAGATAGGCAGTCGCCCCATGTAAAACACTGGTATTCGGCTGCATCCGGTTAGACTGGAAGCCAACCTCAATATAGTTGAGAAAAGGCTAGGCAGATTGGATTTTATTACTGGTTTTTGCAGAACAAGAAATCTTAGTCAACCTACCCTGGGGTCCTAGGGTATGCTGGTGGGATGTTTCCGATAACTCTTTCAAAACCATGTAGAAACATAGATGATTAGCAGTCTAATTTTTATGCTCAACTTTCAATACCTTTGGCAACGCTTTGAGCATTGTCAAACCTTCTTCTTCTTTTTGTGTGGTGGGCCTCTGATTTGGCTTCACATGCCGTCGAGAAATATATCTCAGACATGCTGGTTTCCTCACGATGTTTTCCTTCATAGGTTTTTAATTGAAAGCAAGTGATAATTATACAATACGCACATAAATCCGAAAAGTCAGAGGTCTTGGGTTCGAACTGTCAAATAAAATAAAAAAATTAACGTTGTGAATTGCATGGAATAAGTGTCAGAACTATCTGTCCAATTTCAATGACTTAAGTTAAAATTCTCAAAGTTTGATTCAATTTGAAGAAAACTTAATCAGAATCTGAAACTCAAAAAAAATAGGTAAGTATGAAGTTTTAGTAATTTTAAGGTACAGTTTGACAAGTGACCTACTTAAAATTTAGTAAAATTCTCAATTCAGAAACCGGCTGGAAATATTGATAATAATAACACATCCGCTTATTAAGCGGATTGCAGACCAAGAGCGAAGCTAAGTTAGTTAATTTTTCATACTTTGTTAATAGTTTGCGGTAAGACAAGTATGAAAAATTACCTCAGCTATGCGAACTAAGCTAAACTAACTTAGCTTAGCTCTTGGTCTGCAATCCGCTATAACACCAGAAACCTGTAGTGGCAATTTATAGAAAAAAGATCGTATTTACTCAGATGTTATTGTTTTTATTAAATTCAGCTTTCAACCGTATCAATCTAGAGTAATAAAGAGTAGGTACTATGGTATCAAACCTTTTCGTTGCCTTACCTCACCATTGTGCTGTCATTCATGGCAGAATATTATCTAGAATTAGAAAAACATAAACATTACATTTAGAACATGGTATAATTAATAAACTTCGTTTTATTAGACCATGATTTAGAAGTCGTTTATTACGATAAATGTGGTTAAGATGCATAGAGAAAGTATATCTAGACGAGTCTCGTTGTTTGAAGAATACCGGCTGATTGAGAGATGTGAAACCGAGATCAATGGAGCGTGGAAGGGTACCTACCGAATTTTATTCAAAAACACTAGTGCTGAGACCAAGATCAAAGATGAGGCGCACCTGTCCCACGGCCGCCGCTCGCCGACGATTAGAAGCGAGTAGAACTAGCAAATAGAAACGAGTTTGCGAGCACCGAGCGGCGAGTCTATAGTTCGGATAGTTTTGTCGCTGGGCTATGAGCGAATGTGCGAGTGCGACCAGTAGAATGACTGGCCAGTCATTTAATTTTACTGGTATGCGTATGCATTGTGCCCGCCAAGCGAGCGTCTTGGAGCGAGTAGTTTATATGATAGCTCTTGTCGCTGCGACAAACATGTGTGAATAGTCAGCGATCAACTATTAATATAATTATGTATCTCTTTTACTGACACGGGACCTAGATCTATTGTACGTTTCTTGAGCGAGATAATAGTCGATATCTATCTATTCGTTTCCTCGTCGGCGGTGGGACAAGTGCCTTACGCAGCGTCCTATGTCTATTGATGTGAAAAACATTATGGCGTCTCATTAAAAATCCCATGGCCTCATTGGAAGACTTTGGCTTGATAAATCCTTCATGATATCATCATCATTATAACCGAAAGATGTCCGCAACTGGACACAGGCTTCCCTCAAGCGTTACCATGATGTGGGACTAGCTAAATGGATAGACGACCTCAAAAAGGCGGCTGGACTGGACAAAACCCGGTCCGCGAAGAATCGGCTTTTGTGGCGCAGCTTGGGAGACGCCTATGCCCACGACTGCAATAGGCTAAGTAGAGTAGATTTGACTGACTGAGATGAGCACCTGGGCTTAACGCGAAGAAAACACGATATTTTTTCAGGTGTCCATCTGCTTCTCTTCTTCCTGGCGTTCGTGTTTGGTTCGTTCTGCACATTTTGCTTCCACATGCTGATGTACTTGTTTGACGAGAAATGCGTACTGTTCCCGAAGCTCCTATCGCTCACGTCGCTCAAACACAACGTCATCTATGAGTTCATACCTTCTAGCAAGGACATCGGAGATAGTAAGGGTTAATTATGAGTGCGTATAAGGTATACTTAGCTGACAGATTATGATTGTGCGGGTCATTTCATTTTTTTAAAAGCTTATCAGCATCACACACATCGAAGATAATTCTACTATCCTACTTATATAGTAGGATAGTAGGATTATCTTCGATATATATACTAATATTGTAAATGTGAAAGTTTGTATGTTTGTGTGTTTGTTACTCAATCACGCAAAAACGGCTGAATGGATTTAGATGAAATTTGGCAGACAGGTAGTTTATGACCTGAATTAAGAAATGGATACTTTTTATCCCGGTAGTATGTTGCCGAGGGATAATTGCCGAACTCCACGCGGGCGAAGCCGCGGGCGAAAGCTAGTAATTATATATTTTACCTTAAAATATCTTTAAGCGCTATAATTATAATATATACTTCGATGTGTGTGATGAGCTTTAGGTTGTTGGTTGTTTGTATCACTGAAAATACAAATGATTGTGAAAGGAGACATTAAGAAAGGATTTTTAGAAACCCCACCATAAAGGGAGTTATGTGCTAGATAGGTATTTTTAAGGTTCCGTAGCCAAATAGCAAAAAACGGAACCCTTATGGATTTGTCATGTCTTTCTGTCTGTCCGTCCGTATGTCACAGCCACTTTTTCCGGAAACTATCAGAACTATATTGTTGAAACTTGGTAAGTAGATGTATTCTGTGAACCGCTTTAAGATTTTCACACAAAAATAGAAAAAAAAAAAATTAGGGGGTTCCCCATACTTAGAACTGAAACTCAAATATTTTTTTTCATCAAACCCACACGTGTGGGGTATCTATGGATAGGTCTTCAAAAATGATATTGAGGTTTCTAATATAATTTTTTTCTAAACTGAATAGTTTGCGCGAGAGACACTTCCAAAGTGGTAAAATGTGTGTCCCTGTAACTTCTAAAATAAGGGAATGATAAAACTAAAAAAAAAATATGATGTACCATCTAAACTTCCACCGAAAATTGGTTTGAACGAGATCTATTAAGTAGTTTTTTTTTATACGTCATATTTGCTAAATATTGTACGGTGGTACGGAACCCTTCGTGTGCGAGTCCAACTCGCACTTGGCCGGTTTTTTTTCTAATACTTCATGAATCGTAAACCGCAATTTATACTTGCTGCTACGGAACCCTCCATGGGTGAGTCCCACTCGCACTTGGCCGATTTTTTTCTTAGGTAGGAAAGTTAGAAGATTACAGATTCGGACTTTTTTCAGTGCCAGTTGATTTCCTCAGCACTCAGTGGGTTGAGAAGAGCACGTGTTCTCTCCCAACGTATGTGCCGCTGGTGTCCGGCATCTTCGGCCTCGTATGGACCACCATGTTCCTCATGTGTTCTACCGGGAGCAAGACTCTCACCGGGTGATATATTACTTCTATTTTTCACCTATACGCAGAAGATTACACCAGTTGTGTTTAAGTCACGTAGGTAATAGGGGCCGAGTTAGGGAGAAGCCTTCGTTCGGCAGCGGGACAATAACAGCTTTTAATCACTACATATTTTAAAACATTTTTACAAAAAAAAAAACAACAGACTTCCTAAAAAACACTACAATGTGAAAAATAACTTAAATTTCGGAAGTCGGTGGCTTTGGTTTTGTATTTTCGTTATTTGCCACGGAAATCTAAAATTTAAGTTATTTTTCACTTTGTAGTGTTTTTTAGGAAGACGGTTGTGTTTTTCTTTCTTTCTTTCAGTTTTTATTTCTAGCATTTTAGTGCGTCACTTCGTTGTTTTCAATTTATCTAAGTAACAATAGCCTAATATCAACTACCCATCAGTTTTTTTTTTGTTGAGGAGTTCTCCTGGTATTTCACCATCAGCTCCACTTCTCCATATGCATTATGACGAGCATAAATCGCTAGGCAACCATATTAAAGTATTCGAATCGCAACCCGTGAAATACTTATTATTGAGCAGTTCCGGTGGCCATCTGTGGTCTTCATCATCAGTTCCACTTCACTAAATGGAGATTTTCAAGAGCAACTGCACGAGTTGCTATAAAAAATACCCAAATCTCTATAGGTGTGCCTATAATATTTGAAGAGTTCCCTCGATTTCTCCAGGACCCCATCATCAGATCCTGACCTGATGAACCATCTCGGAAGTATAGTCTTTCAGACAAAAAAAATATTTTGCATATCCGTGTATATATGACGGAGTTATGCCCGAACATACATAAAAAAAAAAAATATATAAATAAACATCCGAATTGATATTATAACCTCCTCCTCCTTTTGGAAGTCGGTTAAAAACAAAGTCTTTCCGCGTCTGTCTAGCTGAACGCGATAAACTCAGACTACCTAGCGGATTTTTATACGGTTTTAAACGACGATATGATTGTTGAAGATGTCGGAATAAATCAGACCGACTGGGAGCTTCACTGGCGTGGGAAACGTACTACCGGGAGTACGTTTCCGTGGGATACGTACTACCGGGAGTACGTTTCCGTGGGATAAATTCCAACCTCCACGCGGGCGAAATCGCGGGCAAAAGTAGGTAATAAATAATAGAGGCGAGTCTGTTGCCAATCGGGCAATAATCCTGTTTTCACACTTATTCCGTCCTGGGAATCGAAACCCAAGACCTAGCAGTCGCGCTTGCGACCTCTTGACTAGACCAACGATGCAGTTCAGTACTCCCCTCAACTTACCTATACCAAGGATGTATACTTCCTACGTTTCTCATCATTGAAAATTCTCATAGGTATACACAGCTTCATCAACTATGAACCCCAGCAAAAGACATGCAATGTTAAAACATACTTAGCTGAATGACAGCTTTTTAGGGTTCCGTAGTAAACAAGGAACCCTTGTAGTTTCACCATGTCCGTCTGTCTGTCCACGGCTTAGTTCAGAGACTCTTTGTACTAGAATGGACACGAATCGAGTCAACGGTTCCCTCGGAGTTCTTCTCGTCACCACCCGAACAAAAACTGAAGTTACGGTCGATTTACAGCCATTCGAAAAATGATTACCATAGATATACAACACAATACATAAATAAATCGATTGTTATCGAGTTAATTATTATAATCGAATAATTAACTCGATAACATTGACTTTAACTTTTTTTACTAATTCATTTTGGAAGGTTAACTAGTAAATTTTATATAACCTTTTACCTAATAGTATTTTATATTTATTGTTACATAATACATTCATTCGTAATTAATTCATACAAACATTAGCATTTTGTTATCGTGTGCCCAAACATAAAGCGTCAATCATGCGTGGCTGCCGCGCTGCGATTTTTCTCTTTGTAGTGTTCTTTTTTGGAAGTCGGTTGTTTTTTTTTTTTTAAGTTTTTATTTTTCACTTTTTAGTTGTGGTAGCTAACCCACACAAATTCAAATACCACTGCTATGTAAATAACAGTGACAGTAAGTTATCATCTTATCATCCACATAAACTAAGTGGGAAAAATACGTATTATTGAAGCTTACTCAAAAACTATCCAAGGAAAGTTAATAAAATTTATATGGGACCAATTCAGCATACCCTTTCATACAAAAAAAGAATTTTCAAAATCGGTCCACAATCGACGGAGAAACCGGCGGACATACACAACAAAAATATTAAAAATATACAGAAATAACAATTTCTGTTAAATTTTATTATTGAGAGTGTCATTGAGAAACAAAAAAACAATTTTACGCCCTTTCTACACTTTCAAGCCAGTTTTGAAAAATGATTACATCTTTATTATTACCTAGATAAGTTTATACGACGTTTTCTAAACCAAATGAATAAGATCTTTCATAAAAACTGTATCCCCCCCTTTTCACCCACAAAGGGGTTTTTTGTTTTATAAAAAAGTTATTTCAGTGTTTTTTAACCGACTTCGAAAAGGAGGAGGTTATATGTTCGACGCGTATATTTTTAATATTTTTGTTGTGTATGTCCGCCGGTTTCTCCGTCGATTGTGGACCGATTTTGAAAATTCTTTTGAAATTTAATTACAGTCCTATTAAAATTGTAAATAGAATATAATCACGATGTAACATTTAGTTTTTGCTTCATTGCAAACGTCTCATTCAATAAAAAGATATGCTAATTTATAGTTTTCAAAGTGGTACCCATACCACCAACAAGCACGACGTTCCAGGCGGCAAGGGGTTACGGAAATGTGGAGCGTCGTATGATGCCTCTAATATATATTGTATTTATTTATTTATTTATATATATTTTTTTTTTTTTTTTTTTTATATTATTTCTTTATTCTCTCTCATATGTTGTGTTGTGTGCGTGTCTGTGCTAAATAAATGTATTTTCTTTCTTTCTTTTTTTTCTTAATATTAAGCTGGGCGGTCACAGTCCATAAATTACAGGTTACCACCCTCAAGATTTGATCTACCTTGGTAAAAAAAAATGCAATAGGGCAAATATACTTCGCGCTTAGTCGTGTCAGAAGTTTGGAAAACATAGTTATCAGAATTGGACGCCAACAAATTATGAAAGCGACCACACGACGACAGATCATTGACGAAAAAACGAGGCTACGAAATCTGTCTTCTGACAATCAAGGCCACACATAACATACGACTCAATTAGCGCAATTTGATGCCAGGATACTACCATTCTGCCAGGGTTGCGAGTTTGTCCGAAAGGGATATCGCGGCCCCAGCACACAGGCAACGAAAGGAACACGGGTGGGTTTTATTCAGCAAAAGTCTGACACGCCCTCCCGCTCCGCGCAGAGCGGGAGAAGTTATTTCATAATTACCCACCCGCAAAAAAAATACTACTTAACTAACTTACTACTTAATTAACTACTTATTTGGCAACCTCATTTGGCTACGGTAGGCAGCCAGAGGTAGCCATGGCTACGTAGCCAGCGACGTCGCCCAGTGTGTTAGCGCTCTAAAATAAAATTATTCAAACAATAATATACGTATTTTTCAATATTTTACATATAACGGACAAGGTACGTGTCTCTTTCGTTATTATCAACCATATTTTAACTACTGTGGGCGTACTGTGGGTAATTTTGGTTATTGCGCATTAGAAAAACCGTTTGCAATTCAGATCAAATTATAATTGACTATCAAATTAATCATACTAGCAATTCACACACTGTAGGTACACGACACAACTATTCGGAATACGCGCCAGTTCCTAAACGTGCACTGCTTGACCGCCACCGATGAACTCTGATTCACTCCGGCCGGTCCGAGCGTTATTTTGTAGACTCTGACGACCGCCGCTAGGCGGCGCTGGCATCCCGATTAGTCAACTCAGTAACGTATTTCCGACATATTTGTATATAAAAAAGTCACACGTGTTAGAGCATAAATCAAACAGATTACGTGTGACTCCGAATTTTTAATTTGTCTGTTTGTGATGTCCTGTTAATACCTTTTTAGATGACTTTTTTGTCATAGTTGGGTTTTAGTTTTATGTAACATTTTTATTTTGTCGTGTTTAAGTATGCGGAGTTTCGCTAGATAATTTAATTTGACCCTGTTTATTTAATAAATTCGTGATGCGTTGGTTCGAATCCATGTTAAGCCGTGCTCTTTTTCTGAAAGTATCCGCTATTAGTCGTAACAAATTCAATGTTATAGCAGTATAATTTATTTTTTAACTTTAGGGGTGTGGGGGATATTGACGCTGTCTGTACCATTAAAGAAGTTCATATCTAACCAGTTTGAAAACAAAATCCCATGAACACGGTGACCACATCTGTTACCGACCCAGTTCTATAGCCTCCGAGCGCTGCAAGCAAAAATAGTCCTTACGGTGGTTAGTTATGAACTTCCTTGATAGTACCTGCTCAATTATACGAGTACTCAGCTCAATTCAAATTGCACCTATGCTACCTAATTATTAATTTGCGTCCCTCCAGTTTGCAACGGCCTTGGCGAATTCTGCCGCCTGTATTCGCGTTCTCGCTAGCGATGGGTAGCCTCTGCATCTACTCATCCGTGATCACACATGCTGGCTTGCAGGACCTCTGCCGCAAACTTGGCGAAATCACTGACAGTCCCACGTATGTACAGTAACAATTAAATATGATCGATGTCTGCGCTGCCAAGTATCTTGAGATCATAACAGCATCTACAAACGACAAAAAGTGAAACCGCAACGCTGTATAGGTACCTCGGCATAATTATGCAAATGCAGCTCGTGTTGACTGGAAAGAAGAGAAGAGCTGGCGCATGCTCATGAACGGTCGGGGAAATGGATCGTTTAGCAAATTGCCCGTAGGTATAAATCACAGCTGTTATTCTAGGCGTATGAATTGGTTATATTATAACCATACCTACAATTTAATTTCAACGGTTTATTAGTGGCTTTTGTGTACATGATAATTGTTAAGATTCGTTACAGTTGTAATAGAAATCATGTAAATTCGTTTAAAATAGGTTTTTAATTTATTCATATTTTATATAGATTCTTTTCTATTCTGTGAATGTGAGAGGCTTAGTGGACTGTAGAAGTATTGACCATCTTTTATTTTGTTAAGTGCCTGGTACTTGTTGAAAGACCTACACTGTCTGCCCATACCTATTAATACTGTTATTTGAAAATATTGTACAGGCCAATTATTTTTAAAAAAGTAACCGTGGAGTTTCTTGCCGGCTCTTCTCCATAGGAAACGACCAATTGGAATCATGCATCTAGCTTCTGAGGTTTCATAAGTGCCCATGTAGATTTATGTGAAATAAAAAATATTTAAAAAAATACGTGAAATCTACGTAGTGTACCTAAGCAATACTTTTTCCTGACCGCCTACTATAAAAGTTTTTGCACAGCTGCTCATATACTGTGAACGTGGCAACCCTGACGTACGAGCGTCGCATCCGCGGCGTGTACCAAGCCACACGGCTGACCATCCTCTCCGCCTGGCTGCACACGGCCTGTTGGCTGCTGTCAGCATTGTTGGCTCTGGTGCGCGTACTTCTGGCCGTAGACTTCCTACTAGTTCGGGTTTCTGCCGAACTGTATGGAGACGTCGATCGTATTATGGTTGGTATAGTATTCCATTAATTTTTAAATCCAATGCATGTCAGCCCTGGGAGCCTACCACCACCGCTAAAGCAGTATTATTTTAATCTTCCTTCAGTGGGGGAAAGAGATGGAGCTATACGTCCTGTAGAGCTTCATCTCTTTCCCACACTAAAGTAATATTAAAATAATACTGCTTTAGAGGTAGTGGTAGGCCCCGAATGGCACTAAAAAAGTATCTACACAGGGAAACATCTACCTGCGATATTATATACTTTAGCAAAATATTCATGTTCGTAACTCTACGTAGTATTTATGGTGGTTTATGTATGTTATACTTTAAAAAAAACTCACGACCCGTCCCTGCTTCACACTAGTGTAATGCAACGTAGCAAGTTTAAAATGCAACACACATTTTATACCGGTAGTCGGTACGTTCTCGTGGTATAATTTCCGACCTCTAAGCGGGTGAAGCCGCGGGCAAAAGCTACTACTAATTTGCGAAATATTAACATATATTGTAGTAACACAGTTTTTTCGCAATTCAGGAGAAAAACGAAGTCCAAATTAGAAATGTCGTGGCTGACACATGGGTGAACGTTGAAAGCGAACCTCCAAGCCTCGTAATTAACACAAGTACCGCAAAAACAAGAGCTGATTCTGAAGATGCATTCACTGAGTTAATGGAACAAGGAGCTAATGTACTTTATTTGGCAAACCGCAGAATGGATCCTTCTGAACCATCATTAGTCCCTGAAGAAAGGAGAAGAATAACTCGAAAAGAGGCAGTTAAACGTTTCCCTAAAGATAAGGCATTTATTGTCTATTGGCTATATGACTTACTCGAAAATTTACATTTGCGTGATCTTTCCGATCTACAGTTAGCAGAACGTGCCACTTCAGCTTCATTAAGTGTGGATAGCCAGACTTCAATAACACTCATTAGGCAATTGGGACAAGCAAGTCTTTCATCTCATTTGGAAGACGGAGACGAAATTAAACCAGCTCCCACCAAGCTTGACAGCATTCAATTTTATCAGGCTAAAAGTAACAGAAAGTCAATTAAATTAAGTGATGAAACAAGTCCTAAAGCTTCAACTTCCCAAGCAACGGGTCAAGACGATCATAGATCGGAGATGGACCGAAGTTCAGAAGAAATAAGAAAGAAATCCAATTTGAAGACGGTCGGTGTCCAGACGGACAAAGATAAAAAAAGTTTACGTGTCCGAATATCAGAAACGAATGTCGTCCGAATCAAATCAGACGACGGCGATGAAACTCCAACTTCACTGAATAAGAAAGACGTTGATAAAGAGACACAGACAAAGCAAAAGGAAAAACAAGATTGAACTTGCAATCTTTCTCATTTCGTTGTCTACGAAGGTTACCTGTAATAATAATAAATTATTTACTTCTAAAAACTATGAATCATAATAGTCTATTATGACCTGTGTTGTAGTATCATTTATGTATGTTATGTACAGTAGTAAAATACATAAGGACGCGACGTATACCTTTCGAGTATACGGCGCCGTCCTATTTGGCCATCACTCGCGCGATGATGCGATGCGATTTCATCGTACGATTAAACTGCTCGCGCAATAAGAAAATGTGTGTCCTATTTGGAGCGACAGCCGAGATGCACGGTTTTTATACTGTCAAGCAATATTTCTTTAATCATAAATGGCATTAAAAAAAGAAAACGTAGACCACATAATAATATAGTCTATAAATACAGGAATAAGCGCGGTGAATTTCGCAATAAGTATTGCGAAATTGACACGACGCGACAACGTACGGAATGAATAAAAAGATTTTTACGAATATTTTTCTATGAAAACTAAAACGTTTGATTACATCTACTCGTATAATGGAATACGCAGCGTTTGTAATCGGTAAGGTTACAAACTTCAAAAGACCCCCTATGTGTGGAAGAAAGATTAGTATTAACATTGAGGTAAGTTTTTTGTTGTATTGTTTAATGTTGGTACCTAGTGGGCCGCTCGCAATAGGTACCTATATTGTATTATTATAACGTATATTTCTCATTATATTTTTATTATTACCGTGATGATATACCTTTTTGGAATTCCTATAATGGACCCTTTAAAATAACCATATAGCATATACCCATATGGTGTTCGATGCATGAGCCGCACAGAAGGTAAATAGGCCCGTTGGTCTCGTGGTCGCAAGCGCGACTGCTGAGCGTGGTCATGGGTTCGATTCCCGGATCGGGCAAAGTGTTATTGGGTTTTTCCATTAGGAATTTCTTAGTAACAGCTCGGAGTTTGGAAGTTGGCGGTGTGATAACCCCGTGCCTCGGAAAGCACGTTAAGCCGTTGGTCCTACGCCTGATCTCTCCCCGGTCGCGTCGGTTTGCCGTCCCATCGGACTATGAGAGTGAGGGAAGAGAGAGTGCACTTGTGTCTGCGCACACACTTGTGCACTATAATATCTCCCGCAACGAAGGCTAGTCTCCGTTGAGATTGGCCGCCGTGGCCGAAATACGGCCTGGAGGACTTTAGTATACCGGCTAGAACAAGCCAGGTGGACACAATTCAATTCGTTTCCAAATTTCCAGAAACGGGTAATCAACACCCCAAAACTGCCAATTCCAGTAATTGTTTGTGTCTAACATTCCACAGTCATGTGTGTTCTATTCTATTTTTCTTTATGGCAATGATGCCGATGTCGACAATTCTGCCAATGTCAATGTGTGGAGAAAACGTGCGGTGGGAAGTGTTAATAACATAATTAGGTCATTCGCATTTTCGCGACACTTTTGACAACATCTCCCGCCCGCCAGCCAGCAGTTTGTTGTTTATTTTTTTGCAGAGTACTTTCACTCTATTTCAAAAATAGAATATTTCGAAGAATGGGTTAATGGAAAAGATAAAAGGAACATTATTGAGGATTGTAGTTGTCACTCGATCATTCAGTCACTTGTCACTCGTCACCAGAGGTATAAATAAACCTACTATTACGTTCAAACTCGTGCTCTGTGCGTGTGTTATTGTTTGTTTGATTATTTATTAAACGTTTTTGTTTTATTACACTGTTTGATCGCTTTATAAGTATGTGGAATTCGACGTTATAAGTATCTGGTAGGCCTACTCCAGATGTTTATAACTATCCTTACGCAGCCTTTCCACCAGAGATCTGCTAAGCCGATTTGATTTGCATAACATTGATTTAATTCTGTTCGAAAAGGGTTAAATGAAACGAAGTACCTGCACATAGTTTCGTAGCTTAAGTTCTCCGCTCAGCGACCTCATACATACCTGATGGAAAGACTGCCTAATTCTCAGGATTTAAATATATATAGTTCTCACCAGTCTTGGTACATTTTAAGCTGGTTCCTGTAATGTATGTACACTAGTGTGTTTTCACCTTTACATTATTATTAAGATTAGTAACACTGGATCACTCCCCGGTATTGCATCCGGGTCCTATGAGAACTCCGTGTAAAATTATCATCTGTCATTGTGCCATTCCGAATACATGCACCATTGGACGAAGCATGCGTTTCCTTGATAACCCACAACCTGGTTCACCCAATACATTCCAGTTCCCCAGTAGCGGCTGGAACTAAGTGACGAGTTGTGCTGCAACATTTGGTTATTTATGTTGCTAGTCTAGTCAAGTCCTACTAACACCAATTGTTATTGATATCGAAATTCGATACTGAACTAATTGTGTATAAAAACGCCTGACAGAAATGATTAGCTATCAATATTATTTTGAAGTGTAACGAATGAGCTGAAAAGCAGGAAAAGTTTTTTTCATCAAATTATAACGCATATTCGTTCGAAATTCCATTTTTTTTTTTTGTTTTCGTCCAGTCTGTCCATCGTGAAGAGTCTCATTTCCTTCGAAATGTATGGGAAATGCTGTTTGCACTTTCTAACTTTTCTAGTTCTAAAACCTCAGTTGGTCCAATAGACTTTTTGATCCTTATAAGAAACAGGATCGATTAGCATCAAAAAAAATTGTGTGAAAACTGCCCATTTTCTTGCAGGCTGTACTTTTTTTTAAATCTGCGAACGCAGATCAAAAAGTTAAAGACGATCTTTTCTTGTAGCGACAACGGTAAAGGTACCTGGCCTTACTGCCCAAAATCCAGCCTGTATAAGCTCAGGTTAGGTTACATAATATGATAGGTACTTACTTAAATAATCAAAATCGAACATAAAATAAAAATACGAGCAAAAAACTTGTTTGATAGGTAATATTGTGCCCGATGTTTTTAATTACGTGCTGGGTCTTAATAAAACACTGTAGTAAGAGAACACATAAAATATAATTATGTAAGTTAACACTCCATTTTTTATGAAAACAAAATTAAATATATTTTCATTATTTCTATAGCAATTACTTTCATAATAGCCTTACAAAAAAAAAACAACTACGCTATATAGTAACAATAATTCGAATAAAATACCTATTGCTAAAAGGTTTGATTGTCGAAATATCCAATCAGTCAATATGAGAATAATACATTATTATGCTATTCACTGACTGGAACGCTCGAAATATAGCTACATATATACAAGTATCTATATTGATTCAGCAATGCCATCAACTTGTACCTACATATATCCTAATATTTTGGTACTTATAAATTCTGTTTCTGAGAACAGAGCCGTAATAAGGCATTCTGCGTATATTATAATACATAGGCGACCTAGATAACGCACAATCGGAATTACCACTTTGGGGCTTCAGGGCCAGTCGTTCCACTCAAAACCTGCATGGTGCACAGCCAGTAGGTACTACTATTCACGGTAATTTGAGGTCGAGTGAGTAGAAAATTTTATGATTTAGTAAACATTTAAAGGTAGTCCGTGAAATCTTCAACGAACGCAACCTACAATGGCTACAATTGACAGAAATCCTACTCTGCCAAGGTCCTGCCCCACCAAATTGCAAGTGGAATGTTCTTTGCAGTCTACTTCATCCCACTAATCGACTTTGGTGGGACCAATTACGCTTGTACAAACTCTTCGTTCAACTCTCCTCACCAGGCCTGGTTTGGTATTGCTGGCCACACACATCGTATCTTCGTCACCGGGGTGCCCATGCAAGTACCTGTGCATAAAAAGGGCTTGTTTTAAATTATGACGCGAACAAAACACATTGGGTAAAAGTAGCCCAGATCTCCATGACCATATCCACCAATAACGGGACCTAAGTATGTTACTGAAGAGTCTTATAAATATGGAGTAGATAATTTATATAACAACCATAAAAAATGTGTCCGTAAAAACTTATAGCTAGATTTATTCAAATATGTTAGGATAAACAGCTCGATTCATTTAAAAAAATTATGAGGTCTGAGGAGAATTTGTCTTGACACCACGAGTGACGACGACCCAAAAAGGTTAAAAAAAAAAATAACACCATGGCGGATTTTACCAACCATTTAGTGCTCGTTTATTTATGACTTTTAAGTGTGATCAAAATAAAAGGCTCGAAGAGACAATTACAAAAACATAACTACCAAAAAAAAATTGTTTAGAACTACCCGACACAAACTACGAAAATACGACTGCAGTCAATGGGTGGCTAAAATCCGTCAAGACCTTTTATTATTCGCTCTTTGCTAATGTCAATCATAGGGTCATTAATCTAATGCTACCTCTTCGGTCTCGTGTGGTGGGTATTTCAACCAGACCCATATATTGCCGATGTCCTTTACATGTTTTAAAATAATGAGCGACAAGGCCACATATAGGTACTGTCGTCCCCGAAACCGAACACATGGTGCATTCTCAATCAAAGCGCATATTTTATTATTGAAATACTACAGATAATTTTCTAATCTGTACCTACGTTTTCTACGTGTCCAGTCTTCTCAGCTTGAGCCACACTCCGCCTTGTGCTGCGTACACGAGTGACGAGTTCTTAATCTTCATCGGCACCTCTGTTCTCTCATCTAGTATCAGTTCGTACTTGTGCAGCACTTTAATCAACGCCATCTTCGACTGGATATACCCTTGCCTTACACCTGGAATCGAAAGTATTGTCGAACATTATTATTAGTTTGAGTTCCCTACCCATATAAGATCACTTCGTTGTCCGTATATCTGTCAAAACCCTTTTTCCCAGGAATGCGTGGTAATATCAAGTTGAAATTAATATCAAATACGTAGTTCTAAAGTCCCTCGGAGCTCTAAAAAAATTAAGCTTCTAGGTCAACGTAATAAAAAAATACGGCTATTTAAGTATGCGACATATTTTGATACTCGCAAATAACTCAAATCCTCGGGTAAGAACATCCCGTTGACCTAGAATCATGAAATTTGGCAAGAAGCAAAGTCACACAGCACAAATAAAGGAATCCGAATATCGTTAATTTGTTATATCACATAAATAAATAAAAAAATGCGATTACAAACTTACGTTTTCAGTTGGAGAACTGACCGTGACGTACCTATCGATGTGTAGCAGAATATTTTTTCTACTACAAAGTTAAGTTAGTGCTTGGGATAAATTCATACCAACTTATACGGAACCTTTCCTTGTGCGTGGTCCAACACGCACTAGTCCGGTTTTCATAATGAAAGTAAAAACACCCCTTTGTTCGCAACGAGTCACACTAAATCGTGTCACCGTGTGACTGGTTGAGAAAAATATTCGCATGGAGTAACAGTGTGACTCAATGCGAATTTTTATTCTCATCTAGTAACACTAGTACACGAGTAGTGTTACTCGTTCGGAAAACCAAATCGCATGGAGTAGCAGCGTCATTCGATGCGAATTTTTATTCTCAACTAGTAACATTTTTCAGAAGTTGAGAGTTTCTGATATTTTTTACGCACCGATCTGGCAACATTGCTTCATGGTGAATCGTGCAATGCGTGTGACAAGTTCAGTACACGCTCCGCTGTCATTCAAAATGGAAGCTACGTCTGGTTCGTCAAACAGTGTTGATTTAGTTTTTGTTAATAAAAACGGTGGCACTGTTCTTCTTCGAGCTGGTCATCAATATTACGCCAGGAAAAAACATAAAAGTGGATTGATTGTGTGGGCGTGTACAAAACGAAAGGTGTGCAAAGGGCTTGTAAGAATAAAGGTAAGAAAACTATATTACCAAAATGTATTCCATAGCTTCGTTGTATATAATATTATTGATTTATATGTTAAATGTAAAAAAAATAAAATGTAAAATAGTGATTGTATATAATCATTTAATAAATAATAATACTGCATCTTGAAAAACTTTCCTCGCGTCCTTTAGTGGCAGCCATTTTGTTTTATCACGCTCACTTGAGATTTGTTGAAACAACAGTGACGTATTTTGGGTGCTAAAGCTTTGTCTTGATTTATTTATAGCTTTACAACTAGTTTTATATAAACATTAGCTTATTGAGAGAACAGGCTTTTTAGTTTTAAGTCAATATTTTACCAATATTTTATTTTACTAATATTCTATCCCATTTTACTATTTTAGGAAGAGCGTATATTAGAAGAAACTCCTCATTTATGTACACCAGATTTTGCGAACAACGAAATCCTGAAATCTGTCCAACATTTAAAAAAAGATATAACTACGCAGGAATTTCCCAGTGTTCCTCAAAAATACAATGCCATGGTCGGAAAGCTAAAAGATGCGGGAATAGACATAATTACTTCAATACCTAAATTTAGTTCCATTAAAGACACGTTATATAGAACACGTAATTCAGCGGCTCAAGTACAAAAACTACAACATAAAAATGTGCTGGAAGTCGAAGTCCCACCTCGTTATCAAGATTTTTTGTTAGCGGAGTACACATGTGATGATACACGAATACTAGTATTTTCTTCTTCCGAAGCAAGGCAAACTTTGTGCGAGCTAACAGACTTTTATGGCGATGGAACTTTCAAAAGTTGTCATATTCCATTTACGCAACTATATTCAATCCATGGCGATATCGGCAGCACGATCAATCACACTAATATAATACCTCTAGTCTACGCTTTGATGAGTCACCGAAACACAGAAGCCTACGTGATTCTGTTCTCTATAATAAAGTCGCAGTTACCCAATTGGAATCCAATAATATTTAAAGTAGACTACGAAAAGGCCGCCATGCGAGCAATTGCTACAGTTTTTCCTTCAATTGCAGTCAAGGGCTGCTATTACCACTATAATAAGGCAATTTTTAAGAAAGGCCGTGAATTGCATATAACAAATACTCAAGACCCAAAGAAGAAACGCATGGTAAGCCTAACCGCAGTTCTACCACTGTTACCTCAAGAAGAAATCATGAACGGATGGGAGTATATTATTTCGCGATATGATGATAATGACCCACAAATCCAAAAATTTGTGAATTATATGAAAAAGCAATGGCTCCACGAAGATTTTTTAAAAGTCTGGTGTGCTTTTGGGGAGACTCATCGAACCACAAACTTCATTGAAGGCTGGCACCATAAATTGAACAAAGCCGTCGGTAAGAAGAACCCAAATTTGATGCAGTTGTTGCTCATACTTAAAGAAGATTCCCAATTATACACCGTTCGCAACATTCAACATCAAAACAATACACAACCATCCAGAAAACGATTATCAAAGTCAATACTTAATGATAATTTTATACAAGATGCTCAGATGGATTTCGTAAATGGTACTATTACGATTGGGACCCTCCTGGAGATTTTACGACACTAAACTTACGAATGGTCAAAAAGCGAATATTTCTGAATAACTGTTGATTATATTGTGATAAAAGAGAGACTGATTTTAAAGAGAAATTATTAATGTGATATTAGTTGGTAACTAATCTTAATATATAAATGTGATTATTTTGTGTTATAAAGAAGGCTGATTTTATAGGAAAAATTATATAATAGTAGGTAAAAAAGAATTATTTACATTTTGTACTGTAACCAGGTTGTTTTTTTTATTATTACATCGAAGTACAATTAGACAAAAACACTTTGTTTTAGATTAAGAAATGATTTAAACTAATCTTAATAAATAAGTAGAAAACCTGATCAGTTTTTTTCTGTTACGTCCCTACCTACTAATATGTTAGAAATTTAAACATTATTTTATAATTTTTATTTAACTTTATCGTTGTCAAATAGACATTCTGAAAAATGTTACTAGTTGAGAATAAAAATTCGCATCGAATGACGCTGCTACTCCATGCGATTTGGTTTTCCGAACGAGTAACACTACTCGTGTACTAGTGTTACTAGATGAGAATAAAAATTCGCATTGAGTCACACTGTTACTCCATGCGAATATTTTTCTCAACCAGTTACACGGTGACACGATTTAGTGTGACTCGTTGCGAACAAAGGAAAACACCACGCTGATGTGTGGTGTGCCCGGTGGATGTCAATAGGCTCGCCCTCCTCAGAATACCAGCGCTGCGGTATTTATTTTTAAATATCGCCGCATTATGCTGAGATAGTGGCCTTTTTGGCCTCGCACAGGTCTTTACTTTTCTGTTTGTATTTTAATTTTATATTTTTTATTATTTCTTACTGTTTGTATTTCCTGTGCGTGTCCCAAATAAAATATTTTTCTTTCTTTCTTTTCTTTTCTCCTGTTACATGGGACTTAAACATAACTGACGAAATGTGGGTATACTATAAGTGCACCTCTGCCAACCCTTCGGGGAATACGGGCGTAGTGTTATGTTATGTGTTATCTATATCGTCAAGTCCTTCTTATTTCTGTTGAAACAGTCGACTAGGATTGTATGATTATCATTCAAAAATACCAGTATGTTTCTGAACACAAGACATTTTGTGTGAAGACCATCGCCCAAACTCATAAATAAGCCATTGGCGTGTAGGTATATCTATTATGTTCTGTGCTGCTATTGCAATGCTGGAATGGCTTGAACTCTTTGATGTCATTAAAAAAAAAAAAAACTCAAATATGCTTGGAAATTCTTTGAGTAAAGTACTATAAAAGCCTTGGCCGCATCCAGGCATTGATGGACTCACGTACTATCTTCCACCACATCTTAACAAAAAATATATTACATTCTATACTTCTATTAGAATTTAATATACAATACTACTAATGATTTTAATAGCTCAGTCAAAAAGTCCACGTGAGAGGATGCCTAATATTCAATGGCGTGATGACACGCTTGCTATGCAGCCGATACTAGTACTAGCAGGTCAAGAACAACGCCAATAGGTGCACACCACTATTGGTTTTAACATAATATTAGTTATAAAATTAGTAAATCTATAGGTACTACCACAGATTAATACTACTATAAACAGATGTTTTTTTCAAATGTATGAAATAATCTTAGAACCTGTTCTAAAAATGATTTTAGTATAAGAGGTGGCTATACATTGATGCGAGGATGAACCACTTGTTTGTCACAAACATCTAAAATAATAAGCAAAAATAATATCAATATACAAAATATATAAATTACGGAGCAATCTGAACAACTAGATAATCAAACTCCTTAATCACTGTGTTATATAAGCATAAATGAGGATGAAGAAGGAGAAGGAATAGAATTCCTCGTGAAATCAATAAAAGGTTATGTTGACAGCTCATATAAACATTTAGCCACACTAGAGAGTCTTTGAGACGCTAGACTCCTACTCTAGCGTCGTAAGTATAGTCGTCTATACTTATACCTATAAATTTTTGTTTGAGCAATCGTACTTAATAGATAAGACCTAGACCCAAAGTTAGATATTATCTGCCCAAAGCTAATAGTAATAACCGCTTTGTGTTACGTCCGAGGGGGTTTCCAACGTAATTATAATAAAATACTTACCTAAACATTTCTTTGGTCCTTCCCCAAATGGCATCCAGTGACACGGGTGCATCATTGCCTTATTCTCGGGTGAAAATCTTTCGGGGTCGAATTTCTCTGGCTCAGGGAATATATCGGGGTCCATGTGTATAGCGTGTATGGGGATGAACACCATAGTGCCTTTTTCTATGACCAGGTCACTGTTGGGCAATTTATAGTCCTTGTTGCATCTTCTAAATAGAGCGCGCATCGATGGATGCATCCGCATCGTTTCTGGAGTGTGAACATTATATACATATTTTGATGAAAATTTCAGTATCAAAATCTGGGTGCGTCCGAGGCAAATGGCCTGAAGTCTATGCCTTCTATTTTTTAAACGAGGTGGCTATTAATGAATTTAATGCCGTTTCGCTTAGAAACACAATAATAATATTATTTCATTCGAAGAATGTCTTGCAGCAATAGCTTAACCTTAACCTAGTCATAAATGTGTGTAAATGAGCCTTTTAACAAATTCAACTCTAAACACCTTGGTTTCTGAAAGCCTAATCAACACATCAGCTATTGAATCAGTTTAAACCGTGACTCGTATTCATTAATCGAGCTACCCCTATGACGTGGTAGCTCGATTAATTGTCAAATTATGTGGTAGACACGCTTACCGTCCAAAACCATATTTAAATACACCATCTCGTTCTGTGCTTCATACGTGCACTCGCCTCCATGGTTGGCAAGTACCGTGTCTACCTCCTGCCTCGCCCTGGCCTGGATGTCAGGGTTCAGGGCCAGCTGATAAGCCGCGAACTGGCCCGTAGTGGCCGATGTCTCGTAGCCAGCAATCATGTACAACATAGTGTTTGCGGCCACATCAGTCATCGTAAACGGGAAATTCGTTTTTGTATATTTCACTTCGCCTGAAATGTTGAATTGTTTGGTCTTTATAAACTTGTTTTCTATTTTTATTGAGTTTTGTTATTAATGTTTGGTCTACTATTCCAGTGACGTTAACAGCCTACACAATGCATGGTTACATGATCGCAGTGTGAGTGCCAAAATAATTGCCTAAGTAAATGGTGTTAATCGGTTTTTTCATCATGTTGTTTATATTTAACTAGGCTCTGGCATCCTAACTAGGTTACTCTTACAAAATAGTTGTTGACTACATAAATGAATGTGCAATGCAGCTATCTCACCTACGTACCTTGTTCGTCGACTACATGCCCATTCTTTAATTCAATAAGCGTCTGCAAGAAGTCGTTCCGTGTCAAAGAATGCTTCTGCCGGTGTTCGACTGTCTTTTTAACAATGCCAAGGAAAAAGTTTTCTATTTTGGAGCTGATTCGTCTGATCTTTAAGCTATCAAACGTGTCCGGCGCGAAAAACGCAAAGGCTCGGATGAGTCTCCTAAAAAATTAAACAGCGTTAATAAACTGAGTATTTTTAAGTAAGTACCTCTTGCTTGTTTCATCTGCTTAGTATTAGGCCTCTAATGATTTCGTTGCTTTCGAACTTTAATGCCTTTGATCGAGTGTAGAAATAATTTGAATCGTGAGGAAATTCCATCAGTATGCTAGTTTTCAAAGTATTCTAAAATATGAGTACATCATATTTTTGCTTAGACCGGGTCTATTCATTTAAAGTTATTACCAAAATAATGTAGTTTGCGGTTTACCTAGCAGGAAACACATACCTACGCTCAGGTTTAATTTATTAGAATTAAGTATGAGTTTCTTAAAATGTATGACAGAATTAAAAAAAACTAATAAACGAATTGCACTTACCAGTAATGAGATTGATGATCAAAGTACTCATGTCCTCTTACATAAAATTCCGATTTTGGATTTATAAAACCGTTACATTCAACACCAAAACCAACATTTCCAATAATCTCCATCGCATATTTGGAATAAAATTCGGTGAAATTAATTGTTTTTTCATTAGATTGTAACACATCTACATAATTTAAAGCTTGTTTTGCTATATCCTCAACAATCGGATACATAGTCTTCAGTTTTCCAGGAGTGAAGGTTGGAGTCATCTTTAGTCGCAGGCTTTTCCATCGCTTCCCGAATATGTTGAACAGATTCGCCGCCAACGGGTCACCAACTCCACCGGCATATGTGCCTCGCGATTGGAAGCTGTCGAAGTCTTTGATCAGCATGAGCTTCGCTATGTCAGGGTCATGTATAGACAGCACCGGTTGATGGAACGAGTACATACCGATGTAAGGTAAATGTTTATATTTGAAGTAATTATCGTAGTAGGGCTGGAAAAACTGTTCCTTTCGTTTGATCACTTTTTTAATATTCCCAAAGATAAACTCTGGTTTCGGCCCGGTAACACCTCTTTTTGACCAATACGTAAACTTGTATCGGAACCACAGAAATGTGTAAATAATAGCAACAAGCGCAAATATTATTGTTTGGGGATTAAACACTTGGGTTATTAAAAAAGACATTTTATAAAACAATTTAACAAATCACACAACACAACCGAATCAACTTTAATATTGTGTTTTTTTTTTATATATTTGGAAATAAGCGAAATATTCATAGTTTTCCTAGTATTTACTTAAATCCCTCTGTTGACGTTATTCACTTGCGCTCACGCATTGTCAATGACCAGTGTGGCTCTCATAGCGAACTAAGGCTTTACTGTGGACTATTTCATAATGTTGTCTACTATTTTACGCAGGGTCACAGATCTTTCGATTGCAATGAACTTGAATTTGAATATACATCGGTCAGTCGTCGGTTGTTGCAACTTGCCTAGCTCAAATTAAATTGTTATGAGAAACCGTTATGTAAGTTGAATACCTCAATTTACATAAGAGTAAATTCACAACGTGTGAATGTAATGTGATGTAACTTTGTTTAAACACATTCAGTGCCGGGAGCCCTCCTGGAGGGTTCACCTAGTTGCATATGGGATGCCAGAAGCGCTCGCGGAGGGCCCATTTTAAATGTAGGTTTTTCTTAGCGAATACAGCATTATAAACCGTGAAAATAAAATCTGATGTATATTTTTACAAGATTTATTAGTACATAAAATTTTAAGCGTTGGTTTTAAAATCCAATTTTTATTTTATTTTTTGTTGACGGTTCTATTCACAAAAAAAATAAACGGTTGGAAACTACGTATAGCGACAAGACCCCCTGAAAACACAATTTAACTTCGTTTTTCGGTGTTTTTAAACCTGATGCCGTTGACCGTCCGCGATGGTTATCTTTAGCGCAAACGTAATGCCGGCAACCCTCCCGGAAGGTTCACTCCCAATATGTATGGCGGGTGGCGTGGCGTATGAGTTCTATAAAAAGTAGGTGCAGTCAAAAGTGTTAATTATGACAATAGGCATTATAAAGAAAAATTTAACTACTAAATAATTTTATTACTTATAAAAATGCATAAACGATAATTAAGTACTGAAATATTAATACTTATTTCTAAACACACAAAATCCATGACATTACTTATGAGCTAAATCTAAAGAACTATCCGTATACTCGCTCTCTGCTTTCACGACCTCTCTTCTTAACTGTACTAAATGCTGTAAATACTCCTTGGGTCTTCGTGCTGTTGTTTCAACACAATCATGTTTCATACCGCCTTTGTAGTTTGTTACATAATTTTCATATTTATTAACCGCCTCCTCTAGGTTACCACAAGAGTCCAGTAATTTCCTTTCTATACTTTGAAATTCGCTTATATCATCGTGATCATAACCGGTATTACGATTGTAATATGGATTGTTATCATAATAGGGATTGCTTCGTCTACTTTTATATTCAGCATTGTCCGTATCTCTACTATCGCTGGAACTTAAATCCCTTATATTTTGACGTGTTTTTTCATACGAAAAACCTATTTCGGTTCCTTCAGGTTCTAAACCCAAAAAATCTTGAACAACCCTCGCTTTCGTTGTTTTGTATTTATTGCTCTTGTATACAGGAACGTAATTCGACCTCTTTAAACTTCCCATTGTTCTGCTACCACCTTTTTTCCAAATAAAAGAATCTGTTTCCACTTTACTAGATTCTGTAGAATCAGAATATATACTCTCATAGTCTTTGTCTACTGGAAAATCTTTCTCAGATGTTGTCATATCGGAAGCCGTTTCAGTTTCATTCTTTGTATTATCAATATTGTCACTCTCCTTGCTAATTTCAGAAGAAATTGCATCGGTTTGATCTACGTTCGTGTCTTTAAATGTAACGATCCTTTTAGTATCTCTTTCTTTCGACGGTGATAACACAATATTATAAGGATAAATATTTTCATTCCGTCCCAATATCATATTTTTTATCTCAGAAGCATTAACTTTTCGTACAGAATTGGGACTCACTCGTGGTAGTGTAAAATCATCTGTATCTGGGAATTCCTCAATATGTTTATTATAATAGGTAGATTTTTCATCGTTAACACCTTGAATTATAAAAGGAACTTTTGCGTCTTTTGCTACATTAACTATAACACTAATCTCGTCTTCTCTTATATCAATAATATTTTGTGGGTCGATTGTACTATGATTTGTCAACAAATCTGGAGTAGCAGTTGCAACGCTCGACTTACTGTTTGTTGTGTTTAAATTTTCTGAATTATCATCAGAACTTTGAGATTCTGCATCTACAGGGTACACCTGTGATATATTTATGCTTATAACTGGTGCAGCAGAACATTCTTCAGTAAAATTACGATTTTCTTTACTACAAACGTGTTTTGATAATGATGCGCGTTTTCTTCTTCTAGGCGGGGGTACAACTACCGTTTGAGTGCATCGTTCGTTTTTTGTCACTACATCAGTCATCACAAAGGAATTTTTATATAACACTCTTTTAGTTTCTGTGGAAATGTCAATAGAATCAAGTGATCCCGTAGGCCCTACGGCTATTTCTTTACAACGCGGTGTCATTGGAACTGTTTCAGTAGCTACATCTCTGTAGAATGTATGAGAAAGTCTATTTCTGGAAATATATGAGTAAAGATCTGTTTGTACATCAATAGCTTGATCTTTTACTCGAGTTGCGGTAATTCTTGTTTGCGTATGCGCTGGTATGCCAATTCTTCTTTTATTGCGAATAGCTTTCTGACTTAACTCCATTAGTCTTTGGCGTGCATTTGTGCAAATTTTTAGCTCACTAAGTGGCTCTATTATTTTCCTGTCAACCATTGACTCTACTTTAGAAACTGCAGCTTCTTCTTTCTTTTTTAGTTTTGAGTATAGTCTTTCAGTAACAGATGCTACAATTTCTGCTCTCTGGTTCTCGTGAAGAATGGTTACTTGAGGAACTTTAAGTTTATCCGTACTTGGTACATCATTTATCCGCGCTTCGCTTTGAGTTGGTAGAGTATTTGCCAAATTGTTACTTTGGTCTGGCATAGTCGTCTCATTATTGGCTAAAACCTCTTGAGATCTGAATTGTCTTTTTTTGTGTCTAAGAGGAGCTATCACTTTAAGATCATCTCCGCTGCTGGCTCTTTCCAGAGCAGGTCCAAATAATTTGTCCATTTCTTTATTAATTTCGCTTGCAATTGTTGAGTTCTTGTCTATCGTGTTGATCACATCCGAACTCCCGCTAGCTACTGACGAAGCGGTTGACTCTGAATTGTTCGCGTCTGGTTTTGGACGCGTTAAATTCATAATGTTGCCTATGTTTGCTGCTTTACTTAAATCACTAGATTGTAAATCATGCTCATTTGCTCGCAATGCCCAATGTTCGTCATCAAATAATATTTTTCCAGTTTCCGGCACCTGCAAGTGTTAAAATAACATTGTTATACTTAATTGAAGTTTTTAGAATTTTTATATGTAGATATTGGAATTTAAAGAAAGAAAAAAGAATGAAAATACGTTTATTTGCAGTCAACATGACGCAAAGAAAGAAGAAAATCATGAAAGTAACAATTTGGGGGAAAATATGCGTCACATCCACTCAGAACGGCCAACGCTCAGCATAATTCTGCGACCCTATGCGAGATAGAACCCCAGCGCTGGTTTTCAGCGACAGCCGGCGTTGACATGATAACTCAACCGATGCAGCATACAGTGAAATAACAAAATAAGATATCAAAAATAAAATAAATACAATAATTAATCCTAAAAATGTATATATACTTAATTTGATAATCTTACTGACATATCGTATATAGTTCCTAGTGAGTTCAGAAATGAGTTGATTGAGCTGTGCCTGTAATGCAGCTCGTGAGGCAACGTGAGCGCCGCAGCTGGCAACGCGTGGTGTGGGCAGCTGGCGAGCTCGGGCAGCCCAGCGGAGCGTCGAGGCCGACTCACCGTAGCAGGCAACACTAGGTGAAACGGCTATACGGGATTTAAAAAAAAACAAAAGCATGCCGCCATTAGGAGATATTTATTTCATTGTCATCGATATTATTTAATTCAAGTTTAATTATTAATAGATGCTCGCAAAATAAACACTTGACCGACATTCCATTTAAATAGAAGCATTGGTCAAGGTCAGGGCAGCTTTCAACACTAAATCTCAGCTTGAACTGACATAATCACGCATACTAATTTACATTATATCTGTGTCAAGGCTTTATCTCATATGTAAGTGCTAGTCATAGACCTCGAAGCTTACCTAACATTCTAATTAAACAAAACTGTGTGTTGCAATTCGTTTTATAATATTAGTTATACTTACTAGCTATTATAAACGTACTGGCACCGCCCGTGAAACAATCCTTTAGTAGCCAAGTGAGAGCTGAATCACGATATGGGACGAACCTCCCGCGTGTAGCACCCCCACCAACTAGCAAATATAATTAATTGAATATGAATAAAAAACTAAATGAAAAATATCTAAAGTCCGACTTCAAAAAGATGGAAACAAGCTCACATATCTCCAATTCCACTTAACTTAATACTATTAACAATCTCATGCAGTCGGAAGCATTTTCTTAAATATAATAATAAAGACCTATTGCCTCCGACTACATGAGATTGTTAAAACAGGGATTGGTGATTGATTGATTGACAGAAATAGGTCATCTTGTTTCTATCTTAAGATGACTTATTTCTATCTCAAATCATTCATCATTCATCAAAATCGGTTCAGTCTTTTAGTAGTTACGAGGGAAGATGTGGACGGATATACATACATACATACAGGTCAAACACATAACCCTCCTTTTTTGGATTCGCCGCAGTCGGGTAATTAAATTGATTGAATATTTTTCAATTATTATTTTAACGATGAAGAAGAAAAACATCTATCATATGCCTCGTGAAACGTAGTTCTATCTCAACTCTTCTTTTGACATCGTCGCAATCTTCGCAATCATAGGCATTGCAAATTACTACGTGACTAGCACATTATCAGCCTACTACTAATTCACACAAATTGTACAAGCACTTCATAATATTTTTTACCAAAAGCATTAAGTTTTTTTTTTAACATACGTACCAAGTGCAGAGATCACGTTGCTTAGTGCAACCAATGACTTATTTATATTAGCGCCTTCTTTCTGCTGGCCACCGCCACAGCCCTCCCAACTGGCTTTCTCACTAGACAGAAAATATAGAAATTACATAAAATTACATCGATTGAGCTATCCTTGCTTTACATTCCCGTCACAGTACTGAGCCACTTGAGATTGGGAGTAGATAAGAATGTGGGAGCAATTTTCGCACACGATCCTACATCATTAAAAGCCTTTGGAGGAACACAGTAGAATGTATTCTGTACGTTTGCATCCAAGTCCTAAGTCTTATCGGAACGGATCGCAAAGAAGATGTCCCCATAAAAAAAGGTTCGGAGCAAGGAGTTCGGCTGCGCGAGCCGTCCACACCCTTAGCGTAAGGCCAGAACACTTCGGGTAGTCGGTAAGAGCCCGACATAGTTCGACTGTCGGGATCATCGCCTCAAGAGCCCAGAGAAAATTCTCACTATGCACATAAATATTAACTTAACCATCCCTTGTAAATTTACTGTTCCAAACAGTCAATTTACAAGGGATGGTTAAGGCAAGGATGGGAATAATAAATTAATGAAAATAATACTAACATCATTCATAATCTTTTCATTACTAACTTAGCTATGACTAATATATTGACTAAGTATTTTGTTAGAATACATTTGTAGGGCTTCTTCAATCTACAGGTAGGCACGTCGAAGCTTACCTACTCGATGGATTAGGGACATTTGTGTGCAATTCTTTGATCTTGTAAAACGTGACGTTAACTCACACCTCTATTTACGTGAGTGGTAAGTAGAGCATTGGATAAGCTGCACCAAACCAGAATGGATATAGGTACAGTCACGAGCATAAATATATTACTATGAACAGCTCGGCAATAATATCTGATTTCATGATTCATCTAGTAATATCTGTCGTCAAGATGACGTAAAATATATG
Organism: Agrochola lota; assembly: GCA_947364205.1. Classification (NCBI taxonomy): domain Eukaryota; kingdom Metazoa; phylum Arthropoda; class Insecta; order Lepidoptera; family Noctuidae; genus Agrochola; species Agrochola lota. The sequence continues at coordinate 12,554,264 of OX376235.1, read as the reverse complement.
TGATTATTTGTGGAAGGCATATAAAAAAGTGGCGGCAGAAATATGTGACATCGAAGGAACACCAAAACTTTCTGAATAGGCAATCGACGCCAAAATGTAGGAAACTGCATCGGCTTCAAAAAGATGCGTCACCTACCTGCCTACTTAATTTAATTCAAAATAATGTGATATCTCGTTGTGATCAAAAACATCTGACATCACTAAGGTAGCATAAAAACCTAAATATAATTAAGTTTTCTTCTATATCACAATCAGTGCTGCTCAGGTTGCAAAACAATGCGACATGGAACTGGCAGGATAAATATCTGACGGTAATATTTGACAGTAAATAATAAGCTTTTTTTTTTGTTCTTTTTAAGAATGGTAATTGATACTCTCAGAATAGCTGACATCGACTCAGTTTTCGGCATTCTAAGAGGCGACACATTTTTGTGAAGCCGATGCAGCATCCTATATTTTGGCGCCGCTTGATAGTTTTGGTGTTCCTTCGATGTCACATTATTTGTGCTGTCACTTGTATATGCCTTCCACAAATGATCACAATATTCTTTCCGTCATCTTGACGACGGATAGTAATGGATGAATCATGAAGTCAGATATTATTGCCGAGCTGTCCATAGAATATATTTATGCTAGTGACTGTATGTGTGCTTGTGTTATAAAAACATGTACCATCAAAGAAGTTCATATCTAACCAGTTTCAAAACAAAATCCCGTGAGCACAATGATCACATCTGTTTTTCATCTGTCTGTTGTTTACGGTGGTTAGATATGAACTTCTTCGTTGGTACTTCAATTAATTTAATGGAAAAGGCATCGCTGCCTAAACAACATTTCTTACGTCAACGAAACACAACTTATTGTTACTCTCACACTCTTACGTAATCTTTTGTTGAAGTCAGTAGGTACCTAATTTTTAATTGCTATCTATTACAAACAAAATACCAGCAGGTATGAGGTACATAAGTAATATTGCGTGTATAATAACTATGAAATGAGTATTTGAAATATTGCAAATAATAGGTAGCGTGAAATAATAGGTCCGTGAATAATAGATGGTTTTAGGTACCTACTAATAATAGGAAGCTATTTTTTTTTAAGACAACCATGTCCAGAAATTTTGTCAAAACTCATAACCATGCTGGGGAATTCTCACATCTACTACCTACACTTTATATGTTACCATTAAACCGACTTCAAAAAAGGAGATGGTTCTCAGTTCGTCGGAATCTTTTTTTTATGTCTTTTCCCCGATTACTCGAAGACGGTTGCATCGATTTGAAAAATTATTTTTTTGTTTAAAAGGTTTTAACTTCGTAGGTGGTCCCATATAAATATTAACTATGGTAGAGGAATTTTTCAAATCTAGCTTGGAGAAATATACTAAGCCTATGAAACATTTTCTTAGTAATTTTCTTAAAAATCCTTTGGATTGCGATTGAAAGTGCGTTACTTACGCAATTGGGTTGCTGATGTTCCGCATCTAAAATTTTGATGCTCTCTAGCCGCATAAAAGGTGCACCAAAATACTTTTTAGATAACCCTAGACCTATTTATTCTGCGACATCCGTCTGATGTCTAAATTGAGGTCTAGGGGTCGTAATATCCTGCTGGGGTTGCGGGTTTCTCCGAAAGGGATATCGCGGCCCCGGCACACGGGCAACGGAAGGAACACGGGTGGGTTTTAGTCAGTAAAAGTCTGACACGCCCTCTCGCTCCGCCCAGAGCGGGAGACGTCATTTGATGAATTCCCATCCTCAAAAAAAAAAAAAGCGGTCGTAATATCTGATTCGATTGAAATTGAGTCATGATTAATCTAGCTATTTATCTTCTGCGCATTGTGGTTTAGAGTCCCATAAAAACCACTTTTAATGCCTGGGTATAGGTACTTATTGAAATTTTTATTATCATTATTCTCGATCCGGGTGTCAGGTGGTCTACCTACAATATTTTGTGAATTGTGAGATTTACGCCAGCTGAAAACGCTTCGACTCACAAGAGAAATGGGAGGGGCAGGGTTTCTAAAGTATGACAAATGAGATGATTCTTATTGTGCGTGTACCTCAGACCAAATAAAAAACCAAGACAGAGCGCTGTCAACAGTGAATTGAAGCCGGTTTCGTAAACATGTGTGTACTTTGTGGGCTGTAGTTTGGTTGTAGTGTCATTGTAAAAGGTTGTAAATGTGTGCGTGTGAGCGTGTATGCACAGAGTGGCGGTGTAGTTTTGGCATGATTCACTGTATTGTTCGCAGCGCTCTGTCTTGGTTTTTTATTTGGTCTGAGGCGTGTACCTTCCAGCTAAATCAGCAAGGTGCAGTGTAGCATGAGGTGTAGCGATTTCTAGCAGTGCGTGCGAGCGGGATGAGGTGGCGTTGCGTCGAGTGGCGGCCGTGCGGCGCCTTCGAGCCCCTTCTGCGACCAGCGTCAAAAGAGCTTCGGCGTCCTGGACCAACACACGGCGAAGATCTGCTCGCGTTGAATGAGATGATGAGGCTTTATGTAGAATGCTTAAGCACAATTTTTTTTGTAGATACTTAAATATTTTTTGTAGACAGGTGGCTCACTGGGCGCCCCTATCCTGAGAGACCACTCTATTAAGCATCCATCTAAGCAAACAAGTTATTGAAAGTGGGCACTCTTTCCCATGTGTGGCTGTTTGATAAAACATTAAACTATGTAAATCTAAAGATTTGTTAAACCAAGTGTGACGTCCAAGCTCTGCTAGATAATGGCGACTTGGTTCCAATGGAACACAAGGTGGATTGCTAAAAAACATGAAGATGAGGTGCAATTTTAGCCTTAAACCTACTTCGCTAGTGCAGTCATTGGAGCTAGCAAAGTAATGCAAGGAAGCGTTTAATTAGTACCTAGGTATATCTAAACTTACTCTGCACGTAGGGTCCTCTAGAAGGATGTTCGCGCACACGCAAGTCTTTGCGCGCGTTGCCTCTGCGCCGGGGCAGTGAGTGGCAGGGCGGGAGCGGCACCTCACCGGACAACAAGTCGTGCACCCGCTCGTTGTATATCTCCAGGAAACTGCAACAGATATGATACAGGGTCATATCAAATTAGCTAGAGAAACTCCACTGACGCAATGAGTGTCGATATCTACCGCACTCTTCGCTGATGTGTTCGAGAATTCGAGACCTTACATGAAACGGTAAATATTATTCATCACTGAAGTCAGGAACTATACCTTCCAAAAATGTTCTGCGGCGTAAGACACTATTTACATAATATTAGTTGGCGTTAATGGCTCACTGTTCGTAGAGCATTTCCACATATAAAATATACCTATTTGACAGCGTTTTTATGAACTGAAATCATTTACTGTCATAGCACAGATGATTACATAAGGGACACCATTTTAGATATGAAGATAGAAGTACCCTGTACGCGACGGGCTCGACTTCTCAAATTCAGTGGGCATAACGTAGTCAGAAGATATATATAGGTTGGGCGATAGAAAGAGAGACAACTTCCTAGAAGTTGTCTCTCTTTCTCAACGCTTATTACGTACCACCGTTCACCTAGGTGAATATAACTGTACGAAATAAGCGCTGTGCGACCTGATTTTTTTTTTTTTTTTTTTTTAAACGTTGCCCCACACTAAGAATTTCTTCTTGTATCGTGGGTGCGTTTACAAACATAGAAACTCACATACACTAACATCCAGACCCGGAACAACTACTTGCAGATCATACAAATATTTGTTCCGTGCGGGGATCGAACCCGCGACACGTTGCGCAGCAGTCGATCGCTCAGCCACTGCGCCAAACGTGTCGTCAAATTGCACTTTATTGTGTCGCAGCAAGAGTCGCATTTAACTTAACTGATTTTGTGGAGTGTCCCATCTGTACTGATCTGTGGTCATATGTAGTATATTTCAAAATCTTTGACTCACATCGTATCCTGTCGGGATTTTTACTTATTGATAAATACCATCGAAGAAATTCATATCTAACCAGTTTCAAAACAAAATCCCGTGAACACGATGACCACATCTGTTACCGACCCGGTTCTATAGCCGCCGAACGCTGCAAGCAAGAATAGTCTTACGGTGGTTACACATGAACTTCTTCGATGGTACCTATTCCAAACCATAACCCTTTTCAAGCCATTCAAAACAAACTGAGATAGGTAGATACGTGTAAACACACAGTTGAACAAATTGAAAAGTTTCATGAACATTCATCAAAATTAACTTTCAACACTGTGAATATCATCAAATTGTGTTCCTCAATGAATATTTTGATAAGTAAGACAAATGTCCACCTGTAACAAGATAACTGAACTTTTGTGCGAGTTAACGTGAGTTAGTCACGACCAAACTAATTGCCTGCTAATAAATCATCCCGCAATTTACAAAGTGGAACTATGTTTTGAACTTAGTTTTAACTTTTAACTATGTGGAAATTACTTGAACGAAATAGCGTGATTTTCTACTGTGGGTAATGAAGGTATCACAATATGTGAATAAGTAAAATGAAGCCTCTTCCCCACAGGCGCGCTTTTATCGCGCGATAATAGCAAGCGTTATTGCGATATTTGTTTTCAGTACATTTTGTATTAGGTCGGCCTCGAAATTACACACTGCTGCAATAATAACGATGCAATAGAAGTAGGCCGCTTGCGTTCCTCCGTCCAGCGATATTTCGATAGGTGTTCTTAGAACATTTTGTATTAGGACGCATGCGATCTTACACACACCTGCGTTAATAACGCTAGTACGGTGTAGTGTGGGGGGGGGGACAGACATAAGATTTAAAAAAAAAATTGGATAAAAACGCAAACGCATTCTGTGTGCAAGGAATCGGGACGCATTATCGCAATAACGCTTGCGTTATTCTCGCGCGATAAAAACGCGCCGGTGCGGCAGAGTCTTTAAGTTGCTTGGGTTTCATTAATGTTAATACAAGTAGGTAGGCCCCTAAGTTTGAATACCTAAACGATTTTAAGGTTTTATTTAAAAGTATTTTAAACGAAATCAGATAATCTACATTAGATTTTCAACTACCTAACAACAAAGCGTAGGTACGACTTTACCTCTAGGTAGACCTACATACCAGATATTACGAAATTTTTCTCATTTTCCAAGAAATCATTCTCAGATAATTTATTCTTCAAAAGATAATCCAAACTTTTTAAGTGGTAGGTTTAGAGTTTCCATTATTTTGTAAACTGCTTGTGTGTGATAATCTGATATTACGGTGGGAATGAAACAGTTCAAAGTACGGAGATATTACCTACGTGGGGCGGCGCCGCAGACCATCAGACACCTCACACGGTGTGATACAAGCGTCATAAAACAATTCACCGCCGCGAAACTAACGTAGAAAGTGTAAAAACACACGAATTATCATTAAAACGTAGCAAGCAACTTATAATCTAACATAATATCCTTTTATCTCTGATTCACCGAAGGGGTTTTCGGTAATGCACCTATATATCTACTGCTGCTTTATATTGTCTTGTCCTGCAAATACATGTATATAGTAGTTATCAAACGGTGAGCAATGGCAGCACATTTCGATAATTCGATTATGCCAACACTTTTTTCATCTAAGTATAGGTAAATTGATTTTGATAACTGTTACGTACATACTTACCTATATATTGGCTACTACCTATGTATTTTCAGACTGTTATTATTTGAATACCTACTTTTACTAAGTAGGTACTTATAATAATATCGATGTAACTAGGTAGGTAACTTAAATGCAATATCGGTTTGAATTTATGAACGCCGTATGTTTTCTGCCTAATATTGGTCAAACCGAAAATTACTGAGTTTTCACAGAGACAAAACTCCGAAACTCACGTTCAACAGCTCAGTTCTTCGTCCGTCGGCAGAAGCCTATATATCAACAATATTATTGTTTTATATATTTTTTTTACTTTATATAAAACGGGCATCGGCCATTGCATTATTTATTATAATAATGATATTTATATAGCGCAGATTTTACAATTTTCTAATAGAATTTGCGAGAAAAGACAATGAAATAATCTTTTTTTGTGAAAAATATTCTGTAAACTATTTAAACTTCACTGTGTAGATTATATTTTTACCTCGCTTAAATTCCTAAACCACTCACTATACAACGTTCGACGTCGAGTAAGGCGGGCGGGATATACTCGACACAACGGCGGACAGGGCACGACTCACGACCTCTCGGAGGACTGAAGCCTTACTGACTACTGTCTCTGAAAATATTATTCCACACCTTTAACCCTAGGTATAGACAAGTTTATAATGGTTCGAAGTTCCACACGTTACATCGTACAATAAAACAAGTCTCACTGTTTGTATTGTGTGTTCAAATCGCGAAAATTTAATGTTTATACATTTCCACAAATCTCAATTCTAACATAAGTAATACCTACCTACATATTTTTTTGTCTTTTGTTTAAACCGCGTAGTTTTGAAAGTTCGTCACAAAATAAAGTAGGTAATATCTATGTACCTAATCCCCAAATAGGAATATCGTGCTAACTTAGAAAATATAAAAATGTGACTTATTAAATTCTGATCACAACATCTGTGACCCTTGGATAACAAAAAACCCAAAAACGTAATAGAGGATATTCTTCTCTCTATGTAACAGAGGTTTTTTTCACGTTCAATCACGTCTGTTGGCAGACAGTGAGTTACCTACACCGCGAATAAGCTGCTGCTACGTCGAGGCTACGCAACTGCTACGCCAAGCCTACGCAGCTGTTACGCCGTACCAACGCGGCTACTACGCCAAGAACAAACCTAAGCAGAGTTTACGCTGGCTGAGTCCATGCTGTGCCTACGTTGAGCTTCACGCTGAGCCAACGCTGAGCCGTAGGAAGTGCCTACGCAGCTTCAACGCCTACAATAAGTAGTTCAACGCTAAATGAAGCTATTCTTCGTAAACCGGTCTTAGGCAGTCTGGTCAGTATGTTGTGACCGATTTACTTTGTAAGTAGGGCTGTATTGCTTTCTTTTCCAGGATAAACGCGATATATGCGCAAGGCGGTATATTATCTCCTCTTTTGTTCTCCGTTTTTATCAATCTCATTACCACCGAGCTTCGGACTGCGTATCATCTTTATGCTGACGATTTGCAGCTTTACTGCCAGGCAAGTGTTGACAATATATCCGATGCGATTGAAGAGCTAAACCGGGATTTAGGTGTGGTAAAAAACTGATCTGATCGTTTTGGATTGGCGGTTAATCCTACCAAGTGTCAGGCTATCATTGTAGGGAGCACCCACAGTTAGAGGAAGCTATATTATATGGCTTAAATGTGCCACCTGTAGTGTTTGACAACTCTGTCATCCCGTTTAGCTCCGATGTTAAGGATCTTGGTCTGCATGTGCACACATGTCTTGACTGGCGAAAACAGGTCACGACTGTAAGTAAAAAAGTCACCGGAACGGTTGCGGTCGCTCTATCGGTTGAAAAACCTTCTCCCATCACTCATAAAGGCTATGGTTGTAGAGTCCTTAATCTTTCCCATAATAGATTATGGTGATGTGTGTTACTATGACTTGAATGCAGATCTCCTCAATAAACTTGACCACCTTCTAAATAACTGCATTCGATTCGTTTACAATCTTCGTAAGTATGAGCATGTGTCTGCGCACCGATTGCTTTTAAAATGGTTACCCATACGTCAGCGCAGAGAGTTGAGGGCTATGTCTATGTTGTATTCTATACTGGACAATCCCATTTCTCCTTCTTACCTGACTTCCCATGATAAATACCTATCCTCTGCCAATAGTAAAAATCTTCGTTCTACCAACAATCGTCTTCTACGATGTCCTTCTCACCGTTCTGGTTTTATTCACTCTTATTTCTTTGTCCAGGCGGTTTTTCTTTGGAATGCGCTCCCTCTGAACATCAGGATGGCAACCAGTCGGTTATCTTTCAAAGTGAAGGTACGTGAACATATTCGTAAAAAGTTAGCAGAATCATTGCAGCGCTGATTTGTTGGATTTGTTTTCTCCTCTACCTATCGTTATTTCTCCTGACAAAGTTTATTCGGTTTATATGTATGTAGGTATCTATGTATTAATGTGTATTAATTTTCAACTTATTTATCCCTTATGTTGCACCTGCTATGTTTTGTCTCTGCATCACCCTAAGGTTGACTGTTAGAAAATGCCTCAGGCATTAAGTGCGCCTTTGTACAGTTTTTTACTTGTGCATGAAGTTTTAATAAATAAAATATAAATAATATTTATGGAATACATTGCCAGTTGAAATAAAGCGCGCGCAATCGTTACCTGTGTTTAAGAGACTCGTTAAGGAACATTATTTGTCGTTGTAACGTTGTTCTCATAACTGTAATTATCTATAGTGTTCATTTATTTTTTTCAAAGTCAAAGTCAAACAATTTATTTCAATTAGGCACATAATAGGCACTTATGGACGTCAAGTTTACAAAAAATAGAATTGATTCTAGTCGCCCCTTCCAAAAGGTAGTTTTCGTATGGAGAAGAATGGGCAAGAAACTCCACCGTTACTCTTTTAAAATGTTTTTACAATATTTTGTATACATTAATTATATAATTATATGTGAAGACGATGCATCTAGAATAAGATTACTATACCGCGATAGGTAAAAAAGAATGAAAAATAAAGCAATTACAGATAAATTAAATATGTGATAGATACATGGTGCTCACATATTTACAAACATTGTAAAATTATACGATATTCCTAACATTTTAACAAGTAGTACTAATAAGTCAGTGTGTGAGTTCAAGAAATCACAGAATGTTTTCTGCTTATATTTATATTTAGTATGTATGTATTTATGTATCTATTATTTAGGATATGTATTTATCTGTGTATCTATTACAATATACTAGTATTGTATACTTATAATTTGCACCAACGACAGCCCCATTTTATGTCCAGGTAAATAAAATGTCCATTGTTCATTGTTATCATTCATTATCCACTGTCCATTCTGAGGTTGCCTGGAAGAGATCGCGGAAAGCGAAAAGGTCTTAAAAAGCCCACAATAATAACTTTTTTCTATGAAATAATGTCTGAGAATGTTCGATAGGTACCTACAACACTGCAATCTTCAACAAAAACAAACAATACCTTTCCAATAACTCTTGTATACGTAACACGAACACATGTACTTATCGTGTAGGGAGATATTAGCGCAGATAAAGCCATGATCGCAGGGTGTTAAAGGCTCGCGTGTCGTTTCAGCCTTGAGGTCAGGAAGCCATGGTGCCTCTCTTTATTATCATTCAAACTTAATCGAATACAACCAACAATATATTACACGAGTGTTGGAAAAACAACCGTAAAAAACTTTCAACACGCGCAAAACTTACCAATTGAAAAGTTAATTCGCACCTTCGCGAGAGTGACCGCGGCAGATCTCTTGAAACCTTAAAGGGACTAATTTTACAGATTTGATTACATCATGCCCAAGGGTGTATTGCATCTATCTGATTACCTAAAGGACTTCTAGGCAATTTAAAAGTGTCTGTAAATTGTTTGAGTCTGCTTGAAATTGTTTCTGATGAAAGTCGATTCTGTTGAAAATTTACTTTTCATCCTGTTTTCATTTGGGTTTTCAACGCGTGTAATAAGTATAGTGACAAGGAATATCTACTAACGATCCTACCTTGTTAGACTTGTAGATCAGATAAGGGTCTCATTGCCATTCTCATCGATAAAGTCAACCGGAGGCAGTGGCGGACTAAGCCTACTGTCGGAGGCCCGGGGCGGCAAAACTAAATGGAGCTAGGATTCACTCCTAGGCGGGTGGGCCCCATTTAGTGTGGAAATATTAAGCACGCAGCCTCGAAAAGGTTAGGTTTTCTTTTGACTATTAATACATAAATAAAAGATACTTTCTGGATAGCAGAAAAGCTAGAGCATCAGACGAATAGAGGCAGGTAAAGCGAGCGAAGCGAGGTCGAAAATTTTTGGACCCCAAATAGTTTAAATTTTATTTTGAACAGTAGAATACACAAATAGGAATTACTTTGTCAACCTATATAGAAAATTTCGAAAATGTAGAATGTAAGAGCAAGCGTAGCGAGTTCGAAAATTTTAGCACCCCACCTTTGGGGTGGAAAAGAAAACCATACCTACCTATAAGGTTTTCTTTTAATTATTCGTACATAATTAGGAGTTACTTTCTCGACTTACGCAGAGAAATCTGAGAAAAAAGAGAATGTAGGTTGTATCAAGAGCGAGCGAAACGACCTTGAAGATTTTAGCACCCTACGTTTATATTTAGCATGCGTAAAGGGCCCCCAACTACAAACTGCCTTTTACTAACTGAACATAGTTTTGTCTTGTTTGGAATTTGATTAAATAATATTTCTGGAGTTTAAGGGCCCCGGACCAGGGGGGCGGCCCCCTGACCCGGGGCAGACTGCACCTGTCGCCCCTCTTTTAGTCCGCGAGTGACCTGAGGACATAATGTAGTCACCTATGCACTCAAATTTCAATAGATTGCAAAGGTACTGTCAGGGGCAACATTTACAGCTGAAGGCACAAAAGTGCTACCAAACTTTCGATTGTAAAAGTTGCGTCAAAGTTGGGTTGAAAAAGCTATACTTATGGAAGAGAACACACCTTATATTTTATTATAAAGGAAACGCAGAAAATGTCATTATAGAGGTAGGTACCTACGCATTAAGGCTAACAATAATTTTCCGTAAAAAATCGGCGCCGATGAAATATAATGACGCGACACCCATTTCATTTTGACAATCGCATCGCGTGCCTGCCACCTATGGCTTCTTCACACGAAATGCATAAACGATAGAAACAATTTACTTGCCGAAAACAAACTGCTTTTGGGAATAGACGTGAACCAACAAAGATTACCTACTAAAACAATGGGTTTTGAAAACGGTAGCTTAATAAAAAAACAAAAGATCTATAATCTTTTGTTTTTTTCATGCTACCATTTTGTCTTTTAGACTTGGGACCCTATCCTATCTGGCTTGAACACAGGACAAATGTACGAAAAAAAATAAAGTGATTGTTTCAAATCAAAATAAAATACTAGATACTTACTTCTACAAAAAACTCAATAGCAAATTCTCGGCACGTTTATCATAGGTCCATTGGATTACCTCCACCAGGTGTGAGATTACCTCACAAGGCACACCTGCCATTAGCATTCATAGAAGTAGGTTCTTGCGGGGCCCCTTTCTAAGAACCTTATTTGAATAAGGTGTACTATTGTGGAGGGACTGTAGGGACTGTGAATAAGGATTTACGCAAACTTTCACATAACGACCAACCTGTACCATTACATAATACCAACATTTATCTAGCAGTGGTGTAAAAACTGGTACAAACAATGTCGCCCATGGGCCTGTGCCCGTCCGTATTTTTCTGAATATTCAGAAGTATATAGGCTACTGGTATACATATATATGGCTTGAGCATAAGCTCTAGTGCTCAAGTTGCTCAACATGGTATAATTATAACATATCAAGTAGATACTAAAATATACCTCTAGTTACCTGATAGTAAAATCAACCGGTTGCTGTTCATACAATGCCTTGCAGAGCCGCGGGATCAGTCCGGGCTGAGCTTCTGTGCCCATCATGGTATGCGTCTTGCCCGTTGCACTCTGCCCATACGCCAGCACACATGCGGAACAACCTCTGGAGACGCTGGCAATGACTTCCTGGCCGATGGCTTCGAACACCTAGCATGGGTAAATATAAATATTTCACTACCTTTTTGAATCAAGGATAGGTAGGTACTTGAATTAATGGATACAGACATACAATACAGTAGGTTTACAATTCTGATAGTAATTGTGACTTCACTTCACATTTCAATAGAGCCGAGGTAGGTTATTTACCTGCATTTCTTAATTTTATTTTCTCACTACCTATACGATAGGAGAAATCGATTTGTTTTGAAATGCAAAAGCCGGGTCAACCCAAGTAAAACAACAATAGGTGGTACCTACACCTGCCGATGTATTCTGTAAATAAAAATCTCACCGTGAAAACTTAGTTGAAGTGAGCTGTCAATAGTGTCAATCTCTAGCATTAGTTGGAATGATAGCTCACTTCAAGTTCACTTCACCTTAGTTTTCACGGTGAGATCTATACAGAATAGACCAGCAGACCCCTAGATTTGTATAATGCGACAGACCAAATAAAAAACCAAGACATGACGCTGTCAACAGTCACTTGAGGCCGGTTCCGTAAACATTAGTGCACTAAGTGAGGTGTAGTTCGATTCTAGTTTAATTATAAAGGGTTGTAAATATGTGCGTGTGTGTGTGTGAGCGTGTATGCACAGAGCGGAGGTGTAGTTTTGGCATACTTCACTGTATTTTTCGCAGCGCTGTCTTGGTTTTATAATTGGTCTGAGAATGCGACGAGGATCTTTAGATAAATCTCTCCATGTAAGTAGGTATACGAAAAGACACTGACCTTTTCTTGCGATGCGTAAGATGGTTGCGTGATTGGGCAGAAGCTGTCGAAGGTGTAATCGCCATAATATTGACGAGTCCGCTCGCGACTGTCACCCGCGCCTGATACGCTAACCTGGGCAAATAATTCGTTATGAGAAATAACCATAACACTCGTAACAGGAAACCGCTCGCTGTATCTTTAAAGGTACCTAGTGTAAAGTGAAGGTCCATATTTTTAGAAACCTTAATCTTTAATTATTAATCGGTAATCTGTGCAACCTAACAACTATGGACAAATGCAATATAGATACCTACCTATCTACTTAACTTGTATTTTCTAGAGACAGACGGAAGATAACGGGAAAAATCTTCTGATCAATCATTATCTTTCTGTTATTCCTAACTCGATCTGTACAATTCGTTAATAAATAAAAAAAAGGAACGTATGCACCAAGGTAGAACTAACTAATATAATAATGTATGTAAGTATAGTCTCAAAAGTTATTTTCAGATGGCAATGATCCAGCTTTCTTTTAAACTATTGAATGTGTGCATTTTATGCTAAGTATGTATGCTGTAATTCTAATGCACAGACATGCTACATCGTAAGAACAATACGACCACCGCCCGTGAGTATTTTGTGTAGTCGCGCTGTCCAAGATTTTAGGAATTTTGGAATGTAAGCCCGAGATCCAAAGCTTGGGGGATCAACTTGGCTGAAGTTCTTACACTTTCAAATGTACCAATAATAAAAGTAAATCTTTTAATGGAACTACCTACTAGGCTTGCTTCAGCTTGGATGATTTTGGGGAGGTGTCGCTTGTACTTTTTTTTCGATAGGTAGGTACTATTTTGTGTTAACATTCTAGTGGTTGATAAAGACATTGATATGCTTTTTTAGAGCTGCGACCTATCGAAAGTTTGTAAAATTTTACGATTAGATACTGAATGTAAATCTCACTTAGTTACTTTGTACGATATGGAAAAAAGCTTGCTTACTTCTAATCATAAAATAAACAATGGAAGTATTAAAGTAAGTAAGAAGTAGATAAGTGATTATTAATAAATCTTATACTTACTTTTATATTGGTAATTGTAACTGTATTATTATCTACAACATTCACAACCGGCACACGATCCTTCTCTGACCTCAGTTCCCTGTAAAATAAAATAACTTATATAAAATTGCTATAAAAAACCAAAAAAAAAAAAACAGAATAAGACTTACTTTTCAGTAAAGGGCCTAACACGTATCGCTAGTTTTACATTAGACATAGTTTGTACTTTAATGTTATGTTACAAAAAATACCTATCTTAACTAGTGAATGCTAATCGATTTTCACGCACTTTGTGGTCTGCTGTTCGTAAAGTTTAAAACTTTTAAGTACCAAACTGTACTAATTTACCTACACAACGATAAGACGATAGTGAAAACTAGAACTATAATGAACAGTCTTCGAAAGTCCCGTGTTGTAGGACAAAGTTATTTTAAGACCGACGCACCCTTCCTGTAGCCCATAAATACAAGGAAAGCATAATTAACTTAAAAATAGATCTTGCCCCTCTACCAACTATAACTCCCGCTTTTACTCCCGCTAAACTAGGTAGGTACTGATAAATAACCTACCTACTGATAAATAAGCTTATAGGTACTTATAATATTCTACACAAATAACAATTAAGTAGTCAAATATTCTACATCAATGCAGTAAGCACAGTTACAGGAAAAATATAATCTACGTGAAAATAATAAAGGCCAACGCATCCATCATATTCATATCTTATTATAAGTAATCTTTTCGTATTCTTATCTTTATTATTTCGCATAGTTATGATTTTTGTATTCTTTGGTTACGCTAGATAGCGTAGCAACACAACTAGGAATAATCGAAATCGAAAAATCGTACTTAACTGTCACTGTCAACAATGTCAAAGATTTTTACTGCGATTGGACATCACTACCGCGGAGACATTTTGAAGAAAAATTGTGTGTTGCTGGCGGATGAGACTTTTCATTACTGTTTGTTGTTTTTAGTGCGCATCGCTGGAATACTAAATAACTTAGCAATATACGCAGAAAGGTACTGTTTTTTATTTATTTAAACTCAATGTAGGTACTATACACTTCGTAAACAAATTGTGCAAAACAAGCATTACGCCGATTACTTTCAAGAAATTTTCTTTGGATTATTGAGAGCACATTAAACAGTATCAAATATTTGCCCCTAAGATGACCCTCTGATCATGTTTTCTATTTTAAATGCAAATTCTGAAAGAAATTAAATAATTAATCACATTCCTACCAAAATGAAAATCATTGTTCAAAACTTCAATACATACACACAAATTGTTTCTGTGTAAATAATGCACCAATTGGGTCATCACTATGATTTTTTCACCATATCGTACTTTCTAAAAGTATCACCTTCTCATAACTTACAGATATTCATATCACTTTTCAAATAAATGCATGTTAATGAACCCAGCTGACTGCCAGAGGTTATTTAGAGATAGGAAATAGGAATAAGTACTATGATATCATTCAATTTTCACATCAGTTTTAGAATCTTCATTGCTACTGTACGTCTCTTTTATTTCATATGTAAATACCTACCTGTTTAAAAAAACTACAATAAAAACTACAACGAATTTTGTATTGTGTTCAAAGATGTTATTCAAAGATTAACATCTCTTGAATTAACATAAAAATACCATGTCACATTGAGTTGAATTTTCAACATTCTAATGATCATTCTTTGTTCGACTGCTCAAGATGCTGGTACGTAGGCTAACCAGATCCTTATGGAATACGGTACGCGTGGAGAAGAGGCTACTTGCTACAGAGCCTTTGAAACCACAAGCTGAAGAAAAGGAGGGGATTGATCCCATTCAGGTGAGACTTTAATTGTACATAATTGAAATAGGATTGTGAGCGCTGTAACCCTATTACAATTGTGTGAGATTGTGGTACTGACTTTATTAATATTCAACCATAGCTTTTACTTCTATTATTTAGGAACATACAAAGGATAGAAAACAGTGTTTGTTTGTTAACACTTTCACTGTCCCATGAACTACATAAGGTTCCAGACAATAGTTTAACTATTGTGTCTGCTTTGCGGACGGCAAAAGTGTTAAGTTTACTACGCATTATAAGTAGCAATCTATTTGCATTTGAAGCAGTTACTCTATTTTTTATTCACGTTTAGTTTGTACAAAATAAACAATTTTTCTCTTTCTTTTTTGTTGTTATCTTCACACTTACATAATATTGCTGAAAACAATAAATTGTAAAAAAAAATTGTACATTGTAAGTTATTAACATTTAAAAATCATAATCACAATGTAATATTACACAAAAGACAAAAAAGACTCAGATTATCTATTACTCTTTTTTTAAATTAATTAATCAATTACCACATTTGTTTATTTTCAGTTGGAGGCTCTAGACAAGGACATATGTCTATTAGTTGATGAGAAGGACAACTTCCTCGGGACAGCCACTAAAAGACAATGCCATAAAGTAGGCGATGATGGCAAAGTACTGCTGCACCGTGCCTTCAGTGTTTTTCTGTTCAACAAGAGAGGAGACTTGCTCCTGCAGAGAAGGGCTAGCCAAAAAGTAAATCCTACTCACTATAATGGAATTACAATGTGCTAAAAATACATATACTAATATATAATTCTTAATTAATAGGTATTATAAAATCGAAAGTACCTCTGTCTGTCTGTTACCTTTTCACGCTTTAACGGCTGAACAGATGTCGATGAAATTTGGCACACAAGTAGACCATGACCTGGGTAAAGTTATAGAATACTTTTTATCCTGGTAGTCTGTTCACGTGGGATAATTTCCGACCTCGCGGGTGAAGCCGCGGGCAATAGCTAATCATACATAACGTTCAGGGTCAAAGTCTACTTGGGGAAAGTAGCTGTGATAAAAGTTTAAAGAATTGAGTCCCAATCTAGTTCAATTAGACCCCAACGTCAAATATTCCCTTTAAATTTTTTTCCATCATTAATAGTCCTCAAAGAAAACTTTGTTTAAGCGGACTTAGACTGTGTCCAATCATCATCGGTTTTATTGTGTTCAATTCTGTCATAATATGTACCTATATGTATGTTAAGGTAAAATAAGAGAAGATAAGATGAAAAAAATGAATTTTCTTCATTAGTTGAGTGAGGTGTCAAGAGTAACAAGCAAAAAGACACACTTTCGAATTTTCAATCTTAGTTAACTACCTAAACATTAACCCATACTTTACATCTTTTTAGAACATATAAAAAGATATAATAAATTCTACATGAAATGTTTCAGGTAACATACCCAGATTACTACACAAACGCGTGCTGCAGCCATCCACTGTACATAGACGAAAAAGCTGAAGACGTCGTCACGGCAGCAAGACGCAGGCTTAACCATGAATTAGGCATTCCTTTAAACCAGGTATCTGCTTAGGCATTCCTTTAAACCAGGTATCTGCTTAGGCATTGTCTGAATTAACAGAGAAAATACACTTGAAGACTCCTCAAGTATCAATAAGTCCCGAAAATGTATACGGATAGTTGTAAGCCCTTTTTTATAAACTACAATATTCTGCCATAACCATGTAACTAAATGAACTGTAGCTACTAGAAATTAAAATAAATTTACCCATGAGCTGTGTTTATCGCAGTGCAGTTTGGAATTGTATAAGAGGAACTCGTACATAAATGCTGTTAAGGTATATAAAAATTTACCAGACTCCTTTAAAGATTTAAAAAAAATAAGCTTAAAAAAACGCAATGGTTAAAAGAAAAATGCTTTTACAATCTCAATGAATACATGTCAGATTGCAAAGAAAGAAACTGAATAAATAATATTGATTTATACCTTATACCAAATAATTAATGTTAAAATTTCAGTGAATCAACAATTTGACATTATAATAGTTATGACATTATCAATTACAATTTACGATAATAATTATATATTCTTAATCTGACATTATATTAAACTTTATCTCATATACTGACATAGGTATAACTTTGACATTAATTAATTAATTTGTTCTAAGATCATACATTTGCTTAAATTGTCGCAAATATATGAATTTGATTTTGTAGGATAATCGTAAACGCTTTAGGCGCAGGTGTTACGCTTCTATATGATGTATATTTCTTTTTGCTTATTTATGTCGAATTAAAGGTGACAAAACAGTTATTTTACAAGATGAACGTAGTTGCCAATTCTAAAGCCTAGTACGTTTCTATGCAAAAGAATGGGCAGGAAACTCCATGGACAATCTTTTAAATCAAAATATCGTTAGTGCACACTATTTCTAAATGAACTGCTTATTCCTCAGATGGACCCGGAGCTGTTCACGTTCATGACACGCGTGCACTACCACGACCCCGGCGATGGCGTGTGGGGCGAGCACGAGATCGACCACATCCTTTTCTTCCAGAGCGACGTCAAGGTCAAGCCCAACTCCAACGAAATTTCTGAGTACTGCTTCGTGCCTAAGGCTGAGTTTAACGCGTAAGTTTTTTTTTTGTTCTTAAGTATAATATTATTTATAAAGATTGCCATTAGACATGAATTCAGGTCCAAAGAAGCGAGGTAGACCCCTTCTCACTTGGGTGTCTGTAGTCAACACATTCTGAAGCAAGCCCAAGTGAATGACTCGACGACCAGAACCGAAACATCTGGCGAAGAATGACGAGCAAAGCCGACCCCAAATGAAATGGGACAAGGCTAGGCAAAGGGAGAGAAAATATTATTTGTTAAGATTCTACAATGTTGCACATTTTTCTTTACTTTATTTAAGCAACCAACAGGCTGTTGGTTGCCTAAATAAACAAAACAAAAACTGCAACATTGTAGGTGTTAGCAACAGCGATACATACCTCAATACCTGTAGTATAAAGTATGTTACAGAGTATATGTAATACAGTATATGTATAGTATGGCTAATAATAGGTTTCTCTTTATAAACAAGATATGTAAAAAACGTGAACAAAACAAACAACAAAAGGTGCAACTTTAGGTATACATATTAAATAATGTAGTTAAGTATGTTACATATTGCATATTTTTTACGTCATCCATGTATATGAAACTATAAAAATGAAATACCTTTCGTTGGTAAGCGTATCACTAGAGAGCGGCTTGACGGATTTGGCTATTTTTTTTCTAAAATAAATGTTCGCGTAATAGTCCGAATAAGATTTTTATGGGAAAAAACATTGGAAAATTTGCGTGGAAAGTTGAAAAACTGGAAGTACTTTTTCCTATGGAATTATTGCATGAATTATTAAAATTTGAACATGACAACGTCTATCAGCTCAGCACCCTGATTGTGTGAACACTTTCAATAATAATCCGAGGGTTTTGAAAGATATTCCTAATCCATTACTTTATTGGTAAGAAAAATTCGCCTGCTCAAAAAAAAACTGTTTTTTTTTTATTTTAAATTTTCACTTTTTAGTTGTGGTACCACACAAATTCGAAAACCACTACCTGTTATGTAAATAATAGTGACAGGAAGTTATCATCATATCATCAACAAATACTAAGTGGGAAAAATACGTATTATTGAAGCTTACTCAAAAACCATCCAAGCAAACTTAATAAAATTAATATGGGACCAAATTGAGAGCATACCCTTTCATAAAAAAAAAAGATTTTGCAAAATCGGTCCACGATTGACGGAGAAATCGGTGGGCATACATAAAAAAATAACAAAACCTACTTAAATCGTCAAAATTACATAAGACCAAATCCCCAAAAAACCGCCCGTCTTTAAACTACTTCCTAGTGCTTTAGCTGGGAAGAAGTGGCGCATCAAACTCACGGTTCGTGTCACGCACAAGCACGAGGCATTGATTGATTGGCAAGAATTGGTAAAATTGGTAAACACAAACCATTATTAGTCCATAATGATAATGCCAAGACCAGGCTGTCTCATAATCAGGAGACAGCCTGGTTTACGATTAAAACCAACCCAAACGTAGCTTAAAAAAAAAATTGTCTTCAGGTTCTTACCGACTCTGGAAGGTCCCATGACGCCCTGGTTCAACATGATTCGCAGACACCGGCTGAAGCTCTGGTGGGACAACCTACACCGCCTCAAGGAACTGACGGAACCCGATAAGATACAGAAGTTCATGAATGATACTAAATAAGTCAATACGTCGCCTTATAGTAGCATAGACAATCAATTATTGGTTTAATTTATACCAGAGGAGAATGAATAATAATTATTTTCTTTCTTTTTATTTCATTAAGTAATGCCGTTTTGTAAATATGGCATACATTATAATGTAGGTAAGTTCTAGTGTTATATGTATGTATTATGTTATTGTTTAGTTTGGTAACTACCTCTTATGCATCAATATTACACTGCTTTTACTTTAATTTTGCGAGAAGAGTTAAATAAAATAAATAATCGCTCGCTCTCCTTTGTTTCTATTATTTTGTTATTCAAAATATCATAAAGCTGTAGTGTAGATAGTTGATTATCCTATTAATAATGACGGGTGCTTGCAAAAAAAAAAAATATTTTCAGAGAAAAATCCTAGAAACCACGTTATGCTCTGTACAATTTCTGTAAATGCATCAATTAATATTATATTTATTATTGAAATTGAAATGAATCCATGTTTTATTTGGCCATATTCACCTTTTTATTTAAGTAAAGATTCAAATTTTAACGTGAAGACTGTGAAAGGGAGGTATGCTATGCTATCTGTATACGTGGAGAGATCCAAAAAAAAAATCAACCTTGCGTTAATTGAAATAAAGTTGAAAATATATAAACTTCCATTACCCTGAGAGACCATCAAATCGGGCAAGTGCGGGTTAGAGTCAAATTATTTAATTTTAAGGAATGCAATATTGATATTTTTTTGGTAGTAACAACCCCGCTGCCAGAGAGTACTTCACTTCACGCCTCGGGCCTGTCGGTCGATTCTCCAAAAATATTAACGTGAAGCTTAGGTGAAGTGAGCTGTCACTGCCACAGAATCGACCGGCAGGATGCTAGGGATTAATACTATTGACAGCTCACTTCACGCTCGATGCTAGGGATTAATACTATTGACAGCTCACTTCACCTAAGTTTCACGGTGATATTTTTACAGAATCGAACGGCTGGTCCGATGTGTGCCAGCTCCAGCCCATATACTTACAAACGAACAGCAGTAAGTACGTGTTTCGTGTTTCCATAAAGCTGACTCCCCTGAGCCACAGCAACGAAACCGGTGTAGTCTGTTAGCTTTTGAATGTACCTATGTAATCGAATGAAAATATTCAATACAGTACAATACCTCCGGCACACAGGCAGAAATGGCATTTAATTTCGGTTGCCAACCAGTTGAAAAAAATAATTGGAGATACTTCTTCGAATGTACCTTCAAAATTGTCCATTTATTTGCAAAACCCTTTGATAGTACAGCAGAAAGTTCATGCGAAAGTTTTTTTATCCTGGGGGGGCCTTCTATCCTTAGTATTTACAAGTGAAAGTAAGTAGGTACACACGGCTCAAACTCCAAGCATTTCTTTAACTTAAAAATCTTCCTCTAATAATTCTTCTAATAATAAAACAAATATTCTTTTTAATTTAATATAATCTTCATCGTATAAATTCAATTAAACCATTTACAGGCACTTTTGAATTGTCAAGGAATTGGTCAGTCAGAAATATGAAGTTAGTTGCCCATTCCAAAGCGTAGTAGGTAGGCGTAACAATTTATTTTGTCCTACTACGCTTACTAAATAAAATAAATTGTTACAAAATATTGGTTACATCATTCATGTTGAAATTATACATGTGAGAACAATGGAGAAAGACGTGCACGTTAGAAGCGTCCGTAATAAAAAGATAAAACAAAGAACAATTCAAAAATTTAAATCAGCCCATGGCAGCTAAGTGTTGACCAGTCCCAACTGACGGCGCCCGTTCACGAACATGGCGCATGGATCAGGGTGCCTACTCCCTAAGCGAAATCTAACTTACGGTATGTCCATAAGTGAGACGAAGAACGAAGCACCCGTAACGACGGCCGTACGAACGGATTTCGCTTAGGGAGTAGGCCCCCAGCACCATTCAGCTCAACCATTTTGAAGGGAGCTAAATGATCCCACACACGCGCCACCATCAGCGAGACATCTGAGTGCCCGGCCGCCAGGGCACATTCAAGTCAATAAAAGACTTATTACCCGGTAAATGGTAGCTCTTTAGTACATAGTAGGTACTCACACCTGTGCTCTGCAATTATATAATACAAAGGAGATTGATTTTATACAATGCAAAGATGGTCTTAAAATCTTCAGCAGCTTCAATAAATAGTATTTTCAAATGATAATCAATTAGTTGTGGTTGTGGAGCAAGACCAGCATTGAGCCAAGCATTTTTATCAGTGTTGTAATCCCCTAACTTATAATAGGCTACCTGCATACTGTGCGTTTTATACAAGACTTGAATTTCGTCTCATTCAGTTGAAGTATGTGGGGAGGAATTTTATTGTAATATTTTAAACAGTACCCAATGAAAGATGAGTCAGCCAGTCTAAAACCTGGTTGAACTAATAGGTCCCTATTTCTTGTACTATAATTATGTCTATCACCTCTTTTACTAAAAAGATGTAAGTTTTTGAAGTGAAACTTCTATATAAACGGGGTATTTGGGGGGGGGGGATTAGTATTTTTCTGTCACGAAAAAGCGTTACGGCCGCGTGGAGGGGGTAGACGATATATCGCGTGGTGAGAAGCGGCAGCGACGGAGGGAGAGAATAGATTGGAATCTCAAGTTTTTATATCATATTTTAGTTACCATATGCCGATTGTATATTTCATTCATTATAACGCAGATGAGCCGAATGAAGATTGATGACGAAAGATGTGCATTTGTTAATGTTCCTTTGTATGTGTATAATTTATAGAGTAGACTATGGATGTTTTTTTTGGTTCCAGATTTAATTCAGTTTTTTTGTTTGATAAAATAAAATAAATTTTAATAAAAAATGCATTTGTTAAAATGTACCTAAACAAACCAAATCAAAATTTACAGTAAACCTGCGAAAAAATTATCGAAATGTGTGCTGGTACACATAGTAGAAGTGGAACTTGAATGGACAAGTGGAAAATCGAATCGCAACAAAATTTTAACTTGAAGTTTTACGGGCAGATTTTTAATGTAGGTACTTGTCCAATTTGAAAACCTGCCCGTAAAACTTCTAGTTAAAATTTTGTTGCGATTCGTTTTGCCACTTGTCCGTTTGCGTTTGTGTGTTCATATTTTTGAATTAGAATAAAAAAACATAATTAATTAAATTTTTATCGAATTTTCCGAAACCCCGCTTCTCTAGGCAAGCACCCTTAGAATACTATCAATTATTATTTTTTGGTAGGTGCTAATAAGTTTTACTCAACAAATAAATATTCCAACCAAAAATTTTAGTTATGTACGTATAGGTTGGCTTGCATCATGCGACTGTCAATCGTAATTAATTCTGAAGGTGAACAATAAAAATCTTATACATTGCAAAGATTTATCATAATAATGTAAAATTATGAGTTTTTTTGTCGAAAACTACTTAAATAAATTTGCCAACAAAATTTCCGGCATTTTACTCGGCTACCTTTTAAAGTATGTTTAGTTTGAATATTAGAACAACTTACAACAGTGGTCGAATGCTGTGGAATACTTCGAACGTGGACAGAAAGTTTGTTTGTATCAAAGCTGCAATGAACCAATCTACGGACACCAAAGACATAACGGACGTGCAGGTAGCTAAATCCTATATTTTATTAATTAGTCTTAGCAAGTAGGTATCCCGGATGCGTAAATACAAAGGCGGATGCAACACAGACATCCATAGTCTGTGCTGCATTATCTTGCAAGTGGCTTAAAGTAGTAATAGTCCGTCCGAACCCAGCTGCATCACAGCCGTTTGAAGAGCAGCCGCATTTGTTTGTATAAGGCAATGAAAAGGCGGATTCAACGCAGACACCCATAGTATTATTAGATTAGATTGTAATCTGCCGAAAAATTGTGAACTGGGTGAAATGGGTTAGGTTAGGTAAGAACTATGAACAACCGCCTGCGAGCCGAGCGACCGAAGCGAGCCAAACGACCGGTGCCGTGGCAGCAGCCAGCGAATGCTACTTCCAACATGCTCGCAGCTAGCCAGGCTATGTAGTATTAGCCCAAAGTGAGTTACGTCGCCGTCGCAAGCAAGTTTGATACCTGCAGTGTAGACAGGGCAAATAGTTATTAGCTAGGTATATTGCAGTAGTTTTTCTTAAAACAATGTCTTTCGCAGTCCATCACACTGCAGACAGTATTCAAATGTCTGTAGTGTAATCGTGTCTGTAATACTTTATTCATACGGACGCGGCTGCGTTACAGAACAGCTACTGTCTATGTTGCATCCGCCTTGTATTTACGCATCCCGGATAGGCCCGCGGGTCATTTCGCAGAACCAGAACTAAGGCTGGTTTCAAAGCACAGTCCAAGAGACCCATACGGGCCGTCCGTACGGGCTCCCGGAACGGAGACACACATGAGGCGCTAGAACATTGTTACATAGCGACGCGGATTGGTCTGTTAGTCCGTACACGACCCGCTCCGGGTAGAGCTCGTACAACGTATCATACTACTCCATCGTTTCAGAGCAGTGCGGGCCCTACCCGCACGGGTCTCATATACGGACGGCCCGTACGCGTCTCCCGGATAGCTGTGAAACCAACCTAAATAAATTAATATCAAGAAGTTGAAACGCCCACGGCGAAATGTAAATGTTCAACCAAACCTATTCACTTTCAGTTTTAAAGCTGTTAGGAAAATGGCACCATTTTGATATACCTTTCAAATAAGAAAGAACCTACTTCATAGATACGCGCGCTTGCTTTACCGGGACAGATACAGCGTAGGTAGCTGCGTAAGCGGTAAATAAGACGCAAAGAGTAGAATTATGACGCAAGACTGAATCGTAACTTCGTAACTAAGTATTTATTTCAAGAGGACGTGTTCGCTTTTACGCGCCTATCACAAAACTGTTTTAAGAAATAAAAAAAAAGCGCCGCATTCACCATTTTTAAAGTGATTCTACCAGAATATTTTCATTGCCAGCCTGCATGATGTACGTAAGGCTGGACTCACACATTCTGAATTCCTCTCTGAATTCAGAGTTGGAATTCATAATTTGAAATCGGCAAACTGCCTCACACATATCTTAAAAATCAGATAAATCAGTAGTCTCGTGTTTCTCGGCTCAGGCAAACGTCTTGGATATGGAAGAGGAATTAATTCTCATCGCACTACTCTTAGCTTTAAATAAATAAAAAAAAAAATTTCGTTCTACATTTATGGCGAGAAAATTACGACAGTATCCTGTCAGATTTTTTGGTTACTACAGAATGTCAGTAGCATCATTTGATGAATTACTATGTTTGCTGGGGGATAAAATTCGAAAGAAAGACACACATATGAGAAGAGCCATTTCCACTGAAGAGAGACTTACAATTAATTTGAAATTAAAATTGTATATATTTCTAACCACGCTATAACTTTTTTTCCCTGTCGTGGTAATCCTCAATGGAAGTGTCCCATATACAAGGGCGGCTTTCGACGCACAATATTAAATTTTCCGTGTCAGCCATCACACTAGATCACAAATTCACAAGTCGCAACACGTCTAACCGTTACTAATCGCAGTGTCAACTGAAACAATTCATAATCTGATTACAGTGTGTGTGTGATCGAGTCTTCAAATGTATAGAAAAACGCGCGTTATGAAATCATAATCTTAAATATTCCAATCCGGAATTCAGAATGCTCGTCAGTGTCATTCTTACAGAGAGATCTGAGAAAAACATAATCTGAAAAAATCTGAATGTGTGTGGATGATAATTAAATTGCATGTAATTCCAGGCTTTCTTAATTAATAATATGAATTCCGACTCTGAATTCAGAGTGGAATTCAGAATGAGTGAGTCCAGCCTAAGCTTCCCTTTTGCAGACAACCCTTACAGTAAACTACTTATTTCCTTTTAGACAGCATCGTTGGACAACGACATGTGCTTGCTGGTGGACGAGGAAGACAATATAGTCGGCGCCGCCACCAAGAGGGTGTGCCATACAGTCGGTCCCAACGGCAAGACGCCACTGCACAGAGCCTTCAGTGTGCTGATGTTCAACTCGGCGGGAGAACTACTCGTTCAGAAGAGAGCTGCTCAAAAAGTAACTCTTCTTATAGTCGCCGGCACGTAACTTGGCAAGAATAAAAAACAAAAACTGTTCCATACATTTTGACCGAGTAGGTATTGCACTTTTCTATGAAACAGCAGGTTTTTTTTTTATAACCAACGAGAATTTCAACGCTATTCAGAATCATGTAAGTACTGAATCCATGGTAACAGTTTTCGCGTCGATGTCCCTGACACCTTGTATTTATGTAGGTAACCATGTGTACACTTAGAGCAGCAAAAAAAATTACCTACACTTTTATTGCTTGCCATTATAATGGTTATTGCCATCATTTATTTATTTTTAAACATGCCTGTTTAGTCAAAAAATAAAAACGCATTCTGCGCATCTACGACTCTTGCCAAATTACGTGCGCCGCATAGATATATTCGTGGTGCGTCGTCTGTAGGTACCTACAGACGACCTCCTGCTGAGACTTATTTGAAACACAAAAAAACCGGCCAAGTGCGTGTCAAACCACGCACAATGAAGGGTTCCGTAGTTGGGATGATTTTATCCCAAGAACAAACTTAACAATGTAGTTGAAAAACATGTTCTCCCATACGGAATGTATAGGAGATCATGTTTTACAAACCGCAAATTTAAGTTGGTTGATCATTACTCGTTAACCTGTACAGCCTACTTAGCTGTGATAGTTTTCCTTTTAATTTCGTTATATATACTACTGCTGTGAATTTTTCACAAATCCAAGAACAACCATTTTTTTTTTGTGTGATAAAACTACATACAAATATACGATATCCGGACTTTTTCCTATGTGCTGTGAGACCTTGCTTCCTGCAATGATTCTAGGTCAACAGGAAGTACCCTGTAGGTTTGATTTATTTGCGAGTATCAAAATACGTCGTATAAAATATGGCCGTATTTTGATAATGTACCATTATCAAAATCCGGCCATATTTTATCCACTCCACTCCACGCATTCCTGGGAAAAGCACTGACAAACTGACAGACAGACAGACAACGAAGTGATCTTATTAGGCGTTCGTTTTACCCTTTTGAGGTACGGAACCCTAAAAATGGTTAACCCTGGACAACTGTGCTAATTCGTACAAGCAAGGCACTGGGGAAACTTTCAAAGTCACTTGCCTACCTACTTAAAGCAAGAAAGCAGGTTCCGAGATTGTAAATGACCCTAGATATTTCTACGTATTTCACTAAACTCTTATGTTTCAGGTAACGTATCCGAGTGCCTTCACAAACACTTGCTGCAGTCATCCATTGCTTATCAACGGTGTTCCAGAAGACGTCACGACCGCCGCTATACGCAGACTTAACGAAGAACTGGGGATACCTAAAGATCAGGTAAGAAATTTAAAATAAGTAACAGTATGATGATCCCGAAGGCAAACATATTCTGGACCAAAAACCGGCCAAGTGCGTGTCGGACCACGCACAATGAAGGGTTCCGTAGTTGGGATGAATTTATCCCAAGAACAAACTTAACATTGTAGTTGAAAAACATGTTCTCCCTACGGAATTTAATGTGAAAAACATGATCTCCTAGATCATGTTTTTCAAACTGCAAATTTAAGTTGGTTAATTATTTCTCGTTAACCTGTAGCTTACTTAGCTCTCATAGTTTTCCTTTTAATTTCGTTATATATAAGTACTACTGCTGTGAATTTTTTCACAAGTCCAACCATTTAGCTAGAAGGGGGGGGGGGGGACACTTAATATTTCGCAAACGGATCCCTGAATCCAAAAATGGTTGGGACATACTCACAATATTTTTGAAAGACCTTTCTACAGATACCCCACAACATGGGGTAGATGAGCAAAAATAACATCCCCACTTTACGAGTAGGGGAGGTACCCTAAAATTTTTTTGTTTTCATGATTTTATTTTACCACTTTGTCGGCATGATTAATATGTATACATATGCCAAATTACAGCTTTCTAGTACTAACCGTCTGAGCTAAGCCGCGGACAGACAGACAGACGGACATGGCGAAACTATGAGGGTTTTTGTCTTGACTTGTTTATTACGGAACCCTAAAAATCAGCTTTTAGTCCAGTCTTATGTAAGGCCGATCTTAAATTAGACTGCGTTGCGGGCCATCTGCTGGATTCTGGCCGCACAGAACCCAGTCCTTGTGATGATTCTTGAGTGAAACCAATCTATCCAGCAGTAGATTGGGTGGCGAATAACCGACTAGCCAAGCCTTGTGAATGCGAAAAATGTTTCCCAAAAGACGACAAGGAATCATTTTGAGAGGAATTGTTCAAAATCCCATGTAGGTATGTATCGTAGGTAACCCGTGCACGGAACTTCTGTCAAAACTGTCAAAAGTCTTAAAGCCGGACTTGTTTCCAGCTAAACCGTGAGGATTTCACATTCATATCTCGGTTCCTATACGACGATCCTGGTGACGGAGTGTGGGGAGAATACGAACTGGACTATGTACTCATCCTGAGAAGCGACGCGCCAGTGAAGCCCAACCCTAACGAAATTGATGATGTCAAATATATCCCCAGGGACAAGATTGACAGGTACGAACAGAACAGTTAATCAGTTTATTTTATTTAGGTTAGGAGCCCAGTAAGCCAGTACCTATGTAAATATCCCATTTGCCTGTCCACTTTACTCAAAGTCAAAGTCAAATAATTTATTTCAATTAGGCACATAAAAGGCACTTTTGAAATGGAATTGATTCTAGTTGCCCCTTCCAAAAGTTAGTTTTCGTATGGAGAAGAAGCAAGGATGGGCAAGAAACTCCACCGTTACTCTTTTAAAATGTTTTCACAATATTTTGTATACATTAATTATATGCGAAGATGAATTATATGTGACGAATTGTATGTCTACTAAGTAAGTAGGTAGTTACCTACTTACTGGAGGTCGTACCTACCTATAGCGAAAACTTCCCTGGGAAGTGCTAAATTCATTATTGTTGCAAACAACGGTCTCAACACTTCCCTACAACACTATTAGGAACTTAATTAGTAGCAATCGCAAGCTCCTGAAAACCGTTTGCACCACGACTAAGGAGTGTATTTTTATCAGTTTCTTAGAAACCCTCAAGGATCCTGTGACGCCATGGTTCAAGCTGATACACCATCACATGCTGCCGTACTGGTGGGACAACCTTCACCGCCTCAAGGAGATCGCCGAGCCGGAGCTGATACAATCATTTATTACTCAAGATTAACGCTGTATCAGTTTCTTTAACACTTTCGACTCCACCCTTTTTTCATAGAGCTCATACTCCATGCCGCCATATATAATGGAAGTGAACCCTTCGGGAGGGTCACCGGCATTACATTTGCGCTAAAGTTAACCCTCGCGGACGGTAACGGCATTAGGTTTGAAACCGTGTTATATTACAGTAAAACGAAGTAAAATTGTGTTTTTAGGGGGTCTTGTCGCTATAGGTAGTATCTCTGTGGGTATTTTCATGTACTAGTGGGGTAGTGTACGTGAAATGATAAAAAATATAAATATTAAGAAAAGTATAATAACTCGCTCCTGATCCCAAGACAGGGATGTCCAACCTTTTACATAATTTACTTCATCTGAAACATTTAGGTTTTACAATGTGGAAATACCGAAGAGCATATTCGAAGCCCGGGAGGAGTCGCAAGATGCTCTTGGCATTTTCTGCGACTTGTCCAAACCTTCGATTGAGTACATCATGATACACTCATCAGGAAACTGTACCATTATGGTATGAGGGACAAGGCTTTCGACCTGACTTCTTATCCAAACAACAGAATTCAGAGGGTCGATGTTAGTGGTAAGAGAATTGCAGGATCTGCGGTCACCTTGGGCATTCCGCAGGGTTCAATTCTGAGTCCTTTCTTATTTCTAAATATAAATAAATATAAGTAAGTCATTTTTCTCTAGTGGTCTTCTGTCTTACCACATAAGGGATAATCACGTTAGTTTTTTTTCTAGCTTATTTTGATATTTATTCATATGACGTGAAAAAGTGATTCCGATAACCTATTTACAGAATAAACAATTTCATTTAATTTAAATATTTTGTGAATATTTTCCACGCCTGAAACACTGGCCTTCTCATAAAAACATTTTTTTATAATAAAAATGCTAGTATTTTAAAACCAACTCTTAAAATCTTGTTAAATTAAACAACAGATTTTATTTTCACATTTTATAATGCTGTATTTGCTAAGAAAAACCTACATTTAAAATGAGGGCTCGCGGCCACCCATATGCGATTAGCCGTCCAGGAGGGTTCCCGGCTGGGCACGCCACAATTGCGGCGATAAGTCCCCTCTTTGAGGAGTGGCTTGAGAGGCGCCATGGCGTCCTCACCTTCCGCCTGACGCAGGTCCTCACCGGACACGGTTGTTTCGGGAGGTTCCTGTTCCGCGTAAGGCGGGAGGAAACGCCCGGGTGTCACCACTGTGTGGATCGCCCGGAGGACACGGTGGAGCATACGGTGGAGGTCTGCCCGGCTTGGGCGGAGCACCGCCGTGTCCTCACGGAGGCGATCGGCGGCGGCGATCTCTCGCGTCCGGCCCTGGTTCAGGCCATGGTTCGGAGCGAGAGTGCATGGGAGGCCGTCACCTCCTTCTGCGAAGCAGTTATGCTCGCGAAGGAGGAGGCGGAGCGCGCGAGGGAGATGCAAGCTGCACGCCCTCGCGGCCCTAGTCGCCGCAGGAGACGCCCCGGGCGTCGGAAGTCCAGAGCCGACTTCCGGCCACCGTAGGCGCGGGCTTGCGGACGGTGAGCAATGGGCAGCTCGCCGTCCGATAAGGACCAGGCCCGTGTCGACGGCGCGTTGTGTTCCACGCGCGCCTCAAAGAGATGTCAGCACCAACCGACGGGGTCGAAAGACCAATGCCTGCTGGGGTTGCGGGTTTGTCCGAAAGGGATAACGCGGCCCCGGCACACAGGCAACGGAAGGAACACGGGTGGGTTTTAGTCAGTAAAAGTCTGACACACCCTCTCGCTCTGCCCAGAGCGGGAGAAGTCATTTGATGATTTCCCATCCTCAAAAAAAAAAAAAAAAAAAAAGGAGGGTTCCCGGCACTGAACGTCTTAATGAAGTAGTTAGTTAGGTACGTAGAAACTTATTTTATAATATTATTTAGATGTAATTGAGTAGGAATAATAAATCTATTAGTTATAGAAAAACAGTCTTTTGATTTAAAGAGTTTCAAATTCCTCACCTATCACCACTTTCATCGTCGAAATATTCTCCAAGTTTAGGTAGGTTTATGTGCCTATAGCTCACACAAAATCAAACCTCATGTAGGTAGATAACAAATCAATAGTAATTTCTGTTATATTTCTTTTCTGCATACAAGCGGTGGCGCACCCTGGATATTCAGCCCGACTACCACATCCGATTAGCTATTATTTGTACCATTGTACCACAGAATTGGTGTTTGATGTGTATATATGTGTCGATTGGATCACCTGCGAGTTCTGCGATATCTAAAGCCACTACATTAAAACTTATTCATAAATTGGCTTCAGCAACTCATCCGTGCTGTTGTCATCCGAAGCTGATGACGTCACATATCGTTTCTTCCCGCGTCTGTATGACACAGAGACCCAATGCAAGGTTCGCGCTTGACGGAACTTCCTCTTCTTGAACACTTTCTTTCTAATTTGGTTCTTCGGTGGTTCAGTGTCGGTTATGGAGCGAAGGAGGTAAGCTTTGCAAGTGATCTGGTTATCAACATGCAGGCCGCCCCTGTAGGCTGTGTGGAGATACCGCCCTGCTATTACTTGTATTATCTGTTCGAAATGAGGTAAATTTAGTCTGGAAGTAGTTTACATCCGCGGACTTATCAAATTATGCAAGAAAATCTAATAATATCATCATTATTATAGACAATCACATATCTGCAATACTTCCTCACATTTCATAGCGTAATGATCATAATATTTATGATTTAAGCAATAGGTAAAATATTCCCTCATGAATTTTAATGGTAGATGTTTAGATATAACTAACAATACTTAACCATTGCTATTATTATGAGAGCCATGACGGCATTGAACCGCCAAGACACTAACATCATTTCACTAATCAATTTTTCCTCACAACCGGCGTCCCATATCGTCAGTTGTGTCTGCAAATATAAGACAATAGGTATATTTTAATATAGGTACTCTGCTTTTGCTTTTTTTTTGCGTAGTTCTTGCGTACTAGAAATATAAATTATAGCTCCGTCAGAGGTCACACGAAGTTTACTATGGAAAATATTTATCGTAATATGTCTTGCTATAGTATATATTATAGTTACGTCTGTGATGGGCTTTAATAATATCCCACAGCTGGGTATAGGTCTTATCTTTTTACCCGACTGCGAGAGGGTTATTGCCAAACTTTTCGGGCCACAAATGGTGTGCTACAACAGCAAACACGCCTACATCGTCACGCCTTCTGAGAAGCAGCTATAAAACGAGATAAATGAACACTAACCTCGGGATTATACTTGTAAATAGTGCCCTTTTGAGTAACTCCGTGGTGTATGCAAGGATACAGTTCATCTGTGGAGCAGCAGCTGTACGGGACGTTGTCTGATACGAACTTGTGGTTTGAACTGTTGAAATGATCGTACTATTACTAAGTATTAGTACGTACTAAGATATCAGACTCCACATACCTACCTGTTCTCCGCTCTCACATCGCCCGTCGTCGGGCTGAATTATAGGGAAATTCCTATTAACTCTATCTACTTGTCATTTGCCAGCCTAGACCACAAGCCGCCAGATACTATTCTGATCATAGGTTAGTTGAGTTAAATACATACTTACTGATTATCTCAGCTTTTACCTTTTACCTTCAAAACATTTAATCGCGCAACACACAAAATTCAAAAGTCGGCAAATGATGCACTCTAAGGTATCTACCGGTAAGGTACGCACGATGACATAATAATATCAAGCTGTACAGTCATTTCCAGTAGATATAACCAGACTTCTCATGGTACGAAAAGCCGATACAATGCGAGGTCATCTAAAACTGGAAATGTATAGGATATGTCGTCGAATGCATGTATGGAGTACAACAAGACTGAAGGCTCCGGCAAACAGACGCGACGACGCAACGTGACACCGGCAGAACAATTTCCGAGAAGTTTTCATATAAATTGTTTCACCAGAGTCGCTTCGCGCCTTTCTGCAAGCCGCGCATACTCTCTTTCTCTCGAGTGACAGCGAAAACTCTCGACGATTCGCGCTCTCTAAAAACTTAATTAGAAAGATAAGCCTCCTCCTCCAAGCATCGCCGCAAACAGTATAATAATTATCATAGAAAAATTGTATTGCATAGTGATACTAACAAAGTTTTAGAATCCATATGTTCCCCATTCATATACCAGGGGATGTAGAACCACTCCTGGAAATTGACTCGACCGCAGCAATGGAACCTAGTCTGGAGTCTGTCTATAGCCACCTTCGATGGCAGATGGCTTGAGTATCTGAGCATGGCTTTTGTTATGCCGCCTTTTATTTTAGCTACGGCAAAATTGTCATAATAGAAATAGACAAAATTAATCCTGCTTATTTACGACATAGTAGGTACTACTATAATTGGACGTAGTTAAGCAGAAAGGACTCAATCCACAATAAGTCACTTTTGAGTTATGGGCGTTTGAAGTTTCAGCTGTAATTTCTCCAATAAAAAGTTAGATTTTTTTTAAATTTTATATATTTTGCCATAGATTTCGAGATATTAAGTGAAATGTGGGTTGAGCTCGTTTTTAGTAAAATTAATGAGGCACGAAGATCTATGTTTACTCTAATACCCGAAGACTGTCATGCATTTTATAATAGCCTTAAGGGAAGCAGCTCTATCAACGAGGATGTTGATGGATACGGGCCAACTCTTGTTTTTGACTTGGAGGATGACGGAAATTAAAATGAGCGCTCATTATTGCGCTGTTTTTTCTAGTTTTTAAAGTTTAATAATGACATTTTTACGTGATTTTGTTAATTTCATGATTAAGGTCAATAAATATATAACTTTTTATAATAATACTTGTTTTTTTTTAATAACTTATTTTCTAGTCGATGGGTAGTTTTGAGTCCATTCTGAGAAAGTAATAAAAAATACCTGTCTTACAAACCAACCCACATTTCACTTAATATCTCGAAATCTATTGCAAAATATATAACTATTTTGATGAACAAATAAAATATAAACTATCTTCATAATAATAACGAGCAAAAATTTTAAAAAAACTAACTTTTTGTTGGAGAAATTACTTCAAACGCCCTTATCTCAAAAGTGACGTATTGTGGATTGAGTCCTTTCTGCATAACTACGTCCAAATGTGCTGTTCATCAAAAGCTGTTTTTCTGAAATATCTTAAGTGTTTTGAGTCGTTTCTGATAAACAAAAAGAAATATTTTATGTCAGTAAACCTATATCACAGAAACTACCCAAACTGTTCAAACTGTGTGTCGTTTCAGATATTTGATAAAATGATATTTCCAATCAAAACTAATACTTAGAAAGGATCCAAACTGTTTGAGTGTATTCAGGTTTATCGACCTTAAGAACATACTCATAGATTTTACGTTACTCAGAAACAATTCAAGCGGACTGAGTTAGTTCAGCAAATATATT
Source organism: Agrochola lota (assembly GCA_947364205.1). NCBI lineage: Eukaryota > Metazoa > Arthropoda > Insecta > Lepidoptera > Noctuidae > Agrochola > Agrochola lota. The sequence continues at coordinate 12,520,052 of OX376235.1, read as the reverse complement.
TTGTGTGCTCTTCATACTGTGGGTTGACTCGGGGTAGTGAGAAAAACTAGTTTCCGTTTACATTTTAAAAATAGGGTTTTCACTACATGATAGATTCGACCCTCAGGAGTACGATGGCATACTTAACTCAATTTTGGCCAATGTGTGGATTGAGTCCTTTCTGCTTAACTACGTCCAATTCATAAGAGTCAACGGGTTTTTAGGGTTCCGTAGTAAACAAGGAACCCTTATAGTTTCGCCATGTCCGTCTGTCTGTCTGTCCGCGGCTTAGCTCAGAGACGGTTAGTACTAGAAAGCTTTGGCGTATGTATACATGTTAATCATGCCGACAAAGTGGTAAAGTAAAATCAAGAAAAAACATTTTTTTTAGGGTACCTCCCCTACACGTACCTAAAGTGGGATGTTATTTTTTTTCCTCATCTATCCCATGTTGTGGAATATCGTTAGAAAGGTCTTACAAAAATATTGTGAGTTTGTCAGAACCATTTTTGGATTCAGGGATCCGTTTGCGAAATATTAAACTTTTAACTGAATTTTTTTGTTAAGTCAAGTGTCCCTCCCCTTCTATCTAAATAGTTGTACTTGGACTTGGAAAAAATTCACAGCAGTAGTATACATATACAGGGTTACTGGTAACTCGACGTATTCCTTGCAGGACGTCATAGTAGGGTTAAAATGCAACAAATTAAGTGTCCAAATGTTCTACCGAAATTCAGTAGTTTTTGAGTTAGTTAGATTTTTAGTTTTTTTATGAAAAATCACAGATTAAATCATTTGAAACCAATGTAAAAATGATTTCCGGCGCGACTGTACTGAAATTTAAGTAATTATTATAGTTGATGCGGTAGCAGATCTTTGTTAATAATTAAAAGTTCAAAAATGCCTAAAATGTTGGCAAATATCACTAACCAAACATTAAATGTTTTGTAATTTTTGCTATAACTTCATAAAAAAAATTGTCTAGTGCAAAAAATAAACACTACGCCTGATGTACAAATTACCCGGAAAATATCCTTGTCTTATCAGCTATTCAGAAAGGTATGATTGTCAATACTTTTGCATGTGTGACAGGGAAGAGAATAGTTTTATGGGGAGCAGGTAAAATTGCGAGACGATCAACCTATTGTTTGGTATTCGTATTATTCGTAGTTTTTACCTGCACTTGAACTTCAAACACTCGGCAAGCTTTGTGATTGGTCACTATTGTTCTCTTGGCATGACAGGGGGTGCGACTTTGCAAAATCTGGTGGTTAGCGTTAGTTAGTCTCAACTCTACGTCGCGCAAGCTCGTGTTTTGTTATCTGGCTATTTCCCTAACTGTTGTCGCCTATCTTGCTCTTGTGCTGTGCTGTGCCTTCATAAGTACTGACTATGGCTGCATATTCTAATCCTGAATACGCTGACATAATGTTGCGGACTTTGTGACGGTAACGCTGCTGAGGCGCGGAGAGAATATCAACTTCGCTTTCCCAACCGCCGACTCCCACACGTTAGTGTCTTCGGATCGACTTATCGGCGAATATCTGAAACTGGCAGTGTCCAAAGAAGCAGGCAAATTGACACTGGTCGTGCCCGGAGATACACGGCTGAGGTCGAGGAGCTTATTCTTCAACGTTTTATTGACGACCCCAGCAGATCGACAAATATCGTAGCGCGTGAGCTTGTCACAGTGGAAAGTCTGGTCTGTAGTTCACTTGTCAGGCCGACATCCATACCACTACCAACCAGTCCAGTCATTAGAAGAGGGAGATCCGAGACGGCTTGAATTTTGTCGTTTTACGACAAAATTCAAGCCGTCTCGGATCTCCTGCTAAAGTGCCGCCGCCGAAAGCGAAAACTTAAAAAAAAACATTCTGTGGACCGATGAGTCATGTTTTCACCGTGATGGTATCACAAATTACCACAACTTACATTACTGGGCACCTAAAGCAGAAGCAAACCCTAAAAAACTGAAACCAACCGCATCCCAGCGTAGGTTCTCGCTTAATGTTTGGATGGGTATTATCGACGACAAATTAATTGGCCCACATTTTTTACACCGAACACTAAATGGGGAACTTTATGAAGATTTCCTAAGAAATCATTTAACAGCACTGCTCACGGATGTCCCGGATGAAAGAAGAACGAACATGATTTATCAACATGACGGATGTCCAGCCCACTTCCGAATCACAATTCGACAATTGCTGGATGAAAACTATCCAAACCGATGGATAGGGCGCGATGGGCCGATTCCGTGGCCTGCACGAAGCCCTGATCTGACGCCGCTAGACTTTTACGTCTGGAGTCATATGAAAGACCTAGTTTATGTGACCCCAGTAAATTCAATTGAAGAACTAAGGGTGAGAATAACAGATGCGGCGGACCAAATGAACAATCACATCAAGAATCACAAAAACCGAAGTCAGGAAGCGAATAAGAACATTTATTCGAAACCGAGGGCAGCACATAGAACAAGACGTGTGAAATGTGTGTAATTAAAGTTTTTAAATTGATAGTGATTAAAAATAAATAATAATGTTCACGAAATTGTTTAATTTGATTTTCCGAATAATCACCTTTTAGTGTGTGGATCACGCTTTCCTGTACTAAATCAAAATCGATTTTCATAATGTAGTCCATGACTTTTTGAATAGCTGATAATACAAGGATATTTTACTATTAATTTGTACATCAAGCGTAGTAATTTTTTTTTGCACTATACAACATTTTGTATGAAGTAATAGCAAAAATTACAAAAAAAAAAAATGTTTGATTAGTGATATTTGCCAAGGTTTTAGGCATTTTTGAACTTTTAATTTTTAACAAAGATCTGCTACGGCATCAACTATGATAATAACTTAAATTTCAGTACAGTCGCGCCGGAAATCATTATTAAATTGGTTTCAAATGATTTAATCTGGGATTTTTCTTATAAAAACTAAAAATCTAACTAACTTAAAAACTACTGAATTTCGGTAGAACGTTTGGTGGCTTAATTTGTTGCATTTTAACCCTACTATGACGTCCTGCACGGAATACGTCGAGTTACCAGTAACCCTGTATAACGAAATTAAAAGGAAAACTATGAGAGCTAATTAGGCTGTACAGGTTAACGAGAAATAATCAACCAACTTAAATTTGCAGTTTGAAAAACATGATCTCCATGGTGGGAGAACACGTTTTTCAACTACAATGTTAAGTTTGTTCTTGGGATAAATTCATCCCAACTACGGAACCCTTCATTGTGCGTGGTCCGACACGCACTTGGCCGGTTTTTATTAATATCTACTCTAAGTAGGTATATAATTTCATAAGTACAGACAAAACATTTAACAACATATCTACTAAAAATTTATCTACACGGTTTCACCCGCTTATGTCTCGATGACGTAGAAATATCGGGACAAAAAGTATAATATGTCCTAATCCAGGTCATGGTCTACCCATGTGCCAAATTTAATCAAAATCGTAACAAACAAACAAACTCACTTTCACATTAATAATAATATAATTATGTATATATGATTAATTGATTATTGTGTTAAATGAATATGAATGAGTTACCTACCTCGTATTATAGTAGACTGAAGTCCAGAATAAAACATGATTGCAAGGAAAATAATGATCATTATTATAAGCGCCCAAACGTAGTAGAAGAGGCCATTCGTGACGTCATATTCTCTCTTTGGTAAACCAGCTTTGAATAACTGATACAAACCGTACAGCTGGTGAACAAAACATATACTGAATAGAATCGAAATCGGTATATTATAAAATTCCTATGGTAACATTAAACCTTTAGAAATTCAGTCGGTTTCAGCTTGCGACCTCGCCCCTTCACCACCGAAAGTGTGTTGTGTGTGAAACTGAGTTCGAAATAAGGCAGCGTAGGATCAAATCCATGTTACTTCACTTTATGGTAAACCTGTAGGTATCTGTATCTGAATAGGAACCTACTCCATGTTATTCCAATCACAATGGAATATTCTTTGGATAGAATTTATGATCATTTTAGTTCAATGATTCAAAAATAACTTAAAAAAACTAAAAAACCCGACTGCAATAACACTTATCCGAAAAGAGAATAAATACCAGCATTATAATCTATAGAATTTTGGTATTGCATTGCAGGCCGCCAAACCCTCAATTTTTGGCTTCGCTGCAGTCGGCTAATAAAATAAAATAAGAGAGGGTTATAAAAACTTTAGCATGCGAGTAGGTATACTTATGTAAGAAGATACCTCTATCACTACTGCAATAACAGATCCACATGCTATAATAACTGGTATAGCATTGCCATCGGGCCAACACACGAGATCCAATAAAGTTCCCTCTTCACTGCGAATTCCTTCTGATGTGTTGACTAACCATATCAGATAGAATATTACTACAGGCATGCATGCCATCATAAGCATTCTTATATTGTTGAATGAAGCCCACGTTAAATACATCTTTGTTCGATTAAATCGTTAATTTTGAAATAGTTTTAATTTTTAGTTCAAAATCGCAGGTCAAAATTGACATCAATAAGATGTCAATTTCGCCAACGATGGTTTTCAGAGTTACTTAGACTTATTCCCACTACCAACTTCTCTCTATATGGAAAAGAAGGGAAGAACGAGAAGGATAATGAATTTTACTACTTATTTATTGCCTTAAGTAAGAAAGAAAGCATGGCATGATAATTATAAGATTCGACGATTCGAACCATTCATATTGCTAAAGTCCGCGCAAACACTCAAGTCCTATAGACGCGGCGCGCGGCGCTAGTGTCTATGTCATTAAATCAAATTGCAAAAAATGTAGTTCCATAATTTTCCGCCGGAGTTTAGTGGTGGCGCAGACTCTAAGCACCAATAGTGGTACATACTGGTAGCACTTGGCAGAAGTGAAATAATTGAACGCACCCCTGCAATACAACTGCGTCAGTGACGGCAACACCTACGTTTGCGATGCTGTGCTTGTCAGTTGTCACTGTAGCTGTCAATGTCAATGAATAATCAGAATTGCTTTTCAACAAAAAATATGTGAAAAATAAATTCCAAATCGGGAAAAAAACTTAGTCTATTTTTTGTTAATTTTTTCTTTATTTTTTAATTTTTGTGACACAAAACGATTACATAAAAGTGGTCTAAGTTACTATGAATGAACAAACTTATCGTAAACTATGGGTGATAAAGTTTTGTTTAAAAGTTGTCTATCCAAAGTACAACTACTACTGCTTCCTCGTTTTCCTCTCGATAAAGTATAGAATTTGGTGCCAAAGGAGGAATTCTAATCGAAAAGCCATGGATTGTTTTGAAGTAAAAACTATTCCATTACATCTAGTAAAATCTCTTATAAAAGAAAGATTGGATGATAACTTGCCAGTTCTCATGAATAAATGCATAATAATATCCAAAGAACAATTTATCCAGCTGGGTAGTGAAAACTTATTCTACCTAGACAATGGAGTACTTTGGGTAGCATTAAAGTTAACTCCAGATGAGAGAAAAAAGCACCAAGAGAAGAAAAATTGCAACAAAGATATACAATTTAATCTTCACTTTATGACTTCAGAGTTACACAAAAAGCTCTGGACTGACACCGCACAAAATGGTGTAGATAATATAAGAGTAGTACCAATAGTTGGATCCAAATATGTCTCAGAAAATATAGCATTTACTAATGAAAATGAGTTTTATAACATTACTTCATGTTTTGGTTTAAATATTTGTAAAGACATCAGTGTGACATTCCACCCGGTGCCCAGTTTAGATAGCTCACCCAAAATAGCAGCAACTGCTGAAGTGAGTCTCATAGTAAATGACTATGACTTAGCCAATGACTTCATCAAAGAGGTTTTAAATAATTATTTTGAAACACCTAAGTTAGTGAGCACTAATGACATATTTACCATAGAGCTCACCCCAGATATGACTGCAAAGTATCATTATAAGTATTTAGACTTAGTGCAATCAACCGGAAGACTATATTTCAAATGTAAGAAGCTGTTTAGTGATATCGCTGAAATGAGTAATGAATCTAACAACAAGGTAGTGCACACATTCTTTATAATAAGAGGTGTGACTCAACTAACTCTAGGAGAAAATGTACACAGCCTAAAGCCAAAGGACGAGTTCTTCAAACCACAGCTAAACAAAAACTTGAATAATATGCTGCATCTGTGTCCTACAGGGCTGAAACACAAATTTAATCAGATACAAGAGACAATCCACCCATTTTTGACTGGAGAAATGAGTAAAGTATCTATTGAATAATCTATTTTGGGTAATTCACTTTTATGATTAAAAAAGGCCTTGAAAAATCATTAACTTGAAACATTTCAGATGAGCTCTTGTCCTCAATGTCAACCCCTATTATTCCGATGCTGCTGCTCACTGGCTCAACTGGATCTGGCAGACATCTACTTATCAAAACATTAGCTAAATACAATGGTGAGTTTGTAAAAGCCATTAAGCCAGTCTACAACAACATGAAAACAAATAATTATAACCCAAAACAACCATCAATTTGAGATGATAAGATATCTTCCTGTACAGCAGCTTCGCTTGCTGTATAAAGTATAGCCTACTAGCTGTTGTCCGTGACTTCGTCTGCGATCGAGGATGAAAAGTAGCCTATGTCCATCTCCAGGTCATTGACTACCCATGTGCCAAATTTCATCCAAATCCATTTTAGCGTTAAAGCATAACAAACAAACTCACTTTCGCATTTATAATATAATAATACATAGTTAGGATGTTACTCAGTAATAATATAGCATTCTACTGGTGAAAGAATTTTTAAAATCTGTCCAGTAGTTTTTGGGTTCATTCATTACAAAAAAAATATTATAATAAAGCGGAATGATTGTTTCTAGGAATGAACTCCCTCCCAGTAGACTGCAATGCTCTCCAGAGTTCTACTGCTAAGCAAACTGAGAGCAAAATCAACTCCACAGTACAGAAGGCGAAAGCAGCTGCCCCTGTTATTGTGGTGCTGGATAACTTTGAGGTATGGGAGTATATTGTTTAAGTCAAGGCTGCTCAACCAATTTTGAAGGTGTGACATAATTTTAATTCTGTGCCTCGCCCGGTGGGCCACCTAGTAAATAAAACTTACCTACAGTTATGGTAGATGCCTAGCTATTAAAATTAAAGCTTCAAGTTACTCATAGATTTAATTTAAATAAAAACTTTAGTGATACCTTTGAAGAGGTTTTTATGCTAACTAAATATCAAAATTTGGCGAAAAATCTGAGGTCCATAATAAAATCAAGTCTGAAAATATGTTTTATTGTTGGCTGATTGAGAATGGGTTCATATCGTAAGATGCAAAATATTTTTTAGACATGGTTTGATAGGTTTTGGCGGGCCAATTCAATTGCGTCGGTGGGCCAATGTGTGGGGCGCGGGCGTGGGGTTGAGCAGCCTTGGTTTAAGTCAACTAAATCGTAAGCATATCTGTTTATTGTAGCTATATTTATTAATAGATAATTATTTAACATTTATTAGGCAAGGATAAATAACTTTCTACATCTCTCTCTATGTTGCCTGGGCGGGCCAATTTTTCTGAGCTCATCCAGTTCATCAGGACAGTAATTATCCATGCCTGCCACGGCAATGGTGCTAGAATTCGGTCACACACTGACGATTTTGGCCTTCTTCTAGGTATTTGCAGTGGACCCCGAAAACAACGAAGACTGTAGAGTTCTAGAATACTTTATTAATACCATCACAGATTTGTACCAAAATTATACCAAATACCCAATCATATTCATCGCAATAACAGAGAGACAGGACTTAAAACCAAATATGTTAAGAATGTTCCTAGAGAAGATCCACATACCTAGATTAAATGTTCAGCAAAGATACGAAATGCTGGAGTGGTTCGCGACTGTAATGCAGCTAAATATAGATGGGGAAGAACAGCTGTCTCCCAACCAGTTGAGCACTGATAAAGAACTAGTGTGCCTAAGCAAATCTTCAAGGGACGTCCTGCAGAGGGTAGCCGCGAAAACTGAGACGTTTCTATACGGAGACTTGGATACTCTACTTCATTTTGCAATAAGAGAGTCATATTTGAAACAGCACAATAGTTACAACCAGCTACCACCGGTGCCTGACTTGCATTTGGTTCAAGAGGAAGACTTCAATTCCGCTCTTGGTGAGCTCTTCCGCTAAGCCTCTCAATACTTAGCTTTTTTGGCTTAAAATTAGATCAAACTAAACATTGATTAAAAATGTCATTTATTCCTAAACAGAGTCCATACGAGGCCTTCAAAGTCAACATTTGGATGCTCCTAAAATACCGAAGGTGTACTGGGAAGACATTGGTGGTCTAGAGAAGCTGAAGAAAGAGCTGTTGAAGACTATAGAATTCCCTATAAAATATCCACATTTATTCAAAAATTCCAGCTTGAAAAGATCAGGTCAGAAATTAATTTTAAGAAGTTTTTAACAATATATTTTTACAGCCTACCTATATCTTTCTAGTTATGTTGTAGGTATACTGCTCTATGGCCCTCCAGGTTGCGGCAAGACCCTCGTAGCTAAAGCAGTGAGCACAGAACTAAATGTCAGCTTCCTGAGCGTGAAAGGGCCAGAGCTACTCAACATGTATATTGGACAGTCTGAAGAAAATGTTCGGAAAGGTGAGTAAAAGAGGTGAGTAAAAACTCACGTGATACAACCTATTTAAAGTGTATTCACATTCTCGTTTCATTATTTATTTAATTCTTCAATTAGAGAAATGTACAGAGGCGGACTTAATGCCATTTTCAACCAGTTAACCTTTGGGTGATGCAGAGGCAAACTATGATAGGTGCAATTACGAAAATTTTTGGAATAAATATTTATTTAAATATAAAGATACACATGTTGTAGGTACCTATTACAAAAGTATAATAATATTATACTTTTGTAATAGGTACCTACAACATTGTGCTTATATTTATTATATTATATAATAAATATAAGCACAAATAAATGTACATAAATATAATAAAACAAATATGACAATCAATGGGAAAACATTAACGTTGTGATGTTACTGCCAGCTTCTTACGAACGTGGTCGCGAACTTTAACTTTCATTACTCATTGTTTTCTTAAAAAAATATCAACTTTACTTTCGTGTACATTAATTTGATATCAGGATAACTAATACTAATACTATTAAGGTTACAGAAATGTTAAAATTTTTACAGAAGTTAAACTAGGCATTAAAGTTGCTTTTCCGAAATCAGATAAACTGGCAATAAAATTGCTACATACCATACCATAAAATAAACCTTAATATTTCAGTATTCGAGGCGGCGCGCGCTTCATCGCCTTGTATAGTGTTTCTGGACGAGTTGGACGCGCTAGCCCCGCGGCGGGGCGCGGCCGGCGACTCCGGCGGGGCCAGCGACCGCGTAGTCAGCCAACTGTTGGCCGAGCTCGACGGCGTCAGCAGCGGGGAAGGTTGGTGAATCATTTGGTTCAATTATTGACTGAATATTCGAGACCAATATAACTCAGATGTATAACAGTGTTCCAGTTTTCCGCGGGGTATCTGGTTCTAAAGTTGTGTTCAAGGTAGAGCAATTTTGAGACACTATACTAGTTAAAAAAAAAAAAACCGATGAAAAATTTCAACGCAGCGGGATTGAGAATAATGTACTAAATCCATGGCAACAGTTTTCGCGTCGATATCCCTGCCACCCTGTATAATTTTGATGTAGTTTCGAAACTAGTTCAGGTTTATGAATTACTTGCAATACAGTAATTACGACAGGCCAGCGACCGCTCCTCAGACTGCTCAATGTAGTTTGTGTGAGCCCGACTTGCTCATGGCCGGTTTTTTTATATATGTCTTACAAAACCGTATTTTTATTATAGTTCTTCTTGGGCATGGTAACTATTTAATTACGATATTTCCCCATGGGAGTACTTTGCAAGTCAAAATAGTTTTTTTTTGTTTGGTCCATACAATACAGTGTCGATTGATATGCATCATCCAAGATGTGCGACAGAACCAAGAGTTCGTAGGTCAGGGACAGACCTCGATATTCTGATGTCATTCTACACACATAACTCACGCCTTCCTGCTTTATTCTTCTATCTATCTTTATATTGCATCTTATTTTTGTCAATTTTTGTGTACAATTTACATCTGCAGTGGTCCTCTGGCCGTTTTACACAAGTCTGAATTTAAATGATTCTAGATGCAGATACGTCGAGTTTCGTTTTCATAATGGGTGCGACAAATCGTCCCGACTTATTGGAGCAATCTTTACTGCGCCCCGGTCGCCTCGACAAGCTCATATACGTGGGGCCCTACTGCGGCTTGCGAGAGAAAACCTGCGTGCTCCAAGCACTTTGTAGAAAGTCAGTATTCGTGCTACGCTAATTTAGTTCTTATAACTATAAACGATGCGTGCTTATTTGCCGTATGGTAAGAATGACAGGCGTTGTGACAGATTTTCCAGATCCCTGGTTTCACCTATCAAGTCCAAAACAGTAAAAGTCTAACACCCTCAGTTGAAACTTAATATTCTAAATAACACTGTCTCTGAGATTCGTTTCCAGTCGCCATTTCGGTGAAGCAAAAAAGGCTTTCGAGTTTCGTCACATACAAAAGAGTCTAATTACTGTTGGTTTCGTATCTGCAGTTACAAGTTACGTGACGAGGTGGATCTGGAGTCGGTAGCGGCTGCCTTACCGGACAGCTGCACGGGAGCTGACCTGCTGCAAGTCGTGTCAACCGCGAGGTCTGCTGCCGTCCGTGCGCTCGTCGCCAAACTGCATGCTGGTAACTTATTTCATACTTGTCTCGATAATATTACTGCTGAGTGTCTTCGAGTTTGCAACTGGGTGCACTGAGCTCATTGGACTGTGGACAGATATGGCGAGAATAAATGAATAGGGAGAGTCATTTTCCAACACATTAGATTCCCTCATAGCGGCAACATGTTAACAAAAAATACGAACGCAATTAAAATTTATATTTATTTCTATTGTAACTAAGATCAATATCGCGCACCCTACATCTTTTGACAAGTGCTGCAATCATTGGACACTCATGGCCCGGTAACTAACTAACTATTGGCGGCGCTGTCAGTGAGCAAAAATTATTAGATCTTGTCAATTTTCATAGTGATTTCGTTAATAAAGCCAACAAGCCAGATAAGTTTGCTGCACTATTATTATTCATTCTGTAAGAAGACTATAATACAGTCCTTTCACAATTATTTTGTCTTTGATCACTGTTAAAATCACAGTGATCTTTATTTTCGTTACAATAAGGTTGCTGTTGGGTTGCGTGTCAGAGATAAAATAACTGTGAAAGGATTGTATCAACCTGTTGGGAAAGCGTAGTTTGTAATAAGTGCAAGCAAATATAGCACGTAAGGTGCTCGACCCTCTAATTCTTTGACTGATCATACGCTATAGACATTCATCACCAAACGCCAGATGCGAAGGCACCTTTAAACACCATTTTCATTGAAAAAAATGTTGACCACCAGTCGTGCAACATTGCATGAAAACGGAACATTAGCAGGTTGCCAGCAACATTTCAACATTCCATGTTACCGTCCATAGTGTTTCCTGCAACACAAAAGCATGTTGACGAAATATTGTTCCGCAATTTTGTTCCAAAATGAATACGTGGCTTTAGGGTAAACAATTATGCTTAAGGGACATGCGCTAAGGTAGCCCACGAAATTCAAATTGTCTTTAGTTTTTTACATTTTGCAGGTCAGTGTGAGGTTATATGTTGATTAAAATATGATTCGCGACCGTAACCAATATGGCTTCACATAATTATAATCATTACAATCAGCAATACAACTCCATAAGTAAGCACAATCGCCAAATGTCATGATTTCATGAATAGTCATTCAATGCGATTATATGAACTTAGAGAGTTGTATTGATCATTTTTATGATTATAATTCTATAAATAAACATTTGATACTGCGGCGAACCATATTTAGATCAACATACAACATGTCACTTAGCTGCAAATTGTAAAAAACGTAAGAAAATTTGAATTTCGCGGGCTACCTTGACGCTTTCGCCTTAATCTAACTACCAACCCGCACGGGACCCGCGTGGTTGATTACGGCCCACTCCCTGCCACAGAGCGGCCTGTGTCCTAGCAGTGGGAACATTATAGACTCATTATGCTATGCTTATATTATACAAGGTGTTCCTTTCGATATCCCATAACTCTAGGCCCTAGGGTATTAATGAGACCAAAGAATAAATTGGCACATGAATTATTTTTAAAATTATTATTATTTGAATGTGTTTGACATTTCTCGGGACCATGAGGTTCCGGACCTTTAGAAGGCCTAAGAGGGGCTGAAGCCAACTCGCAGGGACCCGTTAGACTGATGAGGCACTAATCGACGATTATCTCTTTATGCACTATGCAAGTCCACCCAAGGACAACCCCCGGTTGGTGTAGGACTACTGCAGGATATGGAAACAAAGATATTGGACTGGATTTGGGTGGCTTAAGTTGACTGGTGACCTGGAACTATGGACGGACTATGGCCCCTGCCTGATCAATGTTTTATATGTACACGGATAAAATGCCGGGGGTGACTTCCACACTCAATAATGGGCCCTCGAAAACGGTCGCTAGCACATAGTGACGTAGCGATAAAAGGGTAACATGTTCTTAGGTGCTTGAGAAGTGGAGAGGTATTCCACGGCTTTCAGAACAATCCCAGAGTCCGGAAGGTGGTCAAGATCCCTACGAGCACTTACTGGAATATCTCCTTCCTCCGAGCACGTTTGCTCTTGCGAATATCCACTCAAGCCAGCCAATTAAGGCAAGAATGAGGTGGGAGCTCTGTTCTTCGTCAGTGTTCACTCCAGACGGCAAATAAAGGCAAAAAGAGATGAGGAACAAGATTTCTCCCCGGAGATAGGGTCCGTGAGGTCGCTACTGCCCAACAGCTCGCCACATGCTGCCCTGCGGGTTTCTGTATCTCTCTTGGTCTGGCTCCTTACCCTAGACCTGTTCCGGCAAAGTAAACTCTACCGGCACAGAGCCAGAGTTTGGAGCGCGCAAGCCCCACCACGACGTCAACGTAGAGATACAGTTATTCTTTTTTCATTTTTCATACAAATTAATTCGCCAAGTTACGATTATTTATGTAAAACACCCAATTACAAAAAAAAACAGACAATTTTGTCCATAAAAAAAAAAATAACAATGTCGCGTTTTCTTATCATTTTAAAATGAATGATTGGTTTGAATGAAAATGATTTACCCGTACTTCCAATGAACTTAGATACACACATCGAGAGTCTACTGTGGGTCTACTGTGTGTGTGTCTGTGTGCGTGTTGTTTCTTCGAAAGAACACTTGTTCTAAAACAGTATGTATTATTTTTACTTTAAGCATATAATAACCTTACGAATTATGGGACCTCAAAAGGAACACGTTGTTTATGCTATTTATTTTTTTCTTCGATAATTTGTTCTTTCTCCCGCTCGCTGAAGCCGAAAGATACCTTAGTGGTAAAAATATATGTTTGTTCTAGGTGCAGTGAAAGAGAGTGAATTAAGTCCCGATTCGGTTATCCTCGGAGTTTCCGAACTGCTACATGGAGTGGAAACATTCCGGTCGTCAGTCACTGAAGAAGAATTATCGTACTACGAATCATTGAAGTCACAAATGTAGCACCTATTACAAATCTAGTCTCATATTATTTATAACATTACGCCTGTATCTCTGGTAGGGGTAGGGAGAGGAACATAGTATACCTACATTTCGCCTTGTATATAAATAAGTTAATTATTTACTTTATACACTTTATTTATTAGTGCAATATGTGAACCATGGACTGAGGGTAAAAGAAATGGGAGCTTATTTAAAGGCAAATTGTTTTTTAATTTAAATATGCAGTTGTTTTCTTTTGCACTTCCGACCTTTACGACTGCGCGCCGCGCCCTTGCTTCGCGTGGGTTTTTACGACATGACAAGACATCGAGATTTCTTTATTATGTATATGTAAGTGTAATCCTACTAGTATTATAAATGTGAAAGTTTGTATGTTTGGATGTTTGTTACTCAATCACGCAATAATGGTTGAACGGATTTGGATAAAATTTGGCACACAGATAGTTTATGACCTGGATTAACATAAATGATACTTTTTATCCCCGTAGTACGTTCCCGTGGGATAATAAATTTCCGGCCTCCACGCGGGCGAAAGCTAGTATTATTATAAAGCGGTAAACCTTCCGGAATAAATTCTTAAAGTGATGTTGAAAAGCGTATCAAAATCCGTTGCGTAGTTTAGAAAAACGACGCCGTCATACAGGCAGACAACAAAAGCGACTGTAATTTACATTTAATAAATTTTAATTCGTATTAGCAAGTCCCAAAAAAATAACAATTTACCACAGACAGGACCAAAATTAATAAAATTTAAAAAAAGTATCCAACTGTCTTTTCATACGTCCCGGTTACCGCATAGCCGGTACCGACTGGCCGGTAACACATTTTTCACACGACCCAACCATAGCGTCTGGATCGTCCGCGCCGGTGCATATGAAAGCTTGATGCGTGTTCTATTGAACACTTACTCACCGTGGTGTATTCACCACGGTGAGTTCGGCCGCAGACTAACCGGTAGGCGACGACCGGGTCATAGTGGTGGACTCGGTGTGCACCCGGCGACCGCTTACCGGGCAAATTACGCCGTTACGTGTGAAAGATAACGTGCATACACAGCCACCGGGTACCCAGCACCGGCTATGCAGCAATCGGGACGTATGAAAAGGCACTTAAACGTGCGACAATCTAAGAAGCCCGATTTAACACCTATCAAAATATTTTGTGTAGTGACGGAAAAAAATATCAGTTGATAACCGATTCTTGAGACATATCGATTTATCATACTTAGAGTTTGTAATCGATACTTTACCTACATTGCTTAAAACTGATTCTCGAGGCATATCTTTTTATTACACGTCATCATCATGATCACGACGAGTAAATAAATATATTCACTTTCGTCATTTCGGATAATCCAGAAAAATTATGTATGATCAGTTGAACTGTCTTCGTCGGTTACCATTATAATAATACATTTTCCATCATATTGTCAGAATGTACAGATATCTTCTAAAGTCTTCCGTTATAATTTTCTTTCGATCGATTTTGTTTTTATATGTTTAAACATTTAATAAAACGAATTATACTAGTAATTATACATTTTCTCTTTTCTTATGTAATGTTTGTACAAGTACCTATCGATTTTTCAGTATATCGATTTTATACGGTCAAAAAACGACTTAAAACGGTCACAACACTACAGCAACGAACCCAAAGACATGACATTGTAATAACGCTCTGTCGGAATATGAATCAATGAATAATTCGTGTTTTTGACTGCGCTTTTCCAATATAAAGTGAAACTCGGCGCTAACGAATGATACTCATTGTTATAGTGTATTGATAACATAGAGATTCATTAAGATAATGAATTTTATATTTCGATTTCTTTCGTAGACGTTCATACAAAGTTATCGCGGCATGTGTAATGAGAAACGTCAAATCGGGCTTCTTAGATTGCCGTCGGTTTACAGTAGTCGCTGTGTCGCTGTGTTGCTAGTCGATGTGTAACATCTGACATCTTGGCTGGCGTATAATATATGATTATACAATATTCATCATCATCATCATCATCAAAGTCAAAGTCAAAGTCAAACAATTTATTTCAATTAGGCACATAAAAGGCACTTATGAACGTCAAGTTTACACAAAATACCCCGGCTCCTGTTACACGCTTACGTTCCTTTTCATGAAATCACTCCCACACAAGAAGCGAGAGGAAAACTGTAACACAAAAAAAAATTACAATTGATTGCCAGCGGAAAATTGAGAATCTACATTTTTTTAAATGTAATGTGTTCTCGATGCAATGGCATATACACTAGCGCCGCGTCAAATGGACTTCAGTGGTGGCGCGGACTCTACCTACACATTTTATCCCCCGCCGCAGGCTGGGTGCGGGTTGGTGGACGTTGTCTTCATAATTTATATAGCAGGCAATTATGATGGTGATGGGTTAGTACCTCTTGTGTCCACAATAGTCTGTAGTTGACTCGAGTCGTGCGTCGATGGTGGAACCACTGAGTGACTACTGCTCTATTTATTAATTGATTAAATACTAATTTCATAATTAATTAAACAAAAAATAATTATGAATGAAATCAGTCAATATCAGATTCATAAAACAATATTATATAAGTAGGATAGTATACAATCTTAAATATAATATACATCTAACACTAAAATATATAAATTATGTACAAGTACTTATACAGAGGAAATAAAAAATAAAAATAAAATTAAGGAAGAGCTCATTGGGCATCAAAAAATTCATCCTCATCGCTGTCAGTTGGAAAAGTGCCCAAAAGGCTGGCAGCATTGCCACGTTGGATGGCAATGCTGATTCTTTGACCAAAAAATTGGCCAGCCCTCTGGTCACGTGAAGAGTCGACCAACAGCTTGGCGATGTCCCGAAATACTCGATGAGCACTCGGACCCCACGGCCCTAGTGTTTCAACCCCAAACGGCTCAAAAATATAGCTACCAATAAGGTTGTTATATTTGCGCCGTTTGAGGTTTTCCGCACCTGCAGCAGCCGCCCCAGCACAGCCCGCCGTGCTAGGAAGATGGAATGGTGCGAGGGTTGCGGGATATAGTTGCTCCCGAATATTCGGAATAAAACCATTCACTGTGATACATAGGTTATATAGTTTAATCAGCCAGGAACACTCACAAAATTGTAGTACACTAGGTAGATTGATACAATCAGAATAACAAGTGATAGTGGCACAAAAGAAATAGTGAGAACCTGGATTAATAACTAACAAACAGTCAATACCCCGAAAAATAACCGTCTAGAGTTTTCGTCCAAAAACGTAGTGATGTGTCACTATCGTAGGGACGTTACATAGTGATTCGGGTGAACGATTTGTTCATCGCCACAGGGTGTCGACGCAGGTTGCATCCCACACCAAAGGCCTACCCAACTTCCAAGGCATTATGGTCATTCCGTCTGGCCTCTTCCAATCGTCGCGTGCCAAGCCATTGGGTTCTAAAACAGCTGGCACCCGGCGCAACGGTGACAAGAGCCCGACGGATGATGTCATTAATGCTTGCGTGCCGTTCCAAACGACCAGCGCTCTTGCTGCAGGAAAGGCCATGGTGTCCGATACGGTCGACTGCTTCACCGCACTGACAACGATGCGGAACCCCGCAAGGAGCGCCCAATCACAAACTTGTAGCGAGCCGGAAAGTGGTGTCACCTAGCATAGTGCCTATGTTGGGTGAAGGTGCCTGAAGCCAGAGGCCCGATTCCCATTCTCCCACAGCCAATAGGCGGGCACGCTCAGCAGTGTTGGTGGACGTATTAATGAGGTTATTCCGTACCAACCTGCAGAGCGGCTCATCCCACTGTCTCTGGGAAGAAGGGTTCTCGGGCTGCTCCGTGTCCGGACAAGCCACTTTCCAGGCGTTCATCGCATCAGTCAAACACGGCACTTCAGAGTCAACCTGCGAAGCGGTTCAGATTCTTGTGGTTAACTTTTCGGTGCTGTGGACCGAGGACAGGAACTTACAGTAACAGTAAGCTTACACTAGAAATTTTGCGGACGCCGAGCCCACCAAAGCGAATGGGTAGCGTGGCTTGCAGCCACGCGCGGTCGTCCAGTGCCACATTTATGATTGATGTTAGAGTGCTTCAAATTGATTTGGTCGATTTTGTCTAAAAGGTGTGGCTTCTTCCATAAAGGGGAAGAGTGGAGAGAATACATGAAATTTGGACCGAAACAGCAGTATCTGATAAGAGTGAATGCCGAGTGTAAGTTGATTTTAGAAAGTCTATCCAAGATGTCGTTGAAATGTTTAATTTTTTCATCAATGAAAGATGAAAAACTGTCTTCTAAAATTGGGGAACCTAGGAGGTGCAGTGAACTTTTTTCCAAAACTTTGATATCTGGGGCTATTAAATTGAATTTCTGTATAGTCGATTGTCTGTCGGTATTGTCACAAGGGTAAATTTCACATTTTGAGTAGTTGAAGTCAAGGCCGATTAATTGAAACTGCTGCTTTAGGAATCGGAGATCTTTTAGAACAGTATCTACGTCGCCTCCTAGAGTCCCATCATCTAAATACCATACATAAAATTTTGAATTTAGACGATTCGTAAATAATTGAAATTGCTTTTTCATCAGAGGCGCTATCATTACCCTCGCTTAATTCAACAACGGTGTGGACTGGCGCTTGGTACGTACGAGTTGTGGTACGGGTACTGAAATCTTTATAATGATGAAGGATTCCAGAAACATGTTGAAATCTCTATTCTCTGTCAAGAAGCAAGGATCATGCAGTGCAAACGCACAGTAAGGATGGCTCGTTTATTTTTATTTTTATGGTGACATCTCGCAGATCAACATTGGCTGTTGCTTAACCGGACTTTCCTGTGCCTCACTCAATTAAGGCCTCCAGCCAAGGCATAAAACTTATAAACTAAGCGACTACACGTTGAGAAAACCCCCCTCTGTGGGTTATGGACTTTAGCTTAAGGTGTCGCTGGGGCTTACGCCAGCGACGGGTAAGCCGAGGTCCGAGGTGTCCTAACACCAAGGGACAGGCTGGATCGGAAATAGTGCTACACTCCAAGTTGCATATTTATCTAGTTTTCATTTAATTTGTGATCGACACAAAAGTAATCATAAACAAAACAATAGCGGCTTATAGACGATGAACAGTGCTGCCACACCTATGACGAGCTTTCAGTTAGAGTTCCTCATAACCTATAACCCCATTGCATAAGGGTAGAATGAACGCAGTAAAACATTAAAAAACTCAAAACCACTAAACAATATTGACCTTACGAGTTTTATTCTAGTATATTAACTGGTCACGTACTGTTAATGCACCCGTGCCGACCGAAACCATACCTTAGCCGATTTAAATGTACTAAATAAATAATAAGATAATGTTATCCAACAATGTCTTGCACTACAAAAAGTGCAAATTATAATCGCTCACAATTTGTTACACTACACATTTTCGTCGAAATCTGTGTGCACGTGAGATTTTGTAATCGCTGCGTGTGTATTTAGCATTATGAAATTATTGTTTTAGTTTTTGAACGTAAATGTCAGAACACTTCTATTCATAGACAATATTATCCAACCTTCTTTCCGGTTTCAAGATGGTGAGTGAATAAGCTGTCGCTTTATAATTTTCGATTTTCATTGATAAAATTGTGATTATTACGTCTCTATCAACAAATATTATAAAAAAATTAACGCATAAATATCAAGTGACTAAATTTGGATTCATTTTCGTGTTAACGAGAAAATATTGTGGAAGAGTTGGGATGGTGGGACCTCGTGGCGAAGCTTGTCAACAATGTTTTTGTAATTTCAGCCGCCCAAGAAGGACACCAAAGCTTCGGCTAAGCAGCCTCAGAAAACACAGAAGAAGAAGGAAGGATCCGGTGGCGGTAAAGCCAAGAAGAAGGTAAACAATTTGCGAACATCAAAAAGATAGGTTATGTCTGCGTGTGACAGACAGTGTATGCCTAAACTCCGGTAAAGTGAATACTGTGAATAAAATGAGGAATAAACTACAACACATGATCTGTGATTATAATCGACGCCTGATTACACCTAAGTTACCAAGGAATACGTTATCAAAACGTATTCCTTCTTACCAGAATTCAGAAAATAACTAATCACGAGTGGAAGAATAAAGTAGTTGCATTGCAGGTGTATCGCCAGATGATTATACATCTAAACTTGAACTCTGTGAGAGTAAATTTACTGATATATTGAGGCTGATGGCAACACCTTGTACCCTGAACCATGTTCATAAGGATGGAACTCCATATATTAGGAACTACTAACATATTTTTTCACCTTGCAGAAGTGGTCCAAAGGAAAGGTCCGTGACAAGTTGAACAACCAGGTTTTGTTTGACAAGCCCACATATGAGAAACTGTACAAGGAAGTGCCCCAGTACAAGCTGATCACACCTGCTGTTGTCTCTGAAAGGTTGAAGGTCCGAGGCTCGCTCGCAAGAAGGGCACTCATCGAGCTTAGAGAAAAAGGTATGGTTTTTATCTTAATAACACTGTAGCCTTACCATTTGGAAATTGGAGCTTGTCAAATTATTTATACACAATGTGCTTTTTGAAGCAAATAAAACTTACAATTTTTCCCAGCATAAGCCAGTAGCACAAACTTCTATTATTCATTAGTGTCGTTAACATAATTGTTTATTTGAGCACTCAAGGTTACCTTCTTTGTACCAATTCCATTCTTGAGTTTATTTGGCAGAAGAAGATAGTGCCTGTCCAGACTGAATCAGAATCTAAGCGTTGTTTTTATTATTGCAATTAAAATTGAGTAAATAATATTCAAGTAAATGTATGACATCTTTTTAAGATGTCACCAAATGTGAAAATAAAATATGTTGAATGACTAATTAATTTTTTATCATTCATTAGACCAACTAATAATACTTAGGGCCTGCTTCACCACCTACAATTAAATTCTCGTTAACTTACTCGGCAGATATCCTACAACTTCTGTTCCATTTTTAAATTTATTTGATAAGTGGTGGCTATTTGGAAATCGTGAAGTAGGCCCTTACTATGATATTTTCACTATAAACCCAGACTGCTCAGCAATTGTAAAATATTGTGAAATCAATTGGTTTTTTTTTTTAATTTAGATGATTTTAAAGAAATTAAAATTTTGTGATGAACCTTATTACTGGATACACCATGACAGTTACAAACTGATATATTGAGTCTGAACTTCTGTTGCAAATCACAAAATACCTTAGGTGTATGCAACATGTACTTGATACTTTTCATTTTATTGTTTCAGGTTTAATCAAACAGGTAGTCCAGCATCATGGTCAGGTCATCTACACGAGGGCCACCAAGGGTGATGACCCCGTCGCATAAGATTATGTATAAGTAAAAAACAATAAAAAAAAATAACAAAACAAGTTTGTTTCATACATTTATAATCCTTCTCTTAAAAATTTACACACAACAAGGATAAATTCAACTGGCATATAGAGAGAATTCATTAAAACAAAATATTTTATTAGAAAAATTATAACTTGTATAGTTAGCAGTGTTTCATTGTACAGTAACTTTGTGTTTCTCATCAGGGTCTATGGCTGCAAACTTAGCGGTAGGGTACAGATCGCGCACGCGATCCTTAAAATTAAACGCGTGCTCCTCGTTAGCTGTCTCGACAACCACATTGACCTGAAATTAGCACAAGTTACCATCATGCATGCTGATTATAGTATCAAGTCAATTGCTGTGTTAGCAGACAGATTTACACTGCTGAACAGAAGCTTAATCCTAACTAATAACGAAAGTGAGTTAAAAATATAACAGACTATTAGGAAGGTTTTGTGCCTCGTGTCTTGTGTTCTTTTTTTGGGTTCCGTTCCCGAAGGGTGCCAACGGGGCTCCTAGCACTAGGGTTGCCAAACGTACTCTAACTTAATTGTACTCTAAAGTCCCCGTCATGAGAAGCTATAAATTTTGTAAATAAAGACCTACTAATTTACGTAGCGACAATTCAATCAACAACAAATAATCCCAAATTCAATCAACTCGAAAGTAAAGTGGGTACATGTAATACGAAACGATTGTTTCGCTATGTAAGTAGAAGTTCTTTGTTTACAGAATTTATAGCCTGTGACGGGGACTTTATTTGTTTATTACGCTTTCACGTTAAAACAGCTGAACGGATTTTGATGAAATTTGGCGCATGGGCAGATCAGACCTGGGTTAGGACATAGGATACTTTTTATCCCGATATTCCCACAGGATCGAGACTTATGCCGGTGAAACCGCGGGGCGCAGCTGTTGATAATAAACCTACTTGGTGAACAAGGTTGTTTGGGGATGTCGCCTAATCATCATACTTGGCAATCGACCCCTCTTATACCTGAGTATCACTGCGATAATCAGCTGCCAAGTGTAGTGATAGTGGAAATATTTCATAACACAAGGAGAACGAAAAAAACCGGCCAAGTACGAGTTGGACTCGCACACGAAGGGTTCCGTACCACCGTACAATATTTAAAATGACTTACTTATTAAAAAAAAACTACTTGCTAGATCTCGTTCAAACCAATTTTCGGTGGAAGTTTACATGGTAATGTACATCATATTTTTTTTTTAGTTTTATCATTCTCTTATTTCAGAAGTTACAGGGGGGACACATTTTACCACTTAGGAAGTGTCTCTCGCGCAAACAAAAAAAGCAAAGGAAAGAAATGATATTAGAAACCTCAATATAATTTTTTGAAGAGCTATCCATAGATACCCCACACGTATGGGTTTGATGAAAAAACATTTTTTGAGTTTCAGTTCTAAGTATGGGGAACCCCCAAAATTTATTGTTTTTTTTCTATTTTTGTGTGAAAATCTTAATGCGGTTCACAGAATACATCTACTTACCAAGTTTCAACAGTATAGTTCTTATTGGCTGTGACAAACGGACGGACAGACAGAGATGACGAATCTATAAGGGTTCCGTTTTTTGCTATTTGGCTACGGAACCCTAAAAAGAAAACTTTAATTGCCACAGAAACGCACATAGCGTGAGCGCTGTCGCAGACAAGCAAGCGCGCGCAGTCGAGAAACAAGGCACATAAGCTGTGGCTTGTGTGCATGGGCGTAACCAGCGATGCCTAAAGCTGGGAACAAATTATCGGATGCGTCCGTAAACCGCGGCTGAGTCGCGGCTTATTTGTATCTGGATAATACATTTAATACTACACTGCAGACTATCGGTCGTAAGTCGCGGACGTGCCTTTGAGAGTTCGGACGTCTGATGGTCGCGACTGTCAGCCGCGGCTTACGGACGCGTCCGATAATTTGTTCCCAGTTTAACTGTGCGTTTGCACTGGCGAAACATCGCAACAAAACATCTCTAGTTATTGTCAAAACTTGTATGGAACATTGGCAGAAAATAGAGATTCCAACATGTTTTGTTGTGAATGTTTCGCCAGTGCAAATGCACAGTAAGTACCTAAGTACCTACTGTTGTCGATAAAAGTTGTGTTAGTCACGTTAACACTTAGGTACTTTGCAATTACAATATATGTATGTATTATGCATTATCTAATTTTAGAAAAAACCGCGCCGCGCGGCCGTTGTAAGTTTTATCAGCAATGCCTTATTCTACGGCTACAATTGAATGGTCATTCAGTACCTACACTCAGACGCGTAAAAACAGCTGCGATCAACAATGGTCAAAAAAAGGTTAAATGGGCTTTGGTCAGTGTTATGTTGTATCTTGATCAAAATATGATTCTCGATCATAACAAATATGTATTTACAGAATTGTAACATTATAATAATTACTACATCACTCTAAGTTAGGTTTGTTCCATTGAATGACTTTTTCATGAAATCATGACATTTCTGAACAAATATAACCTAAAGAGATGTAGGTATTATTGATTCTAAAGATTATAATTCTACAAATACCTATTTACTTACTTATTTGTTATGGTGGCGAACCATATTTTAATCAAGATACAATCTAACACTGACCAAAGACCAACAGAGCAAAGCCCATTTAACCTTTCTTTGACCATTGTTGCAAATTGCAAAAATGTAGATCCATCTTAAGAAATTTCTGATCCCCCCCCCCCCCCCCCCCAGGAAAAAGCTGGGTACTTCCATGCTTGTGTGCCTTTTTTCTCGACTGTCCCAGGAGGGTAATGTTTATATAATTTATAAAAGGGTGGCTTATTTGCCAGACACCACAGCCCGATAAACAAGACAATGGTAGTCGGGTGCCTGAATCTTGTTTGACTGAACAAATTGACTTGCTACATAAAAAAAATTCAAGAGGATTTTCCAAAAGTAGGGATATCATTAACATAAATACCCAAGTGGTCCCGACATCGCTGTGCACCCACATCTGCTCTGTAATCAAACTCTTGAGTACGGCGCTCTCATCGGATATGATCTTTGCGAGTTGTTCGAGCCCACCATGGTGGTCAGGGACGGGCACTGCGAACCTCATCAGCCGCCCACTAGAGCCAAGGCCGCGTTGTATATTACGCGCGAGGCGCCCAGAGTCGATGTTACCACTGCTTACAATGCATACAGCCCTGTACAAAATGAATTGTTATCATCAGTTCAGATAGTACCTACCGTAATATCAACTGTGGTCATATTTTCTGGTCGATTCCAGCCAAAATGTGAGCCCATATACCTATCACATCGGTAATTTATAAGACCTAGGTAGACAAAAACTGAAAAGTCTGAATAGGTAAATAAAATATAAGTAAACATCTTTTTAAAAGGAGGATCCGCAGTGTTAGGCTATTAAATTCATGTTCCGTAACTTTTCCTTAACTAACGTGTGTATGTGTGAGATGTAGGTATGATTATAATTCTGTAAATGCATATTTGTAACACTTTCGACTTCACCCGCTTTTCATAGAACTCGCACGCCATGCCGCTATACATATTGGAAGTGAACCTTCCGGGAGGGTCACCGGCATTACGTTTGCGCTAAAGTTTACGATCGCAGACGGTCAACGGTTTAAAACCCTGTAAAACGAAGTAAAATAGTGTTTTCAGGGGTCTTGTCGCTATACGTAGTTTCCAACCTTTTAATTTTTTTGGGAATATTATAACTGTGAACAAAAATATTAAATTTAAAATAAATGCTTGTATTTTACAACCAACGCATATACTAATAAGTTAATCTTGTTAAAATAATATTATACATCAGATCTTATTTTTACGGTTTAAAATGCTGTGTTCGCTAAGAAAAACCTACATTTAAAATGAGCCCTCCGCGAGGGCTCCCGTCATCCCATATGCTACTAGGTGAACCATCCTGGAGGTCACCCGGCATTGAGCGTGGGTCGCGAATCATATTTTGATCAAGATATAACCTAATACCTACTGACCTGCAAATTGCAAAAACCGTACGAAAGTTTTTAATTCGCAGGCTACCACTGCGGTGGGAACGCCACAATTGTGGTGGTAAGTCCCCTCTTTGAGGAGTGGCTAGAGAGGCGCCACGGCGACCTCACCTTCCGCCTGACGCAGGTCCTCACCGGACACGGCTGTTTCGGGAGGTTCCATTTCCGCATAAGGCGGGAGGAAACGCCCGGGTGTCGCCACTGTGTGGATCGCCCGGAGGACACGGTGGAGCATACGGTGGAGATCTGCCCGGCTTGGGCGGAGCACCGCCGTGTCCTCACGGAGGCGATCGGCGGCGACGATCTCTCGCGTCCGGCCCTGGGTCAGGCCATAGTGCGGAGCGAGAGTGCATGGGAGGCCCTCACCTCCTTCTGCGAAGCAGTTATTCTCGCGAAGGAGGAGGCGGAGCGCGCGAGGGAGTCGCGAGCCGATTTCCGGCCACCGTAGGCGCAGGGTTGCGGACGTTGAGCAATGGGTAGCTCGCCGTCCGATAAGGACCAGGCCCGGGTCGACGGCGCGTTGTGTTCCACGCGCGCCTCAAAGAGATGTCAGCACCAACTGACGGGGTCTGTAAGGACCAATGCCTGCTGGGGTTGCGGGTTTGTCCGAAAGGGATATCGCGGCCCCGGCACACAGGCAACGGAAGGAACACGGGTGGGTTTTAGTCAGTAAAAGTCTGACACACCCTCCCGCTCCGCCCAGAGCGGGAGAAGTTATTTGATAATTTCCCACCCTAAAAAAAAAAAAAGGCTACCACTGCGGGTCCACCCTAAAACAAGCATTTAATGAGCTAAAAAGTACCTACTTACTAAATAAAACATACGTAAACATAGGTACCTACATAACTTCATTATTTTCTAAAAAGCTTGAGGCGCGCGTGAACGTCCTTCTTACACTTAAAGAATAACCTCAAGCTTTTAAGAAAATATGAAAATTGTTTACGAAAGTTTTATTTACCTACTTAGTACTTTTTAGTTCATTAAATGCTCTATCATCAGACCCTGGAGTTCAACCAGCACACTTAGCATGACCACAAAAGAAACGGGTTTTCTACGGATTTTGTCGACGGAAGAATAGACAAAATGTGCTATAGGTAGTAGGTAGGTAGTTTACTTCTTAAGACAAATCAAAATAACCGAAAGACAAGGCGGGGCGATCTTGTTTCGTTGAGGAGTTCTAATGGCGAGCTTTCAGCTCCATCATCAGATCCTGGACTAGGTACATCTTGAACTAACGTACTTAGTCATCAAATCCATTTGGATTCGATGACTAAGTTCGGCCATTTGGCCGAAACACAAGTGTAATAGCACTTGTCAAGACAAATCTAATGGATGCAAACACGACGGGGCTATCTGGTTCACCTGAAAAGTGCCCGTCACCACCTTCCGGCTCCATCATCAGCTCCTGGATACCACCTAGTGTAATAGGTAGCACTTATCATGACAAATCTAATTCATCCAAACACGACGGGGCTATTTGCTATTTAGTTACCTAACACATTTTCGTAAACGATTCCGACTAATCCGTTTCATTTTGACAGTTCAATAACATTCATTGCGTTATTTACGTTGTTGAGTAGATTTTTTTTTAAATCTATGAAGCAATGGATTAGCAATCTGTTTCAAAACGATCCAGATTCTGATTGATCGTGTATTTCGATTAGGGTACTGGTTTGTATACTTGAGGAATGCTCGTGACCATCGTCCAGCTCCATCATCAGACCCTGGACACCACCTAGTGTAGTAGCACTAGTCAATACGTCTTAACCAATGACTCCAAACACGATGGTGCTTTCTTATTTTGTTGAGGAGTTCCTGTGGCCACCTTCTAGCTCCATCATCAGACCAGCAAGATTGTACTTATAATATGTTTGAGTTGTCACCGAAGTTATATAAGTATGCCAAGTGTCAGCTCAATCGAATGTCAGGAAGGGCTTGAAAAATGGATGACAAAGCAGTAACCGGAAACATACGAACGAAGCAATTTTATTAAATGTCCTAGCCCACACTACGTATTTATTCGCGCGGTTTATATTCAGTGTACGGCATTGCAACGATCGCGAATTTTTAATCCCCAGTGCGTGAAGATTCTTAAGATACCATGTGTACAGTACAGAATTGCGATAAAATTTTCGCGCGATTTTTAATCGTAGTGCAGGCTTGTAGTGTGTAAACATTACAATTATTTTGTGTACCGTTTCCCCCTCAGTTCGGGCACTAGTCCTTGCATGACGGCGGCGATGGCACACACGCCGGCCCCGTCCGCCACGAGTCGCTCGCGCTCCAGCATCGATATCAATGCTCGAGCTATGTACAGCTCGTCTACTACCAACTGCAATATCGAAAATTGTCTGTTTAGTACAAAAAGCAGCGCGTTTGTTTAGCTCTAAAATAATGGTACAGTGCAAGTAACAGTATACCGTACCTGCAGTATACCTTATTTTTGGGACAGTTCCCAAGCTAATGAAACTAAAAAGCGTAGGTAAATTGAGGCAGGAAAACATGTACGAAGAAAGTAGTGCCTCACCATCCTGTCAAGCCTGCCTCTAATGGTTGAAAATGCGTTGATGCCAACCGTGGAGGCGCTCATGCCGTCTACCAGGTTGGGCACCACGTTCACTGAGACTGGTCGGCCCGCTTGAAGCGCCTTCATCATCTTCGGCACCTTTGAACACTCAGCTCCCTGAAATTGTGGTAAAGCTTTCAATATGCAAACAAGCATTTAGCTGAAAAACGAGACGTCCGCTGCTGGGCATAACATCCCTCAATAATCGCTACAATGAACACAGTTCTGTGCCTCTCTCATTCAGCGAATGTCCAAGACCGTCACCAGATCGTCGTTCCACCTTGTGGAGGCCTACTCACGTTGCAGCAGACCTATTCATCTTTGAGTCAAAGCGAGTGAATATTCTCTAAGTTGTGGTAACTATAGGAAATAAGCAGTGGACTGATATGAACGGTTTTCTTGTGGTTAGTAACTAACCTGATGTCAGAGTTTTAAAGCCGCCCATGGGCCTGTGAGTTGGCTTCACATGCCGTTGAGAAATATCTCTCAGGCAGCCAGCCATTCGAGGAGTGGCTAGAGAGGCGCCACGGCGTCCAAACCTTCCGCCTGACGCAGGTCCTCACCGGACACGGCTGTTTCGGGAGGTTCCTGTTCCGTATAAGGCGGGAGGAAACGCCCGGGTGTCACCACTGTGTGGATCGCCCGCAGGACACGGTATGCTCCATACGGTGGAGATCTGCCCGGCTTGGGCGGAGCACCGCCGTGTCCTCACGGAGGCGATCGGCGGCGGCGATCTCTCGCGTCCGGCCCTGGTTCAGGCCATGGTCCGGAGCGAGAGTGCATGGGAGGCCATCACTTCCTTCTGCGAGCGAAGCAGTAATGCTCGCGAAGGAGGAGGCTGAGCGCGTGAGGGAGAGGCAAGATTCGCGCCCCCAGGCACCGCAGGAGACGCCGCGGGCCCTTGGGAGTCGCGAGCCGACTTCCGGCCACCGTAGGCGTGGGCTTGTGGACGGTGAGCAATGGGTAGCTCGCCGTCCGATAGGGACCAGGCCCGGGTCAACGGCGCGTTGTGTTCCAAGCGCGCCTCAAAGAGATGTCAGCACCAACTGACGGGGTCCGTAAAGACCAATGTCTGCTGGGGTTGCGAGTTTGTCCGAAAGGTTTATCGCGGCCCCGGCACACAGGCAACGGGAGGAACACGGGTGGGTTTTAGTCAGTAAAAGTCTGACACGCGAAGTTATTTGATAATTTCCCACCCTCAAAAACAAAAAAGAAAAAGGCATTGGCCGGTTTCCTCACAATATTTTCCTTCACCGTTTTTGAAGCAAGTGATTATTATACAACACGCACATGAATCCGAAAAGTCATAGGGCCTTGGTTTCGAACTCGAGACCTTTGACTTGACTGCCTGACGGTCACACCACTAGGCTATGGGATAATATGAAGCTAACATAAACGAGGCAGGAGCACTTGAGTTTCTTGCAGGCGACGAGCACGCTAGCCAGTAGCCCGCCGCCCCCCACGGGCACGATCACAGCGTCTGCTTCGGGCAGCTGCGTGATGATCTCGACGCCCACCGTGCCCAGACCCGCCATTACCAACGGATCATCCGTACTGAAAGCATATATATATAGCAAAGTAATAATTGATAAAAAAAACCTTGTCGTGATAAACGTAAGATGGATAACTCTATATCTATACATCTATTCTATACATACGTACCTATATACGTACATACAAAATAAATTAAATTGAAGTGTCTGTTTGTAATGTCAAAATAACAGCTTTTTACTAAATGTATATGAATTAAAAGGTAGGTACCTTATCTAATACCTTTTTAATCCTACCCGAAAGAAATTTTGTAGGCAATTTTTTTTTTTCAAATAGTTACTTTCTCTGCTTTAGAGATAGATAGAGACCAACTATCTCTAAAGTAGCGAAAGTATTAAAGTAGTAAATAAGGCAAATCGAGTTTTTGAAAAGAACGTGCTCTTTGTCACTCACACCTGTGCGCCAGTCCATTTCTAAAGCTCGATGTGCGATATCATATAACACCCGAGTACTGAAAGCTGTTTACTCGAGTAGTATCTGGTTGCTGTCCTGCTGCACTTTGCGCGCGTACTTGATGGCGTCGTCGAGCGATTCTCCGCACACCACCACGTCGGCGCCGAGCTCGGAGCAGCGCTGTGCATGAGCAGGCGGCGTGCGCTCCGGCATCACCACCGTCACCTGCGCATGTGCAGGGAACAGTCACAGCGGATGGAACCCTTATTTATAAGCGTTGCCTAAAGTTAAGTAATGATTAGCGTCTGCTTAACCATATATTTGTTATTTGACGTTTAAACGTCTCATAACGTTATAAATATGGGGGTTAATGACATTGAGGTTCAATGTAAACTAGAGAATCTATTACAAACTATAGATGTGTCCTCGCGGATCTCAAACGTGACAACCACAGTGTATGCGTATTCAGGTAGTATGTAGACTGAGACGTTTGTTGTCACGTAAAACAAAATGTTGCGCAAAACTTTTTCTCTGACGGTATGGTTTCGGTCGGCACGGGTGCATTAACAGTACGTGACCGGTTAAGTATTATTATGTTGATGTTGTTGCACACTTATGTATGTTTATAGACCTAATCTATAAACATACATAGGTAAGTGTGCACGGCGGTGGCTCGATTTAGGAGTCCGGGAGTGTATTAAAGTTCCACATACGTACCGGTACGCCGAGACTACTGCCGTGGTACGCCGTGCCCAGCGCCATGTTGGCTCTTGACGGCACTATCACGCCGCGCTCGACACCCTGCACGCCGTACGTCAGCAACGCATTGCGGACGCCACGCTCTGCGCAACTTCGGTTCAATGACAAAATTATTATTTACAGACAATAATGAGCTATTAAACTTACCAGGCAAGGGGATGCTATAAGGATTTTACTTGCGACGAGGACGACGTAACATGGGTACATAATGATGGATTTAGCGACTCTCTCAGTTATGTTAACTAAGCTCTGTAGCAGATGAACCACTCTAGTACGACCAACCCGCGTATCTTCTCATAGGCTACGCCAGGTACGCTGTAGCGGTGAAACCGTTCCGCTTCGACGGTCACGTGCCAGTATAGGCAGGCTACGCCAGCTAAGCTGTAGCAGATAAACCAAACTCCGCTACGAGTGCTACGACCAACCCGCGTATCTTCTCATAGGATACGTCAGCTACGCTGTAGCAAAGAAACCGTTCGGCTACGACGGTCACGTGCCATTGTAGGCAGGCTACACCAGCTACGCTGTAGCAGATAATTCAAACTCCGCGACGACCAAACCGCTCAACTTCTCTCAGGGTACGTCAGCTACGCTGTACATAGCAATGAAACCGACGCGCTACATCCGCCACATGCTACTTCTCGTGGTTGGGAGTGGCCAGCTACGCTGTAGCAAGGAAACCGACCCGCTAACGGCCGTCAGGCGCCGGTTCGCGAAGGTACCTACGCTGACGGGGGATGCGTTGAAGAGTGCTTAAGTGTCCCCGTAGCCTCCGGTGCAAGTGTGCGAGGGAACACGGGGTGGTCTTAGTCACTAGAAGTCTGACAGACCCCTCCGTTCGCCCCAGGACGGGGGACATCCATGTGAATTTCCACCCTGTTACCAAAAAAAGAAGGTACCTACGCTGTAGCAGAAAACCACCCGGACCTCGAATCATTTCCTCTGCTTTCCGCTTGCAATCATTTGCAGTTCTGACATTGCGCAGCATTTAACGATATTACGAACAGTACGAGCCCATCCCTCTATGAAGTCGGGTAAAAATAGTCTAATTTTAAACGAACATGGTTTGTGAGGATATTCTTTGCCCAACATAAGCCCATGCTTACCTGCCAGTATACTGTAAATTCTCACATTTCAAATATATATTGTAGTCCATATATTTACTGATTTTTGCCTCCTGAAAACATAAAAGCTTGGTTATTAAATAAGCATATTATACCTAACAATAATTTTAATGAGTTATTTAGGGGTTTAGTTGGGTTTTAATATGAAATTAGGTTCATCATAGGGTTTTATTTTTAACCGCCTTCCTTGACTTGAGGAGGTTATATGTTCGTCGCGTATGAATGTTTTTTTTTTTTTAAGTTATGTATGTCGATTTCTCCGTCAATTGTGGACCGATTATGAAAATTATTTTTTTGTATGAAAGGGTGTGCTCCCGAGTTGGTCCCATATAAATTTTATTAACTTTACTTAGATAGATTTTGAGTAAGCTTCATTATTACGTATTTTTCCCACTTAGTCCACATGGAAGATATGATATGTTCCTGTCACTGTTATTTATATAGCAGGTAGTCGTATTCGAATTGGTGTGGGGTAGGTATCACAACTAAAAAGTGAAAAATGAAGACTTTTTACAAAAAAAAAAATACAACCGACTTCAAAAAACAAAACACTACAAAGTGAAAAATAACTTTAATTTCGGAAGTCGGTGGCCAGAAACGAAAATTCTAAACCAAAGACACTTCCGAAATTAAAGTTATTTTTCACTTTGTAGTGTTTTTTTGAAGTCGGTTGTTTTTTTTTGTAAAAAGTTTTTTTTTTGTATGTTCCTGATAGTACTCTAGGTACTAACACAAAGTGGTGTGTGTATGATGCCTCCTTCGATCGTTTCCGCAGCATTTTTGATTTCATTGAATGATAGAATGTGCGGATGATCATTCGTGTCGGGCCATTCATTCTGAAATCAAACTCTCATCAAAATACGTTTGCCTTTGACATATTTTTTGGTTTACGCACTGTACATTGTAATCACCATTTTCTTTATTGTCTTCGACACGTTACTGGAATTTATAATTTCTTTAATGAACTGTGTGTCTATTATTTGCTCATGCTTTCATGGATTCAGATACTTCATGTTGACACAATGCTAAATGACATTCTTTGAGGCTTTGACGTGACACAACTTCTGGTAGTAGATGACAGATTTTCGACAGAGGATACATGTAATTTTTAATAGGTAAGTGTTAAGAAGGATTTATAAAGTATGTAGGCAGCCATTCTACATCTTAGAGTATATAACACTGGAGAAGCCATAATTATATGCGCAATATTCCGAACAAAAAAGTCTGTCACTTTTGGCGGGGGACGCGGTAGCTACTACAAAAAAACACAAAAGTCGCTCGCCCAGAAAGAGAACTCCGAACCATATTTTTTTTTATCGATATCGATATTCATTCGGAATTTTGCATGAATCCATGAAATAAAACAGCTGTTGCATAAATTAAATTTTAATAAGAAGAGAAAATAACTACAATGAAATAAAAGTAACGAAATTTGTAATAATCTCAATAATAAAACAGGACAAGTAAAAACATATAAATAAACACTATAAAACCATTTTAATTAAATTAATTATAAAACGTTAAAGAAAGCAAAAAGAAAAAAATATATAATGACTAAGTAATTCTTATTAAGAAATTATAGACATGTCAATTTTGGTTTCACTCATGACCTCAACCCTACGGTAGTCTCGCTATCATTTTTACTAAAGGACAAAATCGCATGTCAAGTGCATGTAAATTTTGCTGATTTGACGTATATTTTCGCAATGCACTAGAAAAGTATTTTGATCTTTATGAACATAAAAACGAGATGTAGTGAGACTCGGTGACGTCACAGAAGCAATGTCAGAAAAATACTCGATTCTTGCTACGTTTTATGTTGAATCATGGTTGAATCGAATGAAACATCGAAATGTAATAAGAGGTTAGGAATTTGAATTTAATTAAAAAAAAATACTAAATATTATAAAGAAATATTACCAGACTTATGGAAAGTTATTCAGTTCTTTACGCAAGTTTGACGTATTTGAACGCTTTTTACGGAATTTAACAGCACAGCTAGGCATTTTCACGAAGCTCCGCGCGCCTTTAAAACGATTTACGAAGTGCGTTAAAATCGATTTGAAAGTAGTTTTAACATATTTTGTTCTTGAACTTTTACAGAGGGGAAGTGTTCGAAAGGCTTCTCCAGAGTTACATTTCTATGAGAAAGAAGACGCAGTATTTTTTGTAGATAAAAAAAAGCAGGACGAAGAAATGAAAAGAAATATTTGAAAAAATTTATATAATTTATTGTCATTTGTATCAGAATGTAATTAGTGAGCATGATTACAGGCACGGGAGCGAAACTGAACCGAAACAGGTCAAACTATAACATAATAAAGTGAGAATGTGGATAGTCCTTCACCAACTTCTTCTCCAAGTCCTTGGCGTGGTGCAAGTCACTTGTTTCAATCAGCATGTTCACCTGGAAGTATAATTATGATATAAAAGTTAAAATACGTAGATATAGGTTACCTACCCAACATTCGATCATCAAAACCGGCACAATGCCAGCCACATTATAAAATGACATGTGGCAGTAAGACGGCATGTCGATCGGGAGCGAAAAAAAGACAAGACGAAGAAAATGTGGCTAATTAGCCAAAGGACAATCACCAAATGATTATGGGAAGTAGCGCATTTGGTTTCATAACCGCACCCATCGTTGAAACCTTAGGCGCGGGACATACACAAGTGACGAGTGGCGCGGGCGTGGCGACGGTGTGGCGCGGGCATTGCGCCACTTGTTTCATATTTCATACAAAATGTATAGGAACGATGTGCCGCGGAACATACAATGTCGCCCATGGGCATGTGACCGCCCGTATTTTTCTGAATATTCATGAAAAATTATAGAAAATTAACTTTAAAAGGGGGGGTCTATCTTTAATATTTTTCATGTTATTCAATTTTTTATGTTTTTAGTAGCGTTTGCCATATCTTCTATGTTATTGGCTCGATTTGTATTCTGTTTATTATTTCTAATAGCTTACGAGTTATTTTATCGGATTAACTAAAGTAAAATTTGTCGACTATGAAAAAAAAACGGAGGTGAAGATTTTTTTTTCCAAAAAAACAGTATTTATTTTAAAAAACATAAGTGAAATTATGTTAATTATACATAAAATTAAAGCGGGATACTGAAAAAAAAAAAAAATAAGAAAAAATATAAAAAAAAACAATTAAAGATAGACCGCCTTTTTAAGTTTATTATCGATAATTTGTCATGAATATTCAAAAAAATACGGGCGGTCACATGCCCATGGGCGACATTGTATAAAACAACGCCCGCGCCTCACCGTTACCCCGCCCGCGCCACGCGCTACTTTGTCGCTATAAATTTTGTATGAAATATGAAACAAGTGGCGCAACGCCCGCGCCACACCGTCGCCACGCCCGCGCCTCTCGCCACTTGTGTATGTCCCGCGCCTGAAAAACCTATCATAAAAATGAATTGATAAACGATTTTCTACAAATGCAGTCCGAGCATATTTGAACTTGAATTTTTGTGTAACTCGATACTTAAGTCTTCTATATAACTCGGTTCAGACTGATGTTAGGTTATGCTTCCGCATATTTACTTTTGTCCGTCACATTATTCTACATCTAATTAATAATGTACGACTGACGGCCGCGAAGTTGAAAATGCACCATTTTTGGTCATTGGCTTTTGATGTGCCACTTGCAGAGCGTATTTTTCCTATCTACTTACCACTTTTTACATAACATAATCTATCTTTGCCTACATTAGTAAAGTTATGCTTTAATCAGTGTCGTTGTAAAGTCAGGGAAATTAATTGTTACCTAACGCAAATTTACTAATTACTAACTTAATTTGTCCGTATAATCATATCTATATTGTCTTTCTTCAAAATTCGTATTCTTTTTTCTTGTTTTTCTTTTTTTACAGTTGTATGAAAAGGCAAACGACAAATTGACATAAAGTGTCCATTTGCTAAACAAATAATTTCCCGTATTGTAAGTCAAGGCGCATGAGTCGGAGCTTAATTAGGTACCCAACTAGCAAAATCAATACTTAAAACGATCTCAAGACTACTTTTATATTCACTTATAAGAAACTTGTATAATGCTACAAAGCTGGATTTGGGCGCAGTTATAGGAGCGTTTATTTCTATAACTTTTTTTTAATAATAATAAATAATAAAAAGTATTTATTTCATAAAACAATAACACATTGCACTGTATACATTGTAGGTTATACATTTAACATTTTTCAATTTAAGACAATTATGTAGACTCTATCCCTTAAACTAGGTCAAGCCTGTATCTTAAGAATTAGGGTTCAGCCATATGGGTACAGAGCTGATATTTTGTAACAAGTGGAGCGGTGTCGATGTTACATGAGCTAAGTTATTTTATGAAATAGGTGTTACTTAGTGTGTTGTGTATGTGGGTGAGTGTTCGTGTATGTGCGCGTAGGTGTGAGTGCATGTGTATGTGGGTGCCTGTGCGTGCATGTGAATGTATATGTGCGTGGGTTTTGCGATTGTATTTTTACGAGATGTATGTTAGAAGATTTTCCGTTGTGAGGTAGTCCTGTTGTAGTAGCCACTGAGTGATTTTGTGTTTTAACGTGTGTCTGTTTAAATCAAGTATGTTTAGTATTTCGTGTAGTTTCTTATATAAATAGGTACCTATGACGTAATAATTATTTTCTAGACCTTTTCTTATGTTTTTACAATTTATGTTTCCCTTTCAAAATTATAACAAAATCGATAAACAAAAAATCTAAATGGATATCCAAAGGTCTTAGAAACTGTAGTCAAATTAAAAGAAAAATGTTATGGCAGTATAGAATACATCCAACAAAAACAAATAAAAACATCTTTAGGCAATACGCCGCTAGATTTAAAAAAGTAATATCACTAACTCAGAAGTCACAAAACAATTATTACATAAATACATCACAAAACAAATCGAAAGCGACTTGGTCAATTATAAACAAGTCTAAATTTAACTTTCCCAAAGAGCCTATTACGGAAATACATAAAGACGATTTCAAGATTACAGATCGTAAATCTATTGCGAACAATTTTAACTACTTTTTCATTGACCAAGCTTCAGAATCAGACCAAAAAAAATATTTAAGGAATGACAGTCAAAACAAAACCCGACCCTCAAATAATAAAATCAACACTAAATTTAATTCAATTTTTCTTACACCCACAACACCTATAGAGGTAGACAGAGAAATAAAGCAGCTGAAAAATACTCATAGTGTGGGCAACGATGGTGTCTGCACCAAAGTGATAAAAAATGTATCCCCGGATATTTCAGCTCATCTATGCTACATAATTAACTTATGCATTTCTAACGGAATATACCCAGAAAAACTTAAAACGGCCATTGTCATTCCACTACACAAAAAAGAAGATAAACGAAAAATGGAGAACTATAGACCCATAGCTCTGATCCCCATTTTTTCAAAAAATTTTGAAAAAATCTTATATAGCCGATTATATAGTTATTTAGAAAAATATAATATTTTGGTAGACGAACAGAAAGGCTTCCGCAAAGGGAAATCAGTAAATATGGCCATCTATGACCTACTGAAAACTATTTTGGTTACCATGGACAAAAAAATACCAACATGTGCCATCTTTATGGACATGAGTAAAGCCTTTGACCGAGTTGACCATAAAATATTAATGCAAAAATTAAGCATGTATGGCATACGAGGTAAAGCGCTAGAGCTCATTTCTTCATACCTGCATAATAGGAAACAAATAGTAGAAATAACACAAGTATGTCAGAAAACACGAAATGAGATTAAATATAAGTCAAACTCAAAAAATATTAAATTTGGAGTTCCACAAGGTAGTGTCTTAGGCCCTTTACTGTTCTTGATATATATCAATGATCTTCCTAAACACATCAAACAACCAATGGTATTATTTGCAGATGATAGCACAGTTATAATAAAAAGCGACAAAGAAAATGATTATGAACACGTAGTCAATCAAACACTAAATACGATAGTACAATGGTTAACAGAAAATAATCTTAAAATAAATGTGGACAAGACGAAAGTTATACACTTTCACCAGAGAACTCAATTGACAAATATAAACGTTAGTTACAAAGACAAAATAATACATCCTGTGACGGATACAAAGTTTCTAGGAATTAATATTGACAATAAACTGACCTGGAAAACACATTTAGAATATATCTGCAAAAGAATTAATAAATCCTCATTTGCTCTGTACAGACTTTCAAAAATTGTTAATAAAGAAGCCATATTAGCTGCTTATCACGGACTTGTTGCACCTG
Organism: Agrochola lota; assembly: GCA_947364205.1. NCBI lineage: Eukaryota > Metazoa > Arthropoda > Insecta > Lepidoptera > Noctuidae > Agrochola > Agrochola lota. The sequence goes on along the minus strand of OX376235.1, from coordinate 12,482,406 downwards.
TCCTAAGATATGGTATTATATCTTGGGGCAACTCAGTCGATAAGGAATCTGCATTTAAATCTCAAAAGAAATGCATTAGAGCAATGTGTAATATAGACAACACTACCAGCTGTCAACCCTACTTTAAAAGCTTAAATATTTTGACACTGCCCTCTTTATACATATATGAAGTTAATGTTTTTGTGAAATTGAATCCTAATTATTTTAAGACTGCTGCTAAAAGCCACTATAGACAATTACGTGACAAAAAAAGATTAGAAATTCATATACCATATGGGAAAACAGCACTAATCAATAAAAGTATTCTTTGTATGGCATCATTGATTTACAACAATTTGCCTGATGATGTCAAAAAGTTATCTGTTCTTCAATTTAAGTCGAAGCTACAAAAATTCCTAGTAAATAAATGTTATTATAATGTCAAGGAGTACTTACAGGATAAGAATATAGATGGTTACATATAGCAAGAGTAATTTATTGACATTGAATAATATGGCACTAACAATAGTGTGACATGCTAATAATAATTTAATTTGACATCTGATAATTTTATTTTAATTTGGACTAATATTTTTAATTTAATTTATTTGATTGATAAGTTTATGACATGTATTATAAATTTATAATTCATCTGACAATCTTTATTTTTAAACCTTTGATGTAGTATTCTGTTTTTTTTTTTTTTTAGTTTTTATTATAATAATTTTTGTAGTGTTATTTTAATAATGATATAATAAGAATAATAATATAAATATTTGCACACCTTATTAGGTAATGATACAGTGTACTTTAAATCTATTTGTAACATCTGTTTATATACCACCTGTATTAAGCAAATAAATGATTTGATTTGATTTGATTTGATTTGAATATTGGTGTTTGGCAAATGTAGTTTTATGTCTTACACCTGATGGAACATTTGTGCGTTTATTTGGGTTTGATTTGGGCATGGTTCTATGAGTTCTGAGCATAGACTGCAAGATAAAAAGCTGTCTAACAGTTAATACACTACATTAATTATAAAGTTGTTTGATTGGATATAGGTACGGTTTCTTGGTCATAACTTTAAGAACGGCTCTTTGAGCTCGCTCTGCCCTCAGGAAATTTGTTTTAATAGCACCGCCCCATGCAGTAATGCAATATCCGATAATCGACTGACACAGTGCAAAATATACCATTTTTAATGTATCGATGTCAGCTGACTCTAAGGGATTTAAAAACATAAATTTGTCGCATTGTCCTGCTGATAATGACTTCTAGCTGTTTGTCCCACCGTAAGCCGTCATCTATTTGCAGACCTAGATACTTTACACAGTCGCTTCTAGCTAGTGTAGGACATGAACACGGTGTTGACAAGTTAAGGCAGGAGTGTGCAGTTACAACAAAAGTATGCGGTGGCTTGGTGTTTTGTCGGATTGCAATAGGAATGTAGCAAAATTTATCCAAGTTTGTAAGTAGGTTTGTGTAGAACCACTTCATAATATATTTTAGTGCAATTTCTGCCTTAACTTTAACCTCTTCCCAAGTAGAACCATAGATGATTATTGCAGTATCGTCAGCGTATGCATAGATCTTGCAGTTTGGTAGGATCATCCTGCAAAGGTCGTTAACATAAATTTGGAAGAGTGTGGGACCTAATATACTTTCCTGGGGCACTCCGTATGTCACGATTTCCTCATTACTGAGATACGCATCTATTTTAACTTGCTGAGAGCTATCTTATAATCAACTTTTAAAATGTTACTAAGCCCTATAATGTACTTGACGAAGCGCAATAGGTTCTATAATGTTATAAGACTACACAATTACAAGCACAAACGCTCTTGTTAGTATCTGACATAAGTATCTTACTAAACCAATCTTGTTTATAATAATAATAATAAATAATAAAAAGTTTTTATTGACCATAAGTTTAGGTTACAGTACACCGGTAATACATATTTACATAGTACATAGTACATAGCACACTCACCTACGTTCGACTACACTAAGTTAGAACCCATCTATATCAAGTAGCAAGGGGAGTAGAAGAACAGTTAAATTATAATAATGCTATCACAAGTAAAGCAATGGTTCACATACTTGATAAAATATATAAATGCCCAATGACGGTATACAGAGAAAAGTTCTTAATAATACACTAGTAATGTGCTTAGTTTCTAGTTATAAGTATATTTTTTGTTTTTGCTTCGGCTGGTGGTTCCAGTTGTTTTGTGGTAATATAATATACTTAATAAAAACGTAAGTTTCTATTACTATTATTTTGTATTATTGTAGAACATTCATTACTAATATCTAATATATATTGTAAATATAGTGTATGAACTCGTGGGGAAGTCATTTTTACTGTAAATGTGTACCGCAATTTAGTTAGTTTTACAATCCCCTCCGAAAAATAGCTCATTAGTATATTGTTGTAAATAAAATTGTAGCGGCATCTACATCGCTACATGCGAACTACGCATCAAAGACCTGACGTCAGACAACATCTTGACGTTACACAAATCCTGCATCGCGCAATTAGAGTTTACCGCGCGATAAACATATATACAAGCTTCCCGACTTCAACCTCTGGGCAGTTGCCCGCCAGACATCACACCCATCTGGTCGGAGGATCCTCCCTTTTCTATGGGGGATGAGTGAACTTTACACCCTGTTCCTCGTGCTCCTACAAAATATTTCATCAATTCTTATGAATATTCGCCATGTTTTGAAATTGCTCTTCTTTAAGTACTTTGTAGAACCAATGTAGGTAAATTAGTACTTATAGCAGTTTCAGTCCAGATAACTCGCCTCCATTTAAAAACAAATTAGGGTTCCCTTGAAATATGCCTGCCTGCTAATGCTAAATTTACATTTTTTAGGATTTAATTCACAAGATGGTTGTATTTCTTGATGTTGACTGTTTTTTGACCAAACATTCACTGATTTTACTGACAAATATGAGATGGCCTTGGACTAATATACATTGTGTTATCCGAAAGCTGCAATGGGTGTGGATTTCCAGTTTCTTTAAACAATATGTATAGCACCTACGATATTGAAATATTGTATATTTACCAATCACAAAGGGAGGAATGTGAGATATTTCAAAGATATTACACAAAATAGGCCCGAGTTGTTGTCTTGAACTTTTATATACTGGCAACCCATGTTTATATTTAATGCAATCGTATTTGTTATACTATTCAAATCCAGTCCCTGTAGCGTATGTTTTAGGGATTTAATCAATCCGTTGTGCCAGTACTGTCCTGGATCCGAAATTGTAATATGAAACGTTTCTTTGTTGGTACGTATATTATAGACCATGCATCTTTAGGTAAAACATTACTTAATCTTTTGTTTAAAATAGTCGATAGTTCGTTCAGGGCTATGTGAGTTATATTACATTTTATAGCCCAGCTTTGCATATCCTTAAGCAATTCATTTTTTTCATAGTCAGTGGTTTCTTCGATATGTAAATCGTATTCTTCTACCCAATTTTCATCTTCTTCACTTTCTGAGAGGTGGGCTAGGGGTGAAAAAATATTTTTGGTCGCAGAACCCTCATTTACTTCACCTGCGTTTGCACTTGACGTGCTTGATTTACTTCCTGATCATGTTGATTTTATTCCTGAAGAACCTGGCTTCATTAATTCTTTATACCAATTTTTCTGTTTTCTCCTGTAACCACCACTCCTTTTCAATCATTTCCAATCGCTTAAATTCATTTTCAAATAATTTGCTCAAGACGAAGCGGAACAACTGAATCTCAACAAAATGGCTGACGTTTACTAATAAAGTTATTGATCCAGTAGCTTATAAGCTTTTTTGATCAAATAGCGCTCTTACTAAGTACTATTAGATTTAAAAGAGTCTCAAGCAAAACTATAACGGCGAAAACTTATAGTGATCTCAGCTAAGTATGTTATAATGTCTTGTTTTCTCACAAAATACTACTATGGGATCAAAATATTATTCCGTATTATTTAACTATCTAATTACGCAACCCATTTTCGATTTGCAAATTGGCTTCGTTTGACTAGAATTGCTTTCAAAAGTTGTAAATTGAAAGCAATTCTAGTCAAACGAAACCAATTTGACTCACTATGACGAAACAGAGAATGTCATCATATCTATTTCGTAACTTTAAAACTTCTCCTGGTCAATCATTGACACACACACATACACACTCACCCACACACACACAAACACACACACACACACACACTTATGCTCACACTGAGACACAAACACTCGCAAACTCAATACAGGTTTCCTTTTACCGATTTTAATTTATTTTACTTTTTTTTGTTGTTACCATATTCTTTTTATTTTGTTAATCTTTTTGTATAAGATTCTGTAATATCTCCTACTGGGAGAGGGCACTGGCTCTTGTAACACAGGTATATCACCTAGCACAGAAGTCAGGGACTTCACACTATTTTGTAACCACTTTCTTGTGTTATAAAGATTATTATTATTATTAATTGCCAATCGAAAATGTGTTGCGTAATTAGGCTATAGTTTTACTGTAAACAATTATAGGAGACTTATTCCTAAAATAGTCCTAAAAAAAATCTTGTAGACTAGAAGACTGAGTTATAAAAGCAAATGCTCTTGAGAATATCTACGCTTGTGAAATGCTATTACTAGTAAAAGTGACCTATTAATGTTTTAGAGGTCAGTCTTGTAGCGAACTATAAGACCGAGATATACAAACTAATGTACTTGAGTATGTTAAGGCTTGGCAAATGCTATTATAAGTTAAATAGTCTACAGCAATGCCTTTATAAGAACGTTATTAGTAGTGACAGACTTATAATCTTTCTTTATAGGATTACTTTGCTAGTTGGTTATATACCTACACCTCTAAGTTGATCTCTCGCTGCTGAGGAAAGACAATACGATGACAAAAATTACATAGGTACACACGGCTACACATCAAGCTATACATTTCCAATTTATGCTGATCGCGCATTGTATAGGATTTCCATGCAACGAGAGGTCAGCTTATACTAGAAATGTATAACTTGATGTGTAGCCGTGTGTACCATCGCGGTCACGCATATCTAACCCCTTTGGAAACAAAATCCCGTGCACACGAAGACCACATCTTTTGACCGCCCCTTTTTTTTTGTAGGTAAGCTATACCACTATGGCTATTGTGTCCGCGATAGTACGTCTTCGTCTCTAGAATACAGTCTACCTACAAGTCCTTCAACAAATTAGCAAAATAAGTGAAAGTTCATACAGAAACAGTAAAAATATCTCGTCTCATCCAAGCGCGTTCGGGCACGAAGCTCTTGACGTCAGCGCCGATGTCCATGACCTTGGCCAGCAGCTGGGCCATGGCGCCGGGCACGTCCTGCAGCGTCACGCTGAACTTGACCAGCCTCCCCTCGGCCGCCATGCCGCGATCGATCACCCGCGACATGCGGCTGCTGTTGATGTTGCCGCCCGACAACACACACACAATGCTGCAACAAACATCAAACAATCAAAAGCCGCAACAGGTTTTAGTTAAATAGTCATCATTTTAAGAAGCATTGAAGGATGACTATTTATTATGTTTTCCGTAGAATAACCTGGTGGTACTGTCAAAACGTCAATAAAAGTTCTACGGTTTATCGTGCTTCCCCCACCCTTAAGTACTACTTACCTACGCTTCCTCCGATTTTCCGCAATTTTACTAAGAAACCCTAAAACTGTGACTGGTTCGTAACGGTTGGTGGTTTTAACCGCCTCTGTGGCCGAGTGGTTAGACCACCTGTCTTAGACCCCAGAGTGGGGGCAAAATTTTCTGTTCGGTTTGGTTGGTGGCAGGGTTTGTTCTAAATCCGCCTGGCTAGCTATCACCATCTTATCTACATAAGTCTGTCGTAATTACAACAATGTTTCACCCATTATTACATTTTTTTTTATGCAGTCTGACCCTGGTGAAAGAAATGTATGCGTGATTGACACCGCACTGCTTACTTCTTGCCGCGTAGCTCTGGTACTTTTCCGGCCATGACCGCGGCGACAGGGCACGCCGCCGCTCCTTCCACCACCATCTTCTCTCTCTCCAGAATATTGATCATCGCACGCGAAATCCACGTTTCATCAACTGTTATCTATAAAGTTATGAGATGTTTGTTTTATACTTACTATCCTAAATAAAATGAGAAAGTGAGTTTGTTTTTTTTGTTTGTTACGCTTTCACTCTAAAACGGCCGAACGGATTTGGATGAAATTTGGCACATGACCTGGGTTTGGACATAGGATACTTTTTATCTCGATATTCCTACGGGATCGAGATTTCTGCGGGTGAAGCTGTGCAGCTAGATGTTTGATAAACGTCTGCTAACTATTTTAGAGGTACTCGTATAATAACATTAATAACACAAGCATTAGCCAAACAACGTATGTCCTGTTGGATATAGGCATCCCCCACTCTGCTGCTATGCCAATTGGTAGGTTTTTTTAACGATCCTTATGTTTCTACTTTACGTAGCTACATCACAAAGATCATGCCATAATTTATACCCGTACAAGTCTTTCGATATGAACAGGATGGTATTCAGACAAACCATTCTATCCAGGTATCCCCTGATAATGTTGAAAGCGTTTTGACCGACGATACCACTGCAGAGGCTGTCAGCAATGGTCGGTTTTTGCTGGATCATGACTGGCTTCTTTTCTTGGAGCGCTCTAGTCATTGTAGGAACAGCCGAACATTCTACGCCCTAACAAAAAAGCTGCGTGAATATCTGAATCAAAAAATTTGAATATTTCCTTTTTGATTAGGTACTTTAAACTAAACACTTAAGTAACTAGGAAGTTTGGATCCGGCCATATTTGTAGTCGGCGACTTCGGTCGACCGAGCTCTGCTCGAGCACGTGATTACACATAGGTTTACAGGGCGGTAGGGACATCGACGCGAGAACTGTTACCATGGATACAGTACATGATTTTGAACACCCTTGCGATGAAATTTCTCGTCGGTTATTTTTTTTAAAATCTGCTGTTTCATAGAAAAGTGTAATACCTACGCGGTCAAAATGTATGGAACAGCTGCATTAAAAAAAAATAGGGAGTTTCAGAATCATGAACTGAATCTATGGTAACAGTTTTCGCGTCTATGTCCCTGCCAGCCTGTATATCAAATCCTTATTGCTCATTTTACCAACAAAAAAAAAACTCCCAACGAGAGCACAAGGCTGCTAGGATTGCATAAAATTGAGCTGAGTTTTCTCTTTTAGTAGAAGTCTAGTTAGATTGCAAGGATAATGTAAATAGTATAAGTAGGTATCTATAGTATGAAGCTTCTTGCAGACTAGCGCGACACTACGGCGCAACGCAACTCGAACTATTACAATTTCTAAGAAAACTTCACGGTATAACAATAACCAGTGTCACGTCGCGCTGTCGCGTCGCGCTAGTCTGTACAAAGCTTTATCAATGATATCATACGTATATCAAACAATTGGGTTTAAGGCTCTTGACAGCTAGCAGGAGGCCCGCCACGAGCCCGCCGCTGCCGACAGGACACAATATGGCGTCCATGTTCTCCAGTTGCGTCAGCAATTCCAGTCCCAACGTGCCGTAACCCGCAATCAAGTCCAATCGGTCTGACCTACGCATGAATCGAAATAGAAACTTATGTTATACCTGCCTACCTAAGGCTGAAAATGGAGGTAGGCACACCAACGTTGGTCGTGCGTAAATATGCTCACGATTTCATGGACGGTCAGTGAGAATCAGACCATCTCCAGAATCGAGGACACATAATCTATTGACTTTGGCTAGCTTGCGTGATCGGCGTCGACGTAACAGTCACCACTTCCGGCCTAGGTACTTAACTCAATATAGTAGGTAAATCCATAGATATGTTACCTACATCTATGGTGGTTAACCATCAACCAGCATCTTCCTTCTTCTACTCTCCGATGAACACAGTAGGTAATGAATAGAAGTAGGCACCTTTAATGTATGTAAGTTAAATCGCGTGATTTCAACCGACCAAGTCTTGTCTTCAGTTTGCAAGAATCTTCTTACTCAATTTTATCATAGGAGGGGAGAAAAACATCAAAATGTCACAAAACATAAGTACTTAATTATAAAATATCTGAATATCGTTTACCCGTGCACGTAAGAGGAGCCAATTTCATCACAATAAGTGAGGGCATGCAGGCTGGCATCATTGCGGTCATTGCCGTGAACCTTCACGATTGCAAAGTTCTCCTTGAATCGATGTTTATCAGCGAGAGGACAATCCTTAGGTACAATCACGTTGATGGGCACTGATTGTCGAAATCCATAGTATGTCATAGCACTGACGAAGTTTCGGCCCCCCGACACCGTGCAGCCTTTGCTTTTATCGGAAGGTGACATGGTGGATAGCACGTTACAAGCTCCGCGCGCTTTAAAACTACAATATAATTCATTAAAAGACAAGTTGAATTATTAAGGCGAAAGCGTCAAGGTAGCCCGCGAAATTCAAATTTCTTACGTTTTTTGCAATTTGCAGGCCAGTATCATGTTATATGTTGATCTAAATATGATTTGCGGCCATATCAGATGTTTATGTATAGAATTATAATCATAAAAATGATCAATACAACTCTCTAAGTTCATATAATCGTATTGAATGACTATTTCATGAAAACATGACATTTGGCGATTGTGCTTACATATGGAGTTGTATTGCTGATTGTAATGATTGTAATTATGTAAAGCCATATTGGTTACGGTCGCGAATCATATTTTAATCAACATGAAACCTCACACTGACCTGCAAAATATAAAAAAACTAAAGAAAATTTAAATTTTGCGGGCTACCTTAGCGCATGCCCCTTACGGTATGTGGTGTTAAGGATGATTTCCACCAAACGGCTCGCATTGCTTCAGATCGGAACGGATTTTACAATCTTTAAACGATATTAAATCGTGTACACAGTCTATACCTACTACGAATAATAAAAGTTATTCGTAGAGTCTATATTACCGATGATATTACCAAGCCGCGACACACGATCGTACGTAGCCGAAAGCCGTCAACTTCAACCATTAAAAAAAAATTGAATACGTCAACACGGTAGGAATGAAACTATGTTGACTAGGCGCAGAAACGGATACGTTCGCAAGCGACGGTACGGAGCCGATCGTATGCGTCGACACCCTGCCGGACGCGATCGGCTGTCGCCGCATCCGTTCGTATCCTTTCCGATCCGATGTGATGCGAACCGTTTGATGGAAATCATCGTTTAGTCCGTTTTGGTTTATTATTAACTATTTTCATACGTACCTTCCTGTGTTTTGTAAATTTTCGCATTTCAAAATAACATTGCATAATGATCTTCCTACATGTTTTGCTTCCTAAAAATATGTTTTTATATAATTTCTAATGCATATTATTAGGTAGGTGTAGATAGGTATAAGTATTCAGTATTTCATATATTTCTGTGGAATCATCGGAATCACCATCAAGTCGTTCGGTTCACATTGCTGACGCGTGACTCTGACGACTGCACGGTAGGGGTAGGTGACTAGGTGGTTATCATTAAGAGTCTACAATAGTACTTCAAATTGCTTAGCATGATCCTCCGTTATATTATCGAAAATACTGCAGGATTAATTTGGAAATAAATAGTGAAGTTGAGGATAAGGCCGCGCGCACTTTGGATGCGTTTTCGTCCGATTTTCACTCGTGCTTATACAGGGTGGCAGGGACTTCGACGCGGAGCCGGCTACCATGGATTCAGTATATGATTCTGAACCCCCCTGCGTTGAAATTTTTCGTCGGTTATAAAAAAAGCAGATTTTTTTTTATAACCGACGAAAAATTTTAACGCAGGGGGGTTCAGAATCATGTACTGAATCAATGGTAACCGGCTTCGCGTCGATGTCTCGGGCACCCCGTATATACGAACACGCATGAACGATCCCGACCTGAAGGACCCGACCGATTGTAGTACTATGTTTGAGGAAAACACGATTCCATAAAAAAAATCGACAGAAAAAATCCAAACCTAACCATAAACCGCTAGTATTTTTTTATTTTTTTATTTAACATCATGCCTTCATTCCCTAAAGGATTGGGCAGAGGTGTACCCACATTTCGCCAGTTATGTTTGAGTCCCATGTAATAGGGGGCGAGCCTATTGCCGGGATTCTGACTACTGAGAAATTCCAGATGGAAAAACCCAATAACACTTTGCCCGACCCGGGAATCGAACCCAGGACTTCATGGTCGGCAGTAGCCCTTGCGACCACTAAACTAACGAGGCAGAATTTTTAGTTTTTTATTACCATGATTTTCACTGTTAAAAAGAAATAGCTTTCTCCCCGTCGCGTCGTTCACTATCGTCTAGCTCTCACTCAGTCCGCGAACGAGATATTTAGAGTGAATCTAAGCTGAGGTATTATGGACTCTTGAAGTTACGAGCAGAGTTACGGGGAGATACGAGGAGGTTTGCCAAACATGACAAGATGTCTATGGAATGACATCCATATTAAATGTTCTTATGTGCGGCAGTGGACCATAGGTACCATCAAACAAGTTCATATCTAACCAGTTTCAAAACAAAATCCCGTGAACACGATGACCACATCTGTTACCGGCCCGGTTCTATAGCCGCCGAGCGCTGCAAGCAAGAATAGTCTTTACGGTGGTTAGATGTGAATTTCTTCGACCTACTAGACCGATAATAACAAACGACATTAACTCACAATGACTGGTGTGAAGACAACGTATTTCTTGATCCGATTTTGTGCATCTTGTATGTCTTGTAGTTTTAATTTTATTTTGCTCGGCGTATCCGTTATTGGTTTTTTATCAACTTCCTGTAGAAATTTAATGTTTAGGTACGAACCAATACCCTAATTGCGTAATGCTCGATCAATCAGAATCTGAATAGTTTTGAAACAGATTACTAATCCATTGCTTCATAACTTCGAAAAAAAAATCGGCTCGACAACGTAAATAACGCAATTAATGTTGTTGAACTGTCAAAATGAAGACTGATTAGTCGTAACTGTTTACGAAAATGTGTTGCGTAACCAGATAGCAGGCGTGTGGTTTCTGGTAAAATACAAAGATTAATCTCTTTCTAGCGTAGGATCTAACAGGCAAAAGGATTAAGGAATTATGCATTAGGTAAGTATATACTGGGGCCTACCACCACCTCTAAAGCAGTATTATTTTAATCTTACTTCAGTGGGGGAAAGAGATGGAGCTATACGTCCTATAGAGCTTTTTCTCTTTCCCACACTTAAGTAATATTAGGCCCCCAGTTCTCTAATAACGCTAAATATGTACCTAGTTCTAACAAATTGATTGCCTAAGAAAGTCATTATCCTATGCCAGTAATAGCTGGGTCTACGCTGGCCCAGAAGGAAACTGCCGACCGGGTTCGTGAAAGGGCTGATCCCGGTCGGAGAAAAAGTCGCCGGGGAGGCATACGCCTCGACGCCTCACGGGTGAGTCAGAGTGGGTGAATGTGGGCGCACAGTGGTCACTCGTCGCTACTGAACAGGCCTTGCGAATTCGGGGAAGTGGCCAATACGTATTACTCGGGCTTCTGTTGTTGTACCATCAAACAAGTTCATATCTAACCAGTTTCAAAACAAAATCCCGTGAACACGATGACCACATCTGTTACCGGCCCGGTTCTATAGCCGCCGAACGCTGCAAGCAAGAATAGTCCTTACGGTGGTTAGATATGAACTTCTTCGATGATACGTAAGGTATCATGAACGTCAACTTGAACGATTAAAGAGATAGGTAGGTACCTAGTATAAACCTAGGCTGTACCTAGGTATATTATTTATTTATTTATTTATCATCATACATCTACCCTCTATAATAGGACCGGTCTGAACAATGGGTCTGGATTGTACTTTGTTCTATTTACAACATAGTTACAAGACTCGCCGGGCTAGAAGACAACTTTCCTACTCAAAGTACCTAGGTACCGGTCAACTGCCCTAACTTCGCCTGGCGTCTTATGTTTGCCTATAATGAAAAAGCTGTAATATCTTTTCCATTTTACTTGTATGGCACTAAAAACTTTGAGTTTTCGTAGAGCTTTAAGTTTCGATTGCCATAGGTACAAGTAAAGTGCAGTAAACATAGGACGCCACGCGAAGTTAGGGCAGTTCACGGTACTCATTGCATTATTCTCGAACTAGCTTACCTCAGGTTCTTCATTGAGGGGCTCATATTCTTTCGGAAAACTATCGCCGGGGATATTGCACGTTAGAGACGATGCAGTTGGTTCAGATTCAGTTACTTGAGACATGTTTTATTGAGGACTCTCTCCAGTACTATTGTAAAAAATAATATAAAAATGATTTGTCGTTTTATACCATCAACCTTCATTTAGATTAGTTTCTTTTTAATTTTGCATATTTTTATTAATTGATGCTAAGATTTGAACAATGCAGTTTATTGCATTGAAGTAAATCGATGGTTTATTGTCAATTTGTCTATTCTATTCTATTTTTCCTTATGGCAATGGTGCCGATGTCGACAATTCTGCCAATGTCAATGTGTGGAGAAAACGTGCGGTGGGAAACAAAATAAAAAATAAAAATTGATAGAAGCTAAAATTAAATACCAATAAGTAATTGAGATTAATGCGAAACTTGTTGACGGATATTATTAGTACACTGAAACAGACAGATAAAAAATATTGTTATCTATATGATTAAATATGTGCATAAATGGTCACAGATCACATAAAAAAAACATCATAATTTGATGTCATTGACACGAATAACAAACATCAAAGCTGCAAAGAGCTTTGGGGAAGAATGTGTTAGTAGGGATGGAAAGTTAGTTGGGACAGGGATTTTTAATTTAGGAAGATGGCTATATAAGTCATGGGCTGGGTTATTATTGGAGCAGTTAAAAAAGATGTGCTCCAAAGTACCTTCATCCAACCCACATTCGCAGAGCGATGAGTCTCTGACCCGGATTTTATGAAGGAAAACCAATGTCAATTTGTCATAAATGTTGTAACTATGCTTAAGACATTTAAATGTCGTAACTGACAAATAGATTTCCCAATAGTGTACCGTTTCAGGTATTTTACCTCTGGCAGCAGCAACCCAACAGCAACCTTATAATAACCAAACTCTTTAGACACTAGTTTCAACCCAGTCCTTTCGTCAAGGCAGATTTATTTCATAAAAGCTCCTAGACACAGTGCCGGCCGGCGGCGGCATTGCTGCCGGCTTTAGCCGAGCGGCACGTGCCACCGGCTTTTGGGCCTCCATTTCCTTTGCGATCTTTTGTGGGGCAGCCGGGCGCGCTGCGGCTTGCCCAGCGGCAAGGAGCCGGCGGTAGTGCAGGCGGCCATTGTGTGTAGGAGCCATTAGAACCCAGTTATGTGACAGTAAGTCAGTCCAGCGCTGACTTGCAACTGAGGACGTGTAGCCGCTAGTTTCAAGAGTTTCAATCCAGTCCACTGCTGTCTTCGCGCCCTCCTGTCACTGACTTACCTACCCGTCTATTTTCTAGCCTAGTAGCTTGCTTGACTTACTGTCGATCTCGTCTACATGACCTCACTGGCTGGATCCGAAATTCCGAGTGACTGCCGTCGTATAAACCAGGCATCAAGTCAGTTCAATTGACTAACATAAATCCGTCTATTTTCGGGCCCTAATTGTAACGAAACTTTGTGTCCGTCAGGATGGCCGGTCACTACTCATGAAACACTTTGTTATGGTTCATAAAAATTACCACCTAATTGCTAAGTAGTTTAAAAAATAAACCAGTTTTGAGTTGACCGGCCATCCTGACGTTAGGTTGGCCGGTCACCTATGTGCTTTATAGAAACTACAGGGAATTAAAGAAATATTCTATGACCAATACTTGCTACCTACTTGCTACCTACATATCTATCAACCTGGATCCCGTAACTTTAAAGGGTAAAAAATATGAACAAATGAAGTTAATAGCGCCTGAAGAGCCAGCAAAAATAAAATAAAAAAAGGAAATAATGCGTACTATCAACTTAGGTAGTGAATAATGAGCAGGCGCTACTTGACAGTCTTAAAGCTGTATGCAGGTATCCAGGCTACCGACGTTCACAGGCCAATACAAATTACGACATAGACTGGTGGGCCGCAGAAACAAATCTATTTTTTGTGTTTGTCTGTATGGCTGCGTTATTCTTCTAAAGTACGCAACGGATTTTGATGAGGTTTTCAACATCATTTAGGGAATGTATTCCGGAAGGTTTACATAGTGTCGGACAAAAGTAATGTCTTAATGAGAATTGAACCCATTGAAAAAAAAATTGGCCGTTTTACGGAAAGATTATTAAAAGGTGTACCTAAAATTGATGACATTTGGTCAAAAAAATTAGGCAGTGTATACACCGTGAAATTTGAATCACAGTTTTGCTAGAACAAACGTTGTTGAGACCATGGTCTGCTACCATTTTATAGCTTCAAATATGTTATTAAAACAAACTGAACTAGGCGTTATCAAATTAGTCGTATGTTGCTTAAACGTGTTCAAACATTAACCGTAACATCAAAGTACTCATCGCGGTAGCGATATGGCATTCAAAAGAGTTAAGGCTCGTGCAAGCCAATGCGACGCGACGGCGCGACGCGACTCAAACAATGCAATTTCTAAGAAAACTGTACGGTAAAACAATAACCAGCGTCGCGTCGCGCGACAAGTCGCGCTGGTCTGCACAAGCCTTTATGAGGAGTCCACGTGGACTACTTGGATGTCCGGCCAATGCGGGCCGAAATTCAAATAAATTAAGTCAATGACTTGCAACCGCGCGAAGTATCGTTCCGCCCATTTCTTTTGTTGACTGCCGCGGGCCGCCCGCACCGCCCACGCCGCCGCCCGGGCGGTAGCCAGTCTACTGAAATCTCTTGAGCGGGCGACGCGTATGTATCCGATGTACTTACGTCACAGGCATGCATCGCGGGTTTTTTTGTGAAATGAGTTCTAACTATTCGAATGTCGAAAACTGGAGTGAATGTTGTCTTGGTGCACACGAATCTTAGCCGGTTTTGTGGTATAAATTTTGTTTTTGTCTTGTTCCTATAATTCCAATAAATAAATAATAGCCTAATAATCTCACGTTAGATACAATACAATAGGTACCCGTATTACATCGCGCGTTTTTTTGTGAAAATGAGTTCTAACTAATCGAATGTGGAGTGGTTGGATATGGTGCGTTTTTACGCAATTGCTGGTGACAATCTGGCGGAAGCTAGGCGCATGTAGGTACTCTTGGAGCCAAATGTTGTCTTGGTGCACATGGAGCTAACCAGGAATCCACCCCTAAGACGACCCACTGACGCAGTTTTGTTTTTGTCGTGTTCCTGTAATATCACAATAAATAAATAATACCTAGGTAATGTCACGTTAGATACAAAAAGTACCCGTACCTAGTACCCACAGGAAATAATTAAAACCATGTCTGATAGTACCTACCGTAAGTTCGCACCTAGAACGAAATGATAAAATTAGAGGTCAGCCACCACGTCGCGCTATCGGTACGGTGCGTCGCTGGTCGCGTCGTGCAATCGTGCATAGCTAGAAAATAGGTCCCTACCAAAGTTTACCATAGCCAAAGCTATACCTTTTTCTTTTTACTGTTTTGAAGTAGCCACTTATCAGTAATACCGAAATTAACTTTTAATTTTCGTATTTTCTAGTAAGACGTACAAAACTATGTGATTACTAAATTTCGTTAATGGAGGTATGTACATTTCCCAGTATCTAGACAATGCTGTGTTCCGTGCGAGCTCGCGCGCCGCGCCACGTCTACTTTTGAGACGCGAGCGCCGTAGTGTCTGTGTTGCAGGGAGAAACGATAATCTCGACTTTTTTTAACTTAGTCTTTTATATTTTTTTCAAAAACGAATGATGTTTTTTTATTGGATGCTGTAGAATGGTAGTAAACCATGGTCTGAATAACGTTTGTTCTAGCAAAACTGTGATTCAAATGTCACGGTGTATAGTGCCGCTAGCGGCACTTTATGCTATGGCAGGCTGCATGCAGTGTGTGGGCCATGCTTTGGACAGCCCTGGTCTTAAAGGGTAAAAGTATCAAATCAGTGCTTTAAACAACTCAATGCTTATTAAATATAATAGATTTAATGGCGTTAACTTAATATGAGCTTTTTATCCAACTCTTAATTAACGCACATTCATAATTTGATTATATAATAAATATTTACATAATCAATTGAGTGTCGTTTGTAAAAAAAAATCTGTTGTTCCATACATTTTGACCGCGTGGGTATTGCATTTTTCTATGAAACCGCAGATTTCTTTTTAATAACCGACGAATAATTTTAACGCAGAGGGCTTTTTAATGATAGGTAGCAAATTTTAAGAACTATTTTGAAGTGTTTCATGAGTAGTGACCGGCCATCCTGACGGACACGAAACTTGGCAACATTTAAAAAAATCATATTTTAGTTAGGTATTTTAGATTTTCATCATCTAAGATCTAACTAGTGTTTCATTCAAATCCGTTGGGGTCGGCCTTTAGTCTAATTGGAAACAGCTGAATACTGGGTTGGTGAGATGACAGTCTCCATTTATTAAAAACAAATATTTGGTTGGACCTGGGTAAAGGCTTGTGCAGACCAGCGCGACTTATCGCGCGACGCGACACCGGCTATTGTTATACTGTGAAGTTTTCTTAGAAATTGTATTGTTCGTGTCGCGTCGTGCGACAAGTCGCGCTGGTCTGCACAAGCCTTAACAAGGGCGAGAAATAATGAATATTTATTTAATTCAGAAGTACACATACTTACATTTAAGTTAGTGCCAACATAAATTCAATGGAGTTTTACCGTGCCCCAAAAAAAGAAGAGATAACTAAGGATAATTCTGTGTGAAGCATTAGCCATTATCCAGATAATAACTAATTGTAAAAATATCCAATGTCAACTCTTTTAAATATAGAAAATTACAAAATACTGGGTACATTATTCTTGTTGCTTCTATATGTGAGAACAATGTCCAAAAAATAATCAAAACAATTCAAAATATAAGATTAAAAATAAGCCATGGCAATTATGAGATGACCAGTTATAACTGACGGCGCCCGTTCACGAACATGACGCGTGGATTAGCACCATCCAGCTCAACCATTTTGTAGGGAACCAAATGATCCAACACACTCTACTCAACTGTCAAAGATCCATGAATCGCTGACGGTGGCCCATCAGCGATTCATGGATCTTTGACAGTTGTTACGGGTCATCAAAAGCCCGAAAGTCTGACAACCAGTCTTACCAAGGGGTATCATATTACCCAGTAACTGGGTTGTGGAGGTCAGATAGGCAGTCACTCCATGTAAAATACTGGTGTTCAGCTTCCGGTTAGACTGGAAGCTGACCCCAACATGTTTGGGAAAAGGCTAGGCAGATTGATTGAGTTATTAACTAACTGTAACAATATCCAATGCCACCATATCAATGTGTGGAAGCATTAATGCAATTTAACTTGCTATTAATTAAAGATTTATGTTGTAAAGGACAGAACTGGAATTACCTCACTAAACGAGTTTTGGTTGCAATCATGTTTTACATTCTCTTGAACGTTCAACATAATTACACTTCATGATGCAAGTGTCCAGTAATTGATCTAGTTACACGCAGTTGGTTTATATCAGTGACTGCAGCAACACTAGTACTTTAAAGTTAAGTTTAAAAAATGGAGAAGTATCTACGAAATCCATCGGTATTTATTAATTTTACACAGGCTTTATGCTTCATTAAGTGATTACTGTAAAATAATAATGCATTTAAAAAGTTAAATGATCAAACTTTTAATAGTATTCATTTACAAACTAATTGATAGCTAATGCATCATTCTGAGCTTCTTGTGCTAACTGTACTTGTAAATTGAGCAGTTTATTCTTCAACACCACTATACCCATAAGTACTATGTTTTCTGGTTTGAGTGCACCTGATGACTCCACATTGTAAAAGAATTTGTTTGGTTTTGCCTCCCAATTAAAATCCGCTTCATACTGATCTTCATCAAGCTCAGTATGTTCACTTTTTGGCCACTCATCAGGTTTAGGAAATAATGTATGTCGCATAATATTGTCCGGGTCATACTCAAAGGAAACACCGGCAGTTGGATTCCATTTTGCATGTTCCTTGCCAAATCCTTTCTTTGCATATGCTCTCAACTTTAACTCCTGACCTTTACGTAGTTTTATGATTAAAATCTCATCAGTCTCCCCATAATCGGCCTGGTCCTCGTCCCTGTGTCTTGACGTCACTGGCACCACTCTCGGATCGCTTGATTTTAGATCTGCCGTAGTGACGTGTCTTGTTTGATCTCCTGTACATTTTACGTCCAGTGTGAACTCTACGCTGCATTCTGAACAAAAATCAGCACACATACAATCTCGCGAGTAACGAATTTTATCAACCACATCATCTGATATAAGTGGAATGAGACCGATGCGATGAGCCAGAAATTCGTCACTAAGCACGGTGGAATTAGCTTCTAGCTGTACCCAATCAATAGCCATAGTCGGTGTTTCTGCTATAAACACACGTCTCATACTATTAGCGACGCTAAGCTCGGTGTCTTCAACGACGAACTTAACATTGTCGTCTGTTAGTTCTGTAATGTGTACAGAGGGCTGATTGGCATAAGGCATCTTCGTTTGTAAACTTTAACGTGAGCCTGAGAATGTTTTACGATGCAAGCGGTTTATTATTGTTTTCAATTTAATTTAAAAAAACAAGAGATATCAGCAAGCTCTCACAGTCACAAAGCCGGTGAACGCCGTAGTGTGACATTGACAAATGACACTGACAGGTGATTCACATTTGACATAAAGTTAAGTCCACAGATAAAGGCCGCTTTCCGAATAAGAACGTAATCGCTCACAGCGCTGACATCAATATTTGACGTTCCGAGTTAGATATCACGATTATGACAGCTGAGGGCTGTCATCAATTCGGAAAGCCCGTGAACGTTCTCACGGTGCTCGCTCAACGTCAAAACTTGCATATCATATTTCTTTGTGTTTACACTACACATTTCTTCTTCTTCGTTGGTTAGGTGGCCACGGTAGCCAGAAGCACAATTTCGAAGATGCCACGTTTGTCTAAAGTTATGATGCGACTCAAAACAAAACAGCACAACTGTCATCTTTGACAGCGCTCACGGTGATATTAGTAAAAAGCATGGTCGGCGTTATCGCAAGATGGCGCATGTCATGACGTCATCTATGACGATTCACAATACATTGTTATCGCACTAAGGCTTATTCGGAACGGCCGTTCAAATCGCTCAAATCGATTACAGCCTAACTCGGAATGGGGGGCAAAGTAACTAGTGAGTGATAGCTGATTAAAAACCTCGGCACTAATTATTGGTATAGAGAAAAATTATAAATTATATTTCTATGGTTATAAATGAGACACGTTTTGACTATAATTATTTTATATAATTGACTATATTTTTTTATGATAAAAACGTAAACTTTGGCGTTTATTCTGAAGGTGGGCAACGTCGCAAATAGATGTCAAATATTTACCTGTTTTGATTCATATAGCAATATTACTAAATAGAAATAAGAAATGTGGCTAACTAGCGAACTAGAATATTGATTATGAAATGGAATAATTAATATCGTACCTAACACCGAATGTTTAGTTATAGATTTAAAAAAAATAGTTTTTTGCACCTAAAATGGGTACAACATCAAATTTAATGTTATAATTGCAGTTATTTGCGACGTTGCCAACTTTTAGGATAAACCCTCCTATGCTACGGTTTTCTAGAAGAGCGATGGCAGCTCACGTAGCGCCCGCAATTTACGGCGAATGACGTCACTGAAACTTTGATTGTAAAAGTAAGTTGGTGAGGTTTCCTAGAGAGCATTGTGGACGCCGTAGAGCAAATCTCGCCCCCAAAAGATTAAAATCTCTAAATTTGTCCTCACCGTACTCAGTCACAAGAAAAAGTGTCCGTACTGAGAAGAGTGAGCTCACACAATAGTAAATATCGTTTCCCTGACAAACAAGTGTAGTCACTGCGTCATTGTGTGTCAGAGGTGTCAAAACGAAACAGAAACGCGACTATCTTTTGACATCATAAGGCGAATCTAATGATTTAAATCTTTGCCGCTGTCATCATTTTCGTCATTGCGGCTGTCAAGTGCGGTCACCACTTTTCTTAGAAATCGTAGCTTATTGCAAAAGTTTTCATACGTTTTTTGCTGTTGTATGTTGACCAAAATATGATTTGCGACCGTAGGTAACTAAAATGTATTTATAGAATTATAATCATCCGTACTACTTTTAATATCGTTTTAGGGTTCCGTGCCACAAAAAGAAAAAACGGAACCCATAAAGTATCACTTCGTTCTCCGTCCGTCAGTCTGAACCTATTTTCTCAGGAACGCGTAGAGGTATCAAGTTGAAATTAATGTCAAATATGTACCTAGATCTATGTTTCCTTGGAGCTCGGGCCACATATTTGACATATTTTGAGACTCGCAAATAAATCAAAACCTACAGCGTACTTCCCGTTGACCTAAAATCATGAAATTAGGCAGGAAGCAAGGTTTCACAATACAAGTAAAGGAAAAAGTAAAAAATTGATAATTTGTAGTTAAATCACATTAAAAAAAAATTGTGATTACAAACTTACATTTGCAGTTGGAGAATTGGCCGTGACGTATAGCGATGTATTGGAGAACACGTTTCTCGAAACGAACGAACTACGGAACCCTTCATTGTGCGTGGTCCGACATGCACTTGGCTGGTTTTATAATTATCATGAGTTTATACGGTGGACATTTCCTGCACAATTTTTTTTATTTAGATTTAGTTGAGCTTTTGCACTTAGTGCTTGTACGTATTGAGTCCTACCGCTGCGCCCGCGTTGTTGCAAAGGGCAACTGATGGAAATCCGACGACTGACGAAACACGAAGTAAGCCGAGGGACATAAGAAAATAGTTATACTTCTTCTTTTTGTGTGGTTAGTGACTAACCTGGTGTCAGAGTTTTAAAGCCGCCCATGGGCTTCTGACTCGGCTTCGCATGTCGTCGAGAAATATCTCTCAGGCATGCCGGTTTACTCACGATGTTTTCCTTCACCGTTTTTGAAGCAAGTGATCATTATACAATACGCACATGAATCCGTAAAGTCAGAGGTGCGTGCCTAGGGTTCGAACTCGGGACCTATGACTTGGCAGTCTGACGGTCACACCACTAGGCTATCACTGCTAATTGTACGTGTTTGATAGATTTTTGATTTTGTATGGACTGCTAATTGTACGTGTTTGATAGATCCTTGATTTTGTATGGATTTGCTATATTTTGAAACGGAATTCCGGAAGTAAATTCCGTATGTGGCCGGCCTTAGGTAATAAGCAGTGATCGGAGTAGGTAGATTGAACTGGGGTCATTGATCCGAAACGTATATATTACTATGGACATTCCTCCGGAATGGGTGGATTATTAAAAAAAAACCGGAACTTATGTAGGAAAATATTTAAATTTAAGTGCAACAATTTATATCTATCTATAAAAGATCTAGCTATCTAGCTATCCTAGGCTAAAAATAAAAAATAAATATTGAAGCTTCGATCGGAATTCGATTGTTTTTATTATTCAACAGATAAATAATGAATTAATTTAGTTTTGATACCTTCCTTTAAATTTTGAATTGAGTAGTAATAATATCACTACCAACATTAACAATATTTAATTGAATCCGGAAATACCGGAATTACTTTCCGGAAAAATGGCTTATCCATGTTATTCTTTCTGTGTGCATTTATGATACAAGTACTAAAAATCAATCTACCTACTCCGATCACTGGTAATAAGATACAGGACCAACGGAATGGAACGCAAAAATTACGAATGCGTTCTGAAATAAGATATGTTAAGGTGGATCCGCAGCTGTAGCCCGCGAAATTGAAATTTTATTTATTTATTATAACTTCATGCACAAGTAAAAACTGTACAAAGGCGGACTTAATGCCTGAGGCATTTTCTACCAGTCAACCTTAGGGTGATGCAGAGACAAAACATGGCAGGTGCAACATAAGGGATAGATAACTTGAAAATTAATACACACTAATACATAGATACCTACATACATTACATACATATAAAAGGAATAAACTTTGTCAGGAGAAATAACGATAGGTAGAGGAGAAAACAAATCCAACAAATCAGCGCTGCAATGATTCTGCCAACTTTTTACGAATATGTTCACGTACCTTCACTTTGAAAGATAACCGACTGGTTGCCATCCTGATGTTCAGAGGGAGCGCATTCCAAAGAAAAACCGTCTGGACAAAGAAAGAAGAGTGAATAAAACCAGAACGGTGAGAAGGACATCGTAGAAGACGATTGTTGGTAGAACGAAGATTTTTACTATGGGCAGAGTATGATGAAGAGAGAGAGAGTTGAGAGTTTGATGAGTGTGGTGTGTATGATGTGTATGATGTGTGTGTTTGATGGTGTGTATGGTGTTTGAGTTTTGTATTGAACATGGGAAGTCAGGTAAGAAGGAGAAGTGGGATTGTCCAGTATAGAATACAACATAGACATAGCCCTCAACTCTCTGCGCTGACGTATGGGTAACCATTTAAAGCTAAAACTTAATTATGCTAAGTAAACTATAAGATAACATACCTACAGTCGAGATAGGAAATCTCACATTGTACAAAAAGTTCCAAACGCGATGTTTGTTACAGATATAGCTATGGACACAATGATAGGTAATGTTTTGTACTCTTTTAAGTTGATCCTTAGACTTGACATGCGATATCAGCTTAGGGGGTAGCTCATTAACTAACGTTGGTACTAAGTACCTTCGTGTGCGTTTACCAAAGTAGTTTTTTACTTTTGGAACAACAAGTGTCTTCTTCCTAGATAAACGAGTTGGGTAGATATGCTTACGTTCCACTTTGTGGTATTGATTTTTAAATTGTTCAGTCAAGATATTCAACTTACTTTTAAGATGGATCGAACGACAACGACGATGACGACGATGGATTTGACGTCAGGGTTACGTTAAAGAGGACAAAATCAATTAAATATATTATGTATTTCACGAATAACATTAGTTAAAGTCTTATCAATATACATACTTGACGAAAATTAAACATAAGATAAACCACTCATTTTCGAAGTGCGCGTCTTCGTAGTCGGTCGAAATTGGTCACATTAATTGAGAATAGCTTGATTAAAACAATTATTATTAGTATATACAGATAAATGGAGCATTATAAGTTTGAAGCCACCGTAAGTGCCTACTTATAATTGATAGGTGCCTGCCGGCCTAATACGTCGATAGACAAGGCATATTCCACCACGAGCATAGTTTCACCTTTAACCCTTATCTTATAGTAATTAGTGCTTTTATAAGCGATAACGTCTCGAAACACTCATTTCTCTGTAAGAAGCCAAGGGGAATCGATGCCTTGCGGGGGATTATGTGTGTCTTCATGTGATGTATTCGAATATCATGTTGTTCCAGACGGTTGAGTATGATCCGATGTGCGATAAGGAGAAGCCACAAAAAATTTCATTTGAAGATGTATCGGCGGCGGCTTACAGAATTCAGAGTGAGATCGTGAAAACGCCATGCGTGGTGAGTGATGTATTTTGATAGCTTACCGACTAAGTGCTTGTTACATTTGTGTAGTGAATATCTAAACACGGTACCTATGTCCACTCTAAGTGAAAAGTGGGAAATGAACGAAATATATTTTTGGCTATAGATTATTAAAGCTATGAGGTTTTTTTTATTAAATGATCACTTGTGTAGGAGATTGTGTTTATTAGAATAAAAATAAAAATAATAAGTATCTTATATAAATAACGGATTCTGGAAGTGGGCAAACATCGCCAATCGATGTCAAATATTTCGCTGTTTTGATTAATTTAACAATATTACTGTTTGGCAATAAGAAATGTGGCTAACTAGCGAACTAGAACATTGATTATAAAGTGCAATCATTAATATCGTAACACCGAATATTTCGTTTTAGATGTAAAAAAAGTAAGTAGCTATTTGGAATCTCTCCAAATATCTTTTTTAAATGCAATGGTATATTTTCAATACATTATTAATATTCTAGTTCGCTAGTTAACCACATTTCTTATTCCCATAATAATGCCAAATGAATCAAAACAGGTACATTTTTGACAGCTATTTGCGACGTTGTCAACGTTTAGGATAACGCTCTTAAAGTATGGACATACCTACCGGTGTTTGTTTGTTCTGATTAGCGAAACGTACCGGAGTTTGAAAAAATCACTTTGAACTTGCCGACTTCACTCCTGCTATCTAATTACGCAACACATTTTCGATTTGCAATTGAGTCAATTTGGTTTATATTTAAATACATTTCACATATTTAAGGATATTAAAAAAAAATGCTTCATAACGTTCGAAAAATGTGTCTGCTCAACAACATAAATAACATTGTACATGAATATTGTTGAACTGTCAAAGTGAAACAGATTGTGATCGATCGTATGTTACGCTGGTTTTTTTTTTTTTTTTTCATTTTCATTCGCATAATAATTTCAGAAATGTCCTAATCTTTCTTCATTTAATTTGTGAGGTTTAAAATTATATTGCAAAGTACATAGGTACCTTTCAACTTTGCGATATATTTTTAAACTTCTTACACCCATAATAGTCCTCTTAATTAATAGGTAAGTACCTAATGTATAATGACCTAATGTGTATTTCTGTATTTCAGAAATCTCACATGTCTACAACTTTTGGGATGGACATTTATTTAAAAAATGATTTTCTTCAACACACCGGGAGGTAAGACATTATACTCGTAATAATAGATTATACAAACAGTACAAGATTATACATGTAGGTACGTTTATATCACGAAACATCCTTGGTCTTAATTTATTGTAATATATTGTATATCATGTGTAGAATTGTTGGTGTCCGCATTGTTACTGTGTCGGTAGTTGGCTCAGCCTAGAGGTCCTGCAGTCCTAAGCTTACAATCAATGCGGGCCGACACGACATTGCTTCGTGGGATAAACGTACAGTCAACCGCACATCAGTAGTAGAAACACCAGATTTACACTACGAAACTCGCACTAGCCACCACGGCTATACCCTAAACATACTCGTGTAAGTTCTTTATATAATAGACAATATATATTGAATAATTCGTAAATAATTAGAATATATTCTTGTTTCATATATAATTAGAGCTTGATTTTTGTTCTTATAACACCAAAATTAGGTAGACAGTAAATGTAAAAATCGATACGGTACCTTGAATCAGGGCCGTAGCCAGGAATTAATAATTAAAAAAAAAGGGGGGGGGGGGAGGGTTGGGCGTACAAACCCTGCCTACGGCCCTGCCTTGAATAGAAAAGCTATCTAAATAATACAACCAGAGTAATTATAGTAGCTACGTACTTATCAAACTGTTTTTGTCGCACTTTGTAACTCACCTAAATGCATGAAATAACTATAGGTTTTCATTTATCTACAGTTTCAAAGAACGCGGTGCGCGAAACGCCCTGTTGTTGCTTTCAAAGGATAATAAAGCCCGCGGCGTAATTTCCGCATCTCTCGGTAACCACTCGCAGGCCTTGAGTTACCATGCGAACAAACTGAACATCCCTGCTACCGTCGTGATGCCGAACGTGGCTCCGATCATGAAGATAGAGAAGTGCCGCTCTTTCGGAGCCAATGTCATCATCCATGGACACGACATGAAGGAGGCTAAGTTCCATGCCATGAGTGTGGCCCAAGATCACTCGCTTACTTACATCAATGGGTGAGTAGAGTATTTATTTTTTTGCCTGTGGATCATTCATTATCTTTAGAGTTTTTAGATACATGACAGTCATGTAAATTGTGAAATTTTAATGTGTTTTTTATTCAATTCTTCCAACGCGGATGCGTCGATCAAGTTTCCCGCCACGAAAAAAGTATAATCAAAACAATAGTTTTTGTTTTTAGAAGAAGGTACGAATTAACAAAACAACATCGAAATACGATGATGTTTTTTTATTTCTCTTATTTTATTGCAGGTAAAGTAAACCTGACTTCGTCTTCGTGTTGTACACCATTTTTTACCAAAAGTCGCCTATGAAACAGACCTTGCTGATTTTCTAACCCGAAACACTTGTTGAAGGTACGACCACCCTCACATCATGGCGGGGCAGGGCACGGTGGGGCTGGAGATTATCGAGCAGGTGCCGGAGGTGGACGCCGTGCTGGTGCCTGTGGGTGGCGGCGGGCTGCTGGCCGGCGTCGCCACCGCCATCAAACACCTCAAGCCGCACGTCCTTATCTACGTAAGTGCTTTTTTCCCGAAGGCGCGACAGGAAAGACAGGGTTATGTTCTTCACTCGTATCTTTGTATGTAGGATTCATTATACCTACCATCGATTCGAGGGTAGGTATAAAGAATCCCACATCCGGCTGGATGAATTTAATACCTACATGACCTATCTATGGACTCGTCTAGGTCACCCGATGAATATAGGTTAGGATACGTATTGTTTTTATAAAATCAAAACGCTTTTTTAACTTTTACCTAGACGTCAATAAGAAAGGTCTTGAAAAAAAAAAATACTACCGTGGCCATGTGGAGTATCAAAATAAAGGGCATAAGGACTCCAAATATACAGGATGGTAGGGACATCGACTCGAAGCCTGTTACAATGGATTCAGTAAATGATTGCGTGGAAGATTGAGTTTTTTTCGTCTGTTATGAACAAAAAAACATCTGTTCCATTCATTTTGACCGCGTAAGTATTGCACTTTTCTACGAAACAGCAGATTTAAAAAAAATACCGGCGAAATATTTCTACACAGAGGAGTTCAGAATCATGTACTGAATCCATGGTAACAGTTTTCGCGTCGACATCCTGTATAACACACTAAAAGGTTTAAAAATAAAACCAGTCGAGTTGTTTAATTTTGCATTTTATTATCGGATCTATTACTATTATTGCAATGGTCCTTTAATCCTCCTAATTATTTATTATAATAGCACTACCTACTCCGTTGTTTAACAGTGTACAGAATGCACCTTCTGTCGTTTTTTTACGATGTATAGTGTTCATAGTCTCCGAGTAAAATGGCTGTCTGACATCCGGATGGACGGACAGACTAACAGACAGACCTGACGAGATTGGGTTCCGTTTTTGGCATTTGGCTACGGAATTCTAAAAAGGATAGGTACTTTAGTTTCAAAATTAAACACGTACGTATCTTCGTTGAATACAAAGGTTATCTGAGGTCTGAGGCTAATTCCTATCTATTTCTAGATTACATGTTTATATGTTTTAAAGATCCAATGTTTTTGGTACAAAGGGGGTCTATCCATTAAAATGCCTAGAATTTGATCCCATGTCGTTATGATCTAATCGGCAGAACTCGACTTGCTAGAGTGAGATAAAATAAATAGTTTACGAAACATAGCCGACTGCTCACAGAACGGTGAAGGAATCCATTTTAACCAAAATGTCCACCTACCGTCACTGGGCCCGTGGGTGGATAGCAGCGCTCCCTTTCAGAAAAAAGTACCGAAATACTGGTATCCCGGTTTTGAAAGAAAGATTTTATTGACTCGCACAGGTGGGCACGTTGAGCGATTTTTGGAGGTGGAAAAAACTAATGGGTTTGCGTCACCGACATGCTCGCGCCTACATGCTGTAGTAGCAATAAGTGTTTTTTTTTTGGAAAAAAGTTCTTGCGGCAGTAGTAAACTGGTAGAAATTCCTTGCTTGTGTCTTCTTTTAATTCACACTTTCTCTCTCTCGATAGAGACGGGACCTACTGGTTGGCAACCCATTTTTTAGTTTCATCATTATGTTATCACCTAGATGTCATGTTTATATAAAAATCCAAATAAATAAATACAACCTGTTTATCGATACCATAGAAATATAAATAACAGTCATTATATCTATGATCGATACCTATCACGTCGGCGGGGTTTCGTTAACTTATTTAATTTCACCCTGTATATACCTATTTCACAAAATAAAAATTACCTACTCAGTTGTCACAGTAAAAAGGCCGGTATAATAGGACTTAACAACTCTGAACTGACTTAGTCCAGGTTCGCACGGGCGATATATTCCCGCAGCGATTTTTTTGAGTGTCTTAGGCGCGAGAGTACGTCCCAGCGCGTTGGATTCTCAACGATCGGCTCAAAACAGGGAGTTGAAAATACAGTGCGCGATTAAATTCCGCCGCGATATTTTGTGTCCGTCTGGATTGAGGAGCCATGTCTCATATTTGAACGAGGGTACTACCAATATTTAGTAGTAAATTAGCCGATTTTGTAGGCCGGATCCTGGAATTTGTAGTACAACCCTTAAAAAGTTATACGACATTAA
Organism: Agrochola lota; assembly: GCA_947364205.1. Classification (NCBI taxonomy): domain Eukaryota; kingdom Metazoa; phylum Arthropoda; class Insecta; order Lepidoptera; family Noctuidae; genus Agrochola; species Agrochola lota. Next base: position 12,454,054 of record OX376235.1, on the reverse strand, counting down.
AGGTGGCTCCTCAATCCAGAAGTCGGAATTGAGGAGCCACCTCAGAACTCGAAAACTAGCGAACGGATATTTTTGAAAATTTTGTAGGATTTAGTAGTACTTATGCGTAGCCTGTACAAAAAAAAATGGGTTTTGCTTTGATTTTTCATACAAAAAGCCATAAATTTCACCGCGCTGTTTCTCGGAAAGTAATCAACCAATTACAACAGATTTTTAGTATAATTTAGTAGCAAATGTGAGTTAATTTGTACTGTAAAAATTAAATGGAAAAACTATATAATTTCGCTGATACAACACATTTTATGTGGCTCCTCGTATATGTACGTAGCTACTAAACTAGTTGATCAAATCGGATAACAATAACACCAATATTTAGTAGAAATTTCTACTAAATATTGGCATAATCCAACATCCTACGCACTCAGTATATCCAAAGAAATGTATAAAATAAATATTCCTTAACAATTTAGTGTGGTACGAGAGCCCACGACCAAAACTATATGACATCGTTTTACGGCCAAAACCGTATAAAATCGTTAGTTTAGATGATTCTCAACCTGACTCGGTGGGCAGTACCGGTCGGAAACATACCAGTTTTACGGGAGCCCATTTCTGCTGCCATTTCTGAATATTCATTACAAATTATCGAAAATTAACTTTAAAATAAAAATAAAAGGAGGGTCTATGGGGTATCTTTATTTTTTTTTGTCTTTTCCCTATATTTCTTTTTTCAACATTCCCCTATGATTTCATGGACTCATGGTCTCGTGTTTTTTAAATAAACACTGTGTTTTTTTGAAAAAAATGTCTTCACCTCCGTTTTTTTTTCATAGGCGACAAATTTTAGTAAAAACTATTAGTGAATCCGATAAAATAACTCATAAGCTTTTGGAAATAATAAACAGAATCCAAATCGAGACACAATAACTGAGGAGATACGGCAAACGCTACTAATAAAATAAAAAATTGAATAACATGAAAAAAAATTAAGGTAGAACCCCCTTATATACTTAATTTTCAATAATTTTTCATGAATATTCAGAAAAATATGTGCCACATGGCACATGTCCATGAGCGACATTGTATGAAAATGCGCTCAGGTCAAACGTGAAGCAAAAAATTTATGACTTGACAAGACAAAGATTTCTGAAGTATTAAATAAAAAATCCTTCCGGAATAAATTTTACATAATTATCAAAAAAATCACCAAAACCGCATCAAAATTGGTCTGTATTTTAGAAGAATAACGCCGTCACACAGCCAAACACAAAAAGCGACTTTGTTTTATAATATTTAGAGATTACAGATTTTTCTAAATGCCACTATTTTGGGATAATGCACTTTTTTATTATTTGTTTTTAATATACAGGCTGTTAAAGAAATTGCGTGCCATAGCTTCAGGGTGAGTTCAGAGTCGATAAAGGAACCCGTTGAAAAATAAATAATAAATACCATTAAAAAAGTAAAAGAAATTGCTTGCCATAGCTTAGGGGTAGGTTCAGTATCGATAAAGGAACACATGAAAAAATAAATACATAAAAATAAAAATAAATTGCAAGATCAACCTAATGTAGTAAGTACTAATTAAATAGCAATCGTTTAGAATTGACCAAAAATTGCTTAAAATAAGTTTTTATTTTGTTTAAATACAAATTAATAATTTCCTAGAGTTACCTACCTACTATCGAACGCAATGAAAGTAAGTAACTAAAGCATTTAAACAAATAAAATAATTATAATTCTAAACGATTGCTATTTTAAGTTAGTAGGTACTAAATTAGGTTAATAGTGCAATTTTTTTTTTTTCATGGGTAAAACGATTTTTTTTTTTTTTTGAGGGTGGGAAATCATCAAATGACTTCTCCCGCTCTGGGCAGAGCGAGAGGGTGTGTCAGACTTTTACTGACTAAAACCCACCCGTGTTCCTTCCGTTGCCTGTGTGCCGGGGCCGCGTTATCCCTTTCGGACAAACCCGCAACCCCAGCAGGCATTGGTCTTTCGACCCCGTCGGTTGGTGCTGACATCTCTTTGAGGCGCGCGTGGAACACAACACGCCGTCGACACGGGCCTGGTCCTTATCGGACGGCGAGCTGCCCATTGCTCACCGTCCGCAAGCCCGCGCCTACGGTGGCCGGAAGTCGGCTCTGGACTCCCGACGCCCGGGGCGTCTCCTGCGGCGACTAGGGCCGCGAGGGCGTGCAGCTTGCATCTCCCTCGCGCGCTCCGCCTCCTCCTTCGCGAGCATAACTGCTTCGCAGAAGGAGGTGACGGCCTCCCATGCACTCTCGCTCCGAACCATGGCCTGAACCAGGGCCGGACGCGAGAGATTGCCGCCGCCGATCGCCTCCGTGAGGACACGGCGGTGCTCCGCCCAAGCCGGGCAGACCTCCACCGTATGCTCCACCGTGTCCTCCGGGCGATCCACACAGTGGTGACACCCGGGCGTTTCCTCCCGCCTTACGCGGAACAGGAACCTCCCGAAACAACCGTGTCCGGTGAGGACCTGCGTCAGGCGGAAGGTGAGGACGCCATGGCGCCTCTCAAGCCACTCCTCAAAGAGGGGACTTATCGCCGCAATTGTGGCGTGCCCAGCGCTGGGTTGCGACAATCGCACACTCCATGCCGCCATGAGATCCCGCCGGAGCTCTGTCCGCTGTGCCGTGATTTCTCGCGGCAGCGGAGTTACACCCCGGCGTTTCGCCTCCTCGCGCAACTCCCACATGTGCGCGAGGACTTTCGCCTCCAGATCCCATGGCGGTAGTCCGGCAAGGAGGCTCGCCGCCTCACGGGAGACCGTGCGGTATCCCCGGACCAGCCTGATGGCCATGACCCTTTGGGACGCGTTCAACCGCCGGGCCGGTCGCAGCCTCAATGAACGCGCCCACACCGGTGCCCCGTAAAGGGCCATGGACCGCACGACCCCCGCGTAAAGCCTCCGGCAGGAGGCGTTTGGACCCCCCAGGTTGGGCAGGAGCCGCTTCAAAGCAGCCCCAGCCCTATCCAGTTTGGGAGCCAAACGTCGGAAGTGCTCCACGAAGTTCCACCGGCTGTCGAGGACGAGTCCCAGGTACTTCATCGTCGACTCGACACCGATGTGAACCCCTCCCGCCGTAATCTGGGAACCCGACAGTGGCGCGTTCCGAGGACCATAGAAACACATGGCCTCGGACTTGTGCAAGGCCACCTCGAGTCCCAGTTGCCGGATCCTTTCGACGATTGTCGCAACCCAACGTGTCGCTAATTCGGCCGCCGCCTCATGCGACCTCCCCTGCACCAGGACCAGCGTGTCGTCAGCGTAGCAAACCACGCTGACGCCGCTAGGGAGGTCGGCGCGCAGCACCCAGTCGTAGCCGATGTCCCACAGATGCGGCCCCAGGACCGATCCCTGTGGGACACCGCACGACATCTCTCGCCGGTTCCACTCACCGTGGTGACCGGGGTAGATGACGGCCCTGTCCGTTAAATAGGCCTCGACCACTCGACAGAGGTAGGTCGGCATCCGGTGATACCGGAGTGCCTCCCTAATGCAACTCCAGGGCAGGGTATTGAAGGCATTGGCGATATCAAGAGACACCGCCAAGACTACCCTACCCCGGGCAACAGCATCCCCCGTCGTGAGGGCTCGAACGCGCATGATGGCATCCACCGTAGAGCGCCCCTTGCGGAAACCATACTGGCTCTCCGCCAAATCCGGCCCCACTCGCACCAGCTGCCCGACAAGGCGGTCTGCAATTACTCTTTCAAAGAGCTTGCCCACCTCATCGAGCAGCACGATGGGCCGGTAAGCGGACGGAGAGTCCGCCGGGCGCCCCGGCTTCTTGATGAGGACCAGTTTCCCCGTCTTCCAACGAAGTGGGAACTGGCCCCTCTCCAAGCATGCGCTTAGGAGCCCCCGAAGTCGAGGCCCGAGAGCCTCTAAGGCCAGAACCCAGGCTTTTCCAGGTAAGCCGTCGGGTCCTGGGGCGGTATTTTTGGCACTCAGCCTACGTACCGCCACTCTCAAATCTACCTCGGTCACCTCCGGAGATTCGTCGTCGTCGTCAATGGTGTGGTCCGCATCGGGCACCGCAGGAGGCGGAGCCATGGGCGGGGGAGTATGTTCCCCTCGCGAAGGGAACAGAGCGCTCACCACGTCCTCCACGAGCTGGGGCCGGAGACTCTGCGTCAGCGGGGGAGCCCATGGGCGGAGTTGATCTCTCACCCATTTGTATGGGCGTCCCCACGGATCTCTGTTCAGAGTCTCCAGCGACTCCTCGCGGGCCACTCCTCTGGCCCGCTCGATCTCCGCTCGGAGGGCGGTCTTCGCCGCTCTGTACCCGTCGTACAGCTCCGCCTCAATGGCTTCCGTATCCGGAGGGCGGATACGGAGCCTGCGGTGCCTGGCGTACAGGTGGCGCGCTGCAACGCACGCCGCGCGTAAAGCGGTCAGCTCTCGCGACCACCAGTATACCTGGCGCTGAGCACGTCCGGGCTGGACCCGGGGCATTGCCACGTCACAAATTTCGGACATGGCCTCCCGGAACCACTCCGCCTCGTCGTTTATGTTGGCAGGCCTGTCCGGTGATGTCACCCAGGCCTGCACGATCGAGGCTTCCAGGAGGAGCTCCCGGTCCAGCTGCTTCAGCGCCCACCGCGGACCACTCGGGGTCTGTCTGACCGGCGTGCCCGAGGTCTGGGCGGAGACGTCAAACCGGATGTACCGGTGATCGGAATAGGTCTCCACCCCCTCCATGACGCGCCAGTCAATGACACGCGGCGACAGAGCGGGGCTGGCGAACGAAATGTCCACTACTGACTCGCCCCGCATCCGCACGCACGTGGGGACAGAACCCCGGTTTAGGACGACCAGGCCCGACTCCAGAGCCCAGTCCTCCACCATCCTGCCCCGTGTGTCCGTTAACCGGGAACCCCAAGCCACGTTCTTGGCATTGAAGTCCCCGAGGACGATCACGGGGAGGGGATGGTACCCGACGACGACGACTCTCAACTCCCCAAGGGAGTTGTGGAACTCGGCGAGAGTTCGGTTCGGGGAGAAGTACGCTCCTACCACGACAATCTCCCCGAACCGTGCTGCCACGCAACCCGGTCCCCTCTTGACGGCCTCGAGGGACGGGGTACCGGCGGCGGCCGACGAAATTATGGTCACTGAGCCGCTCAGGTCCTCCACCCAGTCATCCCTGGGCGGGACAAAGTACGGCTCAGCGACCACGGCGATGTTAATCGACCACTGCGCCATGCTCTGGAGCAACAGATCCTGAGCAGCGGCGCAGTGGTTGATGTTCGCCTGGAGGAGGCGTAATGGGGCCATTAATGACAATCCATTTTAGCCTCCTCCCGGGCCCCCTGTGATGGCCCTGCCGCGGTGCTAGCGGCGACAACAACGCCTTTAGAGGCGGCAACGGCAGCGGCAATGGTGGCGGCTGCGGCGGTGACGACGGTGGCGGAAGGCTTGCCCCCGCCCCTGGATTTGGCGGGTGGAGCACAAGCCTTGCTCCCAGCCCTGTGATCGGCCGGCTTGCCAGCCGCCGCACATGCATAACAGTGCGGCGTGGCATTGCACGAGCCGGCCTTGTGACCGGGCCGACCACAGCGGAAGCACTCCTCGCTGCGATCCACCTCCGAGGTGCACTGTGCTCCCACGTGGTGCCCCACCCGGCAGCGGAAGCACCTCAGTGGTCTGGGTTCCAGCAGCTTCACCTGCGCGGACACCCAGCCCACCCGGAGCCTTTGGCCCTCCCCGGCTATTTTTTGGGCCGCCGACACGGGGCAGCTCACCGTAACGGTTTGCATGCCCGTTGTGTCAGGACGGATGGTGCCAGCCCTCACCTGCTCGGCAGAGCACCCTCCAGTCCTAGCCACGGCGGCCACAACGTCTTCCGCCGTCACGCAGTCGTCCAGGCCCAGGATGCGCATGTCAGCGCACTTAGTGGGCCTGGAGACTCGGGCCTCTTCCGCATTGAAGGACGCCCTAAGCCTTTCGGCCAGGGCGTCAGCGGTCGGGCCGCTAGCCGCACCGGGGATCTCCAGCATCCGAGCCCCCGTCGCAGTGACCTTCATACGGAAGCCATCGGCGACGCCGATCTCCTCCAGGTTCACTGCCGCCCACGCCTTAGCGAGCACCTGACGGTAGGTCACGCCCTTCTTTTCCGCTTCCGGCTGTAGTGTGATCACTACAGCTGCGGACTTCGGGGCGCGGAGCCTAGCCGCGGCGCTACGCTTCTTGCGCTGTTGCCGCCTCTCCTTTCTATGGGCCGCCCTTTTAGCCTTACCCGCCTCCCTTTTCTCCCCGGCTACTTGCCATTCGGCATCGGCCAGAGAGGAATTAGGAGGTGGGGGCGGGGGCGACCGTCCTGCCGCCGTGGCCTTCTGCGCAGCTGCCTGCGCAGCCGTCCCGCCCTTTTTGGGCTTGGACGGCGCCGCTTTCGCCGGAGGTGCCGCATTCGCCGGAGGCGCCGCTTTCGCTGGAGGCGTTGGCTTGGCCGCGGACTTGGCCGCAGACTTGGCCGTGGACTGGGCCGCAAGCTTGGCCGCGGGCGCGGCCGAAGCAGCCACAGTGGCTGCAAAAGTGGCCGGCCTGCTCGCCGCTAGCGGAGGGCGCAGGACAATGCCCTCCAGTACGGAGAACCGGCTGCTGAAGGCAGCCAGCTCCTTCCGCACCAGGGCCAAAATCCGGTCCTCCGCCGGCAAGGGCAGGCCCTGCCCTTGCACCGCTCCACGCTGTAATACAACGTGGGGGCCACGTAGTCCAGCCAGGTCTGCTCGGAGCTCCTCGTTCTCCTTTCGGAGAAGCTCCATAGCGGCCGTCAAGCGGCCGACCTCCGCCCGCATCTCGGACAGTGCGTCTGACGGAGGCCCGACCTGAAGGGCCCTCGCTGCCGCCATAATGGATGCCGCGGCCGCGGGCATGGCCTTGTCCTTTGAGGACTGCAGCTTCTTCAAGGCCACACTCCTGATCGCGGCTGCTACGACCTCCGCAAACCTGGCTGTTCGCTCCGAATCGGAGCCCCCAGCGGCAACCTTGGCGGCCTCGTCGGTCGCCACTCCCCCACCGGCACGGCTCGCAGTGGCACCAGCCTGTGCCTTCGTGCCCTTTCGAGGGATGGTGACCCCCTCCGGCTCCTCGCTTGAGGCCCCGGACGAGACCTCAGAGTCGCTCTCCCCGCCGATTCCTGGAGGGGTATCGGGCCGCTTGATGCGACCCCGATTGCCACGCCCTGGTTTCGAGGTCACCGACACGCGACCTCGGCCTCTCCTTACCGTCGGCACCTTAGCGACCGGCAGGCATTCCTCGCCCGAGGATTGTCCCGCCGATCCTGCGCGGTCCGACTTCTCGTCACGCGACTTCTCCTCGCGCGAGCGTTTCCCCCAGAAACGCCCGCGTCCCGTGTCCTGGTCGGACCTAGTTTGGTCCCCGGAGGGACAGGAGTCTCCTCGACCCTGGTTGCCGTCACCGGCAAGCGGTTCCTCCGCCAATAAAATTGGCACGACTTCGACTGTAGGGTTTAATTTTAGAAAGTTTTCCATTTTTGATCCCACGAGTAAAAAATATATCCAACCAACCAACCAAAAAATAGTGGTTCGCACTAGTGACTAATTAAGCTACCCATTAGTCAAGCTATCAACCTCCCTCACGGTGCGCCGCCGCTTGGAGGTTTGGGGTGATTTTTTATAGAGGTTTTCTACCTCGCGGCCCGGGCGGTTAAGCCAAGACCCTCGACCCCCGTCAAATGCCAGAGACATGACCTTGACACTCTTCGGGGCTACGAGACCAACGGTGGCAAGAGAAAAGACTTCCTCCTGCCTGCCCGACGGCAGGGTTAGTGCACGCCGAGCCCGCTCCCACCAGAACGCTGCTCAACGTGTGCTCTTAACGAGCACACGTTAGAGCGTTCACTCCTCCGACAGGATATTGGCATACGGGCAACGAGACCCCTTAGGCACGCAGTACCTAATGGGGAGACATTGCCCGCACCCCAGGGTGCACCGTCCCGGAGACTGGCCTTCCCCCCGGACGCATCCGTAAGGGAACTCCAGCCCCCAGGCACACGGGGAGGTTTCCTGTCCTAGCACCCCAATGGGTAAAACGATGTGATATGGTTTTGGTCGTGGGCTCTCGTACCTCGCTAGTTTTCGAGTTCTGAGGTGGCTCCTCAATTCAGACGTCTGGATTGAGGAGCCACATTTAATGTCGTATAACTTTTTAAGGGTTTTACTACAAATTCCAGGATCCGGCCTATAAAATCGGCTAATTTACTAATAAATATTGGTACATTCGTTCAAATATGAGACATGGCGCCTCAATCCAGACGGACACGATATTTTTACGTCCGTGCGAACGTGGGCTTAGGACTTATTGTGTGTAACAAGATCAGTCTTAGATTTCCACTTATTTATTTCTAACACTAAACACAAATCTCTGCTGTAGGTACCAACCTAACCCGTAACTCTCCTTTCGTTGTACACCTAAAAACGAAGTCAAAGGTCACGCAGATAAACAAATATTGACACACGCTTATTCTTATCGCGTAGCTGGCTCAATAATTAGTTCCCATGTTGTGTTTACCTATATTACTTTGATTAAGAAAACCCGGAATATCGAATCAATAGATCAATTGATCCGACTTTCCCGGTTTTCCTGAGTGATAACAGAGTTAAAATATACCTCGGATATGTCAATGAATAGTTTACTAGATAGCGTAATTGTTAGATAAACATTTTTGTACCATAATTGGATGATACAGATGATGCCGATTGTTTTGCAAAAACAGCTAGTGATCTACCTACATACCTATGTACAAGTAATTCTTATCTCTACTTAATCAGTAGATTAATTCATCAATAAATTAGATCTTAAATCTCTTTGTTAATACAGAACAAAAGCGATGCTAAAATTAAATATGTTACGCATTAACATGATGCAATACGGTTATATTTTTACTTGGACTCAAACTATAAACAACAGATTATTCCCGTTCTTGTTCGCACCCCATCTTAAGCAGTATTTGCTTAAATAACTTAAGATATAATACCGAAATGACATTGACATTGTGACAGTACCTGAATTACCCTAGGCTGATAAAATTTTCGTTTTTCCTAATTATGTTAACATTAGTGTTTAAGTCGGTTCCCCCTTAGAGGGAAGGGCCGCACTCCACCCCGTACGGACCTGTAGAGCTGGTCACTCTCCCACCGTTAATTCCCAAAAGAAGAAGTCCGATACCTTGTTCCACTACAAGGAAAGGATTGAATGAGATTGTAAATAAGACTTAAGAATTCATAGTTATGAAATTACATTGGATGTGGTTGTAGAAATTTAATAAATAATTGAGGGATGCAAAGTATATTATTATATAAACCTGTGAGTAATCCTTACGTTAGCGTAACAGGTATTAGGTCAGTCATTACTCACACGATACCTCACTCGGAGTACTCAGAGAAACACTTCCATAAGTGACGCAATGCGTCGGCATCACGCTCTTTTGGAGACGTGGTCCCTAGCAGTTCTTTCGAACTGAAAAACGTGACGAAGCGGCTTTCCCTGCGGCTCAGGGCGACAGTCCTTGTACGAGCAACGGAGCGGCTAGTTCGAGCATTGCGTCGGCATCATGCTCCTAAGGAGACATGGTCCCTATCAGTCCTTGGACTGAATATAAAATAGATGTGGTCACCCAAACCCCTGGAAGGTCACTCTTTGCACAACAAGCATATCTGTAAGACACGTGTTCATGTCAGTCTGACCGAATTATTGGTCTGAGATAAAGAATACAATATTCAAGAATTACTAGGTAATAGAGTAATGAAACTCAAGAATATTATTTAAACTTATGGATAATCTCTCTTAAAAAGACCTATTATTGATCTGAGGCAAAGAATACAAAATTCTACATTTATGTACTAGATAATAGAGTAGAGAATCATAATTCAAGAATAATTAATTGATAGAGTTGTGGATCAACTATTTTGAAAGCCTATAGACAGTCCCAAAGCGCCCGCCCTTCACCACTTCCTAGTGTTTGAACTGGGGAGAAGAAGTGGCGCAACAAACTCCCCAACAACACGTCTTTGTCTGTTTAGTTACAAGAACATCAATTATATTATCAGCCTAGGATAATAATTATTATAATGAAATACTCACCCAGTCGTACCAACAAACGCACACACATACTCGTACTTCGTTAAATACTACATTAGTCTAATCTGGGCTTCTACCCAACTATATTTAACTTAATATATTTAAATAATACTCTATATCTTGCGACAGCCCACTTGGACATGGCCTGTGGCATTCCCCAAGTCTGCTAATATCTCGCCTAATATTACGTCCACACCCTACCGTGGTCTAAAACCAACTCCCTCTCTCAACCCCTTGGTTACGGACTCTCGTATCCTATCGTGGTCTCAAACCAACCCCCCGACTTCATTCCTCAGTCCCCTAAATTCCAAAAAAATACCACGTTGACCGTTTTGCCCCGTTTCCCGTTTTGCCCCGTTTCCCACAGTTTCGCAGAATAGGTTTATGGCTGTTTTTGTGTGCAACTTCTTAATTGTTTTAAAAGGGTCCGTTTAAATTGCCTGAGCCCGACGAAATGTTTGCCAGATGCATGTTGATGATCCCTGTTTGGTTTAAGTTCTTAGAATTTGCAGGGCCAGCATGCTTCCAATAAAGTATAAATGGAATGGGTTTCTATTTTGTTTTATAATTTTAAAGAAATAGGATATTTTGTTATTAATTAGGGTAACGTGTCGAGCTGTCAAGACCATAAATGTGTTTCCTATTTAAACCGTGTGCCGGTTTTACAATAAATATATACACACATATACACACAGTCACAACATCACATGCTCGACAGAGCGTAGATATACTCGTATCGCTGAGAAATGATGATAGCGCCCCGGGCGGCGGCGCGGCGCGGGCGCCGCAAAAGTTTGGTAATGCTTAGGTACCGTAAACCGTAGGGTTACTTTGATCAATATTGAACTTTAAAAGTCCACATCATTTTTTGTGGGTGTAAAAAAAAACAAAAAATGTCTAGCAATCGGTTTTTTTTATTACTCTCGCTTCCTGTAATAATAAGAGAAAAACTATGGCTTAATTTTGAGAAAAAAAATAAAAATTGTCTGATCAAAGTTATACGTAGGATGGGGTGCTATTTTGATACCCCTCTATTTTATTGCGTAATTACAAAGTATAATGCCAATACAATTAAAAAAATAAAAATCTGTCAACTGGAAAAATAAATATTGAATTTTTTGTCGTATATAACTTTGATCTAGTAAAGTCATCAAATAATCAACATTTATTTAATAAGAATGCTGCTAACAAAATGTTAGCTTCCAAATCGTTTCCAACGAGACAATCAGTCCTTCTTATTTATTTAAAAAAACTTTTTTCACTAAAATTAAACAGAAACTTAGAAATAATTAGTCTTCAGAGCATCAACAAGATAAAACTCACAAAATAATTATAACAATTATTAGTCTTCAGAAAATCAAAGATAAAAAAATAAATAAAAGAAAATCAACAAGATAAAAACTTCCTTCCACTATTTGACTAAGCGCTTCTTCTATTCGCGTTTGTGAATAATTTTGTATTCACGAGACCACAATTATTTAGCTATAAATAGAGAAAAACAATATATTTACCCTTTTCCATAATATGTTTCAATTAAAGTCATCCCCTGAGTCAAAGTAACCTTGGGTAACGATACCTATAAAAGGTATTCCTTTTGATATCCCATAACTATAGGGTATTAATGAGACCAATTCACAGAATCAACTGGCTTAACTGTTTTTTTTTTAAACTTTTGTTTTTTTTATCTTACAAAATATTTCAACAGAGTCACGATTATTTATGTAAAACACCCTAACGCGAAATATAAAAAGCTATTTAAGTCATTCAGATTATTACGTATATTTTGTCGATAAAAAAATTTGACAACGTCGCATTTTTTACTCGTACTTATCAATTAAACTTAGTTACACATCGAGAGTCTTGTGTTATGTTATTTTCGAAACTATATGTATTTTTGGAATACTTCAAGTTCTAGGACTTTGACTTTGACTTTGTATTGTAATGGAACTCCAAAAGGAATAGATTTAAACGTAAAAAAAAAACAACTCGCAACAACATACAAGCAACTTGCATTTATGTAATAAGTACCTAGAGCAGTCCTATTTCAGCATTAAGTAAATATTAGTTAATGCTGAAATAGGACTGTTTTACCTACCTTACATAACTAATTACCGCACCGGTTTATTGAAACACGCGGACGCTAGTGTGATGCTGATGTTTTATCATACCTAAGCTTCGTTTTCTGTCGTATCGACAGTATACTATAGAGGCTAAAGGGTCTCAAATTCAACACAAACAAAGATATCAATTGTTGGACCGCGGAAAGTACATGTATTGTGATACATGCACCAGCCCATCTAAATATCTCGAAACTGTGTCTGTAATATTTTTAATGATGTTATCCAGGGCGTGGAGACGGAAAAGTGTCCCAGCATGCAGAGCGCGATAAAGCACAACGAGCCGATGAGCGTAGAGATCAGGTCCACGCTGGCAGACGGGCTGGCTGTGCCCACCGTCGGGTATAACGCCTTCGCCACCGTCAAGTGCAATGTCGACAGAATGGTAAGTGCCTAAAGTTCCCCCTTTTTTTTTTTGGTTGGGTATTTATCAAATAACTTCTCCCGCTCTGGGCGGAGCGGGAGGGTGTATCAGACTTTTACTGACTAACACCCACCCGTGTTCCGTCCGTTGCCTGTGTGCCTGGGTCGCGATATCCCTTTCGGACAAACTCGCAACCCCGGCAGGCATTGGCCCTTACGTACCCCGTCAGTTGGTGATGACATCTCTTTGAGGCGCGCGTGGAACACAACTCGTCGTCGACCCGGGCCTGCCGTTCGATTCTGTGAAAATATCATCGTGAAACTTAGGTGAAGTGAGCGTGAAGTGAGCTGTCAATAGTGTTAATCCCTAGCATCCTGCCGGTCGATTCTGTGGCAGTGGCAGCTCACTTCACGGTCACTTCACCTAAGCTTCACGTTAATATTTTTACAGAATCGACCGACTGATCTTTATCGGACGGTGAGCTACCCATTGCTCACCGTCCGCATGCTCGCGCCTATGGTGGCCGGAAGTCGGCTCGCGACTCCCGACGCCCGGGGCGTCTCCTGCGGCGACTAGGGGCGCGAGGGCGCGAATCTTGCCTCTCCCTCGCGCGCTCCGCCTCCTCCTTCGCGAGCATAACTGCTTCGCAGAAGGAAGTGACGGCCTCCCATGCACTCTCGCTCCGAACCAAGGCCTGAACCAGGGCCGGACGCGAGAGATCGCTGCCGCCGATCGCCTCCGTGAGGACACGGCGGTGCTCCGCCCAAGCCGGGCAGATCTCCACCGTATGCTCCACCGTGTCCTCCGTGTGATCCACACAGTGGTGACACCCGCGCGTTTCCTCCCGCCTTATGCGGAACTGGAACCTCCCGAAACAGCAGTGTCCGGTGAGGACCTGCGTCAGGCGGAAGGTGAGGATGCCGTGGCGCCTTTCTAGCCACACCTCAAAGAGGGGACTTATCCCCACAATTGTGGCGTGCCCAGCGCTGGGTTGCGACATTCGCACTCTCTATGCCGCCATGAGATCCCGCCGGAGCTCTGTCCGCTGTGCCGTGATTTCTCGCGGCAGCGGAGTTACGCCCCAGCGTTTTGCCTCCTCGCGCAACTCCCACATGTGCGCGAGAACGCCTAAAGTTCCCCTAGTATTGCAGTCAGGCTACTTCTAGAGTTCTTGGTCACATATAATGTATAACCCTGAAAATTACCGGCTCCATCAGTAACATTGTTTTTTTGTCTTTTTACCAGTTTTAGTTGGCCAGTTTGAATGGCCACAGGCCAAATGGCCCTAGCTAAATATTTTTCATGAGTTGAAGAAAGCTGCATACTTAGCGTGGTGCGCCTGCGCGATGCGCCTCGGAACCCGAGGTCGTAAATAAGCGATGGCCTTGTTTTCATGTCTTCCCCCAGAACAGAGTGGAACCAATCCGGATGAGCTAAGAATTGTTTTATTTTATTTTTATTTTATTTTATTCAATAGGAACAACTAACAGCTACAATATAAAACATAGAATAAAAGAATATACAAAACTTATGACAATATTGCAGCCCACAACGCTGTTCACAGATTAGCTGCGGGATAAAAACAATAAAATAATCACTAGGTTACACAATACAGATCTATAATGATAAGTTATACTTAACTATCGAGTTTAAATTAAATTATAAGAAGATAGAATAGGCCAACGAAGTAGAATGAAGAGAAAAAAAGAAGTACAATAAACTATCAAACTATTCAGGAGAGCTCCTTGAGTATAAGACTTTTGAACCTATAGGCAGCAGTTACAAAAATGTCTATATGTTCAAAAGTCCTATTGTAGGAGTCTACCATTCGGCGAACAGGTGAACGCAGACCAGAGTTGGACTTACAAGAGCCCACTGAAAATAGTCTGCCTACGCGCACCTCTCGCCTATGGACTGTCCTAGGAACTGCATAACATAGCATGTTAGACAATGCAATGCAGTCAAATTGATTCCTTACAATATTATAAAGATTCATAGCTTCTAGGTATTTACGTCTATTTTCGAGTGTTGCAAGCTTGTACTTAGTTAGTAAATCTGAATATGATAAATAATACCCATAGCATCTATAATGCATGGTACGTAGAAATTTATATTGAACACGCTCAATCATTTCAATATACTTTTTGTAGTAAGGACTCCAGACGGACACGGCGTATTCCAGTTGAGAGCGTACTAGGGATTTATATAAACAAATGTAAGAGGAAGTCTTTTTAAAATCTATTGTAGAACGCATTACAAATCCGTATAGTTGATACGCTTTACTGACAATTTTTCTAATATGTAAGTCTAAGCAAAGCATGGAATCAAGGATGATACCGAGATCACGAATAGAGTCCACTTTAAGCAGGGGGGCATCGCACAGTGTGTATGTGTGTTTTATAATTGTTTTGTTTTTAGTGAAATTTATGAAGCTACATTTCGGTAAACTTAGTTGCAGCTTATTTTTCTGGCAGTAAGATGATAATCGGTCTAAATCTTGTTGCAGCAGAAGGCAATCATTTATATGCCGAATGGTTCTGTACACTTTGAGATCGTCGGCATATAAAAGGAACTTGGTATTATGAAAACATTGACTGATATCATTAATGTACAAAACAAACAAAAGAGGGCCAAGTATTGAGCCTTGAGGAACACCAGAGGTCATCTGTGCGATGTTAGATTGATGACCATTGATAACAACCTTCTGACTGCGATTAGTAATATAAGAAATAAACCACCTTAGAAGATTGCCGCGGATTCCGTTGAACGCAATTTTGTTAAGCAGTATTTCATGGTCTACCTTGTCAAAAGCCTTGCAGAAGTCGGTATACACTGCATCCACTTGTACGCGGCTATCAACACTATCAAAGAGAAAGCTTGTAAACAGTAAGAGATTAGTATTTGTTGACCGCCGTTTGACAAAACCGTGCTGTTGTTGTATTATAATATTGTGGAGTACAGGATAAATCTCGTTATGCACTAACCTCTCAAAGAGTTTTGACAAAGCAGATAGGATAGATATGGGACGATAGTGTTCTACGTTGCGTCTAGAACCACTTTTATGTACAGGCACAATATACGCATGCTTCCACAATTTAGGTACAACTCCCTCAGATATACATTTATTATACATAATAAATAGAGGCTTGCAGATGGAAGTTGCAGTATTCCTAAGGAAGTAAGGTGTAATTCCGTCAGGTCCGGGGCCTTTCGCTGGATCTAAGGATTTAAGCTCCTTCAATATCTTTTCTTCACTAAAAGAAAGGTCGCAAATAGAGACATCATGTGGTGCATAATTGTCATGTGGAGGTTTCCATTGTGACAATGAAGGACATGCAGGTTCATATACCGAGTTGAAAAAGTCAGAGAACATGTTACAAACCATATTTGGATCATTTGTATCAACATTCTTGTATTGAAGCTTAGCTGGAATTCCAGGTTTGTCTTTTCGATTTGAAACGTATGTCCAGAAGTGTTTCATATTATCATTCAAATTATCCTCCACTGACCCGATGTACGAATTAAATGACTTTAGACATAAATCCTTAAACTGTTGTCTATAGTTGGCAAAAGATTCATAATCAGAAATGTTCTTATATTTCTTCCACTTAACCCATGCCCTTTGTTTCTTCTTGGAGATGGTTATGAGAGTACGAGAGAACCAAACGGGATAGCTAACTGACCTAGGTCGAGCCAGTGGGGTATCTTGTTGAATAATACTATCTAACTCGTTGTAGAACTTAACTAGAGCTTCTTCAGAATTCAAAGGGCCAAGCAGTTCTAACCAGTTCAGTTGCTGTATGTTATAATTAATGTTGTCAAAGTTAGATTTATGAAAATTATATTTGTGAAGAGGAGTCTTAGTCATAGGGGTGATTTTAACATTTAAACAGGTCTCACATGTCAGGGCAGGATGGTAGATGTCAATTGGTAGCAACGTAGTTGAGGTATGGGAAACTTTACAGGGGTTGTTGGATATGGTCAGATCAAGTATTTTACCTTTGTCATTCAATACATTGTTAAATTGTGAAGCACCAAGAAGGGAAATGAGATTGTATAGATTTACGCAGGCCAAAGGGGCTCCAGAATGTAATGAAGCAATTTGTGAGGTGTTTGTTGCAGAGGATGCTAGCCAATTTGCTTCAGGCAGATTATAGTCACCTATAATATAGAAGCAATCAACACTAGGGTGGCCCAATACTTCCTGCAGCACTTCAAAATGTCTATCATATACAAGAGTGGACGTCTTAGGTGGTATATAGGCAGCACTCACAATGTGTCGTTTACTATTAACAGTGCTGGGTAACTCAACCATAATGTGTTCGATATGATTGTGTGAGAGATCTCTATAATGAGTTAATGAGAGACCTAGTTCAGAAGGTTTTAAAGTGCGTAAAACCGCAACCAAAACACCTCCGCCGTCTTGTTTATTGGTGGCAGCACGATCGCGATCGCAGCGATACACGCTATAGCGCTGATCAATGAACTCGCTGTCATAAATTTCAGGTGTAAGCCATGTCTCAGTTAATATTATAATTTCGTATGTATTCATAAGTATGTTCGTGAGTAACTGGTGTAATTTTGTGCGAATACCCCTGCAATTTTGGTAATATATTGTGATATTTTTATTCGACATTAATAATATTTAAATATAAATGAGTATTTATGATGAGAGCGTGTTCAAGAAGCAAGTAACACATTGTAGACAAAATAAATGAAATAGATATAATAGGGTATAAGATTAGGAGGTCGCACAGATCACAACACTCGATCAAATAGACAGCAACATATTTATTAATAGTAATAATTTTGAATGTTGTAGATAAATTAATTAGATACCTCTGATGAAAAATCAGTTTTAGTTGATATATAACACGATAAACACAATTGAACATAGTATACATTTTATAATTTTTATACATTTTATAACTACAATCAATCTTGTTGAATACAGATAAGAATTTAAACAGCAAACAAAAGACAACAAACACAAACCTATAGTAGGCACAATTTAGTAAAAAGATACAAGCACAACGATTACTGAGCATTGGTCTTATTAAAGACGCCATTATCATGACTAGTAACGCCGCTCTTAATTTTACCAATATCTGCTTCAGATCTAATAGCGAAAGCAGCATCGCCATCTTTTTTACGAACAAGAATACTGCAATTCTTAATCCAAACATAGTTATACTGGTGAAGTTTAGCAGCTTCCTTACATTTACGAAATAAAATTTTATTTTTCAAAGTCAAATGCTCATTAATGTAGATATTGGTTGAAGACCAGTTATCAGTTAATGACTATTTTTATATAAACGAGAAATCGAATTGTATTTAATTGCGTAACTTTATCGCATTAGCATTACCCATTGTTAATAAAATCCGTATTGTGTTGATACATTTTAATTATTTTTTGGAAATAGGTACCTACCTAATGCTTTTCATGGTATTCTTATCGTCCTATTTTACAGAGAGTCTGTTCTCATTTTTTTTTTAATTTTTGGTGTGGATGACTGGTTAGGTTTACTCAAGCATGCCACGCAGTGTACAATGCGCGCCTTTATGGAGGACGTGCGGTCGTGCAATCGGCCGCACTTGGTGATGGGGCCCGCTGCGCATGGAGGGCTGATACCAGTTGGGCGTGCGGCGAATGTACAAGTTTCTCCCCCGACTCATGGTAGTAGTAGGAACAGTGGGGTTTTAGTCGGTAGGATTCCGACATAGCCCTCCGTTCTGTCAAGACGCAGGGTATCCATGAGGATTTACTCACGGAAAAAAAGACAAGGTTTACTCAAGCAGGACCGTGATCCATTTATTCTAATGCACACCTACCCAAATTACCTATGTAACCGACTGTGATCGATTGTTTGACAGATCACTGTGAACGAGGACTGGATCGCTCGCGCCATCTTGCGCCTGATCGAGCAGGAGAAGTACGTGGTGGAGGGAGGGGGGGCTGTCGGTGTCGCTGCCATCATGGCAGGACTCGTGCCTGAGCTGGCCGGCAAGAAGTTAGTTCTTTTAATTATGAGCGTCTCTTATTAAACTAGAAAACCATTTGCAGAGTCAACTTATGTTTTTATATTTCAGGGTGGTGTGTATTCTGTCGGGCGGTAACATCGACACGACGATCCTAGGCCGCTGTCTAGAGCGAGGCCTGGCTGCCGAGCAGCGCCTCGTGAAGTTTAAGGTGACGGTGAGCGACCGACCCGGCGGCATCGCGGAGCTCTGCAAGCTCATCTCTTCGACCGGCGTCTCCATCAAAGACATCATGCAAGAGCGTGCATGGGTTCATGGTGATATCTTCAGTGTTCGGGTAAAGATAATTTAGTTCTTAGTTTGATTTCTTATAACTTTTTCTTTGACGTAGACTTTAAGCAGCTTTCGAAAAGCTGAAGTTCGTGATTTAATTTTGTTTATAGGTGAAAGTGGTGTGCGAAACCCGTGGCCCTGAGCACTTGGAAGAGCTACGCGGAGTGATCTCGAGCACGTACAGGGAATGGGACTTCGCGGGCGAGTACGACGCCTATCCGCGCCGGAACAGCACCGACTCCCTGGACGAAGTTTCACACTAACTGAAAGGACTGCAACTATTAACTAATATTAATGTCTGGTGGCAGTGCCGCAGACCGGTGTAGAGGTGTATATACTTATAGGTAACTTCATTTAGTTGAGCCCGATTAGCTAGAAACTATTATCTTCATTAATCAGGACCAGGGCACCTACCACTACCTCTAAAGCAGTATTATTCTAATCTTACTTCAGTGGAGGAAAGAGCTGGAGCTATACGTCCTGTAGAGCGTCATCTCATTCCCACACTAAAGTAATATTAACATAATACTGCTTTAGAGGTGGTGGTATGCCCCCAGTTAAGTCCAAAACCGTGCCTTTTAAACAAATAGAACTTAGTGGTTACGAGCAGGAACTCGATAGGCGAAAAGATGGCTGGAATTACAAATAATAATTCTAGAATTTTGAGAATGATAATGCCAAGTTGGATGTGTTATTGTGTAGGTGTCTGGAGTGAACTGTTATTTTACATAATCTATTTAAACCCGAACGAAAGATATTTATTGAATACTTACCCAAAGTATTTACATGGTCGATTTTCTAATTTGTTTCCTTTGTTTGTTTTAAATATATGTAGTTTGTAAGGTATTTGTAAGGGTATTTCACATATCTGTGATAGGTAAGAAGATTAATATTCTGATGACATTATTAAATTAGTACTGCATTAAGCTATTTTTTATTTATTTAAAGTTTTGAATAAACAGACCGACTGCAGGTTAATAAACATAATACATATATAAAATATAATAATAATACCTACCAGCCTTTTATTTTCCCACTACAGAGCAAAGCCCTCTTCTCAAACAGAGAAAGCACTAATAAATAAATATATCATTTATTTTGGTACATATATTTCCTCAAGCGGCGTAAGTATAATAACCTTATTGGTAATAGGGATGATGCCTGGGTAAAAAAAATGAAATTCTAATTAATCCGTCAGACACATAATAAAAAAATATTAAACACGTATTTTTTGCTTTATCATATTAATAAAACATTACTTAGATAAAACGCATTTTATGTTGGGGAGTGGGGGTCGCTACGTCACTAGTATGTATAAAATCTACATACTCGTGACGTCATGGCACATTTTACTTCAATGTATCGCGGTAATCTTTAGATTACGTAAAAAAAGAAAAAATACGTGTCCAATATTTTTTTATAATCATAAAGACGGACAAAAAAAATTTTTAGTCATCATCCCTATTATACAGGGTGGCAGGGACAAACGGGAAGTGTCAACCAGCCGTTTCGAGATTACATTAAAGAGGCCCTGAGCATTCGGACCCCATGGCCCGAGAGTTTCAACCCCAAACGGCTCGGAAATACAGGGTGGCATGGACATCGACGCGAAAACTGATACCATGGATTCAGTACATGAGTCTGAACCCACCTGCGGAGAAATTTTTCTTCGGTTATTAAAAATAAAAACAGCTGTTCCATACATTTGACCACGTAGGTATTGCACTTTTCTACGAAACGGCAGATTTTTATTATTCTTGTCCTAGTTTGTCATAAGTGACTTCTAGCTTTATTAGCTATATGTAAGCGAGAACGCCCTTTATCCCTGGAGGCTTTTATTCGGGTATTAAGTTATGTTTATTTTTGTAGTTTTTATTTTCACTTGAGTA
The DNA here is from genome assembly GCA_947364205.1 of Agrochola lota. NCBI lineage: Eukaryota > Metazoa > Arthropoda > Insecta > Lepidoptera > Noctuidae > Agrochola > Agrochola lota. The sequence continues at coordinate 12,433,240 of OX376235.1, read as the reverse complement.
TAGATTTCGATGTTTTTGTTGGTATATTGGCGTATGCTAGCTGTCATTATGGCAAATAATTTTATTTAATGTTTTGTGTTGAGTAATGTAAATTATTTTGCATACTATTGTATAGAATCAAGTTTTTTTCTAACTGAACAGACAGCAGTGCTGCTGGGGAGTTTGTTGCGCCACTTCTTGTTCCCGGCTAAAGCAATAGGAAGTGGTGAAGGGCGTGCGTTTTTCGGGGGACTGTCTTATGTAATATATGAATATATTATATGTATGTGTTTGGGTTTTGAAAACTGCTGATTCTCAGCCTAGTTTGAATAAATGACTTTTGAATTTTGGACTAATTAGGTAGCGCCGTAGCGTATTCGTGTTCGTCCTACAATAGTAGAGCCAACAATGCGGCATAGGAACTATTTGATGAAATGCACCAGTTACGTACTTATTTTCCACGTAAGCCTGTTCATTTTGATGAAAGTAATGCACTTTACCACATGCATGTCACGTCAAGCCAAACATCTTTAGAAACAAACCGGCTTTCAAATTTAAAAAAAAATGCATTCAAATCGGTTGCAATCCGTGGTGTCTGTGGCACCGTAGCCACAGATTAAGCTGTAGCGCTTAAACGGGTGTCTGTCTGCATACAGACAGACACACATACGTAGCGGAAAACTTATAATACCCCTCTTTTTGCGTCGGGGGTTACAAAATTAAATCTCTTCAAATTGAATTAAAACAGCCAACCTCCTTCATGCAGACATTGCAGACCTTCTTGCGTGTCTAAAACACTGACTGAGCAACCGTAGAGGAAAAAAAAGTGAAAATTAAATTGTCACTCATACCAAAATGTGCCGGATTTTCAGTGTTTGTTTAATTAATTAATTCAATAACCGTTCATATTTTAGCGACAATGGAAAATTTATAGTTTAAAAATGTAAACAAATTAGCAGATAAAAAAATAAAAATAAACTCCATAAAATCAGTGCAACCTCGAACATGAATCCAAAGGACGTAAGTAATTCATAAATAAGTTTTATATTAGTCAAACTGCGGATATCGTCGTACCTTTACGTTTAAAGAAGGGCAAAATAGAGTGCAAACGACACGCCCGTTTTGTAGTGCGTAGGTATACTGTGGTGTAGTGCTGCCGCACCAGGGTTACAATAATAGTTGAAATATTTCAAATGTTAGGAAGGACTCATGAAACTGATGGATGGTAAGGAAACTTCCAAAACATCTCATCTTTTGCTTTGGGACCAAGTCCGGTATCATCACCGAAAAATTAATCTGTTGCGGTTTTTAATTTAAAAAAACGCAAAATGTACCTACTCAAACAAGATTCATGAAACAGATGACTTTTTTTCATTTTTTCATGCAAATTAGTAATAAAAAATAGTTTTTCTTTATTTTTTTTATAAAACATCTTGACATGTCTAGGATCCAGAATACGATGAGTGGTGTGATCCAGACAATCCACGTGTAATAAAATATGAAGATGTACTAGCTGCTTCAAAACGCATAGCAGGCCAGGTTGTGCGGACACCATTGCATGTACTTACTCATTTACTTACACGTAAAACCTGTGGGCTGAATACAAAAGCACAAAATAACTTAAACTTGAATATTGAAGGTGCAAAATAAATAATATAATGCATTTTTATTTTTGTAGAAATGTAACATGTCGCATAAAGTGGGTTTGGATTTATATCTGAAAGAGGAATTCTTACAGATTACAGGAAGGTGCGTACTTACTTATTTTATTAATAATAAACTGGAAGTAAAGTATCTACAACGAGGTTGTAACTCAAAACCAATTCTTGTAATTATTAGGAATTAATTCCGTGCTTATTATTTAGTATTTAAAGGCGGCTACTCGTCTGATTCGGAGGCTTTGGAACGTACCACACACTGACACGTTTGCATACGTAAAGACGGTGCCAACACTATCAACTCGCTAAAAGACCGCAACCTATCGTAAAGGCCTTATTAGGGTTCCGTAGTCAACAAGGAACCCTGGTAGTTTCGCCATGTCCGTCCGTCTGTATGTCCGCGGTTTAGCTCAGATACTCTAGTACTAGAAAGCTATAATTTGGCATGGTAAATTAAACGTAATAAAAGCAAAATGTGTTTTTTTTTTTTTTTTTAATATTATTATTTGCTTTCATGTGTTTAATTTTCTTGTAATTAAGTGAGATAGAGCCTATAAATAAAAGTTAAACTAAATTTAACTCTGTAAATTTTTTGCCTGAACCGCTATTGCAAAAAACACTTTCATTAAGAATGCGGCGACGGATGAATTGTCCTTATAAAGGTAATACCAAAATCATTTGCAATTTGAGCATATTTCCACGTGTAATTGACTCTGGCAGGGCCAACATCAGGGATTTTAATTTTGATTACACAAAAAAATTGTCGCTAATTAGTCGAAATTTGTCGCCAAATATCAGAATTTGTCGGTCACTGGTTCAAAAGATATAAGGGTTTATAGGTGGCCGATTTGGAGAGAGTCTCCCCAGCAGGACCACATTTATATCTCAAAAACTAGGGCACCTAGAGATACCATATTATGTTGATATTTTTTCCAAAAACCTTACCTAAAATGAAGTTTAAGCGAATTGAATTTCCCACATTTTTACAGCGTAAATGACATACTTTCATATATTTTTTTCTGTATTCTATACAACAATATTTGTAATATTATTTCCTCAGAAGCATAGCTTATATTATCAAGTTACAAATTATCTAAAAAAAAATGGAAATACATTTAGTTTTCATTCATCAAAGTCAAATAATTTATTTCAAATAGGCCCTTGTACGGCGCTTTTGAACGTCAAAAATTACAAAAAAAAAAAAAAAACATTCTAGGCGCCCCTTCCAAAAGGTAGTTTTCGTATGGAGAAAAATGGGCAAGAAACTCCACCGTTACTCTTTTAAAATGTTTTTCAATATTTTGTACGTATATGTAGGTACTTACATTAGTTATATAATTATATGTGAAGACGATGCACCCAAAAAAAAATTACTATACCACAATAGGTAAAAAGAATTAAAAAACAAGCTTTATCAGATATGTAAATTAATTAGGTACATGGTTCTCACATATTTACAAACATTGTAAAAGTAGACGATTTTCCTAAAATTTTACAATTAAGAGCCTATACAACCTCAGCTCAAATTCAAATTTCGCCCCCACTTCCCCGCGCCACCTCACTATTTATCTCGCTCGCACACTACTGCTCGCGCTCACGCGGTCACACGAGGTCGAAGCGATTTTATTAGAGTAGGTACTACCCTATTGTCGGACGAGTAGGTACTAAGTAATAACATTATCAATCAATTTAATTTGTTATTCAATGAACATACAATTTCATATCGCAAATTTTCAATGTTTATTTATTTATTTATTTTATTCAACCATTTATGCACACACATATAAACATACAAGAAAAATACGTACAAAGGCAATACTTATTTCTAAAGAAAATCTCTTCCAGCATGCCTGCTCGAATGTTCTTAGTAACGGCTACTTGTCAAGCTTTATTTTCCAGTATAAGCTGACCTCTCATTGTACAGAAAGCCTATACAATGCGAGATCAGCCTATACTGGAACGTCAGATTGATGTGTAGCCGTGTGCACTATTTTACCTACTGCTATAAAATACTAGTCAAGTTCGAGCTAACTTTGCACTGAGGGTTCTGCACATTGGTTTAGTAGTTGTTTGCGTTTTATAGTTTTCGTCGTGTATGTATGTAATGTGACAGCCGTTTGCATATCTAATTATGTAGGTGGTAGGTCTATGCAAGTACCTACATATACCTACATACATACCTATATGTTAGAAATTTTACAAAACAGATTCTGAACCGCTGCATAAATTCTACTGCTCCAAAAAACTAGTCAAGTGCAAGTCACCATTACACTGAGGGTTCTGTACATTGGTTTGGGAGTAGTAAGTTTATGCTTTGCAATTTTACAATCTTTTAATATAGTATAGTTTTCGCCTTGTATTATTAACTTATTATGCATACGTATATAATTATCAATTTTACATACTTGTCACAATCAAAATAATGACAATGCAAATTATGGTAACAGAGAATGAAACAGTCAACAATAATCAAGGTAGGTAGGTAAGTAGGTGTAGGTAGGTTGTGTAGAGTAGGGTAGGGTAGGTAGGTAGGTAGGGTAGGGTATATTATAGGGGTAGGGTAAATTATACCCTGCTGGGGTTGCGGGTTTGTCCTGCTGGGGTTGCGGGTTTGTCCGAAAGGGATATCGCGGCCCCGGCACACAGGCAATGGAAGGAACACGGGTGGGTTTTAGTCAGTAAAAGTCTGACACACCCTCTCGCTCTGCCCAGAGCGAGAGAAGTCATTTGATGATTTCCCATACTGAAAAAAAAAAAAAAAAAAAAACGGTAAATTATACAACATTTATTTCAATTCGCTTAAATCTCTAATTGGCATATTTCGAACATGTCTGGGATCACATAGCTCAGGCAACATGCATTTTACATAAAAATGTTCTAATTTAGGTTCCATTTGTTCCCAATATTGATCATCTCTCTCTATTATTTCAACTTTGATCTCTTTGTCGCATCCAGACCATACTCCGAAAATACACTGTCGCCTACCGGTGATATGTAATTGTCCCTGCACTTGTATGTACCAAGGGTGTTTTTTATTTAGGACAAGTCGGTTTTTAGTTTTTTTCCAAAAAATCACTTTTTTCTTATCTATAGCTTCATCCAAAGATGTTTTAAATGCCGTAATTGGACACTTGATTTCAACGATTGTGTCTTCTCCCACTATTCCGTCTGGAGTTGCACCTAGAAAAGGCAACTTTTTATCGATGAAGAGACCACAAGGCTCTATTTTAATGTTTAGTTGTGATGCTATCTGTTCTGTAGCTGTTGCTTCATGTTCTATACCATGTTTCAAAGATGGCACATGGCTTAGATTCTTTGGATATATAAGATTCTTTACCAAATTTCTCACACTCGTACCTTGACGCCTATTCACTACTTTGGCGAAATTAGACGCGGTTAAAAGTTTCCTTCTAAGTTCTAGCCACTCGCTCGAATCTCTTTGCAGAATAGTTGATTTTTCTACTAGTCTTCTGTCTTCTTCTGAACTTGGTAAATTTTTCAAAAAGTCGTCTTTGCACCGATTGTACTCCAAAGTTGTCATATCTGGCTTTTGGCAATTTTCTCCATAATCTTTATCGTTTTCTTTGGTTTTCAGAAACAGTTTCCTACATTTCCTTGAGTATTTAGATCCACTCTCTCGTTGTTTAAATCGCTTCTCCTCCAATTTCTTCACTAGTGACGAGGGACTTTTCCCCAAAATAGCTCTATGTAACGTGGTAAGTGGGCGCTTTGTATTAAATGATACCACAGCAGCGTTGCATCGTGAATCATAGCCCCGACGTAAGGAAAAGTTTATGCGTTTCCCGCCAACAAATTTGGCAATAATGCTGTTAAAAGATTCTACTTTATTGCTATCACTATTGTGCATCAGGCTTCGAGCTTTAGCTGCTACAGTGTTTACTATAAACTTAATTCTGTACCATATAGCACACGTCTTCAAAGTTAAAGTAAGATCTCCACTGTTGTTCTGGCTAGTACAATAATATGGTTGGCAGTTTCCGTGGTTTCCGAATGCATGATTGTAAGAATTCATGATATCTGTGAATAGGCTATTAACTTTAGTGTCGAAGTTTGCGTCTTTAGAAATGTGTTCAGTTATGGATGAGCAAATGACTTTACGGATAGCTAGGACTCTTTGAGTAGTAATTTTTTTTCTTAAATTGGAAGGATATTTAGTTTCTGTAGTTATGTTCTTTAGCTTTTTGCACATTTTTCTGAAAATGTGATTTTTGCATTCTACCTTTTCGACGGTGCAATTGGGATATGGACGACCTTCCAAAATTTTTTAATATGTGCTTGAGTCACCGTCCGCCACCATCCGTTCATAAGGTTATGCATGCGAATGGACTGTTTAAATCCTTCTAACAATATTTCAGACTCCATACCCGTAGAAGAACCGCTATAATTTTTATAGCATACATGGTCGCCTGGACCGATACCTTTACTTTGAGCTCGCGCACATATACAGCAATATTTGTTCTTTACCCCGATAAATAATACCTCACCGAACCTTTTTCCAATTATAGCAGCAGCTCCAGACAGTGCTGAAAAATTTGTGTTGAAGGAACGTTTACTCCAGACACCATCTGCAATAACATCTATGCAAGCAATGCCGTTTTTTACTCGCCCTTCTGCAATAGCAGCTTCTCGTTCCCGTGCTGCAGCTGCCTCCATCGCAATTATAGCTGTTTTTCGCCAGTCATCATATGTCTCATTCTGAACTTTAGCGTAGTGCTTTTGAGAGAAAGACGGACAATCCATTGATGCACATAATTCGCTAAATTGGGAATAGCCAATTCCAGAAGATATAATACCAGATGTTGCAGCTTTGTTTAAGTCTAGGTTCGATTTAGGTTCAGAATCAAGATAAACTGTCAGGTTACACATATTGCAGAGTAATTTGTATTTGGAAAGTAGACCTTTTCTTTTTTCTGATACAATGTGAACGTTGCTCAATGTACATCCGAATACCTTATTATGATTGCATATTTCTTGAAGTCTTCTATAAAAATATTCAATATCAATTATTCTTCGTCCTTGTACACAAAAACAGCTTTTCCTTTCTACAGGATTATCATAACTCACTTCGTACCTGAAATGACCAGAATAAAAATATTTGATGAATTATTGAAAAACTGCATAAGCTACAACCTTTTCATATAAAAATATAGCAATTACCAATTAGTATCATTATCACGTTCATCATCTGATGTATCGTACTGCGGAAGGTTGTGTGAACATCTGGAAAAAAAGGTAATTTTGGTATATGAAGTAAGAAATTATAATTACTAATAAAACAGGAAGTATTATTATAAAAGCTTACGCAACCAATATTCTTTCGTTATTATGTGTATTTAGTGAACAGCTCATGTCCTCAGGTGATACTTGTGATCTGCAAGAAAATGCAACATTCATTATAAAAGTACACCTGGAAGCGTAATTTTGTCAACATGAATAAATAATACGGAACCCTAAAAAGTCCAACATTATGAAAAGTTTCATCGTGAACTCGCCAATTTCGTAATAGTAACGTTACACGTTAGTACCAAGCGGTAGTACCACAAACAACATGAAACACGTATAATACTTACAATTCTATATTTTGTAATATATGAAGATTTGTTTCGTCCGAACTTATTTCTATATCTGGCGAAGGTACTTGAGTCCTGTAACAATCACACGTGGTAAGTTAATAATACCTTTTATTTATCATTTGGATATGGAACCCTAAAAATAGACAAAAGAAGACGAAATCTATATAGGTATATAAAAATGAATTGCTGTTCGTTAGTCTCGCTAAAACTCGAGAACGGTTGGACCGCCCCGCGGCGCGCGGCGGCGGCGCGCGGCGGCGGCGCGCTTTGGGTAATTCTTATTTTGCTGTGTTCGTTATTCTCATGACAAGGTTTGTAGAATAAGTAGGTGTAGTTAGGGTAGGTAGGTTGGTATGGTAAGTAGGTAGGTATATAAGTAGCTAGTTTTCTAGTTAGGATAGGTATGAAGGCAGGTAGGTAGGGTAGATAGGTAGGTAGATAATTAGGTAGGTAGGTAGGTAGGGTAGGGTAGGTGGGTAAGGTAGTTAGGAGATGGTAGGTTGCTAGGGTGGGTAGGTAGGTGCGCCGTAGATAAGTAATTAGTGCTACCCGTGCAAAATCGGGTCGGGCAGCTAGTCGTGCATAAAAGCAGACTTTCCTACATTTGTAAGACATTTACCCTAAAAACAGCAGAATGAATAACAACATGAATAATTTACCTACCTACGTTTATTATGGAAACACAAATTTGGTGTGGGTACATATCAAGCTATACAATTCCAGTATAAGCTGACCTCTCATTGTAGGGAAAGCCTATACAATGTGAGATCAGCTTATACTGGAAATGTATAGCATGATTATGTAGCCGTGTGTACTATTATCTGATCAGTTACATGTTTAGGTAGGTACTTAGAAGATACTCACGAATTTACCGGAATATTCTCTTTATCACCATCGACTTCAGCACTGTGTAATAATCAGTGATCGGAGTAGGTAGATTGAACTGGGGTCATTGATCCGAAACGTATATATTACTATGGACATTCCTCCGGAATTGGTGGATTATTAAAAAAAAAACCGGAACTTATGTAGGAATTGTATTCTGCCAGAGTGGAAGGAGTCATTTGATGATTTGCCATCCTCAAAAAAAAGGTAGGAATTGTAATAAAATGAGCAATTTTATTCTTTATTATTCTTCCTATTTTTTTTTTTTGTCACGATTTGACAAAACCCAACGACCAATCAGAACAAGGGATCATGGGTGGTACAATAACCGGTTATCAGAACAATGCGTACGCCCGCCGACGACTCTGAATCCGGAAATACCGGAATTACTTTCCGGAAAAATGGCTTATCCATGTTATTCTTTCTGTGTGCATTTATGATACAAGTACTAAAAATCAATCTACCTACTCCGATCACTGGTAATAATAGACGTCTTCTGGAAAGATACGTCAGTAGGTTCATAATTTGTATGTAGGTGGTAGGTAGTACTACAGTCGGATAAGTAAATTACAGGTTTGTTTCTTGTACTTAGATAGGTAGGTACTTACCGAACATTTTTTTTATTACTATCTATGCGCTTGGCGGCTGCTTTACGGTTCGCGGGTTCGATTCCACGGAACAAATTTTGTATGTCCTACAGATAGTTCTGGGTCTGGGCGTTTGCAAATGTAAAGATTTATCTTTGTAATCGCACCGTCCCCGATTCAGGAGAACAATTCCTGGAATCCCCGGGGGGCAACGTTATAAAAATAAAAAACAATTACTACATAGATACCTATTTATTGATTTTAGTCAAAACAAAAACAAACCTATTTAGGTAGCTTTGTATCTTATTTATTTATATAAACTTTATTGTACACCACAAAAATACAAAAAAATATATAATATATCTTTTCTTTTTTATAAAAGTTGCCCCACACCAGGATTTCACCTGAATCATGGACGGTGCGTTTACAAACACAAATCTTCACATGTGCAAACACCTGCGACTCCTATGGCAGCAGCCAATCGCTTAGCTACTGCACCAAACGCGTCGCATACTATCCACATAATTGTAATCACTAATACTGTAAGTAGATAGGTCGGTAGGTACTTACTTCTTTACGTCAATCATATGTTTGCCTGTTTCTTTACGCCAACCCAGTCTTTTCTTATTTTTATTACGCTTATTTCCCATTGCGCCTATCACTATAAACCTAAGTAATTGAATATTTAAAATTTACGTCGTCCTGTTTCGTAATTGTGTGTGCTGACCGCAAGCGATACAGCTCTCCCGTTCGAAAGCCGAAGCGAGACTGAGCGGGGTGTAGGGCGGCATGGCGAAAGCTTCAAGCCGCCGATATTTTAGGTAATTTCTTTTTACGGTGAAAATAATGGTAATTTAAAAAAAATAAGAAACATAGTCGCTGCTTTATAGCTAGTTTAGTTATTATGTAAAGTTTCACGATATAATTTGAAGTATTTTTTGAATACCAGCGGTTTATTGTTCAGTTTGGAGGTAACTTTGTGATTTTTTTCTATCGAGAAAACTTTATGTAATCGTGTTTTCGTCAAACATAGTACTTAGCATTAATCCTCAACTTTACCATATATTTATTTCAAAATTAATGCTCCTGTATCTTCGGCATAACGGAGGATCATGCTAAGCAAATTGAGGTAATATAGGCTCTTAATAAGTCAGTGTGAGGAAGTAATCACAAAATGTAAAATCAATGTCATACCTAATAAAATATGTATAATAATTTATAGAACTTAAATTAGCAACCGTAAACCGGGGCTATTTTGATCAATATTGAACTTTGAAAGTCCATATCTTTTAAATTAGTGGGGTATAGAAAAAATACAAAAAATGTCTAATAATCGGTTTTTTTATTACTCTCGATTCCTGTAATCGTAAGTGAAAAAATATGGCTTGAAATTGAGAAAAAAAATAAAAACTGGCTGATCAAAGTTAAACGTAGGATGGGTTTACTTTGATACCCCCGATTTTATTGCGTGATTAAAAAGTAACCCCAATAAAAATGCCAATTCAATTTTAAAAATCAAAATCTGCCAACGGGAAAAATAAATATTGACGTTTTTGCCGTATGGGGTAACTTTGATCTAGTAAAAGTCATCAAATAATTAGCATTTCTTTAATCAAAATGGTGCTGACAACATTTTAGCTTACAAAGCGTTTTAGTGCGGATTTCACCAATGAAATTGAACTCGTTCAGAACTTCTAAACGCGTGCAAGAGCTGTGGGTGTACAATATTCCATAACAATTTTGACACTGACAGCTATTGAACGCGTTTTAGAGGTGCTGATGGCGTTCAGTTTCATTGGTGAAATCAGCCCTTAGGGCCAGGCCACAACAGTGCGTTGCGGCGTCGCATCGCAAAAATCAACGACGCCGCACAACGCATCGTGGAAATTTCCGATGCGCTGCCGCAACGTACAAATCTGCGATGCGACAACGCTTTGCCGTTTAGTCGGTGTCCATACTTTGAACGACCTGCACGTGTTTTTTAAGCGATATGGCGCAGTACGATGTCGACCACCTGATATCTTTAATTTACGAACGTCCCGTCCTTTGGGACAAAACTATATCACAATTCAAAGACAAATTTTTAAAAACAGAAGCATGGAGGGAAGTGTGTACAAGTTTATATTCAAATTTTGAGGAGTTAAATAGTGTTGAAAAAACAAAACTCGGTAAGTACTTATAAACATTTATATTTTTGTTAACTGCCAACTAAGACCTCCAATGTTACTATTAAAATAATTACAAAATTCGTTTCTGATTATGTTAGCTCCTGTTCTACTTTCATGTGTTGTTTCGTGTAAAATTTGCAAAGAATCGTCAATAATCATTTCTTCAAACGTTTGTGCGCCATCTCGATTCAATACAAAGTTGTGTAATACACAGCATGCTTTTATAATGTCTATTGTGAAATCGTAAGAAACATTAATGGGTCGATGAAATATGCGCCATTTATTTGCGAGTATGCCAAAAGCGCTCTCAACATATCGTCTGGCTCGGCTCAAACGATAATTAAAAACTCGTTTTTCTATCGATAAAAACTTCCCAGAATATGGGCGCATTATATTATTTGTCAGTGGTAATCCTTCATCCGCCACGAAGACAAAAGGAATTTCTTTTTGAAAGCCAGGTAGCGGTTTTGGCGGAGGTATAGATAATTGACCTTTTTTTAATAAGTCGTATAGATTTGAGTTCTGAAAAACAGTGGAGTCACATTCCTTACCATATGCACCTATATCGACATATATAAATTTGTAATTCGTATCAACAAGTGCTAATAGAACAATGGAATTATAATTTTTATAATTGAAAAATAGGGATCCACTGTGATCCGGGCTCAATATACGAATGTGTTTTCCATCTAGCGCTCCTATACAATTAGGAAAGTTGGTCTTTTTTTCATACTCTTGAGCAATTTGTTCCATCAGCTCTGTTGTAATTTTTGGTAATTCCAACCTTTTAAGAATGTTCCATACAATACTACAAACAAATTTTATTATTCCTGTTATTGTAGATTTTCCACGATAATATGTGAAATGCATATCTTTAAAAGTATTTCCCGTCGCCAGGTACCTGAAAGAAAACAAAATAAATCATTATTCGTCATATTTTTTTAGGTAACGATGTCATAAAGAAATGGAGAGGAATCAAGGATAATTTTACAAAATACGAAAAAAAATTAAACGAGCAATGTAAATCCGGAGCTGGGGCCAAAAAAATTAAACAATATCATCTATACGACCAGCTCCTATTTCTGAAAAAGAATTCTCAAAATAAAACAACATCAAGTCTTGACGATGAAGAAATAAGACCAAGCACCTCAACCCAACAAAGCCAGCAACCTGTCATGCCACGTTACCAGCCTGCATCGCGTAAAAGAAAAATTGACGAAGACGAATTTGAGAAGAATATTATAGCTGCTTTAAAAACACCTGAAAGTAGACATTTATCTTTTTTTAAAGGAATTTTGCCATCATTGGAAAAATTGAATGATAATCAAACAATAATTTTCCAAAGTCGTGTCCTACAGATATTAAGTGATTTACACCAACCATCATACTATCCCAGCCACTATCAAACTTCACAAACATCCGTCCAAGCAAACTATCAAACATCTCAAACAACTGTTCAGACTGGCTATCAAACAGCTCAAATGTCTATGCAGAGTGGCTACCAATCAGCTCAAATGCCTATGCAGAGTGGCTATCAAACATCCATTCAACGCAGTGCCTTCCAAAGCGGATGCGAAACATCACCGGCACCTATGCAATCGTCTCCACAAACGCCAAGGAATGATGATGTAAATGAGCCAGAACAAATTCATTTCGATGAGGAACTAACAAATTTGACGAATGACACACAATCGGAATACGAGTTTTGAATAACACTAAATTATGAAAATGATTAAACAGTATGATTATAGTAAAAATAGTTTGTTTTTTTCTTACCTTACAGTTAATCCCAGCATCTCCAGAGGTTCGATGGGTTTTCTAAATATGTATTTCTTTTGTAAATGAGGCTTTATCAAACTAAGAAGTTCTTCAAAACTTACTACACTCATCCTAAAGTAATCGAAAAATTTAACCTCGTCCACTTTTAGCGCCTCATATTTCCTTTTGAAGTGGTTTCCATCTTTATTCATAATTGTCAGTAATGGGTGCACCCAGTACTTTCTTTTCTGTTTCTTTTTCTTAATACGCCTTAACGCAAGCAGAAGTAGAACACGCGCAGTGCGGTCCATGTCTCACTAGAAACTGAACTGACGGTTAGCGTCTTGTCGTACGATGTCGTATCCGATGAAATTTTTGCGTTGCAACATCGCATCGCATAGCTGTGCAATGTTGTTTTTGCGATGCGACGCCGCAACGCACTGTTGTGGCCTGGCCCTACCACAGAGATAATCAGACTTCGATATAAAAAATATTAAAAAAATCTATTCACAAAAAATAAACAGGACCTTACAAAGAGATAGGTATTCAGTCTTTCATATAAAAAAAAAAAATACAAATCAATTAAAATTTAAAAAGTTCTGCAATATCTATATTTAAAAAAAATTGACACATTCAACATCATTATCCTGACTCGCAAAAGGCTTTGGTTTCGGCAGGTAAGCTAATATGTCACTTGCCTCAATTTCAGAAATATCATGCGAGAACCAATTTGAATTCTTTTTTATTTCCCAGAGATTTGAAACCTTCGACTACCAGTGGGTCCAGATCGATAATGCGACAAACATATTTATAAGTTTTCTTGCCTCGTTGTGACCAGAACTTCGCCAAGACAAATCTCCCTATTTCTAAATCAGCATATGCCTCAGAAGCGTAATTTCTGGTTTCACTGCTTTCTTCTTCTGCAGGGACCATTTCTCGATTTTCATTAGTTGGATCGTCAACACTGATCGTGTCAGTGTATATTATATCTTTCAGATGCACCTCTCATGCTTAAAATACCTTCCACTATTTGACGAAGCGCTTCTTCGATTCGTCCTTCTTTGCAAAAATCACTCATACAGCAGCACGCGTACATGTGTGCGTAGAGTTGTCGCGTTTGCTCTGTTTCTAGTCAGACTAACCCACTTTGATCCGTTCAATTTCGAGCAATAGTTTATAGTAAATATTTAATTGGAATTTAAATCCCTCTAAATGATAATTTTATAATATTTAAATGAAACAGTTTATTTATTTTACGCTTCATCTAGTGGTTATTTTACATTAGGCATAACAATATGATGAATTATATTTATTTGTTAATGTCCATCTATTTTATTATTACTGCGAGCAACAATAAGCGCAACACGTCATACTCATAGCTACATTATGGGTACTGTTAACATTAGCATATCGGTGACGCGAGCCCATAAGATTTTCCTCTACCAAAAATCGCTCAACAAGCTTAAAGAAGTTTTCACTTTAAAAAAAACGTGTGCATTTGGTGAACCCCGTCAGGAACAAAGATAAAAAAAACAAAATTTACATTTTGACCTCAGTATCGGCTTTAGACCCCTCGAAAACGAATGCCTCATTTACATTCTGCCCCTGCCGCTACTCCTCCCTGCCGGCCATATTTCCCTAAATACTGCCTTATCAGGATCGAGAGAAAGTGTGTCCACATACTGCCCTACCACTCACATCGCTTTCGACTCTTGGCAATGGCAGACGTCGAAATAATTACAGCGTCCGCGCTGTATCTTCTTGCAATACAAAATTATGTTCATTATTTAAAACGATACCAAATTCAAAATAAGAAAATCCATCTTCGTAGAAGATGGTGGATCCTCTCAATAACATCAAACCATATCGGATGAAATATGTCGTCTGTACCTGCTCCAGATCGGATAGATGATTTTTTTATTTTCAAAAGAGGCCATCAGTGACTTCTAAAGCTTCACTAATTCTCTTCCAGTCGTCGTGAACTTTGTTTTAATTTTTGGTTTTTGTCCTTTAAATCCCGTATTGTTTTTTTGGATTCCAACAGTTCTAAAAATTTTATAGTGTTTTCATTACTCCGCTCGAAAGGCATTTTGGCAGATCGTAAAAAACAAGTCCGATTCGTCCGGGCGCTCGGACAGGCGCGAGCCGCGGAGCTGAATGTAAGCACGCACTGCCCGTCCTTTGACTTTCGCACAAAAAACCGCTCATTTGGGGAGCGCTAGCCAGCGCGAGAAGCAGTGGCAGGAGCATGAGAAGTATCATGTTTACATACTCGTCCTGCCCACTGCCGTGGAAGTGAGCTGAATGTAATCGGGGTATAAGAAAACGACACCCATAACTAAAAATGTGAAAATTTTTGCAGCCGCCATCTTGAATTTATATTTTGACCTCACTGATGCCGATTCTCTTGTACATCGAACTAAACTAACTGTACTATCACTAAAATTCCTTACTTTTGGCTATAAGAATGATAAAGCTATTCTGCAAAAAAAAACTCTAAATTTAAAAATAATTTTGACTAAACTAACTCACCATGGTACTTGTTTGCCCTACCTCGTGATTTTTTTTAGAGCCGGAGGCGCACAGGGCTGTTCAGCCTCAACGTGTTTATATGGAATTTTTCACTTTTCTATGGAAAATATGAAAAATGACCTTCATGTTGAGTTTTAGGAGTTTAAGGGTTCCATAAAGGGGGTCGAAATTTTCATTATTTTTGCGATAGGACACACTATTTTAAAAGAAAAACAAGATACAGTACTGTTTTTGCACTTGAAGTCAAGGTGTTGGTGTGAATTTTAGTTCATACAATTAATTGTATTCTACACCATTTTTTATCGCGATTAATAATGGTCAGATTTATTTAGATAATCAAAATGATTAGATTCACATAACATTTTGATTAACGTCTTTAACGTCTTTCAAGACGTTAAATTCAGAATAGCAAATATGCCATTTTCACAAAATTAATAACTCAGATTAGCCAAGTCAACATCAAGTCAAAAACTGAAACAATATACTCCTCAAGTACGAGAACAATTTCGTATGGTGTTCCACAGGGGACTGTGTTAGGTCCATTATTTTTTATCTGCTATATAAATGATTTCCCCAATGTAACTAGTCATCAGATGTGCTTATTTGCAGACGATAGCACTATTGTTTTCGAAAAGGGTAACTTGAAAGAAATTGAATCAGATATAAACACCGACCTGGTGTCAATCATGGAATGGTTAAATGACAACAACCTTAAAATCAATTTAACTAAAACTAAAAGAATGGACTTTAAACTTCGACAAAGAGAACCAACACAGTACCAAATCGGATACAAAGGAGACACAGTACTGGAAACGAACACTACAAAGTTTTTAGGATTGCACATTGACAATGATATGACATGGAAAACTCAAGTTGATAATGTTTGTTTGAGACTTTACCGGTTTTCTTATGCCCTTTATATGTTAGGTAAAGTTGCAAATAAAACTACCCTCCTAACGGCATACCATGGGTATGTAGCCTCCACATTAAGGTATGGACTCATATTTTGGGGTAATGCTACAAATATATCCTCCGTACTTTTGGCACAAAAAATATGCATCCGAGCCATCTGCAAATTAAGAGCAACAGATACATGTAAGCCACACTTTAAGGATTTAAATATTCTGACAGTACTGTCGCTGTATACCTATGAGGTTTTGATGTTTGTGAAAACCAAAGTACATTTGTTTAATCATGTAGAAAGTCAACGTCGCTCAGATAAGTTAAAAACAATAACCACCAGAACTGCTTTCGCTTATAAAAGTGTCTATGCAATGGCACCAAAATTGTATAATAAATTACCTTGTCATATTAGAAATGGTAAGAATTATAATGAATTCAAAAGTAATATTTTTAAGCTCCTAAATGACAAGGTATTATTCAGTCAAGGAGTATCTGGATGACAAATTTTGATCAATATTTATAATTTATATTTTTGACTGTAATTTTGTGTTTGTGTTTGCAATCTTCTGGTGTTATGTTTTTTTTTTATCTTTTCCGATATTCATGACTTTTTTCCTATAATAATATGACAATTGTATAATTTGACCTTGTGTAACTTTGACATTGTTCATAATAATCAAATTTTGTATGCCTATCGGCGGGACATGTTTTGTACATTTATATTGGAAAACACCTGTAATCACCTATGTTTCACAAAATAAATAAATGAAAATGAAATGAAAAAAAAAATGAAAACATAATTACTCGTGCAGCAATTTACATATATGTTAGAACTTTTGTTGTAGAGTTATACTTTATAACTAAGCCCTGTAAGGATAAAGGAAATGATTTGATAAACTTAATTTTTTTATTGCAAGAGTTACAAGACACTTGACTCACATGATCTCACGGATAGATTCAGTTGGAATACTTTCCGACTTAAATAAAGCAAACTTTCAACAAGTTCTCGAGACACATGATGCAAACATAGCAGCTGATAAACTTGTTCACATTATTAAAACTGTAGTAGAGTCGAAACACTAAAATAATTACTGTCTCCAAGCGGAAAACAATGATTAAACCCTGGATAGCCCCAGGTCTCTTGAGATGTATAAAAAACAGAGACAATCTAAATAAAAAAAACCATCTGACAATCTAATACTAAAGACAACATACACAAGGTATCGAAACTATTGCAACAAAATTTAAAAAACAGTTAAAAGGGAATTTGAAAGAGAAGAAGTAAGAAAGGCGGGAAAGGACAACCGCCGCCTCTGGAAAGTAATAAATAAAGTTTCAAATGGATCAAGACCCAATACATCACATACAGAATTAATAAGCCCGAAGGATCTACCGGTTCATTCCTTAAATAAAATAAACCACTTTTTTGCCAACATTGGCTCAACCTTAGCTAGTAAAATAACCGCCCAACAGCAGGGTCATGATTACTAGTATCCACCTGTCTGCCTTTTCCCATTCTATGGTTATCCTGCCCACTGATGAAGATGAGGTAGCTGCTATTATTTCCTCTCTGAAGCACGACTGTGCCGTGGGTTGTGACAACATTTCTTCAAACCTTCTCATTGCCCATAAGAATCTTTTAGTGCCATGCAGTACACATGTCTGCAACTTTGCGATAGAATCTGCTATTTTTCCACTTGCCTTTAAAAAGCACTTATCCATCCCGTTCACAAGAGTGTGAACCGTCACTGTCTTAATAATTATAGACCAATAACAATTCTGCCTGCCTTATCAAAAATTCTGGAACGGCTACTGAACAACAGGTTGGTGAAATATCTAGAATCAAATAACCTGCTGTCCCAATTGCAGTTTGGTTTTCGGGCAAAAAAATCTACGGCTATGGCGGTAAACGAGCTGACAAACTTTATTGTTTCTAAGATGGATGATAAAAAAAAGTCCTTAGCCATCTTTTTAGACCTAGCTAAAGCCTTTGATACAGTGTCGGTTCCAATCTTGCTACGTAAGCTTGAAAACCTCGGCATACGTGGAAATCAGTTGTCACTCTTCAAAAATTACCTAACCAACCGCACGCAATCTGTTAAAATTCATAACCACTTTAGTGACACTCTCCCCGTAGCTTTTGGAGTTCCTCAGGGACGTATCCTTGAGCCCACATTATTTCTGGTGTATATTAACGACCTCTGCAATCTCTCTTTTCAAAATGGACGTATTATTACCTTTGCGGATAACACTGTGGTTCTTTTCAGTGCAGACTCGTGGGAAGAGGTATATAACTACGCTCAGGTCGGGTTTAATACTGTTAATGGTTGGCTGAGAACTAACATAGTCACCTTAAATTCCGATAAAACCAAGTATTATTTGTGATAAGTATATTGGGACTTGATGCCTTAGTAAATAAATAAATAAATTATTACATATCTTCACGTGATTGTGTATATGTGTATGGGGACTGGGAGGGTTTGTGTGTGTTTTGTGCATGTGTGTGTAGGTGAGTGTGTGTGTAGAGAATAACTGATGAGTTAAACTATGTGTTGCAAGAGCGCCTCAGTATCTTCATAAGTAAATGGTTTTATCCTATTTGTTAGCATTTTTTTTACATTAATGTGGTTGTTTAGCGTATATGTATATCTCCTTGTTTACCTTATTATAAAGCTGAGCAGAACGTTTGTTGTATTGTATAGTAGCGAATTTTGTTTTAGTTTGTGGGATTGGAGCAATCATGTCTTTCCGTCTTTTTTGATATTGTGTACCTACATGGAAAAATGGCAGGGGGTAACTTGCACAGTCAATAAAGGGCCCCCGAAAACTGTCGCTAGCACATAGTGACGCAGTGTCAAGGGGGCAGCATGTCCTGAGGTGCTTGAGGAGTGGAGAGGTATTCCACGGCTTTCAGAAAAATCCCAGAGCCCGGAAGATGGTCAACATCCCTACGAGGACTTACTGGAGTACTTCCTTCCTCCGAGCACGTTTGCTCTTGCGAATCTCCACTCAAGCCGGCCAATTAAGGCAAGAATGAGGTGGGAGCTCTGTTCCTCGTCAGTTTTCACTCCATCCGGCCAATAAAGGCAAGTCAGAGGAGAGGAACAAGATTTCTCCCGGGAGATAGGGTCCGTGGGGTCGCTACTGCCCAACAGCTCGCCACATGCTGCCCTGCTGGTTTCTGTATCTCTTGGTCTGGCCCCTCATCCTAGATCTGTTCCGGCAAAGTAAACTCTACCGGCATAGATCCAGAGTTTGGAGCGCGCAAGCCCCACCACGACGTCACCGTAGAGATACGGCGGTGGGGTTATTATTATTATTAATATAGTTACGGGACAATTTTTAGTTTTCCATTGTTCCACAGTAGGTACCTATCTGTTAGCATTTTCACTAATACAAAGTTTATATAGTACCTACTGATGAAACAGTACAGTATTTTAATTTGAATTGTAAATTATTGTAACATCGCGACATATTAGGAAATACCTATTTTATACCTACTGCGTAACTCTAAACTGTTAGCATTGTTGTAAATAGCAATGAATTCACTAAAGTTATCCACTCAGCGAAAATAAACAACTTTAGAATTATCGATGGGCATATTCTTGTGGCTACTGGACTAACAAACATGTCTGTTAATATTTTTTCTACCACGTAAAATTGAAATTAGATGTTTTCTTTAAAAAAACGTCCATACCCTACCCCATACCACATTACAATAAATTCAGGAGGTAATAAAGAGTCATCCGCCCCACCCCCTCACTCCAGATTGCCCCCTCGGACAGCGTCCAGCTACACACAGAGCAGTCGCCTTTAAATATTTAATGAAAACATACATTATCGGGTCGCCGAGCCATGTAACCTTGAATGAAGGTGCACCTTATATTTTATGATCGATTCTAGTCTTGTTTATATGATACACTGAACTATAATCTGTGGGGTGCCAGAGTGGCACACTTGGGCAATTTAAACTATCGAAGGTCAAGATCCAAGCATTTTTTTCTTATTTGGCATCCCGACGTATTTACTTATAATTCCGTAAATAAAACTATTCAGCTAAAATGTGCTAATACTATGTTATAACTGCTTAAGTAATAAAAACTACCGGTAACAAGAAAACTATGAACTGATTATACATTTTGAATACTAACAATTCAGTCTTCAGTGCCACTTGCGTGAATGTCAGCAGACAGCTGTGAAATATATCCAAATCAGTAGATTAGATTCAGATAGTATAGGTATGGTACCAGTATAGTGACACTCTCCTGTACAGCTACAGGAGAGTATCGAAGCATATACTATCTAACTATACTCACCTGTAAGATATTTATGTAAGATATTTATGTATTCCGGTCGGTTATTAAAACATTATTAAAATGATATGTATAACAGATTTTTTATAGTTTCAAGGAACGTGGGGTGTGCAACACTTTGGCATTGCTAAGTGACGATCAAAAGAAAAATGGTGTAGCAACTGCTAGTACTGGAAACCACGGCTGCGCTGTGTCTTACCACTCTACTCGGTTGGGTATACCCAGCATAATCTATATGCCTGTGCGTGCACCTGTTAACAAACTCAACAAGGCAGAAAGACTAGGCGGAAAAATAGTATTACATGGTGATACGTTGGCCGAAACAAAACGTTATGCTATGACCAAATCGAAAGAAAAAAAAATGATGTACATTAATGGGTAAGGTTCAATCAATGGAATCTTTTGGATGCCAAGTTCTTTTTCAAAATACTTTGATATAGGTACAAGATTCAATTTAAAATACTTCATCATTAGTAAAGTTATTTATTTGCAGTTTCGATCACCCGAATGTTATAGAAGGTCAGGGCACCATTGGTATAGAACTTTTGGAACAACTGCCTTCTCTGGATGCGGTGTTGGCGCCGTGTGGGGGCGGTAGTCTCCTTTGTGGTGTTGCAACAGCTGTGAAACATCTTAAACCCGAGGCTGAGGTTTATGTGAGTTATCATCTGATCATTATTTATACTTATTTATTTATTTATTAAACTGTTGAATGAGAACTTTGAACATAACTTGAATCGTAACTCGGTATTTTATCAGGGCATTACAACAGATCATACAAACTGTATGGTAGAGTCACTTAGGAAGAATGAACGAGTCTTTCTTAACTTGCCGTCGTCAATTGCTGATGCATGTTCCGTTAATAAAGTCGGAGTCAACACGTTTCATAACCTTAAAGGACTTGTCGATAAAATGGTAAGCACATTAAATAATCGAATCTTATCACTTTTTCTGACAAACTGCGCGACGTTCTGAATGTTTTGCTTATAGGTTGTAGTAAGAGAAGATTGGGTAGCTCGTGCGATTATGAACATTGTTGAAGAAGAAAAAGTCATTGTAGAAGGAGCCGGGGCACTAGGCGTAGCATCTGTTTTGGCTGGCTTGTTCCCTCACCTTAAAGGCAAAAAGTAAGTACTGAAAAGTGAATTGAACAGATTCACTAGCTCTCTGAATTACCTCTGAAAGCAAGCGGTTTCAGAGGTAATTCCATCATCATCGTAGATGGTATCTACCGATGTCTGCTGCAGATACGCGACGCGCGTGCCCCTAAAATATCACGACTTCCGCGAGTATCTCAGACTTAAGACTGATTTGCAATTTATTAGCATGTTGAATCAATAATAAGAGTTGCACCGTCCTCTAAATGGTGTTTAAACTTACTGAATGCCGCAGGCAAGAAACTTTAATCGTGTATTCTAATTTATTTAAATTAAACCATTTAGAGACACTTTTGAACTGTCAATAATTTGAAGCTAGTTGCCCATTCCAAAGTGTAGTAGGTACCTATGGAGATGAACGGATAAGAAACTTCAAGGACACTCTTTTTAACCGACTTCCAAAAAGGAGGAGGTTATATGTTCGTCGCGTATGTATGTTTTTTTTTTATGTATGTCTGCCGATTTCTCCGTCAATTGAGGACCGACAAAAACTAAAACTTTTTACAAAAAAAAACAACTGACTTCAAAAAAAACACTACAAAGTGAAAAATTACTTCAATTTCGGAAGTTGGTGTCTTTGTTTTCGAATTTTCGTTTTTTGCCACTAACTTCCGAAATTAAAGTAATTTTTCACTTTGTACTTTTTTTTTTGGAAGTCGGTTTTTTTTTTGTAAAAAGTTTTTTTTTTCACTTTTTAATTGTGGTACCTACCCCACAAAAATTCGAATACCACTACCTGCTATGTAAATAACAGTGACAGGAAGTTATCAACATATTATTATCACCCACATCCATCTAAGTGGGAAAAATACGCATTATTGAAGCTTACTCAAAAACTATCCAAGCTAAATTAATTTAAATGGGACCAACTTGGGAGCATACCTTTTCATACAAAAAATAATTTTCAAAATCGGTCCACATTTGACGAAGAAATTGGTGGACATACATAAAAAAACACACATACGCGACGAACATATAACCTCCTCCTTTTTGGAAGTCGGTTAAACATAGGTGTACATTGAATAGGTGTAACTCATAGAAAATATCAAATTATTTTTTTTTTAAACTTAAAGATTGGGAACCACTAACTATTTCTTTGGAAAATCAATATCTGACAAAACCGAATGGTTCATAATTCAGAATTACCCTAGTCCACTAATTCCGAAAAAAAGCAAAAACCTTGAACTAGGGTGTCCTAAACCTACTCATCAGTGCACTAAAACAAAACAAAAATTCCATCGAAATAAAAAGCAACCAGTTAAATAATTTACAAGATTTCTGAATTATAGATCTTCGGGTAAATCCGATAATCCAAAAAACGCATGCATGTTCGTTATGTCTAGGTGGCAAAAAAATGCGTGGCCGCGGCAAAAATTATCTGACAAAGCTTTTATTGTGACATTGTTAACCGTTTTTTTCCTCAGTGTACAATCGCCTAGCTCTAAATAAATAAGTATGTTTCAGAGTGGTTTGTATCTGCTCTGGAGGTAATATCGACACGACTACCTTATCGCGTGCTCTAGAGCGAGGCATGGCAGCAGAAGGTCGGCTCGTGAAGTTTAAAGTGACGGTATCGGACCGACCCGGCGGGCTGGCCGACCTGTGTACCATGCTGGCCAACATGGGCGTCACCATGCGGGACTGCGTGCCGGAGCGGGCCTGGGTCAAAGGAGATGTCTTCAGTGTTGAAGTAAAGTGTTTAAATTAATCATAATAAGCCACTTTTTTCTATTTCTTATGGTTCGTTCTGACCGGCCTCTAGTAAAAGTACCTACTTAGTTACAGAAACACCTTTGTTGCAGTTAAAAGTGATTGTTGAATCCAGAGGATGGGAACATACTAAAGAGTTGATGGAGTTAATCAAGAAAAACTACAAAGAATATTTCTTCCAAGAAATGGGCGATAAGGCCAATACAAGCACGGGAACTAAACGTGGCCCGTGCCTCGCGCCGAATCCCATGTGCATGCAGAAGTAGATATTTCGTACGACCAATTGTGGCAATTTACAAGTACAATCAAAATAACAGTTTCCACCTTATCGGGTTTAGTTTTTATTTCGTTATTATAAAGGGCATGCAAACCGTTTAATGGAAGAAATTGATTAGCCGACTAGTTTGTCGTGACCATGCCTGTACTCGAAAACTACAATGAATTACATCATTCAGATTAAACCAGTATTTAGTACCTCCAAAAATCAACAGTTTAAAACAACTTCACTCTGGCAACAACAATGAAAATTAAAATTGCTGTTTCAAACAAAAGTGCTATACTAACACGAAACACGATAAAAATAAAAATCAAAAAATAAAAATGATATTTTTCGAATAGCGGAGCTAGCAACACAATTCTTTTTCTTGAATCCGTTTTTTTATCGTATTGGCTCAGTATGAATAACTTTCAGATTTGAATACAAAAAATCACTGTCACTAGCACACGATACGATAAAATGTCGTTCTTAAATGTCGATGTCCTAAAATAATAGATTCGATAAATTATAGCTGTAGCAGTAGGTACGTCACTTGACAATAAAGTACGGCAATTGTTACTTCATATATACACGGTGACATTTGAATCACAGTTTTGCTAGAACAACGTTGTTCAGACCATGGTCTACTACCATTCTATAGTAACCAATAAAAAAATGAACGTCATTGGTTATTGAAAAAACATAAAAAAGACAAAGTTCTAAAAGTCGGGATTATCGTTACTCCCTACAACACAGACGGCGACACGGCGGCGCGGCGCTCGCATCTCAAAGTAGTTGCGGCGCCGCGGGCGGCTCTTAGCATTGCCTACAGGGAAATGTACCTCGATAAACAAAATTTAGTAAGCATTTATTTTTGGACGTCTTACTAGAAAATACCAAAGTAAAAATTTAACTTCGGTACGTATTTTATCACTGATTAATGGCTACTTTAAAACAGATTTTTATGGCTTGGTAGGTGGCATAGTTAACTTTCGTAGGTACTTATTTTCTGGCTATGCACGATTGCACGACGCGACCAGCGATGCACCGTACTGACGGCGCGGCGAGGTGGCTGACCTCTAATTTTACCATTTCGTTCTAGGTGCGAACTTACGGTAGGTACTAGAAGACATGGTTTTAATTCTTTCCTGTAGGTACATACTAGGTACGGGTACCTATTGTCTCTAGCGTGATATTATTAGGTATTATTTATTTATTGGGATATTACAGGAACTAAACCGGGTCAGTGGGTCGTCTTAGGGGGCGGATTTCGGGTTAGCTCCGTGTGCACCAAGACAACATTGACTCCAAGAGTACATGCGCCTAGCTTTCGCCGATTGTCACCAAAAATTGCGTAAAAACAAACCATGGCGCCACGCGTGGCTCGCTCGAGAGATTTCGGTAGACTGGCTACTGCCCGGGCGGCTCTGGCGACCCGCGGCAGTCAACAAAAGAAATGGGCGGAGCGTTAAGGCTGGTGAAGACCAGCGCGACGTGACTCGACTCAAACAATACAATTTCTAAGAAAACTTGACGGTATAACAATAACCGGTGTCACGTCCCGCTAGTCTGCACGAAGCTTTACTTTGCTTTACTATTGCATGTCATTGGCTAATAATTTATTTTTATTTTGGCCCGCATTGGCTGGACATCCTTGTAGTCCACGTGGACCTCATAATTCTTTTGAATGCTATATCGCTACCGTGATGAGTACTTTGATGTTACGCTTAAAGCGTCGTGCAGACCGGCGCGACGCGACTCCAACAAAACAATTTCTAAGAAAACTTCACGGTAGAACAATTACCGGTGTCGCGTCGCACGACAAGTGGCGCTAGTCTGCACGAGCCTTCATGTTTGAACATGTTTGTTTTAATAACATATTTGATGTTTTAGAATGGTAGTAGACCATGGTCTGAACAACTTTTATTCTAGCAAAACTGTGATTCAAATGTCACCGTGTATAGTCCAGTACCCAGAAGGATATGCCCTTCGATAATTCTAAAGATTTTTATTTTCACTGAGTGGATAGCTTCACTGAATTCATTGCTATGTACAAAAATGCAACAGTTTAGAGTTATGCAATAGCTATAAAGTAGGTAGGTATTTCCTAATATTTCGTGTTATAACCATAATCGCTAGTCGTTACGCCTGACACATTTTTGAATTGGGTTTTTGTCGAAACAGGAAAAAAGATTGGCAGTTGTTTGAGGGCAGTCGCCAGTCGCCCACTGACCTGAATGGCGTAAATCCATTTTTCCATAAATTTTCCTTGTGTTACTGAGCAGACACGTAGCTGTCTTATAGTACTTCTATTAAGGTTCTTCCAGGGACCGGGATATTCATCCCGTAAAAGGTATTATCCGTACCGACATGTGAGTATTTCAGTTGATTGTCACTCAGCCTCCCTACGTAATTTCGCCCGTCTTTCGGGTCTAAAATGGTGTTTATTTCGGATCCAAACAGAAAAGGCCTCATTGAGGCCCCACCTTCACCCGCCTTCAGATCGGCTGCGGCTATATTACCAGGGTTGAACACGGCCTGGCGCTACGCCGCGCGCCGCCTGTCAGTGCGGGACCCAATACCGCGTCCCGGTGTGGCCCTGCGGAGGGTCCCGAGGTAGCGGCAGCGCCGAGCGTCCCCCAGCGTCTACTAGCGGCGCGTCGCCTTGTCGCCTGGTGCAGGCGAACGCCAACGTTGGCGTCCTGACACCGCACCCCGATACAGGCAACACTGTGCTTCAACGGCATTAGTTGCCGTTGTAATTTTTTTACTTTAGTTCATTTAGTTACCCTTAATCGCATTTTACCTTACCAGTTATAAAATAATAAAAATAATAAATATTACCAGCCTGTTACTGCCCCACTGCAGGGCAAAGGCCTCTTCTCATACAGAGAAGGCACGAGCATTAAACACCGCGCTTGCTCAAGACGGATTGGCGATTGCAGACTTATATTAACTATAAGTCCAGGTTTCCTCACGATGTTTTCCTTCACCGATGTCAGTAATGTCCAAGAAAAAATCAGAAAGTACATATGAATTGAAAAAATCACATTGGTACTTGCCCGGATTTGAACCCACAACCTCGTGCATGAGAGGCGACGCCTTAGCCACTGGGCCATCACGACCAGTTGTACCAGACCAGACCAGACCAGATAAACCAGTTATAGCCGATATTTTTTTTTTGTGGCCGTAATTTTTTTTAAAGGACGGTGTCGTATATTAAGTAAATAGGTTCTGACAGATATCTCATGTCATTGGAATAATAGTTTATCTGTACTTAAAACTTTCAGTTGCCCCGGTACATTTAAAAATCAAAGTTTCATACCATTTAGAGTCCTTACGATCCATCTTCCCCGATAGCAAAGAAATATAGTACAACCCGTCGTCATCCTCACTGCCAATCACGTCAGCGTCAGGCTTGACACCGGCGTTGATTTGTAACACTCGCCTACGCAATTTCGGACACATGTTCTTAAAATGTCCTCTTTCATTGCACCAGAAGCACATTGCATTTTTAGCCGCACATTTATAGCTATCACAACTACCTATACCACACGCAGCACATAACACTTTTCCAGGCACACCTTGCTGAGCGGGCGCGCAACCCATTCCGGCCGCCGCACCACGCTGCGGCTGGCACGCACCGGCCCCGCGGCTGCGTCCTCGCCAGGTCGTTACCGCCGCGCCGCCGCCGGCTCGCGCTGCTACCCTACTCGTGCCCGCGCGGTACGCACCACGCGCGTACATCGCGTCCACTGCTACCACCTGAGTCTTGGAGCCCTCTATCTGCATCTGTTCCTCCGTGGACATCTCGTTAGCTTGACAGACTTTTACTGCTTTTGCCAGAGTGAGATCGTCTGCCCGGAGTAGTCGATCGCGCAGCTTGCTGTCTCGGACCCCACACACGATCCTGTCTCGCACCAGGCCCTCTTCTAGATGCTCGAACTCGCATCGCTGAGTGAGAAGTTTAAGGGCCGTTACATAGTCGTCTATAGATTCACCTTCTTCCTGGTTTCTTGTGAAAAACTTGAATCGAGCCATCGTAGTGTTTTGTTTCGTTCCAAAATGTTCATTGTATTTGAGCACGAGCGTATCAAGGCATTCTTTGTTTTCGTCTTTGGTGAATTTAAAAGTTGTATACACGTCGTACCCCTCCGATCCGACTAAATTCACCAATAAACTTGCTTTGACATCAGTCGTTTCTTTGTGGACACCAGACGCTTTTAGAAACACGTTGAATTGCTTCAGCCATTTTTGCCACGCTTCGGCCCGACTAGCCGGCCCACCTTCCAGACACAATTCCGCCGGAGGCCGTGCGTGTTCCATTCTTTTCAGTTGCTTACAATAATCACTATCACTTTTATTGTCTTTTTGAGCTTAAACCGGGATTAATGGGTGTTAATTTAAATTAATTATTCAGCACCGCTGTCACCATGTTGTAAATGAAAGACGGGTTGACCAAGACTGATTTTATTAAGTACAGATAAACTATTATTCCAATGACATGAGATAGATTCTGGATCAGATTTAAATGTAATTTCACTTAGAACATTTCAGGGACTAGGGCTGCCAAACGAAATTATAAGTTCAGATAACACGAGGGCACAATCATTTTGTGGCAATTATATACCGATAGCTGGTTATTGTTATCTAAAATGTACTTATAAAAACATTGAGTATACGTTACGTTTCATTATTGCCGATTTCGATTGCCAAAGTGTGTTAGGTAGATATGCTTGTGAAGAGCTGGGAATGGTGAAACGTATATTGTCCCTCAACCTAGATCCCTATGCAGACTTGTTTCAAGGTTTAGGTAAATTACCCGGTAAATATACCATTGTAATAGATCAGTGCGCCCAGCCGTCAATCTGTCCAGTTAGAAAAATACCCATAGGTGTTCGTGACAAGTTATCGCAAGAATTGGTGCGCATGGAGAAAATGGGAGTGATCCGTAAGGTGGCTCACCCGACACAATGGGTGAACGGTATCGTAGTAGCGGCTAAGAAGGACGGCACCATCCGCGTGTGCCTCGACCCGCGGCCGCTGAACCGCGTCGTGCGGCGTGCGCACTACCCACTGCCGACGCTGACGGAGATCGCAACTAAGCTCCAGGGGGCCCAATATTTCAGTAAGTTAGATGCTCGTTGTGGGTTCTGGATGGTAGAAATTGACGATGCCAGTGCTGACCTTTGTACCTTCGGGACGCCGTTCGGTAGATACCAATTTTTGCGTTTACCGTATGGAATCAACTGCGCTTCAGAGGTTTTCCATCATAAAATTCGACAGATACTTGAAGACCTGGAGGGAGTCGACTCATTCATCGATGACGTGATCTGCTGGGGCTCCAGCAAAGTCCAGCACGATGAGCGTCTGAAGCGATTGCTAGATAGGGCGCGAGAAGCAGGTATAAAATTTAATGAAGCTAAATGTGAGTTTCAAGTGAGACAGGTGAGTTACTTAGGCCACGTTTTTAGCGCGGAGGGCATGGCCATAGATAGAAACAAAATAAAAGCGATAGAGGAAATGCCAGCTCCGGAAGACAGGCCAGCGCTTGAGAGATTTTTGGGCATGATAAATTACCTATCCAAATTTATTCCCAATTATTCAGAGATAGCACTTCCTCTCCGCAATCTCTTGAAAAAAGATAGTGAGTGGGTATGGGACTCGCCGCAGGAGTCGGCAGCGGCGCAGTTGAAGCGCGCGGTGTGCGCGGCACCCGTGCTGGCGCTGTACTCGGCGCGCGAGCCCGTGCTGCTGTCGGTGGACGCGAGCGCGCGCGCGCTGGGCGCCGTGCTGTTGCAAGGGGGCCGCCCGATCGAATTCGCCTCCGCCACGCTCACTGACACCCAGACCAGGTATGCGCAGATAGAGAAGGAACTGCTCGCGATTGTCTATGCTCTCGAACGGTTTCATCAGTACGTCTATGGACGCCATGACGTCACTGTGGAATCCGATCATAAGCCGTTGGAGGCGTTGTTTAAAAAACCGCTAGATTCAATCCCCACGCGTCTCCAACGCATGATGCTACGCATACAAGGCTATGATTTTACCGTCATATATAAGCCAGGAAAGTACATGTACGTGGCAGACGCCTTATCGCGAGCGGCATTACCCGAACTTATGTCAGAAAAAGTATGTGAGGAAGTAGAAGAACAATCGTGTTTTCTGATAGAAAACATACGTTTCAGTGCCAACAAAATAAAACTTATAAAAAACGCCATGAAAGATGATATAGAATGTCAATTGCTTATAAAATATATACAAGGAGGATGGCCGCTGAATAAATATTCAGTTGACGAACGAGTGAGAGGTCAGTGGTCGTATAGAGGTAGCTTTGGTTTCATCGATGGAATCATATTTAGAGATAATCTAGTTTATATACCGAAAAGTGTTCGGTCGGAAATGCTGCGTAAGTTACACGACGGCCACATGGGCATAGACAGGTGTAAGCGTCACGCTCGCGAGGTGATGTTCTGGCCGGGCATGTCACGTGACGTGGAGGAGATGGTGCGCCGGTGTCATGTATGCGTCGAGCGTGCGCACCACCCTGCACGAGAGCCACTTATGCCACATCACATACCGCCCTTGCCGTGGGCCAAAGTGGGCTCAGACATTTTTCAGTATGCAGGAAAGTATTTTTTAATACTAGTAGACTACTTTTCTAATTTCATAGAAGTGAATCCGTTAACAAACATTGGTACGAAGGCGGTAGTGACTGCCATGCGAGATCAATTCGCGAGACACGGGATCCCGCAGGAGTTGGTGTCTGATAACGGTCCGGCTTACGCATCAAAAGAGTTTGATAACTTTTGCTCTGAGTGGGACATTGAGCACACAACTAGTTCGCCAAACTATGCTCAATCAAATGGGCAAAGTGAAAGGAGTGTTCAGATAATTAAAAATATTTTGATCAAGTCCATAAATTCGGGGACAGACTTCTACTTAGGGCTATTAAACTATCGAGCTACGCCACGTAATGGAATCAGTTCACCTTCGGAACTATTAATGGGGCGGCGACTCAATACTAGGTTACCGTCGCACGCTGAAAAGTTAAAGCCAAGTCGATAATAAGACTGATTACAAAGAGATGTTACGTAAACAGCAGGCCGATAAGACGTATTATGATAGGCGAGCGAAACCGCTACCAATGTTATCGACCGGTCAAACGGTGCTTGTTACTGACGACGGCAAACGCAAATCTGCACGAATTGTAGGCCGCGCGGCTCAGCCTCGTTCTTATTTTGTCGTAGACAATACGGGTAGGCGATTCAGGCGAAACCGACGGCATCTTCTTAAGCTGCCAACCGATGGCAATGTAACCCCCGGCTCATCTCATGAACAGATGAGCGATGATGAGATTTGGAGTAGTCCCAAAAGCGGTAGCGATGACAGCCCCGGGACAAGCGATGATTGTGTCACTCCCATTCCACCACAAGGCTCGCCAATTCAGCGTATTCGCAGACCAGCGGCAATACTAGCACGACAAAAAATTGAAAGCTATTTACTAAAAAAATAAATAATCTTAGGGATCACTATACAATAATAACAATAAAGTACCTACCTATGTTCACCTAAATTTGCACTAAGATATATTACATATGTTAAAAAAAAAAAAGGAGGGCATGTCGTATATTAAGTAAATAGGTTCTGACAGATATCTCATGTCATTGGAATAATAGTTTATCTGTACTTAATAAAATCAGTCTTGGTCAACCCGTCTTTCATTTACAACAGACGGTTTGCTTTTCCCTGTAGAGTAGGTGTGAGTTCATCGCGGCTAATATAAAATTCGACCTTGAACACGGATTTTCACGCGAGCTTTACCAGCGTTGGCTATCGCACGTTCTCTCGCGCCGCGTAACTAACAACCGGAGATAACTATCGCATCCCGATGGGCCTGTCGTTCTTTGCCGACAAAGGTACCTACCGTAATTCCTCCAGCGTAACTAACCAATAAACTCCAAATTTGATCCTAGGCTGACTACATTTTCCAGGGTTGCTAGTTTGTCCGAAAGGGATATCGCGGCCCCGGCACACAGGCAACGGAAGGAACACTGGTGGGTTTTAGTCAGTAAAAGTCTGACACGCCCTCCCGCTCCACCCGGAGCGGGAGAAGTTATTTGATAATTTCCCAAACAACAAAAAAAAAAGGCTGACGAAATTTTCAACTTTTTTTTTACTCTTGTGAATTTATTGTTATTTTTTGTTATCATTTTTTTTCCAATATACTTTGCGTTCTTCACCTGGATAGTGCGTTTCATTGTATGACCTATGTCGTACCGGGTTCGACCCCCGGGCGACTTAACTCATATGTGGTGGCATGATCAATATTTTTTTTCCGTCTCAGAAGAGATTTCCGGGATAGATAGACAGATGAAATGAAAAGATCTTTTGCATTTTATGCAATTTAAATATGCTTTGCATACAACAACCCCACGATTACGTTGAAGTCGCCATGTCTTTCCCAACTTAATTCAGCCAGTACAAAAAATCAGCTCCGTAACAAAGGCCCTCCCATCAGTTATAGCTCCTACACACTATGCCGCCGGCTCTGCCGCCGGGCAAGCCGCGGCGCGCCCGGCCCTGTCGCATAAAGCCGCACAAAGAATCGCAAAGGAAATGACGGCGCAAAAGCCGGGGGAACGTGCTGCGCGAAAAAAGCCGGCCATGCCGCCGGCATAGTGTGTACGAGCCATTAGAAACAAAAAATATTATACATTTTTTGTTTACAACAAAAAGTGCACAATAATAAAGTTGTGCTGCTGGGGAGTTTGTCGCACCACTTCTTCTTCCCAGCTAACACACTAGGAAGTGGTGAAGGGTGGGCGTTTTGAGGAACTGTCTTATGTAATTTTGACGTTCAAAAAGTGCTGATTCTCAGCCTAGTTTGAATAAATGACTTTTGAATTTTGAAGTTTTCTCTAGATTATGCCATCCCGACCCATGTCAATGATGGTTCCCCTACTTAATCCTATACTACTAAATGAGCAATATTTGTCTAATATGATGAAGGAAGGTACACGAATCCCAATTCTGATGACGGAGGAGGGTATGTCTCTTTATCAGGCATATTTTAACAATTGTGGGCGTACTATGGGTAGTATTGGTTAGAGCGCAACAGCAAAACCGTTTGCAATTCAGGTAAAATTACGATTTACAATAACATTAATCATGTAGTAATAATATTGTAGACTCTGGCGAAACAATTAGTCAAATCCGTAACGTATTTCCGACAAAAATCATCAACCAGAGCCACGTATCGTTTTCCACATGAACTATCGTCTTTTTCACTCAGAGCCTTAGACACTTGGAAAGCCACACATGAGTAAACCAATCTCACGCCACGAATCTCCAGCCGACCAGCAATTACTTTATTCTTACACATCCAGCGCATGGATCAAAACTATGGTCTCTGCAGACCCCGACCTCCGCCAGAGATACACGCCTATCGCGCATCCACGGACTACTTGAGTTGCCTCAAGAGACACCGATTTCTACCGGGCTACGACTAGGTAACAATTACTGGTACGGTCGCACACAATACGGCCGACAGAGAACCCTACTCACGTGGTTCCCATAACTTAACCTTTGCTCATCACCACTGTGATCACCATTTGCTTCGACTAGTACGAGTACATGACCTACTGACATCTTTCTTAACTTATCGTAAACGTATTTGTAATTACGGTTAAAATCCTTTAACGTACAGCGATCACCATCAAAAACTTCCGCTACCTTAAACGGACCTCTGAACTTCCGATCTAACTTAGTCTGATTTCTCACTTGTTTTCTAATAACACGAAATAGCCAACCGAAATATTTGTTATTTGTTCTGCCTTTTTCTAATATTCTCTGTCGTAATCTCGCGGACGTCATCAATGTCGACTTCGGTCTCATCAGTGTCCTATCATAATAATTTAATTACTTTGCAAGTCAGTATCGGGAAGCACAGCACAAAACAAACAATACCACAAAGTATAGAAAGAAAAACAAAACACAAAACCTCAAGTTGGTGTTCGCTAATCGTTACACTACATTAGATTTGTTCTGTGCTGAATACACGTGTTTGACCGTCTCTTTCGTTATTATCAGGCATATTTTAACAACTGTGGGCGTACTATACTGTTGGTTATTGCGCAATAGAACAACCGTTTGCAGTTCAGAACAAATTATAATTTACGATAACATTAATGTTATCATTTATGTTTCATTAGTTGTTTGTTTCATTAGCATTTCACAGTGAGCGTTACGATTAACCAAAAATTTGTCAAAGTAAAAATTAAGAAGTTATAAGGGTTTTAAGTTGGCCGCGCGAACGTAACGTGGAGGATTGCGCGACCATGGAGATTTCGACAACTACTTGGGTTAGAGATCTAATTATTTTTGTCAATTGAAGACTGAATTTGTCAAAAATTTACGAAAAAAGAATTATAAGCTCTAGACCAATATTTTACGAAATATTTACCTTGGAAGGCAATGGCCGCGCAATTCTCCACTTGTTGTTTCTTTATTGTTGATTATTTCCTTAAAACTTAAGGCTTCATACAGTAAAACTGTTACAAGAAGAAAGGACTTAATTTGTCAAAACTAATGAAAGCAATAAATACTACTAAAGTTTAGTTAAACAGACGAAATCAGTCAATAACAAAAACTACGTGGCCGCGCGATCGAAACGTTACTTTGTACGCTGATATCTCATTATCTTGCTAGGATTTCGATGTGAACATCCATTTACTCAACTTATTAACCTCATTAGAATGACATATCCTTTTACCCTCAGAATAGTTTTCAACGCGTGTAATCTCAAAAATTATGTTATCTCATACAATGTTCGAGCAGGGTAACCATAATTTCGATTTGATTTGGGAATACCTCTAACTGGAGACTAGCAATTATATGTAGCTCAATCTGCAAAATGTATTATTATTAAATAAAAAACTTGGATATTTCAATAATCAGATATGTTTATTCATCCCAGTTTACAAAATTTTGCTCACTCCAACATATGATTTCTCACTCGCACAACTGCTGGGCAGCGGACCACCGCCGGCCGAGTGATAGCCGCTTGGTTGTCGAGAGCGGCCACGGGTAGATACGAGCGCGTTGCCTCGCAGTTTAGCAACAATGATAATAATATTATTATAAAAACCGCGTTACGCATTTGAAAAATGAAAAGGTGGATCACTATTTAGGGGTAGTGTAAAGTTCACTCCTCCCCCATAGAAAAGGGAGGATCCTCCGACCAGACGGGTGTCATGTCTGGCGGGCAACTGCCGAGAGGTTGAAGTCGTGAGCTTGTATATATGTCCATCGCGCGGTAAACTCTAATTGCGCGATGCAGGATTTGTGTGAAGTCAGGATGTTGTGTGACGTTTGATGCGTAGTTCGCATGTGGCGGTTGTAGATGCCACCACAACTACATGCATAAAAATAAGATTTAATTATTACTTTTCTTTTCTAAGAGAATTCACAGATTCGTTTTTTAACAATTTCACATTAAACGGACAGCGGTATTTTACCTCGTGGATTGGACAGTGATATTCCGGTAAAAAGAACCTGGCTGTTGACTGTGGCTAGTTACCTACCTGTAGTCAAAGACCAGAAAGCCAATTTTAGTACTTAAAAAACGTTTACATTCAAGTCACAATCTGTCAAACTAAACGTTTGAAAACGTTTTCCTTACATTCGTTTGTTGCTTTTTGCAAGATGTATTTCTTACGGTGAGTAGTGAATTTGAGAAGTAATCGTTTGAGCGTTGTTATTAAATGAGGTATGCAAAAGGAGTTTCATGATTCTGAAGCATTTTATTGCGGTTTATCCAGGATTATTATATAATTCAGGATTATTATATTATTATAATTCGGTCGCACCGAATAATCACAATTGTTTTCGAGGCCGGTCTAATGCTAGACAAAATAATCAAAAGTACGGACGAAGGCGCGCGTCATCGCCTCCCCAGCGGAATAATGGCAGCAAACGACGTAAGTAATGACTCGTTCAGAGCGGGCCGCCTGCTACAGTTTCGAAACCAATGGGAACAAATGAATGCTCCAGATATCATTCTAAAAATGATAACCGGGTATCGCATACCTTTTTATCAGAAGCCACCACTTGTTCATCCAAGTGTTGTCGAAACAAATCTAAATGTCCCAGAATCGGCCGCAATGACATCTGTAATAAACAAAATGATAGAACAGAGAGTTCTAGAACGGTCTGTAGTTTCGCCAAGCTTCCTTTCATCGATATTTCTTGTTCCCAAAGCCGACGGCTCGACCCGACCAATATTCAACTTGAAAGCACTGAATTCTTACATCATAACCGATCGATTCAAGCTAATAAATGTGAATCGCATCCCCGACTTTCTACAACCGCACGATTGGCTATGCAAAATCGACCTCTTTCAAGCGTATTTTCATTTGTCTGTGGCTCGCAGCCACAGAAGGTTTCTGCGCCTAATTTATCGCAACGAATTGCTAGAAATGACTTGCCTGCCTTTTGGCCTAAGCACAGCGCCCAAGACTTTTGCTACGCTCACAAATTGGATAGCTCAGACTCTCAGGCAACGAGGTGTAAGAATAATAGTTTTTCTCGGTGATTTTCTGGTAGCTCATCAGGACGAAACGAAGCTTCGAAGTCATGTGAGCATTGTGCTAGAAACTTTGGAAACGTTGGGCTGGGTAATCAATCACGAAAAGTCGATTATCACACCGTCGAAAAGACTAGTGTTTCTAGGAATTCATTGGGATCCATGGTCGAATCGCAAACGACTTCCAGACGAGAAGATTCCTGTACTTTTGGACAAAATAGGTCAGATGCTGAAAAAGCAACGCACAACACTCAGAGAACTTCAGAACCTCGGGGGTCTACGATATTTTGCCAGTTTTGCAGTTCCGAAAGGAAGACTCAACTTTCGAGCGCTTTTGAACCTACTGAACCAAATCTTAAACTCAGATCAGAGGATATTACACACCTTACCTCGTCCTGCTATAGACAATCTAACGTGGTGGCGAAAGAATTGTCAATGTCCGTCGGCCATACATATGCCGCCGCCTTCTCATTTCCTCACAACGGAAGCGTCGGACATCGCATGGGGATCTCGCCTGGACAATCTCTCACTCTCGGGTTTTTGGTCAGAGGCCGAGAAGGATCTCCATTGCAACCAAAAAGAAATGTTGGCAATCCTAAGAGTTTTGCAAGATCACTGTCAGCTACTGAGATACAAGACAGTTTTGATTCAGAGCGACATCAAGTCAGTAGTCGCATATCTCTGTCACGAGGGTGGCACCAAGTCGGCTCTTCTCATGGACTTAACCTCAAAGTTTTCCAAATCACAGAGAACTGCCACATTCATATGAATGTCTTTCACATACCCGGTATATACAACGGCCATGCCGATCACTTGTCGAGGTTTCGGGAACTCCAGAGTGGCATCTAACTCCGGAATGCACAAAGAAAGTATTCTCCAAATTGGGAGTTCCACTGATCGACCTACTCGTATTTTGCGTCCAACCGAGCGCATGTACTGACGAATTACGTGTCCCTGGATCAAAACGACGACCAAGCCCTGTTCTACGACGTGTTCTCTCAAATATGGAATTACAACCTAGCGTGGGTGTTTCCTCCACCCATTCTGATCCCCCAGGTCCTGAGTTGTCTCATCAAGCACAGGGAACGTACCTACTAGTAGTTCCACGATGGGAACGGGTTTTTTGGCGACCCGACATCAAAATGCGTGCCCTAGCAGCTCCATACACTCTACATCACCTAGGCAAAGTCGTGATCGACACGACAACACCTCCATCGAACGTTCACGACATGACTCTGGAGGTGTGGAAATGTGGGGGTGGTCTGAGATGCTAACATCCTGGAATAGCAGTCAATTAGAACTTCTTGGGAAGTCACGGCGTCCATCGGCACGGTAAAGTTTATAGTGTTGCTTGGAAGAGATGGCTAGCTTGGTGCGAATCTCACCAGATTAATCCTTCGACTCCAATAGCAAGTGATTTGGCTAGATCTCGATTTAGTTCATAAATTATCGTATAATTCTATTTTGTTACACAAGTCTGTGGTTTCCACCCTTACCAACCCAGAAATATCGGGTCAGTTAAGTTCAAATGTTCTAGTAAAACATGTTTTAAAATCTATCGCATTACATAAACCAATCACCCATGCCAAGCCTCCCGTTTGGAATATTGACGAACTCGCTGTTTTTCTAGAGGGAAAACGCGTTGATGAAAATAATATTTTTCAAGTGCAGACACATACTGCTACTCTACTTCTCCTATGCTCGGGAAGACGGATCCATGATTTAACTTTGCTCAGAGTTGATTCTAATAATTATTCTATTCAAAATAATTTTGTTATTTTTTTCCCAGTGTTCGGATCGAAAACCGATTCTGTGAATTACAGAAAATCCGGCTGGAAGTTAATTTCTAATCAAAATAACAAAAACTTAGACCCAGTCTACTGGATTAAGCATACAATTTCGCTTCTTGAGAGTCGTAGAAGTGCTGCAAGATCCAGTAATTTGTTTATTAATATCAGAGGGGAACCTAAATCTGCACCAAAAACCCTAATTGCGGGCTGGATTAAGTCCTTATTAGTAGAAACTGGTATAAAGGCATCTCCTGGGAGTATCGGGTCAGCTGTGGCCTTAAAAAATTGGCTCGTTAATTACCCTCTTGATGAGATTCTTGCTAGGGGTAACTGGCGTTCGCAAAATACTTTTTGCAAATTTTATAAACGAGAGGTTATGCCTTCCACTGTTAACCGACTCTCGGTACCCTCTTTATTTCATCCAGTAGATTAAAACTTAATAATTGTAAACCCAAGATGTGTTTTTGTTTGGTCAATAAATCAGTGTTATGAATTTCAGATTCTTTTATTTATTCAATAAGTACCTATAGCCTAGTAGGTACCTATCTGCTTTATAAAATACTGGTTTTACATACATTACATAAATAGTAGGTACATTCACAGAATGGTAAAACCATATATGTACCTACTCTAACATTGGCGTCTCCACTTCACTTCCACCAGGCGATAACAAACACGTCTCATTAAATAAGCTTCGAATAACGGTCAAGTCAAATTAATAGAAACGTTTTACCTACCAATAAAACGCTTATTAATTTACCTACCTTATTCGAAGCTTATGGTCAAACTCTGCCTGGTAATTGGACTCAATGAAATCAAAATGGCAAGGCTTTCACAAGCCTCCCTCTACCACTGCCAAGTGGAAGCGACGTATTAGAAAGAGATAGAAATATAGGAAAAAGGTAGGTATAGCAAAGGTGGGTACCGTATAGCCCATCTCATTAAATAAGCTTCGAATAAGGTAAGTAAATTAATAAGCGTTTTATTGGTAGGTAAAACGTTTCTATTCACAAAACCTACTTTTTTAAGATACTTTCCGAGCTCTGGCTGATCGTCTGTGAGAACTGAGGGACCACACTTTATGGGTCGTAGTTTTTAATATATTTGCGTACAAATTCCCAGATTCGTTCTACAATTGTTTTAAGTCTACTACTAAATCTTAGGATTTTCATTTCGGGAATTCCCAGTGCGGTCCCTCAGTCCACACGCACGTTTTGAGATCTCCCTTAGTAATAATTACAACAGCTCGGGTACCTCGTTCAGCCTTGAGGCGGCTTTGTGGCATGCAAAAGACCGATGGCAGAAAAACATCAACCAAATAAAACAAATGATACTCACGTCAAATTAGTCGGCTAATTAATCAATTTCTTCCAACGGTTTGCATGCCATGCATTTACTTTTAACTTATAATAACGAAATATAAACAAACAAAACCCAATAAGATGAAAAGTGTTATTTTGATTGTACGATAATGAGACGGGGTAGAAATGGCACAATTGGTCGTACGAAATATCTACTTCTGCATGCACATTGGGTTCGGCGCGAGGCACGGGCCACGTTTAGCTCCTGCGCTTGAATCGGCCTTATCGCCCAATTCTTGGAAGAAATATTCTTTGTAGTTTTTCTTGATTAACTCCATCAACTCTTTAGTATGTTCCCATCCTCTGGATTCAACAATCACTTTTAACTGCAACAAAGGTGTTTCTGTAACTAAGTACTTTTACTAGAGGCCGGTCAGAGCGAACCATAAGAAATAGAAAAAAGTGGCTAATTATGATTAATTTAAACACTTTACTTCAACACTGAAGACATCTCCTTTGACCCAGGCCCGCTCCGGCACGCAGTCCCGCATGGTGACGCCCATGTTGGCCAGCATGGTACACAGGTCAGCCAGCCCGCCGGGCCGGTCCGACACCGTCACTTTAAACTTCACGAGCCGACCTTCTGCTGCCATGCCTCGCTCTAGAGCACGCGATAAGGTAGTCGTGTCGATATTACCCCCAGAGCAGACACAAACCACTCTGAAACATACTTATTTATTTAGAGCTAGGCGATTGTACACTGGGAAAAAAAACGGTTAACAAAGTCACAATAAAAGCTTTGTCAGAAATTTCTTGGCGAGGTCAATAAACGTCGTAAGTCGTAACAACAAAAAAGTTGGGTGAATTTCAACAAATGCCATTTTTCTTATCATATCGGTGAACTTTTTCATTTATATATATTTTTTATTTTTTTCATGTTTAATGTAATATTTAGGATACTAAATACTCCCTTATTGGTAACCATCAACGTATCTTTTAAGACTATGGAGAAAATTCAGTTTGAATTCTGGTTTCCACCGATGTGACAATCCGGCACCGATTATCTTTTCTGTACACCGATATGATAAATTTATTCACCGATGTGATATACATATACAGCGATATGATAATCTATCCACCTTTGAACATCAAAAAAGAAATTAGGCTTATACATTTTTGAAGGAGTGACTAAGAACTGAATACCTGAACTAAGGGTATTATTTTCTTAGAATAAAAAATAATGTTTTTTTTTATTATCATTGTGTTTATTTAAAAGAAGTATAAAAAACAAAAATTTCTTGTACGTTATTGTACAATACACATTTATTAATGTGGCGATCAAGCTAATTGTTTTGCCATGTGTACACTTAAAACATTGTGGCGTTCTAGGTTCAACAATACTAAGAATAGAAACTTTATATAAGAAAACTTTATATACCTAATTAATCAGCCTTTTAAGTTTAACCTTAATCATAACAACACTACAATAATCACAGCTTTAATTATCACTTAATTTAATATTTTTAAAATCTTTGTTCTCAGTGCGTAAGTATCATAGATTACATAGAGATCGCTTATATCTTACATCTAGCAAATAATCTTTACCCTTAAAAAAAAAACTTAAATTAAATCTGTCAGTATAATTTGGTTATTATGTTAATCAGCCTTTAAGTTCAACATAAATCACTACAGAACTTGAACCGTCTTCGTACTCCACTTTTATTAAATTGCACCATAATTAGACTTTTAAGTCATAGAAGACTATGTAGTATACCTATAGTTAATCACAGCACTTAATTACGTACTTTTATAATTATTATCTGTTACAACAATTAAACCTTTTTTTTTTCAATTAAAACTAAAAACAATAAAAATAAAAATTTTAAAAACAAATCAGCCCAGATCAAAATAAGTCATCATCAGTGTCACTGCAACCAAATATATAATTAAATCTCTGTTTGATGTCAGGAGTTGGTTTACGTGGCTCATTTTTTTCTTTTTTAAAGTTAATTTTAGATTTTATTCTAAATATTTCCTCATCGGTGTCACTGTCTTCCACGGTAGGACTTGAAAATCTATTAGATGCTTTTACCGTATCCTCTTTATTTACGAATTGAGTTGATTCCTCTAAACCAACTAAAATGTTCGTGTCAATTTTCTCTAAAAATGAACAGGCAGGAGTACTTTGATCAAGATCTACATAGTTCAATAGCAAATTTTCAGACATTTTTGTCGAAGAGGATGATCTGGGTGCCGCATTTTCCGAGATTTTTAATGTATTTGATGGTGTAAAATACTTTGAATGTGATGGCTGTGGGAACAAAATTAATTTGTCAGTTAACTTTACTGGTCGCATTTTAGTGATATCTATTTTGGATTTAGTTCTGGATTTTTTATTACTCGAAGTAGAAAGTTGAGGTTTAGACTTAATTTCGTGTTCGGTTGACAAATTGTGGAAGTCTAGATGTTTGCCATGTGGACATTTAACAACATATTTCATACATTCATCTTCTATACAAGAAAGTCGACGTAAAACTATACGATTTTTAGCTTCTTTAGTCCAAATGACTTGTTTGACTTGCAATGTTCCACGAAATGTGTTCAAATTTGTAGGGAGAAGCCAGTCCTTTTCTTCAACTTCATATTCTTCTACAGTACTAATTTTCACGCCTTGGACAGCAGATTTTAAATAGTTTACAAAAGAGTCTATATTATTCATATCACCATCGTGTGCAACAAATCGATCCGCCGTTCGCTTCAGTAGCCCACCTACTCCATCTGGCGCACCTTTTCCATGACCACATTCACTATAGTTCCATATTATGTTAGTCAGAGAAGAGCAGTAAATACTGAGTTGGGACATAATATAAAAAATTTTCTTATTCCGATACTGGCCTGATGGAGAATCAGAAATAATAATAAGATTCTGAACAATTGGAGCTTCCTGTTTAATTTCTTCTAATATTGGAACAAGGTGAGCCCAAACGGCGGCAGCATCATGGCGCAGTGAAGAACTAATAGTGCAGAAACATTGAGTTGTTATATTCTCTTCCTTATTTTTATAGTAAATTACAGCAGTGTGTAATGTGAATTGTTGACGACTGCCACCAAAGTGCATAGATTGTATTTCGGACCCGTACTTGGAGCTATAGTTCTCACTAAAGTCAATGTGAACGACACAATCCTTTTCAGTCATGTTTTGTTTGTAGTGCTTAAAAGCTTGACTTTGATTTCGTATATTACTACAATGTGTTAAGAACGGTTTCAGATTGTTTTCAAATATTTTGATTAGTTGTAATGGTTTAACGGTTATTTTTACTTTTTCTACATTAACGGCTATTTTATCGACTCCATTTTTTTTGTAATTCTTTTTTATCTTCTTCCAATTCCAATAAATAACATCTTTGGAGTTATCAAATTCTTGATAATTTAAATGACGATTCTTACAGACAGGACATGTTCTTTGCAGGCATTCTACCTTAAAAATATCACAGCAAATACTACTTAGAATTTCAGTCGTGGTGTTTTCTTTTATGATACGATTTCTTTTTAAAGATGATATAACAAGATCCATGTTCTCATGTTTCTCACATAGGCATGTATTTCTCAAGTTTAATTTTGGCTGCGTGACCCAAAACGGCCTCATTCTTGTAAAAGTGACGTAACTGATTGGAGGGTAGCCCGAAGTCAAATACTTTTTGTGTAAATTTTTAATTGTGTCTTTCATCAGCCTTTTCTGTTTTTTTACTCCATTTTGTGTGACAGTATCC
The DNA here is from genome assembly GCA_947364205.1 of Agrochola lota. NCBI lineage: Eukaryota > Metazoa > Arthropoda > Insecta > Lepidoptera > Noctuidae > Agrochola > Agrochola lota. The sequence continues at coordinate 12,390,293 of OX376235.1, read as the reverse complement.
TTTTTACCTGGGCAAAGATTTGAATTTTCATCATCCTCAAAAAACTGAACAACAATCTTACGGATACGTTTTTGCAGGTCTATATTTTTTGGCTTCGTTGGGATTCGTCTCACTTCTAAATTACTCTGTTTTAATTTCTTAAATTCTTGATGTAGTCTCATGTATCTCTTTTTGTACATTAGTTTCTCTTTATTAGCCTTTGCCAATTGTTTTCTTAAATCGTGTATTTGCTGAGTTTTAACGTTTTGATATTTACGAAATTTCATTTTAATGTCTTGTTTGAATTTAACAGTATTAAAGGATGTGTCTAAGTTAGGACTATTTGGGCGTAATGTTGATTCTTCTGAATTTATAGAACTAATACTTGGCGTTCGTAAAGGAGATGCTATTGATAAATCTAGGGGACTGCTTGTACGTAAATAGTGGGAACTACTCGCTACTATGGCATCAATACGCAAATTAGGACTATTACATCGAACATTCTGTCGCAATAGCCGTGGGCTATGAGGTCCTATTAGTTCTTGAGAAATACCGGGCTCATTATCTTGATTTTTCGGTAGCGATTCTGCGTCATTGGTCTCTGAAACACTTGTTGGGTTGTTGCGGGCACCATTTGCCTTATTTTTTTTCCGCTGATAATATGCACGGGCACTGATTCGGTTTTTCTTTTGTGCATTGCGACGTGCATGTGCAGTCATTTGGCTTCGGGTTAGGATAAGTCCAGCTGCCTTTCTTTTAGCTAAGCGTTCTCTGTCTTTTCTTAAATGCTGCTCTCTTAACACAGGATCACTTTTGATTTTAGCTTTTCTTATTCTTTCCATCAACCTCTTTCTCTCTTTTTTCTCCTCCTCGTTTAGTTTTGATTTCAGCATTCTTAAACAAAATTAATCTTAAACAAAATTACTCGAACGAATTGTGTGCGGCACGAGCTGCACACAAGTTAATATTTATGAAAGTTAAAAAATATAATATGTGTATATGTATGTATATAATGTATGGTTGTAGGTATGCTCCATTGTTTTTTTGTTTACTTTAATGAAATGACACTATGTCTACCAATATGATAAAATTACACCGAGGTGATAATATGATCTACCGATGTGATAAAACAATCCACCGATGTGACAAAACTATGCGTCGATCATGAATCAAAACACCGATATGATATTTAAGACACCGATTGATTTTTCTTATCACATCGGTGTAAATTATCACATCGGTGGTAAAAAAGACCACCGATTACAGCGATATGAGAACAGCGACGTGAGAAATTATCGACTTTTTTGAAAATTATGAAAAATGTATAATATTTAGGCTAAATTCAAGTACCTATAATGATGCTAATTTACTTACTATGTCTGTTAGAACCAAACAATCGTAATAAAACTTCACATTACACTAGAAAAATGCAACCACCGATAATATAAAATAATTGCTTGGAAGTAACTGAAATGTCGTACTTACGTAATTGGCGGGAATATGCAGCGATTTGACACACGTCCGTCCTGACTGCGCACTAGCACACACTAACGAGGGAAATAAAATTGGGGTGGGGACACTGTCGGACTCATCGATGCAAAGTTAGGTTTAAATTACTTTTGTGCAGCGATATGACAAAATTTTGCGAGACAAGTACATTTATGCCTCTCAGTAATAAATATTATGAATTACGTAATAAAATATGCTACATATTAATAATAAAACTAATATTCTATGAAATAGAATAAGTTATATTCTTAAGTTACTTATTTTTATAACGATATAAGCGTTTTTGCTTGTAAAAAAAGTAGAGGGACAGCACCGATGTGACAAAAATAGAGGTTTATGTATTTATTTCTACCTTTGTAAATAGACTTAGACAAATAATATTTTATGCCACAACCCAATAAATACCTAATGAATACAAAAAAAATAGTACAGAACAATATTCCTTTTTTCAAATACTAATTTCAATGAAGACAAAAAAAAAGTCGTTTGGGAAATTCACCCAGTTGCTAATATGTATATACCAGTTCGTTAAATCATGTTGGAAAAATACTTCGCGGCCAAAAAGTATTTCTTTATTGTTAGACGTTTATTGACCTAGGAACAATGTAACTTTTTTCCCTACAACAAAGTTTTACATATTTATTTGGTAACGGTGACAAAGGAGCATTTGAGATGTATTGTTATTGTATTTAAGTATAAATTGTTATCGTCTCGACAAAATAACGATAGCTGTAGTGTTTAAGACGCAGATATAATATATGCCAGTGACCTTGAGTGGTGAGCTCATACAACGCGTCGCACGTCCAACCAGTAATAGGACTCGACGCGTCGCACGTCCAACCAGTAATAGGACTCGCCCATCAAAGAGCACTATCCCAAATTAAACGCATTATTAATTTATTATACACAAAACAAAAGGTAGGTATTTCAATAAAACACGTATACTTAAAGATCAATAATTAAGTGCGTTTGTTCTGAAAGTTGGCAACGTCGCAAATGAAATGTGTGTGTGTCGATATGAAATGTGGCTAAAACAAGAATATTAATAATGAATTGCAATTATAACACTGAAATGTATGTTGTAACCGTTTTAGGTGTAAACAAGTTAAATAAAAGCTTTTAAAAAAAGGCATTTGGAAAATTTCCAAATACTTTTTTTATTTATTTATTTATTTATATATACTTTATTGTACACCACAAAAATACATATAAAAAAAATACTAATCAAACACTACAAAATATACAATGGGCGGCCTTATCGCTTTCCACGATCTCTTCCAGGCAACCTTAGAATGGACAGTGATTTACCTTTTTTAAATATAGTAATTTTGCCAAATTAATCAAAACAGGTAAATATTTGACAGCTATTTGCGACGTTGCGAACTTTTAGGATAAACGCTCTTAAATTATCTATAAAATGGTGAAGGTTTCAGAAAAATGCGCTTGATACATTTTGCGTGATTCTCAGTTTTTTATCCGCGTTAGACATAATTTTTTACAAATTAATTAATTTCACTATGTAATATAAACATAATCTAAAATATTCCTTTATTAAGTTATTAAGAAAATGCTCTAATTTAACATATTGAATTTTTTCCAAGTCTAATTAGCGCTACTCGTTTAGACGTGATCTTAAGTATAAAATCATTAAAAGTCGGTTAAAAAGATATACATAAGGTGTTTTACATTTTTCTTACACTAATAGAAATATTTAAAAAAAACTGCAGAATCGGTTGTCATGCCACCAAAATATTCCGTAAGGGCCAATGCCTGCCAGCGTTGCGAGTTTGTCCGAAAGGAATATCGTGGCCCCGGCACACAGGCAACGGAAGGAACACGGGTGGGTTTTAGTCAGTAAAAGTCTGACACACCCTCCCGCTCCGCCCAGAGCGGGAGAAGTTATTTGATAATTTCAAACCCTCAAAAAAAAAAGGGTCATGCTTGAAACCAAAATTGACATGTCGATAAGTTCTTAGTAAAAATTACTTAGTAATTATTTTTGTTTATTTTTTTTTGATTGTTCAATGTTTTATAATTTGTTTATGTTCATTGAAGTGGTCGTATATTATTTTTATTTTTTTTGAACTTGACCTAATTTTTTATTGAGGTTACTTACTAATTCCAAATTTAGTTACTTTTATTTAATTAAAGTTATTTTCTCTTCTTATTAAAATGTAACTATTTTATGCAACAGCTGTTTTATTTCATGGATTCAAGCAAAATTCCGAATGAATATCGATATCAATAAAATAAAAATGAATGGTACGGACTTCTCTTTCCGCTACCGCGTCCCCCGCTAAAAGTGACAGACTATTTTGCTCGGAATATTGTGCTTATGGCTTCTCCAGTGTTATATACTCTAAGTTCTTGCCCGTTCATCTCCATAGGTACCTACCTACTACGCTTTGGGAATGGGCAACTAGCTTCAAATTTCTGACTAACCGAATCCTTGATAATTCAAAAGTGCCTTTAGATGGTTTAATTTAAATAAATGCTTTGAGTTTGAGTTAATTTTAAACCCTATCTACATGATGAAAGTTCTTACCTGTGGCATTCAGTAAAATTAAGCACCGTTTAGAGACAGTGCTACTTTTATTGTTGATTCAACTTATTGCATTCAACATGCTATTAAATTGCACCGTGTAAATCAGTCTTAAGTCTGAGATACTCGCGGAAGTCGAGATATTTTAAGGGCACGCGCGGTGCGTACCTGCAGCAGACAGTGGTAGATACCATCTACGGTGATGATGGAATTACCTCTGAAAGCATGCGGGGCTCTAATTCAGAGAGCTAGCGAGTCTGTTCAATTCACTTTTCAGCACTTACTTTTTGCCTTTAAGGTTAGGGAACAAGCCAGCCAAAACAGCTGCGACGCAAACTGCCCCGGCTCCTTCTACAATGACTTTTTCTTCTTCAACAATGTGCATAATCGCACGAGCCACCCAATCTTCTCTTACTACAACCTATAAGCAAACATTCAGAACGTCGCGCAGTTTGTCAGAAAAAAAGTTAAGCTCGCTATTGGATAATTTAATGTGCTTACCATTTTATCGATAAGTCCCCTAAGGTTATGGAACGTGTTGACTCCGACCTTATTAACAGAACATCCATCAGCAATTGACGACGGCAAGTTAAGAAAGACTCGTTCATTCTTCCTAAGTGACTCTACCATACAGTTTGTATGATCTGTTGTTATGCCCTGATAAAATGCGAGTTATGATTCAAGTTATGTTCAAAGTCCTCATTCAAGCGTTTAATATATAAATAAATAAGTATAAATAATGATCAGATGATAACTCACATAAACCTCAGCATCAGGTTTGAGATGTTTCACAGCTGTTGCAACGCCACAAAGGAGACTGCCGCCCCCACACGGCGCCAACACCGCATCCAGAGAAGGCAGTTGTTCCAAAAGTTCTATACCAATGGTGCCCTGACCTTCTATAATATTCGGGTGATCGAAACTGCAAATAAATAATGATGAAATATTATTAAATTGAATCTTGTACCTAAACCTAAGAAAAAGAACTTAGCATCCACAATATTCCATTGATTGAACCTTACCCATTAACGTACATCATTTTTTTTTCTTTCGATTTGCCCATAGCATAACGTTTTGTTTCGGCCAACGTATCACCATGTAATACAATTTTTCCGCCTAGTCTTTCTGCCTTGTTGACTTTGTTAATAGGTGCACGCACAGGCATATAGATTATGCTGGGTATACCCAACCGAGTAGAGTGGTAAGACAGAGCGCAGCCGTGGTTTCCAGTACTAGCAGTTGCTACACCATTTTTCTTTTGTTCGTCACTTAGCAATGCCAAAGTGTTGCACACCCCGCGTTCCTTGAAACTAAAAAAAATCTGTTAGACATATTAAAATTTAATAGTGATTTAATAACCGACCGAAGTAGATTAGTATCTTACATTGTGCATGAGTATAGATAGATAGTAGATGCTTCGATACTCTCCTGTACAGCCTGTCACTTTGCTGGTACCATAGCTGTATTATCTCAATCTAATCTATTGATTTGGATATATTTCACAGCTGTCTGCTGAGGTTCACGCAAGTGACACCGAAATGTATTCAAAATGAGTAATCAGTTCTTTGTTTTCTTGTGACCGGTAGTTTTTATTATTTAAGTATTTATAGCATCGCATTGGCACATTTTAGTTGTTTATTTGTATAATTTAATAGTGTTATTTACGAAATTATAAATAAGTACGTCGGGTCACCAAATAAGAAAAATGGTTGGACCTTGAATGAGGGTACAACTTTTATTTTATAATTGATTTCAGTATTGTTTGATACACTGAACCATAATCCGGGGGGTGCCAGAGTGGCACCCCCCGGATTATGTATGTAAAGTAAAAATGTTCGACGCTGATTCCAAAACCATTTCGAGCTTTTAGGTTTCTTAATCTTATTTTTCTATTTTTAGCGCTTAAAATTATAAGATGGATAAACACATGAAACCACTTCACTTTCATTTGACCTCCAAATGTCGTCAGAAACGCAGGCAGATTGGGACTACTCCATGACAAAAGTCATTTAATGTCAACTTTAGGGATGACCATAATTATAATGCAGTCATGCGAAAATTAGGTCTTTGAATTGATTTAAATCAAATATAAAAAATAAAATCAATTCTATTTATTCAATAATTAGTTTATACGGAGCGAGAGGGCGTGGGAAGCCGTCGCCTCCTTTTGCGAAGCAGTAATGCTCGCGAAGGAGGAGGCGGAACGCGTGAGGGAGAGGCGAATTTCGCGCCCTCACGCCCCTAGCTGCCGCAGGAGACGCCCTGGGCGTCCCGACTCCCGATTCCCGATTCCCGGCCACCGTAGGCGAGTTGATTCAACTCGCCTACGGTGGCCGGGAATCGGCTTGCGTTTCCCGACGACCAGGGCGTCTCCTGCGGTGGCTAGGGGCGTGAGGGCGCGAAATTTGCCTCTCCCTCACGCGTTCCGCCTCCTCCTTCGCGAGCATTACTGCTTCGCAAAAGGAGGCGACGGCTTCCCACGCCCTCTCGCTCCGTACCATGGCCTGGACCAGGGCCGGACGCCAGTGATCACCGTCGCCGATCGCCTCCACAAAGACACGGCGGTGCCTCGCCCAAGCCGGGCAGACTTCCAACCTATGCTCCACCGTGTCCTCTAGGCGATCCACACAGTGGTGATACCCGGGCGTTTCCTCCCGCCTTGTGCGTCAAGCGGAAGTTTAGGATGCCGTGGCGCCTCTCTAGCCACTCCTCAAAGAGGGGACTTATCGCCGCAATTGTGGCGTGTTTACTGACCATCTTCTATTTTGTTAAGTATCTGGTACTTGTTGAAAGACCTACACTGACCTCCCATAAATATTGTAAAGGCCAATTTATTTATTTTAAGATTTACCATGGAGTTTCTTGCCGGGTCTTCTCCATAGGAAACGACCAATTAGAACCGTGCACCTAGCTTCCGACGTTTCATACGTGCCCATGTAGGTTTATGTGAAATAAAATATTTTCAATTTTGAGTAGCAATTGGATTATTAATTTGATCTCCGTGTTAATTTAAATTAAATGTTTGATTAACGAGAAATGTTAGCTGAAACGGATGCAGGTAATACTCGTACCTTTAATTTCCTTGATAAAAGTTTCAAAATTATACGAGTATATTAATTTTAATGTATTGATCTCAGTGTTCTTTAAAATGTTAAAATAATGGGAAATATATATTCGAATATTTTTTTTTTTTTTTTTTTAAATTAAGTACCCTTTTATTAATTAATTATAATTTTACATTAAATACAGTGCAGATAGATAGTGATTGCATCACAATCTTCACTGGAATGCACTCGTTGCAATACATTTTTTGCCACTTTGTTTATAAACGAGTAAACGACAAAATTTTGATGTACTGTGTCAGTTGCGATAGGGCGCTTACGCTTAAATTCTTAGATAATTAAGCAACTTACTAAAATATTGGTTATGTCGGTTACTCTTAGCATTTGCTATAACTTTCTATTGATTGTATTTCGGCGGGAAATCTCGACAAACCATTGTCCGTTACAGTTTAAAATGTCGTTTGCGATGAAAAACGCTATTTGGGTAAAAATTTCGCTTACGATAAGACGGGGTAATGGCTCGATATACATATATACAGGGTGGTATACATCGATGCGAAAACTTTTACCATAAGTCAAAGTCAAAGATTTATTTGCAGACTAAGTGTGCATTTTGGTGTTATTCTCTAATGTAGTTACTTACGACTTAGCGGCCTTTTGCAGGCATCGTAAATTTGAGGGTTATTTATTTAACATTAAAAAATAAAATGACTATACTATTGACACGATTTTACATCTCATATATCATAATCATTTAAATAATTTAGAATTACTCATTAAAATAATAATTTATACACATTTTTAAAGTTAAATTATAATATAAATATTTTTTTTTATTAATTCGGTCGCCTTATTAATTTATTTAGAAGAGGAAGTCATGAATTCAGTACATGATTCTGAACCTGCGTTGAAATTTTTCGCTGGTTATAAAAAAAATCTGCTGTTTCATAGAAAAGTGCAAGTACGTGCGGTGGAAATGTATAAAACAGCAGTTTTTTTTTACTACACTAATAATATTATAAAGTTAAAAGATAATGAATAAATTTATAAACTACTGGACCTATGTAAAAAATTATTTCACTAGTAGAATGCTATATTATCACAGAGTAACATAGGCTATAATTTATAAAGGCATCACGCGGGAAACGCTGCGTCGCTGGCAGAAGCTTGTTCGCAATAAAACAGGTGGTTCAGCTTTTTGATCCCCGTGACCTTTGACCTCGGATCGTTTAAATTTCCCAAGGGTGCCACTCTGGCACCCCACGGATTATGGTTCAGTAAATCAAACAATACTAGAATCAATCATAAAATATAAGTTGTACTCTCATTCAAGGTTACGTGGCTCGGCGACCCGACAATTTATGTTTTCATTAAATACTTAAAGGCGGCCACTCTGTGCGCAGCTGTACGCCGTCCGCGGGAGCAATCTGGAGTGAGGGTGTGGGGCGGATGACTCTTTATTAACTCTTGAATTTATTGTAATGTGGTATGGGGTAGGGTATGGACAAAGGAGTATGTTAAAATGTATACCGCGACTAGTTCACCCCCGCGAGCTACAATATCTGTTAACCAGTGAATCCTAAATTAAGAAATTAGGAACACAAAAAGAAAAACTGTAGTGTATGGTAGAACTTTTGGTGTAAGGTATAACTAAGCCCTATAAGGATATAGGAAATGATTTAATAAACATAATTTTTGTTGTGCAATCAGATTATTTTAGGATATAAAAAAGGTTTTTTTAATTTACGTTTATATAGGTACTACCCATATTTTAACACGCTATCCTTCGATCAATAATGAGGCTCAATAAGACGCTATCCAACAAAATTAAACATATTGTATTAGCGCAAAATACTAATCAAAGTTTTTTTGCAATAGCGATTCAGGCAAAAATATAACGGAGTTTCATTCACCATGCGAAATTATAGCTTTCTAGTACTAAGATTCTCTGAGCTAAACCGTGTTCAGACAGACGGACGTACATGGCGAAACTACCAGGTTCCTTATTGGCTACGGAACCCTAAAAAGGCTTTTACACTATGTTACGGTCCTTTAGCGAGTTGATAGTGTTGGCGCCGTCATTACGAATGCAAACGTGTGTCAATGTATGTACTAAATAATAAACACGGAATTAATCCCTAATAATAATAGGTTTTGAGTTACAACCTCGTTGTAGGTACTTTACTTCGAGTTTATTATTAATAAGATAAGTACTTACCTTCCTGTGACCTGTAAGAACTCCTCTTTCAGATATAACTCCAAACCCAGTTTCTGCGACATGTGAGATTTCTACAAAAAAAAAATGCAATACATTATTTATTTTGCACCTTCAATATTTAACTTTAAGTTATTTTGTGCTTTTGTATTCAGCCCACAGGTTTTACGTGTAAGTAAATTGATAAACCTGCAATGGTGTTCGCATAACCTGGCCTGCTATGCGTTTTGTAGCAGCTAGTACATCTTCATATTTTACTACACGTGGATTGTCTGGATCACACCACTCATCGTATTCTGGATCCTAGACATGTTAAGATGCTTTATTAAAAAAATAAAAATAAAATTATTGCTAATTGTATGAAAAAAATCATCTGTTTCATGAGTTTTGTTTGGTAAGTAGGTATCTATTGTTAAAAAAATAAAATAAAAGCCGTATCAAAATTTCTTTTTCGGTGACGATACCGGAGCGGACAAATATAGATAGTCCCAAAGCAAAAGATGAGATGTTTTGGAAGTCGAAAGATGGATGGTAATTAAACCATCCATCAGTTTCATGAGTCCTTCCTAACATTTGAAACATTTCAACTATTATTACAATCCCGGTGCGGCAGCACCAGACTACACACTTACACAGTGAATGAATTACTTACGTCTTTTGGATTCATGTTTAAGGTTTTACTGATTTTCTGTTTCTTTTTTTAATCTGCTGAATTGTTTACATTTTTGTAAAACGTGTGTGTGTGTTTTGATAAAAACTATAATTTTTTCATTGTCGCTGAAATATGATCGGATAAAATAATAAATAAATTAAACAAACACTGAAATTGTCACGGCATTTTGTTATGCTTGACAATTTAATTTTCACTTTATATTTTTTTCTGTATGGTTGCTCAATGAGCGTTTTAGACATGAAAGACGGTCTGCTTGAAGGAGGTTGGCTGTTTTGATTAAATTGAAGAGAATTCAATTTTTGCCCCCGACGCAAAAAGAGGGGTGTTATAAATTTGCCGCTATGTGTGTGTCTGTCTGTCTGTGGCACTGTAGCTCTGAAACGATTTGAATGCGGTTTTTTTATTTGAAAACAGGTTTTTTTTTCAAAAAATACTTGACTTTACGTGAAATACATATGGTAAAGTGCGTTTCATTAAATAGTTCCTATACCGTAATGTTGGCTCTACTATTGTAAGACGAACACGAATACGCTATGGCGCTACCTAATTGGTCCGTTGTTATGTTTATCAGCGGAGCCAACATTACGGCAAAGGAACTATTTGATGAAACGCACTAGTTACATACTGCTCTTCCACATACAAAAGCCTGCACGCGAAACATGACGCTTTCGATTTCTACGCAGAATAGACAGCTCTTTCAAAGTGACATTTCGTTTCTCCATTTTTGACATCGTAGAACTCCTTCTACAATCTATCATTTTGCCTTTCGTTTTTAACAATCTTTGTCTAGATCCTTTTCTATGTAGACTCTTTCAGAAGTAAATTTTCTATGTCAAAATCACACTGTAAACTGACAGTTGTCTAAGGTAGTGAAGCTCAGAGTAGTGAAGACAATTTGATTTTTGTAATCGCCATGCTAAAGACAGTGGAAAAGTTTCTACTCGGTGGCCACAAAGTTTAAACGGTTATCTACAAAATCATGATTTTACAGGAGAGTGTTTTGAACGCAAAACTGTGATAATTAGTAGAAGAACAAAGCTATCTTCCCCTATTTTACATAATTTAGTTAATAGGGCATTACCAAAGAAATGGTTTTAAGCCCAATAATACTGTATTTTTTTTTGTTTTAACATAAGGTTCTTCTTCGACACTTTGAGAAAAATTGCTGTAGTTGTGGTGTTGTGTACGTGACTTAAATCAGTAAAAATTGCAAATCAAACAGAAAACAAAAGTATGACGTCGAATTATGTAAAAGAGTGAATTTACGTAAAAAGTGCAGTTGATTCTTTCTACTTTGCTTTCGTCGTACTATATACACGGAACGTCATTTTTGTCTACTCTTCCGTCGACAAAACGGTGCTCGCGCCTGCCTGCTGTTCATTTTGATTTTCTTAAGTTGGTTTCAAAGGTTTCAAATAAGGTTGCATATGCTTGCAATGTGCAACCTCTATTATCCAAGTATCATGTGGATAAAAAAGGTGTGGTTATGTCATGTGTGTGAAGGAGTGTTATTATGTGAAAAAACATCTAATCTCGTGAATTATTTAATAACCTAAAGTTATGAGTAAAATAGTCAAGTCGTTTTAGGTTATGGGATTATTTATCCAGAATGGAGTTGTCAAAGGTTTCAGATTGATAAACTTAATTTGATACAATGGAAGTACCGGTGTATAGAAAGAATGTCTGCATTGATAAAGATGGTCTAATAGATATTGTAGCCAATACCTAATAACATGTGAGGCTGGCGCTACAATGACTGCAGCAGATTTAGCTCTTTATAATGACAATTTAAAAAAATACAACATGCGGCATAGTATGGCATGGTTACAACATATAAAAATATTTATGATGACTCATTAGACAAGGATATAAGATTCTCAAGGTCCGAGAAGTATGGGATGTATAATAAAAGTATTGGTAATTATATTTTCGAGCCGTTTGGGGTTGAAACCCTCGGGTCATGTGGTCCGAGTGCTCATGGCCTCTTTAATGAAACCTCAAAACGGGTGGTTGACACTTACCGTGACGACCATGTCCTTGTTTTGGAATCACTGTTAGTAGTACTAGTTATTTTTATTGGATAGAATAGAGGGTCTATTCTATCCAATAAAAATAGCTACTACAAAAAAGCGACGGGTGTTAGAGAACAGTGATTCAGTGAACAGTGTTCCGTTTTAGTGTATATTTGAAAACCCCAAAGTGCGCAAAACCATAGGTGACGAGAAAAAAATCGCCAAAGTTTATTACGGTATTGGCGGGATAGTGGGAGTATTACGGGCGGGGAAGATCACATGGCGGGTCAACTTTATAAAAACCGGTGTGGCAGGGAAGAAGTTATTGGGCCTGAAGAAATAGCAAATGACCTTTCCTATCGGCTAATTCAATTTGGCAAACGATGCACCTATCATCCTGTAGACTGTGGGCGTACCAACTCGAAGATGATCTTCCTGACATTCTTGCCCATCTTCACTCGACACTGCCGCCTCGATGAATAGCGCATGAACTACGAGTCACCTATATTTATAACCGCGGTGCCCGCGCGGAAAAGTGCGCGAACCGAACGTCGACAGCAGCGTAACCGTGCGGAACAAACAGTCAATAGTACTGTGATTTGATTGGTCAAACTTTTTGTAAATATTCATTCTTTATTCTTATTGGTTAGCTCATAAATTATAAATAGTATTTAAGCGGGAACATTTCATAAATACATCACTATTCTACTATTCTTTACAATGCAATTCGAGTTTTATTTCTATCAACCTACGACACTCCTTCAAAGTAGCATCGTTTAGGAATTTCTCTCGTAAAAGTCTTCAGGTTATAAACGGATAGCACATAGTCTCGACGAATTTTCGTGTTTACATTTTTTTCTTCTCCCACATTTTTCATCTTTGGGTAATACATGGGTTCCCCGTATTTTTCTAGCCAACAGCTGGGCAACGGGTCATATTAAATAATAATGCGTAAAAGAAGTCGCTTGTTCAATAAAAAAAAACATGAAAGTGACAGCTAGCAAATTCTTGGACTAGCGCCGGTAGCGACATCTGAAGTGCAGTTTTATCCCCATTGTAGTGGAAAAATAATATGGCGACGTTAGTTTCAATTTTGGCCGCGGACCAAAATAACCTTGTATTGATATAAAAAGTCTGAAGTTTTGCGTCTGATTAGTTTGACAGAAACAACATCGAGAACAGATCGAAAAACAACACAGAGTACGTTTTGTACATCACAACCATGTAATAAGCTGCACTATTTTACTCTAAATTCCAAAATTCACAAAAAGATTATAAATACATTCAAACCATCCTTCTTTTCCATACACTTATCAACATGAGTCGAAAAAATGTAAGTGCAACCTACCAATGACGTTATTTAAATATTTTTGCTCAAACGATTTAATTGCTGGATCCTCATGCTGCTGTTTTATTCTTGGATTAAACCTGGCTCTGCTGAAATTGTGCTTAATTCGTTTTTAACACCCTCTCGTCTCGTCGTTTTACCGGATATGTAAGGCGGGTGTCATTTATGTAACTTAACTTTTAGGAAGACTTCGACGAATTTTGTGACCCGCAAAATCCCAGTATACTCAAGTATGATGATATTATACAAGCAGCACAAAGAATACGGCCATTCATTATCAACACGCCTGTCATGGTAAGTTTAAATTTATGCAAGGAATGCAAGGATTCGCCGATTGGAAAGATTTTCTAAATATACCAACACTGTTTTGAGTTCCGTACCTCAAAAGAAATAAAAACTTAAGTATAATCATGTTAACCCGTCCGTAAAATGAAAAATCGGTGTATATACAGGTGGATTTTTGAGATGGGGCAGTAAAGGCAGCTACCTGAACCGTTGTAGTTACAGGAAAACGGTCTTAGGAGACTGCCCTTAACTTTTTGTGGGTTGCAGCTGAGCATGAGCGTCACGTGGTACACTTTGTGTTGCCATCTGACATTTATGCTGAGCTGAGGCCCTTTTGGCATTATAATCATTGTTTTCGTTTTTTTTTAGTTATAAGGTGTATTTTTCTGCTGTAATGCCAATAAACGCATTTTTCTTTCTTTTTGAGTCATTTTGATCTGCATTCACAGATTTTGAAAAAAAAATACATATAGAAAAAAAACGGGTAGTTTTACAAAAACTTTTATTGATGTCATTCGATCCTGCTTCCTGTGAATGCAGATCAAAATGTCTCAAAAAGTTAAAGACAGTCTCTTGAAACTGTTTTCTTATAGCTACAATGGTTACGGTAGCTGCCCTTACTGCCCCATCTCAAAAATCCAGCCTATATATTTATATGTGAAATAAACTCGTCGAATGCATAACCTCCTCTTTTTTTTAAAGTATCTAAAAAATAGAACCGTTACATATAGGATCACTTTATTGTCCGTATATCAGCCAGTCAAGACCTCTTTTCTCAAGAAAGGGTTGAGACCCTACCTAATGAACTTGAAAAATAAAAATATTCGTTTTTGCAATTACAAAGGGGATTGAACATCCGTGGCATACCTACTGTTCCACCATTATATTTTGTTTTTTCAAAATAGCGGCCCGCATAAAACCAATCGGTAGCTGACATCAATGCAAACAAGAAACATTATCAGATTAAACCCCGTAAAGATGGCCTGTTTCAGAGACATTAACGTTCAAATTTGATCACGTGACATCCATTGTTTTATCATCCTGACATCTTTTTGCATAGATGTTTGAAATAATGTTTAAAGCAATCATTTTAGTAATGATATGATCAAGCTTAAATTAACTAGTGTGGTAGGCATTCTTCTGTTATGGCTAGTTAAAATTTTGCTAAAGGCTCGTTCACACATTGCCGGCGGCAATGCCGCCGGGCAAACCGCGGTGCGCCCGGCTTGCCGCACAAAGGAGTACCACTCGGCACTGAGTGTAGCCTTTAGCAGATTTATGCGTGCTTTGGGTTCGAACTCGAGACCTATGACTTCGCAGTCCGACGGTCACACCACTAGGCTATCACTGCTCCATGGAAATGGATTTATATTGGCATCATGCGAGGCCGCCATTAAAAAAAAATACACATGCAAACAGTAGGTACCACGCCAGGCTTCATAAAAATAAATTCAATCCCCGTTGGAACATCGACCGTGTTATCGAACGATATAAGGGAGAACATTTTTTTCAATCGTAAAGTTATTTATGTTTGTCCTTCAGTACGGAATTGGAAATTCAAAGGCCGTAAGGTGCATTCGGCTAAGTTCGGATAAGGGGTTATATCGTATAACGCAAAAATAACGCGAAACAAGGGACATTTTCTAGTGTTAGCAACATTTTTAACTGAACAGACAATTGGGCTGTTGGGGAGCTTGGCTTCTTCCCAGCTAAAGCACTAGGAAGTAGTGAAGAGTGGGCGTTTTGGGGGACTATCTTATGTAATTTTAAGATTCGAAAAGTGCTGATTCTCAGCCTAGTTTGAATAAATAACTTTTGAATTTTTAATAGAAAGTAACTCTTCAGTTCGCGTCTGACGCTACACCGAATGGTGTAGCGTCAGATGCGTCATATGCAGTGAGACAAAAAAGTTAAATTTCGCGCCTTTTAATACTGATCCGGACTATAGGGTAATATCGGACTACCCATACAAAAAAAAAATGGGATTTCAAGACTTTTCATGTTTCAAAGCTTATCTACGCAGTTTGACTATTATCGTTGTAACAGAAAATTCCGGATTATTTTCTTGTTGTCAACGTTATTATACTAGTAAAAGAAGCGTTATTAGAACGTATATTTTGAACTACTTTAAAAAAGATCTTTTTAAAAGATAAAATATTCGAATAAAGTAGATTTGTGTAATATCAGTTTGATGTATACTACGCAAAGATAATTTAGATATGTTTTGAGACAAAATATATTTTAGAACACCCTTTCAACTCATCGAAAATCCGACAAAACTTGGCCGAACGCATCTTACATTTAGTCTTTATTTAATTAAAAGCGGTGTAGTCTCCACTCCGTCTTATGTATGTTTGCAACTGTGAAGTTAAGTTTGTCCTTAAATCCGGAATTGAAAATTCATAGGCCGTGTAAAGTGAGTGAAGCCGCGGGCAACCGGGCAACTTTGAGACAGAACCCTCAGTCACATAGTGATAACATAATACTACCTCAGTTCACAAATCCTACTCGCAGTTGTCTGGTTGTTTCACGAGGTAGGTACCTACTGCCTACTGCTATACCTAATTACAGAATTAAATTTCAGCCAGCACAAACTCAGAAAGAATTGGGTATAAATGTTCATTATAAATTGGAATTCATGCAAAAATGTGGCAGGTACGTTTCTAATAACCCTATCTCATAGCTACCTAATTTATTATAAACGTGAAATCCTGTACGTTTGTGAGTTTGTTCATTAGGAGTAGTACATTTATTAATAAGGTAGCCCGGGAAACTCAAATTTTCTTAGGTTTTTGCAATTTGTAGGTCGGTGTCAGTTAGGGTTGCCAACTTTTTTTGAGAAAAAAAGTATACGTTCTGTGAATAGAAAAAAAACTAGTATTTAGAAAAAAAAAGAAATATTTTTCAAATGTATGTTTTTATTCCCTGAAAAACATTTTTTGGGTGCAAAAACATGTTTAGCAAAGGCTAATTTTTTTGCTATCTTTGAACCTTTCAAAGCTAATAAAACAAAAGAAATTTTGATTTCAATAAATAAAAACCTCGTTTTTGTATTAAATTTATGGACGATCTGTTTCTTTTTTCTTGCCACTTCAGATTCAATAACGAGCATATATCCTGAAGAATATCATATATTTTTCTGATTTTGTTTACTGTAGTAGATCATATACTTTTAGGCTTTATAAAACTTGCGTTTAGGCACGTTTAGGTCCTGTAGTCCCCTTCTTTAGCGCATGCGCGGTATGGTGCTGAGTGCAGGCGCCATTCAAACGTTTTCTTGAACTGAATTTCGTGGGATTTTTTTATTCTTGATCTTTAACCTTGATCTTTTATTTAGTAGATAAAGTAGTGTATGAAACTGCACATAACTAGGTATTAAAATACTCGTGTGATACTATTAAAAACCGAGCCGTAGACGAGGTTTTTAAATACGCACTCGTATTTTAATACCCCTCTTTATGCAACAGTTTCATAAACTACTATTAACGCTTATCATGTACATGCAATAATTCTGATTTTTTGGCAGATTATTGTACAAGCAACATATTACCGTAATAGTGTATTTTTTTGTCCATTCAATAGATTCTTTCTAAATAGATATTACTTCTATTTATTTTTCAATAAATTACCTGCGTTGTGTCATCGCGCTTCTCTTTCTTTTCTATGCAGTCAAACAGTGACCGCGCTTTAGCTGTTGTAAACCTCTTAAAAGTTCCATTACAAAAGTTGATGGAATGGAAACTCCTTAGTGATATTAACTTCTTGGGTTAGCCCTGTATCGTAATGGTAAACAAATTGTTTTACAACATTATTTTGTTAGAGAAAAAGTGTTATATATGATTCTATTTTCAAAGGATATGTCCTGTTTCTGCCCTCTGGTCGTGGTCTGAATCGTTAATGTTCATGATTTAAGGTTTAACAGTAAGATTTAAATTAATATGGATTTATAAATTCAGAATAACTTGCGTAACATAATTCTCAAAAAAAGCATTGCTCAATTATAGCTTCCACCTCGCCATTTTTAACGGGATGTACGAAAAATATGTTTGACGTTCTATTTTATCCCGTAATTACCTTTAAAGAGTGTAAATAATAACTATAACCCGCTGATTTTAGATCATAGGAATGTATATAATTGTTGTAATGTAATTGCGTATAAAATACGAAAATATGACTAACATATTTTTGTGTACACATCCAAAGTGTTTTTATTTTGAATACCCACTTCTTAAAATGATATGAAGGTAAGTATTTAAGCAAGTGAGATTCGCTCGATGGTTAACAAATCAGGTACGCCTGCTACGGCAGTAACGTAAACCATGCAGTGAAGGCAATATATTGACCAATTGTGTTATAATTTGAAAAATACAATGATATTTGCTAATGTTCCAGCTCCCATTAGATGGATATGCTTGTCACGACTGTTATAATTCATTAAATACCGAAGCTGCTAACAATAAGAGATTGTTAGGTCATACAATGGTCTGCCGTGGATGTGATATCTCAGTCGGCTCAGAAATCCAAGAGGCCGACGTTTCCATACTGTTGCAGTGGACAGCCCTTATGTACCCTTTATTTCCAATGATAATAATTATCAGGTAAATTATTTATTACCCGACTATGTTTTTACTATAAGTAAGGATAGATCCCTCAAAACTGGATAGACGAGCGATGGAAACGACGATCACGAAAGATGGAAGGAGTGTTCTTCATGTAAAAATTCAACATAAACATAACATCACGCCAGCGATTCCCGAAGGATTCGGGCGTGGTGAACCTATTGTCCAGCACATTTCACCAGTTATGCCATGTCATTTGTAATAAAATGTATTTTAATAATATTTTCAGGACATGGCAACAATTTATGCACTTCAAGGCTGTTGGGTTCGAGAGAATTGACGCCTGATTCATGATTCATCAAGGGACTTACAAGAATATGTTGTTACATCACAACACCGCCTCAACCACTATCTCTACAACCAACACTGGTTGTTGTTGCTATGTCATGAGGCTAGTATGATAGCTTGGCTGGGCAAGGCATCAAGATAACCTGCTAGCACCAGCGTAATTTTTATACAATATTTTGTTGTCCCTAGAAGACAGTTATAAAAAAAATAAAAAAATGTACCTACAATAAAATAATTAGTTTGGCAATAAATATGTTTTATTTTTTAAATCCCAATTCAATACCAACAAGTAGGTAAATATAAATAACTAGCTTTTGCCCGCGACTTCGTCCGCGTAGAAGTCGAAAATGGTTATAATAGGATTTTTTATTGGTTTTTTACGTTATTCATTTTGTTATAACATATAAATTATTATGTTAAAATATTTGAATAATTATAAAATATAACAATCTTTATAGTGTAGGGATATAAAGGTTTAATAAACCTAAAAAAGTTATATTTTATGAACACGAAGCGCGGCCTTTGATCTGGCGAAAGTTACACGGGTGTATTATCTTTTCATAACGAAATCGAAATACTACACCTACCGCAGTATTTCTTTGTAAACAATATTTTTTGTTTTTCTTTCGGGTGCTAGAATCACCAGGCTACTCTGTGCGCTTACTCTGGAGCATGCCACATACAACTGGCCGTGGGGGAAGCAGCTTTCCCTCAAGTCTACTCCCGCTACCTTAAGAGTTTGACCTTGAGCTTTGTTTATAGTCATTGCCAAGCATACTTTGATGGGAAACTGCACTCTCTTGAATTCGAAGGGGTAATTGGATGGTGTTAGGGGCATCCTAGGAATAAATACAGTCCTCTGTAAAGCTTAGAAACCTTCAAAGTATAGTACGGTAACTTTCGAGACATTCCAATTTTAAAGAGCATTTGCATTGCAAGCACCAAGCCTTTATGTGAGTTTAACCTTTTTTGAATAAAATCTGATTGACTTTTCAAACATGTCATTCTGTCATAATAAAATGTAATTTAAATCAAAAGCACTAAGGAGTATTGATATCAACTTCGAAGCAAATCACTCCCAAAATAACTTTCTACCCCTATTTAACTCCGTTAGGGGATGAATTTCAATAAAATACGAAACAGGTCTTCCATTAATTCTGTTAAAAAATGTTTATGCAAAATTTGAAGTAGATTGGACCAAGGAATCACGTTGTCCCATACAAACTTTGCCCGCCTTTTTCACCCCCTTAGGGGTAGAATTTCGAAAAATCCTTTCTTATCGGATGCCTACGTCATACAAAGAACACACCCTCCAAGTTTCAGGTCTCTACGATCAGTGGTTTAGGCTGTGCGTTGATCCGTCAGTCAGTTATTCAGGACAAAGCATTTTATATGTATAGATATTATGTGTATTGAGGATAGAAACCAAAATACGGAATTAAAGATGATAAAAATATTGTTTTATGTGTATTTATGTGTTCAATAAAGAATAAGAATACTTTATGTTAAATAAAAAAATGTTAAGTACTTATTTAATAGATATGCAATAGGTGTTATAGAAATATTAAAAAGAACTGCAGAATCTGATCACAGGCCATCAAAATTTTAAATCTTTCCGTAACCTCGCAAAGGCATACCACCAATTAGTACCTGTGGTCGCTCACAGATGACGTTATAATAAAAAAAAGCTAAGAAAAATCCCTAGTGTATAATTTTCACCAGATTTCGCAAGTTACTGACTCCTGAAACGTATTAATTCATAAAGTATAAAATACGACGATTATAATAATATAACAATCATTACTGAACATTGATTTTGATTACGTAGGCAATCGTCCATTGCCCCACCAGACATGTCCTTTCGGTATTGTGTTTATATAGTATGTCAATATAAACGCGTTTTGAAGTTAATACTAATTCGAATATTACGATATTAGAGTAGATAAAGTATATTTATCGAAAATAAAGTAGGATACTTACTCTATTACAAAGTATGGTTGGCAACCCTAGCTGTCAGGTTATTTATTGATCAAAATATGTACGTAAGTTACAGAATTATAATCATTAGAATCATCAATAGATACATCTCTCTAAGTTAGAATTAGCCTGGAATGTTATGATTTCAAGAAATAGACATTCCATAGAGTAATTTGGTCTTAGCGAGTTGTATTAATTATTTTAATGATTATGATTCCGTAAATAGTAATACATAGGTACTTAAATTGTTACGGTCGTAACCGACGTGAAAATTGCAAAATACTCAAAAAAAATGTAATTCGCGGGATACCCTGGCGCTTTCGCCATAACGGCTCAAAGGATTTAAAATTACACTGAGTAGACTAGACCTGGCCTGCATAAGACAGGATACTTTTAATCTAGGTACGTAATATGTTAGTAGTACAGTAGCTCTTAAAATACACATTCATTACAGTTTCAAGGAAAGGGGGTCTTTGAATGCTCTTCACCTTTTGACGAGTGATAAGAAAAAGCTCGGAGTAGTAATGGCTTCAACAGGTAATACGGCCATAAGTCTGTCCTATCACGCAGCAAAAATGGGCATCCCGGTCATTGTGGTTATGCCCGTTGCATTGGCCATTGACAAGATGCAAAGATGTCTTGGGTATGGAGCGAAGGTTATTATGCAGGGAACAACATTTTTGGAAGCTCAAAAATATGCTCGAGCTCTGGCAAAAGACAAGGGACTTACTTTTATTAATGGGTATGCATTTACATTGTTTTTACGTTCACGATAGATTCATTTACAGATACAATTTTATGGATATCGCCACCCAGCCGCTGATTTTGGGTGCCGGCACCCCAAAATCAACCAAAACTGCCTAAAAGGCAATTTTCAAGAGCGTGTAGTGGCATCTGTACCGCCACATACGAACTACGCATTACACACAAAATGCTACATCTCGCAATCAGTAACTCTCCTCGGGCGACTAACACATAAATACTGACACCCGACAACAACAGTTGGACAGTAGCCCACCAGCCACAAAACCTCCTGCAATCTTACGATCGATGCTCCGGGGTTTTTAAAGGAGGATGAGGAGCTTTCCACCCTCTTCCTCATACCTCCGAACTGGTGACCCGAACTTGAACGTCAGCGCAGCCTTCAAGTCATTCGGTTATTTCCGTTCTAAATGACGAGCACACGTTACATTTTCCGAACGCACGCGCACGGATTGTTTCCGAAATTAACGTCAGGTTTTTTTTTCGTTCGGAAAATGTAACGTGTGCGCCTAGTTGGACATTTTGTATGTTAGGCAAGCATTCAGGTCTCTGAATCAGGAATCCTGATCAGGAAACCGTACGTATACGGCCGGCCTTAAAGATCAGCAGAACGAAATCTGAATATATCTTCTGCGATGGCGGAGCCATTCTCTGGAGCGCTTGATGGCGCGCTTCTCTCGGTCTACTCTGACTTTCGGTATCTCGGTTCATAGTAGTTCGTAGTAGATCGGTTTCCACGTCACGGAAACTATGGGACTCCCTCAATCCCTATAAACACGGAAAGATTGATAAATCAATGGTTAGACCTGCTGTCTTATATGGATGTTGGGCCACACAAGGGATGAATGAAAGGAATTGCATGCGGCTGAGAGGGACGGTCGAAAGACGCGAATATATAGAATAAGAAATGAGTGTTTAAGAGGAGTTTGAAAGTGGCACCGGTGACTGAAAAGTTGTTAAATCGGTTATCATTGTATACGTATATGTGATGTGGCCAAAACTTTCTTCACGACATTTTCTTCATTCCTATGAAGAAAATCTCGTGAAAAAAGTTTTGGGTATGAATGTGAATAGCATATGAAAAGGGAACTAACGATGGATGGACAGGGCAGGTGGTGAGGACTTACAGAGAACTATGGAAAAGCATGTTGCGCCGACTCCAAATAAAATCGGATAAGGAATAGAGAATGATATTGACAGTAAGATACTTCCTAAAACTTTTGAACAATATTTCCATTCTGTACCCAAATCCAATCCAGTCATGATATCTTTACTTAGGAACAACGGGTGGCCTACTAGCCTCTTAGGTATGACAGGTTCGTCCCTTTTATACATATATATATAGGATGGCAGGGACATCGACGCGAAAACTGATACCATGGATTGAGTACATGATTTTGAAACCCCTTTCTTTTTTTTTTTTTGAGGTTGGTAAATTATCAAATAACTTCTCCCGCTCTGGGCGGAGCGGGAGGGCGTGTCAGACTCTTACTGACTAAAACCCACCCGTGTTCCTTCAGTTGCCTGTACGTTGCCAGGGGCCACGGTATCCCTTTCGGACTTTCCCGCGACCCCGGTAGTATTTTGAACCCCAGCGTTGTAATTTTTCGTCTGTTATTAAAAAAAAAATGCTGTTCCATACATTTTGACCGCATAGGTATTGCACTCTATGAAACAACAGATTATTTTTTTGATGATGTCCCTGCCACCCTGTATGTGACGGTTCCCAAATTACCCTAGGCTAGGCTGATAATATATTCGTTTTTCTAGTTACCTTTACTGTTATGGTCGGCTTACCCCGAATTATAAGTCGATGCAGTAAAATACACCTAAAAATACACTCTGTAACTGTTATCAATTTTAAAATCGGAATATTTTTACTTTCTAAGTCGTGACCATCCTCATGTACTCGCCGGGTATGGGAGCATAGCAATAGAAATTTTGGAAACAATGCCGTTGATAGATGCTTTAATCGTACCAGTTGGCACTGGAGGATTAGCCGCTGCCATGGCTACCGTTATGAAGCACCAAAAACCTTCAGTTCTTATTTATGTAAGTTCTGTAGCTATTGTAGCTAGTTTACTTTACCTACCAATAATTTTTCCTTAATATGTTACCTTGTGCCTACTAAATGTTAACTATTTTTCTCGCAGGGTGTCCAACCTGATTTGATGCCGACGTTTTTCAGCTCTTTGGAAAACGATGAACCGGTCTCACTACCAATACAAAACAACGTCGCTGATGCTATTACTCTCGGTGGCGTCGGTTGTAATTCTTTTGCCACCGCAAAGCCGCTTCTAGACAAAATGGTAAGGCAGTCTTTTATTTTGAGTAGACACATTTTAAACTAGGGATGCTCTGATACACATATTGGCCATTGGATATTTATGAGTAGGTATGTAACGGTGAGAGCGACACGGATGGCTCTAAAGGACTGTCTACCGTTCTCAAGTTATGCGGAGAAAGGCGATTTCGCAAATCCCTTTGAATGAGGCCTGCTGTATAAAACAATCTCTCGGATGCGACAGAACTTATTTAGAAACTAAATTGCTTTTGCGCCAGAAATCAAGAAGATCTGCTTCTCTTTATATATTGGGAGATCGGACATATATATATATACTTCTTCTTTCAAAGTATTGGTACATAAAGAGGATAATGATTCATCTTCCTTAGATTCCAGATTATATTTTCACAGATGCTCCTCGTCCCTCGCCCTTAGGCTCAGAACTTTTACTAGGTTGGGGCGTAACCATTTCAGTAGTAGTTTCGGAATACACAGGTGAATTAATTAAAACGCCCACCCTCTTTTTTACCCCAGAAAAATTAGACTGTAAATTGAATGTTCCAAGAGCTGTTGCTGAAATATTTTTTTCAGTTTCCAAATGGAAACTTCTTTTGTGAAAGCGAAATTTTAAATGTATGTGTGTAGGTAAAAGTCGACATACAAGAGTCTGAGACGTGGTGACATTTGGAAAGTGTTGCCAACCCTATTATATAATATAGTATCCTGCTATATTAGACGCCTAAATACTTTATTTCTAAAGAAAAATTAAAGGAGGTAGGCGAAACTTATCTACTATACTTTTAATTCAATACAAAAAACTACAATACTTAAACTTTCAATACTTAAATCCCATCCCCATAAAACAAGCTACTATTCTTGTTCCTTCTCTGTCCATGCAGTAAGATTGTGGAACTCACTTACGCCTTGCATTCGTGATTTAAAAACTTTTACATAACCATAACCTTTCCTCTCTACTGTGAGCATTTATAAACCTATAATATGTATGTTTATATATTTAAGCTTTAAGTATTTATTTAAGTATAATATGTTAATTTATTGCGTTATGCGTGTACTTAGATATTTTTTCTGGTTAAGACTCCGCAAATTCATATTTTTCTCTTTTTGTTCTCACACATCATTGTCTACATTTCTTTCTCATTTCTCCTTTCGGAGGTCTGCTGGAAGAAATTTCTTAAGAAATAAGCAGTACCTTGTTGTACTCAAATTATAATTATGTCGTATCTCTATGTATTTTACTCTGTGTACATAAATAATAAAATAAACAAATAAAATACAAAATGGCAACATGATCGTAATACGACCGGTATTAATCTCATAAAAGCTAAATTAATGGTCTTTTGTAACCTTAATTTATAGTGTAAATAGTTATTAATGAGACTTAAAAAAACAAAAGGTCTATAATAGCAAAAAATATGCATTTACAGAATAAAAATGTAAAAATAAATATCTGCAATATATTTTTAAATTTTTCGCCATCTACTATATTTTTACAAGCATTGGCTTTTAAAATACTACAATTGATATAAAAAAAGTTGGCAACATTTTATTAAGTAATGCAGAACTTTGATGGCACTACGAGTACTTTGCCGACAAGTTCTATTTGTTTAAGTTCTTTTACTCATTTCCCATTCGAAGTGACCTAAGTGCGATAGTTTTTTTTTTTTTTTTTGAGGATGGGAAATCATCAAATGACTTCTCCCGCTCTGGGCAGAGCGAGAGGGTGTGTCAGACTTTTACTGACTAAAACCCACCCGTGTTCCTTCCGTTGCCTGTGTGCCGGGGCCGCGTTATCCCTTTCGGACAAACCCGCAACCCCAGCAGGCATTGGTCTTTCGACCCCGTCGGTTGGTGCTGACATCTCTTTGAGGCGCGCGTGGAACACAACGCGCCGTCGACACGGGCCTGGTCCTTATCGGACGGCGAGCTGCCCATTGCTCACCGTCCACAAGCCCGCGCCTACGGTGGCCGGAAGTCGGCTCTGGACTCCCGACGCCCGGGGCGTCTCCTGCGGCGACTAGGGCCGCGAGGGCGTGTAGCTTGCATCTCCCTCGCGCGCTCCGCCTCCTCCTTCGCGAGCATAACTGCTTCGCAGAAGGAGGTGACGGCCTCCCATGCACTCTCGCTCCGAACCATGGCATGAACCAGGGCCGGACGCGAGAGATCGCCGCCGCCGATCGCCTCCGTGAGGACACGGCGGTGCTCCGCCCAAGCCGGGCAGACCTCCACCGTATGCTCCACCGTGTCCTCCGGGCGATCCACACAGTGGTGACACCCGGGCGTTTCCTCCCGCCTTACGCGGAACAGGAACCTCCCGAAACAACCGTGTCCGGTGAGGACCTGCGTCAGGCGGAAGGTGAGGACGCCATGGCGCCTCTCAAGCCACTCCTCAAAGAGGGGACTTATCGCCGCAATTGTGGCGTGCCCAGCGCTGGGTTGCGACAATCGCACACTCCATGCCGCCATGAGATCCCGCCGGAGCTCTGTCCGCTGTGCCGTGATTTCTCGCGGCAGCGGAGTTACACCCCGGCGTTTCGCCTCCTCGCGCAACTCCCACATGTGCGCGAGGACTTTCGCCTCCAGATCCCATGGCGGTAGTCCGGCAAGGAGGCTCGCCGCCTCACGGGAGACCGTGCGGTATCCCCGGACCAGCCTGATGGCCATGACCCTTTGGGACGCGTTCAACCGCCGGGCCGGTCGCAGTCTCAATGAACGCGCCCACACCGGTGCCCCGTAAAGGGCCATGGACCGCACGACCCCCGCGTAAAGCCTCCGGCAGGAGGCGTTTGGACCCCCCAGGTTGGGCAGGAGCCGCTTCAAAGCAGCCCCAGCCCTATCCAGTTTGGGAGCCAAACGTCGGAAGTGCTCCACGAAGTTCCACCGGCTGTCGAGGACGAGTCCCAGGTACTTCATCGTCGACTCGACACCGATGTGAACCCCTCCCGCCGTAATCTGGGAACCCGACAGTGGCGCGTTCCGAGGACCATAGAAACACATGGCCTCGGACTTGTGCAAGGCCACCTCGAGTCCCAGTTGCCGGATCCTTTCGACGATTGTCGCAACCCAACGTGTCGCTAGTTCGGCCGCCGCCTCATGCGACCTCCCCTGCACCAGGATCAGCGTGTCGTCAGCGTAGCAAACCACGCTGACGCCGCTAGGGAGGTCGGCGCGCAGCACCCAGTCGTAGCCGATGTCCCACAGATGCGGCCCCAGGACCGATCCCTGTGGGACACCGCACGACATCTCTCGCCGGTTCCACTCTCCGTGGTGACCGGGGTAGATGACGGCCCTGTCCGTCAAAGTGCGATAGTGGCGCCCTCATTTTGATTTTACTATTTTGCCAAGCTGTATCGGCAAATAAATATAGTCAATATATCGCTATCGAATGCCATAATTTTAAACATTATTTTGAGAGTGATGAGAAACTTTCGCAATATCCAATAAAAACACTTATACATCAAATTAAAGTTTATATCATCTTAAGCATCAATTTTCATAATGTGCAGATGGCTGTGTAATACCGGGGTAAAGAGAAATCAGACCTGCAAGTACCATGTAAACGTATTAGTTAATGACGCTAATGTTCACTGCAGTTCTCAATAATAATAGTTATTGACTCATAACATTACAATTCTGGTACGTAAATAAATAACATGCGGTTTGAGTAGTACCTACGTTATTTCTAGTGAATTACTGTTGTTTCTCACGCTTTCGAGTCTATGCATATTTTTTTAAATTATTTGAAAACAATGACATTTTATTTTTTTAATTAATAATAGATTAAATAGTTCTACTTAGGGTAAATCGTTTAGCCACGGGAAAACAATCATTAAAATTTCAGAGTGTATATATCAGAGATGGCCAACTCGATTATACCCAAGGGTTTACTTACGATTGCCATAATTTCATTAGAAATAACGCTTAAGTTGTCATAATCGTGAAATTACATGAACTCATTTTCACTAATGTAATTGGTCATAATCGATCAAGTATCATAATAATTTTAATCCATAATTTGCTATATTTTTCATTTTCAATAAAATCGTTTTCCATTACATTTACTCACCATAATATTCATTTGCCCATACTAGCACAACAATGCTAGTTGAGTTGATTAATATATGATTATACGATACCGATTTTTTATTCACAAGGAACCCTAAAAATAAACCTAATCTACCATGCATGCTTGCTTTGCAAAAGAGGATATCTAGCACTCGGCGGCTGCTGCCGCGGCACGCTCGCTTCGCTCGCTCCCCTTCGCGCGTTATGTGGTCACAGTTCTAACCTAACCCAACCTAACCGTTTCGAATTTGACAAACTGTTTATTATCTAAAGATTGTTTGCTGTAATAAATCATTTGATTACAGACCAAATGCCTTAATGACATTATTTTTTTGTACAAAACAATAAACGTTTCTAAATTATATTAAATGTTGCATAAGTCAAGTATCGATTATGTAATGTGTTACTTATAGAAACTAATGATTATAACACATGCTATTATGGAAACTTATTTTATGGCAAATAAAAGTTATGACTAATAAGTTGATATGACAAGCGTTATTAGTATAAATGATAATAGTGCAAGTAAATATTATGAGGGGGACGATTATGGAAAACAATAATAGTACAAATTATTTTATGGAAAACAAGACAATATCAAGACCTACTGTTTCTGACGACACACTGTGTGATCTACCAATTACATACTTCTTGAAATTTTAAATGAAACAGTATACAACTATGTAGTATTTTTTATTTTATTAAGAGGGAAAACAAAATTGAAAATTGTTCTTAGTAACTATACATAGTTTATATTAGTGTTCAGTGAGCATTACGACTGAGCATCTTCCGCTAGATTAACAAAGTCAGGTTTGTAGTTGGAACTTGCCAACATCACCCTTGGGCGTGTATTGCCCCTCCTGAAGCAGATGATCTTCCTGATGAGTACCCTGGCCTCATTAATACGACGCTCAATCCTGCACTGCCAGGCTGGTGCGGTGGGTTTCGGCCGTGCAGCTCGGTCAGTGTTTGGAAATTTGACATGAGCTATATGACCAGCCGCAACAGCCGTGAAGTACAATGTTGAATGTGTATATAATTTTTACTATAAATATATATTACAGTACAACTAAGAATTTTATGGAGAAAAAGAATGAAAAAGTTTCGTGAAAAATTGGGAATTTTGAGATAACGGAAATTTCTAGTTTGTATGAGAATTAATATTTGAACAGCACAACTGTTGAAATTGTTGTTGTTTATTTTAATAAAGAAAGAAGTCATGAGTGTTATTTAAAATTTAACGTTTTAAAGCTTCTAGTGAAAGAGGACTGGATCACCCGCGCAATGCTACATTTATCAGAGAGAGAAAAGTACATAGTGGAAGGAGCTGCAGCTTGTCCACTAGCGGCTATCCTCGGAAACCTTGTTCCAGAACTGAAATCAAAGAAGTATGTATCTAACGCCCTGAGTAGCAACTCTGGTATATACCATCTAGGTATGTATTTTTGAGGTGAAAACTTCTTTAGGCGCGTTGATAGATTTTTGGTAGAGGGTAAACTTATGGCACATGAATAAAAAACCTAGCAGAAGGAAAGCTTCCTAACAACGTTCAAAATTCTTACCTACTTTCATCGCAGGGTTGCAAATTGCAACATTTTCCCGAGACACCGTCGGGACAATTTAAGTGAAAGTTAAATTTTGTAGGTGATATAACCAAAAAGCATTTTGGGAAATATTTTGTAATTAATTACTGAAGATAAAATTGTTCCTTCTTTTTGTATTTACCAGACTATTTCACCTGGGACAATAATTGTCGGTTACCTTTTACGAATTTATAAAATTCTTCACAACTCATGTTAAAACTAGCCAAGTTAAATCTTGAAATCATCAAATCAAATGTGTTTTAAATTTATTTTAGACACTGTACGTTCTTATAATAAAGGAGTAGGCACAAACATACCCCACGTCTGCCAGCAAAAAGAAATATCTCAAATTATCGCAAAAAAATATTTGAAAAACATTACATACATGCGGTTTTAATTCTTATAGGCAAAAATAAAAAAAATAAAAAATTGCTCTGAATATAAATTTTGTGGTAGTACCTATATAATTTCGTAAAATCCGGAGATTTTAGTTTTAGAACGACTGTCTCGTTAGTCTAGTGATTGCAAAAATGACTGCTGAGCATGAGGTCCTGGGTTCGATTCCCAGGTCCAGCAAAGTGTTATTGGGATTTCCATCAGAAATTTCTCAGTAGCAGCCCGGAGTCCGGATTTGTGCCCGGTTGAGGACACACCCCCTATTTCATGGGACTTAAACATAACTAACGAAATGTGGATGTATAATAGGTACACCTCTGCCGAACCTTTCGGGGAATACAGGCATGATGTTATGTATGTATTATTAAAACTTCTATCCGCTTCAGTCAAACTAGGCACATAGTGGAAAACGGTTATTTTGCCTTATGTTTTACAAAGGTTGTGTTGTTTATCTATTCCATTACATGCGGCTGACAGCAAACGTGAACAACTATTGTTTTCTTTTCTTCTTCTCATTTTAATACTACATGCATTATTCTTTTATAGTGTGGTCTGCATATTAACTGGAGGAAATGTTGATAATATCATGTTGATTCGTTGTTTGGAAAGAGGACTAGCCGCCGAAGGGCGTTTAGTGAAGTTTAGGGTAAGAACCTATAATACGGTATATAGAATCATAAAATAACGGTGATTTAAATGCGTCATTCATAAACCCTTACCTGATGATCTTGATAACAGGTTGGTATAAGGAACGACGCCGAAGCTAAAGCTAAGTTAGTGTCACTGATCGCAGCCGGAGGATACAATATTCATCGTCACTTTCAAGACAACTCGTGGACAGAAGGTTCGGATTACTATGTTGAGGTATGTTTAGAGATGAGATCCTTAAACTATTTTAATGAAAGACTAATTATTCGATAGGTACTTCCAAGAACTAAATCCCAGTTGCTGCAGCTCTGCAAATATGACGTCGAGTTATATATAGGTATAGGTAAAATACTACTACATGTGGGCGTGGCTTGTGCCAAATATAATGTTTATACGTGCATGTGACTTCTTTTCGTCACGTATTTTGACTGTATTCTCCATACATTATTCTCCATACAGGATCCAATCAAATCAGCTAGCGAAACTCCGACGTGATGGGTCCAACTAACACTTTGGCGCTAAGGGCAACCTTTTTTAGCGCTCATAGTATTATAAATGACATTTATGAGCTCCGATGATACCATTCGATTGTAATATGGTGTTAAGGATAAATAATAAACCTTCAAGAGGAATAACAATCACAAAGAAAAATATTTTAGCTTAGGGCGGTAGCATGGAGTTGGTGGGAACCATTGTATAGCTCACTCGTATAAATTTAAGGAGCGTTAAACAATGAAAACAATTGTAAGGTGTCTGGTCTGCTAACACTTACTAACAGCTGATGTCCTTAAATAGAATTAATGAAAAACTTTGTACCACCTAAAAAGTTCTATCGACCCCTAAGAATGGTTAGCAAGTACACTCACTTAAAAATTGACATTGACATTATTGACGCGAGTACTCGCGAGTGAGTATTGAGTGAGCTTAGTGAGTGAATGAACCGACTTTCATAATTGTACAGAATATACAGAATGAGTTCGGCTCGTGAGGTGAATACATCGACGTACGACTCCTCGCCTCAAATGAGGGATACCTCTTGAGGACCTCGCGAGGTAAAATGAGGTACTCCCTCAACCTCATATAAAAATGATGAGTTACCCATCACTAAGTGTGATACACCCTAGCCGCGCCACAGTGGAATATTAAAAAACATATTTCTAGATTAATAGTACCATTTATGTACTATACGGTACGTGTAATGAAAATAATTGTATTTCAACGAATAATGAAATATTATGAAGTTTTGGTGGCGCGGCTGGGGAGTATACTCCCTTACCGTGCACCATGGGTTTTGTAAACTAGTGGGCGCGACCGGACATGGTATACATTAAATAATTGTACCGGAATTGTTATTTTCCGTACGCTATAAAGAGATTCCATTTTTATTTTATTTTATAAATTACAGCCTTGCATTCGTGATACGGCCAGGGAGTATGCTATGGCCGCGCCACCAAGAGTTATTCGGCGTACCCGAATATGGTATACACTAAATAATTTGTACGCATTATGTACTACCCACAAACGTAATAATATTACGGAAAAAATTGATATCTTATAGGCCGGGGAAATTAGCTTTGAACCCTGCACTAAATCCTAACAGCGTTTTTTTCTGAATCGTGTTTTTGAACTTAGCTCTTCAAATAATATTTAAAAAATAACATTTTCCAAGACCGCATCAAGGTAAAAAAAAAACAAAAACGCATTTTTGTGAATAAAAATTGAGGCAAAATAGTTAACAGGAAAATTTTGGTTATATAATGTAAAAAATTCGTAAAACTAATATATATTTTTATTATTTCAGCATTAAACATTTTCGTCCAAAGAAATTTCCATGAAAATAAAATTACGATTTTTTTAAATTGTACTTCAAGCAAAAATATTAACAGCAGTTTTTTTGCATTAAATTACTTAATTCAATATTTTAATACGCTATTCAACTAAATTAAATATATTGTACTAGCGCAAGATATTAATAAAAGTTTTTTTGCAATAGCGGTTCAGGCATAAATGTAACAGAGTTAAATTTAGTTTAACTTTTATTTATACGCTCTATCCGACCTAATTACAAGAAAATTAAACACAACAACCGTCCACAAGCCCGCGCCTACGGCCGGAAGTCGGCTCGCGACTCCCGACGCCCGCGCGCCCGGGGCGTCTCCTGCGGCGATTAGGGGCGCGCATCTTGCCTCTCCCTCGCGCGCTCCGCCTCCTCCTTCGCGAGCATTACTGCTTCGCAGAAGGAAGTGACGGCCTCCCATGCACTCTCGCTCCAGACCATGGCTTGAACCAGGGCCGGACGCTAGAGATCGCCACCGTGAGGTCACGGCGGTTCTCCGCCCAAGCCGGGCAAACCACCACCGTGCACCGTAAAAAAAGACACCCTGTGACAGAAAACTTTAAAAAAGTTATAACACCATCAATCTAAAATACAATAATTGAGTTACTTATTTTTTAAACAAAGTCACTGTCAAACACTTAAGACTATGCGTACTGTTAATTTACCGCTATGATGGTACCAAAAGTACAAAAAATATGAAGAGATGAACAAGTTGGCGCTTTGGGTGATGTTTATTGCTACTAAATAGCTACAATATATTTTCAAGGTATACATATTGTATCGAGGAAGCACTATTATGTTACTAAAAAAGTTATTAAAGTGGATTTCTGTCTATATTTGCTACTTTAGCTTGCAGTTGTAACCTGTGTATAGATTATAATACACTTAAAGTGGCAAGCACTGCTTCAATAGCAATAATATAATAATAATATTTTTTATTACTTTTTGGTAATGTTATTGCAGTACCTATGTGACCCTATCGGACCGGACAGGATTATATTTTTTTGGGGTCGACGACCGCTAGTATTGTCCTTGAATTATTAGTTGACAAAGTCATTTTTTTTGTTTAATAGTGTTATATAGGTATATAAGGTACCTTATATAGGATATAGGTAGGTTAGGTAGGTGGGAAGTACCCACTTCTACAAATTAAAAGAGTTTTTAAAACTGATATTTTAATTAAC
Organism: Agrochola lota; assembly: GCA_947364205.1. Lineage (NCBI taxonomy): Eukaryota > Metazoa > Arthropoda > Insecta > Lepidoptera > Noctuidae > Agrochola > Agrochola lota. Next base: position 12,357,007 of record OX376235.1, on the reverse strand, counting down.
TACACTAATTAGTTAATTAATGTCGTTGACTCGAACATCCTCAGATTGGTACTGTCTGCGGAGTCTGCGGAGTTTCGCTAACTAATTTAATTAGACCCTGTATAGGGAATTAATTGTGTTATGTTATTTTTAAGTTACTTACTGATCGATCTTAAACGAAAAAAAAAGAAATATTGTACAGTACGCGGCTGTTGATAATGGCACAAATGCAGAAATAGTCCTTACGGTGCATAGATATGAACTTCTTCGATGGTACGTTTACAAATCTATGTTAAAGACCTTTAGTTTTCCAATTTTACTTCTTGTAACGCCTCCTCAGTTCCGTAGGTACTATCATGTACTGACTGTATGACCCGCTACTAACAGACTACAGCCACGAGCCGCCCACCAGTTCCCACATCGCCACACATTGCATCATACAAAAGCTCTCCGTATTCATTTGTTACATCCAGACTCGAACCATCGAACTAACTGCACACAAGTCACCCTTGGAAAAAACGTACAATGAGATTACAAGAACCCCATTCACGTCTAATTACGAAACTTAAATCGCTGGTTTCAATGTGTGTTTAACAGTAGAAAAAAATAGGTTCGTCTCGTTAAAACTTTCGTCTGCAAATATAAAATTCAATTTCTGAATGAGCACAAAAAATCTTCCACCTTATTTTTCGCGTTCATTTTGCATCAAACGACGTAGAATCCTAATTATCTTTCCCAGTTAAGCTTAAGTGAATTATTCCAGCCGCCCACTGTGGCGCACAAACAAAACGGCACTGTGTTCGCAACCTCAGTCGAAAATACTAAAACATTAAAGAGCATTCCCGGCGTACGTATAATATCCGCTAAGTAGTAAATATATGCGGCGCATAAGCCCGCTATCTTGGCGGAGGTAACTGAGCTGCGCTTTAGCCGGCTCAACTTTTAATAACGCCCGCAAAATCTTCTAATTAATCTGATTACGTACGGACCCGCACGCCGAAGCAATACGCGGCACTAATGCTGACTTCTGAGCATTAAACAAACTTATTTGTCCCATGTAGTGCCACTTGGATTAGTCAGGCGAGTCCTGGCCTGTCTCCCTCGTAGATTAGCACGGGCTTTCTGAGGACTCGCACAAATACTACCGACCATCAATCACTCGCCGTTCAAATTACACGAACTTTTTTATAAAATATGTAGCAAACCTCTCTGCGGTTCTCATTTTGGTGTAGTGCCAGAGTTGACTCAACTAGGAAACTCGATCTTACAAAATTTTATAATTCCCTTTTGCATTATGATTAAATAAATACTTAACATAGATCAATACGAACGTATTGTACAATACGCTACGTTCATAGAGCTAAGGAGACCTATAAATCGTCTACTGCGCAAGTCAAACCACGTGGTGTATTAAGCCTCATTTTTAGTGGCACGTATTATTGTACCTATGTATTGGTTAGTTGTAAAAACAGCAACAACTCACCCAGCTTCGCATGTAAGTACTTATTCTGTCAGCCAAGCAGTTCCCTGTGCTACTTTACCCATCGGACGACAGAAGTGAGCCCCAAAGTTCGATAAAGCCCCGCCACTTTTGTAAAGTTATAACTGTCACTTTTGATGCGCGCGTCAAGGTCAACCGTTGCATACATGCGACGGCCGGAGCTTGACGGTCAGAACCGTTACTTGTCACTTATAAGCGACAGTGGGGACTTTAGCGGTTAACTTGACCACAGAGACGTCTTCGTCCGCTTCTGGTTCAGCGCCTCCTTTCAATTGGCGCACGAAATCGATCAAAACAGGCTGGGACAGGGGCGGTCCCGAAAAGCTTGGTAGATTTCACATTTCTTCAATTTTTTTATTCTAGGACATGTCTCAACACTCAAACCAAAATAACAAGTGAGGAAGCAAATAAGTGCTTACGGCACTTATTTTGCCGTGCATGGTACCTACTGTTCACGGCAGTCTAGTAGCTCCACTATTATGCCGCAAGCTGGCAGCGGCACGATAACCAATAGTGATACAATGACACTTACGGCACTACGTATATATACACTTCCATTAAATTATTCTCCTTTTTCAGATGAAAATTGTATGCGAGACGAAGGGTTTGGCGCATGCTCTGGAATTGAAGAGGACCATAGAAAAAGCCTATCCACAGACTACAGTATTCGAAAATGAACCATTTAACGACAGGCGGACGTGTCCCTGTTATATCAAAAAAGTCGCATAAAACATTATCTATAATCTATTTAACTAAAATCACCCTTCGCCACTGGTAGGTATGTACCTCCCAGTGGCGAAGAGTTAAAAAAAATCGTTTCTATACAAAATAAACTCGTCAAGACGGCACTTTGGAGTTTCTTCGTGGCCGCGAAAACTTGGTTATTGATTAAGATCTACTACCTAACAAAATTACGGTGATATAAACCGTTTCATTAAATTCTTATTACAATCTGCTTTTCTGTTTCTTCTGAGCATTCCTTGTCACAGGAAGAACGAGCTTGCGAAGAAAGTTTTCGTGTTAACACTGTGCGTGATCAAAATGGGCATTTCATAGTTACAATGCCTCTTAAAAATGATCCCAGTGACTTAGGCGAGTCCTATGAAATGGCTAAACGTCGATTTTTATCTTTGGAACGTCGTTTCCAACGTGATCCTGCCTTCAAGGAAAGATATGTTGCATTCATCGACGAGTACGTGAGTTTGGGGCATATGACTGTGAATAACTCAACGAGGAACCCCCATTCAGGTAACAAAAATGAGGATTTTTTGCCACATCATCGAGTCATCCGAGAATCCAGTACCACAACTAAGCTCAGAGTAGTCTTCGATGCATCAGCAGCGACTACTTCTGGAGTTTCGTTTAATGACACCCAAATGGTGGGGCCCACTGTCCAAGATGATCTCTTTTCTATATTGCTGCGTTTCCGTCAGCACAAGTTTGTTATTTCTGGTGACATAGAAAAGATGTATAGGGCCATTCAGGTAACACCATCACAACGTAACTTACAACTAATAATCTTTCGTGCTGACCCTAAGCTACCACTTCGAATGTACAGTCTTAATACTGTTACTTATGGTACAGCTTCCGCCACTTTTTTAGCTACTAAGAGCTTAGTCAGTCCAGCAGCAACCGCCTCTAATGACATTGTAAAATCGTCCATTGAACGGGATTTTTACGTCGACGATTATCTGAGTGGTGACGACTCGGTTTCCAAGGTGGTCCAGATGGGTAAAGAAGTTGCGTCCATTTTAGCGTCAGCTAACTTTCATTTGAGAAAGTAGCAATCTAATAGTTTAGATATTTTAAGAGAAATAGCTGGTGATTCAGGGCATTCTGGTAGGTGGAACTTGTCTGAGGATAGAAACGTGTCATCTAAAACGTTATTCCTATATTGGTTATGTGAATCTGATTCTCTTGAGTTCTCAATATCGGTCGATACCAGCAAACCAATCACAAAGCGCCACATTTTGTCTGTGATTAGTCAAATATTTGACCCATTAGGTCTGGTAGGTTCTTGCATTATCGAGGTTAAAATTATCATCCAAAGTCTATGGACGGCTAAGTGTGACTGGAACGACCAACAAATTCCAACTGTCATATTAATGAATTCAATTAATTTAAAACCATGCAATTACGTCAAAATAGTCACATTGTGTCCGAACTCCGAGCCGAACGCATTACGGAATTCAAAGAAATGACCGATGGCGATATTGCTCACGTAATAATGCGCACGCATTTTCTACTTCCTGTTTCTATCGTAACCCGTTGTAGACCGGCTTGCTTCCGGCGCTAAGACCAGCGTGTCACGTGACCTAAAGTTACGTCATGACGAGTTTTTTTTTAATAGAAATTGAACTCCTGGCAAGCCGGACGCGCCTACGAATTATAAAGAATTTAAAGACAAAAAATATAGTGTAGGCGATTTGCAATGTTTTAATTTTATGGTATTTAAATACTTACAGTGTTATAATATTATTTGGCATTATTAAACTCTACTGACTCAACTCATTGTGCCTGATTTTTCAATGACGATAGAGTGGTTGTGTTCCGAATTTCCGAATGGAAGCCGGTAGGCATCGGGTTATGAGATAGCTTCGCACCTGCTATAGTTCAATTCAACCTTAATGGCGGCTCGGAACTGCGCTACTCTTTTCTTCTTCTTCTTTTCATGTGGTTATTGACTAACCTGGTGTCGGAGTTTTAAAGCTGCCCATGGGCCTCTGACTTGGCTTCACATGCCGTCGAGATATATTGCTCAGGCCGGTTTCCTCACGATGTTTTCCTTCACCGTTTATGAAGCAAGTGGTAATTATACAATACGCCATTTATATACGTATATATTTTTTACCAAATACTTTTTTTTTCTAAAAGTAAATATTCGGTGTTTCGATTTTAATTGTTACATTTCATAATCAATATTTTATTCACTAGTTAGCGATATTTCATATTTAGTAATATTGCCACCACTGCACGGTGGTCCGCCCACAAGTCAAAACCACCTATAACTCATTAGTGAATATTGGCAATTCATAGAGCACGATGTCATCACTACGACCGTACCTACCTAGGGGTATAAATATTTCCGCATAAGGCGGGAGGAAACGCCCGGGTCACCACTGTGTGGATCGCCCGGAGGACACGGTGGAGCATACGGTGGATGTCTGCCCGGCTTGGGCGGGGCACCGCCGTGTCCTTGTGGAAGCGATCGGTGGCAGTAATCTCTCGCGTCCGGCCCTGGTCCAGGCCATGGTACGGAGCGAGAGGGCGTGGGAAGCCGTCGCCAAAGTTAGGGCAGTTAAGGAATTCCTGGCCCCAAAAACAATTCACCTGCTCCGACAGTTTCTTGGCCTGATCAGTTATTTTCGTAAGTTAATCAAAAACTGTGCCATGCTCTCTAGCCCGCTTTCCAAATTACTGAAAAAAGACAGCCCTTGGGTTTGGAATTCTGAACAAGATCGCGCCTTCACGGTATTACAAGATACGTTAAGTTCACACGATATTTTGACATTATTTGACCCTACCAAGCAAAGAATACTTTATACTGACGCAAGCAGAGACGGAATTGCAGGCATTTTAATGCAGGTTACAGATAATGGTGGAATTATAGCCGTCAAACTATCGAAAATGAAAAAATATACCATTATTTTGGGCTTGAACTGCTAGCTATTGTACGTTTTTGGAAAATTTTAGGCGCTATCTGTTAGAGGCTAATTTCCGTATAGTGACGGACTGCAGTGCGGTACGTTATGCGTTAACAAAAACCTTTTGTTGCGATTCGTTTTTCCACTTGTCCGTTGCCATTCGTTCACTTGGCCGTTGCGATTCGTTTTTCCACTTGTCTGTTGCCATTCGTTCACTTGGCCGTTGCCATTCGTTTTTCCACTTGTCCGTTGCCATTCGTTCACTTGGCCGTTGCCATTCGTTTTTCCACTTGTCTGTTGCCATTCGTTCACTTGGCCGTTGCCATTCGTTTTTCCACTTGTCCGTTGCCATTCGTTCACTTGGCCGTTGCCATTCGTTTTTCCACTTGTCTGTTGCCATTCGTTCACTTGGCCGTTGCCATTCGTTTTTCCACTTGTCCGTTGCCATTCGTTCACTTGGCCGTTGCCATTCGTTTTTCCACTTGTCCGTTGCCATTCGTTCACTTGGCCGTTGCCATTCGTTTTTCCACTTGTCTGTTGCCATTCGTTCACTTGGCCGTTGCCATTCGTTTTTCCACTTGTCCGTTGCCATTCGTTCACTTGGCCGTTGCCATTCGTTTTTCCACTTGTCCGTTGCCATTCGTTCACTTGGCCGTTGCCATTCGTTTTTCCACTTGTCCGTTGAAGTTTCACTTCTACTGTGTTGTGTCCAGCACACTTTTTTTTTTCGCAGGTTTACTGCAAATTATGATTTGGTTAGGTTAGATATATTTTAATAAATGCATTTTTTATTTAAACATATTTTATTTTATCAAACAAAAAAACTGAATTCATTCCGGAACCAAAAAAAACATCCACAGTCTACTCTAAAATTATACACATACAAAGGAACATTAACAAATGCACATCTTTCGTCATCAATCTTCATTCGGCTCATCTGCGTTTTAAATCAATGAAAGATACAATCGGCTTATGGTAACTAAAATATGATATAAAAACTTGAGAATCCAATCTATTCTCTCACTCCGCCGCTGCCGCCTCTCAACACGCGATATATCTACGCCCTCCACTCGGCCGTAACGCTTTTTCGTGACAGAAAAAATCCTAATACCCCCCCGTATAAACAGAAGTTTCACTTCAAAAAGATATCGTTCCCCGAATTTCGCGGTGGGTCCTTTCTACGCAAGAGTTCTCTTTCGATATCGCTCATAGAGAGGGCACTCGTGTGCAGCATGCTTTAAGTAGGAAACCGTTAAGATCTGGGGAAAAATCTGAAACGGAAATTGTCATGTCTATAACAGAAGCGGATTGGTTGCTCTCAGTTCAGCTGCATGATCCTCGGATAGTAGTTATTAGGCAGACTTTAGAGTCGGTAGAAGCAGACAAACATAGGGATGTTACATATTCAACAAATACGAACTTAGTCACGGTCGTCGCTGGGTTTTCTCGGTCGATAAAACAGTCGAACGAATTTCTAGCCGATATTGGTTTTCTCGGATGCGACACATAATCAAAAAATATATAAAAACTGTTTAAACTGCGTTTACTATAAAAACAAAGGCGGCCCAAGCGAAGGTGAGCTTTATCCACTACCAAAATATGCACAACTATTCCACACGATTCATGTGGATCATCTGGGGCCCTTTGCTGAAATACAAAATAAGAACAAGTATTTGTTAGTCGCAGTAAATGCATTGTACAAAATTTGTATTTATCTTGGCTACCTAATACCGATAGTAGTAATGTAATAAGTGACCTTGAAGGTATAGCAAAGATATTCGGCAACCCTCGTAGACTTGTTACGGATGCGGGTTCCGCGTTTACGTCAGAAAAGTTTAAAGAATTTTGCATCGGTAAAAATATTCGCCTGCACACAATAGCTCCATGTATGCCGCGCTCAAACGACCAAGCTGAAAGATTTAATAAAACAATTCTGGAGGCCATGAAAACTATGGGTGCAGATTTGGATGAAGATTGTTGGGATAAATGTATTACGCAACTAGGCAATATCTTCTCGTCCCACATACCGCAGTGTCTCAAAACGGAACTCTTTGACCAGTGCGTGTTGCCAGTGATGGCTTATGGCACTGAAACGTGGTCGCTCACAATGGGCCTTATCAGAAGGCTAAAAGTCACCCAAAGGGAAATGGAGAGGGCTATGCTTGAAATTTCCCTACGTGATCAAATCAGAAATGAAGAGATCGGTAGGAGAACCAAGGTAACCAATATAGCCCGAAGAATTGACAAACTTAAGTGGTAATGGGCAGGGCACTTGCTCGTAGAACAGATGGCCGATGGGGCCGAAAGGTTCTGGAGTAGCGACCGCGTACCGGAAGACGAAGCGCTTCCCATAAGATGGAACGATGACCTTGTGAAGGCTGCAGGAATCGGCTGGATGCGGGAAGCACAGAATCGGCCGAACTGGCGGTGCTTGGGGGAGGCCTATGTTCAGCAGTGGACGTCTTTTGGCTGAAATGATGATGATGAAGTTTAGGTACCTAGGTATCTGAGTGCGATGACACACGCACCGGAATTTCCGGCCGGAATATTTCGGATAGTGCAAATTCGTTTAAAGTTTTATGTGCATTGTCACACGCAAAGCGACTCCGGCCCGACACACTGTGGATGGAAAAAAGGCGGTCGAAGAAATAGGAGCTTAAATTTTAAAGTATCGCATCTATATATGTAACGGAATCTTTAAACGTAATTTTCACCAACTGCAAGACTTTCGATTAACTTGAAAATTTGCACACGTATCAAGGACCGATGACAATACAATAATTTAGTATCTTGGAGCTGATCTGATGATGGAGCCAGGAGGTGGATAGTGGAACTCTTCAGCGACTTCTAGTAAACCCCTCGAGTTTGGGCTCATATGATTCGGTTTGACTAGTCCAATATATTGCACTTGGAGTCGATGGTCTGATGATGGAGCCAGGAGGTGGATAGTGGAACTGTTTAATGGCGACTAGAAAACCCTTCGAGTTTGAGCTCATGTGACTCGGTTTGACGAGTTCAATATATTTTATCTGTTGTTGAGGGTCTGATGATGGAGCCAGGAGGTGGATAGTGTAACTGTTAAGTGGCTACTAGTAAACCCCTACAGTTTGGGCTCATATGACTCGGTTTGACGAGTTCAATATGTTGTATTTGATGTCGAGGGTCTGATGATGCAGACAGGAGGTGGATCGTGCAACTGTTTAGTGGTTACTAGTAAATCCCTCGAGTTTGGGCTCATATGACTCGGTTTGACGAGTTTAATAAGTTGCATTTGTTGTCGAGGGTCTGATGATGGAGCCAGGAGGTGGATAGTGATTTTTTTTGTGGCTACTAAACTAGTAAGCCGGTCAAGTCATACCTTCGTTGACTTTAGACTTATTAACTAAATGAAAAATATACTAGACTATAAATTAAAAATTAAAAATATTGTTAAAAAAAAAACGAAAAAACACGCATTTTACACGAACTAAAAATTATAAAATAATTAAATTGACTTGTACTAGTTACAATATAAATACCAATCCAGCTCGTCACTTCTTTTATATCCAATGATTAAATCAAAAAGTGTGGAGCGCTTTGTTAAAATTAATTAAAAGTATACACAGCTGAAAACCGCCCCACGCTTTTCACATCTTTCAACATCACGTATCCGTAACAACAGAATCCGCAACAAGCAAGGCGTGCATCAAAAAACATTGTACTACCAAACCAAGTAAATACTATCAAAATATTATTCAAACACGGGCTAAAATAGGGCACTGTTAAACCATGAAAGCTGAAAGGTGCTTGTTCTTGTGATCAAGTACGTTAAGTGCCATTTATATTTATTTTGAGGAAACAACCACGAAAAAAAAGTAAAAGAAAAAACTGAGCTTAAACTTTACGGGTATTTTTATAATAACTTGGTTTTAATAGGATTAATTCGTTCGTAGGTTATTAAAAAAACTTATCAGTATAACATACAAAGTGGGGTAGATTTCTCAAAAATAGCGGTAGCGGAAGTCCATTATTAAATACAATAGACGACGTATATTTAGTAACCTAATCTAATAGGTTACGAAATATACGTCGTCTATTGTATTTTAGTGCTCTCAAGCTTGGTCTACATTGTAGCGTTATCGCGAACTTATACTTCACGCGCTCTCTGTTGCTCTACGAGACGTCGAGCGGTGTGCGAGAGAGAGCGCGCGAAGTTTAGTTCGCGATAACACGACAGTGTAGCCCCAGCATTACAGTTTATGATCGAGAGCTGAAAAACTTCCAAAACTTGTAAAGTTAACGAAAATAAAGAAATAACCTATTTTGGACCTCAAGTTATTGAAGTCAAAAATGTTTCAAACAAGCTCTAGTACCTACTAGGTATTGACCCATTTCAAGGAATGCACCCAAATACCAATCACTCCGTAGATCTTAGATTATTATGGATTCGTAAATACACTTAAGGATCTTTTGGCGGTTCTTCTTTTCGAATATAGATGGCAAAATAAAAATATTTTATTATGTTTGATGAATTGGACCCAGTAGGTCACCACGTCAATCGCGGTATCAGCACCCTAAACTAATTGCGTAACACACTTTCAATCATAATCTGATGATGAATGATTTTGAAGGAAAAACATAATAACACACACAAAACATAACACACGATACATGATTTTTTTGCACGTAATATAACTTTACAGTTTTTAATACAACTAAATATTTAGTCTTGGTACTAAATTAAAAGACTAACTATCTGTCTAAATAAAAACAAAAGGACACTAACTCGTCGAAGTACTTGTCCGCATCGCTGTCATCCGGAAATGTGCCCAGCAGACTGGCAGCATTGCCACGTTGAAAGGCAATGCTAATTCTTTGGCCAAAGAACAAGACAGCCGTCTGCACGCTAAACATGACCACAATAGAAACGGGTTTTATCGACGGAATAATATATAGTATTTGCGCCGCTTGAGGGTCTCAGCAGCCGCAGCAGCGGCGCCAGCACAGCCCGCCGTGCTAGGAACATGAGATGGCGCAAGGCAGTCGACACAGGTTGGGTCCCACACCAGGGGGTCTACTCTCTAAGCGAAATCCGTAGTTTCATCCGAAGTTAGGGGCGCTTCGTTCGTCGTCTCACTTACGGACATACCGTGAGTGAGACGGAGAGGGAAGCACCTGTATCTTCGGCCGAAACTACAGATTTCACTTAGGGAGTAGACCCCCAGAGGACTAGGATACCTTCCAAGACAACAACGTCATCCCTTCTGGTCTCTTCCCATCGTCAAACCCGTTTGGATCTAATACCGCTTGTACACCGGCGGTGACAAGGGCTCGACGAATAATGTCGTTGATTCTGGAGTGCAGTGATATGCGACCTGCGCTCCTGCAGCAGGCCAGGTAATGGTCCCCTAGACTGTCGACAGCTTCACCGCAGTAAAATCGATGCGGAGCAACACAAGGTGCACCAAAGCGGAGACACGTAACGAGCCGAAACGATGAATCATCCATTATAATGCCTATATGACGGGAGCGCCTGAAGCCACAAGCCTGTCTCCCATTCTCCCACAGCCAGCAGACGGGCGCGCTCAACAGTATTAGGCGACGTGTTTACCAGGGTATTCCGTATAATACATTACTTCATAAGATCGGAAAATTTGTCTGCTCAACACTGCTCAACGACGTAAATAACGTAATGAATGTTGTTGAACTGTCAAAATGAAAGCCACTTAGTCTTCTATTATTACCCCACAGGTGGTGTTTTTTCGCTTGAAAAACATTAACAGAGAGGCGTTTGTTGGGACAATTTTTTTTCCATTTGCGAAATTTTGTTGAAAAGACAAGATGGTTTCGTTCCGATTGTGTTCACGCGCTAAAAGATCCTTGTACAAATGTCAAGTACCAGTCAACTCCAAAGAGTATGACTTTTATTCTCTTTGGTCAAGTCTGCTGTCATGTCTGACTGTCACTTTCCCCGCATTCCGAGTTAGGCTGTAATCGATTTAAGCGATTTGAACGGCCGTTCCGAATAAGCCTTAGCGCGATAATGATGTATTGTGAATCGTCATAGATGACGTCATGACATGCACCATCTTGCGATAACGCCGACAATACCTTTTACTAATATCACCGTGAGCGCTGTCAAAAATGACAGTTGTGCTGTTTTGTTTTGAGTCGCATCATAATTTTAGAAAAACGTGGCATCTTCGAAATTGTGCTTCTGGCTACCGTGGCCACCTAACCAGTACTTGCCCGTGGTACCCCAATCTAGTTCCCCTTGGGGTACCACGAGCAAATATTTTTGCCCGTGGAACCCCCAAGGGGGACAAAGGGGTACCATGGGCAAATTACTTGGCCCGTAGTACCCCCCCGCAAACCGTTAAATAAAATGCAAATACAATCTCTTTGCTTAATGCAGTCGGAAGACGTACGAGTATGTTAATGAAAAATAAATTTGTCACAACGAGAGATGTTGTTTCCTGATAAGAAATGGTGATTGCGTCCAGTCCTTGCCCCTTAATATATGTTTATTTTGAATTACAATTCAACATGGATGAAAACAAAAATATGAATAGGAAAAGTACAGCAACAAAGGAAAGTATTGTAAACAAGGAAGTTATTGTTGAACATGCTTTGGAGAAATTTGCCAATATTTTATCTAATTATTATTAATATAACAATTCGCCATGTACTAATTTTGTTGTTTTTAAGACAAAAAATACTAGACTATAATTTCGAACTATAAATAAAGGCAACTTATAAAAGTAATGAAACCGTTTACTCAAAAACATTTTTTTATTCATGCATTCTATATTTCAGTCTCGGAATTAATACAATAAATTAATACCAGACTCTCTCTAACTTTTTGTAAATTCTTCTAATGCCAACATTATGTTTTTTATTGAAAAATCTCATAAGAAGTGGGAAAACAATTTATTTAGAAAAAAAAAAAAAAATATGGCAAATTGCAATGTTTGAGATGGGGTAACACGGGCAATAAAAATATATTTCATAAGAAGATTGTTATTCAGGGGGTTCCACAGGCAAAAATATTTGCTCGTGATACCCCAAGGGGAACTAGACTGGGGCACCACGGGCAAGTACCGCACCTAACCAACGAAGAAGAAGAAATGTGTAGTATAAACACAAAGAAATATGATATGCAAGTTTTGACGTTGAGCGAGCACCGTGAGAACGTTCACGGGCGTTCCGAATTGATGACAGCCCTCAGCTGTCATAATCGTGATATCTAACTCGGAACGTCAAATATTGATGTCAGCGCTGTGAGCGATTACGTTCTTATTCGGAATGCGGCCTTTATACGTATTGTTTGTTTTGTTGTTGTGAGGACTGAAAAGTGGAAACCTTGTTTGAAAACATAGCGTTAATTAGTTTAATATTTTATTATGATGACATTTAAACATTTATTGACTCCTAACATTTATGAAGTAATAGACAGAGCTGGAATATCCACGGTTAAACAAATAATTATTCTTTCTATTTGGGATATCAAGAAGTGCACAAACTTAAGTGTTGATGATATCTTGCTATTAAAAAATATTGTGGCTGATAATAAATGCCCAATTAGTACTACGGCTAATGATTTGAAGAAAATTAACACCAATATACTCCGAATATCAACAGGGTGTATTGGCATAGATAATCTATTGAATGGTGGTCTTCAAAAAGGTACAATAACAGAGGTTTTTGGCGAAAGCGCAAGTGGAAAGACCCAATTAGCCTTACAAATATCCCTAAACAATTGGGCCCATGGGTGTGTTTATATTTGTACTGAAGATATATTTCCAACTAAAAGATTTGAAGAAATGAAAATTAATCTTCCACACTTTAACTCCAAAATTGACTATGGAAAAAATGTATTTGTGGAACATATAACCGAGGCAAAAGATTTGCTGTCTTGTGTAAGCGTACGGCTACCTAAGCTGTTAGAACAGCATGAATTATCTCTTATAGTAATTGATTCTATAGCAGCACCTTTTAGATGTGAAAGTACTAATTATGTGAAGAGAGCAGAAGACTTAAGAGAAATCGCTACTATATTGATAACATTGGCACAAGAATTCAACTTAGCCATTCTCTGTATAAACCAAGTTACAGCGTCCTTTGAAGATTCATCTAACGTATTGCCATCTCTGGGTCTTGCATGGTCTAACATGGTCACCACTAGGCTTATGTTAAGGAAGACTTTAAAAACATGTAATGTAAAACAGCTGCTAAAAACCAGAAATCAACAACTTACTTGTAAACATGAAACATATGTTAGAGAACTACTTGTAGTATTTTCACCACATTTACCTAATACCACAATACAATTTGTAATTACTCCAAATGGTATTCAGAGCATTCCAAATTAAAACCACTTTGATAAAAAAAAAATTTTTTATTAAGACAAGCCGTGTGCCCAATGGGATATCCCATTGGGCACTCGTCCCAAAAATAATGAACTTTCATACAAACTTTCATCCCTTGTTTAACTCCTATAAGAATTTTCTAAAACCCTTCGATAGTGCTGTGCATTGGCTGTCAGTGAATAAATTAATTTAAGATTTTTATTAAGTAGACTAGCACTTCGACTGCGGCTTGATCCGTGTGGATTTCGTATTTTCCTAGATTTGCAACGCTCCACCCCCTTCTTCATAAGACAATTCGTTTTAATTTTGTTGAAGTATTCGAGCCTATTTTTACCCGACTACGGCGAAGCAAAAAGGAGGGTTATGATTTTAATCGGTATGTATAAATGTTAGGAGTTCGTGGCTAAGTAATAACTGCCGCACGGGTCGATCCATAAGGTTAAGCTGCGGTTGCCGGGGTTGGTTTGTGGATCCACCACCACACCATCCATCACCATGACCATCTTTACGTTCGGCCGTAGTTACGGGTGCTTCGCTCTGTTTCTCACTTACGGCATATCCGTAAGTGAGACGGAGAACAAAGCGCCCTCCCGCTCCGTTCAGAGCGGGAGAAGTTATTTGATAATTTCACAACAAAAAAAAAATGTGTGCTGGGACACATAGTAGAAGTGAAACTTCAACGGACAAGTGGAAAAACGAATTTTCATCGTTTTTTTTTTTATCGATATCGATATTATTTCGGGAATTAGCTTGAATTAAAAAAACAGCTGATAAATAAAATAGTTAACTACAATTAAATAAAAATAACTACATTAGTAATAATCATAACAAAACCAACCGAAAAAATGAGACGTTTCATCTGTCAAGTCCCGCGGTGTTACAATGTTCCAACGTCACATTTAAATAAATAAAAATGTTGCTCCAAACAGTCACACGTGTTGACTCCCGAATTTTTTATTTGTCTGTCTGTGATTTGTCTTGTTTATAGTTATACCTATAAAGATGACTTTTTTGTCATAGATGAGTTTTATAACTTTTATTTTTACACTTGTCATGAAAACGCAATTTTTTATAATGTGTGAGCTCACTCTTCTCAGTATGGACACTTTTTCTTGTGACTGAGTACGATGAGGGCAAATCTAGGGCGGGGTTTGCTTTACGGTGTCTACAACGCTCTTTATGAAATCCACACCAACTTAGTTTCATAATCAACATTTCAGTGACGTCATTCGCTGTGAGCGGTCACCGCTCTTCTATGAAACCTTAAAGTTTACCACCACACATCCCTATTAGCATTCTCATCTCAGCAGTGTTGTAATATGTAGTACGTTGCTAATTCCATGGCTGATGCTGTCATTATTTCAACTTGTCAGTCAAACTAATTTTGAAAGATTTATCTGTCAGATCAGATCATTGTCATTGTCTTGTCAGATGTGCAAGCGGGGGCTGGGGATTATTGACGAAATAAAGAAATGAGAAAACCATTTGTTAACTAAAACTTGACCGAATCTAGATTTAGGCTACTTACCAAATATAAGGATTAGGAAATACTGAACGCAACGTTCATAATTGTTTGTTGTCGCTATCTATTAAGACCAATGCTCACAGATCGAATTTTGAACAGTATTCGCTATATAGCGATACACTTTCACCCCGCAGGGACGAAGCCTGCGCTCAATGCCAGTCGGTTCGCCGCGCGGTACGGTAGTGTTTCATCGACCTCGCCCAGTACAAGGAAAATGGTGTGTCAAATACTATAATTACTTAGGTAGATACTAAGTCGACGCTTATTTCCTTAATCTCATGCGGGTATTGTTTTGTAGGCAGACAAACTGACTCAAGAAGAGCGTGATGCACAGCTGCAGCCACTGATACAGTCTGGTTGGAAAGTGCAAAGCAACAGGGATGCAATTGAGAAGGAGTTTCAATTCAAGGACTTCAACCAGGCCTTTGGCTTTATGAGTAGAGTGGCACTGCTAGCTGAGAAAATGGATCACCATCCTGAGTGGTTTAATGTTTATAATAAACTTCAAGTAAGCAATAGTTTAATTAAGTAAATCAATTAAATATTTATTTACAATTATATTTTCCAATCAAGATTGAGCTCAATGTCAACATGAGCTCAAGCTCGATGTAATTTTTTGTAACTTACTGATTATTGTCGATTTAACATTGTGCAACTAGGTATATAATGTTAATTTGTTTTGGCCCTGTAGTTTGTGAAGCAACAATATTTTTTTATAACATATTTACTATGCATATTCAAGATAGAATCTAATAAATTATACAATGCAATGATCACGAGTGAGTGGCCATCAATCCTTTTATAAAATAATACAAGTACCTGGTACCTTCCAATTTTGTGGTAATTTAAACCTTTATCTAATGTTAAGAAATTAAACTGTGTCTTCTTATTACAGGTTACATTGTCTTCGCATGATGTCAATGGACTGAGCAAGAGGGATATCAGAATGGCTACATTTATGGATAAGAATTATAGTTAAATTGCTTCGTTGTAAGTGTAATAACAAGCTATTGCAGACAATATAAATAAAAATATTAACACCTTTGTGTTTTGAATGTATTCAGTGTTGCATGAAGTACAAGTATATGCATTAAAAAAAAAACAATAAGAACAAAACAGTCTTGTTTTTTTTTAATATCTCCTCTAATATGAACATTCTCATACAGCTGCTGTACCTGCTATTATATGTATAAGTAGTACCCACATAGTCTCAAATGACAGCAATTAAAAGCATTTGTGCAGTAACTGGTATTTACTTTTTTTTTATGGACATTGTTAAGGCTAACTTGTTATTGGTTAGGTATATACACACGGCTACACATCAAGCTATAATTTTCCAGTTTATGCTGATCTCGGATTGTATAGGATTTCCGTATAATGCGAGGTCAGCTTATTCTGAAAATATAATATATATATAGCTTGATGTGTAGCCGTGTGTACCTACCTAAAATTTTAAAACCTTTGAAGACCGGCCGACTCCCATTAGATAAAAGAAGTCAAATCATTTATTTCAATTCACTTACCATTTTATACATACCAGTATTAGGGCACATTTTTCGTTAAAACCGGCCAAGTGCGAGTCGGACTCGTACACGGAGGGTTCCGTACCACCGTATAATATTTAGCAAATTAATGAAAATACTTAACGAAGAATATAGAGCTGTGGCAATATTAACTAATGGAATTGCATAAAATCTCCGCTCCGCTTTAGTGTACTGGGATAAGCGAACTAGTTTAAAAAATCCTAGAAAACCGGGAAGCGGAGCGGGGAACTGATTTCCCGCCACCGCCAAATTACTCGTCGCGAGAACTCGGTCTAGCTCCTCACGGTCCACAAATCCGCTCTGCACTACCTCGCTCCCCATCAATGGACAGACACAGTCCGCAACACCGCTCCGCGTCAATGGACGGGCAGCCTTACGACCCCCTATTTATTCATTTTTGAAGATAAAATAAATATATATTTGTACTCTACTCGATGAGTTCTAGACTCAAGTTCTAGCCAATGTCATCCGACATGTCAGGGTAACTAAAATTTTCAAAATCAAGTTTATTGTATGGGGTCCTCCTTGAATTTTTTACTGTATATTTTTTTTCTTATTTCTATAAAGTTAAAAGCGGCTATAGAAATACACAATCTGTCAAAATTTAACCTGTCTACCTATTAGATACGGCTCAAAAGATACATCCCGCTGACCGGACGGACGAACGGACAGCGGAGGCAGATTCAGATTCATTTATTTGCAAAAACATGTGTAGATAATATACATGGTAATCATACCATGTATATTATCTACCTTTGTAACACCTTTATTTTTTTTTTATTTTTTTTTTTAATTGAATTTTTGTTTCATCGTGTTTTTTTTATTTTATTTTTTTTTATTTTTTATTAATCAAAACTAGAACAAAAAAACAGACATTTGGTTAAACACACCACAAAAACCATCGCGGGTTTAACAGTGGTGTGGCCAAGCATCAGCTTATTATAGGTGTTACAAAGTTTTGTTTGGCTCAACATGTTTGACCATGGCTGGTGTACAAATTAGGTCGAAAGACAATAAGATTTTAAAAAAACATGAACAAATCAAATAATAATAATATAAATAAATCAACAATTAACATTATGTAGGTACAATAGTACCTACATAATGAAAACTTGGTCAATAATCATGCGATTCAAAATAAATAGAACAAATTCAGTCAGTATCTTCAGAGCGATTTATCATTTAAAAATTCATTAATATTATTTTTTATCATTAGCTTTTTCTGTCAGTATTTTTTTTAATGTTTGCTTAAACTGCAAACAAATATGAAGTGACGGAAGTGAGAGTATTTTATGCTTTGTAAAAAGTGGCTTACAGCTCTCCGTACTTTGGATACCGAACATGCCACGTAGGCATCGCTTTTGCATTATAAATGCCATATCTTTATTTGGCTTAGTAATAGGGTTCCGGGCACCCTTCGGGTACGGAACCCTAAAAATTACATGGAATAAAAAAGAGAAAGGAATTACCAACTCTAAAACATGGTTTCCTATAATACCCACAATATTTTTTTATTTGCATCTCATTAGACAAGCCTTGTTATGCTTATAATCCAATCACATACATTTAAGTAGTAGGTAGGTACTTCGTCCGCGGATGTTGGTCTTTTCCATAAAAAATTAACTCAATTTCTACACGGTGTCGCCGCGCCGGTTGACATCCCGTCGGAACTGCGACGCCGAGTCGCCCAGCCATAGGCTTGGTGACTGCGAGTTGAGGACCACTAACCGTAGGCTTAGGTACTATGTATTCCATGGGAGGCCGTCACCTCCTTCTGCGAAGCAGTTATGTTCGCGAAGGAGGAGGCGGAGCGCGCGAGGGAGATGCAAGCTGCACGCCCTCGCGGCCCTAGTCGCCGCAGGAGACGCCCCGGGCGTCGGGAGTCGAGAGCCGACTTCCGGCCACCGTAGGCGCGGGCTTGCAGACGGTGAGCAATGGGCAGCTCGCCGTCCGATAAGGACCAGGCCCGTGTCGACGGCGCGTTGTGTTCCACGCGCGCCTCAAAGAGATGTCAGCACCAACCGACGGGGTCGAAAGACCAATGCCTGCTGGGGTTGCGGGTTTGTCCGAAAGGGATAACGCGGCCCCGGCACACAGGCAACGGAAGGAACACGGGTGGGTTTTAGTCAGTAAAAGTCTGACACACCCTCTCGCTCTGCCCAGAGCGGGAGAAGTCATTTGATGATTTCCCATATTGAAAAAAAAAAAAAAAAAGGTACTATGTATTCAGTTTTCTAGCTGATTCCGAGGAGCAGCGATGCCGTTACGATTTATAGTGTGCTGGTGTGCATTGCAGTATGGAGTTTCATAGAAAGAATATTGAACAGCTCGAGTTGAAGTTATATCGATACTTTGCAGAGCCGATGTGTTGACTACAAGCCTTTATCTACCGACGACGGCCCGGGGCGATACGTCACGCTCTCGGGTCCGATGTGGCAGGCAAAATCACATTCCAAATATGAGAAGTCACTTACGAAACTAACAGCCGCAGTGGGACCACCGTGTCCTTTTAGCATGGCTCATTACGTGTTCTGTATCAAGCCCGTGTCGAGGAAAACTGCTTTCTATTTTAATTAAGTCTGTACAGACCCTTTCATGCAGTCACTTTAAAAATAGTCAAGGTAGTGTAGTAGACAAGTACCGAAATGTAATAAAACGCGGGATCATAATGTAGAATTTAACTTTAAAACTTAAGTTATTAATAAATTCAAAATTCAAAAGTCATTTATTCAAACTAGGCTGAGAATCAGCAGTGGCGCAACAAACTCCCCAGCAGCACAGCTGTCTGTTCAGTTAGAAGAACAAAAAAATAAGATTCTATATAAAAAAATCAAAATAATTTAGATTACGCAACACAAAACATAATTTAAATTATTAGCCATATGTTAGCTAGCACACGCCAATATACCACACAAAATCATCGAGAACTATACTCAGGCAGAAATAAAAACTAAACGTAAACAGAACTTAATATCTAAATAAAAGCCTCCAGGCATAAAGGGCGTGCCCACTTACATATAGTTGTAACTGGAAGTTATAAATGATAAACTAGGACCATCGAGATGAAATAAACAAAACAAACAGTTAATTACTAATAACAATAACTAATATGATCAATTGTCGAGGTCACTAGCTAACCACATATTGCAATACAACTCATTAGAAAAAACATTATAATGAGTAGATTATGTCAACATAATAGGTGTTGACTGTTCATTTTGTAAAGAAGTAGGAAGGAAAGAAAGGGTCCTATAACTTTAAATTAGTTAGGAGTACGTAGGCATGGGCGTACCCAGGCAGGGGAGGGCAGCTGCCCCCCCCCCCCCTGGATTTTGTATGCCTAAGTATCTACTGTTGTCGATAAAACTTATGTTAGAGTCACGTTAATACTTACTTTGCAATTACTATATTATGCATTTATTCTAGAAATCTGCGCGATCTTTTAAAATTTTATTTGCAATGCCTTATTCTTGAATGGACTCAGACTCAGATGCGTAAAAACATAGCTGAGATCAACAATGGTTATATCGAGGGTATAGTGTTAAAACCCAATAAGTGTCGAAAAATCAAAAATCGTTTTATTAGTACATCTTAATGCATTTTTGACGCTCGTTCCAGTGGTCTAATCCAATAAGTGGAATTCGCAGTAGAAAGAAAATTACTTGAGGTAATAACCCAATAAAGTGACCGCGTTTAGTCAAAACTTAAAAGCTGGTACCCTATAAAGTGTGTTGTCTTGTTACATAATAGTTTTATTTCACGCTTAAACCAGCTAAAGCTACTTATTGGTATTGAGTGTTCAATGATTTCAACTAAAATTACCCAACGGCTTAGAGGCAATAAACACTATTTGTATTTATCGGGTTTTAGCTTTACAAACGTAGATAAAAAAAACAAACAAAACGAAAAGCTAAATCAAAACAAAAGTGTTTGTCGGGTTTTATTGTTCGATTATATTTCAAAAGTAACAAGTTATGTTTGGTTATATGGTATTCGCTCACTTCGTCAACTGACTTTCTTCAAACTTTGTTCGGAGAAGAACCCAATAAATCAATTTGACCAATCAACGTCTAGTGTTACTGTTGTCAGTTTGCGACGCGCATTTGCATCGCATTCGCGCACGCGTCGTCCGCGAGTATTGTTTTCGGAATTCTTCTATTTAGTGCTACTTAATTGTTTGTGTTTGCTACGATTGGTGATCGAGGAAAAATATTTGTGCAACTAGCTTGCATTAAGCCGCTGATATCAGGTAAATTCTCACTTTATGGATATTTTTTCTTAAGTAATGAAAAATGAAAGTAGTAAATTATAATAGCTAATTAGTTGTGTTATAATTAGGACATTATTAATTTGATAAGTCATACCAACCAAAGTAACGAAGGCGGCGGCGGCATGAGCAATTGCGCCACTGTTTCATTCCATGCGTTGTAAAGTGAGCGAGAGAGCAATAATCACTCGCGGTTCACCAATTTTAATAATAATTTCTATTATCAAATACGGTGCGCTGTCGGAGTATCGGCGGATTTCCGAATTAAGGCTTGTGCAGACCAGCGCGACTTGTCGCGCGACGCGACTCAAACAATGCAATTTCTAAGAAAACTGTACGGTATAACAATAACCGGCGTCGCGTCGCGCGACAAGTCGCGCTGGTCTGCACAAGCCTTTATGCGGTTTTACCACTAACAGCTTTTATCGATTTTAAAAAGGATTCTACAGTAATAATATTTTATTACTGTAGAATCCGTTTTAAAATCGATAAAAGTTGTTATGTTATTACTGTTTTTTTCAGAAACTTATTTATCTCTTACAATTATTGAATATTATTATAACACTAAATGTTGGTTTTAGATATTTTCGATGATGGTATCATGGAAGTGGAACTGCCTTTGGAAAATCGAATACCTACAAGTACCTAGTTTACAAGATGCTTATGGTAAGTTATCCGTGAAGTTTCATACCATGTACCATTACCAATAAAATACACGTATACGGGTAGGTCTGGAAATATTCATACTTATTTGTTATTTTTATTAAATTAGGTATTAGTTTATGTAGGTTGTTATTTACTTACATATTTACAGAATAAACAATTAATAATACAAGTATAACGTTTTATTTTGTTTTTAGATAGTACAAGTTCTAATTTGGAAAAAACCAGTGCTAGTTTGAAGAATCTAGATCCATTGTAATGTAACTTTTATAACTTTGAAAAATTTCGCACTCCAGAGCCACAAGATACAAGCGACGCTTAGTTTGTGGCTCACCGAATATGTCACTTTGTATTGTTACTTTTTGATTAATAAACTTTATTATTATATTATTATTATTATCTAGAAATTTACACGATACTCATGGTAGGTAGTTACGTACCTCTCAAATGATGTTATTACTTTACCTATCTACTATAAGTGTTCGATATGTTGTGTTGATTATACTTATTAATTTTAGATATAGCTGTGCCTTTGATGTCACCAAACGATGTTGATATAATTTCAAATAGTTCATCAGATCTGAACCTTACGCAAATGGATACTGTTTTAAAAATGAAGGATCTTTTCGAGGATAATTTCATGAATACAGGTACTTATGTTTTTTCCAATCTTACTATATCCGTGAAGTACGTGGGAGGCGCAATACAGAGCATTGTGGCGATCCTTAGTAGTGGCCTATGTCCTGCAGTGGGCGTCGTTAAGGTGATACGATTATCTGTATTGATACAATAAAAAAATTGAGTTCTGTGTTATCATGACTAGATAGAGATAGTATGTTTAAGATTTTTTATTATTTACGCAGGTCAATCTCTTGAGGTAATTGCGTCTACAAGTCAGTGTTATGCGTCAAATGTATCATGTGAGAAAGAATACCTATTTGGCAGCGACTTTTCAGATAAAGATCCTACTTACGTGCCAGATTCAGATGAAAATATTCAAAACCATAGTGGTTCTGACTGTAATGTGATAATTCATTAATAATTAATTGTAATGTGGTATGAAGACGTACACCAAACCTACAGCCTTCGAAAGTGACGAAGAATGATTTACCTTGTTTTTTATTGTGATTCTTAAAATAAACCATTTATTAAAGTACACTATATGTTTAATTTCTCTAGACCTAAAACCCAATAAGTCGGTGCCCTTTGTAACTTATTTTTTTTTTATGATAAAATGGACCACCAAAGAAACTTAAAAATACTGTTTTACACTAATTCAATGTATACACTTTTACTACAAATACTCATTATAACGATATTATTTGAATAACATAGGTATTTTTGTCCTTAAAACTTAAATATTGAATATCTCGAAAGTGACATTTTCGTACTTATTGGGTTTGAGCACTATACCCTCGATATGGGCTTTGCTCTGTCAGTCTTTGGTCCGTGTTATGTTGTATCTTGATCAAAATTTGATTCTCGACCATAACAAATATGTATTTACAGAAATTGTAATCATTAGAATAATTAATACATCTCCATATGTTACATTTGTTCCATTGAATGACTTTTTCATGAAATCATAACATTTCGGAACAAATGTAACTTATAGAGATGTATTAATCTTCTTCTTCTCAAAGAAGAACAGATGTATTTATGATTGTAAAGAAAATAATTCTGTAAATACATATTTGATATGGTGGCGAATCATATTTTAATCAAGATATATAAATCTGATACTGATAGCAAAAAACGTAACGACATTTGACTTTCGCGGGCTACCTTTACAGAGCCACCTTAAAAATAATCTAATTTGCCCCCCCCCCCCCCCCCCCCCAGGCCAGAAGCTGGGTACGCCCATGTAGGTACATTATCTAGTGATAAATTGATAATGTTTTAAGTGACTTTTTTCTCTAACAGGGACATGTCTGGTTGTCGTCAAATGGGTTATTTTCGTATAAGGAAGTGTGTGGATAGGCTCCTTCTATGGTCCTCTTCAATTCCTGAGCATGCGTAAAACCGTTCATCTCGCATACAATTTTCATCTGAAATAGGAGGATAATTTAATGGAAGTGTAAGACCTATAGAGCAAGATATTTGCACGATCCTGCAAAGTAAAATCCACGATATTTTTACTTGGTTATCACAGGTTTCCACTAAGACGTCGTGAGGTAAAAGGCCCTAAATAAAATTTGGTTACATTTGAATTTGAACCTTGTCACGTCAACATTGAGTTTCTAGTTCCAAAACTTGAATATGGTCTAAGATTCTGAATTCAAGTTTAGCGTATAGTATATGCAAAATAAACAGATGTTTTCAGTTTTTACCCAAAGAAGAATTTCATTGAACATAAAGGGAATGGGCAATGATCATATTTCGTTTAAATATTGTAATGGAAAAACCATTTCGAGGAATACGGTTGCTGATCACTTCGGTCTAACAAATATTCTAAGTTTATTTATATTTTTGTTCAATGATGTTCGTCTTTATTACCTTAATGTTGTCATCATTCTAAAAAGGCTTGATTTCATTACCTCAAAGTAAAAACGGGAAACTAAGTGATACGATTTTATTGGCTTTCATAACGTCAAAAAAGTAAGTTTATTGAGTTTGTTTTCAAAAACTTAAAACATTCTAAAAGAGTAACTATGGAGTTTCTTGCCCAACATTCTCCGTACGAAACTACCTTTTGAAAGGGAATCTAGAATCTATTCTATTTTCTTGAACATTTTAACGTTTAAATAGGTTAATTCACTGATAGAGAGGCTCAGCAGCACGCATGTCGGTTGCCATATTGGAGGTGTGTGCCTAAACAATATCAGTTACGCTGACATGGTGCTGCTGAGCGCCTCTGTCTGTGGTGTGTCAAGGCTGATTGGCATCTGTGAAAAGTATGCTGAAGAACATGGTTTGTTGTATAACACGATCAAGAGCGAGTGCATGGTCTTTCAAGCCAAGAGGAAGTGTCCTGATTATTTACCGGCAATTAAGATCAATGGATGTCCACTTAATAGAGTTGATACGTTTAAGTATCTTGGACATTTATTGACCTCTGACCTGGAAGACAATGCAGATATTGAAAGGGAACGTAGGGCGCTGTCTGTTCGTGCGAATATAATAGCCCGCAGATTTGCTCGGTGTTCGAGGGTCGTCAAATTAGCCCTATTTAGGGCATTTTGTACGTCCTTTTATACTAGCAGTCTGTGGGTGGATTACACTCAAAAACAGTACAGCGCTCTACGCGTTGAATACAACAACGCGTTCAGGGTGCTCTTGGGGCTGCCTCGCTTCTGTAGTGCTTCGGGGATGTTTGCCGAGGCGCGTGTGGATTGTTTCCACACAATCATGCGCAAGCGGTGCACATTCCTGGTGCGTAGGGTGCGGGGAAGTCCCAACAGTATCCTGAGTGCTTTTGCTCAACGACGTTTCGACTGTCAGTACGTGAACCACTGCTGCATGGTTCACGTACTGCCTAATGTTAAGATATTATTCTAATTTAGTTTATTTGTTATAAATTCAAATGTATTCAAGTATAATGTATAATAATTCTCAATTTGAATGTAGGTAATTGTTTAATTTAATTTGATTGATAATTTTTAATTTACTTTAATTGTATGATCCAAAGTTGATTGAAATAAATAAATAATTATTCGTAATAATAATAATAATAGGGGTGCATCCAATACCCTTATATCGGCGATATTTATTTGCCGATAGATACACAGATACATTTCAAATTTCGCTTTCGCAAAAGAAGATTCCATTTGGAAAATGAAGAAACGTATTAATTAGCAATAGCTCTTGGAACATTCAATTTACATTCTACTGTTTCTGCGATAAAAAAGATGCGATTTAATCAAAGTCTGTTTATTAATCTCGGAGACTAAATTGATTCCATTTCCAGTGTTACCTGTTTTTAGCAATTTTTAAACAGTGATGTACCACAATCGGAATTTTTCCTTAACATACGGTTTTTCGTAGTAATAATAGTATGTAAGATAAGCTAATGAATCTACAAGAAAAAGTTTTGCTAAATATCGGGCTACATTGGCAGGTGCTGGACAAAGACAGTTTAGGTTATGATGTCTCCGTTGGAAATTCTTTATTTTTTCTGCATTACATATTTGTACACTTTAATTATCATATCTTTTAAAAAAAAAACAGTTTTGCGTCCTATACACAAAGGTGGGGACACAAATGTTTTGTCTAACTATAGACCAATATCAATCCTACCTGCATTGTCAAAGATCCTGGAAAAAGCAATTAATCTAAGGCTAGTCAATTACCTGGAAAAGAACAATTTGCTTTCAGATAAACAGTTTGGCTTTAGGAGGGGCAGATCTACTGAAGGAGCAGTGCATATCTTAACTAACTATATATCTAGCAATCTAGATATAGGAAAGAAATGCCTCTCAATCTTCCTCGACTTAAGCAAAGCTTTTGACACTATTTCTGTTCCTATATTGATGAACAAATTAGACAGATTGGAAATCAGAGGCATACAACTGAGTCTTTTTAAGAGCTATCTCACTGGGCGAAAACAGTGTGTCCAAGTAGGTCAATACACGAGTAATGATCATGTAGTCGACTATGGGGTACCCCAGGGCAGCATTTTGGGACCGACTCTATTTCTCGTTTACATTAACGACCTCACTAACCTCCATCTACCCCGAGGCGAATTGATCTCATATGCAGACGACACTGCTCTCCTTTTCTCCGCCGATACCTGGAATGAGGTATTCAGTATTGCCCAAAAGGGGTTCAATATGGTGAAGAAATGGCTCAGAACCAATCTCTTAACCCTAAATGTTGAAAAAACTAAATACTTGACGTTTAGTGCTCGCAACCTCGGTGAAGCTTTTAACAATCATCACATCATAACCCATGAATGCTTGTCTGGCGTGGAATGCTTGTCTGGCGTGGAATGCTCGTGCAGATCTCTAGAGCGCGTCAACAACATCAGGTACCTAGGTATCATAATTGATGGCAACCTTAATTTCAGAGAACATATCAAACAGTTAAGTGCTCGCGTACGGAAACTAATCTATGTTCTTAGAAATCTCAGATATGCCCCGATGCCAAATTACTTAAGCAAGTCTACTTTGCGCTTTGCCAGTCGATAATTACGTACTGTATCTCGTCTTGGGGAGGCACTCCTAAAACCATCCTGAAGAAAGTCGAAATAGCTCAACGAGCTATTTTAAAAACTATCACTTTTCGGCCCATTCTATATCCTACAACAGAGCTTTATCAGTCATGCAAAGTTCTCAACGTCCGTCAACTTTTTATTCTGAGTATAATAATAAAGCAACACGGTGAACTCATATACGATCCAAACACTCAACTTAAACGTAGAAAACATGCAGTATGCAAACGTACGTATGTTCCCAAAACATCTTTTATTAAGAGATTCTTCATTTTCCTTGGTCCTTACCTGTACGACAAAATTATACGTACCCATGAATATCGGTATCGTATCGGCCAAGATGCGTATCGATGCATCCCTAGTTTAAAATGTGTCTTTGAAATAAAAGACTTTGACTTACCATTTTGTCTAGTAGCGGCTTTGCGGTGACAAATTCATTTCAACTGAATTTACTGACAGTAATAGCATCGGCGACGTTTGTTTGTAATGGTAGTGACACCGGTTCATCGTTTTCCAAAGAGCTGAAAAACGTCGGCATCAAATCAGGTTGGACACCCTGCGAGAAAAATAGTTAACATTTAGTAGGCACAAGGTAACATATTAAGGAAAAATTATTGGTAGGTAAACTAGCTACAATAGCTACAGCACTTACATAAATAAGAACTGAAGGTTTCTGGTGGTGGATATTGTATGGACTTGCTTCTAGTAAAACTAAACAAGTCGAATTTATTAACCACTGCCAATAAGACCGCGCCGAGCTTTCTGAACATGAACGTTTGGAACATCTCATAAAAGAACAGTACAAGCTTGATTGTCTAGGTATTTCTAAGCGTGAGACACTACATAGTAAACAGGATTTGCGTGCTATTGAGATTTTGGACTGTACTACTACAAGTGTATCAACTGGTAGGTACCAAGTAGGGCTGCCGTGGCGTGACAACATTGAATGTGTTCCCGACAGCTACCCGCAAGCTCTCTCACTGTTCTTGAGTCTGGAGAGGCGTATGCTACGAGAACCTGAATCTGCTGATGCTTACAAAAAGTTTGTTAAAAACATGCTTGTTATGGGATATGCGAAGGAGTGTGGCCCTAATACTTATTATAGTAATTCCGCTTGTACTGGCAACCTCACTAATCTTACTAGCCCCAATACAGATAGCACGATTCCAAAAATAAGGTGGTAAATACCACATTTTGGCGTATATCACTCATAAAAGCGTAAACTTCGTGTCGTACATGACGCGGCCGCTACGAATCAAGGAGTGTCTTTGAACACCTTGCTTCCCCAAGGGCCTGATCTTTTAGAGAACTTGTTAGGAATTCTTTTTCAATTTAGAGAGGGCAGTGTCGCCATATCAGCTGACATCAGGGAAATGTTCCCTCAAATAAGAATCCGAGAGCAGAATAGAGATGTACTACGTTTCTTTTGGCGTGACATTCAGTCAAAAGATACAACCCCTATAAAAGAGTATTGAATGACTGCTGTTATCTTTGGAGCGTCGTCGTCCAGGCCATTTACTACAATGTATTTATAACAACAAAAATGGTATGTTTCATCAAGATTTGTAACTGGAAGCGGCCAACGCTAGCGCACACAGCAGATAAATGGATCGCAATCTCGATAGTGTGGACGAAGTCACCAAGGCTGCCCAGCTGTCATCTGATAATTACTAACCATTGTAATGCCTGTTTCGAAATGCGTGACTGGATCTCTAACAATCCGGAACCGCTGCGTCTGCTACCGAACGAATTGTGTGCTACACAACCAACTGAAGTGGAACTTTCCACCACCTGTCAATAAAGTCATAGGCATTTCATGGAAGATGTTATAGGTCTTAGGACCGGTTTCCGGCCACCATAGGCGCGGGCTTGCGGACGGTGAGCGATGAGTAGCTCACCGTGTAGACGTTACGGTTGTTTTTCCTAAAACTCGTGTTTGTTTACATGTTTGGCAAATAAATTGCGAACGCAGCGTACGTTCAAGCCCTTTGTGGCCCATCGAATCGGGGAAATGAGGGAAAATTCACGAGTGCAAGATTGGCGATGGGTCCGAACCGACTTGAATGTCGCAGATGACGACGCTACTCACATGAAACCTATTCATCTAAATTCCAATCACCGATGGTTCACGGGGTCTCCATTTCTTCTCGAAAATCCGAAGGATTGGCCTGGAGAACGAGCTGGCAGCCTATAGTTCAAAAGGAACGTAAACGATTGCCCGAACTTGTGGTTGCTCATCTGGTTATAACAGCAGATTTTAATCGTTTTAGTGACTGGCTACGTTTATTCCGCGCTCGCGTTTTGCAGGCTGCGGCCAAATTTCGCTCACTTTTGGACCGAACTAGACAACTGTCCCTAACATCGCTGTTAGAGACCGCCATTGTGCGACTGTATTAGCGTCGAAGTCAAATCATTATCCGCCTATGTACATTTGTGTGTAAAGTGTTAAATAAATAATAAATCATTTATTTCAAATACGCCCTTGCAAGGAACTTTTGAACGTCAAAACTTACAAAAAATTTAATTCGTATGGAGAAGAAGGGGCAAGAAACTCCACCGTTACTCTTTTAAAATGTTTTACAATATTTTGTATATGCAGGTACATTAGTTATATAATTATATGTGAAGAGCATCTAAAAAATAAAAATAAAATAACTATACTACAACAAGTAAAATGAATTTTAAAAAGAGAACAACAACAGATAAATTAATTACTTATGTGATACATACATGGTTCTCACATATTTACAAACATTGTAAAAGTAGACGATTTACCAAAAAAAAATACATTTAATAAGTCAGTGTGTGAGGAAGTAATCACAGAATGTAAAATCAATTTCATATAATAAAGTATAATAATTTATACAACTTAAATTGATCAACCAGTTTGATTTTGTCTAGATTCTAGATTATCCTATGGAGCTGGACCAGCATGTTTCCAAGCATTCTTATCTTGGATATAATCCTCTAATTTGTAATATGCTTGTTTACAAAGTGTTCTTTAAATATGAGTTTTAAATTATCTTTCATTTAATTGTAAAATATCACAAGGTATTTTGTTGTAACATTTAACACAGTACCCCATAAAAGATGTATGTACTTTAGATAATCTGAAAAATTGTTGATCTATTTTATCTTTATTTCTAGTATTAAAATTATGTCTATCACTTATTTTATTAAAAATATGTAGATTTTTTCTTACATAAATAATATTTTCATAAATGAATTGGCAAGGTACCGTCATAATATTAATCTTTCCAAATAGTTCCCTGAGAGATTCGCGGCGATGTTGATCATAAATGGCTCGGACAGCTCTCTTTTGTAAGATAAAGATGGATTCAATGTCAGCAGCCCGACCCAACAGTAAAATGCCATACGACATAATACTGTGGAAGTAGCTAAAATAGATCAAACGCTCTACTACTCTATTACCCTTGTCAGCTAAATTCATGGACGCCGCAGAAAGGCATATTTTACAACGCTTACAGTCAGAAACGATTTCAGTAGAAATTCACGCCATCATTCACGACGCACGTTCCGTTGCCCAACATTTAGTCCCATAATTCCCTTAATACTTCAGGATTTTTACCACCCTGAAGACGAAAATTTCGCCGCAATCCGAGGTGTCAAATGGAGCTTCATCCCCGCTGTAGCTCCGTTCTTTGGTGGATGTTGGGAAAGGCTGGTCCGCAGCGTGAAAGTTGCATTAAATGCTACTCTACATGGAAAAGCACCGAACGAAGAAGTGCTCGTGACCCTCTTGCTAGAAGCCGAAGCTATACTCTACTCAACTCTCGGCCACTCAGTCGCGTTTCTGTTTGCCTCGAAGACCAAGAGACGCTCACTCCTTTTCATTTTCTGCTCGGCTCATCTTCCAATCAAATTCTTCCTTCAACACTGGATCACCGGGACTTATTAAGACAATCAGATTGGCAGAAAGCACTACGACTGCCTGACCATTTTTGGCACCGATTGATAAGAGAAATTTTGCTCACTATGCAGCCGCGACAAATTGGGTACATTGTCCTCCTAGTTGATAAAAATTTGCCCCGTGGTAATTGGCCTCGTGGCCGTGGTGTTGCTGCAAGGATGGATAAATAAGGGTGGTGGACGTAGCCACTTCGGGTGGCTTGGTTCGTCGGTCAACCAAGAAGCTTGTAAGGCTTTCCACCTAGAACCAACCAGTAGTTTGTGCACTTTCGTGCACAAGGTGGTAGAATATTGCATACTTCTTGGTTGTGCCAAACTTTCTAGGATATTTTTATATTTTTTATTTGATTGTTATTCTTTTTTTGCTTTATCTTGAATATGTCAATAGGTTTGGTTTGCGTTTCCAATTTATATTACATTTTATCAATTCCGCACTAAAATCCTTTTATTACACTAGCTTTCGTTTTATTTTATTCCACCACCCACTAATACATACGGTCCATTTTCATCGCCTTCAGCGAGTATCAAAATGTGTCGCATGCAAATAAATCAAAACCTATAGGGTACTTCCAACTGGAAGTACCCTATAGGCCGGCAGGGGAGAGGCCGGCCACCGAGGAGCTTGGGACTTAGGGGCCAACCGGCCCCGAGCCGGGTCCCCGCTGCCGGTGGTTGTGCGCAGCGCATGAGATGGACTCAGTCTATAAACGAGAACGTCATGCGCGCGTATTACGGGTCTACAGAGGGAGGAACTCACCTCACTGCGTACCGTGTTAGGATGCTGTCTCTATTTCAGGAACTAGAGCCAACCGTCAACGTCTCGGCACAACGGCTTTCGGATCAGGTGCGGGTCATCCAACGCAATCATCGGTTGGACGACAACGCACTTGATAGGCTGCGCTCAGAGGTACTGAGCAACCATATCATCTCAACTCCAGCACAAACCGCGGCACAAGTGACACCTATTGATGTAATCCCGCCGCGGTCCAATCGTGGTGTTGAAGAGGAGGATGATAGGGTTACCACAGTAAGTAGCCAGTGCAACGTCCGATTGAGGAGCGCACTGGAGGATGCGCTTCATGAGTATAGGTACACTCCGACCGATCTTAGGCCCCGATTACCACGCCTACCTATGCACAAAAAAAATAGGGCGCTGGTGTGTGCCTTGGACTCGCAGCTTAGAAATGTTTTCGAAAGCAGCGAGGATCTCGTTGATACACACTCGATCCTGTACTGCGCGGCTGTTGCGGCATGTCGCTTAGCTAACATCAAGTTCACAAATTGTGACAGAGCTACTCGACCAAAACCAGCCGTACCAGCCTGGCAGTGCAGGATCGAGCGACGTATCGATGGGGCCAGGGTACTCATTGGTAGTAATGTCAATTAATGCGATTTCGCATAAATTTCATTAGCGTGTGAATTCATGAGTCGTAGCATGCTAATTGCTATTGCTATGCTAATTGCTAATAATGAAGTATGTGAATTTTGTTAATATGCGAATTAAATTATTATTAACAATCTCGCATTCATTCAATATACAACCCTAAGTACGCGCAAATCAAAGAAAATAAGATAACAATTGCTTAACCCATTCTTCGCAAGTTCGCAGCACTGCTAATAAATTTCACTCGCGAACGAGGTCATGGTTACGTGAAACCGATAGATTTAGTATTCCCGACTTCCCGTGGGTACGACAGAGAGCGCACGCTACCGCTGCGTGCGACGACGCTCTGACGTATGATAGTATAAAAAAAGCACGAAGCGATAAATTCACTTAGCACTTCACAGAATTTCGCAACTATATTTCATTTGCTAAATGCTAAATGAGCATTCGCATGCTAACAATGAATGCGAATGCTAATTAATCCATCACTACTCATTGGCAAACTATCCTGCTTCAGGGAGGGCAATACGAGACCACGAGTGATGCGCTTTGTGAGGCAGGCATTCTCGGGGACTGGAATCAGCCCTCGAGAATACATGTCCCGTGTCACAGAGCGCATCGACTTCCTGAAGCAGAAAGTTTGTGCATGGGCGAGCCGTATTCGGCGGTATAAGCGGCGGGTTGATCGATACACGCAGAATCGCATGTTCCAGAGCGATGAGAGGTGGGTATATAGAGCTTGGGAGCGACCCGAACAAAATGTGACGGACGTGAGCCGCCCGGATGATGCCGCCACGAGTGCATTCTGGCGCAGCATCTGGTCGGTGCCTGTCTGTCACGCTGAGGCTGGCTGGATGCAGGATGTCGAGCGAGTGTGTGAAACTATTCCAGAAATGGAAGCTGTACTAATCACGCCATTAGACGTAGCCAGAGCAGTCCGCCCGTTACCGAACTGGAAATCACCGGGACCGGACGGACTGCACAACTTTTGGTTAAAATGGCTGATTAGTTCACACACTCGCCTAGCATCCCAATTCCAGTCATCCCTGGAGTCTGGGTCGCTACCACAGTTTCTAACAACAGGCGTTACCCACCTGCTCCATAAGTCAGGTAGTCCTGCGGAACCCAAGAATTATAGACCGATCACATGTTTGTCGACGGTCTATAAACTTCTAACATCCATTTTGAGAGTGAAAATTAACACACACATTGACAGTAATTCAATTATGTCTGCCTCTCAAAATGGATGTAGGAATGGGTCCCGCGGTACTAAGGAGTACTCCTCATCGACATGGCCATAAGCCAACAAGTTCGTCGATCCCGCAAGGATCTGTCGACATGCTGGATAGACTATAAGAAGGCCTACGACTCGGTGCCACATACATGGCTCATGAGGGTGCTGGAATTGTACAAGATAGATGCAACTCTGCGCACCTTCCTGATGTCGTGTATGGGGCAATGGAGGACGGTCCTTCGCTACCCAGGATGTCAACAGATCCAGGGGAATGATGAGCCTGTATGGATTAAACGGGGAATATTTCAGGGCGACAGTTTGAGTCCACTTTGGTTCTGCTTAGCCCTGAATCCTCTAAGCACACTGCTAGAGGATTCAGGTCTGGGCTATCGGTTGAGGAGAGGTGGTCAGGTCATATCTCACCTCCTCTACATGGATGACTTGAAACTCTTTGCCCCCAACAAATTGAGACTGATGGAGCTACTGAAGGTAACTGAAACATTCAGTAGCGCCATCAGGATGGAATTTGGTGTGGACAAATGTGCAGTCATGCATGTAAAGCGAGGGGAGATTATGGAATCCGAGGGAACTCAACCCTCGGACTCCATACACCTTAGATCCCTCTCCTCAGCCGAAAGCTATAAGTATTTGGGTATGTCGGAAGCGTTAGGTATCAACGATGCTGACATGAAGCAATCGTTGAAGGAGCGCTTCTTTGGTCGCCTGAAGAAGGTTTTAATTACTCTTCTTTCGGGCGGAAACAAGGTGCGCGCCTACAACGGTTGGGTCATGCCGGTTTTGATGTACTCTTTCGGCATACTCAAATGGACTCAGACCGAACTCGACGCCCTGGACAGAAGGGTCCGTACACTCCTGACCGCAAACCGGATGCATCACCCACGTTCATCAGTGATGAGACTGTACATCCCGCGGAAGTGCGGGGGTCGAGGCTTTTTAAACGCTAAGACCCTCCACAACCGCGAGGTGTGCAACCTCAGGGATTATTTTTTTAAAGCCGAAGTGGGTATGCATCGGGATGTGGTCGCAGTGGACAAGGGACTCACCCCACTCTCCATGGCTAAAGAGAACTGGCGCAAACCTGTAATACTTACTACAGATGACCGCAAGAAGGTATGGCAGAGCAAGGAGCTTCACGGGCGCTACTATCGGGCTCTTCATGAGCCTGGTGTAGATTTCTTAGCGTCCGTATCCTGGCTACGTTTCGGTGACCTTTTCGGGGAAACTGAAGGTTTTGTCTGTGCAATTATGGACGAAGTTATCTTGACGAATAACTACCGGAGACATATTATGAAGGACGGGACGGTTGACGTGTGTCGGGCATGCCATCGTCCGGGTGAGTCCATCAGACATATTATCTCTGGTTGTTCGCGTCTGGCTAACGGCGAGTACTTACACAGGCATAACCAAGTGGCCAGGATTATTCACCAGCAACTTGCTTTGAAATATAAACTTGTTGACTCTGAGGTACCGTATTACAAGTATGTGCCCGACCCAGTTCTCGAAAATGACCATGTCACGTTATACTGGGATCGGTCTATCATTACTGACAGGACTATTGTAGCCAATAAGCCTGATATAGTGGTGATAGACCGATCAGTGCGCCGCGCAATGATAGTCGATGTTACCATTCCGCATGACGAGAACCTCGTGAAGGCTGAGAAAGAGAAACAGATCAAATATCTAGACTTAGCACACGAGGTTGTTGACATGTGGAATGTGAGCTCGGCTATCATTGTGCCGATTGTCGTAACGGCCAATGGCCTGATAGCCGAAAGCCTCGACCAACATCTCTCGAGGCTCTCGTTAGGCGGTTGGATCAAGGGCCTGATCCAGAAGGCAGTACTCCTCGATACGGCTCGCATTGTGAGGAGATTCCTGTCTCTGCAGCCCTAACCACCGGTAGCTTGGACCCTGCTCCCGACACCGGCGGAACACTATTTTTTATATTTTTAAATGTTTTTTATATAGTTTTTAAGAAATATTTAAAAATGTATTTTATATGTTAAAATTTTAAATAAAGGGAATAATAATTTATTTTTATTTCACTCAAAAAGGTACAATTGGATTAATAGCAATAAGATACATTTATAGCTTATCCTTTGGGAGAGCTGGAGTCTGTAATGGGTACGGGACCTGTATGACAGATCTCCAGGCTCACACCATTAAAAATACAATATTCTATTGCACTTACGTACTACACATTATCAAAACTCCAAGTACTGAGAGGCAGAGAATTGATATAAAAAACAAGGAGTTGTGCTATGTGTGTCATTGTAGAGTGTTGTCTGTTCGTGAGTGCAATATAAGTCCTCACGCCCAGCGCCCGCGAAGGGCACTGGGCGTGAGCACCTACTTGCGCGAGAGTGTGTGTCTGTGTGTGGTTAACAAGGTGAAACGTGATCTAAGATTAATTTGAGTACGTGAATATTTCCGATAGACGAATTTATTTGAGAATATTTAGAATATCTTCAGTCTCCGCATAATCCAATTCAAGTAGCCATTTCGTAACAGTTTGTTTACACTTTGATCTGCACATAGGGTATATATTTAGGGTATTATTAGCCTTGTTATAGACGTGGCTACTGAGGAATGGGAAACTACGTTGGGCCGAGCGACAATTTGTGCGAAAGGAGGGACAAACAGTATGTTTACGTCGTTGGGAGCTAAATTTGCATGGAGCGTAGGGGGTTTGAGAATGTGTGGTTAAAACAAGATTAAGGATAAATAATTTGCGAACAGAGAGAACCGTACATGTGTTATAAAGATCGATGGTAGGAAAGCGGTAAGGTAACCGCCATCCAACCTTCAGGAGTGCCCTTTGAGCACGTTCCAATTTGAGCATATGAGATTTTGCTGATCCGCCCCAAGTAATTATACAATATTGTATAAGCGATTGGCAGAGAGAGAGATATACAAGTCTTAGCACCGTAGTGTCCGCAGCGTGACGAAGGGACTTAAAAATGTAAATCAACCTACGCAGTCGTGACGTAAGTGTGTTTATGTGAGTAGAGAATGACAGGCAATCATCAATTTGTACACCAAGATATTTAACACAATTGATGCGAGAAAGGCAGGGGCAATTACAAGCTGTTAGGAGAGGTGAAATACAGGAGTGGGCAATCAAAGAATAAGGAGTGGAAGGAGGTTTCCCAGCGGAAGAGAATGAAAAGGTTAGGTAATTAGTTTTGTCTACATTCAACGTAAGCAAGTTTTGAGCCAACCAGTTGGTGACAAGGTTGAGTCCGGATTGTGCATGCCGGAACACCAGCTCCCAGGAATCTCCGTGGAACAGTAGGGCAGTATCATCAGCATAGGTGAAGATGGATGCATTAGGGAGTATTAACCGGCAGAGCTCATTTATATAAATGAGAAAAAGGGTTGGGCCGATAATACTGCCCTGGGGGACCCCGTATGATATTGGGAGCTCGTCGCTTGTCCAATCACCGATCCTGACACACTGTCGCCTACCCGTGAGGTAACTCTCGAAGAGAGCAAGTTGAATGCCTCTAATACCAATCCTTTCAAGTTTAGCAATAAGATTGGGGACAGATATCGTATCGAAGGCTTTTGCCAGGTCCAAGAAAATACCAATTACCTTCTGCTTTTTGTCCAGGTTAGAGAAGATGTTAGTGGTTAGGTCTAGCACAGCATTATTTGTAGAAATTCCGGATCGAAACCCATATTGGGATGAAGAAAGAAGATTATTTTGCTCTAGGTACTTAACCAACCTGTTATTCATGAGCCTCTCAACTAATTTTGAAAGTGTAGGCAAAATTGATATAGGTCTGTAGTTATTTGATCGATCTCTGTCCCCACCTTTATGCACAGGATGCACTACTGCTAGCTTTAGCGCATTTGGAAAGATGCCGGAGGTAAAAGCTAAATTACATATATGAGTCAGATGGGGGGTGAGATGATTTTTAAATTTCTTAAGAAATGTGCCCGATATGCCATCAGAACCCACCGCACAATCACTTCTCAGTTTCCCGATCAAAACATCCAATTCAGATTCGTCTGTTCCCAGCATGACGAAACTGTTAGGATATTGTGGGAGAGCATCGGTTAGTGGAGGTAAGCATATGGAGCCGTATGGTACGTTTTCAGCTAATGTACGTCCAACGTTAGCAAAGTACGAGTTCACTTCATTTACAGAGCGCTCCGGTTCGGAGGAGGACAGAAGAGCGTTGGCATGTGTTTTAATTTTTGATGTATAGGTGATAGTTTTTATAGCATCTCAGAGTTTTTTATTATTATTTTGTGCGTTAGTTTTAAGGGCTTTATCATGATTAGTTTTAGGAGTTTTTAGTATCTTAGAGCAGTAATTCCTGTATCTTTTAAAAGTTGTTTCAAGTATTTTATTTTCGGGATTTTTTTTTAATTTCATATGCATATTGTCTCGATTTCGTAGGCATCTAAGGAGCCCTGGAGTCATCCAGGGCTTCCTCAGTCTTTTACGGTTGGGCACAACTTTCAAAATAGAGTTTTGAACTATGATAAGGTTAAGGGTGTTAATAAAGAAGTCAGTTGCTTCATTTACATCTGGGGTGCTATAAACGGGGCTAAAATCGGTCTTAAGTAGGTCCAATTCAATCCCGTCAAAATCCAAAACCCGGGTCTGTCTAGCCTTTTTCAGTGAAGTATTGGGAGGGTTTTTGCTCTCCAAAAATAATAAAACAGTGTCATGATCAGTGACCGAAGTATTGGCGACGAAACAAAAAGCAGCTCTTCTTGTTTTTAAAATTAGGTGGTCGAGACAGGTGTTACTTTGTCGCGCAGGAAGAGTGTGTGCTGGCAGCACACCGTGATAGGCGAGCATAGTCAGATACTCAGTTGCACGTGAGTCAATACTGGTTTCGGAGATGTTAATGTTTATGTCACCGGTTAAAATTATGTTTTTGTAGGAGGATACCGATTTTAGTACTTCATCCAAGGAGTCCACGAACGCGGAGACGTTCCGAAGAGCAGGCGGGCGATAGACTGCAATCAAGGCGGTATCATTGTTGATTATTAACAACAAACAGTTGGCATCCTGGACCAGGGGTTCCGATACAGAAACCTGAATGTGAGAACGGAAAAACACCACCACACCCTCATTCTGCGAACTATGTTGATTAGTAGAGACGCAGGTATAGTCATGGATTGAAGGTAGAGTAGGAGAGTTAAAAAGCCAGCATTCCGTAAGAACTATGAAATCCCAGGATGTATTACTTCTTTCCAAAAGCATTGTCAATCCATCAAAGTTCTTAATTATGCTACGTATATTTTGACAGAGAAGTGAGAGAGCATTTTTGTGTAAATCAGCAATAGCATTGCAGTCCTCAATCATACAGGTTGCAGACTCAGCCACTGAAATACTGTCCAGGTCAGTCTGTATGTCATTTAAGTTATCGAATTTTATAACAAAGATAAAACATCAAGCTAAGGCGGCAGTGATTACAAATTGTTGTCGTGAGCAATATCAGAAAAATGTGACTTAATATTCGGATTACTTTAAAAATAATGTAAAAACAGCTGATGTCCATTGGTGCGTAGTGGGTATCGAAAGTGAATGAGGTAGCATATGACCTTGGGTAGTGTTGTGTGTAGTGTAATATTACAAGCAAAAAAATACTTAAACTAAAACGAGTATAACTATGGGGCCAAATAAATATAATTTTGAAGGAACTCAGTCACAAAGCGGCGCCCATTAGTTTATGTAGGTCGCTTTCGCAGTTTACACAAAACGGGATCGCACCTGCGGCCTTTTTTATATAAATTTTCCCATGGCTCGGCCAGCAGCTATCACATTTACCCTCTTTCTGGAGTCTGCGGCCCAAGTAGTAAAGATGTTTGGCATAGGAAGTTAGGGACTCGGCTATATAAATAGGTTTCGGCGGGCCTGGTAGATCAATACTTGCTGTCGACAGTTTATTGTTACCGCTTTGCTTGTTAAAGTTTCGGGTGGCTTTCAGAACATTTTCCTTCAGGGTTGATGACTTCAATTCCGCAACAACAGTACCAACGGTGTCAGAGTCTTTTTTTGCCTTCAGTCTGTAAATATTATTGACTTCAGAGGGTTTTATTTCTTCATTAATTACAGTCCCAATCTTACAAAGGTTTTTCATTAGGGATTCCTTACTTTCTGAGACAGTGGCAGGCAGGTTATTTATCTCAAGCAAAGCAGAGCGAGAGCAGCTTTCCAAGTAATCAACTTTGGATTCTAGAGAGGAAATCTGCCTTTTAAGGGTAGAATTTTCTCGCTCAGTTGCAT
Organism: Agrochola lota; assembly: GCA_947364205.1. Classification (NCBI taxonomy): domain Eukaryota; kingdom Metazoa; phylum Arthropoda; class Insecta; order Lepidoptera; family Noctuidae; genus Agrochola; species Agrochola lota. Next base: position 12,317,568 of record OX376235.1, on the reverse strand, counting down.
CCAGTCGTTCCATTAGTTCATCGTACTTTCCGCTGACAAACTCCACAGATGATTGAATCTTAGAGTTCTGTTCCGATATTTCGTCCATAGTGGACTTAAGGGAATCGAACTTTCGGTTTTGTTTCGACTCAAAATCAGTGAAAAGTTTAGTGATTTCGGATAAGAGCAGCGAATTGTCCGATTCGCTAGCCTCAAAATGTGTATCATCGCCGAGACGGCGTTTTGTTCTGCGGTTAGCGTTAACGAAGATATCTTTAATTCGGTCCTGATTTTTCGAAAAAACGCTCAATTCCGGCTCGGATGAAGCTGCGTGGAGACTTGAGGCCGGCGGTGATTTATGTTCGGGCCCTGAGGACTTTAATACAGCAGCGCTTGACAGTGGCGGCGAGCGCTCCATGCGAGGCATCGTGAGCAGCAGGGTGACGTAAAAAAGGCCGAAAGTACTCACGGTTATACTTATACAAAGTTAGTAAAGCTCGCGAAGCGATGTTTGTCGTAGTCCTATTATCAAAAACTGCGCTGGCGGCGAAGCGATGAACGCAGGGTCTTGGAGGGAGCGAGACAGCAATTATGAACACTGCGCTGTTCCCACGGAGGTGAAGGCGACGCGAGCGGGGCGCTGCTTGTACGACGGCGGCAGCGTTTTGGTCGCGGGCTCTCGTTGATAGACAATCGCTCCATGTAAAATACTGGTATTCAGCTGCATCAGGTTAGACTGGAAGGCGACCCCAACATAGTGGTCAAGTAAGTGTCTGACACGCCCTCCCGCTCCGTCCAGAGCGGGAGAAGTTATATGACAAATTCCCACCCATAAAAAAAAAGGCCCTGGACAACTAACAGTGATTTTTTTGTTGAATCGTTCAAATAATATATTCCGTCGGTTGGGGGGTTGCGAAAGCACCTGCGCATTTGTGAGACATATGCAGGGACTCATGGGCTCAGGTACAACCCTAAGAAGAGTGAGTACATGATTTTCAAGGTGGGTACCAAATGTTTCTCTTTTATAACTCCGATCACTCTTTGCGGTGCTAGTCTAAATAGGGTTAACCATTTTAAGTGCCTGGACCACTGGGTTACAGGTAACTTGTCTGACAATGAGGACGTCGAGCGGGAACGTAGGGCGCTGTCTGTTCGCTGTAGGTTTGCACGATGTACTGAACAAGTAAAGGTGACCTAATTTAAAGTCTATTGTCAGTCTTTTTATACGTGCAGCCTATGGGCCAACTACGTGCAGCGAGCATACAGTGCCATGCGCGTGCAATACAACAATGCGTTTAGGGTGCTGCTAGGCCTGCCGCGGTTTTGCAGCACTTCGACGATGTTCGCGCAGGCGCAAACTGATGATTTTTATGCTATTATTAGGAAGAGGAGCGCCTCGATACTAAGTCGCTTACGATGCAGCACTAACAGTATCCTCAGCGTATTGTCCGAACGGTGCCGATGGGACTCGGTGGTGTTGGAGAGATGGATGCACCTGCATGCTGGCGTTCGTCACCATTTATTATGTGATTTATCTTTCATCATTATAATTAAATGTAATTGAATAAATTGTAACCTAATAACTATATAATTAATATATTATAATTTAACTTTAAATATTTTTGAATGCAATGTTTTTAATGTTTGAATCCTTGTGTATATTATTTCTATGTAATTTGTAATACTTAATATGGGAATAATTTCCTGAAATAAATGATTATTATTATTATTTTTATCTTTGACATTTCTCGGGACCCTGGGGTCCCGGATCTTTTGAAGGCGTATGAGGGGCCGAAGCCAACTCGCAGAGGCCCGTTAGGCGTTTTAATGAAATGAGGAACCAACAGACGATTATACCTTTATGCACTATGCAAGTAGGTACACCCAAGGACAACCCCCGGTTGGTATAGAACTATTGCAGGATATAAAAACAAAGATAATAACATCGTTACATAGGGGCCGGGTTTCAACAGGGGTAAGAATAAAAAAACGAATATAATATTTTACTTAGCCGAGGAAAGGGTCATTGACTCCTACCGCTGCGCCCGTGTTGCCGTCAACCATAATTATTTTGTTACGCGTAATTTTGAATCTGTGATATCTTTTAAACTACTTACCTATTAATTTAAATGACATGATGTCAAGACATATTTTAATTTTAATAGCATATTCTATTGGATAAGGATTAATATGATACCGGTCAAAATAGCTTCGGAAATAACAATGAATTTTTTATCAAATTCTGAATGAGAATGAATGAATTCAGACATATGCCACTTTTTAACATGTACAAACCTGTAGAACATAAATTTTATGTTTAAGTAACGGTTTACGCGGTGCACGCCAGTAAACCGCCCAGTCGGCTTGATTTTTCCGACATCTTCAACAATAATCGTCATATTTAAGCCAATTTACACCAAACCTTTAATGAATTATACACCGTTCGGTGGGTTTTGAGTTTATCGCGTGCAGACAGACAAGACGCGCCGTGGGATTTTGTTTTGCAATACATATGTAAGGATTTGTATTCAAAAATTTTTTTTTCATAAAATCAACAACAAATCAAACATTTTAGAAATTTTAACGTAAGTAAACATAACAAACGAAATAAATTATTATTAATTTTATTTGAAGTTAAGATTTATAATACTACATGTATACATATCATGTCACGAAAGTTATGACCCCCCCCCGCCTTGTCACACTTTTTTGACCACCGGTTAACGTGTGACGTAATTTATGGATGGCCCCTTACAACTAAAATATTTTTTTTTTAGTTGTTGCTCCCAAAATAAATAACATGATTGTTTTATATCAGTATAAAAGGTTTGGGTAGCATACACATCTTGATAGAGGCTTGAAGGTGTCGCCCGTAAATTCGCAGGTATTGGGGTAAAACTTTTCTATAACATTTTTTAACGTATTCGATTGCTTGAAATTTTTGGTTTCACAAATAATGGATACCTGTACAAAAAAAAAAGATATTTACGTAACGTAGATAACACTAAGATTATATTATACACAGGGATCTTTCTGACATGGGTCTTTTCTAGATAAGGAACCACGTCATCGATTTAAGACTTTTTTAAACTATCATCGTCTCTTAAAATCTTTTTCAATATCAATGCTTAATGAATTTACGTTTGGCGGTTAAGCAGTTTATGATGAAGTTCGCTTCTTCCTGCAACACTGAACCCAGGTTAGCCTAAACTCACCCCTGATGGGGGTGAGTTTTTTCAGAGCTCCAGGGCTACAGAAATGTGTGCATGTAGTCGCCAAAAATATAAATACTCACCGTAGCCGAAGCCGAAGCCTATTAATGTAGGCCAAACGCCCACTACGGTTACCGTAGGTACGTCTTGTCAAGTGTAACGTTTAGCATTATAATTATGTATTTTAATGGTAGGTATCTTACGTAGCTATCAAGTAATTTATCTTCTTCAAAACAACTTTTTTCCACTTCAAAATATATTAAATTACATTGCATGTTTTTGATCACTTTTAAAATGTTGTTTTGTGTTGTTTCCTTTCCTGGCGCCACACGTATCTAAAACCAGATGTATATATTTAGGGAATAGATCAAACATTATTATTGTACTAGTTTGATGAATCGATTCTTACGGTCATTGTGAAAATACGACCTTCAGCTGCCTTCCCGTGTAAAATAGTCCGTTGTATATGCGATAAATCTATATTGCTTCCAGACACGACACAAACCACCCTGAAGAAAAAGTTCACTGAGTTTATCTTCTACTGCTACTTAATTGCGTAACACGCCCATACTCGCAATAGGATTCGTAATTGTCCGCTCAAAAATATTTACTGCATCGTTTTAAGGGTTTTAAGGGTCGTGCGTAACTTCGTTAGTATGCACGACGGACACACTAACGCATCATCGGCTGAGTGTGTAACGTTGAATGTTTTATTAAGTTCTGGCGTTACACGACCTTATGATACAAGATGTATCTTCCGTCAGATGTGCGACCTCCCTAAAAGACGGATTTGTGCAGTACTGCCCTACTAAGCGCAAAAGCGGTATCTCAAGGAAAGCGAGTTTCGAGATAGTTGGAGTTTTGTAAAATTATCTTTCTTTTATTTTGTATAATGAATTTTTTGCTTATTATATAGAATTTATATATTATATTGGATCTATTTGTTACTACAATAGTTTAAATATCAAAAATATATGTGGATATACCTTTTTCATGAGATACTACTACACCGCTTAGTAATTATTCAATTTAAATTTGAGTTACCGCTTTTTCTTTAGCTTTTCTCCTACATTTATGCATACAAAAAAATATGAATTTTCTATCGAATAAAATATGTATTATTCAAAGGAAAAAAAAAAACGATCAAAGTATATTTATTAAGTCTTTTATTAATCAGATTTATTATGGCATAAAAATATTTGCAAAAAAAACGGATTCTATGAAATGAATCTAATCAAAAGTAGGGAGTTCTCTCCAAAAGGACATTCTGTTTTGAGGTATAATATTTAGAAAAGACTTCAAAATATTTTCTTTCTTGCAAATGCCTTCCATTGCAGTTTTCTTCTTTGGTAGTGGCAAAACTTGAGCTTTTAAAATTTTATTGTCGATTATGCTCGCTCTGATAGGGTCTTTATTGAATCCAGTTCTGAATGTTAAATCAAAACTGCCTCTATTGACTTCTACTTCGACCATTTCATTTATATATGGTGGCGGTTTAATTCGAGATAGTTTATACTGTGTCGTATAATCTTCTCAGTCATAAAAATCTTGTAGAGTCACGAAATTACACCATTGAACACGTTAATACACATATTTTTACTAATAATAACACAGGAATTTCAAGATTATGACCTCTTTGCAACGAAAACAAACAAGTTATGACACGAAATTGTCAACAGTAAGGTTAAATCACTGTAAAAAGTATTAGAAACCCAAGCGTATCATTCAAACCATAAGAGCCAATTTAATTTGCCACTGCAACCGTATCTCATAAAGTAAAAAGATTCGCGGATCAAGTAAGCATTCAAATACCAAGCGTCATAGCGGTAAGTCAGTACTTCACGCGTTAAACATATTTGCCGCTTATCGGCTTAGAAAAAATGCTGTTCTTTTTAAAGAGATTTGGCGGTATTTAAATATACGGCTGTTTGCCTACGTAATATTAATAAACCTCTAATAACTTTAGTAATATCTCTAATATCTTTAGTCATTTATGGTAAAACTGAGATAGGGAAATCTTTCTTAAGGGTGTTTTTATATGTTTTGAACAAGATAACGCTAAAAGGTTTAGTTCATTAGATGCGTATTTTTTAAAGCTATCCGATGGCATAAAAATCAAATTTACGATTTTTTTTGAGATACCGCTTTTGCGCTTAGTAGGGCAGAATAGCACCATCAAATATGGAAAAAGTTGTTTTCCAATTTGTAGCATTTCTAGTACTTTCTAACTATGTTTGCCCAGCACGCTTAGCATGACCACAACAGAAACGGGTTTTGTCGACGGAAGATTATACAAAATGACAGATAAAGAATCACAATCTGTCATTTTGTCTATTCTCCCATGGGCAAAACCCGTAGAAAACCTGTTTCTATGGTTGTCATGCTACGCGTGCAGAAGAGTATTTTAATCCTTATTACGAATTTGCATAGACTGTCAACGTAAAAAGAAAGCGTGAGAATAGGGATGATGCCTGGGTAAAAAAAAGAAATTATAATTAGTCCGTCAATCAGATAATAAAAAATATTAGACTCATATTTTTGTTTTATCATATTAATAAAAAAATACTTAGATAAAAAGCATTAAAGTTGGGGAATGGGGGTCGGTACGGCACGAGTCGGGTCACAAGTAAGTATAAAATGTACATACTCGTGACGTCATGGCACATTTTAACTCAATGTATTGCCGTAACCTTTTGAAAACGTAAAAAAAAGACAATATACGTGTCCAATATTTTTTAATAATCTAACTGACGGACAAAAAAATATCATTTTTAGTCATCTCCCTATTGCCTTTTCTAACTGAATGTATAGCTTGACCACTCTCAAATGACGCGCCCCACTACCGCATTAGCCATAGAAATCCCCATTACCGTGTGCGTAAATGCAGTAGTGGGGCGTATCATTTCAGAGTGAACAAGCCATGCAATAGAAATCTTTTGGGGTAGTAACCATGGTTAAGGTACCTGCCCTTACTGCCCCGTGTCAAAAATACCTTGTATACCATTATCAACATAGGAACGTTGAATAAGTTGGCTTTTAATTTTTATATTCCTGCTAGCTGTTGCTTGTCGTGGTGGATCCACGGATGGTTGACCCGTGCCACTTCCATGCTAAGGAGTGTACTAATATTTCTATTATAAAAATTTTTTGTACGTGTGTATGTCACTGAAGTTTTCCTAAACGGCTGCACCGATTTTGATGAATTTTATACGTGTTTGAGTGGACTGGATAGTCTAGATTCACAATTGAATCCGGCGCTGCGATCGAGTTCTAAGACACAGGACAGCGTTAATAAAATTTAATTTAGATAATTAAATTTAACTTACGTTTTCCCATGTAACTCTGGAAGTATGTTAGGTATGCACATAAGGGCGCCTAAACTGATTGCGCCTGCGCCTTCTGCTACTAATTTTTCCTCTTCTATCAAATGCAAGATCGCTCGTGCCGTCCAGTCGTCATGGATCAATACCTTAGGTCGTAATGTTTTATTAGGGTCTATCTTCAACACTTGAAGCTATTCAACAGGATTGTGTACAGTACTCGGCTGTTAATAAAAGCACAAACTGTCTTGTTCCATATTAACGGCCGGGATTTGAATGACCGTTTTCCGTAACACTAGGCGACATGTAAATGTAGGTACTTATCTACCTATTAAATAGAACATAGATACGGGCCCGTTGTCTCTTTTATTGCATAAACCTTGGAATAAGATGAGTCTGAATATATTTGTGTAAAACTATTACTTATATCATGTTTATTTAGGCAAATCAGAGCTACTCTAGATATAAATCGTGTTTGTTGAAGAAAGTTGGGGCAATTGTATACTAACATGATACACGTCGTTGCGAAAATTTTTAGGGTTCCGTAGCCAAATGGCGAAAATGGAACAGTTATAATAGGGATGATGCCTTGGTAAAAAAAATTAAATTCTAATTAGGCCGTCAGTCCGATAATAAAAAAATATTAGACACGTATTTTTTGCTTTATCATATTAAAAAAAAAAATACTTAGATAAAACGCATTTTAGGTTGGGGATTGGGAGTCGCTACGTCACTAGTATGTATAAAATCTACATACTCGTGACGTCATGGCACATTTTACCTCAATGTATCACCGTAATCTTTAGATTAGGTACGTAAAAAAAGAAAAAATACGTGTCCAATATTTTTTTATAATCTCAAAGACGGACTAAAAAAATTTTTTGTCTACATCCCTATTGCGGTATGTTACACAGCTATTTTACTCAGAGACAATGCACAATTTCGATGAAAATAGGAAAGAAGGTGTATGCTCTGCAAATAATTAATGTAGATGTGCCTATGCGTGTTGGGTATCGTCTTCCCATATTCTTAAAAAGATTATGACGATTCTGTCTTTTTTAAAGTCATTGCTTTCTGAACACGACAGATAATAGTTACTGCTTACTAACATAATTTCTCTGGAAAAACATTGCTTAATAAAAATAACATAATATTTCAAAAAATAAAAATAAACTTTTTTTTATAAACTGTTTAGTACCTATTCCATGCAAAAACAATCCAGAAGGTTTTACACGAATTCATTCAGAGTTATCTAATTCTGAGGTTATATCCCCCAGGGCTTCCACTAAAAGTGCGCTTTTATAAGCGCACTGTTCGATTTTCAAATGGGTAGGTACGTGAGGTGAGACATACTAGTTTGTCGATAAGTGACCGTGCTGTGTGGAATGCGTTGTCACCGGCTTTCGGCACAGTAAGTGAGGCCGCTAAACTCTTCTCAGCTGTAGTCCTGTAGGGTCTCTCGTTATCTAAGGCCTTAGCAAAACTACAGCTTTTGCCTGCTTCTATTCCCTAGCAACAGAACAAGTTTAATTTTAAGACATTTACTTAATTAACACTATTCATGCACGAAATGATAAAACTATTAACAGAAATCAAGAGGTTATCGGTGTTCGATGCGATAAGTACAATGACACAAGTGTTTTCAACATGCTTGCCGCAAAATGTACCTACTAAGTATGTATTTCTATAAGCAAAGTCACATTGTAGTGATGTTATTGGTGTTTTTAGGGTTCGGTACCTCAAAAGGAAAAAACGGAACCCTTATATGATCACTCGTGTGTCTGTCTGGCTGGTTGTCTGTCACAGCCAATTTGCTTCGAATCTGTTACTGGACCAATTTAGTTTAAATTTGGTTCCTACACATATGAATTTCTGTGACCCAAACACGGACGTGTCACGGAAATAAAACTACTTATTTTGAATATCACTTTTCGGAGGCAAATAGTTTTTTTTTTAAATATGCAAACTGTACCGTGACTTATCAAATGCTTGTTGGCTTGTTGTGAGAATCCCAAATATATATTTGGGATATATATTTTTTATAATTTTAAAACAAATACTTTTAAAAATATTTAAGAAAATAGGTGAAAATTGACCATCTTTGTCTCCGAAACTACTGAGCTAAAAATTTTGAAAAAAATACATAAAATGGTTCTTTTCTCATAGATTACAGGAAAACCTGTAAGAAGTATATATATGGTCTTAAAATAACATGGTAAATCTCTCAAAATTGTGCATACAAGCTTACATTTGCAGTTGGAATGTATTGGAGAACATGTTTTTCAACTACAATATTAAAATTGTAGATGAAAAACATGCTCTCAAGTTTGTTCTTAGGATAAATTCATCCCAACTACGGAACTCTTCATTGTGCGTGGTCCGACACGTACTTGGCCGGTTTTTTTTAACTATGAAAAAGAAAATAACGTTACGTATATCAGAACGGCGGGTTTAACGTGTTTGACAACTGTGGCTATGCCTGCTATCAGTCCCCCACCACCGATAGGAACAAGGATGGCGTCCGTCTCGGGCAACTGATCTAATATTTCAACGCCGATACACCCTGCTCCGGCTATCACTTTAGGATGGTCATATCTGAAAGGCCAACTTTTTAATTAATAAGCTCAAACACCTTTTCTATTTTGTAGTGGCGTAAGCATACAAAAAAATATTTTCTTGCCAGTGTAGGTAGATTCAGTCTCTAGAGAAAAAACGCTGAAACCAAGGGCCGTTCAAGTATTACGTAAGCACCAAAGGGGGATGGGGGGGTCTTTGCTTTGCTTTGCTTATTTTTGATGACATGGGGGACGGGGTGTCTGGATGGTGATTACGTTAGCAATATTTATTTGTCGGAAATACGTTACTGAGTTGACTCATCGGGACACCAGCGCTGCCTCGTGGCGGCGGCGCTCGACAGAGTCTACAACATAACGCTCGGACCGGCCGCTGGCTGGGGCTCAGCAGAGCAGACTTCATGGGCTTCGCGGTCAAGTAGTGAACACCTTTAGAAACTGTCGCGCGTTTCGAATAGTTGTGTCTACAGTGTGTGAAATGCTAGTGTGATTAATTGGATAGTCAATTAAATCTGAACTGCAACGGTTTTTCTATTGCGCAATAACCAACACTACCCATTAGTACGCCCACAGTATTTAAAATATGCCTGATAACGAAAGAGACACATACCATCCTACGACATATTAATTTACTTTTTCTGATTTTTCTGCAAAATTTTGTAGATTCTGATTTTAATTTCTACTTGTCTATGTTTGAAAGCGAAAAGCATTTTCAGGGATTCCCCAAAATAATTGATATTGCTTTCTCGCTCTCACGCGTTGTTTTATGGTAACACATTCAGTGCCGCCGGAGCTCTCCCTACCTAGGTTCACCTAGTCGCATATGGGATGCCGGGAGCCCTCGCGGAGGGCTCGTTATAAATGTAGGCTTTTGTTAGCGAACACAGCATTATAAACAGAAAAAAATTAATAGGATGTATATTTTAACAAGATTTATATTTACATTTTTTGTTCACGGTTACAAATATTCACAAAAAAATTAAAAGGTTCGAAAATATGTATAGCGACAACAACCCCCAAAAACACAATTTTACTTCGTTTTACAGTGTTTTTTAACACGGTTTTAAACCGCACCGTTGACCCTCCGCGATGTTTGACTTTAGCGCAAACTTAATGCCGGCAACCCTCCCGGAGGGTTCACTTCCAATGTATGGAGCATGGCGTGTGAGTTCTATGAAAAGTGGGTGGATTCGAAAGTGTTAAGTTAGAAAAAACCGAAGTATGGAAATTATTCAGTACAAAGAAGTCGCTCGACGCACAGAAAACGCCTGGCAGAACTATTGGTCGATGAAACATAGAGCTCATGAAAGGACCACTCCCGCCTTCACTGAAACGAAAGCTCATGGGCATGTGACATGTGCATTCTTCCTACCCTCACCTACGGAGCGCAAACAGTGTCTCTATACAAAGCGTCAAAAGTCCGCACTTGGAGTCTGCCAACGGGCTATGGAACGAAGTGTAATAAGTGTCAAACTCACAGACCGCAAGGAACTCTATACTTCGTTCCAAAACACAAATAGCGGACGCTGGCCGCACAGTTGCTGGACTAAAGTGGAACTGGGCTGGCCACATCTGTCGCATGTCGGAGCAGCAATACACAAAAATCACCACTCAGTGGCTCCCAAATAGCAGGAAACAACTACGCGGTAAAACTACTTATTTACGGATACAAGAGCGAGCGAAGCGAGCACGATACTTAGGGCACCCCGACTCGGACAGGTTAGCCTCGAACCAAAAAAAAATTACTCAGAATTAGGAGCTCCCCAAGCGGGGCTCCGTCGCCTACATCTTATTTCAAAAAAATTATATTTACCATGTAACAGTATTGAAGTGAAACTTCTATATAGACGGGGGGTATTAGGATTTTTCTGTCACGAAAAAGCGTTACGGCCGCGTGGAAGGGGTAGACGATATATCGCGTGGTGAGCGGCGGCAGCGGCGGACGCAGAGAATAGATTGGAATCTCAAGTTTTTATATTGAACCGATTTGAAAAATTATTTCACTGTTGGGAAGCTACACTATCCCCGGGTGATATAGGCTATATTACATTTTCAAAAAAAATAGGGATCCTTATTAAAACTCCAATAATGTAACCCAAGGTGTAAAAAAAATACCTAAATATTCTTTACATCGCGTGCGCTGCGAAAACTATTGATAATAGAATAAAATAATGTACTACGACTTTGCAGAACACATCATTATTTACAAAAACTGACGCGACAGCATATGTCTAACTATTATAGTTATGCCACAATAAGTGTTTTTTTTATTTTTTAAATTTAATTGATATGCCGCCGCTAGCAAATGTTCTTTATTCGTATCTTGGTATTAATCCTTATCAAAATAAATTACTACATATTCAAGTCTGCTTCAATACCTTTATATAACTTTTTGAATTATTCAATTCGGACATTCCATACGAAATATATCACGAGTTTAAACATGTAAGTACCTATTAGAAAAAAGTTGCGTGGTAGCCGCTCACCCTGCTCGGCTAGCTAGGCAGCGCACCATAAGCATTGTAGGCGTCGCTGGGGTATGGTCCGTACAGGAGGGAAGTAAATGTCAAGAAATGAAGTGCCGTAGGTAGCGTAGGGTAGGTTGTGTAGGTAGTGTAGATAGGTAGGGTAGGTAGTGTGGATAGGTAGGGTAGGATAGGTAGGTCGGTGCGCTGTAGATAAGTACTTTTGAGGGCAACGGCTGTATTAGATGGATACAATGAGCAGATATCATATTTTAGTTATCATAAGCCGATTGTATCTTTCATTGAATAAAACGCAGGTGAGCCGAATGAAGATGGATGACGAAAGATATGCATTTGTTAATGTTCCTTTGTATTTGTAGGTATAAGTACTCTAAACTTATGGATGTTTTTTTTGGTTCCGGATTGAATTCAGTTTTTTTGTTTGATATAATAAAATATGTTTAAATAAAAAATGCATTTATTAAAATGTCCTACCTAACCTAACCAAATATAATATATGCAGTAAACCTGCGAAAAAAAAATGTGTGCTGGAACACATAGTAGAAGTGAAACTTCAACGGACAAGTGGAAAAACGAATCGCAACGGACAATTGGAAAAACGAATCGCAACGGACAAGTGGAAAAATGAATCGCAACAAAATTTTAACTTGAAGTTTTACGGGCAGATGGTTAATGTACTTGTCCAATTTGAAAACCTGCCCGTAAAAATTCAAGTTAACATTTTGTTGCGATTCGTTTTGCTCGTTGAAGTTTCACTTCTACTATGTGTCCCAGCACACATTTATTTTTATTTTTTATATATTTGTCCTTGACGTTCGAAACGTTTGACATTGAACTTGAAAATGTACGTGTCTCCCGTGCCCCAAGTCCCGAGCTCGCTTCACTCGCTCTTGCATGCGTAAATAAGTGTTTTTTTAACCGACTTCAAAAGGAGGATGTTATCAATTCGATTGCTTTTATTTATTTTTTAATTTTTTTATGTATGTTTGGGCATAACTCCGTCATTTATAAACGGATTTGCTAAATTCTTTTTTTGTTTGAAAGGGTATACTTCCGAGATGGTCCCATTGTCATTAAGTCAGGATCTGATGATGAGATCGTGGAGAAATCGAGGGAACTCTTCAAATATTATAGGCACACCTTTAGCGATTTGGGTATTTATTATAATAACACGTGCAGTTGCTCTTGGAAAGCACCATTTTGTGAAGTGGAACTGATGATGAAGACCAAAGATGGCCACCGGAACTACTCAATAATAAGTATTTCATGGGTTGCGATTCGATTACATTAATATGAATACCATGCTATTTATGCTCGTCACAATGTATATGGACAAGTGGAGCTGATGGTGAAGTACCAGGAGAACTCCTCAACGATTAACGTCCCTGCTTCGGGAAAAGCAATATTTTGTAAAAAGGTGATGAGTAGTCAACATTAGGCTATTGTTACTTAGATAAATTACAAACTGACCCACTAAAAAGCGAAAAATAAAAACTTACCGAACCGACTTCCGAAATTTAAGTTATTTTTCACTATGTAGTGTTTTTTTGGAAGTCAGTTTTTTTTTTTTTTTTTAACTAAAAAGGAATATATATTTTTTTTTTTAAATCACATGCGGCAACAAAAAATTATTGTAGAGGATTCTGGAGACCCTCTAGAACCCACAAATAACCTCATATTCTTTCTAGCGAGGCGACACGTTTCTAAACTTCAACCGGCCCTGCAGTGGGACAAACATGAAATATAAAAATTAAAGAACGAAATTATTAGTTACTTCGCTGCGCCGGTCGGTCTGGTCATGGTGGCGGAATGGCGGGAGAGGCTCTTGCACCCTACCGCCGGCCTCGCTACCGTCGAGGCAATCCGGCCAGTACTCGAGGAACGGCTCGGGAGGAGACACGGCTCTCTGTCGTTCCGGGCGACGCAGGTGCTCTCGGGGCATGGCTGCTTCGGGAAGTACCTGTGTCGTATAAACAGGGAGCCGGACGGTCGGTGTTACCACTGCATCCACTGCCGGGAAGACACGGTGCGGTGTAAACTGGCAGAGCAACATCCATGAGAATTTCCACCCCGACAAAAAAAGGTTTGGTTATTTAGGTAATGGATTTATTTATTTATTTATATATACTTTATTGTACACCACAAAAATACATAACAAAAAAATACTAATCAAACACTACAAAATATACAATGGGCGGCCTTATCACTTTCCGCGATCTCTTCCAGGCAACCTTAGAATGGACAGTGATTTACCTGGACATAAAATGGGGCTGTCGTTGGTGCAAATTATAAGTATACAATATACTAGAATAGATACATAGATAAATACATATCCAAAATAATAGATACATAAATACATACATACTAAAGATATACGTATAAGCAGCGAAAAAAAAATGAACACAATAAATAATTACATTTATGAGAACAAGATCACAACGACAAGTAATGTTCCTTCACGAGCCTCTTAAACACAGGTAACGATTGCGCACGCTTTATTTCAGCTGGCAATGCATTCCATAAACGAGCAGCCTGGACAGTGAAGGATTTGTCGAAGAAAGTTGTGGAATGTATAGGCATTCTAAGCTTCAAGTTATCTCTTCATGACCTTAAAAATTTCGTGTGGGAGTCGCAAAGAAAATGGAAACGTTCCTTGAGATAGAAAGGGGTGGAAGGGGAAAAAAGCACATTATACAAAAGGGAAAGAATATGAACATTCCGGCGAAGGCGAATTGGTAACCACTTGAGCTTCACACGATATTCGGAAACATGGTCATATTTGCGCAAACCGAATATGAACCTTATACAGACATTTTGAAGCCGCTCAAGCTTATCAAGTTGGTCTTGGGTAAGGTCAAGATAGCTGGCATCAGCATAATCAAGGATGGGTAGAAGAAGCGATTGGGCAAGCGCAATCTTGGTGGCAGTCGGTAGAAAATTACGTAATCTCTTCAAAGATGCAGCGGATGCAAATAGTTTGCGGCTCACTTCCTGTAGCTGGGCAGTCCAAGAAAAGTTCCTATCAATGAATATCCCCAAGTTTTTAACTTTCTCACTGAAGGGAACAATTGAATTGTCAAAAGAAACTTGGGGAAGAGATGTCCAGTCGATCCTTGAGACCGTCCTAGAACTCCCTACCACCACAACCTGCGTCTTTATGTGGATCATGGTGATGATGACAAGGGTCGAAGTAATTGTAAGTTATTTTAGATAACGATAACATTTAGCAAGTTTTATAGAGCTACGATTATTAGATACATATTTATGTAGAGAAACAATATTTAAACAAGTTAAATATCGTCGCAAAGCACATTTCTATTTAAAAAAAAATTGTGTCACTGTTTTTTTTTTCGTTGTGCACCTGGTTCCTTTCAGCGTTTTTTTTTCTATGGCCTGTAATGAACTTACCCATACTGGCTAGAAAAAGAAATCACACTATATTATTATATTAGAACATTACAAGATCAAGCGTTAAAAATAAATTATATAATTGCTACTGTGTCTTTACATTACCCATTCAGGTAGGTACCGACGCGACCTTGGTCAGCTATTAGTTTAAAAGCGTATGTCTTAGCCTCGTCGATGTTCTTCCCATAGAGCACAACCGTGGCCCCATAATCTTGGCACTGGTTCACGACGAATGAACGGGTCCACTCGGGGAGTACCACAGTTACTTGGATATTCAGTAGATGCCCTTGATGTGCTAATGCCTGTACACAGAAAAAAACGCAATTTCATTTGTAAGAGTGGTGATTTTTTAACTATCTACCTACACTGCAATCTTTAATACAATATTCTTAGGGTGAAATCACACCTGTCTGCATCGATTCACATTTTATCTATTGAAAATGGCTTTTTTGTATGAAGATCGAAACTCAAAGCATTTATTTCAATTAAAACCAATTACAGGCACTTTTGAACTGTCAAGGAGTCGGTCAGTCAAAAAGATGAAGCTAAGTTTTCCCATTGCAACGCGGAGTATGTTCCTATGGAGAAGAACGGGCAAGAAACTCCATGGAGAATCAGAAAGGAGAATAATTGATGTTAACCTACGAATCTTCAAACAAAAGAAGCATTTCCAATAGACAAAATGCGAATAAATGTTGAACTGCACCTACATATATCGGTTTATTACTTACCATAGCCCAATTTCCTACTGACGCCGTGAAAACACCACCTTTGCGCTGCTCTGAACTTAATTTACGTAACACATATATTGCCGATCGTTCGTGGAAACTGTTCAAGTAAAATATAAGAATAATGAAGTAAGTTTAAGATTTTAAAACATTTAATAATAAGTATATGCACATTCACACAATTGTTTATATACAAAGAAATAAATACCTTCCAGTGACATGCCTAGTCTCTACTTTAAAATATAGAGCCATGTCAAACTTTTTACAATTTTTTGATTTCTGAAAATAAATTAACATTTATGTGGTGTGTTACCTACCTGCTATAATAATTATGTTTCATACAGGCAGACGGACATAAAATGATGAATATTCGAATTACGAAATGACGAATATTGGAATAACGAAATTAATGATAAATATTGGATTCCGTAATGGAAAATAGGAATTACTGTTTCTGTTGTAAAATTTCTGAATTTCTGTTTGACAAACCATATTTTTGGTTTATAGCAGGGATCGTACTTAACCCACTTAGAATTAAATCGTTCAAACAGTAGTCGTTCATTCGATTACCCTTACATTATGGAGGATAATGTAACATTTTATTGTAGGTAGCTTAAACCCGTTCTAACCCAATGAAGCGAGAACCCAAGCATAATGATAACATTTTGGTTGTTGGTAACCCATTGAACGGCTAACCCACTGTATCTAACTAATTGGTTAGGTTAACTAACCCGTACATGGAATTTACTTTCAGGCCGGGACTCCACCAAAGCGGAGATGTGCGGAGATGTCCGAAGGGGACACGAGAAGAGATATTTTTTCAGCTAAGGTATATCAACCGAAGCTGTGCGAAGACGCGTACTGGCTAGACTGGAGCCGAGATGTGTACTGGCTAGAGCTGAGATGTGTGCTGGCTAGAGCGGAACTGAGCTGCGTGCGGCAAGCATTGGATGTTAACGAATTACAGCGCCGCTCACTGCACGCCACTCACATCTCTTCTCGTCTCCGCTGCGCGCCGTCGCGAGCTTGCGAGGCACATCTCACATCTCCGCTTTGTAACGCCGTCGCCCACCTCAATCTCGGCGACTCACAGCTCGCATCTCCGCTTCGACCGCGCCATACAAATACGATACATCTCCGCTCAGTGGTATCCACTGAAGATAAGTAGAGACGAAATGTGTGAATAACGAAATTCTATTGATTATTTATAACACATCTCCTCTCCTCTCGTCTCGTCTCCGCTTTGGTGGAGCCTGGGCCTTATGCAATAATTATTTGGTTTAAAAAAAACCCTAAACACCAACCAAATGTAAGAGGATACAAAATAATTACCAAGAGTGGAGTAGCGGGAACAATGTTTTTTAATATTTCATTTGCTTTCATGACATGGTTATAGTGAATGGCTTTAGGGTTTTTTGGATCACTATATCGGTCATATTCAGGGTCAGTCGCTGTTTTCTGTAAAAGTAAATAATTTATTGGTATATTCTCCAAAGTAATAATGCTTTTTTTTATACTATCTAAGATATATATATTAGCTGTAATGATTTAAAGAAAATACAGGGTTATCGTAAAACAATAACAACCTCTTGTACTCATCATTATGAACAACTTTTCTATGGTACCAAAAGTGAAATCGCGAAAAAATATCTGCAGTTCCGTACGTTTCGCCGAGTTATGCGAACATAAATGTAGGGGAACAGCAGATTTTTTTTCGCGGTTCCCTTTTACCAATAACCCTGTATAAAAAATAAAAAATAATCTGACAAATGTTGAGCTAGCAAATGGGGAATACAGTAAGCTCTTACTTAGAACTTATTTAAGAAAACTTTTACGATAAATTCGACACCGTTATGGCTAGTTCCATAAAGTTGACTCTCATAATAAGTACCTACCTACCTACGCGGTTGCCGCATCAGTAATAACAGAAGGGAGGAGGCCGATACTCAGCAGTGGGTGGAACAAGGCTGCCAACGATGATGATGATGATGACGCAAGCTGGCATTCAACCGAGCGACGAATACCGAGGTACCTACTTAAGGAACTTATTCCTAATCGTAACATCATCATCAAATAGATAGGACTGCTTTTTGGTTTGAGCCTCCTCCTCCCTTGCCCTTTTGTTTTATGTCCAACATGTACAGGTCTTTCTGGCAGACAAACTATATCATCGACCCAGATTGCCTTTATATCTCTCAGCAAGTGTGGCGAAAAAACAATCGGTGGCTGATAACTGTCTCGATAACAAGGGATGCTGAATGAACTTGTGTCTCGTACAGTGTGCTGTAGAATAATACAATGCGAAGAGTAGCACGATGCTCTTGTGCTAGACTACTAGAGACTAAGGCTAAAGCTGCCTGTTCACTGGAATCTAAACTCTGCAGCGGAGTTTAGATTCCATTGGTTAATATTGGCACAGCTCCGCTCCTCTCCCCTTGACTCCGCTCCAATGGACAGGCAGCCTAAGAACGGGTAGTCAGCGGGCTATAACTGCTGACAGGAATCTTAAAACAGTAACTTACTGGACACCAAGGGGATGCAATATTCAATTCACGGTGAGCGAGCGCCGCCGGTGATATGCCGAGAGTGTCCCTACAATCTGGGGGGGTCGGAGGTGGGAGCGGTTCTCTGGGCATATTGAAAGTAGGTAAATCTTATCTATTAGTTATACGTAAACAAGGTCATTTTGGCGAATCTGGTCCAACTGCTATGGTTCGAATTCAAATTATATTACACATTGCATTGGTTTCATTTTTACATAATTTATAGAGTAGGCAGCTGTTGGCACAATACCACAGAGCATAATAACATAGATAATACAATTTAAAGCAAAATATATAGATTATAATCAGATTTTTAAGCTTCGTGCAGACTAGCGCGACGGGACACCGGTATTGTTATACCGTGAAGTTTTCTTAGAAATTGTATTGTTCGAGTCGCGTCGCGCTAGGCCTAGTAAGGCCCCGTTTACTCATTGGTCGTTGCGGTATCCTTTCGGTATAGTATGCTCGTTATACCGAAACGATACCGCACTGCTTTTGTTTCCTTATTAGTCGGTAAGCAGCAGTGCGGTATAGTATGATCTGTACCGAAACGGTACCGCACCGACTCATAGGCGCTCGGTAATCTTTCGGTACCGAGTAAGTATACCGAGCATGCCGATCCCGCAACGCAAACGTACCGAACTACCGACCAGTGAAGAAAGGGCCTAAATTGACGAGAGCAAAATGTCAAACTATAATGTGGCCTGCATGTCGATTCTGTTAAAATATCACCGTGAAAATGCCGTGAAAACTTGCGTGGAGTGAGCTGTCAGTGAAAACTCACTGATGCTAGGGATTGACCAAGTATTACATTTACAATCATAATCGAGATTTTAATTTTTTTTAAATGGTAATTCTATTGATCATTTTATATTAAGTATTCTAAAGCTAGTATTTAAATGTCTAACATTACTATATAGGGGGGGTTTTAATAAAATAGCAAAACAGTTATCCAATCAGAAACTCAATTTTGTTTTATTCTATTTTTTTCCTAGACTAGTCCTTTAATATAAATAGCCTGAGGCGCGCACACCGAATCACTTCACCACGTTGAAGCGGTAAGAATCGCGCTTACGCGCTAGGTATACACTATCACATTGAGGTTTATTTTACTTACTACGTACCTACATACTTATTTAACTTGTAACGCGTCACGTACTTACTTGCGTACTAAATACCAACGTCCAATTAGTACCTACAATGTTTTATTCATCATCATCATATATAACCCAAGTAAAACTGACACTTGTAGCGCGCGCACATCACATCACCGAACTGTTGTCGCCGAGGAAATAACACGCGTTACCATGGTGACCACCCGCGTGATCACTTCACGCGATTCTTAAAGAATCGGATGAAGTGATCACGCCGCGCAGGCGCGCCGCCGAGGAAATAACACGCGTTACCATGGTGACCACCCGCGTGATCACTTCACCCGATTCTTAAAGAATCGGATGAAGTCACAAGTGATCACTCCGCGCAGGCGCGCTGTTACGCACTTTGTTTTTTTTTTTTCCCTCTTTGACGTCCATTTCCATAAGCCTATACGTATTCAGAGACAATAATGAGTACCTATTTAGTTCAATACTTTTAGATAATTCAATGTCTAAATCATACCGTTTTGTACATTTAAAAAGTCAGTTTATTGACTGGATACATTTTGTTTTCAATAATTAAACTAGTTTTTTTTTAATGAACTAGTTACATACTACTTATTTAACCTGTAGGTATGTAACGCGTCACGCATGTGCAGTCAGAACTTATATAAAATAAAATGCAATAAGTAAGTACCAATAAGTACAGCTGCTACAAAGCGCTTTTTCGTAGTTTGCGCATAGTTAGGTACTTACATTGTTAGTTTTATTAAAGAACCTATTGTCATCTGATGACTTGAATGCAATCAAACTCCTAGCGTGATTAATGCGCTTTACGTGTAGATAGATAGGTAAGTATCTCCTTAACTAACCGTTGCCAATAATAAAATAATATTCATTATCATAATGATAATATGAAAAACTGACACTTGTAGCGCTCATTCAGTGTGTCCACTTACGTTTTTTGTTTTTCCCAGTTTGTTAATGAATTATCCCTAAAACCCTATTTTTTTTTTAACTCCTTGATTTAAGGACCTTGATGAAAATAAATAATAACAAATCATTCCACATATTTAATAGCATTAAATACCTACAAAACTTTCATTAACTGACGAGATTACAAACATTCATTATTAATCGAGTGAGACGAAACAAACTATCTCCAGATATAATGCGACTTAGTTCCGATGTCGTCTTTAGCCACGGTAATAGTACAATTAACATGGTAAACTACAATTAGACCGATGACATTCATTAAGAATTTTTCCCCGATATTCCCTAACTCCCTGTCAACATAAAATATCCCTAAACCATGCATAACATCGGTAATTTTTCCCTAGAGAAGGGAAACATCCCTAAAAGTGGAAACACTGCGCTCACTTCGTCGACTCGCCGACGAGCCGTCGCCAAGGTAACCACCGAGTGGAGTGGTTACCATGACTACAGCACCCGGCGAAAGGTTTTTTTTTAAATTTTCCCTCATTGACGGTCCATGGTACCATGTCCATAGGCCTATTCGTATTCAGAGATGATAATTAGTATTTATTTATTTAAATGTTTTCTTATATTTCAGTGTCTAAATCATACCGTTTTTGTACATTTTAAAAGACAGTTAATTGCCTTCATTTGGTTTTCATAAATTAAACTGCTTTTAAATGACCTAGGTACCTTCTTACTAAGTACTTATTTAACATTTTAAATAATAAAATGCAATACCAATAAGTACCTGCAGTTGCTACAAAGCGCCTTTTCGTAGTTTGAGCATAGTTACTTACATTGTTTGTTATAGTAGAACCTATTGTCAGCTGATGACTTGAATGCAATCAAAATCCTAGCGTGATGAGATGCGCTTTACCTATCTAGGTATACGATTTGTGTATTTATCAAATCATAAAACATTTAAAAGATGTGTGCTAAGTACCTAATATTTTATTGTACCTCCTTAACTAAACATTGCCAATAATAAAATAATATTCATCAAATCTTAATCAACATCATAAATTAATACTAAGTTCAACAGACAGCGCGCGCATAGGGCGCACTGCACCTCTTCATAATACGTAAAAAGCACATAGATAGTAATATCGTGTGGGTGGGTGATTTTCGACTTTCTGTGAGCTACACTTTAGAAGATATTCGTTATCTAATTATGTATTCAACCAACGGACCTAGTTAAATTTGCGAAAGTCTAAATTTTGGATTCGTAAGGTACATAATAGTATCAAGCTCCTAATGCTAACAGTATGATAATTTAAAAAAACCGGTCAAGTGCGTGTCGGACCACGCACAATGAAGGGTTCCGTAGGTGGGATGAATTTATCCCAAGAACAAACTTAACATTGTAGTTGAAAAACATGTTCTCCTATACGGAATGTATGTTAGATCATGTTTTTCAAACCGCCAATGAATTTAAGTTGGTCGATTATTACTCGTTAACCTGTAGAGCCTACTTAGCTCTGATAGTTTTCCTTTTAACTTCGTTATATATACTACTGCTGTGAATTTTTTCACAAGACCAAGTACAACCATTTAGCTAGAGGGACACACACACACACACACACTTGACTCTAACAAAAAAATTCAGTTAAAAGCTTAATATTTCGCAAACGGATTCCTGAATCAAAAAATGGTTTGGACGAACTCACAATATTTTTGAAAGACCTTTCTAACTATACCCCACAACATGGGATAGATGAGAAAAAAAAACATGGGGGGTACCCTAAAAATTAATATTTTTCTTGATTTTATTTTACCACTTTGTCGGCATGATTAATATGTATACATATATGCCAAATTACAGCTTTCTAGTACTAACCGTCTCTGAGCTAAGCCGCGGACAGACAGACGGACAGACAAACAGACAGAAAGACAAACAGACGGACATGGCGAAACTATAAGGGTTCTTTGTTTACTACGGAACCCTAAAAATGAGCCCGCTGGCTGGAAGTTTGTCTAAGTAACGAATATCTTCTAAAGTATAGCTCACAGAAAGTCGAAATTTTGGATTTGTAAGGTACCTACATAATGTTTCTAACTCCGAGCACTACTGGGCGATCTGAAAGTATAATAACAATAAAAATTATCACAAGGGGCCCGCTAGCAAGACACTACATAGAAACGTCGTTTAATCAAAAACTATTGAGGTACAAAATACATCTTATTTATTTTCTATAGGTAAAAAATTATGTCCTTATGTAAACCTATCACCTGTTGATAAATCTCGTTGGGACCTGCCAGATAGACCCACACAGTAATATTCCATCATCTAGATTGTTAGATAAGATACAAACCTCGTAACATAAATATTACACACACAAATTGCGCATCACTCTTGCAAACAAGAAAAATTAAAATTATTACAAATGTATTTATTTATTTATTTAAGAAATGTATTTACGTTTCTTTTAAGCTGATAAAATTATGTGTGTTTAGGTTGCTGTAGTCTAATTTAAGTTTTCCTGTTTAGGTACTGTTTTACACACTATGTCTATGTCTCATACCATGTAAATCGATGCTATGTCTGTCATCCAATTCTCCTGTCGCAGGTCTGCTGGAAAAAAAATCTAATTATAAAACTTTATGTATTTTACTTTATTGAGTGTTAACTGTGTACATAAATAAATAAATAAATAAATAGAATTTATTCATTTGCATCACATCAAATCAATTTGCTAATACATATTTGCTACATTTTTCTTGATGCTGGGAACGAAGCGCTGTCGGATGTGTGTGGACCGTACGCCACCACCACTGGAAATAATGGTAAGCATTTATTACTATTTGATTTATTTCATTCCTACACTAATCTGAGTATATTTTTTACAATCAATTGAAATAATATTGTGATTATCATCAGTATAGTAATGTAGTACTTTCAATAAGTATGTATAGCGGTTTGATTTACTTATAATAGGTACTCATTTCAATCAATCATTTTGAGTACAATGAGTTGCAACATTTATTAATTCCATGCTCCAATTTATGTCCTCCTAATATGTATGTTTATCAAAAAAAGTGTGTGACATAATGAATACTTACCAGGATTGATGTGATCAAACCAAGTAGAGACGGTGTTCCTTTATTGTCTTCAGTTCATAAGGCATTACTTAGCAACTGCTGGGTCGATGTGCTAAGAGTCACAGAATGGGCTCATCTGCTAAGAGATAGAATATTTATCAGATTAATCATGTTCACTTGTTTTAAATGTGTGCCTATTCTTTTAGTTAGCTTTCCAGTTTTCCATAAGTTGTGCCTTTGCCGGTCAATCGGTCAGGAACGAGTCCAAATCGTCAAGACAGCGTTTCTTAGGCCTGCCTCGGTCTCGGGCACCCACTGTGTGGCGATCGTGGCACGATTTACCTTTTATTATCAGCAAGTTAGCTAGATACTTGGCATACTTACCTGACTGACCCCCACTCGTTCTTGCAAAGTTTACCATCAGACTGATGATCTAGTTCACTTATTTATGAACAGCAACACAGGGATTGTGGAGTCGAGGCAAAATTTCGTTTTTAATCATTTTAGAAAAACTTTTACTAGCACATGCCAACAATAAGTCTTATTACTATCACATTCACTATTACACACTATTAAATTATTGTCACTGATAAACTAATTCAAAGTAGGTACTAAATAATTCAAACTTTCATTTGTTTATTTGCAGCTTAATTTGTAGATTTTGTTTGGAACTTTAACGATCTGCCGATTGTAAGAGAGAGTCGACTGTAAAATAAAAAACGCTGAGTTGACGCGTCACAATCGAATTTAACGCGTAATATTGCCTGTCTAAAGTATACCTTTCTTGCTCTCACTTACACAGAGTGTAGGAAATACTCGTAGATATGGAGGGAAGGCATATAGCATCACATGTTAAACATGTAACAACATTTTTCCCCGGAATGTTGCATTGTATTCTATAAAGGCTGCGTTCTGAGTTAAGCTGTAATCTATTTGAACGTGCTAGCATCCGTAGGTCCGTACCGAATTAGCGTGAGTGCGGTAACGATGTCTCGTGAAGCGTCATCGTCATAGATGTCGTCATGATATGCACCATCTTGCTATAACGCCGACCATGCCCTAAGTTAATATCACCGTGAGCGCTGACAAAAATGGCAGTTGTTCGATTTTGTTTTGAGCCGCCTAACGTTAGCCCACGTTTGCACAGACGTAATAAAATGGCGTACCGCGCTTGGAAAGGAACAAATGGAAAGCGATAAATCTGTTCGAACGGCCGCGGTTTTTTTCCGCCGCGATTTTTTATTGCGCGATGCTCGATTTTCGACGCTCGGCGTTGAACGTTGAATAAATGCGACTTAAGAAGTTCTGTTCTTGTGTTCCCACGGTTGGAAAAAATTGCGCGATTTGGTCCGTATGGTATGGCGCGCCGCCGCGCCGGCTCATAGAGTGCAGACGTGCCGCATGCTCAAGGCCGTTCATTATTCAAGGGATGCATCCAAAATTTTCATTTTGGTCTCTTGGTCTCACAAGGAGCTACTGCTAATAATTTTGCGGAACCCATCATACATCCATATTGCATGAAGAGTCGATTTCAACGGCAGGACAAATCGCACTTGGCGCTTTTATTCCGCCGCGATTTTATTACGTCCGTGCGAACATGGGCTTAAACTAACGTGGTATTTTCAAAATTGTGTTCCTGGCTACCGTCGCCCCCTAACCAAAGAAGAAGAAGCCATTTGTGATCTAATCACAAATAATATGTTCGTTTTGACGTTGAGCAACCACTGTGAGCGCGTTCACGAGCGTTCCGAATTGTTGACAGCTCTCAGCTGTCATAATCGTGATAACGAAACAGGAAATTTGGAACGTAAATCATTATCGTCAGCGCCAGTGTTGCCAACCCGTACGATAATTATGGGGGCGTACAATAATTTGGCCAATGATACGATGTACGATAATGAATGTTTAGACATTCATTATCGTACGATATATTTGAGATTTGCTGAAAAAAATATTTTAAATTCCAATAACAAAACGTATTTGTCAAATCAAATGTAAACGCAGAAAAAAAAAAAACGATGTCATTTGTCAAGTATGTAAACATCAACAAATAAGTATCTCTGTGTCTCTCTCCCTCTAGTTTTTATTTAATTTTACAGTGATAACGTTATCACAAAAATATCAAATCAAAACTATGTATAAAACATGGTTTGTGCTGCGTCACCACTGGTGAAGCTTGGCTTATACGTCTCCTTTGACTCTAGTATAAAATTATTCATTGTCTTTTGAGAGCAATTTGAATTGCTATTTGATTTGATTTAGCGTTTTTTTTTTTTCTTTTTTCCGATAATTTTGCCCAAAAAACGATAATTTCGACGTGGAAACTCAATAATTTTAATTATTGGAGTTGGCAACACTGGTCAGCGATCTTGATTGTTTTTTTATTATATTTTATATCTCGATGTTTTTATTCTAATTCCACAGAGTACTTTTTTTTTATCATGCTGAAAGCATGTAACTTTGTCTAAAGTCTATCTATGATGGATTTAGGGATTGGGGTGAGGACGCCTTTTTATTTCGTTTTTTTGCAACCGGACAAGAATGTCTCAGTGTGCATGTGCAAGAACTATGTGAATTGACGTGAAAGTGTTCTAAATAAACATGGACAGGTAAGTAACAAACAGTTGTGTATTGGATAAAGATATTGGACAGAATTTGTTATTTCATCAAACATAGTTAGCAATTTCGCGAGCCATATGTCGCGTTGTGAGTAGAAATTACAGTAGCTCAGACCAATAAAAAAGTATTTTACTGGTCTGAGCTGAGTACACTAGTGACAGCAAAATGTCGTTAGAAACATGATTTAGATACGTTACTACATAATGTACGTACTAGGCATTTTATTAGTGAAATTCACTAAAATTTTGCGTAAATATTTTAAATGTAAAAATGTACTTACCAGAAAATCGAACTCATTGAGCTCGAGTGCGATGTAGAGGCAGCAGGGGCTCTGACAGGCCTAGGCCACACTATCGACGAGTAAGCAGCTTTTTTAACACTTTTTTGAACTAAATCTTATAGGTTATAATTTTTGAGTATTACAAATAAATTTTGCATTTCAGAATAACTGTATATGAGATTGGGTAACTGCCGGCGGGTCGGGGCCCGGAGAGCCCTCTGCACCCCAGCCGGAAGCGCCAGTGGGAACCGTAAGTAGTTCTACAATGTATCTGGTTGTATTACACTAGCAAGAATAATTTTTAATTTAAAATGTCCATCTAGATCTACTCCTGCACCTCGACCACCACCACCACCTCAGATGGCTTAGGTTGTGGTTCCCCCAACCCAGCCCACCACCACCACCATCCCCATCATATTCACCGGCGTCCCATGTTGTGGGGTATCGTTAGAAAGGTCTTTCAAAAATATTGTGAGTTCGTCCAAACCATTTTTTGATTCAGGAATCCGTTTGCGAAATATTAAGCTTTTAACTGAATTTTTTTGTTAGAGTCAAGTGTGTGTGTGTGTGTGTCCCTCTAGCTAAATGGTTGTACTTGGTCTTGTGAAAAAATTCACAGCAGTAGTATATATAACGAAGTTAAAAGGAAAACTATCAGAGCTAAGTAGGCTCTACAGGTTAACGAGTAATAATCGACCAACTTAAATTCATTGGCGGTTTGAAAAACATGATCTAACATACATTCCGTATAGGAGAACATGTTTTTCAACTACAATGTTAAGTTTGTTCTTGGGATAAATTCATCCCACCTACGGAACCCTTCATTGTGCGTGGTCCGACACGCACTTGACCGGTTTTTTTAAATTATCATACTGTTAGCATTAGGAGCTTGATACTATTATGTACCTTACGAATCCAAAATTTCGACTTTCGCAAATTTAACTAGGTCCGTTGGTTGAATACATAATTAGATAACGAATATCTTCTAAAGTGTAGCTCACAGAAAGTCGAAAATCACCCACCCACACGATATTACTATCTATGTGCTTTTTACGTATTATGAAGAGGTGCAGTGCGCCCTATGCGCGCGCTGTCTGTTGAACTTAGTATTAATTTATGATGTTGATTAAGATTTGATGAATATTATTTTATTATTGGCAATGTTTAGTTAAGGAGGTACAATAAAATATTAGGTAGGTACTTAGCACACATCTTTTAAATGTTTTATGATTTGATAAATACACAAATCGTATACCTAGATAGGTAAAGCGCATCTCATCACGCTAGGATTTTGATTGCATTCAAGTCATCAGCTGACAATAGGTTCTACTATAACAAACAATGTAAGTAACTATGCTCAAACTACGAAAAGGCGCTTTGTAGCAACTGCAGGTACTTATTGGTATTGCATTTTATTATTTAAAATGTTAAATAAGTACTTAGTAAGAAGGTACCTAGGTCATTTAAAAGCAGTTTAATTTATGAAAACCAAATGAAGGCAATTAACTGTCTTTTAAAATGTACAAAAACGGTATGATTTAGACACTGAAATATAAGAAAACATTTAAATAAATAAATACTAATTATCATCTCTGAATACGAATAGGCCTATGGACATGGTACCATGGACCGTCAATGAGGGAAAATTAAAAAAAAAACCTTTCGCCGGGTGCTGTAGTCATGGTAACCACTCCACTCGGTGGTTACCTTGGCGACGGCTCGTCGGCGAGTCGACGAAGTGAGCGCAGTGTTTCCACTTTTAGGGATGTTTCCCTTCTTTAGGGAAAAATTACCGATGTTATGCATGGTTTAGGGATATTTTATGTTGACAGGGAGTTAGGGAATATCGGGGAAAAATTCTTAATGAATGTCATCGGTCTAATTGTAGTTTACCATGTTAATTGTACTATTACCGTGGCTAAAGACGACATCGGA
Organism: Agrochola lota; assembly: GCA_947364205.1. Lineage (NCBI taxonomy): Eukaryota > Metazoa > Arthropoda > Insecta > Lepidoptera > Noctuidae > Agrochola > Agrochola lota. The sequence continues at coordinate 12,289,374 of OX376235.1, read as the reverse complement.
ACTAAGTCGCATTATATCTGGAGATAGTTTGTTTCGTCTCACTCGATTAATAATGAATGTTTGTAATCTCGTCAGTTAATGAAAGTTTTGTAGGTATTTAATGCTATTAAATATGTGGAATGATTTGTTATTATTTATTTTCATCAAGGTCCTTAAATCAAGGAGTTAAAAAAAAAATAGGGTTTTAGGGATAATTCATTAACAAACTGGGAAAAACAAAAAACGTAAGTGGACACACTGAGTGAGCGCTACAAGTGTCAGTTTTTCATATTATCATTATGATAATGAATATTATTTTATTATTGGCAACGGTTAGTTAAGGAGATACTTACCTATCTATCTACACGTAAAGCGCATTAATCACGCTAGGAGTTTGATTGCATTCAAGTCATCAGATGACAATAGGTTCTTTAATAAAACTAACAATGTAAGTACCTAACTATGCGCAAACTACGAAAAAGCGCTTTGTAGCAGCTGTACTTATTGGTACTTACTTATTGCATTTTATTTTATATAAGTTCTGACTGCACATGCGTGACGCGTTACATACCTACAGGTTAAATAAGTAGTATGTAACTAGTTCATTAAAAAAAAACTAGTTTAATTATTGAAAACAAAATGTATCCAGTCAATAAACTGACTTTTTAAATGTACAAAACGGTATGATTTAGACATTGAATTATCTAAAAGTATTGAACTAAATAGGTACTCATTATTGTCTCTGAATACGTATAGGCTTATGGAAATGGACGTCAAAGAGGGAAAAAAAAAAAACAAAGTGCGTAACAGCGCGCCTGCGCGGAGTGATCACTTGTGACTTCATCCGATTCTTTAAGAATCGGGTGAAGTGATCACGCGGGTGGTCACCATGGTAACGCGTGTTATTTCCTCGGCGGCGCGCCTGCGCGGCGTGATCACTTCATCCGATTCTTTAAGAATCGCGTGAAGTGATCACGCGGGTGGTCACCATGGTAACGCGTGTTATTTCCTCGACGGCGCGCCTGCGCGGCGTGATCACTTCATCCGATTCTTTAAGAATCGCGTGAAGTGATCACGCGGGTGGTCACCATGGTAACGCGTGTTATTTCCTCGACGGCGCGCCTGCGCGGCGTGATCACTTCATCCGATTCTTTAAGAATCGCGTGAAGTGATCACGCGTGTGGTCACCATGGTAACGCGTGTTATTTCCTCGGCGACAACAGTTCGGTGATGTGATGTGCGCGCGCTACAAGTGTCAGTTTTACTTGGGTTATATATGATGATGATGAATAAAACATTGTAGGTACTAATTGGACGTTGGTATTTAGTACGCAAGTAAGTACGTGACGCGTTACAAGTTAAATAAGTATGTAGGTACGTAGTAAGTAAAATAAACCTCAATGTGATAGTGTATACCTAGCGCGTAAGCGCGATTCTTACCGCTTCAACGTGGTGAAGTGATTCGGTGTGCGCGCCTCAGGCTATTTATATTAAAGGACTAGTCTAGGAAAAAAATAGAATAAAACAAAATTGAGTTTCTGATTGGATAACTGTTTTGCTATTTTATTAAAACCCCCCCTATATAGTAATGTTTAGACATTTAAATACTAGCTTTAGAATACTTAATATAAAATGATCAATAGAATTAGCATAAAAAATATAATTTAAATCTCGATTACGATTGTAAATGTAATGCTTGGACATCCCTAGCATCGGGTGGGGTGACACTGACAGCTCACTCCACGATCACTTTCCCTAAGTTTTCACGGTGAGATGGTTACAGAATAGCACTGCAGCTTCTTATTTATCGTAGTATTGTTCCGATGATTCCGGTTTTTTAATCGTACATACGTAAAGTTTTATATTATTGTCAAATGTCAAAAAAATATTTGTATTATTCTTGTTACTAATGCGCAACATTAGCATTAACATTTTATTTTTTGTCATTATTTATCCAAACAATAATATAATTACGTATTTTTCGTTTCGGTATTTTATATCATGACTAGCTTCTGCTATCCTGCTATCATGCTACCTTGTGATATATTACAATTAAATGAAAGAAAATTTAAAACTCATATTAAAAGTACACTTTTTAAACAACCATAATACAAATTAGAGGATTATATCTAAGATAAGAATGCTTGGAAACATGCTGGTCCTGCTCCATAGGACAATTTAGCCTAGACACTTTTTCTCAGGAAACAGAGGTATCACGTTGTGATAGATATCGAAAACTTAGGTCTACGGTCTCTTGGAGCTGTAACGAAAATCAAACTTCCAAGTCAAGGCAATAAATAAATACGGTTATTTATGCCGCATATTTTGACACTCGCAAATAAACCAGTCTATGTGGTACTTCCCGTTGGCCCAGCAGCATGAAGTTTAGCGGGAAGCAAGATCAGTAAAGAGGAAAATCCGAAAATTGGTAATACTATATATGAACTGCAAAGTTAAGTTTGTTTTTCAATCTGGGATCAAAAATTCATAGACCGCGTCTTGAAGTAACATTTAGTCAGTTTTTATTATGTACCTACCATATTATTATTATTTTTTTCAATTGAAAAGTCAAGTTTGTTCTTCAATCCAGATTTGGAAATTCGGACAGCTGAGCAAGCTCAACTTTGAGACGAAACCCTCAGGGCGCTAGTCCTACTCAAACTTGTCCGGTAAAAAAAAAAAAAAACAGGTTTATATGATTCTAAATGCATTACTTAAAAAACGAAATAATAATTTTACTATTATTATCACCCTTAATTTATAATACCTACTCTAGTGGCGCCATTCAACACATAATAACATCTTTAAGTGAGAAAGGTTGGTTTATAACACAGAACAGAAAAAAACAGGTTTATAATTTTAAATTGTAATAACTTTTGACAGAGTGGGCTGATTTTAATGAAATAAAGACTAAATGTTAATTCAAGATACGGACCATAACTATATTTTCAATACCTTAATGCACTTGAAAAGGAGACACCAAAAAAACAATATTACATGTGAATTTTTTAATCGTCCCCTTTTTTACCCCTTTGGGGGATGATTTTACAAAAACGCTGAAATGTGTAATTCTTTATTTCTTACCAAAAGTACAATCTCTAATTTAAGAAATGCAAGATTTCCCATGCAAACTTTCATCCCCTGTATCACCCCCCTAAGATTATTTTTGGGACAAAAAGTACCTTATGTCCTTCTCCAGGATACCATCTATCTCCTTGCCAAATTTTATCGAAATCCGTTCAGTGGTTTAGCCGTGAAAAGGTAACATACAGACAGACAGACAGTTACTTTCGAATTTATAATATACTTAAAATTAAAATATATATCATATATATATCTATAGTATGGATTTAGATAGGCATTTGGGCCAAGTTTAATTTTTCACCCCTAAATAAAAAAAGAAAAGTAAGTTTAAAAAGTCTACTGTGACGTTTCCATTATTTGACTTACGTATATTACTTTGGCAATTTATACCAATTTTCAAGTTGATCAAGCAGCACAGTAAAATCCTCCCCAGTAAAAATGACTACCCCTTTTCACCCCGTTAGGTGTAGATTTTCGAAAAACTCCGATTTACGTTTTTATTTATTTTCAGTCTTAAGAATAAATACTGAGTTTCAAGTTAATCAGACCGCTCGTTAAAATTCTTCCATACAAACTTTGACGCCCTCCTAATCCTCCTTTAGACCCCCTAAAGGAGAATTTAGGAGGGTGTCAAAGTTAACAAAAGCAAAAAAATTTAAACTTTATAGTTTCCATAGATAAGTATTCGTGCCAAGTTGCAAGTTTACTAACTCAAGGAATAAGATTTTTCATACAAACAAAATCCCCCTTTTCACCCCCTTAAGGCTGCCTGTCCACTGGAGCGGAGAGGAGAGTAGCGGTGTGCCATTATTAACCAATGGAATTGCATAAAACCTCCGCTCCGCTTCAGTGGACAGGGATTTGCGAACTAGTTTAAAAATTCATACAAAACTGGGAAGCGGAGCGGGGAAACGGAGCGGAGAAGTGGAGCGGGGAACCGGAGCGGGGAATTATTACTCGTCGCGTGAACTCGGTCTAGCTCCACACAGTCCGCAACACCGCTCCGCTACCACGCTCCGTACAGCCCTTAACTCCGCTACCTCGCTCCGCATCAATGGACAGACACTGTCCGCAACTCCGCTCCACTCCGCTGCCATTCTCCTCTCCGCTGCCTCGCTCCGCTTCAATGGACAGGCAGCCTAAAGGTCGAATTTCCAAAAACCCTTTTTTTTGTGGATGCCTACGTCATAATAACAATCCGTTCAGTGGTCACTGTTCTATTCTATTTCTAGGTTCACTGATCTATCAACGTACAGCTTGAGCTGTGCGTTGATAGATCAGTGAACTTAATACCCTCCTATCAGTCAGTCAGTTAGTCACCCTTTTCTTTTATATATTATATAGATTTAAAATAAATAAATGACAATACTTAGGGCTAGTTCAACTTATGTATTTACATTTATAAAACTAATAAAATGTCTCATTGAAATTGGCGTAATGAGTTCACTACTGCATTCGGGTCCAGTTGGCTCGGGCCAAGCTGTTACTTATACGAGCACGCAGGGAGCGGTGCGAGGCACGGGTAGGGTCGTCTGCGTGGCTTGTCAGCCATGCCACTTAAATCTTGGAAGAGATAATCTTTATAATTTTTCTTGATTAGGTCCACCATCTGCTTAGTATGGTCCCATCCTCTAGTTTCACAAATTAATTTTAACTGAAACATACAAAGTTCTTTTTACTGTTGCTGCTGTGATTATTTAAAAATCATTATTTTAAGTTGTAATCGCATCACGGCAATCGAGTCGCGTAAATACCCGGAATACAAGTCCCGAGGCTAGTTTTTGAAGCTAGGGTAGTAAGCTAGCAAGCTAGTAACTCTGGCTTCGTATTATTCGTAACTAGCGTCATTTCTAGGCTAGTAAGCTAGCGTCTCAAGCCAGGATAGTTTAATAGGATGTGGTTCTATTTTTGAGCTAGTAACTCCTCCCACCACCGATTTTACTATCCTGGCTTGTGTACTAGCCACGCGTGGCCGGCGAAGGTAGTAACCCAATCGGATCATTTTACTCTACGGACTAAGACACCGTCACACCGCAATGCTATTAGCTTCAAAATAACTATGATACCTACTATCATGTAAACAGCACTAGCTTGTGCCTTGACACCATCCATCCACCAGCCATCTATAACGTCTGCATACTATCTTGGCTTGACAAGATATTACACAGAGGGTATAGATGGCTATCCTAACTTTGAAAAACTAGCCTCGTGTATCCCGGGCAATTAGTGCTCTATACTATTATACTACTACTTACAGGTGCATTAATTTCGTTTATATTGGTTAATTTTAAGCTACGCATTCTGGAGCGTCAATCTGGATAAAATACCACATCACGGATAAAATACCGAAAGAACATTAATGAGAAGTGAAAAGGAGAGTAAATGCGGGAAATAAAGCGAATGGTGCTGTATGCGATTATGACCAACCAGTTGATGTCCAAAAAGGTTCGACTGGCTGTGCACACAATGGTGTGCTCGTGCCTATGCTGATGTATGGAAGTGAATGTTGTGTGTGGCAAAAGAAGCATGAAAGTAGAATTTAAAATGCTGTGGAAATCGGTCCTTGCGGAGCATGTGTATATGGTGTGACTATGAACGATATAATAGGCTTTTTTTTTATGGGAAATTAGTAACTCTTCAGGGCGTGTCAGACTGCAGTGCAAGGGCAAGGCCCGCCCTTGCCAGCGGAGGACCGGGTTTTTGCTCTGGTGCGGAAGGAGCTGGCTGCTTTCAACAGCCGGTTCTCCGCACTGGTGGTCGTGGTCCTGCGCCCTCCATTAGCGGTGAGCCAACTGGCCTCGGGCCTGTGGAGGGCGGCATCATATGCCCCCACCGCAGCTGCCGCGGCCAAACCAGGCCCGTCAGGGCAGACCAGGGGTGGGGGCTGCTACACAAGCAGCGAGGCCAAGGCGGTTGGGGCCCCAGCTCCAGTCCTGGCAGCGGGAGCTCCGACCCCGGTGGCGAAACAGCCGCCCCCGCCTCATGAATCTCCTCAGGCTGACGCCGAATGGCAAATAGCCGGGGAGAAGAAAAGGCTAGGGCTAGGCTAGGTTAGGGCAGGCACCATCCGTCCTTACTTCACGGGGATGCGAGCCGTGACGGTGAGCTGCCCCGTGTCGGCGGCCAGAAAAATCGCTGGGTAGGGCCAAAGGTTATTGGTGGGCTGGGTATCCGCGCAGGTCAAACTGCTCGAACCCAGACCGCTGAGGTGCTTCCGCTGCCATGTGGGCAACCACGTGGGCAACCACTAAATGCACCTCGGAGGTGGCGCAGCGATCACTGCTATCGCTGTGGTCAGCCCGGGCACAAGGCCGCCTCGTGGGAAGCCACGCCGCACTGCGCCGTATGTGCGGCGGCTGGCAAGCCGGCCGAACACCGGATTGGGAGCAAGGCCTGCGCTCAACCCGCCAAAGGCAAAGCCCTTTGCAAGGGCAAGCCCTCCGCCACCGCCGTCACCACCGCGGCCGCCGCTGCTACTACTGCCGCCGCCGCTGCCACTTCCACCGTCGTCGCCGCCGCCGCCGTTGCCGCCGTGGCAGGGCCCTCACGCGGGGCTCGGGGGGGGGGCTAAAATGGACTGCCAATAGGAGCCCCATTACGCCTCCTCCAGGCGAACATCAACCACTGGGCCGCAGCTCAGGATCTGTTGCTCCAGAGCATGGCGCAGTGGTCGATTAACATCGCCGTGGTCGCTGAGCCGTACTTTGTCCCGCCCAGGGATTACTGGGTGGAGGACCTGAGCGGCTCAGTGGCCATTATTTCGTCGGCCGCCACCGGTACCCCGTCCCTCGAGGCCGTCAAGAGGGGACGGGGTTGCGTGGCAGCACGGTTCGAGGAGAGTGTCGTGGTAGAAGTGTACTTCTCCCCGAACTGAACTCTCGCCGAGTTCCAAAACTCCGGCGGTACATAGGCTGAGTGCCAAAAATACCGCCCCAGGACCCGACGGCTTACCTGGAAAAGCCTGGGTTCTGGCCTTAGAGGCTCTCGGGCCTCGACTACGAGGGCTCCTAAGCGTATGCTTGGAGAGGGGCCAGTTCCCACTTTGTTGGAAGACGGGGAAACTGGTCCTCCTGGTGGAGAGCCAGTTTGGTTTCCGCAAGGGGCGCTCTACGGTGGATGCCATCATGCGCGTTCGAGCCCTCACGACGGGGGATGCTGTTGCCCGGGGTGGGGTCGTCTTGGCGGTGCTTTTGGACATCGCCAATGCATTCAATACCCTGCCCTGGAGTTGCATTAGGGAGGCACTCCGGTATCACCGGATGCCGACCTACCTCTGTCGAGTGGTCGAGACCTATTTGACGGACAGGGCCGTCATCTACCCCGGTCATCACGGACACCAGGAACCAGCGAGAGATGTCGTGCGGTGTCCCACAGGGATCGGTCCTGGGGCCGCATCTGTGGGGCATCGGCTACGACTGGGTGCTGCGCGCCGACCTCCCTAGCGGGGTCAGCGTGGTCTGTTACGCTGACGACACGCTGGTCCTGGTGCAGGGGAGGTCGCATGAGGCGGCGGCCGAACTGGCGACACGTTGGGTTGCGACAATCGTCGATAGGATCCGGCAACTGGGACTTGAGGTGGCCTTGCACAAGTCCGAGGCCATGTGTTTCTATGGTCCTCGGAACGCGCCACTGTCGGGTTCCCGGATAACGGCAGGAGGGGTTCACACGGTGTCGAATCGACGATGAAGTACCTGGGACTCGTCCTCGACAGCCGGTGGAACTTCGTGGAGCACTTCCGACGTTTGGCTCCCAAACTGGAGAGGGCTGGGGCTGCTCTGAAGCGGCTTCTGCCCAATCTAGGGGGTCCAAATGCCTCCTGCCGGAGGCTCCACGCGGGGATCGTGCGGTCCATGGCCCTTTACGGGGCACCGGTGTGGGCGCGTTCATTGAGGCTGCGAGGCCATTAAGCTGGTCAGAGGATACCGCACGGTCTCCCGTGAGGCGGCGAGCCTTTTTGCCGGACTACCGCCATGGGATTTGGAGGCAAAAGTCCTCGCGCACATGTGGGAGTGTCGCGAGGAGGCGAAACGTCGGGGCGTAACTCCGCTGCCGCGAGAAATCACGGCACAATGGACAGAGCTCCGGCGGGATCTCATGGCGGCATGGAGAGTGCGATTGTCGCAACCTAGCGCTGGGCACGCCACAATTGTGGCGATAAGTCCCCTGTTTGAGAAGCGGCTAGAGAGGCGCCATGGCGTCGTCATATTCCGACTGACGCAGGTCCTCACCGGACACGGTTGTTTCAGGAGGTTCCTGTTCCGCATAAGGCGGGAGGAAACGCCCGGGTGTCACCACTGTGTGGATCGCCCGGAGGACACGGTGGAGCATACGGTGGAGGTCTGCTCGGCTTGGGCGGAGCACCGGCGTGTCCTCACGGAGGCGATCGGCGGCGGCGGCGATCTCTCGCGTCCAGCCCTGGTTCAGGCCATGGTTCGGAGCGAGAGTGCATGGGAGGCCGTCACCTCCTTCTGCGAAGCAGTTATGTTCGCGAAGGAGGAGGCGGAGCGCGCGAGGGTGTGATATAGTGATAATCGCCGCAGGAGACGCCCCGGGCGTCGGGAGTCGCGAGCCGACTTCCGGCCACCGTAGGCGCGGGCTTGCGGACGGTGAGCATTGGGCAGCTCGCCGTCTGATAAGGACCAAGCCCGGGTCGACGGCGCGTTGTGTTCCAGGCACGCCTCAAAGAGATGTCAGCACCAACTGACGGGGTCAGAGCTCTGTCCGCTGTGCAATGGCCGCAGCGTTGCCTTTAAAGAAGATGTAGTGACAAAAATTTAAAAGAGTATACTTATATGGTTGTATGTTGAGAGAATGAATGAAAGGCGACTTATTTCTGCCTACCTCTATGGGAAGAAGGCGTGTGTTTATGTATGCATTGCGCAGAACTAAATCATCAATCCGTTCACCGTACTTAAGTAAGTAGGCATACAAAATCCAGGGCGGGGGCAAACCAGTAGCGTCAGATGTACCCAGGACATCATTTTTTTTTAATGTAGCAAACAATTAAACCCATAGTAACCCGTCTGAAAATCTTATTTTCTGGTAAACATTGGTCAGTTGATGTGAATAAATCGTTTTCAGAAGAAAGTGTGACCATCTTATGTGTTGAAATCATTTTTAACGTGTTGAAAATGTTTACAGATCGGTAACAATTCTATCTGAAAACTGTTGGACATGTTTAAAAAGGTTGCCCTGATTTAGAAAAAAATTATATTAGACAAATGTTGTGTCTCACGTTGCTTATCAGACAACTTCTCTATATTAATCATAAATATATATAATAAATTAATAATAATTATTATTAATAAATCGTATTGTGGCGTATTTACGTATGATTAATAAAGAGCTTACCCGAAACCATCGAACTAAAATTAAAAGGATTTCTTTAAATAAATTGGACATAAGGAAACTGGGGTAACGTTTGAAAAATGAAAAATACTGTTTATGGAAAAAGAAAACATCAGTTTTAATCATTATCGGACTCATCAACGGTATCGTTAGAGATAGGAACGTAAAAAACACCGCGCGTTTGCCGGGAGACTCCAAAACGTTATTTTGGGTTTTGGAATAGGTGACATAAAAAAAAACTGAAAACAGGTTTTTTTTAACCCCATTTAAATATAGTACAAATATAATACAAAAGATTTAAAAAATATTGAACCGGTTTGCTATGAGACAGATCGGTTAAATATTTTGACATTTTTGAAAATGTTCTCAGGCTTCATGTGACACGAAAATGTCTGAAAACAAAATTTTTCGTAATAATATTACGTTTACTATCAGACATAATATTGTAATGAAACCGTCGCCCATAAGACTGTGACGTTTCTGACCGGTACTGTCCACCGGGCCGGGTTCAGAATCATCTAAACTAACGACTTTATACGGTTTTGGCCGTAAAACGATGTGACATGGTTTTGGTCGTGGGCTCTCGTACTAGGTAAAGGCTAAAAAAATAAATGTATTCTAATAGTATATTCTCATGAACGAATGTCGCGAATGAATAGCATATCGTAGTGGCGTCAACTCAAGAATTAGGTACCTATCTACTCGCGCAATTCACTTGCCTGACCTGCCTGCCTACGTACCACATGCGACTTAGTGAGTGAGTGGCGCAGGGCAGGATATTTTGCAGCGCCGCCGCCGGCGGAGACTTGGATACGGTTTATGATAACGAATGAATTTTAAACTAAGATTTGATTTAATTTAATTGTTATCTTTTAATTAATCGAGATTTTGAGCCCTGACACAAAGTTTTTGGAAACTTTTTAAAAACCCCGACCGGAATGAAGGCATCCCTATCCACATCGCTACACCGGCTGTGAAACAAATTATTATTAGCGATATTCCTTGCCTGAACGTTCAAAACGCTTAGGCCAACGCAGGCTCGCTCCGGCACACAGTCCCGCAGCGTGACGCCAATGCTGGCGAGCTTGCCGCATAGTTCGGCCAGCGCGCCGGCCACGTCCGACACCGACACTTTGAACTTCACTAGCCGACCTTCCGCCGCCATGCCTCTATCAAGGGCGCGCCCTAACGTCGTCGAGTCGATATTGCCTCCAGTAATTACGGCTACAACTCTGAAAAAAAAGCTTTGAGAATAGTTAAACTTTTTCGGGGGTAGGTAGTTATGTAGGTAAACTTAAAAATATATTCAGGGCCCTATTAATGAATTTGAATTTGCCTGTTTTAGAACCAATTTTTAATAGTCAAATTAGTGTATTTAGGTCCTGAAAACACGATAAATTTGAATTTTCTCGATAAAAAAAAAATCCGAGACAGGGTCGATTTCAAAACCATTTTTCGTCTCATTTCCTAATTACAGCACAAAATAATATGAAAATTGCATGTAGGATGAGGTAATCATATTTTAGAGGGAAATTAAAGGTTGAATTTTTGATTTTAGAAGATTTTTTTTAAATAAAACCAAAAATAGTAAATCAGGCTATATCGGCTAGTGCTCAGAGTCCTGCGGGACGTCATCGAGGGTGGACCTGTGTCAAAATTTTTAAAGATCGCTCTCTGCCGTTGTTAAAAAAAAAACAAATAAAAGAAGAACACATTAAATTTGAAATTGCGACAGCTCAAAAAAAACATCTCGTAATTATATTATAGTTTTAATTAATAATATTGTTTTCGAAAGTATGATATTTTGTATGCGTTATGATGACGTTTAATTTTCATCTTAAAATAGTGTTACACACATTTCAGATTATTGTCGATAAAATTACACTCAAGTGTGAGTCGTATATAATTTTTGTCGTCGTTTGTGAAGAAGTTTTAATAAAACACATATTTCTAAGATTTTTTAATCAGATTCGTCCATGTTACTATATTCACTCTCCATCGAACTGTGTTTGCTACTATCATATCTACATGAATAAATACATAATATACAATGTTTCCGGTTGTCGGTTGTATATTTATATTTAAAACAACTTTCACTCAGGCAACAACAATGACTATTAGGAATAAATCGCTGTTTCAAAGAAAAGTGCTATACTAACAGGACCAAATATATGGAACACGATAAAAATCGTAATGATATTTTTCGAATAGCGGAGCAAATTCGCAACACACGATTTTTTTGTTGAATCCGGGATTTTATCGTACTGGCTCAGTGTGAACAACTTTCAGTTTTGAATACAAAAAGTCACTGTCACTGGGCTACTGTATACGATAAAATGTCTTTCTAAAATGTCGATGTCCTAAAATGATAGATTCGATAAATTTTTGCTGTAGCAGTAGGCAGGCGCGGTCTGAGGGGGGGGGGTCCTGGGGGTCATGACCCCCCCCCAAATCATTCAAGCTGTCGACAACTTGAATGATTTACGTGTCTTACTAACTAAAAACTGTACGTACTTAAGTCACAGAGACACCGATGGCCATATACAAAAAAAATATGAAAAGAAAGCCTGATAAGCATAATTTGAATGGGGGCCATTTGGGCACCACTAAGCTCGGGTTAAGACCATGTTTTAAAACCTAAACTGCTGTAAAGCGAGTTAAGCTTTTCTTCTTGACAAAGTAAGTTCTCTTCCTGTATAATCAAAAGAAAAAAACCGGCCGAGTGCGTGTACCACGCACAATGAAGGGTTCCGTAGTTGGGATGAATTTATCCCAAGAACAAACTTAAAACTTAACTGCAAATTTAAGTTGGTTGATTATTACTCGTTAATCTGTACAGCCTACTAAGCTCTGATAGTTTTCCTTTTAAGTTCGTTATTTATACTACTGCTGTGTTTTTTTTTACAAATCCAAGTACAACCATTTAGCTGGCAGGGGGGGGGGGACACTAGACTCTAACAAAAAAATTCAGTTAAAAGCTTAATATTTCGCAAACGGAATCCAAAAATGGTTGACACAAACTCACAATATTTTTGAACGACCTTTCTAACGATACCCCAAAACATGGGGTAGATGAGAAAAAAAAGAAACATCCCATTTTACGTGTAGGACCTCCCTACACGTAAAGTGGGATGTTTCTTTTTTTTTCCTTCCTTTTTTTAGCCTAAAAAAAATAAAAAATAATTTTATTTTACCACTTTGTTGGCATGATTAATATGTATACATATGCCAAATTACAGCTTTCTAGTACTAACCGTCTCTGAGCTAAGCCGCGGACAGACAGACGGACATGGCGAAACTATAACGGTTCCTTGTTTACTACGGAACCCTAAAAACAGAACCTATTCAAGGCGAGGTGCTAAAATTTTGAGGCTCGCTTGTCGTGATTCTTGAGCTTTTCTTCATAAGTCGACAAAGCAAGTAATTCTTAGTTCTTTGGAATGATCAAAATAAAATGGAACGTATTCAAGAGTGTGCAAAATGTTTGAGCTCGTTTCGTTCGCTGTTACATTCGACATTTTCTTAGCTGCTTGGCCTTGCCTGCATAAAACGAGAATGTAACTCCTACTTCTGTTTGAAAATGTAAATCAAATTCTAAGAAAACAAAACCTATTCAAGGCCGAGTGTTAAAATTTTGAGGCTCGCTTCGCTCGCTTGTCTCTTGAGCTTTTGGAATTATTAAAATAAAATCTTATGTATCCGAGAATGCAAAATTTATGATCTCGGTCCATTCGCTCTTGTATTTTCATAGTTGCTCAGCCTTTCCTACATAAGTCGACAATGTTAATCCTATTTCTGTTTGAAAATGTTAATCAAATCCTAAGAAAACAGAATCTATTTAAGGCGTGTGCTTAAATTTTGAGGCTCGCTTGTCTTGATTCTTGAGCTTTTCCTCATAAGTCGACAAAGCAAGTCATTCTGAGTGCTTTTGGAATTATCACAAGAAAATCTAACTTATCCCAGAGTGTGCAAAATTTTTGAGCTTGCTCTGCTCGCTCTTCATTTTCATAGTTGTTTGGCCTTTCCTGCATAAGTCGACAATGTACCTAAGTCTTATTTCTGTTTGAAAATGTAAATCAAATCCTAACCTATCCGAGACGAGGTATTAAAATTATCGAGTCAGCTTCGCTCGCTCTTCTTACCCTACATAGTCTTCTGTCCTACTACTTATTATTTATCAAAAAAGCTAGCTACTAATTTGGCAGCATCTCATAATTTAATCGAACCCCAAATAATTCATATAGTGAGGTCCTTAAAATAGTAAATAGCCAACTATTTGCGACCAACTTGGATGTAAAAATGTGCATCGTAAATAAATACGTCGCTCTGCAATTGGGGGAGGCGGAGGTAGCGTTTGAAAGGCCCAAAGGGCCGGAAAACCTAACCTTAACAGGTTGGGTAAAGGTAAAACGAACGAAGTACGAACCCATAATATCAAATTGAAGTTTAAGAGAACATCACGCTCGGACATAGTTAGAAGTGATTCAATTTTGGGGCAAATTAGGCATGCATTATACGCAGGTCTACAAGTTATGGCTATGTAAATAGAAAATAATAAAATAAAGTGATGCTCACGTTTTGCCTTTTAACTTAGGTAACAGGCCGCACATAAGAGCAGCTATACCTACTGCCCCGGAGCCTTCAATATTAAACTTTTCCTCTTCAATGACGTGCATGATCGCACGCGCCACCCAGTCTTCTGGAACAACAACCTATCAAAAAATTATTAAAACAATCTAAAGCACCGACGAGCAAGCCAAAACTGTGGTAATTTTTGCCACAGTTCTAGGATCGCGCGCTCATCTTTCCTGATACACGAGCAAGCTAAATCATTATATCTGGACGTGTCTTAAGCAGAGCGGACATCCAATTCAACGTATGAAAAGAATACGGTAATCAAACGAAACGCTCACGTCGTGCTGTTGGGCACTCTCGCGTTCCGGAAACTGGACGATTTTTATTTTGGAAAAGATGTACTTACAAACTATACATACGAAAGAAATGATTGTAGAAAACAACCGCAGGTAGATTCCTCTTCAAAAAAAATCTGCGAGAAATGTCAGACAGAAGCTCGCTGGTAAAACTAATTTAATGAACTTACCATTTTATCGACCAGCCCTTTGAGGTTAAAGAAAGTGTTTACTCCTACTTTATTGACAGCTAATCCATCAGCAATTGTTGAATCTATTGGAAAAAAGACGCGTTCGTTTTTCTTGAATGCCTCCATCATACTGCAGGTTTTGTCTGTTTCGATTCCCTGTATTAAAAAAAACGTTTTAGGTAAGTAATTAAACAGAATGAATAAGATTTTTGCATATTTGAACTCAGTAGCGGAATTCGAGCTCACTATGAAAAGATTCGTCTGCTGCGGGGACCAGGCAAGAACATACCACGCTACAACCAGTTACGTACGTAATTACGTATTGAAATGACAGGGAGGTACAGAGTAAGAAATAAGATATACGTTTCAACTTCTATATGATTGACAACACATCGGCAAACTACAACTACAAGCGTGTTTAGTTATGGACTTATGGTATTCAAAATGCATTAAGCTGGCCGTTATTATATAAAGAGACTCACATAAACTTCAGTGTCAGGTTTGAGATGTTTCACAGCTATGGTTACTCCAGCTAGGAGACTGCCGCCCCCGCACGGTACCAGCACCGCATCCACATTAGGCACTTGATCTATTATCTCAATACCAACGGTGCCCTGACCTTCTATTACGTTTGGGTGATCGAAACTGAAAGCAAATGTTTGTTTCAGTCTCTCTTTTTTTACATTTAGTTCAGTCTTTAATCGAATGCGTTTGAATACAAGGGGCAATTCGGTAACAACCTTACCCGTTAATAAACATCATTTTCTTTTCTTTAGCTAAAGTCATAGCATGTCGTTTTGCCTCCGCCATATTTGCACCATGCATTATGATCTGTCCGTCTTTCTTTAGATGTCTCTCTGCATTGGTTACCTTAGTAAGAGCGGCTTTCACCGGCATGACGACTATGCTCGGTATGCCTAGTAGGCCAGCATTGTAGGTCACAGCAGTGCCGTGGTTCCCAGAACTGGCAGTTGCCACACCATAGCTTTTTTGATCCTCCTTTAGCAGCAACATAGTGTTGCATGCGCCGCGCTCCTTGAAACTTAAGATTTTATAATGTTATTATGATGAGGTAGGAGCAGGTACTACAATAAAATATCAAGGTATTTTCTTTTTCTACTAAATTATCACGATAAGATATACAACAGTTTTTTTTTCCGTTCATTTTCATCATCACTTGCATCTCATTGGAGTTTTTATCCTTTGCAGTTTTTAACAGTGTCACCGTTGAATGATTAAAGAAATTGTCGGTGTCCCTGCCGAATGCCGGGCAACCGGAGGGTGCGCGGCGTGCCGTCGTAGCAAAGTAGCACAGCGAGCTACGGCATAGCTATACTACGTTCAAGACGAGTTCAGTCAGTTTTCAGTGAAATTTTATTTTTCAATACATGAAATGAGTGACTGATCGAGCTAAATAAGTTTGTTTATTACCATCCTGTGAGCTGTAGAAACTCCTGTTTCATATATAATTTCAGTCCCAGTTTCTCCGACATGTGAGCCCGCTGCAGTCAAACAAATTCGTGAAATTAAATAATTTCAATTATAAATACATATCAAAATAATACTAAGTTAAAATTTTGCATAAAATGCCGTCAGTTGCCACGATTAGAAATGCCTGCTACTTCTTTGTTCAGAACACTTTCGAAAAGAGCACGAGTGGCCTGAAGGTTTACTCAATTCAAGTCAGCCCAAGTACAGCCCAGATTCTGGGCCGTTTGGGCTCAGTACAGTACGCGCAAAACTTTATGAGCTCTTGGAAGTTGCACGTGAGTTGCTGCGCAGTAAGTAAAGAATATTTCACATCTTGAATAATTATGTGCACTCAACTGTGCCATGCGCGGTTTCGTTCTCCTACGTTCGGGCCTACGTTCGGGAGGCTTATAAATTTTTGCGAAAACTGCAGTTCGTCAGGGAAAGTATAGCTAGCACGCAATATTTCTGGGCTCGAGTACTCATGGTTTCAGAGCCAGCTCTGACGTCCACGAACGCTAACACTCAGTTTTCGGGTAGTTTCCCTGTTATTCTATATGTACCTACGTACTTTTAACAAAAACTGTTCCCGACGATGCGTCATCAAACATTTTAAATTAAGTATACAATTTTAATATATTAACTTAGATTCATAGGATAGGATAGACATTAATAGTACTAGTTAGCATCAACATTGAAAATGCAAATGAACGAATTACTAAGTTACAGTAACAAAAAGATTGTACTCAGGCTAAAGAAACTAATAATTAGAATAGAATAGAATATTTATTTGCGTTAAACATGGTATACAAGGGTGTTAAATACAAATTGAGGCACAAGCATGTTAATTAATTAATACTAATTGCAACCCTCATTCCTTAATAACAATAGGCCTTACTGATGATTCCTTGCTGAACAAAACTGAATAGAATAATGATTTTTTATCTAATTAGGAGACGACAAAAACACTTTTCCAAAAATATTCCAAGGAGAAAAAAACGTGTTGATCTAATCAATAAAATAAACAATTATCAAACCAAATTAAAAGAAAGCAAAAAAAAACTATAAAATTGATACACAGCGCTTACAGTCCGACAAACAGTTAGTTGACGGTGGACTTAGTTCCCTTTACATTAAATGTGTGGACTCTCAGAACCATATTAAAGAACATATTCTCGCTGCTAATGAGTTAGTTGTGTGTGATTGTCCAGCCTGAGGCAACGGAGGACCCGTCCCAGACTCTGACTTGGATTTTGAACCCTTTAACTTCGAATGCGTAATAGATTATTCCGTTCATGGAAAGCCAAAATTAAGGTCACGACCGGTACCCTAATTGCGTAATACACTATCAATCAGGAGCTGAATCGTTTTGAAACAGATTGCTAATCCATTGCTTCATAAGTTCGAAAAATGTTTCGGCGCAACAACGTAAATAACGCAATGAATGTTGTTGAACTGTCAAAATGATTATTTTAACTAACTGTCAAAATATAATATGATGAGATTACTCGTAGGTAATCGTTTACGAAAATGTGTTGCGTAATTAGACACCTGCTTAAATGAGATCCACTATCGTGGACACCCATCTATATCTCATGGACCCCCATTTTTTTTCCCGCTGACATGGACCCCTTGCAGGTCGCCGTCGACCCTTGGGGGTTGATATAGACCAGATTGGGTATCATAAGAGCCTGTGCACACGATGCGTTGCGGCGGCGGCGCGGCGCCGGAGAGAAGTCGCTGCGGCGTTTTACATACAAATATTTATGGTATACCTCACGGTGCGTTCCGGCGTGGCACCGCATGCACACCGGACTTGCAGCCCGCGAGACGACGAGGGGTGTACCTACGCGTTGCAACACCGGAGCGACACTGGAGCGGCACTGCTCAGTTTTTTTTTGCGGCGGAATGGTACACGCTGTTTTGGTTCTTTGGGGCGCGGCACCACTTCGGCATAACAATGCTACGGCGGCGCAGCGCCCGTGTGTCCGTCAATGTGGCAAAATCTTTGCGGTGCGGCGCCGCAACGCATCCTGTGCACAGGCTATAATGTATCGCTGATGGTGGCGATCATTTATAGCTCCCTTCAAAATGGTTGAGCAGAATGGTGTTAATGCATGCGCCAGATCCGTGAACTGGTCATCTTTTAGCTGCCACGGCTTATTAACCGACTTCCAAAAGGAGGAGGTTATCAATTCGATTGTTTATATATATATATATTTTTTTTTAATGTATGTTCGGGCATAACTCCGTCATTTAGAGACGGATTCGCAAAATTATTTTTTTGTTTGAAAGGGTATACTTCCGAGATGGTCCCATTGTCATTGGGTCAGGATCTGATGATGATATCCTGGAGAAATCGAGGGTACTCTTCAAATATTATAGGCACACCTATAGCGATTTGGGTATTTTTTATAATAACACGTGCAGTTGCTCTTGGAAAGCACCATTTGGTGAAGTGGAACTGATGATGAAGACCACAGATGGCCACCGGAACTACTCAATAATAAGTATTTCACGGTTTGCGATTCGATTACATTAATATGAATACCAAGAAATTTATGCTCGTCACAATGTATATGGACGAGTGGAGCTGATGGTGAAGTACCAGGAGAACTCCTCAACGATAAACGTCCCTGCTTCGGGTAAAGCAATATTTTGTAAAATGTGATGAGTAGTTAACATTAAGCTATTGTAACCTAAATAAATTACAAACTGACCCACTAAAAAGCGAAAAATAAAAACTTTTTTACAAAAAAACACTACATAGTGAAAAATAACTTAAATTTCGGAAGTCGGTGGCAAATAACGAAAATACAAAACCAAAGACACCGACTTCCGAAATTTAAGTTATTTTTCACTATGTAGTGTTTTTTTGGAAGTCGATTTTTTTTTGTAAAAAAAGTTTTTTAAAATTTAATTTTTGAATTGTTTTTTTAATCTTTTTATTACGGACGCTTTTAACGTTCTGCATCGTTCTCACATGTATCATTTCTACATGAATGATGTAACCAGTACTTTGTAATCATATTATGATTTAAAAGAGTGTCCTTGGAGTTTCTTGTCCGTTCTACTCCATAGGTACCTACACGCTTTGGAATGGGCTTCATCTTTCTGACTGACCGACCCCTCGACAATTCAAAAGTGCCTGTAATTGGTTTTGTTTGAAATAAATGCTTTGAGTTTAGAGCGAGCGAGGAGCGCCGAGACACACCGAGGCAGGCCGAGCATTCCATCTACATTCTCACACTCGGCCTGTCTCAGTGTGCCTCGAAGAGAATGTCCAGTACAGCCGCCATTAGGGTATCACGTACCTACCGGGCATTGTGTCCGCTTAATTAAGCCTACCATGCGTCGTGAGGCAGCTAATATCCCGTCGAATTCAACCTTTATTGGATGATCTGGGTCACAGTACTGATCGTATTCTGGATCCTGGGAAAATATTTAACATTTTCAAAAATAAATACTTACTATTGTGCAATTGGTTTTGACTACTAAAGTACACCATGGATTTTAATAAATAATAATGTATTTTCTCGTCTGTAACTTAGTTGAAATAAATAAATAATAATTATTTATTTATTTCAACTAAGTTACAGACGAGAAAATACATGGTTAAAAATTAGGTAAAAGATGGATGGATTACCACTGGTTGGTTTAAGAGTAAAGACAGGTACTACATAATTATGCTGTAACCACAAGGTCTGTGCATGAATTGGGTGAGCCCTGCCTCTTAAACTAGGTTAACCTGTATCTTAAGAGACAGTGATCAGCTATAAGGTATCTAATAAAATAACAAGACTTGTGAAGTGTGTCGGTTAGCTATGTTTGTGTGTATATAATATCATACTTAAGTATATGTATCTTGCTTGTACTATTATGTATTTTTCGTAGACATAGATTTATGGTAATAAGGAGGAGAAGGGAGTGCACTCAAGAATGTAGGAGAGTGTGTGAGAATGTATGTGATTGCACACCCACGTATATATGGAGAGTGTGAGTCAGTGTAATTATGAGTGTGCAGTGAGAAATAGTTATTATTATTATGCAATGTATGTAAATAGGGACTCGGTTTGTAAATAGTCTTGTTGGAGTAGCCATTCTGTCACCTTAGACTTTACTTGATATCTGTTGAGGTCGCGGATGTTGAGGTATTTGTGAGTTTTTTGGTAAATATATGCACTAAGTGTGTGGTACTCTGGCGAACGATGTTTTATGCTGTGTGCCTGGGGGAATGTTGGTACGTTTTTTAGGATCAGAAGGAGGGACGCAAGCGTGTCTTTTAAGTACCGATCGGAGCACAAAGAACTGACGGACAGTAAGCACCTTACATTCCGAGTACAATTGTGTTGTAGGATAGCGGTAAGGCTTACGTAGCATTACTTTTAATATAGCTCTCTGTCCTCTTTCTATCCCATGTAGACCCATCAACTATAATAACGGTGTCATCAGCATAAGCAAAGATTTTGGTATTAGGTAGGGTCATTCTGTACAAGTCATTTACGTAGATTTGGAATAAAATGGGACCCAGGATGCTTCCCTGTGGCACTCCGTGAGAGATGAGTTCCTCATTACTAAGGAGGTTACCTATTTTAGTCATTTCGGTTCGATTGGTCAGATAATCCTTAAAGATTTGAAGAGCGATGCCTCTTATACCAAGCTGTTCCAATTTTGCGAAAATTATGGGAACAGACACTGTGTCGAATGTTTTTGAAAGGTCTAGGAATATTCCAAGACATCTAGTTTTATTGTCCAAGTTCTCAGCAACCAACTGCGTCAAATCAAGAACTGCATCTTCGGTCGAGACTCCAGCACGAAAACCATATTGGTCATTGGCTATGATCTAGTACTTGTCCAAGAAATTATTCAGACGGCGGCTAAGAATCCTTTCAAGTATCTTGGAAAGAGCTGTCAGAACCGAGATGGGTCTGTAGTTGTTGACACAGCCTCTCTTCCCCGCCTTATGGATTGGATGTATGCTCTTTTAAGTGCATCAGGAAAGACACCCTTTTGTCAACAGCCATTGAAGATATGCGTTAAAGGTTGTGTTAGTGTCTGACGGCACATATTCAGTAATAAGGGCGATACACCATCCCAACCTAATGCACAGTCATTGCGTAATTGTAGAATTAAGGATTCCACTTCAGTTTCATCAACCTCCAGTAGCGCTAGGGAATTGGCAGGGGAGAGTGATTTTTGGAACTTCACTGCTAGGCTGATTAGAGGAGATTTGGCATTGAGACATGATGTCAGCGGCCATATTTTTTCCTACATTAGTGAAGAATTT
The DNA here is from genome assembly GCA_947364205.1 of Agrochola lota. Classification (NCBI taxonomy): domain Eukaryota; kingdom Metazoa; phylum Arthropoda; class Insecta; order Lepidoptera; family Noctuidae; genus Agrochola; species Agrochola lota. Next base: position 12,268,105 of record OX376235.1, on the reverse strand, counting down.
GCACACTTCATTTATGGAGGATTTAGGGTTGTCAGATATTTTTAAGAGTTCAACAGGGCTAGTTTAAATTTTACTTGTGTTAGTAATTTCTTTAATTGTTTTCCAAAGGGCTTTAGGATTATTTTTAGCCTTTTCAAGTTTGTTTTTTTCGTAGGCAATCTTTAGATTTCGTAGTAGGGCATTACAAAAATTACAATAGCGCGTATACGTGGTTTTGAGTATAAGGTTATTAGGTTCTTTGTTAGATGTCACGTGCATCTTGTCTCGATTTGAAACACACTTCAAAAGTCCAGGGATAATCCAGGGTTTAATAGTTCTTTTTTTCCTCGGGATTATGGTTTGCATCGTATGTTTTGCAATAACAGACGTTAAAATTGTTATGAAAGTGTTCATAGAGGTGTTAGGGTCGTCAATAACATAAACAACTGTAAAGTCCAAGTTTTCTAGCTCTAACTTAATAGCAGCCTAATTCAAGGAAGTAGAAATGTGATCAGTTTCACGTTTGGAATCCCAAACGTGAAACTGATCACATTTCACGTTTGGGATTGGTGTTAGCGATACTAAGCAGGAGGGGTTAATGATCCATGATATGAGAATCCAGAACTACGTAATGTGGTGATCGGTAAGTTAGTTTTCACGAAAGCATGATCAATACAATTTTCAAGCCTAGTAGGAAACAAATGGGTTGGCAGGAACCCGTGAGATGTGTTAATTATCAGATAGTCAATGCTTCCGTCATTACTACTATTCTGTTTTACATCTATATTTAAGTCGCCAATGAGGGCGATATTCTGCCATGAGGAGAGTTTGCTGTAAACACTATTTAGAGTTTCTAAAAACTTATCAAAACTGTCCTTAGACTTATATGATGGAGAGCGATAGACAACAACAATGGCCATTTTTTTGTCTATTTGACAAACCAGACAGTTGCCACCCAAAAAGCTAGATTCCCAGACAGAGACTTGCAGGCCCTGCTTTGTGTAGATGACTATTCCATCGTTCTGGTTGGAATTAGTTCCCGTGGAATAAAATTGAAAACCCTGCAACACAGGTAAATTACTAACCTTACTGAGCCAGCATTCGGTATTATGTTTGGTCTTTGACATTTCTCGGGACCCTGGGGTCCCGGACCTTTGGAAGGCGTACGAGGGGCCGAAGCCAACTCGCAGAGGCCCGTTAGGCGTTTTAATGAAATGAGGCACCAGCCGACGATTATCCCAGTATGCACTATGGAAGTGCACCCAAGGACAACCCCCGGTTGGTGTAGGACTATTGCAGGATATGAAACAAAGATATTGGACTATGGGTTTGGGTGGCTTAAGTTGACTGGAGACCTGGAACTATGTAAGGACTATGGCCCCTGCCTGATCAATGTTTCATATGTACACGGATAAAATGGCAGGGGGTGACTTGCACACTCAATAATGGGCCCCCGGAAGCTGTCGCTAGCACATAGTAACGTAGCGACAAGGGGGCAACATGTCCTGAGGTGCTTGAGGAGTGGAGAGGTATTCCACGGCTTTCAGAACAATCCCAGAGCCCGGAAGATGGTCAAGATCCCTACGAGCACTTACTGGAATACTTCCTTCCTCCGAGCACGTTTGCTCCTGCGAATCTCCACTCAAGCCGGCCACTTAAAGCAAGAATGAGGTGGGAGCTCTGTTCCTCATCAGTATTCACTCCAGCCGGCCAATAAAGGCAAGCCAGAGATGAGGAACAAGATTTCTCACGGGAGATAGGTTCCGTGGGGGAGGTTCTGCCCAACAGCTCGCCACATGCTGAACTGCGGGTTTCTGTATCTCTCTTGGTCTGGCTCCTCATCCTAGGCCTGTTCCGGCAAAGTAAACTCTACCGGCACAGACCCAGAGTTTGGAGCGCGCAAGCCCCACCATGTCGTCACCGTAGAGATACGGCGGTGGGGCTATTATTATTATTTTCTGCTCGTGTTTTTTCTCTGTTAAGTCCAACCAAAGCTAGTCTGTAACAGTTTGAGGGCCAGAATGGCTTCTTAGCACAGACCTGCGCGACTTATTCTCACAGTCTGCCCGCTAGCCACTTAGTTAATCCCCTCGAATAGGCTAGGTTCCACGGGGCAGGTGCACAATAATGATTGACTACGTCTGAAATTAGAAAGAGTTTTCGGAATATACTTACATCTTTAGGATTGGCCATATTTTTTTATATATTTTTTTCTGCTTTTTGTTACGATTGCACACTAGTAATTTTATATATTGATTGTAATTATGGGATTGGGCAAACGTATTTTCAAAACATATTGAATGTCAACATCATATTGATAGCTATGTCAACATTAGTAGACTTGACATTAAGGCCCTTTTCTGAGTTGTCGGCGCAACAGCGGTGCGACATCAGCACACTCGGTATACGCGGTACCGAAAGCTTACCGAGCGCCTATATTTCAATTGAGCGTTCCTGATTAGCTCTGTATATGCGGGAGTGGGGCGGTACAAATTTGGCATACCGCGTCTCGACATGCATGTCTAGAGGCCACTCTGCATCCTGCCGAGTAGGATGCGCGACCTGGGGTTGGGTTTAGAAACGTGCCTCTTCGCTAGAAAGAATGCGAGGTCTCCTGAACCCTACGCAACAATTTTTTATTCCGGAAACGCATTTTTTTTTTTTGCATTTATTTATTGGCTTCACTGTACTTTATGGACCGTGTATGAGAAGTTTAAAATTTTTGCGTACAGATATGTACGTGATACTTCATGTAGAATGCTTTTGTAAAATATCATCACAAACGCCTAGCTTTCGATACAAAAAAAATCAGAAGTTTAAATTTAAAAAAAAACTACTCATGAAAACGGATACGAAAGCAACGCAAGCAAACCAAGCTTCAGACTTGGGAACCCCGGCTCGGACAGTCTTTGTTTGCTCGCTTCGCTCGCTTACTAAACCCCACCATCCACTTCGAACCTAACCTGTCTGAGTCGGGGTGCCTAAAGTCCCGACACATCTCGAATTATTAAAAAGGCAATGAGAACTTAGGATGCAAGAGCGAGCGAAGCAAGCTCGGGACTTGGGGCACTCTGACTCGGACAGGTTAGGTTCGAAGGGGATGACGGGGGCTTAAGTGAGCAAGCAAAGCGAGCATATGAGCCCCCATTATTTCCTTCATGTTAGGTTCCTTTAAACTCTGCAGACAGAAATAGGAGCCCCGCAAAGCTCTGTCGACTACGCCTTACTTCAAAAAAAAAATATTTACACATTTTATTTTTATTTTACTTTGACCTTCAAGACGTTTGACATTGACCTGGTAAATGTGTCTTCTGTAAACTGGTAGGTGGGCTTTCCTGCCTTCTACCTCCCTCAAAATGTCATTTATCAAAATATTTATGGGATTTTTTTTAATCTATGTATCTCCGGGTCGACAGTTAAGGTACACATCAAGCTATACATTTCCAGTTTATGCTGATCTCGTATTGTATAAGATTTGCGTACAATGCGAGGTCAGCTTATACTGGAAAAATATAGTTTGATGTGTAGCCGTGTCTACCATTCCGTAGCAGGCGGCAGCAGTAGGCGACGTGTCGCCGCTACACGTCTGGTTTCTATGAAACCGACGTGTCGCTAGCTACGGAAGGCAGCCTGCGGTTGGCTACGGAATCCCTTTAAAATTACTTCTGACTAGCTTCTGCCCGCGACTTCGTCCGTATGAAATTTCGGCCCCCGACAGACCGCGTCGCATCCCATCGCCCACCCGCTCTATTACTTCGTTTTCGCTTAGCGTCGTTCTTTCTGACTTTCATTCTTTTTGCTCGGCACATTTATTTTTTCTTTTTTGTGGGAAATTATGAAATAACTTCCCCCCTGCCCTCGGGCAGGACGCCTGGGTGCCTGCGGGCGTGTCAGACTCTTACTGACTAAAACCCACCCGTGATCCTTCAGTTGCCTGTATCGGTCCTAACGGACCCCTTCAGCTCCTAAGGGTCCTAGGGATGTTACATAGCCTATAATGTGACTCAAGAATTGGGCTTTCCAATGCAAAAAGAATTTTTCAAATCCGTTTGGTAGTTCCGGAGATTATATCCCCCTATACAAAAACAATCGAACAAACACCTCTTCAATATTAGATAAATATAAATTTAAGGATGACGCTTCTAACGTTTTCTTTTTTTACGTTAACGAAAATAAATGTAACAAGCTACAGTATCTCCATCACTCCAACTCGAAGACGACATTATTTCGCGACGGCCGCGGCACAAGCGGCTCTGCATAATTTTTACCGACATGTGCGTAGGTGCGTAGGCGATGCGGTATGTTTTCGGCATCCGAGCATGCTTATGTCGCACCGCTGCTGCGCCGACAAATCAGAAAAGGGCCTAACATCGTCTTTGTACCACAGAGCTCGGAATCCCCGCGCCTGCGCTGCTGTGACCGGTGCGCAGCGGTCGCTAGCCGCTGATACGTCTTCGTAGTCGTGGTGTGGGTAAGGTGTAAATAATTGTTGACAATAAATACAAATTAAATGTTTATTTGGAATGAGAAATGATAAACGGCTGAAAATAAAAAGTCATTTAAAAAACAAAAAAAACCCGTCTGCAAAAACACATATCGTCTTATTACAAAAAACGGCATAAGTAATGGTTTAAACCAAGGCTAAAAGGTCTAGGATTGTTACGGTAATAAAGCTAGTACCAGCCTCAAAATGTGTTCTGATTACAAAACGAAGACCAATCGAGGATAAGTTAGTACCAAAGAAAGTTTATGGTTCAAATAATATCCACAGATATGAAACAAAAATGGCATTCTTTCATTCGTACCCGCAGGCTTTATTTGAAGCAACGTTCTGTTTCTCTAAATGTTGTTATTGTAATAACACTTGAAATGCTTAAATAATTATTTATCAATACCAAAATATGACCTAAATTGTTCTTTGTTTAGTTTACAATATATTGAACAAGCAAAACTTGTACTTTTGATGTGCTTTTTTTATTCAAGTTGTCATTATTTTTTAACACCTCTGTTGAGGTTTCTTTTATGAACGAAACGTTAGTTGGCAAAAAGCTGTCAAGTTGACTGAATAAACGAACGTCGTCAGACGAATGACAGAAAAACGACTCGAAAGGACAATTTTATTAATAATAATTCCTGAATATTATCAATTCCACTAATCGAACCTAAAATATCCATTAAAAAACATCCAGAGATTCGGCGACGGACGCTGGGCGCTCGTGAGCTTGCTAGACAACCTCTAGCGTGAAGTGCAGCGACTTACATACGGCGGCGGTGCGCGTAATTTTAAACGCATGTTTATGTATTATTATCCTTTACATACAGTGTAAACTCTATATAGCGACACTGAAGGGACTGTGCATTTTATGGCGTTATAGAGAGTTGTCGTTAAATGGAGAGAAGAAACATCAGAATTAGAAAAAGAAAAAGTTTATTTCCGACTATTGTTAGTAGTTATGTGCATAAAAAAGAATGTTATATGAACGCTATTGCGTATAGTCTGTTATTTTTGTCTGACGTCTTTTGCTGCACCAGTAATTTTGTTGTATTTTTTTACTTATTTTATTCATATCTAGCAATATTGAGGCATCTTGGTTATAAAGGAAGTATTTTTCCAATAATTTAGCTGCTTCCAGAGCTTCTTTAATGCTCGGCGGAGGCTCAGGCTCATCCGTCTCATCTTCTTCATAAACAAAAGTAAACAAAAGAACGAATTTCTTAGAAAGTTCGGTATGCATGATGCCGACAGTCGAGTTTATTGCGGGCTAGGATAATAAAGCGACAATAGATCGTACACAGCTGCGCAGTTTTTACTAATTTTACCAACTTAAAAGGTACTTTTTATTACTCAATTGTTGTCGTTATTGAGAGTGGGTGTAATGCTATGTAGAGTGAAACATTGTATGAAAGACAAGCTAAACCAACCAAAGCCAATTGATTTCGACGCTTAAGGGAGTTTGTCGTTAAATAGAGTGACGTTACATGGAGTTTACACTGTATTAATAAATAAATGCACTTCTTATTTGTATTCATTGTTCTTAATATACCTAACTGTCAAAACGCACACAAGGCGGGCGCAGGTCGGTACGGTACGGCGAGACGACGTACCACCGTACCGTACCGAACGGGCGTTCAAACTACCGTTCTTGGATCGCGACGCTGCACGCTGTTACGAAACAGAGGTACTGTAGGTACATACAAAAAAACAAATTTATTATTATAGTTTGTATAACATTTAATGAAGAAAATCCATTTCTATTAATATATAACTGACCCCCATCAGCATTTACTTTCTTTACTCTTGTATGAGTTCATTCTATTGGTCCAATTACTGTAGGAAAATTATCAATACTGGGGAACTTCCTAATGCTTTCCTCCTGTTTATTTAGAGTAATAGGCATTTTTATAAATCTTCAGGACATCTGCTACCTTTTTACATGTTTTGCTGACAACTGGTTGAGACACACCATGTAAATCAGCTGTATCGTCTTGAATCTAAGAATAAAACAATAATATTAGTATATTATTTGGACTTTGTCTAATGTTAGGTTAGCATTCACCAAGGCTAGGGACTTACATACTTAATGGCGAGCCCAGTTCCGTAATGCGCAAACCACACACACATGCACACACGCACTTCAGGATTCAATGGGCATCCTCGAGGGTGGTGGGATAAATCCTCACGTAAAACATCCACAATTTTTTCTCAAAAACGTTTTGTGAACCAATACTTATTCCAAAATCTTCGTTAGTCAATTCAAAAGGATGTCGATGTCTGTAAGATCTCCGAGACTTTTCCAGCATATCCATAGGTATCTTCCAAATCCATCAAGTCAATCATATTATTAGTATATTTTTTTAACGATTTATAAATAAACTGACAAACAATAATAATCACAGAGTACTTTTTAATATAGGTAATAATAATCAACGCAACGGTCAAATAAATTAGTACCAAAGATAAACTAGGGGACTCGGCAGACTAACTTTAGTACCATAAATAGTTCTGGAACTAGTGATAAACTTCATTTTAAAATAACATTTTATTTAGTCATGGTACTAAAGCTAGTACTAATCCCAGTACCAAATTTAGACCGTGTTTTGGAATAAGATGGATACGGTCCAACTGAAAAGAGAATAAAAACAACGATTATAATCTATAGAATTTTGGTATCGCAGGCAGAGGATAAACAAAAGTTACACCATATTTTTCAGGTCATTGGCTCGGTCATTGGTTTTCCCATAGATGAAAGATATTGTTTCTCCCTTTGGTTTGTGTCATAGAAATCTTCTTTCTTATATCTATGGTTTGTGTACTGTTTTTTTATTTTCACCTTTTTAGTTTTTTATCATTTCTCAGTTCAAATTACATGAAACATGTGGCAGCCTCTACATCGCCACATGCGAACTACGCATCAAAGACCTGTTGTCACACAAAATCCTGACGTCACACAAATACTACATCGCGCAATTAGAGTTTATCGCGTGAACAGCATATAAATATATAGAACAACATATATAATATATACATACATTTAGAACAACATATCCCGCCAGACACAACACCCGTCTGGTCTGAGGATCCTCCCTTTTCTATAGAGGATGAGTGAACTTTACACCCTGTTCGTCATACCTCTAAATTGGTGACCTCGACGTGATCATCATACATCTAAAAACATATAATTTGTAATCACCTTTCAAACCCTTCATTTTGATACTCCACTAGATAGGGTAGGGAGATGTTTTTTTATAACATACGTTTTGGCGCCAAAAAGCCGTCATTTGTTTTTTTTTTTCTAAAATTATATACCCAGTGAGGTTCGCGCAATAAAGACGAATCCAACGATATCTCATTCATCAAAATCGTTTCAGAGAGCACACCATGTCAGCTGTCTCTTTCATGCCATCGCGCAGCTGATGACTCGGCGAGTGAGACCGGTAGTCTCTAGAGCGGGACCGAGAAAAACACAGTGCCGGGCGCGAGACTGGTGGAAAAAAGTTTGAACCGAGAAACCTGTTATCTAGAACAGCTGACAAGGAGGTACCTACTATTGCTAATTCTACAACTACTAAGATGATTACGCCTACTGGTATTAACGACCCTGAGATGCGACAGCGATCAATGGCAGAAATTGTACTGACGAATGGTGACTTTAAAAAGGATAAGCCGAATGAAAGTTGGATACTTGTACAGAAGAAGCGTTTACGTAATCGGTTTGTTAGTCAATTTGGCAAAGCTACCACGGAACCTCTGAACAAATTCAAGGCGGCGGAGATTAAAGCGCCAGTGTTTATTTCTAACGTTCATTAAGATGCAGAGGAGTCTAATATAGTGAATTATATACACTCAAAAACACAAGAGAAAGTTAGCCTAACCAAAATAAAAATGAAATACGATAAGGGTTATAATTCTTTTAAGCTGTATATCTCGAAACACATCATCCAAATACAGTTGTAACTACAACTGTATTTGGATGATAATAATATGTGGCCCGATGGAATTAAATTCCGTCGTTTTGTGAATTTGAGAAGCGGGCTGGACAAACAACATTTTAATGGACCATCTCAATCAAAAGATGAGGCTCGTGAGCTTTAATTGCAAAAATGTGAAACGGAGTGTGGAGTGTGTTAGATCACTGTGCAGGGTAGCTGATGTGATAGCCCTTCAGGAAAAATGGCTGGTCCTACAGGACCTACCTTTCCTCGACAGCATCGATGACGACTTTAGCTTCACCGGGAAATCTGCAATGGACCTATCGGCTGGTGTGAGACGGGCCGACCTTTTGGTGGTGGAGCAATCTTGTAGCGAAAAAGTGTGTTTACCAATGTTTCATTCGAAAAGTGTGAAAGTGATCGACTCTCGGCAATCAAAGCGTGTACAGTCAACCAGCGGAAGGTACCTACTGATTATATGTGTATACATGCCAACGGACCAGCCAGTCAATCTGCCAATGTTTTCGAATGCTTTGAGCGAGGTTAGTGCCGTTGTTCAAAATAATAACATAGAAACTGTTTATATCCTAGGTGATTTTAATGCTCACCCGTCGGTTGCTTTTTGTGTGGAACAAGCATGTAAGGTTGGCTCACAATGAGTCTAGGCAAGCGTATAGTAGGTATGTGTTGAGTGGCAAAACCAGATAATGGGCCTTTGTATGACGACATGTATACAACACGTAAAGTATTTTAGTCCAGGCTAAAGTTTTGTCAAAATCACGATAAACAGCTTGAGAGGACATTTTAGCAGAAAAAGTTTCCGGGAAAAACTTCCAGGCATTCTGGAAGGATACAAAAAAAATTAAGGGTAAGGTTAGCATGCCTGCTTGTGTTGAGAGTTGTAGCGATGCTCAGGGTATAGCCGTATAGCCAACCTGTTCAGGGATCACTTTAGGGTTGTCTCACCACTGTCTTCTGGTGCTGCAGCACCCGTTGCGTATGTCTCCCAGTCGGAAAATTTGATCGGCTTTTCCAGCAAAGACGTGGAAAAGGTTATCAAAATTATGGTACGAGGCAAGTCTCCAGGCAATGATGGGCTCAGTTTCGAGCATCTGCAGTATGCAGGCAAGCATCTTTTTAGGGTCCTGGCCATGCTGTTTTCCTTTTGTGTGCGACACTCTTACTTACCTATAAAGCTGACAAAAACGTTTGTAGTACCGATTGTGAAAAATGTAACTGGTGACGTCACGGATAAAAGCAACTACAGGCCGATATCTCTTGCGACTGTAATCGCAAAGATCTTTGACAGTCTATTGGATGCACAACTCGGCAAGCATATTCGGCTTCACAATGCGTAGTTTGGCTTTCGTGAGAACCTGTCGACCGAATATGCTATCTTGACACTGAAACATACCGTCAACTACTATGTTAATAGAAAAACACCTGTCTATGCTTGTTTCCTGGACTTGTCGAAGGCTTTCGACCTAATGGATTGCAACAGGCCCTGGATCAAATTTGGAGAGGTAGGGGCTCCCAGGGAACTTATTAACATCTTGTCCTTCTGGTGCAACCATCAGAAAAACTGTGTAAAGTGGGGGAATGTGTTTTCGGATGAGTATGTACTTGAATGTGGTGTCAGACAGGAGAGGACAGGCCTCCTGGCCTGTCCTCTCCAAGACTTTTTAACTTGTATGTTAATCAGCTGATTGAGGGGCTCAGTAATAGCCACGTTGGTTGTCATATAGATGACATCTGCGTTAACAACATCAGTTACGCTAATGACATGGTGTTGCTGACTCCCTCGCTCAGTGGTTTGAGAAAACTGGTCGGTATCTGTGAGTCATATGCGGAAGCTCATGGTCTGAAGTACAACGAGAAGAAAAGTGAGCTTATGGTTATTAGAGGTAAGAATAAGTCACCGGAGCGTACATGCTCCCTTGCCTATTTGAACGGAGTACCTCTGGAACGTGTCTGTCAGTTTAAGTACCTAGGACACATAGTGACTGAGACCCTTAATGATGATACAGATATCGAGCGGGAGCGAAGGGCGTTGTCGGTGCGTGTTAATATGTTGGTGCATAGATTCGCAAGGTGTACAGTAGACGTAAAAGTGACACTGTTCAGGGCCTACTGCCAAAGCTTTTACACCAGCGCTCTATGGACCAGCTACACGCAACGGGCCTACAACGCTCTTCGCGTACAATATAACTGTAGCGGCATCTACATCGCTACATGCGAACTACGCATCAAAGACCTGACGTCACAGAACATCCTGACGTCACACAAATCCTGCATCGCGCAATTAGAGTTTACCGCGCGATAAACATATAGACAAGCTTCCCGACTTCAACCTCTGGGCAGTTGCCCGCCAGACACAACACCCGTCTGGTCGGAGGATCCTCCCTTTTCTATGGTGGATGAGTGAACTTTACACCCTGTGCCTCATACCCCTAAATAACAATGCGAATGCCATTTGTCTAGGCCCTCTGGGGAGGTTTATTCGGCTTCACGTGACGAGATGACGTAATGTTTTATTTTTATTTTATCTGTATTATTTTTGACATTATTGGATATTTTTATTGTATTTTATTTTTTGTGAATTTACATTTACTCGAGCATGCACAATACTAACATTGTTTTTAAGACCTTTGTTACTAACATTATATGGACAATATTAATTATGTCTGAAACAAATGTATTATTCCGGTTTAAGATCATTTATTCTCATAAGAATAACACTATTCACTTACATGAGAATATTAAAACTAAACACTTAAAAATTGCATAAAGTTGGGGGTATTACAAAGTTTAGACCTCGATTATCTCCTTTATTTCATTTTATACATATGAATTATATTTTTAAATATTAAAATAAAAGAATATAAAAACATTTAAACATAAAAAAAATAGTAGCCCATCGGTATCGGGAACAGGGTCCAAGCTACCGGTGGTCAGGGCCCCTGAGAGAGGAACCTCCTAACAATTCGAGCCGTGTCCAGGAGTACCGCTTTCTGAATCAAGCCCTTGATCCAGCTGCCTAACGAGAGCCTCCTCAGGTGTTGGTCGAGGCTCTTGGCTATTAGGCCATTGGCTGTCACGTCTATCGGCACAATGATCGCTGAGTCCACATCCCACATGTCGACAACCTCGTGAGCCAAGTCAAGATACTTGATTTGTTTATCTTTCTCAGCTTTCACGAGGTTCCCGTCATGCGGGACCGTTATGTCAATACTCATTGTGCGCCGCTCTACTCGATCCACCACCACTATGTCAGGTTTATTGGCAACAATAGTCCTGTCAGTGATGATGGATCGATCCCAGTACAATGTGATATTTCCATTATCGAGAACTGGGTCGGGCACATACCTGTACTCAACTTATACTAATAATGTAGAATCTGTTCAGGCCCGTTCGGTATTTATGTATGAAGAATGGGATTCGAAAAGCTATACCAGCCGTTCGATTCTGTAAAAATATCACCGTGAAACTTAGGTGAAGTGAGCGTGAAGTGAGCTGTCAATAGTGTTAATCCCTAGCATCCTGCCGGTCGATTCTGTGGCAGTGACAGCTCACTTCACCTAAGCTTCACGTTAATATTTTTACAGAATCGACCGACTGATTACAATGACAGGTTAAGGCACTTTAATATGATTAGCTTAAATGAAAGACGTAACCATTCGGACTTACTAATACTTCATAAAATTATAAACGGTTCCATTGATGCACAATTAATTATTTTAACTTTAGGCCTAGCCAACGTAGTAAGCGTCATCATCGTATTTTTGAATTACCTACATCCACCTTGAATACTACATTTAATAGCCCTATTACACGTATGGCAAGGCAATAATGAAAGGTCTAATTTGACGGATTACCCTATTGATATTTTCTCCATGACTTTCGCTTCATACAGGCGCTCCCTATTTAAACAGTGTGATGAGTGCACGTCTATCTAGCTTAAACTGATTTGTTTTGTAGTGTTGTAGATTTATGTCTACTAGACACATTTTATATTGTTCTCCTTTGTCTCTAATTTTCATACGTGAATGTCATGCATACCTATCATTTGCATGGTTACTGAAATATTAATTTTAGATGTTATTTAATTTGAATTGTAAGTGACTGGGCTGTTGGTGTGCTTATGATAAATAAATAAATAAATGAAATTAATTAGCTTAAACCTTTTTGAAATGCTTCGTTTTGCAAAAGAACTGCATGTGACATAGCAGCTAAAGAATTTACAACGACCGCTAACCAACGATTACGTTCAAAATTTTTCAAAACATCATTACATTCTAGCTCTACAAAACCTGGGGTAGAATTATAAAGTTTCTGTACTTCAGAATAGCGTACTTGCGCCCAGTCAGGCGAGTTAAAATGTTTCAATTTGTTAAGCAATTCGAAATGCGTATTGTTTGTCTGTAAGGACTTGAGGGTAGTTTGTATTTTAAAATCAACCCCTTTCTCTTTGAACGAATTGTAAATACCACTTTGACTAAACATAGAAGGCACCACCCTAGGTCATGTGTTCAGAGGCTCACACTGCTAAGGAACGAAGGTGGCAGGGGAATAATAGATATCACTAATCTACATAACAAGCAAATTAATATTTTAATGCTAAAAGTACTACTTCAACTCTACATAAAGCCATAGCTTTCAATGATAAAAACTTACCCCTTTTAACATGTTTGAGAAGATAGCCCAGATTAATGAACAACAGATTGACCGACAGGCTAAAATCGAAGAATGGACCCAAAAGTCACTGCGGGAGACATCGACATGACCTTAATCAACCTAACGTCGACAAGTTAGCGCCGAACGAATGGTTAAGGCGTGAGACAGAAGGGTTCATGATAGCTATTCAGGACCAAGTAATAGAAACTCGTAATTACCAGAAACACATAAAGGCTTGTGCAGACCAGCGTGACTTGCCGCGCGACGCGACGCCGGTTATTGTTATACTGTGAAGTTTTCTTAGAAATTGTATTGTTCATGTCGCGTCGCGCGACAAGTCACGCTGGTCTGCACAAGCCTTAATGCGAGTTCCTCAAACAATAGATAGATGTAGGCGATGCAATAGTTCCACCGAAACCATTCAACACATCACGGGTGCGTGTAAAGCAATAGTCCAGACTGATTACAAACACAGACAATCATGACCAGATAGCGAATATAATCCACCAAAAATTTGCAATAAAATATAAATTAGTTGCCACACCACTTGTAGCTTAGTATAAATATCAACCTGAAACTGTTCCCGAAAACTCCACTCACAAGCTGTACTTTGAGCGAGCTATCCTCACCGACAAAACAACACACTACAATAGACCAGACATCACGTTATTAGATAAAAGTAACAAAACTGCACAAATCATAGACATAGCCGTTCCTAATACACACAATCTACAGAATACTCTAGCAGAAAAGCTCTCAAAATATATAGACCTGAAAATAGAAATCAGCAGAATGTGGCGGCTTAGCAATGTCACCATAGTTCCTATAGTCTTGTCAACAACAGGTGTAATACCTAAACTGCTCCACCAGTCTTTAAAAACACTCGATTAACCACCCTACACATATCAGACTCTTCAGAAAGTTGCAATCTTGAATACCTGCAGGATTGTCAGAAAATTTCTGCAAAATGACAACGATACATCAATCGTCACCTCACACAGAAGTGCAGCAACCACCGCATAATCACAGTCTAATGTAGGTACAGACACGCTCACCATAACAAAATCCGAACACACCAACATCTCATCATAATTTAACCAATTTCCAGGGGTAGCACTTGGCTTCGGCCCGTACTACTCCATAAATCCGGCGCAACGCCGAGATACGTAAAAGTATAAAAAAGAATAATAATATAATAATAATAATATAATATACGAAATAATAGACAAAATAATTATATTCATATGCTTAATAAGCATATGCACTTCTTAATTAGTCATAATAGTGACAAGCTTGTATTTCTTGACACCAACAGTTTTGTGAAAACTTTAAAATCGACTAGGGACACTGTGTATCTGCCTGTTAGTTTTAGACACATAATAGCAAGGCTATTAGCTTTTTATATAAACTCAGACATAGGTAGTATGTCGAAGTCTTGTATTATTAACACCACAATGATTAGTAATAATACTAATAATAAGGTGTTGACGCTAAATAAATGTAGCTCAAATGCTATAAATGTTTTTACAAATTGTACGAAGGAGGTTCCATGTCCCTCACTCACTATGAGCTCACTGCCTCTGGATAGTAATTTAAACTAGTTTGTAAGACAACAGAAGGTACCTGTAGGAATATTCTTATACCTAACAACAACACTTCTTCGTCTTCGTGCTCTTAAATAAATAATTATCAAAAAGGAGATCAGCAGAATGCCTTGAAATTATTTCATCAAAATATTCAAGGTATTTCTTCCAAATTATTAGAAATTGAAATGTTCTTAGAAAAAACAAAGTTTGACATTGTTTGTTTTACTGTACATTGGTTAAAGGATTACCAAATGCTAATTAATTATGAGAACTATACTGTGGGCAGTTGCTTTAACCGTAAATCTATGCTGCGTGGAGGTTCGCTAATCTTGATAAAAATTGTTTAAAATCTAAGCAACGTAATGATATAGTTGGTTTATCAGTTGAACATTGCATTGAACTGTCCTGTGTTGAGCTGGATGAGCATGTTGTAGTGTGCGTGTACAGACTTCCTAATTATCAGAACTATTCTTTATTTGAGTCAATAATGGAAGATGTCCTAGCGAAACTTGCATCAAGTAACAAAGCCGCAGTTATTTGTGGTGATTTTAATATAAATATTCTGGAAAATAATTCAATTAGCAGTAGAATATTTAAACCTTTTTAAATCGTTCAATTTGTCTAATGTTTAAAAAAAAGGAAAAAAAAACATCAAATGACTTCTCCCGCTCTGGGCGGAGCGAGAGGGCGTGTCAGACTTTTACTGACTAAAACCCACCCGTGTTCCTTCCGTTGCTCGTGTGCCGGGGCCGCGATATCCCTTTCGGACAAACCCGCAACCCCAGCAGGATGGCCTTAAGCCTTACATTAACACTGAGACTTTCAACAAGTATGTTGCTACATATTCCAATTTTTTTTAGAAATACCTGCAAGATAGCTAAAGCTCTGCATATTAGCAACAAAATCAAATCAGCAGAAAACAAAATAAAAACAGTTTGGAAAGTTATAAATAATGAAACTAATAGGAAAAAAATATGAAACACTGAGTTCACATTGGAGACTTCACGTGGTGTCATAAGCTCTAACTTAGAAGTAGCTCAATAATTTGTAAGTTTCTTTACTAATATACCATATAAAACGACGGAAGCTTTAAATTCCTCACCCGATGTCCCAATAGATTTATTAAAAGCAAATTTTCCAGGCTGCCCGGTTGAATTTCAATTCAAACATATAAACCCTATGATAGTTATAAAAGCTTTTCGGCAAATTAAAATCAAATTGACCGAAGATCTATGGGGATTATCTATCAAAGTTTGTACATCCATAATCGAGACTATAGCACCATACTTAGCTTTAATATTTAATTTGTGCGTGGATCAAGGAGTCTTCCCTGATTTAATGAAATACAGTAAGGTTATACCCCTTTTTAAATCTGGGGACAATAAAGACACTAACAATTATAGACCAGTATCCGTGCTGCCGGTATTCAGCAAGGTGTTCGAAAAGGTAATGCTCAATCAAATGTTTAATCATTTTAACACCAACCAAATTTTACACGATCAGCAATATGGGTTCGCCAAAGGACGTTGTACGATTGACGCCGGTGTAACCTTATTAAAACACATATTTACAGCGTGGGACAAGATGCCACAGGATTTTTTTGTGACCTCTCAAAAGCATTTGACTGCGTAAATCATGAAACCTTACTCTTGAAACTTGAGCATTACGGACTAGGTAAACTTACGCTCAGTTTGGTAAAATCGTATTTAAATGATAGACAACAGCAAGTTCAAATTAATGGTGTCAATTCACTCGGTCTAAAAGTAAAAATGGGTGTTCCACAAGGCTCGATATTGGGTCCTTTCCTCTTTTTAGTATATGTAAATGATCTACCCCATTTATTAAAAAAACAACCACAAATAGTGTTATTTGCTGACGATACTTCTCCAATTTTTAAGATAAATAGACGTGCATCAAATCTTGACGACGTAAATAACGCCCTTAAATAACGTTTTTTATTACGGACCCTTTTAATGTGTACGTCTTTCTACATTGTTCTCACATTTATAATTACAACATGAATGATGTAACCAATTTTTTTGTAAAAATATTCTGATTTAAAAGAGTGTCCGTGGAGTTTCTTGCCCGTTCTTCTCCATAGGAACCTACTACGCGTTGGAATGGGCAACTAGCTTCATATTTCTGACTGACTGACCTCTTGACAATTCAAAAGTACCTATAATTGGTTTATTTGAAATAAATGCTTTAAGTTTGAGTTTGATATAATATATATATATATAATTAATATTATTTAATATTCTATTATATATTATAGTATATTATATATTATGTTATACGATATATATATATACGAGTATATTATATTATAATTTTATAAACGCGAAAGTTTGTATGTATGTATCGATGTTTGTTACTCTTTCACGCAAAAACTACTGAACGGATTTGGATGAAATTTGGCACACATGTAGTTTATAACCTGGATTAACACATAGGACACTTTTTATCCCGATATTCCCACGAAATCGAGACTTATGCGGGTGAAACCGCGGGGCGCTGCTAGTTTTATCATAAAGCTGTTATGAGCGTCTTAATAAATAAAAAACGAACGTATACGTAGGGTATTTAGATGTTTCACTGAGTGAATATAATAGATTTTGATATAATAAGCATCTTTATTTACGAGATAATTATGTTTTTTTAATAAAAGGGGCACCACTTTAATTAGGTACCTAACCTAAGTAAACAAAAGTTCTAAAATGATTAATCACAAAGTAACCATTTAAAAGATTATATTTTGTAGTAAAGTTTAGACTGTAGACTGACTGACTGACTGTGTGTCGCTTTTAGCGATAAGACCGCCCATTGTGTCACCCTATGTAAAATGTCTACATTTATATCTGTATTTTTTATGGTGTACATAATAAAGAATATTCTATTCTATTCTGTATATGACAAAAATATTTTACACTTACGCAGGTGCAGTCCCAGCATTATGCTATTAATTTAGCCATTACTTTAATTTGTTTGATTATAAAAATAATCAATGAGTCTTTACCTCCGTAAGAAATAAAGACTTCGTGATTCTTATACTTTTAATGTTGTTTGTATTTTATTTTTAAACCGATGGGGATTTGTGAACTCTTGTACTCAAATCCCCATTGATGGGGATTTGTGGACAATACAGTTCACAAATCCCCATTGATAGGGATTGTCAATGGGGATTAGTGGAATAAGCGGTGTTCCTGACGTCATTTGGAGGTCAAAAGAAAGTCAAGTGGTTTTATGTGTTTATGTTAAAATAAACTCCATCTTATAATTTCAAGCGTCAAAAATAGAAAAATAAGGTTAAGAAACCTAAAAGCTCGAAATGGTTTTGGAATCAGCGTAAAACATTTTTACTTTACATACCGAATTTAGTTTTTTTTTCCCTAAAAACACTAAACACTCCCGGTAAAATCCAGTATTCGTAATTCATGCCCGGTTCCTCTATTTTACGAATCGTTATTGTACATCAGTAACCAATCGGTTTTGAGTCACGAGTAACGAGCCGCTAAAGACGTTCCTAAAAGTTTTTTCTTCCTCTACCTGCGCCGAACACATGTAGGTTACCCGCTGACCGAAGCCGTTCGACGACATCTGTCCGGAGTTCATGCGTGTCGTTGCATCACATAAGCTTTTTTGGATTAAAATTAAAATTAATGAAAGTTGTACTTATTTTAAGTATTCACGATAATTTGATTTGTGAAATAAATATATTTTTTTATAATTTGATCTGATTTTGCAAAATAAATAATTAGTTATAATTTTAAAAAAATATGTTAGCCATTACTGCCGAAGGGAACAAAACGCAACTGTGGCGATGAAAATGAATGATAACACAACACTGTGCCTGTTATTTGTAACCAATCTTTCCCAAAGAATAAATACTATCCAAAATATTTCCAATTATTTCATATCTAGTAAATAAATTGAAAAAAATAAAACGAAAAAAAAAATATGTCTACCCTATCGTTTGGTAACTCCTACGATTAATACCACGTTCTTCATAGGAATCTGAGCTATTCCAGTCGGATAAAATTTCTAGATCACTCAATTCACTATCTGAATGACAAATTTTAATTTATTTTAACATTATTAATTTATTATCGAAAACACGTAAAACTTTAGTACTCAACCGACCAATTTCGGGCGGTTAAGAAATCACATACGCCTAGTAATTTGACAGCTGGTTATCATTTCATCATCATCATTTTCCTGCCCTTGTCCCATGTTACTTGGGGTCGGCGCAACACGTTTTCTTTTTCCATTCTCCCCTATCAACTGTCATGCTATCATTCACTTCCTTCTCTTTCATATCATTCCTCACACACTCCATCCACTTTTTCTTAGGCCTTCCTCTCCCGCTCCAAAGTCCGCTGGTTAAAGTTTCAAAAATGTTATAGAAACACCGCAAGCTGTCATCTCCATACATTTATCCGTTATTCGTAACCGTCCCATCCGTAGGTAGCAAGCCAACAGTAACTTCACTTACGAAACGTTTTTCAAAGGAATACTTTTGCGTTACGTCTCGTAGTCTATTCTACCATCCGTGAGAAAAAAGAATCGTTTCGCGATTATAGGAACCGGGCGTTAGCACGCTTAAATCGATTACAACGTAAATCGGAACGCAGCATAAGATTGTGTCAATTTGTTTTGACATTGACAAGACAATTGTGCTGTTTGTTGACTTTGTGTGCATTTTAATTTAATTTAAAGCTTGTGCTTGTGATTACTCTGGGCCCAGTAAATAAAAGAGTTATATATTTACTATTTTACTGTGGTGATGTGGTGCAACTCTTAACTGCTTGTTGTTGATAGATAACGTCCTTACTTCATGTTCATAACTCCTTGTAAAGATTCCTTGCTGTGATACGTTGTTAACTTGTGAGACTAGTACGTCTGTGCGCGTAAGACTTCTAATCTTTGTACGTCCTAAAATGTCTTGTAATTCCTGTACAAAACCGTTTTCATTGCTTCGTAAAGAGGTAGGTATATTTATTCTATGAATTAATTCCTAAATAATCTACATTCTATGGTCATATATGGCCTACTGAAGGACTAAGTGCGGAAACCAAACCCCATAACATAGAACATAGAATCTACATTCTATGTACCTTTTTACATCATCTATTCATACCCAGCTGAATCGGTATATAGTAAAATTATAAGATGTTTTCAGAGAGGATGTCCCAGTTGCGGCTTCAGCTTTTGCTCCAAATGTTTGGACAACAAAATGTTTTTATCAAAACTCAATGCTGAAACTAAGGTCAGGCCAAGTAAATACATGTGCAGTGAGTCAATAACTTCAACAACTGGTTTTTTGACATACTTTATTGTTTTAGGTATGTGCAAAATGTAAAAACAATCATTCAAAACCTAATGAGCCTAAAAATGTTGAAGCACCTGACGCATACTACAGGTAAATAAAATTTGAATTATGGGAAACAAAATAGTTTTATCATGTACTTTCCTACCTCATAGACTTATTCACATTATGTTGGCTGAAATAATTCAGCAAAATATCTTGTGTATTTTAGGAGAATAGGTGCCAAGGACCAAAAACAACCTGTTAATTCTGACAGTAATGCAGGGACAAAAGATCAGCTAATATTAGAAAGGCTAGAAAAATTAAAAGGTGGCAGAAATATAACTTCTTCAATAACAACAGATGGAGATATCAAAAGTCGTCTTCAGAATATCAAAGGTGAAACTCCTTCTACTTCAGATGCTGAGATATATTCAAGACTGGCAAAATTAAAAGGAGTGCCCATTGAAGTTGTTACCATAAAGGTAGGGGGCTTGACATTTATTTCAAAATCTCTAAATATATATTAAAAAAAAATAATATAATAATAAATAATAATATAATATTATTTATAATATAATAATAATAATATAATATATATATAAATTCCATTAGATCTGTAGTCTTTTTATTTTTCTTTTCACCATTATGTTCTAGCCAGTATTACCGCCACCAGACACAAGGACAGAACAAGAGCAAGCAAATGACCTGATAAAGCAATACATGGAGCAAACTAACATTGATACTAAATACACAGATGAGTTTGATGGTCTTATCAGTGATATAGAGGCCCGTATGCAAAAACTTAAAGGATCTAACCCAGACCCAGGCTCACAAGGTACCACAACAACAATTCAAAAACATGATGACTCAGATGATGAGGAGGCCACTGTCAAAAAAATTGTTGAAAAGGTATATTTACTTTTATTTTGCTGTTCAAGTACAGAGCTGGTTAAGGACTAAAATAATAATTATTTTAACTAGTTTGACTAAAGACTCACTTTTATTTTAGATAAAGGCAGAGGCAACTTTAGAGGATGACATAATTACACCATCTGATGAACTGCCTTTTTGTGAAATATGCAATGAAGATGCGAGGATGAGGTGCTTAGGATGCAAATATCTGTTTTGTAAGAGATGCTTTTTAGAACACAGAGATGATGACGATGGCTGTAATAGGTATGAACCTTATGAAGCACCAAAGGTTGAGTAATTTATGAAATAATTACTTAAGTTCCTTCAGTAATCAAATGCTTGGAATATATTTTAACACTATTATCATATATAAACTAATAATATGAAGAGTTAATATTGTTTGTAAGAGGTTATCTCTGGAAGTACTGTTCTATAAAAAAAAAAACACCTATACAAAGCTAAGCTATTGCTGAATATTAAAGGTAATGTTTTATGGGCTAATTGATTTTCATGGGGGAGAAGTCGCAGGCAGAAGCTAGTATAATATAATCTGAGATATGCTAAGTATGTATAATTAATTAATTTATGAAATAAAAGTTTGGAATAATTTTTAGTTGTGTTTTATTTTCTTATTCTCAAATTCCTCTATAATGTTGGGGATGTGTTTAATAAGCTCCTCTTCTGGTTGTTTGTATTCATTTTCAATCCAAATGTCTTTGAGCTTATTTATAATGGGACCATACATTCTGCCTGGTGGGACTCCAGCATCTTTCAGCATTTTACCACTAATGGGGAACCTTGGCACTACCCATTCATTAAATTGCTTTAAAAGCACATCACCTCTGTACTTCAATACTTCTTTAACATATTCAATTGCATCCTTTTGCTTTATCTTGGTGTTTAAAACTAGTTTTTCATATGGTCTGAAATAACAAAACAATCTTTAAAAAGACATTATATGACGATAAAACGTATTTTAAAGATATGAAGAACAGGATGGCAAGCTCATCCTCCATTGAAAAGTAAGGATACTTCAACCAGAGGGATGTCTCCTAGGTCATGGTCTACCTATGTGTCAAATTCAAAGGTAACAAAGAGACGAAATATGGATATGTCAACTCACAATAAAGGCCTGGTGGCTATTTTGTCTCCTCTGTGTTCTACCAGGAAGTAGGCAAGGTCTCTATCATAGCCTGAGAACTTGAGTCTGCTGTACAACACTGTCACCTCATCCAGGTCTGTTAGAAGAGCTGCTAGGTAACTTATTGGATGCAAATTTAGATGTTCTGCTCTTTTTAACACTCTGTCTAGTTCTTCAACATTAGGAGATGCTGGTAAACCTGCATAAAATAATTTAATTGTGGAAATACTACCAATACAATCAAGAGCATTGATAATACATATAGTTATAAATAATTTACAATAAAAGATAAAGCATTCACCTATGTATTCTCCAATTCCCACATCAATCATTGTCTTCAAAAGGCTTCCTGCAAAATTTCCTTGAAGCATTTTCTTAAGTTCTACCCAAATTCTTTCCCCTGATATGTTTTGAAGCCCCTCAACATTTTCTTTTAAAACTTTCAGTGTATTTTCATCATGATTATTTGGTTTATCTGCTATCTTTCCGTAGAAACGAAAATATCTCAATATTCTGAGATAATCCTCTTTGACCCTTCTATCAGGATCACCAACAAAGACAATTCTGTGATTTTGTAAATCTTCATATCCAAAGAAATGGTCATACACAGAGCCATCAAAACCTACAAAAAAATATTAATAAACATAGAGCAAAATATGTATTTGTGCAATTAGGAATAATATTCATAAGTACATCTCCACCTAAAAACATGGAATTAATTGTGAGATCCCTCCTGTTGGCATCTAGTTTCCAGTCTGTAGTGAACTCAACTTCAGCATGGCGTCCATCAGTGACTATGTCTATCCTAAGTGTAGTTACTTCAAAGCTCTCTTTATCATTGATTCTGGCTGTAATAGTGCCATGCTTTTCACCATTAGCATTGATCATTCTTATGTTTTCAGCAGTGAACATATCTTTCATCTGTTTTGGTGTTGCTGTAGTAGCAAAATCAAGGTCTTTTGGACTCTGACCCATTAATAGATCCCTGTAAATGTATCCATTATTTAAAAATAATGCATTATATAACAGACAATAATACTAGTTGTATTGATAACATTACACACAACAATCACTGCAATAAATAATGTTTCACTGCCATGAACAATACAGCAGCAAACAAATCAATCTAGGACAGTAATCATTGTCAGGAAGACGGGACTGTCCTAGCTTGAATAATTATTTTAGAATGTTACATACTAAGTTTGAATACCTAGATTAACTACCTGACTGCACCACCAGCTACCCTTATTTCATATTTGTATTTGTCAAATAAATTCTTGAGCTCTGTAACTTCAGGAGTGAATATGTTTTTGAATTCTGATGATTCTAACTTCAGCACAACTGGATTTTCTCGACATTTTAATTCTTGGTCCATTTTGGAGCGTATTCTGTGTCTCAAAATTGTAATGGTATTGTGTGTTTTGTAAGCCTGGAAATTATATAAAAAGTTACAAAAAAATATTCTCCCTAGTCTTCTGACCCAATTGCGATCATAATGGGCAATCTATTGGAGACACAACAAGGTAACACTCTCATAGTCCGATGGCACAGCAATTCTACACGACCGGTTACAGCTCAGGGGGTTCACTCTCTAAGCGATATCCGTAGTTTCAGTCGAAGTTATTGAGGTTTCACCTGTTTCAATTTACGGTATGTCCGTAAGTGAGACGGACTACGAAACGCCCGTAACTACGGATTTCGCTTAGGGAGTTGGCAACTGCTTTAAATGCTTGCACGGAGGTGGAACATCACCAACTTCCAATGAACTTGGTGAATTTTAACTCCAGGCTCCTGACCAAATTATCACGGAAAAACAACTTTTCCCAACTGGCAATCGAACCGAGCCCCACACTCAGAAGACGCGGTTATGACCAATAAAATGCTGTTTAAAGGTAAAACACTACATCCACCAAAAATATCTTACAAACATCTTTAATATCTGCTGGATAACATAACCTACAAAAAAGTCAATATTTAATTACCCTATTCGAGATGTTTCTACCAAATTTAAATATTCCTAAACATATGGTGTGCATAACGTTATCAAAAACTGTTTTTATTTAAGAATATTCAATTTTAATGAATTGACAATTTGACATTTTATTGACACAATAATTATTCAAGATCAGACTATTGAGATTGAGATAGAAAATATAATGTCTATGGATCATTATCACTAGTTAGTTAGTTACATGCTCTGTGATCAGACCACAGAGTACTAACATACTGATTAGAGTACTCAGGGCAGGCTTGTACTTGTAGTAAAATATTTTATGTGCGTGTGGTGTGAGGGCCACTTTGTTAAAACTCTTTGAAAATGTGCTTAGGATTTAATGAACATTCCCAAAGAATTGTGAAAGTTGGAATTAGATTTTGTGAAAGTCAAATAACCGAGTTATGGACTATAAAGTTGGGCCCTCAGTCCTCACATAGAGGATTGAGGGCCCACCTGAACCTGATAAACTATGGATACTACAGGAAAAGGCCCAAAATCTAAGCTAATGCCAAACAAAAAAAAGCAAAACTTGAAAAAATCAAATCAAATCTTGTGAAAACAAGATATTGCAAAACACTGTCCTACTTTGTATATCTTCATACAAAATGGGCCCTCAATTCTCATACACGTAAAAGTTTATAACGCAAATAAAATTAAATCATTAACTTACAGCTACTGTTTGAAATCCTATACGCTACTAAATAAATTGTGAAAATTTGTGAAAGCAAGATCAGGTCACCACTTTTTGTTGTTTGAAAGTTATGACCTTGATCAAATTCGGGCCCTCAGTCCTCCATTTCTTTTGTTCTCGTTATATTTACGCTTATCGTATGAAAGATAAGACAAATACAAAATTGTCTCTTCTTGTGAAAAAAAATTTTCAACAAATTGGTGTCATTTGTTACAAATAAGAATTATGATAAAACTACAAATCTTAATAGATACCGAAATCAACTTTTTTTAAATTGGGTATGTGAGTAGGGTGACAATAATTTATTTTTACCCTCATTTTATATACTTTGTAAGTGGCGACTCTGAGTGATGTTTTAGCTGTAAGTTAATGATTTAATTTTATTTGCGTTAGGCTTCGTTCACACGGCATTGTCCTGCACGTTTTTTTGCAGTATACGTCTTAACGTATAAATAGTGACCATACAACGTACATAGATCCATTCACACGTTGATTGCACTGCAAAAAAACGTGTACCGCTTATACGTTTAAACGCATACTCAACGGACTTGTCAAGCAAATCGAATAAACTTTGACGTATTCGGTTCGCAGTGGCATATGGTATAGCTTTGTCTCTTTCACACGACACGATGTTATACGTTTTTTATCGAATAGCAACCGAAGAAGCGTTTAGTACCTGAGCGTCTTTTGGCGGGGTGGCACGTATTTTATGGTTGGATTTGGTTTGATATTCAGAATGGTTGAGGAATCTTCTATAGATAACGAACTATTAATTTCTTTAGTGGAACAAAATCCCGTTTTATGGGATAAAACTTTGGAACTTTATAAAAATCGCGTCGCAACTCAAGCGGCTTGGAAGGGAATCATGGTAATAATTGATCCTAATTTTGAAACAAAGGAAGAAAAAACAAGACAAGCCATAGGTATGTATCTTTTATTATTAATAATAAAAATTGCGTTACAACATATTTTAACTTACTCTGCTTAGTTCAAAATATATTCGTTTTGCCATGGGACTGATCCTTCGTTTGATAAAAAATAGTGACTAAAAATGGACCTTACGCTGTTTGCTTGAACATTTCTAACTGACGTACTTTGAATATTTTCAAATAATGGAGGATTTGCCACATCTTCAAAATTGTGTCCATCATTTTCACGAACGTAATTGTGTAATACAATGCATGCTTTTATGATTTCTGTCAATAAACTTGGTGAAACATCAATAGCCTTATGTAGAATTCTCCATTTTCCCGCTAAGATACCAAAAGCACACTCCACGTATCTCCTTGCTCTGCTCAGGCGGTAATTAAAGATTTTTTTACGAAAATCTAAATGTGTTCCTCCAAAAGGGCGTAGTAAATTATTATGTAGAGCAAATCCCTCATCACCATGCACCAGTGATCGGAGTAGGTAGATTGAACTGGGGTCATTGATCCGAAACGTATATATTACTATGGACATTCCTCCGGAATTGGTGGATTATTAAAAAAAAACCGGAACTTATGTAGGAATTGTATTCTGCCAGAGTGGAAGGAGTCATTTGATGATTTGCCATCCTCAAAAAAAAGGTAGGAATTGTAATAAAATGAGCAATTTTATTCTTTATTATTCTTCCTATTTTTTTTTTGTCACGATTTGACAAAACCCAACGACCAATCAGAACAAAGGATCATGGGTGGTACAATAACCGGTTATCAGAACAATGCGTACGCCCGCCGACGACATGCCAGGTAGTTCACTCGTTTACTTCGGTTCGTAGAGTGCGCATCTTTGTTTGTTACTGTGTTGTGAAAACGTTACTTGACCCTGGCTTGTGTACATACTGACTTCTGGATTGGAACAATTCGATTGTTTTTATTATTCAACAGATAAATAATGAATTAATTTAGTTTTGATACCTTCCTTTAAATTTTGAATTGAGTAGTAATAATATCACTACCAACATTAACAATATTTAATTGAATCCGGAAATACCGGAATTACTTTCCGGAAAAATGGCTTATCCATGTTATTCTTTCTGTGTGCATTTATGATACAAGTACTAAAAATCAATCTACCTACTCCGATCACTGCTCATCACCAATAAATACGTAAGGTGTACTTTCTCCACCTTCTAATAATGGCATTGGTTTGGGTATATTCAGCGAACCATCATTAACTTTTTTCCATAAGACGGAATTTTTCAAAATGGATGAGTCACAATCTTTTCCGTATGATCCTATGTCTACATATATAAATCTGTATTCCGAATCAACCACCGCAAGTAGCACAATTGAAAAATAATCTTTATAATTGAAGTACATGGATCCACTATGAGGAGGCTTTAAGATTTTTATGTGTTTCCCGTCAATTGCACCTAAACAATGAGGGAAATTAGTCTTTCTTTCAAAACCTTCCACTATTTTCATCCATTCACTTTCTGTAGAAGGCGTTTGAAGATATTCTCCCTGAAGGACATGCCACAGAGTCCAGCAAACATCCCAGATGATACCACTTATAGTCGATACTCCAACTTTGTATGAATAGTGTAAATCTTTCATGGAACACCCCGATGCTAAATATCTGAAAAAAGAAATGTATATGTACCGTATTACTTATCATGTTTGTCTTTTACAGCTAAAATGATTATTCAACGGTGGACTCATATAAGAGATAATTATAATCGATCATATAAAAAGATAAAACATCAGAAAAGCTCAGGAAGTGGCGCCAAAACAGCAAAGCCTTATGTATATAGTAAACAGTTATCTTTTCTGCAGAAAGTAATACAACCTAAAGAGACAATAAATAATGTTACTACCGAAAATAACAACACGGAATCCGATAATAACACTGAATCCGAAAACCAGAAAAATTATTCTGAGGGAGGAAAAGAAACATTGGAAACAAACTCTATAGAGACACATGACACAATGGCGGCAAAGAGCCCAATACCTAATCGTGTACCTAAAAGATCTCTAAAGAATACGATTAGTTCTGTAGATGCGAAGATGATGAAATTTATGGATTCTTATTCAAATAAGGAACCTGAAACAATGAATCGGCATCTTTCATTTTTTAATGGGATATTACCATCATTAGATAAGTATGACGATGATGAAGTCCTCGAATTCCAAATGGGTGTGCTACAGTTAATGAAAAAAATTAAAAACAGTCGCCAAATTCGTGAATCGTCGTCTTTCAATCTCTCATCAGTTCACAGAGGATATTTTACACAACAATAACAAAATAGTAACATTACACAAGAAGCTACAAATTCTATCATTACAAACATGACTACAACGACTTCTCAAAGTCCAGCCTCTGTAGAATTAACTACAGCAGCTACTCTTCAAAATCCGTCCTCTGTCGAATCCTGCTATTCTAACTACACGGATATGGATTACAATGGCTTTTAATACGAAACACGAATATACTATAGTAAAATTGGTCAAATTTGAATATTTTTTTAATTATAATAATTAGCATTAATAAAACTTAAATAATCACAACCTGTGTATTTTTATTTGTGTACTCACCTTAAACAGATGGCTAATTTCATTTTAGTACTAATGCATTTCCGCATATTCGTATTTGATTTTGTTAGGCTTGAATTTTCCAGTCGGGTTAATAACTTTTCAAAACTTTCAATAGACATTCGAAAGTAATTAAAAAACATTTTTTCATCGTTTCTAAGATTTTCGAATAATTTTTCAAATGTGATCGTACGCACAGATTCTTGATTAATAGGATGTACCCAAAACCTTCTGTTTTGTCGGCGGCGAGACCGCCTTCGATACCAATATAAAAGTACAACCAAGCGTGGATCCATCAGTGACGTCTACTCACTGTGACAACTGGTTGGAAACTGCGGCTATTCGTTTTTACACGAATGAAAATTTACCACATGAACACCCGGTTGACTATACGTTATAAAAACGATTACAAAAAAAACGTGCAGGACAATGCCGTGCGAACGAAGCCTTATATATAAACTTTTACGTGTATGAGAATTGAAGGCCCATTTTGTATGAAGATATACAAAGTAGGACAGTGTTTTGCGATAATATCTTATTTTCACAAATTTTGTTTAGTATTAGCTTAGATTTTGGCACAAAGACTTTTTCTGTAGTGACCATAGTTTATCAGGTTCAGATGGGCCCTCAATCCTCTATGTGAGAACTGAGGGCCCAACTCTACAGTCCATAACTCGGTTATTTGACTGTCACAAAATCTGATTCCAACTTTCACAATTCTTCGGGAATGGTCACTAAGTCCTAAGCACATTTTCAAAGAGTTTTAACAAAGTGGCCCTCACACCACACGCACAAAACCCCACTGCGTATTTACAAAGTTTTTGAAAGTGTTGATCTTTTTGTCACAAACTATCTTGACCCTTACGGCTCCCGTCTCATTTATAAGAGAACTACCTAAATCATTGCTATACGTACTAAAAATAAATAAAAAGAGAAGTTTGTGTCCACCTTTATTGGTTAAAATACAGTTCAATAATTAAAGTTGACTTATGGCATAGCTAAATCTAGTGTTATTTGCCACCCATTAAACTATTCATCCCACTGGAGCCTTGCTGCAACTGTCTCATCATGTTGTGAAGACCAGTCATGCCACCCATCTGCTGTAAGATGCGTGGGTCCATCATCTTTGCCATTTGTTGGTTAAGCTTAACCATTTGAGTTTGGTTTACATTCTTTGCCATGTCACCTCCCTTGAATAATCCTTTGATACCTCCCATCTTTTTCACAACTGCTGCAAACTTTGTGTATTGAGCAATTAAATCTTTTACATCCCTTTCTGTAACGCCCGCGCCTTGTGCCACTCGTGTGATCCTGGTGGGTTGTTTTGAAAAAAGTTTGGCGCCATCGCGGTGATCAAGTTCTCCTTCATTCATAGAGTCCATTATAGTCATAAGACGCTTCAGCTTAGCCATTGATTCTTGTTCGCTACCTTTTGACATTAGATCCTGGGAAAACCCTGGAATCATGCCCTGTAAAAAAAAGTTATGTTACCTCTGCACAAATAACTATGACTCACATTAATGAATCCAAATTGTAAACTAGCTTACCATAATTTGTGAAAAGGGTCCCATTTTCATGATGTTTTGAAATTGTTCATACATGGCACGCAATGTGAACTGTCCATGTTTAAGTTTTTCTAGTAATTCATCATTATCATCAAGTTTGAGCTCATTCACTTTATCCAAAAGACCCTCAATATCTCCCATGCCCAGCAGTTTGTTGATAAAAGGTTTGGTTTTGAATGGTTCCAAATCATCAATGTGTTCTCCAGTGCCTATGAAGATGATAGGACTTTCTGTAGCAGCCACACTTAAATAGAGAAAAAACAAAAGAATTAATGAATTAGTATTACAAAGGCAACCTCTGGAAAAGTTTCGAGTTCAAATGACAATAGGCAAAAGTGGTCCAAATGTCCACCTCTATAAACGAGCCCTATGTAACTGAATAGTCTATTAAATATGGATTAATTTATTTCGGAAATTATAACTAGCATTACTTAACAACATTAAAGTTGGTTGACCAACTTTAATGTTTCTTTAAAAAAAGGCCATTTTTCGATTTATACATGGTGGCAGGGACATCGACGCGAAAACTGATACCATGGATTCAGTACATGTTTCTGAACACCCCTGAGTTGAAATTTCTCGTCGGTTATTTTTTTTAAATCTGCTGTTTCATAGCAAAGTGCGATACCTAGACAGTCAAAATGTATAGAACAGCTGTATTAAAAAAGATATCACTGACTTAAAATTTCAATGCAGGGGGTTCAGAATCATGTACTGAATCCATGGTAACGGGCTTCGCGTCGATGTCCTTGCCATCCTGTAGATTGTTCCAATCATACAAGGTGACATTATACTCACGCTGATAATGCACCACCACCCTTAGCATGGCCATCCAACTTGGTGATGATGACTGAACCAATGTCTACTTTGTCTTTGAAGGCTCTAGCTTGGGCCTCGCAAGCCTGACCAATTGTCGCGTCCATCACGAATATTATGTTGTCTGGTTTCTGTATAAGGTCACAATTAGTTAAATAGGTATTAAAGTTTAGAATTCTAAATAGTATAGAGTTACATAGAAGAAGCATCTTTGAATTAAACCTTAATTTCTAAACGAGTAACATGTCATCAACCTCATTTATTGATATGAATAAAACTGTCACTTAAGTTACAAATATACTTCAAGAACTCACAATAGCATTAGCAACAGCCAACATCTCCTCAAACAAAGACTCTTCCTGTTTGTGACGACCACTCGTGTCCACTATAATCATCTCAAATCCTTCTTTCTTGAACATTTCCACACCAGTGGTTGCTATAACTACTGGATCTACTTCTGTGTAACTGTGAACAGAAAAATATACCATAGTACAGATTTCCATCATAAATAAATTACTATACAAGGTGTTCCTTTTAATATCCCATAACTCTAGGGTATTATTGAGACCATGTCAAAAAATCAACTCAATCAACAGGCACACTTTTTTTTACACACAATTTTAACATTTCACTAGTCTCTTGATGTGTACATCTAAGTTTCATTGCTAAGTACTAGTAAATAATTTCCATTCAAACTAATCATTCATATTTAAAGCTAAGAAAATGCGACGTTGTCATGTGTTGCAAATGTTTTTTTTTATTTTTATATTTCACGCAAGGGTGTTTTGCATAAATAATCGTGACTGTCGAATTATTTTGAACGAAAAACGAAAAAAAAAAAATTAAGAAATACTTCCAGTTCATTCTTTGACATGGTCTCCTTAATACCCTAGAGTTATGGGATATCAAAAGAAACACGTTGTATAAGTGCTTGTGTTGGACTAGGCCACCCAGTTTTATTAAACATAATCACAACTATGGAATGGGCCTGATATCAGGGGGAAGTATAAATAATAAGTTCTAAGACACAAAGGTTGTACATTGTATGGGCTAACAGTTGCCCATTTGGCTTAGAGGAATTTAAACGATTAATTTGATAAATTAAAAGTTAAGCAAAGGGAACTGACCTTCCATAAAAAGGTATTCTGGCCTTAGTACAATTCTGTTTGACCTGATCGTAGGCACCAGCTCTGAAAGTGTCAGCACACACTAGAGATGACTTCCAGTTTTTCCTCAAGTAGTGATATGCAAGTTTTGTACACGTTGTGGTCTTGCCAGAACCCTGGAGGCCTACAAACATGATGATGTTGGGTTTGCCTTTGATAGGTTGGTAAGGTTTCACACCTGGGTCTACTAGCTGAAATATTTACAATTTTTTGTTACCCATTAAATACTTTGTGCTGAAATAACTGTATAAAAGATTAATATGAAACACTTGATTTGAATAATAAAAATATGGGTTCTGTCAAACAGACATCTTCCTTTAAGCTGTAGTGTGTATGGTCGAATATAAGAAAAATAATTTTATTTTCTTCAAAAGTCCACACTAATATTATATATGAGCAACAAACTCAGCCTGTCTGTTACTTTTTCACATCTTAATTGCGGAACTAAATGGATTAAATTAATTTCCACCCTCTATGTGGGCGAAGGTGTAAGCAAAAGCTTGTGTGTTTATAATTCTAAGCAAACAAAATATGTGTGTCTTTAAACATACTGTTCCATTATAAAACTAAACTACCTCTTGAAAGGGGCGACTAGAATCAATTCTATGTTTTATTAAGAGCGTTTATTCGGAAGGTGGGCAACGTAACAAATAGATGTCAAATATTTCACTGTTTTGATTAATTTAGCAATATTTCTGTGTGGAAATAGGAGATGTGGCTAACTAGCGAACTAGAATATTGATTATGAAATGCAATAATTAATATTGTAACACCAAATGTTTAGTTTTAGATGTAAAAAAACTATTTGGAAACTTTCCAAATGCGTTTTTTACACCTAAAATGGGTACAACATCCAATTCAATGTTATAATTGCAATTCATTATTAATAAAATAGTATTCTAGTTCTCTAGTTAGCCACATTTCTTATTTCTATTCAGTAATATTGCTATAACAATCAAAACAGGTAAATATTTGAGTTATTTGCGATGTTGCCAATTTTCAGGATAAACCATATTAATTTTGACATTCAAAAGTGCCTTTTATGTGCCTAATTGAAAAAATTGTTTGACTTTGAAAAACAGGACATTGTTCTTTTATAAGCTTGGGTGCCTCTCCACTAGTGATATTTAGTCTGTTTTTTGCCATAATTACACAATTTATGGCTCTAAGCCCATTTTAAAGTAAAATACAACATAACCACTTTGCAATTCAAACAGATACCTATTAGAATAGTGGATCAATATTGGTTAATCCACAGATTTAATACATGCAAATGACTGTCATCTGTTTATTAACAAAGTATTAATTTAAATAGTACACAATGGGGTAAGTACATTCTGTAGTTGTTATGTTCAGTATTTTAGGCAGCAAACATAATTTTGATCCTACCTTGACAAGTTCTTTGAACACAGCTGACTGTATCATCCGTCGCTTGTTGAGACCACCAGCCATCTCGTCAAAATCGATGACTGCCCTAACATTCTCCCGAAGATTCTTTACCAAACGAATGTTGACATCAGCTTCCAAAAGAGCAGCGCATATTTGTTTCAGCATAGAATTTAATACCTGTAAGTGTATGAGTAATAACCATGAACAAAGTACCCTACAGACATCAAAATTGATTTACATTTATATAGGTATATATAATAAAAACATACATCTTCATTGATGATTGTTGCCCTGCTTAAAGACTGCAAAGCAGTAGTTATTTTACGACCTAAATCTGCTAAAACCATCTTGAAAACTGGTCAAAGACGGCTGCAATATAAAGAATTTTGCCAATTTCGTTTGGCATCAGCTGTTGAGAGAAAGTTTGTTTTTAACGAAAATGGAGACTGGAAATTAAATACTTCAGATACATTTTAAGAAATCATTGTTTATAAGTGTAATAATTAAATTCACGTTTCGAATAATTTGTTTCAAAATCACAACACCACTTTGTAAGTATTTAGCAGTCCATTCCACAAAAACGATAAAATGACATGAGGCGTACACGACGAGCAGACACGTCAAAATGTGTCAAACGTTAAATTGTCAGCACAGCACAGATTGTCAGTTCTCAGCTAGATACGTTTAGATTTTAAATCTGAGGTTTACACTAAACTGAAATAAGTAGTTTGTTTAGGCCATAAAATTATCAAATAACTAGACATTATTTAAATTTACATAAAAGAGAATAAAACGTTGCTTCTGTACTAACACCAAAAATGCCATTCTTACTCAATATTAGGTTGCGTTCCTAGTTACGTTGTAATCGATTTGAGCGTGCTAACGGCCGTACCGAATAAGCCTTTTTTTTTTTTTTTTTTTTTGAGGGTGGGAAATCATCAAATGACTTCTCCCGCTCTGGGCAGAGCGAGAGGGTGTGTCAGACTTTTACTGACTAAAACCCACCCGTGTTCCTTCCGTTGCCTGTGTGCCGGGGCCGCGTTATCCCTTTCGGACAAACCCGCAACCCCAGCAGGCATTGGTCTTTCGACCCCGTCGGTTGGTGCTGACATCTCTTTGAGGCGCGCGTGGAACACAACGCGCCGTCGACACGGGCCTGGTCCTTATCGGACGGCGAGCTGCCCATTGCTCACCGTCCGCAAGCCCGCGCCTACGGTGGCCGGAAGTCGGCTCTGGACTCCCGACGCCCGGGGCGTCCCCTGCGGCGACTAGGGCCGCGAGGGCGTGCAGCTTGCATCTCCCTCGCGCGCTCCGCCTCCTCCTTCGCGAGCATAACTGCTTCGCAGAAGGAGGTGACGGCCTCCCATGCACTCTCGCTCCGAACCATGGCCTGAACCAGGGCCGGACGCGAGAGATCGTCGCCGCCGATCGCCTCCGTGAGGACACGGCGGTGCTCCGCCCAAGCCGGGCAGACCTCCACCGTATGCTCCACCGTGTCCTCCAGGCGATCCACACAGTGGTGACACCCGGGCGTTTCCTCCCGCCTTACGCGGAACAGGAACCTCCCGAAACAACCGTGTCCGGTGAGGACCTGCGTCAGGCGGAAGGTGAGGACGCCATGGCGCCTCTCAAGCCACTCCTCAAAGAGGGGACTTATCGCCGCAATTGTGGCGTGCCCAGCGCTGGGTTGCGACAATCGTACACTCCATGCCGCCATGAGATCCCGCCGGAGCTCTGTCCGCTGTGCCGTGATTTCTCGCGGCAGCGGAGTTACACCCCGGCGTTTCGCCTCCTCGCGCAACTCCCACATGTGCGCGAGGACTTTCGCCTCCAGATCCCATGGCGGTAGTCCGGCAAGGAGGCTCGCCGCCTCACGGGAGACCGTGCGGTATCCCCGGACCAGCCTGATGGCCATGACCCTTTGGGACGCGTTCAACCGCCGGGCCGGTCGCAGCCTCAATGAACGCGCCCACACCGGTGCCCCGTAAAGGGCCATGGACCGCACGACCCCCGCGTAAAGCCTCCGGCAGGAGGCGTTTGGACCCCCCAGGTTGGGCAGGAGCCGCTTCAAAGCAGCCCCAGCCCTATCCAGTTTGGGAGCCAAACGTCGGAAGTGCTCCACGAAGTTCCACCGGCTGTCGAGGACGAGTCCCAGGTACTTCATCGTCGACTCGACACCGATGTGAACCCCTCCCGCCGTAATCTGGGAACCCGACAGTGGCGCGTTCCGAGGACCATAGAAACACATGGCCTCGGACTTGTGCAAGGCCACCTCGAGTCCCAGTTGCCGGATCCTTTCGACGATTGTCGCAACCCAACGTGTCGCTAGTTCGGCCGCCGCCTCATGCGACCTCCCCTGCACCAGGACCAGCGTGTCGTCAGCGTAGCAAACCACGCTGACGCCGCTAGGGAGGTCGGCGCGCAGCACCCAGTCGTAGCCGATGTCCCACAGATGCGGCCCCAGGACCGATCCCTGTGGGACACCGCACGACATCTCTCGCCGGTTCCACTCTCCGTGGTGACCGGGGTAGATGACGGCCCTGTCCGTCAAATAGGCCTCGACCACTCGACAGAGGTAGGTCGGCATCCGGTGATACCGGAGTGCCTCCCTAATGCAACTCCAGGGCAGGGTATTGAAGGCATTGGCGATGTCAAGAGACACCGCCAAGACCACCCCACCCCGGGCAACAGCATCCCCCGTCGTGAGGGCTCGAACGCGCATGATGGCATCCACCGTAGAGCGCCCCTTGCGGAAACCATACTGGCTCTCCGCCAAATCCGGCCCCACTCGCACCAGCTGCCCGACAAGGCGGTCTGCAATTACTCTTTCAAAGAGCTTGCCCACCTCATCGAGCAGCACGATGGGCCGGTAAGCGGACGGAGAGTCCGCCGGGCGCCCCGGCTTCTTGATGAGGACCAGTTTCCCCGTCTTCCAACGAAGTGGGAACTGGCCCCTCTCCAAGCATGCGCTTAGGAGCCCCCGAAGTCGAAGCCCGAGAGCCTCTAAGGCCAGAACCCAGGCTTTTCCAGGTAAGCCATCGGGTCCTGGGGCGGTATTTTTGGCACTCAGCCTACGTACCGCCACTCTCAGATCTACCTCGGTCACCTCCGGAGTATCGTCGTCGTCGTCCCTGGTGTGGTCCGCATCGGGCACCGCAGGAGGCGGAGCCATGGGCGGGGGAGTATGTTCCCCTCGCGAGGGGAACAGAGCGCTCACCACGTCCTCCACGAGCTGGGGCCGGAGACTCTGCGTCAGCGGGGGAGCCCATGGGCGGAGTTTATCTCTCACCCATTTGTATGGGCGTCCCCACGGATCTCTGTTCAGAGTCTCCAGCGACTCCTCGCGGGCCAGTCCTCTGGCCCGCTCGATCCCCGCTTGGAGGGCGGTCTTCGCCGCTCTGTATCCTGCGTACAGCTCCGCCTCAATGGCTTCCGTATCCGGCGGGCGGATACGGAGCCTGCGGTGCCTGGCGTACAGGTGGCGCGCAGCAACGCACGCCGCGCGTAAAGCGGTCAGCTCACGCGACCACCAGTACACCTGGCGCTGAGCACGTCCGGGCTGGACCCGGGGCATTGCCACGTCACAAATTTCGGACATGGCCTCCCGGAGCCACTCCGCCTCGTCGTTTATGTCGGCAGGCCTGTCCGGTGATGACACCCAGGCCTGCACGATCGAGGCTTCCAGGAGGAGCTCCCGGTCCAGCTGCTTCAGCGCCCACCGCGGACCACTCGGGGTCTGTCTGACCGGCGTGCCCGAGGTCTGGGCGGAGACGTCAAACCGGATGTACCGGTGATCGGAATAGGTCTCCACCCCCTCCATGACGCGCCAGTCAATGACACGCGGCGACAGAGCGGGGCTGGCGAACGAGATGTCCACCACTGACTCGCCCCGCATCCGCACGCACGTGGGGACAGAACCCCGGTTTAGGACGACCAGGCCCGACTCCAGAGCCCAGTCCTCCACCATCCTGCCCCGTGTGTCCGTTAACCGGGAACCCCAAGCCACGTTCTTGGCATTGAAGTCCCCGAGGACGATCACGGGGAGGGGATGTACCGAATAAGCCTGAGCGCGATAACGATGTATTGTGATCGTCATAGATATATCATAGATATAGATCGTCATGACATGCGCAATCTTGCGATAACGCCGACCATGCCTTTTACTAATATCACCGTGAGCGCTGTCAAAGATGACAGTTTTGCTGTTTTGTTTTGAGTCGCATCATAACTTTAGACAAACGTGGCATCTTCGAAATTGTGCTTCTGGCTACCGTGGCCACCTAACCAACGAAGAAGAAGAAATGTGTAGTTTAAACACAAAGAAATATGATATGGAAGTTTTGACGTTGAGCAAGAACCGTGGGAGCGTTCACTAGCGTTCCGAATTGTTGACAGCCCTCAGCTGTCATAATCGTGTTAACTCGGAACGCCAATGATTGATGTCAGAGCTGTGAGCGATTACGTTCTTATTCGGAAAGTGGCCCTTGAAAAGCGGTGACCACACTTGGCGGCAATGACGGGTGTCATGAAAATTATGACAGCAGCAAAGATTTTAATCGTTAGATTCGCCGATCGTGTCGAAAGATAGTCCCGTTTCTGTTTCGTTTTGACACCTCTGACACACAATGACGCAATGACTACACTTGTTAGTCATGGAAACGTTATTTAACGTGTGAGCTCACTCTTCTCAGTATGAACACTTGTGACTGAGTACGGTGAGGGCAAATCTAGAGATTTAAATTTTTGGGGGGGCGGCGTTTGCTTTACGGTGTCAACAACGCTCTGTAGGAAACCACACCAACTTACTTTCATAATCCACGAAATTTCACTTTCAGTGACATCATCCGCCGTAAACTGCGGACGCTACGTGAGCGGTCACCGCTCTTCTAGGAAACCATAGCTTTACATCAGTACCGAATTAGCGTGAGCGCAATAACGATGTCCCGTGAATCGTCATAGATGACGTCATGACATGCGCCATCTTGCAATAACGCCAACTATGGCATAAATTAATAGCACCGTGAGCGCTGTCAAAAATGACAGATTGTTGTTTTGTTTTGATCGCATCGTATCTTTAAACTAACGTAGAATTTCCGAAATTGAAGTATTTCTGGCTACCGTCACTACATAACCAAAGAAGAAGAAGAAATTTGTGGTTTATACACAAAGAAATATGATAGGCAAGTTTTGACGTTAGTTTTAGTTTATTTAGCCTTCAGCTGATGATTGATGTTAAAGTTAGGTGGATGATATATAGAAATAAACAGTTAATATGAGAAAAACGATAAAAGTATATTGTTGTATGAAAGATAGCGAACGACAATCATCAACAAGAAAAAAACATTGCTAGGCAACACAACCATAGCTAACAATTGGTAGTATCCATTCCTCAACATCCACCCCTGTTGATGATAATGCCAGCCATCTTCTTTAGCATTTCAAGTCTGGGCCCATATAACGGTTTTGTAAGCATGTCAGCTATCTGCCTGGTTGCTGGCACATGGCAGATTGTCATGCTTCCATCTTGTATGCATTCTCTGACGAAGAAAGATCTTATCCTGACGTGTTTTGTCTTCTGGTGAAATTCTGTAGGATTTTTCGCCAACTTTATTGCACTTTCATTGTCAACACCTAAGGTCGCAGGGCAGTTAGTACCAGTAAGATCTTTTAATATCTTCTGTAACCATATAATCTCTCTGGTGGTTTCACTCGCTGCTACTATTTCTGCCTCCGTCGAGGATATTGCAACGGTGCTCTGCCGTTTGCTATACCAGGAAACAGCACCTCCAGCATATATGAAGAGAATGCCTGATGTAGATCGCGCAGTTTCCATATCACCACCATGATCTGTATCGCTATAGCATTCCAAACTAGAAACATCATTATCTGTCCTGTAACGTATACCTTCGTCCATAGTTCCTTTTAGGTATCGCATAATTCTTTTTACATCCTGAATGTTCTCTTTTGTTGGTTTCTCCAAATTTCGCGAAGCAACGCTTACTGCATAGGCAATATCAGGCTTTGTGCTTGTCATCAAATAGGACAACGCACCAACAGCTTCACGGTAGGGGAATGTCTTAGTGGTTACTTCCTCAACCTGAGCATTGTTTGCCTTTAAAATTGGTGTTGTCACTGACTTGCATTCGTGCATGCCAAATCTCTCCAACAAGCGAGTGACGTATGCTTTCTGATGCAGCAAAATGGAACCATCAGAGTACCTCTTTATCTCCATTCCTAGAAAGTAGCTTGCGGGTTTTACTGTTATCTTGAACTGTGCTTTCAATTCATTCAAGAAACAGTTAACCATTTTTTCGCTGGTATATGCCAATAGACCATCGTCAACATACAGAGCTAGAATAATTTTCTCCTTTCGTTGTCTTCTTACAAACAAACAGGGGTCAGCATTACTCTTTTTGAATCCTGTCTTTACGATGTAATCTGTGATGCATCTATTCCATCAGAGCGGGGCTTGCTTTAGTCCATACAAGCTCTTCTTTAATTTAAAGACATACCTCTTGTCAGCATAACCTTCAGGCGGTTTCATGTAGATCTCCTCATCTAACGTGCCATAAAGGAAGGCTGTTAACATCGAAACACATCGAATTGTGATAGTTTTAGATTCTCCCTTGTAGCTACACTCAAGACGGCTCTTATCGTGCTGCTCCTAGCAACTGGACTAAAAATTTCTTGGTAATCTATATTTTTCTTCTGCGAATATCCCTTTATCACTAGCCGATCAATAGAGCCATCCGGATTGGTCTTTATTTTGAAAATCCACTTGCATGGGATGGCTTTTAGACCTTTTGGTAGTTCAACTTGTTCCCATGTTTCGTTATCTCGTAACGAGTTTATTTCACTCTCGATTGCCTTTGCCCACTTTTCTTTGTCTTTTCATGATGTTGCTTGCTTATAGGTTTGCGGCTCGTATAAATTGTTGGCTTCCAGAGCCATAACATTATCATTAAACCTTACAGGAAGTTTTAGGTTTGCCTCTATCTCTGAGAACCATGCGGTTTTCATGAGAATTCTTTTCTTGAGCTAGGTTTTCGTTTTCTTCTTCAGAAGGCAAGGACTCGAAATCTGATTCATTCATATCATCTACCATTTTTTCATTGGTTTCGATATGGGCCCTTGATGAAGAAGGTCTTGAAATGATTTCGATTTCATCCTCTGAAGCATGTCTTTTTCCAATCTCTCTATTAACATTAATTTCATGTTCATTCTCGAGAATTGGGAAATTATGATTGAAGTTCCTCTGAAGAACAGGAGTCGGCTCTTTCGGTTTAGATACATCCTCTTTTGATTTTTCCATTAACGCTACCTCTTCGAAAGTAACATCTCTGGATCGAATCAATTTTAATGCTTCTTTGTCCCAAATAATATAGCCTTCATCTCCTTCATAACCAATAAATATCCCCTTTTTAGCTTTCTTGTGCAGCTTCTTGCGAATAGCTTTAGGAACATGGGCATAGCAGGTGCAACCAAGGATTCTTAGATGTTTGATCGCTGGCTTCTGTCCGTACCACAGCTCATGTGGAGACTTGCTTGGCACGTTTATTGGCCCTGTGCGATTCAAGACGTAGACTGTCGCATTTACTATCCCTGCCCACAAGTCATCAGGAATTGTATCATGTGCATGCATGATGGCACGTGCGGCTTCTACTACCGTCCGATTTTCACGCTCTACGCAGCCTGCCTGCTCTGGGGTGTGGGGCATTGTGAATCTTTGTTTAATTCCGTTTTCAGTTATGATATTTTTGAATTCTGCGTTGACAAATTCTCCTCCGTTGTCACTTAACAATTCTTTAATGACATGTCCTGCTGCTTTAGCTTCATTTAAGAAAATCTTTAGCTTTGAAGCTGCTTCAGACTTTTGTCTAAGAAAGTAAATATGACGATATTGTGTGAAGTCGTCCTTGAACAAAATGTAGTATCGAAACTTCGAAATCGAATATGGAAATGGTCCGCATAAATCTGTATGGATTAGTTCTCCAGATTTAGTGGCTCTAATCCTTGTTCCAAATGGATGCCTGTGCGACTTTCCATAGACACAGCCTTCACAAATGCGGATTGGTTGTTCTCCATTTTAAATCCTAGCTGTTTTTCGATCACCTGACGAACATGTTTGACGACACGGTTGGCGCAGTGGCTGAGCGATCGACTGCTGCGTAACGTGTCGCGGGTTCGATCCCCGCACGGAACAAATATTTGTATGATCTGCAAGTAGTTGTTCCGGGTCTGGGTGTTAGTGTATGTGAATTTCTATGTTTGTAAACGCACCTACGATACAAGAAGAAATTCTTAGTGTGGGGCAACGTTTTTAAAAAAACAAAAAACAAAAAATGTCTTTTGGTCTGATGTACTAGCGTTTCATGGTATACTTGTAAAGGGTTTGTCAGTAATTGATTGACTTCCTGATTTTTGGGCGCGACACATTTCAACTCCAGCTTGAATAGTCCCCCTTTAATCGTTGTAGTTCCAATTACTTTTGCTTTTACTTTTACTACACATTGCTTAGGTCTAGACTCGAACGTACTTGTGATCAAGTTATCATGCACGTTCAAGTTTCTTTTAATCTTTGGGACATACCAAACGTCTTTCAAAAGTATTTGCTCAACTTTTCCATTAACGTTGGCTTGAGCTCTAATGTTGCCTATACCAATGGCTTCAATGGTTTCTCCGTTCGCCGTAGTCACCGTATGTGTTCCTTTGAAGTGCTCGAAGCTCTCGAAGAAGTCACCTCTGTTAGTAACATGGCTTGTCGCTCCGTTATCGACGTACCAGTTAACTTTATCCATTAGCAATCCATCCTCTATAGCTAACACATTCATGTTGACATTCACATTATTGTTTGACGGCTTTGGTGGTCTACCATCTTTTATCCATTTTTGGCATTTTCGCACAACCTGGCCAGCTTCTCCACAATAATTACATTTAAAAACTGTATTCTTCGTCTTCTTCTGTGTCTTCACAGCTAATACTTCCTCGGTATTTTCTTTTGCAGTTAATGCTTTTTCAAAAGCGCTCAGTTGCGACGTCAAATTCTCTACTGTCCGATCCTTTTTTGTTATTAAAAGCCAACTTGACTTGAAAGCAAAATAATCTCGCGGTAAAGTTCCAAGTATCTTACAAATCAGTAATAGAAGTCTGTCAAGCGAGTCTAGTCCCATGAAAAAGGCGGCAAATTCAAAAATCTTTCAGGTGTCAACACTGATATAGCACGCTGAAAACTTGTTGATACTTGAATTTTGATAAAAAAATTACTTGGGATAAATTAAAAAAAAAGCATTTCAATGTACGTATT
Organism: Agrochola lota; assembly: GCA_947364205.1. Classification (NCBI taxonomy): domain Eukaryota; kingdom Metazoa; phylum Arthropoda; class Insecta; order Lepidoptera; family Noctuidae; genus Agrochola; species Agrochola lota. The sequence goes on along the minus strand of OX376235.1, from coordinate 12,225,633 downwards.
TATTCATCAGAACTAAAATCAGAATCAAGAAATTCAATGCCTTCAAATGAGAAATCACTGTCAGTAGAATCATTACGCACAGAAATGATGAAGGGTTCCAACTCGGTTTCGGATATCCTGTCTCTTACTTTATACTTATTTTCGACACTAATAGTGTGATCTGTGCATTTTTTCCAATCATTGGCTGTGACACTATTAAAGCATTCTTTTATAAGGTTCTCCATTTCTTTACCTGGAATCCCTAAGTTTTTGCTGGCTATTTTTCTTTTAGCCAAACTCCATATGAGTTCAATTGCGTTCAGGTCACAATGATATGGCGGAAGTTTCAAAACCTCATGGCCATGTTGTTTCAAAAATTCTTCAGCTTCATACATTGGAGTTGTTTTATGTTCATTCACAAGGCACATAAGCTCAGCCTTTGTAAAGAATTCTTCATAATGAATTCCATTTTCAGTTAGCCATTTCTGAATGTCAGCCTTTAAATCATTCATAGATGGTGGCTTATTTATTTGTGTTACATGGTAGCTAGCGTTGTCCATAACAATGACACTGGGCTGACTTAAATTGGGTATTAATTTTTCACGTAACCATTTCATAAAATTATTTCTGTTCATATCATCATGATAATCTGCCATTTTTGATTTAGTACTGAATACCAATAATGCATTGGGAACAAAACCTTTTTCGGATCCAGCATGAACAACAATATGTCTTTTGCCTGACGATATTTTGTCAATTACACCGCTTGTTGATGGCCCTTGCCATGATTTTTTAACTTTATAATTTTGGTGGACATAGGTCTCATCAAGATAAACTATTAATTTTCCTTGTTTCCGCTTTTCATCAATAGCTCTGAGATACCTATGTCGCCATGCAGCTAGTTCATACTTTTCAATAAGAAGAGATCTCTCATTTTTATTTTTTTTTAATTCAAATCCATTTTTGAGTAATAATTGTCTCAATGTTTCATGACATCCAGTAAATCCAATTGACTCTCTTAAATCTGCAAGCAAACTTCGTAGAGTTGGAACTTGCTTTTTCACACAGTAAAATTCATTAATTTTATTGCGTATGGCTGATAAGTCAAAATTATCCAGATTGGCTACAGTTGGCTGTCGTGGACGTTTTTTCCCCGGTGTGTTCCACTCGCCTTGGTTAATAGCACCTTCTTTTTTAATTCTTCGCAGTGTTTTCACACTTAAATCTGAAAGTTCAATATGTCAGTTCAGTATCAAACGCACAAATTTTATGATAATATTTGTAGAAAATGCAAACAATGTAAACAAATAAATCTGTACTAACCTGTCATAGCAGCAATTTTTGTCAAATAGTCTGTTTCAGATTTCATTTTTTTATTCTCATCTATGGCTATGACTTTCTTAACTAAATTATCAATTGTGCTTTTTATTAATTCATCATCCAAGGTGGCTGAAAAAAGATGACAACAATCTCTTATAATACTTTTCACTTATAGGTGCCCCATTGAGATTCAATGTCATGTATACGACGTCTGAATCTAAACCAAAACCGAAATCGTGATCACATCATAGTAAAATAAACAAAATTAGACAATTGTGCTAAAAGTATCAACATTTTGTAGCCAACCTACCTGTTGTTGAAACAATTTCATCCAAAAGTCGTCGTTTTTCTGTTAACACGTCATCAGATTCAATCTTTACATGATTATATTTATTAATCATTGTAAACAGCAGGCTCCTGACACTACTTTTAATAGGTTTTGGCATTATAACATTAAAAAATTCAACAAAAACCGGAATGCTTCGAGGTTAGAACAGAAATTGTGACAATCTGTTTGACAGATAATAGTATTGCCATTATAAGAAATCAGTAAAATGGTTGTGGACTCGACTCGCTTGACAGACTCTATCTCAGGCAGATTTGCTTCGATTTGGCTATTCAGCTCGTGTCAAATATTCTTCAACGCAGATATGTGCTTCCTTATGTCATGTTCAGGATCTTTTTTATAATCAAAGAATTTCAAACATAGATCATAACTTTTGTCTTCGCTACTTCCACTGTATAGGCGTTCTAGTTCGTCCCATACCTCTTTTGCGCTTTTGTAACGCATGACTTGCTCCAGTAACTCGTCTGTCATATTCGTTGTCATCTGACTCAATACTGTACAATCAATCTTTACAAATTGTTGTTAATCGTTCTCATATTTTACGTTGGCAGCAGCATCAGCAGTCTTTCCTAGTTCTCCGGGCTTGATTATTTTTCCTTCCAAAATTTGTTCAGCTCCAGGAATGGCTCTGCACACTGTTTCGATCCTATATCTCCAGTGCTTGTAGTTGTTTCCATTTAGGTGCACTATTTGTACCTTTGAGGCTTCAGCTATTGCCTTATCCATTTGCGATGGATTTATCTAGGTACACTTTGTTGCAACTTTAAATCTCTGCACAACTTCTATCCTAACCACGCTCTGCTACCATGTTAAAGTTAGGTGGATGATATATAGAAATAAACAGTTAGTATGAGAAAAACGATAAAAGTATATTGTTGTATGAAAGATAGAATAAAAACGAATGACAATCATCAACAAGAAAAAAACATTGCTAGGCAACACAACCATAGCTAACAATTGGTAGTATCCATTCCTCAACAGTTTTGACGTTAGTTTTAGTTTAGTTTAGCCTTCAGCTGATGATTGATGTCAGCGCTGCGAGAGATTATGTTCTAATTCCGAAAGCGGCCTTATATGGGGTCACAAGTTATTACGGCTCGTGCAAATTTGCACTACCAATGTAGCACAGGAACTACAATATAGTCTGTGCACAGATTATCAGAATATATTTAATCTAGAGAGCTTCTGTCATCTGTCTGTAGTCTGTGTATTTTTATCTGTGGCTCAAATTCCGCTTTGTAATCATCAGTTTGTGAAGTCATTGATTTTGGTAGAATAAAGTGGAGAAGTTTACATTTTATTGTATTGGGATTACAATAGGAATATAAAATGGTAACGAACTACTTTCCGTAGTCTTGATAACATAATTACCAGCAATGTTAGCTTTTGCACTCATAGAGTTCATTAAACCGTTTTTTTTATTAGGGTCAGAACCAATCAGGCGGTGGAAGCGGCGGAGACAAGAAAGATGACAAGGATAAGAAGAAGAAATACGAACCTCCAATCCCAACTAGGGTAGGTAAGAAGAAGCGCAAGGCAAAAGGACCTGATGCCGCCTTGAAACTGCCTCAAGTGACACCACACACAAGGTGTAGGCTGAAATTGTTAAAATTAGAAAGAATAAAGGATTATCTTCTCATGGAGGAGGAATTCATTCGCAACCAGGAAAGACTGAAGCCACAGGAGGAGAAGATTGAGGAAGAAAGGTCGAAGGTGATATATTTATTTTCTTTGAGGTTACACAATTGCTTTCTCTATTTCCCTTTCTTTCATTCACATTATGGAACAGCTATGTTATTCATTTGTGTTATTAAAAAACAATAACAAGGTATGCTTTCCCACACCAAGAAATTCTATGTTGGGGATTCATTTAAGCAATCAGAAGCCAAACAAACAATATACTTAGTTTTTACCCACTGCAAAGAAGGGCTATGTTTAAATAATCGTTGCTTTTCTATACTTTCTTTGCAATAAAATGATGCCTCTAAACCAGATAATTATTTTGTAGGACATGCTTGTTTATACAAATGTATGTTTTTAATGTGAAAATACCAATGGTGTTCATAAAATTTCTCAATAATCTTGTCAGGTGGATGACCTTAGAGGGACACCAATGTCTGTGGGCAACTTGGAGGAGATCATAGATGACAACCATGCTATAGTGTCCACATCAGTGGGCAGTGAGCACTATGTCAGCATCCTCTCCTTTGTTGATAAGGACCAGCTGGAGCCTGGCTGCTCAGTGCTGTTGAATCATAAGGTAAATTAATTTTAAAAAACAAATAAATTATGCTTATTTAACACAGTCACTAGTTAACTGGTTAGATAAATGCTACATCTTGACCATGAAATTATCCTGCGATTGTAAATTAGACTTCTCATGACTATTGTATTGAATAGTCTACAGTTCTACACCAACAGTCGTAAACAACCACATCTTATCTCTGTAATCGCAGCTTTAGACCCACAAGGTTGTGAATTCGGCTTTCCTCTCTTCAAAGATAGTTTGTGTATGGGCTTGTGTGATTTATTTATTTAAATTAAAGATGAAGTCGAAAAGGTTTTGGCCAGTTTCAGGTAAAAATCTGGTTCTGGCTGCAGTTTCGGTTTCGGCCAAATTGTAGCCAACCTTCTTTAATGTACAAGAAACTTCAATTGATTTTGTTTTTTTTTCAATTTCGATGGCAAAGAAATAGTGTTTTTAAATTTACAAAAAAAAAAAAAACTTAAGCCATACTTGATACTTCATTGTTGTAAGGGCCGCAATAATAATGTACTACTGGAACTACGTAATTTATTGTAGCGATCATAGATATAAGAAAGAAGGAAATATGCCCGGTAGTTGAAAATGTATCGAAACACAATGTCTCCAATTTATCCCTACTATCTAGCCTACAACTACACATGCGATCAATTAACCCAATAAATACGACGTCCCGCTCACACTTGCAATTTACAAATCAGAACATACTACACAATCAATTATAAACCTTAGCCCATCAAACACAGCGTACATTTACCATGCACCATACTCACACAAAAACATCGATCGCTATAGTTGTGCTGTGCAAAAGCAATTTATTTTACATATACATATACGCTAGTGATTGACTAAATCGGAAAGTTATCGATTCTCCCATTTATTATTGTATTAAAATTCCTGAAAAAAACGTAAATAAAAAACGATATACATATAATAAGATGATATAAATAAACAATACATAGCAAAAAAATATGTATATTAAGCAAATAAAAAAAACAGCATTATGAGAAAATTTATATGAGTATTAAACAAGATTTCACATCAGTCTTCTAACCAGGCTATAACTGTTGTCAAATTGAAGAATAAACTTTAATAGTAATATAAATTCATACGACAATCGACATTGTTGTCGATAGCCTACGTTAGTGGATCTGCACAACTACAACACTAATTCGTCGCAAGACTCAGCGGCCGTACCATACGATGCAACCGCATAAAGAACGTATCGTTTGGTGATTTTTACATTGCTTGTCCAGTTACTGAGCGACATACTTTGGTAGTGTTAAAAAAGCAATGTATTTACTACAATAATAGTACAGTCGCTGTGATATGTGAAAACAAAAATAACGTAGTAAAGGCAAGAAATATTTTACGATTTGTGGTTTTTCATGATTTTCAACACAAATATAGTAAAATACTTGTGCTGATTTATGAAAAGTGGTTCTATGATTTATTAAGTTTCTAGTTTAGCTTCGATTTTTACAAGAAACCACTGAACAAACGGTATTCTTAAATGTTATCAAGATCGCGTTCGAAAGCGCACTAGTTAGCGGGGACGGCCATTTGCCTGAGGCATGAGCATTGTGATCAGGACGCGCGGACACAGACACGCCCCCATGCCACTTCTCCTGTTATTTATATTTCTATGGTAGTGATAAACTGTATTTTCATAATTTGTAAGCTGTCACAGGCCTTATTATACGGTGCCACTGGTTTAAATATGTTTTCTTTAGGTCCATGCTGTGGTAGGAGTGCTAGGTGATGATACAGATCCCATGGTTTCTGTAATGAAGCTGGAGAAGGCTCCGCAGGAGACATATGCTGATATTGGAGGACTTGACACTCAGATACAAGAAATAAAGGTGGGAATTTTTTCTATGTATCATTTGGTTGATCAAAAACAACTTGTGAATTTTGTTATAAAACTGCAGGTCATTGTTCCAAAAAATAGTAAACATAACAATATGTACAACTTATCTGTTATATTATTTTAGGAATCTGTGGAGTTGCCACTCACTCATCCTGAGTACTATGAGGAGATGGGTATCAAGCCTCCTAAGGGTGTGATCCTCTATGGTCCACCTGGAACTGGAAAGACCTTGTTAGCTAAAGCTGTTGCCAATCAGACCTCTGCTACTTTTCTGCGAGTTGTTGGCTCAGAACTTATCCAGAAATATTTGGTATGTATTTCTTGGTAATTTTACATAGTCAGTGACTTGCTAAAATAATAAATAATTTGGTACTAACTTATCTTAAAAAGTTCTACATAAAAAAATATTGATTTATGCAGGGAGATGGCCCCAAACTGGTTCGCGAGCTGTTTAGGGTGGCTGAAGAACATGCCCCATCAATTGTTTTCATTGACGAAATCGATGCTGTAGGCACAAAACGGTAAAGCATTAAATATCTTAATTACTGATTAATTTACATCCAAAGAACGATTCTAACAAATTATAATTTTACAGTTATGATTCCAACTCTGGTGGTGAGAGAGAAATCCAAAGAACTATGTTGGAGTTGCTCAACCAACTTGATGGATTTGATTCACGAGGTGATGTTAAAGTAAGTGGGATATAACTCAGAAGGCAATTTTTTTTATAATAGGTGCATATTTCTAGTCCTTATAAACCAAGGCCAAGGTGGTCCAAGGTTAAATTTTCTAAATATAGTCCCAACAACAATAAATTGAAAAGCTGTTCATGTGGAAGAATTTTAGTAAGATAGTGTTTAATTTGCAGGTTATCATGGCCACAAATCGCATAGAAACCTTAGATCCGGCTCTGATTCGCCCTGGTCGTATAGACAGAAAAATCGAATTTCCTTTGCCTGATGAGAAGACCAAGAGAAGGATCTTCACCATTCACACATCAAGAATGACTCTGGCTGATGATGTCAATTTGTCTGAACTTATCATGTCGAAGGATGATCTTTCTGGCGCTGATATTAAGGTAGAAATTATTCCTGATTTTGTCTCTGTAACACACATGTAAATGTTTTTATGATGCAGTTTCAGTAGTACAGTAATAGAACAATTGACACGAAGCACATGAAGGTTTAAATCTTCATATTTCATAAAATTTTCTTAAATTCAATGTACAGATTCCCTGTTCAGCTACAAGAAACAGGATCAAATGGAACATAGCGTTTATCTATTTTACTAGTATGAACATAGTGGTTATTATTTTTTAGGCTATTTGTACCGAAGCGGGTTTAATGGCACTACGAGAACGCCGCATGAAAGTAACAAATGAAGACTTCAAGAAATCAAAGGAAAGTGTGCTATACCGCAAGAAGGAAGGCACACCCGAAGGACTTTACCTATAAACAGTTTACATAGTTGTTTAATTATTATTTTTCGTCTGTCTTCGTATATTTTCCGCATAAATAAAATGTGTTGTATAATATTGCAGTTTTTGTAACCATTTTAGTGTCTGTTCTACTCAAAAGGCCGACCCACAACAATGCGAACCGCCGCACAGTGGCCTGAAAATCGAGCTCCATACTCATAGAAACTTAGCCAGGAACTAAAAAAAATATAAATGTAAAAGGGGTGATAGACGCACGAGCAACTACGCGTACTTATGGCTCGGCGACCTTTCTCGCCCGTGTGTCATACTAAGTACGCGTACTTTTACACCCGCTGAGCCCTAGCCGCCTTTAGGCTCCATGTATTAGGTACCCTAAGCAAAGACCCTAGAGTTAAGCACACACGCATAAAGGAAGACGCGAATCAAACGACGACCAATGATGGCATCACCCTGTGTTAAAGCCCAGAAAACACACCACTTTCATAGGCACTACAACATAATACAGAAGAACGTGTAAGTACTCAGGCTCGAAAGAGATGAGAGTATACACCGACGGACCGAAGACCGACTCCGGGACTGGAGTTGGAGTCTTCTCACACGACTTCAACATTTATTTATTTTATTTTATTTCCAACTTACATCTATCATTACAGGGTAACCTATTGCGATAGCGTACTTATCTAAGTGTTATCCTAAATTATTATTAACATAAAGATATCCAACCCGCTGGGAATGTACAACACCGTCTACCAGGCGGAGCGTGTGGGTATCATACAAGCGGTCCACGCCCTAAAAGCCAGGAGAGTTACGGACACACACATACGCATACTCTCAGACAGCGCCTCAGTTCTTCAATCCTTACAGAAAAAACATATTACCTCAAAGCTAACACTCGAATGTCACAATGCACTAGAACAAATAACGGTATATAGCCGCAACACGGTGACACTGGAATGGATAAAAGGACACAGCGGATCGCTAGGTAACGACGCAGCTGCCGAACTTGCTAGACGAGGATCCAGCACGGCGGTCTGTGGACCCGAGCCTATCGTACCCATCCCCTTCACCCAGATACGAAGGTGGCTACAGGAGATCACCCACACTCAAGCGGAGCACTGGTGGACCTCGACACCGGGCTGCAGGCAGTCCAAGGAAACCATGCCATCCTTGGATACCGGGCTAACCCTCATCTAGTTTAAAAAAATATGATTGACGTGTAAAAGTGTTTTATCCAAACCCACTTACAGAAATAAAAGCATTTATAACCGTTTACTACGCCTGGATAGGAATGGCCTGCGCTTAGTGACGGGGACCATCACGGGTCACTGCTCGCTGAACGGACAGTCCTCTGTGCAGGGCGTGCATGGAGGCTGAGGAAACCGTCGCGCACGTCGACGCGGTCGCAGCCTAACATTTTGGGGGGGGTCACCATGGGTGCCGAGGAATATTAGGGAAATATTTAATTGATACTCTAAAAATAAAAAGTTTTTGACCTTTCTAATGATGCTCACTTTTTAAATATCTGAACCTCTTTTTAACTTTCTGATCTTTTCTCACAATTGGTCGCAGTAACTAAGCTAGGGTATCCTGACCAAACAGTCGGGTTAAACCAGTGACAAACCGCGCGCGAGCCGAGTGAACGAAACGAGCAGTACCACAGCAGTTGCCGGCGAGCGCTTGTGTACTCTGAAATGACCCACTACCGCATTTTTACATCCAAGTTGTTCGCAAATAGTGGGCTATTTAGTATTTTAAGGACCCCACAATATGAATTATTAGGGGTTCGATTAAATTATGAGATGCTGCCAAATTGGTCGCTAGCGTGTTGATAAATAATAAGTATTAGGACAGATTATGTAAGGTGAGGAGAGCGAGCGAAGCCGACTCGATAATTTTAATACCTCGTCTCGGATACGTTAGATTTGATTTATATTTTCAAAGAGAAATAAGAGTTAGGTACATTGTCGACTTATGAAGGAAAAGCCAAACAACTATGAAAATTATGAGCGAGCAAAGCAAGCTTCCTTGAATAGGTTCTGTTTTCTTAGAATTTGATTTAAATTTTCAAACAGAAATAGGAGTTAAATTGTCGATTTATGCAGGAAAGGCCAAGCAACTATGAAAATGGAGAATATAAGACGGAGAGAAACAAGTTCAAAAATTTTGCACACTCTTGGATATGTTCGGTTTTCTTTTGATAATTCCAAAAGCAATAAGAATGACTTGCTTTGTCGACTTATGAAGAAAAACTCAAGAATCAAGACAAGCGAGCGGAGCGAGCCTCAAATTTTTAGCACCCGCCTTAAATAGGATCTGTTTCCTTAGGATTTGATTAACATTTTCAAACAGAAATAGGAGTAACATTGTTGACTTATGCAGAAAAGGCCAAGCAACTATGAAAGTGTAGAATACAAGAGCGAGCAGAGCAAGCTTAAAAATTTTGCACTCTCAGATACGTTAGATTTTCTTTTAATCATTCCAAAAAAACTAAGAACATGCTTTGTCGACTTATGAAGAAAAGCTCAAGAGTACACAAGTGAGCAAAGCGAACCTCAAAATTTTAGCACCCCGCCTTGAACAGATTCTGTTTTCTTAAAATTTGATTTAAATTTTCATACAGAAATAGGAGTTACATTGTCGATTTATGCAGGAAAGGCTAAGCAACTATGAAAATGGAGAATATAAGAGCGAGTGAAACGAGTTCATGACCCCCAGGACCCCGCCCCCCCGGGACCGCGTCTGGCGCACGTGCTTTTTGAATGCACAGGCGTCACCCAGATTAGAACAGAGACCCTCGGGACACCCAGATCTTACACAGATGTTCTGAACAGACCAGGAGATTTAATCAACTTCTGGAGGGAGGTGGGCTGGTTGGAATAACCACCAACGGCCGCTATGGCCCACGCACAATGTTCGACTGAAGGACTAAGTGCGGAAACCAAACCCCATAACATAGAACAACCGCTGAGTAACATCGTCGGCTATCCAACAGGTTTGAAATTTTGCTCGTACCTAGCCTGCCTTATTTCGTAGTTTCATACGTCTGTCATCGCCGCGAGTCACGACCTGCCATTTTTTTTCGAAATTTGTCTAATGTTTGTTTAGTTTGGTTCAGAAAATTCGACAACATCGCGCATCGTCACCAACGGCGAGCCGAGTAAGTTTACTCTCTGTATAGTTACTTTACTCTTTGAAGCTTACGAATTTAAAAACCGCGTACTTAAGTTTGCACGTCTGTCACCCACTTTACTGTGCGTGTGTTTTGACAGGAACTAGAGATTTCAACATGTTTTGTTGCGACGTTCCGCCAGTGCAAACGCACAGTAAGATTGGGTCATGGGCGTACCCAGCTTTTCGCCTTGGGGCAAATAAGAAAAGAAAGGAAATACATTTATTTAACACAGTGTACATAGTGTACATCAAAGAATACAGTTCAGTGCCTCAGTGCCTGACGCTGGTTTTCAACTAGACCTGAAGTGTGAGGTGACGGATGTAAACCTGCATATTCTATTTGATCCATAATTCCAGGGACACCTGTATATTTACAGGATTATAATCTTTAGAATCATAAAACTTACATCTCTCTAAATAGACATTTATAAAATATATATTTATTATAATTTCATTCTATGGACCATTTAGACGGGGCCAATCCTCGAGATAATCCAATAAGCCAGTAAAAACAGGCAAAATGTCTTGACTTGACGACAATCCAATGCAGTGGATTGTCTCTATAGTATTTACATAAGGCTATTATTGGATTGGCTGTGGATCGTCTCGGGTATTGGCCTTGTCTAAATGGTACTTACTTTGATAAATTCAATTTCTGTCGGGCGTTCCTCTTGCTGTTTGCTTGCTGCACTTGCGCCTTTGTTGTGCCAGTGCCTGGCACAGAGCTTTTAGAGTTTTTGTAAATTACTAAAATGTCAAGTGAAATCGGACTTTATCAATTTTACTAATCTGTGATACAAACGTGCATCACTATTCTAAACATAGGCTTGGGCTTGCTTTCAAAGAGTATAGTATTCAGGGATGCCAGACGTACGATAAATATTGTGCATGTACAATAATATGGACACCCAGTACGATACAATATGTATGATTGTACCCAAAACTACGATCATTTGCAACCCTCCTCCGAAGTAGCATGAAACGACTATTCAGCAAAAATAATGTGACGAAAACCAGATTATGAAACAAACTAAAACTATAATGGGGTTTTTAAAACTGAAAAAATGATGTTACTTTTTTAATTTCTTTCACATTTCACAACGTCCTAAAATTCCTATCCTATTTCTAGATAAGCGAACTAGCTACGCGTTACACACAGCTCTGGCAGTTGTTGTACGATAATGTTTCGTCTGCTCTGGTACACACGGCTACACATCAAGCTATACATTTCCAGTTTATGCTGATCTCGTATTGTATAGGATTTTTGTACAATGCGAGTTCAACTTATACTGGAAATGCATAGCTTGATGTGTAGCCGTGTGTACGATAATTTTCGAATATTGAAACGATAATTCACTTGCACTCGTCTGGCAACCCTGGAGTACAGTACATCTAAGCTAACTATAACTAGTCTGTGGTACATCTACATCATCACATAAATCGGTATATTACTATACATGATTGCTTTCGAAATCATTCAAAACGCGTAGGAAGTAAGCAAAAAGCTTTGTTTTACTGAATACTCGTATCCAACCTGCATTATAGCTTTATTATACAGTGTTCAACATAATGTCTGGGATCGAAAGAACACTTGAATGAGTGACAACGGCAGCGAAACAGAGGAGGCGACTGAGCACACGGCACTCATGGACGGCCACATCGCTGAAGCCCGCCCCGATCGGGTGATTGCGGAACGTATAGCTAAAAAACGAAAGACTAAATCCGATAATCAGCGTTCTTATGGCGTAAGTAAATGAAACTACACTTTATTTACCTTCAAGCGACTGCTTCTGTAGGTTTATGCAGTGACTAAGCTATGACTATACCATCATTCAAAAACCTCTATCTAATCTATTTGAAAAATATGTAGTAGGTAAGTACTCTGTAGTCTTGAGGTTCTAATGATTCACTCTTAATTGATTGCTACCCGTTATAATATTTATATTGCATTTGAAATTTAACATTAACACAAAACCCAGTTATGTAGTATTAAAACAAGTATATTTTCACAGTGTTTAATTCTTATTTTTCCTTGTTCAGAGTGTTGAGGGGATTCCTAGCAGTGGGTCAGGGGCAGGCAGCAGTTCGGCACCCAACATGCCTCCCCAGCCGCCGCCAGCAGAGCCACAATTAGAAGAGCTTGAACTCAAATATGGGGCCCGCCATGTCATCAAACTGTTTGTGCCTGTCACGCTGTGCATGCTCGTCGTTGTCGCAACAATATCTTCAATTAATTTTTATTCAGTTAAAGATGTATATTTGTAAGTAATCACTTATGTAACGTACACAAGTAATCCACTTGAAATAATCATGAAGTTTATGATAAGTTATGATGAGTTTATGTTTATGATGTTTGTGTTTGGTTTTCCTACAAGTGCAAATTGTAAGCTGATTTCTCATCTATAATTAATTAATAATAATATTATAAAGAGGTAAAATTTGTTTGTAAGTTTGTATGTAGGGGGTAATATCCGGAACTACCAGTCGGATTTGAACAATTCTTTTTGCATTGAATATCCCAATTCTTGAGAAAGGTTATTAGCTTGTGGACGAAGTCGCGGGCAGAAGCTAGTTGGACAATAAATGTCCCCACATCATCCAAAGAAGATTTGATTTGGGGGTCGCAAATTGAAAAAGTGGTCTCTTTTCAAATTGTGCATAATTGAACTGGTGCAAGTTAGCTTTAAAATACTTAACATTGTATATAAAAATTTTCAGAGCCTACACACCATTTCATGAGGAAAGTCCATATGCAGTGACAAAAGTATGGAATGCTCTAGCCAACTCATTGATCCTGCTATGTGTGATTGCCTTAATGACAGTGTTGCTCATAGTACTGTACAAGAAGAGATGTTACAAAATCATCCACGGGTGGCTCATACTGTCCTCACTCATGCTGCTGTTCTTGTTTTCATATTTATATATCGAGTGAGTATCAGTCTTTGTTTATGTAATATGATATCCCTTTTAGTCATTTTCCTTGTGGTATATTTTTGCAAACAATATCATTGTATAAATGTTGATTGGCATTGTTTCCTGGTAGCATAGTTTTTGTATGCTTCACCATCTTTGGTAACTGCAGATGAAGTATCTACCATTGTAAGTATATTTATTTGCTTTAGATTTACATAATTTAATTTGTTGGCTATTGTCAAGCCTTTATACCCTGGCTAGAGTCTAGGGTTTTTATTGTAATCCTTATTACCTTAGACTCCTTAGAGTCCAGGGTACCTAATAGAAATTAACAATAACTAACAAACCAAGTCACGGGCCTAGACTAATGAGCAAAGAACATCAATAACCATTCATAAAATTAAATACTATTACAATTTGACTTTGATAATATTAAGACATTTGTGAGGATATTTTGAACTGCCATCCAACTTGAAGAGAAAGTACACCTGTTTTTGCACACATTTCTGCATTATAATATATCCGGAGTTTTGTCGCCATGACCTTAATATGGTCATACATACATTCAGTTCAAACATTTTGCCATCAACAAAAAAATATTCCTCTCTAAAATTCCTTTTACCTCATGTCCTAATAGGAAGCAAACGTCACGCGATCATCGCGATTATTTCTTCGCCGAACTTAAATTAGCACACGACCTAAGTCGACCAATCTAAGGTTAACCTTAGACTAAACTAATCTGGGAAAATCTCACAATTTTTTTCTAAATAATCAATAACATAAACACTGTTCAGGGAAGCACTGAGAGCATACAACATACCTATGGACTACATAACCCTGTTGTTCGGAATGTGGAACTTCGGCGTGGTCGGCATGATCGTGATCCACTGGAAGGGCCCGCTGCGGCTGCAGCAAGCCTACCTGATCTTCATTGCAGCGCTGATGGCGCTTGTCTTCATCAAGTACCTCCCCGAATGGACCACATGGGCTGTTCTTGCTGTTATATCTATTTGGGGTAAGTAATATAACTAATCCACTTAAATTGAATAAAATACTGGCCAAGTGCGTGTCGGACCACGTACAATGAAGGGTTCCGTAGTTGGGATGAATTTATCCCAAGAATAAACTTAAATTTGCAATTGAAAAACATGTTCTCCCATACATTCCAATTGCAAATGTATGTTTATACGCACAATATTGTGAAATTTGTTATTTTACTTCTTATAGGTTGTTTGTTACTTCTTATAGGTTTTTCTTTAATCTATAAGTAAAAAACTATTTTCTCCTTTTTTTAAAATTAGATTTTTAGGTAATCGTCATTTCATAAATTTTCCTAAATAACTTTAAAACTATTTATTTTAAAATTATAAAAAAAATATGGATCAGATCCTCGAAGTAGCCCTTTCATTTGATATGTCACAGGGAACAGGTTGCAAAACTTTTTTATTTTTCTGATTTGCCCCCCAAAAGTGACCCCATATTCAAAATTCATTCATTTACATTACATGCTCATGTGTGGGTCAAAGAAATTCATATGTGTACCAAATTTCAACAGTCCATTACATTCGAAGCAATTTTGCTGTAACAGACGGTCAGACAGACACACGAAACGGAACCCTTCTAGAATATAAGCTAAGTTTTTTCGTTCGGAGGTACGGAACCCTAACAACAAAAAAATTATTGCATGCAGTTTAGATTTTCTCTGAGCTGAACATTGAATTGATGACTACGTTCACCACTTTATTACCGACTTCAAAAATGGAGGAGGTTATTATATTCGTCCGAATGTATTTTATTATTTATGTTCAAAGATGTTTTCGGCAATTGTGGACCGATTTAGAATAATTAATTTTTTCATTTGGTAGAAGTTTGCATGGTGGTCCCATATAAATTTTATTAACTTTGCTTGGGTAGTTTTTGAGTAAGCTTCGATAATACGTATTAAATCCACGTGTGTCTTGTTGAAGTTATAATACTTCCTGCCACTGTTTTTTACATACCAAGTAGCGGTATATAATTGGTGTGGGTACCATAACTACTGCTCCGGTACTAGTTGGTGGCAAAAACTAAAATACAGATCTAAAGGCACCAATTTCCAAAACGAACAGTGTTGGTTGTTTCTTTCTCAATTTAGCATAGTTCTTGTTTTTGGCCTGAAGTTCTATTTCAAAACTAATCTTTTGTTTTTTGTTTCAGACTTGATAGCAGTGTTAACACCAAAGGGTCCATTAAGAATACTTGTAGAAACAGCACAAGAACGAAATGAACCGATATTCCCAGCTTTAATTTATTCATGTGAGTATTGATCACAGTTCTGCTTAAATATTTACCAGCAGATTGCTGACCGGGTAGTGAATCTAGCAAAAATGTGGGTCATTCAAGTTATTACTGACACTAGTAGGAGTTTCTCAATTAAAGTAATATCATATAATTCAATGGATCCAAATAATTATTTTAACCAGTCCAGTCCAATCTATCTGTACAGGTTGGCAGGGACATCGACGCGCAAACTGTAACCATGAATTCAGCAAATAATCCTAGACTTAGTCCGCGTTCGCACGGACGTAAAAATATCGGTTGCGCGGCGATGTCCCTGCCACCCTGTATATCTATAGCTATACTAATAATAATCTATCCTGTTTAGATTTTTAGATTTTTGAGATGGGGCAGTAAGGGCAGCTACCTGAACCGTTGTAGTTACATGAAAACTGTCTTAGAAGACTGTCCTTAACTTTTGAGACATTTAGATCTACATTCATAGATTTTGAAAAAAAAAAATGTACATCCAGCAAGAAAATGGGCAGTTTTAACAAAAACTTTTTTGATGTCAATCGATCCTGCTTTCCTTTAAGGATCAAAAAACGATTGGACCAACTGAGGCTTGCTTGAGTACTAGAAAAGTCAGAAATTGCAAAAAACTTTTCCCCTACATTTTGTAGGAAATGAGACTCCAACCTACTTTTTAAAATGGATAGACTGGCTGAAAATAAATGAAGTAATCTGTGAACGCAGATCAAAATGTCACAAAAGGTTAAGGACAGTCTCCTGAGACCGTTTTCTTGTACAACGGTTAAGGTAGCTGCCCTTACTACCCTGTCTCAAAAATCCAGCCTGTATACTAATAATAAAACTGAAACTACCAGACGGATTTGAAATAATCTTTTTGCATTTGATAGCCCATTTCTTGAGGAAGGCTATAGTTTATTACATCACTAGGACCCTTAGGAGCCGACGAGGTGGGTCGGGGGGACAAGAAATATCACGCGGATGAAGTCGCGGGCAGAAGCTAGTATTTTATGCAGTTGATGTTTTTAATATAGCTATTTTATCTTTTCGTTTTTGTTTACATGTAGAATTCCGCCTTGCACGATAACTTGTTTTAAGGCCATACTCTGAAATCATAATGATCTAATAATTATAAAGACTACCTGCAGTATTCTCTCCTTCTCCCTCCATCCGAAGGTTGTCGTTAAAATATCGCTTTTAGCGATCAGACCGCCCGTTGTGTCACCCGAGCCTATGTTACATTTCTACATTTAAATCTGTATTTTTTATGATGCATGTATTTATACAATATAGAGTATTATATTATATTTTATGTATGTATGTTTCAGCGACCGTCATGTACTGCCTGGCGGCGACGACGCCGGGCGGCGCGGCGGAGGCGGCGCCCGAGGCGGCGCGGGAAGGTGAGCCGCGCGCGCGCGAGCTGCGTCCTCTCAACCCGCACGGTCCGTTCCCCGCATCCCACTTATCCCACACGCTGTCATCCACGCGTTCATCAATGGAGTGCTACAATCTGTACTCTTTGATTAAAGTACGACGTAATGCGCACTCAAAACTCAAAGCATTTATTTCAATTAAACCATTTACAGGCACTTTTGAATTGTCTTTGACTTTTGAAATATGAAGCTAGTGGCCCATTCCAAAGCGTAGTAGGTACCTATGGAGAAGAACGGGCAAGAAACTCCACGGTCACTCTTTTAAATATTTTTTTACAAAATATTGGTTACATCATTCATGTTGAAATTAAACATGTGAAAACAATGTAGAAAGACGTGCACGTTAGAATCGTCCGTAATAAAAAGATAAGACAAAGAACAATTCAAAAATTAAAATCAGCCATGGCAGTTAAGAGTAGACCAGTCCCAACTGACGGCGCCCGTTCACGAACATGACGCATGGATTAGCACCTTTCAGCTAAACAATTTTGAAGGGAGCTAAATGATCCAACACACGTGCCAGCATCAGCGAGATATCTGAGTGAGCATGACATACTCACAGCCGCCAGGGCACATTCAAGTCAATAAAAGACGTATTACCGGTAAATGTTAGCTTCTTAGTACATAGTAATCACACTTGTGCTCTGCAATTATATAATACTAAGAAAATTGATTTTATACAATGCAAAGATGGTCTTAAAATCTTCAGCAGCTCCAACAGTATTTTCAAATGTATGTAATGTAATGTATTTTCAAAATAGTTGTGGTTGTGGAGCAAGACCAGCATTGAGCCAAGCATTTTTATCAGCGATGTAATCTTCGAACGTATAATATGCCTGCCTGCATAGTGTGCGTTTTATACAAGATTTGAATTTCGTCTCATTCAGTTGAAGTATGTGGGGAGGAATTTTACTGTAACATTTTAAACAGTACCCCATGAAAGATGAGTCCACTTTAGCCAGTCTGAAACCTGGTTGAACTAATAGATCCCTATTTCTTGTACTATAATTACGTCTATCACCTCTTTTACTAAAAAGATGTACATTTTTTCTTACGTGCATGATGTTTTGATATATATATTGACAAGGAACCGTCATGATGTTAATATCCTTAAACAGTTCCCTTGTAGTATCACGCCTGCTGAGATAATATATGGCTGTGATCGCTCTTTTCTGCAGAATAAAAATAGACTCGATGTCTGCAGCCCGTCCCCACAGTAAAATACCGTAAGACATGATACTATGAAAGTAACTAAAATAGCTCCATAACTTCCATGGCAACTGCTCTATTCTTAAGGGTTCCGTAGTAAAAAAAACACGTTTAAGTGATTAATTGTTTTCGATTCAGGGATCCGTTTGCGAAATATTAACATAATATCTATAAACTATCAAAGCTAAATATGATCTACAAGTTAACAAATAAAAGTCCATCAACTTATAAATTTACTTGAAAACGCAAACTTATTTTCGTCGTGGATACATTCAAAACTGTAAATGCGTAAGTAATCATCCCAACTACGGAACCCTTCACTGTGCGTGACGCACTTGGGCGGTTTCTAGTATCACAACTTCACAATGCTTCTTAACTCTTTTAATTAATCTTTCCAAAGCTTATTTAGTTACTTTTTTATTTTTAACCAAAGAGCGACAACCGGGTTTTTTTGTTGTGTATTTTAACATTGATTGTCTTAAAACATCTAATGACCAAAACTAGTTCGTAATAATAAACATGTAAGATTAAGATCACGATGAGTCCATCTCCAGATGGACATGACATTTTATTAATCATCGATCAGGTACTGGAGTACCGAACAAAAAATTTAAAAATTTAGTTATATGGTTATCTATATAAATGAAATAATAATGTAAAAACTTATTTAGTGCACTACATTGACTAAATTCAAGAATTATATTGAATAATAAAATGATTATTTAAATAATACATAAAAAATGTATGGTGTTTGACAGCGACACCTAGTGAAAAAAATTGGTAGTGTCTATCACTATTGCGTAACACTTGGGAATTAAGATCCTTTGCATTTTGACAAGTCAAACATTATTTTTGTTGTCGAGCACTGGATTTCGTTGTACTAAAAAAAAAAATTGTCATTCCGGCTTTTGCGCTATAAGGTGCAGCTATGAAAATATCCTGAATCTCTTATAAATTTTTGGGCTTTCTAATGATGCATTTTTTTTTTTTCATAAAATGAGCGTTTTGAATTGTCTGGCCTGTTTTCACAGGTGGTCGCAGTAACTAAGATAGCGTACCGATCAAATGGCTCATGGGCCTACTCCCTAAGCGAAATCCGTTCGTTTCGCCGTCGTTACGGACGCTTCGCTCTGTCTAACTTACGGTATGTCCATAAGTGAGACGGAGAACGAAGCGCCCGTAAGGACGGCCGAACGAACGGATTTCGCTTAGGGAGTAGGCCCCCAGGCTAGGTTAGAACTGCGACCAACCGTGAAGCTAGCTGGGCAGCGGCCGGCGAGCGCTACATCCAAGTCGGTCGCAGTTGCTTGGCTATTTAGTATTTTTAGGACCCTACGGTAGGAATAATCTGACGTTCGATTAAATACATACCTTATAAAAAGGAGTGTCGTGTTCAGGTGGGCGGGAGGTCTCGGCGAGCGCGGCGGGCGGCGACGCGGCCGGCTTCGACGCGGCGTGGCGCGCGCGCGCGCAGCAGCAGCGGCGCCTGCGCGTGGACAGCGCGGCGGGCGCGCAGCCGGAGCGCTACACCACGCGCGTGGAGCGGCCCGCGCCCGGCCCCGACGACGACGAGAGTGAGTCCACCTACACATATGGGACATTTTCGATTACAACCGCAGAATTAACTTCATTATTCAGACTCTTTGAGATACCTTTTTGGCGCAGCCGTGAGGCACACACTATTATTGTTAAAATATTATTTTCACTTTTTTTATTTTGTATTTAGTGTTTCACAAACTGTGTCCAAATAAACATTATTCTTTCTTTCTTTCTTTCTTTCTTTCTTTCTAGATACTATGAAATACAAACTTTATTTTTGCTGTTGATAATATCAATACTGTGCATGCGTAAATTAGACCGGGGAAATTAGGTTTGCACACGTGCTTTACAGCGATTTTTTTTCTTGAATCGTGCTTTTGAACCTAGCTCTAAAATAATAATAATAAATTAAACATTTTCCAGGACAAAGGCAAAAACAAAATTGAAGAAAAAATTTGGTTACAATCTATACATATAATAAAACAGTAGAATCCGGTGTCGGTCTGTTTGTTTGTTCGCGCACATCTCCGGAACTTCATGTAGTTTTGACAGGTAGACGGAAATTAATTTTGAATGTATATAAAAGAAAGTCGGGTTAGTTACACCATTTATAACTCAAAAATGGCTGGACCGATTTTCATGATCTTTGATTTATTGGATTTGTCTCCACCCCGAATAGCAGAATAACTATTAAATCATTGAAAAATTCACTAAAAAAAGATATGAAGAAAAATCATGTTTTCATCCATTTTGCATTTTTTCAAAGCATTTTTTTTTTAATTTTTCTTTTAATTCGAGAAAGGTTCTTATGAAGTGCAAATTGGAAAATTGCCTGGGTAAACGTAAAAAAAACCGCTTTTCTATATCCAATACAAACTGTTCCTAGCTGTCGTTGCCTTAAATGCTAACAAAAAGTAGGTACTAGGTTTGTATGAATTCCCGATAGTATTTCAATCATTAACTAATAGGATTTGGATGAAGTTTGGCATTCACATCTTAAATATTATCTTTTTATTAACTTATTTAATATTTTTAAAAGCTATCCAAAAAAAAATTACATTGTACTAGCGCAAAGTATTCTTAATATTTTTTTTACAATAGCAGTTCAGGTGAAATGTAACAAAACTAAATTTATTTTAACTTAAAATTTCAGAGTCTATCTGACTTAATTACAAGAAAACTAAACACATTAAAGCAAATCGCTATTGTATATATAAAAAAGAAATACAATTTCCTGTAATATGTTTAATTTCAGCGACGTTAGTCCCCGGCCTACGTGATGTATAAATCTATGTGTAAACGTGAGATTTTAAAATCGAAGGGGGGCCCGCGGACTTAGTCGCTGCGAGTGTATTCCGGCTAAGTGCGGACCACCTACAGTGAAGGATTCCGTAGTTGGAATGAATATTTACGCATGCACAGTATTGGTTTTATCGACCGAAAAATTAAGTTTGTATTTCATCTTATTTCTCGGAAAAAAAATATTACTAGTTATTTCTGCGGTTGTAAACGAAAATATCCTAAACTAAATAAAAAAATATTGAATTAAATAGCAAAGTCATTTAGAAACTCAATAATCTCTTTATTCGACTACGCGACATCAAAAACAGCGTTATGTTTTTCACGCGTATCTATTATATATGTATGTCTCTGTATCTGGATTCTTTATACCCTCGAAGCACCCTAACGGCAGGATATATTTTAATGCATGAGGTGTCTATCGACCCGTCTGGATTGCGCGATGGTTATAGCCATTATTTGTATAAAATCAAAATGGTGGATTTTAGACGTCAAATGTTTTTCTTAATTTCACTACACCATTGTTTAGCGGTGCACCGAATACATTCCCTTTCCAATTTTCATCGATAGAGTACAAATAGTCTCCGAATAAAATGGCTATGGGACAGACATATAAATTTATAATTATTTGATTAAATGTAAAAACCCTACAGTTCGCGTCAAATAACTTTGCCGCTCTGAAGTTCGGTTGCGCATGCGCCCTACTGTCTTATAAGCAGTCATCTGTAGACTACTTACATTTGTATGCTATTAAGGCAAAACATGACTGTAATACAATTTAATTTTAACATCTTGCATGCCATGTGTGTGTATACTCATGTTTTGGACAAATAAATGTTCTTTATTTTATCTTATCTTATCAGATGGGCATGATGAAATTTGACCGTGAAACCCTAAAAAGGATTTTTCAACAGTGGATAGTTTTTCATGGAACTGCAACTAATTTGTATGATTGGTGGTTAATTCTCAGAGGGCGTGAAGCTCGGGCTGGGCGACTTCATATTCTACAGCGTGTTGGTTGGCAAGGCCAGCTCGTACGGAGACTGGAACACAACTCTCGCATGTTTCGTAGCTATATTAATTGTGAGTATTTTTACAGATAATAAGTCACTACGACTATATGTATTGTTACAGTGTTCACTTGTCTGATTTGTCTCAAAATCTTCTTTGAACCTAGCGCGAACGTTTGATCGTCCGATAAGTTGATTGGCTGCAGCCGATGTAGCCTGCTCAACTCCCTTCAATCATAAAGTGGACTGATTTTGTTTTCTGTTTTGCCAACAGGGCTTGTGCCTGACCCTTCTTCTACTAGCGATACTCAAGAAAGCGCTGCCGGCGCTCCCCATCTCAATAACATTCGGCTTAATATTCTACTTCGCGACGAGATGCGTCGTCAAACCGTTTGCGGACGCGCTCGCGGCCGAGCAAGTGTTTATATAGCAACCGCCTTCTTTGCTCACTAAGTAACATTGAGAAGACTTGTTCATGACTAGATGTACGGTGGAAATTAACACACTGTTACGGTATGCCTTACATACAACAAAATTATGTTTTAACAGATTGTAGGGCTCAGATGCCAATTTTTATTACAAAATTCCGAAATGTAGGGAGGATCGACTAATACAGGTATAAAAATAGTTGCGTTCAAGATGAAATAATAAGTGTAGATATTAGGAGATAGCGCGGAAAAGTGAATTGAATATTTAATGCAATAAATTGAATTAGACATCAATAGTGTTAATATTTTCAATGTACATAGTAATATTTATTGAAAATAAAAAAGTATTATGAATAAGATATGTAACAGTTCTTATATTTCTCATTTTTGATCTCTCTTCTCTTTGGCAGAACCATGAAATGCCACTATTCAAGCCTAGGAGGTCCTTTTGAAACTTTCTTATAAGTATGTAAGCATCTGTTGCGAACATTTTAGATATAGTTGACACAAAACATTCCATTAAGTTACACGTTGTGCATCATTTTGTATAAGTAATTATGCTCTCTTGCATCTGTAATCTTTTGTGTTGTAACAATTTGTGAAGAATGGAGTGATAATGTGCGTGGGCGTGGGGCATCCAATGAGCGGACATCGGTTCGAAAACTTCGTATGTCACAACGAAAATCGCCCCTCTAGCATAGAGATGAATTTATTCTTTTCGCGAACGATATACAATATAGTCAAAATATTGTAGTTGAACCGTGGCCCAAGATTTCGAACTTCTTTGCATAACGGAAGGGTTGCGGCATCCGCTTCAAATATTCGCGTAACTCCAAAAAGTTTTGATACGAAAACGCACATTGAACACCCTTAGGCGGCCGGTCACAGTGCGTCACCGATCGTATCGGTGCGTAGCGTTGGTCCTGACGATACGCATTGACGATGCAGCACTGAACGCACTCATTATTTTCGTAGCGCGGCGGTCGACTGACGGTCGGTGAAATACTGTAACCGGCCCTATAGGAGCCTGGAGTTGTGCACTTTCGTCCTTGCCGCGACGCGAGGTACCATCGATAAAGCTCGTATCGATAAAAACGAAAAAGACGAGTATATCCCCCACTGCCCGCATACGTCACTAATTCTGTGAATGTGATTCATAGTAAAAACGCGCTTATTATCACTCCGTGCCCACTTACTCTGTGCCCTATTTTATCACTATAATGTAAACATATTATTCATAATATTTTCCCTAATAAAAATAAAACGAAATTAAACAATCACGATTGTTGTATTATTTTTGGAATTGTTATTGGCAAGATAATCTTCAAATCTTTAAAATATCTATAATCTATATAATTTAATTTGTCATAATCCATGTAATCTTAGAACACTACCCACATTTTTAGTTTTTCACCACTGTGCAATATAAAATCAATATCACCGGCGCACGGTGGATCGAAAATCGGCTGTAGAAGACATAGGATCTCGATGTCTTAAATGTTATTTTTTTTGCTGGAAATGACTTCTGCCGCTCATTACTGTTCTATAAAATGTCATATGAAGTAACTGTGTGCACAAATGGAAGAGTTATAATTTTTATAAGAAAAAAATGTATGGAGCTGACATGAAAAATGAGGATATCTCTGGAATCTAGGATAACCATTATATCCTTGCACACTGTTATAGTACTATTTATTTGTGAATTTTTGACATACTTAATGTTGCGTCATCTCTTGTGCTTTTTTTTTTTTAAAATCGTCAAAATTAAATAATAAAAAATGTTTATGATATGTACATTTTAATGCTTAAATATGGCTATACCAAGTGTAATTTACAATATTTTTTATGCTTAGACCAAAACATTCTAAGAAATCACAAAGTCGTATTACCTACTTTGTGATTTTCATTTGAAATGACATGGTAATTATGAATTACGTAATACGTAATCTTGTCTAATGCCTCAAGTCCACATTAGCTAATGATTAATAAAACTTAATACCTATATACCTAGTTAAAAGGATACGTACCAAAATAATTTGGTGTACTCGCTAATTTAGCAATTAGTGCAGGATTAACTTAATGAAAGTAATTAGATAAATGTGATACCATCATCAATAACAATAAATAGTCAAACATTGGATTCACAACTTCAGTTCATTTAGAGCATTTCTAATACTAACATCTATCCTACCGTGTCTTTTTACTCAGTGATCGTGAATAATGGAAAGCATTATTACAAATTTGGATTTGTTTGTTATTCTGAGCAATCAGGATGCTTCGTCTTTCGATCATGAACTATTGTTCAACACACTTGTTATTCGACTGGGCTCTAGCCTTTCAGATGAACACAGTGTTACCGTGAAAGAATTTTGTCGAAGATTTACACGGGCAGTTCAAAAGAGATGGTTACGATCCCACAGGAAAAGTGAAGTTTTTAGACGTGATTACAGTAATTGGCTTGAGGCAAATATTGACTGGCCAAACTGCGTGCAAACCAATTTGCTCATTCAAGAATCAACAAGTGAAAATATTTCTACTGAACCTGTACCTGAACCTGTACCATCAACTTCAACAATGAAATCAACTTCAACGATGACAAAAAGATCTCGAAAGCCGTTTGAAGATCTAAGTAACAAGCAGAAGAAGAGACGATCTGATGAACATATAGGCGATGACCCTAATGAAGTAGCTTATTCAGCTGCAGCACTTTTGAAAGGAGATGGTCGTGAGGATATTGCATCTGTTATTGAACATATGCTCCAAAATCCAGAAGCAGCAGAAAAAATCAAGGAAATGTTGAACAAACCAGCTCCTTCAACAATATTTTCACCAGAAAAAGCACTGGGTTTGCTACTTTCATTAAAACTATCGAAATGGCAATATATCACATTAAGGGAAACGACTATTCGAGAAGGTTCAAAGGAGATATATCCGTCTTACTATAAAGTGCAAAAAGCTAAGCTACAGTGCTACCCTCCGAAGACATTTGTGACTGTAACGGATTCATCTGCTAAGATTGCACTACAAGCGTTACTAGATTTAACAGTGAACAGAATTTTTGAAACTATTCGTAGTCCTGATGCGATACAAGATAAACAATTGATATTAATATCAAAGTGGGGATTTGACGGTGCATCTAACCAAAGTAGATATAAGCAAAACATAGAGAGTGGTCAAGATGATTCCAGCATATTTATGACCTCTTTGGTTCCATTAAAGTTGACAGCTGACGGTGATACCGTATGGGTGAATCCAAAACCCTGCTCACCTAGGTATTGCCGTCCAGTCCAGTTTAGTTTTGTGAAAGAAACCAAAGACGTTAGTCATAAATGAAAAAACTGCAATGAATAACGAAATTGAAGCTCTCGTTCCCTCAAAATGTCAAGGACATGAAATTAGTCACAAATTAATGATGACGATGATGGACGGCAAAATTTGTACATATCTGTCTGAAGCTAAGTCAAATGCGGCCTGCTACCTGTGTTTGGCTAAGCCTACAGAAATGAATAAGTTAGATGTCATTGCGTCAAAAACCATTTCTTCTGGTGTGTATGAGTTCGGATTATCATCACTTCATGCCCGCATTAAAGTGATGGAATGTCTTCTACACATAGCGTATCGTCTCGACTTCAAAAAGTGGTCTGCAAGAGGAGAAGGTCATCAAGAGTTATTGCATTCACGAAAAAAACTCATTCAAGATCGATTCAAAGATGATCTCAACTCAACCTTTTGATTGACATCGTTAAGCAAGGATCAGGCACAACTAACGACGGGAACACAGCAAGGCGGTTTTTTGAATTTCCTGATAAAACTGCAGCGATCACTGAATTAGATGAAGACCTAATACGCAGATTTGCTGTGATTCTGCAAGCTATCACATCTGGAGAGATTGTAGACGTGCCGAAATTTAAAGAATACGCTAGAACAACCGCTGAAAAATACGTGGAACTGTACGATTGGTACTACATGTCATCAACCGTCCACAAATTGTTGATTCACGGAGGGGACATAATTGCAGAAAATGCTATTGTACCAATTGGAAGTCTTTCGGAAGAAGCTTCAGAGGCCCGAAACAAAGACTTTAGGAGGTTCAGAGAACCCCATTCTAGGAAAAAGAGTAGACAAGCATCAAACGAGGATATCGTCAATATGCTTATCGTCTCTTCTGATCCTCTAATTTCTTCCACAAGACCAAAATTAAATGCCCACAAGAGGCAGACATACTTTAAGGAAACAGTAGAACTACTGAAACTTCAGGATCAGGAAGCTCCGACAGAGTTCTTAGAAGTTATATCTATTGTAGAGCCTGATTCTGAAGTGGATTCTGATGGTGACGAAGTATAAAATAAGTTAACTTTTATTGTTTATGTTAGGTTAGGTTAAGTTAATTTTTTTTTTTTAATTATTTGCTTTTATTTTTAATCATACAATAGTTTACCATTTATTGTTATTGACTAATGATCACCGTTTATCTAATTACCCTCATTATGGTACATATCCTTTTAACAGGTATATAGGTATTAAGTTTTATTAATCATTAGCTAATGTGGACTTGAGGCGTTAGACAAGATTACATATTATGTAATTCATAATTACCATGTCATTTCAAATAAGTAGGTAATACGACTTTGTGATTTCTTAGAATGTTTTGGTCTAAGCATAAAAAATATTGTAAATTACACTTGGTATAGCCATATTTAAGCATTAAAATGTACATATCATAAACATTTTTTATTATTTAATTTTGACGATTTTAAAAAAAAAAAGCACAAGAGATGACGCAACATTAAGTATGTCAAAAATTCACAAATAAATAGTACTATAACAGTGTGCAAGGATATAATGGTTATCCTAGATTCCAGAGATATCCTCATTTTTCATGTCAGCTCCATACATTTTTTTCTTATAAAAATTATAACTCTTCCATTTGTGCACACAGTTACTTCATATGACATTTTATAGAACAGTAATGAGCGGCAGAAGTCATTTCCAGCAAAAAAAATAACATTTAAGACATCGAGATCCTATGTCTTCTACAGCCGATTTTCGATCCACCGTGCGGCGCCGGAGAGAGGTTTATTGGTTGAGAAGCACACCTATATACAATGTGTCAGGTCACCGGTGTCCGACTCGTTAAGGCGAAGCAATATGATCAATTTTATCGACAAATCCACCATAGTAAAGCATTTTTTTGTTGTTGTTATTGTTTGCAAAATCGTGGAGGTAATTTTGAACAATTATTGTAATCATTTTTGTAACTTTTAAATTAAATGCCATTAAATTGTTATTTTATTTGCTATTTACCTTGTTCTTGTCAGGATCTTTAATAAAGGGTCGGGTCATAATCAAATAGTCACAACTCCTTAACTATTTGACTTGGAGCTTAGGTCTTGAAATTTGTTTTTAGGTAATATCTAAGTGCATCTAAAAAGTAAAAAAAGGTATGTTAACAATATAGTTTCATAAACATTTGAAAAGTTAAAAAAAAAAAAATCGCACACGTTTCAAGTATTTTTTTAAGGTATTAATGGGAGTTTTTGATAAACCTTTTAATAATTTATTGCTTACTTTTGTAGCTGTCGAAAGAAACACACTTTTATGCCTGTAGGACCTCTACATCGGTAGATATTGCAAAATAAATTAACCCATCCGTACTCAGTTACAATAAAAAATGGCCGCCATTTTAAAACAGTAGGGACAAATTGCCTTAATATGGTGAATTTGTCGATAAAATTGATCATATTGCTTCACTTTAATGGGTCGGACATCGGTGAGCAGACACTGTGTATGTATGATATAAGTTGGTGAGCATTGTATGGATACGTTCAGCCCACAATCCTGACCTCAGTGCAAGCTAACGGCTGGGAGTATCGACTTGGTTTCATTTCTAAGAAATAGTCTTAATGCTATGCCAAATCTCGAAAATATTCATTATGGGATTCCAGAGATATAAACGTGTCTTGGTGAGGATTACGTGGTGAGCATTTCTCGCCACGACCCTCGTCTGATTACCAAGGAACGCTTAAGTATTTTAATTTGACTTTGGTCAAATAGACATCTCCAACCATGATAATTTCGACTTGGGTTTACTATGATAAAAGTATGTTAGATTTCCATGTAAACTTCTACTTACATTTTCGAGTCTAGTACAGTCGAGCACAAAATGATTAAGTACGTATTTTTAGTGGTACCCTTATTTTTTGGTTGCATTAAAAAGGGTATAATTGTTAGTTATGTAAGTATTTTAAGTATGTGTTATATAATTATAATGTATATCATAATAGTAACATATTATAAAACAAAGTCACCCCGCTGCCGGCGGTACTATCCCAACTGGCAAAAACATGTGCTATAATAGTCGAGACCACGTTTCTGTTTCGGCTCATAATTCAATAACGTAGATGTAATAAGTCGTATAAAAAGGGAGTAAACGTTTACTCAACACGATTTGGGCGCAAATTATTCAGCTAATAGTGCTATGAAAGTCGTGTTACTGTTTGATAAAGAACATAATTGTGGAATAATTATCGAGTAAAAGCAAAAGTGGATCAAATTAGAGTAGCAATAGCAATATTACTGCCTTTCCATGACCATGGATGGAGTTAAAGCTTTTTCGTTACTATTAATCAACAAAATTATGGAGTAAATATTGCCGATTTTTCAGTTAACCGTGTCGTATAAACGTTTACTCGATATTCTTATAGTGCATTTATTCAATTGTCATTTCTCGTTTATACCGATGTGAGTGTAGTAATAGCGCTATTAGAGTTGCCGATTCACAAGTTTCATGTTTAAGAAGCTAATATAGCTACTACTCGACATTACTATTTTTGAGCAAATTAGCCGAATAAAAGCTGCCTATTTACTGAGAAGTATCTTGATGTCTGTAATAGCATGATAAATCGATTAGTCGCATGTAGTATGAACTTGAATCGTTATGAATGCTGTTATGACACATTTATTGCATTAGGTGTTGTATAACTGATTGTTAATTACTTAACAAGCTATATAATATCTCATCCAGCATACCAATATTTTATTGAAAAATATTAACAATTTACTTGATGGATTACAATTAATAGAAAACTGTTTTATAGAAATGGAAAAAAATAAAATAATTAAGGAACCCCAATATTGTCTAAATATGACTGCATTATGTCCTTTAAATGAGATAACATTATACAATCATTCGACTAATAACCGATATAATATTGTGATGTAATAGCAATATATTTACTTTGTTTAATGGATCTTGATCTGACATCTTGACAAAATTTGATAAACTTTATTTATTATTACTATTATATTATTAATCATTAGTGTGGCCCACAAATATATGTTAAATAAGTCCTAAGATTTCATCGATAAAGTAACTTTGCATGTTCATTTACGTTTACATAAGCAAAATTCTATAGACAGTACATTGCTATAATATTCTACATTAAGTTACTAGGTATATTCAATACTTCCATATTTGTACATATTTGTTCTAATAAGTCACACACAAAGTTCCGTTTCGGCAAAAGGAATTAAATATTCATAAAAAGTGACGAAATAACTGATACAGAGCGAAATTGTGGCATAACAGCAAATTCTTTGCTTTTAAAGCACTTAAAAGCAAAAAATGCAAAAAAGTCGTAATAAACGCTTTTACACTACATTGTGGTTACAACGTAGCAACTACTCAATATTTATTCGATAGCCGAATAACTCATTCATTATTCGACTGTTTTGCTAGTTGGGATACACTTCCTAATTTTTAGGGTTTCGTAAGAGTGAATGAAAAACGGAACCCTTATGGGATCACTCGCGTGTCTTTCTGTCTGTCCGTCTATCACAGCCAATTTGCTCTGAATCTACTGGACCAATTTAGTTCAAAGGACATCATTCAAGTTTCGAACATTTTGTACCCAAAACCTAAAGCCGATCAGAAAAAAATCGGGTTTATGAGAAATAACACCCTCAAAATTTTTAGGGTTCCGTAGTAAACAAGGAACCCTTATAGTTTCGCCATGTCTATCCGTCTGCCTGTCCGCGGCTTAGCTCAGAGACGGTTAGTACTAGAAAGCTGTAATTTGGCATATGTATACATATTAACCATGCCGACAAATTAGTAAAATAAAATCAAGAAACATATTTTTTTTAGTGTACCTCCCCTACATGTAAAGTGTACCCCTTTTGTAGTTTTTTAGTCCAAAACCTTGATTGAAGACATCCTCCAATGCAGCGGCAAACAGCTTCGGAGAGATAACGTCTCTCTGTCTCACACTATCACCTCACCTCGCTGCAGAAGGATATGTTTCGTCAGGGCCGGATCTACCATATGGCTTTTTGGGCTTCAGCCCAGGGCCCCTTGGATTCAAGGGGCCCCCAGCTAAGTCAAGTCAAAAATAGACGATAATGCGAAAAAAAACATAATTTTATTAAATTAAACAGATCGTAAAGTTTGCAGCCCTGCGAATCCTGCGATTAATCAAACCTATTCAATTCATTTAATTCAAGTCTACGTTCAGGTGTTGGTACTTCGAACTGACAGTTAAAATGTTCGGCTGCCATTACACATTCATTCGATCTCGATCGTGCTCCGCTGTTTCCCTCTCAGACTCTGTCTCTTTCTATCTTGCTAGAATTATTTGTAAGTACCATTATTTATAATTTTTATTTAGTATTTTTAATTATTTATAACTAGTAGGATAGAAAGAAACAGAGTTTTGGAGGAATGTAGCGAATCGTGATCCAGATTTAATGTGTAATGGCCGCCTACGGGTTGGCAACCCTGAACTCCCGGTATGCGATCTCTATTAAACGGAACGAAGATTTCCGCGTTGATTTTTTACGGACGACATTACATTTACTTAATTTTCTAGAGTTGTGAATAACTGCTTAAAATGTTTTGCACGTTACGATTTAATATTTTAATAACGATTTTGCTCACATATTTAATATTATAACATAGTTTTCATTCCTCTTTTCAGTTTTACCAAATTAAATTAAAATACGCGATTAACGTTCCTAAATACCATGTGACAATAACTACGTTCGTACGATTTAGAAAGCGCACGTAAGATTATTGACTATTATCCCGATGATGTGGATGAAAATTTAGTCAATGAATGCATCTAATTAAAAACTTATTAACTTATTTGCTTCAGTCGACAGAGTCCTACTCGAGTACTACTTAGTCTGTGCCTACTCGTCTCGCGTAGACATTTTTACGATTATTTATGAAAAGAAGCTTGTTAACGTGTTCCCGAACTGCTATACAATCTTAAAAATATATTTAACCTTACCAATCACAAGCTGTGAAGCCGAGCGCTCCTTTTTCAGGTTGGCATATATAGAGAATAAATACAGAACGACGATGTCAAACTCACGACTTAACCATTTATCCGTTTTGTCCATAAATGTTGATTTAACTAAGAATCTAGAATGTGAGGAGCAAATTAAAGCATTTGCCAAAGGAAAGTGCAGAAAGGTTGCTTTATAATTTGTCAATTTATTTACTGTTGTATTTAACAATCACTAAGGCATAATATATTATAATATAAATCAAATATTTTATTGTCTTATTTTTTTCTTATACTTTGAGTAATTAGGTGGGCCCCTAAGTAGTATTAGCCCAGGGCCCCCTAAACTCACGGTCCGGCCCTGTGTTTCGTGGTAGTTTTGTAGTAGAGGTTTCGGACCGACATAGTAGTAGTGTTTTCATATAGACACTGCAGCACTTCGAATTACCCATAGTGAATCTGGCCCCGGTGAAGAGACTGCAGTACAGCCCAAATCTCGGTCGAACCGAAGGCTCGTAGTTCACAAACGCTAAGCAGAGAGGCAGGTCAACTCTTCGATCTTCTGTATGACCTGCCGCAGCGTATGTATGTAGTAGACGGTGCCTTTACGGAATCCAGCATATTCGGGAGGCTGGAAACCGTCAAACCTCCGCGACACGGTTCGTGATGACTCTTGAAAACACCTTATGACATGACTTAGAAGTGAGATGGGCCTATAATTCTTAAGCAGTGCATTTTCGCCCTTTTTAAAGAAGAGTATCATCACATCTCTGTCCGCCTGTGTCTGCCTGAGGCGTTTTACCCTCGACTATGACGGAATCAAACAGCTTCTGGGGGGCTTAAGAACGGAACTAATTGTAGACTTTCGATATAAAAAAATGTTTCCCATATGAAAACAGCAATTTCTTTTCTGGCCGGCACTATTTATGGATACGAAATGAATGATGTCGTTTGGTACACATCTTATGAATTTCGGTGACCCCAACACGGACGTGTAACGTTAATAAATTAATTTTGATTATGGGGGTCACTTTACGGGGCAAATTGAAAAATTAAAAAGAAAGTTTTGCAAATTTCCGTGTGACATATCAAATAAGAAAGTTTGTTATGAGGATCTCAATTTTTTTTTATAAATAAGTAGGTAAATACTTTTAAAGATATTTAAGAAAATAGA
Source organism: Agrochola lota (assembly GCA_947364205.1). Classification (NCBI taxonomy): domain Eukaryota; kingdom Metazoa; phylum Arthropoda; class Insecta; order Lepidoptera; family Noctuidae; genus Agrochola; species Agrochola lota. The sequence goes on along the minus strand of OX376235.1, from coordinate 12,192,665 downwards.
TGAGTTTACCATTCCGCACTTATCTCCGAAACTACTGAGCCTAACATTTTGAAAAAAGTACTGAAAATGATTCTTTACCTATAGATTACAGGAAAACTTTTATGAAAGAAGTCTGTGGTCTTAAAATAACATGGTAAATGTCTCAATATTATACGTACAAACTTACATTTGCAGTAGCCATGTATGGAAGACATAAACTACAATGTTAAGTGTGTTCTCGAGATAAAAAACATGGTAGATAACAATATTGATCGAATGGAACCCTCACCACGCGAGTTAACTCGCACTTGTCCGGTTTTATATTGTATCATCGTCATCGCTGCGCGGCCGCACCGCCCGACCAAATGTTGTCTTTTGGGACGGAAATATACAGGTTCATAAAAAAAAAGTATTTAAAAATAAAACGGTTTAATATATAAATGTACATTATGTAATAAAAATATACTTTTTAAATTGCTTACACGTCATTATATTGCTGTTATACAAGTTGTGAATGAAATAACTGAAAACTTTTATAAGGGTCATGGTAGTCATCATTAATATGAAACCTTAACTTAACAAGCCTGAAATCGTGAAAAAAAAATAAGCTGCTCTCCAAACATTTGTGTTCGCAAAACTGGACAAGATGAAGGAATCAGCAGATTTTTTTTCACAATTTCAAGTTTGTTTCCATGGTAAAAGTTGTCCATAATGATGATTAAAATATTACATCTATAGCTCCATTTACACGGTGCAAGTTTATTGCCTGTGGCATACCATAAAATTGAAGCAACAATTGACTGGCACCGTCTAAACAACATGTGCAATTGTTGCACGATATGGGCAAGTAAGTTGCCGTTCAAAACTAGGATAGGTGTAAACAAAATTTTCATGCCAGAATTGAATGCGATTTTATTGTACGTGCGTACAATAAAATCGCATTCGATTCTGGCATGAAAATTTTCTATCATTCAAACATGAGCGAACGAAACAAGTGAAAAAAAATCTTGAGAAGACATTCAATAAAATTTAAATATTTGGCAACGCAAATACGAATAATACTTGAATCAACTGTACAAGGACGTGCAACTCTGTGTTTAGTTAGACGAGGCAAAACTTGCATGCAAAAATTGCCTTGGTGTAAAAAGAAGTTGCATGCAATTATTGGATGGCAAAAGTTGTATTCAATTATTGTATGCCATTTTATGGAAATAGCACGCGTGTAAACACTTGCAGTTTGCACACAATTCTTGAATGGCAATAATTGAACGTGCTTTATGGCATGCGACTATTGCTCTTGAATATTCCAGAAACTTGCACCGTGTAAGAGGTTTTTTAGTTATTTCAATTACACCTTGTTTTTATTTTGGATGAAACATTATAAGTGTACTTGTTACTATGTATAAAATATTAGTTTATTTATTGCTTTAACACTAAGCTGACACAGTAAAAAACCTTGACACCATCTTAGAAACATTAGTTCTTTTTTTTTATTATTTGTTCTCTCGATATTTGGAAATCCTCCAACTACACATTTCTGTTGTGGCGATATTTCCAATTGTAGCTTCTGGTAAGTATTTGCTGACTTACAACGATAGATTCTCTATTTGTAAATAATCTTCAAATGAATAAACATTCATAATGTTATCCATATTATTGCACTAAATGGTGACTGGTAACTTACTATCGGAGTAACGATAAACGGCACAATATGACGTAACAAGTGCTAGTGAGGTGATTATAATAGGTACAACGATTTGCAATAAAATATTAATTATTATTTATAAACAAAATAAGATTATTCATAACAGTTTACGCATAATTAAAAGGTATCTTTTTGATTTGAACTAATTTGAATTGAACGATTTTTTTTTATGTTCCTAACATAATATAATATTTTTGTAATACATAATTTATAAATTGGTCCAATTTGATAAATTTAAACTAAACTCGTACTTAAATCACATTCAAAATAAATAAAACGCCAAAAAGAGTATGCCTAGACCTTAACATTATACCACTCGGTAATACTAAATATTTTATGAATTGGAATAATAACAGTGCAAATACTATTTACCTACAGTTGTGTGATTTTCGCAATTGTACTATTAGGGTGGGGACAGACGAGCGTAACCATACTAATAAAAGTGTAATACTAATTTGTGTCGAGTGCGGCGTATTGTTTCGAAAATTCTTCGTTTTCGTTTTGAGCAATGCAAATCAGGCTAGGTTAAGCTTCTCTGTCCCACCCTTATACTACCAATTAATAAAATCATGTAAAGTTACAAAGAAGAAAAAAAATGTTTTCTATGAACTAGTTTACTACATTGCGAAGTTTCTATTTTCTATCAGGTGTATTATATGTTACAAAAGGAATTAAATTGGAATGACTTCAAAACGATTTAGGACAAAGATACGACTAATCACGAGCAAGTAAATGCAGATCTTATCAAATCATTCAATACAACGTAAAATACCTACAACCAATGTTCAAGTTTCCCTTCATAATTTGTTCCTGAAAGAGTTACTAGAAATATTAAACCTTTACTACACTACTCGCGAAGTTGCTTCGACGAAGTACTCGTCGAAGTCTGAAGTACGTGACTACACACTCGGTCGAAGAACTACAGGACGCTTCTAGTCCTTTAACTCGGGCGCAAAAACCGACAACGATTGGAAGTTACCCGAGGCGAGCGGAGGTTGCACGTAGCGACCTGCAGTGCCCTTAAAAAATCTCGTATTCGCTTAACTTCGCGAATAGTGTAGTGCAGGCTTTACATTAAATACAACCACAACCACGTTTACTTACTAATTAGCCACATGGATCTCAGCAGGACCATCTCTTTTTATCACTTTTAATGTTTCCTTGGTAGGCTTGGCGGTGTCCGACGGTATTTCCTCCTTAATTGGTTTGGGTTTAATTTCAGCAGTTTTAGGAGCATCTTGTTTGACTGCTGGTTGAGCTTTCTTGGGTGCTTCATTTTTGGTTTCTGTTGGTGTCTTCTTCGGAGGGGGAGGGGTAGCTTTTTTAGCCGGCTTTGGAGGAGGCGTCGTTTTTACTTCAGGTTTTGGAGCAGTAGCTTTTTGTTCAGCTATTGTTGGTGGTTTTACTGCAGCAGGTGCAGGCTTGGGTGGAGATGGCGCCGACGGTACTTGTTGGGGCACCTTCGCCGCCGTGTCAGGCTTTGTGGCGGCAGGCTGTTGTACGACAGGCTTAGCTTGCTGCGGTGGCTTGGGTGCTGCTGGTGCTACTGGTTTTGGTACTTTTGGCGCTTCTTTCTGTACTGGTTCCGCTTCTTTTGGCGCTTCTTTCTGGACTGGTTTCGCTACTTTTGGTGCTTCTTTCTGGACTGGTTTCGCTACTTTTGGCGCTTCATTCTGGACTGGTTTCGCTACTTTTGGCGCTTCATTCTTTACTGGTTTCGCTACTTTTGGCGCTTCTTTCTCTACTGGTTTAGTTGCCGTTTTAGGTTTTTCTTCAACTTTAGGTTTGGATTCCACCTTCGGCTTTTCCTCTACTTTAGCTTTAGGTTTTTCTTCAGTCTTCTTGCTAGGTGCATGTTGGACGGGTTTTTGTACATTATTTTTAGTCGACTCAAATGCTTTTTTCAAAACAGCAGGGGCAGGTACTGTTCCGACGAAATCTTGTAGATGTGGACTGCCTGTATAAAGTTTGTCGTTGAACACAATAGCGTCACTGACGTGCCCTAAGGTTCTATCTGTGTTATAATATCCGGCTACAATGTTTCCATCCCAATCCATTTGTAGTACTCCAGACAAGGCTGGGGTTAAGCCGGATAGACTTTTGAAGTGTCCAACCTGTAAAGAAGTTGAACATAATTGAATTAAATTAAAGATTTGCAATCAACACAAAACCTATTTTCATGTTAGTGTCAAGCTACAGACTAGGTTTAAATAAACCCGTAACTTTCTTATTTGCTAAATGGAACATAATATATGATTGTATGATATCAAAACTCCTTTTCAGCACTAAAATAATTAATAGTACTTAAATATACTCCCAAGCCTAAGCCTTCCTTTACTTAAACTTAGGTACTTAAAAACTATACTTACAAAGTATACAATCTCTTCAAACACAATGTGTGGGTAAATGGTGTTGATATATTCGAAGGGTATTTCAACGAGTCGCTGTAGACGCGCAACCAACTTCCTGACGAGTGGCGTGGCGGCCAGCAGCTGTGTGAGCGGAGGCCGGTCCTCTTCGAACACGGTGTACAGCGCCACCAGCAGGCCGGAGCCGTCGGGCAGCGCGCGTGTGTTGTCGGGGACGCCTGTTTGTACAGATGGACAGAACGCGTCAATTCAACACTATCAAACGCTTGGAGCATTATGAAAGCTCGTGCAACCACTATTTATATAGTGGAACACCTGTGTCAATGATGATGTAATGAATTACCTACAATATTTGCAGCATTCGCTAGTTTTAATAGTAACTTAAAGTATGTCGTGGTAGTCATGTATTCTAACACTATTTTCTTTTTGGCTACGATTATATTTAGCACAACAAAATGTTACTGTCAAAATATATATGTGAGTGATGTCAACTTTAGAATAGAACCCGGAGCACGGATGTGCGTCTTTGAATCAGGGAAGGCTGGACAGATGCTGGAAGTGTACTACCAGGTGCTGGACGGACAACACGGGGATCTGGACATTACTTTTGAAGTAACCGACCCCAATGAACTTAAACTTGTGACGGATTTTAAAAGTTCAGAAAATTCAATCATCATGAATTTGGAAGTGGACGGAGATTACGCCTTCTGCATGGACAACACGTTTAGTTTAATGAACTCCAAACTCATATTTTTATATATCCTTGTAGAAGACAAAGATTCAAAAGATGAAGTTGAAGCAGCAGTGGCGGACGAGGATGCCGAGGGTGCTGAACAAAAAGAAGTGCTGGAGTGGCAGGGAATCGATGAAAACGGTAAAGAGTATTACGTGGAAGTGGCTCCAATGGCAGACTCTTTATCTCTGACCTTAGGGCACGTGGTGAAGTCTCGACGTCTGCTGAACATTTATGCTGCGAGCAAGTCGCGCGACAGTTACATGGCGTTTGAAGACACTTTTATCGTAGACGTCTGGTCGAGCTTTCAGATAAGTCTAATGTTTGTTGTTGGTATGTTACAAGTTTATATGATTAAGAAATTATTCAATAGCCCTCGTCATGGATACAAAAGCATTTATTAAATATTTTATTAAAAAACCAACCAATATAGTAATTTAATAAATTTAATTGCATATTATTTTTGTATTTTAATTTAAATATGTCGAACAGTCTGATCTTAGAATTATGATGATATTATGCAACTGCAGGGTCACCAAGCAGTTTGTAGCAATAGGTAAGGGAAAAGTTGATTTTCGTAATTCAGCAGATTGTCAGGTTATTCACAGATGAATACAGATGGGACACTCCACAGTTTAGGTATGAAGCTACAAGTACGCGGCAGGCCCGTCTCGCTGGGTCAATTCAGTGAGTGTAACGTAGTCAGATGATCTAAGAGTTACGCCCTAGAAAGAGAGGCAACTTCTAGGCAAGGGCGTCGCCAGGGGGGGCAGCAGCCCCCTAGATAGATTTAAAAAAAAAAGAAGCCAAATGCAGAGCTACCAAATTCCACATTCTTGACCGATCATGCCCGCTGTCGAATTCGTTAGTCTGTAAAATGCAATAAGTACCGGGATATATTGAAATAGGGCTAGCTGCCTCACCCTAGAGATCCAAAAAAAAATTGTCAAGTAAAGTAACGACATAAAGCCAATTTGATTTATTTGGACGACCCTTATTTGGTTTTTAAAAGTTCCATATCTCCTAACGGAGTCTAATCCGGCGTCCGGGGACGTAATTCGTATCTATGTGTTGGTGGTATGCACAGTCATAATACCTATTAGGTTTCAGCTCTACAGTTCTTATTAGTTTTGGGAAAAACTACCCGAAAGGTCCGTTTCCAATCCATACATTGAAAATGGAAATTATTATTTTTCTCAGTTCCAGTTTATCGGGACTACCGAGTTGAAACTGATTTGTCAAAAATCGAATGCCCACCAGCGTCGATTTTGGCACCATTGTGCGCCGTAGAGGTAAGATTCACACTACGAGTGTAAAGCTTCATGTGCTATTGACTGTACCTACAAATCATACTTTTCCCTCCCTGGGACGTCGGCTGGCGACGCCGTTGCTTCTAGGTGAATATACCAGAAGGTGATTAGCGCTGTGCGACCTGAATTGCACTTTATTGTGTCGTAGCAAGAGTCGCTTTTTCTTTTTCATTTCGAAATGATTTTGCAGTGTCCCATCTGTATTTATCTGTGGTTTATCCTTAAATATGTAAAATATTTAAACAATTAAAAATATGAATTTTTTACCTGGTAAACCATCAACGAAAACTTCTGATTGACCTTTTTTAGGTCCACTGATATAATATTTCATCATTCTAGCACGGGAACTCTCAGAGACCAGTACAAAGTCATTATTAGGAGACAGAACCACACCATTCGCGAACCATAAGTCATCGAGAAGAACTTTACTCTGGTTCTTGACAGCGTCATAATGGAACAATCTAAAAATAAAATTGTAAACATTTATGAATCTTATCACCATGAGACAACAAAATATTATTGTATAAGTAAAAGGTACTTAGGGGTCGTCCATAAATCACGTGAAGCTCGAAAGGCGGGGAGGAGGTTTGGAAAAAATCACGAAATATCACAAGGCGGTGTAGTGAGATATCTCGTGTATTTATTTTTCGTTTAAAGCGCATTTCGAACCCGTTTCTTTCTTTCTATTTAAAGATAAAATATTCTGTAATTTTTTAAGATATTTGCACCAAAAAAATACCCGTGACTTTGGGTAGGGGCTCCCCCGGGTTAGTCTAAAACCTCACCACGTACCATCAGGGGGGACCGGGAGGTTAAAAAGCTAAAAAACATCACGCGATTAATGGATGACCCTTTATAATGATAATCCATATTACCTTCCTGCAGGGTCACTCATAAAGGATATTGCGCCATCCTTCAAGTGAAAGTCACTGGAAGAGTCTGTCCAGTACAAGTCTCCATTCTTGGCCAATGCAATAGAGTTGAACAGTTTAGGTCGGCGCTTCTCAATCTCCACTCTGGGTGAGACTAGCAGCTGCTTCTTGTTCGTCTTCAGGTTTACCTTCCAGATGCCATGGTAAGCATCAGCTACATACAGCGATTCGTCTTTTTCATCTATTTCGATCCCAAGGGGTCTACCACAAATATGCTCATGGATGATAAGTCCACCTAAAATAATTATATTTTATACATATAGTTTGTTATTTTGAATAACTTTCTATGGAAATGATTATATATTTAATTATGCAATCAACTGGTATTGAACCCTGGGTTAAGAAATTCAATACAATGGTAGAAATTCACAGAAAACATCAGAACACAAAAACCAAAAATCGCAGACACAAATCAAATAATTTATTACTTTGCAAACATGGGTTATTGGTACACAGATGTCTTTATAATGAAGTCCTCGACAAACGAAAACTATATGATAACATATTATTATATACACACTTCATATTAATTATACTATACGTCTATACCCACTTTTAAAAACTTTGTAGTATTTTTTTTACTGATCACTTAGAAAATGAATTTAATGTATATTAGTTTATTTTTGTATTAATTAAAAAAAATATAATGCGAAAGATTACGAAGCTGTTATTGCTCATGCATCCATAGCTATCACTCAGTTGGATACTGTGCATATATTATTGCCAACTTATGAAGTAAACATAGGTAACTGGTATAAAGTGGGTACCTACTTTAAGTACTTAACTAACCCTTCTGAGATTATAAGCATGTACTTATGTTATGTTAATATATGTACGTATTTATTAGTAAGTATTATGCTACTCGTCACATGTAGTATGCAAAAAAACACAAAAGGCATATTCAAGTCCATTTTATAAATAAGAATTTGCTCAACATTTCAATACTCCCATTCGTTATCATTACCAGACATCCAAACCTTTAAAATAATGTATGAATCTTCTTAGACTGTTGTAGGTATGTCATTTTTCTTCAGTCAGGTTCCATAGTTCTTTTGAATTAGAAATAAATCATAGTCTCTTCAAAGGTATATTTCTGCCATATGAAAAAAATATTTTCTCATTGGTGTTCCTTTTATGCATCATTCTTTGACCTATAAGTATTTGCCATAAAACAAGCCAAAGTCTCAACAACACTGAAATCTCTATCATTATAGTCAGTAATTATGCACACTTCTTTATAAATTGAAACCTACTTATATTTTCCAACTTCCATGTGGACAGAGTTGCAGGCACTAACTAGTCTTATAATAAAGTATTTAAACAAAATTACTCACTGCATGGTTGTCCAACTGTAGTCACAAATGTGACATGACCTTCGGGTGACAGTTTGACAATTTCTCCAGTTGAAAGACTGGTGTAGAGTTCACCTTTATATATTTGGAAAGCTTCAGGTCCTAACAGTTTTCCACTGTATGATCTCTCAGCATTGTTTAAGGCACTATTTATAGCTAGTGGGCCAACTCTTGGTTGTACTGGCGATACCCTAAAAATGGCAACAATTTGATATAGGATTCTCTTATAAAAATTTAAACAATGTTAATTAATAAAAAAAAATGAGAAAATGAAACTGCTAACATTATTAGAATATTATAATGTTTACTCACTCAATGCTGGTAAACTTTGTGTATGGTGGCAAATTAGGAATGAAAGTAATTATGGTTGCAATCAGAGCCAAATACAAAGACAGCTTTATAATTGTCTTTATTAACCTCTTTACAGCATTAAATATGAACCCCATTGTGAAAGTAGACACCTGAAAAGTAAGATGAATTTGTTTACAATAAGTTTACAATAAATTCTATAACCAAAGAACCCGTATTTCCAAAGATTTACATAGTTTAGGGATAGAACCTTTAAAAAAAATTGGAACAGTGATCAGAAAGTTTTGGTCAAAAGGTTAATACTTGTAAGAGTAAAAAGTGTAATCTCATACTTTACAGTGATATACAACTTTCACACACCACACCCTCTAGCAGCAGCGCTTTGACGAGTATAAAATACATGAGATCCAGAAAAAAAATTGAGATGGACTTTGTTAGGAGTGACTCAATAACTGGAACAATATTTACTCAATAATTGGAACAATATTGTTAAAGTACCTAGGATTTTTGGGATATGGGAATGATCTTGTAGCGCACTACAGCATACCTATTTATCTAGTCAAGGGTATGAAAGTAAGGATTGCGCCAAATACGACGTATGTATCATTGATAATTAGATAAGAAAACAAATAAAAAAATGATGTTGGATATGCCAAAAAAAACGCCAACATGCAAACGTCAACGTGGCTGTTTTAGCCAATTCAAAATTAAATATAAAGTACTAGAGTACTAGCAAATAAAATTTTCGAGTCTACTATAAATAGAAATAACACCGGTCTATTAAATTAATATAAATATTAAGGACGAGCAATGACAAGTATCTATCGACATACCGACTGTGTAAAGTTCAACAAAGATTTGCTGCTGTTAAAGTAGCTAGTCGCGAACGTGTTGATATTTGTTTGTTTGCCTAAACAGGACATAAAAAAAACATAATGAAATATTTACCTTATTTATCAAATCACCTGTACTAAAACTTTGACGAATTAATTAATCCCCCATTCGTATTAAACTCATCTGTCAACCACTCACTGGCGAACCGCGAAGTGCCGAACGAACGAACGAAAGTCCAAAAGTAGTAATTCGATTACTCGCTCGACAGACTCGACTCATCGACATGAAGTGTCAACGCCAAACACCAACACTGAGGTCCTAGTGTGAGTTTCTTCCATCTCGACTTTTGCATTGACCGCATTCGGTGCTCCGATCTTAACCTTCTGGTTGTAGACGCCGCCAGCCATATCCTCAATGTACAGTTTACAAAAACAAACGACGACCCACATTCCGACCTCGCCGCCGAGGTCTCCCGCAATCGTGACCCCGAGTAAATTTTACACCCCCCCTTGCTCGATGAAGAGCCAGCCCGCGCCTTAGCTGGAGGGGTTTAAAGTCTGTAGCTTTAAATCCCTCGATTAATAATAATTGCCCTCTTGTGATCCAGCCTGTCCCATCTTGTTCTCCTCCCCCCAGCGACGCCCTAAGCTGAGGTTCGTACCCCACAGGGGGTATCCTTAGCGAGCGTTCGCCTAGTACATATATAAGTTATTTTACGCCCTGGCTGGAGGCTTTAAAGTAGCATAAGGCAACCACAGGACAGCCCGATTATGTAGCTAAGAAACAAATATATAAAAATCAATAAATAAGATATTATGATACGATTATTAAGATATTAGTCGAATAAAAATGATCGGATGCAGGCATCACTATTTTACAAATTGTTGAACACGTCAATGTCATGGACGTCATTGACATCATATTTTATATACCCGGTCGGCCATTGACAATATTTCGTGAGTTCATTGATCTCACTGAGTATTGGCCCTTTGACTAGCCTTCCTAAATAAAGGAACACAATAAAAACTGTGTTGGAATATTTTTTTTGGCTAATCGGGTTACACGACATTGGTCAAGTGTGATTTTTGTAAAATACGTAATTCGTCAAAATTTATATTGGTCAAAACTGTAGTTCGTCAAATCGTCCTTTTGTCCAATTACGTAATTTGCCAAATACGCTATTGGTCAAGTCCATGTACAGTCGATGAAAACATGCGTTTTGAATTCACATAACTTACTTGTAGTCTTACAAAAGGAAAAGCCGCCTGCTGTAGGTTCCTATTTACATCATTGAAATATAGTAAATAGTAATTGAGTATTCTGAGGTTTAATTTGTTTCGATTGTTACCTCCTTTGAATCTGTAAGAGTAGGTAGGATCTAGGCGGAAAATGCTGGCATAGTAGAATAGAATATTATGCCGTCATTTGTTAATTCGTCAATTACCCCGTGCAATTAAACCTGTATTCTTTATTTTCGTGTCTTCGGTTTGGTAAAATATATATAATGGCTTCTACTAGTAAAGGCAGTGATTCTGTATTTACATTTACAGACAGTGAAAAAGGGAAAAATAAACTATTACGTGCTGGATATCAATTCCATTTTAATTCGACAAACAAAAACGGTACTACAATCTGACGTTGCGTAAATAGGAGCGAGTGCAATGGATCCATAACTATATACATTGATTCTGGGTCAATTCTGAGGGAAAGCGGACATACCTGTAAGCCTAACTTCAATAAGAATTTGATTGACGTTAAGATGAATAAATGCAAAGAAAGAGTAAAGAAGGAATGGAAATCAGTAAGTAACATTTTTGAAGAAACTATGGGTGAGCTTGAGGATGAAGATGATTTTGTGGACATACCAAGTTTGAAATCAAAGCGTGATGGTCTATACAAAATGCGAAAGAAAGCAATTGGCGTACAAACGTGCCAGTTCCCAACGGTAGATACGGTAAAATTTCCAGACATACTTTCAAATGATTTTTTGGTTTATGAAAACAAAGACGATCTACCGAAATTCTTCATCTTTGCTACAGCTGAGGGTATAAAAATAGCATTAAATACGGATTTAATTTTTGTTGATGGCACTTTTAAAACCGTACTGCGACCTTTTTTTCAACTTTTATCAATACACGTAGACGTGGGCAGTACAAGAGCAAGCACCAATATTATTCCCATATTTTTTTGCCTCTTGCCTAATAAAACTCAGCAAACCTATGACAGAGTATTCTCGGTTTTGCGTTCTCAATTCAAGCATGATGTGAATTTTCTAAAATGTGATTACGAAATGGCAATAATTAACGCCGCAAAAAGCATTTTCTCTGATGTTCTTGTCAAAGGCTGCTTTTTTCATTGTAATCACGCAATTTACAAAAAATTAAAAGCACTTGGAATGATGTGATGACTGACGACAATTTGAAAAAAATTGTTAGACTAACCACAAATCTAGCGTTACTGCCCTATCAGTATATTCCTGAAGGATGGTTAGCAATAGGTACTTGAGATGATGCCAGAAAATGATAGTCGGGCGGAAAATTTTCAAAAATATTTTACTGAGCAATGGCAAAAGAGGATTTCTCAGGACATGTGGTGTTGTGCAAATGAACGCCATCGTACCACCAACGCAGTCGAGGCTTGGCATCGGAGATTAGGGATTAAAGTACACACGGCTACACATCAAGCTATACTTTTCCAGTTTATGCTGATCTAGCATTTTATAGGATTCCCGTACAATGCGAGGTCAGCTTATACTGGAAATGTATAGCTTGATGTGTAGCCGTGTGTACAAGAAAAATCTAATATTTTCATGTACATTAGTATTTTAAAAAAAGAAGCGAAATATTATTTAAATAAAGTTAAATACAAGAGGAGAAGCAGAGGAAAACATCCAACATCATAAAAGATGCCAAAATAGAAAAATTATTGAGTGGAAAATTAGATGTGTTAAAGTGTTTAAAACAGTTGTGTTGGGTTTGAATTCTATGTAAATAAATATGAACGCAAAAAATGATGCGCGATGCGTGATGCGTAATATGATACGCTATTGCGTATTTGGCAAATTAAGTAATTGGACAAATAGACGATTTGACGAACTACAGCTTTGACCAATATCAAATTTAACGAATTGCCGATTTGTCAAATATCAGACTTGACCAAAGTCGTGTAACCCGGCTAATCATAATCGTTTTCACTGACACGCACACTTTACTCGCCAGCGGCAGTAACTTTTTGGCGTTTTCAATACCTCACGCCCACACATAGATTTTAGTAATTACAATTTTTTTTTAATGTTTTAAAACACACGAAAACAACAGACATAAAAGAGTCTGACGTGGTGACATTTGGAACTAAATATTTTACCTAACTGTGCGTCTGCACTGGCAAAAAATATTGAAATCTCAAGTTCCTTTCAAAAATTGTATGGAACATTGACAGAAAATAGACATTCCAACATGTTTTGTTGAGAATGTTTCACAAGTGCAAACGCACAGTAACGGCAAAGATTGACATTTTATGCTGCGTACATACCGGCCCAAGGAATGCCAATGAAGGATATTCAACGTTTGCTAACGCACGCTCGTTGGCCGTCGGAGGTACAGTCGCCGTCAGATATATTGTAGCAGACAAGGTGACCGAATACTTCTGAACAATTTAAAATGCCAATATGTTCCATACACTACAAGTTTCCATTAATATCTGAACATTAATTACTTCATTAATATCTGAGCAGATGCTTGTCAATAATTTCTATACACACAACTAGTCAAAAATATCTGAACACGTATAACGTCAAGTGCATCTACGCAGATGGGTTGGTCTTAAAACTTCCGAAATTTAAGTTATTTATAACTTTGTAGTGTTTTTTTGGAAGTCGGTTGTTTTTTTTTTGTATAAAAGTTTTTATTTCTCGTTTTCTAGTGAGTCAGTTTTTAATGTATCTAAGTTGCAATAGCCTAATGTCAACTGCTCATCACCTTTTACAAAATATTGCTTTTCGCGATGCAGGGATAATCGTTGAGGAGTTTTCCTGGTACTTCGCCATCAGCTCCACTTCTCCGTATGTATTGTAACGACTTGACGAGCATAAATTGCTTAATTAATTGCACGAGTTACTATAAAAAAATAACCAAATCGCTATTGGTGTGCCTATAATATTTGAAGAGTCCCTCGATATCTTCAGGCTCCCATCATCAGATCCTGGACCACCTCGGAATTATACCCTTTCAAAGAAAAAAATAATTTTGCAAATTCTTCTCTTTAAGACAGAGTTATGACCGAACGTACACAAAAAAATATATTTTACAATGCATTTGCTCGAAAAGAGCGTTTTCCTAGCAGTCAATTTATGCGGAAAGTGTCACTTTTTTCACTAGTGCTTTTTACTTTTCTGTTTTTTTTTAATTTTTGAGGCCGTCTTCAGCCCGTCTCAGAGATGATGACGATAACGATGGCGATGGCAATGGCGATGGCGATGGAGATGGCGATGGCAATAGCGATGATTATAACAATGGTCAAATCAAAAAGTCAAAGTCGAAGTCGAAGTCGAAACATCGAGTCATGAATGTTGTTTTTATAATTTATATACATCGTCATATATTATGTTAGATGTTACACATCATATGCGACTACCGTAAGGATCGCTCATTTTTTTTTTCCTCGCACAATGCATATTAAAACGTTGTATGATACACGTGCGTAAGATGATTTCCGACTCGTGTCGACTTATACACTCGTCGGAAATCACCTACCTTTCGCACTTATAGCATAAATAACTATGTAAACATCCGAATTGATAACCCGTCCTTTTGGCAGTTGGTTAAAAATACAAATATTTTATCTATGTTGTCAATTTTCTTATTACAATAACTTTTTTTTTATTACAACATCAGGAGCTATTTTCTTTCAATAGTTTGACATTAACATGTCAGTTGTATCCTAAACAAATTATTTTCTATTCAATTTTTATTCCCTCTTCATCGTATTTATACCACAGATGTTAGCGTTTGTTTCTGGTTCGTCTTTTATATCATGCAGTAACGAATTAGGTAAGCTCAGTGTTCGTCTGTGTATATACAATAGACGTTGTAAGTGTTCAGATATTTTTGGTTAGTTGTTTGTATAGAAATTATTGCCAAGCATCTGCTCAGATATTAATAAAGTAATGAATGTTCAGATATTAATGGTAACTTGTAGTGTATGGAACTTATTGAAATTTTAATTTGTTAAGAAATATTTGGTCACGTTGTCTGCTACAATATATCTGACGGCGACTGTACGTCTGAATACATTTAGTGGTCGAGCACACGATCGTTGGCACCTGATTCCGGCTCGCATTCGCAATTTGATCATGGACGACGACGAAATAATTATAAGATTTGGCAAGGACAACATTTTTTTTATAAAAGCGGAGATGGTGGGCAAACGCACATTTTAAGAATAGAAATGTGTATAGTGGAAGTAAAATTGAGCTTCAATTGAGCGTTCATTCGTTGGCCTTCGGCGACCGTCCACACTGAGTTCGATCGAATCATTTGATTGCTTTGATGTTACTGCCACGGTTCGGATCGCCGGCACATGCCAACGAACGACCGTTGGCGTTCGTTAAGCTGTCCAGACAGGACCAACCAACGTTTTCGGTTTCGCAGCATTACACGAAGCACCGAAAACAATGACGATCATTCTGGCTTTGATAAAAATCGATTCCAAAATAGTTTTTTTAAACATTTTAGATTATCAAATTCATACGAGGCTCCATAGGTGCCTAAGACTTTAGGTCGTCCTCAAAGTCAAAGTCAAACAATTTATTTCAATTAGGCACATAAAAGGCACTTATGAACGTCAAGTTTACAAAAAATAGAATTGATTCTAGTCGCCCCTTCCAAAAGGTAGTTTTCGTATGGAGAAGAATGGGCAAGAAACTCCACCGTTACTCTTTTAAAATGTTTTTACAATATTTTGCATACATTAATTATATAATTATAAGGGAAGACGATGCATCTAGAATAAGATTACTATACCGCGATAGGTAAAAAAGAATGAAAAATAAAGCAATTACAGATAAATTAAATATGTGACAGTCCTAATTTTGCTCTCCCGCTCTCCAATCTAATATCCAAAAACTGTTATTAATTTCTCTATATTGTATTTTGTATGTTACTGTTTGACTAACCAGAAATACTTATGGTATCTATTATTTAAATACTTGCATGCTATCACTACATGGCGGAATGTTTCTGTTCTGAATTTTATACAGGTTGGCAGGGACATCGACGCTAAAACTGTTACCATGGATTCAGTACATGATTCTGAACCCCCTGCGTTGAAATTTTTCGTTGTCAATGTCCGTGCCACCTTGTATGTAACATCATATCTGACTACCACATTTGTTTTGATTTAATTTTCAAAAGGGCTGGGTGTCGAACTAAGTATTAAATGTCAACATCGTAAAAGTGTCATAAGTACCATAGATTAAAAAGTTCGCTCTTTTTATGTGTAGAAGCCGCCATTTTGGACGTGTTCCTTACTGCGGTGCAGCGCAAGAATTAAATAATTTGCACAATGGGTCACGCTAACATTTGGTATTCTCATCCTCGCAGATACGGCCAGGGCTCCCGCTCATGGTATGAATTCTTAGAAAGTGTATTTTCACAAGGAAATTTTCTTGGTTAGAACACGTGTTTCAAGTGTTGCTCTGCATGTTTCAGCCGCGCCTGCTCCAACAGACACGGTCTCATCCGTAAGTACGGTCTGAACATCTGCCGACAGTGCTTCAGAGAATACGCTCACGACATTGGTTTCAAGAAGGTATGTACTTATGTCAAATACATATTCTTGGTTGTTTTGGTTGTGGAAAGAGAATAGGTAACGTTCAGTCATTCAGTCAAATAATCCAGTACATACATACAAAGTATATTAGCGCCTGTTTTTGTATTAATAGCTTATCATACTTCTTTTTCGTAGACCTATCATAATGTCCTTTTAACCCAAAAGTTGACTGGTAGAGAGTGTGTTGAATGTGGCTATAGGTACGCTAATGTAAATATACCACTACTGTACTTGAAAGTTCAAATAAATATATTAGTAGTCTAATATCTTAAATATAAGTACTCGATATATATCTACAATAATATATTGCATTCCACATGAACTTTGATGGTAGGTTTACTAAGATGAAAATCATCAGGTCATTGTGGACCCTGTTGGGCACAGCAAAGTAAGAGAGAGGAAGAGGGCTTTAATTTGACAACTTTGAAGGGTGTGATAAAATTAGCAAATGGTTGGTCAGTGGGTCGTCTTAGGGGCGGATTGCTTGTAAATATTTATCATAAAGAAACTCCAGACATGACCTCAGCATAGTATTCAACCTCTAGACAAATGTTTAAGGAAAGTTATGAAGGCTTATCAACAAACGATACCCAAATCAAAATTCAAACAATAGTTTATTTTATTAAAATGACTCTTTGCCCTGTGTATACTATCTCACTACTGGACAACTGCCCAACACTCAAATACACTCCTGCACTCATAAATTGAACCACCCTGCACGTTTTGTAAGTATAGCAGTTTATTTATAACTTTTTAAATGGTTGTGAATACAAATTCTGAACAATGATGAGACCAAAATGATGGCCAGTATGTCGGTATCAAAACAGCATAAAAACGTTTTCTTTGACTCATCATTATTTTGATGTTTTAGGCCTTTACCTCACATGGAATTGCATGATGGCTTGATTTAGGAGTCCGAGAGTGTAGTATGGACAGGTTATGTTTAAAGTTACCTTACAATAAATATTTACAAACAACTATTTGTCACATTTATTATGTATACTTGTATTTTAGATAAAGGACTTCAAATATAAAACATTCTAACTAAACCCTTATAATTATGAAAGATGTGCAACCTAAAATAATCATCTTACATATTTGGTGCTAGTATCCCTAATTAACTGTCCACCACTGTTTAAAAGTATAGGGATAATAGGCCTCTCACTGCTGCAATATCTGAAAGATACAAATGAAAAGCAGCATAATAAAAATACAGCATGCAATATCACCTGGTGATTTCAGTTAAGGTCACGCAGGGCATGTTATGGAACTTAACCACAGTTTATGATAAAATAGACATGATTATTAACATTGTTCTATTTTATTTTGTTTCATAGAATATAAATTTTGTCCTGTCTGTAGAACTCGTAATTAAAATATTTGTTTCTTTTGTTTCAGCTTGATTAAAATGTTTCGCAAATAAACTTTAAATTAAGTAAATAAACTGGTTTTAATGTTCAACACACTACAAATCCTGAATGATAATGACTTTGTCACTACACTTCAAGAGTTAATCAGTCATGAAAAACAAAACTAATTCCCATAATGAGAAAACAGCATCAAATCCCTTAAATGTATTATTTTAGATACCTAATTTTGATCATTTATTAACCACATAATTAACAGACAATATTTTATCACCAGAAATAAAACAAAATTCAAACTATAAAAACATTATTTTATTTTACAAAACTGTACAAAAGTATAAAAGAACTAAACACTAAAATCACAATAATATTACTCTACGATTAATTTGCGTTTGCTTGCACCTGACGCAGGTTGACTAATGTGGATCCGACTCTCTGAAAAATAAATATACCAACAGTAAGTGGAAATTAACATATAGAACGTTAGAAGGTCTTCGTTTGGTGTTAGCTGGTATGTGCTAAACATGATCATTTAATTTAGACATGCATAGAAATCTATGACCAGTTATATGATTCTCAAAGCCATCCATCTCTAATCCACTCATGTATGTAAACTGTAAGTTGAGTCTACCTGTCCGACTCCAGCAAGTAATGCTAGAATGCTGCGCTGTGGTGGTCTGCAGTATTTCTTGCCGCCCTCTGCGCAACACAAGTTGGGAAAGCAGTCGACGCTAGAGCTGCACTTCTGAGGGAACAAGTCGTATTGAGGAGGAGGCGTGCACTGCAAGTATTGCTCAAACATCCGTACGGCTGAAAGATAAAATTATGATTTTAGTTATGAACTTAGTACTTAGCAGTAGTAGTTAAACAAGTAAAGGTCAATGCATTTGGCTTCTCAAAAATGGGTAATTTTTAGGTGTTGCTATTGGAGTTGAGTCGCAATTTCATGGTGTTTACCCGATAAGTGAAATGGTCAGTCGCTCCACAAATGTTTACTTACGTCCGTCAATTTGGTTGGCGACGGGCACAAGATCGAGTCGAGCCCGGGCAGTACGGCAGTAGGAACGTGTGCCATCAGGACAGCAGATCCGCGGCCAGCAGTCCGAATCAGCCTTGCAAGTTTGGACTTCAAACAGTAGTTCGCCGAGCGGGGTCGATGGACATTCACGAGGAATCACACCCAACAAAGCTGCAATATGGAGATAGCAGTTGATGAGTCTAGTATTTAACATATATCACGCCTGTATTCTTTGAAGGGGTAGGTACCTACTCTAGGTGTAAACTTCTTTTGTAATCTGGGGACAGCCTAATTACCATGAACAAATCCTGGATTTATACTCAGTAGCAGCCTGCTACTTAGAATTCGTTGCTACTTACTGACCGGGATCGAACCCGGAACATATGCTCAGCAGTCGTCGCGCTTGCGAACTCTGGACGCAAAGAGTAGAAATTATAAGTACTCGTTGGGACTAACGAGGCATTCAAGGCTGGTACAATAATTATACAGGGTGGCAGGAACATCGACACGAAGCCGGCTACCAAAATTTCAACGCAGGGGTGTTCAGAATCATGTACTGAGTCCATGGTAACCGGCTTCGCGTCGATGTCCCTGAAACCCTGTATACCAACTCCTTTGTTCAATTTCAAAAAATTCGAACCAGTTTATGAGCGAGCGCATACAGAAAGTATGGAACAATTTTATCCGCACCGCACCTATTCATTCCGACTTGTCCTGTCCGTACCTACTGGGATGCCTCGTGACCATGGTGTAAGCCGATGTTTAGGTACAGCCGACTGCACATCGGCCATAACACTAACCTTGAGCTGGCCAAGCGTCAATAGAATAAAGGGCATGTACACAAAACTGCGATGCCACGTCAAATAGTAGTTTTGTGTACAAGCCCATAAGGCCAGCTTACACGTTCAGTGCCGGGAGCCCTCTGGGTGGGTTCACTCTAGTCGCATATGAAATGCCGGGAGCCCTCGCGGAGGGCTCAGTTTAAATGTAGGGTTTTCTTAGCGAATACAGCATTATAAACTGTGAAAATAAAATCTGTTGTATATTTTAACAAGGTTTATTAGTTTAACCGTTGGTTTTAAAATACAAGCATGTTTATAACACGTTTTCTAAGCTAATGCCGTTGACCGTCCGCGAAGGTTAATGCAAACGTAATGCCGGTGACTAGGAGGGTTCACTTCCGATATGTATGGAGGCATGGCGTATGAGCTCTATGAAAAGTGGGTGGAGTTGAAAGTGTTAATACTGCTTCTGTTACCACTGACGTGCGACCGACTGTTTTTACCTGCCTGCAATAAAAATGTAACCCATATGTTTATAGTACACGATGCGATGCTTAAACTTAATAAAAATCAAACATGCTGCTCCATAGGTAGGACTTACTCAGGTAGATACCTTTCTTGTTTGCGTCGCAAAATTCTTAAGTCATTAACGCCCCAATAAGTGCAGCGCGGCGGTGCAGGCGGCACATTCATTTTTCTCAGGTCAACTTGTAAACCGGTATGAATTTACGTAATTCGCTACATGGTTATTACTAAGAGTTGTTTAAAGAGGTACAAAAAAAAACATACGTTGGTGTGGTTTGGGTGCCGAGGTAGGCCGCGGCGCCGGAACACCTTTCACGCAGCGTCCCTCACAGCACACTTGGTCGGGCCCGCTGGTCGCTCTGCACTGCGAGTTCTTCTCGCAGAGGATTGGGAACAGCACCACAGGCGCTTGTCCAGATTTTGGACACGCCAGTTTCTGCGTCTTGCCTGCACTCGAGTAATCCACTTTAGACTCGTAAACGGATACAGAGTTGTGTGAGCGTGAATAAGTAACGTCAGCAGTTATGTCATTGCCTACGAACAAGATTATGAGCCTAGTTCAGTATCAAATGCCTTTGTTTTGTCTAGCAGTGGCATTCATCCTTCTAGGTTCAAGATATTATTTGGTAGGTAAATGAATCAAAAAGTCAATTAAGTAGCTAGGGTGAGGTATAGTCATATATGAGTACGTAGGTAGGTACCTAATATACAGAAAAACTAAGGTTGGAATTAGTTTAAAAAACAAAGATCAAAACTTTTTAATTGTTTTATTTTGGTCATAATAATTGTTTGAACGCAACAGCTAAGTAGGTAGGTAAGTAGTTGATTGATTGATGAAGTAGTTGAAATAACGAACACAACTTTAAATTCTCTAAAAAGCACGTCTAGGTATCACATGCTAGCCGTTATCTGGGTAAAATGCAAGGTGATGCCGTAAGCTTGGTGTGCAAAGTAACTGTCGTAGATTAAAACTTTTTCAAAGTTAGGTATTGTACCTACTTAGATTGTCGGCTGTTTTTGGTACGCACCAAATTACGCCACTGTTTTTACTGTTTCTTAAGTTTAAGCTGAGCGCAGAATAACTAATGGTTTAAGTGAAAACGGACAATAGCTTGGTTATACCTACCTAAAAGTAACTAAGGTTTTGTTGCGCAAGAATTCCGGTTAGCTACGTCCTATATTTTCAAGAACGCAGTGACAGCCTTGATCGTATATTAAGGTTTTCACGACACGGATTCTATTCTATCGTCATTAAAATTATTTTGATACCTAATTAAGGAAACACTCATTATTACTTACAATGCAATTAAACAAAACAATATCCTAAAGTCGGCTGTGCGTGTCTTACATATTTAACTAGGAACATAGATACGTACTTAAGTAGCAGTACAAACAGGATAAGTCCTATTAGATATGATACCTTCATAGATACCATCCTTGAATTGAAATTAATTTCACTTGTCGGTATTTTTAGGCTCATATACACATGGTAAAATAATATAGGTATTAGGCGGTAATACATAACATACATCACGGCTGTAATTCTTGAAGGATTAGGCAGAGGCAGGTACGTGTAGTACAGCCACATTTCGCCAGTTACGTAACTATATGTATATACTTAGCTATAAACAATCCTTTCACAGTTATTTTACCACTAATTTTGTTTCACTGTCAAAATCACGTCGTTATGTTGCTCTTGGGTTGCATGCACATTGACTAGTGTGTCAAAATCATAGTGATCTTTAAAAAGGTAACAATAAGTTTGCTATTGGGTTGCTGGTATCAGAGGTAAAATAACTGAAACGAATGTTGGTAATCAGGCAATAGGTACTCACTGGTCTTTACTGGTGCGCTAACTTGCGTGGTGGCTTGTGGTATCTGTAGGGGCAATAGCTGCAAGAAGGGGCGCGGGGCTTCGGTCGTGGTCGTGGTGGTAGGGCGCGGCGTCGTGGTGGTCGTCGTGGTCGTGGTCGAGCTGGTGGTACTCGGAGCAGATGTAGTAGTCGAAGTACTAGTAGTGATGGTGGTGGTGGTGGTGGTACTCGTTGTGCTACTAGAGGTGCTTGTGCTTGTGCTACTCGGCGCCAATACGCTAGCCGTTATCTGGGTCATTCTACAATGGAAACCACCATGGATACTAGATGATATGATGATGTTGAGTGAACAGTGGCGTAGGTAGTAGGACACATTGGGTGCACAGCAGGCTCATGGCTCGAAATGCAAGGGTGATCCCTTGTCTTGAACTTGGTGTGCAAGCAAACTGTCGCAGTTCAAAACTTTTTCAAAGTTAATTATGTAGTAGGACCTACCTATGTCGGCGGTTTTTTTGGGTCCATACCAAATTACGCCACTGTTCTAATGAAGTGATTCAGCGATAGTAGTCTATGATGACTATGCATGATGTCCTAATGTTATCGATCAAGTTATTTCTAATCCTACTGATTGCGTAAAAGCGATGCTGATGTGCCAATTTTTACCATATTAAAAATGTAAAGTGAATGTCGAATATCAAGTCCGTTGGTAGTTTTTATGGGAAATGAGTTCTCTTGTGTATAGCTCTCCAGTACCCCCTATAAAGCATTTTTGGTGCATGATCAGAGCCTTTAGCACGAAGGCCTGACGTAAACCTAACGTAATTTCAAAACGCTGCTAAGTAATAATTAGGTTAGATAAGAAACTACTTCAACTACCCTCACAGCCTCACATATACAAGGAAGTCGGTAGCTATACATTTGGCCAAGGCTCCGAGACCTGTCTGAGAACGTCGTTGCCCGGTGAAGCAGAAAATGACATAATACACACTAACTAGAACTACGTAAAGTACCTAACTAATATCAGCAGCAGGATTTCAGACTGCACAGTTTTTTTCATTTACCCAACAAGGTAGAAGTTAAGCAAGTAAGAACTTTTCCTGTAGCTACAACGGTTAAGGTACCTGCCCTAACTGCCCCGTCTCAAAAACGCACCCCGTAGAATTGTATTACATAATACAGTATTCTAGTGCTCGCAACGCAAGTGCGTTTGGTCTCTACTTGTCAGTGACTAGAAAAAATTAAAAAAACTAAAAATTAAAATTAATATACTAAACGATTTATTTTCCAACTGAATTGGAGAGGCTGAAATTAAATTAAGTAGGTAGGTACTTAGCGTTGTACATAAAATACATATTTAATTAAGTATTTGTCTTTGCAACACTATGGAAATGTTTAAAATACTAGACAGCTTGCGGATTGTTTCAAAATGTTTTACGAAATGGCCGAGACTCGAGCTTCTCATAACTTTGGCCATAACATTACAATATTCATTTATGCAATATTCAGAGATGTGCACAGAGTCATAATCAAAATAAAGCATCTAGCGTAGTTACTACTTATTACTACACATCACATCACTAGTCAGAGTCACACATTCCATGATGTCCTAAGGCGCAGGCCACACTGAAGGGACGTGAGACGAGGACGGGTCAAAGTCGCGCCACGGACGAAATGGGATGTGACATTTCAAATTACATAATATATCGAAGAGACGAGGCCCGGACGGGACGAAAATGCTTCATACTGTACTGTCTTTGACAGCTGAGACTTAATTTCGAGGGCAGCAGCGTTGTTGAACATTTATATTTTTAGTTCGACGCGACATGTCTTATTCAGCAGACTAAGATGACGTGCTAGCGCTAGTGCAAGTATGCAAAGGACGAGCCATTACTGAATACTTCCGATGTGGCAATGGCAAAGCAACGGAGATGAGATTTTTCAAAATAATGTAGGATTTACAATAGGTAAAATCCAGACCGTTTTCAGTAAGTATTGAGATATGAATCGACGATCACACCGCGCCCTCTCCGCACTCCTCTGCGTCTGCGCCGTGTCAGCGTCTCGTCACTTTACTATATTATTTTAAGAATAGGACGAAAACAAAAAAGCGACGAACCTGCGTCTTCTCCTTTCTGTATGTTTTGTGCAAGATCGCGTTTTACATTTTGTATGGAGAATAATGAAAATACGTGAAAGGGACGCCGTGCCTTATAGCTCCTACACACTATTCCGGCGGCAAGTTCGCCGGCCCTGCCGCCGGGCAAGCCGCGGCTCGCCCGGCCCTGCCGCACGAAGTATCGCAAAGGAAATGAAGGCGCAAAAGCCGGGGGTACGTGCCGCCGGCTTAGTGTGTAGGAGCCATTAGTCATAATAACTTTGCCTGCATCACTAATTTGAATCAATCACCATTAATTTGAAAACGGGAAAGCGATTGTCATTTATTCACAGTTCAGTGAGTACTGTCTGTCAACCGTTTATAGTCGTATTGTGCACTTATGTACTTATGTAAGTACTCAACAGAATAATAGGTATTCAACCTTATACCAGCATCATTGAAAGTGTATAGTATAACCTACAGTCTGTGCCTTTCTTTAAGGTAGCATTATATGTCGAGAAACTAGAAGGAATCCTCTTCTATACCAAATAAGTAAGCATTATGTGTTTTAAGTTAGTTATTTTTATGATTTTAAATAGATTAGGCTTGTCTGAAAATTTATGCCGTTTCAATAATACTGGGAGGACACCGAAATTAATGCCTAAATAAAGCCGCGCTGAGCCGAGAGCTTTCAAAATGCAACAGCATTTAAGTAGCTGTCATCTAGTGTTAGTGAAAACGGGCATTAGGCACTTATTAACGTCTATTCAGATGTACGCGATATCGCTGTCGCGGTCAGTAGCGATGTCCAAAGTAACTAACGGGCTGACTATCGCTACCGAGCGCGACAGCGATATCGCTTCAATTTAATTTAGTCTAAACTAAACCATCGTGTGTATACAGGATGTCCACGGTGTAAGGGAAATCTCTCAACGGGCGGCTCAAGACCGAGAGATGAAAATCCAGTGCACGATAAAATCCCGCCGCGATATTTTTACATCCGTGGGCTTATACCGAGTATAGGTTAGATACCTATCACATTGTCCTTCGCAGTTCGCACCACCAGCTGCTTTATAATTTATAAGATACCAAGAGCTGATGCTATTTTGTATTGTGCTTAAATAATGCATAATAATTATTTGCATAAAATAAGTATTTTTAAACTGTCGTCCTAGAAAGTTACTGGTGTATGAACATCGAGATTAGCCTTCAAAATAAAACAAAGCAGTGCAAAATAGCTAGCCAAGCGTAAGTCGCGAGTAAATGTTCCGTGCCATACAGTAGGTAATAAGTAACCTGTAAAATAAGGGGTTTATTTATAAACGTTGCTTAAATTTAAGTAATGATTAGCGACTATTTAACCATACACTTTTGGCGTTTGAAAGTCACTTAGCGTTAATCCAAACCGTCGCAAATAGCTGTCAAAAATGTACCTGTTTTGATTAATTTGGCAATATTACTGTATGGAAATAAGAAATATGGCTAACTAGTGAACTAGAATATTAATAATGAATTGCAATTATAACACTGAATTTGATGCTGTAACCGTTTTAGGTGTAATAAAGGCATTTGGAAAGTTACCAAATACTTTTTTTACATCTAAAACTTAATATTCGGTGTTAAGATATTAATTATTGCATTGCATTTCATAATCAATATTTTAGGTCACTAGTTAGCCATATTTCTTATTTCCATACGGTAATATTGCCAAATTAATCAAAACAGCGAAATATTTGACCGAATATTTGCGACGTTGCCCGCTTTCTGTATAAACGCACTTAACTTTAAGCAACATTAAACCCCCTTAATAACTAAGCCATATTTCCAGCAACATCTACTAGAGAAGTAGGTAGCTACGCATTTATAGTTGTACAGTAACTACCGAACTAAACCTAAGCAATATGCATAGGTCGATAGCTATGACGCTTTTTTTTCTTTTTTTTTTGACTGTGGGACATGATCAAATAACTTCTCCCGCTCTGGACGGAGCGGGAGGGTGTGTCAGACTTTTACTGAATAAAATCCACCCGTGTTCTTTCCGTTGCCTGTGTGCCGGGGCCGCGATATACCTTTCGGACAAACTCGCAACCCTGGCAGGCATTGGCCCTTACGGACTCCGTCAGTTGGTGTTGGATCTCTATGAGGCGCGCGTGGAACACAACGCGCCGTCGACCCGGGCCTGGTCCTTATCGGACGGCGAGCTACTGATTGGTCCCCGTCCGCAAGCCCGCGCCTACGGTGGCCGGAAGTCGACTAGCGACTCCCGGGGCGTCTCCTGCGGCGACTAGGGGCGCGAGGGCGCGCATCTCGCCTCGCCTTCGTGCGCTCCGCCTCCTCCTTCGCGAGCATTACTGCTTCGCAGAAGGAAGTGATGGCCTCCCATGCACCTTCGCTCCGGACCATGGCCTGAACCAGGGCCGAAAGCGAGAGATCGCCGCCGTCGATCGCCTCCGTGAGGACACGGCGGTGCTGCGCCCAAGCCGGACAAACCTCTACCGTATGCTACACCGTGTCCTCCGGGCGATCCACACAGTGGTGACACCCGGGCGTTTCCTCTCGCCTTATGCGGAACAGGAACCTCCCGAAACAACCGTGTTCGGTGAGGACCTGCGTCAGGCGGAAGGTGAGGACGCCGTGGCGCCTCTCTAGCCACTCCTCAAAGAGGAGACTTATCGCCACAAGTGTGGCGTACCCAATAGCTATGGCCCTGTATTAAAATAATAACGTATATTAGGACTCAATCAAATATAGCTTCACCTCAGCTATGTTGGGGTCGGCTTCCAGTCTAACCCGATGGAGCTGAATACCATGGTAGTATTTTACATAGAGCGACTGCCTATCTGACCTCCACAACCCAATTACTGGGTATAATAACGATACCCCTTTGTAAGTCTGGTTGTCGTATTTTCGGGCTTCTGACGACCCGTAACAACTGACCAAGATCCACGAATGACAGCCTGTGCTTTCCCATTTCCCAGGCACGGAGGGGTCTTGCTCGGTATTTAGATAAAGATGGTCCAACCGCGGTGAGCTTAATCGATGGAACCGTGCGGCTCAATAACATATAGCCTAATATAGATAAATGACTGATACCTACAAATAATGCAAGTTACTGTATATTTACCTACTTCGTGGTTCGGCCAGTGTCAGAACGTCGACATATTAT
Organism: Agrochola lota; assembly: GCA_947364205.1. Classification (NCBI taxonomy): domain Eukaryota; kingdom Metazoa; phylum Arthropoda; class Insecta; order Lepidoptera; family Noctuidae; genus Agrochola; species Agrochola lota. Next base: position 12,165,547 of record OX376235.1, on the reverse strand, counting down.
AATATTTTGTTAAAAATATAATAGGATGGCCGCAACTAAATTCAGTAGACACTCCAGTTTTTTTTAATTCTTACTTTATTATTATGCAAAATACTTTTTCAAATCGGAGCAGAATTTAAAGCTATCATTACGAAATGCTGAAAAGCTGCAGTTTATCGATTCATTTTGTGTTAATTTTGATGATGTGTAAACCGTGTGATTTGTAGCTGAACGTAACAAAAGCTATCGTTTGATTGCTAGAGACAGAAAGCAGGCAAACAATATTTTTTTGAGATGTAGATAAGATAAATGTGTGATTTGATTTAAGTCAGTATGGCACGGAATTACCTGTAATCAGTCAAGCAGTAGACGTGTAAAGCATTGATAATTAATTGTTTTTTAAAACTGCGATGGGTACCGCTTAAATAAATTACAAAATATCCTGCTTACAAAGGTCAGCATCCTAATTTTGTAACACACTTACAGTAGCAATAGCTTTGATTTTGACAGTTCAACAACATTAATTGTGTTATATTATATTTTAAATGTTGTTGAGCAGATAAATACGATCATAATGAAGCAGTGGATTAGCAATATCCTTCAAAATCATTCAGCTTGTGATTGATAGTGTGTTACGCAATTAGGATGTTGGGCTTTGTAAGTCGGTTGTTGTTATTGAATCGAATAGATGATGATAGAGATTTTATAAACAAATAAGAAACAGTATAAGTACTAACCGTTGTTGCTGGATTGCACCTGATGGCTTGACACCTTTCGTGCAGAAGCCATTGCAGCAGAGGTGCTGGTTGCTCATTACCCGACACTCAGAATTCTTCCGGCATGGCAGTGGGAACAGGTCCAGCCAGCCACTACTCGTGCGCACTGCAGGGCACACCACTGATTGGCTGTCCACTGAGGAGGAAAACATCAGCATACAATAAATAGTAATAATTACGTACAGTTAGCCTGAAAAATATGTATGTGAAACTCAAGAATTCATGAATTGTCTAAGATTTGTGTTGTTTCCTAATACCTACTGGGTCAATGTGTAGCTTCAATAATACCTACCTAATGTGTAAAAATAATATGTCATGTCATCATGTGCATAGATTTGTTTATGTCTTGTGGCTACAGTTTGAAACAAAATTATAGAACGATTGTATTAGACAATTAAATGAATTCTTGTCTTTGTATAAGTAGTTAGGTACATCTTTTTGAAGCTGACTCTACTTTAAAATATTTATAAAGAACAGATACCGCTTTGAAAACCACAGTCCCTTAAAAATTAAGGGAAATATCTAGACTCGGAAGCCTTATGTACAAAAAATCTCTAAATTTAAAAATAATTTAGAAAAAACAAAAATTTAATTTGACAATCGTTTTCCACGTGGAACTTGTTTTTCCCTACGCCTGCCGCCGCGCCGTTTTTAGCCCTTTTTAGAGACGGATGCGCGCACGTTGGCAGCCTCGACGTGTTTTATATGGAATTTTACACTTTTTGTATGGAAAATATGAAAAATATTACCTACATGTTGAGTTTCAGAGGTTAATGAGTTTCATAGAGGGAGTAGAAATTTTCATATTTTTTGCGATAGGACACACCATTTTCGAGATATAAGCAAAAGTAAAGAAAAAAAGATACAGTATTGTTTTTACACGTGAAGTCGGGGTGTTGGTGTGGACATGACAACTAATTTTATTCCACACCTTTTAAATCGCGATTTTATCTGCTTTAGCATCCTCGAAAACTATGAAAATCCATGACCAATTTGAAAATGTTCGCAGACTAAAAGTAGTTTTCAGTAGCGTTAAAAAACTTCGTTCCAAAAAAATCTTCACTTATTGCTGCTACGGCATATCGGCGCGGGCATGTCGGTGACGCGAACCCTATTAGTTTTTCCCCTACCAAAAATCGTGCAACCAACGCGCTGAAACAAACAACTCTTAAACATTGTTTTTCTGCTATATTATGTATAGAAGTTTAAAAAAGTGGTTCAGCCATATGCAATTAGACCATATAATGATGTTGATGATATTTTTTTATTTAAAAAATCAAAAGTTTCTTGTAACAAAACGATCAAACGTCAGTCTCGGTCTCATTTTTCGGAAAACTTGTTGCGAATATTAGTGATTTTCCAGTTCTTAATTTATTTGAAAAATTCCTTTCAGCCACATGCAAGACAAAGAACTCGACTTTTAAAATCACAAATACCAAATTTTGTTTAAATTCTGTTTCCCTTTCTCACAACTAATGAATAAAATTGGTCAAAATCAGTCGATTTCGTGCATTGCGTCATATGTGAAATCTTTTAAGATTTTGACTTAAGTGCTTTTTAAACTTGAAACGATGAGGACCTTTTTTAATTATTGCGCCTTTTTTTTTAAATTGTTCGTTTTAAAAACCTTCTGAACTTTCAAAGATGCTCAGCGGAAAACTTCCATTGTGATCTTTTTATTACGCAGTGCTATTAATCTAATAGATCTTTCTGATACTTATTGAAATAAACTGTGTAGCAAAAGGAAAAAACGGATCCCTTATAGGATCACTCGTGTGTCTGTCTGTCTGTCGCAGCCAATTTGCTTCGAATCTAATGGACCAATTAAGTTGAAATTTGGTTCACATCCATTTCTGTGACCCAAACACGGGCGTGAAACGAAAATTTTAAATGAATTTTGATTATGTGAATATCAGGGGCAAATGGAAAAATGCACCACCCAGCACACCGTAACTTTGTAATAAATGAGACGCGCAGCACATATAATCTTTCTATTTCATTCTTTTTTACAACAATTTTGGCGCCCCTGTTGGATTGGGGCATTATCTATAGATAAAATGTGATTAATATGTTGCTGCCATAATTTTAATTTCCAGAAAATCAGAATTTCGCGGGCTACCTTAGCACATCCCCATAAAGGATTAGCCGGGGTCGGCAGACGGCAGTCTTTGCCCCGCTTCAAAAAAAATCTAGATTCGGGGCTTTGTAAATCTCCCAATATTCTGCGTACAAACTTATATTTACAGTTAGAATGTATAGGAGAACATGTTTTTCAACTACAATTTTAAGTTTGTTCTTGGAATAAATTAATCCCAACTACGGAACCTTTCACTGTGCGTGGTCCGACACGCTCTTGTCCGGTTTTTTACCTCTTTAAAGGTATCTAATCTGCCTTCTTATATAGATCTGCTAATAATTGCCAAATGTCCCTCGGTTATGTATGGTTTTTAATAGGTACGTTTCATACGACGTTTTTCAACACACTTGCGAGGACAAACACAGACTTGTTGTATGAAATTTATATATAAGAGCTACAATAACGTATTTAAAGATATGATTAACGTGACTATTTTTTTTTGTCAGAGCGGGACGTTGCGGAATTAAATAACAATTTTTTTTTAGTGTTTAACAAGTTTTTTACTGTAGAAGATAGAATAACACAAAATAATCAAACCACTAAACACAAAATAGTTAAGTATGACTTACTAAGCCCCAGTAGTGGCGGAACTTCTAAGTCGGATTTTTGTATTTGTCGGCTGAACAAATTTGTTTCAAAATATCGGGTGTTGATGTTAGATACGTGCGGAACTCAGTACTTACACGATTTATTTATATTTTATCTTCGTAATCAAAATAGCTTTAAGTACTGCGACACTTAACTGTGTTTTATCACTTGTCCGTATTTTGTTCATTTGAGAAAAAACTCTTTTGGTGCGTTACTTCCAGGCAGACACAACATAACGTACTCAATAATTGTGGAAAAGTTTGTTAAATGAAGGTTGTTGGTACGGAAGTGCTGGAATAATTCGACCCAACGGTTTTTAGTAGAAACATTCTCGGAATTCCAGCCAGAGATTTTTTCATCTGTCGCAAAATTCGAAATAAATGAAAACTCGTCAAAGACTTTCGGATCTTGTCTTTTAAATTATCGTTTGGTCTGTTTGCAAAAGCGGGACTATGCTATGGACTCCAGGACAGACTGCCTGAAAGTGGGAATGTCCCGCTCAAACCGGGACGTATGGTCATGTTAGACATAATGATACATTTACATTCAACTGACCTTTGTTGCCAGGTACCTACTAACCACTGACTATCCGGAGCTTCTTTTAAAAACTTTTCAACGTCGGTGACAATACTTGTAGGTAGATAAAAAAATCTGTGAGGTATACCTGCTCTTACTGCCCAGTATCAAAAATTCATCCTGGTATAACCATGGGATTATACCAGGATGAAAATCTGTTTCACGCGCTCTTATTTTCAATCGTGATATTTTTCGATTATTGCCCATTTGATTGTTTACATTAGATAAGTGGAAGCGCGGAGTCTCCTAACGCAAGCAATAAGGCGATCTCCAAAACATTTACCTATCTGTGTAAATTGAAATAACTTTTTTTATTTTTTTTTATTGATAGGCAATCCCAAAATCATAATTATAGGTAAGTACCTACATTGTTTTAAAATTTAATCCGCGGTTAGACACAAGTACCACAAGCGTAACAATAGTTTCAGATTTCTTCCATGCCCTTCCTTGCTTTCAGACTGCGCCCATTCCTTTATTCATGAGTTTACCAAAAAGTCAGGCACGAAAGAGAAAAAAGTCCTCAACACGTGTCAACCTTTTATTGACACACCATAATGACACTGACTAAACGTCAAATTAGAAATCAATGTATCATTTGTATACCTACCAATTCGATTTTTTTTTAATCATACCTACCTATTAAAGATTTAACAACGATCGATCAAAATGGTTATCACAGATGATGTAAACCTTCCCGAGTTTGAAGAGCTGAAAACAAACGAAATTAATATGTCGACTGCAACTCTTATGAGTGCCGCTCCTTACATCGGCAAGCTGTGCGAGGGCATCAACAACGAGTTCGTACTCTGTCGCCAGGAGCATAACGACCCTCGACCATGCCTCAACCTCGGCAAGCAGGTAACTGCGTGTGCGATGACGGTTCTCAAAAGGATTAAACATGAATGCCTCCATGAATTCAAACAATATGCTAATTGTGTGGACAAAAGCTCAGGGAATTACAGTTTAAGGCACTGTCGTAGAACACAGAAAGTGTTCGACGAGTGCATGCAGTATAAGCTATGTGTGCTACGACCTGACTTCGGATATTTCTGCCGAGGCCGAGTGCATTCCAGCATCTCGGAGAAGCCGCCGGGGCCTCCCTGTCCGTGCCACCAGGTGGAGGACGCCACGACCGGCTTGCCGGACTGTAAGCCTCGATGTCCGCCTCGATTCGGCGGTCGATTATATTGGACCACAGAATAATGAGATAGAGAGACCGTTCTTTTATTGATTATTAATTTAAAAAAAAGTATTGATTATAAATTTCTAGATTTAAAGAAAATACAGTAGCAATGGTAGCATGTTCCTGTGATAGGTATCTACATTTATTTTGTGTAACATCTTTCCTCTCGCTTTCCTCTTCCTGCAATCTGTGCGAGTAAATTCGTGAAAAGGGACAGAAGTGTGTAACATGAAACCGGGGAAGCGCGCGCTAGTGTTGGCCGTCAAATGGTACCAACAATGGAGAATTCGTTAATAAACTGACGTGGTATACAAAAACTATTGAACGGATTTGGATGAAATTTGGCACACATATAGTTTAGAACATGGAGTAACACCTACGAGTATATAGGATACTTTTGATTCCGCTATTCCCACGGGATCGAGACTTAAGCCCACCACAGATGTAGCTACAACATATTATTAATTATAGCAAGACATATTACGATATATTTTCCATAGTAATCTTCGTGTGACCTCAGACGGAGCTATAATATATATATGTATATTTCTAGTACGTACCAAAAACTATGCAAAAATAGCAAAAGCAAAGTTTATAAATATACAGAGTGGCAGGGACATCGACGCGAAAATTGATACCATGGATTCAGTACATGATCCTGAATCCCCCCCCCCCCCCCCGAGTTGAAATTTCTCGTCGGTTATTTAAAAAAAAAGGGCAGCTGCCCCCCTGGATTTTGTATGCCTTTTTTTATTTTTTTTGAGGATAGGAAATCATCAAATGACTTCTCCCGCTCTGGGCGGAGCGAGAGGGCGTGTCAGACTTTTACTGACTAAAACCCACCCGTGTTCCTTCCGTTGCCCGTGTGCCGGGGCCGCGATATCCCTTTCGGACAAACCCGCAACCCCAGCAGGCATTGGTCCTTTCGGACCCCGTCATTTGGTGCTGACATCTCTTTGAGGCGCGCGTGGAACAAAACGCGCTGTCGACCCGGGCCTGGTCCTTATCAAACGGCGAGCTACCCATTGCCCACCGTCCGCAAGCCCGCGCCTACGGTGGCCGGAAGTCGGCTCGCGACTCCCGACGGCCGTGGCGTCTCCTGCGGCGACTTGGGGCGCGAGGGCGCGCATCTTACATCTCCCTCTCGCGCTCCGCCTCCTCCTTCGCGAGCATAACTGCTTCGCAGAAGGAGGTGATGGCCTATCATGCACTCTCGCTCCGAACCATGGCCTGAACCAGGGCTGGACGCGAGAGATTGTCGCCGCCAATCGCCTCCGTAAGGATACGGTGGTGCTCCGCCCAAGCCGGGCAGATCTCCACCGTATGCTCCACCGTGTCCTCCGGGCGATCCACACAGTGGTGACACCCGGGCGTTTCCTCCCGCCTTATGCGGCACAGGAACCTCCCGAAACAACCGTGTCCGGTGAGGACCTGCGTCAGGCGGAAGGTGAGGACGCCATGGCGCCTCTTAAGCCACTCCTCAAAGAGGGGACTTATTGCCGCAATTGTGGCGTGCCCAGCATTTTGTATGCCTAAGTTGTCAATAAAGCTTCCTGCAGACTAGCTCGACGCGACACCGGTTATTGTTATACCGTGAAGTTTTCTTAGAAATTGTATTGTTTGAGTAGCGTCGCGCTAGTCTGCACCAGGCTTAAAAGTGATGTTAGAGTCACGTTAAGACTTCTTTGCAATTACAATATATTATGCATACAATTTAGAAAAAAGCTGGGAAGAAGAAGTGGCGCAACAAACTCCCCAGCAGCACAGCTGTCTGTACAGTTGGAAAAACTTGATTGATGATTCTATAAAATGAAAAAGTAATTTACATTACCACAAATTGCAATACAAGTCATAAAATAAAAACATTTTTAAGTTATGAGATTGTGTCAATAATAAATGAAAATAAAATTAAAATAAATTGACTTATAGTCAAATAAAATAAACTAAACAATTATATGAGCTCAATTGTCAATTTTTGTTGAATCAAAGACTCAACAAAAATTCAAACACTCTTGTTTGTTGCTTGGGGGGTTCATTGTAGTAGGGAGCTTAATTAGTCCCAAGCCTTTTTGTCGTCTAAGTAATCTTTAACTTTATAGAAACCTTTTTGACATAGTTTCTGTTTTAATAAATGATTTAAATTTATTGAGGCTCAGTTCTTTGACATGGCTTGGGAGTTTTTTGTAAAAACGTACAGTTTGGCACTTAAATGAATTACAAATTTTTTGGAGCCTATTATAGTCCTCGGCACAATAAGTTTTCTGTATTTATGCTATGAATGTCGCTGTGTTTAGAATATAGAATATATTGCATCAGCCAAATTCGAAAGGGGAGCTTTTTTATATATTTGTAAATCATCGGCATAAAGGTGGTAATTAGGTAAGGACCTAATTAACATATTTGCCAAAAAATTCAGAATTTGTTAAGAGTTCCTGGGTTTTCTGAAAATCGAACCCAAACGGGACAAAATGTAATTATGTTTTAGGGTAGGATTTTACTGCTTGGCTTATTATTTATTAACTCGGAAACTTTATAGTAGGTATATTAAGAGTACTTATATTATTTTAAGTCGTAAAAATATCGCAAACGATTTTCGTAGGGGTAAAAAAGGAGGAATATAGTTAACTAATGAAAGATATATCTGGTGGCGCGGTACTGCCTCCGCCAAGTCAAGCAAAGACAAACAAACAAAGGCACAGCCGGGTACCGTACATTTTATAGTGGTCGTACTTATCAATATTAAACAATAAGTAGACTGACTGACAATCGCAAACGACAATAAAACATATACATATTATAACAAAACTTTAGTGTATTAGCACTCTGAGTGTTTTATTTAATTAGGACTAATTTAAAATACTAAGTAAATGATTCGAATCGTATGTGATTATGTTGCTGTGCGATGGCCAAGTCATTCTATTTATTAAATAAATAAGGATGTCTAATATTGATACGGTCACTATAAAATGTTGTTATTAATTAACTAATTAGGTAACAATTTATGACAAAATTGTTGGATAGGTTCCTCGCGTTGACGATAGGTAGTGAATAAATTAACTGACTTGGTTTTACATTAGATCTCACAACTTTCTGCGATAGAAGAACTGCGTTGCGAGACTTTTATTTTACTTCTGTTAGAAGCTTAAAACTTGGCACAAACCGTAAACTATGCATCGGATTTACATCAATGAAATTATGTACTTCTTTAAATAATAAAGATCATAAATTTTCCAAAATTTTTCTTTATGGCTCGTGGCTCAATAATAACAGCCGCACGGGTCGGTCGAAGGTTAGGCTACGCTAGCCGCGGTCGCTTCCTGGATGGGTGACCATCCATTACATATCGAGACCCTTCCGTGTTTCGGAAATCACGTTAAGCCGTTGGTCCTGGCTGTCATTCGTAGATCTTTGACAGTCGTTACGGGTAGTTACAACCTGAAATGTCTGCGGTTGGTCAGATAAGCAGTCACTCCATCTAAAAACTGGTATTCAGCTGCATCCGGTTAGACTGGAAGCCGATCCCAACTTTGGGAAAACGCTAGGCATGTTGATTGTCTGTCTAGCGTTCTCCCAATCATGTTGGTTCGACTTCCAGTCTAACCGGATGCAGCTGAATACCAGTATTCTACATGGAGCGACTGCCTATAGTATTTGTACTATCATTGCTCGCCATTGCACCGTCTCTGTCGGAACAACGTATTATGATGCTGATGAAAGACAGATAATGTTTTGGGCAAGGCACATTTAGTAAGTAAGTAAAATAGTTTGACTCCAACTGTTGGGAAAAAGCTCGGAAGATGATGACCCCTTTATTGGGGGTGGAGGGGTGTTGAATTTCGTAGGGGGAAGTACTAAATCCATATGCGTATCTACTAAGTTCTTGGCACAGTGCTAGTAGGTAACGTACCTTTGTCGTTGATCTATATCCACCGGTCGTTTATTTGGTGTGCCGGTGGTTTATGTCTGTGACTGACAACCACTTATATTTGAATGGCTTGTAATTACTCAGATAACGAGTACCTACTAGGGTAAGTACAATAATTATACAACAATAGTGGCAAATTAAGCAGGCGTGTCGGAGAGCGGCGCGGACTGCGGCGGCTAAGGCCCGGCTCTCGGCGCAGCTGCTGCACCGGCGAAGGTCGACGAAAATGCACCGTTAAGTAGGTCAAACACCTCTACCTAATTGGCCAGATAAATAACATAATGTACATATAGCTACATCATGTGCATGTCTATAATAGTTCATCATCAATGGTAGCCACTAATTGCACATGAATCTGTGCACACAAATTGAGATGGGAATAGTGTATTCTAGTTAAAATATTTCTAGAAATTATTCTGATTGTTCATGAGTTTTGTAGCGGTTTCTGTAATCGGACAGCGATGGTTTAATTAATTAAGTACCTATGTTTAGATTTGCTGGACCCCAGGGGCAGTGTGCAAAAGCATTTAGCGGTAGGTACATTAATATGTAGACCGGTACCTACTTAGCAACTGTTAGCAGTCGTCTGATTTGCAAAAGGGCACACACATAAGATTGCACAGGATTATCACTGTCTAGCTAGCAACACAGGGACCACAGACGGCAGTTGGAATTTCGGTTCGACTCAATCGGTGGATGTTGATGAATCAAACAAAAGATTCCTGCCCCTTTCGCTGTTATTAGAGCTTAAAGCTCCCTTAAAACAAAAATCAATACAAAGGTCATGAAAAATAAAGCTGCGGGAAGAGCCAGGTCGTCTCTTTGTCTCTCATTATTCTCTATATAGGTATGCAGAAATCGGTCTTCCCTCACATAATCATTGGATCCGATTCTCTACTCACAATTGCGTCTAAACTAGACTAAAAATGACAAAAAAATTAGTTTATTCCTATCAAACGACGATTTCCCATTCTGAAATAGACTAAAGTGACACAACTTAACTATATTTTAGTTTGACAGCAGATAGTACTGAGTTTTTAGTTTAGTGAAAATGGCAATTTTGCTATTCTGAATTTGACATTTTTCACTTAAAATTTTGATTGTAAAATACCAAACCAGACTAAAACTGACAATGCTTAATCGCGATTAAAAAGGTGTGGGATAAAATAAGTTGCCATGAACTAAAATTCACACCAACATCTCAACTTCCACGTGCAAAAACAGTAATGTATTTATTTTTTATTTTGCTTATATCTCGAAAATGGTGCGTCCTATCGCAAAAATAATGAAAATTTCGACCCCCTTTATGAAACCCATAAACCTGAACATGTAGGTAATATTTTTTCATGTTTTCCATACAAACAGTGAAAAAATCCATATAAAATACGTCGAGGCGGAAACCCATGCGCGCCTCCGGCTCTAAAAAAAAATCACGGGTTAGGGCAAACCACGGGTACCACGTGGATTCGCGATTGTCAAATTCTATTTTAGTTGTGTCAAAATTATTTTTTTAGTTTAGAGAATTTTATTTGCAGAATAGATATCTAAGATTCTCATAGCCAAAAGTAAGGAATTTTAGTAATAGTTTAGTTAGTTTAGTTCGGTGTACAAGAGAATCGACACCATTAACAACCCATTTAAATAATGTTCCTGCCGCTACAGCGCTGCTGCGCTGGGGTTGACTACCGAAATTGTATGACGACAGAGAAGTATGGAAGAAAAAGACATGTTCCGCCTCAAATAAATTGGGATAAGGGCAGCCTATGATGATGATAATGAATGTTCCCACCGGCGGCGCTGGGACACAGACGGGTGAGACAGGCATCCTCTCTGATGTGAGACTGGGCCGTGGGCTGTACCCGTAATTCACCACGCGGGGCTCAGTGCGGTACCCTGCTTAATAGCTTACTTCATACAAAATGTATCCAACTATACACACATAAGTATCGTCAGGGGTCAATTAACCATAGAAGCTTAAAATTGTGGCCTAATTAATGACTCCAGTAGATAGTTACAGAGCACACATCTGTGGTAACAATATTGCACTATAAAAATCACTCGTATTGCTACGTTTCAGACAGGTTGGCGATTTAGACACCCGCATCTGTCAAGGGGGTGATTCTACCCGTCATCAGTATACTAAACAACTTTCAACATGAAACTCATATCACGTTCCAAAAAAATAATCAAATTCCTATAATACAGTAAGTATACGACTATTTCGATTCATGTATGAAAAGTTTTTTTTTACAAATCGTAGGTATAATATGTGTTTCAAAGTTGTATAGTATTACAGGTAGATTCACCCCCTTGACGGATGGTCACTAAATCGCCACACTGTAGACCCGCTGTCATTGTCAAATTGGTTAGCGCTAATGTGCGGTTGACCGCAAACATTCCAGCAGTAACTATTTGAGAGCAAGTTGCATTACTAAGTTATCCTAAGCCAGGGATGGCGAACCTTTCTACATCCACGTGCCATTTTTTCCAAATAAATATTGAATGTTGCCATGACGTGCCAACAAACAATCTTGACATAGTGACTCCTGAAAAAAATTATATAAGTACTTACTTTCATAAATTACTAAACACTCATGTTAATATCGAAAGGTTTTATATTTATAATTAAAGAACAAATTGGTCTGACTTCTGCTGTTGTCAACTAAATGACTTAGGTTTCTGGATTGATGTCGTGCCCAAATTATTTTGTTACGTGCCACCAATAGCACGCGTGCCATCGGTTCGCCACCCCTGTCCTAAGCTATCAGTTTATGCAGTCCGGATACCGTTGTAACATAAGTAATAGACATTAAGTACAATAACATACTTTCACTCCTTATGTGTTGGTTACGTCAGTGTCTTTCAATCAGCTCTCAAATAAAAATAAAAAGCCTTGAAGTTAAACTCTAGTTAGGTATGCTTAATTTAAAATCATAAACCATTATTTACCAAGTAGATATAATAGGTAATGTTTTCTGTTCTAACATTTAATTTAAGTAATTGCGAAATTGTCTATACAGTGTACCCACAAATTAGTCGAGCTTCTTGAAAAAATATGAACAACAAGTTTTCACTAACAGCCTTGAAATATAATTTATTAAGTAGGTAACTGGCCAGTGGCCTACTAAAAAGTTCTGTTAATTCTTTTAAATATCCGATAGACTGTGCAACCTTTTGTTATTTCACCTCCACTATTTTTTAACCCTCGAAAAAGAGAGGTGTTATAACTTCAACGTGTGTATCTTTGTGTCTGTCTGCGCCATCGTAGCTCCCTAACGACTGAACCGATTGTGTTTTTGTTATTTTTGTTTGAAAGGTGACTTAATCGAGAATGTTCTTAGCTATCAAGAAAATCGCTTCAGCCGTTTGAAGATTATCAGTTCTTTTCTAGAACAGTTGATGAATGGATGTGAACATCTTCCACAGATCGATTTGAAATTTGGTATTCTGTTACTTCATTGATAATAGAAGAACATAGTAACCTTGAACTGGTGCTGCAGCATCAACTGGAATTTGCTGGATACCCAACTCCCTTACGAACTTACAGCACAGGTATCGTGTTAGGGCTCATTGGAATGGTCTCAATGAATAGGTTATAGATATAGGGCTTGGTGATGCACTAGGAAAGAGACATGAGGAATTATAGTATCGGGGTTTTAAAAAAAAAATCATTTATGCTTGTTTTTTACCAAGATTTATCAAAAACTGTTTTTGTGATCAAACACTATCACTATCAAGATTTGATGGTAGCTATGCCTGTTCTGTCTGTATAGTACAAGAAAGATACGTAAAGTTATCCTACCTACACTCAAGTCTTTAGTATTTTCGTCATTTTCTTTATTTTCCTTTATAAAGTGACAGGACATATAAATACCTTTCGGCTTGATCGTTTAAAAGTAAACGTTTAAATGATAATGTCAGTCGGCGTTTGGCCATAACATTAATGTAGTGTAGGGTATCCTATAAAACTCGGTCTGTCTGTGACCTGTTTACAGCTTAATAAAGGGTGAACGGATTTTGATGAAATTTTTCATACGGATACCTAGAAGGCGGTGGATCTTTTCCGTGGGATAATTTCCGACCTCCACGTGAGCGAAGCCGGGGGAAAAACTAAAACTAAAAAACTAGTTCAAATATAAATCTCTTTGCCTACGTAGTATACAACAGAGTCGCTTTTCTCTGTGTCTGGCTGTTATACCACTTTGTTCTTCTATCGACTCTACCTGTAAACCATTAGGTACAGGAACAGTAGACATATACAATCAATTTATAGGTGGACTAGCTGTTGCCCGCGATTTAGTCTGCGTGTATTTGTATTTCATTATTTTTTAATACAAATATCCAAGATGAAAAGTAACCTATGTCCTGGCTTCAGTAGTTTAGGCGTATAAACAGACAGACAAACTTACGAACAGAGTTATATAATACTATCTCCGCCCCGCGGTTTCACCCGAATAAGTCTCGATCCCGTAGGAATATCAGTATTAAAAGTATCCTATGTCCTAATCATAGATAATATATATTATACTTACTAGCTTTTGCCCGCGGCTTCGCCCGCGTGGATGTCGGATATGGTCCCACGGGAACGTATGTACTACCGGGATAAAAGTATCCTAACCCAAATCATGGCCTATTCGTATATATGCCTTTCATCCAAATCCGTTTAGCCGTTAAGGAGTGAAAAGGTAATAGAAAGACAGCTAGTAAATTTTTATAACTCTTGACCCAGTGGACCGATTTCAATTAAATATAATAATAATAATAAATAATAAAAAAATATTGCAGTCTACATGATCCATAAAAAAACACGATTAAAAAAATAAATAATAACACATACAAATTAAAAATAACAAAAATTCAATTCCAACTTCACCCAAAAATTAAAATAACATTATATTTTTTTATTATTATAGACTAAATGTTATCTCAAGATACGGACTGTGAATATATTTCCTACCTCTTAAATCTCTTTTAATGAAGTAGGTATACAAAAATATTTAAATTTCAAAATACGGGGTATTATGGGGTATTTAACCCCCTTAGGGCATGAAAAACGCTACAATAAGATATAATACTTTATTTCTTACCAAAAGCATAACTTTGAATTTTCAATACCTAACTTAAGAAATGCTGGGTTTCCAATACAAACTTTGATTACCTACATCACCCAGTATAGGATTATTTTTTAAACAAAAAGTACCTTATGTCCTTTCCCAGGATGTCATCTATCTTCTTGACAAATTTTGTTTTTGTCGAAATCCGTTCAGTGGTTAAGCGTGAAAAGGTAACATATACAGACAGACAGACAGAGTAACTTTCAAATTTATATAGTATGGAGTATGGATAGTATGGATTATAATATATACTCGTAGTTAGGATTAATATGGATTTTATTGCGCTGGTATCTTGACTATTAGATTTCATCCAAAATACGGTGGTTTTAAGTACAACACTAGAAGAGAGCATAAGTTCCTGTGACTGTTATTTACCAAGCAGGTAGTGGTATTCGAATTTGTGTGGGGTATACCATAACTAAAAAGTGAAAAGTAAACAACCGACTCCCAAAAAAAACTTTAATTTCGGAAGTCGGTGGCAAAAAACGAAAATTCTAAACCAAAGACACCGACTTCTTTGTAGTGTTTTTTGTAAATAAGAACTTACACAGTACCAACGCATAACTTACCGTATTCTCATTGTTCTTCAAGCAATGAGACCACGCGATGTCTTAGCTTAGTTAGGTACATAGAATAATAACCGTCTAGCCTTCTCCCAACTATGTTAGGGTCGGCTTCCAGTCTAACCGTATGGAGCTGAATATCGTATTTTACATGGAGCGACCGCCTATCTGACTTCCACAACCCAGTAACTGGGTAGGTAATTAGACACCCCTTGGTAAGACTGGTTGTCAGACTTTAGAGCTTCTGACCACCCGTAACGACTGTCAAAGATCCACGAATGACAGCCGGGACCACAGATATATTTATATATCTGTGGCCGGGACCAATGGCTTAACGTGTTTTCCGAGGTACGGAGGAGTCTTGGTATGTTAAGATGGTCACCCCTCCCCAGACCAACCCCGGCAAGCGTAGCTTAACCTAATGGATCGGACCGTGCGACTATTATTACTTAGCTACGCGCTCTTCTTGAATATAGTAACAAATAGGTAGTCAAAATAAAACCCCTCTTCCTCTCTCCTACTTTGCTGTGCCCGACAGGGTCCACAATGATCAAATTATTGTAAAACCTACCCTGTGGAAGCAATAAATAAGTATATTGAGTATTGAGTAGCTTATGCGGGTTGGACTTAACTTAATCACTTTCCAGCTTGAGGCAGTCTGACCCACCGGCGACCAGGAAGCGAATAACTATCGACTAATTTCTCGCTCAAGAAACGTTCAAAAGATTGTAGGTACCTAGCTCAGTCACTAAAAGTGATATAGGGACTGTTCACACCATCGGCACCGGCGAGAACTCTGTCAACCAATCAACTCGTTTTTAGTGGCTTGCTCTTCTCACTTCTCGCTAATAACCGGCACGGCGGCGGTGGTACCTACAGCTGGTGTTTATGACCATTTCCCATTTCCAGCGGAAGACAAAGTATAACTCTACCTTAGTAGGTGCTCGATAATAGTACGTTCACAGTTGGAGGGATTTTAGCTACCAGCTCTTTAGGCGCATAATGTTATCTGACATTGGTTCACGAGACATCCGATGATCCACTGTTCTGATCCACCTGTTTAGTGACCCGGTGACTTTATCGACGACATACTTTGGACTCGTTATTGAATATTATTTAACTTTAGCATAATAATATCGCCACAAGTTCTCAATCGGAGATGAATTGACAAATAAAACCGGCCAAGTGCGAGTCAGACTCGCACACGAAGGGTTTCGTACCACCGCACATTATTTAGCAAAAGAAATAAAATACTAAACGAAGAATATTATTATTTAATCGCAAAGATTTTGTATTTCATAATGATACTATGAATTACAAAGTTATTTTTGCAGTTGCAGAAAATCACCAATATTTAAATAAATAAGTACCTTATGAATCGGCGTTTTTATTTGTTGATTATATGTAGTAAATGGTATACGTATATAATATACAAAAGTTTCTAATTCTTAACCTGTTTAGTTGTTGAGATACAGCTCCTACAAATATGGTCAAAATCAACAAATATGACAACTTGTACGACCCCATTTCATAATTTATGAAGATAAAAAAAAAAAAAATTGTTCTCTACTTGGCGAACTCTAGACAATGACACACATGTGGCGGGTTCGATTTTTTTTTTTCAAAATCAAAAGTTTATTGCATGGAGACAATTTTTAATATTATTTAACTTTTATTATTTGTTGTTATAGCGGCAATAGAAATGCATAATTTGTTAAATTTTCAACTGTCTACCAATTACGGTTCATGAGATACAGCTCACTGACAGACAGACAGACGGATAGCGGAGGCTTACTAATAGGGTTCCGTTTGGCACCCTTCGGGTACGGAACCCTAAAAAAGTCGTGTCCTCTCCCTCCCTTTCCGGCGCCTTCTATACAACAATTACTTCCTCACCAAAGGAGGCGACGACGGCCCACGTCACCCACGTGACCCACCGCCCCAACTGGACCCACATGGACTGAACTATGAACAATTAGGGTCAGGGTACAAGAAAATACTACAAACATACTTAGTAACTCCGCGGTACGTACTACTATCGAACAAACAAAAACAATAAGTAGTTGGTCCAACCCAAATTAATTAACTGTCTACTCATAAAATCGATTAACAATATTTTTAATGTCACTTGTTTAAATGGCCTCGTCTCCTTGACCTCCGGATTAACAAGAAAATATATAACAGGACTTACTTTTTGATGCAAATGGTCATACATAACGACGACGTTTTTCAACACACAACACACTTACATAAATAAATAAACATAATAATATTTTGTGAAGAATATTTTGTGAGGATTTCTTTGTTTCGTGTCCCTAGCTTTCGCATTTTGAAGGAGAGGCAATGAGTCACTGGCTGGAAGCCGCCAAACAGTCTTTTAAACTCAATTAATAAAATATAAACCCGGCAGAAATATAAGTAAGTTGTACTGGATATTTTTATTTAACACTTTCGACTCCACCCATTTTCATAGAGCTCATACGCCATGCCGCCATACATATTGCAAGTTGACTCCCAGGGTCACCGGTATTACAATTGCGGTAAAGTTAACCCTCGAGGAGTGTGTCCAGCATTAGGATTGAAATCTTATTAAAATACTGATTTAATTTGCACAGTTTATAATGCCGAATTCGCTAAGAAAAACCTACATTTAAAATGAGCCCACCGCGAGGGCTCCTGGCATCCCATATGCGACTTGAGTGAACCCTCCGGGCAGGTTCCCGGCACCGAACGTGAAATAATTCTAATTAATGTTAATTTGTTGACAAAAATAAATAGGTAATTTAATGGAATTAATGTTTATTTATCATAATATTTTATTTATTTACACGACAGTAATTCATCGTTTTTTTTTGCCATAAAAGGCGTAAAGGCTCGTTGCTGATATTTAAATAAATCGCATATCTCTGACTAGTTTACGTACACATTCAGGGTCAAATTAAGTAAGCTATTTTGACCCTGTAATATCGGTGGTGTTCTTTCCCGCACAAGTACAGGAAATATCGGGAATGTAAAGTTGCAAAAAATTATAAAAATTATGCGTGTTAAAATGTATAGGTACCTACTGGTTTGTGAACCTAAAAGCGGTGCAATCATAGCCACTTTTCTAGCAAGTGTGTTATTAAATTATATTTTCGAGTTTTTTGGGGTTGAAACCCATGGACCGTGTTCGTATTCGTGAGTGCTATACTACTTACTAGTCGTCTTAAAGAAATTTCGTAACGTTTTGTTGAGACTTCTCCTGACCCAGGGGTTGGCTTTTTCCATGACCGAAGGCTAAATAGGTCTTGGCGATCAGCCTGTCTTTTGGGCACATTACCGGTCGACAGCGAAGATTGATTTAATGTGGGTGTATGACTACCTAATTATTTAGTTAACTAATTATTATACCTAAGTATGAAAACCGGCCAAGTGCGAGTTGGACTCGCACACGAAGAGTTCCGTACCACCGTACAATATTTAGCAGATATGACGTTAAAAAAAACTACTTACTAGATCTCGTTCAAACCAATTTTCGGTGGAAGTTTACATGGTAATGTACATCATATATTTTTTTTAGTTTTATCATTCTCTTATTTTAGAAGTTACAGGGGGGGACACACATTTTACCACTTTGGAAGTGTCTCTCGCGCAAACTATTAAGTTTAGAAAAAAAAAATATTAGAAACCTCAATATCATTTTTGAAGACCTATCCATAGATACCCCACACATTTGATGAATTTTTTTTTTGTGTTTCAGTTCTAAGGATATTATGCGAATAAAGAGTATGGGGAACCCCCAAAATTTATTGCTTTTTTTCTATTTTTGTGTGAAAATCTTAATGCGGTTCACAGAATACATCTACTTACCAAGTTTCAACAGTTTAGTTCTTATAGTTTCGGAAAAAAGTGGCTGTGACATACGGACGGACAGACAGACAGACATGGCCAATCTATAAGGGTTCCGTTTTTTGTCATATGGCTACGGAACCATAAAAATTAAGTACCTAAATTACCTAATAAATGAAGCATGATATTCGCCCACTCTCTTTTAAATAATTACATGTAATAAAGTACGGTCAGCAAGACATTCTAATAATACTTAGAATCTCTTGCTAACCTCGATGATTTTTAAATATCTAACCTACAACCTACAACTATTCTTAGCCTGCTTAGGTGGGTAGGTAGGTAGGTACACATTACAGACACTACGGAGTAGGTATAGGTTACCTACGTATATGTAGGTATATGTATAACCACAACCAGTAGAATTGAGTCGTTACAGCGAAAGCAAGTGACGATTATCGTGATAGCTAAAGTTCATAAAGTGTATACATTAGGTATGAATTGAATGGTAGAAATAAAATAAGTTAGTAATATACTTAGATAATGTCGGAAGGAAACTTGAAATAATTACCTAGGTATTGATTGCAGTTTGTGTTACCTAAAGAAAAGCTATTTCTGGACATCAAAAGAAGTTGTTGCAGTAGGTATATGTAATAATTACTAATATTATAATATAAAATGTTTACTGCCAAGGAAATGGTAAGTAGAAGTAAAATGTTTATTGGATTGTACCTACCTCTATAACTACCATTTTCTTGCTACGAGTACGTAGTAAACATTTTATTTCATGAGATCAAGAAAAAGTAAGAAACGAAACAGTGATCGATTCTGTTAAATAGAATAAAAGAATCAAATATTTACCTGAAGTTATATATCCGATAGTGAGCACCGCCAACAACGTCAGAACATTAAACGAGTGCATTTTGATGCAATGTTATTATATTTAGATGCACATATAAATTGATTTAGGAAAAGTTATCCATATACTAATCACAATTAATATTATGATGGCACTGTTGTGAGCGGGTGTTAGTTTGTCGAGGTAGAGTACTGCCCGTCGCAGCTGGCGGTAAGGTGGCCACTGATGCTGGCGAACGGCGCTTGGCTCTCGTCATGTTGCATAAGTACCGGCCGCAGTTGATACAGATTATCATTTGGGGGACACCAGTACCTACCTACCTACTTTCGCTACTTACCTACATTTATTTTGTTTCAGTAGATAATATTTGTAAGAGTCGTTCTCCTTGTCAGCAAATATTATAAAAAACGCTAAAGAATGCATAAGTATATAATTAATTTGTGAACGTACAACAAGCGTAACTTGTGTAACATGTCCTGGCTTAGAACACGTTGACTCTATGAGCTAATTTCAAAGCCTAAGTTGGTAACAACCAGTCCTACCTATCTATGCTCTGATTACAAAACATGTACCTACATACTGCATCATAGGGTCTGCATACATCCTATTCCCTTCGGTAAGTATTGCTTTAAATAATTTGCTCATTTCAAATTTGGAGCAATTCGGTATATTTACCTGTTTTTAAAGGATGTCACACTCCCACACGTTACTGTTAAGATATCGACTGCATAATATATATTACCTATTCTGCATATTGCATGCACAGCTGACCTAGAAAGTCTCTAACAATATGACCATAATATTTCGCCCTCCTCACTACAGATCGGCAGTAAAAAAGTACTTATAATCAAAGTGATGTAAGCTAAATTCAATTTAAGAAAAAACCAGGTCAACACCTTCAATAGCGCCCGCGTATGACGTATGCACGTGATGGAGCCAGAGACAGTCAAATCCGTTTCAATTTCCTTGTGAAGTAACGAAATAACTTGCTCAGGTCAATCCGTTATCTTTGGAACTAATACGAAGAGGTGCCAGCTGTTGTAATATTGCCTGCTAACATCCGCATAATAATATATAAAAAAAACAGACAACTTCGAGTAGGACTCGCGCCCTGAGGGTTTCGTCTCAAACCTGGCTTCACAGCTTATGCATTTCCAATTCCGGATCGAAGGACAAACTTAACTTTACAGTTGAAAAAATCTTTTGGTACAGTAGAGTGAAAATGTTCGTCTCCATAGGTTCATTGTTCTACGTCATAGCCACAGGTCACGGTCGATGCTCCAACTGCAATGCAAGTTTGTAATCGCAAAAACCAATAAGATTTTTTATGTAATTTATGTAGATAAGATCAGTCGCTTGACCCCGTGGCCACGATCTACACGCTCAAGCGACATGCGTCTTGCGACAGCGACTGCGGACAACACAAATGAAAGAATTTGTTTACAGCGTGCCACGAGACCACGAGTCACCGCGACCGACGCGACTTATTGCAGAGTATGCGGAGCGACGCACGGCGGCGGCGGCGGGCGGGGCGGTTCCGCGCCCAAAGAACAGCGGTCATAAATAACCTCCTAAAACTGTTTTTAGTGATTATTTCTTGTCGTGAACGATGTAAAATATTAATAAGAGACGTACGAGTAGATACTTGATTAAATAAAAAGGAATTTATTAAAATACAAATCATTATTAACGGTGTACAAGCAGCAGAAAATCTCTAAAAAATAATATTTAAATCGTATGCAGTTTTGTTCTTACAATTTGGTACCGAAATGCAATAAATTGTTGTTAAATCGATAAATTCTTAATTATTAAAGCTAAATACATAATCCTCATAAATAAAAATACTTTAAATTGTAACTTAATCTTGTAATTAAATATGATATTGTGCTATGGTATGACAATATTAAACAAAGGAAATCATATTTACAGCTTACACAATAAAAAGTCTAAAATAAACATGCAGCTTAAAACTTGAATGATTCTGTAACTTCCTCAGGTATAACCCCTTTGGGCACGCCACAAATGTGGTGATAAGTCCCCTCTTTGAGGAGTGGCTAGAGAGGCGCCACGGCGTCCTCCCCTTCCGCCTGCCGCAGGTCCTCGCCGGACACGGCTGTTTCGGGAGGTTCCTGTTCCGCATAAGGCGGGAGGAAACGCCCGGGTGTCACCACTGTGTGGATCGCCCATAGGACACGGTGGAGCATACGGTGGAGGTCTGCCCGGCTTGGGCGGAGCACCGCCGTGTCCTCACGGAGGCGATCGGCGGCGGCGATCTCTCGGGTCCGGCCCTGGTTCAGGCCATGGTCCGGAGCGAGTGTGCATGGGAGGCCGTCACTTCCTTCTGCGAAGCAGTAATGCTCGCGAAGGAGGAGGCGGAGCGCACGAAGGAGAGGCAAGATTCGCGCCCTCGCGCCCCTTATCGCCGCAGGAGTTGCCCCGGGCGTCGGGAGTCGCGAGCCGACTTCCGGCCACCGTAGGCGCGGGCTTGAGGACGGTGAGCAATGGGTAGCTCGCCGTCCGATTAGGACCAGGCCCGGGTCGACGGCGCGTCGTGTTCCACGCGCTCCTCAAAGAGATGTCAGCACCAACTGACGGGGTCCGTAAGGGCCAATGCCTGCTAGGGTTGCGAGTTTGTCCGGAAGGGATATCGCGGCCCCGGCACACAGGCAACGGAAGGAACACGGGTGGGTCTTAGTCAGTAAAAGTCTGACACGCCCTCCCGCTCCGCCCAGAGCGGGAGAAGTTATTTGATAATTTCCCACCACCAAAAAAAAAGGTATAACCCCTTACCGCATAGCTAGCCAAATATGGGCACTTATTTTCAAACGTTCGGAAATAAAAAATTATGTTATTTTACCCTTTACCGCATTACAAGACAGATCAGGCAACGTCCTAACTTCAATTAAAATACATGTGCTGCCATCTAGTGTACCGCGTAACGAAACTATAACCTGTCAAAATCAGTCGCCGGTTTAAATTTATTAAATTGATTTTGAGATCGTGTTTCGATTTTTCTTTCAATCTTCATATCGTGGTGCTAAGAAGACTTATCAAAGGTCTCAAAACACTGAAAACATGTAAGTAAAAAGTAACAGTTTAGCGACAATCATGCCAAACCTTAGCATGACAAATATGGAATATTATGCAGTAACGTGTAAATTAGTTTTCCATATTTGGCATTGTATGCATTACTAGTTATTTTTGCATTCAGCCAGATTTGGGAATATATGCAGTGAAGCATTATTTGATATTTTTTCAGAAAAATGGAGCCAATACGATTCTACGGTCTTGATATCCTACCAAATGAAAGCGAAGATGATGACGATGAACTAGCGGGGGATGATCCGGATGATCAAGATTATGAACCCAGTGGGAATTCTACGAGACGAAGTAACATAATTATTTAGCAGGCCTCTGTTGATCCGTTAGCTGCTGGTCCGTAGCGTTCGCGCACCAAACGCAAAAATATACCTGTTCGTTGAAATTGGCAAGACAAAGCTCTAGATTATAATGAAGCAGATTGCGCCTTTTTGGGAGACCAAAATATTCCTCAAGAAATTAAAGATTTAGATACACCTCTTCAGTTTTTGAGAGTATTTGGCAATTGATGAGCAAGTAATACCAACAAAAGCAAGGACTACTTTAAAAAATTACAACCCTAAAAAACCACACAAATGGGGATATAAGGCTTTTGTTTTGAGTGGTGCGTCAGGGCTGACATATGATTTTGAGCTCTATTGGGAGTACCTAAGCAGTAATGTAGCCATGCGCTTATCAAGCAGTATTCCAGAAAATATGAACTATAAATTGTTCTTTGATAATTGGTACACAAGTTTGCAGCTTATGGCTGAATTACATAAAAAAGGCATATTTCCGTTAGCTACCGTAAATCGGAAACGCCTCCCTAACCATGATCTACCAAATGCTGGCTGGACAAATGAAAAAAAAAGGGAGAGGTTATAGTGTTAAAGAAGTCGTAGAGGTAGAAGACGTAGATATATCCGTGGTTACATGGCTGTATAACAAAGTTGTCAACTTGGTATCAACCTATGTTGGAAAATATCCAGAGGTTCAGAGGTTCAACAGAAAGAAAAAACTATTTCAGACTGTGCCTTGCCCAAAAGCTGCGCTAATATATAATCGTTATATGGGAGGTGTTGCCATTCTTGATTCCATGCTTGGTTATTATCGTATCAAAGTGAGGAGCAAGAAGTGGTATCATAAAATATTTTTCCATATGATCGATCTAACATGCGTAAATAGTTGGATTTTGTGGTGTAAAACGCATGAAAACTACATGCCATTGCTGGATTTTAAATTAGTAGGTATTGGCCGAAGCACTAACAAGAGCTAACCAAGCATTTTACACGCCGACACGAAATCGCGGAAGGCCTGCTGCGGAAGAACCTAAGATAAGAAAAAAACGACGAATAGATTTACCACTGCCTGAAATTGCCAATGACGGCTTAGATCATTTGCCAGCATAGGTACACACAGGAACGACAACTCTGTAAGATGTATGGTTGCTCGGGCAAATCCTACATCAAATGTGAGAAATGTAATATACACCTTTGTCTAAGATGGGTGCTGAGAAAGGGGCGGCTGATACTCAGTGCCGGATTAGCCCTTAAACAAATTAAGCATGCTTAGGGCATCACGACTCGGGGGGCACCATGAGTAGCACCGAAAAATTTTTTGCTAGCACATGAAAGGCGAGGTTATTTAAAAACCCGCGCGTTTTGTCGGCGGGAGATGTCGTTTGTGAAAAAAAAGAACGTCTATGTTGCAGGATTGGTTCGATGCTTTATCAATGCTAACTAATATTATAAATGCGAAAGTGAGTTTGTTTGTTGGTTTTTTGTTACGCTTTCAGGCTAAAGCTGCAGAATGGATTTTGATGAAATTTGGCATTTGGGTAGACCATGACCTGTGTAGGACATAGGATACTTTTTATTCCCACGGGATGGAGACACATGCGGGTGAAATCGCGGGGTGCAGCTAGTATTATATGTATATGTCGTAGCCAGATCTTAGAATTGCTCTTTTCATGAAGTGTTCGACTTCGACCATTTTTTCCGATAACGGTTGTATGTCATGAAATGGACACCAACACAGGCAACGGAAGAAACACAGGTGGGTTTTAGTCAGTAAAAGACTGACATGCCCTCCCGCTCTGCCCAGAGCGGGAAAAGTTATTTGATAATTTCCCACCCAAAAGGTATCCATGGTTTGAGGGGTACTAAGGCCTGAAACTGCGATAAGCGGACGCCCGCGCGTTTCCATACAAAATTGCTCCGTTGCCGGAAACGCGCGGGCGTCCGACGCGGGGAGGCGGGCCCCGCGCCCGCGCCACATTTCCCGCCTCCGTGCGACGGACGCTGATGATTGTAATTTCATTGTAAATATGTGCGTGTGAGCGTGTATACACAGTGCGGAGGTGTAGTTTTGGCATGCTTCACTGTATTGTTCGCAGCGCTATGTCTTGGTTTTTGAATTGGTCTGAGGTGGTACCTACTTCGTTTGATTTTTGTATGCCGCCGCCATGATGCTCAACAAAATCAAAGCGACATGAACCTCTCTACCCGTGGATAATCTAGCAATTTTACGATATGATCACTAATGTTTGGCCACATCATGAAGTAGTACTTACGTCAAACGTTGATTACCTATTGAATGATCGGGACAGACCACATCATGATGTGACCAGCGGTCGATATTCTATTTCATGAAATGCAATTTTAAGATCTGGCCATGATATAAGAGGCAAATATGATAACAACATTGAACCAAAAAGCCATTGTCTGCGACATGTAAAAGTCGCAAGACGCATTAAAATAAATAAAAAATGCTACTCCATGTATCTCTTTCGTCTTTCGTACATATTCTAAGGCTATCTCCATTCTTAATATATATAAATTACGCGTCACGTTGTTTGTACGCGATGGACAAACTACTTAACCGATTTTAATCAAATTTGCACACTGTATGCAGTTTGATCTAACTTAAAAGATAGGGTAGGTAGGGTAGGTAGGTAGGTAAAGTAGGTAGGGTAGGTAGGGTTTATATTTGATTGATTGCGAAACAAAGTTCGCCGGGTCAGCTAGTAGAAATATAAATAACAGCTCGTAGCTAGTTATAAATAGGTTTTTTTTAGACCGATACTTACTACTGAGGGCCCACAGGCGTGGATTGCTTAGGGTATCAAGTAGTCTTAATCCGGCACTGCTGATACTTACTACATTGCCTGGGGCCTAGGGCGGCCAAGACTGCAAACCCGCCACTGGTTGTATGTATGTTACTGAAAATACAATACGCGACAGTAATTACCTATCATAATTATAGTATATTTGGTTAAGATTTTTCCGATTTCTGTCTTTTCTAGTACTCAAACCTCAGGTCCGTTAGAGTTTTGTGATCCTTTTTAACCGACGAAAAAAAAAGGAGGAGGTTCTCAAGTCGACACGTATATATACAATATATTTTTTTTTTTATGTATGACCACGCATAACTTTTTAACGATTTTTATTTTATTGGGGATTTTATTGGGATTTTATTGGGGCGCGGTATACCCATACCACGAAGTTGGTCCCATGTAAAATTGAAAACTAAAATCCACCCCTAAGGGTAAAAAAATTGGAGTTAATTGATTTTTCACCTGCTGAATTTTCAATTGCGAACCGATTCTGTTGTAATTTCGCGCACATGTTGTAATTCTGATGACACAACCATATAATAAAGACCTGGAGTTGATCTGATGATGGAGACGAAAGACAGTTGCGAGAGCTCCTCAGAAGTTTGCAGCAGCTACATAGTGTTTGGGCTTATTTCATTCACCTTGATGAGAACTTTAGACCTAGCTGGGGTATGTCCGCGTTCATTAAGGCTGCGACCGGCCCAGCGATTGAACGCGTCCCAAAGGGTCATGGCCATTAGGCTGGTCCGAGGATACCGCACGGTCTCCCGTGAGGCGGCGAGCCTTCTTGCCGGACTACCGCCAAGGGATCTGGAGGCAAAAGTCCTCGCGCACATGTGGGAGTTGCGCGAGGAGGCGAAACGCCGAGGACAACTCCGCTGCCAAGAGCAATCACGGCACAGCGGACAGAGCTCCGGCGGGATCTCATGGCGGCATGGAGAGTGTGATTGTCGCAACCCAGCGCTGGGCACGCCACAATTGTGGCGATAAGTCCCCTCTTTGAGGAGTGGCTAGAGTGGCGCCACGGCGTCCTCACCTTCCGCCTGACGCAGGTCCTCACCGGACACGGTTTTTTCGGGAGATTCCTGTTCCGCATAAGGCGGGAGGAAACGCCTGGGTGTCACCACTGTGTGGATCGCCCGAAGGATACGGTGGAGCATACGGTGGACGTCTGCCCGGCTTGGGCGGGGCACCGCCATGACCTCACGGAGGCGATTGGCGGCGGCGATCTCTCGCGCCCGGCCCTAGTTCAGGCCATGGTCCGGAGCGAGCATGGGAGGCCGTCACTTCCTTCTGCGAAGCAATACTGCTCGCGAAGGAGGAGGCGGAGCGCGCGAGCGAGAGGCAAGATGCACGCCCTCGCGCCCCTAGTCGCCGCAGGAGACGCCCCGGACGTCGGGAGTCGCGAGCCGACTTCCGGCCACCGTAGGCGCGGGCTTGCGGACGGTGAGCAATGGGTAGCTCGCCGTCTGATAAGGACCAGGCCCGGATCGACTGCGCGTTGTGTTCCACGCACGCCTCAAAGAGATGACAGCAGTCAGCACCAACTGACGGGGTCCGTTAGGGCTAATGCCTACCAGAGTTGCGAGTTTATCCGAAAGGGATATCGCGGCCCCGGCACACAGGCAACGGAAGGAACACGGGTGGGTTTTACTCCGTAAAAGTCTGACACACCCTCCCGCTTCGCCCAGAACGGGAGAAATTATTTGATAATTTCCCACCCTCAAAAAAAAAGAAAAAAAAGCTGGGGTATGACCGTCATCGAGGGTCCGACGATGGTGACGAAAGGCTGTTGAGGAAATTCCTTACTTGAGGAAAACAATTAAATTAAATGGTAAATCAAAAGCGAAAAATATTTTTTTTTTACAAAAAATTAAACCAACGAAAAAACAACTGAAAAGCGAAAAATAAAAAATTACCATGTAACTAAGCTCCAAAACCTATTTAAGTAACAAATTTTGAGGCGGTGCCAAACATTAACCGAAGATTCATCAAGCTACCATTAATTAATTTGTTGGATGGGCGCCCGCGCCTCCTCAAAATTTGTAACTTATTAGTTTAGGAGCACTAAAAGGCAATTTTTTATTTTTCGCTTTTCAGTTTTTTTTTCGTGGTTTTAATTTTTTATAAAAAAGTTTTATGAAACAGAATCGGTTGGCATCAAAAAAAGTTTTTGCAAAAACTGCCCATTTTCTTGTAGCAACAACGGTTAAGGGACCTACCCTTGCTCACACCCTTGCTGCCCCATTTCAAAAACCCAACCTGTTTATTACGAGTATACCGAACCCAAATTGTTCTCGAGTTTGACGCCTTAGTAAAAAACAATGCGCTTTATGTGTACTTATAAAACATGCAACTATTATTGATAAAAAAATAAAAATATGCCAGAATGGGTGATCTCCTTTCTATCAATACTATCGGGTTCACACGGTAGAAAGAGATTTGAACCGTCTGAACAGACTTTCAATCAAATTGAATTTCAAATTCAAAGTATTTTTTGTTGAACAAGTTGTTCAACTAAAATCGAACCGTGTGAATCCGGAATTAAGACAAAATCGCTTTTGAATCTTGTGACTTGTGACACGCAGCGACTTTAGTCGCTGGCGATTTCAAAACTTCACATCACACAGATTTTAACTGCCGATTTGTCGCTAGCGATATCAAAATCTGGGTGGAAGTTTAATTTTAAAATCGCTGGCGACCACTGCGTGTGTACTTAACCTTAGATAAGAGCGATAGCATATAAAGGCCATCGTTCAGATTGCTTTTTTTCGATTCTATGCTACTCAATCGTTGCACCAGTTCCATAAATATAAATATGCACGAAAGGAAAATGTCGCATAGCTGGTAGATGGATGGAGCAAAAAACTAATGTCGTGCTGATAGTGATGTAGGTACATGCTCGATAAAGATATAGATAAAGGAGTTTCAGTTTATTATTTTGAAACTTCCTTCCTATCCGCGGCAGACGTACCGGGCAACGAAGGGCGTGCAAAGAGCTCCAGCTGACAGACTTGGGAAGTCTGTCGCCTGAACAGAAACAGACCCGAGACGGCGGCGATACGTTTCGCGCTCGTCTTTCAAGAGGTACTGCTTAGTACAGTTCGTGCCACTAAAGATGAGACTTGACACACCACGTGGTTTGACTTGCGCAGTAGACGATTTATTGGTCTCTTTAGCGGTATAAGGTCTGCAACGGCCGCGCCGCCAGGGAGTCATCGGGTCGGTGGAAAGAGCGCGGGAGGCACGATCAAGTCTCATCATTCGTGGCGCGTAATGTACTTACGAAATGGCCGCAGAGGGCGACAGGTTCCGCATGATAGTCATGCGGGCCCAAGGCCTGGCAGGGGGAGCGTTTCAAACTGCGCAAATGCGGTTGGTGTGGTTTTACTCAGTAGGAATCTGATAGACCCCATCGCCTGCTGCCGCACCTATCTAATTACGCAACACATTTTCGTAAATGATGACGACTAATTTGTTTAATTTTGACAGTTCAACAACATTCATTGCGTTATTTACGTTGTTGAGCAATTTTTTTTCAAACGTATTATGCAATGGATTAGCAATCTGTTTCAAAATGATTCAGATTCTGATTGATCGTGTGTTACGTAATTAGGGTACAGGGCGTAGGACATCCATGAGGATTTCCACACGTTTTAAAAGGATATACTTAGAAAGTTAATTAAATTTATTCAATTCATCCAAAAATGATTTACATTTGTCTCGTAATATTTTAACAGCTTCTACAAATATCACATTAGGCTGCATGGCTCCAACAGACTCCACATTAACTGAAATAAAAGATGTTTTAATATCGCGACATTATTAGACATTTATTTCAGCCGGAAAATATCTACTGCTAGATATAGGCCTACCCCAAGCTTCCCCACAAGAACTGGTTCTGTGCTTCTCACATCCTTCTTACATGCTTCTACGGCATGCAAAATACATGGTTGGATGTGGAGTTGCAGACACCAGCCCATTGTAAACATGCTGCTTGTACCTTTCTGTATACAACTTAAACAATTGAATTAAAATAAAGGACTTTTAAGAATACATACATATAAAATGGTCTCGCACTCTGCTCAATATGACAGCATCTTTTATTTCATCGTATCTGTAGACATTTCTGCTGCAAGTGTCATATCTGGCGTCTCGTACATAAGCCCGCCCTTCCGAGTCTAAGCTGATCACTCCTGGCGCAAAGCAACTTTGTAGCAACGATGCTTCACTGCCGCGCACTTCACGCGTCAATGTCACTTCCGGTAATAGGCGGTAAGACGCGGTTGCTGAGAAAATAACATAATAATAATATGTAAAGATATGAATTACAGATTACAGGTCTGTTTCACCATTTAGTCAACATTTTTGTAGAAAATTACAGGTGATTATTATTACTTACCGACAGGGGAAAACTTAGCATGGTCTCTGCCAATACCTTTGACAGTAATAAGGCTTAGATCCAGCTCATGACCTGGCCTCATCTTCGACACAAGTATATCTCCATGCACTGGGCCAATGTCTGCTTCTTTATGGACTGAAGCTTGATTTCCAATAGGTTGCCATTTTATTTGTGATGAATAAACTGAAAAATAAATAAACATTATTTAGTTAGGTACACCTCTCCCTTACCCTTCTTAGTCGTAGTCTTTAATGGCGGCAGTAAGGGACCATAACAAGGGAAAAGGAAGGGAGGAGAAATTAAATACCGCCAGCATTGGTTTACCCGGTGACCCAAAACCGGTTTACATCGCGGAGCAATTGTCTACCACTGCTAAAAAGTTATTCTATCAGGCTCGAGAATATGCCAAGAATAATAAATATAAATTCTGCTGGATCTCAAATAGTAACATTTTCTTACGTAAAATAGAAGGTGACAAGCAAGTCTTAATTCATTCAGAAAAGTGTCTTCTTGATCTTGATAACCAAATTTCAATCTGACTAGTTCAATGTACTAAACTGTCAACTTCCTTAATTATTTTTACCTTGCTTGGTTATGTAAAAAATTCGCAACACATACATTACACTCAAAACACAACATATAAAAACCAAAATTATTACACTATACTATACACCAATACTATGATATACACCCAACAACACTTACTGACATATATAATAATGAGATGTTTCGCTCTTATTCTGATCTATGTAATATCTAATTATCATGCGCTATTTTTTAGTTATCATTTGGAATACAAATGGACTCATTAAAAAACATTAATGATGACTTGGACAATCTTGGGCTAGGCAATTCCTTTTCATGTGGCCCACAGGATTGTGCACGTTATTTTGTTACTTTTGAGAGTAATATTAAAATACTACATATGAATATCCGCAGTGTTAAGAAAAATTTTGATCAATTACAGGCTCTAATATACTTAACGAAAATCAATATTGATGTTATTGTTTTAACCGAGTGTTGGCTTAGTAAAATAAACAACCCTCCAGCACTGGATGGTTACTTATCACACTCGACGAAACTAACTTCGAATCAAAATGAAGGTGTAATTATTTACTCTAAATCAACCCTTAACGCCACAATTTGGGAACCTTCATTGACTAACTCTAATTCTCTGGTGTGTCAAATAGATTCCAAGCTTGCACTTGTTGCTATTTACCGCTCTCCATCCTATAATACTGCTGCGCATATAGAAAACTTCCTTTCAAGCCTAAATAACTTACTAGAGGGTCTCTCTTCATACCCAAACATTGCACTAATTGGTGATCTAAATATTGATATAAAACCTGGAAGTAGTAACCCACATAGCTTGGAATATCTGATTTTAAGCGCTTCTCATGGCTTAATACCTACTCATTTATTGCCCACCAGACTAGAAAATTGTTTAGATCACGTTTTATTAAAGTCAAAATTACCATCTACCACATTAGTACTCGAATCTTACATTACAGACCATAAACCTATTATATTGATGCTAACAAATGCCAAAAGAAACCAAAATCCAAAATTCTCTAAATCTCGTCCCAACTTAGACGCGATCAAGTCAGATCTAGAAGATATTAACTTCGCGGATATTTATTACATTCAAGACACAGATGAATTGGTAAACACTTTTATATCACTAATTAATACCGTAATAATAAATAATACAACTAAAATTACAATTCCAAGGAGACAAAGAATCTTGAAACCGTGGATTACCCCTGGCTTGTTGAAATGTATTCAGAATAGGGACCGAATGCATATGAGTTTTAAAAAATCACCTAACAATACTACGCTAAAGATAACTTATACACGTTATAGAAATTTCTGCAATGACTTGCTTCGAAAGCTCAGAGTAACCTATGAAAAATGTGAACTTCAAAAAGCCCAATGCAATCCAAAAGAACTATGGAAAACCATTCAAGAAATAACAAATACACGTAAGGTACGCACCAGTCCTGACAAGCTGTTAAAAATTAACGATAATCCCCAATCCTCGGTGAATCAGGTATGTTCATTTTTTAGTAACATTGGTAAAAATTTAGCGGATGATATAATTAAAACAAATAGGCAAGCCACGACACCTCCGAACAGAGATCCAGGCGAAAGTTTAACCCCAATTGACTCTCTTGCCTTACTAGAAGTCAATGAAACTGAAGTTGATTCAATCATTTCACAATTACGTAATGACTGTGCAGTGGGTTGGGACGGAATATCATCATCTCTGTTAAGAAAATGTCGCCAGTTGTTAGTGCCTCCTTTGACTTATATCTGCAATCGCTGTATTCAAACAGGAACTTTTCCTGACGCACTAAAAAAGGCCATCATTCTTCCAATATACAAATCCGGGAACAGAAACTGTGTAAATAACTACCGGCCAATCTCAATCCTGCCAGCGATTTCTAAAATAATCGAGAAGATCCTCAATAAGCAACTCAAAGGATTCTTGAACAAGCACCGCATCATCGCGGAAAACCAGTATGGTTTCAAGGCTGGGGTATCGACAGAGGATGCTGTTTTGGACCTTACACAATTTGTGGCAAAGGAACTTGATGGTGGGTCTAAATGCTTGGGCATATTTCTAGACCTCTCAAAGGCCTTCGACACAGTTTCTGTTCCCAAACTCATAGCAAGGATGGAACATCTGGGTGTACGAGGCACAGCACTAGAAATGTTTAAGGACTATCTTAAAAATCGCTCACAGTTCGTTAAAATAGGTGATTATGTCAGTGATGAGGAAACTGTGACCTATGGCGTGCCCCAGGGAAGCATATTGGGGCCCACTATGTTCCTAATTTACATGAATGACCTCTGCAGAATGATTCTCCCTAACTGCAAGATATACGCGTATGCGGATGACACTGCAATCGTCATTTATGGTCCTACTTGGGATGCAGTTAGAGCAATGGCAGAACACGCTCTTAGTCAGATCATGAATTGGTTTCACGATAGCCTACTAACTCTCAATTTAGATAAGACCTGTTACATTCCTTTCGCGATCCGACGTAATACTATGCCCCCTAAGGACTTTACAATAATTGCTCACTCATGCCAGAGTTCATCCAATACTTGTACTTGCCCTACACTGGACAGATGCGATAGTGTCAATTATTTAGGCTTGCAAATTGATGAATGCCTGAGATGGGACAAACAGATCGATATGATAACTTCGAGAATATTGCGGCTCATTTACGTTTTCAAATCGCTAAGAGATCCCGCCGACATGGGCACATTGAGAATGGTTTATTTTGCACTGTGTCAGTCTATAATTGGATATTGCATTACTGCGTGGGGCGGTGCATCAAAGACCAACTTACTGAGAGCTGAGAGAGCTCAAAGAGCTGTACTAAAGGTTATGTGTAAAAAACCATATCGATATCCAACTAGACAACTCTACGACGACTGTAAGGTCCTGACTGTACGACAACTATTCATTCTGCAGTCAGCCCTCAGGACACATAGATCCATGCCTAAATCAAACCCTAAAAAGCGCACAAATGTCCCGTCAGGCGTTAAACATAAAACCTCTTTTGCCCAACACCAATTTTACGTCTTAAGTAAACATTTATACAAAAATCTGCATAAAAAGCTAAACATACTGGATTTAAATAGATATATGTTAAGGAAAGAAATAAGCCAATGGCTATTACAACAAGACTATGTGGCTACAGAGAATCTGCTTACTTACGTAACCTAATAAAAATCACATACATACTCATAGATCACATCTCACACTTTATATCCAGTTATTACATATTTACTAAATTTACGAATCACTTCCCCCACACACACTCATACACACACCCACACCCCACACACACACACACATATCACTCACACTCCGCACACCCACACACCCCTACACATACATACACATGCATGTCTCCATCATTCACATCCCTTGTGTAACGTAGAATTAGTTTTTGTTGTTTTTTTTTATTTCTATTTCTGTACAGCTGTTAGTACAAAACATTGACACTGTCTTCACTTGTTTCTGGTTGTGAATAATAACGGAATCCACTTGGCTGAACCCTATCTTTTAAGATACAGGCTAGTCCTAGTTTAAAAGATAGAGTCTACTATTGCATCATATTGTAAATATTATTTAAAACAATGTATACAGTGCAAAGTGCTATGTTTTTGTGAAATAAATACTTTTTATTATTATTATTATTACCCTTCGGGGAACAGGTATGATGTTATGTTTTGTTACTTAGTTTGCTTTTTGACGTGACAACGTCTTATAAATTGGTTTGCCGGGTGACACTTCAAGAAACTGCGTTACGCTCCGCTCACGTTATGCGCTCACAATGAGAGCGAGTGAGAGGCACGCGTCCCTTCCACTCGGGCATGGTTAGCCCGCCTAAGAGCGAGAGAGACAGACATAAAAAGTGAAAGGCACGCGTCCCTTCATTTGTTCCTACTATACGAATGAATATTCACATTAAAATTATTTTACCACTCAAAGTCGTTGTCACGTAAAACTTTCGCCCGTATACCGACTTTACAGGCAACCAATTTTTTTTTTCAATTTATAATTATATATTTTTTATTAAATAATGTTTTAGAATTATTATAATTGCAGTTGCCAATTTTTAATTTTGTTTTCCATTACTGTAACCAGTGAATGAGATAAACACTTACCACTATGGTTTTCATATAAATCCTCAGCCCTGTATGAATCTTTTGGTTGTGATTTATTTAAAGTGCACTTTACTTTCACTGAAAACTCTAAAGTGTTAAACTCAGTTCCCTCTCTTGCTTCTGTAAACCAAAAACAAACATTAATCTAGGAAAAACAATCAAGTATGATAGACAAAAACTGGCAGAATATTGAAACTTCACTGAGGCTGAAAGTATCTAAGAGTCACAAAGGTCTTAAAACTAACAACAGACCTTTTATGACGTGCAAGTGACAGTGAACCTTATGGTGGTGAAACAATATTTCGAGGTTGACAATATCTAGTGAAAGAAAAACAAAGGTCAGAGGGTCGTCTTAGGGGAACTCTGCTTACCTTCAGGGCGATATTCAAACAATCTTGGGTCTGCCTTGAGGGGAATCAATCCTAATCTGTGTGCTAACACTTCGTCCTGAATAATTGAAGTATTGTTTCTTATCATCACTTTCTCAATAGCCATGCTTGGGACTTCACTCAACATCAACCTCCGAAATGCATTGGCAAATGCAGGCTGTATGCCAATTAAGTCAAATTCCATTTCGAAATTATCCATTCGCACGATAACTATCCGAAACTTCTTTGCGAATTTTTTAAAGTTCCACTTTTCGTCAGCCATACCGTAATCGTTAGGTGCATTCTGCAATAAATAATTAAGAGGTTACAAAATAACAAAAATGAGACCGTAGTGTCGACAGTCTTGGTATGGTAAGTAAAGGTGTTTTTAATTAATCATTTGAACTGTTTTACAATCAGACTAGACTAATACATTACATTTTATTCCTACCAGGTTTGCTCAACAGTAATCTAGGCCCTAAATTAAAACCCCATCAAATTACGGTCACGTAATTGTAGTGCAACATAATGTTTGGAAGAATTTACCTTTACACGAAATTCTTCTAAAAGGACACGCGGTTTCTCGTCTAATTGGGGCATTTTACGTTTTATTTATGATAATTAATTAATTTGATAAAGGTAAACACGTGCACTTAGTGGTGCAACAACAAACAAAGTTGGGCTGGCTGTCATTATTGACACATGACATTTTCATAATTTCTGAAATGACAAAGGCTGCATTCCGAGTTACGTTGTAATCGATTTGAGCATGTTAACACCCGTACAGTAAGCGCGATAACGATGTGCCGTGAATCGTCATAGAATGACGTCATGACTTGCCTTTTTCTAATATCACCGTGAGCTGGCAAAAATGACAGTGCTGTTTTGTTTTGAGCCGCATCATATCTAACTAACGTGGCATTTTCGAATTTGTACTTCTGGCTACCGTTCGCCACTTAACCAAAGAAGAAGAAGAAATTTGTGGTATAAACACAAAGAAATATGAAATACAAATTTTGACGTTGAGCGAGCACTATGAGCGCGTTCAAGAGCGTTCGGGATTGTTGACAGTCCTTAGCTGTCTTAATCTTGTTATACGGAACGCAATTTATTGACGTCGGCGCTGTGAGCGATGTTCTAATTCGGAAAACGACCAAAGAGTGCGCGCCACCGCTGATGTCCTTCTAACGCGGCGTTATCTATGACATTGCTTCACATAAAAAATGTAGTTCCACAATTTTCCGCCGGCCTTCTTTCGTGGCACGCACGCTAATAAATGTACATTAAATATGGGGGCCAGCAATGCCCCGCCAAGTCAAACAAACAAAGGCACAGCCGTACCATCTTTTCTCGAAACTATTCAGGACATTTTCGACCCCCTGTATCTATAACTTCGTTGTGGGTAAGCCCTCTTGGAAAATGCAGGCTAGAAGCCTGCATTTTCAGTGCCCAAGAGGGCTTAGTAACTAGGAATATTCCCAAATTACATTCAATTTGAATCTGTAGTTTAAGAACTTGCAGGTCAATGTTCCTGGTTTTTGTTACTGGTTTTTTGTCCCATTTTAGATTTTCATAATATTTTTTTATTTTTCCACTAACAACTTTTTTTCAAACAATTAAAATCTGTAGTACCCTTGTTTGGTAAGTAGTGTATTAGGTACTGAGACTTTCAAATATAAATGCATTTGTTTTTATAGGGTGCTTATTGATGCAGAAAACCGCGAAAAGAGAATAAAAATATTATGAAAGAAAACAGACTGGTGGTTACTCCGAAGAGAACAATTACATATTTTCTTATCACTTTCGTATGGCAAAAATCCATGGCCATATGTTTTTGCAATGTCTCATTTATTTGAAAAGGTTCCTATTCTTGTTGTTAAATTTGAATGAAACAGATGGCGTGCGCGCATCGCTTGACGCAAGTCGCATAGCAAGTCGAATCGCCCGAGGGCGCCGTAGACCTAAAGTCGCTGCGTATATCCGTAGCATTAGTTACGAAAATAATGGGAGCATAATTATGACATAATACGTATTATTTAGTAATAAATTCAATGAACAGGATGATGCTATCTTATTTATACTAGAAACTAGTGGATGCCATGCTGCCAATGCTCTCGGCACACTCTCTCACTGGATGAATACCTACGTTATTAGGGTCTCAGAGGATCTATTCTGTGCTAAGTCACAATATTTCCAACAACCACGGGTTTCGTATTCTTCGCTGCTTCATCATCATCATCATCATTGACAGCCTTGTTCCACCCACGGCTGAGTATAGGCCTCCTTACTTCACTACTTAGCACCTAAGTAATAGCAACTTGTACATATGGGGTGTAGGCCTTTTTTTTGTTTTTTTTTTGAGGGTTGGAAATCATCAAATGACTTCTCCTGCTATGGGCGGAGCGAGAGGGCGTGTCAGACTTTTACTGACTAAAACCCACCCGTGTTCCTTCCGTTGCCCGTGTGGCGGGGCCGCTATATCCCTTTCGGACAAACCCGCAACCCCAGCAGGCATTGGTCCTTTCGGACCCCGACAGTAGGTGCTGACATCTCTTTGAGGCGCGCGTGGAACACAACGCGCCGTCGACCCGGGCCTGGTCCTTATCGGACGGCGAGCTACCCATTGCTCACCGTCCGCAAGCCCGCGCCTACGGTGGCCGAAAGTCGGCTCGCGACTCCCGACGCCCGGGGCGTCTCCTGCAGTGACTAGGGGCGCGAGGGCGAGCATCTTGCATCTCCCTCTCGCACTCCGCCTCCTCCTTCGCGAGCATAACTGCTTCGCAGAAGGAGGTGACGGTCTCTCATGCACTCTCGCTCCGAATCATGGCCTGAACTAGGGCCGGACGCGAGATCGTCGCCGCCGATCGCCTCCGTAAGGACACGGCGGTGCTCCGCCCAAGCCGGGCAGATCTCCATCGTATGCTCCACCGTGTCCTCCGGGCGATCCACACATTGGTGACACCCGGGCGTTTCCTCCCGCTTTATACGGCACAGGAACCTCCCGAAACAACCGTGTCTGGTGAGGACCTGCGTCAGGCGGAAGGTGAGGACGCCATGGCGCCTCTCAAGCGACTCCTCAAAGAGGGGACTTATCGCCGCAAGTGTGGCGTGCCCAGTGCTGGGTTGCGACAATCGCACTCCTCATGCCGCCATGAGATCCCGCCGGAGCTCTGTCCGCTGTGCCGTGATTACTCGCGGTAACGCCCCGGCGTTTCGCCTCCTCGCGAAACTCCTATATGTGCGCGAGGACTTTTGCCTCCAGATCCCATGGCGGTACTTAGTCCGGCAAGGAGGCTCGCCGCCTCGCGGGAGACCGTGCGGTATCCTCGGACCAGCCTAATGGCCATGACCCTTTGGGATGCATGGGGTGTCGGCCTAACGTTACCTACGCAATAAAATAAAAACATTCAGAATATTCTGTAGCAAGCAGAAATTACTCAACTAATAAAAAATTGGATAGGTAAGTTAATGACTTCTGCAACATGTCGAATTTTAAGTCCATAGCAGTATCTAAAGTCGTTGACTGAATGGTCGTGACATGCAGACAGACAGGCACAAAGTAAACGGTAATTGCTCACAGCCTCAGTAGGTACACCAAAGTACACCACCACGTAAACAGGTGCCAGAAGTAGTAACGTCGATTCGCAGTTCGTTTCACTCTTGACGCAATCGACAGTGTTGTGATTGTGATCATGAAGATATAGATAAAATCTATATCTTCATGATTGTGATCCCACTGTCACATGGTATCATTTTAGGCTTATCTAAAGGGGTAAACAGGAATATTACTTATTTGCACATGCATTCTATAGCTAATTAACCTTTTAGCACAGATTTTATTAGAAACGGAGGCCGCGCAAGAAGAACATTCGTATTTAATGAGGTGAAAATGGAAGGAAAATAAAAAGGATGAAAAATTTCATAGGTTTATTATTATTTATTTTAGTACGTAGTGTGTATTACTAACATATTGGATCAAGGTTAGATATAGTTTTTGCCCTGGCTGGAGGCTATGAGTCTAGAGTATATAACACTGGAGGATCCTTAAGCGCAATATCCCGAACAAAAAAGTCTGTCACTTTTGGCGATGGACGCGGTAGCTACAAAAAAAAAAAACAAGAGCTGCTCGACCGGAAAGAGAAGTTACCATCAACATTTTTTATCGATATCGATGTCCATACGCAATTTTGCTTGAATCCATGAAATAAAACAGCTGTTGCATAAATAATACCAGTCTGTAACTGTCCCAATGCAGGGCAAACGCCTCTTCTAATACAGAGAAGGCACGAGCATTGATCACCACGCTTGCTCAAGACGGGGTGGCGATTTCAATTAACTACTAGTATAAGTCCAGGTTTCCTCACAATGTTTTCTTTCACCGATGTCAGTAATGTCCAAGATAAACTCAGAAAGTACATAAGAAGGCGAGGCCTTAACCACTGGGCCATCACGACTGATGAATCATCGATTCTATCGCACTTCGTAAATCGTTCATAAAAAATAAAGGTTTTTATGAACGTACTAGAACATTTGTTCTTGTACTTTTACAGAGGCGCAGTGCTCGTAAGGCTTCTCCAGTGATAAATAATCTAAGTTTTGAGTGTAGTAGCTTAAGTTGGCCACAGGAAAGCCCGGTTAAGTAGTCATGACCTCAGTGGTCAGGTACGAGATGCCCTACATAAAAAAAAAACTTCAATTATTACTTATTTATTGACCTCGAAAGTGAACGCATCTCATTGTTGTTGCCCGCTACTTATCGGTGACTCATACGTCCGGTGTTTGTGTTCAATGATTTCTAAGAAGATTTCTAAGAATTGCTAATAATTTTGTTAAGAGTGTGTGATGAAATTCCAAGAACAGGGTGAGTATTTTGTGATTATTATGTTTTACGCATTTATCTATAATTATGTACTTTTCGTTTTATGTGGGTGCTACGCCAACCTAATTTTCACAGTATTTTTTTCTGTTACTGTAGTTTTATCAAGAGCTGCAAAATTATAATTAATTTAATATATTAGCAGTAAAATTATTACATTTAACTGTAAAGGCCTTAAGCGGTCGATGGATTGTGTGAGAACTTCTTGTGGCAAGGCAGAATTATAATAACGTTACAGGAGACGTGGTTACCTCCACATGATATCCCACTGCTGGGCACAATTAGTGATGATTATACGTATATTGGCAAATCTTCGGTTGATACGTCAACTGGATGTTTGAAAGGAAGACCTTATGGCGGATTGGCGATTCTATGGAGAAAAAAATCGTTTGTGTTTGTCACTCCCGTGGATTGCAGTAGTGATCGGTTAGCAGCGTCTAAAGTAGTGGTGAATAGCGATTGTGCGGTATTAATTGTTTGTGTATATATGCCTGTTGAGTCCAGAGATAATCTTGTCGAGTTCACGGAATGCTTGAGCGGAATATGTGCAATAATAGACAGTAGTAGCGTAGAATCAGTGCTCGTACTCGGTGATTTTAATTCCCACCCAGGCGGTCTCTTCAATAATGAACTCATGAATTTTTGTGTGGAGCAAAGATGGGTATGTGCTGACGTGGAACGCCTAAGCCTTAACGCAGGTGACTATACTTTTATTAGTGATGTTCATGGCTTTTGTCGGTGGTTTGACCATTGTGCTACTACTGAAATAGGTTATAATATTGTATCTAACGTAAAAATCCATTATAATGTATTCTGGTCTGATCACTTTCCTGTTGAAATAGAGTGCAATTTTAATAATATTGTAAGACATAGGAAAGTTACTTCAAATTGTGTACCTAACAAAATAGTTTGGGGAAATAGGACCCCTGAACAAATCGAGCTGTATCATGAAATTTGCAATAATAGTCTTAAATGTATCGACTTTCCGCAAGAATTTCAGTTATGCGCTGATAAATATTGTAATAATTTAGAGCATCATAAATGTATAGATTTAATGTATAACAGTATAATAGAAACACTGCGTGAGGCGAGTATAGAGAGTTATGATATTGTTACTCATCATTGTTATCAAAATAGAAAATCGGTACCTGGCTGGATTAAGCACGTAAAGAAGGCACATGAGGAGGCTTAAAAATAATTTCAAAAATTGGGTCTGGCATGGGAAACCATCATCTGGATGCAATTACGACGCTATGTGTAAAAGTAGGAAAATTTTCAAATCACGACTCAAGTGGTGTCAAAACCACGCAGAACAAATTAAAATTAAGTTCTAAGAATGACTTCAAAAAATTCTGGCAATGCACTAATAAACCAAATATAAAGCAGATTCGGGCTGAATGCATTAACTCTGAAAGGGATGCTCGTAAAATTGCTAATATTTTAGGGGTATGAAGAACAGGATGTAAAGTTCACTCATCCACCATAGAAAAGGGAGGATCCTCCTCAACCAGACGGGTGTCGTGTCTGGCGGGCAACTGCCCAGAGGTTGAAGTCGGGAAGCTTGTATATATGTTTATCGCGCGGTAAACTCTAATTGCGCGATGCAGGATTTGTGTGACGTCAGGATGTTGTGTGACGTCAGGTCTTTGATGCGTGGTTTGCATGTAGCGATGTAGATGCCGCTACATCACTCCCCTCCGGAGACCGGAGGTCGTTAGTGGGGTTTTTTTTTTTTTTTCAGGATGGGAAATCATCAAATGACTTCTCCCGCTCTGGGCAGAGCGAGAGGGTGTGTCAGACTTTTACTGACTAAAACCCACCCGTGTTCCTTCCGTTGCCTGTGTGCCGGGGCCGCGATATCCCTTTCGGACAAACCCGCAACCCCAGCAGGAGGTCGATAGTGGGCTGAGTCTTGAATCTTGCGATGCTTCACAGTGCCAGCTGTGGTTCCAGTGAGTTCGAACCGGGTGCCGCATAGTTCGCGGTGAGTCGGAACTGTCTGCGGTGGTTCCCCAGTGAGTCGGGGTAGCGCTGCGTTATGATCCAGTGGGTCGGATGTGGTACAGCGCTGGGTTGTGGCTGAGGGTGATGACCAGGAATGCGCGTTCGCTGCATGCTGGTGGTCAGTAACAATAGTTATAGCAATAGTTAAATGTAAAACAGCAGATATTTGTGATAAAAGTAACTACTTATCGTCCCATATCCCTGGCAACAATCCTGGCTAAGGTAATGGATAGTCTAGTATGATAATGGTAATTAAATGTCGTTAAGTGGGCGGATTGCTTGTCTGAGGAGTACAAGCTAGAGTGTGGCGTGAGGCAAGGGGGAATATCCTCGCCCACCCTTTTTAATGTATATGTGGATAGCCTGATTGGCGAGCTCAGCAGCATGCATGTAGGTTGTCATATTGATAGAGTTGTTGTCAATAATATAAGTTATGCCGACGCCATGGTGCTGCTGGCCCCGTCAATTAGTGCCCTTCGTCTTCTGCTTAAAGTTTGTGAGCGGTATGCCGAGAGTCAACACGACACGACGTTTCGACGTTTTCGACACGGTTGGCGCAGTGGCTGAGCGATCGACTGCTGCGTAACGTGTCGCGGGTTCGATCCCCGCACGGAACAAATATTTGTATGATCTGCAAGTAGTTGTTCCGGGTCTGGGTGTTAGTGTATGTGAGTTTCTATGTTTGTAAACGCACCCACGATACAAGAAGAAATTCTTAGTGTGGGGCAACGTTTTTTAAAAAAAAAGAAAAAGAAAAGAAAAGAAGTCATGGTCTCAAGTATAATTCTGCCAAGAGCGAGTGTATGTTTTTTGGTCTTGGTGATAAAACCCCTCATGAACCTCCACCTATTTTGCTGT
Source organism: Agrochola lota (assembly GCA_947364205.1). NCBI lineage: Eukaryota > Metazoa > Arthropoda > Insecta > Lepidoptera > Noctuidae > Agrochola > Agrochola lota. The sequence continues at coordinate 12,122,635 of OX376235.1, read as the reverse complement.
ACGGTTCTCCTCTCGCTAGAGTGAAGAGGTTTAAATATCTAGGACACATTATCACCGATGATCTATCTATATCCGGACAACGAGGACATTGAACGGGAACGCAGGGCGCTGGCGGTCTGGGGTGTTGGCTCGCAGGTTTGCTCGTTGCTCATCTGAAGTCAAGTTAGCGCTATTCAAAGCATATTGCCAATCTTTATACACGAGCAGCCTGTGGGTTAATTTTACTCAAAGGGCATACAGCGCTCTGCGGGTACAATAGAATAACGTCTTCAGGATGTTGTTGTGGTTGCCGCGGTTCTGCAGTGTTTGCCGAAGCGCGTACGGATGACTTTTACGCAATAAGACGCAAGCGTGTGGCGTCACTGATGGGCAGAGTACGCGGCAGCAGCAACAGCATTCTGAGGATAGTTGCAAGTAAATATCAGTGTCCGATACACTCGCTCTGGGTTAGCATTGTGGTTGGAACGGTAAAATAAAATGTTTTTGTTTTAGTTATTATTTATATTTAAATTCTTTACCTACTAACATAGTTTATAAGCTCCTGTTGTTACTAACCATAATGGATCATGTTATCTGACAAATAAAAAAAAAAAATTTTTTTAAATGTTGGCTCCAACTGGCCCGGTCCTGCCTTTCGATTCTGTAAAAATAACACCGTGAAACTTAGGTGAAGCGAGCGTGAAGTGAGCTGTCAATAGTGTTAATCCCTAGCATCCTGCCGGTCGATTCTGTGGCAGTGACAGCTCACTTCACGCTCACTTCACCTAAGCTTCACGTTAATATTTTTACAGAATCGACCGACTGATTTAGTTTAAAATGGTGATACATCTATCTATTATTATATTTATCTATTTTATAAGGAACTTCATTTTAGCTGCCCCATTTTGCCCGCGCGACCGCAAATGCCTGCTATGACGCGTCACAGCGCCGTAGACGCGGCGTAGCAATTGCTACGAAACTTCATATTAAATTTTATATTTTTATTTCAGGTACTAAAATAGAAAGAAAGAAAGAAAAGAAAAGAAAGGAGAAAGAAAAATTGTTTATTCTGCACAAACAAAACGCACATATAAGGATAAAAACACATAAAATACACATTTACAAAAGTAGCCAAAAGCCTCGTGTTCATCCAATAAATAAAAATATAAAAAGTAAAACATTGTTTTTCATTAGTTGCAAAAATCAAATGATCCTTTTCAAGGAGGCATTTATTTGAGCTGTGGTGTACGCAAAAACCGTCAGGTCGTAAAAAATATGTTATGTTGTTTTAGAAGCTTGTTAGCGTTTCTTATCGATGCCGAAAATGTAGATATTACATATTCGTTATCCTCTGTCACATCGAGTTATTAACGTATGTCTTGAAAAAATCTGGGACGAAAATAATAGACATAAATAATTATTCTAATAGATAATACAATATTATATAAGTAGGATAGTATACAATCTTAAATATAATATACATCTAACACTAAAATATATAAATTATGTACAAGTATACAGAGGAAATAAAAAATAAAAATAATATATATTATCTATTTTAAATTAAACATTAAGTTTCGTAAAAAAAAAAAAAAAACTAATTGATTAGACGAAAATGAATGTGTAGAACTGACAATAAGTGTTGAACAGTGCCATTTACAGCAGGAGCAACCGGGACCGTCCCGCGCCGTAGTAGGCGGGCAGCCCAGGAAAGATTTTTCTGATCTTAGTACGCGGTCATTGATTGTAATAAGTTTAAAGAATATTCTTTGGAAACCGCGCGTTAGTAAGTTGAAGAATATCCGTGGTACAATCTCCCCGCTTCCGTCCACAAAGTTCTCATACATGGTACTGATGTATCAGAATATGGTCTTTTATCCATTGGGGAACTTTCCGAGGAAGCAGCTAAATATAATAACAAACATTTAAAACTGTTCAGACGAGATTTTACCCAAAAAATGTCACACGAAGTTACAAATACAGTCGTAATTATTCGACTTTTACTGAGTTCAGAACCCTTTATATTCTTCGGAAACTTCCTCGAAAGAAAAAGAGCCTTATCCCCTTACCGCATGTTTTTTTATTTTTTCCGAAAAAAATATATTTGTTAGTCCTTGACACGTTAAGTTAGTTCAAGCAGTTTTCCCTATTCCGATAATTTTTCGAGATAATTATGTTAAAAAACTTATATTTCCCATATATGGCTTAATAGGCAGTAAAAGCGACTAAAACTAATTTGACATATATGGCATAATATGCATTGCAGTAAAGGCGACTGAAACTAATTCCATTGGCATGCTATAAAGGGGGCTATGAAGGGCCGTCTTAACCATATTTGGTGCCGGGGTGCGAAAATAAGCCTGCGCCCACACTGCCAACGAAAGAAATAAAAACTTAATTTTTGGTGTCTTTGACTATGGCAGGGTGATGAATTTTTTCTTACACATACTTAATTAATACTTACTCTACTGACAGTAAAATTTGGTACATTTTTAACCGACTTCCAAAAAGGAGGAGGTTATATTTTCGTCGCGTATGATATTTTTTCACCGATTTCTCCGACAATTGTGGACCGAATTTGAAAATTCTTTTTTTGTTAAAAAGAATCTTCAAAATCGGATCCAAACGATAAAATTTCTAAGGACCAACGTCCGTAGAAATTTTATTAACTTTGTTTCGATAGTTTTTGAGTAGGTACCTAAGCTTCAATAATACGTATTTTTCCCACTTAGTTTAAGTGGATGGTGTATGATGTTTACTTCCTGTCACTGTTATTTACATAGCAGGTAGTGGTATTCGAATGTGTGTAGGGTACCACAACTAAAAAGTGAAAAATAAAAACCTTTTACCAAAACATAAATAAATAACCGGCTTCCATAAAAAAAAACACTACAAAGTGAAAAATAACTTTAATTTCGGAAGTCGGTGGCAAAAAACGAAAATTCAAAACCATAGACACCGACTTCCGAAATTAAAAAGTTTTTTTATTTGTAAAAAGTTTTTCAAACTTTTTTGTGATATCGATTGTTTTGAAATCTACGTTCGTCAGTCAGTGGGGAAACGGTCGAACTAATCCTGTCGGGGACCCGGGACGGCAAAACTAAATGGGGATCCGTTGCCCAAGAATGAACCTCCAAGTATTTAGCGCGCTGCCTTGAAAAGATTAGGTTTTCTTAAAGATATAGAAGATTGATAAAAAAATAGGAGAGACTTCGTCGTTAACATAAGCAATAGAGCGAATACAGCATGTAAGCATCTCGAAAAATTTTGCACCTCAGCCCGGATAGGTAAGGGTTTCTTTTGACTATTAGTAGGTACATAAATAGGAGTTACTTTACATCTGCTACTGTCACAGGAAGTGTTAAATATAAACGTAAAGATAAACATTATGAAAGAATCAAATACAAAATAAGTATGTACTTATGCCGAACGTTACACTCACTTACACGGCTATCAAAATGATAATTGTAACACAATACAAATAAAATCACTAGGTACCATTACATTTGTGTTAGTGACTAGATACTCGCTTCAAGGCTCGTGCAGACCAGCGCGACACGACGACGCGACGCGACTCAAACAATAGAATTTCTAAGAAAACTTCACGGTGTAACAATAGACGTTGTCGCGTCGCGCTAGTCTGTACGGGTGATATGTCAAAAAGCGGGCGCACGAACTTGTAGCCACAAGCACTATTTGAATTTGCCGCGTGTGTTTGTTGGAATATAAATTTAATTCGTGTTAAAATATGATTTAAATTGGCTTGCACAACGCAAAAGGCGAATGCCACCGTAATGCTCCACCGTGTCTTCCGGGCGATCCACACAGTGGTGACACGCGGGGGTAAAGACGGCCCTGCAAATAGATTACCTAATGAATTTACTTTATTGCCAACTTTTGTCGAAATTTTGTTAACTATGAGTCGGGTTGGCGCCAACGCCCCGCGCATTCTATGACGCGTTTATATTAGGATTTGGACATATTTCTAAATGGTTTTAAGTTATTATTGTTATACGATGTGTTGCAGTGCGGCCCGCCATATTGTGCGCGAACGTTTAGAATATATAGGTACTTTGGGTTATTTCTTGTTATCATCATTGAATTTTTTGTCACGATTGGCCGCCCTAGGCCCGGGCGTACTGGGCCTTAGGGCAAATCCGCCACTGCATACAACGTATGTAAAACAGCTCTGCAATTCGCAAAAAAAACAAAATCCACATGGTATCAAACGTTAAATCGTCCCTGAAGCAAGGTGTTAAAAAAAAAAACTGATCCATGTCGGACCGTATGTCATGTCACGCTGTCACTGTCAGTTTTTCAAATGTAAGTTGTCACATTCACAATTTCACACAATGAAGTAGGTGTTTACGAAACTGTGATTGATCATCAAAATATTTTACTGAAACATTAAGTTGAAGTTGAAAATTACCAAAAGTACCTACTTTATTCCCTCTCGGGGTTCTACTCAATCATCATGGGAAGTTTAGATAGAGCTGTTTTGACGGGCTTTATATGTCGATTATGTTCCGAAATGCATCGAGTTGTTCTTCATATATATGGCGAAGAAGGCACACGCTTGAGCGTATCAGAGAAAATTAGCAGATATCTTTCAATAAATGTAAGTTGATAGAGTAAAACTTCTTATTTATATCCTAAGTCGGAGTTTTCATCATTCTGTGTGGTGTTATGTTGCTGATTTTATGTTCACGGTAAAAAGCATTCGTAATAAAAAACATTGCTATGCGCTGGCATGAGTGCTCGAAATACAATTACAATCCTTTTCAACAACAACCTGTAACTTATGAGCAATAATAGATTCAAGATTAATCCAGCAATGGGTAGCAGAAGATTGGTGACTTGTTACCAAACACTACTGGTTTTGGTGGTGTCGGAAAATAGTTGGTCTAAGATTGATTCATCAGGTTGTAATTAAAATACATGCAAGTCTGTTTATTCCTTGATCTACCTACAGTTTTCTGGCTAGTTTACCTATTAAATTGGAGGATTGTTTAAATTTCAGGTGTCAAAATCAGATCCATTGCCAAAAACAATTTGCAAAGGTTGTTTAGAACGACTGGAGAGTCAACACAGACTAGTCCTGGTGATGGAGCATGCTGCTGTTATACTAAAACGATCAAGAAATGACCAAGAAATAGACCGTGGAAAGGAAAATAGTGATAACAATAATAAAAATAATCCATCACCCTCGCCATAATGTTATGATAAGTATCAGTTTACATGTAATTTATTAGGAAAGGAGACATTCCTCAAAAGTAACTTTTTTTTGTATTCTCCCAAAAAACAAAAAAAAAAACTGTTTTGTGTTTCACCTGTGTAACTTAGGGGGTGGATCAGAACAGTTCTTGATTTAGGAGAAAGTCTGATTTTACTAAACCTTAAGAAATAACTGTTGCAGAAAAATAGCAAAAAAAAGCAGTTCTTTCTACATTATTGCTCCAAATTATGTGCCCAAATAAACCTACAGTAATCATTTAAAAAATCCAGAAAGCTTTGCACTGTAAATAAATAAGACAAAGCTCTGCTATGTGTTTTTTGCCTAGAGGTCTACAAGTTATTCTATAAACTTGGAGTTTAGCCATTGACCAGCAAGTTATTTATTGACTTTACCAATTCTAATCAGCTATTGGCAGAGTATCACAATTATTGTGGAACTGGTTAAATGGCACGAGAAACGTTTCATAACTACCGTTGTATCCACTCTCCTGTTACACAAGAGTATCGCAACTTTGACAGGCAAAAATCTGCACTTCACTGTGTGGTAATACCACCAGCCTTTTAGCACTCTGTCAGTATTTTTTTTTTGTTTATTGCTAAGGAAGAGCTCAAGTGAAATTTTTCTTTTCCACCTAAAAACCCATCGGCCACTTTCGTACTTGCCCCGCCGCAATTAGGCGATTTGCTCAGCAAGGAACGACTAAATAAACGTGCTAAAATCAGTGTACATACATGAAAGAAGTAAAAAACACGCCGAATGCGTAACCTCCTCCTTTTTTTGAAGTCTGTTTTATAGTAACTAAAGTAAGGAATGCATGACAATCCTAAACGCGGCGGCCAAGTGGTAACCTAAACGTAGGCTGCGCGCTTGGCCGCTGCGTAAGTGCGAAAGTGGCAATAACAATCAAACAGACAAACTTTGTCTGTATGATTGTTATTATAGACTTAAAATAATATCTTACAATATTGATTGTTTATAATGTGTTGTGGTAATCTTTAATATTGTGGCGCATACAAACTAGAGCATTCACATGTAAAGTAAATTCGCGCAAATGGCCAAATAACAGCATGTTCAATGCGACTGGTATCGGCTCGTTCATAAGTCGGGTGTAGAATATTACTATTATTTCCATTATTAAACCTTCCAACATATAAAATACATTTTTAAATATTTCTTAAATAACTATATAAAAAAAAAAAAAATACCTATAAAGAATAGTGTTCCGCCGGTGTCGGGAGCAGCGTCCAAGCTACCGATGGTTAGGGCTGCAGAGACAGAAACCTCCTCATAATGCGAGCCGTATCGAGAAGTACTGCCGTCTGGATCAGGCCCTTGATCCAACCGCCTAACGAGAGCCTCGAGAGATGTTGGTCGAGGCTTTCGGCCATCAGGCCATTGGCCGTTACGACAATTGGCACAATGATAGCCGAGCTCACATTCCACATGTCGACAACCTCGTGTGCTAAGTCGAAATATTTTATTTGTTTCCCTTTCTCAGCTTTCACGAGGTTACCGTCATGTGGGATGGTAACATCGACTATCATTGCGCGGCGCCCTAATCGGTCTATCACCACTATATCAGGCTTATTGGCAACAATAGTCCGGTCAGTAATGATAGACCGATCCCAGTACAACGTGACATGGTCATTTTCGAGAACTGGGTCGGGCATATACTTTTAGTGCGGTACCTCAGAGAGAATCTACAAGTTTGTATTTCAAAGCAAGTTGCTGGTGAATCATAATCCTGGCCACTTGGTTATGCCTGTGCAAGTACTCGCCTTTAGCTAGACGAGAACAACCAGAGATAATATATAAATATTATTATTTTAATTGTCTTTGATGTATCTCGGGACCCTAGGGTATATTATTATTATTATTATATTTTTTATTCTCAGACAACTGTGATCCAGAGTGTTAGTAAACAATAATATTCGTAATTCGCTTTTTTTTTAAAATAAGAATACATATTAGATGTATACAAATTAATAGAATTAATGTTTTAGAAGTATAATTAAAATCGCCAATCCAAATATAAAGTTAAAATTGCCCAATTGAAAGACAATATCGTGAAAACGATATTTGAAGCCAATTCTACCTTAGAGTTGTATAATAGGGATGATGCCTGGGTAAAAAAAAATGAAATTCTAATTAGTCCGTCAGTCAGATAATAAAAAAATACTTAGATAAAACGCATTTTAAGTTGGGGAGTGGGGGACGATACGTCACTAGTACGTATAAAATCTACATACTCGTGACGTCATGGCACATTTTACCTCAATGTATCGCCGTAATCTTTAGATTACGTTAAAAAAGAAAAAATGCGTGTCCAATATTTTTTTATAATCTCAGACGGACAAAAAAAAAATTTTTAGTCATCACCCTATTCTGAGACTGGGCGAATTTGTATGAGAAGTGACCTGTGGACGAAAAGCGATACTTACGGTTTTCATATTTGTCATCTATACCCTTGACATGTGCAAAGGGGCATCAAAATCGGACCCGGCAACTATGAGAAAAATATATATACATTTTGTAAGAAATTAACGTGAATTGGGATTCAGAAAAAAGTTAAAAACTAAAACGACAAAAACGCCAACTAAAAAGGTTAACAAGACGTAACTAAATAACATCGATTTTCATATAAAGACGGAGTCACACGTCATTACTAAATATATCATGTAATTAAGGAATAAATCGTACAGATTACGTGTGACTACGACGACAAGTAGTTTAGGCGTTACGGTGGAACATACGTAAATACAAATATACATAGACTGCTAAACACATAACCCTTTCTTTTCCCGTAGTCGGGTAAAAAATAGTTTCTATTGACACTTTTGGATAGATATAGTTTAAAGATAGTACTGGCCGCTATGACCACTTCATAGACGCAATCATAAGAGCGTGCATTCTGATAGTCGGCAACGTCGCAAATAGATGTCAAATATTTCGCTGTTTTGATTAATTTCACAATATTACTGTATGGAAATAAGAAATGTGACAAACTAGCGAACTAGAATATTGATTATGAAATGCAAAGATTTTCAGAAACCAAAGCTTTTAAATTGTCGTTTCGTGTGTCTAATACATAAACCAACGTAATTGTTAATTAAAACCTCATTGTTTTATCAGATTCGTACAGGTAATAAAGGTGGTTGGGGAGTTATTATTACAAAATTCTGGTAACACAGATGTGATGACGTAGGCTTGTGTTGCCCACGTGACCACTGTGTTACGGAATGCCATACCTGGCGAAGTATATTATTATACCATGAGTTGGCCGAACTTGGACTACAAGCAACTCGATATTCACTCATTTATTGTTACAAAACAAAGTGAATGCTCTAGTATGTACGCTACCTAAACTAGTATTATTCAAAAATGTATTTATTCTTAGAAAATACGGTACACTTTTAGACAGATACCTTTCCGTCTTTTAATTTACATCCAAGTTAACCTTCCTATTGATTTAACTTTTTCCTAAGAAAATGTACCTAACCTGTAGATTTTACCTGAAACCTACATAAATCTTACGGCTAAGGGAACGTGCAATACCGACGCGGACAAAATTTATGGAACAACAGATTTTTTTTTTATATTTCGACACAGGAGGGTGCAGAATCACGTACTGAATCCATGGTAACAGTTTTGGCGTTGGTGTCCCTGCGACCCTGTTTATGGGTAGGGTTAAAAAAATTGCCGACTTGATAAAAATAATGTGAGGGTATTTGGGGGTTTAGAACCCCCAGAAAGGGTCTTTTAAACGCTACACATTTTTTTTGCCAAAGGCAGACTATAAAAAAAAAAGTCTTATTTTTTATGATGATTCGATCACGAGGTACGTACTTATCACATTCTTCTGAATTTAACTGATTAAGCAGATATTTATGATGCAAGAATTGCAAGACATATCCGCTAATATCCAATCCAATCCGTATTAATCCGTCGACGGTCGAAAGTCTACGACGTCGGAGACAGGGCGATGCGCCTCAAGTGGAGTTGGGCAGGACATCTAGTCAGACGCGGAGATGGCCGATGGAGTAAAGCTGTGACCGAATGGTGGCCAAGGTTAGGCAAAAGAAACCAGGGTCGTCCAAAAGCGCGTTGGGTCGATGATATCGTCAAAGTCGTGGGAAACACCTGGATGAGAGATGCACAGAACCGGGAAGTATGGCGGAAAGGGGGGGAGGCCTATACCCAGCAGTGGGTGATTCCGGGCTGAAATGATGATGATGTTCCGCTAATATTGCATTGGCACATATTTTTGAAGCCCATGCAGCATGCAGCATCCTATATTTTGGCGTCGCTTGTCTCGCCAGATAGTTTTGGTGTCCCTTCGATGTCACATATATAGAGTCATAGAGTTATTATGTAATACTTAAATGAATCATGGAATCCGATATTATTGCCTAGTTGTTCATAGTAATACATTTACAACCTGACACTGACCTGCAAATTGCAAAAAAACGTAAGAAAACTTTAATTTTGCGGGCTACAACTGCGGACTGATCCACCTTAATTAAATAAAAAGCGACTTTATTGTGTTATTTTTTAACACAATAAAGTGAAATTCAGGTCGCACAGCGCTAATTACCTACTAATTATAATAATTATTAATATTCACTTAGAAGTTGCCTCTGTTTCTATCGCGTAACTCTTATATCTTCTGCCTCCATCACGCTCACTGAATTGGCCAGACCCTATTTGGACCAGCCTGTACATAAGTTTATTTCATTTTCCCAAAATATCGCTACTTTATATTTAAAACAGAACAGCTGTAAACTCTTTCAGAGACAGATGCGTCGAAATAGGATGAGAGCTCAGCACGCTTATAGCGTGAACACAATCAAAACGGCTTTTGTCGACAGAAGAATAAACAAAATGATAAACAATCAGAATCTGTTATTTTGTCTATTCTTCCGTCGACAAAATCCGTTTCTATGGTTGTCACGCTACGCGAGCTGTAGTTGAGCTACAAAAACTATTTAGATACTTTTTATTTTAGATACGGCGCACACTACCGCTCGCATAACATCTTTACATCTTTGTAAACAAACATTTACGATCATAGTAGAGACATTGTAGAACCGATACCCGCATAGATTGTGCCAATTTCGAGGCTACAGCGGCGGCGCTGTAGCTGCTTGTACTGTAGGACTTGTTTATGGAGCCAATGCAGTTATTTTAAGAACTTCTAACTGGCCAGTGTTCGGCTTATTATAGAGTTTGTGTGCTACTTGGGTACTTAAAGAAATTATTAGTTAAGATTAATGAAAATGAGTATTGATTTGTTGACATAAATTGAAAATTACATAATTGGATTAAGTTTATTGCAAATATCAAATCTAGGTACATAATATTGTTATTGCACACTCCCACTCGTAAGCAACTTTTCAATTCTAAAAGCATTTTTGTGTATCAGTATCTTAAGATCGTTTATTTTATCATGCTTTTCTTCAATGTCTCTTTCTATTTGCTTTAATTTAGTATGGAACGGCGTCAGCGAGTCTTCGTTCAGGCTGGAACATAAAATTATGGTAGTGTTAGGTACCCCCGGCCACGACCTACACAGTCAAGGGCGTATCTCGTATATGCGACAACGACTGCGGATGAAAAAAATGAAAGAAGTTTAGCGCGCCGCGAGCCTCCATGCGTTTATAGGACACAGCACACATATCAACTGGGAAAAAGATCATCACCGTATCAACTCGAGCCATTCAGTATTCTTTGTATTTAACTCCCTACTGCAACGGACACTAATCGGAATCGTAACGTAATCACCTCACCTCGGGAGAAGCTCGCGAACCACGGTGGGTGCGTGGTCAACTTGCAGTTCCCGCGCTTACGACTCGTCGTCCCTTACGTCTCTTCGTTCCCTTTCACCCCTCCCGCGGCTGGCCTGTAGCACACTACTGCCGCGCGCGCTTACGCCGCGTGACGAACCGTAAGCGCGGCGTCGCCTGGCCGTAGTGGAGTCGACGTATCGGACCTGCCGATGCGCTTTGGTACGTGCTTAGGTTGACGCTTGTTTGACGGCGAGGCAAAAGGCGATACGGTAACGATCCCTTTCCGAGTTGATATGTGTGCTGTAACCATTACTCGCGCGACGGAAACAGGTGACGAGCGATGTGGCGTGCTTGTGAATCAAATGTACACACAGCTACACATCAAGCTATAAATATACAGTTGATTGTATAGGATTTCTGTACAATGCGAGATCAGCTTATACTGGAAATGTATAGCTTGATGTGTACTAATAATTAACAGCGCGACGGCCACGACTTCGGAGAGGGTGCGACCAGCGAGTGCAGTCTGAGAAGTCGCCGTGCGAAGTCGCCACTGACGGATCGTGGCATGGCATGAACTCGAATTCGAACTGCGGGCGTGCCGTTTCACGCAAATCGCGTCGCAAGTCGCATCGCCCGAGATTATGAACGGAGCCTTATCCGAACTTCTATCCGATCAGTAAAAAAAAACTTTTCATACATGCATCGAAGTGTAAGTACTGTTGTAGCCTTTATAGGTTATTTTTTTTTACGAACCGCATATAAGTTTCGTCGCGAAATTTGTTTAGTACGACGGTTAGAATCAGCCCCTTGACGGATGCTGGTGACTAAATCGCCATCCTGCACATACAGGATACACCTTAAAATACAAGTTGGGTAACTTCTTGAAGATGCTAGGTAATGGATTTAGAACTTCAATTAATAATAGATAGTTAATTGACTGGCGTGACTCTGCGGAAATCCATTATAAAATACAATAGACGACGTATATTTAGTAACCTAATCCGCTTAACTGTTCTTTAAGAGTCATAAAGAACCCTGTAAGAAATCGACGTGTTTCTCCTCTCAACGAGGCATCCTCAGAATGACGATTGACTTGTTGTGAACCCGGACACGTCGTGTTGCCACGTCAAGCGTCGAGAGCAGTGTGAGCCACATCTTCTGGATGTCGCGACGCCCCCGAAAACGGGCGTGGCAGACGGGTCGGGCGGGTCTTCGCCGCTCGCCCGCGGAGGCTACACGGTAGCCCGTCAATATGGACCGCGTAGTGACCGCGGGTTAACGCGCCCGTGTGTTTGGTTGCTATGAATATTTCGTAAGGGCGCCGCGATGTTTATAGTCGCGTCGCTTTCTTCACGAGATCTCGGCGGTCTGTACCTGCCAGGTGAGACCCTCAGTTTCCTGGGGGAGGTCCAGCGGAGGACGACCAACATCGGAGATATCGACTCGACGCCCCTACGGGTAGATATGTAGCTCCCCCTCGCCCTGTTCACAGATCGTGTTTGTGCGAGCAGCTTGTGTTGTTGTGTAACATGTAACACCGCTCAGTGTCAGTGCGTGACGCAAGGCACGCCCGCGCCGCGTCAACGCACGTAAATGTATAGTTAAGGTTGTCTGTAATTAGTAACGCGGCATATCTATATTAATGTAGAACACACCGGCAACAAATGTGTGTACATCTGTGGAGTCATTTTAGTCGAGTAAGCCGCGTGTAACATGAATGCAGTTTACTCGAAGAGTCAGTTTGGTGCGATGGAGTCGTCGTCCGCAGTTAGGTCGCGGGGCAAGGGTCGCGCGTCAGGGGGCGCGTGTGCCAGGGTGCTATCTGTTTGACATGTGGCCAATCAGATGCGTACGCACGCATCAAACATGTGGTATGTGGCACGCGCGAGCATTCCCTTCGCGAGGTGCCGCACGAAATCGTCCAGGCTCTCGATCCCGAGATCCCTCTGGATGATATCGTTCCTCACGTAGCGAGGGGCGACAACTATAGTCCGCAACGCAGAGCTTTCTTGCTCGTGAGCGTGAACCATGCCGGAGCGGAGTACGTCAAGATTGGGCGCACGTACAGCTTGTAAACACCCAACTTGACGCGCACCGCGATTTGGGAACTGAGCACCGACCGGTCTGAGTAGGTTGCGGGGGACCCTACCTTTCGCGGCGACATTAATGACGTGTGTCCCTATCGTGAGCCGACGCTCGATAGTTATATAGACACCCAGGTATTTGACCCGGGGCGACAGCCATCACTTCGACATGGGTGTCGAAGTGATGGCTGTCGGTGAAGAAGTGGGCTTCTTCACAGAAAGAAGATTGAGGGCGCGCTGCATTTTGATCGCCGCGTACCTACTTCGCATTAAGCGAGGTAGTAATGTACGCGGCGTCATCTGCATGTGTCGCGTGTGGAGTAGTTGGGATATCGTCGGTGTAGCGATAGTAACACGCTGGCGATACGCAGCTGCCCTGCAGCACATCTGTCAGCACCTGGCGGGCACTAGATAGCGCCCCGTCGACCACCACCCTGAATGTGCTGTTGAAGAGAAAAGTAGATACCACCTTTACGACGTGGCGGAGCGCGTCAGTGGTGGCCAAGTTGTGTATAAGGCCGTCGTACCACACACAGTCGAAGGCCTTCTCCATGACTAGGAATACTGCCAGTACTCCTTCTTGTTCATCGCGGCTGCGAGAAGGTGGAGTACCCTCGACAGCCGGAGCGTCATACTGTGTTCCGCCCTAAACTCGAATTGCTCTGGGCGTAATGTGGGGCTGAAGGTGTCGCAGCAGGAGTGTTTCGAACACCTTGGAGACCGTCGGCAGAAGGGTAATCGATTCAGATGCCCTTCCCTGCCTTTGGTAGCAGGTAATGACGCGCCTTTCCTTCCACGAAAGCGAGGGAAAGATTCCCGTGTGCAGTATCGCCGTGTATGCGGAACGGCAGGTGGCGCAGCGCTGCATTGGCGATACCGTCAGCACCGGGGGCCTTCCTAGGCTTCGTTCTTAGGGTGGCGCGGTCTAACTGCGTCAGGCTCTCGCCTGAAGAAGACAGGATCTCTATCGGGAGCTATCGGTATTGCGAAATAGTCTCCCAGGTGTTTCTCGACCGCTGCGAAATACTCTACGTCGTCGGTCGGGTTGGGGCAGAACTGACGTTCCCGGTATTCGGCGAAGACCTCCGCCCGGTTCTCCGCTACATATCTTAGCGCCCCGTCGTTGTTAAGCAATGGAATCACCGGGTCTGGGGTCTTCGTAAGTTGGCGGCAGAGTTTGTGAACCGACGGCCAGCTGTCTTTAGTGGTGGCGATTCGTTACTCCCAGTCCGCGGCGGTGTGTGCCTGGAGCTCGGCCTTCACCTTTTCCGCGAGTCGGTTGAGCTGCGTTTTTAGAGTAGGGCATCGTAAACGTTGCCACTGTTTGCGGAGGCGCCTCTTCACGGCGATCATCGCAGTAATGTGCGCTGGCAGGGGCTGCAATAGCCCTCTCCCCTGCGGTTGTGTTGAGGTCGCCACTTCTAAGGCGCTTTGTATACAAAGTGACGTCATCCGCCATCTGATCTACGTCCGCGGAGGTGGCAACGGGCCGAATTGGCGTGGTAGTCTCTACTTTATCTGCAAAAGTGGTCCAATCTAATAATCGAAGCGGCGCTAGAGGCTTCAGTCGGGTCCGGCATACCCGATAAGACGACAAGCACAGGTTGGTGTTCCAACTGTAACTCGTCGTCTATCACCTGTTGTGTGATCTGTCAGTGTAGCCCTCGATGGACTACGGTGTCCAGCACGTCAGTGCTGCATCGGGGTAGTATTTGCGTGTCTGGTCCGGACACCGTATAGCCAAGGGCTTCCGCGTCTGCAAAGAGCCTTCTCCCCTCGGTGTTCGTATTGTATGCATTCCAAACTGGGTGTTTGCAATTGAAATCACCGGCGAGAATGGTTGCGACTTGAGTGTCGGCAAGGGGAGCTCTTGATGGACGAATCTCCGTCTCAGGTACCGCCAGACCACGTTATCGCATGTGAGCCGACCTTTCATCCTTCCTATAAACGTGATATCTTTGGAACCTTACCCTGTCCCAGGAGCGTCTCGCTTACAAGCGCCACGTCGATATTTGGTTCCCGAAGGAGATGGCGGAGGGGGGCGACCTTATCCCTAAGGCCGCGGAAATTCCAATGGATCACCCTCAACGACCTAAGCATAATACAAGGCTAACAGAGTGGCCATCGAGGGTGACTGACTCCACGTCCTGCCCCTGTCTGATGGCCTTTTTTAGGTCCATCAACAGTTTAATTGCGCAGGTCGTGAATTGTTTATGTTGTTGCGCGACGCCAGCGGTACCACTCGCAGTACCGGCGGACTTATTTGGTTCGGCGTTTTACCGCTGCGATTTGGTGTCGCTGACCGCAACGGAGGCGGCGCCATGTGGCTTTTGCGCTAGTAGGTTAGCGATGCTCCTTAGCCACAACCTGCACAATGTTTGGGGTAGGAGCGGCCGTAGGGATCTCTACCTGGGTCTGGGGAGGGTCATCTTCTTTCCTTTCTCCCCGCATCTCTTTCTCCTCCGCCTAAAGAAGGAGGCTTGATCTCTCTGGGTGGGCTCGTTGGCCGCCACCATCAACGTCGTGCCTTGAGCCTCTATTTGGACTTCCTGTGGCCTCTCTGCGACCACTTGTGTTCGGCGTGTGGCCGTGATGGCGACGGTCCCCGCTCGCTTATTCCGTATCTCGCTTTGGAATATCGGCCAATTACGCCCGCTCGCGTGTGTGTGATGCGGAGGCGCATCGCACACACGCGAGTGGGCGGTGACACTGGTGCGAGCTGTTTCTGAACCGCTGGCACCGGTGGCACTGAGCGGGCCCACATTTACCCCGCCAGGCCTCTATTTTGACACCACGCATGTACATAAACACGGTGGTGTCAAATATGGCCCGGACGGCGGACGTCTTAATATCGCGTGGAATACGCAACCGGGTCGTCCTTGTGCGCCCTTAATGTGGTGCACATACTCCGGTTGGTACCCCATCGCGCGGAGCTCAACCTCAATCTCCTTGGGGTCCGTGTCTACCGGTAACCCCCTGATGACAATCTTCATGCTACGGTCCGCTGGTAAGGAGTATGCGAACCAAGAAACTCCCTCTCTTTTTCCAGGACGGTTAAGTATCGTTGGACCAACCTGTACTCCTCTTCGCTGTCGGGGGTAAAGCGAACTCCACTCCCGTAAGGGCGAGCGTTCGGGGGCTCAACTTGACATTAATGGCCCGGAAGTGAGCGGCCCAGTTAGGCAGCCTCTCTACTACCAGCGGCGGGTAGCGTGGCTTCTTAGGCGGTTTCTACCCATTTTGTCCGGCACCCTGCTTCGCCAACGTCGGCGCCGACATGGCGCTGGAGGCGGCAGCAGGGGGTGCGGTAGGAGTAGGGGGGCAGGGGGTTTGGGAACTTACCCCTGCAGCTCTCTTAGCCGGTGATAGTGGGGGCGTGCGGCGCGCTACGTCGACAAAGGTGGGTGAGGCTGTATCGCTTCGCCACCTCCGACGCGGTCTCACTAGAGCTCCTCCAGCGTCACTGGGGTCTGGTTTCGATATTAAACTCGAAGTCAGAGTCCAGCGATGCTGCAGGCGACGTCGACAAAAAGGCCGCAGCATCTGGTCCTCCCACGTTGGGCCGTAGGCCGGATCGCGGCCGACCCCGCGGATGCTAGTGACATGCTCGATCCGGCTTGTGACGAGCATGCCGAGAGCACCGCTGGGGAGTCATGGGCGGAGGCACGAGTGGGTGCTGGTGAGGTAGGCACCCTTGGCGTCATAATGGCTGGTTTAAAAAGTTGACCGACACTCGGTTGCTCCTGCTCCGTCTTCGCCGGTCGCGCCATTGAGAGGCGGGGGCCTGGCGGTGGCGGCGCGCGCGGCGATTGCGGCTGTGCGCACGGGTGCGGGTAAAAGCGCGGGTGGCTTGCGGCCTAAGTTAGGCGCTGGTCCCGGAGCCTGTATCGGCACAGGACGAAACGCAGCGGACGGCGCTGGCGCAACGCGCGCAGGCGCCAATGTCGTCGACGGGCCGGCAGCAGCTACGGCGCTTGCCCCCATTAGTACTCTTATGCCCACTCAGGAAAAACGAAAATGGTCGGTCGCCCGGTCCAACGCTGAACAGGTTCCCTCATGGGGCCTTCGGCATTATCCTAGGCGTTGCCTCCGCGACCGCTACGGGGATTGCTCACCGAGCAGCACGTACCGGGCTGGTGACTCGTGCACACACAGGAAAAACACTGATTGATTTGCGGTCCGCGCGGAAAAGTACTGATCGAATCACCCGATCATGTGCCGTGACGTATGTTGTTTTGTTGACAACACACTTCTCGCGAAACGGATGAGCCTAGTAGACGGTCACGAGCCAATCGGCTCTGTGAGCCACATCGCCCGACAACCCCACTTATATAGGGTTACTGCTCGGCCTTATCGCGCTAATAATGATCCTAGCTGAGGTGAGCCGAGCAGTAATCCTATATAAGTGGTGTTGTTCGCCGATATGGCTCACACTGCTCTTGAAGTGGCAACACGCCGTGTCCGGGTTTGCAAGAAGTCAATTGTCAACCTGAGGATGCCTCGTTGAGAGGAAACACGTGTTGATTTCTTACAGGGTTCTTATGACTCTTTAAGAACAGTTAAGCGGATTAGGTTATCTATTGTATTTTTTTATAAATAATAGTTTAAACGGCCCATAATAATGTTCTAGGAATATTTTGAACTAACGTATCTTTCCATGAAGCATAGTCAATAGTTAAACAACAGATGAATGATTGTGATCACGGGATAGGGAATGGGTTAATTTTCCAGTGACTCAAGAAGAAGACTGTGCGAAAGCGAAAACACTAACGTCTTTTGTTTTAGCATCTCTTTTGTAACGTCTTCGTAAATGTTTGACCATTGATGGAGCTCCTGACGCATCACTTCTACATCTTCTTGGATGTGATCTAATAATTTTCCCAAGGGATTCGCTAACCGAGACAAAGCTTGTATATTAAACCGAAGATTTTCGATTTCTTGGTTCATCGCCTCTCTGGCTTTCTGAGCTCCAAATTGCCACTCCTGCAAAAAAAAAATGGTTAACTAAAATATTCACTTCTGTCTGCATGTACCTACAGTCAATCCGCACGTAGGTACTTATATTATTACGAATTAGGGTTAGCTCAGATAGAGCAGCAAGATCCTCGAGCAGTTTACACTGATTAATTGATAATGAACTATTTGAGTTCATTATCAATTAATCAGTGTAAACTGCTCGAGGATCTTACTTACTGACATAGATTTTAAATAGCATGCAAGATATAGTTCCACGCGGCATGCTTGTGCGTATGTTCCCCGCAGCCATGTGGGCGGTCAAGAGTACGCTCGATCGTGCCCGCGTCAACATGAGTAAGTAAATACCAGACACAGAAACAAAGCTTCAGTCTAAGGAGGGTGTTCAAATTGTTCATAATTGAGTATTCTATGGTGACGATAGCGTACGCGAGCATACGCGAGAACGAGATGTTTGTCTGCTGAGTTTGCGCGCGCGAATTTTGCTCGAGCGTGCTCGAGAAGTCACTTATAATAAAGAAATCTCGCTGTTTTGTCAAGTCGTAAAAGCCGAGCGAAGCAGGGGTGGCTCGCTAGTAAATAAATAAATGAAGGAATACATACAATTTCTGTTTTTCCTGTTATTTGAGACAGCTCTTTCTGGGAGTCTAAAATCTGTTGAACTAGATGTCCGTGTTCGTTTGTTGACAGTTGCATTTCTTGCTGGTCTTGGGAAATATGTTGTTCTATTATAACGAGACTTGTTTCTTCTTCCTGCAATTAAAATGTACATGTTCAAACATAAACGCAACAACTTTATAACCATACAATATGAGTCCCTACGTGAGTTACATTTTCTACGAACCTCTTCATTCTGGGTATTTTCTATGATTATGTTGACTTTACCCAAGAGTAAATTATCTGAATCTTTTATAACGTTGTCTAGTTTTTCCCGCATCCGCGGGGCTCCCGGTCTAGAAGATGAAGGTCTAACACTTGGTGGTCGAGGAATTTTTAATTCACTTGTGTTGGTCATTGGAACTTTATCTAAGGTCACAGAGTTTTTTATATTTTCGGGTTCGATATAACCGTGTTTATGATTATATGGCTTTTCTTGAATATTTACATCTAAATCCAAGCTTTTTAACTTTATATCATCATTAAGGTCGCTATTCGTGTGATTTTGGTGTTCAACATCAATAAATGCTGTTTCCTTATTTATATTTATTTCTTGCGTGTTTATTTGATCTTGTTTATTATTATTTGGGATTACATTTAAATCATTTGAAGATGACGACGAGTTCAACTCATTGTCGGCTATTGTATAGGAGCTGTTAAGTTTTCCTTCGTCATCCTGGTTCATTCTAGGAGTTACAACTTGATCAACATTTATGTTTTTGTCTACTTGATCTTCTTTTCCTATAGTTGTATCAGACTCCTGGCTTTGAGCTTTGTTTAAAGTATTTTGCCCTTTTTCTCTCTCTATAGAATTGGATGATATATTTTTACTCCGAGTTTGTATGTTATCGTCTTTAGGCAGATCTTTTTTTTCCTTATTATTGTCCTTTCCGTTTTTCGCGTTGATTGTTTTCAATTGCTGTATTTTCTTAAGGTTCTGCGGTTCAGATTTGACCGACCCATTTTCTTTTCTTTTTGATTTACCATCATTTGCCTTGTCTTTATCTTGCTTAGTTGTAGATCGTGTAACATCATTTCTTTGACTACCCAACTTTTCGCTGTGTCGCGATGTTAACTTTTTAGGGTCTGTTGCTTTCTTTGTTGTTTTGATTGGCTCCTTACTCTTAGTGTCAGATATTTGAGCTATCTTTGAACTTTCTTTGTATTTTTTTACTGCGTCTTCCGACGATAATTTTTCATCAAGTGCTCTAGCCAAAAATTGGAGTAATTCATTCGTTTTTTCGGGTTCTTGACCTGCAACTATTTTAGATGGTTTTGCGGCCAGTGATTTTCCTGTAGTTAAACCTGTTAGCGTGTTAAAAGTATAAGCATAAGTATTAATGGCACTTGTAGCAATTTATATAAGTAGTAGAAGTTATTTGTTGCATCAACTTACTCAAAACAAATATCACTTTGTTAAGAAATGAAATTTTGCTCTCTCTGTCTTTAACATTTTCTGATATCAATTCATCCTCCTCAAACAAATTTCCAAAAAAACCGGTCGTCTTCAAAACCTGAAATTTTTTAACAGTTTACCTAGCAATAAAACTTCAAATTATGTAGGTACCTACCTACGATCAGCATCGAAAACAGGAGGAATCAGGAAGAGTTAAACCCCCTTCTACAATTCGATTCAAACTTAATGGCGGCTCGGAGGTGCGCTATTCGCTGCGCAGTACCGCAACCGCTGACCCATGAATTCGGTACTGCGCAGCGACTCGACTGCGTTGCAAGCCGTGCGTGTACTTTAATCGGTTTTTAAGGACACTGAACTGAACAAGACACAATAGAAGCTTTATTGTTGTTATGCTTAAGGGCGTTTAGTGTCCCTCAAAGTGTTAACATTTAGGTCATCATTCTGCTGCACTTATCCCAATTATTTGGGGTCGCCGCATTATGTCTTGTCCTTTCATACTTCTCAAACTTAAGTGTTAACGAGTAATAATTATAAATATGTTTTCCTCATTTCCAACCAAACAGCTCAAGAACGTTTATGAAGCTCTGGTAGATAGGTAGGGGAGACTGAGGAGAGGTGTTACAAAGTCCATTTCTCGGATTATATAATCGTTATCGAGCTGGCAACATCAGTTCGTCGCGGTGGCCTACGGGGAATGGATGTATCTGTGCGAAATCGATGGAGAAAAATGTAAGTTTTCACAAAATAATTAATAACTTACTCAAGTACTCATCGATACGAGTTATGTTGTTGGTACATTTTAGTAACCCAATGCATTAAATACCCATAGTACCTACCTCAACTCAAATTCACTTTTTATCTCGCTCGAACCCCCTACTGCTCGTGAGTTTCAGCTCGCGTCTCCGGACGCCAATAGTTTACTTAATTTCTTTTCACGGCGAAAATAATGGTAGTAAAAAAAACATAGTATCTGCTTTATAGTTAGGTCAGTTGTTATGCAGTTTCATGATCATCAAATTTAAAGTATTTTTTTAATACCAGCGGTTTATTGTTTGGTTTGGAGGTAACTTTGGATTTTCTTTCTATCGAGAAAATTTTATGGAATCGCGTTTTCGTCAAACATTAATGCTCAAGTTTAACATGAGTATATTTATTTCAAAATTAATGCTGCAGTATTTTTAACCGACTTCTAAAAGGAGGAGGTTATCAATTCGATTGTTTATATGTATATATATATTTTTTTTGTTTATGTTCGGCTATAACTCCGTCATTTATGTCTATAAATGACGGAGTTATGCCCGAACTTGCAAAATTCTTTTTTTGTTTGAAAGGGTATACTTCCGAGATGGACCCATTGTTATTAGGTCAGGATCTGATGATGAGATCCTGGAGAAATCGAGTGAACTCTTCAAATATTATAGGCACACCTATAGCGATTTGGGTATTTTTTATAATAACACGTGCAGTTGCTCTCGGAAAGCACCATTTGGTGAAGTGGAACTGATGATGAAGACCACAGATGGCCACCGGAACTACTCAATAATAAGTACATATTTCACGAGTCGCGGTTCGATTACATTCATATGAATACCAAGCAATTTATGCTCGTCACAATATATATGGACAAGTGGAGCTGATGGTGAAGTACCAGGAGAACTCCTCAACGATTAACGTCCTGCTTCGGGAAAAGCAATATTTTGTAAAAGGTGATGAGTAGTCGACATTAGGCTATTGTAACTTAGATAAATTACGAACTGACCCACTAGAAAGCGAAAAATAAAAACTTTTTTACAAAAAAAAACAACCGACTTCCAAAAAAATACTACAAAGTGAAAAATAACTTAAATTTCGGAAGTCGGAGGCAAATAACGAAAATACTAAACCAAAGACACCGACTTGTTTTTTATTGTTTCAGAATGGCTAATGAATGTTCGGAAGACAGACAGACGCAGATAGAGACAGATAGAGGTCTTCGAAGGAACCACAAGAATTGTCTGTGAAGAAAAAACTTAACATTGTAGTTGAAAATGGTTTTGACAAACTCACAATATTTTTGAAAAACCTTTCTAACGATAACCCACAACATGGGGTAGATGAGGGGAAAAAAACATCCCCACTTTACGTATAGGGGAGGTACCCTAAAAAAAAACATACCACTTTGTTGGCATGATTAATATGTATACAAAAAAAACAAAATTACAGCCAAATTGCCAAATTGCCAATTATTGCCAAATTACAGCTTTCTAGTACTAACCGTCAGACAGACGGACATGGCGAAACTATAAGGGTTCCTTGTTTACTACGGAACCCTAAAAAGGAGTATGTGTACCACGTACCTACCACGCCTACGTCACACCTGATGACACCAGAGAGTCATCTGTTGACCAACCAAGTTGACCTATTTATCTATCTTCTGGATCTATTTAACATATTATTACAAATTAGTCGCTTTTAGTGTCTGTCTGTGTGCCTGCGTTGCTCTTCTAAACTACGTAACGGATTTTGATGCGATTTTCACCATCATTTATATAATATAAAGTAAGTATTCCGGAAGGTTTATGTATACAATTAAAATACATTAATATTAAACTTACTTAAAATAAGAAATCTCGATGTTTTGAGAAGTCTTACGAACCGTGTAAAACAGGGGCGTGTCGCTAGTAATTTTATAATAATTCTTAGAAGTTCACGAAGATCAGGACACTCGCTAGATGGCGTTAGATTAGTTCGTTCGTCGTAATTTGTTTAAAGGCTGAGAAGTTTCACACATACACTAACTTACCGTAATAAAAATGTCGTGCAAAAATCGAAAAGGTGGTTTCTTTAGTAATTTTTCACTTAACGGCGGGCGCTTTACATATTTTCCTAAGGATATTTGTGTTGATTTAATAACAGCGGAATCTAATTCTTTTTCCATAGCTCATAATGCTTTACCGACGTAAAAAAAATATTAAGCAGTTATCAATACTTCCAGAAGTATTTAAAATATTAAACTGGCACTAAAATCCACTGAAGTCAAGAATAACTATGTGTCAAGCACGTTGTCATGATGATTTTGATTATTTCGTTTATATAATATGGTTACTATGGTAACTAATGCTAGTACCACTTTAAAAAAAACGCGTGAGTTTATGCAGTTAAAGTTGTACAAGGATCTTCTAGCGGGTAACTAAAATCGGAACTAACTCGTTTAACCGGTTAATTAAAAGCAAGGTTTTTTTTTAATAGGAGTTTTTAATTTATTTAAATGGGTACAAACAATTAATAAAAGTAGAAAAATCATACCGCTTAAATACATTAATCTTGTTTTAATACATTGCACAAAACAATTTCCCAAAAAAAAAAACACCATTCGAAACGTCAACCGAACACGACAAGATTTTTGTAGCACTGTATCACTGGTACTTACTAATTCCATGCACTATTTTTCTAATTGGTCTGTGCAGTCACGATCACGATGTTTGTAAAAATTGTTGCCATATACAACAGTCTGTCATATGTATTTTCTCGTGAATGTTGAAATAGTAATTACGAAATTTACTCGAAATCGATTTAGTTTTGTTATTAAAATACAGTAATTGTGCGACAGGTCTTTATTATTGTATTTAGTTTAGCTCTTCAAACGAATTATTTCGTAATTCTATGGACTAGTGTTGGCAACCCATTCCAAACGTCATTAAAATGTATGTACGTGGCGCTTGGTCCAAGGAATTTCGAGCGCCTGAGTGAAACGAATATCAAATTTTATAAATGTGAACTCATTGCACATCTATTGATAAACAACAATCTATTTCTAAGGAATAAATGTAAACAATAATTACTATAACATCAAAAATATTATCCAAATGCCACCCAAACGAAAGAAGTTAGGGCGACCGCCTGGGCCCAAAAATAAGAAAAGGAAAACGTCTAACAAAAATCTTGTGAAAAACAATTCTTGTTCTGTTGTGATACCGAAGAAGGAAAAAGGAATATCTTCTGTAGATGTTGAATACGTCTGTAATGTCTGCAATAAGAATTTCAAAACAGGAAAGGAGTTATTAATACATCATAGACGTTGTCGCGCTTTAGAATATAATGAAATGGTTTTCTCGAAGGTAAACAGAGTTTATTATTTGACATAATTTACTTTTAAATTCAGTGATTCCATGAAATTGATTAGTAAGCGTTCGATACCGGTATTGTTGAATGAAAACAAAGTTTGAAAATAATTTGAAATAACTTCTCATAATGTAGCACTTTTGAATAACTGAATAAGAATGTATGAACCAATTCAATTTCAATATTGTATAAAGACACTGTTTAATCAATTTTATAGCGAAACTAATTAACAGTGACTTGGGTCATGAAGCACAGCTAGACTAACTTGATGTGAAAGCTCAATTAATGAAGAGTTGAAGTTGGAAATTCAAGTCGGAACTAGCCAGTGGGAATTTATAAAATGATGGAATCTTAGTAAAACTTAATCAATTTCTTGTCTCATAATATATTGAATTTTCATTGCAGGCAGCATACAGTTGCAAAGAATGTCCCAAAAAGTTCAGGTTTAAGAAAAGCTTCACAGAGCATCTTCAGAAGGAGCACTCCAAGCTACCTGACAGTGTTTCATGTGATCAGTGCAATGTGTGTTGTCCAGATAAGAAGACTTTGATTGATCACATCAAGAATGTTCACGAGAGAGACATTTTTTCATGTCCACACTGCAAGCGAACATTCGTTCGGCGCTCACATGTCCTTCGGCATATGGCACAGAGTGGATGTGATGGGCAAGGAATTGCCTCTTATAGTTGTGAAGTAAGTTTTCTGTTCTATTATCTATTAAATACTTTATATTCCCCAACATTTGTGTTTAAGAAGGCAACTAGTTGATCTTAGAGAAACATAGTTATTTAAACTAAGCTGATTCATTATTTGCTATTAAAATTATGATAGCGGAGCACTTTGCTATTAAGGCTGGACTTATACTTTGTGGCCTGATCAGGTACTTACCCTGTTGCAGTGGTGGATGCAGCTTCATGTTAGTGTCTACCTTTGTATTATTTAATGTTGTACTAATAAATGTAGTTGTGTACATTTATGCATTTGAATTTAATTTGATTTGAATGTTGATTATAATTTAATGTAATGAAATGAACTATGTTTGAAATAAATGAATTATAATTAATTATTCTCCACAGATTTGTGATGCAAAATTTTCCAGAAAAGACAATTTAATGGTCCACATAAGGTTGCAACATATAATAAAAAACGCTTTCTATTGCAAGCACTGTCTATACTCTACAAAGAACTTTTCTAAATTGGTTAACCATTGGCACAAACAGCATGCAGGTAATATGATCTTTATATTTTTATTGTTTTTTGGAATTAATAATACTTTAAAAGGATAAACTGCGAAGCTGTACATTTCATAGAATATGTAATTAATATTTGAATTAACTTTGTACTTAATTGAAGACGCCTTAATTTATGAGCAGCACCACAGCTTGTAAATTAATTAAATAAGCATTATGTCATAATAATGAATTGTTAAAAACTTATATCATTTTGCCTACATTTAATATAAATACTGGTTTCTAAATACACATGTGGAAAACATATATATATTTAACAAAACAAACATTTTGTAACAGACACCCCTGATCAATATCAGTGTCACCACTGTAGCAAGTGGACCAGCTCTCGAGCCGCCATGACCAAACACCTTGAAATACACGGCGAGAAGAAGTTTGCATGTGATGTGGTAATGTTCATAGTGTACTTAACTTTATCTTTTATAAGGACTTCCTAGTGCATAACTTTAGTGAAAGAGGCTGAATCTAGCTTAACACTTTATTTGTGTTCAGGTATTTTACTTTTAATTGTTACTTTTTTACAAAATCCAAACAATGATGTATTGATATTAAAGCTATTTATTATTTGTTTACTGCTGTCGTGGAATTAGGAGTTAAAAGGTAAGTGTAATATCGGTAAATTAAATAACCGTCATCACACTCATCACTCATCAGGTTCTGTCCTCAACCTATAAAAAGCACAAAAATCTTCAAACCAAAATATAGTCAGTTAGTTAGGATATTTATCACCCAAAAATATTGACTACAACTATACTCAGAAGAAAATTTCTATGATTGACTAGTCAGCATTATTAAGCATAGGTTTAAATTTAAACACTTTTTATTTAGCTGGTTAGTTATCTCAATTATTGAGGGTCCATAAAAATATTTAAAAAAAAAAAACTGGTGAAAATAATGTTGGTTGTAATGCGTGCTTGTTTTTGTAGTGCGGCTACAGCACGTTCACGATCGAGGTGATGCGTCGTCACACGCTCACGCACGTGGAGGACAAGCCGTATAAGTGCTCGCTGTGCAGCAAGTCGTATATCCAGCGCGTGCAGCTGCAGCGCCACCTCGAGAAGCACACCGGCAACCTGTGCAGCAAGTGTGGCGAGACCTTCTCCGGAAGAGCCAGGTATCATCTTGTCTGAATGTCTGCCTTAGCAATGTCGTATATTGATTTAGCGCCAAACAGGATGGATTTTTTAGACGGGGCAGTAAGTGCAGGTACCTTAACTGTTATAGTTATAGAAAACGGACTTACGAGACTGTCTTTAACTTTTTGAGACATTTGGATCTGCATTCACAGATGCATTCACAGATTTGGAAAAAAAATTAAGTCAGGAAGAAAATGGGCAGTTTCATAAAAACTTTTTGATGCCAATCGATCGTGTTTTTTATAAGGAAAATAACTCAATTGGACCAACTGAGTTTTGAGTACTAGAAAAGTCTGAAAAAAATCCATACTTTTAGTAGAAAAGAATCTCACTCAAACAATGGCTGACATGCCGTCAGCCATTGTTCAGGAGTCAAGATTAAAAAAATAAATCTACTTATAGTGAAATACTTTCAGGTTGCTGATCCACATGAGAGAACATATGGGACTAGAGAAGTTATATTGTCCACTGACAACATGTGTATACTCAACAAAAGAATTCATCAGTGAGGCCAGTTTGAATAATCATTTGAAAGTGCATTTAGAAGATAAACGTAAGTGTATATATTCTATACTAGCTGCGCCCCGCGGTTTCACCCGCATAGGTCTCAATCCCATAGGAACATCCGGATAAAAAGTATCCTATGTCCTTCTCCAGGTTATGGTCTACCCATGTGCCAAATTTCATCCAAATCCGATCAGCCATTTTAGCGTGAAAGCGTAACAAACCAATTCACTTTCGCATTTATAATATTAGTTAGACTTACAAGCTATGTCCTAAACCAGGTCATGGTCTACCTATGTGCCTAATTTTATATAAATCCGTTCAGCCGTTTTAGGTTGAAAGCGTAACAAACAAACAAAAACACAAACATAGAATTGTATATTCTATAATACTACGATTTAAGTTATGCGCTTCGGAAAATCAAAGGCGCGTCGATGATTTCTAATAGCGGTAGTGCTTATCTGTCGGAATGAACCCACAGGCCTCACCACACATAGTAGTGAAGACGAGTGAATTTCTCTTTTCGTTCGTTTTAATTATTTTAGATCACTACAAAAAAATTGTTAGAGATTTTTTCACTTTTTGCCGACCTACTGCATTGACTATGAAACTAACCTCAAGCGTCAGGGTAGCCTGCAAAATTCTCAATTAATTTTCTTACGTTTTTTGCAATTTTCAGTTGGGTAAAATAATTGATACTGGCAGAATAGTCGACATCCGTTCAGCGGCCAAAAAAAAGCCTTTGTTAATCATTGACATTTCTCTTTCAAACATTACTGACAGATATTTATGCTTCCGGTGGTATGACACATATTTATACATTATGAGCATAGTTATAGCGGCATTGATTATGTGTATACAGTCCGGATTTTTATGCTGGCAAAGTGATGTCAGATATTTTTTATTACAACAAGGCATTTTTCTGAAATGAACTGGGTAGGCAGATATTGATAACGCAAATCATGACCGATATTTATACATTCCACATGTTTTTGAAGCCGATGCGGTATCCTATACTCTGACGTTGTGAATCTCGTCAGATAGTTTAGGTGTTTCTTCGATGTCACATATTTTTGCCGCTACATGAATGATCACTTAAATTTGCTGTTTTCTTGAGAACGATAAATGTTACGGTCGAACTGTCCACAGTAATATGTTATGCTCGTGACTGTACAGTATACTGAGTTGAGAAATATCAATAATATTCAATCGGATAGAATCTAAATAGGCAAGTCATAAGATATCTTATAAGATTTTTGTTGTAAGTGTTACGTTTGATGCCTATTCGATCCTAGTTGACTTGAGATCCATCTATCTAACCTGTCCTAGATGATAGGACAATTCTTCTTTACACAAGAAATGCGTTTTTTGGAAATTAATGGTTATTTTTAAGTGCGGGACACTAATTATTAATAATAAACGTGGAGTAAAGTTACACCCAATTCATTTATTTATAATAATAACCAACTTATATTTACAGTTTGCACCACGCATACAAGTTATCGGTCAATACTAGTAGTTACAATTAGATAAAATAACATAGAATAAAATCATTAATAACTAGATACAATTTTATTTATTTATTCCAAGGCGATTGTACTAGAAGTGGCAATGGTCTCCAGGTATCGAGTAGCAGTATTCAGGAATCTCAGTTCAGTATTCGCAAAGACATCAGAGGATTCGTCATACAGCAAAATGTTATTAATATTGGTGAGGGCTGGGTACAATGGACGACTGGTCTTAAGGGTTATGGTACTGGTTTGAGGTATTGAGAATATAGGATATTCTATATAATATATCCCTCAGATTAACCATACATTTTTCGAGCGTTAGTGATGCTTAAACTGATGTTAAAATGTTGCTAGATAAAAGGCCAGTTTCTCGAATGCTGCGGCCGCATCTGCGTCTATCGTGACAAAGCAATGCGTCCCGAAGCCTCATATGTTTTGCTCGCTTAAAAGTTATCGCGGTAATACGGTGGTCAAGACGATAAGTGCGACGCAGCCCGAACTATCGCGACGATAACCAATAATGGTTGGTCACATTTGCGTGTATCGTATCACTATGCGCAGCTTCGTCACAATAGACGCAGATGCGGCTGCAGCAGAATGCAAATTAACTCAAAATATATGAGCCACATTGTCGAGCGCGCGCGTACTGCGATTGGCTGTTGATAAATCATTCAACCAATCAAACCAGTTTACGCGCGCTTGGCAATTTGTCACTGTTAACTGTGCGATATTTTTTGTTCTAGAAACTGGTCCTAAGTTTCGCTGATGTAATGTTTGCAGCGTACAGTTGCGAGGTGTGCGCCAAGACGTTCCACTCGGAGGTGAACCTGCGGCGCCACCTGGAGACGCACACGTTGGACCGGCCGCGGCGCTGCATGTACTGCGTGTCGGCGCGCGCCTACGTGCGCGGCGAGCAGCTCATCCGGCACGTGCGCAAGCACCACCCCGCCGTCTTCAAGGGACACCTGCAGCACGTGCGCTCCGTGCTCGTAAGTCTCGCGTGCTGTGTTATGTAGTCAGTCGTGGATCACATTAGCCACATTATCTTAATTGAATAGCCAATCCCAACAACCACAAAATCGAACGCATGTGACTCCACGAACACGCCTTTATCCCAGCAGTGTTGTAATGTTCCCATTATGATAGTCCAACATTTTATTCTCTTTCTAGGGCAGCAATAATTCAATGGAAAGAGTGAAGAAGTCTGAAATAGAATCAATACTAAACCTGTTAGATGTGGAGTCAGATCGTATTCTGCAAGGGTATAGCGGGGCAGGCGTGCTCTACGGCGGCATGCAAGACGACCAGAGTAGTTCCAGCAGCGAACTGCAGAATAAGGTAAACTAATAATACAATACTCTTTCATCATCATCTGCCTAGCCCTTACCCAACTATGTTGGGGTCGGCTTCCAGTCTAACCGGGTGCAGCTGGATACTGAATATCAGTGGAGCGACTGTCTATCTGACCCCCACAACCCAGTTACCGTGTTATACACTACCTCTTGGCAAATCTGGTTGTAATTCACTGAGTAATAAATACAATTTTATATTCCAGAAAGGAAATTTGGCCCTAATGTCAGAGGAAGAGCTCACAGAGAATTTGAAAATGTTACTTTCACAGCTTATTGATGAGGAGACACTCGATCTGTTTGGTTGGCCCGATGAGAGCGTAGACGTGGTATGTTCTTTTAACGTTTCACTTATTACATAATGCGATACTGAGAATTCTACATATAAACTTCTTACTGGACTGTTTTAAACAGATATTAGAAAAAGTCATCGAGCAGTGCGGTGCGAAACCCGCGGACCGCGAGAAATGGACGCGAGTGCAGCGCCTGCGCGAAAACTCCAAGCACTTGTTCTTATACGTGATCGAAGACAAGAACATCGCGCGCATGCTCGACACACACACTATAGATCAAATCGTCAAACATATCCTCAAACAAGTCAGCGCAGATGACACCAAGGAAAGTATCTAGTTTAAGTTGATACTGATATCCTAAAGTACGGTTCACACCTGAAAAGCGCACCGGAGCAAACGCAAGCGCAGTGTAGCTAATGCGCAGGCTCGAACTCGATTCGAATTCATCAGATGCATACATCGCGCGCTATGCACTTCCCCTAAAATATGAAAATAATACATTAATATTTCATTTACAATACAAATCAATTACATATTTTTTAATATTTTTTATAAAACACATAAAACAACTGCGAGTTATTTAATTTATTTATTTATAAATTAATATTAATAATTATCTTTAAATTATTATAATTTGTGTAAGACTGTCAGTTGCCTTTCTGCTATTCTGCACCCTAATTGCGTAATACGCGATCAGTTACAATCTGAATCATTTTGAAACAGATTGCTAATCTATTGCTTCATAACTTCTCTAACATAAGCATCAACAACCTAAATAACGCAATGAATGTTGTTAAAGAACAAAAACGAAACAGATTAGTCTTAATAATTTACGAAAATGTGTTACGCAATTAGATAGCAAGTCTGATTGGTCTTTCGTCTCGCGCGGTGTGCGGACAAGTGTGAATCGTACTTTACAAATGTCTGCTGCTGTAATTATTTTACCAAAATTTCAACTTACTGGTCATCAGCTAACATTATATTATACGTCAGAATTTATTGATTTGAAATAGGCTTCTTATAGCCGAGGGTATTTTTATATGGATACGCAAAGATTTTATCGTAGTATCGGCATCTTTTGTTGCAATTAAAGATTAGTTGTAAATGAAAGTAAAATACTATTATGGATACGTAACATGTTATTTTAGATTTATTAATAAAACTAAAGACAAATATACAGTTTTTTAAATGGAATTATATTTGTTATACATAATTATATATACAAAAGAGACATCAATAAAATACTATACAATCAGATTAGAATTACTTTAAGGTAGTACATAAGCTTATTTCTTGTATGAGCCGTGCATTCTAAAAGTTGGCAACGTCGCAAATAGCTGTCCAATATTTACCTGTTTTTATGAATTTATGAATATTACTGTCTTAATAATGATGAAAGTTGGTTTTTAGGGTTCCCTAGTAAACAAGGAATCCTTATAGTTTCGCCATGTCCGTCTGTCTGTCTGTCTGTCCGCGGCTTAGCTCAGAGACTGTTAGTACTCGAACGCTGTAATTTGGCATGGGTATACATATTAATCACGTCGACAAAGTGGTAAAATCTAAATCAAGAAAAAAAAAAAAATATGGTACCTCCCCTACACGTAAAGTGGGGATGTTTTTTTTTTCTTGTCTATCCCATGGTGTGGAGTGTCGTTGGAAAGGTCGTTCAAAAATATTGAGGGTGTGTGAAAAACCATTTTTCAATTGGGGATCCGTTTGCGAAATAATAAGCTTTAAAGTGCAAATTTTTGTTAGTCATGCGTGCCCCCCAGCCAGCTAAATGGTTGTACTTGGATTCGTGAAAAAAATCACAGCAGTAGTATAAATAACGAAGTTAAAAGGAAAACTATCATAACTAAGTAGGCTTTACAGGTTAACAGTAATATAATAATCGACCAACTTTAATTTGCAGTTTGTAAAGCATGTTCTCCCATATATTCCGCTTGTGAGAACATGTTTTACAACTACAATGTTAAGTTTGTTCTTGGGATAATTTCGTGCGTGATCCGACACGCATTTGGCCGGTTTTTGTTTATAGTATTTGACAGCTATTTGCGACGCGACGTTACCAGGTTTCAGAATGCACAGCCCACTGTGCACAAAATAAACCCATCTTGGTCAATTTTGTTACCTAATTGTGAGAAAGCTAAAAGTAATTGAATCATAGGTCTGTGTGATTTATTGTAGAACTAAAATTTTTGGGACGCAAAACCATTCCAGACACAGCACCTGTTAATTAGTTAGTGTCATCACTTTAGCGCTCTTGACATATTTTTCATTTCGCTTTGGGACGTAGGTAATTAAGACAGGTAATGAAGATGTTTTATATAAAGGCTAGCTGAAGATTAATGTGTGATTTTTCTGTTTCCTAAAAGTTTTGCAAAATATTATAATAGAAACAATACTTTACGACCGGAATTTTCAAAAAAAAAATGACGTTTATTTTCTGCTGTAGTAAAGAAAGTTGTCCAAAATAATTCGATTTCGTGCACGGCCTCTTAACTAGTACCAATAAAGGTACTAGTTAAGAGGCCGTGCACGAAATAGGAAATAAAATATTTCCCCTGTTCAAAACTTAATGTTGCCAATTTTGTAATGATTAAATATTTAGATAATGTTTTGTTAATTAAGCTCTACATGTATAATTCATCCTGCTGAAAACTAGCACACGCCTTCCAAAAATAAAATTATGCAAATATTTGCACAATTTGTACTTACACACATAATATTCAACAAAATATTTACTATTATTAGTATCATTATTATGCGTCTTATATTATTTGTGGTAATATTATATAACTAAGTATATTCTTAGTATTTAATTGTTTCTGAAGTTTTTAGTGTTCACAATGAAGGTGAAACAAACTATTCTATCCTTGAAACGTTTTGTTATCTTACATTTTATTAGTATGATCATTAATATGATGATATTGTTATTTGTGAAATTGTCGCTCTAAAGTTTATGAGAAATAAATTCACTTTTAATTTCAGTTGAACTTAACTTCCTGGTAGTCGGCCATGAAGGATCTGAATTCAAATGATTAAGAATGTCTTTTGCCAATTTTTCGAAATTAGTGGCAAAATTTAAGGAGCCGGTTCCTGGTATACAAGCTATTTTGAATGTAAACAGATTTTCGCTAGTGCTTCATTCCTAGAGGATTACTTCGACATTATAACGTCAGTGCGCCTTGCGCCTGAACATGCGTCGCAGTCAGCAACGTACGCATTTAGAACAACAATGAAATAAGTGTCACCACGTCCTATAACTTTTAAATAGATCAATTGGTGCTTTTTCTGTCCAGCTACAACTTTGATCAACGGTGAAGATGAATAGCCTACATATAATTTTGCATGTTAGATAAATGCATGATCATTCATTAGAGACGGACCGAAAATATTTCTTATTTCAGCCAACGAAATTCGGACTGATTTGCATTTTCGGTAATTGTAGAAAACCGAAAACGTAGTACGGTCGGACTCTTACGTTATAGCGTTATTTATGAGTTTTTTTTTACAAAATTAACTGATTTCGGCATTTAATATCAGGCTTTGATGATGACAAGAACCTTATATGATTTAGAATTAAGTACTTAAATTAAGAAATATTTTATATAAAATATACCTAATCTTCCAGAAAATGTTATGTTTGTGTCATTTTAAGAAATGGATTACTAATTAATTTCATTTCAATTATTGAACTATTGTGAAAATTATTATTTAATAAGTTGTAAGATAAAAAAATAAAATTTGATAAGGGAGAACTCTCACACCCGTAACACGCACAGTGAAGGGTTCCGTAGTTGAGATGAATATTTACGTATGGCGTAATTGATTTTCCAACCGCAAAAATAAGTTTGTATTGCATTCATAGTATTTTTCGAAAAATACTATGAAATACAAACTTATTTTTGCGATGAGATGAGAACGTGAAGATTGTTAAAAGCTTTTAAATGTATATAGGTAGGTAGGTACGTATTGGGTAACAGCGCAGTTTTATTTTGATAAACATTGATATTTTACTAAGTGGATAAGGTTGGTTATGTCAACACAAAATAAATGTTTAAATATAATCGATTCGCGTTTTATTTCGGCCTCAAGCCTAACACCCAGCTTTTGGAACGAAACTGCGTCAAATGGTAATTAGTAGCCACTAGCGATTACGCGATCGTTTCCCTGATGGTACGTACTTTACATACTATGTCATACTCATACAAACGAGCGCGACAACCGCGCACCTACTCGCGCGACATTCGCCCACGCTCGGGACTACCCGGGAGTCGCGCTAGCGACCAATAGACCAACGAGGCAATCCATTGACAGTGGAGGACCCGGGGATCGAACACAAGACCCGACGCTTTAACACGTTCAGTGCCGGGAGCCCTCCTGAAGGGTTTTCACCTAGTCGGCTAAATAAAGGTCAGGCTAGAGACAGAAATTGCTTTTTTATGCGAGCAGTAGGCTATACCGATAGGAAATGCATTCTCGAGGCGAGATTGGCAACTCGAGATCTCGCGTGCTGAGTCTGGTGTCGATTGGCAATGCGAGATCACGCCCGGCAATCAGAGGAGAGATGAATAAATTATCGTTATATTATAAAACAAAATCCCGCGCCGCGTCTGTCTGTCTGAAAGCGATAAACTAAAAAACTACCAAACGGTTTTCACCAATGGACGGAGTGATTCATGCGGAAGGTTTTAGTATATAATTTTATAATTTAAAGATTTTGTGTAAATGGGCTGAAATATGACGACTGTTGTTGAAGATGTCGGAAAATATTATGCCGACTGAGAGCTTTACTCGCGTGCGCCGCGTAAACCGTAAAAGATACTTAAAAATTATGTTTTACAGAATGGTTCATCTTAAAAAGGAAAAAAAACCGCGTTGGCATATGTATATCTTCTAAGGATGACCCACAGTAACCGTTATTATCTTTCAGAATTTGATAAAAAAAAAAATGTTATTTCCGAAGCTATTTTGACCGGTATTTTATTAATCCTTAGCCCGGTAGGTAGCCCGCGAAATTCTTTTTTTTTTTACGTGTTTTGCAATTTGCTGGTCAGTATCACGTTGAATGTGGATCTTAATATGATTTGCGGCCGTATCAAATGTTTATTTATAGAATTATAATCATAAAAATGATCAATACAACTCTCTAAGTTCATATAAATAATCGCATTGAATGACTATTTCATGAAATCATGACATTTGACGATTGTGCTTACTTAGGGAGTTGTATTGCTGATTGTAATGATTATAATTATGTAAAGCCATATTTGTTACGGTCGCAAATCATATTTTAATCAACATAAAACCTTACGCTGACCTGCAAAATGTAAAAAAACTAAAGAAAATTTAAATTTCGCGGCCTACCTTAGCGCATGCCCCTTAACCAATAAAATATGTTATTTAAATTGGGAATGTAATTTAGATTAAAATATGCCTTGACATCATTATCATTTACATGTACCTATAGTTTAAAAGGTATCACAGACTCAAAATTACGCGCTCGTGCAGACTGGCGTGACTTGTCGCGCGACGCGACACTGGTAATTGTTCTTTGTTTTGTTAGAGTCGCTTCGCCCTGTCGCGTCGCGCCGGTCTGCACGACGCTTTACAAATAATTTAGCGTCGTGCAGACCGGCGCGACGCGACAGCGTAACGCAACGACGACGCAAGAAAACTTCACGGTGGAACAATTAGGCTCTAAGCGTATGAGGACGCAGGTGACGCAGCACAGCACAGTACAGATTCTGCAGAGTAGGGCAGGCGAGGCAGAGCCTTTATGGTTGCGACATCCACGCGGGCAAAAGCTAGTTAAATTGAAATGGCTTCTCAAGAAGAATTGTGTGCTAAGTCACGCGCGCTCAGTCAATTATGGGGTATTAGGATTTTTTCTGTCACGAAAAAGCGTTACGGCCACGTGGAGGGGGTAGACGATATATCGCGTGGTGAGAGGCGGCAGCGGCGAAAAAAGCGTTACGGGCAGATTGTTAATGTACTTGTCCAATTTGAAAAACTGCCCATCAAACTTCAAGTTAAAATTTTGTTGCGATTCGTTTTGCCACTTGTCCGTTGCGATTCGTTTTTCCACTTGTCCGTTGCCATTCGTTTTTCCACTTGTCCGTTGCGATTCGTTTTTCCACTTGTCCGTTGAAGTTTCACTGCTACTATGTGTCGCAGCACACATTTTTTTTTTCTTTATGTTATTTTGTTTATTTTGAACTAGCTTTTGCCCGCGGCTTCGCCCGCGTGGATGTCGGAAAATATCCCACGGGTACGTACTACCGGGATTAGATACCTATTAGCCGAGGAAAAGTCATTGATTCCTACCGCTGCGCCCGCGTTGTCGGCAACCATAATTATTTTGTCACGTGTTATTTTGAATTTGTGATATCTTTTAAAGTCTTCATTTTAATGATAATTCAAGGCATATTTTAATCTAAATTAAATGCCCAATTTAAATAATATTTTATTGGATAAGGATAAATAAAATACCGTTCAAAATTGCTTCGGAACTACAAAAAAACTTATATCAAATTCTGAAAGATAGAAATGGTTACTGTAGGTCATCCTTAGAAGATAGACAAATGCTACCGCGGACTTTATTTTTGAACTTTTTAAGATATACAATTCTGTAAGACATAAATTTGATGTATCTCTTACGGCTTACGCGGCGCACACCAGTAAAGCTCCCAGTCGGCATGATTCTTTCCGACATCTTTGACAATAATCGTCATATTTCAGCCAATTTACACAAAACCTTAATGTATTATACACAAAAACCTTCCGCATGAATCACTCTATATATTTAAAAACTTTGTTTTATACTATGTATAGATAAATATTTGGCGAATTTTGAATTCACGCGCCACTTATTCTACTACTCACGCTGGATAAATTTCTGGTAGTCTATAACAACCTAACGAAGTCACTGAGGAATTTGCGAAAAGTAATCCGAGGAGGCTTGGTTATGTGTTAAGTAAAATTAAATTTTAGGAATTTCTCCCTTTTTTAGGGTAACATGAGATGAAATATTAAACATGGCTTAGGGCAATTTTATTTTGAGAGGGAAATAACGATTTTTCGGGTAGAATCGCGAAAAAATCCCTCAATCTGGCAACTTTAACCGCGGTCTTGAGCGGACGTACAGCACGCTGGATGCGCGCACGATAGTGTATATGCTACGTCCAGCACCGCGGCCTTGGCGGGACGTACCGGAAGATGTATGATGAATATGGCGCTTAATTTAGACCATGTTCCAATTTTTTGTTGTCTACTGGTCACTCAAGCGTGCACAATATGTCCCTGATCGCTTCTTACATTAAATTTATACGTGGGACAAGTCCCACGAAAAATTCACGAATGAATTTTTTATCTTGAATTTGATCGTTTTTAGGGTTCCTTACGTCCGAATGAAAAAACGGAACCCTAATAGAATCACTCGAGTGTCTGTCTGTATGTCACAGCCGATTTACTTCGGATCAGTACACGTATGAATTTCGGTGACCCAAACACGAACGTGTAAGGCAATAAATTAGTTTTGAATAAGGGGTTCACTTTTGGAGGAAATACAAGAATATTAAAAAAAACTTTTGCGAACCCAGTATTATATCAAATAAAAGGGCTTGTTGTGAGGATTACAATATATTTTTTTCATTTCAGAATTTACAGTGTAAAGTTATTCAAGAAAATAGATGAAAATTTACCATTCCCCTCATATCTCCGAAAATAGTTTTAAGTATACTGTGGGAGACTGGTGCCTAAGCGAGGCGTAAGACTTGTATTTCAGGACTAGCTGCGCCCTGCGGTTTCACAAAATATTGGATGTACTTACTATTTCCACGGCAACCAATGAACACAACTGACATTGACATAACTCAATTATTGACATTCACTGACATTGAAAGAAGCGAATGGAAAGTGGAACTGAACTTTGAACGGAAGTAGACACTAGACAGCAGTAGACAGGGTAGGTCAGTTAGTAGTGTGAGTGTATCTGTTTGTCTGTATTGTATTGACTATTGCGTTTGCGTTGATACACAGAGCTTTAATTGTTTTATTTGAAAGTTTTAAATTACTTGTTATATACAATCACACGAAACAGAATTATAATATTGTGGGAAAATGACGACAAATGTTCCTCTTGTTGTGAGACTATTGGCTTCTTCAGTATCAGTGGCCAACAGGGCTGGAAAAATTGTTCGTGATGTTATGAGTAAAGGAGAACTGGGAATAGTTGAAAAGGTTTGTGATATGGTATAAAGGAAATACAAAACGAAATAAAAATCACATCGGCGTTAAACAAGGAAGTATATAGAAAGCAATAAGTTTATTGGGGCTAAAGTTCACAAATTATGTACCATCATTACATAAAGAGTAATTTTTTACTTGTTGAGTAAATAAGGAACACAAAAACTAACAGAAACTACTATTTCAGGGTAAAGATGACTATCAAACAGAAGCTGACCGATCTGCTCAACGTTGTATTGTTGCATCACTTGCAGCACAGTATCCCAATGTGAATATAATTGGTGAAGAGGATGGCTCTGAGAATGAGGTAAATGATTTTTTATATATATCATTCACACTTACATACCCTGTCTTAAAGCTTGTGACTAATAAGACACATTTCATTATAAAATAATTATCTATTGATACCTTTTATTAATATTGTATAATTTCATTGATATTGGCGTACATAATATGCTTATCAATGAATAAAAACTATTATTTTTATACGTATCTAAACCGTGCAGTTTTCCAAAAAAACAAAATGTTAATAGGAAGTTGCATTGTATCAAGGTCCTGAGCTAAAGGGCTTTGATTTCAGTGATTCTTTTTCTTTTCTATGCTATAGGCCCAGTTGTTCAACAAATAACACATTAAATGCATTTAAATCGTGGTGCAAGAGGGCCATATGGTATAATACATACATATTTAACTTTTTTTGACTGAAATTCAAAAATATCTAGGTGGAACATACAGGTAACTCCTGTATGTTCCACCTAGATATTTTTGAATTTCATGTTACATTATGTAACTTAAACTGGTTAAATTTTTATCTATAATTTAATTATTGTTCTACTGAATCTGTATATTATTACGAGAATGTGCAGAATGGGCCCAACTTGTCAAAAATCTATACTTATAATATTAACTCCAACTGGTAGTTCCTGGAGGTAAAATTTGTTTGTTTTGTTTGTAAGTTTGTATGTAGGGGGTGATCACACCCTACATACAAACTTACAAACAAACAAATTTTACCTCCAGGAACTACCGGTTGGATTTCAGAAATTCTTTTTGCATAGGATAGCCTAATTCTTGAGGAAGGTTTCAATTCTTGAGTCTCGCAGACGAAGTCGCAGGCAGAAGCTAGTGTCTAATAAAAGTTAAACTATACAGGTTGTAAGGAACATTGATGGGCAATATGTTACTATGAATACAGTTTGTTTTTATCGTTATATCATTCATCACTATAATACCTCCCATACTATTGT
Organism: Agrochola lota; assembly: GCA_947364205.1. Classification (NCBI taxonomy): domain Eukaryota; kingdom Metazoa; phylum Arthropoda; class Insecta; order Lepidoptera; family Noctuidae; genus Agrochola; species Agrochola lota. Next base: position 12,082,858 of record OX376235.1, on the reverse strand, counting down.
ATACTATGTATAGATTTGCAGTGCAACTGCACAACTTAACGTGATCCTAATATAGTTCTGTTGAACTACTGGATGGCACTGATATAAAATATACCTGGAGAATATGGTTAAGTTTTAAAATTCTGTTGTTTTACAACCCATCCCAGCTGTATATTAAAGCAATTAAAAATGATAAATGTCTGTCATAATAATGTAATACTTGAAATTAACCAGGTTTTGCCAAGAATCATTCAGTGTTAAACCCCTGTGCGGTGGGCCTTGAGCCACTAACAAGCTAACCTACCTCTTTTAGTTTATTGTGCTGTATACAGCTTTCATTTTTAGACATATTATATTAAATTGAGATTGATTCTTTTTTTAACCTTGACTTTCAGGAAATACACAGGTATTTCCTGAAAGTCAAGGTTAAAAAAAGAATTGTTCTCTTAATTGTTTTGTGAATGGGACTTCAATTCACACAGCTCAGTCAGGTAGAAGTTGTATTTTATTTATATTAATATAAAGTAAAATATGTATTTGTCACTTTAGGGTGATGTTGCCAGTGACTGGTTAATATCTGAAGCAGACAAAGATGTGTTATCTTTGGAGTGCCCTGTTGACCTTCAGAGTGTCAAAGAGGAGGATATAGTTGTCTGGGTTGATCCTCTTGACGGCACTTCTGAGTACACTCAAGGTAAACACTGTTTTTATTTTATACATAATCAGTTTCATCTCTCAGTTTCATTTCAGAGACTAAAGCCCATTGCAGTTCATGAAAGAGACGCGATTACGTCGTTCAGGGTGTAGGCTACTAGGCACCTCAACACTAAGTTCTAGTGTTTATGTTGTTTGCTGTTATATAGAAAATTATATTTACATTTCCAATTTTACACCTTCATAAATATGTCATACCAACACCCTTCTGTTATAACATGCATTGTCATAATCAAATCTATATTTTAATGTTTGAAATTATTTATTACAAGTATGTAAAATAATTCTAGGTGCACTAATGTTGAAGAGAGATCCATGGGAAAGATGGAAAATGTACATAACTCATCCTTTTATAAGTGTGAAGTGGTATTTAAGTTTGCTCCAATCAAATTATGGTAAATTGAAGATTTGCATAGGTGTTTAAGCTTTTGTTGTTTTCGAATGCACTGTAGTACTTAGTATGGACACAGTGGAACATGGTCAAGAATTTCGTTTTTATGTATGTATTGTACATATTAATCAGATAAAATTACCATAGCCAATGTAATAATGAAATTAACTTGATATTTTATGTTCTTATTTCTGGCTGTAGTTACAGAAAACCTGATTTCATGTTGTAATTAATTCCTATAGATACATAGTTTTAAATAATAATTGAAATCGAAAAAATTGCATGTTGCATGGGTGTTGGAATGATTTTATTATAAAAAATAATTTGTAAATTGTTACAGGATTTCTTGAACATGTGACTGTTTTGATTGGCATATCAGTCAATGAGAAACCAGTGGCTGGTGTAATTCATCAGCCATATTACAAAACTATGTTGGGAGGGAAGAAGATAATAGGCAGAACTATATGGGGGCTACAAGAAGTAGGTGTGGGAGGGTTCACCCCTGCGCCTCCACCTGATTCCCTCATCATTACTACCACCAGGAGTCATTCCAATCCACTGGTTGAGAAGGCATTGCAAGTCATGAATGCTGCACAGATACTTAGAGTCGGTGGTGCAGGTTATAAGGTGTGAATTTGGATGCTTATAATTACAATAGTATATTTTGCTCACGCGTTTCAAACGACGTGTTTCAACACACTTGCGAGGAAAAATTTAATCATCACATCACAAAACTTAATATTTCATGAGAATTATTTGTGATTGGGTCGCGGATTTTGTTTTTCGTGCGTCCTTCCTTCACATTTTGAAGGAGAGGCACTGACTGGAAAAAACTACACAACGTATCATTGAAAAAGATTTTTTTACAAGATTTGGCGAAAACACGTATTACAACACGTGAGTGTCAGTAAATGAGGAGTTTAAAGGGTTCAATTTTTTGCAATATAAAAAATAAATGAAATCACATACTTAAGTAGGTAAACCTACATGGGCCCTTATGATTATGAAACGTCAGAAGCTAGGTTGGCTACAGAACCCTAAAAACTGATTATTTTTATACAGGTTTCACATAATGTTTAGGCATAAAAAGGCATGAAGCTCTTTACTATGATTTAAAATAAGCATCTCTGACTAGTAATAGTTATCTGTGGCGCACTAGTGCGGGAATACAAAGTTAAAAAGGCGCGTATTAAATTCACTGCATTGCGCATTCATGCAAATATGTATGTACACATACAAGACGGAGTCATTAACATCAATTACTTTTATAGGTTCTGCAACTACTAGAAGGCAAGGCGTCAGTTTATGTGTTTGCCAGTCCTGGCTGCAAGAAATGGGACACGTGTGCACCAGAAGCAGTCCTCTCAGCCGCCGGAGGCAAACTAACAGATATTCTTGGCGACTTCTATAAATACGGTGGGGCGGAATTGCACCCAAATAAAACCGGAGTGTTGGCGGCCGTTTCTAAAGACCTACACAATTACGCATTGAACAAAATACCACAAGAATTAAAAGATACACTTGCTAATAAATAGCAATATTCTGCTAAATAATTTTATGACACTAAAAGCTGAAATGTAAATAAAACCATTTTAATTCCCTTCATATTGTTATATATTTAAAAAAAAAACAACAATAACTGCAATATTTAATAAAATTAAAAGAAATTCTTAACATGAAATTACTATATTTTGTTACTTGAAAATTGTATATTATTATGATGAATCGATCATTAAAGCTTGCTTTTATACTTTTGCAACATTTTTCTTAATTCCCTCCTGAGGATTTTACCAGAAGCATTCTTAGGTATATCTTTGAGAAATATCACTCCGCCTCGTAGATGTTTCGCTGGTGACACCTGATAAAGAAATTCTTATCTTAAAACTTTGCACTTATATTTTTATCAATGTTTTATTATCGAGAATAATGTTAATATCTCGTACGAATAAAAAACATAACACCACGCCTGTAATCTCCGAAGTGTTAGGCACAGGCGTGTTGTTTAAGTTCCATGGTTTAAATAGGGGGGCAAAAATACCATTCATTGTTATAGAATGGAAACGGTTAATCAAAATTTAAAAAATACCCGCGAAATCTTAATAAAAATGGGTGAAGTAGTATTCATATTAAAACAACATTAGTACCTTGGATGCAACGAATTCGACGAGGTCTTTTTCTGTGACGTTTGAGTTTGGCTGTGCTACCACAAAAGCTAGCGGCAGCTCACCGGCGGCCTCGTCCGGCAAGCCCACTACGCCCGCATCGGCTACCCCGTTGTGCTGCAGGAGAAGCGCTTCTAGTTCCGCAGGCGCTACCTAACCAAACATTCACGATTTTATAGACTTTTAGTTAGGTACAAATTACAGAAAACGAACAAGTTTTTAGTAAAATATAAAACACGAGTTTATTGTTTTTCAGTTTTTACTTCTAGATACAAATAAGATATAAACGTCATAATGCCGGGACCAACTGATGTAATTGAAAGATTTTACCCAGTCTTGAAAATGTTTGTACCTCACACGGCATAAACGGTATTTCACGATAACACTGGTGCCGCCCTTATGATGCCTCATAATGACGGGACCATGCCTGTACTCCCAAAACTACAACGAATTTACAACATTCTGAAATTTATTAAGGAGATAGATGGCACCCTGGAGAAGGACATAGGGTACTTTTTTGTCTCAAAAATAATCCTAAAGAAGGTGATATTGGGGAGAAAGGTTAATTGGAAAACCCAGCATTTCAAAAGTTAGGGATATGAAAATTCAAATTTATGCCTTTGTTAAGAAATAAAGAATATTCAGCGTTTTTGTAAAATCATCCCCAAAGGGGGTCAAATAGGGGATGATTGTGAAACTCACATCTAATATTGTTTTTTTTTGTACTACGTTTCAAGAGATTTAAGGGATTGGAAATATAGTCGTAGTCCGTATCTTGAATTAACATTTAGTTGAAATAAAATTGGCCCATTCAGTCGAAAATTATTACAACTTTAAGTCATAAACCAACCTTTCTGACATATAGGTATTACGTAGTCAATGGCAGCACTGGAGTACCTAGGTATTACAAATGAATGTATAATTTTACAATGTTTGTAAATATGTGAGCACCATGTATCTGTCACATATTTAATTTATCTGTAATTGCTTTATTTTTCATTCTTTTTTACCTATCGCGGTATAGTAATCTTATTCTAGATGCATCGTCTTCACATATAATTATATAATTAATGTATGCAAAATATTGTAAAAACATTTTAAAAGAGTAACGGTGGAGTTTCTTGCCCATTCTTCTCCATACGAAAACTACCTTTTGGAAGGGGCGACTAGAATCAATTCTATTTTTTGTAAACTTGACGTTCATAAGTGCCTTTTATGTGCCTAATTGAAATAAATTGTTTGACTTTGACTTTGAATGTTGATAATATTATTAAAATGAATAATTGGTATTTTAAAATAAGACATTTAGTATCATAAGAATGTTTTTTGTATTAATAAAAGTCTGAGTAGGACTAGCGCCATTATTTTTTTTTTGTTGAGGGTGGGAAATTATCAAATAACTTCTCCGGCACTGGGCGGAGCGGGAGGGTGTGTCAGACTTTTACTGACTAAAATCCACCCGTGTTCCTTCCGTTGCCCGTGTGCCGGGGCCGCGATATCCCTTTCGGACAAACTCGCAACCCCGGCAGGCATTGGTCCTTACGGACCGCGTCAGTTGATGCTGACATCTCTTTGAGGCGCGCGTGGAACACAATGCGTCGTCGACCCGGGCCTGGTTCTAATCGGACGGCGAGCCACCCATTGGTCACCGTCCGCAAGCCCGCGCCTACTGTGGCTGGAAGTCGGCTCGCGACTCCCGACGCCCGGGGCGTCTCCTGCGGCGACTAGGGGTGCGAGGGCGCGCATCTTGCCTCTCCATCGCGCGCTCCACCTCCTCCTTCGCGAGCATTACTGCTTCGCAGATGGAAGTGACGGCCTCCCATGCACTCTCGCTCCGGACCATAGCCTGAACCAGGGCCGGGCGCGAGAGATCGCCGCCGCCGATCGCCTCCGGCGGTGCTCTGCCCAAGCAGGGCAGACCTCCACCGTGTCCTCCGGGCGATCGACACAGTGGTGACACCCGGGCGTTTCCTCCCGCCTTATTCGTAACAGGAACCTCCCGAAACAGCCGTGTCCGGTGAGGATCTGCGTCAGGCGGAAGGTGCTCTAGCCACTCCTCAAAGAGAGGACTTATCGCCACAATTGTGGCGTGCCCAAGGACTGGCGCCCTGAGGGTTCCGTCTCAAAGCTGTGCTCGCTTGCGGCCCGAATTTGCAATTCCGGATTGAAGGGCAAACTTAAGTTTTCAGTTGAAAAAATAACTTTTAATAGCGTGGAGTGGACCGATTTGAATGAAATACAGACTAAATGTTACTTCAAGACAGATTGAAGAATAAATTTGACTTTGCACTTGGTATACAGGGTGGATTTTTCAGGTGGGGCAAAGACAACCTTAACCGTTGTCGCTAGAAGAAAACGGTCTTAGGAGACTGTCCTTAACTTTTTGAAACATTTTGATCTGCATTCACAGATATTGAAAAAAAAATACAGTCAGCAATAAAATGGGCAGTTTTCTCAAAAACTTTTTTTGATTCCAATCGATCCTGTTTCTTATAAGGATCAAAAAATTCTACTGGACCAACTGATAGAGTACTAGAAAAGTCAGAAATCGCATAAAGCTTTTACCATACATTTCGTAGCAAATGTGACTCCAACTTACTATTTTACGAAGATAGACTAGCCGAAACTAAACTAAAACAAATTGAACTTCAAATTTCGAACGAATAGAGAACAAAATTTAGAAGCTTTGTTGCTTTTGAAAAAACTTTTTGCATAGGTAGTCTCTTTTTGCCCGACGATTGATCTCGGAAAGTTATACAATGTGGATCTGGACTTACGACATTAAATTAAAACGAGCACAGTACTAGTCCATCGAAACATTTTAAAACACGAAGATTAGTAGTTAATGGAAAATTTAAGAATTGCAATTTTCAAACAAAATTAATAGCAAAATCAACTGCATAAAATGTAAACACGCTTTATCTACGAAAAGTCACTGACCTGTTGCGCGGTGTGGTGCGGGATGCAGCGGGCGGGGGTGCGGGACGTAGGTAGGTACTTTAGTCGGAGAACAACAAATCCGCGGCATAAACTCACTAAGTTGCGCGTTGTTAATTAATAAAAGATCACTAATTGAATAATTAATCACATATTATCACATCACAATCAGAATTTAAATCATCAATAAGTAGTCAAATTTTTAAATTTTCAAAGTGCCCACCGTTGTTCATTATGCACAAGCGACATCGTCTTATTAAATTTTCACGGACTCGTCTTAACAAGTCCCCATCTGTTCTTTTAAGTCTGTCGAAGGCATTAATTATTCTAATTTTTAAATCATCCACAGTGTTCACTTCTCGTGCATACACCTCGTTTTTTACGGCCCCCCACAAAAAGAAATCCAGCGGTGTCAGGTCCGGTGACCGTGCTGGCCATCGAATAGGTCCAAAACGGCCAATCCACTGACTTTCAAACATATCCGTTAGTCGCTGTCTAACAGGCACTACGGAATGGGCGGGCGCACCGTCCAATTGATACCACAGTCGTCCATATACGTCCAAAGGTAAATCGTCCGTATAGTCTGACACTGGGCCACTAAGAAGTTCTAAGAATTTCTCTGCGTTTAACGTCCCATCAATAAACACTGGACCTATTATTTTGTTCCTATGAATTCCAGCCCAGACATTTAGTGAAAACCGGTACTGGAATGAAGACTCTCGAATTAGGCGCGGGTTTTCATGACTCCAATATCTCAGGTTTTGTCTATTCCAAACTCCATTTCTTGTAAACGTGCTCTCATCTGTCCACATAATATTAAATATGAAGTCAGGGTCGTCTGATATTTTGTCGAGAAGCCATTGGCAAAATAACACTCTGACTGGCATATCTCTGGATAACAGTTGTTGTACTTTTCTGTACTTGTAAGGTCGCCGTGCATGCCGTTTCAAATATCTATGGACAGTTCTGTGACTCACTTGAAACCGCCGCGCTGCGTTCCGGAGGCTAGAAGTCGGGTTATTTAAAAAATGTTGTAATATCCGCTCCTCGATATTTGAATTTGAAGACACGCCTTCTCCTTGAGGAACCAAAGGCCGATTCTCTCGTAACCTCTGAACGGCCAGGGTAAAAACACGGCTGTTGGTAGGGCACCTTCGTGTGTCACCATATCGCTCCCGATATGTACGCAATGCTAAAGCCGCATTTTGGTGACATTCTCCGTACATAAGTACCATGTCAGTGTACTCGGCAGCTGTGTACCTTATTTGAGGCATAATATTACCTAAACTAAAAAACTTACAAACCTAACCTAAATCCAAACTAATAAATGCCTAATTAACTAACTATTATTACACTAACACTTAACAATATGTCACAATAACCTGTGCACTCATCTAACTATCATAAATCGTCTTTAACACAATAACAACTAAAACTTTTTAATAAAATCACAACAATGCGCGCGCGGCTCGTCTTGTGATAACAAAAGTAAGCGTGTGCTCTCATCAAAGGGCTCCGCAATGCACTGACTGACATAGTTACGATTCAATAAATGTCTTTTTGCCGAAAAAATTCCGCTCACATACACACTCGCAATTTTCTATGCACCACTAATGCATTATTTGCGTAAGTAATATTTCTTTTTCTTTCTAATTGTAGTATTTTGTGGGAGTGGGCGGGGCGCGTAAGAGTGGAATGGTATGACACCTTTCTCTGTCTTTCAAGCATATTGAGACGTAGAGAATAGAATCGTTGGTTTTTTGCACAGGTTCCTGACTTTACAATGTTTACCTATTATTACGGACTCAGATCTACATCATGTTGAAAAATAAGAAAATAAAAAATAATTTCCTGTGGCTAAAGTATTCATTGGATTTGATTGATTTTTTGTATACGGGTAAAAAACATGACACTCTTTACGTGATTTAAAGGAATGTCAATCGTCCTGCTCCACTTTGTATATAAGTATACTGAACGCACGGTCAACCCTGCTTGCGCGATGCAGGATTTGTGTGCCGTCAGGCCTTTGATCCGTAGTTCGCATATGGCATCGTAGATGCCACAGTTCCAAGGGACCGTAGATCTAAGTTTTTGATATTTATTTCAACTTGATAACTCCACGCGTTCCTGAGAAAAAGGGTCTTGACAGATAACGAAGTCATCTTTAAAAGGTTCCAATTTTTCATTTTGAGCTACGGAACCCTAAAAAAGATTATTTGAATTTATTATCTGCCTGTCTGTCTGTTACCTTTTCATGCGTAACGGCTTAACAGATTTAGATGAAAGGCATACGGATAGGCCATGACCTGGGTTTAGGACATACTCGTAGAATAGGAAAAAGATATGAATCCCAGTAATACGTTCCTGTGGAATAATTTCCGACCTTTATGCGGGCGAAGCCGATGACAAAAGCTAGTGTTATACGTAGTCGGGCCATAAGTTCTGTCACATAGGTAAAATTTCGAATTTAGAATGCAAGCCGAGGAAAATATTATGGGCATTCGAAATTTGAATAATTAAAGAAAATAAAAACAAAGGGTTTCTGGAATTTTGTTCATTTTCTAAAATGGAGTGGACGCGCAAAGAAGACAGAGTCGCAGTAATTGCATTGCATCGTTGCGGTCACGCGCCAACTGAGATTTTCAAACTGCTGAAAAATTTGAAAATTCCACTGAGATTTATTTATCGTACTATTACACGATTCAGGGAAGATTCAAGATTAGAAGATAAACAAAGTAGCGGTCGACCTCGTACTGTTCGGACTCCAGCGGTCATCAAAGCAATGAAGGCGCGAATCCAACGAAATCCTGTCCGCAAGCAAAAAATTTTGGCTCTGCAGATGGGACTAAGCAGAACTACTGTTAAAAGGGTGTTAAATGAAGACCTAGGACTGCGTGCTTATAGAAAAAAAACAGCACATCTTCTTAACGCACGGCTGAAAAAAATCAGACTCGAAAGAAGCCGGGTTTTGTTAAGGCGGTAGGTACGCGGGAAAAAAATACCGCGAAATACTTTTTTCGGACGAAAATTTTTTTAATGTTGAGGAGAGTTTCAATAAACAAAATGATAAAGTATATGCACACTGTAGTGAAGAAGCGAACAAACGTGTGCCACGTGTTCAGCGTGGTCATCACCCTTTGGCATTCATGGTTTGGCTTGGGGTGTCCTATTTGGGTCCAACGGAGGTGTTTTTTTGTGAAAAAGGAGTGAAAACCAGTGCCCTCGTATATCAAAATACAGTCCTAACAAACATTGTGGAACCTCTTTCATAAACAATGTTCGAAAACAGGCACTGGGTATTCCAGCAGGATTCTGCGCCGGCTCATAAGGCGAAAAGTACCCAAAACTGGCTCACGACCCGTGGAATCGACTTTATCAGGCATGAGGATTGGCCCTCGTCCAGTCCAGACTTGAATCCCTTGGATTACAAAATATGGCAGCACTTAGAGGAGAAGGTCTGCGCTAAACCCCATCGCAACTTGGAGTCACTTAAAGCATCCCTGATTAAAGCAGTCGCCGATATTGGCATGAATGTCGTGCGTGCTTCGATTGATGACTGGCCTTGCAGATTGAAGGCTTGTATCGAAGCAAGAGGAGGACATTTCGAATAATTTTAATGTGGTTTAAATCTGTATTTTATACCCTTTTATTTGATATATATAAATGGTTGTAGTGCGTAACTCATTGTGTCATTTATTTAACTTTCCATATGTGACAAAACTTATGACCAGACTAAGTATAATAATTTAGATAATATAATTAATAATAAAGCGCCTGCATGAAATGTAGCTGCAACTTTTTCTTGAAGTATTTTTGATCGTTTTATTATTCAGGCGTAGAAAAAGTCAAAACAAAAAAAAAATATTGTAAAGAAACTACTAAGATCTCCGTCACACACTGTTGATATTTGTTGATACTAAATCAGGTACCAAATACTGGTTTGATCAGAATGATGTAATTCGTTGTAGTTTGGGAGTATAGGCATGGTTTCGTCATTATGACGCATCATAATGGCGGGACCAGTGTTATCGTGAAATTCCGTTTACGTACAAAATTTAAAAATAAAATGTAGGTACACAAATTTTCAAGACAGGTACAAAATAGTAATAAATGGGTACTAAATATACGTGGTAGAATCAGACGCGGTCGCAGCCTAACATTTTGGGGAGGGGTCACCATGAGTGCCGAGGAATATTAGGGAAATATTTAATTGATACTCTAAAAAGTTTTTGACCTTTCTAATGATGCTCACTTTTTAAATATCTGAACTTCTTTTTAACTTTCTGATCTTTTCTCGCAGTTGGTCGCAGTAACTAAGCTAGGGTATCCTGACCAAACGGTCGGGTTAAAACAGTGCCAAACCGCGCACGACCCCAGCGAACGAAACGAGCGGTACCGCAGCAGTTGCCGGCTATAGCTTGTGTACTCTGAAATGACCCACTACCGCATTTTTACATCAAAGTTGTTCGCGAATAGTGGGCTATTTAGTATTTTAAAGACCCCACAATATGAATTATTAGGGGTTCGATTAAATTATGAGATGCTGCCAAATTGGTCGCTACCGTGTTGATAAATAATAAGTATTAGGACATATTATGTAGGGTGAGAAGAGCGGGCGATGCCGACTCGATAATTTTAATACCTCGTCTCGGATATGTTAGATTTGATTTACATTTTCAAACCGAAATAAGAGTTAGGTACATTGTCGACTTATGAAGGAAAAGCCAAACAACTATGAAAATTAAGAGCGAGCAAAGCAAGCTTCCTTGAATAGGTTCTGTTTTCTTAGAATTCGATTTAAATTTTCAAACAGAAATAGGAGTTACATTGTCGATTTATGCAGGAAAGGCCGAGCAACTCTGAAAATGGAGAATATAAGACCAAGCGAAACAAGTTCAAAAATTTTACACACTCTTGGATACGTTCGGTTTTCTTATGATAATTCCAAAAGCACTAAGAATGACTTGCTTTGACTTATGAAGAAAAACTCAAGAATCAAGACAAGCGAGCGGAGCGAGCCTCAAAATTTTAGCACCCGACTTAAATAGGATCTGTTTCCTTAGCATTTGATTAACATTTTCAAACAGAAATAGGAGTAACATTGTTGACTTATGCAGGAAAGGCCAAGCAACTATGGAAGTGTAGAATACAAGAGCGAGCGGAGCAAGCTTAAAAATTTTTCACTCTCAGATACGTTCGATTTTCTTTTAATCATTCCAAAAGAACTAAGAATGACATGCTTTGTCGACTAATGAAGAAAAGCTCAAGAGTACACAAGTGAGCTAAGCGAGCCTCAAAATTTTAGCACCCCGCCTTGAATAGGTTCTGTTTTCTTAAAATTTGATTTAAATTTTCAAACAGAAATAGAAGTTACATTGTCGATTTATGCAGGAAAGGCCAAGCAACTATGAAAATGGAGAATATAAGAGCGAGTGAACGAGTTCAAAAATTTTGCACACTCTTGGATACGTTCGATTTTATTTTGATCATTCCAAAAGAACTAAGAATTACTTGCTTTGTCGACTTATGAAGAAAAACTCAAGAATCAAGACAAGCGAGCCTCGAAATTTTAGCACCCCGCTTTGAATAAGTAGGTTCTGTTTTCTTTTGATACAGGAAGAAAACTTACTTTGTTGAGTAGAAAAGCTTAAACTCGTTTTACAAGGTTTTGAAACCTGTAACGCCAACTCGTTTTACAAGAGTTTAGGTTTTCAAAACCTAAACTCTTGTAAAACGAGTTGTCACAGGCTTTTTTCATTTTTTTTTTTGTTTATGTCCATCGGGGTCTCTGTGGCTCAAACACCTACAGTTTTTAAAATTTTGAATGATTTTTTGGGGTTATGACCCCCAGGACCCCCCCCCCCCCCCCTGGGACCGCGCCTGGGTAGAATCTTTCAATTAAAACAGTTGGTCCCGCCATTATGACGTTTATAGTAAGATACAGAGTCCTTGATGACCAATTGAATATTAATCTTCTTCTTTTCGTGTGGTTTGTGACTAACCTGGTGTCAGAGTTTTAAAGCCGCCCGTGGGCCTCTGACTTGGTGCGGGTTTGTCTGAAAGGGATATCGCGGCCCCGGCACACAGGCAACGGAAGGAACACGGGTGGGTTTTAGTCAGTAAAAGTCTGACACGCCCTCTCGCTCTGGTATGCCGGTTTCCTCACGATGTTTTCCTTCACCGTTTTTGAGGCAAGAGATAATTAATAATTATTATTAATTGAATATTAATGAATTCCGGTCACAAACAAATCTCAACATTTCGCGGTAAAAGTTGGTATAGTAGAGCACCGATATAACCAGCTCATAAGAGTAATTCTTCGTATTATAACTTTACCTGGAAGCCTTTATATTTGATGAGTTCTTTTAGTCTGTCCACAATATAGAAATAACCGTCGGTGTCATAGTAGCCGATGTCTCCAGTTCTAAGGTAGCCTTCGCTGTCCAGTAGCTCGTCGCTGGCGGCGCGGTCGCCCATGTAGCCCTTCATACGCAATGGAGATTTGATCCAAAGTTCGCCTTCTTGTCCCGGTCCTAATTTTTGTCCATTTTCGATATCAATAACCTGAAAAATAAGGCATCAAACAATCAATCGTTTTTGTTAATTTTAGATCCCCTTCCCCACGCTGTGTTCTTTCTCGATTGCACACCAAATAAGTCCATCGGCCTTTTTTGCGTGGTCACCCTACTTTGTTTGATTTGTCGTAGGTATGCCGCCGCCATGATGCACAACAAAAACAAAGTGACATCAATACCTCTAGCGGTGGATAATGTAACTATTTTACGATAAATTATCACTAATGTATGGCCACATCACGAAGACAAGTAGGTAGTCGTGCGTTTAACTGTTCATATGGTCAAACGTTGAGTAACTACCTATTCAATGATGTGGCCAGTTCACATTGTTCGTGGCAAGAACATAAATAAAATTATACTGTGTCGTTTTAAACAATCACTTTAATATGGTCTTATTTATTACAGTACACATTTTATAGATCGTCGTCATTCGACCATCTTTTTGATAGACATTCAGGAAACGGAAAAAACTTCCTATAATGTTACCAATAAAAAAACCTTAAAATGTAGCCAGCATAATGAACCAAAATAAACTTAAAATCTATGTTTGGATACGAACATACTGGGGGCGCCTTTGGCCCTTTTTAACAAAACAGTGGAACCAAAAAATTACACAAGTCTAAACTTAATTATTATTTGCCTAACTATTATCTTCATTAATAGGAAAAGGACACACTTTCATAACAGTAGTTCGGATGACCGATCCCTTGGCAGTCTTAACCTCTAAAGCCCGAACACATCCATCTTTACCAGGCATTACATTTAAAATTCTTCCTACTGGCCAGTTAAGTGGATTTATGTTATCATACTTTAAAATTACCATATCACCTGGTTTTAAATTTTGTTGGATAGTTTTCCATTTTGGTCTATTTTGTAAAAGAACTAAATAATATTTATGCCATTTTTTCCAAAATAATTGTTGCATTTGTTCACACTGTTTCCAAAAGGATAATCTTCCAACATTTACGTTACTTAGATTTAATTCAGGATAAGAAGACAATGGTGATCCTGTTAAAAAATGCCCAGGTGTCAAGTAAGACATATCATCTGGGTCTCTAGACAGAGGCGTCAACGGCCGCGAGTTAAGAATGCCTTCAATCTGCACAATAACAGTATACAATTCCTCATATGTTAACACTGTATTGGCTATTACCCGTTTCATGTGATACTTGATACTTTTAATGCCTGCCTCCCACAATCCACCAAACACAGGGGAATAACTTGGTATAAAATGAAAGAATATTCTCTCTGCGTTGCAGAATTTTGTTACATTGTCTTGGTGACTTGTAGAAGCTTGCAAATCATACAATTCTTTTAACACATTAGCAGCCCCCTTATAACAAGCCCCACTATCACAATAAATTTTTGTAGGCTTGTTCCTTCTAGATATAAATCTTTTTAGACAACCCAAACAAGTTTTTGTTGACATATCAGATGCTAGCTCTATGGTCACGATGTGACCAGCGGTCGACGTTCTATTTCATGAACTACAACCATTTCATTAAATGGTCGAACACTCCATGAAATAATCAATTCTAAGATCGGGCCACGACATAAACGTCGTTTTATAACTTTTACTACGACGATTTTTTTTAATGCTTGTGAAACAACTTTGGGACTCTATACTAAGATACAAAACGCTATTGAGGTAATTTTTTGCGGTCCGTAGCCAAATGGCAAAACCGGAACACTTATAATTTCGTCATGTCCGTCTCGTCTCACAGCCTTGGGCGATACTTGGGGACTATTTACACTACTTATATCGATGTAAAATTATTGGAAAGAAGGTGTATAATATCTAGCCACATCGTTTTTTACTTATAAATGGCATCCTGCAGTTGACCTCTGAAGAGGTCGTAGCTGCTTAACCGGACTTTCCTGTGGCTGCCTTAAGTTAGTAACTTAAAGCCTCCAACCAGGGCGTAAATATAATTTATAAACTAGGCGAACGCTCGCTAACGGCACCCTCTGTGGGGTACAAACCTCGGCTTAGGGCGTCGCTGGGGGACAGCAAGATCTTAAATTCGAATTTGTAAACTCTCTAGTACTGACATTCTGAAACCTATAACACATGTGTGTAATTTTTTTAAAGTGTTATTATTATTTAACGAATGATCTGAATCGATTAAGTGTTGAGCAAAATGGGTCGTTATTGCGATTGTTCGCATGCCCTTATCGCGATGATAACGATCCTAGCCGAGGTGGGCCGAGCAGTAATCCTATATAAGTGGGGTTGTCGGGCGATGTGGTTTGCTCTAACTGGCTTGGTTGGTAAGAGCTCGCGGTAATCAAAGGCTCGATGTGGCTCACACTGCTCTCAACGCTTGACGTGGCAACACGTGCGTGTCCGGGTTCGCAACAAGTCAATCGTCATCCTATGGATGCCTTGTTGAAAGGTGAAACACGTGTCGATTTCTGACAAGGTTCTTTATGACTCCTTAAGAACAGTTAAGCGGATTAGGTTACTAAATATACGTCGTCTATTGTATTTCATATTACTGGAAAAAAAGAAGCGGTAAAAATATTGGTAAACGTAAACTTTTAGTAAGTATTTCATGTACCTAACGTTTATGTAACGAACACAATCCAGAGGCTTTTACAGTAATTTATTCCAAACCGTCGCCATGCAGTGAAAACTTCGTGACTGCATTATACGTACGTTATTTTACAGGGCAAGATTAAAATGGTCTGATAAATGGCCGTCATTGACGCCTCCGAGGTTGTCATTATCTAATAGAAGGTATTAGAAGCATCTTAGAGCTGTGCACGGTTGTTCTAAATTGCATTCCGAGGTTTTCTACACAACAAATAAATAATAAAAAGAAAAACAATGTATTATTCTTTACGAGGTTTTTACTGCACGGCGACGGAACGCCGCCTTCGTTTACTTTCGCTCTCACTGTTGGAACACGTCAGCGAAGGCGAGCAAATATCGGTGCCCATCGGCGATTCGCACTACTAGCCTTCTCTCGCTTTCGTTTGTTTGGTGACAAGAGAAGACCGCCAAAATTTGTTTTTCATTTGACAATTGAGGTTATCTTAATAAGTAATAACCCATCGTAGACGATTTTTTAATTACTTACAATTTATTAATGTCATTCAAACAATAGTTATTGTTGGCAGAAGTGGAGATATAAAGTTGAAACCTTATAAATACAGACGAATGTGTTACTAAATCCCTTTAGTGAGTGATTGCGTAAGAATTTAAGCTGAACAGGTTTGTTTACATTTTCTTCTAAAACTTTTGGAACAGATTATAGAGAGTCATCTTTGTCACTCGGTCTCTAGTCCAGTAGTCTCCTTCAAAAGTTCGATGGTGTTTAGTTATTGAAGGAAGTGTACAAGTACCTTGACACTCATGCCGGGTGCAGGCGTTCCACAGGAGCCCACCTTCTCGCCACTTGTCAGGTCCACAAGGCATGCCATTGTTACTTCTGTCAAGCCATAACCTTGTTTAATAAAGTCGATGCCTGTCCTGTAAATTAGTAACAATTACGAATAGGTACAAATAACCGTTACGATTCTATTTCCTTTTAGAAAATCTGAGCAACATTCACTAGAAAATCTAAGCAAAATAAGTGACTGCTGATAACAGGGGGGAAGAGAAGAAAAAAGAATAATGCGACTACCGCCAGTTATCAGAAAAAATATATCTTAAATGTAATCTTCGTAAAATAAAACGATCATTTACTAAATATTTTAGCGAAATAACAAATGATCCAATATTTTTTCTATTAAATAAGTCGATTATATTCTATTACTTACTTATGTTCTTAGTTAACGAAAAATAAATATTACCTTTCCGAAACCGCTTTCTGAATATCTTTTGATAATGGTGCAGCCCCACACCAAACCTCAACTAATGACGACAAATCATATTTTAGAACCAGAGGATGCTTCGCGAGGAACACAGCCAGGGGTGGCACTATTGTTGTCATATTTATCTGAAAATTATTGAATATTATTAAATATGTAACGCATAACAGACTGAAGTTGTGAATAAGTATAATATAAAAAAATAAAGGAAATTAAGCCGCGCCGGCGTACTTTTAGGATTTAAGATTTGCTGGGCAACATAACACGGGGCTAAAATAAATATACCGCGTGTTTCGTGGCGCGTGTCCATCTTTGGTCAGATGTGCTTCTACGTGCTGATATTTGTAGGTACCTAGCTCATAGCGTCGCGCGCGACGTCCAGCAAGACAAGGGGTTACACTGACCTTTTTGCAGATGTTGGTATGTCAGATGGGCAGTGCTTGCAACTGGCACACATAATTATGAAAAAATGAATGAAAACGGTACAGGCGTGAGGTTCCTAGGTAGGTAAGGATTGCAGCATAAATGGCTTTCTGTCGAGTCTGCCTGCCTTCTTGGGAGATTGATGTGATGATATGAACGAAACACAACTATAATTTTAGAAGAAAAATTTAAAACATTAAAGCAATACATTGAGATCATAATAATTATAAGTCTGTAAATGTGGCTCAAAATGTGTATCAAACAAACAAAAATACTTACTTTATAATTTTGAATTGTTTCCAAGTACTGCTGTTCATCAAAACGAATTAAAAATACAATTTTTGTATTCATTGCCATTACAGCAAATGTTGTTATGAAGCCATAAGCATGGAACCATGGTATTAGTGACAAACCAGTTACTATGCCATTCTTTTTTTGAGTCTGTACATAATCAAAGTAGTACCTAGGATAGGACAATAAAACCAACTTGTCAGTGGAAAAAGAAATTTATCATATAGATTCATAATTAGTATGACCTGCCAGGCATTTAGAATAATGTAAGTCTTTAGGGTTGAGTGTAGTTAATTATGAGCGTTTATTCTCGAAGTGGCCAACGTCACAAATAGATATCAAAATATTTCGCTGTTTTGATCAATTTGGCAATATTACTGTATGAAAATAAGAAATGTGGCTAACTAGCGAACTAGAATATTAATAATGAATTGAAATTATAACACCGAATTTGATTTACGTCTAACACTAAATATTCGGTGTTACCATATTAATTATTGCATTCATAATCAATATTTTAGTTTGCTAGTTAGCCACATATTTCTTATTTCCCTACAGTAACCCACATCAAACGTGTCCTTATCAAGAAAGCATATTATAAAATTAAAGACTATGTTGAAGACAAGGAAGTTTGGCAATAATCCCTTCTGCACATGTGGCTTCCCTGGTACACACGGCTACACATCAAGCTATACATTTCCAGTTTATGTTAATCTGGCATTGTATAGGATATCCGTACAATGTGAGGTCAGCTTATACTGGGAATGTATAGCTTGATGTGTAGCCGTGCGTACATCATTAACAGTATGTTATGTAAGAGTCTATTAACTGCTCCCAAATTACCATGTTTTTTTTTTTACATTCTTCCTTGACATAATCATCCTAATATTTTTTTTATTTATTTTTTTATTTGACATTATATACCTACAGTTTAATTTCAACACTTTATTAGTGGCTTTTGTGTACATGATAATTATTCAGATTTGTTACAGTTGTAATAGCAATCATGTCATCTCGTTTAAAATAGGTTTCCATTTTTACTAATTTATTCATATTATATATATGTACTTAGATTTCTTTCTTCTATTTTGTGAATGTGAGATCGCTGTAGGCTTAGTGGACTGTAGATTTATTGACCATCTTCTATTTTGTTAAGTACTTGGTACTTGTTGAAAGACCTACACTGTCCTCCCATACCTATTAATACTGTTATTTGAAAATATTGTAAAAAACAATTATTTTTAAAAGAGTAACCGTGGAGTTTCTTGCCGGCTCTTCTCCATAGGAAACGACCAATTGGAACCGTGGTATATGTGAAATAAAAATTTTGATTTTGTTTTTTGTTTTGAGTAATATTATCAAATTAATCAAAACAGCGAAATATTTGATAGCTAGTTAGGTAAGTAGGTATTTCCTTTACTCTTCCAACCATTTTTTTTCAACATTGTCATTTCCAAGTAGGGTTACCATCTGACATGCATTTGCCGCATTTGGCAGGCATTTTACGGTTAAGACGGGCGTGCGGCCGGCGCTAAACTGAGACGAGAGAGAGTTTTTTATAAGTTAGTTTAGTGGTCGTAAATTGTTCATACCTTTCATTTTGAATAAATGTCAGTCTTTAAACTATCTGTTGAGTATTATTTAATTTTATTATAAGACTTACAATTTGTTTACAATCGACAGGCAGTTTTCTGAAAAATCTGGCATTATCTAAATCCTAGACAGGCATCCTCCATTACATAGATGGTAACCCTATTTCTAAGCAACATCATCAAACATTAATTGATGGAGCTATATCCATTTTGAATTGAATTGATAAATGTATTTTCAAACTTTTGGCTCAGACTTCACTCATTCCAAACACCTCTGATGCATAATTACCAAACAAAATATTATGAAGTAATTATTTTCTGAGTAGTTGAGGGACTTACTTCATATGTGCTGACAATGTAAGGAAATTGATATGATTGAGTTCTACACCCTTTGGTAAGCCAGTTGTTCCCGAGGAGCACATCACGGCAACTGTGTCTTCCAGTCCATTTACATCAGTCAGAATAAAGTCATCCACATTCATGTGATCCTTTGTCAGGCTATCATACATTATACAATCGGGAACAACATCAAACTCTCCAAACATAATAAGTTTGCAAGGATAAGATAGTTCTTGGCAGCAATCATAGATGTTCTGTGATGTGATTGGTGAAATAAAGATGAATTTTGGTTTTGTTATTTTTAGTAAATGGGATATTTCACCTGCAAAAAAAAAAATCTAATAGGCTCTCAAAATAACAAATTGCTTTTAATTTTATAATCTTGTTTACTATAGTAGGTGTAGGTGTAGTAAAGAATAATAGGAAATAATGGTTTCTAAAGAATGATTCTAAAAATATGATTTCTAAGATATTGGGTTTATCTGCCCTAAACACTAGCTCAAAAATTGCAAAAAAATTACCATCTCCTAGGCTTCTAAAGCTACAAATTATGGTTTTAATATAGTTATTTGACATTGATCCATCTTTTACAGGAGCAGTATATTAGTTTCCAACACAGTTACGGTTACAGAAAATAAGGTGCTTATTTATGAATTCCTTTTGACCTATGTTACTGTAGTATTCATCTTTATCAAATAAAAATGATTAGCTAGGTGAATCACATAGTGCAGATATTTATTCCTAGACAATATGTTATTTAGATGTGTAGTTTAAGAGCTAGCGCAAGTTTAGTTTCCATTACAGACTGCTCAGTGTAGTTTGGTTCAGAACCTTACCCTTTGCCAGTTTTTTTAATGATAACACTGAACAAGTTTAGTATTTAGCAAAACGGCATAAGTATAAGTTTTTCATTTTTATACCATTATTTATGTTGTTTTCTTGTATGTGTAATAAGATCGTCCATATATATGCACACTCCTACTCACCCGGTGTATATGTGATGTTGAGTGTGGACAACACTCCTCCACAGTACATAACAGCCAGTGCTGCTACCACAAACTCAAATCTGTTTTCACTGCTCAGTCCCACAAGATCACCTTTCTTCAATCCTAGCTTACGTAGACTTACTGCAAGGTTCACACTGTTTTGAAGAATATACCTATATGTTACAGATTCTCCAGTCTCTGCACTTACCTAAAATGAAAAAAGATTCATTATGCATTTCTAATCCTAAGCTATATGTGCCAACTTTCATACCTCATTAAAAAAAAAAATGCCTCTCTCCAAGGCTTTCCCGAAACAACGCCATGAATGTTCAGGGATTATTTATAGTTTAGGAGCTAGACAGTTATTTTTTGGGAATTCACAATAGACTCTTTTTTAATTTTCTCATTTCTGTGTCACATTGATTGAAAACACTTTTTTTAAATAATAAATCCTTGAATATGGTCTATGATCGATAAGAATACTATCTGTATAAAAATTACCCAAAGTGACTAAAACTTAGCTCAAAGGGGAAACAGTGACAGCAAAATCTGCCCAAAAATGTACCAAGGTGTACACTTAGTGGCAAAAAATACCTTACATTGCACTGAATAAGAATCTGTAAAAGGTAAAAGCTAGTACCTACTAATCAAGATCCTGACCTTGTATTATTGTGCAACATATTGCCATGTCACAAAATCCTGACTGTGTATTATTGTAAGACAAACTACACGAAATCCTGACCATACCTAACAGACCATTTCATTTGTGTTTGAACAGATGATAAGATTATATTGTGTTACTACAGAAGGTTCATTGATAGACTTTAACTATTAAATGTATAATGAAATCTATTACTTATTTTTGTAACAATTATTTGAGAGGTTTGGTGACTCTTCTTATCTCTTAATCCCTCATCTTATCTCTCATCCTTTATAGAGTTGTTGGCTATCATAATAATAAATAAAAAATTAAATGGTTTGCACTTACTAAGGCTACATTATCACCACCATTTTTCAGTTGGTCAAACAGGAATTGTCCATATGATAAATGCGCTGGAATGCTTCGTTCTTCAGGCCCCGACACCACATTATTATGGA
Organism: Agrochola lota; assembly: GCA_947364205.1. Classification (NCBI taxonomy): domain Eukaryota; kingdom Metazoa; phylum Arthropoda; class Insecta; order Lepidoptera; family Noctuidae; genus Agrochola; species Agrochola lota. Next base: position 12,061,555 of record OX376235.1, on the reverse strand, counting down.
CAGTTACTGGCATTTTTATGACAACTTGTGAAGTATTCACAATAACGCTACCTACTTCAGAAGATGTTGACTTGGAAAGAACAAACTTGAGGTTTGTTATCAAAATAATTATAATCTTATCTAGCCAGTATAGGTAAGTATAAGCCTATTATGTCTTCAATTTGATTAGCAATGGATTAGACTTTGGATGGAGTTAATAAAAATAAAATAAAGAGTTCTAAGATAATTCACAAAAACAGTCACATGTCAATGTCGCACACAGTTGACAGTAGTGATGTCAATGTGCGAGTCGAGTTCAGTGTTCTTATCGTAAAAATCTGAACTGCCGTATGTCACTGTCTGATTGGGAAAAATTCTTATTTAAAAATGTCTATTCCTCATTTGTTCTATTGCTTTATGTTTATCTAATGTGTACTTGTCCTTGCTTCTAGCACATGCCGACACCTTAAACTTTGTACAGTATCCTTGTTTTTTGCCTTGATTTTGATTCAGTTGTCATCGATCTTTGGTAATTTTCAATATTGACAATGAGTGGTAGTTTCCGGGTTACTGGCAGGCAACATTGACGAAAAATTATCGCGTATAGATTGTGGCGCCCAGCCTCAAAGGTGATATTTGAGTTAACTTTTTAATTTTTTTTTAGGTTTTTTAATTTTGTTTATTGGTGTTTAGTTGTGTATGTACAACGATGAACAATGTTGGTGTACCAAATAAATAAATAAATTACGCTAGTGAAAAAACGATTCGTTTCACCTATAGTCAATTGCCGCATTTTGTGATACGGCAATGAGAGGCCTGCGAAAGCCGAATTAAAAAAATAAAAAGTGGAATGCCGTGTATTACAGCAATTGCCGTATCAATAACCCTGGTGGACTTATTTGCCAATGTCGAGCTGAGTGGATAACTCAAGTCGACTCACACTTATCTACCTGCGCATGCTTGCGCTAACTAGTCTGTGTGCTTGCGCCTACGATACGCTCGCTACAGGCACCGAGTTGAGTCAGGTCGAGTTGCGATTGCGACTCGAGTCATTAGCGATATAAACTCAGGTTACTCGAGTCCAAAAAAATCCGACTCGTCGCATCGCTAATGCACAGATCACTAATCACTAAGTAGTACTGTCACATGTGACATGCATGCACCATGGAATTAGTATGTACTATACGTACAGTAGCATGCACAGACCATGCATGACGAAAAGTGTGTAAAAAATGGATGTAGATTGCTGTCAGCGTATGCCAAGAGATAGCGCTTAGTCATAAATTGGATAGTTTTTTTATATTTTGCTTTGTTGCATCTTGATCATGTCAGCCGAAAGTTGTCCACTGCTCGATAGAGGCCTCCCCCAAGCACCGCCACGTCAACCGGTTCTATGCTTCCCGCATCCGGCGGATTCCTGGTTCCTGCGACCTTCACAAGGTCATCAGTCCACCTTGTGTAGGAGGCCTTCCAACGCTTTCTCGTTTATATAACCCGACTATATTAAATAAACCCAGTGCAATAGTTAACAAGTGACGGTCAAAGACGGTGTACGGTTACAGCGTAACTAAAGCATTATCATAGAATTAGAACGTACTTATCTCTATATCATTCTTTATCTGCCGTTACAAGGTTCTTTTGTCGGGTGGCCAAAATCAGAACTAACGCTGCCATCTCGTTTTTTCCAGACATATACATGTCTATGTATTTAACAAAACAAAAATATTGCACAAATGTTTACCAGCAGCACCCACAGTCAAAGTCATTCGTGCGCCAAAAGATCCTTGTAGCATTATAGCTGTACAAGGACCTTTCGGCACGTGGCCAGTATTACGCTCCTTAACTAGAGATTTCAACATGTTTTGTTGTGAATGTTTCGCCAGTGCAAACGCACAGTCAGTGCAAAGTTTATTTTTTTCCAAATGAGACTGCAAACATCGAAACATTTAGTGAAAAACATGTTGCAAGATTCATACAGAAACATTTTGTTATTGCTTGGTAACGGGACGTAATCAATAAAGTTCTTATCAGTGGAGTTTCTTCAAATAATAATAATTATATTTAATAACTGATAGCGTGTTGCCGGGTTGAAGGACATTTCGTACAGATTACAAATTCGTCAGGGCTAATGGCTCCTACCCACAATGCCGGCGGCATGGCCACCGGCACTGCCGCCGGGCAAGCCGCGGTGCGCCCGGCCCTGCCGCACAAACAAAACAAGATATTCTGAGATTTAATATAATCATCATTGTAAGGGAAGCACAGTAGTGCAAGTTTAAATCATAAAATAATTGTCAACATAGCATGTAAGATAAAGGTATTGATTACAGACATGATTCTTGCTAAAAAGGGTAGTGTAACTGAAATTATGACTATTCCATGTAAAAAAGCCTTATATACCCTTATATACTAACTAAAAAGCTCTGTAATATTTTATCCTTACATAGTACTATATTTTAAAGTAGACTATAACGCTAGATAGATCATTTCCCACCTGTATACCTATTTCACATAAGGAAATCGAGTCACTATGTCGAGAATTAAGTAAATTCCTTTGTTCACTAACGTAAACAATGTTATGTGCAACTTCTACTGCGCAGTTGAGTCCCCTTCATACGTTTCAGTTCCCCCGGAACGCCCAAATATGTTAGTACCCCGCATTCCCCGCGAACGTGGAATCCCCTCGAATACAAACACACTGACGTAAGTAGGCGATGAAAAAGTTGTGTAAGTAGAGACACACACACTGTGTGATAGTGTGTGTCACTACTATAAATAAAACCCACTTGTGTATTCGTGAGTTCAGTCGTCTCTCATCCTTTCATAAGGCAATACGAGTACAGTTCAGTCGTCTCTCAACCTTTTATAAAGTAATACGTGTTCAGTTATTAGTACCTCTGAACACCATCGCGTTCAAGCTTAGTCAGATTTAAAGTCTGTTCTATAAATATTAGTCTCTTAGTGTTTAAGGCGTAATTATTTTATTCTTCTATTTCTGTGTATTGTGTGTGTATGTGTGTGTAAAAGAATAGAGGAATATATAAGTTTTGTGCTCATCCCTGTGGTTTTCCTTTTAAACTCCCACCTGAAATAACCCAGCAACATCATTGACCGCCCCACATAAGTCAACATTTTAGTCCTTCAAAAGCCGATCTGGTTAGCATTTCGGTTTTTAAGGCTCCCGCATCAGGGTGGTCAACATTTTGGTCCTTCGAGAGCCGGATCAGGTTAACAAGTAACCATGAGTCAGAGGAGCACCATTATTACACGCAGCAAACTAAGAAGATTGGCTGAAGAAATGAGTGTGCGTCGCAGTGAGTTAGTATCGGACTCCGGGTTGCAGTCTGAAAAGGCACCGGGTTCGCCGTCTGTCGCACCGACTGTGGCATCAACGTCTGCCCTCAACATCCCACTGACGGGTGGTCGAGTAATCGACTACAGTGTAAGAAGTACGTCAGAGGGACCTCAGGGAGGTCAGACATTATTACAAGGTCGCCATACGTCGCCGCGAAACAGAGCTTCATCCAATACTAGCCACAAAAGCGTCGAATACATAAAAAAGCGAATAGAATATGAAGCTGAACGCGAATTAGTACAACTCAAGGAAAACCTCCTCAAGAAAAGAATGGAGGCCGACATTGCAGAGATAGAAGCGGCTGCCGAGAGCGACGACTCAAAGTCAGACGAGGGTACAGCACAACGCGTGGAACAGTGGATAGACATGAAGCCCCAAGTAACTCAAGTTGATACAGTGCTGTGTACCCCGCCTATGACACGCGCGCCTGTGGATATGGCCGCGCGTCACCAACCAGAAGTCACACAGGGACTAAACGTAAGTAGTCTCAATCGTGACTCTAATATATACTGTGTACCGATCATGCCTAATAACAATAATGTGTCGCATGTAAGAGCGTCTACGTCAGTACCGTTACCTAACCTAACGGTACCTACGACGCAGATGTATACGCCAGTCTCTACCGAAAGTATAAGGTTCAGTCTGCCTCGTAGCTATCCCGTCTTTACCACCCCGGCCGCCAATGTACCTCGAGTATCGATTCTCGAGTCGGATACAAGGCAGCAGACATACCACGGAGTGGATGAAAAAGAAAGACGGCGAGAGGCATCAGGCGACAGGGACAGGAAAATTGATAGACTGGCGGAGGCAATCACTAGTATGGCACGACCGCGACCGGTACCCAGACAGGCATACGAATTGCCACACTTTAGCGGAGACCCAGCCGAATGGATTTCTTATAGAAATATGTATTGGGATACATCAGAATTGTATAATTTTAGAACACACGAAAATCTAGCACGGCTTAAGACATCATTGCATGGAGAGGCAAAGACCTCAGTAGAGGATTTGTTACGTTCAGGTACGGATCCCTCCGATATCATGCGTGCGCTTGAAGAAGAGTTTGGGCATCCAACCCTAATTTTACAATGCGCAATAAAGAAAGTTAGGGACCTACCTAAAGTAACAGAGAGCGGCCGCGAGCTAAGAAAGATTTCTTCAACAGTAAGGAATTGTGTGTCTCTACTTAAAAACATTCGCGCTGACGGTTACATAAATAATCCGCAACTAGTAAGCGAACTTTTAAATAAACTTACACCGATACAACGCGCGCAGTACGGTGACTTTGCTATGGGAATAGATATCTCACAGGGGGTGGATTTAAGAATCTCACCTAACTTAGAAATATTATCACACTTTTTAACTCATTTAACTCGCTCGACGTCGTATTACGTACAACCAAGTATGACAGAGTCTAGTCCATTCAAATCCCCTGTGAAGAAGCAAGTCATCAGTCAAACACGACAAATGAATACCACGCGTTCCTTTATCAATAGGCCACCGCCAGCACAAAGGATAAACACACAAAGCGATGAACATACCGTACCTAAAGAATGCGTTATCTGCCGGCAGGAACATACAATAGAAGAATGCGAAAGTTTTAAAAAACTTAGTATACAACAGCGTTGGGACACAATTAAAGAAAAAAATACGTGTTTTAAATGTTTAGTTAGTAAACATCCCAAAAGATTCTGCCGCGCAAATAAGTGTGAGAAATGCGGTTACGCACACCACCTGTTATTACACGCCGATAAACAAAAGAAAGAATACAAAGCGTGTGAAACAGATAAGATTGAAAGCGTAACAAATATTGGTGAATGGCGGGCTACAGCATTGTTAAAAATAATCCCTGTAACAATCAGTGATAATAACGGTGACAATAAACAAAGCTATGCATTATTAGACGACGGCGCGACCGTATCTTTAATAGACAGTGAAATCGCTACCAACTTAGCGGGTCCTTGTATACCCCTAACGTTGAAGACCGCAGGTGGCCACGGGGTCACGGACTTAACGTCGCGAGCGGTTCAAGTTCAAATAAAAGGTGCAAACGGGCAGTGCCATAACATTAAGTGTCGTACTATGGTGAACACGAACATGCCGACACAAACAGTGTCCGCCTCGATGCTTCGCGACAACGCTCACCTCCGCGACTTGGGTTGCGCGGAGATGAGGGGTGCCAAGCCGCTGCTGCTGCTCGGGCAGGACAACTGGGAGCTACTCGTCGGCCAGGACATCCGCCACGGGAAATCCGGTAAGCCAGTTGCCTCACTTACTAAATTAGGATGGGTCATACATGGACCGTTTGACATTAAAAGCAATATTGAAACAGTAAATTGCACGACAGTCTCCCTTCCTGATTTGCATGACCTAGGAAAGTCTCAGTTTGAGCTAGAGGCTATAGGCATTTCACAGAACGCTCGTAAACATAAAGACATTGAAAGAGCGTTAGACGTATTAGATAACACTAGTCACCGTGTGCCCGACGGATCACAACGGGAAGTCGGGTTATTGTGGAAGCATGATAAGATACATTTACCTAACAACTATATGGATGATTATCTAGATAGTACCTGTTCCGATGATGAAGCTAACAAACTGATAGATGAGGTTACTAGAATACACGCCTCCGGTGGACTCATTATACGGGGGTGGGTAACCAACTCACCAGAACTGAGGGACAAGCTCAAAACAGACATGCCTGAAAAGGTAGCTCTCGAGAAAGGCATAGGCACAGTGGAGAGAACACTAGGCCTAATATGGGCACCTAGAGAAGATAACTTAGGTTTTGATCTGTCGTTTAAGCGACTTCCAGAACATAATATTATAAATGGAAGTCTAGTGCCCACTAACAGACAATTTCTAAGTATGATTATGTCCATTTACGACCCACTGGGTTTCCTGTATCCATGCGTAATTCAATCACGCATATTAATGCAGAAAATTTGGAAACCAGGAATCCAGTGGGACGAGCCATTACAAGATAAAGACGACGAGGTAATTTCTATTCCCCGGTTAGAGTTGCAAGCAGCTTTATTAGCCTGTCGATTAGCAGACACGACAGAGAAAGCGTTAGGGCTAATGATATCCAAAAAGTTTTATTGGACTGATAGCAAAACAGTCCTCAAATGGATAAATTCTGAGGCACATGAATTTCAAAGGTTTATTTCACATAGATTAGCTGAGATAGATAAATTATCAGACCGAGGCAACTGGCGCTGGGTACCCTCGGAGGACAACCCTGCTGACACGGCGACCAGATTGTCTTGGCCCGATAACCACGCAGCGTGGCTGTCGGGCCCCTCTTTTCTTCGTGATCCACAGGAGCAGTGGCCAGCATGTCACGAGACTGATGTTGCGGAGAAGGACCTCGAGCGCATCCAGCGGGTACACGCAACCGCATCGCCGGTGGCGCCACTCCTGCAGTACGAGCGCTACTCTTCGTGGGGGCGTATACAGCGCGTCATGGCACGCGTCCTCATTTTTGTGGGCCAATGTCGGAAGCGGCGGACAACAGCTGAGCTACAGCGGCTCGACTTAGAAGAAGCTCACAATCATCTAATAAAGTTGTGTCAAGAAGATAGCTATAGCAGCGAGCGGACCGCCATTCTTAAAGGGCTGCCTGTGCCTAACAATAGCAGCATCAAGGCCCTAGATCCCATGGTCACTGACGATGGGTTTCTTCGGGTGAGAGGACGTCTAAGTGCTTGCGAGGTGCTCACATTCGGTGAAAAGCACCCAATTATCTTGGAGGGACGTCACCCTCTGACAAGAAAGCTGATCGCGCATTACCATGCGATCGCTTTACACGCCAATCACGAGACCGTCGTGAACAATCTACGAGAGAAGTATTGGATCACAAAGGTGAGAACCTCCGTAAAGTCGGTGGTCGCCGGTTGCCAGCTCTGTCGCATCTGCAGAGCTAGGCCCGCCCCACCAAAAATGGGCGACCTACCACTCGCCAGGGTGGAGACTTCGAGAAGAGCCTTCACTAGAGTGGGCGTCGACTACTTCGGCCCGATGGAAGTGACCATTGGGCGGCGTCGCGAGAAGAGGTGGGGTGCTTTATTCACCTGCCTCACCACGCGCGCCGTGCACCTAGAGTTGGCCGCCTCCTTGAGCGCCGACTCCGCCATATTAGCCTTGCGGCGCCTCATTGCGCGCCGTGGGCAACCAGCCCACCTGTACTCAGATCAAGGTACAAACTTCATCGGTGCCAACTCCGAGCTACGAGCGGCCCTGAAAGACCTTGATCAAGGTCAGATCAAGACCGAGGCCACCAACCGAGGCATCGAGTGGCACTTCAATCCCCCGGCAGCCCCACATATGGGTGGCTGCTGGGAGCGCCTGGTGAGATCTGTCAAGAACGCACTTCGAAGCACGCTCAAGGAGCGTGCCCCCCGTGAGGAGGTCCTCTACACCCTTCTCACCGAAGCCGAGCTAATCATAAATAGCCGGCCGCTAAGCTACGTCTACGATGACCACAACCAGCCTGTGGTTTTAACCCCGAATCATCTGCTCCTGGGGACTGCGTCCGGGAGTACGCCGTTCGCAACGAGTGACACCAAGGACATCAATTCCCGACGGCAATGGCGGCGCGTGAATGCGCTCGCTGACATGTTCTGGCGACGCTGGCTGCGGGAATATCTCCCAACGTTACAACGTCGGGAAAAGTGGACAAACAATGTACCAAATGTATGTGTTGGTGATGTAGTGATAATAGCGGACAATAATAAAGAACGAAGTGCGTGGACAAAAGGTCTAATTAAATCTGTATACCACGGTAATGATGGAATCATCCGTGTAGTTGATGTAAAAACCATAAATGGGGTCCTGCGTCGACCCGTAGCGAAGATTATTGTGCTTCCCACAGACCAGGATGTAATGCGGCTGAACCCTGTTACAGGGGGTGGAATGTAAGGGAAGCACAGTAGTGCAAGTTTAAATCATAAAATCATTGTCAACATAGCATGTAAGATAAAGGTATTGATTACAGACATGATTCTTGCTAAAAAGGGTAGTGTAACTGAAATTATGACTATTCCATGTAAAAAAGCCTTATATACCCTTATATACTAACTAAAAAGCTCTGTAATATTTTATCCTTACATAGTACTATATTTTAAAGTAGACTATAACGCTAGATAGATCATTTCCCACCTGTATACCTATTTCACATAAGGAAATCGAGTCACTATGTCGAGAATTAAGTAAATTCCTTTGTTCACTAACGTAAACAATGTTATGTGCAACTTCTACTGCGCAGTTGAGTCCGCTTCATACGTTTCAGTTCCCCCGGAACGCCCAAATATGTTAGTACCCCGCATTCCCCGCGAACGTGGAATCCCCTCGAATACAAACACACTGACGTAAGTAGGCGATGAAAAAGTTGTGTAAGTAGAGACACACACACTGTGTGATAGTGTGTGTCACTACTATAAATAAAACCCACTTGTGTATTCGTGAGTTCAGTCGTCTCTCATCCTTTCATAAGGCAATACGAGTACAGTTCAGTCGTCTCTCAACCTTTTATAAAGTAATACGTGTTCAGTTATTAGTACCTCTGAACACCATCGCGTTCAAGCTTAGTCAGATTTAAAGTCTGTTCTATAAATATTAGTCTCTTAGTGTTTAAGGCGTAATTATTTTATTCTTCTATTTCTGTGTATTGTGTGTGTATGTGTGTGTAAAAGAATAGAGGAATATATAAGTTTTGTGCTCATCCCTGTGGTTTTCCTTTTAAACTCCCACCTGAAATAACCCAGCAACATCATTGACCGCCCCACATAAGTCAACATTTTAGTCCTTCAAAAGCCGATCTGGTTAGCATTTCGGTTTTTAAGGCTCCCGCATCAGGGTGGTCAACAATCATTCATTCATTCATTCATTCATTCATTCATTTATTTCATGTGATAAGTTTCGAAACATCTATATGTTCAATGTTTTCTGGTGCAATCGCATAGTAAGCTTCGGATAGTAAGATCCGTTAAAAAAAATGTCTCCAATTCATCCCTACTACCTAGCTACAACTATACACGCTGTTCTGTAAACCCATAGAAATATACTTATATCTATGTGTAAACCCGATAAATACGAGGTCGCGCTCACACTTCAATCTGCCTAACCTTTTCCCAACTATGTTGGGGTCGGCTTCCAGTCTAACCGGATGCAGCTGAATACCAGTATTTTACATGGAGCGACTGTCTATCTGACCTCCACAACCCAGTAACTGGCTATTACGATACCCCTTGTGTAGGACTGGTTGATTGACTAAATCGGAAAGTTATCGATTCTCCTATTTATAATTGTATTTAAAAAAATTGGGAGATCCTGAAAAAAATCAAAACGATATAGGTACATATAATAAGATGATATAAATAAATAATATGTAGCTGAAAAAAGAACATATACCTATACTCGTATAAAAATATTTCATTACTTATGAGAAAATCTAAGTGACTATAAAACAAGATTTCACATCAGTCTTCCAACCAGCTATAACTGTTATTTATTTATTTATCTATAACTGTTGACAAATTGAAGAATACACTTTAATAGTAATATAAATTCATACGAAAATCGACATTGTTGTCGATTATTATCGCGATAATAATCGACAACAATGCCGATTGTCGGTTAGACTGGAAGCCGACGCCAACATAGTTGGGAAAAGGCTAGGCAGATTGACGTGTGAGCGTGACCTCGTATTTATTGGGTTTACAGAACAGCGTGTATAGTTGTAGCTCGATAGTAGGGATGAATTGGAGAAATTGGGTTTCGATACATTTTTTACTAGCGGGCATATCTCCTTCTTTCTTATAACTATGGTTCGAACGATGTGTGATGTGATGTGTCACATCAGAAGGTGTAAATGGATGCAAGGTGACCTACATGTACAAGCGTCATCGTCAAGCAGGCACAGTTGTGAATGTACGTACAGTCAACCGCACATCAATGGTAACAATTATCTAGTAGCAGTAATGCGTCCCCGAAACGATCAATTGCGATTGGTCAATTTGTAATTAAGTATATTGTCATTAGCTTCAATTGCATTTGGTAGACGATCAATTTGCGCATCGATGTGTATCAATCACGTAAAACATATTGACAATTACAATTGATCGTTTCGGGGATTACGGGCAGATTTCGTACTGCAAGTGATACCATTACTGACGGTTGAAAAATTAACGTGAGTAGGTAAATTTTGAATTGAAGAAAATAATTATTTCCACATAAAATGGGCATTAATTTAAATAAATCACTTTCAAATTGTGATTGTCGCATAAAATTAAACGACGATTTTTATACGACAGTTTTTGTAGGTGTGTAGGTACCTAAACTAGGCCTACTAAGTAAAACTAGTAGATATCCTTTCCCGAAATCGAACTATGGTCCGATACGACGCACAGTGGATCGTCCCCATACAAGAGGTCGGACATAGAATTAAAAATTGAAAAAGTATTTAATTGAAAAAAATGAAATATACAGTTGCATTACTCTATTATGGAACTACAAAAAATGTTACTACAATTTTTTTATTTGACCAGTACTTTATGAGCAATTCGATGAAAACTGTTATTTTTCTATGGAAATGGTCACAAAAATGTCTGTATCTCATGATTCCCTCCTTGTTTCGATTTGCGGTTTTCACTACTGTTATTTACCCATTTTATGCCACATTTTCTTCAAAGACACATGGTGCCCCCAGCGACCCCCTTCCGAGATATTTTGCTTTTAGTAACTATACTTTTTATTGTATAACTGATGAAATGGAGGTACATTAAGTATATTCATTACTGAGAATAAGTCATCCCTAAGTAGTTCCTTAAATAACAGGTGCATTTGTGATTACTTTAATGACTTATGAACGCTTCTGTTGCCATACAACAAAAGCGTTAATGAGTCCTTAAGTAAAGATTACCAGTACTTGCTTAATCTAATTAGTTATTGTAATTACTATGTTAACAGCCCTTAATCTGCATTGTGATTGGATAATGTCATCATTAGCTTAGTAATGACTGAGTCGAATTTACAATAACACATCGAAAAGAAATAGAGTTTTATGATCAATAAGAAAATATGTAGGTATAAAAATATTTTTTATTTAAATAATATAACACTAAAAATTATTTAAAAATAAAACAACTATGTACCCTAAAACAAACTAAAAAATTAAACAACTACTAAGAACTAAATTATAATAGGAAATTAATTAATTAACACGACCATTTAGTTACTAACAACAATAGAAAAGAAAGAAAAAAAAAAACATTTATTCGCCGATGGGTGGCATAACACAAAACAAAAAAAGAACAGAATAAAAAAAAGATACACAAAAACATCAATAACGACATCATGATCATTATTATCGTCATCATCTTCTTCAACGTCACTACATGCAGCAAGTGTATCAGTTGAAACGTCAATGAACTCCAATTCACTCTGATCAACTATGAGTAAATCGTCTAGTTCACTAAATGAAGACTTTTTGGCTTTATTTGTCATCTTCGGTCGTAAGCTGGTGAGAAGAGGATCGGAAGATAATAGCAGATTATGAAGAATGTCTTCATTAGTGGCGATGCTACTATGCTTTCGTGTATGATATTCTCTAAATTTACGAAAATCCTTGTTTCTTGCTTCAGATGCTTCTTCAGACAAAAAACCTATAGGTACTACTGATAAGTGGTCCACTATCTGTGATCCATGAATCAGCAATTTGTGTAAACTTGCTGGCATGTTATACCATGGATATAATTCCACGAATAAATTTGCTGTTTCATCACAATATAATTTAAATTTTTGGACTTGAATTTTTTCGCCTGAGGAAATGCATTGCAAAATAACGGCGAGTCTTCTAATTAAATTAACGTCTAATTTAGTAATTTCCGCAGTCGTTTCAGGGTTTGCAAAAAACCTTCTTGCAGCATTTCCAGTGTTTGTATTGCCACTACCCTGCTTAACAACGTCTAGAAGTAAGCCTGTGCTTCTTCGGAAAGCTTCTTGAATGGCTTCTTTCTTATCTTTAACTTTTTTTTTATTTTCGTCACCTTTTGCTTGCCATGATTTTATGTCCATTCTGTAAGCAATGTGTAATAAACACTCCATAGACCGAATCCAAGCATGCAATGAACTAAATCCATGCTTGTATAAATCTGTATTCACGGGTTTAGCTCTCACTTCTTCCAAGTTATTCATTTCGCTTGGGCGAGCTTTGCACAAATCACACACTGCTGCCGATGTACCAGATATGATTGAATGTACCTTGCCATCAATCATGGTTAGCCATAGATTGTGAGTAACAGTAGCATTGCCGCAATCAGTCGGGTTCAGTTCACGAATCTCGGTCTCAAATATTTCCATTTCAGCCTTAACATTCGCTTCCGTTTCTTTCATAAATGTAAATGAAATCGGGCGACAATATGTGGTTGACGATGGCCGATCATTCTGCCACACTATACTTCCACTAGAAGTCACTAACTTAAGCGGTACAAGACTTGCCATAAATACACTGGATAAGTCTTGTTCACTTGTTGTTGTCGTTTGATGGTAAATGCTTTGACTTGAAGCTCCATCAAAACCCCATTTACTGTGAAGCACAAGTGGTTCACCAGCATCAAAATTTGATTCAAGTGAATCGATCAGCCTACTAACTGTGAGATCAAGGAGGGCTTGGATCCGTATCTTTGCGGAAGTTTCAGTCACAGTTATGTCTTCTTTTGCCGGGTAGCATTTAAGCTTTTCTTTAACTAACAAGTAGTAGCTTGGGTATTTCGCATGACCTTCTTTTAAACTAAAGTCCCGAAGTGTGATGTAACGCCACTTGGATAACTGCAAGTAAACGTAAAGAGCAAGTGCTTTGTGAGTAGGAACTTCACGAAGCGAAGGATTCTGCTTAGTTTCCAGGACATTTAAAACTGTTGAGACGTGTTCAGGATTTTCCAGCAAATTTTTCATTATTCTGGCCATATCATTTTTTCCGGCAGACTTAAGTATACTTTCAACAGTATGCAAAAGCTCATCCGAACGACTGCAACTAGCAACATTTTCATTAACACGTCTTCTTTTGTGTCTAGTCGATAAATCTTCAAAGCGTTTGCGAGGAGATGTATATGTTGAAGTTGATGCATCTGATTTTGATGGACTGACTACCTCTTCTGCCTCATTTTCATTTGCTTCTTCAGTGTCAACAACATTTCCTTTAAAGCAATCTAGCCAAACGATATCGGAATTTAACCCCTCTCCGTTCTTGTTAATGAACCTGTCGACTGTCCTTCTTGATTGCACCCATTTGGTGTAAACCCTATAGCAAAATCGTCGACACCAGTTCTTGAGATCCGTCACATCACTTTCACTTAACTGGACGTTAGTACTCGACTTCAATGTGTTAAATAAATTGTCATAGTCACGAAGATCTTTATGATTACGAAGAGCAACGTAAAGATCTAGATAAGTAGAAAACCCACGGAAAGCCATAATGACAACACTTGATAGAAGTTATAATTACAACTGAATTACATTTGCTAAACACACTCAAATATATAGGGCAGCAAGTAGGCAACTAGCAATGAATTTGATAAGCTAATGATGACATTAGACAATCACAATGCAGAGATTAAGGGCTGTTAACATAGTAATTACAGTAACTAATTAGATTAAGCAAGTACTGGTAATCTTTACTTAAGGACTCATTAACGCTTTTGTTGTATGGCAACAGAAGCGTTCATAAGTCATTAAAGTAATCGCAAATGCACCTGTTATTTAAGGAACTACTTAGGGATGACTTATTCTCAGTAATGAATATACTTAATGTACCTCCATTTCATCAGTTATACAATAAAAAGTATAGTTACTAAAAGCAAAATATCTCGGAAGGGGGTCGCTGGGGGCACCATGTGTCTTTGAAGAAAATGTGGCATAAAATGGGTAAATAACAGTAGTGAAAACCGCAAATCGAAACAAGGAGGGAATCATGAGATACAGACATTTTTGTGACCATTTCCATAGAAAAATAACAGTTTTCATCGAATTGCTCATAAAGTACTGGTCAAATAAAAAAAATTTAGTATAATTTTTTGTAGTTCCATAATAGAGTAATGCAACTGTATATTTCATTTTTTTCAATTAAATACTTTTTCAATTTTTAATTCTATGTCCGACCTCTTGTATGGGGACGATCCACTGTGCGACGTCGGTTCGATAGTGGATTATACTGCCGTGCTAAGCCGAAAGGCGGTATCTCTGAGATACGGCCTTTTAGTTTTTTTTATACCATTCAATAGCTATAACCATTTCGAATCTAATGGTATAAGCCAAATAACCCTATCTAACTTAAAACATTTAAAAAAAACACTAAGAAGTTTATTTTATCCTTATGTTTCCTTAAATTACAATTTACAAAAACTTAATTTTCTCAAAACTTACTCCGATTGAGATAACGCCTTTCGGCTTAGCAGGGCAGTATAATCTATTTTATCAAATGTTTTAAATCTTTTATTAGTGGTAGTTAGCAATAGGGCTGTTACGATATTTATGTAGCCCCATAGTTTAAAATAAAATAAATAAATTGTAGGTAAGTTTTCCTACTGTACCATTGTACCTTACTTATTGTAGATAAGTTCTAGCTTACCTACAATTTATTGACAACAAAGTTGTTATTTATCTGGAGGAAAATTGTTGCGTACCAGAGTGTCGGTAGGGTATAATATTAATTGTGATATCGAATGAATCATGTTATTAAATTCAAGTCATGCTAAGTTTTCAAATAACCTTGAGTAGAATAATTTTAAAAGCCTCTACGAATGATGATAGTTAAATATTATGTACTATGTAGGTTGGTAAACCTACGTAGTTACTGTGCACCCTGGGCATTTAGATGGATACTGTTTTTTATTTGACTCATCAGCTGCGGCTGCGACAGGAAAACTGCAATAAGCTGCTCAATTGGTAGGCCAAATGCCAATTATCAAGAAAAACAGATAGATACTTTTCTCAAGTTGACCTTTTCTTGGACACTTCATGAAGTGTAATCATACTGTACCTACTTCGGTTTCACAGCATCCTCTGGAGTAGTACGGTAGGCCGCACATCAGTCTTAACAAAACCAGTCTATACTGCCTTTTTTTTTTTTTTTTTTTTCAAGATTGGAAGTCATCAAATGACTTCTCCCGCTCTGGGCAGAGCGAGAGGGTGTGTCAGAATTTTACTGACTAAAACCCACCCGTGTTCCTTCCGTTGCCTGTGTGACGGGGCCGCGATATCCCTTTCGGACAAACCCGCAACCCCAGCAGGCATTGGTCTTTCGACCGCGTCGGTTGGTGCTGACATCTCTTTGAGGCGCGCGTGGAACACAACGCGCCGTCGACACGGGCCTGGTCCTTATCGGACGGCGAGCTGCCCATTGCTCACCGTCCGCAGGCCCGCGCCTACGGTGGCCGGAAGTCGGCTCTTGACTCCCGATGCCGGGGGCGTCTCCTGCGGCGACTAGGGCCGCGAGGGCGCGCAGCTTGCATCTCCCTCGCGCGCCCCGCCTCCTCCTTCGCGAACATAACTGCTTCGCAGAAGGAGGTGATGGCCTCCCATGCACTCTCGCTCCGAACCATGGCCTGAACCAGGGCCGGACGCGAGAGATCGCCGCCGCCGATCGCCTCCGTGAGGACACGGCGGTGCTCCGCCCAAGCCGGGCAGACCTCCACCGTATGCTCCACCGTGTCCTCCGGGCGATCCACACAGTGGTGACACCCGGGCGTTTCCTCCCGCCTTATTCGGAACAGGAACCTCCCGAAACAGCCGTGTCCGGTGAGGACCTGCGTCAGGCGGAAGGTGAGGACGCCATGGCGCCTCTCAAGCCACTCCTCAAAGAGGGGACTTATCGCCGCAATTGTGGCGTGCCCAGCGCTGGGTTGCGACAATCGCACACTCCATGCCGCCATGAGATCCGCCGGAGCTCTGTCCGCTGTGCCGTGATCTCTCGCGGCAGCGGAGTTACACCCCGGCGTTTCGCCTCCTCGCGCAACTCCCACATGTGCGCGAGGACTTTCGCCTCCAGATCCCATGGCGGTAGTCCGGCAAGGAGGCTCGCCGCCTCACGGGAGACCGTGCGGTATCCCCGGACCAGCTTGATGGCCATGACCCTTTGGGACGCGTTCAACCGCTGGGCCGGTCGCAGCCTCAGTGAACGCGCCCACACCGGTGCCCCGTAAAGGGCCATGGACCGCACGACCCCCGCGTAAAGCCTCCGGCAGGAGGCGTTTGGACCCCCTAGGTTGGGCAGAAGCCGCTTCAAAGCAGCCCCAGCCCTATCCAGTTTGGGAGCCAAACGTCGGAAGTGCGAGTTTGAGTGCCTCATAATCGATTCGAACTCTGTAGCTACTACGCTAGGCCAGCTCAAAGTTAGTGTCACCGCTCACAGAGCATGTAACTTTTCACCGCTGATATGCGGTTTACAGTCCACGACCAGCGAAAAGAAAAAAAAAAGGAAAAAAAAAGTAACACATTACAACACAACCCTATAGTGGCCTCAGCTCAATGACAATAGTTAATACCTAACTGTAATTTTATTACGTGACGGGTGACGTAGCACCTTGTTGATAAACAGCAGTTTACGCTTCGCTGTCTAGTGAGTCGGTTCAGTCGGTGTTGTTAGTGCATCAACCGCTTATAGTTCTAGTGAATAACACATTTGCAGCAGAATGATAATAAACAAAGTAGTTTCCACCGGTCCGGCGTTAAGTGTGCCTAGCCACTTGTCTTTCGGTCAGTATGCGATTGACAAATTGAGACAACATTGCGAAGGAGAAGATGCTGTTGCTATCGTAAGTTGAATACATTTTTATGAAGTAGGTTTTTAGTTTACTTTGTTTTTTTAATTTTAGCGTAGACTTTGGCCTGTGTTGTATTGTTGTCCTTGACCTCCTATCTTATCTGAGTATAAATAAAATAAACAGGTTTGTCTTAAAAATAGCGCAGAAGGGAGATAGGTAGGTTCCTAAATATGGCATTTATGATAATGAGCAACGAGATAATTTAATCTATACCAACCAAACACACAAGAGTGTCTTATGTAATTATGACGTTGTATACATACCATTTATGGCAGTTGCTTATTATAGTTATTAGGCAAGTAGGTAGGTACAAGTAGGTAAAACAGATTTAATTATATTTTAAAATATTTACCTTATGGATATTATGGATTTCAGAGTGTTTATAACTAAATAATTATGTAATTTTTAACCGACTTAGAAAAAGGAGGTAAGAGGTTTTATGTTCGTCTGTAGGTATGTTTTTTTTTTTTAAATGTAGGTTTGTTCATCGATAATTTCGTCAATAGTGAACCGATTTTGAAAATTTTCATTTGGTGAAAGAAGCTTGCGCGGTGGTGCCATTTAAATTTTATTAACTTTACTTCGGTAGTTTTTGAGTTAGATTCGATAATACGTATTTAATCCAGAATTTGATGCTGCTATAATACTTCCTGTCACTGTTGCTTACATAGTAACGTGTTGTTTACGTATGGTATTCGAATTGGTAGGTAGCATAGGCAAAAAGTGAAAAATAAAAAAACTTTTTTTACAAAAAAAAACAACCGTCTTCCAAAAAAAAATCCGAAATTTAATTCCGGTAGTCGGTGGCAAAAAACTAAAATACTTATCCAAAGACAGAGAGACTAACTTCCAAAGTTAAAGTAATTTTTCAGTTCGTCGTGTTTTTTTGGAAGTCGGTTGTTTTATTTGTAAAAAAGTTTTTGTTAAAAATTGTTCACTAAGTATAATTTTATTAAACTTGCATACTACAATTATCAAACTAGCATAATTTTACCGAAACTACAATATTTTTGCCGATACTGCCGATATCATTAGTAGGTGTACCTACATGGTAGAAAAAATCAATGGGCCCTGTCTTTAATTAATTAAGATAGATTATTTTACTTAAAGGAAACTTTCCTTCATTTTTTTAAAGAAACATAACTGCATTCATAGATTTTCGATAAACTTACCTAAACCGGGAAACGAACCAGCTAAAAATACAAAAATACACTAGTCGATACAGATATCCATGAAATCTAATATTTAGTACACGAGGGCTATAATCAACATTACCTAGACTCTTTCAACAACTAAAAGACACGTTATAATTTTCTTATAACACTAACATTCAAAGACATTCTACAAGCTTGCTAATTTATCTCTAAGTAGGTACCTTGTTGAAGACTTAGATAAGAAAATCGGTTAAAATTGTTAATAATAATTCTATGCACATTTCCTTCGTTCTGACGAAAAGTTTAAAGAACGTTTCAACTTTGTATGCCGCGCGGAATTGCAATTTTTAAATTCGTACAATCGTTTTGGACATTTTTATCGATTTTGTTTTGTTTTACTTCCATTTCGTAATTGTGTAATAATGAATAATGGCGTATCAAGAACAATTCGATTTATTAGAAGCTCACATTTCAAACAACAAATATTGCAATTTAGTTCTACAGAGGTATGGTGAGGTACCCAGACAGACAAATACATCAATATAAACAATCAGACAATAAAAACAAACAGGTCAAGTCAGATTTCGCCGCGAAAACAGTTACCATATGTCCCTGCCACCCTGTATACATGGTAATAAGCTGTCACCCTGACTTCTCGACCTCGGTAAATAAGAGGGGAGGAGCTGTGGACTGAAATACTGAAGGTGCCAAACTCGTAGCCAATGGACTGACTCTACATATACAGCGTGTAACATAAACCCTGTCCGATCCGTGAGAGTGTTGTTAAGAATCATACTGAGTATACGTGATAATTTTTTGAAAGAAAAAAATAATTGGCCGTTTTTTTTTCAATGGGGAATTTTACCGGATTATTCAAGGGGCGCGGGCGGCCGTCGTCGTTTAGTTTACAAGTCATAACTTATGACGAGGTTATATATAAGTTATGACTTGTTAACCTGTTGAAAATTTATCAATTTTGTGTGGATAATTAAAACGTGAATTTTAAATAGAAATAATTTATTTATTTTCAATAGTAATGAGTTTTTTTATTACTTTTTGGTAATTTTATTGCAGTACCTATGTGCCGTTTTCAGATCGGACAGGGTTTTTGTAACACATTCAAAACTCAAACTCAAAGCATTTATTTCAAATAAACCAATTACAGGTACTTTTGAATTGTCAAGGGGTCAGTCAGTCAGAAATATGAAGCTAGTTGCCCATTCCAACGCGTAGTAGGTTCCTATGGAGAAGAACGGGCAAGAAACTCCACGGACACTCTTTTCAATCAGAATATTTTCACAAAATATTGGTTACATCATCTATTTTTGTAATTATACATGTGAGAACAATGTAAAAAGACGTGCACGTTAAAAGCGTCAGTAATAAAAATAAAATCAAAAACAATTAAAAAATTAAAATAAATTCAAATAAGCCGTGGCAGCTAAGAGATGACCAGTCCCCACTGACGGCGCCCGTTCACGAACATGACGCATGCATCAGCACCATTTAGCTCAACCATTTTGAAGGGAACTTAACGATCCAACACACACGCCACCACCAGCGAGACATTTGAGTGAGCATGACATACTCACAACCGCCAGGGCAAACTCAAGTCAATGAAAGACGTACCCAGTAAATGGTAACTGTAAAGTAGGGACATAGTGCTCACACATGTGCTATGCAATTATATAATACTAAGAGATTGAATTTATACAATCTAAAGATAGTTTTACAATCTTCAGCAGCTGCAACAATATTTTGAATGCTAATCAATTAGTTTATGCGCCCTTGTGGAGCTGGACCAGCGCTGAGCCAAGCATTTTTGTCGTCGATGTAATCCCCCAACTTATAATATGCTTGGCATTGTATAAATTGCTGTCGACACGCTAAGAAGAAGAAGACCAAGAGAGAAAGAAGATTTAGAGCCGAAATCGAAAAACAGGATACTTTGCGAGAAAATGACCAACATTAGACCAGAATAGGTACAAGGTACTTTTAAAGAGAAATTAATGCCAAATTGCTGCTTATTGACTTGAGTAATATCCACAGATCAATGGCGACACCGATCAAAAGATATCGTACAGGCAGATATTACAAGAGACTGTGAATGTGGCGACGGGGCTCAAGAGGCTTGGGGTGAGGCGTGGCGATGTGGTGGCTCTGTGCAGTGAGAACAGGGACGAGTTCATCCCCACCGCGCTCGCCGTGGTGTGCTGCGGCGCCACCGTCACCACACTGAACGCACTATACACTAAAGGTAAAGCCATGCTCTTTTAACTTTTCATTTAGGTGCTTACTGCTCCAAGTCTGTAAATAAAACAGAGTTTGCCAATGATGTCGTGTGGCAGTCATTTGCGTCTTCTTTATTACAACAAGCACAGCAAAATATACGCCATAATAGATATGTGGCGGCATCTACTTCGCCACATGTGAACTACGCATCAAAGACCTGACGTCGCACAAAATCCTGACGTGACACAAATCCTGCATTGCGTAAGCAAAGCTTACCGCGCGATCAACATAAATATATAACTAACCGACATCAATCGTTGGGCAGTTGCTCAGCAAACATGAGACCCGTCCCGTCTGATCGGAGAATGCTCCCTTTTCTATAGACATAGAGGTGACTGAACTTTACACCCTGTTCCTCATACCTCTATAGATATATGTTCCGCCTTTTCTTCCCTACAATATCTATCTAAATAAAAACAAAATAATGTTTCTAGTAAATATATAATATCATTTTATATCTCTTGACATTTTTATTACCAATAAGTACCTACGTACAGAATGATGGCAAATTAGATTACCGACCAAGACAAACAAATGTAGGTATCAAATTCGGGAAGTTAGAAAATATATATCTACTTACTACTAGGTACTACTGGTACTATAGTCACTACCTACTGTGTGTATCTTAATTTCTGCCCTGAACGACCGATAGCCAGTTATGATGTTACCTACGTTATAAGTAAGTAAGTTATTTCGCAACCCGTTTGATTTTGTCTAGACTCTAGAATATTCTAGATTGTTTTATGTGACCAGCATGTTTCCAGGAATATTTTTTTCCATAGTTTCAACGTATAGTTGTAATGTGTCGTAACAAGTTGAGCTGCTGTAGGTAGGTATAGTGTACCGTGACCGTGATGTGCTCTACAGGTTTTTGGCTCGTCTGTCCATTATAAATACAAGGAAGTTCGAGTTTTTTTCCCACCTTAAGAGCGACCAACCCGTCATACTTTTCATACAAATGCTCGTACGTGATTGTGATTATAGCATTGTAACACATCTTTCTTTGAATTTTTTAAACTAATATGTATCTTGTGCACTATATCTAAGTTTCAAATAAGAAAAAAAAAATTAAACAAATTCAGGATAAGCCTCCAAAAATATGCTTTTTTGCACAAATTTTACCCGAACTTTGGCCGGTTATAATATACTCATAATTGGTAAAAGTAAAGAATATATCTACATAGAAACCTCGCATATGTAATGGAAATTCTAAATATCAAATATTTTTTTCACAAACTTGTAAGGTTTACTCAAAAACATGTATTTCCTGATACAACTTTTTACACAATACTTTTCGTACAATGTTATCGCGAATATGAATATGAATATGAAGTATGGGAAAAGTTTTTCTAATAGAGTTTATTGATCCACACAAGAAACAGGATCGACTGGCATAAAAAAAAAAAGAAAAAAGATTTAGTGAAAACTGTCAATTTTCTTGCTGTATTTTCTTTTTCAAATCTATGAATGTAGATTAAAATGCCTCAGAAAGTTAAGGACAGTCTCTTAAGACCGTTTTCTTGTTGCGACAACGGTTATGACACCTCACTATGTCCTTAGTGCCCCATCTCAAAAATCCATCCTGTATATTTTAACTACCTATCTACCTATTTGGTGCACCAACTAAAGTATTATCATTCACTCATTCTAAATATCTAATGTCTGTTTGTTTTAGATGAAATGACGCACGTGCTAAATATATCCCGCCCAAAAATTATTTTCATCTCTGAAGTGGGGCTCAAACGAAACTTGGAGACCATAAAAACTGTGCCGAGTATCGAGAAAATTATACAATTAAATGGAAAACCGATTATGACGGGTATCATTGAGTACAAAAGTGTGGGAGTGCAGGTGAACCCGAACGAGTACGAAGTAGAAGAAGTCCAGGGCTGGTCCGACGTCGCGTACATTCTGTACTCTTCAGGAACAACAGGCTTGCCCAAAGGAGTCATGCTGACACACCTCAACATATTATACTCCGCTTCCAGTTTTGAGTAATTATCAAATAGTTTGTTTATTTATTTTTCAGGGGATCTCTTTTGTGCAGCTCGAAATTTACTTGCATTTATTTAGCTACTAGCTTCTGCCCGCGACTTCGTCCGCGTGAAGTCTCACATAATATATCTAATCTTACGATAACTATGACCAATCGGCAATATTGTAGCTTTCCATTAGTGAAAGAATTTGCGGAATCGGATCAGCCGTTCCGAAGATTACGACATACAAAGTCACAAATTTTATTTCTTTGTAATATTAAATAATAGATTTAAAGAGAAGTAGATTAGGTATCGATAAAGATTTACAACTAAAGAAAAAAATATGCACACAAAAGTCAGTAGGTAAGTCGTTATAGATTGGATATTGTGACAAAGCATTATATTAACTTGAAAACTTATAGAATAAAATAAACTGATTAGTTAAGTAGTTTTTAGGGTTCCGTAGTAACGAGGAACCCATATAGTTTCGCCATGTCCGTCTGTCTGTCTGTCTGTCTGTCCGTCTGTCTGTCCGCGGCTTAGCTCAGATACGGTTAGTACTAGAAAGCTATAATTTGGCATATATACTCTTATACATATAAATCATGCCGACAAAGTGGTAAAATAAAATCAAGAAAAATATTTTTTTTTAGGGTACCTCCCCTACACGTAAAGTGTGGATGTTTGTTTTTTTCCTCATCTACCCCATGTTGTGGGGTATCGTTAGAAAGGTCTTTCAAAATATTGTGAGTTTGTGAAAACCATTTTTGGATTCAGGGATCCGTTGGCGAAATATTAAACTTTTAACTGAAATTTTTTGTTAGAGTCCCCCCCCCCCCCCTTCTAGCTAAATGGTTGTAATTGGACTTGTGAAAAAAATCACAGCAGTAGTGTTTATAACGAAATTAAAAGGAAAACTATCAGAGCTAAGTAGGCTGTACAGATTAACGAGTAATAATCGACCAACTTAAATTTGCGGTTTGAAAAACATGATCTCCCATACATTCCCTTCCGTATGAGAGAACATTTTTTTCAACTACAATGTTAAGTTTGTTCTTGGGATAAATTCATCCCAACTACGGAACCCTTCATTGTGCGTGGTCCGAAACGTACTTGGCCGGTTTTTTTTTTTTTAATAACCAGCCAGTAAATTCGTCGTCTATTACTCACGAGCTCACATAGGAATAAAAAGGAGGCTGAGTGAGAAATATAATTATTAGGTACTAGATTGAATACACGTTGTGTGTGTAAGTAATGGGTTTATTTAATTAAGAAGATAAATAAAAAATACTGTCATCAGACTCAACTGAACGCACGATTCCGTCCGCATCTGTAAACAATCATTTTCAACTATTATCGTCACATCGTGTTGTTTGAATGTCCGTTCTAATTGATATAATTTAATATTTATTTATTTTCAGATCCGAGATCCACCCGCAGGATACCACATTACTGACGATAGTGCCATGGTACCACGCCTACGGCCTAATGTCGACCATCAACTATATGTTAGTAAAGAAGAAGCTGGTGTACTTGAATGGATTTAATCCTCTGAAATATCTAGGCGCTATACAGAATTACAAAGTAAGTAATATTACTTTATAAACTCGGCATGAGATTGCCATTTTTTCACTTCGAATTAAAATCACAGACTGCTATCTATTTACGTAACATATATTCGTAAACGATTACGGCTAATTTGTTTTATTTTGACAGTTCAACATTTACATTTACGTTGTTGAGTAGATTTTTTTTTCGAACTTTTGAAGCAATGGTTTAGCAATCTGTTTCAAAACGATTCAGATTCCGATTGATCGTGTATTACGCAATTAGGGTACTGGATGTGTGTGTTCTGTTCGTTTTATTGAAACTTTGAACTTGTAGGTGACCATTCTGGCAGCGGTGCCCCCCATCGTGGTGTTCTTGGCGAAGGCACCTATAGTAGAGAAGTTTGACTTGTCTTCCATCATCGCTGTCTGGTGTGGGGCTGCTCCGCTGTCCTCAGAAACTATCACACTGGCTTTGAAACGGTAAGCACCCATACTCAATTATCTCACGTAACTATAGGAACACGTAGTGACAGAAGTGGTGAGTCCGCTGTGAAGGCATTAGAGTCTTCAAGATCAAGAGGTCTTATTGCTACAGCTAAACTTAGTTGAGAGTAGGGGCTACGTAAATACTATACTACTATGTAAATATCTCTGACCCCACAACAAGGAACCCCTTGCTTTTAACTACCCGAAAGATATAATTTTATTTTCCTTAGCCTTCAAGCCTACATAACATAACATGAATTTGCGTCATTTACATTATACTTTTTTATTTGCAGTATGAAAAATTGCAAAGGCATATTCCAAGCGTACGGAATGACAGAGACTTCACTGGCGGCTACCAAGGACATCGACGATGAGAAGATTTTGAGAAAACCGGGAAGCGGTGGCTATCCTCTTTATGGCGTGAAGGCAAAAGTAAGTTTCATAAGATTCTTCATATTTAATTCAAATTTCATTACGGTAATATTGGTTTTAATTTTAACCTCAATTGCAGGTTGTCGATATAGAGAGTCGTAAAAGACTGGGCCCTAACGAAAATGGAGAGATATGCCTAAAAGGACCTATAATCATGAAGGGGTACGCTGGGGACGAGGCCGCTACCCGCTCTATATTTGATGAGGAGGGCTACATGAAGACTGGAGACGTCGGCTACTACGACAAAGATGGTTGCTTCTTCATAGTGGACCGACTTAAAGAACTCATTAAATATAAGGGACATCAGGTTAAAAAAAGTTTTATCTTTATTTTGGCAAATGCTAACAGATTAAATTGTCTATCGATTATCGAAATCATCCGCTATATTTTACGACTCTTATCTAAATTCAAGTTTTGTTTTTGTTTGTCGGCGCAAATATCGTTTATAATTTCTACAATTTGGTGATAATTTCATTTTTTATCATGATATTAAAACTTTTATAGGGGCCTACCTATCTAAAAATAAAAAGTGGAAAGCAATAAGTGTGTTGATATGCTTCCATCTGTGTTCAATTTAGGTGCTCCTACTAGGTGCATCATGATTTGCTATCTCTATGTGCTCTTGTTTAGGTCGTCGGAATTTACTGTTCGTCTTTCCTTATCTAGGGTCATGGAATTAGTATATCATTGCAATGTAACTCTTATCTCATTTTAATTTAAACCTATCTTACCGCTTTAAGAGTTAACTACATAATGTAGGCAACTCTTATATCGGCAAGGTAGTAAAATGACTTAAATGTAAGTCGATCGTGAATCTTTCTGTACTTATTAAAAAATAATGGACAAGTGACTCACCACCCAACCAGGATGGTGCTGGTTGGGTGGTGAGTCACTTGTCCATTATTTTTTTTGCTTTCCTGTGTTTTCCCAATGCTGAGCAAAGGTCTCACAAATATTTTCCCAGTCTTCTTTGTGTTGTGCCCTCTTCGGCCAACCGGTCAGGAACGAGTCTAAATCGTCACGCCAGCGCTTTTTAGGACTGCCCCGTTGGCGACGCCCGTCATCAGGCACCCACTGTGTAACGATCAAGGCCCATCTGTTTTGATGCATCCTATAGGTGTGACCTGCCCAGTCCCATTTCAGCCTCGCAGACTTATCGCCATCATCGGCGACACCTGTCTTGGAGCGTATTATGGTGTTGCGAATTTTTTCGGTGAGTTTGATTTTTAAAATGCTACGCTCCATTGCTCTTTGGCAAACCTTGAGTTTGGACTTCTGAGCCTCGGTCAAAGACCAAGTCTGAGCGCCATAGGTTAGGATAGGCAGGATACACATGTCGAGGAGCTCCCGCTTAAATGAGATTGGAAGGTCGCCCGTCAATATCGTCTTCATGTACCCGTAGCTCCTCCAGGCATTTTCGACTCGACGGTCGATGTCTTTGTCCTGTCTGTTGTGGAAGGAAACTAGCTGGCCCAGATATATTCGTCGATATAGTGTATTTCCTGGCCATCGACCTCAACCCTATATTTAGCGGCATTGGTCATGACTCTTTTTCACGGTCTTTGACTGATTCATCGTCAGTCCATCCTCAAGGTTTGCAGTACACAATTTTTGGAGCATTTGTTGCAGTTGATCTGCCGTAGACGCAAAAAGAACGATATCGTCCGCAAAACGAAGGTTTGTTAGCATTTTATCGCCGATTGGAATGCCCTTCGTTGCCTATGCGTCTGCGAGTTTTTTAAATACTTCCTCGAGGGTGCTGGTGAACAGTTTGGGAGAGAGCGGATCGCCGTTTTACCCTTGTGTTGACTTCGAACGTTGCTCTCACAGAATGTAGTCACACGTTAGCCGTGCTATTATCATAAAATAATTTTCAACAGTTATAGGTAAGTTTCCTCTATATCTTGACTTCGTAAGGCTGAAAATATTGCGCTGTGTTGAATGCTGGCAAAAGCCTTTGTATGGTCTACTAAAGCCAGATATAGAGTTTTATGAAATTCTGAGTGTTTTTCTACTAATTGATTTAAAGTTTGAAGGTGATCCGTGGTAGAAAATCTTTGGCGAAATCCGGCCTGCTCCGGTGGTTGGTGCGAGTCTAATTTTGCATCTATGCGGTTATGGATGACCTTGATGAACGCCTTGTAGATATGTGAAACTATACTAATGGACCTGTAGTTGTTAATATTGCACTTGTCGCCTTTCTTATGGAGAAGAGCAATATTTGAGTGGCACATCTGGATTGGGAGTTTACCTGCTTGTAAAATAGCATTCAATAAGTTTGTAAGGTAGGGAGCACTGTGGCAGATCCTAATGGACTCGGTTGTAACGCCATCTTATCATAGTGCATTGTCTTAAGCACTTTATCGTATCCCGTTGTAGGAGGGATGTCTTCTGTGTATCTATTTTCTGTTTCTAATTTCGAGTTTTCTGAATAAAGAAAACAGTAGAATTCTGTGCAAATTTCTATAATCTTCCGCCTATTGTTATGTTTAGTTCCATGTGTATCCAGTAAACTATTTATCCAAGGTTTGTTTTGAGAGATTCCCTGTTTTGCTACTCTTAACGATCATGCCACTTTAACCAGATGGGTATTTAAGATCCTAATATCTGTTCTAATAGCTTGCTTAACCTGTTTCTGACCGTATTCCGTGCATGTTTCTATGTTGCATAGCGCAGCCTTGGGGCACACACTGACCACTGTTTCCTGTGTTTTGTGTTTCATCAACTGTTGGCAAATAAATGTTTTCTTTTTTTCAGGTAGCGCCAGCGGCGGTGGAGAGCGTGGTGCTGGGGCACGCGGGCGTGGCCGAGTGCGGCGTGGTGGGCGCGCCCGACGAGGCCGCGGGCGAGCTGGCCACCGCCTTCGTCGTCAAGAAGCCAGGTGCCACCCTCACCGAGAAGGAGCTGCTGGAATTCACTGCAGCCCGGGTAAGTTTAAGTTTCACCTAGCTTTATAGGGTTAAATCAAGAGCATTTATTCTGAAAGTATGGGCAACGTCGCAAATAGATGTCAAATATTTTGCTGTTTTAATTAATTTGGCAATATTACTGTATATATGGAAATACGAAATGTGGCTAACTAGAGCACTAGAATATGAATAATGAATTGCAATTATAACACTGAATTTGATGTTGTAACCGTTTTATATGTAAAAAAGGCATTTGGAAAGTTTCCAAATATATTTTTTAGATGGCATCTAAAACGAAATATTCGTTGTTACGATATTAATTGCTGCATATCAAAATCAATATTTTAGTTCACTAGTTAGCCACATTTCATATTTTCATACAGTAATATTGCCAAATTAATCAAAACAGGTAAATATTTGACAGCTATGTGCGACGTTGCCAACTTTTAGGATAAACGCTCTTAGATTTGCTAGCAAAAGTGATGGGTAATTTTTTTTATTAATTATTGTTTTTTTGGGGGACATTGACTAACTTGAAGTATGAGTTGAGAAATTCAGTTTTTTTTTTTGTTTTATCGTGTTTAGGTTACGAATTCTACGATACCATTAACGTCTGTGAGGAAAACAAAAAAAACGATTTTTTAAAACTTATTTTTGTTTTACCTCGTACGGACGTTGACCCCACAAAAAAACAACATAATTTTATTTTATTTTATCGCGTTTAGATATCGATACTAATTTAATATGACCTTGAACACATGGCTACACATCAAGCTATTCATTTCCAGTTGACCAGCTGACCTCGCATTGTACGAAAATTTTATACAATGCGAGTTCAGCGTAAACTCAACATATCATCTGAGTACTATAGCAGTAATAGAAATAAATATTTGTGTTCAGAATGAATGTATCGTTGTTCTAGTGGTCGCAAATGTGACGCTGAGCCTGTAATTCTGGGTTTGATTTCCAATTCGGGTAAAAATGTTAATGGGTTTTTCAGTCAGAATTTCTCAGTAGCAGAGTGGAGTGTCTATAGATTTGTGCCCGGTCAATTGCAACGTGCCCACTTTACTATATGGGTCTTTATCATAACATGCGAAATCATAGGCTTAATATGTTAATGTTTACAATGTAGAAATGTTTCGATGTTATATAATAATCATGTTCCTCAGCTGTCTTCCGTGTCGCGACTGCATGGCGGAGTGATATTCATCGACGATATACCAAAGAACCCATCCGGGAAGATCCTGCGCAGAGCACTCAAACAGAAACTACTGGAGAGGCAGAAAAGCAAATTGTAAATAATTTAGTTTTATGTTTTATGGTGAAAAGTAAAAAAAAACTTGGTTTACGTGTAAGCATGGTATAAAGTCAAATCCATTACATTAAAATTATACCTATTTAATTAAGTATTTTCAGTGTTCCGAACCTCATAAGGAAAAAACGGAACCCTTATCAGGTGGAGGCAAGGTTTTTTTCTATTCAAGAGGTGCGTTTATTTAACCTTTTTGCATATTCAAAGACAATCGTATTAAGGAGTAAACTCCAGTCGAGCGTCAGCTGACACACAAATACTTTATCTCAGGAACTGGTACAAGTATCAAGTTGAAATTACAACTGGAAGTTACTCTTATATACTACCCGTTGCCCTAGCAGCATGAAAGGCAAGAAGCAAGGTCTCACAGTATAAGTACCTAAAGGGAACAATACGAAAATTGTTAATTTGTAACGAAGTTATAAGTAAAAACACACAAAAATATTAGTTTTTGCGATTACAAACTTACATTTACAGTTAGAGCATTGACGGTCATATAAAACAATGTATGGGAGATTTTTTGATGTAGGGTATCTATGGTTTAAGGTGTAGTAAAAATGCCAAGTAACTGCGATAAACTTGGAAGTACGCTCGCCGGCCGCTGCCGCTTCGCTCGCCTCACTCGCACGGCTCGCGCGCGGTTGGTCACAGTTCTTACCTAACCTAACCTATTTGGTTGGGGTGCCACATAAGCGTCGTAAATTTCTCATTTTTTAAAAGTAATTTTAAGTGCTATGTTACATTTCACGCCGCGGCAGCGGCCGGCGAGCGCTACTTCCAAATTGATCGCTTTCCATAATATCATATTTGGAAACCCAATAAAAACCCAACGACTTTTTTTGCGTGGTCACCCTACTCTGTTTGTTTTGTTGTATGTCTCCGCCATGATGCACAACAAAATCCGGTGGATAATCTAACAATTTTACGATGTGATCACGAATGTTTGGCCACATCATGAAGTAGTCGTGCGTTTATCCTAAAAGTTAGCAACTTTGCAAATAGCTATCAAATATTTACCAACTAGCCACATTTCTTATTTCCGTATAGTAATATTACCAAATTAAGCAAAACAGCGAAATATTTGACATCTGTTTGCGACGTTGCCCACATTCAGAATAAACGCTCTTAGCTGTTCTTAACGTCAAACGTTGAATATTCAATGATCTCACCACGACATAATGCACATTTGGTACCTATGTATGTAAATTCTTTAGCTAATGATAAGATTTTTTATTTTTATATTGTTATGAATTTGATTTGTTATTATATATTCTTACATAAATATAAAGTTAATTTTTCTTTACTCTCCAAGTGAATAAACATATCTTCAACACATACTAACTAATGAAAGTGTGTCCCCTATCCCTTGCCATTCATCCTACTATTTGTTTTTTTTTTTTGTATATTTCTACATGTAACTCACATCAACACTGTCTCTAAGGATATTTCAGGTATCGTATCATAACTTTAAAAGTTCTGGCCATACAAAAGATATTTAAACGTCAATTTATTCCTGGCACATTTCTCTTCTGTATTCTAAATAACAATAAATAAAAAAATGAATGACTGAGGCCGAAAAATAACCGAAGGCGCGGGTTTGCGGACGGTGAAGTCAAAGTCAGAGTTAAATCATTTATTTCAAATAGGCCCTTGCAAGGCACTTATGAACGTCAAAAATGACAAAAAATTTAATTGATTCTAGTCAAGTGAGCAATGGGTAGCTCGCCGTCCGATAAGGACCAGACCCGGGTCGAAGGCGCGTTGTGTTCCACGCGCGCCTCAAGGAGATGTCAGCACAACTGAAGGGGTCTGCTAGGACCGATGCCTGCCGGGGTCGCGGGAAAACCCGAAAGGGATACCGTGGCCCCTGACAACGTACCGGCAACTGAAGGAACACGGGTGGGTTTTAGTCAGTAAGAGTCTGACACGCCCTCCCGCTCCGTCTAGAGCGAGAGAAGTTATTTGATAATTTCCCACCCAAAAAATCACACACATGTGGAAATATTAAATGAACCATATCACGAATTTTAAATTTTCTCACAAGTTTGATAATTAAATAATCATACTGTTGGTTTTTCCTTCCAAATTATAACTATTAAATTACTATTCCATAAATCACCATGTATTGTACCCATATTTGCAAAATAAAATATCTTTATCTTTTCACTATCCACCTCCTGGCTCCATCAACAGACCCTCGTTAGTTCGTTACCAAACCGAATCATAAGTTATGAGGTATATTTTCATAGGTTCCAAGAATCGGGAGACTACTTCTATGATCTAGATAGCCTCAGTAATCAATTATGTACCTATGTAAATTGTAAAGTATTGTGAAAAAATAAATTCGCCATCCCCGGACGACGCTATAGCTCCATTACAGGGATGATTGATTGCTGAGCATGGAACAATAGAGGCGAGCACACAATATTATACAGTTCCCAAGGTACCGGCCAACGCAACGATCCAATTATGTGTAATGGATTAACTCCCAGCGCTCTCGTGGGCGGCGTAAGGGACCATTCATGCACAGTACGAACTAAGTAAGTAGTCGGCTATACTGGATAAGTAAGCAATACTAATTAGGTTCACCAAATTCGACACAAGAAGTTTGGCTCGTTTTTGTGTGTGTGTCGGGACATTCGGCAACAAGCCCCAGGCAAAATGGACGGAAAGGCAACTTTCCGTCTATTTTATGACTATTTTATTTAGAATATGAATGTTTTCCTTTTTTATATTTATAAATTACTTACTAGCTCTTCGCCCGCGACTTAGTTCGCCTGGATTTCTCACTTTCCCCTACAAAGTTCAATTCATCCGGCCCCTATCAAGGATAGTTCAAAATTAATCATTACGATCTTTATTATTTATCTAGAATAAGTATTTGTGTCGTCAGGGCCCAGTGGTTCAAATCCGGGCAAGTACCAATGTGACTTTTGCATATGTACTTTCTGAGTTTATCTTGGGCATTACTGACATCGGTGAAGGAAAACACCGTGAGGAAACCTGGACTTATAGTTAATATAAGTCTGAAATCGCCAACCTGTCTTGAGCAAGCGTGGTGATCAATTCTCGTGCCTTCTCTGAATGAGAAGAGGCCTTTGCTCTGCAGTGGGACAATAACAGGCTGGTATTAAGTATGTGTGCCAAGTTTCAAGTTTCTAAACTTTTTGAAGGAATGAGATTTTTCATACAAATTGTTTTCCTCCTTTTCACCCCTACAGGGGTGTTTTTTTTTGTTTAAATCGTTTAGTTCGTTGCCATTATTTGACCCTAACTGTGCGTTTGCACTGGCGAAACATTCGCAACAAAGCATGTTGAAATGTTTGACAGGAACTAAAGATTTCAACATGTTTTGTTGTGATGTTTCGCCAGTGCAACGCACAGTAAGATTATTTAAAGTTTCGAGTTAATCGAAGCAAGCAATTAAATACTCCCTTAAAATTTGATAAGGAACCGGCCCTTTTCACCCAGTTAGAGGTTGATTAACGAGAAATTAAAAAAAACACGAAATTCTTAATTGTTTGTCAAACATTATTTAACTAGTTTAAAATCAATCGAACCTTCTTGTAACCAATGTGTGGGTAATGTTTTGGTACTACACATTGATACTTAAAATAAGGAACAAAGATTTTCATCGGTTTGAGGCTGACTGTACCTGCTACAATAGTATGTAAGTAGAAGTGCTATATGGTTCTTTTGGGCCTGAATGACATTGAGAGAGGGGCGTTATTGGAACCCTATACATTCGTGAAATTGTCACAAAAATTTAATTGAAAAACCGGCCAAGTGCGTGCGGACCACGCACAATATAGTTGTCCGTAAGTCCGTAGTTGGCAAAAATATACTTAATATTGTAGTTGAAAAGCATGTTCTCCCATACATCGATATACGTCACGGTCAATTCTCTAACTGCAAATATAAGTTTGTAGTCGCAAAAAAATATTTTTCTATGTGATAAAACTACAAATTATCCATTTTCTGACTTTTTTGCCAAATTTTATGATTCCAGGTCAACGGGAAGTACGACGACCGGACAATTAAGTGATCCTATAAGGGTTCAGTTTTTTACTTTTGAGGTACGGAACCCTAAAAACAAGATAGCGGCGTTAGTTCCGATTTTGGCCGCGCGCCAAAAAATGCTTGTACCATTCGATGTATATCGAAATTAAGTTAGATTTATGACGTGTGTTTATTCGTCACTTATCATGAGTTATACAAATCTTGGAATTCACCGGATTCAAGGGAATATTGATATTGGCGCTCCATCAAGACGTAAAAAATGTGTATCATCGGCTGACTCGGCGATTGAAACACCTACTTATTTTTCTATTCGTACCAACATTTTTATTTAAGGTTAAGGCTAACTATTTTTAAATTTGATACTTTATCATTGCATTTCTACATAATATAAATAGGTTGTGTCGTGAGAATAAGTAATTGATAGCACCCAGGAATACGTAACTAAGTATTTACTTAAAAAGTAATCCGGTAAGGACAGTTTCCAGACTTGATTTAAGCATACTTACCTACTATTAGTACTTATTTACATAGCGAGAGTTCCTGTCGATCCTTTGCAGGTACCTACTTATAAGTACAGACAGATAGGAACATGTATTAATTTCCTACCTAGGCATAAAACGGTAAGTTTGTGAGTCGGTGGTTCGTACCATTCGTAAATCTGTGACGCGTGTAGTTGATCGGCTCAGCGAATAGCGCGGGAGTCAGCGGACAGCGGCGCACCGCGGCCTGGCGAGTGGCGGCCGGACAGCGCTCGAGCGCCGCACAGCCGCCCTCAACCAACCGCGGACACTACACGCGCCACTCGCGGACACGGCTGTCTTATTTTTGCGCTGATTATCTCTCGAACATGTAGTTAGCGACAGTAGGATGTCGGTGTGTGGTCAAAGTGGTCAGGCGGAGGAGGACAGCGCGACGGAGGAGGTGACGCCCGCCGCCCCGTCGGCGACGCGGGACATTTACAAGCAGAAGCCAGCCAGCAAGGTGGTGCGCGTTCTGACGGTGCTGGCGTACCTGCTGTCGGTGTCTCTGGCGGCCATCCTGCTGTCCGTGTACTACATCTGCGTGTGGCGATCGCCCGAGCTGCCGTTGGAGGTGGGCGGCAACCGCACGCACCACGAGCCCTACCACCAGAAGCATGTTGGGCACCTGGCTTCTCCCACTGCACACACCTATGGTAAGCTATAACATTTGTTTCAAAGTTGAGTTGGTAGGTATACTTAGTAACTCTAATCAGCAGACAATGTTACAAAATAATACAAAGGAAAAGTAAATTGAACTTTAAAATAAATATTTTAATCTGCTCAAATTCCTCGTTAGACTAAACTTTGTTTTATTCATATTCAGAAAATAAAATGATGTAATGTCAAACCATGCTTGAGTAATATGTAGATACTTGACAAGCATTCTGCGGCTTGCCTACAGTTAGTTAAATTAAAACAAAAGTTTTTATAATAATATTACGGCGTGGCTCGGTGGAATCCTCCAGGGATATAGCGAAACATTGCGCGGTTTCAATTAATTACTTAATTGGGTGAATTCACTATAATTACTTAAGTGTAAGGGAATCGCCGCCGCGCCGCCTCCGCCCGAGTGTTGCACTGTCCACACGTTGGGTGGCCTACCACTTATAGGACTAATAAGAAATACAATACCTTTTAATGTTTCATATTGCGGTGGTTCAAATAGAACTGTTACTAAATCAGCAAGTACACTTGAATGCATCTCGAATGTTTGATTAAGCCATGTGGTCCTCAACTAAAAATAAACCCTATCAGAACCCGTGGCAGCCAGTTGGTTAAATAATATCAGGTGTGTTCGTTATTCAGTACAGTCTGTAGATCACGTATGATGCAAGCAATGTGTTGCCACACTCACTCTAGTCACCGTTACTCTTATAACTTGTAATCACCGCGGATCATTCATTTTAGCTTTATTTCGTGAACGGCCAAACTCTATGAATTGAAAATATAGAGATTGCCACCCCACAGAGCTACACATAACACTGGGTACTGGGTATTTAAATTCTGCAACGAGAATAGCCTCTAATCGAGGTACTATCCCATCGCTAAAGATTTATTTATCATATCATAATAGGCCTAAAAAGCGCTCTTATGACGATTTGGACTCGTTCCTGACCAATTGGCCGCAGAAGGCATAACACAAGGAAGTCTGGAAAAATATGGGGAAGACCTTTGCCCAGCTGTGGGACAAAAAAAAATTGGTAATTACTTTAAATCCCCACGACCCCTCTACCGTTGCATACACCCAGAAGCACAATATGTTGCGTGCTTTTCATTGCGCGCTGCCGTAACAGCGATTTTTCACAAACCCGCCCCACCCCAAACAGTTTGAGTAAAAAGCGCTCGTTTCGTTCGTACACGTACACGGTTCCTGCAATGCCGAGCGTTCTTAGCCACCTTACGACGGTAGTACGCAGTATGAAAAAAAATCGTTGAATGGACTGGCCTTAATGCATTTGCATCAAGACATTGCTTCAATGATGAACGCTTAAGAACTACTGGATATCTTCAGTAGTCGCCAGACTACCAAGGTGCAAAGTCGTACGGTCAGGTCGTAGTCGGGTCTGCTAAGCCAACAATGCACCGGCTTCAACGGCGATAGGATTTCAGTCATATAGATCTAAAAAGAAAGCGCAGTCCGAGGGCTCTCGCGCTTCCTAACTTCAGGCAGTTTTCCACAACTCATGAAAAATATTTAGCCAATACAAGAAAAACTAACCACACCAATTCGAGGGTTCTGAGGTGCAGTGCTAAAATTATTGAACTCGCTTCAATCGCTCTTGAAGCCCAGGTTTTTCAATTCTTAAACTTTACTGCTGTCGACAAAGTAACTCTTATTTCTGTATGTAGGGTCAAAAGAAAATCTATCCTATCCGAGTCGCGGTGGTAAAAATTTATTATTTTTAGGGTTCTGTACCTCAAAAGGAAAAATCGGAACCCTTATAGGATCACTCCGAATCTAATGGACCAATTTAGTTGAAATTTGGTACACTTGTGTATTTCTATGACCCAAACACTAACGTGTAACGTAAATAAATGAATTTTTTGTAAGTAGTTATTCTTATGTCAAAAAAAAGAAAACATCAACAGCGTAAAAGTGCAATACTAGATATAAGAGTCACTTCTGGCCCATGTGCGCCTCCTAAAAATACATACTGTATCCGCCCTTGCATTTGGGTATTCATGCAGGATTAGACAAGAACGAAACGATACAAAACTAGTTGCGAATGTTGAATCATGAGTTCGTGCGAACCAGCTTTCATTACCAAGTCGCTTTATTAAAAAATTGGCAAGTTTAAGAAGAATACTTAAATAATATGAAACACATGAAATAAGGAAATCGAACTATACGTTTAAATCGAGCAAGCTTTTCGCAAATTGAGCATTGAGCATATTTTTCGAGCATTGCACACAACGCATACAGACTTACGTAATTTTGTGTGCTCAAACATAAATATCTGTTCGGTAAAAGTACCTTAAAAAAATTGTTTTTACGATAAATCTTCTAAATAAACAATTTACGTTGGCGTCGGTAAATCTCAAGGAAGATTTAGTGGTATTTATAAATCATTTCCCAATTTTACGACCACTGTCCAGTTTGATTTTGATTGAGGTCTGTTTTAATTGATGAAATGATAATCTTATCATAAGCACGTAAAGATATCTATCTTTACGTGCTTATTTAAACTAGAGCACTGGAACCACCGTACAACATCCGGATATTGTTAGGTTTTACGCGAAGGGTTTCCTGTTATCCAATTAGCTTAACCCAATTGTGTCCAAAACTGAACATCAATTACCTCATTCTGTTGACTTTATGTTGGCTTTGGGAATATTTACGTGTTTATTTAAGTACATACAACTTCAGTTTGGCAATTTTAACTGTTTGCTATTTACATTAGAGCTACGAGTATACCTAATTAATAAGTTATCATCAATCTTTAGGAGCCTGATCTCTTTGCATCTTTCAGTCAGGAACCACTACACCACTGCAAATAAAGAACTAAATCGGGTTTTGACGTCTTGTTATTAATTCAATGCCGAATTACGGGAAGACTATTATCCTATCCTATACTATTAAACGAGCAATATTTGTAATCATGTTCTCGAAAACGGCTCTAACGATTTCGATGAAAGTTGCAATATAGGGTTTACTGGGGCTATAAATCCATTTAGTTTGGTCTCATATCTGGAAAAAATCGTTCTCTCCGTATTTTCACCCGAGCAGAGCTCAGTCGCCCAAAGTTTTGAACATATAATTATTATGCTCCGTGGTTTAGAAGAAGAATAATGACACCTTAGAATAATGACATGGCAGTATGGAATTAGTAAGTACCTAATATCATGGCAGCATGGAACTAGTAAGTCCCTACTATCATGGCAGCATGGAAATAGTATGTACTTTCATAGCAGCATGGAGTTAATATGAACTTTCCTAAACTATTAAATGAGCATTCTCTATTTGCACCAGAGCAGAGCTCGGTCGCAGGTCAGATACTACTGTTTTAACGGTAATCATTAAAAAACAACGCGTTAGTAAACTTATTTTTCTTTCTTTCATTATTTTGCAGAGCGCCACATTAAATTAGCATCTGCCTTAGATACTTTTCCTTTATGTTGAGAAAACTCCAAATGGTTAAATAATTTCAGCTTAAACAGATGTGGCTACTTTAAGCCTTCGAAGCGTTACGATTTCCGCGGACGATGGAACTATTGATTAAAATACAAAGGTATTGTAATCAATTGATTACATTGTCGAGAACATGTAGGCCTAAAGTATATTTAACGGAAGACTACCATCTTATTGATCTTACTACAATAACACTCTTGTGGTTGAAAACTATTCACATATCTACCTACATACGATTACGAATGTGACCTCATAGGTCGCGCTTAAGCGATCGTCCCTTCCCTGAATCCCTACAAATACTCTGATCCTTTTATCCTCGTCCTCTGTCGTTACGAAGAGACACGCGTTACGTACTAAAGTTACGTTATAGAAGGAACCAATCAAACGTTGAGTTGGAGTTTCAATACCAGAACAAGATAAAATATAAGTAATATTTTTTTTTAAACAAGCTTTTAATGAACTAAAATGTACTACTTAAATAAAACTTACACAAACATAGAACTTTAATATTTTCTTAAAAGGTTGAGGCTTATCTTTAAGGCTTAACTTTTTTTGGGGAAAATATGTTTACGTAAGTTTTGTTTAAGTAGTACTTTTTAGTTCATTAAAAGCTTGTTATTTATTAAAAAGATTTCTACTTATAAGTAGTATTTTATTTTGTACTTTTTTAAATATCTGTTCTATCACTTTCTTAAATCCAATGAGCCCAACACTACAGGGCTATCTTATTCGGCCGAGGAGTTCCTTTGGTCACCTTTCGCCTCTATAATGAGACCCTGGAGTACATCTTTGGCTATAGTTTTTGTCAAAACGAAACAAACGAACCCAAACACAAAGAGGCTATCTGCTTGCTATATTGGGATAATGTAACTACTTGTCAAAAAAAAACCAAATAACCGAAACAAAACAGGAATATCTCGTTTGGTTGAGGAGTGCCCATGACCACCTTAAGACTCCATCATCCGACCCTAGACACCACCTTGTGTAATAGCCCATGTCAATACATATTTAATGTTTTCAAACACGATGGTGTTATCTTGTTTGGTTGAGGAGTTCCTATGGTCACTTTCCGGCTCTATCAACAGATCCTGGATACTACTTTGGGCTCTAATCCTTGTCAAGACAACGCCAACGAGTCCAAACACGAAGGTGTTATCTTATTTTGTTGACAAGTTCCTATGGCCACCTTCCGGGCTTATCATCAGACCCTGAACACCACCTAGCACTTAATGTAATAGCACTTGGCAATACATAACCAAAGAGTCCAAAAATATTGTGCTATGCTGTTTGATTGACGAGTTCCGATGGGCACTTTCCTGCTGCATCATCAGATCCTGGGCGCCATCTAAGGCTATACTTCTTGTCTAGACAAAACCAACGAGTTCAAACTCAACAACGCTATTTTTAAATTAAGGAGGATTAAATTAAGGAGTTTCTATGGCTAGTTTCGGGCTCCATCATCAGACCAACTCCGTGGTAACAATTTTTTTAAAGGTCTCCGTAGTAAGCTAAGCTAAGTTTCAGCTCAATCGGATGTCAGGAAGTGCTTGGAAAATTTATTACAATTGGAATAAATGGAAACACAGACGAACGAAGCAAGCTATATAAAGCTTGTAATAACACAGACGAACGAAGCAAACTATATAAAGCTTGTAGTAACATAGACGAACTAGGCAGGCTATATAAAGCTCGTAATAACACAGACGAACGAAGCAAGCTATATAAAGCTTGTAATAACACAGACGAACGAAGCAAGCTATATAAAGCTTGTAATAACACAGACGAACGAAGCAAGCTATATAAAGCTTGTAATAACACAGACGAACGAAGCAAGCTATATAAAGCTTGTAATAACACAGACGAACGAAGCAAGCTATATAAAGCTTGTAATAACACATACGAACGAAGCAAGCTGTTTAAAGCTTTTAATAATACATATGAATGAAGCAAACTATATAAATCTTATTAAAACATATACGAACGAAGCAAGCTATTTAAAGCTTGTAATAATACATATGAACGAAGCAAGCTATTTAAAGCTCGTAATAAAAAATAAACCTACCTATAGTATCCCACCTAGGAACAACCTTCACTCATCTGTTTAAAGGATGAAAAGTATTTTTAATCAAAGTTTAATTTAATTGACTGATAATGGCAAAAGTCAAGTTAGTAGCAAGGGTTGTCCTAGAAAAGCTCTTTTTATTGACCTGGTGTATATCAAACAATGTTTAAAAAAAAAACATTTTTTAATTTTTAATTAATCATAGTCTAGCTAGGAATTTTGTCCTGCTGGGGTTGCGGGTTTATCCGAAAGGGATATCGCGGCCCCGGCACACAGGCAACGGAAGGAACACGGGTGGGTTTTAGTTAGTAAAAGTCTGACACACCCTCCCGCTACGCCCAGAGCGGGTGAAGTTATTTGATAATTTTCCAACCAAAAAAAAAAAAACCCACTCACTTTGTAGACAACCCACTCGGGATATATTTTTTATCATACTTTTGATATAAAATACTTTCATCCATATAAAGAGATGGTTGAAGGTCGTCTCTAAGTCGGATCTTAGGCTATTTTTTTTTTCAGCACATCAGACCCCACGAACTTTAGACCAATTTCTGTGCTTCCTACTTTTAGTAAAATATTTGAAAAATTGATGCTAGATCAATTGCAAAGAGATTTTAATAAACATAAGCTATTAAACAGTAAGCAATTCGGTTTCACAAGGGGTCGCTCGATTTCCGACGCTGGTGTTGAGCTTCTTTCACATATTTTTGACACCTGGGAGAAGTCACATGATGCCCTAGGTATTTTTTGTGACTTTGGATTGTGTTTCTCATGATACATTGGTCAGGAAATTGCATCACTATGGTGCTAGAAACGCTGCCTTGGATATTCTTATTTCTTATTTTGATAATAGGATCCAACGAGTGGACGTTAATGGCAAGCGATCCCCGGGTTCTATTGTCACTACGGGAGTTCCGCAGGGCTAAATTCTTGGCCTTTTTTTATTTCTCGTATATATTAATGACCTACCTTGCCTTATAAGGAACAGTCATGAAATAGTGTTATTTGCAGTGGTCACGTCACTTATATTTAAGCTTAAGCGACAACAGACAGTTATTGACGATGTGAATAATGCTCTCTCTAAAATAGTGCTTTGGTTTAGTGTTAATAATTTACTTTAAAACGAGAAAAATACTAAATGTATTAGATTTCTGACACCTAACGTTAAGCAGGTGAAAACCAATGTACTAGTAAATGGGACAGAATTGGATCTTGTGGACACCACTGTGTTCTTAGGTATTACTTTGGATTCGAAGGTTCAGTGGGGCCCTCATATAACCAAATTGTCGAAGCGGCTAAGCTCTGCAGCCTACGCGGTATATAAAATCCGTCATTTGACTGATGTAGAAACAGCTCGATTAGTATACTTTAGTTATTTCCATAGTGTAATGTCGTATGGCATTTTGTTGTGGGGAAATGCAGCCGACTTTCACGCTACATTTGTGCTGCAGAAACGTGCTATTCGAGCAATTTATAACCTAAGTTGTAGGCATTCACTGAGGGATAACTTTAAGGAAATAAACATAACGACAGTCGCGTCTCAGAATGTATATAAGAACCTGATTTATGTTAAAAAAAACTATCTTCTAAACACAGCGACATTCATAGCTCAAATACTAGAAACAAAAATTTATTTATTGTGCCGAGGACTAGGCTCCAAAAAATTAGTAATTCATTTTAGTGCCAAAGTATACGTTTTTAGAACAAACTCCCAAGCCATGTCAAAGAACTGACCCTCAATAAATTTAAATCATTTATTAAACAGAAACTATGTCAAAAAGGTTTCTATAAAGTTAAAGATTACTCAGACGACTTGCGATCCCGCGTGGACCTATGGCAGCGTAGCTAAGGCAGCGTAGCTGCGCCGGCGCGTAGAGGCCCCGGTACTATGCTGCTACGCCGTCGTAGCAGCGTAGCAGCGTAGTACCGGGGCCTCTACGCCACGCCGCTGTAGGCACGGTGAGTAAAAATATTTTTCGCATCACAAAATCAGAAAGATTCTGTTTATCATAGTGCATTTTATCCGCTAGCGTGGAAATAGTTTTTAAAATTCGAATCTTTCTATTCAGTAATTTTCTTTATCGCCAGTCCACTGAAAATTCACTATTACTTATTTCATGTCAGGGTGCCAACCTCATTTTTAGGGTTCCGTAGTAAACAA
Source organism: Agrochola lota (assembly GCA_947364205.1). Classification (NCBI taxonomy): domain Eukaryota; kingdom Metazoa; phylum Arthropoda; class Insecta; order Lepidoptera; family Noctuidae; genus Agrochola; species Agrochola lota. Next base: position 12,019,394 of record OX376235.1, on the reverse strand, counting down.
GGAACCCTTATAGTTTCGCCATGTCCGTGTGTCTGTCTGTCCGTCTGTCTGTCTGTCTGTCCGTTTGTCTGTCTGTCTGTCGATCTGTCTGTCCGCGGCTTAGCTCAGAGACGTTTAGTACTAGAAAGCTGTAATTTGGCATAAGTATACATATTAATCATGCCGACAAAGTGGTAAAATAAAATAAACAATTTTTTTTTAGGGTACCTCCTCTACACGTAAAGTGGAGATGTTTTTTTTTTGTCATTTACCCGATGTTGTGGGGTGTCGTTACAAAGGTCTTTCAAAAATATTGTGAATTTGTCACAACCATTTTTGGATTCAGGGATCCGTTTGCGAAATATTAAGCTTTTAACTGAAGTTTTTTGTTAGAGTCAAGTGTCCCCCCCCCCCCTCTTCTAGCTAAATGGTTGTATTTGGACTTATGAACAAATTCACAGCAGTAGTATATATAACGAAATTAAAAGGAAAACTATCAGAGTTAAGTAGGCTTTACAGGTTAACAAGTAATAATCGACCAATTCAAATTTGCGGTTTGAAGAACATGATCTCCCATTCATTCCATATGGGAGAACATGTTTTTCAACTACAATGTTAAGTTTGTTCTTGGGATAAATTAATCCCAACTACGGAACCCTTCATTGTGCGTGGTCCGACACGCGCTTGGCCGGTTTTAGAATAATAGCACTGGCCAGCACGACGACGTTGGATGCAAAAAAAACTTTAAAAAAATTATCTAATCTTTAATCAAAGCGTTTAGTTCGTAGCGTAGGTATGTTTTTTTTTCTATTTGTATGTCCACCGATTTCACCTTGTGAACCAATTTTGAAAATTCTTTTTTTGTTTGAAAGGGTATGCTCTCGAGGTGGTCCCGTATAAATTTTATTAAATTTGCTTGGATAGTTTTTGAGTTAGCTTCAGTATTATGTATTTTTCCCACTTAGTCTATATGGATGATATGATAAGTTCCTGTCACTGCTGTTTACATAGCAGGTAGTGGTATACGAATTTGTTTGGTGTAGGTACCACACAGCTAAAAAGTGAAAAATAAAAACATTTACGTTTTTTAGTTTTTGGAAGTCGGTTCGTGATAAAATCGCGACCAGCAGCAGCGAAGATATCAGAGTTAGTGCTAGCGTTACATAATGCCGAATTGAGTTTTCTAATTCAATATACTCGTATTATTCAAGCTAATTTTTTTGCACATAACATTTTCTTCGCTGAAGTGAGGAGAAAGGTTATTCTGCGCCTCGTACCTTTGAAACCCTCGCTACGCTCAGGATTTGATAAAAGTACTCGCGCCAAGAAACAACTTTGCAGCCTCGCATAACAAATAACTAATGTTTTATGGAGTCACAAAACGTTAAAAATAATAAGAAAATCAAATAAGTTTTTCGTATCACAAAATAATACGGTGTAAGAGCGTGTCGGACCACGCACAATGTAGAGTTCCGTAGTCGGGATGCACTATATTGATTTTTATCACATCTATTCAAAAAGAGCTAGTTTATTCTTCGTAAAAAGAGACTGAAATAGCTTTTTAATCCCTTGGGACTAAAAGTGATTTGAATTTGGAATGTGGATATTGTTAGTAAAAGTTCCAATCACCAAAGAGATCAATCAAGAACATTGTATGAACAAGTTGGCAAGAGATAGAGAAAGTGTGAATTTGGACAAAATGAAATTTAAAATTTTTCATCATGGGTATCATTTAAATCATACGTGAGAAGGAAATTGGTCCTGACGGGGGTCTGACTGCACATATTTTTTTTTCACATATAGGGTGATAAAAAGTAGAGTGTTCACGTCGGGAGCAACACTATTTTAAGCTCGCATGACGTACTTTGAATCCCTCGCTGCGCTCAGAATTATACTATAGAATCCTTCGCTCCGCTCTGGGTTCAAAGAAATACTCTCGCCTTAAAAATAGTTCTTTGCTCCCTAGGCAAACAATCTACTATTTAATGATAGCAAAATTAATTTTGTATTTCATAGTTTTTTTCAAAGGAAGTCATTGCTGCGGTTGAATCCAAAAATATCCCATATCCAAAAGAAGTGAAGGATTTTTTAAGTCCTACGTACAGTCGAAAAGTTCGAGGGGGACACATTTTTTGTGACTTTAGAAGCGCATATCTCACCAAGTAAAAAATAAAAAGTGACTTAGAAACATCAAAATCTTTTTGAAGTGAAACTTCTATATAGACTTTAGGGGTATTAGGATTTTTCTGTCACGAAAAAGCGTTACGGCCGCGTGGAGGGGGTAGACGATATATCGCGTGGTGAGCGGCGGCGGACGGAGAGAATAGATTGTAATCTCAAGTTTTTATATTGAACCGATTTGAAAATTCTTTCACTGTTGGGAAGCTACACTATCCCCGGGTGACATAGGCTATATTACATTTTCAAAAAAAAATAGGGATCCTTATTAAATCTCCAATAATGTATCCCAAGGTGTAAAAAAAATACCTAAAATATTCTTTACATCGCGTGCGCTGCGAAAACTATTGATGATAGAATAAAATAATGTACTCCGACTTTGCAGAACACATAATTATTTACAAAAAGTGTCGCGACAGCATATGTCTAACTAATATAGTTATGCCACAATAAGTGTTCTTTTATTTTTTTAATTTAATTGGCATGCCGCCGCTAGAAAAGGCTCTTTATTTGTGTCTTGGTATTAATCCTTATCAAAATAAATTACTTTGTATTCAAGACTGCTTCACAACCTTTATATAACTTTTTAAATGATTCAATTCGGACATTCCATACGAAATATATCACGAGTTTAAAAATGTAAGTATTAGAAAAAACTTGCGTGGTAGCCGCTCACCCTGCTCGGCTAGCTAGGCAGCACCTTATGCAATGTAGGCGTCACTGGGCCAATGTCAAGAAATGAAGTGCCGTAGCTAGCGTAGGGTAGGTAGTGTAGGTAGGGTAGGTAGTGTAGATAGGTAGGGTAGGTAGATAGGTAGGTATGTATTGAATTCAGTTTTTTTGGTTGGTAAAATAAAATATGTTTAAATAAAAAATGAATTTATTAAAATGTACCTAACCCAAACAAATCATAATTGGCAGTAAACCTGCGAAAAAAAAATGTGTGCTGGGACACATAGTAGAAGTGAAACTTCAACGGACAAGTGGCAAAACGAATCGCAACAAAATTTTAACTTGAAGTTTTACGGGCAGGTTTTCGAATTGGTCAAGTATGTACATTAACAATCTTTTTTTTAATTTATGGACTGTGACCGCCCAGCTTAATATTAGAGGCAGCATACGACGCTCCACATCTCCGTATCCCCTTGCCGCCTGGAACGTACTGCTTGTTGGTGGTGTGGGTATCACTTTAAAAACTCTAAATTAGCATATCTTTTTTTATTGTATGAGACGATTGCAATGAAACAAAAACTATATGTTACATCGTGATTATATTCTATTTACAATTTGAATAGGACTTGGAATTATTGTATGTAGAAAAATGTATTCATTAGTACCATTTTGAGCCAATAGTTGTCTATGAGATGCAAAAAAAAAATTACGACCTTTCTACACTTTCAAGCCAGTTTTGTAAAATTTATGATTAAATCTTTATATAAGATAACTTAGATAACCTAGATAAGTTTATACCACGTTTTCTGAACCAAATGAATAAGATCTTTCATACAAAATGTATCCCCCTTTTCACCCACAAAGGGGTTAAGTTAAATCATTCTTTGCTTGCACTTTGCCCCACCAAGTCGCCCCACTGGTCCAAAGTGCAATGCATAAAATTTTCAGTGGAGTCTGCCCCACTAGTTCGAATTGGTGGGGCAGATTCCACTAGTCTAAAATCTTGATGGATTACTTGCCCCACTAGTTGTCACCCCACTAGGTGTAATTTTTGAAAAATCTTTTGATTTGTTTCCATTATTCAAATGGTATACTAATTTGTATGGGTTAGGTACCACAACTAAAAAGTGAAAAATAAAAACTTTTTTACAAAAAAAAAACAACCGACTTCCAAAAAAAAAAACTAAAATAAGTAACTTTTTTACAAAACAAAAACCACCGAATTCCAAAAAAATACACTTAAAAGTGAAAAATTACTTTAATTTCGGAAGTCGGTGGCAAAAACGAAAATACAAAACCATGTAGTATTTACATTATGATGGTTGGCAGTAAGATGGTTGAAGCCGTGATATAGTTATATCCTTAGGGATATAGTTATGAATCGCTTTCATATATAACTATATTACGGTATATTTTGTTATATACTTAGTATAAAATAAATTTCGTTTTTGCCTTTCGAATAAAGATAAAAATGCGTAAATAAGTTTTCAATAATTGACTGACATAATTGAGTACTGCGGACGGCATTAATCATTCTTAAATGGCCGCCAAGTGTTAGCAGTCAGTCAATAGAAGCTGAACGACCGGTGTGTCAACATGGAGAGCGTGAACTCAACGCGACCATTCGCTTCAAGAATTTCTTTTGCAAGCTTTAGAGCAAACGAATATAATAGAGCTAGAGCTAAAACAAGAGCTCAGAGCGTCGTTGTTTGTTGCGTTTTTGGTGTAAACGATAATTCGTTTTCATCATTTACACCAAAAGAATACCAACGAACAAGAATACAACTGGAATTCTGGCACATGCTATTTACAGGGTGTCAGGGACATCGACGCGAAAACTGTTACCATGGATTCAGTACATGTTTCTGAACCCCAATGCGTTGAAAATTACCTTTGGTTATTAAAAAAAACCAGCTGTTTCATAGAAAAGTGCAATACCTAAGCAGTCAAAATGTATGGAACAGAAGTTTTTATTGAAGTGAAAACTTCTTTAGCATCGTTGTGATTTGAAAGTCGATGACACGAAAAAGCGACAGTAAAAAGAGACAGACACATAAATTCAACGACGATTCAATTCATAAGATTTAACGTGGGAGAAAATGAGGTAGGAAGCATTATACAGTGTTTCTTATATTCGTGGTTCCCTTTGTGCTCTGCTTCGGACCACTCGTGTTTACCAAGGCATAGTGGGAGTTTACTTGGGCCTCAGCGTTGTACGTTTGTTAATAGTGTTTGTGCGCGCGTAAATTAAATACACACCAGAAGTATCAAAAATTATTGAAAAAGATTACGATAAAATTCCGATGATTCAAAGTGGGGTTTTTAATGTAAATTTTGCATCGGGTACAGCGATTCCGTTGATTGAGTTTTTGGACGCCAAATTTAATTTGAAAATGTGCAGCAGTCGCACTGTATCAACAACAAGATCAAAAACAGTAATCGACGCAGTATTCCAAAGATATATTGACCATATTAAGACCAAAGTATTTATTTCATACTTTAGTTACCTTAAGCCTCTTGTATCACTTATCGAAAATATAAGCTCTGAGTCTGAATAAATCTATGTAATATATACGAATAAAATGTAAAATAATTATCAAAGTATCACTATGATCATTACTAAAACCTACAATTATCCTCTTCCCGAAATTTTACATTCGTCTCATTATCTTAAAGCCAAAATTTTTGAAGGTTTCACTTCTACCACGTGTGAATTGCAAACATGTTTTTTTTTTTTAATAAACGGATTTGTAAAATTCTTGTTTTGTTTGAAAGGGATACTATACTTCTGAGATGGTCCCATTATCATCACGATCTGATAATAGGATCTTGGAAAAATCGAGGGAACTCTTCAAATATTATAGCGATTTGGGTATTTTTTATAGAAACTCGTGCAGTGCTCTCGGAAAGCACCATTCGGTGAAGTGAAACTAATGATGAAGACCACAGATGGCCACCGGAACTGCTCTAATAAGTATTTCACGGGTTGCGATTCGATTACTTTAATATGGTTGCAAAGCAATTTATGCTCATCACAATGCATATGGAGAAGTGGAGCTGTTGGTGAAATACCAGGAGACTCGTCAACGATTAACGCCCCTGCATGGGGAAAAGCAATATTTTGTAAAAGGTGATGAGTAGTTGACAGATAAAGTTACAATAGCCTAATTGTAACTTAGATAAATTACAAACTGACTCACTAAAAAGCTAGAAATAAAAACAAAAAGAACAACCAACTTCTTCTCTTCTCTTCAAAGTTCTTTTTACTTTGTAGTGTTTTTTTGGAAGTCGGTTGTTTGTTTTTTGTAAAAAAAGTTTTTCATGTTTCGATTCACGTACTCAACAAACTTTTCGTTTCGCGAATGTAGCCCAACGAATATTTGAAAACAAATTCGCGATGCGAATGCCCGCGGCTTGGTAAGTAATTGAGCGAAACTAAATAAAACGGATAATTGATGCTCATGACCATGGAACACTCCCTCGTTGGTCTGTGGCAGCGCGCGCTATTGCGTAGCATGAGGTCCTGGGTTCGATTTCCATCGATCAGACAAAGAGTTATTTTAAAGTCAATTATAAAGTTACGGTGCTTCATACTGCGTGTGTTGGAGCGAGAAACGTCATCGAATGCAATGCGATATGTTTAGCACAAAACAGCCGAAATCTGCTACAAAGAGCTACGAAAGTAGCGGAAGACTATTGGACCTCGACCTACAGTAAAACTGATACACACATACTACTGAAGACAATAACCAATATTACTCGTATGTTATAATACTTTGGCCTCTTACGAACTCTACGGTACATCTTCTAATTATATTATATTTTATATGTAGTTTCATTCTACATCCATCACTCATCTTATTATTATCGTGGTTAAATACTAACATAAAACAGATTTTGTCGTCTGTTTGTATCCACTCACAAGAAAATTACGTCTGGATGACGCACTTTTCAGCACAATAGAGCCATTGCAAAAAATAAGAGAAGTCTTGCATATTATTGATCTCGCAGGCGGCGGCGGCGGCTGGCGGCAGGCGGCGGCGCGCGGCACAAGCGGGCCCGCCGCCGCCGCGCCGCACGCCCCGCGCCACGCGCCCTTCGCCACACTTCACGCTGTCACAATAACGTGCCACCATTCTCGTAAATTAACTTCGTTACCTCGTCATTATTCTCGCTCTCATTCGAAACAAATAACGAGGTGTAACCCTCTTCAACCGGCACGGTCGTGTGTGACTTCGTTTTAACGATGTATTTGAACTAACACAGTGGCAGGTAGTTTTTCAACAAGTTGTTTTATTCAGTTCCATCTAGTAAAAAAAAAAGTGAAAAAAACAATGCTCGTTAACTGAAAACAATGAAAGTTCAGGAACGATTCTATGACAGACGATTCACGATCGTATGGCTACGTCAGAGGAACTGGAATAGATTTACGTATACCGAGCGTGAAATTAAAGGATAAACAAATGAATTCCGAAGCGAGCGCCATAATAATGAAACAGCAGTCGGCATCAGGAGGTGTCAAGCGGCAGACACGGTCGGCGTGACCCGGCACGGTAACTCGGCCGCGGCGCATCAGGAGAACTGGGCCATATCAATAAGCGTGTCCCAGTTACCTGGATTTGTCGCGTGCGGTGCGGCAGTGCTGAGTGGCAGCGCAAGATGTCGGGCAAGTCGTGCGCGTCAGGCAGCGTGCGCTCGGTGGGCGGCTCCGTGCGGCTGGGCACGGCCAGCGGGCACGAGGTGGTGCTGGACGCGCTCTACGAGCAGCGCAAGCGCGACAAAAAGAGCGTGCGCGTGCTCACCGTCATCGTGTACGTGTTCTGCGTGTCGCTGGCCGCCATCATGCTCTCGCTGTACTACGTGTTCTTCTGGGAGCCCAAGGACGCGCAGTACGCGCAACGCAAGGTGTTTCACACAGTAGAGAAGCAAACCAGCACCACACCAATGCCTACATGCTTTATGCCCCTCACTGGTACGTCACACCACCGACACGCTTCCTTCTTAGTCCTACCACACTCGTGTTTCAAGTAAACATGAACTCGTACAGATACGTATACGAGATATTCCAATTAATCGTTGTTGTACTTATATTACGTGTGAGCGTGCATTCCTGAGCTTTGTACCAAAGTTAACAATAACACGTCATGACACGACTAACATTTATTCTAGTGTTTTTAAGTAATGATAACTAATCACAAGTATCTATGTACATGTAGGTATCTAGTTCTAACCCCGGACCAAGAGAGCATCAGAAACTGTAGGTCGACCAACACCATCACTATCTCTTAATTCATGTTACGTTTCACCAATCTGTCCCCGGCATCACAAATCTTAGAGCAGTTTCATAACGTTCTGTCTAACAGGTACCGACTTTACAGCAGCCGATTCTAGTAAAAGCGCTGATGTTGACATACGATTTAGTCTGTTTATACTAGTATTGTCGACCTTGCTATATATCCTGCTATATTAGAGACCTAAATACTATATTTCTAAAGAAAAAATATAAAGCGAAACTAATATATTTTAATTTCAACACAAAATGGCGAGATGATCGCAATAGAGTCAGTATCTCATAAAATCTGAATTAGTGGTATTTTTAACCCTAGATTAGAGTGTACCAGTTATTAAAAAAAACCTGTTAGTAAAGGTTCATAGTAGCAAAAAATATGCATATAAATAATTTAAAAACACCTAATAAACAGGTTGGCAGGGACATCGACGAGAAAATTCTTTTTTTGTTTGTAAGGGTATGCTCCCAAGTTGGTCCCATATAAATTTTATTAACTTTGCTTGGATAGTTTTTGAGTAGGCTTCAATAATACGTATTTTTCCCACTTAGTATTATGTGGATGATTTATGATGATAACTTCCTGTCATTCTTATTTAGATAGCAGGTAGTGGTATTCGAATTTGTGTGGGGTAGGTACCACAACTAAAAAGTGAAAAATTTAAGTAATTTTTCACTTTGTAGTGTTTTTTTTTGGAAGTCGGTTGTTTTTTTTTTGTAAAAAGTTTATATTTTTCACTTTTTAGTTATGGTACCTACCCCACAGAAATTCTAATACCACTGCCTCATATGTACACAACAGCTTCCAATGAAAATCTTTTTGGAAATCGGTTGTTTTTTTTGTAAATGTTTTCATTTTTCACTTTTTAGTTGTGGTACCTACCCCACACAAATTCGAATACCACTACCTGCTATGTACACAACAGCTTCCAGTGAAAATCTTTTTGGAAGTCGGTTGTTTTTTTTTGTAAAAAGTTTTTAATTTTCACTTTTTAGTTGTGGTACCTACCCCACACAAATTCGAATACCACTACCTGTTATGTACACAACAGCTTCCAATGAAAATCTTTTTTCAACGAATTAGAATTACGAATTAATTAGGTGGTATACATTCATGTGTTAATCTGCGTTCGCAATTCATTTGCCAAACATGTAAACAAACAACAGTTTTAGGAAAAACAACTGGTAATGCCTGCACAAGGTTCAGTTTGCGCTACAACTTAATTTTTTTATGACATTTCAACAGTACTAGCCGATCTAAAACAATTTTATTTAAGCTTGCATAAAGTTGATGTTTGTCTAAGAACATTTGCCCAGAAAATTCGTCTTTGTTTACATATTTGGAAAATAAATTGCGAACGCAGACTTACCGAGTACCTTATGACAATCGCAAGAAACGATAAATTAGGTAGATTTACTAGATATTTTAGTAAAATAAAATTATAGAATTACTCTGGACATTTAAAAAAAAAACTGATATTTCAAGTAATTGCACTACCGGCTGCGGCTTCGGTTACAGACCCCAAAATTCTCTAAAATCAATTTTGTTTTTGTTTTATCAGATATCGACACCCACCACGTCTGCTGAGTTTCGCTAGCTAATTAAATTTGACCTTGCGTATAGATTTCTCATGGCTTAAGTAATAACAACTGCACGGGTTCAACTCGTGCGGTTGTTATTAGCGTGGGTAGCGTGCGAGTGCGAAGCTACTCTTGCCGCGGACATTCCGTGGATGGTGATTAACATACCGAGACCCCTCCGTGCCTCGGAAAGCACGTTAATCCGTTAGACCCGGCTGTCATTTTTGGATTTTTGACGATCGTTACGGGTCGTCAGAAGTCCGAAAGTCTGACAACCAATCTTACCAAGGGGTATCGTATCACCCAGTTACTGGGTTGTGGAGGTCATATAGGCAGTCGCTCCATGTAAAATACTGGTATGAAGCTGCATCCGGTTAGACTGGATCCGACCTCAACATAGTTGGGAAAGGCTAGGCAGATTGATTGATATAGATTTTAATCTGTTTTAATATTTAAAAAAGTTAAGCGGTTATGGAGGATTCAAGCATTGAAGAGCGCAAATCTAGTTAGAAATAAAACATTAAAGAAAAATATTTTAACAGACAATTTTATCGATTCTTTAATCTTTACTCTCGTTAATATAGCTCCATAAAAATCGTTAATAGCTTTCATAGTCGTTGCTATGGGTTCGCAACAGTCGGCTTGTTCACTTCATTAATTAATTAATCCAAGAGAATTTCGTTGTTGTATGATCTGCAAATAGTTGTTCCGGGTCTGGGTGTTAGTTTATGTGTTTGTAAACGCACCCACGATACAAGAAGAAATTCTTAGAGCGGGCAACGTTTAAAAAAAAAAAAAAAAAATATATTATAACATTGGATTTGATGTTGTACCCATTTTAGGTGTAAAAAACGCATTTGGAAAGTTTCCAAATAGTTTTTTTACATCTAAAACTAAACATTCGGTGTTACGATATGAATTATTGCATTTCATAATCAATATTCTAGTTCGCTAGTTAGCCACATTTTTTATTTCCACACAGTAATATTGCTAAATTAATCAAAACAGTGAAATATTTGACATCTATTTGCGACGTTGCCCACCTTCAGAATAAACGCTCTTGAGGTAAATACATTTATAGTATACTTACAAAAGTAAGTGTGAAAGCATTCATTTCAAAGCTGTCTTAACATTTTCGACTTCACCCACTTTTCATAGAGCTCATACGTCATGCCGCCATACTTATTGGAAGTGAACCCTCCGGGAGGGTCACCGGCATTACGTTAGCGCTAAAGTTAACCCTCGCGGAGAGTCACCGGCATGAGGTTTGAAACAGTATTATAAAACAATGTAAAACGAAGTAAAGTAGTGTTTTCAGGGCGTCTTCTCGCTATATCTTCTTACTTAGTATCTCTGGGGGGCATGTTCATGTACTAATGGGGATGGGTGGGGACATAAAATTCAAAAAAATAAAAAATAAATTAAAAGTATTGCTATCATACTTTTAATTTTTTTTTTTAGTTTTTCTCGCTCTGATCCCGAGAAAGAGAAAAATTTAATAGGTTTGACACTCCTCGTCCAACCTACTCATTTTTTTGTGAATATTACATAATTGTAACCGTGAACAAATTTTTCCACTACTGAATACTGACTTCAGAAAAACATTTAAAAAAAACCTGGATTTTAAAACCGACGCATATTGTAATAAATCTTGTTAGATATACATATACAACTCATTTTATTATCACTGTTTATAATGCTGTAATTGCTATGAAAAACGTACATTTAAAATGGGCTCTCCTCGGGGGCTAGGCGTTGAACGTGTTAATAAAAAAATTGTATATTACTGCATTCGCAGCAAACCACACATTCCACCCATACTTGGTTTAGGTCAATTCAGGGAAATTAATTGTTAAGCAAATTAAATTGATTACTTACTTAAATTGTCCGTTTATTCAAATCACAACCGTCATTCTTTGACAGTTGTATGAAGTGGCTTTATAGCCACTTCATACAACCCTACGTCAATACGTCGTGTTATCACGACGTATTGACGTAGGGTATCAATGTGCTTTTCTCTTCATCAAAATGGACATTGCTACCTAATTCCAACGCGATCTTTTTCTCCCAAACAATTTGCAACTGAAGGAGTTATTGAAGGTAACCGAAAGTTTCAGTAGCGCCATCAGGATGGAATTTGGTGGGTAAAATGTGCGGTCTAGCATGTTAAGCGATGAAGAATTGTGGAATCTATGTGGACCCAACTCTCGAATTCCACACAGTTCAATTCACAGCTTCGATTCCTCTCCTCAATCGAAAGTTACAAGTGTGTATGGGTATGTCGGAAGCGTTAAGGCTTGTGCAGACCAGCGCGACTTGTCGCGCGACGCGACACCGGTTATTGTTATATTGTGAAGTTTTCTTAGAAATTGTTTTGTTCGTGTCGCGTCGCGCGACAAGTCGCGCTGGTCTGCACAAGCCTTTAAGCGTCAATGCTGCTGGCATGAAACAATTGCTGAGGGAGTGTTTCTTTGGCCACCTGAAAGTAATCAATAGTCGTTCATCAGGCGGAAACAAGGTGCTCGCCGCGCCGTCAACGGTTGGGTCACGTCAGTTTTGATGTACTCTTTCGGCATACTCAAACGGATTCAGACGGAACTTGATGCCCTATTTATAGGTCGCACAGTAATGTGCGACCTATAAATAGGGCATCAAGACCGTAGATCGGATGCATCACCCACGGTCATCGATGGTGAGATTGTATATACTAAAGACCCTGTACAACTTTGAGGTATGCAGTCACAAGGAATATTTCCTAGAAGCCAACGTGGAGATGCACCAAGATGTGATGTGGTTCCAGTATGACCTTACCCCGCCGTTTCTTCGGCGAACTGACGCAAACCTATAGTATTAGGTAGATAGCGCAGGAATATGGCAGAGCAAAGAACTTCACGGACGCTTTTACCGGGTCCTACATGGGCCCGATGTAGTCCTCTTAGCGTCCGTATCCTGGTTCTGATTCGGTGCTCTTTGGGGAAACCGAAGGTTTCCTCTTGACGATTATGGACGAAGTTTTGATGACGAACAACTACCGGAAATATATTGTGATGGACGGCACGGTTGACGTTTGTCGGACATCCACCGTCCGGGGGAATCAATCTATCACAATATTTCTGGCTGTTCTCTTCTGGCTAACGAAGACTAGTTACATAGGCACAAGGCATACCCTTGCAGCCAGGATTATCCACCAGAAATTTGCTCTGATATAAAGTCTTATGAGATCGGAAGTACCATACCATAAGTATGTGCCCGAACGAGTTCTCGAAAATGGCAATATCAAGTTGTATTGGAATCGATCTATCATCACATCACTGACAGGATTATTGTTGCCAATAAGCCTGACGATAGGTGCACAGGTAGATGGTAGTGACATAGATTGATTAGAGCGCCGCACAATGATTGTTGATTAACTAAGCGGTCCCGCATAACGAGAACCTCGTTAAAGCTAAGAAAGATAAGCAAATTAAGTATCTTGACTTGGGTCGCGAGGTTGTCGACATGTGGGATGTGGATACAGCAGTCATTGTGCCGATAATCGTGACGGCCAATGGCATAATAGCCAAGAGCCTCGATCAACACTTGAGAAGGCTCTCTTAAGGCAGCTGGATCAAGGGCTTGATCCAGAGAGCGGTACTTCTGGACACGGTGCGTATAGTTATGAGGTTCCTCTCTCAGGAGCCCTGACCACAGCGGTAGCTTGGAAACTGTTCCCGATACCGGTCGGGTACTATTTTTATAATGTTTTAAAATTATGTTTTATAATATTTCTAAAAATATTTAAAAAATTTACTTATTATGTATTTAACTGTAATAAAGGTATAATTACATTTCGACTATTCCCGACAAAATGTAGGAGGCTACACAATTTGAATGTTATTGTTTGTCTAAGCTTTCGATATTTTTACGGCAATACTCGCAGAATTAACGACAGTTTAATTACGTCGTTAATAAACGCATTAATAGACATTAAAGCATGTTCCAAGCCTACTCATTTGCATCAAAGTACCTACTATTCTTAAGAATCTACCTAGAATAGAGTAAAATACTCTACACATACACGTATTAATATTTATATTATTAATTTGTATTAGTTTATTAATTTGAGTAGGTACTTTACTATGGGCCTTAGTTGCCTGACAATATAAGTATGAATTATTTTTATTTGTTGGTGTGAATTTTTTATATCTCAGCACTTATCTAGGCTAGCATAGCAAAGGCCGAAGGTAAGTGCTAACCTGTGATTCTACCTTGGTTAATTGATGAATTATGAGACGAGATGTTATGACTTGGTACGATTTATGTTTGATCGTGAGGGTGAGTTTGTGAGGTGAATGTCGATTGTAATTGTGATGCAGCATACTGGAATCGGTGCTACATTGACGTTCTGCAAGAATTTCCTGATCCTGCAAGTGTTCAGGATAGCGGCTTTCTGAAGAGAGAGTTTGGTAGGTAGACGGCGCTAAATCTAGAGGTTTCAAAGATAGGTGTAGTTGTTTGGGGATTACAGTAGGGCATGTTATATCGGAAGGTTTTCAATTCCGAAACTGATTCCGATACTGGGGACCTATTTCAGGAATTCCGGAACTGGTTCTGGAACTGGATTATTTAACAAATTCTGGTTTCTAGAAAAAGAAAGGATTGTATTGTGGATTTATTATTATCATCATCATTTCAGCTGAAAGACGTCCACTGGTGGACATAGGCCTCTACCATGCACCGCTACTTTATCCGGTTCTATGCTTCTTCGCATCCTGCGGCCTTCACCAGGTCATCGGTCCACTTTGTGGGAAGTCTTCCATCGTTACATTTTCCGGTACTCGGTCGCCACTTCAGAACCTTTCGGCCGTATCGGCCATCTGTTCTGCGTGCAATGTGCCCTACCCACTGCCACTTAAGTTTGGCAATTCTTCGGGGTAGGTGGGTCACCTTGGTTCTCCTACGGATCTCTTCATTTTTGATTCGATCACGCAGGGAAACTCCAAGCATAGCCCTCTCCATTGCCCTTTGGGTGACTGTTAGTCTTCTAATGAGGCCTTTTGTGAGCGACCACATTTCAGTACCAGTCATCACTGGCAACAGGCACTGGTCAAAGATTTTCGTCTTGAGACACTGCGGTATATGGGACGAGAAGATATTGCGTAGCTTCCCGAACCCTGCCCAACCAAGTCGGATTCGACGATTGACCTCTTTCTCGAAGTTGGGCCCGCCTAATTAGACAGTTTGTCTTAGGTTTCTCCTATAATCATCCACAACTTCGAGTGTAGAGTCTCCGATCTTCATGAGAGTGGGTGTTATAATTTGACATGAGATTTGTCTTGACCATGATCATTTTAATACCCACTCTTTCAAAGCTCTACTGAGGTCATCGAGCATTGTACTGAGCTAATGCATAGTCTCAGCCATGACTATTATATCGTCAGCAAACCGAAGGTGAGTGATATACTCGCCATTGATGTCGATAACTAGCCTTTTCCAGTCCAGAACCTTGAAGACATTTCCAATGCTGCGTTGAACAGTTTCGTAGAGATAACGTCTTCCTGTCTCTCACCTCGCTTCAGAAGGATAGGTTTCGAAGTTTGGTCCTGGAGTCGGACTGACATAGTGGCGTTCTCGTACAGAAACCACCTCGATGTACCGATAGTAGACTGGCACCGTTGAAGAGACTGTAGTACACCCCCCATGCCTCAATCGAATCGAATGCTTTCTCGTAGTCCACAAACGCTAAGCAGAGAGGCAGGTTATACTGTTCGGTCTTCTGTATTTATAACCTGCCGCAGCGTGTCTCTGTGGTCTAATACGGTGCTATAGGCTTTACGGAATCTAACTTATTCGGGGGGCTGAAATTTGTCAAACGTGCGCGCGAGACGGTGCGTGGTGGCTCTTGAAAACGGCTTGTAGACATTGGTTCCGAAGTGAGATAGGCCTATAATTCTTGCAGGGCATTGTCGCCCTTTTTAAAGAAAAGTACTTGTCACCACACCTGTGTTCCATGCCTGTGGCCTTTACCTTTAACCCTTGAGTATGATGGAATCGCACAACTTCTGCGAGGGCCTTAAGAACGGGTTTTCCACCGGCCTTTAGGAGTTCGGCCGTAATTCCGTCATCACCCGGCGCCTTGTTGTTTTTAAGCTGCTTCAGAGCCAATACCGTACAAGCTGACGCCCGGGATCTCTTCGTTATAATATCGGGTAAATCAAGCTCTTGGGTCGTTTGCCAGATTTGTAATGGAGTTGATAATTGACATATGGATTTATTATAAGTATCAGTTGATTAATCAAATTAAACCACATCAGACTTTTAATCACTTGACCATATTTTTTTTTTTTAATTGCAAAAGCAAAAATAATTTCGCGGTCTACCCGCGAAATTATTTTTGATTTTGCAATTTGTAACCTAGTATCAGTTTGTACCCGTGCATAGTTAGTAATAAAAAAGTTACGAACAATAACGAATGTTTTCTTGATGACAATCATTAAAATCATCAATCTCCCTACGTTATAATTGGTCTCAAACGTAATGTTTTCCTGAAATAGTAACATACACTCAGCCGTAGTAAATGTGCCACAAGCCCCACAGTGGAACGAATGTATGGGAGAGGTTGGAAATCTCCGAAAAAAAGAGTTAAATTATGCCAAACGAATGATGCCATCTTATTCGATTACCTAATGCCTTCAAAACTCGTGCTTATAAATTTCTTCATAACTCCCATATTTCGGAAGTAATTTGAGAAAATGTGATATTTTACTATGAAAATGAGTGTATCGAGCTCTCTCCCTCCTGATTCCGGCCTTGTTTCAAGTAGCGGTCTCTAATATCATAATGCTAATACTAAGAGCTATATTTAATACTAAGACACATGGTGCGCCAAATGTGCACTTTCTGGGATAAAGAGTGATGTTTATTTTATAACACAAAAATATAATTTTTTGTTTGTTTTGTTGATTAAAACCGTTTTTCTAAAGGTTTACCTTATTACAATAACATTTCTGAGCAGCCAATTAGAGAAAATATAAGAGAATTAGGATATGTGATTAGGGACTTAAGGTTTACATATAAAACTGATGCACTAATGATTACTGATAAGAAGATTGCTATTATTTAATTACTAAATGGCTCTTAATACACTAATTTAGCATGCATCATTTTCAAACTAATTACCTTGCAATATTTAAAAAATGAGGGTACCTAGATTAAATATAAATAGGTCACTATTAGTAACTTTAAAATCAGTGTTGATTTACACCTCGTTGTAGCCACGCTAATGTCGCAATGTATTTTCCAAATTTTAATACAAATCTTGATCTTCACGTTGCTTTATGCGCACGCGCACATAAAGATTTACGCGACTATAACTATTTGTTCAGTGTTTTAAAAGATAACTGTTGTGTTCAGTTATGTGAAAGTTCTGAAACAAGTTTAAAAGACTGGTGTCGTCGATTTTGCTACCGCATTTATGCAAAATGGACACAGTCTGGAAGGAGCACAGATAAGTTTCGGAAGAAACATGAGATTTGGCTACAGGCTGCAATTCAGTGGCCGGAATTTCTGAATGAAAATATTGAATCTTCTACAGAAAATGTAAATGACGTCATCGAGCTCATAATTTCTCCTGCTAAATCTGATGCTTCAACTTGTACACATACTACTAACTAGTCCTCGTAAATCTTTTGAGGACCTTAGTAACCGGCAAAAAAGAAGACGCACTGAAGATACTCCTCCATGCAGCAGTAGCAGCGCTGAAATTGTGTTTTCGGCCGAAAGGGCGCTTCGAAAGGCAGGAGAAAGCGATACAGCTGATGTAATGAAACACTTGATGGAGAATCCAGAAGAGGCCTCACAAATCAAAGCCTTCATTGAAGGTCAATCGATTCAGGTACGGGAAATATCCCCTTTGAAGGCATTGGCTCTTTATGTATCGATGAATTTATCGAAATGGCGCTACAACACTCTTCGGGATTTCAACTCCCAAGAAGGAGCTCTTAAATACCCGAGTTACTACATGTTGGATAAGAAAAAATTAAGTCCTATCCGGCCAAAGAAGATCTCACAGTTACAGAGAGCTCTGCAAAAATCAAATTACAAGCCTTGATGGATTTAACCTCGAGAAGACTTATTAGGTCGTTAGAAACCTCTGTTGATCCCAATCAACAGCTCATTTTGAACAGCAAATGGGGTTTTGATGGATCATCTATTCAAAGCATTTATCATCAAAGGACGAGTGAAGATGAGCAAATCGATCTTGCTAGTAATTTTATGATTAGTCTTGTAACACTGCGGCTCGTTTCAAAAGGTGTAACAATTTGGGAAAACGAGCGACATCTTCCACTTCATTTTGCCGGCCAATATTGTTTAAGTTTATAAAGGAAACCAAAGAAAATGTGCAGAGAGAGATGGCTGAAATCGAAGCCGAGATTGAAGCTTTAACTCCATACACCATCACTGATGGAATTATTGTCAAACACCAACTGCTGTTGACAATGATTGATGGTAAAATTCATTCCATTATATCCGATACAGCAGCTTCAGTGTGTGACAAATGCAAGGCTAGTCCTAAAGAGATGAATAATTTAGAGTTAATCAAAGATAAACACGCAAATGAGGACATGTATAAATATAGCTTAAGCTCCCTTCACGCTTGGACTCGCTCAATGGAATACTTATTACACATTTCCTACAAATTAGACATAAAGTCATGGCAAGCAAAGGGTGAAATAGCAAAAAGGCAAGTTGATGACAGGAAGAAAAGAGTTCATGAGGCTGTAGGAAGAGAAACGAGCTTACTTGTCGACGTTGTGAAACAAGGCAGTGGATCCACCAACAATGGCAACTCGGCAAGGAGATTTTTTGAAAACTACACTAAATCTGCTGAACTGACCGGAATAGACGCTATGCTTTTAAGAAAAATCTGTGTGATCTTGCAGTGTATTTCATCAGGAGAGAAGATCAACGTAACTAAATTACGGGAGTTCTGCTTTGATACTGCTAAGCTTTACGTGGAGTTATACCCATGGTCGTATATGCCTTCTTCACTTCATAAAAATTTAATGCATGGGCCAGACATAGTTCAGAACTTGTCAATTGTGCCCATTGGTTTTCTATCCGACGAGGCATCTGAGGCTAGAAATAAAGATTTTCGAAAATATAGAGGGGGACATTCTCGAAAGCATAGCAGTATCTCATGCAATGAAGATATTATGCACAATCTTTTACTGTCTTCTAATCCACTTGTTACAAGCATTCGTCCAAAAGTAAATAAGTTTATAAAAAAATCTTCTTTTAAGGAATTTTATGAGCTGACGGATTCTGAGAAAAGTGATATCGAATTTGTTAACATAAATGATTTAGCGGATATCGATTCTGAATTTGAATTAATTGATGATGATGATGATGACGATGATAATTAAATGTTGATATTGTTTTAAAATGTGTAACTTAGTAAATTAGAGCTTACATCTTAATTATTTATTGTATATATATTAATTAAACTAGGTAATTTATTATTTTATTATCTAAAATACAGAGTTTTTATCGTTATTGTAAAACATATATAAATAAAATAATATGTGAAAGTCATACTCTCATCTGTTCTTATGAATATTTTCGTAAATAATACACAAGATTTTAAAAAACAATATTTAATATATTTATATATGACCTCTACACACGTCTGTCTGCAGTTTAAAATAAATACAAATGAGGAAAAACCATGTTTTTTTTTTTAATTTTCATTTCCTTTTATCCCAGAAAGTGCACATTTGGCGCACCATGTGTCTTAGTATTAAATATAGCTCTTAGTATTAGCATTATGATATTAGAGACCGCTACTTGAAACAACGCCGGAATCAGGAGGGAGAGAGCTCGATACACTAATTTTCATAGTAAAATATCACATTTTCTCAAATTACTTCCGAAATATGGGAGTTATGAAGAAATTTATAAGCACAAATTATGAAGGCATTAGGTAATCGAATAAGATGGCATCATTCGTTTGGCATAATTTAACTCTTTTTTTTCGGAGATGTCTACGTCCAACCTCTCCCATACATTCGTTCGACTGTGAGCCCTAAACGCAAGTACTTAGGTATGTTTACAAACGAAACCAATTGTTTGGGATTTTTTCATGCGAATAGGAGCCAAGTAGCTTCTTTCGATAATTTTCGTGAATAATTTCACAATAGGTTAGTTTAAAGTTACTTTTGTAAAAATTATGAACGGTCTTTCAAAATCTCCAGGAATATAAGTTAAAACGTTATTATCTATTAACTTTATTTCAAGCTGCATAAGTTTCTGTGTTACGATTGTCGTGTAGGAACACAAAACACAGAAAAAAAAATAACATACCACAGACCGTTATGTAGGCCGCTAGAACCTGCTTGACAATCGAGCAGGCTCTTCGCATTGTCGCCGTCTACAACACGACGTCACGAGCCTGTATTTCTCAATTTACCTCGTAAATCAATATGTCCTGAAGAAAAGGAATCACGAGACTCTTCTTTATATGCGGTGATCAAGATTTGGTAGATTATACAATGCCAATAATTATTCATCCAAAAAAAAATCATCAATACTCTTTTTTGCTTTGTCATGTTTAGATATCGATAGCAAACCGAACTTGAGTGATGTACTCGCCGTCGATGTTGATACTATAAACAAAAAACAAAAATAAAAATCTGCTGTTCCCTACATTTTGACGAGATATGTGAACATAAATGTAGGGAACAGCTGTTTTTTTTCGCGATTTCAGCTTTGGTCCCATAGTGAAAGTTGTTCATAATGATGAGTACAATGACCCCTTAAGAGGTTAAGGGTAAACTAAAACTAAGGTTGTATATCTACTTTAAACTCTGCCTCACCCTTCTGGGAAAACAGGCGTGATGTTATGTAGGTATCGATAGTCATCATGTCTGTGGAGTTAACCCTGTATAATACGTAGATAATAGTTATGTCATGAAACAATTTCCCACGGCTGGTAATAAGACCTGTCAGGAGCTCCAAATTGAATGAGGTGGCAATTTTAACAAAACAGCCAGACAAAAAATTTACGAACATGAATTTTGCTCAAAGCCCAGCACAAGTAGGTACCAGCCCAATTATTTGATCTAATTTGAACTCAGAGAGCTGATTGATGATTTGAAATCATTCAAATCATCAATCAGCTCTCTGAGTTCAAATTCAAACCTATGTTTGTTTGGGCGACTGCCTGTACTGCAAAAACGAAGCAGAGTGCGGGTTGCCGGGAGCCTGTACAACTGTACACGTTGGCCGGTGTGGATAGTTCCGCAAGTTTTTAGATCGGGTACGTTCAGAAAAATACTTGTTATCAAAATATGACTCAATGTGTAAAATTTATAAATGTTGGAACTGGAAATGACAAATTTACGATGTACCACGAAGTGTTGTACGTGTACCTAAGTAATAAGTATTTTATGTAGGAACGTTCAACGCGGACGGATGTTTGAGTGTTCGTGCAAGCGCCTCCAGCAGTCGCTCTAAATATAGATGTTTGTAGTCACAATAACTCGCACTCGGTTATTCACTGATCATGTTTATAACATATAAATCACAAAACGGTTTCTGCCGAATTGCCCAGAATAGCGCGCTGCGTAACGAACATCGGGTAAGTGGAGGAGCGTTCTCGGGCGAATACGACCGCTCTCGAGCAGCGAAAAGCGAGGGTTTCCCAATGTTCCTATGTTGGTAATTATATTTGTTGATAATTACAGCTAGGTAGGTTGCCAACCCTACTATATAATAAAATATCCTGCTATATTAGAGGCCTAAATACTATATTTCTAAAGAATAAATATAGTAGACGTAATTACTAAATTTTATTTCAATACTAAATGGCGAGATGATACCAATAGGGCCAATAGCTGAATTAATGGTATGTTGTAAACTTCATTTAGAGTGTAAAAATAGATATGAAACATTTAAAAAAACCTGGTAAAGGTTCATAGTAGCAAAAAATGTGCATTTAAAGAATAAAACTGTATTTGAAACATACATGACTATATTTACTTTTATTTTTTCGTTGTCTACTATATTTTTACAGGCTTTGATAATACTATAATTGATATAAAAAAAGTTGGCAACCCTAATTACAGCTCTATGTACCTATTTCTGTATTCATAAATAACTTGTTTCTCCATATATTATTCATGCATACATACATAGCTGGTGTTGAAATTCTGAAAAATGCAGAAAGATATAACGTGGAAAAAGAAAACATGATCGGGCTCGAACATCTGTATACAAAATCAAATTAAATTAGCTAGCGAAACTCCGCTGACGCGATGGGTACCGATACCTAAACATGACCCAGTACGAAATCAGCGTGAAGGGACTACAACCGGGGACAGAAGCAAGGGCGGATCCAGGGCGGGCACAGGGACACGTGCCCGCCTCAAACGGTTTACATAAGTAAAATAAAATCGAATTATCTGAATGGACTGGCCTGAATGCATATCTATTAAGAAATTGCTTCAATAATTAATGCATAGGCTACTATATCTTCATTGAAAAAGAATTAATCCCAAAAACAGCATAGTGCATTACTAGATATGGGAGACACTTAAATCCTGGATCCGACAGAAGCATAGATATGTTGCACGTATCTTCAATTTATCTGTCCTGAAAAATCTTGAGCACAACCCCATTTAAGCGTTGGAAGCATTTACAAAAATACGCAACGCGCACATAATAACCGGATGTAAAAAAAATACAAACTTAAAGTTTACAAGATTAGTCACACAACCCACAACTGGCTACAAAACATCAATCTAACATCAGGCACATTACATTCTGCAATATTCTATGAATCTGACTTCAGATAAAATAAACATTGTTCTAATAATAGGTACGTACCATACGAAATGCACACACTGAGCATTTCTAAATATTTAGAAGACGTTATTTGTACCAACATATTTTTTCCTGTGTTTGTGTACCTACCTAGGTACAAATGTAAATAATTACATCTCCACTACTACATTCTCTAGACTAGAAATAACCGACGCGACGACTACGCTATAGACCCTTATACGTGAGCGACTGTGTGAGTACGTAGATGACGGGAGCCCTCGCGGAGGGCTCATTTTAAATGTAGGTTTTTCTTAGCGAAACTGCGAAAATAAAATCTGTTGTATATTTTAACAAGAGTTATTAGTATATGTCATTGTGTTGTTAAAAGAAGACGTAGTAACAAAAATTGAAAACGCATGAATAAAAGCAGACTAAAAAAACAAGGCAGATGTGAGGGGAAGCGCCGGGAGGGGTCGCCTTTATAGAAGGACTTAGGTATAGGAACAGAAAAAGTTTTTTTGCGATTTCTGACTTTTCTAGTACTTAAACCTCTGTTGGTTCAAATAAGGTTTTTAGATCTGTGGCGGCATCTACATCGCCATATGCGAACTACGCATCAAAGACCTGACGTCACACAAATCCTGCATCGCAAATTAGAGGTTAGCGCGCGATGGACATATACGTATATTACAAACTCCCAACTTCAACCTCTGGGCAGTTGCCCGCCAGACACGACACCCGTCTGGTCGGAGGATCCTCCCTTTTCTATAGAGGATGAGTGAACTTTACACGCTGTTCCTCATACCTCTAAAGATCCATAAGAAACAGATCAATTGGTATCAAAGAATTTTTTATTGAATACTACCCATTTTCTTTCGACTGTATTTTTTTTTCAAAATGAGGATCGAAATGTCTACAAAGTAAAGGCCAGTCCCCTAAGATAGTTTTCCTGCAGCTACAACGGTTAAGGTACCTGCCCTTATTGCTCTGTCTCAAAAATACAGCCTGTATGTTCTTGGATAAGACACAATATTTTTGGAAAAAGAAGATTCTCTTCGAATACATAAATTCGAGGTAGATCGTATCTTTTTTTTTTACCCACTTCAAAAAAAGGTGTAGGCATGGACGCCGGCAGATTAATTTTCAAGGGAGTGCATATGGGCGTCAGCTTTTGGCCCAGGGGGAAGGGCAAATTAGAAATTCAAATTTTATTAAGTTTTTTGCAATTTGCAAGTCAGTGTCAGATTTATCTTGAATGATTCGCGAACAAGAAATATGTATTTTATTTACAGAATTATATTCTGAAATGTCATGATTTCATGAAAAAGTCATTCAGTGAAACAAATCTAACTTAGAGAGATGTATTAATGACTAGCTTTACTCGGCCCGACTTCGCACGGGTAGCACTAAACCCTACCTACCCTACCTACCCTACCTAGCCTACCCTAATTTTCTCACCGTTTAAACCTTTCCTGGACTACGAAAAACATTTCAAAACCAAAATCAGCTAAATCGGCCCAGCCGTTCTCGAGTTTTAGCGAGACTAACGAACAGCAATTGATTTTTATACTTATAGATAGATAGATTACAATTCTGTATATACACATTTTTTCTTTCGGACAAACCCGCAACCCCAGCAGGCATTGGTCCTTACGGACCCCGTCAGTTGGTGCTGACATCTCTTTGAGGTGCGCGTGGAACACAACGCGCCGTCGACGCGGGCCTGGTCCTTATCGAACGGCGAGCTAACCATTGCTCACTGTCCGCAAGCCCGCGCCTACGGTGGCCGGAAGTCGGCTCGTGTCTCCCGACGCCCGGGGTGTCTCCTGCGACGACTAGGGGTGCGAGGGCGTGCAGCTTGCATCTCCCTCGCGCGCTCCGCCTCCTCCTTCGCGAGCATAACTGCTTCGCAGAAGGAGGTGACGGCCTCCCATGCACTCTCGCTCCGAACCATGGCCTGAACCACGGCCGGACGCGAGAGATCGCCGCCGCCGATCGCCTCCGTGAGGACACGGCGGTGCCCCGCCCAAGCCGGGCAGACCTCCACCGTATGCTCCACCGTATCCTCAGGGCGATCCACACAGTGGTGACACCCGGGCGTATCCTCCCGCCTTATGCGGAACAGGAACCTCCCGAAACAACCGTGTCCGGTGAGGACCTGCGTCAGGCGGAAGGTGAGGACGCCATGGCGCCTCTCAAGCCACTCCTCAAAAAGGGGACTTATCGCCGCAATAGGGATGATGACTAAAAAATGTTGTTTAGTCCTTTTTTGAGATTATAAAAAATATTGGACACGTATTTTTCTTTTTTTACGTAATCTAAAGATAACGGCGATACATTGAAGTAAAATGTGCTATGACGTCACGAGTATGTAGATTTTATACATACTAGTGACGTAGCGACCCCCACTCCCCAACTTAAAATGCGTTTTATCGAAGTAATTTTTTATTAATATGATAAAGCAAAAAATACGTGTCTAATATTTTTTTATTCTCTGACCCAGAACCCAGGTATTATCCCTATTGTGGCGTACCCAGCGCTGGGTTGCGACAATCGCACACTCCATGCCGCCATGAGACCCCGCCGGAGCTCTGTCCGTTGTGCCGTGATTTCTCGCGGCAGCGGAATTACGCCCCGGCGTTTCGCCTCGTCGCGACACTCCCATATGTGCGCGAGGACTTTTGCCTCCAGATCCCATGGCGGTAGTCCGGCAAGGAGGCGCGCTGCCTCACGGGAGACCGTGCGGTATCCTCGGACCAGCCTAATGGCCGGTCACAGCCTCAATGAACGCGCCCACACCGGTGCCCCCTAAAGGGCCATGGACCACACGATCCCCGCGTTGAGCCTCCGGCAGGAGGCGTTTGGACCCCCTAGATTGGGCAGAAGCCGCTTCAAAGTAACCCAAGCCCCATCCAGTTTTGGAGCCACGAAGTTCCACCGGCTGTCGAGGACGAGTCCCAGGTACTTCATCGTCGACTCAACACCGATGTGAACCCCTCCTGCCGTTATCTGGGAACCCGACAGTGGCGCGTTCCGAGGACCATAGTAACACATGGCCTCGGACTTGTGCCACCTCGAACGAGAGTATACCTACATATTAGTCACGAGCACTAGGTACATTTAGTAAAATTTAAAAGCGATTTTCTCGTGGAATATGATAGCAAATTTGAGATAAGACCGATTTCAAAATAGAATGGATTTCTAAACACATGTACAGTCACCAGCATAAATATATGACTATGGGCAGCGCTGCAAAATTATCTGATCATCAATTGAAGGTATAATCATATATCGATACTTAGCCGGTAAAAGTATGTGATGACTTACAGCCGGCATAATAATCGTTTGCCAGTAACAGCATAAGTATCGGATCGGACCGAGTAAAAGTATCTGATAATACACGAAATCAAAATTATGTGACATCTCATCAGCACAAATATCTATCTACTGTAAACGCATAATTATCGGATCGCATATAGACTGCATTAATATCTGACACTATTTACAGCCAAAAATATCTCAACATTCTGCAAGAATGAACTTTATGTGCGTAACCATAGAGTCGTAATTTGAACGAAACTGTATGACGCTTCTCAAAAAGAGTATCAACCTGTCATTTGCTATCGCCGTCTCACGTTTTGTAACTGCCAGATTCGACAATGAGTCAAATAATTTCCAATGTTGCTTTTTGAAGCCGGGCTATTCATAAAAGGCTAACTCATTGTTTGGAGAGCTCGTCACCAACGTAATATGAGCTCTAGAATCATAACACATATTATGCATATTTTGTGGTGAAACTGTAACTGGTCGATCTGTAAAATTTGCGAGTAGTCTGAGAGCTTTGTCAATTTCTCGAAATAATTTGAACCCGAAATTCATAACTAACAACCATGTGAAATCGAAGGGCATACTTAACGTTATTGGTAGGTACTCCTGAAACGAGTCGTCGGTTAGTGTTGTGATTATCTGCCTAAGATTGAATTGATAGATTTGACTGCGTAGTAAGCTGGTGATATCAAGTGTGTCAAATAATGTACATTTTAACGGTGTGTAATAAAAAAAACGATGATATAAATCTAAACTTTCACATTTATTTTTACTTAGTAACTCAAAAATAAAATAAATTCTTGTATGTACCTACTTAACATTCTATTTAGTATTAACCAAACTACGGCATAGCCATATTGTAACAATGGTCCAATCCCCGCATGGACTCCCGGATGTCAAAGCAATGCTGGATCAGTGTTGCTTTGGTTCTGGCTTCAGTTCGGTCCCATTGTTGTACCATCAACCCCCACAAGTTTTCAATGGGATTGAGGTCAGGGCTTTTGGGTGGGAAGTCGTCCAGGAGCTCAATCCTCTCATGTTGGGCTATCCAGTGTCGCACAATACGACTGTTGTGGAACGAGCAGTTGTCCTGTACCACGTATACCGGATTAATATCTGGGTAACATATTCGCAATGATGGCAACAGAACATCATTGAGAATCTCGATGTAGTCTCTACTATTTAACCGCCTAGTAACCTGGCAGAGCTCTCCAGGCCCCTTAGACGACATCCAGTTCCATACTCCGCATGAAATGCGGCCTGATCTTTTATTAGGGATGACATTATTTTCGTTATAGCGGGTATTATTAATTCTCCACAATGAGATTCGACCATCCGCGCTTGACTGGAAAACTTTTTCATCAAGAAACGTGACATTTCTAAAATCAAAATGTATGTATTGTTCGGCAAACGCCAATCGGAGATCCCTGTGTCGTTGTAGGTGCACGGGTTTTTGAGCTGGGACTCTATTCCTCAAGCCAGCATCCTTGAGCCGACGACGGACACTATCACGAGAAAGCCCATTGTCATTTGCGACTGTCAAGGTTGAAGTCGTGGGATTGTCATCGTACAAGCTGACAATATTTTGATCTTGAAGGGCTGTGGTTTTTTGTGGGCAACCTACACTTTTATGATGATCAACATTGCCTTCCCCTTCCCAGCGTTTAATCCATAATTTAACGGTATTCCTCTGAAATGAATATGAGTAGATCCCATCAATTAAGAGTAATGTATGTGCTACTGATTTAAATAAGTAAATATTTCTTGAACGGATTTATTGTCTTCGTGCATTGATACAATCCTATGCCTTATGTGGGCATCGATTCTATAAGTCGCCATGGGGTCAACCGTTCAATATTAGAATTCAATCTATAGGTAGTTAATTTACTATATTGCAATCTTACAAGTCTAGACCAGGCGAAAGAATAATATTCAATCCTTTGTGTGTGACAGTTTGACATTACAATCGAGGAAACGAATTTTCTTATTTCGAATATGTATAAGCAATAAATACCACCATACCATTTATGGCATTTATAACCAATTTAATCTCCTTGCTAAAAACTCTTCTTGTTTCAAATGCTGTCATCAACAGTTCCTTATTTATTTTAGCAATGAAATCTGCTAAAGTCGGTCATAAAACGTGAGACAGCGATATCAAATGACAGGTTGATACTCTTTTCGAGAAGCGTCATACAGTTTCGTTCAAATTACGACTCTATGTTTAGGCACATAAAGTTCATTCTTGTAGAATGTTGAGATATTTTTGACTGTAAATAGTGTCAGATATTAATGCAGTCTATATGCGATCCGATAATTATGCGTTTACAGTAGATAGATATTTGTGCTGATGACATGTCACATAATTTTGATTTCGTGTATCAGATACTTTTACCCCGTCCGATCCGATACATATGCTGTTACTGGCAAACGATTATTATGCCGGCTGTAAGTCATCACATACTTTTACCGGCTAAGTATCGATATATAATTATACCTTCAATTGATGATCAGATAATTTTGCAGCGCTGCCCATAGTCATATATTTATGCTGGTGACTGTACCTATAAGTTCGTAGTTAACAGTAGTTCGTAGGTACGTCATGCAGTAATATAATAATAATAGTAAAATTTATTTGTACACTTGGAAAACATACATAAGTACACAGGATTAAAAATACAGGTTTACTAGTAACTCGACGTATTCCTTGCAGGACGTCATAGTAGGGTTAAAATGCAACAAATTAAGCCACCAAACGTTCTACCGAAATTCAGTAGTTTTTGAGTTAGTTAGATTTTTTGTTTTTTTAAGAAAAATCCCAGATTAAATCATTTGAAACCAATTTAATAATGATTTCCGGCGCGACTGTACTGAAATTTAAGTTATTATCATAGTTGATGCCGTAGCAGATCTTTGTTAATAATTAAAATTAAAAACTAAAAATGCCTAAAACCTTGGCAAATATCACTAATCAAACATTTTTTTTTTGTAATTTTTGCTATTACTTCATACAAAATGTAGTATAGTGAAAAAAAAAAATACTACGTTTGATGTACAAATTAATAGTAAAATATCCTTGTATTATCAGCTATCCAAAAAGGTGAAACAATGAAAGTTAATACAAAGTCATGGACTACATTATGAAAACCGCTTTTGATTTAGTACAGGAAAGCGTGATTCTCACAAAAAGGTGATTATTCGGAAAATCTAATTAAACAATTTCGTGAATATTATTATTTATTTTTAATCAATATCAATTTAAAAACTTTAATTACACACATTTCACACGTCTTTTTCTATGTGCTGCCCTCGGTTTCGAATACATGTACTTATTCGCTTCCTCACATCGGTTTTTGTGATTCTTGAAGTGATTGTTGCCCTCATTTGGTCCGCCGCATCTGTTATTCTCTCCCTTAGTTCTTCAATTGAATTTACTGGGGTCACATAAACTAGGTCTTTCATATGACCCCAGACGTAAAAGTCTAGCGGCGTCAGATCAGGGCTTCGTGCAGGCCACGGAATCGGCCCACCGCGCCCTATCCATCGGTTTGGATAATTTTCATCCAGCAATTGTCGAATTGTGATTCGGAAGTAGGCTGGACATCCGTCATGTTGATAAACCCTGTATTTTTAATCCTGTGTACTTATGTATGTTTTCCAAGTGTACAAATATTCTCGATGATTTTGTCTGGTATATTGGCGTGTGCTAGCTAACATATGGCTAATAATTTAAATAATGTTTTGTGTTGCGTAATGTAAATTATTTTGAATTTATATAGAATCTTTTTTTGTTGTTCTTCTAACTGAACAGACAGCTGTGCTGCTGTGGAGTTTGTTGTGCCACTTCTTCTTCCCAGCTAATGCACTAGGAAGTGGTGAAGGGTGGGCGTTTTGGGGGACTGTCTTATGTAGTTGACGTTCGAAAAGTGCTGATTCTCAGCCTAGTTTGAATAAATGACTTTTGAATTTGAATAAATTTTACTATTATTATTATATTACTGCATGACGTACCTACGAACTACTGTTAACTACGAACTTATAGGTACATGTGTTTAGAAATCCATTCTATTTTGAAATCGGTCTTATCTCAAAGTTGCAATCATATTCCACGAGAAAATCGCTTTTAAATTTTACTAAATGTACCTATGTAATGTATGTATGTGCTATATATTAGTGCTCGTGACTAATATGTAGGTATACTCTCGTTCGAGGTGGCCTTGCACAAGTCCGAGGCCATGTGTTTCTATGGTCCTCGGAACGCGCCACTGTCGGGTTCCTAGATAACGGCAGGAGGGGTTCACATCGGTATCGAGTCGACGATGAAGTACCTGGGACTCGTCCTCGACAGCCGGTGGAACTTCGTGGAGCACTTCCGACGTTTGGCTCCCAAACTGGATGGGGCTGGGGTTACTTTGAAGCGGCTTCTGCCCAATCTAGGGGGTCCAAACGCCTCCTGCCGGAGGCTCAACGCGGGGATCGTGTGGTCCATGGCTCTTTACGGGGCACCGGTGTGGGCGCGTTCATTGAGGCTGCGACCGGCGCAGCGGTTGAACGCGTCCCAAAGGGATGACCCTTTGGGAGGCGCTCAACCGCTGGGCCCGCCATTAGGCTGGTCCGAGGATACCGCACGGTCTCCCGTGAGGCAGCGAGCCTCCTTGCCGGACTACCGGGATCTGGAGGCAAAAGTCCTCGCGCACATATGGGAGTGTCGCGAGGAGGCGAAACGCCGGGGCGTAACTCCGCTGCCGCGAGAAATCACGGCACAACGGACAGAGCTCCGGTGGGATCTCATGACGGCATGGAGTGTGCGATTGTCGCAACCCAGCGCTGGGCACGCCACAATAGGGATAATACCTGGGTTAAAAAAATGAAATTTTAATTAGTCCGTCAGTCAGAGAATAAAAAAATATTAGACACGTATTTTTTGCTTTATCATATTAATAGAAAAATACTTCGATAAAACGCATTTTAAGTTGGGGAGTGGGGGACGCTACCTCACTAGTATGTATAAAATCTACATACTCGTGACGTCATAGCACATTTTACCTCAATGTATCGCCGTAATCTTTAGATTACGTAAAAAAAGAAAAATACGTATCCAATATTTTTTTATAATCTCAAAAAAGGACTAAAAATCATTTTTTAGTCATCATCCCTATTGCGGCGATAAGTCCCCTTTTTTGAGGAGTGGCTTGAGAGGCGCCATGGCTTCCTCACCTTCCGCCTGACGCAGGTCCTCACCGGACACGGTTGTTTCGGGAGCTTCCAGTTCCGCATAAGCCGAGAGGATACGCCCGGGTGTCACCACTGTGTGGATCGCCCGGAGGACACGGTGGAGCATACGGTGGGGGTCTGCCCGGCTTGGGCGGGGCACCGCCGTGTCCTCACGGAGGCGATCGACGGCGGCGATCTCTCGCGTCCGGCCCTGGTTCAGGCCATGGTTCGGAGCGAGAGTGCATGGGAGGCCGTCACCTCCTTCTGCGAAGCAGTTATGCTCGCGAAGGAGGAGGCGGAACGCGCGAGGGAGATGCAAGCTGCACGCCCTCGCGCCCCTAGTCACCGCAGGAGACTCCCCGGGCGTCGGGAGTCACGAGCCGACTTCCGGCCACCGTAGGCGCGGGCTTGCGGACAGTGAGCAATGGTTAGCTCGCCGTTCGATAAGGACCAGGCCCGCGTCGACGGCGCGTTGTGTTCCACGCGCACCTCAAAGAGATGTCAGCACCAACTGACGGGGTCCGTAAGGACCAATGCCTGCTGGGGTTGCGGGTTTGTCCGAAAGAAAAAATATGTATATTCCCCTACTCGTAAAGTGGGTCATTTTTTGTATTGGGAAAAATACCCACTACAAAAAATGATATGAATTTTTGAAGCTCCTCCAGCAGAAAACTCGAAACAATTACAATAAAATAATAACCCGAAAACCACAAAAAATCGCGGAACATACATGGGGAATTTTCAGATACCCCTGGACGTGAGGATTTTTTTTTTATGACCTTAGTACTTATTTGGACCACTCTGTACACATATAATGAAATTAAAAGGAAAACTATCACAGCTAATTAGGCTTTACAAGTTAATGAGTAATAGTCGATCAACTTATAATTGCAGTTGGAATGTATGGGAAAACATGTTTTTCAACTACAATTTTAAGTAAGTTTGGTCTTTTGATACGGAATCCTTCATTGTGCGTGGTCCGACACACACTTTACCGGTTTTTTATCCGATTTCATAAAAGTAGGAGATTATTATGTGTATGTTCATCGATATTTACGTCAATTGTGAACCGATTTTGAAAATTATATCATTTGGTAGAATCTTGCGCGGTTGTACCATATAAATTTTAGTATATGTATGTATATGTTTACATACCAAGTAGACCATACGAATTGGTGTGGGGTAGATACCATAACTAAAAAGTAAAAAACTACAACCCAACTACAACAACAAAAAAAACAACTATAAACTTATAAACAATACATCACAGACAGACAAATTAAAAATCCGGAGTCACGTGAGTTAGCTATCGAATAGATTACGTGTGACTCCGGATTTTTAAATTGTCTGTCTGTGATGTCTGTTTTATACCTTTTTATTTGACTTTTTGCCGTAGTTGGGTTTTAGTTTTTATGACTTTTATTTTTATTAAAATTATTTTGGGGTTATACTTATTTTTTTTTTTTTTTAATGTGCCCTTTTATTTGATAGCCAACATAGCACTATTAAAAATAATATATTCTAGGTCATGACTTGTATGCGATATAAAAGGCGCCATATTACATACATACCTACATACATACATCAATCAATCATAACCCTCCTTTTTGCTTCGCCGTAATCATTAAAAGTAAAAAATAACTTTAGTTTCGGAAGTCGGTGGCAATGTGGCAAAAAACTAAAACACAGATCTAAAGACACCGACTTCCGAAATTAAAGTTATTTTTGCCCGACTACGGCGAAGCAAAATGGAGCGTTATCGTCGTTTCACTGTAAGTAGAGTTTTTTTTGGAAGTCGGTTGTTTTTTTTTTCGTGAAATACAATGATAAAATAAAAATATTTTTGAGGTTGATAAAATAAACTATAAGTACATGAGTAAATATTCATCCCTTGCCTTGCCTTTGCCCACGCACTTCGCCAGTTCTTAGGGTTCCGTAGTAAATAAGGAACAGTTATAGTTTCGCCATGTCCGTCTGTCTGTCCGCGGCTTAGCTCAGAGACGGTTAGTACTAGAAAGTTGTAATTTGGCATACTTATGTATACATATTAATCATGCCGACAAAGTGGTAAAATAAAATCAAGAAAAATATTTTTTTTAGGGTACCTCCCCTACACGTAAAGTGGGGATGTTTTTTTTTTCCTCATCTACCCCATGTTGTGGGTTATCGTTAGAAAGGTATTTCAAAAATATTGTGAGTTCGTCGAAATCATTTTTGGATTCAGGGATCCGTTTGCGAAATATTAAGCTTTTAACTGAATTTTTTTGTTAGAGTCAAGGTTCCCCCCCTCCTTCTAGCTAAATGGTTGTACTTGGACTTGTGAAAAAATTCACAGCAGTAGTATATATAACGAAATTAAAAGGAAAACTATGAGAGCTAAGTAGGTTACCGAGTAATAATCAACCATCTTAAATTTGCGGTTTGAAAAACATGATCTCCCATACATTCCGTATAGGAGAACATGTTTTTCAACTACAATGTTAAGTTTGTTCTTGGGATATATTCATCCCAACTACGGAACCCTTTATTGTGCGTGGTCCGACACGCACTTGACCCATTTTTATTATAAAACCGGACCAGTAAGTAGTCTCGTGATGACCTCTCAATAGCAAAAATGAGCATACCTAAGTATTAATGAAAAATATATTTTCCTAGGAGGAGGCGATACCACAGTGAATGGAGACATCATTCACTCAATGCCGGAGAACATCACCGGTGGCTTTAATGAAGACAGCATCACAGAGCCCAATTCGGACGCTGCTCCCAGCGCGACAGCCCTGCCTGACACCACGCCGGAACTCAACGGGACTACAGGGTTCAGCAACAACGACACAGACAGCGTCACATGACGCTTGCTCACTCGTAAACTAAAAATCGTGACTAAGAAAACGTGAAGTTTCAACTGCATCCTCGATACCGATACAGTTGTAATATTGCGGCAGCTTAACTTACTAGTCAGCTATAGGTTCTATTGAGCCAACCCCATGTTATGCTAGTTTTCTTACATCGATTGGTAACCCTTCACGATTTAGTGCAGTGACCAGTGTCGCGCTGGTGAAAAGCTATTTTATAGGTCCTATGATAGTTTTAGATTATGGCCATTAACCCTATAAGAAGTAACACCGATAGATTTAACAACTTAACCGGCCGATAGCAATGTAAGTAACTAATGCCCGATTCCTAAAAAAAAATACCGGCCGTTAACGTCAAATGTGGACGGCAAAACTGTTATCGAAAAGCATAGATTTCTTAACTTGACGAAATGTTTAATCATTGAGAAATGATTACTTACCTAAAATCATTCAAAAAAACCAGTGGAACTTCTCAAAATGTAACGCTACCTAGAAACGATCCGTTATTGTTCTTTAGGAACCGGGCATTTAGTCTAATTTAGTACATGCATAGTTACAAATAATATTATGGCGCCAGTAACATCGGAAAGCTGAACTGAAATACTAATCTGTAGGTAAGATTGAGGTGAATGAGGAATCTTTTTAGATTTTAATATTATAATGTAATGGCTACGTATATGTTCTTGTGCGTCTAGGAAACTCATTTCATTCTGGAACTATCCATTCTTGCTCCAAACAGAGGTAGGTGCTAGATGTGCAGTCGGCGTCAAGTCACAATAGGTACCTACGCAAACCTTAGAATACCCAATGACGTCGCTCTCAGTGAGTCGTGTGAATTAAGTAGATCATTATTGCTAACCTAAGAACGACAACAGATAGGACTGAGTTCAAATCCTGTTGCACAAATGTCACTTTCGTCATTCGTGGGCCGATGCAATCGCTACACATAGTAATAATAGCTTTGTTTAACGCTAATGGCCTTTGCAGACTGGCGGACGGAACGGCAGACGATTTAAAATTTATCAATTGAATTAAAACGTATCCAATCGAAATAAGGTATATATTTCAATGCTCGGTGATCGACCTTGGAGCATCGCAGCGCAGTTTTCTCTGGAGCATCGAAGAGCACGCTGGAGGATATCACGGCGTAAAGCCGCGGTATGTGCCGTTATGCGCAGGAGTCTGCCACATTCTTTCAACTTGTCGACTGCGTATTCGCTAGTGGAATAATCAAATCCCGGCGAGCGGTGGCCTCTCGGTGTATGCCGCGGATGTACCGCAGAGGAGTTTTCTTGTCAGTGTGCGTTGCCAGATAGAGGAATCCTCCTCGATGCTCTCCCCTGCCATCCGCCAGTGTGCGCAGGCCTCGGGTTAACTAAGAGTACCTATAACCTAAGGCCTTACCAGTGACTTGCGAAACATTGTATAACACCTTACATAAGCAACTTACTAACTTAGAAATTAATAAGCTAGCCATTACAGTTAGATAGAGTAATTTAGTTAGGTAGGTAGTTATTAAAACATTATTGTTTAGGTAGTGGCAGTGGCTTAGTGAGATTTGTATCATGTACCTATGATGTAGCTTAGCTGTGTATTAGAGATATTAGAGAAATGCCTAATATTATTTTCTTAATTAGACTTAGGTAGGATCAACGTGGTATCCATATAAAATGATGAACTTATTTAATTTCAAATGTTCGTTTTCAGTGTGTAGTCTTTTTCGTTGGGCAATGTAAGTGTGTTGTCGTGTACTTATTAAAATGTTTTTGATAGTAATAAAAAGACTTTTGTATAATTTTTCCCATATTTCCCTTGAACTTGTTTTAGTAATCGATTTAAACCTTAAAATTACTTGAGACATGGGCGTGTACAAAAACATATATGTTTTTGTACACGCCCATGGCTCTGCTCACTCATGGCTCATCTCTCTGCTCTCTCTAATAATATTATAATTACCTACAGGTGGGTAATAATATTTTGCACAAATCGACAAAGTAAGATTATTGTCATTGTCATAGCCCTCCCCATCTTGGGCTGCCGCCGCGTCTGGTTCTACAGAACAAAACATCTGATTTCTGAACAAAGTATACATAGGTAAAGGTAAGACTCTGAAGACGGAACACACCATGCCAATAAATTCAAGCGATTAAACTGTGCTAACTGATTTGTTACAGTTTCATTGAAGCGTAGATGTGAGGAATCAAAATAGATCTCGGATCCACCGTACATATATAATGAAACTGTAACAAACCACTGGACAGCTAACTAAGCTTTGGTGCTCTTCTGGAATGTTGTTGGTCGATTCAGAAGAGGTAAAATGTTTTTACGAAAAGGTAGGCATTGCGAATTATCTACACATAAACTGCTACTCAACCACAAGTCACAAACTTAAATGTCTCCCAAAACCCTCAAGTCCTTGTTAGTAATACTTTTAATAAAACAGTAAAGCTTCGTGCAGACTAGCGCGGCGACACCGGTCATACGGTGGTTTTCTTAAAAAAAATATTAAAGTCGCGTCGCGCCGTCGTGTCGCACTAGTCTGCACGAGGCTTAACGAAGTCAATAAAGGTATATTGAATATTTTTGAAAAAAAACTAGGTATTGCTACGAGGCTGATGCCAAAAATATTTCCTATGTCGTTTTTATGGTTCCGTTGTAAACAAGGAACCCTTACAGTTTCGCCATGTCCCTCTGTCTTTCTGTCGGCGGTTTAGCTCTGAGAATCTTTGTACTAGAAAGCTGTAATTCGGCATGGGTTGGGTATACATATTAATCACGACGACAAATTGGTAAAATATAATCATGAATTGTTCTAGGTAGGTACCTCCCCAGCACGCAAAGTGGGGGCGTTTTTTTTTCCTCATCTATCCCACAGTGTAGGATGTAGTTGGTAAGGTCGTACAAAAATATTGTGAGTTATTGAAACCGTTTTTGTATAGGGATCCGTTTGCGAAATATTAAGCTATTTTTTTTTTAGAGTCAAGTGTGTGTCCCCTGCCAGCTAAATGGTTGGTTTTGAGTACCTATGTGAAAAATGTAACATCGGTCGGTACTCATAATTGTATGGTGGGTAGTTAGTTTACTTATGCAAATATATCAGTCTGTCGTTGACCCACGTATTTTATTGACGTAACATTGGCGACGAGAACGGGATTTGTGTAATTTCTTTTTAATTTCCGGGATTTCGCGTGTGTCAAGATGCCTATCAAACAGTGGCCAGCGTATATTCGTCGAGTAAATCAGTACGTACGGCTTAACGAAATCGACGATGAATTGAAAGTGCCTATGTTAATAACGGTCGTGGGGGAAGAAACGTATGCGCTTATGTGCGATCTGTGTTCACCTAGTTTTCGGAAAATAAAACATATGACGAACTAGTGAAATTGGTGACGGAACACCTGGAACCGCAAAGATCGGAGATCGCCGAGCGCCACGTGTTCAGGTTGCGCCGACAGCGTGCGGGCGAGCCCCTTACGGAATACCTGCAGGCATTGAAGCACCTGGCGTCTACGTGCAGTTTTGGAAAATGCAAGTCATGTTCGACGCTTGAAGAAAATTTGCGCAATCAGTTTGTGTCAGGGCTGACGAATGATGTCATGCGATCGAGAATCTTCGCGGAAAAAAAAATTACAATAAAAAGAAGCAGTGGAGCTCGCGCTGGCTCTAGAGGCAGCGGAGAAGCATGCCGAGGTGAGCGGCACCACGACGACGGCGGCGGCGGACTCAGCAAAGCCGGCAGGCGGCGAGGCGGGCGAAGGCATGCATTACGCGCGCGGCGGACGAACGCGCCCGCGCGGGCCGCAACGTGCGTTCGGCGGCGGCGGCGCAGGCGACGAAAGCCGTTCGGGTCGAACCTGCGTCGACTTGGACTCTTCCAGCGGCGTGTCCTTAGTATCACTGTCACCGCTGGATACACGGCTATAACTACGCATATGGGTACTTTTGTGTATAAACGTCGCCCTACGGGCTGTCTGTTATACCGGAAAAGTTTCAAAAAATTATGGAGGAGACGCTGCGCGGGGTGCCAGGGTGCGTAGTATTTTTAGACGATATTTGTGTAACGGGGTCCAAAACGCTTGATCACATGAAGAATCTGAAAGCGGTACTAGAAAGGTTGCGTCACGCGGGACTTACTGTTAAATTAAGTAAATGTAGATTTTTACAAGAAAGTGTGAAGTATCTAGGTTTTATTATTAATTAGGAAGGTTTGCGACCGGATACAGAGAAACTGGAGGCCATTTCCAGCGCGCCTAGACCAGAGAACATGTCACAACTGAAAAGTTTTTTAGGGATGGTAAATTATTACGGGCGATTTATTCCAAGTTTGAGCGCCTGATTACAACCATTACACAATTTGCTAAAAAAAGATAGCGGCTGGGAATGGGACTCCAAGTGTGAGACAGCTTTCGTAGAGGCAAAGCGATCTCTCCTGAGCGAACGCGTATTAGCACACTACGAGGAGGGGCGCGACCTAGTGTTGTCGGTGGACAGCAGCGCGTACGGACTGGGCGCCGTGCTGGCGCACCGGTACTCGGACGGTAGTGAGCGGCCCGTCAGCTGTGTGTCGCGCACACTTAGTGCGCCCGAGCGTAACTACAGCCAGCTCGATAAAGAGGCGCTGGCTATTCTGTTTGGTGTCACGAAAATTCACCAATTCGGAAGGCGTTTTACGCTACGCACTGACCGCCAGCCCCTGACTCATATTTTTGGGGCCAAGGTAGGAATCCCACAGACGGCTGCCAGTCGTCTACAAAGATGGGCGGCACGCCTGGCTGCATACGATTTCGACATAGAATTTGTGCGATCGGTGGACAACGGTCCGGCCGATGCCTTGTCGCGATTACCGTTACCTCGGGATGGTCGCTTCGTTGACACAGTAGATTATTTAAATCTTGTTCAGGAGTCGCTGCCTATTTGTTTTAAGGATATAGCAAAAGAGACAGAGCGCGATCCGGTATTATGTAAAATTAAAGGCTATGTACTATTCGGTTGGCCGACAATCCCGAGCTGCGACGCGGAAAAACCATTTTTTGCTAGGAAAAATGATTTTCTAGTTGATCAAGGATGATTTATAAATATAGGATAGTGGTCCCTCATGTTCTGCAAAAGAAAATATTAAACGAAGTTCATGAGGGCCATCTAGGTATGAAAAAAATGAAAACGTTGTCGCGGAGCTATATTTACTGGGCGAGTTTAGATCAGGACATTGAAGAAGTGTGTAGGTCGTGCGCTGCGTGCCGCACTGTGCAGGTCGCGCCGCCGCGGGCGCAACTACATCCCTGGGAGTTCCCGCTGCACCCGTGGCAACGTGTACACGCGGACTTCGCAGACTGCGGCGGCGTGCGATATCTTATCGTAGTAGACGCGCATTCCAAATGGATAGAGGCCCTGCCGATGCGCGGCACAAACGCGGCTTCTACTATTAAAGTCTTTAGAGGTACATTTGCACGTTTCGGTTTACCATCCCAGCTTGTGACTGACAACGGCCCGCCGCCGTTCTCTTCTCAAGAGTTCAAGGTTTATTGTGAAAACAATTGTATCAAACATAAAACTTCGGCACCGTATAGACCCCAGGGGAATGGCGCGGCGGAGAACGCAGTTAAAACCGTAAAAAAGGCCATAAAGAGAGCGATATTCGAAGGCGAGGACGTGAACGTCGCTTTAAGCAGATTTCTTTTCCAGTACCGTAATTGTGAACACGCAACGACAGGGGTCTCACCAGCTGTAGCGCTCCAGGGGCGACGCTTGCGCAGCCGACTTGATGCGCTACGGCCGCACGTAGCCGCAGCGCTACGCGCGAAGCAAGAGCGTCAGGTCGCCCGCGCTTCGGGGGCTAACAGGGAATTCTGTGTTGGGGATGCGGTAATTGCTCGCGATTACACAGTCAGGGGGGACAAGTGGACCGAAGCCACAGTTATTAAAAAAACAGGGCCAGTTTCACACAAAATTAGTTTAGGTAACGGGGTTGGGTGGCGTAGACATGCCGACCAAATTATTTCAGCAAGTAGCAAAAATAGGTACTCATTATCACGCGTGAGTGACGTGGCCGTAGCCGGAGCTATTGGCTCTAGGGCAGCTAAACCGGGAGTCGATAACGGAGCCGAAGGTGAGAGGTTTGAGAACGCATCCAGCGGTGAGAGTGATACTAAGGACACGCCGCTGGAAGAGTCCAAGTCAACAAAGGTTCGACCCGAACGGCTTTCGTCGCCGATATCACCACTACCGCTGGGCGCGTCAGCTCGCGCACTGCGTGCGTTCAACCGAGCTAGACAAGTTGTCAATAGTTTGCCACAATAGTTATATGTATAGTTATGTGAAATTGTTAGTTGTAAGATGTATCTGTTGTGACTGTGATTAATGGACTTGATGAGGAGAGATGTAACATCGGTCGGTACTCATAATTGTATGGTGGTGGGTAGTTAGTTTACTTATGCAAATATATCAGTCATCTGTCGTTGACCCACGTATTTTATTGACGTAACAAAAAAATTCACAGCAGTAGTATATATAACGAAATTAAAAGGAAAACTATCACAGCTAAATAGGCTTTACAAGTTAACGAGTAATAATCGACCAACTTACATTTGCGTTTGCAAAAACATGTACTCCCATACATTCCGTATGGGAGAACATGTTTTTCAACTACAAAGTTAAGTTTGTTCTTGCGGTAAATTCATGCCAACTAAGGAACCCTTCATTACGCGTGGGCTGACATGCACTTGGCCGGTTTTTTTTTCATTTTTGTCCGTTTGTCTGGATATATGGTCCGGATTGGCGCAAAAACGTCTGAACGGTCCTGGATGAAATTTGGCTCACAAATAGTTTATAACCTGGATTAACACATAGAGAACTTTTAATCCTGGTACACAGTACGTTCCCGTGTTGTGCACAATTTCTGAGCAGTAACCTAACAAATAGGCTTGCATGAATTCACGATAGTATTCAATTATTCATACTACTACTGCTACTTATAGAATTTGGATGAGGCAGACAGGTAGTTTATAACCTGGATAGGATAGGATACTTTTTATCCCGATAGTACATTTCAACTTCCACAAGCAAAGCCGCGGAAAAAAGCTAGTATACTCCTATAGTTTATACCCCCCCCTCTAACACGTGCGTCAGTTAGCGAAGCAAAGAGAACAAAGGAAGGTAGGTTTCCATAATCTATCAATTTTGGGGTCAAACGCCGGAAATACTGCAGTATTTATTTACGCTGTTGAAGACGTTTGTTACAAAAAAGACATAAAACTGACCGATAAGGTATTAAAATGAAATACAGAATTTTTATAGTATTTACAATTTATTTATGAGAATGTGCGGTATCATTTTTCTCCCGTGACGTACATGTGGACGTGGTTGTCGGACCGCAACATGCGCGCGACACGGCCGCAGCCGAGCAGCGCGGCCACGCGGCCGAGGTCGTACTGACAAAACAGCACCGTCACCGTCATGTTGCACTCGCTGCCACCGAACTTGTTCTGGTTCACCTCCTGTTAGACATAAGAAAGCAATCAGACCCATTACACAAAAACAAAAATATTTGATCGACAAGAAGTTTGAAGCTTCAGCGCAGTCTTCTTATGCTGCTGCTGGCACTTTGGCTGAGATAGTATTTGAAAGTAGTATTTTTTATTCGAAAGTCTGTATATTTGTTTGTCCTTCTTTCACGCATCTACAGAGCATCGGATCAATGTATTTTTTTGCATATATTATAGCTCATGATTATGGGCTGAAGAGTGACAGTCTTGAGGCTTTTTTTACCGTAGAAATGCACGGCTCCTGTGAGAATGCCCATGCGGGTGAAACGGCCGGCGGGGCACAGATATGAGATGATGAGAGAGAAACAAAAATTACGTATGATCTCACCTGCATTAAACTGCACATTTCCGAGAAGAAGTGAGGATACGTAGGAGGCTGATAAAATATGATATGCCGTATGCCCTTTATCCTGAACCTTCTGAAGAAATGAACTCGCTCTGAATACAGCAAAAAGTGGGCTTCTGTGTGGAAGAACATGTCTCTTGCACGCGCGATTTTTGCATCCTGTAATTATATAAAACCAGTTAAATACAGAGCTAAAAGAAACAGACAACAAGCAGTGATCGGATTAGGTAGTGCAATTTAGAGTCAACAACCGCAAACTATATTATGATAAGCCCACGGAAATCCCAGAATCCAGGGATTTTGTTACTTTTAAGAAATATTTATTTTCTTGGTATAAAAATAAAATGTTTTTACATGGTTTTTTATGCCTTATAAGTTTGTATGTCTGCCACTCTACAAAAGAATAATATGTCAAGACTTCAAGAGACTCCCTAAAAGTAGCATGCGCTACTTTTCCGTAGTACTCTATTGCAGATTCGAAATAAACCTCCATATTCGCAGGAATAAAGGGTTAACTTGAGTGTAAACTCCATGTAACGTCACTCTATTTAACGACAAACTCCCTTAAGCGTCGAAATCAATTGGCTTTGGTTGGTTTAGCTTGTCTTTCATACAATGTTTCACTCTACATAGCATTACACCCACTCTCAATAACGACAACAATTGAGTAATAAAAAGTACCTTTTAAGTTGCTAAAATTAGTAAAAACTGCGCAGCTGTGTACGATCTATTGTCGCTTTATTATCCTAGCCCGCAATAAACTCGACTGTCGGCATCATGCATACCGAACTTTCTAAGAAATTCGTTCTTTTGTTTACAACATTGGAAAAATACTTCCTTTATAACCAAGATGCCTCAATATTGCTAGATATGAATAAAATAAGTAAAAAAATACAACAAAATTACTGGTGCAGCAAAAGACTTCAGACAAAAATAACAGACTATACGCAATAGCGTTCATATAACATTCTTTTTTATGCACATAACTACTAACAATAGTCGGAAATAAACTTTTTCTTTTTCTAATTCTGATGTTTCTTCTCTCCATTTAACGACAACTCTCTATAACGCCATAAAATGCACAGTCCCTTCAGTGTCGCTATATAGAGTTTACACTGTAGTTCATTATTGTCATTTTTTTATTGAGAGATTGTCTCAGCAAAAGTCCGATATTATGTATCTCGACTCTATCGTGGTAGAAAAAACTTTTAATTCGACACGATGATGGCGAATACATAATTATAACAATAAAACACAAAAAGTTAGGTACTGTCTCCGTAAGATTCTTTAACTCGTAAATACAACTCAACACTATCACTGATAAAATCGACTTAACAATGGAGAAAAGTTAATTTAGTGCCCACTACTAAATTAACACAACATCATTTGTCAAAGTCAATCTACCTACGCACGCACGCCATAATTTTTTGTTACAGTTACAAGATAACTTCAAAATCTTTTTTTTATTATATAATTATTATTTTCTTTCTTTCATTTATTTATATATAATTTACATTTTTAAATATTTTTATAAAAAGAAGAGGGAAAACAAAAACATTTACAAATATAAAAAATAGTAGCCCACCGGTATCGGGAACAGGGTCCAAGCTACCGGTGGTCAGGGCTCCTGAGAGAGGAATCTCCTAACGATACGCGCCGTGTCTAGAAGTACCGCTTTCTGGATCAAGCCCTTGATCCAGCTGCCTAACGAGAGCCTCCTTAGGTGTTGGTCGAGGCTCTTGGCTATTATGCCATTGGCCGTCACGACTATCGGCACAATGACTGCTGTATCCACTTCCCACATGTCGACAACCTCGCGGGCCAGGCCGAGATACTTGATCTG
Organism: Agrochola lota; assembly: GCA_947364205.1. NCBI lineage: Eukaryota > Metazoa > Arthropoda > Insecta > Lepidoptera > Noctuidae > Agrochola > Agrochola lota. The sequence goes on along the minus strand of OX376235.1, from coordinate 11,975,773 downwards.
CTTATCTTTTTCAGCTTTCACGAGGTTCTCGTCATGCGGGACCGCCATTGATGTAAATCACATCAATGGGGACCGCTATATCAACAATCATTGTGCGACGCTCTAATCGATCTATCACCACTATGTCTGGCTTATTGGCAATTATTATTATTTTCTTTATTATTTATTAATTTAATTATTATATTTTAAAAAATATATAATTATTATTTTCTAAAGAGTCGCGAACGTAAAAGAGACGAAAAAATATCGCGGCGGGATTTTTATCGTGCACTGGATTTTCAACACTTGGTGTTGCTCCGAGCGTTGAGAACCCAACGCGCTGGGACGCACTCTCGTCCCAGCGCGTTGAAAAAACACACTGTTGGATTTTCTACTCTCGGCGGTAAGCAGAGCGATAAAAATCCAGTACATGAAAAATAATCGCCGCGGGAATATATCGCCCGTGCGAACCTGGGCTTATCGTCCATTATTATTTACTACCAATAGTTCAATACATGCACTGTTGGTAAAATAATGAATCTGTTTAATTTCGGAAGTCGGTGGGAAAAAACGAAAATTCAAAACAAAAGACACCGACTTCCGAAATTAAAGTTATTTTTCACTTTGTAGTGTTTTTGACTGAAGTTGGTTGTTTTTTTTTTGTTAATAGGAACCGAGTATTAGTCCCCTAGGTTCTACTCGGCGACTCGGTTCCTATTACCAAAAACGAATCGTTTTTCGTTAATTATAAGGCATATCCATATTGTATACTGATAGATAACATAATTAAATCCTAGTAATTGCTCCCCAAGATCCGATCACTGACTAAAAGAGATTTATTCAGCCATTTTACAATATAATTATAATACATAGGTTAATATTGCTCATAGTCTCACCTTAGAATATTCACAAATCTGAACAAATCCAATGTCTTCTTTTTTGAAGTAGTTCCTTAACTGCACATAATCAAAGTAGCTAGGGACATAGATGAGTGTGTGGCTCATAAGGGTGTCGCGTTGTTTCGGTAGTATCTCTTTGATAAAATACTGGAACCTGGCCTCCACGGACTCCAGAGGGCTAGCTGCTGCAAACCTATAATATGGTAAAGAATATTTTTACTTAAAGATAAAGATAAGAACTAGTTAGATAATGTCTGTCTATATCACGAGTGTACTGAGATTTGTACACATAAATGAAAAAAAAAATCACCTGTGGAAGATCTGAGGCACTTGTACCAACACCTGTTGTATACTGCCAACTTCGGCAGGATTCTCAATTAAGATTTTGCCTGCATAGTTGTGACATTTCTTATTTATCACGGACTTTATTTCTGGCAATGCTACAGACGAGAATATAAGTGTTTGTCTGCAAAATAAAAAAACAATAACTTTACAATAGTTTGTTTACATGTTACATACTGCTAATTCGTAGATGAAAATAAATAAGTTACTTTGACTTAAAATAATCTAACCTGTAATACTTAGACCATCCATTAACAGCCCAAGATCTAACTCTAGAGAAGTCAGTACCATGGGTTTTTTTTGGCAGCAAATGGAAATGATCGAGGACATGCAGCAAATGATCCCAGTTCTGCATGAGAAAGACATCAGTCTGATCCATCACCAATACTTCTATGGAAGCGAGGAAATCAAAATCACGGTCTTCTTCGCCTTCCGCGCCAACAATCATGCGCAGACCCAATGGTGACGTCACAATGATGTCTGAAGAGTAGAACTCTGTATAGAGCTGTGATAAAGTGTTTTAATATCTTATATTAAGTAAAAAATATATTTGAAGGCTACACAATGTATTAACTTGAATAGGCTTCTAGGTATGTGAGGGCTCACGGAGGCGATCGGTGGCGACGCTCTCTCGCGTCCGGCCCTGGTTCAGGCCATGGTTCGGAGCGAGAGTGCATGGGAGGCCGTCACCTCCTTCTGCGAAGCAGTTATGCTCGCGAAGGAGGAGACGGAGCGCGCGAGTGAGATGCAAGCTGTACGCCCTCGCGCCCCTAGTCGCCGCAGGAGACGCCCCGGTCGTCGGGAGTCACGAGCTGACTTCCGGCCACCGTAGGCGCGGGCTTGCGGACGGTAAGCAATGGGTAGCTCGCCGTCCGATAAGGACCAGGCCCGGGTCGACGGCGCGGTGTGTTCCACGCGCGCCTCAAAGAGATGTCAGCACCAACTGATGGGGTCCGTAAGGACCAATGCCTGCTGGGGTTGCGGGTTGGTCCGAAAGGGATATCGCGGCCCCGGCACACAGGCAACGGAAGGAACACGGGTGGGTTTTAGTCAGTAAAAGTCTGACACGCCCTCTCCGCCCAAAGCGGGAGAAGTCATTTGATGAATTCCCATCGTCAACAAAAAATAAAAAGGTATGTGAGGGCAACATACCTTGAGAGTTTTCTTTGTAACTGTCATGCCAAGTCTGAATGTGTCTTCGGTGTTTCCACTAAACATGAGCTCATAGTCTTCAGGCTTGGGATTCTTCCGGGGCATTATCAGTTCACCACCTGTGAAGTCTTCTTCAAACCTCTTTTTATTTACTACTTCCCCTGCTTCTTTAGGTACCAGAATATCAATCAAGGTTTTGACAATTCTATAAGCAGTATCTTTAAATGGTACCATAATGAGAACCTGCAAAAATGATCAAATTAATGTCATTCCATATATTTATTAATTTAATAAGACTACCAACAGCATATATATATGTACATATACATGCAACATTTACAATAGTACGTACGTAAGGTACTGCTAATAATACAAGTACATCCATAACCTTACATCCTTACAATTATATAACAAATTTCCCTGCCATGTCTATCTGTCTGCAATAAACTGAAAAACTACCAAACACATTTTCAAATGGTTTTCACCTACGGACGGGGTGATTAATGTGGAAGATTTTTCTGTATAATTCATTAAGGTTTTGTGTAAATTGGCTGAAATATGACGATTATTGTCGATTGATGTCAACAAAAAATCATGCCAACTGGGAGTTTTACTGGCGCGTGCCGCGTAAGCCGTGAGGGATAAATAAAATTTATGTCTTATAGGATTGATTATCTTAAGCTTCTAAGGATGACCAACAGTAACCATTATTATCTTTTAGAATTTAATAAAATTTTCATTGTTATTTCCTAAGCTATATTTACTGGTATTAAATTAATCCTTATCCAATCAAATATGTTACTTAAATTGGGCATTTAATTTAGTTTAAAATATGCCTCGACACCATATCATTTAAATTAATAGTTTCAAAGATATCACAGATTCAAAATTACGCGTAACAAAATATTTAGGATTGACGGCAACGCGGGCGCAGCAATAGTAGTCAATGACCTTTTCCTCGTCTATTAGGTATGTAATCCCGGTAGTAGCTTCCCGTGGGATATTTTGCTAAATCCACGAGGGCGAAGCCGCGGGCTAAAGCTAGTTATATATAATTTAAACTTTTTAGTAGAACCTTAGAAATAGTTTTAACGTAACCATAGTAATACCTGTAGAGTCTAGCCCAGCCTAACATACAAAGCAAAGAAGTATATAAGAACAAATTGTTATGCTTTACCTACCTTAGGCCTCACCAAGCCCTGATCGCGATATTCATCAGACAAATCATTCTTCTTGGAGAGTTTAGCATTGTGATGCAGAATCTTGGTTCTAGTTTTCAACATGTGATTTACTAAATGAAGACAGTATGTATATCGAATTTCATCTGCATTGCTGAATGATCTTTCAGGATAATATAGATCTTGGTAGTTATTAAAAATTGAAAACAGTTCTTTTTGCAAAGGTGTGAACACTTCCGTAAGTTCCGTGTCCCTTTTTATTAAATTGGTTTTATTGGCTGATACAATATTGCCATGTATTTGAGATTTTATATGTAACTGCTTGAAATCTATTTTATTTATCAATGTAGGCACTGTTCCCATTGCCACATAAGTGTTTTCTTCTAATATTGAAACTTTTGGTTTAACTTTTTTAGAAAGTGTCTCTATAGGCTTCGGTATAACTACAGAAAGGTTGCCTAAAACTGGCCAAGTTTTGTTTGTGATCTCCACTGCCGGTGGTATGTTAGTGAGAGACACTAGTAATTCGTCTCCTAGGTCATGCTGCAGATGTTTTGTGAATGGATCATCAGACATATTATCTTCTTCAGTTTCCATTTCATGATCTATGGGCACCTGCAAAATAGACACATATTCTAAGTATGTAATTAAAATGAATAAATAAACAATTACTCATTTGTATAATATATGTAGAATAAAAAGCTGGAAAATCAATTATATATTCTTTACCCCAAACATTTTTGTCAATACATTTCAGCGGGTGATAAATCAGGTTGTTGGATGAATTTATCATATAGAAATTGTCTGTCTATTTTTAAATGTTACACATGGTAATTATACAAAAATATTATACTTTGCTGTACCCAACTGCATTGCAAATGATCATGTATTTGTAAAACTTACCTAAATTCACATTGTGCAATGTAATAAATATCATTACCTCAACATCCTCATCACCTTCTTCCCCACTCGTACTTTTTAGGTCATCAAGAATGTGAGTATGTGCGTGCTCTGCGTCATTCGTGTCCACCGCCTCGTCATCTAAGTCGTTACTACTACTGCTATCTTCATCACTCTCTGCTACCGGTCTTCTCTTTTTGTTACTAAAACAGGACAACAACTGATCGTATGCGTCTTCTTGCTCCTCCTCACTTTCAGAATATGTTACTCGCTGCTTTAGTTTCTCCTCCATATTTCTTTTCTTTTCCAATTCTTCCCCAACTTTTTGCGCATTTTTGTATCTATTAAAAATTGCTTTCTTGTTTACAATTCTATCTTCTGCAGCTTTTTTCTTCTTTTTTGTCGTAGGCTTAAATGTACCTTTCTTTTTACCAAAGAACTTTTTGCTTTTTTTCATATTATTTCTTTAAATGCTTTAGCAACAATGTAAATTGAAATAATGTTCAAAATTATAGTACACACGGTTTCACTCACACCACACGTTTCACTTCGTATTTTGACTTTAGAGTACCAAACCAAAACATAACCTATAAATAAAGCAGTGCTGCCAACAACAAAAAATATTTTTAGACAACGACCATCTCTAACAGAAACGGTTTAGTGCAGAGCTGTAATTTTTTACGCACGTTGCTTTGAATTTGTGTGTAATGTGTGTGAAAACAGAACTCGAAAAAAACATACCGTTCAAAAGATATACACGTAAAAGTAAAATAAGGTTATTAGGTCCAAGTACTACACTGCACTACTACTAAAGCCTACATTATAACGTTTATTTGTATCTTGTAAGGGTCTACAATGTCCAGCCAAGTTTCATTTATGTGCTCTAAATCATTAATGAGCAATGGCATAATTTACTACGACTGGACCACTATATTGTATGACATCCGATTGAAGGCTTTTTAAATGGAAAAGCAAAATAAAACATGTTCCAATATTTAGTGCAACTATTCACATATACAATTTCAGCTCACTACATTAATGTATAAAGAACTAACTTTCTAAATAAATAAATCAATAAAATTTCCAATACAGTATCGCTGCGACTACGCACACATAGTCGCCATAATCGTGAAATTACATAAAATCATTTTCACCATGGTATAATAGTTTTATTAGACCATGATTTTCACAAATTTCATTGGTCATAATCGATCAAGTGTCATAATATTTCAATATTTTTTTAAGCTATATTTTTAATTTTTAATAATGTCGTTTTCCATAACATTTATTCACCATAATATTCACTTACCCTTAGCACGACAATGCTAGTTCAGTACAAGCGCCTGCAATTTTGATGTTATGATCATGTTAAAATAAATAATTTTGCTACCGTGAAACCTGGCAACTTTGCCACTTTACCGAGGGTTAAAAAGTTCGAAAATGTTTTTCTTTAAAAAACTATGATGATATCCGAAGCAACCAATCAGTTATGTAGTAAATTTAATGCATTATTGAAACACAAGGCTAAATCTATTGTTTTCTCATTCTATAATGATATTTCAGTACAAAAACCTTTTATGGGAAAGTCAACTATCACTTGTGGTAAGATTTCCATCCCAAAATGTAGGACTAAATTAAAAGATTTACCATAAAAAATCAGAGACATCATTGCCGCATCCTTGGTCACAGTAAAAATATACTACAGTTATATACTACAGTTGTATACTATTTTACACTGGCAATGGTATTTCCAAAATGTGGCAAATTCACCCGCCTTGTTTAAATTTTTCAAACTAAATAGAAATAGCTGTCAGGGTTGTATCAATAAAATTATGGGTAGGTAAGTAGGAGAAAGAAAAGAAAGAAAGAAAAATATTTTATTTGGGACACGCACAGGAAATACAAACAGTAAGTAATAATAAAAAATAAAAATATAAAATTAAAATACAAACAGAAAAGTAAAGACCTGTGCGAGGCCAAAAAGGCCACTATCTCAGCATAATGCGGCGATATTTAAAAATAAATACCGCAGCGCTGGTATTCTGATAGGGCCCACTGTGATGTCACGGAAACACCTACGGACATAGATAAATCCCATTAAGGGATAGACCAAATAATAAAGCAATAAAAATAATAAGAAATAAAATAGTACAAATAAAAACTGAAACTAAGTAATAAATAAGTGAATCTATACACGCCCGACGTTCCAACATCACTTGTCCATAATATAGACTATTTATTGTCTATGGTGACAAGCGAAGGGACGCGGGCGCACTGCAAGTACTCTGTGGCTGCGAGTCTGCGATGCATTCGACAGTATAAAATGTTCTGTGATATATTTTATTTAACAAGAAATATCTATTGGAGATAGATAGAAATTATAATTTGGACAATACTTAACATGTTTTTTTTTTTTTTTTTGTGACAGTGTATAGCCTCTAGAAAAAACATGGCAAAGTCGACTTCACTAAAACTGCATTGGGTTCGTATATTTGCCAACAGTGATTTCATACGCTAAATATTTGAAAGAAACGTAAATTATCATGATTTTAATTAAAGAATACTATTAAAAACGTCGTATTAAGATTTGACATATCTACACAACGTTTATCCCACTAATTTTCATTAAGGTTTCGGAGCACGAAGTCACTCACTGTTAGCACGGGACTAGAGATGTGTCCCTCACTCATGAGGTGCCTCGTTTGAGGTACTCGTGATCGCAAATTGAAAGAGTTACTCGAATGTCAACATTGAACCAACTCCCTCGTTCACGCGTCCTCACTTAAAAATTGACATTGACATTATTGACGCGAGTACTCGCGAGTGAGTATTGAGTGAGCTTAGTGAGTGAATGAACCGACTTTCATAATTGTACAGAAATCAGAATATACAGAATGAGTTCGGCTCGTGAGGTGAATACATCGACGTACGACTCCTCGCCTCAAATGAGGGGTACCTCTTGAGGACCTCGCGAGGTAAAATGAGGTACTCCCTCAACCTCATATAAAAATGATGAGTTACCCATCACTACACGGGACAAAAGTAACCGCCAAAAAATGACAGTTCTATGAGAGCTGGTTTGTCATATACAATAAAATGTTGCCAATCAAATATTTGAATTTGATTTAAGGGTATTAGAAACTTTAAAAAAAATATAGTTTTGACATAACAAATTACTTTGGCAAGGTAAGGCGGTTTAGGGCAAATAACCAAATAAGCAAATAACCTTTGGCAAAGTTGCCAGGTTTCACGGTATTAACATATCCAAAGTAATAATGTTGTATGTGGGTAAAACAAAATAAGTCTCGACATAAATAATCAGTAATAACAGTTATAAATCATCATCAATAAACCTAATCTACCATACATGCTTGCTTTGCAAAAGAGGAAATCTAGCGCTCGGCCGCTATCGCGGCACGCTCGCTTCGCTCGCTCGCCTTCGCGCATTGGTTGGTCACAGTTCTAAGTCTAACCTAACCGTTTCGAATTGGACAAATAGTACATTGTCTAAAGATTGTTTGCTGTATTATATCATTTGATTACAGACCAAATGCCTTAACGACATTATTTTTTGTACAAAACAATAATGGTTTCTAAATTATATGTTGCTTAGGTCAAGTACCTATCTATTATGTAATGTGTTACATAAAGAAACTAATGATGTTTCCTTATTAACACATGTTAATAAGGAAACTTTATTAACAAGGAAATTTATGGCAAATAAAAGATATGACTAATAAGTTGATATGACTTGAAGCGTTATTAGTATAAATGATATTAGTGCAAGTAAATATTATGAGGGGGGACTATTATGGAAAACAAGACAATACCGAAAACAAACAATATGAAAACACTGTAGCAATCAGAATCTGAATCTTTTTTAAACAGATTGCTAATCCATGGTTTCAAAACGTAGAAAAAAAAATCTGCTCAACAACGTAAATAACGCAATGAATGTTGTTGAACTGTCAAAATGAAACGGATTAGTCGTAATCGTTTACGAAAATGTGTCACGTAATGAGATAGCTATATTCCCTGAAAGGTTGGCTTGTTTAGAAATATGATTCGCGACCGCAACACATATTTATTCATTAAATGGTATCAAATTGTCGGCGAATCGCTGGCAACGGCTCACTGCGTGTGTACGTAGAAATAACAAACATTTTGACTCTTTGACAATTGACGAGTTGACAGTGACCTACTGTCACTGTCAACGAACAGAATCACGTTGAATCTTGGGTTGTTGGTTTATTTACAATTAATAAAATTACGCATTTCTTTCCATACGTTGACCGGTAACTCACTGGCTGAAAACAATAAAAACATTTGACACAAATGTCGGAATATAATGAAAATATATCAAGAAAGACATGGTCCCGCACGATAGAACCAGTCGCAAAGGTCAACAAACAAGAACTTTTGGGTATTTTTCATTGAAAAATCTTATTTATCATTCCAATTACATTCCAGATTGGTTACATGGATGGCGCATCTGACGGTCAAACTGCTGTGTTCCAAGAATGTTTCAATGTAGGCTACAAACAAGGCTTTACTTTTGGTTTAGAATTAGGCTTCAGTGAAGGTATCATAAGGTAACTAGATATAAATTAAAATTGAATGTCTGATTGTAAAGTAAGAATAATGAAAAGCAATTTTTATGTGATTTCAGTGTACACCAAAAGGGGACTGGCTTACCTCATTTAGAAGACCAACATAGAATCAACTGTCAGATTTGTACAAATTTTGTAAAGGCTCAAGAAAATATTGGCAATTTATACAACATCCAACAGGAGAAGAACATTGAATATTTATTAAGACATGACAAAAAGGGTAATCATCTTGATACAATTTAACTTTACATGTGCTTGTTATTTGAAAGTTCTGTAATGATCAGCTTCTTGCAACTTCTGCTTAATTTACCTATCCTACAAAAAGGCAGTGAAAAAATTTAGCCATAATAATGAATAAACCTTGTAAAGAATGCCTTTGGTTCTTTTTTTCATGTTGAAATGAAGTGAGAGCAATATTGAGTATCATGCAATTATAGAAATAAGATGTAAATAAATAACAAGGAAGAAACTTATATAGCTTAGGTATTCTTATACATCAATTTTATTTTTATGGTCCCTAACCCACTGACCTAGATATCAAATCAGACTGACATAATTAAATTATTATAATCAAAATAAAAATCGTGTTCAAAATTATAATCTTGGTTTCTTTTCTGGGGGTGGCTTCATATTTTCCTGTTTGATTTCAGTTTTGATGTCAGCATGTCCTTGTAAACCTCCATTAGTCATGTCTGAGCTATTTGGGTCTACGGGTTCTTGTTTTATTGTAATGTTATTTACATTCCCATTCCCGTCTGCAGCTTTATCACTTTTGTCATTTGAATTCTCTGTTTTAACTGTGACACCGTTTGTCTGGAAATTTTGAATAAAATATGGTAAGTAAATTATTTACTTTACTTTACAAGTTTTGCAGTTACTATGAGAAGTCATAATCATAATTACTATATTAATTATGTGGAAAAACACTCACTTGGCTGGGTGCCTGTGTGACGGGTAGTGGGAACTGTCTCACAAGCTCAGCCAGCAACATGTCCACCCTTTGTCTCTGGAATAATGTGGATGGTTCTTCTTTAGGAGTGCTGCTTACATCCTTTGATGAGGTCTGACCAGTACTGTATGGACTTAGCCCTAGATTCGAAAAATATTACAATTATGCAGGCAGTTTTACTGCGATTATTCTAATAGACAGAAACTGGGTCATATACTCTTGAAGCAACACTTACTATGCGTTTGCCTTTGCACCAGAACCCATTGAACATGCAAAGTTTTGAAACTTGGCATATGAAAAAAATCTCACAACTTGTTTTATTGCATTTGCACTTCATGAAACAGTAATTTTTTTTACATTTTTTTTGTCTACAGAAAGAAAGAATTATTATAATTTCAGCATTAATGCCAGACAACAGATGTCCGACTCTGGTTTTCTAATGAACCATTAGGGCCAAATGATAAGCAACAAACAGTTTCCACATAATAAGTCTAATTTAAAAACATATTCAAAAACCTGTAAACAGCAAACAAAACATGTACTGGGCAACATGTTGCAGAATGCAGAAATATTTTGTTTTCAAATTGTGTTTCTAAAACAAGTCAAAAGATATGAATATAACAAGTTTCAGTTCAATAAGTTTTGTGACAAGACTGCATGTAATCGATACATTGATAGAAAAAATAATTATTACCATAGTAAATGCACAGTTACTCATAGGCAACAGTGGGTACAAATACATACCTGATTTAGATGCTTTGAAATCCCACCAGTATCCTTTGCTGGGATGATATCTTGAATATGACATAGTTTCTTCAAACGAGCATTGTAGGTGATGGACAGCAGACAGCTATAAAACATTATCATATCAGGTCCTCCATTATACTGCCCTAGTACTTAGAAGATGCCTCAACAAAGATGACATAATTATACATTCTAAACTGGGGTTGCCCATTCAATTACTTTTTTCAGATTCCATAAAATTCTGAGGCCTAGTCAAATTGTCAGTCTATGCTAGACCAAGAAACCTAGACTAAAGTTTAGTGGATGTTGCAGAGATTTCTAAATGAACTACAAGAAAACCAAAGTCATAACATGCATAAAAATATGTTACTTTTCTACTACATATAAGATTCAAGTAGCATACCAATCTTGAGTTAAGAACACTAGCTAGGTCAGGAGCCTGATACACAATCCCAGCAATGATGTAGTAGTCAGCTAGAGGTATAGCCTGTGTGGGACTATGTCTGTGCTGTTTCCGAATCACATACAAAATTGGATCCTGTACATGCAGCAAAATGTATTCCAATCCAGTCATATTTCTGTAACACATTCAAATTGGTTATTACAGGGATTTTATGCATGTAAAGTATTAAAATTATTATTTAATCTGTGAAAAATGTAGTGGGACAAAGATATTTTTAACTTACATGTTTGCTATGAAATTTCTGTTTATTTTAAATATGTTTTTTTTTCCTATTGAAATAAAATAAAAGGGAACATATGGTGTTAATAACGTCAACATGGGAAGACACTTACTGAAGTTGATCCATACTGAGACGCTGCATCTTAACAATTTCGTTATTACATGTACGGTCAAAAAACGGATTTGATCTTTCCGAAAAATAGTCCATAATATTAGAGGGGCTAAGCAGAGGTATCCATGCAGAATCGTGCCATGAAAGACCCAACGGGTTTTCATTTGCTATTGGTAAATTGCCGATCCTTCCGGGCATCATTTTATTTGATTTTGTTATAAACCGCTGTATTTTAAAAGTTTCTTGTAATAATATTTAAGTATTTTTAATGTGTTTCGACCGCTTTCAGCGTCATACGAATATCACACTTGACACTGTATTTCATAGATAATACACATACGGGTGTATTCAGATAATTCACAACATCAAATCGTATCAGCGTATCACAATAAAATCACACAATAATACGTACACAAGCTGTATTACAAAATCACAATCTTATTCCGTTTTTTTTTTTACCTGACCTGACACTGACATTTCGAAGCACAGGACATAATTTAACTCACAGACTAGTAAGCTTTATCTCTACAGCGCGCGGCGTCTAAGGTTCGAAGCTTCGATAAAAAAATATTAATGACTATAGATGATGAAGCCTTTCACGAAGCTTTGAACCAAAATATAATGTTACCATACTAAAACTATAGTGTGGTCGTGGTAGTGTGGTGTGGGTGGTTGCCTCCTTCCAGAGTAAATAATAAGTTCCTTTTGTTGCTTATCTGCGCGTTTGCACTGGAGAAACATTTACTTAAAACATGTTTATAAACAAAGATAATTGCGAAAAACGAATGTTTGGGACCTTTCGAGGTTTTATGAGACTTTTGAGACAACTTTTAGAACGCCAAAATAAAGATGTATATGAGTTTCCAGCTTATTATCTAATTCCGAGGTTAAGCCTGTTTCTAGGCTTTTAAATGACTGGACCACAGATTACTAATAAGTAACAATCTATTCTAGACTGGCCTATAATGCGTTTCATCAAATAGTTCCTTTGCCGTAATTTTGGCCAACGGCCATCCAATTAGGGAGCGCTGTAGCGTATTCGTGTACCTACCGACCCAGTTCTCGAGACTTGTCACGCCACATTGTACTGGGAGATCGATCTATCATACTAGACAGGACTATTGTAGCCAATAAGCCTAATATTGTAGTGATAGGTCGACGAGAGCGCCATGCAATGATTGTTGATATCGCTGTCCCTCATAACGAGAATCTTGTGAAACCTGAGAAATATTAAAAAAACAAGTATCTTGACTTAGCACACGAGGTTGTCGACATGTGGGACGTGGAGTCTGCAATCATTGTACCGATAATCGTAACGGTTAATGGCCTAATAACGGAGAGCCTCGACCTACATTTGAGGAGGCTCTCCTTGCGCGGCTGAGTCAAGGGTTTGATCAGCGTTGTTATTGATACGGCAATCCTCGATTTTTTCCGAAAATTTGGCATACGTCTCTCATTGCCGTAACACAAAATACGGCAATTAACTATAGATGAAACGAATCGTTTTTCACTAGCTTTGAATGAAACGAAAATAAAACTCAAATATTTGTAAACTGTAGAGGGAGTGCGCCACAGTAAAAGAGAAAAAATTACGTCAATGCTGCCACTAGCCCAGAAACTACTACGAATTGTCAAAATAGAAATTGACATTCAAAAAATCGATGACAACTGATTCAAAATCAAGGATAATGTATCAAGTATGTCGCGTGACATGTGCGACAAAATGTGAAGCAAGGACTAGTACACATTAGATAAACATGAATCTAATGTAATAGAAACGATAAGAAACCTTTTAGAGAAGAAACAAATGAAGAATATACATTTTAAAATAAATACGGCTATTTTAAGTATTTTCTTCCATACGGCAAACCAGTCTGTGACATACGGCAGCTCAGATTTTTACGGTAACAACACTGCTTATACCGCAGATAGCTCTTAGGCGTAGAGTAAACAGTCAAATTTAGTACAGTGTATTAGTGGCCGCGCCGGCCACTAATCAGCAACAACACGCGCTTCGGCTTGGCCGGCAACAGGATGAAGCGCGTGTACTGTTTTTTGTGACCACATTGTATACAAAATGGCGGCTAAATGACTGGCTCAACTTTTCGGAGTAACCAATTACATGATTCCTCTATCATACGCATAGAATCACGATATTCCTTGCGATCTTCAATAGCTAGTTCGTTGAGTAATAAAGCGCTAGCACCAAGCGTTAGTGATGTTGATCCATTTGCGCTCCCATAATCGTTTTGGTTTATTTATTTGGTACAATATTTCCATTTGCTCCATAACAATGGAGAGAATTTTGCGCAAAAACGCACGTATTTGTCGACGTTGATCGTTCATCGCGACGTAGAAATGCTACTTGATTCGCTGTAGTGTAAACAGTCACTATCCAGGCGCTCGCCACTCGCCACTGTCCTTGACCAATGTAAATCGGGTTTAAAGCATTTTTTCTCTACCAAAGGCTTCATATATGTTCGTAGAGCTACCCCAGAGTAGATGATCATACCTGCAATATAATTTATGCACAGACAGAGACTTTATGTGGCAATTTCATAAATGCTTACAGCTGTACAAGGATCTTTCGGCGCGTGGCAAAAATCGGAACTAACACTACATCTTGTTTTAAATACGATTTCTCAAAACAGTGTCCTTACCATGGTCTAACGAAGTATATTATATAACATGGTCTTTACCTGTCAGGCTGTCAGTCAGTCTCATTCAAGTGCCAAAAGATCAAGGGTTGTTGAAGCTTTCGTATAATTAATTGACTATTTCGATTTCACTATTAAATTCCGAATCAAATTAAATTTCTATTCAAATTAAATCATTTCCTGATAATATATTCAAATAAAATAAATGCGATCATTGAATGGGGAAGAAAACTAACAACTTTTGCTGAGGTTGTCGCTGGTAACGCTTGGCTGACATTAGCTGTCAAACTACATACAAATCTTGATTCCAAAAAGTTTGGACGGCATCTGACAAAAAAATGCTGCGCTGTTGTAATAAATATACTACACGTTTAACCTCATCTTAGGTACATACTTATTCATTGTAATAAAGATGAATATGTTGCTTTGATAAGGATGGAAGCTTTGTGCTGCTATTTATGTCATGACAACTGTCTTGAGGTGGAACATCCATCTTGGTATCATCAGTTTCATGCTGCTGAGGTATCCCAAAATTCAAATTTCTATCAAATGATTCGATTCTGTAACAAATTTTAAATTCATATTTTAATTTCCAGGTTATGTTCATAGCTCATGAAACATCGAATATGTTATAAAACGACTGTGTAAGTACCTAAAAGCTTATAATTACTACGATAATAAATGAACGACATGTTGCTATTTATAAAATTGGGTTATTTTACTTCTATTATTAACAATAAAATTGACTGTATATACCTGCTGACCAAATCCGCTTTTCAGCCCCTTAATGAAGCTCCTCGGTTCTTCAGTTCAGCTTTTAACTGAGGTACATCCACGTTGAATATAATTATTATCAAAAACACACGCTAGTTCCTGTTATAATTATTTTAAACCCGAAAAACATTGAGATCAAAATGATAGTGCGATGTTATGGGCAATGCGTTAGCAGCGCCACCTGTTCATAGCTTTGCGATTTCTTCCCCATTGTGAGATGAGATCAGAGTACTTTATAACATACTGAAATAGAGACCAATCTTGTACCGTGTAGTCATTTGCGTTCGTAAATAAACTAGCGCCATCTGATATTCATAGTTAGAACTACACCTTTGGAAAGGATACCGGTATCCTATATCAGCTATATATAGATGTATAGATTTTATTCTGTAGTATTTTAGTGTCCATTTCAAGGATTGTTAAATGAAATACAATTTAGTAATCATGTTTTTATTACTATACACCAAAGTAATTATCCTATAACATGACATAAGTAAAGATTTAACATAGTATGGTAAAATTTTACAAAATTTGAGTTGATATTTCGAAAATTACAATTTTCTTGCAGTTTTAGTAGAAACTTATCAAAATTGATTGCTACGAAACTCCTTTTCACTATTGCTAGTATTGGTAAAGTATTAATTGTATGGCCAAATTCTTTTGCATATAAAAAAAGTACACTCACACTATACAAGGTATACTCGAAACAATATATTAATATCTCATAAATGTTACAGACTAACATTGTATATTCTCATGGTTTATGTTTGACCATACAATTTATATAATTCTGCTAGTTTCACATGGCCATACGTTTCATTGTGTGGCGCAAACCCATTATTTTTTTATTACGCTGTTATGTGCTAGTACATATTGGAAACATTTGTAGCTACTAGATTAATTGACAAAAAAAACATAGTCTGGCCTGGGCCCAGTTGTCTCCATATCTAATATTAACCTATAAGTCTATTTTGCGTACTATTAGTACTAAACAGCACAAAAAAACAGATTTTCTCTTTTTTTTACTGGCTGTATGGAACGTCTTCAGGGTCTACAGTGTAGAAGTTGTGCCTGAAGACGTTCCACTCAGCCCATCTATACTACAACAGCCTAAATGTGTGACACACTTGAAATGGCAATGCTGTTCAATTTGATAATACAATAAAATTTTCATAATAGGTTTAATAAATCAATCTTCATAATGTTTGAAAAATTCGCCTGCTCGACGACAAAATTAACGCAATAGATATTGTTGAATTGCTAGATCAAAATGTAAAGGATTGTTATTCCAAGAGTGTTACGAAATTAGGCTGCTGAACTGTGAAAAATAATAAAATTATTCAAAAAAAGTCGCATAAATATTGGAAAAATTTTATAGTTTTTCCCAGTTTTATACAACTGAGTCATCTACAGCACGTACAGAAGTTGAGCACTATCCACCTTTCAAAAAATTGCTTACAATGCTAGTGGTAGCCCATGATATTTTTGGGCTAAATGTGAGAGTGGCGGGTGCAACCAAAAAATGCTATATCTCGAAAGAATACGTTTTTCTCTTCATGTTTTAGTATGGGATCAAACCTGTAGGGTCGTACTCCGTCAAGTTACATGTGTTCGAAAAATCACTTTTTCATACTTATTTTAATACGGGCTTAAATAATGGTGTAATTAAATTAATTGATTTTTAATCAAAGAAGCTATTGCTATCATACACGCTTCTTTTGCTGGTAGATTGAAATATCCGAATTATTGGAATGCATCCATTTTCGAAAACAGTATTTATCAAACTCGTATAATAGCGCAGGGAATGTCCCTACAGATTTGGTCTCAGAGTGAAAAGTGAAGAGAATAATATGTTCTAATGGAATATATCTTTTTTCCGGCACTTTCATGATGTTGCCCAACGGAATGATCGCCTTTTCTAACGATTTTTGCAATTTGTAGGTCAGTGGTGCCGATTCTCTTGTACACCGAACTAAACTAATTAAACTATCACTAAAATTCCTTACTTTTGGCTATGAGAATCTTAGAGCTATTCAGCAAATAAAATTCTCTAAACTAAAAAATAATTTTGTCACAACTAAAATATAAATATAAAATAAAAAAATATTACCTACATGTTCAGGGTTAGGGGTTTAAGGGTTTTATAAAGGAAGTCGAAATTTTCATTATTTTTGCGATAGGACGCACCATTTTTGCACGTGAAGTCTAGATGTTGGTGTAAATGTTGATGACAACTTATTTTATCCCACACCTTTTTAATTGCGATTAAAAATTGACAGTTTTAGTCTGGTTTGGTATTTTGCAATCAATATTTTAGGTGAAAAATGTCATTCAAAATAGCAAAATTCCCATTTTCACTAAACTAAAAACTCAGTACTATCTTATTGCTGTCAAACTAAAATATAGTTAAGCTGTGTCACTTTAGTCTATTTCAGAATGGGAAATCGTCGTTTGACAGAAACCACATAAATAATAAATAAATACGAATTATGACCATCATTAATACATCTCTCTATGTTAGACTTGTTCCACTGAATTACTTTTTCTTGAAGTTAACATTTGACTTAGAGAGATGTATTAATGATTCTAATGGTTATAATTCTGTAAATACATACACATATTTGTTATGATCGCGAATCATATTTTGATCAAGATACTATCTGACACTGACGTGCAAAAAACAAGAAAATTTGAATTTCGCGGGTCTACTTTACACACTACGGACACCTTTTTTTTTTTTGAAGTTGGGAAATCGTCAAATGACTCCTCCCGCTCTGGGCGGAGCGGGAGAGTGTGTCAGCCTTTTACTGACTAAAACCCACCCGTGTGCCTTCCGTTGCCTGTGTGCCGGGGCCACGATATCCCTTTCGGACAAACCCGCAACCCCAGCAGGCATTGGTCCTTACGGACCCCGTCAGTTGGTGCTGACATCTCTTTGAGGCGCGCGTGGAACACAACGTACCGTCGACCTGGGCCTGGTCCTTATCGCACGGCGAGCTACCCATTGCTCACCGTCCGCAAGCCCGCGCCTACGGTGGCCGGAAGTCAGCTCGTGACTCCCGACTCCCGAGGCGTCTCCTGCGGCGACGAGGGGCGCGAGGGCGTGCAGCTTGCATCTCCCTCGCGCGCTCGGCCTCCTCCTTCGCGAGCATCATTGCTTCGCAGAAGGAGGTGACGGCCTCCCATGCACTCTCGCTCCGAACCATGGCCTAAACCAGGGCCGGACGCGAGAGATCGTCGCCGCCGATCGCCTCCGTGAGGACACGGCGGTGCTCCGCCCAAGCCGGTCAGACCTCCACCGTATGCTCCACCGTGTCCTCCGGGCGATCCACACAGTGGTGACACCCGGGCATTTTCTCCCGCCTTATGCGGAACAGGAACCTCCTGAAACAACCGTGTCCGTTGAGTAGCTGCGTCAGGCGGATGGTGAGGACGCCGTGGCGCATCTCTAACCACTCCTCAAAGAGGGGACTTATCGCCGCAATTGTGGCGTACCTTAAGGTAACATTTACATTTTTCTTTTAAAACATTTACTGTCAAATTTTTTGGCTTTCATTTGTATTTTATCTTCTTCATCGTCAACTTGTCTTCTCCCAGATAAAATTTACTTTACAATACTTAAAATTCATAAATCTATTTACAGTATTAAGTAATCCAATCATTTAAAACGCCAATATACACATTTTAATAATTTTCTTTTAGAATATGATTCATTACGTCTTGGAAATTGGATATTAGTTTTATTAATTTTTTACTGGGAGTACAAAGCCATCATCGACCTGCATACTCCCTGTATCTTATATATTCAATTTCAGCCTCGCTTGTGAAAACATTTATGCAGACAGAGCAAAAATTCAAAAATCATTCAAAAAATCTGTTGATGTACTGTAGAGGTGATTCTGGCACCTCTACATTACATTAACAGATTTTTTGGATCTAAGGTATTTTTCTTTATTTTCTATGTTTTCAAAATTTATTTCTAAAATATTTTAAACTTTTTTTGTACAGGTCGACGTGGCTTCAGTATTTTCGTTGAGTACCAAGGAACATAAACCATCACAAAAATCATTTTCACAATTGTTTCCTTGGGTGGGAACACTGTTTAAATTGTTTATTATTATATATATTTATTAGCGAAGTGGCAAAAGCAGACTCAAATTGGTCGCATGTTGGGTTAACGGCACCCGTAACTTCTTACCGCCCCAAAGAAGTTTTCTAGGGGATCTTGATTCCGCATCTAGACTGATGTTAGTATTCATCACGTAATTTATTAAGTAAAACTTGAATTCCCTCCAGTGTCCCCAGCCAATTTTTTAATGTAGGAACAGTTTCTACCCTGTCAGCACCGAAGTCACAAACTCCATCGTGTTAAAAACCGTGTTTGCTTCTACTCAAGTCTTTTTATAGGCAGACGTTAGCGTAGCTGGGCCAAGTAGTGGGTTAGCATTTTTTTTTGTTGTGACTTCCATTGACAGAGTCGAAGATGTCATCCATAAATAACAGCAAATCAGCGGTTTCTTTGCATTCTTCGGGTAGAATTCCTTTATCTGAAAAAAAGAAAAGCAAAAAATTTTTTTCATTCAGACACACATCTAATTGTCTTAGTATGATTGTAAAACTTCATAGGGCAGCAAATCTGAGGTATAGTTAATTCTGTGTTACGTTTGGGGTATCTACTAAATATTTCATGATAACAAACTTTCTGGAAACTGGTCTCTACTGTAATATTTTTGACGTGACAACGTCTTATAAATTGGTTTGCCGGGTGACACTTCAAGAAACTGCGTTACGCTCCGCTCACGTTATGCGCTCACAATGAGAGCGAGTGAGAGGCACGCGTCCCTTCCACTCGGGCATGGTTAGCCCGCCTAAGAGCGAGAGAGACAGACATAAAAAGTGAAAGGCACGCGTCCCTTCATTTGTTCCTACTATACGAATGAATATTCACATTAAAATTATTTTACCACTCAAAGTCGTTGTCACGTAAAACTTTCGCCCGTATACCGACTTTACAGGCAACCAATTTTTTATTTTGTTTATACATGATAAGAAAACTTACCTAAATTTTGTTCAGTACTTTGAGAAGTAGAAGGTGGCACTTGCTCACGTATCACTCTTTCTGGATCTGAAATACATATTAATAAATCATTATCACTCAAGACTAGAAACACAAATTTCATCATCATAATAATGTTCTCACAACTAGCACATAAGCTTCCTCTTTGTGAGACGGAGCAGGGCGTAATCAATCATGCGGACCCAGTGCTGGTTGTTGGATGTTGTGTCTTTGAAACTTAAGACTTATAAGTCGTAATACATGACAAAATTTAATGGTACCAATGAAATAATAAAGGTCTTTGAAATTAATACAAAGGTATGTGATAAATAATGGATTATGATGCGATTTGCGGGGTAGGTTTACTTCATGAAACAGACACCTGTGTAACTGTCTGACAGTTTTTGTATGGAATATCTGTAAAAAATTCAACATTTATTCGCAGGTTAAGACTAGGTTAATTTCCAAGCCAAGTAAAATTGACAACAAGAGTGCGAGGAAAAACACTCACAGGAAAAAAAAAAAAAAAATTGCGCGTTATAACTGCACGTTACTCGTTACGACGACGGCGACCGCGGCACCGGGTGCGCCGAGCCCTGCCGGTTGCTGGGACGCGGATGCGGCACCTGACTGTAAAAACGAAAAAATGTTAATCTAAGGAATTTTGGTAACGGACCTATACCGTAACCAAACCGTTGGTCTTACGTAAGTTAGGATTTTCTTTGAGAAAAAATTTTAGAAAGAAAAACACTTTTTATGCAATTCAAAGAGAAATTAAAAGATTGTAAGTAACTTACCATACTGCTACAAGTCACGGTATTTGTGGGTAATCTGGCTCACTGCAAGAGATAAAACAATATTATTATCAGTTTTTTAATGAGCACATGGTACTGGAAAAAAAGATAATAGTTACGACAGTACAATGATTAATTTTGATTGAATATCCTGTAATAATCGAAGCAACTAGTGATGGGCGTTGAATCAACGAACTAATTAATTCGACCGTCGAAGTACTGTGAACGAATCTACGGTTCACCGATAATCGATGAACTAGTTGAATCCGTAGACGCCTAAGTAAACTGAAATGAAACTTGTAATGCGACGACCGACGACGCGAGAACGTAGTTGGGTAATACGAATTCATTCGTCCATTGAAATAAAATAATCAAGCAAACAAATTTGAAATCTAAATCTAGAACAAGGGAGTTGATATTTTTACAGGTCGAATGAAATTATTGTTTAGTGAAGAAAAGGATGCCGTTATGGTAATTTCGTGTGTGCAAAAGAGAAAGGCGATGGATTGGTCGAACGATGCGAGACAAAACGGTTTGTATGTACTTGTTTTGATGATGTTCAGTGTGTGATTCAGTATTCAGCCAGTCCTAAGCCCGGAAAAGTATGAAGGGAAATTCAAATTAATAGGTACTTACAGCACGCGGGAGACTAGTCTACTGCCTACATCGTCGCCGCCGTCGTCGCCGTAGACTTCGTCGCAAAGTTTATCCAAGTTGACGCGTAAACTAGTCGACGAATTCAACTAGTTAATCGACTAGTCGATGAACGAAAGTGGACAGTCTAGTTTCGTTAACGGAAAATACATCGACGACCCATCTCTAGAGGCAACACGTTGCTTTTGTTTAAAAAATTAAATAGAAACGTTCGGAAATCACGCGGGTACCTAACAACTTTTCAGAAAAATACAAATTGTTGAATGAAGAATGCAGAATACGGATGGATGAATGATATTTAATTAAAACCATATAGGTAAGTACCAAATGATGAATGAAACATGAAATATCAGTCATGGTAGTACAATATAACTGATTACCTACAAAATGACAAAAATCAGCACTTTAAAGCTTAATATCGCAGTCGCGCGCGCGCATCGCTAGGTGACGTGCGTGTTTACGATTGCCGGGCAGTGAGTGTGCTGCAAATTAAGAAAATGACGGATACATTAAAATGTGTCTCGTGTAATATCGTGATTGATGAGTTGTTGGCTTGCGTACAAAATAAGCTATCGCTCGTCGATGAGGAGAGTTTAGTTAAAATATGTGTGTCGACGTTTGACAGTGAACAAATTAAAAAGTCGAAGTCGTTATTATTTGAATCGATTCCAAGTGATTCAAAACGTAAACCTACACGTAAGGGGCAAGGCAAAGAAGATCGCACTATGTACGATATAATTAGTGTGTTTAAGGTAATGGACAGTGATGTGATGTCGATATTTGTGGCTCGTAATCTTGAGAAACTACCTCCAATAACCTTTGACGATCTAGACGTCTCTGTTCTTTTGAAAAACATAGTGATACTTCAAGAGGTGAAGAACTTAAAGAGTACTTGTGTCACAGTAAGTCAATTAGATGACCTTAAAAGTGTATCGCTTGAGTCGAACCCGCAATCTCCACCCACCCACCATAACGTAAATACAAGAAGAGGTGCATGCACGCTGGATGAAAGTGACTCTAATCAATCGGGAACTCAGCGTTGTGAGAGCTTGATAGTCTCGGAATTATCAAGTGCCAGGACTATATCAAGCATAAATATGGTTAACGCTTCGTCAGCTGATACCAACAATAGCGGAGACATATTGCACGAAGCGACAACAGTGAGTCATAGCAGTAAACGTAGTCCGCGCTCAGTGTCGACGTCGTTCGTTCCTCACGAAATAACAAACCGGTTTGCTGGTCAGGTGTTAAGTGAGCAGCCGCGTAAACAAACTGCGGCTGATGTTGTCAAACTGAGTTTCGAAGAAAATCGAGTTGAAGTTGAAGGATGGAAGTTAAAAAGAAAAACCGTTATAATTTGAAAAACGGACTAACGGGTATGATGGGAGTTGCGAATGACTCTGTGGAAAGCTTTCGAGCTGCGGACAGGAATGTTCCTATTTTTATAACGAACGTGCACAAAAGCGCGACAGAGGCTGATATAGTTAATTATATTATGAGGAAAACGCAAGTCTCTGTTAAATTAGAGAAAATAAACGCCAAAAGACAGTCTGAACACTATGCCTACAAATTCTTTGTGGCACAATCGAAAGTACAAACATTCCTTGACGATAAGTTGTGGCCTCAGGGCATAATATTTCGGAAGTTTGTACACTTTAAACCGAAGTCAGCGGCGCAAGCTAGTTGTACTGGGAAAGGCTCAATAAACAGGGCAATTAATGGATAGTCAGACATGCAAGTTGGTTACATTTAATTGTAAAAATGTAAAAAGATCGGCAGATTACATCAGAGACTTGTGCAGCAGTGCGGACATAATTGCACTTCAGGAAACCTGGTTGCTGACTGAGGAGCAGTCATATTTGGACATTAGTTATTGCATTAGCTGTGAGTTCAGTTCGACGGGAACGTCAGGCATGGATTCAGCGTCGCGACTAATACGTGGAAGGCCCTACGGTGGTGTGGCTATTATATGGCGAAAAGTAATGTTCAGTAATGTGCCGGTTATCGAGTGTCATAATCCACGCGTTTGTGCTGTGAAGATTGCGCTAAGTAATAAATCTATACTAGTGGTGAGTGTGTATATGCCAACTGATAACGTTTCTAACCTGGCGGAGTTCGCGGACTGTCTTGGTTCGGTGAGTGCAATTATTGACAGTTGTAACTTAGAATGTTGTTATGTCTTAGGTGATTTCAATTCGCACCCAACGGAATTATTTTATACGGAACTGTCAAGCTTTTGTGTTGAACAACAATGGACATGTATTGGGTCTTGGTTCGGATACCCACACGTTTATTAGTGATGCTCATATAGGCAGAGGTGGCTTGATCATTGTTTAGTCACAAATGCGGCTGTGCCTACTGTTAGGCATTCTTATGTAAAATATGACGTGCAGTGGTCTGACCACTTTCCGTTAATTATTGTGTGTGACCTTAGTTTTGTTCAGATTCAACAACCAAATGTTAGCATTGAAGTGAATAGGGTGATCTGGGGAGAAAGAAGTCAAGAACAGATTCGTGCTTATAGCATTAAATGTCATGAGAAGTTGCGACTTATTGACTTCCCGGATGACTTTAGAGAATGTAGTGGTCAAACTTGTAATGACCCTCACCACCTTCGTGTAATAGATGCGATGTATGGGAAAATTGTTACTGCGTTGTCCGAGTCGGCCACCGAGACAATAACTTATGGGGGAAGTCCTAGAAAGCGAGGAACAGTCGTGGGCTGGAACATGCATGTGAGTGGCGCTCATAGGGAGGCTAGGCGTAAGTTTTTATGCTGGCTAGGTACTGGTATGCCGACATCGGGACGTATTTTTGAAGAAATGCGTGAAGCTAGAAAGGTATTTAAGTCTCGCTTGAAGTGGTGTCAAGATCATGAGACTCAAATTAAAATGGATATTCTGGCTTCACAGCATTCAAAGAACGATTTTCGATCTTTTTGGAAGCATACAAATAGACTAAAGGGCAAGCCTGGCCTCCCTGTTTGCGTCGATGGCGTGAGTGATGCTAGACAAATAGCTGACCTTTTTGTAGACCATTTTAGTGTGCAGTCACCATTAGGCCCATCTAGGTCGACGCTCAATGTTGAGCCACGGAAAGACCTAGGAGTTAAAATAACAGCTAAAATGCTCTTGAACAGAATTAACGCGATGCGTCGAGGTAAATCTCCTGGTCATGACGGTCTCAGCGTTGAGCATCTCCGATGTGCTGGTCCGCATTTGCCAAGAGTGTTGGCTATGCTTTTTACTTTTTGTCTGGGTCATGCTTATATGCCGAGTGATATGATCAAAACAACAGTGGTACCTATCGTCAAAAATAAGACCGGTGACATGGGTGATAAGAACAATTACAGGCCAATATCTCTTGCCACAATCATGTCGAAGGTGTTTGACAGTATGCTTAACGCTCAACTTAGCAGACATATACATGTTCACGATAACCAATTTGGTTTCAGTTCTGGATTATCCACTGACAGCGCTATATTGAGTGTGAAGCATACTGTGAAGTACTACACGGATCGCCACACTCCAGTTTACGCATGTTTTATGTTGTTTTTTTGACTTGAGCAAGGCTTTTGACTTGGTTTCCTACGACATTTTATGGAGGAAGATGGAAGAGGTAAATTTGCCACCAGAGGTGAAAAATACTCTAAAATACTTGTATGGAAACCAAGTCAATAGTGTGAAATGGGCTGGTGCCCTGTCTAGGCCGTATGGGTTGGAGTGCGGGGTGAGGCAGGGGGGGTTGTGCTCACCAACGCTATTCAACCTATACATGAATGATCTGATTGGCACGCTTAGCAGCATGCGTGTCGGGTGTCATATTGATGGCGTGTGTTGTAATAACATTAGCTACGCCGACGACATGGTGCTGCTGAGTGCGTCAATCTGTGGGCTAAGGACACTCGTAGCCACTTGCGAGCACTATGCCAGACTACATGGTCTGGCATATAATGATAAAAAAAGTGTAGTCATGGTCTTTGGGGCCAGGGGTAAATACCCAGAAGCAGTGCCTTCAGTGAAGTTGAACGGTATACCCCTTGTGAGGGTAGACCAATTTAAATATCTGGGTCACTTATTGACCACTGACCTCAAAGACGATGAGGATATTGATAGGGAGCGGAGGGCGCTGTGTGTGAGAGCTAATATGATTGCCTGCAGATTCAGGCGTACTTCTAATGAGGTCAAACGCACTATATTTACTGCTTACTGCACGTCTTTTTACACTTGCAGTCTGTGGGGTCATTATACTCAAAAATCATACAGCGCCCTTCGCGTCCAATACAATAACGCATTCAGGGTGCTGATGGGGTTGCCCCGATACTGCAGCGCATCAGGGATGTTTGCTGAAGCTCACGTAGACTCTTTCTACACGGTGATGCGGAAAAGGTGTGCATCCTTGGTCCGTGGGGTACGGGGCAGCGCTAACAGCATCCTGTCTATGATTGCAAGTAGGCTTGATTGTGTGTTTGTGAACCACTGCTGCAAGGTTTCGGCTGGGCCTGTCACCTTGCAGCAATGATGTCACAATCTGTTTTCTGTTTTGTTTTGTTTGTAAGTGTACTACTAACATAGTTTGTAAGTATATTGTTACTAACACTATGAGTCCTGTTGCTCGAAATAAATGATTTATTATTATTAATTCCTTTATTTAAAATTTTAACATATAAAATACATTTTTAAATATTTCTTAAAAACTATATAAAAAACATTTAAAAATATAAAAAATTGTGTTCCGCCGGTGTCGGGAGCAGGGTTCAAGCTACCGGTGGTTAGGGCTGCAGAGACAGGAATCTCCTCACAATGCGAGCCGTATCGAGGAGTACTGCCTTCTGGATCAGGCCCTTGATCCAACCGCCTAACGAGAGCCTCGAGAGATGTTGGTCGAGGCTTTCGGCTATCAGGCCATTGGCCGTTACGACAATCGGCACATTGATAGCCGAGCTCACATTCCACATGTCAACAACCTCGTGTGCTAAGTCTAAGTATATTTGATCTGTTTCTCTTTCTCAGCCTTCACGAGGTTCTCGTCATGCGGAATGGTAACATCGACTATCATTGCGCGGCGCACTGATCGGTCTATCACCACTATATCAGGCTTATTGGCTACAATAGTCCTGTCAGTAATGATAGACCGATCCCAGTATAACGTGACATGGTCATTTTCGAGAACTGGGTCGGGCACATACTTGTAATACGGTACCTCAGAGTCAACAAGTTTATATTTCAAAGCAAGTTGCTGGTGAATAATCCTGGCCACTTGGTTATGCCTGTGTAAGTACTCGCCGTTAGCCAGACGCGAACAACCAGAGATAATATGTCTGATGGACTCACCCGGACGATGGCATGCCCGACACACGTCAACCGTCCCGTCCTTCATAATATGTCTCCGGTAGTTATACGTCAAGATAACTTCGTCCATAATTGCACAGACAAAACCTTCAGTTTCCCCGAAAAGGTCACCGAAACATAGCCAGGATACGGACGCTAAGAAATCTACACCAGGCTCATGAAGAGCCCGATAGTAGCGCCCGTGAAGCTCCTTGCTCTGCCATACCTTCTTGAGGTCATCTGTAGTAAGTATTACAGGTTTCGCCAGTTCTCTTTAGCCATGGAGAGTGGGGTGAGTCCCTTGTCCACTGCGACCACATCCCGATGCATACCCACTTCGGCTTTAAAAAAATAATCCCTGAGGCTGCACACCTCGCGGTTGTGGAGGGTCTTAGCGTTTAAAAAGCCTCGACCCCCGCACTTCCGCGGGATGTACAGTCTCATCACTGATGAACGTGGGTGATGCATCCGGTTTGCGGTCAGGAGTGTACGGACCCTTCTGTCCAGGGCGTCGAGTTCGGTCTGAGTCCATTTGAGTATGCCGAAAGAGTACATCAAAACCGGCATGACCCAACCGTTGTAGGCGCGCACCTTGTTTCCGCCCGAAAGAAGACTAATTAAAACCTTCTTCAGGCGACCAAAGAAGCGCTCCTTCAACGATTGCTTCATGTCAGCAACGTTGATGCCTAACGCTTCCGACATACCCAAATACTTATAGCTTTCGGCTGAGGAGAGGGATCTAAGGTGTATGGAGTCCGAGAGTTGAGTTCCCTCGGATTCCATAATCTCCCCTCGCTTTACATACATGACTGCACATTTGTCCACACCAAATTCCATCCTGATGGCGCTACTGAATGTTTCAGTTACCTTTTTATTATTATTTTTCCTTTATTTCATTTATATACATATAATTTACATTTTTAAATATTTTTATAAAAACCATACAAAATCATTTAAAAATATAAAAAATAGTGGCCCATCGGCATCAGGAACAGGGTCCAAGCTGCCGGTGGTCAGGGCTCTAGAGAGAGGAACCTCCTCACTATGCGTGCCGTGTCTAGGAGGACTGCTTTCTGAATCAAGCCCTTGACCCAGCCGCGCAATGAGAGCCTCCTGAGGTGTTGGTCGAGGCTCTCCGCTATTAGGCCATTAACCGTTATTTATTATTATTATTAATATTTCGCCTTCGATCTTATAAGTGTGGCAATGTTAGTATGGAAAAAGCTATGAATAAAAAACATTTTACTTACAACAGATGAGTTTGGGAGTCTGTATAATATCAATAGTTGAACTAGTTACTTTTGAAGACCCAGGCTGTTCCAAATATGAATACTAAAACAAACAAAACCATTTGAATTAGCGGAAGAAATAAAACGTAATGATAAGAACATAAAAAAGTTTCTTCCTTATTATAGAAACTAAAAAAAGTTATTATTGGGTATCAAAACTTTGCCCATGCTACCAACCTTAAAACATGATTTTAGGGTTGATTTTTTTTATCAAGAACAGAATGATAATACCGATTGTAATTCGTACTATACTTTAGATTATATTATACATACCGCTCTATGTTGGAAGGTTCTAGTTTCGGAAAACGATATAGACCAATGCCGATTATTGTTCTGTGATACATTGCATTTTATCATTGTATCCTGTACGCGGGATCACGATTCGAAGGCGGAGAATACTCAACTCGACGCACTTTAAACGGAAAATCCCACGAAAACAAATTAACACATCGTTTGAAACAGTATATAGTACTCTGTGATCGACACCCCCTGTGATGCGCTAAAATAATCCCATCTCAAAGTTAACACTACACTGAAGTCCTGTATCAATCTTGACACAACCACTCACAAAATCACTTTCTGACAGAACACAGGAAGATCACAAAAATAAACAAAATATCGCAAAACACCGGCGCAAGCTTTAAAGATTAGCGGACATTTGTATTGGGGTTACCAGTTTATTGTTAATAAAACCTCCAAAGCAATTCTACCACCAC
This sequence comes from Agrochola lota, assembly GCA_947364205.1. Lineage (NCBI taxonomy): Eukaryota > Metazoa > Arthropoda > Insecta > Lepidoptera > Noctuidae > Agrochola > Agrochola lota. Next base: position 11,946,956 of record OX376235.1, on the reverse strand, counting down.
CCCAATGAATGTTAGAAAAATGTTTGTGTAAATTATTGTTATAATTGATCAAAAAATAATAAACTGTCATACTGTACGCTATATGTAATAAAAACCCTTGACAGTCACCTATATTTGAAAATATTATTTGGATACATTAAACCAGAATTCGGTTAAAAATATACTATTTTAGTAGTAATGAGCTACCAGATCTTCGGAATGTTAACAAGTTGCGATTTTGTTTAGCGCCAACTATTCGAATTAAAGTGAACATTGCTACAGAGCTGCCATCTCTGTTCATTAGTTGGCGAAAAGTTCCGATTATAATCCAACAAAATTGAAAAACATGTTAAAACTTGTTTTGTACAGGGACTACATGTACTTCGTGATTTTGTATCATTGTACCCATTGCTGTACCCAGTTGTTTGTTCGAAGATTGAGCAGCCTGGATAAGATTTTGTAGTAACCATCCTCATCTTTGGTCTAAGATTATCAAAAATTCTGACGGGTTCATGAGTTGACCGTTGACCACAGAGCATGGAGTTGACAGAAGAATTTTGTTTGTTTGTAAATTGAGGTTAGATCAATGATTACTTTTTTAGTAGCAGAAGAAATCAAGGATTTGTTTGTTGACATTTCTTAAAGTATCAACTGTAATCAATACAATAATAAAATAATTTGTGCTTCATGTGCGTCTGCCACAAACGAATGATCTAATTGTATACATAAAACATGTCAATAATTCTTGGCACACCTTGGTTTAATTGTTTCAAGTGCTATATCTTCTTAAATTAACCACAGGTTATCAGGAATTTTCTCTAGGTAGAGCTCAGAACAGATTTAGCTCAGTAAAGTTTACACATGACGTAATAAAATATTCAGAAAGAGAATCATTAAATCCCTAAAAATGGAGAACCGAATCAGATGTTTTGAAGAAATAGCTGCTGACGTTTTTGATACAGAGAATGTAGTGACCGATTCGTCTTCTGATCAGGTAAAGAGTCTGAGTATTTTTATGAAATATCATCATTTACTTAGTGTAATAGCTCTCCAAATCAGGAATAATTCAGCTGTCTTCATATTTTTATAGAGGCTGTAAGTTTATCTTGGCTTACTGAAATCCCAATAAAATGGGACCTCTAATAACAGATTACTTCGCCAAAATTACTAACACTAACCAGTCCATCATTACAAATAAAAGAGATAGAAAAACAGTACCTAAATAATCCTCATATCCACAATAATCTTGAGCCACAATAGTGCCCCCACTAATTATATCACATCGACGCGAAAACACTTACCATGGATTCAGTATGTGATTATGAATCCCCCTGCATTCAGGGCCCGCATCACCTGGCAGTGCAGGAAAATGATAGTTAAGAAGTGGAGCCTATCCCCCAAAATCATATTGTGGCTGTACATAGCTGTGATCCGCCCCATGATCGCTTATGCGGTCGAGGTCTGGTGGCCCCGCATGCAGCTGGTTACAACTTCCAACAAACTACAACGCCTGCAGAGACTGGCCTGCGTTGCGACCACTGGCTGTATGAGGACTACTCCGACTGCAGCAATCGAAGCCATGCTGGGTCTGACCCCGCTCCACCTGTTTATACATGTGTGTGTCTCTCTCCCCAGAGATTAATTGCATTAAGACGCACCGCCGCCCTTGTCGATTCCTCATACAGCCAGTGGTCGCAACGCAGGCCAGTCTCTGCAGGCGTTGTAGTTTGTTGGAAGTTGTAACCAGCTGCCTGCGGGGCCACAAGACCACGACCGCGTAAGCGATCATGGGGAGGGTCACAGCTATGTACAGCCAGAGTATGATATTGGGGGATAGGCTCCACTTCTTACCTATCATTTTCCTGCACTGCCAGAAGGTGATGCAGGCCCTGCATGCAGAGAGATTCATAATCATATACTGAATCCATGATAACAGGCTTCGCGTCGATGTCCCTGGCACCCTGTATATTCATGTCATTTTGTATATAATATTCATCAATGTCAACGTGTATGTAAAACGAAATATTAAAAAAAAATGCAAAAAAAACCAATGTCATTGTGTAAAAGAGAATGGGCGTTTTGGTACCCGAAAACTAATAACACCCAATAAAAATAATTTATACGGTTTTAAAGGTCTAATTATGAAGAACAATAGTTGTTAAGGCGACATTAATCACGCAAGGCCACTGGCATATATCGGCGTCTTAAGAGGGATAGTCACAGTTTACTGTCTGTTCAGAGATATACAACCCCCATAACAACTATTGTTCTACTAATTAGACCTTTAAAACCATATACAGGGTGGCAGGGACTATTACCATGGATTCAGTACATGATTCTGAACTATTGCAACTGCATTGAAATTTTTCGTTGATTATTATAAAACCATGGTACCCGTTTTCGCGTCGATGTCCCTGATACCCTGTATAAATTATTTTTATTGTTTGCAATTTGTTTTCGGGTACTAGCTTCCATACAGTTTTGCCCACCCTCCTTTAATTGGAGCAGGTCAATCCCAGCTGTTTCATCCTACTGTTTCAGTAAAAGTATGTAATATGTTGCAAAAATACAGTTACCATCATGGTATATTAATTTAAAATATAACAATAATTTATAATTTACAGATTGATGTTGAGACAATGATATTAAAAATTTACAAACAGTTTGAAAAAAATGCTGAAATTGAACCAGAAATCCCTGTAGTCAGAAAAAGAGTTCATAGTCAACTGTTAAAAGATTGTCTGGGTTCTTTACCACAGAGCTATGAATGCTTGGATGCAAGTAGAACATGGATAGTCTACTGGGTCCTTCACTCTTTGTGGCTACTTAATGATATGCCTGATGCAGAAACATTATCTGATGTAGTAAAGTTTTTGACGCTATGCCAGCATGAGGAAGGTGGGTATGGTGGTGGCCCAGGACAGTACCCCCATCTTGGAACTACTTATGCTGCTGTAAATGCTCTTAGCATTATAGCCACTGAGGAAGCATACAACTCCCTGGACAGAAGCAGTTTACAAAAGTTTTTATGGACTGTGAAAGATGTTGATGGATCATTCGCCCTGCACAAGGGTGGGGAGCAAGATATACGAGGTGCCTACTGTGCCGTCAGTATAGCCAAAATATCAAATACATACACGGATGCTTTGTTTGACAAAACAGCAGAATGGATAGTCAGCTGTCAGACATATGAAGGTGGATTTGCTGGGTGCCCTGGCATGGAGGCCCATGGAGGATATGCATTCTGTGGGATTGCATCTTTGGCATTGCTGAATAAAACACAGTTATGTGATATTGATGCACTATTAAGGTGGTGTGTAAATCGCCAAATGCGAGTGGAAGGTGGCTTCCAAGGAAGAACTAATAAATTGGTGGATGGTTGTTATTCGTTTTGGCAAGGAGCTGCATTTCCAATAATCAGTGCTATTCTTTCCCAAGGTGAGTATCTTTATAGATTTTGTTTCATGATATTCTTTGTCATTATTATCCCATTAAGCAATCATCTACTATGTCCCCGTAAGCGCTGAATTTACGGTATATTTTTAGGATTTCATAGCCTAATGACAAAAACAGAACTCTTATGATTACGTCCTGACGATGTGTCCGTATCCTATGTTTCACATCCATTTTTCTGGTAGACAGTGCTAATGCAAGGGTATTTGCATCATATGAATGAAATTTGGAAGGAAGGTGTATTCTATGAACTAACCGTACGCAAAATACGCCCTTGGACTTGGAGTTGCGAACAGCAGCCCGTTTTACTATACTATTCTATTAACAGCTATACATATATATAATTGGTAGTGATTACGAGAAAAAAAAAGGGGTGGCTTTCCCCAATATTCATATATATTCCCTGGACTGCCTGTTGCTTGGTGTCGAGGCCCACCAGTTTTCCGGTTGTGCGTGGGTGAACTCCTGTAGCCACCTGCGTAGTTGGTTAAAGGGGATGAATACGATAGGTTCGCGTTCACAGACTGACGCGCTGGATCCTCTCCTAGCTAGTTCTTCAGCTGCGTCGTTACCTAGCGATCTGCCGTGTCCTTGTATCCATTGCAGTGTCACTGTATTGCGGCTAGATACCGTTACTCGTTCTAGTGCAAGCTTCGAGGTAATATATGTTTTTCCTAAGGATTGGAGAACTGAGGCGCTGTTGGAGAATATACGTATATGCGTGTCCGTATTGTCCTCCTTGCTTCTATTACTGGCTTAGACCGCTTGTATGATGACCACACACTCCGCCTGATAGACGTTGTTGAACATTCACAGCGGGCTGGATATATTTATGTTAATGTCGTGTGAGAAGACTCCCACTCCGGTAGCGGAGTCGGTCTTCCATCCGTCGGTGTATACTCTCTTCTCTTTCGGGCCTGAATAGTCGTAGAATACTGTTCTTCTGTGAATATTATGCTGTAGTGTTTGTGAAAGAAGTGTAGTTTCGGGGCTTGTCGTAAGGTGATGCCATCATTGGTTGTGATTTGATCGCATCTTCCTTTTGTTTTTAGGTTACCTCCCCCACACGTAAAGTGGGGATGTTTTTTTTTCTCGTCTATCCCATGGTGTGGGGTGAAAGGTCAGGGATCTGTTTGCGAAATATTAAGCTTTCAAGTGCAAATTTTTGTTAAAGTGCCCCCCTACCAGCTAAATGGTTGGTTTTGGATATGTGAAAAAAATCACGGCAGTAGTATACGTATACAACGAAATTAAAAGGAAAACAATCACAGCAAAGTACGCTCTACAAATTAACGAGTAATAATAGACGAACTTACATTTGCAATTGAAAAAATATGTTCTTCCCTCAGACCAATAACGAATAAAACTAATAAAAAACCAAGAAATAGCGCTGCGAACAATACAGTGAAGCATGCCAAAACTGCACCTCCGCTCTGTGCATACACGCTCACACGCACCCATTTACAATGAAACTGCAATCAAACTTCACCTCACTGAGTGCACACATATTTACGAAACCGGCTTCTCGTCACTGTTGACAGCGCTCTGTCTTGGTTTATTATTTGGTCTGAGGTTCTCCCATACATTCCGTATGGGAGAACATGTTTTTCAACTACAATGTTAAATTTGTTCTTGGGATAAATTCATCCCATCTACGGAAGTTCCGTAGATGGGATGAATTTATCCCAAGAACAAACTACGGACCACGCACAATGAAGGGTACCGTAACGGAACCCTTCATTATGCGTGGTCCGACACGCACTTGGCCGTTCGCCGGTTGTTCCAAAGATAAGTGGTAGTTGTAGTGTCGTAAATTTTATCTTTTTTGTGATTCTCTTCACAAAGTTTGGTTTTTGTAGGGTTCACTGCAAGTTGGTGTTTTTTCCATTCCTCTACTATTCAAGGCTTGGCGCTTATAGTTGCATAGTGTTTTCGTGGGCGCCGCGTTATGGATTGATATAACTTAAAAAACACTTTGAAACTAAAGTTTTGAAAAAGATATGCCGTGTAGTTTTTCAGTTATGGAATGTTTTCGCTCACAACCGCAGGAATAGAATGTTTTGCTGCTGATAAAATCAATATTGTCCATGAAACCTTCCACTGTGCGTAGTCCGAGCCTTTGGCCGGTTGTTGTTGTTTCGGGTGCAACCTCGAGTACAACCTACGACACTCGCTCGTCTCTACTCTGTAGGACATGGGTGTTTTTTTTTTTGGGATTGTTATCTCGCAGGTCAACCTATGAGGTTGTCGGCTGCCTAGGAGGTTGTGTTAACTGGACTTTCCTGTGGGTGCCTCAATAAATTAAGGCCCCCAGCCAGAGCATCAAACTTATAAACTAAGCTAGGTACTTCACGCTAAGGGCACCCCCTGTGGGGTACGGACCTCGGCTTAGGGCATCGCCGTCGCTGGGGGAGGACAGCAAGGGGTCAGGCTGGATTGGATTAATATTATTATTAGGGGGTTTAAAACTACAGACTCAGCGGCGCAGGTTGCCTGTAGTAAGGGTCGGGGCGGGAAGGACATTTGTGTAAAAATAATCGGTATTTTATAGTTTGACCGATACCGCTGTACTGCGCCTATAGGAATGCGTGGCGAGGCGGGGGACGGGTCGCCGTGAGCATTGACGAATAAGCGGCCTGCACTGCCCCCCGCCTCTCGCCGCGCACGTATCTATTACCCCATTTACACTCAGCAGCAAAATACGACGACGTATTTTCTTTTTTAGAAGTAGTTTTTTTTTTTTATATTGAACAATTACGTATTGCATGAAACAGCGCAGACACCGTAATTATTTCGACATCTGCACTTGCCGAAAGTCAAAAGCGATTTGAGTGGCAGGGCTGAATGTAAACACACACTTCTCTCGATCCTGCTTCTGCAGTATTTATGGAATTATTGACGGCAGCGCGAGGAGCAGCGGCGGACGCTGAATGTAAATGAGGCATATCGCTCGGTAAAGCGGTGTCAGTCAAACTAGGTATAATGAAAATGTTGCGATGTTATATTATTTAGCACTTTTCATACCTATTTAATACTCACATAAAAAAATATTTATTTTCAGAAAATAAAGAACTAATTGAAACAGTACTTTTTAATCAAGGTGCCTTACAAGAGTACATAATTGTATGTTGTCAAGCCTTACCTGGTGGTGGTTTTATCGATAAACCTGGCAAGTAAGTATCCTTATTATATTTTTTACGTAAGACGTATAAAAAATAGCGGCCGGAGCTTCGCTGAACAAAGTGAGGCACAGGCACTCATAGTGAGACAGCTCGATTGTACCGTAGGCCACATGAGTCGGTGGTAACACTTTGACTTTGGCTACCCCTGGTTTAATTCAAGTGTTGTTTGCTATTAGTGAACTACGCTAGTTCAATAATAGCAAACAACATCTGAATTAAACATTAACGTGGATCCTTTCCATGAGGGATTTGTTCTTATGGATCAAATCTAAGTTTGAGAGCTGTATTAATGATTTTAATCATTTTATACTGACAAGACGTCGATTGCAATAAATCGCGATGAATAAATGAGCTTGTGATAAGTTATGTAATATTATTTTATGTACCGATGATGGAAATAAAACTATGATACCCTAATTCTGTTAATACATATTTGTTATTGTTATGGTCGCGAATCATATTTTGATCTAGATACAACCTGACACTTACCTGCAAATAGCAAAAAAATCTAAGAAAATTGAATTTCGCGGGCTACCACTGCGGATCCACCTGAGTGTTTATTCCGAAAGTGGGCAACGTCGCAAATAGATGTCAAATATTTCGCTGTTTTGATTAATTTTGCAATATTACTGTATGGAAATATGAAATGTGGCTAACTAGCGCACTAGAATACTAATAATGAATTGCAATTATAAAACTGAATTTGATGTTGTAACCGTTTTAGGTGTAAGAAAAAAGCGGCCAAGTGCGAGTCGGACTCGCCCAGGAAAGGTTCCGTAGGAGCAAGTAACACAATATAAAAGTTCTTGTAGTTCGTTGTAACTTTGAAATTAAATGTTTATTTTTATTTTTATATTTGAGTTGATTGAATGAAAGGTAAATTGCGGTTTACAATTTATGACGTAAGTATTAAAAAAAAAACTACTTACTAGATCTCGTTCAAACCAATTTTCGGTGGAAGTTTACATCCGGTAATGTACATCATATATTTTTTTTAGTTTTATCCTTCTCTTATTTTAGAAGTTACAGGGGGGGGACACACATTTTATCACTTTGGAAGTGTCTCTCGCGCAAACTATTCAGTTTAGAAAATAATTATACTAGAAACCTCAATATCACTTTTGAATACCTATCCATAGATACCCCACACGTATGGGTTTGATAGGAAAAAAAAATATGAGTTTCAGTTCTAAGTATGGGGAACCCCCAAAATGTATTGTTTTTTTTTTCAATTTTTGTGTGAAAATCTTAATGCGGTTCACAGAATACATCTACTTACAAAGTTTCAACAGTATAGTTCTTATAGTTTCGGAAAAAAGTGGCTGTGACATACGGACGGACAGACAGACATGACGAATCCATAAGTGTTCCGTTTTTTGCCATTTGGCTACGGAACCCTTAAATAGGCATTTGGAATTTCCAAATACTTTTTTTACATCTAAAACTAAATAGTCGGTGTTAATTATTGTATTTCATAATCAATATTTTAGTTCGCTACATTTATTATTTCTCTATAGTAATATTACCAAATTAATCAAAACAGGTAAATATTTGACAACTATTTGCGACGTTGCCAGCTTTTAGGATAAACGGTCATAAGTGTTGCTTGGTTTATCTAGTGGCCCATGGTTTCCAAGGATGTGTAAAGCAATTATATTTTTAAATGCTGCAATATTGTTGTTGACCTTCATTTCATGACAAACTTCAGGTGGTACTCCAAGTCGTTATTAATTATATCTTATCCTATTGTTTCAGGCATAGAGATATATATCACACTTGTTATGCTTTGAGCGGACTGTCAGTGGCGCAACACGGCACTGGGGCTGGGGACCCGTACGTTGTCGGCAGACCTAGCAATGAACTCAACAGAATACACCCCCTTTACAATGTGGCACCACATCTCGCCTACAATGCTGTTCATTACTTCATCAGGCATCCGCCACCAGTCAAGGACAAAAATTAATTTTGTGTCTGAACACAAACCTCTAAAGCTTAGCTTAGATGAATATTGCACCATAGTTTTGCTTTACCTATGCCTTGGTAAATATGTTTTTCAATGTGTTGATATAGAATTATGTGGATGATTGTATAAACATCCTACATTATAATAATAATCTAAATTGATGTTCATTTACACTCGTACTTATCTGAAATTTCTTATTATAAAATAAAAAGCATTATTTTGTTAGGGTAAGTGATAAAATAAAACTTTTCCAAAGTGTGCTATAATAAATGTCTGTCATTATGATCCTACATTTGAATTCATAATATGAACGCAATGCTTTAGTATTATATATAAAGTTTTTAGTTACAAAATAATGCTTTTTATTATTATCTGTGGTCGAAGTTGCTATGGCGCGTACCCTCGCGGTGGAATGTTGAATTTGGTCGCCGTATAATTAGCGATATTATTTATTATGTCTTTGTTAAAATTGCATGAATTTAGTTATAGTAGTGTATGAAACTGCGCAATAACTAGGTATCAAATACTTGAGTGATATAAACGCACACCCGTGTTAAAAACTCCTGTTTTGCAATACTTTCATAAACTAGGTACTAGCGACTCAATTTACATTCCCGCGGAACGAAATACCTCTTACCACGTCAGGTTTAAAAGTTCCAGCCAAACCAATGGGCTCGGATATAAGGTGAGAGATTTTTTTGAGTTCCTAGAAGTGAGTCTCCTCACTTCTAGGAACTCAAAAAAATCTTTTAAAAATCCAACCATTTTAAACTTCGTTCCACTTTTTGAGTATTCTATAGTCTAAATTGCACTCGATTATTCAGTTCATGAAAAATTTCTTTACGAAAAATCGGTTCTGCAGCAATGTCAATTGAGTCTTTATTGTGCGCGTCATCGTCATGTGATTATGCTTTCACTATGACTTTGATTACATCTATTTCCAATCAAAAATAAAACGGTGTTACGAAATTAATGTAAGAGTTATCCCTGCTTTGTAGAAATCAATAGTTAAGTAGGTAGGTACTTATGCACCTGTGTATGGTCTGTTCCAAAAGAGATGACATGAAAGTGTAAACTAACCCTGTTCAGGTTAAATTCTTAAAAATCACTCACTAAAGGGAGTTAGACATTTTGCATATTTTGATCTTTACCAGCTACATCATTGGTAAGTGCAATAATAACGGTGCAGTTTTAGTAAAAAAAATATGTGTTCGATTCCTAGCTCAGGCAAAAGCTTTTTTTTCAAGAAGACAAAAAAATTCAGTGCTTCTTTCCTCTAAAATGTAGGCTATGCTTCCTTTGACCACTTTGCCCTAATACCCATAATTTCGGATTTAGCCCTGATATGCCATCGAAAAAAATCACTGTATAAACTGAAATAACAGCTCAGACTGAAGACAGATTTTTCATTTACCATAATACAATATTTCATTAGTACCTAATGCTATTATTTATTTTTGAAGATTCATACATTTTGCTCATTGGCTTTTGAATTTCGCGGGCTACCTTAGCACATCCCCCTGAATTAAATTGTTATGATGCTGTCCTTAATATTTAACTTGTTTGAATGATGATTCAAGAGAACTATTAAAAATTAAACATTGAAATTTCTTATTTTCATCACAAATATCATTCCAGCCCATTTTATTTACGTCGTGCTTGAGTTCTGGTCGAAACTTAGGTACGTATGTAGATTAGTCGGAACATAAATCTATATACGAACCTAAGTTACATACGAAGAAGAAACCCATCATCCTCCACAGAGATGTTTCATTTCTATTTTTATTAAATCCGTAGAATGGAAATATTATAAACACTGCATTTTATTATGCTATAATTTATTTCGTCGTCTTTGATATTATAATAAAAATGTAACTATAACAGGATATTTCTCTTTAACTTAATCATATCTGTAATACATAAGAAACCTCTACATATTTTTATAGAAAACAAATATGCAACTTTAACAATTTGTGTGATGATGATAAACTTTAAAAAGCAATATATATTTGGTAATAGTTGATGTACTGTTGTTTCAATTCACACCAACACAAATTCCTCTGATTCAATGTCTGTATCACTGTCTTGGATATTTGGAGTCACCCAGTTTTGCTCTGTTTCATAGATAGAGTATCTAACATTAGGAAAATTCATAACATTACTACAAGAGCCACTGTTTAGAGTGAATATAGGATACTCAAAATTAGTAGTAATTCCCTGGGGGACTAGGAATGATTGTATTATATTAATATAAGTTTCTAAATCATGCTGTGTTGCCAGGTAAAAGCCTATACAACATGAAGGATCCATTTTACTAAGAGGCATTTTTCTTGGAGATCGGCAATGAAATGACTGTAAGGAAAAGTTGGGTTGCCATACATCAACCATTTCCTGACAGTAATGAGGATCTAAATGAATAAGTCTATCATCTTGGTAACCCACAAAGTACAGTGAATGTTTGGGTCGTCCCCCAATAATTCCAATGCAGAAGTCTAATGTAAGCAGGGATGTAAGGCAAGGGCCATAAATAGGATTAAATTTATCAGAACCCAACTTTACAGGTACTAAAAGAATGAGTGATTTCCAAGAACCATTTGGTAAACGACAAAGTGAAAATACATCTTGAATATAAATAGTTGAATCTTGAGCAACATACACTTCCAAATTATCAAATTCATAATTTTCCTTTGAAGCAGCTGCCATGACTGCTTTTAAGCAGTGCGCAACAGATGCAGGGCCATACCAGTCTCCTGGTTTCTTTCCCAGTGCTTCTCCCAGACTCACCATCTGGTGTATAGATAGAGGACTGTTAACTGATGACTTGTCACCAAACCATTTGATTATCATGCGGTGTAGACAATCCTCTTGGAATTCCCTGGCATTTTGTATAGCTTTCTCTGGAGACCACCTCCAAGACCGCCCAAGAAAGTGAGTCACTAAAGCTTGGGCCAGCAACATTTGTCCACTTCGGAGCATGCAACCCCAACCACAGTCAGTGGTAAACGACGAACCAGACATGGTAGGAAATTCTCTTCTGTAGGTCATCCAAATTTTGCTGATGAAATCAGATTTAAAACCTTCAATACCTTCACCATATATCTGCTCAATCGGCTGGTGTGCAGTTGCTTCTGTACCTATTTCTGTAGAAGATTCTAATGATCCAGTCGGACTTAGTTTACGATGGTAGCATCGTCCTAGTAGCCATACTGGTGATTCCTTTGAAAAGCTGGTTTTCAATTTGACTGTCCATCCAAACTTCACGTTATTCCACATGGATAGGAGGCGGGATTCAACCTTACCTTTAAGATCGATTAGGTCCTCCGAACCATCGCGAGCATTTGAACCTGCTGCTTTATTTCTATCAACATTTATCCCTGATGCATTTTGCGTGATACCGTTCTCAGATGGTTTCAGTTCAGAGTTATGTGCAACAATGCTACTAGAGCCGTTCATTATATTAAATTTGCATTTTACCTACTGTTACTGTTGGAATAATCCAATATTTATTGACTAATCAGCAGTACGTTTTATCTTTATCAGAACAAGGTTCAGTCCCCATCTTCAAAAAATTCTTGCAGTCTTAAGATTACAGTATTTGCACTGAATTGTTTACGGTACTAACAGCACATCTGTTTAACTTTATAAATAAAAATAATGCTATTCTCGTAAAATAGGAATAAAAACATTACGGCGAGAGAATATGAAAGAATTACACACGCACGACCACTGACAAGTAGGTAATGTAAATGTAATAACACACACACACAAATGACAAATTGAGCCACAGATAAACTACAAAAGGAACAGCTGTCAGCCACCATAGAATTAGTACACACGGCTACACATCAAGCTATACAATTCCAGTTAATGCTGATCTCCCATTGTATAGGATGTCCGTACAATACGAGGTCAGCTTATACTGGAAAAGCATAGCTTGATGTGTAGCCGTGTGTACACTATTTATTCTAGCATGGGACTGAAGACTGAAATCAGAGATACCTAATAAATACTAATTCCATGGCTGAAATCTAATTCTGCATACACACCGGCCCAATGAAGGCCAAGGAATGGGGTTCGTTGGTCCCTTATTATAATAATATTAGCTAACGCCAACGATCGGTCGTTGGTGTGTGCCGGCGATCCGAATCCGAAGCGTGGCGGTAACATCAAACGGATAGAAGCAATCGATCGATCCTTTGCTCGGTATTTAGTTGAAATTAAGTTAGAAAGTTACGGTTTCCTAGAAAAGCGGTGGCCACACTTGAGGACTGTCATGAAATCAGTTTCGTTTTGACATCGACATCTCTGACCATTGAGATAGAAAATAACACAGACTAGTTAGCTTCAGACAGGGCACTCTCATAGAGTAAAAATCGACTCTGCTAAGGTTCACATATCATGGATGACAGCTTTTTTTTTTTTAATGTAGTGTTGCTTCCGGCGCGGAATTGTAGGCAAAGGCGTGGTAAGGCGTCATCCTAAACGGTTTTCTTGCTACGAATTGGTAATTTTAATTTCACTTTTAACATATTGCAATAATTGCAATGTTTTTGCAATTATTGCAATATGTTCTACGAATAAGTTAGAAAGGGAATGGTGGGTAAAATAAAACTTTTCTTATTACTTACTTTCATTTCTTTTTATTTTTTAATTTTGTTTTATATTTATTCAATGGTTTTAATTACACATGAGACAACGAAGGTTTACTTTTCAGTCGGAAGACATCTGTGCCTTTTAATATTTTAACATTACATTACATTTACATTTTTCTGTTTAACATTACACCAATTAAATACTGCTAATCTTAAATTAAATGCGAGAAAGCATTCAGAAACAGCATCCTTATGCAATTCACAATTTATGAAGTCAAACACTATGATTTTTAATACTTTTTATAATAGGACTCTGTTCAGAATGATTTTCAAAGTATTTGTTTGCTTCTTCTTGCACGTGAATGGACATTTCGTCTTCCATGCCTTGCTGAGCTTTGAATGCTTTCGCTTCGACACAGTTCGATAGCTCAAAGACTCAGGGGAACAAAGTAACTCAGAATCCGCAAGAGAAAGTTGTTTTAATGTAAAAAATCTTACCTATTTTTTCACAGCTTCAAATATTTGAGGATTGATACCTGATTCTATATTTAATTCAGAAATAATTTTGTTAAGTGTGTATTTGGATGGCAAAATAAATATTTTTAAATAAATAGTTTTCATTATTGCCATTGCTATCAATTTTACTTCATCCGAGAATCGCTGACCCCTGGCTTTTTAGAAAACTGTTTAATTTGCATCCTCAAAAAAGCTTTTGCCATTGGATTTAATTTTTCAGTGAGCTTTACAAAAGACTTTTCTGTTAAAAAATTTAATGCCTTTTTTGCTCGTAAATTGATATTAGCTGCCTTCTTGACTTACACCTATATTCTAAGTCGTCACCTCGAAAGCTCCTCGACTCACAACTCAGTCAAGGAACCTCAAGGCGTGCCTCGAAAGATCCTCAAAATCGGTATTCATAGTCGTAAGACTAAGGAAATTATGAGGTTCCTTGAATGAGTGTGAGTCGAGGTGATACGTCATGAATACGTCATTATTTGGAGGAATATTCCGTTTATTATATTGGCTAAACTTATTTTTAGAACAGTCTGTGAGAGCGTTACCTACCTGTGGTTTTCAACTTGAACTGTCACATTTGTCAAATGAAAGTAGATAGAGTGATAAAAATAAACACACTAATAATTTATCCACTTGAACCAAAAACCATGACCTGGGCAAAAAATAAGGTGATACTTGAGAACTGAATGGCTTGAGAACATAAAAATACTTCTTTATGCGTTTCCTAAAATATCAGTTCATCTTGAAATTTCCTGATGCATAAAATCGTAAAGCGGCTAATATTTGGGTTATGGGTGGAGTTGACAATCCACGTCTGTTACCACCACCAATATCTTGAAACAATAGTGGTAACAAAAAGCTCACCACAATATATTTTATAAAGCGAAATCTCATTTTAAATAAATCATCATAAAACCCAATTGGATTTTCTGCATCTCGTAAGTAGCGCCACGATACCTAATTGTTATTATCGTAAAAATATTCAATAAATTCTTCAAAAGACATAACGAAAAGAGGATGAAATACGCTTTTTTTGGTTAAAAACTTCCTCAAGGTAGATCGCGACGTACCTTATATTTGACAGTTGGTTCCTCAACTCAAACTCACCTTGACTGAGGAAATTCTTTAACATGAGGAGTAAAATTGCAACTATGAATATCAAACTACCTAAGTGAGGTTGAGTCGAGTCGAGGAAATCATGAGGTTTTGACTTAGAATATAGGTGTTAGTGTATTCCTTGTAAAGCCTAGAACAATGCGGCGACAGCTTATTTTTCGTATGTATGATACGCCGTCTTCTCTTTGTAGATGGAGTACAATGAACAACTTCTGAAAAATAAATAATTTAATTGATTACCATATCAAATGGTTTCCCCTATATACTCTGACCATTTAGGTAATTTAGTATACTATTACTATTTATTTACAAACAACCGAAAATCTACAATCTTACAAATGAATATAAATATAACTTAAAATTCACTAAATGTTCATTTATGTAAATGTAAGGTTGCTAATCTTAGCTGACAGAATATAAATGATTTTCAGTTGTAGCAAAAATAGTTATGAATGGGTACTTACTTCCCATAACTAATATTTAAACAATTTGTATTTCTTACCTACTATTGGTATGGTCCTTTAATGACTTTATGTCCACATCCAGATGTAGACGGCAAAGTCTGTAATGAAGAAATTACATCTGCTTCCATTTCTGAAATGTAAATTTATACTCATATTAATTATCATTATTAAAAACTAAACATTGAAGGAGCTTGCAAGAACAATAATATTTAAATTACAGTCCGTTGCACCCTGCACAATTAGTGCTGCCACCAAGATACTGACAACATGATTACGTGACCTATTTCCTTAATATAAGGCTCATCGATATGACAGGCAAATGAGTGTGAACACCTATAGATGTAATAATAATCAAACATAAATTGTGTCTCGTCCACTGTCTCTGAATGTTTTAAATACTTAAAATCGTTAAATATTACTGCTTAAACTGAGGGCATGCTTCTTGTTGAGAACAAAGTGTCTACACTAATAAACTGTACAAGTTAGCATGTAGTGCAGTAGTAAAACATGTACAGATCATAAATAAAATATAAATTGACTAAGTCATAATATTCAAATAGGTACGTACCAGAGTTGTTGGTTATTAATGCATCAGTTTGAGGGAGACCACTGGATATCTCGCGAGCAGTACACAACGTTGCATAGCCGTCGCCGTCGGTGCAGACGAATTATATCGCGCGTTGTTGAAACTTCTTTTCGAAATGATTTCGACATACAAACTGTTTGCGAAGTTTTTGGAAGCTCAAGCTTCGCAGTCTTTCACAGTGTAACCATTTTTTGAGTCCTATCTCACTTTTAGGAAACATAATGAAAACTGTCGTCCTTTCGTCTACTAGCACAAATCATAACACAGCACTTGCATGTTTGCATGTTGCACGATAATATTACAGCTGCAGAAATCGAGAGGATAAGTTACGGAAATAAATCAACGTAGAATTTCACACGATCAAGGATCAACTTTGAAAAACAAACTTCAAATTCAAAAGTTTGTGACAGATCAACAAACATAGCGTCATTCAGGCAGAAGTACGGAAGGCGGGAGGGGAGGGAACTGTCAAATGAGATATGTGAACCATAGACGATACCATAGACATAAGGTTAGGATATTTTACTTGAAGATTACCCGACCTGGAAAATAATTATAAGTCTTGTCTCCGTCACACATCTCATTAAATTATTTTGTTGTTAGCTTTGGTTGTAAGCCAAAGAGTAAAGTAACTATACAGAGATTGTAAGCTGCGTTCGCAGTGTCTAGAAACATAAATCCAATAAATTTATTTCACGTAATGTTTATTTTCGTATATTTTAATGATCCCTAAGATCCATACGACCCATTGATCGCTTCAATCTTGATTACCTATTATTTAAACTGGGCATGAAGAGATAGAAAAAATGACGGAATCAAAATTACAAAATATAATGAAGATAGAAGAATACAGCGCAATTGTCGAAGACTTCAATAAACTTACATCATACAGCCGAAAATCCGAAAATGAATTGAAAAAGAAGTATAAACAGTGAGTATCCTTGTGTGTACTTATTTTATGTTTCAAATTATTGCACACAATCAAGATTAAATTGAATTACATTTACAGCTTACCACCATCTACTTTGGGCAGTATAATATCATTATTAGTACAGAGATCAATGAAACACAGTTACAGGAAATCTCCACAAATTTCAAGCAAATATCATGAATTTTATGAAGGATTAATGCGGGACAAGAGTAAAGAAAATGTCATTTTACAGTGAGTGTTCATTATAATATAATAATCATTTACTTACTTAATTTTAAAATGAAAGTTCTTAAACAATAAAATTTTTCTTCAAACAGGCTTTCAGATTGTCAAGGAATCAGTCCTGCATTGTTTGCAAGATCACTTTTACAAAGTGTGTACTCTGATTCATCATTAGCTAAAAAATGCATCAAGGATACAACTTTAATTGAGGAGAAGGACTTAGCTTATCAAGTGTTCATGGTATGATATAATTATTTACTTAATATAATACACATAATTGTAGAAGTACCTGTTAATCCTGATACCTGTTGTCAATGGGCAAAATATCTCAGTTTTTTTTTCAAATTCATTTAGTGAGTGTCATTGGCAAGACAAATATAATGGTACCTCATTTGTTGAAATCAATCAAGCCTATACATATACTAAAATTATTAAAAAAACGAAAATGGTCATTTAGCTAAAACTTTCAGACAGATTATTTTTTATGGATGGCTTAGTAAAAGTTTCTCCTTAATGGAAAAAAGAATGACAGAATGACTTGTTAGTGGTGGATATTTGGGCCATGCCTTTTAACCCAATGTCTTTTCTATGTTTCAGGGTATTATGAATGATAACCAATACGGTCCCTATGCAGATATAATAAAACAGTAAGCTCTTGAATGATTTAATATTATTTAAAATATTTTATGTTAACTGAAGTATCTTTTCATCAACCATTAAGTGCTGGGTTTGGATACATGTCGAACATCAATATTTGTTTTAATTTCAGGTCTATAGGGTTAGAGTATGAGTTAAGATTAGAAAGAGAATTAAGACTAATGAACATCACATTTTCTGATGAAAATGTTCTGCGGTCACGAGGTTATGACAAAACACCAGATTTTAAGTTAGATGTACCTATTGCTGTTGATGGATTCATTGTCAACTGGGTTGAAAGTAAAGCACTCTTTGGAGATGAAGAAAATCACTCAGGATACCTAAAAGAACAACTTCTATGCTATTGGAACAGATTTGGACCTGGGCTAGTCATATACTGGTTTGGATACTTAGAAACCTTGGATTCCACTCCTGAAGTAAATAGCATGTTTATATTACGCACTAGTTTTCCAGAGAAAACAAGCATTACCCAGTATAAAATGGATATTTAATAATCAAAAATAATAAAGAACATGGAAACTCTGAAAGTATTTTATTTCAGATTTTGTTGAAAAGATTAGTGTGCATTTTGATAAGTGTAGATGCAGTCATCTGCAAACACTTTGTGTTGAACTGAATGACTGAATAGATACAAAAACAGGGGGTATTTTGAGATGGGGCAGTAAGGGTAGGTACCTTAATCGTTGTAACTACAGGAAAATGGTCTTAGGAGCTTTACTTAACTTTTTGAGAGACTGATCTGCAATCATAGATTCAGAAGAAAATTATACTAAGTACTTACTAATAGATACCAAAAACAGGGTGAATTTTGAGACGGGGCAGTAAGGGTAGGTACTTTAATCGTTGTAACTACAGGAAAATGGTCTTAGGAGCTTTCCTTAACTTTTTGAGAAACTGATCTGGTTTCACAGATTCAGAAAAAGAAACCGGCCAAGTGCGTGTCGGACCACGCACAATGAAGGGTTCCGTAGTTGTGATGAATTTATCCCAAGACCAAAGTTAACATTGTAGTTGAAAAACATGTTTTCCCATACGGAATGTATGTTTTTAAAACCGCAAATTTAAGTTGGTTGATTATTACTCGTTAACCTGTACAGCCTTCATATGACTTAAATCTGATAGTTTTCCTTTTAATTTCGTTATATAAACTACTGCTGTGAATTTTTTCACAAGTCCAAGTACAACCATTTAGCTAGAAGGGGGGACACACACACACTTGACTCTAACAAAAAATTTCAGTTAAAAGCTTAATATTTCTCAAACGGATCCCAGAATCCAAAAATGGTTTTCACACACCACCAATATTTTTGAACGACCTTAGTAAAGATACCCTACAAAATGGGGTAGACGAGAAAAAAAAAAAACCCACTTTACGTGTAGGAGAGGTTCCCTAAAATAATAAATGTATTCTTGATTTTATTTTACCAATTTGTCGGCATGATTAATATGTATACATATGCCAAATTACAGCTTTCTAGTATTAACCGTCTCTAAGCTAACCCGCGGACAGACAGACGGACATGGCGAAACTATAAGGGTTCCTTGTTCACTACGGAACCCTAAAAAAACTATATACTTACAAAAAAAAAATTGCAATCGGCTCTGTTTCTAATAAGTATCAGAAACTCTACACTATATCAGGCCAACTCAGGTGTGTGATGTATTAGAAAATTCAGAAATCACAAAAAAACTTTTCCCATACATTAAGTAGGTTATTCATAAATAGTATATTAGATAGTTTGCCTAGGGAGCAAACAACTATATTTAAGGCGAGAGTGTTTCATTGAATCCAGAACGATTCTAAAGTAGAATCCTGAGTGCAGCGAGGTACCGTCAAACGGGGTAAATAGATAGGTTTTCGATCTTTTTTAACGATTTTCGTAATGTTGCAGAATTGATACACATTTTTCTAAGCATATATTTGTTGAGTCTTGGGCCAAATTACTGAAATATATCCATTTTTATTAAGATATGTTTATAATTAATAAGAAAAACCTCAAAATATACGTGATTTCTATTTGCTTCCCATCAGGGGACAAAAATCACGCCTTTTTTTTGAGGATGGGAAGTCATCAAATGAATTCTCCCGCTCTGGGCGAAGCGGGAGAGTGTGTCAGACATTTACTGACTAAAACCCACCCGTGTTCCTTCCATTGCCTGTGTGCCGGGGCCGCGATATCCCTTTCGGACAAACCCGCAACCTCAGCAGGCATTGGTCCTTACGGACCCCGTCAGTTAGTGCTGACATATCTTTGAGGCGCGCGTGGAACACAACGCGCCGTCGACCTGGGCCTGGTCCTTATCGGACGGCGAGCTACCCATTGCTCACCGTCCGCAAGCCCGCGCCTACGGTGGCCAGAAGTCGCCTCGCGACTCCCGACGCCCGGGGCGTCTCCTGCGGCGACTAGGGGCGCGAGGGCGCGCATCTTGCATCTCCCTCGCGCGCTCCGCCTCCTCCTTCGCGAGCATAACTGCTTCGCAGAAGGAGGTGACGGCCTCCCATGCACTCTCGCTCCGAACCATGGCCTGAACCAGGGCCGGCCGCGAGAGATCGTCGCCGCCGATCGCCTCCGTGAGGACACGGCGGTGCTCCGCTCAAGCCGGGCAGATCTCCACCGTATGCTCCACCGTGTCCTCCGGGCGATCCACACAGTGGTGACACCCGGGCGTTTCCTCCCGCCTTATGCGGCACAGGAACCTCCCGAAACAATCGAATCCGGTGAGGACCTGCGTCAGGCGGAAGGTGAGGACGCCATGGCGCCTCTCAAGCCACTCCTCAAAGAGGGGACTTATCGCCGCAATTGTGGCGTGCCCAGCGCTGGGTTTCGACAATCGCATTCTCCATGCCGCCATGAGATCCCGCCGGAGCTGTGTCCGCTGTGCCGTGATTTCTCGCGGCAGCGGAGTTACGCCCCGGCGTAGCGCCTCCTCGCGACACTCCCACATGTGCGCGAGGACTTTTGCCTCCAGATCCCATGGCGGTAGTCCGGCAAGGAGGCTCGCCGCCTCTCGGAAGACCGTGCGGTATCCTCGGACTAGTCTAATGGCCATGACCCTTTGGGACGCGTTCAACCGCTGGGCCGGTCGCAGCCTCAATGAACGCGCCCACACCGGTGCCCCGTAAAGGGCCATGGACCGCACGACCCCCGCGTAAAGCCTCCGGTAGGAGGCGTTTGGACCCCCTAGGTTGGGCAGAAGCCGCTTCAAAGCAGCCCCAGCCCTATCCAGATTCTGACGATGTAAACAGTGCTCTATCAATGGTTACGGATTGGTTTACGACAAATAACCTAGTTCTCAATGCCAAGAAAACGAAATGTGTAAAGTTCGCCCTACCAAATATTAGAAATCTAGGACCCAACATCGTCTTAGATAAAGAGGTGCTTGAGTCTGTAAACTCGGCAGTTTTTCTGGGCATAACAGTAGATGCCAAACTTCAGTGGGGCCCACATATATCGAGCCTAGCGGGAAGGCTCAGTTCGGCCGCCTACGCCGTCAGGAAAGTAAGACAATACACTGACGTCGATACAGCTCGGTTAGTCTATTTTAGTTATTTTCATAGCGTTATGTCCTACGGTCTTCTGCTGTGGGGCAAAGCTGCTGATATTCAAAATATATTTGTCCTTCAAAAACGAGCTGTTCGAGCTATTTACCAGCTAGGTGCCAGAGTTTCTCTGAGAGATTTTTTCAAAGATATTGGTATCCTCACGGTGGCGTCCCAATTCATCTTCGCCAACATCTTATATATTAGGCAAAATATACACTTATACACTAAAAACAGTGATTTTCACAATGTTAACACTAGAAATAAGGACAAACTACGAGCTCCCTTTCTCCGGCTTCATAAGGTTCATAACTCATTTGTTGGGCTTGGTATAACCTTTTATAACAAGCTACCCTCTTCTTTGCTAGATTTGCCTTTTAATGCGTTTAAAACGAAAGTAAAATCCAAGCTTTGTTCAAAGGCATACTATTCTATAAACGACTACTTAAATGATAAGAATAGTTGGTCGCTGTGATTAACTCAAGACAATGTTTATGTTCTTTCTCCAGATTACCTACTGACAAGTTATATGAGTTTATATAATTGTATTTTTTTATTTTTTATTTGACTTTATAAGTCAAGCTATTTTTAATTTTATTTCAATTTATTGTTGACATAATCTACTCATTACAATGTTTTTTCTAATGAGTTGTATTGCAATATGTGGTTAGCTAGTGACCTCGACAATTGATCATATTAGTTATTGTTATTAGTAATTAACTGTTTGTTTTATTTATTTTATCTCGATGGTCCTAGTTTATCATTTATAACTTCCAGTTACAACTATATGTAAGCGGGCACGCCCTTTATGCCTGGAGGCTTTTATTTAGATAAGTTCTGTTTACGTTTAGTTTTTATTTCTGCCTGAGTATAGTTCTCGATGATGTTGTATGGTATATTGGCGTGTGCTAGCGAACTTATGGCTAATAATTTAAATTATGTTTTGTGTTGCGTAATCTAAATTATCTAAATTATTTTGAATACTATTATATAGAATCTTATTTTTTTGTTCTTCTAACTGAACAGACAGCTGTGCTGCTGGGGAGTTTGTTGCGCCACTTCTTCTTCCCAGCTAATGCACTAGGAAGTGGTGAAGGGTGGGCGTTTTGGGGGACTGTCTTATGTAATTTTGACGTTCGAAAAGTGCTGATTCTCAGAATAGTTTGAATAAATGACTTTTGAATTTTGAATTGAATTTTGAATTTTACCGGAGTGCCTCCCTAATGCAACTCCAGGGCAGGGTATTGAAGGCATTGGCGATGTCAAGAGACACCGCCAAGACTACCCCACCCCGGGCCACAGCATCCCCCGTCGTGAGGGCTCGAACGCGCATGATGGCATCCACCGTAGAGCGCCCCTTGCGGAAACCATACTGGCTCTCCGCCAAATCCGGCCCCACTCGCACCAGCTGCCCGACCGCCTTGTCGGGCAGCTGGTGCGAGTCTGCAATTACTCTTTCAAAGAGCTTGCCCACCTCGTCGAGCAGCACGATGGGCCGGTAAGCGGACGGAGAGTCCGCCGGGCGCCCCGGCTTCTTGATGAAGACAAGTTTCCCCGTCTTCCAACGAAGTGGGAACTGGCCCCTCTCCAAGCATGCGCTTAGGAGCCCTCGAAGTCGAGGCCCGAGAGCCTCTAAGGCCAGAACCCAGGCTTTTCCAGGTAAGCGGTCGGGTCCTGGGGCGTTATTTTTGGCACTCAGCCCGTCACGCCTGAGGGCTGATTAGAAAAACTCGTAGGGCTGCCTCATTGTAGTTTCCCTGGTTAATGAGTATTGTTAAGATTAAGGTAAGCAAATGAAACTCGAGTAGGTATCTTATACAAAATAATATTTATTTAATAAAATAATATTTAATTATATAAACCACCAAAAACATTTATCTTTCATTAAAAAAAATCTGTATTCTCAACTGCAATGGTTAATGAGAACAACGGATACTAAATTCGAATTTGGGGGTAGGTACCCAGCGCCTTAAATGACGGCGATCTTCTTCTTCTTCGTCTTCCTACCAACGGTTCTTAAACTTTGAGGCAGCCCTATCATAATCATGTCTAATCACCAGTGATCGGAGTAGGTAGATTGAACTGGGGTCATTGATCCGAAACGTATATATTACTATGGACATTCCTCCGGAATTGGTGGATTATTAAAAAAAAACCGGAACTTATGTAGGAATTGTATTCTGCCAGAGTGGAAGGAGTCATTTGATGATTTGCCATCCTCAAAAAAAAGGTAGGAATTGTAATAAAATGAGCAATTTTATTCTTTATTATTCTTCCTATTTTTTATTATTCAACAGATAAATAATGAATTAATTTAGTTTTGATACCTTCCTTTAAATTTTGAATTGAGTAGTAATAATATCACTACCAACATTAACAATATTTAATTGAATCCGGAAATACCGGAATTACTTTCCGGAAAAATGGCTTATCCATGTTATTCTTTCTGTGTGCATTTATGATACAAGTACTAAAAATCAATCTACCTACTCCGATCACTGCTAATCACCCCTCATTCGCTACTAACTAATCACCTCTTTCCCGTGTCTATTAACCATATTCGCGTGTCTGGTAACCCCTCAGGTGTGTCTATTTACCCCTCAGGCGTGTCTAATAACCCCGAAAATTTCAAGAAAATAAAGCTTACGATATAAGAACAATTTAACATGTTATTGCATGTTCTAACTTCAATTATACAGCACAATATATTTATAATAACACAGACCGTAATGGAAAACTAAATTAAAAAGAATAACACTAAAATGCAATTACTTACCGAAGATCAAACTCCCGCTCACGCAACTCACTTGTTTTGTTGTCAACTTTGACGTTCAAGTACGTCAAGTACGTCACTCGAGCTTAAAATAGTGTTGCTCCCGAGGCGAACACTACTTTTTATCACCCTATAAGAGAAAAAAAAAGTGTGCGGTGTGACCTCCGTCAGGAACGAGTTCCTTCTCATGTATGATTTAAAACAAAAAGAAAATTTTCGCAGCCGCCATCTTGGATTTAAATTTTGACCTCACTATCGACTTAGCACCTACGAAAACTATCAAAACGACACCCATGATGATAAATTTGAAAATTTTCGCAACTGTCACCTTGGATTTACATTTTGACCTCACTATCGGCTTTAGCACCCTCGAAAATTATGAAAACGACACCAATTACGAACATTTGAAAATTTTCGCAGCGGCCATCTTGTATTTGCGTTTTTACCAAATTCACACTTCGTGTCTCTCTTGCCAGCCTATTACTTGTTTATACAATGTTCGTGATTGATCTCTTTGGTGATTGGAACTTTAACTAACAATGGTGCCGATTCTCTTGTCACAAATGCCTCTAAACTAGACTAAAAATCACTAAAATTAAGTTTATTCCTGTCAAACAACGATTTCCCAATCTGAAATAGACTAAAGTAACAGAACTTAACTATATTTTAGTTTGACAGCACTAAGATAGTACTGAGTTTTTAGTTTAGTGAAAATTGCAATTTTGCTATTCTGAATTTGACATGTTTCACCTAAAATTTTGATAGTAAAAATCGTTTAAGTAGTAAGTTTGTTTTTGAGATAAATTCATCCCAACTACTGAACCCTTCATTATGCGTGGTCACACTTGGCTAGTTTTTTCTCAGAACGTCGGACATCATAAGCAACAAACTATACTAATGTTCTTATCTATATATATAGATAAGAACATTAGTATAGTTTGTTTCTATTGCTGTTCGTTAGTCTCGCTAAAACTCGAGAACGGTTGGGCCGATTTAGCTGATTTTGGTTTTGAAATGTTTGTCGTAGTCCAGGGAAGGTTTAAACGGTGAGAAAATTAAGGTAGGTAGGGTAGGTAGGGTAGGTGGGTAGGTAGGGTAGGTAGGGTAGGTAGGGTAGGTAGGTAGGGTAGGTAAGGTGGGTAGGGTTTATATTTGATTGATTGCGAAACAAAGTTCGCCGGGTCTGCTAGTAATAAATAAAATTATAACGCGAGTTTTCGAAGTTTAAATTTTTCTAATACAACCTCAAACCAAACCAAACCTCAGTTGGTCCGATAGAGCTTTTTGATCCTTATAAGAAACAGAATCTATAAGCATCAAAAAAAGTTAATGTGAAAACTGCCCATTTTCTTGCTGACTGTACCATTTTTTCAAAATCTGTGAATGCAGATCAAAAATTTCGCAAAAACTTAAGGACAGTCTCCTAAGACCGATTTCTTCTAGCGACAACGATTAAGGTAGCTGTCCTTACTGCCCCATCTCAAAAATCCATCCTGTATAACTATGTATATATATATATTTTTCATTTATTTGTCAGATTATGGTACAATAACAAAGGGTACATTATAATATGGTTTTATGAGGGTCTATCCTAAAAGTTGGCAACGTCGCAAATTACTGTCAAATATTTACCTGTTTTGGTTCTTGTAGCGATATTACTGAATATTATGTGTCACAGCTTCATTCGAAGCGATTTATTGTTTACGTATTGTAGCAGCACTTCCATGTACCAGCCTTGCACGGATATTTAGAGGTAAGTAAAAGTTTTTTTTTTTTTTTTTTTTTGTGGGTTACTTTCATTTCACTGGCAACACTATCCTTTTACCCCTATTTTGCCCCCACTGAACTATTTCTCTATAACGGTCAACAGTCATTTTAATATCATTCCGCGTTTCCGTGCTCAAGCCTTCGCACGTCTCCGCTCCTACAAATAGATCCAGCTCCTCAAAATGGTCAAGAAAAGGAAGATGGAAAAACTGAAGAAGAATTACGGCGAAAAATACAAAAATTGCAAAATAAATTGCAGGCAACGACTAATCACCGTAATAATTCTTCATCTGAAGAAGACTTACACAGTAAGTTACACAATTATTATGAAACTATCAGTGATGCGAGGTTACTAAGTTTGGGTCTCCTCTGTCATTATAAAAAGTGATGCGTACTGCCATAATTGGGCTGATACTGTCACATAATCATTAAGTTAATACTTACTTGCCTAAGGGATGCGAGGCTACCAAGCTTGGGTTTCCTCTGTCACGTTAAAAAGTGTTAAGTATTGCAATTATTATCGAACGTATTCTAAAAAGAAACGTTTTCGCAGATTTTTCACGCCAACTAGATGTGGACTGCGGTATATCACAAAATGAGGAAGCCTGCTTGTTTCAAGCTTCGCCGTTTCCTGCGTCGCCGCTTCGTGCTTCTCCACGTGCCTCGCCTCGTTCCTCGCCACGTGCCTCGCCACATGCCTCGCCACGTGCTATTTCTCCGTGTACTGCTTCACCACCACCGCTATGCACCGCGCCTTTGTTGCCTACACCCGGTACCTCCTCAGAAGCACAGCTAGAAGTGATGGAAGACCAAGACTTAGATGAAGACACTCTACAGTTACTCGGTGATGCTCCAAAGACGGACATAACCATGGGTCCGTCCGTTCATAAGGACATTGCCAATCGTTGGCAGGACATTCTTACTAAGGGCTTGGCTAAGGATGTAAAGGAAAAACTTTTAAAAAGTTTTTTCGTCCCTAAAAATTGTGACCTACTGCTAGCGCCAGCTCTCAACCTGGAAGTAAAGGCAGCTCTGCAGGATACTCTGGTAAAAAGAGACACGGCGCTCATGTACAAGCAAAATCAGCTTGGTATAGCATTGTCAGCCTTAGCATCCGCTACTGACATGATAATTTCAAATGAAACGTCCAAACAAAAACTTTTGAAACCCATCAGTGACGCTTGTCGTATATTATGCGACAGTCATTTTTGGGAGACAAAAACAAGACGTAACTTTGTCATTTCATCTATTAATATAAATTTAAAGGACGCCTTGCTGGGAACAAAAAGGGGCAGTTTGTTATTTGGGGAAAATGTTACCGACAAGGTTAAAGCCGCAAAGACAATACAGCAATCAGGAGATGCCTTAAAACACGCCCTAAGACCAAAATTTAATAATGCCAAAGGTGTCCCAAAAGGTCCAAACAAGGGTCATTTAAACTTCAGTCCTCAGCACCGGAAGGCGGACAACAAGCCGAACATTACGAGGCGAGCTGGTCGCCCTGTGTATCGGCCGCCGCCACCGCCGCAAACCAGCGGCAGTTCGCGCTGCTACTTGTCCCCGACGAGGCCACCGCATCGAAAGTGAATGATCAGGTACTAACCGCTGGCAATTTTTTCAAAAAGTGGTAATTTATCACTACTGACAAAACGATTCTATCGTGGATCAAAGGGTACCAAATACCTTTTAAATGTTCAACATATCGTACTGATTCTCCTAATGTTTTTCCTAAGAATATTCAAGAAGCCCAAGATTTTGATAAATCAATCAAAAACCTACTAGATATTAATGCAATATCACATTGTAATTCTGTTAAAGGAGAATTTATATCGAGTGTGTTTTTAGTGCCAAAACCAAACGGCGACAAGAGATTCATATTGAACCTTAAATTTGTTAAGATGGAGGATTATCGTACAGCCTCAAAGCTTATAACAAAAAAAAAAAAAAAAAAAAAACTGCTATATGGCATCAATTGATCTATAAGATGCTTACTTCTTAATTTCAGTACATACATCTCATCGGAAATACCTCCGTTTTAAATACAATAATAGCCTGTATGAATTTAACTGTCTACCGTTTGGTTTATGCACTGCTCCATATGTATTTACAAAATTATTAAAGCTAGTTATGGAATATCTAAGAATTCATGGCATGATATCAGTTGTGTATATCGATGATACCTTTTGTATTGGAACAACTTTTCTTGAATGTCAAAATAACGTTGACTTAACAATAACATTACTTAAAAACTTAGGTTTCATTATAAATGCAGAAAAAAGCTGCTTAGAGCCGCAAACAGTATGCAAGTTTTTAGGTTTTGAATTCGACTCTAAAAACATGTTATTAAAATTACCTGGTACAAAAAAGTCAAAAATAAAAGAATACATTTCTAGTTTCTTGAAAAAGCGTAAATGTAAACTTCGTGAATTTGCTCGGTTCATAGGTTTATTAATTTCAGCTTGTCCTGCAATTCAATATATGCATATTGAATGGCTTTACACTAAACTTTTTGAACAATTTAAATATTCCTGTTTACTTACCAATCCTAGTTACGAACAGTTAGTTCGGCTCCCCAACAGCTTACATAGTGATATGTTGTGGTGGTTAGACCATATTGATCATGGAGCATTTTCTTTAACTTGTGATCGATATGATTTAGAAATCTTTTCCGACGCGTCATGTACGGGTTGGGGGAGCTTATTGCAACACAGGTGAATGTTTTGGCTATTGGAAAGATAGTGAAAGAACCGTACATATTAACGAGTTACAGTTAAAAGCAGCTTTTCCCACGAATCGTATAATTTAAAAATACTATTACGTATTGATAATGTAACTGCTATATCTTGTATAAATCGTATGGGCAGCATACAGTTTGAACACTTGCATAATATAACTAAAGAAATTTGGCAGTAGTGTGAAAGGCGTAGTATAACTATTTTTGCGTCTTACATAAACACTAAAGATAATTATGAAGCAGATCAATTATCGCGCATGAAATTTCAGGACACTGAATGGGAACTCAATGACGATGCATTCAGTAAAATAACACATTATTTTGGATACCCCGAAATAGACCTTTTCGCGAGTAGGTGTAATACTAAGTGTCTCAGGTACATAACTTGGAAAAACGACCCTGATGCTTATGCAATCGATGCCTTCACCATTCCATGGAAAAATAAACTCTTCTACGCATTTCCACCGTTTTCACTTATTACAAAAACAATGCAAAAAATAATTAATGACAAAGCAAATGGGATAGTAGTTGTACCATATTGGCCAACGCAACCCTGGTTCCCTGTTTTCCAAAAATTAATTTGTTCCAAACCAATATATTTTGAACCAAACGTAAATTTGTTAACTTCTCCTTTCAGGATGCCTACCACGAGCTCTTAGCGCGATCCATTTTAGGACCTAAACTGAACTGTTCTTCTAATTCGTACCATGACGTTAGTTTAACGATTCAATTTAGGCCATGCCATGTGACAGCGATTGTCCCAAACTGAGTCGCAAGTTTTGGTTTCATTCATTCTTGTTTGGTACCATGACGTCCTTATAGCAGCTCAACTGAAACGCTCAACTGTCAAAATAAGCGATTCAATAAAAGTTACTATTTCTCTAACATAAACTGAAACGTTTGGTGAATTATTGACGAAAATAAAGTTTTTTAGTGCTATTTTAGTGGAATTGTACAAAAACCAATGTAAGTGAGCTTTAATCTTTCTTTTTTTATCACCTATTTTATATTCCTTTTTTAACCGCATTCGTTTTTGTCTAACAGATTTCTGATGAACTACTTTTATTTGAGTTTTTTGAGGAAGATTCTGCCTCATACTATGCCCAGTATGCCCCAACTCAACTCGCACAGCTTTGTTTACTCTGGTACGTTCGAAACAGAAACATAATTTGATTTATTACGTCGAAAAAAAAAAAAAAAAACGTATACTTAATAAATAGCAAAAGGTAAATAAATATCTACTTTGACTAAGAATCATTTTAACAATAGTTACCGTATTAACGTGGAATCTTAAAAAAAACTGTTGAGAGTCTGTTTTACTTTAAAGTAATGATACTGAGTTAAGAACAAATAAAATGTTACTTGCTTCTGAACGTGTCTGACACTAAATAATGTGCGCGAAACAAACTTATTTGACAATAATAGCGTTGTCTCGTTTTCACCAAAAACGTTCCAAACGCGGCCGCGCGGTTCAGCCACAGATTGCGATCTTTCATTCACTTTTAACGATCCAAATGCCGCTGAGCTTATTGGACGTCATGGTACGACTTTGAAGCGATACAGTTTAAGAACCTAAACTGAAATGCCTTGCTTTTGAATCGTTTTTAATTAGATCATGGTAGGCACCCAGAATGCCTCACAATCTGCACCGCACCCTGAAATTGGTTGCCGCGAAGCTTTCAGGCAAACATTATTAAAAAGATATTTATCTAGTAAATCCATTAAAATTATGTTATCATCATTATCTGATTCCACTTATAAACAATACGATGTTTGTATAAAATCTTGGTTAAATAATTGTAATAAAAATTTCAAATTCTAAATTATTTAGCACAAATATGGCCTAACACAGACCTTGATTTGGAAACTCTTTCCAGAAAGACTAACTCTATTGGCTTTGGTGACTGCGCATCGCGTTCAAACATTTTCATTAATAACATTAGGCAACGTTCAAGTAAATTCTGCTATTGACATAACTATAATAATACCTGATTTGATAAAAACTTCCAAACCTAATTCTTCACAACCAGTTCTAAAATTACCTTTTTTCGACGCACGTCCTCAAATGTCCCGCTAGCTGCTTAGAGGTTTATATAAATAAGACTCAACCACTTCGCAAAAATGATTATTTATTTGTTAGCTACTAAAAACCACACTCAAAAGTTTCATCACAAACACTCAGTCACTGGATAAAAGATACACTTTACAGCAGCGGTACGTCTATATTTAATGCTCACAGCACTCGTCATGCAGCCACATCCTCAGCCAATAGACCTACACCTATATTCTAAGTCAAAACCTCATGATTTCCTCGACTCGACTCAACCTCACTTAGGTTGTTTGATATTCATAGTTGCAATTTTACTCCTCATGTTAAAGAATTTCCTCAGTCGAGGTGAGTTTGAGTTGAGGAACCAACTGTCAAATATAAGGTACGTCGCGATCTACCTTGAGGAAGTTTTTAACCAAAAAAAGCGTATTTCATCCGCTTTTCTAATATTTTTACGATAATAACAATTACGTATCGTGACGCTACTTACGAGATGCAGAAAATCCAATTGGGTTTTATGATGATTTATTTAAAATTAGATTTCGCTTTATAAAATATATTGTGGTGAGCTTTTTGTTACCACTATTGTTTCAAGATATTGGTGGTGGTAACAGACGTGGATTGTCAACTCCACCCATAACCCAAATATTAGCCGCTTTACGATTTTATGCATCAGGAAATTTCAAGATGAACTGATATTTTAGGAAACGCATAAAGAAGTATTTTTGTGTTCTCAAGCCATTCAATTCTCAAGTATCACCTTATTTTTTGCCCAGGACATGGTTTTTGGTTCAAGTGGATAAATTATTAGTGTGTTTATTTTTATCACTCTATCTACTTTCATTTGACAAATGTGACACTTTTTTTTTTTTTTTTTTTTTTTTTGGATGGGAAATCATCAAATGACTTCTCCCGCTCTGGGCAGAGCGAGAGGGTGTGTCAGACTTTTACTGACTAAAACCCACCCGTGTTCCTTCCGTTGCCTGTGTGCCGGGGCCGCGATATCCCTTTCAGACAAACCCGCAACCCCAGCAGGCATTGGTCTTTCGACCCCGTCGGTTGGTGCTGACATCTCTTTGAGGCGCGCGTGGAACACAACGCGCCGTCGACACGGGCCTGGTCCTGATCGGACGGCGAGCTGCCCATTGCTCACCGTCCGCAGGCCCGCGCCTACGGTGGCCACAAATGTGACACTTCAAGTTGAAAACCACAGGTAGGTAACGCTCTCACAGACTGTTCTAAAAATAAGTTTAGCCAATATAATAAACGGAATATTCCTCCAAATAATGACGTATTCGTGACGTATCACCTCGACTCACACTCATTCAAGGAACCTCATAATTTCCTTAGTCTTACGACTATGAATACCGATTTTGAGGATCTTTCGAGGCACGCCTTGAGGTTCCTTGACTGAGTTGTGAGTCGAGGAGCTTTCGAGGTGACGACTTACACCTATATTCTAAGTCGTCACCTCGAAAGCTCCTCGACTCACAACTCAGTCAAGGAACCTCAAGGCGTGCCTCGAAAGGTCCTCAAAATTGGTATTCATAGTCGTAAGACTAAGGAAATTATGAGGTTCCTTGAATGAGTGTGAGTCGAGGTGATACGTCACGAATACGTCATTATTTGGAGGAATATTCCGTTTATTATATTGGCTAAACTTATTTTTAGAACAGTCTGTGAGCGCGTTACCTGTGGTTTTCAACTTGAAGTGTCACATTTGTCAAATGAAAGTAGATAGAGTGATAACAATAAACACACTAATAATTTATCCACTTGAACCAAAAACCATGTCCTGGGCAAAAAATAAGGTGATACTTGAGAATTGAATGGCTTGAGAACATAAAAATACTTCTTTATGCGTTTCCTAAAATATCAGTTCATCTTGAAATTTCCTGATGCATAAAATCGTAAAGCGGCTAATATTTGGGTTATGGGTGTAGTTGACAATCCATGTCTGTTACCACCACCAATATCTTGAAACAATAGTGGTAACAAAAAGCTCACCACAATATATTTTATAAAGCGAAATCTCATTTTAAATAAATCATCATAAAACCCAATTGGATTTTCTGCATCTCGTAAGTAGCGTCACGATACGTAATTGTTATTATCGTAAAAAATTTCAATAAATGCTTCAAAAGACATAACGAAAAGCGGATGAAATGCGCTTTTTTTGGTTAAAAACTTCCTCAAGGTAGATCGCGACGTACCTTATATTTGACAGTTGGTTCCTCAACTCAAACTCACCTCGACTGAGGAAATTCTTTAACATGAGGAGTAAAATTGCAACTATGAATATCAAACTACCTAAGTGAGGTTGAGTCGAGTCGAGGAAATCATGAGGTTTTGACTTAGAATATAGGTGTTAGAATATAGGTGTTAGAGTCAATATTGACTTGATAAGAAAAACTGCCGGATGGAGTGTATCATCTTCTGTCTTCGCAAAACATTATAATAGGCAGGTTGTAACTGATCCACATCTCTTTGCCACTACAGTACTTACTGGTGGTCATAATCTGTAACAAATACTTAATATTATATTAAGAATTTAATTAAATCAATGTTATCTAGATATAATAAAAGGCACTTGTGATTACTCACCTGTTTTGTTTAATTTCACATTTTCGTCTCTGAACATCTACAATACGTAAACAATAAATCGCTTCGAATGAAGCTGTGACACATAATTAAAAATCAAACGAACTTACCAAGTGAAGTTCGATGATAATTATGTGAACAGCTTCATTCGAAGCGATTTATACCCTCCCTAGAAAAGTTACCTACCCTACCCTATATAAATAAAAATGTGAAATATTTATTAGCTTTCAACAAAATGATATTAAAATGACTGTTGACCGTTATAGAGAAATAGTTCAGTGGGGGCAAAATAGGGGTAAAAGGATAGTGTTGCCAGTGAAATGAAAGTAACCCACAAAAAAAAAAAAAAAAACTTTTACTTACCTCTAAATATCCGTGCAAGGCTGGTACATGGAAGTGCTGCTACAATACGTAAACAATAAATCGCTTCGAATGAAGCTGTTCACATAATTATCATCGAACTTCACTTGGTAAGTTCGTTTGATTTTTAATAAATAAGAAATGTGGCTAACTAGCGAACTAGAATATTAAAAACCTTTAGTCTGAAATAAAGTTTATTTTTTATTTTAATTAATAATGAATTGTAATTATAACATTGAATTTGATGTTGTACCCAGTTTAGGTGTAAAAAACGCACTTGGAAAGTTTCCAAATAGTTTTTTTCATCAAAAACTAAACATTCGGTGTTACGATATTAATTATTGCATTTCATGATCAATATTCTAGTTCGCTAGATATCCACATTTTTTATTTCCACACAGCAGGGACCGAAAACCTTTATAAATTACGGTACCGGTATCGAAGAATTTTGGTTACTTTTACGACTAAGGTTACCGATATCTGGGTAACCAAGAAGAAAAAACATGCTACCTCTATTACCGTTAAGTTACCGTTTTAATACCGGTAACCTGAAAATGGCCTTGATAACGACTTACGAGAAAGAAATTGAATATCGCAATGCCGACAATTATGTTGGCATTAGAAAATACTTTAAACATTACCACGGAGATCGTCGCACACTGGATCGAAAATCGCGTTTAAAAGTCTTACACCTATATTCTAAGTCGTCACCTCGAAAGCTCCTCGACTCACAACTCAGTCAAGGAACCTCAAGGCGTGCCTCGAAAAGTCCTCAAAATTGGTATTCATAGTCGTAAGACTAAGGAAATTATGAGGTTCCTTGAATGAGTGTGAGTCGAGGTGATACGTCACGAATACGTCATTATTTGGAGGAATATTCCGTTTATTATATTGGCTAAACTTATTTTTAGAACAGTCTGTGAGCGCGTTACCTGTGGTTTTCAACTTGAAGTGTCACATTTGTCAAATGAAAGTAGATAGAGTGATAACAATAAACACACTAATAATTTATCCACTTTAACCAAAAACCATGTCCTGGGCAAAAAATAAGGTGATACTTGAGAATTGAATGGCTTGATAACACAAAAATACTTCTTTATGCGTTTCCTAAAATATCAGTTCATCTTGAAATTTCCTGATGCATAAAATCGTAAAGCGGCTAATATTTGGGTTATGGGTGTAGTTGACAATCCATGTCTGTTACCACCACCAATATCTTGAAACAATAGTGGTAACAAAAAGCTCACCACAATATGTTTTATAAAGCGAAATCTCATTTTAAATAAATCATCATAAAACCCAATTGGATTTTCTGCATCTCGTAAGTAGCGTCACGATACGTAATTGTTATTATCGTAAAAAATTTCAATAAATTCTTCAAAAGACATAACGAAAAGCGGATGAAATGCGCTTTTTTTGGTTAAAAACTTCCTCAAGGTAGATCGCGACGTACCTTATATTTGACAGTTGGTTCCTCAACTCAAACTCACCTCGACTGAGGAAATTCTTTAACATGAGGAGTAAAATTGCAACTATGAATATCAAACTACCTAAGTGAGGTTGAGTCGAGTCGAGGAAATCATGAGGTTTTGACTTAGAATATAGGTGTTAGAGCCGCTAAGTTTTAATTGTTGTTTTTATGGCTTGAAATCATTTCTATTATGTATATATTTAAATATATCACATGAATTATTTTGACTTGAAAACCGAGGACTTAGGAGAATTTTTTTACGAAAAATATTTAAGTATGGACAAGGTATGAAAAATCAGGATATCTCTGGAACGGCAAAATTTCCCATTATATTTTTACAGTGGGTTATAGAATTTTACTATATAACACAGTCGCAGGCAAATTGTATGATTCGTCATTTTACAAACAGCGCCGTTCGTTTACAAACGCTGGCGGTTTTGCAAAGTGCCTAAGCCAAATTGGCAATTCGCTCAATTGTTATAAAATCGACGTTGATTGTTATTGTAGCGCGACCATCATTAGACACAGGTTGGACAAATCACACTTTATTCCAGTAATCAGGTACCTATTGTGAGAACCGTTAGTTTATAATTTATGGGTATTATTTCCGTTAGATTATAAGCAATCGAAAAATTGTGAACTGGGTGAAATAGGTTAGAGTAGGTTAGAACTGTGAACAACCGCGCGCGAGCCGAGTGATCAAAGCGACAGGTGCCCACCCCAGCGGCTGGCGAGCGCTACTTCCAACTTGCTCCCAGCTAGACAGGCTATTTAATATTATCGCAAGATGCATAACGTCGCACGCACGTTTCATACCAGTTCACAATTTATCGGTGTCATTTCCGTTAGATTATAAACTATAAAAAAATAATGCGTTAAATTGTAAATATTTTGTTGCAGTTCAAAATTTTCGACAATTTTGTACCAATAATATTCCGCAGGAGCCCTCCGAGCACCAGATTCCATGGACACCTTACGTTTTTCACGTACCGGAAAACTCAAACTTACCGCGGCATTTTGTTAACGGCGTAATTCAAACGCCGTTTACGCCGTCCATCAAATGTTGTGGCATATTATAAAATGACTAGGCAAGTTACATTTTTCCTTAGGCATTTTTCAAAACCGCCAGCGTTTGTAAACGGACGGCGTCGTTTGTAAAATTACGAATCATACAATCTGCCTACGACATTACTATGGTCAAATATGTCACATGAATTAATTTGACTTGAAAACTGGGGACTAATAATTTTTTCACGAAAATGTTTACGGAGGAGGTATGAAAAATGCGTATAAGTACCCACATTTTTATTTATTTTCGAGCAAAATTTCAACGCTGGGTGTTCTAAATGACGTACTGAATCCTTGATAACAGTTTCGCGTCGATGTCCCTGCCACCCTGTGAAAGTTCTATAACCCACTGTAAGAACATACTGGGAAATTTTGCTATTCCAGAGATATCCTGATTTTTCATACCGGGACCAGGAAAACTGAGGACTTATAGTTTTTTTACGAAAAATATGTACTTATGGAGCATACATATTTTTCGTAAACAAACTATGAGTCCTCAGTTTTCAAGCCATTTTTACTTCATGTGACATATTTGAACATAGTAATACTTAATAGAAACCATTTCAGGCCCAAAAACCTGGCCAAGTGCGTGTCGGACCACACACAGTGGGTTCCGTGGTTGGGATGAATTTATACCAAGAACATTTGGACATCATTCATGTTTCGAACATTTTGTACCCAAAAATTAAAGTACCAGAAAAAAATAACACGGTTTTATTATGGAAAATAACACCCTCAACATTTTTTACTATTACAATGAGAGTATACTAAAAATCATATTTTGATTTAAAATGTTTCGAACATTACATAATGTTTAAAACGAGAAACAACCTAGCTACCTCTTCATCATCATCAATTCAGCTGGAAGACTTCCAGGGCTGGACATAGGCCCAAAAAACATCCCCCAAACATCGCTATTTCGACTGGTTCTGGGATTCTTGCGGTCTTCACCAAGTCATCGGCTTGGTGAAAACCGTAGGAACCTCCATCTTGAGGGAGGCCTTCCAACGCTTCGTCTTCCGGTACGCGGCCATCTGTGCTGCGATCTCTTCATTTCAGATTCAATCACATCGTCAGGGAAACTCCAAGCAAGCATAGCCCTCTGCATTGCCCTTTGGGCGACTTTCAGCCTTCTAATGAGGCTCCTTGTGAGCGACCACGTTTCAGCTCCATAGGTTACTGGCAACACGCACTGGTCACGACTGCAGTATGTAAGATGAGAAGATATTGCGTAGCTTTCCGAACACTGTCCAGCCGAGTTGGATTTGACGATTGACCTCTTTCTTGACATTGGACCTACCTAACTGGACAGTTTGTCCTAGGTAAACGTCGTCGTCCACAACTTCGAATGTACAGTCTCCAATCTTCATGAGGGTGGGTGTTACATGGGCATTTGACATGAACTTAGTTTTGTCCATGTTCATTATAAGACCTTCTCTTTCGGAAGCTCTACTGAGATCGTCGAGCATTGTACTGAGGTCCTCCGATATAGTACTCATGGCTGAGACTACCTCAGCCATGACAACTATATCGTCGGCAAATCAAAGGTAAGTGACGTATCTGCCGTTGAAGTTGATTGCTTCTGGACTGGAAAGGCAGTCCAGAACCTTGAAGATATCCTCCAATGCAGCGGTTAACAGTTTTGGAGAAATAACGTCTCTCTGTCTCACTTCACTTTGCCGCACAAGGCTAGGTTTTGAGGTCTTGTCCTGGAGTCGGAACGACATAGTAGTAGTGTTTTCATATAGACACTGCAGCACCTCGATTTACCGATAGTGAATCTGGCCCCGGTGAAGAGACTGCAGTACAGCCCAAGTCTCGATCGAATCGAAGGCTTTCTTGTAGTCCACAAACGCTAAGCAGAGAAGCAGGCAGTTTTCTCGTCGATGTCCCTGACACCCCTGTATATATTTCTGCCGTGTATAATTTTGTTCACATATCCAAAACCAACCATTTACCGGACTGGGGGGGAGACACACTTGACTCTAACAAAAATTACCAATTTAAAGCTTAATATTTCGCAAACGGTTCCCTGAATCCAATGGTTCTGACATACTCGCAATATGTTTGAACGACCTTTCCAACGACACCCCACGCCATGGGATAGACAAAAAAAAAAACATCCCCTCTTTACGTAGGTATAGGGAGGAACTTATCCTAAAAAAAAATATTTTACGATTTTATATTTACCACTTTGTTGGCGTTATTAATATGAATACCCATGCCAAATTACAGCTTTCTGGTACTAAGAGTCTCTGAGCTAAGCTGCGGACAGACAGCCAGACGGACATGCCGAAATTATAATGGTTCCTTGTTGACTTCAGACCGTAAAAACGACACTTAAAACTTTGCACCTCTTTTTTTTTTTTGAGTGTGGGATATTATCAAATAACTTCTCCCGCTCTGGGCGGATCGGGAGGGTGTGTCAGACTTTTATTGACTCAAACCCAACCGTGTTCCTTCCGTTGCCTGTATGCCGGGGCCGCGATATCCCTTTCGGACAAACTCGCAATCCTGGCAGGCATTGGCCCTTACGGACCCCGTCAGTTGGTGCTGACATCTCTTTATTGTGATGTTCCGAGTTATTTAGTCTAGCAACATTGGCTTGCGTTGCGTTGCTGTCGCGGGGAATCCCCGCAGGCCAGAGCTGGGGATTTCCCATTCTGTTTGTTTATGTTACTTTCACGTTTCTCAACGACTAGAAAGCCAATCAATCTTTAAGTAAGTTGGTCGACTAGCACTCGTTTTATTTTTTTAATTCGTCTTGCGCCACCCGAGGGCCTCGCGAAATTTATCTCGCCCACATCAAAATTAGAACTTGCCCCGCCACTGCAACTGGACGACGCTCGCAGTGTTGGGGGCGCTTGCTTGATGCAAAATTGCGTCGTGCAAGTCCAGTAAGCAATTAATACATGAGCAGCGCACGGCCCCTTATCGCTTGCTTCGCAATGTATGGACGTTCACGTTCAGATTCGTGGTGAGGCAATAGAAATTTATATCGAGGCTTGCGTTGCTAGGCGTGCGCGGCAGAATCCGCCTTTAGAGTCGTGCACTGATAGACACGACCTCTGAATTGAGTTTGTTTCGTTCTTTCTTCTCAGAGTAGTCAGTTAAGTAACACCGAACTAATCTCGGACCAACTCATGTTTAAGTAGGTACTAGAAAAGTCAGAAATCGCAAAATAATTTTCCCATACAGTCTGTAGGAAATGATGTAATAAGACGGCTAGATTTGAAAACATACGACGTGTAAAAATGTTTATTGAACCAATTCACAGAAAAAAATATCATTATACAAAAATTCTAACACTCCTGGCTTTGTATACTTATTTATGAAGCTGCCTTATTTGTTAAGTTAAATACACAGTTTCCCCACCTATCAGATACTGTTAAACGTAACAGGCGGAATGATATGTTACGCGGACGGAGAGCCAAAACTTAATGTGGAAAAGCATATTCTGCATAGCCCCGCAAGCAAGCGCGGATCCACCGTTGTGGGCACGATGGGCATGCCCACAACCCTAATAGACTTGTGACGTCAGCCTTTCACAGTCTATTGATGTCGATAGGCTGAGGATATTATATCCAATGCCTTAATAAAATAAAATAAAACCAAGAATCGTACGTGATTCGGAACGCAGCGAAGTAGTACTTAGTTAACGATATGCTGACATGATTATCTGTTTCTTTTTGGAACATGAATCTTTGTATTGGAAAAAAGTGACTATTCGCTGGGTGCGCAGTCATCTACTAATTTAAATGTACATTGCTGCCAAAACTGTCTTCCATTTTGGTGGTGTGGCGTGGCACTGACGTTAGTAGTTTGTACTGTTTGTAAACATGGGTAACCTAACTTGAATCGTTTTGATGAAATCGAATAATTTCATCAAAATCGGTTCAGTAGTTTAGAGTCTAAATGTGACACTGTGATACGCAAACAAACACTCGTTTACTTTTGTAATTTTCATGAGCGAAAAAACTAATATTTTACAGGTTTATCAATTTAATATAAATAGTCCTGCGTGGGCAAAACCGTGGGGCGAACACTCGCCCCACGGTTTTGCCCACGTGGAACTATACATTGTACAAAATCTTGGTCAGGGCGTCGTATATTTTGTAAACATATCCTTTGTAGGAATACACTAGGTATATCGATCATGTGCGAGTTCATACTCCGACTCACCCTTGCCCAATTTACGGGTGACTGTGATCACAACCTTTTTTGAGAGCTGGATTCGCGCCTGCCCGCAAGTTTATAACAAAATTCCAAAATCAATTAAAGAGCTAAATTTAAATGGATTTAAAAAGAAACTGAAAGAATTGCTATATATTAAATTTTATTATAATTTACACGACTATCTGAATGATACTTTGACATCTTATTTGAATTGTTCATGTTTTTTATTTTGACATCCTGAATAAATCGTTTTGTGTTTATTTATCTGAAATTGTAATTTTAATTCGTAATACTAACCAGGAAATGTTAATACTAACCTAATAAGCTATATCCTGTAACAAATGTATGTACCTAATATTTGTACGCCACACGTGGCAGAATGTGATGATACTATTGATTAATCTTAGAAGCGTGTATTCTGAAGGTGGGCAACGTAGCAAATAGATGTCAAATAAATCAACTGTTTTGATTAATTTAGCAATACTACTGTGTGGCAGGGACCGAAACCGGTATGATCAATACCGGTGTTCTATCGGTTACAACATTTATTTATTTTACCGGTATTTTTAAAAGTAACCTTAATTCTTAAATTGAGTACAACCGGTAGTAATACCGATTACCAAAATAAAAATAGCTATGCCGTCAGCATTAGTCAAAGGGCGCATCGTCTGTGTGGTTATCAAAAAGTCGAGTCTACCCGCGCGCCGGCGAACGCCGGCCAATCACGGCCCTAGCTGGCACGGCACGGCAACGCGTCTTTCAATATATTTGTAATTGTAAACAGTAAAGCACGGCGCACACTGGATCGAAAATCACGTTTAGAAGACTTAGAGGTGCCAAGTTTGGGCACGCCACAATTGTGGCGAAAAGTCCCCTCTTTGAGGAGTGATTTTTTCAACTGAAAACTTAAGTTTGTCCTTCAATCCGGAATTGCAAATTCGGGCCGCAAGCGAGCACAGCTTTGAGACGGAACCCTCAGGGCGCCAGTCCTTGGGCACGCCACAATTGTGGCGATAAGTCCTCTCTTTGAAGAGTGGCTAGAGAGACGCCACGGCGTCCTCACCTTACGCCTGACGCAGGTCCTCACCGGACACGGCTGTTTCGGGAAGTTCCTGTTCTGTATAAGGCGGGAGGAAACGCCCGGGTGTCACCACTGTGTGGATCGCCCGGAGGACATGGTGGAGCATACGGTGGAGGTCTGCCCTGCTTGGGCAGAGCTCCGCCGTGTCCTCACGGAGGCCATCGGCGATGGCGATCTCTCCCGTCCGGCCCTAGTTCAGGCCATAGTCTAGAGCGAGAGTGCATGGGAGGCCGTCACTTCCTTCTGCGAAGCAGTAATGCTCGCGAAGGAGGAGGCGAAGCGCGCGAGGGAGAGGCAAGATTCACGCCCTCGCGCCCCTAGTCGCCGCGGGAGACGCCCCGGGCGTTGGGAGTCGCGAGCCGACTTCCGGCCACCGTAGGCGCGGGCTTGCGGACGGTGAGCAATGGGTAGCTCACCGTCCGATTAGGACTAGGCCCGGGTCGACGGCGCGTTGTGTTCCACGCGCGCCTTAAAGGGTATTTCGCGTAATTCGTGCAAATTCCATGACATTTCTAAATTTCAAATTAATTGTTTAATACCTTTGTTTTTTTTCTAATACCATTAATATACGTATAATCCTTCAATATTTTGTGGTTTACACCTCCCTTCTATAGATAACAATGAAATGATTATGATATCAAAAATCGGAATGAGACGGTAATGAGAACGTATACGAAGGGCATGATTTTGAGATGTTATGTGAAGGCATAGAACTGCGAGGGTAATGAAGATAAACGGAACGCAATGATAAAACATACTGTTATAAATACAAAGATGCATTTTAATATTTAAGATTCAATGAACTTAATTGCTGCAATTTAATTAAACTACCTGCTAGTTATGTACTTAATGATCAAAACATAATATTGGCCATTTCTCCTTGCCTTTCTAATAAATTAACGTGTCTATATTTATAAAATCTTTGGAAACATGAGATCAAAATCAAAAGTCCTTCTTAACAAAAACAAAAAATCACTATTAATTTAAACAAGAATAAAGTTATTTAAGTATTCAAAAAAAAAAAAAACTTCAGATTTTTTCATTTATCTCTCGTATTAGAAAATATTCATATCATCGTCATCATCGATGTCACTCCAAAAATTAGGCAGTCTTTGTTTCTTGTCCTTCTCACATATTTGGTCTGTATTTTCTTTGGCATCATCTTCATTATCATTCTTACAGATAATGAATTTCTCAAAATCTGTTTGATAAGTATTATTATCTGTTTTCATTTTAGCAATGCTCTCCTTATTTATATAAAACTTTCTATTTACCCAATCAGTCACATTAATATCCGATAGTATCTTGACTTTCGGTGAGCACGATTTGTTTGAAGATTTATCTTCGAAGCTGATCAATGATGGGTCGGAACGAGTAATTGCAAAACCTGTATCGTTTATTTCTTGGATAAGTTCTGGTGTTGTATTCTCATCGAGGAAACTCTGGAATTGGTTAGCATTGACGTCTTCATAAGAAGGAACATCATAATGACCAATATGTTTGCCATGACTGCAAATATCTTTATTGCCACACAGAAAACAACTTAATTTCCTTAGAGTAATTTTAGAGCACCCATATGACCAAAGAGCTTGATGCACCATCATTGTACATTTGGCTGCTTTAAGGGCTGTTGGAAAACTTCTTGCTTCAATGTCACTTCTTGTAACAATGCGAATCTCAATCTTCACTCTAGGTACAAGATAGACTAAAAATGTTTCTAATGAGTCCACGTCACCGCCAAAACGGACTACTTGATCTGCTGTTCGTTTGAGAACAGCACCAACTCCGTCTGGCGCCCCTTTGCCATGTCCAGCCTCTAAGTAGTTCCAGGTCACAGATTTCAGTTGCGGAAAATCACGATACAGTTGGCTAACCATATAAAAAATAAAGCGATTTCTATATTGGCTTGTTGGGCTGTCAGAAATGAAATGAACTGTGTCAATTTGGGATGAAATCTCCGATACATACCCAATAGTCGGTAATAAATGTGCCCAGATAGCCGCAGCATCGTGTTGGGTACATTCACTTACAGTGCAAAAGCTATATTGTTTTTGAATTCCAACTTCTGGATCAATCAAGTAGATGACACATGTGTGCAGTGACAACTGCATTCTACTACCACCAAAGTGAAAACTTTGGATTTCTTCATTATATTTAATGCAGTAGTTTTCGCTGAAGTCAACGTGAACCACTACCTCTTGAGGAGTAAGATTATTTTTAAGCTCTTTAATATTTCTATAATGAGTCAAGATATTAGTGCAGTGTTTCATATAGCCCACAAGAGTGTTTTCTAATTGGAGTATAATGTTTCGTGGAAAATCATATAATATTCCTTTTTTTGTTACTAATTTGGTTTTCTCCTCATCTTTTACATAGTATTTTTCAGAGCAACTGCACCACTGATAATATTTAATATTTTTGTCATTCTGGAATTCGGCGTAATCTAAATTTTTCAATTGACATTTTTCACATGATCGATTCAAACAATTTTCATCATTAACGTTGCAACATAAGCTTTCTAAAATACCGGTCCCGTTAGATTATTTTAGTATCTTATTTGTATTAAGGCATTTTATCAACAAATCTATATTAATGTGAACTTTGCAAGCACACGTATTTCTGCTGGACTCCTTTGGGTATAAAACCCAAAACGGGCGATATTTACAAAAAGTTTGATAAGTTACCTTGAGATTGGAATGATGCGTAAACTTTTTATATAAGTTAGTTAAAGTGTCTGTTAAATATCTTTTTTGTTTCCTTATTTTCTTTTTAGTTATGTATTCTTTTTTATCAGCTGCAATTCTAGTCACTTCATCATCGTCAAAAAACTCCAAAATTAGTTGCTCTGTCAAGTTTTCACTCTTAGCTGTTTTATTTTCTTTTTTATCTCTTAATGTGAATGTTTTTGTTTGTGTCAATAGCTTATATTGTTTGAATTTTTCTCTTTCTGTCATAACCACATTAGAGAACTCTTTCTTTTCTTTTCTTCTCAAGCACTTGTAGCCTTCCCCAACACTTCTTGTAAAAATTTCACCAAATATTAGTTTCTTTTTTATTTCTTCACGCTTTTCTATGTTCACATTTTCTACCAGATGTTCTATTTTTTCTTCAGTCGATGCAATTGCATTTTTTCTCGTATTTTTCATTACTCTATAGAGCATTTTCCTAATGGCATCTTTCTGTTTCTTCGTTTTTTCAATTTCTAGTTTCAAAATGCCTATTTCTTTTTTATTTCGGTAGCGAAGCTTTCTCAGAAGAACATCCTTTTTTAGACACTGTTGACAAGAACTACTATTGCCGGAACTCAAACCATTTAAAGATGAACTAAGTATGGGGCTAAGATCTTGTCGAGCGAGAGGATCTTGTTCAGCTGGGAGTGCCTCAGTGTCACTATTTGGTGGAGAATTATCTAGTAATAACTGCTGAATAGCTTTTTCTTTCTTTTTTCTTTCATAATGACGTTTCGAATTAACTCTCCATGTGTTTCTTTGAACTCTCAATTGTCTAGGTGTCATATTTTCTGCACTGTTTATTTTTCTCTGTTCTT
This sequence comes from Agrochola lota, assembly GCA_947364205.1. Classification (NCBI taxonomy): domain Eukaryota; kingdom Metazoa; phylum Arthropoda; class Insecta; order Lepidoptera; family Noctuidae; genus Agrochola; species Agrochola lota. The sequence continues at coordinate 11,902,126 of OX376235.1, read as the reverse complement.
TTCTTTTAAGGTATCTTGCTCTTTCTTTTGACTTAATTTCTGCATACTTTTCTGGATCTTTCTTAATTTCCGCATATTTTTTTTTTTTTTTTTGTATCCGATCGCGCTCTCGTTTCTGCTCTGTTTGTTTGGTTTTCCTTGGCATTCTTAATGTCTAATAATCTGTAAAAATACAAATATAATATTAGAGCTCCTGTCGTTAATAATTAAGCGTCATAAAAAGTTTTAAAATACACTCACCCAATATCTTTAAGCAATATCAAATAAAAAATATTGATTCTTTATTATATTATTAATTAAAGTAACAATATTATTATTACCGGTAGGACTAGAGCCCGCGAGCACACTGAAGTTGACAAATATAACTTAGTCAGAAGGTTTGCACAATACAAAACAAAAATGAACTGATAAAAAACAGTTTCTAATTGCCATCGTTATGACCTCATTACCATCCCTCAAAAAAACGACGGTAAACGAAGGAAGTGAGGAAGAAGGTAATGAGGTTTGAATCCTTTATCAATTTTTTTCCTAAATAATATCATTATTACGAACGTCATGCATATTCTGAACTACGAAGGTAATTATTAGAAATAATAATTAGCTACAAAGTAAACAAAATCATAAACACTCACGTAGTAATATGGACGATAGGAAGGAGAACGATTCCAGAATAATCACCTCCCGCGAAACTACACACGCAAATATTTTTTACCACGACCAAGAGTAGAGATGTGTCCCTCACTCATGAGGTGCCTCGTTTGAGGTACTCGTGATTGCAAATTGAAAGAGTTACTCGAATTTCAACATTGAACCAACTCACTCGTTCACTCGTCCTCACTAAAAATTGACATTGACATTATTGACGCGAGTACTCGCGAGTGAGTATTGAGTGAGCTTAGTGCGTGAATGAACCGACTTTCATAATTCGGCTCGTGAGGTGAATACATCGACGTACAACTCCTCGCCTCAAATGAGGGGTACCTCTTGAGGACCTCGCGAGGTAAAATGAGGTACTCCCTCAACCTCATATAAAAATGATGAGTTACCCATCACTAACCAAGAGTCCACTCACTACGACGTTTGTTCGGTGACTGAGACGTGCGCGGGGCGCAGCAAGGTGGGTAGCAGCATTTTTAAGGGCTTACGTAGACTGTAATTTAGATTTTCTTTCAAACCGATGGTAATCAGAAAAAATATATGATAAAAGTTTTAAGAAATAAAATATTATTATATTGTGGATTTTTTGTTATTTATTTAGGTGTAAACATGTGCTTTTTAATACAGTTTCTTGGTATGGTTACTTTGTTTATATTTAATATTGATATTTTTGGTTAGAATACAAATGTATTTACGAGAATAGTAAATGGACAATGAAGGAAATGAGAATTTACAAAGTTTTTTATGTATAATTTATTAATTACGTTATTTGGATCTGTAAATGAGACATGCATGTAAGCATAACTTTATTACGTTTAGTTTCCTTTAAAAGGAATTTAGATTTATAATGAATAAGTAAAGATTTTTTTACTGGACGTGTAATATGCACGAAAAATGAGAAACACCCAATAACGATAACGGAATCTAAAAGATTTTGTTGGCAATACCGTAGATAATAATTGTCATTGTCACTTGTCAATTTTATCGATAATACTTTAGGACTGACCTTGTGCATCTAACTATTCTAAAATTTTGCTATATTCGATCTGACTGCTGTGCTTATTCAAATAGACGAAATTTGGCCAACTTACAATGGTTGTAGGAGCTTTTCCAATTGCAAAACTAGGCGCTTTGTTGGTTAAGCAGATAAGTAAACCTATCGCAAATGCTTGCAAAGAACGAGCTAAACATCATCCGTTTTTCAGGACTTATGTCTGTATGCCTCCTGCCCAATGTAAGTGTTGATATTGTTTACCTATGCCAAAATAATTATATCATGTAATGACTGGAATGCTACTCTCCCTGACTAAAACAGGATTTTCTATATCTTCCTAGCGATGTCGTAACAGTTAAGAAAACGTTTGCAATTGAAAATTAGCTGTACTTTGCAAATCATCATCATAGCACTATAATGTTTACTTAAAAGTTTATCAGACGGAAATTGAAAATAAAGGTGTCTCTTTTCAGTCTATAATTGGTGTGAAGTAAAAGCTAAAATGTGGATTTTAAATTTGGGTAGACCAGTAAACATACCCGTTCTCAGTCAAGAAATGGCAATAGAGCTAGGAGCAAATCTTCTTGGTGAGTCATTGATATTCACCATAGGAGCGGCCATATTATTGTTTGAATATAACAGGTAAGCACGGTTTAAAATTCTAGCTCATTTTAAAGTATATTTGAACTGGAAACTGATGGTCTGAGTTGATCAACAAGGCGAAATTTTAACTAGTTTAATCCATATTTGGCTATTTAAATTGTTAGTTATAAATTTGGATATTAAAAATGTGTGTTGACTGTTGAGTGTGTTTAATGTGTTGAGGTTTTTCGTATGTCTTGTATCTTGTTATATATTATTTAATGCTAATATACATTATTTCAGGCTGGCACCATATCTATTTAAGTTCTTGGTCCACTGCAAGCATATCAAGGTGTATTTTTTGTTTTTTTCAGACAAAGTAAAAAGGAAAATGCCAAAGAAGCCAAGAAGGAAGAGGAAATGAAGCACATTTCTGATACCATAACTGATCTGTACTTTACTGTTCAGACACAACAAACCCAGCTGAGAGAAATGGAGAGGATTATTTATTCAATAAGTATGTATTTTATCTGCAGCTGTTGGTATATTCTAACCTTATAGTACTCTACTTAAATAAAAGTTATCATTTACACAAAATTAATTTCTTTCAGGTGGCGAGAAACCAACAATTCCCCCACCCGTGTTGAAAGAGCCCCCTGTGCTGATAACTCCTCCCACTCCAGAAGCACCAAAGCCTCAAAAAGTCAGTTATCAGGACACTTATCATGATAGTGTCATTGTGACTGCTACCCCATACCCTAACAAAGGATTGATTTTGCAGTCTCTTAACTATATTCAGATGGATGCCTTCAGTTCCCTGTTTCCCAACAACAATAACAATCATATACCTGAGGAAACAAATACATCTACAGAAGAAAAAGCATTTAATCCTAAAAGGGAGCCTGCAGTACTCTCATCAGCTTTGTATAATATAGAACATAATTTTAGAAGTTTGTTTTGAAGTCTGTGATAAGTGTATAATATAATGTTGCTGCTTTGCAGCATTAAAAAAGTGGATTTAATTAGTAATGTTGTTACCCGTTTTTCATGAGTTTTTATTTGTATTTAGTAAATCATAACAGTAAAGGAACTAGCAAAAGATTACTTATTATGAATGATACTCCTAGTATTGTGTTGAAAAATAATTCAGCTTGTACTTGAACATGTAATAAGATTGCAATTGCACCACAACAATACTCTGATGGTACTGTTTATTATAAGAGTTAATTAACACAAGAACTCGAATCTGTAGTTTTTTTTTAAAACCTTGTCTGTATATTTATGTAGAATATGCTTTACATAGGTGGTTCCGAAATTGTATTTATTCAATGTTTATCTTTTTTTAAATATGTTTAGGATTAAGTAGGTACTTCAATTTATTTTAACTGTTAAATACTTGTAAAGTAGGCATCGGAATAAATAAGCACAGCTTAATGTTATACATATATTTTATTATTCTAACCACTCTTTCATATAAGTACAATCTTGTGGTGTAATAAGTCCAGTAGAAGCACATTTATGGATGAGTGGGCAGACCCCACATGGCACTTGTACTAGCCCTGGTGCAGGTATAAGAGGGTCTATAGCACGATATACTTTGCTCCCATCAGGGTACACACTGCTCTCTGCCTTACCATCATAGACCAAAGTATTCAGTATTGTGATAACATCTTCTACATCAAGTTCAACCTGAAACACAAACACTTTGTTACATCTTATTTAATTCAAGCCGTGTAGTAAACAAGTCGTGCAGACAGCAACATAATATACATTTAATTTATAATGTTAAAAAATATTAGGAGTGAACAGTAGACTGCGCATGGATGGGAACACAATGACCTTGAGCTAGCCCAGCAGTGTGGAGTAAAAAAAAATTAATAGAATGCAATGCATGCTGTTACAGGTTTTATTACCACAGACAAATAGGTTGAGTAATTTTAAAACACATTCGATTCCCTCATTGCGCAAAATGTTACCTTTTAGAACTGTTTAACAAAAATTTTAATGCAAGGATAATTTATTTAGGTCTATTGTAACTTAGATCGATATTGCACACCTTATACTTAATTATCTTGTGTTGTAGTGCAATCATTGTCAGCCTTTTTATTTAAGATGACATCTTTGACTTTTTCCTTACAAAGCCAGGCCAGGCCAGATCAGTTTCCTGCACTATATTGTTCATTCTTTAAGAAGACCATATATCATCTGTAAGTTGTAATAAATGCAAACAAATACAGAACTTAAGATGCTCAACCTTCTAATTCTTTGACTAGACATACTTGTTATAGAATCAAGATGAAACACATTTATGTTGCTGACTGTAGCGCTCACAAACTCAGAATGCTTGAAATCATACATAATATTGTATGATCTGTTCCAAAAGTATCTGATGAAAATGTAAACAAATTGATCAGAAAACATACCTGTGGATGCCAAAGTAGTGCCACTTACAAATTGAGTGCTTTGATTTTATTATTTGAATATTTAAGCCCATAATACTTATTATAAATCACCTTAAAGATGTTTTTCATTCGATAATTGATTTAAACTTGATAGCCACAATTTTTGTTGATCAACTTTCAATTACAATTCATTAATGTTACTGAAGAATAATTGTTGTAATAAGTGGTGAAAAATAAATTTGAAACCATGTTGAAACCTTCTCATTACATGAATACAGTAATGATACATTAATTAGTAAATAATTCTCTTTAGCAAGTGATTGCATAAAGAATTTAACCTGAACTGGATTTGTTTACACTTTCAGCAGGTACTTTTGGAACAGACCATAAGTATTAACTAATAATTATGCATTTTTTGTCTGATATGAAATATCCTGTTTGGAATGTGCAAAAGTGTTTTATTGCTTTAAATCTAATATAGTTTAGTGATAATATACTTACTCCCTATGTATAATGTATTTATAGCGTTTAGATTTGAATAAAAACAAGCTGATATTTTTTGAGTGACTTACTTTACTTATTCCTAGATCAGTGATATACTTTTGTACTTCAGCAGCTGTGGCATAAGACTGAGTCCTGCCTACAATTGGCCCACGTGGATTGTTTTTCATTTTATCAGATCTTTGACTCAGGAACCTATGACATTGGACATTGAGGATGTCCACAAATTCTGATTCAAAATCTTGATCTTGATACCATGCTCCTCCTGATATAGATCTGTCTGGTTCTAAGTTGTAAAGCATATACACTTTTTTCTTAGAAGCCTAAAAAATAATTATTCTTGTTAGCATATATGTCTAATGAACATTTAACAAATATAAAGCTGTTATTAACTCACATTAACACATTTCACAGCCTTGATAAGTTTCTTGCTTTCAAGATTTTTCAGTACTTTTGTTAATTGTGTGTTAGCCAGGTTAGACCGGACTCTGATATCTCTTATCCATATACCTTTGTTTCCAGCTTCTTCTATTAAATTAAAAACAACTTTTTCTTCATTGTCAGCTCCTTTTACTGCTTGCTTACTTGTTTGAGCTTTTAACCTGAATTATAATATTCTAAAAGTGATCCTGTGCAGCGAGTAAATAAGTAATTTATCTCAGATAAAAAAGTTATTATATCTAGTAACAATAGCCTTACCTATAGACTAAAACACCATTTTGATTAAATAAATCGAAATATTCTTGCTGTAATAGTTCATTGATTGCAGGTACAAGTTCAGCAGAAGAGACTTCTGGAATTGCCGCTGTTATATCTTTATGTGAAATGCCCTTTGGATTTTTCTTTGCTACGTTTAATATTTTCTCTTTTAAGGGGTCTTCCGATTTCGCGCTCATTATAGGAGAGGTAATGTAAAATTCATTAACAAGAATCTAAAACCACTGGCCAAGCAACAATTAATTCAAGACTTCAGGCATAACAGGTGACAAACGTGACATAAGCCAGTGTTGTTATCAGTGTTGCCAGTACCTGCGCCGACTTAAGGACGATTCAGTACTTGAAATGGGACGATTTTTGAACAAAAAGGACGGCTGGAGAAATATTAATTTGTCACGATTAAATGAGAAAAAAGTATACCTAAAAAGTGGTGAGTACTGTTATATGTTTAGGGCAAACAAATAAAAAGTGAAAAAAAAAAGTGTGCATTTCACGTAGTAGAAGTGAAACCTTCAAAAATTTCACCACGGTTGTTGTGATGCCTTTTCTCAAGCTTTGTACTACGTAATGAGACAAACAATCAAATGAACTTAACTAAATACGCCTGCATAACTTTAATTATTTTATTACATTATTCGATGCAGTTAATTTGTATTAGCATTACGTTAATAATGTAACTGTAGCTACAAAAACTTAAAGCTATAAATATGTAACGTATTACATATGTAACCATTTATAAGTCGCCGCGACGGCATCAACCTGTAAAGATTATAACATATTCCTATGCGTAGCCATAAAGTGCTACGCTGTCACAAGCATTAATCAAGGTATCAGTTCTTTCTGCTGGGGTTGCGGGTTTGTCCGAAAAGGATATCGCGGCCCCGGCACACAGGCAACGGAAGGAACACGGGTGGGTTTTAGTCAGTAAAAGTCTGACACACCCTCTCGCTCTGCCCAGAGCAGGAGAAGTCATTTGATGATTTCCCATCATCAAAAAAAAAAAAAAAAAACGGTATCAGTTCCTTTGAGATCAGACGCCATCTATTGCCAAACTTGTGAACTCAGTCCTGTGGTAGCCGATATCACTGATAGTGAAATTATTAAACTAATTTCTATGTTAGAGCCAAAACTATAGTTGGAATTAAAAGGGAACATTTAATTAATGATTTTTGGGTTTTTAGTCATATTTGACAAGTGGTCATTTGATAGTAAATTTGTTTATGGCAAAACGCTACCTAATGTCACGAAGATAGCGCCGATTTGCGAATATTGTGATCAATAACTGAATGTAATAATTTAATACGAGAACTAAATAAGTTTCAATACTAGAAAACCAACTATAAAGTAATAAGATTATTTTACACTGCATTTTACTAATGAATACCTGTTGTTTGATTGAATTCCTTGAATCACAGGAAGTGCTGTCAAAAGTAGTAATAATGAAGGTATAAAAAGTAATGAAGGTTCTAATTTAACTTTAATTCTGAATGACCTTTGTATTTGTGAATATTAGCATTGTTTAATTATAAAATAACTAACTGATAAGCATGTTAGCATTATTTATAAGTTTTATTGAACTAAATAAGTAATAAGATTTTGTATTGGAATACGCGATATATCCGCTGACTTGAAAAGGGCACGAACAGACAGTACAATGGTGTGTGTTCAACCACTGTACAATGATTTTATTTTAAAAGAGTGGCTAAGGAGTTTCTTGCCCGTTCTTCTCCTTCAGTACCTACTTTGTCTTGGAATGGGCGACTAGCTTCACCAACTAACTTAAACTCAATGACTCAACTAACTTAAATTAAGTGACAAAGTGATAACTCAAAAGTGTAAACGTTATAACTGGAATAAATGCTTTGAGTTTGAGTTAAGAATTGTGTGTGATTGAAAACCAACTACCTATATCTACCATCAACGAAGAATTACACCGGAGAATACTCAGACACGGCACAGAGTAGATACCCCGTCGTGTCATATATATATTCGTTTTGCAAATAACTGTAATAATGAATAACCAAATAAAATTTGAAAAATAACTAGTTACTAAAATCACCTGTTTTCAAAACAGGTGACGCCTTCCAAGTAACTAGTTACGTTACGTTTCGCGAAAATCACGTAACGACCCATACCTACTACGCATGCGCGCACAAACACGTATTACCAAACGTAAAACGCTGAGGCCCAAGCAAACTCCCACTATGCTTTGGTAAACACGAGTGGAGGGGGTACGAAGCAGAGCACAAAGCGAGCCACGAATTTAAGAAACACTATACAATGCTTCCTATCTCATTTTCTCCCACGTTAAATCTTATGAATTTATGTGTCTGCCTCTTTTTACTGTCGCTTTTTTGTTTCATCGACTTTCAAATCACCAACGATGCTAAAAAAGTTTTCACTTCAACAAAATTAAGATGTTCAATATTTTAATTTTGTTTTTAGCATGTCTTTGGTCGGCTCAAACTTCACGACATCCTTGATTCCTGAACACGTTGCCATCAAGAATACTAAATTACTAAGTAATGAATTCAGCTGAATAACCGAATTATTGTGGTTGTTTGTGTGCGTGGAAGGTACAGGCAAGTGATACGAGATCACTGCGCGTGAAAAAAGAATAGCTGGCGATATTCGCCAGCAGTGGTCTGAAATGGCTAGAGATGTGTCCCTCACTCATGAGGTGCCTCGTTTGAGGTACTCGTGATCGCAAATTGAAAGAGTTACTCGAATTTCAACATTGAACCAACTCACTCGTTCACTCGTCCTCACAAAAAATTGACATTGACATTATTGACGCGAGTACTCGCGAGTGAGTATTGAGTGAGCTTAGTGAGTGAATGAACCGACTTTCATAATTCGGCTCGTGAGGTGAATACATCGACGTACGACTCCTCGCCTCAAATGAGGGGTACCTCTTGAGGGGCTCGCGAGGTAAAATGAGGTACTCCCTCAACCTCATATAAAAATGATGAGTTACCCATCACTAGAAATGGCACTTACACGCCGCGCGTTTTGTTTTTACTTACAAGTTTTACGCATTTTTGTAATTTTTTAAACTTTGTTTTGTTATTTGCATTTCAAACGCATTTTTGTAATAAAGAAAGTAAATTATTGTAATTGACTATTTGAAAAGGGACGGAAAAGGGACTGAATAAATGAACGGACATCGAAGGGACGTAAACATGTCTAAACGGACAAAAATCGTCCCTTTTGGGACGTTCTGGCATCACTGGTTGTTATCGTCAAAATCATGCTCTGTGGTCAAAATCTGAGCTGCCGTATGTCACAATCTGGATTGCCAGGAAAAGAATACTACGAGAGGTGTTCAATAAATAGTGAGAATGAGTAAGACGCAATTATCTTTTATTATATGTTATTTTATTTTTCGACGTAGTCACCTTTCAGGTTTATACACTTTGTATATCTTTTCTCTAATCCTAAAATTCCCTTTCTAAAAAAATGTTCTTCCTGATCCCTTAAAAAATCATTTACGGCGGCGACTACTCCGTCATCATCTTCGAATTTCTGGCCCCTGAGATGTTCCTTTAAGCGCGGAAATAGGTAGAAATCACTAGGAGCAAGGTCCGGTGAATATGGAGGATGTTCCATCAATTCGAAGCCAGCTTCTTGAATGGCAGCCATCGCAACTCTGGACTTGTGCCCAGGGGCGTTATCTTGGTGAAACAAAACAACTTTAGCGAGTTTGCCACGCCGTTTCTTGCGTATTTCCTCACGCAACTTTGTTACTTGTCCTGCGTACATAGTCCCCGTAATAGTGGCTCCATGATTAAGATATTCGATCATTACCACCCCTTGGCTGTCCCAGAAAAGAGAGCCCTGATCTTTCCGGCGGATGGAATCGCCTTAAATTTCTTTGGAGTTGGAGATGACGGTCGCTTCCAAGTCATGGACTGTTGTTTCGTTTCCGGGTCATAATGGTGAAGCCATGTTTCATCCATAGTTATGAATCGAGCCAAAAATCTGTCAGGATCTTGTTGTAACAAATCCAAACAGCTTTGTGAAATTCTCAGTCGAGTTTGTTTCTGCGCGTCAGAAAGCATTCTGGGCACCCAGCGCGTTGACACTTTTTTCATACCCAAATGGTCGTTTATAATATTATGGACACTTCCTATCGAAATCTTTACTTCTTCAGCTATAAAACGAACAGTAACACGACGATCCGCCAAGACAATATTTTCAACTTTTTTAATCATTTGTTCAGTCACTGCCGATATGGGGCGTCCCGTTCGTGGGTCGTCGTTAGTGGAAGTTCTTCCTCACTTGAACTCAGCACACCAACGCGCAACCGTAGAATATGGAGGAGCATGAACCCCTAATGTTGCTCTCAAGTCTTGATTTACCTGCTCCGTAGTAAATTTTTTCAAGCAGAGATATTTTTTTACCGCGCGAACTTCAATTTTATCCATTTTTAAGAACACGTTCCGAAACGACGCAAACAATAGACTTCTACTTTTAAAAAACAAAAGAGAATTAATTGCTTTTTTTATTATCATCTTAACTAATTAATGTCTGGGCTATGCCTGCCAGTATTTATTTTTTTTCTTTCCAAGGAGAATGTATCGCATTCTCACTATTTATTGCACACCCCTCGTAAATTGCCGTATTTATTTTTTAAATGTCTATAGTTTCTTCTCCATAAAGGTTTCTTAACGTTTCTATTATTTTAGATTCATGTTTATGTAAGGTGTACTTGACTTGCTTCCCATTATGACGCACGTATCGCGCGAGTCGCGAAAATTTCAGTATGTTATAATAAAGTACTCTGTACGCGCAATATGCGCGACACCTTAAACTTGATTTTGAATCAGTTGACATCGATTTTGAAGGTCATTTTCAATTTTGACAATTCGTGGTAGTTTCTGGGTTAGTTACAACATTGACGAAAAAATTATGTGCGGGTGTCGACTTTTTGGCGGGAAGTCCAACAAAGCGGCAATTTTAATTCCGCAAAAACTTTAATATATATATAATTACACGGAAACACCACATAACATAAACAAATACCTCGTAGTCGAATAACCATGAGTGTCGACAGTGGCGGTGAGGAGCTGCCAGAGATGGGAGAAAAAAACAAGAAAAGAAAATAATAATAATAATAACCCCACCGCCTTATCTCTACGGTGACGCTGTGGTGGGGCTTGCACGCTCCAGATTCTGGGTCTGTTTCGGTAGAGTTTACTTTACCGAGACAGGTCTACTACTCTCTTGGTCTGGAGCCAGACCAAGAGAGATACAATCCAAGCCAAGGTCGCACATGTCGAGGGCTGTACATATCTTCATCTTACTCATATGGAAATTGACAAAAATGCGGTATGCATTTTTGGCAGTTCCATCGCTTAACACTAAGTTTTTAGAAAAATACCCAACTATGCAAGTAGGCCGACAAAGGATAGGTGACCAACGAAGAGCCTTAGTTAAAAAAAAAACTATTACCTCAGGTCCCGCTAGATCAGATTTATGAGGAAGTCAGAGCTGAACTACAAATGGTTCATGCACAAGTACAGCAACACTCCACTCCACACAGTCTAAAGCACAAATTAATAGCTACACAATATGGCTAGCGTATGAAATGGACGAACGAATATAATGAAGTAATAATCAGAATATACTATACTACAACACAACTAGAAACAAATAAAATGGCCTATAGAAAACAGTTACAAGAGGGATTTATAAATATATATCCAGAATTAGCACATATAACAGAGCAAAGACTATCTGATCAAGTGAGAGCCCCAACTAGCAAAATCAGTAGGTACTTAAAACGATCTCAAGACTACTTATAAATTTACTTATAAGAAACTTGTATCATGCTACAAAGCTGGATTTGGGCGCAGTTATAGGAGCGTTTATTTCTATAACTATCTTATAATGAACTTTTAAAATGTTACTAAGCCCTTTAATATATCTACTTGACGAAGCGTAATAGCTTCTTTAATGATATGAGACTACACAATTACAAGCACAAACGCTCTTGTTAGTATCTGACATAAGTATCTTACTAAAACCGTAATACCAGTTCGTTCAATAAAATGAAAACATTGAAAATTTTGTATTGTGCTTATGTCCGCAATCATCTCGATTATGGGAGTCAAATTTGGAATCCAAATTATGCAGTGTATTCAGACAGATTGGAACGGATACAACGGAAATTCACGAGATACTTAGGCTACAAATTCAAAACCTGAGTTACAATGAACGATGCGCTCGATTCCACTTACTTCCACTTGTAGCTCGGAGAAACATATCTGACTTACGGTTCCTAGTGAAAATAGCACAATCAAGGATTGAATGTCCTGAACTTCTTTCTAAGCTGTCTCTGAATGTTCCACTTCGACATTCTCGTTTGAGAAATCTCCTTCATGCTCCTTACGCTCGCACAGTTTACCGTACTAATTCTTATATAATTCGCTCAGTCAAAGTATTTAACGAAATTGTTAAGAATAAACACCCCTCAATCGATTTGTTTGCAAGCAGCTTAGCATCTATTTCTACTGTTTTATCTAAACACTATATTACTGTTGCTGATATATTGTAATAGCGGTTGCGCATGCATCTTTGCCTATCCAGATACTTACTTACTTAATTTAATAGTTAAAAATATACTTAGTGTTTATTTATAGTTGATTACCGGAGATTCATTATGAAGGACGGGACGGTTGACATCTGTCGGGCATGCCGCCGTTCGGGAGAATCAATCCGACACTTTATCTCCGGAGGTTCTCGTCTAGCTAACGAAGAGTACTTGCATAGACACAACCTTGTAGCCAGGATTATCTATCAGCAACTTGCTCTGAAATACAGTCTTGTGGAATCTGAAGTGCCGTTCTACAGATATGCGCCCGACCCAGAATAAATAGTTACTGAATATTGATTTTGTATGCTCAAAAAGAAATAACAATGTGGCTACAAAAATTATTGCTATAAATTATTATTTTCGTACCACTTGCTCAAAAAAGTGACATTCTATGCCACAAAAAGCGAATATAACAATAGTCATTTTTAATCTGATAAAAACAGGGAAAGAAAATTGTACTGAATTTCATTCATCCTCTAGGGGGAGAATGTGATTTAAATTTGGAATACTTACCGAAATTGTGTTTACACCATTGAGTTTGTATATAAAGCATTATACATCTTTTTGAAAAAGGAATACGCATTTATTATGCAGTTATGATTATTAAATAAAATTACAAAAACCGACGAGGCCGTATGAGCTTAATGCCTTTGCTTTTCCGACAAAAAAATATTAGTCTAGGAATTTGCCGCGTTTTTGTTTTCTTCAAATACATAAACGTTAAGTTTATTTTAATTTATTTTTATAAATAAGTTAATGTTCTAAAAATACGTTACGATGTTAAATCAAAGCGACAGTGACAGTGAATTGTCGGATTCCATCAGTGCAAATGCTGCCGCAATTATAAATAATTTGCTTCCAACAAAATCCAAGGAAAATTATTTAAAAACTTATGAAGAATTTTCAACGTGGAGAAGTGCTAAAGGCCTATCAATTTCAGAATCAGTACTTCTTGTCTATTTTGATTATTTATCCAAGACAAAGAATTCGAATACACTTTGGTGCATATACTCAAAACTGAAAGCTACAATAAGCATCAAACACAGCATTGAAATAAATAGATTCACGAAATTACTGGCTTTTTTTAAATGAAAATCAGAAGGGCATTGCGCAAAGAAGTCTAAAATTTTTACGACTCAAAATGTGGAAAAATTTCGTAATGAAGCTCCTGACGAAATTTTTCTGGCCACAAAAGTAAGTATACATGATTTAACTATGAATATTTCGTATCTTAGTAATGGTAATTATTCTATATATTTACCTGTTTTTTATCTTTGTTATAGGTGGCCTTAATTTTTGGACTCAATGGTGCTTGCCGCGGATGTGAACTTGTAAACTTAAAGGTGGAGGACGTTGAAAATCATTCCAATGAGTTGCTGCTGATAAAGGAAACTAAGACAAAGAAAAATCGGTCATTCATTGTAAAGGACAATATACTAAAATCATTCATAAATACCAAGCATTACGTCCCACCAACATGGAAAACAATAGATTTTTTATAAACTATCGGAATGGGAAATGTACTCGACAAGCCATCGGCATAAATAAAATTAGCAATATGCTAAAGGAAATAGCAAAATATTTAAAACTTAAAGATGTTGAACTCTACACCGGTCACTGCTTTAAAAGAACTTCGGCGACTTTCTTGGCGGATTCAGTGGCGGATATTACGTCAATAAAAAGACACGGTGGTTGGAGCTCTGATGGAGTAGCTGAGGGTTATATCGAAAGCTCAATGGCGAATAAAACCATATTAAGCAGTCAAATTAACAAAAATATAAAACTTAATCCATCAGAGCCACAACCATCAACTTCCGGCATCTTATCTTCGTCCGTAACTCACGATGCACCACCACCACTATCTCCGACGTATACTATCTACAATGAAACGCAAGTTCCTCAGACGCAAGAACAGAGAAATACTCAAATCAACTCATCAACAATAAATGTACCAAACAAAAATGTAACTCTCTCTATCAATAATTGGACCAATGTTTCGAATGTTAACTTTTACTTTTAATTGTCATTATTTTTAATAAATGCTTATCTCATATTATTATAGTGTTAATTTTTTCGCAAATGGTAGGAAAAGTAGAGTATTTTCCGCGGTGATAAAGCTGTCTTAGTCTTGAGTGAACTTAAATCGTCACCCGCGACAGAAGACACTGCTTTATCCCCTTGGTTAATAATCTACTATTTTATTAATCCTAGGTATTGTACATTTTATAAATATATTTAATAGTAAAAAATAATTATTGTATTTGGAATGTGCTTTTATGTTTGTAATAAGCCCTTTCATTTGATACATTACAAACACGGCATCATAAAAATAAAAAAATGTTTTTATCACATCTGTTCAAAAAGAGCTAGTTTATTCTTCGTAAACAGGGCCCATAACCTGATGAAATGATAACAAGGGCAATATTATAATAGAACTAATTTATTTAATATGAATGTTAGCACACTTGATAGATGAAAAAAAACAAGAGAGTGCTCCAGACACTCTTGACAACTGACACGACTATGTGTCAGACTCCTTTATAAAATGATGCAGGGTCCATACTTTCAACAGACCAAAATAGCTTTTTAATCCCTAGGGACTAAAAGTGATTTGAAATTGGAATGTGGATATTGTTAGTAAAAGTTCCAATCACCGAAGAGATCAATCACGAACATTGTATGAACAAGTAACATGCTGGCAAGAGAGAGAGAAAGTGTGAATTTGGTCAAAATGAAAATCCAAGATGGTGGTTGCGAAAATGTTCAAATTTTTCGTCGTTGGTGACGTTTTTATAGTTTTCGAGCTAAAGCCGATAGTGAGGTCAAAATATAAATCCAATATAGCGGCTCTGAAAATTTTCAAATTTCATGGTTTTCAAGCGTGCTAAAGCCCACAGTGAGGTCAAAATGAAAATCTCAGACGGCGGCTACGAAAATTTTGTTTTTGTTTTAAATCATACATGAGAAGGAACTTCTTTGCTAACGGGGGTCGAACCGCACACTTTTTTTTTCTCATAGAGGGTGATAAAAAGTAGAGTGTTCACCTCGAAGCTAACACTATTTTAAGCTCGAGTGACGTACTTTGAATCCCTCGCTACACTCAGGATTCTACTTTAGAATCCTTCGCTCCGGTCTGTATTCAAAGAAACACTCTCGCCTTAAAAATAGTTGTTTGCTCCCTTGGAAACAATCTACTATTTTAGTTTATGACTTTATGCCCTCTAGAGGGCTCCATATTCAATTCAATATGACGTCACATAGTCTATAACTAGCGGACGATCAAGACGCTTCTAACGAAACCTCATTTGTCAAATTATGATGAGTAGTTTAGAAGTTATGAGGTAACAGATTAACATGATGTCTTGTTTATACCTTTTTAGTTGACTTTTTGGGTTATTCCACTAATCCCCAATCCAATCCCAAAAAAACCCCATCAATGGGGATTTGAGGTTATGAGTTCACAAATTCCCATCGATTTATAAATAAAATACAAACATATTATATAAGATTCAAGAAGTCTTTATTTCTTACGGAGGTCAGGGGGTTAAAACGGTCGCTTTGGCAGAATCATATCATACTTAATATTATGAACACAAACTGACAATTCATAATATTAACTGCGATCAATTCATATTACGAAATTCATCTGTTTGACAGCTTTATATTATAATGAAATAACATTTAACTGTCGAAATAAAAAATAAAAATCTCACTCGATTAATAAAAACTGAAAAAATAAAAATTCTATACATAATACTATGTATTAGAAAAATAAGATAGGAATATTTGTCGTAGGTTTGTTTGTGTTATTTATCTCACTGAGTGAATGAAATAGATTTTGATTTAATAAGCATCTTTATTCACGTGATATTTTATTTAATAAAAGGGGCACCACTAGACTTAGGTAAAGACTCAACTAAACAAAAGTTCAACAAAAGTTCTAAAAACACAAAGTTACCATAATAAAGTAAAGTGATCTCCAAAAGATTATATTTTGTAGAAAAGTTTAGACTGTAGTAGGACATGACAGAATTATTTTACACTAAGCTTATTTTTTTTAAATTTAGCCATTACTTTAATTTGTTTGATTATAAAAATAATCAATGCGTCCTTACCTCCGCAAGAAATAAAGAGTTCGTGATTCTAATATAATAATTATGTTTTTTGTATTTTATTTTTAAACCGATGGGGATTTGTGGAAAAAGTTCACAAATCCCCATTGATGGGACCAGCTTGACTTACTGACACATCGATCCAATAGACATTCGACGGATAGGACTATCGTTGCAATGGCTTTTCGGCGAAACGGACGCTCTATCTAATGGCTATTCGAAATTGTGGTACATCGATACCATGGAATTTCGGCAATTCGGACGTTCGGTCTGATGACTTCGGGGAATTAGCCATCAGGCATATGACATTCGAAATCAAGCAGTAATCTCCTGGGGATTACTGCTTGATTTCGAATGTCACATGCCGAATAGCTTTCGACTTACTGACACATCGATCCAATAGACATTCGACGGATGGGACTATCGTTGCAATGGCGTTTCGACGAAACGGACGCTCGGTCTAATGGCTATTCGAAGTTGTGGTACATCGATGCCATGGAATTTCGGCAATTCGGACGTTCGGTCTGATGACTTCGGGGAATTAGCCATCAGGCATATGACATTCGAAATCAAGCAGTAATCTCCTGGGGGATTACTGCTTGATTTCGAATGTCACATGCCGAATAGCTTTCGACTTACTGACACATCGATCCAATAGACATTCGACGGATGGGACTATCGTTGCAATGGCGTTTCGACGAAACGGACGCTCGGTCTAATAGCTATTCGAAATTGTGGTACATCGATGCTATGGAATTTCGGCAATTCGGACGTTGGATCTGATGACTTCGGGGAATTAGCCATCGGGGATATGACATTCGAAATCAAGCAGTAATCCCGATTGAAGGACGCTTTCCAGAACTTTTAGAATTTTATATCCAGTGCCAGACAGATAACATCACATTCTGTAGGTTAATTGTGGAGAGATATATAATATCTGAGTATCAGGGTTTTATTTTGTACGAGCATTAGCATGGATGTCGGAAAACGTATTGAATATCTATTGTAAGACCTACTAGTCTTACTAAGACCGTGAGATACAGTTGTTAGTTGTTTATTTTTTATCCCTAACGATACAGGAGCACAATATTATTTATGGGCAACTTTTAATGCAAACCATCTTTTTTTCTTGTGGCAGAGAGAGTGAGAGAAAGTCAGTACAGACAATAAACTAAAATAATGTAAAACGACCTTATGCAATAAACTTTATTTTTAATTTTCTTGTATTGTCATGAACAAAACGACAATAATACCACCATACTATAGCTTTCACCTTTTACGTGTAACGTAAGTCCAAACCATAGATATCGAGTTAATTTCTCTTTCGCATTATGTTTTTTTGAAAACTCGACATCGAAAAATGCTTTGCAACATCCGATTGAGATAAAACATGCTCCAGTTTTTAAATTAGGCTAGCAGCTATACAATTCATTCTATCAGCAGCTATACAACATTTTAAACGAACTCGTCCAGTGGTTCCCATATGATGTGATACGATATTCGGTAACAAGCGGACAGAAGGATAGACATTCCGATATAAATTCAAACTGTAACTGAATCGTGATGATTCTGCATTTTCCTATTTTTTTCTATCCTTTTTTAAAAACTTCAAGGTAAATTAAATAGTAAATTATAAATACACGTTTTCGCTGTTCTTATTATTATGATACTCAATTAAGCTCGCTTCGTCGCTCATGCATGACTATTGTAAAAACTTTGTTACCATGAGATTGTCGAATATATTGCAGGCAATAAGGCAATAAAGTAGTCAGGCGGCAGTGTCCAAGATAGTACCTACCTTTTACATTTTTGCTGATAACCAGACATCCAACTCGTGATGTTATCGCGTTTTTTTCTCACACAACCAGTTTTTTTCCCTTTTGACCTTATGACTTATTTTTTGCCACACAGAGCTGCAAATTATTTTAATTCAAATCCTTCTGATTTAAGTATAGCAAAAAACAAATGAATATGACTAAGCATTAAAACTAAAACATCTTAATAAATTCGAATTATTATTAAAATGTTTTAAAATGCAACTTTTAATACTTAATTCTAGAATTTTCTACAAGATGATGAAATGAACAAATTATTATTTATAATATCCGGCTAGCATAAACATTTACTAGATGTTATATCAAGGTTAATTTTAGAATTCTAGGCTAAAGGTCGGCATTGTTGAATGTATATGATAAGGTTTGCACAGTACCCACAATAGCACAACAAACTTTACAAATCAAAACTAATATGAAACGAAGAGATAATTGTATAAAATAGAATATTTATCAGAAACAAGTTAGGTTTGTTTGTTTCTATGCATTTTCGTGTTTGTGTAGACTTGAAATAGTAGGAAGCAAAAATAAAAGAACCTAATTATAAACCCAGTTTAAAAATAACACGTTTGCCAAAACATACAATTTAAGACTGGTTGATTCAAGGTATACTAGTTATTTTAATGGTCATCCGTCTTTGTCACTAGTTTGTTGGGCCAGTTTAATTATAGTTAAGTACAGTACAGATGGTAAGAAGCTGGAGCTTTAACTGGCTGGAAGTGGTGTCAAAAGTACCTGCTGTTATACAGTTTATTGTTAAGTTTTAATTTACTCGTAAGTATCCGTTTAATATCGTGATGGCCCAGTGGTTAGACCTCGCCTCTCATGCACGAGGTTGTGGGTTCAAATCCGGGCAAGTACCAATGTGACTTTTTCAATTCATATGTACTTTTTAAGTTTATCTTGGACATTACTGACATCGGTGAAGGAAAACACCGTGAACAAACCTGGACTTATTATAGTTAATATAAGTCTGAAATCACCAACCCGTCTTGAGCAAGCGTGGTGATCAATGCTCGTGCCTTCTGTGTATGAGAAGAGGTCTTTGCCCTGCAGTGGACAGTAACAGGCTGGTTACATATTTATCCGTTTTTAACTTTGTACAGTAGGCGCTCGGTAGTCCGGCACCCATTTTTTTCGCTAATGATGCCGGAAATTGCCGGATTATCGGAAACGCCGGTTTATTGTATTTCTATAGGAAATGTCAACTACTTAGTAAGAAATCATTTTATTAGTTTACCTAATAATTCTTACTTGTAGAACCGGACCGGAATAGTAGGTACTAGGGTTGTTTCAATTAATGTATGATCACAGGTTACCCTATCGTAAGTTCAAAAAATATTTGACCGAATTTAATTTCACCTAAAACTTTTCAACTATTATCATTTCGTTTTTTTTTACTTCATCGAAGACACGTCTGGCACTGTATAAGTTGACCATATTTTTTTTTTTCGAATTTCGGTTTACTGAAATCTATTGACCGACGTCTTTATTGCTATACGCATTATTTGTCATATTTTTAGATCAACGAAGTATCATGTGTAACAGACTCACAGGTATTATTTTACCGAACTTTAATTCGCCCATTTACAAAATAACTTTTTGCTATTGGCCGAAGCCTCTTTTGAACTTTTTTCATTTGCCAAATGATTTATTTGCCATATTTTCACCGGTTTACTAATGTTTGCCATAATTTAAAATGTAATAATTGTATATACCATACTTGAATTTGCCATAATTTCATTAAAAATAAAGCTTCAGTTGCCATAATCGTGAAATTACATTAAATCATTTTCACTAATTTCATTGGTCATAATCGATCAAGTGTCATAATAATTTTAATCCATACATTTATTTGCTATATTTTTCATTTTCAATAATGTCGTTTTCCATTACATTTATTAGCACAACAATGCTAGTTTAGTTGATTAATATATGATTATACGATACAGATTTTTTTATTCACAAGGAAACCTAAAAATAAATTTAATCTACCAAACATGCTTGCTTTGCAAAAGAGGAAATCTAGCACTCAGCGGCCGCTACCGCAGCACGCTCGCTTCGCTCGCTCGCATTCACGCGTTGTGTGGTCAAAGTTCTAACCTAACCTAACCTAACCGCTTCGAATTTGACAAACTGTTTATTATCTAAAGATTGTTTGCGTAATAAATCATTTGATTACAGACCAAATGCCTTAGACATTATTTTTTGTACAAAACAATAAACCTTTCTAAATTATATTAAATGTTGCTTATGTTAAGTATCGACTATGTAATGTGTTACGTATAGAAACTAATGATTATAACACATGCTATTATTGAAATTTATTTTATGGCAAATAAAAGTTATGACTAATAAGTTGGTATGACAAGCGTTATTAGTATAAATGATAATAGTGCAAGTAAATATTATGAGAAAACAATAATAGTACAAATAATTTTTCAACACACTTGCTCGTAAAGTAGTTCTTATTGAACCGTTTTTAGGGTCATAATTCAGTGTATTAAAAACGCATGCTTTTTACTTTATATTATCGGACTAGTGCTGTAATGCCACAGATAACTAACTAATCAGGATTTGGTTGCAACTCGCTAAAAACAATAACATTGGACTTGCCTGGTAATTGAACGCTATATCTACGTGTCACTGATTAAATACGCACTAATTAGGATACACGTATTATCACACCCACTTTAACATCATATGCGTGCTTCTTACCTTTTAATTAAACTATTTTAATTAACAATAAAAGCGAAAACTGAAATAAATTTTGAATTTTTACAAAAGTCAAACAACCGACCACAGGTAACCGCACAGACTAAGGGCAACCGTCATCCTTTTTAACTGGTCTAAATTTATCTTGTCATTGAAAAGTTAGTGATTGACATAATAAATATCGACTATTTGTTCAAGGAGTATTTTATTAATCCTTTATTGAAAAAAAAAAAAAAAAAACTATTTTAATGTATTTATAATTATTATACTGACAACAATCGTGTTTTTCGGCTAGGATTTTCAAGATGCTATTATACTGCTTTAATTAATACTGAATTTGTTACGAATCATAACGAATACCTTAAAAAAAGAGCACGGGTTGCCCGCCATTCAATACCGAATGTCAAAAGGAAGACTGTTTCAGGAAATTGAAACTCCAATCGTAGCCCCTTCAAGTGATCTTAAATCCTCCGAGCTAACTAGACGAATACAATATATCATTACTGTTAAAAATATTATAAAATGTTTTTGTCTTTGTCTTTCGACATGTCCGACGGAAGTACGAGCAGAGAAAATGAGCTACCCCAGGGATCATCAATTAGTTTAATTTAGGGTCTATATAAAAAAATTATATGACTCGCGGTCCGTTTGGAAGACGTTACCTACTAGCAACCAAGATTAAAAGATGTTCAAGGACCTTGCTTATTTTTGTGTGTTTTGGAAATCGATCATTTCGATTTGTATAGTACCTCACCCAGCTAGATCTATTACTCCCGAAAACATTTGCAGCTTCATGCGGCTTGCGTCAGCGTCGTCCGTTGTTGTGTCGACGGCACAAAATATAAAGCGTGGGCTTAATTCAACTACTCAAAAAAAATTGATTAGGTTTTTGTTATAAATTTAACTGTTTACTTAAAGTCCGAACAAAATAGGTCGGCGGTCCGGATGCGGACCGCGGTCCGCCATTTGGTGACTCCTGAGCTACACCATATCTCTAAGTAGTCTGTGAGCTACACCATCTGTAAGCTCGTCTCGTGTTATTTGTCAGGTAGGTATTTGGTTAGCATATGTATTTTTTTTTTAATCTTTGACATACCAAACGTCCGTAAGTACCCGTGCTATCTTGTTCGTTTTCACGGTTTTAACTTCGAACATATTTCAATGGATTTGTTTTTTATGTGAAAGTTACTCAATATAAAAAATACTGATAAAACACAATCAAGAGTAACTTCACTTTAAGTGCACTTTAAGTTTACATTCGAGTATTAAAATGTAAGATTCTATTAATTTTGTTGTATAAATACAGAATGAAAAGCGGTTTTTCGTCTTGCAAAAACCATGAGACATTTAACAGATTCAATTACGTTTGGAGTTGTTCGCTTATTTCGAAGTTTACCTGGATCATACGACGTAGATACGTGTTTTTTAGTTATCTGGAAAATAAAAAGTTGTCTTACTGTAAATACCCGGTACAACTCGTATAATGTGTTCGTGGGAAATTTGTATACTTTGAATAACATTGTTTTTAGCAAGGACCATTGCGCTCTTTCCAAAACCAGTAACCAATAACCGATTGTGTCAATGTATAATAAACTGAACGGAGGAGATCGCTGACAGCTGCATGCCTCAGATTTTTAAACGCCCATGTAAGTTTTCTAACTCGTGACGAAACCATCTCGATATTATGTGGTTACCATAATATTTTCTCGTCTAAGAGAACCCCAAGGTATCTGACCGTCTTAGATTTGTTCAGAGCTGTACACGAGCACTGTTGAGTGAAAGGTGATTTGCATGTGTAAATCCGGACAGCCACATTGGGCTGTTTTAAGCAAGCGTTAGTGAACTGTACAAATGAGGTTTTCGATATGTTAAGCATGTTAATGCTAAGACATGCATGTTAAGACTTGTTAAAGTCGCGTCAGCCACAAACAGACTTTATGGAGCCTCATCTCCGCATTTTGTTGGACTACATCTCAAGTCTCTCCTTGAAACACCAAGGCTGTATCATTGGCATAGGTAAATATTTTGCCTTTATTCAGTGTTATTTGACATAAGTCGTTTATATAAATCAGGAAGACACTGGGACCGAGAATGCTACCCTGTGGCACTCCATAGATGACTGCAACATCCGAACTAATAGTACTACCCACTTTGACCTTTGCAGACGGCCTGTAAGAAAGTCTTTGTCGATTTTGAGTACCGTTCTCCTTATTCCACACCTTTCCAGCTTTTCAACAAGAGGAGAGATCGAGACAGGCCTTGGCCAAATCAATAAAGACTCCGACACACCTTTGTTTATTATCTAGACAAGCTGTAATATAATTAGGGCTTGAGCTCTGGAATTCCGGTTTTAACAAAATTCTGGAATTCCGATATATTTCAGTATCGTTTGTATTGCTTAATATTGAAACTCAGTTCCGGAATTGAAAAATGGTCCGATACTCAAGATACTCAAATATAATCTACTAACGAGCTAACGGCTCCATCTGTACTTTTGCCTACCCTAAAGTCAAATTGGGAGTCAGATAATATGTTATTTTTTTCTAAAAAATTTATGAGTTGGTACACAATACTTTTTCTAGTAATTTAGAGAGCGCTGGCAACACAGAAATTGGTCTGTAGTTTGTTACACTGTCTCGAGCTCTTGTAGACAGGAGTGATAAGCGCCCTTTCAATTAAAATCTATCTAAAAAAAAAACAAAATAATCAAATCTGTGGGAGTGATTTCGTGAAAAGGGACGGAAGTGTGTCACAGGAAGCCGGGGAAGCGCGCGCTATTTGATTTGACCAATGAGCGCGCGTGGTGCTAGAGTTGGCTGTCAGAAACGACTTTAACGAGGTCCCGCCCCTTTAATGATGCTTATTAGCTTATTACCAAGGTGAGATCTCAGATGTTACAGATCATAAGCGACTACTGTAAGGCTCGCCCGTTATATTTACTTTCTTATATTTTGGATAACAAAAAAACAACAACAAACAAAAAATGAATAAATGTTGATAATTTTTAATGTTATGGTGTTGGATACGCGCCCCGAGGCGTCGACTCCACGCGGTCTCTCATAATACGGGTATGATACCTGTATTAAAAAAGTCCGTGAACTAAAAATACCTCATTTTTAACCTACTTCCAAAAAGGAGCTTTTTTTCATTTGGTAGAAGAAGCTTGCGCGCCTTGCGCGGCGCGGCGGTCCCATAATTTTTTTATTAACTTTGCTTGCGTAGTTTTTGAGTTAGCTTCAATAATACGTAGGTATTTTTCCCAATTAGTCTATTGACGATGTTATAATAAGTTCCTGTCACTTTTATTTACATAGCAGGTAGTGGTATTCGATTTTGTGTAGGGTAGTTACCACAACAAATAAGAGTAAAATAAAATCTTTTTACAAAAAAAAACAACCAACTTCCATAAAAACAAAGTGAAAAATAAGTTTACTGGCAAAAAAACGAAAATTCTAAACCAAAGACCTTGACTTAAGTTATTTTTCAGTTCGTAGTGTTTTTTATGGAAGTCGGTTGTTATTTTTTCAGTTTTCTTTGACATGGGTGTTTAATTTCGTCATGTCGATGTCGGTCTGTCCGGATGTCGTACCTTGCTGTAGGTACATCTGGTAGTCCGGTAGTGAAAGGAAAAAGGTGGAATCAGGCTGTGGAGCTCCTGCACACACTCTCCGATCGGCAGGCAAGCAATCTGTCGCCAATGAGCCCGGCTGTGAAGTTTGGCCACCACCGCCTCGTCACCTGTGAGTCTTTTACTCTGCGGTCCACAGAGTCAAGCGGGTATTTTGCGGTGGCTCAGCAAAATGAGAGCTCTGGGGCACAAGATAAAAGGTCAAATTAATTCTCTCTAAGAGTACCCATTTCCTCCCTGCTGGCTCTTGCACCGGACACGGTGTCTCTACGAGACACGTACCCAACGGCTCAATACGGTAGCAGACTATTTTATTCACGCGTTATTACTTTAATCTTCCGTTTTAAGGCATTTGGGGACTTTTCTAATTGTAAGAAAGCATGAACTAATTGAAACATTAAGTCTGTGTTACTATAAAAGTACCTATAGTTTTCGTGATGCGAAACCATTTGTGTCAGTCACAGCAACAGTTGCATCACTTTTGCGCTCTCGAAAATATGGTTTATTTCGCCTTTGATTTACATAATAAAGATATTGTATAATCATATCATACAATAAAATTTTGATTTTATTTCAAGGATAGCTGAGGAAGACTAATTTGTTATTTTTTAAATTTCTTGTTATTGTTTGCTAAATAATAGGAAAAATACAAAAAAAAGGGTTTTTCAACATTATTTTTCTGCTATATTTTGTATCAAACTTGAAAAAAGTGGTTGAGCCACATGCAAGTAGACCATATAACGAAGTTGATGATATTTTTAAATGTTCAAATTCAAAAGTCAAAAAATCACTTTCAGCCACATGCAAAACAAAGAACTCGGCTTTTCAAACCACAAAATATAGTTTTGTTTAAGTTGTTTTCCCTTTCTTACAACATACGAACGAAATTAATCAAAATCAGTCGATTTCGTACACGGCTTCATAATCCTGGGATTTAAAAATCACGAAGTATTTATTGGATCTTATATAATATACGTACATACAAATTATTGATTTGAAGAATCATATAACATTTTTTAGGGTTTCTTATTAAAATTAAGTCAAATTCAAATGTTTTGGTTTAAGTAGGTAAAATAAAATTAAAAAAATTATAGTAAGTAATCAACTTACCAATAGGGATGATGACTAAAAATATTTTTTTAGTCCGTGTTCATGATTATAAAGAAATATTGGACACGTATTTTTTCTTTTTTTACGTAATCTAAAGATTACGGCGATACATTGAGGTAAGATGTGCCATGACGTCACGAGTATGTAGATTTTATCTATACTAGTGACGTAGCGACCCCCACTCCCCAACTTAAAATGCGATTTATCTAAGTAATTTTTTATTAATATGATAAAGCAAAAAATACGTGTCTAATATTTTTTTATTAAGTATCCGACTGACGGACCTATGAGATTTTTTTTTTTTTTACCCAGGCGTCATCCCTATTCTCTACAGAAAAAAGCTACAAACCCAACACCAACACCAGAGATAATGATGATGTTTCTGATTGTATTTAATTTGTATCAAGTAAAATAAATAAATAAAAAGACCACTTATTTATTTTTATGTTAAACTAGCTTTTTCTCGCAGCTTCGCACGCGTGGAAGTCAGAAATTATCCCACAAAAAGGTACTGCCGGGATAAAAAGTATCTTAGGTGTTCATTCAAGTTATAAACTATCTGTCTGCCTCATCCAAATCCAATAAATCAAGTAACATAAAATAATGATTGAATACTATCGTGAATTCATGCAAGCCTAGTAGGTACTATTTGTTAGGTTACTGCTCAGAAATTTTGCACAACACAGCTAATAATTATTATTTACTTTATTTTATAAATTACAGTTTCCTTAAACTTAAACAAAGCACACAAATTAGACCCCTGGGGTCTATCTTAGCATGGCATGGCCTTAGATTTGATCAACGCGCTATTAACAGTTATGTTATAATCGAGTTGATGTAATGTTCCTTCAGCTTACGCTTTATGTTCTTACCATTCATTGAGTCTCTAATGTCTACAGGTATTCGGTTTAAGTAAATTGGGTATTGTGAAAGAAGCCGTACGCCTGCCATAAAAGTTATTTTTGCGTGGCACTTGAGGGTTCTCAACTTTCATGCAAATCACATGTTCGATTAAATATTTACGAAAATTAATACCATACGGTGTTAATCATTTTTTTATTATCAGTAAACTTCTTAGGTCTATGTAGCATTTAAAAATATGACTATAAAATGTTACATAATCATAAAAATAAAAAATAAAACATATCAAGATCTCATTACCCTCAGACTTTTTTAAATTAAAATTTGTTAAAAACATTCGATTTCTTTTTTTTTTAAACGATTTACCTCTATGTTGTTATTTGGTTTATATAAAATACTTAATAGGCAATAAAATTACGAGTACATATAATTAATATATATTGCAATTGACGATTACGGTGTTCAAACCAATTTAACAACAAATAAAATACATTACCTTCAGCATCCATAAAATCACAAATATTAATAACTTACTGTATTACTATCGGTACCTTATCCTACGAGCCGCTCTCCGCATACTCGACAGTCGACCGATAAATAGTATAAAGGACGGACGCTTGCAATTTTATCCACAAAATTACGTAAATAGTGTTGTGATTCAAGATTTCAACCGTTTATTTTAAATTACCTTCAGTGCGATTTTAAGGTAAGTGGTCGTAGTTTTCTCTAACTATTCGTTTTAATATACATCTAATAATTGTGCCTCTACTGCTAGTATTAATTGATATGCACATGTTACCATTAGCTACGGTGTGATATCCAAAAAGTGTCGAAATTTCATTACCCTCTATTACATTACCGTCGATTCCCTTCAGTTTTAAAGATGAAGGTAATGAGGCAGAACTGAAGGTAGTGAATTATATTAAATTTTATACACCACTTTAATGCGCACGGTGTTTTAATACAATTTATATGCACATGGGCGAATGCACGATAGTTCGACGGGGGCAGATTGCTTTACCATACGCTGTTTGTTTGCATGGTTATATTTTGGACCGATATTAACTGCATGTGATAAATTTAGGACTCGACACAATAACCATGTCTTAGTACATTGAATGTGTTTATTAATTAAACAATAATGCTATTTGTTCTGTTTGCTTGAAGTTCATCTACCTTCTATCTTGCAACTAAAACGTTCCCGCCATACATCGATACACAGGTAAAAGATAATGGTTAATGAGTAAATTATCTTTTTAGGTGCTCAACATGCCCAAAATCAAAGTAAAAAACACAGGAAGAAAAATTAATCCAAGCACGATTACATAAAAGAAGAAAATACGAGATCAAAAAGGATCCTGTAAAATATGAGATTCAGAAAGAAAAAGAACGGCAAAGATATTTAAAAAGAAAAGAACAGAAAAAAATCAAGAGCATTGCTGATTTGACACCGAGAGAACAGAGAATGCAACGAAAAAAATGGTGGTCAATAGCCGCCAACAGCTTGAAAAGAAGAATATTTTAATTTAATATAAAAGTCATATAATTATGATTAAAAACATTTTTTAGTTCCTAATATTGAAATTTTGAGATTATGTAGACTGATTCATTATAAGAGTAAGTTTTTAATTAACATGCAGGAGAATTTTGTTAAAACTAATTATGTTGTTTTTTTTTTCCATTCCAAAAATAAATAATATAACTTATCTGTTGATTTAATTTTAATCTCATTACCCGCAGTATTTTATCATTACCATTTTTATGAATGTCCATCAGATTTACACTTTTCATTACCGTCAGTCACCATAAAACTAATTAGCCAATATCTTGGGGTAAAATGCCGTAGTTTTTCATGAGTATCAAAAAAATAACATTCTATTTTTTTTTCGTGATTACGTCGAATTTGCACCAAATCTGAGAAATACCCTTGAAATGATTTTGATTTTGCTTGTCGTGTATTCACGTCATATTTAACTGGAATTTGGATCTCACTGTTATCAAAATGTTCTATGAGGAACCAATTCAGCGCGCGCTAGAACAGATAATACCTTGCGATGTTTAAATAACCCGGTGTAATTGTTATTTTTTACATATTTTGGTACCACAAGTTTCAGCAAACGTGTTTGCAAATAATTTATTTATATTTATATATACTTTATTGTACACATGAAAATACATAGTAAATAATAAATTTAACACTACAAAACATATAATGGGCGGCCTTATCGCTTTCTGCGATCTCTTCCAGGCAACCTTGGAATGGACAGTGATTGCGTGGACATAAAAATAGGGTAGACATTGGTGCAAAATAATAATTATATAGATACAATATATTATAATAGATACATAGATAGATATATATATCAGGGTTACTGGTAACTCGACGTATTCCTTGCAGGACGTCATAGTAGAGTTAAAAGGCAACAAATTAAGCCACCTAACGTTCTACCGAAATTCAGTAGTTTTTGAGTTAGTTAGATTTTTAGTTTTTATAAGAAAAATCCCAGATTAAATCATTTGAAACCAATTTAATAATGATTTCCGGCGCGACTGTACTGAAATTTAAGTTATTATCATAGTTGATGCGGTTGCAGATCTTTGTTAATAATTAAAAGTTAAAAAATGCCTAAAACGTTGGCAAATATCACTAACCAAAAATTAAATGTTTTGTAATTTTTGCTATAACTTCATAAAAAAAATTGTCTAGTGCAAAAAATAAATACTACGCCTGATGTACAAATTACCAGGAAAATATCATTGTCTTATCAGCTAAAATAAATGACGACTACAGATTACTAAGCTACAAGAACAAGATCACAACAACAAGTAATGTTCCTTCATGAGTCTTAAATACTGGTAACGATTGCGAGCGGTTTATTTGAACTGGCAATGCATTCCACAAACGAGCGGCCCGGACAGAAAAGGATTTGTCGAAGAAAGTTGTGGAATGTAAAGACATTTTAAGCTTCAGGTTATCTGATGACCTTAAACATTTCGAATGGGAGTCGCAAAGATACTGGAAACGTTTCTTACGATAGAGAGGGGCGGAAGGGGAGAATAGCTCGTTATACAAGAGGGAAAGAATATGAGCATTCCGGCGAAGGCAAATTGGTAACCACTTGAGCTTCACACGAAATTCGGAAACATGTTCATATTTACGTAAGCCGAATATAAACCGTATACAAACATTTTGAAACCGCTCAAGTTTATCGAGTTCGTCTTGAGTAAGGGCAAGATAGCTGGCATCAGCATAATCAAGGATGTAATAATTTGTTACACAATCGAATTGAAAACCGAGGAGGTTATCAATTTAAACAAATAATGAAAAATAAATTCTGATAAAAATAATGTTTGGACATCTATCGGTTATTCAGATTTAAATAACTTTCACAAAGCGGCTGCTAAACACGATTCTTCAGAAAAACATCTGGAATCCTGCTTGAAGTTCCAAACTTTTGTTAAGGTAGAATAGAGACTAGTTTGAATAGCCAGGTCAAAGTTGTCCTGGTTGTGCGGTTCCTGTTAGTGTTATTATTCGATGTTCGTGGTGGTCGCAAACAAACGTCATGCGAAGCCGCCGCCGGCGCCGCCGCGCGCCGTGCGGTAAGTCAGGTAGGGTAGGTAATCGGTGGGCCACCGACCGAAACAAGTGGAAGCTGGTAAGTAATATTTTTATTTCAGCCGTGCATACCCTGTCTGAAATGTCTGTGCACGCCCCTGAGGTATTATTATAAGGTAGTATTTTTCACTCTTTGTTACTTACTTCCTCGAAGTTTAGGTAAATATAATATAATATATAATATACCGATTTCTGGTTATCACATATTCTATAATTACGGAAATAAAGAAAGCAATAAAATCCTATAAATATTAAAAATTTATAATTGTAAATAATAAAATGTATAAAGTATTTTTTATTAAAAACGCTACTTAATGTTATGATGAGGCAGATTTAATACTTTTGCCTTTTTTAAACTATACATATACAGTAGTACTGAAGTACAGAATATGAATTTCATGATGGCCCAGTGTGGGTTCAAAGCCGGGCAAGTACACACGGCTACACATCAAGCTATACGTTTCCAGTTTATGCTGATCTCGCATTGTAAAGGATTTCAGTACAATGCGATTTCAGCGTATACTGGAAATGTATAGCTTGATGTGTAGCCGTGTGTACCAATGTGACTTTTTCAATTCATATGTACTTTCTGATTTTATCTTGGACATTACTGACATCGGTGAAGGAAAAACACCGTGAGGAAACCTGGACTTGTAGTTAATATAAGTCTGCAATCGCCAACCCGTCTTGAGCAAGCGTGGTAATCAATGCTCGTGCCTTCTCTGTATGAGAAGAGGCCTTTGCCCTGCAGTGGGACAGTAACAGGCTGGTATTATTATTATTATTATATATACAGTAGGCGCTCGGTAACTCGGCGCTCACTAATCCGACACGTCCAGTAGTTTTCTAACTTAGGTCTCCTACCATAGATATCCGTCTCCTAATCTGTAATCCAGGTTTAATACAAAAGGATTAGCGCGCGCATTGATCGTTGTCGTGCTTATGTAGGTACTGGTTTTGGAGTGGAGCTATCTCGCTCTTCGAATTAGTGTGCAGGGTCGAAGTATATAAACAGATCGTCGCTATATAGGTACAACACATTCAGAGCTGTCGCATGTCCTTGTTCAACGTGCATGATATAACTTGCAAAGAAACTTGTCTAAATTACGGCCATTTTAACCTTAAAATTGTAGTATTGCTTTTTGTGTTACTTCAAACAATTTGAAAAACGAATATGTTTTTTAAAATGTGGTTCGTTGCAGCAATACTTACAATCGTGTCGACAACACTATGTAGCGGTAGTGTGACACCATCGGAGCAGTGCCCAGGTATGATACACAGTCTACCTATTGCTTGTTGTTGTTGCGTGTTGGCAGTGCC
Organism: Agrochola lota; assembly: GCA_947364205.1. Classification (NCBI taxonomy): domain Eukaryota; kingdom Metazoa; phylum Arthropoda; class Insecta; order Lepidoptera; family Noctuidae; genus Agrochola; species Agrochola lota. The sequence goes on along the minus strand of OX376235.1, from coordinate 11,870,478 downwards.
ATTATTTAGATATCATCATCCTCCTGTCCCTGAAGGCTGGTTGGCGCAACATGTTTTCTTGTTCCATCCTCCCCTGTCAACGGTCACGCTATCATTCACTCCCTTCTATTACATATCATTCCCCACACAATCCATCCATCTTTTCTTTGACCTTGCTCTCCCTCTACATCCATCAACATTTTTATTCATCGCTCTTTAGTCTCGTGCGTTTCCTCGCTCCTCGGGGCCATTATTTAGCTAACGCTTTTATAATTTTGAATAAGTTGCTGGCCATAGTAAACTGCAACAAGTTCTGGTAAGAAGAAACCTATACGAATAGCCGACCAATTGCGCGATTCGTATAAGTTTCTATAGTTTACCTGGCGGCTGTGACCACTGGTCGTGGTCGTGGCCGTCTCTGTATAGTTACTTTACTCTTTGGTGGCCGTCTGGTGCGCGAGATCCCCAACTAGGTCCATTAAGGCTTGTGCAGACGCGTCGCGTGACAAGTCGCGCTGGTCTGCACAAGCCTTTATTTTTTGTTATGGTTGGAACAGTTCATTCTTTTGTTTTGGTCACCTGTACCTATTGGGTGTTTTTAAGCCCAGCAATGCTTAATAATGAATATACGCATGTAAAAAAACCCTGTCCGATCCATGAGGGTGTTGATAAGTATTGTACTGAAAGTATGTGTAATTTTCAGGAAAAATGAAAAAAAAAATACGCCACGTTTTTTTTTCAATGGGGAATTTTACCGGGATAATACATGGGGCGCGGGTGGCTCTCTACAAGCCATAAATTATGACCCCTGTTGATTTCCAAATTTTTTATAGAATTGGTGTAATTTTGGTACTAAAAATGTGAATTATAAATAGCAATAACTTTTTTATTTTCAATAATAATAAGATTTTTTATTTCTTGTTGGTTATGTTATTGCAGTATTATGTGCCCCTTCCAGATCAGACAGGTTTTTGATTACATATTGTATATATATATAAGTACCTACATGTAAAAAAGCTCTAGAAGAACGCGTTATGTTAGAAAAAAATACTAACATGAATGTCACATTATTCATTTATCAGAGAAATACAGGTTGGCTCAATATCAATTAATAACATGATCATCTTTACAAGGAGATCACCCATTTTATACGGCGATTTATGTTTTTTTTTTTAATCGGCGGCCAGGAATGAATGACATTTTATTTGAATGGTGGCAGTAGTAGAAACATTGATCCATCGTAAAAAAGTAGGTCGGAGTCTCATTTCCTAGAAAATGTATGGGAAAAGATTTTTGCGATTTCCGTCTTTTCTAGTACTCAAACCTCATTAGGTCCGATATAGTTTTTTGACCCTTATAAGAAATAGAATCGATTGGCATCAAAAAAAGTTTTTGCGAAAACTGCCCATTTTCTTGCTGACTATACGACTTTTTCAAAATGTGAATGCAGATCAAATTATCTCTAAAAGTTAAGGACAATCTCCTAAGACCATTTTCTTGTAGTAACAACGGTTGAGGGACCTGCACTTACTGCCCCATCTCAAAAATCTAACCTGTATAACTCCGAACCCAAATAAATTGTTCTCGATTTTGACGTCGACGTAGAAAAAAATTATGCGTTATGTGTACTTAAAAAAAATGCAATTATTATTGATGACCGCTAAAAAAGACATTATCCCAGAATGGGTGATCAACTTTGTATACTTTTCTCAATATGTCTCCTAAGTAAACTGTAAATGTTATTTCTTTGATAAATCAATGTCTTTAAATCCAAGCACCTACGTATCAGACGGATGAAGATTTCCGCATTTGTTTCAGGGGAATCTTTCGAGGGTCTACAGGATAGGATTCAAGTGAAACCGTGCGGGAAATCTGGCTGCAAAATGCGCAGGAACACCAATGTCACGGTCACGTTCCGATTCAAGGCGGGTGAGTATACTTCCTACTATCCAGTGCCCGCATATACAGAGTTGTTTTTTTCATCCCTCGATTACATGTATGGGGAGTGCCACCCTTAATAATTTTTTCATAATTTTACTACGCCATTGTTTAGCGGTGTACAGAATACACCAATCTTTCTAGTTTTCATTTTATGGCTGTTTAATTCTGTTATGCCCGTGTTCCCTGTCCGTTTTTGTACAAACAGCCCTTAAGTTGTGGAAAGAAGTTCCTTAGCGCACGTTATAGTCTGCACATTTGTTGAATGAGAGCCAGCCCAAAAAAGTGTAACATTTTGATCGACACGACACTTCTGTTACTTAACAATAGTGTCGTGGCGGTCAAAATGTTACATTTGTGGCAGAGTATAACGTGCTATAAGAAAATAATTAAATGGTCACAGAGAGCTATTAAAAAACAAAATCTTTTAAAATTTAATCTTTCTCTTAGAAAGGAACGTGTTATACTTTCAAAAAGTTTAAATAGTTGTACTGTTCAGTTAGATGAATGTAGGGAAAAGTATGACATTGATACTAAGTTCTTTTATAATGATATACTACACAAGGAGCAGTTGCTGAAGGATATTTTTGAGAAATATGAGATTTCACAACATCAACTAAGTGTGCGCTTGTTTGTTTGAGGCTGGGGAACTACTGGATTTGGTGAAGTGCAATGCTGAGAGGTATGAGTCTCTAACTAATAATCTCTCATGCAGCTGTGCCAACCAACCACCACCTCCTCAGCCTCAGCCTTTTTTTTTTTGATTGTGGGATATTATCAAATAACTTCTCCCGCTCTGGGCGGAGCGGTAGGGTGAGTCAGACTTTTACTGAATAAAACCCACCCGTGTTCCTTCCGTTGCTCGTGTGCCAGGGCCGCGATATCCCTTTCGGACAAACTCGCAACCCTGGCAGGCATTGGCTCTTACGGACCCCGTCAGTTGGTGCTGACACCTCTTTGAGGCGCGCGTGGAACACAACGCGCCGTCGACCCGGGCCTGTCGGTCGGTTCTGTAAAAATATTAACGTGAAGCTTAGGTGAAGTGAGCGTGAAGTGAGCTGTCACTGCCACAGAATCGACCGGCAGGATGCTAGGGATTAACACTATTGACAGCTCACTTCACGCTCACTTCACCTAAGTTTCACGGTGATATTTTTACAGAATCGAACGGCTGGTCCTTATCGGACGGCAAGCTACCCATTGCTCACCGTCTGCAAGCCCGCGCCCACGGTGGCCGGAAGTCGGCTCGTGACTCCCGACGCCCGGGGCTTCTCCTGCGGCGACTAGGGGCGCGAGGGCGTGCAGCTTGCATCTTCCTCGCGCGCTCCACCTCCTCCTTCGCGAGCATACCTGCTTCGCAGAAGGAGGTGACGGCCTCCCATGCACTCTCACTCCGAACCATGGCCTGGGCCCGGGCCGGACGCGAGAGATCGCCGCCGCCGATCGCCTCCATGAGGACACGGCGGTGCTCCGCCCAAGCAGGGCAGACCTCCATCGTATGCTCCACCGTGTCCTCCGGGCGATCCACACAGAGGTCCTCAGCCTCAGCCTGACTTGCCTATGCGTGTTGGCTCGTCCAGCAGAGACCTGTGTTAATACACAGCATAATAATAACAAATCAGTATTTTTCTGTGACGAATTGGGTTCAGGTTTTGGAAAAATATTAGTCAATTACCTTAGCCATAGTTTTACCAATCATAGTTATCATAAGTTTCAAACAAATGATTAAAAGAATTGCTAACACAAACCTTGATAATTATTCTACAATGGTTTTGCTATTAGATAATAGTACTGGTATTACCAGAAAGGACATAGTTGATGGTGTGGACACCTTATTAACTTTATCAGTTTATGAAAATAATTATATTTATAAGTTGAATAGTACTATTCACAGGCTGACATGTTGTCATAGTGACAAATTATTGTATTTTGACACTAACAAGTTTATTAGTGGTTTTAAGTTAACTCAGAGAACTTTATCTCTGACTTGGGAATGTAGACATATGATTGCGATGTTGATAGCATATAATATTAATGAGGATATAGCTAATATAACAGAAGGTAGTATTAGTGACGAGTCCGTGTTGTCTAGTTATACTAACAACAGAGTGATTTATTATGGATCATCATGTTGTACGAAGGAGGATCCACCTATAATACCAACATCTTTGGAGGCCACTACCAGTCAGATAGGGTATTCTCTTCCTGCTGGAATTCATTCAGACATTCTAGACTCTTCAGTTGGAGTTGTGGAGGTTACCCCTTCAAATAACCAATTATTATTAGAGAATAATAAAAAGGTATCTTCTGGAAATATCACACATAGTAATATTAATAAAAAAACAAAGGTGGCAACATACTTTAAAATTATTCAATCAGAATATCCAAGGTTGCTCTTCCAAATTACTGGAAATAGAATTGTTTTTAGAAAATACCAAGTTTGATGTCATTTGTATAACAGAACATTGGTTAAAAGATCATCAAGTAATTTCAATTAACTATGAAAATTATTGTGTAGTTAGCCATTTCAGCCGAAAACGTATGATACTTGGTGGGTCATTAATATTAGTCAAAAATTCAATTCAATCGAAAGAACTAAAAGACATAATCGGACTGTCTGTTGAACACACCATACAGGGTGGAAAGCATTGGAAGATGGGTGCAAAGCGTTAAGGCGAAGATAGTACAGACAATTTAGAACCATTTAAGCCATGGTTGTCTTAGATGAACACTTACCATTTTTTTTTAAACATGATTTTCGTTTTTTTTTCGAAAATTCCCAATATTTGTAGTAAACTGCTTATGCCAAATGAATGAAAAAGGTATTTATTTTTATTTTAATAAAATAAAGTAACGTGTAAGTAATCTATCAAAACATGTTTTAGGTCTCTGTGTGATTAGACATTTTTTTTTATGGACTTTTAGAGTTCATGAAATTTTTTTATTTTTTATAAATACTTTTTGTAAACCTTAAGAAAAAAAAAACGGAGGGTGCTTTTTTGTTCAAACCTTTTTGAAATCATACTTGATAATCGCTCTTTCTTCTGAGGTATCATTTACGCGGATATCTTACAAATTATTGAAGTTAGGACCTACAAACCAATTTCAGGGAGAAATTTAAATTTTTTGACTAGTCTGTCAAAAAAACTAAAATTTTAAAATTAAAACAACATTTGAATTGATATTATTTATTTTTCATGTTCAAAATGTCTGCCGTGATTTCTAACACAAGCACGGCTCCGTCTTCTCACTTCTGTTGTTGTTATTTTCAACATCATCTCCAGCTTCATGGTTTCAAAAGCTGTATTAATTCTCCCTGTCAATTCTTCTCTCGTGTTTATTTCTACATTCGTATACACCAGTTCCTTGGCCCGGCCCCACACGAAAAAGTCCAACGGGGTCAGATCAGGTGAGCGAGCGGGCCAAGGGATGGGTCCATCTCTGCCGATCCAGCTGTCAGGAAAGCAATTGTTTAGTGTTCCCTTACATTTAACGTCCAATGCGCTGGACAGCCGTCTTGCTGAAAGATGACTATTCGGTCTCTTTCGAATATCGGGACACCGGTTTCCTCTACCAGCACTGGTAAATCGTTTTGTAGAAATTGCAAATAATTTTCGCCGGTCAAAGTATTCGGTAAGAAGTGGGGCCCAATCAACGTTCTGCCAATTACTCCAGCCTATACACTGACAGAGAATTTCCTCTGAAAGGACACCTGCTTTTTAAAATGTGGATTGTTTTCTTTGTCGGCCTATTCATGGACATTGTGAAAGTTTGTAATGCCCTCCCTAGAAAATTTGCTTTCATCCGTTCACAAGTTTGATTTCAGTAACCATGCGTTGTCGATGTCTCTGTTGAGGAGGAAACGGCAGAACTGTATTCTTCTTTGGGGATCTTGCTCTTCCAGACCTTGCACACCCCTGCCATGGAACGGATACTTGAAATTTTGGTGCATTGTATGCCACACCTTCCATTGTGAAATGTTTAGATTTCGAGCTACTGCTCTGGTAGTAGGATCCGCTTGAAATGATGCTAAAATGTCTTCTTCGACGTCAGGTACGTGTCTGCCCGGGTTGACTCCAGGTTCCACGCGGTGAAACCCATCTTGGGCAAGTCGACGAAGCGTGTTGTAAAACACTCGCACATTCGGTACCCTGCGATTCGGATAGCGTTCTTGATACATCCGTCGCGCCAAGGATCCATTGCCATCTGCTCTAGCTCTACCATACACAAAAAAAAAAAAAAATACGATATCCGCATATTCCTGACTGGAAAAAGTAGCCATAGCCACTTAACAATTAAGAAAAACGACGTAGGAGCGCACTAAATGTCAACTCAACACAATATTAAAATCAGTACGTGCAGGAGCGCAAGGCTACGACTGGACACGGTGAAACAAAAATGTCCAAAACTAACGCATACAACACGTGCAGGAACGCAAAGGGCTACAACTGAACACGGTTAATTGTGAATCAACGCGACAACGTCCACTTACAAGGGCAGTAGTTAGACTAATAAGTAAAAGATGTAACGGCTTCAACACAGACTGACTGACCCTTTTTATTTTTTATTTTTTTGAGGGTGAGAAATACTTACTTGGTACTTATCGCTATTTTCTATTTACTGGGCGTTCTACCTGGAAATGCCATTGCACCACGCGTGGTGACCATTGTTTAGATAATCCTTCAATTTGGTTCTTACATGTGCAAAAAAATCTTAGAATTGTGACAATTGTTTAGATAATCCTTCAATTTGGTTCTTGCATGTGCAAAAAATTCTTAGAATTGACCTAAGTTATCATTTTGAACACAAAAAGTAATTCTTAAGCAAACATTTAGTTTTAATTAGTCTGCCTAAAATTTTAATTTCTTTCTCAAATTGGTTTGTAGGTCCTAACTTCAATAATTTGTAAGATATCCGCGTAAATGATACCTCAGAAGAAAGAGCGATTATTAAGTATGTTTTCAAAAAGGTCTGAACAAAAAACGCACCCTCCGTTTTTTTTATAAGGTTTACAAAGAGTATTTATAAAAAATAAAATAAAATTATGAACTTTAAAAGTCCATATAAAAAATGTCTAATCACACAGAGGCCTAAAAATGTTTTGATAGATTACTTACACGTTACTTTAATTTATTCAAATAAAAAAGAATTAATTTATCATTCAATTTGGCCATAAAGAAGCAGTTTACTTAAAATATTGGAAATTTTCGAAAATAAAAATCAAGTTTAAAAAAAAATGGTAAGTCTTCGTCTAAGACGACCATGGCTTAAATGGTTCTAAATTGTCTGTACTATCTTCGCCTTAAAGCTTTGCACCCATCTTCCAATCACCCTGTATAATTGTACTGTGTTGAGCTTGATAAGCATGATATCCAAGTTACCAGAATCTATCTATGTTTGATTCTGTAATGGAAGATGTGCTAAAGAAACTTAGTGTTAGTAGAGTCAATAATCATATGTGGTGATTTTAATATTAATTTATTAGAAAATAACTTTTATACTGTCAGACTATTAAGTCTTTTTAGGTCATTTGACTTGTCAAATGTTTTTATTGAACCAACTCGAGTGACAGCTTCTTCTGCGACTTGTACAGGTAGATAATATTTTTTGTAATGGGGATCCACGCGCAAAGCTCAACGCAGATGTCGCCAGCGGCGGGATGGCCGCTGTCAAATCATTTTCGCTTTGTTTACATCAATGATTTTTGTTATTTTTTGTGTTGAAACCGATCCAGCATCGTTATTGCTAACATTTATTGTTCCTGGAAGCGTAAAGAATTCAAAAGACGAACTAAACAAACGAGAAGCAATGATTACTGGAAAGAAATCAGATCTTATGGCGAAGTAGACTTTTACTAATAAAATATTTTTCATCAGTGCTAGGCTTTAGATTTGGATATTTTTTTTTGTTTTAACGTGTTAATTCTTACTTGACTCATGGTAGGAAATTTTACGAAAATTGAGAGAACACTAATTAAAAATGGTATTCTTAAATTTTTAGGTTAGGTTTATTTATTGTTACAAAATGTATGGAATTGACAGCTTTCAATGGCCATGTCGACGATGCACCACCTATCGTGATAAAATGGCAGTACAGATCATCATTGTGATTACTTACATAAAGAAATTATAAATAAGTTGCCATCTGATCACAGTGGACAAACAATAACATTTTGTTCCTACATGCCTTTACAAAAAATACAAATAAGGAATAGGCCATTTACATGTAAAAATTTAGATAAATTAAATCAAATTCAAATTGAAATTCAAAAGTCATTTATTCAAAATAGGCTGAGAATCAGCACTTTGCAAACGTCAAAATTACATAAGACAGTCCCCCAAAAACGCCCACCCTTCACCACTTCCTAGTGCTTAGCTGGGAAGAAGAAGTGGCGCAACAAACTCCCCAGCAGCACAGCTGTCTGTTCAGTTAGAAAACTTGATTCTATACAAAAGCAGTTACGCAAAACAATTTACATTATGCAACGTAAAACATTACAACTCATTAAAAAAAAAACTGTAATGAGTAGATTATGTCAATAATAAGTTTAAAAAAATAAATTGACTTATACAGTCAAATAAAATGAACTAACCAATTATATGACCTCATATAGTGTCACCTAGTCGTTGATTTTAAAACACTTGTTTGTTGCTTCGGGGGGGGGGGGGGGGGTACATTGGAGCAGCTTATTCCCAATATATATATTATATTATTCCCAAGCCTTTTTGTCGTCTAAGTAATCTTTAACTTTATAGAAACCTTTTTGACATAGTTTCTGTTTAATAAATGATTTAAATTTATTGAAGCTCAGTTCTTTAACATGGCTTGGGAGTTTGTTGTAAAAACGTATACTTTGGCACTTAAATGAATTACTAATTTTGTGGAGCCTAGTCCTGGGCACAATAAATAAATCTTTGTATTTATGTATTTATGCTATGAATGTCGCTGTGTTTAGAATATAGATTAATATTCTTTTTTTACATAAATCAGGTTCTCATAAACATATTGAGATGCGACTGTCATTATGTTTATGTCCTTAAATTTATCCCTCAGTGAATGCCTACAACTAAGGTTATATATTGCTCGAATGGCTCGTTTCTGCAGCACAAATATAACACAATATCTACGAATAAAAATCAATACAAGACGACGTTTTTCCGGGTAACCCCGCCTTAAGTCCGTACTTCGCGATTTCAGTCCACTGCGCGGCGGCGGTTTTTTCTCTGTGTTCTAGTTGGATAATATTCTTGTATGTAATTAACTGTCTATAAAAATAAAAACACTGAAAAAGTACAAAAATAATTAATAATAATAATTAAAATAATTGAAGTGTATGGCTGTACTTATAAATCCAACCTACAAATCTTGCAATCAGCTCAAAATAACATTATTACAGTTTTTTTTTAAATACAACTACCGAACACCTACACTAAAACTTTACAATGACACAAAGCTCATGAATATTTCACAGATTTATAGGTATAATACTTGTATGCACAAATAATTCTTACTGTGCGTTTGCACTGGTGAAACATTCACGACAAAGCATGTTGGAATCTCTATTTTCTGACAATGTTCCATAAATTTTTTGACAGGAGTTAGAGATTTCAACATGTTTTGTTGCGATGTTTCGCCAGTGCAAACGCACAGTTACAAAACAATAAAAAATAAAAAACAGATACAGAACTAGACAAGCAAATGACATAGCGTTGCGGGCGCCTAGAACAAACTACCGTAGGAGTACTATTCTGTATGAAGGAGCACAGCTTTACAATAAATTGCCTCGGAATGTAAAAGATCAAAAATCCATGTTTACTTTCAAAAAGTCTCTAAAGAAACATATTTTAGCGGATTTAAAATTTTAAGCTATCTGCTAGTACTGTACTAATCTTAACTTATTTTTGTTGTGTAACCGTCGCGTCGCCTAATGTATACTAATTAGAAATAAGTTTTTCTCATATAAGTGAATGTAATTCTTTTTGAAAAATAAAGTTCTTAAACCATAAACCATAAAAAATAAATACTCAAATACGATTTTTTGCACGAAAACCCCATTCTTACGGTGGATGTCGTCATAGTAGAAAATCATCAGGCAGTCAAGATGTATTAACTGAGAAACGTTTCAAATCTGTTGGTGGGTGGGGATGATTTTTTGCATGGTCCTTTAAGTAAATATATTGCTTCATTTATGTGTTATTTAAAGTAAAGTAAAGTAAAGTTTATTTATTTGCATAGATTGTAGGTACATGACATAAGATATTTGAAAGAAAATGTGATCCTTGTACAATCTACCTTAGATTAGGCATGCAAACATTAATGTATGAAGACAACGACTATGTGATCCAAAAAATTAATAAAATAATAACAATAGTGTCAAAATACAAAATTACGAATTACAGTTCAAAACGAGTACATTAGTTGTTATGTCGTTGAAATGCATAAATTATTATAATTACCCATTAATAAGAAATTGACATTAGGATAAGTCATTGTCATTTAAGAAATCGTTAATCGAGTAGTAACATTTTTCAATCAATAATGCTGTTAACTTCTTTTTAAAATTACGTATTATGTCATCTTTTATTATGTCAGGTATTTTGTTATATATTGTAGGTCCCATACTAATAACATTTTTTTTATGTAATGCAGTATTGCATCTCTCAACTACTAAAAGGTTTTTGTACTGGCTTCTGATTAGTCTCTTACTACTTTGTGACACTGTAGTAAAAAGATGCATGTTACGTTTAACAAAAATTGCCATTTCCAAAATATACATTACCGGAAATGTTAATAGCTTTAGGGACTTAAACACTGGAACACAGCTATCAGTCATTTTCATATTTAACATCGACCTCAAACAACGTTTTTGGGCTTTGAATACCTGTTCCCGCAGGCAAGAGTTTCCCCAGAAAATTATACCGTATCTCAGAATGGAAGCTGCGAGACCATGGTATGCAATCAAAGTTGTGGTGATGTTAACTTTCTTAGCCAAATTGAATAAGACATAAGCAGATATGCTCAATTTTTTACATACCTCTTCTACTTGAGGTTTCCACGTCATTTGACTGTCAATCACTATGCCTAAAAATTTTACTTTTTGTACTTGGTCTATTTCAGTTCTATTAAATTTAATTTTTAAATTTGGTATTGATGTCCGCTGATAAAAATGTATTACATTAGTCTTTTCTAAGTTAATTATTAATTTACTGTCGTCAAGCCGATTCACAATGTCCCTTAGTGTATTATTTATGTCCTGTTCATATTTATTTGCATCAGAACAACTGATTAATGCAGTGCTGTCATCAGAAAATAAAATCATTGGGCCTTTAATGTGCCGCAGTAGGTCGTTTATATAAAGCAGAAATAAAAGAGAACTCAGCACCCCACCCTGAGGTACGCCGTGTTTGACATATCTGTATTCGGAAAAGTATTTCTTTTCGCGTTTGTTTTTTATACATATCCTAGATATTTCCGAGTATTGTTTACGTTCACTCAGATATGATTTGACAAGATTAAGGACGTTTCCTCTTATGCCATACATGTCAAGCTTAGTTAGCAAGGTTTTATGATGAACGCAGTCGAAAGCCTTTGTCATATCAGTGAGAATTGCACATATTGGTACTTTTTTGTCAACATTTTTTAAGATTACCTTAAGCAAATCGTAAATAGCTAAATTAACACCTTTGTTTTTCCTAAAACCTTTTTGTTCATCACAAAGAATATCAAACTTACACAAAAAATTATTTATTGATGCATATAGAATTTTTTCGATAACTTTAGAAAAGATAGGAATTAAGGCAATTGGTCTGTAGTTGGCTAAGCTTTCCCTTTCGTGTTTTTTAAAGAGTGGTGGTGGTGTGGTTTACATTACATTACATTACATTACAATACACACACATTACATTACGGTTATTAGTCGAATAATTGTATAATGTTATCTCGTTTATAGGACATAATGTTTAGACAATTATTGTGTAGACAATTTTGGGGTTCCTCAATAAAAATAAAAAATCTATCTATTTCAATGTTTCTTTTACTTTTCTCCGATAACCACCGCTTCTTAAAAAAATATACATTTATTGTAATCCATCACGTAAATTGTTAATATTTTTCAACAAAATGCTGGTGCGCTGGATGAGATATGATATAGTTTATAAAGTAGGTAATTAACAATCAGTTATACAAGACCTAATTCATATCGATTCAAGTTCAGTAACTGTAATATAAACACTTATATGCGCCTAATTGATTTAGCATGCTATCACAGATATTAAGATACTTTTCAGTAATTAGGCAGCCATATAGTAGCTTCTTATGCATGAATCTTGGGAATCGAAAACTCTAATAGCGCTATTACTGCACTGAATGTGCTATAAACGAGAAATGCTACCATTTCTCGTTTATACCACATTCAGTGCAGTATACATATAACTACTTCGGTACTGTATGACTTTTGAATAAATGCACTATATGAATATCGAGTAAACGTTTATACGAAACGGTTAAAGCACTTAAAAGTGAAAAATGCAAAAAAAGTCGCAATAAACGCTTTTACACTACTACGTAGTAACGACTCAACATTTATTCGATCTGTAGCCGAATAACCCATTCGTTATTCGACTGTTTTGCTAGTTGGGCGGAGCTGTACGAGGGGTACAGAGCGGCGAAGACCGCCCTGCAAGCGGAGATCCTACGGGCCTGGGGACTGGCCCGCGAGGAGTCGCTGGGGACTCTGAACAAGGACCCATGGGGACATCCATACTAGATGGTGCGGGAGAAACTCCGCCTTGGAGACTTGGACTTGTAGAGGGCCCAGTTGCCACCTCGTTGGAAGACGGGGAAACTGGTCCTCATTAAGAAGCCGGGGCGTCCTGCGGGCTCTCCGTCCGCTTATCGGCCCATCGTGCTGCTCGACAAGGTGGGCAAGCTCTTTAAAAGAGTCATTGCAGACCGCCTCGTAGAGCGTCTGGTGCCGGTGGGTCGGATTGGTTGCTGCAGGGGGCGCTCTACGGTGGACGCAATCATGCGAGTGCAGGCCCTCACGATGGAGAATGTGGCACGGGGTGTTTAGAGGTGTCTCTAGACATCGCCAATGCCTTCAACACCCTGCCCTGGAGTTGAATCAGGGAAGCACACCGGTATCACCGGATGCCGACCTAACTCTGTCGTGTGGTCGAGGCCTATTTGACGGACGGGGTCGTCATCTACCCCGGTCACCAGGGGAATGGAACGGAAAATGTTATTTTTGTGTGCATACGTGAGCCACTCGCTTCTCCTCACATAATATAGTGAAGGTGCTCTACTAGGAGTCTTGAGTTTTTTAACGGTTCATGGTTTTTGTTTTCAGAGAAAGATGTAAAATCGTTGAAGAATGAAGTGTCTGCGTTGATCGGAGGGATCAATCTTCCGTTCCTCGGCGTGGACGGCACGGACGCGTGCCAGCACGTGAAGCGCGCGGACGCGGACGAGTACGTGTCGTGCCCGCTGCCCGGCGGCCACGACTACATATACACCAACATATTCCCGGTGCTGGACGTGTACCCCATAATCAGCACACGAGTACACTGGAGCCTCAATGAGGGTAAAAAAAGCCTAATATGCTTCGAGGTACCTGCGGCCATTACTTCTGGCGCAAAGAAGAATTAGTTCGAGCTCGTTGATTTAGAGTAGATTGTAATATAATTATATAACTTCGAGGTTTATGGATGAGGATTAAATATAAAATTAAACACAATTGTAAAATATTATTACATTTAATTAATTAACTGTAATGGCAATTAAAACAAAGTAAAAACCTTCTCCTTCGTAATTCCTCCTTACATAGAAACTTACACCTACTTCAGCACAACATAGGACATACAACGGCACTAGGATCTTTGGATGCGTGGCCAAAATCGGAACTAATGTTCTTGCAATGCTTGTATCAATTTCATAATTTTTTTACCAAGCCTGTCACTGTTATTCAGGTGCCAAAAGATCTTTGTAGCACTGTACCTGTGTATAAATTATCAATTGCTGGGTCCACACCGGACGATCCAGGGCGCTCCGATCGGGTGCGACAGGACCGCTATCCAAATGGCCGATCCGAGCGCTGTCGATTTTTTGACAATGCTCAAAGCTCAAAACCGCCAGATTCGTTTGGCATGCTCGGTGTGGATGGTTGTGGGTGGATCGGGCGATCGGGCAATATGGATAGGATAATGCGCAAAATCTAGCAAAAACTCTGGAGCGCGTGGCACTATTGCAGGTTTCCTAAAACGGATTGCGCCAAAGAATTTCCGACCCAGATCGGCGCTCCATGATCGTGGAGCGTCCCGCCCGCCGATCAAAATTTGGATCGTCTGGTGTGGATCCAGCTAATAGCTTTCCAGTTCAATAATAACGAACTGGAACGAAACACAAGGCAAGATAAATTTAATTTAAATGTTAGGCACTGAATAATAATGTATATGAATACTTCTTCGTTCCCTTGAGCTTGATTGAAATAATTATAATAATCTGTGTAAAAAAAGTGACTACTCTATTGGTATTTAGGGTGCAGCTGGTTGTTTGAACCTGCAGCATTGCACATGGGCGCCGGCAGGTTTATTTCCAGGGGGGTGCATCTTCAGCTCCACACATCTTCAGTTCACCTCGGATATGTTAGGTTATCGTTTGTCCATTCATATAAGGAGTAGCTTTGTCGACATATGCAAATAAGCTATAACATATAAGAGAATGTAGGATTCAAGACCGAGCGAAACGAGCTCCATAATTTTTGCATCTCGCCTCGAATGGGATAGGTTTTATTTTGTCCATTCATACAGAAAGAGGAGTAACTGCGTCGATTTATACAAATAAGCTTAAGAATTAAGATAGACTAGGATGTAGGAGCGAGCGAGCGAAGCAAGCTCGATAATGTTAGCCCCCCCACCTAGGGCCGATTAAATTTTCGGAAATAGAAGTTCGGTAGGTAGGTAGGTAGGTACCTACTTTGTCGAATAATGCACAGAAGCTTTAAAATAAAATAAATATTTAATCTTGCCTCGACTAGGTTACGTTCTCTACTCAGAGTAATAACTAAAGCATTAGTTATTACTCTGAGGTTCTCTACGAGTACGTAACCTAATAATTCGAGGCAAGATCCAATTTTTTATTTATTTATTGTGGTAATAATTTTTGGATATTTCTTTAGTGCAGAATATGTTTACACCTATATTTTATTTTGAAGCCAGAGAGTGCACCCTCTTGTACCCTGCTCCCGGCGTATATGAAAGGATATGTAAAATGGGAAAAAGGGTATGTTTGTTTTATGTAAAGTTATACAAAATTATTTTACAATTTGCACGGGTACTTCAAAGCAGATTAAGACTCCATCACTACTTTTACCTTTTAACTCCCAATGTACCTTCGTTGAGATCGAAGGGTAGAATGAATGCACAGGGAAGGTGTCTTTATAGGTATATTTAGTGCCTGCTTTGACCGGGCATGATGCTTTGTCGCCGTTCTCCAAGTAGAGCTTCCCACAGATGGACTCGCCGTCCACTCCTATAAACGGAACAGGGACGCCTAAGATCTCCGCAGTTACGTGGTTCTTGACATCTTCAATATCGATTTCTGTAAAAGTAAACAAGCTCTCATCGATTTGCATTTCAGAAAAAGAGTAGACAACATAGGTAGAAAACGTTGGAAGATGCATTTTCCCATCTTAATAGATAGCATAAATTAGGTAGGTATGTTATGGATAGTCCGAATCTAAGAATGACAATAGCCGAACAACATCTTGCACTTTTATTTTAGAACTTATTGAAAACGATTACGAGCCGTAATCGTTTTCAATAAGTTCTATAATAACTGGATGCGAACAATTGTCGCTAAACTTGTCTTTAAACAAGACTTTGGTAGGTACGTAGAGCATAGAATGAATTTTTAGGGTTCCGTACCTGTCCGAATGACAAAACAGAACCCTTGTAGGATCACTCGTGTGTCTGTCTGTCTGTCTCTCCGTCTGTCACAGCCAATTTGCTTGGAATGTAATGAACTGATTAAGTTCATCTTCGCCAATTTCTTATATATTAGGCAAAATATACACTTATACACTAAAAACAGTGATTTTCACAATGTTAACACTAGAAATAAGGACAAACTACGAGCTCTCCTTCACCGGCTTCATAAGGTTCATAACTCATTTGTTGGGCTTGGTATAACCTTTTATAACAAACTACCCTCTTCTTTGGTAGATTTACCTTTTAATGCGTTTAAAACGAAAGTAAAATCCAAGTTTGTTCAAAGGCATATTATTCTATCAACGACTACTTAAATGATAAGAACAGTTGGTCGCTGTGATTAAGTCAAGACAATGTTTATGTTCTTTCTCCAGCTTACCTACTGACAAGTTATATGAGTTTATATAATTGTTTATTTTATTTGACTTTTTAAGTCAAGTTATTTTAATTTATTGTTGACAAAATCTACTCATCACAATGTTTTTTTTAATGAGTTGTATTGCAATATGTGGTTAGCTAGTGACCTCGACAATTGATCATATTATTTATTGTTATTAGTAATTAACTGTTTGTTTATTTATTTTACCTCGATGGTCCTAGTTTATCATTTATAACTTCCAGTTACAACTATATGTAAGCGGGCACGCCCTTTATGCCTGGAGGCTTTTTATTTAGATATTAAGTTCTGTTTACGTTTAGTTTTTTATTTCGGCCTGTTCTCGATGATTTTGTTTGGTATATTGGCGTGTGCTAGCTAACATATGGCTAATAATTTAAATTATGTTTTGTGTTCCGTAATGTAAATTATTTTGAATACTATTATTTAGAATCTTTATTTTTGTTTGTCCTTCTAACTGAACAGACAGCTGTGCTGCTGGGGAGTTTGTTGCGCCACTTCTTCTTCCCAGCTAATGCACTAGGAAGTGGTGAAGGGTGGGCGTTTTGGGGGACTGTCTTATGTAATTTTGACGTTAGAAAAGTGATGATTCTCAGCCTAGTTTGAATAAATGACTTTTGAATTTGAATTTTGAGTTGTTTGGTATGTCGCAGTAAGATGGTTGAAGCCGTGATATATAAGTTATATCCCTATGGATATAGAGCACTTATATACCGTAATATAATTATATGAAAGCGGTTCATAACTGTCGGAGTGCTCTCATTTTGTTACTGCAACCAATTTAGACGTAGCGCTCGCCGGCCGCTGCTGCGGCACCGCTCGCTACAGTCGTTCGGCTCGCGCGTAGTTCTAACCTAACCTAACCTATTTGGTCGGAGTGCCCTAATAGTTATATTACTAGATCGTGCTCGTATCATAGTTATATTCCTAGTAAGACAGTGAGGAACAGCTTTCATATAACTATAAATTACGGTATATAGCTATATCCCTATGGTCATGGATATAACTATATCACGGCTAGCGGTGTGTACCTAGAGCTTTATATTTTGCCATTGCGGAAGTGGTCGTAGCAAAGCTATCGTAGTCGCTCTCGCGACCACACGGCAATGTCAATTAGGTGTATTTCCTACCGCAGAATATTAAATGCACATTTTCCTCTTGTCTAGAACAATCTTTTAATGTTTCATACTTTTATTGCGATCGGTAACTACTCTTGGTAGTCACTGTAGGTATTTGAATAATTATATATCCTGTTTGGTCTGCGTCATATTGTAGGTAATAACCAAGGCCTTTTTTATTTCCTCTATTAATAATTGCGGTACGTACCAGAGGCAGAGTGCCTAGCGGCCTAGCGACAGAGAACGAAAAAAGAAGTTAGTGACCACTGTGAGATTAATGACAAGATAATTATTGGAATAGATACACCTATTTATACCAATAATTATCTCGTCATTAATCTCTTTTTTCGTCACCCTGGTGCTTTTTTTTTATCATGTTATCGGTTTTTTTAAGTTGAAGCACAAAAAATTTAGTACCAATGCTAAGTGCGTGTGAGTGTAAAGGCTTGTGCAGACCAGCGCGACACGAACAATACAATTTCTAAGAAAACTGCACAGTATAACAATAACCGGTGTCGCTTCGCGCGACAAGTCGCGCTGGTCAGCACAAGCCTTAACGCCTGAAATTATAGTCATAAATCAACAAGACAACAACACAACGCGATGTAATGACAAAAATTTACAATGGGCGGTTAGTCGGGACCCTTCTGAGGCGGACCATACTTGCTATACAGGCTTAGTTTTTGTTTACCCTAAACCTCTTAAGGGGTCATTGTACTCATCATTATGAACAACTTTAACTACGGGACGCGAAAAACAATCAGCTGTTCCCTACATTTATGTTCGCATAGCTCGTCGAAATGTAGGAAACAGCTCATTTTTTTTCGCGATTTCAGCCTTGATTCCATAGTGAAAGTTGTCTAAGGTTGTAGATTTCAAATACCTATTCTTCGGGAATTATAAAGCAAGGTAAGGTAAGTACCTGGTGTGAAGGTAACCGAGACGCCTGGATTGGTGCCTTTCTTCAGACGGCAGTGATTCTTCTTGCATGGTGTCAGATGCACGTTTTCACTTAGGTTTTCGAAGGATTTGCCTGTAAAAAGATACAACAGAAAACACTGTAACATTGTCATCAAGTTTGTTATTGTGAGTTGGTTATAATAATCATGTAGGTACAAGCAACGTTGTCACGTTTATATCGCTATCTAATTACACAACACATTTTCATCCTCGTGAACTCGTTCGTAATGCGAATTCTACCTGACAGTATTTATAGATAGATGATAAAATCACACTTAAAATAATAAAGAATACCTTTTAATAAAGAATGATGGCTAGTCGCAAAATGACCACTTCTCAAAATGTCTATTGGACGCAAAATATTCATTATTACTCAGAATATCTCTTTCGCTTAATGACCACTTCGCAAAATGTCCCTTTTTTCCAATGCACATTCAATCCTTCATAATTATCAGTAAAAAATCGGTCAAGTGCGAGTCAGATTCGTACACAAAAAGGGACATTTTGCAAAGAGGTCATGGTCATTTTGCGAAAGAGACATTCTGAGAAATGGACATTTTGCGTCCGCGGTAGACATTTTGAGAAGTGGTCATTTTGCAACTAAGCCTTTTTAAGATATGATATATTTTCGGTTAAAATCGCGGAAATAATTCGTTTTTCAAAGTTTTTTAGAGAAATGCTTTGAAAAACGAACTTATTTATGTTTATACATGTGAGACCGATGCAGAACGTTAAAAGCATCCGAAATAAAAAGTTTTAAAGAATTAACATATTGTGAAATTGTGCAAAGAACCACGGCGACTTCTTTGCAAAATTCGGAAACAAGTAAGTACTTGTGTGTAACCTTCGTCTTACATTAAACATAAAATAATGATCGTGTTATGATTGTTATGAACCAATGAAATAACCGGAATTAAGAGTACGCTAAACGGTCATTCTTCCATATAAACGTAGTATGGTGATTACTCGCCTGTTTGACGGTGTACGTTCAAAACTAATAATTATATCAATTTATCTTGTCATTATCTATATTAAATATTGGTTTGGAAGCTATGAGCGTCGAGAGTTTCATATTTCAACACTAATAATTTTAACTCGTCTTTAGGCGGAAATAAATAACTAATATGTAGTAATAAAATAGAAACCGTACAGGGATAGATAATTTATTCAATAGTTCTAATAATTTTATTTTGAGTAAATACATCTAGTAGTTTTCCCATAATATCTATACGTCCCTGTTCATGAAATTTTACGCGCTCGTTTTCGTTACAAATCATCGTCTATTACAAATAAATAAATAAAAACTAGATACTTAAATAAATACTAAATAAATAAATAATTAGACTAATTAGCATGCATATTAGTCACGCCCACTAACGAGTTCGAGCCGTCGACTAGTGTACCCTTAATGTACCTAATAGTATAGGTAAAGCTTGTTCAATCCGCGAGCCCCACTACCGCATTTTACGCACACGGTTAGCCCAAGTACGCACGGACGGAAAAATATCGTGGCGCGATTTTATCGCGCACTGTATTTTCAACTCTTTGTGTTGAGCCGAGCGTTGAGAATCCAACGCGCTGGGACGCACTCTCGTCCCACCCAGTGCGTTGAAAAAACACACTGTTGGATTTTAAACTCTCGGCGCTAAGCAGAACGTTGAAAATCCAGTGCACGAATAAAAATCGCCGCGGGAAAAATCGCCCGTGCGACCTGGGCTTAGAATGGACAGCGCGGGTGGTGGCGCTGTACGGCTCAGTGACGACTGCTTGCTGTGCACCAGGCGAAGTAAGCATTCAAAAATAAAAGGTAGGTACTATTTCGGTTGAGGTGCACCCACGCCGGAGTTACTCGTACCTACTTTTTGTGGAGCACCGTTTGCAAGTGCTGTGTTAGTGGACAACAACGAATAACAAAAAGTTGTTTAGTAAAAATTATAGAAAGTTTGTAGAAGTTACTAAATGTTATCATGTTGCTCTACAAAATATAACTTCTGTGAAACATCCCATGTCTCGTAAACTAAACTCACTTAGAAACATCATCATCTATTTAATGGTGAACGTGGTGAGGTTTTAGACTAAGAAAGTCACGTGTATTTTTTTTGGTGTAAAGTTTCTTAAAAAATTACAGACTATTTTATCTATAAATAGAAAGAAAGAAAGTAAAATATTTTATTTGCGGGCCGCTGTTCGGTTTAGAAATGAAACGAAAAAATATATACACGTAATATCTCAGCACACCTCCATGTTACCTATATTTCGTGATGTTTTTCGAGCCCCCTCCCCCCCCCCCTTTCGTGCTCCACGTGATTTATGGACGACCCCTATGTAGGCAGATATAGTTCAGGTTTGTATTCCTGTCTTTGTTCATAAAACCATAAGTCAGACCTGCCCTCGAGCTGAAAGGGTCTGCTAGGACCGATGCCTGCCGGGGTCGCGGGAAAGTCCAAAAGGGATACCGTGGCCCCTGGCATCGTACAGGCAACTGAAGGAAAACGGGTGGGTTTTAGTCAGTAAGAGTCTGACACGCCCTCCCGCTCCGCCCAGAACGGGAGAAGTTATTTGATAATTTCCCAACCAAAAAAAAATTAAAGGACTTGCCCTCGAGGACTTAGTGATATGAGCCTATGACTAATAGCTAAGTAGGTGGGTAGTTGGGTACCACAATGGACTTACCGCAATCGTCACCACAACAACAGCTTTTTAAAAACAGCAAGTTATTTAAAATTCAATAAACAAGTATGCTTTGTATGATTGTATATAAATTGCTGTTTGTATCAAAAAGGATTTTCCCTTCTGGTTAATTTTATGTCTCAGATGAAGCCCATCAAATAACGTTTTTTCTATAACAAAGCGTCAAATCGCCGGCAAATAAGACGTGTGTATGCGCAGCGAGTCGCACACTTCGTGATCAGAATGTTAGTCGGTGTAAATTATAATAATGAATTTAAATATGACCAAATGTTCGAGGGACCGGCTAGGTATAACATCGATAACTGAAGCGCCTTCGTTTAACTTTGTCAATAATACTACAGCCGTAATCAATAAGGAAGTTTAAAAATATAATCACGTATAGGTACGTGCCTCCATTTAATAGATCTTACTTGTTTCTATCAGTGAACCATTGTCACGTAATACAGACATCAACACTGACTAGGGATATTTCAGGTTTCGTATCATAACTTCAAAAGTACTGGCCACATAAAAGAGATTTAAACGTCAATTTGATCCTGGCACATTTCTCCTATATTCTAAATTCAAATATAAAAAAAAGAATGACTGAGGCGGTAAAATTAAATTAACTTTATCACGAGAAATTTTCGTCTCTGTGTGTTTTAAAGACTAAGTGCGTGCAAACATTGGTGAAATCCGCACTAAGGGCTAATTTCACCAATTAAACTGAATGCGATCAGCATTTCTAAAACGCGTTCAAGAGCTGTCAGTAGAGATGTGTCCCTCACTCATGAGGTGCCTCGTTTGAGGTACTCGTGATCGCAAATTGAAAGAGTTACTCGAATTTCAACATTGAACCAACTCACTCGTTCACTCGTCCTCACTTAAAAATTGACATTGACATTATTGACGCGAGTACTCGCGAGTGAGTATTGAGTGAGCTTAGTGAGTGAATGAACCGACTTTCATAATTCGGCTCGTGAGGTGAATACATCGATGTGCGACTCCTCGCCTCAAATGAGGGGTACCTCTTGAGGTCCTCGCGAGGTAAAATGAGGTACTCCCTCAACCTCATATAAAAATGATGAGTTACCCATCACTAGCTGTCAGTGTCAAAATTGTTATGGAATATTGTACACTGACAGCTTTTGAATCGTTCAGTTTCTTTGGTGAAATCCGCGCTTAGTTTTTAATTGAAATTTTAATTTTCAGTTTGATAATTAAATTCAAACTGTTGGTTTTCCTTTACCATGGAACGCCGACATTTAACTAGAGAAGAGATGTTGGGAGCAATAGGCATGCTGGAAGCGGGCGCGATCCAGTGCAATGTTGCTGTTCATGACATTGGCTTGAGTCAAATCATATCAAGATTGTGGTCTCTACATCGGAAAACTGGCGAGGTGGCTGAGCGGCACACTTACAAGGCAAGGCAAGACCGATTTTTGCAAATAACGGCGAAAAGATAACCTACTGCTACAACAGGGCAATTGGTTTTGAAGTTACAGTCGGAGCACCAGGTGCTGGTGAGCGATCAAACTGTAAGGAGGAGACTGCACAAAGTCAACCTTTATACTCGTAGACCAGTTCGGATTCCAGCACTACGACGAGGCAATCGGAGACGACGATTACAATGGGCAAATAAACATTTGGCTTGGAACGATCGCCAATGACATAGTGTTATTCTCGAGGAATCCCAGTTCGGCTATCATCCAGATTCACGAAAAATACGTGTTTGGAGAACACCTGGACGTGAGAGCCGCCTGCGAAATCCCCAGGAAGTCCATCCATACCAAGGTGGAAGAACAATGGTATGGGCGGGAATATGTCGAGGCGGGAGAACCGACCTCGTTTGGGTTCACGGCAACTTAACTGCTGCAAAATACCGTGACGAGGTACTGGAACCTGTAGTCCGACCACACCGCTTGCAAATAGGTCAAGATTTTATGCTTATGCATGATAATACCCGCCCACATACAGCTCGAGTGGTAACTCAGTGGCTGCAGCAACATAATGTGGCAACCCTGGACTGGCCCGCGCAGTCACCGGATTTAAATCAAATTGAGCACGCGTGGGATATGCTTCAACGAAGAGCTTTACAAATTTTTCCCGAAACTCTGGTGACAGACTGAACTTTTCTTGCATCTTCGTCGAACCTGGGACTTTATCCCACAAGGAGATATCGATAACCTCATTTTGAGTATGAATAATCGTTGCAGATGCGTTATTAGCATCCAATTCGTTTTTACAGATTATTAATGTTTGTTTTGTAATAAATTTAATGGTTCATTTAATTTCATTTCTTTATTTAATCACCAAAAACAGAAGTTCGTTTTTTTGTACCTACATTGTTAATTTTTTGTAGATTTGTATTCAATTTCCTATTAGTAGAGTTTAAAATACTGCGCTTTTTGTTATAAGTATGTTAAAAGGTTTTCTAAGTAGGTATGTACTTTCTTTTCAATACATGAATAACTCAATTAACCCTAGATTGTGTTGATGTGTGTTTTTCCTTTGGAAGTCAAAGATTTGCTTAATTTGTCTCATCGGGTCTCACAACACAGGGTGCACGCTACATGCATCTGCCGATACTATGGCCGTAGTCACAGTATAAATAAGTAACAGTATTATTACCTTCATAGAAAACGGCCGAAACGATGTGCTTCGCAATCTCTCGCTTCGAAGCAGTATCGAGTGCGCGGAAATTACGCACGGATGCGGAAGGTTTATCTACCTAGTGGCCTTAGGTACCTACCTAATTATTTTAAGGTCACTGCCGAGACATAATATAATACTTTTACGTATTTATACTGTGCCGTAGTACCGTGAAGCGCATTTTCTGCTGTCCACTACCTAATGTTCATCAAGTTGAAGTCGGTGCCTAGTTAATTACCCGTGAGATGCACGCACGTGATGATGTGATTGTATAGGTAGGTAAGGGCTATGTTACATAGATACTATAGATATAAGCCACGGTATGCAGGGGCGATTTTTACCCGCGGCGATTTTTTTTCATGCACTGGATTTTCAACCCTCGCTTAGCGCCGAGAATTGAAAATCTAACAGTATATTTTTTCAACATGCTGGTGCGAGAGTGCGTCCCAGTGCGTTGGATTCTCAACGCTCGGTTTAACACCGAGAGTTGAAAATCCAGTTCGCGATAAAATCCCGCCGCGATATTTTTACGTCCGTGCGTACGTGGGCTATTTACGGCCGAACCCCGTAACCTATGTTCAGTAAAAGAAAAAGAACAGAAAAAAGAAAGAAAAATTGTTTATTCTGCAGAAACTAAACGGACATTACAAAAAAAATACATAATATGCTCATTTGCAAATTAGCCAAAAGCCATCAATATTCAATATTTCATTCGATATTCATCAATATTTAAAAGTTTGACAAATTTTGTCCATTGCTTGATGTCAGGGCCACAGACCGAAAACAATTATTTACGTTGCATAATGCTTAATGTGTTGCGACACAAACAAACGAAAAATCAAAACAAAAGACAGATCACTATTGATGGCAGACAGATAAACAGTATAATGCTGTCTGTCATTGAATGCCATTCCGTACGGTTCCTTAATCTCTGACAGATTATTGGACCGTTAAAACCATAGATATATAGGTTATTGGGTTCGACCGTTACTCAGTAAAGCACTTGATTGTCTGTGCTGTGAAATGAGATTTTCTACTACTAACCGTTCACCTCGAGATGGCCGTTACCTCCCTTCCCGCTTCCCCACACCCCACAAACAAACATACGAAACAAGCGACGATACCTACATAACTCGCTATCCGTACTAAGCGTTACTATATTCACGTAATACACGATCAATCAGAATCTGAATCGTTGTGAAACAGATTGCTAATCCATTGCTTCATAAGTTCGAAAAAAAGCTCTGCTGAACAACGTAAACAGCGCAATGAATGATGTTGAACTGTCAAAATGAAACAGATTAGTCGTAATCGTTTACGAAAATGTGTTGCGTAATACTGACTTGAGACGAGGTGTGAGGAAGCGGGAAGGGAGTTAACGGCCTACTCGAAGTGACCGGCTATTTTATTACACAAGCGGCACGTTGCCAACGGTTGCAGTTGCCTGCCTCTGCCGTTGACGCGTGTCGCTCGTGTGTATCAGCTCATAAACAATACTTATTTATTACCTACGTACTACTATACTACCTACTTTACTGAAAAGAATAACGAGCAGAAATAATCCAAAGTAAATTATTAGAAGAGTACAATAATATTTACACGGTAGTGTACCGCTACCGCACTCCGGGGTCCGTTCATACCATCAAAACTAACCTTTACCTAATTATAGGTAAAGGCATTGGCTGTGTATCATAGAAATATTAACAATGGGCTGTATAATACAGTCCCGTGATTGACATACAGATGCACAGACGGAGACTTGGTAATAGTAATATAATAGGGTAGATTGAGCATCCTCTGGGTAGAAAAAAACAGGGTAGGTATTCAAGGCCCGAATCATTGTCGAATTGTGTAGCCCTACAAAATATATACTGTTTGAACCTAGAACCATGTTAATAACCGTTTCACCGAAGATCCATTTATGATGATGTAAGTAGTTATAATAATTAAGTAATCATAAAAAGGGCTTACTTACGAAAACCACTTGTATGAAAATGGCCACTTTAAAAAAACAGACGTATCTCATTATCAACTCTTCTAGAGTCTGAAACAGTAATTGGAACAACACTGATAAAACTCGTTAACGTGGCGAGTTTGCGAAATATAAGTTCCTAGGTAGGAACTTATTTTACAAATGCTCGTACATTCAATCCTTCAACAGCCAATGACAGAACCATGCTGCTGCAAAAAAGCATGGCCTTAGGTCTCCCTTATTACAAGGGTTCCCATTCCCATCACTCTCGGAATTCTAGGCACAGCTTAGACAATAGTATCGATCTGTGATTAAGAACAAAAAAAAGAAACCGCATACCTATGAAGAACATGTCTAGGCAAAAATCCAAACGTTTTTTAATTTTAAAATGGACTGCAAAATGTTATTTTGTAATTTTGAGACCAGCAATTTTGAAATCTACGCTCAAATGAAATATATAAGTTTAAAATAAAAAAAAAGTTAAAAAATATCGTTGTTTATTTTTTCTCCCAGATTTAGACTAACAAGAGATTGCATCCCCACTTCTCACCCGACGCAAAGAAATGTTGATATTTTTAACGTTTTTTAAACGACCTCCAAAAAGGATGAGGTTCTATTTTCTAAAAATCGTAGCATTATGCAGAGATAGCCTTTTTGGCCTCGCACAGGTCATTGTTATTTTGTTCGTTTTTTTTATGTTTTCTTTCTGTTTTTTTTAAATATTTTTTTATGTCCGTGGATATTTTCGTCAATTGTGGACCGATTTTGTAAATTTGGTACAACGGACGCGGTGGTCCTATAATATAAGTTTTATTGCTTGGTTAGTTTTTAAGTTAGCTTCAATAATACGTAGTTTTAGCACTTAGTAGGTATATGTGGATGATGTTATAATAACTTCCTGTCACGGCTGTCACTGTTATTTACATACAATGTGGTAAGTATTCGTTATCTGTGGGGTAGGTTAGGTACCACAACTAAAGTGTGAAGAATAAAAACATTTTACAAAAAAAAACAGGCTTCTTTAAAAAGAAAACACTACAAAGTTCAAAATGACTTTAATTTAGGAAGTCCGTGGCAAAAACCAAAAATTCTAAACCATATACACCAACATCCGAAAATAAAGTAATTTTTCACTTTGTTGTGATTTTTTTTATCCGAAGTTAGTTTATAATACCGCAATAAGCCCTTCACTGCTATAAGAATCTCAGTTAATTGCATGTTGCAATGGACTTGATAGCCATGACCGTGACCGGCGCATGTACTTAGTAAGTACTCGTAGATACGTAATTTTATCAGCGTTAATATCCGCATAATAATGCGTCCTAATCGGCATGATCGATTGTTCAATAGATGTCACTAATAATAATTGTGGTTTTGCTCGTGGATTCGCCCGCGTGGAGGTCGGAAATTATAACACAGGAATGTACGTGACAAACATCGAAATTTGTTCAGCCGTTGAGGCGTGAAAATGGAACAGAGTTACTTCCGTATTCATAATATAAGTAGATATGGATGGATTCTCCCACAAATAATTATGTAGATACCTCTCAAGTCCAATTTTATTTCGATAAGTTAATCACTAAAGCTCATCAGTCATCACACACATCGAAGATAAAATAATTAAATGCTTATAATTTGAAGCTTATACAATTAAAGCGCTTAAAAATCCTATAGGGTAAAATGAGTAAAATATACACGGTGGCTGAAAATGAAAATGAAAATCATCTGTTCCATTTATATATATTTTGACCGCACTTTTCTATGAAACAGCAGATTTTTTTTAAAATAACCGACGAAATATTTCAACGCAGGGGGTTTATAATCATGTACTGAATCCATGGTATCAGTTTTTCCGTCGATGTCCCTGCCACCCTGTATATTATCTTCACTGTGTGTGGTAGTCCATAATATATATTTTATTTATTATCTTCGAAGTGTGTGACGACCTTCAAGAGCGTTTAATACTGAAAGTGGGCAACAGCAACGTCGCAAATTGCTGTCAAATATGAAATGCAAAAAATTAATTAAAATATCGTTACACCCATACACCGAGTACCTATTAAGTTTTAGATATAAAAAAAGTATTTGGAAATTTTCCAAGTGCCTTTTTTACACCTAAAACGGTTACAACATTAAACTCAGTGTTATAAGTAATTGCAGTTAATTATTAAGGCTTGTGCAGACCAGCCGCGACGCCGCCGCCGCCGGTTATTGTTATACCGTATAGTTTTCTTAGAAATTGCATTGTTTGAGTCGCGCTGGTCTGCACAAGCCTTTAATATTCTAGTTCACTAGTTAGCCATATTTCTTATTTCCATACAGTAATATGGCCAAGTTAAATACAAGATAGGTATACCCACATAACATGTATTTAAACATTTGGTTCATGTTGAATTGAATACAAAATGAGATGTAAAACTAAATACTTTGGCGGCCTTATGTCCATCATCTATTAATATACATCAAAAACTTATCCTTTTTTAAATGCTCTAACCTAAATTCAAAGGCCACAATAATCACAAAGCAGCAGTTAGTTACATACTTAGTTTTATCTATGCATACAACTATTTAACTAACTACGGTTATCGCGTTCACTGGCGATGATTGCGGGAAGGCCGGACAGCACCTACATTCGGCATTGTTCCAATTATTTAATTTGATTTCATTTATTTTTATTTGATTTCTGTTAATTTATGTTTGGCAATGGCTGTAAATTATCTGGCGAAGAGCAGTTTTAAATGTTAGAATAAATCATACAGTTTTATTTCGATAATAATATTAATTATCTAAAAGTGAATGACTGTTTTATTTTATGAAGATTTTTTTTATGATTACTATCCGGTTGTCAGAGTTATATTTGATTATACTTCGGTAAGATAAACCTATTGGTTACGGACGCGTCTTTTTTTATCGTACAACCTGATACTGAGATAAAAATATAAGTAAGAAAAAAATATTTTAGCGGGCTTCTTTAATTTAAGGTACAGCAGGCTGTTAATCTACTTCCTACACAAAATTCGATAGCTACTATAAAAATATTAGGATTTTTGTTGTGTAACATCTTTCGTCTCGCTTTCCTGCAATCTGTGGGAATAAAATTGACCAATGAGCGCGCGCGGTTCTAGAGTTCGCCATCAGATGATACCGACCCATTTTCCGAGCCGATGGTACTGTCAGCAAGTGATGATGTCACAACAATTTCAGATGTCACAGATCTTATGTTTAAAGAGTTTTAGTTTTCATGAATCAGTACCTTTATGTAAACTTGTCCACTCTGAAATGACGCGCTCCTCTACCGCATTTTACGCACACAGGCTCGTGCAGACCAGCACGTAGGAAGCATGACCACCGAAGAAACGGGTTTTGTCGACGGAAGAATAGATAAAATGACAGATTGTGATTGTTTATCCGTCATTTTGTCTATTCTTCCGTCCGTTTCTACGGTGGTCATACTATGCGTGCTGCTCGACGCGACTCGAACAATACAATTTCTAAGAAAACTTCACGGTATAACAATAACCGGTGTCGCGTCGGGCCGGTCTGCACGACGCTTTATGCGGTAGTCGGACGTGCCATTTCAGAGTGGACAAGCTATACCTATAGGTTTCATTGTTTTTTGCGACGGCCTACATGGATTCTGGTGACGTGCGTCGTCTAAAGCAACAGTAACAGTCGTGTTTGGTAAAAATATATCAACATAACTTTTATAAAACTATCTAAAAAAAAATGATTTAGCTGTGAGTGACTTTTGCCGGTGTGTAATTATTTTGCTTGTCTGAGTAGCCAAGTACCTACCTGCATACGGTGATCACGAGTTACAGATGATTTCAATAATGCAATTATTTCCGAACCGGTTTGTTAATGAAACAGGTATCTAGTCATGTGGCTGCAGTAGATTGCCTTCAATGAACGAGTCGCAGAAAATCCATTTAGGGTTCCCCCGGACAGGCGCGGCGCGACTCTGGGAGAACAGTTTCCATTGAAATTGTTCTACCAGAGTCGAGTCGCGCCTGTCCGCGGGAACCTTTAATTCTATCCAGTCTCAAGTATTATTTGCTACTTTTACTCCAATATGATAGTGCGTATGTTACTAGATTCTTAGTTGGCTATTTATTTCTGCATTCAGTCAACTTGACATCACAGTTTGCCATTATACAAGGTGAAGGTAATTGAAATAACTGAAAGCCTGTTAAGGGGTCATTGTACTCGTCATTATGAACAACTTTTATTATTGGAACAAACACGGAAATGCGTACCGATCATGTTGATCACTTTGTTGGGAGAAATATGGTTGGCGTGGTTGTACAAGTGGGGACAGTTTAAGAGGTTTTCAGCTTATTTAGGTACAATAACGTACATACTACTACTACGTACGTACATTACACAGGAGGTTCGTTGAATAGACGCAGTGAGGAACTGTGGATAAAGGTGAAACCGTTAGAGGCATAGAAATGTTGTTTTAGGACCCACTACGCAGCGACACGATCAAAGATTTTTTAATGTTAGAATGCATACACGAGGACTCGAGCATAAAACCAGCATATTTTATTTTGAAATAGAATGGTATTTTATAGTACCTTACCTTTAATAGTTTCAGATTTGTCAAATAGATTATCTCAACGGATCAACCCTTCACCAATAACTTATTTCGAGGAATGAGAGACAGAGTCCAAAATCAATCTTCTCTCCCGGCCGTTTCACAACGTAGTAAAATGGACCATAAATATTTTCTATCTGCCTGGGCAGTGGGCATGGGTATCGCCATTGATGGTTATTTCATCAGGAACCTAAGTGCCTTTCTAGTAAAGTTGAAGTGTAAACCACCCACACGATGGCAATTTAATACTGATTGTTTTTTTTTGGATGGAGTTGTGTAAAAGGTATGTTACCATTTTACCAAACACCAACGAGTATTATTAAAGTTAAATGCTGCTTGACAAGGTGCTGGCGACAATAAAAAAGCAGCATGTTCGTGTTTGTTGCATGCTGCAAGGCTATAAGAATATTAAAATGCGATGCCATGAACGGCTAGGTACAAGTGGTACAGTAAAGTCCGATCGCCAATATTATCTAGGTTTGTTTTGTTTGTTTAAGTTGGTTTGTTTTGGTAAGTAAGTACCTATGCAGTAGAGTGCAATCTGACAAAACAAAAAGTGGAACGATGTTTCGATATAGTGGTCGCCGTGGTTGGCGGGACTTCTTTATTGAGTTCCTAGAATGGAGGAGAAAAATTATCTACGCCGAACTTTGTTTCTCTCTCTTAGGTATTATTTTCAAAACTACTTAAAATTCGACGAAATCATGTCATTACCGCCGTAACATTCATTCACGCCATCAATTCGTCGAACTTTAAGTTTGACGAGTCGACAAGCCGACGCGTTTTGAAAAATACAAAAGAACATAACACTCCGTTTGGAAAACTTAAAAAGTTAATTCAATCACTATTTTCCTGACTGCGAGGACAAAGGTATTTGAAAACTGATCCGCAATCCTTTAATTATCAAACTTTTTGATATTCCTGATGATTACCAAGAAGACATGATTGAAATGCAATACGATAGTAACTTAAAATATACCGACGCTTGAAAGCCAATAATTACCAAGCGACATGTCGGGCGATATTGAGTTATATACATCATTGAAAACAGTAAAAAATCTGCGTCGATTGGTCATACTCTCGTACTGCTAGGAAGAGTTTTATCGTCGCTCGGTAATTAAAAAAAAACACATTTTCACAGTTTTCGGCGACCAAGCGATAAAATTTTTACCGATTTATGAATAACTTTCACTTGGTAGGTATTCGATTTTAACTTTTAATACTTCGTAATTTTTACAGACAAAAAAATTTTTTTTTCGTCATTTCATTCTTTTTAACACACTCTAATTATGTACCCGTTTACATTAGTACATTTTCCTAAATCCAATGTACTTAAAAACGTAATACAGTAGTATTTTTACTGCCTAAAAAGGATATAATTTGTCGTTTGGTAATATTTTACCTGGCGTTTTATTTTTACAAACAGTTGACTAAGTATTTAACGACAGCACTCATTCTTTATAAGATCAGCTATCCATTTTGCGAGAGATTGACTGCAATATTTGAATGTTAGAGGTCTATAGGCGTCTTTAACAAAGAGTTAGTCACTGGCCGAAAACTTCACCAACCCGCTGTAGAGCAGCGGTGGATTATGCTCTAATTCGTCCCTCATCAGATGGAGGCCCATAATCAGTAGTGGGTGATTTTAGATTACTACAAAGGCTGTAATGATGATGTTGATGGTGACGATATCCGTCGAAAGTCTTTGATTTTGTGTACGAAAACCTAAATTCATTGTTACTTGGTCAAAAACATCCTACACTAACCTTATTTGATTTGTACTATGATTAACATTGTCTGGCAGAAAGGTTTTTTTTTACTATTTACATCATTTTACTTATATGTCAAACATGCGTTACTTATGGATGCGTCACTTTACTTCAAACACAATTATGAAATAATGGGGTTTAGTTAATTTCACTTATTTTATAATAAAATTTTGTTGTCGGTAAGTCACTGTTACCTGTTTGTGATTTTGTTGAAATTATTACTAACCGACACTATTGCATAAACTGTTGAGAAAATTCAAAATCTTTAAATGCCAGTTTATTAAGCCTTTAAACTGATTTTTTTTTTTTAGAATCGAGTAGATATGACTAACAGGCGATTTTATAAGATTTTTTTTCCAAAAAAAAAACCTGGTGGCCTAGACAAAGTAACATTCGACTAGCGATATCGCCAGTAGAAAAGTCAAAAATGTATGCGGTTGACTTAAGCTATGGAAATGTCACGTGATCATAGGTTAACTAATAGAAATTAGCTAGACAATGTCATCACCATTCGATTCCATCAAACGAATCGACAGCGTCGAACGATAACTTCCATAGAAATGCGCAGCCAAGTGACACTTTTTGACAAGCGTTATCGCTAGTTTTCGATTCGTATGATGAAAGCGAACGTCAAAACCCTGTGGAAAACGAAACAAAATGGCGACTTTTGGAGTTTACTCGGGGGTATGGTAATTTTATGAGGAGTAAAATTTATATTAGAGAAATTCTATTAAATCCGTCTGTCAAATAATAAAAAAATATTAGACATGTGTTTCTTGCTTTATCATATTTATAAAAAAAAAACTTAGATAAAACGCATTAAAGTTGGGGAGTAAGGGGCTCGCTACTCGCTACGTCGTAATATTTTGATTACGTAAAAAATAAAATACGTGTCCAATATTTGATATAATCTACCTGACGGACAAAAAAATAATTTTAATTATCATCCCTATTCGAAAGTCTCGATGAAATGCATTATTTATAGAATTTTATCACTTTTGAATTTTCGTCCCGGAGTAAGAGTCGTGGTTCGAGAGCCCATGACCAGAATTTTTGCCTTATCGTTTTACGTACAAAACCTTAAACAATCGATAGATTTAGTTATTCTGAATACAAAAAATCATAATTTCATACATTTTTCGCGTCTGACCGCACCGCACTTTGAAATATGTCAACAACAAATGGTCGGTATTTGTTTTTGACATATTTCAAATGCGGTCCAGTGTTTCATAGCAATTTGTCTGATTTTAATAATGGAGTTGAACCATAGATTTCAGATACCAAAAACACAACTTTTTTAATTCAGTAGCGTCGCACGTACCAAGGAGACCATTTGAGAAAGTTAAAAATGAAGCAAAACATAAAATACATAGCAAGCCGTCTGAATTTTTTTTAAAGTGAAAAGTTAAAAATGAGTCAAAAAATCAAACACATAGCAACCCGTCTGAAAATTTTGTTTTCAGGTGAACATTGGTCAATTGATGCGAATAAATTGTTTTTCAGAAGAAAGTGTGAGCCTCTTATGAGTTGAACCATTTTGAACGTGTTTAAAAACTTTCGTGTCCTGTCGTGAGGGATAGGAGCGTAATAA
Organism: Agrochola lota; assembly: GCA_947364205.1. Classification (NCBI taxonomy): domain Eukaryota; kingdom Metazoa; phylum Arthropoda; class Insecta; order Lepidoptera; family Noctuidae; genus Agrochola; species Agrochola lota. The sequence continues at coordinate 11,836,850 of OX376235.1, read as the reverse complement.
ACACCGCGCGTTTTCCGGGCGACTTCGAAACGTTCTTTTGGTTTTTGGAATTATAGGTATCAGTTAAAATTTAAGAAAACATATTTTTGTAACCCCGGTAACTATACAAAAGATTTTAGAAATTTTTGACATTTTTGAAAATGCACTCAGGCCACATTGGACACGCAAAATGTCTGCAAACAAATTTTTTCGTATTAAAATTACGAAACCTATGTAAATTTTTAATATGTAATGAAACCGTCTGCCAATTTCTTTTGTTATAGCAGAAATGTGCTCCCATAAAACTGTGACGTTTCTGACCGGTACTGCCCACTGAGTCGGGCTCCGAATAATCTAAACTAACGATTTTATACGGTTTTGGCTGTAAAACGATGCGACATGGTATTGGTTGTGGGCTCTCGTACTATCGGAGTTCAACTGACAACAAGAATTGACAGCGACAGCGCGGAATTTGACGTTTGCTCACGAAAGACCAAAGACAAAATGTAATTTTTATCGAACGAACCAATGGATGAAACGATAGCGAAACGAAGTGTACTTTGTCTACCAATTGAACTTCGTTATCGTTGAAGCGATAGCGATTGTCGAAATAGAATCGCTCCGAAGCGAATGCCATTTGTCTACGCCCTCTGGTGTAAAGTTGCCAACTTGTCGGTTGGTAATTATTGCCTTTCAAACGTCGATACATTTTAGACAGGAATTAATCCTGAAGATTTTTGGAACCAAAAGGCAACTTCTTTCCCAAAGATTCGAAAAATTACAATACGTTACCTGACTTTGTTTTCATCGACATATCTTGCCAGCGGTTGTCGGTTGTCGGCGCTTCTGATAATTCAAAACAAGAACCGAAATCGGTTGGATGGCAGTCCCGACATCCGTTTGACTTTGAGCAGTACAGAACCAAGGTTTCAGAAGTTAGTAAAGAGTATGCAGTCACAAAAATCGCATTAAAATACTTTTACTATACTATACTTATACTTCCGTAATATCAAATTTTTTTAAAAAAATCGCGCGCTACTGTAATAAAACTTCACGGTAGAACAATTACCGGTGTGGCTTCGCGCCAGTGTGCACGAGGCTTTATTCAATTACATTTACTGTACCTATATAACCTCCAACCTTGGTTTGGTGGTCCATGGCAAGACCGAAATTTTGTCAAATGGTCCCTTATCACTTAAAGGTTATGAACCACTCACTTACACGATAAGAATAGTTGGTCGCTGTGATTAATTGAAGACAATGTTCATGTTCTTTCTCCAGAATTAGCTTACCTACTGACAAGTTATATGAGTTTTAATTGTTTATTTTTATTTGACTGTATATGTCAATTGTTTTTTTTTTTTTATGAGTTGTTTTGGAAATGGTTAGCTAGCGACCTCGACAATTGATCATATAATTTTTGCCTAACTGTTTAATTATTTTTACTTCGATGGTCCTAGTTTATCACATTATATGAGTGACAGTTTTATTAGCTATATGTAAAGAAAAGAAAGAAAATACATTTATTTAGCACAGACTAAAACGTGCCGTGTATGTAAGCGGGGACGCCCTTTATGCCTGGAGGCTTTTATTCCGGCTTTTATTCTGTTTATATTTTGAGTTATTTTTTTTGTTGGTGTACTCGTATTAGCGTGTGCTAGCTGTCATTATGGCAAATAAATTTATTTACTGTTTTGTGTAAGTTATTTTGCATACTATTGAAAGAATCAAGTTTTTTTTCTAACCGACCAGACAGCAGTGCTGTTGGGGAGTTTGTTGCGCCACTTCTTCTTCCCAGTTAAAGTACTAGGAAGTGGTGAAGGGTGGGCGTTTTGGGGGACTGTCTTATGTAATTTTGACGTTCGAAAAGTGCGGATTTTCAGCCTAGTTTGAATAAATGAATTTTGAATTTATGCCAAGACAAGAATTCGTCGAACTTCAATTTAGCCCACGTTCGCACGGACGTAAAAATATCGCGGCGGGATTTTATCGCGCACTGGATTTTCAACTCTCGCTGCATTGAGAATCCAACAGAGCGCCTCCCAGCGCGTTGATAAAATACACTGTAGTATTTTCAACTCTCGGCGCTAAACATTGCGTTAAAAATCCTGTGCCCTAAAACGAATCGCCCGTGCGGACCTGGGCTCATTCAGAAAAGGAAAAGGTTTTTTTTTTAATTGACGGTTTTTAGGGTTCCGTAACTCAAAAGGAACCAAGTCAGAGGCCCATGGGCGGCTTTAAAACTCTGACACCAGGTTAGTCACTAACCACACGAAAAGAAGAAGAAGAACCTCAAAAGGAAAAATTGGAACCCTTAAAGGATTAGTCATGTGTCTGGCTGTCGGGCTGGGTGTCTGTTGCCCGTAGATTCGGGCAAATTGGCTGTGACAGACGGACAGCGTCTGTCATCAGCCAATTTGCTCCGCATCTACTGGACCAATTTAGTTGAAATTTGGTACAAATATGAATTTCTGTGACCCAAACACGGACGTGTAACGTAAATAAATGAATTTTGAATATGGGGGTCACTTTCCCTTATGTGTTTTTTTTACACGTTCGAGGGCATTTTTGAAAGTTTAAAAAAAATGTTTTGCTAACTGTGACGGCGTATCAAATGAAAGGGCTTTTTGTGAGAACCTCAAATTTCGCAGGAGACGCCCTAGGCGTCGGGAATCCCGAGCCGATTTCCGGCCACCGGCGCGGGCTTGCGGGCGGAGAGCAATGGGTAGTTCGCCGTCCGATAAGGACCAGTCGGCGGCCCGTTGTGTTCCAGGCGCGCCTCAAAGAGATGTCAGCACAACTGATGGGGTCCGCTAGGATCGATGCCTGCCGGGGTCGCGGGAAGTCCGAAAGGGATACCGTGGCCCCTGGCAATGTACAGGCAACTGAAGGAACACGGATGGGTTTTAGCCAGTAAGAGTCCTGACACTTTAAGAAAATTAATGAAAATTTAATTTTATAAAAAAAATACAGAAAATTGTTCTATACGTACTTATAAATTACAGGAAACTCTTAAGAAATCTAAGGGCTTAATAAAACATGGTGAATCTCCCAATATGGTGCGTACAAACTTATATTTGCAGTTGGAATGTATGAGAGAACATGTTTTTCAACTACAATGTAAAGTTGGGATAAGTTTATCTCAACTACGGAACCCTTCATCGTGCGTGGTCCGACACACTCTTGGCCGGTTTTTTGTACTATTTTCTCCTCTCTAGGAACTCACCGAAAAAAGTCCCATGAAAATCCTACCACTATAATCTTCGTTCCATTTGTTCCATGTTTTGGGAATGTGGTGTTATATAGCGAACTAACCTCAACAATCAAACAAAATATCAAGTGACAGTAACAATGACAATGCATATATGGCGCTTTAGCCGGGCCGAGGCAGCGCCGCTATTATGCCGCTAGCGGCACTCTATACACTTCCTTATGTTAATGGCACTCAACTAATACCTATGTCTGACTGTATGTGAGATTGTAATATTTTCTGTAAATTATTAACGCGGTGCAGAGAGCGATAACTAAGTAAAATAAATTATAGCCAATGGACATGTTAATGTGACATCAATTTACATATTTACTTACACTGTAAAAAACCGTTGGTACTTATTTATGTAGGTACTTACATAAGATATCTACACTTAACAAGACACTTTATTAGGAATTTAAGTAGGAACATAATAAAACTACTTACTGGGTCTGGGTGGTATGGCTTTTAGCGATGTTTTTGTTATCATGCGTGATTTTTTTTTTCACTTATTTGATAACTCTTAACTAAGTACCTAACTAAGCGTAGGAAGTTTTTGTTTTTGGGGCTTCGTACCCATACGGTGCCAGCGGGGCCCTACTAGGCTCCGATGTCCGTTTGTCCGTCCGTCTGCCACAGGACTCACAGGGCCGTATTTTAGAACCGTAATAGGTAAATACAAGTGTTTTCAGAAGGTGTACTTCTATGGCTGCCATACTTAACAAAAAATATAAAAAAGATAAAAATGAAACCCACCCAATTCCCCATACAAGAAACCATGTGCGTTTTTGACTTGCACTTCATTTTGGCCAATGTTTGTGTTAGATATCGGAAAATGAATCATCTAACTAATTGCTCCTGCCTGCAAGACTTACGCAAGATTCATACAAAGTAAACAAAAAACACAATAATAAACGGATCCCCATTCGTGGAACAGTACAAAGCAAGTGCATAGGTCACACTGATATTAAAACAACTCAAACAAGTTGTCAGTCTTCACACTTGTACGCGAAGTTAGCTAATCTTAATGCCTATAATAGGCAGTTGCGTACTTTGGTCTGGTATTGTTTATCTCATGTTATTGTAACATGAGATAATTTGCCTACCTACTCAAGTGGAGACGTTAACACTTTCAACTTCACACATTTTCATCGAACACATACGGCATGCCGCCATAAATATTGGAAGTGAACCCTCCGGGAGGGTTGCCGGCATTACGTTTGCGCTAAAATTAACCATAGCGGACAGTCAACCGCATCAGGTTTAAAACCGTGTTTTAAAACATTATAAAACGAAGTAAAATTGTGTTTTCAGGGGGGTCTCGTCACTATCAGCAGTTTCCAACCTTTTAAATTTTTATTGAATATTTGTAACCGAAAAAAAAATGCTCGGATTTTGAAACCAACGCTTAATACTCGTAGTAACCTACTTACTAATACATCTTGTTAAAATATACATCACATTTTATTTTCACTGTTTATAATGCTGTATTCGCTAAGAAAAACCTACAAGTAAATTGAGCCCTCCGCGAGGGCTCCCGGCATCCCATATGAACCCTCCATGTTAGGTAGGGACTAGGTGAACCCTCCAGGAGGGCTCCCGGCACTGAACGTTTTCAGGGATCTCACGCACTAGACGGCCGCGACCAGAGGCTGCAGTCTCGACATAGATAATGATCGCTATACGACCGAATTCGGTCGCAAAGTCCTAATGACAAAGTCCTAATGTCCAAGACGCGCGCGAGGTGCTTGACAAGCATGTGATTTTTTCGTGCGTGTGAGGTAATTTTGACCGTGGAGGGGCGCCATTAGGACTTTGCGACCGAATTGGTCGTATAGCGATCGCTATCCGTGTCGAGACTGCCATCCCAGGAAAACTATAGAAACCGATACTTACCTACGAATCGCGCACTTGGTCGCAACGGCTAACTAGCCGCACACCATACAATAGGTACGACTAGACGGCCACGACTCCGGCCAGTCGTGGCCGTCTAGTGCACAAGATCCCTTAAGAGTAGGTACAATATTTCGGAAAAGCCATGTCCACACAAGCGCGACATCTTGCACTGCCTATCCTACATCTTACAGTCTTTTTGTTCTTGATGAACAATACTCATGCCTACTTATCACATTCTCACACGTTCCATGTTTTGACAGAAATACGTGCCGATAAAATTATACCCACTGTTAACATTTAGTTGTTATTTTGTTTAGTTAAGTACCTAAGCAATTAATATGAATTAGTTAAATAAGTACCGAAAAATTAATCGACCTAATAATCAAGTCATCGCCGAATGTTTTTAGTAACGTACAAATTAAGATCGTAAATAATAGGTATTTTCAACACGAGTTAAACCATTTTTATGGAGTTTTACTGACCCCAACTCTCTAACCATCGGCATCGCATTGCAATACGCTATGGCAATACATAATTATTAGCAAATACAATGTTTACTGCGAACGCCAAACGAAACGAAAGCGGGTCGTGTTCTAACATAACGGGCTTATGTAAAAGAGAGTATTACCTTCGCATTGCTGCACGTTGGCGGCGACACCGGAGGCCGCAAGCATGGCGAAGCACACGACTACACGGAGAGCGACCATTGTTTCGTTTGGCGAGTGACCCAGTCTTGCGTCTAGTGAGATGTCTGACAGAGCACCGGTCACGCTCGGAAAGCAGAGAATATAATACTTGACGGAGCACACTACTCGATAAGACAACGCTTGCGCCGCCGCCGACCGACTCCTCGTGTATGACACTGTGTGAAACAAGTTAGCTAAGATCGCGCTTGCCAATATATAGAGTGGTGGTCGCGTGCTGCTATATAGCTGCAGTGCTGCGTGAGAGAATTTATGAGTTATGCAGCTGATGTACGGATAACATATCGTTTATTGCTAAAAATAAATAAATCATGTGAGTTATGAGGCTTTGTTTAGTGTCGATTCGCAGAAAATATCCCTAATATTTAAATAACTTCAAGTTTTCTACAGATAAGAACCTTGCGTTGGTTTTAGGTAGGTAAGTATAAAAAAATAAAAATAAAACATACATACGCGACGAATATATAACCTCCTCTTTTTTGGAAGTCGGTTAAATAACAACAGAGCGTATTTAGTTCATCGTTATTTTCGTAAATTACCTAGATCTGGCGATATTTTATAGTGTTCCATTCCGTCAAAAAGGAACTCTTAAGGATCACTTTGTTGTTCGTCTGTCAAGTTCATTTTGCTCAGAAACGAAAGGGTATCGAGTTGAAATTAATGTCGAATGGTCATAAAGACCTAACTACTAGCCAAAGTTGACAAAAAGTCTAGGGTTCGTTGGATAGAAATTGTTGGATGGAAAACTCAAGCTTCTACGTTCTTCAAAGACAACATAATCAAGAGAATCAGTCAATTCCATTGTCTATGTCACATCATATTGATGATTGATGATTATCTCACTTTCAAAACCTATAGATAATTGTCGTTGATCTAGTAGCGTGAATGGCAAGAAGTAAGGTCACACAGTACTAGTAAAGGGAAAGATCCGAAAATTGTTAATTTGCAGTAGGTAATCCGATTCACTTGAAACTTGGCACGAATCCTACTACATAAGCTAACGAAATACCATCATAAGCTTTGTCAACATAAGCTTTTTTATACCACCCCTCAAAGAGGTAAAAAATAAGAAGTTTTGGGATGAATTTTGTATGGAACATATCTTAATGCGCCATTCGATTAACTCCAAACTTGGTAATAATAAAATTGATAAATATAAATTGATTTATATTTTTAAATGTTTTTATATTCTTTTACTCTAATATTTAAAAATATAATTTATACGTATATAGTTGAATAAAGGAAATAATAAATTGATAAAAAAAATTAGAATAACGTGTCCTAGGGTTTTAGGTTAAAGGGGTTGGCAAAATCTAAATAGGAGAGTTTTAACTTATACTGCAAAATATATTTTTTATTTTTATTGTCAGGCATCATTGGCCCATAGAGAGTTAGTATTAACTAACTTATAGTTTTTAAGTAAGATCTAATCATCCTACTTAAAAACTATATTAGTAACATGCCAGGAACAATAAAAAGAGAGAAAAAGGAAATCACAATCACACGAAGGTCCACCTCCCCATTGTAGGCCCATCCAGCCCTCTCTGCAAATACCTTCAGAATTGTATTGCTGTTTCCCCTCACTCGAGATATTACTGAGGCAACTTTCTTCTCTATTATCGCAAAGTAGTCGTCAGTGTGCGCATCAGCGAACATACCTGACGCACTACAGTAAGGTGGAAGCCTCAACAGCGCCCTGAAGGCATTGTTGTATTGAACGCGCAGGGTAATGTCTGCTTTTAGGGTATGGTTATCCCAAAGGCTGCCGGTGTAAAAGTTTGGCAGTAGGCCTTAAAGAGTTTGGCAGTGGGCCTTAAAGAGTTAGTTTTGCGGGAACTGAACAACCCTGAACTCTTTTGCTTAACATATTTCCCTTCACAGCCAGTGCCCTACTGCCCTAGCCCGTGCTGTTTGGCATATCCTTCACAAATGGAGAGTAAATTTCTAATTCCACTGATAGTAGGGCCAGCAGCACCATGTCGTCTGCATAATTTAAGTTATTTAAACATACTCCATCCATATGGCTTCCAACATGACTGATGCTGACCTCAACGGGCAGTTTATTGACATAAATATTAAAAAGCCTCGGGGAAGTTAGACCTCCCTGCCTAACGCCGCACTCGAAATGTGTCCGTATGGATAGCGGGTACTACAAATATTTAGGAGTAAATTTGCCGATTGTGGAGGCCCGATCCTGGAATTTGTATTAAAACCTTTAAAAAGTTACAGGACGCTTAAGGTGGTTCCTCAATCGTGTCCGTATGGATTGAGGAGCCATGTCTTATATTTGAACGAGGGTACTACCAATATTTAGTAGTAAATTAGCCGATTTTGTAGGCCGAATCCTGGAACATGTAGTAAAACCCCTAAAAAGTTATACGACATTAAGGGTGGCTCCTCAATCCTGACGTTCTGAATTGAGGAGCCACCTTAGAACTTGAAAACTAGCCAACGGATATACTTGAAAATTTGGTAGGATTTAGTAGTACTTATGCGTAGCCTGTATAAAAAAAAATGCGTTTTGTAGGACTGAATTTGAGATAGCTACAATGCTTTGATTTTTCATAAAATCCATAAATTTCACCGCGCTGTTTTAGTAGCAAATGTGTTCTAATTTTTACTATAAAAATAAAATGGAAAAACTATATAATTTCGCTGATACAACCCATTTTATGTGGCTCCTCAATTCTGACGGTCTATAGAAAAAATATGTACGTAGCTACTAAAAACTAGTTGATCAAATCGGATAACAATAACACCAATATTTCGTAGAAATTTCTACTAAATATTGGCATAATCCAACATCCTACACATTCAGTATTTCAAAAGAAATTAATAAAATAAACATTCTTTAACAATTTAGTGTGGTACGAGAGCCCACGACCAAAACCATATGACATCGTTTTACGGCCAAAACCATATAAAATCGTTAATTTAGATGATTCTGAACCCGACTCGGTGGGCAGTACCGGTCAGAAACGTACCAGTTTTACGGGAGCCCATTTCTCTTATGCCAAAAGAATGGGCAGACGGTTTCATCACAGTATGTCTGAATATTAAAAATGTACATAGGTTTCGTAATTTTATTAGATACGAAAAAGTTTGTTTTAAAACATTTTGCGTGTCACATGTGGACTGAGCGTAAACAGTATAGTGTATGTATACGTACCATAAATAATTCAAACTATGATCATAAACAGAGTTTTATTTACACATGAATAATTCTTCATTAATCAGTACTTAAATAATGAACACTATACCACATGATTTTTTTTATCGTCTCGAATAAAATAGGGTATAATAGGTGAACGGAGTAGAAGCCTATGGCACAGTTTATTTTTTATTTTTTAAACTATAAAAAATATCGAAATTCAAATCATACGCACCCTACTAAATGCGCGGAATTTATCAATGAATTCGTAGCTTTCCTTAGCGGCCGATAGGTAGTCGCCGCACTTGCCTTCGGCCTCTTTAATTTCGCAGGCGCACAAGCCGCTCGTGCATCCCCAGCCCGCCCGCGTGGTCAATGCTAGTAAGCAAATATTCCCGGGTATGGCTTCTGTTCCACTTACACAACACACCATATTATTCTCGAGACGGTAAAAATTTCAACCGTATACCGGTTGAATTTTTTTGTGTTTTTATCCCAAAATAATGGCCTTTTTTAAAATCTCTAATCTCTAAACATTATCTCTATCAATATTATTCTCTAATCTTTATCAGTAATCTCTTCTCTTCTATAATCTCTAAATATTATAAAACAAAGTCGCTTTTTGTATTTATCTGTGTGACCGCGTTATTCTTCTAAAACTCCGACTGACTTTGATTCGGTTTTCATCATCATAATTATGTAGAATTTATTCCGGAAGGATTTTTTATTTAATTCTTTTACATTAAACGTAAACGCATACAGAAATCTTTATGTCTCGTCAAGTCGTAAATTTTCCGCGTCACGTTTGACCTGAGCGCATTTTTATAAAATGTCGCCCATGGGCACGTGCCCGCCCGTATTTTTCTGAATATTCATAAAAAAATATTTAAAATTAACATTAAAAGGAATGGGTTATCTTTATTTATTTTTTTCCTTTTTCTATTTTTTTTTGGGCGAAATAGTTTATGTCAAAAAATATATCGAACTGTTTCATAGCAACCTGTCTGATTTTCAGAATTCAGTTGAACGATAGATTTTAGATACTTACCGAAAACATAATTTTCAGAACCCAGTAGCGTCACACCCAGGAGACAATTTAAAATGAGGCAAAAAATAAAACCCATAGCAAACCCGTCTGAAAATCTTGTTTTCAGGTGAACATTGGTCAGTTGATGCGAACAAATCATTTTTAGAAGAAAGTGTGAGCATCTTGTGTTTGAAACCAATGTGAACGTGGTTAATTGATTCAGGCGTGACTTTGCGGAAATCCATTATAAAATACAATAGACGACGTATATTTGATAACCTAATCCGCGTAACTGTTCTTAAGGAGTCATAAAGAACCCTGTAAGAAATCGACACTTGTTTCACCTCTCAACGAGGCATCCTATTGACTTGTTGCGAACCCGGACCTGACGTGCGGACACGACAAGCGTCGAGAGCCGTGTGAGCCACATCGCTTTTTTTTTTCTTTTTTTTATAGGGCATCTCGTAGCTGACCTCTGAGGTCATGACTACTTAACCGGTCAATCCTGTGGCTGCCTTAAGCTTCTACACTTAAAGCCTCCAGCCAGGGGCAAAACTATGCTAATTAAAACTAGGCGAACGCTCGCTAAGGGCACCCCCTGTGGGGTACGAACCTCGGCTTAGGGCGTTCGCTGGGGGGAGGACAGCAAGAGGGACAGGCTGGATTTAAAGTATTTCATTATTATTCATCGGGAAATTTAAAGCTACAGGCTCAGCATCGACGCGGGCTGGCGCATTTTCGAGCAAGGGTCGGGGGGGGAGCCACTTCGCCCGCCAACCCCACTTATATAGGATTACTGCCTCGCCCACCTCGGCTAGAATCGTTATCAGCTCGATAAGGGGCTGCAAACAAACGCAACAAAGGTGACCTTGGAATACTTGTATTTAATTCGTTCAACAGTGTAACGTTCCCTGTATTATTTTTTGCAATTTATAAACTCTCTAGTACTGACATCCTGAAACCTTTATCACATGTGTGTAAAATTTTGAAAGTGTTATTAATATGTAAGGAATGACCTGAATCTATTAAGTGTTGAACAAAATGGGATCTTTCTGGATAACTATTCCTGTACGCTGCAATATGTTCTTTATATCTTGTTTGAAAATTACGACCAGTTTGACCTATGTGTATTATACCATTACAATCAACTCAATGTAACTTGTAAACACCTGATTATTTATTGTTTTCTAATCGATCTTTTCCGTTACAAATCTGTCATAATGAATTATTTGTTTTAAAAGCTATTAATTCCATTTCGAAACAATGTTTTTGAAACCCTATCACTTATTGACCCTAAGTATGTCAAACCACCTATGTATTCATTAGGAGTTTCTGGAGGCAGTGGCCCGCCCAGTTACGCCCTGCCTGGAAGCTTTAAGTTCGTAGCTTAAGGCACCCGCAGGAAAGTACGGTGAAGCATTTAAGACCTCCTCAGAGGTCAACTGCGAGATGTAATAGTTAAAAGAAAAAAAAAAAAAACGAAGTGGCTCAAAGTGCTGTCGACGCTTGACGTGTCCACACGTCGGGTCCGGGTTCGCAACAAGTCAATAGTCATCCTGAGGATGCCTCGTTGGGTGGTAAAACACGTGTCAATTTCTTACAGGGTTCTTTATGACTCCTTAAGAACAGTTACGTGGATTAGGTTACTACGTAAATATACGTCGTCTATTGTATTTTTTAATTTGAACGTGTTGAAAAAGGTTGCCCAGATGTAAAACCCACCAACCAACTTACCCACCAACCTACCTACTAACCTACCCACCAACCTACCCACCAACCTACCCACCAACCTACCCACCAACCTACCCACCAACCTACCCACAAACCAACCTACCCACAAACCAACCAACCTACCCACCAACCTACCCACCAACCTACCCACCAACCTACCCACCAACCTACCCACCAACCTACCCACCAACCTACCCACCAACCTACCCACCAACCTACCCACAAACCTACCCACCAACCTACCCACCAACCGAGTTATTTTGTCGCGTAGGCAGCGTGTGTGCGGGAAGCATTCCGTGATAGGCGAGCATTGTCAGATACTCCGTTGCACGTAGGTCGTTACTAGTATCTAAGATGTTGATATTAATGTCGCCGGTAATTATAATATTTCTAAAGAAGGAGACAGATCTTAATAGTTCATCTAAGGAGTCCAGGAAAGCCGAGACATTGCGAACAGCAGGAGGGTGATAGATAGCTATGACAGCCGTCTCATTGTTGCGCCGTAACAATAAACAGTTGGAATCCTGGATAAGGGGCTCCGAAACGGAAACCTGGAGATGGGAACGGGAAAATCTTACTACCCCAAGATGTTCAGCTATATGTTTTTTTAAATTAGCATAACAATCTTTCATCAACTCACTGCAACGCATTCTTTGGCACTCAAACGCAATTTTATCTCTAGGATTCCCGTATTTTTTTTATTTATTGTGAGAAAAAGCAAGTTCCAGACAGGATAACGTTCATCTCGTGGTTTTGTAATTGGAGTATGCAGTTTATAATTGGCATAGAATATCATAGAATCTTTGCAACATTCCTTTACTATTAGTTATAGAATTCCGTTCATCAGACCAAGTAATTTTCGCAAGTTCAGCGTTCACCGCTTCAAAATTACAGAGATAAAAGTTCAAATAAAGTATTTTATTTTGCACGAGAGGATTGTTATTATTAGATGCAAACGAGATCTCCAACGCTGGATCATGAGGATCAATAGGTATAAGTGGAAATGAGGCCTTTTGATTATCAAACTTTTCATTCATTTCCTATCGTAATTTACGAATTTCTAAAAGTTGAGTCAGCAACTGGAGCCGCTTGATCAGTTTGTACAGTGTGTAACCTTTAGGATGGACTGGCGTATTAGTGTTGTCTAGTTTAGGACGGCCAAAGACGCAGATTGGGCAAGTCCTTTTAGTCCTAGGTGTAGACGCTTCATCGTACTTGACGCATTCCAAATGGTACTGAAAGGCACGTCTGCTTAAACAACATTTAATTCTCTTTTGTGTAACGAGAATAGTAGCATTACAACCAGCGCAAAACGGCAAAAAAAAACCTGAGAGATATAGTAAAAAGTAAATCTTGTACTGAGATTCGAACTCGCAAGCTCGTCTTAGTCACCACTCAATGAAAACGCTGCCACGGTTGCTTTGGAATCACTCGAAGTAAAAATAAATAATAAAAGTTTATTGATTCTTAAACAAAAGTTATAATATTCACGTACTCGTATGACACTGGATCCCGCACTAGGATACCCTGTGTCGCAGGATCCAGTCTCTTTCGACAGATAATAAGGATTTTAGAGATAGGTTAACAAATGCACCGGTTTCAGTAAAATAATAATCAAACATAGGACTTAAAGGTGACCAAATGTATGTGTATCTGAATGTAAGTATGTAAGTGATGAGTGTTGGGATGAGTGTGAGCGTGAATGTGATGAGTGTATGTATGCATGTGATGAGTGAGTATGAGATGATGAAAACTTTAATATTTGAAAGATAAAAGATTTTACGTTTCAGCATAGTTAAGCCCAAGCAGCCAATCCCGCACCTGTTTCTTGCACCCAAACCTCGTCAAGGTAAAGTATGAGTATTGGTGCGTTATCGTAATACTAGCAACAATATTCAATAAACAACACTGTAGAATCAATAATGAACTGGTTAAAGGACAACAATCTAACAGCTAATATTTCTAAAACTAAAATTTTACAATTCTCTAATTATAACAATTCTCAAAGAAAACCCTTAGACTTATATTATAAAAACACTAAAATTGAAGAAGTACTTGATACAAAATTTCTAGGTATTATCTTAGATAGACATTGCAATTGGAAAGCACACACAACTCGCATATGCTCTAATCTAAACAAATTTGTCTTTGCTCTAAAAAAGCTTAAGAAGGTAGCAAGTCAAAAAACTGCTATGGCTGCATACCATGGCTACGTCGGGTCAGTTCTTAGATACGGTCTTCTTTTATGGGGTAATTCTTCTCAGGCTAACAATGTCTTTATCACACAAAAAAAATGTGTCAGGGCAATCTGTGGGGTTGGACCGTTTCAATCTTGTAGACCTTTGTTTAAGAAATTAGGATTACTAACTCTACCTAGTCTGTATATATTAGAAGTAGGATTATTTGTTAAAAAGCACTCTGAGCGTTATACTAAAGCCATAGTAAATAAAAAATTCCTTTCAAGAGATCCAACCCGACTGGCTGTCACAAGATGTAGAAGCACACTAGTTCAGAACAATTGTTACAATATGTCTGTCAAAATCTATAACCAAATACCCAAACAGATCAGAGAGCTACCACTAAACTACTTTAAAAATAAACTTAAGAAATGGCTCTTTATCAATGCGTTCTATACAATAAGTGAGTTTTTAAATTATAAGCAAAGCTCGAAATATAATGTCACTAGTAATTTTTTTTAAATAACGTAGTTTTAAGGATTTTTAATTTTATTTTTATTTTTTACTTCATGATCTCAATAGTAACAAGTGAAGTGTATATAATTTTATTATAAGGTATTTTTTGCATGCTGAAATAGTAAGTAAGCAAGATATGTGGAACTTCTTATATTTAAGTTAAGACCTATTGTACCATATTTTATGCAAAATAAAGAAATTCTAATTCTAGCAATCAGAGTGAAGTAAGTTGACAAAGTTTTTTTCGAAACACCCACTTTCGTGACTTATTATCCAGATGTCCTTTCGGGACGGTCAAGTGCGGTTCACCCCAGTTAGGATAACCATATCCGTCCGAATTTGTTTAGTCCAGACATGTCCGGCATTTCGGCCCCAACTCCGGACTTTGTACGGCCTTGTCACTTTTCCGAGATTTTTGTTTGAAAATAAAAGTAAGTTCCTACCTACTTACTGTGTCATCATCACCACGACAGGGCTTGGTTAAAAAAAACCTTTGCTACGTTTCCATTAGGTATAAATGGCTGACGAAACACAGGTTCGTAATTACTTCGATTTAAGGCAGATTTTTCAACCGTCAGACTTTTGTCATCTGAAGGATAAGTAAAAATTTGAATAATGTCGATTGAAAAATTAACCCAAACTTAAACAAGGGCCTAAGCAGACATGCTTAATGTTAGCATCTATGCTCAGAGATTTATTAGTTTTTCAGAAGCTTTGCAGAAGCGATACACAGTATCGTTAGAAAATGCTATTTTTATACTAACGAGTCACCAAAACGCGATGCAGCGTCAAAGTACCTTTATCGCTAAATCGTGTGATTTTGCTATCGCTACATTCGCGACCGAACGCGGACTGTTGCTAGTCGCTAAAACATGACGCAGCATTGATGAAGTCTCAAGGTCACCTATCGCCGAAGCTAAAAGCACAAAATATATAATAGTAAGTACTGTAGCAATAAAATATATTTCTGCTACATCCAATTCAATTGTCGTCGCGGAATCGAACCGTGGACGACATTGGTTATTTAATAAAACGAAGTATCCAGATAAAATCATAAAGTATATTGAAGGAAAAAACCAGAAAACACAAATATTGTGAATGGATTATAAAAAAAAAAAATCGTAGCCGCGAGACTTTATAATTTAAAAAAAAACTTATGTTTAAACGTTAGATGAATAATTAATGACCTATTCGTATATTTCTCGGAAAAGAACGTTAGGCCCATCGGCATACGTGAATTAACTCGGTTCTTTTAGCACGACTCGGACGAACGTACGATGGCCACGGATCCGTAGAGCCCCCGTCTATATCCGCGCTTAACGCCGTAATTCAAATTCGACACGATGAACCCATGACCTTACAACGCAAAGGGACCTAAACTTGACTAGTAATAACGACGAAAAACAATTTCATCATCATCATCATTTCAACCAAAAGACGTCTACAGCTGAACGTAGGCCACCCCCAAGCACCGCCACTTCGACCGATTCTGTGCTTCCCGCATCCAGCGGATTCCTGCGGCCTTCACAAGGTTATCGGTCCATCTTGTGGGAGGCCTTCCAACGCTTTGTCTTCCGGCACGCGGTCGCCACTCCAGAACCTTTCGGCTCCATCGGCCATCTGTTCTACGAGCAATGTGCCCTGCCCATTGCCACTTAAGTTTGACAATTCTTCGGGCTATGTCGGTTACCTTGGTTCCCCTACGGATCTCTTCATTTCTGATTCGATCACGTAGGGAACCTCTAGCTTAGCCCTCTCCATTGCCCTTTGGGTGACTTATAGCCTTCTGATAAGGCCCATTGTGAGCGACTACGTTTCTGTGCCATAAGTCATCACTGGCAACACGCACTGGTCTAAGACATTTGTCTTGAGACACTGCGGTATGTGGGACGAGAAGATATTGTGTAGTTTCCCGAAAGCTGCCCAGCCGGGTCGGATTCGACGATTGACCTCTTTCTCGATGTTGGACCTACCCAGCCGGACAGTTTGTCCTAGGTAAACATACTCGTCCACAACTTCGAGCGTGGCGTCTCCGATCTTCATGAGAGTGGGTGTTACATGGGCATTTAACGTGACCTTTGTGTGTCCTTTGTTGTCCATGTTGATTTTAAGACCCACTCTTTCGGAGGCTCTATACTAAGGTCATCGAACATTGTATTGAGGTCATCCATGGGCTCAGCCATGACAACTATATCGTCAGCAAACCGAAGGTTAGTGATATACTCGCCATTAACGTTGATGCCTGGCCATTTCCAGTCCAGAACTTGAAGACATCCTCCATTGCAGCGGTGAACAGTTTCGGAGAGATAACGTCTCCCTGTCTCACATCTCGCTGCAGAAGGATAGGTTTCGAAGTCTGGTCCTGGAGTCGGACTGACAGAGTGGCGTTTTTATACAGACTCTTTAGCACCTCGATGTACTGATAGTCGATCTGGAACCGTAGAAGAGATTGCAGTACAGCCCATGTCTCGATCGTATCGAAGGCTTTCTCGTAGTCCACAAACGCTTAGCAGAGAGGCCGGTTATACTCTTCGGTCTTCTGTATAACCTGCCGCAGCGTATGTATGTGGTCTACGGTGCTAAATCCTTTACGGAATCCGACTTCTTCGGGAGGCTGGAAGTCGACAAACCTGCGCGCGAGACAGTTCGTGATGACTCTTGAAAACAGATTGTAGATATGGCTCAGAAGCGTGATGGGTCTATACTTCTTAAGCAGGGCCTTGTCGCCCTTTGTAAAAAAGATTACCACCACACCTCTGTTCCATGCCTTGATTATGACGGAACCGAACAGCATCTGGAAGGCCTTAAGAACGGGTTTTCCACCGGCCTTCAGGATTTTGGCCGTAATTCCGTCATCACCCGGCGCCTTGTTGTTTTTGAGCTGCTTCAGAGCCATCCTAATCTCGTACAGGCTGACGTTCGGGATGTCTTCGGTATAGTGTCGGGTCAATTTAGCTCTTGGGTTGTTTGCGTGATTCATAACGGGGTTGCTGGTTGACTCGTATAACTGTCCATAGAAACTCTCGATCTCTCTCAGCTAGCTCTGGTTTGGCGGATACGATTCTGCCATCATCGGTCTTTAGTTTCGCAAGCTGGCTCTGCCCAATAGACAGATCTCTTGCAAAAATCTTGGAGACCTTGTTCCGCTCTATCGCGTCCTTAATACGTTCATATTATAATGGCGAAAAACAATTTAGCTAGTGGTAATACAAAAGGTAATAAGAAAAAGCGATATGTTGTGGAACCGCTTGTGAGTTGGCTGCACCAGAGCGAGGCGAAGCACTGTTGCCAGACACTGGGAGTTGCCTACTCTAGGTGGCAAGGCGACGCGCCGCTGGTAGACGCTCACTGTTGTCGCCGCCTCGGGATCGTCCGCAGAACAGAGGTGCGAACGCGGTAGTCGGTTCCGCGTGGACAGCGATAGGTCAGGGCCTGGCAATGCACAGAGCCCAGCGACGCAACCGTAGCCGGAAGACAGGGCCGAAATCGGCCGTTTGTATGTGTTGATATGGAGAATACCTTATCTCGACCCCCGTGGGGTGAGACTGAATTTTCATATAAAGGACAGGCAACTAACTACAACTACCTAAAATTAATATTTTGGTACAGTAAAGCACACCCGAATGATAAAATTCAGGCTTCATTGATATTAAAAAAAAAACAAATAAAGAAATCTTTATTTAGGGGTCCAGGTGTCGAGGGTGAACTAAACGCTTTTTCCATGCGAAGAGGTTTAGTCATCAGCGTATTGCTGCATGACGTACAGCAGTTGCACTCCTTTAATCTTCAGGGAAAAGTAAAAGTAAGATGTCTGCTGTTTCCGGTAGGCACAAAATTGTTCCGACGTCGCCGCCGCCCATCTCGGCCACCGATACTCGCCCGCCTGCACCCTAATTGCGTAACACATGATCAATCATAATCTGAATCATTTTGAAGGATATTGCTAATCCATTGCTTCTTAATGTTCGAAAAATTTGTCTGCTCAACAACGTAAATACCGCAATGAAACTCAAAACGAAACAGATTGTGATTGATCGTGTGTTACGCAATTGGGATGCTAGTGTTGTACCCGCTTATATCATGCTTCCGAAAAGTGCATGAATCCCTCATATCAGCATGTTTGCTAAGAACCTAGATGACTTCAATTTTTAAGTCTTACCTACCTAAATATTTAGTTTTTAGGGTTGTGTAAAAGGGAAAGGGAGAAAAAAACTCAATAGATAAAAGAAACTTTGAACGGACACTTATTTTTATTAAGTAGACAAGCCATGTACCCTATGGGATTTTCCATCGTCAAAAATGAGGAACTTCCCACAAACGGGAGATGAATTTTCAAACAGCCTTCCTTAGAGATCACCTTCGTTATGGAAGGAACTCTTGTGCAAAATTTCAGCGGTTTCGGCCTGTGCGTTGTCTGTCACTGAATGAATTTAAATTTTCTCTCAATATTTATACTAATATTATAAACGTGAAAGTAATTATTGTCTGTCTGTTACCTCTTCACGCCATAACGGATGAACGGATTTCGATGAAAGGCACAAACGTAGGGTTCACGGCCTTGCGTGATGCGACTTGCGGCAAGCGACACACGCGTGCACAGACTACTTAGAGATACCGTTCCACGCAAGTCGTGTCGCGGTGACTCGTGGCCCCTAGAGTAAATAAATGTTCCTTGTTGGCTCTACTAAACGAGTTCTTTCATTCGTTTTCTCTGCTGTCGCTGTTGCAAGGTGCGTATCGCTTATAAAAGTGTAGCTCGTTGCCAGACCATGTCCTGGATTAGTTATTGTAAGACACGTCTTTCGATCCCGGTACTACGGTCCTGTCGGATAATTTCCGTCCTCGCCGTGGGCGAGAAGCTAGCGAGTAAAAAAAAATATTTTTAATGAACTACATACTTAATGATTTTCTAATAAATAGTATAGTAGGCAAATACATATTAAATTAGGATACAAGCGTACCTAGTGCACATTTTTTACTGTCTTTGCGTCTGGGTTAAGAGTGAGGCCCCATTAATGCATTGCGTTGCGTTGCGTCGTCACAGAGTCAATGCTGCGTTGTTTTACATTATATTTTTTGGTGACATGCCACATTATGTGTTGCGTCGTCGCATGCAACGTTTCAACGGATCGACGAACGATAGACGAAGCGGGGGAGGGTGATGCGCTGCGGTGTCGCAGCTCGGGTGTGGCTACGGACAGTGTGTAGCGGTTACACCGCCACATACGAGCTTCGCATTAAAGACATAACGGCACACAAATCCTGCATCGCGTAATTAGAGTTTACCGCGCGAACGACATAATAATATATAAGACTATCCGACATCGCCTTTCGGGCAGTTACCCGCCAGACACGACACCCGTCTGGTCGGAGGATCCTCCCTTTTCTATGGTGGATGAGTGAACTTTACACCCTGTTCCTCATTCCCACTCAAAGTGTTCCACTGCTAGAGGGGCAAACCCCTGTGTGTCGCCCTCTTGCGTTGCGAGAGCAACGTCGTACGTCGTCGCAACGCAGGTGTGGCATACAATGCGGTGATCCGTTGCGATGATGGAACGCAACTCACTAATGAGGCCTCACTCTTCTGCTGGGGTTGCGGGTTTGTCCGAAAGGGATATCGCGGCCCCGGCACACAGGCAACGCAAGGAACACGGGTGGTTTTAGTCAGTAAAAGTCTGACACACCCTCTCGCTCTGCCCAGAGCGGGAGAAGTCATTTGATGATTTCCCAAACTCAAAAAAAAAAAAGGCCTCACTCTTAACCCAGACACAAAGACAGTAAATATTTTTGAACTAGATACGCTTGTATCTTAATTTTGTATTTGCCTACTATACTATCTACTAGAAAATCATTAAGTAGTTAATTTAAAATATTTGTATTACATTTATTATGAATTTAAAACACCTCACATGGATATAATACAGTGTACCTTATGAACCTTTGTAACATCCTCTAAACCTGTGTTATGCAAAAATGATTTGATTTGATTTTGAATTGAATAATTCTGATTATATAGATACCTAAGACATTATGTCCTTGCCCATAACCCAATTATGATAATATGACCTATGTAAACAGACCCTTATAATAAAGTACCTATCTAGTAAATAATGGGTACCTAAGTGCTATAATAAAATTATAAGTGTTCTACAGGATGTCATTGATTAAAATCTGTTTTTTATTTAGGTATCGTACGTAGTTGTCGTTGGCCCGCTATCAGAAGGGTCGGGTGGTGTCAAGGCTGATCGTCTCGTGCTGTAGAAGCCGCCTTCATATACTGTCGCATAAGCTTCTGGAGACGGTTCTGTGTCTGTACTGTCACCCGGTAACACAGAACCTGCTTTCCCTCTTCATTTTCTATCCGCCAGTACAGATAGCCACGCTGGTTCTGTAAATATAATGGGGTTTACAGTTCAGTTATTTTGAGTTAGGTACCTTCGTACTTATGTGGATTTCTTTTAGCTACGAGAAAAGCACGTTTACAGTACAGGGTGGCCAAGGGGTGAGAGGGGCCCTAGAGATTAAAAATACAAGGCATTTGAATGTAAAGAAACTACATAATTATCTATAAAGCCAATTTTGTTTATTAGGACGTAACAGATTTTTTTTAAAGTTCCATATCTCTTAAACGGGGTCTATTCCGGAGTCTGGGGAAGTAATATTTGTATCTTTGTGTTGGTGGTAGACCCAGTCATAATACCTATTAGGTTTCAGCTCTACATTTCTGAATATTAAAACGACCCAAAAGGTTCGTTTCCAATCAATACATTGAAAATGGTAATGATTATTTTTCTCAGTTCCTATCGGGACTACAGAGTTGAAACTGATTTATCAAAAAACAAATATTCACTAGCGTCGATTTTAGCCCGACTGTGCGCCGCAGAAGTAAGACTCGCAATTCACGTGCTCTTGACTGTACCTACAAATCATACTTTTCCCATCCTCCATATATCAACTAGCCCCCCCCCCCCCCCCCACCCGAGCAATCGCCTGGCAACGCCTTTGATGGCGATAAAAAAAAACCTGCATCCGCCAAGGGAGTGATTTTATCCATTCTAAACAACTTTCACTTTAAAAAAGTCCTATTTAACAGTAGACGGACTATTTCGATTCATGAATAGCGGCATCAACATTATCATCATCAACATCATTTCAGCCGCAGAAAGACGTCCACTGCTGGATACCACACCACCGCAACTTCGACCCATTCTGTACCTCCCGCATTTACAAGGTCATCGGTCCATCTTGTAGGAGCGGCTACGCGGTCGTGCGATGCACATGCGAACTACGCATCACACTGACGTCACGCGAAGTCCTGCATCGCGCAAGCAGGGTTTACCGAGCGATCTGTATTTTTATAACTTCCCGATATGAATCGTCGGGCAGTTGCCCACCAGACACGACAACCGTCTTGTCGGAGGATCCTCCCTTTTCTATAGAGGATGAGTGAACTTTACACCCTGTTCCTCATGCCTCTATACATGTATGAAATGTTTTTTCTTTTACGAATTGTATACAATATGTGTTAAGCGAAAGTTGTATACAGGTAGCATTACTCCCAAGACGGATGCAGGTCACTAAATCGCCAACCTGTATGTACTTCTAAACTAACATTTTCAGCCTACTTACGTGATAATATTTCCTGGTATTCAAATATCAGGAAATATTATCACGTTGTAGGTCTTACCGTAGGACCTGTTTTACAATGTGCTAATCTTCGACTCATTTTTTAGTCTAATGAGTAAGGTTTGAAGGTTTTGCACATTTGCAATTTTATTCAAAAATTTAAATGTGGACGAAAGCGATCGAGATTTCTCGGTAAATCGCGACTTTTGCACATGATCCTATCGTGGGGCCTATTCCACTGGGCTGATTTTAGTCACCTGAATTGTGCATCGTTTTAAGAAGAGAGAGATATTTAGTTTTTCTGGATCCGTCTCCAGCTTAAAGTGCGACAGAGGGACGTATTGCGAGTTTACTTCTTTCTAATTAGGTTACCTTTTAGAAGACAGAAATTTAAAAGACATGTAGACGACTTTTAACCAAGTGCATTAAACTCATATGCCATTAGAACTCTAGCACTAACTCTCAATTAGTTATTGTTACGAGAACTGAGTTGTTTTTATAATTTAAATTGTACCTTGGTATATTCAATCGGCAAAGATTCATTGAGTAGGTACCTATATCTAGGTACACGTATACATGACCGTCAGTGCACTTTGCGGTTTTCGTCTCACTGAATCATTTACGGATAACATACCGCAAATATACCATGACGTAGGTATACGCCGCAGATAAAAAACGTTTTTCGAAATCATCCTCGATCTTTGCGAAAACTCTCTAGACTAGAACAATATCGTTTGGTTATTTATGCATTCATCAGCATCCACCAGCGTACAGAATAGTCCACTGGCTGCTGCTGAACATAGCCTCTACAATGGCACGCCATTTTGATTTGCGGTCTCCTTTCAAGAACACTATCTACCACCGTCTACCACAACGGTCATCTGTTCTACGGCTAATATGGCCGGCGCAGTTGCTACTTCCGCTTGCCTTTGTATTTACGCCACCCAGAGTGATGTGTTCGTTGAACATAACCTGGGTTTTGTCCAAGTTTATGGGAGACCGATGTGCGTACAGAAAAATCAAGACCAGCCAGTAAGACGATTTCATGTCATCTACTAAATCTCAATTTGGTTGAAAAACTCAATACTTAAATAAACTAACTTGTCAAACCCTCGGCACTATTACAATCACCTCCTACAAGGCACACAAAACTTGATACAAGTATGATAGATAAATATTTACCAATGCGATACTATTGGGCACCGACATCACGCTGGTGAGGGAAGTCATAGTGTCCGTAGCCATCACTGGACAGTCGTAAATCCCGCAGCGTTCTAATAACATATTAAAAACAAAACATAATTTTCTAGTTGGATCAAACTCTTGCACAGAACTAGGATACCCATTAAAGTACATAGGCTGCTATAATTATATATAATTATCACTTGCTTCAAAAAACGGTGAGGGAAAACATCGTGAGGAAACCGGCATTTCCTCACTTCTCACTCCTTACCTCCTACCTCCTTACCTTCCACCTAATTCACACTTTCTCTCTCTCTGTCTCTTTTTCCATTAGATACAAAGAGAAAGAGAGTGAGAGAGAGAAAGTCGCATGGAGGGGGCAAAACGCTTTTTCCTTAAGTGACGGTTTCTACCAGTCAACTCCTACCAGAAGCCGTTAAAGAACTTCGTTCTAAACTAACTTAAGAACGAAGTTCTTTAACGCGGCTAACAGTCAAACGCATTTCAACTGTTGTGGCTATCTAACCTCCACCTCCACGATACTCATTGTTTCTTCTTTTTATTAGCGTGTCGGAAACCATTTCCTCACTTCTCACTCCTTACCTTACCAAATTCACACTTTCTCTCTCTCTGTCTCATGCTATTAGACAGAGAGAGAGTGAGAGAGAGAAAGAGAAAGAGGGAGAACGAGAGCTCTCTCTTTCTCCCTTGTTCTCCCTCTCTTTCACTCTTTCTCTCTCTCTTTCTCTCTCTCTCTTTCTCCCTCTTTCTCTTTCCCTCTCTTTCTTCCCCTCTATCTCTTTCTCTCTCTCTTTCTCCCACTTTCTATTTCCCTCTCTTTCTTCCTCTCTATCTCTCTCTCTCTCTCTCTCACTCTCTTTCCCTCTGTCACTCTATCTTTCTCCCTCTTTCTCCCTGTCTTTCTATCTCCTTTCTCCCTCTCTCTCTCACTCTCTCTCTCTTTCCGTCTCTCTATCTTTCTCCCTCTCTTTCTAGAGAGAAACAGAGAGAAAGAAAGTCGCATGGAGGCTGTTCAACAGCGTAAATAACGCAATGAATGTTGTTGAACTGTCAGAATGAAACATTAGTCGGAATCGTGTACGAAAATGTGTTGCGTAATTAGATAGCTAGTCTGCAGACTGCAGGATAAGTCGAAGCACAAGCTTACTTGACGTTTATACTTGCATCCGAGCGAGTACAAACGGTATAACCACTAAGCTTCATCCGTCTACCAATCTGAATGTTACAGTCAGTCAGGCCGACTACGGCCGTCAAGAGACGCGTTCCTGATACCTGCCAGTCGGACAATTTCTAGTAGTAATAAGGATCAAATTCGCAAAACACATATTCGTTACTACGAAATTGACAGGTGTCAAGAACGCATTCTCCCGACGTTCGGACTGTAGGAATTTGAAACGTTGCGTATGCGTCGCCGTCGCCTACTAAGCTAAGTAAGATCGTGAGGAACAATATTAGGTAGTCTGGATAGTCAAAGTAAACTTACCGGGACTGACTTGCGTTCTCAAATTAAGATAATTTATATGAATAACAGCATTTTGGTCAAGGTTTTGAGACACGAAATCTGCAATAAAATTATGGATTGGGTATGACATTGTTAAATATTGTCTCTGTAGGTAAATGAAAATAAGTAGCAGAAAGGGTAGACAGGTACACTGGAACAGTAGACCGCTCGTCGGTAGTAGGTACGTAACACTTTGATTTTCAGCTGGCCTAGCGTAGTACGGAGTTTCAATAGAATACGAGGTCAGCTTTGCTTGGGTGCACGTTACCAGTAACGTGCAGTTAGTGGTAACAAAGCCAGTGTAAGCTAGCCTACTGTTCCGACCATAGAAATATAACTAACTTCTTTCTTATATCTCTGGTTCCGACGCTAAAAAAAAACTGTCAGTTGCAAAAACTCGTCAGTAGGTAGTTCGGGTCTTTCCATAGCAAATTTATGACGGTTAAATTGTTTTTTTTTTTTGTGTTTCGATTGTGATTGAAAGATAATAAGCAGAATAGGTAATATCAGTATGTTAGGCCCAATACAGCTATTGGGCCTAAGATACTGAAATTACCTCAATCGTGAATAGTGTGTGCTTTAGCACTGCAAACTTACCGGCATAAAAGTCCAAGCTGACTAAGATGTCTTCGCCAACCGTGACGTAACACGGAATATCATCGTCACACCCTTGAATGTTCACAGCCGTCAACTCGTAAGCCGACCCTGTTGAAATTTAAATAATTACGTAATCTGCGTTCACAATTTATTTGCCAAACATGAAAACAAACACCAGTTTTAGGATGGTAAGGTTAAGTAGGCATAAGGTTCAGTTTGCGCTACAACTTCATATTTTTTATGACTTTATCAACAGTACTCGTCAGTCTAAAATCAATTTTATTTACACACGCCTAAAGTTGATGTTTGTTTAAGTGGAAATAACATCAATTGGAAACAAGGTTATAAATAGACCTTAGGTAGTTATATACAGGGTCAAATTTAAATAGCATGCTTAATTCCGCTCACGTTAGGAACTATCGATATCTAAACACGACAAAAAAAATGATAATTCCTTTTGGGGTCAACGACCGCTAGTGGTTTTGTTACTATGAGTATGAGTCCAATAAATCTGTTTTGTTTTTGGTTTATCGTATTTAGATTAGAGATGCCGCGAATACTCGCTATTATTCGGCATTCGGCATTACTCAACATATTCTGTTATTCGGCGAATACCGAATAATAGTGTCTATTTTTCGACATTCGGCGAATAATTGTCTAAATTAAAATAAACTTTTAATGAACAGAAAAACTATAGATTTAAAAATAATTAAACCTTTATCAATCTTTTAAAACAAAACACACTTAGTATTATTATCATGAATATAAAAAGTTTGCCAAAAATCAGTCACGTTGAAGTTAATTAGTTAGGCTTTTTTAATAAATAATTTTAAGTAAGTCCAAAAGGGGCAGATTGTGGTGCAGAAAAATATATTTTCGTACCACTTGCTCAAAAAAGTGACATTCTAAGCCACAAAAAGCGAACATAACAATAGTCATTTTTAACCTGTTAAAAACAGGGAAAGAAAATTGTACTGAATTTCATTCATCCTCTAGGGGGAGAATGTGATTTAAATTTGGAATACTTACCGAAATTTATACTGAACTACATCTGTGTTTACACTATTGAGTTTGTATATATAGCATTATACATCTTTTTGAAAAAGGAATACGCATTTATTATGCAGTTATGATTATTAAATAAAATTACGAAAACCGACGAGGCCGTATGAGCTTGATGCCTTTGCTTTACCGACAAAAAAATATTAGTCTAGGAATTTGCCGCGTTTTTGTTTTCTTCAAATACATAAACGTTTATTTTAATTTATTTTTATAAATAAGTTAATGTTCTAAAAATACGTTACGATGTTAAATCAAAGCGACAGTGACAGTGAATTGTCGGATTCCATCAGTGCAAATGCTGCCGCAATTATAAATAATTTGCTTCCAACAAAATCCAAGGAAAATTATTTAAAAACTTATGAAGAATTTTCAACGTGGGGAAGTGCGAATGGCCTATCAATTTCAGAATCAGTACTTCTTGTCTATTTTGATTATTTATCCAAGACAAAGAATCCGAATACACTTTGGTGCATATACTCAAAACTGAAAGCTACAATAAGCATCAAACACAGCATTGAAATAAATAGATTCACGAAATAACTGGCTTTTTTAAAAAGAAAATCAGAAGGGAATTGCGCAAAGAAGTCTAAAATTTTTACGACTCAAAATGTGGAAAAATTTCTTAATGAAGCTCCTGACGAAATTTTTCTGGCCACAAAAGTAAGTATACATGATTTAACTATGAATATTTCGTATGTTAGTAATGGTAATTATTCTATATATTTACCTGTTTTTTATCTTTGTTATAGGTGGCCTTAATTTTTGGACTCAATGGTGCTTGCCGCGGATGTGAACTTGTAAACTTAAAGGTGGAGGACGTTGAAAATCATTCTAATGAGTTGCTGCAGATTAATGTAAAGGAAACTAAGACAAAGAAAAATCGGTCATTCATTGTACAAGGACAATATACTAAAATCATTCATAAATACCAAGCATTACGTCCCACCAACATGGAAAACAATAGATTTTTTATAAACTATCGGAATAGGAAATGTACTCGACAAGCCATCGGCAAAAATAAAATTAGCAATATGCCGAAGGAAATTGCTAAATATTTAAAACTTAAAGATGTTGAACTCTACACCGCTCACTGCTTTAGAAGAACTTCGGCGACTTTCTTGGCGGATTCAGGGGCGGAAATTACGTCAATAAAAAGACACGGTGGTTGGAGCTCTGATGGAGTAGCTGAGGGTTATATCGAAAGCTCAATGGCGAATAAAACCATATTAAGCAGTAAAATTAACAAAAATATAAAACTTAATCCATCAGAGCCACAACCATCAACTTCGTCTCTCTTCATTCAACTTCATCTTATCTTCGTCCGTAACTCACGATGCACCACCACCACTATCTCCGACGTATACTATCTACAATGAAACGCTAGTTCCTCAGACGCAAGAACAGAGAAATACTCAAATCAACTCATCAACAATAAATGTACCAAACAAAAATGTAACTCTCTCTATCAATAATTGGACCAATGTTTCGAATGTTAACTTTTACTTTTAATTGTCATTATTTTTAATAAATGCTTATCTCATATTATTATTGTGTTAATTTTTTCGCAAATGGTACGAAAAGTAGAGTATTTTCCTCGGTGATAAAGCTGTCTTAGTCTTGGGTGAACTTAAATCCCTCGCTACACTCAGGACTCGTCTTAAATCCCTCGCTTCGCTCGTGATTTAAGTATTTAACACCCTCGCTACGCTCGGGAGTAAACCTCGAGTCCTTCGTTACGCTCGTGATTTAAATCGTCACCCGCGACAGAAGACACTGCTTTATCCCCTTGGTTAACAATCTACTATTTCGTACCACTTGCTCAAAAAAGTGACATTCTATGCCACAAAAAGCGAACATAACAATAGTCATTTTTAATCTGTTAAAAACAGGGAAAGAAAATTGTACTGAATTTCATTCATCCTCTAGGGGGAGAATGTGATTTAAATTTACAATACTTACCGAAATTTATACTGAACTACATCTGTGTTTACACCATTGAGTATGTATATAAAGCATTATACATCTTTTTGAAAAAGGAATACGCCTTTATTATGCAGTTATGATTATTAAATAAAATTACGAAAACCGACGAGGCCGTATGAGCTTGATGCCTTTGCTTTTCCGACAAAAAAATATTAGTATAGGAATTTGCCGCGTTTTTGTTTTCTTCAAATACATAAACGTTAAGTTTATTTTAATTTATTTTTATAAATAAGTTAATGTTCTAAAAATACGTTACGATGTTAAATCAAAGCGACAGTGACAGTGAATTGTCGGATTCCATCAGTGCAAATGCTGCCGCAATTATAAATAATTTGCTTCCAACAAAATCCAAGGAAAATTATTTAAAAACTTATTAAGAATTTTCAACGTTAAAACTTAAAGATGTTGAAATCTACACCGGTCACTGCTTTAGAAGAACTTCAGCGACTTTCTTGGCGGATTCAGGGGCGGATATTACGTCAATAAAAAGAGACGGTGGTTGGAGCTCTGATGGAGTAGCTGAGGGTTATATCGAAAGCTCAATGGCGAATCAAACCATATTAAGCAGTCAAATTAACAAAAATATAAAACTTAATCCATCAGAGCCACAACCATCAACTTCCGGCATCTTATCTTCTTCCGTAACTCACGATGCACCACCACCACTATCTCCGACGTATACTATCTACAATGAAACGCAAGTTCCTCAGAAGCATGAACAGAGAAATACTCAAATCAACTCATCAACGATAAATGTACCGAACAAAAATGTAACTCTCTCTATCAATAATTGGACCAATGTTTCGAATGTTAACTTTTACTTTTAATTGTCATTATTTTTAATAAATGCTTATCTCATATTATTATTGTGTTAATTTTTTCGCAAATGGTACGAAAAGTAGAGTATTTTCCTCGGTGATAAAGCTGTCTTAGTCTTGGGTGAACTTAAATCCCTCGCTACACTGAGGACTCGTCTTAAATCCCTCGCTTCGCTCGTGATTTAAGTTTTTAACACCCTCGCTACGCTCGGGAGTAAACCTCGAGTCCTTCGTTACGCTCGCGATTTAAATCGTCACCCGCGACAGAAGACACTGCTTTATCCCCTTGGTTAATAATCTACTATTTCTGCACGATTGGGATCAAGTGGTTGCGCTTTTTTCATAAATCAAACCTGCCTCAGAAAATAATAAATATATAATAATATATATATAAATATATATATTATTAATAAAGAATAAATAAACTTTTCTTTATATTCCTTTTTTTTTTGGAGTTTTGAAAACTAACTCATTAGTAAATTACCCTACCTGGCTTATTGTGATGATCCTAATGAACTGTACAATTCCTTTTTTTGCCATGATTTGTACAGAATTGAACTCAACTTTTATACCAAAGCAGATCTCAGTTAATGGTTTTGCAACTTTCAGTGAATGGACAACTAAAGGGATATTTAAGAGTAGAATCAAACTCTTTGAACTGTACGAAGAAAGAAATCATAAAAGTAAAGAATTTTATCAATATGTTAAGGACTGTTCTAAATTATTTAAACAAGTTTGTAGCGAAGCTAACAAATTAAAAATAGTCAAAATAAAATAAAAACTACTTGGCAAATTATAAACAATGAGACTGGAAGAAACAGAAAGCATAGTAGTGACTACAGCCTTAATATTAATAATACAGATATAAAAAAAGATTTAGAAGTTGCCCCAGTTTATGAAAATTTATTTGCAGATATTCCAGTCTCAACCACTAAATCTTTAAATTCTTCACCCACTGTTGCCGAGTCCCTATTGAAAGAAAATGTTGATATTTAGAAATATCAACATTTTCTTTTCATTAAACATGAGTTTAATTTCGACTATGTTAGTGCTCGAGATATTATTAAAACTTTCAATACCTACACTCAATATTAATAAAACTGCTGATCCATGGGGAAATTCCGTAGAGGTTGCAAAATGCATAATGAACACTGTAGCGCTAGAATTAGGAATTATTTTTAATAAATGTCCATGTGAATGTAGTGTCCTGACTTAATGAAGAGTAGTAAAATAATACCGTTGTTTAAATCGGGCAGCACATCAGACCCCACGAACTTTAGACCTATTTCTGTGCTCCCCACTTTTATTAAAATATTTGAAAAATTGATGCTAGATCAATTGCAAAGACATTTTAATAAACAAAAGTTATTAAACAGTAAGCAATCCGACGCTGGTGTTGAGCTTCTTTCACATATTTTTGAGGCCTGGGAGAAGACACGTGATGCCCTAGGTATTTATTGTGACTTATCTAAGGCTTTCGATCGTGTTTCTCATGATACAGGAAATTGCATCACTATGATGTTAGAAACACTACCTTGGATTTTCTTATTTGGATAATAGGATCCAAAGAGTGGACGTTAACGGCAAGCGATCCCCGGGTTCTATTGTCACTATGGGAGTTCCGCAGGGCTTGGCTTTTCCTTGCTTTTTCTTGGCTTTTTTATTTATCGTATAAATTAATGACTTACCTTGCTTTATAAAGAACAGTCATAAGATAGTGTTATTTGCAGATGACACGTCACTTATATTTAAGTTTAAGCGACAACAGACAGTTATTGACGATGTAAATAATGCTCTCTCAAAAATAGTGCATTCATACGAGAAAAGGACTAAATGTATTAGATTTCTGACACCCAACGTTAAGCAGGTGAAAACCAATGTACTAGTAAATGGGACAGAATTGGATCTTGTGGACACTACTGTGTTCTTAGGTATTACTTTAGATTCGAAGCTTCAGTGGGGCCCACATAATAACCAAATTGTCGAAGCGGCTAAGCTCTGCAGCCTACGCAGTGTATAAAATCCGTCATTTGACTGACGTAGAAACAGCTCGATTAGTATTCTTTAGTTATTTATAAAGTGTCATGTCGTATGGCATTTTGTTGTGGAGAAATGCAGCCGACTTTCAGGCTATATTTATGCTGCAGAATCGTGCCATTCGAGCAATTTATAACCTAAGTTGTAGGCATTCACTGAGGGATAAATTGAAGGAAACAAATATAATGACAGTCGCGTGTCAATATGTATATGAGAACCTGATTTATGTAAAAAAGAATATAAATCTATATTCTAAACACAGCGACATTCATAGCTGAAATACTAGAAACAAAGATTTATTTATTGTGCCGAGGACTAGGCTCCAAAAAATTAGTAATTCATTTAAGTGCCAAAGTATACGTTTTTACAACAAACTCCCAAGCCATGTCAAAGAACTGAGCCTCAATAAATTTAAATCATTAATTCAACAGAAACTATGTCAAAAAAGTTTCTATAAACTTAAAGATTACTTAGACGACAAAAAGGCTTGGGACTAATTAAGCTACTCCAATGTACCCCCCTCCCCCCTCCCAGCAACAAACAAGTGTTTTAGAATAAAATACTACATGATACTATATGAGCTGATATAATTGTTTGTATTTGTTTATTTGACTGTAAGTCAATTTCCATTATCACATTGACAGACTACGGACATACTACAACACATTGTAAAATGCGCTCCGATGCGGCCTGATGCACGTCGTTCAGTTTTCAGTGTAGGTACTTACGAAAATATAAACTAATTTACTTACTAAGTAATGGTTTTCTTTTACGTTAATCAAATATTATGATCATGAATGTGCTATCTAAATATCAGCTGCATCCGGTTAGACTGGAAGCCGACCCAAACATAATTGAGAAAAAGCTGCGCAGGTGATGATTTTGATTACCTACTATGTACAACTAGTCTGAAAAACAAGATCGTTTCCTTTGAGCATTTGCTATGACGATCAATATTTAAGGTAAGTACTTACTTTCCCAGTTTCCCTCCAGGGGCCGTCAATAACACAGCTTTAATTTCCATCCTGTAGTTACACTTCTACTACCCATCTACCAAGTAGGTAGATAGGTGGGTAGTAGAGGTAGTGTAACTACAGAGTGGAAATTAAAGCTGTGTTATATGGGTGGGACAAAATAAATACAGTCTACCGGAAGGAATCTACCGGTTGAAGGTTTTACAGAACAAACTGTAAGAGTACCACAATGTATCGTGCTGTAGTATAAAAGATGTAAGTAGGCAGCTAGGTTTAGGTGTAACAGATTCATTTCTAAAATTCTTATTCTCGAATCGTCACCGGTGCGCAGTCGATATTAAATTATATCAGCTGATAACCAATTTAATTCACCAAAATCTATTAGCAGCACAGTGTTATCTACACAATGTGTATTTACCTAAGTACAGTTTCGATAATATGAAGATAGGTACTAGTTAATCAACAGATTTCCTTTCACAATCGCGACTTATTGGCACACTCATTTCCGAAGCGGAATTAGGCTAAAAATCAGTTTTAGTTTATTGGTATTTACTTTAATAGACGTTGTATAGGCACTTAGATAAGATACTAAAAATAATAAATAAGTAGGTACACATCTTAGATTGAACAAGATAAGATTGTACACGTTTCTATTTTCGTTAGGATTTAGGTACTACCTAGTAGATCCACCTACTCTACTTACTTACTTAGATATTTTTAGTAAGTAAATAAATAAACAAATCGGAATGTTTTTTTTTTGAGAATGTTCTTGTTAGACCATATTTTTTTAGAGCCTGCCAGCGGCGTTCTTCTGGTGAATTGGTAGTAAAAATGTTTAAAGTTGTAGCGTAAACTGAACGTAAACCAACACCCAAGGGGCCAGCCCTTAGACAATTTTAAACGATGAGGAGCCAACAACCGACGATTATCCCTGTATGCAATATGCAAGTGCACCCGAGGACAACCCCGGTTGATGCAGGACTATTGCAGAACATGGAAACAAAACATATTGGGCTAAGGTTCGGGTGGCTATAGTGGATTAGGTACCTTGAACTATGGAATAACTATGTCCCCTGCCTGACCAATATTATATAATATACGCGGATAAAATGGCAGGGGGGACTTGCATACTCAATAATGGGCCCCCGGAAACAGTCGGTAGCACCTAATAATAGTGACGTAGCGACACCGTTGCCCAACATGTCCTAGAGGTGCTTGTGGAGTGGAGAGGTATTCCACGACTATCAGGACAATCCCGGAAGTACGGTCAAGATCCCTATCAGCATCTTACTGGAATACTCCCTTCCTCCGAGCACGTTTGCTTTTGCGAATCTCCACTCAAGCCGGCCACTATAGGCAAGAAAGAGGTGGGACCTCTGTTCCTCGTTAATGTTCACTCAGGCCGCCCAATAAAGGCAAGCCAGAGGTGAGAAACAAGACTTCTCCCGGGATATAGGTTTCGTGGGGTTGCTACTGCAAACAGCTCGCCACATGCTACCCTGAGAGTTTACGTATCTCTCTTGGTTTGGCTCCTCACCTGTACCCTAATTGTGTTATACACGATCAATCAGAATCTGAATCGTTTTGAAATAGATTGCTTATCCATTGATTCATAAGTACAAAAAAAATCTTCTCAACAACGTTAATGAATGTTTGTTATTGAATTGTCAAAATTAAACAGATTAGTCGTAATCGTTTATATGAAAATGTGTTGCGTAATTAGATAGCCGTTTCGGCAAAGTAAACTCTACCGGCACAGACCCAGAGTTCAGGGGCGCGCAAGTCCCACCACGACGCGCGACGTCAACGTTTGCGAGATACGGCGCGCGGCGCGGCGGCGGCGGCGGTGGGGATATTATATGTCTTTGAAATATCTGGGGTCCCGGACCTTTGGAAAGCGTACGAGGGGCCGAACCCAACGCGCAGAATTATTATTATGTTATTATTAATAGTAATAGTAGGTAATTTATTTCCAAACTTCTATAAACATTACATCAATGAGGTCTCGACTGGACCCCTAAACTAGGACACCTGACGACGGGTCGAGTTTTCTCCAGTTGTACATGGATCAACATGAGAAGGCTTAACGAAATTAAAATTATTAGAAGTTTATGTATATAATGTTTAGGTATAGATAGTATAGAAGTATAGATTGCCGAAAAAAAGTAAATATTTAAAGTTATAGCGTGCACTGAACTTTATTTGTGGGTTTTAAAGTTGTTTTTCCAAAAACAAAGTTTTGTTTACATGTTTGGAAACTAAATCGCAAGACCAGTTATAATAATGCTGCGTACCTATAATTGTTCTAGAAAAGTCATTATATAATGTAAAATAAAGGCAAATTAAGTATATGTTATATGACGAATTTAACAAAACCGTTTGAAATCACAGTAACGTCATAAAAGAGAGATTGTGATATTTAATGAATCAGTGGTATTTAATCATTTTTTATCGTTTTAAGTACTACGAAGATATTAAGTACTTACGTACCTTATTACTGCTAATTGCCACTGTACGGTCAAATAATCTACTGATAGATAATGACGTAATTATTTAATTTTTATTCAATGATTTGAAGGGTGGCTAGAACGAATTAGTAAGTAGAAGCCTCTCACCAACTACTTAATCAAATCACAGCCGATGTTGATAAAAAATAAAGTTGTACTTACCAAAAATAATATGGTCTAAGTAGCTGTAATTTAGCCGAGTGTGAAATTTTTAAAGGCCATGTAGCTAGTTTATATGACATAGATGTATTATTACCACCGTGGGCGCCGGGAGGGGGGTGCAAGGGGGTGCACTTGCACCTCTCTGGCTTTAACATAAAGTATAGGTGTAAAAACATTCAGCACTAAAGAAATATCTGAAAATCCTAACACATTAATAGGGAACTTACCTAACCTATTCAAGGCGAGATCCCAAAAATTTTCGAGCTCGGTTCGCTCGTTCTTGCATTCTGTAATCTCTGAGTTCTAAAGCTTCTGTGCATTACTCCTATTTCTAAAAATCGAATCGCACCTAGGGCCTAGCAGGGCCTATTAAATTTTCGGCCTAGGGTCAAGGCGACCCTGCTAACACTATCGAGCTTGCTTCGCTCGCTCTTGCATCCTACTCTATCATAATTCTTAAGCTTCGTTATATAAGTCAACACAGATATTCCTCTTTCTGTTGACAAAATAAAACCTATCCCATTCGAGGCGAGATGGAAAAGACTCTAATTTTTTAAGCTTTTCTGCATAATTCAACAAAGTTACTCTTTGATGAATGGACAAACCCTAACCATAATCCGAGGTGAACTGCAAAAATGATCGAGCTTGCTTCGTGGATCTGAAGATGCACCCCCCTGAAAATAAACCTGCCGACGCCCTACAGCGCCTATGTGCCTATAATATCTATGATGCCATTGACAAAATTGACAGCCTGAGTTCGCTTGATCTTTGTCTACCTCCCCCGTCTCACCGCTCACATACCTCAGGCGGTGCGGACTATAATTCGAGAAGGGTCGACAAGAATTATAATACTAGGTACAGGGAGACAGGTGGTGGTAACCACCTTTATAACAGTATTATTTTAATATTACTTCAGTGGGAGAAAGAGATGGAGCTATACGTCCTGTAGAGCTTCATCTCTTTCCCACACTAAAGTAATATAAAATAATCCTGCTTTAGAGGTGCTGGTAGGCCCCTGATTTTCTATTCTTCAAATGATTGTAAGTACAAAAAAAATTGTGGAGGGGCGTGCAATTTTAGGTTAAACGATCTCTAGGTACTTACTTATAACTGCATTCGCTATTTAAGTTCCAAACAAGTAAACAAAGGATATTTACAAAAAAACTTTTTGAAAGAATTAAAGAACCCACACATAACGTTCAGATTGCGCTACAACTTGAAACATTTTTATGAGTTTTTCAAGAGTTTTCAATACTAGTCATTCTAAAAACAAACTTAATTCACTTAAACATAAAGTTGATATTCATTTATGTGGAAATAACATCAATTGGAAACAAAGACTTTTTGTTTTTTTTTTTTTCAGGATGGGAAATCATCAAATGACTTCTCCCGCTCTGGGCAGAGCGAGAGGGTGTGTCAGACTTTTACTGACTAAAACCCACCCGTGTTCCTTCCGTTGCCTGTGTGCCGGGGCCGCGATATCCCTTTCGGACAAACCCGCAACCCCAGCAGGCATTGGTCTTTCGACCCCGTCGGTTGGTGCTGACATCACTTGGAGGCGCGCG
The DNA here is from genome assembly GCA_947364205.1 of Agrochola lota. Taxonomy (NCBI): domain Eukaryota; kingdom Metazoa; phylum Arthropoda; class Insecta; order Lepidoptera; family Noctuidae; genus Agrochola; species Agrochola lota. The sequence continues at coordinate 11,800,384 of OX376235.1, read as the reverse complement.
TGGAACACAACGCGCCGTCGACACGGGCCTGGTCCTTATCGGACGGCGAGCTGCCCATTGCTCACCGTCCGCAAGCCCGCGCCTACGGTGGCTGGAAGTCGGCTCTCGACTCCCGACGCCCGGGGCGTCTCCTGCGGCGACTAGGGCCGCGAGGGCGTGCAGCTTGCATCTCCCTCGCGCGCTCCGCCTCCTCCTTCGCGAACATGACTGTTTCGCAGAAGGAGGTGACGGCCTCCCATGCACTCTCGCTCCGAACCATGGCCTGAACCAGGGCCAGACGCGAGAGATCGCCGCCGCCGATCGCCTCTGTGAGGACACGGCGGTGCTCCGCCCAAGCCGGGCAGACCTCCACCGTATGCTCCACCGTGTCCTTCGGGCGATCCACACAATGGTGACACCCGGGCGTTTCCTCCCGCCTTATTCGGAACAGGAACCTCCCGAAGAAAAAAAGACTTGAATAGACTTTAATTAGGTACTAACTATTAAATAAGTACCTAAATTTTAGACAGTTCTTAGATCTTCTCATTACTAGGTAGGTGGGTAGGCTTGGATTTATAATGATGTGCATTAGTACCTAATATAAAGTAAGTATTCCATCTATATATCTACTTAAAAAGCATTCATTGAGAATTTTAAATTTAAATCTAGAAACAAGTACCTAAGTAGGTAGGTATGTTGCTAGATTTGAGTAATGTACAAGGTGATGCATAGGGAGGTGTACAAATAGTTTGCTTGCACATCATCAATCTGTTTTCTACGAAAACATTATGCTTATCAGCTTGCTCTTCAAATATACCAACTTACAACATGTTTATTATTAAAAAACGATAGAACAAGAATAGGTAGCTTATCTTAAATGAGCAGACGCGGATGATTAGACGATATAAAAGGAGATACAATTTGCTTACCACAATCATGAAATATGACAGTTCCAAGCGCGCTCACAAAAGCCACCTGCAGTAAAATGTACACTTTAAACATATTTAGTTTTTGAATTTTCAAATCACTGTGATATTCAAACAAGTAGAATGAAAGTTTGGCTACTGTGCTAAATGATATATCAACCACGGACAGGCCCAGTGATTATCGGCTCTGATAACATTGTAACGGGCCCGAATAGGAGTTCAGCTGCATTGGACAAAGGTGATTACGATTAGGTACCCTTAATTAATTAAATTGTATGTACTTAGGTATGTAGCTACCTACCACTCACGTCACTAATTCACTATGATAACATAGCTAAATTCCTGACTGGATTCGATGCACAGCTGCAGTAGGTACAAAAACTTTGATGCAACGTAGCACAGTAATGGGAGTTTTTTTTCGTATCGTAGGTAACCAGATATGGAAAACGATGATAGACAGGGAATTTCTGGTAATTGAAACGTTACCCTTAACTTAGGTTTTATTGAACAGCTAGCTCCCCCATATGTACCTAAGTATTCTTAGTTGTCCCTTGCAATCGTTCGACGTACGGCTTGACTTGAGGCATGGCACGCCTCATGCAAACACAATCGAAAGATTTTGTGCTTAGTGCAGTTGCGCTGAGATGGCGTAAACAAGAGAACAAATATTTTTGGGATATTAATTAATGTCCTCATCTAAATCGCCGTCATGTATGACTTTGTGAAAGCATGTAGGTACTTATTCTACTACTTAGTAGTTATCCTGGGAGGTTTTCGTCGTTTCGACTGACGTGCGGTTGACCGTACCGATATGAAGGTGAGCTACCTAGTCTACACTACATTACGGCGCTAGACCTAACGTGGACGTCGGCGTCGGCGACATCAGCTTTGCGAGGCCTCTTTCATTTACCAGACGAAAGAAAAACGTTAAATTGAATGAACTGAATTATACACTAAAGAGTTTTATTGCTAATCAAATGATGACAAAAATTATATAAACAAACACAAATTAAAATAGACAAAATTTTCGGCTTTTAGCCTCTCAGATTTTTTTCAAGTTAAGGGGGGGAGGGGGTCTAGCCGAATCTCACCCAATCTCACGTGGGGGAGAGGGGGGGTCTCGGCAAATATCACGTAATTTTTTTTTCCGCAAGACTCAGTGTAATATTACACTGAGTATTATATATTACTACACGAAAACTAGAGGTGTCCTATGAGACCCTCACGGATTGTCACATGTCGAGCTACTGAGCTTTTGTGTGCAAGCGACAACAGGTTAGAGTGGCTAAATCAGATATGGAAGAGGGGTTCCAGCCAAATCTTACGACATCTCACTAAGGCGGAAGGTTTGACAAAATGGCAAAATCACCTCACGTAATTAATAAACGACCCCTAATATCATAGCTAACACAAGCCGCTATTTCTAATGCAGAAAGTTTGAAAAGCAAGATGCAACCACGAACGTAGAGAGCTCGATTTTAGTACGCCGCCGTTACGGATGATTTATAAATAAAAGATATTATTTAAGTTTTAAGTTCAGAAAAATTGAAAATTAGGAGAATGTAGGAAGCAAGAGCGAATACAGCAACCTTGAAAATTTTACCACCCCGTCTCGGAAAGTTAAGGTTTTCTTTTGATCATACCTACTTAAAGATCGTGGTTGACTTATGCAAAAATGTTTGAGAAGGGATGGGATAAAAATTATAGGGGTTCCAATATAACAAAAACTTTTGATTTTGAAAAAAATTACAAAATCTTACCCTGGCATGTGGTGTGTCATTGTCTAGAGCTCATCGAGTAGAGTACAAATTAGAGATGTGTCCCTCACTCATGAGGTGCCTCGTTTGAGGTACTCGTGATCGCAAATTGAAAGAGTTACTCGAATTTCAACATTGAACCAACTCACTCGTTCACTCGTCCTCACTTAAAAATTGACATTGACATTATTGACGCGAGTACTCGCGAGTGAGTATTGAGTGAGCTTAGTGAGTGAATGAACCGACTTTCATAATTCGGCTCGTGAGGTGAATACATCGACGTGCGACTCCTCGCCTCAAATGAGGGGTACGTCTTGAGGACCTCGCGATGTAAAATGAGGTACTCCCTCAACCTCATATAAAAATGATGAGTTACCCATCACTAGTACAAATATAATTTTTATTCTTTTTTAATTCAGAAATGAAGAAATAGGGGGCCGTAAAAGTTGTTAGTTTTAGACCATTTTTGTCTTAGAGTATATATACTCTAAGATTTTTGTACGAGATCTTTCGGATCGCAGCAACTAAACAAGTTAGGAATTTGAAACTTCTGTCCCATTTATAACTACTGTATTTAATCAATAAATATTAAAAACCGTCCATAAGGTATTTTATTTAAATATGGGTGATTTTCTGCAACTGCAAAAAATAATTTTGTAATTTACAGTATCATTATGAAATACAAATTTATCTTTGCGATTTTATTAAATTTAAGATAAAAATATAGTTTTAAAAAGCTGTTTGATATGATTATTAAGGTTACTATAGATATTGTATTTATTTTATATAATAGTCGCCCAACTTAATCATCAGACATTATAACCAGAGTACTTGTTAAGACGAATCCCGTTGGATTCGTCTTAAGAAGTACTCTGGTTCCCATAGCCCAAACTTGATAGGTTGCGTCGTAATACATAGTTCCCATAGCTGCCTTCCAGGCCACCACCTTCTGGCTCCATCATCAGACCCTGGATATCATCTACGACCAGAGCCCTTGTCAAGACGAATCAAACAAACCTAAACTCGATTGCGTCATTTTATTAAGTAGAGAGTTTTCATGGCCACGCTCCGGCTCCAACATCAGATCAGCTCCATGCCTATTTATTATTATTGCATTGCAGATTTTGGCCACGCGCCAAGAGATCCATATATAGCAATATATAATAGTATTTACTAATTCCAGGAGTGCAAACTAGTTTGACAGTTACGAGTTAGACATTGACTTTTTTGACATTGACTTTTCTGTCAGTGTTGGTGTTAAGCTTATATGGACTGCATTCCAAGTTACGATGTAATCGATTTGAGCGTGCTAACGGCCGTACCGAATAAGCCTGGGCGCGATAACGATGTATTGTGAATCGTCATAGATGACATCATGACATGTGCCATCTTGCGATAACGCCGACCATGCCTTTTACTAATATCACCGTGAGCGCTGTCAAAGTTGACAGTTGTGCTGTTTTGTTTTAAGTCGCATCATAACTTTAGACAAACGTGGCAACCACAGAGTACATTATATATAGAGGTAGTGGCAACTTCGAAATTGTGCTTCTGCCTACCGTGACCACCTAACCAATGAAGAAGAAGAAAGGTGTAGTTTAAACACAAAGAAATATATTATGCAAGTTTTGATGTTGAGCGAGCCCCATGAGAACGTTCACGAGCGTTCCGAATTGTTGACAGCCCTCAGCTCAACTCAGCTGTCATAATCGTGATATCTAACTCGGAACGCCAATTGATGTCAACGCTGTGAGCGATTAAGTTCATAATCGGAAAGCGGCTAAGATCGGATTGGGTCTCTATATAGTTACTTTACTCTTTGGGATTGGGTTTGCAAATTTGTTTGTCAACCACTGTCAGTGTGTTGTTGCGGACCTGTGAAACAATAAAAGGACAAATCGTTTAACCACATAAAAGACCAATAAAAATTGTTCACAGAATGTTTAAAAAATCATTAAGCGGTTTAAGCTTGATTACCGAGAGAAATAGCCTGAAACTATATTTGAGGTTAACTCATAAAACCAGCAGACAACCAAAGGAGAAACCACCTCCAAAACTGTCTGCAGATGTCGTCAATTACATAAGCAGTACACCTGACTACAGTGACATTAAAGACAAAGTTCCCAACGCACTTCTTAAAAAGTATAAAACTCCAGAGAGTATGTATCTCATAAACAAGAAAACTGCTAAAGCAATAGTAAACACAATCAAGGATCGAATAAACAACAACTCTCCCTTAATAGAAGTCAATCCAGGATTTGGCTTCCTGAGTGAGGAATTATTGCTATGTCAAAATAATCCTATTTATATGTATGAAATGTCAAGCCAGTTCTCAACTCAGTTGCGTGTAAGTTCACATAGGTTCTATAGTCAATTATTAATCTAGGACACTCACATTCACCTAGTAACATAAATAATATTTTATGCCATCTATTCTCAGAAAATGCAAGACGAATATCCAGGTAGAGTTACATTCAAATTAGCAGATTTCTTTGGTATGTGGAAATTGGCTTTTAAAGACAAAATAGACCAAGGAAACAGAATTGAAGAACTACTGGGAAGTCTTTGCACAGATGATAAAGGTTTGAAAATAATTTGAGATAATGAATAAAATATTCCTCAAATTTGGAAGCATATATCTTCGATCAATAATGCATTATTCCCAGTAAGCGCTTCAAAAACGGAACGAAAAATAAGAGCACAGATTCGGTTGTGGTCTTATTTCAAATTAGTATGGTCCAATCATAGCTAATGTTAAGACGTCAAAATGCTGCAGTGCGCGTTCAAAAAAATTGTAAATGACCACCATCACACCAAGATTTTGGAAGGAATATGTTTTTTTCAGTAACTTTATTATCAGTAAGTGTTTTTCATAAAATAAAAACAGAATTAAATAGTAAATATAAATCAATTAGCAAATATTATGATTGTTTGACCAATGTTTGTGACAACTCACCAACTATTGTAATAAAAATTGACTGTTCTGGAACAGTGAATGCATGGTGTAGTATTGTTATTTTATATTTTATATCTGTTTGTAGATTTTCTAGCGACCCATTTGGCTGTACAGAACGGGTATCTATTGTCACGAAAGAAAGAGGAGAAGAAATATATAAGCCTTATAAAATTCGACAATTTGTTCGATTAATTTTGATAGATTGGACATAACTGGAAACACGCAAAGGCGTAGATTACTAAAAACAGTAACAATAAATATTATATATATATAACTTATTTTAAAATGACTTTTAATTCTCAAGCGACAAGCCATTATATTTGTTTCTCCGACGACAGAAAGATTTAACTTTGCTATTGTAATTAAACTTTATGTTTTACACTCAAACGTAAAGTTTAACTCTGAATTTGTTAGTATTTGTTAGTAATTTGGTAGTATTCAAAAATATTATACAGTTCGACTCCACTCATTCCTGGTCCAAGCGGCGAGCCTCGTTGTTTTTTATTGTTTTTATTAACAACAAAAAATAAACTTCGCACTTTATAATTCGAACTTTAAAATAAGCGTGTAAGGTTGAATTTGTTTTACAGCTTTGTGAATACAACTTTAAGCATTGCGTTTAAGGTTGAATTTACACTAATGTATATTTATTTAAACTAGAATTACGTAAACACAATTGGCGACAGTTTTAAGAGAACTTTTGTATGGGATAGTGTATCTAGTGCATTATTGATCGAAGGCATATATTCATTAATTCTTAGAAAATGCCTAAGACTACAATTATAAAGTAAGAAGGCACAGTATTCCTTCCTTAAAATAAAACCTCCTTTTTCAGATAGAGTTGTTAAAATAATTGGATCAATGCCCGGATTGTCTTTTGTGAAACATTTGATCAACAACATCATATTTCACAATTCAACAAATCAACTTGGGAAACCAGATTTATTCATCACTATGCCAGGCCACCACTATGAAGTATACCTTTAAATATTATTTTGATATGTTATATTCTTTTTTTTTCAAGAATATTGTTTTATTCAATCTTTTAGTTTCTTACAGATAATGAGGTGCAGTTGAAAAAACACAGATCAATACCAGCATTATTTCAGATGCTTTTTGATCATAAAGTACTGACAACTGTGCCAAAAGTTCACTTTTTGCCATGGACACATAAACTAGACAGCAAAAAAAATATAATGGTTGGTATTGTTATTTATGCTAAAAAGATGAAACACCTGTTTGATGATGCCCAACTTAAATTCAAAATCTTAGATAAGTACCTAATTATCTAGTTTTGGAAATACAAGTCGACTCAGTGGTTACATGACAAAGTTCAAATTACATTGCAGCCAATTTAGGACATTCTCATTGCAAATGTTTGCTCAATAATATTCAAGTGCCAAATGTAAAAAAAAATAAGATTCTGAATTCATGATATTTCTACATTTATATTATTTGTATGAGCAAAGTTGACATATACATATATTTGGGATATTATGTGCTTTATTAACCACTTCATAAATGTTTATGTTTCAGATGGATGAACACAGGCTTCTTCTAGTAAACATCACACAAAAAGACAAGTTGCCTTGTCCATCGGAATATTTACCTCTGCTGTGGTATTTTTTCAAACCACACATGTTTTCGAAAACAACAAGGGTTATACCAATGTTAGAGTAAGCAATCAATGCAAAATTTTAATTATAGACATGTTTTATTATACAAAAGTAAGAATAGACAAATTTATAACTAGGCAAGAGTTTTATGTCTGGTTATTTATTTCAGACAATGGATCCCTGGTTGCGGTGTATGGCTAATAACAGGTCAAGATCCTCCTGATACAAACAAAGAATTAGCACCCAACAATGAGGACCTCCAATTACCTCATATGACCATATTCACCGAATTCGGAGATTTAAATCTACAACAAAAAATAACTGTGTTCAAGAAGTGAGTTATAGAGGCATCAGCTGGCTCGTTAATTTTTGATTCGATTTCAATCTTTAGTTTAGATTGGAGCGTGAATCATTTAAAAGGCGCGAAAGCGTTTTGATACTTAGCCGCCCGTTACACTCCTGCCCGCATAAGTAGGATTCGCCGACCAAGGCTCAATACTCTCACTATCCCAGACGACCGCACAACCATCCTCGAGGAGAGTAGTAGGGAAACCAGTACTTTACCGCACAAAAACAAAAATCGACCGCTGTCCTCGCCGCCGAGGCGAGCCGTGACGGCGCAGTCCGTCCCCGCCCCGACCATTGCTCGAGCTAGCCCGTGCCGCTGAGCCGTAGCTTTAAATTCCCCTAATAATTATATTAATCCGATCCATCCTGTCCCTTGCTGTCCTCCCCCAACGACGCCGTAAGCCGAGGTCCCTAAGTACCCCACTGGGGGTGCCCTTAGCGTGTAGTCGCTTAGTTTCTAATTATGCCCTGGCTGGAGGCCTTAATTTATTGACGAGATGCCATTTATAAAAATAAAAAATAAAGTTTTGATACTTATTAAACTAAAATTGCTTTTCGTGTGTCTGTGCGATTCATATAAACTACGCAACGGATTTTGATGCGGTTTTCACCATCATTTAGAAAATTTCATCCGAAAGGTGAATATGTGTATTATAAATTAATATTAAAGTTACATTATAATTAGAAAATTAGATTTTTTATCGAGTGGTAAAAACCATGCAAACACATACGAACACGCATGACCTTCCAAGTACTAAGGGAGCGCGCAGACTGAGTGCGAGTTAGTCGTACGTATGTATACGTACGTGGATGGATTTTTGAGATAGGACACTAAGGGAAGGTACCTATACCGTTTGTAGCTACTGGAAAACGGCCTTAGTAGACTGTCCTTAACTTTTTTTTTGTATTGCTAACTGCATTCACGTATTGCAATAAGTTTTTATATTAGAAGGTTTAGCACTTCCACTGAGGCTATATTTTAGAAATGTAGCCACGTATAGTTCGGACGTTCAAAAACAATCCGATCTTGTTGGAATTTTTCGTGCGTTCAATGCGATATCACCGGAACACTACCTATTTGACGGAGAAAAACGTATTCAGTGTGCGCACTCAATTCGTACGACTACGATCATACTTTTACGTACGATACAAATTCGTGTCCAAAGTGCGCGCAGCCTAAAAGTAGTAAACCTCTCGGTGATGGGCACATAGCACTAAACTTGAAGAGCACGTCTCGTGGCCGCTCATCAATGGGTCGGAACGGCAGGACAGTCATCTAAGACCATTTTCCTGTAGGTACAATGATAAAGGTACCTTTTACTGCCTCGGCTCAAATATCCACCGTATACATGTATACAGGATTTTTTTTTTTTGAGGGTGGGAAATCATCAAATGACTTCTCCCGCTCTGGGCAGAGCGAGAGGGTGTGTCAGACTTTTACTGACTAAAACCCACCCGTGTTCCTTCCGTTGCCTGTGTGCCGGGCCCGCGATATCCCTTTCGGACAAACCCGCAACCCCAGCAGGCATTGGTCTTTCGACCCCGTCAGTTGGTGCTGACATCTCTTTGAGGCGCACGTGGAACACAACGCGCCGTCGACCCGGGCCTGGTCCTTATCGGACGGCGAGCTGCTCATTGCTCATCGTCCGCAAGCCCGCGCTGTATACAGGGTGGCAGGAACATCGACGCGAAAACTGTAACCATGAATTTAGTACATGATTCTGAACTCGACTGCGTCGAAATTTTCCGTCGGTTACAAAAAAAAAAATCTGTTGTTTCATAGAAAACTGCAATACCTACGCGGTCAAAATGGCGGGGGGTTCAGAATCATTTACTGAATCCATGGTAACAGTTTTCGCGTCGATGTCTCCCTGCCACCCTTTATAGATAGTGCGAAGACGCGCCCCGCTCTACTCCGTGCAGCTTATAATACAGTAATCGCGGCGTGGGGCGCGTCTTCGTCGATGGCACTATCCATAGATGCCATTGACACGCGGAGAAGACGTATTTTTTTGTTTGACAAATAACTCGCGAAATTGGAGAAGTACCCAGCCGTCCAAGTTGTGACTCCGCGATTAAAAGCACAGCGGCACTGTCGGCTGCGGTTATTGTCAACCGCAACGCCGCTGCCGCCTGCGGTCTGCCGTCGGTTTCGGAATGTACCTTTATAAAATAGTTGAAACAAAAATATACCGATTTGTCACGGACAAGAGTCATGATTTTCAATTGACACTATTTTCACTTAAACAAATATCAACTTTATACAAATGTGAATTAGGTTGATTTTATAATGTCAGGTAGGTATTGAGAATGTCATAAAAATATTAAGTTGTAGCCTAAAAATCCTGTAATATTTATTTATTGTTTCAGGTTCATTTCTTGGCCAGAGTTCGAGCAATGTCAATTTAGAGTTACAATGGAAAATAATTTACCGAAATTCTTTACACATATTGATGACGACGACAAAGAAGGTATAGGTACTCATATAGAGGATATAGAACACTCAGATGCGGAAAATTAAATATAACATGTTTTAATAACAATAAAACCACAGTTTAGAAGGATATAAGTCTCATTATTTACACTTTATTAAACAATCAGGTCTATGACTGCTACAACCAATCGTTTACAGTATAAACAAGAAACATTGATAAGTTTATATTGGTCTTTAAAAGTAATTAAATAATTCATAGAAATATTATCTGAAAAATTAAATATTCTAAATAAAATATCTAGGTACTTACGTTTTTCATGACATTTAAATACTGACAAAAATATACTACCAGGAACTGATAGTTCACTTGCTGTATTTAAAATGCTTAATTATAACATAGTTTCTGTTATCCAGTAGGTAAGGTAATCATCTATTTTACATACAATCTTATTTAGTGCCTCACGCAAAATACAACCTAAATATTTACCAGTTTTGGTATTATATGATATAATTGATATATCAGTGCTTTAAATAACAAACAAAATAATAACTTCCTCATGTAATTATTTCTAAATAAATTTACTATTTATACATAAATAATTCACATTAAATACAATAAATCAATTAGCACTTTTACAATAACATATTGCTTTTACTGGCTTACATTTTTGTATTAACACATAACTTATTTCAATCGCACAAACGGAAACTTAATGTTAAACTAATTCAAAACAATTAAGGACGGGACTTGATACAAACTTGCACATTATGACAATTTAAATTAAACCTTATATTATTACGATTCCTCGTCGACGTCATCGCCGTCGTATCATTTATTTGAAATGATCCTTTCTCTAGTCATATTGTGCAAGTGCTAATGTAACAGCTAATAATGGGTACGAATACCTACTATACTACAAATCTAGTGCAAAATCAATTACAATAAACTATGACTTTTTATATAAATACTTTAAAAAATATTACAAATTATTATACATACACCACCACCTTATTTACATAATTATAGTTTTATTTAATACTTATTACATTAAGTACAGTTCTAATAAATTATGAGAACAATCATTGTGTTTGTGTTGTTATAAGTTTTGGAAATGTTTATCGTTATATGTCTTGTGAGGGTGGGATTTTGGAGTTATGTAGTTTAATGTCGGAATATCAACAGGCGTCTGATTATTTTTTATTGATAATTTGTTCTGCGCAGTTTTATGGATATTTGAGTTAGTGTGAACATTTAAACTTATTGTATTCAAACCGTTTTGGGGCTTCACACTTGGGCTCGATATAAAGTCTGTCCATTCGTCGTCTTCCGCAAAGACTGGTGGTTTCTTGATCTGAGAAGCCTGTTGTTTTGGTTTGCTCGATACAAATTCGCCCCATACGTCATCATCTACTGATTGGTTAGCTACAGAGTTTTTTTGTGTGTGAACTGGTGATGCACCCTTACTGAGACCACTGACACTTAAATCACTTTTCAATGACTGAAGAGTTTCAACAGGATTAAATCTCGAGAGATCCTGCAAGTCGATACCAGGACTTGGCCAGTTTATTTGTGAATAACTTTCTAAAGACAAAGGTTGCAATATTTGACCAGTTGTTCGTTGATTTTGCGTGTTCAATGCGCTGAAACTAGCGGGTGTAGGCTGCAGAAGATTGGTTTGTATCTGTGAGCTTGAAGATAACGAACTACTACTTGTCAGCACTGTTGTATTCGAATTGTAACTTACATTGTGTGTTAAAGCTTCATTTGGTCTTGGCATAGTCGTAAATGATATGGAATCAGACTTTATATTGTTACTTTTCGGAGATGCATAATCAAAGTCTGTTTGTTGGCCCAATGGCATTTGAGTAATTGAATTTCCAAAAGTATTTGTCTTAAAGTCGTTTTGTGCACCTTTTGAGGGCATTGCTGATTGGAATGTATCAAATTCGTCATCAAAACTCTCATTTTCAGGCTTTGCTTTAGAAGCTTTAGTTTTCTCTTCGAGATCAGTCAAATATTCAGACTTGATGACGTTGTTTGTCTGTACTTCTGATTCTGGATGCTGTGTTACTGCACTGTCTTGTTTTTCAGTTGACTGTGATGATGATACGAAGTCTGTGAAATCATCATATGCGGCTTTAACTTCACCAGGATCAGGCCAATTTAGTGTAGGCATTGAGGGTTCTACCTTAATGGGTTGCAATAGCTGCGTTTGGTACGCAATGCTAGGTTTAGGTAATGCATTAACAGTCGTAGCCGTCTCAAGATTCTTTTCCTCCGGTGTTTTAGGTTGGCTTACTAAACCTGGCAAGGACCTCGAGTCGGATGTGCTCTTGAAATCTTGGAATTCCCAATATTCACTTTCATCTGTGTTAGCTTCAACTACACTATTTGTATTCACCCTAAGAGGGTCGTCTGTTGGATTCTTACAATCCGTTACGACCGGCTGTGGCAAGAGAACTGTAGGACCGGGATCATAATGGATTGTTTTAGACCTAGGTATTTCAGAGTCAGTCGGCGTAAAAATATGGGTGTCGGGTAAGTTTATTTGTCGTATTGGCTGTACACTTAGTGTACTTGAGTATATTTTCTCAGACTTAGTGGACATTGCAGCTTCAAAGACATCTAAATCTGTTGGTCTTGGCGGTATGGTGGTACTTTCGTGTTCTGTGTTACAAGCTGAAACAGGTAATGACAGAATGAAATGAACTTTCAGAGCTATGTAGCTAAACAAGAGGATTAAAATGATTAAAGTATTAGTTTTAATGTGTTAATGCGCACTACTACAGTACTTATATAGAGTTTCATGTTGAGAAAAGACTGTTAGCTGGGATCCTATCACTTATCTGTGACCTCACCAATGTCTATCTATTGTTTCCAGCCCAAATTACAACTTGTCCCATGCCCATCCCTAAGAGTCAAAACACGCAATGCCATCACGTATTGCATGCTCACTTGACGCAATAAGACGCGCTATAAATGTGATGCAGTCATTGCTGCTTTACACATGATGAATTACTTCTCATGTTTTATCGCACAAATGCGCCGTTGCATCAATACGCGCGCGCTGTTCATCTGTGCGGTTTTTGTCATGTGCCACTCCAAGTTTAGTTTAACTGCATATGTGTTTGTGTAGACTACTAGACTTTAGACTATGAACCAGCAAAGGTTTAATTGGGTAATAATTAAATACTAAGTCTTACCAACAGTTCTGGAGTCCTGTGTAAAAGATCAGTCAACTTACCATGAGATAGTAACTCAGATATCTTGAGGGTAGAATGGTTATGAGCCATTTGGTCTAGGGTGGCCATAAGGTGTTCTAGGTCAAGGAGAAGGGCTTCGGCATAGGTGACTATTGGAATAGGATGAAGCAGATAATTTACAGGTGGATGTTATTGATCCAAGTGCAAGACATGCAAAAGAATTACCATGGTGAGTATATTATGACAAGCTCTGTTAATTTGTTCAAGTATTCACAATATTTTGGTTCAATAACAATATACAAACATATTATTAGTATTTTTCTGGCATTTCAACTGGACTGTGCATAACTTGCGTGTTGTTTTACTGAGTTGCATAATGTGCCAATTACATAATGTTAATTGAGGTTGATTCACTGACATTTTGTTAGTAATTAATGAAATCACAAATTACAGTAACTTACATTCTTGTCCATCTGAAGTGAAAGGATCCGACCATGTGGTGGGTTTGCTTGCTGCTTTGTCAACAACTGGTTCACTTTGACTGACATAGGATGGAGTAGAAGCTTGTTTCTGTGGTTGAAGCGGCGCAACACTTAAGTTTGCTGCATACTTAGGCATGTGGCTACTCCATTTTGGTCCAAAAAGCTGAAAGATATATACCACAATACATATTAAAAACTATAATTAATACTCTATCATATACTTTGAAACATCTAAATTGACCGAGTTTTCTAATTTCATGAGATGTTATAATGTTGTCCCACTTTAATACAACCCAAAACATGGGACTGAATTTGGTGTGGATTGCTTGTCTACGATCTGTTATTATTATTTACGAAACTTCTTCAGAAGCTTCGTGGATCAACCTCACTGTTCCGAGAATTTGTTCTAGTTGGGAAGCCACAGCCTCACATTCCAGGATGGGTTTGAATTAACGTGGGCAAGTTACTGTCGAAAGTTACTGTCGTCTGTCTGTTACCCTTTCACGCCATAACGGCTAAAGGGATTTTGATGAAATCTGGCACACAGGTATACCATGACCTGGTTTAGGTCATAGGGTAAGTTATCCCAGTACCTCCACACGGCCGCAGCCGTGGGCAACAGCCAGTCTTTTATACATATATTTTTGATTATGTATAAGGAGAGACTGACTGATTGACATATCAGCGCACAGCAACTACTGGGATTAGGAATGTTAAGTTTTGCACAAGGCTGCCTATAGTTTGCAATGTAGGTGAGCACTAAGAAGGGGTTTCTGGAAATTCAGCCAATTATTAGATTTTCAAAACTGGTTGTATGGAAGAATCCTAATGGACAGTCAGTCCCTTTAACTCGAAACTCATTATTCATAGTTAGACAGAAATAATGGAATAACGGGTTTTTCAAAATCAACCTCTAATGGGGCAATTAAGTTCTTAGCGGAGGATTTTACTGCATGGCTGATGGCTTTAACTCAAAAATTGGTATAAATGATCTTGAAGTCAAATAATGGAAACTTTTGTAACGATTTTGACACAGTTTATATAAAAAGTGTTATTTCCAAAGGATTTTGAATGTAATCTTAATTTACAAAAACAACCATTTTAAAGGGGTGGAGGGGGTGTTGTTTGTAGGGGAAAGTACAAAATCCAGGTGGACGAAGTGGCGGGCGACGTGCTAGTTTGTTAATAATTATTATTGAAAATAACTTACAATGTTTCTGGAGTCTATACATAAAGCTTTTAGTAGTGTTTTTTGTCCTAATGAATTATTCCAGTTCACAATATATGGTTGTCTTTCATCAGTTTCCATCAAATGACCCCATGTTTCACTTAGCAATGATTCTAACTTCCCCTCAAATTCTACATCAGGTTCTGATATTTCTTCGATAAATACTGAAGTTAATACTTTAGTAATGCTTTCCATGATATGATGTTCATTATCCGTTGATTGTAAATTAAGAACTGATAATTCTTGACATTCACCTTCTTCCTGGACTTCGCTTGATTCTGGTTTTACAGCTGATGATTTGAAATCATCAAAGTCCCCAAAATCATCATCTTCTAAATTATTATCTTCTTTTACTTGATGCTCAAGTTGATAATTATCGGTCATAGGCCTAGTTTCTAAATGAAGTGAATCTTGTGCGTGCAATTCGTTTTCTTCAAAGTTGGCTCTAAAGTTACCAAAATCTATTTCATTGGTGTCATTATTTTCCCATGGATTGGAACTGTCCACAACAGTGGTAGCATTACTTTTAGTGTTGGCAAATTTAAAATCATCAAAATCTCCAAAATCATCTTCTACCACATTTTCATTTGTTTGAACTTCAAACTGCTTCAAGGATTGTTGAACATTTTCTGGAAAGTTATTTGAATTTTGTGAAGAACATTCTCTTCCTGTGGGCTCATTTATATCAATAGAGGATTCAGCATCTTTCTCTTTCAAATGACTAAAGTCTAGATCTTCTGCAATCCTCTCATGTTTAGCATTAATATCAATAGATTGGTCAACGATTACCTCTTCTGAATCTATTTGCAATTCCTTTATAGCAATAGTTGGGTCAATCACATTTTCATAAGGAGATGCATTATTACTATCGTCTTGACTACTATTATTAGAATTACATGGAATGTTTAAGTCTTTTAAACTATCAGTGTTCTGGTCACTACTTTCATTTTCATCACTGTTTTCAACAATATTAGTAACAATTTCTTCATCTAATTTTAAATTTAAATCTTCAATATTTGTATCTTCTTCGCATTTTAATTTGTTTTCATTAATATCATTGGTTTCAAACTCATCATGGCTAACACTACTTTGTTCTGTTTCTTTACTATGTTCAAACTCCTTGAATAAATCTTTATGTACCCCACTGTCCATACTTTTTGTTATCTCTGGATCTTTAATTTCAAGTGGTTTGTTATCGGATTGATAATGGTTATAAGAAGAAAAGTTGCCATAGTTGTAATCATTGTTTTCATCATCATCATCCTCTTGTGATACTGAAACAATTAAATAATAACAATAAGTTACGTATTAGTAATAAACTAATAAGCCTAATCTTGGACAGCAACAATTGCACACAACAATAAGAACCTGATTAAACTTTCAAGAACTTCTTCTATTTTTTTATACATAGTTAATTTCACAATAGATGTGTTCCAAATAATGTAGGATTGATCAAATATTTATAGTATTGCCACCAACTTATTACAGGCCATTGTTATTGTATGATTGAACCCCATTACTCACACAAGAAGTAAGCTATTGTACAGGCAACTTCAACAACTGTTTTTTTTAATTTTTATGTATATCACCAATAAATACAAAAGAAATACTAACAACTGTATGATAAATCGAAATCCCCAGGATCCTTATCGTCTTCACACTGGTCGGGTGGTGGAGGAGTACTGCAAACGAGTGGAGGAATCGACATTCTTGGACAAAAAGATTAAATCAAGGATTTATTGTGACACTTTTAATTACATTAGAATAGTAAACTTGATAAAACGAACACACTGCTTTATATACTTTTTACATAATATCGAAGACTGTTGTATTATGAATATGGAATAAGGACAGCTGTTTAGTAATAATTGACAAAAATTTGCTACGATGAAATGCAACTGACTATAGAAAGCTGACATCTGTCTGTCACTGGAAACAACCATTTTAATTTTCGTTCATGAACGCTGACTGGGTATTTTTTGAAACCCGACAATATTCTCGAATAAATATTTTTATTTGCCTATAAAACATGACTGTGTCGTTGTATAAACATTGACATCAACATTAGATTGGCAGCAGATTGATGGATTGAACCTGTGGATTGAACTGATACCTGATTGTGGTCTTGTTACAATCATGCTTGTTGCTTTACAGTGTTTTAGTTGTTGTCATCGCCAGCTACAAAGTGTTCCGATTTTGACCACGCGCCAAAAGAGCCTTGTAGCGTTGTAGATGTGATATACAGCATGTACCAGAACAGAAAGTTGTGGTCTTCAAGGGTGTGGTACAGACCATCAAACTGAACAACTTTTTCCGTGGAACCAACATCGTAATCGCGAACAAATTATCTGCCGTCTCATACAAACTTTAAATACCTACTCGACCGAAATGTATGGCTAATTATTTTTTCGCAATTACGATGTTGGTCCGATGGTTCTGTGGAAGAAAATTGTTCAGTTTGATTGTCTTTACCACACCCTTGAAGACCAGTTAAGACCACACCTTTCATGACCTTTCTGTTACAAGCTGTTTATCACATCTACAACGCTACAAGGCTCTTTTGGCGCGTGGTCAAAATCGGAACATTTGGTACCTAGCTGATACAACAATGATAACAACAATTCATTTGAAAAAAAAAAAAACTAGTAGACCACATCTTTCTGATACACGCTGTAGATGGTGGTAGTCCACTGATAGAGCTGTAACCCAGATGAACCCATAACCCTTCTCCAGGAGGGCAGTAGGGCCACCAGTACAGTGCATAAACACAAACAACTACCCGCATTCCGACCTCGCCGCCGAGGTCCCGACCCTTGCTCGACGATGCGCCAACCCGCGTCGAAGTAGAGCCTGTAGCGTTATATTCCCCTGACAATAATAATTAAGTACCCTTGTTTGATGCAGCCTGTTCAATCTTGCTGTCCTCCGTCGAACGACGCCTTAAGCCGAGGTTCGTACTCCACAGGGGGTGACCTTAGCGAGCGCTCGCCTAGTATATAAGTTTGTTTGACGCCCTGGCTGGCCTGGCTTTAAGTTAGTAGTTTAGGGCAGCCACAGGAAAGCCCGGTTATGTAATCATGAGGAGCTCAGCTACGAAACGCCGTGCAAAAAAAAAAAAAACTAGCTGTAGGCAGTCTGTGGTCGGTGCCCGGTGTGTTCGTGTCGTCTCCGGTCTAGTCTAGTCGTCGGAAAAAAGTTGAAAGCAAATAAGATTTTAAGTTATAAAAAATTCTTTCGTTTAGTGACGTTAAGTGTAAATTGGTGACAAAATAATTAAAATATTTGAGTATTTGCTTGCTTAGAAAGCGACTTTATTTAGTACAGGTAAATACACTTTATCTTATCGTTGAACCCTAAATGAGCGTGATAAATGGTGGCTATTGGTTTTTTGTATTTCAATTACTGGTTGTAAACCTACATATCTCGTTAATAGATATGATTTAAATATTAGATAGCGTCCCTTTATGTACTAGATGTCCCAATTTGGATTGCTACTTTTACATTATCATCGGCTTCATTACTTCGAAAGGCGAAAGGACTGTCAATAACCTTTGACATGTGTCATTGCTTACGTGTCAGCTCATACCTTCATTTTGTTTGTGAGAATATTTCCAAGTAAATTAGGGAAAAACCACCGTTAGCTCTGTGCTATTGCTAGCGCTACTTTACAAATATTTTCTCTGGACAGCGGTTCGTATACATTTTCAAATGTCTAATAAACACTGTACTATTCGCCGTTATAAAGGTGCCGCTAGAATCATAGATGATGAATGATAAATACAGCAATAAAAATATTGAAAAATGAATTATTATGCTAGCAGATTGCTGTTGTGTTGAGGGAAAAACATCTGACAAGATTTTTACTGACATTAATTATATTTTTCGTTATTTTGATCAAGGGTAGGCGAGTGCGGCAGATCCAATGGAGCTGCAAGCATTGCTCGTGCTGTGTGGGGTGGGGGTGGCCGGACTCGCTATGCTGCTCCTTATGGGGCTGTTCTCAACCTCGGGCACGAGCTATGAGGAGGCTATTGCTCAACAACGCCGAGCCACCACTGAACTACTTGCTCTTGCTGAAAGCAAAAACAAACCTAAAAAGAAGGAGAAGAAAGCTAACAAAAAGGTAATATATATATTTAAATTTTGTTTTATCAATAGGACTCCCAAGATTGGGATAAATGAAAGGAATAGACGGAGGTCTTTCTCCAGCAGTGGGACTCTACAGGCTAATATTATAATAATGACTACCAACATGAATCTAAAAAGATCGAATGAAATGGATACAGTACATTCAAGCAGTAAACTGGGTCTTAGAAAAATAATTACTTAATTATAATTTTAAACAGCAATACACAGTAATTTTTTAAACTATGGTCAAATAAAAAATGTGAATAGGTAATAATACTTCATTACATTATAACAGTGAGTTACCCATGAAAACAAGGTGACTTAAGAATTCTGCCTTTGTGACAATTGGTGCATATATGTATTTACTAGTTGCTGCCACCGCATCGCCCATGTGTCCCTAATTTAAAAAAAAAAAAAAAGTAGCCTAAGTTACTTCTATGCAAAGCCCCGTCAAAATCGGTACAGCCATTTCAGAGATTAGCTGGAACAAACAGACATAGTTTTTTTTTTTTTAAATTATTATCAATACTGTATATACTTTCTGCATTTCAGAAAGCTGTTGTTTTGGCATTAAAAACAGACACTTCAATTTTATTTATTTGTATACAGTTTGAGCTTCTTCAATCTTTTGAAAGTAAGGTGTTTAAGGGATATTGTGTCCTTTGTCTAGTCTTAGCAAGAGCTACTTACCAACCTTTAAACCTTGGTTGTTTATCCAACCACAGCTTTTAATTTTAGACCTAGTGCCTAAGAAATTGTAGCCCTTTCCAATTATTATTTTTTTAATACGTAATATGTTAAGATTATAGATTATTCATGTAACAGATAAACTATGGTTAATCAGAGTTAGCATATAATCAAAGCAAAATCTGTAAAGCCTAATAGATTATTTGTTTTATGCCAAAATACTATCTTACACTCAGACCAAATAAAAAACCAAGACAGAGCGGTGCAAACAATACAGTGAAGCATGCCAAAACTACACCGCCGCTCTGTGCATACATGCTGACACGCGCACATTTACAACCTTTTACAATGACACTACAATCAAACTACACCACACAAAGTGCACACATGTTTACGAAACCACCTTCACTTCACTGTTGACAGTGCTCTGGCTTAGTTTTTTATTAGGTCTGAGCTCTTACACTGGTATTTTGATAACAGTAATGACAGTTAAAATAATGAGCATGGTATTTTAGTTAGCAAAGAAGGAAAAGAACAAGGAGAGTGCAGTGGTGACAGGCAGTGAGCAAGAGAGTGAGGCACCGGCTGAGAGCGGAGTGGAAGATGATGTGATTCCGGCTCCTAAGGGTCATGTTGAGTTTAATCCAGCAGTAGTTGTTGATGCACCCAGGGATACACCAAATGTTAAGGTAAGCTCTTTTGTTTGACATTTAAATTGGGAACACAAAAAATATGATTACTACTATAGGCCTGTTGTTTTACTGAGATGGTGCCAGAGGTAGCTGCATGGTGTATGTGGGTGTTGAGGCCCATCAGCGGGTGCCCTCCTGCAACGTGCAGCTACCTCATTATAACATTTTTTGTTTATTATCAACTGCGGGGAGGGAATGGTTGATTTTCTTACTAATATGGCTTCAGGAATGTACTGATTGAATTTTATAAATACATACCATACCATATTTCAATCTGTTTTGCAAGTATTTCTTAATGCACTTTTCTTTTTATTATCTTTAGAGATAAATATCTTTTAAACTGATTCGTTGAAATTCTTTGTGAAGCAAAATCAAAATCAGTACTACCTATCACTTGCTGAATTGGCAACATTGCATGATGGGATGCATTACAATAACATCAAAGTTTTTATCATGTTATTTATGTTATAATATGTTATCTTAAAAATGTATGTTTTACAAAAGATAAAGTTCTAAGTTATCAAAATCATATTAAGAATACATTGGTTTTGAATTACTTTTAAACATTTTTATATGAAGGACCTTTAAAGCGCATGCATTTATGAGGAGCTCGTGGCTAAGTAACAACAGCCGCACTGGTCGATCCATCAGGTTAAGCTACGCTTGCCGGGGTTGGTCAGTGGATGGGTGACCATCTTTACATACCGAGAATCCTCCGTGCCTCGGAAAGCACGTTAAGCCGTTGGTCCCGGCTGTCATTCGTGGATCTTTGACAGTCGTTACGAGTCGTCAGGAGCCCGAAAGTCTGACACCAGTCTTACCAAGGGGTATCGTATTACCCAGTTACTGGGTTGTGGAGGTCAGATAGGCAGTCGCTCCATGTAAAATACTGGTATTCAGCTGCATCCGGTTAGACTGGAAGCCGACCCCAACATAGTTGGGAAAAGGCTAGGCAGATTGATATGAAGGACCTTTAAAACACTACACTTTGAAATAGTCTTGTTTCACTTGACTAATTCTCCACTAATGAAGTTTAGGTATGCTATTGATTTCAAGGGCTCTATTGAGAGGGTTTATTTTATTTGTATAAGACTTTCATTTTGGGAAATTATTCTAATTAATTTTAAACTTATATATCCTTAATACAATTAATAGAATTTCTTCACTTGGGATTAAGGAAACTCTGTAGTATAACTGCATCTTCTTTGTGGGTCAGTGTGGGATATTGAATTTAAAATTGATTAAAACTGGAATGCAATAGGATGGGTGAATGCTGTTAACTATAAGTAGATTACACCAATGGTAGATTGGATGAGTCGGGTCCACTACAGTGGGACACTGTCTGTGCAGATCCGCAAACGCGGCAAGGACCCTAAAGTAAAGCCGATACTGATAAACAAAGAGGATCCGAGTTGCGTTAATGATCTCAGCGTGGTGCCAGAGTCCACCACAACCACTGTCGCCAACCACTTTGAAGAAATGCATCCCAAAGATGAGTTTGAATTGATGCATTCTTCACTGGTAGCGGAAAAAGTGAGTCTACACCATCAAACGTTGTATGTGTCGCCGATGTTGTGTCTCTGTGTGTGTCCGTAGACATGTGTCGCGTTGTTGTAGTAGAGTAGAGAGCATAATAAAGCATTCATTAGTTCATCGGTTTTGGTTTAAAATTTATTTACAATATAATATAGTAGTACAATATTCATTTGTTGAATATATTATATATTCAGCTGCATCTGGTTTGACTGGAAGCCGACCCTAACGGACTTGGGAAAAGGCTAGGCCGTTTGATTGACAGTAGTACAATATGATAAATTCAGGTTTTTTGCAAAATATGTTGAAGTACCAGTAAATTGAAATGAATTATTTAGAAATTGCCACCTAGTTTGCATGTGCTTTTGTACTAACTATCACTGAACTGAATTCTTAGTTACAGTAATGTGCTCCACTCATTTTCATTATTTACATCATTAAACACGTGTCAGAGTCGTGTTCTCCGTATGTGTCTGTATCACTGTTTTATGTCGTGTCGTGGCTTCATTGTAAGTCTTTTATATCACTATCGATGCACGCACGTTCATAAGCATGATTTAATACAAAATAACAATCGTTTTTATGTATGTTCTGATAATAGCATGTCATTTAATATAGACATTACACTGCGATAGCGTAATATAAAAATACTTTTAGGCTCCAGAGAAAGTGGAAGAAGTTGTGGAGAAGAAGGATTACAAACCAGTGAAAGTAGCCAAAAGTGCCAAGATAGTTGTCAAACCCCCAGCGCCTGTTGAAGTTGTTAAGGAAGAAGTGACTCGTGAGCGACACAACAGTGGTGAAGCACCGAAGGATCAGCGCAAAGGTGCATATACATATTATAATATAAAAATAGTAAAATACCCCTATAACACGAAATTACATACAAATTATAAAGCCAAGCCAGTACTTATTGTCAATTGAGTATGAAAAAAATTATAAAGATAAATAATCACAATTAGCATCTAGAGCCCTAGGATGTAATGTCAGTAAACTTCAGGCAAGAAGACGGAGAAGAAGTTTGTCGAGGAAGTGCCGGAGGTTGTCCGCGAGGAGGTGGTGCCGCCACTGAACGCGCCGCAGCCCAGCGAGCTGACCACAGACAAGCTGCTGAGACAAGCGCTGGCCAATGCGCCGCCGCCCGCTTCCTCCCCGCCCCCCAAGAACAAGAAGAAGAAACCAGAGCCCAATGTACTCTCGCTTATGGGTGAGAATTGTTCTTCTTTTATTATTTCGATGCAAAGTTTTGTAGTAAAATGCTGAGTTAGCACTGCCAGTGTGGCAAACAATGCCTTGCATCCGTAATTGACCAGTAGCCAAGGGAATTCAGACGCGCGAAATCGTGCGAGCTTTTATGGTATACCACTATACAGGAGGCATTTATAAATAAAAGTTGGCAACTGATTGCTTTCTATAAGTATTAACTACCATATTACGCCAAGAAGTGAAGTTTCGGTCTGGTCAACCGCACGTCATAATACTTTTTTTATTTCGTAGCAGTTAGGGTGTGTTTAGTTGAAGTGTACAGCAGTATTTTGATGCAACTTTGTGGTCAGCAGCGGGCGACAGCGGCGGGGTGAACGTGGGCGAGCTGGTGCGCGTGGTGCGCGACGCGGCTCTGTCACGCACGGAGATACAGATCCTGACCGACGCGCTGCTCAACAAGCATCACGACCCGCTGCCGGAGCACTCGGAGTGGACTGAGGTATGTACTCGTTACGAAATTTAAATATTTTATTCATAGGCCTACTACATAAGCACTTGTCCACCGTGTTGCACCGTGAAATTTTAGAAGCTAGGTGCATGGTTCCAAATGGTTGTTTCCTATGAAGAAAAGCCGCCAAGAAACTTTTACAATGTTTCTAAATAACAGTGTTAATAAATATGGGAGGATAGTGTAAAACAACATAGCGTCATCTGTGTGCACCCAAACAAATGTAACTTTGTAGTTGAAAAACATGTTCTCCGATACGGAATGTATGGGAGAACATGTTTTTGCAACCGCAAATGTAAGTTGGTCGATTATTACTCGTTAATAAAGCTTAATATTTCGCAAACGAATCTGACTGATTGAATCCAAAAATAATTATGACAAGCTCACAATATTTTTGAACGACCTTTCCAGCGACACCTCACACCATAGGATAGATGAGAAAATAAAACATCCCCACTTTACGTGTAGGGGAGGGACCCTAAAAAACCTTTTTTTTTTCATGATTTTATTTTACCACTTTGTCGGTGTGATTATTATGTATCCTCACGCCAAGTTACAGCTTTCTAGTACAAAGAGTCTCTGAGTTAAGCCTATAGCAAAACTATAAGGGTTCCTTGTTTACTACGGAATCCTAAAAAATCAACCAACTTGTGTATTCAACACATAACATAACATCACCCATAAAGTCACAGTATGAATATTTATACTACAATCACAATACAATGTACCATCGAAGAAGTTCATATCTATGCACCGTAAGGACTATTTCTGCTTGCAGTGCTCGGCCGCCATAGAACCGGGTTTGTAACAGATGTGTTCATCGCGTTCACGGGATTTTGTTTTCAAATTGCTTAGATATGAAATTCTTC
The DNA here is from genome assembly GCA_947364205.1 of Agrochola lota. Lineage (NCBI taxonomy): Eukaryota > Metazoa > Arthropoda > Insecta > Lepidoptera > Noctuidae > Agrochola > Agrochola lota. The sequence continues at coordinate 11,775,831 of OX376235.1, read as the reverse complement.
GATGGTACACCCACAATCTGTATACAGGGTGGCGGGGACATCGAAGCGAAAACTGTTACCATGGATTCAGTTCATGATTCTGAACCCCCCTGAGTTGAAATTATTCGTCGGTTATTTACAAAAAAATCTGCAATTCCATACATTTTGACCGCGTAGGTCACTTTTCTATGAAACAGCAGATTTTTGTTGCCACCTTGTATATAAAAATCAATTGCCGTGCATTAGTCTCGCCAAAACTCGAAAATGGTTGGATCGGTTTGGATAATTATTTTTTTGTTTTGTTCGCCTGTATCAGGGCTGGCATAACAATGTTTAAAACTTTAAACGAACAGTGTTTTTTATTAAATGTTTAAAATATTTTAAACACTGAGAAGAGAACATGGTTTTAAAACTAATTTTAATAGCGAATGAATGGAAATAAATGCAAAGTTTAAAAAATGTTAAGGACTTGAAATAGAGCAGCTGGAAAAGAAATTAGTACGTCGCCGGTAAAGTCCCGTTCTGTCGTTTGTCGAAAAGAGGTAATTCCCCGCAATTATTTTGGGGACTTCCTTTATTTAAATGTATTATTGTATTAGGTAATACTGTAAGGTAATTCCCCGTCTAAGAACGAACATCGAAATTCGAATTTCGGAACGTAGGTAGGTACATACAGGGTTTATGTAAGTGGTTCAGCATCTGTGTTACGTATTTAGATTGTAACACAAATGCTGAACCATTGTCATATTTTATTATTTACAGAATAAACAATTTCATTTCATTTCATAAATCGAACAAAAGAAAAAAAACCTCTTGTTTAAAACATTTTGAACTTTTGCTTTATAAACTTAAAAAAAAAACGTTTTTTTTTCCAACGCTAGCCTGAATACAGGGGTGCCTAAGGAAAAAAAAAAATTAAAAACCAAAAGGAAATGACACGTCGGTAAAAAAAAAAATCGGCTGTTTCATAGAAAAGTGCAATACCTACGCGGTCAAAATGTATGGAACAGCAGATTTTTTTTTAAATAGGGGTTTCAGAATCATGTACCCAATCATGGTAACAGTTTTCGCGTCGATGTCCCTGCCATCCTGTATAACTTGTGTATTCAACGTCATAAATTATGACGTAAAGTCGGATCTTGACGATCTTCTAACATATACATTGTAATGATAAGTCAAAGATTATCACTGTTTATTGCTTAAGACAATAAAGGTCAAACATTAATAATATTACATAATATTTCAAAGAAATTATCACTAAGATTTTATCTCATTACATGGTTCGAACGGAGTAGTGAATGTTTATAGATAACTAGCTGTTGCTGTTGCCCGCGACTTTGTCTGCGATCCAGGATGAATAGTAGCCTATGCCCTTCTCCAGGTCATGGTATACTCATGTACCAAATTTCATCCTAATCCGTTCCTCCGTTTTAGCGTAAAAGCGTAACAAACTAAAAAAGAAAATCACTTTCGCATTTATATTATTACTTAGGATTAAAGAACGATTTTACACTATTCTGAACCGATGCACGTTTAGCACTACGAGGGTCAGGTGACCACGAGACGGGCACTTACATAAATTGCCTTTACGTCGCTCAGCCATTGTGTGAATATATGCAGGACTTGTGCTCGGAACTATCGTATTGCCGCTCGCGCGCATCATGACAAAGAGGCTTGTGTCTTGTGAATTTGCATGATCTTGAATGTTGGATGTTAAGGCGACGATAGCCACCTCGACTTTTAATGATTTATACCGAAGATCACGTCTAAACAAGTCGTGTTAATGATTTGGAAAAAATGTATGTTAAATTAGAGTATTTTTTTTAAAACTTTGTACTTACTTGGATTTGTGAAAAAAATCACAGCAGTAGTATATATAACGAAATTATAAGGAAAACTATCACAGCTAAGTAGGCTGTACAGGTTAACGAGTAATAATCAACCAACTTAAATTTACAGTTTGAAAAACATGATCTCCCATACATTCCATATGAGAGAACATGTTTTTCAACTACAGTGTTAAGTTTGTTCTTGGGATAAATTCATCATTCAACTACGGAACCCTTCATTGTGCGTGGTCCGACACGCACTTGGCAGGTTTTTTATTTATATATGTGACATTCCCATTAAATTATCGTTAGTAAATAAACAGAAATACTTTTGTTACTAATAGTAACTAGTTGCTGCATTATACCATAACGCAGTGCAATACTTCATGGTATTTTCATTGCTCTTTCTTCCTTTACTTGCAATCGTCTTTTGTGACACCAAAATATGTTTAAATGAGATTAACAACTAAATCTTGTGTACCATACTGGTAGCAACTGTGTATATTGAAATACTTATTTGTATAATTATGTTTCTCTCAGGGTCCTAACGACCCCATACAGAAGCTAAAGAAGCAGCTGGCCGACAAGGAGAAGGCTCTCGCCGACGAGATCGAGGCCTCGCAGGCACTGCACGCCAAACTTAAGGAACTCAGGTAAAATGCAGACGGGCGTAGGACATGCTACAACTATCACCAGTTATACTACCATTTTCTTGACGCATGTTATCAGGTTGACTCAGACGTAAAGGCTAGTAATATGGGTGTCCGAAACTCTCGCGCATCAACTGATTTTTTTTAATATTTACGTTTGCAAGACCCATCAGATGACCTACAAACCATGCACATGGCGTGTATTTCAGAAGCGCACATTGCTCGTTACTAAAGCTTGATACTTTTAAATTCGTTAGTAAACTAGTGGCATGGGCCTTCCCTAAAGCTATAGGAAAATCTTAAATATAGAGTTGTAAGAGCATGGAATAGTATCCCGGAAAATGTTGTGACGGCTCCCACACTGAATTGCTTTTAGAACCGACTGGATAGATTAAAGGAGGACCGGACAAAACGGTCCCCACAACCAATAACAACCGCACATATGTCATTAGATAGGCATTTTAATATAGAACAATAACTACTCTAGCAGTTCATTTCAAATCGCTGTGTGAAAAAAGTTATGGCGATGTTTAGTAGGACTGACCTGCTATCTAATTACGCAACACATTTTCGATTTGCAATTGAGTCAAATTGGTTTCGTTTGACTAGAATTGCTTTCAAAAGTTGTAAATTGAAAGCAATTCTAGTCAAACGAAACCAATTTGACTCAATTGCAAATCGAAAATGTGTTGCGTAATTAGATAGCTGGACGCTAAGATAACGCAACCCTAAAATAGTTAATCACTTTTGGTGGTCTTAGTTTGGTTAGTTAACTTAATTGCAAATGTATGCATGCCGATGATAATACAGTAGCAGTATGCAGTAGCAGTTGCAGTAGCAGTAGTACCTTTGAGCTGGTCTGATGAAGACCCTGGACGCTAGATAACGGAACTCTTGAATGGCTTTTAGTAAACCCACAGAGTGTGGACTCATTAGATGTGTCTCAACGAGTCCTGTTCTTTTTACCTGATGACGAGGACCTGGTGATTGACCTGGCCGCTAGATAACGGAACTCTTGAATGGCTACTAGTAACAACTTTTTTCACACAGCGATTTGAAATGAACCGCCATAGTAGTAATTGTTCTATATTAAAATGCCTATCTAATGACATAATATGTGCGGTTGTTATTGGTGCTTAGACCAGCTTCCATATATTTTTGCCGATTCTCCTTTATCCAAGCTATTTGAGACACGCATGTGTGTCTTACCAAAATAATAATAATAACTACAAAATATTACAAAAACGCATACCTATAGTCTATCCTAAATCTCGGACGCAGTTTACATTGTTTGTCCCAACTAAGAATTCCGACGACACTAGCGCCAATAAGCCGTACAACGTATACAGTATTAAATCGTAATACGGACCACACTACTTCGGGCACACTTCGGTGGCAACCCAACAAGCAAAATAATCCTGGAATGCGATTTTATAATGCTACGTGGACTTATAAAACTCCGATGATAGTTTTGGTGGTTGCTACTGCGCTTTTAACAGCATAAATACATGCTGTTTTTACTCAAGTACGTTTAATCCTATAATTTGTACTTAAATCGGTAAATAGGATCATATTTCCTGACAAATATAGGATCAAGACTCCTATAAAAGCATGAAAGAAGAGTAATTGCACTCAGGAGTAATTACTCCGGTAACTCAGACTTATATGCGCCTATAAGATAACATCTGCGGACCATTTAAATCTTAATACTCCTGTAGGAGCATGTACCAGGAAGATATACACTGAGGAGCAATTACTCTTGTTATTTTTACTTATAACCTCATATAAGCTAATATTTTATGATCAATTTAAGTAAATTAAAGTTAAATTACTGTAAATCATTTATGTATCTGGTTTGGTTTTACATAAACTTAAAAGTAAGTGTTAAATGAATTACATATCCACGTTTTAAAAATAATAAATCACCAAGATTATAAAAAAAAAAAAAAAAAAAAAAAAAACATTTCACAAACAATCCTCTTAAGAAGCCACTTTTGCTTGTTAACGACCAGTAAAGGCGAAAACGTGCTTTATATCGTTTTGCAAATTCTATTGTAGGATTTGATTTGAATCGATTTTCATCTGGGCATTCCAGAACCCTAATCGGTAACAATGGCGAATCTTTTTCGGTTTTGAGATAACCCAATATAGAACCAATACAGTTTTATTGGTACTATGTCACTCTTGGAAATGCTAAAAAGACTTATTTTAGCACTATGTCATACTTGGAAATGCTCACCAAGAAAATGGCAGCTGCCTTCATAATATTTATTTAATATTAATTAATACTAAAATGTAAATAAGCAAATTTCAAAAGGCGCTTTAATTTTTTTATCAAAACCATGATAGATTTCACAGAAAATTCACATTCCCCTACGAATAAGCTATAAGACCAACAATTTGACAACAATAAGATTTTGTTTTTCTACTAAGGTTGACATTAATACATTCTGATTCATATAGGTAAATACTTCCCCTCAAGATGTTAATAAATATTTTTTTACAGAGCAAAACAAGCGATACACTCACTTCGACTGTTCACTATATATTATAGAAGCATTTCTAGGCGCGTATTAATCTCATTTTTGACTATAACTTACTTATATTGAGATTTACAGGAGTAATTGCATTGACGTAACTCAATTACAGGAGCAATATAGGCGTATATGGAACTTCAGCGGTCTAATATAAATACGTTATAAGTAAAAGTAGACTTATAAAGTGGGCCCTTTTCGAGACTTATATGCAGATATAAGTCTCATATAGTCCTCGATAAATGATGGTTCTAGGATAGTTTAAAAACCACTTTTTGCTAGTTGGGAATGTATCGACTTGTTGGCAGATAAATTAACTTTTATTTTGTTTTGCATTTGATTAGTTAGTTATATTCTCAACATCATTTTAAAATCTACCTATCACAGCTTTTTTGCGTTATTTGTGCCCTATAGTGATAGTTTTTTTATTTACGTGAGTTTGTGTTTGTTTGTGGTTTAATACGGTGTCATTTTGATATGAATAGAAAGCTTGATAGAATTAGTAATGTTCCAGTTCGTAGATTTGTTGTACTGATTTCATGATAAATTCACGTGTAGGTATTTTGTTTCCACCTATTCCCTTCGCATTTTATTCGTTATAACATAATTTTAGAATCTATTAATAAATAGACTGTTTTTCTTTTGAGGTAATAAATTTTGATGTTATCTTGAGTTTATGAGAACTGAACTATTTTTTCTTCGGCTTCCCTCTATTGGACGTTGTAGCTTGGCTAAACTAGTAATGTATGGGTAAACCAAAAAAGGTATGCTATTCTTTTTTCCGAATTCAAAAAGTTTTTAGAAATTGCATAGAATTGTTAATCCATGATTTAGTAATCATGGTAATACAGAAAGTACTTCCATTGTAACAGCTCTATATTAAATCTCTCATCATCGCGCGTGCGTATTTGCGAAGATAAACGATGATTCTCGAAGCGCTTACTTTTCTTGGGGAATCTGTACATTGTATCCGCTCACGATAGCCTCGATCACGAAAACTTGTGTGTGGCAGGACTACGCTGAACGCGGAGCGGCTGCGCGCGGCGGCGGCCGCGCGTGGCGGCGAGCAGGCGGCGGCGGCGGCGCGCGCCGAGCTGCACGCGCAGGCCGCGCGCCTGACGCGCTTGCTGGACGACAACCATCAGCTGGCGCAGGACAAACTCATGGTGAGCTTTTTTATACTCGTCACGTCTGTGAAGTTTCGCCAATTCAATTTAGAAAGTCTTGACTCTCCAAGAACCTAGTTTTGTCTTGTTCGGTGTGTAACGTGTTTATATTTGTGTAGCTGCAGGCCAAGCTGGGCGTGGAGGGCGAGGCGCAGGCCGCGCGCGTTCAGATGGAGCTGCACATCCAGAGACAGTCCGAGGTGAGCCACACTTTATTTTGAGCTTTAATAAGAGTTGTATTGGCACAAATAGTTACTATTTTCGCGTGCAGGCGGAGGCTTCGCTGGTGGCACAGCTGACGGCGCTGCAGGCGGAACTAACCGCGCACGCGCTGGAGGCGGGGCAGCTGCGCATGGAGGCGGGCGCGGCCAGCGACGCGTGCGCCATGGCGCAGCAGCATGCCGCCGACCTGGCGCAGCAGCTGCAGGTACCTGTACAACTAACTAACAGCTAACCGGCGCAGCAGCTGCAGGTACCTGTACAACTAACTAACAGCTAACCGGCGCAGCAGCTGCAGGTACCTGTACAACTAACTAACAGCTAACCGGCGCAGCAGCTGCAGGTACCTGTACAACTAACTAACAGCTAACCGGCGCAGCAGCTGCAGGTACCTCTACAACTAACTAACAGCTAACCGGCGCAGCAGCTGCAGGTACCTGTACAACTAACTAACAGCTAACCGGCGCAGCAGCTGCAGGTACCTGTACAACTAACTAACAGCTAACCGGCGCAGCAGCTGCAGGTACCTCTACAACTAACTAACAGCTAACCGGCGCAGCAGCTGCAGGTACCTGTACAACTAACTAACAGCTAACCGGCGCAGCAGCTGCAGGTACCTGTACAACTAACTAACAGCTAACCGGCGCAGCAGCTGCAGGTACCTCTACAACTAACTAACAGCTAACCGGCGCAGCAGCTGCAGGTACCTGTACAACTAACTAACAGCTAACCGGCGCAGCAGCTGCAGGTACCTCTACAACTAACTAACAGCTAACCGGCGCAGCAGCTGCAGGTACCTGTACAACTAACTAACAGCTAACCGGCGCAGCAGCTGCAGGTACCTGTACAACTAACTAACAGCTAACCGGCGCAGCAGCTGCAGGTACCTGTACAACTAACTAACGGCTAACCGGCGCAGCAGCTGCAGGTACCTCTACAACTAACTAACAGCTAACCGGCGCAGCAGCTGCAGGTACCTGTACAACTAACTAACAGCTAACCGGCGCAGCAGCTGCAGGTACCTCTACAACTAACTAACAGCTAACCGGCGCAGCAGCTGCAGGTACCTGTACAACTAACTAACAGCTAACCGGCGCAGCAGCTGCAGGTACCTCTACAACTAACTAACAGCTAACCGGCGCAGCAGCTGCAGGTACCTGTACAACTAACTAATCGCTAACCGGCGCAGCGGCTGCAGGTACCTGTACAACGAAGTAACAACTAGGTGCACTCACCGCATTCACGGTTATATTTAATCAAAGAAATCTAGTACAAGGAAATGTAACTCTGACTCTCTCTTATCAATCTAAAGGTCAAAATCTCCTCTCGTTTCCCTCTTTATCTGTGTTAAAGACAGTGTAGGTTCCTAATAGTGCGGCATGATTCACGTGTAGATTGTTGTGCAGGACGCCAATCGCGCGTGCAGCGAGCTAGAGCAGCAGCGGCAGTGCGCCGCGCTCGGCGAGCAGCGTGCCGGGCAGGAGCTGCGCCAGGCGCAGGAACGACTCGCAGGTAAATTAAGGCGAAAGCGCCCGGTTGTTCTGTGTAATAATATAAATCTTTGCTTGTTCAATTTTTTTCTTTTATTTCTATTTGCAATAAGTCGTCAGACCATAAGCGAATCCGTTCCATGTCAAATGGCGTTGTGGAGGAGCAGCCAATGCTTCGCCTCCCACTTATAGAAGGCGGTTCCTCTTCAGCCTTTTCACCACCGCTGTCGGGTTTAACAGTTCCTTAACTAGTGTGTTTGGATGCATGGTTAGGCGACCTTGTGTTATTTTTTGTATCGCTCGATATCAGAGTTTATTGATGGCATTTGTTGATAGTCGTAGATCTCGTCGTTCCTAGGGAACCAAGGTGCATTTGCTATAGATCTCAGGATTCCATTTTGGACTCTTTGCAGGCAGAGTATATTGGTTTTGCTGGCAACGCCCCACAATTGGATCCCGTAGGTCCATATTGGCTTAAGTACCGAGTTGTAGATGAGGAGTTGGTTGTCTACAGAGAGCACAGAGTTTCTTCCCATGAGCCAAATACAGGTTGCAGAAGTTGTGGTTAATCACGACCATTTTATTTTTAATGTGATGCTTCGATGTTAGGCGCCTATCCAAGTGAAAGCCAAGATGCTTTACACAGTCTGTGTGTGGTAGGGTATCAGGACCGAGTCTAACAGGAGGGGTGTTTCCGTGCCTGAGCGTGAAGGTGATATGGTGAAACTTGGATACACTGGCACGAATCCGTCACAGAGCCATTTATGAATTTTGTCTAGCTGTTTCTGGAGTCTTGCTGGCCATTTCTGGGTTTTCATCAACTGATAAATAGGCTATGTCGTCGGCCTATCAACATAGGCCGACGACATAGCCTATTTATCATGCCATCTATTGCTATTGTTATGCCATCCAATGTGGGTAGATCTAATATAAATATGTTGTACAACACTGCGCCTGGGTTCAAAATAAATGGCTCTAGAAAATGATCCAAAAAACATAACCCATTAAATGCCAATTACACCAATGAAACTAAAAGCGCTCAGCACATCTAATATATGTATAGGTGTCAATATACCACAAAAATGATGAACAATCAATTCGCGAAAACATCCAAACCAAAAAAATACAACAAATAACTAAAATCAATACATTAGTATGCATTATCGTTATTGTGAAAATAAATGATAAGAGTGTGGAGCAAGTAAATGAGTTTGTATTTTTGGGGAAGTCTGTTTATATGAGATGGAACGATTGTTGAAGATGTGGAAAGGTGAATGCGGGAAATGGTGCTATACATGCAATTGTGACCAACCAGTTGATGACTCGACTGACTGTTCACAATGATGTGCTGGTGCCTACGCTTATGCATGAAAGTGAATGTTGGGTGTGGCAATGCGTTCCTTGCGAAGCATGTGTGGTAGATGTAGAAGGTGCTTAGATGGTTTGGTCATGTTGAGACAATGTATGAAAGGCGACTCAGAAAAAGGTAATTACAAGGCAGATGTGAGTGGAAAAGCGGAGGGGTTTGTTGAAATGTCGGCCGATTGTCTCACTGGGCGTATGAATAGAGGATGCACGAGCGGCATCCTCCATAGGCAGTTGTCTCACAAGGTGCCTCATTTTTTTTTACCAAGCTGCTACCGCACTGTTTTATACGGCAATGTTTACAAGCCAAATATCAATAGCCAAATGCGCGGTCGGTCGGTGCCGACGCGCTGAGATGACGTCGCGATGTCCTTCGGGACTCCGCATCAATCTCAAATTTTTCTAGATACAAACACCACGACACCAAACACTCTAGTAACGTCAATTTCTGCTTTAAAACGCGACACTCAGAGCTTGCACTGATCCAGTCTATTGAATATTACACTGGAAAAGTTTGTCTGGTTCAAGTAAATTAACGTAATGTAATGTTTTCAGCCATGGCAGAGCTTCAAAATGAAGTGCAGAGATTGGCGAGCCGCGCCCAGAGTGCAGAGAGTAATGTTGAGATAATAAAGGAGGAGTTTGAAAAACAAAAACTACAGGTTAATAACAACAGTAGTGTTCATTTCAAAATTTTGCTTTCGAGGTTGCCTTTTGTTATAAATTTTGATTTCGAATTTTAATTAAGTTTTTGATTGTGATACAACGGACATTTCTTATTTTCTTACTTATAAAAAATTGCTGTTCCAACGTTTATATAATGTCTTATGTTTGCTCAGTTGTCGAATGAAATCGCGTCGCTGCATGAACAGCTGGCCGCGCGAGAGACTGAATTGGCTGAAATTAAACAGTTGAAAGCAGCGCCTGCGCAAAATGGACTGCCTTCCAACGATCAACTTAAGGTTAGTATTCTAATTATACATTGTAAAGAGTAATGACTTATTTCATGGCCATCTTAGCTATTGTCATAGATTGGGCCCATTTTATCATAAATACTAAACCAGCTGTGGTAGATTTTCGTCAGGACCTCCACGTATTAACATGTATAAGACAACAGAGGGCAGTAACAACTGATTGACAAATTGAATATCTAATTATATTTGCCTTTTGTCCATTGTGTCGTAAGTATAAAGTGTGTTGTTGTCAGGCGGCGGAGCTGGCGAAGGTTGAGAGCATAGTGGAGTCGCTGCGGGACGAGCTGGCGGCGGCGCAGCGCGGCGCGCGCGAGCAGCGCGAGCAGGTGGCGCGCCTGCACGAGCAGCTGCGCGCCTACCAGGACAAGAACAATGTGAGCCCAAGCCACTGCTACTGCATACGTACTATAATAATGCCGACTTACTCTACAGCTCATTATTACAATAGCTTCGCGCCAGAGACACTGACCAGTGACAAATCGTATATTTTTAACAATAAAATTGACACTATAATTTTAAAAAATGCAAATTATTCGATTTTTCATGATTTAAAATGATAATTTTAATCTTGAGCGTAATTAATTATAATCTTCAATTCTGTTACTTATGGTTGGCCTAGACAGTTTGGTCACCATACACGAATTTTAAATGTCGTGTTTCCACCCTTCTACTTGTAAATTCTTTCATATAGTCTTAAAATAACATTGCATGGTTTTATAGTAAAACTTAACTTTTAAATCTATTTTATTTTTATCTTTTAACCCAATTAATGAAGCTACTTGACTCGTCCCGCATAGGAATTGCGAACTAAAAACTGGAAAGTAATGGAGGCGTTACAATCTGCCGAAAAGTCTCTTCAGACGAAAGCGGCAAGTGCGATGCCGGCCCAAGACTCACTGCGCGTAAGTCCCCGCTTTATCTACTGTACATACACCAGGCGACCTATGTGCAATGTTACCGTGTACACTCGCATGTACCATCTTCGGCCGGCTTCGCTTTGTTGTTTATATTTGTTGCTAACATATTCATGCAATTCCTATAGTTTGAAAATATTAAGTAATCAATTCTTATGATGTAGAGTTAAAAAGTACAGGTATTACCGTGAACACCAAATGTCGTGCAGTTTTGGTTTTTATGAGATCAATTTCACATTTATCTATTCTTGAATGTTTATTTTCTTCTAACTGAACTATTTCAATAGTTGTCTATGTCTTAAAACTTAAATGTTGACTGCCCTTGGTGAGCACATTTTCGAACAGATTTGCTTGTTGTAACAGGAGGCCATCGCGAAAGCACAAGAGGCACAGTACAACGAAGTCGCAAGCGTGTTACGTGAGGCGTGTCCAGGGGTCGCGCCGGGAGCCGGAGCCGGGCGCGCGTGGCTGCAGAGCTTCGCGCGCGACGTGGCCGCGCAGCTCGCGCGCCCCGCGCCCGCGCCCGCGGCTCTGCCCGGCAGCGACGAGCGGCTCAAGGACTTGATCCAGCAGAATGACCAGTCGCAAAGTCTTGTCGAGAAGTACAAGAGGATCATCGACGATACTGTAAGTTTTGCCTTGTAGTAAGACCGACTAGTATGCCGTAACGGCGAACGGCATGACGCTCTCTTATGCCGTCTTGCCCCCTCTCCGCCACCTCTGTTTTCGGACACATATTTTTTTTGTACACCACTCTACACTACACCTATCTCAGCGCACATGTCATAAGTTCACAACCCTGGAAAATTGTGCTAAAACGTGTTGTATGAAACAGGAAGGAGTATTAAGCCGCCTGCAGCAGAATGTTACGTTAGAGGAGCAGCGATGGGCGCAACAGTTGGCTGAAAAGCAACGCGAACTAGATGATCTCAGACAGCGCACCGTTTTGCAGGTATTTTGTGAACTACATTTTATGTACAATCTATTCATAATTATGTAATGAACACACCGCCCTTGCATTCAATTATTTAAAAAATTGTTTTGCATAATATGCAACTTTTTGCCATCGATTTTGCCGGCGTCCAACCGTATGCGGGTGAAATTGTAGCATCTTAATATCTTTGTTCTAACCGTATCCGTATACTAACATCTAAACTAATATTATAAAGAGAAATGATTTGATTTTTTGTGTTTGTAACAAACAAACACAAAATATCAAATCTTTTCTCAACGCTTTCACGCTCAAACGGTTGAACGGATTTGGATGAAAGTTGGCACACAGATAGACCATTACCTAGCTTCAGAAATATTTTTTACACGCTGTGCCCGTGGGTTCGCCCGGATAAGTCTCGATCCCGGGGGAATATCGGGATAAAAAGTATCAGTTTAGCCGTTTTAGCGTGCAAGCGTAACAAACAAACTCACTTTCGCATTTATTTATTTTTTACGATCCCTGTAGTACGTAGTTTCCCGTGGGATAATTTCAGACCTCCATCCGGCCGAAGTCGCGGGCAAAAGCTGCTACGGTATACTTAATATGGCTGATGGCGTAACATAATTTTATTGCAATTTACTATTTTACGTAGGAACCTCTGGCGTTCGCATACTCCTGCATAGAAAAGTCATTGCCTGCTATCGTAGAGGAGGTACTTACAGAACAGTGATCGTTGTGTTTGCACTCTGTGTGCTTTTGTGTTCCTATGTCAAGGTCACAGAGACCTTAGCGTGATATCTTTTGTTTGTATGACTTGAGTTTATGATCCAATGAATATACTACATAAATATCTTTGTTGAATAACCGCGTGATACAACAGAACCGCGGCTGTTGATAAAAAAAATGGAATTATAAGACATGGTTAAATAACTTTCAGGGTTTCAATACAGCCATGATCTTATTAATATAATTATTTAAAATCATAGAAAAAATAATTAAAAAGTTATTTCAATATTCATGATCTGCTGTCCTACAACTGCTCTACATTTAATAAACCTGAAATCTTGGGGATTAAGGCATGGAAAGGAAACATGTTACATGTAAAAATAAATATTCCGTTTAATTGCAAACTTTTCATCTATCGGCAGTGGGTCTTATCCTTTTCATTACTTGTTCAGATGAACATTTTGTTTTTCTCCTATTATGATTGTCGAACAATGTTACTGCGCATACGCTGGTGATGGTGCTAATGTATTATTTAAAACGTATTCACTATTTACTGCATTTCCCACAGATGCAAAATAAAATCGACTCATTACAAGAGGAGCTGCATCAGGCTAAAACATCCATTCACAACCACACGTTTGCTGATGCAGAACGGAGTGCCGAGGTTTGTTGGGCTAATGTTATTGCCAAGAAGTGTGAGATAAGAGAGCAACGTTTCAAGAGTGTATTACGTTCAATATACAGGGTGTAGGGGCCATCGACGCACAAACTGTCATCATGAACTTGGTGCGTGATTCTAGACTTGGGTTACTGCTCGTCCCGATACGTCGGAACATGTCACCGTTAATAGTGGGGTCCCGACGCGTCCTGACAATCTATAAAATATCCCGACAAATACATTTAGTCGACACTTTTCAATGTAAAATGAATTATAATATGAGTTGTGAAGAATTTTATAAATTCGTAAAAGGTAACCGACAATAGGGATGATGCCTGGGTAAAAAAAAAAAAAATCTAATTAGTCCGTCAGTCAAATAAAAACAGATGGACTAAAAAAAAAAATTTTAGTCGTCATCCCTATTATTGTCCCTATTATTGTCTAAGTAATTTTTTATTAATATGATAAAGCAAAAAATACACACACGTATTTTTTGCTTTATCATATTAATAAAAAATTACTTAGATAAAACGCATTTTAAGTTGGGTAGTGGGGGTCGCTACGTCACTAGTATGTATAAAATCTACATACTCGTGACGTCATGGCACATTTTACCTCAATGTATCGCCGTAATCTTTAGATTACGTAAAAAAAGAAAAAATGCGGGTCTAATATTTTTTTATAATCTCAAAGATGGACTAAAAAAAAAAATTTTAGTCATCATCCCTATTATTGTCCCAGGTGAAATCATCTGTTAAATATAAAAAAGAACGATTGTATTTTCAGTAAGTAATTAAAAAGAAATGAGCAACTCGGTTTTGGTTTATTCACCTACAAAATTTTCAAAAATGTCCCGACGGTGTCTCGGGAAAATATACCCTATTCTAGACCTACCAAAGTTCAATTTATTCTTAGGTTATTAAAAAAACCGATGAAAAATTTCTGCGCTGGGTGGTCTAGAAGCATGTGCTGAATAAAAGTAACAGTTTGCGCGTCGATGTCCCTTACACCGTTTATTTTATAAAATATTTACCGTTTTTTATTTACTTCTGTTTACAGGAAAGACTTATGGCTGGTTTGTCTGACAAACACAATGTAGACGTTAGCAACGGACCATTACAGGTAAATATTACTTTTCTTTTGACAATCATATTAGGGGATGATGACTAAAAATTTTTTTTTAGTCCGTCTTTGAGATTATAAAAAAATATTGGACACGTATTTTTTCTTTTTTTACGTAATCTAAAGATTACGGCGATACATTGAGGTAAAATGTGCCATGACGTCACGAGTATGTAGATTTTATACGTACTAGTGACGTAGCGACACCCCCTCCCCAACTTAAAATGCGTTTTATCTAAGTAGTTTTTTATTAATATGATAAAACAAAAAATACGTGTCTAATATTTTTTATTATCTGACTGACGGACTAATTAGAATTAATTTTTTTTTTACCCAGGCACCATCCCTATTGTAAAAGTCATTGTGTTGGACAGTTCCGAGTACTTAAAACAGTATTATAGAACGACCTACTACTATGTTGTAACTTACACAGGTGGGGCTCGAAGAAAAATAACAAGAGGCAAGCGTTCGTGACGTAGTATCGAAGTGTCATTCCTGTCCAGTGCGTGCGCTCGCGCACAGGTAACATAGATGCGCAGACGTCGCCGTCGCGCTGCCGCTCAGATCGATGTTACTATTAATCGATATCGGTAATTATATTATAAGGGACTCGCAAACTAATGTTCGGAATGTAAATTTACTGCGTTAATCATACACGACAACATACAGTCGCAATATCGTCCATTCAAGTAATTACGCAACTTGATATAAATTGCACCTGAATAATGTTGACGTTTGTGTTTTAACAGTGTGTACTTTACAATACATAAAAAATAAGTATACTCTTCATGCACTTCCCAATTTTATAAAAAATGCAATTATTAGTTTAACTTACTTTATATTATTGTTTAACATTTCACTTGATTATTGAGTAGTGTTGACCGGGCAGCATGTTTTGGCAGCAATGAAGGTTCTAAAATGATAAATTGCATCTCAGATTCATTTATATTTGTGTCGACTAGACTAATAGCTCAATAGGAAGAGTGGCAGCGTAGAATATGAATAAAAGATTCGCTAATCGACACATTGGAAACGAAAGTGAAGTTTAATATTTAAATGAATTGTGAAATGGCTGCCAGCCACTGAGACGTTAAGGGTTTCTTCAATCTTACGTTTTTCCCCATTCGACTATAGGATGCTGCAGTGCGTTGACACATTTATTATAAAACCCTGTGGCAAATGAATATTTAGAAATGTTGTGCAACACTAATTATTATTATTGATTGGGAGGATAAATAACTCGTACAAATACATTATAATGAGTAAATTATTTTAAAACTATTCCATTTCATATTATTTTGCGAGACCTAGATTCTTAACAAATTGTATCAGTGATTTTTGGGACTGTATAGGCAATACGATAATTTTATAACTAGTACTATTTGAACTACTTTGTATCGAATCCAATCATCGATACAATCAATCTATTTATCTGTCTGATTAAAAGATATTATTTAAATATTTATCAGTTAATATTTAATTGTGATGTGAAATAAAATCAATTCTTTGTGGCAATGAAGCAATGTTGATGATCTTAAAAATTACTATTTTATTTATAGAACTACCTAGTTAGCTTATAAATTATTTAAAAATAAAGTGTAAATTATGGCAACAAATATAATTATTGTGACATGCGATTGTACAATGGATAAAATTCCCATTTACCTAATTCTGATATACCCTATTTCTAATTTTCCGAATTAAAATTTTTCTATTCTTAATAATTTTAAGGAATGTTATTTACTCTTTAGAATTATATTATTATTTATAATTTTTTTTTTTATCTAGCGCATAATCATTTTGTCAGTGCCTTAGGGTAAGATTTGAATTTAAAATGCTGACTGTTTTATTTCTAGTAATAAATAAATCAAATGCTTGTTAAAGATACGATCTAATTTGAAGTTATTTTTATGTTATTTTTTAGTATTTCAATATAGTACGACGCGTGTAGTGGATCACTGTGTCAAATGTTCTGAATATTTAGTAGAACGCCCGCATCCATGAATAGTTTGGTTCTGCGTTTTCGTTTTTATTATGAACCTCGTTTTTGCAGTATTCGTTGTGATGCCGCTTATGGATTTAAAATATTGGACAAAATAATATTGACGTCTATGTAAAAAAATTATGTATAAGCTAAGCATGCAGAACCGCGTATATTTAAAGAAATCGCAGTTACCGAATCCGTGGATGCGAAGGGTCACCTGTTATAGAAGTAGTAATAATATTATGAAATCTAATTGTATAATACGTAAGCCACTTTGTATGATAAATAGAAAGACATCAAATAAACTATTTCCTAATTTCTTTATTTTATTATTTTCCACTTACCTCGCTACCAAATCCGAAAATTAAGATTTGAATATGTTTTTAAAGAATTCTGATGTTTATCTTTCCATATCCTAAGAGCACTTCTTCCTTACCATTACAGCGGCCCCGGAGGAGTAAACTCCTTGATATGCAATGGCCTCTGTAACCACATGAAACATTAGGTTCCAGGGGCTATAACCCGGGGAAGTTACGCCGAATTTTAGGCTAACTTTGCATTAATTTAAAACGGCGATGTTTTTCATTTAACGTGTAGGATATGGAGTATGGACAAGGGAGTATGTTCAAATGTATACCGCGAAAAGTTCACCCCCGCGAGTACGTTTTTTTTTTAAAGAAAACGATTTAATTTCAATTTTTTATGGTAGAAAAAAATATTAACAGATGGATGTTTATAGCATTGATGTAAATCGATAGTATGGAGTGTTTGTCGAAGAGATTAGGTATCACAAGTAGGTCAAAAAAATTAACATTTCCATCCACGGAAATTTCCATAGATACAAGAAAGAAGGAGATATGCCCGGTAGTGGAAAATGTATCGAAACCCAATGTCTCCAATTTATCCCTACTACCTAGCCTACAACTACACATGCGATCAGTAAACCCAATAAATACGAGGTCCCGCTCGCACTTGCAATTTACAAAGTCAAACAATTTATTTCAATTACTCACATAAAAGGCACTTCTGAACGTCAAGTCAGTACAAATCAGAACGTACTACACAATCAATTATAAACCTTATCTCATCAAATACAGCGTGCATTTACCATGCACCGTACAACTCACCCACACAAAAAGATCGATCGCTATCGTTGTGCTGTGAAAAAGCCATTTATTTTACATATACGCTAGTGATTGACTAAATCGGAAAGTTATCGATTCTCCCTTTTATTATTTTATTAACATTTTTGGGAGTTCCTGAAAAAATAATAAATAAAAACGACATATAATAAGATGATATAAATAAACAATAAGTAAGTACAAAAATACAATATTATGTAAATCAAAAAAATTCAACATTATGAGAAAATCTAAATGAGTATAAAACAAGATTTCGCATTTCTGCCCCTAAAACTTCAAGTTAAAATTTTGTTGCGATTCGTTTTGCCACTTGTCCGTTGCCATTCGTTTTTCCACTTTTCCGTTGAAGTTTCACTTCTACTTACTACCTGTGTAAGGTTTACTGCAAATTATGATTTGGTTAGGTTAGGTACATTTTAATAAATGCATTTTTTATTTAAATATATTTTATTTTATCAAACAAAAAAACTGAATTCAAACCGGAACCAAATAAAACATCCATAGTAGACTTATACACATACAAAGGAACATTAACAAATGCACATCTTTCGCCATCAATCTTCATTCGGCTCATCTGCGTTATAATCAACTAGCTGCCCGCCCCGGCTTCGTACATAGCACTAAGTACTTATCTACAGCGCACCTACCTACCTAATCTATCCTACCCTACCTACGCTACCTACGGCACTTCATTTCTTGACATTGACTCTCCTCCCGTACGTACTCCAGTGACGCCTACATTAAATAAGGTGCTGCCTACCTAGCCGAGCAGGGTGAGCGGCTACCACGTAACTTTTTTCTAATACTTACATTTTTAAACTCGTGATATCTTTCGAATGGAATGTCCGAATTGAATAATTCAAAAGTTACATAAAGGTATTGAAGCAGTCTTGAATATGAAGTAATTTATTTTGATAAGGATTACCTAATACCAAGATACAAATAAAGAGCCTTTTCTAGCGGCGGCATTTCAATTATTTTTTTGATATATAAAAGAACACTTCTTGTGGCATAACTATGTATAATAATTAATAATGAATAATGTGTTCTGGAAAGACGTAGTACATTATTTTATTCCATCATCAATAGTTTTCGCAGCGCACGCGATGTAAAGAATATTTTAGATAATTTTTTTTTAATTGAAGTTCCCGAGGACACCACGTTTTGCCATGTCCGTCTGGCTGTCCGCGGCTTACCTCAGAGACTCAAATCAAATCAAATAATTTATTTGCATAATACATGTTAAAAAGGTGTTACAGGTATAAAAGGTACATTGTATTATAACCTAATAAGGTGTGCAAATTAATATCTTAGGTACTAATCGCAACATTAATTAAACAGAATAAATTTTAAATTAAGATACATTAAATAATAAGATACATTAAATAAAGAAATGTCAAAATAAAATGTCAAATCAAAATTTCAATACTTAATCATTATACTTGTGGCGCCATTACAGATAAAATCAGTCATCTTTCATTTAAATAATCATTAATTGTATAGTAACATTTTGCAACTAGGAATTCGCGCAAACCTAATTTGAATTGGTCCATTTTGTGTAGGTGATACTTTTTGGCAATTTATTGTATATTTTGGGTGCCATGCCCAAAATGTTTTTATTATATACTGCTTTTTTATGACGTCATACGCATATTTTATTTTTGTGTCGTGTGCTTCTTGGATGTGTATAAAGCTGTAGATTCGCTTTGCCAAAGATCGCCACTTCATATATATAAAGACACGGGAATGTCAATAGCTGGAACTGTTGAAAATGTGGCTTACAAGTTTCTGTGCGTTGTATTCTACACATTGCCCTTATGCATTGTTTCTGGGCTTTGAACGCCCTTTCTCTGTCTGGCGAGTTCCCCCAAAATATAAGACCGTAACGTAAAGTAGATGCAACATACCCGTGATACGCCGTTAATAATGTTGCACGATTTGACACTTTTCATAGGTTATGGAGAGCATATGAATACTGGCTAAGTTTTTTGCATGTATTTTCAACGTGTGTTTTCCAGCTCATATTTTTATTTATCCAAATACCTAAGAATTTTGTATGTTCTGCTTCACTGATAGTTTTGTGACCGTAATGAATATCCGGTTTTTTATTGTTTGTTTGTTGTTCAAATGAAATGTAATTTGTTTTTTCAAGATTTATTTTTAAGTTGTTTTTAGTTAGCCAAGTAATTATATTATTTAAGTTGTCGTTTATTTATTTTTCAAATGTCACATCATCCTTACTTTTGATTAGTATTGTGCTGTCGTCAGCGAATAAAATCATTGGATTATTAATAATTTTAAGCATGTCTGTCGGCAACGGGACCCTATCTACGCACTAGGGCACAAGTAGCAGCGGGATTGCGACTAATGCGCTCTCAATATTCAATGAATCGAGTCGTAAGTTAGAAAGAATTTCATAATACCTTATTAGAACTTGTTAATATAACGTTTATCTTGCTCTAATTAGTTTGCCTAACTAAAAAATGTCATTAGTTTTCATATTTGATCTAATAAGACTGAAACAAACCAATTTGCAAAGAATTTTTTATTCATTGTTAGGAATGTAGTATAATTACGTAACTTGAAAATGAGATTTTTTGTTTATGGTAATATTTTGATAATTTTTGTTTTGTATGATAGAATCTTGCATAAAACCAATATTCCAGTTGGATTCAAGTTAATAGGACAACGCATTTAGGAATTATAAGCAAATTTGTGTAAGAAAATGTATCGACCTACAATTTTTTAGTTTATGTTCTACGAACTTTTGATGTTTATAATTATATTGGGTATTATTGTTAGCAACAACATTCAGTTAGTTATTTTTATATTGTCATTGTTTTTATTAGATAATCATTATTTAATTTTAAGAAATTAATAGTGTAGTAATAAAGACGTCGAATTTATTGTGCATTCCTAACACTAGGCGACGCCACTTGTACCATAAAATGGCCTAAGCCTATCTAATGAGAAACCTTTACCGTAACGAGAACCGTTACAGATTTTTGCTATTTTTAATGTCTAAATTAAGTTTTATTGATACAGTTTTTAGTATATAGTTAGAATAAATCCATTTCTATGTTAGCAAAATAAGATAAAGATTGTAAGGGGTGTTTTATCATAGAAAATCGCCAAAGTAAGTTTTCCCATACAAAGTCACATTTGTACGATGTACAAACTTGAAGTGCTTTGATTGGTTGAGAGAAAAGGGATTAGTGCCGTGTGCAAAATTGAAATGCTCTGATTGGCTAGAGTTTTCTATAAAAAAGGGGCAATTTTCTATGGTCAGGCATTCCGAATCCAGCAGTATTACAAGAAACAAGTCAAGACTGAACATTCCTGTTTCATTCCAAGGAATCCCTCTAAGCCGCCAGTCCCTCGCCGAGGTCCCTGTGGGTTGTACCTAGTGAACAATACGCATACAGGAGTGCGTGGTGACGTGTGTCGCCAGCAGAGTCACTAGACTCAGGCAGTAGGGAACATACGTCAAAAACGTTGGGAGATTGTCCCAGGACGACTGCGGGTGCTGGTCGTGCCCCTCTCGTCCGAAACAGTTGGTCCTTCGAGCCGGATTTCCTGCCAGAAGAAGAAGAAGCAAGAAGTCCAGAAGATTCAAAAACTGCAAGATGCCGGTAACCAGGTCGCAGAAGGATGCCCCCTTGCACCCGCCGTCTCGTCCTACCGTAAGGGACGCGACTGCAGAAGCATCAGGGTCAGAAGGGGTCACGTCAGCGTCAGGGTCATCGGGAACCGCAGCGACATCGGACACGAACACTTCTTCGGGTACAACGGCCACGGAGGGGACCACGGCTACAGAGGCTACGACTACGACTGCGACAACAGCGGCGTCCGGGAAGAACGGACAGAAAAAAGAAGATGCCGCACAGAAGGAGACGACTAAGAAGACCCCAGAAGATGTCCCGGAAAAGGGTGTTTATGGCTCCGCCACGACCCTACAACCGAAGGGGGTCAGTCGTCGCGCCAGGTCTACGAAGACTACGAGTTCCTCGGCCAGAAGACGCGAGCTGGAAGCCAGAGAAGAATTAGCACGCCTGGAATTGAATCAAGCCCAGGCTGCGGCGAAGCTAGCCCGTGTCAGATTGGAGCTGGCCCAATGTGAGGATGAAGACTCCGTGGATGAAGACCAGGAAGACAAAACAGCGCAGGTGCAGAACTGGATTCAGACGTCAGTGTTGGAAGACAAAGACATGGAGCAACCAGAGCATCGGGATCAACACCCTTCAGAAGAACTACCTAAGGTGAAGCCTGAAGAAAACTCCTCAGTGAAAGGGGCTACAATCGAGATTCAAGCTTTGGCAACAGCACTGAAAGAAGCCTTTACCACAAGAGGAGGACCCGCAGCGCAGCCGAAGTACATCCACGAGTTACCCTACTTCGACGGCAACAGCAGCGAGTGGTTGGCCTTCAAGGTTGTCTACGAAGATACAGCACCGATGTTCAACGACGTTCAGAATATGGCTCGACTAAGAAGAGCTCTGAAGGGCAACGCAAGAGAAGCTATCAAGAGCCTGCTGTACTCTGAAGCCTCTCCGCTGGACGTGATGCAGGCCCTCAGAAGAAGATATGGGAGACCTGATGCGCTGGTGCTGGCAGAATTGGATAAGGTCAAGGCATTACCGAAGATTTCAGAAAATCCAAGGGACATATGCATCTTCGCGAGCCAGATCAACAACAGCGTAGCAGCAATAAAAGGACTGAAGAAACCACAGTACCTGCATTCACCTGAGATGGTGAAACAAATTATAGAGAAGATTCCGACAGTTCTTAAGTTCCGATGGTACGACTTCACTGCAGCATCAGATGAAGGCGAGTTCTCCAACCTGAAGCTGGTATCCAAGTTCCTAAACATAGAGGCGGACAAGTGTGGAGCCTTCGCAACTTCAGAAGAAAAGAGCGGCTTCAAACGGACCCATCGACAAGCGACGCATTCAACAAAGGAAAGGAACTTCAAAGAAAAGGATTCAAGACAAACGGAAAAGGCTTGCCCTATGTGTGAGGGTGAACACTTCCTCGTCGAATGTCAGAAGTTCCAGAAGGCGTCGGTTCAGGATCGGTGGGCAACAGCGAAGAAGAGTCATGTCTGCTTTAAATGTCTTCAAGGGAGACACCGAAAGGAGAGCTGCAGAAAACCACCGTGCAAGGAATGCAAGAGGTGGCACCATCATCTACTCCACGTCGAATCAGAAGAAAAGACGGAGGACAAGAAAAAGGAAACACCACAAGAAGTGGCGAGCGTCACAGTATCAGTAAATGCAGTCAGCAACACAAGGGCATACCTGAAGATAGTTCCAGTGGAAATCTTCGGGTCCAAAGGGTCAAAGAAGATATTGGCTCTCATGGATGAAGGGTCGACGGTGTCACTTCTGGATGAAAAAGTGGCAGAAGAGATTGGCGTTCAAGGATGCAAGGAGGAACTGGTCATCGAGACAGTAGGAGGCAGGCTGATCAGAAAGAAGGATTCTCAGATACTGGACCTTACGGTAAAAGGGGTTTATCAGGAAAACAAGAAGACCCTGAAACGAGTTCGGACCGTCGACGAGTTGAAGCTTGCACCGCAGTTCCTAGACAAGAAGAGGATTCAAGATTGTCAACACTTAAAGAAGATCGCCGACTCTCTATATTACGCAAGGGAGTCACCTCAGCTACTCATCGGTCAAGATAATTGGGAGCTGATTGTGACTCAAGAAGTGAGAAGAGGAAAACCAGGAGAACCAGTTGCTTCAAGAACAGGACTTGGTTGGGTGCTCCACGGGTCAGACACTAGAGGCGCAAAACCAGTACACTTCCTGAATGCCTGTCTACATGTCAGCGCTCCAGAAGAAGAGATGCATCAAGCCATTAAGGATCATTTCGCAATCGAAGCACTCGGCGTGACACCAAGGAGACCCACTACAGATTCAGAAGGAAGAGCACTCACCATCCTAGAGAAGACCTGCAAAAGACTTGAAGATGGTCGATTTGAAGCTGGACTTCTGTGGAAGAATGAAGAAGAACAGATGCCAGAAAGCTACACGTCTGCCAAGAACCGATTGATCAACATCGAAAAGAAGATAGGCAAGGATCCTCAGTTGAAGGCGGAATACAGCAAGCAGATCCAGCATCTAATCGATAACAAGTATGCAGAAGAAGCATCTGATGAAGCAGAATGCCCTAAGAAAACGTGGTACCTCCCTCATTTCTCTGTGGTACATCCATTAAAGAAGAAGATACGGATCGTCTTCGATGCCGCAGCCATGTCAAAAGGAAGAAGCCTCAACAACGCTCTGCTGTCAGGACCAGACCTACTACAATCCCTCTTCGGAGTGTTACTGCGGTTCCGGCAAGGACCTTTAGCAGTGGCGGCCGACATTAAGGAAATGTTTCTCCAAGTACGCATCAGACCAGAAGATAGAGACAGCCTGAGGTTCCTGTGGCGCGGGGATCGTCGCGACGTGTCGCCAAAAAAGTATAGGATGACATCAGTCATTTTCGGCGCGACATCATCTCCGAGCACAGCGATCTACGTGAAAAACCGAAACGCAGCAGACTTCAAAGAGCAGTATCCAGAGGCTGCAAGAGCAATTGAACTGAACCATTACATGGATGATTACCTGCACAGCTTCCACCAGGAAGAAGACTTCAAAAAAGTGATAGCACAGGTGGATTTCATACACAAGAAGGCGGGCTTCGAGTTAAGAGGATGGGCATCAAACCATCCTAAGCTGCTGCAAGACGTGAACACCGAGACAACAGAAAAAACAGAAGTGGACCTAGGTGAGAAAGAAGAAAAGACATTGGGACTACGCTGGTTCACCGAAAGGGACTCCATTGGCTTCAGGGCAAATCTCCGGAATACACCAGAGGAAATAGCCAAGGGATTTAAGGTGCCTACGAAAAGGGAAGTCACCAGCGCTGTAATGTCGACCTTCGATCCACTGGGATTGGCTTCACCCGTTCTCATGCAGGGTAAGAAGCTGCTTCAGAACATATGGCGAAGCGGTATCGGCTGGGATGAAGAAATAGAAGAAAGGGAGTACGAAGCCTGGAAAACTTACCTAGAAAAGATGAAGCTTCTCCAAGACCTTCAGATTCCAAGATGCCTGGCGCCACATCGTACCGAGGGGGAGCTGCACACGTTTACGGACGCAAGTGAGACGGCGTATGCAGCAACAGTCTATTGGAGAGCAATAGATCAAGATGGAACTTACCACGTCAACCTAGTGGCAGCGAAAGTAAGAGTCACTCCACTGAAACCGGTATCAATACCGCGACTCGAGCTACAGGCAGCTCTCCTAGGAAGCAGGCTGGCACATTCAGTAGAAGAAGAAATGGACCTGAAAGTAGAGAAGAAAACGTTCTGGACAGACTCCAGCATCGTACTTTCTTGGATCAAGACAGACCCAAGAACCTTCAAGACATTCGTGGCTCATCGCTTAGCAGAAATAGAAGATCTCACTAAACCTCAAGATTGGAGATGGGTACCCACGGCGCAGAACCCTGCAGATGACGCGACGCGCGACGTACCAGAGCACTTCGACTGCGATCACCGATGGTACACAGGACCGGACTTTCTGAGAAAGGAAGAAGCTCACTGGCCAGCAGCGAGAAGCTTCAAGAAAGAAACCACCGGCGAAGAAAAAACAACAGACGTCGTAGCAGTAACGAGCACCACTCATCCATCACCAAATCCTGAGAAGTTTTCATCATGGAAGAGACTATTGCGAGCCACAGCAAGAGTACTGCAGTTCATACAACTCTGCAAGACAAAGGTGAAGGTCAACGTCAGCAAAGAAGATCCCACCTGGAGAATAACGAAAGGAAAAAAAGAGAAGACGGTAGCGAAGCGACACCAACCTTCAAAAATAAAAGAAAAGAACTACATACCATTGGACACAGACTTACTAGAGCAAGCTGAAACTCTGCTACTAAAAGGAGGTCAAGAAAGAAGCTTCAGAGAAGATATCAGGTGTCTACAGCTAGGGAAGCAATTAGAAGGTGGCAGCAAGTTGAAAAAACTTGACGTGGTACTAGAAAAAGGACTCCTGCGGCTAAAAGGAAGAATCGACGCAATACAGGGAGTAACCAGAGACTACAAGCGACCCATCGTGCTCGACAGTAAGGACACGACGACACGACTCATCATTGAGGATTTCCACTGCCGTTTCAATCATGGGAATCACGCAACAGTTATGAATGAAGTAAGACAGCGCTTCTGGATATTAGGACTGAGGTCAGCAATCAAGGCAGTTCAGCATCAATGTCAGTGGTGCAAGACAAGAAAAGCAAGACCGCAAGAACTACCGACGGGCAACTTACCTATTGAAAGGCTGATGCACAGTAACCCTCCTTTTACGTGCACCGGCATAGATTACTTCGGCCCGATAACAATCACCGTAGCAAGGCGTCATGAAAAAAGATGGGGAGCTTTATTTACATGCTTGACGACAAGAGCTGTACACATAGAACTCACACCTTCACTCTCCACCGACAGCATGATCATGGCGCTGCGACGATTCGCGGCCAGAAGAGGAATGCCGAAGACTATATACACTGACAACGGGACCAACTTCGTCGGCGCGAACAAAGAACTGAAAGAAGCACAAGACTCCATGAAGCAAGAAGACTTCACTTCAGAAGCAGAGAAGATGGGCGTGCAGTGGAAATTCATACCTCCTGGTGCGCCAAACATGGGCGGCGCATGGGAGCGTTTGGTGCGATCCATAAAAACCGCACTAGACGCTACACTCAACGAAAGACATCCACGAGAGGAGGTACTCCACACCCTCCTCCTAGAGGCCGAGCATATAGTCAACTCTCGGCCCCTCACTCACCTCTCCGAGAACCCCGAGGAGGAAGCACTCACTCCAAACCACTTCCTCATCGGGCGGTCGTGCGGCGCGACGAGAATCGGCGGCTTTGAAGACAACGAGCTTGTGGGCAAGCACACCTGGAAGGCCACGCAGCGACTTGCCGACCACTTTTGGCAACGTTGGCTGCGAGAATACCTGCCCACTCTACTACCGAGGAAGACAGCGGGCAGAATCAGCGCTACCGACCTGCGAGTTGGAGACATCGTGTTGATCGTCGACCACACCCTACCAAGATGCACCTGGCCACGCGGCAGAATCCAGCAAGTGTATCCGGGACCAGATGGGCGGACCAGGATCGTCGATGTCGAGACCAGAGGAGCAGTGCTGCGAAGACCCAGTTCGAGAGTGGTGCTGTTGGTGCCGGGAGTGTTGCCGAGTCAAGAAGATGGTGCAACGCACGAGGGGGAGAATGTCGGCAACGGGACCCTATCTACGCACTAGGGCACAAGTAGCAGCGGGATTGCGACTAATGCGCTCTCAATATTCAATGAATCGAGTCGTAAGTTAGAAAGAATTTCATAATACCTTATTAGAACTTGTTAATATAACGTTTATCTTGCTCTAATTAGTTTGCCTAACTAAAAAATGTCATTAGTTTTCATATTTGATCTAATAAGACTGAAACAAACCAATTTGCAAAGAATTTTTTATTCATTGTTAGGAATGTAGTATAATTACGTAACTTGAAAATGAGATTTTTTGTTTATGGTAATATTTTGATAATTTTTGTTTTGTATGATAGAATCTTGCATAAAACCAATATTCCAGTTGGATTCAAGTTAATAGGACAACGCATTTAGGAATTATAAGCAAATTTGTGTAAGAAAATGTATCGACCTACAATTTTTTAGTTTATGTTCTACGAACTTTTGATGTTTATAATTATATTGGGTATTATTGTTAGCAACAACATTCAGTTAGTTATTTTTATATTGTCATTGTTTTTATTAGATAATCATTATTTAATTTTAAGAAATTAATAGTGTAGTAATAAAGACGTCGAATTTATTGTGCATTCCTAACACTAGGCGACGCCACTTGTACCATAAAATGGCCTAAGCCTATCTAATGAGAAACCTTTACCGTAACGAGAACCGTTACAGATTTTTGCTATTTTTAATGTCTAAATTAAGTTTTATTGATACAGTTTTTAGTATATAGTTAGAATAAATCCATTTCTATGTTAGCAAAATAAGATAAAGATTGTAAGGGGTGTTTTATCATAGAAAATCGCCAAAGTAAGTTTTCCCATACAAAGTCACATTTGTACGATGTACAAACTTGAAGTGCTTTGATTGGTTGAGAGAAAAGGGATTAGTGCCGTGTGCAAAATTGAAATGCTCTGATTGGCTAGAGTTTTCTATAAAAAAGGGGCAATTTTCTATGGTCAGGCCATCATTCACATAGGAACTCACTCTACGCTCGACACCGCTCGCGGACGCACGTGCTGCGCTGTGTGTACGAGATTCCTGCTCCCGGCTCCGTGGCTCCCGCTGTGGTTCCCGAGCCCTCTATCGTCGCGCCCTGCGACGAGTCTTCTATAGTCTGTTGACTATCATCGACCTATTAATTGTTTGTCTTTTTCAAGACACAATTAATAAATATTTCTCTTCAGAGTTGTCAGTCAAAAACAAACCGTCGCGTACTTTGGCCCCTTCTGGGTAAAATCCACAGTTTCGTGGTTCTCGGTGGAAACCATACGGTGCCAACGAAACCGAGAGGGTGTTGCCCCAATTACACCCGCCGAAACCCCTTCAGGGATAGGCAATCAGTTGGACGGGTCCCAGTGTTCGGCCTTGGGGGATCTCCTAGTCGACATTGGTGACAGTTTTGCCTTCACAGCCACACACCTAGTGTCGGTCGGGTGTGTCTACCCCGGCGCACTAGACTGGTTAGGACCCCGTTGCACAAATAAGATAGGCAACGGGCAAAAGCAAGCTTAGGGCTCACTATAAGTACACAACCTCCCTGTCTATACCCGACAGGGAGGGTTTACACATCCCCGGCCAATCCGCCCGGGGAGTTAGTGTTAGGAATTGTTAGGAGAAATAGGTACCACTAGAATAGATTAAAATGGAGTCCTTATTAAAGTCTCTTCAAGACGACATAAGGTCACTCAAAAGCGACAACGCTAACTTAGTAAATATCCTGAAAAAGATATTGTCCGACTCCCCCGGACTCAGAGATGTGTATGGCCCGGAAATAACTCAACTACGACGGCCTACTCCCACTCCCACTCCTACTCCCACTCCCACTCCCCAACTAGGACCTTCAGTCGCCAGCGTCACTGAATTCAGTGACGCACTGGAGTGCTCGCTCCCAGCAGTCGAGCTAGTCAGTCCGCCCAGTCCGCCTGAGCAAATGGACACTAGCGCACCGCTAGCCGCTTCTTCAAAGCGCCCCCAATCCCCCTATACCGCGTCAGATTTAGAGCCAATCCTCACCGGCTCTTCCGCTTCGTCCCACTCCGAAGACGAGGGATTCGTCCCCGTCCAAGGAAAGGGGAAAAAACGGAAGAACAGGAAGCAATCCTCCACCCAGGCCAATAAGGTCGTAGCCTTCGAGGACCGAGACACGTTCTCGCAATCCTCTCTACCCGCTACTTGCACCCCCGTCGCTACCCCCTCCCCCGCCCCCCACCCGATCGCGTCAACCTCTTCGCAGGTTACCCCCTCCCTCACCCCCCGCCCGACCGCGTCACCCTCCTCGCAGGTTGCCCCCACCCCACCTACTTCTGACCCTAAGAAGGTCTCTCCGCCACCACCCATGTTCATTCAGGACAAGGGAAAGTGGACGGAAATTTCAAAATGGTGTTGCGATCAAAGGATTGCATACACCAGCGCCCGAAATACCCAACAGGGTATAAAAGTCCAAACCCCTACCTCCCACGACTATAGGGAATTAGTTAAACTCCTGAGAGAGCGACGTGTGTCATTCCACACGTACACTCTCTCAGAGGAGCGTCAAATCCGAGTGGTGATCAAACGGATCCCCAAAGAAATTGCCCCCTCAGACATCTTAGCCGACCTTCAGTCGCAAAACGTCCCGGTTGACGAAGTCCACCGTATGCACCGCGCAAAACGCGGGGAAGCATACGACATGATTCTCGTCGTATGCTCCCCCGTCGAGGGGCATCACCCCATCTTTCAGTTGAAGTCCCTGTGTTCACTCACGGGCTTCCAAATAGAGAAGCCATGGAAAAATGGCGCCATAGGGCAATGTCATAATTGCCAGTTATACGGACACTCGCAGAGGAACTGTCACGCAAAACCCAGGTGCGTCAAGTGCCTGGGCGAGCATGGCACTTCCGACTGCACCCGTCCCAAGGACCGTAGTCTATGCCCTGACCCACCTAGTTGCGTACTATGCGGGCAAGTAGGCCACCCGGCTAACTACCGCGGCTGCCCGAAAGCCCCCAAGTCCTCTTCTCCCAAACTGGCCAAGCGTTTCGACGCCCGCCAGCAGAGGGAAGCTCCCTCCACCTACACTCTCCCTTCATCCCAAATGCCACAGAGACTTAGCCCCCAGAGGCCCAGTCCGTGGAATTACCTCCAACACCAGCAGGCTTTCCCAGCCCTGGGTCACTTCCAACCCCCACCCCCTCCCCCACCCACCACCACCCCCCGCCAAACGGACCCCCGTACTCGCGGCCCCGCGCCCCTTATGGGCACCCCCATGCCCCTTATGGGCACCCCCATGCCCCTTATGGGCCCCCCCGCGCCCCTTATGGGAGCCCCCGCGTCTTTTACTCGCGCCCCCGCGCCCCCAGTCAGGTCCGCACCTGCTCCCGTAGCACCGCGTTCCCAACCCAAACCCACAAACACTCCCGTGGCCCTCCCCAACACGATCCAATCCGGAATCATGATGTTCCTGTCCCCTCGCGCTTACCAAATGGGTCGCGAACTCATCGCCGCCCAAAATGCCCTCGACATAGTTAGGATCCAGGCTATATACAATGCGTACCCCGACATTACGCAAGCCCTGATATCGTCCGCCACTCAAGGAACCCCCAATGTCTAACACCGTCATAGCTAGGTTCAAACCCCGATCCCTCACGTTAGGTTTTTTCAATGCCGATGGCATCCAAAATCAACGCGATGAGATCGCGGTTTTCCTCCGCGCTCATCAAATTGACATCCTTCTCATTCAGGAAACCTTCCTTAAACCCTGTAATCGTGACCCCGGCATTGCCAACTATCGTGTAGTTCGCAATGACAGGGTTCACTGTCACAAGGGTGGTACTTTAATATATTATAAAAAGGATCTGTACTGCATCCCTATGGACCCTCCTCCTCTTTCACGACTAGAAGTCTCGGTCTGCCGCCTAGGCATGACAGGCCATCAGCCGATCATATTAGTATCAGCCTACGCTACTCCCTCTAGAGGTACGGAGGACTTTCAACCCTTCGCTAACGATCTCACATCCCTACTAGCCTTGAGCGACTCCGTTATCATAGCGGGCGACCTCAACGCCAAACATCCCTCCTGGAATAGTTCCAGATCCTCCATAAGAGGGCGACACTTGTTCGACCTCTCAAACTCCCTTAATATCGACATCATCGCTCCGATGAATTATACCCACTATCCCCATACAGTAGGCCATATCCCTGACGTACTAGACTTGGCGATCCTTAAGAACGTCAATCTAAGACTAGACTCAATAGAGACGGTGGACGAGCTTCACTCTGATCACCGTCCTGTAATACTAAAACTCGACCCCCGCATAGGTCTCCCTGACCCCAATCGCCCCCCGACCACCAAAAGGGTAACGGACTGGAGGAAAGTAAGCACCCAGCTGAAATCCAACACGTCCCCCCAATTGGACTCCATCCCCGACCAATTCCACTCTATCGCAGCAACAACGGCCGCGATCGACTCACTCACTGATCACGTACAATCCGTCGTGAGCGACTGCTCAAAGGAAGTCCCAGTGGGGGAAGACCCCCGCTGGAAACTACCTGACGATGTGCGTGACCTATTGACTGAGAAGAACGCAGCCATTCGTGCATACAGTAACTTTCCCTGCGCCGCAAACAAAGCCCATATGCGCTATTTACAGAGATCTGTAAAGACACGCATACAGGAGCTGCGTGACACGGGCTGGGACAAGATGCTGAGCGAACTAGAGCCAACCCACCTAGCCTTCTGGGAACTTCAGAGGAAACTCAAGTCCCAGCAAGTCGCGTCCACACCACCCCTAATCCGCCCCGACAAGACCATAGCCTTCGACGACATCGACAAGGCTGAATGCCTAGCCGATAGTCTAGAGGCACAATGCTCACCCAGCACTCTACCAGTAGACCAAGCTCACCTCTTAGAGGTCGACGCTGAAGTCGAACGTAGAACCTCCCTCCCTCCCGTTGAAGACCCTGAAAGTCCTCTGCCCCCCGTCACACCAGACGAAGTGCACGACATCATCAAGGGTCTGAAAATCCGTAAAGCCCCCGGCTCAGATGGAATCACTAATAGGGTGATTCAGCTATTCCCTGCCCACCTAATAATGCTACTGACTACCATCTTCAATGGTGCCTTAAGCAACAATTTCTTTCCACAAATGTGGAAAGAAGCCACCGTCATCGGTATCCCGAAGCCCGGCAAACCCAAAACCGAGCCTTCGAGTTACCGCCCCATCAGTTTGCTCAAAGTCCTCGGCAAGGTCTACGAGAGGCTTATTTATAAGCGTCTCAGAGACTACGCTGAGACAAAGGGCCTCATCCCCAACGAACAGTTTGGGTTCCGCACCCAGCACTCTAGCGTGCATCAGGCCCACCGGATAATCGAACACATAAGCGCTGGCTTCCAGCGCGGTTTGTATACCGGTGCAGTATTCTTCGATGTAGCGAAAGCGTTCGACAAAGTCTGGCACAACGGCTTAATATATAAGCTGTACCAACTCGGCGTGCCAGATCGTCTCGTGCTCATCTTACGAGACTTTTTGTCGAACCGCACATTCCGCTATCGCATCGAAGGTGCAATATCCTCTCCCCGTCCCATCCGCGCAGGCGTCCCTCAGGGCTCTGTGCTTGCCCCCCTCATATTCACTCTATTCACCAGCGACATCCCGAAGAGTAAAAAGGCGCAGTTGGCTCTGTTCGCAGACGATACGGCCATTTACTACAAGGGCGCTGGGCCCGATTCGATAGCTCGCATTCTCCAAACCGCAGTCGATAAACTCGGCGCTTGGTTTAGGAAATGGAGGATCGAAGTAAACCCCGACAAAAGTCAAGCGGTTTTATTTTCAAAACTGCACGTAAGATTTAGACCCCCCCTGCCCCGACCCATCACCATGCTCGGCAAGCCGATCCCTTGGGAGAAGCGAGCTAAGTATCTAGGTGTGGTCCTCGACGAAAAACTCACTTTCGCAGACCATATAAAGCAGGCCCGCGCGCGGGCCGCTTTCGCTCTCGGAAGACTCCATTCCATGCTAAATGCACGTAGCAAATTGTCACTTAGGTGCAAATTGCGAATCTACACCACATGCATTCGCCCCATCATGACCTATGCGGGCGTCGTTTTTGCCCAAGCTAAGCCCCGACAAATTCACAGACTGCAGGTGATGCAGAACAGATTCCTTCGTATGGCCACGGGAGCCCCTTGGTTCTGTAGGAACGAAACCCTCCATCTCGATTTTAAACTCCCCACGATCCACCAGTTTCTCAAACGCAATTCCAAGCGTTTCTTTGATTCCGCCGCCACCCACCGCAACCCTCTGGTTGTCGAGGCCGCCAGTTATGTCCCAAGTAAAATCAGTAAGACCCGCCGCCCGAGGCTAATCCTTTCCGACCCAGACGACCCCATAACCCTCCTCCAGGAGAGCAATAGGGAAACCAGTACAGTGAGAAAACACACACACCGACACACTTTCCGACCTCGCCGCAGAGGTCCGCGATCGCGACCCTCCCGAGTAAATGATACTCCCCCCCCGACCCTTGCTCGAAGATGCGCCAGCCCGCGTCGATGCTGAGCCTGTAGCTTTAAATTCCCCGACTAATAATAATGAAATACTCTTGATCCAGCCTGTCCCTCTTGCTGTCCTCCCCCCAGCGAACGCCCTAAGCCGAGGTTCGTACCCCACAGGGGGTGCCCTTAGCGAGCGTTCGCCTAGTTTTAATTAGCATAGTTTTGCCCCTGGCTGGAGGCTTTAAGTGTAGAAGCTTAAGGCAACCACAGGATTGACCGGTTAAGTAGTCATGACCTCAGAGGTCAGCTACGAGATGCCCTATATAAAAAAAAAAAAAAAAAAAACTATGGTCAGGCATTCCGAATCCAGCAGTATTACAAGAAACAAGTCAAGACTGAACATTCCTGTTTCATTCCAAGGAATCCCTCTAAGCCGCCAGTCCCTCGCCGAGGTCCCTGTGGGTTGTACCTAGTGAACAATACGCATACAGGAGTGCGTGGTGACGTGTGTCGCCAGCAGAGTCACTAGACTCAGGCAGTAGGGAACATACGTCAAAAACGTTGGGAGATTGTCCCAGGACGACTGCGGGTGCTGGTCGTGCCCCTCTCGTCCGAAACAATGTCATTAATATATATAATGAATAGTACTCTCTGAACTTGACAGCTGTAATTTGGCATGCAACATTATTGTTTGACCTTTATTGTCGTAAGCAATAAACAGTGATAATCTTTGACTTATCATAACAATTTATATGTTATAAGGTCGTCACGATCCGACTTTACGTCATAATTTATGACGTTGAATGCACAAGTTATATTATTTATGAAGAATTGTGTGCTATAAGTAGGTACTTACACATCTGCCTCACCCTTCGGGGATTACAGGCGTGATGTTATGTTATGTGTTGAATACACAAGTTGGTCGATTTTTTAGGGTTCCGTAGTAAACAAGGAACCCATAAAGTTTCGTTAAAGTCAAGTGGCCAGCCAGCTAAATGGTTGGTTTTGGACATGTGAAAAAATTCCCGGCTGTAGTATATACACGATTAATTTTAAATCGTTCTGGAGCCGAAACACAGTGATTCCAGACGATTAATAGGTACTATTAGCATTGTTATTGTTTTTTTAAGACATCTAATATAGAAGTTAGAAATTTACCACTTTTATTCTGTCATTCGAGTTAAATCTTAGTAGCGCTTCCACTATTTCATTCATAAACGCAAGATCGTACGCGATCCGCTCGGTGATGACGTAGCGCGGCACAGCTGTGCGTGTGCGACTCAGTTGACAGCGCGCTCGCGGTGGCTCAACGGACGTTGGATGAATAACCGGCTGCAAGTAAGTACCTGCAAGTAGGTATTTCATTTCTGGTACACACGGCTACACATCAAGCTATACATTTCCAGTTTATGATGATCTCGCATTGTATAGGATTTCCGTACAATGCGAGGTCAGCTCGTACCTTTTCAACTAGACACGACGAGTACGCTTGGGAGTTGTGTTTAAGGCCTTGAATCGAATGTCGACCAATCGAGCTAATAGGTACTTAATAAGCATACCTACCTACTATATTTATGATAAATAAAAAGAATACTGCCTAAACCAACTTTTATGCGACAATGCTTGCTTGCGGCCGCGGCGCTACGGCTTCTACAAAGGCAGGCAATGTAAACAGAAAAAATGAATTGTTTTATCTGTCGAATAGAGTTCATTATAAGTTGGTGGTGCCCTTTTCTATGAAAATATTGGACCGAATTAAGAGACCTTATTTTTTATACACATAACCGCGGAATTCGGTTGTGCATATTTTTGAAGTCCGGTCGGACACGTCTCAGAATAATTTTAGCAAACTGCGTACCTACTTACCTTGTACCTAGTTTGGTGAAATTTCTATTTGTTACCGTTTACGGTTAAGAAATAAAGTCTGAATTCGCTTTTCGCATTTTTATTTGTGTAACTATTTATCTATTGCGTATGTGTTTTTATGCTGTCTGATCGATGAATGGATTTTTCAATGGTTTCATGGTTCGTCGATACGTTTTACACATATATGCATTGATCGCAAGGAAGCGTTACTTCGAGTTCTCATTATTTCACAAAAAAACAATAAAATAGATTTTTCGTGTTTTTTTTAGATTGTAATTTATTGAAAATAATAGTCCCAATTGTTTCGAGTTTGATGATAGAGTTTATGGCTTTTCGTTCCAGAACGAGCTAAAATTAACCGTGTATAACAAAATTAAAATGACAACTATCACAGCTAAGTAGGCTTTACTACTTAACGATTAATAATCGACCAATTTACATTTGCGGTTGCAAAAACTTGTTGTCGAATAGGTACATGCCTTAATAAGGGAGAACATGTTTTTCAACTACAAAGTTAAGTTTGTTCTTGCGATCAATTTATCCCAACGAACCCTTCATTGTGCGTGGTCCGACATGCACTTGGCCGGTTTTTTTTATGGTTTTGTACGTATTTTTTATTTCAAAGGTATTTGCATCCCCTTTCATCCCAGAACATAAATACCCTGACAGAGTAAAGTTAAGTTACGGTTTCCTAGAACAGCGGTGATTACATTATTATTTTGCATGACTTATGATCATAATTTAGACTCAAATCTCTATGTACTACCGTACCGTTCTACTGTTAATGACAGTGATAAGCTCTTAAGATCGCTATTAATAAATATAATTAAATGCACGTGTGTAATTTTTAAGTGATTTCGACACAATGTAAAAATTGTTATGAAATAAATGAAATGAAAATGAAATGAAATGACCGCACTTGAAAATGATGACAGCGGAAAAAAATGTGTAAATCATTAGATTCCCATAGCGCGTCAAAAGATAGTCGCCTTTCCCTTTCGTTTTGACACCTCTGATACACAGTGACTTGTTTGTCATAGAAATGCTATTTAATAACGTCTAAGCTCACTCTTTTCATTATTCAGACACTTTTTCTTGTGACTGAGGTGAGGGCAAATCTAGCGATTTAAATCTTCGGGGGGCGGAGTTTGCTTTACGGTGTCAATAGCGCTCTGCTAGGAAACCGTAGCTTTACAAACTTTATCTTGTTCTTGTCCCTTGCCATCATGCTTGTCAAGCTTAGTAATAATATTTCAAAATGGTGACTGACAGAACAGTACTTCTAATGGCATCAAGGGATAAGTTATAATGAATGCACGGTATTACATCATTTGCAGTGGCGGACTTCCCTTCCATAAGGCCAAAAAAGCCCGCGCCTAGGGCGGCCAGATTACTATTTTCAGTGGGTGGGCCAGATATTACGGGCGGCTGTCCTGCGCCTGCCGCTGGAAATATCTCAGCTCAATATTTAATGAAGCTACTAAGTTGAATCGAACGCCATGTTTTTGACTTTACATTTTTAACTAGCTCTTCAACACCAAGGTATTCTATAAAACTTATTGTACTGACCTAAGGTAAAAGCTACGGTAATACTTCATACTTCTATTCAAGTTTTCATTACTAATCTGTGGATGTAAAGCATTTTGTATTGATGAAACTGTCTGTCAATGACTGAGAAGTTGTTAACTGACAAATGAGTGGAAATTGTCAATTGCACTGTTGTGAACCTCAGAGTAATAACTAGTCAGTCTGTGGTAATAACTAAAGCTTAGAGGGAGCATACAAATTAGAGACAAATATCTAAGCTCTTCTCTCTTATGGCGCAGATTATACACTTAAGAGACAAATGCATAGGGGTCCATCTATGCTTAAAACTAAATGGACATTCCGAAATTGTCAAATGGTCATACTTGGTCTCTTATTACACGACCAATTAAAAAAAGCACAATAGTTACTTAGTACACGGTTAACCGTACAAAGTATTTGATTTAGTCGTATATTACGTCGTGAATTTCAGTACGTGTGCTGGTTGCGGTGTTGGTCATTATTTTATTCAAAATTATAGATTTATGCACAATTTTCTAAAAAAAAATAGGTGCAAAGGACAGATCAATAGGCTGTTAACATGGCCTGTTTTGTGTTATGACCAACTCTTAGCTGCCATGGCTGATTTTAATTTTTGAATTGTTCTTTGTTTTACCTTTTTATTACGGACGCTTTTAACGTGCACGTCTTTCTACATTGTTCTCACATGTATAATTTTAACATGAATGATGTAACCAATATTTTAAACAATTTATTTTGTTTAAAATAGTGTCTGTGGAGTTTCTTGCCCGTTCTTCTCCATAGGTACCTACTACGCTTTGGAATGGGCAATTAGCTTCATATTTCTGACTGACCGATTCCTTGACAATTCAAAAGTGAATTATTTAAAGATAAAGATAATTTTAATTTATACTGCTTTCTTCTCCTCTATTTATTTTATTGTCTATCCCCAAATATTAAATAAAAATCCGTTTTGATCCGATTGTTTCTATTCCATATTCAACTGTTTCACAAAAAATAAACCGACTTCCAAAGCAAAACACTAAAAAGAATAGTATAGTAACAAAAATAACTTTCTTTTCGAAAGTCGGTATCTTTACCTCTTATTTTTTTGTCGTTTTGGGGCACGGAATTCCGAAACGAAAGTTATTTTTGCTTTTTAGTGTTTTGCTTTGGAAGACGGTTTATTTTTTGTGCAAATTTTTTTTTTTTTTTTCTTTTTGGTTTTGATACACCATCACTAAAAAATGAGTAAGTTTTATATATTAAAACAAAATACCCTTAATTATATTATTTTAAACCCTTATTTTTGAACGAACTTTCTAACGATACCCCACAACATGGGGTAGATGAGAAAAAAAAAACATCCCCACTTTACGTGTAAAAAAAATAATATTTTTCTTGATTTTATTTTACTACTTTGTTGGCATGATTTAATATGTAAACGTATGCCAAATTACAGCTTTCTAGTACTAACCGTCTCTGAGCTAAGCCGCGGACAGACAGACAGACGGACATGGCGAAACTATAAGGGTTCCTTGTTTACTACGGAACCCTAAAAATGAGTAAGTTCTATATGAAGGTATCTAAAGGATTGACAAAATACCCTTAAGAACAAAATTTACACATACGTACTGTTTGTCGTTAAGGAATTCGGTTATATGTTCCATTATGTTGACAACTGCTGAACCGATTTTGATGAAACTTGTACTGTTTCCTAAGTTGAAAGATACCTAATCCAATAAAAAAAGAATGACCAAGATCCGATTACGAGTTTCGGAGATATGCGTGGACAAACATACATAGATACAATTATGAAATTTGGCACACGTGTTTAGAAGCCCACATAGAACACCACATAGAGGTTATCGAATTGATAACCTTTTTTTAGAAGTCGGTAAAAAGAAAAGTAAGAAGGTTTCATGCTTCGGAAGGAACGATAAGCTGCTAACTAATCGTGTCGTTACTTATATTGGAGCTTGGAAAGCAGTAAAAAAATTGACATCAGTGTTTGGTTGATAGATCTTGGAGCTCACACGACAAGAAGAAGAATAGGATTAACATGTAAAAGCCTGTTGGAACCAGAGCGTTTTAAAACAAACAATTTATTCTTTGATTTTATCATCCATGGAATGTATGACATGACAATAACGTACATTCAATTACCTGTCTAAAATAAATTAACGATACCTCTGCAAAATACGGCACTTCGCTACCGAGACAAAACTAGTGGACACCATTGCCATAAGCAACCCTTATAATTATATATCTGTCCTTGTTTTTCACACTGAATGTGTCATAAGTATAAACAGTTTAACTAGACTGAAATTTCAAGCTCCCTCTATGCTTTAGTTATTAGTCTGAGTTGTGAGCCCATCACAATGGTGAAACCTTTGTGTGGTTATTAAGGCCGCTTTCCGAATTAGAACGTAATCGTTCTCAGTTATGACATCAATAATTGGCGTTCCGATTTAGATAGCACGATTATGACAGCTGAGGGCTGTCAACAATTCGGAACGCTCTCACGGTGCTCGCTCAACGTCAAAACTTGCATATCATATTTCTTTGTGTTTAAACTACACATTTCTTCTTCTTCGTTGGTTAGGTGGCCACGGTAGCCAGAAGCTCAGTTTCGAAGATGCCACGTTTGTCTAAAGTTACGATGCGACTCAAAACAAAACAGCACAACTGTCATCTTTGACAGCGCTCACGGTGATATTAGTAAAAGGCATGGTCGGCGCTATCGCAAGATGGCGTATGTCATGACGTTATCTGTGACGATTCACAATACATCGTAATCGCGCTCAGGCTTTTTCGGTACGGCCGTTAGCATGCTCAAATCGATTACAGCGTAACTCGGAATGCAGTTTATGACGATTCACGATACGTCGTTATCGCGCTAACGCTTTTTCAGTACGGGGTTTAGCACGCTCAACCCGATTACAGCATAACTCGAAGGCCGCTTTCCGAATTAGAACGTAATGGCTCACAGCGCTGACATCAATAATTGGCGTTCCGATTTGGATATCACAACTTTAGACAAACGTGGCATCTGACGTTGAGGGAGCACCGTGAGAGCGTTTACGAGCGTTCTGAATTGTTGACAGTCCTCAGCTGACATAATCGTGATAACAAACTCAGAACGCCAAATATTGATGTCAGCGATGTGACCGATTACGTTCTTATTCGGAAAGCGGCCTTAGTGTCAGTTGCCACTGACAACTGACAAATGAGTGGAAATTGTCAATTGCACATTGTTGTGAAACGGGTGAAACCTTTGTGTGGTTAGTTAAGTTAACGTGGTGGTTTACCTTGTGATTAAAGTAATTTTAACAATGTCAGACGCGGCCGTCAAGAACATTGACAATGCTTGCGAAACTGCTGAAGAATTTACCAAAATATTTTATAAGCAGGTAGATAATAACCGGCATTTATCATCGAAACTATACTTGGACACTGGGCTGCTGGTTTGGAACGGCAATGGCATTAACGGTAATGACAAGATCCAGAAGTTCCTAATGGATCTGCCAGCTAGTAATCATGTGCTCAAGACATTAGATGCACAACCCATATCAGAGAATCTGGTGTCAAACAAGTTGACATACCTCATTCAAGCTTGTGGAGATGTAACCTATCAAAATGACGATAGCAAAAAACCCTTTCAACAAACATTTGTCATAGTAGCTGTGGACGGGAAATGGAAAATTGCATCAGATTGTTTCAGATTGCAAGTTCCATATAACAGTTAATTATTTGAATTGTACTATAAAGGTATGTTCCAGGTATTTTTTGTACTGTATTTAACTAATATATTTCTGTAAGGCAGATGTTGTGAAGTACATCTATATTTTATCAAAACAATCAACAGAATGTATGTGTGGTGTGTACTATGCATATGCATGGGAATGGATTGTGGGTATATTGTGATTATTTGTTGAATTAATTTATATTGCAATAGGACCTAGACGAAAATTCTAATTAAAATTAAAATCTTTATTGCATGTGTTATGTGTATACAAGATACTACACTACACTTGCTATAGTTGGTCTCCTGATTGGAAACCAGGTAATAGGGATGATGACTGGGTAAAAAAAAAAAAATCTAATTAGTCCATCTGTCAGATAATAAAAAAAAATTAGACACATATTTTTGCTTTATCATATTAATAAAAAATTACTTAGATAAAACGCATTTTAAATTGGGGAATGGGGGTCGCTACATCACAAATATGTATAAAATCTATATACTCGTGACGTCATGGCACATTTTACCTCAATGTATCGCCGTAATCCTTACATTACGTAAAAAAAGAAAATATTCATGTCCAACATTTTTTTATAATCTCAAAGAGGGACTAAAAAAATTTTTTTTGCCATCATCCTTATTATAGTTATCCATAGTGCCAATCACCTTACCTTGAGTAAGTACAACTTGAGCACCTTTGTATGTTTCATTATTTTAAAGTGTCTTAGCCCATAGTGTCATCACAATGTCTTGTTTTCTATATCTATCTATCTATCAATTTAATTGTCTGACAATATACAGGGTGGCAGGGACATCGACGCGATAACTGTTACCATGGATTTAGTATATGATTCTGAAATTGAAATTTTTCATCGGTTATTTAAGAAAAAAACGGATTCCAGTTTTTTTTAAAAATAACTGATGAAAAATTTCTACACAGGGTTCAGAATCATGTACTGAATCCATGGTAACAGTTTTCGCGTCGATGTCCTTGCCAACCTGTATAACATGTAAAGTACATTAGCATATCTCCAGGCAATATTCAAAATCTGTTTATTTTTTACACACTAGTGGTGAAAGTTGAAATAATTGAATACAGTCATGTAACACACTTTGTTATGTTAATGTCCAAAATATATATTGTAAGTTAATCCTAAATATGCCTTATGGACTGTTAACCAATGGTAAACATTGATGCACTACAGCTATCCCTTTTGATAACGGCACAAGGATGACAAATATAATATGGGGTTTTTCTTAATGAAATAAATGCTTATATTTTAAGATATTTATTAAGTAATGTTCATTATTTACAAGTTTTTTTTTAAAAATGAATAGGAAGTATTGCATACATTAGGTTTGCGGTTGTAAGAAATAGCAAAATATTTGAAACCACCTAGCTACATCAATATCTTTATATTCCTTAAACATGGGAATGATATGCCATACAATGTTTTTTTGTTTATTTGGCTGTAATATTTTAAAATTGGTATTATTTCATTTTCAGATGCTGGATGAAGATAAATAAAACAATGATAAGTTAGATCAGTTATGTAACTGTAATGCACATAATGTATGCTATAAAAATATAAGAAAAAATGATGTGGCAATAAAAGGCAAGTTGTGCATACATTTTAATAAGCAACTCAGAGAAGAAGTTACCTTGGAAGTTATAAAACATGAAAAACTTTATGGAAGAAGGAAGTGTTTGCCAGAGTGTACTTACAGGATAGAAATAATCTACTGTACCGCAATACAATACAAAAGACTACATTTTTATACTGTTATTATTCTAAATTTAAATTTAGTATAAACAATATCTGAATAAATGTCATGATTAAAATAATTAATTAAACCTACATTTGGAAGTTTTTGATTTTTGTTCCTGAAACTGAAATTAATTATACTTACAAAAATAAATACTTGTTTAACTGTGTATAATCGGAAAGTCAGTTAGGTGTTTGGTTGCAATTCATGAGTATTATAATTTAGAATAAGAACCTAAAAGTGCCTTGCAGTTGGGACAGGTGTGCTGAGCCTCCTTGAAGAATTTTGTGAGGTATGGTATTGCAGCCAAACAACAAAGACAACACCAACTGAAAATGAAAAAAAAAAGGTTAATTCCGTTTCTTTTTAATTTGTAATTTATAGTTCATAGAAACAAATTACACATTTCGTCCTGTTTGTTTTTCAGGACTACAAATAAAAGAAGTTTAATATAATTATAATCAACTTACCAGGAAATTCCACAAACAAAGCCAGCCAGCATGTGAGTTTTGTTCGTACTTGAATATGTAACACTAGTTACAATTCGTTCATCACATTTAGTACAGTTGAAGAGCGTCGGAGAATGCTTCAGCGGAAGGTGCACGATAACAGATCGAGTTGTTGGCTGATTAGTAACTGGTTGATGAGTAATTGGCGGATTACTCACTGGCTCAGGTGCCACAGGCCGCACATAATTATATGTCGCGTCGTATGAAGGTGGCGGTTCTCTGTGGTATATACCGCCATTTTCTTCTCTGTCTCCTCGAAACTCTGCTCTGACTATAACACTTTGAGCTGGATTCACACCACTGTTCATATCCATGTTAGGAAAATGTAATGATACTAAAACATTTTACGTCGCATGAATACAGTATTGATTACGATGATACAAAAAAAAATTACCTTGTTATCTTTAGTGATTGCTGCTATCTTATCTATCAGACCTGATATTATAGTAGGTACTAAAGAACGGATTATGTATGCTTTTTTGTTTTCATATTCGTCATCCAATTCACTAGCTAATCTTTTGTTTATTGTAGGTAGGTAACTAAGATAGGGTTTGCGTCTGGGCCCTTTTTTTTAGGGTGGGAAATTATCAAATAACTTCTACCGCTCAGGGCGGAGCGGAAGGGCGTGTCAGACTTTTACTGACTAAAACCACCCGTGTTCCTTCCGTTGCCTGTGTGCCGGAGCCGCGATATCCCTTTCGGACAAACTCGCAACCCTGGCAGACTCGCCACCCTGGCCCTGACCCTGGTCTGGGCCCTGGGGTAAGAATAAATTGGTTCGGCTTTTTGCAGTCAAACACCACCTCTGTGGTCTAGTGGTTAGACCACCTGTCTCAAACCCCAGAGGTCTTGGGTTCGATTCAAAGTGGGGGCAAAATATTCTGTTCAGTTTGGTTCACCCATATTTCATTCACGCGTTATGTTTAAGTGCCTTGAATAAGAGGCGAGCCTATTCCCATTAACTGGACCCAAATCCAGACTCCTGACCGCTACAAATCCTAATGGGAAAAACAAACACCATTATGTCCGACCTGAGAATCGAACCTAGGACAGGACTCCATGTTCAGCAGTAGCGCTTGCGACCGCTACACCATATCAAAGAAAAAAACTAAAATGTATTATATTTATTACCCGACTACAGCGAAGCAAAAAGGAGGGTTATGATTTTTGCCCGGTATGTATGTTCATCTGTTCTCTCACAACTTCTAAATTAGTTGTCATTATTTGACAAATGAG
This sequence comes from Agrochola lota, assembly GCA_947364205.1. Taxonomy (NCBI): domain Eukaryota; kingdom Metazoa; phylum Arthropoda; class Insecta; order Lepidoptera; family Noctuidae; genus Agrochola; species Agrochola lota. Next base: position 11,731,707 of record OX376235.1, on the reverse strand, counting down.
GTATCGTTGGAACAGTGGCGGACTAACAGGGGGGCGGAAGGGGCGGCCCGCCCCGAGCCTCCGGTCTTGGGGGGCCCCCAAATGCCTCCGCGTTCCCCTGATGATGGAATTTCAATTCGAACAAATTATAATTAGTCTTGAAGAAAATTCAATTGATGGCAGCATAGACAACAATTATGAAATTAATCATTAAAAGCGTTAAATGGCAGATTATGGCTGAATACTAAAGCTCCGGCGTGATTTTTTCCGACATCTCCAACAATCATCGTCATAGATTTTTCTAAGTATGCAATGACATGTAAGAATGTACGATTCTAGCCACGATTTCAATTGCAAATTGACTAGTAATATGTGATCAACAACAACTTATTCTAAGCTAAACGCGTTTTAGAGAAAAACCCAGAGGCGGCTTTAGCTATGGTGCTGGGTGTGCAGCGCACACCGGCGCAGGGTGTTAGGGGGCGCCGAGCGCTGCTCGCGACAACTTTTTAATCAAATTCCAAACAAGACCAAAACATATTCTGTAAAAAGGCAGTTTGTAGTTTGAGGCCCTCTACACTAAATATAAACCTAGGGTGTTAAAATTTCGAGCTCGCTCCGCTCGCTCTTGCAACCTACCATTCTTTTTTATTATAATTCTCTGCGTAAATCGACAATGTATTTCCTATTTATATATGGATGGTCAAAAGAAAAACTGAGTTATCCAGGACGCGGTGTTAAATTTTCGAGCTCGCTTTGCTCTTGCATACTACATTTTCAAAATATGTATAGGTCAACAAAGTAATTCCTGTTTCTGTATAGATATTTAAAATATTTTTTTTACAATGCAGAATGTAAAAATTTTCGAGCTCGCTTCGCTCGCTCTACCATCCTATATTTTTCTGATCCTCTAACTTTTCGTTGGTCGACAAAATATCCTCTATTTCTGTATCAATGGTCAACAGAAAACCGAACCTTTTCGAGGGGGGGGCATTTAGTTTTGCCGACCCGGGGCTCCGACAGGCTTAGTCCGCCACTGCGTTGGAAGCGTACTGATCGATTAGAGGCTATGTGACGTCACATTAAATGTTGAATATGGCGCCCTCTAGAGGACAAAGTCAAGATTAAAAAAAAAAGTTTTAATGATGCCGTGTTGGGTATCAAATGAAAGGGCTTAATTAGCACTTTTCAAAAATATATATAAGTACTATAACCCCAAAATAAAAAATAAAACTGTTCTGGTTTTATTCGCTCTTCTTTCTTTGTCCAGGCGGTTTTTCTTTGGAATGCGCTCCCTCTGAGCATCAGGATGGCAACCAGTCGGTTATCTTTCAAAGTGAAGGCACGTGAACATATTCGTAAAAAGTTGGCAGAATCATTGCAGCGCTGATTTGCTGGATTTGTTTTCTCCTCTACCTATCGTTATTTCTCCTGACAAAGTTTATTCGGTTTATATCTATGTATTAGTATGTATTCATTTTCAATTTATCTATCCCTTATGTTGCACCTGCCATGTTTTGTCTCTGCATCACCCTAAGGTTGACGTGTAGAAAATGCCTCAGGCATTAAGTCCGCCTTTGTACAGTATTTTTTACTTGTGCATGAAGTTTTAATAAATAAATAAAAACTAAACCCAACTACGACAAAAACGCAACATAAAAAGGTAAAAAATTCGCCAGTTTCTTTGTTGAAAATCCGGAGTCACACGTAATCTGTTCCATTTATGGCTAACACGACGTGTGACTCCGGATTTTTAATTTGTCTGTCTGTGATGTCGTGACTAATCAAAGAAACTGGCGAATTAAATAAACTGACCAGTAATTGATACGAGGACTCCCTGATTCGAACCCAAGACCTTACCCAAGACGTTACCATTGGGTGTTCAGTAGGTACTACTGCTCTATGACCGCCAATGACGTTACGACCTCCTTCTAGGTACTTCCGAAAGTGATTATGTATTTAGCTGTACGCATAGATTTCGTATTTGGCTTCAGGAATGATATATCCATCAAGACATCTATTGATCATAAATAATATTTCTGTGATTGATTATGATTCCAAACTTTGGGCTGCAGTTTAACCACGTTCAAATAATAGATATACCTACACACTAGGCCAAAACTTTTTTTTTATTTTTATGGTGGGAAATTATCAATTAACTTCTCCCGCTCTGGACAGAGCGGGAGGGCGTGTCAGACTTTTACTGACTAAAATCCACCCGTGTTCCTTCCGTTGCCTGTGTGGGCAACGGAAGGAACTAGGCCCAACCTGGGAATCGAACCCAGTAGGTACAACAAATCAACATCTGATAGGAACAACATTGTACCTATTTTTGCTAGGTTTACCTACAGGAGAGTGAATTACAATTTGTTTGGTTTGAATATCGTCCTACTGCTTTTAAATATAACACTATAGTAGGTAGAACACACTTAAGTAGGTATTAAAAACGTAAACGTTTTATACATCTTTTTTTGCGTTCTTTAAAAAGAAAATAACCATGTTTACGTACCTACTCGTACATTAAACAGAAACCTGTCTTCGGACAGTTACAATGTTTGATTATTTGATTATTTTAAAACAACAACATTGTGAGGACATATGGCTATGTTTTATTTTATTTTTCGCTATGAGTTCATTTTATGTCAATAACATGGTAAGTATTTATTTTTACTTTGTTATTAAATCCGAGCAAGTCGATTATGATGGTAAAAAGTTTTTTGTTATTTGAATTGCAATGTTTTTAAGACAACCGATTTATTTCGAATTACATTGATTTTTTTTTACCATTGAAATATCGCTCTAATTGTCGTAGAAATACGGCTCCCGGATTGAAAAATACTTTCTTTTTTCAATTAATTAATTTATGGTATAGTTAGAATAAATTGCAAAATCAGTTACAATGTTGTTCATACCAGTCGGTCGATTCTGTAATAGTTATTTATGCTATAAGTGCGGAAGGTAGGTGATTTCCGACGAGTGGCATTTTTATTCACGAGCGAGCGAAGTGAGCGAGTGTATAAGTCGACACGAGTCGGAAATCATCTTACGCACGTGTATAATACAACGTTTTACTATGCATTGTGCGAGGAAAAAAAAAAAAAAACGAGCGAGCCTTACGGCAGTCGCCTGTGATGTGTATGTAACATACGACGACGTAATAACAAAATTAATTCATGACTTTGACTTTTGGCTGTGATTTGTACTTTGACTTCGACTTCTACTTCTACTTTGACTTCGCCTTAGACTTCGACTTCGACTTCGCCTTAGACTTTGACTTTGATTTTAACCATCGCCATCGTCATCATAATCATCTGATTTGTAAATAAAAATTGGTGAAAAACTTTTCTCAAATAATAAAATCTCTGAGACGAGACGGGCTGATGACGACCTCAAAAATTAAAAAAAAAACAGAAAAGTAAAAAGCACTAGTGAAAAAAAGTTACACTTCCGCACAAATTTACTGCTTGGAAAACGCTCTTTTCGAGCAAATGCATTGTAAAAATATTAACGTGAAGCTTAGGTGAAGTGAGCGTTAAGTGAGCTGTCACTGCCACAGAATCGACCAGCAGGATGCTAGGGATTAACACTATTGACAGCTCACTTCACCTAAGTTTCACGGTGATATTTTTACAGAATCCAACGGCAGGTGTCGAAATAGGTATACATAGTTGACGGGTATTAGAAGCAAAGTGACCTCAGTCCAATTTAAAATATTTTTAAGCTGTGAATGTTATTTTGTTCGTCTTGCCAATGGCTACTCATTCATATAAAATGTTATAAGTAATAAAAATGGCTTCAGTCTTGAGTAAATCTATATCAAATAACAACATTAGAAGCAAAAACGCCTCAGACCTCAAAATGTAACTTGCATCAGCAAAATCACCTCAACAAAATTGTAGTCTGTGACCTCAGTCCATTTCGACCAATCACGAGCCTGTATTTTTAAGTTTCCAACTTGGCTGATCCGCTGGTTTTCCAGGCGAATCTGCCAAAATGGCAATTGTGCGATGCAGATACGCCTCAATCCATTGTAGAAATACAAAGACGCCTCAGTCCATCGTAATTTTGTGGTTTTTGATAACTTCTGATCAGGTTTAATTTTAATAGTAAAGTTTATTAATGTTATTACTTACTGATCTATTGTCCTTAATTTTAAAATAAAACAGACATTTAATTTAATACTTACCGAAACAAAAAAACATGATTTCATGATTTTTGGCAGTGGTGGCCCAGTGATAGCGGCTGCGACTTACAAGTTGTAGGTTCGAACCCAGGCAGACGCTTTACTTTGTGTAAATTATTTTATCACCACTGCTCTCAAAACGGTGAAGGAAAACATCGTGAGGATACCATGTCGGTTTTTCTCACGATGTTTTCCTTCACCGTTTCCATGGTCCTAGAACCAAAAATTCGAAGACATGTGACATATACCAACCCGCACTGGGCCCGCGTTGTGGATTACGACCCAGTCCCTCTCACTGAGAGGAGGCCTGTGTCCCAGTAGTGGGAACATTATAGGGCTGATTATGTTATGTTACTCAATTTAAATGTCTTAGGATTGAGGTCACTTTGCATCTATACCCGTCAATAATACTTTTTTATTGCATTGCTTTAAGTACTTACATGAAGAAAATAAAAACAAAATAAGTTTACAGTATAAATACCTTATTATATATTTTATAAACAGTGAATGAAGAACATATACAATAGGTTTTCATAACAGTACCCCTTAAAAAATGGATTACTTTTATTTACTAAAATTATTTTGCATTTAAAACTAAATAGATAGTGATAACATAGAGCCAATAAAAAAAAACATTTACGAATTTATTAAGTTTTGCAGCAACTACATAATATTATTTTGTTATATTTCACGGTTTTCACAATCTTAGTAATTCAGTCTAATTTCAGTCACAATGTTAACTGGTAATGTATAGAATTAATTGCCGTTAACTGTTCCTTTCATCTTTATATTTTACAAAAATAAAAAAATGTACATAAATGATTTTTCAGCCAAAATTTGTTTTTTTATTAAAGTAAGTACTAAGATAGAACATATCTTAAAATGGATGGAATGCATTCATAACTTGCAAAACAAAATCCATTTGATGTTATTTTAATGGTATTTATAATTTTGTGAGAATTTTATAGTATTCATAAAGATGTGAACGATGTGTGTTAATATTTTGTCCAGTAGTTATTCAGGTGCATATTAGGGGATTGTCTATAGTAAAAGTTGGGCTTTCCAGAAATATGCAGATGAGTAAAAGGAATGAATAGTCATAAACATCATGTGAAACACACATTACATCAATATGCAGTTAGCACTGACAAAAAATTTAATAAATAAAAACCAATTTTTGTATGTACAAATCAAGTGGCTACAAATCAAGCTATACAGTTCCAGTATAAACTGATCTCGTATTGTATAGGATTTCCGAAATGTATAGCTTGATATGTAGCCGTGTCTACATATTATTCTCCTGCTATACCTGCGTTAATGTTAACGTCTGGAATAACCTGCGCCTTAATTTGGCGTTAAAAAATACGCGTTTGCCGTTTAGCTATTGTGATTCAGCTCCAAAGGTTATAGCTTTCAAGTTAATGCGTCAACCGCGATCAAAATAGAGGTAAAAGCATAAAAGAGAGGTCATAATTTCATGATTTGTAAATTATTTCATATTTATTCCTTAGTTATTTTTTATAGGCCGTCCAAGAGCGAGGCGAACACCGGGCATCCGTGACGGACGGGGATGGCCCGCTCGCTTGTTTCTGGTATAATCAAACCAAGAGCATCTAAGTTAACAGAAGCCGCGTCCGCGCCGGGAGCCACTCACGGACTTCCGCACTTCCGCTATTGCAGAGTATGGCCTAAGACATCTGAATATTAGATAATATATTTATCTATAAAAGAGCCTTATTTTTTTTTTATTTGACGCAAATTCGTAAGAGTATAAGGGATAATTTATTGCTTATTATGCACAACTTCACCTGCATCCTAAACCATTGTTGTGTAGTGTGAATAGTTGAATAGTAAATAGTTGCCTGGCCAATCATAATACACTGATAACAGTGCAGGTGAAGTACCTTGTGCAATATTGTGAATCAACATTTATATATTTTTATATTAGTCATACATAGTTGAGAATTCACAAGCATTAAGAATCGAAAATACAATTAATATAACCACTAGCAATTAGGTACACATGGCTTTTACAGTGGAGTTGATGGCACCATAATTGCTTCTTACAATTTTATATTTTTTTTACATTTACGTTTTCAATATTTACGAAGCTGCAATCTTCGCAGCATGTAGGTAGTGCCTTCACCCAATTAACACTTGCTATTTTTACCAATGAAAGTATTACAATTGGGGCAGTAGTGCTCAGCATCCTTGAAGGTATCAAAGCAGTATGGGACGAGGCCGAGACAGCAAAGAGAGCAAACCCTGGAAACACATAAGTAGAATTGTTAGCAGATTAAAGTGGATAGCCGATTCGGAAAGCGGGCTAATCTGGCTTGAGCAAGTGTGGTGATCAATGGCCCTGCCTTCAATGTATGAGATGAGGCCTTTGCCCCGCAGTGGAACAATAATAGGCTGGTATTTATTTAAATTTTTGTTTTGGTTCAGAGGGTCATCTTTTGTACTTAAAGGTGGCCAACATTATATATAATTATTATGTCGATTTATAGTAGTCCACATGTAAGTGATTACAAAACCGGTATAAGCAGGCCTTTAGTTCTATTAAAACTCCTAGAAACTCAAGGCCGAAGTATACCAAGTATTACCACTGACATGCGGCCTACTGTACTATTCTAGCACAGTATCTGGATCAGGATCTGTGGTGAAGCTTAAGGGAGATCATGTCCAGCAGTGATTGTATATTAGTTGAATCATGGTAAAGAAGAAGGTAGTCTACTTACATGGTAATGACACATATGGATCCAGCCACTAAATGAGTATGCCAGGCCGTTGTGTATGTAACTCTTGTTGTGACAATTTTTCCACAGTTGAAGCAATTAATTGTTGTTGGTTCAGTTCCGACTGCGGGCGGGAGAACGATTCCCACGGGCATAGGAGGCTGCGGCGGCACCATGTCACCCGCTTGAGGCTGAGTGTTCGTCACTGTGATAGTGGGGTGCGGGTACACCCCCGGCGCTGTAAATTGCTTAGGCTGCGGGTATGGGCCTGCTGCGGCCGTAAACGGCTCGCCTCCAGGCGCCACGAAGCCGTATTGTGGATTACCCACTACAGCTGAATAAGGAGGCGGAAGATCTTCGGGCGCTGAAGCCACTGTACCTGGCCCTGGAATATTCGCCATTGTATTCTTGTTTATTTTTCCAAGTGGAAGTTATATATGTGCCAGACGTGAGGGTCAAATTAACCAATATGTTAAAACCACTCAATTACTCGTAAACTAAAATTTGTTAAACTTCTCTCTACGAAATAGATAAAACATAACATGACGTCATATGTCAATGTCATCCTGTCAGGTGCTTGCCGTGCTTGAAAAACAAAAGGCCGTTTTCCGAATGAACGTAGTCGCTCACAGCGCTGACATCATTAATTGGCGTTCCGAGTTAGATAGCACGATTATGACAGCTGAGGGCTGTCAACAATTCGGAACGCTCATGAACGCTCTCACGGTGCTCGCTCAACGTCAAAACTTGCATAACATATTTCTTTGTGTTTAAACTACACATTTCTTCTTCTTCGTTGGTTGGGTGGCCACGGTAGCCAGAAGCACAATTTCGAAGATAACTTTAGACAAACGTGGCTGTCTAAAGTTATGATGTGACTCAAAACAAAACAGCACAACTGTCATCTTTGATAGCGCTCACGGTGATATTAGTACAACGACTGGTCGGCGTTATCGCAAGATGGCGCATGTCAAGACGACATCTATGGCGATTCACAATACATCGTTATCGGGCTCAGGCTTATTCAGTACGGGCGTTAGCACGCTCAAATCGATTACAGCGTAACTTGGAATGCAGTCAAAGCCACAAAAAAAGCGAACAAACCAAACCACTGCATTCTCTGTCCCGACGATTATGATCGTTCAGATATTCTTATCAACAGGTAAGTTCTAAAAATAATGGTAATACAATCATCGTTTTCGCTTGTTTTTCATAATAGACATGTTAAAAAATACATTATGGCAATAACAATGGGGACATTCGCAGACTCACATTTAATAAACAATAAACATGCTATTTGTTATTAATTATTAGTACAATTCTTCTACTTATCTATACAACTATACATAAAGCATCATCTATCATCAGCATCTTCTACTTATCATCAGCAACATAGCAGGACGTTTGTAAATCTCATTATACTATATTTGAATAAATTTATATATAAATATTATAATATATATTTTTATTCAAACCCCAAAATTACTTTTAGATAGATAAACGTTATCGTACATAGTACAATATCTTGTGGTAAAATATCGTATGTACGCCTTCGTATTTATCGTACGGGTTGGCAACACTAACTAGCGACTGAATGACATTGACAGGGGGGCGTTGTTGGTAAACATTTGTGCTGACAAGACAAGTTGGCACTGGCAAGATGGCGGCGTTAGTTTCAATTTTGGTAACGCACAACCACGCCAAAAGAACCTTGCAGCTTTGTAAATGGCTTATTATTTCTATTTTAATAAAATAACGGAGAGAATACGAGTTAGTCCATTAGGTATGTACCAAAAACCCAGTAATCGATACGAACAACCTTCTTAGCAAACAACCTTCTTTTCTCCTGCAAGTCGCATACAGGACGGATGCTCTTGCCATCCGCTTCCTTTATTTCGTCGGTATATAGTGGTTTTTCTTTCTTCTAAATATGTACCTAATTCATAATAGGGTTCCGTAGTAAACCCTTATAGTTTCGCCATGTCCGTCCGTCTGCCTGTCTGTCTGTCCGTCTGTCTGTCCACGGCTTACCTCAGAGACGGTTAGTACTAGAAAGCTGTAATTTGGCATATGTATACAATCATGCCGAGAAAGTGGTAAAACAAAATTAAGAATTGATTTGACACTGTCTCTGTCCCCATCCTACTCAAAAAATTGGAGAGAATTGGAGTTAAGGCCCTGCACTTGCTATCTTTGCGAGCTATCTGTCTGAGCGAACGCAGTGCTTTAAAGTCACCGCATATGTTAGTGATGAGTGTGGATTATCCTTCGGAGTGCCTCAAGGTTCTATCTTGGGGCCTACCCTTTTTTAGTTTATGTAAACAGTTTATGTGATTTAGTACTCTCAAATAGTTCCATTTACACATATGCTGATGATACGGCCCTTCTGGTCCATGCAGAAAATTGGAACGAAGCACGAGAGAGAGCAGAATCTATTCTTGGCATTGTTATGTCTTGGCCGTCGGCGAATAGTTTAACTTTAAATGTGGATAAAACAAACTTCATCACTTTCTCTCTTAAATCTACTCGCAACCTGATGACACAGTTTCAATTAAAGCTCATACTAATTGTAATGATTACCCAAACCAATGCTCCTGCCTTCCCCTGACAAGAAAAACAAGTGTGAAATACCTTGGCGTAGTAATAGACAACCTCGTATCATGGAATGCTAAGATTGGGGTATTGTCTGGCAGAGTAAGGAAACTAATTGCCGTGTTTAGGGGCCTGCGGTATAGTGATGACGCAGATACCTTACGCATGGTTTATTTCTCCCTTTGCCAGTCAATATTAACATTTGGTATAACGGTCTGGGGCGGTGCATCGAAGAGAAGTATGATACAATTGGAAAGGGCGCAGAGAGCTGTCCTCAAGGTCATGACCTTTAAACACTTTCAGCATAGTACGACTCAATTGTACAAAGAATGTCAGGTCTTGACCGTGAGGCAGCTCTTTGTGCTAAACTGTACGTTGCGCAAACATGCTTCTTTGCAGCTGGATCCTAATCGCTTGACAAAACGTAGGACCACAAACGTGTGTACCATAGAGAGGCACAGAACGAAACTTGCGGAACGTCATTACAGAGTCCTTGGTAGTCGAATATACAATTTTGTGAACAAACAATATAACATCTACACGTTCAATAGATTTGATTGCAAAGGTAAAGTCTGTAAATGGATAATGACCCTTAGTTATGACGAGGTTGGAAAAATTCTCAATACGTACATTAAACCCACACCCTAACAGCACCCCGTCCGACACCCTCGAATACTCCCACCTTCCAACACAACACAACAAAACACTACACATCACAACACAAAAACACACTAACAACACACACTATACAAATGGTTTTCTCTTCATTTTTTTTGTATTAATTTCAAAACAAAAAAATATTTTCTTTATTTTCTGTCGATAATTCTTACACAGAGAAATTCCGAATTTTTATAATGTTTAACCAGTGTTAACTTGAGAGCCCTGACACTCATAACACAAAGTTTAATCTTAGCTTGGGTGTCAGAGGTGTATAACTCTGCATTAACCCATTACAATTTATATGACAAATTTACTGTTATACCAAGTGGCATATGTAAAATTGTAAATAAAGATATTATTATTATTAAGAAAAAATTTTTTTTTGTGTACCTCCCGTATACGTGGGGATGTTTTTTTTTCTCGTCTACCCCATGTGGGGTATCGTTAGAAAGGTCGTTTGAAAAACATGATCTCCCATACATTCCGTATGGGAAAACATGTTTTTCAACTACAATGTTAAGTTTGTTCTTGGGATAAATTCATCCCAACTACGGAACCCTTCATTGTACGTGGTCCGACACGCACTTGGCCGGTTTTTTTTGTTTTCCTTTAGCATGCGTTCGTTTTCATACTCCGATGTCACTTCGTGGACAATAGTGTGGGTTATACGTTTTTTCGACTGTAATACTCGTATAACTATTTTTGTAAATGCTGAGTCCTTCCGAACCCAGCTGCAACACAGCGGTTTGTAGTGCAGCCGCATTTGTTTTTATAAGGTAATGAAGATGTCTCGCTGGTGGTGGCGCGTGTGTTGGATCATTTAGCTCCCTTCAAAATGGTTGAGCTAAATGGTACTGATCCATGCGTCATGTTCGTGAACGGGCGCCGACAGTTGGGACTGGTCATCTCTTAGCTGCCATGGCTTATTTTAATTGTTTTTTGTTTCTATCTTTTTATTACGGACACTTTTAACGTGCACGTCTTTCTTCTGTAAGCAATACTTGTAAAAAAAAAAAATTGAGTGTATTAAACGTAGAGTTTATTGCCCGATCTTAGGTCGTAGGTACCTACTACGCTTTGGAATTGGCAACTAGCTTCATATTTCTGACTGACCGACTCCTTAACCATTCAAAAGTGCCTGTAAATGATTTAAGTGAAATAAGTGCTATGAGTTTGAGTTGAAATTTGATTTGTAGGTATATAATGTAATCATCATTCAGCCGAAAGACGTCCATTGCTGGACATAGGCCTCCCCCAAGCATCGCCACTTAGACATGTTCTGTGCTTCCCGCATCCAGCGGATTCCTGCGGCCTTCCCAAGGTCATCGGTTCGCCTTGAGGCCTTCCAACGCTACGTCTTCTTGTACCTGGTCGCCACTCCAGATTTTTTCGGTCCCATCGGCCATCTGCAAGCTATGTGCCGCCTATTGCCACTTAAGTTTGGCAATTCTTCGGGTTATGTCGGTCACCGTGGTTCTCCTGCGCATCTTTTCTTTTCTGATTCGATCACGTAGGGAAACTCCTAGCATAGACCTCTTCATTGCCCTTTGGGTGACTTTTAGCCTTCTAATAAGGCCCATTGTGATCGACCTAGTTCATTGCCATAGGTCATAACTGGCAACACGCACTGGTCAAAGACTTTCCTCTTGAGAGACTGCGGAATATGGAGCGAGAAGATTTTGCGTAGCTCCCGAACGCTGCCCAGCCGAATTAGATTCGACTATTGACCTCTTTCAAGAAGTTAGACCTACCTAACTGGACAGTGTCCTAGGTAAGGTAAACATATTCATCCACAACTTCGAGTGTGGGTTCTCCGATTTTCATGAGAGTGGGTGTTACATGGGCATTTGACATGACCTTTGTCTTGCCCATGTTCATTTGAAGACCCACTCTTTCGGAAGCTCTACTAAGGTCAAGGTCATTGAGCATTGTACTGAGGTTCTCCATGGGTCGGCAAACCGAAGGTTAGTGACATACTTATTGATGTTGATACCTAGCCCTTTCCAGTCCAGAACCTTGAAGACATCTCCAGTGCAGCGGTGAAGTGTCGGAGAGATACGTCTCCCTGTCTCACACCTCGCTGCAGAAGCAGAAGGACAGGTTTCGAGGTCTGGTCCTGGTGTCGGATATAGTGGCGTTTTCGTACAGACACTTGAGCATTTCGATGTACCGATAGCCGATCTGGTACCGTTGAAGAGACTGCAGTACAGCCCATGTCTCGATCGAATCGAAGGCTTTCGCGTGGTTCACAAACGCTAAGCAGAGGGGTAGGTTACACTCTTCAGTCTTTTGTATAACCTGCCGCAGCTTATATATGTGGTCTATGGTGCTAAAGCCTTTACAGAATCCGGCTTGTTCGGGAGGCTGGAAGTCGTCAAACCAGCGCGCGAGACGGTTCGTGATCACTCTTGAAAACAGCTTGTAGACGTGGCTCACAAGTGAGATGGGCCAATTCTTAAGCAGGACATTATCGCCTTTTTTAAAGAAGAGTACCACCACACCCCTGTTCCATGCCTGTGGCGTTTTACCCTCGAGTATGAGGAAATCGAACAGCTTCTGGAAGGCCTTAAAAACGGGTTTTCTACCGGCTTTCAGGAGATCGGCCATAATTCCGTCATCGCCTTGTTGTTTTTATGATATAATGTCAAATAATTAAAATATTAAGGAAATATGTAGAAAAATAAAAATAAACATCGTAATTTGGGAGCAGTTAATAGACACTTACATAGTTATGTGTGCAGAAGGAATTATTGTCACACTTCCTTGTCTTCAACGTAGTTTTTAATTTTATAATATGCTTTTTAGGGTTCCGTAGTAAACAAAGAACCCTTATAGTTTCGCTATGTCCGTCTGTCTGTCTGTCTGTCTATCTGTCTGTCTGTCTGTCCGTGTCTGTCCGCGGCTTAGCTCATAAACTGTTAGTCCTAGAAAGCTGTAATTTGGCATGGGTATACATATTAATCATGCCAACAAAGTGGTAAAATAAAATCAAGAATAATAAAAAAAAATAGGGTACCTCCCGTACATGTAAAGTGGGATGTTTTTTTTTTCCCCATCTACCGCATGTTGTGGGGTATCGTTAGAAAGATCTTTCAAAAATATTGTATGTATTGTAAAAAGTGTGTCACAACCATTTTTGGATTCAGGGATCCGTTAGCGAAATATTAAGCGTTTAACTGATTTTTTTTGTTAGAGTCAAGTGTCCCCCCCCCCCTTCTAGCTACATGGTTGTACTTGGACTTCGGACTCGAAAAAATTCACAGCAGTAGTATATATAACGAAATTAAAAGGAAAACTATCAGAGCTAAGTAGGCTCTACAGGTTAACGAGTAATAATCGACCAACTTAAATTTGCGGTTTAAAAAACATGAACTCCCATGTTTCCTCCATACTCCATACATTCCGTATGGAAAAACATGTTTTTCAACTACAATGTTAAGTTTGTTCTTGGGATAAATTCATCCCAACTACGGAACCCATCATTGTGCGTGATCCGACACGCACTTGGCCGGTTTTTTGTTATGGACTCGTATGTGGGTTTTGAACTTTCGATCGCTAATTTCTGTAACCGATTTTGGCAATTTGTTATAAAAGCGGATACTGGTGCCGATTCTCGTTTACAACGAACTAAACTAACTAAACTATCACTAAAATTTCTTACTTTTGGCTATGAGAATCTTAGAGCTATTCTGCAAATAAAATTCTCTAAGCTAAAAATTAATTTTGACACAACTAAAATAGAATTTGACAATCGCCAATCCACGTGGTACTCGTGGTTTGCCGTGATTTTTTTTAGAGCCGGAGGCGCGCAGTGGTTGCTGCCGCGACGCGTTTTGTATGGAATTTTTCACTTTTTGTATGGAAAACATGAAAAAATATTGCCTACATGGGTTACAAGGTTTGGGGGTTTAAGGGTTTCATAGAGGGGGTCGAAATTTTCATTATTTTTGCGATAGGACGCACCATTTTCGAGATATAAGAAAAAGAAAAAAAATATACAGTACTGTTTTTGCATGTGAAGTCGAGATGTTGGTGGTAATTTTAGTTCATGACAACTTATTTTGTACAATACCTTTTTAATCGCGATTTAAACTTGTTTAGTCTGGTTTGGTATTTTACAATCAAAATTTTAGGTGAAAAATTTCAAATTCAGAATAGCAAAATTGGCATTTTCACTAAACTAAAAACTCAGTACTATCTTAGTGCTGTCAAACTAAAATTTAAGTTGTGTCACTTTAGTCTATTTCGGAATGAGAAATCGTCGTTTGACAGGAATAAACTAAATTTTAGTGATTTTTAGTCTAATTTAGAGGCATTTGTGACAAGAGAATCGGCACCATTGTGTATAAGAAATAACTGGTTTTAGTAAATTAATCGACTACGGCGAAGCAAAAAGGAGGGTTATGATTTTGACCGGTATGTACTCGTATGTATGTACATATGTACGTATGTATGTTGATTTGTTCTCTCATAACTTCTAAACTACTCATAATAATTTGACAAATGAGGTATCGTTGGAAGCGTCTTGATCGTCTGCTAGTGTTATAGGCTATGTGACGTCACATTAAATGTTCATGGCGCCCTCTAGAAAACATAAATGCATGAAAAAAAAACCTGTCATGTTGGCTATCAAATGAAAGGGCATTTCAAATATATAGGGTGGAATTTTTTAACCTCATCTGGAGGGAAGGTACTCTAAATACGCAGATTATATTAGCTCTAATAAGCAAATTTTATTGAAAGGAAACATTCCTTTATTTTTTTAAAGAAACACATCTGCATTCAAATATTTTCGAAAATTCACTTGCCACACTCGGGAATCGAACCGGCTAAAATCCCTTTAAATAACACCCCGTACTTTTATGGCATCAATCGATAGAGTCGATCAAATCTCTTTAACAAATATGATAAATTTAATGAAAGGAATAACAAAAATTCCACCCTAATAACCCCGAAACCAAACTACGACATAAAAGTTAACTAAAAAGGTATAAACAAGCCATTACAAACAGAAAATTAAAAATCCGGAGTCACACGTGTTAGGGCATTTAAAACCGAACAGATTACGTTGTGAGTCCTTGTCTAAATTCATATTTAGACAAGGACTCACAACGTAAATAATAATACACGTAGTAAGACTGAAATTGTTATCAATTTCATGCTTACTACGTGTATTATATTATGGAAATCGCTTCTTATTTTGAAAAGTCCTAAGTTTTTGCGAACATACAAAATAACACACACTTGTTTCCCCGAAGGGTTAGGCAGAGGTGTGTTCGGCATTCAAAATACTTTGTAGACAGTCTCGGACACCATGGCCTGTCCTGTTACAGGAGCGCAGGTCGCATTGCACGGCACGCCAGCATCAACGATATTATTCGTCGAGCCCTTGTCACCGCCGGCGTACCAGCGGTATTAGAACCAAACGGCTTGGTACGTGACGATGGGAAGAGACCAGACGGCATGACGTTGTTGCCTTGGAAGGTGGGTAGGCCTCTGGTGTGGGACGCAACCTGTGTCGACACCCTTGCACCATCTCATGTTCCTAGCACGGCGGGCTGTGCTGGCGCCGCTGCAGCGGCTGCTGAGACCCTCAAGCGGCGCAAATACTGTAACCTCATGGGTAACTACAGTTTTGAGCCGTTTGGGGTCGAAACGCTCGGGTCATGGGGTCCGAGTGCGCGTGTCCTTTTTAAGGAAATTTCTCGCCGACTGGTCGACACTTCACGCGACCAGAGGGCTGGCTTGTTCTTTGGCCAAAGAATTAGCATTGCCATTCAACGTGGCAATGCTGCCAGTCTTCTGGGCACGTTTCCGGATGACAGCGATGCGGACGAATACTTCGACGCCTAAGTGTCCTTTTGTTTTTTGTATCTATTCGTGTAGTTAGTTATTGTATTTCGTACCTAGTGTTAATAGTTTGTAAATAATTTATTTTAAAAATGGAAAAAATATATGTTATAAACTTTGTAAGATATAAAGAGACAGTATATCAATTTCTTTGAATTTGTTACTAAGGGACACACGAGGACCCATTATATAGATCGCCCTTTTTTGTTAAATGAAAATTAAATCACGCCAGCTACCGGTCATAGTAGAACGCCTTATGACATAATACTGTGGAAATAAGCAAAGTATTCTAACCTAGCTGTGGCTACATAACTCAACTGCCTTATTTTTCATACTGCATATGGGACTGAACTTAATCTATCTGCAAGGGTTCCAATGTGGGCGCCCCATTGCAATTTCGAATCTATAGAGAAATTCTAAAGGAGTTTACAGCTTATCCATTACGCCTCCGCAGTTCGAACTTATTTTTGTCCAATGTCCGCAATACTAAATTTTTTGTCATTTCTGCAAGAGGAACTACCTTAATATGGCCAGACTTTTGAATGACTCATGGCACCGTAGCAGCTGCTTGTAAACCGTCACGTAACTAATCCGGAAGGCCCGGCTACTTACAGCAGATACTACTTCTTGTAGAAAGTAACTACGGTCAGCATCACAAGTTAGAGAAATATTATGTCAATTTTTTTATAACGATTGGATGGGTCCTACTTTAATAACTTCCTATACAAGATATTACATAAAATAATTAATTATCCCACGAATAAATACTTATCAAACCGAAGCTTACTTAGCTACTTAACAACCGTCTGTGCTTAGCAAGTTACCTACTCACACACATACATTTCATATTTCCATACAATAGTAATATTGCCAAATTAATCAAAACAGGTAAATATTTGACAGCTATTTGCGACGTTGCCAACTTTTAGCATAAGCGCTCTTAAATTAACTTGTAACTCAAGTCTTGTCATAGTTTAATAAGTAGAGCTTGGTAAAAAAGAATCTGGAAAAAATGAGGGCACTACTATCGCACTTGGTCACTTCAATGGAAAATAAATTGCTAAAATAAATGTGCAACAGAAAACGCTGCTTGTGGGTGACTCAAATCAAAACCTATTAGCACCTTTTCGGAAAACTAGTGCCATCATTATAGGTCAGTTCCAAATGTCACCACGTCAGAATCTTTAATGTCGAGCTGTACTTTGACTTTTCAGTTGCGCAACGCTTTCATATCATGTGATAAAAAAGCAAAAGATATGAAACTTAATATATAGTCCTGAAAGAACATTGCAGAAGCTTAGACGACATCCAGTTTTCTGAAAGTCTAACATCACAGTGCTGCAATTTTTTTTAAAGTAGGGTCATGAATGCCGGAATGGTGAGATCACAGAATTTATTCAAATCTGTCAGTTTGTAGTTATCTATATCCGCACATAACGCAAATGTGGAGCGAAATGCACAATGTAGTAAAGAAAGGAATCGCCTGACAATAGAGTCGGTAAAAGCGTTATTAGTAATCCAAGAAAACGTCTCTTGTGAAGATTTTTATTTTAAAAGTAAGAAAACAAAAAGAAAAAAGTTGTCTTCGGAAAAATATCACTCAGTGTAATAACTTCCTTTAGGTACTCTAAATTAGTTATGTGCTCGTTCATTGTTCATACTTCTCATTTTGAATATGGTCAGTCTTTAAAATTATCTGTTGCGTATTATTTATTTTAAGACTTACAGTTTTTTACAATAGACAGGCATTTTTCCGCAAAATCAGGCATTTTGTACATCCTAGACTGGCATCCTCCCTTACTGAGTTAATCCTAGCTGCATCCGGTTTGACTAAAAGCCGACCCAGATGCATCAAAATGCTGACAGATGATGTGTTGAAACTTGAAAAAGCTCTGTAAATCTAACGAATACTAAGCACTAGAATCTTCACATTCATAGTGACCTCAATAGGTGACATAGCCTACTTGCAAAAACAGTGCCCAAAAATGTGTATTGGATAACATAGATCCACGGGTACCGCCGGTGGTGGTGGGTGTTGGGTAACAGTTCTCAGGCCGTTACGACGGCACAGCGGCGGCGGAGGCGCGACCAGTGAAGTGAACGTACCTGCGACCCGCGCGCGCATACACCGAATGTCGAATCTGTTGACGAAATTTTAACAACACACTGTAGCCTACTATTTCGTATAAACAAAGTTTGTAAAGCAATCGACCCTGTTATAGCAGTTATTAAGAACTCCAGTTGTAATAAGTGCTGTGTCTGAGTGCGACAGTTTGCGCGAAATTGCCGCTTAGGTATAAGTAAGCATATTTGGGTAATTATTATTGAGTAATCATCTTGTTTCGTTAATTTCCTACCTGATTTTAAAATTTATCACGTATTGTTACTTTGCCGATAGAAGTCATAAAAAATAACAAGAATTTAAGTAGGTACCTATAAGTAAACAATATCACAGAATTAATAATATCTATTACTAACGTAACAATATGTATTTTGGTACTGAATGTACATTATGTATGCCGTACCTACTGGTAGGTAGGTACTTAAACCCACTGGGTACTCCTGTATACTTATCAAATTATCTATTAATTACCTAGCTTCTTCTTTTCGTGTGGTTAGTAACGAACCTGGTGTCAGAGTATTAAAGCCGTCCATGGGCCTCTGACGTAGCTGCACATGCCGTCGAGACATATCTCTCAGGCATGCCGGTTTCCTCACGATGTTTTCCTTCACCGTTTTTGAAGCAAGTGATAATTATACAACACTCACATGAATCCGAAAAGTCAGAATTAACTAGCTGTGCCCGTGACTCTGCTCACTTGAAGAGTACTTTTACAGCCTACTCTAGTTGCCTAGCACTAATATTATTATTATGTACCTTCAAGCCAGCAAGGTCCGCAAGGGCCGGGGTCGCGGGAAAGTCCGAAAGGGATGTCGTGGCCCCTGGCAATGTACAGGCAACTGAAGGAACGCGGGTGGGTTTTAGACGGTAAGAGTCTAACACGCCCTCCCGCTCCGCCCAGAGCGGGAGAAGTTATTTGATAATTTCCCACCCGAAAAGAAAAAAAAGGGGGGTTCAGAATCATGTACCAAATCCATGGTATCAGTTTTCGTGTGGATGTCCCTGCCACCATGTACGAGTATAACAACAAGTTCTATTTGTATAAGTGAAAATTTCTAATTTCAACCTTAGTGCCAATTTCACGAATGAAGCTAAACATCCCTATGGATGTTATGGATATGAAATTTCGGATCTGGATTTATAGAAATACCGGTTTTGCATACGGTTACGGATATAAAAATATTTCGGATTATCCGTTACTTTCGGATAGTTTCAGTTACGGATATGAGATTTTTAAGAAATTGTAAAAGTAAAACACAAAAAATAAATTGAAAAAAAAATCCAAGTTATGCGCGCGGCTAGTACCGTGTGTCGGCTCAGCCTCCCGGCCGGGCAGAACGACCTGTCATAACGAGTCTCATTTAGACTCTGCCCCTATCCGAAATTATCCGAAACTTTTATTTCGGATTCGGTTGCGGTTACAGATAGATTTTTATTTCGTATACCGATAGTGTCGGTTACCGCCACGTTGTCAATATTCCACAAAAATGATGACACTACTAGCTCTTGAACGCCATCGCTTTCAGTTTCATTAGTGATATCTGCCCTTTGTGAAGTTTCAATTCACTGGGAATTCTCTTGCCAAAAGTGATAACGAGGTCGACTATATATCAATAACATATCCGCCAAAAAGTAGTGTTGATAACAAAATGTCAGTTATTATCTTATTGTTTTTTATATTTTGTCAAGCAAATCAACTTCTTGTTATCTGTAGCGCATATTAGGGGTTGCAATATAGGGGTCTACGGGGCAAAAAAACGATCTAGGTAGGTCGCATATCTGGGAAAATTCGTTTTCTCCGTATTTTCACTCGAACAGAGCTCGGTCGCCCAAAGTTTAGAACAAGATAGCTACCTTAGAATAATTGACATTTGACAATTGACAGACAGTCACACAGACAGCATGGAATTAGTAAGTAGGTACCTACTATCACGGCAGCATGGAATTAGTATGTAGGTACTATACATGGAATTAGTATGAACTATCCTATACTATTAAATGAGCATTCTCTTTTGCTCCAGAGCAGAGTTCGGTCACCCAGGTACTAAGAAATAAAATAAGTAGCTTAGTTAGGCAAAGCTGTGTGAATATTGAAAAGCAGAGCAAGTGCAGAAGCATCATATCAGCCTTAACCATATAAAATGCAACCAAACCTAGGTAGGTACTTGTTTTATTTGGCCAGGTGCTGCAGATGATAAAAAAAAAATTGTTGCAGGAATGTGAATCGTAACTATTAATTAATTAATAGGTAATTGGTAGATATAATCCTGTTTTCGCACCATTTGGTGAATACGACATAACATAAACATAACATCTCGCTAGTAATCCCGGAAGGTTAGGCAGAGGTGTACCTATACCTTGTATACCCACGAATACGACGTCTACACACGCACAGTACAGGTATTTTCTTAATGTCCCTCGACAAACTTCGTGTTTCGTCAGTCGTCGGATTTCTATCAGTTGCCTTTTGTACTTGGTTATTATGGTTAACGGCGACGCGGGCGCAGCGGTAGGAGTCAATACGTACAAGCACTAAGTGCAAAAGGCTACTGATAGAGATCCGACGACTGACGAAACACGAAGTTTGCCGAGGGACCTTAAGATAATTGTTGTACTGTACTCATACAATTTGCGAGTGCATCACGCATTTAAAGTATTGTAAGTGTAACGCTTCAAATATCTGAAGCGTAGCGTGATTAGTTTATTAACCAGGAACTATGTGATCATGAGATCATGTCAGATAGTGTGGGAGGTGCCATGATACGATCACACCAGTGTTACGCACGCTTGTCTCAGGGAAGCTTAGCCTCGACTGCGGAACGAACTAACTACAGACACGCACGTAGCCGCAGGCGCATTCCATTTATGATCATGATAGGTGCTAGGAAAGCTTTCCTTTACCTAGCTCTATGTTAGCCAAAGCTATCTAACATAAACATAGCTTTTAACACAAACATGTAGGACCAGTAGCACATATATAATATAAAAACATAAGGATTCGTGGCGAAGAAAAAAGTTATATATTATATAAATCGTGTATCAAGTCAATCGCTTTTTCGGTGCGCGGACCAGTGGACGGACGTCGGCTGACACTGGCTGGCAACGGCTGATGTCAAAACAAGGGCGCGCGTCTTCTGTTTGTCACACGGGTTCTAGAATATTCTAGAAGCTGCGCCATTATTGGACGAACGGATTAGATTAGAGGTAGCGTAGCAGATTGTGGTCTGAGTTTCTGCCTACCCCATCGGCAAAAGGCGTGAGTTTATGTATGTATGTTTGTACGAAGGCTAGAAAAACAGTTAATTTATTACTTATTTCTTAGTAATACTCATTATAGTTCGTTTTAACGTAAATAACAGTACCTACTTAACGGCCTTTCACAAAACTCACCAAAGGATTGAATTTTGATTGAGAAGGAAGGAGACCAATTTTAAATCCTACTACAATAATATTGTAAATAAATTCGTATAGAAGATTAATATCGTAGCATCTTTAATCTTTTCTAAGTAAAAAAAAGACAGTGAATATGTAAAGTTTTAATTAAATTAAATACAAATATGTATTAATGTACGTGGACGGTATCACGGTCGGTATGCACTAGGGCTCCCACACAAAACTGCGATGCGATGCGATACGACGCCGTATCGCAGGTTTTTAGACGAGCTTTGTTTTTAAGGAGTTCGCAGATTTTTGCAATGCGATGCGAATTCGCAGTTTTGTGTGGGAGCTCTTAGTCCCAGTCTTCACTAGCAATACCGTCTACTTCCTACATTTAGGGATGTTATTCTCTGGTGATGTAACTGCTTCTGAAATAACTATATACTCTTAAACGTTATGTAACTGTGTTCCGGGTTCTGATCTTATTTATATGCATTACTAACTTGTTGTGTTACGAGTTTATTAAGTGCTTGAATGTGCATTCCGTTATAAACCTAATTATGTCAAATTTGGTACTTATATGCTGTTTTGTTGTAAAAGGCAGGTTGAATGAGTAGAACGGTAGTAAAGTGGAGATATATTGCGTTAATATATATTTATTTACTGCTCAAAAAAATCATGACAGGTAATAAAACTTGAATCAAATGGGGAAAATATAATTTAAAATACTTGGACTGCTTAATCATTATAGTATTGCGGGTTATAACTATATACAATTGATGATTATACGAACTTATTAATCGAATGTGTCTGGTATTCCCTAAACTCCGCAAATGAAACACGATGTAAAGATAAACTAAATTTAATGAAGGCTGACGAAGTAGGATGAGCACTTCGACCTGCCCTACTGAGCGTATACTGTCTTACATTATATCAGACTATCACTTGTAATAGGGATGACGACAAAAAAATATTTTTATATCCGTCTTTGAGATTATAAAAAAATATTGGACACGTATTTTTTCTTTTTTTACGTAATCTAAAGATTACGGCGATACATTGAGGTAAAATGTGCCATGACGTCACGAGTATGTAGATTTTATACGTACTAGGGACGTAGCGACCCCCACTCCCCAACTTAAAATGCGTGTTATCTAAGTAATTTCTTATTAATATGATAAAGTAAAAAATACGTGTCTAATATTTTTTTATTATCTGACTGACGGACTAATTAGAATTTCTTTTTTTTTACCCAGGCATCATTCCTATTGTATCACTAATGTGAGGCCCAAGTTCACGTAATCCGCGCTGCCAAACGAAGGAGCCTGGATCTCACAACACAGGGAATCCTAGTGTGAGGTCTAGGAACTCAATCCACTTGAATGTAAACTTAGTGAAATAAATTGATTCTTTATTCTTATTCTTATACCATAACATCACGCCTGTATGAGTGACTGCCGGAGTATTTAGGCAGAGATGTACTCTATTGTACATACCTATACCCAACCACCCACTTTTGTATATTGGCGCTGCTTATATATATGCGCCGATTCAAATAAAAGAGCATTCCATTAAATACATTAATTGATTTAATCGTGCTGTAAAACATCCATTTGGGGCTCTAGTTTTAAACAATTCGAGTGTTGTTGTGTGAGCATGGTAAATACTTATCAAACCCTGCCTACAATTAGGTCCCAAAGTACTTTTTGTCATTAAAATGTAATTCTTTATTTATGCCATATTTTTTATACATGGGTGGGCCTTGTATGCAAGTCCTGGAAATGATTCATAAAAAGAACAATAAAATTGTTAGCACTCGATGTCGTTGATGTATTTTCTATGGCGAATAGATGTTTTACAAATTGTATTTTTTTTCTGATAGTAGTTGTTCATTACGTCGGCAATTACAACCAGTACAACGACGCGTGGTTGTACTGGTTGTAATTGCTTGCTGGTGGAATGTTGATAACTCCATCCATAAACGACTGCTTCAGCCAAATCGATAATTCGGGGATTTGGCTTTGATTATAAAAATGTAATAAAACGTACATTTCGTAGCCATATAACTAGTAAGGTCTTTGTTTGTTATTAATCTGTCACCATAAAGGCGTGCATGGTTCAAACGTAGGTAGTTGTGAGTGAAAGTGTAAGTTGAATAATATCGAGAGCGTCGCGCTCGGCTCGGCGCATGCCACAAACGAGGCTCGATACCGCGGTGCCGATGGCGGCGCAGCGGCGCAAGTAGTGGAGCATGGAGCTCGAATTAGAGATGCTCAACCTATTGTACAGATATTGACTTCCTAGAGTCCTCATTGGATGCTCGCACATTGCTAAACTCCCTAACTTACCTTTTCGAAGTGCCTGCTGCAGAATGAGGAGGTGCGGTTATTTTATGAGTTTTGTTCCCGACCATTACAATACAATTGTATCGACTTAAAAAGCGAGAGTTGTGTCGGTGTTAACCCAATAACCTATCTATCACCAGTTTTGACATACTGTAGATAGAAAAACTTATCTATCTATGGTTTTAACGTCCCAATAATCTGTCAGAGATTAAGGACCTTACGGAATTGTAGGACGACATTCAATGACAGATAGAATTATACTGTCTACCATCAATAGCGATCTGTCTTTTACTGGAAATAGGTTATTGGTTTCGGCCATTAGAGTAGTTGGCGTGAAAACACGGACCACGCCTAGTTTAAAAACAAAAAAAATATGTACAAGTGTTATTTTAACCAGTTTGCAAAATAAATAATCATTTATCATTATCGTTAATCATCCTTCTACTCTTATGTTCAAAGTATCGCTTAATAGCTCTTCCAAGCCTAGACAGTTTAAATTTGCTCATAGATACCCATTCGCATCAGCAGTCAGCGATAGCAATATTCTTGACATTGTCATTGTCAAAATCAAATGATAAGATTACTTTTGTTGACATCTTTGTCGACATTCATGAATTCCATCCACGCCATAGGTTTAGGTAGTTGACTATAGCTAAACAAATCGTAAAAAGGTTTTTTAAAGATGATTTCTTGTATTAAAATAAGATAAAACGAAATAAAATGTATTTTAGATCTTTACAATAGTTTCCTCTTTTATTAATGTATGTTAAACTTTTTCATTCATTCTTAAACTACTCTTTATAGATGTAACTGCTTGAGCCCATTTTTTGTTAGTTTTATAATATTAATTAAATTATTTTGTAATCTGTATAATGTAAAGAGGCCAAACTCTAAACGTCAACGAATTATAACGTTGCTAAATTGAAGAGTACAACTGTGTCGTAGCATTACAACTGAAGTGACAGGTATTACGTTTAGTAGGTTACTTGACAGCTGTCGCGTCACGTGGTTTTTTTATTTATCTTTAATTAACTACCTAAACCTATGGAGTATAGGAAACTAATCAGTCAGTAATTTGCCAAAAGTTACTTCAGCAAATCTATTGAAGCGGCAAATCATTATCATTTCACACTTGACTTCTTGAACTTGCGTAATAACTTTGATAACATTAAGAGCGTGTATTCTGAAAGTTGGCAACGTCGCAAATAGTTGTCGAATATGTCGCTGTTTTGATTAATTTGGCAATATTACTATATGGAAAAAGAAATGTGGCTAACTAGCGAACTAGAATATTGATTATGAAATGCAATAATTAATATCGTAATATCGAATATTTCGTTTTCGATGTAAAAAAAGTATTTGGAAACTTTCCAAATGCCTTTTTTACACCTAAAACGGGTACAACATCAAATTCAGTGTTATAATTGTAATTCATTAATATTCTAGTTCGCTAGTTAGCCACATTTCCTATTTCGATACAGTAATGTATCGAAATAAGAAATGTATATAACACTGAATTTGATGTTGTACCCGTTTTAGGTGTAAAAAAGGCATTTGGAAAGTTTCCAAATACTTTTTTTACATCTAAAACGAAATATTCGATGTTACGATATTAATTATTGCATTTCATAATCAATATTCTAGTTCGCTAGTTAGCCACATTTCTTTTTCCATATAGTAATATTGCCAAATTAATCAAAACAGGTAAATTTTTGACAGCTATTTGCAACGTTGCCAAATTTTAGGTTATACGCTCTTAAATAGTCTCAAAAGATTAACCATTGTTTTGTTTTAGTTATGGATGACCTTGACGAGATCAAGGCCGTATAAGCTAGTTGTGTACATTATATTAGATAAATTAAATACCTATTACCTAATTAACCTAACTAATAACTGCAGACCTAGTTATAACGTAGTGTGACTACATATGTACCTAAATTGTAGCATATTACATGACTCAATAGGGATGATGACTAACAATTTTTTTTTGTCCGTCTTTGAGATTATAAAAAAATATTGGACATGTATTTTTTATTTTTTTACGTAATCTAAGATTACGGCGATACATTGAGGTAAAATGTACCATGACGTCACGAGTATGTAGATTTTATACATACTAGTGACGTATCGACCCCCACTCCCCAACTTAAAATGCGTTTTATCTAAGTAATTTTTTATTAATATGATAAAGCAAAAAATACGTGTCTAACATTTTTTTATTATCTGACTGACGGACTAATTAGAATTTCATTTTTTTTACCCAGGCATCATCCCTATTATAAAACTTATATTGCTTATTCTTATAATGATATGAATAATATTTGACCCTTGGTATCCGCTAGGCACATTATTAAATGGTGTAACTGGAAAAACTACAGAAACAGCTTGTGTAGTTAGTCTAGAAAACTCTAAACCCAGTATAACTACAAAAACGTGATACAAGACAAAAAATGCCTCGATAGGCAGTGCAGTGGACGGAGTGACTGTCAGTATCAAGCGTTGGTGACAACAGTGCTAAGTGAATCGGAAGGGTAGTGACGATGCGCGTACGGTGGTGGCGCGCCGTGGTGCTGTGTGCGTGCGCGCTCGTGGTACGCAGCGACGCCTTACCACCCGCCACTCTGGGAGATGTCGTCGCCAACGCCGCCACCAGCCTCAACTCCATGAAGGTAATGGATTATAAATACAAAGTAATAAGCATCTTTGCCCAATTTGAATTTTATTCCCAAGTAATTCATTTCTCACAATAATACTCATTTATCAAAATGATTGCTTTTAAAAGGAAACAGGAGCTGGACATAGAGTTTTAAATAAATAAATAAAGATGCGAATGTGACGTACGGTCGTATTGGCCACCTTTTTACAGCCTCCCAAGGATGTACCTTGGGAGGCTATTAAAAAGGTGACCGCATGAGCTTTGAAGAATGTCTAAACAATGTCACTTGCTCAAGCCATCGTTCGTCTAGCAAAATGATTTATATAGTTAACTTAGTCATCATATTTTTCTTCTCTATTTATATAAAATAAAATCCTCAAAAAACTTGCAATGCATGCTAATGAAAATTGCATGCAATTGTATACCTGAGTACATTATTTTGACCGTGTGTGATGTAATTGATCAAAAACGTTTTTGTAATACCTAGCATGTGTTACTACATTTCACTCAAAAACAATTACATAAACTGGGTTAGAGATTAGTCCATGAAATTTCTTCTTAGTTCTCGTGGGCTCAGACAACAGTCATTCCGTCCGTGTTAAATTCTGCGATGAGTTAATTTGAAAGCGGACGGTGGCAACATGTAGATGCGAAAAGGCCGGCCTATGAGATGGCAAAAGTTACGTACCAATAAGTATTTTTATTTCACAATTCTAATTTTATGTCCCATTACGAAGCTATGACAGCCGTAAAGAATTTGCAGTACCAGTAACTGCTTCTTATTCGAAAGGAACACACAAAATTAAATCTAACTGTCTCAGTTCACATACCAACCGTACCACAGTGTTGGTTTTTTCATAGGCCTTAAATTGCAACAGTTAGAACAGCGAGTTAAGACGTGATACCCCAGATTAAGGCACGCAATATAGGTCGACGGTCGATTGGTCTTGAGTTATTACGACACCAGTCCCATCTTATTAATCTCCCACAAATGTCTTGAGTTGCTTACGTGTTCAACGTTGCTCTGCAATAGAAAAGTAGCGTTTTTCAAACTGTGCACGTGAAGTTACAACAGTGCGTTGCGCTATCCAGGGATTGTCCTAAGCAGCCCAATCAGAAGTGAAGCAACGAGGAGTGTGCCGCATTCATACGGTCTACATTATGCACTTCACATGTGACGTAACTCACTCGGGCATCATCGCGTTTGGTACGATAACTGTTTGTTTGAAAATGGCATGTATTGCATGATTTGAACTTGTACTACTTAATTTAGTAGTTTACTAAAGATGCAGGTTAATATGGCACATTGAGTTTGACAAAATTTCTCTTTCTATTTATTCCGCACAAAGTCCCTTTTTCCCGGGCTAACTAATCCTTTTTAGGGTTCTGTAGCCAAATGCCGAAACGGAACCCTTATAATTTCGTCCTGTCCGTCTGTCTGTCTGTACGAATGTTTCAGTCATTTCACTCGAACATTATTGGCACTATATTAATGAAAGAAAGGAAGGAAGGTGTATTATATGAAACAATATTATAGAGATGTTACGAAAAAACAAATTAGGTGCGGCTCTTACCACTATACAGGGATACGAGTTAAGCCGAGGGGTGAATAAACATTCAGTGCACGTAAGTGTGTGGAGTATTGCTGGACCCCATAATTAAAAAGATTTGGATGTTTCTAATTAAGTTTTTTATTAAGTCAAAGTCAACGTGTATCCCATATCTCAAAAGATTTTTGATATTTTCGGGTACAACTGCAAAAATATCTTTACGTTCATAGTTTCTTTGTGGAGTATTATGAAATACAAATATTTTTGCGGTTGATAAATTCAATATTGTGCACGTCCAATATTCATCCCAATTACGGAGCGTACTCACTTAGACGGTTTTTAACCGACTTGCAAAAAGGAGGAGGTTATATGATCGTCGCGTATGTTGGTTTTTTTTTTTTGTTTGTCCGCCGATTTCTCCGTCAATTGTGGACCGATTTTGAATTTTTTTTTTGTATGAAAGGGTAACCAACCAACCCGCCAACCCGTCTTGAGCAAGCGTGGTGATCAATGCTCGTGCCTTCTCTGTATGAGAAGAGGCCTTTGCCCTGCAGTGGGACAATAATAGGCTGATATTATTATTATTATTTATGAAAGGGTATGCTCCCAAATTGGTTCCATATTCGTTCATAACTTTGCTTGGATAGTTTTTGAGTAAGCTTCAATAATACGTATTTTTCCCACTTGTGGATGATATGATGATAACGTCCTGTCACTGTTTTATTTAAACAGCAGGGTATTCAAATTGTTGTGGGGTAGGTACCACAACTAAAAAGTAAAAAATTAAAACTCTGTAGTGTTTTTTTTGGAAGTCGGTTGTTTTTTTTTGTAAAAAGTTTTTTTGTTTCACACTCCAGTTCCTACCTGCAAAATGGACTAGTAAATTATGTGATATCTTGACGTCACCTCAATCACTATCTCAAATTCTCAAATAAGTACTAGTTAAATAACAGATAGTGATACATTATTATAAGATCTGGGGCGAAGGTAGGTAGTTATTGAAAGCCGACTATTATTAGTTTCTTACTCGGATGCCATTAGCTTCAAAGCATTATTTAAGAATTGTCAGGCAATTTCAAAATAGATTAACCGCAATATATCTAGCACATGTTTTCTTGAGTTTTCTGTAATACTTTATTGTGCATTCCACGCAGGTGATTGCAATATATTTTAGGTTAATCTCTATGCACACACTAACTCAGTTGACGTTTCATTTCATGTAATGTAGTATAATGACTTCCTATCGATTACGTCGAATTTAGTCCATGTTTTACTGTAACAGATTGCTATTATGTTTACAAAAACGCATATTAGCTGTCACTAAACTTAATGTTGCCTTTCTCTACAATTGGTTACAGTGTCATAGCGCTCAGTAGCTTTAGGACCACAGAGTACTTTTTATTGTTTAGGACCATATACAGTGTCGCCCATGGGCATGCGACCACCCGTATTTTTCTGAATATTCATGAAAAAATATCGAAAATTAACTTTAAAAATTTTAATATTTTTCATGTTATTATTTATTTAATTTTTTGAGTACCGTTTGCCATATCTCCGATGTTATTAGCTCGTTTTGTATTTTGTTTATCATTTCTAAAAGCTTATGAGTAATTTTTTCGGATTAACTAACATTTCTTATTAAAATTTGTCGACTATAAAAAAAAACGGAGAAAAAAAAAAAAAAAACTTAACTAAACTTTCTCGATAAAATTCATCATATTGCTTCGCCTTAACGGGTCGGACACCGGTGACCAGACACACTGTATATGTAGAGTCTACGCTATAATAAAATTATTTATGAATTAAATTACACGAAGGACTTCAATCATTACCATACAATCAGTCATTTCGTTAACAATCACTTTATGGCTGACATTTTCGCAACACTGCGCCCGCGCACCCTGGCCGACATCCACGATGCTTTATTGGATTATTATACGAAAGTCAATGGTCTTCGTCTTACTCAGCTCGCAAGCAGCCGATTGCGAATTACATAACTCGGGTAACTCTACCGACACTTGTTATGTAATTATTGTCTTTCGTTATTTAAGACCGAATATGCATTAAATTGGTACTTAGCGAACTATTATTACTTAGTATTATTAATTCCGATGTTTTGAAGAAGTGACAGACGGACGATGGTGACGGATGTAAATCAGTTATATCACATTGCTATATAAAACTGATTTACATACATCCGTCACCTCACACTTCAGATCTAGTTGAAAACCAACGTCAGACAATAGTTGTCTAGCATTTTTGCTGAACTAGGCCTTGGCGCAGCCGCGAGGCACACATTCCTGCTAATATCTTACAATGCACTTTACACTCTTTATTTGTTTTCTTTCTTTCTTTTACCGACTTCCAAAAAGGAGGAGGTTATATGTTCAGGTTTAATGTATTTCCGCCGATTTCTCCGTCATTTGTGCACTTTGCTTGGATAGTTTTTGAGGTAGCCTCAATAATACGTATTTTACCCACTTAGTATGTATATGTGGATATGACGATAACTTCCTGTCACTATTATTTACATAGCAGGTATTGGTATTCGAATATGTCTGGGGTAGGTACCACAGCAAAAAAGTGAAAAATAAAAACGGCTTACAAAAAAAAAAAAACAACCGACTTCCAAAAACCGACTTCTAAAAGAAAAACTACAAAGTGAAAAATAACTCAATAATAACATAATAATAAACCAAAGACACCGACTTCCGAAATAAAAGCAATTTTTCACTTTGTAGTGTTTTTTTTTGGTCGGTTGTTTTTAAATTTTGTTTTTACTTGTACTACAATATGTTGTTTGCTAAATAAATAAATTTTCTTTCTTTTCTTTTTCTTTCTTTATTGACGGCATCGTTCAGGAATGATAAATATTTATTTTTAATTAATTACAGAACAACAAGTAGAGATACGTAGGTTTAGCCACGGGATGATTTATCTGAGATTGATAACTTTAAGAGTTCAAGGGGTCAAGTGTTTAATTTTAATAATTAATTCCGGTGCAGTCAGCGACAAAAGTCGATTAACACTTCAGTTTTTTTAAATCATAATTATTGAGCTGAATATTTAATTAAAATCGGAACAGAAGTAGAGTTACGAGAATATAAATATAGATACTTCTTAGCTATTATAGGAAATGCTGAAATATACAATGTATCGTTTTTTTCCATTGTTAGGCTCCTTTTGTCGGTGACCGTATCAAGAAAATATTAAAGCACTTTAAAGTAAGATGAACACGATTACGAGTCTTGCAGATAAAATATACGTATGCACTACGTGACACATGTTTATTGCATAACTAACATAAATCCCAAACACAAAAACTTGTATTAAGACCCTGTACACACGGCTACACATCAAGTTATAAATACATTTCCAGTATAAGCTGACCTCGCATTCTACGGAATTCTTATACAATGCGAGATCAGCATAAACAGGAAATGTATAGCTTGACGTGTACAACTTGCAGTAACTGTCGAAAAAAATGAATGCCTGAATTTATTTATAACCGTGTAAATTATATAAATTGCTTCTCGTCAGAATTATATTATTCTTATAGTACATACGCCTTGACATTTTCTCAATTTATTTACGTACCTACTTACTTGATTGTAACTCTCTGTTGTAGGCAGTTAAAAGAAACGCGCGTTTGTTGCTCAACTCTATTTATTATTTGTCTAAAGGCCATCCTTCGATTATGAACATTGCGCAAGTCTTCCAGATCTTCAATGAAGCGTCCATTCAATTTTAACATTCGCAGATTGAGCAACAGCCAGCCTCTGCTTAATGTTACAAAATATCCTAAGCATCGTCTCGGGTATACAGCGTGTTGCCAATTTAAGTTTTCTCTTTATTTATTTTTGTCTATTACTTCTCCCATCTAGTATAGTTAAGGTAGAACTCCGTAGCCGACCACAAGCGACAGAAGCAGGCGACGTGTCATCGCGACATGACTGGTTTCTATGTACGCACGGCTACACATCAAGCTATACATTTCCAGTATAAGCTGACCTCAAATTGTACGGAAATCCTATACAATGCGAGATGAGCATAAACTGGAAATGTATAGCTTGATGTGTAGCCGTGTGTACATATTTCTATGAAACCGACGTGTCACGGTGACTCGTCGCTTAGTGCTGCCGCCTGCGGTCGGCTACGGAATTTACCTTTAAATTAACCTTTATGGATAGTAAATCAATCTGCCTAGCCTTTCCCAAACAATATTGGGGTCGGCTTCCAGTCTAACCGGATGCAGCTGAATACCAGTATTTTACATGGAGCGACTGCCTATCTGACCTCCACAACCCAGTAACTGGGTAATACAATACCCCTTGGTAAGACTGGTTGTCAGACTTTCGGGCTTCTGACGACCCGTAATGACTGTCAAAGATCCACGAATGACATGGCTGGGGCCAACGGCTTAACGTGCTTTCCGAGGCACAGAGGAGTTTCGGTATGTAAAGATGGTCACCCATCCACAGACCAACCCCGGCAAGCATAGCTTAACCTGATGGTTCGACCCGTGCGGCTGTTATGACTTAGCCACGAGGTCCTCACCTTTATGGATGGTAAATGCTTATTGAAATATTTAAGGCAGTTTTAAATCCCTACTGAATTATTTCGATATGCATTCATGCATGATAAATAATGAAATCATCTTTCTTTGCAATATAACAACAGAATTCAAAATGTAGAAATGTGGTCATATCTTAGACATGTTGATTCCGTTACCTATGAAATACCTACAAAGTTTATGTAGTATTTGGAGCGTGGTTAGAGGCCGCCACACCATGTAAATCCTGCCATCTGTAGCTAAGCTATATATATTATGTCAAAATAGTACATTCTAATAGGTCATTAACACGAACAATGTTTATGTATTTGCAGTTTTAAATGAAATTATTGTTTAACATTTTCAGTGCCGGGAGCCCTCCTGGAGGGTTTTTTAAAAATAATTCAAGCACACAAATGGACAGAGGTGGACTTAATGCCATAGACATTAAGCATTAGGGTTCACCTAGTCGCTGGGATGCCGGGAGCCCTCGCGCAGGGCTCATTTTAAAAGTAGGGGTTTCTTAGCGAATGCAGCATTATAAACCGTGAAAATAAAATCTGATGTTGTTCAACAAGATTTTATAGTACTTATTTGCGTTGGTTTTAAGATCCAAGCATTTTTATATTTATTGTTACACAAAAAATGTAAAAAGTTGGAAACTACGTATAGCGACAAGACCCCCTGAAAATTCTATTTTACTTCGTTATACAGTGTTTTATAACACGGTTTTAAACCTAATGCCGTTGACCGTCCGCGATGGTTAACTTTAGCGCGAACGTAATGCCGGCAACCCTCCCGTAGGGTTCACTTCCAATATGTATGGCGGCATGGCGTATGAGTTCTATGAAAAGTGAATGGAGTCGAAAGTGTTAATCAATAAGTAATAGCTATATACAAACCGAATTCGACAAAGTAGATACCTTCCCATAAGAACCGAAACTTATTATATATGATTTGAATAATGTAACTAGCTAAGTTAAACGAGAAAATTAGTGTGTCCCAATGGTGAACTATGTTAGTATTATAGGTTATAGATTCAATTCAAATTCAAAATATTTTATTTCACATAAACCTACAAGGACACTTATGAAACGTCAGAAGCTAGGTGCAAGGTTCCAATTGGTCGTTTCCTATGGAGAAGAGCCGGCAAGAAACTCCACGGTTACTCTTTTTAAAGTAAATGGTTTTTACAATGTTTTCAAATTACAGTGTAAAATCTATGAGCGGACAGTGTAGGCCTATCAACAAGTACCAGGTACTTAGCAAAATATAAAATGGTCCACAGATCTACAGCCTGTTAAGCCCACAACGTTCTCACATTCACAAAATTTTAAAGAAAAGAATCTAATAAAAAATAAAAAAAATAGAAATAAGATAAGTAACATAATAAAAATAAATAGCTATTTAAACGAAATGACATGATTGCCACTCACAGGTATAGATAGACTACTAGTACTAGGTTTTATGTGGTCCCAGTAAGAAGCATGCAAACAAGGATATGCTTGCTTAAAGCATGCAGCATGCAAGCAGGCATATAGCGTGCAAGCAGGCATACAGCATGCAAGCAGGCAAGCATGCAGCATGCAAACAGGCATGTAGCGTGCAAGCAGGCATACAGCATGTAAGCAGGCATGCAGCATGCAAGCAAGCATGCAGCGTGCAAACAAGCATGCAACATGCAAGCAGGCATGCAACATGCAGCAAGCATTGTTTCTGTCATGGTTCCGGCGCTGCGGGGTTTGAGTGGCCCCACGCGAGCTTTCGACGCAGATGGTGTTAATGCTCACCACCGTAGCTTCGGCTGGCTGGCCGGCTATGCCGGCCAGCCTCAGCCGCGGCGGCGGGCCTTCTAACCACCTGCTCCTCAGCTCGCGGGCCGCCTTACCCCTCCGCGCCTACGCGGGTTTAAATTACACTCTAGGGGTAGGGCAGACAAGACTACGTGGAGTCAGTTTTGCAGCGATTCGTTTCTGTCATTAAATTTTGTAGCATAACATATTGACTTTTTATGACACTATTTTAATTTAATATTGAAAATGCTACCAAGTAACGGGCTATATATTTTTCACCAAATAACATTCCGTAAAATGTTGTTTCGGTGTGGTGAAAATATGGCAAATAAATCATTTGGCAAATGAAAAAAGTTCAAAACAGGCTTCGGCCAATAGCAAAAAGTTATTTTGTAAATCGGCGAAATATAGTTCGGTAAAATAATACCTATATCAAATAATGCATATAGCAAAAAAGACGTCGGTCAATAGTTTTCGGTAAAATGAAATTCGAACAAAAAAAAATCGGAAAAAGAATCGGTTCCCGTACTCATATTATGTATTTCATGTAACACTATGGTAATAGAAATGCCAAGATCACTAGTTATTATAACAAATCTAGTTGTCAATCAAGCTTGGCCGATCCGAAGGGAAAGTAGGAAGGTATGGAAATGAGTCTTCACTTCCTTACCTAAGAATGGGTCCGCGATTACCGCCAAGACCACATCCTCTTTCCGTGGTCGTTATCGTGGCCAGGGACAAAGGCAAATAAAAAATTCTCAGATTTGGATAGTGGCAGCATAGCATCCTATTTACTGCTGATAAAAAAAAAATTACAACTAACAAAGCTGCACTGAAGTGCAATAACAGGGGAGGTTAGCAGAATAATAATGATATCGTAATGACCATCATATCACGCAAAGCATATGTAAAACACAGTCTACGATCGTTATTAACTCATTTGACTAGTGAATGACTGCTTATGTTAATAGCACACATTAAAAAAAAACTCGAGGATTTAAGCGCCGCTCAACACCCGGTCCACGGCTAAGCTACTTCGCTTTGTATGAGAATGTAGGCGTCCACTGCGACGTCTGCGACTCAGCACGCGCTAAACAAATGCTGGCCAACAAACAGCGTTGCCAGATTAGGTATTTTTGTCGAAATTTTGGGGAAAAATTTGGTATTTGCGGCAGGGGAAAATAAATTGACATTGGGGAAATTTGTGGTTGACTAAGAATGAAATATCCTAATACCCATAGCAATAAACTTTACATTTTCGAATGGTTGAAATTGAAACAAATAAACTCCACAGCTAAAGCGCAGGCCACACTGGGAACGAAGCTAAGTTCGTTTAGCTTCGCTCAAGTAATTACCGCGTCTTGTCATACTTCGGTTCATAGTTCTCGGTGTGAACCAAAGTATGCAAACACCCGGTACTTAGCTAGCAACAAAGCTAAGTTCGTTTAGTTTCGCTTATGTAAAGCGAAACTAAACGAACTTAGCTTTGTTCTCAGAGTGGGCTGCACTTTACGTGTCGAACTTCTTCGTGCACATTCTACGTAGCAGTAGACCGCGCGTTTTACATTTCGTTACACCAAACGCACTTTTTGATTAATCCACCAATAAACCTCCGCGTAACATACGCCACTGTTATAAAACACATAACATTTTCATAACTGCTGAGTACAGACAAATGTGGGGTACCTATTTGTCTGTGTTCAGCAGTTATTACCATTTTCAAAAGTTCGTGGTAATTTTTATCAGAACTCGGTTGCATAACATATCTGACATGATATTTATTGCCTTATACATTATGTTGCATGTCATTACGACGCCGGTAGTTGGACTGGCGCGGGGCCTGCGTGTGGTCCGTAGGTGGAGCATATGGGGTGTCAATGATCACAGCAAGCACTTAAACTTTACTAAAATTGGTTTAATAACTTAACGGCTATGTTTAGCGTTTTACACGCAGCGGTGTGAAAATTATTCAAATTATAGTTATTGTGGAGGTAGGATTCTTGACATGTGCTGCAAGTTGTCTGAAAATAATTTAATAGGTTTTCAAGTATGGTCAGGGGCATGATAGTCGCTTTTAGTCACTTTGGGGGCCTAGTCCTGTCCTGCGTAACTGTTTTTCTGGCAGATGGCAAGCAATAACCATAGCCGGTCGTAAAAGTGGTGTGGGATATTTTGTTTAAAAAACTTATTTACGAAAAAAAAAAGGCATAAGTGAAAAATAACTTTAATTTCGGAATTCGTCTTTGGTTTTGTATTTTCCTTTTTTGCCACTGACTTCCGCAATTAAAGAAATTTTTCACTTTTTCGTGTTTTGTTTGGAAGTCGGTTGCTTTTTTTAGTAAAAATATTTTTATTTTTCACTTTTCGGTTATAGTACTTACCCCACACAAATTCGTATACCTACCACTATTTGCTATGTAAATAACAGTGGCAGGAAGTTAATATAGCATCATCAACATATACTAAGTGGAAAAAATACGTATTATTGAAGCTAACTTAAAAACTACCCAAGAAAAGTTAATAAGATTTACGAGTATACGTATAGGACCACCGCGCAAGCTCCCACTACCAAATAAAAATAATTTTCAAAATCGGTCTACGATTGACGAAAATATTGATGAACATAATCGTATACCAAAAAAAATAATTAAAAAAAAGATAAAAACGAATTGAGAACCTCCTCCTTTAAAAAATTATATATTTCATCAGGTGACTGGGGCATGGCGTCGCCTGTCGAGTACGGTCAGCGAGTCCGTGGGTCTGAAGCATGCGCTGCGGCGGCTGCAGGCGGTGCCGGCGCGCGCGGCGCGCCTGGTGCACGCCCTGGTGGACCGCATGCGCGTCGGTGGTGGCCCGCTCGTGTCCACGCAGTTCGGAGCTCTGCGCGGGCGCAAGCTCATCACCAGGACTAATGCGCAGACTACCTACTACAGCTTTAAGGGTATTAGGTAGGAAATTACAAATGTGCAACTTCAGAAAAATAAAGGGTTGCTTTTGGATTAAAAGCATGGATATTTTAGCTTTAAGTCTCAGCTGATCTGTGTAATAGTAATTGAGTAATGAATATCTTAAAGGTACGCCCAGCCACCCCGCGGATCGCTTCGGTTCCGGCCGCCGGCGCCCCTGGAGCCGTGGTCTGGAGTACGAGATGCGCTGGAGGAGGGCGCCGTGTGCCCGCATCGGTTCATGCTCTTCGACACCTACAAGGGAGACGAGGACTGTCTCTTCCTCAACGTGTACAGTCCGGCACTCCCTGATAAAATGTCTGGGTAAGGCAACATCACAACTAAACATCGCATAGGTTCATAGACGGCTCAAATCTCCAGTGAGATCAGATTTAGGTTGTAGTCTCATTTCCTACGAAATATATGGGAAAAGTTTTTTTACTACTGCTAGTACTCAAACTTCATTTGGTCCAATAGAGTTTTTTGATCCAATGATACAGGATCAATAAAAATAATTGTGAAAACTGCCCATTTTCTTGCAGACTGTAATTTTATTTAAAAACTGTTAATGCAGATCTTAATGTCTCAAAAAGTTAAGGGCAGACTCCTAAGACCGTTTTCCTGTAGCTACAACGGTTAAGGTAGTTGCCCTATCTCAAAAATCCACCCTGTATATATTTTTTCGTGTTATTTTTGCCTTCGACACGCTAAGAAGAAGAAGGAGTGTTCGATGAACTCGAGGTTTCTGCGAAGGTTCAGCGAGTTACGAAGGGGTGAAATTATTCAACTTTAAAGCGATCCAGGGTAGATAATTAGATAAGTACTTACTTAATTCGTTAATTAAGCAGAATTATATATTATATTATAGTCAAATACTCTGATGCGACAAGATAAAAACCCTGATTTCATGATAATGCAGCGTTATACCGTATCTTATAATATTATAGCGGAAAGGTATCGCGACAAGTATTCTATTCCTATGAGCACTTGAGTATGAGTGAGACAGGTTGGATTCCCCAAACGCCCCCGTCTGCTCATCACTTCCGCTGACTAATGAGACCCAGGTGAAAGAGTGACGTTGGTTGAATCATCAAACATGCGAGTAGAACGGAAAAACTGACACCAGAAATGAAGGCTGCCGCGTAACGTCACTGGTGGGATGTTTGCGGTTACCAATAACGTTAAAGTTTAGCGTGCTGACTAAGGGGCCACCCTCTGGGGAAAGCCAGATTGGCTTAAAAACTAAAATAAGATTAGCTACTTCATCTCTCGCTCGCAAAACTTTTACTTTTTCTTTTTTGTCCGCTAGGGGACTAATGTTACCTCATCTAAATTTTTGTTGTCAGGTACAATCCAAAGTTAGCAGTGATGGTCTGGATCCATGGCGGGGCGTTTGCCATGGGTTCTGGCAACGCGTTCCTGTATGGTCCTGACCACCTCGTCGGCGCAGGAGTGGTGCTGGTCACGCTCAACTACAGGCTCGGCGCGCTGGGCTTCTTGAGCCTCGAAAATGATGAAGTTTCAGGGAATATGGGTCTGAAGGTAACATTTCTGAAGATAATTATTGACATCTTTTCATTGAACTAGAACAGACCTTTATTGAATTGATATTAGTGAAGTTTCACGTTCACCAAAGTTTCAAGTGTCTTTATGATACTGAAGAATTACAGGTTGCAAGGTAGAAAATAGTAGTTTATAGTTTCATTATTTTTCACAACGTCTTTACTAATACCTCCAAAGTTCGTTCTGTAATTTTTGCGCAAGTGTATTCATTGGGTGGACTCGTATTGATAGCGATATAATTATTCGTTTTATATTTTGGTCGAAGCAGTGAAACATTAAGTAGGTATAACAATGTATAACTAATAATGGACCGACATACGCAGGGTTTCGTAATTCTCGGTCATGGTTTACACATTCCGGTCAAGTTCGAAATCTTTTGACGCAAGATACAACATACATATAGGTATAAGATGGGAAAAAAAAATATCAGGCCTAATTAAAAGCATAAAAACTAAGTTTTATTGTTCATAAATTCGTCATTACACTTGTTCGGTACAATATTTGCAACCGATGAGCTTACCACTTTTGCCTCCGAGCATTTTCATAAATGCATATGCATGTATCGTAACTACATATATAATCAAAGATCGTTATAGGTAACTATTACCAGTTAGTACTTACTTGTACACGTTCGACTACCAATTAGCCTGACTCAAACCAAACCAAATTAAATCATCTTTAGTGCTAATTTGACTTAGATTTACCATTCGATAATTATAACTAAGTAGTATTCAATATAGCAATTAAACCATATTTCGTATCATTAAACCAGGGGTCGTAAACTAACAACCATAAACCATAAGTCCATAACCAATCTAATGGCAACCACCCCAGAAGTTAGTGCTAAACCACACCACGCATGCATTAAATTCTACAACATTATTGCAAAAATCTGCGTGATTATTTGACCTAGTCTAATAATTAATAACGCAGACAGTCGCTGATAATAATAAATTATGAATATATAAGAAAAAGATTGATATCTGTCAATTATTATGTGGTTCGCTAATTGTTTACGACACAATAGATTGTAGTTAGGTAACATTAATTAAAGCGATTTAGCTCCTATTGCACAGGCATTTTGCAGGCGATGACGTGCACGTGGTCGGAGCTCACGTTCGAATCACGCGCACGTGGCTTGCTCGCAAGTGTGTGTGATAGAGGCCTAATAGAGTAATGTTGTGTAAAGGATCAGGTGATGGCTCTGAAGTGGGTGCGAGACAACATCGAGGCCTTTGGCGGTGACCCCGGGCGAGTAACCATCTTCGGAGAATCGGCCGGCGCCGCCTCCGTGCATTTGCACATGCTGTCGCCTGCCTCCCAGGTTTGTAAATTCCAAATGTGTAGAAGGTACCGAACGTAAGTAAATAACATACATATTTACGTGACCTACCGCCGACATCCATGACACACTGCGTTGTTTCCTGCAAATTATAGTATTGGATAATCCTCTGGAGCCTTTCGTGGGCCTTTCCACGAAAGGCTCCAGAGGATTATCCTATGGAATCTTCAAATTATGAAACGGCATAGGTCATCCTCTAATCACATGTATATTCAACGTATGATAGAATAGAAAATGGTAGGTACGTTGCCAGGCATTGTAATAAAACCCGTAAGTATGACGAAATAATATGTAAATGTACAATACCTCGGTAATTGGCATATGCCGATGTAAAAGCGGATTACGAACATTATACATAATAAATGTCCGGTTGACGCTTCAGACTGCAGGGTGCAGTTTGCATCCCTGACATACTTTTATAAATTGTGCGACGACGATGACATAAAAATACTACATAGTGTGAGCAAGACATAACACAATTATTTTCTCGTTGTAAACAAGAGCTCTATAGATGTTATTGTTTATCCTGCTACGTATACGTAGTTAGAAGTAGGAATACGTCAGTTACTTAACCCCGGTGGATATATATTATTGGATGTTGTATAAGGATATATACCTATGACGCAGTCGATGAGAACCAGTTTAAACAAAATACATTGTTTAGCCATTCAGAAAACGATGGAAAATAACCTACGTATTGTCGTATTGTGCTGTTTGACTGGCTAATCTGGGGGTTTTTCTAATAATTTCGTGTTAATTATTCGAAGCAGTTATCTACTGTAAACACTACAGGCTTTCTACTCTATAATTTTTATTTTAGGGTTGCGTACCTTAGAAAAAAAACGGAACCCTTATAAGGGTTCCGTTTTTTTCCGTTTCCGTGTTTTGTGTCTGGCTGAGTGTCAGTCTGTCCGTCTGTCACAGCCAATTAGCCCCGAATCTATGGACCGATTAAGTAAAATTTTGCTTCATATATGTATTTCTGTGACCCAAACACGGACGTGTAACGTAAATGAATGAAGGCACATAAGAAAATTAAAAAAAAAAGTTTTGTAAACTGTACCGTGTAACATATCAAATGACAGGGCTTATTGCGAGGATCTCAAATATTGCATGTTTTTGCTCTTAGGATATATTTATCCCAACTACGGAACCCTTCATTGTGCGTAGTTCGACACGTACGTTGCCGATTTTTTTAATTTATTCTTCGAATTACAAACCAAGTATGCCCCACAGCAGTTTTTAAGATCTTTAAGTCACCAACTTCTAGTAAGATGCTATG
Organism: Agrochola lota; assembly: GCA_947364205.1. NCBI lineage: Eukaryota > Metazoa > Arthropoda > Insecta > Lepidoptera > Noctuidae > Agrochola > Agrochola lota. The sequence continues at coordinate 11,690,177 of OX376235.1, read as the reverse complement.
AGTAATAGACAGAAGCATACCTATGCTCATGCTATTGTGTCGTCCTTTTGCGACAAACATATTTTTTTCAGGGAGAATACAACCAAGTCCTAACTAAGCCCAGGTTTCTACCGGTGATTTTATTACGGGACGATTTTTTATCGCGCACTGTATTTTCGTTTCTCGGTGTCGAGCCGAGCATTGAGAACCCAACGGAGTGCATTCCAGCGTGTGAAAAAACACTCTGTTGGATTTTGAACTCTCGGCGCTAAACAGTACGTTGAAAATCGCCCGTGGGTACGAAAGCTAAAACTATGTATGTGGCAGGGTTTGTTCCACGCTGCCATCGCGCAGAGCGGCGTGGCGGTTGCGCCGTGGGCGCTGGCGCAGGAGCCTCGCGCACGCGCCTTCGAGCTCGGTAGGGAGCTCGGCATCGACACCAACAGCACTGCTGAACTGCTGGGCAAGTATTTGATTGTTATAATGCACGCTAGAAGTGACGTTAGTTGAATCTTGATTTAATTGAATAAGCTTACTTAATTTAATCCATTATTTTCATCCATTTACTTTATTACTGAACTACTGGTAAGTGTCAAAGTGTAATGTTGTCCACGGTGGCAGGTTACCTCCGCGCGACTCCGAGCGAGCTGCTGGTGAAGGCGGGCGCGCGACTGTCGAGCGCGCCCGGCCGTTCCGCCGACCTGCAGAGCACCGTGGCGCTGCCCTTCCTGCCTACGCTGGAGCCCGACGCAGCCGACGCCTTCCTCACGCGCCCCCCCGCAGACACCCTGCCCGGTGCTGACGTTCCCTTCCTCACTGGCTACAACGCACAGGAAGGCATTATTCTATTCCGACGTGAGTATTCATAATTTCTTGTGTCGAAAATCCATGAACGATACACATGTGTTTGTGAGGAAAGAACATCTTAGAGCCATCTTGAATCATAAATGCAGTATAGGTAAACAAATAGCTTGGAAGGCAAACTACCTGAAAATATCCACAAAGTGACCTACAAATAGCGATACGGATGATTGCTTCGGTAACAATCGTACATACCTTTACGTACATAAATAATAAACATTCAGAACCGCCGCCTTTCGACCCGACAAAACAAGCCACTAACGAGAATATCCGAAGATTATATGAGACGATTCTCAATTTAAGGCTCCCGCAGTAGAACAATTTCCATGAAGTTTTCATAGAAATTGTTCTACTAGCATTTTCGACTCCACCCACTTTTCATAGAACTGATACGCCATGCCATACATATGGGTAGTGAACCCTCCGGGAGGGTTGCCGGTATTACGTTTGCGCTTAAGGTAATCATCGCGGACGATCAACGGCTTTAGGTTTAAAACCGAGTTATAAAACACTGTAAAACGAAGTAAAATTGTGTTTTCAGAAGGTCTTGTCGCTATACGTAGTCCAACCTTTTAAATTATTTGTGAATATTTGTAACCATGAACAATTTGTTTTTAAATATTAATATGCATGGATTTTAAAACTAACGCATAAACTAATAAATCTTGTTAAAATATTCATCAGATTTTATTTTCACGGTTTATAATGCTGTATTCGCTAAGAAAACCCTACATTTAAAATGAGCCTTCCGCGAGGTGTCCCGGCATCCTATATGCGACTAGGTGAACCCTGCAGGAGGGCTGCACTGAAAGTGCTAGTCATGTCACGCTGTTACGTCGCGCCTGTCCGCAGAAGCCTTTAGTCATACTCCTGAAAGGTACCTGTACTTACCTAAGTAGGTAGGTATAGGTACGTTTCGGGAGTATACCTACGTAGGTAGGTATAGGTACCTTTCAGGAGTTTGCCTACGTAGGTAGGTACAAGTACCTTTCAGGAGTATACCTACGTAGGTAAGTATAGGTACCTTTCAGGAGTATGCCTACGTAGGAAGGCATAGGTTCCTTGCAGGAGTATACCTACGTAGGTAGGTATACATACTGCTTCACGACAAAGTTAATTGTGGTAGACTGGTAGCAGAAGAGCCTTCGAAGATCACAATCCATAGCAAGACCAAAACTGCATAGAGAAATCCGTATAGAGAGAGACAAAGACAGTACCCATTTATTTATAAAGCTGAACATCGGCATGTGTAGTTATAGAACTTAGTATGACCACGTAGATGGCCACAGATGAATATTGAATACAGATGGAACACTCCGCATTTTATGAAGCTACAAGTAGGTACGCGGCGGGATCGACTTGTCGAATTCAGTGGGCGTAATGTAGTCAGAAGAAATAAGAGTTACGCGATAGAAAGAGAGGCAATTTCTAGGTGAATATAACTGTCGGTAATTAGCTGTGCGACCTGAATTGCAGTTTATTGTGTCGTAGCAAGAGTCGCTTTTTATTTATGTGATTTTGCAGAGTGTCCCATCTGTACTAATCTGGGGTATGACAGCGAATCATATTGTCCATAAAGTAGCATATACAGAAATACCTACATACTTAACTGCAATGGCGACCTACCTGTCTATGTATGTATTATGTTGCTCAATTTGATACGGCACATTCACGCTGGTGACGGAAAGCAATTTAGAGGCTAATAACTATGAAGGCGACTTAATAAATCCTTGACGATATGTTGCAATCCGGGTGAACGGAACTTATCGTACTCTTGGGGGCCCTTCACAAAGACTTTAAACTTTCGCCTTGGAAAAATACTTCCATAACACTTTCAATTATTAATTCTGATGAAATTGGTTCTTTTGAAATTTTCTTGTTAATTCTATATCACTTTTATATGATTATTGCTAAATTGTCTCATTGTTTTGATGTTTTTAAGTCTTGAAATCGGTATGTAGCGTTTTTCAAAATGGTTGATGAAGGTGAACGTCCTCTGGTCTGCACCGACCGCAACGCATGCACGGCACGCAACGTATTTTGTTATGCTTTTTATGAATTCATATAGCACTGCGTCCACTATCGGTACCGCCCTAACCGAGCACAATATGAACAAAAAATGCGCTGCGTGCCGGTGAAGTCACATGGATTAGTTTACCGCGTGCATCGCTCACTGCTGGACGTTGTTTTTTTTTATAATTGAAGTGAGTATATACAAAAAAAAGACGGCAATATTCTAATTTGCAAAGACGAGATAATATCCGGACACACGATACACATATATCGGCAAATCCGTTAAATACGTTTTGTGCCGTGCTAAGTAATAACAGCCGCACGGGTCGATCGATCAGGTTAAGCGGTCGGCTCGTGGATCAGTGACCATCTTTACATACCGCGAGACCCCCTAGCCTCGGAAAGCACGTTAAGCCGTTGGTCCCGGCTGTCATAATTGGATCTTTGGCAGACGTTACGGGTCGTCAGAAGCCAAAAGTCTGTCAACCAGTCTTGCCAAGGAACCGTTACCCAGTAACTAAGTTGTGGAGGTCAGATAGGCAGTCGCTCCGTATAAAATACTGGTATTCAGCTGTATCCGGTTAGACTGGAAGCCGTTCCCAACTTAGTTGGGAAAAGGTTAGGCAGATGATGATGACGTTGCATGCCGTGCGTGCGTTGCAGTCGGTGCGGACCAATGGACGTTCACCTTTAGACGATAACTGCTAGAAAAATTATAGCCCTGCTTGAGAATGGTTGTAGTCATGGGTTGGTTGGGGTGGGTTGTCCCAGATGCTAAAAGTGAATCATTTGACAGTCCAGAGGACTTGTCAGCGATATCAAGAGACCGGTTCCGTCCGTAGAAGGCCTTGTTCTAGAAGAAAACCATGTACCGAACTCGCTTCCTGGTGAGCTAAGCGTTGAGGAATCGCAAATCTTCATGTGTCGACCTCAAGAAGAACCTAGAGGAACTGATAGGTGTGCTAATTAGCCTATGGTCAGAAGGCTTCTCGTTAGATGACAACATAAAGTGTACCACCTGACGCTGCTGACGCTCCTGCTTTTCAGCTGCAACCCACGAGTGCCTTACGCTAGAATAATAAACACGTGGGAAGTGTCTGCCCGTTTGAATAAATAAATTAAAAGAAAACATTAAAGGTAATATAAAAAATAATGAGAAACTAAAATAAATACCCAATATCTGTGTATTTCCTACATCAAAATAATAAATCTTTAATTTATAGAAAAAATACCTTCAAGGCAAAATCGTGTGACTGCGTTGTTCTTGCGACGAATTGCTAGATATAGTTTCGCTCGAAATTGTGCGGCGCGGACTCAAGAGGATTGGGGTAGAGTATTGTTCTCCGATAAAACCAGGATATCAACATGTGAAGAGGATTGCCGTCGGCGAGTACTAACAAGACCAGGGGAACGCATTGCAGACGTGTGTTTAGAAGAAATTACCGCCTTGTGGTACCCACCACACGGCTTGGCTCCGTTATGTTTTGGGCAGTGCTAAGTTTATTGTACGGAGTTGGTCTTAAAAGAGCATGACACATTGTATGCACACAGGTACATATCAGAGGTCCTAATTCCTCACGGATAAATAACCTGCATTAACATACCCTTGGGGAGAATTCTATTTTGATAGATGGAAACGCTCACTCCCACCGTTCTGGCGATGTGAAAGCGTATATGCAAGAGGTCGAAATTCGTCGTTTGGATTTGCCAGCTCAACGTCCCGACCTCAACCCAATAGAGCACATCTGGGATGTTCTGAAGCGACGAGTAAGACCAGTGCTGCCCGCTCCGCAAAATATCAGGGAGCTAAAGAATGTATCTGCTGCGGAGTCAGAACGTATTCCACAAGAAACCATTGATAAAGGCTGGCAGTTTAGCAAGAAGGAGCCCCACACGTTATTAAATTTAAATAAAAATGTGATGACTTACAGTTGATGATAATTGATGTCAAAATCCAAACAGTCATTACCTAGTACATATAGGGTTTAAGACCACGTTAGGTAGCGGACGACGTAGTTTGAGCTAGATAAGTTAGTTTTGAGGCGCATCGGAAGACGTATCTGCATATTAATTTACCAGATTCTGAGGATACAGGCTACTAAGAATAACGAAAAATGCAATAGGACCAATGTAGTAGGTTATTTCGCTAAGGTCTTGATTTGGATTTTGTTTGCAAAAGAGTTTATAAATTAAGGCGTGTCAAAGCATGGGAGACATTTGACGTACAATATAATACTCTGATAGAATCTTAATATCGTCATCGATATGTCATTGCGATGTTAAAATGATATAAATACCTCAAACTGTTTGCCTATGCTGTTGTCATGTCATCTTTGAACGGTTCACCTGTCTCTAGGTTTCTACGAACTTAATTTTCACTGTGAATCACACATTGACGACGTTTCGGTTTCACAATAAATGGTTAATTACGAGAGAAGCTTTTCTAGAAAATTCACGACTCATCTGTCATTGAGACTTTCCTTAAAATATAATTCTGGGTGTCCTTTGCGTCATCTCATTTTACAGTACCTACCTCGCTTACGCACAATATGCAAAAACCATTGGGTCCCATCTATAACATTTAATACATCATAAGCTCTACATGACAGGTGGATATACAAATGGACACTGTTAATGCTTTCGCGGACACTGAACGAGACACAATAGAAGTTTTATTGTTATGACGTATATGGGTGTTTACCGTCCGCGAAAGCGTTAAAAAAGAACATGGAATGGAACACAAAGTAAAAAAGTAGAACACGTAAGTAATATTGACAAAAGCCATTTAACATTGGTAGTAATAATTGAGTGAAAAGACACAAGTTATTTCGATGATGTAAACTGTTACGTTACATAATGTTCTAACTGTGTTCAAAGAAACCGCCAACAAGCTGACCGCAGTTGGACCGAGTCGTTACTCGTATTTACATAATAAATAACACATGCGATCATACCCACTCTGTGCCACTTTCCCACACGCTTGACAATTACATTACTTTAACAATATCCTGCTTCTGTGACGTGTCTGGCGTGCAATTTTACGGCCGGATACTCAAACTAAACGCAACACAATTTTAAGTGTCTGATAATGATAAGTGTCATGCTGACTCTGACACTTCAGGAGTATTGCAGCGATGGAAACAATCAATTTTTAAGAACGATGACATAGAATTTTTGTTTTTGTAATAAAAAAACCCACGTTTTAAGATTGAGTGGTTGGACTTATTTAGAGCTACTAGATTTTGGCCTATCGGTTTTCTAAGTGATTCCGTACCTGAAGCTGCATTCAGACGGATACATAATTGGCATAGCCGTCACTTTCTCAATAACGCAGGTGATTACATTAATTTCAAAACAAAACGCATCAGAATTTTATTAATACAAAACATAAATTTTGAAATCAGTCATCACGGTAAATCATTATAATTTTATTAAGAAAGGGAAAACCATATTTTGAATTAAACAAACAAACCTAAACATACTGTGCACCCACACATATACCACACACAGACACATACACACACACACACGCGCACGTGCACACCCCACACATCGAGAGTAGACCGGCTAAATCAGTGTTATTTTATCCTATTTTCTGTTTTAAATAAAAATAACACAACAAAACATTACGCCTGTATTCCTCGAAGGGTACGGCAGAGGTGTACTACCTATAGTAAACCGACAATTCGCATGTTATGTTTAAGTAACTCCCATGTAATAGAGGGCGAGCCTATTGCCATCAACAAGTTTAATCTCCTATGTAAAGCCTCATCATTGTTCAGCTACCATATAAAGGAAGAGATTGAACACAATGTATTATTATAATTTACTGGGGCGGCCTCAAATCAGAAATTTCAACCCGCACATGTTTTACATAGTCTGACATTGCTGCCGTGTTCGCTTATTTTTTACCGACTACAAAAAAAACAATTTTGAAAATCATTTTTTTGATAAAAAGAAATTCGAAATCAGTCCACAATTGACGAAAATATCGACATACGAGTACATACTTCCTAAAAAACAAAAAACAGCCGGACATAGAACCTCCTAATTTTTTAAGGCCGGTTATGCATGTTAGGTACATACAAGAAGAAAGGCCGCACAGCGCATTTTTTTCTAAAATTAATGCATAATTTATACCTATTGTAATTGTAAAGTAAGTTTTAACGTGACTGTAACATACCTTTTATAGACAACAGTACTTAGGCATACAAAATCCGGGGGGGAAGCTGCCGTCCCCTGCCGTAGAGTTCAGTTTCGTTTGCGTTAATCATTCAAGAAGCGGTTATCCAATATTATCAAATCGTCATCGATTGGTTATATATTCAACGTCTGCCACAAAACTCAGTTTCGACATTTCGATGATTGCAGGTCTCCAACGGTACCCGAAGTTGCTCAGCGAGTTGGAGCAGGAGTTCCGGCGTGTGGTGCCTCCCGCACTACTCGGACACAATGACACCCTCACTGACAAGATATCTGACGCCATCAGAGCATTCTACTTCCAGCAGAAACCCATAGAAAACAGGAATATTGACAGCCTTATTGACGTAAGATTACAGAAGATATTTCAGCCTTTGCAAATGTTCCAGTTTCTTAGCCAAAATGCAAGCATTGATAAACCAAACCCCTAAAATTCGAAAAAAGTGCAGTAGTTCACCGTCGTGAATTATTTATCCTGGAAATGATTAAAATTATCTTCAAACAGTTTAAGACTTAATGCTGATGCAATGCTGCACCGATGAACAGAGTGCCATTATCCATCTTTTGAAATGTGTAATCTTAACTTCCTAACTAATATTATAATATGTGGAAGTGAGTTTGTTTGTTTGCTACGCTTTCACGCTAAAACGGCGGAACCGATTTAGATGAAATTCGGGACATAGTTAAACTATGTCCTAGGTTAGGAGTTTTATCTCGGTAGTAGGTTCCCGTGGGATAATTTTCGATCTCCACGCGGGTGAAGCCGCGGGCATAAGCAAATTCTAGATAATTTATATCTACCTAACTATGTTTGTGTTTTCTCATTAGTTATTCACAGATGTGATGTTCCTGCGGCCAATTTTGGAGACGGTCCGCCAGCAAGTAGAGAGTAATCGTACGAGCCCTACGTACTTGTACCGGTTCGCGTTCGACGGAGCCCTGGGGCTTTTCAAGCGCATGCTGGGCATCACGCACGCCGGCGCCTGCCACGGCGATGAAATGGGATACCTTTTCTATTTCTCAAGGCTAAACTACAGGTTGGATGATGATTCACCCGAGCTAGCAGTCTCACGGCGCATGGTGCAAATGTGGACGAACTTTGCCAAGACCGGGTGAGCACAAACTATTTCAACATACCTTGTAATATATGTTCTTATGTACGGTATCTACACGATTACGATAATGCGTATTTTCCACAAGGCCAGTAATTTGCAGGCGTTTTACTACAAATATATCTCTTTCAGTTCTCCCTATTTATTGCTCGACAGTTTGATTTTCAAAATTCAAACGTCATTCATTCAAACTAGGCTGAAAATCAGCACTTTTCGAACGTCAAAACAAAAACGACCGCCCTTCACCATATTGCTACATGGCCCATGAATTGAAATCTTTCAAGCGCAGAGCAACAAGTTACCTTCTGAGATAATGCATAACGTATGCGACTACCTACCTATTGCTAACACGTTGTTTGATTACATAGTTATCCTACAGATTACTCGTTATCTGCTAATTCGATATAACATAATGATGAATTGTTCTAATCTGTGGACACTGTGCAATGATACCGATATGATTTCAGGGAAAAAACAAAGATACTAAAAGGAGTAGATTTCCATAGGGCTTTTTCGATCCTACTGAGACAATAATTTAGCAAAATAAGTGTGTGGAGCATCGGGATTCCAATATTCCTAGCTAGTTCTAGGAGTTACTTATTCAGGAATGTTGTCGTATTTCAGGAATCCAACACCTACTGTAGACTACGAGTCAGTGGTGGACTTCAAATGGCCTCAAGTCAACGACACAGAACACATCAGCTATCTCGACATCGACGGGAACTTCACCGTGCAGGCGGACCCCGAGGCCAAGCGGGTCAAGTTCTGGAACTGGCTGTACGACAACTATGCAGCCAAGGAAGAGACAGACACCACCACCAATTCAGCTTTAGTTAACGAGTGACAAAATACAATTATGTGATAAGTGAATCAAGGTGTTCAGACACTGTTATTGCCAGTGAGACTATCATAAACTTATTGCATCACCAAGTGCCAAGTTATGAAAACAAACTTTTAGTGACCCTGTTGACAGCATACGTGATCTCGGGAACTGGCGGGCAAATACTTAGTGACTATTTATCCAAAACTGTGGCTTCATTAATATCGTGAACGAGTCTACCCGTTATATGTTTATTTCATTGGACTACCTATTGGTGAACTATATGTTTTTCATAGAGGCTTATTCCAATTCCAAAGAGAGAAATGGAAAATTAGCTACTTTATTTACTAACTCTAAAGTGCGATGTAAATAATAAATGTTAAAGTATTTTTATATTGTTCGTGTTATAATTTTAAGATGTCTTAACTTCAGCTAGATTACCATATTTTTATAATAATAAAATATATAAATTAAAACATTGTTTCAATATAGTGATAAGGCGAAAACTATAAATGAAGGACCCCATGCTGTATTTCGAAACTTAGTGTCTGTTGTTTTAACCGACTCCAAAAAAGAGGAGGTTCTCAATTCGGATGTTTTTATATTTTTTAAATAAAGCATAATTAGCCTATAATGTTCCCACATCTGGGACTGAGGTCTCCTCCCTTGGAGAGGGAGTGGGCTGTAATCTACCTCGCGGGCCCAGTGCGGGTTGGTAGATGTCACATGTCTTCGGATTTCTGGCTGTAGGACATGTCGATTGCCTCACGATGTTTTCCTTCACCGCTTTGAGAGCAGTGGTGATGAAATTAATTACACAATTTAAAGCGCCTGTCTGGGTTCGAACCCACAATCTACAACTCGTAAGTCGGGTCCGTTACCACTGGGCCACCACTGCTTTTAATGTGCATATGTTATATAACTCCGTCATATACAATATGTAAAAAAAATCCTTTCCGATCCGAAATGGGTACATAGGCACTGCAATTACATTACCAAAAAGTTTTTTTAATTTTAAACTCAAAAGCTATTGCTTATTAAAAATATAAATAATTTTTTGGTTATTGCTAATTAAAATAAAAAGCTATTGCTATTTAAAATTCATACTTTTATTACCAAAATTAACCCAAATCCATTGAAAATTAGAAAATTTTCAACAGGGATCGTAAATGCCATAACCTGGGTCAAATAAATTTATTTTCTTTCTTTTTCAAGGCCGCCCGCGCCCAATTTTACAACGCGGTAAAATTCCCCATTGAATAAAAATGTGGCGATTTTGAAAATTTCCTCATAAATACTCTCAGTACGATACTTTACTCACGGATCAGACAGTTTTTTTTTACATGTTGTTTACAGGATTTGCGAAATTCTTTTTTAAAGGGTTTTCTTTCCAGGTGGTCCCATTGTCGTCGGGCCATGATCTGATGATAGGATCCTGGAGAAATCGAGGGAACTCTTTAAATATTATAGGCACACCTATAGCGATTTGGGTATTTACTATAGTCGTGCAAGTGTTAACGAAAAGCACTATTTGGTGAAGTGGAACTGATGATGAAGTCCACCGGAACTTCGTAAGTATTTCACGGGTTGGCACCAAAATTCAAAATTCAAAAGTCATTTATTCAAACTAGGTGGAGAATCAGCACTTTTCGAACGTCAAAATTCCGTAGAACAATCCCCCAAAACGCCCACCCTTCACCACTTCCTAGTGCATTAGCTGGGAAGAAAAAGTGGCGCAACAAACTCCTCAAAGACACCGACTTCCGAAATTTAAGTAATTTTTCACTTTCTAGTGTTTTTTTCTAAACGGAGTCTGCATCGACGTGGATCTCCACACAGCAAGGAAACCTGAACATACGTAATAACACCAAGGGGAAAACAGGAAATCTGAAATGATTCAGCAAATAATAGTTTAATTTATATGATTTCCCTATTCGTCATAGAATCCTTTACCAAACAACTTCGAACTACACATATATAAGCGCAGTGGGGCTAAGGAACATCAGTCTGAAAGTGCACCCAGTCCTGTATACGCCATTGCGTCAGCTTTGCAATAAAGTTAAATAACTGTACTGCACCAAAATGTATAAGAAGGCCAGCAACTTGGTGAGCATCAGGAGGCGGTTCGATACTAAGGAACCACAGAATGACTATAATTCGAGGTAAGTTACCACTCATCAGATAAGAACTTAACATTGGGTCGACGATCTGCTCGTCTACTTAAAAATACAAGTAACGGTAACTATGTCCCTACAGCTTTTAAGATGAAAACTCAGTCGCTATACACTTTTCCACCACTAACTTATTTCTGCCGATCACCGAGTGGAGGCCTGTGTCTCAGCAGTGAGAACTGGGCTGATAAATTGCTTTATACTATATTTTATACTTGTCACTTTCAGTGGAAAAGCTGACTGCAAGGTGTATAACAGCGTTTTGGAAATAGTGGGCAACACGCCCCTTGTTAAACTGAACAAGTTGCCGAAAGACCATGGACTACAGTGTGAAGTTTGTAAGTGTAGTGTTTTTGTTGGAACATCCTAATTAATATTATAAATGCGAAAGTGAGTTTGTTTGTTTGTTTGTTACGCTTTCAAGCTAGAACGGCTGAATGGTTTTGGATCAAATTTGGCACATGGGTAGACCATGACCTGGATTAGGTCATAGGATACCTTTTATCCCGATATTGCCACGGGATCGAGACTTATGCGCATGAAACCTTGGGGGTGCAGCTAGTTTTTATTATAACTAGTGGCCCGTCCCTCTTCGCATGATTTATACGATTTGACACAACATCGAGAATTCTTTATTATATGTTTAGTAAATAAGTTTAGACAGGTACTGCTGCCCGATCAAACAGAATCATAACAAGATTAACCAAAAACGGGTATGTTTTGTAACTTACCGACTCTTTTAATTTTCAGACGCGAAATGCGAATTCATGAATCCTGGTGGCTCTATAAAGGATAGAATCTCCTTAGCAATGATCCAGGATGCAAGAAAGAGGGGCCTTGTGGACGAGAACACTGAATTTGTGGAAGCTACCTCGGGAAACACCGGCATCGGGATTGCATTCAATGCTGCCCTTATGGGTAATTACAATGTTCAATTGCTAAAAGATTCCTACGTCAATATGTTAAATACCATTAAATGGGATTAACAGGTACTAGGGGTGCAAATGCGAGAGTTATAATGTTTGGATGACCGAATAAAAGTATTGCAAATCTTGTGTTTTTGTAAAGGCGATACATATTTGAGTAGTTTTTACGTCCATAAAAACGCCAAACGATAATCAATGGTCGTACAAATCTGTTAATCTAATCAGTCGCAGACATTTAACAAATAGTTAATCAATATTACCTCTCGTTTCCAGGAAATAAATGTATTATTGTAACACAAGATAAGAACTCATCGGAAAAGGTAAACACCATGCGTTTGCTGGGGGCCGAAGTGATCCAAACCAAAAATGGTGAGCTGGAAATCTCGATCGCTCGCCAGCTGAAAAACGAAAACCCTGACACTATGGTGATGTTGAATCAGGTAACTTTTTGACATACATTCATGATATTATTAAGATCATTCAGTATTAAATCAAATGAACAACTACAGTACCGGCCTAATAGAGTTAAGTTATTTAGTTATGTCTATACGTTAACCCTTCAATTCCAGTTTGACAATGACGTTAACCCGAGGACGCACTTCGAGAATACCGGTGCAGAGATAGTGTCAGCACTGGGTGACGTCGACGTGGTGGTGCTCGGCGCCGGCACTGGCGGCACCATGACCGGGGTTGGCAAGAAGTTGAAGCATAAGAATCCTAAGTGCATACTGGTGGCGGCTGAGCCCGACGGGTCTACCATGATCAACAAGAATGGAAAACCCCATTCATTTCTGGTAAATACCTAAATAGTTTCATATTCTTAAAATGCATTTTTTTAATTAAATAATTCTATTTTCCTTTAACATTGCTTTTTACTCGATCTTGCTCGACATATGTAATTAAAATATGTGGATTTTAATGTTTTTAGGTTGAAGGAATCGGAGGAACTTGGGCCCCAATTGTCCTGGATAAGTCAATAGTAGACCACGTCGAGGTAGTCACTGATCAAGAAGCCTTCTTGATGTCCAGGGAGCTATCGAGAAAGGAGGGATTATTATGTGGTAATTATCTATTAATTTAATAATGACGCATTTAACCGGTAAAAAATTGGGTCAAATGATATTTTTTTTCCATTCCATAACTCTTTTAATATATCGACGTTGTTATCAACGCATGATAATCTAAAAGTCATAAAAACAAGACGATTATATTATACTTTAAAACAAGCCTGTATGACGGAGTCGCCGTCGTTAGTTGACCATGTTTTTTTTAATAGCATGTGATAAAGAATCAAAGGAACGATAGGTAGGCAAAGGCATATAGAAAGTATGACAGCTAATAGTTAAATAGCCCTAAGTAAAATACATCGCTAAACGATCGCGATCCCGTAGCTGTAGTAGTGGGATCGGTGACCCTAATTCCCAATAAGCTCCTTTACTATTCTCTTGATGAATTGTTACTTGGTAGTAACGTAATAATGCGATTGCCAGGTGGAAGCAGTGGATCGGCCATGTGTGCAGCTATCAAGGCTGTAAAGGCATTGAACATCGGTGTCGGCAAGCGCGTGGTGGTCATCCTACCCGACGGCATCCGTAACTACATGTCCAAGTTCGTCAGCGACCAGTGGATGGAGGCACACCGCTTCATGGAACCCCCACCACATACCATGAAGTATGTTTTATTATAAAAAAACCGACATACTTTTAATAATAACTCTGTATACGGTAAAAAAAAGCCTAATGGCGGGAAAATTGTCCTAAATAACATAACATCTGTACATGTACATCACATCAATGTAAAACTTGTCAATCAGCCTTAAATTTTTCGGTTTAGGTACTATTGGACACCAATCAATCAAAGTTTTAAATTGTTACTTACAAAACATTGTGATAATTTCAGATGGTGGAAACATCCGATTAGCGAATTAGTGTTGGACCGCATTTATCCCAAGTTGAATAAAGACTGCTCATGCCAGCAGGCCCTGGAGGCTATGAAGGCAAACAACGTGAATATTGCCGTCATTGTTGACAACATCGGGTAACTACTAACTACTTATACTAATATATACATTAATCCTCTTTTGAGACTATACACTCAAATCGGTGAAACTGAATGAGATACAAGAACTTAAAATCAATATTTGGCAATATATCGGTAACAAAAAATTATTTTATTGTAGACACTTCGTGGGCGCTGTTTCCAAGGACAGCCTCCGTAACAGAGCCACGAATCCCACCAAGTTGCCCGGCGAGGACTGTGTGGAGTATGACTTCGAAGATGTGGTCACTGATCACCTTGACAAGCACGTCTACAAGCTGGCTGACAACGCGGAGAAAGGAAAGCCAACTATCGGTCTTCTGTCTCGCATTTTGGACATCGCTCCCTATGTGATCATCGGAAAAGAAGGTTACGACATCAGTGGTAAGTAACTATAGACACAAATGATTTCTTCTACAAATGCAAGCTACGAGTACATTCAGCGGGCGGAGTGAAGACGGAGGAAATATTTTTCTTTTATCATCTATCTACAGTACAGTTACTTGACTGTATTTTTTTTTATCCACAACGGGGTAGCTCATGGCCTGCATCTCACCTGATGGTAAGTGATGATCAGGCCGAAGGTGGTGCAAGCTTCACCCGGAATCCTCAACCAGAGAAGAACTGGCTATCATACCTCCAACTGCCGAAACACAACAACGCTGTTAACGTTGTTGTTATGGCGACAGAATTAGATAAGATGCCTTTGCCACTGCAAGTCATAAAACAGTTTCCTATCAGATTTTTTATATTACTAACGGAATAATGATTGTTACAGCCTTCTTCGTTCCAAGTGGAGTGGTGACGGGAGACGACGTGCTCGACTACATACATGAGAACAGCCAACCTTGCAACGGGAACTAACGAGAATTGACTATATAACGCCGACTTTAACATAATTACGAATATTGTAATGTTAAAGACTGTTTTATATAGAACTCTTTAAGATTTTTTGTAACACTTTTTCCTATCCAGTATTAAAATGATTAATTTAATAAAACAAAAAAGTTTTTAATTCGTACCTTTTTTCTCCAACCACCCACTTGTACACAAGTACACTGTACACTGCGGATGTATTCCGTAAACAGCTCAATGTGAAAACTAAGGTGAAGTGAGCTATTATAATAGTAGTAATATAGCAGTAATAGTAGCTGTAGTAGCACTTCAAGCTCACTTTACCTAAGTTTTCCCGCTGATGCTTACCCATGCTTACCCGAATTTTTTCGTTGAACGTAAAATTTGTCACATTAAAAGTAAAATGTATCCATTTACGAAAAATTCGACGTTCCCGTTCAATCACAAATAAATCATCACTATCATCGTTACTTTCACTACTCGTTGTTAGAACCATTTTTTTGCACATAATATTTTAATTTCTTTAGTTGAGGCTCAAAATTGTAAAGTGTTGACACATCATGAGACCACCTGTCAAAATTATACTACAATTTACAAAATATGTAAACTTTAACACACATCAAAAGTGTCTAGGGAACAAGTAAATTTTCGACTATAAAAAAAAATCCAATTAATATTTATCAAATCTAGTCTTCCAGAGTGACTTCCTACTTTAATTCCTATGTTAAAGATAACAACTTATGACTATATTTTGTAAAAACTTAGAAAAATTGCATTTTTTGCAAATTGTGGGAAACTGTCGTCAATTAAAGGGCAAAAAAAAAACAAAAATGTGGGTTTTAAACATTTTTATTGTAAAAATAAAAAAATGTCACGAATCACACAATCCCAGCGATTTGGAATGCTTAAAATCAGTTCATCAAAATCACTTTTGCATGGCCGCCCACGTTCTTTCTAAACAGTCAAAAAGTTGATATGGGGTATGCACGACATCCATACTCGGCAGAGCTCTTCTTTGGAGCATATCCCATGCGTGCTCAATTTTGGTTTGAGGTCTGGCGATTGACCAGGCCACGGCAGAACATTGATGCGAACATCGGCAAGAGTGCGTGTTACAACGCTAGCCGTGTGTGGACGTGAATTGTCGTGCATTAGTCGAATCGAATAACCTAACGGCTTCGCAAAGGGATGATCACGTCTGAAACATCCTTTCCACATAAATCTGAGCATTGAGGTTGCCCCTGATCCAAATGAGATCGGTTCTTCCAGCGATCTAAATACCGGCCCAAGCCATTATTGTTCCCCCTCCATAAGAACTAACTTCCTGACAAAATTTCAAACGTTCCTGACGTCTAGAGGTCTTCCAAACTGGAGTATGTCTTGTATCCGGACTCATACCGAAACGAGATTCATCGGAAAAACAAACACAACGCCAGTCTTCTTCCACGCCGCTCGGCCACGCTGCCCGTGATACGATAGCGTGTCCAGTGGCGGCTTATGTCGCTCTGTGTAGTGCCAAGAGCAACAGCCACAGTACGTTGCCTGGTACCAGCTTGCGACATTCCGACGACAGCTCTCATCATCTGTTTTCGTGTCAAATGATGTCGTCGCTCCATATTGATGCAATTTTTTTCAGTTCCGATGCAGAATTAAATTGCAATGGTTTAGTAAAAACGCTATTACACACTTTTATATGAATCCTGATTGACAGTTTATTTTCTATTTTTAATCAAAATTTTAAGAAAATTCTTTATTCAAATAGTGAAAATCGCTAAAAAAGGTGTCTGTATGGATTGAGGAGCCATGTCTCATATTTGAGCGAGGGTACTACCAATATTTAGTAGTAAATTAGCCGATTTTGTAGGCCGGATCCTGGAATTTGTAGTAAAACCCTTAAAAAGTTATACGACATTAAAGGTAGCTCCTCAATCCAGACGTCTGAATTGAGGAGTCACCTTAGAACTCGAAAACTAGCCGACATATATTTTTGAAAATTTTTTAGGATTTAGTAGTACTTATGCGTAGCATGTACAAAAAAAATGGGTTTTGTAGGGCTGAATTTGAGATAGCTACAATGATTTGATTTTTCATAAAATCCATAAATTTCACCGCGCTGTTTCTCGGAAAGTATTCAACCAATTACAACTGATTTTTAGTATAATTTAGTAGCAAATGTGATCTAATTTGTACTGTAAAACTTAAATGGAAAATCTCTATAATTTCGCTGATACAATACATTTTATGTGACTCCTCGTATATGTGTGTAGCTACTAAACTAGTTGATCAAATCGGATAACAATAGCACAAATATTTAGTAGAAATTTCTACTAGATATTGGCATAATCCAACATCCTTCGCATTCAGTATTTCCAAAGAAATTAATAAAAAAACCATTCCTTAACAGTTTAGTGTGGTACGAGAGCCCACGACCAAAACCATTTCACATCGTTTTACGGCCAAAACCATATAAAATCGTTAGTTTAGATGTTTCTCATCCCGACTCGGTGGGAACTACCGGTCAGAAACGTACCAGTTTTACGGGAGCCCATTTCTGCTGCCATTTCTGAATATTCATGACAAATGATCGAATATTAACTTTTTTCTTTTATCTATATTTTTTTTTTCAAAATTCCCCTATGGTTTCGTGGACTCGTGGTCTCGTGTTTTTTAAATAAATACTGTGTTTTTTAGAAAAAAATGTCATCACATCCATTTTTTTCATAGTCGTCAATTTTTTATTAAAAACTGTCTATCTCAAACTGTATACCTCAAATTCAGCCCTACAAAACCCATTTCTTTTGAACATGCTACGCATAAGTACTGCTAAATCCTACAAAATTTTCAAAAATATCCGTTGGCTAGTTTTCGAGTTCTAAGGTGGCTCCTCAATTCAGACGTCTGGATTGAGGAGCCACCTTTAATGTCGTATAACTTTTTAAGGGTTTTACTACAAATTCCAGGATCCGGCCTACAAAATCGGCTAATTTACTACTAAATATTGGTAGTACCCTCGTTCAAATATGGGACATGGCTCCTCAATCCAGACGGACACTAAAAAATAATCAATAACGATCCAAAAAAGTTAAAATAATAATCTTCAATTGCGGCGATACTCTAAAACGTATTTGATCCCTAGATACTTTTGATGTGTGTAGTTACAATAAATGTGTTCAATAAAGTAGTTTTCCCTAAAAATAAGTAAACTTACACTTATAAAGTGAAAACCCAAAAGTGCGCGATAGTGGAAAAGAGAAGAAAAAGAGGAAGGGAGGACAAAAGACTTATATCTTAAAAATTGTTCCTTTATGTCGCAATGACGACTATATGATAATGAGATAAAGAAGTTTTTGTTCGTGTAAAAATAAATAACATCAATCTACATTGATGTTATTTATTTTTTAACAAACTACCTAATCAATGGCATTGTTTTCATTTTATAATCAACTAGCTATCTATGGACTCTCCCATATTATTATACTCTTCGCTATAGAAGTGAATGAGTAACCAATTATGGAAAATTGCATCATTTTTTATTACAGGTATATTTACATTAATAAAAATAATAGGATTTAATCATATTTAATTCAACTTCATGGCGGAAAATTAAATCTGAAAATGGATTTAAAGAGTATCAGGTTAAATGACTCGTATTTTATTTATAAAAATGGGTACCTAAGTTACATATAAAGGTAGCTTGGATCAAGAAGGTGTCAGTCTGTAGTCCTGCATTCACCCTTGTTGCTGCATCAGAAATTCAGAATGTATAAGATGGCAAGCAACCTAGTGAGCATCAGAAGACGTTCTGAAAAGGAACCACACAATGATCGTAATTCGGGGTAAGTTCAAGTACATAATCATTCACTTTCATCACGTGGATTTCTTAATAAATATTTGAATGAGACATTCCAACTGTCTCTAAGATAAGCAGTGCTAAGGCAATAAATATAAATAATACTATTATCTATATTGGATACCATCAACAGAGGCAAAGCCGAAAACAAGGTCTACAACAGCATTTTGGAATTAGTGGGAAACACGCCTCTTGTTAAACTGAACAAGGTGCCAAAGGACCATGGCGTACAGTGTGAAATCTGTGAGTTTCATCAAATGTTTAATAGCGTGATAAAAATTCAAGTCATCATCATATTAGATTGAATACAGTTGATAGAGAAACCAATGGCGAATTAACTTCTTTTTTTTTTGAGGATGGGAAATTATCAAATAACTTCGGCCTGCCTGCCTTCGGTCTTCGGAGGGCCTGTCAGACTTTTACTGACTAAAACCCACCCGTGTTGCTTCCGTTGCCTGTGTGCCGGGGCCGCGATATCCCTTTCGGACAAACTCGCAACCCTGGCAAGATGGCGAATTACCTGACACCGTTTTTATTTTTAGACGCTAAATGTGAATTCATGAATCCAAGCGGCTCCATAAAAGATAGAGTCGCCTTGGGGATGATCCAGTATGCAAGACAGAAGGGATTTGTAAACGACCACACTGAATATGTGGAAGCTACATCAGGAAACACTGGCATCGGGATTGCGTTCAATGCCGCAATTACGGGTAAATACGGATACAGACTTAAAATTTCTCAGAGTCTCTTCGCAGTCAGTTACCAGAAATTATGTGACTGAAAAGAATAGTTTACACAAGCAGAAAATATAGAACACAATTGAATGAGAAATAGTAGCTATCCAAAAATTCTTAATTGTTTGAAGAAGGTGGAAACAGTGAATAACACTAAACTTAATATTTATCTCCTATTCTAGAAAATAAATGCATCGTTGTAACAGAAGATAAAAACTCATCTGAAAAGGTGAACACTATGAATTTGCTGGGAGCCGAAGTGATCCAAACTAAAAATAAAGAATTGGAATTTTCAATCGCTCGCCAACTGAAAGATGAGAATCCTGACACAATGGTGATGTTGAATCAGGTCAGCCAGATACATATTACTATAAATAAAGCAAGCCGCTAAGTAATATGGGTAATACACATGCTGGAATATATTCTTCGATGTAATGTCCAACCCACCGATACCTATGCAATAAATAAGAAATAACTACTACAACTAATATATTACTTATATAACTAAATACACGTTCAATTTCAGTTCGACAATCCTGTTAACCCAATAATTCACTATGATAATACTGCAGAGGAGATACTAACCGCACTGGGTGATGTAGACGTGGTGGTGATGGGGACGGGCACCGGCGGCACCATGACAGGGGTTTCCAAGAAGTTGAAGGAGAAGAACCCCAAGTGCATTGTGGTAGTGACCGAGCCCGACGGCTCTATCATGCACAACACGACGGGGAAATCCCATCCGTTTTTGGTAGATAAATATAATTCCCTAATTTATAAAAGACCCTAACTACCACGTTATTATTTTCTTATAGAACTATAGAATCTTTAGGCTCTTTTGCTGTCGCACGAGTATTGTATCATAGTGTTATCTATAAACTTAATAGCTATGAAATGTCACATTCGTTAATCTGGATGGCAAACAATTTTCATGTATTTCATTTGGCACTCGTGCAGTGGGAAGAATCATGAGGAATAAGTCTAGGTGGAAGACTTCACCTAACTGTGGTTGTAAATGCTGCTTTATCGAATTCAGTTATTTTTCTAGGTGGAAGGAATCGGCGGGCCGTCTTTACCGATAGTATGTGACGAATCCTTGGTTGACCACTTCGAAGTAGTCACCGATCAAGAAGCATTCCTGATGTCCAGGGAACTGGCGAAAAAGGAGGGATTGCTATGCGGTGATTATCTATTAATTACGCAGTAGACCAACAAGCACCGGCAGCATGTTGGTATCATTGATATAATTCCTGTACCTTTTACTGGTCAACATTGTAATCAAATCGTGACTGATCGTGAGGATGGCCGACATTCGACCTTTTTTCGTTTAAATTCTTTTATTATTTACCAGAGGATTCAATTTCATATTTTTTAAGAACACTGTGAGCATAAAATAAAACAAATATAATACTGCAGCTACCGCTCTAGATTGTCCATTAGTAACGTTATGATTGTCAATATTATGTAAACCAGGCGGAAGTGGTGGATCGGCCATGGCTGCGGCTATCAAAGCGGTGAAGACACTGAACATCGGTGCCGGCAAGCGCGTGGTGGTCATCCTACCCGACGGCATCCGTAACTACATGTCCAAGTTCGTCAGCGACCAGTGGATGGAAGCACACCGCTTCATAGAACCTCCAGAACATTCCATGAAGTGAGTTACTGAACTTGTATTTCAAGCTCCTCAGAAAGATATGACCAAAACACAGGTCAACAACGTATCCAATGACTCCCAAGTCAGCGGCATAGCGTGGGTGTCGGCCGCCCGGGGCGGCAGACAATTTTGCCGCCCTCTTATTTAGGTATTTCAATTAAATGTATACTATACATTAATGCATTAATTCTTAAGAACTTTTCGGCAAGAACAGTCATCATTATTTTGCATTATACAGGTTAGATTTTAAATAAAAAAGTTTATGCTGGCCGGGGCCGCCCCTGCCGCTCCCACTACGCTACGCCACTGTCCCAAGTACTAGGCTTGTTACATTTCCCATTCCCATATTTGGCTCTACATCATGATAATATGCATCGTTCTAACATATTCATAGACGAAACGTGTATACGGTACTGATATTTTTAGATGGTGGAAGAAACCGATAACTGAAATAAGTATTAGCCGCACTTATCCCAAGCTGTATAAAGACAGCACGTGCGAGCAGGCCCTGCAAGCTATGAAGACCAACAACGTGAATATTGCTGTCATCATCGATGATGTCGGGTAACTATCCATCATTTAATTGGTTGAGGTCGGAAATTATCGCACAGAAACGTACTACTGGGATAAAAAAAATCTATGTCCTAAACTCCTAACCCAGGTTATGGTCCTGTGTGCAAAATTTTATTGAAATCTGTTCAGCCGTTAAAAAGGCGTGAAAAGGTAACAGACAAGACTGACTGAATTACTTTCGCATTTATAATATTAGTATGGTAGGTTTTTATCTTACTTATCATAAAATCTAAACAGATTTGCTTAAATTAGAAACTTTTGGAACACTTCTGACAACCTACCAAAAGTACCTTATTTTTGTCGAATCGTCATTCAGTTAATCAGACCGTGCAATTGCAGATAATCTGACTTAGAAGACTTTATAAAAATGATACCATATTTTTTTTAGACACTTCGTGGGTGCTCTTTCCAAGGACAACCTGCGCAACCGAGCGACGAATCCCACGAAGTTGCCCGGACAAGATTCTGAGAACTTTGACTTCCAAGATAAGGTCTTTGACAACCTCGACAAACACGTTTACCCTTTGGCTGAAAACGCACAAGCAGGAAATCCTACGATCGGTCTTCTGTCCCGAATACTGGACATCACTCCCTATGTGATCATCGGAACAGAAGGGTACGCCATTAAAACTGGCGATAGTGGTAAGTAAACACGGAATAAGGAAACACCCACGTTTAAAACATCAACGACGACTATGAAGTTATACTGGCTCTCACTTTGTTTCCTTACTCTCTCTCGATAACAAAGTCAAACCTCAACTCATCGGCGAATTGTTGTTGCTTTCTGCTGGACTGTCCACCTATCGTAGATAAGTTCTTAAGTACATCAACAAACTTATCTTACAATACCCTGTGTAAACATAGTTATCCACTGATAACATGAAAAATAATAATCTACCAGTCAGTTTCTATTCAAAGGTGAGTTGGTTATAGATTTTGATGGTCCATTTCGAAAAAAGCAGCGTGCGTAAATACGTCCTTTACCACTTGCTCGTCTAGTTCCAAGAGCTCCATAGATCTCTATTCCTTATTTGTTATAATATTACCCTGATATCCCTGGAGCGGAGGAACAGGACCATATAAGAACTCTTCTAAATTTGGGTTTTTTACCTGCCTAAATGCCGAACCATATAGTTTATATTCGTATTTTTTTTTCAGATTTCTTCATTCCCAGAGGCTTGCTGACGGGGGATGACGTACTCGACTACATATATGAGCACAGCACACCTTAGAACTCGATGTAACGCGATCGTGACCCTATATTTCCGACTTTGCCGCTAAACTTGACTGTTTTACGAGTCGACTATCTACGCCTCTAGAATATACATCATGATGTTTATACTTACACTTACCTATTAATTTTTAATCAGTATAAATAAATGCATTCATTGAAAAATAAGTGTTCCATTCATTATATCATTGTAGCTTCCTGCTTCAGTTGTAGGTACATAGGACATGGGTGATTCTTGTTTTCGACATACAAGAAACCAATTTACTTACTACGTTATAAGTTCGTAATCCGTGATAAATAACCTGTTAACCCTGAAAACTTTATATGAAGGCTATGGATGAAGGTTACAAATGAGATGCATAGAAACATGTTTCATTAAACCTATAGCTACATGATTTGTGTTCATTCTTACCGATTATTTACTCCTGGCGTGTTATGATAGGAAGTACTCACGTGCATGGTAATTAAAATATGCATTTAATTGAAGTAGTTTCAAACCTAAGATTAAATGTATCTTCTCTAGACCATCATGTGATAGAGTACCCATGTATCACGTGAATATGTGACCATATATTAGTTATATAAAATACGCTAACAGACAAGCACACGCGTTGCTATTGATATTTTCTTCATTAATGTTCTATTGAACATATGCAGTGCTATTGAATTATTTCAATAAAGAAAAGTAAACGGAGCATGTTATTAAATCAAAGTTAATAACTGTAGTAGCGATAGTAAGTAAAATACATTGATCTCCGCGATAAGAAATACATTATTATCGACGTTTTGATTTGTGATAAAAAATACATTATCGAACATAAATAATGCTATAAAATGAAACGTTCATGTCCATATATATAAGTTCCAACACATCCTTGCACTTAGTAAGACTCTCAGTGTGCATTCTGTTTTGAAGATTTACAAACACGGATTGCCACAATGAACGTCAGCCACAACGAACGGTAAGTAATGAGTTATTATTTTTTGAGCTTTTCGTAAGATAAAAACAAAATAATTTAATTACTAAAACCTTAGAAAGTAAAGCTGAATAACATTTATTTTAGTTAAAGTAAGAAAGCGAGGAAAATATTAACGTCTCTCTGAAATCATTATTTTTTTTAACTGTTTTTTTTTTATTAAATCCCTTTTTTATGTGATAATTATAATACCCTTTTACCACACTTTTCCTATGATGATGTAATTTTTTTATGATGATTTACCTACAGCCGTGGGCTATGAAAATTTTTTTTTTCACCTTCATGATTTTATCAAACATGATATCAGAAGAATGTGTCATAATATTTGATTGAAATATTGTTTCGCAGAGGGAAGAAAATATACGACAACATCCTCCAATGTATCGGTCACACACCTTTAGTCAGGTTAAATCGAATTCCTCAAAGTTATGGGCTGGAATGTGAGATATGTAAGTACTTTAGATAAAATTATTCAATTATGAAAACTTTTAAAATAAAAGACCTTTTTTTTCATAAGTAGGTAATTTCTTAAAACAATCGTGTAAAATACCTACTTACGTAAGTTGTGATATTTGGTAGGACCACCTAGGAAATGAACCCTGAAACTCTGCAGAAACTTGTTTTTTCCATTTAAATCGGTATGTATTGCATTTTTGGATTGCAAAGCAGACTTTTTCAGTAATTTCAAACAGTATATTATATACTATGAATGTTATAAAGTTTGGATAGATTGTCAGAATTCAAGTAAATGACGTGAATGATTGAAAAAAGGTACCTTTCCAGTAAAATATGCTGTAAAATCTGTGTTAAGCTTTTAACACAGATTTTTATCGGGAAGATAATGTTTACATTATCTTCCCGATATAATTCACTTCGCTTGTGATAACAATATTTAATAACCTCCTCTGTATTGACTTGATAGCTATCTTTACATCAATACCTAATATTTATACTCACCTACCTTGTAATATGAAAGTTATCTTTGTCATATTTGTGATACATAGTTACCTACACGATGCGTGTTTAGCAAATTAATAAAATTTTACGTAAGTAATGAATGAGTATGCCATTGAGGTACATTCGTAACATCAATACAAACATACGCAAGTCGTTATAATAAGAATTCAAAGTTACATTAATGCTTGGTAAAATAGATATAGGTACTGGGTAATTCATTTATGTAGATGGGTCGGTGTGGAAAAATAAGAAACATTACAGGTACAGAAAGTTCTTAAAAGCCCTGTAGTAGGTTTCAAAGTTAGGAAGATCCATCTTACAATCGACGATTAAAAAGTCGGTGGCAAAAAACGAAAATACAAAAACCAAAGACACCGACTTCCGAAATTTAAGTTATTTTTCACTTTGTAGTGTTTTTATGGAAGCCGGTTGTTTTTTTTTTGTAAAAAAGTTTTTATTTCTCGCTTTTTTTTTGTGAGTCATTTTGAAATTTATCTAAGTTACAATAGCCGAATGTCAACACTCATCACCTTTTACAAAATTCTTTTTCCGATACAGGGACGTTAATCGTTGAGGAGTTCTCCTGGTACTTCACCCTCACCTCCACTGCTCCATATGCATTCTGACGAGCATAAATTCCTTGGCAACCATATTCAAGTAATCGAATCGCAACCCGTGAAATACTTATTTTTAAAGTAGTTCCGGTGGCCATCTGTGGTCTTCATTATCAGTTCCACTTCACCAAATGGTCCTTTCCGATTGCAATTGCACGTCTTACTATAAAAAAATCCTAATTCGCTATTGTTGTGTCTATAATATTTAAAGAGTTTCCTAGATTTCTGAAGGATCCCATCATCAGATCCTGACCTGTTGACAATGGGACCATCTCAGAAGTACACCCTTTCAAACAAAAAATAATTTTGCAAATCCGTCTATATATGACGGAGTTTTGCTCGAACATACATAAAAAAATATTAAAATATATATACATCCGAATTGATAACCTCCTCCTTTTAAAAGTCGGTTAATAAAGAAAACAATTGTTTATTCAATACGGTTGATAGCAGACCTGACATAAAAAGTTCTGGAACTGTTACAATAATGAAATCATTTGTTTACTGTAGGCACGGGGTTCGTTGGAACTTATTTCAATGTGTACCGAATAGTTTCACATTTGTCCGTAGGTACTGATACTGACTGACCCATCTCAATTAATCATAGAATAACTAACAAAAAACATTTTAAAAAATTCATTAAACCTTAAAAAAAAAAAAACAGTTTTTTAACGTGTTCAACGGGCTTCAACGCCTACGTGTGTTTCCGTAGCTTATAAAGGCATTGAAGCTACGGACACACCACGTAGGCGTTAGAAGATGCTACGAAAACGCCGCGTCTCCTTAGCTTCTTGTGCTACGCCGCGTCATCGTAGGTTCATCTGCTACGTTGCGTCCTCGTAGCTTCATCTGCTACGCCGCGTCTCCGTAGCTAATCTGCTACGCCACGTCCCCATAGCTTCATCTGCTACGCTGTGTCTCCGTTGCTTCATCTGCTACGCCTCGTCTCCGCAGCTTCAACTGCTACGCGGCGTTTTCTTAGCTTTAACGATTACTTTGCAAACCAAAGAAATGTTTATTGCAGTTAGTAATAATTTTACAGCTACGTTAGCAAGCACACATTGAAAATCATCTTACTTAACACCACCGTATAGTATGACGTATGATTCCAACAGTGCCTTTGTTTGTCCTAGATGCAAAATGCGAATTTTTGAACCCAGGAGGGTCGATTAAGGATCGTATTTCGTATACCATGGTACAAGAGGCGGAACATGCTGGCCTCGCTAAACCTGGCACTAGGTTCGTTGAGCCAACGTCTGGCAATACGGGTATTGGAGTATCCCTCACAGCTGCAGTTTGCGGTAATTATAATTTATTCACAAATAGCTTAATGTAGGTATACAACTCGTATAACGCCTACCCCTAAAACCTAGTAGGTTTCCCACATAAACACTCCATTTTCAACTTTGTAGCAAGTAAGTATAAGCATGAGTATTGCGTGTGTTTACCGACGGCAAATATTCATCTCCGCCCTGCATGTGTAGGCAATCATCTAATGAAATAATATATCATAATTATATCAACATCTAGGTTTAACCGTGAATTCAGGGATAAAAAACAAATGTTTTTTTATGTAGCCATGACGATGAAAGTTATACATATATTTTCAGGATATGGATGCACCATCGTCACTCCAGATAAGAACTCCGATGAGAAAATGAGCACTATGAGTCTGCTAGGTTCGGAGATCATCCAGACTCCGGCCATGGCCCACCACGAGGACCCTGATAGCTTTGTGTCGGTCACCAAACGGTTTCTAGAAGCAAACCCGCAGGCAATTTCTATGAATCAGGTAAGCTGCCTATCACTCAAACACCTAACATTTAAAATGTAAATAGGTGCATTCGGCTTCACCTGATACAACTAAGCCATAATGATTAGAGTTGATTACTGAAAATGGTGTCATTTTAAAAGAAATAAAATACATTTATTTAGCATAAACTAAAAAGCACACAATATAATTTTACAGCAGATAAAAAATAAAATTCAAATAAAACAGTGTAAAATGCGATGTAAAAAATTAGCACTCCCCGGCTAACGACTGAGCCAAACAGGCCCAGTTCAGCAAAAATAGCAGGCACTCCCCGGCTAACGACTGAGCCAAACAGGCCCAGTTCAGCAAAAATGCCAGACAACTACGTTGGTTTTCAACTGGACCTGAGGAGATTTCGAAAAGTTCAAACCCAGAAATTGCTTGCAGGCATTATTCCTTGATTTCATTTTAGTACTCAAATGAAGTGAATCCTCTGACTCATTACGAGCACACGGCGGTGGAGATCCTGGACTCCCTGGGGACTGTGGACATGTTCGTTATGGGCTCCGGCACGGGCGGGACGGTCACCGGCGTGGGCCGCAAGCTCAAGGAGAAGTGCCCCAACTGCATCATCGTCACCGTGGACCCGCAAGGCTCTATAATTTTCGGTGAAGGCAATCCGGCCTTATACTTTGTAAGTTTCATTCTTTCAACATACATACCTAGTTATCACTGTTTCTGATAGACCTGCTTCTTGCAACTTTACCTAGGTAACAATAAAACTAGTAACGCAACATTTAAAATTATAATTAAATCGCCAATCGATTAGATATGGCACCTATTATGAAACTTTCTTAGAGTTGACAACATGTAAAAAAAACCATGTCCGATACGTGAGGACGTTGTTAGGTATCGTACTGAGAGTATGTGGTATTTGTTATAGAAAAAAAAATATTTTTTTCTATGGGGAATTTTACCGGATTTGAGAAATTTACGTTAGACGCGGGCAGCCGTCGTTTAGCGGGTGTTTAATTTTTTTTTAATGGATTTGGTGTAATTTTGGTACTAAAATAGTAAATTTTAAATAGCAATACCTTTTTATTTTCAGTAATAATTAAAATAAAAAAAAAATTGGTAATGTTATTGCAGTAGGTTGCCTATGTGCGCCTTTCGGATCGAACAGGGTTTTTTTTTACATATTGTATAGAGTAACGGTGGAGTTTCTTGTCCATTCTTCTCCACACGAAAACTACCTTTTGTAAGGGGCGACTTGAATCAATTCTAAATTTTGACGTTCAAAAGTGCCTTTTATATGCCTAATTGAAATAAATTATTTGTCTTTGACTTAGCCTCATTTTTAAAACGAAGGAATTAGCATATAAAAACGATAGTACGAGTATGTAGGTAGAAATGTAAGATTTGTTTTTTTTTTATCTATTTGAATGCGGTACCGTAGACTGATGCGATTATGTTTTCAGGTCGAAGGAATTGGTGGAGACTTTGTACCGGAGGTATTAGATAAATCAGTCATCGACAAGGTTATGAAGCCTAATGATTACCAGTCCTTCAACATGTCAAGAGAGATTATCAGAAAAGAAGGATTATTATGCGGTAAGTAAAGTATTGAGGACGCTTTAGCGGCTAACATAAGTTGTCATATTAATTAATTGCGTTTGCTCAACAATGATACCCCTCCATTCCGAACCCATCACACGAAAATTTCCAAAAACATTGACAGGCATTCTTTACCCACATAATATTTTCAGGAGGTAGCAGCGGGGCAATAACATATTCAGCCATTCAAGCCGCAAAAGAGTACAAACTCGGTCCCGGAAAGAAAGTAGTGGTAATCCTCCCCGACGGCATCCGTAACTACATGACAAAGTTCGTGAGTGATCAGTGGATGGAGGCCCATCTGTTCAAGGAACCTCCTGAACGCGACTTCCTGTATGTAGATATATATTTTATCAACCATTTAATTTACCTTTTCCATAGTTATGAGTCCTCTTTCTTTTTTTTTACTGTAATTTAAAACCCCAGAAGGCCATAATAGTATACATTCATACTTCTGACCTAAGATTAATGAAGTTTAACTCTTCTGAAATGTTTCAGCTGGTGGAACAGGTGTATATCCAATTTAAAAATCAACCGCGCGGTGCCGACTGTTAAAGAGAGTAACTCTTGCCTGGACGCCCTTGCCGCTATGGGATCTGACAACAAAGTAGCCTTCGTCGTCAGCGATGATGGGTTTGTAGATAAATAATCCTTACGACTATTCTGGGTTATTATAAACTAAGTACGAAAAAGAGCAATAGGCTGAGGTGCTGTCCCTCACGAAATGCACGGGTGATGCATATTGTTGTATTTAGGAAGTACGGTGTCTAACTTAACTTTAACAGAGATGGATAACAATCCCATACAAACTCGCCCCAGAATGGCCACAAATAAACCCTGTGACAAACAAAACAGTTTTTACAGTTTGGTTTCAGTTTAACACTAAAACGTAACTGTAAAAACTGTTTTGTTTTAGATAAACAAAACACTTTTGTACTAAGAGGCAAAGTATATAGTGTGTCATAGCCCGGTATATTTTTATTCGTCGTAAAACTTAGTAAAGGGACATAAGACCCTTCCCAAATCAAATGAGAAAAAAAATGCTAAAGAAATGATAATAATCTTTTAAACTGAAATATTCCCCTGCAAAGTTTTACAAAGTAACGACAGTTGTAGTGGAATTTTAAATATTATCAGTTATTTTTATAATATACTTAACTCTTTGTCTATGCCTGGTCGATCTTAATCCGTCTTTTCATGTAAATGGAAAAATATTATATTATAAAACAAAATCAAGAGCGAAAATGATTCCGCGTTTGTGTTTTGTTATTTATTTTTTTGTTACGTATTGCGTTAGGTTAATTTTTTGGAAATATTCCTAACTAAACTTACTTTTTTCAGCTTCCTCAAAGGCGTCGTTAGTAAAGATAATTTAAGATCTGAAGCCACAAATCCAAAAAAGAAGGGTAATCTCGATTTCAATGATGTAGTCAGCAAATATGTGATGAAAAAACATTACAAGATTGCAGAAAACAAAGGAAACCCTACAGTTGGACTAGCGGCAAGAATATTAGATATAGCGCCATTCGTGGTGGTCGTGGAAGAGTACGTTAATGGCAACAATAACTGCCCAGGTGAATATGAACATTTGTTTTAACCCTCGCTCCACAGGTAAGGTTCCCTGTAATACCTAGGTGAATAATTATGCTGCTGCGATATACAACTTCGTGGCAGTTGTTTTTCGTGCAGTTCCAGCAACATGATAAGTAGTCTACCTCTATTGTACCTTAACAAGTAGGAACTTAAATAAATATTCAACTTAAACGCCTACAGAACAGTCTATGAGGAAATAACACTGAGTAAATAGATCATGTAGGTATTATTAATGATCTCAATTATAATATTACACACGCACTTCGTTCACACATCTTAATCGGTACATAGGTGTTTTGAATTTTAACTAAATATCATAGTACATGCGCCTTATTATATACCATTCGCCAGTTCTTGAGTTGAGGAGCAGTGCACGCCGCAACTACATGAGTGGCACACAAATATTGGTTACGAGATAACATAGGTGCATGTTTACGTGAGTCATTGAGTGATTGGTGCTTAAAACTCCACCCATGAGCACCGAGTGCAAAACATGACTTTGATTATAATGTAAACTAGCTTTTGTCCGCGGCTTCGCCCGTGCGGATGTCGGAAAATAACCCACAGGAGCGCGCTACCGGGATTAAAAGTACACTTTGTGTTATAAACTATCTCAGTGTCAAATTTCATTCAAATCCGTTCAGCCATTTTTGCGCTAACCCGGAACATACATTCAGACAAACGGACAAAAAATCTCCGTTACTACTTTATGTTAAGTAGATATAGATTATCTACGAAACTTGTAAATAAGAAGGGAACGTCATGAGCATCTATCTAAGTATACCTACCGATGTGACTGGAAATATACCATTCTACTTCGGTAGGTAACTTATGCTAATAACTTTAATTATAAAGCAATAAATACATACTAGTCTCACGTAGGCAAGGAGGTACAAAGCCTGAGACACATGTGCAGCTATAAAATTATTTACATTTCCTACAATGCAATAGTGCGATATTAGTTGTGAGCCGATCGGCAGTATTCGTGTTCCCGTATATTATAGTACAAATAATTTACTAACCAACCAATACCAGACCGTCACGCCACGTTATCAATCAGTCTTTCAAGCTTCGAAAACTTGCTTGGAAAACTATACGATTCGGTCTGGAGGATAGTTTTGATACCTATAATTTTACATCACTTAAAAAACTAAACTACCTATCATTTTAATTTTCAGGATTTATACCAAAAGGCATCATTACTTCGGAAATGGTTTTGGACTACATCATCGAACATCAGCGCCATATATAAGCAAACAAGAATTATTATTAAGTTACGATTATTCATTAAGGTTACAAAATAATACTTAGACCTATAATAAATCCTATTTATTCATGAAAAAACTTCCTTTGTTTTATTTACTACACCATAACCTACAAGTAAGAAGACCAGCTATCTAATTACGTAATTAGGTTACTGTACCCTAATTGCGTAATACACGATCAATCAGAATCTGAATTGTTTTGAAACAGATTGCTAATCCATTGCTGCCTAAGTTCGAAAAAAAAAACTGCTCAACAACGTAAATAACGCAATGAATAAATTGTTAAACTGTCAAAATGAAACAGATTAGTCGTAATCACTTACGAAAATATGTTACGTAATTAGCTAGCTGCACTACAGTGTAATGTCAGTCACACACACCTACTGCTTGTACATATACCTCTGCCATGTGATTGGTGTGGTGCTATACACCAGGGTTTCTCAAAGTAGGGTACGCGAACCCCAAGGGGTTCGCCATTCAACGGTAGGGGGTTCGCGCCCATTTATGGTCACGACCGAGAGAGTAAATTGTAGTTTGAGTATTAAGCAACAGAAGTCATTACTAGAAATGTCCGTTGATGAAACTCTTCGAGCTGATTTTAAAAGGATAGTCAGATAGGAAGAATATCCCGAACTCTCACACAAAACGGTGAACCTCTTTTTAAACTTTGCTGCAAAATATTTATGTGAGAGTGGGTTTTCACACCAATCATGATAAAAAAAAACCGACAAATTTATTCTTGCACTCCATATTATAAGATCCTTATAATAGCGCAAACTTATGAAGTAGGCCCGCGCACACACAAACACGCACACACCCCCACACACACATACACACTCACGCATACACACACACACACTCACACACACACACACATATATATACACTTAGAGAATGGCTACAGTTTATAGTTTTAAATTTTATTTTATATAATTTTTATTCCATTCTTTTGTTTTTGTATTAAACTATAATAACCATGCTGCTTGCTCCGGCAATCGCTAGTGACACTAATCACTATGTAACTCCGAACTTGTATAAATTATCTGGTAAATGTTTATAGAGAGAGCCCTGTCACCCATAACACAAGTTTAATCTTAGCTTGGGTGCCAGAGGTTTAAACTCAGTGGTATTTTTACAATTGTTTCGGTTTTAAACTTTGTTCTACATAGTGCTATTCTGCTAAATTGTAAACCTGGAAATAAAGCATTATTATTATTATTAAAAACGAAATACAGAAATCGACTTGATGCAGAGTCAGAATAGAGGCAATTTTTTTTTTTTAAAGTTGGTTCAATTTGCGACAATAACCAACCCCATCACATTAATATTAAAAAGATATTTCTTTTTAGCTCTATATTTGTTACCTTTTATTGAAATAAAAAACCTTATTTTCTTCAACATACTATTTTATTCTTTTTCTATCTTAGGGTTAGGGGTTCGCTGTCATCTGGAAACATTAATGGGGGTACGTGGAGCCATTAGTTTGAGAAACCCTGCTATACACAAATATCAATGCTATACTTATAGTCTTCGTCCGCACGGATTTCGTACTTTCCCCTGCGAACTTTAACACCCCCTACACCCTTTTACATGGAAGTTTTGGTCATCATTACTATATTTATTATTTTCATAAGAAGAAGAAGAATGTGCTCAGTTTAAAGTTTCTAAACCAAAGGAATAAGATCTTTCATACCAACTGTATACCCCTTTTCACCCCGACAGACGGGTTGATTTTTGGAAATATACCTTTTAGATCTTTAATACCAATTTTCGAGTAACTCAAAGCAAATAGTAAAATCCTGAAACTTGATTATCTACCCATATTCACCCAGATGTGGGTTACTTTTCAAAAAATCCAGAAACTTGTACGTAGGTACTATCGAAGACACAGGCGCCTGACCACTTTTCGCCCTTATTGCTTAGGCAATCGCATTAAGATTGTTCAATACAAACTTTAACACCCCCTAATATCCATGTGAGGAAAAGTTTAAAAAACGAATAATGACAAACTTTATTACGTATTAAGAATGTGTTAGTGCCAAGTTTCAAGTTACTATCGACTCCACCCACTTTTCAAAGAACTCATACGCCATGCCACCATACACATTGTAAGTGAACCTTTCGGAAGGGTTACCGGCATTACGTTTGCGCTAACATTAAGAGCGTTTATTCTGAAAGTGGGCAACATCGCAAATAGATGTCAAATATTTCGTTGTTTTGATTAATTTGGCAATATTACTGTATGGAAATAAGAAATGTAAGCACATGTGTGAGCACTATGTCCCTACTTTACAGTTACCATTTACTGGGTACGTCTTTCATTGACTTGAGTGTGCCCTGGCGGTTGTGAGTATGTCATGCTCACTCAAATGTTTCGCTGGTGGTGGCGTGTGTGTTGGATCATTAAGTTCCCTTCAAAATGGTTGAGCTAAATGGTGCTGATGCATGCGTCATGTTCGTGAACGGGCGCCGTCAGTGGGGACTGGTCATCTCTTAGCTGCCACGGCTTATTTGAATTTATTTTAATTTTTGAATTGTTTTTGATTTTATTTTTATTACTGACGCTTTTAACGTGCACGTCTTTTTACATTGTTCTCACATGTATAATTACAAAATGGATGATGTAACCAATATTTTGTAAAAATATTCTGATTGAAAAGAGTGTCCGTGGAGTTTCTTGCCCGTTCTTTTCCATAGGAACCTACTACGCGTTGGAATGGGCAACTAGCTTCATATTTCTGACTGACCGACCCCTTGACAATTCAAAAGTACCTATAATTGGTTTATTTGAAATAAATGCTTTGAGTTTGAGTTTGAGTTTGACTAGCGAACTAGAATATTGATTATGAAATGCAATAATAATATCGTAACACCGAATATTTAGTTTTAGATATAAAAAAGGATTTGGAAACTTTCCAAATGCCTTTTTTACACCTAAAACGGGAACTACATCAAATTCAATGTTAAAATTGTAATTCATTATTAATATTCTAGTTCCCTAGTTAGCCACATTTCTTATTTCCATACAGTAATATTAGCAAATTATTCAAAACTGGTAAACTTTTGACAAGTATTTGCGACGTTGCCAACTTTCAGAATAAACGCGCTTAAGACGGTTTAGCCTAAAAGTTGGCAACGTCGCAAATAAGTGTCAAATATTTACCTGTTTTGATTCTTATAGCAATATTACTGAATATAAATAAGAAATGTGGCTAACTAGCTAACTAATAATGAATTGCAAAAAGAATTATAATAATATTAATAATGAATGCAATTATAACATTTAATTCCAACATCTCCCGGCACTCACCGTGTTTATAAGTCAAGAAATAAGATTTACATACAAACGAAATTCACCTCCTTAAAGGTTGAATTTCAAAAAACCCCGTTTTAGTGCTTGCCTATGTGGGGGCATCTAAGTACATCGCCACATGCGAACTACGCATCACACTGACGTCCTGCTGGGGTTGCGGGTTTGTCCGAAAGGGATATCGCGGCCCCGGCACACAGGCAACGGAAGGAACACGGGTGGGTTTTAGTCAGTAAAAGTCTGACACACCCTCTCCCTCTGCCCAGAGCGGGAGAAGTAATTTGATGATTTCCCATCCTGGAAAAAAAAAAAAAAAAAAACTGACGTCACGCAAAAGCCTGCATCGCGCATTGCAGAGTATACCTCGCAACGAGCATAGGAGTATAAACAACATCAATCGACAGCGCCACCCGGGTCCGACTATAGCTAAGAACCATCCAAGTGACACAAAAAGAATTAAAAAAAAGTCATACGTCCTCACGCTGGCGAGATGTCGCGACGCTCCCGGAACGGGGCTGGCTTCGACCCTTACCCGCGGAGGCTATACAGTGGCCCATGAACATGGGCCTCATTTCATTTGCCTAAACGGCCTGTAGAATTGACGCAGGCAAGCTGCGTCTGTGTGAATAGTTGCTATGAATATTTCTGTAGGCGCGCCATGAGGCTACATCCTATAGCGCCACGACGCTAAATCCTATAGCACCGCCTTCTTCACGACATCGCGGTGGTCTGTCCCCGCCAGATGAGACCCCCAGATGCCTAGGGGAGGCCCAACGAGAACGACCAGCGGCAGAGATGCCCACTCGACGCACCTACTAAAAGTGTTTCTGAGTTTCTAAAATCTTCAAAACAAAATACTTATTTGTTTTGAAGTTTTTAGAAAATTACTTTATTAAAAAAAAAAATTGTGCTATATGTTGTATGAAAGTTGAAAAAAGTGGTTCAGCCACATGCAAGAAGACCATATAATGATGTAGATGAGATTTTTTAATTTTCAAAATTAAAAGTAGATTCTTAGTAACCAAACGATCAAACGTCAGCCTCGCGTAATTTTTCGGAAAACTTCTTGCGAATATTAGTGATTTTCCATGAATACTTAATTTATTTGAAAAATCCCTTTCAGCCTCATGCAAGACAAAGAACTTGTCTTTTCAAATCATAAATAATTTTGTTTAAATTCCGTTTCCCTTTCTCACAACGAATGAACAAAATTTGATCAAAATCTGTTGATTTCGTGCACGGCCTCTTAAGAAGTACCTTTTAATGATATTCCAAACCAAAATATATTCAGTAAGAAGCAGTTTAGAGTTGGAGACTTTTCTGCATAAGTAGACAAAGAAAATCTAAATCAAATCCCAAGAAAACAGTACTTATTCAAGGCGGGATGATAAAATTATGAGGCTCGCTTCGCTCGCTTGATTCGACAACGACGTTCATAAGTCGACAAAGCAAGTCGTTCTTAGTTCTTTTGGAATTATTAATCACGTCCAGTGCCAGGAACCATCCCGGCGAAGTCACATACGGGATGCCGGGAGCCCTATGAGCCCGGGGGTTCATATTAAATGTACGGTTTTCTTTACGAATACAGCATTATAAACTGTGAAAATAGAATCTTTTGTATATTTTAACAATATTTATAGAATACTCGTTGGTTTTCAAATACAAGCGTTTTTGTTTTCAACAAAACAATTGAAGGCACGATAGCCGTATTTCAGTAGGACAACTGCCGTTCGATTCTGTAAAAATATCACCGTGAAACTTAGGTGAAGTGAGCGTGAAGTGAGCTGTCAATAGTGTTAATCCCTAGCATCCTGCCGGTCGATTCTGTGGCAGTGAAAGCTCACTTCACCTAAGCTTCACGTTAATATTTTTACAGAATCGACCGACTGGGTGGTAAAATAGCTCTTTACCATAACTATTTGTAATCTTGGGTGAAATACAGGGTGTTCGGCAGAAGGTTGAACATACGAAAATGGCGGATCCGTGGGGCCGTCTACTACGTGTTTAGGTCCAATAACAAGACCCAGGCCACAAGGATTTTCTTTAATGATTTTTTAAAATTTAAACCAAATTCGTGGTTGCTCAAATTTCAAACGTCAATAATTTCATTTAAAAATAACAAAACTGGCAACATTTATTTTTATTTTTTTCTAGAATAATTGTAGAATCTAATATGTAAAAAAAATTGTTTCGTATATTAATTTATTTCACTTTTCACAAACGTCCTTCGCAATCCTTTCGGTGAAAAAAGTCCCAGGCAGTTAAAATTGGCGAATTGTTCTAGTTGTTTTAAAAGAAATTGTACATATTGCATATCGTTAGATTGGGCATGAGCCAAAGATGTTAGTTTTTTTTTAACGCAGTTCAAAGTCGGGCTTTCGGTATTTATTTTTTATTTGTTTGATTATCTGCGTCAAATACGAATGGCGCTGCTCGCGACAACTTTTTAATCAAATTCCAAACAAGACCAAAACATATTCTGTTAATAGGCAGTTTGTAGTTGGAGGCCCCCTACGCTAAATATAAACGTAGGGTGTTAATAGGCAGTTTGTAGTTGGAGGCCCCCTACGCTAAATATAAACGTAGGGTGTTAATAGGCAGTTTGTAGTTGGAGGCCCCCTACGCTAAATATAAACGTAGGGTGTTAAAATTTCGAGCTCGCTCTTACAACCTAACATTCTTTTTTTAATAGAATTCTCTGCGTAAATCGACAATGTATTTCCTATTTATATATGGATGGTCACAAGAAAAACTGACTTATCCGGTACGGGGTGTAAAATTTTCGAGCTCGCTTCGCTATTGCATACTACATTTTCAAAATATTCTGTATAGGTCAACAAAGTAATTCCTGTTTCTGTGTATGTTTAAAAGATTTTTTTTACAATGCAGAGTGTAAAAAATTCCATCCTATATTTTTCTGATCCTTTAGCTTTTCGGTTGTCGTCAAAGTATCCTCTATTTCTGTACCAATGGTCAACAGAAAACCTAACCTTGTGTGTTAAAACGGGGGGGTCCAGGGACCCAGGAACGAACGTTCTTAATTTAGTTTTGCCGCTCCGGGCCCCCGACAGGCGTAGTCCGCCACTGGATTAAGTTCTTCTATAAAGGTGGAGAGAACCCTTATTGCAAACATTATAGAATCAAGGGAAGAAAAATTGCAGCATAATTTTGGTTTCAAATGGAATCCATCGGAGTTCTCACGATCACTTATGTTGACAATTAGAACTATGGATGTAGTTGTGCACAGTGAACGATTGATTGAATGATAACACGTTTCACTTTTGACTTTTTGACTTTAATTAATCAGCCATTTTAATTTTTGTTTAAATCTATTTAGTTATTAAAACTCCACGTATAGTTCACATAATGCAGGCATTGATTAACACAAAATCCTTGCGAATGTTTTGTTATTGTGAAACTATAGTATGGTAATAGTATCATCAACAATATTACAAAGTGTTCTAAGTCAATTGACGAAATAATAATTAAAAAATAAAACGATTAAAAACTCTAACATAATCTTAACTAAGTTTATGGTCAAAGTACATCATTTACAATTAACAAAACTCTGTGAATAAGCGTCTGTGTGAATAAAACACTTTCAAAACAAAACATTTTCAAGGCCTCTGTGAGTGTTCTAGGTCTCACACTATGTGCACTGGATTGGAGGGCACTATTACGTTGTTCACTGAATAAAACTCTCGGTGACTTGACGAATATCATTTACTTGTTCAATATAAGATCTGGATACAAACTGAATGATCTTTTTTTTTTTTTTATGTATAGGGCATCTCGTAGCTGACCTCTGAGGTCATGACTACTTAACCGGTCAATCCTGTGGCTGCCTTAAGCTTCTACACTTAAAGCCTCCAGCCAGGGGCAAAACTATGCTAATTAAAACTAGGCGAACGCTCGCTAAGGGCACCCCCTGTGGGGTACGAACCTCGGCTTAGGGCGATCGCTGGGGGGAGGACAGCAAGAGAGACAGGCTGGATCAAAAGTATTTCATTATTATTAATCGGGGAATTTAAAGCTACAGGCTCAGCATCGACGCGGGCTGGCACATCTTCGAGCAAGGGTCGGGGGGGAAACTGTAAGTTTTTTTTTTTTTTTCTATTTGGCATCTCGCAGTTGACCTCTGAGGAGGTCGTAGCTGCTTAACCGGACTTTCCTGTGGTTGCCTTAAGTTTCTACACTTAAAGCCTCCAGCCAGGGGCAAGAAACTGAATGATCATAAATGCCCTATACTTATACTAAATAACAGAGGCGCAAGTAGCGGCGGTAGTGTTCGTTATTAAAATAAATTAACAAATAAAATGACTAAAATTAAATCGGTGTTCGCACGCAATTCTAGATCCACCAATCAGAGAGAAGCAGAGGTGTCTCGGAAGTTGAACAGGTTTCGACATTTTCGAACCTGCTCTGGACTTGACCTAGAGTCGCGTACGATCATGACTAAGTTCTTAATACCTAATATTATCAAACTTATAACTATGGGAACAAACTTATATGTGAATATTATTATTTACAACATTGATCTATGTGATTTACGTTACATAATCAAACCTACTACTGTTTGAGTGGGCGTCCTGCACAGTCCTCCCGCCGTGCGTCGTCCGCCGCTGACGTCGCAGTTGTAGAAGCCGGTGCAGGGTCGCCGTGATCTATTGATAGTACCACTATCTTTTTCACTGGACGTCGCAGGATACTTCCCTTCGTAGACACGTCCACTGTGCGGACAACTCCATCTGGGCCAGGGAATGTAGCGCAGATGCGTCCTCTCATCCCCACATGTTTCTTGGGAGCTTACCATCTACGATGAACACTAGATCGCCTACTTTGGGGATCACGCCTCTAGTGTGTGGTTCTCTACGGTTCCGTAGTTCTGGGAGATATTCTTTCAGCCATCTGGCCCAGAATATATCGGCAAGCCTCTGAGCTGCACGCCAACTGGCTCGTAGGCGTAAGTCGCTGTCGTTGAATTCTCCTGGTGCTGCGATGCGACCTGGACCGCCCAAAATGAAATGATTGGGTGTCAATGCTTCAGGATCCTCGTGGTTCACGGACACGTGCGTAAGTGGTCGGCTGTTTACAGTGTGTTCGGCCTCGATGAGTAGTGTGTGAAGCACTTCTTCCCTCGGGAATCGCGCGTTCAACGTGGCGGGTAGTGCTGTCTTCACCGACTTCACCATGCGCTCCCAGGCGCCTCCCATGAATGGTGGTCCAGGTGGGATGAAACGTCAGTCGATCATTTTCTTCGAAGCTTCTTGTGCCGTGGCCGCAATGATGGCTGCTCGTAGCTCCTTCTCAGCACCGTGAAAGTTCGTTCCGTTATCGGACCATAGCTGTATTGGACATCCTCGGCGCGCTATCATGCGTCGTAGTGCCATGATTGATGAATCTGTGTTGAGCGATGCCACTAGTTCAAGGTGAATGGCTCGCGTCGTCAGGCACGTGAATAATGCGCCGTATCTCTTTTAATGACTTCGTCCCACTGTAATGGTCAACGGCCCGAAGTAGTCCAACCCGGCGTAGGTAAATGGTCTCTGGTGGTGTGCTAGGCGACAGGAAGGGAGATTCCCTGTCATCGGCTGAGGTGGAGAGGCTGCCTTTATACGACATCGCAGACATTTGCTTATGATGTTCTTGACAGTCGGTCGTAGACGGAGCACCCAATGATGCTGGCGACACTCGTTGACTATGGTCTCGGTGCCTGCATGATGTAATTTGCGGTGGACGTGTTCGATCCATAATCGTGTCGAAATATGATCTCCATCTAGTATCATCGATTTCTTCAGGCGTTCGGTGATGTCTGTCATAGCGGTTATTCTGCTCTTCAGGCGAATCTCTCCCTCTGTGAATCCTATGCACAGTGCGTGCAGACGACTATTTCGTGATATGGGCTTCTTGTTTTTCAGAGCCTCTATCTCTTCCTGGAAGGATTATTCTTGTGAAGCTCGTAGGATCAGACTTTCGGCGTGGCGTAGGAGTTCAGCGGTGAGAGATAGGTGATTGTTTGTGATCTCTCGCCTCTCTCTTGGTTTGACTGACACTGTCTGCTTGCTTTTCCTCCAATCAGGGTCGTTGCTGCTGTTCTTTTTAGTTCTTTTGTAGTTGATATTCTGCCCTGATTGGCGGCAGAGATGCAGAAACTGTAGAACTCGTGCTGTGGCTCGTAGCTATCTCTCCCAACGTGAGAATCTATTGGCGTTTGGTATAGCTTCGCTGATCTGTACGCTCTTGTCTCTGATGCTACAGGTTTTCTCTTCTCCTATGATTATGAGAGGATTCTTCTCGTCAGCTGGCCATGTTTCCGGAGGTCCACGCAGGAATTCTGGACCGTTGAACCAGCGATGATCTTGATAATAGTGTTCTGGCACGTCTCTTGTAGCGTCGTCTGCTGGGTTCAGTTTGGGCGGAACCCAGTGCCATTCATTGGTGGAGCTGTGTTCTTCAATTGCTGCAATGCGACATATAGTTTATATGATCTGGACCCAGTTCTGATTCATGACAGTGTAGTTCTGCTGTCGGTCCAGAACGTGGTTGACTCCGGTATTCGTTCATGTTCTTCCTTAATCGCTGTCGCCATACGTGTGCCAAGTACTGCTCCTTGCAGTTCTAATCACGGAATTGACATTAGTTTCAATGGTGTCACCTTGGCTTTGGCTGTGATCAAGCAGACGTAGACTTTTCCGTCTCTGGTGACTGTTCGCCAGTATAATGTTGCTGCGTATGCAGATTCGCTTGCGTCGGTAAATACATGTATCTGTAGTGATTCCGTAGCGCTGAAGCCTGGATAGGTTCGTGGAATGGAGATATGTTCTAGTGCTCTGAGATGAGCAAGCCATTTCCTCCAGCTTGCGGCTAGGTCGCTATCTACGGCTTCGTCCCATGCTGTTCCACGACGCCAAACTTCCTGTAATATTTGCTTGGCTCTGATGGTCACCGGCGATACAAGTCCCAATGGGTCAAATAGAGACATAACTATTCGAAGAGCTTCTCTTTTAGTAGGCGCGTCGTTCTGTAGGATGTTCTGAGGTATGCGTATCAGATTCAGATTGAAGGTGAGCGAGTCTTCTGTTGGCCTCCATATCAGACCGAGAACTCGTTCTGTCTGGACGTTGTCTTCCAGCTTGATTGTCGCTTCGGTCTTGGTCAATTCCCCTAGTGCTTCAAGAAGGGGGATGGAGTTTGATGACCATTTCTTGAGTTCGAAGTGCGCTTCTCTGTGAATGTTACGCACTGCTTATGAGACTCTTACTGCTTCTTCTAATGTGTCGAAGCTGTTCAAATAATCATCCATATAATGCTTTCTTTTGATAGCTTCGACTGCTTCTGGGTATTCATGTTGAAATCTTTCGGCGTTCGTGTTCTTCACATATATGGCTATAGCTGGCGAGCAGGAAGCTCCGAAGATAAGTGACTTCATACGGTATTGTTCAGGTGGCTGGTTGTCTCTTCGGTCTCCTCGCCACAAGTAACGGAGTGTCCCGATCTTCGGGTCGAAGTTCTATTTGTAAGAACATTT
Organism: Agrochola lota; assembly: GCA_947364205.1. NCBI lineage: Eukaryota > Metazoa > Arthropoda > Insecta > Lepidoptera > Noctuidae > Agrochola > Agrochola lota. Next base: position 11,647,550 of record OX376235.1, on the reverse strand, counting down.
CAGTGATGTCTGCGGTCACGGCGATCGAGTGTTGACGGAAGCGCATGATCACTCCTGGTAATGACTGTAGAAGATCTGGACCGGTGAGTATTTGGTCGTTCAGAGAGACCCCTCGGGTCTTAGCTCCAGCGTCACAGACAATTCTCAATTTGTCCGGTTTCATCGGGTTGTAAACTGCGAAGTGAGGCAAGTACCAGGTTCTATGTTTTGAGGTGGTCGTTGGAGCTGGTTCAGCGTATCCCTTTGATACTAGTGCTTCCATTTGTTCAGAATACCTCTTCTTTAGTTCTGGATCTTTATCAATTTTCTTTTACACACTGATGAGTCTGTTCAAAGCGCTGTCGTAGTTGTCTGGCATTTTTATATTTTCATCTCGCCATAATAGAGCAGTTTGATACCGTCCTTCCGTAGTTCTCTTCGTGTGCTGCTGCAGGATACAAAGTGCCTTTTCATCAGGATCATTGATGGGTTTCTTTGGATTGACTTGGATATTGTCTATTGTGATGTATTCTTTCACCAGTTCATGAAGGTCGTCGTCTGTGTTAGCATGTCTGATGAAGTTCACTCTGTGGCCTAGTGCTCGTGTGTGGCTGCCGTGCAGGACCCAACCGAGTGGCGTTAGTGATGCCACTAGTTGGTTCTTCTTTCTCGTTTTCATTTCTATTGTAATGAGGCCGATCAGGAGTCTGGGTCTCGCATCTTCAGTTACTAGGTGTGTGAAGTCCTCTGATGAAAAAGTTCACTCGTCGAGATGTCATGTCAATCGTAGGTTCACTGTCGAAGGCAGCTATACGTAGTGGTTCACAGGATCCTTCTGCTCCGATTAGATTGGCTAGGCTCTCGTCGATTATGGTTGCCGTAGAGCCGTCATCTAGGAGTGCGTAGGTATCTACAGCTCCCGCCGGTCCAGAAAGGTGCAAAGGTATTATTTTCAAAAACGATACCTTAGGTGCCCATGCTTGGGCACGCCACAATTGCGGCGATAAGTCCCCTCTTTGAGGAGTGGATTGAGAGGCGCCATGGCGTCCTCACCTTCCGCCTGACGCAGGTCCTCACCGGACACGGTTGTTTCGGGAGGTTCCAGTTCCGCGTAAGGCGGGAGGAAACGCCCGGGTGTCACCACTGTGTGGATCGCCCGGAGGACACGGTGGAGCATACGGTGGAGGTCTGCCCGGCTTGGACGGAGCACCACCGTGTCCTCACGGAGGCGATCGGCGGTGGCGATCTCTCGCGTCCGGCCCTGGTTCAGGCCATGGTTCGGAGCGAGAGTGCATGGGAGGCCGTCACCTCCTTCTGCGAAGCAGTTATGTTCGTGAAGGAGGAGGTGGAGCGCGCGAGGGAGATGCAAGCTGCACGCCCTCGCGGCCCTAGTCGCCGCAGGAGACGCCCCGGACGTCGGGAGTCGAGAGCCGACTTCCGGCCACCGTAGGCGCGGGCTTGCGGACGGTGAGCAATGGGCAGCTCGCCGTCCGATAAGGACCAGGCCCGTGTCAACGGCGCGTTGTGTTCCACGCGCGCCTCAAAGAGATGTCAGCACCAACCGACGGGGTCGAAAGACCAATGCCTGCTGGGGTTGCGGGTTTGTCCGAAAGGGATATCACGGCCCCGGCACACAGGCGACGGAAGGAACACGGGTGGGTTTTAGTCAGTAAAAGTCTGACACACCCTCTCGCTCTGCCCAGAGCGGGAGAAGTCATTTGATGATTTCCCATCCAGAAAAAAAAAAAAAAAAAAGTTCTTCTTTGGAGCATTCGGGTTCTTCTTTCTTCTTGTTCGCTGCACTGTTGGCGTGTAACATCTTGTGATGTAAATGTACACAGTCGTTTATTTCGCATTTCTTTGGTTTACAGCTGTGTTGCTTTGTTCTGTATTTGAGGCAACGAAAACACAAGCGATGCTTCTTGGCTATATCCCATCTAGCATCAGTAGTTGCTTTCTTGAATTATTCACATTCCATGATGCTGTGCCCCTGACGTTCACATAAACTACACTTTGGTTTGTTCGTTTCTTGCGTGGTATGTACTCGTTGCTGGCGTCGCTGCGTGTTTTGTGAGGTTTGTGTTGTTGCAGCGATATTTTCAGGCAGTGCATACGGACTGCATATTTCAGCTTCAATCTTGATGAATCGGGTGAACTTTATGAGATCTGGTTCTGTTCTGGGCTGCATTGCTGAGAACTGGTACCACTGTCTCTTCAAGGTTGGCGTGAGCTTCTCAACGATAGCCTTCGTTACTTCTGGATTGAAGAGATAATGTCCACAGTTGAGTGCTTGCAGAGTCCCAACTATGCTTTCTAGTTTGGTGGCGAATGTACAAACTTCACGCGGAGATTCAGTGAGGCGCGGCAGAGTTCGTAGACGCTCTATTTCGGTCATTGCGATTGAGTCGTCATTCATTCGGGTCGGCGTTCACTATTAATAGACCCAATACAGCTTCCTTGGCTAGACCTCGAAGGCTTCTTCTAAGTCTAGACATGTTCTCCACTGCTGATAGTCGGTGTGCCGTCTCACAGTAGGCGGCGCGGAACGTGAGCCAATCTTGATGAGCTCCGTTGAAGCAGGGTAGTTCGGTATGTCTTGTTGGCTGCTGGTATTGCGTGGCTTGCTCAGCAAGTGTGATCGCAGCAGCAAGTTATTTCATGTCCGCCCTTGGTTCTTGGACGGCCAATGTTGTAGACTGTTGCTCGACGTGCGCTGATGGCATAGACTGCGGCACTCGGGACTCGGCGGCATACCACGGATTGTAGCTGTGATGTGGTGCCGTAGTGTAGATCGGTTGCCACGATGTGTTCGTTGTCGCGTATGTCGAGTTCTGTGGCCAGGGTGCGACGGGTTCTGTCGGCACTGGCATTGGTTGCGGCTGAGTAGGCACGTATTTCGGTTGCCAGTACGTGGATGTGATCACTGGCTGCTGGTTCGGGTGCGGCTGTTCAGTCGCGAAATTCGGGTGTGGCTGCGAGGGCGCGGAGTTCTGTTGCCAGGCAGCGATTACTGGCGGCGGGTTCAGGTGCGGCTGTTCAGTCGCGAAGTTCGGGCGCGGCTGTTCAGTCGCGAAGTTCGGCTGCCAGGAGGCGGCGGTGCTCACAGGCGGCATGTTCGGGTGCGGTTGTGCAGTCGCGAAGTTCGGCTGCCAGGAGGCGGCGGTGCTCACTGGCGGCATGTTCGGGTGCGGCTGTTCAGTCGCGAAGTTCGGCTGCCAGGAGGCTGCGGTGCTCACTGGTGGCATATTCGGGTGCAGCTGTTCAGTCGCGAAGTTCGGCTGCGGCTGTTCAGTCGCGAAGTTCGGCTGCCAGGAGGCGGCGGTGCTCACTGGCGGCATGTTCGGGTGCAGCTGTTCAGTCGCGAAGTTCGGCTGCCAGGAGGCGGCGGTGCTCGCTGGCAGCGTGTTCTTAGGTTCGGTGTTCAGGTTTTCAGGCGGTGGGTGCATGGTGCTGACTCCCGCCGGTAAGGTCGCCGGGATGTCCCAGGACACGGCGGCGGTCACTGGAGCTGCAGGTTCGGTCGGCGACTTTACTTCGGATTGATGTGGTCAAGTAGTCACTCGTTGATCATTTCCAGTTTCCGAGGCTATTGAGGATGAGTCTTCATCCGTAGATTCAGTTTCGACTTCGGCGAGGCGCGCGGTTGCTAATTCCACTAACCTTTGTGCTAGCTCCGCTTTGGCCTTGGCTATGCGACGCGCTTTAGACACTTTTTCACTCTTTTGCGACGTAGGTTTGCTGCGGCGACCACTTTCTTTATTTTCAGGTTCAGTTTCTTGTTGTGTGGCGGCGACTTTGATTGTAGATTCGGTCGCGGTGGGTGCTTCTGACGTATCAGCTGTCGTTCTCGTAGCCTCCGTACTGACTGTCTCCGTAGTAGTTTCTGTAGCGGTTTCAGTCGTGGTTTCAGTCGCGGTTTCACTCGCGGTTTCAGTTGCAGTTTCAGTCGTGGTTGACGCTTGTCGGCCTCTTCTACCTGTAGACCTCGTAACTGGCATTGTTCTTGATAAATTCTTCTACTCGTAAATAATATTCTTCAAGAAGTTCGGGAGAGTCTTTTCAATAGTGTTTTCCTCAGATCCGGCTAACGAAGGACCAGACAATGTGAGTGTTCTAGGTCTCACACTATGTGCACTGGATTGGAGGGCACTATTACGTTGTTCACTGAATAAAACTCTCGGTGACTTGACGAATATCATTTACTTGTTCAATATAAGATCTGGATACAAACTGAATGATCATAAATGCCCTATACTTATACTAAATAACAGAGGCGCAATTAGCAAATTAACAAATAAAATGACTAAAATTAAATCGGTGTTCGCACGCAATTCTAGGTCCACCAATCAGAGAGAAGCAGATGCGTCTCGGAAGTTGAACAGATTTCGACATGTTCGAACCTGCTCTGGCCTTGACCTAGAGTCGCGTACGATCATGACTAAGTTCTTAATACCTAATATTATCAAACTTATATATAACTATGGGAACAAACTTATATGTGAATATTATTATTTACAACATTGATCTATGTGATTTACGTTACATAATCAAACCTACTATTGTTTGAGTGGGCGTCCTGCACAGCCTCCATTTTCTAAACATGGCGATGCGATGTATAAGGATCTCATAGTTTTTATTTTCATTCATTTGTCCTCTATTTGGAACTGTAAGTTCTAAAAATCACAATAATTGTATGTTGCTAGTGGCAAATCAGTGGCTGTTACTACCAGCAGTAATTAGGTATCTGCTCTTTTGTAGATCTCCATCTCCCAATGTCCGTGAATGGGCGGTTGTCAAGACTAATTCAAAAGTTGTAATCGAAGATCGATATTATTTATTATTATATTTTTTCCCATTTCACGGAATTCATTTTAGATGAAGTGATTTAATGCCTATGAACTTTATACCAACAGAAACAAAAGGTTTAAGATAAATTTCTATCAACATACAATACAAGCGCGGATCCAGCGTTGTGGGCACGGTGGGCATGCCCACAACCCTAATTGGAGCCGATAGGCTAATCTACAGAGGAAACACACACACATTGTGTGCGAGTATTTAACCTTAAATGTAAGTGAGAGCGGAGCCCGGTTTGAGAGCCCGGTTCGAGAGCCCGATTCGAGAGGCCGGTTCGAGAGCTCGGTTCGAGAGCCCGGTTCGAGAGCCCGGTTCGAGAGCCCGGTTCGAGAGCCCGGTTCGAGAGCCCGGTTCGAGAGCCCGATCCGAGAGCCCGGTTCGAGAGCCCGATTCTAGAACCCGGTTCAAGAGCCCGGTTCAAGAGCCCGGTTCAAGAGCCCGGTTCGAGAGCCCGGTTCAAGAGCCCGGTTCTGGGGTCCCACTCCCACTCACTCACTCTCTTTCTCACTTACGGTATGTCCGCAAGTACGTGGTGGCTACGCGGTGGCTACGCGGTGGCTACGCGGTGGCCACGCGGTGGCTACGCGGCTGCTACGCGGCTGCTACGCGGCTGCTACGCGGTGGGTCCGCAGTGGCGGCGCGGTGGCTATGCGATGGCGGCGCGGCGCCTACGCGGTGGGTTCGCGGTGGCTACGCAGTGGCGGCGTGGCGGCTACGCGATGGGTCCGTGGAGGTTACGTGGAGGTAACGCGATGGCGGTGCTGTGACTACGCGGTGTCTACGCGTTGTGTCCTCGGCGCTACGCCGTGGCTACGCGGCAGCTACGCGGCGGCTACGCGGCGGCTACGCCGTGGCTACGAGGCGGCTATGCGGCGGCTACGCGGCGGCTACCCGGCGGCTACGCGGCGGCTACGTTGCGGCTAAAGGGCCGCTACGCGGCGGCTACGCAGTAGCGGCGCAGCGGCTAGGCAGTGGGTTCGTGGCAGCTACACGGTGGCTACAGGGTAGCTACGCGGTGGCTAGGCGGTGGCAATGCGATGGCTACGCAGTGGGTCCGCGGCGGCTACGCAGTGGTGGCGCGGTGGCTATGCGATGGCAGCGCGGCGCCTACGCGGTGGGTTCGCGGCGGCTACGCGATGGCTACGCGGCGACTACGCGGCGGCTACGCGGTGGCTACGCGGCGGCTACGCGGCGGCTACGCGGTGGCTACGCGGCTGCTACGCGGTGGGTCCGTGGAGGTTACGTGGAGGTACTTACGGTATGTCCGCAAGTACGCGGTGGCTGCTCGGTGGCTGCGCGGTGGCGGCGCGGTGACTGTGCGATGGCGGCGCTGTGACTACGCGGTGTCTACGCGTTGTGCCCTCGGCGCTACGCCGTGGCTACGCCGTGGCTACGCGGCGGCTACGCGGCGGCTTCGCGGCGGCTACTCGGCTGCTACGCGGCGGCTACGCGGCGGCTAGGCGGCGGCTACGCAGCGGCTACGCGGCGTCTACGCGGCGGCTACGCGGTGGCTACGGGCTCGCTACGTGGTGGCTATGCAGTAGTGGCGCAGTGGCTAGGCGGTAGCTAGGTGGTGGGTTCGCGGCAGCTACGCGGTGGGTTCGCGGCAGCTACGCAGTGGGTTCGCGATAGCTACGCGGTGGGTTCGCGGCAGCTACGTGGTGGCAATGCGATGGCTACGCGATGGCTACGCAGCGGCTATGCGGTGAATACGCGGTGAACGGCGGTGGTACTGAAAACTAATGCAGCTCCCCAGCAATCAAGTTTTTGTGCTGAATATGCTTGCTGAAAAACCATCTGGGCTCCTCCCCTACCAACAGTATAGATATTTATAAACTAAATGAACGTGGCTAAATAGGGAACTAACATAAAATCTTTCTAGCAGCGCCGCATTGCCCGCCGCGCCGCCGTTCACGTGCCTTATAATGAAAAGTGGAAATTATTTTTGTTATACTGGCAACTGAGTATCAACGTCAATGTCATTGTCATGTTGTATATATAATTCGTTCAGTAATTTTAGTTCAGCTGATTGTTATTTGACAGGTTTGTGGTTTGCGCAAATGTGCACTTGTGCACGTATCTAGTAGCTAGTACACTTACTTGTGCAGTGGTCTGTGAGAGTGTGAGTTGAGTGATATACTTTTTTTTCAAGTTAAAAACCTGCTCGTAAACGGCGTGGCTAGCAGCTAAATAGAGTGACGTGGTTTGTAATTAACACTAACTAGCATCGTAATTATTATGCCTAAACAACATCTAATCTGTGTTGAAAGTTATCACCAGTTTTAAAGTCACGGTTCTGTATAAATTTAGTTATTAAAATTCTTAGCATTCGTATGATAGTAAAGTTTTATAACCCACAGGTTGAACTACTTGGAAAATCTGTAAAATGTCTAACCATGTGGAGGTGAATAACACTACGGAAAATGTGGTGAGGAAATTTTTTAACCTCAAGGAAATGCCGCACATCGTAAGACCTCTGTAAGTATACATAACGACCTTGATATATTGCTGGTAGACCTAAGAATAACCTAATACTACTGACATCTAACGTTTCCTAAAAATTTTAGTGATAGAAATCAGAAAATTCATCCCGACATTCTAAATGTAATTGGTAATACTCCATTGGTGAAACTCTCGAATATACCTAAAGAAGAAGGTATAAAATGTGATATGTGTGAGTACTTTACGAAATATTAAATTTATAAAATTGAGTTTTAATTTAATTTATTAAATGAATTTCCCATACAACTCGTTTAGATCTTAAAAAATAGTTTAAAAACTTTTTTTTTTTAATGATTTTGTTATCAGATGCAAAATGTGAGTTCTTAAACCCTGGAGGATCTGTAAAGGACCGCATAGCTTACCGGATGGTAATTGACGCTGAGCAGAAGGGAGTGCTGAAGCCTGGCAAGTCTGTCATTGTGGAGCCTACATCTGGCAATACTGGCATTGGGCTGGCCCTCGCTTCTGCTGTTAGAGGTAACGAAGTACTAAAATTTTTCATAGCACTACCTAGATTTACCATAAACCATGTAAAACACATGATGATACAACAATAAATACATATTTTACTTCTGTTGTATGATGTTGATGTAGATTGGAGAAGAGACTATAAACTTCCTTAATGTTTTAGTAAATTAAAGTGAAATGTATTTAATAAGCTTACCATCAATCCCTTCCAGGTTACAGATGTATAATAGTATTACCAGAAAAAATGTCTGATGAGAAAGTGAACACATTAATAGCCCTGGGGGCTGAAATAATTCGAACTCCAACAGAAGCCGCATGGGATGATCCAACTAGCAACATTATGGTGGCCAAGAGACTGGCCAAAGAGATCCCTGATGCAGTCCTTCTGGACCAAGTATGTGGTAAATCCGTTAATAAACCCCACTTTTCTTACCTGTGAAATTATAATTTAAACTTAATATAAAATGAATAAATGGTTTTGTGCAAACAATATAAAAAAAGACATGAATATAGTTGAGTTTGCACCCTAATTCAATTGTTCTCATAGGATCAAGAGGAATCTGGTCCAAAAGCTGGTGCTATCTTTTAAGGAAAGTGCGGCAACAAGCAAATTTTAATTGGTCAGTGTGGACAAAGTAAAAGGACTTTCCCGAGCGTTCCCTTTACCTTCAACAGTCATGGTTTTTATTTACATCAAATTGCAATCACAGCAATAAACATTTACCTGTATGATACACAACCACTACAGCCAACTACCAGATTTTTGGTTTTTATTCATGATTCAGAATAAGAGAGAGAATTCAGATGGGACAATCCGCATTTTAGGTACGCGGCGGGTTCGACTTGTCGAATTCAGTGGGCGTAACGTAGTCAGAAGAAATAAGAGTTACGCGATAGAAAAAGAGGCAACTTCTAGGTGAATATAATATAACTGTCGGTAATTAGCGCTGTACGACCTGAATTGCACTTTATTGTGACGTAGCAAGAGTCGCTTTTTATTTAAATGTTGTTGCGGAGTGTCCCATCTATACTAATCTGTGGTTGCATAACAAAAATACTCTCATACAACCACATCCACACTAATTTACAGTTAGACCATGTTTCAGATTAGACCATCAACTGCTTGAGATGTTTGTATTGTGTTTACTCTCACTGTTATCATGATTCCATGCCAAATCAAGGATTTTTTCATGTAGTTCAGCTATACATTGTTGTTTCGTTCATAGGGCTCTTGTTATCTGACTTCACCTACGAGCGGAAAACGTGTGCGAGCGAGACTAAAATATTAAAAACAAAACACTACCATAACAAATCCCACTGTCTAAGGGAGCAACCAGACCACGGTCGATCGGTCGCGGTGTGCTTGCACGCCAAGTAAACGTGGGAGATGTATAAATTTTAAAATATTACAGTACAACAACCCGTGCAACCCGCTGGCGCACTTCGACGGCACAGCAGAGGAGATCCTGTGGTCTCTGGACGACGACGTGGACATGGTGGTGATGGGCGCTGGCACCAGCGGCACCATCTCCGGCGTGGGACACAAGATCAAGGAGCGCTGCCCGCAGTGCGTCGTCGTCGGCGTCGACCCTTACGGCTCCATACTCGCTCAACCCGAGGAACTCAACGAATCGGACGTGCAGGTGTACGAGGTACATCATTTTCTTTCGTTCTTTCTAAGAAAATACTTTTCCCGAGCTTTTTTCCTAATATAGGAACTGTTTGTAAACAGCCAGACCCAAATAACAATTCATTGTTCCAAGCTTAAAATACCTATGATCAATCAGTGCGCCAATAACCATGCTGTGAATTTTTAACATAACTTATATAATTATTAATTGAATATGCATAATATGTTTAATGGAGCTATAAAAGCGACGCACACGCGCGCTTTAAATGAACTATTGCCGCGGCAGTAATCCTAATTAGAACTGCATCGTATCAGTACTTCCGTCCTGTGTGTGTCCTCGAAACAGGAACTAACGAACTACGCATACATAGGGGTCGTCCATAAATCACGTGAGGCTTGAAAGGGGAGAGGGGGTTCGGTAAAAATCACGAAATATCACAAGGGGAGGGGGGTGTAGTGCACGTGTATTTATTTTTTCGTTTAACGCCCATTTCTAAATCGAAAAGCGGACCCCCAACAAAAATATTTTACTTTATTTTTTTTATATTTAAAGATAAAATATTCCATAATTTCTTAAGATACTTTGCACCAAAAAATACACGTGACTTTGGGTAGAGGGGAGGGGTTAATCTAAAACTTCACCAAGTATCGCCAGGGAGGAGAGGGGGGGGGGGGTAAAAAGTTGCTAAAAAACATCACTTGATTATAGACGACCCCATATAATAGGAAGCAGTACCTACCTGATGAAAAACTAGAATATAGCTAGCATAAATAATGTGTGAGATAACTTTCTTGACATCTTCGTGTATATTATTCATCACTCAAGTTGTTCAATACAGTAACACGTTATTGATGTCACGTCCTATTGTTATAATACTCTTATATAGCGTACCTACTGCAAACACAAGGTTTACGTGATAGCATCGTAAATAGCATTTAAAGTGTTATTTCGAGTAATCTCTAAATCATAATCAATTCAACATGGATGGCCTGCGATGCTATTTCCTTTAAACATCAGCCGTGACCTGCCGGGCGACGCGCACGGAGATCAAACAAAATACACTGATAAAGCGATATAACCCAGTGTTTTGTTACACCACATGACGTTAAAGCTATTATATCGGTTAATATATGAAAAATATTTTTCATTTCATAAGTTTGATGCTCTCTGTCATCATCAGGTCGTGGTCCAGATGCTCAGCATTCGTTGTAAACAGAGTTATCAATATTTTATTATATTACGATTTGCATGTTTATAAAATAGTCACAAAAACAACGATTATAATGTTTAGAAATTGGAACCCATGCACTAGTGTGGATATCTGATAAGTACATCATGAATTCGTGAATACCTACATTTGTACCTCTCGGTCGCTGCAATAAAATTTTCAACATCGTAGGTAATGCAAGAATAGAATAAATCTCATATCCACTTTATTTTATTTAAAAAATAATAATGAATTTCTGCAGGAATGCTCAAATCTAGCTTAGTCTTTAGGTTGGTACTCTATATTCATAAAATTATAGTGCTGTTATTAATTATCCAAAGGTGGAAGGCATCGGTTACGACTTCCTGCCAGGTTCTCTCGACAGAAGTGTCATTGACAAATGGGTGAAGACCGAGGATCACACCTCGTTGGAAATGGCGCGAAGACTTATCAAAGACGAGGGATTACTATGTGGTGAGCTACTTAGTTTTTACTCTCTCGGTTAGGTACCTACTGCCTAAACTATTTCCAAACGATACCTACCCCAGCTAAATTGAAAATAAATATTCGGCTGATTAATGTAATGCTTCAAAGTAGGTGCATGAAGTCATGTCCCACAGAGAATGTTAATGATGATGGTTCATAATCCTTGTTATAAAAATACATTGTTACAGCAATATCGATCTTATGTGACAGGTGGCAGCAGTGGTTCTGCCATGTGGGGTGCCGTCCAAGCAGCCAAGTCATTGAAGGAGGGCCAGAAGTGCGTGGTACTGTTACCTGATAACATTCGCAACTACATGACTAAGTTCATATCGGACCAGTGGATGGAGGCGCGGAATTTCCAACCCTTACTCAAAAAGGAGAACCTGCCGTGAGTATTATTATATTATTTCTTCCTTATAAGTACCTACCGCACAATGTTGACTATGCGTAGGTACTGAGACGTACCGTACCATTGGGTACCAGTTTCATCCTAAAAGCGTCTTTCTTTCTTGGCAATAAGGGCAGTAATCTTAATTCAAGTGTTAGTTCTGATTCTGACGTGCGGTTGATCGTACCATCGAAGAAGTTCATATCTAACCTCCTTAAGGACTATTCTTGCTTGCAGCGCTCGGCGGCTTTAGAACTGGGCCGGTAACAGATGTGTTCATCGTGTTCACGGGATTTTGTTTTGAAACTGGTTAGATATGAACTTCGGTACCTACGTCAAATAGTGATGTCGAATTGTTTACGTCCAGAGCTAGTTCCATTTTCAAATCAAGAATTTCTTTAAACTAGTGTCATCCAATCAAATGGCGTAAAATTAAGAAGGCAATGCTGCAAGTCTTGTGTGAACTTCGGTAATATGGGCCTAGGTCAGATCATAACGGATCAGGCCGAAAATATAGCACTAATTTTTTTACTGAACAACCTGCTGTGTTACAAACTTTCAGCCAAAGGCCGGATTACATTTTTTCGGCCTAAAATCTATTCGTTTTCTTAACGATAACCAGAACTAACTGCTGATAAGATTATAGCAATAACCATCTTAAAAAATATGATAAGCGTGTTTCAATTTATCTGAAAGATACGCTCAAATTCAATTAGTGCGTATGAGGAATGAAACCGACAGGAAAATCATATTATTCGTTTCAGTTTAGCAATAGCACGATATATTGAACAGACAAGTTATTTATTTACAACAGAAGTAGCTATCAGCAAGGTGCAGATCACCCGTAAAACATTGATGTTGACCTTCCTCGTCGATACCGAATTATAATCAATTTCGTTAAAATTACGTCATATTAAACTTAATCTTCATTTAATGTCAATAATTGCAAAATTATCATCTTCGTGTCAAGGTGTTATCATGTTATTAAGAATTTTAGCACATGTTAGTGATAACTCGGATAACGCTTTTAATAATAATATTATATGATAAATGATTTTATTTCTGTAAGTGGGTTTGGACAAAACACTTTTACACGTCAATCATATTTTTTTAAACTAGATGAGGTCGGCGTTTCCTATCTGACTACTCCGAGAAGAAAGGCCGAAACAAACTCAGAGGTCACAGTCTCTTTTAAAGTCCAGACATAATCTTGGTCAGATCATGTAGATTGGTGTCTGAGATGGTCTTTTGAAGAAAGAACCATACAGATTGAGAGGACCTGTCCAGTCAGTGCAAGCATTTGTCAGTGACCGTGCAGCTCAACTTAGAGTTTAAGGAGCTCAACGATTCGACGAACAATACCAAAGAAAGGACATTTGAGTAGGCCGCATAAATTACTCAAGCTACCAGACCATTATAAAAACTAAATGAGAAAATAAAATAAAAAGGAATGACCCACATAGTCTTCACATTCACAATTATTAAAACAATATAATACTTTAAAAAGTAAATATTCATGTCATTGTACATACATTAATGTCAATGTGTATATAAAACCCATAGTCTTGGTCAGATCATTTGAGGACCCTGTAGATATGTGTCTGAAATGGTATTTTGAGGAAAGAACCATACAGATTTTAGTGGACCTGTCCAGTCAGTGCACGCATTTGTCAGTAATCGTGTAGTTCGATTCAGAACTTAAGGAGTTCAAATAATAAATTGTTGATATAACCAACACCTCTCCTTGTTGGATCAGCGCACACGGATAAATCTAAGCATAGGTACAGTTTGCAACGGGCTGTCATTGTAAACTTTATGGCGGCTCTGAAAACGAGGCAAGTCGCTGCGCAGTAACAAATTTATGTGACCGCGGGGGTGAGCGGTGGGGTACTGCGCAGCGAGTGGCTCACTTCAGAACCGCCAAAATGTTTGTTGATTCTCTTGTCACAAATGCCTCTAAACTAGACTAAAAATCACTAAAATTTTGTTTATTCATGTCAAACGACGATTTCCCATTCTGAAATAGACTAAAGTGACACAAATATATTTTAGTTTGACAGCACTAAGATAGTACTTAATTTTTAATTTAGTGAAAATGGCAATTTTGCTATTCTGAATTTGACGTGTTTCACCTAAAATTTTGATTGTTGAAACCAAACCAGACTAAACCTGTCAAATTTTAATCACAATTAAAAACGTGTGGGATAAAATACGTTGTCATGAACTAAAATTCACACCAAAATCTCGACTTCACGTGCAAATCCAGTACTGTATTTATTTTTTCTTTTGCTTATATTTCAAAAATGGTGCGTCCTATCGCAAAAATAATGAAAATTTCGACCCACTTTATAAAACTTTCACGGGTTAGGGCAAACCACGGGTACCACGTGGATTCGCGATCGTCAAATTCGATTTTAGTTTTGTCAAAATTATTTTTAAATTTAGAGATTTTTTTGCAGAATAGCTTTAAAATTCTCATAGTCAAAAGTTAGGAATTTTAGTGATAGTTTAGTTCAGTGTACAAGAGAATCGGTACCATTGTACTACTTTCCTACTAAAGACCTAGCTAACAAGTAGTAGGTACGGTACCTATTTCAAGCTAGCTTGAGTGACGTGATATGACAAACGACCCGGAATGGGTCGAGTTACGAGTTCGCCCTCCCTTATTTAGGCTCGATGATGGACGTGGCTGCATCTTATTAATAAAAAATGCAATATTATTGTTTAAATTAAAGCCCGCGTGGAAGGCACACTCAACTGCACTGCATATAAACCTTTTTTCTATTTATAAAGGATGGCAGGGACATCGACGCGAAAACTGATACCATGGATTCAGTACTTGAATCTGAACCCCCCTGCGTTGAAACCCCTCGTCTGTTATAAAAAAAAAATCTGCAGTTCCATACATTTTGATTTTTCTACTCGACTTTTCTATGAAACAGCAGACTTTTTTAGGGGTTACATGGGGAGTACATGATTCTGAATGTACTGAATCCATGGTATCAGTTTTCGCGTCGACATCCCTGGCACCCTGTATACAATATGTAAAAAAAAAACCTGTCCGATCCGAAAGGGGCACATGGGTACTGCAATAACATTACCAAAAAGTACAAAAAAAAACTCTTAGCTCACTGAAAATAAAAAAGTTATTGCTATTTAAAATTGTCATTTTTTGTACCAAAATTATACCAATTCCATAAAAAAAAATGCAAATATTCAGTTATGACTAGTAGACTCCCGCTGAACGACGGCCACCCGCGCCACGTGTAAAATTGTAAAACCGGTAAAATTCGTAATTGAAAAAAAATCGGCGATTTTTTGTATTTTCTTTTTCCTTAAAATGACCGCGTAATTAGACGCTTAGTACGGTACTTAACAACACCCTCACGAATCGGACAGGGTTCTTTTACATATTGTATACCCGACTGGCAAGAAGGGATTGGTAATAATTTATGTTTGTAAACTTAATTAGTTGGTGGAGCAAACCAGTGACGCAAGACATGGTGCAGTCTGTCAAGAGCGTACCTCACAACAGCACGCCGACCCAAGCCCTCGCCGCTCTCAAAGAAAGTCAATCACCGCTGTTGACGGTTGTCAATGATAAAGGGTAAGAAATAAAAAAGAAAACATTCGCTTGTAAACCCGCAGCACATGCTAGTGACGTAATAATGTACCACCATAATGCAATTATGAGCTAAAAAAAAAACCCGCCAACCATAATGAAAGGTTCCGCAGTTGGGATGAAAATTTAGGTACACATACTTAGTATTGATTTTATTGACCGCAAAAATAAGTTCTGTATTTACCTACTTTGCTGTGATAGTTTTCCTTTTAAGTTCGTTATAATACTATACTATCGTGAATGCTTTTCACATATATATATTAATACATATTTAGATAATAAAAATTACCACTTTAAAGCTTAATATTTCGCAAACGGATCCATGAGTCGAAAAAAAAAATTACATGCCCCCAATATTTTTGAAAGCCCTATCCAACGACACTCTACACAATGGAATAGATGAGTATAAAAAGCATCACTGCTTTAGGTGAAAGAGAAGTACTAACCAAAGAAATAATAATTTATCGAGATTTTATTTCACAACTTTGTGACGTGATTACTATGTATCACCATACCACATAAAGCTTTTTAGTACCAAGAGTCTCTGAGTTAAACCGCGGACAGACAGACAGACGGACTTGGAGAAACTATACGGGTTCCTGGTTTTACTACGGAACCCTAAAAAGGTAGCCAACACTCTCATACTAATCACCAAAGTCCAGCTTATGGGATTTTTATTAAAATAATGATATAGATGATATATTACATTATTATATTATGTGTGGGAAAGAGATGAAGTTCTACAGGACGTATAGCTCCATCTCTTTCTCCCACTGAAGAAAGATTAAAATAATACTGCTTTAGAGGTGGTGGTAGTCCTCCTGTACAGATAGTGCCATTCGCGAAGACGACCCTCTCCGCTCCGCTCCGTACTAAAGTACAGCTTACAGTACAGTAATTGCAGAGTGGGGCGCGTCTTCCTGAATGGCACTATCTGTACAGGAGGCCTACCACCACCTCTAAAGCAGTATTATTTTAATCTTTCTTCAGTGGGAGAAAGAGATGGAGCTATACGTCCTGTAGAACTTCATCTCTTTCCCACACTAAAGTAATAATATATCATCTCAAAAATCCTAAAGGATATTACTAGGCTATCTAGACGGGATGTGTCCCTGTTTTGTTTTATTTTATGGAAAATACCTCTCACTCAATTTAGGGAAGATGCGTATTTACGCGACCAGGTTTTTATACTAGGTATTTACTTGCAAGTACGCCGACAATCTGCCAACCCGAAATACTCGCAAGACTTCAAAGAATTTTATTCGGCTACTCGCTCTTTGCTCGCTCGACACGATTCTGCTCCTAATTTATATTTTATACGGATCAATGTTCTATGCAAGTATTTTTACTTTAAAGGTTGTGGAAGTATTTTCTTTTGTAAACGCGATTGTGCTCTTTATTTATGTAAGATTACGGACCAATGTTCTATGCAAGTATTTTTCTTCCACCAAGGCTTGTAAGTTGGACGTATTTTTTTTGCGTACGCGATTGTACTCCTTATTTGTATCAGTTTACGGATCTATTTACGATGCAGAAAGAAAATACTTCAAAGTATTTCGAGCCCTGGTTTTTGGCGCTGGTATTTAAAGGCGGACGTACTTCGAAGCCCTGGTAATTTTGCATGTACGATCTATATCTAATTCAATTGATCTACAGATAAGGATGACGTGCACGTCCACGTTGTAACGTGAGGGTGACGGTATCCGTAAAACCGTCGCGATATTAATAATAACAATCGTTTATTTAGAACAACTCATCCGAAATCCTCCACAAGTCGCGCCATACGTCCACGGTATATAATATAAAATAATTTACCGTTGACGTTAACATCAACGGTAAAATCGTAGACGTCAACGTCCACAATAACAGGACGTCCAGAATTATAAAAAGTTTAAATTGAATGAATAAATCCTAATTACACAAAATTTATTGTATTAAATATTCCAACTATGCAGAAAAAGAATATTTGACAACTTCTGTCAAAGAAAATATCAATCGCTATGTTTTACATTTACTTAAGCCACAACAAAAACCCAAAAACAAACATGTTAAAAAAATTTGGTTACGATTTCAATTTTAGATGAGTGTATCTAATGATTTTCTTCTTCCTATGTTTATTATTATATACATTCCTAGTGGTAAATTTCATAGCGCAACTTCTGTACGACAACCGGCAGATGCAATAACAAAAGTAGAAGCTGTTATATATCAATAACAGAGATTTATTCATAGTAAGAATCTTCACTCATCAAAGAAGGTCATATCTATATTTTGCACACTTCACATACGCCATTCCTGCTCTCCAATATTTTTAAATAAAATTCAAAATTTGTTAAAAACGTACATCGCTCTGTGAGTGTGGGATGAAGAAAATATGGTACCTCGTAATATATTTTCTTTTACTGCTCCAATAATAAACCATCTCTTGATTTATACAAATACGTTCGTGCTACCCTTTAAACATTGCACGCCCATAATATAGTGATTTTCTTGGTTTCGTGGTTTTGTGACCGAGGTAAAACTATTCAATGCCTGAGAATTATAGTTATTTGGTACATTATTACCCACCCGCACTGGGCCCGCTTGGTGAATCACGGCCCGCTCCCTCTCACCGAGAGGCCCGTGTCCTTTATTAGCTTATGCTTATATTATGGTACATTGTTAAATCAAGTGATGTATTATGTTTTAGATCTGTGATTGGTGTGTTCACGGCGGACAATGCCCGTCGACGACTAGCCAACCTGTCGGGCTCATTGTCGGAAGCTCTCGAAAAATTCACCATAAAAAAGTTTTACAAAGTAGACCTGGCCCACAAACCAACACTCGGATTAGTGTCACGTATGCTCGACATTGCCCCATACGTTGTTGTTGTTAAATCAGGTATGTATCTACTTAATCTTCATCAAGTGTCTAATCTTGTACTTATGTTTCATTCATTTTCAGGCACAAAGTCTAAATTTTTCTGTCTTTTCTTTAAAGGGAGACGCGCTAAGGCAGCCCCTGAATTTCCCGGGTTACCCTGGCGCGTTCGCCATAAGAGCGTTTATTCTGAAAGTGGGCAACGTCGCAAATAGATGTCAAATATTTCCCTGTTTTGATTAATTTGGCAATATTACTGTATGAAAATAAGAAATGTGGCTAACTAGCGAACTAGAATATTGATTATGGAATGCAATAATTAATATCTTAACACCAAATATTTTGTTTTAGATGTAAGAAAAGTATTTGGAAACTTTCCAAAGGAACCTAAAACGGTTACAACATGAAACTCAATGATATAATTTCAATTCATTATTAATATTCCAGTTCGCTAGTTAGCCACATTTCTTATTTCCATACCATTCCACATTGCCAAATTAATCAAAACAGGTAAATATTTGACAGCTATTTGCGACGTTGCCAGCTTTTAAGATACACCCTCTTAAATATAATAAAGTTGGTTTGCGAAGGTCCACAATCACCATGTTCACTTACAGCATTATGGCGATCCAACCATTATATGCTCAGGGAAACTCAGGTTTTCCCTTTCTCTGCGATATTTTTTCGACGTTGATTACACTGTCATGCCAGTTGCGAACCCCCAATCTCGTGCTTGAGATAGGTACGAGCCCCGAGCCGTCAAACCAACATTTTGTATTCGTTTTTTTTGTTAAATTGTCAGTACTTCACGATTTTCATGAGAGATATCACCATTACTGTGGACGTTGTACGGTCGATCACATGCGTCACTAGTGGCAGTTGAACTACAAAAACCACTTTTCAAAATCCTACATAAATGAGATAAAGGCGAGATATCATCGACGTACGATTGACAGCACCTTCATTAGTGAATTCTCATCACTCCCAGTGATTGTTTCTGGCTAAAGCCATATTACAAAACAAAATGTGTCAGTGTTACAAGATTTCGGAAAGTTGAATATTCTCAACCATTCTTTTATGTTACAGATCCATCAACAAAAACTCTGAGCTCAATTGGACTGTTCACTTCAGAAAATCTACTGATGAATATCTCCACAGAAACCAAATACATGAATGGAAGCTAAAACTTGTAATCAATTTTTACAAGACAACCAACTGATATAAAGAACCATGATGTTTTTACATAAATATGCAATTACGTAATTTTAACTTGAATCTAAATTCAAGCAAAGAAAAATGTTATTGATTGTGAACTAACATTTCATTTTCATAAACTGAACGAAAATATAATAAATATGTAAATAATTTTGGTACAAGACTATTATACCTATACTAATAATAACATCAGCAGTTAAATGATGCAAGCCCAAGATTGAACTTCATGATTTTTAAACGGGAAACTAATTAGTAATTAGACAGTATTACTTCAAGAATGTAATTATTATACACATATAAACAATTTAGTTTATTTTGAAAAAATATTTTCATTCACAATCAAATTAAACAGCAGTTGATTTTATTGAGTCAAACCACAGGCCAAACATAAGATGAAATATTATTTTAAGTTATAGCTGTTAGCTTCTATAATCTGGTAATAAATATGTATTTTGATTGATTTTGTGATTTTAATTGCGTGGCATTTTTCTAGTTTAAAATGAATGCAGGGTATGCACAGGCAGCCCCAAGTTAGTTTATTAGAAGACAGAAAGATAATATTTTAACTTGCACTAAACATTACGCAAAGAAAAAAAAAAGGAACTCAAAAAAAACAAGTTATATAGGTGGATTTTTTTCTCAAAGCAAATAAAATTATAACGCGTCTTCGTTCGAAGTTTATTTTTTTATTTTTTTTCGGCTAGTCTGTCCATCATAAAAAAGTTAGTTGGATTTTTTTCCTATCTAAAGTATGGTAAAAGTTTTTTGCGATTTCTGACTTTTCTGGTACTCAAACCTGAGTTAGTCCAGTAGAGTTTTTTGATTCTTATAAGAAACAGGATCGATTGATATCAAAAAAAACTTTCTGTGGAATTGCCCATTTTCTTGCTGACTGTATTTTTATATTTTTTTCAAAATCTGAATGCAGTTCAAAATGTCTTAAATAGTTAAAGACAGTTTCCTAAGACCTTTTTCCACCCTGTATATAGGTACGTACAACAAGTATCTTATAAATCTACATTATGGTCTGACTACTCTGACCAGGGTTTTTTTTTGTTTTGTCTGCCTCAAAGGTAATCTCATATCTGAATAAGGCAGATCAAAAACAGAAGATATTATTATAAAAAAATGCAAGTTTCGCAACGCAGTTCATTTACCTTTATATCTGTATCATTTTCTATATTTATTTCTTTAATAAATAGAATTACTTGAACATAGGTAGCGCTAGCGGACCAAACTTATGCATACACAAACATAAATAAAACGCTCAGTACGTAGATTTTGTTGTATGTAAATTCTATTGCCGTGTGCGATTGCCAAGTCGAAAGAAATAAAGATGTCTAATATCGATATAAATATCACTATAAAATGTTGTTAGTTAACTCATTAGGTAACAAATTATGACAAAGTTGTTGGATAGATGCGTGTAACTGACGCTGGCATGGCCACCATCATGCATTTTAATTTTTATAAAACACAACAAAATTGTCGCTAATTAGTCAGAATTTATCTGTCATTGGATCAAAAGTTGTAAGTTGGTTTATATGTGGCCGAGCTGGGGAGCATCTCCTCAACTTGGCCAATGACGTATAGTTTATAATATCATTGAGCTTCACTAAGTGACAAAACCCCTTAAATAAATAAAGAATAAAAAAATCATTGAGCTTGGCCCAATTGAATCTCAAAAGCTAGGGCACTTAGCGAAGATCTGCTTTCTCCCAATTTTGTCGCTAATTAGTCGCAATTTTTCGCCAAGTCACAGATTTAGTCGGGTCTTAGTTTAGAAGAATTAATGAGTACAATTTATAAGGTATAGTCTAAGAGCTAGCTCTTATAAATTTGAGAGAAAACAGCTCTTCGCTAAGTGCCCTAGGTTTTGAGATTCAATTGTGCATAGGTCGGGAGATGCTCAGATCGGCCACCTATAAACCCATAAAACTTTTGAACCAGTGACCGACAAATTCGATATTTGGCGAGAAATTTCGACTAGTTAGGGACAAATTTTATGTGTTATCAAAATTAAAATCCCTGATGGTGGCCATGCCAGTGGCTGTCACACGATAGATGCTCGCATAGATAGGTACTGAATAAATTAACCGACTTGGTTTTTCAATCGATCTCACAACTTTTTGCGATAGAAGAACTGCATTCCGAGACTTAAATTTTTTACACGTTATGTGTTTGATGAGATCTTATTTATTTTTGTAGTGTAGGTAATTCATGAACTGCAAAAGTAACTTTGTAATCGCATATTATTTATATAGGATTACAGGTTACTTATACAATTCGTAAATCTTGAAAACGAGACTGAAATGGCGGTATGATTTAGTTTTTCCGTGCATATAGCCTAAACACTAATTGTGTTCAAAATTTTTAGTTTGTGTCTGCTAGAAGTACCTACCTTAGAATTTTGATGATTGGCGAGTGAGTTTGTGTGTCAGTGACAAAATTATGGAACTTTGACTTGCAACAGGTCAAACTACAAGTTAAAATTGAATGTAATTTGGGAATATACGTAGTTATATTATGCCCTCTTGGTCACTGAAAATTCAGGCTCCTAGCTTTATTCACAACGAAGTTAAAGGGGGGTCAAAAACGTCCTGAATGGCTTTGAGAAAACGATGATACAGCTGTGCCTTTGTTTTTTTTTACTTGATATGGCAGGGGCACTGCAGTGCCCCCAGATTTATGAATAAGTGTGCAATTGATATATGACTTGGGGAAGTAAAAAACTATGATTGCGACATAATATTTTATTATTATTTTAAGGTGATGGAGAAGATTGTTTAGCATTTGCTGCAAGTATAGCTCCAGGTGCAGGATATGGTCTCATTTGATATAAGGAACCAGTTGCAGTTGAGTCCACTCCTGTCTTAGCATGGGTGTCTAGCCCAGAGGTCCAGCTCCCCCTTGATATATCAGAATAGGCAGCGGGGTCCATTGGATCTAAGTCATTGTCTTTAACCCGCAGTCTTTTATTCCTATGATGAACTAAGTCTTTCTCTTTCTCTCGGCGCTCTTGTTTCTTCTCCTTGTGTTGTTGCTGTTGAGGTACTTCCTGGTCAGAAGCTTCACTGCTCTCATCACTTTCATCACCTTCCTTCAATAATCGCTCTTCGCGTAAATGTGCAGCACTTTCAGTAGGAGTTGCACGCGGGTGCGCAGGCGGCAGCCAACTAACCAAATTATTGTGAACATTCCAAAAATAATGTTGACCAAATCCTTCATCATACACTTCCTCCCAACCCGATGGCAAGGGCCACAGTTCTAAGGCCTTTTTTTTATATTCCATGTAAGCTTCGCTAGGAACTACCTTTCCCGTTTTCCATCTTTTAACACAATACTTTGAACATTCATGGTAGATATTGCTTTTATTTGGACAACTTTTATGACCTTTGATGGGGTCAACATTGACACCCTCTATGCCTTCCCAAAAGTGTTCTTTATTGACACGCTCATCAAGTTTACTGTCATAGTCTTCTGCTATGATTTCTTCACTAGCCTGTATATGAAGAGCTTCATTGTTAGGGCTGGGATCTGTAGTTTTTGGTTTCAATAGTCCTCTTTTAGCTAGACGCGCGGCTAATGCTGGTGGTAGAGGCATAGTATGAAAAGAAATGATCCCTTATTTAAAAAATTGCTCAAACGCCGTTACTTCTTAGCTGTTCTTTGGTTTGATTGCCTGATTGGATTTGATTTCAGATTTACATGGCATCATCCAGACAATAATGACTGTCAAACAAACTGTCAATGTCACCCATAGACCAAAAATTATCAGTTTTTTTTTGCCCTTTTGCCATAATGCACGCTGCATTTTACTTTAGTTTCATATTATGGATATTTAGCGAAGCTCCTAGAGTATGTTCTGTGATTTAGCTTCACTGAAGAATTCACTTTTGATCTTCAAACAATGTAATCCTTAGACCATCTAACCAAAATCTTGGATTGAACTGAAGCCAGATTGATCGTCTAAGATCCCCCATAGATTTTAGGGCCTTTCTGTGAAGTGGATGTCACGTTTGATGACGATGTGTGCAGTTTTTTACGTTGCTCCATTTAAAATACTGCTACCTATTAGACTGGAAGCCGACCCCAACTTAGTTGGAAAGACGATGACATAATGCACAAAGGATAGAGTAGGTAAATTTGTAGTACCTAGTTATTAGTTTATGTTGTGCGAGTCCGAGCAACGGCATCTGCAAGGGCGAGTCGGACTCAGGCACTAACGGTTCCGTATCACCAAAACTATTATAGTTTATTGACCTTATTATTATGTGTCATGATAACGGCCATAGTTACGAATAATGTTCGAAAATTTTACTTGCTAGCTACTTTCGTAACTTCAGAGTCATGTGACAGACAGACAGATGGCGGCGTAGGCTTGGTAATAAATTTCCCTAAAAAGGAATAATTAATATTATAAAAATTCCACCACAAATTAAACATTTTTTTTATTTATTAGCCCGTATTGTCCCACTGTATGGCAAAGGCCTCCCTTTCCTTTTTCCACTCAACTCGATCCTGAGCCAGTATGAACCATTCCCTCTTATTAGCGTCAAGTCCGTCCCGCCATCTACGCCTGGGTCTTCCAAGATTCCGCTGGACGTTTTCAGGAACCCATGTTGTAGTGGTCTTAGCCCACAATGCATCCGACATGCGGCAAACGTGTACATACATTAAAATATTAATTTTGCAATATATTTATCGGGCAAGTGCGACCCGTCCTATTCTGCATAGAATAAAGTAAGAAAATGCTCATATTTTGAGTAATTTTCGTCTGATTGCCGTTAAAACATGATTAATAAGACAAGAGTAAGCTTATGGGTGCTTTATTATACCTGAACAAATATTCTATAGAGGTAAACATGTATTTCATAATAATAATTGCGGTGACAACATCTCGAACACAATGGTCTTTAATAACTGTGTCACTATGAATGATTCCAAAGCAAGAAATACACCAGTACATTCTTGAATTCTGAAAAAAATTATAAGTATTTAATTTAAAAAATAACCAGAATACTAAAAACACAGTCCAATATACCCTGTATTTATTTCCTAGTAGATGATTGTCTCTGTTATCATTACCTACTTTATTTATTTACATTTACTGGGATTTATAAAAAAGTCTATATGGCCACAAATCTGTAATACACAGCCTTAATTTTTTTTTTTTTTTTCAGGATGGGAAATCATCAAATGACTTCTCCCACTCTGGGCAGAGCGAGAGGGTGTGTCAGACTTTTACTGACTAAAACCCACCCGTGTTCCTTCCGTTGCCTGTGTGCCGGGGCCGCGATATCCCTTTCGGACAAACCCGCAACCCCAGCAGGCATTGGTCTTTCGACCCCGTCGGTTGGTGCTGACATCTCTTTGAGGCGCGCGTGGAACACAACGCGCCGTCGACACGGGCCTGCCGTTCGATTCTGTAAAAATATCACCGTGAAACTTAGGTGAAGTGAGCGTGAAGTGAGCTGTCAATAGTGTTAATCCCTAGCATCCTGCCGGTCGATTCTGTGGCAGTGACAGCTCACTTCACGCTCACTTCACCTAAGCTTCACGTTAATATTTTTACAGAATCAACCGACTGGTCCTTATCGGACGGCGAGCTGCCCATTGCTCACCGTCCGTAGGCCCGCGCCTACGGTGGCCGGAAGTCGGCTCTCGACTCCCGACGCCCGGGGCGTGCAGCTTGCATCTCCCTCGCGCGCTCCGCCTCCTCCTTCGCGAACATAACTGCTTCGCAGAAGGAGGTGACGGCCTCCCATGCACTCTCGCTCCGAACCATGGCCTGAACCAGGGCCGGACGCGAGAGATCGCCGCCGCCGATCGCCTCCGTGAGGACACGGCGGTGCTCCGCCCAAGCCGGGCAGACCTCCACCGTATGCTCCACCGTGTCCTCCGGGCGATCCACACAGTGGTGACACCCGGGCGTTTTCTCCCGCCTTACACGGAACAGGAACCTCCCGTAACACACAACCTAACACTCGAATTCTGAAAAGATCAATAAAAAATACAGCGATTGGCTTCCAGCTATCTAATTACGCAACACATTTTCGTAAACGATTACGACTAATCCGTTTCATTTTGACAGTTCAACAACATTAATTGCGTTATTTACGTTGTTGAACAGAAATAAAAATCGAACTTATGAAGCAATGGATTAGCAATCTGTTTCAAAATGATTCAGATTCTGATTGATCGTGTATTACGTAATTAGGGTACTGAAATAACATAGACTAAATCAGTCAAAGCTAATTTTTAAGTTCAGAAAACGGATGTTAAATTATTTAAAAAATAAAACAATTTTATCTACCTACAGACCAAATATAACTAACTCCATTACCTACCATCAATTAACTCCATTACCTACCATCAACTACCATACAATAGCCCTGCTGCATTACAAAGGCTACTCAATTACTATAGTACTACTTCTACTCAGCTTTTATACTGACGTAATCTTTTTTCTTTATTGTGTTCGTTCATTTGTTTTACCTAATAAATGCGTAATGGCGATGCTTAAACTACATTACTTGCTACTGATCGCTATCTACGTTACAAGGCAAGCGGCATCGATTTACTGAATAGCAGTTCATGCGATGGCCTTGATAGAACGGAAATAATTATCACCTGATAATAGATGTCTTCACTCACCACTGGCGACTGATGTGTCACTGCGCGACACCTTGGTAGGAAGCACGGCGTCGTGGAACTCTCCAGAATGCATTAGATTCTGATGCGACGAAGTATTATCTTCGTTTGAAATGAAAGGAGTAACAACATCCATTTCATCAGAATTAATTTTTTCTTCAGATTCTGTTTGTTTAATTCCAGATTCTGCATTATCAGAAACGATCGTTTCTAATGTGATATTTTCAGCATGGGGTTCTTTGTTACCTTCTTCTGAGTTCGTATCTTCGTGCAAATCATCTTTTAAAACATCGATTTCTGGTTGATGCTCTTCCGTTATTTCATGATCATTAAGTGGCAATTCTTTCACGGAATCCACATCTTCGCTCAATTTTCCACTGTTGTTACTTGGTGGGGAAATAGATTGTATAGCATCTTCTCGTTTTAACTGCTTCCGCCTTTCACTTTTATCATAACCCAAGGGGTGCAAGTTGATAGACGATGGTGGGCTACTGTCTAGAGACAAGTCCATTGAAGTAATTAAACTTTCATCTCTGCTTAAATAATTTCCTCCTTCGGGAACAATATGAATATTCAACACTGTTTTATTCTTACTTTGTTCATTGTCCATTTCTAGCGACGGAAGGGACGGTTCGTTGGAATTACTAGCAGCTAAAGAATTCGTAGAAATTGTCTTATTTGAATTAAGTTTATTTCTGACTAAGAAACCCCTAACATGGGCTTGAATGACAGTTGCTGCACTGGAAATCGTAGAGGAGTCGTCAGTAGATAAAGAAAGAGACTTTTCTTCGTTTACCGTTTGCAATACTGTATCCATTCTTGTAAGTCCATGTGGTCTTCTTTCGTTCAAAGAACATGCAATAGGAAAATCGCTTTCTTCCTGGAAGACAAACATCCATTTTTAAGAATTAAACCTTAACTGAAAGCCAAACACATAAATATTATTATAGAATTACTCACCTTATTTTCGTCAACTTCATTCAAAAATATCGTTGCGTCGTTTACCGTGTCGTCGAAAGTAGAGGCTCTGCTTTTAAAAAGGAACGTCCGGAATACTTTCTGTATAGTTACTGCTGCTGTTTCCAAGTCCATGTTACCATCTTGATTCTGAATTTGAGGAGTTTCACTCAACTCTGTCGATATGCACTCATGACCATTGCAATCAATATCAGTTTTGTCTTTGTCGTTATTTTCAATCAAATCAATATTATTAATTTGATTTTGGTGTTGGGTGTTCTCTTGAAGTTCTTCACATGCAGTAATTACCCCGTTTGTATCGGAATTATTTTTATTGCCTTCGGGTAATTCAGCATTTTCAGTATCATGTTTAAAAGCGTTATGTTGCCTTAACTCGCCCTTAGTGGATTCCTGTGTAATAAGTGTTACGATATCACTATCAGTGTTTGTTTCCAGTAGTGATTCCAGCATGTCTGAATTTATTTGTGGATCTTGTAGTTCCACAGTTGGCGATTCTTTATAAGAAATATCAAATGTGTTTGTTTCCTGAGGATCTTCTTCGTTTCCGTTTACAGAATCATGACTAATAGTCGTCAGTTCAACGTTATCTATAATATTTGACCGGTTCGTAATATCAGGATCGATAAAATGTTGTATGCTTTCAGTATCCTTTGATTGAGTTTCGTTTTTATTAAGTGGCAAATTAACATTGTCACTTTTAGTTTCGACAATGTCGGTAGAAATTAAATTTGCTGGCTGCGGTACTGAGTTTTGATTATTTAAATCAGCGGTCTTTTCCAACTTCAGTCCTCCATCTTGGTTTGTATTTATGGAATTAATTGAACTTGATAAATTTTGTTCAAGATCAGGATAGGAATTTGACGAGATGTCTAAGTTCTGCAAAACACTAGGTTCTGCTACTAATTCTTTTTCTTCCTGAATAGATTGTGTCTCAACATGCGTTGTTTGACCTTCCACTATAGGTGCATGAAAATTATGTAACATTTCTACTTTAGTAGCAGGAGTCTCGGTCTTTGGTAGATCGTTTAAAGTAGAGTCTTGGGTAAGTATACTGTCACTTATTTCATTAGATGGTTCCGCCAAATTAATATCAATTTTTGACTCGTTTTCTGTATCCTTGTGTTCAGCCATATTACCATTATTTAAATGTTCATCATCTATTGTTGCTAATTCTTTAATTTCTTGGTATTGAGGATCTTTGCTTGGTGTACACAACTCATGTGATAGTTCAGCCTCTGATGAATTACCCAAATCTTGTTCATTTTGAGTAGGAACGTGAATTGCTGTAGGTTCTTCTGGAAGAATCGGCGGAGCATCATCTTTAATTGTTGGAGTGCCCTTTATTTTAGGATCCTTGCCACTCTGTTGATTGAGTAAGTCGTTATTGTATTGTTTTCTTCGCTGTTCTGCCCGCTGCCGTACTTTTTCTTGAGCCTTGGCAATTTTTTCTTCCAATGTTAATGTTTTCTTTTGAACTGTAAAGTTATTAAGTGCGTAAGTAATTAATAACATTTTAAAATCCTAATGGTTTTATAGAGCCGCGTAGTGTTGCAGTCATCAACCATCGTGAACCAGTACCTAGACTTGAGTTGCAATATAAAAGAGTAGTTCAAGCGGTCTGCGTATTGGTTGCACTCTGCGATTGCTCATTCAGTGAAATTATTTATTTATAAAATACTTGCTGCACATTATAAAATAAGAATTGTAAAAAGGTGGAGGACCGGGTGTGACTAAGTATAATTGACAATTACTGTAAGAGTTGGGAAGAACATTTTCCTGTGCTAGTAGTAAATAATACATAACTTACGAGGCCCATCTCTTATTTCCAGCAGTTGTTGCACATGACCGGCACAGAACCCATAAATATCGGTTGGATTGTTTTTCAGTACTTCCCTTGTTAATCCTTCTATTAACTCCACCAGGCCCGACGGCATTTTTGGAGGCGTCGACCTATAATATGCTCGAGAGCTAGTTAGCCTCATTGTTTTAAAGATTTATTTTTAATTTAGATACTTAAGACCATTTAAGGCACAATGTATGTAAGGTAATTTGAGGGCGAATTATTTCACTTAGCACCTTAACTACCGCTGACGGTGTGTTTTCCAGGCAGTGTAGAAAATATAAATGAAGGTAATTGTGTGTAGTATCAGCCCCAAACACCTTGAGCTTTCAATGTTTGGCCTGCGGTAGTCATAGTGATGGGTATGGGTTAACTTGAACTTGATTAGTTGCGGTGTATCGACCGCACCGGGTTCATCGTACGCTCGTGTTCAACGGCTTATTCAAAAGGTCCAACAGTCACGACCATTAAAATGAAATGTGAATTTTCAAAGGTTGGTTAAAACTTGAAGATCGTTTGATAACATGACAGTTTTAGTTTTTTTTTTAAACGTCTTTGCAAGTGTCTAATAGGGCCTCGATTTGAAATGAAAAACCGAGTAATGTGAAAATTTCTTGTGTATTTCCAATGTAGTTTACGCAACTGAGTAATCACTAGGGGAACGTTATCTCTGGAGGACAGTAGGTGAGACGGGCGAGCGAGGCCGGCGCTTACTACTAGCCGCCGCGGGGCGCCTACGCTTACATTATGTTTACTTAAAGAATTCAATTCATGTGAGTCAACTTTTTTATTTCCATACTGTGTTCTATAATAGTAATTTATATAAGATCATATATAATTTTTGCAATGTTAATACATTTTACATAACAAACATCTCCATAGTGTACATACATACACACGCAGTAGCGCTATGTCGCGGCGCGTATCGGTATATACAGAGGCGCGGACGCGTCCGGCACTGCGGCCACTGGCCCAGCCGCGCCCGCAGCGCTCTACAAGTGATGATAGAAAAAATTAATTGCTACAATAATATCATACAAATTAATGACTATTCCCTTACAAATTATTATATCTACTTTTAGCATTGTTCTACTCCAATATAATCCAAATTAACTTTTTAGTTTTACCGAGCTGTATGCATGATACATGAATAGTCTCCAGTTCGCTCAGACCGATTTTGCCCAATTTAAGTGTTCCTCTCCCGCAGCTATGTATAGAAATCACACTGCTATAAATTTATAATAAATAAATGCCTATTTACACTATGTAACTATACAAAATGATAGTACGACGAAATTACATTATTGAATCGAGCATCTAATTTAAATGAAAGTTTCATACAACGATCTACGGGCGCGGGCCGAGACGGCGAGGCCAGACGCGGGCCGCACCGCGACGTCCCGCGTACACTAAACAAATTACATTTTTTATTTTTTCTTATTAATTTTTGTACAATCATATTCAGCCAAAAGCTGGGTGCCCGATTAATACATTTATCGGTGATCCGAAATGCGTTACAATCGATCATGCATCAATAATACATACAACTTTAACTTATTTAAACAATTTAACAATATTAAAAAATCCTAAAGTAAACTAGAGACCTATGTAAACGTATATAAAATAGTAATAATCATTATGACAGTGCATCGGGATGCGGACATATTAACATTTAGCACTATTAGTAATTTGTAGTCACACCGAACATGAGTCGCGGTCCGACGGCGCTCGCGAGCGAACCGAATCCACAGTTATCGGCACGACAGCGTATCCGGACGACCGACCGTTAGAGGTATTAAAAATTAATAACGTCATTAACAAAAATGTAATCGAATAGAAAATATCAATACATAGCTGAAAACAAATTCAATCGCATTATTCTAGGTCGTGGATGGAGGGTGTGGTCGCGACACTCGTGCTCATCACTTGGCGAGCGCCGGCGCGCCGCCCGCGGCCGCCTGCCGCTTGTGGCTGATCTCCAGCTCGCCCAGCCGCTTCCACAGCTCGTCGCGCTCCTTCTCGCGCTTTTTCTCTCTGCAACAACACAGCTCTGTTACACGGGGCCTGCTCTTATCAATCACTCCCACTCATGTCTAACCAAACTCGGGGTAGAATTAAAATAAACAACAAAATCCGTTGATTTATCTGTTTGAAAAATTGGTCTGTTAGTCAACTAGATCAACGCAATGTAAATCATTGAAATGTTAAAATGAAAGAGGTATAGCATTATCAACGGTCCTAATTGACGACAAATTTTATAGGGTTCGTGAATAGACTATAAGGCCACTCTTTAATGCAATAGTATGCAAGTACTTTACAAGAAGAGAAATTGGAATATACAAATAATATAATGTAATGTTTTGTCGCTGCATCAACCTAAGGTTGACTGGTAGAAAATGCCTCAGGCATTAAGTCCACATTTGTACGGTATTTTTTTTTTTTTACTTGTGCGTAAAGTTTTAATAAATAAATCTAAGATATAAATAATGATGCACTCACTTCTGCCGTTCCGCCTTATAGCTAGCAGTGAGCTCATCAAAGAGCTTGGAATTCATCTCCATGAAAGTCTTGAGCACATTGTAGACGAGCGCCACTATGGTCTGATTCCAGTGCTCCTTACTGATCCGATACAGCGCGGGGAACATTATAGGCATTATCACGTGATTGTTTTCTTCCATCAGTGACATTATATATTCGTTGTTCCAAAAATAGAGTGCTCTTTCAGCCACCTGGAAGTAATATTAATTTTATTATTCTTTTTATGAGCTTTATGACATGGCAGCCTCATGTTCAACTGTACTGTTCTAAAGGAGTTTAAATATCAAACAGCTTCCAAAGGTATATCACTAGGTTCGTCAGGTTTGCAGATGCTTTTCATTATAGGTAATACTGGTATCCGCAACTCCACGTCAAAGCGCGTATTTTGCGTACGGTGCTTTTCATTATGCTGTTACATCACACTCAGTCAACTTCTGCCCGCGGCTCTGCGCGCGTTATAATTTAAATTCAGACTCACTACTTCTTTTCTTATGCAGCAGAAAAAGGTGAGCCGGAAACAAAAAAATATCGTATATTCATTTGCTTGTCCCACAGCCAACATTCATTCATCTCGTGTTTTCATTCATGTTATCTACAGACAGTCGTCATCTATTACTCATAAATCAGCAAAAATTACTTAACTTGAATGAAAAGTTATCAGATCGAATGTAGAGCCAAGCCCCTAGGCTCTACAAACCTTATATCTTGGTCAAAATGTACGGCTCGGCCGTTTTGCGGCCGCCGCACTGACACTACGGACTTATGGTAAGGAATTAACAAACATACACATACATAACGTCATGTCTGCATTCCCCGAAGGGTTAGGCAGAGGTGTCCCTATTATAGTACACCCACATTTCGCCAGTTGTGTTTAAGTTCTATGTAATATGGGGCGAGCCTATTGCCATCAACTGGGCACAAATCCAGACTCCAGGCTGCTACTGAGAAATTCCAGATGGAAAATCCCAATAACACTTTGCCCAACCCGGGAATCGAACCCCGAACCTGATGCTGAGCAGTAGTGCTTGCGACCAGACGACCAACGAGGCAGTCAAAAATTAAGTCACTGGTATTTAATTTTGTCACGCAATACTTCAATGGAACTGGAAATAACTCTACACGGCCAAGCCATACATTTTGACCAAGATATAAGGTTTGTAGAGCTAGGCCTTGTAAGAGTTAAGGGCTCCAGATTTACCTTGCAGAGTCTTACCATATATGGTTTTGGTTGTGACAGGTAAACAATGTCCTCCTGACCGAATTTCGATCACGGTGGCCCATTACTATTACAACATAGCATGGGACAGGTATTATTATTCCTTTGTTTTGTCAAATCTTAGCATTTAAGAACTGTAATCTAATGTAACTCGAGGGGATTGGCGCTGTTAGCCGAAATACAGGTTCCTCCTAGTTCGGCTCCAGATGCTAAAACTTTTGTTTTATCATAGCACTTAACTGTAATGTAATCTAAGTACTGTTTTTATGAAATAAACTTATTTATTTATTATTACAACATAGCCTATATAATACTTTTAAATATAGGAATACTTAGCAGATTGGTTTTTGTGATTACATTGTACCAAACATATCTGAATCAAGACAGACTATGTCGGCTGTCGTTTGGCCGGTCGCAGTCGTCGCCAGATCTAACATCTTAACCCAACCAACCACACAATACAGGTACGCAGACGTGATGTGTATCGTAATCTAAACACGATAAAAGAGTTTCGCTAAGTAATTTAACTTGACCCTGTATTTCTTAGTAATTACTCAGGTAATTATGTTATTATCTGCTAAAGAATCTGCACCCATATGGCATAATATTATCATGAGTCACTTTTTAATCACGACTGATTGAGCAACATTTTAAAATCAGATTGAAGTTAAGAATATTATGGACTTTTTCATCACTTCTGTATAAGTTTTGGCTATCTTATCTGGCAGATATATATTTATTTATTACAAAAAAAGATATAAAAATACTGTTGAATTAATATCAAAGCTATCTGACCAAGTTTTTCAGAAGAATATTTCTCCGACAGCCACAATTTTGTTATAATAAATATGTGTATTACTGAATACCAAATGTTATTAAAAAAATATAGTGCAGCTTGCGAAATATTGGGCCGCCGACTTGCTGAGCCGACATCATTCGTTCATGAAATAGTGTGTTCTGCTGTTTTGCAGGTTTTCTAGGAGGTTAATTGCATAATTAATTGAAGGAGTGTCGGTATGGTTAAAATATTAAGTGCTTTGGGGTAGCCTACACCCCAAAGGAATTTTATTACCACAAATTTATTTGAAATTTATAATAAATATAGGTATTTACATAAGCAATATAAAGATAAGAAAATATTCTAAGTGTCCCTGATTAGTGACAATATAATATTTTTTTGGATTTTGTAGAAATTATTTTATGCATTTGTTTTGGTATAAAGCGAAACTAATCTAATACGCATTTTTTTTTAATGCTTCGGTAACCTGCGTGTAATCCTTTATAATATGATGATTTCTAACAGTACAATCTTAAAAATACGAAAAAGGCCACTTACCTGAAAATGTGGACTGGAAACACATTTAGCTATTTGTCTGAACAACGGTTCCTGTATTTTGACGAATTGAGCAGGCTCAATTACATCCAATATCTCCTCAATTTCGCCCAAAAACATCACCTGGAAAGTATAAGATTCTAAATCCCTCATTTTGCATAAGATTAACAATTGATAAAAATACGATGGAAAATAAATGTATATTTTTCTTATGAAGGATAGAGGTGCGTTTGTATAAATGGTCCCATAATTACCTCTTTTTGCGAACATGTTTTGGGCCAAAACTTGAGAAGACCACGCACAACATGCTCCGTAAGTGTGGCATCCTTCTCAAGAAATTGTACCACGCAATAGGCGAGCTGTGCATGGTACAGGGACAGGCACTTCACCTTGTGCAGTGGCAACAGCACCTTTACCAGGAATTGTTTGTGCTCACTCTTCAATGGAAGGGCAAATCCATTGATTATACTGTAATGAGAAAAGTAACATTCTGAATCTCAGAACAACGTAATAAAGTCAATATTGTCATGATATTTTGGCTAACTAAATATACACACAGACAAGCCTATGCCTACTGACCTTCCCAAAATTTCCAAGAGTTCGCCCACACCATTAAAATGTTCCGTTTCATAAACAAATCGTAGGAATATATTGTTAATCTGCTTTCGTATGAAGGCCCGCAACCCCAAGAACTTGCCGTAGATGCGATGCAGCACCGTTTTTAAGAAGTCGCGCTCACGCGGGTCTTCGGAATCAAACAAATCTAAAAGCTGCAAAAAGAAACGTATACTATTATGACTTCGTCTTAATTAAATAAAAGCAAAACCAATTAACACAATAATATATGGGGTCTTGACGCGGAACGTCTGATTCGAAAAACGTCCGGTTTTTATTATTGCTTTAAAATTTGAAATAGGTAATATAAAAAGTAACATTTGTCCATACATTATGTAACTTTGACAAGTATTCCGTAAATAATACAAGTAATAAAACACATGTTGAACATTCTTAATTCCTATACTATTTATGATAGTTATTCATTTGTATTAACGATGTAGGACAAGGAACTTTTAAATTACAGACTATAAAAATAATAACAAATGATAATATGAACAAATGTTACTTTTTACATTATTTAAAATTTTAAAGCAATAAATGAAAACGAGAAGTTTTGCGAGTCGGATATTCTGCAAATCGGACGTTTTGCGAATCGGATATTCTGCAAATCGGACGTTTTGCGAATCGGATATTCTGCAAATCGGACGTTTGGCGAATCGGATATTCTGCAAATCGGACGTTTTGCGAATCGGATATTCTGCAAATATCGGACGTTTTGAGAATAGGACTTTTATTTTTCAACCTGCCCGTTTGCGAATCGGGTTTTCTGCGTTACGACCATAATTGCGTTTTTAGCGGGCTCGTCTTTTCCAGAATATATTTTGCAGATACAAAAATTATATAAACGTTGTTTTGAAATGCATCTTGGAAGTCAACTGATTGTCATCTCTAAGATCCTGAAACGCTAAACTTCGTTACGCAATGTACATAGATAACTTACTTTGCGTTGTGTCTTAATGAAAACTCGCCATAATGTATAGTTATTGGACCTCAGACCATGATACCTCCATACTATTGGCACGTATCAACCAGTTGCTCAAAATATAAACCAGGTTTTAATTAGAGCATTAATTATTTGCAGCATTTTGAAGTTGCCTAGGTTGACGTCAGCATAATATTACACTCAATACGCAAGTTTAGTTCTTCAGCTCAACAAAGCGAGCCGATCATTTTTGCTCTTCACCTCAGATGTGTTAGGATAGCGTGTGTCCATTCATACAAGAAGCAACTTTGTCGACTTAAGCAGAAAAGCTTCACAATTATGAGAATTTAGGATGCAAGAGCGAGTGAAGCGAGCCAGATAATTTTTGTATCTCGCCTCGATTGGGATAGGGTTCATTTTGTCCATTCATACAGAAAGGACTAACTGTGTCGATTTATACAAAGAAACTTAAGAATAAAGATAGAATAGGAATTAGGATGCAAGAGCGAGCGAAGCTAGCTCGATAATGTTAGCGCCCTGCCTAGAGCCGGTTAAATTTTCGGAAATAAGAGTTTGGTGTCGAATTTTAGGATCTCGCCTCTATTGACGTTTTCGGATATTTCTTTAGTTCTGAAAGTTTTTACACCTATATTAAATTTTAAAGCCAGGGAGGTGCAAGTGCACCCTCTTGCACCCCGCTCGCGGCGCCCATGATTATACTTGTCTTCGATCAAGAATACACATAATATTATAAAACGAAGGTAATATTCGTGCATTAATGGCGAAAGAAATAGGATTACAAGGGAATATCTGAGTTGGGAATAGATTACACATAACTACGTATAGACAATAATACATAGCGGTGTGATGATGACACCTATCAGTTATCAGAAGTTTATCTCGAGTATATCTAGTCATTTATAAACTTTTTTGCCTACATGGAACGGCACTTTATGATTATTTCATATCCGCGTATATTTTATTAATAGTGCCATCTGCAAAATATTACGAGCATTACGCAGGTTACCGTTTTGCATCCATATTCCACTTTTCGTTCTCACCGAACCGACAACACACTATCATTGAAATCAAAAATCAATATCACTGGGGCTCACACTGATCGTGCTCACAATCGGCGGCTAAGTTTGCTGTGAACGCGGTTTTATCTTGCCCATGCACACTGAGCGGGGTTCCCGTAATGAGCGAATTTTCGTGCCAGTGTCAAAGAAGAACACAAAGTATCTTATGAAGCAGTTGAGTTTCTACCCACCGCAGTCGATGCTGCCACAGTACAGACTTACATAATTCGGTAAATAACAACGGTAGCGCGAGCAG
Organism: Agrochola lota; assembly: GCA_947364205.1. NCBI lineage: Eukaryota > Metazoa > Arthropoda > Insecta > Lepidoptera > Noctuidae > Agrochola > Agrochola lota. The sequence goes on along the minus strand of OX376235.1, from coordinate 11,610,902 downwards.
CAGTGGTAGTGGTTGAATATAAATCCGGTATTAGGCTTAAAGCAACATTTTAATTTTCAGCATAATTTAGAATTGTAGTCACTGAATGTGAAGCGAGATAATAGTATCTCTCTTTTATAAACTTCTTCCGAACTCTATTAAGAGTGGTGTGGCTTAATTAAATATTTAAACAAATATTTACCTGCAATACAAATTTTTGGTCAATGACTTTCTTGCCAATAGTAGGCTGAAAATCAGTTGACTCAAGGAAGCGCAGGAAGAATTCGTAGACTAGTTGAAGATGCGGCCACGAGGCCTCCAAAGTCGGATCATCTTCTTCAGGATCAAAATCAGGATTTTCACTTGGCGGTAGAGTGCGGAATAAATTGGCCGATATCTGCGACAAAATAGATAATATTTATTATTCATTAGGCGTATTCAAAACCGGTCTAAATTGGGAGCTCACTTTTAATGGCCTGCCAAAGTGTACGTCATTAAAAATCACCACTAGACTGTACTCGGTATGACGCCTAGATTACACATACGGAGTACAGTAGCGAGACAGCACTTCGGCCATGCTCGGTAGGTATGCCTACCGAACACTGTCTTGGTCTTGGTACGTGTACTCAAGACATTACTAGGATTAAGAAGGTGGCCAGTATTCGAAAAACTGTTCGTGCCACCATGCTAATAGCGTTATGACTTATCCCATCACCAATTACCATCGGACAATCCAACTTCTGGAAATTCAGCAGCAATGAACATTATCATTGATACTTTCTGCGACCACCACTTTTTTGACCCACACACGCATCCCAGTGTGCTGGTGCTGTTGTTGGTCCTAGCATCCTTCTGATGTCACCACCCGCACTTTACGTACAGTGCTAACCCGACTTAACCTGGCTAGGACGCGTGTGTGCCTCAAAAAGCGTTGCAGCAAAAATCACAAATCAGAGCGCAATAGCTTTCAGGAGGCCGTGTTTTAAGTCTATAGCATCTTTTTATATGCAGCCCCCATAAATAGCAGAGGATCAAGATGAAATCATACTTACACGCACGAATTAGCATTTCTCTGTATGTCTATCATTTTCTGTCTCTTAAAGACGTCATTCTGTAGGTAGGGCGAGAAGTCCGCTCATAATCGCATCGAAAGCACTTTAACGTGGGAATGGACTTCTCGCTCTAGTGAATTACACTTCTAGAAACAGAACGGGATCCGTTAGAGGTATAGGGAGGGATGCTGATCTCTGCGTGTAAAACCGGCCAAGTGCGAGTCGGACCACGCACAATGAAGGGTTCTGTAGTTGGGATGAATTTATCCCAAGAACAAAGTTAACATTGTAGTTGAAAAACATGTTCTCCCATACGGAATGTATGGGAGATCATGTTTTTCAAACTGCAAATTTAAGTTGGTTGATTATTACTCGTTAACCTGTATAGCCTACTTAGCTCTGATAGTTTTCCTTTTAATTTCTTTATACATATATACTACTGCTGTGAATTTTTTCACAAATCCAAGTACAAAGTTTAGCTGGCAGAGGGAGGGGGCACTTGAGACTAACAAAAAAAAAACAGTTAAAAGCTTAATATTTCGCAAACGGATCCCTGAATCCAAAAATATTTTTGAACGACCTTTCTAACGATGCCCCACAACATGGGGTAGATAGGAAAAAGCATCCCCACTTTACGTGGATGGGAGGTACCCTTAAAAAAAAATATTTTGCTAGATTTTATTTTACCACTTTGTCGGCATGATTAATATGTATACATATGCCAAATTACAGCTTTCTAGTACTAACCGGATCTGAGCTAAGCCGCGGTCAGACAGACAGACAGTCAGACAGACGGACATGGCGAGACTATAAGGGTTCCTTGTTTACTACGGAACCCTAAAAAGACGTAACCAAAATGTATGGACCACTGGTTCCTTTTTTTTCTTAACGACCATGAATGAAACTTTAATAATTTGGTCAGTACAATATAACATTAAACATTACTAACGAAATGTTTTGTTGCGGTAAATCATAAAAATCAGTCCGAACTGAATCATATCAGTTTATACAGGTTCATTTTCGAGATGGGACATCAGGTATAAAACGAAAAACTTTGGGTACCCAGTAGCACAAAGATATTTTTTTTTTTTAACTGCTTGTTTTGTTCTGCTAGAGTCTGAATCAGGGATCAGCAAGTGTTGCTGATAAGAATCAAATACTTACTACAAAGAACATAAGAATCCAAGGAAGTCAAAAATCCTCTCGGCATGTATTTATTATTCTATAATCCATATTAATGCATGCTTTCTACAGTCACAGTTCCTGAATACCTATCTAATCAACTATTAGCATAGCCGCACTAGTATTGCCTCCTCAACTAGTGGTTCTCTACAAACGGGCACCCTGGGCAGTCAGGCACTAAGACCTTGCTGACCTTTTTTTTTGACAGAGCATTAGCTATCTTTCTAATTTGTGTCGAAAAAACATCACAAATGATCATAACTCGCCGTTTCGCCACAATATCTCTCTCCACTCCAAATATGTACATTGTACAGGTAAAATTGAGGCCATCCTACTTTGTTCTAGAAGAACAAAGTAGGATGACCTCAATTTTTGAAAACTGCATGTTTTGTTTTGCTAAAGCCTGAGTCAGGGATCGTATCCTGTATTTTTTATACAGAACAAGTGTTGCTGATAAGGATCAAATACTACAAAAGATATCTATTCTTTCTTTTCTATTTATAATGCGGTCTTACATGTAATGAAGATGGCTGAATGTTATTCTGCGGTATTGACATTACGACGAAATCTAAAATACTGAGTCGGTGAAGCAGATTCTTTCGTGCAATGAGCAGACAAAAATATCTCTTAAGGGGACGAACGTATTTTGGATGCGAATATATATAATTGGAGTGGAGATAGGTGAAAAGTGGTTTGTGATGATCATAGTAATTATCGTGATAAACTCGTTGTCCGTGTGTCCTCACATATTATAAAACAAAGTCCCCTGCCGCGTCTGTCTGTCTGAACGCGATAAACTCAAAAACTACCTAACGGATTTACAAACGGTTTTCACCAATGGACGGAGTGATTCATGCGGAAGGTTTTTGTGTAGTTCATTACGGTTTTGTGTAAATTGGTTTTATATAATTAAATAATCGTCGTATTTCATTGTTGATTATTGTTGAAGATGTCGGAGAAAATCATGCCTACTAGGAGCTTTACTGGCTTGCGCCGCGTATGCAGTAAGAGATACATCAAATTTATGTTCTACAGAATTGTAGATCTTAAAAAGTTCAACAAAAAAATCCACGATAGCATATGCCTATCTTCTACGGATGACCTACAGTAACCATTTTTATGTTTCAGAATTTGATAAAAATTTCATTGTTATTTCCGAAGCTATTTTGACCAGTATTATATTTATCCTTATCCAATAAAATATGTTATTTAAATTGGGCATTTAATTTAAATTAAAACATGCCTTGACATCATATCATTAAAATGAATACTTTAAAAGATTTCACATATTCAAAATTACGCGTAAAAAACTTATTATGGTTGACGACAACGCGGGCGCAGCGGTAGGAGTCAATGACGTTTTCCTCGGCTATTAGGTATCGTACCCCGGTAGTAGGTACGTCCCCGTGGGATATTTTCCGACGTCCACGCAAGCGAAGCCGCGGGCGAAGGCTAGTAGAATAATAAATATATGCAGGGTGGATATTTAAGATGTTCTCAGTAAGGGAGTAGGTACTTCAACCGTTGTAGCTACAAGAAAACGTTCTGAGGAGACTATCCTTAACTTTTACAGTAATTGCTAACTCCATTCACGGAATTTGGAAAAGCGGCCACGAAGGATTCCACACCACTGTACAATAATTAACACTACATTTTTTTAAATACCTTATTAATAAAACCGGCCAAGTGCGTGTCGGACCACGCACAATGAAGGGTTCCGTACTTGGTATGAATATATCCCAAGAACAAACTTAACATTGTAGTTGAAAAACATGTTCTGCACATGCGGAATGTATGGGAGGACATGTTTTACAAACTGCAAATTTAAGTTGGTTGATTATTACTCGTTAGCCTGTGAAGCCTACTTAGCTGTGATAGTTTTCCTTTTAACTTCATTATATACTACTGCTGTGAATTTTTTCACGAATCCAAGTACGTTTAGCTTGCAGAGGTTAGCTTACACATGACTAACTAAAATTAGCACTTTAAAGCTTAATATTTCGCAAACTGATCCCTGAATTGAAAAATGGTTTTCACACACCCACAAGATTTTTGAACGAACTTTCCAACTACAGCCCATATCATGTGATGAGTAAAAAAAAAACCTCCCCACTTTACGTGTACGGGAGGTACCCAAAAAAAAACTTGGTTTTCATTTTACCACTTTGTCGGCGTGATTAATATGTATACCCATGCCAAATTACAGCTTTCTAGGACTAACAGTTTATGAGCTAAGCCGCGGACAGAAATTTCAACGTCTACCTATAGGTGTTCAGAAGATACAGCCCTGTGACAGACGGACGGACGGACGCACAGCAGAGCGGAGTATGGAAAAAGTTTTTTGCAAGTTGTGGCTTTTTCAGGGCCGGACTGGGCCGGAAGGGCCCGGCTGGCTGACCACAAGCCCGGGCCCGAGACTAGATGATGGTAGATGTACTATCGGAAAATACTGAGATACTTACACAAATTGAGATAAACAAAATATAAAATTTAATTATTAACGATGTAATAAATTATTAGGTACGGACAATAGCACATCAGGTTACCCACAACCAGTATAAAAGGATCTCCCTTAATAGGCGAGTTTCATATAACTCGATTTTTTCTTAATTTTTTTTCTCTCTAATTGTATGAACTAACTATCTGATCTAGATTTACATTTAGGTAGCAAGAGCTGGGACCTATCCTGCGCGGGCCTCTTATCCTACGGTTGCCGCAAGCCCCGCAAGCCAGGCCCGTGGGTGGCCAAATGCCATCTCGACTATATGGCCAGTCCGACGCTGGCTTTTCTAGTACTCTAACATATGTTAGTCCAGAAGAGTCTTTTAATCCTTATACGCAACTGCATCAATTGGCATCATAAAAATAAAACACTTTTCTAGCTGACTGTACCATTTTTTCAAAATCTGTGAATACAGTTTATACTTACTCAAAAAGTAGGAGTCTCCTAAAAACGTTTTCCTGTCTTCCTGCTGCAACGGTTAAGGTAATTGCCCTTGCTACCCATCTCAAAAATCCACCTTGACTTGACTGAGCTTATCTATTATTGCAAGATTGTGGTTTCAGTCTATTTGCATAAGTGTGTATGCTAATCAATTTAACAACTGGCAAATAGACCATACTGACCCCTATTTTATTTGATTAGTCGTATATTAAATTATTTATCCAAAGCAAATCAGTGTAGTAGATACTTTCAACTGCAAGCACATAGTAGCAAATTTGACATTGACAGCGCCTTTAAGTTGTAGCAGTAACAATGGTTTTCGTAGGTCAAATATTACCCCTGACTTCCCGACTGATGACTGTACAGGTACTTAGCATTTTTACTTGATCTACTCACCATTCATCTTTAATATATTTAATTAATTTATTATATTCTTAATGTAACTCTAATGTTCAAGAGGGTGCGGTTTACACTTACCATTTTAATAATCTCTGGGTAAACAGGTTCAGTAAGCACTCCACGTCCTCCAGTGATGTATTCTACAAGCTCATTCAGGGTGGCACGCTTTATCTCCTTCCCCTTCAGATCAGCAACCGGATCCATGAAATCAAATGCCACACAGCATTGTCGCAGCTTACGGATGAATAGCTCCTCTTGCTCACTGCTTGGAACATCTGAAAACAATGGCATTAGTATGAGAATTTTATATTTTAAGTTTTTACTTTGTAACTAAAAGGATAAACTGACTATAGTACAAAATTTATATTTATCCTATTGTTTTCCCCACAGCAAATACCTAGGAGACTCTAATTAGAATATATTCTCTAGCAGATATTTGTACTTTAAATAATAATAGATTTAATTTGCATTTTGCTAGCGAGATATAACTATATAATAATAGATATATTATTCTGATAAAAAATAATTAATAATGAAAGCTCTGATGTATTTTTGTGATTGAAGTGGTTTAAGGTCAATGAGTCATGGCACTTTACAGCCTTAAAGCCTTTTGTTTCCCAGTCTGATGAGCCATAGCTTCTTTGCCTTAAAAATAACTAAAATTTAATCATTAATTCAAGCATGCTAACAATGTATTATCTGATAAACACTATCTTCAGGAGACTCTCATTAGAAATGAGTACTCAATATATATCCTTCAATCCACAACATGTTAATGAGCCAGATTCCATAGGTTTTTTATTATCCTAGCAAATAGATACCTGTTTTTATAAATAATTGCAAGATCTGGTAAGTCTGAATGTAAATTACATTAAATAGTAATGTATCTACATACACATGTGTGTAAATAGCATGCCAGGGCTAATCCAATAGCAGGGCAAAACCAATCTTTTAATCTCAGTCCTTTTGAAATATAGTTAGCTAGTAAGTACCCAGCTATTTTCAGAGATTTCAGGTTCATACTATTCTCCTTCAGCGAGTATTTTGTCGTAGTTTGACATTAATTTTGTGGGACCCATCATGCAACTGACAAAAGATTCAAGATGTGACATAAAAACATTACACAATACTTTTCTAATGCATTAAATTAAAAATATTTTTAATTTAAGTTACATTTATAAATGAAATACTGCAAAACACGTTTTTACTATAATGTTATTTATGATTTTGAACCCAAGTTGATCTCAGGCAATTCAATAAATGCAATCAATTAGGAATAGGCGTGTTGTTTAGTTACACTAAGAAATATGAGATCCAAATAACAAAATAAATGGAAGCTAATTTAATTATCATATTCATGCATAATGGGATTTACAAGTAACACATACATTTACTCAATTGACCATGAATTAGGTATATACATTTTTGACACAGAACTACTCAATATTGTGGCAGAAGTCATAAGAACAGTAGTCTGAGAATACTCCATGACCGTGTAATATCTTCCATATATAGTATAATAATAACTCCTTCAAAAGTTATTAAATATTTCAGTGTATGATTTCTGTCATAACATTGTAAATTAGGTTTCCTATAAACCCCAATTCAACATTATTTCTTTATGTAAACAATATTTTATTCCTAACCTATTTACATAGATCAACAAAAATTATGGCAAAAGTTCAATGAACTGGCAAAATTAGAATAAAATTAGTATAATAAGAAGTTTTATGTATTAAAATTGCAAAGAGAACGGAAGATTCGCGTAAAAATTGGCATAAAATTTATTGGACCCACCTTTGAGCAAGGGCAGTGCCTGAAGCTCAACATCTTGCGTGTTGCGGTATCGAGAAGAGCCCTGAGACTTCTTGGTTTTTTTCTTCAGCGACCGCTTGGCGAAAGGGTCAATTCTGTCCACAAAAGTTCCCGAAGACATTTTGGTAATATAAAATTGTCCCAATTGACGATAGGTAGACGACGATCAATGCGAAAATTGTTTTGTTTCAAGCAGAGTCATGATCTGGCCCAGTCCACGACACGAACGCGCACTTTCCGTAGGATGCACAATATTAGAGCCTAAACAAACAATTCTTCGTCACACATGACGGTAATGGAGTGGTCACACTCAGGCCATTCTTTATACACTTCAAGATTCCACAACAGTTACGTAATTTTAAACCGTCTCTATCACTAAAATGACACAAATACAGAAAAGAATAATTTGATTCACAAATTTAGATTTATTTTCTGAGGCGTGTCACGAATAGCAGAAGGCAGAAGTCGCATATACATACAAGCCTCGTGTAATATCAGCCGGTCAGTCAATGACAATATATTTTCTAACAATAATCGCAAGAGATTTTTTAAGTTTTGCTTGTAATAACGCGTAAAACAGCGAATCAAAACGGTTATCGTCTTTCCTGGACGTAATCGGAAACTATAGCGGTGATGACACGGAGCAAAACTTAACACCAAAAATCTATCACCGTATTCTCGCCATCGCTCACCATCCGTTTCGACTCTAAAACAGGGCGCATTTTAACGCTATACACGAGATTATTTTAGAATGTTGCACTTTCACAAGACTAATCCAACGTATATGCGACTTTTTTCACAACGAGAAGCGATCAATTTACAAAATTTGTAACTAAAAGATTAACATCACTGGTTTGCTGCGAAAACGCTACACTCATACAAAAGTACCTATTTCTGAAAATAGATGGAGATAGAAAATGTTCAGTTAATCAGTCCAAATACTTTTTATTGTATTCGTCAATATCTGTCTTAACAAATTAAATATTAATAAATTCTTTAGTAAAATACTTCATAAACAATTATATTATAAGCAGAATGTACAAAGCTTTTGTTTAAAAAATAAAAGCTACGAAAATGTTTATACGTGTTCCGGTTGTAAAACGGAGCAAATGTACAGATAACAAATGATTGATAAAAAAAAAGAATAGACAATAGACTGAGTAGTAAACCTCTAGGAGGAAATAAAAAGAAGGTAGAGAAAGAAAAATGCACGATATTTCGATACCTCCCGAAAAAAAAAAAAAACAATCGATACTTACGTTCAAACAATGTGTAATATCCCAATAATGGTTTCAAAGAAAGCAAAGCTTTCCGGCATCCCCTTTACGAAGACACAATAACCCCTTACCATAAAAGAATTATCTTCGCTGTACAGAGGTCATCGAAGTGATCCAAGAATAACCGTTTATGGAGAGAAGAGGGTTGTGGGAAGAAACAGTACACACTACCGATCAACTTCGTTCAACCCCAAGAGAATCTGTCATACGGACATGACCTCAATCTAGCAAAATGGGGGATTATAGACACTTCTGAGTGAAAACTGTCCATTTAAGTGCTGACCAAATTTAATACAATATGTATTTCATAAATCTATCTATTTTGTAACCTAAATAAAACAAAGTTGCTTAGTCGTTGAACCTCTAGGTACAGTCGACCACACTTCGCACGTTGGTGGTAACAGTTTGACCTTGCCTTGCCGTTTGAGCTGGCCTAGCGTAGTACGACTACGAAGTTTCAATAGAATAAGACGCCACCTCTGGACTCTACCACCGGATACGATCAAATGAAGCCTTGCTCCTAGCCTCTGACATTCCATAGGTGCCCACGTAGGTTTATCTGAAGCTAGCAACTGAACGTAGAAATAAAATAGCCCAGAATAGTGTCAAGATGAACCGCTCCGGGCCGCCGCGCCGGTCCTAGCAGCCCCTTAAATCTTAAGATATACTTTTTAATGATACCCCATATGATAACACTATCAAAATATATTCAGTAAGAAGCAGTTTAGACTTTGAGGCTGAGGATGACAATTTTCGAGCTCGTTACATCTATACTTACTCTCTCTCGTCTTATCTACTATATCTACATCTACATCAACATTCTCAAACTTTCTGTATAAGTCGACAAAGCAACTCTTATTTCCGTAAGGATATTCAATAGAAACCTAACCGGGAATTCCGAGACGAGGTGCTAAAAAATTCGAGCTCGCTTTACTCGCTCCCGCATCCTACTTTCTTGCTTTTCGTAAATAGCCTATTGAGGAGATGAAAATGCATCTCCCTGAAAAAAAAGTATCCTGACAGTAGCAAGATCCATGGTGTAGGTAGAATAAAATTAGAATGTATTTTTTCTGTCATTATATTATATACGTATTTGCAAAATGTTACTAGAAATACCTACATAAACTAAGAGGGCCGGGGGGCCTCATTTTGTGTTGCGTACCATTATCCGGATATACGCACTTAAGCCGTGCACCCACAGCTATTCATAACCGCTCGATTCATTATCGAATTCGATTGATAAGATTCGTCTAGGGAGAACGCTACAAAATGGTAGGGTAGATAATGCTAAAACATTATCTACCCTACCATTTTGTAGCGTTGTAGATTGTTAATGTACTTGTCCAATTTGAAAACCTGCCCGTAAAACTTCAAGTTAAAATTTTGTTGCCACTTGTCCGTTGCGATTCGTTTTTTCACTTGTCCGTTGCCATTCGTGTTTCCACTAGTCCGTTGCGATTCGTTTTTCCACTTTTCCGTTGAAATTTCACTTCTACTATATGTCCCAGAACACATTTTTTTTTATTGTTAGGTATTTCGTAAAATAACTTGTGCTCTTATGAAATATAAAACGGACACAATAAAATATTGTGTTTTAAAGGGGCTCGGCACGCGCCGCGGGGGGGTCTTCAGCGGTTAATAATGATTTATTTGCTGGTTAAACATTTTCTACCATAAAAGTTACTATTTTGTAACGTGGGGAACGTTACAAAATAGTAACTTTACAAACCTTATACAATCGAATTCGATAGCTAATCGAGCGGTTGTGAACTGTGTGTGGTTTTTGTCGGTTCAAAGTACGGCTCAGGCATGCAAACTTCCTAAAATGTCTGAATGCTTAACCTGTATTGTTAATATATATCTTCATGGTGTTACCTATGAGCACAGAGTGTAGAGGCCTGATATAAGTATGTTCTAACTTTATATTATGATTGGCTCGGGCTCATTGGCTCTATGCTAACGTTTTCTTCTATGTTCTCTATGGTATATTATTCAGCTTTGGAGGAAAGTAGCTTTCTAATGATTTTCCTCGAATAATACAAAATTATCGGCATAATTAATAAGTATATGGTGTGGGGTTTATGTTTAAAAGACATTTAAAATTTGAGTGATTTGTGAAATATAGAAACAATAAGATACTGTGGGTCGTTGGAAAAGGGTAATTAATTTAGAAAGCAACATGGAAGCGCTGACAGTTCCGCCATGAATGCAAAATAAATAGAAATTGTGAAGGTTTGAAACTCATATTTATTTATTGTTTTTCATACGAACGCTGTATTGTTTGAGATGGACTTAAAAACAAGACATGACGTAACTATTATGATTTCAATTGCGCCTTTCAATCTTGCTTACAATACAAAGTCACATCAGAAGTCTCCCGCATTTGTTGGTTCTTGCTTGAATGTTCATTACAGTACCTACAGATAATGATTAAAATTTTTGAGTTGTGACAGGACAAACTTGTTAGGTACCTACTTTAAATGAAAAAATAAATAACGATTTTACGAATGGAGAAGGTATCGATTTTTCTTTACGTGTTCTTTATAATTTTTTTCAGAAGGTGGACGTCACTCGGACAGTTTAGAAACTTCACGATGTTGAGAGGTGGGCGTGGAGGCCGTCACAGTCCGGAGCTGTACCCCCACACGCTGAAGTGCTCCAACGCCAGTGACACTAGTTCTGCATACAGTGGTAGTGACACAATGACCTCAGTACATAGCTCTCTCGACATGGATATGGAGGTGGACCTTTCAGGTCTCCTTGAGTCCATTGTTGACTCTGATGAAGAGGAAGATTTAGAAGAAAGTATGGACAGCCTGACTGTTCGTGATGCTGTTCGAGAATGTCTTGAAAAGGATCCAAGTGAACGGACTGATGAAGATATAGAAATACTGTTGGAGTTCACTCAACATTTGAAAGCATTCACAAACATGACATTGACAGTGCGTCGGGCATTATGTGCTGTCATGGTGTTCGCAGTGGTTGAGAAAGCTGGAACAGTAGTCATGAATGATGGAGAAGAACATGACTCTTGGTCTGTGCTCATTAATGGACATGTTAGTATTGAGCACCAAAGTGGTGAAGTTGAACACCTGAATGTTGGTGACAGCTTTGGGATGGCTGAAGCTACACTTGAGAAATTATATCATAAAGGTGTAATGACAACAAAATGTGATGACTGCCAGTTTGTTTGTATTACACAGACTGACTATTATCGAATACTACACCAAGGTGAAGAAAATATAAGAAGGCATGAAAATGAGAATGGTGTAGTAGTATTGGTTACAGAATACAGAGGAGTGGCTGGAGAGTCAGGACGACAACAAGGCCATGTTGTTATCCGTGGAACTCCAGAACAATTAATGTTGCAACTCATCGAGGATAACTCACGTGATTCAACATATGTCGAAGATTTTCTGCTGACACATAGAACATTCATTGAAAGTCCTTTAGTTGTAGCAAAACAACTACTAGCTTGGTTCTCTGAACCATCTGTGAGAGACAAGGTTACTCGTGTGGTGCTGCTCTGGGTCAACAATCATTTTACTGACTTTGAAACTGATTCAACCATGATGGAATTTCTTGAAAACTTTGAAATTGCCTTAGAGCGTGAAAAAATGGAAAGTCAATTGAGGCTGCTAAACATAGCTTGTTCAGCTAAAGCTAGAACACGAAGTGTTACTTTATCTCGTCCTACAAGAGATGAACCTTTAAACTTTACAATATTGGGTGGATATGAAAGAGGTTATGGAATATTTATATTTAAAGTAGAAAAGCATTCAAAGGCTGAGGATGTTGGATTAAAAAGAGGAGACCAAGTTTTAGAAGTAAATGGTCAATCTTTTCAGCATGTAAGTCATGCGAAAGCAATGGAAATAATCACAGGATCAACACATTTAAGCATCACAGTAAAAAGTAATTTATTAGCTTTTAAACAAATGTTGTTAATGCCAGAAAATTCTCCAAGGCAGAGAGGCTGCTCTAATAGAGTTCACTGGCACACTGATCCCAGAGCCAGACTATCTACTGCAGAACTACTCAATGATGATCCTATAACGTTAACCCCAGTGTTTCAATCCCCTACTAAGAAACCACAGCAGTTGAGCATTAAGAAAGAACCTCAGAAAGGCTTCATGACATTGGGACCTAAGAGAAAATTACAAAAAGCTTTAATGAAAATGAATCTTCTTCCTAAAAATACAATTACTGATGGTTTACCTACTGATGACAGTATTCTTTCAAACTCGGAATCCTTAAACAAAGCAAATACTAGTACTTCCTTTTATAACTCACATAGTAATCCTGATTTAATATCTATATGTTATGATGAATATCAATCCTCTGATTATCCTGAACATGTACTCAAAGTATACAAATCTGATCAGACTTGCAAATATTTGTTGGTACACAAAGAAACAACAGCAAGGGAAGTTGTAATGTTGACTTTGCAGGAATTTGGCATCACTGATCCCAGTTCTAACTTTTCACTTTGCGAAGTGTCTGTTGCTCAGGGTGGTATCATAAAACAACACCGCTTGCCTGACCAGTTGCAAAATCTTGCAGAAAGGATTGGTCTCAGCTCTAGGTATTACCTAAAAACCAATGGAATTACTGAGAATTTAGTACCTGATGAAATGGCACCAGAACTTTTAAGAGAGAGTGTGGTACATTTTCTACAATTAAATGCAGTTGAGGTTGCTGTGCAACTTACATTACAAGATTTTTGTATCTTTCGTCAAATTGAAAGTACTGAGTATGTTGATGATCTCTTTGAACTGAAAAGTAGGTATGGCACACCAATGTTATCGCAATTTGCCGAACTTGTTAACAAAGAAATGTTTTGGGTTGTCACAGAAGTTGTTAATGAACAGACTCTTGCACGACGACAGAAAATTATAAAGCAGTTTATTAAAGTTGCACGCCATTGTAAAGAGTGTAAAAACTTTAATTCCATGTTTGCTATAATATCAGGATTGGGGCATGGTGCAGTGTCAAGATTAAGGATGACTTGGGAAAAACTACCAACCAAGTATTTAAAATTGTTCACTGATTTGCAAATGCTGATGGATCCTTCAAGGAACATGTCTAAGTATAGACAGCTGGTTACTACGGAGCAAGGCAGATCGCCGGTTATACCATTTTATCCAGTGGTTAAAAAAGATCTTACCTTTATACATTTGGGCAATGACACTAAAGTTGAAGGCATGGTCAATTTTGAAAAGTTGCGCATGATTGCTAAAGAAGTTCGCACACTTACCAATATGTGTAGTGCTCCTTATGACCTTCTTACCTTACTGGAGTTAGGTAAGCAGCCACCGTCGAATGCTATGGTTGCGTTGAACCAACTTACTACTGGAGGAGTACAGCAAGGTCAAGTGACAGTAAAAAGAAGGAAAAAATCTTCAAATGTACCTAACCCTAAAAAAATGTTTGAGGAAGCACAAATGGTTCGACGTGTAAAGGCATATTTAAATCGAATGCATGTTGAAACTGATGAAGAACGTCTTCATAGTTTATCTCTAGAATGTGAAGGTGCTGGGCCAGCTCCTGCCATCCCACGACGACGACACCCATCACCATCTTTATCTACAACAAGCAGTGCTTCATCAGCCAGTGAGAGTAAAAAAAGCTTTGCAGGTAATAAGTTTGGTACTGCATCGCCTCAAGCAGTGAGGAAACTGCTGGCTCTATCAGAACCAGCTAAAACAAGGCCACATCAACCTCGGCCGCCACCACCGGGACCCTCGCCTTGTTCGCATCGCCGCGATGGACCAGGCCCTGGTATTTGTTGTCCTCGAACAGCACATGAGAGATCCCACTCTGATACGCCTACGCCACTCCCAGTCGATCTATCGGCAGAGAGTAGTAGTGTTACATCGTTAGTAAATTTGCCACTACGAAAGACCGGGTCAGCAACGTCGAGTGACAGTGGGCACGGCTCTTGCACGGCAGCGAGCTGCGCGCGGCCAGTGCCGCCGCCGCGCATGCCGCAGGCGCCCTACACTCTGGCCGCACAAGTGGCGCGGCTCGAGCGGCTCAGTCGGGCGCATTCTCACGAGGGCGTCACGCGCCCTTATGACTATTATCACGATACTCCTGATGATGACGACGACGATCAACAAGTATCAGCTGTTTAAAAATTTAAATACTCTAATTAATTGTCTATTTATATAGTTCCCTGTTTTGTAATCTCACATGATAAATAGAAAGCACGAGTTATGTGACTTTGTTTAATATATTATTAAAAATCATGTATGTACCCTTTACAACTAAGTCTAAAGACTGTATAATTATGTTAAGTAATGTGCTAGTGTTATGTAAAATTCCATATTATAAGATCCTAATTATTAATTACAATCATTTGACCCACCAGTTTCCAGTTTTATCTAGAGATGTTTGATGTATACCAATAATAGGTGTACTATTTTATTATAATGTTGGTATATCTACATTCCGTTATTTGTATATTATTATAATAATAGTTTTCATTATTTATAATTGTGAAACTTAGACCAAATAATAATTAATGTACCTTTTAACATTTATAATTGAGAATAATTTTGTTGTAGTATGTATTTTGTGGTAGCTTTGTGGACCAACAATGGGTTTGAATGTGGTTTCTCATGGTCGTATCAAATTCTGTTAATATCATGATTTTTAATTATTATTATAATTGTAAATAATAAAAATATATTAATTAAACTCATTTTTATTTATTATTCATAAAATTAATGACGATATAAAACAATATATTTGTCAAATCAACTGACTGATTTAAATTGTGCAAGATAGTCCAGTTCCAACGGATGTAAATTGGGAGCAGGAATGACGAGGCTATGAAGCGGCGGGCCGAGGTCAAAACTTCGCATCGCATCGAGTGACATTACTGCTATTTGCTGGTCAGTAGCTCCGACTCGAGAAAGCCCCACTGCTGTGTTATTTTTGCTAATTCCTGTAGAAAACAGAAAAAATTACATGTTAACGATTGAGATAGTCCGGCTCGCGCAATCATGATTAACATTTTAAGTAACTAATCAATATTACAAAAGAATATGTGACCGGCCGATTTCGGAAATACATCACTACTCATTGCTCTATGAGTCTACATCATGGGTTCCCAACCGAGCGTATACGAGGCGGTGTGCAAATAAAATCGAGCTTGCTCTTGCATTCTACGTATACATTCTCTTAATTATTCATTTGTCACATTCCAGACAGAACTAGGAGTTAATTTGTCGACGTATGCAGAAAAGCTGAAGAATCAAAAGAATGTAGAATGCAAGTGCGAGCATTCATACAGATTAATTAATGGTACAAAGTTCTGCGAACTCGCTTTACTCGCTCTAACATTGTGCATTATTCTTTATAGTTTTTCTGCATAACTCGACAAAGTAACTCCTCTTCTGTTTGAATGATCAAAAGAAAATCTAACCTATCCAAGGGTATGCAAAATTTTATCCATCATAAAAAACCGGCAAAGTGCCAGTCGTACTTGCACACGAAGGGTTCCGTACCATACCGCCGTCCACTACTTAAACGAAGAATATTTTTCATCTTAAATTAAAAAAAAAGATAAATTTGTATTTCATAATGATACTGTGAACTACAAAGTTATTTTTTGCAGTTGCAGAAAATCGCCCATAATTAAATAAAATAACTTGTGAATCGGCGGTTTTAATATTTGTTAATTAAATACAGTATAATATGGTACATGCTACACAAAAGTTTCAAATTCCTAACTCCTAACTTTTTTCTTTTAGTTGTTGCGATAGAGCTCGTACAAAAACTGACAACTTTTACGAATCCTATTTCTTAATCTTTGAAGATGAAAAAAAATATGTTTCGTACTCTACTCGATGAACTCTTTACGTGACACCCCACATGCCAGAGTGAGAATTTTTTTTTTACACTTATGTGTATAATACGTTATATATACCTTCCGGAATAAATTCTCTAAACGATGGTGAAAACCTCATGAAAATCTGTTGAGTGGTTTAGAAGAAAAACGCGGACATACAGACAAACACGAAAAGCGACTTTAATTTATAACTAAAATTAAAAAAATCAAATTAATTTACTATATTTTATTTAGGTCATATAACCCATATTAGAAATCTTTAAATCACACACAAATAAATTCCATGAATAAATACATCATCAACACAAATTAAATCATTCAAATTCATATTCAATCAATCATCATAATTAGCGCATATTCATTAATTACAGTAATCTCTTACGTGCGACACTATTTGTAACTTGTTTGTCACAGCAGTGTCGCACATATTAAGAACGATATTGGAGCTGGCCCGCACTCTGCGCATAAGAGACGCACAGCGCTTCCGCAAGGTCGCATGACAACAGTCCGTGCGCGCCCATGCGAACATACCCGAAGCGCTGCAGTAGCAAGGCAGACCCAACATCGCTCTGAACTGAAAGCGTTGTTAAACTGAATGCGGAGGGTGCTGTAGCTTTTCTGCGTGTAATTAGCCGCAGGCTGCAGTATATGGACGTGCAATATGCTCGGAAAAGAGTTATTTTCACGCCATCCGAGCAACGTGCGAATCTGCGGGCCAGCATATTGGCTCTTTTAGATACACCCCTCTGCTCCCGTTCCAAGTCAGCATAACCCCCGAGGACAGCCGTGACTATATGTCCTAGGCACTTAAACTGAATCACCCTTTGTAAGGTTACACTATTTAAACATATAGGTGGTACATATTCAAGGCATATAGCACCGCCGGCCTCAAAGCCCATGTACTGACTTTTCTTAATATTATAAACAAGTGCATGTTTAACAGCGTAATCCTCACACGTCGCTATCAACCTCCTCACGCCACAAATCGACGCGCTCAGCAGAACCATGTCGTCTGCATAGCTTAAAATGTTGACACACACGTCGTCTACATGACAGCCGACATGCTGACTGCTCAGCGCGACGATCAGCGCATTCATGTAAAGGATGAATAACGAGATGAGAGAGTTGATAATATGTATATAGATTCTTATTACAGGTTTACTTATTATGCGCGCCATCTTGTAATGATGTTGAACCCAACGCCTCCAGCCAGGGAATAAAACTTATAAGTGTTGGGTTCGGATGGTTTCCGAACCCAACACCTTTAACTGCTCGATGGGGATGAGTCTCTTTGCCATAGTCTTTGAGACGCATATAAATATATTCTCGACTGTGACACGATAGTAAAAAATAATGCATTTTATGTGTACTTCGAAAATATGTAATTATTATAGATGGCCAGCAAAAACAAATATATATCACCGAATGGGAGATCTCCTTTACAAATACATATATTTTTCGCGTTGTCACATCACGCCCAACTATCAAGTTCTCGTGCTGAATATGCTTGCTGAAAAACCCTCTGGGTTGGAAAAATTATGAAGTTCCACTGCATTTAAAAAACGCAGCGATTAAATTATTTGAAGTCTTTTATGAAACTTAGGGCTGATTTTCCAATAGTTCGACAACTCCTCTGGGTTGGAAAAATTATGAGGTTCCACTGCAATTCAAAAACGTAGCGATTTAATTATTTGAAGTCTTTTATGAAACTTAGGGCTGATTTTCCAATAGTTCGACAACTCCTCTGGGTTGGAAAAATTATGAGGTTCCACTGCATTTCAAAAACGTAGCGATTTAATTATTTAAGTCTTTTATGAAACTTAGGGCTGATTTTCCTGGGCACGCCATAATTGTGGCGATGAGTCCCCTCTTTGAGGAGTGGCTAGAGAGGCGCCACGGCGTCCTCACCTTCCGCCTGACGCAGGTCCTCACCGGACCGAGCTGTTTCGGGAGGTTCCTGTTCCGTATAAGGCGGGAGGAAACGCCCAGGTGTCACCACTGTGTGGATCGCCCGGAGGACACGGTGGAGCATACGGTGGAGGTCTGCCCTGCTCGGGCAGAGCACCACCGTGTCCTCACGGTGGCGATCGGCCGTGGCAATCTCTCGCGTCCGGCCCTGGTTCAGGCCATGGTCCGGAGCGAGAGTGCATGGGAGGCCGTCACTTCCTTCTGTGAAGCAGTAATGCTCGCGAAGGAGGAGGCGGAGCGCGCGAGGGAGAGGCAAGATTCGCGCCCTCGCGCCCGTAGTCGCCGCAGGAGACGCCCCGGGCGTCGGGAGTCGCGAGCTGACTGCCGGCCGGCTGAATGCCTGCCGGGATTGCGAGTTTGACCGAAAGGGATATCGCGGCCCCGGCACACGGACAACGGAAGGAACACGGATCGGTTTTAGTCAGTAAAAGTCTGACACACCCTCCCGCTCCGCCCAGAGCGGGAGAAGATATTTGAAAATTTCCCACACTCAAAAAAAAAAGGGCTGATTTTCCAATAGTTCGACATTATTTGAGAAATAATTTTGAATTTTTGGCAGTTTCTCTATAACTACATAAGTCCGGGATCGTTTACGGTTTCGGCCCAAATTAAAAGAGGAACCGAATCCGCGATCTCATATCAAATCAAGCTATACATTTCCAGTACCATATCCCGCATTATGTAGGCTTTCCCTACAGTGCGGGGCCAGTTCATACTAGAAATTTGTAGCGGTTAGCGTGTTAAGTCGCGTGTGTACTATTAGTTACTATCACCATACACCACCAATGCCATTCCACTGAGTCCAACGCAAGCTTATAGCATATAACCTAACCTGTGTCTGGATTATTTTCAATGATGTGCACCAACTGGTCTGCTGCTTCTTTCACGGACATAAATTTCGGCTCCATGTACTGGCGGATTTTCTTTGTTAATGAATCTTCAGTCGGTTCTTTTACCTTGATATCTGAAATAAAATGAGAAGTTCAAAATACAAAATTAATTCTAAAATGAAAAATACTATACTATATTTTTGAGATGGAGCAAGGTATGGGTAAATTAACCGTTGTCGCTTCCAAACGGTCTAAGGAGACTGTACTCAACTTTTTGAGACATTTTGATCTACATTCTCAGATTCTGAAAAAAATGTACCGTCAGCAAGAAAATGGGCAGTTTTTACAAAAACTTTTTTTATTCCTAGAGATTCTGTGTCTTATAAGGACCAAAAAGCTCTATCGGACCAACCGTGGTTTGGTTTGGTTTGAGGTTGTACTAGAAAAGTCAGAAATCGCAAAAACTTTTTCCATACATTTCGGAATTGGAGTCTCATCTCCAACTTACAACAACCGACTGATAGAACTTCAGCAAAAAAAATTAAACTTCAAACGATACGCGTTATAGATTTTTTTCGTTTCGTCAAGATATGACTGTTCGTAATTTATTTACTTAGTGCAAGTAGGCCCAGACGGAGATGGCGGGATGAGCTGGACTCCTTTAATAAAGATTAGTCATTGGCAGCTCTGGAAAGAGAGTTGGGAGGCCTTTGCCCAGCAGTGGGACAATAATGGCAAACAAAAAAAGATATATATATATATATAGTTTATTAAATTTTTTGCACAACTAACTATTTATACTAGGTACTAAATTAAAAGTCTAACTAACTGTGCAAATATTTCAATACAAAAACAAAAGGACACTTAGCTTTGAGAACACAATGTAGATAGTTTGTTGCTTTTGAAAAAACTTTTTCCATACAAAAGTTTCTTGCGATTTCTGTAGTTCTAACTTATTTCAGGTAATTTTTTCTCAGATCGGAATCGCAAATCACAAGCAACCAACTATCTAGTTCACACTCACACTCATCACTTACATACTTACACTCATCACATTCACACATACATTTGGTCACCTTTAAGCCCTTTTCTTTTTGTTTTGAGCGTCGGAAATTATCTAATAACTTCTCCCGCCGTGTCAGACACTTACTGTCTAAAACCCACCCGTGTTCCTTCAGTTGCCTGTAGATTGCCAGGGGCCACGGTTTCTCTTTCGGACTTTCCCGCGACCCCGGCAGGCATCGGTCCTAGCGGACCCTGTCAGTTGTGCTGACATCTCTTTGAGGCGCGCGAGGAACACAACGCGCCGTAGCCCGGGCCAGAGGGCCTACTCCCTAAACGAAATCCGTAGTTTCGGCCGTCGTTATGGGCGCTTCGTTCACCGTGTCACTTACAGACATACCGTAAGCGAGAAGGAGAGCGAAGCGTCCGTAACGATGGCTAAACTACGGATTTCGCTTAGAACGGCGACGAATTTTGGACGACGAGCTACCCATTGCTCACCGTCGGCAAGCCCGCGCCTACGGTGGCCGGGAATCGACCTGCGATTCCTGACGCCCAGGGCGTCTCCTGCGGCGGCTAGGGGCGTGACGGCGCGAAACTTGCCTCTCCCTCACGCGCTCCGTCTCCTCCTTCGCGAGCATTACTGCTTCGCAGAAGGAGATGACGGCTTCCCACGCCCTCTCGCTCCGTACAATGGCCTGGACTAGGGCCGCCGCCGATCGCCTCCATGAGGACACGGCGGTGCTCCGCCCAAGCCGGACAGACCTCCACCGTATGCTCCACCGTGTCCTCCGGGCGATCCACACAGTGGTGACACCCAGGCGTTTCCTCCCGCCTTATGCGGAACAGGAACCTCCCGAAACAACCGTGTCCGGTGAGGAACTGCGTCAGGCGGAAGGTGAGGACGCCGTGGCGCCTCTCTAGCCACTCCTCAAAGAGGGGACTTATCGCCACAATTGTGGCGTGCCCAAACCTTTAAGCCCTAAGTTTGATTTATTGGTGAGGTGCATTTGTTAACCTATCTTTAAAATTCTTATTATCTATCGAAAGAGACTGGAGATCCTGCGACACAGGGTATCCCTAGAGCGGATGGCGGGATCCAGTGTCATACCTAAATATTGTAATACAAGGTGTCCAGAAAGGGTATCGGGTATTTGTTTTCGCGCCATATTCGAAACGGGGCGTCTAAAGGGTGCGGGGAGGGGTTCGTGGCGTCCGCCATTTTGTGGAGTTTTAGTCACGATGGAACAGTACTCGGGGACGCATCGCGCATTTTGCGTACGAGCGTATTATCGTAATGGTGATTCAATAGTGACTGCTCAACGTCTCTATCGTGCGGAATATCGTACACGCCACGCGCCAAGTGACGATAGCATTAGGAAATGGATCAGGATGTTCGAGAATACAGGTGCGACAGTTAAAATTCAAAACTCTGGTCGTCCTCGTACAGTTCGCGATGAAGAAACAATTGAAGAAGTTGAGGCGTCGGTTCGTCAAAATCCGTCTTTATCCATCCGAAAGCGAAGCCAAGCGTTGAACATACAACATACTGTTCAGTGACGAAGCAAATTTTCACCTGAATGGTCATGTTAATAAGCAGAATTGTCGGTACTGGGCAGTGGAGAATCCGAGACGAAAGCATGAACGACCCCTGCATAGCCCAAAGGTCGTTGTTTGGGCCGCTATGTCTGCTAAAGGCATAATTGGTCCTTATTTTCATGAAGATCAACGAGGCCGAGCAATTAATGTGAATAGTGACCGTTATTGCGATATGTTGCGAAATTTTTTGGTCCCAGAGTTGCAGGAGTTTGCAGGTTTCAACTCAAGAACGTGGTTCCAGCAAGATGGGGCCACTTGCCATACCTCAAATGACTCAATGGAAGTTGTTAACGAATTATTCCCTAATAAAGTCATTTCGCGAAGGGGTAACATCAACTGGCCTCCCAGAAGCCCCGACCTTAGCCCACTTGATTATTTTGCATGGGGATACCTTAAAAGTAAGGTTTATCAAAACAATCCGACGAATCTAACCCAGATAAAGCAAAACATCAGGTCAGAAATGGCAGCAATATCAATAGCTATGTGTCAACGTGTTATCGCCAATCTTCGTTTCCGTTTAGAAGAGTGCCAGCAACATAACGGTCATCATTTGGATAACATCATCTTTTCCAAATAATTCTCCAATTCATATGCTAATAATAAACAATAAACTTTTTTATTGGATACAAATAATTTTTGTTTCATTGAACTTACAAATACCCGATACCCTTTCTGGACACCTTGTACTTGTTTGTTTATGAATCAATAAAACTTTTATTTTTTCTTTAACAAATAAAATTCTAACGCGTATTTGTTAGAATTTGAAATTTTTTGTTGTTTTCGGCTACTCTGTCTATATTTAAAAGTAAATTGAAGTCTCATTTCCTCCGAAATGTATGGGAAATACAATATCTGACTTTTCTAGTACTCAAACCTCAGTTGGTCAGATAGAGTTTTTTTTTATCCTTATAAGAAACAGGATTGGCATAAAAAAAAAACTGTGAAATTGCCCATTTTCTTGGCATTTTCTGCACATTTTTTTTTAATCTGTGAAAGCAGATCAAAATTTCTCAAAAAACAAAGGACAGTCTCCTAAGACCGTTTTCCTGTAGCTACAACGGATAAGGTACTTACCCTTCCTGCCCCGTCTCAAAAATACACCTGTATAGTAAAGAATTTATTAAAACAAATATTTTATTTCAGAATTAAACAATTTCCTCCACGAAAATTACGATTTTAAAAAAATACGAAGATTTTTAAGTTCAGGTTGGTTTAAAATCAAAAATATTAACAGCAGTTTTTAGGGTTCCGTAGTCAACAAGGTACATAGTTTCACCATGTCCATCTGTCTGTCTGCCGCGATTTAGCTCTCTACTCTTCAAAGAGTCTCTATTCTTAGTACTAGAAAGCTGTAATTTGGCATGGGTATACATATTAATCACGCCGACAAAGTGGTAAGGTAAAATCAATACGTTGCATTTCTACGACAAAAATAATTGCGTGATAAAAAGTCGTAGTGCGCGCTCGCCCTTAATGTTTAATTAATCTTTTTTTTCCTCCGCCTCCGCTAAGATGCCTCCGTTACAACCCTAATTTACAATAAACTTAACACGGCCTGATTTGCCGCACGTTCGTATTAGAACATACGCAAACATAATATTATACCGTTTGTGTGCCTCACTCGTTCGTTTATTATAATAGAAATACATTATTATACAACTTATTCAACAGGCGCATTGTCTAGCAGTCAAGCCACACAGAAAATAACAAAAAATGTAATCTGTTTAGGAAAATTACAGTTTCGATTTATTTAAATTTCCATTATTAAACAACTACCCCTGATACATTTATGCCTGCACCATTATTTGAGATATTTCTTAAACTCAAAAGTTGAAAGTACGAGTAGTATTTGTTTAAATTTCTTAATAATTAAGGTCTGGTGAAACTAGTGCGAATCCCGCGCGGGCTGCGCGGCAAAATTCGCGAGTGCTATTATGTAGTTCTGATGACACTACAACATAAAAGAGATGTTGAGTTGAATTGATGATGGAGATGGAAGACAGACGAGAAAACTACTCAACAGTTTTCAGCAGCTACATCGTGTTTGCGCTTATTTAATTCATCTGGATAAGAAGATTAAGGGTTTGTGACAAGGAAGTGCCAATCATCATAAGGAAGTATTTCCTGTTAGCATCCGGTATATTTCAAGGCTGCCCATTGCTACTACGACTTTTTGGCAGGTTTCCAGTACTTACATAAATAAATTACTGTTATTACTTGCCTAATAAACAAAGGGTGTGTAAGTTTCGTGAGAAATTTGCAACAATTTTCTCAAAGAAACTATCGGGTTTCCATGTATCCGTCCAGTAAGGTATTGAAACAGTTTCTCCAAAATTATACAACTGTAATCCACAACAGCTTACAGCATTCATTATTGAAGCATTATGAATAATCTGAAAAGTTAATAATTAAGTTATTGTTGGTACTTATTTTCTGTCCGAATTTAAAAATCTCACGAGGTTTGCTGGTAGAGAACCCAATTCTGGATTAAGCTCGCCTATGTTCTAGGCGAACTAACTACTTTGATTGTAATCAAAGAAGTTCATAACTGGTTAGTTATGAACCAGTAGTTTATGTGCGTGTGGTGTGAGGGCCACTTTGTTAAAGCTCTTTGAAAATGTGCTTAGGATTTAGTGAACATTCCCAAAGAATTGTGAAAGTTGGAATCAGATTTTGTGAAAGTCAAATAACCGAATTATGGACTGTAAAGTTGGGCCCTCAGTTCTCACATAGAGGATTGAGGGCCCACGTGAATCTGATAAACTATGGACAATACAGAAAAAGTCTTAATGCCAAAAACTAAGCTAATGCCAAACAAAATTTGTGAAAACAAGATATTATCGCAAAACACTGTCCTACTTTGTTTATCGTCGTACAAAATGGGCTGAGGGCCCATTTTGTAACATCACACAGAATCGCCACTAACAAAGTATATAAAATGAGGGTAAGAAGAAATTATTGTCTCCCTACTCACATACACAATAAAAAAATAGTTGATTTCGGTATCTATTAAGATTTGTAGTTTTATCATAATTCTTATTTGTAACAAATAACACCAATTTGTTGCACAATTTTTTTCACAAAGAGAGACGATTTTGTATTTGTCTTATCTTTCATACGATAAGCGTAATAAAGCGAAAACAAAAGAAATGGAGGACTGAGGGCCCGAATTTGATCAAGGTCATAACTTTCATACAACAAAAAGTGGTGACCTGTTCTTGCTTTCACAAATTCTCACGATTTATTTAGTAGCATATAGGACTTCAAAAAGTAGCTGTAAGTTAATGATTTCATTTTATTTGCGTAATAATTTTGTACGAAGATATACAAAGTAGGACAGTGTTTTGCGATAATATCTTGTTTTCACAAATTTTGTTTGGAATTAGCTTAGATTTTGGCATAAAGACTTTTTCTGTAGTGTCCATAGTTTATCAGGTTTAGGTGGGCCCTCAATCCTCTATGTGAGAACTGAGAGCCCAACTTTACAGTCCATAATCATAGTAGTAGTAGTCATAATTCGGTTATTTGACTTTCACAAAATCTGATTCCAACTTTCACAATTCTTTGGGAATGTTCACTAAATCCTAAGCACATTTTCAAAGAGTTTTAACAAAGTGGCCCTCCACCACATGCACATAAGAAGTTAGTTAGTCCTTACGGTGGTTACCGTAAGGACTATTCTTGCTTGCAGTGTCCGGGGGCTATAGAACCGGGGCAGTAACAGATGTGGTCATCATATTCACAGGATATTGTTCTGAAACTGGTTAGATATGAACTTCATTGATGGTACATAAGCTATCCGTGTTATAACTATGCTTTTGTAATCTATATAGGTACAATAAAGAATAAGTTATAGTCATAGATATGAAACTGCCTACTGAGAGAATCATTACTATTATTGTAGAACTTATGTGTGCCAGAACTAGAAAGGCTTTTGACCAAAACAAAACTGTACAATGTATTTTTTAAATATCATTTAAATCTGTTTTTTATTGTAAATTATTTCAAATCCAAAATGATTTTGTGTTATGAAATTATGACACACATGAATATCTCAGCCTACTTGTCATATTTTTATTTCGTAAACTATTATTATCTAACTTTGTTTATTTCTAATAAGACAGCTCTGATATTTATTTTGACCACATAAGTTCATTCAATATTGCTACCTGTGTTTTTACACCAAATTGTTTAGCCCGCAGCAACATGTCAGTGTGGGTAGTGGCTCCCAAAGGGTCACCAACAACCAGCAAGGCGACATCAGCATTCTTAGCTTCTAATAAAATGTCATCAATTGCACCCTCACATAATTCTCGGTCTGCAAGCACCAATGGTCGACCATAATAATCTTCCTGAAATTAGAACGTTTCAAACCAGACTGCCTTTTTTATAGGTAATCACACACATTATTTAGATCTCGGTACGCCATTTATTACGTATCTAGTCTAATACGGTATTTAAATATTTACCAAAATATCTTTTCCAACAGTGAGTATTGAAGTATAACCTTCCAACAAAACTTTGTCACATTTTCGAACAATTTCCAAGCCTTTTACAGTAATGTCCTTAGCGTCACCTAATCCTAAACCTATTAAATAGAACATTATTTCATAAAATAATTATTACATTTATACAATTCAAGTGGAGCAACGTTTGCCGGCCGGTTCACGATTTACTTTGTAAAAATTGCTAATAAATTGATGTTCGTGAACGTGATTTCGTTTCGTGCCACAGTGCCTCAGCAACTCAGCACTTCAGTGACATTGAGATATTTGACATGACATGACACCACAGCAGTCACCAACACCAAACACATCTATTCTATTCTATTTTTCCTTATACTTCATTGACACATTGACACTGACAGGGCTACCGGTTACCACCATTGAGATATTATGTCTATGGTTACCAAAAAATATTATTTTAAAAAGGTATCGATATAGCTCAACCCTTATTTAAACCGTTACCGGTATATTTTTGAGGTTTAACCGTAACCGCTTTCACTCCCTGTTATAAATAACCCATACCATCCATTGAGATAGAACGATACGACGAACGTAGTTGATTTATTCCGATTAGGCACTGTTTTTTTTTAGAAAAACGGCACTAAATCTCGTAATATGACGTATGTCATAAAATCATAAATAAATAGTTACATCACCGTGTGCAAGGATATAACGGTTAGTCTCTTCGTTTCAGAGATATAAGCATTAGCTCCTTACATTTTATTTGCAAAAAAAAATAAGGTGCCGTAATGGGGAAGAAATCGCAAAGCTATGAATAGGTGGCACTGCTAACGCATTGCTCTTAACATCGCACTGTCATTTTGATCTCTCAATGTTTTTCAGGTTTAAAATAATTAAAACAGGAACTAGCGTGAGTTTTTTGATAATTTAATATATACTATACCTCAGTTGAACTGAAGAACCAAGGAGCTTCACTAAGAGGCCGAAAGGCGGATTTGGTCAGCAGGTATTTACAGCCAATTTTATTGTTAATAATAGAAGTAAATAACCCAATTTTATAAATAGCAACATGTCGTTCATTTATTATCGAAGTGATTATAAACTTTTACGTACTTACACAGTAGTTTTATAACATATTCGATGTTTCATGAGCTACGAACATAACCTAGAAATTAAAATCTGAATTTGGTTACAGAATCGAATCATTTGACAGAGATTTGAATTTTGGGATACCTCAGCAGCATGAAACTGATGATACCAAGATGGATCAGTCAGTTATCATGACATAAATAGCAGCTCAGCTTCCATCCATAACAAAGCAACATATTCATCTTTATTACAATGATTAAGTATGTACATATGATGAGGTTAATAAACGTGTATTATATTTAATATAAAGTTATTATACAGCGCGGCATTTTTTTGTCAGATGCCGTCCAAACTTTTTGGAATCAAGTTTTGTATGTGGTTTCACAGCTAATTTCAGCCAAGCGTTACCAGCGACACCCTCGGCAAAAGTTGTCAGTTTTCTTCCCCATTGTGGCCTACCTGATTGTATCCTGGCTTGACATTTTTCGTCGGTTATTTAAAAAAAGTCTGCTGTTTCATAGAAAAGTGCAATACCTACGCGGTCAAAATGTATGGAACAGCAGATTTTTTTATTAACCAACGAAAATTTTTGTTCTGAATCACGTACTGAATCCATGGTAACAGTATTCGCGTCGATGTCCCTGCCACCCTGTATATTACCCAACACTACCCATTATACGCCTACGTCCACAGTAGTTAATATATGGCTGATGATAAGGAGACACTCATACCCTCCTTCGTCATATATTATACCGCTGGGTTCCATGAACTATACAATTATAAGAAAACACTGCTGAACTATAATTTACGGCTTATAAAAAAAGAGGTACTTCTATACAGAATGTTCGGCAGAAAGTTGAACGTACGAAAATGGCGGATCCGTGGGGCCATCTGCTACGTGTTTAGGTCCAATAACAAGACCAAGGCCACAAGATTTTATTTAATGATTTTTTTTAAATTTAAACGAAATTCGTGGTTGCTTGAATTTCAAACGTCAATAATTTAATTTAAAAATAACAAAACTGGCAACATTTATTTTTTTCTAGAATAATTGTAGAATCAAATACGTAAAAAATAATTTGGTTCGATATTAATTAATTTCACTTTTCGCAAATGTCCTTCGCAATCCTTTCGGTGAAAAAAGTCCCAGGCAGTTAAAATTGGTGAATTGTTCTAGTTGTTTTAAAAGAAATTGTGCATATTGCAAACCGTTAGATTGGGCATGAACCAAAGATGTTTTCCTAAAATTAGAACTGCTCTTTCACTGTTAGTTTTTTTTTAACGCAGTTCAAAGTCGGGCTTTCGGTATTTATTTTTGATTTCTTTGTAGTATAAGGGCTCGTATTTACTTTTCTAGCAATCATCTGCGTCAAATACGAATTTTATAAGACCTTATAGTTACTTTAGATGAATATAAAAATAAAATGTTGCCAATTTTGTTATTTTTAAATGAAATTATTGACGTTTGAAGTTTTGGCAGCGACAAATTCCGAAAAAAATATATTTAAAAAATTCTTGTGGCCTGGGTCTTGTTATTGGGCCTAAAAACGTAGTAGACGGCCCCACGGATCCGCCATTTTCGTATGTTCAACCTTCTGCCGAACAACCCGTATATATTAAAAAATGCTCCTGATATATCGTATTTACCCGACTATGGCAAAGCCAAAGGAGAGTAATTATTTTAACCAGCTACATGTATGTTTGCATGTACTCGTCGTATTTTGACAAACGAAGTATCTTTAGAAACGTCTAGTACATATAAACGATCCTAATCTGTACATCTCAAATTTTCACAAGATATTCTTCTAACCAGATTCAATAGGTAGCGTATCCATGCGTTGCTGCATTATTACCACATATATGTTTTATTGTATAGACGAAGAAGTTTGATTATATATATAGACTGGAAGCCGAACTCAACATAGTTGGGAAAACCCAACTATGTTGAGTTCGGCTTCCAGTCTAACTGGATGCAGCAGAATACGAGTATTTTACATTCCGCCAAATAAAATAACGTAATATTCTTAACTTTCCCATCGTGCCCTACTTTTGAAGTAAATGTATGGTTAACTTCGTAACCGTATAGAAGATAAACGAATGAATGATTGAAGCTTGGATAGAAATAACAGATCAGAATAAAAACTTGTGAATCATAGGCGTAGTGTTGGGGGGGCTCGGAAAGTTAATTAAGCTGTAATTATGACCAAACTAAGAGAATGCAAGAGCGAGCTAGAAAATTGGAGCATCATGACATGTAAGAGCTTGAGAGTTGGACCGCTCCTGTAGCTTGAATTTTTTTATATTTTCATAAGGCATTCATTCATTACGGGATATTATTTATATTATCAATAAGAATTGAAGATTTTTTTCTTAAACACGTCCGGGGGGCTCTCATACCTTGGAAATTCAAAATTCAAATATGATACGGGGTATCATATTTGAATTTTGAATTTCTTTATTTTGCATAAAATATGGTACAATAGGTCTTAACTTAAATATAAGAAGTTCCACATATCTTGCTTACTTACTATTTCAGCATGCAAAAAAATACCTTGTAATAAAATTATATACAAAAACACTTCACTTGTTACTATTGATCATGAAGTAAAAAATAAAATAAATACTAATAATAAAATAATAGATACGCCTGATACGGCGGTAGCTACGCAACTGATCTTATGATCGAAATGATCCTGCTAAATGGAATAAAGTTCAATGGTTCAATGCAAGGAGCTCAAATAAATCTATAAAGTACCTATTAATTCCATGGTTCAATGTCACATCAACTGTCACGTTATTGTCAACGTCACAATTCGTTTTATTATTCTATCTGTGGCATTTTTCTGTGATTAATACATGTAGTATTGTTTGATTTAATTTTATTTATGTAAATTGTTTGAAATCATACGTTATTGTGCTGAAAATTCAATGATTATGTTTTACAATTGTTATAAATTAAAATCATGATATCTAGAAAAGGTCAAAAAGCTGTTAACGAGGGTGTGGTTGGAAAATATATAAAGAAAGATACTCCTCCAGATTTACCCAGTAAGTTTGCCATTGGAATATGTTAACAATCAATACCTTCTTCAAGACTTGTTTGTGATGTGTTCAAATAATTTAATGTAACCCTATAAAATCGTGATCGTTAAAGTGTGCACTTACTTTCATTTTCCTTCAGTTATAAATGTGTGGACAACTGGTCACAATAAAAGACCTCGAAGTCAGCCTTTCGGCGCGAATGATGCCGTCTCGCAAAGCCATGAGAATAAATTTGGCAAGGCACAAACTATGAGTGGACATGCAGGAAAATATACACCCAGTGAGTCAGTACCAAATTTAGCACACAGGTAATAAATAGCAAATAATTTAGTAATTTATGATAACATGTTTATGTCTATTGCTTCACTCTGTTTCTTATAATCATTTTGTTGCAGGTTTGCCAGTTTATCCACTAGTGATACAGCTAGTACATCAAACAGCTACAACTCTCAATATCTCTTAGATTCAAATGTGGTAATAAAATACTATTGGAACGTGTTGATGAATGTTGTCTAAACAATGACCATATATTTTTTAAACTAATTTATGTTTTATAGGCTTCTCATACAACTTTAAACGAAAGAGACGACTCATTTAGCAGGCAAACTAGCTACAGGTATTATAGGCAGCAACAACAAGAAGATCCAATATACCAGAATCAACAACAGGTATCTTCATTAATATATCCAGCGTCAACTAATGAGACACAATTGATGATTTATTTTCATGAGACACCTACCTAAGTCTTATTTCGCTTTGTGAATTATATCAATGAGTATAGATCTTATCAAGTGAAACTAAAAATATTGAATTAAAATGGCATTTATTTAATCAAACCTCTAATACTTCTCATTTTGCACTCCTTAAAACAGTATTGAACATTCCACAAAAAGAATTCCTATTTTTGGCTTATTAAAAAAGTTCCAAGTAACTGCGACCTACTTGAATGTAGCGCTTGTTTCACTTGCTCGGCTCACGAGCGGTTGGTCACAGTTCTAACCAAACCCATTAGGTTGGGGTGCCCTATTCATTATTAGAAGGTCAATAACTTGTTAGGGTTCAGTTAAATATTTCCCAATTCAAATGGTGCGTGGACAGCTTAATACTCCACTATCTAAGTACTAAACTAGTATATTCCTTACCACTTACCAGGTTCAACAGCAAAAACAACAACAATATGGATCAAGGGAATCCAGCATGCCAAGATTGTCTTCCAATATGAGCTTAACACCAAGACTACATTCCCCTTCTCCACATTCATTACGTCTTCAAAATTATACAGACTGTAAGTTTTGTACTATTATTAACTAGCATTAGCACAAAAATTAAGTCCACGTGAATAAAGCCACGGTCGCCCCTGGCTTTGTTCACGTGGACTTAATTTTTATTTACACCCCTTTTACAAGTTACCGTTCGTAAATTAATATTTAGGATCATTATCATTCATTTAGATAAAATAAGTATTCGGGTTAATTTTCGGTCCTTTTGATCACGACATGTTGTGGTGAAAAGTTTCTTTATTAAATAAACCCAGTCGCGACAGGGCCAGTTTAAAAAAAAATTGGTGAGTTTCCATTATATGACTTCCAACATTATTTATACCCATTTTCGCGTTAATTGAAGCTAGCAGTCCAGCTTGCCTTAAACGACCGTAAGGTGTCGACTTTTGAAAAAACCTGAAATACGTAATTTTTTGTCATAAGCATTAGTACCGAGTTTCGAGTAAATCCGAGAGCGCGTAAATAAAAATTATTTCCTAACTTCAGTCATGACTTGAAACTAATAGTGACGAATTTTATTATTTACTGAAGCAGGTATTGCCAAGTGTCACGTTTATAGAACAAAGGAATAAGTTTGTTGATAAAAACAAAATCCCCCCTTTTACCTCCTTAATGGGTGAATTTCCAAAAACGCCTTCTAGTACTCCTCTTACACTATAAAAGAAAGCCTTGTGCAAAATTTAATGTTTTGGCTGTGCGTTGATAGGTCAGCGAGTCAGTTTCTCTTTTTACTTACATAGATTAGATTTAACTCATTATTTATATAAACTGTCTTTACTCCTGTATTCCCGAAGTGGCAGATGTTTAGTGTACTCCTCCTTTTTTTTGGCTTATAATTTTATTCTTTAAATCCCTATTTGTAACGAGATTCAGGTATTATGATATCATAAATTTTTTCGTGTACATGAAATATACTCAACTATTTTCAATCTTGTATACATTTTTATGGTTGTAGCATACGCCACAGCAAGCCAGTCATCACCAATATACTCAAATTGTGTGAGTACATCAGTTCTACCGTACAATAAATCCCATGGAAGTAAGATTATCACTGGCTCTCAAGGTATCTATATTTTTTTTTCTTCCAAATATTACTTACTTCAGTTTTCACTTTGTCCCTGCAACTTGATTCCAAAAGGTATGAGCTTTTTGAGAATGAACTGCTGACCTTGTGTCTTTCAGCAAAGAAAGTCCATACATACACATCGCACACACTCACCCCCACATGCACATCACCCACACACGTCACACACCCCCACAGACACATCAGTTTTTAAAATTATCTGTAAACCATTAAAGTCGGAAATTATGATAACGTCGGAAAGCACTGTGAAGGGTTCTGTAGTCGGGATTACTTGGGATGAGTATTAACGCATGCTCAATATTGATTTTATCAACAGCAAAAATAAGTTTGTGTTTCATAGTACTTAGATAATCTCAAAGCAACTGAAAAATATTTTCGCGGTTATATAGATACATAAACCGAAAACATCGCATAAAAAATCACTTAGCAACATCATCATCTTTTAAATTATGGTATCCAACGATACGCTTATGTGCATTGAATATGTAATTTTTTTCATGCCTTGGTTACAGTGTCACCCCTAATACAAACAAATAATTATTTGTTTCGTAATTTCCACGCCACGGAACCCTAAAAAAAGTGTAAACCCACTTTCGTTGGTTACTGGATAAACAATAAAATTGATTGTAAAAAAAAAAATTGGGAACAAAACAAGTATTTTATGTCTAAAATTAATTCAACTTACGAACGTATTTCGCCGAAAAACCTAAATAAAACCTGTTGTAGGTTCTGATGAGTGTGAGCTTCCGCTGCCTCCTGGATGGTCCGCAGACCGGACTCTTCGCGGGCGCCGGTACTACATGGACCACAACACGCAAACTACCCACTGGACCCACCCACTGGAAAGTGTGCCACAACCATGGCAAAGAGTTTCCACACCGCACCATGGTGTTTATTACTTTAAGTAAGTAGTCAAATTATGATAAAGTAACCAAACAAATCAATAACGCAACGCGCAAATTCATGATTCTGCCTTAAAGAGTACCTACTACAAAAAATACATGCATGTACTTGTAACAGAAATTCTGATTTGATTTGCGCATCGTATTTCAATAAACCAGATTTGTTAAACATATTGTTTAGAATTAGAGATGAAACGTTTATCCGGCAACAGTCCGGTATCCGGTACAAATTTTTACTATCCAGCGGGATATCGGATAGTAGGTCAACATCTGGCGGATAATCAAAATGATAATGAAAATTGAAAGACTATTTAATTCATATTTATAAAACAGTCCAAAGTCAAATAAAACCACAAATCTTTGACGACATTGTCTTTTACGAAAAAGTTTAACTTGTTATTTTATTTACAAATTATGTTACTGAACGTAATTTGTAAATAAAATAACAAGTAAACAAAAAACAAAACCAAAAAAAAATCAATTACCTCAAAAATAATCAAAACAGGTAAAAGTGATCTCAATTAGCAACTCATATCGTCAGTCAATCGTGTCAGTAGCTAGCTGGTCGTACAAGCCTCGGTACCGCAGGGTTATTCAGATCGTGCTAAGTTTTGCCGCATATACAGCTCGGTTATTTGGTGGGATACCGAACATCCGGTTAGCCACAGCCAGCCGGAAATTCGATAACCGACCAAATAACTATCCTTTTCATTAACACGTTTATAATCAAATAATGCTTGTTCATTTGTTACAGTGAAATAACTCATCAGACAACATACGCGCATCCTTGTTTAGTTGGGGGCTGTTATTTAGTCAGTCCGTATGTTCCTACTCTCGTGCCGCCTTATTTACTTGAAGAGATACCCCACTGGCTCATCGTTTACTCTAAAGGTACCATGTTCATGTGCAATATCCAAAATATATTCATCTCCCTAAGGGCTATTTTTGTGCTCATTGCAAGATAGAATCTGCTTTACCGACTCAGCGTTTTATATTTCGTCGTAACGTCTCCTACCCCGGTAATAATTAGTGCTGACTTGATTAAGAATTTGAAAACTGACGAAGTTAAAAAAGACTTGTCTTGTACAGTCACGAGCAATAATATATATACATTGTCACATTTTCTAAAATATCTTAACTTCCACCATTCAAAAAATATGTGTACGACTTTTTTTTCTATATTACCTAACCATCAAACCGTGTCAAAACTGGGTATACATTGGTTTCACAGTAATCTAACTGAAACAAAATCAGTAAAAAGTGTACACTTCCAATGTAACATTTAAGTATCCATGACAATTTCTATAACATGTGTGCATGTAATAGAAATTGTATATGTGTTATTGAAATTGTCATGGATACATTAAAATGACGTTGAAAGTGTATAACTACTTTTTCCTGTTTTTGTTAAGTTTATTCATATACTATTGTATAATACAATGGTTTTCGAATTCAGTGTTGATGATTGTTTGTTTTGATTCCAAGCTCTGCGGATACTTTTGTTCTTTGCTGTATTATTTTATTTCGGATCCTGTCCCTAAGAAACACCAAAAATTGCTCGCTGAGCGACAACTACAATGCGATGAATACATTACAGTTTTATGTATAAATAGTGGTTGGTTACTGCAATAAAACATGAGCTTACAGAATCAGTGTTGTAAATCATTATTAATAATGCCTGTTAGACATAATAGCGTAGTTATGCGTAGAATATATTAAATTTGGACACTGACTTGACTGAGACTATTGCAAGAATTGAGTACCTACTATTCGTATGCTTCTATGAGAGCTATTGCGTTTAGACTTGTGTGATATGCTTGCCATACGTGAACGCCATTATAGAAATTGGGGTTCCATAGAAAGTATACGAAAACCTTTAAAATATATGAAAACCTGACATTTTTACGGGAGGGCACTGTTGTTGTATCACAACTGGTGTTGCTGGGATCGGATGATGAATAAACCAGAATAGGTATTTATACGTTTATAGATGTCGAAAACTTTCTCTAAACTAATATTGTTGTATAAATCATCAAAACGGACTTTCATAGAGTTATGCTAGTCTTAGTTTGTGCATTATTGATGCTGGAGTATTTAGCCAAGAGTTTATGTCATAATTAATGCTAATATAGGTAGGTACATATCTTGTAAAAGTCATATGATTTAATCATGTAAACGTTTTTGAGACTTTTTTAGAAGATCTCTGCTCTTGATCTTGATAAGGCATTTGAAAATGCGTTTACAAGTAAGATAGGATTGAGCAAAGCTAATATATGATATTTTTAGATCCGAAGCATTAAATGCTGCGGTAGTTAAGAGCATTTTCCTAGTTGGGTAGCTACCTTTCTGTAACATAATATGTAATAACGCAAATGATTTTGTCAATTAAATAAAATTAAAACTTGGTTTCATTTTGAACCCAAATTGCGACTCATTTCCAAGCTTAGCTGCTTGAAACTGCTGCTTTGTAATTGTTTATATAATTTCGAAACTGTACTGTATACATGATTTTGAAATTAGAATTTGAAAATTCTACTACGGAGCAGGTAAATCAAGACTTGAGAGCAACATTAGGGGTTCATGCTCCTCCATATTCTACGGTTGCGCGTTGGTGTGCTGAGTTCAAGCGAGGAAGAACTTCCACTAACGACGACCCACGAACGGGACGCCCCATATCGGCAGTGACTGAACAAATGATTAAAAAAGTTGAAAATATTGTCTTGGCGGATCGTCGTGTTACTGTTCGTTTTATAGCTGAAGAAGTAAAGATTTCGATAGGAAGTGTCCATAATATTATAAACGACCATTTGGGTATGAAAAAAGTGTCAGCGCGCTGGGTGCCCAGAATGCTTTCTGACGCGCAGAAACAAACTCGACTGAGAATTTCACAAAGCTGTTTGGATTTGTTACAACAAGATCCTGACCGATTTTTGGCTCGATTCATGACTATGGACGAAACATGGCTTCACCATTATGACCCGGAAACAAAACAACAGTCCATGACTTGGAAGCGACCGTCATCTCCAACTCCAAAGAAATTTAAGGCGATTCCATCCGCCG
The DNA here is from genome assembly GCA_947364205.1 of Agrochola lota. Taxonomy (NCBI): domain Eukaryota; kingdom Metazoa; phylum Arthropoda; class Insecta; order Lepidoptera; family Noctuidae; genus Agrochola; species Agrochola lota. The sequence goes on along the minus strand of OX376235.1, from coordinate 11,574,074 downwards.
GAAAGATCATGGGCTCTCTTTTCTGGGACAGCTAAGGGGTGGTAATGATCGAATATCTTAATCATGGAGCCACTATTACGGGGACTATGTACGCAGGACAAGTAACACAGTTGCGTGAGGAAATACGCAAGAAACGGCGTGGCAAACTCGCTGAAGTTGTTTTGTTTCACCAAGATAACGCCCCTGCGCACAAGTCCAGAGTTGCGATGGCTGCCATTCAAGAAGCTGGCTTCGAATTGATGGAACATCCTCCATATTCACCGGACCTTGCTCCTAGTGATTTCTACCTATTTCCGCGCTTAAAGCAATATCTCAGGGGCCAGAAATTCGAAGATGATGACGGAGTAGTCGCCGCCGTAAATGATTTTTTAAGGGATCAGGAAGAAGATTTTTTTAGAAAGGGAATTTTAGGATTAGAGAAAAGATATACAAAGTGTATAAACCTGAAAGGTGACTACGTCGAAAAATAAAATAATATATAATAAAAGATAATTGCGTCTTACTCATTCTCACTATTTATTGAACACCCCTCGTACTTTTGCGATTTAAAGTCGCTAAATAAATTTGAAGTTTAAGGGCGTTTCTATGTTATTGCTCGTGACTGTACACTCAATTAATATTATACATGATGAGTAGAAAGGCTTTAAAACAGCAAATACTTCTTGAAAGTAATTTGTCACTTGAGGCTTTTTTGGATAAATTAATAAAATTTCCTGCGCAACTCCCAATTATTTACTTTTTTTTCTTGCCTAGGATGCACTAAGCTATATATTTTCCACAAATAGTTATCTGGCTATTGATAAAAAGCTGTAAAATATTGTTTTACAGCTGATCAAGAACTTGACCACAAATTACGTTGGAACATGTTCAGGCTGAGTGAGCTGGACTGCTACTCTGACATGCTGACGCGGCTCTACAAACAAGAGTTACAGCTTATTGTGATGAAGTATGAGCGATATAGGTAAGAGTTTAATTATATATCTTAAGCCATAAAAGCACTAACTGCCAATAATTTTTTTAGTTTAATCGTCGTAAACGTTGGCATTACATAACAATATGAGCTTGTAGCACTTGTGTGCAAACTACTATGATGTATTTATTTTATTATAATTTTTGGCCTATGTTGTCCCACTGCAGGGCAAAGGCCTCCTTTTGTCCTTTCCACTCCTCTCTGTCTTGAGCTAGTGTGAACCAATCCTGTCTGAGAGCGTCAAGCTCGTCCCGCCATCTTCTCATGAGTCTGCCAGGATATCGCCGGACGATTTCTGGGACCCACATTGTGCTAGATTTAACCCACGACTCATTCGACATGCGGCAGACTACCATTAATATCTGCCATCAAGAGCATGACGACGGCATTGACGCCAAGAAGATTGCATTCTAAGAGGTGACACATCTTTTTGAAGCCGATGCAGCATCATATATTTTAGCGTTGCTTGTCTCGTCAGAAATTTATGGTATTTCTTCGATGTCTCATATTTTATTTGTGCTGCCACTTGTAAGCCTTCTACAAATGATCGCATATATTTGTCGGCATGTTGACGACAGCTACAGAAATGAATGGATGAATCATGAAATCAGATAAGTATTAATGCCGAACTGTAAATAAATAGTAATGTATTTTTCCTCGTGAAGTCGTGACTGTTCGGCGCGACTTGCACTACTTTTTGTTGTCTCGTCTGGAATAAGACTATTTGGCCGACGTACCTATAGTATCTATTCTGGAACATATGCAATCTCACCCTACATACAGTTTACATTGGATGCTGTGAGTTTGGTCTTTGACATGTTCATTCGAAGTCCAATCTCGAGGCTCGCCTTATTTAGGCCACTTAGCATTTTACCTAAACCAGCTGCCGAAGATAAAAATAGCACGATATCGTCGGTGAAACGGTCGGGGTTGGTCAACCTTTTTTCGCTAATGACTATGTCTTTATCTGCCTAAGCACGCGTAGCATGTCCACCGTAGAAACGAGTTTTGTCGACGGAAGAATAGACAAAGTGACAGTTAGACAATCACAATCTGTCATTTTGTCTATTCTTCCGTCGACAAAACCCCACAGAGTACTTTTATATATACCGTTTCTGAAAGTGCTCATGCTACGCGTGCAGATGTCAGATAGGCTTTTAAAAATCTTTTCGGGGGTGGCAGAGAACAGTTTAGGGGACAGCAGGTGAGTACTATTGCGGCATATGGTTCTCAAAAGATTTACATAGGTGGTCTTTATATTTTGATTTAGAAGTGCCTTATATTAAGGTGAAAACTGTCAAACGTTTTGGCGTAGTCCGCGTAGTAAACGAATGCTAGATACAGAGATTATGAATTCAGTGATTGAGAAATAAAATTACTTTTATAAACGATTTATATAAATGAGACACCAGACTGATGGGGCGACACTTATCAATATCAGATTTAGCACCTTTTTGTGTATCAGAATTATTGTGGAATGACAGAATTCAGAAGGAGATAAATCAGTTTGTAGTAGTTGTAGTGGGCAGTTTGTTATAGTATAGTAGTTTGCACACAGCTAATGGTTTGATGACCTGCTTTTACATAAGGTTTCAAGCTTACTGGAAGTCTATATGGAAATAGTGCTTTAACTATCATCGATTTAAAGCCCCATTGTTATAAATGACTCGTTAAGTAGTAACAACAGTCCACAGTTCAGTGAAATTCCAGCAGTCATGTACAGTATTGTGTTGGCTAACGTGGCTAACATGGGATAACCAAGCACAAATTATTTGAGATGAATTCATATTTTAAAGTGTTTATTATGTTACAGGTCTGCCCTCTTACAAGAAATCGAGAGGAGGCGACATGCCATTACGTATCATGCACACTCCAATTGTTGATATTGTATAAGTTTGCCTAATTGTACTGTGATCTTACAAAATCAATATTCTAGACAGTTATATAATAACTAGAGTAAACGTAAATTTAAATGTTAAGAATAATATTAGTACCTACTAAGTTTGTACAATTTGTTATTTAACTGCTGGAGAAAAATCTTTTTGAAATGAATTTGTTAATAACTAATTGATTGGTGCCTTATTGTAAAATAAAATATTTTATTTTTCTCTTAACTTTTTATTGACTTTGAAAATGACTACTATTACTACCAGGACCTATTTATTCATTTAAATTCTCATTATCAGAACTAATATCCTTTTCATCGGTTCTCACTCCTTGTCCATCTATAATATCATACTCATCAACTTTTTTAAGACCAGATATTCTGTAAACCTTTGCATTTTTAATACCTAATGTTTGTGCCCATGCTTCACCTGAAACAGATGAAACATTAAAATTACACTTGAATACATAAGTAAATAATAAGAGTCGATACCTTAGATAATAATTTCAGACACATAATAAAAACAGTAATTAGAAGTTCCCTGTAACAGGGTGAATTTAGGGATAGCACTTTGAAAGGATTTCAACATTGAATTAAAACAGTAAAGAATCTAGAGGCCTTGTTGACATTATTTAGCATATTAAGTTACCATACACTCATTCTTGCAGTTATTATGTGCTGCTGCCGCATCTGCATCTATCGTGACAAAGCAATGCGTGCCGAAGCATAAGATATACACAGTGCTCAGTCAGTGTGTATGTGTCCAACACTATTCAAAATAGTATGACTACTGTAAATGTCACAATATCTGTCAGAATCTTTTTTTGAAAATATTGTGCAACAAGCATATTGATGTTGTATAATATACTGTATATTATAGCTAATATTTTCATCCACACAGACTAACAATTTTATTCTAATAATTATTTTGTTGTAACTTTTATAGTCGGTATCTACAATCAGAGATATAAATCAATGGCTACAATCACATAGACTCAATAGTAATCAAATCCTTCTTAATCCTTAGCCAAACGTCTCTGTAGTGTTATGAAAGTCTAGTTGGAAATTACCAGGTGGAGTAGAGTGCTCCTCGTCTGATTTTATACCATAATAGTGAGCCCAGTCAGCCTTTCCCTTGTAAACATTATATACCACTAAACCAAAAGCATTCCAAGCTAACAAGCCATAGGCTATACTGAGTCGTTGTTTCCATAGTATTGCTGTATCTTCTGGTATTGGCTTGGTCCTTTTGCGGACAAACCGGTGCCACCACTTGTGAATCATTTCTTGCAATGGTATTAGTTGTGTAACATTTTGAAACCTAATATTTTAGGTTAGAATAATTGGAGGGCTGAATGATGCACGAGTGAGTAGGTAGGTACGTTTATAGGTAAATTGTTTTTGGAACGGCTAATTTAGGTAGATGTAATTACAATTAAAAATTAGAATTCTGTTTTTGACAATTGACAATAATTACAATTGTGTCTGACATGTGTTTGACTAGTGGTGTGGTGGACTACTGAGAGTGACTTGACAAGCTATCTATATCTATCTAGTCTGTGGACTTGACGGTTGCCCGATGTGAGTGATTTTTTTATTTCCTCCTGTGTTGACTTGTGATGAACTTTTGCCGATCGCCAATCGTAGAAGTCAGCGCCGTGTGAGATTTGTTTTTAGTGTTTATTCTGAAAGTGGGCAACGTCGCAAATAAGAAATGTGGCCTCCATAGTGCAGTACTGCTTCAAATAAGAAAGTCTTCTCTTGTGTCAAGAATCACAAAACCTTACACTTGGTTTGGATTCCAAGTCATTGTGGCATAAGAGGAAACGAATATGTTGATGCTCTTGCTAAGGATGCTGTTACGTCCCAAGACGTTGACCTAAAACATTTCCAATGTCAGGGCTACGACTTGCTGAGCCTTCCCAAAAAGAACTTGCTAACCTCATGGCAAGTCCAGTGGCAAAATTCGAGTAAACAAAAAGGAGCTTTTTATCACGCAATACAGCCCAATGTTACACCCAAGCCCTGGTTTTATCCTTACAAAAAATATCTAAGAAAGTAATTTAAATTATTTGTCGTCTCCCTATAGGCCACTGTTATTCTCCGGTTTTCCTTCATAAAATCCGGGTCAGAGACTCATCGCTCTGCGAATGTGGGTTGGATGAAGGTACTTTGGAGCATATATTTTTTAACTGCTCCAATAATAACCCAGCCCATGACTTATATAGCCATCTTCCTAAGTTAAAAATCCCTGTCCCAACTAACTTTCCATCCCTACTAACACATTCTTCCCCAAAGCTCTTTGCAGCTTTGATGTTTTTTATTCGTGTCAATGACATCAAATTATGATGATTGTGACCATTTATGTACATATTTAATCATATAAATAACAATATATTTATCTGTTTGTTTCAGTGTACTACTAATATCCGTCAACAAGTTTCGCATTTAAACTCAATTACGTATTAGAATTGAATTTTAGCTTCTATCAAAATATATATATTTTTTTTTGTTTCCCTCCCCACGTTATCTCCACACATCTGACATTGGCAGAATTGTCGACATCGGCACCATTCCCATAAGGAAAAATAGAATAGAATAGAAGAAATGTGGCTAAATAGCGAACTAGAATATTCAAGACACAAAACACAATACACACCAAACAATCATAATAAGTTTTTTTATAAGTGTGGCTTATACAACGACTATAAAGTCTTTTGAAGTGAAAACTTCTTAAGCATCGTTGTGATTTGAAAGTCGATGAAACGAAAAAGCGACTGTAAAAAGAGACAAACACATAAATTCATTAGATTTAACTTGGGAGAAAATGACATAGGAAGCATTATACAGTGTTTCTTATAAATTCGTGGTTCTCTTTGTGGTCTGCTTCGTACCCCCTCCACTCGTGTTTACCAAGGCATAGTGGGATTTTGCTTGGGCCTCAGCGTTCTACGTTTGTTTAATACGTGTTTGCGCGCATGCGCAGTACAAAGCTTGAGAAAAGGCATCACAATCACAACAACCGTGGAGAAATTTTTTAAGGTTTCACTTCTACCACGTGTGAATTACACACATGTTTTTTTTTGTGGACAATATATTTTTATGATGGTAATTTTTTTTCGCTCTAATAGTGTTCTGTGAGCGCGCCACATCCTCGTAGAAAGAAAGAAAAAGTATTTATTGAGATTCGCACAGGAAATCACAAATTAAACTACTGTGCGTTTGCACTGGCGAAACATCGCAACAAAACATGTTGAAATCTCTAACTCCGGTCAAAAACTGTATGGAACATTGTCAGAAAATAGAGATTCCAACATTTTTTGTCGTGAATGTTTCGCCAGTGCAAACGCACAGTTATAAAACACACTAAACGCTACGAAATTTAAAAACTAAATGTCGCAGCGCTGGTATTCTGATAGGGCCCGTAGAGTACATATATTCTGTGGCAGTGTGGCCACATCTGACAAAACCTCGTAGAGTTTATAAATTCTGTAAACAAAACACCACAGACTACAGAGATACCACGTACCTTACTACGTAAGTACGTACCCATGCTCTGTGCCACAGACTATTTAGCAAAGAGTAAAGTAACTATATAGAGACTATTTAGCTTCTCTGTGCTGCGAGACTTGCCTCATTCCTGTGCCTCGTTCAAAGTTTACATCATTGTTTATTATTATTAATTAATAAATAAACTCTTTGAAACTCGCGAACTTCAAAGCTCTGAAAGTTCAAAACTCCGTGCATCACTTCTATGCACCTGATCAACCCACTAGATTAACATAAGTTTAATTTATAACTTTTAAGTATCGTTCTTTTTGTGGAATGCGGCAGCCGTTGTTATTATCAATTACGACGAGAGGAATTGGTATCAATTTGTGTTCATTTTATAATGATGTAGTATGGTTATTGCCCACCACAGAATACACCACGGCCATGGGAATCCCGAAGTTTGAACTGGCAAATATTTACGCATCATATCGGGCATTACTGGCATTAGTTGAAAGTAGATTTTTAAACCTCGACCCGATGGCATTTTATAGTGAACATATTTATAATTACTCATCAGTACTAACAAAATATTATAACATTATGAATATTCCAAACATTTTCAAGAGATTACTAGAAGCAATTAATATTTTGGAATATAATGGTATAATCTACATTCCGGCAATCGCTAAGAATACTGTCATTGAAGGCAAATTTATTCCCAGGCCAGAAAATATCATTTTATCAAATTTGCGACAGACCGTAGAGGCACTAACAGTAGCCTCTGATGTTGATGACGATGATGACCATTGTACTTTGATGCACAGGAAGAATTTTTACAAAAATAATCCAATACCTGGAGCTATTTGGAATGATAACTATGGGTTAATGAATGCTAATGAAATTATACCGCCTGAGTATAGTTAACATAATGATGTTTATGATGATATGCATGCACTGTTGTCTTTATCTATGCAATTACGCAAGTATAGCAGTTACATCAACAAGGATTGTGCAAATCGGAAAGTAACTCAAAGAAGTTTTCCAAGTTTCATATGTAATGAGATGGGTGATCTGCGGGTGCCTGACCGTGAATCTGAAGAAGTACTCAATGATTACTATCGTCATTCTAGACCGGAAAATAATATTGATACATTTTATAGTCGTTTCAAATTGAGAAATGAAAAAGTTATAAAAGAAGGAGCTCTGTTCTTACTTGGAGAATGTCCAAATGATGAAAGTATTCGAAAACCTATTTATGAACTACGTTCTGAACATGTAAATTCATATTATTATGCTGGATATTCATATAAATCAAGTTATTTATCTTACCATAATGATGTAGTTGCCAAGAGTTTACAAAATGCCTAATTATTATTGAGATATTTTCCAATACCGCAATTTGTATTTCCAATGTACCTACTACAATTTAAAAGTGCATTGGGAGTTGGTTTTCATGATAATCCTATGCTCATAATTAGATAACTGTTTTTTTATTAGAGTAAGTAATTGTTTCTTTCTGCCTACCCCTATTCCATCAGTAAAGCGTGAGTTTATCTATGTTATCATTAGGTATTAGGTATAATGATACCCAGCTTTACTTAATTGCTTTTTTCTAGTAAGCAGGTAACAATTTTTGATATACTTAATATAACTATGCAAATCACTTAGGTTACACTATCAAATAGTATAAAGGATCACAGATCTATGAGTCATGTAAAAATGATAATGTAATACAAACATATGAATCAAAATATCCCATTATACTTAAGTACCTACCGAATTATACCATTTTTATCCCAAATAGTACGTGTGTAGTGCACTAGTGCATGGTATTGTGAAGAAATAAATAAGTAGGTACCTACTTAGATAGTAAAAAATTTGGTTTGCAGCAAACGTGTTTTATTTGAAACAACTACCCTTCAGAAATCACTTGTTCTACAGCAGAAGAATGTTTTTTCAAAAGGCCATGTTTCCATTTTCAACAAATTTTCATACACCGGAAACCGTGGGTAGAAAAGTTGCAATTTTTGTTAAGAAAGAGGGGAAGAGATCATTATGAAATAATTCCTTTTTAGTCATTGGTTTTTTTTAAAATAAAGTTTGGAAATATGCCCAAAGAGTAAAGTAACTAATATGCCCTTTTGGTGGCCACAGCCAGGGAAAGAAGCCCTTTATAGTTTAGTTAGGGCAAACAAATACCATTTGGAGTCACGATTGTCAAATTCGATTTCAATTGTGTCAAAATCATTTTTAAATTAAGAGTTTTTTGCAAATTCTCATAGCTCAGTATGGAATTTTAGTTATAATTTAGTTCGGTGTACAAGAATCGGCACCAATGTTAAGTTTGTTCTTTGGTTCTTGGATTCATCCCAACTACGGAACCCTTCATTGTGCGGGGTCCGACACGCACTTGGCCGGTTTTTAATTGGTGTTTAAAAAACAAACTGAACTGTCAAAATGAGTTCGGACGAAGGCGTATTTTCTATTTTAGGGTTTTAGCAATAGGTAGTACATTTGGTAACGAGGAGAAGAAAATCTAGATTTATGCATTGAAATACTATTCCGCCATGGTAAGTTAAGTACTTCTATTATACTTCGCCAGTTAAAGCATTCCGAAATACAGTGGTCACGTGGGTAACACAAGTTTACGTCATCACATCTGTGTTACCAGAAGTTTGTAATAATAACTCCCCAACCACCTTTATTACCTGTGCGAATCCAATAACACTGAGGTTTTATTAACAATTACGTTGGTTTCAATTGAATTGTTTCGTTTGATTAGACCTATATAGGTACAAATAAAAATTACAAGTACAAGTTCAAAATAAAAACACTTTATTAAAGTTTACACTGTTATCAATTAACAAAATAGGAACACACATTTATTTACTTTAGTTCTTGAGAAGCTTGAAAACTGAAGTAGCAGAGCAACGGGGCAACGCAGCATGGGCGACATCCTTCATGCTGCCTTCATGTCTTCATGGGTGAAACGCCCCAGGAACTCTATTAAAACAAAAACTAATTATTTTCTGCTCAAATAAAGTACTTAAACATTATGTGGCAAAGTAAAGTAGGCATATCAACTAGGTTTTCACTAGCCCATGGCTGGACAAAAGCCATGGTTGTATAATTTCATATTTATTTAGGGCTGATATTTCAGTCTCCAGATATTTTATAATAATGAATTATAATATTAAACATTAGTTAGGTATACACAAAATATATGTTGTGTCTATGTACTGTTCAGCCAAGGAAATATATTCATCATTTTATAATTATGTGACTTGCTACACTTGATTCTTAACTATGTGTCAAAAAGCTTATCTTCAATGATTAATACAGAAGATTGGGTATTCAATTCATGTTTGAACAACAAGATTGATGTTGGGTAGCGTTCCCTTCTTGTATTTTCAGCACTAGCATGGTCTGTGAAAATATTATAAATATGTTTTGTAGTAAGTTGCTATTTGGCTAGTAATTATAATTGTTTATTTCAGCATCTACTTATGTACATAAATATCAATTAACAATTTCAGTTAGACTTTGAGGTTGATGGAAATAGTAAATATACTTAATAATTATTTTAACCACAATAAATAGAAAACCTCACTTAAGATGCTTGTGTCTACGCAACAAAGGAATGATTCTCCATAGGTAGATTGACCAATAATGTACCTACAGCTACAATAATGTAATGAGATACTAAGGTACTCTCTTACACACGTTATTCCTATTTATATTGGCTTACTTACTTGTAGTGATAATATCGACTTAGGTACTTTTCGTTATTGAGCAAAACAGCCTAAGTAAGTCTTAGTGCAGCCAGTAGAAAACGAAAACAGCGCACGCAGTGTCTTGAACGAGAGAATTTTCCAAAGTTTTTCCGACTTCCACAAGCCACAAGAAAAAGTTCCAAAACTGCTTAGCATAGGCCCATGTTAACTTTAGCATATGTCCAGGTTAACTTAGATTCCGACAAACATGTATTAGCCAATAAATTAGACAGTAAGGATCAAACAGTTGAAATAAAAACACCTACGAATACTTTTTTTCGTGAATAATAATGTATACATTATGCACCAAAATATTGCAGGACTCCTAGCAAAATCTGATATGCTCACAGTGTGTCTGTGTGAATTATTACAAAAAAATATGCAGGTGGATCTATTATGTATTACGGAGCATTTCATGATGGAAGGCTATGAAGTCCATCTCAATATACCTAACTACTGTTTAGCTGCTTGCTTTAGTCGCAAGGAAAATAAAAGAGGTGGTGCTTGTATACTCATAAAAAATGGTCATCAGTGGAGAGAATTACCGAAAATCGCTAAATTATCTTTAACGGGTATTTTTGAATGTTGCGCCATAGAACTTATAAATTATAGAATTGTAATTGTATGTATATATAGAGTACCAAATCCACGTAATTTTGATGAATTTATGAGTAGATTAGAGATATTATTACGTGTTCTGATAAAAAAACCCTTTAAAAATGTTGTACTGGCGGGTGATTTTAATATAGATATATTGAAGAAAAACAAACAGACTCTAGAATTTGAAAATTTATTATTAAACTTTAATTTAAAATTATCAATACGTCAACCTACTCGTTTAAAGAGCATGACATGCATCGATAATTTTGCGCATAATTTTGATAGGTGTCGTAAAGCTATAGTTCTGGAATTGGCTTTGTCTGACCATACGGCACAACTACTCAATTGCCCGATTACCACTTCAAGCACGGGAAATCAATGGCGGACCACTCGTCGAGACTATAGTAAAGAGAATATAGACAAATTTAAATCCTACCTCAATAGCCTATCATTTGCTGAAGTATATGAAGCAAAGGACCCAAACATTGCTTACAATGCCTTCACAGAAATGTTTTCTTTCCTATATACACAGTGCTTTCCTGAAACTCTTATCTCTGTAAAAGTGAGAAGAAGGCCGAGTTGGGTCTCTCATGGTATTAAAATATGTAGCAAAAAGAAACGGCAATTATTATGGCAATATAGACAAAAACCTTCCGAAATGAATCAAAATAAATTTAAAAATTATTCAAAATTGCTTAAAAAAAATTATTTATTTAACTCAACGCGCACAAAATATACATAAAATTAAAACATCAAATAATAGATCTAAGACTACTTGGGAAATAATAAACCAAACAAAACTAAACATACCAAAAAACACTATAGACAAAATTCGCTATAATAATGAAACTGTAACTGACCCTAAAATGATAGCAAATATATTTAACGATTACTTTATAGATAAAATTGAACCTATAACCAGCTCGGGAACCACAGTCACTAAACATATTTTAGCCAGAAAAGACTCAATGTTCATGGCCCCGAGTCTAGCATTTGATATATTTAAAATTATCGCAGCTTTAAAAAATACAAGCAGTGTAGGATACGATGGCATATGTACAAAAATTGTTAAGGCTGTAGCATGTGAAATCTGTAGCCCCATAAGCTACATTATTAATTTAAGCATCAGTGAAGGTATATTTCCGAATGCGCTAAAAAAATCGATTGTGAAACCACTATTTAAGAAACAGGATAGGGAGCTAATGGAATTTTACAGGCCAATATCATTAATACCAATCATTTCAAAAATTATCGAAAAACATATATACAGGGAACTTAATACGTATTTTGAAAGAAATCATATACTCTGTGATGATCAGAAAGGATTTAGGGAGAAAAAAAGTATTAACTTGGCCATATACGATTTTTTGCATACTGTTATGACAAACATGGATAAAAATTCACCAGTCTGTGCCATTTTCTGCGACATGACGCAGGCATTCGATTATGTCCAACATAATATATTACTAAATAAACTTGATGCATATGGGATAAGAGGAAACATATTTAATCTAATACAATCATATCTACAAGACAGAAAACAGGTAACGCAAATTAGTAGAATAAATACGAGCTCTAAACGTGAAGAAGTTTTCAGGTCATGCGAGCGTACAGTCCCTCATGGAGTTCCGCAAGGCAGTGTACTCGGACCACTCCTTTTTATACTCTATATTAATGACTTTCCTAAAGCCATTAAACATCCTATGACACTGTTTGCGGATGATAGTACGATAACTATACCATGCCAAAATAAGAATACATATGAAACTGACATAAAAAATACATTAATTGAAGCGGTAATGTGGCTTAATAATAATAATTTAAAAATTAATATAAATAAAACTTTGATTATGCATTTTAGCCAACGATCCTCATTATTCTCTAGACTTGACATCGAATATAATAATAATAAAATACAGACAGCTAATACTACAAAATTTTTAGGCCTAACAATCGACAGAAACTTAAATTGGAAAGCGCATATTGAGGCTCTCGCCAAAAGAATAAGTAGTGGTGCATATGCGTTATATAAATTATCACGTACTCTAAATATAGAAGCGCTATTAACGGCCTACTATACCCTAGTTGAATCCGTCATTAGATATGGTGTTATCTTCTGGGGTAACTCAACCGATAGAGATATCATCTTTAAAAGACAAAAGTGTTGCGTAAGATCTATGTTTAATCTCAAAACTACCGATACCTGTAAAAATTATTTCACTAAATATCATATATTAACATTACCTTCACTTTATATATTAGAAATAGCAATGTTTGTAAAAGTAAACCCACATTTGTTTCCTCGTATGGCAGACAAATTTCCAAGAAATAGACGTGATGATAGCAAAATATGTGGACATAGATCGAAAACTGCACTTATGCGCAAAAGCGTTTTTTGCATGGCACCAATTATCTACAACAAATTGCCCAAAAGTTGGAAAGAGCAAACTATACCTAAACTTAAACACACACTGAAATTGTTTTTGGCGCAAAAAGCATATTATAGTATTCCAGAATTTTTAAATGACAAGGTTTTTTAAATAATTAAATATAACTAACATAATAGTAATTATTAAGGTCATGTAGTAGTGGTGAACTACCTATATTATAATTTAATGCCTATTAAAAGTAAATCGTCATTGCGATAATTGTAATTAGTACCTAATAATAGACAATGAAAAATAATAATAAATAATTGGATAATGTACCTAAATGATTGAATATAATAAATTTATTGAACTGTTATTATTGTTTAATGTATAAGTGTAAAAATTATTAATCAACTCAATAGTAACCATTTGTACTGAATATTTGCACGCTATGAAAAATGGCAGACATGTCGTGAGCCACTCTTATTTTAAGATCTTGCATGTATGTATTGTTTTGTATCTGTATGTATACACATGTCCGAGCAAATAAAATTTCTTTCTTTCTTTCTTTCTTTCTTTCATGTTTCTGTAAGAGAATAGTAAATATAATTTTGTATGTTGAAAAATATAAAACATTCAAGGCAAAACAATGCATAACAAAAACATTACCGAAATCAACAAGACTAAAATGTAAACAAAGACATCGCCATGCACCAGTTATAGTACTCAGACGGTAATCTCCCATAGTAGAAAAATCGCTATACGATTTGCAACTCATCATTTTGACGTTTAATATTTTTTTAATTTTTACCCATTTTGTCGCTCATGTTGTTATGAGACCGGGTCTTTTTGCCAAGGTTTGTCGAGCCCAGAATATTTTGGGAACTAGCCTTTTAAGCCTTCCAAAAAAGAGTTTCTGCTTTAATGCAAGCCGAGGTTGTGATTGTATGTGTAGATAGGTGTACCTATAGCACACCTGGTGGTGGTGTGTGTGTATTAGAAAAGGAATGTCATGTGATGGAAATAAAAAACATTCAATATTATTTATTAATATTTTTATTTTTTAATTTTGTTTTATATTTTATAAATGCTTTCTTTTGCATTGGTGGCAAACTTTTGTTTTCCAACCTATATACATCTGTGCCCTTCATTATCTTATTTATCACATTGCACCAATTAAATACTGCTAATCGAAGACTTGATTCCAGAAAGAATTTCTCAACAGCATCCCTGTGTATCACACAATCCAGAAAATCAAACGAATACTTGGATCTTATTTTATTTTTAAGTTCTTTTATAATACCCGTTTGGTGTGGTGTGAATTCCAAGTATTCGTTTGTTTCCTGAATGATATAGCCAAAAGTCCTCACGGCATTTTCGGAAGGGTAGGTCAATTTTTTAAGGTTAATTGTGTTTCTATATTCCCTTCCAGATATCCAATTACTGGTAGAGCTTATTTCACGAGAAGTAAGGTTTTTTTCACATTCCTTACAATTGTTTTTGTTTAAAAAAAATCTTATAACCCACCCTGTGGTATATGCCCGTGAGTGAACTTTTAGCTTTTCTTGCGTGGCAGTTGTGGGGATATTCTCTAGAACTGCACTCCGAAGGTTAGAGGATCCAGCTGAGCAGGCACTATCGGCATTTGTTTCATTATTTTTCGTAGTTTCAAATAAGGCCTTGAGTTTTAATAGTTGCTCACCTGAATCCTCTTCACAATTGTAACCATCGGAGTGAAATTTTATAAATCTTGTGATTAGAAGTGACTTAAAGGTGTTTTTAAAGGTGTGGCAATTTGGATCATTGTTTCTAAAATTGTAGTCTCTGACTTGTCCAAAAAAGTTTTCTATCGGATCGGAGTTGAAGTATCTTGGTCTCAAGATCCTTATATTTTTATTCTTGAAAAATTGCCACAACCTTTGATAGCTTTTCAGCGTAACTATCCAGTTTTTTAGTGAGGGCACTGATGTCTCTCTATTATTTTTATTTTAGACAAATTTTATACCTTGTAATTTTTTTATAGCCTCGCCCCAAAATCTGTGGTGCTGAGACGAGGCTGTTACTGCACTCCGCAAAGGTTTACCTTTATCCCTCTTACTTGAAAGGCAGGCTCCATTGACCGAATCAAAAAAATCATCAAAAATGATACCATTTCTGCCGTATTTCTTAAAGTTGGGCTGACTGGTTTGCCATCGGCATATTGAGCTGCAACAAAAAAGTAACATGCTTTAAGTATACTTATTTTTATGTGACACAACTTGCAGTCGGTGAGAAAATTACATTGCAGGCAAAATACTTACAGAACTGAGCAGTGTATGAAAGAGTAGCTGCCACTGTTTTGCTGAACACTCTCACACAATTCTTGACCTTTAATAAAAATACATATTATAAGTACAAAGTTTTGAACACCTTGAAATATTGATAAACAACACAATTCACATGACTCAATACAGCCCTTTATGCATGATTATTGTGATTAAACCAAACAGACTAGGTATCCTTAAACAGCCATCTTCAGAAACATTCTCAATTCAAATAATATATTATTTACCTTCATCTTTTTATTTTTTTCTGGAATTAATCATGAAGTGATTGCCAAAAACATTACACAAAGAAGTGTTTCTTTGCAATTGGGCAAAAATGCCATCAAAAGGTAATACATTCAAAAATTATAAAGTACTTAATATATTAAAAACCAAAAAAAAGATAATAGCTGTGACTTACCAGTTTTAGTCATTCTATGTTTCTTTGTAGGTCCAGAGGTACAGTAGGTATGATCCTCATGCTGCCTTTTCTTGGCATAGGTGTGATCAACTGATCAGAAACAGCATTGTCTGTAAAGAAATATTTAAGCTTATCAACATAACAACATTCTTATTTATAATATACGACTGCCCAAAATGACTAAACAGTAAAAAAGTTTCCAAGTGCGAGTCTGACTCGCACACAAGGGGTTCAGTGCCACCATACAATATTGAACAATACATATTTTTCGTTTTTTATATACCCCTTTAAATTTTTAACTTTATTTTATTTAGTTATAGCAGTACACTCTATTTCAAGTGTAAATCTCTTACGGTTCAAAATATACAGCCCTGTAACAGACGGACTGACAGACGGACAGCGGAATCATAGTAATAGGGTCCCGTTGGCACCCTTTGGGTATGGAACCCAAATAATAACTATGTGTATGCCTTTTCAAAATACTATGTGATAATATCAAGTTATTAACTTATTATGGAGAGAAAAAATGTTAATTACACAATATGCAAGTGTATATTGAACAATTTTGTTTTGGTTTGTAAGTGAAAAGGTAGAATTAAAAAGGGGTACGATACCCTATTGCTTTGAGAATCAACTAAGAAATCATTCAAAAAAGGTTCACAACTCATCTTGTCCAAATAATAACCAAGAACCATTGCAGGGTACAATACCCTATTATTTTCCAATTCTCAAAAAAACATCACAAGTAGATCCAAAAGACAATTCCAATAATATTTTTTTTCGTTCCTAAACATTCTTTTGCAATAGTTCACCAAAACATTGCCGGTGCCTTAAATAAAATTCAAGATTTTGAGATAGTGTTAAATGAGTTGCAAGAATTAAAGAAAAATGTTGCAGTAGTATGTCTCAGTGAACATTTCATTAAAAAAGGTGATGAAAAATACTTAAATGTAAATAATTTCAATCTTGGGGCCATTTACTCACGCGAAGGACAAAAACGCGGAGGCACATGTATATTGTGTCAAAAGGGTTATGTAAGTACTGGATGCCTACCACGAGCTCTTAGCGCGATCCATTTTAGGACCTAAACTGTACTGTTCTTCTAATTAGTACCATGACGTTAGTTTAACGATTCAATTTAGGCCATGCCATGTGACAGCGATTGTCCCAAACTGAGTCGCAAGTTTTGGTTTCATTCATTCTTGTTTGGTACCACGACGTCCTTATAGCAGCTCAACTGAAACGCTCAACTGTCAAAATAAGCGATTCAATAAAAGTTACTATTTCTCTAACATAAACTGAAACGTTTGGTGAATTATTGACGAAAATAAAGTTTTTTAGTGCTATTTTAGTGGAATTGTACAAAAACCAATGTAAGTGAGCTTTAATCTTTCTTTTAAACGTCTAAAACACCTATTTTATATGCCTTTTTTAATCGCATTCGTTTTTGTCTAACAGCTTTCTGATGAACTACTTTTATTTGAGTTTTTTGAGGAAGATTCTGCCTCACACTATGCCCACTATGCCCCAACTCAACTCGCACAACTTTGTTTACTCTGGTACGTTCGAAACAGAAACATAATTTGTTTTATTACGTCGAAATAAAAATATTTTTTTCGTATACTTAATAAATAGCAAAAGGTAAATAAATATCTACTTTGACTAAGAATTATTTTAACAATAGTTACCGTATTAATGTGGAATCTTAAAAAAAACTGTTGAGTGTCTGTTTTACTTTGAAGTAATGATACTGAGTTAAGTACAAATAAAATGTTACTTGCTTCTGAACGTGTCTGACACTAAATAACGTGCGCGAAACAAACTTATTTGACAATAATAGCGTTGTCTCGTTTTCACCAAAAACGTTCCAAACGCGGCCGCGCGGTTCAGCCACAGATTGCGATCTTTCATTCACTTTTAACGATCCAAATGCCGCTGAGCGTATTGGACGTCATGGTACGACTTTGAAGCGATGCAGTTTAAGAACCTAAACTGAAATGCCTTGCTTTTGAATCGTTTTTAATTAGATCATGGTAGGCATCCTGAACTAGGTTTTACAAAGGATCTTGTAGTGGAGAAACATTTTGAAATATGCGGTGTAGAAATTGAACAAATCAAATTGATTGTGGTCTGTATATACAGAACACCAAATTCTGACATAAATATATTTTTTCAAAATTTCATTAAAACATTACTGAAACTTCAACATAAAAAATTCAAGATAATAATTTGTGGTGATTTTAATATAGACTTACTAATAACTGATAAAAACAGTTCTAAATTTAAAGAAATATTACTTAATTATGGAATGCAATACTATATAAATGAGCCTACTAGGCTTAAGACATGTATAGACAATATACTTGGTAATGTAACAAATGCTATAGGCGAAACATATAATTGTTTCCTGTCTGATCATAATACAGCTCAAATCGTTACAATTGATCAACAAATGAACAGCAAAACTGATTTCTTTTTTGTAGCTATTAATGATTTAAATAAACATAATGTTGGTAAGTTCATTGAATGCATAAGTTGCTTAAGTTTTAGTGAAATTTATGATATCTCAGATGCTAATGCGGCCTTTGATGTATTTCATGATCTTTTAACTTTGATCTAAAATCTTTGCTTTCCATGTATAAAAATTAAAAGAAAATATAACACGAATAAACAAAAATGGATAACAAAAGGTATTAAAAAAAGCTGCAGTACTAAGAGGTCATTAAGAAATCAATATTATTTGAATAAAAATAATGAAAATAAAAACAAATTTAAAACATATTCCAAATTATTAAGAAGTTGTATGAATAACCTGCAATCCCTATGTAACCAAAAGCACATTACTTATTCGCAAAACAAAATCAAAGCTACATGGGATATTGTAAAGCGCAATACGGGCACTAAGCCGTCTAGAGATTGCATTAGTAAAATCGATGACAATTGTATAACACTAACCTCCGGATCTGACATCGCTAATAAATTCAATAATCACTTCATTGACATTGCCATTAATCATTCCTCTAATTTTAATAATGATCATAATGACAGACACAACATAGAAATTCATGATGATAGTATATTTCTAGAACCAACAAATGCTTCTGAGATTGAAAGTATAATAAAGTGCTTAAGAACCACTAAATCAGCAGGCTATGATAATATCACAACTGAACTTCTTAAAAGTATTTCAAAATATACACGATTATTTTTAAATCGTTCTGGAGCCAAAACACAGTGACTCCAGACGATTAATAGGTACTATTAGCATTGTTATTGTTTTTTTAAGACATCTAATATAGAAGTTAGAAATTTATCACTTTTATTCTGTCATTCGAGTTAAATCTTAGTAGCGCTCACACTATTTCATTCATAAACGCAAGATCGTACGCGATCCGCTCGGTGATGACGTAGCGCGGCACAGCTGTGCGTGTGCGAGTCCGGCTGCAAGTAAGTACCTGCAAGTAGGTATTTCATTTCTGGTACGATAGGTTGGTGTAAGTTCATTCACCTCGTTATCTCTCGTTTGTATCGGAAGCACGGCACGGTGTTTACCACTATCACATCTCCTCGTAAACGAGAGAAACTAATTGAAATTTCATTCACCACTCTCGCATCACGAAATCACTAGTACTTGTACCTTTTCAACTAGACACGACGAGTACGCTTGGGAGTTGTATTTAAGACCTTGAATCGAGTGTCGACCAATCGAGCTAATAGGTACTTAATAAGCATACCTACCTACCATATTTATGATAAATAAAAAGAATGCTGCCTAAACCAATTTTTATACGACAATGCTTGCTTGCGGCCGCGGCGCGGCGGCTTCTACAAAGGCAGGCAATGTAAACAGAAAAAATGAATCGTTTTATCTGTGCAATAGAGTTCATTATGAGATGGTGGTGCCCTTTTCTATGAAAATATTGGACCGAATTAAGACCTTATTTTATACACTTAACCGCGGAATTCGGTTGTGCATCCTTTTGAAGTCCGGTCGGACACTTCTCAGAATAATTTTAGTAAACTGTGTACCTACTTACCTTGTACCTAGTTTGGTGAAATTTCAATTTGTTACCGTTTACGGTTACGAAATAAAGTCTGAATTCGCTTTTCGTATTTTTATTTGTGTACCTATTGATCTATTGCGTATGTGTTTTTATGCTGTCTGATCGATGAATGGATTTTTCAATGGGTAACGTTCGCAAGTGTTTCCGTTCGTCGATAAGTTTTACACACATATGCAATGATCGCAGTTACTTCGAGTTCTCATTATTTCACAAAAAAAAACAAATAAATTAGAGTTTTCGTGTTTTTTCTAAAATTAACCGTGTATACACGGTTAATTTTAGCTCGTTCTGGAACGAAAAGCCATAAACTCGATCATCGAACTCGAAACGATTGGGACTATTATTTTCAATAAATTACAATTAAAAAAAAACACGAAAAATCTAATTTATTGTTTTTTTTGTGAAATAGTGAGAACTCGAAGTAACTGCGATCAATGCATATGTGTGTAAAACGTATCGACGAACGGCAACACTTGCAAATGGTACCCATTGAAAAATCCATTCATCGATCAGACAGCATAAAAACACATACGCAATAGATAAATAGGTACACAAATAAAAATACGAAAAGCGAATTCAGACTTTATTTCTTAACCGTAAACGGTAACAAATAGAAATTTCACCAAACTAGGTACAAGGTAAGTAGGTACGCAGTTTACTAAAATTATTCTGAGAAGTGTCCGACCGGACTTCAAAAGGATGCACAACCGAATTCCGCGGTTAAGTGTATTAAAATAAGGTCTTAATTCGGTCCAATATTTTCATAGAAAAGGGCACCACCATCTTATAATGAACTCTATTCGACAGATAAAACGATTCATTTTTTCTGTTTACATTGCCTGCCTTTGTAGAAGCCGCCGCGCTGCGGCCGCAAGCAAGCATTGTCGTATAAAAATTGGTTTAGGCAGCATTCTTTTTATTTATCATAAATATGGTAGGTAGGTATGCTTATTAAGTACCTATTAGCTCGATTGGTCGACACTCGATTCAAGGTCTTAAATACAACTCCCAAGCGTACTCGTGTTTAGTTGAAAAGGTACGAGTACTAGTGATTTCGTGATGCGAGAGTGGTGAATTAAATTTCAATTAGTTTCTCTCGTTTACGAGGAGATGTGATAGTGGTAAACACCGTGCCGTGCTTCCGATACAAACAAGAGATAACGAGGTGAATGAACTTACACCAACCTATCGTACCAGAAATGAAATACCTACTTGCAGGTACTTACTTGCAGCCGGACTCGCACACGCACAGCTGTGCCGCGCTACGTCATCACCGAGCGGATCGCGTACGATCCTGCGTTTATGAATGAAATAGTGGAAGCGCTACTAAGATTTAACTCGAATGACAGAATAAAAGTGATAAATTTCTAACTTCTATATTAGATGTCTTAAAAAAACAATAACAATGCTAATAGTACCTATTAATCGTCTGGAGTCACTGTGTTTCGGCTCCAGAACGATTTAAAATTAATCGTGTATAACAAATAATTTTGTTTTTATCGCGCGTTGAGCTTATAAAAATAATGGAATATGGAACAATTTATTTGTGAAATACTGAGTAGACCAAGAAATATGGATGTTAAAACATCCACATCATAAATATAGGCATGTTGTAAAAAAATTATAGTACGAAATAAAACAACAATTTTCTGGTGGTAAGTATTTATTACCTGTTTTTTACAAGTATATTAGATGCGGCAATTTAATTTCATAAATAATGGTGCCGATTCTCTTGTACACTGAACTAAACTAACTAAACTATCACTAAAATTTCTTACTTTTGGCTAGGAGAATCTTAGAGCTATTCTGCAAATAAAATTCTCTAAACTAAAAATTAATTTTGACACAACTAAAATAGAATTTGACGATCGTGAATCCACGTGGTACCCGTGGTTTGCCATAAACCGTGATTTTTTTAGAGCCGGAGGCGCGCAGCGGGTGCCGCAGTGCCGCCGCGACGTGTTTTATATGGAATTTTTCACTTTTTGTGAGGGAAAACATGAAAAAATACTGCCTACATTTTCAGGTTTAGGGTTCTATAAAGGGGGTCGAAATTTTCATTATTTTTGCGATAGGACACACCATTTTCGAGAAATAAGCAAAAAAAATATACAGTAGGTACTGTTTTTGCATGTGAAGTCGAGATGTTGGTGTGAATTTTAGTTCATGACAACTTATTTTATACCACACCTTTTTAATCGCGATTAAAAATTGTTACGTTTAGTCTGGTTTGGTATTTTACAATCAAAATTTTAGGTGAAAAATGTCAAATTCAGAATAGCAAAATTGGCATTTTCACAAAACTAAAAACTCAGTACTATCTTTGTGCCGTCAAACTAAAATATAGTAAAGTTGTGTCACTTTAGTCTATTTCAGAAGGGGAAATCGTCGTTTGACAGGAATAAACTAAATTTTAGTGATTTTTAGTCTAGTTTAGAGGCATTTGTGACAAGAGAATCGGCACCATTCACGGTTTCATAGATACCTAGGTACCTATTACCCACAGAAGCATTTTAATAGTTTAGACGTTCTCTAAATACGTCCACCGCTGACGTCCGCGCTGCCGCAGTCGCAACTAGTCTAGCTGTGGCATACCACCGCAAATCACGCCGCCCGCCGCGCCTCCCGCCGCGCCTCCCGCCGGCGCCGCACCGTGCGTCGCACCTTCAGAGACTGTGGTTGCCAGTATAATATAGTAGTCTTTGGACTGTGGCCAGGCCCTTAGCTCTCGCCTCCGCCGCCGCCGCTAGGAAGTGGAGGGAACCTTGGTTCGCTGGCTGTGGAGTTTTCGCAAATGCCGCTAGGCGTGTGTAACTCTTTACGGAACCGACTCACTGATCCGCTATCTAATTACGCAACACATTTTCGATTTTCAATTGAGTCAAATTGGTTTCGTTTGACTAGAATTGCTTTCAATTTACAACTTTTGATAGCAATGATAGTCAAACGAAACCAATTTGACTAAATTGCAAATCGAAAATGTGTTGCGTAATTGGATCATTTAATTGTTCCAAAAGGTTGGTTCAGTATTAACGTTTCAAAAGCATCATTTGAATGAATCATTACTTTGCCTCTGTGCTCTTTCCGCGCGATCGTCGCTTGCGAGGCGACTGAGCAGCAGTGAGCGAGAGAGAAAGACTGAGAAGCGGAGTTACGTTAACTTGGGTCAGTACTACTGAACTGACTCGCGAGTCGCGAGTGAGCGGCTAACACATTATAATCTATCATAATACATCGAAGTAAGTTGCTAAATGACATTTATGAGCGTTTATTCTGAAAGTGGGCAACGTCGCAAATACATGTAAAATATTTCACTGTTTTCATTAATTTGGCATTATTACTGTGTGGAAATAAAAAATGTGGCTAACTAGCGAACTAGAATATTGAATGTAATGTAATAATTAATATCGTAACACCGATTGTTTAGTTTTAGATGTAAAAAGTCCGTTTGGAAACGTTCCAAATGCGTTTTTTACACCTAATATGGGTACAACATCAAATTCAATGTTATAATTGGACGTAGTTAAGCAGAAAGGACTCAATCCATAATAAGTCACTTTTGAGTTATGGGCGTTTGAAGTTTCAGCTGTAATTTCCCCAATAAAAAGTTAGATGTTTTTAAATTTATGCCCGTTATTATTAAGCTGGATTTGTCGAAAAAAAACAGAGGGGTTACAATCCAATTTTCAGAAGAAGATTTTGAAGTTCTTTGGCCCCGGGGAAAAACCATTCCTCAAGCAAAGCTCTATGCTCTATGTTTACTCTAATACCCAAAGACTGTCACGCATCGAGGATGTTGGGCCAACTCTTGATTTTGACTTGGAGGATGACGGAAATTAAAATGAGCGCTCATTATTGCGCAGTTTTTTCTAGTTTTTAAAGTTTAATAATGACATTTTTACGTGATTTTGTTAATTTCATGATTAAGGTCAATAAATATATTACTTTTTTTTTATAACTTATTTTCTAGTCGATGGGTAGTTTTGAGTCCATTCTGAGAAAGTAAAAAAAAATAACTCTTTACAAACTTTAGCTTAATTGTAAGAACTCAACCCACATTTCACTTAATATCTCGAAATCTATTGCAAAATATATAACAATTTTGATGAACAAATAAAATATAAACTATCTTCTTAATAATAACGGGCAAAAATTAAAAAAAAAACTAACTTTTTGTTGGAGAAATTACAGCTGAAACTTCGAACGCCCATAGCTCAAAAGTGACTTATTGTGGATTGAGTCGTTTCTGCATAACTACGTCCAAATGTGCTGTTCATCAAAAGCTGTTTTTCTGAAATAATCCAAGTCCAATTGCAATTGATTATTAATATTCTAGTTCGCTAGTTAGCCACATTCCATTTCAATTCAGTAATATTGCTTTAAGAATCAAAACAGGTAAATATTTGACAGTTATTTGCGACGTTGCCAACTTTTAGGATAAGTCAGAAAGAGATACCAAATGAGATGTGTATCACTCATACTCTCACAGTTTTTTGTTGTCGTTATCCATTTTTATATACTTTGAGTCGATGATTCAAATGATCCAAATGAAACATATCAATGATTCAGGTCATTTCAGTGATCCTGATGCAAATGTTCCAATCGCAAAAATGATACACTTTGCCCACCTCTAAATGCCACCACACGCTTAATCTCCCTGCCCGCAAAGGGTGGCTTGGGCTGGGGTACTATTTGCCTCAAACAGAGCGGCCGCTTTAAAGTAGTTCTTTTTCAGTCATGAGATAATATTTTTTTAAAGGAGTAGCACTAGTGTACCGTCGTACACCCTCTTAAAGTACTTACTAATTCCATAGTGGGTATAAGTTAAAGTTTACTAATCTGTGCTCGAAATTACTTACGAAGTTCAAAATATTCAATTTGGAAAAAGATTTTTGATAAAAAAAAAATACCATGCTTTCAACGCGTTGGATGACTACAAACAAAAAGATTTATCTTCTGTAAGTATAATACTTTATAGCCGTTTGAATAATTGAAAATATTAGGTAAAAAGAAAAGGGTGCTAATTAAGGCAGCTTCTTTAAAAATAAATGTCATTCTCGTCTTCAAATATATTTAGTTGTCTAATTGTCTGTCTAATGAATTAATAGGTCAGCGACGAACTTTTAGCATCTAATAAATGATTTTTAAGCGACCATATATTGTAAAACAAGCTATTGTTAATATGACGCAGCATGGTGATAATTCTTAAGCAACTAAATTTGTGATATGTCGACGCATTGCCAGCTTCTAATAATTGTATCACCTGCATCTATAAAATAATATCAACGTACTCTAATTTCTTATACCTAGTCACCTTTATTTTTATACGTTAACATAAGTAATTGATAGTGAATCTACTATATTTGAACATAAAATTACCTTATTATTTTCATCAAATAATGGTCAATGAAAGCTCTAATTTCATTTATTCACCTATCTATTTATTATGTTACTATAAGCATGAGGTCTCAACTATAACAAATTATAATTAGTCTTGAAAAATAATCTTAGATGGCAGCATAGGTAACAATTATGAAATTAACAATCACTAAAAAGCGATAAACGGCAGATTTTGGCTGAAGTAAGATTAGAAAAAATCAAAACTTCCTTGTTTAATGCTGATTTATCTATTCAAACTCATAAATCTCGTATTTTCAACAAAAAGATAAATGAAACATTTTACTTCAATTCCAACCCATAGAATGATAAAGTAGCCATCTGTTAATCATTTTGTGTAGAGCTCTTCGCAATAGATGGCGTTTTACTCAATTTGTCATCACGTTTAGTAGTTACATAGAATTAAAAGAATTGAAAGAAAGCTATCAACATGTTTTTGGCAAGTACCTACCTACCTACTTTTTTTTTCATTTTGCTGATCTACTAAGCTTAATATTAAAAAAAAACTGGCCAAGTGCGTGTCGGACCACGCACAATGAAGGGTTCCGTAGTTAAAATGCATTAATCCCAAGAACAAACTTAACACTACAACAACAATATTGAGAAGTTTACCATGTTATTTTAAGACCATAGACTTCTTATAGGTTTTCCTGTAATCTAAAGTAAAGAGTAAAGAACCATGTATACTGCATTCTTTTCAAAAAAATTGGCTCAATAATGTGGAGATAAAGCCCCCCCCCCCTACTTATTTCCACACTATTGAGCCAAAAATGTTGGTAAATTTTCTTAAATATCTATAAAAGTATTTAGTTTAAAATTATAAAAAAAATATTTGAGATCTCCGCAACAAGTTCTTTCATTTGATATGTCACACGGTTCCGTTTGCAAAACTTTTTATTTTTATTTTCTTATTTGCCCCCAAATGTAACCCCAAAATTCTAAATTCATTTAGTTACGTTACACGTACGTGTTTGCGTCATATAAATACATATGTGTACCAAATTTCAACTAAATCGGTCCATTAGATTCGGAGCAAATTGGCTGTGACAGACGGACAGACAGACACGACACACCACGGTTCCGTTTTTTCCATTTTAGGGTCCCGTACCGGAACCCTAAAAAGGATTGCAAAAAACGTTTAAAAGTAGATAGCTATTCTGTCTGTCAATGGTGCCGATTCTCTTGTCACAAATGCCTCAAATTCAAATTCAAATTCATTTATTTGCCAGAATGTAGGTTTGATATTATATATGATCTTAAAACTATAATGGCCCCTATACATTCTACCATTAGTACCATTACTTATGGTGTGCAAATCTTTAATTTTAACCAACATAAGGTCCAATAAAAACAGAAAATAAAATAAAATTATAGACAGTAACAACAGATAACAAATAATGTCTCATGCCACAATAAGTATTTAAGGAACAAATTAATTAATAGATGTCAAATTATACCTATAATCTAAAAAAAATTGTAATTGATAATGTCATAAATAGTATAATGTCACAGTGGTAATATATTAAAATTTGAACATTAATAAATTATTATAAGGTATATTATCATTCCAATTACTCCAATTACCAATATTATTTATCTTAGTTCCCTTCTCCGCGATCTGACATGTATTCATTAAGATTGTAAAAGCATTTTACTTTTAACCATTGTGTTAACTTTTTTTTAAACATTGTCAAAGGTAAATCTTTAAAAGCGTCCGGTAATTTGTTATAAACCTTTACAGCATTTATGTACGAGTTCCTCTTAAACAATTCGAGCCTGCATTGCGGTAAACAGAGCTCATGTTTAAATTTATTTTTATTTCTAGGAGCTACATTTCGTTTAGTTACATCCTTGTATTTAGTGAAATATTCAGGATGTTGTTGTACAAATAGGCACAATTCTCTAATGTACATACACGCTAATGGCAGAATATTGTACTTTTTAAACAAGGGTTTACAACTATCCATATACCAGGCTCCAGAGATTGCACGTACACATTTTTTTTGAACTATAAACGCTTTTGTAATATCCACCGAATTACCCCACAACAAGAGACCATAAGCGAGTACGGACGACACGTATCCGTGATATGCACAAAGAGCAGCTTCTGTTGATACCGTGATTCTCAATCTTTTTATTGCGTAGACAAATCTGTCGAGTTTATCACAAACGTAATCGACGTGTGTTTTCCAGTCGCAATTCTGATCCAACATTATACCCAGAAATTTTGTACTTGCAACTTGTTCGATAATAGTCTTATTATATTTAACATTTAACGTCAATGGATTTCTTTTATGGGGTTGGAATTGAATCATTTTAGTTTTCTCCATATTAATTTGTAAGTTGTTAGAATGTAGCCAGTGTATTATGTTGTCAATTGCTTTGTTTATGTCTTGTTCATACGTGTCTGCATTTTCACATTTCACAATGAGAGTTGTGTCATCGGCAAACAAGATCGTGTTATGGCAAGTGATATTTGGTAAA
The DNA here is from genome assembly GCA_947364205.1 of Agrochola lota. Lineage (NCBI taxonomy): Eukaryota > Metazoa > Arthropoda > Insecta > Lepidoptera > Noctuidae > Agrochola > Agrochola lota. The sequence continues at coordinate 11,546,316 of OX376235.1, read as the reverse complement.
TCATTAATATATATGAGGAATAAGAAAGGTCCCACTACAGTGCCCTGTGGCACTCCAAAATTATTTCGTCGATATTCACTTCTATGTACAACTTTTTTGTTATTATGTATTTTAGAGATTTCCACACATTGTTTTCTGTCATTTAGGTAGTCTCTCAACCAGTCGTTCGCTTTGCCTCTTATTCCATATTTTTCAAGTTTGTGTTAGAGCAACTTGTGGTCCACGAAATCAAACGCCTTACTCATGTCTAGGAAAATCGCAGCAATTGGTAAGCCATCGTTTATAGCCTGTGTGATAATTTTGATCAAATTGAAACATGCCAATGAAGTGGTACTATTTTGTCTAAACCCAAATTGCTCATCTTTAAGTATCCTAAAACTTGTTGTAAAGTCTTGAAGCCTAATTAGCATAAATTTCTCAAAGATTTTTGACATAATTGGTATTAGCGTCACTGGCCTATAATTATTCATGTCAGTTTTTTGTCCTTTTTTAAAAAGTGGCCTAATTACTGATTTTTTCAATATTTGTGGAAAAGTCCCTTCCTCAAATGATAAGTTTATTAAATAACACAGCGGTTGACATATGTATGGTGCACATAATTTAATTACATTGGTAGTTATGTCATCTACTCCAGCTGCGTTTGTGTTATTAAGATTTTTAATTGTTTGAAATATTTCCATCGCATCTGTAGGTTTAAGGAATATTGTATGTTCGTTATTGGTATCGATAGTTTTGTTTATCTCGTCTATATTATATTTAAAATTCTTGCTATTTGTCAATTGTATATAAAACTCATTAAATTTGTCACTTATCTCCTTTGGGTCTTCATATATCCGATTATTGTTGATTATGCTGTCAATTTGTGTTATCGTAGTAATGTCACCAATGTTTTCATTAATTACTGCCCATGTGGCTTTACATTTATTTTTATTAGTGTCAATATATTTCTTATTTTGTAGTTGTCTTGATTTATATATGCACCTTTTGAGTATGTCGCTGTATGATTTATATTGTTTATTTGACTTTTTTCTGTTTTTTTTGTATTGTTGGGTAAGATAGAGATACCGTTTTCTAATACAGGATCTTCTTATCCTCTTCGTCAACCATTTATGGTTCCCTTTTTTATTTGGTTTCTTAACTGTGTTTATTGGGAAACACAGATTGAAAAATAATGTAAATAGAGCATGAAATGCCTCTAAACTAGACTAAAATTTAATTTATCCCTGTCAAACGACGATTTCCCATTCTGAAATAGACCTACGTGACACAACTTAACTATATTTTAGTTTGACAGCACTAAGATAGTACTGAATTTTTAATTTAGTGTAAATGGCAATTTTGCTTTTCTGTATTTGACGTTTTTCACCAAAATTTTGATTGTAAAAAAACCAAACCAGACTAAACCTGACAATTTTTAATAGCTATTAAAAAGTTGTGGGGTAAAATAAGAACTAAAATTCACAACAACATCTCGACTTTACGTGCAAAAACAGTACTGCTGCCGATTCTCTTGTACACCGAACTAAACTATCACTAAAATTCCATACTTTTGGCTATGAGAATCTTAGAACTATTCTGCAAATAAAATTCTCTAAACTAAAAAATAATTTTGACACAACTAAAATGGAATTTGACAATCACAAATCCACGTGGTACCCGTGGTTTGCCGTAACACGTGATTTTTTTTTAAAGCCGGATGCGCTTGTTAGAAGAGGCAGTAAGCACTATAAGTGTATGTATAAGTATTACCTAATTTAGCAAGTTTTAAAAGTCGGAATGATCACTGTGTATGTAAGTTCTGTTGAATATGTTTTGTAGGGAAAGGATCGTATGAAGTAAAGCACTGAAAGACAAGGCTAGACATTTATTTAATTAGACTTGTCATTGTTTAATCAGAAAGCTAGTTGTCCATTCGCAAAACTAGGTCTTCATGGAGAAGAAGGACAAGAAACTCCATGGAAACAGTATGATAGTATTCTATCAAAACATTTCTTACATTTCTATAAATTATCGTTATCTCAAAAACAGTTAATTGTATTTCTTGGACCATTTGCTCAAAATAAAAGCAATATTATAAAATAACAAGGAAAAGAATAGGAATATTCCATTATTCAATTTAACACATCAGCAATATTGACAATAAGGTATCATACACAACAACATTAGCAATAATTACGGTGTAATATCAAATTACTTAACTTACGTGACACCTGATCGGTCTATTCCATACAACAACGGCACTAGAACCAACTAACTCAACATCCACCGAGCAACTGACTCGATAACTTTTTTTTTTTTTTCTAATTGGCGTCTCGCAGTTGACCTCTGAGGAGGTCGTAGCTGCTTAACCGGACTTTCCTGTGGTTGCCTTAAGTTTCTACACTTAAAGCCTCCAGCCAGGGGCATAAACTATACTAATTAAAATTAGGCGAACGCTCGCTAAGGGCACCCCCTGTGGGGTACGGACCTCGGCTTAGGGCGTCGCTGGGGGGAGGACAGCAAGATGGGACAGGCTGGATCAAACATAGATTATTATTCGGGGAATTTAAGATTACGGGCTCAGTTTCGACGCGGGCTGGCGCATCGACGAGCAAGGGTCGGGGGGGAGTATCATTTACTCGGGAGGGACGCGGTCGCGGACCTCTGCGGCGAGGTCGGAACGTGTGTCGGTGTGTATGTTTCTTTACTGTACTGGTGGCCCTATTGCTCTCCTGGAGGAGGGTTATGGAGTCATCTGGGTCGTTGAGAACATGCCTTGGACGGCGGACTTTACTGATTCTAGAGGGAATATAACTGGCGGCCTTTACAACCAGAGGGTTGCGATGTTTGGCGGCTTTATCAAAATAACGCGTTGCATTGCGTTTTAGAAATTGGACTATTGTGGGGATTCTAAGGTCGAGATGGAGGATCTCGTTCCTAACGTACCAGGGGGAGCCCGTCGCCATTCGAAGGAAACGGTTTTGGAGGGTCTGCATCTTATGGAGATGATAGGGTTTGGCTTGTGCCCAGGCGGCACACGCATAGGTCATAATGGGTCTAATGCACGTCGTGTAGGTACCTTCTTGTCCTGTATGAACACGGGTGGTGGCGGAGGGACCTTTTTAGGGGCCGAATTTGGTGGGATGGGAGTATCCTGCGAAGAGGATGACGCAATCGGGCCGGGGTCGGGGGAAGGGGTAACCTGTGAAGCGGGTGACGCGGTCGGGCGGGGGGCGGGGGAGGGGGAAGCTACGGTGGCGCAAGTAGCGGGCGGGGCTGGGGACAGCGGGGAATGTGAGTATGAGTCACGTTCCTCGAACGCTATAACTTTGCTAGCCTGGGTAGACGAATGTCTCTTATTCTTCCGCTTTTTCCCTTTTCCGTTGACGGGGATGAACCCATCGTCTTCGGAATGGGACGAAGCGGAACAAGGAGAGAAACTAGCCTCCGGTTCCGGGCTGTACGGGTAAGGGGTCGTGACGCGTTTCGGTTGAGATACAGGCTCCTCTATGTCCATAGACATCGGCGGGCTAAGAGGGCTTTCTAGCTGGGGAGAACGTGGCCTGTCATCGCTGCGTTCAGCGATGATATTATCGGAGGGAATAGATTGCGAATGAGAAGGCCGTCCTAGTGCAATTATTTCCGGGCCATACTCATTTTCCAAGTCGGGGGAGCCTGTTATTATCCTTTTAAGGATGCTAGTAAGGGCTGCATTGTCACTTTTAAGCGACTTTATATCGTCTTGAAGAGACTTCAATAATGCCTCCATTTTAATGGCTTCTAAAGGAATGGTACCTATTTCTCCTAACAATTTCTAACACTAACTCCCCGGGCGGATTGGCTGGGGATGTGTCAACCCTCCCTGTCGGGTTTAGACAGGGAGGTTGTGTACTTATTGGTGAGCCCTAAGCTTGCTTTTTCCCGTTGCCTATCTTATTTGTGCAACGGGGTCCTAACCAGTCTAGTGCGCCGGGGTAGACACACCCGACCGACACTAGGTGTGTGGCTGTGAAGGCAAAACTGTCACCAATGTCGACTAAGAGATCCCCCAAGGCCGAACACTGGGACCCGTCCAACTGATTGCCTAGCCCTCAAGGGGTTTCGGCGGGTGTAATTGGGGCAACACCCTCTCGGTTTCGTTGGCACCGTATGGTTTCCACCGAGAACCACGAAACTGTAAATTTTACCCAGAAGGGGCCAAAAATACGCGACGGTTACGTTTTGATTGACAACTCTGAAGAGAAATATTTATTCATTGTGTCTTGAAAAAGACAAACAATTAATAGGTCGATGATAGTCAACAGGATGCCTACCACGAGCTCTTAGCGCGATCCATTTTAGGACCTAAACTGTACTGTTCTTCTAATTCGTACCATGACGTTAGTTTAACGATTCAATTTAGGCCATGCCATGTGACAGCGATTGTCCCAAACTGAGTCGCAAGTTTTGGTTTCATTCATTCTTGTTTGGTACCACGACGTCCTTATAGCAGCTCAACTGAAACGCTCAACTGTCAAAATAAGCGATTCAATAAAAGTTACTATTTCTCTAACATAAACTGAAACGTTTGGTGAATTATTGACGAAAATAAAGTTTTTTAGTGCTATTTTAGTGGAATTGTACAAAAACCAATGTAAGTGAGCTTTAATCTTTCTTTTAAACGTCTAAAACACCTATTTTATATGCCTTTTTTAACCGCATTCGTTTTTGTCTAACAGATTTCTGATGAACTACTTTTATTTGAGTTTTTTGAGGAAGATTCTGCCTCACACTATGCCCACTATGCCCCAACTCAACTCGCACAACTTTGTTTACTCTGGTACGTTCGAAACAGAAACATAATTTGTTTTATTACGTCGAAATAAAAATATTTTTTTCGTATACTTAATAAATAGCAAAAGGTAAATAAATATCTACTTTGACTAAGAATTATTTTAACAATAGTTACCGTATTAATGTGGAATCTTAAAAAAAAACTGTTGAGTGTCTGTTTTACTTTGAAGTAATGATACTGAGTTAAGAACAAATAAAATGTTACTTGCTTCTGAACGTGTCTGACACTAAATAACGTGCGCGAAACAAACTTATTTGACAATAATAGCGTTGTCTCGTTTTCACCAAAAACGTTCCAAACGCGGCCGCGCGGTTCAGCCACAGATTGCGATCTTTCATTCACTTTTAACGATCCAAATGCCGCTGAGCGTATTGGACGTCATGGTACGACTTTGAAGCGATGCAGTTTAAGAACCTAAACTGAAATGCCTTGCTTTTGAATCGTTTTTAATTAGATCATGGTAGGCATCCAGACTATAGAAGACTCGTCGCAGGGCGCGACGATAGACGACTCGGGAACCACAGCGGGAGCCACTGAGCCGGAAACAGGAATCTCGTACACACAGCGCAGCACTTCCGTCCGCGAGCGGTGTCGAGCGTAGAGTGATGATGGACTCGATAACGTCATTACAATCCTTTATATAACAAACAGCTACCGCCATTTTAATGAAATCACAGATGTCATACTAAGGCGTAATAACCTCAAATACAGGTATAATAAACAAATCTTATGTATTGAAACCGTTTTAAAACATTATAAAATAATTAAGCAATTTAATAACAGCCGATTTGTTATTCTTAGATATAATTCAATAGAATATCAACATTAACTGACAGTTTTGTGTCAATAGTTTAAAACAACTTATTTGATTAAAATAGCAATATAAAATCAAAGATAAACTACAAGTATCATTAAATATTACGTCAACATTTATAGTAATAACATCTAAATGGTTTTTACAAGTTATGAGTGTTCTTTTCTGTAAAAACAATACCTAGTCAAATTAAGTACTTCCACATTGGTCCCAAGCTTTGTAAATATGACAGATGCCATTATCCAACAAACAATATTCTAATATTATAATAATCTTAAAATGAATTATCTAACAAGCGCAGGGGGTGCCGCCTCAACGTGTTTTACATTGAATTTTTCACTGTTTGTATGGAAAACATGAAAAAACATTACCTACATGTCCAGGTTTAGGGGTTAACGGGTTTCGTGAAGGGGGTCGAAATTTTTATTATTTTTGCGATAGGACGCACCATTTTCGAGTTATAAGCAAAAGAAAAAATAAATACAGTACTGTTTTTGCACGTGAAGTAGAGATGTTAGTGTGAATTTTAGTTTATGACAACATATTTTAACCCACACCTTTTTAATCGCGATTAAAAATTGTCAGGTTTAGTCTAGTTTGGTATTTTACAATTAAAATTTTAGGTGAAAAATGTCATATTCAGAATAGCAAAATTCCCATTTTCACTAAACTAAAAACTCAGTACTATCTTAGTGCTGTCAAACTAAAATATAGTTAAATTGTGTCACGGAGGTCTATTTCAGAATGGGAAATCGTCGTTTGCCAGGAATAAACTAAATTTTAGTGATTTTTAGTTTAGTTTAGAGGCATTTGTGACAAGAGAATCGGCACCATTGTATTTTTTTTTTTCTTTTGCTTATATCTCGAAAATGGTGCGTCCTATCGCAAAAATAATGAAAATTTCGACCCCCTCGAGGAAACCCTTAACCCTAACCCTGAACATGTAGGTAATATTTTTTCATGTCTTCCATACGAAAAGTGAAAAATTCCATATAAAACACGTCGAGGCAGTCCACCTTGCGCGCCTCCGGGTCTAAAATAATCTTGGGTTAGGGCAAACAAGTTCTTTTTTTTTTTTTGAGGCTGGTAAATTATCAAATAACTTCTCCCGCTCTGGAGCTGGAGGGTGTGTCAGACTTTTACCGACTAAAACCCTCCCGTGTTCCTCCCGTTGCCTGTGTGCCGGGGCCGCGATATCCCTTTCGGACAAACCCGCCACCCCAGCAGAAACAAGTACACGTGCAGTCGCGATTGTCAAATTCGATTTTAATTGTGTCAAAATTATTTTTAAATGTTGAGCTTTTTTTTTTGTAGAATAGCTCCAACCTATGTTTTAAAAAACATTTACTAGCTTAATGAGTTCGGACGAAGAAGGCGTGTTTTCAGTTTTAGGGTTTTAGCAATAGGTAGTAGATTTGGTAACGAGGAGAAAAAAATCTAGATTTAAGCATTGAAATGCAAAAAACCCATAAAGAAACATTCGCAGCAGCGTGAAAATTGCTAGCTCACTCACACAGAAATGAAACTATTCCGCCAACTCGAGATATTTTAGTTGTATTCTTATTGTTATGTCCTTGAACGGACCGTGCCATGTGCGATTTAAAGAATCTACCATAATAAAAAAACGCCATAAGTATCTAAGTCGACTCCTAAATGGCGTTGTAAAACTACAGTCTCTGGCAATTACTGAGTCGCTGATGCTGCCATCTGTTGAAAAAATAGAGGAAAAAAAATAGCCAGCTCAATAGCCATACTTAGGCTGGACTCACACATTCTGAATTCCTCTCTGAATTCAGAGTTGGAATTCATAATTTGAAATCCGGCAAGCTGCCTCACACATATCTTAAAAATTCAGATAAATCAGTAGTCTCGTGTTCCTCGGCTCAGGCAAACGTCTTGGATATGGAAGAGGAATTAATTCTCATCGCACTACTCTTAGCTTTAAATAATAAAAAAAAGAAACGCAAACGAATACACTGGATTCATCCTCTTAATGTGAACAGAGTAAGGGAAAGTCAGTTCTACATTACGGCGAGAAAATTACGACAGTATTCTGTCAGATTTTTTGATTACTACAGAATGTCAGTAGCATCATTTGATGAATTACAATGTTTGCTGGGGGACAAAATTCGAAAGAAAGACACACATATGAGAAGAGCCATTTCCGCTGAAGAGAGACTTACAATTAATTTGGAATTAAAATTGTATATACATATTTCTAACCACGCTATATCTTTTTTTCCCTGTCGTGGTAATCCTCAATGGAAGTGTCCCAGATACAAGGGCGGCTTTCGACGCACAATATTTATTATTATTTATTTTATTATTCTCAAACATCGGTACATTATTTGTTGCTTTTACAGTTTTACTCGCCATACTTTCCAGTTGTATTGTTCCCTAAAAAGCCTCGTGCTTTTCTGTAGCACGAAGTGCAATAGGTATTAACCTTAGACCAATTTAATTGGTCCGAGGTACTAACACGATCTAAATGTATGGAACAGCAGATTTTTTTTTACCTATAACTTTCAAGAGTTCCTCGTGTTCCTACTTCCTTTAGGTTCTTAAAAGTTGTTCATTGTCATGAGTTCCTTCTTTTACCAGCCATCAGTGGCGTAGCTACTATGGTGCATAGCGGTGCTGGGCACCAGGACCCGCGGTGTTTCAGGGCCCCTTCAGTACCCGAGCTGGGAAGTCTCGAAGAGAGAGAATAATGTGCTAAGCTAAGAAGGAAGACCACTGATCCAATAAAGCATGGGCCCCCCCATTTATACTAGGATTGGTCAAAAAAAATCTAACCAATCCAGAGTCGGGGTGCTAAAAATTTCGCGCTAGCTTCGCTCGCTCTTATACCCTAGGTTGCCTTTATTCTTAAACTGTTCTGCAAAAAGCGACAACAGACTCATAATTGTGTATGAATGGTCGAAAGGAAATCTAACCTATCCGAGGTGGTGTGCTACAATTTTCATTTTTTTTTATCAATTGATGATTTCATACAAAAGTTCCATTTAATTATTAATGTTATCCGAAGAAAACAACAAAGGTTGACAAATAGAGTTAGAAAAAAAAAACCACGCTGGGGGGATGGGTGACAGGGGCTTAACTTCCAGTTTGTACCAGGGGCCTATGAAGTTACGCCTCTACCTGCCATACTGCGATGTTTATCTATCTGACATACAGTCGCCGGCTCTTATATTTGGCAAGGTTTTGGGGTACGTTTGAGCAGCTACCCTAGGCCCTCTTGCGCGTTAACAGCTAACTCAGGGTTAATTCAATAATTCTCTTTGGATAAACCTGTGTTAGCTGTTAACTCCGAGTTATTTAGCTAACCCATGAACGGGCAAGTGGGCCTAAAGCCGCGATTCCATTATGCAAGTCTTGCATGCAAGTATGACGTCAGATTTGCGTACACACGGCTACACATCAAGCTATACATTTCCAGTATAAGCTGACCTAGCATTGTATGGAAATCCTATACAATGCGAGATCAGCATAAACTGGAAATGTATAGCTTGATGTGTAGCCGTGTGTACAAGTTGCTTGCATGGGAAACATGTTTTCGAGAGTGTGCAAATTGCATACAGGTTTTACTTGCATACAAGTGGAGATGTTCAACAATTGAGTAGGACATCATGGTTATAAGACGTGCTGCTGTGGTAGGTGCTGCAAAAAATTCGTGTACACGTCACTCGTTTGAAATCCGAAATGTGCAAGTAACGTTTGCGCGTTCAATTTGCACGTCACTTGAATTCAAAAATGTACAAGTTCAAACTACCTCATACAAGTTGTAGCTTGTATGCAGGTTTGTTCAAGTTGTTTGCAATTTGCAACTTGCATACAAGTAACTTGCCTAATGGAATCGCGCCTTTAGTGCAACAAAAAACTTGACACTTTTATTGCATGTCATTAATTTTATGGTTATTGCCATAATTTATTTTTGAAAATCCAGTGAAAACGAATTCTGCGCATCTATGATTCTTGCTAAGTTACGTGCCGGCAACTATATACCTGCCTACCTATCTTTTTATTTGACACGTTCAGTGCCTTCCTCCTGGAGGATTCATCTAGTCGCATATGGGATGCTGTAACTCCTCGCGGAGAGCTCGTTTTAAATGTAGGTTTTTCTTAGCGAATACACAGCATTATAAACCGTGAAAATAAATCTGATGTATATTTTAACAAGATTTATTAGTACATATAACTATGCGTTGGTTTTCAAATCCAAGCATTTAATAAAATAATCGTTTGAGTTGTTTACGATATAGCACGTTTACGTTTAAATATTCACAAAATATTTAAAAGGTTGGAATCTACTTATAGCGACAAGACCCCCTGAAAACACTATTTTACTCCGTTTTTCTATATGCTATGCGTAGTTAACCGGCCTTTCCTGTGGCTGCCTTAAGCTTCTACACTTAAAGCCTCCAGCCAGGGGACCGTTTTACAGTGTTCTATAACACGGTTTTATAGCTAATGCTGTTGACCCTCCGCAATGGTTAAATTTAGCGCAAACGTAATGCCGGCAACCGTCCCGGTGGCGTAAAGCCAATTCCTATATATGAGCCAGCACTGGATGGTGCTGAATAGTACACAGACATTGTCCTGCATAATTTTGAAAACAAACATACAAATCTGTTTCTAGCCAGCACCTTAGTTGATTGATTTTTACCGCACAGAGTTGGCCCTCTTATGTTTGCAACAGATAAAAAGACAATCATGTTCGCTCTCAACACCTTTCTAAAGCTACGCGCGATACCGTAACATGATTGTCCCTTAAGGGCCGATTTTTCAATCCTCGGTTAAATCGTTGAATAGTTATCTACCGTATAAAATTATCTGGCTGTTTATCAGGCGAATAAATATTTTAAATTTTTCAATCGTATAATAACTGAAGAATAGTTATCCGTGGTCTTTCTTAACCAACTTCACACTATCATGTGCAAGTGAGGTGCACAGATACAGTATTCAACATAATAAAGATAAAGATAAAAGATAATTTATTTGTCAAACATGTGTTTACATACAAATCGAGCATGCAAGATCTTAAATAAAGGTAAAAAGTCCGTACATGTTTTGCCTGACGAGGCGTACAATATTTTATTTTTATTTTCACAACACAAATAATTAATTCATTCAGTGAACCAAAGACTAAAGACTGGTTCACTAACATTCAATATTAAATTTTATGAGAATAAATAATCTTAGAGAAATAATATTATACAGTTCAAGTAGGTTAAAAGGCATCTGTCAAAAAGTCATTTAAATTATAATAGCACTTGTCTGTTAATATATTTCGCATCTTCTTTTTAAATTGATTTGCTGTCATAGCTCTAAAGGACTGTGGTATTTTGTTGTATATTTTCGGGGCCATACAAAAAAAGCTTTTCCCCATGAGGGCAGTTTTTGCCGAGTGCAAGCAAAGTTGGCTATTGTCACGTCTGTTGCGCGGAAAAATGTCAGATTGTCGTGGAAAGAGTTGGGGGTTACACTTTACAAACGATGCAACTTCAAAAATATATAGAGACGGTAAAGTTAATAATGTGTATTTTTTAAACAAACACACACAAACATGTTAGACAAGAATAGAAACAAAACGTATTTTGGACATTTTGACGAGATTTCTTATCTTTTGTTTAGATCCACAGATGGTCAGCAATAATGGTGACCTTTTTTTTTTGTTATTTTTTATACCTATCTTGATAGAAGTGGGTATGTGTTTAGTTAAAAAGGATCAGTTATAAACAAATTTTCTGTGTGTTAACGGTGTTTTCGACTTGGTACTAAAAGTTGAGCCTAGTGGTTTTAAAATGTTAAAATAATGTCGCCCAGAAAATGTAAGTAAAGTGATATCTAAAAATATTGAAAGAAACTATCGTCAATTGAATCAAAAACATCAACATAAGAGCACGAAAACACGCTTAAGCAAAGCACATTTAAAACCCCAAACAAAACAAACGTCAAAACATTATTTATTCCCTAGAATAACGTACTAACTGGGGGTTGAAGGGACAGTTAACTTTATTGCTCAGTTACGGGCTTTAACCGTCCGATACTGACTATCAGACTGTTGAAAAATCCAGAATCACGCTATCTATGGAATAAACGCTATTCGATTCTTTATCTGAGGATTGAAAAATCGGCCCTAAATAAAGTAAGGCGTCTAGGAATAAATCGGTGCCGAATATGGAGTGAGTTAGAGCGAGACAAATGTATTGCATCATAGTTTACCTATGTTTCTTATTATTCGAATTTTCGCAAAAACCTTAGTGATACCCTAGGGATATTGCGAAGACACGGTTAATTAGACAAGCAAATTGGAAGTAGCGCTCGCCGGCCGCTGCCGCGCCACCGCTCGCTACGCTCGCTCGGCTCGCGCGCGGGTGGTCACAGTTCTAACCTATTTCACCATCATATCCTAGGGTTTTTGCGAAAATTCGAATTATCAAATCATCCTAAGACATATAATATCAGAAAGGAAATAATATTTTCAGTAACCATGAGTTAATTCGTAACAGATTTTCCATTATAAAATTCATAATAACCTTAATATCGGGGACGCATAATATTGCGACTCAACGCCTAGAGCGCTGGTTCATACACAGATATTGGCTTCACGCGTCCCGGTGTGTTCAATTCCAATATGTATGGCGGCATGGCATATGGGTTCTATGAAAAGCGGGTGGAGTCGAAAGTGTTAAGTTCAGTAGGTACTCCTATACTCCATTTGAAATAAGATTAGACACTTCATTAAACCTTTTTTACAGTCCGTTTAACCGATTTTGACTTCTATTGCGTTGGTGGCATGACAAATGGCAATTGCAGTAAACAGTTGGTATTGTAACTAGTTTTTAGCTTTTAATACCATCCTTATGACTACGGTATAGAAGTCAAAATCGATTGAACGGACTGTAAAAAATGTTTATTTAAATGTCTTATCTTATTTCAAATAAAAAAATAAGACTAGGCAGCATTATGGAATAGGAATTGATATATAGGTACATATACCTACCTTGCTCTACCCTATTTTAGTTTGACTAGATCTCAAAATTGCATACATATTCTGATGGCTGATCGTAAACCAAGGTCGAAGGTCATTCGGCTGGCTGTGCTCGCGTTTCATGGCGATATTTAGCTGACGTTATAACGTGGTACAACGCGGTACCCGGTACAGCCGCTCCGCTTACACACTTGAGATACTTTACGCTGAAATAATATTAATCTTTTATTTTGTATATTTGATAAGCTCATCTTAGATCATTTTCTCACATGATGTTAAGTCCGCCATTGGCCTTATGTACATATGGCCAATGGCGGACTTCTAACACTGTGTATGAAGTATAAATGAATGTTAAATAAAGCAATGGTGACATCGCATCCTTCCGTAATATTATGCCCTGACTAGGTAGATATACGTAGGTACATGCATACTTGATCTTTCAAACAGTTATCGTCAAGAGTCCTGTTTCCAAAAATCAAGGGTCGAAATGTCTCAATCAAAGCATGAAATCTGTCATAGATAGGTGTCGATTGTTTTGTCTCAGCCAACCACTACTTAGAAGCGAAGTTTTGCGTCTCCCTCCCAGCACGCGTAGCATGACGCTTTCTATTTTTACGAAGAATAGACACAGCTCTTTCTATACAAAGTGCCATTTCATTACTCCCTTTTTGACATTCCACCATACTTCTACAATCTGTCATTTTGCCTTTAGTTTCTAACGATCATTGTCTAGGTCCTTTTTTAAGTAGACTATTTCAGAAGAAAGTTTTCTATCCCATACCACACCGACCACTGACAGTTGTCTAAGGTAGCGAAGACAATTTGATTTTGTAATCGCCATGCTAAAGTCAGTAGAAAATTTCTCTTAGATGGCCGACCCACTGTCTTTCAACTCTCGGTCCCTGCGATCTACGATACTGACTCTGATTCTTTACCAAAAACATTTCGTTTTGAATTATATTTTTCAAAAGAAATCCACCGCTCTAGCATGTACAATTTGTTCAGTTCCCTAATTGCGTAATACACGATCAATCACAATCTGAATCGTTTGGAACAGATTGCTAATCCATTGCTACATAAGTTCGAAAAAAAATAATAACACAATAAATGTGGTCGAACTGTCAAAATGAAACAGATTAGTCGTAATCGTTTACGAAAAAATGTTACGTAATTAGATAACTGGTCTTCTGGCCCCATTATCTGCCTTCTTGGACCTCACCGAGCTACCGATACCTATATGTATAAGCTCCCAAGTTTAGTTACACATTTTATGATTAAGAAATAAAATAATGATACATACATATATAAACTCACGCCTTCTACCCATGGGGGTAGGCAGAAACTAACCTACTACGATCCTTACATATCATAATAATTATGTGTGTCTTAAAATTCTTATGTTATAACTATCTTTGTTACCTGAAATAAATAGTATATTATTTATGCTACAATCGAATTCAAACTTTGTTAACTTACTAATATTGCTCGGATAAAATATAAAAATATTGACTGAAGTGTACTAGTTGACAATCTCTGTACAATCCTCATCTATGCTTATTTTTATGTTTACCTGGCAAACCTTCTCGAAGGTCGACACGGCACTGCTTTGTTTACATCGGTACCATGCGGGTCAACTCGAGGCTGCGACGCTCAGTAATAATATATTAACTCATATGGGGAAGTCAAACAAAAAGTAACGCGTGTAAAGCAAAATAATTAGGTATCATTTAGTTTTATACATGCTATAACCTAATGAATATTTTTTTCATGTCGTAGAGCTAAGTCGGACCGTATCAACGCTCTCAGGAAACAATATGACGCATTTCTGGAAGAGGATAAAAAACGAAAGGAACGCAATGATTTTATTTTGGGAAGGCTCGATAAAATGCGATACACCACCGCTTTGGTCCCAGTACGACACAAGGTGAGTACGTACTTGTCGAAAACAATAATTTAAAAAATACTTTGGAGCGATAAATATACTATGTTATCATGTAACTAAAACGCTTTCAGCCCACCGCCTTTGATAATCGACCTGCATTAGTCGATCGACTGGGGTTTCAACCAGAGTTTTCGTCGGTTCATGGTATCCAATCATCTATCACAAATCAAAGACAACTGTGCCCAGATATTCAAGTTAACAATAACGAAGATACATATTTAATCCAGGAAATTAGCAAAAAATACATACTCATTCCGAAGTTGAGACCAACGTTCATGAACAATTGCATAAGGAATGGTACAACTAATCAAAACCCGGAAAGGTTGCAAGAAATGCTTCTGGATCAGGACACTATCCCTATAAAAGATTTGAAACCGAATTCTCACGATAATACGGATTGGAAGAGTAAATATGAAATTTTAAACATATTAAAGAATGAAGAAAAGGGAAAACCAACGGGAAACTATCAAACCGATTTTGCAGACCTTAAACAGAGTGTACCAAAGGAAAGTTCCCTGGGAAATAATCAAGATCAAGATGCTATCAACTATGATAACTACGTAAATACAGACGTACGTGTTGAGACACCGAAAAAATATGTCAACGAGTTCCCCGAAAGAGATTTACCTGCAGATACATTACGTTATGATTTACCTAAGGATAGTGAATATAGCCTGTATGTACGTGCGAGTGAGGATTTAGTTCCAAATGCAGATACAAGCGAAAATAACGATATCTTTGTTGTCAACCAAACGGATGCTATTGGTGATCAATTACAAAACATTACATTAGAGTACAAAAATTCAGATTCGCCCAATATTGATATTTCGCGCGAGGTTACCAACTATCATGAACCACAACCTGAACCCGATGTCAATATGATTTCGACGATTGCAGATGTTTGTTCAAAACAAACTGTACACATTAATGAGGAAAATATTAATATTCAAGATGAATACCCCGTTGAAGCTAGTTCTCTCATACATGGTCAAAATGTGTCTGTTGAGCAACATGAGACCGCAGATTCAGAACAAGTAGTTTATGTTGATGGTAATAATGGAATAAGCCCGATGCAACCATTAAATTATAATGATCCGTCGGCACTTGACGTAAATGACGGCATTATCGGAAATGAATATTCTGCTGTAGTTAGCAACGATGAGGAATTCGCACCAAATATCGACGTCCAATTGAAAACTGACGCAACTAACATTCCACAAGAGGAAACATATCTAAATATTAATAGTAATATCGAAACAGCAGAAGAGACAGAACCTGTCATCGAAAAACAAGTCAATATAACTGAATCCATCGAAGATTTTGATGCCGAGCAAAGGGAAATGTTCTATTCAGAACAAACTGATGAAAATTACCCCACTCAACAAGGTGACATGGAGCATCCTTTAGACTTTTCTCAAAACGAGTACCCACAAAATCAAGAATATGCTTATTATGAAAACACTGAAGCTGAAGCCTATCCTGGCGAATTAAATAATGAAGAGGTGACCCAACAGTATGATCCAAGTTACGAACAACAATATACCGGTTTAGATCAAGGATCAGAACAGCAACAATACGTTGAGCAATACCAAGAGCCCGAAACGTTTACTGATCAAGTCAAGCCACAGTTGGAAGAGCTGGAATATGAACAACAATTTGAAAGTCAGGCGGCAATTGAGGAAACTTTAGATGTTGAAGATGGTTCCACATTGCCGAAATCTGAGGCGCCAGCCTTCGAAATGCCATCCGGCGAGGAACTATTTTATACTGACGTGTCTGAGGGCAAAACTTTACCACATGTGACACCCCAGACCGTGATAAACACATGAATAGATTATGAGTTAAAAGGATTACACTATCGGCTTAACAAGGCGACTTATATACATATGACTCTTTATGATGTTAAGCAACATTAATCCTTCAAAAAGCTGTATTGAATACTTATAATAATCCCTTTTGAAATTTAATATTTCTTTGATGATTCGAAAACTAGGTATAACGGGAAAATATAACGGTTGTAACAAGGCCCATCACCAGGCCGCGAGTTACGTGTTATCAAATCATTGCATTATTATTTGTGTACTAGGCGATACCTGGGTACCGATTGGTAATGGAAATATTGGAGGTCAAAGTCTCAAAGTAAAAATTTCTTGCGCATTTGGCGCTCTTTCTGAACAGTCGAACAACGAAACTGAACCGTCACGCTTGGGTCGGTGACGCTGAATCGGGTATAATCGGCTTCCGTCGCTCGATAACGCTGAATCGTGTATACTCGGCGCTGAATCGCACAAGGTGTGCTGTTCGCACTGCTTAGGGCTTTCGTCTACCGTACACCACCATACAGGTACTGACTAGTTGGCGCACCTAGGTATAGTGTCACTTCTAAATTAGTAGTAAATACAACGATTAAAGCCGTTTTTGCTGACATGCTGATTCAGCAAAGCGCCCGTGGTAGAGGCTAGGGCCACTGCTTTTCGTTGTAGGTTAACCTGCCTAATGCCATATTCTGCTGCATATCAACATTGACAAACTCATGTTAACGGCTGTTATTGGCTGACTGAAAAAACAACGCCCCAATTAAGTCAGTCACATGAGTTTGTTCGGTATTTTTAGGGTTCCGTAGTAAACAAGGAACCCTTATAGTTTCGCCATGTCCGTCTGTCTGTCTGTCTGTCTTTCTGTCTGTCCGCGGCTTAGCTCAGAGACGGTTAGTACTAGAAAGCTGTAATTTGGCATATATATACATATTAATTATGCCGACAAAGTGGTAAAATAAAATCAAGAAAAATATTTTTTTTAGGGTACCTCTACCCCTATACCTAAAGTAGGGATGGTTTTTTTTTTCCTCATCTACCCCATGTTGTGGGGTATCGTTAGAAAGGTCCTTCAAAAATATTGTGAGGTTTTCAAAACCATTTATTGGATTCAGGGATCAGTTTGCGAAATATTAAGCTTTTAAATGATTTTTTTTGTTAGTCAAGTGTGTGTCCCCGCCCTTCTAGCTAAATGGTTGTACTTGGACTTGTGAAAAAATTCACAGCAGTAGTATATATAACGAAATTAAAAGGAAAGCTATCAGAGCTAAGTAGGCTGTACAGGTTAACGAGTAATAATCAACCAACTTAAATTTGCGGTTTGAAAAACATGATCTCCCATACATTCCGTATGTTTTTCAACCACAATGTTAAGTTTGTTCTTGGGATAAACTCATACCAACTACGGAACCCTTCATTGTGCGTGGTCCGACACGCACTTGGCCGGTTTTTTTGTATTGCTGCAGCTGGATAAGGCCGCAGCTTTTTCTAAAAATCCATATCCATAGGTACTTATTTTACTAATATTATAACTTTTTACAACACACGCACGCTTTTTAAAATTTAGCAAATCATCAAGATTTCTTTATTGTATGTGTTTCTTTACCTATGTTTGTATTTTATACACAAACCTCCGGAATAAATTCTCTAAGTCTAAATGATAGTGAAAACCGCATCAAATCCGCGGCGATACAGGCAAACACGAAAAGCGACTTATTCATAGCTAGCTTCTGCCTGCGACTTCGTCCGCGTGAATTTTCTTGTTTTAACATAATCATATATCCTATGGCACTCGGCAATGGATACTGTAGCTTCCCATTAGTAAAAGAGTTTTCGGTCATCGAATCAGTAGTTCGGCAGATTACCCCCTAATATAAACTCACAATTTTTACTCTTTTTAATAAAGGAGGAGGCTCTTTATAATTTTTCTATATGTTCATCACTATTTTCGTCAATTGTGGACCGATTTAGGAAATTTTCATTAAAGTACTCATATTTTTACTAACTTTGCTTGAGTAGTTATGTTGATGATGTTATAATAATTGTCTTTCACTGTTATTTGCAAAGCAAGTAATGTTATACGAATTTGTGTAGCGTAGGGTTAGGTACCACAAATAAAAAGTAAAAATAAAAACATATTAACAAAAAAAAAAAAACTTTCTTCAAAAAAAACACTACGAAGTGAAAAATAAACTAGGTATCACAAATAAAAAGTAAAAATAAAAACTTTTTAACAAAAAAAATACTGGAAAATAACTTTTAATTTCGAAAGTCGATGGCAAAAAACGTTAATACTAAACAAAAGATACCGACTTCAGAAATTAAAGTTATATTTCACTTTGTAATGTTTTTATTATTAGTATTTATAATGCGTATAGATAACAAAATGTCCTAATTAGGTAATATCTATTTAAAAAACCCGATTCATTTTCTTCATTTAATTTGCGTTGCTTAATATTGTAAATAGCTTACTATTGTGTATTGTTTTTCTTAAATGCTGTTTGTGTGTGTTTAGGCACACGACCTTTACATTTTGTCCCTATTTTTGTAATAATTCATATACGCAATAAATGGAGTATTTAATTACATAAGCCTTTGTGTTATTTAAACGTCAAAAGTACGACGAATAATGTTTATTCATTATTATCTCTAACCCGTCTGGAGCAAGCATAGAAATATAAAATATGTATGGGAGTAAGCGTGGTGATCAGTGATTATGCCTTCTCTGTATGAGAAGAGGTCTTTGCCCTGCAGTGTGACAATATCATCATCATCCATTGCTAGACATAGGCCTCCCCCAGGCACCGCCACTTCGAAGGATTCTGTGCTTCCCGCATCCAGCGGATTCCTGCGGCCTTCACAAGGTCATCTGTCCATCTTGTGGAAGGCCTTCCAACGCTACGTCTTCCGGTACGCGGTCGCCACTCCAGAACAGAGATCTTTTCTGCGAGCAATGTGCCCTGCCCATTGCCACTTAAGTTTGGCAATTCTTCGGGTTATGTTGGTTACCTTGGTTCTCCTGCGGATCTTATTTCTGATTCGATCACATAGAGAAACTCCACTGCCCTTTGGGTCACTTCTAGGCTTCTGATAAGGACCTTATCTGACAATAATAGGCTGGTATTATTATGATTATTTTATTAAATCTACTTACTACAAGAACACGGTACACCACCCCATAATGCTACATTTATTGAGGCTGCGACAATTTCTCCAATTCTGCTGCTTGTTCAGGGATGAGTGGTTCCTTAGGTTGCTTCCAATGAAATTCCTCCCGTGGCAGCCTGTCTACACCTGAAGCCCAGTGGTAAATCCTACATCTTACATTTGCTTTTTCTGATTTGTTGATCTGGAAATTTAAAAACAAATTAACAAACCACGAAGATTTGACACTGGATTGAACTACTCGTATCTATACAGAGTGCTATATTTGTCCAATCATTTCCCATTCGAATGTCGGCCCCGGCAGCCAATCCCAAATACGAAGGAGATTAATGAACAAAAAACAATGGGCGAATGTGGTCCAAATGTCCACCAATATGACTATGAGGTCAGGAGTAATTTTTATTAAGATATCCATGAAAAAAACGAACTGTAAGTAAAAAGTTACGGTAAATTATAAATATGATTTATCAAATTCGCCGGCAAAAAATTTAAAATTGAAATTTGTGATTTCGCCGGCTGTCGCTGAAAACCAGCGCTGGGGCTCTGTCTCGCATAGGGTCGCAGCTTTATGCGGAGCGATGGCCGTTTTGCGTGGATGTGACGCATGTTTTCCCCCAAACTGTTTATTTTCGTGTTTTGTTCTTACCTTGCGTCATGTGTACCGCAAATAAACGTATTTTCTTTCTTTCTTTCTTTTCTTTCAAATTATAGCAATATAATGGGATTTGTCAAGACACCTCGAGTGACCCTGGCCCTAAATTTAAAAATAAAAAACAAACACCATGGCAGACTTTAGCCACCATACTTATGGGGGATACGCTAAGGTAGTTTTTTTGCAATTTGCAGGTCAGAAACCGGTCATATTTTGATCAAATTATGATTCACGACCGTCACAATTGTGTCTTTACATAATGTGTGCGTTACCTCAGCAAGAAAATCTCTTCTAGAAGGAATTGAGTTCAACGAATAATTAGAGCGTAATCTGCTGTAAATGTGCACCAAGTAAAAAAAATTGTAGGATGCTATCGTTTTAGAAAAAAAACGGAAAAGAATCCTGCTGGAGTAATAGAGTTTTTCCAGCAAGAAAATTTTAAACGAATGACCGGAAAGAGTCAATCTGCCTATCCTTTTCCCAACTATGTTGGGGTCGGCTTCCAGTCTAACCGGATGCAGCTGAATACCAGTATTTTACATGGAGCGACTGCCTATCTGACCTCCACAACCAGTAACTGTGTAATAATATACCCCTTGTTAAGACTGGTGTCAGACTTTCGGGCTTCTGACGACTCGTAACGACTGTCAAATATCACTAATGATAGCCGGGATCAACGGCTTAACGTGCTTTCCGAAGCACGGAGGAGTCTCGGTATGTAAACATGGTCACCCATCCACGGACCAACCCCGGCAAGCGTAGCTTAACCTGATTGATCAACCCATGCGGCTGTTATTACTTAGCCACGAGCTCCTCCGGAATGACCGTAGAGAGTAATAAAGTAAATGGGCGGGTAGCTTATATTTGTGCATAAACGTGTGCTGAAAATGAAATATGTGCGTCTTAATTTGTGCATTGTTAATTTTGTACTTTATTTAAAAGAAGAGTTACTGATTATAAGTTCATTCTACGGGCGCACAATCATTGGTTTCCGAGAAACAAGATTCTGCAAAACGTTACTCCAGCAGGAAATTAAATATCTGGAAAACCTTAAGACGTACAAATTTAATTTTCATAATTTACATTATGATTAAACTTAGGGAGTTAAGTTAGAACTGGCCTACATGATTATATTAATGGCCTATCATGATTTCATAAAAATAGTCATTCAACAGGGTAATTTGAACTTGAAGAGTTGTATTGACGATTTTAGTTTATTGAAAAAGCTTCTCCCTAGACAGGAATCAAACCCAATCCTTGTGTGTTTGAAATGGGACTTCAAGCAATGCGAACTTTGAAAATATGGTTAGTACAGCAAGGAGGTCAAAGGAACCATGACTTCGATATTGGAGGAGAATAAAACTACCTTTTTGTAATTTTAGTAAAAGCTTCTTTCTTCGCCGGGAATCGAACGATTTTTTTTACTAAAACAGCGTCTTGTTTTATGAACTAACCCTTAATAATATGTTGTCAAATAATAATAATTGCCATTATCTTTGGTTTCTCACATTTTATAAACAGGGTGTCAGGGACATCGACGCAAAAACCGTTAAAATGGATTCAGACATTCAGTACATGATTCCCATTGAACCCCACTGCGTTGAAATTTTTGGTAGGTAATTTTTTTTTAAATCTGGTGTTCCATACATTTTGACCGCGTAGGTCTATACATATAGTGGTCGCACTTTTGTATGAAGCAGCTGTTTTTAGGGTTCCGTAGTAAATAGTTTCACCATGTCTGTCTGTTTGTCTGTCTGTCCGCGGCTTAGCTCAGAGACGGTTAGTACCAGAAAGCTGTAATTTGGCGTAGGTATATTTTTTTTAGGGTACCTCCCGAACATGTAAAGTTAGGATTTTTTTTTTCTCGTCTGTCCCTTGGTGAGGGGTATAGTTGGAGAGGTTGTTCAATATTGAGGGTGTGTGAAAACCATTTTTCAATTCAGGGACCAGTTTGCGAAATATTAAGCTTTAAAGTGCTAATTTTAGTTAGTCGTGTGTTCCCCCCCCCTTTGCCAGCTAAATGGTTGTACTTGGATTTGCGAAAAAAATCACAGCAGTAGTATATTGTATAACGAAATTAATAGGAAAACTATCACAGCTAAGTAGGCTTTACAAGTTAACGAGTAACAACGAACAACACGACATTTGGGAAGTATATTTCTTGTGTTCTGCTGGGCAGGCAGACAATAATCGGATGAGAGGGGACGAAGTTGATATGAAAATCCTTTTTTTTTTAATTTATAAACTTGAAACATGGGTATCATAAATTTTCCATAACTCCCCTTCGACTGGGGTGAAAAGTTGAAAGATGATTTTAAAGTTTCTATGCTTGTAGTTTGTGTTCTAAAAAGTGGCAGTTTTAAGCATTTTGTAAGATACTCACTGTAACGGTAACATAAAATTCTTTATCCTGCAATGATAGATCTGGTCCTTTAATTTGTACTGGAGGCATCTCAATAACGTGTTCGGGTACTATGAAACCTGATTTTCTAAAAGAAGCACTAATGTGCCAGGGCTCCAATATCCATGGTTCTATTTTGTTCATGGTAATTTGTAAAATTGTGCGTGATAAGCAGCTTATAGTCTGAAAATAAAAATAACGATGAAAAACACAAGATTAAAACGTGAAGAAGCGAGACCTGCGAACTTCATTATTTCGAAAGCCATTATTTCCCTTATGTGATGCGGAAGTGTAAAGTATTAGTATTAGTAAAAATAAAAGATTTTATTTTTATATTTTGTTTTTATTTATGTTTATAAAAATATTTATAAATTCGTTAATATGTATGAAAATGCAATAAAGAAAAGTAATAAAAACTAAAACCCATATTGATAAAAACTAAACAAGACGGCACAGATAGACTAACAAAAACTCCGTAGTCACACGTAATCTATTCGATTTTTGCCCTAACATGTGTGACTCCGGATTTTTAATTAGTCTGTTTGTGCTGTCTTGTTTATACCTTTTTAGTTAGCTTTTTTGTCGTAGTTGGGTTTTAGTTTTTATTACTTTTATTTTTATTAAAATTATTTTGGGGTTATAATACACTAGCAGCGCCCCGCGGTTTCACCCGCATAAATCTCGATCCCGTGGGAATATCGGGATAAAAAGTATCCTATGTGTTAATCCAGGTTATAAACTATCTGTGTGCCAAATTTCATCCAAATCAGTTCAGTAGTTTTAGCGTGAAAGAGTAACAAACATGCATACATCCATCCATACTCACAAACTTTATTATTATTATTTATTTATTTTATTTTTTTAAAAACGTTGCCCCACACTAAGAATTTCTTCTTGTATCGTGGGTGCGTTTACAAACATAGAAACTCACATACACTAACACCCAGACCCGGAACAACTACTTGCAGATCATACAAATATTTGTTCCGTGCGGGGATCGAACCCGCGACATGTTACGCAGCAGTCGATCGCTCAGCCACTGCGTCAACCGTGTCAAACTTTCGCGTTTATAATATTAGTAGGATAGTAGGATATATTTTTTAAATGTTCTCGTCAAGCTTTTTCATTTGATACACTATATTTGATTCACTTGATATACATGACAAAGCATAATTTAAAAAAAAAAAACAAAGAAATAGTTCCTGACTTTTTGTCCTGTAGAGAGCGCCGTATTGATATGACGCCAAGGCGCTTCAAACGATACCTCATTTGTCAAATTATGATCAGTAGTTTAGAAGTTATGAGGTAACAGATGAACATACATACATACCGGTCAAAATCATAACCCTCCTTTTTGCTTCGCCGTAGTCGGGTAAAAATTTAATAACCGGTCATAAATTCGGGCTCCGGAAGTTCGAACGCTACTGAGAATTCTTGATTTGGGTTGGGGATCGAACCCAAAATCAATAATCCATTAGTAGGAAGTATACTAGTTATAGTGTGCATCATTATAGTACGGGAGGTACCTACTGCTCGGTTTTAGCGATAAATTTCATTTCTTGTAAGTAGTTGCTTATTATTCAATTATCATCAAAATGAATCTGAAGTTGTAAAAACAATAAAAACGTGTGGGGTCAGTAAATGAAGATTTAATTAATTTTGCAAGAGTAAAGTCATTTTATACATTATTTTTATCCTAAGGGTAAACTAAAAAAATAATATTTAACAATACATAATATTGTTAAACAACTTGTTCAAACTAACAACACTGCCCATACTATTTATATTATGATATTGTGTTTTAAAATTGCAGTTACTTACCCTGTGTACATAGGGCGAACTAAAGGTATCTTCAGCATTAGGCTTGATTTCATAGGATTTGTACTTCTCTAGGTTCTCAGGGCTGGCATAAACAGCTAACCCAGGAATGAGATAATCACGATAAGCCTGGTGTGGGCGTAATGTGAGAATGTCACCTTCATTGCCAACACCTAGAAATAAAACGCATGATCAAAATGTCTAGCTACCTGAAACATTCATTTAGCAATACCATAATTTATGTAAAATATAAATAACAAAATGTTTAATGTAATGTGTGTGTGTAATTTATGTACCTATGTAATATAATTATGTTCAACTCAAGTTTGCTGCTTGAAGTTGACATGTGGCTAGAGCTAATGATTAAAGATGTTGAAGAAAGTACTGAGGTAACGTCAAACAATGGTGTGGTAGATTATGGGGGAAGAGAAACCAACACAGCATTTTCAGTTCTTAGAACCAAACAATAGTGCTGCTACAAAATAATTTACTGTTAGCTAAACAAAAACAGGAAATTTTCATCCACAATTTTTAAATCTTCATTAATTTCAGTTAAAGGATTTTATTGCATTTGAATATTATAGTATTTGTTAGCATAAATGAATAGCATACCATCAATAAATTGACTAAGAATCACTTTAACATCAGGTTTTTTAGTTAGATTCGTATCTTCAACCAGGTCATATACAAAATGTCTGCCCCTCATCTTTGTTGGCCGACCACCCTTCTTGTGTAGGGGTAATGGATTTTTCCTTTTTAAAACAAATGTATTCTGTAAAACAAAAAAAGTATGTATATTACGAAGATTGTAATCAATTTAAAATAAGAACATATGCCCACACACATATTCCCTCACATATTTCATAAACGTTGCTTGAAGTAGAGTAATGCATCTGTTTAACCATACATTTTTGACATTTAAACGTCTCTTAATTTTAAGCAAAGTTTATGAATGAGAGGGTAAGTGTCCAGAAATTTGATAATTTACCATAGCCACATACTTAGTAGAAATACAACATTAGTTATTTTTATTTAAGTTCAGTACGTAAGTATAATAGATTTGAACATATTTCAGATCATTGAGTACATTCCCAATGACTTTTTTGTGTCGGTCGGTACTAAGCATTCGTCTGGCACATTCTGGCACTTGCTGCCGGATATATAAATCCAACCCTGCTACTTATTGCTTAAGCTAATACTATGAGCTAACATTCTCGTAAAGCTTTTGCAGACCCAAGAAAAGAAGAAGGCCAATTTACTGTAAACATTTACTTACCCTTGTTTGTTGATGAACTACATTGGGTCCAGACGTAATAGCACTACGAATGAATGAACGTAATCCCAGCATAATTGAAGCTGCAAATACAAAATAACAAAGTAGTACGTAAATATTTTTTTTAATTAATTAATCTTGTCAGACAGATTGAGCTTCTGCATTGAGGTTATAAAACAGACGATCACACAGCATTAGCAACAGCTGCAATCATTCATTTTCATTCAAATTCAAAAGCAAAACGTCATTGTCATAAAGTGTCATTATTTTATTTCCCCTCACCCACAGACATTAAATGTATGGCCTGGAAATACCGTGGTAAAAATAATACCCACATGAAAAAAAAAACGATTTGTTTGCTGGGTCACATATATTATCTAGTAGAAATGAAACTTTAACCACTGTTGCCAAATCCAAAAGTTCAAATTATCGAGTTCCCACGTCAAAATTATCGTTTTTAGGGCAAAATTATCGTACAAAAGAAAAATATACTAAAAAACCCTAAATTCAAATTAAATAGCAATTCAAATTGATATTTAAAAAAAAAAGTTTATTGCAGAAGCTTTTAAAACTTTTACAGTAAATCTTACATAGGGACCTCCTTTTAAGTAAAAGATATACCTGTACTAGGACATCCCGGTCTTCAATGACAAATGGCAAATTATGAAATGGTGAAAGTGGAGTACAAAAAAATATTAAAGTAAAATCTCAAACTAAACAACATTTAATAAGACTTGAACTATAAACTAACTAACTCACTATAACTCAAAAGGCAATGAATAATTTTATACTAGAGTCAAAGGGGAAGTTTAAGCCAAGTCAAACCGTAAACATGTTTTATCATAGTTTTTAGTTGATATTTTTGTGTTGTCACTGTAAAATTTAATAAAAAACTAGAGAGAGAAAGAGGTAGAGATACTTATTTGTTGATGTTGACATACCTACTTAAGAGCGTTTATTCTGAAAGTTGGCAACGTCGCAAATACGTATCAAATATTGACCTGTTTTGATTCTTATAGCAATATTACTGTGTGGAAATAAAAAATGTGGCTAACTAGCGAACTAGAATATTGATTATGAAATAGTTATTTGCGACGTTGCCAACTTTTAGGAAAAAGAGGGTTTTTCCTAAAAGTTGGCATAACAAATGACATTAACATTTTTTTGAATTATTTCTGCGTGTAATTATTATTTGACAAATACGTTTTGTTATTGGAACTAAGAATTTTTCAGCAAATCTCAAAATTATCGTACATTTGAAATTAATTATCGTACATCGTAACATTGGCCAAATTATCGTACGCCCCAATAATTATCGTACGGGTTGGCAACACTGACTTCAACGGACAAGTGGAAAAACGAATTGCAACGGACAAGTGGAAAAACGAATTGCAACGGACAAGTGGAAAAACGAATGGCAACGGACAAGTGGCAAAACGAATCGCATCAAATATATTTATACAATATATTTTATATGTCTATGGTGCAAACGCACAGGATAAATAAAGGAAGTTGTTACATATCCATTTGTTTTATTCACTTCGGATTTCATTCATAGCATTCATTGATCATTCGATCATTCGTGAATCGTGATGTGTTCGTTTCGTTCGTAGTTCGTTTACTAGCGTTTGGCGTTCTCGCAAAGAGTAAAGTAACTATCGTTCTCGTTCGATCGAAAAATAGCTTGGCTCTTGTGTGTGATGCATAAATTAGGAATAGTTTTGTGGACTTAAACGGTTTACCTTGATAAATAAGGCGTCATTGGAACAGGTGTTGTGTTTTAAAACTTTACTGAAATGGATGATGAAGCGAGTTCCGATTTGCAGGTGATAATCTAAATGATACTTAATATAATTTTTTACTTCCAATCCACGAGGTTATAAAAAAGAGTACGATGTTTTCTATCGCTTTGAACACAGTATTTAATTTATTTTTTTCTTGTAGAAGTGTTTGTCTGATGGACCGATGGATACGGATGAAGGCCCTCTAATAAACGAGAATTCGAATGGACTATCACATTTGTTGACGGAGGGCGAGTTCAACAGTGTCGAGGCGGCGGTGGATGATACGTCGACATCGAACCAAGGTTTCCTCAATGCGGTGGAGCTGTCTGCGGGTAGCGTTGGCGACTACCTGGACAACAACACAGACGGGTTCAACACCGACTCGTTCGATGTGGGCGATAACGCGGTCAATTTCCCCAGTGACTCGCTCAATAACGTGCTCACCGACGGCGACTCGCTTCTTAGTGACACAGCATATAAGGCCACTTCTGATACTGATGGTGATGTTACAGAAAGTCAGAAGGCGACGGTGGACACTGACTTTGAAGTCAGTGAGATATCTGATGCTGGCTTTTCTATGCCAGCTGATGACATGACACAACCAAAAACAGATGACAGCCATATAGATAAGGTGAAGGTGGAAGCTGAAGTGGAGGCGGAGGTTGAACATACTGCAGAGTCTGATAGTACTCCTGCTGTCAAAAGTGACAAAGCAAATATTGAAATTGATGAGGTTTGTGTCTCATAATAAGTGCACTACCATTTAATGTTATGATTGCTTACAGTTGAACTAGCCAAACTATAAAACATTTAATATTTTGTGCAATAACCAACCTATTAATAGTTTCCCACAAATTTTGTTTAGATTTGTAGTTCTTATAACTTTCATTACTCCATCATATCATGTCTTTTGTATTTACCAGCATGTACCAGTAAAGAAGGAACCAACAGAAATTAAAGATGAAGTACAAGAGGAAGAAGAAAAAGAGGTTATTCCCCAAGAAAAAAGTGATGTATGTACCTGAATGTTAATTTGTGCAAGTATGGAATTTCTTGTCCTGTCTAAATTTCAATATGGTCTTGAGTTCATTAAAAAATCCCACAGAACAAAACACTTTCCGTTATTCCCGAATTTTCCAATTTTCTGGGCAACTTTTCCGTTTTTTTTTTTATAAATACCTAATTCAGACTATGAATATTTTAAAACAAAAAATTGTTTAATTGGTCCAGCCATTCTTAAGTGATGCGCTTACCAACAAACAGGATTTCATTTTAATTTATGTATGTAGGTAGATAAATACTTCATGTTTACTCTTGTTTCAGACTGATGTTACTGCTGTAAAAACTGAAATTACTGAAACAGTTGTAAAGGAAGAAAATGCTACTCCAACTAAGAAAGCTAACAAGGTAAGCATTAAAAAAATGTTCTATTCATTCCCCATACCAACCATATTGCCAAGTTATTAAACATGACAAAATCTATATATATGTATATATAAACAATTGTCGTGCGTTAAGTCTTGCAAAAACTCGAAAATGGCTTGAACGATTATGATGAAACTTTGGTAAGTTGTTATGTGCGTGCCGGAAAATCTTCCTAACAAAAAGATTAAAATGAAAAATTCATTGCACTTACAATGCCTGCCAGTCATTAGGTAGTAGATTAATAACCTGTAAGCTATCTAATTTTCCATAATATGCATCTGCCAAAAATAATTGTAGTATTGATATAAATAAGTTAAAGGTCAACAAGAGATGTTTTGCAATGCCATCATTGAGAGTCGGGCGCGTCGGGTTTCGGCAGCGTTGCCCGCTTCGACCACAGAGCAGGGAGAAGCCTGGGCGGTTGCTGCTAGGTCTAGCAAACAACACTTTACATAAAAACCGAGCGTGTTACCGTTTACTTTCACTACGACACAAATGACGTAAAGGAACAAGGTTATGAAGGCGGTCCGTGACAGAAGACGTGCGCCCAACGTACTTTTGGCGCCACGAATTTCAGTTTTATTGTTGACACTAGGCACTGCGGGCGCGGAGATTCCGTGCTCTGACTTCGACAACGCGTGGATGCTTATGAATATGATATATTTACTGTCAGGGCCATATTTTGTCAGTATGACCTCTAATCTGTTTGCAGGCGCATTTTACAGTCATGGATGAATGGTACCTTATTAAAAAATTTTTTCGCCATAAGCCTTAAGATATTTTTTCTGGTTGTGCATAAATATATGTATATCAATCAAAACAGCTGTATAAATAAATTTCTTTATTTTTTTATTAATTCTATTTCTCAGAACTTTTTTTCTCAATTTATTAAAATTAACTTTAACTTACATGCAACTTAAACTGTGCCTAAAGGATCTGTGTCAATTTGTTTTGCCAGAGTTTGAATTTCATTTTAATAATACCAGCAATCCACAATCCGTTGACTGCTACTCTGTAGTGTTTGAAGAACACCAATTATATAATGCTAAGTATGACTGATATGTTGACTTTTATTAAAAGGTAGGAAGTGCTGAGGAGACTGAAGTAGTGTCAGAAGATGAACTACCTGAGGTTCAGAAGCCAAGCATTAAAGATGCAGAGAATGTGTCAGATGACGAGCTGCCTGGACCCAAGCCTGCAGAGCTTCCTGCTGACACTGAGGTGCCATAATTAATACCTTTCTTTTATATGTTCTGGCTATAACTTGTTGTTTTTTGAGTAAGGCTTTGTATTGCCCACATATGATATTTTGTTCTTGAAAAAAAAGACAGTGTTTTAGATGTTATTTTCTTCATAGATTATTATCACTGTATAATAAAATTTAAGAATGGGTCCTGTGGTACTAAGGAGCTGCTCCTTATAGACATAACCATAAGCCAACGGGTTCTTAGAACCTGGAAGGATTTATCAACATGTTGTACAGACTATAAGAAGGCCTATGATTCGGTGCCACATACATACATGGCTCATTAGGGTGCTGGAGTTGTACAAAATAGATAGACGCAACTCTACTTAACTTCTTGATGTAGTGTATGGGGCAGTGGAGGACGGTACTTCTCTATCCAGGATTTCGACAGATCTGGGGGATCGATGAACCAATCAGGATTGAACAGGGAATATACCCGGGCGATAGTTTGAGTCCACTTTGGTTTTGCTTAGCTTTGAATCCTCTAAGCACACTGTTAGAGGATTCAGGTCTAGGCTATCGGTTGAGAAGAGGTGGTCAGGTGATATCTTATCTTCTTTACATAGATGACTTGAAACTCTTTGCCCCCAACAATTTGCGACTGATGGAGCTACTGAAGGTTAGGAAACGTTCAGTAGCGGCATCGCCATCAGGATGTAATTTGGTGTGGACAAATGTGCAGTCATCCATATAAAGACATGAAATAATCGTTGAGGGAGCGCTTCTTTGCCCGCCTGAATAAAGTGTTAAATAGTCTTTTATCAGGCGGAAACAAGGTGTGTACCTCCAACGGTTGGGTCATGCGGGTTTTGATGTACTCTTTCGGCATACTCAAATGGACTCGGACGGAACTTGACGCTCTGGATAATAAGGTCCGTATATTGCTGACGGCAAATCGGATGTATCACCCACGGTCATCAGTGATGAGACCGTACATCCCGCGGAAGTGTGGGGGTCGAGGTTTCTTAAATGCCCACCCCACCACCCTCCACTACCGCGACGCATCTGCAGTCTCAGGGAATATTTCCTTCAAACTGACGTGGGGATGCATCGCAATGTCGCAGTGGACAAGGGCCTCACCCCGCTCTCCTTGGCGCAAGAGAACTGGCGCAAACCTGCAGTATTTGATAATAACGAACGTAAGGAAGTATGGCAAGGCAAAGAGCCTCACGGACGGTTTATCCGGGCCCTCCATGGACCTGATGTTGACTTTTTGGTGTCTGTATCCTGGCTGCGTTTCGGCAATCTCTTCGGGGAAACCGAAGGTTTTGTCTGTGCGATTATGGATGAAATTATCATGGCGAATAATTATCGGAAATACATTGTCAAGGACGGTATGGTTGACATCTGTCGGGCATGCCACCGTCCCGGTGAATCAATCCGACATATTATTTCCGGTTGTTCTCGTCTTGCCACAGATTACCAGTCAAATAACTCCATAAAAAATTTCAATACCTATTGCTATAATAGCCTACACCTTCGAGTTGCTAGACGCTGCGAACGAAAATACACCTAAATATATATAAGTGTAAAGTGAGTTTTGCTTTGTAGCTGCGCACCGCCGCGTGTTTATTGCGAATTGTCAGGTCTTTCGATAAAGATGTTAGTAGGTATTTGAAGTACACTTTATGAAATAAAATAAAATGCTTGTTAATGTTTTAGCATGTTTAATTGTTAAAAAAGGCAAGGGGAGTTAAATGTAATATTTTTTTAAAGTAAAAAAATCGCGTTACCGGGCTTTGCAAGTTTTATCAATTTACTTACCTGTTTAAAAAACGATAGTAAAACAAATTAGATACTCTTATTTCTGTATCAGCAGGTAAACGGAAAAAAGATAAGTTTTAATCTCTTCTCTTGCTGGATTTACATCCATCAACTGCACATAATGCACTAGAATCAGCCATATCATAAGAATTTGAAACTAAGTATGTCAGGTCGACCGAAATATATGAGAACGTACGCGTCTCGCGGCTGCCGGCAACCCACTGAGAAATGGTTCGCGTGCGAACCGGCGGCCGGTAGGTAGTTAGCGCGTGTAAGTACATGGAGTGATTTATCTGGTAATCTGTGCTCTTGCTAACGGCGAGTACTTGCACAGACACAACCTTGTTGCTAGGATTATCTATCCATCAGCAACTTGCCATGCAGTACAACCTTGTGGAGTCCGAAGTACCATACTATGTGCCCGACCCAATTCTCGAGAATGGTCACGCCACATTGTACTGGGATCGATGTATTATCACTGACAGGACGATTGTGGCTACAATCGTCCTTATGTGGCTACATAAGCCTGATATTGTGGTGATAGATCGAAGAGAGCGCCGTGCAATTATTGTTGATATCGCTGTCCCTCATGATGAGAATCTCGTGAAAGCTGAGAGAGATAAAATAATCAAGTATCTTGACTTAGCACACGAGGTTGTCGACATATGGGACGTGGACTCTGCAATCATTGTACCGATAATCGTTTCGGCTAGTGGCCTAATAGCGGAGAGCTTCGAACACCACCTCAGGAGGCTCTCATTACGCGGCTGGGTCAAGGACTTGATTCAGAAAGCAGTAGTTCTGGACACGGCACGCATTGTGAGGAGGTTCCTCTCTCTAGAGCCCTCCCTGACCACGGGCAGCTTGGACCCTGTTCCTGATGCCGGATGAGCCGGATTAGAATGTGACATTGTTCGCGTGTGTATGAGCCGAGGCTTCAAACATTACACCCATATATCGATATTTTGCCTTCAGCTGTAGGGGGACACCAGAACCGTTTTGTCATACATTATGTACCAATTAAAACTTTTTTTTAATATGTTTATATTTTGTTTACAATCAGACCATAAGCGAATTCGTTAAATATCAAATGTATTAAAACTTAAATGTTTATTTTAGGTTGTATCAGAAGATGAGCTCCCAGCTGCAAAGAAAGAGATTAAAGAATCACGAAAACGTAAAACTGAGGATGAACGAGATGGATACGATCCTGGCTCACCCACATCTGAAAGTGAATCCTCCAACAAAAAACAAGCAGTTGCTAAGGTATTGAGATCAGTAATACCAATAATCTTCATATTTTCGTTTATTCACTAATGCCTTGTTTCGATCTGATACAGGCCAGTTTATAATAGGAAAAGTTAATATTCGAGCAGTATAGCAAACTACGTATTAATATTACTGTTTTATGTTTTAATTTAGAATGGGGAAAGCAAACCAGTTCCATCTGAGAAAAGGTCTTCAATTGATGAAAAACCAAAGAAGAAGACATTACCTGAGCTAGATAAATACTGGAAAGTCGTCAACGACGACCCGACTGATTTTACTGGCTGGACGTACTTACTGCAATATGTTGATCAAGAGGTAAAGGTGCTTACTGTTTTTTTTAATATGTCTGTTTTTCGTGCTAACGAATCATTATAATCGAGGCAGAAAATGGCTTCAATAAAAAGTTATGAATAATATACATATTTCTTACAAAATGATGAAAACTGTCGCTAATCTTATTGCTTTATGAAGCAATGAGAACTGAATAAATATTGACGATCGGCAAGGGCCAACTGATTAATGACAACAATATTTGCCGCATACTATGCAAATAGAAGTACTTAACTGATGCTGAATGTTAATCGCTGTTACAGAGCGACGTGGAGGCGGCGCGCGAAGCGTACGACGCGTTTCTGTCGCACTACCCGTATTGTTACGGGTACTGGAGGAAATATGCCGATTATGAAAAACGTAAAGGAAGTAAAAAGAAGTGCCTCGAAGTGAGTACTCCCACTATCAAGTTGATGCATTGTTTATAATCTATTTAAATCACTTGGTGACTGGTTAGGCGGTACAGCCGTTGATCAGTCGTATAATTATGTGCGTTAACACTTGGATTTTGAATTGTTTTAGCCATAACTGGTATTTTGCAATTATTTTTTTTCCCAACAGTGCTACGTGGTCAACGTTCGTAAGGCAAAGTCGTCCGTTCGCACCGGAGAGTTCTATTACCATCACATAGATTTCGTTCTAGTGATTCATTTCTTGTGGTGTATATTTTGTATTTTAGTGCATATATTTATAATACTTTGTACATGCATGATGTATTGTAATACTTTTTCATGTATTTATATTTAAGTAAGTACTAAATGAATGGTGGATATAATTAAGATTAAGGTTAACTACCATGGTATCATGGAAGCGCAGCTGATCTTCATATTTAGCCATTGAATGGCGTTAGTAACGGAAGAGTGCGGCGAGGGTGTCGACAGCTGCGCCAGCGCGTCGATTGCGAACAGGTGTAATATACCCAGACAAACATTTTATATACTATAGATAGACACAAGCGAGACGTCGCGTCTCTCGCACATCGCGCTGCGTCGCACGCGCACCGCTCGCGCACCCGACACGCAACGTCTCGCTTACCCTATTCTAAATTATATGACACATAATATTATGCTATTCAATATTCCCTTGCTTCATAGTGTTGCCGTGAGCATGGCGACGCTTACAGACACGTGGAACTTGTTTGATACACGTTCTTGTATTACAGGTTTTGGAAAGAGGCCTCAAAGCCATCCCACTGTCGGTGGATCTATGGATACATTTTCTAAATCATATAAAAGCAACCAGAACTGAAGACCACACCTTCATTAGATCGCAGTATGAGAGGGCTATAGGTAAGGCATTCAATTTGGAATCATAGAACTTTACCTGCCATGCCACTCGTCTAAAAAACCCAGACAAGGCAGCCAAGCATTATACATTATAGCAGACCTGGTGGTCTGCCATCATAATATGGCTAAATTCGCTTGCATTCGGCTTTCAAACTTAGTGGCTATTCTAAAAGCAACACGTTTGGCGAAATAAATTTTGTAGATGTTGGCCGATTAAAGGAAAACTTGGCAATGGCAATTGTTGCAACGCAAAAATAGTTTTTAAATTAATTTAAAAAAAAAAACCCTTAGAAAATACGTTTTCATCACTATAGGCATTTAATAAAAATACGTTGGGAATGACGGTTGATTCCCTAAGAAATCAAGACTGCGTGATTTACATAAGATCGTCTCGCCGGAATTTAAAATAAATGAGACTAGAGCCAAGGTAACTGCGGTAAGTGCGCTGTTTGAAGGCTTTTGAAGAACAAGCAAATTAATAGAAGTTTGATCCTAAAGTGAGCCCTGAAAGTAGTGGGGAATGGCTGTTGAGATACATTACAATTTCAAGTGTAACTTACAATGTAAGAGTTGCGGTTTATAACTTAATGTATGTTATTTACAGACGCATGTGGCCTAGAGTTCCGCTCAGATCGCCTTTGGGAATCTTACATCAAGTGGGAGGCGGAGAATGGATCGGCTCTCAACGTCACCAATATTTATGATCGACTTTTGGCCACGCCCACACTTGGATATACTTCACATTTCGACAAGTTTGTACTATGTCATTTTTATGCTTCAATACTGTCAGTGGCAAATACCTGTAAAGTTTAAGCCAATATTTTTTTGCATTTACACGATTCTTTTAATTTTTTTTGTTGTCTATAGTTTATAATAGTTCGTGATCTTTTAAAGCATAAGGAAAATTATATAATTATTGTAAGAAATAACAGAGACACATAAGAGCACTTTTTTCTTGTTTTTTTTTTAGTCCTAAAATTCCTGTTTGACAACATGTGAGCTTTTCGGTATCACAACCTTTATAAATTTACATTAGCTCATTTGTGGCTATATGAGATGTTAATAGTTAATAAATATACACATATCCTCAGCTGGATAAAAAAAAATGACTTTTCTTCCACGGCTTTAATCGATAAATCCGCGTTATTCGTTGTCTAATCGCACAGTATGTGTACCTTGTATTATTACAAGTTGTATTTTGTTTTGTTTTCTCTCGTTTAGTAATGTTTGACGTAGTGGGAAGAATACCATTTCGCACGTACCATTGCGAGGCAACCTTCAGGCACACGAAATAACCTTAGAATTTAAATCTAAAGTGAAGTTTAGATTAGCAACAAAACGAAGTTTAGATTAGTAACAAAACTTGCAGTTTGCGGCGATTGTTTACACGGTATGAATTGCTCGCGGAGGATTCTTTCTTCTGCAAGTTTCGTTGCTAATTTAAACTTCGCTTAAGGCGAAAGCGTCAGGGTAGCCCGCGAAATTAAAATTTACTTACGTTTTTTTGCAATTTGTAGGTCAGTATCAGCTTGTATGTTGATCTAAATATGATCGTTATGATCAAATGTTTATTTATAGAATTATTATATCATAAAAATCATCAATACAACTCTCTAATTTCATGTAGCCCTATTGAATGGCTATTTCATGAAATCATGACATTTGAGATGTATTGCTGATTCTAATGGTTATAAATTTATAATCCTATGAAGGCATATTTGTTACAGTCGCGAATGACACTGACCTGCAAATTGCAAAAATCTTCGTGGGCTAACTTAGCGCATCCCCCTTAATGCAGATTTTTGAGGTGTCAATAATTTTTATTAGTATTTATTTACATTCGTAAAATTTAATTATTCACATGCAGATAGCTATATACCTAACTAAAAAACTTAAAACAAAAAGAGAACTTAGTACAAAAATAGGCCTTAAATAGGCATTTTTTTGATTAATACCTTAAAAATTCTCCATGAAAATTTAGGTGAAGTGTGAACTGTCATGCTATCCGACTCTAGGGATTGACAGCTCACTTCAAACGCACTTCACCTAAGTTTTCACGGTGAGGTTTTACAGAATAGCTCTACTGAACATAGTGAGTTAGAGTGTGTGGATGTAAGGGTGGTTGTGTGCAGCTTCCAGGAGCACGTGATGTCGGAGCCGGTGGCGGGCGTGGTGTCGCGCGCGGAGCTGGTGCGCCTGCGCGGGGAGGTGCGCGACGCCGCCGGCGCCGCGCCGCAGCTCGACCTGCCGCCCGGCGAGGACGAGCCGCTCGACCACGTAGTACGTATCTATGATCTATAAATATTTTAAATTAAAGTCGCTTTTTGTGTGTCTGTGTGACCAGTTTGTTCTTCTAAACGACTAACAACAACAACTAAAGATTTTGATGCGGTTCTCGGTATCATTAAGATAATTAATTCCGGAAGGTTTATGTGTTTACACCTAATAACGAACTCCACGTTTTCAAGTAGGTAAGGTCAAGTAGGTGTGGGTCGCTAATAAATTATGAATTATGTATTTATTATATAAAAAATAGCTCATGTTTTAAAACTAGATGAGTTCGGTATGGCCTATCCGACTACTCTGAGAAAAAAGACCGACACACAGAGATCACTGTCTCTTTTAAAGTCCAGACACAATTTTAGTCAAACCATATGAGGACTATGCAGATTAGTGTCTGCGATGGTCTTTTCAGGAAAGAACCATACAGATTTGAGTAGATCTGTCTAGTCAGTGCACGCATTTGTCAGTAAATATAAATATACTCTTGCAATGTGTGTGAATGTTAATAAAATATGAATTATACTTTTGTCGCTATTAACGCAGGCGTCCGAGGAAGAAGCGCAAGCGATCAAGGAGCGCATCATAGCGGCGCGGCGCAAAGTGCACAAGACCACCGGGGAACAAGTCGCGGCTAGATGGACCTTCGAAGAAGGCGTAAGTTCAATAATGCATTATAATCATTGTTAAAGCGAACCACCGTATGCGAATGAAATATCACTGTGACTTTTACTTTATGTTGAAATGAAATGATGTTTATTTCTGTAAGTAGATCTTGTATGATACTTTCACACGATAGATGATTGGTCAATATTTTAATACTAAATGGCGCCGGCATTTTCCTAGCTGTCTGATCCCTGAGAAGAAATGCCGTAATATACTCAGGGTTCATGGTCTCTTTAAAGTACAAACATTATAATTATTAAGGTATTATGAGTCTAACCATGCAGGGGCATGTCTGGAAGGGCCTTTTGAAGAAAGAACCATTGCAGCTTTGAGTTAACCTGTCCCAACAGACGGCATGCATGCATCAGTCATCGTGTAGATCAAGCCTATTTTACGGAGCTCAACAACCGGTCACACGACGCACACGATTTGCAGGACATTTGTATAGGTCATATAAAAAAATACTCAAATCGCCATCCAGACAGTTGTACAGTCACGTTGGGACTGTACGCGTAGCATGACCACAATAGAAACGGCTTTTGTCGACGGAAGAATAGACAAAATGATAGATTCACAATTACAATCTACACGTGCAGGCCAACTCAAAGCTGCAAAAGCTCTTTCTTCAAAAGGCCCTTCCAGATATGGCCCTGGATTGTAAGACTAAATAAAATCCACATATTATAATGTTTGTACTTTAAAAGAAACCATGACCTCTAATTTTGTTTCGGCATTTCTTCTGAGGGATCAGTCTGCTAGGAAATACCGGGACCTTTACTTGTGAAAATGTCTTAAAAGATCTAGTTACAGAAATAAACATCATTTAAATTCATCATCATTACAGGTCATTCCTATAAACGAGAAATATAAATGGTTGCAGTTAAAAAAATAGGGGTATTTTAGACATATAAAGGCACTTGTACATTTTAGACCGTATTTTTCAGTGTCTACAAAAGTCTTGTTGTTCCAGATAAAACGTCCGTACTTCCACGTGAAGCCGCTGGAGCGCTGTCAGCTCAAGAACTGGAAGTCGTACTTGGAATGGGAGAAGCAGCACGGATCGCTGAAGAGAGCGCTCGTGTTACATGAGCGCTGTCTCATAGCCTGCGCGCTCTACGAGGAGTTCTGGATGAGAGTATGTTTACACGATTACTGTAGATATATTTCTTAAAAGATTACCATTTTAATCATAATCATAATACGATCAGTACAGAGCTGCAAATTTCAAAAGACTTCAGAATATTTAAATTGCACGGCTTACCTTAACACTTAACCCTAGGCTTCGAAGACACCGCAAAATGGCACGCTTAGAGGTTAGCTACGAGGTGAGCCGAGCGTTCCGCTAAGCGAGGAGCCGCGCACATAACATGCACTGTGTTGGTAGACTAGGATGAGTCGTCTAAGCGATCAACTACCCTCTTTCCGCTAAGCGTGCCACATGCGGTGTGGCTTCGGCCGCTAAGCAACGCAGGTCCTCCGGGAGTCTCACAACAATATAGTTATTAAATTGTCTCATTAGTCGACGCTTGAGTCAGTAACTGTGTGTGTTCTACAGCTAATAAAGTTCCTGGAAGAACGCGTGGAGAGCAACCCGGAGCTGGTGAGCGTGGAGCGCGAGGTGCTGGAGCGCGCGTGCAGCGTACACCATCTAGACAAGCCCGAGCTACATCTGCACTGGGCACACTTCGAGGAGGCGCACGGCAACGCGGCGCGCGCGGCCGAGATCCTCGACCGCATCGAAAAGACTTGCCCCAACCTCGTTCAGATACAGTACAGGTACGTGTCTACTGGCCATAGAAGATGTTCTATGTATGTGACAGTTGCTTCAGCAGCTGGTAATAGATAAATAACTAACACAGGAAGGGAGTTCTAAATAAAGGCTGCTACACACAATGCCTTTTGCCGAGCAGCACGTGCCACCGGCTTTTGCGCCTCCATTTCCTTTGCGATCCTTTGTGCGGCGGGGCCGGGCCTGCCGCGGGATGCCCAGTGACAAGGCCCGGCGTCCATGCCGCCGGCATTGTTTGTAGGAGCCATTAGGATAGAAACTTTCTTAATTATGAAACATCTCATAA
Source organism: Agrochola lota (assembly GCA_947364205.1). Taxonomy (NCBI): domain Eukaryota; kingdom Metazoa; phylum Arthropoda; class Insecta; order Lepidoptera; family Noctuidae; genus Agrochola; species Agrochola lota. The sequence goes on along the minus strand of OX376235.1, from coordinate 11,506,505 downwards.
GAGTTTTTTCGCAACTATTTCATTATTTTTTGGGGGTAAACGGACTCCACCAAAGCGGAGATGTCCGAAGCGGAGACAGGATGTTTTTCAGCTAGAGAGTATCCACCGAAGCCGTGCAGAGATGCGTACTGGCTAGACTGATACAGAGATGTGTGCTGGTTAGAGCGGAGATGTGTTCTGGCTAGAGAGGACCTGAGCGTGTGGCGAGTTGGATGTTGAGATGAACGCACAGTTTAGCGCGGTCTGACATGAAAGGCAGACGTGTCAGTCATGTCACTATCACAAAAACTGTATGTTCTTTTACTTGAAGAAGAAGAACTAGAGTCTCAAGAAGCAGAATCACGCTGCTCACATCTCTTCTCGCGTCCGCTGCGTACCGTCGCCAGCATGCGAGGCACAGCTCACATCTCAGTTTTGTACCACCGGCCAGCTCAATATCGGCGAGCCACAGCTCACATATCTGCTTCGATCGCGCCATACAAATACAATACATCTTCGCTCAGTGGTATCCATTGAAGCTGAGTGGAGACGAGATGTGTGAATAACGACATTCTATTGGTTGTTTAATACACATCTCTCGTCTCCGCTTTGGTAGATGTTGCGTACAGCACGCAGTACGCGATTAGTCGGGGTAAAATGAAAAACAGTTTGAATAGTTTTAAAGAGTCTGAGACCCTGCGGCGGCGATAATATGATTGGGTCGCGGCAGATCGCGGGAGCGCGCAATGTCATGCGCGCTGTGCAAAGGCGGAAGGCGGACTGACGGTCGGGGCGAGCCCGAGCGAACTCGCGGGCAAGCTGTTTTTGCTATGCGAATGTGATCTCTACATTATATATGCGTGTAACAGTGTAAGATCGCAGGGGCGGGGCCTCAGTATTTATTATAAAATAAATGTTATAAGTACAATGTTTTTTTTCCATACGCAACATTCTCCCCCTCAGTGTCGTGGCGACACTCAAAAACGGTCATCTAAATGAGAATACAAATTAAAACTTAAAATATCCCTAGCCTGGCTGCAGGTCGTTTAAATATGCCATTTTTGGTCCTAACGTCTACAACTCTTACGCGTCCGTCAGCACCAGGGTACACTGATTGTACTATGCCCTTAGGCCAGCAATTACGGGGGGAGTTAGGGTCGACTATTACGACCATATCGCTGATCTTTAATTGGGCACCCTCCTCCCTCCATTTTCGGCGCGGCACTAAATCGGGAAGCACCTCCCTCACCCTGGTCCAAAAATGGTCAGCCAGGCGCTGGGAAACACGCCATTGTTTGCGTAAGCATAAATCTCGGTCCGTGAACACCCCTGCGTTAGGTAAATTGGACGACGACCCTATGAGAAAGTGATTTGGTGTTAATGTTTCGTCGTCCTGAGGGTCTACCGAAACATGACCGAGGGGTCTGCTGTTTATAATATTCTCCACTTCCGCTAGGAGAGTAATCAGAGTCTCTTCATGCGGAGCTCTCTCTTTCAGGACTACCTTAAGGGCGGTCTTGACACTGCGCACGAGTCGCTCCCATGATCCGCCCATGTGCGGGCTAGCGGGCGGAATGAAGCTCCAGGAAACTCCATTGTTTAGGGCTTCGTTCATGATAGTACTTTTGTCTACGGCGTCGTAAGCTTTCTTTAGTTCAATCTCTGCGCCACGCATATTGGTCCCGTTATCAGAATAAATCTTCTTTGGCCAGCCTCTACGTGCGGCCATTCTGCGTAAAGCCATTATCAACGAATCTGCAGTAAGAGACGGCACGATCTCAATATGCCCGGCACGTATAGTCAGGCACGTGAATAAGACACCATAACGTTTTGGTCTTGATCTTCCAACTGTGACCTCTATTGGTCCAAATAAGTCGACTCCGGTAACGGTAAACGGTCTTTGGTGATGTGCGAGTCTACCTTCGGGCAAGTCACCCAGTCGTGGCGGCTTTGGATTAGCTTTCCTGATGCGACAGAACAAGCACTGCGTCGCAACAGTACGGACCGTAGGACGTAGACGTAACAGCCAATATTTTTGACGCAGTTCATTCACCACCAGCTCGTTGCACCCGTGGCCTGCGCGGATGTGATAATACTTAACAATGAGTCGAGCCACGTGATCATGCCCATCCAGGATCACAGGTGATTTTATGTCCATCGCTACATCCTTAGCTGCTCCTATTCTTCCACCAACACGTAGTAGTCCAGTATCATCCAATACGGGTGTCAAAGCGCGTAGTCTACTATCGTGTTTTATTTCTTTATTTTGTTTCAATAGCAAGATGTCTCTGCAGAAAGCTGTGGCTTGAGAGTGCTGAAGCAATAAAGTTTCAGCTCGTTTCATCAACTCGTTGGTAAGTCCATTTGTTTTTATCTTCTTGCATTTGTCTATAAACAACAAGACAGTTCCAGCAGTTCGAAGCAATCGCAACCAACTGGAGAAGCGCTTCGGCTCCGGTACAGGTAAGTCGTTAACACTATTATTTTCACTTACTATATTAATTTTTTCCAATATTTCTTCATCAATTTTTATTTTATTTTCAGGTTCCTGAGGCCAGCAAGAGCGTGATTGATGTAAAAATGACGGACCGGTAAACCACGATGAGTCGCTGCTAAGTACGTGGTCGGTACTTTTAGTTCCTAAATCTGCTACGTTGACGTCAGTCGGCACGTAGTGCCACTCGTCAGCCTTACTTAGATCGTCAATTTCTCCTAGACGATTCGCGATGAAAACTTTATATGTTCTACAATTATTTCTGATCCAGTGTAAAACAGTAGTTGAATCCGTCCAATAATAAACTGAACTTGGTTTTAAACGATGTTCCATTTTAATATTATTTGCTAATTTACATCCTAATAGAGCACCCTGTAGTTCTAATCGCGGCACAGAAACCGATTTCGTAGGTGTAACTTTAGATTTACTAGCGATAAACGCTACAATAATATGTCCACTGCTCATTTCCTTGCGCCAGTATGCGACAGTCGCATAGGCGCTCGGCGACGCATCGCAAAATACGTGTAGTTCTAAGTTTTCGTTACTCATGCTATCACAAAAATACCAACGCGGGATCCTAATATTATTTATATTTTTAGCTTGAATTATCCAACACTGAAATAAATTATTTAACTCATCATTCAATTGCTCATCCCATTTTATATTTGTTTTCCAGGTTTCGCGCATTATTATTTTTCCTTTAATTGTAAATGGTATCAGATAACCATGAATGTCAAAAATAGACATAACAATACATAAAAGTTCGCGCTTCGTTGGTCTTCTTTTTAAATTTACAACATCAACTGGTATACGCTTCAAGGTCAAATCGAATCCTAACTCGTCGCTAGCAGGGTACCATAACAAACCGAGAGTCCTTTCCGATTGATCTTTATCGAAGGTGCAACAGACACTGTCACTCAATGCTTCCTTCGGTACGTTTTCCAGAACATCCGGTACGTTGCTAGCCCAGTTCCGTATTTCAAATCCACCCTGCTGGTGAATAAAAGTGACTTCCTTAATCATTCGTTTTGTAAGGTCGACTTCGGGTAAACTATCGATATAGTCGTCCATATAATGTTGCTTGCAAATAGCGTCGACAGCTGTTGGATAATTATCCTTAAAATGCAATGCATTTTTATTTTTAATATGTTGCGCAATAAAAGGCGAGCAGTTCGCGCCAAATATCAATGACGTCATAGCATATTTATTAACGCCCTTAGTGGCTTCATCGGTAAATAAAAACCTAAGTGTATGTTGATCCTTTTCTTTAATTTTAATTCGAAGAAACATATCTTTAATATCTGCAATAACTCCAATTTGGTTTTCTCTAAACCTAAACATAATTCCAAATAATGACTGCAACAAGTCCGGCCCTGTCAATAAAAAATCATTAAGAGAACATCCCTGGATGCCTACCACGAGCTCTTAGCGCGATCCATTTTAGGACCTAAACTGAACTGTTCTTCTAATTCGTACCATGACGTCAGTTTAAAGATTCAATTTAGGCCATGCCATGTGACAGCGATTGTCCCAAACTGAGTCGCAAGTTTTGGTTTCATTCATTCTTCTTTGGTACCATGACGTCCTTATAGCAGCTCAACTGAAACGCTCAACTGTCAAAATAAGCGATTCAATAAAAGTTACTATTTCTCTAACATAAACTGAAACGTTTGGTGAATTATTGACGAAAATAAAGTTTTTTAGTGCTATTTTAGTGGAATTTTACAAAAACCAATGAAAGTGTGCTTTAATCTTTCTTTTAAAGTCTAAAATACCTATTCTAAATGCCTTTTTTAACCGCATTCGTTTTTCTCTAACATATGTCTGATGAACTACTTTTATTTGAGTTTTTTTAGGAAGATTCTGCCTCACACTATGCCTACTATACCCCAACTCAACTCACACAACTTTTTTTACTCTAGTACGTTCGAAACAGAAACATAATTTGTTTTATTACGTAGAAATAATTTTTTTTTTTCGTATCCTTAATACATAGCAAAAGGTAAATAAATATCTACTTTGACTAAGAATTATTTTAACAATAGTTACCGTATTAACGTGGAATCTTAAAAAAAAAACTGTTGAGTGTCTGTTTTAAAGTAATGATATTGAGTTAAGAACAAATAAAATGTTGCTTGCTTCTGAACGTGCCTGACACTAAATAATGTGCGCGAAACAAACTTATTTGACAATAATAGCGGTGTCTCGTTTTCACCAAAAACGTTTCAAACGCGGCCGCGCAGTTCAGCCACAGATTGCGATCTTTCATTCACTTTTAACGATCCAAATGCCGCTGAGCTTATTGGACGTCATGGTACGACTTTGAAGCGATGCAGTTTAAGGACCTAAACTGAAATGCCTTGCTTTTGAATCGTTTTTAATTAGATCATGGTAGGCATCCTGTGTTTTCGCAGCCGCGTCGAACACTAAACGTAACTTCTTCTTATTGGGGTTGTCGACCCCGAAATGAGGTAGGTACCAAATATGGTCGCTAGACTCCCCCTCGTTTAGCCTCCTGGCATAATTATTCGAAAATAAATGCTGAATACGTTCGCGGTAACGAGACGCGTAAGTGTTGTCGGCTGACATTTTTCTCTCGACAGATTTTAAACGATTATAGGCATTTTGATAAGAATCAGGCATAACAAAGTTATCATGTTTCCAAGGCAATTCCACAAACCATTGGTTATCAATTAATTCACAAGTGTTATTTAATATGGTGATAGCACGCAACTCGTCCGCATTTTGTCGCGGTTGTTTTGATATACCTATCGACTCTAACGCAAATGATTTTCTTACAAACTCGTTCAACTCAGAATCACAACAATGTTGCGCGCTGTTATCATGAGTAATACGATCAGCTGACATGAAAATCATCAAATTAATCATCATATTAATGTTGTTTACAACACCGTGTACACACCACCCTAGCGGTGTCTTTGTAACATAAGGTTCATTTTTCCTATTACCTTTTAAACACAAGATAGGAGCAATAAGATCATAATTATCCTGTCCGATTAATAGTTTAGGTTGTGCGTCACATTTGCACAAGTCGTAGTCAATATAGTCCGAATAATTACTAAAGTCCATACACGATAAACGTTGAGTAGGTAAATTAAGTTCTTTCATTTTACGAGCACACAAATTAAAACGATCACCTGTATTATTAGAAATGACAAAACTTACGTTTTCCGTTTGGCACACCAGTTCACCGGAGTCCCATGCACTGCGGGCGCGCATGGTGACTGTCTTACCGTGGAGTCCCGCCTGATCAGCGAGGTCAGCAGATATCAGCGTCACGGTGGCACCGTCATCGAGCAATGCGTGTGTGTGAATATTGTCTTTAGGTCCATGAACGGTTACCGGCACTATTTTTAACAACACTTTAGGCACTAATGATTCACTAACACTAGTGGATGCACTGGTGTGGGCGTGGGCAACGGTAGCGCGGCGCGACTCGTCGGGCGTCGATGGGTGCACGCGGGCTGCGTCCACCGCGGGGCGCGCCGTCTCTGGTCGCGCGGCGGTCGCGGCCGGCGCCACCGGTCGCGCGGCGGTCCCTGCCGCTGGCTCCGCCGGCCGCGCGGCTGCGGGTGCTGGAGGCGCGGTAGGCTTCGTCCAGTGAAGGAGATGATGATGTGGATGTCCACACTCGCTGCAGTCAGGAGCGCAGCATGCAGCGGGTTCATTATGTCGTGCGCTCAAGCACTTGTAGCACAGCTGTTTAGTACGTACAAATTGCCATCGATCGCGTTTCATAGCGCGTTTGAACTTGCCGCATTTATCTAAAGCGTGCGTCGGAGAGGCACGACAAAACATACATTTATTATCGGGAGTAGTAGTGCACGCTAACACTGAATGAGTTTTTATATTATTATTGTCGTATTTCTTTCTCACATCGTTCTGACTGTAAATGTAACTCACACCCGAGTTTGCGACAACAGTTGCTTCTCTATATAAAAACTCCGATAGTATTTCTAGTCTGGGTGTAGCACTATCTTGTCTCTCGTAGGTATATTCGGCCCACTTATTAATAAGGGCGGGCGGTAACTTTGAAAGTATTGTTGCTGTTGTTTCAGGGCTTCGTAGGTATTCCTGTAGCTTAATCGCTTTAACAGCGGTGATGCAGTTTTTTACTTTTATTGAGAAGTTCACTATTTCCGTGTGGTATGCAGTCGGAAGTGGGTGAATTTTCTTGAGTTGAGTGTATATTTTATTGATTATACATTCGGGTCTGCCGAATCGTAATTCTTAGGTGTCAATTATAGCTTGCGGTGATGTGTTGCCGATGAGAAGCGATGACACGGCTTCTTTTGCGTCACCACGTAGACACTTTCGTAACCGCCAAATGTTTTCTGCATCGCTATAACTGCATAATTGTGACGACTCTTTATATGACTCCTTGAACTGCAGCCACTGCATAGGATCACCGTCGAACACCGGTAAATCTTTTGATGTTGCTAGGCGCGCAAGTAGTTCTTTGTTATTATTATCACGCACATTACTTCTAGTAAGTACTTGGTGCAACGCCTCCGTCAACTGGTTGATACTGTCGCTACGCGGCGGGCGCGCGCTGACGAAGTCCTGTTGCTGGTCTGTATGGTTCCAGGTTTTATTACACGTCGGCATCAAATTTATTGGGCAAACATTTTCTGCGCAATCGCTTTTTGCGATGGACGCGACGCCATCTTGTTTATCGAACCACGATTCGACCATTCTCGAACTTTTCGAGACCGAGCCGCGGTTTTCTTCTTGTAAATCTGCTATATCGACTTCCAGTTTTTTCAGGAGCAAGTCCTTCTGAATTTGTGCACTTTTTTGTGCTAAATCGAGGTCGATTTGTGCTTGAAGTTGAGCCGCTTCATACTCTAGCCTTTTGCGGGCCGCCGCCGACGAACACGCGGTTTTATCACTTTTCACCGATTTTACTTGTAACTGTTCACTTTTACTGGTAGTCAGCTGCTCCGTGGCACGTTTACTACGTGTTATAACACCCTTCGGGGGTGTGCGAAGCAACGACATCCCTGCACACAGGTTTTAGTCCGACTAAACACGTGGCCGAGATCCGAAATCTGGCTCGAAGAACCACTTAATGTTGCGTACAGCACGCAGTACGCGATTAGTCGGGGTAAAATGAAAAACAGTTTGAATAGTTTTAAAGAGTCTGAGACCCTGCGGCGGCGATAATATGATTGGGTCGCGGCAGATCGCGGGAGCGCGCAATGTCATGCGCGCTGTGCAAAGGCGGAAGGCGGACTGACGGTCGGGGCGAGCCCGAGCGAACTCGCGGGCAAGCTGTTTTTGATATGCGAATGTGATCTCTACATTATATATGCGTGTAACAGTGTAAGATCGCAGGGGCGGGGCCTCAGTATTTATTATAAAATAAATGTTATAAGTACAATGTTTTTTTTCCATACGCAACAGTAGAGTCTAGGCCTAACGAAACCGAGACACTTATCCTTTTAAGACACACTTTTCCCCGTTATTGTGAAAATTTTATTGCAATGGTCCATATCATATCTGGGAACCTTCTGGTTAATTGGAGATATTAAAGGTCAAATTTCTAACTGATCACCCACACCTATGTTTTGCGTGCGTTACATTGTGCGCTGCCGAAAATAGCGACATTTCATACCAAAAATAAAAGCAATTTACCAGCAGTATAATTTTTGCTTTAAAGCCTTTTTTTTGAGGGTGGGAAATTATCAAATAACTTCTTCCGCTCTGGCCGGAGCGGGAGGGCGTGTCAGACTCTCACTGACTAAAACCCACTCGTGTTCCTTCAGTTGCCTTTATATTGCCAGGGGCCACGGTATCCCTTTCGGACTTTCCCACGACCCCGGCAGGTATCGGTTCTAGCGGACCCCTTCTGTTGTGGTGACATCTCTTTGAGGCGCGCGTGGAACACAATGCGCCGTCGACCCGGGCGTGGTCCTTATCGGACGGCGAGCTACCCATTGCTCACCGTCCGCTTGCGTTTCTGAATAAACCCTGGCATTTCTAAATTTGCTAAAGAAGTAAACGACAATGGTCACTCGAGTTTTGTATTTTTTTTATTTGGTAATCGATGTTTGCGCGCATGGAATAGATTAAATGATTTGAGAAATTACAAAATTTCTACGCCAAGGGTTCCTTCTGATAAGTCCCCTCTTTGAGGAGTGGCTTGAGAGGCGCCATGGCGTCCTCACCTTCCGCCTGACGCAGGTCCTCACCGGACTCGGTTGTTTCGGGAGGTTCCTGTTCCGCGTAAGGCGGGAGGAAACGCCCGGGTGTCACCACTGTGTGGATCGCCCGGAGGACACGGTGGAGCATACGGTGGAGGTCTGCCCGGCTTGGGCGGAGCACCGCCGTGTCCTCACGGAGGCGATCGGCGGCGGCGATCTCTCGCGTCCGGCTCTGGTTCAGGCCATGTTTCGGAGCGAGAGTGCATGGGAGGCCGTCACCTCCTTCTGCGAAGCAGTTATGTTCGCGAAGGAGGAGGCGGAGCGCGCGAGGGAGATGCAAGCTGCACGCCCTCGCGGCCCTAGTCGCCGCAGGAGACGCCTCGGGCGTCGGGAGTCGAGAGCCGACTTCCGGCCACCGTAGGCGCGGGCTTGCGGACGGTGAGCAATGGGCAGCTCGCCGTTCGATAAGGACTAGGCCCGTGTCGACGGCGCGTTGTGTTCCACGCGCGCCTCAAAGAGATGTCAGCACCAACCGACGGGATCGAAAGACCAATGCCTGCTGGGGTTGCGGGTTTGTCCGAAAGGGATAACGCGGCCCCGGCGGCACACAGGCAACGGAAGGAACACGGGTGGGTTTTAGTCAGTAAAAGTCTGACACACCCTCTCGCTCTGCCCAGAGCGGGAGAAGTCATATGATGATTTCCCATCCTGAAAAAAAAAAAAAAAAAAAAAAAAGGGTTCCTTCTACGCATATATACAGACTGACAGACACAGTTACTTTCGAATTTATAATATTAGTATGGATTACATAGTTTTCTGGTATTCCATGGGAGGAAAAAAGTGATTGTGATAATATGTGTGAAGCGCGTTATTAATCAGCGACGCGCAGATATCGCGTTCTATTCCTGGGCAAATTCAATGTTATCCCTTTGGTTCCTGGACGCCACCACCTCTTGTTTAAGCTACTTAGTTTGATGTACAGAATGCGTCAATAATGGCTATGTGGTGGGTCTTGTACAAACATCTTATTTTAAGACGCTACATAATATTTTTTCTTTTCTCCAGACGCGTGAACCTAGAAAGACGCCGGGGTGACTACGACAAGTGCGGTCAACTGTATGAGGGCTACATAGCGTCTGCGAAGAGCAAGGCGGTTGCGTCGGCGCTGGCCATCAAGTTCGCGCGCTTCCTGTTCCACGTGCGCGCGCAGGCGCCGGCCGCGCGCGCCGCGCTCGACGCCGCCGTGCTGCGCGACCCGCTCAACGCGCGCCTGCACGCGCAGCGCCTCGACCTCGCGCTGCACACGCCCGGCACGCCCTACGACGAGCTTGATGGTACGACTACATGCTGCTTTTTACCAGATTACGACATAGCCAAAACAGCGTCATTAGATACCCAACATGGCGTCTTATAGCGGACCGAAAGTTTCAACCAAAAAAATATAATTTAAGTTTAATATACCGTTTTGGGTATCTAATATACGAATTTAAGCAGAACTTTCTGAAAATAGGTTGGTTATCGACATACATAAACTGCAAAATAATTTAAATAATATGAAATCTTGCTGATCTTTTTATTTGGTGTTTAGTCATAGTTACGTTTTAGGTTTTAGCTTTCTTTTTTCATAAACTCTCAATTTATTTGTTACATCCTGGGTGGACGTGAGGTAGTTGGTCGGTTATTTCAAAAGACCTAGATTTCACCAGATAAGTTTAAGTCCCATGAAATAGAGGGCGAGCTTATTGCCATCAACCAGGCATAAATCCAGACTCCGAGCTGCTATTGAGAAATTCCAATAACACTGGTAGCTGACCTGGGAATCGAATCCAGGACCTCAAGACCTGCATTAACCCTTTCGACCACTAGATTTATGTATGTGTGTGATAATAATGTTGTCGTGCAGAGCTGGTGTCGTCGTACGGCAAGGAGGAGGGCGCGGAGCCCGAGACGTGCGCGATGCTGGCGTGGCGGCGCCGCGAGCTGGCCGAGGAGCTGGGCGGCGCGGCCGCGGCGCGCCAGGCGCACGCGCACGCGCGCGCACTCGCCAAGCACCTGCGCAAGCGTGCGCGCAAGGACAAGCACGACCCGCCGCCACCGCCCAAGTAAACACTAGTTTTGTTTTCAACCTTCCACTACTAATTCATTCGTAAGGGCCTCCTATGCCAAACGTGTGTCGGCCTTTGTGGGTCATACAGTCTACCAACTTATGAATTAAACTAAAGTGCATTTCATTTTATTTTTTGACCACTTAGTGTATTTACCATGCAATCTTTTTATTTCTTTGCCACCCTATTATAATTATCTTGTTATTAGCCACTAACACTATTGTAATTACCACAGTAGCACATGCGTGGAGTCCGGCAAGAAGAAGGATAGCGCAGCGGCTCCCGCGGGTAGCGCGGCGTCGCCGTCGGGCGGCTACTACGCGGCGCCGGCGCAGGCCGCGCAGTCGTACGAGCAGCCCTACGCGCAGCCCTACCAGCCCGCCTGGGGCTACCAGCAGCCGCCCGGGCCCTACCAGCACCACCCGCACCCCTGGCCGCAGTACCCTAACTACTACTAACTGCACAGGCACCGACACTACAATTATTATTAAACTTTACTGACGAACGCGAGTCTATTCATTTATGACTGTTGTTTCTGTACATACGATATTCTTCATAATATCGTCAAAGTAATAGACTACGAAGTGGACCCGTCTGTTTGCTAAACTTACGGTACCAAACCCGATAGCGTTTTGTTTATCTAAAAGAAAAATTGCGATTTACATGAAATGTTTATTTGACGTAAACACAATAACAAACATACATTACATATATTTTTAGGAAATAAATCTTATCTTCACAATCCAACATCTTATTATTTCGACGATCCATCAGTCTTTAATAATATTTTAACTTTCGTTACAATCCATATCCTAATGTATATTAAAAAATAATGAATGAAGGCATTAATTATTTTTTAATATGGCCTCGCTATTTACAATCTTTTATGAGGTCAATAAGTCCATGGACATTCAAATGCATTTTTTTTTCTCATAAATATAAATTATAATATATATATATATATATTATGCTGGCCATACGTTTACTACTATAGTTCGCAACCGAGTAGATGCAGTAGTTTGTCTGGCCACATACCGAGCAACTTTTTAAGAGTAACGCGGAACCGCTATGTGCGTTCATGTGCGGCGGCCAGCTTAAATAATGGAGTAATTTTATGTCAAGGTAACAATCGTAAGATCATCCTTTTATAATAAATCCAGTAAATTGCTCTTCCGCTACGAGAATTTAACCACAAATATCAAAATGAATTAATTTAATTCTTCATTTACATACATCGCGAAATTGTATGTCTGGTACTTCTACATTATGTAAATGCTATTTAAAACTCTAATTTGTTATTGACTTTTCCGTCATTTGAGATTAAATAAATCCATCTACTGAATCGACAAAACTTCATATTCCAGAGTTAGAAAGTATCCTCACTACGGTTAACGTATGTTTATTCTAAAACGAACAAACTCCGCTTCTTACTGCCCTGTTTGGCCAGTTTTTGAAAAATTTTGATCAGGCACACGCGGCTTTTGCCGCCTTCACAGCTGAAAAAGAAAATAACAATTTAAATTAGGAAGCGTTTGTACTTTTGATAGCGAATAGTTCAGTGAAGGCGAGAAAAATTGTGTACATATTTAGCAAAGGACGTTATGGCCCGGCTACACGCTCCATCTTATTCGTTAAGACGATAATACGGTATAACGCGCAAACGGTTTGCTATGGTGTAGACGACACGTATTTGCACATGTCTCTGCGTGTAGGCGGGTCTTTAGTATTATAATGATGTCTGCCCACAAATGTATAGGACAAGTATCTATGTAGGTACGTTTGGCAGACCTTCCCTCTCCTTCCGGCGTAACTTCTTGCGTCGTCGGTCGATGGCCGCGAGTTCCGCTTTCACCGAGTGGTACGCTTTGCGCAGGTCGGCGAGCCGTGACGTCAGCACGTTGATGCGCGTCTGGCAGTCCCACGAAGGATCTGTTTTGATAATAAAGTGGTAAGGAACTAGGATATTTTAGCAGTTTTTTTTTCAAGCTAATGAAAAACGAGTTATGTTAAAATAAAATTGCCTGGTGCCCTAATTCTGGGCAAAGGGTACAAGTTCTTCCAAACAGTCCAGCGCCAACGTCACCGCCGTATATTTCCGAAAGAATGGAGCACTCACCCAATTCCACGTAGAAGTTGTACTTGAGCGGCGGATGGTGCGCGTGATGCGTGTGATGCGCGTGGTGCGCGTGCGGCGCGTGGTGCGCGTGTGGCGCGTGCGGCGCGTGCGGCGCGTGCGGCGCGTCGTCCGTGTCGCGGCGCGTGCGGCGCGTGCGGCCGCGCGCGCCCGCCGAGCTCTCCGACGCCTTGCGCGACCGGCCTCCACCTGAATTATACATTACTAGCGATCTCCCGTACGGTCTTTTACGATTTGACAAAACAATAAGATTTCTTTATTTTTCTGGTGGCATAGGCATGGTGTACTGTACACTTCTGCCTGCCTGAATAAAAGCGCGATTAATGTTATAATCATTTGTTGCGTAACTGACCGTGCGCTTTTTCGACGTCAAGTCCAGCCGCATCGTTCACTCGCCCTTCGTCTTCATCCTCCTTGCGCTCCGAAGGGCTGTCCCGTTCAGATATGCGGCGTTCCCTGTTGGATTCCAATATTAAAGTAACGTTTAATATTAAATTAATGTACACAAACACCACAGGTAACTTTAAGTAGTTAGCTGTGGTATTTGTGTAAAAAACATTAAAATTTAGGCGGAATATCTGTCTAAGTGCGGATTTCACCAATGAAATTGAACACGTTCAGCACATGTAAACGTGTTCAAGAGCTGTCAGTGTACAATATTCCATAACAATTTTGACACTGACAGCTCTTGAACGCGTTTTAGAAATGCTGATCGCGATCAGTTTCATTGGTGAAATCAGCCCTAAGTGCATGTGGCAGGAAAATAAAAGATGTCATTAAAGGCTATTGGATCCAGTCCACCAAACCGCCCTAAACCACCAGGGCGCCCCCTGGTGGTTTACGGCCCAGTCAATCTCACTGAGAGGAGGCCAGAGTTCCAGTAGGGGGAACGTTATTGGCTGATTATATTATATACAAGCTGACTTGACAAACGTCCTGTCCGAATTTCAATAATATATACAAATAAGGACGTCCAATTTTTCCCGAATTTGAAGATTTTCCGATTTTTCTTTCCATAAGAACCTGATTCGGAGTATTATGAACATTTTAAAACAAAACAAAAAATATTGTCAGATCATTCCAGCCGTACAAAAGTGATGCGCTTACTAACGAACAGCATTACATTTTTAATTATATAGATTAGAATATATTTTATATTACATTCAGTACACTTTTGTCTACCGTTTTAGCCGGATGTATTCAAACATTTCTTTAATATTTTAGAATCATTTTATTTTAACATTAAGAACAGTTTGAGAGTTAATAATTCCGTTTAGTTAGTGGGTTCGTAAGAATGTAACCTGAATAAGTTTTGTTTACAGTTTCATCAAATACCTTTGGAACAGACGTTAGTCTGGTAAGATTCCACTGCTAGAATGAGATAGGGGATCAATTATTTATACCAGCTTTTATTAACTACTTATTGTTACTGATAACAATATTTTACTTTTTTGTTTTTTAGGCGTATTGGACAGACTTCATACAATAAAAAGAAAACTGATTGAAGGAATTCTAGACCCCAATTGCGTAAACAACTTCTTTCACAATCAGAAGGATTTTGAAGGAACTCTCTAATCCATTGCTTCATGTTTGAAACATTCGAATTGTCAAAATGACAGGCATTGCAATCGTAAGTGTGTTACGTAACGTCTACTACAACATCTCTACGTCTCTGGTCCTTGGATCCTCCAGATCGAGTAGGTTACCTGTGTTTTGGACACGTGCTGTCTTACACACTTGTTTAGGGTTTGGGGAGACTACTTTACGGTTTCTTTTCCCGGCCCCCGAAAACAAAAACAAGGCGTTACCTGTGCGGAGGCGACAGGTCGAGGCTGCTGTCGGGCGTGGTGGGCGGCGTGTGGTCGGCGTGCGCGCGGCCGCGGGCCCAGCGCGCGCCCTCCGCGCCCGCGCCGCCCGCCGCGCCCGCGCCCGCGCCCGCGCCGCCCGCGCCGGAGCGACGCTCTTCTGCACGGACATAATAAAACGTGTTATGTAAAGACAGTTTAAAAAAGGCAAATACTTTTTTACATAAATATGTATATTTTTTAAATATTTATATCTTGCAACATTTATTTAACACAATAGAAGAATTCAAAATAAGTTTTGTAAAGCGCAGTTGGAAAGTCATAAAGAAACTAGTGATAAATGTTACATAAAATTATTGATCAGAACAATTAATTGTTTTGTGTAATTAATTATCAGTGATATCTAATTTTAACATTATCACAATGTGCTTGTGTAAAGTCCTACATGTATCTAAATATATTTACAATGCATTTGCTCGAAAAGAGCGTTTTCCAAGCAGTCAATTCGTGCGGAAAGTGTCACTTTTTTTCACTAGTGCTTTTTACTTTTCTGTTTTTTTTTAATTTTTGAGGCCGTCGTCAGCCCGTCTCGTCTCAGAGATTTTATTATTTCAGAATGATGATGATGACGATGACGATGATTATGACAATGGTCAAAATCAGAAAGTCAAAGCCAAAGTCAAAGTCGAAGTCGAGGTCGAGGTCGAAGTAGATGTTACACATCGCAGGCGACTGCCGTAAGGCACGCTCGTTTTTTTTTTTTTCCTCGCACAATGCGTAGTAAAACGTTGTATGATACACGTGCGTAAGATGATTTCCGACCTACCACCTACCTTCCGCACTTATAGCATAAATAACTATTATAAACTGTTTAAACTTTCTAAAACTTTCTAACGTTTATGAAACATATCCAACCAGCACGCGTAGCATAACGCTTTCTATTTCTACGAAGAATAGACATAGCTCTTTCTATACAAACTGACATTTCGTTTCTCCATTTTTGACATCGCACCGTAGAAATCTTTCTACAATCTGTCATTTTGTCTTACGTTTCTAACAATCTTTGTCTAGGTCCTTTTGTATGTAGACTATTTCAGAAGAAAGTTTTCTATCCCAAACTGTCAAAATCACACTGACAACTGACTGTTGTCTAAGGTAGTAAAGATTTAAATTTGAATTTGTAATCGCCATGCTAGACAGTAGAAAACTTTCTACTCGACGGCCACAAAGTATATACGGTTATCTACAAAATCATGATTTTACAGAAGAACGTTTTGAATGCAAAATTGTGATAATTTATAGAAGAACAAAGCTATTTTCTATTTTACATCATTTAGTTAATAGGGCATTGTCAAGGAAATGGTTAAGGCCAATATTACTGTAATAATGACAAAACAAAGAATTCTGAGTCGAATTATGTCAAAGAGTGAATTTCGTAAAAAGTGCAGTTGACTCTTTCTACTTTGCTGCCGTCGTACTGTCTACACGGAACGTCGTTTTTGTCTACTCTTCCGTCAGCAAAAAGTTGCTCATGCTACGCGTGCTGGCAGAAGAAGAAAACTCATCGTCACCATGCGCAGATGCTTGATTCAAGTAGAGAGAGCACAGAGGGCGCTTCTTAAAGTTACTTAGTTACTTTTAAAAATCCCTATTGGTTCTCTACTGACTTATTTTCTCTATCATAAAACGAGAGCTCTCAAAGTGCGTCAACTTTTCATTATTTCTACCTGCACCAAAACTCACAAAAATATTAAAAGTAGACCTGAGAACACATCAATCAAGCTGAAGAAACGATAGAATCCCAATACCTACCAGCACCTCATTGCTAGCTAGACGCTCCACGACCTACTCTCTATGCACAATAAAGTCTGCAAACTCTGCGAAATTAAAAACACTACCATGAATGGTAGTATTTTTAAGTTCGCAGAGGCTGCAACTGAAGTTGCAAAAAAAATATTTAAAAAATGTTGCAAAATATTGGTTATGATGACTCGGAACAATTAATATAAATACCCTGACCTGACACTGAATCAAAACTTATGAAATAAATTCTTATTATGCTTCATAATAAGTATTTATTTCATAAGCCTTATACATAAGGAGAAAAAGAGTTAACAATGCATTGCTTAAGACCTTATGGCAATTAGTCTATGTACATGCTCGATTTTGTGAAACTTCTGCAACCCAAACTAGGACGAGTCCTGTATCTCAGGTGTCAGCATTCCTCCCTGCCAGGCACATTGCGCAGGCGGCAAGTGCAGGCGACCGGCGACACGATTGTATTCTATGTATTTCTACGAAGGCGACGTGTCGCTAGCTACGGAAGGTATTTCATAGAAATTCATACAAACCAGTCGTGTCGCGGCGACAAATCGCCTGCGGTCAGCTACGCAATGGTACCTTTACTTATTGGTTCAATATTAATGAGCACAAATTTTATATTTTTCTTATTTTGGCACAACGCACATAGACCACACACACATATACCATACCTGAAATCATCTCTGTAATCTCCACTCTGGAATTCGTACCCCAAACCCCAAGGTACAGACTGTCTAGTTTGGGACTCACTGGTAAATAATCATTTGTAACCTACCTGTAAGTAATATTTTAAGGTACTCATGTTGTCTCAACTTCTTACGTGTTAAATTATGAACCTGCTTACTGGACAACAAATAATTTTCTATGCCTGCTATATTTCTAAACTGTGTTATTTCGGATGGAGGCGAAAAAAAAAAAATTTTGTTCTTGAGAAAGAACATGTCAGTATAGCTAGCTAATCCAGTACGTTTAATGTTACTTCTCTAGTTCGCCATGTTCTAAAACAATGTCTAAAAGACTACCTTTGGTATGCTGGTGCGGCGGCGCGGACGCGAAGGGCATGTGCAGTCGCTGTCGCGGCGGCGCGGGCTCGGCGTCCGGCGCCGGCGAGCCGGGGATCGTCTCCTCGCACAGCAGGAGTGAGATGTTGCCGTCTTCGTCGCGTCCTTCTCGCACCTCGCGCATCTCCCGTCCCTCTCGCACTTCGCGCATCTCCCGTCCCTCTCGCAACTCGCGCATCTCCCGTCCCTCTCGCACTTCGCGCATCTCCCGTCCCTCTCGCACTTCGCGCATCTCGCGCCCCTCTCGGACCTCTCTTCCTTCGCGCGCGTCCCTAGCGTCCCGTGTCGGTAATGCTTCGCGTGGACCGCCAGCAACTACCACGCTCGCACCTGTAAGCAGAGTAACTGGTATAGCCAATGCCAAATACAAAACTGATTTATCATTTTTTTGCAAATATTTCGAAAAATATTGGTTTTACGTCAATTTATGTTATAAGTTTCCTAATTCTGCACAAAATTATATTAGGACAAATAGTTGAGAATGATGTTTTTATGCAAAAAAAAAAGCCCTTCAATTAATGATGATCCCTTAATGATGATACAGATACAGATATCGAGCGGGAGCGAAGGGCGTTGTCGGTGCGTGCTAATATGTTGGTGCATAGATTTGCAAGGTGTACAGTAGAGGTAAAAGTGACACTGTTCAGGGCCTCCTGCCAAAGCTTTTACACCAGCGCTCTATGGACCAGCTACACGCAACGGGCCTACAACGCTCTTCGCGTACAATATAACAATGCCTTCAGAATTCTGGTGGGGCTCCCACGTTTCTGTAGTGCTTCAGGCATGTTTACTGACGCAAGGGTCGACGATTTTTATGCCATAATGCGTAAAAAAGCAGCATCTTTGATGTATAGGATCCGGGGGAGCCCCAACGGAATTCTGAAGATGATATCAGATAGGCCAGAGTCTGCAATGCTGGGGAGGCTTATTCGGCTTCACGTGACGAGATGACTGTATTATTATGATGTATGTATTTTGTTCTTTTTTTGACATCATTGGATATTTTTATTGTATTTTTTTTTTTTTGTGAATTTACTCGAGCATGCTACAATACTAACATTGTTTTTAAGACCTTTGTTACTAACATTATATGGACAATTTTAATTATGTCTGAAATAAATGTATTATTATTTTCCTTTATTACATCTTAAATACTTATAAATTATATTTTTAAATATTAGAATATAAAAAATTAAAACATTTAAAAATATAAAAAATAGTAGCCCACCGGTATCGGGAACAGGGTCCAAGCTACCGGCGGTCAGGGCTCCAGAGAGAGGAACCTCCTAACAATGCGAGCCGTGTCCAGAAGTACCGCTTTCTGAATCAAGCCCTTGATCCAGCTGCCCAACGAGAGCCTCCTTAGGTGTTGGTCGAGGCTCTTGGCAATTAAACCATTGGCTGATACGACTATCGGCACAATGATCGCTGAGTCCACATCCCACATGTCGACAACCTCGCGAGCCAAGTCAAGATACTTGATTTGTTTATCTTTCTCGGCTTTCACGAGGTTCCCGTCATGCGGGACCGTGATGTCAATAATCATTGTGCGCCGCTCTACTCGATCCACCACCACTATATCAGGTTTATTGGCAACAATAGTCCTGTCAGTGATGATGGATCGATCCCAGTACAAAGTGATATTTCCATTTTCGAGAACTGGGTCGGGCGCATACCTATAGTACGGCACTTCAGATTCCACAAGACTGTACTTCAGAGCAAGTTGCTGGTGGATAATCCTGGCTACAAGGTTGTGTCTATGCAAGTACTCTTCGTTAGCTAGACGAGAACAACCGGAGATAATGTGTCGGATTGATTCTCCCGGACGGTGGCATGCCCGACAGATGTCAACCGTGCCGTCTTTCACAATATTATTATTATTAACACACCTGACACCACCGATATTTTTTGTCCAGTCAGGCAATAAAAGAGAGTCGGAAAAAATGAACAGGCCGGCCCGTGAAACGATGTCAAAAGAACAATTTGAGAAGCCTCTCTCCAAGGGTTTCTCGAAACATATAAATGTTCAGCGATTATTTATAGTTTAGGAGCTAGACGGTTTTTAATTTTTTTTTGGGAAAGTCTCACTTGATTTCGAACATGGGGGTGTTTCAGAAAGCTTTTAGAGAAAGGATTTTGACATTTTCCTGTGGACGATATTTCACAAGCCTCCCTGTACCAGTATAACCCGAAATATACCATCTAACAGGGTTTTCTACTTACCTTTCTGTAGAGATGAAATCATTTTGAATATGATAAAAAAATTAGAAACAATAGAAGCGGAACACTAGAACGAGGAAAAGGAAGAAGAACACGACCAATTATTAACAAATTACTGTAATTATTCATAAGTTATGGTTTAGGCCTACGATATCAAGTAAAGAAAACCGGCCAAGTGCGTGTCAGACCACGCACAACGAAGGGTTCCGTAGTTGGGATAAATTTATCCCAAGAACAAACTTAACATTGTAGTTGAAAAACGTGTTCTCCCATACGGAATGTATGGGAGATCATGTTTTTCAAACCGCAAATTTAAGTTGGTTGATTATTACTCGTTAACCTGTATAGCCTACTTAGCTCTGATAGCTTTCCATTTAATTTCGTTATATATACTACTGCTGTGAATTTTTTCACAAGTCCAAGTACAACCATTTAGGTAGAAGGGGACACACACACACACACTTGACTCTAACAAAAAAATTCAGTTAAAAGCGGATCCCTAAATCTAAAAATGGTTTGGACAAACTCACAATATTTTTGAAAGACCTTTCTAACGATACCCCACAACATGGGGTAGATGAGAAAAAAAAACATCCCCACTTTACGTGTAGGGGAGGTACCCTAAAAAAAATATTGTTGATTGATTTTATTTTACCACTTTGTCGGCATGATTAATATGTATACATATGCCAAATTACTGCTTTCTAGTACTAACCATCTCTGGCTGTGACATACGGACGGACAGACGGACAGATAGACAGACATGGCGAAACTATAAGGGTTCCTTGTTTACTACAGAACCCTAAAACGAGTCTTTTACTCTACTGCTACTATTACTAACCGAACATTTCGAAACTGTGTATCTCGAGAACAACTGGTCCTATAGTTTGACAGAAATCGCTGTACCACGTCTTAGGTATGTGCGCGGCGAGACGATGGGGCAGTGCAGGCCGCTCATTCGTTAACGCTCACAGTGGCGAGCGGCGTTGCGCCGCTCATTCGCCAACGCTGCCCTTTTTTTTTAGGGTTTCGTAGCCAAATGGCAAAAAACGGAACCCTTATAGATTCGTCATGTCTGTCTGTCTGTCTGTCCGTCCGTATGTCACAGCCACTTTTTTCTGAAACTATAAGAACTATACTATTGAAACTTGGTAAGTAGATGTATTCTGTAAACCGCACTAAGATTTTCACACAAAAATAGAAAAAAAAACAATACATTTTGGGAGTTCCCCATACTTAGAACTGAAACTCATTTTTTTTTTTTTCATCAAACCCATACGTAGGTCTTCAAAAATGATATTGAGGTTTCTAATGACATTTTTTTCAAAACTGAATAGTTTGCGCGAGAGACACTTCCAAAGTGGTAAAATGTGTGCGGACACACATTTTACCACTTTGGAAGTTCTCCCTGTAACTTCTAAAATAAGAGAATGATAAAACTAAAAAAAATATATGATGTACATTACCATGTAAACTTCCACCGAAAATTGGTTTGAACGAGATCTAGGAAGTAGTTTTTATTTAATACGTCATATTTGCTAAATATTGTACGGTGGTACGGAACCCTTCGTGTGCGAGTCCAACTCGCACTTGGCCGGTTTTTTCATGTAGAATTGCATAAGGAATAAACTTTTGGATAAATTGACCTTAAACACGGGACCTTTGACAGTATTTTTTTTTATCGCAACTAAACTTTCTACACAGTATTTCTAATGATTAAATAAAGATAATCCCAGTGAGAACTTATCAATCGGATTTGATTGCCTGAAAATATCATCCTGGCCTATGTTCACTCCTTTAACGTTGCACCACGCAATATCGTTTCGCGAGGAAAATGTAGGTGTGAATCCAAGTAATGTGTGTACGTACTGTGTTTCCGCTCGTTCTTGCAGGCGTCCTCCAGCATGAGGAGCGACTCTCCCGCACTCCACTCTCCGGGCGACTTGCCGGCGTGCAGCGCGCGCGCGCCCACCGTCATGCCGCTCACCGCGCCCACTCCCGCGCCGAGCGACCCGAGCGACGCGAGCGATCCGAGCGATGCGAGCGACGCGTGCTGTCCGTGTGTTGTATGCGCAGGCGACGACCGTTCGCTGCTGCCCCACTCGTCCACCACTAGCTTGTCGATTATTAACCTAAGAAAAACAAAAAAAGTTGTACAGACATCACGAATTTGGCTATTAAACAAATAAGTAACTGTTTGCGTCTAAACGATTATTGGTTCGTATTATAAGACGAGGACCTATAAAAAAAAAAAATGGCGGCCTTTTTCGTTTTATTCTAATGTAATCACTAGAATAAAACTAAAAGGGCGGCCATTTTTTTTCCGCCTCAGCGGAAAGTTGTAAATGGCCTTAAAATGGAATAAAATAACTTGTGGAAAGTGTATAAGTGTCTTACCTCCTATCAGAATCATCGGAATCGCTGGAGTCTGTGCGCTCGTCACTAGGGAAGGGTAGCGCCACAGCTGCGGCGGCAGCGGCAGCCGATTGGTTGATCTGACTCGACAGCTTCTGTATGGTATCGCTCAGCACCTTGTTGTTCTTGCCGGGCACGCTCAGCGGCAGCTCGGCTACGCTCTTGCGTCGCTCCAGGATGCTCAGCGGACTCTGCAGCCGAGGTACGACCTCCTCAGGCTTCACCTTCTTAACGTCAAGAAAATCACGCTTCACGTCAACCAAGTTTGATGGCTCTCCGAATATCGTCTCATTACTGACCGGCGGTGTCGCCCTCTTTACAGTCTCAGCTTTTACTAAAGGCTTCATCGTCTCTGGTTTTACCGTCCTCTGCTCGGGAGATATCGGGGACAGTTTAGTTTCGGGCTTGATCGGTTTAATGGTGTCGGTCTTAGGCGTGACCGGGCGGTCGTCCATGGGCGGGGGAGACATAGACAGTCTCTTAGCGCTACTGATAGCTTTGAGCAGTTTCTCCGCTATCTTGGGTCCCTCAGACTGCAGCAGGAACCCTGGAGGCGGCTCGGGCAGCACGTCGATCCTGGCGGGACTGTCCGGCTCAGACTTGTCTTCCTCGGTGTCAATCAAGGGGCTGGACGGAGGCTGCAGCTTCAATAACGCAGGCTCAACCGGTACAGGGTCCAATTTCTTTTCAATTTTAATCTTGAGTGTATTTTCTTTTTGTTCCATGATAGGCATAGCGAGAGAGAGAGGTTTCGAAGGCTCCTCTTTCTTTAGCTTCTCTATCTTTGGCTTGTCTATGTTTTCTACTTTATGATCTGATGTCGTTGCCGGAGTGACAGTAATACTAGGCGTAGTGATTGTGTTCGCAGTAGTTTGTATGTTCATTTTAGCAGGTGGTGTTTCTGGTTTCTTTTGTGGAGGAGGTGTTTTAGGCGGCTCCGGATTTTCGTCTTCAGGCTGTTCTTTCACTTCTACTACTATTTCTTTATCGGGTACTACAGAGTCCGGTTCCTTTGGTTCGTCTTTTACCGGAGTTTCCGGGGTTTTAGGTTCCTCAACGACTGGTAATACGGGAGTCGGTTCTCTTGCTTCCTCTTTTATTGTTATATCTTCTGGTTCATCGTCCGAGGACTGCTCATCATCTGCTGGACTATCTGGAGAGTCATCTATGAGTTCTCTCAACTTTGACACTTTGCTCTTCTTAGAGTATGTTTCTTGGTTTTTCGCCGGAGTGAAACCTTCAAAGGTGGGTCCTGAACTGCCGTCGCCCGGGAATGAATCGTCGTCGAGTGAGAACAGTCCATCCTTGGAGTCGTCCTCGGGACTCTGGCGGCTGGCGTCCCGACTGGCGCCAAAGTCTCTAAACGGCGACAACGAAGGAGATCTGAGGGACGACGGTCGCGGTCGCATAGGGTCTTCTGAGATTTCTTCACTCAACGATTTGGACAGAGTAGATGTATATTTACTTGGTGAAATGTCATCGAAAATACGATGAGTGCGCTTCTTCTTTTCATCATGCAGTTCTAGTTCGAAGGGTTCTGGTTCTTTGAACTCGTACACGTCTTCGGCTTGTTTGTCTTGCTGCATGGGTTCGGTCGGCGGGGCGGCAGGGCCGGCGGGGGGCGGGGTGTCCTTGTCTTCTAGTTTGGTGTCATCGGGCTCCTGTTTGACGGTGTGTAGTCCCTTGAGCTCGGAGCGTATCTCGTTGAGGTCGTAGTCGCGGCCCTGGTGGCCGGCGTTGGGCCGCGTCTTCTTGGGCGGCGACACAGACGTGGGCGTGGACACGGTCCGCACCGGCCTCTTGCGGGGCTTGCTCGAACTGCTGCTGTCACTTGACTTCACATCTTTTGACCTTGAAGGAGCTGTGGACAACGAACATGTTTTAGTATAAACTGTTTCTTGGTAGTGAAATGGTATCATATATAGGCAGGTTACTTTACGTTTAGAGTTCGATTTGTCATCTGACTTCTTAGGTGGCCTCTTGACGTCGTCGTCACTTTCCGAGTCGCTGTCTGAATCCGATCGTGCCGATGATTCTGTAGGAAATAGTTACAATATCACTTCAAAATTTAATAATAGAACCACATTAGCAGATAGCGTATCAGACAATGTGAATCATTTGAAAAGTTATGCATACCTTCTATTCTCTTGCTCCTGACTCGCCTACTCATACCAGACCCCTGAAAGAGGAAGACGATAAGTATATGGTGATTTAAAAACAGTAACGTAGCTCTTTTTTAATACAATATAATCTTAATGATCGAGTAGCCACGTTATTTTCAACACGTCTAACCGGTCACATAGCCTGTCGGGGACAAGATAACCTCGAAAAGTTGGTGGTGATGGGCAAAGTAGATGGGAAAAGACCTCGCGGCCGGTCACCTAACCGCTGGTCAGACCAAGTAACACTCACTGGACTCTCAGTTACGAGTTACGACCGCCCAGAGAGAATCGGAGAACCGAACTAAGTGGAAGAACATCATACATACAGCCACGAAGGCATTTCAGGAACACGACCTTCAGTAATGAAGTACGCGACCAAGAAGAAGAGATTGATCTATCATTAAAAATGATTTATACAATAAACAGTGACGTGCGAAAGTTACTAGAGCAACAGCAAAAACGAGATGCTCACGACAAAAGCCACTGTGTTCAGTAGGTGTAGCGAGCCGTATAGGTTAGTTTTCCAGATATAGTTTTGAAACTTGTACTTTTTAATTATATTTTATTTCTAATTGTTATGTTGTGTCTATTTTATAAGCATAATTCTAACTAATATTATAAAAATGCGAAAGTGAGTTTGTTTGTTTATTTATTTGGCTGTTACGCTTTCACGCTAAAACGGCTGAACGGATGTTCCCACGGTATCGAGACTTATGCGGGTGGATCCCGCGGTTTCACCCGCATAAGTCTAGTTATGTAATAAATGGTCTATTTGCAGATAATTTGGATATCGAAGTAAGTTCAATACCGTAAAAAAATAGCCGAGTTAGGACATAGGATCAAAAGTATCCCATGTCCTAACTCAGGTGATGGTCTAGCTATATGCCAAATTTCATCCATATTCATTCAGTTGTTTTAGTGTGAAAGCGTAACAAACAAACTAATTCACTTTTGCATTTATAATATTATTTAGGATACTCAGTGATACCAAATTCTGTTTTTTTTTATATGTCGGTATCTGGATCAACTTTTTGAGCCAAAGTCTAGTTCTTTACTGTCTCGCATGATACCTTCTTGTTGCGCTGCTCATGCTGCGTGACGTTGAGCGCGATGCGCTGCGGCTTGATCCACTCGTCGTAGCGCGTGTTCCAGCCCGTGTAGTGCACGCGCAGCAAGTCGCCCGTGGCTGTCTTGTCGATCACCTTCGCCTCGTACGTCACCTGCGGTAGCGAGCATCGATCAATCTACGTCATTTGACAACACAATGATCATTGAATTTCAATTTGTAAAATAATAAGTTAGTAAGTAGTAGTTTGCAATATAGACACTGAACTAATTTTATTACTTATTAGAATATATTTTATATTAGATTGGGTGCTCTCATGTCTACCGCGTTAGCCGGGTGTATTCAAACATTTCATCAATATTTCATTAACATTTTAGAGAACATGTTGAGAGTGAGTTAATAAATAGTGGTCTTCTCTATCTTGCTAAGTGCATTAACAATAAGACTTAAATAACTAAAATAAAAACAGTCGTTTGCTTCGTACTTTTACCTTAGATTCGGACTGCGTAGGTCCATAGTACACTTTCAATTTGTCTCCCACTTGAGCTTTTACGTTTGATACTCCAGATCTCGGCGTTGGTTCATTTGTTGATGGCCTGCGAGTTAAAAAGAAGGTTGTAACACGCACAAGATAGGATCCACTCCAAAAAAGATTTTGACACGAAGATGTAAAAAAGGTGGTTTGTTTTTTTTTTCTTCTTTGTACTTGTTTTGGCTTGTTAGTTAAGTTAGTAATAAAGGTGTTTCGATCGCTACATGCGAACTACGGATCACACTGACGTCACGCAAAATCCTGCATCGCGCAAGCATGGTTTACCGCGCGACTGGCATATATACAACGTCCAACAACAATCGTCGGGCAGTTGCCCACCAGACATAACACCCGTCTGGTCGGGGGATCCTCCCTTTTCTATGGAGGATGAGTCAACATTACACCCTATTCCTCATGCCTCTATAAAGGTAATAACCCTTTAATTTCGTAATTCAAGACAAAAATAATTTCCCCCCTGTATAACACGGGTGTTATAGATGATCCATGAATACAAACATGAATAACGAACTGATATCAAAACTAGGAGGTGGCCAAAGCAATTCAAAGAACAAAGATACTCACTCTGTGTTCTTTCTCTTCCGCGGTCGTTTGCTGCTGTTTGAGGCGATCGTATTACCGCTACTGGCCGAGTTCGCGCTCTGACTGCGACGACTTTGCATTTTTTTGATAGGGCCACATCTACAAAATAACGAAACATAACATCACTATAGTACGTATACACCCACATTCCGCGAGTTATGTTTGAGTCTCATGTAACAGGGGGCGAGCCTATTGCCATCAACCGGGCACAAATCCAGAGTCCGGGCTGTTACTGAGAAATTCCAGATGGAAAAACCTGATAACACTGTGCCCGACCAGGGAATCAAACCCAGGATCTTATGCTCAGCAGTGGCACTTGCGACCACTAGACCAACGACGCAGACCACAAAATAAACATTATACGGTTTATCTAAATTAATAATATTAAGTGGTAAAATAGGGATGATGCCTGGGTAAAAAAAATGAAATTCTAATTAGTCCGTCAGTCAGATAATAAAAAATATTAGATAAGTATTTTTTGCTTTATCATATTAATAAAAAATACTTAGATAAAACGCATTTTAAATTGGGTAGTGGGGGTCGCTACGTCACTAGTATGTATATAATCTACATACTCGTGACGTCATGGCACATTTTACCACAATGTATCGCCGCAATCTTTAGATTACGTAAAACAAAGACGGACAAAAAAAAATTTTAGTCAAAAAAGTGTAAACAAACAATAGGGATGACCCTATTGTTTGTTTGTCAGAGGTAATCTCTGGAAGTATAGATAGAGAGCTACACTATTGCAGAGTGCCATTGGATAATTATGTTTTATAGTATAGAGGACTTCCACACGAAAGACATCACGGGCAGAAGCTAGTGCCCAATATAATAAAAGTCTCATTCATCATTTCGGCCGAAAGACGTTCAGTGCTGGACATAGGCCTCCCCCAAATGGGGGGGGGGGGTTTGCCATAATCGCCACACTTGGCAGGCGGGTTGGCGATCGCAGCATGGCGTTAAAATGCGTACAGAACGTAGCTGCCCATTCTCTAGTGAATCCCTTAGTCGCCTTTTACTACACCCACGGGAAGAAATGGTATGGTACAATTCTTTATGTCCAGCACCACACGGAACATTTTAAGTCTATGTAGCATTTATTATAGAAAAATTAATTTAGTCCTACAAAAAAATATGGATTGAGTCGTCTTGTCTTTTAGATGACGGTTATAGTGGTTAGTGTATACCTTGAAGCCCGTCCAGAGCTGTCACTGTCAGTTGATGCATGAGGTCGTCGAGAAGCACGCGACGTGCCCGCACTCATGCCTTCACCTAGAAAAACATGTATGTCATTGACCTATCGAACAAAAACTTTATTACACAACTGACGCGGCTTTGTTTCGGCATTTATTCTCATGGGGATGCAAGTAAAAACCGCAATGTGTGTCACAAAATCTTACCCGCATGCGAGTGCGATAAACCGCACGTCATAATTATCATTTGAACTACGAAAACTGCCCTTTATGTCTGTGAAATATAAGCGCTGTTAGACAAGTTGTTATTATGGACGTGACTTGACCTAACACAGGTTTTTGGCGAGTAAAATAACCTGTCGAGGGTCTCAGGCTCTAATGTTGGGATAAAAGAATCCGCGTCATTTTCTTAAAGTCCGTTAATTGGTTTTAGACTAAGAGCGTTTACCTAGAAAATTTGGCAACGTCGCAAATAGCTGTCAAATATTTACCTATTTTGATTAATTTGGCAATATCACTGTATGGAAATAAGAAATATGGCTAACTATTGCAATTATAACACTGAATTTGATGTTGTAACCGATTTAGGTGTACAAAAGGCATTTGGAAAGTTTCTAAACACTATTCTATTACATCTAAAACTAAATATTCGGTGTAACTATATTAATTATTGCATTTCATAATCAATATTTTATATCACTAGTTAGCCATATATCTTATTTCCATACCATTACAATTGCCAAATTAATTAAAACAGCGAAATATTTGACAGCTATTTGCGATGTTGCTCACTTTTTAGTATAAACGCTCTTAAGGGCTATTTTTGTCTGCTTATTGCACGATATAATCTGGTTTACCGACTCAACATTATATATTGCGTCCTAATGTCAATACTGCAGAATGAAATTCAGCTTCTTTACATGTCAGACCCAAATTAAAAATGTGACACTGATAAATTGAATAAAAATAAAAATAAATACATATCATAAAATGGCCAGCCTATTAAAAATGTTGATGTCAACTCGACATTGGTCAATGGTGGAACCTATCTTGATCTTTGTTTTCAAGTTATTAAATATAGTTTTCTATTAGATGCAATATTCTGCTCAGTGCCGTAGCTACAAAACGTATTATGTGTCCTTGTCCTTGATAAAGGAAAGAATTTGAAAACTGACCAAAATGTAAAAGTTAAGACTGTACTTACTTTTGGAAGACAACGGCCGTCTCTTGGGAGTTCTCTTATCGTGTCCTTCTGTCCTGACGGGCGTAGCCGTACGTCCTTTGGACTGCGACCGAGGCTTCACCACCACTTTCTCTTTTTCCTCACTTGTGCTGGTCGACGCCGAGCTTTTATCTTTTTCTTTGTCCTTTTCTTTATCTTTCTCCTTATCTTTTTCTTTTTCCTTCTCTTTTTCTTTCTCCTTCTCTTTTTCTTTCACCTTCTCTTTTTCTTTCTCCTTCTCTTTTTCTTTCTCCTTTTCTTTTTCTTTCTCCTTTTCTTTTTCTTTCTCCTTTTCTTTTATTTTCTCTTCTTTCTCTTTCTCTTTTTCCTTCTCCCGTTCTTTTTCTTTTTCCTTTTCTCGTTCTTTCTCCTTGTCCACTCTGATAATTTGATGAAATTATAAATTAGGATACCGGGTCAAGAGTTGGTCACTAAAATGATGCTATTAATGATAATAATT
The DNA here is from genome assembly GCA_947364205.1 of Agrochola lota. Lineage (NCBI taxonomy): Eukaryota > Metazoa > Arthropoda > Insecta > Lepidoptera > Noctuidae > Agrochola > Agrochola lota. The sequence continues at coordinate 11,477,063 of OX376235.1, read as the reverse complement.
CACAATTCCGTTTCCAATTCTTGTGATTACAGAAAAAATACTATAACGTGGCACATACAAGTTTATTTTCAACAGCAACTTCAATATGTTTAAGACATTTTCGATATTGATTATGCTGAATTGAACTTTAATTACACAAACGTAAAGTTGATATTTAATTTTGTTAAGTGGAAATAAAGTCAATTTGGTACAAGAATTTGAATATGTTTTACATACTTGGGAGCAGTGACGATAAGCGGTTGGTTGTCCGCGCTATCTTCTCCGTCGCTGGTGCGGGCCTTCTCCTTCATTTTCTCTAGTTTCTCCAACTTCTCATCTTTTTCACTTTTCTCACTCTTATCTGTCTCACTTTTGTCAGAATCTTTGTCTTTGCCCCGCTGCAACTAAAATAAGGTTCAGTTCAGGAGCAAAAGAGGTCATGTGCCATTTACATAAGTTTGTATTGGGGCCGACGCATATAATGGTAAGGGATGTCACTGCCAAACAAATATCAACATTGTGCTCCTTAAAATTAAATGCTAGATTTCGTAAGTCAAACGTGATGGCCCAGTATTTAAGGCCTCGCTTCTCGTGGAAGAGAGGTTCTAATTCGGGTAAGTACCAATGTGACTTTTGAAAATTCATAATTATGTACTTTTCGAGTTTATCTTGGACATTATTGACATTGGTGACGGAAAAACATCGTGAGGAAACCTGGACTTATAGTTGACTGAAATCGCCAACCCTTCCTGAGCAACCGTGATGATCAATGCTCGTGCCTTCTTTGTATGAGAAGAGACTTTTGCCCTGCAGTTGTAATAGGCTGGTATTATAAGTGGACCGTACCTGTGGAGCAGGAGGCGTGGGCGTGGAGCAGCTGGAGGCCGAGGACGAGGCGGGCGGCTGACGGTCACGGTCGCGGATGAGCGAGCGGCCGGCCGGCGGCGTGCGCGCGCCGCGCGGGTGCGCTACTAGCGTCACGCCCAGCTTGCGGTAGAAGTCCTCGTAGCTGTGCAGGAACCTGATAACACGTTCTTATAAGGTCTCGACAAACTATACCAACTGCAGAAATCAACTCACTGTAGTTTGACCGAGACCTCAGTACCGCGCTTAAGAAATGCGCGGCGAGGCGGGGAGGCGGGACGCCTGGATCGTTGAAGAATGAGCGGCGGGACGCTGTGAGCGTTGAGGAATGAGCGGCATGCACTGCCCCTTCGTCTCGCCGCGCACATACCTAAGGCGCGGTACAGCGATCTCGGTCAAACTATAATTCATAAAACTATTGTTGTGTTTATATTGTGTGCCATAATCTGGGTCAAATAAATGTATTATCTTTCTTTCTTTCAAACTGGGACTATGTAATTAAAAATACAACTCACGTCGTTTTGGCACATTTTTAAACCTCTTCATTGTTCAGCGTTCAGATGTCTGTAGTAACTCATGATTTTCCAAAGGTACTTATTCTCATACTCACTAAACAACTAGCTAGCTATAATACTTACTTCTTATAAGCCTGTTTACAAAGGTTAGTGATGCTTGTGGTGACCGGGTGGAAGCCCATCTTGTCAGCGATGGTCTTCCACTGGTTTTGGTTTGTCACTCTGTTGTAGCCACCCAGCTTCTCCACGACCTGATAAAGAATAATTTAATTATACAAATATTATAAAATAAAGTTTTTTTTTTTATCAAAGCATTATTAGGTATCTCTTTACTGTTCTTAAGGCTGATCTTTCAATAGTCTAGTATAGATAACTTAAATCTCAATCTCAATCTTATTGCGGTTTGATAGCATATGTATAGAAAATATTGCATGTTGAACTGTAAAGTTACTAGTTAAATAGAATACATATAAAAAAATTGGCCACTACGTACGTCAACAAATAACCCTCCTTTTTTGGCTTCGCCGCAGTCGGGTAAAAAGAAGAAGCTTAAAGCAAAATAGGTCTTAGGCCACCGCCATAACGACTACAAGGTGGCGCGAGCTCACCGCACTATTTTGCATACCATTTTAAAATTATAAAAAATATACTTGTATAATGTACAAGTAAGCTAATTAATAGTGACGTGCTTTATTATGATTTAAACAAATGCGAGACCTATAATTAAAAACTAGGTAATTCTGTGTATGTATTTAGTTGGTAAGCCTTTAAATAAATAATTAAATAGATTGTGAGCCGCGGTGTTCTGAATAATATAACGCAAGCTTATGGCTCACCCGTTATTCAGGCACTGAACGACGTAACGTAACGTTGCTAGCGAATCGTACAAGCTAACATAATAATAAACTGACATGACAACACTTACTTTGAACAGTCTGTACAAGTCTATATCCTTGTTGGCGATGGTGGGGTTCCTGTTGAGAGGCGTCCCGCGTTCGTCCATGAACTTGTACAGCTGTGCCACGAAGTGGTCCTTCTCTTCGCGCGGCTCGTCGTCTGAACTCTGAAAACGAATGGTAGTAATGGTTATACTTAAGAAATATTCAGAGAATAGTCTGCATTTCCGTGATGAATAGTATTAAATAATATAGCAAGTACTATTAGTTTTAATTTAAGTAACGAACATCCTGTTTTTGTCTTCCTGTCTTCTTCTTTTCTAGTTAATCTGTAGAAACGTCGTGGATTGTAGTTTATGCTGATCTCGCATTGTATAGGATTTCCGTACAATGCGAGGTCAGCTTATACTGGAAATGTAGAGCTTGATGTGTAGCTGTGTGTACATTAACCCACCTCCATTTATTTTGTAATCTTAGATATAATATTCAATTGTTTGGCCCTAACATAATAAATAAATATAGTAAGGAATGATAATCCGTGCCTCGGAAAGCACGTTAAACCATTGGACCCGGCTGTCATTTGTAGAAGTCTGACAGCTAGTCTTACCAAGGAGTATTGTGGCAACCTGGGTGGTAACCCAGTTACCAGTATTTGACATGGAGCGACTATGTCAAATACTGGTATTCAACTGCAACCGGTTAGACTGGAAGCCGACCCTAAGATAGTTGGGAAAAGGCTAGGCACGACACATCCCGATTATAACTCATCTGAGTAAGGAGTGAAAATCGGGAAGTGTCGGTATATTATGAATTCTTGATGACAGTGAATACATTACGGGGCGGTATGTGCCAGCTGCTCATTGTTTTGGAATAATATTTTCGTTCTGTCAACTGCACGGCGTTAAAGGACATTTATTTTGAATAAAAAAATAAAAGAACACCTTTATTTCATTCTATTTAAGGCGGAAGCGCCAGGATTCCCTGCGAAATTCATATTTTCTTAAGTTTTCTGCAATTTACAGGTCGTATCAGTGTGTTGATCAATATATGATTCGCAACCGTAACGAATTATGTATTTACAGAACTATATTATTATAAAATCATCAATAAAACTATCTAAGTTCATTATCACCCTATTGAACGACTATTTCGGGAAATCATGACATTTGAGGCCAATTCCAACTTAAAGACTTGTATTGGTCTTAGCTAATAACTATAAAGTACTATTCTGAATATTAAGGAGCACAGCTTTACAATAAATTGCCTCGGAATGTACAAGATTAAAAATCCATGTGTAGTTTAAAAAAATCTCTAAAGAAACACATTTTGCGGATTTAAAATTTTAAGCTATCTGCGAGTACTGTAGTAAACTAACTTATTTTTGTTGTGTAACCGTCGTGTCGCCTAATGTATACTAATTAGAAATAAGTTTTTTCTCATATAAGTGAATGTAATTCTTTTCGAGAAATAAAGTTCTTAATAATAAAGGCACCGTCAATGTAAAATAGACATCATGAACGTGCCCAACTAACCAAGTATTATTTCCACCTTGGAGGCAAATAAGAAAAGGAAGAACGATTTAAGAGAATTAAAAAACAAAAGTTCCCTTTCCCAGTCTACATACGTCATCAGAGGTGTTCCTAGGTTCATTGAAGAGGGCGTCCCTGTCCCAATGCGGCGGCAGCACGGCGTTGTTCAGGTACTGAAGTGCGGCGTCCACGCCCGCCCACTCGAGCGGCGCGCTGCCCTTGCGGAACTCACGCGCTTCCTTCTTCGGAACCGTGTAGCTGGTGAAAAAATTATACAGGTTTAGTTTTTCAATAGGCTAGTTGACAGTTAGAACAATACCTTAGTAATTAATTTTGTAAATGATTTCAGATTAATTAATACAAAATAAAGCAATTGATCAGTAGTATTATTCAGCTGTATTTCAAATAGTATGAACAAACTTTATGCGTTCGACGTAAAGTTTCTTTCGCATTAAGACTCAATTTACATTGCCGCGGAGAGGATTGGAAGCGAGTTTTTGTAACGAGATTGTGCATAGTAAAATGAAATTTATGTCAATTTGTCTAACGTAAACGCTAGATACGACCTTGTAACTGTGATAATTTCCGCGAATTCGTGATGAATGAGTTCTCCAGAAGACGCGCGACCCGTTAAGGTTTGTGCAGACCAGCGCGACTAGTCGCGCGTCGCGACACGAACCATACAATTTCTAAGAAAACTTCACAGTACGAGGGGTGTTCAATAAATAGTGAGAATGAGTAAGACGCAATTATCTTTTATTATATGTTATTTTATTTTTCGACGTAGTCACCTTTCAGGTTTATACACTTTGTATATCTTTTCTCTAATCCTAAAATTCCCTTTCTAAAAAAATCTTCTTCCTGATCTCTTAAAAAATCATTTACGGCGGCGACTACTCCGTTATCATCTTCGAATTTCTGGCCCCTGAGATGTTCCTTTAAGCACGGAAATAGGTAGAAATCACTAGGAGCAAGGTCCGGTGAATATGGCGGATGTTCCATCAATTCGAAGCCAGCTTCTTGAATGGCAGCCATCGCAACTCTGGACTTGTGCGCAGGGGCGTTATCTTGGTGAAACAAAACAACTTTACCGAGTTTGCCACGCCGTTTCTTGCGTATTTCCTTACGCAACTTTGTTACTTGTCCTGCGTACATAGTCACCGTAATAGTGGCTCCATGATTAAGATATTCGATCATTACCACCCCTTGGCTGTCCCAGAAAAGAGAGCCCATGATCTTTCCGGCGGATGGAATCGCCTTAAATTTCTTTGGAGTTGGAGATGACGGTCGCTTCCAAGTCATGGACTGTTGTTTCGTTTCCGGGTCATAATGGTGAAGCCATGTTTCGTCCATAGTTATGAATCGAGCCAATAATCGGTCAGGATCTTGTTGTAACAAATCCAAACAGCTCTGTGAAATTCTCAGTCGAGTTTGTTTCTGCGCGTCAGAAAGCATTCTGGGCACCCAGCGCGCTGACACTTTTTTCATACCCAAATGGTAGTTTATAATATTATGGACACTTCCTATCGAAATCTTTACTTCTTCAGCTGTAAAACGTACAGTAACACGACGGTCCACCAAGAAAATATTTTCAACTTTTTTAATCATTTGTTCAGTCACTGCCGATATGGGGCGTCCCGTTCGTGGGTCGTCGTTAGTGGAAGTTCTTCCTCGCTTGAACTCAGCACACCAACGCGCAACCGTAGAATATTGAGGAGCATGAACCCCTAATGTTGCTCTCAAGTCTTGATTTACCCGCTTCGTAGTAAAATTTTTCAAGCAGAGATATTTTATTACCGCGCGAACTTCAATTTTATCCATTTTTAAGAACACGTTCCGAAACGACGCAAACAATAGACTTCTACTTTTAAAAAACAAAAGAGAATGAATTGCTTTTTTTATTATCATCTTAACTAATGTCTGGGCTATGCCTGCCAGTATTTATTTTTTTTCTTTCCAAGGAGAATGTATCGCATTCTCACTATTTATTGAACACCCCTCGTATAAGAATAACTGGTGTCGCGTCGCGCGACAAGTGCGCTGTTCTGCATAAGCCTTTATTTGGCTCATATTTAGTTTTTACGTTACACTATTGACATAAAGTTAATTATGCTTTGTACAAAAAACAAGTGAGCCTAACAGCGGCCATGACAGAATGTTTCAAGCCACGTTATAAAAATGAAAAATTAGTTCTGTTAAAGCTAATATTTGGCTGAAATATTCATATATGTAAGGTAAGTTTTTAAGGATCATTACCATTGGTTTATTAAAAACTGTCAACTACCGCATTGTGAAGAATAGCGAAAAATACTCAAAGGATTCTCGGACTCGACTTTGATGAAAACTTAAACGGTTTCGAGCCTTATATTACTTTTCTAACGTATCTTCCGTAGAAGAGTTGCTAGACTATGAAGTTTGATTCTAAATTATAAAATGCGGCAAGCCACAAAAAACGTCTTAACAAACAAAATCCCCCCGTAGGCAAAACTTGATAACCGATAATACTAGCTAAGATGTCGTGATGGTCCAGTGGTTTAGGCTTCGCCTCTCATGCATGAAGTTGACTTTTTCAATTCATTTGTGCTGTCCGAGTTTATCTTGCAAATTACTGACATCGGTAAAACAAAACATCGTGAGGAAACCTGGACTTATAGTTAATATAAGTCTGAAATCGCCAACCCGTCTTGAGCAAGCGTGGTAATCAATGCTCGTGCCTTCTCAGTATGAGAAGAGGCCTTTGCCCTGCAGTGGGACAATAATAAGACTGTATAGCGGTGTACCAACTTCTCCGTCCTTACAGACCTCTGTGGCGAGCTGTCACTAACGTGGCAGCCTATTAAAAGGTCTGACACATTGTCACATATGACAGAAGCTTGTCAAAAGGCTCCTACATGGGTACGCTGTTTGTAAAATGTATGGAGGAAAATATAAAAGTTTAACCCTCATGGGCAGCCTTTTCAATAACCTGACCTGCCCTGACCACTGCTGGTATAATTATAAGCATGACTTGATAGCCAATAATACTAACTATCTGCCATCTTTGAAGGAGCGCACGAGGTAGTCCTCCTTGACCTTGATCTGCGCGGTGGGAGCGACCACGAGCGCGGGGAAGGCGGGCTGGTGCGGGCGCCGGCGCTCCGCCCCGCCCCCCGCCTCCACCAGCACCACGCGCCCCACGTGCGGCTCCACGTCGGCCTTCACGCGCCGCCCCGAGCCCGAGCCTTCACTCTCATCAGACCTTACCAAACAAATTGATTACGAAAACAATACAATTGCCCCTAACCAAAAAGATCGTTCGAGCGAATACGCGATCGTCGCGTTCATATGTCACTCAGCTCGGAAAACCGGAACGCGCCTTCTCAACCACGCGTTCGGGTTCGCCGAATAAAACGAACGCGACGATCGCATACTCGCGCGCCGATCGCTTTGGTTAGGACGCGGTCTTAGAAATGAGCATGAAAGATGATGATTTTTTATGAAAGATGAAGTCTGAAAAGGGTGCCGGTGACCGAGAAAAACAATATCACGCCTATAGCCCCCGAAGGTATAGGCAGAGATGTATAGTACATCCACATTTCGCCAGTTATGTTCAACTCCTATGTAATAGGGGCAAGGGCCAGCATATTGACCAAGAAGTTGTTTGAAAATCAGTTTTCATTTATGAGCTTGTGAGATAAAAAATGAGGGACATGTTGAAAGAAAATGTTTGAGTGTGAATGTGTAGAATTCAAACATACCCATACACAAAACATTTGTCATAAGCATAGAAAGCCAACATTAAATACTGATACTAGATGATGACTGATTGAAGTCTATGGAAGAAGACATGTCGCGACAATCCAAAATAAATTGAGATCAGGGCAGGGGGATGAGAATGATGATGATGTCCATTGGAAAAACTACACATACGGTATTTCCCGATTAGTTGTGATGACATAGCAGAAAAACTATCAATAAATTTAGAAGTTCTTATTATAAAGCAAGTTATGTAATGTAGTTCAGGTAAATACCCTTCCGGACACCTGAATCAAGCCAGCCAAGCATTATTTTTTATAAACATCTGTAACTTTTTACATATTTGTGAATTCTAATTTGGAACAATGATGGGCATTATGCCGGCTTCAAAACTGTTTTTTATTTATTTGATGTTTTAGACCTATATACATGTGAATAGGCACAGTGGCTCGATTTAGGAGTCCGGAAGTGTAGTCGGATTTAGAACATACTGTGCTCTTCCGCGCCTCCCTCTCCGCCCCGCTATCACAGGTGTAGAGAAGTGTTCCGGATGTGTCAGAGGTAGCTGGTCCAAAGTCTCACTCTCGTTGAAATGCCGCCCACTCTTGAGACACAACGCCGACCGTCGCAGCGTTGTTATATCTCCGTCGTCAAATACTACAAGAAAAAAGAAATGGTTTAAGGGCTGATTTTTCAAATTAATTAACATTTATCTGAACAACAAATAATTATGGCAGTCCACTGAGTCTGTGTTTTAACTCAGAAACTCTTGGTACTAAATGGCTGTAATTTGACATGGTTATACATAATAATGACGCCCATATTTTTGTGAAACAAAATCTTGAATATGTCTTCCCCCCATACACGTAAAGTGGACATGGCGAAACTATAAGGGTTCCCTGTTTATTACAAAACCCTAAATCGGCTCACAGTCCTAATGAGTCGACACACTTTAGTAGAATGTAATTTATATTACAAACAGTCTCTACATGCTTATAAACACTTATTCAACAATTTGAATGAATCCTGTTCACAAAAAATTTCCCTCATTGCCCAGGGATTCGTTGGACAAGAATAGATCATAGACTACTGGACTGGTGTTATTAGACAAAAAGATTGTCAAAAACAGGCCAATCAGTTTTTACAACTAGATCAACATACCAACAGTATACTGGCTACAATCTTGTATCTTTGTAATAACAGCTTCCATAGGGTCCTTCTTAGGGTCTTGCTTCACTTCCACTATGTTCCCAACTCGCAGGGTGCCTTTGATCACATCATCATTCACTGTGATAGAGCCACCTCCTGCTTTTAATGTCACCTGCAATCAAAGAAATAAAACCTTAAGAACACAACAAGTTAAATTATGTAAATTAGGAATGAGAGTACAAAGGTACCATAGCACACACTGATGGTGAACCCCATTTCAAAACTTATTCCTAAGGGTGAAAAGTGGTCGCCGCAGGAGATGCCCCGGGCGTCGGGAGTCGAGAGCCGACTTCCGGCCACAGTAGGCGCGGGCTTACGGACTGTGAGCAATGGCCAGCTCGCCGTCCGATAAGGACCAGGCCCGTGTCGACAGCGCGTTGTGTTCCACGCGCGCCTCAAAGAGATATCAGCACCAACCGACGGGGTCGAAAGACCAATGTCTGCTGGGGTTGCAGGTTTGTCCGAAAGGTATATTGCGACCCCGGCACACAGGCAACGGAAGGAACACGGGTGGGTTTTAGTCAGTAAAAGTCTGACACACCCTCTCGCTCTGCCCAGAGCGGGAGAAGTCATTTGATGATTTCCCATCCTCAAAAAACAAAAAAAAAAAGGGTGAAAAGTGGTTGACCGCCTTTGTCCGCTGTTGTACATTACACTAATTGAGTTTCATAAAAAGTTGCCAAGTATGTTACTTCAACTTTGTAGACTTTGAACACAAAGTTAGGTATTAGATACTTGGTGTTTCCTATTATTTATTATTATATACAGTTACTGTTGGTATCTTTGTGATAAATTATAATAAAGCCTCTTTATTTCCAAAACTTAATTTTTATAATAGTAAATATTAAATAGATTGTATGTATTGTATAAATCATGGCCCCTATTGGGTATAGGTCACCTCCAACTGTTTCCATTTGTCTCTATTTCAAACTTCAGCTTGCTCCATCTGGTTTTTACCTGGTTACTTTTTGTGTGTAGTGATTTATTTTATTATATAGTTGATAGTTCCTTACCTTACACTTAATATTTCTTACAACTTTCTTTATCTTAGCTTCACAGAATGCACCTTTATACTTTGCACTAACATCTGTCCCCACTGGCAAGAATGGTGGGTCGTCACCCTGCTACAAAATTAAACTCACATTAGTAATCCTATTAATAACACATTATTAACAATAACTGTTATTTATTCAATGACTTACCATTTTATAGGATGCGTTTTTGGTTTAATATCTGCCAATTCTGGAACAAAGGTAATAATACTAGCAATTATTGTAGAAATTAAGTTACATAAATTTTTCATTTTATTGCTTTGAGCAAAATAATAGAACATGTCTGAGTTTCTTTATTCTTAAAATTACCTACTACTACTTAAATTGCTGATCAGTAATAAGTGCTGGAATGCTAGATATTAATTTGTGACACAGTACGGTCAAAGTGTCGTCGTACAATATGAATTCCATGAAAAATTTATAGACGCACATCAATTTCTTTGGTTTATATTCAGCAGCTGTTCCACAGGGAGTTTACTTTGGAACTGAACTATAGTGGAAATAAAAATTGACATTGCAAATGGTCCAAATAATCACAACAAGCAGTGACAACAAGCGTTGGATGAAAAAAGAAAGTAGATTGCGCGGCAAACAGCTTATGATATGACCCTGTACCTTTGAAATGAAGAAGTTTATGTAAAACTCCTTACCGTGAGTATTTAATACCACATTTAAATGTCACATATGTAAAAGATGTTGAGAATTAGTAACTATGCACTTGAAATTCAACAACCATCTTTCTCCTTTCGTGTTTTACTGTTTTATTTTACTGACAAATGAACGTGTGACATTAGTAACTTAGTATTGCCTGTTAATCAAAGCTACAAACTCTCAATCGATTATCGTGCAAGTGTTTTACTTTTTTAGGCTGGCTGACTCAATTTCAACTAAACTATGGTTATCTGTTTACATTCACTTTGATTCTCTTATCTGTGGCAACAGGAATGACACAAATGAACATTGAACACGTCAAACAAAAATAGTTTTGTGTTTTACGAAGATACGAAATGATGTTTTGAAAATGTATTTATTGACAGTCTCGCGATTTTGGAGTGCGTAGAAATTTCTCTGGTTAATTCGTATGAAAATTTTTGTGCATCGGCGAAAGTCATTACTACCAAAATGAAGGCTTTACTAGCAACTGTGATCAGTCTTGGACTTACGACTGTGGTTATCGGCAATGCCTATTACCAGAAGAAACAGTTTTATCCTTCGATAGTTTATCTAACAAATTCCAATCCTAGCATGGCTGTAAGTAAAATATCCTCCACATAATAAATTGTAGCCACAGTTTAACGGTGCATGGGCGCACCGCCATTGTATTTGATTTAACTATATTTTATAACATTATGATATGTAAAACCTTAATTAACGTACAAGATAACCTTCAAGTGACGTTATTCTTTACTAACAACAAACTTGAACTTGCAGGTAATGTATTTGCAAGCTTTTATACTAGTTTTACTAGTAGGCAAACTGTTGAGGAAGATATTCTTTGGACAGCTTCGTCCAGCGGAATTTGAGGTAAATGAATGAACTTCCTCCCCTTCTCTATCACTTGTAGGTACAAAAAGGCAATACTTACTAAATACATTGTTTTTATTTCAGCATTTGATAGAAAGATCTTGGTATGCCATAACAGAGACCTGTTTGGCATTTACTGTGTTCAGAGATGATTTTAATCCAAAGTTTATTGCGCTGTTCACTCTCCTGTTGTTCCTCAAAGCATTCCATTGGCTCGCTGAAGACAGAGTAGACTATGTAAGTAATGGTTTCTATTAATAATCTGAGACAAAGAAACTAATAATAGTAAGTAATTAAGGGGCAATTAACTTCTGGCTCATAACATTATGAATTGGTTCAATTATACCATTTGTGTCTTATTAGTTTTTTTTTTTTTGTTGAAATTTATAAAGACAATTTTCTCATAATAATATGCAATACATTGTTAATGTAAGATAATCTGGGGTGAATTTTCCACAGTGGTGTCTGTGGAAAATTCACCCTAGGTCATCATGCATCTCAACCATGTATTACAAAATAAATGTGATGCAGAACAATCAATGATTCTATCTAAGGAAAAATCATGATTATGTTTATCATTTACATAACCTACATCAGTTAGTTTATAATAAATATAAATGTTTTATGTAGGCACACAACTAAGTAATCTCCGTTTCTATAATTTTGTAAATCAAATTCTAAGTACTATAAATTAATCAAAAAATATAAATGTATGCTGGTCTAAATAACCTGTAACTTAACAATAAGTTTAAGAGAATAGAAGATAACAAAGTCAACTATTAAGTGTTACTCATAAACATGTTTGGTGGAAATAATTACTTTCATAATAATGATTAAAATGCTATTACCTTTATAGCTAGAAAGTCTGTCAAGGTTGAGAAATATACATACTGATTGAAATAACAAATTAACAAATGTTTATTACACACACTTTTAATCTGAACAGGGATTGAAATTATAACAAGAAAACTTTGATTATGTATCATTGTGTGTTTTACATAATTTATATAATTTAGTGTTAGTTGTATATTATATTTAAGAATGATGTACAAATAATATTATTTGTGTGTTTTAATCAATTAAAATGGAAGCTGTCAGATTTGCAAATAATAATATACATACTATGTTATGAAACGCAAGCATTCATACAGTTGCCACTGCTTGGGTATTATTCTTGACTATTACCCCCTTTTTAATAAACACGGAGTAAAGTTACATCTAGTATAACCTTCAGAAAAAAACATTAATTTTTCGAATTTTAATTTTGGCATAGAGAACAGGCCTGAAACACCAAAAGAAAAAAAAAGTTGGCACATATTGTCCAAATGTCCTTCACTACCAAGACCTATGTAACTGAATAGTCTATTAATTATCCATCCATTAACCATTTAAAAAAATGTCAGTAAAAACTTATAGTAGTGGTGTACATTTGGTCAAGCCCCATATATATTTTTTTCAACTTTATCTAAATAACACATTTTAAATTCTTGTTCAGATGGAGAGGAGTCCAGTAATAGGCCTGTTGTTCCATGTGAGGATATTGACCCTGTTGATGTTGCTGGCTCACGCAGACTTCTACTTCATCCACCATGCGTATCAGTTCACCGCATCCAAGGGACCCTCCGTTCAACTAGTCTTTGGCTTTGAGTACAGTATTTTAATAATAATGATCGTGAATATATTGATCAAGGTGAGTGTTTTATTTACAATCTTTATTACAAAATGACCTTTGAGTATGTTTTGTAGTGACTTGAGGTAAACAGTAGGCATAGGTTTGAAACATGATATTGAAAAGACTCAAGTGCAAAACCCAGTTCAATATTAAGTAGTGTGATCACAAATAAAATCAACAGATAAAAAAAACAAAATTTTCATCAACAGTATACTTCCACAATTTATACTAATAAATATTATAAGTTGTACAAAAAATTACAATATTTATATCTTTCAATGTTTTTTAATGCAAGAACTTTTGTCTCTGGCCTTGATTTTAACTTAATATTTCTAGGTTATTGTTACATCATTATATTTTTTTTTTTCTAAAGTACGTTCTTCATGCCATCGACTCACGCTGGGAAGCCCCTTGGGAGAGCAAAGCCGCAGTTCTTCTGTACACCGAGTTGGCTATCAACTTCCTCAAAGTCCTCCTTTACATTGGCTTCGTGGCCGTCATGGTCAGGATCTACACCTTGCCACTCTTTGCATTCCGACCCATGTATGAAACTATGAGGTGAGACAAAACAATACATGTCAACATAAGTTTTTCTGGCTTTATCCTATATAGTCCATTTACCAATTTCTGGGTAGTGTCTTAAAATCTAACTAAAGAAATATATCAGATAACTACCTCCTCCAAAGGAGAAGGAGCCATCTCCTTCTGCTTCTCATTGAAATTTGAAAATCAATACCTATAATTAGCTATTGGGGAAAGGATTTTTACTATAAAGAGCGCTTATCCTAAAAGTTGGCAACGTCGCAAATAGCTGTTAAATATTTACCTGTTCTGATTAATTTGGAACTATTACTGTATCTAATTAAGAAATGTGGCTAACTAGTGAACTCAAATATTCAAATATACATCAAATTCAGTGTTATAATTGCAATTCATTATTAATATTCTAGTTAGCTACTAGCTACATTTCATATTTCCATACAGTAATATTGCCAAATGAATCAATACAGCCAAACATTTGACATCTATTTGCGACATTGCTCACTTTCAGAATAAACTGCCTTAAAACTTGTTTGACTATGAGTTTTAATCATCGACGCAGAAACTGTTACTATGGATTAAGTATATTATTAAGTACGTGAAATAACCCGCGAAAAATTTCAACATAGGGGAAGATGAATTTGTTCGTCGGTTATTTGAAAAAAAATCTGTTGTTCCATTAATTTTGACCGCGTAGGTATTGCACTTTTCTATGAAACAGCATATTTTCTTTTTCGAAAAATTTCAACGCTGGGAGGGTTTAGAATCATGTACTGAATCCATTGTAAAAGTTTTCGCGTCGATGTCCCTGCCACCCTGTATATTATGGAAAAAAGACAATAATAGGGGCAATATCTAAATTAATCAATCTGGTCGAGTTCTCCGACCTAAGACATCAGTTAAACACCTCGACGTATGACGTCGCTAACGACAGAGCATGCAAAGTGAAGGTGATGGCAGTATCACGATTCAATCACTGAAAATAGTGGCCAAGTTTCCCCTGCCCTAAATACATACTATTTTTATAAGAAGTTCAGGTGAGAGCAGTGATAATGACCGCGAATTATGAGTTGTAGGTCGTATGTCCGAAACCAGGCGGGCATTTTACTTTGTGTAAATTATTTTCAACACCACTGCTCTCAAAACGGTGAAGGAAAACATCGTGAGGAAACCGGCATGTCGTAGAACCAAAAATTCGAAGACATGTGACATCCGTCAACCTGCACTGGGCATGTGTGGTTGAATACGGCCCACTCCCGCAAAGAGGAGGCCTGCAGCAGTGGGAACATTAAAGGATAATCAGCCAAAAGCTAAGAAAGTACCATAATATTTATTTGAACTTTACATATATCACCAAATATGGTTATTATTCTTTCAAAGCATAAAATCAAAACTCTTGAGTTCACTTAAGTTTTTTGTTTTTGTAATTTACAGACGGATAAGCCGTCCGTGTGTATAGGGCTTCATTTACATATTTCGTAAGATGTCCAAGTAGCATAGGCTTAAAGACACGTCGCCTAGTCAGGTCGCTACCGGGGTCAGGTATAATAACGGCAGCTATGGTTGCAGGAGTTTCAAGAAAGCGTATAATGACGTGGTTCTGTCGCGGCGTGCGATCCGGAATATGAACACGCTGTACCCGGACGCGACGCCCGCTGAACTTGCTGCGGCTGACAACGAGTGCATCATATGCCGCGAGGAGATGCATACCGGTATGTACACTATAGCTTATATTATATTTGCCCAATCAGTGTTCATGAAGGAATCAGTATGTACTCCGACTCCTTGACAATTCAAAAGTGCCTGTTAATGGTTTAATTGAAATAAATGCTTTGAGTTTGGGTTCCTTCTGAACTGAAGTTAGACCATTTCATAAGTTCTCGAATAAATTAAAATTTTACAATGTAGCTTATACATACTAGTGTTTAGGTATTAGTTATATTAGGCGCTGAGCTAACGATGGACAATTTGTCCGCGGACAACTTGAAATCGTATGGAAATCCGAGACAGGAAATTTTGTCCTTCGTGCGTTAGATTTGTATACGATTCCAAAGTGTCTATCGTCTGCTAAGGCTCGAGCAGACTGGCGCGATTTGTCGCCACCGGTAATAATTGTTCTACCGTGAAGTTTTCTTTTAAATTGTTTTATTAGAGTCGCGTAGTGGTTTTTTTTACTGTTCACATTCAAAACATACCAAAATAATTAATGTGCGCTGTTAGTTAATTACACAACCTTTTAGATGGCATGGTATCGGGATTACAATATTGTCTGTGTTATAACTTCATAGATAACTAAGTAAAACGATAAAATAAATACGTGACTTTCGTAATTTTCACCAACAATTACGTCATGATTTCACGCAATGTTTATCTGAACCAGTCTGCATTCATAAATGTAGTTCTGTATATTATTGTAACAATATTAATTTAAAAAAAAAAAACAGTTTTTATGTAGTCCCACAGGTACTGTTCTCATAATTGCGAGTTATTGCTGAATTCTTAACATTCGTGTTGATAAAGTACAAGGTCGGTGAAACCTGAAACTTGTTCGGTTAAATTAAGACAACAACAAATTCAACTCATATGCGAGGGCAGATGACCTCGATCAGCTGGTACGTGTGACGTGTGTTTGTATTGTGGCCATGTTCACGAAAACATGTCATTACTTTACTTTCTTATGCATATTTTATTTTGGTTATTACTCGTTAATGTGGGCGTCTTTATCGGACATTGTATCATAAATCATAATAATCTTGTTGTTATAGCGACTAAATTGACAGTAATCGCGTGACACTCATATCAATGGTGACACTGTTGGAATCAAAGTTGATTTCGAAGCATTGATGTAAATCAAAGATACGCCTTCAGCATCAAAAAATGACCGCATTTGTGCTTAAGTTGTAATCTGTCACACAATGACGTAGGGAATTGTCGCTGTACCGTCAGCATACTAGTTTTAAAAAGGGTACTTAATTTTAAAACAAGGTTGTTTTGAAATAATAAAATGTTTGTCTTTATCAATGATATTATAATTGAATTGAATTTGAAAGCAGAAGCGGTAGAGTTTATTAACAGGCTGATAAAAAAAATCAATAAAAATATTTAATGGATCTTTGCCACACCCTCGCGACATAGGAAAATGGTACGATAACAGTTCGGGTCGTCTTGGCTTTAATAAGGAAGCGATAGAGGTTTTAGAAAAAAAAAAAAAAAATGTGATCCGCGAATATTCTGCACGTTAATTGCTGACGAGATGACTCTTCGCCACCAAACTACGTGGACTGGAAAGAAGACTGCAGGCGTCGTAAATTTCGGTGCTGGCTCGGCAAAATCGTGCGAAATAGCGACTCAGGCGTATGTATTAATATTAGTATGCATGAACGAAAGCTGGAAAATCCCAGTGGCATATTTTTAGGTAACGGACTATCAGCTGAAACTCGGGCAAATTTATTGAAAACATGTTTGAGTGAATGCTACCATGTGGGGGTTGATATTGTTGCCATAACTTTTGATGGCTGTGCGGCTAACATAACTGCAGCCAATTTACTAGGTTGTGATCTAAAACAACCATCACATCTAAAAACAACATTCAAAAATCCTGTATGTCATTTAGAAGTAGCTATCATGATGCTTGTCACATGATTAAACTGGTTCAGAATTCCTTCGAATCCAAAAGGCTTATTTATGATGGGTTTAGAAGGGAGATTCGTTGGCAGTTGTTGAAAAATTTAGTGAAACTACAAAAAAACGGGTATCCCCTTTAATAATATTAATAATATTCAGATCTATATCTTATTTTCTTTAAAACCTCTTTTTTTAATTGTTGTCTTAAGTGGATTTTTCTTGGCGAATCAAATATAGAGTCATTATCAGAAATATAAACATTCTCAAGTGGTGAACCCATCATTTCATATGTGGGTTCTACAAATGATATCTGTAATTAATAAAATAGTATGTAGGGAACTTTCTGAGGCAGTCAGATTTAAAAACTTAAAGATCGATCTAGATTGATCTTACTACACGGACAGATGTTGGCAATTAGCTAAATCATACATTCATACCTAAAAGATGGTACAACATTTTTTTTTAATTTTCTCCGACCAGCTTGTGTCAAGTAGAACATATCATCATTAAAATGTGCTGAACAAATGCGACTGTATTTGGTTGGCAACCATTCATCGTCTCTTTGTTCTTCTTGGATTATTTTAATCCATTTTTCCTTAACACCCGGTTCTTGTGGGAACCTAACAGTTAAATACAAATAGTGATTAAACTACATTTATTTAATATTTTTAATCTGTCTGTCTTTTACCTTTTCACGCGTTAAGGCTGAACGATGAAATTTTGCACTGCGCCTTTATTCGCGCTTCTTGCCCTGGATTCCCTCGACATGCTTGAGCAGGTGAGGAATCTCCATATCCTCACTCTCATAGTCTGGCGGGATGGCAACCCACCACGAGCGGAGAGAGATCAGGCAAAAGACCCCACGCTTTATGTGCTTTCGAAGCACATCGCGTTTTATTAAATTGTTTATGTACTAACCTATAATTTTGTATTCGAAAACATAGTTGCAAAGAAAAGATAATCTAAAAAACAAATACATTAAAAAAATCCGGCTTTTAAAATATTTTAAAATTATAATGTAACCTCCATACTTCCTAAATTCTTTTAAACTTTTTTTGTCAACGCTACACTACCCTATCGTTCGTTGTCATGGGGACGAAATTTTTGTTATATGTCATCATCCGTCATAATATTTATTTTTGAAATCGAAATAAATTTGAAAAAAAATTACTTACGCATGAAAAGTAATACCTTTAGCTTTGTTTGTATTTTTGGAGTTGTTGTTACATTTCCTGTAGGCACAACAAGGCATCTTTGTACAGCTGTGTGTATTAAAAACGAGAAAGTTACTCCGATGTGTCACGAACTATGACGAATGAGGAAATGATCTAAAATGAGCGAATTCGCTCATTTCAGAAGTGACACTTTTCGCGCGACGTAAGTATGGTGAGGGCGTATCCATGATTTACATCAATGTTTCGAAGTAGAAAGTTATACCTCGTGTACATTTAAAAAAAAAGTTTACAAAAAAGTATAAATTTAGCCACAGTAGAAATATTTCCCTTACAATGGTTTATTATTATTAATTCCTAAAAATAAACTATAAGAATTATATATTTTTACTACAGGTGCGAAGAAGTTGCCTTGCAATCACATATTCCACGCTGCATGCCTGCGGCTGTGGTTCCAGCGGCAGCAGACGTGCCCGACGTGCCGGCTCAACGTGCTGCGTGCACCGGCGCCGGACGCGGGTGGGCCGGCCGGTCCGGCTCCGGCAGCCGCGCCCGCGCCGGGCCTCGTGCCGCACGCTCCGCACGCCGCGGCCGCTCCGGCCCCGCCCGGACCTGTACCACCACCCTTCCCGAACATGCCACCGCCGCCACGTTAGTACCTCCATAACATCTCAGGATCAGTCATAGACAAAATTTGCGATTTAACACAGTCGAACCCTGGTTATATGGAACACCAGGCAAGACAGTTTTCTGTTGATGAAAGTACACTTAACTTAGTAGCGAGAAGCTTTATTACACTGAATGAAATTACCACTACATTGTATTCTAATACTATATTGTCTGGTGCAGCCATGATGGCGTGGGGCATGCCTCCTCCGCCGCCGCCGCGCCCCGCTTCCCTCGCCAACCTGACCACCGCTGAGCTGCAACGTATGGAGGGCAATGAGCGCAGGAATATTGAGGCTCGACTGCAGGTAATATTAAAATATTCCCATTTAAGAGTCTATAATACCTCAAATTGTTTAGCATGATCCACCCCGTTATATCAAAAATACTGCAGCATTTATTTTGAAATAAATATATAGAAATCCTCAAGGATTACTGTTAATTAAATAGGTACTATGTTTGACGAAAACACGATTCCATGAAATTTTGTTGCAGAAAAAAATTACAAAGTTCCAAACCGAACAATAAACCAAGTGAAAGTATTTTTTTATTACCATTATTTACATCGTAAAACGAAATTACCTAAACTAGCCTTGGAGTCTTCTCCCCGCCGCTCAGTCTCAATCTCACTCAATCCGCGAGCAGTAGTGTTTGAGCGAGATAAAGAGTGAGGTACTATGGACTCTGAATAAAATTATATAACATTGAAAAATTACATGAATTTACATTTCCATACAAATTTGCCTTGTGTACTGCAAATATTGCTGAAAATAAGGGATTTGTTTTTTAACCCCCATTTTTTGTTATGATTTTGCTAGTTACTCCGAGAAATTCAAGCCATGTTGGATGCGTCCGTGCTGCTTATGCAGCAGTATTCTACAGTCGTAGCTAATTTACCGCAGAACAACGCCACTGTATCTACCCAAACGGAAACGTAAGTAAAACAAATACTGAAGATATAGACTGACCTACTTACAACCGTAGGACCCATGTACTGTACTCAAAAAATTGTAATCGCAATGTTTAGGCACATTACGATAACCGTAATCTGAGACTGGGATATATGTATGTGTAGAAAAATGCAAAGGCTTTGTAACATCTTACAGTCTACAAATCTAAGACTTGATCAGGCTTTCAGTAAACAAAGGAACTTCTTACAAACCTAAACCTTCTTTTAATATAAAATTATACCTATACATATTTTTCTACAGGAGAATAGAAGAGCTGACTAAGGAAACTCCATTACCGACGACGTCGCAAGTGAAGACGGAACCGGACGTAGTACCAACCACTTCGAGCTACAAGCAACCCTCGCCGATGCCCTCCACCAGCAAAACCATCGTCACAGACGACCAGAGTCCCATGCAACCCGACACCACGACCCCTATAGACACTAATAGGTAACTAATTTGCAGTAAATCACGTTTCTTAGCAAATCTTAGTAGTTTCGTAAGTATAAGCGTAATTAATGCATCTAGCCTACCGGCGGCGATTAACGAGAAGAGAGTAGCGCTAGTAACTAAATCAGGTTGGCGAGCAACGAGCAGCGTGGTCTCCCAGCGATTGTTCCGCCCGCCAAGCGAGTTTCGCTGAGCGAGTAGATTGTATGTACAGTACAACTATTTTCTTAATATCCCTCGGCAAACTTCGTGTTTCGTCAGTCGTCGGATTTCTATCAGTTGTCCTTTGCACTTGGTAATTATGGTTCACGGCGACGCGGGTGCAGCGGTAGGAGTCAATACGTACAAGCACCAAGTGCAAAGAGAAAATAGTCATACTGTAGACTGTTAGGTATTTCGCTGCGACAAACGAGTAATCGCCGGTGTAAACAGTCGGCGATCAACTATTATTATGTCGAGCCCCGCGCCACCACTAAAAGTCCTTTTGACTCGTACAAGCACCAAGCGCAAAGAGAAAATAGTTATACTGTAGACTGTTAGGTATTTCGCTGCGACAAACGAGTAATCGCCGGTGTAAACAGCCGGCGATCAACTATTATTATGTCGAGTCCCGCGCCACCACTAAAAGTCCTTTTGACTCGGCGCTAGTGTCTATGTCAATGCATCACATTGGATTTAAAAAAAAGTAGTTCCACAATTTTCCAGCATTCTCTCTTGGCGCGCACTCTATCTGTTTTACTTACACTCGACCTACCTTTCGTACGTTTCTTGAGCGAGAAAATCATTGATCGTTTCCGCGTCAGCGGCGGGACAGGTGCCTTAGTGCAAAAGATTAAAATAAAAAAAGAGGTAACAAAACCCGAGCCATAACATCATAACCTTTTAATTCCAGAGACAAGACTGATGTGGATGCGGCCGACGAACTAAGAAGACGTCGATTGCAAAAATTCGCGATGGATAAATGAGCTTGTTTATATCTTTTTGTTTCGATTTCCTGATGTACTATTATTTAATGTACAAAGTGTTTCGGTATGTGTAAGCATTATCTATTCTAATCTGAAATAAATGTATTTATGTTCTTGTAAATATAATGGGATATACACATGAATACATTACAATCATACTTTGCTTTCTTATCGCGTACTCCATAGTTTTGTTGTTTTTTATAAGAAATAACAGAGACTTTTAAATAAATATGATTGAAGTTTGAATAATTACTGTGCTCTCACAGTAATGTGTTGTGATGAAATAAAACCATTTTTTACAATATCAATAATATATTGTACTACACTAAGAACGCGCCCTATTGATAAAGAGATCGTCGCGTTCATGTCACTTTGTTTTTGATCGGTGAACCGGAACGCGTGGTCGCGACGACAGAGGGCGCTTTCTGGTTTTCCGAATATAAAGTGGTAATGACCTTATGAACGCGACGATCTCTTTTGAATAGTACACGGGGTAATAGATAAACTTGGTGGCTTAGCAGTTATATAAAGCATTTATGTACCCATATACTTTCTTGTTATAGTTTTCTAATACAGGCATGCCACTGAAGTAGCGACTTGAGCCGTACAGTTGTAAGTTGTTCTTGCTGTACCAGACGTTTTTAGTACCCTCAGTACCATCAACGTTTAGTGTATTCAGTTCCAAAACACCAAAATGATATTTTTGCCCATCTGTTTGTATACAATTTATGTATATCGGTTCTGGTAGGTCCTTTACATCCTCCTGCAAGATAAGATACAATATATTTATTAGTAATTTTTATAAATTAAATATTTGGAGAAAAAGATGATTAAATAATGTGTTATTCATCTTGTGCCTACTAACATCCCAGGATCGATCATCTAAGCATGTTGTTGACAGTGGTTTCTGTTGTGACAGTCTGTGCAGATGCAGCTTACTGCACTATTTTAGTGAAGTCTTTCAAGCCAGGTTTAACTAACTCTGAAACGCAGTAGATACAATTCTAACTGCATTATTTTAATGTTCTATTTATCTATTTTATGTGCAGCCTGCGGGGAATTGCATAACTTACAGTACAGCAATGGGTTTAATTTTGACAGTTCTACAACATTCATTGCATTATTTATGTTGTTGAGCAGACAAATTTTACGAACATAATATGATGCAATGGATAAGTTCCTTCAAAATTATTCAGATTGTGATAGATAGTGTGTTACACAATAAGGGTGCTGATTAGTAATCCTAACTAATATTATAAATGTGAAAGTGTGTTAGTTTGTTACGCTTTCATGCTAAAATGGATTAATGGATTTGGATGAAATTTGGCACATGGGTAAACCATGATCTGGTTTAGGACATAGGATATTTATTTACCCCCATATTCCTACGGGATCGAGACTTATGCAGGTGACTCCGCCGGGCGTAGCTAATTCGAAATAAAATAAGTAGGTATATCACCAAAATGTAACATACCCCATGTAACTGCTTGGCATAGGCACTGGCTACGGTGAATGCATGAGTCAGTGATCTCCCGAGGATCTGCTGCTGACTGACTGGTGTCTCATAGATGTTGTTCACTTCAGTCTCGTTGTAGTGTATCCAGGTAGTGTGCGGATGTCTCACACTGACACTCGGACGGATTGCTGGAAACCATGTTTTTTATCACATTATTTGTACAACACATTTTTTATATTTATGGCACCAAGTAATACTGTTACTGACTGCTTCAATTAAGAAGATAGGTACAAATTTTGCACATTTCCTTTGAAATCTTCCATTTATATTAATTAATATTATTCTGGAAGATACTTACGATATTTGCTTGTCTCATCATAGAAATGCTCTGGTGGCAAAGTAACAGTGTGTTTGACAGGATACAGATTAGGGATCTCAGAAAACTGAACATCTTTCTCTACATCATGCTTTACAGGCTTGTTGCTGGTCACCAGAATATGAGAAATATCTTGGAACTGTATCAATTCATCTTCCTTTTCAAATACAGTTTGGCTTTCAACATCATTCACAACATACTTAGAAA
This sequence comes from Agrochola lota, assembly GCA_947364205.1. Lineage (NCBI taxonomy): Eukaryota > Metazoa > Arthropoda > Insecta > Lepidoptera > Noctuidae > Agrochola > Agrochola lota. The sequence goes on along the minus strand of OX376235.1, from coordinate 11,453,682 downwards.
GGGTGGCTTCACTGTCACTACTCTTTTCCACCAGTTGCAGCAACTTGTTTGTAAGAATTTGACTGAAAAATAAAACACAGTTTAAAGCTTATTTCCAGCAGTGGTATGCAAGATATCAAGTGCATTGATTGATTATTATCTTGGTTATGGACTGATTGACATTTTGGTTGTGTAATGTGTACCAGAAATAACTCAAACCATTTATTTCAAATAAACCAATTGAAGGCACTTTTGAATTGTCAAGGGGTTGGTCAGTCATAAATAGTAGTAGGATAGCAAGTTAGATACAGATGAGTTCAGTGAAGACTACATGCACACTAGGTATTGCATAATTATGTAGGTACTCACTTTCTTCTTCTGTCTGTAATACCCAGTATCCTGGGGAAGTTATAAGCGGGTCTTACTGGGTCTTTTATTTTAGGTAATTTTTTCTGTTCACAATCAAATACATTAGCAGATAAAATAGCCTTTTTAATATTTTCATGAATGGCTGAAGGTGCTGACACTTGTGCAAGCTCTTCAATGTTAGGTGGTAGTTGATTCTCAGCTACTATTGTCTTAGTGAGCACTTGGGCTTGAGCCATTCCCTCTAGGAGTACATTTGTACTTCTCAAAGTGTAGCATGGCTGTTCTTTGTAGTCGGGGTGATTTTGGTCCAATGGAATCTGACGTTCATATGGTCCAACTATATTATGTCTGTAAATAAAGAAAGTATCTGTTTGACTAACTTGCAAGGCTGTGGATAGATTAAGTTAGCTACAAATTACGAATTAATGCAGTTATTGTGTAGGAAGTATCTTACGTTTCTCGTTTTTCAGACTTCTCTTTAATGAATTCGAGAGCATCTTCAACTTTGATGCCTTTAGCTTTAAGTTGTTCCTCGATGCCAGTATCGATAGGTACGCGCTTTCCTTGTACCAACCAGTGCTTCTTGAACATAAAATCAATGTGTTGTCGATTTAACACTTGTGATAGTCGCATTGTTGTGATTTTCTTATAGATTACTTTAAAAATAATAAAATAACCTCGATCAATAACCTAACTTTTCTCTGAGATGTCAGTCTGACAGCAGTTTTTAATGTCAAACCGCAAACGAAATGAAGTTTACAGTGGAGATAGTTCTTTGCTAGTACCGTTTTTAGTCGATTATTTATAATTTTCATATATCATCAAAGAAAAAACTCACTATTAGAAAAACTTAAAAAACTAGTATTATGTTTTTTCAGATAGAAGCAGTGGCGGTCTGTTGGTTTTGGGCTGCAAATCGACACCCACGGGCTTGGGAAATGTTTCCGTAAGAGCGTTTATACTGATTATTACGTTATAATGGGCAACGTCGCAAATGGCTGTCAAATATTTCGATGTTTTGATTAAATTGGCAATAATATTGTATGGAAATAAGAAAATGGCTTACTAGTGAACTAGAATATTAATAAGGAATTGCAATTATAACACTGAATTTGATTTTGTATCCGTTTAAGGTGTAAAAAGGCATTTGGAAAGTTTCCAAATACTTTTTTTACATGTAAAACTAAATATTCGGTGTTACGATAATTATTGCATTTCAATAACTATTAAATAATAATAATTAGTTCAATAATTATTTAATTTGTTTGAATAATAATTAAAAAAAATAGTCACAAAAATAACCTTTGTCGATCTACACGTATACATAAAAGCCTGAGAATTTATAAAGCAACAACGAGCGAAGCGAGCTCTAAAACTTTAGCACTCTACCTCAGATGTGTAAGATTAGTCTTGTTACCATTCATTCAAATGCTACCGAAGTTAGTTACTTTGTCGACACATGCATAAAAGCTTGAGAATAATTAAGAGTCTTTAGAACGTAAGAGCGAGTGGAGCGCGCACGAAACTGTGGGTTGGCCTCGGATAGGTTATTTTCTTTTGACCTTTCATACAGATTGGGACATGGCCCTCTTGGCCATAATTTAAATACGCAACTGCAGGTAATGCCTATTTATGTATGTGTTATGTTTCGACACCGACACTGTGCAGGAAAGTTTATTAGAATTAAGAGTAACGCACGATGCGAAAATGAGCGTAGCGAGCTGGATTTTTTAGATTCCGAAGGATATAAAGCTGAAATAATAACAAAAAAGTTAAGTTAGGTACAGGTACAGCTGTGCTATTCTGTAACCATCTCACCGTGAAAACTTAGGGGAAGTGATCGTGCAGTGAGCTGTCAGTGTCACCCCACCCGATACTAGGGATGACCAAGCATTACATTTACAATCGTAATCGAGATTTAAATTATATTTTTTATGTTAATTCTTTTGATCTTTTTATATTAAGTATTCTAAAGCTAGTATTTAAATGTCTAAACATTACTATATAGGGGGGGTTTTATTAAATAGCAAAACAGATATCCAATCAGAAACTCAATTTTGTTTTATTGTATTTTGTTCCTAGACTAGTCCCTTAATATAAATAGCCTGAGGCGCGACGCGTTACGCACGTAGGCACCTACCAACAATAAATAAAATAGAACGTACCTACATAGGTATCTACACGTTGCTGCTACTTAAGTACTAAAGAAAATGCTCATCGACATAGTTTGTTATTATGAACCCATTGTTAACTTATATTATAAACGTAATCGAGTGTTAATAGTGTGTAATTAACCCCACACAAACTATGTGGGAACCTACCTAAACGATGTAAGTAGTCATATAGATAAAAAGATGTGTATATTATTTGTAACTACCTACCGAATATTTTATTGGAGATAACCTACCTACGCGTTGAATAAAATCATATTCATCAAATCATTACAAAATTCTTAAGTTCAACAGCTGACACTCTTGCAGCGCGCGTACACCGAATCACTTCACCATGTTGAAGCGGTAAGAATCGCGCTTGCGCGCTAGGTAGACACTATCACATTGATGTTTTTTTACTTACTACGTACCTACATACTTATTTAACTTGTAACGCGTCAGGTACTTGCGTACTAAATACAAACGTCCAATAAGTACCTACAATGTTTTATTCATCATCATCATATATAACCCAAGTAAAACTGACACTTGTAGCGCGCGCACATCACATCACCGAAGTGTTGTCGCCGAGGAAATAACACGCGTTACCATGGTGACCACCCGCGTGATCACTTCACCCGATTCTTAAAGAATCGGATGAAGTGATCTCGCCGCGCGGGCGCGCTGTTACGCACTTTGGTTTTCTTTTCCCCTCTTTGACGGCCATGTCCATAAGCCTATACGTATTCAGAGACAATAATGAGTACCTATTTATTTCAATACTTTAAGATAATTCAATGTCTAAATCATACCGTTTTGTACATTTAAAAGGTCAATTTATTGCCTAGATACATTTTGTTTTCAATAATTAAACTAGTTTTTTTTTAAATGAACTAGTTACATACTACTTATTTAACCTGTAGGTATGTAACGCGTCACGGATGTGCAGTCAGAACATATATAAAATAAAATGCAATAAGTAGGTACCAATAAGTACAGTTGCTACAAAGCGCTTTTTCGTAGTTTGCGCATAGTTAGGTACTTACATTGTTAGTTTTATTAAAGAACCTATTGTCATCTGATGACTTGAATGCAATCAAACTACTAGCGTGATTAATGCGCTTTACCTATATAAACGATTTGCTCATTTCAAGCTGACTGATAAAAAGACGTGCGGATTGCTGGCCTACGCGTTGCCAATAATTAAATAATATTCATCAAATCTGAATGAATGATGAATATTATTTCGTCGGCTGTTGAACTGTTGAATATTGTAATCAGTTCAACAGCCGACACTTGCAGCGCGCGTACCGCCGCACTTCAACACGCTGAAGCGGTAAGCAGTCGCTATCACATTGAGGTTAATTATTTAACTTACTAGGTACCTGCCTACTTATTTTTATATATTTTATATATTTAGTAAAAAAAACCTCAATGTGATAGGGTCTACCAAGCGCGCAAGCGCGATTCTTACCGCTTCAACATGGTGAAGTGATTCGGTGTACGCGCGCTGCAAGAGTGTCAGCTGTTGAACTTAAGAATTTTGTAATGATTTGATGAATATGATTTTATTCAACACGTAGGTAGGTTATCTCCAATAAAATATTCGGTAGGTAGGTACAAATAATATACACATCTTTTTATCTATATGACTACTTACATCGTTTAGGTAGGTTCCCACATAGTTTGTGTGGGGTTAATTACACACTATTAACACTCGATTACGTTTATAATATAAGTTAACAATGGGTTCATAATAACAAACTATGTCGATGAGCATTTTCTTTAGTACTTAAGTAGCAGCAACGTGTAGATACCTATGTAGGTACGTTCTATTTTATTTATTGTTGGTAGGTACCTACGTGCGTAACGCGTCGCGCCTCAGGCTATTTATATTAAGGGACTAGTCTAGGAACAAAATACAATAAAACAAAATTGAGTTTCTGATTGGATATCTGATTTGCTATTTTATTAAAACCCCCCCCCCCTATATAGTAATGTTTAGACATTTAAATACTAGCTTTAGAATACTTAATATAAAATGATCAATAGAATTAGCATAAAAAATATAATTTAAATCTCGATTACGATTGTAAATGTAATGCTTGGTCAATCCCTAGCATCAGTGAGTTTTCACTGACAGCTCATTCCACGCAAGTTTTCACGGTGATATTTTTACAGAATCGACATGCAGGTTATTTAGTGTTTATGTTTTTGTGTTCCCATGGAGCTCGTGGCTAAGTAATAACAGTTGCACGGGTCGGTCCATCAGGTTAAGCTATGCTTGCCGGGGTTGGTCCGTGAATGGGTGACCATCTTTACATACTAAGACTTATCTGTGCCACGGAAAGCACGTTAATCGGTTGGTCCCGTCTGAAATACGTGGATCTTTGACAGTCATAACGGGTCGTTAGAAGCCCGAAAGTCTGACAACCAGTCATAGCAAGGTGTATCGTATTACCCAGTTCATTGGTTGTGGAAGTCAGATAGGCAGTCGCTCCATATAAAATACTGGCATTCAGCTGCATCCGGTTAGACTAAAAGCCGACCCCAACATAGTTGGGAACACGCTACGCAGATTGATTGTCAGTTCCCATGAATATGAGACTTTAATCATGGGAACTGACAACCAATCTGCTACACAACCAATAGAGAAAGGATTTTTATGAAGAAAGCACAAAAAGACAAAACCAGGCATTTATTTCAATTATGTTTGTCAATGATTAATCAGAAACCTAGTTCGCAAAACTAGGTCTTCATGGAGAAGAAGGACAAGTAAGTCCATGGAAACAGACACAGTATTACATTTCAATCAATTATGATTATCACAAAAACTTTAATTCTATGTCTTGGAACATTCTTCTGAATATTAGACACAGACCCTTGTTGACAGGCAACATTGTTTATCCACATTATTTTTAAAAGGTTAATCGTGTAGTTTCTTGCCGGCTCTTACACATTGGATGTTGGAACCATGCACATTGCACCTAGCTTCTGACGTTTCATAAGTGCCCATATACGTTTAAGTGAAATAAAATGATAGGACAATTTTTATTTTATTTTGATTTTAATTTTTAAACTGATGTAGGTAAATCCACTAGATAGTCGACGGAAGAAGACAAAATGGCAGATTCACACAGCATAATATCACGCCTGTTTTCCCTGAAGGGTAAGGCGTTAGGCAGATTCAGATATATATAAACAGGTACTTATGCCTACTTAACTTACATAAAAAATATCCTTCACTTTCGACTCCACCCATTTTTCATAGAGCTCATACGCCATGCCGCCATACATATTGCAAGTTGACTCCAGGAGGGCATCGATATCGGCATTACGTTTGCGCTAAAGTTAACCCTCGAGGAGTATTACCGGTATTAGGTTTGAAATCTTGTTAAAATATAGAACTGATTTTATTTTCACAGGTTATATTGGACCCTTGGAATTTATTTTAATAATTAATGATCTGCCAACAGTCGTGAAAGAGGCGAAGTGTCTACTGTTTCCAGATGACTTAAAATTATTCTTAAATGCTCAGGACACTGCAGACTGTAATTGACTCCAGTCTGACATTGATAATGTAGTCCAATGGAGTAAATCCAACAAACTGCATTTTAATATTAAAAAGTGTTGTGTGATTAGGTACAGCCGCACGCGTGCATTACAGCATCAGTACGAGATGGACAGCGAAGTAATATCGCGCGTGTCACATCACATGTACGAGACAGCGCGTACAGATGGTATCTGAGCTGACGTTTCGCAAAAATATAGTTGAGATATGCGGCAGGGCTTTCAGAAATCTCGGTTTCATCTTGAACAGTGTAAGGATTTGACCGATACTGCAGCTGTTAAAGTTTTGTATAATGCACTTTAGAGAAGTTTTGGGGACGTAGGTGGAAGGTATTCCACCTACACGTATTGGAGGTGAAGTTGTAATCGTGAGCGCAAGTGAAAGTCCAACTTGAAGTTACATAATGTATATATATTTATCACACACTTATCATAGTTTAAAGCTAGGTACACTAGTACACATACACACTTAGCAAGCGTGCTTTCCTGACTAACTTATAAATACTTAACTAAACATACTACAGGTGACGCCACGTATACTGATGTGCATTCACAAATGCACAATACGTGACGCCACAAAGACATCTAGAAACAAGTGCAATCATTTGGAATCCGCATGAAAGGAAATACAGCCTTATGTTGGATAAAATTCAAAACAAATTTGCGAGATTCCTTTACCGTAAACAGTACGGGGTGTATCCCTTTTATCCCCTGATGTACACGAGGCTGTTCGTCCTGGGCATGGTGTACGCCAGGCTGGCAGTAAGAAAGGACGTCGCGCTGGTCAAGTACGTGGCTCGCGTACTGCAAGGGTTGCAGCACCACCCAGAGCAGCGCTGCGGCTGCGCGCGCCGGACGGGTGCGTAGGTGCACGTCGCCGCCCCGCTCTGTTAGACGTGCCAGCGGCTAGGACTAACCACTCAAGTTTTCCCAGTATATTTGGGCAAAACCTGCGGAAATTCATTCAAATGGCACAAATAATAATTTGTGTAATGTATATTGTAATTTCTCTGGTTCTCTGTAATTTTGCTTACAGGTAAATTTGTAATATTGTGTAGACATTGTGCCTTATAACATCGCCTTGGATGTAGTATGTAACGGTGTTATAATTTTGTTTTAAATAAATAATAATGTGATTAGTTAAGAAACACCTACCATTTAAAATGAGCCTTCCGCGAGGGCTTCCGGCATCCATATGCGATTTGAGTGAACCCTCCAGGAGGGCTCCCGGAACTGAACGTGTTAAGATCGTCTATTTATTGACTTATCACAAACAATGGCCACTCGAGAACTGTCCTAACATATTGGAATCTCTTTATTGAGTTTTTTTTACAAATATCTCAATAATTAGACGTGTAGGACGTCTAGGTAAAATAATTAAATTTAGTTCTCCCCTCCGTTGTATCAGCTCCCAGGCAATTTTTACTCTTCTTGACCGTGACCTTTGTCAAAAGTAGTTTGATCTACGCGTCACGTAAGTCTAAGAATTTTTTGAAAAGGTCTCGAGTTTTCGACTTACGTGACGCAAACTGTAAATCCAACCATTTTATTCATACGATATCTACAAACGGTCAGTAAATTGCATCAATCAGTATAATAGATCTATGGAGTTTGAAACACTGCTTTGATTGATCTTATTTGAATGATAGGATCCAAAGACTAGATTTAACGGCAAGCGATCTTCGTGATCTATTTTCACTAAGCATCTAAGAATCCTAACCTAAGAGAGTTCCATAGGGCTCAATCCTTGGCCCAAAAACGGGTGGAAAAGAGTTTCCGCCCGTTTTTTACCCGACTACGGCGAAGCAAAAATGAGGGTTATGATTTTGACCGGTATGTATCTATGTATGTATGTTCATCTGTTCGTGTTCCCTCATAACTTCTAAACTACTCATCATAATTTGACAAATAAGGTATTGTTGGAAGCGTCTTGATCGTCCGCTGGTTAAATATGGCAAATTGAATATGGCGACCTATAGAGGACATACAAATATGAACTAAAAAATATATATATATTATGCCTTCTTAGGTATGAAATGAAAGGGCTTAATTAGCACATTTCAAATATATATTATATCCCCAAAATAATCTATTAAAAAAAAGTTCATAAAAACAGACAGACAAATTAAAATCCGGAATCACACGTTCTTAAATCGAACAGATTACGTGTGATTCCGGATTTTGAATTTGTCTGTTTGTTATGTCTTGTTTTTACCCTTTTAGTTGACATTTTTGTCGTAGTTAGGTTTTTGGTTCACTATTTTCATGACTCCGAATAGTGCCCCCTCCCCCCCCCGAAATTATTCAAGCTGAAGAGAAGTTGTATGATTAGGTTTACTAAGTAGGTAAGTACATACTTGATCCATCGGCGTATACAAAACATTATTTTATGTGTTTGTGTTTTTTCTTTCAATTTATCTTTATTGCAATCCATATTGTAGACATACAGGTGGTAGGGATAAATAAATTGAAACAATTATGGACCCTGTCGGGCACAGGACAATTTTAAATAAGTAAGAGAGAGGAAGCTTAGGTATTAATAAATATTTAAATAATATCCTATCCGTCTATTTATTTTTAATTTTTTGCAACAGTATTAGTTATTATATTTATTTATGTTATTACTCTTTTATTTATTTTTGTATTAAATAATATATTTTTATTGATTATTTAATTATTAGCTTGAATATTTTGTATTGTTGTTAGTGCACTTAATATAGTTATATATTTAAATGAATACTTATAATCCTCATATATTTTAACTCACTTATTGTTTTGCTTATCTGGTAATCAGTTATATTTTTTAGTCATTGAATTTATCCGTTAGATATTTGTCTATTGTGTAATAACTTTTATTAATTAGGAATTGTTTTAATTTATTTAAAAATATATTGGTTTTGTTTTCATGTTTTATGTTTTCCGGTAATTTATTGTATATTTTTATTAACATCGCATATGGACTGGAGGAGTTTATGAGGGTAGGGAGGCAAATTTAATCTGTTTTTATGATGCAACGAATATTTTGTTTGTATGTCTTCCCGTGTGTTGTAAGATTCTGGGTATTTGCGTACTAATTAGTATAAATCCAAAACATAAATACCAATTAAGGTGAGAATTTTGTGTTTCTGGAAGTACGGGTTGCAGCTGTCTGTTTGTTTTAAGTTTATAATTCGTATCTGTTTTTTTTATGGGTGAATAGTGAGGGAGCGTCTGTTCCCCATAGGATGATGCCATAGCTGAACCAAGCATGCTACGCGTAGTATGCGACTAGCGCGGTTTGTAGGTTAGTAGTGTTTTTAATTTCGCGTAATGCGTATGAAAACTTTGAATTTTTTTAAGCAACCTGTATGTGTGCCTTCCAGTTTATATGTGTGTCTATCGTCAAACCTAGGAGAGTGAAATCGTTAACTGTTTCTAAGTTATGTTGATTAAACGTACAGTTTATATTTATTCGGCTTTTCTGTCGAGGATGAAAAGTTATTAATTTAGTTTTGGTGAAGTTTATTTCCAGATTATTCTCACTCATCCAGTTTATAGTTTTATTAAGAATGGTGGTAAGTTTTTCATTTAAATTAGCATTTGTTTGGCATGAGGTGAGGAGTGAAATATCATCCTCATCATCCTCATCGAATAGTACGCATGGCTCATAGAACACTTCTCTGGGGAATTGAAGCATGTATTTGTCTGACTTCGGATCTTATGAGTTGTGTTTCTTTGGTTTTTTTATTGTATTTTTCAATCTCAACCAGTCATGAGCTTTCCTGCGTATTCCTATTCCATATAGGTTATTTAATAGTATTTTAAATTGCACGTTATCGTAGGCATCAGGGAGGCCCTCCGGTATCACCGGCTACCTCTGTCGTGAGGTCGAGGCCTATTTGACGGACAGGGCCGTCATCTACCCCGGTCACCAGGGAGAATGGAACCGGCGAGAGATGTCGTGCGGTGTCCCACAGGGATCGGTCCTGGGGCCGCATCTGTGGGACATCGGATTCGACTGGGTGCTGCGCACCAACCTCTCTAGCGGCGTCAGCGTGACCTGCTACGCTGACGACACGTTGGTCCTGGCGCAGGGGAGGTCGCACGAGGCGGCGGCCGAACATAGCGAGACGCGGGGTTGCGACAATCGTTGATAGGATCCGGCAATTGGGACTCGAGGTGGCCCTGCACAAGTCCGAGGCCATGTGTTTTCATGGTCCTCGGAACGCGCCACCGTCGGGTTCCCAAATAACAGTAGGAGGGGTTCCCATCGGCGTCGAGTCGACGATGAAGTATCTGGGACTCGTCCTTGACAGCCGGTGAAACTTCGTGGAGCATTTCCAACGTTTGGCTCCGAGACTAGAGCGGGTCGGGGCTGCCTTGAAGCGGCCCCTGCCCAATTTAGGGGGTCCAAACGCCTCCTGCCGGAGGCTCTACGCGGGGGTCGTGCGGTCCATGGCCCTTTACGGGGCACCGGTTTGGGTGCGTTCTTTGAGGCTGCGGCCAGCCCGCCAGTTGAACGTGTCCCGAAGGGTCATGGCCATCCGGATGGTCCGGGGATACCGCACGGTTTCCGTGTAGGCGGCGAGCCTCCTTGCCGGATTGCCGCCATGGGATCTGAAGACGAAAGTCCTCGCGCACATTTGGGAGTGGCGCGAGGAGGCGAAACACCGGTGCGTAACTCCGCTGCCGCGAGAATAAGGCGGGAGGAAACGCCCGGGTGTCACCACTGTATGGATCGTCCGGAGGACACGGTGGAGCATACGGTGGAGGTCTGCCGGGCTTGGGCGGGGCACCGCCGTATCCCTGTGGAGGCGATCGGCGGCAATGATATCTCGCGTCCGGACCTGGTCCAGGCCATGGTACGGAGCGAGAGGGCGTGGGAAGCCGTCAGCTCCTTCTGCGAAGTACTAATGCTCCCGAAGATGGAGTCGGAGCGCATGAGGGAGTGGCAAATGGCACGCCCTCACGTCCCTAGCCGCCGCAGGAGACGCCCTGGGCGTCGAGAATCGCAGGCCGATTCCCGGCCTCCGTAGGTGCGGGCTTGCGGACGGTGAGCAATGGGTAGCTCGCCGTCCGATAAGGACCAGGCCCGGGTCGACGGCGCGTAGTATTCCACGCGCGCCTCAAAGAGATGTCAGCACAGCGGAACCGATGAAGCGGAAGCGGAGGAAGCGGACCGATGCCTGCTGGGGTCGCGGGAATGTCCGAAAGGGATACCGTGGCCCCTGGCAACGTACAGGCAACTGAAGGAACACGGGTGGGTTTTAGTCAGTAAGAGTCTGACTCCCGCTCCGCCCAGAGCGGGAGAAGTTATTTGATAATTTCCCATCCTAAAGAAAAAAAAAAGGCCTTGGTCCTGCCAAGTAATATTCCTATTGCGTATTGTTTGTTATTTAGAATATTTAAAGCTTCTTGGATGTACTTGTAAACTGCTAGCGTTGTTGATCTATTTTTGCGAATTCCGTTTTGGCAGTCATCGAATATCTTATATTTTTCACAAAAGGAATATACGCGTTCGCACATTGGTTTTTCAAACACTTTAGATGCTGTGGGCAGAAAGGAAATTGGTCTATAATTATTTGGGTCTGTTTTATCATATATTTTTTTATGGAGTGGTTTTTAGAGCTTTTTTTTGTTGATTGGGCAATATGCCTTCTTCGAACAAGTGATTGATTAATTTATAAAATGGTAAGGTAAGTTCATCACAGCACACTGCCTAAAAAGGTTTGGTGGGAGTTCGTCTATGCCGTGACTTTTTTAATTTTTTAGTTTTTTTTCGATTTTGTTCACTTCGTAACTATCGACTGGGTTAAGAAACATGGTATTTTCAATGGGGTTAATCACTGATGTTACTCGCGGTTCGGAGCCGGGTGTTTGTGTGGTATATTCCCCAATGGATGTGAAGAAGTTATTTAATATGTTAGATACTTGTTGAGGTTCACTTAGGTACTAGGTTCGTCGTTTTTAATGTAATATTTTGTTTATCGTTTTTGCTTTTCTTGTTTGTTCGTTCTTTAACTATGTTAAGAACAACTTTGCGGCATGTATTACCGCAATAAAACGTATTTTCTTCTTCATCTCTTATGAAGGATTTTTTTTTTAAGTCCTTCGGTAAAATGTTGTACGAAAAGAAAAACATATTTATAATTTCGTAAATATATATATTTAATTTTATATCTTCCATCAATACATACAACGACACTTAAACATCCAAAATTTGGCCGTAACTACTATAGGTCTCACTTACAATGGCTTCGCTTACAAGTAAACGTGTAGAGATTTCTATTAGCACATAAAACAGGAGCAAAATACAATACATTCGACTGTGGACTTTATTATTTAGGTAATAGTGATCATTTTATAGTCTAAGGTAAAAGTATAAGAGTACCTATGTCAATCGGAGTCAGACCTATCGATTTGATAATACGGGGAAGACATCGTTTTACAATTCTGTTATATTTAAAAGTCGAGCGAACAGCACCGTGAGAAAGTACCAAGACAAAAAGATTCACAAATTCTAACCTACCAACCGTATTGCATGAAACGAAAATCAAGTATCATATTGATGGAGGAGAGATATTTTACAAAATAAAACTTATCGACATATCTTCGGTGTACGCTAGGAGCTATAAAAATTGAAAATAATACAACTAATTTAATTTCATAACTAGTAAGACATTACAAGCCATTACCACGAGATCAGTGACGGCTGACGTCACCCGGTGTTGCAGCGTTCACGATGTATTGGATACTCAAGTATATTTACGTACTACTGCGGAGTTTCTGTATAGTATTGCATGAATTGTAAGACATGTCATTTTTGGAAAATACTGGTCGATGAAACAAGTTAAAATATCTTAATCACTTTAAACCAGACGCAAGAGAAGCCCTTTGGTAATTTTGTCATATCCTTACCAATTGGTGGGAATTTAGATTTATTAATCTTTGGACTAAAATCTCTGAATACAAAAATCGTTTTATGTCCGTCCTCATTCTGACTCATTATATTAATCGCATATTGCAACAATTTGCGAATTAAACATACAACACTTAACAACTACTATAATATAATACCTAATTATTTTATAAAGTAACAAAATTAACTTATATTTACAGTTATCATTAAAATTATAGTAAAATTTTACTATTTTAGCACTAAGTTTTGATTATCTCGCTGAATTCTGTTCCTTTGTGTTGTAGGAATTTAAATAAATTGATTTGTCGCAAAGTTTCTAGTTTTTTTTAATACCTGTCACTTTGACACAGTAGACATTGACATATGGTGCTCCGTTATACTGCACTGAGTACTAACTGCGTGCTACGTCCAATACAATCAAAACGAATATTTTTGCAAACCCAAAATGATATAACAAGTTTTCAATAAGGCACCATTGGTTACATGGGTACGTAGTGTATGAATGTAAAATAAAAGGTGAACGATAACATAGGACCTTTCGGTGTTAGCCTTCATTAGTTGCAGTTAATATTAATTCCACTGGTGGCTGCGCATGAGATCAAATCCATTTTTTATATTATGTAGTTATAAAATCTTAATGATTGCTATAGGCACTGGACCTACAGTGTTATAGAAATTAGCTTTTGAAAACACACTTAGGTATAAGGGCGGAAAGATACCAGATCTTTCTTGAGTCATATGCTGGAGATGTGTAGCTAATAGTACGTTGGGTTGGAGGTGTCTGCGAAGGGGAGCGATGTGGAGGGGGCTGCGTGAGCGCAGGGCTGGCTCAGTCCTCGTCTTTCTTCTCCATTTTGGGTTCATACATTGCGTGCAGTTGTTCAGGTGATATACTGTAAAAAAAGGGTTTTTGTTAGATATTAAAAAATATTAATTGCTACTCTTAATATGAGTTACATCAACATTTACAATACCTATAGACTACTTGTACCTACTGACAAATCAGAATCAACATAAAGGCCTTCTGATTTGTCTCAGCCTAATGTTCCCACTGCTGAGAAACAAGCCTCGTCTCGGTGAGAGGGAACTTCATATCTGTCTAGTCCTATCTGAATTTTGATATCTATCTAGAGGAGGACCTCTAGATAGATATAAAAAATCAGAGGCCGTAGTGTGAGTTTCTTTTAACCATCTCGACTTTATGTATCAACCGCGTTTGGCACTCCTATTGGCCCTTCACCAGTGAAGGCCAGTGAACGACCAATCGGAGCGCCGAACGCGGTCGAAGCGTAAAGTCGAGATGGTTAAAACCAACTCACACTAGGCCCTCAGATAGGACCGTTTACGTCGTTTTTTACCGATCATTCATCAAACCAGCTCCAGTCGAGTTTCGCAGATCGATAGACCTATGCACGGGGGCTTCTGAACAGCAGGGCAAGTATAACAGAACCATGTATAAGGAGTATGAGTGATTTGACTTTCTTAAGTAAATGTCCTGAACTCTTGATGTCCTGTCTCGCCACTCATGCACGTTGTGGTCGGTTAAAATCCGGGCAAGTATCAATGTGAATGTTCATATTGTATTTTATTACAAGGGGTGCTAGAGGAGATCATCAGCGATATAGGTATGCAATTAAAAAAAAACAATATTGACATAGTAATTAAGTAAATTGTAAACCTTTCGCCTTTATGTAAATTGTAAATTTGGAAATAAAGTTATTATTATCTATTATATTTACGTCTCCGACATTTGCCGGGACCGTGGTGTCCGTGCTTTTAATGAAATGAGGCACCAACGGACGATTGTCCCTGTACGCACTAAGCAAGTATACCCAAGGACAACCCCCGGTTGGTGTAGGACTCTTGCAGGATGTGGAATGGCTTAAGTGGACTGGTTACCAAGAACTATGTCCCCTACCTGATCAATTTTTTATATGTACACGGATAAAATGGCATGGGATGACTTGTACACTCAATAATTGGCCACCGGAAACTATCGCTAGCACATGGTGACGTAGGGGCGTTTGGTAAGGGAGCAATATATACTGAGGTGCTTGAGGAGTGGAGACGTATTCCACGGCTATCAGGACAATCCCTGAATTACAGTCAAGATCTTAACCCCTCGCGTAAAGGAAGGGAGTATTCCAGTAAGATGCTGGATCTTACTGGAATACTCCCTTCCTTTACGCAAAACGCCGACAGGTACACAAAGCTGTTACGCTACTTCATATTCCTGATGGCAGCTTAATAAGTGGCAGGCCACGACTAGGACACTATATAGTCCTTTGTTGAACTAAGACACATTTGTCAAAATTCAGTTGACGTATTTTGGCCTTACCACTTGACTATATCCAAAGACTATATCATACAGCAATTGATCTGTTGGTCTCAACCTAAATCGGTGCAATAATTCTGTCTCATTCATACATCTCTCCCACCACGATCTTCCATCCTTCTCTGTCGCAACTCGTGTATAAGTGGAATTTACCCTAACAAGCTCTGCAGGTCGCAGACGAAGCGGTAGACGTAGCGCTTGCCGGCTGTCTTGTGGATGATGTTCTTGTCGTAGTAGTAGCGCAGGCCGCGAGACAGCTTCTCGTAGTTCATCTTGGGCTTGTTCTTGCGGATGCCCCAGCGCCGAGCCACCTGTCATGAAGAACTTATTAGTATTATGTTTGGAAGTTGGTGCATCTACCTAATCTCCTGGAATGGAAACATATACCTGCAGAATATAAGGTAAACGAGACCATGTTAAGTGAGCTGGCTATAAAATAAAACAAAGACTGAATAAAGAAAAAAAGATGTTTTACCTCATCAGGGTCAGTGAGTTTGAACTCCCATCCGTCGCCGGTCCACGAGATGAATCCCTGGCAACTCTTGTCGGTCAGCAGCTCCAGCAAGAACTGCCACAGTTGGATCGGCCCTGATCCTGTAAGCGTGCCACACAGTTGCTTTACGATATACGACTGATGAGGGCTATTGAAGAGATGGACTGCAGGAAGTGGCGGAGTACCGGAAATTGTTTGTCGAGTTTTCAAAGCAATTTAATTGAACATAGGAGAATGAAAACTAGGGTAATAGGGATATGAAAGACAGGCTGAATTGTTGACTAATTTTTAACCTTGACATGATTAGGAAAAGTAGAGGTTTACGGTCACGGCAGCCAAATGGATGGTATGATTTTTGATTACGAATTACGACAACCATAATTTCGTCATTTCGTCCATGGTCATACATACCGGTGAAGCAGGGTCCCGTGGCGGGGTAGGCGAGCTTGTCCTGCGGGATGAGCGCGTGCTGGTCGGCAGGCCATTCGTTCCATTCCGCGCAGGCGCCGCCATACTCCTGCACGTAGGTCTCGCCGTAACCCTCGCCACCGTACCGGCCACCGCCGCCTGGACCATCGGAAAAAAAACATTTAGTTAAAACAGATGTTAGGCACAAATGGGATCAGCGGGAGCTCCGCCCCAGGTGGCGAAACGGCCGCCTCTGCCTCCTAAATCTCCCCAGGCTGACGCCGAGTGGCAAATAGCCGGTGAGAAGAAGAAGGCGGGCAAGGCCAAAAGGGCGGCCAAAAAGAAGGCGAGGCGGCAGCGGCGCAAGGAGCAAAGCGTCGCGGCTAGGCTCCGCGCCCCGAAGTCCGCAGCTGTAGTGATAACACTACAGCCGGAAGCGGAGAAGAAGGGCGTGTCCTACCGCGACGTGCTCTCCAAGATTGGGGCGGCGGTGGACCTTAACGAGATAGGTGCCGCTCAGGGCATCCGGGTAAGGGTCACCGCGACTGGGGCCCGGATGCTGGAGCTCCCCGGAGCGGCCAGTGGCCCGGCCGCTGACGCCCTAGCTGAAAAGCTTAGGGCGTCCTTAAATGCGGACGAGGCCCGAGTGTCCAGGCCCACGAAGTGCGTAGAAATGCGCATCTCGGGCCTGGACGACTCAGTGGCGGAGGAACAGGTGGTGGCCGCTGTCGTCAGGACTGGGGGGTGCTCTGCCGAGCAGGTTAGGGCAGGCACCATCCGTCCTGGCTTCACGGGGATGCGAGCCGTAACAGTGAGCTGCCCCGTGTCGGCGGCCAGGAAGATCGCCGGGGAGGGCCAAAGGTTATTGGTGGGCTGGGTATCCGCGCAGGTCAAACTGCTCGAACCCAAACCTCTGAGGTGCTTCCGCTGCCATGTGGGCAACCACGTGGGAGCTAAATGCACCTCGGAGGTGGACCGCAGCGATCACTGCTATCGCTGTGGTCAGCCCGGTCACAAGGCCGGCTCTTGCGAAGCCACGCCGCACTGCGCCGTATGTGCGGCGGCTGGCAAGCCGGCCGAGCACCGGATTGGGAGCAAGGCCTGCGTCCAACCCGCCAAAGGCAAAGCCAGGGGCAAGCCCTCCGCCACCGCTGTCACCGCCGCGGCCGCCGCTACCGCTACTACTGCCACCGCCGCTGCCGCTTCCACCGTCGTCGCCGCCACCGCCGTTGACGCCGTGGCAGGGCCCTCACGCGGGGTTCGGGGGGGGGCTAAAATGGACTGCTAATAGGTCCATTACGCCTCCTCCAGGCGAACATCAACCACTGCGCCGCAGCTCAGGATCTGTTGCTCCAGAGCATGGCGCAGTGGTCGATTAACATCGCCGTGGTCGCTGAGCCGTACTTTGTCCCGCCCAGGGATGACTGGGTGGAGGACCTGAGCGGCTCAGTGACCATAATTTCGTCGGCCGCCGCCGGTACCCCGTCCCTCGAGGCCGTCAAGAGGGGACCGGGTTGCGTGGCAGCACGGTTCGGGGAGATTGTCGTGGTAGGAGCGTACTTCTCCCCGAACCGAACTCTCGCCGAGTTCCACAACTCCCTTGGGGAGTTGAGAGTCGTCGTCGTCGGGTACCATCCCCTCCCCGTGATCGTCCTCGGGGACTTCAATGCCAAGAACGTGGCTTGGGGTTCCCGGTTAACGGACACACGGGGCAGGATGGTGGAGGACTGGGCTCTGGAGTCGGGCCTGGTCGTCCTAAACCGGGGTTCTGTCCCCACGTGCGTGCGGATGCGGGGCGAGTCAGTGGTGGACATTTCGTTCGCCAGCCCCGCTCTGTCGCCGCGTGTCATTGGCTGGCGCGTCATGGAGGGGGTGGAGACCTATTCCGATCACCGGTACATCCGGTTTGACGTCTCCGCCCAGACCTCGGGCACGCCGGTCAGACAGACCCCGAGTGGTCCGCGGTGGGCGCTGAAGCAGCTGGACCGGGAGCTCCTCCTGGAAGCCTCGATCGTGCAGGCCTGGGTGTCATCACCGGACAGGCCTGCCGACATAAACGACGAGGCGGAGTGGTTCCGGGAGGCCATGTCCGAAATTTGTGACGTGGCAATGCCCCGGGTCCAGCCCGGACGTGCTCAGCGCCAGGTGTACTGGTGGTCGCGTGAGCTGACCGCTTTACGCGCGGCGTGCGTTGCTGCGCGCCACCTGTACGCCAGGCACCGCAGGCTCCGTATCCGCCCGCCGGATACGGAAGCCATTGAGGCGGAGCTGTACGCAGGATACAGAGCGGCGAAGACCGCCCTCCAAGCGGGGATCGAGCGGGCCAGAGGACTGGCCCGCGAGGAGTCGCTGGAGACTCTGAACAGAGATCCGTGGGGACGCCCATACAAATGGGTGCGAGATAAGCTCCGCCCATGGGCTCCCCCGCTGACGCAGAGTCTCCGGCCCCAGCTTGTGGAGGACGTGGTGAGCGCTCTGTTCCCCTCGCGAGGGGAACATACTCCCCCGCCCATGGCTCCGCCTCCTGCGGTACCCGATGCGGACCACACCAGGGACGACGACGACGATACTCCGGAGGTGACCGAGGTAGATCTGAGAGTGGCGGTACGTAGGCTGAGTGCCAAAAATACCGCCCCAGGACCCGACGGCTTACCTGGAAAAGCCTGGGTTCTGGCCTTAGAGGCTCTCGGGCCTCGACTTCGGGGGCTCCTAAGCGCATGCTTGGAGAGGGGCCAGTTCCCACTTCGTTGGAAGACGGGGAAACTGGTCCTCATCAAGAAGCCGGGGCGCCCGGCGGACTCTCCGTCCGCTTACCGGCCCATCGTGCTGCTCGATGAGGTGGGCAAGCTCTTTGAAAGAGTAATTGCAGACCGCCTTGTCGGGCAGCTGGTGCGAGTGGGGCCGGATTTGGCGGAGAGCCAGTATGGTTTCCGCAAGGGGCGCTCTACGGTGGATGCCATCATGCGCGTTCGAGCCCTCACGACGGGGGATGCTGTTGCCCGGGGTGGGGTGGTCTTGGCGGTGTCTCTTGACATCGCCAATGCCTTCAATACCCTGCCCTGGAGTTGCATTAGGGAGGCACTCCGGTATCACCGGATGCCGACCTACCTCTGTCGAGTGGTCGAGGCCTATTTGACGGACAGGGCCGTCATCTACCCCGGTCACCACGGAGAGTGGAACCGGCGAGAGATGTCGTGCGGTGTCCCACAGGGATCGGTCCTGGGGCCGCATCTGTGGGACATCGGCTACGACTGGGTGCTGCGCGCCGACCTCCCTAGCGGCGTCAGCGTGGTTTGCTACGCTGACGACACGCTGGTCCTGGTGCAGGGGAGGTCGCATGAGGCGGCGGCCGAACTAGCGACACGTTGGGTTGCGACAATCGTCGAAAGGATCCGGCAACTGGGACTCGAGGTGGCCTTGCACAAGTCCGAGGCCATGTGTTTCTATGGTCCTCGGAACGCGCCACTGTCGGGTTCCCAGATTACGGCGGGAGGGGTTCACATCGGTGTCGAGTCGACGATGAAGTACCTGGGACTCGTCCTCGACAGCCGGTGGAACTTCGTGGAGCACTTCCGACGTTTGGCTCCCAAACTGGATAGGGCTGGGGCTGCTTTGAAGCGGCTCCTGCCCAACCTGGGGGGTCCAAACGCCTCCTGCCGGAGGCTTTACGCGGGGGTCGTGCGGTCCATGGCCCTTTACGGGGCACCGGTGTGGGCGCGTTCATTGAGGCTGCGACCGGCCCGGCGGTTGAACGCGTCCCAAAGGGTCATGGCCATCAGGCTGGTCCGGGGATACCGCACGGTCTCCCGTGAGGCAGCGAGCCTCCTTGCCGGACTACCGCCATGGGATCTGGAGGCGAAAGTCCTCGCGCACATGTGGGAGTTGCGCGAGGAGGCGAAACGCCGGGGTGTAACTCCGCTGCCGCGAGAAATCACGGCACAGCGGACAGAGCTCCGGCGGGATCTCATGGCGGCATGGAGTGTACGATTGTCGCAACCCAGCGCTGGGCACGCCACAATTGCGGCGATAAGTCCCCTCTTTGAGGAGTGGCTTGAGAGGCGCCATGGCGTCCTCACCTTCCGCCTGACGCAGGTCCTCACCGGACACGGTTGTTTCGGGAGGTTCCTGTTCCGCGTAAGGCGGGAGGAAACGCCCGGGTGTCACCACTGTGTGGATCGCCCGGAGGACACGGTGGAGCATACGGTGGAGGTCTGCCCGGCTTGGGCGGAGCACCGCCGTGTCCTCACGGAGGCGATCGGCGGCGGCGATCTCTCGCGTCCGGCCCTGGTTCAGGCCATGGTTCGGAGCGAGAGTGCATGGGAGGCCGTCACCTCCTTCTGCGAAGCAGTTATGCTCGCGAAGGAGGAGGCGGAGCGCGCGAGGGAGATGCAAGCTGCACGCCCTCGCGGCCCTAGTCGCCGCAGGAGACGCCCCGGGCGTCGGGAGTCCAGAGCCGACTTCCGGCCACCGTAGGCGCGGGCTTGCGGACGGTGAGCAATGGGCAGCTCGCCGTCCGATAAGGACCAGGCCCGTGTCGACGGCGCGTTGTGTTCCACGCGCGCCTCAAAGAGATGTCAGCACCAACCGGCGGGGTCGAAAGACCAATGCCTGCTGGGGTTGCGGGTTTGTCCGAAAGGGATAACGCGGCCCCGGCACTCAGGCAACGGAAGGAACACGGGTGGGTTTTAGTCAGTAAAAGTCTGACACACCCTCTCGCTCTGCCCAGAGCGGGAGAAGTCATTTGATGATTTCCCACCCTCAAAAAAAAAAAAAAAAAGGCACAAATGGGATATGCCTACGTATATCCGTAAAGATCAGAAAGCCTTTGATGATTGGGTTGCTTAACTAGATGACTAAGGGCCGATTTTTCAATCCTCAGTTAAATCGTTGAATAGTTATCTAGCGTATAGAATTATCTGGCTGTTTATCAGGCGAATAAATATTTTCAATTTTTCAATCGTATAATAACTGAAGAATAGTTATCCGTGGTCTTTCTTAACCAACTTCACACTATCATGTGCAAGCGAGGTGCACAGATACAGTATTCAACGTGTTAGACAAGAATAGAAACAAAACGTATGTTGGACATTTTGACGAGATTTCTTAGCTTTTGTTTAGATCCACAGATGGTCAGCAATAATGGCGACCTTTTTTTTGTTATTTTTTGTACCCATCTTGATAGAAGTGGGTATGTGTGTTTAGTTAAAAAGGATCAGTAACAAACAAATTTTCTGTGTGTTAACGATGTTTTTGACTTGGTACTAAAAGTTGAGCCTAGTGGTTTTAAATTGTTAAAATCATCTCGCCCCAAAAATGTAAGTAAAGTGATATTTAAAGATATTGAAAAAACTATCGTCATTTGAATAAAAAACATCAATTTTTTCATCAACACAAGAGCACGAAAACACGCTTATGCAAAGCAAATTAAAACCCCAAACAAAACAAATGTCAAAACATTATTTATTCCCTAGAATAACGTACTAACTGAGGCTTGAAGGGACAGTTAACTTTATTGCTCAGTTATGGGCTTTAACCGTCCGATACTGACTATCAGACTGTTGAAAAATCCAGAATCACGCTATTTATGGAATAAACGCTATTCGATTCTTTATCTGAGGATTGAAAAATCGGCCCTTAGCTAACTATTGACTACTATACTCGATTTGAAATAATATTAGACATTTAACGAAACCTTTTTTACAGTCCGTTCAACCGATTTTGACTTCTATTGCGTTGGTGGCATGACAAATGGCAGCTGCAGTAAACAGTTGGTATTGTACCACTTTTTTGCTTTAAATGCCATCCTTATGCCTACGATATAGAAGTCAGAATCGATTGAACGGACTGTAAAATAGGTTTGTTTAAATGTCTAATTTTATATCAAATGGAATGTTACTGTGAAAATTTTTAAATTTGGTTTCTTCTTACAGACATGGTTTTGAAAATCCAAGAATTTGTAGATGTGTATTCTAGTGCTTAAAAATTAAGCATCTCATTCTTGTAGGTCGTTTACGAAGTATCTCTTGATGTTGATAATAATTTGACAAGACCAGAAATAAAACGAACCGTTTGACTAACACCAATTAGTGCACTCCAGTGACGATGACAAGTAAAAATACGAGAGTAATATGATCACCACAAAATAATAACCACATGAAAGATTCAATTCTGTTAACGACGTTGTTGAAACTGTATACCGCATCAATTAAAGTGACCAAGTCAGTTGTCTTCTGATCTCTTCTAATGAGAGATTGCCCAAGTTTGTTTTTAATTACTAGTGATTACTTGATTTTATTTTTATGTAGATACGAAGGGGTTTTGTAACATATCTACTTACACTGCGAGAATAAGCCCCTTTTTCCTATGGCTGTATGATTTAAAAAATTTCCGAATTGATCAAACAAAACTGAACTTTAGGGTGCTCTATGGACGAAACAAACTAACTGACGGCACAGATTACAAACAAAATCAGCACCACATTGACCAAATGGAATAAAGTGTAAGAATGCTTGTTACGCATCCTGGCACTGGGACTTGAGACCAAAAGCCCCTGTAGCTTTCCCAAACAAGAATAAATGACTCACCTCTTGGGTAAGGCTTGGTGTAAGGATGAGGCTGGTACTTTTGCTCGTGTGTGAGCAGGGGTTGCGAGTGCGCGTGCGCGTGGTGGTAGTACTCGTCGATGTAGGGCTGCGCAGGGGGCGCGGGGGGGCCGGGTGGGTACTCGGGAGGGTAGTATTCGTCCAGGGGGGAAGCTGCCGTCGGCGCCGGCGCAGACCCGCCGCTTGCCTCCGAGTAGCCGTAGGCGTTCGTCTCGCGAGGTCCGCCAGTCGTGTAGCCACCTGTAACAAACATTTGTGCATATGAACAAAGGCCAGTAATGAAGGACATTACGGGAGGTACCTAAAGGTTCAAGTCGAGCTAGCCAGAACACCTGTAAACTAGTAGTAATAGTGCTACGTCTCACCTGACCATCCCTTCCAAGTCTCATATCCTCAAGCCCTAAAAGATAGGATTAGCATGGTAGAGATCAGTGCAGGAGGACCTAACCCTAGGGGCTACATTATTCGGTATATCAGTGAGTTAACTGCTGCGATGGTTATTTAAGCAGTAACTCATGTCTACTTACAAAATTTTATCATGTAGGAGGTACTGTGACTGTGGTATCTCAGTCAGACAACATTTCCATTTAAAAAATCAGTACGGCATGCATATCGAGGCGTGTTGGCGGGCGCGGGGTACCGAAGCGCGTCGGTCGCGGTTCACGGCTCGCCCTTTGTTCTGCGCGTGCGCCGACGGACCCACACATACCCCCCGTCCCCCCTCTCACACCGCACACCGCTCCCCGACACCCTCGTGCCACGTAGCCACGATACAACACCGACCATCGAATTGAGGTTTGATTTAATTTGCAAATGTCCTGTGATTGAACTAGGAAATTGATTACGAAGAAGAAACTTGGAGACTGCTGGCTGTTCGGTAGTAGACTTGAATGTGATATATCTACTGACTACTGTGCGCTACTGTCACTGACAGACAACGGTAGATAGCTATTTGTGGTGTAAATATAATGAACTTTTTTTTTTTTTTTTAACCTTCGAACTGCATCGTTAGATCAATGATGGCTCACTTGATTTTGTAGAAATCTAATCGAATAATTTTACTTGGTTTGTAAGCGACTGTTAAGTATGTGGTCACTTTTGTTTTAGGGAGCATTTAGCTCATGAAAACAAAGCACTGCTGCGACTGCTTCGAGCATTGTAGCAGATTTGGTAAATTAAGTCGTTAGTTAAAACAGAAAACATTTAAAGTACTGTGAAAGTCTAAACTTTGACCAGCCCCTTTCCGGGCTTACAGTACTACTCGGTTGTTTTTCAGCATTAGCCAATGCCACAATAAATTTTTCGTAAAATCTTGACATGAAAAATCACCGTTAACGCAGCCTGGCGGTGTGATTGAATAATTTAACAATAGGGTAGGTACGTTGCTGAGCATGTGTCTGTGTGTACATTTACATGTGTACTATGCGTGTCTGTCTGTATGTAGATCCGTACCGCAGGGTCAGTAGTCGCTCATTGTCTGTCGTTTGACCGCCGATGTATCTCATCTCGTTATCATGAAGATTAAGTGGGATCATTGCTGCTGTAATAGCTGTATCATTGTCAGTGATTCGGTTATGATTTGAAGTAGCATTCTTTATTGCCGTAGATTTTATTTTTGTAAGGCTCTATGTCCGGAGCTGATAGGTATGCCCTGTATTTCAGGAGTCACAGTAAAGTCCAGAATGGTGATAAAAGGAATCTATTTTTAACGCATGTGGCACGTGGTACTATATGGGGAAACTATATTCTTTAGGAGCTTCAGTTATTTTTGCAGTTTTCCTTATAGGAACAGTTTGTTTCCTATTGTTTTGCATAGGTACCTACTTACGCGTTCCTTATTGTTTGGATTCGTACATTTTGCAGTATTTTGAATATAGGGAAATGACTAAATGCTGTGTGTAGTTTGAAAATACATGGTAGGTATATTTTATGTAGGTATGCTCTTTATGCTAAGTAAAGATAAAGTGACTTAAATTAGAGACTCAATTGAAACAGCATTGAATTTTAACAAAATAGACTATGTTTATATAATTTTAAAGATACAAGGAAAACGAAATGCCATTCAGTAATTCCGTAAATAAGTACTTAGATATAAATAAATAACACGTGTGTGAATGAATTTTAGTGAAGCCACAATTGTATGCTTTTGTCGTGTGATGAACAGGAGCGTTCAATTGACGAACGATATGGTGGGTGACTGGTCACTGGTCAGTGCCTCCTGATTATCATGACCATGTATCTCGTAAGTAGGTTTGTTAGTAGGTACATTGTGTACGATAAACTATGGGTAGGTGTACCTAATGATGGCGATTCGAAAACTTATGAGGAAATACGGTCACGTGGACGTTGGCGTTCATTCCATATACTTACTAACGTAGGTAGGTACCTCTGTTTTCTCCCTGGTCAATGACTATAGTCCAAGTATTTTTTTATCGATATTAATTTGTTATGTCTTTATGTTTTATTTTTTGGCATAGGATTTATTATTTTCTATAATAATGATGGATATTCTAATTTCGGTTTATAACTAAAATTTGCGATTAATTTAGCGATTTGTATGCACTCTGCAGGTAGGAAAGTTTCGAGCCAGTGTTGCCATTTATAAAACTGAAAGAACTTCCGTAGTTGGAACTTTAAATAGGTACCTACCTATATGTTTTCTTACTAAACAAATTATTTTCATTCGGGTGAAAGTGCCAACTAAAAGTAGAATAGAAACGTTTTTTAACGAAACAAATGAAGCATCAGTAAGACAGTCGTGTTAACAAATCACGATGTGTCACTTTGAACTAATACAAGAATTTTAATGAAGCAATTGTTCCCTTGGCGAGTGAGGCAAAGGAATGGAACTATAAATTCTAGTGAGAAGTGAAATAGCTCCCTTAGGAGTGACCCGGTGACCTTCGAGGAGTTTTGTTCGATTTTTGGACTTATTCATTTTTTGTAGTTGGTTTTGTACCTATTGTTGTCCAGTTTCAATTATTGTTTAAAGTAGATACTTTTTGTTACCTTTTTACTTTGTGGATCGACTCTGAGATTTAAATTAAGTTAAAAAAATAATTTTAAGCTGATAAAGTTAAAATTATTCACAGTTCCTCAATCTAAAATAAGTTTATTATTAATGTCGTTAAAAATAATTATTTATTATCTAATTATTTCTTAACTACACACCTGTTCAACGTAATAAGATTAATCTTATATTTATTATCAATATCCGTCCGTTGCAACATCCGTATTTATTTTCAAGACTGCTTTAGAGCAGAAAAAAAAATAAGAACAAGTCAAAGACGGTCGTCAATTCGTTTATAAAAATGTATGGTAAGAAAAGTAAGTACGTCAGTCACAGCATCACAGTTCGAGATCGAGTAGTGGGGCGTGGAGAGGGGCGGGTGCGGTGGCGCGGGGCGGGGCGAGCCAATCGGGCGCGGCCACGCCCCACGCGCCAACGCTCGGGTCGAAAGGTCGCCGCTACACCGCGCCATTGGCTCGACACACAGATTTATTTCAGATAGAAGCAAAAATGTAAGATCTTCGCAAGTCGCGCACTTAAAATCCCGATCTGTAGGTAATTTTTTTTTTGTGTCTCGGCAAGCTTGTTATACCTATACTAATGTCTAGTGTCTAGTCTAGGCATTGTGTTAGACGTATCAACGTTCCAATCAATACAGACTTCATGGCCACTAATATGGCTCGTTTGCTCATAGGAATTTAAAAACCTTTAAAGGAGAGATATGTTAATGAGACCTACATTGTCTGAAAAGGTATTTTTCCCATACCTATATCACTCTACTCACCTATATTATTAGCATACCGCAGCTATTAATAGGAGTTTAGAGGAAATTATATAGTAATTACAAGGAAAATTCATTCATTTGCCTCCAAGAGTAGGGACTAGGTTAGGTAGGTAAATGGGGCAACATTAATCAAGAAGAAAAGCAACTACCAATATGAAGATTAGAGAAAACGGCAGACTTCATGAGGTATGGAGGATACCTAACAGGAAAACTTCGTTACCAATCAAAAAGGTACAAATCATACCTACACATAACGCACGCGAAGAATTCATCTACGTAACAGCAATAAAGACCTCGAAACAAGTCCTAATAAAGTTAATAGAGAAAACTGCATACCAAAAACAAACAGAGAGAAAGATAGATTTAAAGTCTCTGCACATCATTAGACCTTAAACATATGACAATAAAGTTCAATGTGGATGGATGGATAAGAAAAGAGGCAGACCACAGAAAATATGGATTGATTGTGTGGAAGACGATGGCTGAGAATTAACCACTGAGATGACAGCTAACATGGTAAGGAATAGGAAAACGTATGCGGCCAAAAACAAATTGAAATACCTAACTGCAGAAGGATGATTATCTTCAGATCTTCAACATGACAAAAAGTATCAAGTATGAATATGAATGGTTAAGATAAGAAGCAGACTAAAGAAAAGATAGTGAAATATGATGTCACGGTTAATAGAGTTGTAAATGATTTAGAAGAAAAAGAACAAAAAGATTTCAGGAAAAGCAGGAGCATTATGATTTTCAGATCTTAAACGCTCACTATAGAGCTATAAGTAACTTCATACGGCTTAATTGAATTTGATAATGAATTTCAGATTCCCATGAGAATTTGCTTCAAAGATACTGTTAGGGACCGGTTAGTTAGTTTACCCGTATTAGATTAAAAGATAAAACGTAATATAGCAATCGCTGTTAATTATAGGGATGGTGAAGAGACCATAAAGTAAGATAGAATGTTTCTAGAGGCAAAAGCAGAAGATGACAACGCATAGGTAACCTATAGTGGTAGAGATGCATAGAAGTGGTTATTATGGATTTAAAACTAAGTGTTTCAGAAGATAACAATCGCCCAATCGGATAAGATAATGATACAGTTAATTTAGAAAGGGCTACCAACCAAGTATTTATAATTTCACCAAGAAAGCTTATCGGCTGCTATCTACCTTCTTAATGAAGTACAGGTAATGAGATACTTAAGTTCGATAGCAATTAAGACATAAGCACAGTTTAAGTACCTATACAAAGTAAAGTTATATTACGTCCTAAGTCTTTCGCGATTACGACAGTAACCTTAGACCTGGCAGCAGCTGCGACACGACTTGTCGCACTTTTTTACTTGTTATCTGCGACGAAATTCGAGTCGCGAAAACTTGGAGTCGTTGTTTTTTGTCCTGGCAAGCACGCGCTAAGCTGCCATATGGTGTCCCGACAGACGAGCAATAACGATGTTTTTGTAACCATATTTCGAAAGTTCATAACAGGCGTTTATTCTTATTAGAATACCCCATACATTCTGGCTATTAAAATGTGAAGACAGAAGTATCTTTTCATACAAAGTCAATTCTACTATAGTCTGCTGTAGTCGATTACATAAGTCCAGCACAAAGTGATCTAAATTCGAACGTATTTTATAATAACCTGAAGACGCATATCGCGCCAATTCCCATTTGGGAACGGAAGTCGAAATATGAATTTTTAAAATTAGAATCAAATGCGGTGCGCAGGTGAGCGCTGTGACAAGCCGCAGTCGACGACAGCTCGCCGCCGCCCGGTGTTTTGACATAAATAATTTGGCCTCATTAATTAATTAAAAATGTAAATAGACACAATTAAGGAACTCTATATTATGTTACTATGATTAAGTTGTTCAAAATACTTTTAATATATGTTAAATGCATGAAAATGTTGTACCTTTAAGTGTTTCTGGGCTGAGAAAACTCGTCTAATGCATATACATCTTGTTCTCTGATTTTTCAGCGTAGAATGAATGAAAATATTATTTGTCATATTGAACACAGTGCAATTTACTAACTTCCCGTTTTACAAACTTGACTAGATTATCAGCAACCTATTTTAAAAGATTTTTCATACATTCAGAAATATACAATCGTTTAAGACAGGTGCACATTTGAAAATGACAATAATTTGTCAAATGAGGGACGGCTTGGAAAAATTTAGAAAATAATAGTGGGGAAAAGTATATTATTCTTGGATAAGAGGAAATGGCTGTCAACGAGTGGTGTTTAAATCAAATTCAAAATTGGAACATCTTTCGGCAGGAAGCGTGAAATATTTTAAAGTCGTGATGTGTGAGCTATGACGTCGTGAACGAGATGTCTATTGTGTTTAATAAGAATTTTATAAAAACTGTCTATAGTTCCTCGACTGAGAAATTATTATTTGAAAAATTATAATACCCAAAGCGTTAAACATTTAAAAACATAGCATGTGTGGGATGTCCTATTGAGTTTTGACCACTTTTCGTCAGGAGAGAAAAATGTTACTGAAATTATTGAAAAGAAGGTTAAAAAAAACCGGTACAAGATGTTAACATAATGTATAAAGCGTGCGATACATAACAGCCCGCAAACGTGAGACGGTATAACAGCACATGACCTCAACTTGCGTTTAAAAATAAAGAGTCGCAATCGGTTTTCCTGCGAGCGACCGACGCGAAATCGACTAACACCAGATCCACCGATATTTATTACCAATAAAATACCGTGTAGCGAGCCGATAATAATTACAAACACACTTTTTTACTTCACTATTTATACATCGATTTTAGACAAAAAATATCGGAGTTTAGATTTTAGTCACAAAAATAATTTGGGTTTTACAATAATATCCGGTGGAAAATTATGTTTTTTTTTTTTAATTTATAATCTGTCGCAGCAGATGGCGACGGTGATTTTGACACAATTATAAAAGTTCGGTGGTAACATTAATCAAGGGAATCTACTTTAAAATTAGATATAAAATATAAATTGACTGACTAATAGGTCCACATGTCGATTGTGCTTAAAGACTCGTAAACGATTCCTGGGAATTCGATAGTGGTTCAATAAAACCTTCGCAGCGCTCGGCAAACCGTTCAGCTATTACATTGTCTAGACTTAATAAAACGTAGAGTCATCAAGCGATACAACGGGCAGTCAGACATGCTGCACATCACTAACCACTTTGTTGTTCTGCTTTAGAGCTGGAAGATCCTTCTGAGCATCTGGGTACCTATATGTTATTAACAAATTTTCCCATTAAATTTTCATTTTAATCAGCTTTTCTTGCACGCAATTTAAAGTATAATGTATATCCTGTAAAACCTTATTTGCCACGACCGATTTTTATCTCTTCCAATGTTTTGGATATTTAGCTCTGGCCATAAATAAGGCTTTCCATGTAGGTAGGTATTGTAACTCTGTCCGTTATTCAAGTAGCAACCTTGAACCTACAATCTTATTTTGCAATAAAGCAACTAATGCTAATATTAAAAATGTCAAATCGCGTGCACTATGCCTTGTCTACGGTTGTCCGTAGTCGGTATGCGTGGCAGGTGCGCGGCCACCTGCGCACGCGCCGCCGGTCGTTACAAAAACCGTGCGCGAGCCACGAGGGGGGGTAGCACCACGTAAACACTCGCCGTCATACTTAGAACATAGCTGACATAAGGGAAGCCATTAAACGTACCTCGCAGTATTAATAATATACGTTTAAAAGCCGATTTAGTTGAGCCGGCATTTGGAGGAAATAAATATCGAATTACATTTATGAGTAATTCGGATAGTTTTTGCAACTTTGCAATTTGCTAACGCCAATTTGACATGGTGTGATAATCAAGTAAATTCATGTTAATGCAGCAGGGTAGCGAAACTGATCTTCATAAAACCCCAGCGCTTAGCTACAAATAGCTCGTACTACAAAAAATTTACCTATGACACACTACTCAAAAAAACCTAAGTAATAGATTTAAAGCAAATAAATGTAGTGTGATAGACATAAAACTGCAGGCAGGATGTAGCGGCGCTACAGACGACGGAAGTGGCGGCGCGGGCGCATCAATGGCGGCGACGTGACCTGCTCTGACGTCACGCCCATTCAGCTCTCAAACTTTGAAATAAATACGTGATATATTTTGATTGCTAGATTCGCCAATCTATTTTGGAAACGTCCTGTGTCACTTAAAGTAGTTTAATGTGTTAATGAAACCTACCCAACAAATAAAACAGATCAGAGGAAAACTAATTTTAAGTGCGACAGAGTCTTGATACTAAAGGAGAATCAAAATCTTCTTTTAAGTTTTATGAAAATCGACTAAAATTACTATATTCTAATTATATCTAAGCGCAACACTATAGTCGTGTGCTTCAGTAGTCAAGTCGGAGAGGGCAAATGGGAAACTATCGATTATGGACTATGTGGTAGTCAAGTTAAAATCGATTGAACAGTGATGTGTTCTTAGCTCGGCAGCTTTTGTATAAAGATGAGGCAAGGAAGCGGATATGTATATTGTCATATTCGGATTTCCTTGTTTTGTTAATGGCCTAAACATCCCTTGTCCTGAATATTGTATCAGTTTTAAATGATTAGCGTTCAGAATGATATTTGAACGGTTTATTTCCTTAACAAATATTTGAATGAATTGGTCTTAAATTGCTAAGCTGAAGTGGAAAACGAAGTGTCTATCGACTTTTGGGAGAATACTGCTACAAGTCTTTAAGGAAATACCTGGATACTTCATGGTGCTAGAAATACAAAATGTATGAATGTAAATGCTCACTCTATGCTTTATTGAATCCAATTTCTTAGAAAGTGTCGATTAGACTGAAAGCGTTTAAAAGTTGGTGTAGATTACGGCGGGCGGCGGCCGGAAGTAGCCATATTAATTTATGAATGGACCGAGCTACGTGACGTCACTGACGGCAACTGACGTCATCCGTCATGCACATTGTTCTAATCGTGACCAGTATTCAGTTCGCGAAATGGAGGATTAAACAAGGAATGAATAAAATTATCCGTAGGACAAAAGAGCTCGTTAAGGTACACGATATGAATCTATTAATGCTAATTAAAATATAAAAAATCCGGAAAACAACACAAAATATTTGATTTGTTAAATTGGTTTTTGCGCACCATCATCTTTAATTAAGTAGGTATCGATATTTCAAATTTAGTTGTTTAATATAAAAATATGGTCTATAGAGTTAACGAAGTCGATCGGGTAGTTTTTTTCTGTATCTGCTAATGAATATAGGCGGTTTGTAGGTATTAGTGTAGGTAAGTGATAAACTTTGGTATCGTGCACATGTTTCTTAGGTCACGGGACAGCTGCGGGCGTTAGACAGGTGTTTCTAACGTGACAAGTTGTTTGTCGCCTGTGGACACAACACATAACAACATTATATCATCTAAGTAGCTCTTACTGAGAATTAGTCATAAATTGAGACACTTCCAGCTGATAGCGCTGAAAGATGGAACGAAATGAAACATTTATAGCCAGATAGTTCTTTTTTGGCAATGACTTTCCATGCATATTAAATTATGGTGCAGGATCGCCTGGTTAAGGTGATTTGGCAAAAGGTAATCTTTGTATCTACTGAGCGATTACTAACATCAACCAAGATGAGATGTCCTCTAAAATTTCTACGTCAGTGGTGTGATTTGAGTTGAAATATGGATTTTTTCCATGTGTTAAGTATGCGATTAAAGTATAAAAAAATGGTTTATATTTCTCCTTATTTTTTTTATAGGTCTCCCGGAGAGTGCTGTGACGGCTCCCTCACTGAACTGCTTCAAGAATCAACTGGATAGGTTAAATATCTCCAAGCTATTTGATACACATGCATCAGCTAATTAGCTGCTAGTGTGTCTAACCAAATAATAATAATAATAATAACCCCACCGTCGTATCTCTACATTGACGTCGTGGTGGGGCTTGCGCGCTCTGAACTTTAGGTCTGTGCCGGTAGAGTTTACTTTGCCGGTACTGGTCTAGGATGAGGAGCCAGACCAAGAGAGCTACAGAAACCCGCAGAGCAGCATGTGGCGAGCTGTTGGGCAGTAGCGACCCCACGGACCCTATCTCCCCGGAGAAATCTTGTTCCTCATCTTTGGCTTGCCTTTATTGGCCGGCTGGAGTGAACACTGACGAGTAACAGAGCTCCCTCCTCATTCTTGCCTTAATTGGCCTGCTTGAGTGGAGATTCGCAAGAGCAAACGTGCGCGGAGGAAGGAAGTATTCCAGTAAGTGCTCGTAGGCCATCTTGACCATCTTCCGGGCTCTGGGATTGTTCTGAAAACCGTGAAATATCTCTCCACTCCTCAAGCACCTCAGGACATGTAGCCCCCTTTTCGCTACGTCACTATGTGCTAGCGACAGTTTACGGGGGCCCATTATTGAGTGTGCAAGTCACCCCTTGCCATTTTATCCGTGTATATATAAAACATTGATCAGGCAGGGGCCATAGTCCTTCCATAGTTCCAGGTCACCAGTCAACTTAAGCCACCCAAACACATAGTCTAATATCTTTGTTTCCATATCCTGCAATAGTCCTACACCAACCGGGGGTTGTCCTTGGGTGCACTTGCATACTGCACTCAGGGATAATCGTTGGTTGGTGCCTCGTTACATTAAAACGCCAAACGGGCCTCTGCGAGTTGGCTTCGGCGCCTCGTACGTCTTCCAAAGGTCCGGTACCCCAGGGTCCCGAGAAATGTCAAAGACCAAAAAAAAAAAAAACCTCCGTTGCACTCCGGAACCAAGTTCAAAGTTCAAGTTGAATTAACTTTCGGTTTTCATTACTCTTTAGCTCCGGTGCTTAGCTGCTTAACGCGAATTAGAGAGGTTTCAAGTTTCTCCAAGATTTGTTTAAATATATATCCTACTAGGTACCACCGGTCTTTATACATGATTATGAAAATAGGACGTTCTTGAGACATTGCAAAAGTTTTCATCACCTTTAATTAAATCCTTAAGTAATCACGTAAAGTACGTATCATTTTAATAATTTGACATTTATGAAAGAACATTTGACACAAATCTGATTTACGATGGCAACGACCTTTCCAATCTTTGTTTTTCGAGATTGAATCATAAATTAGTATTAAAGTGTCCGTCGGCTGGTTCAAATCGTGATTTCGATCACGTCAACTACGAGATTTGCGACGACCTGTAAAAGGAAGGAAGCGATTACTGAAAGGTGAGCGACCTGGACCGTTACCTCTAGAATGGTCACCATTTATGACCGACCACCATTTGTGAGAGCCATGGATGACAGCCGACACGCCTCGACATCGATTACATCTGAAGCTATTGTATGAATATTCATACTCCATACGTGTTGTGGTTTAGAAAATGACTATCTGATTTTCAATTAACGTTTACTCGTGGCGAATTAAGCTCGGTTTGGCTGTGAAATATATGATAGAGCTATAAATTATTGTTATAATTATAATGTTTTCCAACTTTAATGGGTGTGTGATTTCGTGTATATTATTTTATGAGATCAATAAAAATAATTATAAACTGGATTTTCCTGTATTTGAACCAACGGTGTACAAGGGCGTACACAAACTTTGAACATCAGGTAATAGCTAAGTAAGTTAAAAGTAATATAAGTTTAAATATGAATTACGTGGTACGTGCTAGGCTAGTCATTGTGTGGAGCACTTGATCGGGGCGTTAACAATGCTTTCACGTAATCTATGTATGCAAATGTAAGCTATGTGACAATACTGCAAAGCTTTTTATGCGCGTCACGCGGCGGAAGTGCGCGAGGTGCGCCCGCGCACCCCCGCCGCCGGATCCAACATGGCGGCGGCGAAAGTGCTTCCGTTCCCAACTTGAGAGTTCTCAATGAAGCTCTGCTTATTTATAACGTAAATGTGTTTATGATTTAAATAAACGTTTACGCTTTTATAAAGACGAGATTTGTCAGCGTTCGTTTACTTAACACATTTCCCTTCCTCGATATAAGTGAGGGTTTATAAAATCAGAAACATAGATCGGAAATCTTGAATAATTGCACGAATCTTTATCCTTTGTGAAAAGTTCTATTAAGTTAGTTTTATACAATTCGTTTACTTCATTTGTTGATTCTACAACTACATATGTAGGTACTAAATGTTTACAATAACTACTTATTAAGTATTTTCAAAAGTAGAAAACTTCATTTATTGAAATATAATTATAATTATGAAATACCATTGTTGTGTTAACATTTCAGTTTTCTACTTTTGAAAATACTTAATAAGTACCAATACCATTGCCAATAATTGTAGCCTATGTTTCGCGTTGTTATATTAATGTCAACATTTATGAACATATTTATTATGTTTTCTAATAATTACCGTAACCGCAGACTTAACGAGTGCAGTTCATTGGTATTTATTTATAAAATAGGATATATAAATGCACATAATTATTTTGCCACAAAAATTAAGTATTTAAAATAAACCACTAGCAATAAAGATAAAGTTTATAAGAATGTATTTTTATTTCGCAGAAGAATAAACATTAACATCTATTGTTAGAATAATAATATTTATTTAAATTTAAATCTTTGAGAGAAAGATATTTGAGATAAAGTGATTCGGGAAAATTCTACTTACCTACGAGGAAAATTTATACTTATTTCAGTTCACGGGTTTACGAACCTGTATTTAAAATGAATGAAGGATCTCCACACATTGAGTCGACTGTAGGATCATAAGCAAGCCTGTTCTGCTCAGCATAGTGCAGCTTGCCTGTGTTGGGCATTGATTGTTCATAGCTCAGCCTAGCCACGCTCGCTAGAGCCTGTTCGTAATTCAGTCTCGTATTGTCCCTGTTCTCTGTATCAGAGTACGGTTTGTTCACTTTAGCACTGTAGTCTGTGAAGTTGAGCTTGGTAAGCGAGGACATGGGGATGTCGAGGGGCGCCGCGCACGGCGGCACGGCGGCTTCACGCGGCGCCTCCACCAGCAGCATGGCGGCCCGGGCACCGGCCCTGGCGCACTCCTCCACTTCTCACCAACACATTACACCCCAACACTGATTTCAGAATTTTATTAATTTTTATTCGCATATAAATATTATTTTTCGAAAATTTCAAAATTAATCAAAAGTGTTAATGTTATTGGCATATAAAGTTACTATTTATTATTATTTAAATATTTAAAAACACTTCAAAAGAAAAATATTTTTTAAACAACGTTTCTAACTATGAATGAATAAGGACCGACGTAATACTCGTATTATCGCGTTACTCGTGACGACTCCGAGCTTTTGTATGCTAGAGGCATTCGTAGCACCGTGTCGCGTCGCGCCTAATCTCCGACTGCGAGCTTTCGGGCGGATCGAGAGGGCGGCCGTGGAAAATGCGGGCCGAGTGTAGCCGAGTGCGAGCCGAGCGCGCCCGAAGCGCTACGAACTAACACGAGCCGCGACCTGTCGCGTCACCTGCTACAAGACCAACTGTTGCGCGACCGTTGATTTTTTTTTTGCTAACCCTCCTGATGAGTATCACGAAAATTAGCACGGGGCACCTTCTATCGAAATATATACGAACACAATACACTACTTTTGTTTGAGCCTTTGAACAATCTAAAAATAGAAGAGGTCAATTATCTACATACGCGTGTGCAAACTGTATTTCCACTGTAATTAATCTAGCAAAGTAAATATAACAAATGAACGTTCAATAATAAATATTTCATTCTTATTAAAACGTGGAGTTATTTTCCTGTTGGGTACCATTTAAGGAAAATGAAATCTAGAGCCGCTGACCGCAGAACGAAAACAATGTAGAGTCCCGTTTGTAGAGCATGTGAAATTGTTATCGTGAAACACAGCAGTTTTACAAGGATCGGTGGATATGGTCGAAGACTCGAAGTAACTGTGGTTCGGTAGGTACATGCTTTTTATTTAAGTGCGAACAATGCGTTGTAATTTATATTTTTCTTCACTTAAAAATACTTTGCAGGTTCTGTAGTAGCATTGTTTCACGAAGATATAAAAACAAAACGATTAAATTGTCCGGACGATACACTAGACAGATAATGAACTAGTATAATGGATAGTGACGCATCTAATTGTATTTTTTCAGTGGCCACGTGAAAATGTAATATTGCAAAACTACTTTTGAATATAAATTAACCTGTAATGTAGGTACAGTAACGTATGGAAATGAGTTTGTAAGCATACATTATCGCGATTTTGCAATAATTTAGTCTTAGAATTTATTTAAGGTGCCTATTAATTTACCATGTTATTGATAAATATTACATAGTTCTTGAGATTTTAATGTTCAATAAATGAAGTCATAATCTTGTCTTGTAAAAATTAAAATACCTTTTATTAAAGATCAGATTATTTTATATTTAATGATACTAACCTTGAAACATTTTCAGCCAGGAAAATTCATGTCAACTTTGATAATCGAATTTCCATATTCGGAAACGAACGCGGCACTCGATAGTGACGTGTTATAACAAAACAAAAGAGTAAAGATCACGTTAAACTTGAGAAAAAACAGTTGGATTGTTTCGCAAACTCAGTGTGTAAGGTAACGTCGGGTATCATAATTACGTTATAATAATGACCATGACGCGTACGGCCTTGACTATGATTCTCATTCTCATTGTTTGATAGTGGCACGCGAGACGCAACACACTTGCATTTTAAATTTAGAATACTTCCATTCGTGTCTTTTGTAAGTCAGTGTTACTATTGTTGTAACCTTTATGTAATAGGAACTTTAACTTTTTAATTTATTTCTTTTTTTTAATAGCCTTGATGACATCCCTATTCGACGGCAAGAAATGGATCTAAAATATATGATACACGATATTTAAGCTTCCCCTTATACGAGTATCTTTACTACTGACAATGGCGTCTTGAATGAAACAGCGAATTTCGAATGCAGAAAAAAAGTGAGCTGATATTGATATTTGAATAGGCGTAGTATATAAGTGAACTCTCTAGGATGTTGACAAAAGTTTCGCTTTTCATGATCCTCGAGACAGATGCGTTAACAGACGATATGATAGAATACGATGCGATGGGAGGGCACGAGCTAGTGGGCTGGCCCAAATCTGGGTCAAGTTACAGGGGGTGGTACTAAGTTGGGTCACAAAAGGTAGTTAAGGGGCGAGGATCGCTCCGGGACATAATAGGCACCTGAGCACGTGTGCTACCGGATACGGAGGCTATTGTCTGCCGGAGGAAGCGATTTCGACGCCGTCGGAAGATCCGACGCCGATTTTTTGTTAGTATGCTATAACTAACAGTCACAAATATAATGGGTAGTGCGTGATAAGGGAGAAAAGTGACCATAAAGTGTTGTTGCCTAATTTGACCGGAGACCACACGGTGTCGCGACATTAATTGCGTCAAAGTTTGATTTAACGACGCTTGGAATCATACGATTATTTATGGAGGCACACAAATGAAGTTCAATAGCTGAAAATTGATTAACAAGCTGCCCCTGAACATTTAAAATCACATAACTGCCGTATACGTATTTATAAACGATACCCGTATTGAAGTTCACTTATTTAGAGGCACGTTGTCAAGTAACTTACTTACGAACAAGTACATGTAGGTTGCGTGGAACTGGGAGAATGAGTCTGTGGAGCGCGCACAACGCAATTAGCGCGACGACAGCACTTCGCGAGCGCCTTTCCACCGGGAAATAGCGCGGGAAATGAGTTTCCAATATTTGAATAAATGCAAAGGAAATAAACACGCGGTGGATATTGTGAGCGACGAACAATCTCCATCATGTAACTCTGTGCATCAGGAAATGGAAACGCGGAGAATTGTGGCAATGTGTGCAAAAACTATACGAGTGGTGTTACTGCTATTTTAGTACCGTTATTTTTCATATGTACTTTTTTCGACAGACTTTATCCGTCGATAAGCTCTTTGAAGCGGTTGAAGCAACAGTTATCATTGCCTTTGTTTTGTATCTGGACATGCTAACGTACACTCAAGGAGTCGGCACCAAAAAGAAAAGAATTACGTATGGCAGCGGCGTAATATCGATCGCAAAAGCCCAAACAGATATCGATACAAGCCGCTGGCGGCAATCGATATTCACAAAGTAAACTCCCCATTCCCATCGCCGCTTTAAATTTAAAAATACAATTTACCGAGGAATTCCCTGCTTTGAATTACATTAAGTGTAAACAATAAAGCGTTAGCGAGCGTATCGGCCGCGGCAGGCGACGGAAGTGCCAGATAAACAATCTTTTTTAGAT
Organism: Agrochola lota; assembly: GCA_947364205.1. Lineage (NCBI taxonomy): Eukaryota > Metazoa > Arthropoda > Insecta > Lepidoptera > Noctuidae > Agrochola > Agrochola lota. The sequence continues at coordinate 11,414,835 of OX376235.1, read as the reverse complement.
AAAAACACTGGAAACAGTCCATAAATCTGAACAGCGGCACGGGAGCACTTCATCCAGAACTGTCAGAGACATAGCGATGAGCTTCAACGACAACTAACGGTTGCATATAATTATACCGCTGCCGACGATTGACAACATAAAAAGGTTTTTTCGGTAACGGCCCTAACCTTTGCACTAATTAAAAACCAGCGCATCCGGCCCTGTCGATTATACAAACTGATTGAATTCTAATTTGAAATTCAATTTGTGTTCTCTATTAGTCCGAGTCTAAGGTTTTAAAATATTTATTTCCGGCGAATTAAGGATACAATATATTATTATGTGACATTCATTAAGTATAATTTGTTTTTATTTTATATTTGAAATAGCGGCTATTACGTTTAAAAGTAAATTTTACGAGATTGTGTTTGACGGCTATTATTTTGTAAGCTTGCATCGCCGCAGTTTTTGTCAACGATGAGCGGTGCGACATTAGACGATGTTTCGTGGGTTGTGTTTTAAATTGGAGCGAGTCCGGGACGTCACTTCCGGTACCAATAATTTATTTCTCTCGGCCTCCGTCATGTGTCGCGATGGCGCGTGATACGACATTTATCCACGTTTATATTTGGAACGATTTCTGAGAACATTATGATTGTGACATATTCTTGTTTGAGCTGCGACCTCGGGACTACATAGCTGTCCACATGTATTGATGTGTTCATATTATAATTATAATAGCACACATTTAATATAATAATCCGAAATAGCAAATCTGCGCAGTTCTATCTTCAGTAACAGCTGGGAAATCCCTTAACCAGAATATTGATTCATCATGAATATGATTTTACTGAAATTATTTGTTATTTCAAAGATGACAGTATTATCATTGAAACGACAAATAATTGATAAACTGACATGACAAGCCTAAATAAGCATGGCAAAAAAGGAGAAAAAAATATGTTATCGCGGGTTGAAAAGTACAAAAAGCAATGAATGCACAGCGCGTGGTAGTGTTGTGACAGCCATATCTCACTCAGGGGCAGTGTTGTGAAGGACAGTCACCCACGCCGTCCGGCAGCCAGCGCACCCCGCCCCCCGCACCGCGCCCTCACCCCCCGCTGTACCCCTGCTGATGTTGATAACGTATCGGGAACACGTAACACATTATCGCAGAGCAGTCCATGCTTTGTGTGGAGAAGAAGTTTGGCATATATATATTTAAGTGCATACCTAATATGTTCCTGCTCTTGTGCAAAGCTTTTTTAGTTTTTTTAAAGTCCATGTATTAAGTTTAGAAGGAACTTAATGTATATGGATTAGATTGGACAGACTTGCGTCTGTAAGTACTCATAATGGTTCCATATGTCATGCATACTCAAAGTATTCTGGAGGAGCAATCAAGCGAGTATTTTTCTTTTAATTTAATAAATAAACTTCAGACATGTCAGTTTCGTTAATATCTTCGACAGGCATTTAGGTGTCATTAAAAGCGTCGAGAAAAATGAGTGATTTATGTGATTTACTACTCTCGAGGCGCAATCAAGGCAAGCAAACGAGCCGGGGAGACAATTAAAATTCGCACCACCTAATAACGGATAATGAAGACTCAGCAAATATTTGTTTTTGCGGGGGATTCCTACAATGAGCGTACCACTGCCGCAAATAAGGCAATTAATTGAATTCGGCACATCAAAGGTGCGCCGGCGGGCTTTGTCGGCGCCTCGAGACGCGCAAACTGCAGTAACCCAACACTTGTGTAGAAGCTTGTCTACCGACACTATGGGAACAAGAAGGATTCGCGAAACTCCTTCGCTCCTGCGCTATTCCCACACTTGCCGATTAGGATCCCAACACAAAAGCTAATGCCGATAAAAACACCTGCGAATTGCTGAATTTGTAGACGTATTGATTTTCAAGAAAAAACTGAGCCAGCTTTAATATCCATTTTATTAATTCAATATGTTTGAATGTATTTCCGAACAACTCGTAATCAAAAAAATATAAAACTGTATGTTAAATTGTTATCTGAGTAAGTACGATTGTGTGAAAAATTCCATGACTTATTTAAATACACCCACACATTAATGTTTATAGGCATTCAAATGTTATCAAGAAATAAAATGGAACATAAAAATATCTAGGTATATAAACCTACATACACTCACTATCCATACAGAAGAAGTGGTTCCTAGTAACTATCTGAAGATTAAATGCATGTTAAGGATCAACGCATTTTTATTAAAACTGAAACTTTTATAACGCCATGAATGTTTATCAATGCATTTCGACGATATTAAAATAGCAGTAAAATGAACGCGATAAGGGAAGCCTTTGAATATTAATACCCTTTGTGACTGCACTGACCCCTCTTTCTATTATGCGAGTACAATAACATCGACAAGCAAATCAGATTTAGAATTTGAATCAAGGACACGTGGGATAGGTGAAGAAAAAGGCCTGATTGAAAGGGCACTTGGCGAGGGCCCTTATTACGGGCTTATTGGAGGACAAGGGCCCCTCAGGGCCGCAAGCACCCCATCAAAGAAGTACCCTTGCTCTTTTCGTGTGCAAACCCTAAAGGGCTGATTTTTTATTAACTTCTTACCTGCCTGCACTTGAATGGTCCCTTACATGTTCTTTTTTATTGTTATACAATATGTGCTCTAAGGTCTATTAGACTCGGCTAAGTATAATTTGAAGTGAACACTGTTCGTGCAAGTGCGGTCGATTGCTAATAAAGTTGTAAATAGAATATTGATGTGGTGTAATGACAGTGCTTTAGATGCTAACAGCGTTGTATTATTTAATTAGTTCAAATTACTGTACTTAGGGTTTTGTAATTTTGTTGTCTTTATCTGTTGTTAGAGATATAATATAGAATTTTGTAATCTTAAATTGTAATGTGCCATGAAAAGGCTTCGGCTTAAAAAACAAAAAACATAAATAGTAAAACATATTATGTCATACAATTACTTTTGATGTGTTTAACTGTCTTATTTTGTTCTCCTATTTTTTATTACATCCCTTATTCCTCTATAACGTCCTTTGTACGAAATTTTCGTAGTTCGAAATTTGAAAAGCTTGCGCACGTGCGCAGGAGTGTGTATCGGGTTGCACCGGAAGTTCGCCAGTTGAAACACAATGGCGGCCGGATGTGGCTGCTCGAAACGACACGTATCTCTTTATTGATATCTTAGAAAGCTCAATATTTTTCTTGTCGACACTTCAGAACTATTGACAGTTATGAAGTGAATGTAAATGATATTGATTTCTGATTCTAACCTCCTGATTGTGTCGGGTTTTTGTGTAATATAACAGGATCTATTAAAGCTGTGGCAGGTCACTGCGCAGTAGCAGATTGTTTGTGTTTTTAATATAACAATAGGTATACAACAGCATTGTAGGGCATAAAATAGAGATAAAATAAACAAGTATCTGTCCCGTGCCAGTGCCAGCCAATTCAAACGAAGCTTGATACTCAGTTGCCCAGTATCTATTACTCGTACTCCACGAGGGACATTCCACACTCATACATTATTACATACAACGTTTATGAAGCAAATACAAATGTTTAAAAGTCAAGCACGACTCACTCAATAAGATCGCCCTATTATTTGTTGAAAATGGTAATTAAGCGTCGTAAATAGCAGAATTTATATTTTAATTACGACTAACTGAGCCTATTACGTTAAAATCTGTGTTTGACATGAGATTTGATACTGAATATTCGCTTTTATATTATACCAATTAGCGTTTGTTCAATAAAAAGCTGAATGGTTGTAGGGTAAGGCTATCAGGACGGGGCGGGGCTTGCCTGGCTGATAAATCCGTGCGAGTCGCTTGCGCAGGACACCGCCGGCCGCCGGTAGTCGTCGGCCACATTAACTGCCCATATCACTTTATAGCAATAAATTATTATGATTGGCTGCCACGTAATACGCCCGATATATTGCTCTGGTAACTCATAAATGTACGCTAATAAGGATGACTGTACCCACTACGGTTTATTGCCGATACGACCAGTTGAATGATACCATATTATTTTAGGACATGTTTTTTTATTTCTGTTTGCACAGTGCATGTGCTTACTTATAATTTATGTTCAACCGCATGTGTAATCAACAGTTATCGGTATGTAAAAGATACAAGGATAAGTGTATGTGCACATCGGAGGAGATCGTTTCAGTCGAGCGCGCCGCATGTCACCGCGACAACCGGCGCGTGCCCATGAATTTTTCAGAACTTAGACATATTGTTTAAACTGTAAGCGATTTTGCAACGTTGTTCCGAGGCGTACGTCCGGCGATTAGTCGGCGAGTGCGCAACCCGAGGATGTGCCGGCGGCAAGCGATCGCTGGCCCTTGCGACAGCGCGGATGCCACGAAATTGCACCAGCACAACATTAACCATATAGCCACACGGTTTATTAATACGAGTGCAGTTGCAAAATATTGAATATATACGATGTGTTTTTGTGCGCTAACCTTCAGCTTCGTCGGCCCACTTGCATTAGTTGGGCACGCTCGAGTTGACGCGAGGACGCGCGAAACTCACCCGGCGTCGGGCGCATGCGCGGGGTGACGACACACCATGCAACCTTCATGCACTCTACTTATCATTACTGATAACTTTCAGTAGATACGTATTGAGTCCTTAAGAACAGTGAAACCTACTAAGAAAACTACTGGTTGTAAAAGGCGGCAAAACCAAGAAAAAGCTGAAAGGTTTTGTAACGACATTATCTTGTAGACAACGCAATTGATAATCGAATTTGTGAATAAGAAAATTAGTAGGTATTAAGACGAACCTACAAAAATGATAACTGTCTAACAAAGGTAAAGAAAAAAAAATGCATTGAAAAAGGATAGTTCAGGAGCTCGCAAAAGCTAAAACTCACCACGCCACACCATGCCAGGGTCCAGGTCTGTGGAGTCCCTAGACCGGGAGCTCGGGTGCAAAAACATAGCTTAACCAGAATCCAAGCTCTCCATACTGTGTCACATACACTCGAAACACTTGCCACTTATCGTACAGGATATGACGAAGAAAACTAATAATAATAGTAAAACAAAAATAAGAAAACGTGATTAAAACTAATTAACTAAGGTTCAGGTAAATGGTTCCCGACACTGAACTTTCATGTATTAAGTGCGTGCAAGAATAATGTGAGTGATGATTAACAGCGTAGCAACTGAAGACTGACGCGAGCCAACCTGCGCACGCGTTCCACCTCGTGGTAGGGGCGATTGGACAACCTACTCTTAGATGTACTTGCTATTATTTGACTTTAATTGATTATCTACTTTAACTAAGTTAGTTATCAAATTGAAAATGTAAAATTTTTAGTAGATACTATAATTTTTGTTGAGTTATTTTTTTTGTAAGAAAGGAATCAGGATTTTCTAATTAAGTTAACTTTATGAAGATTAAATCCTTACTAAGTTACTTAAGTAATTTTATTAATGTAAGGGTGAAGGGTGGGCGTTTTTGGGGGACTGTCTTATGTAATTTTGACGTTCGAAAAGTGCTGATTCTCAGCCTAGTTTGAATAAATGACTTTTGGATTTGAATTTATTTATAAACTGTGCGAAACTATACACAATTTTAAAATAGACGCAACATATCATTGTTTCAGTAGCGTCATCGCAATTTTAATGATGAAGTAATTTAGCTAGCAGGGTGGGCCGTGATTTATGATACACTAAATTAACGTAGGATTCCCTGTCTGGCCTTGTTTTTTAATGACTTTACCAGTCTCATTGTCCAACCTTATGGTCCGACATTGCAAAAAATAATTCTAGGTTAAGTAGTTATACTTGCGTCATGAAAATTGTAATATCGTTTAGAATCATCAAAATAATGCATGTATGAAGATGTCACGATTGAAATTGTGGCACAAGGTGCAAGACGAGTTGTTAGACCTCGGTTCAGCTGAAAGAGAGCGGAAAAACAACGCCAAGGTCGGCTTGCGCCATACGCCCAGCCGACTGGAAACCGTATGTGTGCTGATACTTACACGTTACTGTAAAACGTAGTTTTTTATCAACGATAGTGTTTTTATAATTGAGTTAACAAGTCGAAACGGTATCGGAGTAAGGTTCGCGATCGCAACAGTAAAAGTTATTGTGTTCGGTGGAGGGTTCATGTAATCGTTTGTGATGGTTTTTCTTTCCATTAGTTTCAGTTTTCATGGAAAAGTGCATTCGATTTAGATTGATAATGTAATTATAGGTAAAGTTAGTAAAGTAAAGACGATATATTGCGACATGTTGAATAATGTAAACTTTAGTCATAGCTGAAATTAAATACTAGGTAACCCTAGATAGAACTACGTAAAAGTATTATCTAGAGACTTTTGAAGGGTTATCCGCATTTCATTAGTCAGTTAGGCATCTCTGTGATCTCTTTAATTTTATCAACTGCGTAAAAGATTCTCAGTTCGAGCAAATGCATCTGAATATAGACTTTATCCATCATCGCCTATTTCCAAAACACGATAAAATATGCCGTACATCAATTAGTCGTGTAAATTAGTTGTCTAAATGTTTGAGGTGGTGACGAGACCACCCGTGCTAACGACGGCCAGAGGACATCTTGTCTCCTTAGTTAATTTATTATTTCAGTGGCCGAGCTCCGCGCTGCAGTCAAAACATCCCGCGTCGATGATTTACAACGCAATAAACACAACGTTTTATATCTAATGGAAATGAGCTTTTATCCGTGAGATTACGCAGCCACCCCCGATTGTAAAATTTGATTAATTATCATTTACCGACATATACCTAAATATTGGTACAGTTACATCATTCGATGTGAGTGAGACGTTTAGTAAAACGACCTTATTGCTGATATGGACTTTTTGGTGGCTACAAAATCTACGTAAAAATCTCCGTCGAGGAATATTGCATTTCATACGTATTGCTAGGACAAACTATAAGGTCTATTTTACCATAAAACATATACATTCACATATTTCGTACTAGAACAGTTATATAATTCGACGTAATATATGTGACTGCGATCAGATTTATGTGCTGATTAACAGGTCGGTGTGAAATGAGCCGAATTTTCACAATGTTGCGTGAAGTTTACTGTTTTCTTGTGTCAAAACAAACTAAATAATAGATCTAATCGTGATTCTGTTCGGTTTTATGTTTACTATCTTAAAATTGTGAAAAAAAAGTATAAATGAATAAGCGGATAAACAGTACGAAATGTAAGCTTTCGAAAACATGACGTTGATAACTAACTAGCCAACTAAGCATCTGAAAAAGAAACAGATTTTTGACCTATAGGGACGTGGTCTTGCTAGAAAACAGTCTGTAATCTTTCATCATTCATGTTAATATTGCACAAAATGTTACAGTTCGACATAGGTGATACACAAAGTGCAATAAGTGGCAAGGACCTAAAGCCTACCTGGTGCTAAAAATTGTGAGAAAAGATGTCCATTACTGTATTGAAGAATCTCGAAGAACATTCATATTATGTCATTACAAACAGCTTTCAACCATTACTTGTGAGTAAACGCACCGCGTAAATATACACTTGTGATAAACGTATGACATTGCCAATAAACGCTGGCTGGGGTTCGAGCGCACCTAATTGTCGGGCTATCAGCTACTTGTAATGAGGCTCACTTTGCCACAGTTAACGCCACCCCCTTATCTCTACTAGGTACATGACAGCCGCGTTTGTATTTTTTGAATGAAATAAAACTGAGCAAACATATGAGCGTTCAACTATTTTATGATGTTCAATGTGGGTTTGAACTATCTAAGACGGTATATTTAGATTAAAACATAAGTTAAGTGCATATGTTTATTCGGCTCAATAAAAAAATCATGAACTATACACCACAATATACTTCTACCTACCTCTACTGGAATATATAGGCGTGGTGATACTAAGAAATATTTAGCCTAAATAAATGAATGATATCATAACTTTATTTTAGTGTCATAAGAAATCGATAGTTTTGATCTTCGTAGCTGCTACGAAATTGGCGTAGCAACCGTAGACCTCTCGTAGACCAGACCTACCCTATGCTACGCTTTGTTTGAAATTCGCCTTTCACCGTCCCGTTTTCTCCTGAGATGGATCGTGGATAAAAACTTATTGATTATAAAATATTTTTGTTATTCTTCGTTCGATTTTTTACCGCTTTAGAAATTATCTTTTTGTAGTGTTAAAGAAGTATGGGAACTGAAACTTGTTCTAAGCATCAAAATATTTATGTTGCAACAATTATAATTTTAGGTAAAGATTGAGAACGACTAAGTAATGTTTTCCAGCAAGGTCCATCAGAGTCCTTTTGCTTTTTCATATGACACCGTGGGGCAAATGTATATCAAAGTAATGATACCATCGAATTAGCATGTGACTTAAAATTGTGGTATGGTTTTCCTTTCATTATATTCCACGTTGAATTATAAACGTTGTGTTTTTTACATTTGGTACCGTATTTTCCTCTGTCTTTTCTGTCAACATGTTTCAACGACGTCTTAACTATTTTATTTGATACAAGTTTCCCATCGGGAACTTCTCAGGAGACCTAAGGGATGGTTTTTTTAAATCCTTCGTTATGGCGCATCTGCGTTATATTAGGTACTCTTGTATTAAATGTCATGCGTTGTCTGTCAGTGATGTTATTAAGTAGATTCGTACTAGGAACAGTTATTAAAGTTAATGGTAATGTTGTGACTTACCAGTATTGTTGTTGTTGTTGTAGTGGTGCGCAGGCGGCGGTATGTACTCCGGCAGCTCGGGCAAGCACACGTTGCTCTCGTACATGTTCGGGGGCACGTTCGCCAGCAGCGAGCGCTCCTTCTCCACATCTGTGTGACATTCTGACGTTTGAGTCTAGCTGTCATTTGGAATACCGATACGTAAGGTGATTGATTGTTACATTAAATCGAAGTCCTTTTGAAAATAAGTGTGTTAAGCCGTGTCCTAAACAAAACATTTGTCGCGGGAAAATGCAATAACGCGATCGTTTACATGAATTATGATGCGACTTGATTGGTCGCGTGAGTTGACAGACGCTCTCAGTTAGGACAAAAGGTGAGGTTCTATTTGAGTGTTTTAATTTGACCAGGTTTCAAAGTATAACTAATATTTACAATGTTAAGCCCGCTGTGTGTATGTGTGCTTAGGATGCAGAGGATTTAAATGCAGAAATGGAATATTGTTTGACGCGGCAAAATAGATTTAAAACCTGGAAATCGAGAAATTAACATTGTTGGACAGGGGTTTTATGCTCCAAGGATCTCTCGCACTTTTTAACTGCAATGTTATTACAGATCATTTCAATAATAATAGAGATTAATAATAAAGCATGCCGCTAGCGGTATAGAATACCTACCTTTCTGCAAGATCTCGAGATGTTCCCACAGAATATCGCCCATGAAGGCAGGTGCGCGAGCGACAAACTCCTCGCGACCCATGGCGCAGATGTCTTTGCCCTGGGTGCGGGCGAACTGCTGCAGGGCCACGCCTTCGAGGGAGAACTCCCGCGCAGCCCACCGCAGCCACGCCGCCACCGCCGCCTCGTTCCATTGGCGGGGATCTGAGGGCAAAATGCTGGCTATAGTAGGGAAGGAATGTGGATCGTAACGATTTAGTTTTAACGTCATCTATATACGAAGTTTGACACCAATAATACAGTCATTGTGCTAATTCGATTTTGAATTTATTCAACAAGTTTTTTGTACCTCATTTATTAGTCTGAAACTCTTGTAGATACTTATCTAATACCTAGTTAAAATGGATTGTCAACCATGAGTATTTTTCAGAATTATTAACAGAAGAAAACTCCACGGGAAAAGAACTATTCCTTAATTATAATAACAATGATTACAAACCACGATTATTCACTATTTCAAGATAGACATATGTAGATTACTATAGATAGGGCTCACATATGAAATTAGGCCGTCAGTGGCCGTGATTGGCGCTCACTATCAAGTAGTAAAGTGCACAATTGTAGCCGGATGGCCGGCAGGGCTGCAACATCGACAATTAGCAGGGCAGCGAACCGCCTGGTTGCCCAACAGCGGAACTTGCGCAGGCGCCGGAAGCGGCCCGACCTTGAAGCCCCAATGTATGCACCCAGCCGATTGTCTTTATAGCGGTGATAGAGGATTTCTAATGTTATGTTACTATTTTTACCGTAATTTATTGTTTCTGAAGAAGATTTGACTCTGATTTGGTTATGGGAAATATAGAATTATTATTTTAAGGTTTGCAATGCTATGTTTTAAACGTATATAAAATAATACGTAACATTACGCAAGTATTCCTCCAACGGTTAGGCAGAGGTGTACCTATTGTGCGAGCCTTAAACCATCAACCAGGCACAAATCCAGTCTCCGGCCTGATGCTGAGAAATTACTGATGGAAAAACCCAATAACACTTTGCCCAACCTGGGAATCGAAAGCAAGGACCTCAAGCTCAGTAGTAGCGCTTAGGAACACTAGACTAACGCGGCAGTAATGTAAAGGGAAAATACAGTACTTAACACTACCATTGGAAAGCAAGTATTTCAAGTGAATAGGGTTTATCGCCTCGTAGAAGATCGATCGATCAATTTAATCAGTGGTGGCCATTAAAGATTTTCTAATCGCTCTTAGCTAGGTTAACTACTAGAAAAAGTCAATCGATACAAATAGAGATATGTGTTACGATGCTATAAATTGCCCTTACACTCGAAACTTAAGTTTTTCCCTTGGAAGCGAGAGAGCTGTCTAATAATAAATAATTAGTTTAATTACAGCTTTTAGTCGGTGGCCGTCGGGACATGACGTTTAGTATTTATGCCGTGGCTGTGTGACCACGAGAACCGCGAAGATGTAGCTGTCACTTTATAGCGATTTAAAATGGCGACTTCAAAGGAAAATGACAATGTATTCAGTCATGCGACAATAAAAATATGATTTACCATCGATGCTGTTGAAATATGACAAGTGAATACATGTAATGATATATTTCTTCATAAGAAGAAGGTTGTAGTTTTATTGTGAGTTCTATCACTGATTCGCTTGTTCGTTTTCATTGATTTTGATTCTGGAAACTTGTGATTTGAAAAGTAGTAGGTCAGATGCATTAGTTGTTAATTTATTCTTCTTTTAGAAAGGACTAGGTACTAAAATCGAACTAGTTTCTGGGGTCGACTAAATTAAATCTATACTTAATTATAAAGAGGTAAAATTTGTGAGTTTAAATTAAATATACTTAGGTAATAGCAGGAGTCCCGCAAGATCCGATTCTGAAAATTCTTTCACTATTGTGAAACTACAGTATTGTCGAGTGGCATAGGATATATTTTACGAAATGTATAGAGTGTCGCTAGCGGCACTTTACCCCTGTCGGATAAAGTGCCGCTACTTGCGGCATTTTAGTGGCGCTACTCGGCCCGGCTAAAGTGCCGTAAGCATTGCATTGTCATTGTCACTGTCACTTGTTATTTTGTTTGATTGTTGAGGAGAGGCTAAGTTTAATTCCTTTCATTTATAGCCGGTTAAACTTAAGTGTAGCCATAACCCCTAGGCATAGCAAATGATGGGCACGCCACGATTGTGGCGATAAGTCCCCTCTTTGAGGAGTGGCTAGAGAGGCGCCACGGCGTCCTCACCTTCCGCCTGACGCAGGTCCACACCGGACACGGCTGTTTCGGGAGGTTCCTGTTCCGTACATGGCGGGAGGAAACGCCCGGGTGTCACCACTGTTTGGATCGCCCGGAGGACACGGTGGAGCATACGGTGGAGGTCTGCCCTGCTTGGGCAGAGCACCACCGTGTCCTCACGGAGGCGATCGGCGGTGGCGATCTCTCGCGTCCGGTCCTGGTTCAGGCCATGGTCCGGAGCGAGAGTGCATGGGAGTCCGTCACTTCCTTTTGCGAAGCAGTAATGCTCGCGAAGGAAGAGGCGGAGCGCGCGAGGGCGAGGCGGCCTCGCGCCCCTAGCCGCCGCAGGAGACGCCCCGGGCGTCGGGAGTCGCGAGCCGACTTCCGGCCACCGTAGGCGCGGGCTTGCGGCCGGTGAGCAATGGGTAGCTCGCCGTCCAATTAGGACCAGGCCCGGGTCGACGACGGCGCGTTGTGTTCCACGAACGCCTCAAAGAGATGTCAGCACCAACTGACGAGGTCCGTAAGGACCAATGCCTGCCGAGGTTGCGAGTTTGTCCGAAAGGGATATCGCGGCCTCGGCACACGGGCAACGGAAGGAACACGGGTGGGTTTTAGTCAGTAAAAGTCTGACACACCCTCCCGCTCCGGACAGAGCGGGAGAAGTTATTTGATAATATCCCACACTCAAAAAAAAAAAAAGGCATAGAAATGAAAATGGTTGAATGTTAGGTTAGCTTAGAACTGTGCAACTGTACTTAGAACCCACACAACCAGGGTCCATTTAGGCTCAAGAGAATGTAATTTTTTGGGAATGTGGTGTCTTTTCAGCGAACTAACCGCAACAATCAATCAAACAATGATAATGCAATGCTTACGGCACTTTAGCTGGGCTAAGGCAGTGCCACTATTATGCCGCTAGCGGCACTTTGTCCGACACGGATATAGTGCCATTAGCGGCACTCTATACACTGCCTATATTTTATGTTAAAACAAGAAATTTTACGCGGACGAAGGCACGGGCAGTAGCTAGTACTTAGTCTAGAAAAAAATCATGATGAAAAAAAAAAAAAAATTTAAGCACACAAAAGTCCAGACGCGGACTTAATGCCATAGGCATTTTCTACCAAAATTTATCCTCTACGTAAGTAGAGGATAAAATTGATAACCGATGTAAAGTGTCGTATTTACAAACGAAACAAATCGTGATTACAATCGTGAACTGTCGATCCATTCTGTAAACGTCTCACCGTGAAGAGTGAGGTGAAGTGAGCATGAAGTGAGCTGTCAGTAGTGTCAATCCTTAGCTTTAGGTATAATGACAGCTCACATCAAGCTCACTTCACCCAAGTTTTCACGGTGCGATGTTTACAGAATAGCACGGCTGTTTATTTTCGTGTTTTGTTCTTTCCTTGCGTCATGTGTACCGCAAATAAACGTATTTTCTTTCTTTCTTTCTTTTGATTGGCTTTACATCGGTTTCTGCTACCACAAGTTTAAATTTATTAGTTAATTTCAAACAAACATCTTTTTGTTTAAACAAGACGTTTGTTTAAAATTAACTAATAAATATAGTTGCAGAGCTCATGTACATTAATTGAAGCCCACAGGTAGAACAAAGCCAGTCCTTATGTTAATGGAGCAATTTTATTAACAATCGATGGCAAGATAACGCTGCACGCTGTCTCCTCTACTACAGGACGTCATTGTGGACGCTGGGATTCATTTTATTAAATGTTAAGATCTCAACACAGATAAAGTACTGGTTCTACGACTATAAAACTACAATGAACTAACTTTGAGTTTGTTTTACGTTCCATTACGTGCATTTGTTCAAGTATTGTAGAATTTTATACGGAAATACTGCAGTGGATGTTAAAAAGGTTTTTGTACGTAAGTCACTTTGTTAGTGGTGAAGTCTTTAGACAAAAAATGTTTGTTTAACACATGTTGGAAGGCTACTTTTTTACGATAATTGCGTTACAGGTTTTTTGTTTTTAAATGTTGATAGTTTACTTATGTGTTTCTCCTTTTTTGTGTTTTACTTGTAGGTATATTCGCCTCTTTTTCCTCAGTTACAAGAGCTCTCTTGTACCTAAGTATATTTAATTTTATAATTCAGTTCAAAATCAAAATGCAAAATTGTAGGAATTAATACGGTTTGAATTAATTTATTTCTAAAGATTACTATTGTACAGAAATTAATACTAAAAATTACTTGATTTATAAATTTTTGTTGTCCAGGATTAGTAACAGCTCAAACGAACAGGAACATCTCTTGCGTAAATGGAGGCACATTTCCTTATCAGTACATTTTCGTTGTTCTTTCAAACAAGTTTAATTAGAGTAAGAACGTTATTGCTAGTGTTACAAGTTCGCTACTTATCGTCATGTGTTACTAGCTGTGATAAGATCTTACCGTTATCTAAACTGATATTACGAACAGGACTAAGGCGGTCCCCCCACACACGATGCTAAGGTATGACAGTAAGCTGAACGACAGAATGCTACTTGCTATGATCTTAACACGTTCAGTTCCGGGAGCCCTCCTGGATGGTTCATCTAGTCACATATGGAATACCGGGAGCCCTCGCGGAGGGCTTATTTTAAATGTAGGTTTTCTTAGCGAATTCGGCATAATGAACTGTGAAAATAAAATCTGATGTATATTTTAACAAGAGTTATTAGTATATGCGTTGGTTTTAAAATCCAGGCACTTTTTTTTTTGTTCATGGTTGCAGAAATTCACAAAAAAAAAATGGAACCTACGTATAAGAAAGAAAGAAGAAAGAAAGAAAATACATTTATTTAGCACAGACACGCACACAAAAGGCACACAACACAACATATTATACTATAAAAAAAAATCAAATTAAAAAAGAATGAAAACAAATAAAGTGTAAATTGCGTTTTATGATACTAGCAGGAAAGTGTGCCTTGCGGCTGCGCCAAATAGGCCTAGTTCAGCAAAAAATGCCAGACAACTAGTGCCTGACGCTGGTTTTCAACTAGACCTGAAGTGTGAGGTGACGGATGTAAATCAGTTACATACTGCAATGTGTATATGTATACTTAAATATAATAAATTTGTGTAAGATAATAATTGTTGTTTGCATGTATCGAACGAACATTTTGAGTGACCAAAAGATTTATAACCTACCCTCGAAACATTTTAGATAATCGAGGTCTAAACTTTGTAATACCCCCAACCCTATGCAATTTTTAAGTGTTTAGTTTTAATATTCTCATGTAAGTGAATAGTGTTATTCTTATGAGAATAAATGATCTTAAACCAGAATAATAATGAAAGCCGCGGATTTGACAAAAGCAACATCAATCCCCGGGCCGAGGACACAGGGGACCGAGTGTGAGAATGAGAAAGAATCATTCCCACCAAAGCATCTGTACAACAGCAGATATTTACATTCTCGTGCAATATTACGGTTACTGTCAACAGAGACACGGCAAGGTACATAAACATCATATAATTGATACATTTAGTGTGACCATATCCAGCTTTCGTTGCGCATCTATGAGGTACTGCCGTAAGCGTCGTCTGAAAGCGCCTATCGTGTTAATAGCTCTAATCGGTGGTGGCAGGTTGTTCCATACTTTGGAGGCCGCATAACGAAAGGTGCCTCTAAAAGCGGCTGTACCCTGAGACTGAGTCGACAGTTGTTGCGAGCATTGCCTTCTTCCGCATTCCCGTCTACTCGTAACCCAACTTAATTTGTTGTATAAGTAGTCCGGTTTCTGATATCTAACTACACCGAACAGAAGGCAAGCCAAGTGTAGTTTGCGTCTGGACTTCATTTTTAGTGTAAAATGCTTGTTTAAGAAAGGTGTTACATGGCTTCTGCGAGGAATATTATAACAAAACCGAGCGCAAGCGTTTTGTACCCTTTGGATGAGGCGGTCTGTACGAGCCAATAAGCGCGGGCCGTACACTGTGTCAGCGTAGTTCAACCTAGACAGAACAAGGGTTTCCACAAGCTGTTCCCGTAATGTTTCTGACAAGTAAGGCCTAATCTTGTACAGAACCTTCAGGCGGTAAAAGCAATTTCTCACCGAGTCGGCTACGTGCTTTTCGAAACGAAGGTCTCTATCCAAAATAAGACCAAGATTTCGGGCTTCATAGACTTTGTCAATTGGCTCGCCCATTAACTCCAGGTGAAACGTTGCGGGTAGCTTAGCTAGTTGCTGTCTTGTGCCAAATACCATGTATTTAGTTTTGGTTGGGTTTAGCGATAGGCAATTCTCTTCGGACCAGGCGGCGATTCTACGAAGGTCATCGTTTAGACCTTTGATGGCACCATCGTACTCATCTGCTCTAAAGGATATGTAAAGTTGGACGTCGTCGGCGTATATGTGGTACTTGCACCTCTGGAGGCATTTAATTATATCTGCACAGTACAAAATAAACATAATTGGGCCTAATATAGATCCCTGTGGAACCCCTCTGTCAATGGAAGTATAGCGACAAGACCCCCTGAAAACTCTATTTTACTTTGTTTTACGGTGTTTTACAACACGGTTTTAAACCAAAGTTAACTTTACCGCAAACGTAATACCGGTAACCCTCCCGCAGGGTTCACTTCCAATGTGTATGGCGGCATGGCGTATGAGTTCTATGAAAAGTGGGTGGAGTCGAAAGTGTAAATGGAAATAGGTAACTACATGTTTTTCAGCCCTAGGCAGATAAACAGGTAGTCACGTACTTTGTTTGACTGATAACTTTTCTCAATTCTGTGCAAGAATCGCCTAATTCCTGAATAATTACTTAAATTGATTATAAAGGTACATTTTATTGTCGATTTTCAACATTGTAAAATGTTTATTTCCATTGAAAGTACTTTGAAATTTTATCAAACTGGGTTTTATTACTGTATTTATTACGTTGAACAATTAAGGAATCAAGTCGATTTGACAACACGTGTATAGCTGACGCACACAGCACTGTAGTCCTTTGATAACGAGCAATGTACCCACTGTAATGGCGGCGAGGAGTTATAGTTGTTCCGTCATTATATCGCTCCAATTCATGTTCATTGAAAAGGGCACTTTTGCAAAACATAAAAGCTCGATCAATAAAAGGTTGGCAGTTTTTTTCCCAATTTCCTGATCAACATTTCACTAAATAGTTGTAATACGTCCACTAACTGAATTCATTGATAAAATATAATAATCATAAAAGATTTAGCAAGTGTTATTCACATCCTGCGCGTGATTTCGTGTTAGATGCGCGGGCGCACCGGAAGCGCGAATAGACGCGGCGCAGACGCACGCACTTCCGCCGCGCTAGGGCATCGAACCCGCCACCTGTCCACAATATGATCCTAGGCAAATATCAATACGTTTTAAACAGAGTACAATTTGCGCAGCTAATTGATATTTCGCAATAATTTTTATGTCGCGACAAAAAGGGCTTCTGTCATGCAAGGAAATGTTTTACCATTTTCTGCTGTTTGATATCGATTGTCGTTAAAATATTTTGCCATAACGTAAGTGAGGAAAACGCTGGTTGTCCATAACCACCAACAAAGGTGGAGGTGTGTATCGCTGGCGGTCGCGACACGGCGACGCGTCCGTCACATTACCATATGCAAATGATACCTTTTATTTATACGCTTTGTCAACTGTACGCTAACAGTTTTTGCTTGTAACCAGTATACACTTAAATATTGAACAAGAGAAAAACAAGACGGCTATCACAACATTCTTACGCGCTAACGACTTCACTTTACCACCGTGGTGACAAAAAGTGTGGCGATTATTTTTGGCGCTTGTACAGCAGTACAGACCACACCAGACGACCAATTTGCACTTTAATGATTTCAAGCTTGATCATCTGCTAAGTGATCGACTGGATTCCTTCTGCAACTTGCGACTTAGTAACAGAAATTAATCATAATTTTATTAGCTTACTTAAAAGCAGGTGCATCGTATTAAAATGAACTGATCGCATTAATAATAACATGCGATGATTTTTTTCCCTCCGTCTCTCAGATCTCGAGCGACTGAAGTCTAAAATTAATATTTATGTGGTTTTATTGCCTTTTCTTCCTGACCATAAAGTGCTATTGCTGAACGATCCCAAATGAAATGTCGGCGTTTACATTACTGTGAAATAAACCATTGCAGGGGTATTTTCTTATTCCTCCACGGCTGAACACGACGAAATGTCTTTGTATGAAATTATCTAAGCATTTACTGAACGTTAAACGGTAATTAGAGTGTATTTTATAGCTTAACCTCCATCCAATGCTTACTTTAATTGTCTATAAACAAAAGTTAATTATTAGGACATAATGGAGTCGAAGTTAGCAGTAAAATGTAGCTACGAGTATATCTATTTACTTGCTGAGTTTAAATACCAGTATTGTATGTATTTCAATTAATTTTTTGAATCGTATGGTACCTAACCTTATAACTTGCTGTAGCGGGCAAGTTACGCAAACACGTGTTTCAGGACATTTTGGTAAAGTGACTTCCACGTTCAGGGATTTCAAGTCAATTACCGAAACGTTTTCAACCTTATAAGAAGTAAGTAGGCTTGAGAAATTGCTGAGTTTATGGCTCGTTTAGAGCTCTCAATAATATCATTGATTAGAGCCCGAATATTCTATATATTTCACTGTCTCTGTCTACATCGTTTTATTGAATTGTTTGTGCCAATTAATGAACAATCCTTCAATACGTCTTTATTATAAAGCAGAAAGTTAAAGCTGTTACCTTTGGGTACACCGAGGCGCAGTTGCTCCTTCTCCCAGGAGGCGAAGGTAGCTTTCAGCGCCTCGGCCATCTTCTTGTTGGTGCCCGGCGTGAGCGGCGGCACCTGCGACGGGATGTCTGTAACAAAACATAAATAAATCTTTAAATCTCTATTTTTTCATGAACATTACGCTCGTACGGAAAGATCCTCCGAAAGATTTATTTGATTGTAAAATGTTGAAATAGTTACTTTATCCTTAGGTGAATATCGATTCCTAAAACGCTTGTTTAGACAGGAACTTCTAACAACTCCCTTACCCTGATTTTGTTTTACTGCCACATCGTAGAAGCTATTTATTGTTTTAATATGCACTTATAATCAGGTTTCTTCATATGCAAGGGTGCTAGATATGATCTATTTGCAATGAGTTATTCATAAGCCTCCGGGTTATTTTAAACTATATTCACATATATAAACGAAACGCCATAGGTTCACCGTATGTTTTATGTTGGAAGTTACGTGGAAGCGAGTTCAATCTCTTGTCAACCAAGATCATTATCAATCGGATTAATTACTTTATCTACGGCATTTATACCGAGCATCGAAGAACAAATTAATAGCCAACTTTTTGAGTCTTGATGGTTTCTAATAAAATAAATCAGAGATAAACAAGCAAGATTGAATTTGTTGCGCGTGTGTGCGTGAGCGTCCGTGTGTAGTTCTTGCGCAGGTTTGTAGGCTTCATTCATAAGTGCGCCTGGTTTGTGCTGTAGGTGTGCGTGTGAGTGTTGGTGTGCGTATGCTGCGCGCGCGCACCTGCCGACCAGTTCTGAGATGCGGAGATTTGTGCACCTCTCCCACGGTCGGTGCCCGCTCGGCCTCTGATCTGCTCTAGCTGAACCTCTTTCTGATATAATTTAAATTTTTCTCTGTGTTCGTCGTTTTAGTTTCAATTAGAGCCAAAGAATTTTGTATTCCAATCACAATTAAGTAAAATAAGGCTCGAGATGCTGCTCGGCTCTTTGATGTTGTGTAAATGCAGTGTCTGTTTCAATAGTGTCATGTTTTGATGTCTCTAAATGAGTTGAAAGAAATGTTCCGTATGAAGACTTCTCAGATCTATTATAAAACTTGCTGTTAAACTTTTGATATTAAATGTGTTTTTATTCCTTCATTTTCTTGTGGTTGACTTGAAGACATTGTATTAACTTTTTGAACAACATCAGTTGACAAGATTAAAATCAAACCGCGCAGAAAATAACCTGAATAAAGTAACAATGGGGATTGCGAATTCTATTTTTGCCGTGGATAACATAAAGAGGTGTTCGATGCTGCAAGGTGGTCAAAGTCGCGCCGGTTGCGAATCACGCCTGCATTAATTACACCACTCTCGCACAATGTGATTTACTCGCACTATATATCTCGCGCAGCTGCACTTGACTCACGATTATTGCGCACACGCATCTTTTTATACTAACGCAGTTACAATGAGATAGGAACTGCGTGCTTTGATTGCGTTGTTAGTGAATTCTTTATCATTTTAGCTTTTTCGCAATTATTTTGTTACAATTTTCATGAAGAATTCTATCGATCAGGTTTAAACTATCATTAAATTGTTTACAGATCTCTGAATACAGCCTATATTTGCCAATTCACATTAAAATTGTTAAGAATATTTGTCGAACGATTCCACGTCGACAATTTGTTCTTGAAACGATTTCAAAAAAGTTCTCATTGCGTCTTGATGAATTTTTATTTACCTCAGCAGATATTAATGTTTCGTTTTAATTGAAGTATTTAAACTCATCTCTGTACATGTTATGTGCATTATACAATACGCTTTTTATGTTCATTGTAGTGATGATATTATATTATCAGTGCGTATAGAATATTGCATTTATCAGACACCTGCTCGTGCGATATACCAGCAAAGGTATAATACATGTAACTGATTGTGAGGCTCCTCGCTAACGAGCCTCCGGCCCTGAGTAATTGTAGAGAACTGATGGCTCTCTAATTCATATTTCTCTCAATGAAAAACAAAAAAAAAAAAACAAGTAGGTACTTTATTTTTATATCATAAAGATCAAAACATTCCCAACTAATTAATGATGTTACACATACTTTCACATCAAACAACTTGGTAAATAAAATAAAAAGTAAATAATATTTAAACTTATGTTCTTTCAAATTATTTTTAATGTAATAGAAAAGTCGTGTCATCAAATAGTTTTTAACAGAAATATTATGCACCGCCTCCGTGGTCGTTAACTCGAGTGTTGGGCTGGTATCAAGGTTGTTTTTTTTAAAGATGTAAGAACATTTATTCTCTTTGACTGTTATAAAGTTTGCCGAATGTGAGTATCATATGCGCCAGTAAAACTCGCTGTCGGACATTCTAGAGAAATAATTTGATAACAAGTAATGACTAATTTGATGTTCTGATAAAAATATGTTCGAAATAAACAGTTATTTCATGAAATGTGCTCTAAATTTGCAAAGTTTAAATCCGAAAGCTATCATCACTCTGAAGAAATAAATGTGCAGAGGGACGCTTGTTTATTGCTTGTATTTTATAATAACTTAAATAAAGCTAATTGTAATTATCCGCGGAGGATATTGCAAGAAGGTGGTGCCACGAATAACAGTCGTGCTTGGCATTAAGATCTGGAATGGTATTTTAGGCTGCACAAAAACTACGATGGCAAGACTTCCGTTTCCGTAATTAAAGTAATTAATCCCGAATGATTTCGGTTTAATTGTCGCGTAGTTTCCGATGAGCCCCATCCGTTGTACGATATTGTCACTGATAGCTTTTAAGTAAGAACGAAAAAGTGAATTACTTAATTACTTACGGCAGTTAGTTTATTTTAAGCAGAAGATTCTTTTTTATAGGGTGAGTGTACTATAGGTACACCTCTGCCCAACCCTTCGGGGAAACAAGGCATGATGTTATGTTTTATTTATTTTTAGGGTTCCGTACCTCAAAAGGAAAAAACAAAATCCTTATAGGATCACTCGTGTGTCTGTCTGTCTGTCTGCCCGTCTGACACAGCCAATTTGCTCCGAATCTAATAGACCGATTCATTTGAAATTTGGCACCCATATCAATTTCTGTTACCCAAACACAGACGTGTAATGAAAATAAATGATTTTTGAATATGGGGGTCATCAATAGGAGTTGAATAGAAAAATTTGAAAAAAAAGTTTTGTAAACTGTAACATTTCAAATGAAAGTGCTTGTTGTGAGGAACTCAAATATATTTTTTTAATAATAAAATAAATATATAAAAAACAAAAACTAAAAACAAAATTTAAAACTTTTAAAGACAGATAATATATGAAAATTAACCATGCCCTTATTTAGGCAATTTTATTTGCTTAATAACAGCACCACTTAACAATCTACAAAGTCATCGAGGTCTCCACAACATGTCGAATGTTCTTGGTATAGTTGCGGTGAAGAGAATCGTGAATGGCGTAGATAAGTGCACAAAGCACCGGAGATGCGCCGCGTGGCTCAGCCGTGCCCGAGGACAGGCCGCAACCTTCGCACTTTCGGAGTTTCGGTCGTATTTACTAATAATATAATAATAATAATAATACCTGCTTTGTTTTTGAATTACGAACTTTGACGTGATGTGTGTTTTTGAAAATGGAAAAGCTTGCTTTTATGTGTTGAAATAAGATTTAAGTACTGTCACTTTGTCTACGAGTAATATGTTACGGGTTGTAATAGCTAGAAAAGCGACCTGGAGAATTTTCACTATTTTTCAGAATGTTAACAAAGAATAATCTTAAGGTTTGAGAATAGAATAGAATAGAATATCTTTATTCTGTACACCATAATTACATGAGAGAAACATTTGAAACTATGCATACTTATTAGAATTCTTTGAAAGTTTGAACTTCATTTTATATCGCAAAGCAATCAACAAATTCCCAGTACCGCAAAATAAGAATGTATACAAGAACAATGCACGCAACAGGCCGCGTTTCTTTACAACTCCAACACATTTCACATTATGCTAATGTTCGGTGGTTTCACAGTAACAGGTGGCCGACAAGGGTTGTTCGAGGGGAAACATAACCGACACTTGTTGCGTCGACTTGCGACTAGTAATTCCACATTGATAAACAAATGTAATGACTCCATTATGTCCCGTGTTTATCTAGACCGAGTAACTTGTAAACGACAATTATTTCCAGGTAATTTTATGTTCTAGTCTAGGTAGCTTTATATCTAAATTGTTTTGGGAATAAGTGAAGGGAACAGCTGCTTTGGAATCGAGAATCAATCGACGAATTATTTTCAAATTATGTGCTTTTGCAATCATCGAATGTAATAATAGGCATCTATTTTGTGGACTGTAATTTCTTATATGACTTTGGACTTTACCTTATCTTGTAGGGGAAAATGTGGCGAGGATACATGAATATGTTATGTATATCTTCATAGTCAAGCAATCTCTACCGCGGCGGCCGCCACAATAGCGAGCCAGAACAAAAGCTCGCGCCATTTTTACCGAACCCATTGTTCACCGTTTGAACTTGGAACGTCGCGTGACGTAAACGGCGCGTGCACTGTTTCGCATTCAAATCGCCTTCTTTTTGCTTATAATTATACTATATAACATTGCAAAACGATCATTCTTGCTAAAAGGCGCGATTAAAGTACTACTTTGTAAGTAATTTCCATATGAATGCAACTCTCAATTTAGAAAGACTTCTTTAAAAAGGTTTGCTTTGACATTCTTTGAGTGCTTTATGAACGGTAGTTCGTATTAACTTAATGCTTCGTAATTATAGTGACCAAAAACTAACAGTTTGTGACTAATCTTATTACCCTCATACCCTGCGACATATATCGTTACTGTGTGAAGCCAATTATTGTCTGTAAGTATGCATTTTGAAAAATTGTTCATTTGGTTACCGATGTCACCCTTCCAGTCGTTGAAGCGTGGAGGAGGGTATGCCATAATGCGGTAAAATTGTTATTGTTCAAACGGTTCCCTGCTCACTGACGCAGAAAATGAACGTTTTGCGTATGAGTTGTAACTACTTTTATTTAATACATTAATATTCGTTACGCTGCCCAACCGTTGCTGTTCTTTAATAAATTGTAAGATTCCTACAGGATCCAGGTAATTTTAAATTAACCATGCAAGGCAAAAGTAATATGAGTTCATTATATTGTTTGAATGCACATTTGTTGTAAGTTGTAACATTTCTAGCCCGATATCAGAGGTCCTCATCGTTTTTACCTTCCGAGGTGGAGAATCTAACAATGCTCACTTATCTTTCAGTGATCTGTGGCTACGTTGATCACGAACGTAGGCGACGGACCTTTGCTCAATGACAGAGGCGGCACGGCCGGCCGCTGCGCGCGCGCATCATCTCATTGAGTGCGCACCGGATGGGCCAATCAGCGGCGTGAATGGACGCCCCCGCACTGCGCTGCTGCTGCTCCGCGTTATTAGCTCCCGTACTAGATGCCACTGTTTCTTTGTTATGCCCGTAAATTGTTATGACTTTTTATGGCCCAAAGAATGTGTTGAGTCGTAAATCCGTTGTTTGCCTCATTGATAGCGCTATTGTTCGTCGCATGAGAAAACGTGCGTCCTCAGCTACTGCATTTGGACCGGTCACATAGTTGAGCTTGTTAGCTCGGAGGTGACATGTCCGCTACTCGCTTGGACACCAGCGCGGACGCAAGCGCGGTGCGCGATGCTCATGCGCACGTTTACGTAATGTTTGGACGGAAGCGGGGTGGCTATTATTTTAGTTTATGGCGTTCAATTAAATAAATGTATTTTTGTATTCAATTAGCAGTTTGATTTGATGTTTTAGGTTGTCGAAGGATGCTTACATGGAGGTAAGAAACTCGTAAGCTCCAAGGGTCTGGCAGACGGTTTGATACTTTTATGTTTTGTTAATTTTCCGGCGAATTTGTTTAGTGTCCTCCCACAATCAACTACATGTGATCAAACACGATCAATAGGCAGCACATTAATCGCAGCAGTCGTATGTCGGGGTCGATTAACAAGCAGCCAGTTTGTATACAAACATTGTATCCAGTTCTCAGGTTATGAGCACGCAAGGTCTTTACTTTCAAGATCAGCAGAGCATACGAGGAGCTAGTCATAATTACGGTAATGGTTGGCCGAGTGTTGCTCAACAGAGCGGCTGTCTGTGCCCTAGCGAGTAGCGGAGCCGGACACGCTGTGTTTCAAAATACAGTGATATTAAAGGAAATTGAGTTGCGATATGATGCGCTGTTGGATGTTCGGCCCTTTGGATTATTGTATAGTTTTGTGGGCTTTGTATCAAGTTTGTAAGGTTTTTGGGGCGAGGGAAATGAGGAGCGTCTTATATAAGATATGTAGGACTGTCGTTAAAAGTAGGAAGATTCAAGTATTCCAAATTCTTGTTCTTCTATCCTACGACTGTATTTCCCAAGATGAGAAAAGTAACTTAAAGATAGCAAGGTATTGCGACGTTGCGAGGTTGGCGACGGCATGTGAAGCCAAGTCAGAGGCCCATGTGTGGCTTTAAAACTCTGACACTAGGTTAGTCACTAACCACACGATAATAAGAAGCAAGGTATTTGTAAACGGCCTGCTTCACGCACAATAATTTCGCAATTTCTACCACAACCTGTCCAATATTCTGTAAACTTAACAGAGCCATAGGTAATAATTTAGAAAATGAACGTTTTCATATTTTTCTTTCGGTCACGGCGCGTTCACATTCGGGACAAGTGCACGCGAAACCGAGAGCGTTGTGCGGTTGCATCACTAAAGCGAAGCGAGGATCATGCGACGCCAATTTTGTTACGATTCCTTCGACCACGATCCATATTTGAAATTCGAACGTTATTGTGGAGCAGTTGACTCTATGGTTTGGTTGATCCATATTGTTTGGTCGAGTTTTTGAAGAGAAACTTCTTAGGCGGCGATTCGATAATTGAGAGTGAAATTTCAAGGACCCGTCACGTTTATTATGGAGAGAGAAGAAAGAAATAACTCTTTCTCTCTCTCTTTTCTTTCTTTCTTCTTAATTTTTTAAGAAATTTCACTTCTATCACGTGTACGGTGCAGTTCGCGCAATTTTTTGTGGTCTTGTGAGTAAATTCAGATAGTTTTTGGTTAACTTGGTTGGCAGTGATAACTTACCTTTTGGCTTATTGAAAGCTTTCATCATGACTTTGATTCCCATGCCTGCGATGGCCGCCGTCGCCTTGATGAGTGGTCTGCTGCGGGCTCTTGAAGTCCGAATCACAACCCGCCAGCAGGCCGATATTAACTATTGTTCTTTCCACTTATATTTATATTTACAACGACTTTTTATACACTTACTTAAAATTTTAATAAGATCTTTAAATATCACACTGTTTCTGTTATTATAGTTTTTATCGTCAGTCTAAACACTCTTCGCTATTTTTCATTTTGGCGATGATACTAATGTCACGTCACGAAGGAAAAATTCATTCTTATTTTATCACTGTTCATTGTTTTTTGTATTCATTTAACAGCACCTGTTAATAAAGAACTATTATATGTAATTTTGTACTTGACTCCTATTTCTGCCGTTTGAGATGTATACGTAAACTGTTTGTAGAGGTAATAAATTAAAACAATGTTAGTATTAATCTATAGCAATAGCTATAAATAATAGCTGAGTGGTAATTAAGAGATAAACGATAGCGTGGTTGTATGATAATTGTTAAAAGTACTAGGCTAACAGAATGGAGGAGGAGGTATAGAGGTACACAAATAGTGGCAAACATTCCCACAGGTGTGCGGAACGATCCGATGCAGGCGCTTCCGGCCCGGTACCCCACTTACCCCGAGTGGTTCCCACCCTCGCACCAACCCTGCCGCGTGTAACCCCGCGACTGCAGCGGGGTTGTTCTCACGCAAACCACTAGCCCGAGACTGATCATTTTGCTAACTTAGTATCGAACTGTCAAAGTCAATTTAGTAACAATGTTAAGAAAGTTAATATTCACTCTAGGCAAATACGCCATAACTACAAGTTACGGTACGATGTTAGATTCAAAACATTTTTTCATTTTATGTAAATTTAGTTTCGCAGTAAGTGAATTGAATTAAATTAAATTCAGCCTGTTTTAATGTAAATTGTGCCCAAGTAAGAAGTTATAAGTTATGTTTGACTAAAACAAGATTATATTTGTTTTTTCAGTAGGTACTTAACTGTATTTTTCCATCCTTTAGAGTTATAAATAAAATTATCTACATGTATGGTCAACCTGTTCAACATGTAGTGAGCATTCGGGAGTTATAATGAACCATAATTGTCATGCTTATTTCGTTGTGCGTGACCACGATATGGGTACAATTACAATAATGTTGACTATGAGAGCTGTAACGGAAAAACAAGAACAGGCTTTTTAACTACACTTTCTAACAACAAATATAATTTCAATATTAAATTGAAGTTGTGTTGTTTGAATATTAATTATTCCACAATTGATATCTACTTAATATCATGTGGGTATTGAACGGAATTTAATCACAATGCAGTCAGATAATTAGCCGATGTTTATGTTCTTATTATTCATAGTCATAACATTTTCAAATAACCAATAACTGAGCGACACAAATTGGTACTACAAACCCCATCGAAAGTTCAAGGGTTAAGTACCAGTAAACATCTTCATTTCGCTTTATTAAAAAATGTTCCATGAAAAGGGGTTCAAATGCTTGTTTTATTTAAAAAAAAAAGTATTGCCACAAGTGATTAATGATAATCTGTTAAGATGCTTTTCAATGAATTTATTTTCGGTTCACACGGTTATAGACCATATTTATTTTTTGGTTATTTCAAGATTATCTTTGGCACTAATTTATTTTTTATTTATAGATTATGTAGATAAGAACATCAGTTTAGAATTTATGTTTGTTGTTGCAAAAACGTTTCTCACGCTTTTAGATAGTTACCTACGGCAGTGATATTCAAAACTTAGTAGTATAACATAATGCTTTAGGTACGTAGGTTTCAATACAATTGACATAGTCAATCAAACATACTTTAGTCATGATGGGGGCGACGAATTGTCTCTAATCAAAATCACATTTAGGAACATAACTGTCATGTTATTGGTCGAGGATTTTATTGGACAAATGACGCTGTATGAAATAATAAAACTGAACGAGAAGTTTGAAGGGCACGGCATTAAAATGTTGAAAGATCGCTCTTTTAAAATGTTATAGTAAGCAACTCTGCTTAAGATTAATTAGATATAGTCACATACCCATGTAATTCAATCATTCAAATCGTATTATATGCCTATTAAAAGCTACTGCAATCCAGATCATTAAATCCAATACTGAATAAAGCGAGAGAATTTCTATTGACGCTTGAGACGAGTCCTTTGTGCCCTAAGTAGTAGCATTCAATGAGTCTAGTTGCTCGACCAATATTGGAGGACAATAGTCAAATAACGTGCTGCTCACAACGGGCGTAAAGCGAAAATTATGTTTAATAGAGGTCAGTCCAGTTGTACGTCTGTTGACTTCGTGATCTTTGGAATGATTTTGAAGGATAATGATGCAATGCGTCGTTTGTTGTGAATGGAGTATTAGAATTTAGTTGTTAATGTGGACTTACAAAATGTTGTTCTGAACATATCTAGTTCATGTATAACATGAACTTTTCATAAAAAAAACAGAATCTTTTTCGAGTGTCTTCCGCATCGTGCGTTTGTTCAGCGCCTACGCCACGTAGGCGCGTACGCCGCGTAGACTCGGCGTAGCAGCTGCGTTGACACTAAGTTGTCTGAACAGTTTCATTCCATACACTAAAATTACTAACAAGACGGATTCCGTCGAGGAAGTACTGTTGGTAATTCGGTATTACACTAGTTATTTCCTAAATATTCCATCCACGATTGTATAAGCAAGACCCATTAATTGACTGTAACCCTTCTAATAATCTGTGCAGTACCATTGAGTGGGTCGGATAGTTTCGTATCTATTACAGGGCAGTTAGTGCGTGTGTCTGTATGCCAGCGTGTCTTTGTGTCTATGTGTCTGTGCGGTTAATCGTGTGGTGTGAGCACAGATTGGCCGGGGCTCGGGTCAACTAACTCGATTGTCGCGCCCAATTTGTCACCCCACGCCTCAATGACACCGACCGCATTACATTTGTCTCTTATTTGTTACTAGATTACATTTTGATCACGTTCTATGACATTAGGATCCCTTTGTTTGTTATTACGCCGCGTCTTATCGAAATACTAAATCATTTGGCAATCATCAGGCAAATCTAATACAAATTGAATTAAGCATCTATTTTTCTCAGTCTATCGTTTCATTTTCGCTAATTCTAGGAAAAGATCACGTGTATATTTAGTGATAACAATGTTAAATAACAAACGATGCAAAAGCCTGGCGAGTAGTCGAGACCAATAACCTACATAAGTGTTAATGTACAATATAACCGAATGTCGTGCGACACTAATTGATGGCTCTCGTCTAGCGGCATTCATGAAGCAAATATGTATTATTTAAGTGTTAGGTGTGCGGAATGAACCCGCGGTCAAATGGGGTCGCATCTTCGACCCCATCTTAATGGGAAAGTGGACACCCGCATATCTGGACCGATGATGCAGACGGACACTAATTCGGTTGTAGATTTTAATATTTCTAAATTAAGTGGATTTACGATAACTGCGGGGGACCAATCGTGCGATGTAACGGTCATATCGAGCAGATACTTGGTATTTGGTGAAGACTGAGAAGACAATTTCCGATGCAGTTTTAAAATAAAAAGTAATAAAAGTTGTCTTTATGGGTTTCTTGACAGAAATGAGGCAAGAGAATTCATTTATTCAGCCACTAGCTACATTGTGATGCGTTCGAGAACTGGTTTGTTCCCGCGCCGCGTATCAATGCATGTTTTGATTTCGGCCAAAGTATTCGCGAGATTTTGCGCGGTTTTGCACGGATTGCGCGCGCATCAACAAACATGGCGACAATGGATGCTTCGGCGAATCGAGTGACGCGGGACGCACGATTCAAATGTGGAACAATGCGAGCTTGTATAACAAGAGCTAACAATTCGGCGGGTTGTTTATGTGAACAATAGCAATAGATTGTGCAGTTTGTGCGCAAGCAAGCGAGCTTTTATACTTTGTTTAGTGTTGCCACATAATATTGATCGTAACATTGTTAGCATAAACCTGAGTCAATATTAGCATGCGATCAGCGTAAATTCTTTGGGTTTATGTAATTTTGGTTTGTTGAATCTGTAAGTTGTTGTGTTAGGCTGGCCGTGTATTGGTTGGTTCTGGCTGGCGTGTCGAGGCTGGGTCACGCGGGGCGCAAGTGATTTGACCTCCGACCGTTCAATTAAAACGTTATTACGGACTGACTCGCTCTGCTCCGACTCATATTGTATCACTTTTGTTGGCACATACATATTTGTTTTAACTAGTAGCTAGGGTCAAATGGCTATGAATCCTCATGTTACTATTTCGTTTTGTAGGGATGAGTAATTATAAGTTGAACTTGTTTGTTTTAGTTAATTATTCGTTTTTTTTTCAGCGTTAACGTTTTTTTTTTTACTGATTCCTTTTATGATAAAATTAATAACTATCGAGTTGAAATTAGGTGTCTATTCCAAAAAAATATGTTCATAATGGCCACTGTAAATAATCTTAGTAACTTTTAAGGTGTCTTACGCGGTTATAGGCCGATAGTATGTAGACTCAAAGGGACATGAATAAAATTGCTTATTTTGATTTAAAAACGAAAACGTTGAACGACTTTTCCTAACTTGGCTACGTCAAGAAAACCTATAAGTAACATACATACCTCTACAGTCTGCACTGGTATACTTATATCTAAAACATGAAAATGTTTTTGCTTATTTAGAAATCTCTTACTGTGAATGTGTTTCGAAATATGAAATTAAAGTCCAGTAGCGAGGAAAAGGGTTATCTGTCGACAAATTAACGTCACATTCCATAGACAAAAATGA
This sequence comes from Agrochola lota, assembly GCA_947364205.1. Lineage (NCBI taxonomy): Eukaryota > Metazoa > Arthropoda > Insecta > Lepidoptera > Noctuidae > Agrochola > Agrochola lota. The sequence continues at coordinate 11,384,511 of OX376235.1, read as the reverse complement.
TTTCGAGCGTTGGAATTTGGCAGCGCAGGCTGTGTGAGACGCGAGATTTTCCGGCACCTCTCTAATTATCGAGAAAAAACATAATTGTAGAACGGCTGTCATAAAACAGCTATGGTTTGGGCGACATTCTGTGGTGTGGGTGTCTTAGAGATACGGCCGGGCGTGTGGATACGAGGCGTGGGGCTGTGGGGCGGGCTCGGAGGCGATTGGCGAACGCCTCCCAACGCCCACGCACGCGCGCACTGCGCGAGAAAAATCTTCGCGAGGAAAACTCCACGAGTTCCATATTCTTAATGTTTGTTTACAACACGTGGGCGGCATAATAGTCGTTCGATGACTTGACTTGGCAAAATGGCGACGGCGGTTTGTGAACAGATTATTGGTCGACATTAAATAAATTTTCTTTTCGAAAAAAACAAAAAATGTAATGAAATACGAAGAACAGTTTAATGTCCTGAAGCACCGAATAAATTAAACTGTTGAGGCATTTAGATAACATTGTTTTTTGTCTACACCACATTATGCTAAAACATAAAAAACAGAAGTGTGTCATCGTGAATTCAGCCTAATTTAAAACAGAACACAACTTGAGTAGGTACAATTAACTTTTAGGTAACGTAATAAAAATTCAAATTCCATTCGCAAAATGTTCGTTTAGGAGAATAAATATAAACGCGTTAATTAGACATTAAAATGGATGCATTTTCAGTACTTTTGTATGTTAATTCATTTGGTATAAGGTTAAGTTCAGTGTCGCAACCGCCATTTTATGTAACACAATGTGGACATTTAAGTATGTTCATTTGGGGACAAACGTTTTCATGTTAAGTATTCCACAAATAAAGATACTTGTATATTGGATGTATAAGGTTTGATTGAAGAATAATAAACGTACGATTTCCATAAGAAATGAAACATAGACCATCAAAATAACAGACACATAAACAACACGACAACCGAAACTAAAATACTTTTCAGATGAAACAATTGTGAGGTAATTAACCCTTTAATTTATGGAAATTGCCACGTTGATAAAAGTCAACACAAAAAATAAAGTCCGTTCACTTTTATGAACAATTGTTACACGGTAGATACAGCACTATCATTTTTAATTTCGACGGCATCCTTTTGTTGTTTTACTGCCAGCCAGTTTGATGGGCAGAGCTATTATGCGACACTGTTACATACTTTTATTAAAGTTACTCTATTTAGTAGCTAAAGAGTTACGATGGTCGTAAACTAATCTGTCACTAAAAGTAGGAATACGGAAGAATTAATTTTAATGCTGATACCGGTGAGCTTCTTCGTTCGGATATCCATTTCGTCACTCGGAAAATTGGGTCGTCGCGGGCGCAGCGAAATGGGCGTTCAGTCTCTCACCAACATTAGTGACTATTAACATCGTGTTAACGTTCTTTTAAAAATATCAATCCTCATAAAACTACTGATTTATTTTCGACATTATAAAACTTAACTAATTGTATGTTATTAATGGCTGTGTTATTGTCCTTCATTAGTCAAAGTTTCAAATTTTTATTTACTTAACTCTGCTAAATTAACATTCTATGGAGACTGATTTTGAAACTGAGAAGCGATTGTCGTCCCACTCTAAAGAACATTGTTCACAAGAAGCTTTAAGCTTTAAGAAGCTTTTAATAAAGGCAGTATTCGTTTATTCATAAAAAAACTAGCAAAGTTTAGGTTTTTAAGTAATACTGTTTGGATACACGTTACTACAACAAATAATAAAATTCAAATACAGTTTGTTACGAAAAAAATACAATAATGATAACATTAGGTACCTATTTCGTAATATGTCATCAATTATGTATGACCGCTCTGTAGAGCAACTGCCTCGCTATCAATTGCCATTCGTCGCAAGGCTTAACTTTGAGCTAAATGAGGGATAAGGTATTGTTTCATTGTCAATATACTGACATGAATAAAAAATTGTTTCAATTTGAACATGGACAATGTTTTTGATTTTAATATTTTCAAATCGATGAGCATTAAACTTTAATGTGTGCAAAAGAGTGCATATACAATGAAATGGTAAAATTTAGTCGTTCAAGATTTCCTAATTTTCTTTAAAAAGCAATAAAAAAGCATAACTATCTATTTTCCAAGAAATTTTGAGACATTTGCAATGAAATCAGAAATATCTAAAAACCAGCTTCGACTTCTCTTTTTGAAACTTAGCTTTTACAAGTGGCAACAGCGACTTGACTTTTCGCTGTAAGTACAAAGACGATATTTTCAAACGGTTTGCTCATTTCGTTTTTAGAACAGCTAGTGAGGGGACCATTTGAATTTGAATGCTAAGCGTTCAGTTTAACGCTCCTTTGTGAGTCAGAGGGCACGGTTCGCTGGCTGCGAAAATTCGACGCGTAGGTACATACACCTCGCGTTTCGGACGAACGATGCGAAACCTTTTATGCATTGATATTGTAGGCAAGCACTTAACGTTCTGAAATTGTAATTATTGAGAAATATTCCCAGTTGAGAAATCGATAAGTCGACGTAATTGGGTAGCTCGTTATGCGTGTTGATACCTACATACAAGGAAAATGTTGAATTTTGTCGTGTTTGTGCTATACGAATCTAGCAAGTGCCTAAGGTAAAAGAAGTAATTGGGTATATAATAATCACCAAGTAGGAAGGTTACACCATAATTAGTTCGTGTTTTGTAATAAAGGTAGGTATGTCATTGATAATACTCCCAACAATATTGACTTGTTCTCATAAGGGTAAATTATTGTATTCTTCTGAGAATAAAGTTATCTCAAACCTCAAAATAATGTTGAGCTCTACATTATATTTCAGCAAACGAAATTCTTCATTTTTTTTGGTCATGTTGAGAGTATGAACGAAAGGCAACTTTTTGTTTTTTGTTTGTTTTGTGACTAACCTGGTGTCAGAGTTTTAAAGCCGCCCATGGGCCTCTGACTTGGCTTCACATGCCGTCGAGATATATCTCTCAGGCATCAGTCATCAGGTTTCCTCACGATTTTTTCCTTCACCGTTTTTGAAGCCAGTTATAATTATACAGTACGCACATGAATCCGAAAAGTCGGAGGTACGTGGCTTGGGTTCGAACAAAAGGTATTTACAAGGCAGATGTGAGTGGAAATACCGGGAGGGGACGCCCTAGGAGGACGTATGTAAGTGCCTGATGGGAGTTCCCATTGGCAAAAATGAGAAACTTCCATACAGACCTAGGTACATCCTCTATTTAATCCCTTGAATTTTCAAAAATTTCTTCCTGAGTGCTCACTTTCGTTATATAAGGAGCTCTTGTGCAAAATTTCGCGCTTCTAGCATCACCCAGCGGTTTAGGCTGTGCATTGTCTGTCAGTGACTGAATGAATTCAAGATTTTATCGAGTAGATTGTATTTAATTTTTGACACCATAATGTTCCATCTCCTCAGGTCATTCCCATGGAGGAGTTCGACCTGCACTTAACAGGTGACATCCACGCAGTGACTGTCGCCAACAATCCCCTCTCTCCTCACTTAATGAATTTAAGATTTGAATTCAGTAAGTAGCAGGTGGTTTTCTGTAGTTTCTGCATACCCTCATGACAATAAGGACTGATTTTATGTATGTATGTATGTACCATCGAAGAAGTTCATATCTAACCACCGTAAAGACTATTCTTGCTTGCAGCGCTCGGCGGCTATAGAACCGGGCCGGTAACAGATGTGGTCATCGTATTCACGGGATTTTATTTTGAAACTGGTTAGATATGAAGTAAGTATATTAAATTTATCATAATTTTTACTTCTATTTTTATCATGTATTTAATAACTATTTAAATCATTTTAATAATGAATGTAACCACTATTTTGCTATTTTAATTAGTTTTTTTTTTGTCTAGTAAATACAAATGATGTGATTGCACAAAATGCAGAATCTATTGATTGAGATTTGAGAAGACACTGGTCCCTGTAGCACAGGTGATTTTACCTAGCGCAGGACCCAGGGCTTCACGTTGTTTGTACACATTTTTTATGTCAGAATGTATTTATTATTGCAAGAATTGTCAATTCTTAATGAATACTTTCTTCCTCAATTACAAGACTAGAAATTGCAGTAGGTATTATGATGAATATCTTAGGTATTAATAGGTTACTACTGTTATGATCCCAACACTGATTTGAAGCCTTACATGCATACACACAAAATCACATATCCTACACAAAACTGTACTGTACTCGTATAATTATCTATATTTACTAAAAACATCGTTATTTGAATTAGGAAATGTAATAAGCAAAACGTCTCATGTTTGACACGAATCAAATTCTATTGAATACCTTATGAATGTTTGTTGTCAAAATTCGATCATATGACGTTGCACATGCGCCGGCGCAAGCTATTGTGTATACTTATAGTAAGTATACAAGTTATTATAAGGCTTTTGGCGCGTGACTGGAACGTTAAAATGTTTACTTTGAGATTACATAGTTAGTTCTCTGGAAATAGTCTAAAATAAACCATTAATTTGTAATTTATTGTAATATCTATGAGAATTTGATTCCACAAACGAATAAGTTTTTGAAGATGTCATTGCTGCTTGCTACGCACTACTCTATCGTTTCAGTAAAAATAAGTTGATATATCAGTGTCCTGTCTACTTGTAATAAATAATAATATTTTAAGCAATGGCAAATTAACGGAACTAGGAAGTATCTAAAAAGTATCTGTTAGTAATATTAAGTTACATTGAAGTTCAATTTACATAACTGAAAAAACATGGTTCTAATCAAAATGTGCAAATGGCAAAAATAAACAAAACGGCCAGACATGTTGTTTTTCTGCCCATCTCGTATGAAAGCCTCATCGGAAAGGTTTCTTTAGAGTAAAAAAGTGTAAAAAACCACAAGTAGGGGATTGTAGGACGGCTTCAAAATAAACACCTGTATCCGTTGCCGGGACACAGGGTTTTTGTGTTTCCCCCACAGTGTGTACAGGTCCTTAGACCTGTAACGTATGCACCTATAGTAACTGCCAAATTTTGTTTATGAAGCGAACTATAATTAGGCCTACAGATCGTTTCTTGTTTTATTTTTAGTTTGAAATTGCTTTATCTTTGACGACAAAAATAAATGATTCCATAAAAACAAATAAACAATAATAAATGAAGTTCTATTTAAAGTATGTTGACGTGAGAATATGTTGAAACGAAAGAAAAAGAAAATTATTAATATAAGTTACTTGAAGTTCGAATTGACATTGTCACTAAATCGGAATGGTACAACTGATACTTACAAAGTGATAAAAATGACAAGTATTTTGTAAATTGTTATTTATAATCTGATAAGAACTATTTATAATCTAATTTACATTCATAGACACAATGAATCTTCACAGTCTCTCAAATAAATGTTATTTAAATCAGGCAGACTGAATTCGAAGAACAAAGGTAATTCTCGCGAAGTTTTTTAACCATGAATCGAGCGAGCAAGCGTTGCTGTACAATGTTAACCTTTCATTTGTTACTATCAATAGAACCAGCCAAAATATAACATTATTGCAACATTAACATAATCGCTGAAGCGTAGATCTGAACTCAGACTAGTCCAAGTATGAATCATCGGGAATTTTCGATGCAAAACGGATTTAGTATGGAGCATGTAAATGAAAACACAACTAATTACTTAAAGGTACCTCAAATGGGTTCTGACGATGTTCTTATCTCGCTGCTATTGTTTAACACGCCTCTTTCATTCCCACGGTCGCGCACAGGCGGCGCAGGCGACTGATAACGCGGCGTACCTGCGTCGTGGCGGCGGAGAAAACGCCTCGTGGAATTCTCACTATGTGAGTTAGCGGGAAAAGCGCTTGGAAATAAACTAATTGAAATCCCTACAGGATTTATTAGGGCCGCCTTAATAGCGCGCTTAATTGTTAGCCTCTACCACTAGTTATGGTAGAAAGTCCTCCTTCACACAGAATGGCCCAAGTGATTTATGTTCAGCATTATATTAGAACTATTTCTCAACCACTTAGGTGCTAAGTGGCTACAACTTGTAGTTGAAAGTAGCTAATTATATTGCAAATTTCATAGGTGGTAAACGTAAAGTTGAAATATTATTATTTCGTAGCGTATTACACTGAAAGTTATTTATTCAGCAGGTGCAATATGTTCCAATTAGTGTAACAAATACTGTATGTTTACTTCACAAATAATTAGAGCAAAACAAAGTTAATAATACACTAAATAAATAATAATATTTGGCTTAGGTAGGTATGTATGCTTTAGCATTCTCATGAAATAGTCCCTGGAAGTTGGTTATCGCGGTTGATTTGTGTTTGTACCTACCCAATTGATAGTGAAAGATATAAACCGAATGTGGCAAACTATGTACTTACACAATAAATACTACAAATATACAGTTTGGTATTCATCTCATGAGGTCAGATATCGCATTGTTGAATTTAAATATTTAAATGGAACGGCATCAAACAAAGAGCAGGGCCGGGAGTCAAGTGCAAAATTCACAGCGGCCCACGCTCCCCGTAAGGACGGATTATATGTACTAGGTATATGAGCCGAATCCATTATCCAATGACGTACACCAATTACCCATTTAATGCAATTTGGGCCATTGTAAAGTTGTCCAGGCCGAGTTCTCGTACATTCCCGGCGACACTCACTCAAAAGCACCAATTAGAGAAATCACTAGTGAGCTAACACTGTGTGGACACAGGTCGATCGTTCGCGGTCGTGTTTGGAACCGGTCATGTCAAAATTGGAGTAGTATCCAGAGAGTGGAGTGGCAAGGTGTGCGCGCGCGTGCGTCGCTGTGGCCGGCGAGCGACTACTCGCAGCTGAATGGGCGCTCGGCGGAGGGGCGAAGCTCGCACCGTCTCACTCCCAGCGAGCTTACGAAAATCACCAATTGCGACTGTCCCCTCATTAAACGAGGTAATTTCACATTACAACGACACACTTGTAGTTTCGATACGCGTCGAGCCGGCGCCGCGGGTGCACTAGATACCCGCTGCCCCGGGATGTGACTCGGTTCGAGGTGACGTGAAAGAGTACGAGGTTTTTTTTAAGAGCTTCCGATCGAAGCTCCGGTACATCGTTAAGCATCCGGTGCCACCTGCTCGCACTCGAGAGGAGACTGCGCGTTAGAAGGAGATGAAGTGATCGATCAGAACGCGGACCGGATGGCGGACTCGGTTATGAATGAATCGGCCGTCCCGCTCTGGCCGGTACGCTTGCGTAACGCAGTCTCGCTCCAACGCAGGTTGTCGCCGTAGAGGAAGTGAAAGGGTCGGGGGGCGTAGTAAATATTGCGCTCCGAGTATCCGTCGGGAGTATTTTCTAAAGGGCCTCGGTTTTTGTGGCACCATAAAGTGCAGTCCACCGTCTTCATTCATAGATTTGCACACACGCAACACATAGAGTCGGTGCATTCCTCAATGAATAGTAACGCTCATTAACATTAATCTGCTAAAGCTTACAATCTACAATAATGAACAATCCATGTTCAAGCAGGACGATTACATAGTAATATCGGTATACTAAATTGCACAATAATGTTCTATAGCAGGTTACAGGTAGGCAGGAAATGGTACAAATTGGCAGTAACGTAGAGTACCTCAATTGATTCTTGACTATGATAAATGAATGAAACTAAGACAGGATGTTATGCAGGAGGCCTGTAGAGGGGCTTAATGAAGAACGACAGAAGTCCTTCATTGTTGAGGCAAATACTTGAGAATAAGTCAAACTCATCAGTTTGAAGTGCGCTCAGTTTGTGTTGTTTGTAGGTGTGTCGCTGGCTCGCTGGGTCAGACGGCGTGTTCATTGTTCACGGTATTGTTATCTGCGGCGAGGTGCGCCCGCGCCTCGTCCCGTGTCAATGTTTGGTTGACATCGACACCACGTGGAGGCCCTTTGATCACGGCAAATATTTTGACATCAGCTTATACTGGGGACTGGAGATCTGATGTCAAAAGTAACAGGTAGAAGATAATGGATAAATCAAAGAATAGAGATACAATCTTTGATCAAAGAGATTAGGGTGACAAACGGACTTGAAGTTTTCGAGTAGATAAACAGCTTGTATTTCTTTTAAATATGCAAACAATATTTATTTCTCAAGATCTTCGCAACGTAAAGAACTATTTCTCTAGTAATATATCAGTGTCTAGTCCACTTAATACAAAAGATAAAGATCACTAATTTATACCGGTTCCAATTCTACGCAATTAACATTTTTTTCTCACTCCACATTGATTGGATCTAATAAATGGAGATTTTAAAATTTGAAGTTAATTTTTATTGAATTATGGAACATACAATCCTGGCGTTAAAGATTAAAATCGTTTTTTCGATGGTAATGGTTAAGAAACGCAACTTATTTTCGAAGGGTTTGCTCAAAGCAAATAAAAGGCTTACAATTACCTTTCACTTAAACAAATAGAGGATGTGGTCGGTATTGTCATCATGGCTCGGATATTGAATCACAAACTTGTTGAGCGTATTTTTTGGACATCTTTAAGACTCTTAATTTTCTCCATCCTGATGAATATGTGTAGACGGGAATCATTAAAGACAAGGTAAGTACCTATCTACAATGTTCGGATCATGCTTAACAAAAGTATTCCTTGTTCCCAGAATAACACAGTGATCAACAAGTTTGGCTGAACATAACTTAACTAACGTGGAAATTGACCGACAAATACCTACACCAACAAATATTCGCTCGCATCAGCATACCACGTTCGCAACAAAGAAGTAAACCATAAACAAAGGGTAAATCAGATCAGAGCATTAAGTTCAAGTGCTTCTCGCCACAAATCAATGAGATCCCGTCGATGCATGTAACCTCTGAGCGCCAGGTGCTACGCGGGAAGTCGTCCCCCGCCCTCCCCCGCCAACCTCTCCCCCCGTACGATCCTCCACGCACACACACAAAACGCAAGAGGAAGTGCACACACACAGTCACAACACCTACGTAGTGACGTAGAGATCAATGCGGCTGTGTGTTTCTGTAATTTATTAATGGCTTGCATTTGCGTATGCGCTGCTTGTTGCGCATGAAAAATGGCAGATATAAATATGAATTGAGTGGACGCTAATTCAAAAGTATAGTCATTTAAAGCGCTTGTTCTTGACGCCTGAAAAGAGCCGCCGTAAGAGCTTTTGACAACTTAGTTCAGTGCAGTATTTATTGCTAACAAATGAATATTTCGTGATTTTGGTTCATATACGTTACATGATATTGATGACACATCTTTTTAAGTATCATATTTATTTTGTGATACTGATAAATTTCCGAGTAAAAGTTGATCATTTTCTGTTTGATTTTGAAAAATAAGTAACTTTAACCAACTAAAAAAAGAAGGCTCGCAAGTCGACGTGTATTTTTTTTGATGTTATTCTTTTATGCAAGATGGAATGATTAAAATATCGTAAATACTGGCACGCAATATAGAGAAAGAAGCTTAATGGTCCCTAGGTACTTGAATTGTTGAGAAAATCCGTTTATTACTTATCTTAAATCTAAGAAGTGACGTAGCTATTTGTTGCAAAAGATAAAAGTTAAGTCCATGTTGGTTAAGTGTTACTCATCGAAGGAATGCTTTTAAAAGTTCTTCTAACGTACAACATAGTATTGTGGCCTTCACCACTCACAATAGAAATTATCAACAGGTAGCTAAGGCCTATACAATGTGTCCTTCCGGTATCCGATCTTAACACTCACTCCTCTAAAAGAAACGTTATTGTGACGGCATAGAGCTGAAATTGAATTGTTACACAAAAGTCAAATAGGTCTACCTTTAAAATATTGAAGTTGGAGACACTTCACGGTATTTTGAAAGTTAGTTTCCTCAATTTAAAGCTCAGTTTTACATAGCTGTATTGTTCAGTAATGTTTTAGTCTAACTTGCACTGCAGGGTTACCCACCATCCGGTGTAAGGTGATACCGTGGGGAAGTGAGCCCCATTTCGGGGAAAGATAACCCCTCTATCATATTAACATAATTAAACGTGTTAATAAAACATTTGTATGAGTATTTAATGTTAAGATACAGTTATAATAATTTCGATGGAATTAAGATTCGCGTTTATGTCTTTTCAATGATGTTTCCGGTCTTGATTGAAGTGACGCTTTTTGTTGAGTTTGTGAGTGAAGATAAGATTTTTTATTGATGAAATTGTATAATTTAGACACATGATTTAACTAAAGTATACCATTTCATCAATAAAAAATCTTGAGTTCCTCTTTTTAACAGTCAGAATCAAAGTTTTCCGAACGTAAAAATTATGATAAAGTAATTATTGTTATCCAATAAATTCTCAAAACGTAATCACTCTATCTATTTACACTTACATTTAATTTGTAAGAAGTTTCTATTACAAAATAATTACAAACCTTCAGATTAATGCGATAAAGAAGTAGCTGTGACTCCAAATTTACATAAATTACTTCTAAAAAAATCATTTAATAGACACCAAGGTACAATCACGACGAGAAACTATAACCATAACTCAAACGAGAATAATAAAGTACCTCCAAATACCTACGTGGTAGTATTATGAGAAAAATTACACGCAACCGTATCTACTACATAAATCGTCCTGTATTAATTAAATATAATGGTTCACTGATACGTTTCTCTTCCCAAGTCGCCACTCATCGAGAACTGGTTCTTTGTCCATCCATTAATTTATATTGCCCAAATTAAATTAACATGAAATCTAAACATTATCTATGGAATATTAAACGTGTGTTGTTATCTCAGATTATTTCGAATTATCAACATTTAAGTAAAACAAAAACGAAATATACGACCAATTCACGTCATGAAAACCTATCACAAATAAACATAAACTTAGCTCAAACTGTTCAGTTATCAATAATGCGAAGCTCTTACAAATGAGGAGAGACTGGTACTCTTTATATAAGCAGCTCATTGTGGGATTACTCACGGCGAGGTCTAGACTTAAATAAAAATAATCACAAACAGTAAATGTCGAACGGAACCATAAAAAGTTGAGTAAAAGGCGTCGAAAGAAGGCAGCGAATTTTGAAGCAAACCAGTTTAATGAGGGTCGAATTTAAATACGAAAATAAAGCGGTTCCCACGGAGTCGGTCGCGGGAACGGAAGCCTTGCGATGTCGCGGCGACGACGCGACGCGGCGCGACTGCTCATATCGCGCGATCATCGCTCGACGCCTCGCGCACCGCCCTGCTGCACCGCAATCCGCAGCTCCAAGGTCGCACAGAACAATATAAAGGGACTAACAATGGTTTTGCAAATTGAAGTTTTATTAAGATAAACTTTTCTTACGAAACTCTGGTTTTTGCAATTTAGTAAATGGAAATTACTTGGGTGTTTTGGATTTCCAGACATACATTTTAATCATTCTTGGGAAATTATCAAAGATTTCCCAATATCCATTTCGTATTTTCAGGTTTCCCCACTTCAGAACATTAGGTACAGTCAGCATCAAAAGTTGATGACCACATTTAGATTTTCAAAATCACTGTACACCGTATTCACTATTAGCACTTCACTATACAGCGATTTTGAAAATCTAAATGTGGTCATCAACTTTTGATGCTGACTGTACTTAAACATGTTATGGATAAACCGAGTCGGAGGTCGATGTAATTGAGCATAGATATGCGATCACGGCTCCCGTGAAATTGATTCGATTAATAATCGTATTTCTCGATTTTTTGTCGATATAATTTGTTACGGTAAGCGGTAATTTATATCGTATGGCGCTCTGCAATCGGTAGCATTTTAGCCTCTGCTATTAATTATATAGGTCGATATACAATAATTGTAGGAACTTGAAAAAAATATTGGGTAAAAAATAATTCACCATAATTACGGTGCCTTCCTAGCTTCCAAAGCAAGTTTCAAAAGTGCTACATCATTTGTTAATGAATTAATAACTAGAGCTAAAGCCTGATAAAAAGAAGTTAATTGTAAATACAAGACAGGGATTACCTACAATCAAGTCTACATCTGTGTAAACTACTTTTGATGTACATCTCTAAATGTTTGTAATAGTTATTTTTCTCTCAACTATAGTTAAACATTCATTTATCTCTTTAGCATTGACCTGTTCGTGGAAACATCGCAGAAAGACAATTTATTTATTTTTCGAGATATACAATGTATAAACAAGGGCCGAGGTCCGATCGCTGTTTGAGCTTGCTTTCGATAATGTCAACATGCCTCAACGGAACTTGCTCCAGCCGAGCCGAGCCGCCAGGCGTTGACGCCGTCGTGTGCTTTACATAATCTACTTTTAAATCGTTTTCTACGTAGTTAACGACAAAGGAAATCTGCCTTCCGTTCATTCAAATCCTCCAGTTTATTTTGCAATTATTTAACAGTGTAGATCACTGGTGCGCTAACAAAAATGATATGTCTTATTAATTAAAATATACAACGTAACATCACACCTTGTTTCCGCAAAGGGTTGGGCAGAAGTATAGTACACCCACATTTCGCCAATTATGTTTTAGTCCCATATAATAGGGGGCGAGCCTATTGCCATCAACCGGGCACAAATCCATACTCCGGGCGGCTACTGAGAAATTCCAGATAGATAAATAAACCCAATAACACTTTGCTCGACCTGGGAATCGAATCCAGGACGTTATGCGTTTGCGCTCACTAGACCGACGAGGCAGTAATTAAAGTATAATAAGTTATTATTTCTATGTTGTGTTGTGTTAATATCAATTCTTTATTTATTACATGTGCTAACATCTGCGCTGATATAGCAATATGTCCGTACGAGTGATGTATGAGTGTACGTACGACAATGTCGCAACATCGCGCCTCATTGAGCACGAGCGTTGTGAATGACATGCTTGCTGGCTAGATGGGCGAGGTTGTTTGTCTTCAAAACTATGAATGGACCGGACCCGTTCTACTTTACTACGGACTCGGACGTATGTACTCTGTCGCCTCAAGTTATCGTTGAAATAACTCGTCTTGCTTCGTCTTGCTCCGATGTGAACGTTCGACGAATTCGAATATTGATTCGGAAGTTATTGTAATGCTCTCAAAATAGCGTTCTCAGAACTATATTACTTTACGCCGAAATCTGTCTTTGATTTTAACGGAAGTTGATGATTCTTTGCTAATACAATATGCTGGGCCGATGGATTCCTAGATTTATTGAATTACGACATAGTTTTCATTCACTTGGCACGAATATCTTTGATAAACTTTGTTGATAGTTGAATTGTTTAGCCTGCTACACAACCGATCCTACTGAAATTACTTAAGTTTTCCCTAAAAGCTACGTAATGGACATCATTGAGGACAAAAATCCTTAGTTGACCAATACGGGTACCCTTTTGTTACATATAATCGGCTGATATATTATTTTAGTCATAGTGTAGAGTTATTAGGTACGTTATGTTCCATTTCCGTGAGTCATTCATAAGACGTAGTATATTTCTCAACACTAGCACATCGTTGTAGGCACAACACCATGAGTCCAGTGTTTGCTGTGACAACATGTCGGAATCGCTGGAAAGCCTCAAAAAACTCGTGACTCATAACACTATGTAATAATAAAAGTCCACGAGGCAATAATAAAGGTCCAACAAACTATTGTTGTGAATGAATATCTGTCTATCTGTGAAGTTGTACAATGTTATCGGTTGTGGAATTCCATTTGATAACTAAGAAAGATAATGAACGGTGTGTGAAATTGGAAATATGTAAAGTATTCTCAATATTTTGATTAGAGCCAGGTTTGAACCTCATTCAATGTTAAAATTCGTAAAGACTGAGGCAGAGAACTTAAAGAAAAAAAAAAAACCATTAATGTCAGCTCATCAGGATAATAAAAATAGAAGTAATTCTTTACTACGTCTTTACTGCTGAGGTTATATGAGGTACACACGGCTACACATCAAGCTATACATTTCCAGTATAAGCTGACCTCGCATTGTACGGAAATTCTATACAATGCAAGATCAGCATAAACTGGAAATCTATAGCTTGATGTGTAGCCGTGTGTAGGTACTTATAATAGTTTTAATAGATTTTACTCATTGAATGATCATATTATCGTCAGTAATTGAGAATGTAATACTATTACTATAAAGGTCTTACAATGACTTATTGACCTATTAAAACATTCGTAATTTTTTATTCACTATATGTATCTAGATCTCACTCACTCATCAGTAGTGTCGTGGTTTCTAATAGTTTTGTTCCTACCTATGCCAGTTTTATCTCCAAATCATCTTATGAGTCTCTTTTCTCTTGACTACAGTAAATTGTTAAAGCTAGTACCTACTTACAAATGACAGCATAGCTACGCTTCCAAACTACAATAAATTACCCTCTTAATGCATCACGATATGTTGATATCGTCAGACGATATCTTTATCAACATGGTGATCGCTTACCATAACTTCGGCTGCTTATACCATCGATTTGTTTTACATGAAATCGGTTATTTTGCTTCCGTTATAGTCCGTTTATATCAATGCCTTCATTTTCTCATCGTTTCCTTGACATCTAGCTGCATTACGAGAAACATTTGATACATCTATCAGAGATGGACAACATTTATATTGTGTAACTTATTAACGTCTGTAGCGTCTGTATTTTTTTAATTTAACTATGCTTCGTGAGGTAATATTTCTCAATGCATCTTAATTTAGAGAGTACGTAATATAGTTGCGCTTAAGTAGTTATCGAGATGTGGAGATAGAGGCTGACGGGTAGACGGAGGCATCTTCGATAGTATCTTGAGTTAGGGCCGATAGCATCGCCCCTGTCAGCCGCCGATGCACTGCCACGCATTCAATTGATTACCAATTAGTGGTACATGCGTCTTCACAGAAGCATTTAAAAGTAACGTGAATAGTAGTCAGTTGGTTATTAAAGGTGACAGAACAGTTAACATGCGCAGGTAGCTCATATTAAGCACATGTGACAAGGATGGTATTAGAGAGGTAGAGGCTATAAAGGTGGCTCTAATTCAAAACGTTATATTGGATGATAGCCAATCCTCTATTTATATCTAGAGCGAAAAAACAGTGAGTTTTTTTTTTGTTTCAATAAATTATTGCATAATAAATCATACATCCATAAAAATTATAATATCACTAAAAGAAACATATATGATAAAATCAATTAAATATTTTCCTTTAAGAGATGTTCTCGTGGGAACGGATGAGTTCGCAGCTAATTAGTCAAAACCTGACAAATTTAATAATCATAATTTTATGATCCTTCGAATATCTAGAGCATAATACAAGAGAACGCTAAAAGACCGCCATATTGATTGTATATGGACCTTAATATGGACACAAATCACAGGGGAACAAACGGGTTGATGGCTGCATGGAAACATAATTATGTTTTTCGAGTAACTACACATTTAAATAGGCATAATAATCGGAGCGATGTGATTTCTGATTACTATCAGCCGCGTGATCTGTGCGAGTAGTGGGCCGCACTCATTAACATACTCTTTCCATTAAATTCGATCGTTATTCTTTTCTAATCGCGGCCGGAGTGAGTTCGGTATCGCGGTCGACCGGTCTTCGGCGTTGCAACATTTTATATCTGATCTTGTCGAGCGTTTTAAGCGCCATCGTGAGAACATGTACGGTTAACATTTTATTTTGTTATACGTCCAAATGATCAGTGCGCATGTTTGAGCGCTTACGAACATAAAGAGAGTCGGTGGGCGGTGGAGCGGCACTGCCGAGCGTCGCGTCGCACCCATCAAGCAGCTTCAGTAAAAACGCTCATTTGTGATAAACATAAATAGGTGCGGTTGCGGTACGTACTGAATAAATTAGATCGATTAACCGAGTTTTATTTATTTCATATCGCGTGAGAAAAGATAATGAACTAAATTTAAACGTGAAAGTATAAAACAAAAAGTTATCTCTGTCACTCTGTACAAAATATATGGTTAAACTTCGAATTCAATTACAGGCGACTACCGAAGATACGATCTCGTTATCAGGTGTTCGAAATCAGTTTGCGACGAAAAAATGGCTTTAACAGATTTTAAGGGGGCAATGCGCAGTAAATTGCGCAATTTGGTAAAAGTTATACGTGCAATTAGCTGTGCGAGCAAAAACCGCAGACGTGAGTACACGTCCCCGTTCCGGGCCAGCTCGGAGGCGCGCGGCGATGCCAATGAGGGCCGCAGTAATGCCGCCGATGCCCATCTATCGGCCGGCACCGCACAAGGGAAAATCGACACGGCAATATACTTTTTTCAATACACTGATGAGCTTATTATTTGTTGTTATGTTCAATAAAGCGCGGAGGCATTTTTATGAACGATTCCAGCGACAGCCAAAGAAATGAAATAAAGTAAAGCGCTTATGTATTGAAAACGTATCTCAAATAGATCAGATCAGATATAAATCAATGTGTTTGCACATGTGAATGACTTGAATCATAGACGGTACAAAAATAAGTCGAGATTGTCAGGCGTAAAAGAACTCTTCAAAGCTACTTTCTTTGTAGACATGTTTGAATGGACGTTTATGATCAAGAGTCGTCTCACTAGGTGTACCTACATATTAAGAAGACTCGACACTTTACGGTTAGCCGGACGCAGGAAACGTCCGGCGAAAAAAACCTGATAGTCAGCATCTCCATAAGACACGGGAATCTTGCCTTCCGCTAATTATTTACGATATATTGCATAACGGTGAAACGCCGGGAAGAGACAGGAAAAAAACGTGCTCCACAGGATGCGAGACACACTCGCCACCAGATTACATTAATCCATATCTAACCGTAACGTGTTATCATAAAGTTCATAACGCGATGGCGATTAGGATCTCTTGGTCACTTTTAGAATATCTTTATTCATATTTCGAACGATCTCGATAAAGCATAAATGGACTCCGATCGATCACTGGCCGCCGGGAAAACTGGACTCTACGTCTTACACAACACGATCGCATTTGGTTAGTTCTGCGGTTGGTCTACCACCGGTCTGTTTATGCTGGCGGCGTAATTAAAGATACCATAGCAGGAACCAGGAAGAGTGTCGTACTATCTCAACAGTTAGCCGGAAATCGCTAGATCTGTGAGTTCATTCATAAATGAGAGACCCGGGGCGACAATGTTGTATGACAGGTTGGTGCACCGAGCCATACTGACTTCTATTTATACCTTGTATAGACATACTTTGCCGGAGCAGTGAGCCTTAAATAATTAAACATGAATGAAACGCAGCACTTAATTGAGTAGAAATGTGAACAAACATTATGTCAACTAGCCCACGCTGTTTTAGTTTCCATGGCTAGATTTTGTTTGGACATCATGTATGGGAATCGAAGAATAAATGTTTGAGGGGAAACTTAGTGCAGCCGAAATGTACACGACACTATGTGATAGGTGTTGTGGACATTATCAGAACCAGTTGAGTAAACAGGACGTTCAAAATTTAATTACCTACTGGACTGGTGATAGTGGTAATCACAAAACCACTAAAACCTTTATTGCTATACATTATATATCAATAAATATATCGCAATTTAGGGAACTAAATTAAAACTATATATTAGTAAAAAAAAACTTGAAAACGACATATAAGTCCATGTCGGTGATTATGCAACTCATATCTCATACGTATTACGAAAACAAACGAAACACTATGTTTGTTGTTGAATATAGACAAAGAGTCATGACGAACAATTATCCCGAGCGAGACGTAGGGGCGTCGGGAGTACTCGGGAGCCGCCGGGGCAAAGGGCGAGGCTCTGATTGCTGTAATCGAGTTAAGACGAGTGGACATCTAAACAAAAAGAGTAGCACAATTAGCAGGCGTGGGCGCGCTTCCGCTAACAGGGCTGTGTAACGAACTTACTGAGATGGGTTTCATACAAAAAGTCAATTATGAACTGCGATAGAGCGGTTTTAAAATGTTTTGTTTATTTAGACATCGGGTGGAATGGAAGTTAGGGGACAATTTTGTGAAATTATTCTACTATACAACATTGAGTAACTTTAAAGATGTATGGAGGATGTCTATGATTTCTAACGAGTTTATGTTAAAGCTATATTAAGTGTAAGAAAGTCACTTTTGACCCCGAGCCAAAGGTGGAAACTAGAAACTAGAAACCATGACTCAAGCTTATAGCAGAGTTAAACATAGGATCTCATTCATAAAATATGATAAACAGAACATGATACGAAATAGAAAGATCAAAATGAGTTCTAAGAATATAGAGACAGAAATACGTAGGGTTAGTCATGAGTTGTGTTCCATTAACTACATTAACTGAAGGACATGGCAGAGAGAAGCCAACAATTACACATTACATTACAGTGGATGTGGGCGACGGAAGTGATGCTAAGCGGTGCCTGAGCACACGTGAGGACCATTCACGAAATTGTACGAATTCTCCCGAAGTTTTGAAGTAAGGGCGGAAATTGATAGCATGCGAGTTGATTAAGAATCTGAAGGTTGGACTATAATGTTGGAAATGTTTTAGGAATGCTTGCTGTCCAGATTGTCGTTTTTGCCGAAAGATATTGGGATTTTGATAGCCTCAATCTCTTTTATGAAATGATTTTATTTTTAGCTCCAGATTATGTAATTTTGTAACGTTTATTACTTTATCGACAGCGATTAATGTTTGCAGGACACTGGCATACTATTATTCCCGCGACAGGAAGTGCTCTGCCGGACGCGCGTATCTAGCTACCTTATCTATCCTATTCTCTTTATAGATTTGTCATACTCCACCATCTCGCTCTCTCAGACCTACTTTTGTCCTTTTTCTGCTCATGTAACTTGAATTACACTATCCTGTTCTCTCTGGTACCATTCCACTCGCGTGTTGCGTAATGAGGCAGTCAAATTTTACTTTGTATGTTGACCGTTATATTATTGCGGCGTCATGGAGCCGAGAGCCGACCACTCTCCGAACAGCTACTGTTTAATGATACGTCATTACAGACCAACATCTCTACAGGTTATATTTTATAATAAAATATCCGATGTTGTCTAAACTTTTATTTATATGTTCCGTTCTAAAAATATATAAATAATGACACAGTGGTACGGCTCGCGTAACGGCAACGGAGCAGAAGCTGTGGCCGCAACAAGAGCGGCTAGAAATCATCTCCACGTCCGGCCATTCTGCCAGTTGCAGCGTTTTAATTATTAATGAAACCGGCCGCCGCGGGAAAGCCGCACTACGCCCGGCTCCGCTTCCGCTCACAACGTTGCGCTTCATTCATAAAACCAAACATCTCCTACTAAACGTACTAACTCACATTATAATCCATTCCAATATCAACTCTAGGTTTAAGCACGAAAAGTTCATTTTCCATCTGCGGAACGAGCACAAACGACATTCATGCGCTACATAGCTTGTGCACAGAAATAGATATCGTAAAAAGTCGTAACTCAAAGCGAACGCATACGAAAGTGGTTTTTCCATCGATAGCAGAAAGTTGTTTTCCGCCCGAGGAAACGGTACCAATTAGACCTTATAAGGTGTTAACGTTCTCGGTTGATTTACTCGCTTGTCGTGAATGGGATGCGTTCTGTGGTCGGCGAGGTGCGAAGATCTAGTAATCGGTGAATGGAGTCACCGCGGTCCCCTGGGCGGCCCGGGCGCTGCGTGTCCATACCGATGCACAGCTCGCCTAGCAACCGCCGGAAAAACACCATCACCTCACATTTCTTACAACATTCAATCCGAGATTCTAATCATTACATTTCCTTTATGGAAACTTGGTCGTAATGGAAACTGGAGTTTGGTATGAGCTTGCCTCTAAGAGTCAAACTTATAAGGACATCCCTATAGACTAAAACTAAAAGAGAAATCGACATCCTGCGTTACTATGATAGTTATGAGCGCTTTGGCCACGTTTCACATTTCTGAGGCTAACTTCTTTTATGATTTGTTGGTCTATGTTGTTAGCAAATCGTGTTTTTAAATAATTGATATGCAGACTCAAAATTAGACGCCGACTTCCGATTTCATAAATAGGATGTTTTGTAACAAACAGCGAAGGAAGTCTAGTAGACATAAAAAATGGTTGATCGATGTTTCGAAACCATGCAGTTAGACTGCGTATACAAGTTCGCGCCTATATCATTATATGCATCATGTTGATTATAACAAAACTTATCTTATGTAAGTAATAATATTTATTTGATATGTCTACGGACGTGAGGTAAACTGGCTAGGTTTACTGGATATAGGGAAATGAATGAGGCCGACCAGCCGTCTACAGTGCGACCAAGTGCTGGTCGTGTCTGCCTCAGTGAGAAGGTGGTACGTAATAGAAAGTGCCGCTAGAGTTATATTTAGACGTTACCATAGCTTAGGTACGTTATAGACTGTTATAAAATGGAAACTTATAGGGCATCATCACTTATAGAATGTATTGAAAATACATGTGAAAAGACGCTTATGAACCTTCGTTCCGTATCAAATCTATATTTATTTTACTTGTTGTTTAACTATGTTTCAGAACATCAATGATAACACAACAAACCTGCGTATTATTACAGTGTTCACAAGCTGTAATTAACGAGCACTGGTATAGTATTACAGACAATTTGTTAGTCGCGGTCATCGCAGCGTTTCTTGGAAATAATCGACGAGTTCCCATTCAAATTTTGGAGTATTTTGCAGGAACAAAATGGTTTCGGTGCCACACAGTCTGCAGCCACAAAAGAGCGTCCTTTTTTACACATTTTAAGGTACCTTAGAAATGCAACCTGCAGTTTTGCTATGCGAATTTCAGTCTTACGACGACAGCTATAACGTAGGATTTGTGTTTTGGACTTCTTTTTCGCTATAATGAGCAATGTTTTTGTGTTACCTGGCGTACAATATGGTGGCACCGCTCACCGGATATAGTGGGATCGTTCATGAATGGCGCGGGATAAAAAAATCGTATTTACGATTATGCACGAGCGATTTGTCGCCGTCACCCGATACGACGCGCGGACGCCGCCCGGTGCGGCGCGGCGCGGCGCGGCGTGATTATTGGATCACGTTACGCGGAAGATTTTGTTAGAGGAAGCTTCACATAATTGTACTATTTTGCTCTTTATTGCATATTAAATGTCAGTATAATGAGAATAGAGGATACCATGTTTCTTTAATTTTTTTATTTGTGTGTCTGACTAATAGTTTGTTTGACTACTTGGCGGTTCTATGAAAAGCGTTTGGAGGACGCAAAATTATGACAAATCCAGCCATGCATACATGCATGTAATATGTTATGGTCTGCATTTTGAAGACCCAACACCGAATCTTTCAAACCTCGAATGAAATAATGTGTTGATTTAATAAATGCATAGCCGTGCATTCGGAACAATTCATCTCAGTTTCATGTAAAACACTCATTAGTATTCATAACATTTGATCACGTTTATTGCAGTCGCCTTACGTATAATAATAATTTTTAATATATTACTTTTACTTTTAATTAATTAAGTATTTGATGTATAATTTTGTATTCTCTTTTGTATTGTCTTACCATGGTAAAGTAGCTATTACTTATTTCATTATAACAAAGAATAAGTTAGTCCATTTTAAACAATTTAAATTAATCTTCATAATTGGTATGTACTTTTTATCTATGTCTAAGCTGTGTACTTGTTTAAGTGACAAATTCACCATATTAATAGTTATAAAAATTCTTTCAAATGGTATGTTATTAGCAGTGATCGGAGTAGGTAGATTGATTTTTAGTACTTGTATCATAAATGCACACAGAAAGAATAACATGGATAAGCCATTTTTCCGGAAAGTAATTCCGGTATTTCCGGATTCAATTAAATATTGTTAATGTTGGTAGTGATATTATTACTACTCAATTCAAAATTTAAAGGAAGGTATCAAAACTAAATTAATTCATTATTTATCTGTTGAATAATAAAAAAAAAATGTCAAATCGTGACAAAAAAAAAATAGGAAGAATAATAAAGAATAAAATTGCTCATTTTATTACAATTCCTACCTTTTTTTTGAGGATGGCAAATCATCAAATGACTCCTTCCACTCTGGCAGAATACAATTCCTACATAAGTTCCGGTTTTTTTTTAATAATCCACCAATTCCGGAGGAATGTCCATAGTAATATATACGTTTCGGATCAATGACCCCAGTTCAATCTACCTACTCCGATCACTGGTTATTAGTGAATAAGTCGTTGGAGTACCTATACAAAATAAAATAAAATAAAATAAATAAATTAGTAAGTGCAGCACGTCCATAAACAACGGTCATGTACCTGTCAATTACAATATTTTAAATTCAAACTTTGTCACTTAAAGCGCTTAATAAATGTCATCGTACTGTCCAAAGAACAAATCGTGTCTTTTTTATTGTGTCGGTTCAAGCAGACTCAAGCGCTAAAAGTAACAACACGGTTTTAAGCGTTTTATAGCATAGACAACAAAAATTAACATGACTGCTTTAATATTATATTAATTTACATATTTGTTCACAATAAAAGTGCTGTACAGATCGGATGTTTATTTATGAGATCGCTAACAAACTGCCTTGTCATATCATCACAATATCTCATTTGGGAGCTTTCAACAAATCAACACATTACGCTTTCAAAATATTATGTGTGTCGCGTCGGCGCGGGCGCAGCTTTGGGACGCTCTCCAGTTTCAAGAAATGATCAATCATAAAGCGCGAGGTGATTTTTCACGAGGACGTCCTCGACGCGTTTTGTTTTCCCAAAACACAAAATTAAGCTTCACTAAGTTTTAAATATAGTTTTTAAACAGTGAAAATAACTGACTGTTGAAATAACACCTCTCTCACCTGCTGAGAGTTCGATATATCTCCACTGTTTACGAAATCATTTGGCAAATACAACAGGATGTGTTTCGGAACTTATTTTTGAACTTTACTAATTAAATATTTATACAGTAGCATTTAAACAAGAAAAATAATATGCATTTAAGTGGGCTGCTGTGCTAATTAAACATATTACATCGAGTTTTGTGTGCCACGTAACGTTACGCACGGTGTTATGAATTATGAAAAATTGAGATTTTTTGGTACTTTGATTCTTTGGTATTTTCTACAAACAACTAAACTGTGTAATATCAAGTATCTGAGCGACCGAGCTCTGCTCTGCGCTACGAATTTTCCCAGATATAAGATTTCCTAGCTAGATCGATTTTACGCCCGCGTAAACCCTTATTGCAAATATATATATATGTATATATAATATACAAATATTGCTCTTTTAATAGTATACGATGTGTGTGTTTTATAGCTAAAATATACAACAAAAAGTAACAATTTTAACAACATAGCAACAAGAATCCTAACAGCTTACAAAACGTTTTAGCTTTGTAAAATAGCGATTCAAACGGAAATAAACGATGTCAAACAATTGTTTAGTCAAACATCGTCCTCAAATAAGCCGGTTGTATCTCAGCGCGTCGTACTTTATCTTACGAGTGTGTTTTCAATACGACGGAAATCTTCACCCGGCTAATGGCAGCTGGACCGAACTGACTGAGTGAATGAACCTATGACCGGTTTCGCCGTTTTCAATCCAGTTCATAATAACTACTAGTCACAAGATTGCATTATCCAAAACCATTTTGTATGGCTGTAAAACTATGTAGCGTTTTTATTGTTAGTCTATGTTCTCTTTTGTTTGTGTTAATTGAAATATATTATGTACCTTGATATCGTTGAGTCCTGACGTCTCATATGATTTAGTGGCCTTTGATACATACCTGAAACAATAAAAGATTATTTATGATTTAACATTGGAACAGTACTGAGATGAGATGTTAATTCACACGTGAAAACCCACCTTTAACTCGTTCGCAATTTGAATACGGCTCTAAAGTACTAAATTCAAAATGAGATCATTCTTAAAAAAAACATCTTATTTCGCAAACTAGTTTAAAAAAAAACGATATTTATATACTAGTCTATTGTAAAGATCATTATGTATGCGATTATTAAAGAGATAATGTATGTACAATTACAATAAAAAGGCATTGTCAGTTTCACCCCTTTTTACCGTTGGATTCGAGGGGTGATGATAACATAACTGTCATATTTTAGAGGAAGAGGCGTGGTCACCAAACTACTTCCAATGGGAACATCAGTTGTTGACATTTGATACCAACTCTTTATATAACTTTGGACATGTGCTCCATTCAGATAAATAGGGAACAGAATAACGTATGAACTCAAACAAGTTTTGGCATTTAGAACGATATTTTCACCCTTTTATTAATGTTATTTTATCCAAGAATACCTATACCTTATCTTTGTGCGTCGTAATACATAGTTGATTGTGGTATGTCCAGGGTATGAGCAGCTGTGACAATTTTGTGGGGTAACCAATCGCTACGATATGCCTGTGACACTGGTGGTACAGACATCATTCAAATTCAAAATAAGATTTTTCCAGCGTGCTGTTTCGACGTCGATATGAGCGCACTAAGTGGTAGATACATAGTGAGTCTACTTCCTTAACATTTTCTGTGGTTCCAGGAGTCCTTAAATTTTTCAAAAACTGTGAAGAATTTTGCTATGAACTAGCTATATAATAGGTTTTCAGTTTGAAAAGCCTCATCATCAAATTCATTATGCTATTTTTTTCTGGTATATTAAGTAGGCAGTTGTTTTGGCTACTTATTAGTTTATTACCAAATAAAAAACCAAGACAAAGCGCTGTGAAAAATACAGTGAAGCATGCCAAAACTACACCGCCACTCTGTGCATACAAGCACACATTTACAACCTTTAAAATGGCACAACAATCAAACTACACCACACAAAGTGCACACATGTTTACGAAACCAGCTTCATTTCACTGTTGACAGTGCTCTGGCCTGGTTTTTTATTTGGTCTGTGTGTGTGCCATGATACGTATTCTGTCTTCTGTAGGCAGAAACTCTGATGCTAAGGTCCTTCAGACTTTTCTACCATTTTCCACATTTACGCGAACATGTAGTAGATAGTTGTATAGATAATATGATAGAGCTTCAATAATATTGTTACTTGTTTGGTTACGTTTCTGAAAACGATATTCCCGTGACTTCAAGTTTAACTTTTAACTGCTGGTATAATAATATTAGTTTACAATCTTAAATTTTTATAGCTATTAATTAAAAACAATCAACAGATTCGGTGACAATATTGGCACAATAAATAGCAAGAAAATGGGTTTTTAGCCACAAATGAGATAATTTGTATACAAATGATGCTAGTGTTTAAGTTTCTGCTACTGTCAGTAAACCGCGAGCGAGTATTAAGTTTCCAAACCGAACAGAAACAAGTTATGGGTATATTTATATGCTCTTCCGGCTATCAATTTCAACACCAATACAACCAACCATTTCTCACGCCAATCTGCTATTGGTTGACACGTTGACAACTCCCAAGCACCACTCACACAACATAAAAATTAAACTATTTCCTAATTAAAACTATTAAAAAGTATAGTCGACGATACAGTCGCCTACTTCCGCATTGAGTTATTTGTGTCGGTTAACCCTTCACCGGCTATTAAGGGACTGTCGGGGTTAAATGAGACATTTTTCAAAGCGGCCCCGAACGCTGACGGGCTTAATGAGATGTCGCCACGGGTTATTTTCAGTCGTACACCGGTTTGAACTAGAAAAAAGAACACGAAAATGCTAGAGATAATGAACCTTTCGGATCGGTAATTGAAAACAAAAAGTTGCTTTTGATGTGTGTGTTAGAGTAAGTGTGTTCACTAAATGTGTGTGTGTGTTGTGTTTCTTGAATGATTCGTAAGTGGAGCGTAGATATTAGTCGGATGATCGGCTCTGGGCCCACGTGTATGGTTCCGTGTCAGGCTCCATTGATTGCGCGGTGACGATGTCTAACAGTCTGTGACGATTGCCACTGCAATGCAGGATTATTTATTGCAGCTGTTTTAGACATCGATTGATACAGTGAATTTATTATCCCTACGTTTCAAAACGAGACGACTTCAATTTCATAAAACATATTTCATGATACATATACAAATATAGTCTATCTTGGCCATCAGAGTAATCTAATAAACTGGCGTCTCAATTTATGTTCCATCAATGTTATCTTTATTAATTTATCAGAATGAATGGAGCAGCGTGTTAATATAAAATATAAAAACAGTATGAGTTATTAGTGCAATAACGCTATCTCCTTCTGTTGCAGATGTAATCTGATGACGTGTAGCTTCTCACGAAACGAGCAAGAACATGGCGGCTAGCTAATTAAGTACAATATTATAAACAATCCATTAACGATTGGGCAATACGATAATTTTGTAACCGCTGTATGTAAGGCATGTTCGAAATAATTTATGACTGGTAGCTCCATTGATTTCGCTGTTCGGTTTTAGCGCGACTTTTTACAAAATTGTATAAATAGTAAGTACCTACGTAAGTAATTTTGTAAAAAGTCGCGCTTACCGATGTAGGGAGAAAGACACGACAAAGAGGGTGAAAATAAGTGTTCTTGAAATAACGACTAACCAGAAATATAGTGGTTTAATATTGGCAAAATATTATTTCACAAATAACTCAAGAAGAGCATCAACATCTCATCATTCACAAGTCGTAAGTGGGCAACTGAGACAAAATAATGGCACAACTTTGAATAGTTGCGTCAATAAAGTATGTTAGCTCGTCCATATACGTAAAGAGTATATGAGTAGAAGAGTCAAGAGTATATGAGGCTTGAAAAGTCTCATACTCAACAAATGCCTCTTCAGTATTACACATACAATAGCGCACAATCACAATGATGCAATATAAAAAGTAGCAACATCTTTCATTGTCAAAAAGTTGTGAAAGCTACAGGTTACGTCCAGTGTTAATTCACCCCTCAGACAGTATACAATTCGTTTAAATAATAGGAAATTCAATAAGTATATCAAAAGGCGATCTTTTGGACTATAGAAAACATGTAAAGGAGACAGGAAACTGTCACTGAGGTACTAATTTAGCCGGCCTCGTGGTAAGTTTCAGCTTATCTCCGTTGAAGAACTTGTTTTGCACGCCGTGGGAAACACGCTTACACGCGCAATAATCTACCTTGTTTTACTTATAGGGCTGTGCCACCGCAATGAGTAAACTACCGACCGAGTTATTTACCAATCGCGGCTTTCACATTCTGATTATGATCATTTATCTCCTGCCTCAATACAACTAATTCAACCTCTGTCATTATCTACAATTAAGAGAGCCACTTAAGTTTAAATACCTCTATCAAATTCAATCGCTCCGTTTTTAAATTAGTTGTGATTTTCGGTGACGATAAAATATTATTGTGTGGAGGTAGCCCTATCTATAATCGCCGGTGGCAGCATCCCATTCATTGCCGTATGCATGTGTGTGTGCGTATGCGCATATGTTCCGAGCTACCGTTACCGTATGGACTACGGATAAGTATCTACACCAAATTGTCTGTCTGTCGGCCAGCATGGACAAATGATGACCTCTTTTTTATACTCTCGTTGTAACACGATTGTAATCAAAAAGCTTATTAATAATGTTGCGATCTCAATAAAGAGTATACAATAATGAATGGCTGGCACTAAAAAAGGTAGAAAAGAACAGTAGCTTGTCGTATGTTTTATAATTCTATTTTTGTTTCAATGAATGAAGCTCTACAAAATGTATTGTAAAAAGTTTGGAATGAAAAAGCTCTGTTTGAGAGATGTATGTTGGGAAAGGACATTCGTTTTAATGCATTGCCGTGTCATCGGAGTAAAACGCAAATAAATTTTAAAAGCATTACGTATCCTGTGTGATAAATAACTTGAGTCGGTGGGCCGTCAGTAACCCCTTTCAGCGAACACTTTACTAACGTGCCTCTAACATACACCGCTCAATTTTATGTTAGATGTGCTGGCTCGGAAAACTGGACTGATTTTAATTGCTTCCATCAATATAAACTTGTGTTATTGAAATGAAACAACTTTTACTGTATGTATCGCGTTTCATTTATCTTTACAATTTATATTTCCTCAAGTTTTGAGCACTTTTCACGTATCATCGGAAATAAAATGTTAAAAATATAACGTTAGATACCGTGAAAGTCGGCTTTTGGGTTTTATATTTTAGATTAAGCGACTGAAGTCATCCAATCGTCCATATTATGTTAAAATACCTTGTAAATTACTTTAAATTAAAATATTATAATTAGGCTAGGTTCTATGGTCTATATTTATTATTATTTAAGCAGTCGTCATAATCAAACTTAAAATGTACCTAAATATTACGAAAACAAAAACTACTTTTGCTGAACAAGATTTTTTACTATGCAGCAAACAAAAACAATTTTCTCGGGCAACATAATTAATTTAAAGTGGGTTCTACAAGTAGATAATACCGCCTTAATGTACGGTGATCGTGGACGGTATCAATTTGTTCCCAATAGGAATAAACCGAAGTCTACACGAACTATATGAGCGGTCAACGACTCAACGAGTCGTAATCATATGTAATAACACCACAACTATGTGTTTTTACAAGCGAATTATGGACTGCAGTGTACAATGGGGCTTAGACGAAGTTTTATTCGAATTGTACATTTTATTTTTTATTTTTGTTGCGGTTAGGTTAATTGGGTTGATAGAACTTTCTTAGTGGTCAACAAATCCTGAGGAATGAATTGGTGGCATAGACAAGGTACTGGCTTTTCAGGATAGGCTGTGTAAATGGAACCTCGTAAAGACCTCGACGGAACGGCAGCAGGGTGTGAATGGGGAGCTGTGTCACAAACTATGCTTCTGTTTGGGGCACGGGGGTCCCCCAAACTATGCAGAAAAAGTGACGTCACTTTTTCTGCATGGTTCCGACAAAATTTTAACAACTGTCGTGCCAGCAACACGAAGAAGAAGGATATGTATTTATATCCATTTAACATAGCCTTGATGCAAACTTACAAAGGCATCACAAAACATTTGTTTTGTTGTTTTATTGCAGCCAGTTCTCACATCCGTTATTTATAGGTAGGTATTATTAAAAATATTTAATTGCTATTAAATTATATTAATTGAATGAATCACACCGGTATTAACATCTAACTTGAAAATGGAAGTGGACAACAGATCAAGATAATATTTTGTCAAAATCATGAGAGCCATCATCTGGTATTTTAATTCAAACCTTACGGTTATAAAAATAGCGTTTAAAACACCTTGGATTAAATGCATGCGTGTGAACCATGTGTCTATTAGGTACATTAGTTTTTAGTCATTTATCAATGCATCGACCGACAAAATCTAAATATCACTTGAAATTATATGAGTCATGCGAAAACCAGCTTAAGATTATACTTAGACCGATTTGCATACTAATTGTTGAAGTTCCTTTTGCTAATTCACAAAAAATTACAGCTGTTTCTTATTAAAACATTATTTTATAGATTTTTAATTAATGCAGGAAACATAATGTTTTATCGTTTATAGGTTTAAATGCAAAATCTTTTTAAAGTTTATACTAGTACCTGAACCAATGATTGGTTAAAATATAAAAATCTCCTACCAACTTAACTTAAAAATTATTAATTATAATTTTTATTTACTTTTCGCCATGAAAAGTAACCAAAAATAATAATTAATCAGATCTTTGATTTATTGTTTTGTCAACACTTACATAAAACTTTAATTTAAAAAGCGTACTGTATTTTTCTTTGTGATTTTCCTTCTGCCAGCCAGTATTCCGAATAGTCTTCGAAATTCAAAAGTGAATCGAACAAACCACGCTAATCGATGCATTTAGAGTTGCTCTAACGAATTTAGTAACGCCACTTTACGAATCGATTCTCGCGATTTAATTGCCAGCCACAGATTAATCGGTATACCCATTAAGTTTATCGAAGTCGGTAGCCGATCTAATCTTTACACCATTTTGGGAAGTGTAAACGCACTTAGTTTTAATTGACCGTGAAGATTTTTGGTTACTCTATTTATTATTTTTAATTTAGCTACCGATCACGTTAAAGATTTCTCTTAAACTGTCGATTAGATGAACTTATCACCACTTTCCAGCTAAAACACTAGGAAGAGGTGAGGCGTGGGGGTGTAGGGGGACTGTCTTATGTCATTCTGACGTTAAAAAAATGCTGATTCTCAGCCTAATTTGAATAAATGACTTTAGATTCTATCCTATAAGTACTTAATCGCCACTTTTAATCACCAGTGGATGCTGCTCTTCATATCGCCACCCGAATCCCAAAGTTTTCTCTAGGAGAGCTTTTGTCATATAGGTACAGTAATAGTAAACAGGACACAGAGGAAATCTGAAATGAATTCCATGTCCTTAGATATTAAAGATTATTTATATTAGCATAAATAAATTAAATGGCGATGCAAACACCGCCTCCCTCACACCTAGCGGACGACTTGCTATAACGCGCCATAAATTGATGTTTGTTTAACAACATACACTTAATTCTATGTCTTCGTGTTGGTTTTTATGTAAGCTTATTATGCACGCTATCGCTAGCTCTGAACTAGACGTTTCTATACTTATAGCTATTGCTACATTTACACTAAGCATCCGCGAAATTTTCGAATTTTCTGGCGTTTTCTGCGATTTGCAGGTCAGTAACAAATATGTATTTACAGAATTATAATCATTAAAATTATCAATACAACTCTCTAAGTTCAAATCACCCTATTGAATGACTAATTCGTGAAATAGGCTACCCTGGCGTTTTCGCCTTAATACAGCAGGTTTCAGGTTCAGCACAGGGACTAGGTACAAGCTGTGGAATACTATATTCCGACGAGCCTATGTACTCGTATATGTATATCTAACTGTCTTATAAATATTCACACAGCACAGTCACGTAATAAATGTATAAGTATTTAATACCCATACCTCTTTACAGTAGGTCAGTGCAGACAAGGCATAAACTATAGTACTTACCCCGCTCAAAATCTTTTAAGAAATTCGAATTTGTCTATGACTCGAGTGTTTTTTTCTAGACATTAGCAGAATGGTCGACATCGGATTTTCTTGCCATAATAAAAAATAGAATGAAGGGTGTTTTCAAAACGACTGTTACTTTGTAATCGTCAGGTTTATCAATAACCTGTTGTCATTATTTGACCAACAACCAACAATATCACCTTGCGATTTGACAGCAGAATTTACAGATCCGGAATTTGAATAGGCTTTTAGAAATCAATAGTAAAGCTCATAAATAAAACTCTCAAGCGGCACAACAACCGAATAATAAATATAAATAAATCCTGCTTCTATTTGATTTTCTATAATCAAATAAATTCATTTAAAACCAAGTGAAACCGGGCATTTGAACTAGTGTTTAAATCTCGAGTAGATCATTGATCTCTATTGATCGAGAGATCGGCGCCGGCAGTGGGAGGAGGCTGGCTCGGAACACCTGCCGCCCTAGTACTGTGGACCAGTGTCTCACACACACAGCTTAGAACAACACAACTAACACACAGCTCATATTAAATTACACTCTATTTTAAAAGATTTAAAGTCTAAATTCGTCTAGTGGTTAATAAATTTTCAGCTATTCTGGACCTAGTTTCGGTCGTATAGCCAACCTAGTCAGGGTACAAATCTTGTTCAGATAATCTCCAACTACTTTTACTATAGGCAATGAGTTACTGCCGCCGAGTTTAATAGAACCTTCACAATGCTATGTGATTTTATAACGATTGAAACCTCGATGCAGCCGACTTTACCCGTTATATGGAAATTCTAAGCTTCCTTAGTGGTGGCAAGGAGTTATGTTGGATTCAGGTAATATTTGTGTGATTTTGTTCGACTAACTAGACCTTGGTACTTCATCACATAGTACCTACGTGACATCGGATACCATGCAAGAGATACTCTTCTTGATTCTACGTTGTTTATGGAATTGCCAAGAATATTGTATGACTTTTGAAAACTTGATATGAAAGCTTCCTGTCTTTAGGTATGTGTTCGAAATTAAATTTAAAAAACACAAAGAATCATAGACAAAAAAATAGAATTAAAACAAAATTTCCAATGCGTGTTCCTTTCTTCATCAAAGAATTTGTTAACTGAAAAGAAGACTGGCAGGCAACAAAAGCTTCTAGAAACATTTAGGTTCAAATCTGATGCAAATATTCAAGTCAATACCAGTACAAACTCATTTGATATTCCATTTCTTTTTATTGTTTCCATTTGTACCCAAAGAAATACATTGATTAATAACTGGTTCAGAATTAATACCAGCGTTAGTTTTTTATTTAATTATAACTTGCAGACTTTCATTCTTCAGGTACCTAAAGGAATTATTACCATCAGATTTGAACACACAAACTCATTTACGACAAAGCTGAGATGACTACAAACTTTTTATGGATAGATATAGATTCAGATATGTATGTATAAAATGTTAGACGTATGTATGTAATTATGGACCGGAAGGCGCTAGATTATTTTGCAATTCACATTAGGGAAATAATTATAATATTAACAAGACGGTAGCCTGTTTCTTGGTCGGGTAAAGTTTTAACAAGGCTTTCTATTGGATGAAGCTTGTGTTTTTTTCATATTTTATTTGTTTTAGAAATGTATTTATCTTTTAGTTTAGAACGGGAAACCTCGTCATTATAAATCATTTATACTAATAGTACCTGGGCGACCGAGCTCTGCTCTGGTGAAAATAAAGAATGCTCATTTAATAGTGTAGTTCATACTAATTCCTTGTATAGTACATACTAATTCTATGCTGCCATGATAATAGGTACTTACTAATTCCATTCTGCCATAAATGTCATTATTTATTTATTTAAACATTTCACACTAAAAAAAGCGGCCAAGTGCGAGTCGGACTCGCACATGAAGGGTTCAGTAGCAGCAAGTAACATAATATAAAAGTTCTTGTGTTGATTGAATGAAAGGTAAATTGCGGTTTACGATTAATGACGTATTAAAAAAACTACTTATTAGATCTCGTTCAAACCAATTTTCGGTGGAAGTTTACATGGTAATGTACATATTTTTTTTAGTTTTATCATTCCCTTATTTTAGAAGTTACAGGGGGACACACACATTTTACCACTTTGGAACTGTCTCTCGCGCAAACTATTCAGTTTAGAAAAAAAAAAAATTAGAAACCTCAATATCATTTTTACCTATCCATAGATACGTACCACACGTAAGGGTTAGATTAATTTTTTTTTTGAGTTTCAGTTCTAAGTATGGGGAACCCCCACAATTTATTGTTTTTTTTTCTATTTTTGTGTGAAAATCTTAATGCGGTTCACAGAATACATCTACTTACCAAGTTTCAACGGTATAGTTCTTATAGTTTCGGAAAAAAGTGGCTGTGACATACGGACGGACAGACAGACATGACGAATCCATAAGGGTTCTGATTTTTGCCATTTGGCTACGGAACCCTAAAAAGTACAAAGGCGGACTTAATGCCTTTGGCATTCTCTACCAGTCAACCAAGGGTGGTGAAGAGATTAGATGGCAGGTGCTCTATTTGAGAGGAACAAAGAAATTTAAAAAATATTTTCTAATGCATTATTTTAATTCAATGCATTATTCTAAGGTAGGTAGCCATCTTGTTCTAAACTTTGGGCGACCGTGCTCTGCTCGGGTGAAAATATGGAGAAAAAGAATTTTCCCAGATATGAGACCTAGCTAGGTCGATTTTCGTAATATTTTCGAGAACGTGATTACAAATACATATATATATATATATACAAATATTGCTCATTTAATAGTATAGGATTATAAACAGGTAATATATGTGAGTTTGTATGTAGTAGGTAATCTTCGGAACTCCTAGTCCGATTTCGAAAATTCTTTCACTAATGTGAAGCTACAGTATTACCGAGTATCATAGGATATATTTTATATATTTGCCATCCGCCCATCTCATCGCTGGACGACCCACACCTGGTCTTCCAGTCCTTGAACACCACTCGGTCACAGCCATACTCTCCCTATCATCACTACGCCTTCCCAGCAAGCGTAGCGTGACAACCATAGAAACGGGTTTTCTGCGGGTTTTGTCGACGGAAGAATAGACAAAATGATAGATTGTGATTGTTTATCTGTCATTTTGTCTATTCTTCCGTCGACAAAACCCGATTAACCCGATTCTATTGTGGTCATGCTAAGCGTGCTGGTGTCCTGCCCAACTGCAGGGAATTACCGCCCTTGAAATATCAAGATACACGGGTGTTCCTTGACTACATTTCTTACGTATTCTTCCTCTGAGATAAATCAAATAAGAAGAGTCAATAGGATGTGTATTGATATTGCTAGAGCCTCGTGCGGTAATAATATCGCAGGTTTATAAATTGAATAGTGCATAAACATATCTGTTGCTTTCTGAACAGGTGCTGAAACTATTCATTTCCTTCTGCATGTTTTTAACCGACTTATAGGAAAAGGATTTCAATTTGAATGTGTGTAATCCTAACTTCCTAACTAACATTCTATATATATAAAAGAAAGTCGTGCTAGTTACGACGTGCTAGGCGAACAATTTCAACGCATGGGGTTAAGAATCATGTACCATGCATTACTGACTGATCCAT
Organism: Agrochola lota; assembly: GCA_947364205.1. Lineage (NCBI taxonomy): Eukaryota > Metazoa > Arthropoda > Insecta > Lepidoptera > Noctuidae > Agrochola > Agrochola lota. The sequence continues at coordinate 11,349,967 of OX376235.1, read as the reverse complement.
GGTATCAGTTTTCGCGTCGATATCCCGCCACCCTGTATTTATATTTATTAATTTGTCGGTGAGAACCGACAAATGAATACATAATATTAATTATATATATTATTAATAAGTTTAACCAGAACTTTTCCGAAAGACAGAAGTGAAACAAGCCCTAACCCCTTTTTTTTTTTTGAGTTTGGGAAATCATCAAATGACTTCTCCCGCTCTGGGCGGAGCGAGAGGGCGCGTCAGACTTTTACTGACTAAAACCCACCCGTGTTCTTTCCGTTGCCTGTGTGCCGGGGCCGCGATATCCCGTTCGGACAAACCCGCAGCCCCAGCAGGCATTGGTCTTTCGACGCCGTCAGTTGGTGCCGACATCTCTTTGAGGCGCGCGTGGAACACAACGCGCCGTCGACACGGGCCTGGTCCTTATCGGACGGCGAGCTGCCCGTTGCTCACCGTCCGCAAGCCCGCGCCTACGGTGGCCGGAAGTCGGCTCTCGACTCCCGACGCCCGGGGCGTCTCCTGCGGCGACTAGGGCCGCGAGGGCGTGCAGCTTGCATCTCCCTCGCGCGCTCCGCCTCCTCCTTCGCGAACATAACTGCTTCGCAGAAGGAGGTGACGGCCTCCCATGCACTCTCGCTCCGAACCATGGCCTGAACCAGGGCCGGACGCGAGAGATCGCCGCCGCTGATCGCCTCCGTGAGGACACGGCGGTGCTTCGCCCAAGCCGGGCAGACCTCCACCGTATGCTTCACCGTGTCCTCCGGGCGATCCACACAGTGGTGACACCCGGGCGTTTCCTCCCGCCTTATGCGGAACAGGAACCTCCCGAAACAACCGTGTCCGGTGAGGATCTGCGTCAGGCGGAAGGTGAGGACGCCATGGCGCCTCTCAAGCCACTCCTCATAGAGGGGACTTATCGCCGCAATTGTGGCGTGCCCAGCGCTGGGTTGCGACAATCGCACACTCCATGCCGCCATGAGATCCCGCCGGAGCTCTGTCCGCTGTGCCGTGATTTCTCGCGGCAGCGGAGTTACACCCCGGCGTTTCGCCTCCTCGCGCAACTCCCACATGTGCGCGAGGACTTTCGCCTCCAGATCCCATGGCGGTAGTCCAGCAAGGAGGCTCGCTGCCTCACGGGAGAAGCCCTAAGCCCTTAAGTTCATAATTGCTACCACGTCGCAAAATATAAGTACTTGGCGTAGTTAGTTATAGGTACTGGCAATAAATATAGAAGAAAACTCAAGAGTCTGTATTTAAAATACCTGTGTAAGTAAATACCTGTAAGAAATATGCGCCTCTGGGTAAAATACGGTATGCAAATAAATGCTTAAAACTGGTCGCGCGGATAATTATGAATAAACAGTGTTATTAGCTTATAACAGAGCAATAAATCTAATATTCATTACTTAAAATGAGGTGTGTCCTGAGAGCCTTTGTGACTCATGCAGTAGCTGCAATATACCTACATATTATATAAGTATATGATATGTAGTAGATGTTTATGCAGTCTTCAAGATTGAAGGTATAGAAGGTATATGACTTTTTATTTTAACATAACTTACTTACTTGATTGGTCAATAAATCATATTTAATCTCCTGCAGACCTTGGTAGGTACGTTATGTATGTACTGAGATTGTAAAATCTACGATATTTCTTAAAACGTCTAATGGAAAAATAATAAATCTTTCAACGTCAAAGTCAAATAATTTATTTCAATTAGGCACATAAATTGCACTTTTCAAAATTTACAAAAAATATAATTGATTCTACTCACCCCTTCCAAAAGGTAGTTTTCGAATGGAGAAGAATGGGCAAGAAACTCCACCGTTACTCTTTTAAAATGTTTTCTCAATATTTTGTATACGTTAATTATATAAGTGTATGTGATGACGATGCACCTGGAATAAGATTACTGTACCACGATAGGTAAAAAGAATTAAAAATGAAGCAATGACAGACAAAATAATTACGTGATAGTGATGAGTAAATTTCATTGTCCCAAGATAAAGTTTATCTAATGATTTTGTATGTGGTCAGTAGAAAATTGCCTCAATTCGACAAAAGCTCTCCAGTTCTTCATAACTGATCTATTTCCTTCAAATCCTTAACCAAAAGAGACGGGTTATTTCCTTGTATGTACTCACATACCAATACTCATCAGAACTACTTTCTATAAAGCCTAGATTACAACTCAAAAATCACGACTCATCCTAAACAAAAGGTACAAATTAAATGGTAGCAATTTGTCGAGCAGCGCGCGCTCGTGTCGGTGGGGCCCGAGATAACGATCATAATGACCAATGAGGCCACCACTCAAAACTTGCCACCGAAACGCTACCATAGGTGACCCTTATTGAAATATTATTTGAGTGGCCTTTTAATTTTGAAAGTTGCTGCACATTTAGACCCGCTTGCATCACAAATCGCTAACTTTGTTTAGCGCTAAACATCATTCCGTCTCTGTCATTTTCTAACGATTGACTGAACCAGAACGATGTTTTAAACATGTTAAGCGCTAAACGCATTTTTAATGATTATTGGTTGATTCGCACGAATTTACTCGCCTGAAACGGGCAAATTGACACTTTAGTTTTTTTTTTTTTGAGAAAAATTATAAAATAAACTAAAGTCAAAGTCAAATCATTTATTTTTTGAGGCGATTCGCTCGAAGTTAATTTATATGTGTGCGAATGGACAACTCCAGAAATGCGTATTAGGCAATTGGCACATTTTGAATTTAATGCAGTAAAGTTAATTAACTTTATTGAATAAAATTCAAAATTTAATCAACCAATAAGTCGATATGTGGTGCTAGCCAGCCTTAATCTTGAAGTTTTGCGCGCTGTGCAAACATTAATCAATTTAGTTTTTGATCATATCTTTGGATAGACGATGGTTGATAAATGATTAATCTTTGAATAGACGATGCACTAATCTAAAGGTACATGAGGAAAATTTTATGGGTATTTATTTAGGTGCTACGTAGAATAGTATTTCGTATTTAATATTAAATTAGCATTTGAGTAACAAGAAGGCAATTTCTTTTAATGTCACAACTAAAGAAAAGGTTCACATTACTTTTTCGTCTTAGGCAAGTACTTCTTCGGCCGAGACCGGATCCTAAATAGGTTATAGAAATGAATAAAATATCAAAATTCTACATAAATTTGTACTTTGTTGCGCAAAATGTCACTTTTATTTTTGTCGCATTTTCCAAGAACATTGGTTAAGCGCGACGTATCGGTGGCTGATTAGCCAGGGCCAGCCTCGAACTCCGGACCTCTCGTTCTCCGAACGTGTCTGTGTGAGACGCGTGCGCAGCGTTTGAAATGTGCCGACAAACGCGCCGCGCTCTTATCTCGCGAGAGACCGATTTTTGTTCTAACAAAGTGACAATAATGGTCTTTGTGGTTGATAAATATAGATTTTTGTGTACTTCCTGAAAATGTATCGTGTAGGAGGTCGTGAGTCGTGAGGCACCTCGGAAGAATGCTGTTCCATCGCTTATTACTGTTACAGCAACGACATTGCAGTTCTTTTGAGGTTTTTACGATCTTTCTTTGTTTTAGGAAAGTTTTGGTAATATTATGTCCGGTTATGAGTTCACAAAACATGAAAGTTTTGTTCGTAAATGACAGACCAGCTGAAAAATTGCATTCAAAGAAATTCTAGAAAATGCTGATAGAAAATGGCTAAAGTGACAACCCGATGGATTTTCTTTTCCAACCGATACTTGACGGAATACAATTGTTCCTATTTTAATTTAATAATCAGAATGAAAACACTAACAAGTAACTATATTATGTCCACTGTTGCACATAACAGAAAATGCATACGACACATGTTGAAACATACAAATGACAAACTAACAAACTTTCGAGGCTCAAGTCTAAACACTACATGCATTTCAATGGAAAAAAGACCAGTTTACATTTACACAGAAGTGGGCTACTGTTGACAGGGAAGTTCTATTTTGACAGTAACCACAAGATGGCGGCCACGGGAGCTTGGAGCTTGTTATTTAATTAGAGCCACATTAATTTCGTAACAGCTACTTCCGCCTGCGGGGCGCGTCTAGATGTATCTAAGGTTTGTACTGACTAGTTTTGAAATTTTAATTTTCATTTGTGAGTAGTTTTTTTTTTTTGTTATTTTATGAGAGGTCTGGACACCTAGACTTATAATTAATATCTTGCTAGCTGACATATAGCAATGTAATTTAATGTTTTATGTTGCATAATGTACATTATTTTGCATAGGTACTATTGTATAGAACAAGTTTTTCTAATTGAACAGACAGCAGTGCTGCTGGGCAGTTTATTACGCCACTTCTTCTTCCCAGCTAAGCACTAGGAAGTGGTGAAGTGCGGGCATTTTTGGGGGACTGTCTTAAATAATTTGACGTTCGAAAAGTGCTGTTTTTTCTGCCTAAAAGTCTGAAATCGCCAACCTGTTTTGAGCAGGCGTGGTGATAAATGCTCGAGCTTTCTCTGTATGAGAAGAGCCTTTGTTCTGCAGTGGGACAATACTAGGCTGGCATTATTAAGAGAAGTTTCAAGTCTGTATAGAAGACAGGTCTGTAGTGACGTATAAAACGATATTCCTAGGATAGAAAAAAGAGAAGCATATCCAATGTGGTCTTAGTAAGTTCACAAATGCAATGAAGGCCATTTTGATTATTGTTTGGTAGTTAATCAAAGAACATTGAAATATTTGAAATGTTCGTGGTTTTATTTGAATGTTGAAACTCAATTAGGGACGAACCTTTTTCGATGTTGAGTGCGAATAGAAACTCCTACCTTATATAAAATGATCGTAGAATGAAGAGTCGTATAAAATTAAATGAGCAGTTTTGTCGTAATTAAATATAATAAAGTTGAAGAAATGGTAAAGGAATTACGCTACTGAAATGTTGTAAAAACGAAGTCATTATCAGTCTTAAACTGAACGCGATAAAACAGTCATTATTCATTTCCCAACTTATGTTCAATACACCTATGTTTTTAATTGGATTATATTGTTTGATGGACGCACTTAACACTTTCGACTCCACTCATTTTTCATAATGCTCATACGCCATGCGACCACGTACATATTGCAAGTTGACTCTAAGAGGGTCACCGGCATTACGTTTGCGCTAAAGTTAACCCTCGAGGAGTGTCACCGGCATTAGGTTTGAAATCTTGTTAAAATATACAACTGATTTTATTTTCACAGTTTATAATGCCGAATTCGCTAAGAAGAACCTACATTTGAAAATGAGCAAAATGAGCAAAATGAGCCCTCCGCGATGGCTCCCGGCATCCCATATGCGACTAAGTGAAACCTCCAGGAGGGCTCCCGGCACTGAACGTGTTAAACCTTGCTATTTGAGCACTTATGTCTATCTACTTGTATCTAGAATAGTGAAAGAATTGATTTAGTGCTCCTACTGATTTATACGGATTTCAAATCATTGGAGCTTGGATTACGAAATATGGTGATAGGTTGGCAGCGTAACTTACAATTGTAATGCCTTTCATTTTGGCTATTCGTCAATATTCATGATATACGCTTGGAGATGCCTGACTGTCCTCACCATATGCATGGCGATCGTAAACTTGCACCCTGGTAACGTCAGAACCAGGGATCGGGTTCTTTGGTAAATTTTGATTTTGGAGCTTTCACGTCTATGTTTTTTTATTTATTATTCAATACTAGAACAAAAAAACAGACATTTGGTTAAACACACCACAAAAACCATCGCGGGTTTAACAGTGGTGTGGCCAGACACGGCAACTCGGTGCCAATACATATTAATTATTGAACAATTTGGTAGGTACATAGATTTTTCCTAGATCGCACTGCTATCTAGAAAGTATCTTTTTAATATTTTTGAGCAGTTCTTCGCATTTAATACATTGCCGATTTCCTTAGGTAAATCGTTCATATACGATGGTAGCATGCACGCACGCACGTCCGCGCTCCATAAGCGTGAATGTGAATGTTTATGTGTTGTTTAGGGTGTCTAGCAAACATATGAAGCAATGGACTAGTAATTTCTTCCAAAATCCTTCGGATCGTGATAAGTGTTACGCAATTGGAGAGCTGGTCAGGTTCAGTAGTAAGTTGGTTATTTAACATAGATATAGTACACACACACATACACATACACGCACACACAAACAGACTTGCACTTAGAGACACCACCAACCACTCGCAATTGTACCACGTTGAAAATCTCTACTATGTGTTACAATGGGGGACCTGGAGTTCGAAAATACAGGCCTAGGCTGAGTTTAGACTTCAGATCTCCCACAAATTAAAAAATGTTGTCAAAATATCTGTCAACTTATTATGTTTAACTAATATAAGAATGTAATTTGTGGAGATAAATAAACATAATTTTTATTTTATTTATTTATAGTAGATTTGTGCTCACCCCATCCTAACTAATATTATAAATGCAAAAATGAGTTTGTTTGGTTACGCTTTCACACTAAAACGCCTAACAGATTTGGATGAGATTTGACTTTACTTTTATCCCGATATTCTTACGTGATCGAGACTTATCCGGGTAAAACTGCGGGGTCCAGCTAGTTATAATATAATAAAAACAACAGCAAAATATATGCGTTTAAAACGAAAGTAAAATCCAAGCTTTGTTCAAAGGCATACTATTCTATAAACGACTACTTAAATGATAAGAATAGTTGGTCGCTGTGATTAACTCAAGACAATGTTTATGTTCTTTCTCCAGATTACTACCTACTGACAAGTTATATGAGTTTATATAATTGTATTTTTTTTTTATTTTTTATTTGACTTTATAAGTCAAGCTATTTTTAATTTTATTTCAATTTATTGTTGACATAATCTACTCATTACAATGTTTTTTCTAATGAGTTGTATTGCAATATGTGGTTAGCTAGTGACCTCGACAATTGATCATATTAGTTATTGTTATTAGTAATTAACTGTTTGTTTTATTTATTTTATCTCGATGGTCCTAGTTTATCATTTATAACTTCCAGTTACAACTATATGTAAGCGGGCACGCCCTTTATGCCTGGAGGCTTTTATTTAGATAAGTTCTGTTTACGTTTAGTTTTTATTTCTGCCTGAGTATAGTTCTCGATGATGTTGTGTGGTATATTGGCGTGTGCTAGCTAACATATGGCTAATAATTTAAATTATGTTTTGTGTTGCGTAATCTAAATTATCTAAATTATTTTGAATACTATTATATAGAATCTTATTTTTTTGTTCTTCTAACTGAACAGACAGCTGTGCTGCTGGGGAGTTTGTTGCGCCACTTCTTCTTCCCAGCTAATGCACTAGGAAGTGGTGAAGGGTGGGCGTTTTGGGGGACTGTCTTATGTAATTTTGACGTTCGAAAAGTGCTGATTCTCAGCCTAGTTTGAATAAATGACTTTTGAATTTTGAATTTTGAATATATATATACAATAAAAAAAATTAAAAGTCTCGTCGCATCGATCAGGCAAAGGGACATCAATGTTTTATGACGTAACGTTATTATGCACTAAAATACTATTTATGTCTTATTATTTGATAGAGGATATAAAGCACGCCCGACTACCGGTGTTACATTTTAATTACAGGTCGGTAAAGCTAACCTTATTAGGAGGAAAAAAATATATAAAACGCCTCGAGGACAGAATTTATCGTTGTAAAAAAAAGTTTAATCAACTCGTGTGAAAAGACTGTTGAAATATATTAGGCTGTAAGGTACCTTATTTGTTAATATCCTGTAAAAGAATGTGCATTTAATTATTATATAAATTTGAAACCAGCCATGAACTTTTTAAACCTTTTGAAATCAAAGATAAAAAAATCTGGTTCCAGATTAACTCTAAGTGCAAACCCAACCATCTAAAATTCCTTTTCATAACAACCTTACAAACATATCACAATAATAAAGGTGTACTTTTCAAAAGACTAGGAGCAAATAGGTTCAGTAGAACACTGGAGGCCTATTGAGGCACTGTTGGTGTCGATCGCCTTTCATGTAACATCCAGATGTTAGTCTCTAGGTCACGTCGAGTTGGCGACAGTGATGGCAAGGTTAACCGGGCATTCTTTCAGACTGAAATGTTCCTATAAGGAATTACCTACCCGGATTTGGGCGTTTCAAACCTTAAAAAAAAAACTAAATATTTGTAAACGTAGAAAACCAAGGGATTTCGCGAATATCTTTCTTGAAATAATTCTCGAGGGCTAAAAACAATTTCCCAAATAGAGCAAATCTGAGCCAATTCTTAACTTTAATCTTTTAAGCAAGACCATTAATAGGCAAATTATTTTTTATTTTATTATTTATATTTTTTACTATTTTTGATGTATTTTTGCAATAACACGTTGATTGATTAAAGCTTTATGCACAAGTTAAAAAATCTGTACAAAGGCGGATTTAGAGGGCACTTTTCCAAAATAGTGATTTGGAGATCAGCGCTGCAATACTTTAAAGCAACTTTTGTTCAGGACTCATGAAATGCGTCCTTTGATGCAAGATCCAGACGCTTTGTAGGTCGCGCCCGCGCAGCACGTCGTTGCAAGGTCACGCTGTGTGGCAACTGCGTCCCTTTCCGCTCCAAAAAGCAGCCAAGTTATGCAAACCTCTTCATACTGTACACATACGCGACTATACTTTGTTTAAAGTATAGTTTTGCTATTGTTTTTTGTTTCATAAATGGAAAAAACTGTGGCAATGGTTGAGCAAATAATATTTAAATATAGAGTGCTTTTAATTGTGAATTCCCTGAATAATGTGACAGCCGACACTTGACTGTGCATGTTTAGGAGGCACTTTTAACTCAAGTTTTCTAAGTTATGACCGCAAATTCAGCCATTTCCTTTGCCCGATTTATGGGTAATGCAAAAATTAAAGCCTCTTAGGCGAAATTACGTTACTTACTTTTCAAGTTTTAATGACTACGAGGATAACAGAAAACCGAGTTATGTCTTTATAAGTTTTATTGTGGTCGAAGATAAAGTAATTATTTGTTGTCAGTGAATTGTAATGTTCCTTCAAAAGGAACAATTTATTAGCCACATAATGAACGTTTGTACTTATTTAAGTAATTAACTGTACTTTTCTGAGAAGTCTGAAATCATTCCAAGAAGTGAAATAACGAACACGACTGATTTTAGGATCATAAAACGTTGACAAGAATCTAGCTCAAACACTAGAACACGCGTTCTCCTCTGTTTACTTTTATAACTTTAGCCAATTATTATGTACGTTTCATAATTATATGTATCAGTATTGGAAGCTGTCGTAATATAAAATAACTAAGCATTTCATTAAAAATGTATAAATGACATGTCAACCTAAAAAACGAACAAAAACCACAACGAAACATTTACTGTGCGGTATAATTAGTTTCACCATGTTTCATTATGACAGGCAGATTGAAAAAATCATAAGCCATAAAAAATTACAAGTGAACCGGAAATGCAGATCGTAGACGGAGCGCGCGCGGGCCGGACGTGCGCCCGCGCAACTGGGTCAGTTTATTTCTGTTTTGGCGGGAACCTGGCCGGAAGGGACGCCATTGTGGATGCGCCGGGAAGCCCGGAAAACAGCCGGATTTCTAGCCAGTGAAATCTTACACGGCAGCTTCTGTAAACTGTAGCCAAATCATTGTGTCGAAGATACAGCGCGTCTCGGATTCGGCTTTTTTCTTTGGAAGTAAATGTAGCCGAACGGTTTTAAGAGCTAATTATGTTGCGATTCTTAGATCTCCATTCATGAAAACGTAAAATTTCAGTCCCTTAATGTGTTCTGACAACAGGACGGAAACAAACGCACCCGTTTGTTTTTTCTCTAATTAATCGATCCGTGAAGTTGGTTTTCGTGTGAATTCGTAAGTATGGGGGTCATATTTACCCCAGTCCCCACATGATGTCGATGCGGGCGTTCGCAATAACATTCCTCGCAAAGACTCGTAAGGACTCTCAATTAAAATTAATTAAAGACAATTTAGCAATCCCTGAAAATAAATGGTCGCTTGACAATAAACGAGATTTATTAATTGGTCAAAGTTATACGCTTTGCCAAATGTCACATAAATGTAGCTCGGAGTTCAGAATTGATTGTTGAACTCCTTTAGAGGTTGACAAATCAGTGTCCTTTCTGGTTAGTTTGTAGTTTGTAATGGTGGAATAGCATGATTGTTAGTGTTGCGTCGCGTACCGAGGCGTGACAGCAGGTGCGTGCCTCAGTTCCCACATTATCGGCTCCTCGGGATCCGATGGCATCAGTGCGATAATTTTATGCTTTTCATACTTCGTAATTTGATGCTACACCACCTCTTTGAGGAGAATTTTTCCCATATATGAAGTAAATTGCATATTTTAATGGAGTGCCGCTATAGCATAAGATTTGAATGGCTTGGGTGTAATTTTCTGATTATTGAGATCTGCAAGCTATATTTACCAAGATATGTTTTTATTTGATTTTCTACCTTTCTACTACGGTCTCAGATGTCTCGTATTTAAAGCTACCGGTACTCTAATTGCGTAATACACGATCAATCAGAATCTGAATCGTTTTGAAACAGATTGCTAATCCATTGCTTCATAAGTTCGAAAAAAAATCTGCTCAACAACGTAAATAACGCAATGTATGTTGTTGAACTGTCAAAATGAAACAGATTAGTCGTAATCGTTTACGAAAATGTGTTACGTAATTAGATAGCTGTTCGTGTAATTCGTTTAAAAGGCAAACATACCGATACAGTAGAATTTTATGAGTAGCCTATGACGTTTGGCAAGTTAACAACAAAAATGTTACCGCTAATCGTTTCTCAAACAGAGGAAAGCATTTGCGAAATGTTCCCTTGGGCATAATGAGTGAATATTTACTAACACTGATCACAATGCGATACGAGGCACAATATTGGCGGGCGCTGACGGCGATGTTCCGCGAAGCGCTCGGAGGAAACGTTACAACATCGTGCGTCACTCCGGCGCATACGCATCATGCGCACCACTGACGATGTGCTGCTTTGACTTATAGTAAAAATATATCTTATGTGTTTGATGTGGACAAATAGAGTTATAATTGTCTCTTGTGTGTTGTGTCTTGTTGTGTATTGTTATATTGTCTTTAATTCTGTATTTGTCTGTGGGGGCTTGTAATTAGCAATTTAGTTAAATATTATTGTTACTAGTCTGTAAGCCTTCCGAAAACAAATAAAATTAAATAAATAATGACTTTTTTTCAGGGCTCCTTTAGCTTAGTCTAGCACTAATCCCTCAGACAAGATACTTGATCTACGTATAATATGATGGAGATAATGGTAAATTTAAAATGCCAAAAGACGTTTTCAGTAGATAATACACATAGCATCAAGAAATGCCTTGGTCTACCAAACCATAGCCAGAGCCCTAACTACCCCAGGGTACGTATGTATAAAGTTTTTGAAAATGTTGATTCTATTTGACCAACAACTCAATCAATGAACTCAATAATCAAATAGATGCAAAACCCTAATAACCAATGTTGTTAGACAAGTGTAAAAAATAATAATAATGTGTTGTATAAAATTTATAAAAATAACATGTAGATATATGTGTGCCAGTCCATGGCGAAACATGTAAGATCACTGCTATATTATAAGACCTTAATGTCCATGTTTTAAAGCAAATAAATATATTCTATTCTATTCAATCTGCCTAGCCTTTTCCAAACTTTATTGGGGTCGGCTTCCAGTCTAACCGAATGCAGCTGAATACCAGTATTTTACATTAAGTGACTGCGTATCTGACCTCTACAACCCAGTAACTGGATAATACGATACCCCTTGGTAAGACTGGTTGTCAGACCTTGAGGCTTCTGACGACCCTTAACACTTTCGACTCCACCCACTTTTCATAGAACTCATACGCCATGCCGCCATACATATTGGAAGTGAACCCTCCGGGAGGGATGCCGGCATTACGTTTGCGCTAAAGTTAACCATCGCGGACGGTCAACGGCATTAGGTTTAACACCGTGCAATAAAAAACTGTAAAACAAAGTAAAATTGTGTTTTCAGGGGATCTTGTCGCTACACGTAATTTCCAACATTTTACATTTTTTGCGAATATTATAACCGAGAAAAAAAACGGATTTTAAAACCCGGTGGTTTTAAAATCCGTTTTTCATATACTAAGAAATCTTGTTAAAAAATACATCAGATTTTATTTTCAAGGTTTATAATGCTGTATTCGCTAAGAAAAACCTACATTTAAAATGAGCCCTCCGCGACGGCTCCCAGCATCCTATATGCGACTAGGTGAACCCTCCAGGAGGGCTCCCGGCACTGAACGTGTATGAAGCAGCTTACCAGTTCATTAATCGTATACTGAGTGTAGGTAGTTTACACTTGCTAGTGTAAACGAGCTAGTATATATGAACTAGCTAGTATACTATAATATGATATCCTTATACTTCGGTCTTTTAACGGGACCCTTACCCAACCTTACCAACAACACGAGCTAAGCCGACTTGGAAGGCTGTCAATACCTAGATGAGTTACCAGCTTAAACAAACAGACATTTTAATAACTACTTATTGATGATAAAGTACCTAGACACATGTTTGGACTTGTTTAATGAGTTGCCACATGCAATAACAGCACATAATTACGAAGCTTAATGAGAGCTTTTAGCGGGCAACACATTACTCTGATATTGCGCACGCGATGTTCAGTAACAAGAAAAGGTTAGTTGAGTACACTGCGTATATCACAAAGTACTATGTTTTTTTTTTATAGAATTTTATAATGGTCGAGGACTTAAAGTCAACGGCACCGGGAAGTTTTTCGTGATGATGAAGACATTTTTTTTTAGATATTTTAAAGACTTGGTTTTGAATTTGACAAGTACTCCAACCGGTGCGGTGGTCAACGACGGTCTACGCTAGCCTAGAATGAATAGATTCACTCAAGATTTGAAGAGATCATCTATATATTATTATATATATAAAAATGAATCCCTATTTCCCTTGGTCACGGCATCACGCGTGATCGGCTGGATTAATTTTGCTAATTCTTTTTTTGTTGTGTTCGTTAATATCATGAGAAGGTTCTTAGGATAGGTAGGTGATGATAGGGTAGGTAGGTATGTACGTAGGTATGTAGGTAATAGGTAGGTAGGTAGGTAGGGTAGGTAAGGTAGGTGCGCCGTAGATACTTAGTGATATCCGTGTGAAGCCGGGGCGGGCAGCTAGTTATATAGATATTTATACAGCAGATCGTAGTAGGTGGCGTTCTGTAGTTTCTACCTGCCTCTATGGGAAGAAGGCGCGACTTTATGTACCATCAAAGAAGTTCATATCTAACCAGTTTCAAAACAAAATCCCGTGAACACGATGACCACATCTGTTACCGGCCCGGTCCTATAGCCGCCGAGCGCTGCAAGCAAGAATAGTCCTTACGGTGCAGTGGTTAGATATGAACTTCTTCCATAGTATGTTATACAAAATGTACCTAGGTATGCAGATATTCTATCTCGGCACCTACTCCTAATGTACCTAGGTATGCAGATATTCTATCTCGGCACCTACTCGTAATGTCTGAATAATTTCCCTACAAAATCTGTGTTTTTAAATTGAAATTCATGACTCAGTTTGTTCTAGGGAGATCTTAGTTTTCCTTGAGCATCTAATTCGAATGAAAACTATATTTTGGAGTTTTCAAGTAGTTCTGTGTTTTCTACTAACACTTTCGACTCTATTCATTTTTAATAGAGCTCATACGCCATGCCGCCATTACTTTTGTGCAAAATTTAACCCTCAAGGAGTGTCACCGGCATTACGATTGAAATCTTGTTAAAATATACAACTGATTTTATTTTCCAGTTTATAATGCCGAAGTCGCTAAGAAAAACCTATTATAATTATAATGAGCTCTCGCGAGGGCTCCTGGCATCCCATATGCGACTTGAGCGAACCCTCCAGGAGAGTTCCCGGCACTGAACGTGAAACGAAGTCTAATAATCCAATCGAATCAAATCGACGTATTGCCCAATCGGATCTAGTTCTACTAATATACACTGCTATAAATCGTAACAGGACTCAATTGTACTTGTAACGGACCATTTAGTGTCCGTAAAGTTTACGAGGCGTCGTTCGTCGGCCAGAGAAAGCCATAGTGTTACAAACTAGATTTCGGCATTACAAGGCTTGCCACAATGGTAAATGGTGAAAATCGTGTCGAATCCTGAATGCGTTATTGTCTTAAGTTTTTAGTTTGTTTCTGCAACCTGGTTTCCTGCCTTTGTTGGATAATTTACACTGTATCTTTGCATTTGACTGGGTCTCAAGATAGTTTTTTTTTTGCAGTTTTTTTTTATTGGTTTTGCTAGTGTATTAAAATAAAGAGGTAGGTTCTTTACTCTAAATTACCCATAATTGGTGGTATTTAGATTGCGTCACCGTTCAGTAAACATCTTACTTTTCCTTTTCAGCTAATTGAGACAAAAGACACAAGAGTTATGCTTTGGAATCAAGACCAATTACTTAGATTGCACTTACAGCTCACCATAAGAGAAATGGTATGCCAAGTCTTAAACAATAATTAAAACTACAGTTAGTCCTCAAACGAGGAAGTACTATCGAAGAACTTCATATCTAAGCAGTTTGAAAACAAAATCCCGTGAACATATCATGTTCCAACATCTAATACCGCCCCGGTTCTATAGCGGCCGAGCGCTGCAAGCAGAAATAGTCCTTACGGTGTATAGACATGAATTTCTTCGATGGTACCAGTAATTGGTGGTATGTAGAGGTACCATCACTAGTTAACTCAACCGCGGCGTTTAGCAGGCATCTCATTAACAATAAATTAATCAATGCTAGGCTTGCCCCGCCCCGGGGCCCGCTTTGACGCCTCTCAGAATCCCCATGTTACTGTAGAATTATCGGTGATATTATTTATGACCATGAATTGATATCATAATGTGATTTTAAACTTAATTCGCGCATTTGTAGTTGTTAGCTCGAGTATTTCTTTCTGGAATTAATATAATGAGTCTCTATTTCTTCTTTTGCAGATATTTCTAAAATGAATTATATTTGCGTTCATATGGTAAAAATGTCATTAGAATTAGTATGATAGGATTCAAGTACCAATTCGAACATATTTCCGTCCTTGAATCTAATAATTAATACTTTTGTAACACAATACCCTTGGGTGTATTGTGTTACAAATATTGTTGAAGCTGGGTCTGAAAAAGGCATCGAAGTCTAGCAAAGCTTACGTGTAGCCTGGTATGAGTAATGATTTCTCCATATATATATTAATAGGGATAAGGGATAACTATAAGTACGCACTTAAAATATAATAATTATTATTTTCTAGTAGGTATTATCAAATTGCTCTTGTTATTGAAATATTGGTGTGATATTTCAATAGTGCTCGTAATTTTATGTCGAGATCATAAAGGCTTTAAAATATGTCTGTGATACTGTTATTTTTCGATTCTGCGAATTGCCATGATATTGCAATAAGTAGGCACTAACAAGATATTTATACTACTTAAAGAACATATTTATTAGTTTATGATTTTCTGATTACTGACTACGAATAAATATTTAAATAAAGATTTATTTATCTTAAACACAGCGCTCTCTCTTAAATTATGAAGCTCAGCGTACCTATACCACTAACTATCTATTTGGCCACGAGTGTACATTAAAAAAAATTAATATAGGTATTGCATTCTAGAAAAACAGCACTAGCAACAAGCGAAGAACAGAATTAAATAAAAATAAATCACATCATCGTTGACATGAAAGATAGTAAGTATTAAATTAAACCATTTGCTAGCTTTTACGCAAACTAAAGTTAGTGACCCGTTCGTCAGAAAGAGGTGTACTTTGTGTGCTGACATCAAAGGGAGAAACCTCCCTAGCGAGAGGCCCCGGAGGCCCCTCGACGGAGGAATTTAATTTTTACTCCACTTTTATTGAACCCTGCTCGGTCAGTAGTAACTCACTTACTGTTAATTACTGTAAGGTTTTAAAAACTTACTCAAACAGCGCAGTTTAGAGCGTCGTGCTTTTAAAATTAATTGCTCCTTTATTGGCTTTTACGGAAAGTGGGGTTACTCTAGGTACTTACGTGCCTGTGCCTTTTTTGTCCCTATATTAAAGTTTTGTTGGCGCAGTGGACAATGTGTGACGTTAATTTTGTAAGTTTGTAACAACTAATTCTATGGTGATTCAGGGCAATCTACCTGCCCATGAACTAACTGACTAGATACTCTAGGCACCTTCAACTTACTCGCTTTTTCAGAACTCTAAGTTCGAACGAGTATTATTGACCTATTAAAAAGTAATTTTAAGCAAAATTGATAAAGTTTGAAAATAGAACTTCGAATAAGATCGATTGGAACTTGGACGAACGTAATCAATACGGTTAACGATTTCCTGTCTCTCTAAATTTCTAAAGTCTGACATGATTTTATGCAAAAATAAAAAGCAAATTTAAACATTACCACATAATTATTAATATCATTTATTATAATATAACATTATGACCGTCGGAAATAACGATCCTCTTCCTTCCTCCTTTTTTATAACAGCCATAAACTCTTTTATTAATCTTTATTTTTAATAATGAATGCCAAGTGCCAATAGTAACGGAGAGTTTCAACATTCATTCAACACTCGCTTGCTAAAATAATTTTATTATTCTTTTTTTAATTGGCTCAGCCGGCGCCTGAGCAGGGTCACAATTCCTAGAGCCTTTTTATTGGAAAAGCGGAACTTTCTCAATAACGGACTCTACAGAGATCAGTGTCCATGTGTGCATTTTGAGTATTTATAGTAAAGCATGTGGAGGTGTGTGTGTGTTCAGGATCAGTGGCCGGCGCGCGCGCACCTGCCGCGCGGTTCCCACGCCTCGCCCCCCTCGCCGCACCCCCGCATTCGCCCGCACGTCACATCCACATAAACAACGGTCCGCAAACCTGAGCTTGTTTTGTTTTTTGACGACAACATTCACCAATATTGTAGAATATAATTTTATTATTACCTCATTTAAATTTCAGATTAATTAATTGACAAAACTCTTTGAGTAGGTATCCTAAGAGTATTTGAATTTTCTAAAATATATTGGCCAATAAAATTGATAATCACAATGAGAACGCACGGTGCGATGAAAGCAATTATACTTGTTTAATGTGAATTAACGAGATAAATGATTAATAAATATCCGGTTGATTATATTTTTAGTTTTTACCGGTGTGTTCACGCATTTCCGTTCCAGTAGGTTTTATCTACTTATGGTTTTATCGAGAAAATCTCACGAAGCAGAATTATTGGCTAAGTAGGTACATCAATTAAGTAGGTACATCAATTAATCATTAGGTAGGTAATTACTAAGTACCTATCAATATTTAGATTTTAATTTTCTTGTAAGTAGGTATATCCTAGGCATAATTTTTTTCATATAAGTACGAGGTGTAATTCATAGGCACTGATTTGTTTGGTCTCATAAATAAGTTGATCTAAGTATCCTATCAATTTTATCCCCTGCTGCGACTTGCAAAGAAGGTTAGAATATAGAGAAGCATAGCTCCAGTCAACCAGGTTGTAGTCATAATGCTGGAAATAGGTGAATGCGGTTCCTACAGCAGTCGTCGAGGGTTCCGTTCCGGCACGGAACAATTAATATTTATTTATACTTAAATGTTCTTTTTGAATGAAAGAGAGTTTTGTCTTTAAATCTCCACTATGCAATTTTTTTGTGACGAAAGAAACGGACGCAACAAGTAAAAGTAATGAATTTAAGCATTAGATTACTTAAATAATAATTGACTTTAAAAAATATAACCATACCAACCATATAGACATCGGCAATGATTTCTCATTCAATAGATTTAAAAAACTCTGAATGCACTGCCCTCTATCGCAAACCAATAACAACGTTTAAATTTCAACGCCACCGCCATCTAGCGGCATTGTTAAGAACTACGGTGCAAACCAGTGGTTTGATAACGTTACTTACTTTTCCACACGGCGATAGATGGCGCTGTAGGCAGAGCTTTTAAACATTCGATCGACAAAATCGTAGCGAGTCGTAGCTGCGTAGGCGCGAGCTTTACCTTTGTTTACGATTTTTACAATATTTTCTGTGGAATTGCTAGTACGGCATTTTACTGAAATAGATTGGTCGAAATTAACTGTAACTACTTAATTAGTGACGAAGATATTAAAAAAGAGAAATGCAATTTAATTGTATTATATATAATGTATGGAGAAGAGAGCGCGGTTGAGTTTCGGGACAGGTTTTTTTCTCATGTCAATTAGGCGTAAGGTACTGCACTTAGTATTTATTGTTGTTGAATTGTTTACCGGAGCATCATTTTATTTTGCTTATAATCGCAGTAGTCGATATGCCAAAGAATTGAGTTGGTTAAGGCTTAGGAATTGGTTTCGTAAACTTTGGGTTACCTACGTTAATTAAATCATTTGTGAACGAAACTGCATATTTTCTAGTTTTAGTTCTAATAAAATCCCTTTACCTGTCGTCTCTGAGATAATTAGAGCTACACAGTATGTTTTTAACTGTGCTAAGTATGTTGGTAGTAATTTGCAGCAACTTGGCAAGATTTCAAATGTCTTTGGCATATCATAACGAGTCGGCAATGGATTTATAGCGGTATAAATCACATTTTAAGGCACACATTTTGGAATAATGCAGAAATTTATCATAGGTATACATTTTATAATATAACAAGATTTGAAAGATGAAAATCTGGGGGCTATGTATCTGAAAAATATTTTCAATGACTTTTTCACGAGGTTAAGAATTAGTTCCGAAGTTTTAACTATTTTCGCTCGCAACTTTTACATAGTTGCGAGCGAAAATAGCGTACCTCTACTTTACGTAATCAAAAATCCAAAACATAAAATTAGAAATACGTACATATATGATAGGTAAAGGAACTGAAATTTAGGAAATTATACAAGAAGAAGGAAGGTACCTACCTATTAATTACCTAAAGAGACATCTGCCTGATGTCAGGTGGATTATACCGGAATGATTACAATATAATTTATGTCAGTGTGATATAATTTATTAATGTTAGTCAAATCCGATATTTTTGGATTATTTTTGAACATATTATTACTCGTAATAGATAAATAATAACACTGGTCCGGTAATACTTAGATATGGTCTCGTCAAAAGATTTATGTAAAATTTGGATTTTGACAGCTTGTTTTTTTTGACACAACTTAGATTTGAAAATTTTCATTCATTCATTTCAATTTTACGAATGTATTTGGTTATATGACTACAAGTTATTGCGTTTTCGTAAAGATCATTTTCACCTAAAGCAGTTATAAAGATTGGTGATTTTGAAGGCGCACTCAGTTCGGATGGTGATCGGTTTTACGAATTTTGCCGATGCTACATCTAAGTTGTGTCGTACTGTAGTTATTTATTATAGTTGATGTAGGTACGTATCTACCTACATTATTACTTAGTTACCTAAAAATATACATAATATATTCACAAAGTTTCGATATCGGGTTGAAAAACCTTCAATGGAGGGCTACGTAATTTTTATTATTTAGTTGTTTAAATTATTATTTTATATGTGCGTACAGTGTCGAGATAAGAGATTAGTATGCAAAGTATACGATAGGCAGGCCTAGCGAGGTGACGAACAGGACATTAGGATGCGCACACGCATAGGACGACGTGCCAAGCATGCGCCACTGTTTTTAAATATTATAAAGTTTTACAAAGTGTAATAAAAATGGCTCTTTACCTGGTTCTAGCGGTATCGCGGGGAGCGGCAGCGGTATCAAACTACTCATAGTATTAAAAACGATTTTATGAATGAATTTTATCAATATAATCATTTTCCATTCATCGTGAAAGGACTGATAAACAATGCTTCCTTGATGTACCTACGTATAGATTACAGTAACGTTTATAATTAGATTTGACTAAATAATTATGCTTCTAGGCAAATTATTATCTTATCTATTAAAATATGTACCTACATAACGATTGATGCACGATGCTTTTCCTCGTTAATAGTTCCTCTAGGATGCAGCTATCTCGAACTTACTAGTGACATCATTGGGTATTCAAACATCGACTTTTTGGCGTCTTTCATGCATGGCTTAGAAGGTCGCTAGATTAATATTAAAAGAGTCAACAGGTTAACCATTCCCCGAAACGTTATTTTCGTCGGTGTTCGGCAACAGCGAACAAATTACTACAGATCGATTCAACGTTCCAACTATTGAAGGACAACCGACTCTAGTTGTTCCAACGGTCAGCGTTGGCGGACAAATAAACAACATGTCTGCCGACTGGTCCGCTTGCGGTACCAGGCGCACATAAGTCTTTCAGAGCTTTCGCTGCCACCCGCGCCCATTCACCAGCCACTTTTATGAATGAAGCGCGTCTGTGTGCGCTGCGCACATCGTGATGCGCGGTACATGTGTGCGTCTACACGTGTTTATTTGAGCCAACATGGTAGGCATTCATGAGAATTTTCTTGTGTCAACATCGACTTGGGCAGTACAGAAATAGTTCTTAGCTTTGTGCTCGCAAAGTTGCAAAGTACGCTTGCCATTCGTTTAAAATTATACGCCACAAGGTGGTCTGCTAAATCTTGCGTGCAAATGCATACGTACAATGCAAAATGTAGTCCCTATTTCAGGTGTTAATTACAGAGCTTTGTGCGGCCACTACGACTATTCATTGCACGTTTGTGTGTGGCCTTTAAAAGCTCTTCAAAGATTTTAAGAAAGCTCGTCACGTCCACATTAATTTGGTAGGTACATACCTACTTTTTTAAATGTTATTTCAGTCACCATGAAGACTATCTCAAACATCCGTTACCTTGATATAATTTTTCCCATAATTACACCCATCAAATTATAAATCAAATTAATTTGAACTTGTCACCATTGATTACCGTCCCACCATATGACGCGCAAGTGTAGCAAGACGACAATCCACATGTGTCGTGGCTATGTGAAAATATTACTAAATAACCATCTGCAAACCAAACTAGACTTTAACAGTTAAAAAATAAAGATGAAAGTAAAAATACTATGAAACCAGGTGACACTCGAAACTTGGTTTCAACTTGATCGAGCATAAAAAACCGCTTAGCACGCCATAATATAAAGTTACATTATAATGACCATTTTTTATTATTAGATACTATATACATCTTAGTTATTTATATATAATCAAAAAACTCTTGATAGATATTAGTTTCTATGTTTAAATGCTTGGAAATAAAAGTTGCTTTTGTGTAAAAAGCTTAGATGGATTTTTGCAATGTTCAAAAAATTCCATCGGGACACGTAAAAGCTTAGGTGGAATTTTGCAATGTTCAAAAAATTCCATCGGGACACGTAAAAGCTTAGGTGGAATTTTGCAATGTTCTAAAAAAATCCACAAACAACAGTGTTCAATGCCAAACAAGTAACAAGTTTATTTGAAAACAGACAAACTAACCGTAAACTAATGAATGAAATGACAGCCAACAATGTAAACCCGCCTAAAACTTAGCACTTATGTTTGTAAACAAAATGTTAAATAATAATTGTTTTCCACGTAACCAAATGTAACTTTAGTAGTTATGCGAGTAAATTATACACAGTTGCGTCGTAGTTTTGGCAACATCCTGTATATGGAACAACATGCGAGGGAAATGGACACCGCAACATCCGATCTTGAGGTGACCAAGACCCGACTGGTTTTTCGCATTTTTTTACTGCATTTTTATGGATTTATTTCGATTATAACTAAACTTTTATTAAATTTTAAAAGCCAGTATTTTATATTTAATTCGACAGTACGTCCCACTCATGAAACCGCCATTGTTTCGTTTTGTTAATAAAATTTGTGAATCAATATATTTTAAAATTAGATTTTGATGGGTATAGTTTGAAATAAAGGAGGAATTAGCATAATAGTCTTTAAAATAATGTCGCTGCTACAAATTTTACGCTTTATTTTATCATAAATTACTTTTACTGCAAAAAAAATAAAATTGTAAGTATAAGAATATAGAAGCTAATCAAAGATTCCCAAACATTTTATATGCAGGTTATTTATTTGTAGATATATTCAGTATATTTTGAGTAGGTTATTTAAAAAAATGAATTCGTAGCTAATCCTTTTGCCTTTCCCTCTTGTCTTTTTGAAAGACCCTATTAGACCCACTTCGACCCACAATAATAATACGTAAACCACAACTATGTACTTACTGTATAATGTTGCATAATGCATAATAATTTGTACTTAATACATAGAAGTACGCGGTAGTGTGAATCACATAGGACTGCAAGTCTGATAATGTCATACAAATTGCTCCCATTGTACCATTCTATGGTTAGTTGGAACTCTGATAATAAATGATAACGAACCACCAACAAATTGTAATTTCATTATTATCTTGGCCTCAGTGTTTTCACAACGATATGTTTTATTTATAAGTCTTTTGCTTCTGTACAGAATAATATTTTTAGTTTCATCGACGACGTTGGTTTTTTTAATGGTATGATTATTAATTGCTTTGCGTACCTAATTAATGCTTGATAGAAATCACAACATGCTTATTCAGCTATAGGATTTTTTTTTCAGACCCCCTTCTGTTCAATACGTTTTCTCACTCCTCCTCGTTTTTTTCCTCCACTCGATAGTTTTGATCCACCATGGGCTTAACTAAAGAGTTCCTATATTTTTATAATCTGTGACTCAATGATCCTATACTATTAAGTGAGCAATATTTGTTCCTTTATTATTAAATGGGCAATATTTAAATATTTAAATATATGTATCTGTATTTGTCATCTCGAAAACGGCTCTAACAATTTCGATGAAACCTGCAATATAGGGGTTTATGGGAAAACAAACGTTAAAAATCGATCTAGCTAGTTCTCATTTCTGGGAAAATTGGTTTTCTCCGCATTTTCACCCGAGCAGAGCTCGGTGGCCAAAAGCTTAGAACAAAATGGCTACCTTAGAATAATTGACATTTGAAAATTTATATTATTTGACAGACATGGCAGCATGGAATTAGTAAGTACGTACTATCATGGCAGCATGGAATTACTATGTAAGTACTTACTATACATGGGAATTAGTATAAATTATCCTATACTATTAAATGAGCCTTCACCAGAGCAGAGCTCGGTCGCCCAGGTACTATCTATTAATGTTTTATACCTACATAAACGTTTCGGAATAAATTCTGTAAATGATGGTGAAAACTTTAGACGAATGACGTTTAGACAAATGCACACGAAAAGCGACTTTCATTTATAATATGTTTAAAGAAGAAAGGTCATTCGCAACAACATCGAGGGTGGCAATACTAATAACGATCGGCTAATAAGTTTGAAACAGTAATCATTGCAACCAGTCGCCGCGACGCAACCAAACCGCTCGGAACGATCAAGATGCATTCATTCAACCAATCACCACTCATTCATACAGCTTCAAAGCTTACTGAAGGAAAATCCGGTCATAAATAATAATTATCAATAATATTAATATGGCGTGACCGATTTTACCGGATAGTTAGTATTATTGTATTTCTGTTTTTAATTAATGATTAAAAACATATACAAGTACCTAATTCTATTGTTTAAAAAAATTAAAAAAATTATACGTTACGAAAGAGTCGGTTTTTTCATTCATACGATCTCGTTATGCGTAAGGAAAATCCGGTTTCACGTGAGGTTTATCAATAAAACGCTCCATTGAAACGAAGGGGCTAATTAGGTGTAGGTACCTACCCGTGTGCCTGATACATGTACTCGTATAGTAATAATTGTTGATAAGGTTATGTAACTATTGGTACTATTCCAAGAAAATGTTGTCAAAATTGTTTTTTTTTTGTAATTGCCATGTACTCAAAAGTACCTACATAAGTACTACCGAGAACATACTGTTTATGATGCACATGCATGATTGAAATATTGTATAATTATGTTTAGGTAACATGCATTGTATTTTTTCTTTTTGCTAAGTAAATTATTTCTATTTCTATACAGGGAAAATATAAAATTTTTATTTTCGGCTAATCTATCTATCATAAAAAAGTAAGTTGGAGTTCCTTTCCTACTAAAAGTATGAAAAAAGTTTTATGCGATTTCTGACTTTTATAGTAGTCAAAGCTCGGTTCGTCCGATAGAGCTTTTTGATCCTTACAAGAAACAGGATCGATTGGTAACAACACAAGTTTTTATGACAACTGCCCATTTTCTTGCAAACTATTACATTAATGGCAGACTACATTTTTTCAAAATCTGTGTATGATCAAAAAGTTAAGGACAGTCTCCAAAGACCGTTTTTTTGTAGCGACAACGGTTATGGTCCCCTTACAGCCCCATCTCAAAAAACCACCTGTATAATATAACATAACATCACAGCCTAGTGCTGTGACCGTCGGACTGCCAAGTCATAGGTCTCGAGTTCGAACCCAAGACACGCACCTGACTTTCCGAATTCATGTGCGTATTGTACAATTATCACTTGCTTAAAAAACGGTGAAGGAAAACATCGTCAGGAATCATGCCTGAAAGTTATTTCTCGATGGCAAGTAAAGCCAAGTCAGAGACCCATGGGCGGCTTTAAAAAACTCTGGTACCGTTAGTCACTAATCACACGAAAAGAAGAAGAAGACGCCTGAATTCCCACAAGGGTTAAACAGAAGTGCACCTACAGTACGTCCAAATTTTTCAATTCTTTTTCAGAATTTCTTTGAAGGATTCTCGGTTGCCTAGAACATTGATAAATTACCTCCTTTTTATCCCTGCTGCACAGGGTGCGTGTGAGTAGCAACAGCATCCTGAGTGTGATAGCGGACAGGTATGACTGTCCGTTCTTTAAACATTGTATGCGTTTATGTGTGAACTAACATAGTTTTAAGCACTATTTTTTACTAACAAAATGGATCATGTTGTCTGAAATATAAATAAATTATTATTATTATTATCAAGTATCCTACCTACTTCTTTATTCACAAACAAACACATTAGTTACCCACTATTTATGCATCGAAGACAATTTGAATACATCGATTTACCTCACGTGTTCAGACATGTGATGTTCCCACGTTACATACGCAACACAGACGAACATACACGGAGAAACAATGGGCCCGTATGCGGCCCACCCTGGAGAGACGGCGCTATACCGGGGCAATGCACTCACGCACTTAATTACGTGCAAATATGAAAGACCTTCTGATTGAGCACTTAATTGGGTCAAAGACATTTGTTAAGAAGTTCAGTCAATGACCACTGGGTCTGTTCCCGTAATTTAAGCACATTCGCATTCGCAATCTGTCAAAAATACAATCAATTTACCAACATTTTTGACAAGTTTGACAGATTGCGTAACGAAGAACATTTTTTTAAGTACGAGAATAATTGGCCTTCTGGTTACGAACAGATTCGTTGCGAAAGATGATTTTCGCACTTTTTTCTTGGTTATTTTTCGGCAGACTAATGAGTAAGCCTACAAGTATATTCTACGATAGATTTCTCCTATTCCTTCGGAAAATAAATTGGGTCAACATTCTTATAGTGTTTGGTAGTAAGCACTAGAAGGATGTCGTGCCAAGTAGGGGATCCTACCGCGATGCGATCAACGCTTTTAACAGTAGCGATAGCGGTACATAATAATGTTTTTCGGCACTTTGTTTCGGGTGGTGCCGGACGTAAAGAGTAGTACCAACCCATTTCTTCCCGTGGCTGTCGTAAAAGGCGACTAAGGAACTCACTAGAGAATGGGCAGCAGCGTTCTCTATGTATTTTAACACCATATTGCGATCGCCAACCCGCCGGCCAAGCGTGGCGATTGGGGGAGGCCTATGTCCAGCAGTGGCGTCATCATCATCATAATTTTGGCTGAAATGATGATGAATGAATAATGTTTTCATATCACATGAATTTGAATTTCCACTGTTTCGTTCATTGTTCCGGCTGATACTAAAATGATAAAAAATAAACATCATTACGCTTTGTATCCCCTAATGGTTACGCAGAGGTGTACCCATAGTACCACCGAGATTACGCTGTTTAAGTCCCATGTAATAGGGGGCGAGCTTATGACCACCATCGGGCACAAATTCCAGATTCTGGGCTGCTACTGAGTAATTCCAGATCGAAAAACCTAATAACACTTTGCTCGACCTGTGGGCATCGAACCCTCATCCTCAGCTGTAGCGCTTGCGACCATATAGACCAACGAGGCAGTAATTTATTTCCGGATTAAAATTTAAAACAGATTTAATATACTTAATAGGGAAAAAAGCCTATACCCATAAAACTTTATTTTAATTATTTTTAAATACTGCTTGCCTTTATAATTTTCATTTTAAAGAAAATAATTGACAGGGCAACAGGTTATTGTAGAACGAGCCAACCACACTTTTCTCAACCACAGCAACTCTTGTATAGATAAGCCAGGACCTACAGTGGCGACCACGATCAACCAGAAAAGTGCCAAATCAATGCACAATCAGCCAATATTGTTCCCACTGTTGGGACACAGGCCTAGCTCCTCTTAAGAGGGTTTATCCTAAAAGTTGACAACGTCGCAAATAACTGTCAAATATTGACCTGTTTTGATTCTTATAGCAATATTACTGAATAGAAATAAGAAATGTGGCTACGTAGCGAATTAGAATATTAATAATGAATTGCAATTTTATCATTGAATTTGATGTTGTACCCATTTTAGGTGTAAAAAACGCATTTGGAAAATTTCCAAATAGTTTTTTTACATCTAAAACTAAACATTCGGTGTTACGATATTAATTATTGCATTTCATAATCAATATTCTAGTGCGCTAGTTAGCCATATTTTTTATTTCCACTCAGTAATATTGCAAAATTAATCAAAACAGCGAAATGTTTGACATCTATTTGCGACGTTGCCCACCTTCAGAATAAACGCTCTTAACGAGAGCAAATTATGGGCTGTAATCTACCACGCGAGTCCAGTGCGGGTTGCCCATGTCACAAAAAAATTAAACTCAACGAATCCAGAAAATTATTCAGATTCAACATGTCTTCTTGGACCATTTAAACTATAAGACATTTGCACGACATTTATATAACAAGTAGGCTAAGAATGTACGGAAGCTTCACCAATGATTTACGATCCGTTCCATATGTCGTGCAGTTTATCTCGACTAGATATATAATGCAGGAGGTTATGGACGTGGACTAATCTGAAAGTGCTCCGAGGTAACGAGGATGCGGCGTATTATCCTATTCGGGCTTCACCTATTTATTAATACGTGGTATATACGGCTACACATCAATGTATACATTTCCAGTATAAACTGACCTCGCATTGTACGTAAATCCTATAAAAAAATTTACAAAAAAAAACAACCGACTTCCAAAAAAACACTACAGAGTGAAAAATAACTTCAATTTCAGAAGTAGGTGTCTTTGGTTTTGAATTTTCGTTTTTTGCCACAAATTCGAACACCACTACCAGTTATGTAAATAACAGTGACAGAAAGTTATCACCACATCATCCACTTATTCTAAGTGGGAAAAATACGTACTATTGAAGCTTACTGAAAAACTATCCAAGCAAAGTTAATAAAATTTATATGGGACCAACTTGGGAGCATACCCTTTCATACAAAAAAATAATTTACAAAATCGGTCCACAATTGACGGAGAAATCGGCGGACATACATAAAAAAAAACATACATACGCGACGAACATATAACCTCCTCTTTTTTGGAAGTCGGTTAAAAATACGATATCAGCAAAAACTGGAAATGTATAGCTTGATGTATAGCCGTGTGTACAGTCGTCAAAGAGGCCTCAAAAAGATGGGTATGCATTAACATGATTCCGGCGAAAATCAATAATGGAAATTATGGTAACATTTGGTGCGTTCAGACGGAGATGATGATAAGTCTACAATATTTGTTTCATAATATTGTATAGCCACAAAATATATAACACATCAGAATTATACAATATTAAGGAACAAAGTTTGAAGACAATTTAATGAACTCTTGTCGATGTATCTTTTTTGCGGTTGACAGTACTAATATAGAGTATTATATACCTCCTGTGGTACGTAACAAATGACTCAATTACTTCTGGTTTTATAAGGTTCCTTTATAAAAATGGGAAGATAATTTTCAAAATAGAAAATTCCGAAATGCACTGACACCGACGAAAAGTTTCTTGAAAATATGTTCAGATCACAAGTTTTATTGTAAGATAATATTCCGATTCTTGTCAAAAGAATTAACTCGTTTGCCTACTTATCAATTTGTCTCATTTTCCATAGTAAACTCTTGTTTATTTATAAATTTTATCTAAATCGATTGCATAAGCACGAAATAATGAAAACGCTGGAATTAGTAATTTCGAAATCAAGACTTCCATTATATAATGGAACTGTGTAAATATTGAAATAACTAACGACTCCCGCTTAAGATTTTCACACTAGCTGGTATTCTGATGCTAAAATACATGTTTTCAAGGAAAATACGAAGCATTTTCTTATTTCACTTTGTAAGCTTTCAGTTTCGCTTGTCTTTATCACCAATCTAATATTAATAGATTATTGATGGATTGATTGTTGTGGAAACAAACTTTTCCCTTATGTATTGAGGGCAACTGGAAGCGTTGCTGCCCTTTGACCATTCACCTACACCGTAACTTGTTTTGTTTCGATGTGGCAACATTGAACATGCAATGAACTTAGTGTAAATAGTGAAAACTTGTTAAGCTATGGCTTACAAGGTTACTAATGTGCCGATTACCTATGTACATCTATTCATTTAAACATAGGTCTGCAGCAAGGCTTAATTCAGAAATACCAAATTGATATATTATTTCTGTGACAGACTTCTTGCCATTTCCACTAAGAAACTCATACCTATGTTAGCTACATATGAGTTTCTTAGTGGAAATGGCAAGAAGTAACATCAAAGAAGTTCATATCTAACCAGTTTCAAAACAAAATCCCGTGAACACGATGACCACATCTGTTACCGGCCCGGTTCTATAGCCGCCGAGCGCTACAAGCAAGAATAGTCCTTAAGGTGGTTAGATATGAACTTTTTCGACAGTACATATTATTTTGTTACGATTGGTGATGTTCCTTCCGTTCGTAGTACTCGCAACCGGCGGGCGTATATGACCAGTACGCTAATTTGTTTATTTTATTTATTAAAAAACCAACTTATATTTACAGTTTGCACCACACATACAAGTTATAGATCAATTATCTATTAGTAATTAGTTTATTACACATTCATTCATAAAATTAAAATTACATAAAAGTTGTAATTGCGTAATACACGATCAATCAGAATCTGAATCGCTTTGAAACAGATTGCTAATCCATTGCTTCGTAAGTTCGAAAAAAAGGACAGCTGATGTATGAACATTATGAACGTCAAGTAATCGAAAGGAGTCTATTAGGAGCACAGCAGGTGACGTTCTATAGCTTCTTACCCCTTTAAGAAGAAGGTGTAAGTTTACGTATGTATGTGTATTTTGTTGCGTCCCCGGAGATTTTTATTTCCGGAAAGTCTCGACTAATTAACCCGTTTATGGATCTAAGCAATTAGTATCAACTAATTAACTACATTTCCTATAAGAAACTGATTTCAAGAACTTTAATCTGATATTGATAGTTTACCTAAATTCAATGAATCAACTTTTCCTTTCTCATGGTCATCGCTTCTCGCTTATAGATCTGATCTGTATAATTTATAGCTGTAAGTTTAAAATCTCCTTATTATCCATACCATGGCTGTAAGATAAAACGCGTAACATCTAAGAAAGACACAAGAATGCGTCAATTCCGGCGGAGGTAAGCAAGTTAGCAACAAAGTGATCACAGGATGCTGCGCCGGAGACTGCAGACGTCGCCGACCCAGTTCCGCTCCTCAGTGATTTACCGGAGGGAGGAGATCGCCCCATCAAGGCAACCTTCCACTTCCACTGGATGATGTTGTTACTCAGTTAGGCTAAACGACTGGCACGTCCACGACGAGACGGTTCAAGAAGATATGGCTAAAGATTTGTTGTGTAAGTTTTCTGCGTGGGTGAGTTTTTTTTGTCATTCATTAAGTGGAGCGAGAGTGTCATTAAAATATACAGGAACCTTCATCATCAACTACCTAGCCTTTTCCCAACTATGTCGGAGTCGACTTCCAGTTTAACCGGATGCAGCTGAATACCAGTATTTTACATGAAGTGATTGCGTATCTGACCTCTACAACCCAGTAACTGGGTAATACGATACCCCTTGGTAAGACTGGTTGTCAGACCTTGAGGCTTCTGACGACCCTTAACACTTTCGACTCCACCCAGTTTTCATAGAACTCATACGCCATGCCGCCATACATATTGGAAGTGAACCCTCCGGGAGGGTTGCCGGCATTACGTTTGCGTTTGCCCATACAAGGTGAAATTTAAATGGTTGAATAGGGGTCTTTGGAAGTACCTATTCATCAATAAGAACCACTCTTTACTATGGCATGAAGTCAGAAATCGTGAAAAAAATCTGCTTGTTGCATTCTTGCATTAGTAATCAGCAATATAAATAACGAACTTGTAATAAAAGTTCGGTACTTTTTCATACAATACAGTAACGACTTAATTACGACTTGGTTTTTGCAGGGTTAAGTAAAGTAAAGCTGTTGTACGTGAAAGTAATTCTGAACATAGTTCCCGCCTCCCGCAGACAGGTGCGACGCGACTCTAGTATAACAATTTCTGTAAGAACTTCATGAGAATTGTTTTACCAGAATGTTCCGCCAGGTAGCGGGAGACTTTAACTACTATCTTTTACATGTACAGACTTCGGTAGTATTATATTATTGTATTCTATACCAAAGTCTGTTATTAATAAGCATTTTAAAATAACCGAACGATGAGAGTCGTGAGTGAATAGCCTAAAATAATGGAAAAATATTCGCGGTAAACTTTTCTTATAAACAAACTAATAACAAACGATGACGAAATACTGACCGTTAGCCAAATTGGCGCGGAAACTGTAGCAGTTAATTAATAATACAAGTTAATATTACCAACCACTCTGTTATTTTAATGAACGTTAAAATAAGCTTGTAGATTCTTACGTAATTGCTACGTAAACAATGAAATGTAAACGCAGACTAAATATTACATCGAATGAGAGATCAATTATTTTTTTTTAAGCTTTAGGCAGATTTTAGCCTTAGGCCGCTTTTAGCTTTGGGCAGTCTTCTCTCGTCTTCTCCCATGGGGGTAGGTAATTTCTATTTTTGAATTTGAAAATACCATATTTATAATTTGTTAAGCTGCTGCTAACAAACTTGACAGTTCGGAGTTTCGTCTTTGTTTAAGCAAATTGACGATTTATGTTTCAATATTCACCCAACGTTTTCATGAATTTAAATGTTATCGGAAGTACTCAATGTCGTCACTTCTGAATGATATCAACGCAAATTATACCACTGTACATTGAGAGTAACGAAAAATTTTCCATCACACAGGTTTTTCAACCTCGATGACTATCAAATAAGAACCTAATCTACTTCCGTTCTACCTATTATTGGCTTAAATATAAAGACTATTCTAGAATAATTAAGACTTGGACTTACCTAGAGAAGCCTCGGGGTCCGACAGGTCGGAGAGCGAAGGCACCTTCTGCATAGCGCGGGGCTCCTCGGCCTCCGGGGGCTCAGTCTTGATGCCGTCCGCATTGCCGCCACCCTCATCACACTGGAAATACAAACCACAGTTAGGGACTGTCACTTATAGACACACTTCCACTTATTACCTAATGGTCACATCAGAAACTGTAGACTTGGGTTGGTGGAGATTCATAGATGACTCCAGCTCCGCCCTAGAGTGTTAATATACTATACTGTTCCACACAGTATCGGACACTAAATGCGAATTTCACCAATTAAACTGAACGCGATCAGCACATCTAAACCGCGTTCAAGAGCTGTCAGTGTCATAATTCATTCCAGATGACACTGACAGCCCTTAAACGTAATTTAAGTGCTGATCGCGTTCAGTTTTATTCATGAAATTCGCCCTAAATATCTTTTCCTGCGCGTCCTCGTCGCCTGCACGTTACACGTAATGAGGGACGTTACTGATCGCGCCAAACTCGTGCCCGAATTCTGGGCCGACTCCTTTTAGAAGTCCCTAAAAAGAAGAAGAAACTTTAAAGGCTAAGGTTTGATAGCTTTTTTAAAGGAGTTAATAAATTACTTCGGAGTTATGAGAAGAAGGTGGGCTGCAATGTTCTCCCAACTGGTTACAAAATACTGGTAAAGTACAGGATCGAACAGTTAAGCTAGCTTTCGGCTGGCTGACCCACTATAACTCAAAAACTCAAAGCATGTATTTCAATTAAACCATTTACAGGCACTTATGAACTGTCAAGTAGTTGGCCATTTAGTCAAAACGTTGAAGCTATTAGCCCATTCCAAAATGTAGATCTCTATAGGGAAGAACGGGCAAGAAACTCCTCCACACAGTATGTACCTCGTCTGTTACTACGAGTCCAGCGGAAAGAAACAAAAGTTCTTCTCAATTGTACACGTAGGTAGTTCTCAAGTTATTACTGTCAACTATTATACACAGCTACAAACCAAAAATCGTTGAATTTTTGTTACTTTTCATTTGTTGTTTGCACTATTGACTATATTATAATACGATTGAACACTTTCAATTTCCACTGAAATGATACGCAAGACCAATTCTATGAATAAATATTTTTCAGAAACACTAAAACAAATGACCTATAGGTATGTCTGTCTAGTTATAACCAATTAACGATGTCCTATCTTGAACGGCACTCAACATAATGAAGTCACACACTTAAGTGCGCTCATCGCAAATCAACCTTATCACTTATAGATAATGAGATCTTAGAGATATTCCTCATATCAGCATAATTATTACACAAATCCTTTAAAACATTTCGATAAATTATGACCACAGTATTGTACTTATCATTATAATATTGATATTGTTGTCAGCATAAGAAAACTTTCGAATTTTGGTTTTTCATAGTTTTCTTATCCAAAAATATACTATCACTGTATATTGTAAAACAAAGTCCCCCCACCGCGTCTGTCTGAACGCGATAAACTCAAAAACTACCGAACGGACTTTCATACGGTTTTTACCAATGGACGGAGTCCATAGGCTACAGCTAAGACTCTTAGGAGCCGAGCAAAAAGCCAGCACGGCGGGCGATACGACCGTAGTATATTGATCTATCTTCGTCAACTACCTCGCGAATGAAGTCGCGGGAAGAAGCTAATTTTATATACATCGACTGAGTCCGAAAAAGGTACTTAAGTGATTCTGTAGTGTTCATTTTGTCGGCTTTTTCGAGAGCCAACTTTAATAACTGGACTGTTAGCTTCAGGAACTCAATTTTCTTCTTTTTCGTGTGTTTAGCGACTAACCTGGTGTCAGTTTCTATGCCGCCTATGGTCGTCTGATTTGGCTTCACATGCCGTCGTGTAATATCTCTCAAGCATTCCGATTTCCTCACGATGTTTTCCTTCACCGTTTTTGAAGCAAGTGATAATTATACAATACGCACATGAATCCGAAAAGTTAAAGGCGGCCTTGGGTTCAAAATACAAAAATGAAAAGTCATTTATTCAAACTAGGCTGAGAATCAGCACTTTTCGAACGTCAAAATTACAAAAGGCAGTCCCCCAAATCGCCCAGCCTTCACCACTTCCTAGTGCTTTAGCTGGGAAGAAGAAGTGACGCAACAAACTCTCCAGCAGCACTGCTGTGTGTGCAGTTAGAAAAAAAAACTTGATACCTATGATGTTCGAACTCGAGACCTTATGACTTGGCAGTCCGACGGTCACACTACTAGCTACGGCTATCACTGCTGCTCAATGAGGAGGATAAGGACTGACTCATTGTATTGGCAAATAAATTCACCATTCGCTTATCGATGAACTTTAATAACTAAATGGCACCAATAAATCAGATACAGACAAGACACTCGAATCACCAAGTAGGCTTTTAAAAACCTTGCAGTGTCCATCAAAAGAGGATATATTATAATAAAATATATGGTGGAGGAGCCTGGCGGTGATCGCATCGCCACATTACAAGAACGGGTATGCTATCCACACACCAGTCGCTTCCGTTCGCTGTTCGGACATGCGTCGCTTAAAAAAATATTCACAACACAATGGTTGAAAAGATCCTTTGATCTATGTTCATTCTTATTCAAAAGAATAAACTCTATGCGATAAGAAATAAACTCTGAGTTAACGTCAAGGTTTCGAAACCAATGTATTTTTAAATGAGAATTATTGTTACTCAAACTGTGAGGTGGATATTGTCGATACTTAATTCTTACAAATATTTTGAATAACATTCAGCCCTGATTTGACACAAATTGACGTGGGGTGCCAATTTGTACTTCAGTACTGGACGTGAGCAGTGATAGCCTAGTGGGTAACCCAAGACCTCTGACTTTTCGGATTCATGTGCGTATTATATAATTATCACTTGCTTCAAAAACGGTGAAAGAAAACATCGTGAGGAAACCGCCTGAGGAAAACGCCTGAGAGATATTTGTCGACGGCATGTGAACCCAAGTCAGAGGCCTATGGGCGGCTTTAAAACTCTAACACCAGGTTTTTTGCTAACCACACGAAGAAAAAAGAAGAAAAAGAGTGAATATTTGCCGGTACCAATTTCTATTCTAGGTTGTAAATATTTATAACGGCTTAGATTTTGCTTTTCCGTTCAATTATCATTTTTACTTTGTCCATTAATATTTTCTCTTCTAAGTTATACGGTGCCATGGGAGATACGAACTAATCGAATCTAATAAACAAAATACGTATGTATTACCTACAATTTGCAAAGTATATCTCACTGTACACACACTCAATGATTTCCGTGTTTTTCTTTAAAAGTACAAAGTAATTAACTTCCGTAATTTCCGTACGACGTATTTTTGTCATCTGTTTTCCTGTCCCATATCGAATTTTCAGAATTCTGCGTTATCCTTAATACGATAAGGGAATATGTTTGTTGAACAACATAATCTGATCATCGGCTGAATATCGAATATCTAAATTTCCTATGTGTTAAAAACTCAGGCATTTCATGACGTGAAGTAATCTTAATATTGCTTTATCTATGATCGAACATAATTTTGAACATAATTAAGATGCTAATCGGTTCTTTCACCGATTTATATTGATAGTATACATCTTTCTTTCTGCCTAGCCTTTTCCCAACTATGTTGGGGTCGGCTTCCAGTCTAACCGGATGCAGCTGAATACCAGTATTTTACATGGAGCGACTGCCTATCTGACCTCCACGACCCAGTAACTGGGTAATACGATACCCCTTGGTAAGACTGGTGTCAGACTTTCGGGCTTCTGACGACTCGTAACGACTGTCAAAGATCCACGAATGACAGCCGGGACCAACGGCTTAACGTGCTTTCCGAGGCACGGAGGATTCTCGGTATGTAAAGATGGTCACCCATCCACTGACCAACCCCGGCAAGCGTAGCTTAACCTGATGGATTGACCAGTGCGGCTGTTGTTACTTAGCCACGAGCTCCTCTACTATACATCTATACTATAAAAATGAATCGTAAAATGTGTTGCTAAGCGCAAAACTCGAGAACGGCTGCACCAAATTGGATAATTCTTTTTTTGTTGTGTTTGTTATTGTAAGGAGCAGGTTCTTACGGAAAGAAAAATTAAGAAAATTGCACAGAAAATTGGAAAATTTTAGAAAACTTAACGACTTTAACTTCGCGCGTTGGACAGTTAGCGCGTTTGATGAATGTGAATTTTGCAGAGTAAGGTAGGTTGGTAGGTATGTAGGTAGGTAGGTAAGTAGGATAGGTAGGTAGGTAGGGTAGGTAGGTAGGTAGGGTAGGTAGGTAGGTAGGGCAGGTAGGTAGGTGGGTTAGGTAGGTAGGTAGGTATGTAGGTAGGTAGGTGTAGGTAGGGTATGTAGGTAGGGTAGGTAGGTAGATATGTAGGTAGGTAGGTGCAGGTAGGGTATGTAGGTAGGCGTGATACGGTAGGTAGGTGCGCCGTAGATAAGTACATAGTACTACCCGTGCGAAGCCGGAGTGGGCAGCTAGTTTAAATAAAAAAAAATGAAATGATGTTAGTTGGTAAGCGCATCACTTAATAACGAATCGGCCGATTTGGCTATTTCTTTTTCTAAAATGTTCGTAATAGTCCAAATTAGGTTTTAAGAGAGAGACGACTAGGAAAACATTAAATAAGGTTCGTAACCAAGTCGACCGCAGCAAAGACAATTTCCACAAGTGGGGGTTCATGGACTGCTCTATAGGCGGCGTCTCTCCACAGACAATGGCCCACCGCATGCCCTGTCACCTGCATACGTGAGGCGTTGCTGAATTTTGGGGCAAATAAATTAAAAAAAAGTATATTTTATGTGTTATTTTGCCATCCACACGCTAAGAAGAGGATGGAAAGAAAAATTGGGAAACTATCTCGGAAAATTTTAAAATTCGGCAAAAAACGCAAATACTGTTTTTTTTTATGGGATTTTTGCATGAATATTTAAATTTAGGCAGGACAGCGTCTGTCGGGTCAAAATATGGTGGTAAAAATATGAGCCACAATAAGGCGCCGTCCAGTTTTTGGGGCTAAACTTTTTACGCGAAAATGTATCAAAAAGATAGAGAAGCTCATTTTTCAACACGTCCAACTCTGCCCAATCCTTCGGGGAATACAGGCGTCATGTTATGTTATATATGTAGTTTGACAATAGATTATTAGCCTGCCATTAGTATAATTTTATTACCAGTTTACCATTTAAAACAAAGTCTGCACCCGTCACACAACATCTACGTAAAATATTGTTCCTAAAAGTTCCGTAATAAATTGTATACTTGTCAACATATTTATGTTCGTAATAGGAGGACTTTTGCGTATCCCTCACTGACCCTTCTCAATTGAATATCTCGTGGCCTATGACACAGCTCCTAATCACAAAGTATATCAATATGGTCCAATAAAAACGTCAAAATCGAATCAGTGTGTCCCCTCGGGCCAATCAACTTACGCTCCGTGCCGTTATGATGTACTCTTTATTCTATGAGACCATACTATCATAAATATCATAATATACAG
Source organism: Agrochola lota (assembly GCA_947364205.1). Lineage (NCBI taxonomy): Eukaryota > Metazoa > Arthropoda > Insecta > Lepidoptera > Noctuidae > Agrochola > Agrochola lota. Next base: position 11,312,822 of record OX376235.1, on the reverse strand, counting down.
GGTGGCAGGGACATCGACGCGAAGCCGGTTACCATGGATTCAGTACATGATTCTGAACTCCCCTGCGTTGAAATTTTACGTTGGTTATTAAAAAAAAAAACTGCTGTTTCATAGAAAAGTGCAATACGTAGGTATTGCACTTTTCTATGAAACAGCTGTTTCTTTTTTTGGTCAAAATGTATGGAGCAGCTGTTTTTTTTTTGGTTCAGAATCATGTACTGAATCCATGGTAACCGGCTTCGCGTCGATGTCCCGGACGCCCCGTATATGTATACAAACATATTTTTTGTGCTACATATATATATTTTAATATACCGAGAAGGTTAATCTTTCGCATGTAAAATCGAAGTACAACTTTATGTAGGCACCTACTTATTCAAAATTTAGATTTTTGCCCCTTTTAAAGGTCTATCCACACATAGCAAGGCCGTACCCGGGACATAACAGGGCCGTGGCAAACACAGGGCAGGCACTGAAACTCCATCGCTGGCCCGGACACGGACGTGTGTGCATGGATTCATATAAAATGTACACACTGATATTTTTTTGAGCCCCGGAGCACGGTTCGTTCACGGCCCTGATATGTGTGGGTAGGATTGTAACACAAAGCAAAAGTCGATATACATATAAACAATGCAATTTTATTAGAACGTACTAGATGGGTGTTCTTTTACTTGTGTGGTGATCGAGTGCGAGTTTCTGAATAAGTTCTAACCTGCACTTTGTTGCAAATAAACTTGATCATAAAGTGGTAAAAGGAAGTACCTACTTATCAACCAGCGTTACAGACGCAACGTCTATTTTAAAACATAATGTAACGTTTTCAGGAAATACGTAATTGATTTTTCGAACAGGAAGTTCAATTTTCAAAAGGATTTTTTGAATAACACAAGACATTAACGTCATAATAATCATTACTATAATTCAGAATGAAACGCTTTAATTAGGTGGCACGGGGGACAAAATCTTGACATCTTAACTGAATGCATATGGCAGAATAATGAATTCCTTGTCCATTGAGCCGTGTCTGTTGATTAACCCGTAAACATTCATGGGGTATTTTGGTTCGGTTCAAAGTGTGGGGTCGGGTCACCCCTATTTTGTCTTGGCACGTGATTACCGATATTGGGGGGCACGATCCCAATTGACTCGAACACCTCTTATTATCTGGCTGTCGATTGATGCGCGTCAGACTTGCTTTTTTTGCTTTGTATTAATTACTGGGGGCTATTCTCTTTTCAAAGAGATTTAGAGGAAGATTTACCAAATTAAGATATTGTTGATGACGCTTTAATTGTGAGTTAGTTAATTAATTTTGGTTACCCAAAAGTCAGAAATAATTTTGGATACAAAACCATTTAATTAGGCCTCGGTCAGATTGGAATTTCTTAATTCTTTAAATCAAAGCGCTCGTGTCCGTTACAAAGCTAGTGAGATCGTTAGCAGGAGAAGGGGACATTGAGTGCTAAATCACTGGAGCGTTCAAAGGGGACTGTATGACTATAAGGTTTTCCAATGGGTGGCGTCCTTGCACATAGCTGGGGTCAAACTGACCACAACACTTGCGGGTAGTCGCAACGGTCGACGTAGCAGGTAGCGGTTAGGAAAACTGATGCAATAATGGTAAGTATAGAAGGACCTATATAATAATGAAGTAAATTGCTGATGCCATCTAAATAATTGGCATTCTTTAAACTGTAATAAGTAAAAGCTAACTCGGAGCAAAACAAAAAAAAAATACACAAAACAAAATCAGTCCCTAAAAACGCGCACTTGAGCATAGTACAAAATATTTGTTTACTCTCTAAACGTCTGTGAAAGATATAAACAGCCCATTCAAAAATCGAACGACAAAAAGTAAAATAGGGATGTGAATAACGTATGGTCGAGGTTAATTGTCAATTTGTCGCTCATTTATCGTTATAGAACGTGTGCGGTGTCGAGATCTTGTCTCTTTACATCAAGAGACGCTACTTTTTAAACGTGCCCTGATTTATCTGGTGTGGTTGATCCCCCTTCTGATAAATTACCCTTCAAACGGCGTTAAAAAGTAAATTATTGGTAGATTAAATTGTGTTCCATTGTCAGAGAGAGTGAATTATGAGGTTTTTTGTTGTTTAATTTTGGAACGACGACGTTTGGTTCGAGTAAGTGTAGTAAGTAGTTAACGGTTTTACTTATGTGAGGTACATGCAATGCAGTTACAGATATCTTAATATTAGAAGGAATTTGAATTACGATTGGTGTTCTATTCTCCAGTTTAATGTTGAAAATCATTTGCATTGCAATGTAAGTGATTTTTTTTGAATGTATATCTTATTGGTATCCTTAGACTTCATTTAAGAGCAGTTGATAGACGTCTCTTAAATCTCTTTGTTTTTAAATTGTATGTATTTTTTTTATTTGCAGTAGTATGTCACGTCAAATAATTTCATGATAATTCAATTCCAAATGCTCTACAAACGTTGACTCTTGAAACATTTTTATTAAAACGCTATCTTATTCTTAACGAAAATTTGTAACAACAGGTTCGGAAGCCAGTCGGTCTGGTATTCAAATTAGTCGCAAAACGCTAATGAAGTAGTTTCGGGCAAAAAGTAACCGATTATAGCTTAGTTAAACGTTTACAGTTAAAGCGTAACCTTTATTTACAAAACATTATGAACACATCAGGCTTTATCAACATTTTGCGTAAGTACTCGTGACGATTTTCAAGGGAAATAATGTAATGTCGCAATCGACTGGAAAATGTTACTTACTTTATTTATAATCCTAGCCTTAATGGTTGAAAAAATATTGCATAAGCATAATAAATTAGCCTATGATGTTCCCACTGGTGGGCCACAGGCCTCCTCTCTTCGAGAGGGAATGGGCTGTAATCTACCATGAGGGCTTAGTGTGGGTTTTAGATGTCACATGTCGTCAAATTTTTGGTTCTAGGACATGCCGGTTTCCTCACGATGTTTTCTTTCACCGTTTTGAGAGCAGTGGTGATGAAATTATTTACATAAATTAAGCAAAATATTGGATCGAAATATTGCATGCATGTGAATGAGGGCCTTAAAAAAAAAAAGAATTTAGACCAAAACATTTTTCTTGCTTTCAAGAAACGAAGTAAGTAAGTACCAAAACGTCATTCCATTGTAGGAGCTATCTTGAAATTCCAACGAATCTTGGTTACCTAAAACTACCAAACTACAAAAAATTCTTCTTACGTAACGTAGAGATGTATTACTGGGCTGTTTGTTGCGCAATTCCTTTTTCAAAGCTAAACGCAAGGAAGTGGTGAAGGGCGGCCATTTTGGGAGACTGTGTTATGTAATTTTGATGTTCTAAAAGTGCGTATTCTCAGTCAAGTTAGATTAAATTATTTTTGATTTGATGATTTTTCCGCTACTTGCGATATGCTGTTTAGAATGATGTTGCTGCCCAACTATTTACCATCATTCAGTGGCTTGTCACGACGCTGACGACATCAAAGGTAGGGAAGGGAAATTTACCTATTTTCCTGAAAGCTTACATCCTTACTTTCGTTTATGTATATTTCCTTGGAATATGACCCGATACTAATAACTATACTTGAAACCGAAAAAGGTATAAATATACGTTATAATTACATGGAAAAATCACAACAAATATGTCATATCCTGCGAGGCGGACGTAACTAGCATCGTCCCTTTAATTAGTAGCCGGATATCGCCTAGCTCTCCCTAATGAGACGCGCCCGGATAGGCCGGATCATTTCTAATTATATTATTACATAAATAATTGTTTGGAATTGCATTTTTGCGACTAATCGTTAAAAGAAATTGTGTTTGACCGATCATGTAGATTTGACGAACTAAACGTAAGGGAAGAAAAACCATGGAAATAGTATGTACTTCTTAAACCGTTGTTTTCGACATACGATAAAAACAAAACGTAACAACTGAGATTAGTTAAGGCGAAAGCGTCAAGGTAGCCCGCGAAATTCATTAAATTTGCAAGTCAGTATGTAGTTGTTGAATTATCATAGAAATGATCAGTACAACTCTCTAAGTTCATATAATCGCCTTGAATGACTATTTCATGAAATCATGACATTTGACGTTTGTGCTTACTTATGGAGTTGTATTGCTGATTGTAATGATTATAATTATGTAAAGCCATATTTGTTACGGTCGCAAATCATATTTTAATCAACATAAAACCTCACACTGATCTGTAAAATGTAAAAAACTAAAGAAAATTTGAATTTCGCGGGCTACCTTAGCGCATGCCCATACGTTTTGTTTTGAGTTCCAATACCTACTCGAGAATCGAGATATAAAATACAATCTCAGCCCGTTATCAAAAGCAATCAGGCTTTAAGTTTTCTAGAATTTGTTATACCTAATGATAAAAATATTTCTTTGAAAAACTTGAGCCGACACGAATTCTGCTACGATTAGGTTCAGAATTACAGAAAAAAAATCTCATATATCACACTTGAATTTATAAAATAATATTCCGCATGAATAAAAAGGTTTCGATTCGAATTTTGAATTTGAATTCCTCAGTCACGGTCATTCCAGAGCTGGGTGTCGACAAGAGCACACGTAAATCACGTCAGCGATTATTCTTTATGGTCGCACTCTCTGAATGAAGGTGTTAACGTCATAACACTTGACGGCCTCTTTATCTCACCCCTGTCGGTTATTAACGAGTCTTTCTTAATATGATTTAATAATAGCTTCAGTTTATGAGTAGTATTTAAATATAAAAAATCTGAGACAGCTGGATGGTTTTCTCTCCTGTAATTCTTTCTTTGTGTGATTTGAATTACATTGAAAATGTTTCTATAGCACGTTCAGTGCCAGGAGCCCTCCTGGAGGGTTAATCTAATCGCATATGGGATGTCGGGAGTCCTCGCGGAGGGCCCATTTTAAATATAGATTTTTCTTAGCGATTACAGCATTATAAACCGTGAAAATAAAGTGTATTGTATATTTTAACAAGATTTATTAGTTTAAGCGTTGGTTTTAAAATTCAAGCATATTTTTTTTTTTGTTCACTGTTACAAATATTCACAAAAAGTTTAAAAGGTTGGAAACTACGTATAGCGACAAGACCTACTGAAAACACAATTTTACTTCGTCTTACAGTGTTTTAGAACACGGTTTTAAAACTAATGCCGTTGACCGTCCGCGATGGTTAACTTTAGCGCAAACGTAATGCTTGTAATCCTCCCGGAGGGTTCTCTTCCAATATGTATGGCGGCATGGCGTGTGAGTTCTATGAAAAGTGGGTGGAATCGAAAGTGTTAAAAAAAATGTTGATAAAGTAAATGTAAGTAGTAACACTAGTCATTCGTACTAAAATAATAATGAAGCTCCTTTAATAGTAATTGATTTAAATCCTCAACGACCAAGTGATCCTTTCCGACTATCATAATCACGTTTCGTATAATTATTTCCAACCGATTCGTCACCCGAACCCTCTCGAATAATCATTAAAAATAATACAATACTCTGTAACCCATTCGTAAAAAGTTCCAACAGTTTTTCGTCGTACTCAGCTAATGTCGAAACTCATTAGTGCAGCTTAGCGTCAGTGTCACGGACAAGTTTAAAAACAAAATAAAAATAAAGTTAAAAAGCGCGGGATCTTTGAAATAAGAACTCGAGTTTGTTTTCAATACTCCTTTCTTCTAGTCGTTGATTGATTTTTACCGTACGTATGAAATAAACTACTTTATTGTTATTTTTGTTTGAACTCAAAACCTGAGTACCTACTGGCAGACATGAATTCATTAATTATTTGCATGTTGTGTATGTCTAGCTGTTTTTCTGTAGTCTAGTTTTTGTTAATTATTATAAACAGACTGGATTTCCTGAACACAAACGAATATTGTGCTTTGGGCAAATTTTCATTTTCATTTGCAGTTTTCTTTCTATAATTTTTCTTACTTTCTACAAATATTGTAGGTACATGAAGTGACTCATTTATTCATTCACAATAATTACCTAAAAAATAAAACGTAGATAGTGAAAGTAAATATACCAACCTACGAACAATATCCCATTAAAAATAAACGCCAGTGCAAGTTGATCAGGGTCGGTCATGGTCCAGTGGTCCGAAGCGACACATCCGGGGATGTAAGGACACCATAGTTTTGCCCTCGTGACGAAAGTAACATTTAAATATGGACAACAAATACCATTATTGAAGGCAATTAAGTAACTTGTACCTACTTTCTTAGAAATGTTTTTTTTTACATGATATCCAACGATATCATAGAGGTTTTCTTCATACGAGTGGTTTTATAACGATTATTTTTCAAGGCCCTTAATGTCTTTACCGTAGATTTCATTTGACTTTCTCAATAAAAGAAATAAGATAAATCCTAAACTATTTCTATCATAGTCCGGGAAATTAATTGTTAAGCAAATTGACACCCTAAGTCAATTAAGTATATACAATTATCAAAAAATTACAGTTGTGATTTGAATATACATACATCATACATACGAGTATGATGAGAATGCTAAGAGGGATGTGTGGAGTTACACGAATGGATAGAAGTGAGTACGTAAGAGGAAATCTGAATGTGGCGCCGGTAACTGAAAAAAATTGCGGAAATTGGTTGTCATGGGCAGAGGAATGAGGAAAATTTTGTGAGGAAAGTTTTGAGTATGAATGTTGATGAGAGTAGGGAAAGACCAAAGAAACGATGGATGGACTGTGTAAAGAAGATATGGGGGTCGACTGGTTATTACGGAGATGACAAGTAATAAAGAATTACTGACGACGACTATTCAAGAAATTCTTCTACGAATGGAAGAAAAATACATGTTGCGCCGACCCCGAATAAATTGGAATAAGGTCAATTTAAGTACTCAATTTGCGTAACAATTTATTTCCCTGACTTTAAATTCGACATCTTTACAACACTAGTTATAAAAGAAGGAAAAAAAACACTTGTACATATTTAAATTATTTTCCATGCTACTTTCTTAATTATACACATTACAAATGAGTTCCAAGGCCTGGTATACCGGTTTCTACGCCCAGCTAATTACAAAAACGCTACCGTTTTCATTTGAAAACAAAACCAGTCTATGCAGCTCAGAATAAGTTCTGTTGATTATAGTGTTCCTTAGGAAACGTGTATGGAAACATGTTCGAGACATGGACAGTTGGACACGTTCATTATGAAGAAAACCGACTGGTATAGTATATTATTACTTGGTAAGCTACCAGTATCAAGTTCTAAGTTCTAAGCCTGGTAAAACTGTTTCTAAGCCCACAATCTTAGGTACTGTGTTTTATAAACTAAGCACCTATTACTGAATTTTTGTAATCAATTTGGACTAAGGTGTCACCTCAATTGGTTCAAAGGTTTTAAACTAGGCGTTTACAAACTCAGATGTTGAACTACGAACTACTAAATAGTTTCAGTTCAGACAATTTTCAGCACAAAATATGTGGTGTATTCCCTAAAAAAATTGTAGGTACTTAGTCGCTTTTAGGGTTCCGTACATCAAAAACAAAAAACGGAACCCTTATAGGATCACCCGTGTCTGTCTGTCTGTCCGTCTGTCAATTTGCTCCGAATCCAATGGACCCATTAAGTTGTAATTTGGTACACTTATGTATTTCTGTGACGCAAACAGAATGAATTTTGATTATGGGAGTCTCTTTTGGGGGGCAGATAAGAAAATTTAAATAAAAAGTTTTGCAAACTGTACCGTGTGATATATCAAATGAAAAGGTTTGTTGCGAGGTTTTTTTAATCATTTTAAAATAAATTATTTTAAAGATATTTAAGAAAATAGATGAAAATTGACCATTCCTCCCCTTTTTTTTTTTTTTATGGATGGGAAATCATCAAATGACTTCTCCCGCTCTGGGCAGAGCGAGAGGGTGTGTCAGACTTTTACTGACTAAAACCCACCCGTGTTCCTTCCGTTGCCTGTGTGCCGGGGCCGCGATATCCCTTTCAGACAAACCCGCAACCCCAGCAGGCACCATTCCTCCCCTTATCTCCGAAACTACTGAGCCTAAAATTTAAAAAAAAATACAGAGAACATGGTTCTTTACTCATAGATTACAGGAAAACCGCTTTTTTTTACCTTGTGTTACAAGTCTATGGTCTTAAAATAACATGGTAAATCTCTCAATATTGTACGTACAAACTTAAATTTGCAGTTGAATGTAAAGTAGCAGTAGTAGTAAAGCTAAGTAGGCTTTATAAGTTAACGAGCAATAGTCGACCAACTTACATTTTGCAGTGTGTTCTTGGGATAGATTCATCCTAACTACGGAATCCTTTATTGTGCGTAGTCCGACACGCACTTGGCCGCTTTTTTTTTGTATATGGCAAACTCGGTTAAAGCTCCTACTGACTAACTGTGAAGGAAAGGGCACATCGTGAGGGAATGATCAACAGGTTAAAGTTTATTATAGCTGTCGCAGCCAATGAGGGCTGATGCTATACATAGGTGCGTCTCTATGAACCGATCAAATACGGTACTATGGATCGAAGTACACTTCTTAAGATGCAGATATATGCCAGTGACTTTGAGTGGTTAGCTTGCGTGTTCTGTACTGAGCTCACGCAATGCATCGTACGTCCAGCTAGTAATAGGACACGCCCTTTATGAGCGCTGTCCCCAATTTGACGCTTTATTGAACAGAAAACTAAAGGTATTTTAATAAAAAGCGTATTCTTAAAGATCAATAATTAAAGTATCTTTAAAATAGAGAAGGTTTCAGAAAAATACGATTGATAGATTTTGCGTGATTCTCAGTTTTTATCCGCGTTAGACATAACTTTACAAATTAATTTCACTATGTAATATGAATATAATCTAAAATATTAATTTATTAAGTTATTAATAAAATGCTCTAATTTAACATATATTTTTTCCGAATCATTAACACAACTCGTTTAGACGTGATCTTCAATATAAAATCATTAAAAGTCGGTTATCGTCGCCTTAATAAAAAACAAGAAATACAGTTGTTACTCTTGTTTGTCTTGTACATAATATTTGGTATTTCCTATACTAAACTGATTTGACAGTCAAATTTGTGAATTTTAATTTAAAATCGGTTGGTGTCGATGACCTTAGATTTAGACCGACCATTTTTTGGTCCGAAACTGTCTATTGCTCGATGCTTAGGTTCTAATTATTTTAACTAGTTTAATTATAGAGGGGGATAGGAGTAGACAGTGGCCACAGACTGCCAGGGAGAAGGTTGCAAGAGTCACTGGTGACTGGTATACGCACTTACAGCACATAAACAAATTCGAAATAGGAGACTGAAGACTACACTTTTTCGTTACTATTCTGTTTGTATTTTTTTTTATTTTTTATTATTACTTACTGTTTGTATTTCCTGTGCGTGTCCCAAATAAAATATTTTTCTTTCTTTCTTTTTCTTTCTTTTATTTTTGTCCGAATAAAAGGCTAATAAATAAAATAGCTAAGTAGACCAGAGGGGCAATTCCCGTATTTTTTAAGAACGTTCACATTCGTATCTCGAGGAGCTCGTGGCTAAGTAATAACAGCCACATTGGTCGATCCATCAGGTTAAGGTACGTTTGCCGGGGTAGGTCCGTGGATGGGTGCCCATCTTTACATACCGAGACTCCTCCGTGCCTCGGAAAGCGTTAAACCGTTGGTCCGGGCTGTCATTCGTGATTCTTTGACAGTCGTTAAGAGTCGTCAGAAGCCCGAAAGTCTGACGCCAGCCTCACCAAGGGGTTACCCAGTCACCGGGTTGTGGAGGTCAGATAGGCAGTCGGTCCATGTAAAATACTGGTATTCAATTGCATCCGGTTAGACTGGAAGCCGACCCCAGCGTAGTTGGAAAAAGGCTAGGCAGATTGATTGTTCGCATTCGTATCTCATTCGCAATCTGTCAAAAATACAATCAATTTACCAACATTTTTGACAAGTTTGACAGATTGCGAATATAATGTTTAAGTACGAGAATTGGCCTTCTGATTATTTCCTTTTTTTAAAGGCCCAATTTAGAAAACCTGATATATGTAGTAGGTAGTAAAAATGGCAAGACGCAAATTAATTAACATAATATAGTTGTTAAAATTACACTACATTTCTATTCAGCACGATCAATCACAATCTTTTTCATTTTGACAGTTCAACAACATTCATTGCGTTATTAACGTTGTCGAGCAGACAATTTTTTTCCAACTTATGAAGTAATGGATTAGCAATATCCTTCAAAATGATTCAGATTGTGACTGATCGTGTGTTACGCAATAGGGTGCAAGCAATCAATACTTTTCTGGTACCTGTAGTTAAGTGAAACAGAAATAATATCGTTTGTAAACATTGTAAACGAAACCACTTCGGTATATGGGCCAGTGCCAACTCGAAACTTGCCGTGGCTAGTTTTCTAAAGAAAACCAATCGCTTAGCATAAACGCTACAGCTTTTTCATGTCCATTCGGATTTCCTCTCATTTCTTAATCAGAAGGAAGAGGTAATTGATAAATATAAGCGCCTCTGCGTACTTTCTAAAGCAAGTACTTCATTTAGTTGCTCCTCAGTTCCGGTGCGCGGAAGTTCTCGGCACTTTAGGAGAGATAATTATTTTAGTGCCAATCACGTTGGGCGTACGTGACTGACGTTTTCCAAACTGATAATGGGGCTGTCAGTTACTAGTTTACTACAGAGTGACCGTGTCCATCAAATTTAGTCTTTCAACTCCCAATAGATAAACGAATTTTCTTTTTTTTTCTTTTTATCAGGTTGCAAGATTTTACTCTGTAGGAACTTCTTTCTTCAAACTTTTAAACAAGTTATAGGTTATTAAGTCTTAAGCAAGTAGACTAGAGCCCGCCACCACTCAGTACCCTAATTACGTAATACACGATCAATAAGAATCGGAATCGATTTGAAGCATATTGCTAATCCATTGCTTCATGGTACGAAAAAAAATCTGCTCACCAATGTAAATAACGCAATGAATGTTGTTGAACTGTCAAAATGAAGCAGATTAGTCGTAATCGTTTACGAAAATTTGTTGCGTACTTAGATAGCAGGTCCAATAGACACGGCGCTGGTGTCTATGTCATTGCATCAAATTGAATTTAAAACAAAATGGTTTCACAATTTTCCGCCAGACTTCAGTGGTAGCGCGGACTTTAGGTGGAAATAAATCTGTGATTATAAAAGCAATTATTTCTTCTCATCGTATCGAAGGAACAAATTTAATACAGGCCAGTAGGTGAGAAGCCAAACAATGGAGACAGCATTGTTAGTGTACTCATTTTGCCCACAAATGAATGAATTGTTCGTCTCACTTCGTCATTCATTTATAAGTTTCTCATACAGCTTTAGCACTTTGCCGGGTGACATTGGAGGTTTCAGAACTTTTAACTTTTGCCAGAAGGCCGCCAAAACTCAACCTAAACGAATTCGAAACATATGTTTTTATGAATGAAACGCATCAATTATTGTTTATAGGCATTTCGTTGTTTCACATGAATTCTGTTAAGGCAAGTTTGATTCTGGGAACATGAATACATCAAAGAACTTTTTGTTTAACGTTAATAGTGGTTTTGAAAAGGTTTCAAGTACTGCGATCAATCCTAACGGGTTTTCATAACTCTGCGAATGCAACCTTGTTGAGACTGGATCATTAAATGGGAGTAAGTGGAAAAAAGTGGTTGTGTGAGTGTAGCAACGACAGTATTTTATTTATACTTGCTTGCTAAAGTTCTAGAAAAGCTCTTTTGAAGCTAAGCCAAACTGGTTGCAGTGTCCATTGGTCACTGGTTATTGATGGTGACATGCAAGCAAAATATTAGTGTTTGATTTTTCGTTTAGATTTAGTTGATTTATATATTTATTTATGTTATTATTTATGTACACACAGTAAAGTAGATACAGATACGACATAATCATAATTACGAGTAAGTAGTAGTGTGACAATTATGAGTATTAGTTCTGATTCTTAGACACTCCTCAAATACTGACAAGGACTGAGTTGGGTCCATGGAAGCATGGGGCAAAAAGGTGCATGCCGGCAGCATGCAGCTTTCTTCCCCTAAGCTTATCTATGAATATTATTCTTACGTCCTATATAGGGTGTAATTTTATGAGCTTGTAGCAACGAAATTCTGACCTTTTTGAAAGAATATCTGTCCAAACTCCAAAATCATATCACTGTAAACTGTTGCCTAGTCAAATCAACACGTTCAGTGCCAGGTGCCGCCCTCCTGGAGGGTTCACTCAAGTCGCTTAAAGGATGCCGGGAGCCCTCGCGGAGGGCTCGTTTTAAATTTAGGTTTTTCTTAGCAAATACAGCATTATAAACCGTGAAAATAAAATCTGATGTATATTTTAACAAGATTTATTAGTACTTATATGCGTTGGTTTTAAAATAAATCCAAGCATTTTATTTTATTTTTCAATTTTTTGTTCATGGTTACAAATATTCACAAAAAATTTAAAGGTTGGAAACTACGTATAGTGGCAAGACCCCTTGAAATCACTATTTTACTTCGTTTTACCTAATGTTGTTGACCGTCTGCGATGATTAACTTTAGCGCAAACGTAATGCCGGTAACCCTCCCGGAGGGTTCCTTGCTACAGCTAAGCTAAAACAAAGTTCAAGTATACATACCAGATCAAGTCTCAAGCTGAACGATACATGTTTGGTCGGCGGCGGCGCGGCGGCCGGCGGCCCCTCGTAGAAGGCGGCTTCTTCCAGACCGTAGTCTGACTCGCTCTCGGCCCACTCCAGCTTCATATTGCTGGGGCTGTAACAGAAAGGGTTATGTTAGCATAATATTCACAAATATCATGGTTGTCAAATGTTATTATGTTCTTCACGAGAGAAACCAGGATTCCCAAGGTATTAGAGCGAGATCTTATAAGAGCTAGTCCCAGAAAATCCTATAGTTTGTAGCTCGTCTGTGAAAGTCCACCTCTGTTTCTACTGCCAATGAACTAGTGCAACAACTAATTAGTGAGTTCTGGTTTTTGGGTTCTGATGCTGGTGACATTCAGGGTATTACAGTGTCATTTCATTTTTTTCACCACCAACAGTACCACAACAAGGCATCTTCTTGACGTTGCAGGTCTCTCGAGAGAGCTGTTACCATTAAGAAATGCTCACTCTTGCACTGATTATATCTCTACTCAATCTGCATTTAAAAAGACTTTGGCCAGGTGGACCAATCGGTCCTATGCCTCCAATAAAATAACTCGTCGTAAATCGGTTCGCAAATGCTAAAGAAAACAAATATATATTCAAAGAGCGATGAAGAAATAAATCTTCAAGAGCCATAAAACAAAATCGAAATAATATCCAAAGATCCAGCTACAAAAAGTTATGTTTATTATTTGCCTATAAAATATACCTCGCGTATAGCTACCGTTCACCCATCAACATTTATTTTTACGACTACCAGTTGATGCAACGTCGCTCCATCAAGCCCCGTAATAAGGCTTCGGTAACCGCAAGCAGGCCTACTATCGCCAATATTCGACTATCGATATCTTTCCGTCTTGCTCACACGCTATAAAGTGGAAAGAAATAGAGTAGCCGTCAAATTAGTCGAAGCCTGGATAAGGTATTGAACCTGTTCCAGGCACCTACTTGCTCTATCCGTCTTTTGTTTTTTGTGTATACCTGCGTAGGAGTCGTGTAGTTGTTCTTTTATGATGTTGTAAGGATGCTCTGAGTAAAGTTTGTTTTTTTAACCAATGGGGTTTTTTTATTTTACTGTCCAAGTGAATTAGGTAGGAGAGCTGAGTTTCCTTTTTTAAAACTAAGCTTTTTTTGCTACATAACGCTCTATAATAATTAATTATGTAGCTCTACGTGCAGTTATGTCACATTTAAGTTGATTTGTAATTCAAAACAATGAATGCCTACAAATTCATTTTATCAGCAAAAAGAAAATGTTTCGACGAGGTTGAATTCGAAAATTAAAAACGATAAACAGCTCTCCAAAAAGTTCCTTCATATTATTTTTAGTCTATGCCTCGCTGTTCGTCGAATCACCAGAACATTTTATACACTAAATGTGTCGTCAGAATTCGGCTCGTCTGAAGCCGGCAGCGGCGTCGTTACGGCTAATATCCGCCGGATACGGCACGATCTGACACCACCCGACATTATTGTCTTGTAATTGAAGCGGCGTGTCGATTTGTTCATTTGAATGCAAGGGTGGAAAAGGGGAAGTCGATAGATAGCCCCCGAGCTCTGTATGTTCCCTCAAGTCACCAAAATTAGGTCTTAGTGATTGAAGAGGATGTGTCTAGTGAATTGTTCGAAGTTTGAACTTAATTTATCAACTTGAATGGGGTTGAATATTTTCTTGAATGTCTCCATTTATCTGTTTGATGGTTACCATAGAGACTAGGGCTTCGGCGAATATTCCTGCTGAATGAAAAATCTAAACCACCCTATAATTTACACGTCTTGTACTGCCCAAAAAGAACAATTGTGCCCCACATCATAGAAGCTAGGTTAATAATATTGATGAAGTCATAGTAACAACACATGAATACTCGTACCTACCAAGATTAATAACGTACATTAAAGCAAATACACAGCACAATATGAACGCACAACTCGACCTAACGAAGCAAATATGGACTTTATACACTTTCTTCAACGCAAATTAATGACACTGAATCAAAAGCACAGTGAGATAAACCGGACAAATACTCTAAATATCCACTATTTTTACCGGAAAAACCAATTAAGACTGAATATTACACATCACAATACTGAATAATTCATGCCGACTAACAAGGCTTCGCGAATATCGTATGACCATCCAAAATGACAATGTACGCGCTATCTAATCAGAACTGATAAAATTATCAGTACGTAATAAGTAACATAAATAGCGCATAATATCTAGAAGCGTTGTTGATATCATAGGTAGGTATGTCCCTTTTAGTTATTAGTAATCACACTCAATATAAGAGCACGCCATGTTAGGCCTATCTTTGAAAGACCGACTTCGTAACTCAGAGATCCGACGTAGAACTAAGGTTCAAGACGTCGTCGGGTCGGGACCCCCTGAATTGAAAGTGGACAAGATACTTGGCTAGACTTAGTGATGGCAGGTGGAGTAGCCGAGAGACGGTAGAAAGACGTTGGCAGACCAACGGCCAGGTGGGTGGCCAACCTACAGAAGACCGCGGGGAAGACCTGGATGAAACTCGCACAGACCAGGGAAGCATGGCACTAAAGGAGGAGTCCTATACTCAGCAGTGGGTGGAACAGGGCTGCCAGTGATAATGATTATGATAATAGCAATTGCGTTACAAAAGTTAGATGCGTTAAATTTGTCTATTTAATCGATTCATTTTGGCTCCAAGAGTGCCACATAAGTTGCACAAATGCAAAATGATGGTAGACAAACTTTGTACCTAAGTATACTCAAATTGTACCTTCTAATTGTTATTTGGGTAGATACAGTAAGTACAATAAAGTCTTAAATAAATGAATAACTAACACACCTAAAACATGGGTATAGTCCCATTATGTAAAATTTTGAATTATCAAGATAGTGGTACAGAACTTTGGCGAAAAAATGGAAATTCTTATAGTTACGGGAACCCTTTTCAATGTACCAGAACTCAGAGTCAAAGTAGCAGTCTTTTAAAACAACTAGGTAATGCTCTCCGACCTATGCAACCTGAGTCCTCAGGCATGCAATTTAGTATGAGGGTCTGACGTCTTGCATCGCGTGACTGATAATCTGATCATTTTCTACGTGATTTCATTGAAGGTAAGCCTTTAATAAAAAAAATATTCGTGATTTGAATATTTTGGGACATCTTTTTTTTTCATCAATACTTAGATTTTTTGATGATATTCATAGGGGTGCACACATTTTTAAGTCTCCAATGTTGTATTAGGTTTCTAGTTATGGATTCACATTCAGCGTAACCAAATATTGCTTTGAAGAAGAAGAATGGTGGCTTAATAAAAGAAGTACAAAAAAAACGCCCATAGATTATTGTTATCTTGACACAATTGACAGTTATAATTTCAAATTATAATCGCAAAAGTCATGATCATTTTAAAATAAAATGGCGAAGAGAATAACAGCTAGTGCCATTAAATGGAAAGAACTTGAACAGAGAGTGCCGCCCGAGCAACGAGGCAACTTTTATGCTTTTAAAGGGAAATCGGAGGCATATTTGCGCCGGTAATATATATTTTAGTAGTACCTACTTTCGTTACCTTAGCTTTATGAGATTATTTATTTATGCACAAGTTAAAATAACCGTACAAAGCACTAACAACTGAGCCGTGCCGCTCTAGGCAGTGTCGCAACGCTTACTCCCCATCCCGCCTCGTCTCGCGGGCCGCAAGTCCGGTGTACGTGTGCGGTGCGACATGGATATTTGTATGTAGGACATCGCAGCAACAGCAACGGATCGTCTGCAGTCAGTCTCTTAGGCATTTTCTACCAGTCTACCTTAGGTGATGCAGAGACAAAACATGGTACATTCTAGAAAATTATGTCAACTCAGCTTATCGCAGTCCACTGCTGATCAACTCAGCTTATCGCAGTCCTCTGCTGATCAACTCAGCTTATCGCAGTCCACTGCTGAATATAGGCCTCTCCCAGGCTGCGCCACAACACCCTGACCTCCGCCTTCCGCATCCAGTCCATCCCAGCCACCTTTTTGAGGTTGCCCGTCGTAACTGGGGGGACCCACACTACGCTTGCCGATACGCGGTCTCCACTTCAGGGTTCGTCTGTTCCACCGGCCATCGGTCCTTCGACAAACATGGCCAGCCCACTGCCACTTCAGCTTGTTTACCCGCAGGCTATGTCTGTAACTCTGGTACTTTTCTGAATTTCTTCAAAGAAACTCCTAGCATAGCCAGCGCGCTGAGCGACCTTGAACTTGTGGACCAGCCCAACTGTCAGTGTCCATGTTTCGGCATCGTATGTCATAACGGACTGGACGCACTGGTTGAAGACCTTAGTCTTCACACATTGCGGGATTGGCGTGATACATGAACCCGCGATACATAATATAAAATTAAGTAGGTACCTATCTAAATACGATAACCTATTATTAACTGAGATCTTGACTAGATAAGCAAAAATAAATAAGAATCCCCATTGGTTTTCTTAAAGCTAAACTACTTATATTTATTATCTCTCTATCGCAGGGTTGCATTCCGTGATCTCGGTTTTCACCAAGATTACTATCTTTTAAAAATTGACTATTTTAAAAAGATAGTTATCATAGTTCCCCCTACTTCTGCTATTAATTAAAACATGCTGCAAATTCTAATCCATTGCCTGTTTAAATTCTGGCTAACCATTCCAGAAAATAGATAGGTGATGGATAAGATGACATTGATGGATTAGATGAATTGTTATCAAAAGCCCCGGAGTCACAGTGGACCAGCTAATATAGTTAAAATTCTTTTTAGCATGTTATCAAACCCTCCGGATCCACCAAAGATAGACTGGGAACAATATAAGAAATTAGTCCCAGTAGCAGGGCTTGTGGAAAAGTTTCAGTCCGCATATACATCTTTCAAGGTGCCATACCCTGAAGACAAACTTACGGCTTTGGTCGATAAACAGTGGTCAGAACTGCAGCCGGAAATCGCAAAGTTTAGTGAAACCCAAAAGCAGCATATAGCAGCGTGCGTACCAAATTTTACACAATATTTTGATAACATTTCCTATAGAGGCCTGTTTGTACTTGTTGTCGAATTTAATTAGTCTATTGTAAGTAACTAAGTAGGTATGTACAGTCAGGGAAATTAATGTTTAAGGAAATGCCCTACGTGAATTTGCCGTAGTATAGCCATTTCATACAAACGTCAAAGAATGACAGTTGTGATTTAAAGCTGCGTCCAGATAATGTTCTTTTGTCCGTACTGTAAGTACCACCGTACCGTACCGAACGGGCGTCCAAACTAGCGTTCTTGGATCGCGACGCTGATACGAAACGGAGGTACGGTACGGACAAAACAACATATCTGGACGTAGCTCTATGTGTTATGTGAATATAAAGACACATTAAGTTTGTAGTAATTTACGTAACAATTAATTTTCCTGATTTTGTTATGTAGTAGGTAAGTCTGGCTCAAATCAAGGAGCTTTCTATACAAATTATCTTCCATCTTCTATATATATATAAATCAATTACCGTGCATTAGTCTCGCAAAAACTCGAAAATGGTTCGCCCGATTTGGATATTATTATTTTTTGTTTTATTCACCTCAACACTGGAGGGGGTTTACAAAAAAAAGAAAACTAGGAAAATGCCAAAGGAACAGCTGAAAAATCGAAATTGTCATTTTGGTAGGACAACGTCTGACAGGCGCTTTTCGGGACTGACTCGGCTCTTTCGGCTGTGTTGTTCTTCTAAACTACGCAACAGATTTAGTCAAATCGTAAAAACTTTGCGAAGCAGGACGCGGGTGGCTAGTTAGTTTATAATTTAATCTTACTTACTCGTATATCTACTCATTTTTAATTAGAACAACATGGTAGCGTAGAAAAGCAATGATTTCCATCTAAAATACGACTTTTTCCTACCACAGGGCAGAAAAAGAGATAGCAAGAATAGGTGCTCTTCCAAAATACGAAGACATAACGATGGAAATGGTGCGTGATTTGTTTCCTGAAAGTGCATTGGATTTCGTGAACAAACCTACGTTTTGGCCGCACACCGATGATGAGCAACTGGGCTATGTCGACCCCACCACTAAGGCAACCTAGGCAGAGAACGGCGGGAATGTCACCTTCGTCGTTTAGAATTCAAGGCAAGACTTCTATCTACATCTTCATGTCTCGCTGATTCTTAAATACATTGTTTTTACATACAAAATTGGTATTCATTGCTTCCATTTAGCTATGTCCATCCATATTCAGTTTATTCGAAGAAATATTTAACGAATCTAAATATCTACGGAATTTATAAAATGTTTTTGAACAATCTTTTCAAAGGTTTTCTTAGTATACATGTTTTGTTCACATGTGTGAATGCGAGGAGCAAAGCGTTCTGGCGGTGGACGGTCGCCTCGCCTTCGGCCAAGTGCAAACATCGCGTGACTTACTGTTTTTAGGGTTCCTTACGTCAGAATCAAAGAACAGAACCCTTATAGGATCACTCGTGTGCATGACTGTCCGTCTGTCACAACCAATTTGCTCCGAATCTAATGGACCGATTACGTTGAAATTTGGTACACATGAATTTATGTGAAACACGAAAGTATAACGTAAATAAATGAATTTTAAATATGGTGATCACTTTTGGGAGGCAAATTAGACAAATAAGAAAGGTTTTCCAAACTGTACCGTATGACATATAAATGAAAGGGCTTCTTATGAGGATTTCAAATATTTTTTTTTATAATTTTAACTCAGAAACTACTGAGCCTACAATTTTGAATATTGTGCGTACAAACTTACATTTGCAGTTGGAATGTATGGAAGAATATGTTTGTAACTACAATGTTAAGTTTGTTCTTGGGATAAATACAACCGAACTACGGAACCCTACATTGCGCGTGGTCCGCATTTTGCCGGTTTTTTTATTAGGGTTACTGGACAGCCAATAATCTGCCCAATTACTATCTTCACCGAAAACAGCATCTGGCAAATTAGGGGTGAACGGCCACTTATTTACATGACGATCTTTCATCAAAGTAGGAGCGCGAGCATTGCTCCGGAATGCGTGCAGTTTGCCATTTCATCTTTCTCGCTTCGGCAACCCTAGGTGCGTCGCATTAAAGGGTTGCACTCCGTCTAAATATAGTGTTGTGTTCAGGGTCGCCGCGGATACAGCGGCCAACAAGTTGCGAGCGGCAAATTATGATTAATGACAGGTTTAGATTTCACCCAGACTTGTTTCACTTTAATTAACATTGGTAGGATAATTTATCCGTAACACTATGCAAAGAACGATAGTTATTTTGGGATTACGGTTATTAAAATTTTTGTGTAGCGGCTGAATCTGAATAAAACTGTGTTCAGATAAGCTCAATTTATGACTTTCCTTTCACTTTTAAATATACGTAGTTAGTAGTGTTTTAAAAGACTCAAAGGTTTAAAATCTTATTCGATTATTTCTGCTCTATGTAAAATTGACAAAAATTCTATACAAAAGCTTTTATTATTGAATGAAGTTGGCGCGCAAGCACAGTCGGTTTCATTTAACGTGCACTAACTGTTCCAGCCAGACGCCCGCGCCTCTTCCGAGAAAACTCGCTCTGTACGATTTCATTATAACCGGCGCTATTATAAGTACGACGCCCAACTATATCGTAATTTGATAGCGAAAGCCGGAAAGAGATCTCGATTAATCTTGAATGTAATTCACACTATTGGTTCTTAAACCTCACCTTGTTAATAAGAGATCTGACTACTCTACTGTACTTAAGCTCCGATCATGTCATTGTATATGAAACACAGTGACAGACAGGATACGCAATCCCGTCAAACATCCTCTAAATGTTTTACAAAGTCGCAGTCGCCCACTCAATAGTAGGAAACGAACTCTTTATTCTTGAAACAACAAACACTTCAGTTCCGTAAAATCGTTTAAAAGTCCGTCGCGTGAGGATAGTTCTATAATTATAACTGTAACATCCCTTTCCGTTTCCTCGATGTTTGAGGACCGTCACCGATAATCGCAGATCAATCGGCATCCTGGACGAATATCCGAGTATCCGACTGAACGCGACACTAAGAAAATTAATCACGTAAGGATCAATGAAAATCGTTATTGACTAATAAAAATGTTAATATCGGGATACATAATTATGCTGTACGATTCTGCAGTTCCATCTAACTCTAAGCTTCTTTATAGGTATGTGGAACGTATGTTAATGCAAGCAAAAGCTCTCTTACAGATCCTATCAGTAGTAATACATCTTCACGTCGTCATCACAGAACGTGATTCGCTTAGAAACAGCAATAAAATAAAAACACACAGGTAGAGACCTACAATTCTAAGATATACCAAGATTTTACGCGAAATATCCGGCATAGAGTAATAAAATCTTTAGAATCGAAACTTTAGTTTTCCAAAATACTTTGAAACTCATTCAAATAAACCGAATCGTAAAATAAACAATACAAATGAATATAAATTAGCTGTAAATGTAATGAGCATTTTCTTTTGCATGCTCGTTGGGAAATCTTTCAAAATTTTCACTTTCTTTATTCTGTGTAGCGCACAATGAGTGAGTGTGTCGGCCATATGCTGCGTGGGTGGATGTGGAAGGGTGAGGAACGACCACCTGTTACTGGCTCGCTATATTTAGCAGCTATTCCTCCCTCCCTCCGGCCTCACACCCCTTCAGCCATTCATAACTCGGTGACTAATGTGTGAAACAGTATGTAAAATGCATTGCTTGCTTCTAACTCTAAAGCGCTGGATACACTCGGTGCAATGTTTATCGGAAGCTTTTAGGGTTCGGTCATAACAGGAACTACTGTCACGTTGTTGTTCCGTATATCCGGCCCGTAATTGCTTGATCGTAAGTATTCGTAAGTGGATCAGTCGATGTTTAGGGAAACAAAGTGCATTTTCATAACTGGAACAGTTTCGACGTAAAGCATTTATCATCAAGTTTATAATCGTAGATTATAAACCGTTGTTCGCCTCGTACTGATTACTCATATTAGCACGTGTGTTACGTGTGTAGCTGAAAGATTATAATATTCAAACATGTGACTATCTCTGTGATTTTGAAACCGTGAACAGTACCTAACGTTATAGAGCATTATGTTAATATACAATTTTACATTTGACCTGGACTATTATAATGTAAAAAATGATAGTCTGTCTCCATGATTTTATAGAAAATTAGAGATGTATTTCTCTGGAAACTCATTCTAATGACCTTAGCACTGTATCTGGATGACCTGGACGATTATAATGTAAAAAAAAATTATAGTCTGTCTCCATGAGTTTATACAAAATTAGAAATTGTTTTCTCTGGAAAACTCATTCTAATGATTATTTAAGACACCCTTTTTTCAATGAGAGCTTCTTATAAATTGCATTACATCAGGCTTCCTCTTTTTTCAGTTGATGAACTCTTGTAAAATTGAAAAAAGAATTTCATGATATGAGTGACCGAAATGAGATGACGTTGCACTCTGACAGCTTTGCATTGAGATGCTAATTTACAGGCGCCATGGTGCATCTGTCAATATTCTTCAACACTACCTCATAAATACAAAAACCTAATACATTTCTGTTCGCTGATGTTTGTTTAACGCAGATTCAAATCAGAAACCTTGGCCTACACCGTGGCGCGATGTGACACCCACTTGTAATGCAACACGAACTCACACAAAGGAATGCCGCTGAATAAACATTTTGAACAACTACTTAGCCTTAATTTATTTGATACATCAAGCTTTAAAATGTAGGTAAGTAGAGAAGTGCAATACGGCCGATATAACTTGGAAAACATCGTGAGGAAACCGGCGTGACTAAGAGATATTTCTCGACGGCATATGAAGCCAAGTCAGCGGCCCATGGGCGGCTTGAAAACTATGACGCCAGGAAAAGAAGAAGTCTTGGCAGTTCCGAATTTCGCGCAGAAGGCTGCGCAATAACATTTTTCAAGAACCAAATGGTGACATGAGGCGAGTGTGAGTTTATTTATTTAAAAAAAAGCACAGCCACATAACATACATTAAACTTACATATGCTAGGAATTATCTTAATAACTAAAGGCCTAATGTACGTGACAATTACGGCGTACATAACATTATTACAGTATTGGTGGGTTAGAGAACATACGCGAAAGTTCGTAGGCATATGTTCAGAGTTCCAAATTATATCGGCCGTATTATACCTACTTAGGTACCAAATCAGCTAAGCACTTTTAAATTGGTAACTATGGAAATGCGAGAAACCCTTGGGAATTATTCTATAAAGGGTTCCGTCCAGTCTCCGAGGGAGGAAGAGCTGACTAAGACCCTCTAAGTGGCCATCTTCAGCATTATCTTTAAAGAATTAAAATTGACTATCAAACAATTCATTGCATTTCCTAAATGACTGTTATATAAGTAAGTACATCGGGCCATATCGTAACCTGAATCTGAATATTTTACAAGAACTAAGTAGGTATATGTGAAAAGTTTCTGAATCATCATAAAGCTCAGCAGCAGAAGCCACATATTTATAAAAAGCTCTAAGAGCTGCCCTGTGCTTACAACAAGCTCTTATGAAGTATATTTTAAAAGCATAGACGAGTGCCTTTCATTCAGTCGATTCAAATAAACTTTAAACAAATGCCGACAAATAATATTGCTTTTGATCTGTTTTGTTGTTCTTATTTCAAGTTAGTTTTGAGAATCGAAGCTTTATAAACAAACTGCGTGGGAGTTGAAGGAATGCGCGAAATATGAATCTGAATTAATTTAATCTGAGCAGACGCTAGACAAACTTATGTACCTTTAAAATAAAGTAGGTATCTGACTTCGTAACGATGTGTTACTATTTGCATGTCTTATCAAAATGTCCAAGGTCGGGTTCATTTTTTTTTAGGTACTTATTAAATATGTCTCCTACACATGCATAATTGTCTTTATTATGTATCGTGTCTTAAAATAGCCTTAGTAAGTAGTCAGGCGGTGGGCGTTAACAAACTAGTCTCAATTAAGTTTTTTCTTTTAGGTATTTAGCACTTGACTAACTGACAGTGTTCATTTCATCATCTTAATTCCACATAGTGATAACTCGAAATCAAATGGAAGTCTGCCTTTGTTATTGTGTGCGAGAAGTTAAAATACATAAAGTAAGTCTCAAGAATTATCATCGTCAAGTCCATGCATGCCTTAGATTGGCTTAGATACATCTCCCTATGAAATCAAAAGATGCTATGTTTAACACTTTCGTCTCCACCCATTTTCATAGAACTCATACGCCATGCTGCCTTACATTTTGGAAGTGCACCCTCCGGGAGGGTTGCCGGCATTACGTTTGCGCTAAAGTTAACCATCGCGGATGGTTAACGGCAATTAGGTTTAAAAACCGAGTAATAAAACACTGTAAAACGCAAAATAGTGTTTTCAGGGGGGCATTGGCGCTATACGTAGTTTCTAACCTTTTAAATTTTTTGTGATTTGTAACCGTGAACAAAAAAAAATGCATGCATTTTAAAACCAATGCATATATGTACTAATAAATCTTGTTAAAATATACATAAGATTTTATTTTCACGGTTTATAACGCTATGAAAAACCTAAATTTAAAATGAGCCCTCCTCGAGTGCTCCCGGCAAAGCATGTGCGACTAGGTGAACCCTCTAGGAGGGCTCCCGGCACTGAACGGGTTAAAAGGAGTAGGAGTATTCTTTCATTGATCTATCCATCCCTACAGTAATGTTATGGATGACAGGAAAGGAATGTTTTCTTCCTTGCTCTGGTTCTGTCTTCGTTTTGGTTCAAACCTTAACTCTCATTCATCCCATTTTGGGCGGTTTTCGAACTGTTTGATGCAGATATATCGGCATTGGAATCGGAATCGTTACCTACATCCCTACTTTTAACACGAGCCTTAGCTTAGTCTGTTATGGAATATCCCAAAAGTTTGATGAAAACAAAGATAGGAGCAGAGTTGTTAAGACTTAACAAATAATTAAGATTAGATATTATGTCTTGATGTGTGTACATGAACGTTTTTGGCATCTATTAGAACACTCATAAGATGACGCTTATGGCCGCCTCATACAAGTCATACCTAAGTACTTCTGCATTGTTTTATGTAGAAGGAAAAGAAGAGGAAAATGGTGCTACAAAGCCATTAAGTTAATGGTAACCTTATAAATTTTTAGGGCGTTCTTCAGTGTCCAAATAGACTGTACCAGAAAAAAATACAAATGAATTAGAATGAGTATGAAATTATCTGCCAAACATGTTAACTTACATAGGGCAATATATTCTTCAAAAATAGATACAAACAAGGCAGATAGATAAATTCGTAATAGTAACGACTTAGGTGCAAATTATGATCGATTCGGTTTAATGTGTTTCATGAAACTATTCATTATCTGCGCAAGAGTTGTAAGTGTATTGTATGTTCGTAGATAGATGGAGTTGGGTATCGACTTCGATATATTTAATAATATTTATATCAGAGAGTCGTCGACCCCAACACATGGGCGTGTGTGCGCATATTATTAATTGTAACAACTTATCAGCTAATTATATGGTTCAATCTATTTTACATGCGGTAGCTTCCTAAACACAACACGACATTTTTCAGCCCTATGTCGAAGTAGAGCGCAGACAGACGGATCTTTTTAACGACTCAATTGGACAAGCCGTCAAAATATACAATGATAACATCATCCTAGTACATCTATGTATGTCGAGCCATAAACGACATGAAAATGAGTAATCGGGATTAGGCGCGTTTGTTGTTGATCGTTACTAATTAATTCATAATTAAAAATTCTGTGCGCCCGCGCAGACGGCCGCGTCAACCAATTACGTTGCCCACGCGCAACATGTGAATGTGGACACTATAGCCACGTACATTGGGTTCATTTATGATATGATAAGGGTTGTGAATGAAGGGCAAGAGACAGTTGTTTTATTTTGTGCTATATTTAGTACAGCGACTGAATTGTTACTGTGCCAGCGGCGTACAGAGCGATATGTGGCGAGTGGCATACTTGCACGTCATTTTCCATATAAATAGAAGATCAATTATATGTTACCTATATTGATGTAAAAGTATAATAAAAATTAGTTTACGTAGATTATTAGTCATCTTCTTACGCCATCGTACTAAGAATGGCAAAGATCTAATATTTGTGACATAAGCGTGTGTATTTCGTTTATACAGTCGTGCCGTTTGTGTGTGTGAGTGTGTGTGTGTGTGCAAATAGTAAACGAGTGTGGTGAACACTGCTGAACATCTGTTATTATCGGTTTCTTAACCACAAAAAATGTTTTCAAGATTTATTTCTCGCTAGTTTAGATTTCTGCCAGATAAACGGATTTTAGAATTTTTATGGTGGATTCTGTTTCTGTTTTAAAACGGAATTACATAATCGTAATGTAGGTTCTTATGTTTTTATGCTAACGTAGTTTTTTCTTTGTTGTGGCATTGTGTTGACTGCATTTAGTAAACATTTCGTTCTAATTACCTACATAGTTTTCTATTGTTAGGCAATAGTGTTGCTAATTTAATAACCTGAGTATAATATATCTTTATATTCTTCTTTAATTTTTATTGGTTGTTTACAGCGGTCAAGTGATGCAGTTTTAGTTTGGCATTGTGAAGCCATTCCCAAATTATATTGCACCATATTATTCAGTGGTTATTTATGGCTTTACAATAGCAAACACTGTGCTGCGTAGGTAGGCGTAGGTACCTATTCTATACAAACATGCCTTCAGTATCTCTCTCAATTAAAATACACAGAATTCTCAAATCTCTCAAAAGTTTGCCAAATCATCTATCGCCATTATAAACTTCTTGTTTCAAATCCATATTCGCCATCGTGAAAGTGAGATCCGTTCCAAATTATGTCAGCGGGCGAGCGACGCGTCTACCTGCTCAGGGTTCGGTCCCGTTGCGTGCAAGGTGTACTGCACCCTACACGCACACTTGATTGGCCACCACGCACACAGGCACAGAGTGCCCCTGCGCAGATGTCGCCCCCACGCCGCGTCCACCCCCGCCGACGCCCGATAGTACACCGAACCTCAGCTGCGCTAGCTCGTCAGATGTTGATCGACAGATTTTTTTTGTTTACTGTGGGATAAAATGAGCGCCCGAGGCTGAGGAATTAGGTAGGGGTAGATCATTTGCACATCTTTGACTAGTTCTGATATACTGGTTTTTCAAGTTGCTGGTGGCGTTTTAACTGGCCTACGTGCAGCTAAAGATCAAATGGATTAACGAGACGAACTGCTTTTTCATAGGTTATTGAATTAACTCTACTAAGTCTTTAAACAGGATTATCTTGAAATCTGTTGCCGGATGCTATTCAGTTTTCTAACTTGGGGCTACCCAGCAATAGGTTGAGAATTCATAACAATAACATTCGGCGATAACCTTGTATTTGCGACTTCAACGAACTGAATTTATCCCTGTAACCTCTATTTTGCGTAAAAGCAAAATATCGAAGATATCATGACAACAGTCACACGACGGGAGCATTTGACCTTCAGGCGGCCAGATAACATGCGGGTGGTGTCTGATAAAACGATAATGGCGCATTGCAGAGCCTGATTCCTCGAGGCACAGATAACTAGAAACATAGCTAATAGAATAGACGATCACATAGCAATGTGATATAAATTCCATAACAAGATATCATAGATAACATGTTTCAAGCTAGGCGCGACGGTTAAGTGAAGAGCATTTTAGATCATAGTAAAACAACTCATAATTACCTACTTAATTTTCAAGTAGGTACCTACTTATAATTCCCTTTTTGCTGAGGCGTTAATTAATGTAAGTATACCTACGTATAGCAAGAACAGAACCACAGTTGGCACATTCCTGTTTAGAATGCGATGAACACAACATCAACCGAATGCATACACCATCCTGTACATGTTTCCTGTTCTGAAAATGTCAAACACTTGGCTATTTTGAAAACAGCAACAACATTTTGGAGGTGACCAGTTATGTGATCGCGCAGAGAAGAATGTTGCGAACACAAACATTAACATCATAACCAGTAGCCTATTGCAGTCTGTTGCTGGAAAAAGGTATCTTTTTGTATATTTGTGGGTATGACAGAAAAGAGAGGAGGCCTAAACCCAGCAGTGGGATGAAATGATGATGATGGATGATTATGAAGTCTCTCGAATTGCCACCATTTAACAGTATCCTCAGTTAGATTTTTTTTTACCTAAACGGGTGAGCTCATGGTAAGTGATGATCAGGCCGAAGGTGAAAGCGAACTTAACCCAGAATTCCCAACCACAGAGGAACTGGCTATCCTACGTCTATCTGCCGAAACACAACAATAATCTTAACATTGTTGTTATGGCGAGAGACTTAGATAATATGGTGGTAGCTAGTCAGGCGGACTTGGAACAAGCCCTATCACCAACTAAACCGAGCAGAAAGTTTTGCCCTCTGGGTCAATGAGGCAGGTGGTCGGACCACTAGTCCACAGAGGCAGTTAAAAACTGTTAAACAGCATCAACCAGCCACCCTGCGGAGATCCTCACACAACCCAGTCTGAGGGCATCCTCCCCTACGTTTGCTGACTCATGGTTTCACGAACGTTGACATTTAACATGTCAATCTGCATCCAGTCGTTTTTGTCACGCGTAAAAAACAAATGTGGGTGCAGCTTCATAGAGTGGCCATAACTTGTTCGAACAACCTTCACGGTTAGCTGAGGCATCACGTGTAAGATATTTCATTTCACCAATAACCATTACGGGATTTATGGCGATGCAACAGTAATCGATAACTGCCGCACTCCGTCGAATCACAAACAATGTGCCCCAATGTATTGGCGATTACATTCCGTTATTGTACTTGCCCTATACAAAATGTTACTGTTATCGATTATTACGGCGAAATTGTTAACCAAATTATTGGATGGATAAGTTTTAGCTGGTATTCCAGGTTGTGGAAAGATATTTCGAAAAGGAATCTTAACAATTAAAATCGGGAATAGCTCCATCTCTATAGTGAGTACATCCTAATACTCGACGGGTATTTTCAGTTCCTTCCAAGAAACTCTCGTTTCTAAAATAGTGGAAGCTAAGCTAATGGCTCTACATACATACAGTCGAACTGTGCCAGACATGGATGAAAAGCTGAAACAGCTAAATTGAATGTGAAAATGCTTTTTAGATTCCAACATTTACGTTAAATTCTCTTGGTATCTAGTGGTACTGGAGTAGACTGCTCCACTTTCGACTATTCTTATATTTAAAATGCATTGAATAATTTCTACAGGAACATAGGAAAAGGGGCGCAGACTTTTTTTGTTCCGGAAATCGAGGAGCAAT
The DNA here is from genome assembly GCA_947364205.1 of Agrochola lota. NCBI lineage: Eukaryota > Metazoa > Arthropoda > Insecta > Lepidoptera > Noctuidae > Agrochola > Agrochola lota. The sequence goes on along the minus strand of OX376235.1, from coordinate 11,283,856 downwards.
CGTTCAAAGAAATGCTCAATGCCGATGGAGGTAGGCAGTAGTCACAAGGCCCCTGTATATATTCTTGCGAACTGCATTGTATCAAAGTATTAAAATTTAAACAATGATGAGAATGTTATGATTAATATTTAATTCATTTAAATTGTTTGAGAGAGAAATTGTTTCATGATCTGTTAGTGGTCTACGGTTCACAAAAGACACGATGGATGGATTGTGTGAAATGGCTAGAAAGGGGGTGACAACTGAGATGACGGCTAATAGCAATGTATGGAAAATGGAGATAAGCTGCGCCGACCTCATTTAATCAGATGAGGGCAGGAGGATATGGTCTACATTCTACACGACAAAAATTGGATTATGCGTTACAGAGGTACCTACTTCTAAAAATGAGCAAGCGACAATAATTTCATTGAACTTGACACTAGTTGTTTTATTAAGGTGTTGGAATTTTATTGCATGTATTAGCAATGTCGCTGCTCTGAGAACGAAACTTAGTAATGTTCTACGGTAAGGAAGGTTAAGAGATATTTTTTATGAGATTGTTGTTTGAAAGGTACCTATCTATTACCGATCGTTAAAGATTATTGGTAGGTAATACTTAAGTATAACCAGTCTAAACCAGAAAATAATTTTGAAAATCGATGATAAAACTTTTCAAATCTGAATCTAGATACCAAAATAGTCTGTGGGGTTTTCCTGTTTTCCTTTTGATATGGGAATCACTTGATTTACCAAACAAAATAATAACAAGTATGTGTTATTAAGCTTATCGATAATTTATCATAAATCATCTGATTTCAAAGAGAGGTACCATACTTAAATAGCCGGAAAATTCTTGATTCCAATGTTATTTGCATTAACGAACCACAGACCACTTGGTATTTAGGATAATTAGGTACATTTTCTATCAAATCTTGTTTCTGCTGACGACTTATGTAGATATCTTTATATGTATTTGTTTTTATATGGATTTTCCAGTGATAACATTTTAGTTGCTATGTGTATAGAGCATTTGCTTTGTTATTCGTTTTTAGTGTTGCTACGTATCAAGGAGTTTCACTGAGCCAAGGTTCGTAAAATATTAAGTGTTGTATTGCAAACTCGGAAGATATAAGTACCTACCTATGAAAGTAAAATATTATGCAATGCAGTGGGTTTGTTTAAAATAGGGACAATTTATCTATGGTTTAATTAATTTGGTTGCCTACCTCATTCATCTTTCTGCTCACATTCTAATTCTAAATTGACAGCAATTGGGTATAGGCAGTACTGTTTTTCGACGTAATTTATTTCTTTATCAAATATGGTCGCGTAATTTGGGTATGATGCACGTTTTTACGGACTTATCTTGATTTCCTCATAACGTGAGTGTTCCACCTCGTGATATTAATTTTCACAGTGACGTCATTGTTTCTTTGCAATAGCTAACCGTTAGTTAGATTAGGTTTGTTTTACTCTACGCGCGTAGGTATAACATGTGCCTATAATGAAATTATTGAAACGACGTCTCACTGCCGAGCCGCAGCCAGCTAGGTAAACATGATCGTAAACTTTATGATTTATTGTTCTTTATCATTTCGTCACCTTCCCACTGATAACGAATAATGATCAATATTAATTATTACGAAATTAAATTAAACATCGAGCAAGTGTGTTGGTAGAAGAATTCCTAAACAGTTGGCTATAAATAGTGCGGCTATCGGCGCGACTGCAGACAAAAAGCTACCTCACAGAATCGCAAGTTGAAGGTGTGGTCTGCGGTATCTGTCGATGGTGCGCCATGCCATTAGCGGGATCGACTCGCGGCGAGACGAGTCCACTCGATACTCAGGTAGCGCCGGGATAAAAACACCACTTGAAATGGAGCGGACGCGGCCCGGTCTCACCTAGATAACGCTCGCGATCGCTCGACAAAAAGAACAGTCGTGCCATAGCCAGCGATACTCGGCGATACTTAGAAATTCTCAAAAAGACCTCATTGCGATGTAGGTAAAGTGCGCGCCGTGATATCGCCGTGAATCAGCCATCAGCTCGATCTCCGTCTGCTCGCAATGAGTCGCCCTAATCACCCATTCATACGGCACGCACGTTGATAATAATATAAATAGGCCCAAACGTCCAATGAATGAACTTATAACATGTAAATTCGTCGCTCACAAATCGCGACACAGCTCGGCGCGTAGGCGTCGGGGCTTGAATGAAAATAAACATATTCGGTGCAGTGCTTACCTCTCGATTTTAATGATTTTATCCAGATTAGCGGTATCGACACAGCACTTGGTAAAATCGTTATCAATGTGTTGTTACACTGAACTTGTGGGCATGTCACTGTTATGAACGAGGGGTGTATTCGCGACGCGTCGAGGGGCAGTACAGCGCGGCCGGTCGGTTGGATCGACACTGCGCGTGAACACAGGCGTAGGTGCGCCCGCGTCGCACGCACACACGCGCGTTCATTCAAATAACGTCGTTCCGAGAGGAGGGGAGAACTTATGAATGGACGTAGTGAAGCCATGTCGTATAGATACCGCTGATAAGGCGCTATGCAAGCATTATACAACATGATACGAGCGAGCGGATCGCCTCGCTGTGTTACCGCTACCTAATCAACTAATCCTTGTACATCCTACTTGTCAGCGTAATACAATACTATGCTTTATATTTCGACATTATAGAACAGATCTTACAAAATAAACCTAAATTACTAGCTACTAATTAGAATAGCACAATCGGCATTATTAGCAAAATAATGTTTCAGAGTCGGTAAATGAAAAACATAAAAATTACAATTTAAATATTTTTTAATACTTTAGAAACTTATAATGTTCTCTTACTAATATACAAAGCAACAATATATCACTTAGATATGTAATACAAGTATAAATACTTAAGTAAGCGTTTGTCTATGATCGTTCTTCGATCGGTAAACTATACACTCTGGTACAAAAGCCTTTTATTTCAGTCAATCGAGTATATAGTGGCTATTCTTACCAAGTTTTCTATCGTTAGACTAAAATATAATAAGGTTTTACACAATACAGTAAAATATTTAAAAAGGTGATTGTACTCATGAACTTGCAACAATTCTAATTGAAAGCCAACTCAGAAAAGCCGCAAAAAAGAAACATACATTTTTGACAAGGTAGGTATTGCATAGATAAAATTGTAGTTTTTTTCTCACTATTTAATCTTGTGAAACAGACATGGGAAAAGATCGTTAGTTCGTGTATTTATATTCCTGAATACTATTTACCTTTTAAAATAGCTCACACTTTTATTGTATTTTTTTAAACATTCGTTTTTTTACGACAGGCCTTTGAGAAAGCCGGATAGCTTGTGAGTCTTGTAGTCCGCCCGTAGTTGTATGAAGTTGTGTAGTATTGAATGATCCAGTTCCGCCTGTAGAGAAAAATTGCTATTAATTGATGGTAACGGTAAGCTACGGTAACTCTGCTTATTGGTTCTACCGGTCGTGTGTCTAAATGTAGGTAGTCTTGAACTTCATTTCGGTAGAACTAGGATATCCCATTACTTACATAACATAATTATACTTTACTAACTGCGCCCCGCGGTTTCTGTCATAAGACTCGATCCCATGGGAATATCGGGATAAAAAGTATCTTATATCCTAACCTAGGTCATGGTTTACCCATGTGTCAAATTTCATTCAAATCCGTTCAGCCGTTTTAGCGTGGAAGCGTAACAAACAAAGAATCTCACTTTCGTTACATAATAATATAAGTTAGGATACTAGCTGTGTCCTGCGGTTTCACCCGCATAAGACTCGATCCCGTGGAAATATCGGGATAAAATGTATCCTATGTCCCAATCCAGGTCATGTTCTACCCTTGTGCCAAATTTCATTAAAATCCGTTCAACCGTTTTAGCGTGAAAGCGTAACAAACAAAGAAACTCACTTTCGCATTTATAATATTAAATAAATAATACCAGCCTGTTACTGTCCCTTTGCAGAGCAAAGGCCTCTTCTCATACAGAGCACGGCACCAGTATTGATCACCATGCTTGCTCAAGACGGGTTGGCGATTTCAGACTTATATTAACTATAAGTCCAGGTTTCCTCACGATGTTTTCCTGCACCGATGTCAGTAATGTCCAAGATAAACTCAGAAAGTACATATGAATTAAATGTCACATTGGTACTTGCCCGGATTTGAACCCACAACCGCGTGCATGAAAGGCGAGGCCTTAACCACTAGGCCATCACGACATAATATTAGTTTATAATAGGTAGTTAGTTAATAATATCAGTTAGGATTATAGTTTAGACTAGCTTTTGCCCACGGCTAAAACTGCGTAGAGGCCGGAAATTATTCCACGGGAACGTATAACCAGGATAAAAAGATTCCTATGTCCTTACCCAGGTCATGGTCTACCTGTTACCCTGTATCATCCCACCGCTGGGCAAAGGCCCTTCCCCATGACATCCAGTGCTAATGTGGACCACTAGTCGTTTGATTTTTCCAGCTCGTCCCGAACGTGTCTCAGGGCTCCACATATTGGTTATTTTCACGAATTTTTCAGTTTTTCTACAAAACTTGACAAAGTAACTTCTATTTCTGTTTGAATGACTAAAAGAAAATCTAACCTATCCAAGATATTATGCGGTCCTGCGCCAGTGCGGCTCCGGCGTCCTGTACAGGAAACCTTAAGCTAAAAGATCGCCGTGATCCTTGTCAAAATTTGCTTTTCGGTCATGTGTGAAGACGTAGGAAACCTTGAACTTCATTTTGGTATTAGATACTACTATTAGGACATCCGCGACTTGTGGTAATTGGCTAGTGTGGTGATAGTTTATGTCAAGTGGAGAGGCGCAATGAACGAGGGGCCTGTGACCTGAATTGACTGTGATATTGATGTGAGTTGATTGATTGAAGATGACTCAATTTTTGCACCTCTGTCAAAGAAATAATAATAAAGACTTATCTTCGATATTAATTCTCATTGATTGTTACAGAATGAGATCATTAAGAGATGAATGCAGTTAACATATTAGTACTACATTACTTCCCTTTTTAGGGTTCCGTACCTGGTGGTCTACTTCACTACTTGGAGTCCGTAAGTGAGACGGAGAAAGAAACTACCTTAACTTCCGCCGAAACTACGAATTTCGCTTAGGGAGTAGGCCCCCTGAATGGTGCCAAACGGAACACTATTACTAAGTCTCCGCTGTCCGACCGTTTGTCTGTCTGTCAGCGGCCTTTATCTCATGAACCGTAATGGTACAGTTGAAATTTGCACTAATTCTGTATTTCTATTGCCGCTATAACTACAAATCATAAAATAAGATAAAGTAAAAAATTTAAGGGGGGTCCATACAATAAACGTGTTTTTGTTTTAACAAAAATAAAAAACGTAGTGTTAAATATTGTATGGTGGTACGGAACCCTTCGTGTGTGAGCCCGACTCGCACTTGGCTATTTTTTTGCAAAAATGCCTGCAGGGTACATACAAGTTTCGATAATTGTGTTAACAATACAGCTCCTGAAATACAGGTACTCTAAACTAGCTCTGGAGTCAGAGTCTCAAATGTTTCTGTAACCTGCTTATGTCAATAAATAATTTATTTATTTATTAATTATCTGCATGCATCGGAGATCAATTAACTTATCACCCTTTAGTTTATACAGACTCCTATGGTCTTGACCTTATTCAAATTTATGTGCGGGCGGCGCAACATGTATTTCTCTTCCACACTCTATTCGTTGTCATCTCCGCAGTCACCCCCATTTCTAAGCAATATCATTTTCACACAGTCCATCCATCGTCTCCTTGGTATTTCCCTACTCTTCTAGCCATACTAGCCTACTCTCATAGAACAAACATTTAAATCGTAGATGTGCCCTCACCGTACTACGTCGCGCGAAAATGTGTCCACATTGAGAAGATTGGCCTTGCACAATAATAATGCCGTTTCCATGACAATCAAGTCAAGTGTTTGCGATATTGTGTGTCAGAGGTGTCAAAACGAAACAGAAACGCGACCATCTTTTAACGCGGCACGGCAAATCTACGATTGAAATCTTTGTTATAGACAGACTTCACGGTGACAAAAAGAAGACAAAAAGCTATTCCATACATTTTGACCGTGTATTATTGCAGTTTTGTATGAACACGCATTTTTTTTTTTAATATCCTTTGAAACATTTCAACGGTTGTCTAGAATCATGTACTGAATTTATGGTAAGAGTTTGAGTGTCGATGACGTCGACGCTCAAACTGTTACCGGGCCATCAACTCGATGTCCAAAACAAAAAGCCGCCATAATCAGAACAGGTTTACTATTTTATTAAGGCTAGTTTACTCTCGGAAATTACGTTACCAAACCACCTGCCACATTTTAATATTATTTTTATCGTTCACATAACACATACTTTACAATTATGTACAGGAAATTGTGTGTACTAAGGCGAGGTCAGGCGATTTTTGACAGCAACCTAAGTAATAGAGATATTTAATTTTGAGGACGAACTAGTTGGCTTCTTTGACCTGAACGTTTTTTAAAGGATTGGTAATAAATCGCAGCAGAGCTTGAAGAGTGGAAAAAAGAAATGAGCTCTTTGCCCTGCATTGGAATAGCTTGGCTTGGTTGGATAGCAATGGCGAAGGTTTCTTTCAACACGACCTCATGTTGGATTTCCTTGTCTAAATATTACTGGTATGTAGGTGCTCACTGGTTTAGTTCACCTCTACAGTTTTGCATATGTTTAACGCAAAAAAGAATGCAAAATACAAGACTACTTGTTACGGTCGCGAATCATATTTTCATTAAGGTGTGCCCAAACATTGAGCGGCAAGAGAGCGGCAGCAACACGAGGCGTTTGCAGGACACATTTCTGCCGCGCTCTTGTTACGACTAAACCGACGAATGTTCGCGCGGCAGTCGTTCAATCACAGCGCGACGTGTCGCGCGCGGCAGTCACGCGCCATTGCCGCTCAATGTTTGGACGCACCTCTACAAAAACGTAAGGTAAGGCATGTTCACGACGGCCTGTACATGACGGCGGAGCCGCACGAGCGCCGGACCGCAAAGAATATCGCACATGCGCCCCACCGGAACCGCATGTACACTGGCATTGATGCCGAGTTAAATAGTAAAGCAACGATCACAGTTCATTAAAGCATTGCCGACGAAACATGCGGTCCGGCGTCATGTACAGGAAGCCTAATAAATACTGCCCTGCAAATAAAATAAGACGTAAAAAAAAACGCAGGCTATCCTGGCTAAAAGAGCCTTAAATCTTAATTAGGATTCCGAGATTCAGACTAGTGTAAGGAATAAGACTGTGTAACTCACAAGCGTCTCTCCCTCGCAGACTTGATGCAGGTTCTCGGGCTTGACAAGCAGCAGGTTGCAGAGCGCGTGCAGTGCGTCGAACAGTGCGTGCGCGGGCGCCGGGGCCGCGCGCGCGCCGCGCCCGCATGCTGCGCTGCGGTACTCTTTGACGTCGCAGATGGCTATCATTGCACCTATACATCATTTGCGAAGTTAGTTAAAGTGCCATCGGAAAACATCACCTATGTCAATATTAATTTTAGTATTATATAATTGGCCTTAAGGGTTCTACTCTCTTGCTCGGGTCGGCAATATTTGTTGAACAACAACGTTGAAAATCGTATTCTGTTTCATTCGGCTCGTGCCGATCAGTAAACTCCGTTCTGCATCTAAATCCTCGCTAAATTATGATCGGGTAGGTTAGGCACAATTCGAGTTACACCCAGCACTCGAACATTATTATATCTACATAATATACAGGGTAGGCAGGCAGGGACATCAATCCGAAAACTGACACCATGGATTCAGCACATGATTCTGAACCCGTTGTGAGGAATGACAGAGATATCTATGTACATACAGGATTGTTGAAAGGTAGTTTGATTCACTGAATGCGGCTTTGTTGTGCTAACCCGAATATCCACCAGTTCTTTAGCAGAAAAACATACACATTATAGGTCATCCTGTGCCACTATTGAGGAAAACGATACATCGATGTATAAAACATCGGTTTTTACTGAACTATTTTGCAACCCTGAATGAAACGCAGCATGAAATCCATATCTTACGTAATAAAATATATCAAAATACAACTCACCGGCAGAATTAAACTGGTAGTTGTGCAGATGCTCGTATATGACCCTGTGCAGTCTGACGGCCAGCTCTAAGGTGACCGCGTGCAGGTTGTCGCCGTCCAAGCCGCCGTGGATCTTGTCCATAACGTTGTTGAGGTACGACACCACTGCTAGACACGCCTGGTGATGTATTGTGGCAGTTAGTTATTTGTGAAAAGTTACTAGGTAGGGATGGAGATGGCGGGATAAGGTAGACTCCTTCGACAAAGAGTGGTCCCGAATAGCTCTAAGCAGAGAGACGTGGAAGGAGAGTAGGGAGGCCTTTGCCCTGCAGTGGGTAAATTCAGGCTAATAAAACGAGTGCGGTCGGGGGAACCTTATGGAACGAAGTTCCTTCTCACGTATGATTAAAATTTAAAACAAAAGAACCAAGATTTTCGCAGCCGCCATCTTAGATTTTCATTTTCCCTATAGGTTTTAGCACCCTTGAAAACCATGAAAACGATAATATGATGAAATTTAAAAAAAAAACACAGCCGCCATCTTGGGTTCTTTTTTGACCAAATATTGAATGAAAGAGACATAGAGAGAGAAAGTTGCATGGACCATAACGTTTTCGTTACGTGACGATCAGTTTAATCCTACCGCAAACCGCGTTAAAGAACGTCGTTCCAATAAATAAATTAACTAAGTTGTGAGAGTAATTCCTTCTATTTATATAAACAACCATCACACTTGCGAAGATTCGCCAATTAATTAAAAGAGACCAAATCGACTCACTTGGCACATGGGTAGACCATGACCTGGAGAAGGACATAGTATACCTTTTATCCCGAGATTCCCACGAGATTGAGACTTATGCGGGTGAAAACGCAATAGATTACATTTCTAGTTATTTCATCCCACAATACATAGTTTGGTCACATCATTTTCACAATTCACATTCGCGCATTCACTCAACATCTTGACATGTACATATTTATATTTACTTTGTTCAGCAATAAAGATTTGATTTAATTAATTCGAGAACAGCGATCTAACATTTGGAACAACTTACCGAAGAAGCGAGAGTATCGATATCTCCTTCCGGTTTGAAGTCAGTCTTCTTCTGCTCCGTCTGCAGATGCAGCTTGACCCAACTCACAATAGCTACAATAGCTCGCTCCAGTCCAGCGTCCAGCTTGTTCTCAAGCTGCTCCATTATGGCCGTCTTCCGGTGCATGCACTCATTCTGTCTTGATGAGGAACTGAAATTACGTTGGAATATTAGAAAGGGGTGATTTTGAAGCGCAACGCAGACACCAATTTGAAGCCCTAGGGGCTTCAAAATACACGTTGGGTGAGCCCGTATACTGGGCCTTTCTACGTGTATTTGCCGTTTGATTTGCGTGTATGTGCGCTCGCCCAATGTGTACTGGGGGATTAAGGGTATCACCAATTTGTCTTGCCGACTATTATGCAATTATTTTTCTAGGAATTTGTATTAAAATTTCTAAGTATTCAACGCAAACTACATTGTGAACTCGTCTTGCATTGACGGCATGAACTTTTCTTATGTATTAGACTTTTGTAGACCGTAATGGGCCGAAACTGCGGTCAGGCCAAGGTATGATCGGGCCACGATTGCGGATACCTCAAATTTGGACCCGATACTGGATGATGAGAGGATTTCTCTGCTTTTGTGGGAGAATTACAAGCAGCACGCATGAAAACCATAGAAACGGGTTTTACGGGTTTTGTCGACGGAAGAATAAACAAAATGACAGATTGTGATTGTTTATCTGTCATATTGTCTATTCTTCCGTCGACAAAACCCGTTTCTATTGTGGTCATGATAAGCGTGCTGGTATTTAGGGGGAAGACGATTGATGTTAGTCGGTCAGACGCGGACGAATTTTTTCATGGTTAAAGGCGTCTGCGCGCTAATGCAATGGGGTTGCTATTCCTACTACTTTTTACCTTCTTCGCTGTCTGGCGGAATTAATCCCAGTTGTTGCCAAAGGCCGGCTTCAAAATACAGGCAATTATTTAAATAAGCATCAATCTTAGGCTATTATTGGTAATAGATAAGGTTTTTTTTAAATAAGTAAAATGGTGTACAGTTACGAGCGCTAAAATTCATTCGCTTAGCAAAATTCAAAAGAGATTTTCTCATGTAATAACGACTGCATCTTTGAAATAAGACCTAGTTCATATTAGTGTGGGTTACAAAATACTATGTTTGTAACAACATAAAATTACAATTGCCACAGTAGGAGAAAATCGGTTTTAAAATTTGCTAAGTGTATACATATTATTACATATTAGTGCTCGTGAATGTACACATCGCCTTAAAATATGGAGATTTGTTCATTCTTTACAGTTTAGGAACAATACTTACGTCATACAAGTAAGGATAGATTCTTGATAGTGTTCTTCAAACATTCTTACGATTTTGTTAGCCTGCTTCACAGTGTCGAAGAAATAAATCTGAGAAACGTCCAAGTATTATTATTTCCATCTTAGATTGTTGTATGACCTTGCTTGTTGAGTAATATAAAGTTTATAGCACTTGTATTTTATAACTTCATGTAACAGTCATTACTCGTGACCATTTCGAATTGAAATTCTCTCGAACACACGAGTTTCAAACTTAAGTATGTACAGTACAATTATTTTCTTAATATCCCTCGGGAATCATCGCATTTCCGAATACAAAAGAATGCTAATTTCAATGTGCATCAATTATTAGATTTATCGTGTCTAATCATTTGAATTCAGAACTAAGTACTTTATTGTTGTTTTGACTTTCGTTTGAACTTTAAAGAGCTAAAGTAAAGTACTTAGTTCTGAATTCAAATTATTATACACGATAAATTTAATAATTGATGGACGTGGAAATTACCATTCGTTTGTATTCGGAAATGCGGTGATTCCCGAGGGACATTAAGAAAATAGTTATACTGTAATTGGATGAAGATTTTAACCTTTTAAAGGTAATATGAATTGCGACAATTCACAGTTTTTCTTACATAAAGGTTTAGGCAGACGTGTACCGATAGTACACCCACATTTCGCCAGTTATGTTTAAGTTAATAGTTAATGGGGGGGCTGGGGGCGAGCCTTTTGCCGTCAACCGGGCACAAATCCAGCACCTTAATTGCGTAACACACTTTCAATCACAATCTGAATCATTTTCTAGGCTATTCCTAACCCATTGCTTCATATGTTCGTAAAATGTGTCTGCTCAGCAACGTAAATAACGCGATGAATTTTGTTGAACTGTCAAAATTGCCGAAACCCACTGCTACTGATAGTGTGTTACGTAATTACCCCGCCAACTCCGGGCTGCTACTGATACACTCTAGATGGAAAACCCAATAACAATTTTCCCCACCCGGGAATCGAACCCAGGACCTCGTGCTCAGCGGTAGCCATTGCGACCACTAGATCGACGAGGCAGTAAGCAAATTACAAAAGAAACGAAAGTAGACAAATTATTTATATTATTATCTTTTAGAAAACAAGAAAAATAAATTGTATTTTTATCTACGAGGTTTCTTCTTCAGTTGGTAAAACTTAGGTCGATCGCATAGTACGATAGTTCTATTACCTGGGGTGGGGACTTGCTTTCGGCGATGGGAATGGACTGGAGGCCCAAATCTAGCGCGTAGTCCACGTGTTCAATTAGTAGATGCTGGAGCAACACTTCTAGCAGTGCTACAGTCGTACCTGACAACTCGTTTGCAGTACACAGCTGAAAGTACAAAGTTATTTATTATCAATTAAGGTGATTTCTTTAAGGAGGGGGGCTTGTGGCTAAGTAATAACAGCCGCATGGGTCGATCGATCAGGTTAAGCTACGCTTGCCGCGGTTGGTCCGTGGATGGGTGACCATCTTTACATAAGAACCCTCCGTGGCTCAGGAAGCACGTTAATCCGTTGGCCCCGGCTGTCATTTGTAGATCTTTGACAGTCGTTACGGGTAGTTAGAAGCCCAAAAGTTTGACAGCCAGTCTTGCCAAGGGTTATAATGTTACCTAGTAACTAGGTTGTGGAGGTCAGATATGCAGTCGCTCCATGTAAAATACTGGTATTCAGCTGCATCCGGTTAGACTGGAAGCTGACCCCAACATAGTTGGGAAAAGGCTTGGCAGATGATGAATTAAGGTGCTTTCTTTAATATAGGCGGCGAAATACAAAAATCCTTATGTTTTTTGCAGCAAAAGAAAGCAAAGCTCTTACCTTCCTTCTCGTACCTTTTTTTCTATACTGTCGTAAACATTGGTATAGGTATATTTTTTTTTAATCTGTTCCAGTTTCTTTATTGTTATTCATGAGTCTAGAAATAATGAATTTATCCTTTCATATTATAAAACAAAGTCCCCCGCCGTGTCTGTCTGTGTGAACGCGAGAAACTTAAAACCAACCGATCGGATTTTCAATCGAGTTTCACCAATGGACGGAGTGATTCATGCGGAAAGTTTTTGTGTATAATTCATTAAGGTTTTGTGTAAATTGGCTGAAATAGACGATTATTGTAGAAAATGTCGGAAAAAATCATGCCGACTTGGGAGCTTTACTTGCGTGCGCAGCTTAAACCGTAAGAGATACATCAAATTTATGTTCTACAGAATTTTAGATATTGAAAAGTTCATCAAAAAAGTCCGCAATAGCATGTCTATCTTCTAAGGATGACCTAAAGTAACCGTTTTCACGTTTCAGAATTTGATACAAATTTCATTGTTATTTCCGAAGTTATTTTGACCGGTATTATATTCATCCTTATTCAATAAAATATAAATATAATACTAGTAGTTATTTAAATTGGGCATTTAATTTAGATTAAAATTTGCCTTGACATCATATCATCAAAATGTATATTTTAAAAGATATCACAGATTCTAAATTACGCATAGCAAAATAATTATTGTTGATTACCACGCGGGTGCAGCGGCAGGAGTCAATGACTTTCCCTCAGCTATTAGGTATGTAATCCCGGTAGTACGTTCCCGTGGGATATTTTGCGACATCCACGCGGGCGAAGCCGCGGGCAAAAGCTAGTAGACTATAAAGGAATGTAATGCCCATTTAAGTAATTTTCCTATACTTCGTTTCTTTCTAACGTAACCATAAAAACCGCGTAGGAGCGAGAAGCAATATCAATTATTTTGGGCAACCCTGAACATGCTTTTCGCTTTCAAGCATAGACAACTAGGGTTGCCATATTTGTTCAGATCAGAATCTACTAAATTTTGCAGAAACAATAAATAAATATTCCTGACGTAATAACAACCAGATCTGGGGATAACATGGGGAACGGGCGTTCCCCATGTTATCAAAAATAAGCAAAGCAGAAACCCCCCACCCCCATTTGTGCTTACGTAACACTTGAATGGCCCCCTTAAACTTGATGAGGTATTCATTTTGGTCATCACCCGGTTAAAGGTCAAATAATATCGTAATAAATTCCTTTTCATTAGCAGATTGGTGATCTTAAGTAGTCATTAGGTCAAGTTTAAATGTTATAATAAATAAAAATGTTTTTCTCTCTGTAATGAAATATAATCTTAATTAATAAACATAAAACACTTTTACAGATAACAAGGCAGACGGCCCGGCGTTTGCTAATACGCCTACAATGCTTCATTGTCTTATAATAAGTAATCATTTTATTAAGAGCCCAATAGTAGGTAGGTACGTCACTTTTCTTGGAACACACAGAGAACAATCGTATTTTCTAAGAATAAGAGGAGACTTTTGAATTTCGTCATAAACTTGTTTAGAGTAAAACTGCCTAGCGTTTTACCAACAATTTTGATACACCTGAATATCAGTAATTTACATGAAGTAACTACCAATTTGACCTCCACAATCCAGTTACTGGGTAACACGATACGATACCCCTTGATAAGACTGTTTGTCAGACTTTTTAGCTTCTGACGATCCGTAACGACTGTCAAAGATCTACGAATGACAACCGGGACCAACGGCTTAACGTGCTTTCCGAGGCATGGAGCGGTCTCGATATGAAATAAATGGTCACCCATCCACGAACTGACCACGGCAAGCACAGCTTAGTCTACGATCGACCCGTGTGCATTTAGCCATGGGCTGCGAAATACCTAAAGCACTTGTTTCGGAGCAGATAACGTATTATCATTACACTCGATTATAATTGTTATTGTATAATTATCACTTTCTTCAAAAAACGGTGAAGGAAAACATCATGAGGAAACCGGCATGCCTGAGAGATATTTCTCGACGGCATGTGAAGCCAAGTCAGAGGTCCATGGGCGGCTTTAAAACTCTGACACCAGGTTAGTCACTAACCATACGAAAAAGAAAAAAAGAAGATTACACATGATTTTCCTGAAGAGGTAAGTTGAAGCATGCAGTCAGTAGTACACCCCTACATTACACAAGATATGATTAAGAAAGCGCCTATCGCTATCAAACGGCCACAATTTCGGACTCCGGGGTACTACTGAGAAATATTTAAAGAACACTTTGCTCGACCTCGAACTGAGTCGAATACAAAACACCACGTTCAGAAGTCGCGTTTGGGACCACCATACCAAGGACGTAGTAAGTCATCATCATCATTTCAGCCGAACTGCTGGACATAGGCCTCCCCCAAACGTCGCCACATCAACCGGTTCTGTGGTTCTCGCATCTAGCAGATTCCCGCGACCGTCACCAGAACGCCAATTCCCGTAAATAAAAACGTCCAAAATCTGTAAATTTTCATTCTATATTAAGGAAGAATGCGTGAAATACATAGATTCCTCGCAAACTGATTAACATTCTTTACAAATGAATAAATCTATTCTATTCTAGTTTCAGCGTCAATCAATGTAATAAATTTTATGAATGTTAGAGGTATTTTTGACTGGTTGAAAGTGAGATTTGAATGTGAACGCTCTTAAAAATACGGAAATTGGCCCTCTTGTTAACGGTCCACCTTGCAGAAGGCAGTGAATAAAAAATTACGTCATCACTTACAGTCTTGCACCTCGTAAAGGAGGTCTTGGCATCGTTGATCATCCTCTGAACGAGTTGTTCGCTCAGAAACGTCTCCCCGCCGTAGTTTTCAATCTGCGCTATGTTGATATTCGCGCGGGTACCGATCACCGCTTGTATGTCGCGTCTCAGCTCTTGGAAACTGTTGGGAAGGAATATGGACTTTATTTTCGTACATGTGAGTGCGACTATCGTTTATCATTAAAACAAGTGGCCAAGTGCGAGTCGCACACGAACGATTCCGTACCGTATTAAGATCGAGCAGAAAAACGCCGAAAAAGACACGTTTCTTGCATCGGGGCCTTTAATCATTAACTTCATGAGATAAAGCCCGCTGACAGACGGACGGACGGACAGACGGACAACGGAGACTTAGAAATAGAGTTCCGTTTGCCACCCGTTGGGTACAGAACCCTAAAAATATTAATAGTATAAAGAAATTTTGTGCTACGAATGAAAGCCTTCATTAATTGGTTATTCCCGAATTAATTCAGCCGTCTGTACACTATAAAGGAATCAGAAAATATGAATAACATATGCGTAACTACGTGTACTATACGAACTTATAACTGAATTTTCAAAATGGCGTTATTAGCCTACAGTTTCAGCTCGTGAGATCGTATACGTTTCACACCGTAAGCTTAGAATTTCCGTTTCTAAACGAAGATTTTTTTTTCTTTTTCAACAACCTATTTCTTTTTCCTTTTTCTTTTTTTTTTTTTTTATAAACGTTGCCCCACACTAAGAATTTCTTCTTGTATCGTGGGTGCGTTTACAAACATAAAAACTCACATACACTAACACCCAGATCCGGAACAACTACTTGCAGATCATACAAATATTTGTTCCGTGCGGGGATCGAACCCGCGACACGTTGCGCAGCAGTCGATCGCACAGCCACTGCGCCAACCGTGTCGTAACATACATTTTTACATTTTTTCTGGTCCATACATTTTGTCGATCAAGTGAACACAAATGTATGGAGTGTTGGCCTCATAGTAAAAACTCAGATTGACGAGTAAAATGATCCCTGGGATCCCTGAAAAAGGATCATTTTGCTCTAAGTAAGTATATTCTCATATTACTTTTTTGTGTGAATTGTTTTGATTTTATGTATTTTACTTTCTCTCTACTCTTACACACGGTGTCTACATCTCTTTTTATCCTCTGTCCTATCGCAGGTATGCTGGAAGAGATTTCTTTAGAAATAAGCATCACCTTTGTACGTATTTTTCTGTTCTTTTCTTCTTGTCTGTATATTTATGTGTACATAAATGGTTAAATAAATAAATAAATAAGGTTTGTTTACGTGCAACTCACCCGCCACCCTGTATCTGTTTCTTAACATGCTGCTTCTCAGTATAATACGCGTTCAGTGCATTAGACATGACAGCTTTCAATCTTCGGGTCTCCATGGCCGCATAGCCGTCGTTGGCGCCGGCCATCGCGCCGTTGACGAGAGCGTCTCGGCGAAGATCGCCGGTTGTCGTGTTCCCTTCGGCGGATACTAGACCCGCGAGTACTAACTCGTCACATACTCGTTGGGTACTGAAAAGTGGAAAGTAGCGTGATTAGCATTTTTTTAATCCATCTGCCTAGCCTTTTCCCAAATATGTTGGGGTCAGCTTCCAGTCTAACCGGATGCAGCTGAATACCAGTATTTTACATGGAGCGACGGCCTATCTGACCTCCACAACCCAGTTACTGGGTTATACGATACCTCTTGGTAAGACTGGTTTTCAGACTTTCGGGCTTCTGACTACTCGTAACGACTGTCAAAGATCCACGAATGACAGCCGGGACCAACGCCGTAACGTGCTTTCCGAGGCACGGAGGAGTCACGGTATGTAAAGATGGACACCCATCCACGGACCAGCCCCGGGAAGCGTAACTTAACCTGATGGATCCATCCGTGCGGTAATTATTAGTTAGCCACGAGCTCCTCATCAATTTTTTTAAATATAGCAGTTTTATTACGAAACCCTAAGAACAATAAGATTCAACGAAATAATAATGTGTTACAAATGTACCCAAGTGCGATAGTTAATTTGTAATTTCTTCAATTCCGAAATGAAATCGACATGACACATAACTTCCTTGAGTTTAGGTAAATGTACTTTACCTATTCCGATCTCAGTTTATGACATGCAGTCAATCAGTCTGAAGCGGTATTCCGCGTAGCAAAAAAAAAAACCATTTAGAAACCTACCTAGTAGACATATCGTACAAATTCTTCAAGTACTTCTCCACATCATTCTTATCAGCCAGCTTGGTCTGTATGTACTTCTGCAGCTTCAGATGGAAGATGTTCAGCACAAACTTAGACATCACCTGGTCGGGGTTCGGGAATACGTTGCTAATGATCGTGTAGTTCTTCTTGCAAAGAGGTAACACCGCTGAGAATATATCCTTGCCTAGTAATGTGTTCTGAAAATCATACTAAAAATATCAATTGACTGATAAGCCGTGTTCCATGGGAATTCTAATCGGCAAAAATTACGATTTTCCATTCAAACTTCAAAGATCCTTTTATATGCTTGAGTTATATCCTATGAAAGCGGTTCCGTCATATTAAAACGGCCGTCATGAAAATCTGTCATTTTCACCAGTATGCAAGTGAACTACTCGCTAAACCGCTCGGAAACATGTCCAAAGGTCTCCATACTATGTTCTTAAGATGCACGTGGCCCGCCCTTTTCGTGCGCGTGCGCAGGCGTGGACCCACCTTTAGGAAACCAAAGCTTTAGTGCTCACTTTCGTGGGAGGATGCTGCAGCTTATCCTGTGCGTTGTTTGTCAGTGAATTTAAGTTTTTTTTTTAAAGTAGATACTTGTTTTTTATACTTGTAACTTGTTTTACTTCATGTAAAGGGCGAACCCACTGTATAGTAATTTGGTACTACTGAAAGTTTATTTTCCCTTTCAGTTTGCATATACGCCTATTATACCTATAGATATTTTTTATCAAATTGACACACTACGTCAATTTGCTATGTTATAGCCATTCCATACAATTTTCAAAGAATGACTGTTGTGACTTGAAAATACGGTCAATTTAAGTTGACAAATAATTAATTTATTAATTTCACCATTACACATTAGATTTTACCATTATTTGACGCCATAGAATGTTGAGGATAATAATAACAATTACTATACTTAATCTGCGTTCGCAATTTATTTGCCGAACAAGTAAACCAAACACGAGGCTTGGGAAAAACAACTGTAATACACATAAGGTTCAGTTTGCGCTACAACTTCATATTTTTTATGACTTTTTTAACAGTACTCGTCAGTCTAAAATCTACTTTATTTACAGTTGCATAAAGTTGATGTTTGTTTAAGTGGAGATAACATCAATTAGAAGCAAGGATTGAAATAGACTTTAGGCATAAACTGGATAAGTACTGAAACACTATACACAATATAGAATCGAGCGTAATTATGACACAGAACTATAGAAGGAAACAGTCACACAGGTATGTAGAAGCACACGTGGGAGTCTGACAACAGCACATCGTTAGATGTGCTGTTGTCAGACTCCCACTTGAGTTTTAAACTCAATTTACAGGGTCAAATGAAATTAGCTAGCTAAACTCCGCAGACGTGATGGGTCCATATGTAAATACGATAAAACGAATAAAAAATATTCCATTGTTTTTTTTTGGGGGTCAACGACTGTAGTTACTTAAAACTACTTCAAGTAACTAGACTACTAGTGGTTCTTTGTTTTTGTTCAGTTTTTCTTTGTTTTATCGTGTTTAGATATCGACACCCAAGCCGTAGCCACCGTCTGCGAAGTTTCGCTAGTTAATTAAATTTGACCCTGTATACTAACATTATAAATGTATTTTTTTTTGATTTCGTATGTAGGGGTAATTTTTGGAACTACAGTCCGCACCGTAACACACGGTCTATGTGTCATTTTGACAGTTCAACAACATTTATTGCGTTATTTACGTTGTTGAACAGACAATTTTTTTCGAACATACGAAGCAATGGATTAGCAATATCCTTCAAAATGATTCAGAATATGATTGATCGTGTGTTACGCAATTAGGGTGCAGATTCTTTCAGAAATGGGAAGCTAGTTAAAACAAGAACACATATACACATACATTTCCAGTATAAGCTAATCTCGCATTGTATAGGATTTCCGTACAATGCGAGTTCAGCTTATACTTGAAGCGTATAGCTTGATGTGTAGCCGTGTGTACCAAGTCGCAGGCAAAAGGTAATGTGCCGTATTTTGACGTACTCACCATTTGACTGGTCTCTATGAAAGCATCAACACACTGCGAGTATCCCTTAAAGTTCGTCATGATATTCGCTAATTCCTTCATCTTGGCCATATTGCCCTGGTTCTGGGCTTTCACAAACTCCTCAATGAGGTTTCTTTCGATCTCGTCATATTTAGCTTCTATTTTCTTCTTGGCTACCTCGAATTTGTCAGGCGGCAACTCTTGAGCGATTGTGTGGAGCTTTTGTATGACGTCTGCTGCTTCGTTCAGCTGGAAAAATGGTTAGGATGGTAAGTAGACATATAAAAAGGCAAACCTCTTTGATCAGCTTTGAATTGTACAGTTAAACCAGAAAACTTATGCACTTCGGTAATGTTCGTGTTTCTCAATTAGCAACGAACGCGCCACAGAGTAACCGCGCGACAGAGGCAAAGCGTCTAAATTTTTTACTGCCGTGTTTTATAGTAGTACATTTATCATTGAGCGTTTGTATGAAGTTTTCTCTTTGTCGGGTTACCCACTCCGGTCGCAGATCGTCATTTGTCACTCAAAGTTTTGAACAGTTTTCTAACATTGCATAGAGTTGTTGTGGTATCTATAAAGGCTTATCTAGGAACAGAAGAGATTCTGGACATATAGATGAGGATGAAACCTCTGACATACAGGGTGATAACTGACATAAGTACAATTTAAAAGAACAAAGATTCCTAAATGGTCGTGTGTCATGTAGCTTATACCAACAGAAAATTTGAAGTAATAAGCCAGATAACAAATAAGGGTTCGTACAGTGTATTACTCAAGTCGCAATAAAGTCCAACAAACCTTGCTAGCATCATTGAACAAGTCAATAAGCACAGGTCCGGGACTTAGGAAGTGCGACAGATGCGACAGCAAGTCGCGGGCGGCCGCAGCCCTAGCCCGCGGGGCCCGCGCCGCGCCCAGCTTCTCTCCCACGTCTAACGCACGCCCCCCGCAACGTGACATGCGCTCATCTAAAGCGCTGAATACACCTACACAATGCTGGAAAAAGATATATAATTTTGTTAGTATAACAAGGGAAGGATTTTGTCCGGAAATGGAACATTACAGGCTAAAAAACCGTTTATAACTTCGCTTAAAACGATGTACCGGTTATAACGACCGTAATCCGACGGTCCATCCGTTCGAAGTTGTTATAAACAGTTTTGACTGATACCCTTTGGCAAAAATGAAGAACTTCCATACAAACTTGCATCCCCTATTTAACCCCTTTAGTGATGAATTTTCAAAAATCCATCCTTAGTGCTCAGGTTTATTATAAACTCTTGCACAAAATTTCATGCTTCTGTACAGTTCGCGTCAAATTACTTTACCGTCTGAAGTAAGCATACTCGCTGGCATGCGCGCTACTGTTTTATAAGTAAAATTTACTAGCGCAGTAGTAAATTTTAGTCATTTATAGCCTACTTCAGAGCGGTAAAGTTATTTGACGCGAACTGTACGTAGTTGTTTAGGCTGCGCATTGTATAAATATGTGCAGATAAAACAATGTTATCTTTTATATAGTGCAGATCACTTTCTTTAAAAAATAATATTCACCGTAGTTCCTTTGCAAAAGCTAAAGGAACTACTGAGACTAGAGGCTACCTCTGGTCACGTGAAGAGTTGACCAACCACTGTAAATATTATTATTAGGTACATATTATCTTGAAAATTAAAATAAAAATATTCCATTGACATTTAATCACAGTGATAACCTAGTGGTGTGACCGTCAGACTGCGAAATCATAGTTCTTGAGTTCGAACCCAAGGCGTCTTTTGGATTCACATGCATATTGTATAATTATCACTTGCTGCAAAAACGGTGAAGGAAAACATCGTGAGGAAACCGCCATGCCTGAGAGATATTTCTCGACGGCATGTGAAGCCAAGTCAGAGGCCCATTTCAAAGGGAAGCTTTAAAACTTGACACCAGGTTAGTCACTAACCACACCAAAAAAGGAGAAGATTAAATAATAGTTTTTAATTATTTGTTTTGTTCTGTATGTATTTAATAATATTTTCATAGAAAGTTACTTACAGTGTGTTGATCCATGATTTCAGCCAACTTAGCACCATACAGCTTTTCTTCCTCCTGAACAGATTGTTCGAGTCTAGCACATTTCCTTTCTTGTCTCTCTTGTAGAACCTGACAATTATACAAAATTATATTTTAATAGCAGCGCCCCACGGTTTCACCTGCATAAATCTCGATCCCATGGAAATATCGGGATAAAAAGTATCACCAGTAAACTATCTGTGTGCCAAATTTCATCCAAATCCATTCAGTAGTTTTTGCGTGAAAGAGTAACAAACATCCATACATCCATCCATACTCACAAACTTTCACATTTATAATATTAGTAGGATTCTACTGAAAATGCTCGATGCTTATAGTTGGTTTTGAGCTTACTTAATAAAATGCTTTGCAATTAGATTACTAAAACACAAGAAAGAAATTTTGAATTTTTCAAGATTAATAAAAAAAAATGCAATACTTTTCTCTATACTTACAGTAAGTGGTCAATACAATTGATCATAATAAAACATGCATACAAACCTTCAAATCTTGTATGGCTTGTGTAAAAATGTCATGAATCATTTCAGGATCAAACTGGTCATCCTTCAATCGGGACTCCTGCATACTCCTTCTCACCATTCTTTCCACAAATTCATCAGGATCGAACGGATCCTAGCAAACCACAATATATTAAAGATATGTTTTTCATTTGAGATTTAATGTACCTTGCAGAGAGCAATCATAATATAGCAAGAAAAATCAACAAATACAAAATAGTACTTACTTGTTCTAACTCTTTTATATATTGGTTCATCATCTTGGCAGATTTATGTTTACAGCAGCGAAATATCAATTGGGTACCCTTTCATAATATTATAAACAGTAATAACACAAAACGCCCCCTTTTGAATATTTTTAATAAAAAAATGTTCCTCAACTATGACAACACACAATGACATTGACAGATTGACAGTGACGGTCGACGGTACAACACAAGTAGTGACGCACGATCCGATCCGATACATTACAGTATCGATACAACATGATAATATGATTCTCCGTAATTTTGGATCAATACAAAAGTACTAGTATCAGAATGCATGGATCGTATCGTACCATCCTACTAATATTATAAATGTGCAAGTTTGTATGTTTGTTATTAAAGCATGCAAAAACGGCTGAACGGATTTAGATGAAATTTGGCACACAAATAGTTTATAACTTGGATTAACACATATATTTTTTTATCCCGGTAGTGCATTCTTGTAGTAATTGCTGAGCTTTATGCGGGCGAAGCCGTGGGCGAAAGCTAGTATTATCATAAATGCATGAAAGTAGAATCCGAAGAGAATTTTTATTTGCGGCTGAAAACCGAATACGAAAAAAATATATTTTTGTTTGTCGATAAGTTTTTGTTTGTTAAAAATGAAAAAAATACAGGATCAATCCTTTTCCTGTGTGATTTGAATTAAAATGGTTAAATTCAATTATCAAAGGGCTTTTATTTGTAAAAAAAAGGATTTTTATTGATTTACTGAAACTTATTTTTCTTCAGCCACTGCCCAAATAATTAAAATTACGACCGAAAACGAAAATAGCTGAAAATATTTATATCTGCCGAAAACCGAACAGTCCGCGTTCGGTTGTTGGGTACCGAATGAAATTAGGTAGGTTTCTAATGATCAGTCAATGTAAAATATCATTCATAGTTGCTTAAAAAAAATACTGATCTGCAAAGCAATTCAAAATCGTTCCGTGATGAATCAAACATCAAGCAATGTTATCAACAGTGTCTAATAAAGGCTGTTACAATTCCAAAATCCAAAAATGTTGCCAGTTTAAATGAAATAGACGACCGCTATTCTTCTGACAGCTATTTTCTGTCGAGGGCAAGGCAAATTCTTAATTGAAAATGTGTCATTTTTAGATTAGACAACCTGTCGAATTTCGAATAGATATTATGCTGGAAGGCTGTAAATTTGGTGGCAGCGCGTGTTGATAAATGCGGCTAAAACTTCAGTTTTTATTATTATGAGAATTATTTAGATACCTATTCGCTTTTATTATTCATTGTCTGTACACACGGCTACACATCAAGCTATACATTTCTAGTAAAAGTGGATCTCGCATTGTATAGGATTTCCGTACAATGCGAGGTCAGCGTATGCTGGAAATGTATAGCTTGATGAGTAGCCGTACATAGCAATTTTATTGTTATGAATCTTGTGTGGGTGTCTTTTAAAATACGTATTCCCACAGCGTTTTTCACCCTTCAGTCCATGCAGTTTATTCCAGGAGTTTTGCTTAGAGTTCTAGCGGGATTAAGTACGATACGATAAGATTCGATATTTCGAGGATCAGATCGAAACAATTCAAAATAATCCTACAATTGAATCGCATAGTTTCAATTCGGTATCGATACAAATGCATGGATCATTGGATCATGCATCCCTAGACAGTAGTGACAGTATCAACGTGTATTTCCATGGAATTAGTAAATATTTCTTAATTTGGCGGCATAGACAAAATGATAACATGAGTACACTTTTTATTGTAATCTGCGTTGACGTTGACGTCGACTTCGTCCATAGACTATAGCTATACAGACTTCGCCGGTCGACCGCGTATTTTAATTAAATTATCTCATGAATATAACGTAGTGCATTCGGCATTTATCGTTACTTTCTATCAGTGATTTTTTTTTATCGCAGTACCTGAGATGCTATTTTAGGTACAAACATTTATTTACTAAAGTATTTTATTATAAAATACAGCGCATTTTACTCGCAGTTAATAAGTATAGCTTTTTAAATGTGAAAGAAAAATCAGTTAAGTTTTTTCTACAAACATACAAAACATCACATCTTTTCTGTTTTTTAGTTTAGTTATCACCGCTATACAGTACGGACATCACTGTTTAATTCTATTAATCGAAAGTATGAACTGTTTTGAATGCGAGAGTAGAACTCCCTGATCCTAAATATACTTTAAAACAGAGTTATAGTTTTTATTATTATGTTTTGGATTTTCAGAAAAACGCAAAAGTTAACGATGTGCTGAAAATATTTGAACATTTGTTTTTGACATTATAAACAAGGTATTCTACAGGCCAAACAGAAAAGATTTATCTATGAAAGAAAAATAAATATGCCTGATTTTATTTTAATTTCTTTTTTATTTTTGCCCCCAGACATATTTTGTAAGTAGCATCTAATATTTATCTTAAAATATTCTTCAGAAATGAACTATTCACTAGGTATAAAAAAAAATGTGATGCAATGGTTTTAAAAATTTTCTCTGATAATAGGGTTATCACTTTCAGCACACAAAAATGCAACTAATAATGATTTATGTTGAGACAATTAATTTTCTATTTAAAAAAATGTTTTTAGTTTCAGATTATAAATTACTGAAGAACCCTTAAAAGGACTGGACTCGTAAAATCCGAATTTCTTCGCTTTAAGGCGCGGTGTTACCTCAATATTCACAAAAAACAGTTTTTTTGGATAGTCGAGTATGACGTAACGCAATGAAAATATACGACGCAAAAAATACAGCGGACAGAGAAGGGTTTAAAGATTTTTTTAAACCGAATAGCATAGTTGAAAATAGATTGATGTTGGCAATAAAAATACTTCACAAAAATAAACTTTGGTGTCGAACATCTCTGTATTTTCAGCGATACACATTTTTTTTTTAAGAATTCAATAGAATAAACATTGTTTTACAACTTTAACCAGACAATTATTTAATTTAATGTGTATATTCTGAATAATCTAAATAAAACCCGTAAAATAAATGTCCAATCGCAGCTTACTCACATCGTCAACCCAAATATTTATTAAATTTTCAACCTTATTTAATGCTCTGTAATTGTGAAAATAGATATTGCGGTCATACTTTAGTCGTCGGGCTACCGTATAGCGCGCAGACGAAGTTGTGTGAGTGCAGCTGTAGCATTTAAAATCGTAGTCAGTCCGCGCCTTAAGCATCTGATATTTTACAGGCAGGTTAATACAACACTAAACAATAATGTGTGTGAAAATAAAATGCTACTACCAAATAAAACCTGCGCAAGTAATTTCAAAATTTCAGAAAAACATAGCTTGCTGTAAATAAAAGAAAATAGAAACTTTCTAATAATAACAGATATTCGGCTTTATCGCATAGGTACTTTAATTAAAACATAAAAGCGTTGCATATGCAATAACTTATAACATTTTTTTTGATTTCTATGGATAACCAGAATTGAGAAATCTGGTTCTAAGCTGAATTGGTTTCTGGGACTCTAGCATTCAAAACAGTTTACCTATACTATCGATTAGAAGAATAAAATACCGGCCAAGTGCGTGTCGGACCACGCACATTGACGGGTTCCGTAGTTGGGATGAATTTATCCCAAGAACCAACTTAACATTGTAGCTGAAAAACATTTTCTCCAATACGGAATTCAAATTCAAATACAAAATCATTTATTTGCTAATATAATTACATAAAGTTGTTAAAAAAGGGCTTAGTTCATGCATATTACGCCTTGAGGCATGCAAATCTCAAGCGTCACAACATTATTATACAGTTACTTGCAAAAATAATTTATAATTAATAACACAATTTTGAGTAATTTCACAATGGCAAATAATAATGAAACTTAAGCAAATAATAATGTCACTAAAAATGTAAATTTAAATGTCATGTATTAAATGAGAATGTCAAGATATGTCACATCAACAACAATATTTCTGAGTACATTAGGTCCTTAAATCCTCTATCAAAAAATCCTGAATAGGTACTATAATAATATTTAAATAGCAAGAATCTTTTTAATTTATTTTTAAATTCATCGATGGATGGCGTTTCTAGTATAGACTTTGGTAAGTGATTGTACATACGCGGTGCCATACTGAAAATGCTTTTGGTAAATAAGGCTGGAATGCATGGGAGATCATTTGTTATTACTCGTTAACCTGTAAAGCCTACTTAGCTGTGATAGTTTTCCTTTTAAATTCGTTATATATACTGCTGCTGTGTTTTTTTTTACAAATCCGTACGAGTAGTTAAGTAAGACCATTTAGCTGGCAGGGGGGCACTTGACTCTAACAAAAATTTGCACTTTGAAGCTTAATATTTCGACGAGAAAAACATCCCCACTTTACATGTAGGGGATGTAATATTTTTCTTGATTTTTATATTTGACCACTTTGTCGGCGTGATTAATATGTATACACATGCCAAATTACAGCTTTCTAGTAGGTACTAACCGTCTCTGAGCTAAGCCGCGGTTAGACAGACAGACAGACAGAATGACATGGCGAAACTATAAGGGTTCCTTGTTTACTACCAATTTGAAAACTTTAATTACACACATTTCACACGTCTTGTTCTATGTGCTGCCCTCGGTTTCGAATACATGTTCTTATTCGCTTCCTCACTTCGGTTTTTGTGATTCTTGATGTGATTGTTGCCCTCATTTGGTCCGCCGCATCTGTTATTCTCTCCCTTAGTTCTTCAATTGAATTTACTGGGGTCACATAAACTAGGTCTTTCATATGACCCCAGACGTAAAAGTCTAGCGGTGTCAGATCAGGGCTTCGTGCAGGCCACGGAATCGGCCCACCGCGCCCTATCCATCGGTTTGGATAGTTTTCATCCAGCAATTGTCGAATTGTGATTCGAAAGTGGGCTGGACATCCGTCATGTTGATAAATCATGTTTGTTCTTCTTTCTTCCGGTACATCCGTGAGTACTGCTGTTAAATGATTTCTTAGGAAATCTTCATAAAGTTCCCCATTTAGTGTTCGGGGTAGAAAATGTGGGCCAATTAATTTGTCGTCGATAATACCCATCCAAACATTAAGCGAGAACCTACGCCGGGATGCGGTTGGTTTCAGTTTTTTAGGGTTTGCTTCTGCTTTAGGTGCCCAGTAATGTAAGCAGTGGTAATTTTTGATACCATCGCGGTCAAACACAATGAATGTTTTTTTTTCAGTTTTAGCTTTCGGCGTCGGCACTTAGCATAAAACGACAAAATTCAAGCCGTCTCGGCGGATCTCCCTCTTCTAATGACTGGACTGGTTGGTAGTGGTATGGATGTCGGCCTGACAAGTGAACTACAGACCAGACTTTCCACTGTGACATACCAAGCTCACGCGCTACGATGTTTGTTGATATGTTGGGGTCGTCAATAAAACGTTGAAGAATAAGCTCTTCGACCTCAGCCGTGTATCTCCGGGCATGACCAGTGTCAATTCGCCTGCTTCTTTGGACACTGCCAGTTTCAGATATTCGCCGATAAGTCGGTCCGAAGACACTAACGTGTGGGAGTCGGCGGTTGGGAAAGCGAAGTTGATATTCTCTCCACGCCTCAGCAGCGTTACCGTCACAAAGTCCGTAACAGTACATTATGTCAGCGTATTCAGGATTAGAATATGCAGCCATAGTCAGCACTTATGAAGGCACAGCATAGTACAAGAGCAAGATAGGCGGCAACAGTTAGGGAAATAGCCAATAACAAAACACGAGCTTGCGCGACGTAGAGTTGAGACTAACCAACGCTAACCACCAGATTTTGCAAATTCGTACCCCCGCCAGACATGCCAAGAGAACAATAGTGACCAATCACAAAGCTTGCCGAGTGTTTGGAGTTCAAGTGCAGGTAAAAACTACGAATAATACGAATACGAAACAATAGGTTGATCGACTCGCAATTTTACCTGCTCCCCATAAAACTATTCTATTCCCTGTCACACATGCAAAAGTATTGACAATCATACCTTTCTGAATAGCTGATAAAACAAGGATATTTTCCTGGTAATTTGTACATCAGGCGTAGTATTTATTTTTTGCACTAGACAATTTTTTTTATGAAGTTATAGCAAAAATTTCAAAACATTTAATGTTTGTTTAGTGATATTTGCCAACGTTTTAGGCATTTTTGAACTTTTAATTATTAACAAAGATCTGCTACCGCATCAACTATGATAATAACTCAAATTTCAGTACAGTCGCGCCAGAAATCATTTTTAAATTGGTTTCAAATGATTTAATCTGGGATTTTTCATAAAAAAACTAAAAATCTAACCAACTCAAAAACTACTAAATTTCGGTAGAACATTTGGTGGCTTAATTTGTTGCATTTTAACCCTACTATGACGTCTTGCAAGGAATACGTCGAGTTACCAGTAATCCTGTATATCGACAATATCTCAATCTTCTAAGTTCAATAACGCGTCAATGTGGACACCTTTGGCACCTAAGGAGATTTAACATTATCTACTACTTCGACATTGTTACCACAAGATACAACCTTAATCGTAGCATTATTTCGTACCGTTGATTTAAATAATAAACATTACCTAAGTTTTAAATTATTTGTACTAAAACAGTTTTCAAAAGCTTTTAAAGCAGCATTAATCTTGGATTTTAAATTACTTATACTATCTGCGGAAACTATTGCATTAGTGTCATCAGCACAAATAATTAGTCTTGTGTCAGTTAGTCGTCTTTTAATATATTCAATCAATGCATTTAGGAATAGGAGGAAAATTGGGCTCAGAACAGAGCCCTGAGGGACACCTCGGGTTACAGTGACTAGGTTTGATTTATAATTTATTTCTTCTCCATTCTCCACTGATCTCTAAGACTGATGTCTATTATGGAAATAGGAGCTGAATAACTTCAATAAGTTTTCCCGTATACCATAATGTTCCAATTTCGCCAGAAGAATTTAATGGTCTACTACATCAAAGCAGAACTAAGGTACAGAAAAATACCTGCCACTTTATGCTTATAATTCAAATTACAGACAACCTCATCAATTAACGCCTCAATAGCACGTGTGCCTTATGAGCCTATTCTTCATTTTTTTTTTGGAAGAAATTCGTTAATACCGGCAATAGGGAAATCGGTCTGTAGTCAGCAGGATCTGTTTTTAAACCTTTCTTAAAAATTGGAAGCAGACGAGCGATTTTAAACTGATCCGGGAAGAGGCCTAACTCGATGCACTCATTATAAAACGATGCTAATGGAGTTGCCAATAGGTCAGTATTATCTTTAATAATCAGGGGGATTTCGTCATAACCAGCAGTGGATTTATTGGGCATATTTTAAACCATATAATTTTTTTCTAAAGGTGTAACTGCGTCTAATCTCATGTTAGAATCTACTCTGCTAACACATTCAGTTCTATACGTCATTGCAAATTTTCGGCCACAAGATTTTAGGTGGACAATGTTGTCGAACCTTTTTGTAAATATATTAGCCACATCTAAACCATTATTAGTAACAGTGTTGACAATCTTATGTATAATTTGTTCATTGTCAAGGTTTTTAGTTACATTGCGCTGTCGGGCTACTATTTTCCATACTTGATCCTACTAGAATCAGATGCCATTTCTATTTGTTTTTTGTCATCATTCCTTTTTGCACAACTTACTACTTTTCTATACATTCTGTTATACTTGTTTCGATATTCTAGAACTGATGTAGGCATGACGGTACATTCATGCACAACACTTATTTAACAGGCGCCGCTTTCAACTTAGGTAGATATATATATACGTAGGTAGGTACTCGATTCTAATAATCTATACATCCCCGTAAAACCAGCTTCCCTATTCACCACAAATTTTAACATTCATAACAAATACCACCCTTATAACAATCATACCAAATAAAATCTTTTTGTAAATTATTTGATGTTGGCTTTTCTGAAAAAATATCATTTTAATTTTAGAAACAAAGGAAAAAAATGTCATAAATGTAGCAAATACGTCTTTTTGGAAGATTTCTTACTAGTGAAAGAGTTTTTTATATCCAAATTCTTTGTGATGTCGTAATATTTTAACAAAATTTTGTGCGTGCTATTGACGATTTATTATTATAATATTGTTTTACTCTCTTTCATGAGAGTTGTGTTGAAAGCTATTATCAATCGAAAAGCTAACACTTTGACAGGAGGATCACTGAAACCTTGGACATACGTGAGTAGTGAGATGTCCAATGTATCCTAAACGGGTTAGGATAAAGTCGATAGAGCTCAATGGCTGAGCGCTTCAGTCCTCGAAGCTCCGAGGTGAATGCCTTGGAACAACGAGGCTATCTCATCGGCAAGAAAATCGGGCAAGGATCATACGCCACTGTCCACCTGGCTGAGTACTGCGATGCATCAAGCCCGAAGCGGATGCACCTTGCGTGCAAGATATTCGATAAAGAAAAAGCACCTCGGGATTTTTTAGAAAAGTTTTTTCCTCGTGAACTTGATATACTAACTAAGATCGAGAATCCTCATATCATTCAAGTGCACAGTATTTTACAGCGTGGACCGAGAGTGTTTATTTTTATGCGTTATGCTGACAACGGTGATCTGTTGGATTTCATAAAACGGAATGGAGTTGTGCCAGAAAACCAAGCAAAACTCTGGTTTAGACAAATGGCTAGTGGCCTGCAATACCTGCACAGCAAGAACATAGCGCACCGCGATCTGAAATGTGAGAACATTTTGCTGTCAAGACGTTTCAACGTGAAATTGGCGGATTTTGGATTTGCTAGATTCTGCACGGACGGCGATAATCGACGTGTACTCAGCCAAACGTACTGTGGGTCGGCTGCGTACGCCGCCCCTGAGGTAGTAAGTGGCACGCCCTACAATCCCAAACTAGCTGATGTGTGGTCTCTCGGAATTATCCTCTACATAATGCTGAACGCTTCCATGCCGTTCGATGATTCGAACCTGCGTAAACTATTAAAGGACCAAATGTCGCGCAACTGGGTTTTTAGATCCAGGATCCGTGATACAGTGTCGGCGGCGGCCAAGTCTATCGTGCGGCACATTCTGGAGCCTGACATCACGCTTCGCTTGACGCTGGACCGGGTGCTTTCGCATGAATGGACCCGGCCGCGTAAGGACAAGAGCGCGAGTCTGATGGGGCGGTTGGTGCAGTCGGCCCCCTCGGCGCCGCACTCGCCCGGCAAGCGCGAACACGACGAGGCCGGCACGTCGGCGGGCGCGCGCGTGTCCGGCGACCACCGCGAGACCGAACGCGAGCGACACGACGACATCAACATGCGCTCACACGACTAACGCATCCTAAACTTAATAATAATAGTATTTACTATATATGGATAATGTTTACGCAAAAAGTGTGAATAATCTTTAAAAAATTTTGACCTTCAAAAATTGAAAATTCACTATATTATTTTGATTTTTTTTTACAATTGGCGACTTGACTATTGTTGGTCGGCAATAGTGAAAATAAAGTTTTTATATAAAATAACCATAATTCTGATTTCGTATTATTTATTTACTTGTAAGTATGTACTTACCTGAATACTTATTTACACCGATGTAAATAGTACAAAGATGTCCATGAATATTTTAAATGCCTGTGAATTTTCTGAACCATTTTCTCCATGAGGTCCATACTCTGCTACGTAGAAGCTTAGCAGAGTAACCAAGAACTCCAAAAGGTATCATTACAACTGGATCCCTTATATAAAACGACAAACTGTTCGTCGTTTCATTAAAATATATCTCCACAGTTGACAAGGGGCTGATATACTCCACTCTGATATAAGTGTAACGTTTTTCCAAATCCGATCGGTATGGCTAAAAAATAATGAAATATGTACTGGTAGAAATCGGAATAGGTATCGGTTAGGTAATCGGGTAGGAACCCATGCACTTACCATTATTCCGAGCATGACCCATAAAAACCACTGGTACCTATCCACTAGAGGTATACTCTCGTAAACTTTGTTTTAGTTGGAAATCGTCTTGGATGTCTTCCACCCTGGAGTGGGGCGGAGGGGTTTGCAAGACTTACTATGGACATATATTTTTTATTCTCTGCCCCTTTTGTGGAATAGCTACACTCAGACATGATGAAGTGTGGATAAGTATAAAAAGTACACATCAATATTATGTTAAAGCGAAAGCGTCAAGGTAGCCCGCGAAATTCAAATTTTCTTAATTTTTTTACAATTTGCAGGTCAGTGTCATGTTGTATGTTGATCTAAATATAATTTGCGGCCGTATCAAATGTTTATTTATAGAATTATAATCATAAAAATTATCAATACAACTCTCTAAGTTCATATAATCGCATTGAATGACTATTTCATGAAATCATGACATTTGGCGATTGTACTTACAAGGAGTTGTAATTGAATTGCTGATTGTAATGATTATAATTATGTAAAGCCATATTGGTTACGGTCGCGAATCAAATTTTAATCAACATAAAACCTCACACTGACCTGAACAATGTAAAAAAACTAAAGGAAATTTGAATTTCGCGGGCTATCTTAGCGCATGTCCCAGGTAACTGGATCTTTTATATGTATTTGTTATCGATTTGGACCGCCTTCAAGTTACTTCGCAAGTCCCCAAGTCTTTCTTCATTTGCTGAGGAAATAATAAAGCTCACTTACCGTTATATTTAGTGTATAAACTGGGATGTCAGGTTGAATGTAATTGTATACTTCGAATGATTTTTCCTCGCCTTCAACATGCATACCTTTAGATACATGTTAAAATAAGTAAGCATTAATGTTTATTGTCGGTCCGAGGGACCTAATCGAGGTTGGGCAATAGCTGACCTATAATTTGGCATCGGCTGAACCCGAGCCGTTCAGAATTAACATAACATTACGCCTGTATTCCCCGAAGGTTGGGCAGAAGTGTACCTATAGCACACCAACATTTCGCCAGTTATATTTAAGTCCCATGTAATAGGGGCGAGCCTATTGCCATCAACCGGGGGGACAAAGCCAGACTACGGGCTGCCACTGAGAAATTCTAGATGGAAAAATCTAATGACATATTTTACCCGACTCGGGAATCGAACTCGGGACCGTTTGCTGTAGTGCTTGATCACGAGACCAACGAGGTAGTCGGCAGCCGTTCAGAATTATTTCAAGAGCCAAGCGCACATTACATCCGCAAGGACACGCGGCGCAACGCATTTTCTTACAAAAGAATGCGGTGCAGCCCGCGGTGTGCGTTGGTTTATAAAAAATTTACGAAAGTTATGAAGGAGGAATTTAGCAAAGCATTTCGTTGCGGTGCAGCCCGCAGTAATTTGTGCCTTAAGCTTTGACGTGACACCGGTTTTTGTTATAACGTGAAGTTTTCTTAGAAATTGTTGTATTGTTCGAGTCGCGTCGCGCTGGTTTGCACAAACGAGCCTTTAAATTCCGGGGCCGTTCACGGCCTCGGGCGATTCGACATTCGACGCGACTTGGGTCAAGCAACGCGCGCGCCCGTCACGATGTCGATTCGGAAGTTGCGCTTCGGTGACTCGTGGAATCAGGACAGAGGACATGCTCTATAACATCTGTCATTTTAATTTGTTTTCTCCGCAGTCGCTGTCGCAAAACACGTGAACGTCAACGCCGGCTGTCACTGAAAACCAGCGCTGGGGCTCTGTCTCGCATAGGGTCGTAGCATTATGCTGAGCGATGGCCGTTTTGTGTGGATGTGACGCATATTTTCCCCCAAATTGTTTATTTTTGTGTTTTGTTCTTACCTTGCGTCATGTGTACCGCAAATAAAAGTATTTTCTTTCTTCTTTCTTTCTTTACGTGTCGCTTAAGCGTGCAGCTCATGGCCGAGGGGTAACGGTATCGCGTCGCCTAGCTAGACTAGCTAGTGAACCGATATAATATAATTCGCCATCGTGGTCATACATCAATTGTGCAAGGGTCTTAATGCTGGTCGTAATCACTTCATCAGCTTCCGAGTCTTTACTGAAGATTTTTTATACTCTACACGTTCAGTACCGGGAGCCCTCCTGGAGGCTTCACCTAGTAGCATATGGGATGCCTGGAGCCCTCGCGGAGGGCTCATTTTAAATGGGTTTTTCTTAGCGAATACAGCATTATAAACAGTGAAAATAAAATGTGATGTATATTTTAATAAGATTTATTAGAATCTGCGTTGGTTTTTAAATCTAAGCATTCTTATTTTTTTTATATTTTTTGTTCACGGTTACAAATGTTCACAAAAAAAATTAAAGGTTGGAAACGACGTATAGCCACAAGACCCCTGAAAACATTATTTTACTTTGTTTTACAGTGTTTTATAACACGGTTTTAAACCTAATGCCGTTGACCGTCCGTGATGGTTAACTGTAGCTCAAACGTAATGCCGGCAACCCTCCCGGAGGGTTCACTTCCAATATGTATGGTGGTATGGTTTATGAGTTCTATGAAAAGCGGAGCCGAAAGTGTTAAGTAAATATATAGGTACCCACCGTATTCAAAAAATGATACAAAACTTTTCAAACTATCGTCACTACATTCACCAAAATTAAACAATATTAATCCTAGGATGTAATACGGTAAAATGCCGTCCATTGTCTCCTACGCTACGAGTACTGTACTGATAACTTTCTGCGATTTGGAAATAATTGATTCAGACCATACGAAATTGCAATTAATATGCTACCCAAATAATCTGCCCAGCCTTTTCCCAACTATTTTGGGATTGGCTTCCAGATTAACCGGATGCAACTGAATACCAGTATTTTAAAATACAATAGAGGATGTATATTTAGTAACCTAATCCGCTTAACTGTTCTAAAAGAGTCATAAAGAACCCTGTAAGAAATCGATACGTGTTTCACTTCTCAACGAGGCATCCCCAGGATGACGATTGACTTGCTACGAACCCGGACACGACGTGTCGCCACGTCAAGCGCCGAACGCAGTATGAGCGTCACCGCCAGACAACGCCACTTATATAGGATAACGTCGCGTTATATCGTATCCGGGATCGCAACAACTCAGTCGTCATCCTGAGGATGCCTCGTTGAGAGGTGAAACGCGTTTCGATTTCTTACAGGGTTCTGTAAAACTTTTTAAGAACAGTTAAGCGGATTAGGTTTTTAAATATACGTCGTCTATTGTATTGTATAATGGATTTCCGCAATGTCACGTCTGAGTCAATTAACTACTAGTATTTTACGTGGAGCGATTGCCTAAGTATCTAGCCTCCACACCCAAGTTACTGGATAACACGATACCCCTTCTTCTGGCTATCCTTATTTACTGTCAAAGATCTACGAATGACAGCCGGGACCAACGGCTTAACGTGCTCTCCGAGGCACGGAGGAGTCTCGGTATGTAACCGACCGCGGAAAGCGTAGCTTGAAAATAAATGGTAGCTTGATGGGCGTGGCTTAGTTCCCCCACACGCGGGGAGTGGCGGTTCCATCTTCCGTGGTCAGCCGCTACGTCGCCGCCACAAACTTATCTGAACCAGAGGCCAAAACTCGAACTAACAAAATCGCCGACCGAACATTATTCTTGTCACTGTCGCACTACGACGAAACATTACAAAAAAGTGCGTGCTAGGTAACGTTACTTTATCTCGGTTTATTAATTTTTTGTAAATAGCGAACTATGGAGTAAAGTAGTCAAATACGAGTAAAACAAAACATTTATTAACAACTAAAATATTTATTAATATAATTAATAAATATTAAAAACTATTATTTAAGCTTATACATATATAATTTTTTAAATTGGCAAAGTGCGTGTTGGACCACACACAATGAAGGGTTCCGTAATAGGGACGAATTTATCCCAAGAACAAACTTAACTTTGTGATTGAAAACATATTCTCCCATTCAACGATATACGTCACGAACAATTCTCAAACGGCAAATGTAAGTTTGTAATAGCATTTTTTTTGTGTGGTAATTAGTGACTGACCAAAGCTTCGTTTTCATTATCGGACATTTTCGGCCAAACAATCAGGATTCGGCCATAAACCAGCCTACGCTTCGATCATGCCGAAAAACAGAAGTTCGTGAATTGTCCCCCTACTTCGTAAAGCTCGGCAATATCAGGTGACGTCCAGCAAATTCCGTGGTGAAGGAATGTGAGGGAATTAATTTACTTGCTTTTTTTTATTTTTTACCTACATTTACATTCCGTCAGTATCGTAATACTCTTAACTTTTCCATCGTGTCCTATTTTTCAAGTAGGAGTGTGATTTCAGTGTTCTCTTTCAAGACCGACTTTTAGGTGCTTGTAAGCATTCCAGTTGAACTATTCATGTTCATTTTGATATCCTATAACTCTTGGGTATTAATGAGACCATGTCAAAGATTCAACTAGCATATAAATGATTCTTCGATTTTTTTTTAAATATAAACGAAACATCGCATTTTCTTAGCTTTAAGCTATAAAAATTAAGAAAATGCTACGTTCCGTTTTCTTTTTATGAACAAAAGTAGTCTGACTTAAATGTTTTTTATATTTTACCTAAGGGTTTTTTACATAAATGATCGTGACATTGTCATTTACATGGAATGAAAAATGAAAAAAAAATGAAAAATATAATAATAATAATAGACATGTCAGTTGACTCTTTAATAGTCATAGTCTTCCCATTTTGGAGTTCAAGGTCCAAGGACGGTACCTTGAGGAACTCCATAGGTAATGCCGTACGAATAAGTGCGGTGTTATCCTGGTTGGTGTTTATTTAATACTAGTATAGTGACCTGTACAGCAGGAATAAAGAAAGTTAACGCATTTATCAACGGTACTGGCCAAACTCTGCCTGAAGAGGTGTCTGCAGAAATAGTGCCAAATTTCAATATTTGTCTAGAAACGTCAGTTGACGTAATCAGAGAGGTCATTTTCAGTCTACAAATTTATATATTAAGTGACAAACGCCAGAAGTTTGCTCTAGAAAAATATTTAATTGTATTTTGTCACAAGAATTACAACTTATTATTAATATAAATGTATTATGAAAATAAACGTAAATATTCTAATATTAAATAGTATTTGTTGTGCTTATTTTATGCATATTTCGCCCTTTTTAGTGCATATTAGAATGCATATTTTGACATTTTGATAGTGCATATATAATCCGATGTCTACTAATAACTATTGTCTTCTATGTACCCTTTATTCTATGTGCCTGAATCGAGAAACAAAAAATGGGCCATACATAGAGCCTTGAGGGATACCTCCCGGTTTGAACAAATTGAATCTCATAGTAGCAGAGGTAATTACAAAGTATTTGCGTGGTGAATTTACTTGTACCAATGGTGCCAATAGTATTTTTCTGATAGGATTTAGACGTCATGGTTGCGCGGTAAAAAAAAAATAACTGTTCCCTACACTTTGTCGAGTTATGCGAACATAAATTTAGGTTATGGAGCAGCTGTTTCTTTTTCGCGAAATTCTGTTGTTGGTCCGATAGGAAAAGTTATTCATAATGATGAGTGCAATGTACTTCACCTTGTATATTATCTTGTCCCCGTCAACGTCTGAAGCCCGGCTGGAGGGTCGCTCTCGCCCTTAGGGCCAGTTTCTCGAACAAAATTATCGCAATAAAAATTGTCAAGTGCGCGTAAACAGCTGTGATTGGTTAAATGATTTATAAGCAGCCAATCGTAGTAGTTTACGCGCGCTTGTCAAATTGTAAAATTTTTGCTATATATCGATAATTTTCAGGCTGTTAGTTGCGTCATAAAGATTAGGAATGGACCGCTTATTCGTTTTATTTTATTTATTTTCTAGTACCCGGTCGACCGCACGTCGGTGGAGACCATGAGCTGCGTGGTAACATACTTACACAGTAGCAATGACTTTCATTTTGACGGTTCAACAACATTAATTGCGTTTTTGCAGACAAGTTTTTCCAACATATGAAGCAATGGATTAGCAATATCCTTCAAAATGATTCAGATTATGATTGATCGTGTGTTACGCAAATAGGACGCTGATTTGTCAACACTGACGTGTGACCTACTACAGCTATGAATATTTACAATACTTAGATACTATACAACACTTCTTGTCAAAGATGTCCTTTCAATTACCTAATTTGAATGCCTCTCGATTTTCTCCATGAGCTCCATACTCTGCTACGAGAACGTTTAAGAGAGTAACCAACAATTCCATAAGGTATATCCAAAAATGGAAACCGTATATAGAAAGACAAGAGCAACGTATCTGGATTATAATTTATGTCCACAGTTGACATGGGGCTGACATACTCCACTCTGAGATACGTGCATCGCGGCTCCAAATGTGGATTCGGTGGCTAAAAAAAATTGTGAAATAAGTAGTTAGTATAATTTATATAATCAGAGGTCAAATATCGGAGTACCTACTAGGTAAATAGTTTATAGTTATTGAGCACACTTTTAGGGGTAGAATATAGTTATATATTCTGTTGGCATACGTACCCCTGACTGACCCTTCACAACGGCTACCTACATAGGTATTAGCATCACCTTTGTACGGATTTTTCTGTTCCTTTCTTTGTATACTTACATAAACGGTTATAAAAAATATTGAAAATATTTCTTAGCTTTATCGTATTCGAATATTTTGTAATTTATTTTGGTATTCGAATACTTAATTTAAAATGTCCAGTAACATTCGAATGGGGAAGATCGGGAAAAGCTAATGTAGACAGCTTGATCATAGCTAAGTCCCTACGGCCATTGACATTCCTTTCATTCATTCCAAGTCATGTTCATTCTTGACTTCGGTTCTATTTCAATATTTCGTTGTTTTCAATCGTTGAAATCAAGTGCTTCACATGGAAAGTGTCAGAATTCCAAATCTGAAATATTTCCTTGTAATATTCTATCTACTATTTCGTCAAAATGGTTCTGACTTATCCTCGAACTTTGTTTAATTTTTAAAAAATATCTATGCCACACGCTTTAAATATGAGTCCTGTTACAATTTTTTAATTTTCAGTAGCAGTAAGATATTTTAATTATTTGATTATGAATAACGATAGTGTCGTGCCATTCTCTTTCTTGTAAGTTGGTGTTACACATTTTAATTTTTCCTTTCGTGTAATTCACTATAAATATTTTACGAACTCCATTTACAAGACAAACCGTCGGCGATGGAACGTTGACACTCAAATTCACATTGTTTCATTCAATTCTAATAAAAGCTAAAACTACTAAAAGATAAGTTGAATGTTTTACTTGTTTATTGGAGTTCCAGAATTTCTTTAAATTCCTTGAGTTTTCACGGAAAAAATCGTAAAAAAAAGCAATAAATGTCTTGATTCAGCGTCCATTAAATTCCAAATAAACACAATTTTATCAAATAAACTACTATGTAAAACTTATATCTACAATGAATAGATACGTTTAATTTTTTTTCGATTCTCAATTTATTAAGACAAAATTACAATAACTATCATTAAAGTACTATAAAAGAAGGAGAATGGCACTATTGTTATTATAATCAAATTATTAAAATATCTTACTGCTTCTAAAAATTACAGCGTCAAAAATTATGAATTTCCGTAAAAAAATGTATGATTCTTAAGCCACAATCTTTTAATTTTAGAGTTTTTCGGGAAATGGTGGACTCTTTCAGAGTAGGTATTTAGGAACACAACAACGCGTAATTTTCTCGTAAAAATAAAATAAAATCTCCTCACGTGTTGTGCATCCTGTGTTGGGAACTACTACAACAGCGCCATTTTGACAGTTGCCTTCCCCATTATTCGAATTATTTCAAAGTTTTGAAAGCTGAAGAGAATTCATCAATCGCAATCTGTTTCATTTTGACAGTTCAACAACATTCATTGCGTTATTTACGTTGTTGAGCATACAAATTTTTCGAACATATGAAGCAATGGATTAGTAATATCCTTCAAAATGATTCAGATTATGATTGATCGTGTGTTACGCAATTAGGGTGAGGATCAAGTGTTGACAAGTAAATATACCTCTATTATTTGCAAAATAGGAACCGTATTGTGACTCTCACTATTCTCACCTTCAAGTTTTTCTCCTTTTTCCTCGTCAGAAATCTTTGCACTTACATTTATTTACTGAGGAAATAGGTAGAACTGACTTACCGTTACATTTACTGTATAATGTAGGGTGAGATATGGAATATGACCTTTTTCTGCGAATGATGCTTCCTCGCCTTCAATATGGACACCTTCAGAAAAATGTTAAACTATTACTTTGTAATGTGTCTGACGGATGAGCGTGATCAGTGGGGTAATAGCGTAATACACTAACAGTAGCAATGG
This sequence comes from Agrochola lota, assembly GCA_947364205.1. Lineage (NCBI taxonomy): Eukaryota > Metazoa > Arthropoda > Insecta > Lepidoptera > Noctuidae > Agrochola > Agrochola lota. The sequence goes on along the minus strand of OX376235.1, from coordinate 11,243,452 downwards.
CTTTAACTCTGACAGTTCAACAACATTCATTGCGTTATTTACGTTGATGAGCAGATACATTTTCCGAACATAACCAATGGATTAGCAAATCACAGTATAAATAAGTAACAGTACTATATCTCGGCAGTGACCTTGAAATAATTACCTGTGGCCGCTCGGTAAATAAACCTTTCACATCCGTGCGTAGGTAGCTGCCGCGCGCTCGATACTTTGAGTTTCGGCCCTTTTCCATGAATATAATACTGTTACTTATTTATACTGTGGCAATATCCTTTAAAAAATCATTCGTATTGTGATTGAAAGTGTTTTACGCAATTAGAGCGCTGAAGTTGCTAGCGCTGAATATACCTTCTGCCTCGCAAAGGATAGAACTAGTAGCTTGGTATTTTTAGAGCTCCAAGGGTCCAAAGACCAACGTATTTGATACAAATTTCAATTTGATACCTCCGCGCGTTCCTGAGAAAAATGGTCTTGACCTGTTATTTATATTTCTATGGTCTTGACAGACAGACGGACAACGAAGTAATCCTATAAAGGTTCCATTTTTTCCTTTAGAGGTACGGAACCTCAAAAAGACCATTTTAGTTTTAAATTCGGTTTTTTTTTGTTTTATAGAAATACCCTTTTAATACAAAAAAAAAAATCGGACAAATGAAAAGACCAGACAGCCTCCAGACGGAGAGGCTAAAAAACTGGTCTAGGTCAACTTGGTAACCCTGACAGCAGTAGGTACAGCAACGAAACTTCTTTAGCTAAGTGCATAACGTGCCTACTTAGCTCCCTTTAAAGTCGTAAATAAGGTTTTTCATAAAAATATATCATGGGACCATTCAACTTCAATACTTTTCGCGGTAGAATTATAGACATGATAATATTTATGACATTATGACATATGTAGGTACTTACCTACTTGTGTTACCTAGATGTTTGCATCTAGTGTTTCATATTTTTTATTTTCTGAGCGTCGTTTTAAAAGTTGGCAAACGTCGCGTCGCGCGTCGCAATAAAAGCGCACATAATTACTGAAAACTTAATATAATAACGCCCGTACTTAATTGTTGAAAACTCCTGAGCAAGTTGTACATAATCATTCATTTGGCTTTGGTTACTACTCTACTTGGGGTTTACTATGTAGATTCGAACCGCGTTTTAAGAGCGTGCATTCTAAAAGTGGGCAACGTCGCAAATAGACGTAGACGAGAAAAAAAAAAACATCCCCACTTTACATGTAGGGGAGGTACCGTAAAAAAATATATTTTTCTTGATTTATTTTAACACTTTCTCGGCATGATTAATACGTATACACATGCCAAATTACAGCTTTCTACTACTAACCCTCTCTGAGCTAAGCCGCGGACAGACAGACGGACAGACAGAAGACAGACGGACATGGCGAAACTATGAGGGTTCCTTTTTTACTACGGAACCCTAAAAATGCATTTGTAAAGTTTCCAAATACTTTTTTACATCTAAAACTAAGTATTCGGTGGTACACACGGCTACACATCAAGCTATAAATTTCCAGTTTATGCTGATCTCGCATTGTATAGGATTTCCGTACAATGAGAGGTCAGCTTATACTGCTTATAATAAATATTTTAGTTCACTACTTAGCCATATTTCATATTTCCATACAGTAATATTGCCACATTAACAAAACAGCGAAATATTTGACTTCTATTTGCGAAGTTGCCCACTTTTAGAATGCACGCTCTTAAAACGTGGTTCGAATCTACTTAGTAAACCCCAAGTAGAGTAGTAGCGCCAAATTAATGATTATGAGCAAATTGCTCAAGAGTTTTCAACAATTAAGTACGGGCGTTATTATATTAAGTTTTCAGTAATTAAGTGAACTTTTGCTGTCATACAGATTTGCTTACGCACGCTGGCTTCAACCCGTCGCCACCCTCGCCCGCACTGGGAGCCTAGATTCTACTATCATCACTGCTCGTGCACCGTATCACACTCCGAGGGGTTTGAAGGAAATTTAGGTTTGAAAAAATCGTCTTCTCAACAACGTAAGTAGGTAACGCAATGAATGTTGTTGAACTGTCAAAATGCAAGGCATTGTCATTGGAATTGGGTTACGACATTAGCCCGCGGATCGGTATCACCTTAACCCGAGCCGTTCAGATTTTTTTTTATGAAAGTCCATACTGCAACGCAGATTACGCAGACTAATAGGGATGTCGACAAAAAAAAAATTGTCCCTCAGGCTAGTATGTTATTAAAAAATATTGGACACGTATGTTTTATTTTTTTTGTAATCAAAAGATTACGGCAATACATTGAGTAGGCAATGCGTTAAAATGTGGCATGACGTCACTGGCCGGTAGATTTTATACTGACTTGTGACGTAGCAAGCCCCCACTTTAATGCGTTTTATCTAAACCATTTTTTATTAATATGATAAAGCAAAAAATACGTGTCAATTTTTTTTTTATTAAGTATCTGACTGACGGATTAAATAGTTTTTTTTTTCCCAGCCAACATCCCTATTGGCATCATAACGGCATCGCCTCGCCTCGAGATGAGACTAGTTACTGAAACGTCTGCGGTTCGTCGTGGTCACACATAGCAACTGTGCGAAGGACTTAAAACTCGGCGTAGCTTCTGAGCTTTACTAATGGTTTTTATAATAAATACGCACCATATTCAAAAAACGATATATGTGAATCAATAGTAGTGTTTGCAGCACTGCATCCATCAAAAATAAACAGTTTTAATCCTACAATGTAATACAGTAAAGTGCCGTACATTGTCGCATACGAGCACTGGTAACTATTACTGATAAAATTTTATGTGATTTGAAAATAATTGATTCAGACCATACGAAATTGCAATTAATATGGTATCTGGCCTACATTACGGTCTACATACTACGTCGATAGGACCCTGCGGGGTAATTAGGTAACGCACTAAAGCTGCCTGTCCATTGATGCGGAGCGAGGCAGCGGAGCGGAGTGAGGCAGCGGATTGGAGCGGAGTTGCGGACAGTGTCTGTCCATTGATGTGGAGTGAGTCAGCGGAACGGAGTTATGGACTGTGCGGAGCGAGGTAGCAAAGCGGAGTTACGGACTGTGCGGAGTGAGGTAGCGGAGCGGTGTTGCGGACTGTGTGGAGCTAAACCGAGTTCACGCGACGAGTAATTTGTGTGTGTCAAAGTACAAGGGCCCGGGGGAGGGCCCACGGGCCCCGCGGCTGCAATAATTCGCGGCTGATTTTTTTCCGCATCACCGCTCCGCTTCCCCGCTCCGCCTCTCCGCTCCGCTTCCCCGCTCCGCCTCTCCGCTCCGCTTCCCCGCTCCGCTTCCCCTCTCCGCTTCTCCGCTCCGCTACCCCGCTCCGTTTCCCAGTTTTGTATGAATTTTTAAACTAGTTCGCAAATCAATGTCCACTGAAGCAGAGCCGAGATTTTATGAAATTACATTAGTTAATATTGGCACAGCTCCTCTCCGCTCCTCTCCTCTCAGCTCCAGTGGACAGGCAGCCTTACTAAGGCAATGTCTTTCATTTTGACAGTTCAACAACATTTATTGCGTTATTTACGCTGTTGGGCAGTCAAATTTTTCAAACATTATTATGAAGCAAATACAAGCAATTTTCTTCAAAATATGAAAATCTGATTGTGATAGAAAGTGTGATGCGCAATTAGTGCTGGACTTGATTCAGTAACCATGTTATCATAAATAAGAAGGTATTGTATTGTATATCGGTTTAGTGTCAAAATCAACCTGGTTGCTAATTTAATTATATAATTTGTTATTTTTTTATAACACTGATTTTACATTCTGTGATTTCTTGAACTCACACACTGACTTATTAGTATTACTTGTTAAAATTTTAGGAATATCATATCATTTTGCAATGTTTGTAAATATGTGAGCACCATGTATCTATCACTTATTTAATTTATCTGTCATTGCTTCATTAATCATTCTTTTTTACCTATCGTGGTATAGTAATCTTATTCTAGACGCATCATCTTCACATATAATTTTATAATTAACTAGCTTTTGCCCGCGGCTTCGCCCGCGTGGATGTTGGAAAATATCCCACGGGTAGGTACGTACTACCGGGATTAGTAAAGTTAGATAAGTACCTAATATCCGAGGAACAGTCATTGATTCCTACCGCTGCGCCCGCGTTGTCGGCAACCATAATTATATTGTAACGCGTAATTTTGAATCTGTGATATCTTTTAAAGTATTCATTTTAATGATATGATGTCACGGCATTTTTTATTCTAAATTAAATGCCCAATTTAAATAACATATTTTATTGGATAAGGATAAATAAAATACCGGTCAAAATAGCTTCGGAAATAACAAATAAATTTTTATCCAATTCTGAAAGATAAAAATGGTTACTGTAGGTTATCCTTAGAAGATAGACATATGCTATTGCGGACTCTATTTTAGAACTTTTTAAGATATACAATTCTGTAAAACATAAATTTGATGTATCTCTTACGGCTTACGCGACGCACGCCAGTAAAGCTCCCAGTTGGAATGATTTATTATACATCAATAGAGTTTAATGTTGCCATGGAAGCTAAATTCTCCAAAAAACGTATACATAGTGGATTCATATAACTGTCATACACAAGCTAATACATAATTATCCTGTTGCAAATACAAATAGGCACTGGCTCCAAAGCTTGGAATAATGCTTTTGGGTTTCAAGATACAGGAACCTTCTTCTCCAAAATGTCTTAGATGTGATGGAACAGAACTGAGTTATCAATAATTAATTAGTTCTCTGTCAATAACTGATAAGTACCTAAATAAGTTTTAGGGACGATTTCCAAAATAAAGAGGCAATATTCAAAAAATCATAGGTATATTTACAATAATAATTGCAGTAGCATAATACATATAGATTGTAGAAATGGTCACCGATCTGGATCCGTTGTGCAGGCTGATTGGTGTGGTGATGACAGCATTGCCGAGGAAGTGACCGTTGGGGTCCTGTACTCTGACGAAGATACCCTGTGACATGCATGCAGTACTCGTCGCTCAAGGTGAACTAGGCCTCAGGAGGTGCTGTCATACACTGCCGTCACCGCTTTGTTCAATGTAGGAAGTTGACGAAGAATAGCTGGAAATGTTACAGGAATGTATGAAAAGCAAGCAGATCCTGATCAATGGATTTTGAATTAAAATGTATGTGTTTCGTATCTTCTCAAATAGACAAATGGGTATACATCAAATTAGATTAAGGGTGCCGATATCCAAAAACGATAAAACAAAAACAAAAAAGATTAGGTATATTTCTTTTGAGACAACGACATTTTCCGAGAGGTTGTAATAGAATGATGATGATGATGACGACGACGATGACGATGATAATGACGATGACGATGATAATGACGATGACCATGACGATGACGATGACGACGACGATGACGATGACGATGATGATGACGATGATCATATACAGGATGGCAATGGCAGAATGGAAATTTTTCGTCTGTTATATAAACAAAAAATAGCTTTTTCATAAACGCATGTGACTAAAAGAGTGATGAATATAAATGCTGATGGATGGAGCGGGAGAGGAAGGCCTAAGAAAAAGTGGATGGAGTGTGTGAGGAATGATATGAAAGAGAAGGAACTGAATGATAGCATGACAGTTGATAGGGGAGAATGGAAAAAGAAAACGTGTTGCGCCGACCCCAAGTAACATGGGACAAGGGCAGGAAAATGATGATATAAACAAAAAATAGCTTTTTCATACATTTTGACCGCGTAGGTATTGCACTTTTCTACGTATATATAGCAACTGTTTTTTTTTTAATAACCGACGAAAAATTTCAACGCAGGGTGGTTCATAATCATGTACTGAATCAATGGTAATAGTTTTCGCGTCGATGTCCCTGCCACCCTGTATTGTCAGCCAAGATGTCATATGCGACTACTGTAAGGGTCGCTCTTTTTTTTTGTTGTTTTATTATGTTCACATTTAGGGCTGATTTCACCAATGAAACTGAACGCGATCAGCATTTCTTAAACGCGTTCAGGAGCTGTCAGTGTCAAAATTGTAATGGAATTTTGAACACGCGTTCAAGAGCTGTCAGTGCACAATATTTCATAATAATTTTGACACTGACAGCTCTTGAACGTGATTTGAACGCGTTCAGTTTCATTCGTGAAATCAGCCCTTAGACATCGATACTCATCATGACAAGCGGAGTTTGGCTTACTAATTTTATTTGACGCCGTAGGTACCTACTAGAGCGGGCCCGGTTGTCCTGAAACTGGACGAACTATTTACCTAAACCAACGTAGCTAGGATAGACTTTCAGCTATACCTACTTAATGGCGGATTTCATAAACGAAACTGAACGCGATCAGCACATCTAAACCGAGCTCAGGAGCTGTCAGTCTCATCATTGTTGTGGAATATTGACACTGACAGCTCTTGAACGCAGTTGAGACGTGCTGACCGCGTTGAGCTTCTTTGTTGAAATTGGCGCTTAGTTAGTACCTGGGCCCTGTTTAATAAAACTTACAAATTGTAAGTTGTAAATGACAGGGCCCTGTTTAATAAACGTTACAATCCTACAATTTTGTAAAAATGTCACATATTTGTGAAGTTTTACTATATGTGCTGTTTAATAAACTTTACGAATATGTAAGAAAGTAACAAGTAAATAACTTATAATTATCACAATTGTAAATGCTGTTTAATAAACATTTACATAATTATGTAGAAAACGCCTGTAGATTTCGATGACAATATTGTATTTACAAATATGTACCTAGTTGTAAGTTACAATTTACATAAAATGTTTGTTTAAAAATTTGTTTGGTCGGTGTAAGGGCTACATTTCTCTTCGTATTGTGTTCAATTAAAAGCCCTATTTTTGTTATCATTATTCGACTGTAGTCTTCCTTACCCGAAATTTTTCGTTTATGGTAAAATTTGTCACATTAAAAGTAAAATGTATCCTTTTACGAAAAATTCGACGTTGCCGTTCAACCACATATTCATCATCATTAATTTCACTATTCGTTGCTAGAACCATTTATTTGCATATCATATTTTAATTTCTTTAGTTGAGGCACAAAATTTTAAAGTTTTGACACACTATGAGACCACCTGTCAGAATTGTACTACAATTTACAAATATGTAAACTTGTAGTTACAATTATGTGTTCAATAAAGTAGTTTTCCTTACAAATATTTAAACTTATAAAACAACTTAACAAAAATAGGGCATTTACTTGAACACAATACGAAGAGACATGTAGCCCTTTCACCGACCGAGCAAATTTTAATACTTACATTTTATGTAAATTGTAACTTACAACTACATATTTGTAAATACAATATTGTCATCGAAATGTACAGGCGTTTTCTACATATGTAAATGTCTATTAAACAGCATTTATAATTGTAAGTTATTTACTTGTGACTTTCTTACATATTTGTAAGGTTTATTAAACAGCACATGTAGTAAAACTTAAAAAATATGTGACTTTTTTACAAAATTGTAGGATTGTAACGTTTATAAAACAGGGGCCCTGGAAATATCATTAAATGCCACGGCAATTTAAAAAAAAAAATCATTAGATTTCTTTTCATAATGTGGTAATGGTAACTACTGCGAACTTGTAAAGTACTATGTATAATTAGTTTAAGTGCGAATTTCACCAAAGAAACTGAACGCGATCAGTACATCTAAACCGAGTTCAAGACCTGTCAGTGTCAATATGCTAAAGAAAATAATTACCAACACTGACAGCTCTTAAACGTGGTTCATGTGTTGACCGCGTTCAGTTTCATTGGTGAAATTCACCAGTGTTTAAATTACACTTACTTGTTGATAGCCTCATGTTGTGCAGGTTGAATATAAGTGGTTGGATTTGCGTACATCTATATAAACTAGGTTACAAGATTTTCAAAGACGTCCTTGAATATATTTATTGCATTTTCTCCATGAGTTCCACCTTCTGTCACGTTTAACTTTGAGAGAGTAGCCAACGACTCCAAAAGGTATATCAATGAATGGAAACCGTATTAAGAAAGTAAGGACAGACCTCTCTGGATCATACTTTACATCCACTTTTGAAAGAGGGCTTAAATACTCCACTCTGAGATACGTGAATCTTTTATCAAATTCTCGTCGTGTTGGCTAAAATACAAATAAATATAATAGGAGGACATCAATATAAAAAAACTCAATTCCTACAACAGCTAATTAATTCGATCCTAGTGCCTGTCTATTGCCTGTATCGGGGAATACGGACGTGATCACGTTTTAAGAGGTTACTTCTTCTTATTTTATAAATAACCAGAGGCGGCGTTAGGCGTGGGCGACGTGTCTTCGCGCACATCTGGGAATGTCACGAGTAGGCGAAACGCCGGGGCGTAACTCTGCTGCCGCGAGAAATCACGGTACAGTGGACAGAGCTCCGGTGGGATCTCATGGCGGCATGGAGTGTGCGATTGTTGCAACCCAGCGCTGGGCACGCCACAATTGTGGCGATAAGTCCCCTCTTTGAGGAGTGGCTAGAGAGGCACCACGGCGTCCTCACCTTCGCAGGTCCTCACCGGACATGGCTGTTTCGGGAGGTTCCTGTTCTGTATAAGGCGGGAGGAAACGCCCGGGTGTCACCACTATGTGGATCGCCCGGAGGACACGGGGGAGCATACGGTGGAGGTCTGCCCTGCTTGGGCGGAGCACCGCCGTGTCCTCACGGAGGCGATCGGCGGCGGTGATGTCTCGCATCCGGCCCTGGTTCAGGCCATAGTCCGGAGCGAGAGTGCATGGGAGGCTGTCACTTCTGGCCGCCGTAGGCGCGAGCTTGCGGACGGTGAGCAATGGGTAGCTCACCGTCCGGTTAGGACCAGGCCCGGGTCGACGGCGCGTTGTGTTCCACGCGCGCCTCAAAGAGATGTCAGCACCAACTGACGGGGTCCGTAAGGGCCAATGCCTGCCAGGGTTGCGAGTTTGTCCGAAAGGGATATCGCGGCCCCAGCACTCAGGCAACGGAACGGAAAGGAACACGGGTGGGTTTTAGTCAGTAAAAATCTGACACGCCCTCATGCTCCGCCCAGAGCGGGAGAAGTTATTTGATAATTTCCCACCCTCAAAAAAAAAAAAAAGGCGTGGGCGACGTGAGCCACCGCCTACGGCACTGCGAAGTGTTATGCATTGCTTAAAAGCCGTGACGTGAAAATGACATAGCACCTTATACCATTGACTACCAAATTTGTTTTTATTTAGTCTAGCAACATTAGCTGGCGTTGCGTTGCCATCACGCGGAATCACCGCTGGCCAGAGCTGGGTGCTTACGTTTTACGTTTACATTATGTTTGTTTACGTTACTTTCTCGCTTCTCAACGGCTAGAAAGCCAATCAAAGTATCGCACGCAGTGTTGCACCACTATGTGACATTATTTTGTATTTTTGTCAGTATTTGATGTGAAAATAAGTGTGGTTCATTGTTTGAAAACGATTAATACTTAATAAATGAAAAGGTAGTGTCTATTGATCGGTTCGGTACATTGAACTAAAATTAATAAAAAATCGACCAAGTGCGTGACGGACCACGCGCAATGAAAGGTTCAGAGTTGGGATGAATTTATCCTAAGAACAAACTTAACATGGTAGTTAAAAGACATGTCCTCCTATACAATACATTCCAACTGCAAAATGTAAGTTGGTCGACTATTGCTCGTTAACTTATAAAGCCTACTACTAAGCTGTGATAGAGATAGAATATTTTATTTGCGTTAAACATAGTGATAGTTATCCTTTGCCGTGATTTTTTTTTCATATCCAAGAATAACCATTTAGCTGGTAGAGGGCGGGACATTTGATTCTAACAAGTACTTGAAAAAGCTTAATATTACGCAACAAACGAATCCCTGAATCACAAAATAGTTGTCACAGACCCGCAATATTTTTGAAGGTGATCCTATACTTATCTCGAACTCTAAAAATCTAACAAAAGCTCTAAAGTTTTTTTTTGTTTTTCGTCTTGCTTCACGAAATGTACCTCGCCCTCTTCAAATTTAGATCTTGCCCCGCCACTGTAAATAACTAACACTTAACCCGCGCGATTCTTTCGTACTTTGTTCAAGGAGCGTCGGCCGAGCGCGGAGCGGGGCGGTAGCGATGGAACAATTTTGTACCTCAGCCTGCGGGCACGAATTTGTGGCGGCCGCAGTAAAGTCTTTCCCTAAATTACCACCCCTTTTCACCGCGAGAGTCTTACGAACATACCCTGTTACAATTATAGAAATCGATTTCGTATTGAGATACACCCGACAATCCATCTTCCCTGAGACGGTGGGATCAGCCGCTCCGCAGAGAGGAGAGTACAGAACAATTCATTTGACATGTCTGTTAATACTGTGAAGCCTGCTGGCTGCGGGGAAGTGCGAGTCGGGTCTGTGCATTGGCACTTTGTTCGACGATACTACGTTCCGCCGCGCTGCTTCCCTGCGACTAAGAGCTCCTTGTTGTTCTCGTCATCGCTGTCACTGCGGTGAAGATGTCAACAGCCTCGGACACCCCGGTCTGTCTTGCAGCCGAAGTGCGGGACGCTTAGCGTGGCACGCCAACATTAATGATATCATACGACGAGTTCTTGTCACCGTCGGCATTCCAGCTGTATTAGAACCCAATGGCTTGGCACGTGACTATGGCGAGAGATCGCGGACGGCATGTATTTATTTCCACCTTCCTAGAATTAAGGTCTTTAGTGAGGGACGCAACGTGTGTCGATACTCTTGCGCCATCCCATCTTCCTGGCTCGGCGTGCTGCGCTGGCGCTGCTGCTGTGGCTGCGGAAAAGCTCAAGCGGCGCAAGTACCTTTCGGTAATTACGAGTATATTTTCGAGCCGTTTGGGGTTGAAACCCTCAGGCCGTTGGTTCCGACTGCTTATGGTATGTTCAACGAAATCTCCAAACGGCTGGTTGTCACTTCTCGTTAGCCAAGGCTGGCTTTTATAACCTTGGCGAGAGGCTAAGCCATATTTTAGTTTATTTTTTAGTTAGGTTAGGATTTAATTTTAATAATCTGTTAGTTAATTTAGGATAACAAGTTTATCCAGGTATAAATTAATATATAATGTATAATGTATGTTTTCTGGGGAGCTCGTGGCTAAGTAATAACAGCCGCACTGGTCGATCCATCAGGTTAAGCTACGCTTGCCGGGGTTGGTCAGTGGATGGGTGACCATCTTTACATACCGAGAATCCTCCGTGCCTCGGAAAGCACGTTAAGCCGTTGGTCCCGGCTGTCATTCGTGGATCTTTGACAGTCGTTACGAGTCGTCAGGAGCCCGAAAGTCTGACACCAGTCTTACCAAGGGGTATCGTATTACCCAGTTACTGGGTTGTGGAGGTCAGATAGGCAGTCGCTCCATGTAAAATACTGGTATTCAGCTGCATCCGGTTAGACTGGAAGCCGACCCCAACATAGTTGGGAAAAGGCTAGGCAGATTGATTGTATAATGTATGTTTTCTGTTCTTGTTCTCACACACTATTGTCTATATTTCTCATTTTACAGGTCTTCTGGAAGAATTTTGTTTAAGAAATAAGAAGTACCTTTGTACTCATAATTATGATTATGTGATATCTGTATCTATTTTATTGTGTGTGCATAAATAATTAAATAAATAAAACTTACAGATAAATTTCCCTAAGTATACCTATTATACAACATATTCCCCAAAATAAATCAATTTAATTTTAATTCAATCGGCTTACATCACCACCACACAAATTTTGCGCCTTATCTAAAGCTCACTTACCGTTACATTCAACGAATAAACTTGTCTTAAATTTGGTATCGTAGACTTCAGTGCGAATGATGCTTCCTCTCCGTCCATATGTTTACCTTCAAATAATACTTATATTTCAATTCTAAAATGTACGTCGTAATAATAGCTATGATATTAGGAACATTTACTAACGTACTTACGTTCTAGAAGCGTAGTAGCTAACACAGAACATCTCTTCAGGCCTTTTATAATTATATGAAACGGATTTGTATCCGCGTGCGTGTCTGGGCCGTTGACGCAGACTCAATTTCCGAAGTATTCGCATCGTATTTTCAGAATAAACGCTCTTAAGGGTCTGGTACAGATCATCAAAACGAAAGCGCTTTCTCCATGGAACCACTGCGTAATCGCGAAAAAATTATCAGCCCTCCCATCCATTACATTTGGGTCGAGTACATATTGAAGTTTTGTATGAGGCAGTTGATTTCTTTTTCGCGATTATGATCTTGGTCCCACGGCGGAAGTTATCCAGTAGTACAATAGACTATAAGTGTACATATAGATATTACCTACCCAAATCGCAAGCTCTGAATGTCAGAATGGTTATTTACCTTATTTCTGAATGAAAGTTGAAAGTTCGTACAATTATGGTTTGAAGGGTAAGGATTTTATGAAGTAAAGCACAGAAAGACAAGGCTAGACATTTATTTCAATTAGGCTTGTCAGTAAATAATCAGAAAGCTAGTCGTCCGTTCGCAAAACTAGATCTTCAGGGAGAAGAAGGACAAGAAACTCCATGGAAAAAAAATTAAAATATTCTATCAACTACATTTCCATAAATTCATCATCGGCTGATCTGCCTTTTCCACACTATTGGGGTCGGCTTCTAGTCTAATCAGATGCAGCGGAATACCAGTATTTTACATGGAGCGACTGCTTAACTAACCTCCACAACCAACAGTTAGTAACTGTTGGTAATACGATACCCCTTAAATCATAAATTGTCGTTATTTATTCACTTCAAACTTTTAGTAGGTACACGGTTTACAGAAGCGGATTTAATGCCATACGCATTTTCTACCAGTCAACCTTGGTTGACGCATGCAAAAAAGTTAAGGTTTTTAGAAAAGTGGAGTTCAACTAAAAATGACACGGATTTTCAAAATTCTTTAATTATGACTTTCAAAGCTAAAATTAATATCAAAATTAAAAATACTTCTTTTTGGAACCGCGGCTAGTGGTAGCAGTTAAACTACCCGAAATCGCCACGCGAACATTTAAATGAAAATCAAAGATGGTGGCTGCAATTTTTTTTAATTTGTCTTCATGGGTGTCGTTTTCATGGCTTTTGTGCGTGCTACTGCTATAGTCTATAGTGAGGTCAAAATGTAAAATTGCGGTTGAAAATCCAAGATTGCGGTTGCGAAAATTTTGTTTTTGTTTCATACGTGATAAATCAAAGCCGGCTTCGATTATTTTTAATTTTTCGTCATGTGTGTCATAGTTTTTGAGGGTGTTAAAGACGATAGTGAGGTCAAATGTAAATTCAAGATGGCGGCTTCGAAATATATCATTTCCTACAAAGTTTTTTTTTGTCGTACTTTACATCAAACTTAAAAGTACGCTAGTCAGTCATTCTTCCATACAAACGTAGTATGGTGATTTCACGTCTGTTTGACGGTGTACGTTCAAAACTTAAAATTCTATCAAGTTGTCATGTCATTATCTAGCCCTGTATGGAAGCAGCATAGAAAAAAATAATTGGTTTGAATGTTATGAGTTATGAATTTTAACTCGTCTTGTGCGTAAATAAATAACTTATATAGTAAAAAAAGGCAAAATAGAAACCGTACTTCGTACGTAACGTATAGATAACGTATTCAAAAGTTAAAATCATTTTATTTTGAGTAAATACATCCAGTACTTTTCCATAATATCTATACGCTCAAAGGTTTGTTCATGAAATTTTACGCGCTCGTTTTCGTTATGAATCATCGTCTATTTCACTAAATAAATAAAAACAAGATAAATAAATACTAAATAAGTAAATAATTAGAGTAATTAGCATGCATATTAGTCACGCCGACCAACGAGTTCGAGCCGTCGACTAGTGCACCCTTAATTAAGAGCGTTTATTCTGAAAGTGGGCAACGACGCAAATAGATGCCAAATATTTCGCTGTTTTGATTAATTTTTGGCAATATGGAAATAAAAAATGGAGCTAACTAGCGAACTAGAATATTAAAAGTCTAAAAGAAAACTAAGTGATAGCGCGGGCGGGCGATGCGATGCGGTGGGTCGGGGGCCGAGGGAGTTTTATAAAAATGTGGCTGGTCGTATATTGTGTGTCTTATGACTTCCACGCGAACGAAATTGCGGGCAGAAGCTAGTTCTTAAATTTAATTAATTAGAATAATAACATTAACTGACGGAGTTTGCGGGTTCATCACGTACGCGTTAAGCTGACGCATACGGGCGAGCCACGCACGGGGGCACAAACCCGCGTAACGAGAGAAACGCCCTTCTGCCTGGCGAAGAATAGAGCTAGTTTTGCAAAGCTGACGAGTGCGACCAGCCTCCATTAGAGAGGCCCGCAAAAGAAGAATCATTTTCATCAATAAATTAACCTGAACGCCTCACACTTTGAATTTTTTTGAGCTGATTGCTTAGGTGAGTGCTGGATATGCATTGACATTGTCAAATATTTGTATCCGTATGTATTGAGGAGCCATGTCTCATATTAAAATGCGGTTCCTACCCATATTTAGTAGTAAATTAGTTGATTCAGTCGTTTGAATTGAGGAGCTTCCTTAAAAGTTCTGTAATTTTGTAACGGTTTTATTACAAATTCCAGGACCGGGCAAAAAATTAGCAAGCAAAGCTAAAACCAGCAAATTTACTACTAATTGGTAGTACCCGCGTTTGAATATGAGACATGGTTCCTCAATCCGTACGGATACAAATATCTACTTAGCGTAGGTATATACCTACTTATGTAAATTAGGTACCCACCGTATTCAAAAATCGTTATGTGTTTAGAAGGGTCGACATATGCTTCTTGGTCGTCCTCTGGTTGTTGAACAGATGCTCCTTGTTCGTCCTTGACAGCACTACATATACTAAAATTATTTAAAAACAGTATTAATCCTAGTGTGTAATATAGTAAACTTACATACATTTTGTCTACTTGCACTTTATCACTGGTATTAACTAAATCATAGAACGCTATCAATTACGATCCGTGATTCGGGAATCATCGATTTAAACTATAAGAAATTGCAATGATATGCTATCTATTGCTTTTGATAACCTTTGTATCATAACATAACACTAGCTTCTGCTCGCGATATCGTCCGTGTGGAATTCGAAAAATAGCACTATAAACAGACATGAAGTTAAAATTCACGTGAATTTTAAGTACTTAGGTATGTACCTGCATACGCAAAGAGTGTGTATTTTTCATATAAACTATCATAATTACCTACTAATAATAAAGCTGAAGAGTTTGTTTTTATTATTAAAAATGTTTTTTCGATGGGTTCGGTAGGGACTAGGGTTGCCAACTTTTTGTACGAGAAATAAAGTAGGTATATTATGGTCAAAGTGGGAAAATAAAGAGTATTTCGGAAAAATAAACAGTAAGTATTTGAAGTATTTTTTTATGTTTTAAATAGATACATAATTCATAACTACATTAGTGCTACTCGCGCAACTCATCAGTTGAGCATGAATTTCGAAGGCTTCGTAAGCAAATAGACTAGGAGCAGTTTTTTTTATTAAATGTATTCTGTCAAAGTCAAACAATTTTATTTGAATTAGGCACACAAAAGGCACTTTTGAATGTCCATTTTACAAAAAAATAGAATTGATTCTAGTCGCCCACGTCATCCACCGTTAGTCGTTCCATGTCGTTCTAGATATTAGTATTCATCATTGAAAACACTCATTCTGGGAATACTAAGGTGCCAGAAGTAACTAGGTATATAATACTAGTATCTAAAAGGTATTCTGATAACAATTATATATTTACTATATATAGTCGAAAATTCGCATTCTGAAATGAAGGCTAGCTGAATCACCGCGCCCGCGCAGGTGCATGCACGATGTTCTACGTAGTAGATGAAACTTTTTATGTATGTATGGCTGTGCAGCCTAATTGCGTAACACATTTTATTTCTAATTGCAATTCTGAAACGAAAGCAAGTCCAATCTTAATCGCATGACAAAATTGCAATTACGATAAACATTTTTTACCAATCGACAGAAATTGGATAGGGTTGTTTAAACCAACTGGCCATAATCTGTTTCGCTGATGTGTTTTGTTCCACCATATAGGCATGATTAATTTCCAAATTATTGTGCTATAATTTAATTTTGTTTTAATTAGAACCGATGCTCTACTAGTGCATAAAAAGTTACAATGATTACCTATAAATGAAAAACCAATTTTTAAACACTTTCTACCAATAATTACCCTAAGTAATTGAAATACGTAATAAAACGTTTTTCTTTTCTCGTTTTTCATTTCCACTAAACCTGGGGGTTTGGACCCCCCTACTGGTGGAGAAATTTTGCTTTTAGTGGCTGGTGGTTTTATCTAGTGGTAAGTAAATTTTATTCAATTTGTAGAAAACAATACAATCAATGACTAAAACTTTGACTCGAGAAAACATTAAAATAACACCATAATGGCATGTTTTATTGTTTGACTAAAACCTGTGTATGTGTATAATTATATTATTCTATTCACTAATGTCTATGTGTATATAAATCAAAAAATTACTGAATTTTTTGATTTATTTCTTTCAAATGCCGAAACCAGTGCTGATTCGAATGCTGATGCGGAAAGACTGTTCAGCATGACGAATATATTGAAGCCAAACAGAGGTTCCGCCCGAGTGGGGATCGAAAAACAATGTCATTTCGAAAAAAATATCCCACGGGAATATACTTTCGGGATAAAAAAATCTGCCGTTAAGCCATTATTATGTATCTACGAGTAACAAACATCCAACAATCTTCACTAACTTTTTCATTAATTATTGTGTGTGTGTACATAGTAGGATGATCTTTAAAAAAATACTATGATTACATATGTTATGTTTTATTTTCATTCTCAAACCTTCAAATGAACCTCCAAAACAGCGACCGAATGTCGATAACAGAAAAATTAAATTAAGAAATTGTGACTAATCTTTATTCCATTTGAAATAGACATTTAAATGAACCTTTTTTGCAGTCCGTTCAACCGATTTTGACTTCTATACCGTATGCATAAGGATGGCATTAACAACAAAAAAGTGGTTACAATACCAAGTGCTTACTGCAGCTGCCATTTGTCATGCTACCAACGCAATAGAAGTCAAAATCGATTGAACGGATAAAAAAGGTTTATATAAATGTCTAATCTTATTTCAAATGGATTATAGTTTATTTCTGGTCGTTTGAAGGATCGCCGCTAATGAACTAGACATGCGCGTTTTTTGCATTTTTACGTGACACAGACAATTTTCAATTTGCCGCCAAATCGTAAACAAATGACAAATGAATAAAATACATACACAATAATATTGGCAGAATTCCATTTAAAAAATTTGAACTTATTTTTTTATTATATCGTTTACAAGTGGCCAGTTCTAAAAACTTAATTCAGTGTCGCCCTCGTATAATACTTTAAAAAGTAAAAAAAAATATCTCATTGTATACTTATATAAAATTCACTAATGTCTATGTGTATATAAAACCCAGAAATAGTCTTGGTCAGATCATTTGAGGACCATATAGATTTGTGTCTGAAATGGTCTTTTGAGGAAAGAACCATACAGATTTGAGTGGGCCTGTCCAGTCAGTGCACGCATTTGTCAGTAATCGTGTAGCTCAACTCAACGACTCGACCAACAAAACCAAAGAATGGACAATTGGGTAGGATAACTTCACAAAGTAAAGATTCATATTGTGGTGATAAGATGTAAAAAAAAAAAACCACTGTAAAAAAAAAAAATGGAGCAGCTTAATCCCAGGCCTTTTTGTCCTCAACGTAATCTTAATGGTGTAAAACACTTTCTGACACAACTTACGTTTAATGAATGATTTGAATTTATCAATGTACAAATGTCAATGTATAAACTTCCACTTGGAAGTTTATACATTGACATCTGAACGAGCTACCTATTTTCTTGAGCCTTGTTGTAGCTGTACTACAAATTTGTTTGTTCCTAGTGTTTGTTTTACAATTTTATATTTTTATGGGCATATAAAAGATATTCAAAAATATACTGAGAAGGCACAGTCATTACATTAATTTCCTCAAATTTCTCTCTGAGAGTGTCTCAGGGTTAATTTATAATTTAATCGAATGGCTCTTTTCTGCAAAACAAAGATAGTTTGAATGTCGGCGGCATTTACCCACAACAGAATACCGTACGACATTCCACTATGAAAATAGCTAAAGTACACAAAACGGGCTGTCTCTATGTCAGTTAAATTACGAATTTTTCTAACAGCATATGCTGCGGTGCTTAGCTTTTTTGACAATTTATCTATATGTGGGGCCCAATGAATCTTAGCCTCCAAAGTTAAGCCTAAGAATACTGTGCTATCTTCACGATTTAATTCTACGCCCCTTATCAACACCTTAGTTTTTACCTGCCTAACGTGTGGTAGCGTAAACTTAATGCATTTGGTTATTTTTCTCAGAAAAAAAACCAGTGAACTACTTTTGAGATCGCGCTATTTACTTTGTCAGTAACCAGCTGCTGACGTTTAAGTTTAAACAAAAGTGAAGTTTCATCCGCAAACAGCACTATATCATGGTTATCCTTTATGAGGTAAGGCAAGTCATTAATATAAATAAGAAACAAGAAAGGACCAAGAATCGAGCCCTGTGGGACTCTTCTCCTGTGAGATCTTTGTCCATTAACGTCAGTGGCCGTAATTTAGCATTCTAGTGGTCGTCAACTGAAAAAACTGGTCGATATCTAGCATTTCGGCAATTTTTGCAGTTTTTCCATAACTTTTCATAATTTATGAAGGGAAGCGTGATATTTTTTTTTTTTTCACAACTGGACTATATTTAGGACCAATTTACATGGTCGCCAACTATTTTACGTGTAAATGGCATATAATTTAATTTCGTAGAATTTTTCGTTTATTTTGATTCCTCTAAAGTTAGCAACTCAACTAATTGGTCGCCAACCAGCGCAACGACCCTCTAAGAGGTTAGCTTTGGGGTGGAGTAGGTAAAAACTCGCTGAATAATTCGCTTGCATGTAACTGACGATATGGATAGTTTTCAAATATTTGCCGATTTTGAACTTTTTTAGCTATGGTTACTATTTTTCCGGTTTAGAACAACGCAACTCTTAGGGACAGTTGAAAGTACATGAGCTGCATCAAGGCCAATCATTTTAACACACTTTTAAACAACGATGGAGACTCAAATTAAGTTTGTAATTTCATTTTCTAATTAACCTGCGTGTCCATAAAACGGGTGTGTGAGAATTTTATATGTAAAGCTTATTATAGAGAAAGGTGAGGGGCGGTGAGAGCTAATGATGTACTTAGCGTAATTATAGGTATGTACATATTCAAGAAACAATACTAAGTTATAAAAAAAGCTTTATTTAATTCAACTGAAAGTTGATCAATTCCATTACAAAACGGTAACGGTCACGGGCGTCCCGAATCTGTTGCCATTGCGCAGGCTATGATTACAGTACTGATAAGTGGTGATGACAGCATTGCCGAGGAACCGGCCAGTGGGGTCCTGACGTACCACGTGCATGTACTCGTCACCCAAGGTGAATTGGACTTGAGGAGGTGCTACCCAGTCACACACGGTCGTCACCGCTTTGTTCACTGTGGCTGGGTTCACGCAGAAAAGCTGGAAATAACATACAATCATCACCTTCTGACCTTCCTTTGTAGGCCTCATTAAAATTGATATGTCTCATTCAGGTACCACTAGGCTGTCTCAAACATCAGATCATTATGTACATAGCGCAAGCGAACATAGAGCTGAATTTCACGCCACCAGATAAAATCATTAAGCACCTGAAGGAGACAGCTACCATAGACTATCGTGGGTCCTTGCTTGAAAATGTATAATTTTGCAGTGCCTTTAATAATGAAGCGAGAGATGTCCAGCACAACCATTCGATACGCTTTCGTGCCGAATCGAACAACAATTAATGTTTTCGAGGGACTCCCCTACACCCTGTTCACAAATCAGAAACTCGGAAAATGTTGTTTTAATCAATAGATGGCGAATTGCTGTCAAGGGTAAGGCAAATCAGGTAATCGAAAATGTGTCATTTTCGACACGGTATAGCCTGTCGAATGGTTGTGAGGAGCTACGCTGTTGTCTATTTGACATAGGCCATTCTACTATTGCATTCCAGTGATTTACTTAGGTATAGGTATTTCGCTTACTTGTTGATAGGCCTCATGTTGTCCAGGTTGAATATAAGCGATTGGATAATCGAACTTAAACCTAGACTGGTAGTCCGTATCTGGAAAAAAATATTGGTGTGAGTAAATACATAAATAAGTACGTAGTTATACAATAGGTGCCTGTGGGTACAATAAATAAAAAACCTTGTTGTTTAATTATAACGGTTTCAAGTCGGGAAATAGATAGTTACCTATTGGATCTGTCTTGCTGAAAATGAGCACTTTTAAACCTCAAATTGCATAAGTAGGCCCCCAAAGCGCTCAAAGGCTTTAACTAGGAAGATGTGACGGAATAAATTCCCCAGCAACTACGTTACCTACAAGAACAGGTGCTATTTTTTAAATATTTGGATAGTAGCATGTACCTACTCACCTTTTGTTACTTGCGTGCAATGAGGAGGCGTGCTCTGCTTTTTACCAGACCTTCTCAAATTATGGTTATGTCTTGTATTTTTATGAGAATCTACCAATACGCATAATACTAAAACAATTAATATCGAATAACGTTTCATCTTGCCGAAATTAAAGTCACAAATGGAGGAATATTTACTTTATTAGCTTACATGGAGTACTTATCAGGAGTTAATTAAAATGATTCATCGGTAGTTAGAATTAGGGTTCACTGTGAAATTATAATTATCGCGACCGCCGCTGCCGCGCCCCACTGTGGATCGAAAAAAGGCTCTCGAAGACATTGGATCTTAAATTTTAAAGTATCGATATTTTGCTTGAAATGGCTTCTAATAGCCAATATTATGCATAAATATATCATAGTATACAATCAGGTAGGCAAATTGGCAACTTATATTTTTTTTACAAAAAAAATGTGTGAAGCTAATGCTTATATCTCCGGAACGGAGAGAATAACCGTTATATCCTTGCACACGGCGATATAACTATTTATTTATGATTTTTTGACAATTTCATTTATCGAGATTTACTGCATTTTTTTTTAAATAAACGCGCACCTGTTCTGCAAAAAATAAGTATGTCATTTGAATTTGGCATATGGGTACACTCTATCAATACAGCCGCCAGGGAAGCCGCGGCGCGCCCGGCCCTGCCGCACAAAGGATCGCAAAAAAAATGAAGGCGCAAAAGCCGGTGGTACATGCCACCGTAGGCGCGGGCTTGCGGACGGTGAGCAATGGGTAGCTCGCCGTCCGATAAGGACCAGGCCCGGGTCGACGGCGTGTTGTGTTCCACGCGCGCCTCAAAGAGATGTCAGCACCAACTGACGGGGTCCGTAAGGGCCAATGCTTGCCAGGGTTGCGAGTTTGTCTGAAAGGGATATCGTGACCCCGGCACACAGGCAACGGAAGTAACACGGGTGGGTTTTAGTCAGTAAAAGTCTGACACACCCTCTCACTCCGCCCAGAGCGGGAGAAGTTATTTGATAATTTCCCACCATCAAAAAAAAAAGGGGTACGTGCCGCGCGGCAAGTGTGTAGGAGCTATAAGCGTGGAAACAAACTTACCTATGTGAAATCACACACTTTTTCTTAACGAAGTGTGTTCCTTAGGTAGCTAGCTACCTAAGGAACCACTTCAGTTCGACCATGCTCAAGATTGACTACAGGAAAATAGTTTTGTTATCAGAATACACCATGGTGGCAACACGTTAATTAATATTGTTCTCATAGTTAAAAACCCGTGTATATACAATATACTCGTATATAGGTTTTTATTTTCTAGTCTTCAAGGCTACATATACATATAACAGGCAAATAACACTTTATTTTTATTGAGGTTTGTAGATAAATCTAGCTGTAATATGGGGTCTATTATCCCAAGTTTCTGCCTGAACCTAACATAATAATCATAATAATTATTATGTTTGTATACGGCTTAAACAGCATGTATCAGAAAGCTGTGGTCAAATGGGTGTGCAGGTGTGACCCTCAGACCGAATAAAAAAGCTGTGGTCAAATAAATGGGTGTGCAGGTGTGCCCCTCAGACCATATAAAAAACCTGTGGTCAAATAAATGTTTGTGCAGGAGTGCCCCTCAGACCAAATATAAAAGCTGAGGTCAAATAAATGGGTGTGCAGGTGTGCCCCTCAGACCAAATAAAAAAGCTGTGGTCAAATGGGAGTGCAGGTGTGCCCCTCACACAAAATAAAAAACCAAGACAGAGCGCTGTCAACAGTGAAGTAAAGCCGGTTTCGTAAACATGTGTGCTCTTTGCGTGGTGTAGTTTGATTACTAGTGTAGTGTCATTGTAAAAGGTTGTAAATGTGTGAGTGTGTATGCACAAAGCGATGGTGTAGTGTTTGGCATGCCTCACTGAGTTCACTGTATTGTTCGCAGCGCTCTGTCTTGGTTTTTTATTTGGTCTGAGGTGTGACCATGAAACTGAACAACTTTCTTCATACAATGTGACCAACATCGTAATCATGAAAAAATATCAGCTGTCCCATGCATTGGGTCGAGTTGGTATTATTTGTAATGGTATTTAAAGTTGTTCATTTGGTGGTCTATCCATATCTATAACCCACCTTTAAATTTGACCACACCTTTTTGATACATAAGAACTGCAATATTATGTACTTACAGGTGAATTTTTGTGATGAGAGTTTAGAGCGAAAACTGAAACTGAATATAGGTAGGTAGGTAAGTATCTAGGTTACCTAGGTTTTTTTTTGGTGGGAACATATAAAATAAATTCTCCTGCTAGCGGGAGGACGTGTAAGACTTCTACTGACTAAAGCCCACCCGTGTTACTTCAGTTGCCTGTACGTTGCCAGGGGTCACGGTATCGCTTTTGGACTTTCCCGCGACCCCGGCGGGCATCGGTCCTGGCGGACCCCGTCAAGACAACCTACGTCAAACAAAATACTAGTGGTCCGTTTGCGCCGTTTAATATTGCCTCACCTTTATTGTTAGGTATTTATACTTACTTTATTTTTATATCTCATGACGGATAAAATACAATGTGTTACAAAAACCCTGTCAGATCCGAAAAGGCCACATAGGTACGGCAATAACATTACCGATCAAATCTGCCTAGCTTTTTCCCAACTACATATGTTGGGGTCGGCTTCCAGTCTAACCGGATGCCGCTGAATACTAGTAGTATTTTACATGGAGCGACTGCCTATCTGACTACCACAACTCAGTAACTGGGTAATACGATACCTCTTGGTAAGACTGGTGTCAGACTTTCGGGCTTCTGACGACTCGTAACTACTGTCAAAGATCCACGAATGACAGCCGGGACCAACGGCTTAACGTGCTTTCCGAGGCACGGAGGAGTCTCGGTATGTAAAGATGGTCACATGGTCACCCATCCACGGACTAACCCCGGCAAGCGTATCTTAACCGGATGGATCGACCCGTGCAGATGTTATTACTTAGCCACGAGCCCCTGCAATAACATTACCTACCAAAAAGTAATAAAAAAACTTATTATTAAGTATTGAAAATAAAAAAGTTATTGCTATTTAAAATGCACGTTTTTATTACGAAAATGAGCAGCAGTGATAGCCTAATGGTGTGACTGACAGACTGCCATCTGCCTCCGTATTGTATAATTATCACTTGCTTCAAAAACGGTGAAGGAAAACATCGTGAGGAAACCGGCATACCTGATCCCCGACTTACCCCCGACTGATTTGTCGACGGCATGTGAAGCCAAGTCAGAGGCCCATGGGCAGCTTTAAAACTCTAACACCAAGTTAGTCACTAACCACACGAAAAGAAGAAGTACGAAAATGATCCCAATTCCATTAAAAATGGGTTTTTCAACAGGAGCTTATGACTTGTAGATAAACGGCCGCCCGCGATTCAGGTAGGTAATAACCCGGTAAATTTCCCCATTGAAAAAAAAATACGTTTTTTTTTTTTCTTTTTTCCTGAACATTTCCACATAAATAGACTCTCAGTATGATTATTAACAAAACCCTCACGGGTCGGACAGGTTTTTGTTACACGTTGTATAATAGGTAGGGGGTAGGTACAGTTCTTAACAAAACAGAAAAACGTCTATATTATTTTGTCTTAGCTTCAATGTGTTCAGTATTTACTATAAAATGTTATAATTATGTTTTTTGTGTATTCTCCTCAATTTTTTCACAGTCTTCATCTCCAGAATTTTCGTGTGAATCATTGTGAATTGCCAGCATATCGTAAAAGAGCTCGGCGTGAAACAAAGCTGCTGTTTCAACTTCTATTTCAGCAGCTTCCACTAAAAACAATATAAAAAACGTGTTAACACGTTCAGTGCCGGGAGCCCTCCTGGAGGGTTCACCTAGTCGCTTAAAGGATGCCGGGAGCCCTCACGGAGGGCTCATTTTAAATTTAGGTAGCGACTAAAGGCGCATGAGTTTTATGAAAAGTGGGTGGAGTCGAAAGTGGTCCGTTTTCTAGAGAAGTGGTGGCCGCTACAGAGTCAAGTCACTGTGTCATTGTGTCAAATTAAGGTTTCAAAATGAAACAGAAACGCGACATCTTTTGATGCGGTAGGGCGAATGGTAAAAGGTTCCCCGAAACGATCAATTGCAAAGATTTAAATCGTTAGCGATTTAAATCAAATCAATTAACAATTTCTTTATTATTATTTAAGTATACATATATTTATATATACTAGCTTTGCCCTAGGTTTCGCCCGCGTGGATGTCGGAAAATATCCAACGGGTACGTACTTACTACCGGGATTAGATACCTAATACCCGAGGAAAAGGTCAATGACTCCTACCGTTGCGCCAGCGTTGTCGTCAACCATAATTATTTTGTAACACGTAATTTTGAATGTGTGATATCTTTTAAACTATTCATTTAAATGATAAGATGTTATGGCATATTTTAATCTAAATTAAATGCCCAATCTAAATATCATATTTTATTGGATATGAATTCATATAATACCGGTCAAAATAACTTCGGAAACAACAATGGAATTTTCATCAGATTCTGTAAGATGAAAATGGTTATGTGGGTCGTCGTTAGAAGATAGAGATATGCCATCGCGGACTTTTTGTTGAACTTTTTAAGATGAACCATTCTGTAAAACATATTTTTTATGAACCTTTAACGGTTTACGCGGCGCACGCCAGTAAAGCTCCAAGTCGGCATGATTTTTTTCGAAATCTTCAACAATAATCGTCATATTTCAGCCAATTTACACAAAACCTTAATGCATTATACGACACGGTTGGCGCAGTGGCTGAGCGATCGGCTGCTGCGCAACGTGTCGCGGGTTCGATCCCCGTACGGAACAAATATTTGTATGATCTGCAAGAAGTTGTTCCGGGTCTGGGTGTTAGTGTATGTGAGTTTCTATGTTTGTAAACGCACCCACGATACAAGAAGAAATTTTTAGTGTGGAGCAACGTTTAAAAAATAAATAAAATATATATATACTTAAACCTTCCGCATGAATCACTCCGTCTATTGGTGAAAACCGTTTGCAAATCCGTCCGGTAGTTTTTGATTTTATCGCGTTCAGACAGACAGACAGACGCGGCGGCGGCGGCGCACTGTAGATTGAAAAAAGGCTCTCAAAGACATTGGATCTTAAATTTTAAAGTGTCGATTTTTGCTTGAAATGGCTTCTAATAGCCAATAGTATGCATAAATATATCATAGTATACAATCAGGTAGGCAAATTGGCAACTTATATTTTTTTTTACAAAAAAAATGTGTGAAGCTAATGCTTATATCTCCGGAACGGAGAGAATAACCGTTATACCCTGCACACGGTGATGTAACTATTTATTTGTAGTTGACGACACGGTTGGCGCAGTGGCTGAGCGGTCGACTGCTGCAACGTGTCGCGGGTTCGATACCCGCACGGAACAAATATTTGTATGATCTGCAAGTAGTTGTTCCGGGTCTGGGTGTTAGTGTATGTGAGTTTCTGTTTGTAAACGCACCCACGATACAAGAAGAAATTGTTAGTGTGGGGCAACGCGTAATAAAAAAAAAAAAAAAAAAAATTGACATACTTTTTGCAGATTAGGTGCGCGTTTTAAAAAAAAAAAACGCAGTACTTAAATCTCGACAAATGAAATGTGTCAAAACATATAAATAAATAGTTATATCACCGTGTGCAAGGATATAACAGTTATTCTCTCCGTTCCGGAGATATAAGCATTAGATTCACACATTTTTTTTTGTAAAAAAAATATAAGTTGCCAATTTGCCTACCTGATTGTTTTCTATGATATATTTATGCATACTGCATATTGGATCCAATGTCTTCGAGTGCCTTTTTTCGATCCACAGTACGGCGGGGGATTTTGTTGTATAATATGTAAGGATAACGCAACAAATCAGCACACATGACACCATCACACACACTTTATATAATGATTTCCCAAGAAGCATTGTGTTCAAAGACACGCGTCCCCAGAATAGAAATCTCGTTCGAACGAGATTGCGTTCCCACAAGATTAAAAAATATCGAAAAAAAGGTTCAAAATTACATTCCTTATACGTAAATCAGTAAATAAAAAGGTTTAATGCAGAAACTTGTACAACTTTTACAGTACCTAAATCTTACATAGGGACCTCCTTTTAAGTTAAAGATATACTTACCTGTGCTAGGAGATCCCGCTCTTCAATGACAAATTATGAAATGGTAAAAGTGGTGTACACACGGCTACACATCAAGCTATACATTTCCAGTATAAGCTGACCTCGCATTGTACGGAAATCTTAAAAAATGCGAGATCAGCATAAACTGGAAATGTATAGCTTGATGTAGCCGTGTGTACAAATAGAATACAGAATTTAAACAAAAAATTACAAGTAAAATCTCAAACTAAACAACATTTAATAAGACTTGAACTTTATCTAAATAAAAGTAAAAAAACGTTGCGTCTATGAAGTTTTGACGTTTTCTCTATTGTGTTGGAGTCCGCTGTGCTAGATCTAGATGCAACTAAATATCAGTACTTACGTATTTAACATGGAGCGACTGCTTATTTGACCTATTACAATGAACTTTAAAATATAGCAACTACTTAATCCTTGAGACTTATACTTAGGTAAGTAGTGGATACAAATGAACTCGCGTGCGAATGCGATTGTACAAAATGTACAACGTGGTGCAAAGCAAACTTACTGCGTAATTTCATTACAACTTCAACACTTTTCTTCATTCGGGCCATGTCAGATTCTATTTCATTTTGAACTTTTTCGTAGAACTCTGGGCTGTTAACATCAATATCTTCAATGTTATTTGGTTTTTCATCCATGTCTTGGAATATTTTAATAAATAAAATATAGAAATATTGGAACCATTTTTATTTTATCTTTCCCGCCAATTATTGAAAAATATTTATGAACCCACAGATAGACCAAACAAAACTATCGACTCAAAGTTATTTTTTTATTATTTCTATATCTTTTATATTGTAAAATAATAAGTTCTCTAAATAAATGTGGTGAGTAAAAAGTAATGTGGATAATTTCAAAACATTTGTATTTTTGTAAAAATCATAGAAAAGATATCTAGCAACATTCATTTATGGCTTTGGCTGTTTAACCCATGCTTTCTTCAACACTTGCATGGATTATTAAAAAGTGAAGATCTTTGAATAGACGACTAAATTAAATTGTCAGGGAATATTATTTCTGTTTCATTTCTCATACTGAAAACTCTATAGTGGTGTCTCACTCTACGTAAACGACGCTTTAATGGGTCTCGGTTGGATTACCAAAGATCTGTCATTGTCACGCCTGTTCAACTCGACGTACTACTCATTTTGGTTTCTTTTGTGCAGATTAAAACGGATAAATAACGCGTGTTTTGGATAGTTTTGTACTCGTGCATTTCACTCATGATTGTTTACTAATACTTGTGACCGTGCAGTTGATAAGAACTCATTAAAGATGATGAGTGACGACGATCGCGACATCGATATTGAAAGTGATGTAGGTGTTTTCCCGATTTGACAGTTCATTGGGTTCGTGCTGCATGTTTATTTTGCTACTGATAATAATTTTGCACAATTCCAGGCTGAAAATGACTCGGACTCTCGTTCACATGCCAGGAACAGTGTTGGTGGCAGCGGATACTACTCGCAGGTAAATTGTGTTCGTATCCATTTCAAAAGTACTTCAGCTTTGTCAGATATTTAAGAAAACCAAACCTTGCATGTATTATTTATTATTAATGATTACAAAAACAAATTATTTCGTACACATAGTTTTTAGCAGAGATGTTAATTGCAATGTGTACAATCAACGAAACAGCTGAACCATGACACTCAGGGAAATCTTTAATGTTACAGGCAGAAAAAAGAGCACACCACAATGCATTGGAAAGAAAGAGAAGAGACCACATAAAGGACAGTTTTACATCGCTAAGGGAATCAGTACCAGCTCTCCAGAATGAGAAAGTGGTATGTTCAAAAATTGTAAGCATTCACATTTTACATGTGGTATTGACCTTTATTTTTATAGTTTTTAAGTTTTTCATTACTAAATGGGTGAATGGTGTAGGTAATACTTGTTGGATACCAAGAGTTGACTGAAAGTTCCAGGTTAGCTGTAGGTTATCATAAACTGGTAACTTTCTTCTTTATCTTGAGCATATCACAATGTTGCCATACACTAAGATCTGGTGAAACAATGATTAAATTTAGGTAATCAATTATTTTTCTTTTCAGTATTACAAATTTACAAGTACCTAGTATTTGCTACTAGCACCTAAGACTTACTAACACCATTCCATCCATGAATGAGAGATGCTTATTTCTTAATTATTGCACTTAAGACGGATTTTGATAATATGTAGTTAAGCTCTCTTTTTAGTGCTTATGATTACAGTCATTATTATGCTTCTACCAAATAGTCATAATGAAGGTTGCATTTAAAAAATCACTAAAATTAAATATTGTGAAAGCGCTGACTTCACATAGCTGCATGCTTGCTATATGTTTAAAACAATGGTCCTCAGAATTATTGTAAGACATTAAATAATTCAAAAAGTTATTGATCAAGGAAGTATTCTTTGTTACAGGCAAGTCGAGCACAAATATTAAAAAAGGCCGCTGAGTACATACAATTTATGAGAAGAAAAAACAATTCACACCAACAAGACATTGAGGACTTGAGGAGACAAAATAATATGCTTGAAACACAGAGTAAGTAACACTTATGAATTTTGTGCCTCTATTCATTTTAGATTGGTAGAAATGAAATGCCTATCCAAACACTGAAATTGATTCTATACAGAGTGTCAGGGACATGGACGCGAAAACTGTTACTATGGATTCAGTCCATGATACTGAAAATAAAAGTTTTTGCGTCAATGTCCCTGACACCTTGTATATGTTTGAAAAAGGAATAGAAAAGATGGATGCATTCTGTGAGGATTGATATGAAAGGGAAGGGAGTGAATGATAGTGTGACAGTTGACAGCAAGAGTCGAAGAAGAAAACGTGTTGCATCAACCCCACGTAACATGGGACAAGAGAAGGAAGATGATGATGAATTTTAAAGAACATAACATGTTGCGGGACGGTACTGACTTTTTCAAATTATGCGATATGACAGTAAAATTGCCCATACAACTTACGACCACTGCAATATCCGTACTGCCCTAGAGCAATACTATCTATCCTTATGAAAGATAGATGTGATACAACGCACAGTATGAAAAATTACCTCAAAAGTGGTCAAACTATTTCAATTGTCGAGAGTAGAACTCTTACAATTGAAATAGTTTGTATTGTCCATTAAACAAATAAAAAGAGGATGACCGCTTTTAAGGTAATTTTTGAAACTGTGCAACAGTAAAAATGGTTTTCCTTGTTCATAAAATTCCGCTGTAATGCTCGTAACTCACTTCAGAAGAGTTTAAAATTGTATGGTGGTGCCCGTACTGTCATTTTTCAATTTTAAAAAATCTGCTAATGCAGTGCGTCCCGCAACGTGTGTATATGACAACAAAATGTATAACCTAATACAGAATTACATATATGTAATTCTGGTAAAAAAAAACACTCCTTTCTCCATAAACATCATCATTACATATGTATATATAGATATATATAGTTAAGTATATGCTTTATGTATGTATGTATTTATTGTGTATGTGAATGGTACACCACTGATTACCTGCAGTATTTATTGTCTCTCCTTCTTACTTATTCCATCCAAAGGTTGTCTGTAAAAGATCGCTTTTAGCGATAAGACCGCCCATTGTGTCACCCTATGTAAAATGTCTCCTTTAAAATCTGAAATTTTTGTGGTGTATATAAAGAATATTCTATCTATGTAGATACTGGCTGTAACCATTTGATTGTGTGATACACAGGCAATTTGACAACTAAAAAACAAAGACCTTCAGTTTATTTTATGTTGTACAAATGTCTTTTATCACACTATTTAGTTTTAAAGTGCCCTTGTCTTGAATACAAGGTTAAATTTCAATGACAGGCAAATTTGTATGGCTATCCGAACAGATCTGCAGAGTAATTGCGTAACGCACTAACAGTAGCAATGGCTTCCTTTTGACAGTCCAACAACATTCATATTGCGTTATTTTATTTGCAAACATTATGAAGAGAGAGAGAGAGATTGAGAGTGTGTTATGCAATTAGGGTGCTGTTATTAAATCTATTGCAATTTGACCTTTAAGGTGACAGTTCCAACAAGTTTATTGCATACAAGAATGATTGTTTTATAATGACCCAACTTAAACCTTATGAACAGTATTTATAGGGTGAAGGTGAGCCACACACTATACCCCCCCCCGTTTTAAAACAAAAGCTTCCTTCTAGTATTCATACAATCCATTTTCGAAACCCAAACTTTCTTTACAATAACCCCAATCCATTATTCCAAATATGTATTTTCAAACAGAAAATAAACGTACCGGCACAGGCTCAGACCAAATAAAAAATCAAGACAGCGCTGTCATCAATGACGTGAGGCCTGTTTCGGGAACATGTGTGCTCATGGTGTAGTTTGATTGTAATTGTGTGCGTGTGAGCATGTATGCACAGAGCGGAGGTGTAGTGTTGGCATGCTTCACTGTATTTTTCGCAGCCTTTTTATTTGATCTGACGGCATATGTGACAAAGATATATATACCCCATACATACACGTAAATGTTAAAAGTGTTGTAGAACCCCATTTCTACAACACTTAACATTTACGTTAACCTAATTATTGTCTTCGCTTTAGTCGCTTATTTCAAAACATTACTTTAATGCGCAATTTAATTATAAACAAAGCATTCTTTTCCCACTGAGGAACGCGATTAGATTTCGCTTCCCAAAAATGCATTTCTTGTATTAGCAAAATAGTGTCCCATCTGTATTTATCTGTGCCTGCGGGGTAATCACATAACACACTAACAATGGCTATGCCTTTCATTTTGACATTTCAACAACATTCATTGCTTTATTTACAGACAATTGTTTCAAACATATACAGGGTCAAATTGAATTAACTAGCGAAACTCCGCAGATGTGGGGGGTATGGATATCTAAACATGATCAAACAAAAAAGAAGTTAACTTGATGTTTTTTTTTTAGGGTCATCAACCGCAGGTAGTTTACCTAGTCACTTGAAATATCAGTTTAAAAAATTTGTTCTTTGTGTAAATTTCACAGACGGGTATCGATATCGATATCCAAATACGATAAAACAAAAAAAAATATGAACCGGCCAAGTGCGTGTCGGACCACACACAAAGAAGGGTTCCGTAGTTGGGATGAATTTATCCCAAGAACAAACTTGACAGTGTAGTTGAACAACATACATATTCTCCCATACGCAATGTATGGGAAAACATGTTTTTGCAACTGTAAATGCAAGTTGGTCCATTATTACTCGTTAATTTGTAGAGCCTACATAACTGTTATAGTTTTCCTTGTAATTTCGTATACTTCTACTGCCGTGATTTTTTTCACATATCCAAAATCAACCATTTAGCGGGCAGGGGACACACATACTTGACTCTAACATTAATAAGCACTTAATAGCTTCATATTTCCCTGAATCCAAAAATGATTTCCACACACTCACAATTTGTGATTTGAACGACCTTTCCAAGGTCACCCAAATCCCACACCATGGGATAGACGAGGAAAAAAAACATCCCCAGTTTACGTGTAGGGGAGGAGATTACCACTTTGTCGGCGTGATTAATATGTATACCCATTCTAAATAACAACTATCTAGTATGTACTAAGGGTCTCTGAGCTAAGCCGCGGACAGACAGACAGACGGACATGGCGAAACTAAAAGGATTCCTTGTTGACTACGGAACCCTAATAACCGATTGTCTCAACTCATACTTCAAGTCACACACCACCAGTGGTCGTTAGCCATCCCGTCTGGGGAGTTTCGCTAGCTAATTTAATTAGACCCAGAACCTATAGCAATGGATTAGCAATTCCTTCAAAATCTTTCGGATTGTGATTGAGTGTGTTAAGCAATAGGGATGTTGACAAAAACAAAGGTTTTTGTCCGCCAGGTAAAAAAATATTGGACACGTATTTTTTCTTTTTTTACGTAATCAAAAGATTACGGCAATACATTGAGTAGGCAATGCGTTAAAATGTGGCATGACGTCACTAGCCGGTAGATTTTATACTGACTTGTGACGTAGCAAGCCCCCACTCCCCAACTTAATGCGTTTTGTATCTAAACCATTTTTTAGGGTTCCGTAGTAAACAAGGAAACCTTATAGTTTCGCCATGTCCGTCTGTTTGTCTGTCTGTCCGCGGCTTAGCTCAGAGACGGTTAGTACTAGAAAGCTGTAATTTGGCATATGCTGGCTCTGCCAGCTAAATGGTTCTACTTGGATTTGTGAAAAAACATCACAGAAGTAGTATATGTAACGAAATTTAAAGGAAAACTATCAGAGCTAAGAGCCAAGGAGAACATGTTTTTCAACTACAATATTAAGTTTGGTCTTGGGATAAATTCATCCCAACTACGGACCCTTCATTGTGCGTGGTTCGACACGCACTTGGCCGGTATTTAATACCGGAGTTTAATATGATAAAGCTAAAAATACGTTTCTAATAATTTTTTTATTATCTGACTGACCGACTAAATAGTTTTTTTTCCCTAGTCAATATCCCTATTAGGGTAGGTACTGGTTTCTGAGCACCTATTCAAAAGCATATTTCTTTTACAGTAAGAGCATTGGAAAAAGCTCGACAGTCAGGCAACTATTCAGATGCCCACGAATTGGGGCTCGGCGTCAAATCGGAAGGCGATTCACATGACACTGACAGCTCAGATGGTGAAGCGACCACGCGCAGGGTCAAAAAACTTAAGATCAACGGAGTCATGTCTAGTAATTAAGCAGGTTGTGAGATGAATTCGTCTTAGCTAATGATGACACAGACTTCACTCAAATTGTTAAATAATACGGCTGGAATTATATTCGTCCGCGAGGCCAGGTGGGTTGGCCGCTCTGATGTGGTTCACAACGAATCATGTGAGCTGCGGCGCTGCCAACAATGTCTTGTGAGATCGTGGCACAGAGGCTATCTCGCGGCCTGTATAATTCAAGCCTCACAATCTACTTTGTTCCAATACATAATTATATTTTTGATACAGATGAAATGAAATTAGGTAACTTTAATGTGTATTGTGTTAGTGTTTTGTCTATATTATAATAGTTATATATATATACACCGACTAGTTTTACCGATAAGAGCTGTACTTTTAAACATAAAGTCCCCGTCACGAGAAGCTATAAATTTTGTAAACAAAGAACTTTTACTAAGTTACGTAGCGAAAAAAATTGTCCCAAATTCATGTTACGTGGTACTGGAACTCAGACCGTTCAGTACCACAAAACAGAAGACTGCGCTATAGATCGCTAAAATATAACCCGACCATATGAAATTGCTCGTTAGTTTCGTATTACACGTATGTTACTTTGAGTTGATTGAATTTGGGATTATTAGTTGTTGATTGAATTGTCGCTACGTAACTTAGTAGTTCTTTATTTTCAAAATTTATAGCTTCTTGAAATGGGGACTTTAGTTTTGTTATGTGTTGTTTTCTGTACATAATAAATTAGGAATTTGGAAATGTATGTATTTATACCGTCTGATAAATTCTAACAATATCTACTCTACTTTTCAATATTTAATTGCATTATGCTAAATGTAATGACAGAATAAATAATAATCTTAATGAAATACGCGCAGACGTTTTTAATTTCAGTCGGGTAATCTAAAATTCTAAATAGTCTAATGTTAAAGTATACATACAGTACACGTTCTTAGGAGTTATTTTTTTATTAATAATAATTATACAATTATTTTGGTTTATTTCTGTTGTATTAATGGCGGCAATCATTGCTGAGAGTGATTCATCTTTCTAACACTTTGTAAGTACGTTCTTAGATAAATAATAAGCGATGTGAACTTTACATTGAATTTTCTTATTGATCTGTTTTTAATTATTTTTTATTATGAAAGATTATTTTTAAGTGAGAAACAATACATTTGTAATTTTTATTATATCATTGATTGATATTTAAATATTTTTAGCCTCTACGCTAATGTTTTCTATAACTATTTTACTAATGTAAAATAGTTTTCCACTACTAATAATAAATGCCAATTTATGCAATCACCAACTGCTTGTGCTGGAGTTAATTTTTTTTATAACATAATTGTTATGTGTGTATTTTTACATTTTTAATAGAATATGTACCTACTAATTTATAACCCCTATTGAGAGGCATGGACCACCATAAGTTGATTAATTTACCAACAGTAAAATGTAAGTCTATCCGTGACACATTTTCTTCTTCGTGAGTACAATACATTCATAAAATTATACTCTTTGAATCCAGTAGAGGTGGCCAATCTGCCTCTATAAAAATCCTCACTTGCAAAACTTTGGTAGCTGTGTAGTCGCACCATTCAGGCCCGTTTACACGAAGCAATTTAATTTCCCGGCGAACGCAATAAGAAGAAGCAATAATACATTTTGTAGCGTCCAAACAATGTTTAGGTGGTAGAGTTTACTGGGCAATTAAATGACTTCGTGTAAATCAGCCTTTCATTTTTGTACTTACTTACTGTCGAAGGACATTCATAAATATATAATTAAATAAAAAACAGCTACAATAATAAGTTGATTGATTCCTTTAATGATAAAAGGACAATGACCAAATCACTATGGGAAGTGGCCCATTTGGTTTTATACCGCGGTCATCATTGAAACCTTCGTTGATATTGGAAAAACTTATCACAAAAATTTATTGATAGACGATTTTTCTACAAATGCAGTCCGAAATGATTTATTTGAACTTGAATTTTTATGTAGCTCGGTAAATATTATTTAACACTCGGTTCAGAGTGATGTTAGCGCTGCAATATTATATTACCGCGCATGTCTCATGTCATATTAGTCTGCATCTAATTAATAAAGCTAAATTGATGGTCGCAAAAAAAAAAATTGCTCCGTTTTTGGTCATTGGCTTGTGATTGTGTCCGATGCTAGTAATTACTTTAATAAGTTGATCGTGAATGTACCAAAATTATTTTTTATAAAATCAATGAAATGATCATAACATTTTCGTATTTTGCTCTTGTAAGTACACTCTCCATGATTGTAAGATAATTCAATATGAAGTGGTAGATGTAAGTTTTAGTCTTCTTGAACAATTAATTCGAATATGATCACGGTACAAAAATTATGCACATAATTAACAATGTAATGTACATAATGGATCTTGGCCTACATCGATCGGTACAGTTGATGCTTTTCACGAGCGCGCGTCGATTTAAGCCTTAATGTCAATGACCTAAAAACAAAGGTCAGTAAACGCCCGCTTCGATTTGCAACAACTATTCAAAAATAAAGTGCAATATTTCGTGTGCTTAGTGAATTATCTTTTACGATAATATTATTTTTATATTTTGTCATTGCAAGTAAATGTTAGATAATAATATTTTTTAAGTACGTAAGTGTAGAAAGTTATTTGTAAAGCTACGAAAATATGTTTGTTCTTGAAGACTAAATAGTTTTAACGAAAAAAATATACATAAATACTCTGTTAAATTTTTTCTTTTTTTATCCTAGACTCCGTCATATATCAGAAGACATTCAGATATTTAGTACTGTCTGCAACGAAAGTCGATTTATTTATTTATTTTATTTTAATGAAAGCTTACAGACTAATAACACAATTAAAATCATTCATAGGTAGGAAAATTTGCTAATTACAAGCTTCCACATGTATACATCTAGTAACAAATACTTTGCGTTGATTAAATGTTCGTTAACAGAATTGCAAACCAAGAAAAAGAAATCAAATATTTTTAGCTTGTTAATAAAAACGTAGACGAAGATATAAAAAAGAAAAAGTTTGTCAAGTCGTGCAACATCAAAACAGTTAAGTCATATATGAGCGACTACATAACATTACATCAGATATCACAAACCGAACCAATTAGTAGTTATTCATGACTATCCCCAAAATAACCAGTAACGCTTAAGTATTTTTATTCATAAAAAGAAGGCAATGTTTAAATAAAATCGAACATAAATAGCATAAACTTTTGCAAAATGATGAAAAACACGTTTTCACATAATTTTTCCGACGATATTGAGATTATCTAAATTATAGCTTTTGGCCGCGACTTCACCCACTGACTGACTTGGCATAATTTCCTACCTCCACGCGGTAGGAAATTATGCCACGGTAACGTACTACTGGGATAAAAAGTATCCTATGTCCTAACCTAGGTCATGGTCTACCTTGGTGCCAAATTTTATCGAAATCAGTTTAGGCGTGTAAAGATATCAGACAAACACACAAGAATTACTTTCTTATTTATAATCTTAGTATGGAAGTATCGATGTGCCCCACAGCACGGAATCGCCCCGCTATATGCTGGCAGCAGCCGCCGAGGCGTCCCCGTGCCGTTTCCTCCCATTTCGTTGCTGACCGTACTTACCAAGTGCTGTCTGTGAAGATGGTGATCAATGGTGGCAAAATACTTTTATTGTGCTTGTTATTATTGATATAAAAGCAATACAGTACAAGTTCTTGACACGTAACATTTATTCAAACTAGGCTGAAAATCAGCACCTTTCGAACGTCAAAATTACATAAGACAGCCCCGCAAAACGACCACCCTTCACCACTTCCTAGTTCTTTGCCTGGGAAGAAGTGGCGCAACAAACTCTCCAGCAGCACAACTGTCTGTTAGAAAAAGTTGATTCTATACAAAAATACTAAACTAGTATGCAAAAAAAATTGCATTACGCATCACAAAACATAATTTAAATTACACATTTTTAGCCATACTTTTGAGGAGCTCGTGGCTAAGTAACAACAGCCGCACTGGTCGATCCATCAGGTTAAGCTACGCTTGCCGGGGTTGGTCAGTGGATGGGTGACCATCTTTACATACCGAGAATCCTCCGTGCCTCGGAAAGCACGTTAAGCCGTTGGTCCCGGCTGTCATTCGTGGATCTTTGACAGTCGTTACGAGTCGTCAGAAGCCCGAAAGTCTGACACCAGTCTTACCAAGGGGTATCGTATTACCCAGTTACTGGGTTGTGGAGGTCAGATAGGCAGTCGCTCCATGTAAAATACTGGTATTCAGCTGCATCCGGTTAGACTGGAAGCCGACCCCAACATAGTTGGGAAAAGGCTAGGCAGATTGATTTTTAGCCATACTTATGTCAGCAAGCACACGCCAACATACCAATCAAAATCATCGAGAACTATACTCGGGCAGAAATAAAAAATAATAACTAAACGTAAACAGAATCTAAATAAAAGAATTAACTCTGCCTATCGCAGTCCACTGGTGGACATAGGCCTCTTCCAGGCTGCACCACAACATACTGTGCTCGTCCAGTCTGTCGAAGACATCTTTTTACGTCACACGTCGGTCCATCTAGCTGCGGGGCGTCTTACACTAAGAAAGAAAAATAATTTTATTCGTCACAGAAACACGTGACTAAAAAAAAAAAAAAACTCGAGTAGGTAACAAAACAATAACAATACGTATACAATAACGAGTACAAAACAGAAATAGTAGGCAGCTGCTGGCACGTCATGACTTTGACAAGAAGGCTTCCACTCAGCATGATGCTGTGCTATGGAGACCCACAGCACAGCGCTGATTTTCAGTGGTCACCCGAAAAAAAAAACTACGCTTGCCGATACGCGGTCTCCACTTCAAGATTGGTCTGCTCCACCGGCTATCTGTCCTTCGACAAACATGGCCAGCCCACTGCCACATCAGCTCGCTTACTCTGCAAGGGTATGTCGGTAACTCCGGTTCTTTTCCAGATAATTTATTTTCTGATTTATCCTCTACAAAGAAATTCGGACCATACCTAGCCCGCTTTATATTGCGCTGAGTGACAAGGGAATTTGCGGACCAGCCAGACTGTCGGTGTCCACGTTTCAGCACCGTATATCACTATATGTATATCAAATTGTAAGTTTTAAGTAATCATTAGGTTTGATAACCATAACAACTGGAGAATTCCTTGGTGAGTTGCATGGCAAGACAACACCTATACGCAAGTTCCTTTTCCAAGTTTAATTGTTTGGATGTAGATAGCAGATAATACCTTTGCTTAATTGGTGAAGACTCACCAGTATCTATTGGTAGGACGAATTGGTTGAAGAACTGTCTTCAAACCATCAAACATTGCGGGATAGACGATGAGAAGACTTGACAAAGTTTACCAAACGCTGCCCAACCCGACTTGATCCTTCTATCGGCTTCTTTGTCAAAGTTGTCTACCGAGCTGAATGATTTGCCGTATGTAGACATACATACTCCTTCACAACTTCGAGAAGCGACCCTTCGATGTGAATTGAACTTTCATTTCCTATTGTCCAAATTCATGCGAGGCCAACCTGCCGAGAGGCTCCATTTAGGTTGTGCAGCATCTAGTCTAACTGTTCCAACGTCTCTGCCATTATGATCTGCAAAGCGAAGGTGTAAAATGTACTCACCGTTCACATTGATACCCATAAATATTTATTTTATTTTATTTGGGTGGGATATTATCAAATAACTTGTCTCGCTCTTCGGGTCAGACTTTTACTGAGTAAAACCCACCCGTGTTCCTACAGTGTTGCCTATACGTTGCCAGGGGCCACGGTATCCCTTTCGGACTTTCCCGCGACCCCGGTAGGCATCGGTCCTAGCAGACCCCTTCTGTTGTGCTGACATCTCACATGTCAGCACAACAGAAAGAACACAACGCGCCATCGACCCGGACCCTGGTCCTTGTCATATTTATTGCCAGGACATTTATTAATAACTCTTATGAGGAACTGGACCTAGAATAAGTTTTGGTTTTATTTTGCTGCCAGTCTAGTCCAGCCCAGTGTCTTAAAGAGGTCCTACGACAGTCAGTGTAACGAAATACTTGTACTTACCTAAATTTGTCGCAAATTTTATGTTCTAGAATTTTATAATAGGTGTTAACATCATTGGAGTTATAGAAACCTAGATAATTGCGTAAAACCCGATTTTTGGGATTCGCAATTCTTATAATTCGACCGATAATTTGATTGACCAGTCATCTCTATTTCGTCTAACAACTGCAGTAAATTGATGCGGTCCCTGGTTATCGTGATGCCGTGCCGTGGACGTACACGATTATATCGTCATGTTAGAAATTATAAAACCGGACAATAGCAGATATATGCTAAAATCCCCGTCCACGTGATGCGTAACATGTTCATGACTTTTTTGGGAGAGTTGTTATTGTGTTTGTTAGGCACAAGTGTGGGGGGGGGGACGCAGCTAAAGCTAAACAATTCGAAATCCTTGCTAAAAAACCTTTTGAACCAAATGAAGGCATAAAATACAAAAACCCATAAAAATAATATTAACAAAGTTGCAATACTTAAAATCATAAACAGCACTGAGCACTATATTCTATGTAGGTATTGATTGTGAGCAGATTGCCCCGCCTGCACTGCAAACGCTGCGATTCTTTTGTTCATTTTCGTTTGGTTCCGCCTCTGTTTGGACATCGGACGTTTTCCCCGCTATCTCAATATTTTCCCGCCCATTTTGCTGTGTTGTTTGCTCAGTCAGCTGTTTTCGATAGTTCGTTGATTTACTGCCCTAATTAAGCGTGGGGTGTTTTTGTTATATCTGTCGTAGTATGATTTGATCATTCGAATTTTTAGCGAAAACAGGATATTGCGAAAACACGGATAATTAGAAAATGGTGAAAACATTTCTGCGAGCAACTTGGCTGAAATATGTTAGATTAGAACTGTGACCAAAGGCGCGCGAGCCGCGCGAGCGAAGCGAGCGGTGCCGCGACAGCGACCGGCGAGCGCTACATCCAAGTACCTAAACCGAGGACCTAGGTATCTAATGGTGCAGTCAGCTAGTTTAACGACAATCACGACAATTTAATTTTTTATGATGTCAGACTTTAGATTTAATAACAGCCGTTCGTGTAAATCGAAGGTTAAGCTACGCTCGCTAAGATTGGTCCGTGGATCGGTGATCATCCATTACATATCGAGACTCCCCCGTGCCTCGGAGAGTACGTTAAGCCGTTGGTCCCGTCTATCGCCAGTCGTTACGGGTAATCAGAAGCCCGAAAGTCTCAACCAGTCTTACCAAAGGGTATCATGTTACCCAGTAAATGGGTTGTGGAGGTCTGGCAGGCAGTTGCTCCATGTAAATTCTGACTATTCAGCTGCATCCGGTTAGACTGGAAGCCGACCCTATCACACGTAATAGTTGGGAAAAGGCTAGCCAGATGATAATGATGATGGTTACTATACAGGATGATAATTTGATATGGGCAGTAAGGGCAGCTAACTTATCCATGCAGCTACAACAAAAAAAAAAAACTTTATTCATTTTTAGATTAGAGGGTTTGGTCAGTATCACTCTCAGGGCATTCTATCTACTCTTAATACCTAGGTTTACAATTTTGTATTATTTTTTCGATTTCCTGGACATGGGGGCAGTCAAGATATTATTGTACATGCCAACATTATTAGATTTAAAACCGTTTTCTATGGTAGAAAAAATTCAACTATTTCTAGTTTGTTACTCCAATAACTATTTCACCCTTTGAACCTTGTTCCGGACACATTCCGCTCAAATATGAGTGATATCCTCTATTTTATCACACTCGGCACCATAGAAATATGAATAACAGGAGAAGTGGCATGGGGGTGTGTCTGTGTCCGCGCGTCCTCATCACGATGCTCATGCCTCAGGCAAATAGCCGTCCCCGCTAACTAGTGCGCTTTCGAACGCGATCGTGATAACATTTAAGAAAAACGTGTTGTTCAGTGGTTTCTTGTAAAAATCGAAGCCAAACTAGAAACTTTATAAATCATTGGGTTTCGATACATTTTCAACTACCTACCGGGCATATCCCCTTCTTTCTTATATCTATGCTCGGAACAGTTGGTTGAATCATTCTTTATTTAACATAATATTTCCTGAACGTGGTCTGAAACTCTGATCGCAGTCACAATCTCACAACCAAAGTGCAGTCAGCTAGACAAACGACAATCGCATGTTTTATTTAATGTGAATTTCTGTCAATTGATGTTGTTTCGTAGGTATAAGATGACGTAGTTGCTAAGTATCTACATATAGTAGGTACGCGGCCGATAATAAGACACCTCGAATTTCAGAAAAAAATCTGTTTCGTAGAAGGTTGTCTGATCGTCTCGGTCTGTCACTCACTCATAACGCATACTTGCGTACCAAGTGCCTCTGCCATCTCTTTTCAAATCTGTGCCATTTCAACGCCATGGTAGGTACAGGGAAATTAATTAAGTATTAAACAATTTGACACACGCCGTCAAATTGCCAATTCTAATGACCGTAGGTACCTAATCAATTTGCTCAACAAATCTCTCTGATTTCACTAACTCAACTTATGTTTTAATTTTTGGTCGAACAATGGAATATATAATGTAGGTAATCTACTATAACCCATTTCAGCCGAACCGAAGCTTTTTCGCAACAATTAAATTCCTATTCCTGGAACTGTTCCTATTGTTTTCATTATTTTTACGCAGTACAAGGTCACAAGTACCGTGAACTGTTGTAAAAAATAAATCTTTTAACACCCGCGGGGGCTGTTAAAATGTAAAGCGCCTAATCCCTTTATCTTTTAATTGTATTGCTGTTTTATTTGCATTTGGGAAGCAGTTTATTCTGTAAGTAGGTACTTCGTAGCTAGCAAAGCTTACCTACTTAAATCTATAAGTACTTTATAATACTATATATACTAATAATAAAGCTGAAAAGTATTTTTTTTTTGGTTTATTAGAACGCCCTAATCTCTGGAACTACCATTCGGATTTGAAGAATTATTTTTGCATTTGATAGCCAAATTCATATTCATATTCATGTTCATATTTTTGGAATTTAGTAGTAGTATACGCTAGGGCTTTTAGGAGCCGAGCAAAAATAACAAAAAGTCAGAGAGAACGTTAAGCGAGAAAGAAGTTATAGAGCGAACAGGCGA
Source organism: Agrochola lota (assembly GCA_947364205.1). Taxonomy (NCBI): domain Eukaryota; kingdom Metazoa; phylum Arthropoda; class Insecta; order Lepidoptera; family Noctuidae; genus Agrochola; species Agrochola lota. The sequence goes on along the minus strand of OX376235.1, from coordinate 11,200,817 downwards.
TGCGATGCGCCGAGGTGGGTCGGGGGAACAAGAAATTTCACACGGACGATGTCGCGGCCAGAACCTAGTAATTTATAAAGAGGTGTGAGTTTGTATGTAGGAGGTAATCTTCGGAATTACTAAATCCGAAAATTTTATCACTAATGGGAAGCCACAATATTGGCGACTAAATATAAAATTACAGAAATTTTACCCTGGTGAAGTCGCGGGCAGAAGCTAGTGCCTAGTATTCTAATTAGTTTTAGTTAATTAAAGGAGTCGGGAAAAGTGAGGGTAGTTCGGCCGACGAGTTCGTCGAAATGTTTTTGGGGTAGATAAGAAGGTAGGTAGGTACTCGTTAACTACAAAACCTAGGGCGAATCTGCCATGAAGGTGGCCGAAGTCAAGACTTTTACAGGTTTGTACCTAATCTGCGTTCGCAGTTTATTTGCCAAACATGTAAACAAACACAAGTTTTAGGAAACACAACCGTAATGCCTACACTTAAGGTTCAGTTTGCGCTACAACTTCATATTTTTAATGACTTTTTCAACAGAACTAGTCAGTGTAAAATCAACTTTATACGTTATAAAGAAACAATCTTATAAATAGACTTCACTTAGTATAGGTAAGTAAGTAGGTAGGTAATTGGAATCAATTAAAAGAAATAATAGATCTTATTGCTTGTTATTTACTGATAAGAAATACTTTACATATCACAACAATTATGAGTTGCTTAAAATAAAAACGGATACAATTCAAAATTGATAAAATTGTGCTAAAACTAAGTTTTGGAAAGTTACTATTATTAAGTATAAACCAATAAAATTAATTGTGAATTTTCACACCATTTGCAGTCTAAATGCTCCAAATTATATTACATTCAATGACAATCACGGATATTCTAGTAACATTACAATACAAAACAATAAAGATATTCTATAGTTCGATACAATTAGAAACAGATTTTACAAAGAAAATGTATTCTAACAAGGGGCGAAATTCACAAAAAAAATGTTAGTTCATAAAGTCACATAACATTTTATTACACTGGTTTCCCTGGTCGTGGCGTTTAGGTCTTCATCAAAACCCAGATAACATGTCGTCACTTGGATAACTTCTTACTTGCATCTGTGAGTCAGCACATAATTCATTGGTGTCTAAGAAGTCTGCACCTATCCAATCTGATAGCAATCTTTTCTCAGCATCGGCTGAAAAGAACAGATAAGAAAAGTTTTTAATACTGCAACACAAGTTTCCTACACGGTTTGGAGTCAAATAAGAAACAGGATTTTATTATTATTAACGGCTAATAAGGTTCCTACATAAAACTCACTCAGAGATGAGTAAGAAGGTTAAAGGCTCCATACAGAAGTATGGAACCTTTGCCCAACAGTGGGACATTACAGATATATATATGATATATAATACTCACTCAAAAAATCCAGGGTCGGTTCTTGGTCGTCGTTTTGTTGAAGAAAATTACATTCGTTCGTCAAGTTGAAATCACAGGGAAGCTCAACCTTTTGTGGACTTGTCAGGTCCGGCTGGGAATGTTCTTGGCTGTCCGGAGGTACTTGCTGGGGCGGTACGATGGATGGCACCAGGATCAGCGAACGAGTCAGGCGCTCCATCGAAGGACTCGATTGCGACTGTGCCGACAAAGTTGCTACGAACTCCGTCATCGACTCAACGGAGATTTCGGGTTCTGAATTATAGATCTGATTGTACAATTCTGTTTGTAAGTCCATATGTGCTTGACATTCGCCATGATCCTGTTCTTCAGTTAATTCCACTGGGAGCTGTTGTTCTTCCGTCTTTACTAAATACTGCATATTGCTTTGATCTTGGTCACACACGGCGGTTGGTGATACGGTGTGACCTCTCATCTCGATGCCCGAGTCAACTGAGCATGTTTCTGATTGGGTTTTAATTCGTTTTTCTGGTTGTATATTTTTGGAACTTAGCCGCTCGGAACGCTTGCATTTTTTTCGCTGTAACAAGGTAAAACACGTTTAATTATGAAATAAACTGAACATATTAATAAAACAGATTCGGTAATAGCTTAATTTACAATCAAAGGAGATCAAGTCGTAGGTAATGGGTAATGAACGCACCTGTTTCCTCATGTTGTATTTTTTAGAACTAGAATGTGGCCCCGTTGTTACCGTATCCTGCATAAAAAAAATAAAAAAAAAAACGTGAATAAGACAGAAAGTGTATACAAATGAACAATAAAAGGGTTAATGTTGTATAGGAACTTACAGTATCTTCATCGTCTAAAAGTTCTAAGCCAGCCTCATCGAGTCCCAAGCGATCTTGCAGTGTTGCAACTAAAAAGATTAACAAGCAAAGGTTAGTAAAATATAACAATTATGAGGTGAACAATTGTTGTGAATACTATAAGTAGTAGAAAATACGTACTTTGTGCTTCCAAGTTTGAATTGATGCGTTCTAATTCGGTGATGCCCTCAGATTTCTTTCTGTCCGCTCTCTGAATTCGATTGATCACCGTGGCTATGAGTTCGGCGGTCGAGATCTGTAAATAAATAAAAAGTAAGATTGGTTCACCCCAAATAAAGTAAAGATAAACAAGAATATGTAAGTGATGATTACTTACGTTAGGATCACACTTAGCAGCTTCAATTAATTGCGACATGACTTCTGCTGTTTCATTGCGACGTTCTCTTTCGTACTGAGCATTGCGTGCGCGCCGTTCTTCCTGTAAACAACAAAAAATATATTAAATAAATAAATATATTCATTAATTAGTCATTTTTGAATGGAAAATATAAGGTGTGAACACGAACCCGTGATAAAGGAATACGGTTTTTGCCAGCCGGTCTGCCTCGACGCCTTGGGACGTCAGATTCATCCAATGTTTGTTTCTGAAATATCAATATATTTTATAATTACACACAAAAATTTTAACAAAATAATAAACAAGGTGCAAGTTAAACTTTATATTCTATTCCTATTTATTTCCATTTCGCAATACATACCTTTGCCTTCACCATTTTTGCTAGGTCTAACTATATACGTAATTCTTGATTTGAATAAATATAATAATTTATATTTCAGAACTCCTCCAGTCGAACTGCACTAATTAGCCGCTAACGAAGTAATGAGTTCAAAATATTTTGGACCCGAGTTTATATACTTACCTGCGCGTACGCAGGGATACCACAAAAAGGGGCGGAGTCAACCTGTGGAAAATCTGCTATTGGTTGGCCGGGGATTATCCATTGTTCTAGGATTCCTATTGTGATTTGTTTCTGGTTAAACGTTAGAGCCAGTTTTGGGTATTTTTTAATGATACAATAGGATTTAAAATGGCATCTAATAAGTTTACAACTTGAAAAGTTAAGTCGTAAGTGCTTGTAATTTTATACGTAGTAATTCCTGGCAGGTTTAAAAAGCTTTGGCGGCTCGTATTGTAGGTATGTGTTACTGTGTAGTTTTGTATCTACCATTTCATTACTGGACACAGTTAGGGTTTGTATTTAAATTATGAAATATTATTATCTACAGGTAGATGGCATGAACATCAACGCGACCACTGATCACCCGGGTAATTGTAAAACTCATTCTTATTCTCACGACGCTGACATTTTTTATGGAAATTAACCTATACCTACCCAACCCACTACTGCAACTCCATATTTATCATCCTTTAAAAAGTAAGGCGAGAATCATCAACATCATCATTTCAGCCGAAAGACACCCACTCCTGGTCATAAGCCTCACCCAAGGCGAGAGAGGGTTGCCATAATTGCCACACTTGGCAGGCGGGTTGGCGATCACAGTATGGCGTAAAATGCATAGAGAGCGTATTAGATTGAAATTCTCTAGTGAGTCCCGTAGTCGCCTTTTAAGACACCCACAGGAAGAAATAGTTAGGTGCTATTCTCGATTCTACGTCCGGCACCACACGGAACGGCGAGAATAGTCATAATCAATATTAAAATAACTCACGAATCTTTCAATAAAGATTATATACAACAAATCGTAGCGATTCTGCTACGGTATGCTACGAGCCTACGCCGTGCTACGCAGAGAGCGCCTACAGCCGTAGGTTCATACCTTCATAATTAAGTCTTCTTCATTTCGTATTTTTAGTGACTAACCTGGTGTCAGAGTTTTAAAGCCGTCCATGGGCCTCTGACTTGGCTTCACATGCCGTCGAAAAATATCTCTCAGGCATGCCGTTTCCTCACGATGTTTTCCTTCACCGTTTTGAAGCAAGTGATAATTATACAATATGCACATGAATCCGAAAAGACAAAGGACTTGGCAATCCGACGGTCACACCACTGCTCATAGTTAAGTATGATGATGTTAAAAAATGTCACTTATTTCTGGCTTTTCACGTAAAAGAAATACTATAGAATACACAGAAATTATAAATAAAACTTGTACAATTTTAAGTACTACGAGGAAAATTATTGCTACATGACAAATAAATCTTAATCCTCGGCCGGCTAATCCCTCTGATCTTTTTAGCATAACAATAGGACACTAATCTGTTTAATGGTCTTAGAAAGATGTTATTTATTGCCGTAGTTATAGTAATTAGCAAATATTGGGTTTAGCACCCGTTTCACAGCTGCGTAATTAGAACAAGGCATGGTATCGGAATTTATTACCTGCATTTTTCTTTAATTGGTGGGTTATTTAGATTTTTAACGTTGTTGCACTTACTTGGACTTGGGATTTTTACCTCATAAGATTGCTAATTTCAGTTTAGAACAATAGGCGCTCGACAATCCGGCGCTCTGTAATCCGACACGTCCAATAGTCAGGCATTTTCTAACTTATGTCTCCTACCATATGCAGGGTGGCAGGGACATCGACGTGAAAACTGATACCATGGATTCAGTACATGATTCTGAACTCCTCTACGTTGAAATTTTTCGTCGGTTATTAAAAAAAAAACAGCCGTGTCATACATTTTGATCGCGTAGGCATTGCACTTTTCTATGAAACAGCTGTTAAAAAAAAAATTACCGACGAAAAATTTCAACATAGGGGGGGTTTCAGAATCATGTACTGAAACCATGGTACCAGTATTCGCGTCGATGTCCCTGCCACCATATCCGTCTCCTACTCTGTAATCAGGTTTAATACAAAAGTGTGATTACGGAGCGCGCGCATTGATCTTTGTCGTTCTGCAGTCCGGTCCAATTCTACGACTAGGTAGTATTACGTAAACGAATAAAGATTTTTTACTGAAAATCTGTGTTAAAATTATTTCTTACTTGCTAGCTGACATTTCCTATAGAAGTCCGGTATAGAATTTCCAATAATCGGCGAAAAAAAAATAGGTGGCAGATTACCGAGCGCCTACTGGAATTATAGGTCCGAAATAGCTGTCAAATATTTCGCTGTTTTGATTAATTTGGCTACTGTATGAAATATGGCTAACTAGTGAACTAAAATATTGATTAGGAAATACAATAATTAATATCTTAACACCGAATATTTAATTTAAGATGTAAAAAAAGGAAACTTTCCAAATGCCTTTTTTTCACCTAAAACGGTTACAACATCAAATTCAGCGTTATAATTGTAATGAATTGTTGATATTCTAGCTCATTAGTTAACGATATTTCATATTTCCATACAGTAATATTGCCAAATTAATCAAAACAGCTAAATATTTGACAGCTATTTGCGACGTTGCCAAGTTTTTGAATGAACGCTGGACCATTATTTTTTTATCTTTTTAAAGATTTTTTTGTGGTTCTCGATATGCTTGTGATCAACGCTCTCTGCTTTTCAATGCCTTGCTACTAATATGGTTTTTCCCTGTTGACTATGATGCGAACCTCTTTTGCTCCACTCTTTAACGGACTACAAAAAAGGAGGAGGTTCTGAGTTCGACGGATTTTTTATTTATATTTATTTATTAACACACTGGTTTCAATAAGTGTTCTGGGGTTCTGACATTTGCTGTTCCCCCTTTTTTAAACATATATTTGTACATAATATTATATATTATAGTGTTAGCTTATATTTCACTCAAAATAAAAGTTCAGCCACTTATTATCTGTCATTTTAGTCTGGGGTTTACTCCAAAAATAAAATAACGATTTAAAGAGGATGGTCAAAGATTACTTACATATTTCTGAGAATCATTATTTTTTCTTCAGACGTCTCTGATTTAGCCTTACGGCTGGTAGAGTCTCGTTAAAACTGATAAATTCCCCAAAATCCCAATATTATGATTTCATTTCCAAGAAGTTATAATGATGGGGTAAAGAATAGTAATCCTCGATGCTTGCAAAAAAAACAGCAAGGGTTATTTCACTTAAAATTAAGGATACAGTAGGTATATTCAAGAAAATTAATTTTTAATTGAATCAATCTGACATCAACTTAAATCGTCCGTTTAATCAAATCAGCTATCTAATTACACGTAATATATTCACTACTCTGTTTCATTTTGACAGTTCAACAACATTAATTGTGTTATTTATGTTGTAGAGCAGTATTTTTTTCGAAGTTATAAAGCAATGGGTTAGCAATCTGTTTCAAAACGATTCAGATTCTGATTGATCGTGTATTACGCAATCAGGGTATTGAACCGTCATTCTTTGTATGAAATGGCTATAACACGGCAATTTGACGTAGTGTGTCAATTTGATTAATAATTAATTTCACTAACTGTAATAATAATAATAATAATAACGTCACTATGTGCTAGCGACAGTTTCGGGGGCCCATTATTGAGTGTGCAAGTCACCCCCTGCCATTTTTCCGTGTACATATAAAACATTGATCAGGCAGGGGCCATAGTCCTTCCATAGTTCCAGGTCACCAGTCAACTTTAGCCACCCAAACCCATAGCCCAATTTATTTTGTTTCCATGTTCTGCAATAGTCCTGCACCAACCTGGGGTTGTCCTTAGGTGCACTTGCGTAGTGCATACAGGGATAATCCTCGGTTGGTGCCTCAATACATAAAAATGTCTAAGGGGCCTCTGCGAGTTGGCTTCGGCCCCTCGTAAGCCTTCCAAAGGTCCGGGACTCCAGGGTCCCGAGAAATGTCAATGACCAAAAAATAATAATAATAATAATATGTTTATTTGCATAAAACATGGTATAAAGGGGTGTTAAATAATACTATATAGCACAAACATGTTTAGCTAGGTTAACAAAGCATGCAAAATACTTAAAATTAAGCAAGTAGACAAGTAGTACATTAATACATGCTACGATTTTTTATAATTTTTTATTATATGACACTGATTTTACATTCTGTGATTACTTTCTCACACACTGACTTATTATTTGTATTTTTTTTGGAAAATTGTCTACTTTTAAAATGTTTGTAAATATGTGAGCACCATGTATCTATCACATAATTAATTTATCTGTCGTTGCTTAATTTTTAATTCTTTTTACGTATTGTGGTATAGTAATTTTATTCTAGGTGCATCGTCTTCACATATAATTATTTAGCTAATGTACCTATACCAAATATTGTAATACATTTTAAAAGAGTAACGGTGATGCCCTTTCTTGCCCATTCTTCTCCATACGAAAACTACCTTTTGGAAGGGGCGACTAGAATCAAATCAATTTTTTGCACGTGCCTTACAAGGGCCTATTTGATATGAATGATTTGACTTTGACATTGATTAAAGAGATAGATAGAATTAAGAGGCTGACAACAGTTAAAGCGCGGTCACTGTCGGTCTGCATATCAAAGAAAGAGAAGCGCGATGACGCAACGCAGATTATTTATTGCAAAATATGAAGCAATCTATACATAGAATAAAATCGAAGCGAAGTCAAAACTGTACATTGAATATTTTTGACAAAATGTAATTGCTACGAGGTCTGGGATCGATTGTAATGCCGAATATACAGTTTTTAGAATTTTTGTCTGTTTGTCTGTATGTATGTTCTGTAATCATATAATTTTAGGCGTTATAACCAGTGATAGCCTAGTGGTGTGACCGTCAGACTGCCAAATCATAGGTCTCGAGTTCGAACCCAAGGCACCCACCTCTGACTTTTCGTATTCATGTGCGTATTGTATAATTATCACTTGCTTCAAAAACGGTGAAGGAAAACATCATGAGGAATCGGCATGCCTGAGAGATATTTGTCGACGGCATGTGAAGCCAAGTCAGAGGCCCATGTGGGCGGCTTTAAAACTCTGACACCTCACTAAATACCTACAAATTAAAAAACTACAAAATAAAACTTGCGTTTAGCTCCTATAATTCCCTTTAACAGGAGTTTAAAAATAAAGGTAGGTAACTTTTACGTAAACTCCATCCAGTTACGTTGTTTATCTAATATTTCGTTGTGTATCGGGTGCAGTACTCTTGTTTGCTGTATAAATAAGCATCACAGTATCGAGTTACGTCGCCGGAGGCTGTAAGGAGCTTTTTCTTCGATCGTATATCGGTTCGTTAACGGAGGACGCGAGCTCGCGTTGCCGCGTATTATGTGCCGGGTGCAAGATGTAACATGCTAGCGATTTTAGGAGAATGGACTCATTTGTAGTTGACTGGCTGTTGCCCGCGACTTGGTCTGCGTTTTTATACAAACTAGTGGTCGCCCAGACAACGAATTTCAACCATAATTCATTCAAATGTCATGATTCTAAGGTAGCCATCTTGTGTCAAACGCTGTCAAACGCATGGTAGTGTGCGTGATTCAGAAAGGGGTACCTAGTCCTGGACACGGTTCCCATTGTCTGGAGGTTCCTCTCTCTGGAGCCCTGACCGCGTAGCTTGGACCCTGTTCCCGATATCGGTGGGCTATTATTTTTATATTTTTAAATGTTTTTTTAAATTTTATATCTAATATTTAAAAATGTAATTTATAAGTGTTTTAAATGAAATAAAGAAAATAATAATACCAGCCTGTTACTGTCCTTGTGGAGGCGATTGGCGGCAGTGATCTCTCGTGTCCAGCCCTGGTCCAGGCTATGGTAGGGCGCGAGAGGGCGTGGGAAGCCGTCACCTCCTTCTGCGAAGCAGTTTTGCTCGCGGAGGAGACGCAGCGCGTGAGGGAGAGGCAAATGTCGCACCCTCACGCCCCTAGCCGCAGCAGGAGACGCCCTGGGCTTCGGGATTCGCAGGCCGATTCCCGGCCACAGCATAACTTATGAAATGGCACAGTTGTGTCATTATCAAAATTAAATTATGTCCCAAACTGCAGTATCGCAGTTCGAGACTTATGATCTCGATCGATACTCCGAAACCCAACGCACGATTGTTTTGCGACAACCGACTTCGAGGACTTAATATAGCTAAAGTGGGGTGATATAAAATAATACCAGCATATTATTGTCCTACTGGAGGACAAAGGCCGTTTTCATAAAGAGAAGGCACTAGCATTGATCACAATGCTTGCTCAAGACGGGATGGTGATTTCAGATTTATATTAACTATACGAGTAAATCCAGTTCTCCTAACGATGTTTTTCCTTCACCGATATCAGTAATGTCCAAGATAAAGAAATGCATTATGGTGATATGATTTGCATATCTGCTGTTACTATGAGACTCAGCGTGTACTGTACGCTGACGCTCATGGCTTTATCGCGTTTCAGGTGAGCGGGTAACGGTAGGTACGTATTGCTTTGTCGCTACGGCGCGCGCTGCAGTTGTCGTATCGCTAACAAGCGTTCCTACGAGGGCTCTTGTTCCAGTAAATACATTTCTGTTGCGTACATTATATACAATGTATACTTTACTTTCTAAAAGTAACGTACATTTCTGTAGTCTTGCATGGTCTGATTGAAATGAGGACGGGTTTGGAGTATTTTTGATGTATTTTCCTTTGCAACTTGTCTGTAGGGCGGAAATTGGATTTATTTTGGAATCAGAGATTTAAAGTTTTATGGAAGAACTATAGAGTTGTTGATATTATTATGTGGTGTACAGATTGTGACTTAGTTACATAATCTACTATGCGTGGTTCTTAACAGTTTGTTTCTTAAAATAAATAAACTAAGCATATTTCTTAAAACCCGTACGGCCGCGTCCTAACCGAAAGCGTTTGGATAAATTATGACATAAAAACGCGACTTGATTGATCGCGCGACTACGTCATATTAGTATAAAAGAGCGCGAAAATCTCGTTTCGGTTAGGACGCGGGGTAAAGGTTTCATGTCATTACGGGTTTTCCGAGAACAAGACAACACATAATCTGTAAAAGTATAAATTAATAGCAGACGATGTTAACAAATTTTATCCGCCAATTCACTCAGGAGTCAGTTGGTAAGTCCTTTGCTTTAAAGCCCAATTTCAGCAATGAAACTGAATGCGATCAGCACATCTAAGCTGCGTTCAAGAACTGTCAGTGTCATCATCCCGACAGCTCTTGAACGTGGTTTAGATAATGTTGATCGCTTTCAGTTCCATTTGTGAAACCCTTAATCTTTTAAAAACAATGCTCGTGTTTCCTTCACAAGTTTGTTAGTTTATCGTTAAGCTGTTAAAAGGATCAAAGGAAAGGTTTCCTTAGTATTAAAGGAGTGCACTGTACGGCTTCTTTACTTATTTTATTTTACAGCAACAAGTTGAAAAGGCTAGAGAAACCTTAAGAGGAAGTAAATTGTAGGAAGTACGAGCTCTGCTCGGGTGAAAATAGAGAATACTCATTTAATAGTATAGGATAGTTCATACTAATTCTATGCTGCCATTATATTGGGTACTTACTAATTCCTTGCTGCCATGTCATTATTAGCCATCTTGTTCTAAACTTTGGGCGATCGACCTCTGCTCGGATGAAAATAAGGAGAAAACAGATTTCCCAGATGTGAAACCTAGCTAGATCGATTTTTCGCCCCCGTAAACCCCTATATTGCACGTTCATCGAAATCGTTATAGCCGTTTTCGAGAACGTGATTATAAATATATGCAATGTCGCCTATGGGCATGTGCCCGCCTGTATTTTTTCTGAATATTCATGACTAATTACCGAAAATTAACTTAAAAAGGGGGTCTATCAATATTTTTTTTTTATAATATATGATTTTATGATATTTTTTTTTTTTTAATAATATTAAAAAATAATAATGAGGAAAACTGAAAACAATTAAAGATAGACCCTACTTCTTTAATTTTTTCTCATTATTATTTTTTGTTAAAAAATCTGTATTTATTATAAAAACACAAGTGTAAGTCCATAAAATCATAGGGGTTATTAATAATGAGAATAATAAATATATTAATTAATAATATTAATAAACATAATAATTAATAATATTAATAAACATAATAATGAGAAAAAATGAAAAAAATTAAAGATGTAGATCGAATAGATCGAAAATTAAATAGTTTTTTTTCAATTTTTCTCATTATTATTTTTTGTAAAAAAATCCGTATTTATTTTAAGTTTATTTTCGATAATTTTTCATGAATATTCAGAAAAATACGGGCACATGCCCATGGGCGACATTGTATATACAAATATTGCTCATTTAATAGTATAGGATAAACTGTGATCATATAAACATAACATCACGCCTGTATTTCCGAAGGATTGGGCAGTGATATACACTAAGTAATATTGTAAAGAGAAAAGCTTTATATTTTTGGTTTGCAATGAATAAAATCAAAAACTACTGGTCCAATTTAAAAAAATATTTCACCAATAATAATACCAGCCTGTTACTGTCCCACTGCAGGGCAAAGGCCTCTTCTCATATAGAGAAGGCACGAGCATTGATCACCACGCTTGCTCAAGACGGGTTGGTGATTTCAGACTTATATTAACTATAAGTCCAGGTTTCCTCACGATGTTTTACAAAATACTTACCTATTTATAATATTAGTGTTGATCCAGGATGAAAGATTGCCTATGTGTTTCTCCTGCTCCCAGGCTACCTATCTGTTTTTCACAACGATAAGTTTATTATATTTCAGACTTATATGAAATATAAGAGCAGGTTTCCTCACGGTGTTTTTCCTTCACCGATGTCAGTAATGTCCAAGATAAACTCAGAAAGTACATATGAATTGAAAAAGTCACATTGGTACTTGCCCGGATTTGAACCCACAACCTCGTGCTTGAGAGGCGAGGCCTTAACCACTGGGCCATCACGACATAGACCACGAATAAAATGCTATATTATCACTGAGTAATATAGGCTATAATTTATGGAACTATCATGCGGGCGCAGCCGCTGGCGAAAGTAAGTAATATAATAAACTAATAAATGTATTTTCGGTTAATCGTCTGAGAGAAAAGGAATGTTTGTATGACCATACGGTTTTTTGTGTTTGTAAATAAATATAAAACGATTAATAAAACATTGGGTATCAAGAAAGTATCCTTGGGGTAGCAGGCTTATGAGCGATTGCTTAGCTTGGTCCAGGGATCAATCCACGAGATAAAAGGGTAGTTGATTGGGTTTTGTCATTTAAGAAGTTCTTGGTAGCAGCCGTCTGGATTTGTATCCGATTACTGTAATTCGCTTACAGGCCCGTAGATATTTTAACAAAATTGGCGATATTTACTGCGACCTACGTAGGTAAACCTCGGGGTAGGTCCCTTTATAACTCAATACATATTATAAATAGTTTATATCAATTGATATTATAATATTATGGATAGTATTATAAATTGAATACTTACTCAATATTATAATACAATAAAGTACAAATTTAGGATATAAATTTAATACTCAATATTATAATATTATAGATAGCTTTCAAAATAAAAAGCACGTTTCTGATATTGCGATTTATTCACTCTCAAAGTATAGGTGTACTACACTAACTTAGTAATTTCAATACCAGCATTTTGCAGCCAGTATATAAACTCGTTGTAATGATCATAGTTACTCTCAATACAACGTTCTTCAATATCTCCTAAGATGTTAACCAGAGATGTAGTGAACTTAGAGAGGGCTTCTGTTTGAGCAGCGTTCTGAAACACATGATATCATAAGTAAATATTAATAATCCATGCCCAATACGTCTTGATTCCATGATCTGCAATAGTCCTACTAACGGGGGTTGTCCTTGGGTGCACTTGCCTAGAGCAAACAGAGATAATCGTCGGTTGGGGCCTCAACACTTAAAATTGTCTCAGGGGCCTTTGCGAGTTGGCGTACGTCTTCCAAAGGATTCCAGAGTCCCGAGATATATCAAAGATTTTTAAATAATAATAATGTGGGTGTATTAGATACTCTTCTGCCTATCCCTTCGGGAAGTACAGGCGTGGTGTTGACTTTCAAAGAGGAGGAGGTTATATGTTCGTCGCGTATGTATGTTGTTTTTAGTTATGTCCGTTGATTTCTCCGTAAATTGTGGACCAATAAAAAAAAAAAAATTGTATGAAAGGGTATGCTCCCAAGTTGGTCCCATATATATTTTATTAACTTTGCTTGGATAGTTTTTGAATAAGATTCAATAATATGTATTTTTCCCACTTAGTATTTGTGGATGATATGATGATAACTTCCTGTCACTGTTATTTACATAGCTGGTAGTGGTGTTCGAATTTGTGTGGGGTAGGTACCACAACAAAAACTGGCAAAAAACGAAAATTCAAAACTAAAGACACCGACTTCCGAAGTTAAAGTTATTTTCCACTTTGTAGTGTTTTTTTTGGAAGTCGGTTGTATTTTTTTTTGTTAAAAGTTTTTTATTAATAATAATATTTATGGGTAACTGGTGAAATGTGGGTTTACGTACTATAAGTACTTACACCTCTGCCTATTCCATCGGGGAATAGCAGCGTGATATTTTGTTATGTAATAAATATGGATTATTTTGGAAGGAAGGAAGGCTGAAGGTATATGTTATAATGTACTTAATAAAAATCGTAAATTCACTGATAGAAAACGCACAGCCTCAACCTCTTGATTCAAGATCAAGAGGTTGAGGCTGTGCGTTTTCTATTAGTGAATTTACGATTTTTATTAACACGTAACACGAAGCATGAAATTTTGTATAAGAGTTCTTTATTTATCGACAATGAGCACTAAGGATTGTTTTTTTAACATCCCCTAAAGGTGTTAAATAGGAGATTAAAGTTTGTATTGAAGTTTATAATTTTTAACAAAAGAAAATCGGAGCACACATGGCTCATCGGACATGACTTGTTATTCTATAACTTTCCTAAACTACAGAACTTTTGAAATGACAAAAAATAGTCAAGGTTGTTTTTTATAGACCAAAACTCTATAAAAAAAAAACACTTGAACTAAAATGGTCTCGTAGCAGATCTTATCGTCTACGACTGCGTAGCTAGCGTAGCGGTGACGTCAGCTACGGCGTAGCAACTGCGCAATATTTTTTCTTCACAACGAGTGTCGTGACAGAAGCGCTAAAGTAAATATCCGTTTTTTTCCAGTACTTGGCTTGTGTAAATAAATAAGGCGCTATTCGTTTTGAGTAAACACTCATGGAGAGAGAATTCAGTCATACTTGACTAAAAACTTTCGTAACTTATCTAAGTATGGACAGTTATGAGTATCTCAGCAACTCAGGGTACCGCAGTTCACTGCTGACACCTAAGTTTCTTTCAAGATGAGCCGCAACATCCAGTTCTTCGCCATTTTCTTACCATATTATCATCTTTTGCGATCCCCACTCAAGGACTCGTCTGTTCCAGTGGCCTGCATACCTCAGCAGCCAGTACCTCGCAGTCGATACCTCAGTAGGTAGTAACCTACCACTTTAACTGACTCTCTTATTTTCCCATCTGTGCTATTCAGTCATCTATGTTCCGAGGTACGAAATTCGGGAGTCAACTTTTATATTTTCATACTAACAGTATAAGTAACAACAGCAGACGCAGCCAATCGGCGCAGCATCATGAGCTCGCAGCGCCGCACATGTGCCCGCGCATCCTCAAGCAGCGCCTCCAACGTTCGCGCCTCACCCGGCGCCACCGGCACTATAGATGTGGCGCCGATAGAACATGCGCCTAACGAGTCACATACTTCCACCCACACGAAAGTACCGCCTTCTGTAAAGTGATTAATTAATTTAATTTTACCCATCTCTTTGTGTATTGGTTTTGCTGCTTAATCCATTAGAATTACTTATATACTCTTTGATGTTCAAATATTTTAAAATAATTGTTAGCGAAACTTAGAATTCACATGATTTTAAAAAGCTTAATCGGCATAAACACAAGTCGCATGTATACAGGAATTTTTCTTATTTATATTTTGCTATTTTTTATCTACAAAGCTAATATTTTTGAGTGGTACTACAACAATTTCTTTACGGAACGAGTCGTATAATAATTACTAGCTTCTGCCCGCTACTTCGTCTGCGTGAAATTTTGGCCCTCGACCCACCGCGTCGCATCGCATCGCCCGTTTACGCTATTACATCGTTTTCGCTTGGCATTCTTTCTGATTTTTTTCATTTTGCGCGGCTTCTTAAGGTCGTAGGGTGATGTTTCATAGCCTATAATGTTCCACAAGCATTGGGCTATCAACGGCAAAAATATTTTTTCAAATCCGACTGATAGTTTCAGAGATTAGCGCTTTCAAACAAACAAATTCTTCAGCTTTATTGTATTATTATATAGATTAACGATTGGTTAATTATAGAAACTCTAACCCAGTAGGTATGGGTCGTTACGTGATTTTCGCGAAACGTAACGTAACTAGTTACTTCGAAGGCGTCACCTGTTTTGAAAACAGGTGATTTTAGTAACTAGTTATTTTTCAAATTTTATTCGGTGATTCAGTATTACAGTTATTTGCGAAACGAAAATATAAATGGTTACTTATGTAATACGTTACATATTTATAGCTTTAAGTTTTTAAACGAATAAGTTTTTGTAGCTACATAAGTAGTTACATTATTAACGTATTAACGAAATACTAATACAAATGAAATGCATCGAATAATGTATTATAATAATGAAAGTTATGCAGGCGTATTTAGAAGTTCATTTGATTGTTTGTGTATATATTATTTGAATTATTTACAATTCGATGTTTTTTTTGCACGTTTTAGGTTTTTCTCTATTTACACTTTTTCAATAGTCTAGTTGGCGTGCGTGTGCATGTTCGGACTTAATCGTGTCACCACTTCGGACTTCGGGAACTTTCGGCTCGCTTTGCCGGTCGGTCAGTACCAGTAGGCTAGTAACCTGTCATTTCACGCGCGAAAGAAACAACATGCGCTCGCAACGTATTTTGGTTTCGTTTCTCTCTTTTCATTCGATCACTGCATTGCTATGTAACTAGTTACAAAAATCACGTGTTTCTGTGTAACTCGAAACTAGTTATTCGGTTACATGCCCCGTAGCCAGTTATTGTAACGAGTGACGTGAAATAACGCCCATACCTACAACCCAGCATGATCTTCTTGGTGGCAGCAACGTCCTCGTACTTACCAATATAAGGCAACAGAGTCTCAATCGCCATGTGCTCGAGGTACGACCCCAGCAGTAGGGTGTCATTATTGGTCAGATCTACGAAGAAGGAGTACCTTAGAGGTCTGCTAGTGTCCACTACAGCTAGCGTGCTGAGGCGAAATACTGTTTCCATAGCTGTACCGATTTCTGGCATTACCTAGAAAATAAGAATCAGGAGTCCATGAGTTACTTGACTCAACAGCAATCCATTACCGGGATAGATGGCCAGGAATTTGGTTAAAAAACTTCTATCGAAACTTCTGATATACATTTACAACGTTTGTTGACAAATCTAAAATCTTTCTTTCTTTTTCATGTGGTTAAGGACTAACCTGGTGTCAGAATTTTAAAGCCGCCCATGGGCCTCGGACTTGGCTTTACATGCAGTCGAGAAATATGTCTCTGGCATGCCGGTTTCTTCAAGATTTTTTCCTTCACCGTTTTTGAAGCAAGTGATAATTTTACAATACGCACATGAATCCGAAAAGGTAGAGGTGCATGCCTTGGGTTCGAACTCGAGACATGACTTGGCAGTCCGACGGTCACACCACTAGGTTATCACTTCTCTAAATACTTGAATACTTTCTAACTAAAATATATATATTATGTACAAGTATATAAGGAAAATATAAAGGGAAGAAGCTCGTAGGGCATCAAACAATTCGTCCGCATCGCTGGCAGTGGGAACAGTGCCCAAGGCCAAAAGGCTGGCAATGTTGCCACGTTGTTATTACACTTCCGATAATACTTTTTGAAGTACATTTTAATCAATACCCATTATTTTGATCATTTTGATAAAGTATCAACCATAGATAGCCAGCGACACGTTTCGTTTGCAAATTCATTTGAAATTATTAACACGTAATTATTAAAACTCACCAGAACATACCCTACATTAGGCTTATCATTGAGTAGAAAAATAACATCAGCATACACTTCTCCATCACCGGTGCAGTTGTCCTCTTTCACACAGTGGCACTCCGCCACCACCCTTACTCGGCCCGCTCTGGCGTCCATATCGGCAGACACCGACTTCCAACTGGTCTCATTGGTGTAATCTGTCAGCTCGCTCAGAAAGTTCTCTTCAAGGGAATAAAAGTTTATCGGCTCCGATATACGCGTGCCGTGCTGTTGAGAGTTACAATCGATCAGTTCGGAAATATAAAGAATATTTACTCTTAGTGTAGGTAGGTAGTCACGAAAATGAATTGTTAAGCAAATTGACTGCCAACTTAAATTGTCTGTTTATTCAAATCGGGTCTCCCTTGTTTCATCGAAAAGAAATTGCCAAATTATCACTTCCCAAACAATTTTCCGCATAATTTCATTTGCCAAATTATTACTTAGCAAAAAATCTCTTCGCAAATAATTATAACGCAAATGTAATGTTTTGCAAGTGAACGTTTAAACAATAACTTGTTTACCAATTAGTACTTTTACCAATTATTATGTAGTCAAATATTTCAATTGGAATAACTCATTTTGGAAATGGAATTAAACATTTATCCTTTTTTTTTCATTTTACGATAAATAAAGACGTATCCAAGGGTGCTTTTTCCACTTTGGACAAATTCTAAACAGGTAATAATAATATTAAGTAGTGTATACAGGGATAATCGTCGGTTGGTGCCTCAAAATGTCTAAGGGGCCTCTGCGAGTTGGCTTCCGCCCCTCGTACGCCGTCCAAAGGACCGCGACCCATGGTCCCGAGATTTCTTGACCAATATTAATATTAACTATTCTGGTAATATTTTTTTTTTGTTACTAGCATTTTTTTAAATAGTTAATCTCGTCTTACTAATTCAGTTTCGGGTAGCCTGATTTTTTTCCAAAATTTAGTAGTTCACATTTTTAACCTAACCTAACGATTATTTTCCCTATACGTAAGTAGTTCCATCACTAACTGACCAAACGTTTTTTGTCTAAAGATTGTTTGCTGTAATAAATCATTTGATTAAAGACCAAATGACTAAATGACATTATCCTTGATAATACAAACATTACAAACTTAATGTTTATTTTTTATTTAAACAAGTTTTAATTGTTGAATACTCCAATGGATAATGATTTTCTTTCTTTTTGGTAGTAACATTCTATTAATCTCTCAAATACATTGCAAATTAGTTTTGTATAATTTAGAAGCATTTTTTAAAAATTTGTAAATGTGAGCACCACGGAGCCGTTTGTATTTTTTAAAAATGTATTAAGATGTACATACTCTGAACTACCATGATCTTTCAAGTCAACATGACTTGAAAGATCATGGTAGTTCAGAGTATGTCATGCTCACTTAAATGTCTCGCTGGTGGTGGCGAGTGTGTTGGATCATTCGGTTCCCTACAAAATGATTGAGCTGAATGGTGCTGATCCACGCGTCATATTCGTGAACGGGCGCCGTCAGTTGTGACTGGTCATCTCTTATCTGCCATGGCTTATTTTTAATCTTATATTTTATTTTATTTTGATTATTTTTTGTACATTGTTCTCACATATAGAAGCAGCAAGAATAATGTACCCAGAATTTTGTAATTTTCTATATTTAAAAGAGTGTCCTCGGAGTTTCTGGCCCGTTCTTCTCCATAAAGATCTACGTTTTGGAATGGGCAACTAGCTTCAACTTTCTGACTAACCGACGCGACTATTTGACAATTCAAAAGTGCCTGTAAATGGTTTAATTGAAATAAATGCTTTGAGTTTGAAATATTCTGTCAAGTAAAAATTTGACCAAATGAAAATGTGCGTATAAAAATCATTCCAAACATTGCATTGGTATAAAAAAGGCTGCTAAAATTTGTTTGGGTAGTGAAATTTTGGCAAAATCTATTCAGTAAAACGGCAGGATCCCATTCAAATTACAATTACTGTTACTCTTTGACAGTTGTAAATGGCTGTAATACGGAAAATTGATGCAAGATGTCAATGTTCTCAGTAATTAATTTCCCAGACCGTATATTCCTGCACGCCGTTTCCTCAGACCCCATGGGGGTCGTTGGGAAACAGGTGGTGTGAGTTTATGTATGTTGGCATATTTGTAAACATTGAATGTTAGCTCAGCCTTGATCTAAATATATGATAACGTTTAGTCCCAGTTCCCAAAAGTTCGTTCTTTTATACTTTTACAAGATACCTAATATTATTACACGTCTGTCAGAAACAATTTTAATTACAGTTAGCCCATTCGCATGGACGTAAAAATATCGCGGCAGGATTTTATCGGGTACTGGATTTTCAACTCTCGGTGTTGAGCCAAGCATTGACAATCCATCCAAATAAATGTCGTGGCCAGATCATTGCTACACAACTAAAGCTTTGTCACAATCTACACAATCTCAAAAATACACAATCTTTATGATATTACTTTATAAACCAAGTTTTGTTCTTATTTACCAGCTTCTAAGTTCTATTTTGCTTATTTCACGACTGGAAACTTATGTAAGTACATTATTCAGCAATAAAAATGTAAATGAACGTAATGAAATACAGTAGCACTTTTCACCTCTGACCGCTTTCCATAAAGCCGGCATTTCGCTACGTAAATAAACATGAAAAAGCTGACCGCTACGTACTTATGACACGCGATGTAGCACCTACTTAACACGCGGCCCACACCTCGCTAATAAAAACAATATTCAACTAATTCCAGTAATATCTAGATTCGTTTTATAATACTTGCGAAGTTTTTAATGTACCTAAGGGTGGCCCCTAAGGCTGCCTTATCGATATTGGGACTGGGCGGGTCACACTTATTGGATGCGTTAAGACAGAAGAAAAAAAAAAAGATGGGTCAGGACTGTCACACACTGGACAGTCTGAGACGGGGGCCGTCACCGAGTTAGGCCTAAGAAACGCTGGCCTGACCGATTGGCCGGAGAAAGCACAACATAAAGAAAACTGGAAAGTTATCCGCCTTCGTACTTTTTTGAGTGTGAAAAGTTTAAATAAATAAATAAAGTTATGGAGGAGACCTTTGCCCAGCAGAGGAACACCATAGGTTTTAAACAAAAAAGGGGGACCACAAGAACTGTTATTTAGTAGGATAATCTATTATTTTAAATTCTTAGCAGTGAAATAATATTTGGGTCTGTAAATTATATTTATTATTCTTTTGTTCGTTCAAGTAGTTTTAAAATGTGGTTTAAAAAATGGGTTTTTTTCTAGGCCATCTACATTTTTTTAGAGTGGAGGATTTATTCATTAAGAATGGAGTAAGTATCTTTCTATTCCAAAGACACTATACCATTGTTTTTTGTTTATATGTACATTATATTCCAAAGACAATAACTTGTTTTTTCTTTCTACATTATCGGCATAATCGTGTTTAAAAATGGCTGATTATGCTAAAAATGTTTAAACAAGACATTTATCGTTGTTAAGTGGGTGATAGACGTGCGAACTTATAGTACGCGGTTTTTAAGTTCGCAAACTTACTCGGCTCGCCGTCGCGCGTCGGTGACACACACGAAGCTTGCTCACACTGTATCGCGATGTTGTCGAATTTTCTGAACCAAACTAATTAAACAATACACAAATGTCGGCTCGCTATTCGTGGCGATGACAAACGTAAGAAACTACGAACCAAGGCGGCTTACGTGCAAAATTTCAAACCTGTTGGATTGCCGACGAACTTTAAAGTACGCGTTCTTAGTATGACACACGGGCGAAAAAGGTCGCCGAGCCATAAGTACGCGTACTTAGCTCGCACGTCTATCACCCCTTTTAGATAGGGTTTCATCAAATTTATTTTAAAGGACGCTTGAATTTTTATGAATAAGTTAGTAGTAAAACAATAATAGGTTCAGGAAGCTTACCTCGTTATCATCGCAGATGTCAGTGGCAGTAGAGAACTCTGATACTAGACAGTGTTGACTCCTAAAGTACCAAGTGATGGAGCACCCTGGTACTACGTTGCTTATGTTAGCTTTGATAGTTACGACACTACCCTCGTTCAGAATTCGAGGCATTTGTAGCATCTGTAGAATATTTCCAGTTTATCAGAAATGTTCGCAGGAAATTAACTTGGTATCTAATTTAAAGTACGAAGTTACAGTATGATTCAGCAGAAAAAGTTTCGGTGAATCAGTTAGCTAGGAAAAAACAATAAAAAAAAATTACTAAGGCCTGATACACGGGGTGATTTAATTGCCAGCACACCATAAGTTAAAGCAAAAATAAAACGTTTAGACGATACAAGTAATTTGTTGCTTGAATCTTATTACATGCCCCAGGCAGAAACTTGCCTCGTGTAAATGGGGCTTAAGACTTAACTAGATATTACACAACTTTGTTGAATGATTATTAAGCTTTGATAGAAGTAGGTACAGTATTTATGTACCTGTATGACGGGTAGTCTGGGCTCCTGAGCAGTCACGTGAGCTATGGCCTGATCAGCCACAGACTGGCCCAGCACAGTCACCGTCAAGGATATTAAGTACCTGAGCAATAACAAAGATTTATTGTACAAAGTCAGCACAAATCTGCAAAATATCAATGCGATTAGCAACAAAATTTTGTACGACAAACGGTGAAGGGAATTAGCGAACCTGGCAGCAAAAATCTCCAGATCCGAACTAACCCACGATCTCTTACCGATCAAAACAATGGGAATTTCATTACTAATTTTATATTTACACCATAATTTTTTACCTACTAAACAAATGATCGATGGACGAGTCGAAAATGTGTGGAGGAGTTACTGGTACATGAAGGCGCTAATGAAGAGCGACCTTCCTATCTCACTAAAGCGCAAGCTCGTCGTCATGTGTATCCTGCTTATTCTAACCTATGGCGCTCAGAGTCCAAACTCAAGGTTTATCAAAGAGCAATGGAGCATAACATATTAAAATCAGCTTGAACGTAGAAGGCACAGAATAAAGAAAATTTTAAAAATATGGGAGAGACTTACCAAGGGATAAATGAAAAAAAAAAAAAAACCTGATGCGACTGTAGTGGTCATTTTCTACATGGCGGTCGCGTACCTATAATTTTGGACTCTAAGCAATTAGTCTAGCCAGGTTCAGACTGGTCAATTAGTAAATGAAAAAAACAATTAGTTTATTGTAGGTAATAACTTACTCGCCGACGTAAGACAATCCCGATGGGAAAGATAATGTGCCCTCGTCATCGGTTTCGTAAAATGTATCGACCGGCTCACCGCCAAATGTGCATTCCCAGGCTATCTACAAAAGTTTATTGTGCTCAGTTTAGTGTATATGCCCTAGGCGTAGGCACTTACGCTGCATAGATGCATACGCAGTGTACGCCAGTGTTGCGTAGACGTACGTGTATCGAAAAATACGTTTCTGAGTAGCGTCTACACTGCATACACGTTCCATGCCATCGCGTACGCCTAAGTTCAGTGTTTTATAAATATAGGGACAAGATAAGTTTTAATTTTTAAAGTTTGTCAACAAACTACATAATTGTTAACTTACGAGCTTTATATTTAAGTCAGATTTCGTAAATGCACAAGGACAATTAAAACTTTCGACTCCACCCACTTTTCATAGAACTCATACGCTATGCCGCCATACATATTGGAAGTGAACCCTCCGGGCGGGTTACCGGCATTACCATTGCGCTAAAGTTAACCATCGCGGAGGATCGAGGGCAGTAGGTTTAAAACCGTGTTATAAAATACTGTAAAACGAAGTAAAATTGTGTTTACAGGGGGTCTTTTCGCTATACGTTGTTTCCAACCTATTAAATTATTTGTGAATATTTGTAACCGTGTTTTTTTTTTTTTATAAAAATGCTTGGCTTTAAAAACCAACGCATAAACTAATAAACCATGTTAAAGTATACATCAAATTTTATTTTCACGGTTTAGAACGCTGTATTCGCTAAGAAAAACCTACATTTTAAAATGAGCCCTCCGCGAGGGCTCTCGGCATCCCATATGCCACTAGGTGAACTCTCCAGGAGGGCACCCGGCACTGAAAGTGTTAAATTACCAAAAAAAAGGTCAAAGTATAATGTAGGTACACTCACTGTCATACCCTCATCCAAATAGTCCAGTTTGTTGATGTCAGTGTACAGTTTGAAAGGAGTCTCAATAGATATGACCAACAGGTCGACGTTGAAGTTTATACTCAGGCTTCGATGTAGCACACGGAACGGTAGACTATTCTGAAATAGGCATCTTACACTAGTATTTTCACAATTTTTTAGAGGTATGAAGAACAGGGTGTAAAGTTCACTCATCCTCTATAGAAAACGGAGGATCCTCCGACCAGACGGGTGTCGTGTCTGGGGGCCATCTGCCCAGTCGGGAGCTTGTATATATGTCGATCGCACGGTAAACTCTAATTGCGCGATGCAGGATTTATGTGACGTCAGGATGTTGTGTGACGTCAGGTCTTTGATGTGTAGTTCGCATGTGGCGATGTAGATGCCGCCACAATGTCTTACTTTACAGCTAAATTCTACAACAATTGTACAGTATTTTCATAGTTATTTTACCTCTGCTTTTGCAGTACTGCCAAAATCACAGTGATCCTTAAACTCAGTACAATACGGTTACTTTTGGGTAGCTGCTATCAAAGGGACAATAACTGTAAGTCCTGTACGACTACTACTCATTGTTCGACCATTAAATTCAGCTTAAAAATACCAAGAATCCAAGAAGCAATAAAAAGAAAATGTTTTATTTTTAATCTACTTAGTTTCAAAACCTTGGAATAGGTTTGAAGTCAGCTGACCGGTATTAAATTGAAATTTCAGAAATTGGTTCATTTTATTTTTATTCTTTCGACAAGCAACCACCTTACCTGTGTAATGAAGTCCCCGTTAGAGTACTTATACACTTGACATAGTACGTCATAAGACTGTCCCGGAGTCAGGGTGTTAGCCTGGATGACCAGCCGGGAGCCTTTCATGTCTGACATGGCTACATTGTCTTCAGGACTGGTCACAGTCCACACAAACTGTAGGAAATAAATTTAGTTTTAAGATATATTTAATAATATAATAATACCTACCAGCCTTCTATTATCCCTCTGCAGGGCAACGGCCTCTTCTCATCCAAAGAAGGCACGAGCATTGATCATCACGCTTGTTCAAGACGGGTTGGCGATTTCAGACTTATATGAAATATAAGAGCAGGTTTCCTCACGATGTTTTCCTTCACCGATGTCAGTAATGTCCAAGATAAACTCGTAAAGATAAATAATTGTAGAAAAGCTACTTTTTGTAAGAAAAAGTTATATTGTTTATGGCGGCTCTACACTCCTGTCCGAGTACTCGCGCTATGTCTTGTGAAAAAGTCTCGAGCAAGCAAGGGGCATAAGCCCGAGTGCGGCCATGTACGCCTAGTTCGCCTAGTTCAGTTGAAGTTGTGAACCCCGAGAGGATGGACACAGACAAAAACTAGCTGCTATATATAAAAATTTAAAAAACCCACTCATTGTTCCACGACATTTTGCAAAACACAAAACAACTTGTGTTCTCTGTTAATCGGCGCAAGCGACAAATGTGACATAGGATGGAGGGCGAGGAGGATCGCCAAGACACACCTTGCACTCGGCCTGTCTCGGTATGTCTCGGCGAGAGTGTATAGCCGCCATTAGACATTATTAACAGGAAAACGTAGTTTGGAAGGTACTGTAAAATTCTTCAGTTAGCTAAATTAGTCCAGGACTAACTTCACACTACGTATTTAAAAAGTTTCATTGGTAACGAGTAATTTAAAACAGTTTGTTATTTCAAGTTTTCTGTAGCAGCTGCATATACTTTTGCAAACTGGTTCAATTTAACGTAACAACAACTAAATTTAATTTAATTAACACAAGAATTCATAACCGCCTCTGGGTTAACTGGCTACAAAAGCAAAGCTTTGAAAATCTCATTTGAGTAAATTAACTTTAATAGAAATTAAAACGAAATTTTTGATTTATTGACGTTGGTAAGATGAAGGTACCACAGAAATAGTATTTTTTTTTTTGTTGAGATAATTTGTAATGGATGGAGCTTACTCGTATTGTTCACTAGCTATCGCCTGCGGCTACGCTCGCGTGGAGATCGGAAATCATCTCACGTGAACATTGTACCGGAATAAAAAGTATCCTATATGTTAATCCAGGTTATAAACTATCTGTGTGCCAAATATATAATCCAAATTCGTTCAGCCGTTTTTGCGCGATTGAGTAACAAACATCCGAAACACACAAACATACAAACTTTCACATATATAATATTAGTAGGATATTATTTTACTACATCCAGTGAAACCATAGGATGGACTACGCCGTAAAAGAGAGCCACTTGAGAGGTTTCAGTTAAAACCGTGGTGTCAGTCACACGTTAAGGTGCAACTACCTAGTGCCTCACCATCACAGGGACTAATCCATGGTTATGGGTTGGCAATGACAAAACGTAGGTACTCGAATCCTTGCTTGTTCTGATCACTTTATCAGTCTGTTACTGCCACGCTGTGTGCGTTACCAGATGCAAAACTCAAAATAATGTCTTACAAAAACTTTTTTTAGAAACTGTTTTTGCCAAAAGGCCATATTAATAATTCAGTAGTCTAATGTGACTGAAAATCACTAGACCTGGTTTTAGGATATTTAAAAGTCCCGACGAAGTTTCGAGGTCACTCTAACTCCTACTGTTGTAACGAAATGCAGGTAAAACATTTTTCATTTTACAGCAACAAGAAAAATGAAAACCCAAATCTTAAATACTAACATAATAATCATGCGTCCTGTAACACTCTGTGACTTGGGCCTCCAGCATGTAGTCTATATCAGCATAGGCCAGCTGTCCACCAATCAGAACGATGGAGAACATGTCTGATTGGCCTTCAATGAGGAGCTCCGGGTCTCCGTCGATGTTGTCGATTTGGAACATCTTCTCTGTGCCAACGTCATCGTTGTAGGTGCTGGCTGTTACGTTGAAGATGTAGTTCACTCCAGTTAGTAACTGAAAGGGAAATAATGTTATGTCTTGGGATCTTGAAGAGAAGAGGAATTTAACTAGAAGAGTTTCCAAGAGCGTAGTCATTCAGCGTCGCAACAACAGGCCAGACATCAAGCTTCGACCGACCAGCTAGTTATGAGCTATATGCCAGTAGCTCATTTTGTAGTGCAAGTACCTCAACATGAACTCTTGAAAAAAATAACTCTACTTAAATAACTCGTGCCGACATGAAAGAAGAAGCAATTATAATAGCTTGTTGTTTGAAACTGAAACACTGCATGTCAGATGTAAAGCGATAGCGATGTGAGAGATATTTTCTCGACGGCATGTGAAGCCAAGTCAGAGACCCATGGACGGCTTAAAAACTGTGACACCAGGTTAGTCACTAACCACACGAAAAAGAGATGTAAAGCCAGCTTTCCTGTTTCATGCAAAATGTTAATTTTGGGATTCTATTCATCATATTTTACTTATTTTTCTATAGAATCTGTAAATGATGAATCATCCAAGATAGACTATGAATATTTGTGTCATGGTTGTTAAGGCAAGGTGTTAGGCATTTGCGTATATAATATTAGGGTTTTACGACAAAATATTTTTCTAAGCAACAATAAAGAGTTTATACTTCAGTATTATTAATAATGAAGACGTTAGGTTCCAGCTGGGGCCCGTTGAGTTTCATTTCGAGCTCCCGCACGGTGTGCCAGAGGAGGAGGGTGAAGCGCTGCGTGGGCGCAACCAGCGGGTACCAGCGCACGATCCAGTGGAACTCCACGGGAATACCAGGCTCGGTCTGCAAACTGTAGGGGTAGAACATTTGATTGCTTAGACTAGTGTATTCTGAGATCTGTAATATGTCCAGTAATATCCTAGAAATGAAAAAATAAATGATCTGAATTGCATACATGATGAGGAACGCAATTTATATGATTGTAGAAATACATATGGTGTTCCTACTGTTTGAACGCGCTAAGTTTCAAAAAACATAAAAACAGTTCAGAGGGGTATGTAACAGTGTCTTTGCTTGCTGCTCCTGCTTCGGAAGCAGTCAGGATGCTGTACAAGCTCGTAAACATTAGTATTAATCCTAGATCTAGATAGTGTAAGATAATTTTTAGTAGTTGTGTAGTAGCATGTAAGAGTCAATTTGTAACGATAAGGGTGGCATATTCTGTCAAGGTTAAAACCCTCTTTAAATAGATAAAGAAAAAAATAAAATAAATAACAGTTCAGCATTGACATTTAGCGTGGCTATGCTGCCAGTCTTCTGGACAAGTTTGCGGACTAGTACTTTGATGCCGAAGTATCCTTTTATTTCTGTATTAATTTGTATATTTAGTTAGTCATTAAATTTAGTACCTAGTGTAAATAGTTTTGGATTTATTTCAGTAAATTTTGATTGATTAATTTATTAATAATTATAATATATGAAAATCCTAGCACCGCAAGCGGTTCGTAAACTGAATATCTCGGCGGGGGTTTCAGTCACCCACAGTGCTCACCCGAAACACCTTGGTATTGCTTTAGACCTGTCGCTTACCTATAAAAACAAATGCAACAATTTAAAAATTAAAGTACACGCCAAAAATAACTTGCTACGCCGCTTATCATGCACAAGATAGGGGGGAGTCTCTCCAACTCCTGCGAAAAACTGGAATAGCACTTTGCTTTTCCGCTGGTGAACATGTCGGTCTAGTATGGGACCGTTCCGCCCACGCCAACCTAGTGGATACAGCTCTAAATGAGACGTGCTGGATAGCAGTCGACTCAAGTACGAATGCTGTACCACTGACATAAACTGACTCCAGAAATTCGCAGGAGTGTAGCCAGCCGCATTGAGAGGGTAAAGCTACAAGCTGACTCACGCCACGGCGCCACCCAATGCACAACTACGTCTCAGTGCCTCATAGGCATAAAAGCCGTAAAAGTTCAGATCCAGCTGACGGCCAAGCCTCTACAGCAAGACGTGATCTCTGGCGGGAACTGCTTAAACTCCCTGACAGCTTTATCAAGCCATATAATAGCTTTAAATCGGGGCTTGCGTTACCGCGTTACCACTTAAATAGATATCAAACTCAAGTCAGCCGTAGCAAAGAGAATCTACACAGATGGGGGTTATGGACGACCCCATGCTCCGAGTCGTCCATAAATAATCCCATCTGTAGAGATTCTCAAGTGTGTATGCGGCGTCTCACCGCAGAAAATTGCCTTCCTCCGATCTTGCGCCGCATGCTCTATCACCTGTGCACTTGAGGATCTTATAACAGCGGAATCTGCGTGGCTGAATTTTTGGGTAATATCTGAATTTTCACAACAAACTTATTTGCCATCGATACGCTAAGAAGAAGAAGAAGCACTGCATTTTTCAGAGCGTATTCTGAGGTAAGACAATAACGGGCGATAAGATACCTACTAAGACATTTATTTATAAAGGAGAGAACCAAACACAATTAGGTAAACATCAACAAAGACTATTCCAATCACAGAAACTAATAAGAAGTGCTTATTATATATCCTTTGTTTGTCAGAGTACTTGCTAATAACGCGCTGTCACGCAACCCGTCCGAGATATTATTTAGCGAAAGATTTCTGTTATTATTAGTAAGACTCACTATTGAACGTGACATCGTTCGTATTTAAACTTTAAAATCCTGTGGCTCGAACGCTCAGGGGTCCAGGTGCAAAGAATCCTACTCAGAAACCTTTGATTACATTATATTTCTATCTGCGGTGGACTAGTAGGTATCTGCGTTGTCTCCCAGTGTTGGAACTGTTCTAAATATATAGATTCTAAATTTAAGTTACCTAACGTAACAGTACAATGGTATTGAAGGTAGCCAATGTAAAATAAATAAACATAGGTGTAACCCCACTAAAAATATATTTTATAAATAAATAAATGAAATACAATCAAATCTATGATTTAAAAAAAGATTCAGTTGTGATTCTTGAGTTTTAATGGAAAGACAGAAAGAGAGATATTGCGATTTATCTTAAGTACGGAAGGAAGATAGTACTCACGTGATGACAGTATTATCCGGTTTGTCTATGACAGCATCTTTGTCTTTGGGGCAGACGAAGGGAGGCGCTAAAATACGGAATTTTGGTGGTTCTCCTACCTGTGAATAAGAAAATGTGTGTCAAACAAAAGATTCTCATAGCCTTTATCTACTCTCACATTGTAATATTCGAATTATAAACTTCAAAACGAGTTTATATTGACATATTATAAAAACACAATACCAACATTTAAAAATAGAATCATAATAAAACCTTTTTTATCTCTAACAAAATAATGTTATAAAACATTTTTTTTTCTATTACGATAGAATGCAAATCTAAGAAGTTACTCAGTCACCAAGGAGTTTCCATAAACTTTTGTAATGGAACGTTATTGGGGGACAGCAGCACCGCTCTAGCGCATGCGCGGTGATCCTGGAGGCACCATTCACACGTGAAGTTGTACCAAATTTCGTGGGATATTTTTAATCTTGATCTTTGATTTTTAGTAGGTTCAATCCCAATGTATGAGAGTAGATAAAGTAGTGTATGAAACTGCACATAATTAGGTATTAAAACACTCGTGTGATACTATTAAGGCGCGGACTGACTACAATTTTAAACACTACAGCTGCACTCCCTGCTGGGGTTGCGGGTTTGTCTGAAAGGGATATCGCGGCCCCGGCACACAGGCAACGGAAGGAACACGGGTGGGTTTTAGTCAGTAAAAGTCTGACACACCCTCTCGCTCTGCCCAGAGCGGGAGAAGTCATTTGATGATTTCCCATCCAAAAAAAAAAAAAAAAAAAAACAGCTGCACTCACACAACCGCGTCTGCGCGCTATACGGTAGCTCGACGACTAAAGTATGACCGCAATATCTATTTTCACAATTACAGAGCAGTAAATAAGGTTGAAAATCGAATAAATATTTGGGTGGACGATGTGAGTAAGCTGCGAATGGGCATTTATTTTACAGGTTTTATTTAGATTATTCAGAATATACACATTAAATTAAATAATTTTCTGGTTGAAAATGTTGTTATCGCTGAAAATACGGAGATGTTCGACGCCAAAGTTTATTTTTGTGAAGTATTTTTTATCGGAAATATCAAGCAATTTTCTACCATTCTATTCGGTTAAAAATTTTCTTTAAACCCTTTTCTGTCCACTGTATTTTTTGCGTCGTATATTTTCATTGCGTTACGTCATACTCGAGTATCCAAGAAACCAGTTTTTTGTGAATATTCATAAACTACTATTATAGGTCTGGAGTCTTTTATAGTCTGTGAAATAAGAACACAAATTGCGTTTGTATAATTGTAGCTAGTAACCGACCCACGTGTCCTGACCGGCCCTATTTAAAACCGTTTGTTAATATTTTACAAGTTTCTTTCACGATGCGCCTTGCGACGTTGCGATGCGTCTCGCGATGCCGCGCTGCGCAGCGCGAAATCACTGGCCTCTTCAAGCATCGTCGCGTCGCGTCACGTCTCGGTGTAAACTGACCCTTAAACAGCACCTTTCGAGAAAAAGTGTCAATTTTGACAAGTTTTGTGAAATGTGTCGCATTTATATTAAATAGACCCATGTCGCATTGTCCGTCATATTATAAAAGGGTCCAAGTATGAACGCGACATATTTACCATAGCTTTAGTTCTGCTTACCCTCTTGGGAAAATGGCAAGAATATATATTTACTACGGAACAAGTCAGGCGTAAATTCCCCGAAGGCCGACTCGCATCGTTGTATTTAATCATAGTAACACTGAATGCATACATAAGGCTGCCTGTCCACTGGAGCAGAGAGGAGAGGAGCGGAGTAGCGGTGTGCCAATGGAATTGCATAAAACCTCCGCTCCACTTCAGTGGACAGGGATTTGCGAACTAGTTTAAAAATTCATACAAAACCGGAAAGCGGTGCGGGGAAACGGAGTGAAGAAGCGGGGAAACGGAGTGGAGAAGCGTAGAGGGGAAGCGGAGCGGGGAAACGGAGCGGAGAAGTGGAGCAGGGAACCGGAGCGGAGAAGTGGAGCGGGGAACCGGAGCGGGGAATTATAACTCGTCGTGTGAACTAGGTGTAGCTCCGCACAGTCTGCAACACCGCTCCGCTACCTCGCTCCGCACAGTCCGTAACTCCGCTCCGCTACCTCGCTCCACATCAATGGACAGACACTGTATGCAACTCCGCTGCCATCGTCCACTCCGCTGCCTCGCTCCGCTTCAATGGACAGACAGCCTTATACTCGTAACAAAAGTATTGCAAAGTAAAATTCATTATTACGTAAAATTACGACAGACTTCTTAGAACTTACTATTTCTATAGCTAGTGGTCACGCAACCCTTATGACCGTGGGTAGTATAGTAAACGTAGGTAAGTACTTTCTGCTACGCCGCGCGGTTGTATGGAATCTTGTAGAACGTCGTAGCCAACTGCTACGAGCGTAGCAAGGGTCGTAGACGGCTACGGGTAGTCGCGTACTCTATTGAAAACGCGTAGTTATACATTTGTAAACTGAATTTGTACTAAAATTGCGTGTTAATATAAATTTACAATACAATATCACGCATACTGTATTTCCCAGACGGGTAAGCAGATGTGTATTCCACGTCCTTATTTTGCCAGTTATATTTTTAAATCCCATATATTATTATGAGGCGAGCCTATTGCCACCAACTGAGTGCAAATACGGACCTGACTGATAGAGAGAAATTAATTTAAAAAAAAACAATAACATTTGTCCGAACTGCGATGCGAAACCAGGGCAACTCAGCAGCCGTTTGTGATCACTATACCATTGTGGCATAAATTGTATAGTCTAGTAGGTACTAACAATAATTATTATACCTACTAGAACTAGAACATACAATTTTACAGCACTTTCCGTTCGCTCTCGACGCTGTTGTAAACTCGCCATATATTTAATTATTAAAACAGAAATCGATTATACTGTTATTGGCACGAACGCCTAGGAAATTATAATGAAATACAGCAGCAACAAATACCAACAAATTGAAATGGCACATTACCGTAATTATTAATAAAAAATATCATAAGCCTGCTATTCATTTGAACGTTTCGTTGGGCTGGTGGTCGATTGCCGAACGTGACGTCCTGAGTTCGAGCAAAGTATCATCAGGGTTTTCATTAAAAAATTCTCAGTGTCACCCAGATAATAGCAATACTAATGTCCGTGTTCACCGACAACTAAGTGACACCTAAATTAATCCCTAAATAAAACTACACTCTTGAATTTTCAACTCTCAGTGCTGAGCCTTGCGTTGAAAATCCAACAGTACACTTTTCTTTACGGATCCATTCAAGTGTCACTTAGTGTTGGTGGAAATGGGCATTAGACTAATAAATGACTGGGAAAATATGGCTAGCTAGATACTTTAGCTGCCTCTTCGATACAGGCGTGTTGTGATATGTGAAATACTCAGTATTATTACCAATAAATTGAACTGTAGGCTTCACTTACATCAGTAAACAAGGTGTTAGCTAATAATTACGGATAATATTCCTCTAGGGGCCACCACAGTCATAATGTGAATGTACTGAGTTAATCACGCAGACACACACACAATCAACTGTCTGTAGTGCGTATTAATACTTCAGTTGTGTGTGTCTGTGTGTGCAATATTAGTTTCAAAGCTAGATTCGTGGAAAATGTTGATGAAATACTAGCTACAGTTGTGTGTGTGTCCGTGTGCAATATAAGGTTCAAAGCTAGATTCGTGGAAGACGTTGATGAATTATGTAGTGTAATTAAAGTAAATATTCATTATGTTTTGTCAACAATTTAAATGCAATATGTACTGTATTGAACATAAACTTGTAGCTTGTAACTAAAACGAATGCATCTTTGTTACAAATTATTCGAGGAATTCAGAAAAAAGAATTACACCCGTCTGAATACTTAAACATACTATTCTAAAACAATATAACAAACATTAAAACGTGCAAATTACAAAACAAAACCAGTATTCTAACCTCCCACTTAAACTCAGACAACGCAAATTCAATTAAACTCGTCAACTTTTGAGCTGACATCAACTATTCAAATACAAAAAAACTCACCACATTTTGAACTAAAAACGTTGACACACAAACCAGCACTATGTTAATCAAAATCATGGTCTAAGTTAAAACGAATAATTACTGCATTCCCTTTGACACTACCGGCTTTTACACCCCCTGAAGTGCAATGGTCGGCACGGCTTGCTGCGGCGTGAATTACAGCCCGCGGGTCAAAGCGATCGATACACAATAACATAATTGAAAGGACTGTTTTACTGGTAATTATAGACTATTTTGCTGTTAGATGCTGGTTTGATGTGATATTGTTGTTAATTTGGTGATAATTTCTTGAAAAAAACAAAATATCATCTCTTTGTAACCCTTTAGAGGTTTACGAGCGTGATGTTATGTTATGTAATAGACTGGAAATCGTGTTACCCAGTAACTGGGTTGCGGAGGTCAGATACGCAGTTGCTTCTTGTAAAATACCGTTATTCAGCTGCATTCGGTAAGAATGGAAGCCGAAACCAACATAGTTGGCGTGGCGGATGATGAGAACACGGATACTAGAACTGAGCAATTAGAATTAACTATAATAGCTTAATGGTACGCTATGGTGCTGAATGCTATTGTTGTGTAATTCGGCCTAGAAATACACTGTTTGAACTACATAATTTTCCAAGACTGTTTATGACGAATTATCGTTTTGTAAAGTCGTAACTCAACATTACAAGTTATCGAATTTACGAGTATGAGGTTACCGCATTACCTTCCTGTTTATTGTTTACTGGTTATGATTTTAAATGTCTATTGATTCAACAAGCTATACAAGTTAATTAAATCAAAATACATAGGACTGCTTAATACTTTTTTATAAAAAAAATGAAAATTTGCCAATCAGTCGTTTTTATGAACAAAAAGGTTGTTTACACTAAATGATTCTGTTTATTTTTCAAAGTGTAAAATAACAATACACCTATGCCAATACCCAAAAACAGTTGAAATTATTTAACGATAAAATCGAGGTTAAATTATAGTTTACATGGCATTGATTCAAAGAAAAGTGTACACAAACAATTCCAAACTTTCAAGGTCAGGGTCACCGCTGAGAGTCCCCCTTATTATATTACCGTGGCTACACGTTACAAAAGTGGCGACTGACTGGTCATTTGTTATACTCAGTTAAGTAATTTTATTGGTGTTTTACAAAATGTCATGTTAGTCACGATATTACACATGGAAAAATAATTAATTTGAATTGAAATGTTGTTTACGTACGGAATTTATTAATTTTAATTATATAACTTATATTAATTGAGTTTGATGACTCACAATTCTTGGCGATCATTTCAGTTTTGGAGCTTTTAATCATGGGTTCTTCATTTGCCAAAACTTTTTTATATTGGTCCCTGATGACCAGGGTCGAACTCCTTTAAGTACTGGTTGGGGTACATTATGTAACTTATAATACCTTGGCCATTGAACCCCTTGATAGCCATCTTAAGATCATTCGGAGGAGCTTCAAAATTTGCTTCAGAATCAACACACAAGAGTTTGGCACTCGGTATCATCATCCGATTCATTACCCAATGGTTAGCTTCCACTCTTACCCTATGAACCATACTACTACTTAGTAAGTTCGGATTGTTGCTGCGTCATTTACGCTGCAGCTTTCAACAACAATGTATAAGACACAACAACCATCTTACAATGCATTTCACAATTCCTGTCGTCGATACTCTGATAGTCAGTAAACAGTGTGTCCTACAGCGCAATTATGCTCATAAATTGCTTTAAAACCTAATAAACTGGGCGTAAAGTGTACGGGAGTGCTCTCGGCTCGCCTGTAAAGGATTTTCGTTGTTATTAGCAATTTAACGGGACATTAGCCCCATCTAACGTATGATTATCTTGTTTTATGCTACCGCGCGCATCATTTACACAATTAAATAGGATATCATATGTTTTAGAATGTTATGCTTGTTTTTATGTGATGATAAGTGTTATCTATGTAGCTATAAAAAAGGATTTATTGCTGGATTAGTTTAAAGATGCTTTTATTTTCGTGTAAAACCAGTTCGAGCAGTAATTCCGCTATCGTCTTTGCTAAGTCTTCTTACTACGACATCAGTAATTCTCACGTAGCTGCCGATACTAAAGAAGAAGTATTTTAATAGAATAGAAATATTTGGATAGTCACCCCAACACTTAAAAAAAAATTGACCATCTTACCTAATGGTAGGTAAGTAACGATGCGGTCGACGATGGTGACGGTTGCCTGAAAGTACAATCAATAGCATATCAGTGGCAGGTAACAATTTGTGTACTAGTATTACGAAAATTAACCTCTCACTAACCCCCAATTAATTAACGAAAATGATGAATGATTCTCATTAGGCTAGTGTTACGACTGATGTGCGGTTGGTTGTACATACATTGGGTTATTCCGTTTATCCACCCCAAAAAATCCACCCTATGGGGGATAATCGGAAACGTATGTCCGAGAATTTACCCTAAGCTTATAAATTCCGTTTATCCAACTAGGCCTAGGGTGGATTCTCGGACATACGTTTCCGAGGATTCACCTTAGGGTGCATTTTTTAGGCTGGATAAACGGAATAACCCCATACATTATTTTTTCTGTGATTCTCAATTTTTATGACTCAAGAATAATTAGGTATTTTATTATACAACGCCTACGGAAAAACAGTAAAAAATAACCCTTAATAGGGAGATCAAACATTTTATTTCCACATCTTCCTTACAATAATAAGTCGTATACCTGCGCTGAATAAAAGAAAAAACGCTAAGAAAATATTTGCAGGCGAGGAAATAAATTGTGGGGTCGATTGATACTGTACGTGAGCCGCCTCCGAGCCTCCGAGCCTTCGTACACTAACGAACTCATTCACACTCACACAGATTTTGTGTTTATTGTAGCATTTGTACTAAACAAGGGTGTTATTAGATTTCCATTGGGTGTATTGAATGAGCTCAGATAACATCTTCTGTTGTGGTATATGTACTGTGTGTGTTTTTTTTTTTTGTAATATATTTATTTAAATACAGGTGAACCAGCAGTTGTAAGGTCATAACATAAGAAAAACAGTTATTTAAGTAACACAGAGGTTCTTACGGGTAAAAATAAAAAAGGAATAAAGTAATCTTACGATCAATAACCACTATGCACTATGCAATAGCTGAGTATTCTTTGGATCAAGAGGGGAGGATTTGACATTATATAAAAACTGAGTACTGTTCGCATTAAGTGTGAATAAAGATGAATATACCTAGTGCTTTCAAAAATGAATCCAGCTCTACCTCTGAAAATGTAATTAAGACTTTGCCATATCGTTGTGGCGGCATCTACAATGCCACAGGCGAACTACGCATCACACTGACGTCACGCAAAATCCTGCATCGCGCAAGCAGAGTTTACCGCGCGACGAGTTTAAATAATGTCACGATATCAATTGTCCGTTCCCGCCAACCCAGGACGATGCGCCAGCCTGCGTCGATGCTAAGCCTGTAGTTTTAAATCCCCATGACCATAATAATCAACCATATTTGATCCAGCCTGTCCCATCTTGCTGTCCTCCCCCCAGCGATACCCTAAGCCGAGGTTCGTACCCCACAGGGCCTTATCGAGCGCTCGCCTTGTTTTAATTAGTTTAGTTATGCCCTGGCTGGAGGCTTTGAGTGTAGAAGCTTAAGGCAGCCACAGGAAAGCCCGGTTTAGTAGTCATAACCTCAGTGGTCAGCTACGAGATAATCTTAATTTTTTTTTTTATTGTCGGGCAGTAGCCCACCAGACACAACGAAGTGAAATGAGTGAAGTTTACACCCTGTTCCTCATACCTTTATATCATAAAAATATTCAATATGAGGGTTGAAAAGTGTGTTTAAAAGTGTCTATCTCTGTATAATAGTGACATTAAATTATTACTTTTTCTTCTTTTCGTGTGATAAGTGACTAACCTGGTGTCAGAGTTTTAAGGCCGCCCATGGGCCTCTGACTTGGCTAGAAGAAATATCTCTCAGGCATGGTGTCCTTAAGATGTTTTCCTTCTCCGTTTTTTAAGCAAGTGATAATTATACAATACGCACATGAATCCGAAAATTCAGAGGTGCGTGACTTGGGTTCGAACTCGAGACCTGGCAGTCCGACGGTCACACCACTAGGGTATCACTGCTTAAAATTGTTACTTAAAACAATATTTAGGGTTTAAAACAATCGTGTGAAGCCAGAAAAGTGTTCGTATAAAGTTACTGCAACAACGCTTTCGTAGAAAGTTGGTACTTGCATTACTCATTGCTACCATTGGTCAATGACCTCGGTGACACGGCTAACTATAGTCTACGGGGAATTTATAACTAATACAAAGGTAGATCAACAATGGTGACATTTAATCATTTCCATAGTTATCATGCACTCTGTGTATTAAATATTTACGCGTCCTGTATAATTATGAAGTTGTTTTCATTTTATTAATGTTACGTGGGTCGATTGTAGTTTGTTTGACCACTCTGTCGGAGCTCTCGTACAGTATAATTTAATTAAAAAAGAAACAAAAATAAAAACGCTCATCTTTTATCGACATTAATTCATTATTACCCGCCAGGGCGTTTTAGAGCAACATTTGAACAAAAACTCTTAATTATTCAAGAGCACCTTGACGACATGATGCTTCACCGTTATAAGCTCAAAATACTATAATAGAAGGGGTTTTATCAACTAGTTTCTGTTCACTAAATATCACATCTTTCACAAAGAGAAAAAAGAAAAAAAAAGAAAAAAGAAAAAAAGCAAAAAAAAAAAAGGAATAAGCAGTACCTTTGTACTCAAATTATAATTATGTCGTATCTTTATGTATTTTTTCTGTGTGTACATACATAAATAATAAAATAAATAAAGAGAAAAACAAAAATAATCTCCACGACGATACTTCATCGTACTTTTATCTTGGACATTACTGTCCAAGTCATTACATCGGTGAAGCGAAAACATCGTGAAGTCTGAAATCGCCAACCCATCTTGAGCAAGCATGGTGATCAATGCTCGTGCCTTCTCTATATGAAAAGAGGCTTTTGCCCTGCAGGCGGACAATAATAGGCTGGTATTATTATTACCTCTTTGTTACATTTAAACATATATAAATTATATTTATAAATATTTATAGAAAGATATAAAATATACATTTAAAAAATAAGTATTTAAAAATAAATATTCCGTATTCAATTATTTACATCCCTACGTCATAAAAGAACAATTTATATTTACAAAACAAGCCATTAATAAAAGGTGTCGAGTTCTAAATACATACACAGATAACCTCTATACATAATGTATTCTTTTGTGTAAATACGTGGCCCGCACGAATGTCAGCCGACTCGTTATCTCAGAGAGCGTTTGTCACGAGAGCACCGGCCTTTGAGAAGATGTGTCGTGAACTTTCGTTGATTTTATCTTTTGTGTATGTTTTTAGGTAACTGTGTTGTGGATTGAGTATATAATTTATCTACATGAAAACCACACTCAAGATTAATTTTCTTTATCTCATACCTCTATAGGTATTATTAAAATAATAATAAAGTCGCTTTTCATCTGTCTGTGTGACCGCGTTGTTCTTCTGAGCTTCGCAACGGATTTTGATGCGGTTTTTGGTGCAAAGTAAGGCACCTCGCTAGTCATTCTATAATTGAAAGTGGACTAGTGTAGTGGAAGCAAGATAAACTA
Source organism: Agrochola lota (assembly GCA_947364205.1). Classification (NCBI taxonomy): domain Eukaryota; kingdom Metazoa; phylum Arthropoda; class Insecta; order Lepidoptera; family Noctuidae; genus Agrochola; species Agrochola lota. The sequence continues at coordinate 11,161,809 of OX376235.1, read as the reverse complement.
TAACATTTGAAAAAAAAAATATAACTAAAAAAAATTTTGGTACCGAACATCGACCGTATACTCCTTTCAAAGAAAAAGGTTGTGTTCGAGTATCATGAACACGTAGTGACCAAGCGTGGGTATAGCCTGTCCCATTTCTGTCCTGCAGTGTGACAACCAACATGGTTAAAATCCTTACCTCTATCCGACAAAATTTCTACTGGGATGCGTCGGATATAACTCACTAGAGATAAGGCGAGCACGAGATCAGCGGACCATGCAAGACTCTCCGTGGCGCTATTAACACGCCTGATCTGCAAGCTGTGCCGGCTTGCTTTTTGTCCCAGACAATTACTGTCAACAATCTAAACTCATTATTTCTGCACCCGAACCAATCACAGTCTGTTTCATTTTGACAGTTCAACAACATTCATAGCGTTATTTACGTGTTTGGGCAGACAATTTCGAACAATATCCTTCTAAATGATTCATATTATGATTGATCGTGTGTTATGCAATTATGGTGCAGGTAAGAGTAACTACAGCTGATTACGGGCTTAGTTTTAGCTAGTAATTTCTTTTTTTTACCCTGTAGTAGGTATTATGTCGGAGGAGCTTCTGGCTAAGTAATAACAGCTTTGCTGCTGGGGAGTTTTTTGCGCAAGTTCTTCTTCCCAGCTAAAGCACTAGGAAGTGGTGAAGGGCGGGCGTTTTTGGGGGTCTGTCTTATGTAATTTTGACGTTCGAAAAGTGAAATTCTCAGCTTATTTTGAAAAAAATACTTTTGAATTTCAGCCGCACAGGTCGATCTATCAGGTTAAGCTACGCTTACCGGGGTTGGTCCGTGGATGGGTGACCATATTTACATACCGAGACTCCTCCGTGCCTCGAAAAGCACGTTAAGCCGTTGGTCTCGGCTGTCATTCGTGGATCTTTAACAGTCGTTACGGGTAGTCAACCAGTCTTACCAAGGGGTATCGTATTACCTAGTTACTGGGTGAGGCAGGACAGGCAGTCGCTCCATATAAAATACTGGTATTCAGTTGCATCCGGTTAGACTGGAAGCCGTCCCCAACATTGTTGGGAAAAGGAAGGCAGATTGAGTAGGTATTATGTCGAATGGATAATGCTCACACAACGTAAAAATTGCCCATAATCTTTTAGAAAGCTTTAAGCTTAAGCTTTGTTTATAAAGTCAAGCACCTAGGTAAAATTTTAAAGGCTGCCGCACACTGGCGCGACGACACGGCACGAAGTGACAGCGGTAGAACAATTTCCGTGAAGTTTTCATATAAATTGTTCAACTGGAGTTGCGTCGCGCCTGTCTGCAGAAGCCTTAAATCAAGCGCTTGCTCTATTTTCTTTTCCGAGTAAATAACAATGGATTGGAACAATTTCCCGAAGTAATCAGTTATAGTCTGGCGATGGCTATCGGCAAGACAGGTAATCGATACCGTTATGACTTACTTCAATACCTATAGAATCTTACAGCATAGATATTGAAGCAAAGGTCATTTCTACTATAAGTGAGCTTACCGCAATACCTACATAGAGCTTTGAAAACCAGTAAAAAAACCATGGCATCTTTTTGAAATAATGATTTAAAAAAGTTAAGAGACGACTCTCATAACTGTTTTTGTTATCAATCTGAAGAGGAAAATACCAAAAAAATAAAGTACTTGGATAATATTATGATTGTTGACGGAGCAAAGAGAAAAAATGTCACAATTAACCAATCTCAATTAAGCGGGAAAATCAAGCTACAGTTTAGTTTGATCAGATTTTCATATATATACCTACCTACACCTACATAATGTGGATACTAACATAAACTCGTTATAACTTATGCTGTCTAGGTAAATAGCCTCAAAGCCTATTCATAATTTTACTTTGACCCGTATTCGAAATATGTCAAGGTCTTCAAATAATTATATCGTCTAGGTAGGTACTAGACTAATAAACAGGCTGCCGTCCACTCGGGGTAATGACGAAATTTCCAACAGTAAGTAGAAAACTTTGCACTCGAATTAATTAAGTTACACGAGCCTCTATTTAAATGATCGATTGCCATAGATGTACAAATAGATATACAAACGATAAAACATAAAATAGCTAGGAAAAATTCGATATGCCTACTACGCATGTGCGGCGCGCCTTAACCGGAGTGAAGTGAGCCGCGATCGAGCGAGCAGGTAGACGCGACGGCCGGCGGAAACAGCCGAGTAGTACCGAATCAACCTCGCGCTGGAACTCACGCTCGCCCGGTCAACTCATTATTGACCATTTCCTGCGATAATTCCAACAAAAAAACATAGTCTGTTCACAATACTGCCAGATAGCTTAAGATTTTAACATATATAGTGGTTATGCTGTGACTCAGTGACAAAATAAACGTTTAGTTGATTTAAGACGGACATTGTGTTATTAGTATGCACGTAATAAGCACGGGATCGTTAACAGTGACTAATGGAAAGCGTTAATTAAGAGAAGTGAAGAAGACCTAACACCTAGATTGACACCGGCAGGACGTCGATACGTAACAAGTAAACAAAGAGATTCACGTTGATGAAAGTACCGTTCGATTTTAATAAGAAGATGCCTACACACGTACACGAGAACATTGCTCTACTCAATATGATGTCTTCAGACAATTTCGAAGATGAGTTGAAAAGCGTTCAATTACATTTCCCATCAAACAGAAGATTGCACAACGACGGCGCATGCGTGGAGGAGAGGGTGAGGACTTCCCGTGGGGACCTGCTGGTCGCCGTCCGCGGGGACCGCAGCAAGCACGCCATAATCACCTACCACGATCTTGGACTGAACTATGCCGCCAACTTCCAAGCGTTCTTTAACTTCATCGACATGAGAGCGATATTGGATCAGTTCTGTATCTATCACGTAACTGCGCCGGGACAGGAGGAGGGCGCCCCCACTCTACCGGAAGATTATACTTATCCTAGCATGGATGCACTGGCTTCCCAAATAGATTTTATTTTGGGACATTTCGGGATACGATCTTTCATTGGAGTTGGAGTAGGTGCCGGAGCAAACATTTTAGCGCGCTATGCAGTTGTTAGTCCTCAAAAAGTAGACGCTCTGGTCCTGATCAATTGTACATCCACTCAAGCCGGGTGGACTGAATGGCTATACCAGAAAATAAACACAAGACAGTTGAGATCGAGTGGCATGACGCAGGGAGCGCTGGATTACCTAATGTGGCATCACTTTGGGCGCAGCACTGACGACCGCAACCATGACTTAGCGCAGGTTTACAAAGAGAGTTTTTCGCACGTCAATCCGATCAATTTAGCGATGTTCATTGACTCATATTTGCGCAGGACCGACCTGAGTATTTCAAGGGAAACGCATTCTATTAAGGTGCCTGTTCTGAACGTGACCGGTGGTTTGTCGCCGCATGTTGACGACACGGTGACGTTCAATGGTCGCCTGGACCCCTCCAAGACGTCTTGGCTGAGTATCTCCGACTGCGGCATGGTGCTGGAGGAGCAGCCGTGTAAGATAGCAGAAGCGTTCAGGTTATTCCTCCAGGGCGAGGGCTACTGCAGGTAGTCGCGTCACCGACGCCACGCCGATCGAACGCTGCGCTGCTAACTTAGAATGCACTCGATGCTTTCACGCGAGCTTTAAACACTGTTGTAGACACGTTGACAATGTAGACGAAAAAAATGTTGTTCCTTGTTTTTAGATGTTTATGGAAATAAATTTATTTTGTGGCTTAATCAGGCTTTTTCTACACCTTTGTAAATAATGTGACAACATTTTCACGAGAACCAGTAGGTAGTTACTTCACTTCGATTATTGCAAGTCACAGCTAATCACAAGCACAAAAGTTTGATGAAGTCATGTTACAAAATATTGGCACTCACATAATATATATTTTTACAATACAATTAAAACAAATTATTGTAATTTGAATGATTGTTTCAATTTTGTAATCTGCATAAACTTCTTAAAGTTCTGGAAATGTTTTAAGATTTTCATTTATTCCCAAATTAAATTAGATTTTAAAGACAGTTATATAATCCAAATGAAATTAAGAGAGCGTAAAATTATGAGACGTTTTCAATTAGTGACAATTTGGGGGTTTATAAAATGTCTTCTCTCCCCCTTTAGATCGTAATCTTAACAGTTTAAAAGGAATGGGGACTTACAAACCGTAATTTTCCCCGGTATTATGAAATCTAAGGAGGCTTACGTTTGCTGGTTTTTTTTTTATGGCAGTGTATGTTTTATTTTGTTGATTGTAAAAGACAAGTTAGAAGCACAATATTTTATGAAGGTAATGTAAAATATTGGTTTGTTATGTGTAACTAATAATATTCCAAGGAAAAACACTTTAGTAACAATGACAGCACATTTTGGGGTCTCTCATTCAAAGCGTTTCGCAGCATACAAACTATAAGTATGTATTGGGCTAATTCAGTAGATTACTGCCAATGTTTTGATGGGCGATAGTAGCTCCTTTGTGCTTCTGTCGCCCCTCAAAACATTGGCACCTTCTACCTCGGGTAAGACAGATTACCAAACTGTCACTAGTATAATGAGGAAAAAAAAAACCAGAAAGGTGCTACTAACACTACCCGACTCGGCCATCAAACCCATGACTTACCTACTTACAAGCACCACCACCACCAGTAAAACCAACGAGGAAGTCAACATGAATAATTTTCAGTAATTGAAGCTAAAAAATATTGTTTGTGTATAAGATTTGCATGGAATTAGTAAGTACTGCCTATTATAAGTTTGAAAATACCTAAATCTTATCTCTTTAGGGCCCTTCAAAATGTTTCTTGAGTTAGGTACACAGTTAGAGTAAACAGCAATTATCGCAAATCTGCCTAATAGAACCGAAAAATACTTTCAAAATGAGGACAAAAAATAGACAAGGTTTAAAATAATGCTAGCAAAGGAGCTCGCTCATGAATATCCAATAGAATAACAAAGAGATTTCAACTTAATATGATATGAATTCTATTATTATAAAATGAAAGTTTGTGTTACTAACACCCAAGTCGTTACTTATGCAAAGCATAAAAGTTTGAGAACATAGATATGGTCTTTGTCTCTCAGAGAACGTCTTGTGATAATTACTTCTTCCGGGAGAGTTTGACAATGGTGTGCAGTGCCTGCTAAAAATAGGAAAATATTTTTTTTTGCACTGATGAAAAGCTCGGTGTATGTACTTTTCTAAACTACTTTACCTAGGTACCTAATAACGTCATCAACCTGCCAACTATATATATTGAGGTCGGCTTCTAGTCTAACCGGATGTAGTTGAATACCAGTATTTTACATGGAGCGACTGCATATCTGACTGATCTGTTATATTCTTCGAAACAAAAACTTATTGTAACCAGTCTATAAGTGGACCTTTTCAATGTTTTTCGGGTTGTTTGGTTGTACAAAGTTTTCACTTGGTAAAAAGTTCTGCTTGGCGGCAATAGGTGGCGCTAGTTACCGGTATGTGCAAGTTAATGGGAATTCATGCAAACTTTCTGTTTGGACAAAACTTTTGTTTAATCTTTTAATATCTTTGGTTGGTCTATTCAATGGCCATTGGTCAATAATTAAAAGAAACACGACTGAAGTTTACTCCTTAATACAATGTCGTTACCGGGGGCCTTTTATGAAAATCGATTCTTAAGGAGTAACTCCAAAAAAATTGGGCAGCATTCACCGGTAATCGTTATGTTGGTAAGTGTAAATCGACACCGGTGATTTCACCCTGAATCTTTCTTAAAGATTGTTTTATTAGAGTCGTGTCAGGCTCTCACCTTACGCCTGGTCGCGAGAGACTTTAACGTAGAGACAAAGAATTAAAATAACATTACGACAGTTTTCCACGAAGAGGTAGGCAGTAGTGTACCTAAGCCTCCACTTTTAGCCTGTTACGTTAACGATCCTAGTAATAGAGGGCGAACAAGAACATTTTGCCAGACCCGGAGAGCCAACCCAGGAGGACCCCAAGTTCCTACAGCAGTCACCCTGGTGACCACAAGACCAACGAAATAGTCGACGTAGTTGAGTTTTAGATAAGTAATCAATAAAATGTTACCTATATTTAATATTGAAAGCGACACTCGTTATTAACAGTGTTAGGTTCGAACTGTTAATATTATTGACGCAAGAAGGTTATTTAACAAGTTCGGTCGTCTTTTTAATTAAATATTTAGCGATTGCGCCGTTTCAATTTCAAATTAACTTTATAAATATAGAGTACCTTAGTAGTGAATACCTAATTCCTTTGAATTTATTTATGTTTTACGAAAATATTATAATGTCGCTAACTACGCACTGCTCTGTATCGTACTGTTTTGGATCATTAAGTTCCCTTCAAAATGGTTCAGCTAAATGGTGCTGATCCATGTGTCATGTTCGTGAACGGGAGCCGTCAGTGGGGACTGGTTATCTCTTAGCCGCCACGGCTTATTTTAATTTTTGAATTGTTTTGTTTTTATATTTTTATTACGAACGCTTTCAACGTGCACGTCTTTCTAAATTATTCTCACATGGAAAATTTAACATGAATGATGTAACCAATATTTTGTAACAATATTCTGATTTAAAAGAGTGTCCGTGAAGTTTCTTGCCCGTTCTTCTCCATAGGAACCTACTACGCTTTGGGATGGGCAACTAGCTTCATCTTTCTGACTGACCGAGTCCTTGACCAATCAAAAGTACTTGTAATTGGTTTATTTGAAATAAATGCTTTGAGTTTGAGTTTACTTATAATCTTTAATTGAAGACTAGTTTAACCTAACAAGTAACTACAATATAAATCTTCGACTAAAAAGGCTTTTCTTGCCCCGGGACAGAACGTTGAACCCCAAAATACACTTCCTCGATTGTACGTATTCCTTGCAGTATACGATGGGGCTGATATTAATTAATTCATGAAGAGCAACACTTTCAGTAGTAACAAACACGACCTCAAAGAGAAGTATAAATATTTTCAACTGTGGATGTTCAAAGTGGCTTTCAAAGACTTCATAAACAAAGCTTTGTTAACGGAACCGATACAAAAAACAGTCCGTAGCTGTAATTAATTTTCGATTCGCGCTGAACGTTCCATTCGTGTTTTTGTTTGAGAGCATTTTTCCGTTTTTTTCCTGAACAAACGTGGACGTTGCCTACCCTGTGGGGGAGAAAAGTGGGAGGTAGGGGGATGTGGGGGCCCGGCTAGTTAAATGGACTCGCGGCGAGAGAGAGTGGGGGATTCCCCATTTCCCCCCTTTCACTGACCACTGGATGAACGGATTATGAAATATTTCATCGGAAAATAAAACTGAAAAAATATTACCGCCGGCGGCGTCTGTAAGCGTATTCTTCAGGGAAGCTAGTTATAACTTGAATTATCTACTCTGTGGATAACTTGATTAATACCAGAGCAAACAATGAACATTTTATACTTCTCCTGTGCATACTTTGAAACTATTCGAGTAACAAAAGTGAATACTTTTGTTTATAGTCGTTATTCTGCGTAATTATAAACAATGTCTAGAGATAACAAAGAATATTGTAGTTTTATCTTAGTAACCTACTTTGTTATAAAGTGCAATTTTCTTTAAAACTTCAACTAGTTTTTAACCTGCCCTCTGGGTGAACATTATTTCAAGAGTTATCGCTGCTGGCTGGGCAGCTAAACTAACATGGCGTGCCTAAAAATGGTATCAGTCTTATTATAACGTACACCTCTACCTAGTTATGGGAGTAGTGGTTTTAGGGGCAACCATTTGACATCCAGTAACAGTTATTCTCATTTCTGCGCGGTTTACAACTGAACCGCTAGCCCACGAGGCCTTACGAGTAAGCTACGCCGTAGCTTGGCCGTAGCTCAAACGAAATGAGGCAAAACAAAACACGGCGATGACGGAAAATACTACAACTTCACTTTTATCGTGAACCCAATAACTACTGGCACAAACGTTTCTTTTTTTGGGATATTTGGAACAGGAATACTGGTAATATGCAACCTTTATTGTTAACCATTTAAAGCCTTTTTGCAGCATTTTGGCCCAGAGGTGCAGTAGGCTTTGTTTGATTGAAAGCATAACCTCTGTTTCTTGTATTTACGGCTCTATTTTGTTCACACCAATTGTAAAATTTATTTCCGTTATAAAATGGCATCAAATGCCGAATTGTTTTTGTATTATCATCATTGTTATTGTTGGCATTTAATGCGCTCATTGAAAACATAAGCTCCTTATCAACCCTCACCAGATTTTGAAAAGTATATTCAATGAGGTGAACTTTAAAATTGATGAGCTGTAGAGTTATTCTGTAAAGTTCACTTGGAACTTCACTCAAGAGAGCGCACACAATACGAAAGCGAACTCATTTGTTTTTAAAGTTAATCATCGCTGATTCACAACGAGACACCTTTCGAATTTTGTAGTGATGTTATTTAAAGAATTGCGCTACTATTCTGTAAGAATATCATCGTGAAAGCTTAGGTGAAGTGAGCTAAAGTGAGCTGCCAATCCATTTGATGCTAGGGATTGACAGCTCACTGCACTTGTTTACACGGTAATATTTTTAAAGAATAGACGGGCTGGTTATAGTCGTTGGATATTATGAGCGTTCTATGCTCATTGATACTTATAAGGTTGTATGCAATGACTCTAAAACTACTTCTAAATGTTGCGTGTTGTGTGTGTGCTGAGACTCTTTGCAATCAGCATAGAAAGTTTGATGGAGGGTAGGAAAAAGTAGGTTCTGATGCAAAGTGAGTATCTATCTTCAATATTTTCACAAGACTGAAGCTTCAAATTCATTAAAGTTTCATGAAACGTTACGTAGATTCGTTTTACATTTTCTCTTCTAGTAGAAGATCCGCAGAGGAACGACCCGCATCCATATGTTTAATGGATGATAAGTATTTTATATCTATCTTTAAAAATATATCGCGAGTACGAGTACGAGTTGGCTAAACTAATCCTGGCCAGGCTATGATTAATAAAAATAAAAAAAATGACCTTTTTTAGGGTTCCGTGGTAAACAAGGAACCCTTATAGTTTCGCCATGTCCGTCTGTCTGCCTGTCTGTCCGCGGTTTAGCTCAGAGACGGTTAGTAGTTGAAAGCTGTAATTTGGCATTGGTATACGTATACATATTAATCACACCGACAAAGTGGTAAAATAAAATCAAGAAAAAAACATTTTTATATGTAACTTTCCATACACGTAAAGTCATGTTTATTTTTTTCTCGTCTGTCCCATGGTGTGGGTTGTCGGTGCAAAGGTCGTTCAAAAATATTGTGGGTGTGTGAAAATCATTTTTCAATTCAGGAATCCGTTTGCGAAATATTAAGCTTTAAAGTGCAAATTTTTGTTAGCATCATGTATCCACCCCCTGCCAGCTAAATGGTTGCACTTGGATTTGTGAAAAAAATCACAGCAGTAGTATTTAAATAACAAAGTTAAAAGAAAAACTATTACAACTAAGTAGTCTTTACAGGTTAACGAGTAATAATCGATTCCGTATGGGAGAAAATCTTTTTCAACTACAAAATTAAGTTTGTTCTTGGAATAAATTCACGGAACCCATCATTGTCCGTGGTCCGACACGCACTAGGCCGGTTTTTCAAAAATGCACTTATTCGTTTAACGAATAAATTTTATACCAACCGAAAGTATGTAGCCTATATATTATAAACGTTGGGTTATCTATTTTTTGCCTGGCAAAAATGACTTTTTATGAAACAGGACAGGATTTTTTTTGCCAACCTACCCTCGATATATTCTTCACTTACTAAGTTTGATATAAAATACTTTTCATCCATTAAACGTATGGGTGCAGGTCGTTCCTAGATCGCATCTTTCGGATCTTAGGCTATTCGTGTTGTTCATCTCATAACGAGGTCACATTACCTCCAACGGATATTCTTTGATGTATTTAATCCAAAGTGAAATTGTCAAAGGAATCTGCCCACATAATCAAGTGCACCGTATCTTGTAAGTCAGGTAATATTGAAAGAGGACCGGGATTCCGGGCCGGGACCGCGTTCCCGGAATGTCTCATATTGGAATCTGTCCGAGACTCCGATGCTACAATGTTGCGTTTTTCCTCAGAGCGCCTTTGTCTAATGATATTAAAGTCTTGCTCAAATAACTCAGTTAAACTCCTTCGCAATGAATGTGAGGAATTTAATAAATAACTGCTACTGAGGCCCTAGTGTGAGTGAACGACCAATCGGAGCGCCGAACGCGGTCGATGCGTAGAGTCGATATGGTTATAAGTTCAAAAACTAAAATCCGACTACTGAAAAATTACGCTCTAGAAAATATTTCAGACAGAAATCAAGACATAGGTACAATAAAAAAATTAAAAACCCCTGACACATACAAATTCCTTTAAACAGTTATGAAATAAAATATAATGGCCTTATCGTGATGAGTGTCGTGATGGCCGAGTGGTTAAGGCCTCGCCTCTCATGTACGAGGTTGTGGGTTCAAATCCGGGCAAGTAACAATGTGACTTTTTCAATTCATATGTACTTTCTGAGTTTATCTTGGACATTACTGCCATCGGTGAAGGAAAAACATCGTGAGGAAACCTGGACTTATAGTTCAAATTAGTCTGAAATCACCAACCCGTCTTGAGCAAGCGTGGTGATCAATGCTCGTGACTTCTCTATATGAGAATAGGCCTTTGCCCTGCAGTAGGACAGTAACAGGCTGGTATTATTATATTATATGTAAGTTGTAGGTAATATTTTGTCATCGCGTCGGGGGACGGCGAATGAAAATATGTTATCTACAATAGCATGCCGATTTAATGTGACGTCATATAACCACCAGACGATCAAGACGCTTCGAACGATACCTCAATTGGCAAATTGTGATCAGTAGTTTAGAAGTTCTGAGGTAACAGATGAACATATACCGGTCAAAATCATAACCCCCTGCTTTTTGCTTCGCCGTTGTCGGGTATAAAAGAAACACACTAGGGCCTGCGATTGGACATTAATGTATCCTGTAACGTTGTATTATAAAGCGAGGGAGAAATTGGAAAAACACGATCATTGTACAATTTAATTTAATTAAGCACTGCACTCATTGATAATAACACACCGATGCAATCGTATTCGATAATTCTGTAATTGGTTTTAAATAAAACAACTGGACGCGATAAATAGATTTATTTTACATTAAACAGATTTTCACATAGATACTTAAGTATTTCGTTATTTACACAATACAATTATATTGTCATAAAAACATTTAATAAAAATTGACTAGAGTTCGTAGTTTATCTACAAAATGTATTTACAAATGTAAGCTCCGAATTAACGTAGTTATTACACATCAGTCTGACTAAAGTTAAGTATTTACAGGTATGATCTAATGTCTTCCACATAGTTGGCTAGCTACAGTAAACGGCTATAACGAGTCGTGTATTCATTAGGGGTTACCTGTGTTCGTAATTAGGCAATAATCGGAACAGGCCAGAACATTGTTGTGGTCACGAAGATTGTGTTTGTACTTCGACGAATTGTGTTTTGTGTTGCGGTGGTATGTGGGCATTATGGGCTGTTTACATAGCATTACGACTTGTTCCCAGAAGGGTAAGACAGAGGTGTAACTATAGTACCCCCACATTTCGCCAGTTATGTTTAAGTCCCATTGCCCATTGTCCATTGATTTGTACCTGGTACAAATCTCCGGGCTGCTACTGAGAAATTCCAGATAAAAAACCAAAAAATACTTTGCCCGACCTCGCAATCAAACCTAGGACCTCATGCTTAGCAGTAGCGTTTGCAACCACTAGACTATAGCAGTGATAGTCTAGTGGTGTGACCGTCGGACTACCAAGTCATAGGTCTCGAGTTCGAACCCAAGGCACGCACTTCTGACTTTTCGGATTCATGTGCGTATTTGTACGAGTATAATTATCACTTGCTTCAAAAACGGTGAAGGAAAACATCGTGAGGAAACGGCATGCCTGAGAGATATTTGTCGACGACATGTGAAGTCAAGTCAGAGGCCCATGGGTGGCTTTAAAACTCTGACACCAGGTTAGTCACTAACCACACGAAAGAAGAAAAGACCACTAAACTAAAGAGCCAGTCTGGACTATGTAGGAAATCATCGGAATACTGTTTTTCCAAAGGAAAAATGTTGGTGGCAATTTTCTTCGTGTGAAATAACGAATGATATCCTGCCGTGGTTTTCCCAATGAGTGTACGACCGATTTGCTTAGTGAAACGGTGGAAATGAGCTAGAAAGAAAATGATCTTAATTTACGAACGAGTCCCTAATGTATCCACGAGTCTTCCCGACGAACCTTATCGATTGAAAACGACGAAATATTAACCATTGGTATACGTATTTAATATGAACTGTTTATTAATATTAATTAGGTTAACAAACATTTGATATTATGCTTATTAGTATATGTAAAATTATTCCAGTATTATATTAATGTGTAGGTAAATGGAAATCGTATTAGCCGTACTGTCTCACTTAGGCTTATTTAGAACCGTATTGGCATCATAATCAATCATAAGCCCGACATACGAAGCCAATATTGAAATATAAACATTGAGAAACATTCGTGCGCCGTAAATAAAAAAGTTATAATTCCAAACAGGCCAATTCCGAGTTATATTGCGTGTACACTAGGTGTTATAAATCCCAAACCTTTTATGTGAACATGTAAAAGTTTGGAAACATTACGTTTTCATTCACATCGTAAATAATAATGCTAATTTCACCCTGTTAATAAGTTTTAAATTAAATCAAGGAAGTGTATAGAGTGCCGCTAGCCACACTTTATCCCTATCGGATAAAGTGCCGCTAGTTGCGGCATAATAGTGGCGCTACCTCAGCCCGGTTAAAGTGCCATAAGCATTTCTTTGTCATTGTCAGTGTCAGTTGTTATTTTGTTTGATTGTTGAGGTTAGTTCGCCCCGCCCTTTGTATTGATTGATCGTAATTGTTTTAGATAATTATATCAAAAGTCACTACAATGACAAAATTTACGAAAAATTAATTAGCAAATGAAAATGGCTGAAAGGTAGGTTAGGTTAGAACTGTGACCACATAACGGGCCAGGGTCCGTTGAGGCACAAGAGAATGTAATGTTTTGGGAATGCGGTGTTTTACAGCGAACTAACCTCAAAAATCAAACAAAATAACAAGTGACAGTGACAATGACAATCCAATGCTTACGGCACTTTAACCGGGCCGAGGAAGCGCCATTATTATGCCGCTAGCAGCACTTTATCTGAAAGAGAGAGTGCCGCTAGCGGCCCTCTATATACTGTCTTAAATCAATAAGATAGCCACTCAGAATATTACGATAAGTTGAGCAGATACACAGTTTTGTCAAAACTCTCATACATTTTTGGTATGATATGACAACTTTTTTCCGAGCCCTTGTGATTGTGAACCTTGAAATAGGATGACACAAAATATTCAATCAATAGAGACAACACTTTTAATCTCATAGTGTATAACACAGTTACAAAAACATCAAGTACAAAATCATTCGTTGTAAAATTAGGCTTCAAAATCGATGATATCAGTTGAGGCAGTGTTAATATTGCAGTTTGGCACATACTTGGGGCGTGAGCGTGACTTGTACCTAATGTGTTTTTATACATAATTATGATTGATTGGGCAATTTTTTATTATTTTGTAAGTAGGATTCCCTTTGGTTCCAACACAGAATATTATGGTATGTTTCAGACTGAACAAATGTACAGTTATTTATTTAAAAAATCCATCGAAGTCAAGAAAACAGGGGAGGTAAGCTAAAGTTCTAAAGAGAACTAACTCACGTTTACGATACAGATGAGAAGTAGGCCTACAGTATACCTATGTATCGGTGAGGCGTACGATATGGTTGGTATCACCGAGCTCGGCAGCCTTACGAGCGGTGCGCTAGCTGTGCTCGTGGTGAGTGCGCGGTGACAGCGAGCCGGGGCCCGACTCCGCGCTGGAGTCGCCCGCGTACACCTCTGACAGGCCGCCGCCGCTGCCGCACCCGCCCCCGCTCCCGCTGCCGCCCCCGCTGCCGCCTGCGCCCAGCATGCTTGCTGAGAGCGCGGCTTTGGCTAGGAATGAAATATCTACAGTCACGATAGGTATTAGGGCGTTGAGCAGTTTTTGAGGCTTGAATGTCATCTATGCCGAAGGCACTAACTATTGAAGCTACTGGGGTTTAGCAAGAAACCGTTTTCTTACAACTTAATCAGATATATTTGAAACAAATTATGTACATTTTGATTCAGTTATAGTTATATGTGATCTTCTTGTAGCGGCTCGGCTATGTGAGTGTGTGTGTAAGTGCGTGTGCTACAAGTACCGTGATGTGCTAGCGGCACGCAGTAGGACGTGGGCGCGCAGTGTCGTGGCCGCACCTTCTCGTAGCGGCTCAGCTGCTGCAGCTCACACTCCGAGTGGTGCTTCTCCACTGTTACACATACCATACTATTCAACAAACAATATTTATACATTGTCATTTTATTGTCATCTACATCACACTAATGAAAAGACACACACACTGATGAAGCTGAAGCGTGATGGTGATCTGGAAAAGGTCTATTATGATAGCATGATAATTTGATACATTCAAAAATTTTAAGTTCTTTGTCTTCCATTAAAAATATACATACAAACGAGTTTAAGAGATGATACTTTGAGGCTGAAACCGAGACACTTTTCCGTTTTCGCATTGTTTCAGTTCTGACCTTCAACTCCCATCTCAAATACTCGCTGTAAGTATATTTAATGGAGAAAAAATATTAGAAAGTACAATGTATTTACTCAAAGGTTTTGTGAGTGTTTTATTTGCCAGAGGATTTTAGGAATTCTTTCGTTTGCAGATATTTTGTTTATTGAGAGCCCCAAACCCGTGTTAAAATTTTGACACATAATACTGAAGTGAGGCTTTGCTTTTGATTTTTGATTTTCTTTAGTCATGACTGAATGATGAACGAATGAATGGATCGAATGATGAACGTCATCATATAATTTATATTCATTTTCGGAATGGAAGACCTCTTGTTAAAGTGATTGCTTAAATTGATACTTAGCCCTCTTCCTCTCTCCTAATTTTGCTGTGCCCGACAGGGTCCATATTGGTCTTTTACTTTGTTATACCTCTATGTACATACATATTTATACATATGGAATGCAATAAAGAATTGAGTAGGTATTGAAAGTGGCGCCAACTGGTAGCGTGAATTTTCATGAAAACCCTCACTATAGCGGCATCCTTCAGTCTGCGGGCACGAAATTAGCGTCGGTCGAGCGATGACGACAGCGTAGCGGCGCGAGGGGCGACGGCGACGGCGACATAAACAAGCATAGCAATCTGAAGTGACGCGCACGAAACAGGCCAGAGTGGCGCGGGGCGATCGAGCGATGCACGGGCGGTGGCGACACGCAAGCGACAGGAACAAACTTGCCTGACTGCGCCGCTCGATGAACGTTCCAGTATAGCGCTGTATTTTTTTTACCACCAGTGTCGTGCCCAGTCCTAGGCCGCTGTCGGATCGCTCGGCCGCCGCTAATTTCGTGCCCACAGACTCAAACCTTAAAGGCTTGTGCAGACCAGCGCGACTTGTCGCGCGACGCGACACGAACAATACAATTTCTAAGAAAACTTCACAGTATAACAATAACCGGTGTCGCGTCGCGCGACAAGTCGCGCTGGTCTGCACAAGCCTTAACGCAGCGCTGCTTCGTAGGTAGTAGGTAGGTACTTCTATGAACAAACTCCTTCACAAAGAGTTTTACTACTACAAAAACTCTAATATGACTCTAGCCCTACTTCTACAGATGAAATGAAGGATAATCTCAAGTCTCACCCTCAGCCCTCTCCCGGTGTCGTTGCGGGTGCTTCCTGCAGGGACGGTGCGGCGGTGCGTCGTTATCTCGATGGCCGAATGTCCGGAACTGTAGCGTATGGTCCAGTGTCGCAGCAGCAGCTGCTTCACCGCCAACAGCGAACGTCGCGTACGGACTTATCTCGTACACGTCTTTTATAATCAAATCAAAATAATCATATTCAACATTATAATCGGCTTTAGGATCATCACAGGTAACAATAAGACGTCTTTCCTGTAGTCTTTGGTTGCAAGACATCAAAGATAATAAAGTTTCTCAATGAACACATAACACATCTAAAAGTGGAGAACTGTTGATAAAAAAAAAAAAAAAAAAAAAAAAAAATTTATTACCTTCAGTTGTACAAAAAACACTTATCTAAAACACTATGCAGCGTTACAACTAAGGGAAAGAGTGTTTTCGATGAACTCTGGCACCCAAAGTAAGATTTAACTTGTGTTTAGGGTGCCATCGTCCTCGCCTATAATTTGAACATTTAACAGTAGTTGTAGGACGAGCACGGTATATTATTATTATTAAGTTATCTACTTACTAGTAAACGTATACAATATGATGTAGCCTATTAAAGTACCTATGTGGGGGTATGTGTATGTATTGAGAGATAAAAAATGGTGAAAAACTTGTGTTTATGTAAGTCTGTATATAACTATAAACTATAAATATACGTATATAACTTTACTAACTACATTAGGTACATTAGGTTATGCGATTGATACATGTAGTAAATCTTCAGTCTTATCGTAACCTAGTGTCAATAGCCACTTTGTGACGCTGATCTTACATTCGTTTAGACACATGGGAGCAATGGTGCACAGTTTATTTATTTTATTATATAAATGGTTGGACAGAATATCATAATGACGCTGAGCCAGGGCCGTTCTGCATCCGCGAGTTGAGCATACTTCGAAGAATCTACGTTTTTTTGCAGCATTTGGTTGCAGCTTGTATACCACAGAGGGATGTTTGCGCAGAATAGTGCCAAGAACAAAAAGCTGTCTCACAGTGAGGACCTGACATTCGGTGTAGAGAGCCGCGGTGGGATATCTAAACGGCTTCGAGGTCATAACCTTGAGGACAGCTCTCTGTGCTCGTTCCAGAGGCAGTAAGGTTGTCTTGGGAGTCCCACCCCATACTGTGATGCAGTAGTTTATTATGCTTTGACACATGGCATAATAAACAGTTTTTATCGTACGGTAGTCCGCGGAGTGCCTTAGCTTTTTAAAAATAAATATACACTTGCGGACTCGCGATATGAGATTGTTAAGGTGAGGTTTCCAGCTCAAAGAACTATCTACATAGACTCCAAGATACTTAACAGACTCACACCTTGTGAGTTGTGGACAACCGCAATGTGAGGAGGATAGACCGCGTGAGCAAGTATGAGCTCTAAGCACCATTGAATCCGGTGGAGGGAGGTTGGTGGATAGTAAGGAGAAAGGTAAGTACACTGTTTTCTTAAGATTTAAGGTTAGGATGTTATTTGAAAGCCATTTCATCACTGAGTTTAGAGCAAGTTCCGCGAATTTTACTGTTTCAGGCCAGTCACTACCGTGAAGAATCAAGGCCGTATCATCTGCGTAAGTATAAATAGAACAGTTCGTTAGAGACATTTTGCATAAGTTATTTATATAAATAAGAAACAGGGTGGGGCCCAAAATTGAGCCCTGAGGAACGCCGAAACTCATTGATTTAGTGTCACTAATAACGTCGTTTATTTTGACGCATTGGCTTCTATCACACAGGTAATCCTGGAAGATTTTTAAGGTATGTCCGCGTATGCCCGTAGCTTCCAGCTTAGATAAGAGGTGTGGAACAGACACAGTGTCGAATGCCTTGGAAAGATCGAGGAAAATAGCCAAGCATTTCAATTTACTATCTAGTTTAGATACTACATGATCCACCAAGGCAGCAACCGCATTTTCAGTTGACCTGCCACCCCTAAAACCATACTGGTTGTTGCTTAATAATTTGTATGACTCAAGATAGTGTACCAAACGTTTGTTAAGTATCTTTTCTAATATTTTAGAGATGGCAGGCAAGACTGAGATCGGTCTATAATTATCTACACCGTGTCTGTCCCCACTCTTGAAGATTGGATGAACGACAGCCCTCTTAAAAACCCTGGGAAAGCAACCCGTGGAAATAGATCGATTGCAGATATGAGTGATGGCTGGGACAATTGCGGGCAGACAGGATTTTAACAGTCTCGATGAGATGCCATCCCAACCCACCGCGGCATCCGCTCGTAACCCAGTAATGAGATTTGAGACCTCTACTTCATCTGTGGGTAGAAGTACCAGCGAGTTAGAAGGCGGCGCATCGAGAGAATACTCCGAGGTATACGAGGTGGATGAGAATTTGTCAGCCAAGTTCTTCCCAACATTGGCAAAAAACTCATTAACACCGTTGACCGAAGACTTTGCGTCCGAAGACATCCTTAGTAGCTCGTTAGGAGATTTCGCGTTAAGGCTAGTTCCGGTGATATTTTTAATGACCTTCCAAGTTGCTTTAGGGTTGTTCTTCGCCGTTTGAAACTCCTTACTTTCATAGGCATGTTTTAAATTTTTGAGAAGCTTGTTACAAAAATTACGGTATCGCTTATATGTGACCATGAGAACGTAATTTTCAGGATCTGCCAATAGGGTTCGAGCCATGCTATCTCTATTTCGGATACAACGTAGCAGACCCGCGGTAATCCAGGGTTTCAGGATTCTGCGTTTCGAAGACATGTACATCGATTTGGAGTGATTAACAATGACAGAACTAATTATGGAAACCAGAGACTCGGCGGCATTATTTGCGTCTTGAATAGTTAATATTCCATCAAAGTCCATTGACAAAATGTCAGTAGTTACAGCTGTATAATTAACAACTATGCGATTAACTTTAAAGGTAGGGAGTGACTTTACATGTTGGATGCTAATAAATGTAGGCCTATGATCAGTAATGCAACTGTCGAAAACTAGAGTCGTATTTTTAAGATCAGATCTTAACATTACGTGATCAATACAAGAGTTAATACGGGTTGGGAATAGATGCGTAGGGAGGAGGCCATGTGAAGCAATAAGGTTAAGGTACTGATTTGCTTGTTGAGAAATAGCATTCGGAGTGATATCAATATTGATGTCACCCATTATCACTAAGTTTTTTTGAAGTGGCGACTGAGTAAGGACGGTGTCTAAACTATCAATAAAATTATCAAGATTTCGTGTCGACGGAGAGCGATATAGCGCCAAAAGTTCGATATCATGAGACGTTACATTACAGACCAAACAACTTGCATCAGATATAGGAGGTTCGGTAACGATATGAGGTAATTCTGATTTAACATACATTATGACACCATCGTTCTGGTTGACAGGATTAGTCGTGTGATAAGAAACATACCCTTCCAGTGGTGGAACTGAAGACACCATCAACCAGCACTCCGATAAAATCAAAACATCACATGAGATTTTTATCCTAGCCAGGAGCACAAGAAAACTATCAAAGTTACAACTTACACTGCGTATATTAAGATGGATTATATTAAGCGACTTACTATTGTTATTAATAAAACGTCTACACGACTCCGGCGCACAGATATGTGAGTCACTTATACCAAAAGAGTCAATATCATTTAAGGTGTCAGAATCGAATATTGATGCTTGATGTTAAGTGTATAATGATTGCAACCGTAGAAATGACGTGGATTATGTGTAAATTAGTTTTGACTACAGTTAATAATTTTATTTTGTAAGTTGCAGGTACAAGAAATAGATATAAGATAGTCGAAAGGATGTACATAAACGCAGGTATGTTATGAGTTGTGTGTTTGTGATAACAAATTTTCAAATTATTATAATTATTACACTGTCTGAATGTGTGTGTGTGTGTGATGTGTCTTAATGTGTATGTGTAATACAGAGGCTGATATGTACAGTATACATTATATAAAGTTGATAATCTTAAAATTATTTTTATAAAAAGGTAACAAGTTGTATTTATAAAGTAGTAAAAAACGAGTTTGTGAGAGGCTAGTAGTGCTCGAGTTTGTATAGAAAATTGTAAGGTAGTAGAATATTTTAAAAACATGCAATAATAATAATGAAAATGAGATGCCTTGCGTTCTTCATGCAGGGGTGAGTAGTTTTTTAAGACAAGAGGTTGAGTTGATAACAATGGAGTCAATTCCTTCACGTTCACGAAGAAAAATTTTACCATTTTGCGACCAACAAAATTTATATTTGTTTGTTTTAGCAAAAGAACGAGCCTCGAAGAATAGTTGTCGCTGGGTGCGAGGCAGGTGATCGGCAATATAGACCGGTTTGACTTCACCGGGAACACCAATGTGTCCCGTGTTTAGTTTCTCAGTTGATGGCCGACCCATATTGAACATACGGCAGGCGGCCAGCACTTGATTCTTCGAGGGGACAGTTAGGAACTCTGCCACTATCGGTCTGTTTGAGCCCTTTTTTCCGGGTAAACGATATACGTCACGTAGTTGAGGAGGGCTAGCCGCCGGCTGAAGGGTCTCACAGGTTTTTAAAACAATCAAGGTTAGGTCACTAGTTGTTTCCTTCTCAGTGGCTGGTACATTTCTAATCTCGAGACATGATGATCGCGAGCTCAGCTGTATATCTTCTACTTTTTTTTCCAAGTCCAGTATATAGTTGCGCTGTTCACTGTTTTCTTTTTCTAATTTCTGCATTGATTTCTTGAGAGAATCATAATCTTGACTCAGAAATTCTACAGTTTTTAGGGTTTCAGCATTAGTTTTTTGAATCTCCGCATTTTGTAGTTTGATTGCCCTCAACTCCGACGTTAGTTTGCCAAGCAGAACCTCTTGCTCAGTTTTCCAAGAGGTAAATAGCTTCGTTATTTTATCTTCGAGATTCTTCCACTCACACTCCGGAGAGAAGTCCGGTCGAAGTCGCTTGGACTTGGATCGCGAGTTAATTTTTGAGATTTCGGGCTCATTCGGATTATTAAAAATGTCTGGAGTTGAGAAAACAGGTAGAATGTCCATCTCACTGGCAGGAGTAGCAGGGGGCGAACGCTCAACTCTCGGCATAGTAGCTGTTTTTGTTTACTCACTAGGTACTTGATTTTTAAAATTCGCCTCGTAGCCGATCAACGCGTAGCACAGCTCCGCGTAGCACTCGTAGCCTTTTTGCACGTAGCTGATCGTTGATGACGCGTAGTCTCGTAGCGGTCCGCTATGGCACAGGTGGTAGGGATGCGGTGTTTCGCGACTATGCGTCAACGCAGTTTGGCTTAGCGGTAAGTGACATCGGCTCTCGCGCATCGAAGAGGCGGTTCGAAACCGAGTTTATAAATCCAATCACGGTGGACCCTTCGTATGCTTTAGGCAAGGGTGGCGACAAAAATATCGTTGTCACTTTCGTGGGGAGTGGCCTACTCGTATAGATGGTCCAGGAAGAAACGAGAATTAGAATTTTAAATTTAAACCAATAAGAATTTAGTTAAATAGATTTTAGCGCGACTAGTTAACGCGAGTGCACACGTCCATTCGCTGTGCCGGACGGCGAGGAACTGATAGAAAAGAAGTATCTTGGACCCTAGGTCCTATACAACATGCAGCCAAAAGATGTGGTCATATTTAAGGGTGTGGTACAGAACATCAAACAGAACGACTTTCTCCATGGGACCTATATCGTAATCGTGAAAGATATGTCAACTGCCTCATACAAAACTTGAATCCATGTATAACTCTTCCGCGATTACCATATTAGTCCCATGGGAGTAATATGGTAATCGCGGAAGAGTTATACACTTTTTCCATGGAAAAAAGTTGACCATTTTGATTCTCTGTACCACACCCTTAAATATGACCAGATCTTTAAGAGCGTTTATACAGAACGTGGGCAACGTCGCAAATAGCAGTCAAATATTTTGGTGTTTTTATTAATTTGGCAATATTATTGTAACGAAATATGAAATATGGTCTATGCCTAAGATCCGAAAGATCCAATGTATGAATGACCTGCACCCTAAATGGATGAAAAGTATTTAATACAAAAATATATCGCGAGTCGGTTGGCTAAAAAAATCCTGGTCAGACTATATTTCTTAAAAAATTCAAAAAAGTTTTTTTTATTTTAAATTGCACCCATTTGTTGAACGAATAAATTTAATACCAAATCCGTCCAGCCATTTTAGCGTGAAAGCGTAACAAACAAACTCACTTTCGCATTATTACAAAATTAGCTACACCGATAGTTTATAACCTGGATTAACATATAGGATACTTTTTATCCCGGTAGTCCGTTCCCGCGGGATATTTACCACCCTCTACGCGGGCGAAGCCCCGGCCGAAAGCTAGTACTGATAAAAAATACTTTTCATCCATTAAACATATAGGTGCAGGTTGTTCCTTTAGGGATCCTCTACTATAACTAGTAAACTAGAATATTGATTATAAAATTCAATAATTATTATTGTTCCACCGAATATTAAGTTTTAGATGTAAAAAAGTATTTGGAAACTTTCCGAATGCTTTTTTACACCTAAACCAACAACAACAAATTCAGTGTTATAATTGCAATTCATTATTAATAGTCACAATTTTTCTTGAACTTCAAAGCTAACCTTCTGAAAGTGGGTCGTCGTCAATAGAATCAACGTCGCAAATAGATGTTAAACATTTTGCTGTTTTGATTAATTTGGCAATATTACTGTATGGAAATATGAAATGTGGCTGAAAATACTGCTGCTGCTGTGGAAATATGTTCGCTAGTAAGTCACATTTCATATTTCCATACAGTAATATTGCCAAATTAATCAAAACAGCAAAATGTTTGACATCTATTTGCGACGTTGCCAACTTTTTGAATGAACGCTCTTAGAAGATATATGCTGTATAGGTTCTACACGACTCCACCACTGCCAATCCCGTTGAGGCATTCACGTTGTTTGATGACAAAATTGTCTCACTGACATTAAATACACAAGATTGGTTGTTTAATTATTGTGGCAAAACCCTTCAAGCGCAAGTAAAGGCTTGTGACTCAATGAGACGGCCTTCCGTCTCATTGAGTCACGAGCTTTAGCTTTAGAAGTCTGTTGTAGCTAGAGAAATTTGTACTTAGGAATTGAACAAGCTTCAGTCGAGCAGGACACTCATAAAGGAAATTTATTATATTCTATATGAATAAAATGCTGTTCGTTGGTAAGTAAGCGTGGCATCACTTGAGAAAGGTTGTACCAATTTGGCATTTTTTGTTTTAAAATATTCGTAACAGTCGGAATTAGATTTGTTTGGAAAGAAAATTTGGAAAAGATTCCTAGATTTTTTTTTAAATCGGGTATTCCTTTTTTCTATAGGATTATTATATGAATTATTGAAATTTGGACAGGATATCGTCTATCGGGTCAGCTAGTTAGAAATAAAATCTAAACCATCTTGTAACTTGAAACGACATAAAAATAAAGTAACTGAACAAACTAGAGAAAACTCCAAACCTGTGAGATCTAAAAAATAACTAACGAAACGTAGGACGTACGGAAACATTTAATTGAAGGGGAAGTTCAGGCCTGTGATGACCTTCAATGACCTTCGATTAAGTTGGTATCTTACTTGCCAGATATTTCATAACAATTCTATTCCATTATTTAATTTATTCGGTGAGTAGTGGCTATTCAAACATCGTGAAACAGGCCTTTAATCTGGTAAGCCAATGATTGTGTTTGTAATATTTACTCACAAAGCATCAAATTGCTGATTGATTACGCTCTGTAATTTATGCTCTCTACATTAATAATTTGATGCGCGTAAAGCCATTTATGAATAAATTAACTTTACCGAAATGGTGCTGTCAGAAATAATTTTACGTTTAATATTGCTTGCTTGGGTATTATCTACTGAATGTTACTTTGATCGCGAATATCAATTCGAGATACAGACAATGTAGGAATGCAAAGAAAAGCGAGGAAAGTTAAGGAAATGGTTAATTAATTATTCAAACGGCTCTCTATTTTTTAGTTCAGTAAATATAAAGATGGTATGGGAGTTGGTCAAAAGAAACTGATTAAAAGTTTCATTACTGTCTCACCTATGCATATTATTATATTTTATTCAATTGCAAGAATAGTTACAAATGCCGTGGTATAGGATGTTAAAGACCAATGCAAGGAACATTACAACTACAGGTCTAAGTAAATCAGAATCTAGGTGAAACTTTTACTATACAACTGATAGATATTATGTATGTAGAACATTCAAATTTAATTCTTGATTTTTTGTGAAACAGGCACCACAATTTTCCACGGTCCCAGTGGTGGATCCAGTATTGTCGTTTGGCAGGGGCTTGATCCCGCTGGGGATAGGTTTTACCAAAGCAACCCTAAAAAAGCACAACAACATTTTATTTTACATAACGCATAGCCTCCTCGAATTACTTTACGCAAATTCCTTAATGACTTCGTTAGGTTGTAGACTACCAGAGATATCTCGGTGATTATACATGGCGGCCAATGGAGGCTTGAACCCCTTAGACCCCCCCCCCCTGGATCCACTACTGCACGGTTTGTCTTTGATAAACCATTAAACGGGAAAGAAACCTAGTTTAAATACACAAACAATAAATCTCACAAGTCAATTTAAATCAACCCAATGTGCAATTATTCACTTAAACTAACTAGAGAAGCTACTTGGCATCTATTCTCATTCAAAAATCCTTAACAATGGTTTAGTTTGTTCACAAGTTCGCGTTTAAAGCTTGGGCCGCATACTGCCTGTAAGTATATCTAAAGTCGGTAAATGTGTGACTTACCAGAAGCAGGTGACAGTTTGTCATGCTTGTAGTCATGTTGGCAGTTTCTGATGTTCTGCTGTTCGGGACAGACGGACTTGTCGGTGCTAGCCACAGAATGGCTGCAGCGACGCGTTTCTTCCTCTACGGTACCACCGCATGGCCATAGCGTGCTAGAAAGATAACTCTTAATTAACCACACCACCAACCATTTAAGTCATTTGTTTAAATGAAAACACGAATAAACGTATTACATTAAGTACATGAGTGAGTTATATTTCATTTAAGGAATATATTGATATAATTAGACAATTAATCTTGTATTACAAAGCTGAACCTTAAGAGCGTTTATTCTGAAAGTGGGCAACGTCTCAAATAGATGTCAAATATTTCGCTGTATTTTGATTAATTTGGCAATATTACTGTATGGGAATATGTTTTCTTGTTAACTACATTTCATATTTCCATCAGTATTATTGCCAAATTAATCAAAACAGGTAAATATTTGACAGGTATTTGTGGCGTTGCCAACTTTTATGATAAGCCCTCTTTACCTCTCGAAGTCGCAGCAAAACGTATTATAGTACCTGTTTATTACTCTGTTAGCATTGCATTGGAAGTGAAGGTTGTGTCATAAGGAGGTCAAAGATCTGGCTCTCAATAGAGAAAGCTGAAAGATGCAGCTCTTCAGTAGGAGAAGAAGCTATGCGTCTCCTCATTGTTGCCTCTGTGGCGGCATCTACATAACCACATGCGACCTACGCATCTAACACCTGGCGTCACACAAATCCTGCATCAGGCAATTAGATTTTAACGCGCGAACAATATATATAAGACTATCCGACATCATTCGTTGGGCAGTTGCCCACCAGACACGACACCCATCTGGTCGGAGGATCCTCCCTTTTCAATAGAGGATAAGTAAACTTTACACGCTGTTCCTCATACCTCTAAACCTCTTCCATCGCAATTGCAAGCAGCGATTTTGGATAAAGCTGACTTTTGAATATCAGTTTGAAAATAAACTTCAACTACTCACTATTGCTACCGCTAAGCTCCGTGATAATTCCCTTGATCTTACAAAAATGTTACACGTACAGTGAGATACTTATTTAATATCCCATAAAGGATCAGGAGCAAGAAGCCCAAAGCCAAGCAATGAATTACGATAGGATGAGCTATATTGTATAAAGGTACCTAGGTGCGCATTAAAATTTTAGTAGGTAATTCCCAAGAAATACCAAAATTATTTTAACAGTCCGTACCTATAGTGCCCAAACCGCCTTGAAATTGTAAGTAGGTCGCACTGAGTGATTTACACAGGCATCGTGCTATCAATACGTCTACATTTATCTTATTTATTATTATGTATTTATACAGGCTTCCTTGAGAAATGGGGATTCCAATACAGGCGTTACTCACAATATTGGAAATAGGTATCGAGTATTTTCAATTATTCGGAGGAAACAAAGGGAAACCGAATCGGTTTTTCACAATAATTGAATTTTTTGTCGGCCTTTTATTGAAAAGAAAGACGTTTGTGATGAAGGTGTTCCCAGTTATTTTTAGAAGAATAGACAGTTTGTAAAATAAACCCCCATATTAAAATCTGAAGAAGTGACTGTCACTATTTGCTATCAGAACGATATTTAGCTTAGTACTGTGCATTCTTAGTACTGTGTAGTTCTTAGTACTGTGCATACTGTGGTATTGTGAATTCGTCACTTACAGAAGTGTAAGTGACGAATTCACAATACCTAAAACTGTATGTGCTTTTTGTATGTGTATGTTTTAGTGAGTAAGTCGTTGAGGTGCCTTACCAATAAATAAATAAAAAAATTAGCTTCAAGCCAAAAATGCATGGACAGACCAAACTGAACTGACCAAACAGTATTAGTTGGGCCTGATCGGTTCAATCTCATAATTTTGAACGATTTTCTCGGGTCGCTTCGGCTGCCTGCGTTTTGAACTCGAAATAATAAACACACGCGGCCCGCGGTAATGATTTTTAACAAGTGAGGAGAAACAAGAATACGTGCAAGCTGTATATCTGTCTTAAAAATAATCGAAAGTTATTTATGGAACATACATCATAATATTATTATGCAGCCCGGAGACTGGATTTCTGCCCGATTCGTGGCAATTGGCTCGCCCCCTAATACCTTCATGGGAGTTAATAACTTGTGAAATGTGGCCTACACCTCTGCATATCCCTTCGAGGAAAACAGGTGTGATGTTATGTTATTACGAAACAGTACCGGCCGAGCTCTGCTCTGGTGAAAATAGAGAATGCTAGTACAAGATAGTACATACTAATTGCATGCTGCCATGATAGTAGGTACTTACTAATTCCATGCTGCCATGTCATTAATCTAAAGAATCTTGTTCTAAACTTTGGGCGACCGAGCTCTACTAGGGGGAAAATACGGAGAAAACGAATTTTCCCAGATATGTTACCTAGCTAGATCGATTTTTCGCGCCCGTAAACCGCTATATTGCAACTTTCGTCGTAATCGTTAGAGCCGTTTTCGAGAACGTGATAAAAAATACATATAAACAAATATTGCTCGTTTCATAGTATAGGATGAAATCAAGCAACCATATGTTTGGTAGGGTACATATTTGAATGTCGAAGATTAAAATATCTACGGGTAAAATATCACTGTTCAAAACATCGAAAATTTAAATAACGATTGTATCGAAATATCGAAAATTGTTATACCTAAGCTTAAAATGTCTAAGATTAAAATGCCGAGTGATTCAAATATCGACTGATTAAAAATGTCGATAGTCAGTATACCTAAGTTCAAAATGTCAACACTTAATACACCTAAGATTACGTTAAAAATACCTACTCGTCAAAATATCGAACAAATTTTGTTTCTGTCACGGCTTCGGCGCTGCGGGGTTTGGGCGGCCCCACGCGACCTTATCGTCGCAGATGGTTTTAACGCTCACCACCGCAGCTTCGGCTTGCTGACCGGCTTCACCGGCCAGCCTCAGCCGCGGCGGCGGGCCTTCAAACCACCTGTTCCTCAGCTCGCGGGCCGCCCCCCCCCCCCCCTCCGCGTCTACGCGGGCTTAAATTACACTCTAGGGGTAGGGCAGAGAAGACTACGTGGAGTCGGTTTTGCAGCGATTTGTTTCTGTCACAAAATTTTGTAGCACACATAGCATACGGTTAACTTTTTATGACACTATTTTAATTTAATATTGAAAATGCTACCAAGTAACCGGCTATATACCTATTTGTAACCAAATAATATTCCGTAAAATCTTGTTTCGGTGTGGTGAAAATATGGCAAATAAATCATTTGGCAAATGAAAAAGTTAAAAAGAGGCATAGGCCAATAGCAAAAAGTTATAAAGTAAATCGGCGAATTATAGTTCGGTAAAATAGTACCAATGACACATGATACTTCATTCATCATTTTGAACTGGGTGAAATAGGTTAGGTTAGGTTAGAACTGTGACCAACCGCGCAATCCAAGTTGCTCGCAGATATTATTTCACCATTTTCTAATTATCCGGGTTTTCGCAATATCCGAATGATCAAATTACCCTGTGACATACATAATAAATAAATATCGATATTTAGGACATTCGATACTCTGTACTTCGATATTTAGGACATTCGATACTCTGTACTTTCGATATTTAGGACATTCGATACTCTGTACTTTCGATATTTAGGTATTTCGATGTTACTTTTGTAGATAATTAGATTTTAGATATATTGGACGTAGGTTATCTAACTATTCGACATTATAAACTTACGTTATTTTAATTTTCGGTTATATGGTCGTTCGATATTTAAGTTTTCGATGTTTTGAACATTGACATTTTAGCCGTAGGTATTTTAATTTTCGACATTCAAATATGTACCCGTTTGGTAATATAATATTTTCACCGCCGCAGGTAGAACGCAATTCGTGAAAATCTCGCGACAGAAATTGGATCCAAAAGATCAAGGGGGCTGACGGGACTCATATATTGGCGATGCGTATATCAAAAATATTGGCGTCATGACCATTACGTTTCAGATAAAACCTTTACGGTATTCCTCACATGTCGGTTTTTACAGGTTTTATCCAGATATGAATTTATTCATGAATGAAGAAAATGTATCTAGACATAATATCATATCTTTTGATAACTTTGACCTATCAAAGTTAGGCGAAGTCAAAGGAATTATAGGTTCTTGTTGATATTCGATATCAAAATTTATTTATTATACATATATTTTTATATTTATTGATGAATTTTTGAATATTTAAATTTAACGTGTTTATTATTTTAAATATACTTAGTTTCTAATTTAAATGTATGAGTGTAAAACTTTGGACAAGAATTATATCTGAAATAAATTATTATTATTGTTAATCGAAATTACCAATGCAGAAGAATCTAATTTAATTTTATAACATGAAATCACCATATCTGTTAGCATTTACAAATGATTCAACTAATTAACCAATGCACTTTGGTAAAGCGTGAACAATTGATTTATTTACAAAAAATTCAACTAATTAACCAATGCACTTTGGTAAAGCATGAACAATTGATTCATTTACAAATGATTCAACTAATTAACCAATGTACTTTGGTAAAGCATGAACAATTGATTCATTTACAAATGATTCAACTAATTCACCAATGCACTTTGGTAAAGCATGAACAATTGATTCATTTACAAATGATTCAACTAATTAACCAATGCACTTTGGTAAAGCATGAACAGTTGATTCATTTATTATATAGGGACAGCCTGCAAACGTTTTCGGACAATCTCCGGTTAACTTAATTAGTAGATAATTTCAGACAAATTCTGATCTTTTTTTAAATTTATGAGATAGTGGTTCGCACACTGTGAATTGGACCCTATAGGCACCTACTATCCAAATGGACCATGTCTGCGAGAAAACACAATTAATTTCAGATAAATTCTGATCTTTCTTTTTATTAATGGGTCACACTTATAGGGTCCACTTCAGAGTGTGCTTATCTGCACACTCTGAAATGGACCCTTTATCCAATATCTGAAAAAAAACACAATTAATTTCAGACAAATTCTGATCTTTTAGTAAGATAGTGCGTATCCGCACACTGTGAAACATGCCCTTTATCTAATATCAGATATGTCAAAACGATTTTTTACGAATTTAACCTGTTTGGATAACTTTGACCTGATTTTGCACAAAAACCAATTTTTTTTTTAACAATGTATTTCTTTGTCAGAACTACTTTTACGGATAATGAGTTAAACTTCAACCTACCTCCTTTTAGCCAGCAACACGAGCAGCAGGGCGGTGACAGCGAGCGCGGCGAGGGCAGCGAATGCCAGAGACACAGCGCCGAGCACTCGCTCCGTATCAGCGTTACCACTCGACGTTGTTATCTGACCACCCTCGGATTGGAAGGCTATGGGACGACGTAGACGCTCTGTTTTGATATGGAAAAAAACGAATCCATCATAGTGCAAAGTCCTTGACAAAATTATAAATCGTTACAGGAAGAACTTATGAAGTTTAAGAGCGTTTATTTTGAAAGTTGGCAACGTCGCAAATAGATGTCAAATATTTCGCTGTTTTGATTAATTTGGTATACAGTAGTATGGAAATAAGAAATGTGGCTAACTAGCGAACTAGAATATTGATTATGAAATGAAATAATTAATATCGTGATACCGAATATTTAGTTTTATATGTAAAAAACATATTTAGAAACTTTCAAAAAACTTTCAAAGTGTAGAACTAAATCTGATCATGAGATCGACATTAATAATACTATTGATGACATTATTAAATAGTTACAGGCAAAAAAATTGAAAATTAATTTAGATTAATCTAATTATATACAGTTTAATAAATCAAAACATACTAAATACAATTTCAAACTTTATATTGACAGGTTAAAAGAAGTTCCACAAACTAAATTCTTAGGAGTCCTCATAGATCAAGATCTGAATTGGAAAGTACATCTGGATAGTTTGTGCAGTAGGATTAATAAGTTTGTTTATGTTCTCAGACAAATAAAGATCATAACCAACAAAAAAACCGCAATTACATCATATCACGCCTTTATAGAATCCATCTTAAGATACGGGCTTATCATTTGGGGTAACAGCACAGATAGACACAGAGCATTTATTGCGCAAAAGAAATGCATCACAGCCATTTGTGGTATCCATCCTGACGAGTCATGTAAACCGTTCTTTAAAAAGCTAGGGATATTACCACTTCCGACACTGTACATTTTTGAAATTTGTACTTATGTTTATATAATAATATGGGATTGTTCAAAAAAGCCTATCAATTGAACTCTCAAAATAGAGATCCATGCAGACTTGCATTGCAGGATACTCCTAAATCAGCCAAGTATGCGAAAAGTTTCCTAGTCATTTGTATACGCATTTATAACAAAATTCCTAAAGAAATAAAATTGTTATTTAATACTAACTGATTTAAAATCAGATTACTGAAATGGTTGAAAGAACACATGTGTTATGATGACATTAAAGATTTTCTGAACAATAAATTATAAATTTCTGGAATTCTGTAATTCCAGATAATGCGGAGAGAAAAGTATTATTATTGTATTGACTTTGTATCTGTGACATTGAACTCTTAAATTTACTAATAATTATTATTTTGTATGCAATTGATACATATCCTGTATAGCTGAACATGCGGACTTTAGATTAATATCTGACTGTAACAACTTTATACCATGTTGAAGGCAAATAAACACTTATCTTATCTTCTCTTATCTTATCTTCCAAATGCCTTTTTTACATAAAAAACGGGTGCAACATCAAATTCAATGTTATAATTGCAATTCATTATTAATATTTTAGCTTGCTAGTTGGCCACATTTCTTATTTCCATACAGTAATATTGCTAAATTAATCAAAACAGGTAAATATTTGACAGCTATTTGCAACTTTGCCAACTTTTAGGATAAACGTTCCTAGGGCGTCAGACGGGTGACTGAACGGTTAGTTAGGTACCTTTTTAGTTCTAACGAGCAATATAAAAAAGCCACTTGTAAAGAGCCAAAAACATCTAAATATCTCCTAAGCCACACAAGTTAGCTACGTGAAGTAAAAAATCTTGAAAACAGTTTTATAGGATTTATTTTATTTCAAGAAGCTATCTTGCGTGGTTTCGGAAATAATTCATGATAAGTTAGTAGCTTTTTATTTAGCTCGTCAGTGTGTAAATAGTGCAGTAGAAATTCACGAAAGTGTGATCCCGCCCTTGTCACAAACATATTCAACATAGTAGTGGTTGGAAATAGACTTTATAAAACATTTAGATTCGACACTGTTCTATGCGAACGTTAAAGCCATATTTACAAAAAGCTTGTTTTCTAAGAATCCATAAATAGAACCTTGTACGAGTACATCCGCACGGATACTCACATTTGATGAAAGTTTCAATAGCAATTCTAAGGCAGTTTGTTTCCTCGTCGGCCATAAGTTACGAGGGTAATAACATAAAAGATCAGTAATAGTAAACAAGTCGTGATAGATGGGGCGGCCTTTGAGAAACCTGTGTGGCTTCGGAAGTTGAAAGGTACAAATGAAAATCATGTCCAAGGAAATGTTTTTCTAGGAAATGTGTGGCAATAAAGATACAAAAAGTGTTTATAGTCAATTAAAATACGGCTATAAAAAGTATTTTAACTGTTAAAATGTTATAAAAGATTTTGACACTTTGATTCTTTTATCAGCACGTTAAGAAAAAAATGTGGTTGAGTGTTGTATTGGTATTGAGTTTACAGCCAATCTTTTACTTAATAATAATAAAATATAAAAAAGCCTTAGTCCTTGTCTATTTCTTGTAGATTATACAGTTTCTATAAATATCTCAACTTTATATAAATCTATGATATCTATCTAATCTATAATAATAGTAGTAGTATCTTTACTTATCTTTTTCAAGTAACTTTTTATAAAAACATTTTCTTATTTCTAGTATTAGTATTCTTATTTCAGTTTTGTTAGTTTTACATTCAATATATTTAAGTAATACGCAGTACGTATTAGTTTGTCTTTGTTAGAATTGTTAAATATTAATTACAAGTTTTTGCCCGCGGCTTCGCCCGCGTGGATGTCGGAAATTATCCCACGGGAACGTAGTACCGAGATACAAATGATCCTTTATGTTAATACACTATCTGTGAGCTAAACATCCAAATCCGTTCAGCCGTTTTTGCGTGATTGAGTAACAAACATCCAAACATACAAACTTTCACATTTATAATATTAGTAGGATAGTAGGATTATTCTTATTTCAGTTTTGTTAGTTTTACATTCAATATATTTAAGTATTACTTATTAGGTAGTCGTTTTTTGTCTTTGTTAGAATGGTTAAATATTAATTGTTATAATTTTGCTTGATCTACAAGAACCCCAGCGTGGGTGAAGGGCTCCTCCACAGATCTTCATTTATCTCTATCCTGTGCTACTTGTCTCCTAAGTGGGCCGGCTGTTCTTTTAATTTTGTCTTCACAGCGTGTAATATATATATATATATATATATATAATTTATTTATTTATTGTTTATTGTTGTTTTTTCTATCAAAACTACCTTCCCTAGATAGATGTAGTTTTCGGTATACTACAGTAGTTTATTAAGAGGGCGCCCAATGGTCCACTAGCGCCACTTCTTTAAAAATATATGATTTTGTGACTGAGAAGGAATTATGAAGGTCAAGGTTGCCTGGAAGAGATCGCAGTAAGCGATAAGGCCGCCAATTGTATATTTTGTAGTGTATTACTTTTTCTATATGTAATGTATAATCTGGTGTACAATAAAGTATATATAAATAAATAAATAAATAATAAATATGAATAACAGCTAGTAAGGATCCTCGGTAAGTGTGCCTAGAATTTTCTAATACCTTTTATAAAGTTTAATGATGAGACACGAAGCAGCAAAATACGATCTAGAGGAATGTGTGAATGTGTGAATTTTGTTGCTTATTATCTTCTTTTGTGTCTTATTGGTATTTTTAAGTTATTAGTCATTGGCATATTCTTAGTGAGATTAATTTCCAGGCCCACTTTTACTCTAGCTACACTTAAGGCTTCGATCATGAGCTGCAGTTGGGAGCTTGTCTCTCATAGGAGCACCAGGTCATCTGCAAATCTCAGATGGTGTTGGTTCGCGCCTTGTATATTTAGTGCAGATTTGCTCCAATCTAGCTTGCTTATGATAGATTCAAAGATGGCTATAAATAATTTTAGAGATAGCGGGTCGCTTACTTCCTTTCCTATGGGAAAGCTTAAACCTAGGGTTTCTAGTTTGACTTTACCCAAATTATTATAGTCTTTACGTTTGATGAGTTTTATATATTTTCCTTCTTCTCCTTGTTCTTGTAGGTTGAGATAGAAGCCTTTTGGCCTCGTACAGGACTGCTTTAAATTTAAATTTTACTTTGTTTTTTATTTTTTATTTATGTTTAGTGTGTTTTTAGTTTAATTTGTGATTTCCTGTGCGAGTGTCAATAAATAATTTTTCTTTCTTTCCCACATACTTGTGTGATACCGTGACAAATGCTTTTTGGTCAATGAAAGCAATATACAGAGGTCTTTGTTGCTTTGATACTTTTCTATAATCAGTTTTAAGGTGGATATGGTCGATTGTAAAAAACCCTTTCTTTTTCTAAACTAACTAATATTATAAGTGCGAAAGTGAGTTCGTTTGTTACGCTTTCACGCTAAAACCGCTGAACAGATTTGGATAAAATTTGGCACATGGGTAGACCATGACCTGGCTTAGGACATAGAATACCTATTATCCCGATATTCTGACGGAATTGAGACTTATGCGGGTGAAACCGCGGGGCGCAGCTAGTATCCTACTAATATTATAAATGTGAAAGTTTGTATGTTTGGATGTTTGTTACTCAGTCACGCTAAAACGGCTGAACGAATTTGAATGAAATTTGGCACATGGGTAGACCATGACCTGGGTTAGGACATAGAATAGTTTTTATCCCGACATTCTCGAGGGATCGAGACTCGTGCAGGTGATACCCTAGGGCGCAGCTAGTACTTAATAAAAAACTTAAATTCATACACTCATTGACAAAACAATTACAAACTAAACCGCTGGGTTTATAGAAGCATGAAATGCATAAAAACTTTTTATATAACAAAAGTGAGCAAAAAGAAAGGGTTTTTGAAAATTCAACACCTAAAGGTATCCCTAAACGGGCTAAATAGAGGATGTAAGAGGAAAGTCGTCATTTTCGCCGGTGAATAATTCCATCGGGAAAACGGCTTGTTGCCCTAGAAAAATAACAACTAAATGATTGATGACACTGAAACTTGACCAACATTTTCACGAAATCATTTAATATTATTTATGAATCCGCAGATTCATCAATCACTTTTAATCATACTAGATTTTGCTATAACTTTTAACTGAATGTAATCAAAGGGCAGTCAAAATTATGCAATTCATTATACTTTGTTGCCATGGCCTGCTTGCAAAAAAAAACATTTAAAAATAAAATGCCTGCTACGCTACGCGACGGCCCGACTATTATTTTTAGTCACGTTTAAAAAATTGCAACTGAATAAATGACTGCAAACTTTTCAGTGATAAATGGAACATTGGAACGTATTTTTAGATGGAAACAGCTTTTACGGTAATACGACACACACACGAATGCAAGGATTTTTTTGTGCATTCCTTTTTTTTAAAGCGATTTTCAACGTGTTTTTTTGCAGTATTTTGAATATGTTTATGTCCAAGTTTGGGTACCTACCTACCTACATTTTCGGCCAAATCGAGGGGTGTTTCAGTAAAGTTATACAAATATTAGGTAGGTATAATTAAAGGTCCGTGTGGTGCCGGACGTAAAGAATAGTACACACGGCTACACATCAAGCTATACATTTCCAGTTTATGCTGATCTCGCATTATATAGGATTTCCGTACAATACGAGATCAGCTTATACTGGAAATATATAGCTTGATGTGTAGCCGTGTGTACCATCCCATTTCTTCCCGTGGGTGTCGTAAAAGGTGACTAAGGGGCTTACTAGAGAATGGGCAGCTGCGTTCTCTAAGCATTTTAACACCATACTGCGGTCGCCAACCCGCCTGCCAAGCGTGACGATTATGGCAAACCCCCCCATTTGGGGGAAGCCTATGTCCAGCAGTGGACGTTTTTCGGCTGAAATGATGATCATTATAGGTATTCATTTAAGTATTTGTAGATTTTGATTATCCTAATTTTTACCATCCTTTTTTGCAATTCAAAGATTTCTGCTATAAATATGCCGAGACCGTTCATATGTTTTCGCCTAAAAAACATATATTGCAAGTACAATTCGTCAAAAAAATTGATTGTTTATCAAATTGACATACCTTTTTTTTTTTTGAGGGTGGAAAATCATCAAATGACTTCTCCCGCTCTGGGCAGAGCGAGAGGGTGTGTCAGACTTTTACTGACTAAAACCCACCCGTGTTCCTTCCGTTGCCTGTGTGCCTTGACCGCGATATCCCTTTCGGACAAACCCGCAACCCCAGCAGGGACAAACCCGCAACCCCAGCAGGAAAATGACATACCTACCACGTCAATTAGCCGTGTTATAGCCATTACATACAGCCAGAATAACAGTTGTGATCTGAATATACGGACCATTTAAGTTGGTAGTTAATTTGCTTTACAATGGGGACGTATAAATGTAGTGTTACCTCCAGAATGCGTAGTGGTAGCAGCATAAATAACAGCTTGGTGTCGCGCGGATTCCGTCGCAGTCCACAAGCGTAGTGCATACCATGCGCCAGCCGACAGCCCACCAATCACGACCTATGTGCAGGAATAGAAGCTTTAAAATAAATACAAAGAATGAAATAAAAGCCATACTTTAAATTTGTCTAAATAAGGTTGGCGGTACCATTGCGACTGCGTTGTACAACATACAAACTTTTCAGGAAGCAACATTAGTAATCATCTTAAGGCTTATACTATGTATAAACTAAAGGCTTATACTATAAAATAAACCATACGCACGATTTAAGTTGATATCTTAATTTTTTTAATAAAATACAAAAAACGGTTTTCTAAAAAAACACTACATACAAAGTGAAAAATAACTTCAATTTCGGAAGTCGGTGTGGGTGTGAGTGTTTGTGTGGGTGGGTGTGGTGGTGTGGTGGTGTCAGTATTTTTGTTTTTTTTTATTGATGGTACTTACACCACACACATTCGAATACCACTACCTGCTATATGTAAATAACAGTGACAGGAACATAGTGTAACATCATCCACATAGACTAAGTGGAAAAAATATGTACTCGTATTATTGAAGCTAACTCAAAAACTACCCAAGCAAAGTTAATAAAATTTATATGGGACCTCTGAAGCCCTACCAAACAAAAATAATTCATAATTGGCGGAATCATCGCGTAACATCAATACAAAAAAAAAAATACGGGACCCTTTGGAACAGTAAACCATTATTGCCAAATCAATATAAATTCCGATCTTCCAATATTTTACGATCCGATATTTATTTTTATTCGAAAAATACGAGTTCAGTATTTCATTAAGCGTTAGGTATTTTTATTGTTTATGGAAATTTTCTAAAAACAGCATTGTTAAAAAAGTATCTTTAAAAAAACATTCTACATAGGCTATATTCATGATAAGATTTTCACTTCGCAGCAGCAAGTCTTAAAACTGAGCAACTGCTTTAAAAAGAAAATTTAAAAGGTAGCAGCTTCATTAAACTTTCACAAGTGGCTACATAAAGTCATGTCAGGGTCATTTTCCAACTTTTATTAATAACAGACACATTTACATAAATAAAGTGCGCTCAGACTCCTTTCATCCAATCTCAGGCTCTCGCTGTTATCATCGTTTAATCTTGGTACACCCATTTTGTAAACTTATTCCCTCACAAATGCGAGTGAATAGCTCGTAATTCCGCGCCGGTTTCCCTTACTCCTTAATCAACGCGTAGCTACCTGAAGGAAATTTTCCTCATACGTACAATAAAGTTGTTGATATTTGCACAAAAAAGGTATTTTATCCGTCCCGGCGGATCATAATCTAGGAATTTGTATGGCGCCCGAGTCTCAATTTGCCCGGTTTCAACTGACTCTTGTTTCCGTAAAACACAAAAAGGCGTAAATTGGGGGATCTCTGATCTTTAGCGAGGGATATTCCGTTCAAACTCATTTTGAATTATTAATGAAACTAAAAAGGTTTATAAATTCATTTTCCTGTGTCCGTAACATCAATGTTATGGTCTGTCAATATATGAACAACCCAAATCAATTAGTTTGCTCGGCAACACGCGAGCAAGTTATTTCTAACTTCATATATAATCGAACATTTTGATTCCTTAATTGAAATTAGCAGTGTAGTTTCACTTCAAAGTAAACATTTAATTGGGATTATAACAATTCCAAGAGAAACTAATATTGTTAAGGAAATCTAAGTTTAATATCAAACCTATTAGAATGCAGTTTTGAACTAGCCATATTTCTAGGAATTGTTTGCGATATTCGAGGTATTTCACACGACTACGTTTAACCCTCCTTGTTAAACAAACAATGTTGGCGAACAACTTACAGTGAAATGATTTTCGCGAGTCTATTCTATTTCAATACGAGAGTATTTAACTCTTGTTATGATTTTGATGTATGAGCAAGCTAGCAAAATAGAAAGTTTGGGTGTCGGGTGTTTCACCTACGCCCAGCCGATGAAGGTACTTCCAGTGATATTATGTACCGCAATTTGAGACAGCCTGGCTTTTTCATAGATAATAAATAATATACATGTCGGAAATACGTCAATGATTTGACTAATCGGAGCGCCAGTGCCGCCTAGCGGCGCTCGATAGAGTCTAAAACATAACGCTCGACCAAGCCGAGTTTGTCGGTGGCAGTCGAGCATTGAATACCTTTGAAACTATCGCGCGGTAGGTATAGTTGTGTTGAGTACCCCAGTGAGTAAATTGCTAGTGTGATTAATTTGATCGAAAAATTATAATTTGATCTGGGAGTTAAAACGGCCGCTTTGGCATAATCATAATATGATAGTACTATGAAACACACAAACTGTCACAAACTGACAATTCATAATAATATTATCTGCGGTCAATTCATATTACGCAATCATCTGTTTGACAGTTTTATATTATAATGAAATAAAATTTCAACTGTAGAAATAAAAATAAAATCTCATTTGATTAAAAAAAACTGTAAAGAAAAATTATCCGGTAAAATTACGGTCTTAATTTTTTTCATGCGGCAATATTTACACCAAATATGATTCTGATATGAATTGAATTGAATATGATTCAACTAAAATATGTGTCACCATAGAGAAATTGCTGGGAACGCAGAAAAAGAATTGCTTTTAGAGGAATTGCTTAATGTGGCCGTTTTAGGCCCCTTGAACTGCAATTGGTTTATCTATTTCGTAATAACCAACACTACTCATAGTACGCCCACAGTAGTTAAAATATGGCTGATAACGAAAAAGAGACAAGTACCATCTCCGTCATACATATTATAAATTAAAGTCGCTTTTCGTGTCTTTCTGTGTGACTGCGTTGAAATTCTAAATTAGGTACGCAGCAGATTTTTCTGCTTAAATCTCGATGTTTTGTCAAGTCCTAGAAACCGTGCGAAGTAGGGGCGGGTTGCTGGTAAATGTATAAATGAAGGCATTTCACCTCACGATGATGATGCAGCGAGGTAAGGTCAGCGTCCCTCCAGGCAGCAGCCCCGGCAGCGTCCGCCCTTCGCCACTGCAGGCGCACGAGCCTGGCTCCGCAGCGCACAGCCCTTCTTGCGTCTAACGCAAGAGCGCTGCTGTTGCTCCAGACTGCAGCCTCGGCCCCCTCTTCTAGTCTGTCTTCCCCTCCACCTTCCCATACCAGTACTGGTGGACAAGTAAATATTATTAAGAGAGGAATCAGACTGCAATGAGTCAGCATTGCAGTCTGATTCATCATCTCGTTTGTTTAGAAATAGCAACCACTACTGCTGGGCTTGGGGTACTGAGTTTAATTCCGGGAGCAAAGTGGCATTTAAATTCTTCCTAGAAGCAATCTGAACTCGGGATGTGTGCACAGGTAATGGGTAAATATAGGCTCGCCCCCATTACGTGCGACTTATTAGTCGCACATAACTGGCCTGCCTATTCGCGGAATACAGGGGTAATATAATGAGACGAATGTAACTAAACAAACAGACAGTTATAACACAAACAAAAAGTTGCCCGTAGGTTCATGACATAAGTCAACGGCTACAAATTATATTTTCAGTTTACCATAGGACAATGAACATCTTGCAATACTATAATAATAAGACCCTGTTCCCGATACTGGTAGACTACTATTTTTTTTTTTTTTATCTAATATAAAAAAAGTAATTTACAAGTAATGAAATAAAGGAGATGTGAATAAATACAAATGGTCGACGTCACGCATTACCAACACTGATTGGTTACTAATACGGATGTCAATAAATGATCGAAGCGTAACCTTCACAGCTCAGGTAACCCTTTGATCCTTTAGCAGTGTTTACAGCTGTAAAATTGCTTTCAAGCTACTTTGAAAGGATCAGTTAGGCTAATGCAGATGACCTTACTGACGCGGTATCCGGTGATGTAATAAGATTGTAGGCAAAAAAAAATGTTTTTGTACCGCTAACAGGAAATTAAACAATGAAATGAAAATATTCAGTTGATTTGCAAACATATCAATCCACATCATTACCTTGTCTTAACACTCATATACAAATTGTTTTCAAAGTCTTGTAAAAGGCTTGTCAAATTATGTCATGTAAAAACATGTATCACTCATGTAGTGTCGTAGTTTTAGACATGTTTTGACATTTTAGACAAGTTTTCTATGAGTTTTGTATACAACTCTTTACAACATGTTTTAAAACTGAAAAAATATAGATATTTGAAACGATAATCGAAAACAGTAGACAATATGTGGAATAAATGTTTTATACCTTGATGTTAACGCGGAGTTACTATACTCATTGTGACACATCTAAACCATACCTAGAAACAGTTGTATGACTTTTAAATGAACCTACATAGTTTTGCGAACGATCCGGCTTTACAACTTTTTACATTTCCTGACGTTTCGGACTCAATTTCCAGAGTTATTCACGAGGGATCGTCACAACTAGTTTCATTCCAATGTAAAACATTTCCGTGTAAATGAGAAATCCTCGTTTTTTACAAAACATAAAATGGAGAATGTGACAGGAGGAAATTATAAAACATCATATTATATGTTTCATCTATTACATGTAGGGTCTGTAATACCAAGTATACCAACACACATTCGTGTAAAGTTTCTGTCTAACTACCCACGTTTAGAGCTGAAAAAGTGTGTTAACTTTAAATTTTTCCAGAAACTGCTATAAACTTTTAGCACCTGCTTTAAGATTTTAATTTATTCCATGAGCGCAAAACTTTTGCTTCAACAACTACAAGTAGTGTTTCGCCAATCAGAGGCACTTTGACTCAATACACGAAACCTTACATTTACAACTTCGTTGAAACTTACTTACTGTGATATTTATTCCTTCCACGGCATATTAATTTCCAGTATTTTATCCTCAACTTTGCATTTTTCACTGTTCCAAGAACGAAATAATTTATTGTGGTTTTTCCACTTTAAAAGATTCAATTAGACTCTGAGTATTTTTCAATATTCTCAATTATGCAAATTCAAGTAACCCAGTTATTTCAATCTGCATAAAATAAATGGTTTGAGTGGTGCACAAACTCTGCAAACAGGAACTTTGCCCCTTTCAAATATTATTAAGAAAATGTTTGTGAAGACAGAATCCCTTACCTAATGCATAGGTATTCCTTTCAATGCTCAATATTAATTACTACT
Organism: Agrochola lota; assembly: GCA_947364205.1. Lineage (NCBI taxonomy): Eukaryota > Metazoa > Arthropoda > Insecta > Lepidoptera > Noctuidae > Agrochola > Agrochola lota. The sequence continues at coordinate 11,120,293 of OX376235.1, read as the reverse complement.
TATTTTCTTATATCCTTGATATTTTAGACTTGTTACGTGACTAAGAAATATCTGGTTGAGGCGATGATTTAAGTATCAGCAATAAACATGTTAATACAAAAAGATTTGTTTACACGACAAAAGTCAGTTGTCGTGTTGTGACGAGTTGAAACCTCAGCGTGTCAAAACTATCAGCTAAGCATCAGTAAAAAAATATAAACTGCTAAGAATGAAGTACATCTCAACAATCCTTACCTGGTGGTTTCGTCTTCACCATGAGCGGCACGGAAGGTGGCGATGACCCCGCTCTTGAATGCGCCACAGCTCTCACAGAGTACGTGGCTCCACATGACAGAGCGCGAAGCACCACACTAGCTGCCTCTCCCCCAGTTTCTACCCTCCGTTCCTCCTCAGAACGAGTGCTGATTGGCTCCAAACCATCGCCCGTATCATCACGGACTCGAACCCACCAGATTGTAAAACCTGTTTCAAGAGACACTTACCTATAGTACCGGGGCGTTACTGTGTCATAACTCACCAGGATTTCAGTAAGACAAATGACAGAGCTGTTCAGGTTACCAAACATTAAGATCTATCCCGACATATCAGGCCTGTGTCCGGACGTGACAAGGCCGTGGCACACACAGGACGGCCACTGAAGCTCCGTCGCCGGCCCGGACACGGACGTGTATGAACGAGTTCATATGAAATGTAACACCGATATTTGGTCCAGGAGCATTTTTGGCCTCGCACAGGTCATCTTATTTTAAAAAAAAATTGTTTTCACTATTTTGTTGGTTTTTATGTTCTTTTTTTATTATTATCGTTTTCATGATTTTGTTAGTTTTACATATACTATTTTATTGTTGTATTTTCTGCGCGTGTCCCATACAATATTTTTCTTCCTTTCTTTTAAAACTCGAAGTGCCAAATATTTACGGTCGCATCCTAATCCCAACTAATATTATAAATGCGAAAGCGAGCGCTAAACGGTGGAACGGATTTGGATGAAATTCGCCACATGGGTAGACAATGACCTGGGTTAGGACAAAGGATACTTTTTATCCCAGTAGTACGTTCCCCTGGGATAATTTCGGACCTCCACGTGGGCGAAGCCGCGGGCAAAAGCTAGTACTTTAATAATTGATATTGGATTTTAGATTGGTTTATTATACTCAAGGTGAGCGAAGACTGGTTAGGGAAAACTTTTTGTCGTGGTAATCGCTAACGTTATTTTGTTTATAAAGACGAAAAAGCTCATGTTTATAATAGCTTTGATCTTAAAAAGAAAAAAGTCAAACCGTTTATTCAAATCAGAACTTTCCATCGCGATCAAAATTGACATCACTTTGCATGATTATGACTAAAATTTCCCAATTTAATATTATAATAAAGATGGATTTTTGACAATAGCGTACATTATAAATAGTATGAAAAATTACTAGAAAGGTAGTTTGTAACACTTTTGTTTTCCGCCAGAGTACTCTGTTAAATTGTTTTCGGTATCACGAAGTTACAAACTTTGGAAATTGCTTACTATTTTCACAAATCAGAATCATGTAGAGAATACAAATACATTTTATCATTGTTTTGATAATTTCTTTCATATTTTCTGCTATTTTTGCAATCATTGAGAATTAAGCAGTCCTGATTGTTCATTAAAACACCTATTCTTTTTACCAAATGAATATCGCAATCAGTATAATTTGAATAATCAAACTTTGGTTTGAGGAAGACTATTGCCTTCTGATTTCAATAAAGATCTAAATTAATTATTCACGTCCTGTACGGCTCCAGTACAAAAGTAATGTGATTTGGGCAATGAAGCCCGCCCCTTAGCAAACCTACTCCACATCAAATAAGATTATCGGTGTAAGCTGGACGGTCCGGGAAAACGATGTGAGTAGTGTTCAATTCGAAATTCGACAGGTTTAAAAATAAATGAGTTCAGTTTCGACTGTTTGATTGAGAACTTTCTAGCTAGCTCAGCCGCTTGTTTGGGCCTCAGGGTTCTAAACCTCCCATATATTTTTGAAACCGGCGTCCCGATTCGTAAATCCAGTACTTTAACGAATAGGAATCGGGGCAGCGCCGCCGGCTTCAAAAACTATCTAGAGCTGGGAACTATTCCGAATGAGTTTTTAACTGTCCACTGTACCGAATAGAGTAGGTACACGTCGCGTGGGTCCATCACGTCCGTGTACCGTAAACGGTACACGCGCCCCTGTCTCTTTCTATGAACTCTACCTTCATGGACTTATGAGTTAAGTTGCTCCATTTGTCAGGACTTGTCAACAGGACTTTGAGACATAATATTAAGAAAAAATTGGATATTTAATTGGGAGACAGAATATTACAAAGAAAAAACTGGATATATGGGGTTATCGAAAAAAATTGTATGGGGATAGTTAACGTGTTAAAATTGGAAGGTTGAGCGGATAATGAAAAAGAGGAGTACATAACGCTACAGAAATGTGGCAAATCAAAGAAAATATCTATATAATTAGTTAAATTCTTAACTATTTTTGTCATTCCACTCACCATGTGGTGGAGCAGCGGGGTGGTGCGTAGTGCGCCACGTCAGTCGCGCGTCAGTGTGCGCGGCGTGCTCCAGGCTGACGGTGGGCGCGGCGGGCGGCGCTGCGCATTCCACGCGATACGTCACTTCTTCTGAGCCGAAGGTATTGCGCGCTGAACATGTGTAGTTGCCGCTTGTTGACGCGTCTACTTCTGTTTATAAGAGGTTTAGGAACTCAATTTCTTATTCTGCATCAAATGAGTTTTTTTTAGTACAACTTATTATATCTGATAATATAGACGGATATTTAATTATTATCTCTATTTTTTTAGCTCTATCTTACTTTCTACTAAATTAATTCAACAATCAACTTATGTTTGTATTATTCCTTGCATGCTAGCGTAAGATAACCTGGGCCATATACCAGAAAACTACAATTAAAGTCACATGTAAACTTTAGTGGTACAGGGCCCTGTTAGATTGTTGCAATATTCATCTCGGGTACAGAATGAGTACCGATATTGGACAACGTAAAGAATTTAGTGTGCGGTCAATAGCAACGTCACGTTCTAAGTTACCGCAGTTTTTACAGGTATTTTCGCCTGGTATTTTAAATACTACTTTTGTTAAAAAAAATACAATAGACGGCTTATATTTAGTAACTTAATCCGCTTAACTACAACACAACGGCAACACGTCGGGGACGGGTTCGTAGCAAGTCAATCGTCATCCAGAGGATGGCTCGTTGATAGGTGAAACACGTGTCGATTTCTTACAGGGTTTTTTATGTCTCTTTAAGAACAGTTAAGTGGATTAGGTTACTAAATATACGTCGTCTATTGTAGTTTACAATGGATTTCTGCAAAATCACGCCTGAGTCAATTAACTGCTTTTGTTTCCTATTTAGAAGATTTTTGTGAATGTTACCATGTATAGCCAGATGTCCATGCGGCGTGAGATGCGTCCTAGGGTCGTGTGTAACGGGCCGGTCGCCGCGCAGCCAGCGCGCGCGCGGCGCCGGCTCCCCGCGCCACGCGCACGCGAGGCGCAGCGAGTGGCCGCATTGTACGCGTGCCCATACGCCGAATGATAGGAGACGAGCTCGAGCTAATGTGAAAGGGATCATAGTAAGACTAGAAATGAACAAATAACAATAAAACTAGACGACTAAATTAAAAGAAAACAAAAGAGAGGCGTAGTAAAAACTGTAAGGCTGGTTTCACAGCTGTCCGGGAGACCAGAATGGAACCCGGAACGGAGACACACGTAAGGCGCTCGAAAATTGTTTCAAAGCGACAGGGATTGGTCCGTACACGACCCGCTCCGGGCAGAGCCCGTACAACGTATCGTACTACTCCATCGTTTCAGAGCACTGCGGGCGCTGCCAGCACGGGTCTCCCGTGTACGGACGGCCCGTACGTGTCCCGGACAGCTGTAAAACCAGCCCTAGCGAAGATGGCTATACCTATCTTCATAATACAACAAAAAAAAATACTCCATTTGTATCGGCTAAATTCACATTCTTAGAGAAGCCAAATTATCGATAAAAATAATCTGATCATTAATAGTAAAAAAAATCGATTAAAGTAAAGGTCTCCGAACTGACCAGAATTTAATATTTAATATCTTTAATTTAATATCTTTATTATTAACTCATTTAAAAATAACTTTGTTCTAAATACCCCTTGATGTCGTTGTAGCAGGTTGTGGCGGCGACGGTTCCCCTTCACCAGCCACCGAATGCGCGGCAACCCACGCCTCATAAGTAGCTCCTTCAGACAACGACCTCAGTTCTGTAGACCCTCCGAGACCAACGAATGGGTCACCTTCCTCCACTTGCACAGTTGTAGTTATTGGAGGTCTGTCCCTAATAAAATACCAGAAGTCAGTACCTAAGCAGTTGCGGAATAAATTTGAATTTTTGGTGTTGTTTTACTGACCTGCCAAGTTCGCGATAAAATACTGTGTAGTATAGAAGCGGTCCGTTAGGTCGACTTGGTGGCAACCAGCTGACAGCTAGTGATGTTACTGAGGTTGCCACTACTTTCACTGCCGCTGGAGATCCTGGCACTATATACAAAAATATAAACTTCAAAATATATTCGGTTGCTAAAGCGTGGCGTAGCGATTTGCTACGTCTGCTACGCTTTCGTAGCAAATGCGTAGTCAGTTCGCTACGCTTCTACGCTTGATTCATCTTTTGAAACAATTTATGGTATCATTTTGTGTCGAAACGAATCACAATATATAATAGCATGGTCGAATCTAACGAGTTTAAATTTTAGTCAGTGTGTGAAACTCACCATCTTGTTGTGTGGTACAATATATAGGATGAGCGGGCGCGCCATCACCAGCAGCGGTATACGCCAACGCCTGAACAGTGTAGTTAGTATGAGGCCTCAACGCAAGCAGAAGCGTTTCCACCCCCGCTACCCGCTTCACTTCCGCGCCCGCTCCCACATTGGACCCTCCGTTCCCTCGCACCTCCCACTCCAACCACTCAGTCGCTGCCGACAAACAACTGCCATCACTCAGCTTGGATTTTAAATAAAATCTGATTATTGGGCGTTACAGCATTGTAATTTCATTGAACATTGTCAATATTTACTCACTATGTTCCGGACGGTAAAGCAATTTGTAACCAAGTAAAGCGCCATGATGAGCGTGCGCGGGCGGTGGGGACCATTCGACTTTTATACTCTGTGGTGATACGGCGCGACATCTGACGGCGCGGGGACCTTCTGATGGCACTGTTAGAGATGATCACGGTTAATATACTGTTTTTTTTTTTCTTCATAATTCAATGAAGAGGGAACACATCGGAAATATACTTGCCGCTTTCTTGTGTCAAAGTGTTAACTGGAGCGGTAGCAGGTCCCGCACCGGCGCTGTTGAAGGCTCTAACGCTCACAGAATATCTGCAAACAAAATTTGGTCAATACTCAAATCCCGAAGACCTAATCCTCCCCAAATTGCATAATTTTCTCACCGTGTATAATGTTCCAGACCTTCAATAATGTACTTTGTAATTTGGCCCCTCACGGTCGCGAACTCCATGCCTACGTTTGCTCCCCCGGCCAACGTGCCATCAGCTGATGGCCACCACCATACTGTGTAACCTAGCAGTTCCCCATTCCAGGATGACGACGGAGGTGCCTAGAGAAATACATTATTTGTTTTATTTCCATTGATTGAAGTACTAACTAACTTGATTGTTAAGCGGATTAACACTCCTTGAGAATTTTCCACGTCATAGCCATTACAAACGAATGACAAAGAACGTTTTGATTTGAATTTAGGAAAATTCAAGAGCGTTTATTCTGCAATTGGGCAATGTCGCAAATAGATGTCAAATATTTCATAATTAATAATTAAGTTCACTAGTTAGCCACATTTCATATTTCCATAGAGTAATATTGTCAAATTAATCAAAACAGGTAAATATTTGACAGCTATTTGCGACGTTGCCAACTTTTAGGATAAACGCTCTTAAGTTGATAGACCATAACTTGCTTATCAAGAAACCTTGGCTTTACAAAAATCTGATTTGGATGTATTTCTACATACCTGCCAAGCCAGTTCAATAGTCGAGGACCTCGGAGCCGATGCTCTTAAACTGATTGGAGCCCTCGAAGGTGGCTCGTGCAAGGTTAGCGCCAGCAAAGCCCTCGTGTGAGCTGACGCAAATTGGGCCGTCACCGTCCGAGCTCGCACTAAATACGCTGTCGCCGGCTCTAATCCTGTTATTGTCGCCGTCTCTGTTCTGTTTCGGAAAGAAAACTACTTTGAAATGTATGTTTTAAGGAATTTGGCAACGATGCTTGCTGCACTCTTTAAAAGAGTTTATGAAACCAAGCTCATTGATTGCTTTGAGGTAACCCTTTTCGTTCGCCTAAAACACTTTGTTGGGTATTGGAAAAATGACCCCAAGAAATTAAATTGGAGAAAAATATGGGAAGGATAATAGAAATAAATCTAACACTTTTAAGATTCGTGGATGAGCTAATTCTTCTTTTTGAAAGAACCTACTGCTTCCGTTATTTTTACTTTTACTCTCTGAGCCAACAAAATAAAAAACCTGCCAAGCGCGAGTCGGACTCGCACAAGAAGGGTTCCTTACCATATTAAAATCGAGCAAAAAACGCCAAAAAAAACATATTTCTTAAATGGCGCCCCCTTTTATTATTTACTTTAGTATTTATTTTTTTTTGTTTTTATAGCGGCAATAGAAATACACAATCTGTGGGAATTGCAACTGTCTACCTATCATGAGATACAACCCGCTGACAGACGGACGGACAGCGGAGCCTTGGTAATAGGGTTCTGTTTGGTACCCTTCGGGTACGTAACCCTAAAAACTAAGCTTATAAACTAATCAAAAGAATAAATAACTAAGATTATTACAAATAATGCATGTTCAAGAAATATTATACGAGTATTTATAAATAAAAGTAAAAGTATTAAAGGGCTTACTCAGAATACGAGTCCGGGGCATGAGCAGAGACAGACACATTATGAGTATCAGCATCGCGCCAAGAATCCGAATTAGTGGAGTCGTGCTTACGATATTGCACCACATAGCCCAGGACAGGGGAGTTACCGTCGTATGGTCTTCGCCATTGGAGACGAACTGAACGCGACGTGGTCTCTAAGACCCTGAAGTTTGCTGGTGGTTCTGGAGGCTCTAAAAAAGAAAGGGAGAGAGAGATGGCATATTTTAACGACACGGTTGGCGCAGTGGCTGAGCGATCGACTGCTGCGCAACGTGTCGCGGGTTCGATCCATCCCCGCACGGAACAAATATTTGTATAATCTGCAAGTAGTTGTTCCGGGTCTGGGTGTTAGTGTATGTGAGTTTCTATGTTTGTAAACGCACCCACGATACAAGAAGAAATACTTTAAAAAAATTGTTTCAGCCTGTAAAGAAATAAACACTCTTATGATAAAATGATTGTACCTTGAACTGCTAAATGCACGAAATGATCAGATCTTCCATAAGGATTGGAAGCTTGACATCGATAAACTCCCGAGTCTCTTCTGTCAGCTCTTTCTATTACTAACTCACTTCTCAATCCTTCTGCACTTCTTGTTTCTGATATGCTCATTCTGAAACCAAATTACACTATGATCATCGGCTCAAGAAGCTGATTATCGATGAATTCATAAAGGTCGAGGAGGCAGCGGAAATTCTAAGAATGCGACCCAATGTTTCGTGATTTTTGACGTATTCCATTTGCGAAATGAAGAGCTATTTTTGAAATCTACATTTAAATCTATGTAAATACATATTATAAATTAAAGTCGCTTTTCGTGTCTGTCTGTGTGACTGCGTCGTTCTTCTGTACTATGCACCGGATTTTGATGATCTTTCTCCATCATTTAGATAATTTATTCCGGAATAAATTATCTTATACATTAATACTAAGCTTACATATAATAACCAAAACTCGATGTTTTGTCAAGCCGAAAAACCGTGCGAATTATTGGTGGGTTCCTAGTAAGTAATAACCATAAATATCGGTTTGTTCTACCTGTAGTCAGAATTAGGAAGCGCTCGTCCCGAGTGACTCCAAGCGGTAGCGAGCGGAGAGTCGCCGCGAGCGACACAAGCCAATCTCACGGTCTCTCCCAGCTTAGCAGTCACGTTCGCTGATTGCGTCTCAAATCGTGCTGGCTCTAAAGAAATACAATTTTATGTCAAAAATACATTTCTTCCTCTCACAGAAAATTCTAGAATGCATTTAAACTAACGTACCGTTGATATGTATGGTAAGTGTCGTAGATAAAGGGGGTGATACACCGTTGTCGGCTCTGCATCGGTATTTTCCGGAATGCTCTGCGCGCGCTGATTCTAATCTTAATGAACCATTTGTAAGTACTACCGGGTCTGATACTCCACCTAAGGTTGTTTCTGTGCTGCCTTTAAAATAAAGCATCATTAGTATAAACAGAAGATTTACATAGTAATTTGCAAGTGGTACCTAGTAGATGGTTAGGAAAAACACTGAAATTGATATGACGATGAATGGCGGAAAAAAACGAACTGCGCCGAATCCAAATAAGTTGGCATAAGGCCCAGATGATGATTTAGTATCCTTACCAGAAAACTTGGTCCAGTATATTGAAGGTGGAGGATGACCTCGAGCTTCGCAACTAACTGTGAGTGATCCATTGAGAAGTACTGCCGTATCTGAAGGCTCGATTTGCCAATAAGGTGGAACTGTAACAAAAGGGTTAATTATCTTCTCTTCACTAAGGCTGGGTACAAACAAAGGCCAATTAAGCCTTTCAACACTTTGTTTACTTCTAGTTACTAGTATAAAGTTAGCCGCCCAGACAAGGCCAGCACAGAATAATCAAAAGTACAAAGCCATTCATAGGTGCCCACAGAGGATGAAGTCGCCTCGACAGCCGCTGAAGGCGCGGCGATTCCGACCTCTGTGCTCAGATCTATACTCAGCTTAACAAAATAAATATACAAATGAAAAAGAGTTTATATTTATATTACCTTTAATAGCCAATTCAGCAGACATATTCGCTTTTCCAGCAGTATTGGTGACAACACAAGTATATATACCACTATGCGCTGCAGTCAGACTTTTGAATAGGAGCATGCTGTAAAATTCTGCTCCTCTCTCATCTACCTGTAATTTCAAAAATCTTTAATAATCGGAGATCCCAATGGGAAAAACATCGTTGGAATAGGACTTATTAAAAAAATAGTTTGAAATCGCCAACAGGTAAGCGATGATGAACGTGGCCTTATATTTATGAGGAAAGTTATTTTACTAGCAGTGAGTCAATTACAGGCTAGTATTAAAATATATTCCTGAAAAGATAGTACATACTTGTAGTGCACTTGAGATAGGCATCTGGTCCTTGAGCCATGAGAAGTAAACCGGCATATCTCCTGATGTGACAGTACATGTTAGTTGTGAGCGGTCCCCAGCTCTCAATCCAGGTGGGAATACGATTGGTGACAGAACTGGTGGTGATACCACTGTCATTTGTACCTGCGATAAAAAAAATAGATTTAGAGTGGGGCTGTGGACATTTTTGTACACTCGTGGATTGAAAAATGTTATTCGGTTTTCAAATATATTGATTCCTGTTTCTCATAGCAGGCACCAGCCATCCTTTGGGACTGTATTTTTGCTCCTGATCTTGAAATTATTTTTGCCTGACCCAACTCTGTAGAAAAATCGGTTCAAGATGATCATAGGTGAAATTTTAATTTCATATCGAAAACTGAGCATAGTGAATGTCTCCCCGATAGTTACGTAGTCTTAGGCGCGGTACATTCACAAGCGGCGAGTGGCGCGTGCGTGGCAACGGCGTGGCGCGAGCGGTGCGCCGCCCGTTTCATATTTCATACAAAAAACTAAGCTTAGTGAATGTCTCTCTCGATACTTAAGTAGCCTTAGGCGCGGGACATACACAAGTGGCGAGTGGCGCGGGCGTTGCGCCGCTCGTTTCAAATTTCATACAAAATGTATAGGAACGACGTGGCGCGGATTATACACATGCGGCGTGGCGCGGGCGAGGCGACGGAGCGGCGCGGGCGTTGTGTGTATGTTCCGCGCCACGTCGTTCCAATACATATGGTATGAAATATGAAACGTGTGGCGCAATGCCCGCGCCACGCCCGCGACTCTCGCCACTTGAGTATGCCCCACGCCTTAGGTCGTAATTCAGTAAAAAAAATGACGCATGAAAGTCCTTATTCATAATACATTAAGTAAGCTCGCTGTCAGAAATAAAACAAGTGAAGCGTAAAATGAGGTGTAGTTCGTTCATCCCCCTATCCACTACATAAGTGGGTCGTGTCTTAAACAAAGCAGCAGGAAGTGATTGAGAGTGAAAAATGAATATTTTATGATACAGCATACTTTAGCGGATAATTTACATAAAACAGTAAGTTTAAAAAGCTTAAGTTTTAAATATAAAACACTCTAGTACTATGTTAGCAGGGGATAGTGGAACATATATTTTTATAGCTGCTCTCTTTGCATTACTGTTATAGTTTTGTTCTCACAATGTGAAAGATGTATTATAACCTAAATGGAAAACTTCCCAGGAATTCAAACTATTATTTTCGAATACAGTTTCTTTTCTAAAGGTACCATTCCGTACCCAACCGCAGGCGGCAACTGCAGGCGACGTGTCGCTGCAGTTATGATTCCGAACCCACCCGCAGGCGGCAGCAGCCCGTATTCCAGTCGGTAAATAGAAGATAGAAAAACGTGTTATCGCTCGAGCGTTGGCGGCACTACTGGTCTGCGGTCGGGCTGCACGTGTCGCCTGTCACTCGCCCGTAGCTGCCAACGACGTGTGTAGCTACGGAAGGTATTTTATAGAAATTCATAGAAACCAGTCGTGTCGCGGCGACACGTCGCCTGCAGTTGCCTCCTACGGTCGGGTACGGAATGGCACCTTTACTCTCTAAGTTTAAATTACCCTATTGAATTACTATTTTATGAAATCATGAAATGGCCCAATTCTAATTTAGAGAGTTGTATAGATGATTCTAATGAATATAATTCTGTAAATACATATGTATTTGTTACGGTCGCGAATCGTTTTTTGATTAGCATACAACCTGACACCTACAAATTGCAAAAAACGTACGATAATTAGAATTTCGCGGGCTTCCTTAGCGTTTTATGTATGTGACGCAGGTAGTATTTGGCAGTATGGTAGGCCACACACGTAACGATTTACTTGCACAACGCTTTCGCAAGTAAATCGTTACGTGTGTTGGAAGATTTTGTGGAATTTCTTGTGGTCGCTCACAGATGGCGTTATAATAAAAAAAAACGAAGAAAAATCTCCGGTGTATAAACCTTATTTTCACCAGTTTTCGCATGTTACCGACTCCTGAAACTTATTAATTCATAAAATATAAAATACAACGATTATAATAATATAACAATCATAACTGAACATTGATTTTGATTACCTAGGCAATCGTCCATTGCCCCACCAGACATGTCCTCTGCGCAAGTAAATCGTTACGTGTGTAGCTACCTCGACTTACCTCTCTCCTGGCGAGTTCTCCACCCGGTGTGAGAACTGAACAAGTCCAGCCTCCCTTGTCCCTGTTACGATCGACATTCGTGATGGTGAGCTGGCCATCCATCTGGTGGTATCGGGGATCCGTGCCAGTACCTCCCTCCCATTTCACTGAACTGATAAAAAAGATTAAGTAAATGAACTAATGTAACATACCATCTAGCCTAGCCTAGCATTATCCCAAATATCAGGGTTGGCTTCCATTCTAACCAGATGCAGCTGAATACCAGTATTTTACATGAAGGGACAGCCTATCTGACCTCCAAAACCCAGTTACTGGGTACGATACCCCTTGGTAAGACTGGTCGTCAGACTTTCGGGCTTCTGACGACCCGTAACGTGGCAAAGATTCACGAATGACAGCCGGGACCAACGGCAAAACGTGCTTTCCGAGGCACGGAGGATTTGGTATGTAAAGATGCACACCCATCTACGGACCAACCGCGGCAAGCGTAGCTTAACCTGATCGATCGAGCCGTGCGGCTGCTATTACTTAGCCACGAGCTCCTCAGTATTTTAACATTAAAGCCATTTTTTTTTCTATTGAATGTCAGTAAATAGTGAGTAAATCCTCTCTTAGAGTTAAAGAAAACTTTTTAAACAATATATAAAAAATACCTGTCCGATCCGAAAAGGGCACATAGCCTACTGCAATAACATTAGCAAAAAGTAAAAAAAAATCTTATTAATATTAAAAATGAGAAAGTTATTGTTATTTAAAATTAACATTTTTCGTACGAAAATTACCCTAATCAATTAAAAACTAGCAAATTTTTTACAGGGTCATAAGTTATGACTTGTAAACAGGGCTGCGCCGCCCATATGTGCAAAGTGTGTTTTTACCCTATTTCATTCATGAATCATCATAGTCGAGTATCGATAAGTGAGTTACAAATCTCCAACACAATATTTACGTCTGTGGTTCGTGGAATGTTCGTGGAATGTTTGTCTCTGGTTTTAGTTTTCATTAATTATGAGCTCTGCGTTAAAATCAAAAGAACCGATATGATGATTAAGCTGCGGTCTGTCATAATAACTTTTTGCATTATTATAATGTAGTAAGTAGCTTCAGGAATCAGCCGGTTGCGGGAAGCACAGAATCGCTCGAAGTTGCGGTGCATGGGAGAGGCAGTGTATGTCTTGTGGCTGAAATGATGATGATGATGACTAGCTAGCGAGCACCCATAGCAAAAAATCTCTCGCTTTTTCTCTCTAAATCTCTCTCTTTCTCTCTATCTCTCTCTCTCTATCTCTCTCTCTCTCTTTCTCTCTATCTCTCTCTTTCTCTCAATCTTTCTCTCTCTTTCTCTCTATCTCTCTCTCTCTCTCTCTATCTCTCTCTATCTCTCTCTCTCTTCCCTCTATCTCTCTCTCTCTTCTCTCCCTCTCTTTCTCTATCTCTCTCTATTTCTCTATCTCTCTCTCTCTTTCTTTCCCTCTCTCTTCTCTTCTAGCGCACAAGCGTGGCCGAGGGTCAGCGCGGCCCCCGCTATGATGGCCGCTCGCGCCCCATGTAATAACCCGGTATAATTCCCCATTGAAAAAAAAAAGCAATTTTTGTTTTCTTTTTTCCTGGACATTACCACATAAATAGACTCTCTCAGTACGATACTTTACAATACCCTCACAGATCGGACGTGGCTTTTTTTACATGTTGTATGTGGACGACGGAAACGCGGTGTCGCTTATACCCATTCTGCTTTAAAATAGCGAGCGTTTAACTTATTTTTAGTAACCCCATAAGAATCAAAGCAACCAAAATGGATACGGAAGCATATCCTTTTGACAGTCAGCTGTCAAAATGCATTAAAAAAAAGTGTGATCGTCACCTTGACGTGGCCCCGCCCCTTTTGGGTTTGCTTGCGATAAAACCCGGATTTCTCGCTATTTTACTATGAAACCCATATAAAACAATAACTGTTTCGTAATCTGTACAATATTTCCAATTGGTTCTTAAAAGACTTATAAGAATGTGGTTTACAATAAAACGAGCCTGTTTACACTAAAAAAAAGTTTTGTTATTTTCACCCATTTTTCTCATTCAAGAACATAAATACATGATCGTATATAATAAATTATCGTTGTGAACTATTTGAAACCAGGAAATCGAAAACCTTTCTTAGTGGAATCAATGATGTCTGGGAGTTCTAGTTAATTAAAAGTAATACTTAATTATCCAATCGTCTTCCATCCGCATTTTATGTCTAAGGCCGTTTGTCCACCGCACCGTGAACGGGACTTCATCGTCAACAAGAGCGACATGACAACTCCAAAGTAGCGACAGTACATTTACTATGGCTGCGTAATGTCGTTTCTCCTTGACGTCCCATTCACGGTGCGGTGGACAAACAGTAGAAGGGGTCTTTTTTTCATGTGAAAAGTGTAAGACTTTTCTGTCCTTCTTGCTTGGAGTATCTAGGTAAGCATGACGTATTGGATTATATTTTAAAAGTATGATTAACCAAGATTCAATCCGTAAGCTGTTGAGTATTCCTGAATCACCCTGACCTTGAGTGAATTTTTAATATTTTAATACAAACATTTACAATAAACATAGAAATATGAAGACTTGAAGAGGTGGGCGGGAGAGTAAGTACCTACCAACCACTTATTTTCTCTAGACTTTAAGTTTTAAACTTTAATAAAAAGCTTCTAGCAGACCCTTGAGACATTTGTGTTGATAAAACTAAAGTCATTCCTAGTATTTATGTTGAAACATTTATTTTAAGCATTACCTAGAAAAAGGCCTTTATTAATGTACAATCAGAGAAATTAATTGTTAAGCAAATTGACACCGTACGTACAATTTGCCATTTCATACAAATATCAATGAATGACAATCGTGATTTGGATATACGGACCATTTAAGTTGGTAGTCAGTTTGCTTAACAATTAATTTCCTAGACTTTACATCAGTCGCATTATATCGGCATTTACCCATTCAACGGATCGTGTTTTTATTTTTTTTAACAGAAGTTTATATATTCATCAAATAGTTCCTATGCCCATGCCGTAATGTTGGCTGCCCTGTTAAACTTTATAACAGACCAATTAGGTAGCGCCGTAGCGTACTCGCACTCACCTAATTGGTCCGTTGTTAAAGATAAGCAGGGGAGCCAACATTACGGCACAGGAACTATTTGATGAAACGCACTCTAGAACTACAGACCGTTCATAATAACTTGTCCCTTGTCATGTTGGCACTATTGCTTGTCAAACTGTTTCAATACTCATAGAGTTCAAAATGGCGACTGACAGAACAGTGCTACCAATCGCGTCACGGGACAAGATATAATGAACGCACAGTTTATAAAGCAAGCATGGCCGTACCTACACTTTTTCCCAAAGCAACTTTTAGAGGTATGAGGAACAGGGTGTAAAGTTCACTCATCATCTATAGAAAAGGAAGGATACTCCGACCAGACCGGTGTCGGGCGGGCAACTTCTCAACGATTGATGTTGGATAGTCTTATATATGTTCTTCGCGCGGTAAACTCTAATTGCGCGATGCAGGATTTCTGTGACGTCAGGTCTTATGATGCGTAGTCTGCATGTGGCGATCTAGATGCCGCCACAAACTCTTTTTTATGTGAAGTCAACTGGTATCCCTCCTAAGCCAGCATTGGCAATAAAATCAAGTCTATAAAACAATAATACAGCTCTCCCGATGTTCTGTAGGTAATCATAATAACAATGCCACGACCCGAGTGATTCACCCGATGTTATTCCGTGCCTGGCCTCTCAATGCTGCCATACATATTGTATGAAGACTATGCTGTAAGTGAAATTTTACGGTCCTGAAGTGGAAAATACTTTTACCATTGATTGGAGTTAGCCATGAATTGACCGTATTTTCTCTGAAACGGAGGTGTGACAGGCTAGAGTCCGCGAAGTTCATTTGACGCGGCGCTAGTGTCTATAATAAGTCATTGCATCATAAAGCATTAAAAGATGTAGTTCTACAATTTTCCACTGGCCTTCTTTCGTGGCGCGCATTCTTAAGGTGCGTCTACGCTAGACGAGCCGAACACGAGCGGAGCACTAGCGGAGCACGAGCCGCGTATAAATTCGTGTAGCGTGGACCGACTTACAAACCTCGAACGAGCGCGCTTCGAGCATTTGGTTCGTGCTCGACTGTTCTACGCCAATTGTCGGGTTTTTGACGAACACAAAGGGATTTGCATCGCGCTCGCAGTGTAGGTTCGTTGTAAGTCCACACTTGACGCCGCGACGCGCGCCCAGAACGGCTCCGCTCGTGCTCGACTCGTCTAGTGTAGACGCACCTTAACACTCTTATTTTGAATCATGATGATGTATTTGTCGCGCTTCTATACTTTTATTAATATCTGTACCAAGTATTATATTTTTGGAAAATATACACCCGACTCAGCCATGCGTGGTTAGAATGTAAACACTCTTTCACGAGCATTCCTAAACACAATGGACACGTTATGATAATAGACCCAGAATCTTTGCAAAGCAATTATCTTAAGATGTAACTTAAGTTATTTGCTATATAATCTAATTACTTACTCAATAGGGAATCCGTAGTAAGGGCACCATATCGTCACTTCAGATCCAGCAACGGCTTTCACAGGGTTCATAGCTCTGATGTACGGTGGACCTATGTAAATCCGATAACAATATATGCTGAGCACTTCGTATATATGTAACACTAAAATAATACTTATCGTTATTTATTTAGGATGGTAACACAAACATGAAATGTGTAAGTCACTGTGGTAAGCAAAAATTACAATTTATGGCTGAGAGCTGAATATAAAAAGATTTGAGTGCTGTTTTGTTTGTATATTTCTATATTTCTACAAGCCTACTTCTACGATGTAGAAATTATCGTGAATAAAAGAAAAACAAAGACTTGAGCCTAGTTATGCGACATATTTTATCGCTCTACTAAAATAAATTGATATGGGGACATTTATATCAGATAGGCTGACAATCTGTCAGTATTTTGTACATCGGTAAACCTCGTATTTCCATTCGTCGCCAAAGATATCTTGAGATTGGTCGTAAATATAAACCTCAGATATAAACCTGATGAATCTGATCATGCATAGGAATGCTGATATAGCTTTCTTTGTGTTATTGTGGTTTAAGATGCTTTGATATGACGTAGGTAAAGATTTAAATCTTAGATTTGCCCTCACCGTACTAAGTCCGGTGAAAAAGTGTCCATACTGAGGAGAGTGAACTCGCACAATAATAATGGCGGTGTGGTGTCAGAGGTGTCAAAACCAAACTCAAACGCGACCATCTTTTGACGCGGCAGGGCCAATCTACGATTTAAATCTTTGGACGTAGGCACGTTTGTTAAAAATACTGTATTATAATGACAGATTGAACACCCTGAGATAAGCTTTGGTTTCCTAAGAAAGCGGTGAACGGTCACACAATACTGCTGTCCAAATACAGAGTGTTTTTTGACACTTTAATAACAAACACTGCTGAAAATGACAGATTTTCATGACGGCCGTTACGATATGACGGAACCGCTTTCCTAGGAAACTAGCTTTATACAAAAGGTCAAGCGAAAGCAGGCAGTATAGTTTGAAACATAATCACGTCAATTTATTTCAAATTACACTACCAGCTCACAAAACAAATGACATAGTTATCCAAGTGTTACCGTAAACATTGAGACGAGCAGCATGAGCCACGCTGCCGTGTGTATTGGTGGCTCTGCACTCATACCGGCCACCGTGCTCAACCCTCCCGCTGTTGAGCGACAGGGTTGATAACACGTAGTTGCTGCCGGAGCCCAGCCCCGCGGGACCGCTCTCCCGGCCTTCCGTTATTATCGCCCTGCGATAACCGATCACATAAAGAAACTATAATCCAAACATGAGGCCGAAATAAGGAAGCGCTAGATAGGTATCAGGTTTCAGTTCGGCATAAAATATAATGATGTTGATAACCTATATTGGAACTTCCGATTTTTCTATTTATGGAACATGCTAAGGAAAATCATATAAAAGCTATGTTTATAGAAGGTTTTCTTATCTAAACAAGTATTAACATAATTATCACGGACCACTGCTGGGACACAGGCCCTCTCTCTGTGAGAGGGAGCGGACCATAAACAACCACGTCAGCCCATAAACTTACCCATGATGTGTGGGTATAGGTTGCCCATCTATCGACCATCGGAACCGAGGCGGTGGTTCGCCAACCACCGAGCATTTCAAGGCAACCTGAGCTCCCGGCTGCACCGCTTGCTCGATGAACGTATAAACCAACTCGGGTCGGGAATCTGCATAAATTGTTCGAATGAGAAAAAGTCACGATGAACAAATACAAAAAAAGCGTGTGGAACGTACCTGGAGAGCGTTTTAACCGTTTTCGTTTGAACGACCGTACCGTGCCTGCTTCTCGCACTAACGAGCAGCGTGTAACTGAAATAAATATAACTAGATGAATGCAAAAAACACATTGGCTTGCATGGAGCGGAGGCTTTGATGTTGGGACTTCGTGTGTGTGAATTGGATTTTGGGTACATCGTTTATACATTTGTATTAACACACATTACGTGTGCCTGAAAATTTTTAGAGATAATTTCTTAAAGACATTTTTCGATTAAAAAGTTCTTTGCTCTTTTTATATTATTTTTCACACAATATAGTTGTGTTATTAAACCCATATTGCTTTATCTTTGCCATTCGTAACACTGGCAACATTTGTGCGAAAGCGTGCAAATAATTGCATAATTGCACAGACAGTGCTTTGTTAGTCCCCTGAGGTTGTGGTACATGCGGCTACGGAACCCGTATGCAGCCCTGGATCGTCACGCTAGTTACCTCTACGGAGTGAGCAGATGTAGTAGATTTAATGTGATGATTGCCTTATTAATCTTATGCATTTGGATAGCCTGTTCTTAGTAGTTCGTTGGTAGTGAAGTGTGTTTCTCGTATGCTTAGTTTTATATTTATACTTACTCAATATCATATTGTTCTTAACTTGATCCTGTTTGGATGTCGATAAGCTTGGCCGTGGCCTGCCCCTATTACTTTAATTCTTAATACCGTAATGCGGAAGGGTAGTAAGTATATATACCCACGTGATACCTATGGATCAACCGCTTTGTCTATCCCAGCGATTTACTTCACAAATAACATCTGCCAGGAAAATATTTGTACAACTTTTAGAGGAAATTTATATTCTTAATATTAGAAAAATATTGTAGAAAATGTAAGTAGGTTACACGCTTTTTATTTTTTATAGTTGGCTATTCATCTCTGTAATGGAATTTCCCCAGCCTTTGTAGGCAACATTGTATATTCTCGATAAACAAGATCAAAATAGAATCACGTATTTTATGAGGGCATCCATAATTCGTAGGCATATGAGATAGTCGTGCTAACAGTAGCCAGCCAGAATAGGCACACACTACACGCCTTGTTGAAAAATTCACTCAGCTCCGCGTTTTACTATCCGCATTCGTTCAGAATTTATAACACCGTAAATCGTAAAAGCGAGCAAAAAATTTAGAGTCGTGTAGAATACTGAATCGCTGAGATAAACCGAAAATCGATACCTCCCGGTTATCTCTCTTCGCATAAATAGTCAACAAACTTTACGTATATTTAGATAACGGCTCTAAGTGTAGATATAATTAGGATTAAAATAATTTATATTACAATTTTCGGGCAGTTAAAACTAAAGCTTAACGTGTTCATGTAACGGTATATTCCAGGGACATTCACTGCTGGAATTACCTCTTTGTATAACAGAATCCAACGAATAGTCAGATGTAGGTACTTTAGTTAACAGAATACAATTTAGTTAAATAAGTTCTTTACATTGTTCCCTCGTCGGCGAAAAATTCAAAGCGAAGTAACACAGTATCCATGTTAAAATATTTGTTAAATACATTCTGTTCTGACACAGTTCCTTTTTTATTGAATAATATATTTTTAACGTGTCGAAATTCAGCTGAAGCATTCGATCAAAGCTAAAATACAAATAGGTTATTCACAAAGCGAACGGGTATTGGCGAAAAAACCAACTAGCCTCATAGTTTCCCTCCTGTCTCATACCACTGGGCAGTGACACCCACTCCCACAAAGATGGATGCCAACGCGGGAAATATCCGGCGAACTATTCCAATTTGAAAAGTTTCCTTTTGGTAAAGCAACCGCACTTGGTTGGCGCGAAATGAACGCGAAAAAATTGGGCCCACCAGCGGCCTTAGTACTTCAACAATGTGCAAATTGTGCGCCCAGCTAATCATTCTCCTTGTAAAGGGGACGGTTTTCTTTGTTTGTAAAGTTTTGCTTATTATACTAGTTTGATCGCCATGAAATACGTACCCCGTTGTTACAGGAATATAGAACGTATGTATCTCATTCGTAACGTATTGCTACACCAATAAAACCTTCGTAAAAATAACATGATTGTGTTGGATGTGTAAAATATTTTTTCAAAGAGTTTTGCCAACTACAGGAATATTTGAATATGTCTCGTGTAGACGTTTTCCCGAGTCTTTACATATAAATTCGCCGACGTGTACAGATGCAGGCAAGCGTAAAATATTTATGACGGCGCAATACGTTTGAATCGATCGGGACATAAAAGCGACAACTTTTACCAAACCACATAGAGCTCATATTTCTTTTTGCTTTAGAAACAGGTTGATGTACGTTCAACTTTTATAGAACTGTTTACTACCTTGTATTGCAGAGCGAATTGGTCATTTGAAAACTCTCGTTGCAATATAAAGTATGTGAGACCTCACTAAAATATATTTGTTGGAACAATACAATTCCAACAAAATGAATTAACAACCAATAACAAAGATTTCGGAGGAAGTACATGGGATGAATTATTTATCTCAAGAACAAACTTAACATTGTAGTTGAAAAACATGTTCTCCCAGCATACATTCCAACTGCAAATGTTAGTTTGTACGCACAATATAGCCAGATTTTACATGTAATTTTAAGATCATAGACTTTTTATAGTTTTTCCTGTAATCTAGAAGTATAGAACGATTTTTTTTTAAACAAATTAGGCTCAGTCGTTTCGGAGATATGGGGGTAAATCATCTATTTTCTTAAGTAACTTAAAAATTATTAAAAAATTATACTTGAGACCCTCACAGTAAGCCCTTTCACTTGATATGTCACACGGTACCGTGTTCAAAACTTTTTTTAAAGTGGTGATATTCAAAATTCATTTATTTACTGTGTTTGGAAACACAGAAATTTCTATGTGTACCAAATTTCAACTATGAAGGTCCACGATATACGGAGCAAATTGACTGTGTTAGAAGGACAGACAGACAGGCATACGAGTGATCCGTTTTTTCATTCCAAGATACGAAACCCTAAAAACTTATAAAAATAGAAAATATCGATCACGTGCATCGCAAAGGTAGAAACTACAATCATAATATGAATGGGCATCATCAAGATCCGAGTCTACGAGAGCTTGCCTTTGTCCAAACTTAAAATACCAACCCCCCAAAGAGAGCAGGAAACGTACCTGATTCCAATTGGCGTAAAAGTCATATAAGTTAGGTGCTGGCTCAAACGAATGTTGAGCACATACGGCAGCCTGTCTGCATATAAAAAATTCCGCGCGCCCAAGCCCCTGTTTGTAGGTCACAGAACGGGAGCGCCTACATACTGTACACAAATCACACGAATTTCGACAGCCTCGGGTCCCTGATATTTGTATTTGTATTGATCTGCCATATGCCACCGTCATTGCTGCTGGTACTTCGCTATGTAAATATCACACAACTAGATGTGTCCAACAATACATGCCGTTCCGATAAATCGTATATATGCTTTTCGTATTAACCATTTGTTTGACATAGCGCAGCGCACCAACCAGTTTATCACTGTCCAATATAGCTATTTTATATCTTTGCAATCAATCTGCGCTCTGCATTCGCGCTCCACTCCAATATGTGATATCAGATTTTATAAAAAAAAAACGTTTTTCAACGTGATTGTAACAAAACCTTTTAGTAAATTGTTCTGCATTGTGTTTGGTGTCGTATGACTGCGTTCTAGAATAACAATCGAACTGTGGTGGCAGAAAGTATCGATCATCCCTGGCATGTAAAATTAAATTATAATTGCTGGAATGTTAATAGGCATAATATGAAGGCTTTCAGACTATATCGTATTCAACTGTGAGCGGATTGCTGTTCTGAATATATGGTTCTATATTCAGAATACCAATCGGCTGATGCTGTCTGTACAAATACCTAGGTACTGATACGTATAGTATATTCGGCCAACACCACTACCTATTTGTGGAACTAGACAGGTTTTAATTAGAAATGCCGTTTCGTTTCAAAAGTTTGTCGGGAGCGTACCGATCGTTGTGCCGCGTCCTAGGTATTCACTTGAAGCCAATTAGATTACTTCTGTTTTGGAATTTTGCTAACTTAGGAATGCTTTATAGTATTCTATTTATACCTGTTCTTAATCTGGTGTAGTTATTTCATTGTTAAAGCTTAGTATTTATTACCCGCCTACGGCGATGCAAAAAGGAGGGTTTTGGGATTTTGACCGGTATTTATGTATGTATGTTCATCTGTTACCTCCTAACTTCTAAACTACTGATCATAATTTGACATATGAGGTATCGTTGGAAGTCCGATGGTTATTGGCTATGTGACGTCTCATTAAATTCAATATGGCGCCCTCTAGAGGACACACAGTCACACACAATGTTTTTTAATGTCTTGTTGGGTATCAAATGAAACAGTTTGACGAGCACATTACAAATATGTCATCATATTGTCTAAGTAAACAAATATGTTGAAATTGTTAAAAACAAGCAAAAGTGAGACTGTGCTACGTACGGCGCGGCTGTAAAATTAATACCTATTATACAATAACACCTAAACAAAATATAACTAAAGTGGCTCTGTAAATACTTTATCACAAAATTATAACCCCAAAATAATTTAAATAAAAAGTAAGTTCAAAAACTAAAACCCGATTACTCAAAAATCACGCTGTATAAAGTATGAAACAAGAAAATATTTCAGACAGAAATCAAGATACAGGTACAAAAAAGACAAAGTAAAGCCGTGGTCGCATGCCATTATAATTTTGTAGATGTACAGCCATGCGGCCATGGCTTTACCTTGACCATTTTTTACCTATGTCTGGATGGCATAAATGCTGCTAAAACATTTTTTTTAATTTTTCCAGCTGACAGCGATGCGGACGAATACTTCGACGCCTAAGTGTCTTTTTGTTTTTTTATTTTTTATTTTTATTTGTATAGTTAGTTATTATATTTAGTACCTAGTGTAAATAGTTATTAATATGATTTAATAATGTATATAACTTATGTTAATAAAAAACTAAAAATTTTTTTATTTATTTATTTGTATTTTGTGTTTCACGAACTGTGTCCAAATAAACTTTATTCTTTCTTTCTTTCTTTGATTTCTGTCTGAAATATTTTCTAGTTTCATACTTTTTACAGCGTGATTTTTCAGTAGTCGGGTTTTAGTTTGTTTTTGTTTTCGAGGACTGTGCATATTTTTGAATTTGCATGTAGAAAAGCTTGTTTCAGACCTTATTCTTTCTCTCAACTCACATTTCTTTGTACTTTTTCCTTATTAAATTATTATTTTTCGAAATTCCGTACCTAAAGTAGGTAACATCGTGCTTTCTGATAAAAAAATACTTAAGAAAAGATTCCTATCCAAAAATAATATTCTTCATATGCAGTAACAAGTCAAAATGACCCATCGGCTTATGTAATAAAAAGAAACTAATAAGAAATGTTCGCACCAATTTCTTCAGAGCCTCGGTTAGACCTTATTTTTCTCAGTGAGTGACTGCGAAATTTATGAGCTTGCCCGACGCAATAAAATACCTTGGGAGAAAATGAAGGAGCAAATCGCAATATATTTGTTTCTTGGTGGCTAGAGGGAGACCGTTTTAGCCATCTGTGGGGGAAATATATTTTATGGGAATGTTCTACAGCTTATGAAGTCCATCCGTTTCTTTGTTCAAACAGATACTTTTGAAATGAGTTATTTTTATTTACATTGCATTTGGTTTCTTATTACATATGAATTAAAAGGGTACAGAAAAAAAAATGTCAGACATGCGTTTGCTTTTGTGTTTCAAAAGGGTTTTAATAGGTATGTGATTGTTTTTTTACCGTGTTCCTCTTTTTGTGTCACTCCAAAAAATATGTATAAAACAAAGTTTTTGTTAGTGCCGCAAAAAGTGGGAACTACGAGAAAGTAAAAAAAAGAACAAAAAAAAAACTGTTTAAGTAAGGTTTGCAGAAAGAATAAAGAGCTACATGAAAACTGCTTGTAATTCAACACAAAGTCACCCCTGATCTCCCAGGACCATCTTCCTTTCACGAATATTAAGAAAAAGATCATTAGTTCCGTTTTCGAGGAAATGCCGGGGGTAGATTGATATCATTAGTTACTAACAATCGTATAAAAATAAATTACCTTGTTATTGGAACATCGCCGTTAAGGATTTGATGAGCCTTATTATGTATTCAAGCAACAAGTAGGTAGGTATAGTATGTTCTTCCTTGCACGTCCCATTTGGTAAACAAATACGATACGGAACGGATATTACGAGTTTTCGCAAGTCATAAGAAAATATTTGTAAGATTCACATACTACACGTATAATTACGACTCGAATTACGTATATCGAAAACTTCTTCGGATTAGGTACATAAATCAACCATAAATATATTAGAAATTTCAGATAATTTTTATCTGAAAAATAAATGGGTTATTCCACTAATCCCCATTGACAATCGCCATCAATAGGGATTTGTGAATTTTATTGTCCGCAAATCCCCATCAATGGGGATTTCGGAACTAGAGTTCACAAATCCCCATCGGTTTAAAAATAAAATACAAACAACATATTATATAGGGTGGCAGGGACATCGACTCGTAAAGTGATACCATGGATTCAGTACATGATTCTGAACACCCCTGCGTTGACAGGACACCCTGTATATGAATCACGAAGTCCTTATTTCTTACGGAGGTCGACACCCATTGTTTATTTTTATAATCAAACAAATTAAAGTAATGGCAAAATTAATAGCCTAAGTGTAAAATATTTCTGTCATGTCATATTACAGTCTAAACTTTACTACAAATATAATCTTTCAGAGATCAACTTTTAAATTACTTTATGGTAATTTTGGGATTAATTATTTTACTATTTCGGTAATTATTTGATTACAAAAATAATAAATGAGTCCTTATTACCCCTGTAAGAAATAAAAACTTCGTGTATCTTATATAATAATTATGTTGTTTGTATTTTATTTTTAAACCGATGGGGATTTGTGAACTTCTTATCCCTCAATCCCCATCAAGTGGGAATTGTGGACAAAAAGTTCAAAAATCCCCATTGATGGGGATTGTCAATGGGGATTAGTGAAATAACCCGAATAAAGGGTTGAATAAATACTTATGGCGGATTGACATATTTTCTGTACAAAGGTTGTCAAACCGTGATTTTTATGCCTCAAATAATAGTAATCGTGGATTAATAAAGACATTATTTTTTTCTAAACCAAAAGAGTACGCCAAGATAGCAAAAAAAGTCAAATAAAAAAAAAAATACTTTACGTATGTTATTGTATGTAGAAATGTATTATACATGATAACATGTAGCATACTTTAATATATACTGTGTAGGTATAGTAGAGTGGGTCTCCGTACCTTGAATGTTTTATCACGGCAGGCAGGCCCGTCCTCCTTCGAGAGATGATAAATTATTTGTCTACGTTGAGCCCACGATTGTATTTGTTCGTCTGTATATTGTTTTGCATAATCAACAACTTCTGGATTTGCGAATTTATGATTTAAGGGATTGGCAGATAAATGTCTGTTCATAAAAACAAATGGTGATCACCGATCATAATCAAGCAGATTTATTAAACAGTATATTTTACAGACTGATGAGTAACGTCCTAACTATCAGAATCTTTCACTTGTTTCGGACGAATTATATTTTAGAACTATCTGTGTATCTATATAAATGATAGGCTATGTTACTCAGTGATAATATAGTATTCTACTAGTGAGAATTTTTTAAATCGGTCCTGTAGTTTTTTGGTTAATTCATTATACAAACAAAATTGAAAATACAAATCTTTTCTCTTATATAATATTAGTGTAGATACCTTATGCTTGGCGTGTTAGAAAATTGTCAGCCAGTCCGCAAGGTAATAGCGATGCTAACCAGCAGACTTAAGCTACAATTTCCTAGAAGAGTGGTGTCCGCCACATAGCGTCCGCAATCTACCGGTGAATGACGTCACTGAAACGTTATTTATGAAAGTATGTGGGTATGTTTCCCTAGAGAGCGTTGTCAAATTCGCTACGATATTTTTCATGACAGCCGTCACTGCGGCCGTTATGTGGCGGCCATATGTTTTCTAGGACCCGTAGCTTTACCTACACTAAAGTAGCGTCGATTTTATTTTAATTCATACGTTAATCTAATTATTAATATACTAGCGGCCCGCTCCTGCTTCGCACGGCTTTTACGACTTGACAAAACATCGAGATAACTTAGGTAAACGTAACTTTAATATGAACGTATTATACAAATAAACCTTTCGGAATAAATTCTCTAAACGATGGTGAAAACCTCATCAAAATCGCGTGTGTTGCATGGTTTAGAAGAACAACGCAGACATGCAGACGAATGCGAAAAGTGACTTTGTTTTATAATATGTATAGATAAATCTCCTGCAATATATAACTTCAAACAAATTAAAACGGTTTAGATTGCAGCTGATTCAGTGCATAAACACTACGTAAACATATGAGTTAATAGTCTGACCATAATTAGATTATTTGCATAAATTAAACAACATTTAGTTGCTCATCATATTTTCGGTTCTGTCCTATTTATTTATGAGCCCAATCAAATATATTTGTAAATCAATTTATGTTGTAATGGGAAGGTGGGCGTTTATTGGTAACATGTTTAGTAAGTTATTTATTGCCTCATTGATTTAGTGGTCACAGGCGCTACTGATGAGCTAGAGGTTCGATTACCAAGGTTGGGCATTGCGGTGGTTATTGGATTTTTCTATCTGGAATTTCTCAGTTCTTCTTAGCAGTA
This sequence comes from Agrochola lota, assembly GCA_947364205.1. Classification (NCBI taxonomy): domain Eukaryota; kingdom Metazoa; phylum Arthropoda; class Insecta; order Lepidoptera; family Noctuidae; genus Agrochola; species Agrochola lota. The sequence continues at coordinate 11,093,600 of OX376235.1, read as the reverse complement.
GGCGTCTGGATTTGGGCCCTGTTAATGGCAATAGGCTCGCCCCCTATTACATGGGACTTCAAAATAACTGGTCAAATGTCGGTCTACTATAAGTACACCTCTGCTGAACCCTTCAGGGAAACAAGGCTTTATGTTATGTACATGTGTAATTAATTATTATTACAAAAATAGCAGGGTATGTCAACTTGTAGGTACTCACAGAAATATCCGGTCAAGGAGCGAGCTATTAGTTCATTAGTTTTCAAGAAAAGTATATAGAACACATATTTTCTGAAGCGACCTATCCAATATGAGAAAAAAAACTCGAGCGTCCTTTATTTTTTGCAATAAGTCCATTTCAGTAGATATTAATTTATTAGAACAAGCCTGTTCTATAAAACCTCTATCACATACAGAAAAATAATTACTTTTACTATCAAGTTCTGGATACCATACGATGTTTTTGCTCCATCAACTTATTCAAAACTCACTAGATTGAATTTGCTCAACTCCAAAACGACTTACATAACATACATATTTCCTTTTCGAGTAATTTGTCCTTTTAAAAGTATTTATCCTTTTCGAAGACTTTCTTAATCAAAGAATTACCATTAGTATCTAGTCCAGCGGGGTAATTGCGTAACACACATAAAATGACAATTTATCGCAATGGGTTTCATTTTGACAGTTCTACGTTCTTTGCGTTATTTACGTTGTTGAGTAAACGAATTTTTCAAACGTATGAAGCAATGGATTAGCAATATCCTTCAAAACTCTCGGCTTGTGATGGAAAGTGTGTTACGCAATTAGAGTGCAAGATGCCATACAATGTTTTTACTCCACCACAACTTATTCAAAACTCACTAGATTGAATTTGCTCAACTCCAAAACGACTTTCATAACATACATAATTTCCTTTTCGAGTAATTTGTCCTTTTATAAGTATTTATCCTTTTCGAAGACTTTCTTAATCAAAGAATTACCATTAGTATCTAGTCCAGCGGGGTAATTGCATAACACACATAAAATGACAATTTATCGCAATGGGTTTCATTTTGACAGTTCTACGTTCATTGCGTTATTTACGTTGTTGAGTAGACGAATTTTTCAAACGTATGAAGCAATGGATTAGCAATATCCTTCAAAACTCTTGGCTTGTGATGGAAAGTGTGTTACGCAATTAGAGTGCAACATACCATACAATGTTTTTACTCCACCACAACTTATTCAAAACTCACTAGATTGAATTTGCTCAACTCCAAAACGATTTTCATGACATGCATTTGTAATTTTTGGGTAATTTGTCCTATTATAAGTCTTAATCCTTTTCGAAGACTTTCTTAATCAAAGAATTACCATTTGTATTTAGTCCGGCGGGGTAATTGCGTAACACACATAAAATGACAATTTCTCACAATGGGTTTCATTTTGACAGTTCTACATTAATTGCGTTATTTACGGTGTTGAGCAGACGCATTTTTCAAACCTATGAAGTAATGGATTAGCCTTCAAAACTCTCGGATTCTTCGTAATTAGAGTGCATAGAGTATACCATAGGATGTTTTTACTCCACCATAACTTATTCAAAACTCACTAGATTGAATATGCCAATCTCCAAAAGCACTTTCATAACATACTTATTTATAAGTAATTTTCGAGTAAGTAGTCCATTTTTAAGTCGTCGTTCTTCATTCAATCTCTTTTCATATAAGTCTTTAAGCGAACTTTGTTATACTGGTGTGTGTGACAGCGACGTCTTACACTCGCTGCACGTCATTGTGCTGTCATTGTGCTTTTCTAGTGTGCGTGCATTTTGCGGCCAGCAGTTGGACGCTATTTTTTTTTACGAGTTCACTTTTTCGACCTAGACATATTTGTATCTTTGGTCTTGCCCTTTTCCGTGTCCAATACTTCCACGTATCATCACATAATATGCCATTGTGCTGTTTTTGAAAATCGACTATTTGGTAGGTAACCTCTTTTTACCGACTTCAAAAAAAGGAAGGTTATTACTTATAATATCACTAGCTGCGTCCCGCGGTTGCACACGCATAAGTCTCGATCCCGTGGGAATTATCATCATCATTTCAGCCAAAAGAAGTCCACTGCTGAACAATCCCCCAAGCGACGCCACTTCGACCGATTCTGGGCTTACCGCATCCAGCGGATTCCTGCGGCCTTCACAAGGTCATCGGTCCATCTTGTGGGAGGCCTTCCAACGCTTCGTCTTCCGGTACCCGGATCCGGTTCCGGTCGCCACTCCAGAACCTTTCGGCCCCATCGGCCATCTGTTCTGCGAGCAATGTACCCTGCCCATTGCCACTTAAGTTTGGCAATTTTTCGGACAATGTCGGTTACCTTGGTTCTGTTACGGGATCCCGTGGGAATATCAGGATAAAAAGCATGTCCTAACCCAGTTCATGGTCTACACATGTGCCAAATTTCATTTAAATCTGTCCAGCCGTTTTGCGTGACAAACAAACAAACTCACTTTCGCATTTATAATATTACTAGCTTTCGCCCGCTGCTTCGTCCACGTTGATGTCGGAAATTTATTATCCCACGGAAACGCAGTACTGGTTTAAAAAGTATCCTATATGTTAATCCAGGTTATAAACTATCTGTGTGCCGAATTTCATCCAAATCCGTTCAGCCATTATTGCGTGATTGAGTAACAAACATACAAACTTTCACATTTATAATATTAATAGGACATATATATACATATATACTAGGACAGTCTTTTATAAGACTTTTCTTCATTTGAAAATACTAACCCAGCAGCAATATCTTGTGATAAACCGCGGCAGTGGAGTAACAAATGCACTAAGTTACCTACCCCTGCCCTGTTATCATCTGGGGTCTGCGGTCCCCACCCCACCACAGCTAACATTTATATTTATAGCCTGTCTTATTATGAGGCCACTGCTATATTTCCTGGCTGTCGGCTTGCGAGACGCTTCATAATAGTTTTTAGTGTCCGTCTTACATTTTTATGTTAGTGTTGCAACATTTTCAAATTAATTCAAGTTTTCTTGACTGAATTTGTAATGTTGATGTTATAATAACTTTACGGATGCCAATGTTGGTTGACATTTATTTATTTTTATATACGTATATATACTTTATTGTACACCACAAGAAAACAAAAAAAATATACTACAAAATATACAATGGGCGGCCTTATCGCTTTCCGCGATCTCTTCCAGGCAACCTTGGAATGGACAGTGATTTGCCTGGACATAAATGGGGCTGTCATTGGTGCAAGTAATAAATATACAATATACTAGAATAGATACACAGATATATACCTACATATCCTTAATAATAGATACTTATACATACACACTAGAATCGTTCAAAGTTTATTGTTCCAAAGGTTAAAAAACCCTTAAATTATAATTTAATTTACCAAGTTCATGACAATCTAACGGACTATACAAATAAATACAAAAATACATTACAATCTTGGCTTGGGGTATGTTATTTTACTTGGCATGGTGGCCCCGAGGCGCAAGGTACCAATAAAACGTTAATCTTGTAGAAATGTAAATTTTACCAACATGCCTCAAGTGGACATCAATGAATGTACATTTTAAGAGTTAGTACCTTTTGCCCGCGGCTTCCTCCACGTGGAGGTGGAAATTATCGTACGGGAACGTATTACCGGGATAATCCAGTTATCCTATGTCGGGATATCCTATATCTTAATCCAGTTGGCCCTTGTGTCAATTTAATCCAAAATCCGTTCAGCCGTTAAGGTGTGAAAAGGTAACAGACAGACAGAGTTACTTTTGCATTTATGATATCAGTATGGATAAGAGGCATTTGCCAGCAGTGGGACAAATTAAAAGCAGATCAATCAATCTGCTATCTAACCGGATGCAGCTGAATACCAGTATTTTGTATTTTACATGGAGCGTCTATTTGACCTCCACAACCCAGTAACTGGGTAATACAATACCCCTTTTTAAGACTGGTTGTCAGACTTTCGGGTTTCTGTCGACCTGTAACGACTGTCAAATATCCACGAATGACAGCCGGGAGGAGTCTCGGTATGTAAAGATGGTCACCCAACCCCGGCAAGCGTAGCTTAACCAGATGGATCGACCCGTGCGGCTGTTATTACTTACCCACTAGCTCCTCTAACAAAAACAAATTAAAAGCAGATATTATTCATTATTACAATGACTGTAGATATGCCTCTTCGAATAGCAATACCTTCTAAAGTACACAGCACCGCAGCCATCCATACAAACTGCCTAATCTCTTCACCGCAGCACGAGTTATTCTCGTGTACCTCATGGCGACACGAGAAAATAAAATGTAAAATGTACGGAATAATGTAATGTTCATTTTAAAGTTTGATTTTACACCCTAGTTTTCTTTATATCTCTCGTTAATGCGTAGCGCTCAAATTGAATTTTATTACAAAGGGATTTATGTTTGTTTTATAGCGCGCCATAAAAGCTGGTCGGAATGGTTTTTATTAAAATAATCTGGGTCTTCGTATTGCTGGGACAGTATAGATATACGGACTGTATGTACTTTACTTGAATGTGGCTAAAACCACCCACTAATAGGTTTTATTATTAGAGAAGAATTTCATATCAAATACAACCCTTTTCGTTGACCCGCGAGATTAGGCTGTCCCATTTCTGGCAGAATCTGCCTCAATCATTACCTCTCGTGATCCCGGCCTATTACGACCCAAATCGTAACTATGAAGATAATACTGCTATAATATATATGATTACTTAATATGATAACGGTGGCAGGTGAGCCAAATTAAGGCTACTACACAACATAAGAAGTGTATAAATGATTATTATTTCCCCAGACATGAAAGCGAGAATGATTCAAGAAATATTAAAGGTGCTCTCGTAAAAGTAAATAACTTCTTTTGTGTGAGGATACCTTTATCTCAGTCGACCTCGCACTCTGCTTTTTATATGTAGATGTATCACCTTCATTTATGTGGAGTCTAACATAAAATATATTTAAGTATTCACCCACGACACTTTACTTATGGAGACGGGAATATATTTTTGTGAAAGATAATTTGGTTTTTGTTTAGGTTTGATAGTAAGGCGTAAATAGTTAACCCTTGGGTCATATTATATAGTATGATTGTGTTATCTGCTTCAGAAGCTTTTATTTATATTCCTTTTTTATAACCAATATTATTTTTAGGGTTTTCGATTATATGGGTTATTCATACATCAAAAAGAAAACGTATAATTTTCTGGTATAGAACCAAATAGAAACTCAAAGAAGCTTGTGTTATCAAAGGAGGAGAAATTCACAAGCATCTTGTGACTAGCGGCTGCTTTCAACGCAAGTTCTGAAACTAAAACCACCGTTACCAAATACGATACACCCGAATTGAGTTGTGACGAATAACTCTATACAACAGAAAAAAAATGAAAAGACTTCAACTTAGAATACCTTAAACCATTTTCAGGAATACCTTAAGAACCTAAATGGTTTAACAGACACTGGAAAGAACTTAGTCTTACTTCCTGTAATTATTTTAAAATATTTATGTTTTTATGTTTTTTCAATTACCTAAAAAAATTAACACGTCCTAGACAGCGTCTCTAACAACTTTGCTAACTAACCGATCTATTATTATCATTGTCGTAGGTATATCTCTTACGAAAGAATACCAATCTGCTCACTCCATAACAAAACGACAAAACCAAATTTAAATCTAAGAAGTAACATAAATAAAGTTAAAACTAATACAATTACAGTACATACCATCGTCTTGACGAACGTCGGGCGGTCGTAACCTCAGCACATCACATGCCAACTTGCCACGGCTAGATTTAGTAATGTAGTGCTGGATAGAGTTACTATATCTGTGGACAAACAATGCGGCTTTAAATTAGTTTTTAATGCAGTTTACTAAGTGTTTAATTAACAATCTTGGCGCCAATTCTTTGAGAGTATCCCTCGCGAAAGTTTAATCGTAGTTAGTAAGTGAGTTAGTTTATAAATGGGACTTTATCTTTAATGGATGCTTAAGTATATGTAACCCAACCTAACCTAACTTATTTAAAACTTTCACAGCACTTATAGCAGACACAATAGTTAAAACAATCGCCAAGTCAAAGGGAATGTGCGCTTTTATAATGTCTAATGTGGCGATATTATCGTGGACGTCCACGTCCACGTTACGGCATCACAATAACACAGAGAAGTAAAATTTATGGAAATACATAGATACGAAGACACTTTCAAATTTTTCGTCCTTGATAACGTTACAACGTACACGTATTTCCATACATTTTATGGACTTGGACCCATGTATGTACACGTATGACATGTATGTGTATCGTGGACGTCCACACGTCCACGATGATATCGATACGTTTAACATTATAAAAGCGCACAATGGGTTCAGTTAGAAAAAAACATCACCATAACACAATAACTTATTACTACAGCCCTCAAAATAAAAAAGATTTCAACAACTTCCCCAATAATCAGAACAATAAAATGTAACGAGAGAAAAACACACACATGCACACACTCAAACATCCCAAGGTCATTACTGAACCTTTGAACAAACACAATACCAGGCACATGTCTACAACGGCACAAATTGTATCCCCACTGGCGACACACAGCCGCTCGCTCCCCCACAAAGAAAAGCCATTCAATTTATTAATTGTCGAAAATTAAAAGGCTGTAATTTAGACCGTTTTGTTTGATGTACAACCACATCGCCCCACCGGGTGGGACACAAGAGCCTACCAATTACACCCACTGGGGACTGAATAACGAACTGAAATTATTTTCCTCGAGCTCGCCTTTTACTCGAAACCTCTACTAATTGCTTACCTACATATGTATGGTAAAATGTACGGAAAAATGTTCACACGGTCTTAATTAATTTCTCTGTGGGCCGGAGATAGATTATTTATAAAATATATGAAAAAATGCTTTTTCTGGTGAAAGAAGTTACTACTTTTAGGTTTCCTAGCTAGGTTTTTCTAATATTTACAAATATGATTGAAATGAAATGAAATTGTTTATTCTGTAAATAATAAACAATTTCATTTCATTTCATATCAAAAGTTGTTAAACATTATCTATGTTTAAACATTCCATACCTATTTGCGTTTTTCTCGTTAATTGCGACCTTTTTTTGGAAAGACATCACAATTTAAAAATCAATTATCTATTTAATAGGTAAAAACTACGAGGTGTGTCTGTATACAAATTTTTATTTTCGCTTCAATTGGTTTAGATTTCGATGTTTTTTGTTGGTTTATTGGCATGTACTAGCTGACAATAGCAAATAATTTAATTTAAGTTTTCTCGTTGCGTAATGTAAATTATTTTGCATACTATTGTATAAAATCAAGTTTTTCTAACTGAACAGGCAGCTGTGCTGCTGGGGAGTTTGTTGCGCCATTTCTTCTTCCCAGCTAAAGCACGAGGAAGTGGTGAAGGGCGGCCGTTTTAAGGGACTGTCTTATGTAATTTTGACGTTTCTAAAAATGCTGATTCCCAAATTAGTTTGAATAAATTACTTTTGATTGATTTTATTTGATTAGACAAGGTACAGACCTACAAACACTACGTAGGTAATGGGTAAAAATACCTGAAATGTTACCAATAGATACGGTAGCAGTTTTTCATCCCGGATTTTTCCATCAATTTTACCGTTAAATGCATACATCACACGCAGGTACAATGTATCGTAAATCAAAACGTAATATTGATTCGATCAAATTTTTAGAGAATGGCATGACGGTGCAATCTGTTCGTTTGACCTGAATTCGATTGCTGTTCTCGCAATATTAAATTCCGCTGTTAAACTATTTATCGGGAAAATGCACTTGATATTATTGGTAGTCTTTGTTAATTAAATAGGAGCTCATCCAACGCGAAATATTTAATTGCTGATTTTTTTTTATGACAGATTTTAATAATCAATCGCAAATGTATTTTATTAATGAAAAAAAATCCAATAAACATAAATTAAAAACATTTTGCCGTCGAAATATATGCAGCATACAATTTGAATGTACTAATTAAAAAATACCAATACCAAATTAAATTCTGGGAGTCAAAAGCAATGAGAGGTATCAAGGGAACGAAATTCATTTCGCTTTTGCACACTTGGTGAATGTGTCACGACACTTGTTCCATAACAAAATTGTCGTGACGGTCAACATGTTACACTTTTTTCGGTCAAACTCTCATTCGTCAATTGCGCAGAGTATAGTACTTCGTTCCAAAATATGATTCCACGTGTAAGGCATCCTATCTACAGAAAGAACCAACTCTGTTTACTTTTGATAGGTTGTTGTGAGTGCGAATATGTAAATAGAGCAAGTTTCAGAGGAACATTTGAATATGACAAAGTTGGAAGGCGACGGCCCGGCCGCGTTACTTGACGACCAACTTTTATTGTGATTTTATTCGGAAGAATGAAAAGCTATAAGAAATCCGTGTTTTACACCAACTTAGGAGCTAAGTTAAAGTGTCTTGTTGTATTTGTTTTTTGTTGTTGATTTTGCTGTTAATTCTTTTTTTGTTGGATGGAACGTTCATTTGTCTTAGTAAGTAACTGAAACTGTTAGTTTACGAACACATTTTATTTATATTAAGGTCCAGCGACCGATTAATTTATTTTCGAGTCCCTACCTACATAATGAGCTTTTTGAACCTTTGAAAACAGCAGAATTTTACTAAAAAAACACATCCTTTTTACTTAGACTAGAAAAAGCTTAGAATGAGTTAAAGCAGAATATGGGCCGCCTACGTAATATGCTAATAAGCACGCATAATATTAGCCCTTGAGTAGACAAACAAGTAAAATCAAATATTTACTGTCTGCCTACTTAAAAGATAAAACGAACCGATCCGTTTTGAAGAAAATATGAAAATAGAACCTTTCTCTCGGCCGCATAATGTTGTTTTATTCAGCTCTTCAGGAAACCTTCCGAATCATAGATAATGGAAAGAAAACATTACATTGGATATAAACTTTTAGTACAGAGGCTGATGTTGGCAAAATATTTGTGCAGGATGTGGGTAGTCGTTAAATGTGTGTGTGCATGTCGATACATTTTAAATTAACTGGAGTGACACAAAGGCACAAAATTATTTCATATATTAAAGTGCACCGCTTTCAGAATATTAATAAATTCCCACTCCACTCTATGCGCGGTTTCCCGGTAGTTATCAAAAGTTATAGAGATATAGATAAAGTTGTCTACGGGGTTGAGACGCGAAAATTACAGTAAGAAGTGGGTCAAAGTCGAGCTGGGGTCGACGTCCCGCGGCGTCGGGCGTCTAATAATTACGTAACGACGATGTCGCGTCGACTCCGCGCTACTTTATTCTGTGGTCTACATCACACAGAATTAGGTTCAAACTTTCTCGCCACGTGGCTCCGGCATCTTGATAAATTTCGCATTATTACTGTCTGCCAGTTTTCCTCGTAATGTAAAGCTGCGACGGAAGGATAAACTTCATCCTTTCACAATACAAATGTCAGACAGTTCGCAGTTTTATGTGCGAGCACTTAAATATTATATTCTTTTACGAGTATTTGTGATTGACTTACGGCTGGCTAGAGTCTATGAGTCTGCACTTCAGCAAAGTTTCACACTCGAACCCTTTCTTCGTCTCCACTAACTCGACGAAATCTGAGAAAAGGAAGATTTTTAATTAATCAATAGTAATCTAGCTAAATGTTTTCATTGAATCGTAAAGCAATTACATTTAAAACATCAAATATCACCTCGTTGACACACGTCAGATATTTCATCAAGTTAATTCAATTTGGTTAGGGCGCATTACAGCGGGCGGATTACTTTACCCCTGTGTGCATAGGATAGCGTTGCACCTCGTCTGAATAATTGATGTGCGGATGTAGATACGTGTCCGCGCCGTACCTATTCACGGCTATTAAATCAATGACCAGTTCCGTACGCCACCAGATTCCATTTATATTTTCGGGCGTGCGCAATAAAATCAATACTGTGAACTTTCCAAGAGTACAGTGACCTAGTCATGCGCTCAGTCTGAATAAGGCCACACGTTGCATAAAGTATTTGTGACGTAAAATAATATACAAGCGTGTCATGAGAGAATGGCCCAATTAGTACCTGTAAGCGTTTGTCGAGGAGGACGTTAAAGCTCGTCTCATTTGAATATCGCAGGTACGACATGGTAAATAAGTCCCCTACTCTCCTGCTTCTCGGCTGTAATTACTCTAAACAAGTCCCTGTCTTACAAGGTTTTGGAGCACTTACACATCTACATAAAGTGTGTCCTAAGCTAACAACTAAGGGATCTGCATGGAGGTAGAACTGACCATCACAGTTCGGCAGGAGGCTGCCATATCATTTGGAAACTTTATGAGTTGTTCCCTGCAAACTCAGCTAATTAAACCTTTGAGTTAGAGAAGGTATTGTCGAAGTTATCCGGTTTGAGTTTGCTTACTTAGCGAGTATAATACTGAATATTAAGGGTAATTTTAAGCCTCGTAGATTATATTTAGGTAAAGACTAGTAACTCGAGACACTAATCGTTTTTATTACAGCAATGGAAATAAGTTTTGGCTTTAGTTTTTTTTTTATTCTAGCAAGGTCACAGATACCAATATAAAAATACGTCAGTCACAAACAAATACGACACATTCACAGGAACAGAACATTGTATAGATCGTTAAAGTATTCAGAACAGACTACACAGCTAAAGCCTACCACTTGAAAAGCGATAAAAATCCATTTTGAATGCGCATATTTTCCTGCAAGCCGACGCGACGTCCCGCGCGGGCTCGAGACAAAGGCCTGTGAAATTACAGTCTTGCTTTTAAATGCGAGAATGAATCGCAATGTCTCATCCCCTCAAAGCTTTACGAGCTTGTGGAAAACTGCGCTGTCTCTGCTGTTCTTGAATACACAAGCTGTGACTGTATCTATTAAAATAGAACCCGTGAATGTTACTAAATAATAACCCTTCGTGACTTTCACAGTAATCTAGAGAGACTTCCTAACTTTGTCTCGCTATGAACTCCAGAACAAAGCATTCGGAACGACAAACAAGATATTATACACCCGTTGAAGTCCAAGCTATGCAATAAGAACATACCATTTTAAAACACGCTTCGCTGCAGTAAACTTTACCAATAAATCTCACAAGAGAACGACGACTCAGTCGAGCACAGAATAGTTTCAGTGTCCCGGGAGTGAAATTAAAACTAATCGTAGCTGAATCTACGCGACACAACACTGTGTAAGTAGCGCCGCGTGATCGGAATGCACAGCGCACGCTTCAGCTTCAATGTAAATGCAAGACCGAATGAAAGAAACGAAACACGTTTAAAAAGTCCATTAGTTGCGAACCCACATGAGTTTTTGCCCCGAACCGGCCACAGCGAGAATTTAAAAATGCACCAGCTCGCTTTGAATGTCGGCATCTTTTCATTTGTAGGATGTGTTGCCGCAAGACAAAACCTCGGGGAATTACACTCTTGTTCCTCAAATACGAGCACGGAGCGCAATATCTTTCCCTTTGAAAACTAGGGAAACTCATAAACATACAGCTGAATGTTACGTTTGCGTTTCTCTTTTTGCGCGCCATGTGAGAAAAAAAATTGCAAGCCCTTTAATTATTATGAATAAGCAACCAGGAAACACGAAGTCGTTATGGCTACGTTTAATTAAAACCTTATCAAAGGTTTCTTGTAATGAACTTTTTATTCGATCTAAGCAGAAATAACTCATTTAATCAACGATTGCGGTCCCCTATAAGGATTCCCCCTTCCAAAGCCTGTTGTATCGTATCGTGTAACTAATGATACTGGCGACCGTTCTAAGTCTGAAAAGAACCGTCGCCGTACCGTTTTCATCTCTCATTTGTTCCGTGACCGTGGAGACAGCAAGCAATGGAGACAAAGTAGAGCGAAATTGCGGGGACGTCGCTAATGCCACGGGCGGGTCGAGGTTGCCTCTCTATTGTACTTTATGTCGCACAAACAAGATGTTTGATGAACCCACATTACGAGCAGCGGATCGAATTAGGCCGGTAATTTATCGTATTGTGCTTGTGACCGCATTGAAAAAGCTGCCGACTCAGGCGGAGCTTATTACTTCGTCGGTCGCCCGTAATTGAAATGTATCCTACATAAAAACTAAATCACCCTATAAATAAATTGGCAGTCAATGTTTTGCGAGCTTCGCAACGAAACCCCAGACCGAGCAGATAAACGGTAAATCAGAATTTTCACTTTACTGAAACTTGGAGGAAATAAAGTTAAAAGATGTTTTCGATGTTGGAACTCTAGCTAAAGCCGCGCGATGATGATATTGCGATATTTCAGCTAAGTTTGTATCAAAATGTTAACTTACCAATATTTTGAGTCTCCGCTGATAGGATTTTGGTGACGTTAATGGCCAAAGTTGCGCTGTGAACGACAAACTTCGTCTTAATAAAATGGGCCTTCAAGGAAAATATTGACAAGAATATATCTAAGGGCTCGCGGTCGTAATGTAAAGGGTATTAATAACTATAATTTGGTTGCTCAAATTAAAGATGGCCGTTTGAAGGCTTTCTTCTATAATACAGTCTGCCTAAATAATTTATTTTCAGCAAGTAAATTGTGAGTTGGCCAACACTTTATTATGACAAGACAGAAAATTTAAGTAGTTCTATGTATTCATCTTTCTGCTGTTTTTTTTCATATTGGAAATAACAAAAGGGAGGCTATAGTCCAGGCTTCATCGATTGAGAAGACTGATTGTAATTTGTGATGAAAATTCAAAACGATGCCCATTTAAACTGTGTTTAACATAACATGAAATAAAATACACGATATTCTAGATTAAAACAAAGTTACCAAGAAACATACCTGTTAAGACCTTCCTTCGTTCGCGTGTTGTCACGAAATAAACAGTGGATGTAAACTTTTTTGTCACCGCGTAACATCAGCCACATGTTGGCATCGTCTTTGTTCACCAGACCTGTGCCAAACATAATGTTAAAACATGTTTAGTACGTTTAAAACTTACTTATAGTCGTTTTTCGTGTTTGTCTGTATTTCCGCGTTGTTCTTCTAAACCACAAAACAGATTTTGATGAGGTTTTCACCATCGTTTAGAGAATTTATTCCAAAAAGTTATGTAATACGTTAATATTAAATTTACTTAAAACTAAGAAATCTCGATGTTTTGCCAAGTCGTAAAGACCGTGCGAAGCAGGAGTGGGTCGATAGTAGAATAAAAAGGACATTGAGTTTTGGAAAACGTTCAGCTTTGTAGATGATACAGAATACCTGTAAGATATTCTCTTTCTAGAGCTTCATTTGTCAAATTATCGCCCGGTTACTGAACATGGTTCCTGTTGTACCCATCTATAAGAATAGAGAGATGTGTATATCTACTGCGTGTATCAGAAAGGTGTCGTCATATTCAAGGGTGTGGTTTCAAACTGGACAAGTTTTTCCATTGGACCAACATCGTAAACGCAAAAAAATATCAGCTGCCCCACAAAAAGAGGTCATTCATTTTGGGCTAAATTATGAAAGTGCCGGGGATTATAAGTGACTCTCGACTTCGTTACACTTCTTTATACATCCGTTATCCGTGCCTAAAAACATATGTTCACTGTTTTTCCGTAATAGCAACCACTAAATAGACCTAAAACCGGTTAAGTACCTGTTTGAATCAGTTAATACTAGTACTGATGAAAAATAAAACTTTATTTCGTATACTGTACTAATGTGGAGAATAGCCTTAGTTTCACAGTAAAAGATGATAACTGTAATGTTTACTGGCATAAAAACCTATTACTATTACATTACAATTATTCTTTTAACTAAAACATACTGAAAACAGTATTTTTCAAACTCGTATAAGATCACAGGGATTGGCCCTACAAATTTGGTCCCATAGTGAAAAGTGAAGAGAATAACATGTTCTAACGGAACATAATATTATTTTTGTTTGACCGGCATTTTCACATTTAGCCCAAAAATGTATGGACGGTGAATGATCTCCCTAGATTATTTTTTCGCAATTACGATATTGCTCCCATGGAGAAACTTGTTCAGTATGATACCCACTTTTCTGATACATACTACTATGCCTATGTTGTATCCATGAATCATGGCACAAAGCCATCGAGGTGCTACTGAGAATTTCCTAAGAAAATATTTACGAATCTAACGCCATTCTCACTTTCCTCGAAACGTGGTTCGAACCCCACACTCGAAGGTTACGGTTGCGACCACAATCCCAACAGGGCACTGAACCAGAGTAGTACCTTTAAAAAATTAAGACAATTTATACCTTGACCAATCTTTCATGATCAAATTGAACAAGTAGAATGAAGTCAGGTATCTCCAAAGCGAGGGTGCGTGCGTAAGAAATTGTACAAAAAGGTTTTATTCTTTCCTTTTTTTGGCTTCCCATTCTATATGAGCCTTGATGTGAGATACGTGTAACGATTTTTCCTGTACACCCTCCGCTTTCTGTACATGTTAGTATTTATCTTAATATGTTATTTTTATTTGTATTGTCAAAAGATGTGTTTTTTGGATTTGATACTGTAATTGCCTATTAGCAAACATAACCAGAAATTGATGCGTTTGTAACTTGTCTAAGTTACAAACGCATCAATTTCTCATCAACTCTTTTGTTTTCGTTTGCCTGTCTAGGCAAACGAAAACAAAAGAGTTTTTAAATCAAAATTCAATAATAGAACGCAGCTGTGACTTTCCAAAGTCCGAATATAAAATAACAAAAAAGAAATGGAAAAAAGACGTTGACATTCGATTTTCAAATGTAATTCAGTGCGTTGACATAGATGGTGTAACCCTCTGAGAACGGTCTTCCCAATGTTTGGCTGGTAATACGGTGCTCAACTTTGACCTATTATCGGACCCTATAGTACTCTGCTCCAATTTTCGGTGCACCTTCATCGCTATTGACAGCTGCTGTCATCGTGCCTCAGAATATTTGTGACATAAATGTCGAATGAATTTTAACCTAGCTACCGATTCGTCAGTTGACACCTTAAATTATTTTATTAATGGTTCCTTGTATTTTGATGTAAGATGTCATGACTGTCACATATTATTATGCGGTGAATGTTGACACTACTCAAACTCCTATTTTGTGTAATGTCAATATTTGTCGTTTTGTACTTTTGAAAGTGGGCAACGTCGCAAATAGATGTAAAATATTTCGCTATTTTGATTAATTTGGCAATATTACTTTACGGAAATACGAAATGTGGCTAACTTGCAAACTAGAATATTGATTATGAAATGCAATAATTCATATCGTAACACCGGATATTTACTTTTAGATGTAAAAAAAGTATTTGGAAGCTTTCCAAATGCCTTTTTTACACCTAAAACGCGGACATCATCCAATTCAATGCTATAATTGCAGTTCATTTTTAATATTCTAGTTCGCTAGTTAGCCACATTTCTTATTTCCGTAAAGTAATATTGCCAAATAAATCAAAACAGGTAATTTTTTGACAGCTATTTGCGATGTTGCCAACTTTTAGGATAAACGCTCTTAACACACCGACCGGTATAAAATAAAGTAAATAATTCTACTCCACTGCGAGTTTATAATATACCTAGCTATGGTTGCTGCATCGTAACATCTTATCTTAACATAGGTATTTGTATGTACAGAGAATAAATTCCACAAAGAATTTGCAGCGAGAACGATGCTAAGTTCACTCATGCAGCTACCGCGTGTTTTCATACTTCTGTTCACACCGAACTATGAACCGAAGTATGAAAAAACGCCGTAGCGGCCTGCGCTGTACTAACTTCTGCACCACGTTGAGATACAAAGCCTTTTACCTAAATGATTTTCTAATTACTTCATTGCGCACACTACAAATCATTTTTACAAAAATATAAAGAGAGCACTTAGGAATAAATTACTACGTTGAAAATATTAAAGTCTCGAGTTAAATATACTGCCTGTAAACTCTAAGCCATTAATCTGGCATTATCACAATCCCCGTCGCCCAAAAACTACTTGTAATAATCACAAAATAAAATAATTCCTGAACGTTTTCAGCTACTTTGGAGCATTAAACACTTATTAAAATAAATTACCTGACCTTTTTCATTGTTGTACGTAAAGGATAATCTCCACGAGCGGATTTCGTTTCACTCAACCATTTCAATTGCAATTAAATTTGGGGCAAATTGAATCGAAGCGGATCGGGAGCGGCAACCAAGTGTTCGACAAATAGTCTGTTCCAATTTATTTCCATCGCACATAATGAGATACGTTTCCCAACGAATACGTTTCAGATAAAACGCTCTTTAATTTTCGTGTTGTTACGTAACACAGTGATCGCTGAGGACACTCCACTATAACGTTTTCCTCTCTAGAAACGAATTCACAATTTGCACGAGAAAATTACTTTTTATATTTTTTTATTTTCCCGCCTTTTACCCGCTGTCAACTGTCAATCCCGCATTAGGGTTCTTTTTGAGGTAAGCGTCGAATTTTGTTTCCTTAATGTTATTTCAAGAATTCGTCTTTGAAATGATGGTTTTATTTTGTGTGTAAATAATAAAGCATTAGTAGATAAAAAGAGAGTACTAAGTTAGTAGTAGGTAAGTTTTCCATGAATAAATAATTGTAATATTGTTAGTGCCTATAAAAAAAACCCATGTAATAAAATCCTGTCCATGCAGAAACAAACGAATAATTCTTTTTCCTTTTTTACCACAGACAAATTAAGCTCATTCCATAAAGTAAATTTATTTAATTTTTTACTTGGATTATAATAAATTACAGATACTCACGTAGCTTCCTGGCTTCGAAAAAGTTTTCTCTCGTCTGATTCATCGGAAGACTCCGACATCTGCGGGAAATAATAAGTAAGTATGAATTCTCACCACTTTCTTAAACAGAACAAGAAGCGTTTAACCAAGAAATAAATTGTTAAGTTTCAACTATCTGGCAGACTCGGTCACTGAATTTAATTTCAAAGAGATTTGGTTTCTTAATGAAGTCTCGACAAAGATATCTCTTACTTAAATTGGTGTTTTTTTTCCCACTATGGATGTAACTTTTAAATGCTAGTTTATAAGTTGGATGCCGATTTTAGGATTTCGATGTTGCAGTAGGTATAAGCTCCTATCCGTAACGTCGTCGCATTTATAACAAAACCAAATATCAATGTAACATCCCACCTGCCCTAAGGAAATAAATTAATTTGAACTAAGTAAACTTTTCTTACAAAACTGTACAATTTTTATGTAACTGTTTATAACAAGTCTCACCTCAATAACATGACATCTTCACCACACAACGTGGAAAAAACCCCGACATACTTTGACCTCAAAACTATCCCATTACAAATACTACTAATGTAAGTACATCATTACACGGTGTACTTGTATCCAGATATTCCCGGGAAGCGTCCCTTCAAACACAATAGGTACAGTGTCACCTTGTCACACAATGAGGGTACTTTAACATGCTCTTACATCAGGCTGAAGTACCTCCTCGCAACTTACTGTTCGTTATAAAAAGACATTGTTGTCCTGAGGACTTTCGAAATTCTTGTCACTTTCTTCATGCATGGTACAGTGTGAAACTGACCTATGGGGCTTTGAATAGCGCTGGTGTACCGTGTATTTTTTAGACTTGGATGGAAAATAAACAAGCTTTTCCTAGAAACCTGTTGTATACAGCTTTATTACAAAACTAGGTTAAGGCTAAGCGTATGCTGGAACGCCGGTGACGCAGCATAGCACAATACAGATTTTGGAGGGTAGGGCAGGCTAGGTAGAAATAGGCTGCACAGATACATTCGCGTTCTAGCTAGTACAAACAACAGACGGCTGTGCTGCTTTACCTGCGTCTCAGCGAAAAAACAAGTGAAGACCTGCACGCGTCGCGCAGAAATCATTGCCGGCTCTACAACGAGACGCAGAGCAGAACAGACATATGTCTGCGTCGCATATGTCTACGCCGCAGCGTACGCAGCTCTCAGTACATTCATGCATTACAAAAACTGCTCTGCCCTGCGCTGCGTGGACCTGCGTCTCAGTATACGCTTAGCCTTATCACGTCCACGCACAGATTTTGTCAGCCAATTTGTCGCTAGCGATGTCAAAATCTGTGTGTGGACATGAGCCAATCCATTACTATACTCTTTGACGTGAGCTTTTGAAATCGCTAGCGAGTCGCTGCGTGTATACCTCTACCTAGCAATAGAATCAGGCGTTGAAACCTTACAGCTTTTGTTGAATTCCGAACACAATTTTGAAAAAGTTATAGTTCTTATAACAAAAACTGACGTCAAACTCGAGTCTAAACTGTCAATTTTATCTAAAGAACTTAGACTAAAGCATGAAATTAGTATGTACTATAATAGGACTAAAATGAGAACTCGTATTGTTATAAGACGGATAGTGTCCACCCCAATCTCAGTTCCTCATTTACACTATGCATACTTTAGAGAGATGGTTCTAGTTACATATTGCACTATTCGGCCAGCCATCTGCGGCTACCAATCAGACGTAGCGAGACATAGGCCTTTGGCACGTCTATCTCATACGTCTTACACTATGGGACTGCAGACGTCCACAATCTACGAATCGACGAGAATGCAATCTTGTTGCATAATAATTATGGACTAAAAGAGTAAAAACCAAGGGTCATAAATAGTTACAATACATGTCTTATTTTTAACTCTATAACTAATAACAAGTTAATAAAAACCTTGTTCATTTAAAAATACATATATATTTTACTTAGTCAATAATGTTATACTTTGAGAATAGATATAACGAGCCCTCTTAATCACTCACTTACCTAATTGTTATTAATCTACAACATATTATGCATTTATTTCTCACTAGCCTCTGCCGGCAAGTTCGACCGCGTGTAGCAGCTCTTAGCGTTCTTTCTGACGTTTTGCTCAGCTCCTTAGGGTCGTAGCGTGATATCAAATACCCTATGACCTTTCTCAAGAATTGGCTAACAAATGTAAAAAAAGATTTTTTTAATCCAGTATGTAGTACGCCCACATATGGTAGTTCAGGAACTACCATAGAGTTTGTTTGTTTGTTTGACATTTAAACAAACAAATAAACTCTTCAGATTTATTACTATTATAAATATAGATAGATAGTTAACAAAAGATATATTGTACTCCACGAAGATATATTGTACTTCATTTTTTTGTTTTCTCCTTTTATCTGCAATCGGCTTTCTAGACATAATCAGATGGGGTCTTCGTGTGAGATTGTTTTTGTGATGTTCCATTGAACATTCACATTATGTGGTTCAGTACTAAATTAACTTTAAATTTTCACTGTCTCTGGTTCAAGTTCAATATTTCCCATCTCTTTAGACGTAATACATCCGCTTGCCTGTTTAGAAGGTTCTTGGCTAAGACATTGCTGTCTTTGCTCAGTCTCTGTTTGTAGGTGTTGCATTTTTCGCATAAATCTTTCGCGTTTTACTACATTCTTAAATGTATTTAAACCGTATACAGTGTAGTTAACCCTAAATGTATACGATACTGTTAAGGCCGCGTCAAACATATCGACAGTTATGATGGATGATCACATGGGAGTTACCATGGAATGCCTGAATATCTAATGGCGTCGACACACCAATTTATCACACGCTGATTATTCGCAATTTCAATCCCACGAAATTGTACGGTTAACTGTTTACATAGCAATGATATGTTAGAGTATTTATCATCCAAATTACGGGTGGGACATTGATATAAAGCTGCCAGTTTGTTATTACCGTGTTTTGATGCTGAATATTTAACTGCTATTTAATGTTAGTAGTGCATTGTTAAACTTTTATTAAGACAGGAATACATACTCGTATGCAAGTAACTAGTACAAGAGTATACACGTAGGTCGCATGACATCCATACTAATAAATGCAAATGTAACTTTATCTGTCTGTCACCTTCTCACGCCATAAGGGCCAGGGCGGCGACGCCCATAAGTGCGAAGTGTGCAACACACACAGGCGCCAGGGCGTAGGGGCGCCGGAGGCGGTTCTGAGACTTAATTTTTACCCTATTTCATTCATCCACTGTGTCCGTGTGTTTGCTATGGGTTTAATAACTAAACCCATAGCAAAAAATCTCTCTCTCTTTCTCTGTCCCTCTCTCTCTTTCTCTCTTTCTCCCTCTTTCACGCTCTCTCTTTCTCGCTCTCTTTCACTCTCTCTCTCTCTTTCTCTCTCTCTGCGGAAGCGAAACTATTTTTTTTTCAAAAAAAAGAGGCTCTTCATTGGTTTCGCGCACAGGCGCTGCCGAGGGCCGTCGCGGCCCTGATAACGACTGAATGGATTTCGATGAAATTTGCACACAGGTAGTCTTTGACCTGGGTTAGAGACATAGAATACTTTTATCCGGGTAGTACGTTTGCGTGGGATAATTTCCGACCTCTACGCGGGAAGCCATGGGCAAAAGCTAGTTGTGACATAATTTACCCATGTTATCACTAATCAGTGGGCTCACCACCACCTCTAAAGCAGTATTATTTTGATCTTACTTCAGTGCGGGAAAGAGATAGAGCTATACGTACTGTAGAGCTTCATCTCTTTCCCACAGTAAAGTAATATTAAAATATTACTGCTTTAGAGGTGGTGGTAGGCCCCCCTTTTTTTTGTGGATGGGTAATTATCAAATAACTCCTCCCGCTCCGGGCGGAGCGGGAGGGTGTGTCAGACTTTTACCGACTAAAACTCACCCGTGTTCCTTCCGTTGCCTGTGTGCCAGGGCCGCGATATCCGTTTTGGACCAACTCGCAACCCTGGCAGGTGGTCCCCTGACGTTATTATGGCACAATGACATAATTATAAGCTACATACTTGTTTACAAGTTATTGTCATGTGTATTCCTGGCTTAACACTACGAAATTGTGTCTAATATATTAGAACGTTAAAGTTTTAACGACGGTTTTTCTAGGTGGTTGAACTGGAGAGCCATTTCTCTTGCGACTCATGCACACAATGGCCAATGATTGATGAAACTTTTGCACGTGAATGGGACCATGGACTGGGCAGTGCAGTGCGGCCGACGGATATAATTGTGACCAGATGCCATAAGTTGAATCTTGTGAATTCCTCAGGAACGGAACCCATTTTCACGCATAAAAATACCTTAAACCAGGGGTGGTAATCGATTGATTTAAGCGTGACTTTGCGGAAATCCATTATAAAATACAGCAGAGCAGAGTGTAAATAGCAGTGTTTCATTCTACTCTCGACGCTTGACGTGTTCACACGTTGGGTCCGGGTTCGCACCAAGTCAATCGTCATCCTGAGGATGCGTTGTTGAAAGGTGAAACACTTATAGATTTCTTACAGGGTTCTTTATGACTCTTTAAGAACAGTTAAGCGGATTAGGTTACTAAATATACATCGTCTATTGTGTTTTACAGTCGTTTGTTCAAAAAACCTTTAACCCTTTTTAATTATTTGCAAATATTCCTTTCTAATCAAAAGACATTTATGAAAGAGGTTTGTGGGATTCTAGTGGTTTTTTCCAGAAAAATGTTTTTCCTAAAAATAAAACGAATGAATGTATAGTCGACCTCGTGATTGCTTTAACAGAGGTCAAATGTCACTTTCAAGTCAAAAAACCACACGGTCTATATTTACGTGACAGTTAGATAGTTTGAAATAGAGATACCGCGAATAGTCGAATACCAATTAATCGCCATTCCCTATGGCGAATAGTCGAATACTCGCCAATATTACTCGACTTAAAAAAAAGAATATAAAAAGTTTATTTATTCTCAAATAATAATATAGTTTATTTATTTTCTGAGCCAGGTTTGATTATGAATAAAAGCTCAACCGACTTGATCCCAATAGTGCACAAAAACTAGCAAGATTAGCAACTCTGCACGATTGCGATCACAATTAAGACCACAATCTGCCCCTTTTGGACTTTAAATATTAAATTATTAATTAAAAAGCCTAACTAATTAACTTCAACATGAATGATTTTTGGCTTACTTTTTATATTAATGACAATAATACTAAGTGTGTTTTCTTTTTAAAGATTAATAAATGTTTAATTATTTTTAAGTCTGTAGCTTTTCTGCTCATTAAAAGTTTATTTATATTTAACCAACTATTCGCCGAATGTCGAATAATAATAATAATATAATAATAAAGTTTATTCATGTAAAAAGGTAAAATACTAAATACAAATTTGCTTAAATCTACGAAAAATTCTATTATGTTATTTGCCTGAACTAGGTTATCCTGTATTTCAGGCGAGGCAAGGTATAATATTTCTAAATAATCACATTAATTAGACACTATTCTTCGATACTCGACGAATAACAAAAAAAAAACGAGTAATGCCGAATACTGAATAAAAGCGAGTATTCGCGGCATCTCTTGTTTCAACCTTAGTTAAGTTTCAATTTACTGGGAATTTTTGACAAAAGTGGTTAAGTAATGACGAGGTCGACTATTTACATGAAACCAAATAAAAATATTTATTTTGAAAATAATGATTTAAACAACTCATCGTCGTACATGGGCGTAGGTCTAGAATTTTAATTGATTTTCGTTGTATACGTGAGATTTATTGTGGTATCGTATAAAAAATGTGTGTTGCCGGCTATTGTGTGAGCCACGACAGCTATGATAGATGGACGCCGGGAATAATGGCCAACTTATTCCAATTTATCTTAAACCGTCACTGCAGATAACTTTTGTGCATATCGTATATTACGATGATGTGTATGTATGTATAAATAATTATTAAAAAGAAAGAAGAATGAAACTCGAATAACAAAAGATATTGACAATGCAGATGTGAGTGGAAACGGTGGAAACGGCCTTGATTTACTCCTTTTCGTGACAATGAAAAAAGCAACTTGAAACTGACTTTGCGATGCATTTTTTTGCGATTAAATTCATACTGGGTTAAATTTAAATTGGATAGCAAAACTCCGCAGATGTTATAGGTATGTACATCTAAATATGATGACAACATGACTTACACTAATGTATTTTATTTAAGTATACACACACGCACGCACTTTGCAGTATAAAACTAATGTACATCTATCACTTCACACTTTAGGTCCTGTTGGAAACCAGCGTCAGGCACTAGTTGTGTGGCAACTTTGCTGAACTGGGCCTATTTGGGCCGCGAGGCACACATTCCTGTTAATTTTTTATTTCACACTTTTATTGATTCCCTTTTTTTTTACTTGTGCCTAGTATAAATTATGTTGGTGTGTGTCTTTTTGTCTGTACTAAATAAATGTATTTTCTTTCTTTCTTAGATTAGGTTTTATTTTTACCACAGCAGATTTACTTGTCTTTTACCCATTTCTGAGGGGCAATACCCGTATTTTTAAGAACGTTCGCATTCTAATGTCATTCGCAATCTGTCAAAAATACAATCAATTTACCATAATTATTGACAAGTTTGAGAGATTGAGACTTGAATAAGAACGTTTTTTAAGTACGAGAATTGGCCTTCTGATATTAACCCGACTGCCCTAGTGTCTGTAATATTTTTTCCGTTATTTTCAGCGACAAACAATCAACCACACAACCCTAACACTTATTGATTGCCCCATAGACATGGCAATGGGGCTATATCAATACCATAAATCGGAGATAAGTAGTGGCAGATTGCTTGCCCATCGCCCCGAGCAATAGCCCCGCATTCATTTCCCTCACTTCTTCTCAGAACCTGTGGGGACTTTCAAACAGATGGTGTATTTCACACATATGTATTTAATTTCTATAGGATATACGATGGTATGGTAGTGGTATGATCACCATTAAAAGAATGTGGCTAATGAAAATAAACCGTTTTAAAAATGTTTTAAGAATTAAAAAAAATCTAATTTAAAGTAATGATCGAGTACATAATTCTTAAGGTGGAGACTGACATATCGAGTTTTTGTAACGCGTTACAGTAGTCAGTGCAGTGAGCCGAGCCGCTCCATGCGAGCGCCGGTTCTTCACTCGACTGTCAGCTGTTTCGTGAATTCCTTTGAAACGGAAATATGAGAAACGAAAATTTCATGGTGCTCGAAGCGAGCGTTCGCCGCTGGTGTATCACCACATTGTAAGCAAGCTCGCCGCGAATAATACATTACAAACAAATGCTACAAGTCCGTCTCCGCCTTTAGACAAGTATTTTTTAAATATTACTATCTCACGCCTTCTAACTTTCTTCCCCCCTCCCCTCTCTCCTCTCCTTTTTATTTAATTACCGTGTAAAAGTGTTTGTATAAAACTATTTACACAAATAAATATAATTTTTTATTTAATTACTAGATGAGTTTGTACGACTTGAGACAAATATTTCGATTTTTTTGGTTTTTTCGGCATTTTGGTTTGCCCTAATTTTCTTTTTTCCTAAGCCACCCCGTTATTGAGGCGAACAAATAAAAAAAATATACACAAATCGGTCGAGCCATTTTCGAGTTTTTGCTTTTGCGGGACTAATGCACGGCAATTGATTTTTATATATTGATTATAATCTGTTATTGCTGCTGTTGACTATACTTTATAAGTATGGAGCGGAAAAATCGCTGAAAGTAAGAAAAATACTGATACCGAACTCCAAACAGTTTAACGAGAGTATGATTTCAGAATAAAAACGGATGAATAGTCTAACCAGAATAAA
Organism: Agrochola lota; assembly: GCA_947364205.1. Lineage (NCBI taxonomy): Eukaryota > Metazoa > Arthropoda > Insecta > Lepidoptera > Noctuidae > Agrochola > Agrochola lota. The sequence goes on along the minus strand of OX376235.1, from coordinate 11,068,952 downwards.
AATAGATTTAAATAATGAAAACGGACGAATTAAAATAAAGAGTTGAGGTGAAGGAATCCGAGGATGTGCAGACGGACTGTGCAAAAACGACGAGAAGGAATATAATCAAAACTATTTGCTGGTTGAAGTTAGAGTCTATTTTTATTGCGAAACAGCACTCTCTGGAATGACCATTGAGCAAACTATATGTGTGGATATGTGCATTAAAATATCCTCTACGAGTGGCGATACTTAAATATACGTACCTCAGGCGCAGTTTGGGTGCTGGGGTTGCGGGTTTTTCCGAAAGGGATAACGCGGCCCCGGCACACAGGCAACGGAAGGAACACGGGTGGGTTTTAGTCAGTAAAAGTCTGACACACCCTCTCGCTCTGCCCAGAGCGGGAGAAGTCATTTGATGATTTCCCATCCTCAAAAAAAAAAAAAAAAAAAAGGCGCAGTTTGGGTGAAAGAAAGAAAAGAAAGAAAGAAAGAAAGAAAAATAATTTTATTCGTCACAGAAACACGTGCATAAAAAAATAATAGAAACTCGAGTAGGTAACAAAACAATAACAATACGTATACAATAACGAGTACAAAACAGAAATAGTAGGCAGCTGCTGGGTGGTCAATCTCGCTATCACCTTGTTGATTGACGAATATTTTACCACGACATCATGAGCGATACACGGTGATTTTTAATTCACTGCCTTTCAAGGCGTGAAAGTACTCATGATTATAAACAACTTTCACTATGGAACCAACTACGTCATAGCAAAAAAAAATATTGTTTCAGATATTTTCATCGGGTAAATATTGCATTTATGTATAAAATAACATTTGTTTTTCTATATTTCAGAATGTGCGAGTCGACCTTATGTCGTAGTATGATTTGACAATTAAAATTTTCGCGAAAGCCCTAGGATTTTGTGAAAACACGGATAATTAGAAAATGGTGAAAACATTTCTGCGAGCAAGTTGGAAGTAGCGCTCGCTTTGGTCGCAAGGCTCGCGCGAGATAGGTCACAGTTCTAACCTAACCTATTTTTTTTACCTATTTTTATTTTTTTATTTTCCAGAAATGTTATCACCATTTTCTAATTATCCGTGTTTTCGCAAAATCCCTAGGGTTTTAACAAAAATTCGAATGAACAAATCGTCCTATGATATTATATACGTGTTCCTTTTGACGTCCCATAACTCTAAGGATAACCTTCTTATAGCATTTATATGCTAAAGTAAAAATAATACAAAAGGTCCTAGAACAAGTGTTCCAAAAATACATAGTTTCGAAGATAATATACACTAGACTCTTGATGTGTGTATCTAAGTTTCATTGATAAGTACGAGTAAATCATTTTCATTCAAATCAATCATTCATATTTAAAGCTAACAAAATGCGACGTTGTAATTTTTATTTAATGGAAAAAGTCTGAATTAAATATTTTAATTTATTTTATACTAGCAGCGCCTCGCGGTTTCACCCACATAAGGCTCGATCCCATGGGAATATTGGGATAAAAAGTATCCTATGTGTTAATCCAGGTTATAAACTATCTGTTTACCAAGTTTCATCCAAATCCGTTTAGTAGTTTTGGCGTGAAAGAGTAACAAACATCCATCCATCACTACATCCATCCATCCTCACAAACTTTTGCGTTTATAATATTAGTAGGAAGGATTTAACGTAAAGGTGTTTTACATAAATAATCGTGACTTTGTCGAATTACATATATTGAACAAAAACAGAAAAAAAAAAAACATAGGCCAGTTAATTCTTTGACATGGTCTCATTAATACCTTAGAGTTATGGGCTAGCAAGAGGAATACGTTGTATGGTTGCCAAAAAAAAGATCCCAAAACTGTACCTGCGATTAGTAAATAAATATTCATAAATTCTATCTATAATTTTCTACCCTTAACAAACTCATTCACTTGTAAAGCCTACTTAGCTGTGAGAGTTTTCCATAGAACTGCGTTATTATATCCATACTACTGCCGTGAATTTTTTCACATACCCAAAAACAACCATTTAGCCGGCAGGGGGGACACTTAACTCTAACAAAAATTACCACTTTAAAGTTTAATATTTTGCAAACGGATCCTCGAATCGGAAAAGAGTTTTCAGACACCCGCAATATTTTTGAACGGCCTATCCAAGGACACCCCAATTTTCCCACTGTACGGGTGGGAGAGGAACAATTTTTTTTTCAAGGTTTACCCCTTTGCCCATGCAAAACAACAGCTTTCCAGTACTAAAAGTCTCTGCGCTAAGCCGCGGACATACAGACGGACGGACATGGCTATGACATACCTTATTCAGCCATAATTACGCGGTCGCGGTTCAAGTTCACAAATAATTTACGTTGATAATAATCTCCTATTAACCGTCGTTAAACAAACATCCAAACTACTATTACTATTCTCGCCTGAAACACAGGATGTCCTAGTTCAGGCATGTAACACTTGTGAACTATTACATAGAATTACGAAAAATGTTTTTACTGTACTACATTATTTTTTGAATAAACTTTATTATTATTATTATTCCCTTTATTTAAAATTTTAACATATAAAATACATTTTTAAATATTTCTTAAAAACTATATAAAAAACATTTAAAAATATAAAAAATAGTGTTCCGCCGGTGTCGGGAGCAGGGTCCAAGCTACCGGTGGTTAGGGCTGCAGAGACAGGAATCTCCTCACAATGCGAGCCGTATCGAGGAGTACTGCCTTCTGGATCAGGCCCTTGATCCAACCGCCTAACGAGAGCCTCGAGAGATGTTGGTCGAGGCTTTCGGCTATCAGGCCATTGGCCGTTACGACAATCGGCACAATGATAGCCGAGCTCACATTCCACATGTCAACAACCTCGTGTGCTAAGTCTAGATATTTGATCTGTTTCTCTTTCTCAGCCTTCACGAGGTTCTCGTCATGCGGAATGGTAACATCGACTATCATTGCGCGGCGCACTGATCGGTCTATCACCACTATATCAGGCTTATTGGCTACAATAGTCCTGTCAGTAATGATAGACCGATCCCAGTATAACGTGACATGGTCATTTTCGAGAACTGGGTCGGGCACATACTTGTAATACGGTACCTCAGAGTCAACAAGTTTATATTTCAAAGCAAGTTGGTGGTGAATAATCCTGGCCACTTGGTTATGCCTGTGTAAGTACTCGCCGTTAGCCAGACGCGAACAACCAGAGATAATATGTCTGATGGACTCACCCGGACGATGGCATGCCCGACACACGTCAACCGTCCCGTCCTTCATAATATGTCTCCGGTAGTTATTCGTCAAGATAACTTCGTCCATAATTGCACAGACAAAACCTTCAGTTTCCCCGAAAAGGTCACCGAAACGTAGCCAGGATACGGACGCTAAGAAATCTACACCAGGCTCATGAAGAGCCCGATAGTAGCGCCCGTGAAGCTCCTTGCTTTGCCATACCTTCTTGCGGTCATCTGTAGTAAGTATTACAGGTTTGCGCCAGTTCTCTTTAGCCATGGAGAGTGGGGTGAGTCCCTTGTCCACTGCGACCACATCCCGATGCATACCCACTTCGGCTTTAAAAAAATAATCCCTGAGGTTGCACACCTCGCGGTTGTGGAGGGTCTTAGCGTTTAAAAAGCCTCGACCCCCGCACTTCCGCGGGATGTACAGTCTCATCACTGATGAACGTGGGTGATGCATCCGGTTTGCGGTCAGGAGTGTACGGACCCTTCTGTCCAGGGCGTCGAGTTCGGTCTGAGTCCATTTGAGTATGCCGAAAGAGTACATCAAAACCGGCATGACCCAACCGTTGTAGGCGCGCACCTTGTTTCCGCCCGAAAGAAGACTAATTAAAACCTTCTTCAGGCGACCAAAGAAGCGCTCCTTCAACAATTGCTTCATGTCAGCATCGTTGATGCCTAACGCTTCCGACATACCCAAATACTTATAGCTTTCGGCTGAGGAGAGGGATCTAAGGTGTATGGAGTCCGAGAGTTGAGTTCCCTCGGATTCCATAATCTCCCCTCGCTTTACATGCATGACTGCACATTTGTCCACACCAAATTCCATCCTGATGGCGCTACTGAATGTTTCAGTTACCTTCAGTAGCTCCATCAGTCGCAATTTGTTGGGGGCAAAGAGTTTCAAGTCATCCATGTAGAGGAGGTGAGATATGACCTGACCACCTCTCCTCAACCGATAGCCCAGACCTGAATCCTCTAGCAGTGTGCTTAGAGGATTCAGGGCTAAGCAGAACCAAAGTGGACTCAAACTGTCGCCCTGAAATATTCCCCGTTTAATCCATACAGGCTCATCATTCCCCTGGATCTGTTGACATCCTGGGTAGCGAAGGACCGTCCTCCATTGCCCCATACACGACATCAGGAAGGTGCGCAGAGTTGCATCTATCTTGTACAATTCCAGCACCCTCATGAGCCATGTATGTGGCACCGAGTCGTAGGCCTTCTTATAGTCTATCCAGCATGTCGACAGATCCTTGCGGGATCGACGAACTTGTTGGCTTATGGCCATGTCGATGAGGAGTAGCTCCTTAGTACCACGGGACCCATTCCTACATCCATTTTGAGAGGCAGACATAATTGAATTACTGTCAATGTGTGTGTTAATTTTCACTCTCAAAATGGATGTTAGAAGTTTATAGACCGTCGACCAATGTGTGTGTTAATTTTCACTCTCAAAATGGATGTTAGAAGTTTATAGACCGTCGACCAATGTGTGTGTTAATTTTCACTCTCAAAATGGTTATTATTATTATTATTATAAATGCAAAAGTAACACTGCCTGTCTGTTTGTTACCTTTAAACGCCTAAACCACTGACCCGGTCATTATGTTTGACATATTTAACCTGTATAGGAGTACAACCAACTATGGGCAGTCGACCCCTCCGGGCGCCACTGAGCATATATCTCCTGGAACCTAGAGAAGGACATGCTACTTTTCATCTTGGAAATTTATATAAAATATTATGAAATATGTACAAAATAGACGCAGGTGACTCTATAGGTATACTCAGCCACTTATATCTATCTAATATTACAGATTATTGAACATTATTTTAGTTAAACGAATTGCACAACCCAGTGACTCCCAAATTCTCCGTGATGAAATTCCTTTCAAGCATCCCTAAATGTTTCTTCATGAATGCACATTGTGTGTGTGATCCCAAAACAATCAAGTTATTGAGCCCCTCTCTGCCCCAGACCGACACGTGTCATTTACATGATATAGGTAGGTCAAGGTAATCTTTAACGGAAAACATTTATGCTTATTGATTTTTGTGCCATCCCATGGGACTCAAACATAACGATATACGGGTGAACTAAACACGTGCCACATACCTATCTACCTTTTCGGGAAATCCAAGCATGTTTCTATGTCGTCCCTAAAAAGTTTTAAAATTATCTGATTTGATTTATATAATGCGAGATGTCTGAAATATAAATGATTTTTGAAGTGAAAACGTCTTTAGGCGCGTTGACCACTTTTTGGGTGAATAAAAATCATGGAACTCGCGTCATCGTCACCGCACGCTTTTATGTTACTATTTTTGAATTATTTTTGGTTTATAAAGAAGTTTTTATGGTCTAGGATTAAAGTTTACTTTACAAGCCAAAAATAATAATCTAATAGCTCGACAATACAATTCACAAATTACTTAGTTTTCACTTCTATCGGCAGTTCCCAAAGACTGCCCCGCATGTTTTTTTTGTAATATGTATACTCAAAGATTTACTTCATCAAGAATTTCAATTGAATGTAAATTAACAGTGAAGACTTGGATAATGTGTTGAACAAGAGATTCTACAGTAATTTTTAATTAAAAACATATGTACGTTGCCACGTAGGTTACATACCCACATAATTAAATTGTATAACATTATACACATGTCGCTGTTCCTAAATTACTCTAGGCTAAGCTCAAGGCTAATAAAGTTATTGTTTGTCCTAATTATGCTAAAATTTGTTTGAAGGTCAGCTTCCCCTACTGATCATTTTATAACTTTTTAGGGTCGAAAATAATAGTCGTCCAGCAAGAATACACCATCCTTCGGTTTAGCTCTTATCGAGTAACAGCTGCACAAGTACGAAAAACAGGAAAAAAACTAGTTGTATTATCCGGTCTATAGAACCATTCAGTAAACGTGCTCCAACAGGTCCTCCGAACAGGTACCTACATTACAGTAAGAGAAACTCTTTCACAAATGGAAACTTTCGCTCCAGTGCTCACCCCTCGGGCTTTGCCTACCCCACAATACAGATAATAAGGTGAAAGAACGTAGACAGTATACGCTCACATTGAAATAATTCCAGGGAAACATGGACCATCGTTGTAACTACGATGCTGAAAGCTGACATGCACATTTATATTGAGAAAAAGTAACAACTTACCTACAAAAAAATTATATCATGCCTTTCTTACCTGAGTGCAGTGTACATTATGTTTACTCCATTTATTATAACATTAGAAAACTAACGGCCAAATAATGACAGTTATTGTGTAATCTTATTGAAATAAGCTGCATTTTAGAGTTATTTAAAAATGTAAATAGTAAATAGATTATATAACCTTGCGTTTATCGTGAAATTACGGAGCATTTAAACGTATAATAACGTTTATATCGAAATAACGAAAGGGTGATGACCGTTATTTGTGTAATGTTATAATAAATGGAGTAAAGGTACATTATGTACACTATAGCCTCTCGGGACTTCAACATCCAGCGAAGTGTAAGAGTAGGTACTTTTACACTTCGCCAAATGAAGTACCATATAATAGATGGCGATGCTATTGCCCACAGCCGGTCATTTATCCAGACATCGAGCTACTACTAAGTTTCTAACATACGAGTACATAACATAACATGATGCTTGTATTTCTTCGAAGGGTTAGGCAGTAGTGTACCGATAGTACACCCATTTTACTCGAAAAGAAAGAAGAAGAAGCTATAGAATTATCGGAACAAGAGGATCGGTTTTATTCATAAAGCTGCTTAAAAAATACGAGCAATTTTAACACCACGCGATTGCAAACATATTTAATAATTTCGGAGGGAATGTGAACTTTGTAAACAGAGTACTCCATAATATAATATTGTCAAAACTACTAATTTACAGAGTGGCGATTTAGTGACCTGCATCTGTCAAGGGGGTGATTCTACCTGTCATACTAAACAACTTTCGCTATGGAACACATACATGTACAAAGATTCTTAAAATAAAAATCATAAGTGTATCAAAATAGTCTGTCTACTGTTGTATAGGAATTTGTGCTTTTGTTTTACGAATCAGATATGAGTTTCGTAGTGAAAGCTGTTTAGTATGATGGGTAGAATCACCCCCTTGACGGACGCATATGTCAAAATCGCCACCACGTATAAGTATAGGTCATGCTGTGGTAGTCACTGGTGGTCAGTACCAGCTTGCTGGCTGTCTTATATATTTAAAGATAGTCAGCAAGTTGGTATTGAGCTTGACGCTGACTGCCCAGGTTGTGAACGCAAGTATCACCATCACGAAAGCTATATTAATACACCCTATAATTGCCATCATCTCAGTCTATGTTCTCAGTATTTCTGCTCATAGTTGGTGGTTCGAAAGTTACTGCATCGACGGCTTCCATTAATCTTTAAAAAGCAAGCCTCAAATTCTGCCAATATGCAAAACGAGCAGGCTAACACGTTCAGTGAGCCTCGCACTGTGTTTGCATAGTCTGATGAACCGCAGCACCCAGTAGCGACCGCGTAATAACGACGCGTTTGTAAGTCATGCGTCTAAATAATGTGGCGATGTGTTTAATTAACTTGGAAACTAGAACTGATTGGAAGTATGATGGTACTTCAACACAACGAAGTCCCAAGATGGATAAGAAAGACTGTTACGAAGAAAAAAGGTTGTGGTAATAGCTGTTCAGTAAGCCTAGTATAAATTCCCAGAGTAAACGTAACATACATTTTTAACTATTTTAAAATTGAAAAAACTCGTTTCGCACATAATATTCACTTAGTTTTAAGTCTTCATTGTTGCCGTTGATTATTATGGTTATGTAATCGGCATAGCCTATGGTGAAGTAGCCTTTGTCATGGAGTGTCTTGGTGAGGCTGTCTACTACGCGCCACAAAAATTTTAACCAAAATGCTTTAAGATAATTCTATTTTCGATTCAAAAATCGTCCGAATTCACGCTACGTTTAAGTCGCGGGTTCGCACTAGGTCGCGATTGGCAAAACCAACTAGTCAAACAAAAGTAGTCGTTTTCAAAAAGTGATAACATATAACAAGACAACTATTAGAAACTTTAAAACTAAAACTGTTGGCTTAATCCAAGCGTTTCCTGGACTTTTGCCAGTAGTTTACTTTGCTCCAAGCAACTTAATTTACGATTTTAATAAGTATAATTTGAAGATCTTTGTTCACGAGATAAGTAGACTTTCTGTTTACCTACCTAGTGCAAGAGCTTAGATCATTTACCTACTCAAAATGAGCACTATTAACTGGGGATTACAAATCGGGGATCCTGAGTTCTTAAACTGGGGTTACGATAGAAATATTTTGCTTGATGAACAGTGATTTTGATCCTTATTACAAGAGACATAAAATGTTGGTGAACCCTAATTCAAATACTGCCTACCCCTGAAAAGTGTGAACGTTCTGTTTCATAATTCCTTTCCACAATCTATTTCATGAATAAATATAATCTTTTGGCAACCAATATTGTGTTCTGGCGAAATGTGGGTGTACTATTGGTGCATCTCTGCCCAACCCTTCGAGGAAACAAGGTGTGATGCTGCTTAAATCGGAGAAAAGGTATATTATTTGGCACCCTAACATAAGGAAAACCATACCTACCTTTAAGATATTTAAGTTAAGACCCCATTTGTTGTTGTTTACTTATCTCCTAAATTACCCGAAACTGATCCAACCGTAAGTCGATCACAGAAATTAATACGTGACTTATCTGCTAAGTGCACTCTACGACTAACTAAGTTTTATAGATTTTAGCTTTAGGGTCACGGGATAACAGATGACAGGCCAGATTTATTAGATTTTGCTTTGTTTTTATTTTTGCTATCTTTTTATAGTATCGAAAAAAAAATTGTTGCTGAATTACTCATATTTAATTAGATACTGCTTAAATAAAAACCGGCCAAGTGCGTGTCGCACGCACAATTAAGGGTCCCGTAGTTGGGATGTATTTATCCCAAAAACAAACTTACCATTGTAGTTGAAAAACATGTTTTTCCATACATCGATATACGTCACGGTCAATTCTCTAACTGCAAATGTAAGTTTGTAATCGCAAAAAAATGAAAATTGTATGATAAAAATACAAATTGTCGATTTTCGGACTTTTCCTTTACATGTGCTGTGAGACCTTACTTCCTGCAAAATTTCATGATTCCAGGTCAACGAGAAGTACCCTGTAGGTTTTGATTTATTTACGAGTATCAAAATATGTCGCTTAAATGGTCGTATTTTTTTGTTGCGTTGACTTAGGAGCTTGATATTTTTAGAGCTCCAAGTGACCTACGTATTTGATATTAATTTCAACTTGATCTTGAGAAAAGGGCCTTGACAGACTGACAGACGGACAACGAAGTGATTCTATAAGGGTTCCGTTTTTTTCCTTTTAAGGTACGGAACCCTAAAAATGTAGTACCCTAAAAGTATCCTAAGGCTAAAAAAACCACTACCACTATAAAAACAGACTACTGTTAATAATTTTATGACCTAACAGAATAATGTAGTAGAAACCCATTTAACTATTATTTACCTATGAAATAATGTGAGTATTCCTTTTTATAAAAACTTGAACCATTGCTGGACACAAATTCAAATGCAAATGTACTCAATACAGTACATAATCATACATTTCTAGATGTCAAGCGAATGCGCAGTCCACTATGTTGCACCAATTCCTATTCAATTAAAATTATACCATGTCATACACACCCTATTGGTACTCCCATCGAATATCTAAAACAAACTAGGTATACCTTCAGTTACTTCAAAAACCGGATACTCTATAAATATTTCTCTTTCATTACCAAACCCACATGGCATCAAGCAAATACGTTTTTTCCCACGGTAATGTTTGAGTGGTCGGGTATACGCTATATACAAGTGTATCTGTGTAGTATTTATATCGGCAGCCGTCAGTAGGTGAGTGACATGAGTAGATAACCAACAGAGACCAAACATTATGCGATCACCTTGTAGTTACCAATACGTTCACGATTACTAAACAAATACCCCACAATAACCGTTTTGTGTATGTGCTAAGTTTTCTGATTTAGTACTGTGATAAGGTTCCTACCGGTACCTATCGTGGTATAGTAATCTTATTCTAGATGCATCGTCTTCACATATAATTATATAATTAATGTATACAAAATATTGTAAAAGAGTAACGGTGGAGTTTCTTGCCTATTCTTCTCCATACGAAAACTACTTTTTGGAAGGGGCGACTAGAATCAATTCTATTTTTTGTAAAATTGACGTTCATAAGTGCCTTTTATGTGCCTAATTGAAATAAATTGTTTGACTTTGACTTTGACTTTGGTTATTATATGCACACAATAGCGATGATTATTGCCTATGTAGTATATAATAATAACTAAAATATTAACTTCTTTGCCACACCACCTTAGAAAAGGGCGTTACGAATGAATAAATGCCAGGAATGGACATTATCTTCAAAATACACAGCCGTTGATGAATAGGGATGATGACTAACATTTTTTTTTAGTCCGTAATGCAGATTATTAAAAAAATTGGACACGTGTTTTTTCTTTTTTTACGTTATCTAAAGATTACGGCGATACATTGAGTTAAAATATGCCATGACGTCACTAGTATGTAGATTTTATACTTACTTGTGACGTAACGACCTCCACTCCTCAACTTAAAATGCGTTTTATCTAAATATTTTTTTATTAATATGATAAAGCAAAAAATACTCGCTAATATTTTTTTATTATCTGACCGACGGACTAGTTAAAATTTCTTTTTTTTTTACCCAGGCATCATCCCTATTACTGAATGTATGAAACTGCTGTTGGTTTTTGTTATTTTATAAAGAAATTTATCGTAGCCAGATTGTATTAAGCTTGGTCTCTGAAGCATATCTACTCCTGTACGCCCGTCAGCGCGGGTACACCGTGGTAACTCGCGCTCGCTCTAAAAGCCACCCCCGCTCAAACATATGCGTATTTGTAGTTGGTAATGGCCCCGCAATTGAAATACAATTTCCACTTTAATTTTGATCACACTTTATAGCAGTCGGCGTGTTTGCGAATATGTAAAGGTTTACAATGTATCTGTAGAATATTTGAAGCTGTTTTGGATATTCGTAAAGAGTATGCAAAAATGTAGATGAATGAAAGAAAGAAGAAAGAAAAATATTTTATTTGGGACACGCACAGGAAATACAAACAGTAAGTAATAATAAAAAATATAAAATTAAAATACAAACAGAAATGTAATGACCTGTGCGAGGCCAAAAGGCCACTATCTCAGCATAATGCGGCGATATTTAAAAATAATGCATGATTATTACGAGTGAACAAAAACAGGTAAGACATTAGTTGCTGTTGTGAAGTAAATAAGCCATACTTTTATGCCCAGCAACTCAGAATTAATTAAATATATGATGACGCGTAGGTATTTAAAACACAAACAACCTAAGGGGAACTATTGTGTCCCTTCCACATATATATTACCATAGCACTTATTTTTCTTTAATCTTTCCCAACATGCACTCTTTAATAGCTCCTACACACTATGCCGGCGGCCTGGCCGCCTGCACTGCCGCTGGCCCTACCCGTAAAGCCGCTGCGCGCCCGGCCCTGCCGCTCAAAGCCGCACAAAAGATCGCAAAGGAAATGAAGGCGCAAAAGCCAGGGGAACGTGGCGCGCGGCAACAGCCGGTGGCCATGCCGCCGGCATAGTGTGTAGGAGCCATATGGGTTGACACACGATATTTTTATAAAATTCTTGAACAAGATACTCGTAGATTGTTTGTATTCGTAACATATACTACTCTCTGTAACTACGAAAACTACCAAACTTATTTACCCGCGCAAATAGCTTCTATGTAAGACGTGCGATCCTTCGAGCAATGAATCCCACGAATCTCATTGCTATGCGGCATACAGATTGGGAGGGAAACCCAACTATATTTTACTTTTATCCCGTAGAAAATTGCGAATTTAAAAAAATGTGGCAATCTGCTACGCGTCTTGGGTTGGGCTTGCTGAGATACCTAGATATTGTTTTTTAGAAATAATGTATTTGGCAGAGCTTTTTTATGAATTTTTTCACGGACTACAGATAGCAGTTCAGTGAATTTATAAATTTCCATGTAACAGAAGGGGAATCTATTGCCATTAAGACTGGAAACATGATGGAAATGCTACAGAATTTCTATATAATGAAACAAAACCAATAACACTTTATGACTCTAGGATCTATCTATTAATTTGGGGTCAAGCAACATGTCTTCTTTTCCATACTTCTCTATTAGGCTGCCTGTCCACTGGAGCGGAAAGGAGACGAGCGGAGTACCGGTGTGCCAATATTAACCAATGGAATTGCATAAAACCTCCGCTCCGCTTCAGTGGACAGGGATTTGCGAACTAGTTTAAAAATTCATACAAAACCGGGAAGCGGAGTGGGGAAACGGAGCGGAGAAGTGGAGAGGGGAAGCGGAGCGGGGAAACGGAGCGGAGAAGTGGAGCGGGGAACCTGAGCGGGGAATAATTACTCGTCGCGTGAACTCGGTCTAGCTCCGCACAGTCCGCAACACCGCCCCGCTACCTCGCTCCGCACAGTCCGTAACTCCGCACCGCTATCTCGCTCCGCATCAATGGACATACACTGTCCGCAACTCTGCTCCACTCCACTGCCATTCTCCTCTCCGCTGCCTCGCTCCGCTTCAATGGACAGGCAGCCTTTGTCGTCATTTCGGTAGTCACCCCCTTTCTAGCCATATCATCTTTTTCACCATTCACATGCATACTCAAATCATTCATTCTTCACGACATGTTCCTCATTTCTCCGAACGAAACTCAATCGTATTTTTTTTTACATAATATAATACGAAGCTCTATCACACACACACACACACTACTATATGATACTCTCACATACTAAAGTCGTAAGTATCGGTCCGATCGCGCATGGAACTGTATCGGATACGAGATAAGCCGGACATGTGCCAGACACGTGCCGGACACGAGCTGGACACATGCGGCTGTCCGGAATATGAATGTGCTCCGCTTTGTGAATCACTGGATTAGCTACAGTATTATCCATGCTAGATGTTCGTAAGTACGAGTTGTGAGAAAATGGCTGATGAGTTTTTGTTCAAGAATCGAGGATTTTTTAATCTGAGTGTGAAGAAAATGACGATGTAACAGGCTGAATCTATTCTTAAAAGTTATTCTACTAGCTAGTTCGTGTAATAATTATCGATAAAACCATTGTAAATAAATAAACCTATTCTATATTACATACAATAACTTTTATCCAAATTAATTTTCCATTCTAATCATATTTACTGTAAAAGTTGAGAGTAGACCTTTGTTTTAAATATGGGAAAGTAAATGGAACATCTCAGCATGCCACATCATGAAATCATAATATAAATATTTCCAACTCGCTTAAAACGTAGTGGTTTTCTCCTCATTTTTCCTCGATTTTCCTGAAACCTTGTCTTTCCAACCCCAAGGAAGGGGTTCATAATACTCCCCAAACAAAACAAATGGTACACCGATACCCTTTTGTTTATTTTTTATTAAACTTTTTATAATGACGTTTTGAAAGGGTTGATCGTCGTTGAGGTATAAAGTTGATCCAATTAGGAACAAACGGTTGCATTGATATTTGTAAACGAGATGATTTAATTCTTAACCCTATTATACGCCATTGTGTTTTTTAAAGTTTATTTTGCTTGTATTGCACTTTCTTTAGTACTTAAATCAGTAGGTACACTTAATGGTAAAAGCAAAGAGAGTCCTATTACATTTTTTACGCAAATTCATGATTTTTGACGCTGTAATATTTAGCAGCAGTAAGATATTTTAATTGTTTGATTTTGAATAGCCATTCTCTTTCTTGTAAGTTGGAGTATCTCTAGGATCGACGACACGAAAAGACAAATTAAAATGCAGTAGGGCTCTTAAGAAATACATATTTAAACGTCTTTGTGTAAAACACACTCAACTATTCGATATCACATCAATATACATACATTGCGCCATATGTATTAAAAATCTGTCTGCTCGAAAACTAGGTCAACGCAATGAATATTGTAGAAGTGTCAAAATGTAACCTATTGCAGTTTCCATGATTAAATGCCAATACTGGCTTACAGATTTCAATAATCCTAATAGGACCGCGATACTTTATTATCATAATTGTATTTATTTTATTTGTAAGTACACACTCTTACAATTTTTAACAGAACTAACTATTCACACTAGGTAACTAAATTAAATGACTAACTAACTAACTGTACAAATAAATATTAAAACAAAAGGACGTCGAAACGTGCCCAGAAGACTGTCAGCATTGCCATGTTGAATGGCAATGCTAATTCCTTAGCCAAAGAACGAGCCAGCCCTTTGGTCACGTGAATAATTTTTAAATAATCCAGAAAAATGTTACATCTAAACTTAACTGTTAAGTAACTAAACTTTGAAGTAAAAATATCAAACTTTTCAAAGAAAAAGGTATTGATTGGAACTGAACCTGCCAGCAAAACAAAAACAATAGTTCATTTCCTATAAACCCGACTATGAACTCTATTGCAGAACCATTAAATAGTGACAAAAGCAGAACATCACCCCTGAGCATTTATCTTCTACGGAGAGTTATAAAGGGCATAAATAAAGCAAAACCTATAAGGCTTTAAAGCAACAATGAAAAATACGAACCGTTTTACGTTGGGTGGGGTGGTGGGGGCCGCGTGGTTCGCGGGGGCCACGGGCCCGGTGCCTGCGCTCGAACAATGGGGGCCCGGCCAGACCACGGCTGCACAAATAAAAAAAAACACATGAACAACCGCTCCAATTATTGACGTGGGCATAGGATGAGAATCCCTAGCTACCCGCTACATGCCCGCGCTTCTAACTTTTGCGTGTTATGCTTATTGTTCAGAGGCGGAAGTTGCGCAACTGTGGGCCGACTGTTGCTGGTAATACTCGTAAATGTGGACTTTGTTAACAATTGAATGTGTTTATATAAGTGATTAGTGAGGCTGCTTTAAAACTGTCTGGAGTTTACATCCTATGCTCTGAATGGAAAGTTAGTTATAGTTAACAAAACGGCTTTTCTGAAATACACACTTATTTTTAAAATATTAACTAATACTATATTAACCCATTGCTCAGTACGCACAATTATTCGTGGTTATTTAGTATTTTTACGCTTTTTTAGTCTCGCGTAATAATAACACCTTTTAACTTTGTCTCAAAGGTTAGCAACATTGTATATGTAGGAGTCCTTAAACACACTTTTAATTAGCTGTGCATTTTGCCACAAAACTCTTTAGTACAATAAAGCGAGCAATGCTCTGGCAATTGAATACCAATAAACGGAATACCCAGTTGAATTGGTGCTACAATAATTCCCTCAGATAAATGTAACTAACCAGGCAGGGGCCGGCAACATTCCATTACTCCGGCAGTTGGCCAGTGGTGGTGCCAAATAGGTGGAGGCCCAAAACATTGCGCCATTAGCCATGGGAGCAAAGCCAACATAAACAAATGAAAATTATGGGAAACTCATGACGTTTAATTTGTATGGTAATCTTTTTATTTTTTTTGGGATTGTGCTGCATTGTACACTTGTACAGTCAACCGCATATCAGTTAGCCATTACGGCTACGACATAAAGTCACTGTCAAATTGTTACCACTGCGGTGCGGTTGACTGTATGTCACAGTTAAAACATACTTCACCATAAAATACTGAGAACGTTAGTATTTTTGATTTACAAAAAAATATGTTTTTTACTTTACAATTTAGATAATAATCTAATTCTATAAGATCCAGCTGCATAATGCCTGACTGATGATGAATTTTAAAAACTATTAGTTAAATTATATAAAAATATTTAATTGCAAATGTCTACTATTATTTAGACCACAATTTTCTAAAGAGTATTTCCTAAACGTAAGAATTCAGACAAAGTCATAAAATCCATCTACGCGTAGTCTAGCGTAGCAGCGTAGCGGATCGGTTATCTGCTACGACAGCGTAGCCACTGAAGCCAGCTACGAGCTACGTCGTAGCAACAGTTGTTTTCCGTAGAAAGTGTATTTTAAAAGTGTAAACTTTTTCTTTATACTTACCTGTTTAAATTTTTCAACTTGCAGTGCATAATTCTATTTTCTTTTCTTTACTTAGAGATAAGTGAAGAAGCAATATTATTATGTCTAACTTAGAGAACAAAGTGGAAGTACCTAAGCTGTGGCTTAATTACCGCTAAATGGAAAGAGTCTAAGTTTTTCCTTCTGGCGTAATTGCTTTTCATTTCTTACTAGCATTGGAGTCATTTGTTTTTACTGGTAATACGGTTACTGGACTCGTGTTTATGTTAACTATTTCAACTTAAGTAAATATGTAATGTAATTAAAGTTTAAAAGAATTTAATTAAAACCATCGATCGTGAAGGCATACATGAAATATTAAAAAATAAACACTCTTTTCACAGTAACTCAGAGAAAGTATAAATTACTAGGCACAAATCACAAAACATTGCATTATGGTAATATTTATTCCTACACAATAAAATATCCTGCGTTATTCTCCGGTGTTCGGCGAGTATTTTCAAACACACACGAAATCTAGTTAAAAGCTTATTCATCGCGAATTCTCCATATTAGATCATAATAAGCGGAAGGAACTTCGCGAATCGATTTCCGCCGGAAATGCAAAGACTCGGCACGATATCGCTCATGAATTATTACCAAAAAGTATAGCGTGTAGTTTCTCTTTGTCATTCGAGATTTAATAAAGGATTTATCTTAAGGAAATGTCAGCTATTTCATAGTTAATAGTGGTCGCCCAGTGGTCGAAATTCAACCAATTCCATACTGCCATGTACATGCTAATTCCATACTGCCATGTCATTATTCCATGGTAGCCATCTTGTGTCAAACGCAAATGAATTAAATTAATAAAAAAATCTTTACACACACTACCATACTGCGTGTAATGATTTTTTTATTAATTTAATTTATTTCTAACGCATATTATATGAAAATATTAGCTTTCTGCACTCCTTCTCCATATAAACTTTAAATGTGTCAAATTTCATACTCCTACGTCCACCTAATTTTCGTAAAAAGGGGTACAAAGTTTTTGAATGAATGAATGAATGAATGAATGAATGAATGAATGATTATTTATTTGTTAAACACAGGTACATACATTTGGTCTTCAGTTAAAATTCAGTTGGCTCTCTATGTTTTGCCATCGGCGTACAAATTTTATAATTACAGTAGGTAGGTAGGTAAAATAACATTAAAATTAAATTGAAAGTCATAATAAATTAAGTATTTACAAATTTAGTAAGGTATTTTTAGATTAATTAGTATTAAATTCAATAAACAAATCACACAATATACAACAAAAACACACATTCATTACTTAGTCAAATTATAATAATATTATTGTCATTAAGGAATTCATCTACAGAGTAATAACATTTATGGATTAGAAACATTGATAATTTCTTCTTGAAGCTCGTAATCTTAAGTAGCTTCAAGGAGTCAGGTAACTTATTATATATTCTGGGTGCTATTCCCATCAAGCTTTTGCGCATTAAAGCTGTCTTACATTTTTTGGCACATAAAACATTTTGATATTGAGCACGTATAGGACCTCTCCGTATCTGAGACCATTTAGTAAATAGCATTGCATTTGTTTTGACAAATATTGCAACTTCTAGAATATACAAAGATGGAAAAGTTAATATTTTTAAAGATTTAAACATTGGTACACAGCTATCTCTTGTTCGCAAATCACACATAGCTCGAATGCATCGTTTTTGTGCTCTAAATATCATAAGTCTCTTAGTTGAGTTTCCTCAGAATATGATTCCGTAGCGTATGCCAGATGCTACGAGACCATGATATGCAGTTAGTACGGTTTCTCGGTTAACGACTTTTGACAATTTAAAAAGAGCATAAGCTGATTTGCTTATCTTTTTACAAATGTTATCTGTATGATCTTTCCACGTGAGTTTGTTGTCTATCATTAAGCCTAAAAAAATTGTGCTGTTTACTTCTTCTATGGAGATTGACCTATAGTTGATATTTAGTTTTTTAGGAGTAATTTTTTGATAAAATTGCATAAATTTTGTCTTCTGTAGATTAATGATTAAATTATTTTCATTTAACCATGTGATTATGTCATTGAGTGTATTATTAATATCTTCTTCGTACGTAGCTATATCGTTACATTTTATTATCGCTGTACTATCGTCCGCGAAAAGGATCATAGGATGGCGCACTGCTTTTGGTATATCATTTATATATGTTAAAAATAATGGAGGACCTAATACAACTCATACTTAACGTATTAATATATGAATAGACAAGCCTCCGATTGTTCGTAACAATTTAACAGTCATTGGATTATTATAATTCTGATCCTAACTTTATATTTTACCACGTGCTCATTGGCAGACACAAAATATCCCATAAATATCCTTGTTTCGAACCCAAGAACCATACCTAGAAGCCAACACAGCCACCGCGATAAACGAATCGTCATATTCATATCTCTTAGGGCCTAGACAAATTGAACTCTATCAGCGATATACAGGGTGTCAGGCATATTGACGCAAAAACTGATACCATGGATTCAGTACATGATTCTGAACCGAAACATCCGCATTACGCATCCGCATCCGTTTCCGCATTTATAACAAAATTCCTAAAGAAATAAAATTGTTATTTAATATTAACTCATTTAAAATCAAATTACTGAAATGGTTGAAAGAACACATGTCTTATGCCATTAAAGATTTTCTCAACAATAAATTATAAATTTCTGGACATACAGAAATCCAGAAATTTATAATTTTAATGCAGATAATGCTGAGAGAAAATTATTATTATTGTATTGACTTTGTATCTGTGACATTGAACTCTTAAATTTACTAATAATTATTATTTTGTATGCAATTGATACATATTTTGTAAAGCTGAACATGCGGACTTTAGATTAATATCTAACTGTAACAACTTTATACCATGTTTAAGGCAAATAAAGACTTATCTTATCTTATCTTAAATACAAACCAGCTGTTTCATAGAAAAATTTAATACCTACGCAGTCAAAATGTATAGAACAGCAGATTTTTTTAATAACCGACGAAAAATTTCAACCTAGGGGTTCAGAATCCCGTACTGAATCCATGGTAACAGTTTTCGCGTCGATATCCCTGCCACCCTGTATTGTATACTAGCCGCTGCCCGCGGCTTCTCCCGCGTGAAGCCTAAAAAAAAGAGACCTAAGTTACTCCTTATAACATCAGCTATATACCAGTGAAAGTCCCGTCAAAATAGGTTCAGCCGTTTTGGAGATTAGCCGGAACAAACAGACAGTCATTTTTATTTTATTTTAGTACCTTATTTACTTTAATAAGCATTTAGTAAAAAGGATTGCTAATATCTTAGAACGCACTTTACACTTTTTATTTGTTTTCTTTCTTTTTTAATTTGGTTTTTGTTTGTTGTACAATAATTATGTAGTGTTGTGTGCCTCTTAGTCTGTGCTAAATAAATGAATTTTCTTTCTTTCTTTCAATTTTATTTATTTGTATAGATATAGATGCTATTCTTAAGTCTTGGCCAGAAAAGGTAACCAACTAAGCTTACGTAGGCACAAAATCTTAACCAAAATCTAAATATCCTTTAAGGAAATGTGTTCATGTATGAGATTGTGCCCAAAACAATAAAAACGTCGTCTTAATCGAGCCTTGTCTTCGCGTTAAGAGGCTTTGTCAGGGGTTGCGCACATGTTATTCGATTACGCGCCTCATCTTTCGAAGAGCTCACTTTTGATACCCCTGCGACTAAATATAATTATTATGTCGACGTTCTATTTTTGAGTGATAAAAAATCTTGGAGAATCTTTTAATATTGTATTTTAAGAGAGAAAAACAGTGAAGAGGCAACCACAAAGAGTTTATTTCATCTTACTGGGTATTTTTGGAAACTACGTCTACCTGCTAATTTGATTTCCAATTATATTTTTACTAGCTGTGCCCTGCAGTTTCTTCCACAGAAGTCCTAATCCAGGTTATGGTCTACCAATGTACTAAATTTCATCCAAATCTGTTCAGTCGTTTTAGCGTGAAAGCGTAACAAACAAACTCACTTTCACATTTATAGTATTAGTTAGGACGGGCGGCGATCCGAATCGAAGTCTAAGAGTATAGTAGTCTAGTGTGTAGTATATTAAGATACGAGTTTATTCATTCAATTTTGTTCCTCTCCCCCGCTAATATTTGCCTACTATTAAGCCATAAAAATCAACTTCAAAGCGTACAAATAAAATAATCCAAATAAATATAATTGCAGACAGTCTACATATGTCGATTATCAATCAAAAAAAAAATCTGGACCCATTGGTTGGGTATTGGTACTGTAAATATTTAAAGTTAGTCCAATATTAATAAATATAATATTTCAAAGAGACTTTATCAAATATTTACTACCTAAATATTCCCAATCAAAATGATTAATTATTGAACGATTTCTAAATTGGCAAATAAACTTAACATTTTACGCCATTATCATATAAATAAAGTATTACATCAAAATCAACGTTCCCAAATTAATTATTTACCAATGTCAAAGCCCAATGAACAGGAAACATATTCATAAAATAAATTGTGTAATAAGTACGTACTCGTGGTACTCGTATATAATGTGTTCCTCGTGAGTGAGGACGAGAGGCAAAAAACGAACGTCGAGATCCATTGGAAATCAAGGGGGGGATGGGGAGGTGGGAGAAGAGGGAGCTCCGGAAATACAGTCCACCCGGTATATGCCAACCACTAAACACATTTCATACTAGCAGAGTAAAGATGCTCCGTCTGAAATGTTGATTTTTCAATATTTTCTATACGGAACGAGATCGGATATTTATTTTTTATATAGTAATTATTATATAGACTTGAATTCCCAAAAAAAACTCGGTTTGGTATCCAAATTTTTGTGAGAATAGGGTTGAAAACAATTTTTTTTTTGTACAGTTTTGTTAGCCATTGAGATTATAAAAAAATATTGGACACGTATTTTTTATTTTTTTACGTAATCTAAAGATAACGACGATACATTGAGGTAAAATGTGCCATGACGTCACGAGTATGTAGATTGTATACGCACTAGTGACGTATCGACCCCCACTCCCCAACTTAAAATGCGTTTATGTAAGTATTGTTTTATTAATATGATAAAGCAAAAAATACGTGTCTAATATTTTTTTATTTTCTGACTGACGGACTAATTAGTTTTTTTTTTTTACCCAGGCATCATCCCTATTGCTTGCGTTTGCCTCTTTTAGGCAAAACAAATACACCTTCAAAAAAAGTTGATTTCATCTCAAAAAACCATTGTTATGGGGATATGGTAACGGTAAAATGAGACAGAAAACTGACTCATTGCAAAAGGCATGGTCATTATATCAAATTTTCAGTCTCCTAAAGTTGCTATGATTATAAAAGAACATCTTGTATATATGGATACCGTTTTACATGAAAACTGAGCAAGCAATTTGGCGTCATACAAGTTCGCTGCATGCCGATTAAAGCTCCATTCGCAGTGAACGTGTTAAACAAGCGAGCTAAAAATTATTTTACAAAGCTATATGTAGGTCGACGCCGCCGGTAATTTTAATTTCCGACTATCCGAATTGTAAAAAGAATACTTTTATATTGCAACGTAGCAACTGAAAACACAAGGACTTTTGCTATACTTTTATACGATCCTAGTGCTTTTTAAGGTTCCGTAGTAAACAAGGGACCCTTATAGTTTCACCATGTCCGTCTATCTGTCAGTCTGTCCGTCAGTCTGTCCGCGGCTTAGCTCAGAGACTCTTTGTACTAGAAAGCTGTAATTTGGCATGGGTATACATATTAATCACGCCAACAAAATAGTAAAATAAAATCGTTTTTTTTTGTGTTCCTCTCGTACTCGTAAAGTGGGGATGTTTTCTTGTTCTTATCTATCCCATGGCGTGGGGTGTCGTTGGAAAGGTCGCTCAAAAAGTTGTGAAAATCATTTTTGGATTCAGGGATCCGTTTGCGAAATATTAAGGTGAAAATTTTGGCTAGAGTCAAGTGTCCTCCCCTCTGCCAGCTAAATGGTTGGTTTTGGATATGTAAGAAAATTCACGACAGTAGGATACATATATAACGAAATTAAAAGGAAAACTATCACAGCTAAGTAGGCTTTACAAGTTAACGAGTAATAATCGACCAACTTACATTTGCGTTTGTAACAACAAGTTCTCCCATACATTTTTTATGGGAGAACATGATGCACATGTTTTTCAACTACAAAGTTAAGTTTGTTCTTGCGATAAATTCATCCCAACTACGGAAACCTTCATTGTGCGTGGTCCGACACGCACTTGGCCGGTTTTTTATATTATTATTTTTATAAAAATGCAAAAAAGGGGAGGGCTTTACCCTGCAGCGAGACAGGGTAAACTTATAATAATTATTATTATTACCACTCACAACGATTTCTACCACATTGTGGGTGCTGCAATTCTACCATTTGGAAAAAGAACCAACGACCCGTAGCGCAACCATTTACGTGTCGGGAATCTACAACTATATTCCTGAGAGCATAAACAAGATTAAGGTGGAAGCACTTCTCAAGATTATTTATGTCATAAAAATATTGCAGAAAAAAATATTGTGTCAGAATACTAGCCCAGAATCTCCTGCCAAGCAACGGATGGAATTCACATCGGCAAAATGTTGTTCGGTGGCCACGCCACCCTACTCTCTTTGAACCAATAAACCATACGATGCGCACCTTTTTTACTCTTTGCGAGAATACAAATACATTTTTGCCCTCCATTATTTATTACCTCTGTTGCGTAAATATCAAAACGTAGCGAGCAGTTCTGACTGATACTCGTAAATCTTCGATTTAGCGGAACGAACCAATCGAAGCCCGCTAACTCGGTTACGTTTTTCCATTGTTCACAATTTTGCGCTTGCCACTCGCGTTTGACATCCAAATCTGATAATATCCGTCCATGATTTGAGTTTCGTGCCAAAAATATAAAGCATACAATCTTACGTTGCGATATTCTTGTATCTTTTAGAATCTTTACGCTCTCCCGTCTGTCTGTCAGTGGTTTTCAACTTGAAATGGGACTGAAAGAAAATCCTGAAGATTTACTCCGCTAGATTTCTCCAGTGCTCGACACAGGCAATACTTACACGTCGATACAATTTTGAAGCCACTGCGGTACATCACACACTCGCATTGCTATCGCCTTCTTCAGCTTTTCTCGAATTAAAAGAACTTTGAGTTTTTTTTTTCTGCTAGAGTAACCTCGTCATTATAAAAGTGATGTCAATTAAAATGAGCAGTTGCATTATAAATATCTAGATTTTTTAAATTTTGTTCAATCTTGTCTGTTTCTAGAAATACCTTTCAAATACGTATTTATTAACTATCTGATGTAGGTCACAGTCGATTTGCGTTTAAGCATTCCTCTGAAAGCAATTTCAAAGGAAAAACGTATTTAATCCAGCAGGAATATACATTGTTATTTTATTTCTTCTTCTATTATTCATTAGCTTTATTACATAGAATTTCGCGGAACATTTCCTTTTCATGCATCATTTTATGTTCACTTTGACGGTGGAACAACGTGAATTTGTAGCAAATACTCATTGAACTTTACCGACACTATTATGGGGGAAAAAAGGGGTGCTTGTGACTTAGACTTGTGAGCATTCCGCAGTAGGTGAATTCTGAAACAATGGCTGGCCGGGCGGAGGCGGCGCGGCGGCGGCGCGGGCGAGCCACGCTCTCAAGTGGCGCATTTTTGTCGTTCAGATGTCAAGCTGCTGCACGTTTGCACACTCACGGAATATTGAAATTGTTTCTCTTACCATTCCGTACTGCAATAATCCTGGCTATACTTTTTGCCATCGAAGTGCTGATGGTCGTAAAAGTAGCTGTTATTCGAATTTCGAGGCTGGAATGTTTCCGGCAAGGGCGTATAATTTTATTTGTCCTTGAATTGAAGTCTCATTTTCCGAACAACATGATTAATTTTTTTGGAATTCCTTCGTCAACCGAAAAAGCATCTACGCTATAAGTTCTAAGTATCTAAAGTTACCTTCAAAAAGTGATACCAAGTAGCACCACCTACAAAAGCATTCTTGAAATGTAAAACAACTCACAAGTGTGCATGCTATATCTTTATACAAAGAAACCTACATCTGAAAGCTCCAACTTTGTAGAAAGAATGAAGTGGTCTTTATTTTTAATGAAAAAGCCAAAGAAAATAGTTTTATCATACATATTGACGGCAGAACCCTCGTCAACCTCACACTTGTCCGATGTTTTGATAACTCTCTATACGTATATTGAAAAACGCGACCCTGATTATCGGTTCACTGAAAGGAAACCCCTACCTTTTAAACTTTTTATTTTCCATCTGAAGATTGAAATGGCTTCCACAAAGTGTTCGCTACTTACCGCTTAAACGGTGAAAGCGAAAAACGGTTTGCTCAATAATTTTCTGAGAAAAAGCAAATTAACGTTATAATCAACGTAAACATATCTTTATTTCGACTGAAGTGTTTATTTTATGTTCTTATAATTAACTAGACAGTTCTCGTAATGCTCACCAATAAAACTTAAATATGATTTTATTAATATTCGTCTTTATCATGTATATCTCTAAGTAAACACCCGGGAAGTAAACTTCAATCGAAACTTCTGAATAGCTAAGACTTCAGATCGACATAAAAAATGCAAAATTTGTGTTTTAGTTGGAAACAATTTCCACACAAACTGATATCGATATGGTTGAGTTTGCTCCAACGCCACAGATTTATCGTTTTATTTTACGGTCAAATGGTCTCCAGGGATTGGCCGTTCAACAAAGTTATATATTGCAGGAAAACCTAACATACATCAAGTGAAGGCGAAACCAACTCATTCGAATATGAAACGATTACGGAATATTACCAATTTTATATTCAGCAGGGGGAGCCAAGGCAGCGCGGCAGCGGTCGGCGACCGGCGACGGAACCGTCTCAAATCGCACTTTTATGAAAGTCCCTAATGACACGTGAAATCCGAAATTGCTAAGATGGAATGGAGTTCCCAAACAAACCCTAATCCACACATCCTATGTATAAGTAAGGATGAAATAACCTCAATTTCACCAACAAGATCCTCGGTAATGTGTTGCGAATGGTACGGGTTGATAAGGAAAAACGGGTAAATAAGGAATCGTGAGAGGCCACCAGGACCGGAAAGGGTCAGGCGGGGGGAGGCTCATCCGGCGGATACACCGCAACCGGCTGCCGTCCACCGGACAGCCAATGTATTTCATAGCCAGAGGGTCGTCGCCGAGCACTTTTATAAAACAGTGAAGTTGTACTGTGGCCAATAACTAGTTTCTAGAGCACTCACATGAACGTAATTTTTTTACCGTAAATAGTCCAGTTTTTGTAGAAGTTTTTACGCGTTTCGAGAGTTGTGGCAATTTCTGCAGAATCCATACAGTTTCAACGGAAATACAAACTTTCTTGCAGACTCAATTCTTTTCAAACTCGTAAAGGAATTTAATTTAGAACAAACTGGCTATTTGTACCTATCCAATTTTCTGTAGAAGTATTTTTGTTAATAAAATATGAGAGCA
Source organism: Agrochola lota (assembly GCA_947364205.1). Classification (NCBI taxonomy): domain Eukaryota; kingdom Metazoa; phylum Arthropoda; class Insecta; order Lepidoptera; family Noctuidae; genus Agrochola; species Agrochola lota. The sequence continues at coordinate 11,043,025 of OX376235.1, read as the reverse complement.
AAGCTTATTTAAAACAAACCTCCAAAGCACTTAAGCTTTTCAGACAAAGAGATCCTCCTTTCATGACTGCAATTATAATAAAATTTTCTTTTTGATCCACAGAAAGACGTAGGGAATAATGAAATTTTGATATCAATTCGCAACCAACGAAATCCCACGAGATAGTGCTTTCAAAACAACTTTGATTTCCTCCCGGCATAGCCAAAGGAGCTTACCGAGAAAAAACGACGAAAGAAAGAAAGAAATAAAAAATGCACAGAAACACGGAGGTCGGAGTTTTTCCTGTCACCGGGCACAAACAATGCCTCCATTGTAGGGCTGCGTCCCGCGCGCCCCGCACCCCGCCGCGGTACCGCCGAGGAAACGAGCATCTTTTGTTTCCAAGCCCGAGTCCTGCACGGAAACGAGAGCTTTGAACCCGCGGTCATCTGTTTACATCACGCCAACTAGAAAAAAAGACATCCGATTATTTGTTCTGCAGACTGTACTCAAATACACGTCCACAGGTACGTACCGCAACGGATATAATATAGTCGATTGCTCTCCGCGTAGTGCTCTCAGAAATAATATTGCACTCGGGTTTTCTGCGTAAAATATTTTATACAAATATGTAAAGCGAAACTGCAAATACAACTGAAAGCTTTCGAAGAAATACTTTTAATGTGTTTCTCATTAGCTAATAAAATTCCATTTTTCTCCACTCTATTTTCTAAATTCTCCAATATGTTTCAAAGGGTTGAAGAGAAATTCGTATAAAATGTAACACTATTAACTGGTAAAATGCCTGCATCACTCTAGTCTCAAAGCGGCGCGGCGCCGGCTCAAAAAAGTTGACATTATTTTAAATTCGCCCAATTCAATTAATAAATAATGGCGCTGTGCTACCTCGCATGTTACAATTTGAAATGAATAAGGTTGGTTTCCGACAGGTAATGTACTTACAACTCGCTCTGGGAGGACGAATAATAAATTATATTTTTTCCTCAGTTCACTTAGATATGAAAAAATAACGCGTTGAAACTTGAGGACCGCTCCTGGAGGCTTATTTATTCATAAACCCGGCTGTTCTACTGACATCAGAATCAATTTAGTTTTGCTTTTGAAGATGATGCAGAAATGTCGGTTATTTTATTATAAGAAAAATGCAAGCGATTTTTTGTTTTATTTAACTAAGTAGGTATTCAAGCTAACTTATCTCTGCACGTGTTTCTGTGACAATTAGCTTAACTTTTTATCTTTCTTTTTGTTTTTCTTTTCCTGTCGAGGACCATATGCTGGCTTCACTTTAAAATAGCATCTGTTAGAGGTAAAACAATTAATACTCGTGGTAATCTAGCTTATTCATATAAATTGACCCTAAGATACGGTATATGAGATCTTTCGTTGAGACTTCATAGGAATAGGAGACTGCCTCATTTCATTCCTAAATCAAATACGTAACCAATAGCTTTAGAAATTCGTGCCTAAATTAACATGTCACAAGCTACCAACGTCGTACCACATACCACACCCACCTAGCAACTAAGTACTGTGGTAGATCAAATTGTTTCGGTGGGAAATGATGTGGTATACCCTCACCCAGTATAAACGACGCGAATTTCCCTTGCAGCCCGTTCTTTTATTGCACACCTAAATTGGATTTTCGCTGCGCCATACATATTCCGGCCACCAAGTGAATTTCATATTTCACTCAATTTTGTTAAGTTGAATTTATCAGGGTAATTTTTAAGGCTTAAATTCATGTCATTAACTGTTTTGGTGTAAACAGGATTATTCTATTACGTTCGGGGTTGATGAAGATCTAAATGTTTTGAAGCGACATTTTAGCGGGATCTAATACTCTCGAAATGGGAATCCATTATGTTTGAAACCGCCGTTTTGGCCCCTGGAGAGGTCCGAGCATAAGTCATATGAGAATAATAGGCACAAATATTGTAACAATAAATATACAAAACAGCCTGTGTTGTTCCTTTGCAGGGCAAAAGTCTCCCATTCCTTGTTCCACTCAACACGATCCTGCGAATCTAGCCAATGCCGTCTATAGGTGTCCAGTTCCTCCCGGTATCTCCGCCTGGATCTGCCACGATGTCGTTGGACGTTTTCAAGAACCAATGTTGTGATGGTCTTAGCCCGCTATGCATCCATAACAATAGTTGGTCTACATACTTAAATATAACTTTAATTTTCGTTGGATCCCAGTTTTAGATCCCATTTGCTATTTCCATTTAATCCTGTTATAACAACATGTGTACTTTTCAGAAGAAAAGTGATTTACCTGTAATACTACATACAAATAAATAAAATTGAAGTGTCTGTTTGTAATGTCAATATAACAGCTTTATACTAAATGCATATGAAAGTATATACCGTACTTAAAATAAAATAGACGACGTATATTTAGTAACCTAATCCGCGTAACTGTTAGGTTACTAAATATACGTCGTCTATTGTATTTTATCATGGATTTCCGCAAAGTCACGCCTAAATCAATTAACTATACTGTACTATAACAAAAAAAACATTTTTATTTTGTCTCTCTGTCTGTCTGTTTGTTCCGGAATATCTCTGAAACGGCTGGACTGATATTGACATGACTTTCACTGACAGATAGCTGATATTATAAGGACTAAGTTAGACTTTTATTTTAGAAAAACAAATAAGTGTCCACGCGGGCGAAGCCGCAGGCAGCAGCTAGTTATTATTAAATATACTCGCTGTGCCCCGCGGTTTCACACGCACTGGTCTCGATCCCGTGGGAATAGCGGGATAAAAAGTACCCTATGTCCCAACCCAGATCATGGTCTACTCATGGGTCAAATTTCATTTAAATTCGTTTAGCCGTTTTACCGTGAAAACGTAACAAAAAAACTCACTTTAGCATTTTTAATAATAGTTAGGATTACTTAGTTTGAATTTCCGCGCATTATTTGAGAAAAGTACTATACTAATAGACACACGTATATGTGCCTCAGATTCGCCTCGGCCCACATTTTCACGATCGTCCATCAATGCCCTTGTTGCAGGCCGCGACAGTAATGTACACGCAAAAAATACAGTTTACGTCAAAACATTCAGCGTCTCAAAAGATTGATGGACTTTACATTATGTCGTCAGAAATCGGACCGACACATTCAATTATTACTCCTTTTAAACAATATGAATTGTGACTTATACAGCCATTTACAATAATATACTCAACAAATAAATACACGTAACAAACTACGAAAGAGCTAAACAGTGTTCTCAAGAAAGTAACTCGTGATGTATCGTTTAGTTTCCCGCGAAACTGTTTCAGAGTTACTCTACTGTTGTATTAAATGAAGTAGAATACAGGGTTGTTTGCGTCCTGCCAAGGTTGCGAGTTTGTCCGAAAGGGATATCGTGGCCCCGGCACACAAGCAACGGAAGGAACACGGGTGGGTTTTAGTCAGTAAAAGTCTGACACGCCCTCCCGCTCCGCCCAGAGCGGGAGAAAATTTCCCACCCTCAAAAAACAAAAAAGTGCTGTTTGCTTCGTTATTCTAGTGGTTGCAAGCCCGACTGCTGATGTTGAGGTCCGGGGTTCCATCCTCTGATCGGCAGGATGTATTTGAGTTTTTCCGTGAGCAATTCCACAGTCACAGTTTGGTTTTATTCCCGTTCGTGACAATAGACTCATCCATTACATCTTAACTTAAAATTACACCTCATAATCAGTCTATAATTTTCCTACTGCTGGGACGCAGGCCGCCTCTCTTCGAGAGGTCGTGGGCTGTAATCTACCACACCGGCCCAGTGCGGGTTGGTACTCGTCACATGTCTTCGAATTTTTGGTTCTAGAACATGACGGTTAACTCACGATGTTTTCCTTCACCGTTAAATTACACTTATTTTAACTTAAAATTTATTTATTTAACCATTTATGTACACACATATATACAGACAAGAAAAAAAGAACAGAAAAATACGTACAAAGGTGATGCTTATTTCTAAAGAAATCTCTTCCAGCATACCTGCGATAGGACAGAGGATAAAAAGAGATGTAGACACCGTGTGTAAGAGTAGAGAGAAAGTAAAATACATAAAATCAAAACAATTCACGCAATATAATAAAACAAATAATATGAGAATATACTTACTTACATACAAACATACATACTTAACTAAAATAAATATCAACAAGATGATTTTTTTTAACTTATCACAAACCTAAACTTGTAAAACTGAATACTTTGAAATTATAACAGTAACATCATAAGCACTATGTTACTTTACGACATTATAAAGTCAAAGTCAAAGTCAAATCATTTATTTTAAATAGGCCCTTGCAAGGCACTTTTGAACGTCAACAATTACAAAAAAAAAAAAAATATTCTAGTCGCCCCTTCCAAAAGGTAGTTTTCGTATGGAGAAGAATGGGCAAGAAACTCCACCGTTACTCTTTTAAAATGTTTTACAATATTTTGTATATGTAGGTACATTAGTTATATAATTATATGTGAAGAATATGCATCTAAAAATAAAAAAATAAATTACTATACCACAATATAGGTAAAAAGATTTTTTTAAAGAGAGCAACAACAGATAAATTAATTACTTATGTGATAGATACATGGTTTTCACATATTTACAAACATTGTAAAAGTAGACAATTTTCCAAAAAAAAAAAGTTACAATTAATAAGTCCAATTAATAGTAAGTGTGTGAGGAAGTAATCACAGAATGTAAAATCAATGTCATATAATAAAATATAATAATTTATACAACTTAAATTAGCAACCAGTTTGATTTTGTCTGTATGCTGGGATCGGACTGTTTCTTTTCATAACCTAGTTAGGAGAGCAGTACTCACCCACACGATTATAGATATACTACTTATTTTGTAAATCTTTATCATTAACATGTACTACAATCCTTTGTTTGACTATATATATTATGATTATGATTACATGGGGACTTCACGTAACCGACGAAATGTGACTATACTATCAGCACTGCCTACCTCCTCAAAAAATACAGGCGTGATGTTATAATGTTGTAACGCTGGGCTGTCACTAAACAGTTATTATCTTTCCATTAGGGAGCGCCGGAGCTGGCCATCTACTTAAATGGGATAGATGAACGCACCACTGACATGATGTCCGTTACTGGAAACGGTTACAAGCTGACCAATGACCATACAGACCCTTTATTTTCAATAATTCATATAAAAACCCCATAGAAAAAAAGGACGTTCCGTTTTTCCCGAGTTTGAATATTTTCCGGAAACTAGTCCCAGTTATTCTTGCCATAAAATCTCATTCGGACTAATGGGAACATCTTAAAACAAAAAAAAATAGCCAAATCTGTCCAGCCGTTCTCAAGTAATGCCCTTCCCAACGAACAGCACTTAATTTTTATTATCACTAGCTTCCGTCAGCGAGCGGCTTCGCCCACGTGATATATTTACAAATGATAGCCTATGTTGATCAGTGAATAACATTCTACTGGTTTTTTAATTTTTTAAATCCTTTAGATTTAGATTCACACATAAAAAAAACTCTTTTATTAATGTAGATAAGTTGTAAGCAACCTTGAATTGTGAATGGATGAATAATTTAGATGTTTTCGAGACATTGGTTTGTTAATAATTGATGGTTTTGATTTGGCATTAAAATGGTTTGGCTTTAGGTTGATGCAAATTACCTACATTATATTCTCTAAAGTCAGGGATATTAATTGTAAGTAAAGCAAATTGGGTTATTCCACTAATCCCGATTGACAATCCCCATCAATGGGGATTTGTGAACTTTCTTGCCCACAAATCCACATCAATGGGGATTACGGAACTAGAGTTCACAAATCCATTGGTTTAAAAATTAAATACAAACAACATATTATATAGGGTGGCAGGGACATCGACTCGAAAACTGATACCATGGATCTGGTATATGATTCTGAACTCCCCTGCGGTGAAATTTTTCGTAGGTTATATTTTTTTCAATCAGCTGTTCCGTAGAAAAGTGCAATACCTACGCGGTCAAACTGTATGGAACAGCTAAAAAAATAAAAAAAATATACTTTTCATTAAGCTTTGTAGATTTTTTTATTTTTTTTAAAGCTGATTTATTCTTAAATAACTGACAAAAAATTTAGACGCAATGGGGTTCAGAATCATTTACCAAATCCATGGTATTCGTTTACGCGTCTATACTCGGCCACCCTTTCTTTTTTTTTTTTTACGGTGGGAAATTAACAAATAACTTCTCCCGCTCTGGCCGGAGCAGGAGGGTGTGTCAGACTTTTACTGACTAAAACCCACCCGTGTTCCTTCCATTGCCCGTGTGCCGGGGCCGCGATATCCCTTTCGGACAAATTCGCAACCCTGGCGATCACAGAAAACTATTTTATCATAAAGCTGTTATGAACCTCTTAAAACCTACGTATTTGGATGTCTCACTGAGTGAATGTAATAGATTTTGATTTAATAAACATCTTTATTCATGAGATAAGGTTTTTTTTTAAGGGGCACCACTAGGTATAGTTAAAGTCTCAACTAAACAAAAGGTGAAAAAAAGTTCTATAATAATCAATCACAAAGTTACCATAAAGTAATTTAAAAGTTAATCTCTAAAAGATTATATTTTGTAGTAAAGTTTGAACTGATAAATGATATGACAGAAATATTTCACACTTAGGCTATTAATTTAGCCATTACTTTAATTTCTTTGATTATAAAAATAATCAATGAGTGCCATATGTACCCCAGCTTTCTACAAACCTAAATAAATAAGAAACAAAGGAATTCCCTGAGCTTTTAGGTCGTGGTTAGATAATATTGTACCTTATTTACTAAAATATATAAATAAAGTAATAACAACTGATTACTTTTATTCTGTGAACCGGAAACATAATATCAGACCTTAGTCCCATTGTGTAAGACTCAATTATTTAAGTGGGGCGTAACGTTGCGTAACGTCAAATATTAATATTTCCCATATCAAATGAACAGGGTACTTGGATTACTGGAACTATGGAGTTGTAACGAGTTTGCTAGCTGAGCATGAGTTCTTGGGTTCAATTCCCGGGTCGGATTTTCTATCGGGAATTTCTCAGCGGCATCCCGAAGTCTGGATTTGTGCCCGGTTGATAGCACTTCGCTCGTCTATTACATGGGACTTAAACATAACTTGCGAAATCGGGTGTAGGTACAGCTCTGCCTAACCCTTCAGGGATTACAGGTGCCATACTAAGTTATGTTTATGTACTTAGACACCGTTGGGAAAATGACAAAGAGATTAGCTACTACGGTACGGACGTAAGTTCGATTCCAATGTCAAAGGGATACCAATGAACTTACTAAGTGATTTTTTTAACTCCTACATCTATGAATATGCCCGAAAAGGGCTTACCATTAGTTAGTTTGGCTAGCCTTTTTCGGGCACAAATATTCACTTACACCATAAACCTCTGTTTAAGAGCGTATATACAGAAAGTGGGCAACGTTGCCAATAGCTGTCAAATATTTCGCTGTTTTAATTAATTTGGCGATATTACTGTATGGAAATAAGAAATATGGCTAACTAGTGAACTAAAATATTGATTGTGAAATGCCATAATTTATATGGCAACACCGAATATTTCGTTTTAGATGTAAAAAAAGTATTTGGAAACTTTCCAAATGCCTTTTTTACACCTAAACCGGTGACAACATCACATTCAGTGTTATAATTGCAATTCATTACTAATATTCTAGTTCACTAGTTAGCCATATTTCTTATTTGCATACAGTAATATGGCCAAATTAATCAAAACAGGTAAATATTTGACAGCTATTTACGACGTTGCCAACTTTTTGGATACTTTTATTGTGTAAACTTCACGGACGTGATAGGTACCGCTATCTAAAACCTATAAGACAAAAAATGCAGATTTCTCAACTCATATTTCGAGTAGCAAGAATACCAGCGGTCGTCGACACCAAAAAAAACCATCAACTCTTTATTTTATTTTATTTGCCGAGTTCAGATGTCGATGTCCATCACGTCTGCGGAGTTTCGCTAGCTAATTTTATTTTACCCTTTATTCATTCACAAGTAATATAAATAACAGCAAACACTATGATGCTTGAACCATTACAATTTAAATCATATTATATACTCCAACCCGTCTTGAGGAAGCGTGGTGATCAATGCTCGTGCCTTTTCTGTATGAGAAGAGGCTTTTTCCCTGCAGTGGGACAAAATTACCCTGGTATTATTATTATAATTATGTTTATAAATAACCGTGTTGCATCACTTAGGGGTCGTGCATAAATCACGTGGGGCTCGAAAGGGGGGAGGGGGTTCGGAAAAATATCACAAGAGGGAGGGGAGGTGTAGTGAGACATCACGTGTATTTATTTTTACGTCTAACGCGCATTTGTAAACCGAAAAGCGGCACCTCAAATATATTTTTCTTTCATTCCACTTTGGGTAGGGAGGTGGTTAGTCTAACACCTCACCACGTATCACCAGGGGAGGCGGAGGGGGGGTTAAAAAGTTGCTAAAAAACATCACGTGATTTATGACGACCCCATATGCTCGATTAAAAAACAGAAAAAGGAATCGTTTTGCTTACCAATGGTAGTATTTTTTATTGCTAAACTGGGCATATAAATAGATTCGTAAGTTAATTTAACCTGTGATAGCTACTGCCTCATGGGAGGGTCTATGTACTATAAAAGGCTATGAGGCCTTTGCTTCATTATTGATAAAGATACAAGAGTCTTAATTTTAACTAATAACGGTCCGTAAATTATAGAAATCGGCGATTAATAATCATCATCAAAAGAACAAAGGACATGTCTGGTGGGGCAATGGACGACTGCCTAGGTAGTCAAAACCAATGTTCAGTAAAGATTGTTATATTATTATATTCGTTATATTTTATAGTTTATCAATTAATAAGTTTAAGGAGTCAGGAACTTGCGTGGGAGTCACAAAGTGGTCAAAATAAGGTTTTATTTTATTTTATTATAACGCCATCTGTGAGAAACAACAGGTACTAATGGTGGTATGCCTTTGTAAGGTTAGTGAAAGATTTAATATTTTTTTGGTCTGAGATCAGATTCTGCAGTTTTTTTTAAATATTAATATTTGGGTAACAAAAATGTAAAGCACCTATTTCAATATCTATTAAATAAGTGCTTCACATTTTTTTTATTGAATCACAAAGTGTTCTTATTCTTTATTGTACCTAAAAATACACATAAAATAATATTTTTATCATTTTTAATCCCGTATTTTGGTTTCTATCCTCAATATCCATAATATTATTTATATTTACATACTTGTTGGTATTGAATTGGGATTAAAATAAATAAAACAACGTATTTATTGACAAACAAATTCCTTTATTGTAGGTACATACTTACTTAAATAAAATAATTAAAAAGAAAATAACTGTCTTCGAGAAACACCAAAACTGTCTAAAAATGACGCTGGTGCTAGCCGGTTATATTGATGCCTTGCCCAGCCAAGATACCTAGCGTCATGACATGACAGCAACAACCGGTGCTGGTTGTAGAGAAGTGGTGGCGGCGGTGTTGATGATCCTTGTTCAATGGATGTAACAACATCCTCTTGTAAATCCCTTGATGAGTCATGAATCTGGCGTCGATTCGCTCGAACCCAAAGCCATGACATGCATACATTGTTGTCATATCCTAAAAATATTATTAAAATACATTTTATTACAAATGTCATGACATAACTGGTGAAATGTGCTGCACAATAGGTTAACCACACCCAAATCCTTCGGGAATCGCTGGTGTGATGTAATGTTTATGTTGAGTTTTTACATGAAGAACACTCCTTCCATCTTCCGCGATCGTCGTTTCCAACGCTCGTCTATCCAGTTTTGAGGGATCTGTCCCATTCGTTTCGCCATTTTCTTAGTAGTCGTAGTCGGGTAATAAATAATTTACCTGATAATTATTATCATTGTAAATAACCCCGGGGTACTAAAGGGCTGTTCACTGCAACAGTATAGAAACGTCGCCCTCTTGGATTTCTGAGCCCGACTGAGATATCACATCCACAGCAGACCATTGTATGACCTAACAATCTCTTACTGTCAGCAGCTTCGGTATTTAATTAATTATAACAGTCGTGACAAGCATATCGATGTAATGGGAGCTGGAACAATAGCAAATATTATTGTATTTTTCAAATTATAACACAATTGGTCAATTTATTGCCTTCACTGCATGGTTTACGTGACTGCCGTAGTAGGCGTACCTGATTTGCTAACCATCGAGCGAATCTCACTTGCAAGGGTAAACACAGCCTTCCCACGATATGTCTGCGAATCCCCTGCACAGCGATGCCACAATTGATGCACCTTATCATAATATCCAAATCCAGAAGAAAAACAGAATCCTATTCGAACTGATATATTATGATGGCAGTCCTTGTGGTAGGTCGCTATAAGAAAATATCAATATTACAAAATAATCGCACAGTTAGCAAGGAACTTTTTTATGCAACTTGGAACTGCAATGCAAGCAAACAGAAAATACTGTGAGAAAATAATTATTATATGTATGTCAATGTCATGTCAAAGAAATAATAAATACTTACCTTCATTTTAAGAAGTGGGTATTCAAAATAAAAACACTAGATGTTTACACAAAAATATGTTAGTAATATTGTCGTATTTTATACGCAATTATATTATATGTTATTAGGTTATAGTTATTATTCACACTCTTTAAAGGTAATTACGGAATAAAATGGAACGTCAAAAACATTTTTAGTACTTCCCGTTAAAAATGGCGAGGAGGAAGCTATAATTGAGCAATGTTTTTTTGAGAATTATGTTGCGCAACATATTTTGAGTTTATAAATCCATATTTTTTAATCTTACTGTAAAACCTTAAATCATGAACATTATCGATTCAGAACACGACCAGAGAGCAGAAACTGGACATGTCCTTTAAAATTACTTATCCTTATTTTTCTGGTGAGTATAAAGGTAAATGTCCATAACCGACTGCAGGCAGCACCAGCAGGCGACGTGTCGCCGCGACACTACTGGTTAGCGGCGAGCGCTATTTCCAAATTGCTCGCAGAATTTTTTTCACCATTTGAATCACTTGGCTGAGTATTGGTCAGTCATCTTTAAATACCATCCGTAGCTAGTGACACGGTATTTCATAGAAATACTAGAAACCAGTAGTATCGCGACGACACGCCGCCTGCTGCTGCTGCCTGCAGTCGGCTATGGACCTTAAGATAAATCTTGCGTCTTGTCCTTTTCTCCCAAAGAAAGATTTCGTTTATATTCAGTACAAAGTATCTGATTTTCTAGCTGATAAATTTTAGTTGTGTTTGTATGTTTGATAGTGAACTGCATCAATGTTTGTATGCCAAAATAGTAGAATGTACAAGGATTCTGTAATATGTAACCACATTATTGTAAACATTCTGAGCAAATAAATATTCTATTCTATTCTAAAGTACTTGAGCAAAATATATGCCATTATAATAATAACTCCGTCGGTTTCAAACAAAGCTGTCTTATTCATCCTCTCTTAAAGAATATCACTTGAACATTCATATTGTAGGACAGACAGGATTATCATAAACAATGTCTTGTGAATGGTAATCATACTAATATTACAGCGAATTTTGAACGTTTGTTTACTTTGTTAAGGTTTCATTTCGTAAGTTCTTATCTAATCTACAGAGGTATGAGGAACAGGGTGTAAAGTTCACTCATCCTCTATAGAAAAGAGAGGAACCTCCGACCAGGCGGGTGTCGTGTCTGGTGCTACTGCCTGACGATTGATGTCGGGGCGTTGTACACATGCTAGTCGCGCGGTAAACCCTGCTTGCTTGATGCAGGATTTTACGTGACGTCAGTGTGATGTATAGTTCGCATGTGGCAATGTAGATATCGCAGCCACCTGGTTAAATTAGCCAGCTAATTGGATGCCTAGGCCGTTCATTAAACGCCGGCATCCAATTAAATAGCTGATGGACACTAGCCAAGTCATTGAGCGCAACGTTTAACCAGATTGCTGATGTTGTGTAGTCATTTAGTTAAACTGGGTGAAATAGGTTAGGTTAGATTAGAACTGTGAAAAACCGCGCACGAGCCGAGCGAGCACTATTTCCAAGTTGCTCGCAGATTTTTTTTCACCATTTGTATCACTTGGCTGAATCTTGGTCAGTCATCTTCAAATGGCTGACTTTCAATACGCCAAGTTGTTAAACGTTGAATGATTCTAGTTCAATTAACTATCGGTTCTATTAAACGCCGGCGCTTAATGAACTGCGTAGGCGTCCAATTAGCTGGCTAATTTAACCAGATGGCTACGACATACATACCGATGTCCACAAATTCAACTGAAATAATTACCATTTATAATGTACGATTTTCTTTAAACGGTTTTTAGCATTATTAACATGTTATTATAGTAATGACGGTACTTCCGTACAATCAAAGCATTTTGTTGAATAAAATGGTTAATTTTGGGTTAACAGGCTTTACACTGAAAATATCAAGAGACGAATAAAGTGTTTTAAAATGCGAAACAAACAACAAACTCACTGACATTGTTTTCAGTTGTTTGAAGTGTGCACTAAAAATGCGGGTGGCATGCGGGTGATATACTACATAATGTTTATTTATAAACATATCACCCGTCTTGCAAAGATTGAACTCTCGAAATTACCATCCCATTAAACCGAATATAACCAAGTTGGGACATACACATTTACGTACAATAACACATACAAGGAGGCACCCCCCAAAGAGGAGACACTGGTGTACAGCATCCTCACATATCATCAGTTATAGAAACATATTATATAATACGCATCACTATAATTAAATTAATTACATAAATATAAATTGAGAAACAAGAAAATTCTACAAAAACACTTCACATCATATTATCATCCGTTTCAGTAACAAAATGGCTGACAAACGCGACACATTTAAGCACCCCAATTAAATTTAATTAGTACTCACGCCGTTCATTCGAAAAGGTGCCAAGATTCTGAACAAACTGAAGCGTGTAACATAATCTTAGCTATTAAGTACAGTCAACAAAAGAGATAAGTATGCTGGCAATATTTGTTATGTTGTTCTATAATTGAGTTGACTAGTCTAATCTTTGACATCTGTCATTCCAGTCAGGCAATCAGTTATAAAAGCAAATCACGCAACTACATCATCATTAGCAGCCTTGTTGCACACACTGCTGAGTATAGGCGTCCTCCCTTTTGTCTTCCCCGCGCTGTTCTATACGAGGTCGTCCACCCGCATTGTACATAACCTTTATTTACTACCTAAATACCAAACTCTTTCACCGAGTGTACTTGCGCTGAAGCTCGTTATAACCTACTGAAGCCTGCTGTCTCGCTGAAACAACAAATGAACAAGTAATGTCTGAGCATTTTTGTGAAATGTGCCTGAGCGGTGACCGGGGCTAATTTGTCATCGGCCAAGACCAGCCAAGATAGATCGTTCTATAAGTTGATAGGTGACTTATTATTGTTGGTAGTACGCACCGATAGGAAACTTGTTGTTTTTGTTTGAGGCTCGATGATTGTTCTAGTTGTTTGTTGTTATTATTATTGTTTCATTTTGACCTTAAATTATGGAATGTTATGTTAGCAACTTCATTGGTAACAGTCTGGTTTCTAAACAGATCAATAGAATTATTGATAATGATCATTCCTACCCTGAAAGGTGTCGTTATAACTCAGAGTGAAGGTTGAACCGACTCTTTTAATTTGATTAATCTACACTAATATTATAAAGAGAAAATATTTTTATTTTTGTTTCCAATAAATACATTCAGGAACTACTGGACCGATAAAAAAATATATTTCACCAGTTCCAGTAGAATATAATTTAGGTATAAAGACATCACGCGGGCGAAGCCGCTGGCTAGTCTAAACTTAAATATAAAGAGAAATATTTAATATATTTGATGTTAATTATCATTCAGAATCAAACATTGACAATCTCGTAACCATAATGAATATTACATTTCATGTAACTATATCATAATGTATATCGCAATGTGAACATAGCTGACCACATATAGACATTGTTTACATTAGACTAGTCATTAGTCTAAAAAATCGGGTAAGGTGGGTCGGTGCTCTGTCGGTTGAATATCAAATGGAATGTGGTGTAAGGGCCGAGACACACCGGAATGGATGCTGTTGGTTTCACGCCATCATGCGTAAGAAAGCGGCTTCCTTACTACAACAATTGCGTAACACTCGTAACAGTATCCTGAAAATGATAGCTGGCAGACCGGAATACCCCATCCAAAGGCACTGGGTAAAAATAGCAATAGGTTTGTGCTTAATTAAACTAGTTAATTATAATACTAACAACACTAACATAGCATATAAGCACAATCTGTTACTAACCACTACCAAATTATGGACTAATTTAGATCTGAATTAAAGATATTTTATTTTATTTATTTATACTTGTATGTTGGAGGAACTTAGGAACACCACAACGTGTACCTAAGTTCTGACGTGACATAATTTAGATTGCCATTGATAAGCTAAGAAGAAGTCCGTACAAATTGATCCTGCTAGCTTTAAAGTACCATTCCGTACCCGCCCGCAGGCAGCAACTGCACGCGACGTGTCGCGGCGACACGTCGCTGCAGTCATGATTCCGAACCCGACCGCAGGCGGCAGCAGCTCGTATTCCAGTCGGTAAATAGAAAATAGAAAAACGTGTTACCGGTCGGCACTACTGGTCTGCGGTCGGGCTGCACGTGGCGCCTGTCACTCGCCCGTAGCTGCCAACGACGCATACTGGGGCCCTTCCATATAAAGTAATGCTCAAAAGTCCAAACATACATAAAATGCTATAAAATGTTTATTTTAATTGAAATATCAGTCAGAAATGAAAAATTCATAAAATACAACATTATATTTCGACATCCGAAGCATCAGAATCATTAGAAAAGTTTAGTAATTCTTCTAAAAGCATATCTGTAACTTCAGGATCAAACGTTTTCTTTTAACTACTTGCGAAGGTCCTAAATTTGTTATGACAGGGTGAGAAGAAATAAGTAGACGATGAAATATATCTTCTAAGTTACTCTGTCTTGAGGTTTTTCGAGAGAAGCGCTCTCTATATATTTTAAAATCCTTTTTTGGCTTCCTTGCGTTTTCCACTAGCTCGCAAGCTTATTTGTGCTGCGTATGTTAACTCTTCAGTAGAATGGCTATGACAAAGTTCTGCAGTTTTCTTGCGTTTTGACTGGTTCACATTCATCAAAAGATTTCGTCGGCCGTCCTCCTGCAGGCTTCTGCTATAGTTTGAACTGGGAAACATTCTCTAACCAAGCTTTTTCAGCTTCAAAAAACCTGTTTTTGTGTCTACCTACACGGTATACAAAGTACACTGTGTCTATCCCACAGTAAAAGACTTCTTCAAATTTCGCAATGCTAATGTTAGTTCACTTTCCTTAGAATCCGGACAGTTGGTATGATGTCTTTTTTTTTTTTTTGAGGATGGGAAGTAATCTAATGACTTCTCCCGCTCTAGGCGGAGCGGGAGGGCGTGTCAGACTTTTACTGCCTAAAACCCACCAGTGTTCCTTCCGTTGCCCGTGTGTCGGGGCCGCGATATCCCTTTCGGACAAACCCGCAACCCCAGCAGGAGTTGGTATGATGTCTGTTGGTAGGTTTCTAGGTTCATGAACTTCTTTTCCACAGATTTAAAGCTACTTTGGAATATAATCTCACATAAGTTTGCATATTCCAAGGTGAAGTATGATGAGTAACTTTCTTCTGAAATGTAATGAAATAAAGTTGTCTACAACAAAAAAATATGAGAATTAGGTGCGACAGACATAATTTATAACTGTTTTCTTCAAAATATATCTTATTTATTAAAATTAATTGCTAGGGACTAAATACTTTGGTTTTATAGTAACACCATAACGCCTAACAAAAAATTGTGCGCAAGAAAACTTTTACTATCTCGAAAATGCGCAAAGTTCTATTGCTAATCAACACCTCGTACATATTGTTAAAAATATTTCAAAAATAGAACTTTGCGCAAAAAGGAAAAAATTTAAAATGTTTGATTCAGTACCTAAAAAACTTTACTATCACATATAGTCGTTAATCCAAAAGTACTAATTGTTAAGGTTCATAAAATATTAGAATAACCATACCTTGCCTAGTTGCAGCCATGATGCACTTCAATTAAATATGACGATTACTTTCAGAAATAAATGTTTTAATATTCACTACAAACTCACGAACGTTATCGGATAATTAATGATGTGGGTATAAAGTAAACTTTGAGCTTATGCACTGGACAGCAGATAGCAGTTACTGATTCAGTACTTTTAGAAATGAAGTGATACATTCTTAAGTCTACCCTTACATAGTTTATTTTTTTTAAATACCCTCATTTTGAAAATCGAGTTTTGAGCATTACGTTGTATGAATGGGTCCCAGTGTGCGACGTGTCGCTAGCTACGGAAGGTAATTTATAAAAATCCAGTCGTGACGCGGCGACATGTCGCCTGCAGTTGCTTCCTCCAGTCGGGTACGGTATGGTACCTTTAGAAGCAATTAAATGCCGTTTCTTTCTAAGAAGTTATGTGGGGATTATCCACATTACCTACTCCTCATTGTAAGATGTAAGGAAAAAAACGAGAACAGACAAATTCAGACATTAATGTTAGCAAAATGTTACATCCTCTTACATGATGTCTCTTCAAGAGAGTAGGTGTTCTCTAGCAAAAAGAATAAAAATAAAGTCCTCACAGTGCTACGCGCGAATGATAAAAACTTTTGATGTAGACGAATTGTAAATATGTTCTCTTCTCTCTACCATATTTTATGTTCTTTGGGACATAATATATTGCCTGAGGTTAAGGTAGTTAACCTTCCTGAACTCACCTGACCTATTGTGTCACCACTAAGCTTAGGATCGAGGAGGCGAGACTTTATGAAGTGATAAAGATAGTGAACGAGAATTGAAGTTTTAGGCCGGATACGGAAAGAACGAAGAGTTTTACATTTTCATTTTGACAGCAGCCCGGTAAATTTATAGAACTCCGAAATCGGTTCGAAAAGTATCCTAAGTATACATACACAAACTCTTTTTTTTGAAGTCGGTTACTATCTTAACATATCAACATATCGTAACTATGAACGATAGGCTGAGGAATTGTGTGATAAGGCAACGATGCGATTGAATAAAAGAAGTAGTGACAAAAATTGAAAATACTACCTATATTTAGATGGTTTAACAAGATAAGAGTAAAAACGCTGGAAGGGGACGCCTTAGAGCAGTGGTCGGCAAACTCATTAGTCAATAGAGCCAAATTTCAATTCTATAACGACTAAGATTTCTTATGACAGCCAAGCCTCTCTGTGTGTCCAAACTCAATACACTTTTCTTAATCCTTACAACTCCCATCCTCTTTCACTCCACAACGCTTCCTAAAATTAACTTGCTGAGAAGTAGGATGCCTTCATCATCATCATCATGTTGGCTGATGATAATATGATGAAGGCATCTTACATATTACCAAGTTAATCTTGGAAAACTTTGAAAGGTATACAGTAAATGATTAATTTCCGGTGTCCTGTAAATTTCTGGTGAAAATACTTCGGAAAATCTTTGAATTTTGAATAAAACTTGATATCTTGCCCCGACCCCAGCGCGAATCTACGCTCGCACTAATCGACATTTTGTACAGAGCCGCACTCTATAGGCCAAAGAGCCGCATGCGGCTCGCGACCCGCGGTTTACCGACCACCGACGTAGATGGACATTGTGACGTTATTGGTGATATTCTTTCGAAGGTCAGGTGCGTAGTACTTGCAACCTGCGTGCGAGTATGACCAGAGAGGGGCAATTCCCGTTATTTTCGCATTCGCATCTCATTCGCAATCTGTCAAAAATACATTGTTTTCAACATTTTTGACAAGTTTGACAGATTGCGACTTGAATGTGAACGTTTTATAAGTATGTATGATCGGGGACAAAATAAAAGGAGTATGCAAAGCTTGTAGTAGATGGTGTTCTGTAATTTCTGCCTTTACGTGAGTTCATATATGTAACGTTACAGAAGACAAGATAATATTACCACTAGAAGCAAAATAATATACTGCGTACCTAGAGCAAAGCGAGAACTAGCAAAAACAGGGTTTATGAGGCTGTTAAACCATAAATAGAGTTATCGAGACAGTTATGACTGTAACTGATAATTGTAGTAGGTACGTGACCCAACTTAAGTATTATTTGGCTGAGAATTAATTTCCGAAGTCACTTCCTTATTATTCAGTATCGTGACTTCTAATATCATCGAACTGAGAACAATTATTAATAATAATAATCAAAGTAAGACCAATTATTCATTTATGAACTAAATAGAATGCTCACATGAAAAGGTTTTTCTTATATCTACTATTAATTTGTTTATAAGTAAATTTATAAACACTGATTTCAGTGGTAAAATCGGTTCGTTAGCTTTAGATTGGTCCAATAGGCTCTAAAAAAAATTGGAAGCATGAAGCTTCTTTGATATCTGGTTTTATACGCCAAATTCATTCATACACATCTCTGCCAAAATTCAATTAAAAGAAATACTTTTTATGTACCTTGAAAATACTAATCTTTACAGACATCTATGCTAAAACAAATCAGTATTCGGATTCATAAATGGACCCATTTTTGGTTTGCTGTGGGTTGGTTCTTGTTTACAAAAATGGGTCCCATTCATAGTTTCCTACTAATCCATTCTTAATATTATACTCGCAAATGCGAAAGTAACTTGGTCTGTCTGTTACCTTTCCACGCCTAGGCGATTGAATGGATATTAATGAAATTTGGTACGCAGGTAAGACCATAGGATACTTTTTAACTCGATATTACTTTCCCGTGGAAAAATGTCCGCTCACCGCGCAGGCGAAGGCGCGTGCAAAAGTTAGTCTTTAATAAACACACCAACAATACTTTTATCAAATGAAAATAGAGATTACTGAATTCCCAAGAACAAACCAAAGCAAGAATGTACGGTTAAAGTAGCTATATTACGTAAAGGGTTAAAATAGGACCAAATCACTACGGGCGGCAATAGGGGTCGCCTTAGGACAACAATAATGTTTGGTAACAACGTTTTCTGGAACTGACTTCTTTGTTTTAAATGATCCTATATTTATAACGATTTTTAAAACGTATAAATAACAAAATATGGGTTGTGTAAGGAATGTTACGATAGCGAGATGGTTTCCAACCGACGAATAATTTCAACGCAGGGGGGTTCAAAATCATGTAAGTACTGAATCCATGGTAACAGTTTTCGCGGCGATGTCCCTCCCACCCTGTACATTTCCCACTCCAATTACGAAGCTAGTAAAAACATGTACATGGTCCAGGACATAGAGAAAAGTAAACCTTGGATGAAAAAGGTGTCACTAACTGGACAGTAATTACGAAATGCCTCGTGCTACCTCTGTCGATCTTTCTTTTTACTCTCTTTCTGTCCTCCCCGAGCGTTTTTTGTAAGGTAATAAAAAATATGTTTTGTGAGTTTGCATGTTCCAGTTCATACTATTCCATATTCAGTTCCTTGTTTCCTATTGATATTCTTCCCTTTTAACAAATATCAACTTTATACAAGTGTAACTAAAATTGATTTCAGGATGACTAGTACATCAAAAGTCATAACAATGTTTGAAGTTATGTGTGGGTTTTAAAGATAAAACATATACCTATTTGTTTACATTTTTGAAAACTAAATTGCAAATGCACGATAGGGTATCAACTTTCTGGCAAATTCCCTTGAAATTGATGGCTCGATGCGCTTCTACGAAATGATTTTGATTCTTGCACGGTTTTTTTTTTATCAGTTTTTCATTTTTTCATATTCAAATTCAAAAGTCATTTATTCAAACTAGGCTGAGAATCAGCACTTTTCGAACGTCAAAATTACATAAGACAGTCCCCCAAAACGCCCACCCTTCACCACTGCTTTCTGTACAGTTAGAAAAAAAAACTTGAAAAACAATTTACATTACTCAACACAAAACAGTAAATAAATTTATTTGCCATAATGACAGCTAGCACACGCCAATATACCAACAAAACAATCGAAATCTATACTCAAGCGAAAATAAAAACTCAAAACCATTGATGTAAAATCGATGCTCAAAACAGAATCAAAGAACCAAATTGAAACAAAATGTTTGCTGTATGTTAGGATGTGTAAAAACTTTCGTCACAAAGATAAAACTATAGATATATTTTTTGAAAAGACCTGAATCACGTACAAACTCAAACTCAAAGCATTTATTTCAATTAAACCATTTACAGGCACTTTTAAACTGTCAAGGAATCGGTCAGTCAGAAATATGAAGCTAGTTGCCCATTACTCAATGTAGTAGGTACCTATGGAGAAAAACTGGCAAGAAATTCCACGGATACTTTTAAATAAAATAAATTATTACAAACTATTGGTTACATCATTAGTGTTGAAATTATACATGTGAGAACAATTTAGAAAGACAAGCACGTTAGAAGCTCCGAAATACACATAGAATTTATAGACACACACACACAGACACAGATCACATAGAATTTATAGACAGGAATGATATTACAGATATGTCCATAGAATATGTTATTGAATTATGTGCAATTGAATTACCCAAAGAAAATATTTTATTACTAGCGATATATTGGAATAAAAGAGAGGAAGATATATTTATAGGTCAATTAAAAATGATTCTAAACTATATAAGCAAAAATAAATATTCCAAATTTGATATTATAATTGGCGGAGATTTTAACATAAATGTTTTAGAGAGCAACAGGAAAACTAGTCAATTCTTAGATCTAATGCTAGAGTTCAAACTTACACAACACGTAAAAAACCCCACACGTATTACTCAAACTACATCTACATGCTTAGATTTAATATTTACAAACTGTATCATAAATAGAATATGTACAAAAATTGAAGAATTTGGTTTGTCAGACCATAGCGGAACAACACTACAAATCTCTATACCACATGTAATCACATCTCAACCTACTTGGTATGCGAAAAAGAGATTATTTAACGACACCAATATATTAAAGTTTAAGTCTGCACTACAAGACATAGACTGGAACAAAATAATATTAGAAGACCAAAATATGAACGATAACTACAAAGCATTCAATGATACCCTAACAAATATCCAAAACAAATGCATACCATTGCGTAAAATTAAACTAAAATCAAATTTTAAGAAAAAATGGCTAACCAAAGGTATAAAAAAATCCTGCAAAAATAAGAGATTATTGAAAATATTGACACTCAAAACAAATAACCCAATACTATCACAACACTATAAACAATATGAAAAAATATTAAAAAAGTCAGTAACAACAGCAAAAAAACAACAGTATATAGACAAAATAAAAAAATCTAATAACAAAGTCAAAACAATGTGGAATATTATAAACGAGCGAACCAATAAAATCATAAAAAAAGACAAATTTAACATAAAACTACAAACAAATAATAATAAAACAACCTCAGAGCCAAAGAAAGTAGTCAATATATTTAACAACTTTTTTGCATCTATCGGTGAGGGAAGTCGAGTACGAACTAACGATGAGTCGAAAAGTATACCAGTGACTTCACAAACCGAAAATACAATGTTCCTCACTCCAGTAGACCCATACGAAATCAATAGTATGCTAAAAACACTAAAAAATAAAAAAGCCACGGCATAGACGAACTTCCACCCTGTCTACTCAGAAAATGCGCTGATGAGCTTACACTACCCTTCTATAAATTGCTAAACCAGTCTTTTGAAGATGGCGTATTCCCAGACCAGCTGAAAATAGCGTTAGTGAAGCCTCTACACAAGAAAAATGACAAAACAGAGCCAAGTAATTACCGTCCAATAGCTTTACTGCCTACAGCTTCAAAGATATTCGAGAAAGCAATGTGCAATCGCGTGTACACTTTCTGCGAAAAATATCAAATATTTGACGAATGCCAAAACGGCTTTCGAAAAAATCGATCAACAGCGTTAGCAGTTTATAAATTTATACAGGGAGCCCTAAGCATAATAAATAATAAAAAATACGCAGTAGGGATAATGCTTGACATGACCAAAGCTTATGATAAAGTGCAATATGATATTTTATTACATAAATTATATAGATTAGGGATCCGCGGTAAAGCATACGAATGGTTCAAATCTTATCTGGAAAATAGAGCACAGCTAGTAGAGATAGAATACTTCAATAGCACTATAAACGAACTTCAAAAGTTTCGATCTGACCTAAAGGCGATAAGCGCATCAATACCACAGGGTAGTGTTATTGGATGTCTTCTGTTTCTCATTTACATCAATGATCTCCCAAAATTTATTGCAGAAACCGGACCTTGCGTTTTATTTGCGGACGACATCTCCATTCTCACCCAATGTCATGACAATACGAACTTAAACAGTACCCTTAATGAAATTCTCGGGAAAATAATAACCTGGATGAATGAGCACAACCTTGAAATAAACTTCCAAAAGACTAAACTCATAACTTTCCATCCGCACCAAAAAACTTCTCTAAATGTACTCTTTTCCTTCAATAACCATATAATAGAAACAGTTAATGAATTCAAACTATTAGGCATAACCATAGACAAAAATATAAATTGGAAGTTACACATACAAAACATAAAATCAAAACTATCGAAATTTTTATATGCTTTCCGGGAAGTTAAAAAAACCACAAATTTACAGACTGCTCTGGTTATGTACTACGCCTATGCATATGCGTGGCTGAGCTACGGCATCATTATGTGGGGATACAGTACAGATGCCCCAACATTATTCACCGTTCAAAAGAAAATTATCCGTATCCTGGTAAATATACAACAGACAGATAGCTGCAAACCCCATTTTATAGAACAAAATATCTTAACTCTGCCTTGTATGTACATACTTGAAATATGCAAATTTGCTCACAAACACCAAGACTTTTACACTAAACGAGAAGACATACAAACAAGGTACACACTCAGACACAAAACACGACTCAACCTCCCATCATCCCGCTTAAAAATACATTCTACAAGTCCTCTGGTAATGTCAGTAAAAACATATAATGTGCTACCAGAAACAATAAGAAAAGAAAAAAAACTCCATTTATTCGTAAATAAATTAAAAAAGCTATTACTTAAAAAATCTTACTATAGTGTCGATGAATATTTAAGTGATAAGTCTCTAAAACTTGAAAAATAAAGTCTTTTGCAATTTTAATGTTAATGTTATGTCTATGTTTTTAGAATAAGTTGTATTGTAATAATGATAAGCCCTCTCCACATTTATTTATTATATCTTTTGCTGTGCCCGACAGGGTCCACGATTGTTACCTACCAAATAAATGTTTACCACCTAAGCCTACATTGTGGAATGCAATAAAGAATTGAGTATTGAGTATTGAGTATAAATAAAAGAATAAAACAAAGAACAATTCAAAAATTAAAATCAGCCATGGCAGCTAAGAGTTGACCAGTCCCAGCTGACGGCGCCCGTTCACGAACATCACGCATGGATCAGCACCATTCAGCTCAACCATTCTGAAGGGTGCTAAATAATCCAACACATGCGCCACCATCAGAGAGACATCTGAGTGAGCATGACATACTCACAGCCGCCAGGGCACATTCAAGTCAATAAAAGACGTATTACCCGGTAAATGGTAGCTCTTTAGTATATATAGTAGTCATACCTGTGCTCTGCAATTATATAATACAAAGGACATTGATTTTATACAATGCAAGATGGTCTTAAAATATTCAGCAGCTCCAACAGTATTTTAAAATGTTAATCAATTAGTTGTGGTTGTGGAGCAGTACAAGCATTGAGCCAAGCATTTTTATCAGTGATGTAATCCCCAACTTATAATATGCCTGCCTGCATAGTGTGCGTTTTATAAAAGACTCGTTTTGTCGTTGTCGTCTCATTCAGTTGAAGTATGTGGGGAGGAAATTTATTGTAACATTTTAAACCCCATGAAAGATCAGTCCAGTTTAGCCTAATAAACCAATACATACCTATACCAAACTTGTTTTCACCAAAAAACTAAGGTCAAATCCCGGCTGTTTTGCGCTTGTCAATTCCCATTATTATTCCACTCATCCTCGGGCGAAATATAAAAAAATCGACACGAAAACGTTCTCGCTGCTAAATTGTTTCCTTGTTCAGAAATATGAAACGCCGCTCTGTAGAGAGGCAATTTGTCGCCAGTGATCGTTGGTACTTACCCTGCTTCACCCGACTACCCGTAGAAGGGCCTAGCGTTCTAATTAATCGTTTAATTGCATCAAAACAGGATAAAACTGATATGTGCGTAGGATTTCAAAAAAAAAAAACGGGGAAATTTTGTATTGGATGCACGCACTTTCGGTGAGTGGATCCGGTAAAGGAAAAGGTTCCATCGCTCCCCAAGGGTGCCTTACGAAGTGAGTAAGTATGTCAAGAGGTAGGAAGTAGTATATTCTCCGTGCCTCTATAACAACACTACGGTAACCAAATAGTCTGCCAAGCAGATTCACTATTTATTTTAATCCCCACAATGACTGTTTGTTATTTCAGCCCCATATACATATCGACATACGTACGTATCCCGCATTTTGTATAATTTACTGAAACAAATAAATCGAATCCAATCCTAAAACAACTTTCCGTGTTGCTTCGACCTTTTTTATTTGAGAAAAATAATTCTTCGTTAAAAATACATGGTGCATATGCATATCGCTACGAAATAGATTGAAATCGTTTATAGGTACAGTTATTAAATGAAAGAAAATTTCAAAAGTCGTGGCCAGTAGGCCTCCTCATTTGCAACAAACACTTTACTGTAAATTTCAGGGCTACCATTTCATTACCCACACCTCCAACTCCCGGGATATAGTTGTAAAATTATACTAAAACAGCAGAAAATTAATTCTAGTCCACTTTAAATGTAACATGAACGTTTTCTCATTTCAATTTTAGTCATTCAAACGCAATTTCCACCTGGAGAGAGAAAACAATTTTTTATTTTTTTAGTAATTCCATTAGCACGCTGGAGGGCGGCTCGCATGTCCACGAGATTTAAAAAAACGCCGGGCTGGGTCCGTAAGGCTTTGATTGAATCGTACAAAGCGTTAAACCTCTGCTGTTGGTGTTTACTCAGAGTCTCGTTAAACTAACTAAAGAACCTCTACGGGAAAGGTTTTTTTTATATTAAGGTTGTTTACTGCCTGTCTCGGTTGGAAGGTTAAGAAATTTCGTAGCTAGGAGATGCCTATTCATATTTTTTGCTTGCTCTTTTCATAAGTTTGCACTGAAGAGTCTGAATTTATGCCCGACTTCAATAAAATAAATACATACAGACAAACATAGAACGTATAAATGTTTCTTTTTTATGTATGTTCATTGATATTTTCATCAATAAATTGTGGACCGATTATGAAAATTTCTTTTCATTTGGCAAAGGAAGCTTGCGTGGTGGTCCCATATGAATTTTATTAAGTTTGCTTTGGTAGTATTTTTTTTTTTTGAGGGTGGGAAATCGTCAAATGACTTCTCCCGCTCTGGGCAGAGCGAGAGAGTGTGTCAGACTTTTACTGACTAAAACCCACCCATGTTCCTTCCGTTGCCTGTGTGCCGGGGCCGCGATATCCCTTTCGGACAAACCCGCAACCCCAGCAGTAGTTTTTTTGAGTTAACTTCAATAATACGTATTTAATTCACTTTGTGTACATACCAAGTAATGCTTTTAGAATGTGTGTGGGGTGGGAACGACAACTAAAAAGTTTTTCAAACATCAATACCGTATCGTATAGCGTAGGTTTTGTCTGATTTTTTCACATATTTTGTAAGCCTAACTAGTACCTAGGTATTGCATATTAGGCACCTATATTTCGTAAAAGCTAACGTAAGGTAATCGTGGACGTGCCTGCGCATCAGTTGCAAAAAATTCGGTTCATGCATTGTTTCCATATTATACCTTACATGCTTTATCGTGGGATGCAGATGTATTTTAAAAACAACAATTTCTGTTATGGCGTTGACTGGTAGACACGTTATTTGAAAATAAACCTACCTATGTATAAGCATAAAAAATAGTATCACAGCTTATTATGTTCACGGATGCAACTGGCTATACCTACATATTTTTGTTTAAAAAGCGAAATACAGGAAGATTTTTTAATCAACATCCAAGTTTAAATGGTCAAAATAATAAAATTGAGACATGGCAACAAAACGTTGTCTAAAAAATGTTTACGTTTGTGAATATCACACATGACCGCGCACGTCGCCATTCTCTCAATCAGCATTCGATTCATTCATTCGAGCAAGCATAGTATTCAACGTGTTGCTTAGTATTTTAGTAACCACGCTGAAATCTTTCGGGAAAAAACAATATTGTAAAAAAATAACAAACTTTTTTTTTGTAGCGGCTTTGTATAATACTTACTGCAGAAAAAAATTGGATGATGAAAGATATAATTGAAATACACGGTTCAACCAAATTGATTGAGAGGCGCAGAACTAAAAAGTAGGTAATAATAATATATAAAAAATATTATGTTTACACGATTCACGTAGGTTGCCTCGTCCATAATGGGGTAAAGACATTGGCGAGTTAACCGCCATAAGATAGTGACAGTTTAGGTATCCTGTTGATGATAATTATAATATGACTAGCTGCCTCCGCGTTTCACCCGCATAAGTCTCGATCCCTTAGGAATATCGGGATATCGAGCAACCGTGTCATGCCTTCTGTATGAGAAGAGGCCTTTTGTAGTGCGACAGTAATAGGCTGGTATTAATATAATCCTAATCCTAACGACATCCTAACTAATATTGTAAATATGAAAGTTCGGATGTTTGTTACTCAATCACGCAAAAGCGGCCGAACAGATTTGGATTAAATTCGGCACACAGATAGTTTATAACCTAGATTAACATATAGGGTACTTTTCATCCCGGTAGTATGGTCCCGTGGGATAATTTCCACTCGGGTGAAGCCGCGGATGAAAACTAGTAATATTATAAATGCGAGAGTGAGTTTCTTTGTTTATTTTTTACGCTTTCACGCTAAAACGGCTACACCGATTTGGATGAAATTTGGCACATGGGTAGACCATGACCTGAGTTAGGACAAAGACTTTTTATCCGACAGGATCGAAAGTTATGTAATGAAATCGCATAAACTAAAACCATATTCAATAAAGGAGGATTGCCAAACAGATAATTATGTTTGTGCACACATACTGTTAATATTAATTTTTATCTAATAAAGGTGCTGAAAGTAAGGGATAGTAAACAATTAGGGGAGCTCGGCGGCGAAAGGGACTCTTTCAACATTACCCTCGGCCAACTGATGATGGGACCGTGTTTTTTTCCCTTTATTACAACTTTTCGGAAAATTTGAGAATGTAAATATCTTAATCTATATAAAATGTTGTTCGTTGGTAAGCGCATCACTTGAGAACGGCTAGACCAAATTGTTTAATTATATTTTCAAAATGTTAGTTATAATCCGTAAAAGTTGCCCGGAAAAATGGGTAATTCGGGAAATACTAAAAGTTATTTTTCTATGGGACTTGTACACGATGATAAAAAAAACAGGTTTTTGATAAAACGTATTCAATGACATCATTATAAAAGATGCTTTACCCCATTTACACTTTTATGGTAACATTTCATTTGTTTTGCAAAATGTTGTTTACACTTAATGTTTATTTCGATATAGGTAACTATCTATGCACGTATGTATTTATGTCGATTGAAAAAGTAACGTACTGGTTATAATTTATATAAATTGGGGTTGATCAGAGTTATGTTAATCACCCAAAAAACAGGCGCTCTCGACTAAGGTATAATTTATAGCAAGTTGAATAAATTATTAGTTCAAAAGTTCGCTAAAATTAAACTAATATAATAATCGTTTATAATATTTATAAAAATCGTTTTCCGTTATGTTTGTCTAGCAATAATAAACTAAAAGATATTTATGGGCTATTAAATACTAAGATATACGGCCTTCTCATACTTACATTAGGCTCCAAACAAAATTCATAAATCTTAATATTTGCTTCGCTAAAGTTTCAGTGGGTAATAAAGAAACTGAAACAGAAGTACCTATAGGAAAACATCTTTCTGTCTATATATCTAAGAATGTATCTAATGTCAGTCATTATGCTGAAAAATTGGTAAAATTTGGAACTTTTTACTTAGTAAATCCTATTCTTTATTGCATTATAATCATCATTACAGCCGAAAGACGTCCACTGCTGGACATAGGCCTCCCCCAAGCACCGCCACTTCGAATGGTTCCGTGCTTCCCGCATCCAGCGGATTCCTGTGATCTTCACAAGGTCATACGGTCCACCTTGTGGTAGGAATTCCAACGCTACGTCTTCCGGTACGCGTTCGCCACTCCAGAACCTTTCGGCTCCATCGGCCATCTGTTCTGCGAGCAATGTGCCCTGCCCACTGCCACTTAACTTTGGAAATTCTTCGGGCTATGTCGGTTACATTAGTTCTCCTGCGGATCACTTCATTTCTAATTCGATCACATAGGGAAACTCTATATGCAATAAAAAAATCATTAAGAAGTTTATTGCATGTGAGTTTAAATAAGACTAACGGCCAGTTTCTTCATCAAAAGTAACAGCCTAATTAACGTGATAAAGTCAAAGTAACGGTTAAATTTGTTTCTTCACAATTTTAGCTGTTGCTTTTACTGTTACTTTTGCCTTTAACCTTTACTGCTCGTTAAGGTGCTGTGAAAGCTAAAGTAATGGTTATTTAGTCAGTTGTACTGTTGTAGGTTAGACTATATTCAACACCTATTTGAGCTGTTAGCTAACATAAATCACTGTGTAATAAGATAATCAGTAGGTAATAACCTAGATTTTATTTTATAAATAAAATATTAAAATGCCATCAAGATCGTCTAGTGAAAATTCAAGTTCATCAGATGTGAACTTATCGTGCGTTATTTAACGTATAGGCGTAAGAGATTTAATATTCGCAAGGATCATTTTTATAGGTCGAGGCTAATTTTCTGTTCCGATACAGAATGCCATAGGAAACAGTTACATACCTCAGTTTATTGTTGCAAGACAAACTTACGCCAAACACTTTTAACGTCATGCGCTAACGTCATGCGCTAAGGTAGCCCGTGTAATTCAAATTTTCTTTAGATTTTTATATTTTGCAGGTCAGTGTGAGGTTTTATGTTGATTAAAATATGATTTGCGACCGTAACAAATATGGCTTTACATAATTATAATCAATACAACTCCATAAGTAAGCACAATCGTCAAATATCATGATTTCATGAAATAGTCATTTAATGCAATTATATGAACTTAGAGAGTTGTATTGATCATTTTTATGATTATAATTCTATAAATAAACATTTGAAACGGCCGCAAATCATATTTAAATCAACATACAACATGATACTGACCTGCAAATTGCAAAACCTTGACGCTTTCGCCTTAAGTCAGTTTAAACTTTAGTTTATATTTAACCAATAGGTATCTACATAAAGTTACTTAAATAAAAAGAAGTTTAGTTATCTTTTGTAACAAATATAACTATGTATGTATAATAAAATGAAACAGGACTATGCACATAAACTTATACCAAACATCTAACATTTGGTATTTAAAACACCGGTCACCTATAAGAAGTTTAGGGATCTTTTATAATAAATAGGTACATACCTACCTTTAACTATAATAAAATGAAAAAGGATTATGCACATAAAGTTATAAGTACCGAATATCTAACATGTGGTACCTACCTATACAAAACTCCGGTCACCTAAAATTAATATTGTAGAATTAAAATCAATCCAATTTCAATAAAAACAGTAGGTACAGACGTTCGGATTTAGAAAGCTGCGTTACGAATGCTGGGCTGTTCCTATTTATACTCAAAGAAGAACTATCGCTTTGACATCTGGCACGACAGTGAAATTGTGGTTCTGTCATGTGTAAAAAAAGCTCCCCACGATTTTTTGGGGAAATTACGACGTTTGTGTAATGGCAACTCTTTTGACTTTAACTTTAGCTGTTAGTTGAATGAAGAAACACATTTGCCGTAGTATCAGTAAAGGTCAAGTAAAAGTCAATGCTTTTACTGATTACTTTAGCTGTTAATGAAGAAACTGGCCGTAAGCGGATAAGAGAAGAAGGTATAAATGGCAACAATTGGCGTTCGGAAAGAATTTGGGTTCAATCTAAACATTGCATGACTTCTAAGCATTTTGTTTCTGAGAGGCAAATCGAATGAGTTCTCATGTTGATTGAATATTTTTTGGGCACTATCACAATAGCACAGTTTACGTCCGATTTTTAGAGGCTGATATACACAAAAATGACAACGCGTAATTGCGAAATCTCCTGTCCAATTAGATGTTTAACGAAATAGCAAACACTTGATAGATTATTTTAATAGGGCTTCAGAAATCACTTGTTAATAAGCTTTCACAAACTTGAAGTGGGTTTTAAATTTGTGAGTATTTTCTGTAGCGGTAGCAATAAAGAAATATTCAAACTCCTTTAGCAGGAAAATAAATTTTTCCCAAGTCTGCTTGCCGTGCCGGAAAATAATCGGTTTCCATAAACAGCGCTAACCTAATTGCCCGTAAATTATTGCATTGTTTTGTACCTATAACGAATAACTGTACAACACAAAATGTGTAGGTTTCACTATAGTTCACTTACCGAGTGTCACTATTAGCAGTAAATGCATCTTTGTTAAGGAATCTGAAAACAAACAGAATGCATTAATAATGTATTTACAAACATCAACAGTAATATTAAAACATGAGTTTGCTAGGCAGGCAGACTATCACACATAACCCAAATAAATGGCGTTTCGAACCCAAATAAATGTTTAAGTTCAATATATTTTGTTAATATGACATTTTCACTTTTTATTTATACAAAATAGAGTTTGCCAATGCGGATTTTAATATTTTTAAAACAATATCGTCTGAACACTATCAATTTCTCTCAAAACACTCCTGCAATTGAAGTCGCAAATTTTGCGAATGCGAATTGCGAATTGTTAGCCAATACATGCTGTCCCAAGATGTGGATAAAATATACATGTTTTATTATTATGTAAATCACTGAAGATCGTCCTCGTCCAGACAGGGTTTCCCGATATCCAATAAGTAGGAATCCAAAGACTCTGGATCTGCGATACTTTGGTCCTAAGTACCCACTCCTTTAGGATCGGCCATTGTACCGAGGAAACTAGCTTTGTTTGTTTAATACCGTTTTGTTAATATTGCAAACTATTATACATACAATAATATACAAAATATTAATAAAGCTTTTATTTCGTGATTGGGTGACTTCGTTAAAGTAAGGAAAATCTATTTGAACTTTATGGCCTAACATATGAATAATACTCTTTATACGAGTATTAGCAATAAAATAAAATCAGCTGATAAAAACCACCTGGCAAATAATAAATAAACAGGCAAAAAGCAGCGTAATACTAAATTTAATTCAGAGCCTACACACGACCCCTTCAAATCAGATGACTTAACTCAGGAATTTGAAAACATTTTTGCTAATATTCCCTAACCACTAAGTTACTACTGAAGCTTTAAATTCTTCACCCACGCTTTCTGCTGCCTTACTTAGAAATAATATAAAAGGCATGCTTTTGGATTTTAGGTTTCCGCATACAAACCCCCAGGCTGCTATAAAAACTTTTAAAGATCTTAAAATTAAATCTACAGAAATCTTTAAAAGTTTATACATCTATCGTCGAAACCATTGAACCCTATTTAGCTTTCATATTTAACAACAGTGTGGAGCAGGGAGTCTTTCCGGATCTCATGAGACACAGTAAAGTAGTTCCATTGTTCCGGTGATTTGAACAATGGAATTATAGGCCTGTGTCAATTCTGCCAGTTTTCAGTAAGGTGTTTGAAAAGTTGATGCTCAATCAAATGTTACGTCAGTTTAATAAAAAAACCATCTTTGATAAACGGTTTCACCAAAGGGCGTTGTAAGGGCAATAGACGCCAGTGCCACCCTAATAAAGAACATTTTTAATGCCTGGGAAGAAGCACAAGTTGCTGGGGAAAGGAACAAGCTCAAAGGCGTTCGATTGCGTAAACCATGAAACACTTCTGCTGAAACGAGATAATTATGGGATTAAGAATATAGCTCTTGATTTACTAAGATCATACCTAAAAGATAGGTAGATTAAAGTTCAGGTAAACGGCATAAACGCATTAGAGTCTGAAATGACAATGGGTCAAGGTTCGATATTGGGTCCATTCCTCTTTTTAGTATACATTAATGATTTACCCCAATTATTTCAAAATCAACCGAAGATGTTGTTAGTTCCAGTTGACACAACATTGTTTTTTTAAATCGACCGACGGTCACAAAATCTTGACGACGTGAATAGTTCAATATTCTTCAGGTCCAAGATTAGTTTACGGTTAATAATTTAGTACTAAATGAAAAAAAAAACAAAAGCATTAAATTTAAATTATCTACCTAATGTACTAGTAAGTGTGAAAAACTGGATTTTATTAATCAAACTGGTTGCTAATTTAATTGTTTAATTTACTATTTTAATGACATTAATTTTACATTCTGTGATTACTGTGACCGCTTTGGAAAAGGCTAGGCAGATTGATTGATGCAATATTTTATTTATTTTTAAACAACTTTAAAAAATCGAGGGTTCTACAACAATTTTTCATAATATCTGTGGTTTATGTAATAGTCAGTTAACGATAGATAACTAATGAATAAAATCAAAATTAAATGTTTATTATCTATCAAGTTTGTCAGTCGCGTTATATTTCAGTGAAAAAGCCAGGAACATCGATATTTTTTTAAAATTAAGATCAGCTCGACGAAACAAAGAAATCATGCTCGGAATACCTTCCGCGAAACGTTTTTCATTTGATTGAATTAAATCCGATATCTGAGATAAAAACGTTTGAATGTTTCGCATCAATCTGATTCGATTCGCACCCTAATTTGATCATATTTATTTTACAAATCAAGTAAAGTTATTATCAAAGTAACTCGATCATCTAAGCTTAAAACCATGTTCTGCTTATATAAAAAATCTAATTATATCTTTTTCGCAAAGTCGTTCCTACTGCCTAAAGTCTCCAGTACACGTTGGGCGAGCCCGTCGCTCGGCCAACGTATATACGCGTTTGATTTGCGTGTATTTGGCTCGCCCAACTTGTACTGGGAGCTTATTAATTCCCATTTTGGTGTCCTAAAAATATAATTACATACTCTATTAAACTGATTGCGCCACTTTTTGTAAACCTCCAATAATTCCTTTTTTAGGGCCCTAAAATTACTAAATAGGCAAGTAACTTTTCGCACGCAGTTGGTCACAGTTCCAACCTAACCTAACCGTTACTGCATTCAACTGTGAGAAAAAGCTATAACTAAAAGTTTTAAGAGTGAATCTCATTCGAAAAAGTGTCCATCATTAGAAGGTCAATAAGTTTTTAAGAGGATTAGTCAAATATTTCCCGTTACCTAGTTATTATTGTAACAACCCTAAACATTTAAAGGTGTTCCCTCACCGGGAGCATTCGCCTGTAATGTAACGTTACAGAGTCGAACATTCATCAGTGAGTATGGCGAACCGAACATTACAGTGCGCAACCAATGATACAATTCGAGCATTACATCAGTGGGGGAGGAGAACCGAGTATTTCAGTGCGCAATGTCTGTATATTTTGATACAACTTGTAAAATCAATGAGCTTATATTACGGGCGAATACTCGTCAGTCCCAGGCAGTATTATAACGTAATGTTCAAAATGGAATCTGTAACGTTACATTACATGCGAATGCTCCCGGTTAGGGACCACCTTAAGGTCCGAACTTCGTTCGGCCGAGATATTTCGGTGAGTATAAACTGCCATTTGTAAGCGGCCGACGTGTCTCAGTTGATTCCATCGTGTACATTAGTAACGGCAGTTGTACATTTTTAACTACATAGTTGAATTCAACTGTAGTTCAGGCGAAAAGGATGGTTCGTCCGTGCCGTAAATTGGACCTACAAATAAGTAATTTACGATTCGACTTTAAGATTATAAAAAGTCTGCTAAAGTAGGTCATTTAAAACATCGTTAGTCCCTTTAGGTAGACGATTAATTCAACGAAACAGTTTACTCTTTATGAAATGTTAAAACTCGTTACAGATTTGAGCACACAATTATAAATACCTGGTTATAACCAAATATAAAATGTTAATGTGTAGCGGCATCTACATCGCTACATGCGAACTACGCATCAAAGACCTGACGTCACACAACATCCTGACGTCACACAAATCCTGCATCGCGCAATTAGAGTTTACCGCGCGATAAACATATATACAAGCTTCTCGACTTCAACCTCTGGGCAGTTGCCCGCCAGACACGACACCCGTCTGGTCGGAGGATCCTTCCTTTTCTATGGGGGATGAATGAACTTTACACCCTGTTCCTCATGCCCCTAAAAATGCGTTGGTAATCCAATTATTCAATTCGAACACGTAATTAAATGAATGATGACTTTTAGCACAATTAACTCTGCAATTCCTGTAACGACGTTATTATACAAATAGCTATCACCAATTTGAATATCATTCATTCGCGAAAATTGAATATCCAATACTGAATATTTTATCGTAATTCAAGCGAAATTGAATATCATCGATAAGAAATCTTTTGGGAATGCGTATTCAATACCTATCTGTCTTGTCAATACCTAGGTAGGTGCCTATAATTATATCAAATGTAGGTAGAATATTGATCTTTTTATTCACTGAATCTTGGCTGGGGTGAGATTTAAGAATCTCGGGAATTATACAGTGAAAAAGGAATTCATTTCCATTCATTCAGCATTGAAGGAAATGGGACGAACGAAGGGGAAGGATCTTCAGCGGGCAGTATCTTACTACGGCTATAATGGCTCTTTGTCATGATTTGTTATTTAGCTATATTTCTAAGGAATTAATTTGAATTATGAATCCTAATTTAAGAGTAATGAAATGAGTGTATCATGATCACGTTTAGTGCTTCTAACATAAGTATATATTATAAAACGGTTTCATCTTAAATTCACTAAGAGAAAACGCATACCCTAAATAAACTGCTGGCTCTAGATCAGAGATGGCGAACCTTTCTACATTTACGTGCCATTTTTTTCAAATAAATGTGAATGTTGCCATGACGTGCCAACAAACAATCTTGACATAGTAATCCAGGAAAAAAAAAATAGTTCTTTCATATATTATTATACAGTCATGTTAATATGGATAGTTTTATATTTATTTAAATTAAAGAACAAATTAGTCTAACGTCTGCTGTTGGCAACTAAATGACTTAAATGTTTCTGAAATGATGCCGTGCCCAAATTATTTTGTCACGTGCCACCAATGGCACGCGTGTCATTGGTTCACCACCCGTGCTCTAGATGCTTTAAATTTTGCACAAGAGTTCCTTATACAACGAATGTGAGATTACTAAGGAAGGAGTTTTTTTAATAAAGGAGTTAAAAAGGAGATGTACGTTCGTAATTTTTGCCGTAGGGAAATCCCACCAGGTACACGGCTTGTAAACATATGAAAATGTACATAAATACCTAAAAGCGACAGAAATAAATCATTAGATATAATCAGACCGTATACATTTATCGAAATAAAAGACAACGACTCCTAGTCTGACTTAAATTGTTTTCAGACTCAACGGATTAGTCTGAAAACAATTTAAATACGTCTAGATGCAAATACCCTAAAAATAAAACTGAAATAAAACCAGTTTTTTTAAAAACCGTCTTAGTGTAATGAAAATCCTTTTATCTATTTCAGCCATGGGATCTAAAGTTCTAACTTCAACGATTTGGACGCGGTAATGAACGTCCGTCGCTTAGTATAATTTTTTAAATGTCATTGAAGAGAACCTAAGTACAGGGAAGACGAACCTTTTCTCAAAGGCATGCTATATTAAGTATTAGGTATTTATTTTATTGCCGAAATATGTATAAAGAAATAAATAAAAATAAAATAGCTTTATTTTCCTTACACACTTATTCCTTATGCATCCAATACGTAGGTAACATTATTAACTAAAATAATATCGAGTGGTAAAAGTCTTCTCCAGCCGTTTCTGTTCTGCCTCTGGCTATTCTGCTCCATGTTTTGCCTGCTATCTTTGCAATATCGTCACTCCATCTTTTGTGTGGTTTACCTGGTCTGCGTTTTTTGTTTATTGGATACCAGTTCGTGGTGATTTTTGTCCATCTGTCGTCTGTTATCCGTTGGATGCGACCAGCTCCGACCAAAAATAAGTATAGGCAAGTATGCTAAGCTTGGCCTCAATATCAGAAAAAAATACAGCGTACTAAATAAAAATATACCTACATATTTACATCGTACTCCACAAATAAAATAAATACATTATAAATCTAAATTTATTAATGTTATATGTGATGAGAAAAAGGTCGTACGGCCAATGGTGTGCCCAACATTTGCCATAGGTACCAATATAAGGTTCACCATCCAAACTCAATAACTCAAACTCAAAGCATTTTTAAATTGTCAAGGGGTCGGTCAGTCAGAAAGATGTAGCTAGTTGCCCATTCCAAAGCGTAGTAGGTAGGTACCTACGGAGAAGAACGGACAGGAAACTCCATGGACTCTCTTTTAAATAAAAAATATTGATTACATCATTCATGTTGAAATTAAACATGTGAGAACAATGTAGAAAGACGTGCACGTTACAAGCGTCCGTAATAAATGATAAAAACAAAAACAATTCAAACATTTTAATAAATTAAAATAAGCCGTGGCAGCTAAGAGATGACCAGTTCACTGACGGCGCCTGTTCAGGAACATGACGCTATCCCCCTATATAGCTAGCTATACCCCTGCCTTAGTTCCATTCATCATCATCTTCATACTCTTGTCCCATGTTACGTTTTCTTCTTCCATCCTCCCCTGTCAACCGTCACGCTATCATTCACTCCCTTCTCTTTCATAACATTCGTCACACTATCCATCCATTTTTTCTTCTTCCATCCTCCCCTGTCAACCGTCACGCTATCATTCACTCACTTCTCTTTCAAAACATTCCTCACACAATCCATCCATCTTTTTTTCTTCCATCCTCTCCTGTCAACCGTCACGCTATCATTCACTCCCTTCTCTTTCATAACATTCGTCACACTATCCATCCATTTTTTCTTCTTCCATCCTCCCCTGTCAACCGTCACGCTATCATTCACTCACTTCTCTTTCAAAACATTCCTCACACAATCCATCCATCTTTTTTTCTTCCATCCTCCCCTGTCAACCGTCACGCTATCATTCACTCACTTCTCTTTCAAAACATTCCTCACACAATCCATCCATCTTTTTTTCTTCCATCCTCCCCTGTCAACCGTCACGCTATCATTCACTCCCTTCTCTTTCATAACATTCGTCACACTATCCATCCATTTTTTCTTCTTCCATCCTCCCCTGTCAACCGTGACGCTATCATTCACTCACTTCTCTTTCAAAACATTCCTCACACAATCCATCCATCTTTTTTTCTTCCATCCTCTCCTGTCAACCGTCACACTATCATTCACTCCCTTCTCTTTCATATCGTTCCTCACACAATCCATCCATCTTTTCTTCTTCCATCCTCCCCTGTCAACCGTCACGCTATCATTCACTCCCTTCTCTTTCATATCATTCCTCAAACAATCCATCCATCTTTTCTTTGGCCTTCCTGTCCTTCTCTATCCATCAACATTTTTATCCATCACTTTTTTAATTTCATGCGTTTCCTCACTCCTTATCATATGCCCATACCAAACCAAACGATTTTGTTCCTTCTTTGCAGCCTTAAGCTTTGGGCAGACTAGCACGACGTGACACCGGTTATTGTTATACCATAAAGTTTTCTTAGAAATTGTATTGTTCGAGTCGCGTCGTGCCATCACGTCGCGCTGGTCTGTAAAAGCCTTCCATTATAGCGTGTAAATCTACTTATCACGAATAATCTAGGATTTTTAATAATAAGATTTAACCTCAGGCAACACGCCGTAGACCCTAATTATAATTGATGAAAACGTCGCGTCAGTCGGGCCGAAGATTATGATGAAAATATTCATACAAAAATTGAGGAATACGAAAGTTTCTAAAAATTAACGACCATCCAAGAGACGATCAAAGTAAAAATAATATTATGTTTTTCGATAAACAAATGAAACCTCGTAATGATACCCCAGACTGCATTAAAAAAAAAACAATTATATCCAATAGTTTAGTCACACGGCAAAACCCTTAGTGGGCCCATCACTACTATTTACTTTGTTTGAAAAATCCACAGAACGCATGGTCCCATGCATGACCTTCCGGTGCCATTGAAAAAGACTTTTTTTTATCCTTTCTGCGCCATGGCAATCTATCCTAGAACAATAAGCCACTGTGTTGACCAACGTCGAGTATATTTGGTTTTTATTTATTATTATGACAGAGCTTCCATTTGTGTGCCGTGGGTCTCATCTCTCTATGCGAATCTTTACTTTATTTCATTGAGGCACTTAAAAAAAACATATAGTATGACAAATCGCCAGATTCTGAACGAAAAATCACCAAAAAGGTGTCTCCGAAAGGGTAAATATCTACCCTTAATTATAATCCTATCGAAACTAGAATATACGTAGTATAATTTTGAAGTTCTTTAAATTTTCCAGGATATTTATTTTAATTTTTTTGATGTCTTTTCGTTTTTGAGAAGTTTACGATTCTTAAAAATAAAAGTCTCAAAAGGAATGGTCATTAATTAGTGTTTTTTTTATTAAAAAATATGTTACAAAAAAATAATTGCAGTATTGTAGTCCTTTTAGTAACGCATCTTTTGATGCCATTTTAATTTCTCTATTTTATTAACTGAGGGAGCTAGCCCACTGGCGCTCTTTTCTTGTAAAGTGTTTCCCTTACTGAAGCGATCGAAAAAGCATTTTCAATGTTAAAAAGTTACTTTTTCAATTTCGATCATCATCATTGTCATTTCAGCTGAAAGACGTCCACTTTTGGACATTGGCCTCCCCCAAGCGCCGCCACTTCAACCGGTTCTGTGCTCGCATCCAGCGAATTCGATGATTCATTTTCGATGCCAGGATTTGATAGTTTCAAAATAATCCTACGCATTAGTATTGCATTCATTTATTTCCATATTGTCGTCTCCACATTTTATAGTATCAGATTGTAAATGAAAGTTCAAGAATAGAACAGTTTCGAACTGTTATTCTATCAAGTTGCGAAACTGTTGAAGATATTTAAGTAATTACTTAAAGTTTACGTCGCCGTCGGATGTACGATGACGGTACACGCGTGCAAGTGCATGAAAAGTTTAGTAAGTACGGGTGGGTCGTTATTAATGAACATTATAGAAAGTGGATGCCAAAGTATATTCGCCAATAGTATAGTTTCCTAACACATCCAATTTAAGTATTATTATTTATAGTTTTACTTCCTGCCTTCGTTAGCAGCTAGCACTATCCATTCTATTTTAAGTAACACAAGTTATTTTTTTAATAATAAGAATTCCTGTTCTCACAGTAAATCCAAGTTTCGCCAACATCCACGCCGGAATTTTCACACAGCGTGCAATTTCACAAAATTGTACCTACCGCCTTAAATTAAAAAAATATACCAACAATTAATATCAGAGAACGTTCACAACTTTCTTTTAGTTCTATTATTAAAAAAAAATGGACATTTCTGAAAAACATTCCCGCAGAAGGTCAAAGCTTTAACTCCGTTCATTATAAAGTTTATTCAATCTGAGTTTAATGATGTAGAAGGAAATTAATATAGTTAATTTTGGAGGCCTCCTACGTTTAATAAGCGTGTGTTTAGGCCTCGCGTCGACATTCATTTTGGGCGGACTAATTTAACTGTCTGTTGTTTGCGTCGACAAAACAAATTGTAACCATGATTGCTCGCTATTAATATTCGTCGCAACTGATTGTTTTGCTAAAGTGCGGAAAAATACTTCTTGTTTATTCAACTCCGGTGATGAATGTGTTTTGTTGAATTGGAAAAATATTTTAATTAAATAAATGTTTATTTTTTTGTATGTTTGCGGAATTATGCTATGAATGCTTTAAAATTGAGTCTTTGTCATTTGTTTCTACGTGATGAAATTGTATCATTATTAATTGTCTTATTTGGGATGCATTTTCCTATCTTGCTCCGCTTTCCCTCAAATTCTCTGACGAATTCGGGGAAGTTGCTTTAAGACATTCATAAAAGTTATTATATCGATAACACACACCTTAAGTAAAGTGACAACGTGAGGTAAAGGCAACTTAAAATTGAGATGTGATTAAGAATATGGACGTAATGTTATATTTTTACTAAACTAGTTTTTACTAAAAAGTAAAAGATAAATGCAGCCAGTTTTAAATTTGAATTCAAGAACGACATAATGTTTAAATTCACGAATCGTTCAAACACTTTAGCAATATCCTACGCAAAAAAAAATTGATAGTGGTAATCTCCTCTGTTGAATTGTGTACAAACGTTTTTTATCAAAAGTGTGCTTAATTGG
This sequence comes from Agrochola lota, assembly GCA_947364205.1. NCBI lineage: Eukaryota > Metazoa > Arthropoda > Insecta > Lepidoptera > Noctuidae > Agrochola > Agrochola lota. The sequence continues at coordinate 11,002,393 of OX376235.1, read as the reverse complement.
CACTATAGATTTTTTTAGCTTTTTACGGTTTTTCATAATTATTATATGTAGTTTTCCATAAATAGTTATTTCTAACTCCTATCAAACTTATAAAAATTAACAGTCGATAAAAAAACCTCGGTAAAAAGTATTAAAACAATTAGGAAGCAACTCACTGTTACTTGAAACGTAATTTAAAACTCCGAGGATGTACAGCACTAGTGCCTTATTATTCATACTAAGCAAGGAAACTTGCGGCAACTTTTATAAACACTTACCAAGTTCGGAAAACTTCGCCGGCCGACCACGTTAAGTTGGAAAAACTTAAGTTATAACACAAAAACACTGTCCTTTCCGCAAATTAGTCATGGCAATACTTTGTGCATCATTAAAAGTTTGTTTTGCATTGTTTATGGGTCGGGGGAAACTGGCGCGAAAACGTAGATCGGGATCGGAAGAGAGAGCAGCGAGATGAGATGGCCGCGCCGTGCGGCTGGGAGGTCCGCGCGCGACTGAGGCGAGCGCAGCGCAACCCGCGCGCTCCCATCTATTTTATACAAACGCCTTTATATACCGATTTATATATTTACCCGCACTCATACATATTTAACTTTTTTCCCATTTCACGTCGTTTATTCCCCGTATGTAAGGCTCGCGGCCAGTGTAGGTGGCGCGCGTGTGTGTGCTGCCGAAGCCGAACCAAACGAACGCCCCGCTCTCCTATTTACGTGTTTTTAGAAAGGGTAAAGCTTTTATACCTTTCCTTTCTACCATTTCGTTCTGTAGTTGAGCGCAATGCTCTGAATGCCGACCCACGAAATATTTCGTTTCGATTTATGAGTTTCATTTTTGTGAGTTATATTTTTTGCGCTTGAAATGTTTTATCAATTTCTATCTGTTGCGATTTCGTCTGAGGTACGGCTGGAGGTGAAACACTTTCGTTATTTTCTTTTTCATGTTTCAGAAGACTCGTATCGCCATGGTGACATTCAAAAAGTTTGGTAACTTTTATACGAAAACTTACACAGACCATTTCGTAGTTCCGCACTCTTGCATCTTTACAAACAAGCTCGCTAGTCGCTGTAACTTCGCATAAATTACTTTTAATACTAATTGCGGAACCCATATGAACAGCTGATATAGAGGCATCAGATAAAGAAATTTATGTTTAGCGTCCGCAAGCCATGCTGTCGGCGTCGCCGTCATTTCAAAATTTACGACAGTTGTGGTGCACTGGTACTACGTGGCAAGAGCGGGAGCGGGGCGAGTGCGGGGCAAGTGCGGGGCAAGTGCGGGGCGAGTGCGGGCGAGCATGGGACGCGGCCAAACGCATCGATCACTCTTTATTACTACCCAGCGTCGCTCTCCAGCATACTGTCAGTAATCGATTGCATGTTGGGCTTTTTTTATTAATTTTACATTTCCTATTTATTGGCTGGAACTTTATTTTGTTCGTTCAGTTTTGTTTCGGTTATCTTGTTCGGACAATGCAGCACATTTTATTGTATGTTTTTTTATGAATTCGTTCTCCACGCTGTAAAGTTTTTGGGTTGCTTTACATCTGACATTTCATTCAGTGTCTGAAGCATTTCAGTGAAGTAGGTACGTGGTCTCCTCAATGAATATAGAAAAGTCACCTATCGAAAACCTTACTCTGACAAGCACAGTTTATGAGTTAACTACACGGCCAGTACATAATCATTAGTAGTCCTCCGAAAAGTCAGCAGTATGCACAACACTTAATTCCCGTGACATCACGATCAAAGGAAACACCGACACTGCAATTTGTGTACCAGTAACTAACTCCCACCGCCCAATATTTGTGCACTCATAATTATCGCTAGTTTCATCATAAATATAATATTTTGTTGACTTTGCGTGAGAGCGCTCTTTGGCGAACGCAGGTTATTAAACAATCGTTCTAATTACGGTTTACCATAAAACCGCTTTTGATATTACGTTAGTTCTCATCAGAGACCCAATTTGCACAGATTAATTTGGAATCAATTAACGATCCTTTTAAGGTTTTCCCAAAAGGCAGAGTTAACCACAGTTGGAGCAAAGAAAATACAGAAAACTGTACTAAGTAAATATGTGGCTGGGTAATTTTTTCTTTGTGTATCAGCCTTTAATTTTTCAACTGCTGGGATTCAGTATCCTTTCTTTAAGAACGAGCTTCTTGCCAAGGTTTTTTTTTTATTAAAGAGCTAGAGAGAAAGCAGAGAGGGTTTTGCTGAAAGTTTCACGAGCAAAAGTTCTAAAATCCATCGCAAGTTCTAGTGAGGTAAGTTTTATACGCCTACGTGTTTGTGTAAGCAATTTCACATAGCACTTACGTAAGAAAACTCAAAATCTCCTCCTTCATAACACAATTCAGAACTTTCAATTATGTTTTAAATCGGCACTTCAGAGGGTCCTCCCAAATGATAACCGTTTATTTATATGGTCCGTGAAATGACAGCAGACGACCTCTCATCTTTAAAAAAAACAAGCTTTGCTTCCCTACTTACGTTACTTTGATTTTATTTACTAGTTTTATTTAGGTTTAAAGAAACTTTATTCTCAATAAAGACATATATGTCGCAGCCATCTGGTTAAATTAGCCAACTAATTGGACGCCTAGGCCGTTCATTAAATCCGGCATCCATTTGGATGCTTAGGGCGATAGTTAATTGAACTAGGATCATTCAACGTTTAATAACTTGGCGTATTGAAACTCAGCCCTTTGAAGATGACTAACTGACCATGACAGCCAAGTGATTCAAATGGTGGAAAATTTTCTGCGAGCAACTTGGAAATAGCATTCGCGTGCGGTTAGTCACAGTTCCTAACCTAACCTATTTCACCCAGTTTAACTAAATGACTACACGACATTCAGCCATCTGGTTAAACGTTGCGCTCAATTACTTGGCTAGTTGTCCTTCAGCTATTTAATTGGATGCCGGCGTTTAATGAACAGCCTAGGCGTCCAATTAGCTGGCAAATTTAACCAGATGGCTTCGATATACATAACACTTACTTGAGAACAATACTGGAACATACTTATACAATATACAAAGTTCGTCGACATCGGTTACAAACTAGATACCCATCCAATCCTTTTATTTCTCCAAAAGTGATCGATCCGCAATTATATACTGACTAAGTTGAGTTTTAAATGCATTGAACGAATGTAGATTTCTTATACTATCTATTGTATAATAAAGTTGTTCATCTTCAAAACTAACCATTGTATGCCATAATTCGTTCTATCCCTACGTTTCCCTACGTGATCGAATCAGAAATAAAGAAATCCGAAGGAGAACCAAGGTAACCGACATAGCCCGAAGAATTGCCAAACTTAAGTAGCAATGGGCAGGGCACATGCTACAGATGGCCGATGGGGTCGAAAGACTCTGGAATGACAACCGCTTTCCGGAAGACGTAGCGTTGGAAGGCCTCCCACAAGATGGACCGATGACTAAAATGTGGAGACGACAATATGAAAATAAATAAAAACACTGGCGATACTAATGCGTAAGATTATTTTGAAACAATCAAATAAATCCTAGCATCGAATTGAATCAACTAATCCGCTGGAGCACAGAAATGAACGAAGTGCCGGCGCTTGGGGGAGGCTTATATCCAGCAGTGGACGTCATTCGGCTGAAATGATGATAATGAGTTAGTTCTATTTATTAGAAATTATTAGAAACATAGTAAGTTTTTTTCATGGCATTAAAAAAAAAAAGTAAAGTAAAATGTATGTTGTGTGGTTACAGTTGCCAACATCTGCCAAATTCGGACTCCGAGCTGATACTCAGCTGATACTAAGCTCTAATGGAGAAAAACAATAACAACATCAGCATCACCAACGAGGCATTCACATTATCTTATTTTGAAATACTTAAGTAAAATATCTACGTATATAGGTTTTCTTAACGGAACTTCTCGTATAAGTTTCATTTATACATACTATAAAGGAGCTTGGTTCAAACTATTTTCAACCACACGGCAATAAAGTTTGTGCTAAACGTTCCACACTCTGCTAGCCGGTTTTGTAAATAGACCAGTTAGTAGATAATATTTAAACTTATAGTTAATTTGTTCTTTTTACTTAGATTTTTTATCGAAGTTATGTAGATAAGTTCCCTGAGACCTCGTTTGCATACACAACCCGAGTTTGATCCACTTGTTTGGGCTGATGGAGTTCCGAAAACACCGCTAAGTTCTCAAGAAAACAGAATTTTCTTAGAAATCTCATATTATTGTCTTCAAGTAACAAGTGATTTGATTGAGGGAGGCAATCAGTTAGTCACATTACTGTTTGATAATTACTTACTGACGTTTGTACTTACTAGCTTTTGCCCACGGCTTCGCCCGCGCGGAGGTTGGATATTATCCCACGGGGACGTCCTAACGGGACAAAATGAATCCTATGGTTAATCCAGAATATATTTGGCGCACTTGATAATCTTATGATTGCGTCAGTGAGCGGAATTCCCGCAGCTGAATTTTTGGGCCGAAGATATTTGAACTTTTTGCCATCGATAGGCTAAAAACAAAATCCAGGCTATAAATCTATCTATGAGCAAAATTTCATCCAAATTCATTCAGCCGTTTTTACGTGATTGAGTAACAAACATCCAAACATAGAAACATACAAACTTTCTCATTTATAATGTAGGATAGTAGGATTTGAAAAAGATCTAAAAGATCGATCGTCTTTTAAGATAACATTACTCTAAACAAACGCAAACGTCTACTCTCTGATTCCCATTCCTAGAACGTCAAATGATCGTCTACACGCCGACAGTCTTTACAATAGAGAAGCTATCGTCCCAAAATGTTTAATCCCTAGACACAGCGGTGGTATCGCGGGTTTGGCAACCGCCCCTCTTTGCTACTCGCTAAAATACACGTAGGGTTGATTCTACGAAAACTAAAGAAAAAGTAGTTTTTAATAGATACTTGACGCTATATATTAACACACAGTTAATTTGCTCCGAATCTACTGGAACAATTTAGTTAAAATTTGGGACACATGAATGTGTAACGTAAATAAATGAATTTTGAATATGGGGTTCACTTATCCGGTGCAAATGAGAATTAAAAAAAAAAAATGTTTGCAATTTATAATTTTAAAGATATTTAAGAAAATATATTAAAATTTACCATCCCTTATCTCCGAAACTACTGACCCTAAACTTTTGAAAAATATACAGAGAATGGTTCTTTAACTTAACTCATAGATTATTTAAGAAGTCTATGGTCTTCAAAAAACATGGTAAATCTCTCAATATTGTGCGTACAAACTTACATTTGCAGGTGGAATGTACCGGAGAACATTTCTTTCAACTACAAAGTTAAGTTTGTTCTTGGGATAAATTCATCCCTACTACGGAACCCTTCACTGTGCGTGGTCCAACACGCACTTGGCTGGTTTTTTTTAAATGTAGGTATACCGCTCCTTACGTGATCCTTTTTCATTTGGTAGAAAAAGCTGGCACTTTATAGATTATATTAACTTTACTTGTCTAGTTCACGATTTAGCTTCAATAATTCGTATTTAATCCACTTGGTGTATGTTGATGATGTTTTCAAACTTCCTGTCACTGTTGTTATAGCAAGTAGTAGTATACAAATTTGTGTGAGGTGTACCACAACAAAAAAATAAAATGTATAAAATATTCTGTTGTTTCCATTAAGCCCGTTTTCAAGAACGATAATCAATCAAGTGTCTTGTTTTAAAACTTGATCGATAAATGTTGCGACTCAAAGGCTTAGCATTTAATCTGTCTGTCACATTTAAATTGAGATTCAAAATAAGGCATCGATAGACTAAATATAAGATTAATATCTACCGTATTACCTAGACTGAAAGTGGTTTTGTATAACTCGTATAAATAAAATGATCTGTATTCGTTTTTCTAGTATATGAAAAAAAGAAAGAAGAAAGAAAAATTGTTTATTCTGCACAAACAAAACGCACATATAAAGATAAAAACTCATAAAATACACATTTACAAAAGTAGCCAAAAGCCTCGTGTTCATCCAATAAATAAAAATATAAAAAGTAAAACAATGTTTTTCATTGGTTGCTGTCAAGGCCACGGACCAAAGACATTATTATATAGTATTATTATTATATAAATAACTAGCTTCCGCCGGCGGCTTTGCCCGCGTGATATTTTTATAATTTATTGCCTATGTTACTTAGTGATAATATAGCATTCTATCGACGATTTCTTTTTTTAAATTGGTCCTGTCGTTTTTGAGTTTATTCATTACAAACAAAAATATTATCTCTTTATAATATTTGAGTAGATTGAGAATGAGAAAAATCATTTTTTTAAGTTTCAGCTTACTCATTAGAGCCATGTGAGAGAGCCCATGCTCAATTTCATCTTAAGTATCAAGCTGGTTTGTAGGATAATGGGTACACAGTACTGGGTAAATGGCAGTAGACTCGACCAATCAGTCGCAAACAAATACCATACTCCACTTACAAAATAAACTATCGGTTACTACTATTGTAACATTATGCTTACAGTAAATGAGTGTCGTACAGATGCAGTTGTCAATCACCTTAATAGGGTTATGGCCAAAAAATATATTTGGTTATTATTTTTGTTTTTTTTTTTTTGTAGATTATTAAAAAATATTGGACTCGAATTTTTTCTTTTGTTATATAATTAAAAGATTACGGCAATACATTGAGTAGGCAATGCGTTAAAATGTAACATGAAGTCACTCCCTGGTAGATTATACAGACTTGTGACGTAGCGAACCCACACTCCCGACTTTAATACATTGTATCTAAACAATTTTTTATTAATTTGACAAAGCAAAAAATACGTGTCTAATATTTTTTATTATCTGACTGACGGACTAAATAGTTTTTTTTTTCTCCCAGTCAACATCCCTATTTGGTATAACTATTATACTTTGGCGATAACCTAACTTAACCTAACCCATGTCGATATGATATAACTTATCGCATGTGGGACATATGATTAGTTACTACGAGCAACTTTAAAAAGAGGCCAGAAATGTTAAAGAGCGGCTCATACATTAAAAAAGGCGATCGTAATTAGAAGAACAAAAAAAACAGAGGATGAAAAAAGGTGATCGCTTTTGGAAAATCAATACATTTTTAGAGGATCCATTAAATATTTCCTCAACCTCTCGGTAACCCTAGTCTCACGCAAGAAAACCTACTTATTGCAGCCTCTTACAGCTTAAGTTCGTATCACTTTGTTATTTATTACATAACCTTACTTAAGTGTGTTTCGGTGAACTTCTAGAATATACAGTGTGACTGGTTAAGCAAGGGGCATATTATATTCGGTTCCCGTTGCAATTATGTAAATATAGGGTTAAATAATACCTTATCATTTGACATAAGAGCACTATTGATTTGAAGTAAGGAATCTTCTTCTTCTTCTTTTCGTGTGGTTAGCGACTAACCTGGTGTCAGAGTTTTAAAGCCACCCAGAAGGAAAACATCGTGAGGAAACCGGCAGGCCTGAGAGATATTTCTCGACGGCATGTGAAGCGAAGTCCATGGGCGGTTGTAAAACTCTGACACCAAGTTAGTCACTAACCACACGAAAAGAAGAGAGTTTAAATTATATATTTTTTCTTTAAGTGTGTCCATCGTTTAAGCAGTCATAGTGTATAAATAGCCATATAGTGAACTTGGCAGCGACTCGCTATTCTTTCAAGTTGTGTCGTTGTTGATGTCAATTTTAATGTCTTTTTAACATACATAGTTATATGTGTGATGGTATTATGAAGAGAACCGCCTCTGTGGCCTAGTGTTTAGACCACCTATCTTGGACCCAAAGGCTCGATTCCCAGTGTGGGCAAAATTTTCTGCTTGGTTTGGTTGGTGGTAGGGCTTGTTCTAAGTCCGCCTGGCAAGCTACCATCATCTTATTTAAGTCTGTCGCCATAACAGCAATGTTAACCGCAATGTTGTGTTTCGGCAGTTAGAGGTAATATAGCTAGTTCGTCTGTGATTATTCCGGGTGAAGTTCGCTTCCACCTTCGGCCTGATCATCACTTACCATCTGAAGAGATGCATGACAAAATCTACCCGTTGTGGTTAAAAAAAATAGTACCGTTTTATTTGGTTTTTTTTACGAACTCTTAACTGAGTAGGTATTCTTTACGTCGGCAAAAAAAGAAACTGTTTCTCAAAAATCATCACAAAAGGAAAGCAGGTTAGCGTTCATTCTCAGATTTTCTTCTCAGAGCAGATAAAAATATTTAATAATAAGAAAACTGAAATTGACAAAGTTCAAGCTAACGAAAAACGAAGTTCACACGTAAGCAAACAAACACAATAATCATTCGTAACTTGCTCCAAGTTATTTGTAAAAGCTAAAATATGTTAAAAATATGATAAAAGAAGCAACTCGGGCCTGATTTGTTTTTCCAAAAGTTCAAACATTGCGTGAAAGTTTCTTTGAGTCTGCACGAAATCTTATTTTTCCACGATTTTATTATGTAAATTTCTTTAACTTGTACTTTTGTTACGTGTCAACAAGTGTTTCTCCTCCTGCAAACTGGGTATTTATTTCAGTTTAAAGAAAAACTAAAGTTGCAATTTCACTTCTATTTTTGACTTATGACTTGTATATTTCGTAGCGTGTGCTACAGCCTCTACGCTGCTACGGCGTAGCGCCGCTACAATGGCTACGGGGCTACAACATGCTACGGCTGAGTGAACTCGAAACTGCTCTGTGCTACATACGTCTGTCGGCAGTTATAAAATATTCCTTATGTTCTGTTTACATTGGTTGATGGTAAATATACTGCAAATTCTGTAATGAACCCGCATTTGAATTTTGTTTACTTTTGTCTTTGTTTGTAAATTTTATGTATTGTTACGTAAACACGATACAACAAAATATGTTGAATACATTCATTATTTGTAATTAATTTGTTTTATATTTAAAAAACTCAACTCCGTAGGATAAGAGGAAGTGGTTTAGTTAAGCTTGCAAGATTTGACCAATACATACTAACTAACAAGGTAAGTTAAATAAAAGCTTCTAATAATAATAATAAATATTTATTAAATTTATAAATGTAATTTATATGTATGAAAATGTAATAAAGGATAATAATAAATAAATAATTTCAATCGATTTTTTTTAATAATGATCATATATTACTTATTTTGGTAGCAAAAATTAAATTTTATTTTCATTCGATAATTTTATTACCTTGTTTTATGTTCAGCCGTAAGAAATACCATCACAACATTGACCAAATCACAGACGAATATAAATGCACCCTTATTTACCTTTCATAGGAGTACATTCAATTTCCGCAAGTTGTTTCTTTTAGAGCTTCACGAGAAAATGTTTCCACGTTCGAAAGATACTACTTAAGCTTTTTACAGTAGTCTATGAAAAGATGCAATAAAATGTTGCTGAAGCATAGATAAGTAGCTACTTTCTGACGAACCAAGAAATATAACGTTTGTAGTGAAACAAAGAGATTTAAGATACTTTAAAGAGGTTCTATCGTATTTATTCATATTATTGATTCTCTCTCTCTTCTAAGTACTGATTATTTTATTTCACTTTGTTTCCTATTTATGTAAAAATCATTAAACCTGATTTGGTTTCCGTACGTCTTTTTCGGGTGACCACTGAAAAGCATGACGCTGTACTATGGGGGCATAGCACAGCATCATGCTGAGTAGAAACCTTCTTTGTCAGAGTTACGACGTACAGCTGCCGACTATTTGTGTTTTATGCTCGTGATTATATGTAGATCTGTTTTGTTTTATTTTTCTGATTACTCGAGTAAAATATCTTTTTGTGTGCACGTGTTTCTGATACAAATAAACCTATTTTTAAGAAGAAATGTCGTAGAAAAACTGTAATCCCATGTCTCAGTGATGCCATCTAGTATAATATAGCAAAATTACATAAAAGCCAACTTAGACACGATTCAGTTTTACTGATACGAATGTTTGATTACTAACCGTCAGATAGTTTGACATATTTAAGGTTAATCTTGTATAGCTAAGCAGGTGCCAGTGAATATGAAAAATACTCACTTGCATATATATATATATATAGTTAATGGGATGTTGATTTTATAAATAAATAAAATTAAAAAAGTCCATGCATTTTCAGAAAAGTTCAGTATTTTTTTTGTTCTTCTATGTACTAAGTCATGAATCCTATATTTTTTTAGTATATCGAAAAACAAACTACCCCACATTTCTAGTTTCCAGGTGACACGCACGTTCAGTCCTGTTTTATTTTTGAAACTCTTCAAAAAGTACTCACAATTTTTTACCATCTTATATTTCTATCCTCCTTTACTTCGTCTTGACGCACGAAACCTTGATAAAATATAAATCCAAACCCGTCGATGTCTTAAGGCCAAGTCCATCAGTTGATCAGGGTCCCCCAACTAACACGTTTTCCTGTAATGGTTTCAATTTGACCTAAAGTGCTCTCCGAATAAAATCAGCCACGGAAAGAGGCCGTCCTTCGTAATGATATTTTTAGACTTAAATAAATGGAGACGGGGTTTTTATGTTAGTGGCAAGATAAGCAAGTTTATTTTATGTGGTTAGTGGTTTTTGGTTTATGGGAAATATAGTGGATTTGAGGAGAGAACAGGTAAGAAATTAAAATTTTAAACACGTTAAGGTGAATTTTCACTTGCACCCTATTATTTTCCCGACTAGTTCCAAAGATTGCCAACATTTAGAATAAAAATGACAGTTGAATAAGGTGACATACACATGTGTTTGAAAATTGCTTAACATTTTCGCTCCTTGACTGTTTCGTACATATGTATAAATACTCTAAAAAAGGTCTATGTCCAGCAGTGGACGAAAAATATTCAACTCAAGAAAAATATGAAAATTAGATGTATGCTGTATTAATATTCCAGTGGATGCAAGCGTGATTACCGACCGGCAGATTTAAAGTTCTAAATCCAGAATGAGGAATGTCTTTTCCTTGTTTCAAAATAACAGTGGTAGTCTAGAATTGTAGCCCGCTAAATGACCTGCCGTGAGCTGTCAATTATAGTGTTTATCCCCAGCAGGTGGCATGATAGCTCACTTCAACCTCACTTCACCTAAGTTTCAACGGTTGTATTTTTAAAGGACAAACCGACTGTATTAAAAAACTTAATGGCGTACTTTGCGAATTGAGGAAAGGACAAGAGTAAAAGTAAACTTTAAGGAGTTAACTAATTACTGCTTAATTAAAATTTCGCATTTTTATCCAGTTGTCTTCTCTTTTCAAACCTTACATAATTATAAATGTTACTTTAGCACCATACCTTCGAATACACAAACATAACCTTTAAATGATACCAAACACACATTAGCAAGTCCTAAATAATTACCTTTAAAACCTTCATTACATAAAGTACCTTATCTCAACTTTCCATATGTTTGTTAGGTTAGAAATAAAATAAGATTTACGCCCGTCCCGGCAGAGCGGCAGATATTTATTAGTGGGTGGCAAACAAGACCAGAGGAGTAAACTTTATCACTGCTGTAAAAACAGGCAAGTAACCTGGGTTTATAGCCTCTGGAGTGAGCGCCTTTAACTCTCTGGGACCTAAGAATTTTGTTTCTCTGGAGGTTTCGCAAGAATAACTAAGTTTATGAAGAAAATTACGTGTTAATTTATTGATAAGAGGGTTTTCTAACTTCGGAAAAAAATTGGTAAGGGCAAGTGCACGTCAGTTTTATTTGAACTACGAAAACCGCCCTTACTCCAACGAAATAAAGACGCTATCAATGTCAAATTATTACAATAAAAGTGCGATCGACTGTACATAATGTTCAAATTACGGTGGATGATATGGGTTCCTCCATGCATAGAACTTCGCCGGGTCTTTAGCGGAACGTGATAATTATCGCTTTTAATGTCATCCACAGCCTGAATCCTCATAAATGTGTAATAAATACAAATTACATCACACATAAGAATTCTCTGTATAAACTACTAGCTCTTGCTGGCGACTTCTTCTGCGATCCAGGATAAAAAGTAGCCTATGTCCTTTTCCAGGTCATGGACTACTCATGTGCCAAATGTCGTCCAAATCCGTTCAGCCGTTTTAGCGTGAAAGGGTAACAAACACACAAACTCACTTTCGCATTTAGAATACTAGCTGCGTCCCGCGATTTCACCCGCATAAGTCTCGATCCTGTAGAAATATCGGGATAAAAAAATCCTATGTCCTAACCCGAATCATTTTCTACACATGTGCCAAATTTCTTCCAAATCCGTTCAGCTGTTTTAGCGTGAAAGCGTAACAAACCAACAAACAAACTCACTTTCGCATTCATAATATTATAAGTTAGGATTAGTTAGGATAAACCATAATGGGTCGGGCCCGAGTTTGGTTCCCAGGTTTTCTCAGACCAGATTCAACAGATGAACAAATAGCGAACTTTACACGATTCATTTTATCAACAAAACATATATTTCTGTTCTCTAATCATTTACCGAAAGACAAACTCAAATCAATACAAACCCTACCACTACCGCCGATACTTTACCACAGCTTCCACCACAGACTAAGAACATATTAAATTGAAAAATGGCCGCTGTGGGTGCAAGTAGTGGGTGTAGTGGAGTGACACCGCTAGCTCATCGCTCACCGTGCGCCAGACAACTTACTTCCCTTCAATTGATTCCTACAACTTCTGGAAGAATGAACAGCTGTAAAGACTATATTTTTCTTTTGCTTTGTAGATCATAGACAACCGATACACTCGGTGTTTTGCCGTCGATGGAAATAGCTTTGATATTGCAACGTGATTTTCTGGTCGCGTTGGTAACGTTCAGGGGTGAATATTGAATGTGTTTGTTGTTGGTAACTGCTTTTCCTTATAAAAAGAAAAGGTTTCTGTTACTACTTATAAGCTTGTTGTTTGAATGTGAAGTTTCTTTTCTCATTGCCAATTCCTAGCTGAAAATTTAAAAAATATTTACCTATTGACAGCCTTTTTTTTTTTTTTTTGAGTGTGGGATCAAATGACTTCTCCCGCTCTGGGCAGAGCGAGAGAGTGTGTCAGACTTGTACTGACTGAAACCCACCCATGTTCCTTCCGTTGCCCGTGTGCCGGGGCCGCGATATCCCTTTTGGACAAACCCGCAACCCCAGCAGGACCCATTGACAGCCTTGACTTCTACTTCTTGTCCTGCTCAGTGCTGAATAAATGATAGATGTAGGCCTCCTTCCTTTTATGCCATGTTTCAATGGTTTGTATAAGTACAGTAAGACACAACTTAGATGTAGCATCAGCAAAATTCGTAAAACCGATAACCATACGAACTGAGTGCGCCTTCAAAATCACCAATCTTTATTACTGCTTTAGGCGAAAATGATCTTTACGCAAACGCAATAACTTGTAAAGTCATATAACCAAATACATTCGTAAAATTGAAATGAATGAATGCAAATTTTCAAATTTTTGCTACATCTAAGTTGTAACGAACGCAGTAAGCCATATAACGTATTTTACAATAAATGCAGTATATTCAAATCGAGAAGTCAACTACACACCAGCAACCGAACACAATAAACACAAGAAATAAAATCTAATGGAACGTAAAGAGACTTCTTTTACTTCATTCTCACTACTTGGAACGAATCGTAAAACTAAAGGTAAATTGAAATTGAGGAGGGCCGGTCGTATCCATCGTACGTTGGAGAACCGAGGCGTCGCCGCGTCAACAGAGCCCCTAACACGAACGCGCGACCTAAACGTTACGAAAATCGAACGATTTTTTTGTCAAAAATACAGAGACTCTTGGTCAACATTATTGCAACAAGCACAATAAGTATCACCCATCTTTTCATATTATAAAACAAAGTCGCTTTTTGCGTTTGTCTGTAAGTCCGCGTTGTTCATCTAAACCACGCAACAGTTTTTGACGAGGTTTTCACCATCGTTTAGAGAATTTATTCCGGAAGGTTTGTGTGTATAATACGTTAATATTTAAGTTATGTTTACCTAAGAAATCTCGATGTTTTGTCAAGTCGTAAAAACCGTGCGAAGCAGGAGCGGGCCGCTAGTACTCGTAGATACATTATTGAGTGTTAAAACTACGTAAATATTTTGTGTGAAACAAGTATTTTATAAAGGAATCTGTGTTTAGTTTACTCCGCACTTTTATTCTAGGCCCACGCCCTAAAAAATTTAGGCTTTATAGGTAAATAAAATCTTAAATTTCCTACTGCCTGTAATGACGAGTCGTCACAGGGCTTTACCTGTCGTACCTACTTCAATAGAGCCCCCTAGATAATCATCTATTTGTGACAAGTTTACACAAGCACTAGTTTCTGAACGGTTGGGTCTGTCCGTCCACACCGGCCCACACGTGACCCGTCGGTTACCGGATACAGTATCCCTTCCAAATTATTCAAAGGATCAGGATTTTTCTAGAATGAAATCATACAAATACAAATATACTCTTTTTTCGTTTCGCGACAAACAATCAAATTATAACTCAGTAGCTGCGCCCCGCATTTTCACCCCCATAAGCATCGATCCCGTGGGAATATCGAGGTAAAAAGTATTGTATGTGCCAACCCAGGCTATGGTCTACCCATGTGCCAAATCTCGTCATTCGTTTTAGCGTGAAAGCGTAACAAACAAACTCACTGTCGCATTTATAATATTAGTTAGTATGCCGTGGTCAAATTATTAGCTAGTCAGCATGCTGGTGGCTGGGCTTACTATCCAGCCTGCACCAATATACATAATAAGTATCACTACTTGTAAAGGCAAATTTAATGTACCCCAGTGTGATACTAATAAAAGCAAAACTCACCCTGCAGTTAATTAAAACACCAAGTACCGAAGCACTTGATAAAGCCATCGTGCTTTCGACCAGTCCATCAATTCAAACAACCCACTCATACCGACAGGTACCGTACACGTAATTAAAAACAAAATGAGTGTCCCCAGTACCTATATACCTATAGGTACATACGCATACGTCCGACCTTTTAAAGGGTCAGGATTAAACAGTAATGAAGTGAATAATCCTTACGAAGCGGCGCGGAAAATTATACGAAATTTCATTTCTAACAAAAATGTTGGAATGGAAACGATTCGATGATCGTCCCCGTAATTAATCTTTGCATTTCGATTTCTGAGAGAAAGTTGGGAACAATGGTTGCTTCGGTTGAGGGGTGAGCAGAGCTGTAAAGGCTGAAAAGATAACTCTCAAGTGTTTCAGATGTATCCGAAAAAGGTTACTGAAAACCAGAAAAAAAATTATAGTAAAAGAGCTTCCTGTGATGACAGAGTCGTTGTTTGTCGGGGAAATACTACAGCGAAACTATTTCTTGGAATGCCAATTCTTCTTTAAGTATACGCTCTCGATAATATATTAGCTGTTAAATACTGTACAAAATACCAAGTCAATATTGTGATAAACACAGCAAACGTCAGATTACAGTCCCACAAAGTTACCTATACAAACTGCAAAATTCCTAAACATTCACTCAACGCAATCAAAATGTAATCGCATTATTCAGCATAACTCGATATTTGCCGATACATGAACTGAATCAAAATTGAACAGAAGGCAACTCGCAAACTTTGAGCAACAGTCAAATACAATTTGCCAACTAGAGGCATTAGAGCTCTCACATTTTTAATGCTACCAACTTCTACAGAGCTCTTCAAGACAATGCTTCTGATTTTATAGTTGAACTGCTCGATTTTTGTTCGAAAATTTCCAAAAAGTTGGGAAAGCAACGTTGATATAAATCGGTTCTTTGTGATTGTATGGTTTCTTAGTAGTTCCATAAATATTTCAGGGGTTGTATGGTGAAGGTACGTGCTCGCGAGGAGCACAAACATGTCCATTAGTCGCGAGTTGAGCACATTTTTCGCAATTTCCTGCGGTACGAGACGCTCGACTGGGACTAAATTTTTCAATGCTCCCGCACTAATCTAGTGTAGCTGCCATGTGTTTACGTTGCCTTGCACCGGCGGCGATATTTTATATTTTGCGTTTTCGTTTGCACCTATTTCTGAGTTTACTGACGCCAGCAAATTATTGTTCACTGCATGATTTTGCAACACATTTTTTTATAACAAATGTTTGGTTTTTTATAGTATGCGTTTTGTCAGGCACCATCTCCAGTTTTTAAATTTTAATTATTTATTTCAGACACGTGATCCATTTTTTTTAAAGAATACTTAAGAATACTTGAGAATTATGTTACTATCCAAACATTCAAATACACACCACAATCATACTATTATAACAAAAATTAAAATTAAAATGCAATTATGGAATTGACTCCAGAGAGAAGTTCTTTGCATCTTTTCTAGCTATTAAACTTTCTGCAACCAATACACTTTGTAGGTACATTTGCCAAACGACGATAAATTATAATTATAACACAACTTTCCCTTCTAATGTCTAAGTTCAAAGACATATTAAACCCAAAAGATCTCAAATACGCTAACAAACTTGCTAACAAAAACGAACAACGTGTCAAATAACTTATAATCCCGACTCTCAACATGGATACCCTCTCAAAAGCGACCTACTCGCAAACGAACGCGCATTAGCAGGGAGAGCTAGACAAATTAACTGAAGGTGATAAGTTGCCAACTGCGGGCAAGAAACACGGGGCAATAAAAACGTTGCCCAGCTTCTTATGAGCAGGCGATAAAAGTTGGAAATACGGAACGAAGAATAGGTACCTTAGTGCTGCTGAATGCTGGAATGGCATGAACTGTTAGGTACACATAGAGCTAAATTATGTTCTAAAGTTGAGATCAATACTGATGTCAGTTTTCAGGGTATTGATTCTTCGAAGGTGTAAATTCAGAACGAGGATTTGGTTTCTCCATAAGTTTTTCCTTTCAGTAACTGCAAAATGATGTTGTAAGTGTATTATACCGTTTTTATAAGGTATTTTGCCTACTCGATTTACCCTTCTAAACTTCTTCATTATGCGAAATCACCGCTCATGTTTGCCCTGCAAATGAGTCTAACATTTTTCATAATTATGACACCAGAATAACCTAAATGAAATTTATATCTGTCAATTTAACGCAACTAAACAGTATTTTCACTATAAATACCTACATAACATTAACAAATACTTCGTTGTTATTCGATAAACCCCAAGTCCAGGGGTAGAATATTAAGCAGCTGGAACCAAACTGGACTGGGTAAATAAACAACCGGCCTGCGCCTCGGAAAACAACGTAAATCCGTACTCTGACCCAATATCACCGGATAGTGATCTACCTTACTTTATTTTAGGTAAATGATATGAGAAATCCTGTATATGCAAGTTTTTTAATAGGGTTCCGTATCAGACGGGTGCGAAACGCAACCCTATTACTAAGCCTCCGCTGTCCGTCCGTCCGTCTGTCAGTGGACTGTATCTCATGAACCGTAATAAGTAGATAGTTGAAATTTTCACAGGTTGTGTATATCTATTGCCGCTATAATAAAAAATAATAAAAATGAAATAAAGTTGATAATTAGAGGTGGTCCCCATACAAGAAACGTGTTTTTTTTGGCGTGTTTTACTCGTTCTTAATACGATACGAAGCCACAAAAAGTTCCGTACTGTATTAAGATCAAGTCTGACTCGAAATTGGCCGGTTGCTTGCCTTATTTTTCTTCCTTGCTTTAAATTAACTTCCTAATAAATAAAGGTATTTGTTGAGATGTTGTCAAGGATATTTTCGCTAAATAGTGAACTGTGAAGTTTTCTTCCTACATCTAAATTTGCGGAGTCTATGGCAATCTTGGAGAGCCTTATGCCCGTTTCCACTAAGTGGCACCTAATGTAATAATAGTCCTGCAGACCGAATTTCGGCCATGGCGACCTATCTCAGCGGAGACCAGTCTTCGACGCGAAAGGTTCAAGTGCACTCTCTTTTTCCTCACTCTCATAGTCCGACTGCCCCGTTGGTTCACGGGTTGCAAGCGCGAGTCCTGAGCCTGGGGTCCTAGTTTCGATTTCGACCAACGGCTGAACGTGCTTTCCGAGGCACGGAGGAGTCTCGGTATGTAAAGATGGTCACCCATCCACGGCACTTAAAAATCAAACAGTGCAATAATCTTTAGGCATTATGATAAATATCGTCTAGTGATAGTGAAAACGGGTATTAGTTTTACCCAAAAACAATCAATTACTAGTACAGACTACATAATTATGTCATTAAAATACGTATTCCAAAAAAATGCATTCCGTAACTCAGTAACTCTCAAAACACACACCAATATTTCTTTGCACACCTTACTACACCACACACACACACATCTACACCCCATCGTATACAGATCACAAATGAATTCACTAAAAGGGTTCTATTCACGCTCATTCCGACCAGAACTCCTAACAACCAGTGATCCATAGCCCACATGTAATTGAAAACGCTGTTACAGAAAACCCAGCGCAGTTTGAACTAGTCTAGAATTTTCTAAACATTGCTAGGAAAGCAGGCGCAGTCATTAACGTTACTGCCTACTGCCTAACTACCACTCGGTGTAAACGAGGCAAGCCTTGCATAGAATGTGCGGAATCTTGGCTGAGCTGTTTGTGAGTGTTTTCGTGAATAGAATGTTTAAGGCGGTATTTTTTTGTTTTGTGAGTATTTGTGAATCTAAACTATTATCATAATTATAAAGAGAAGCAGTAACTTTGTACTAAAAATTATAACTATGTTGTAACTATATGTAAACCATATGTATTTTACTGTGTAAACATAAATAATAAAATAAATAAATTAAGAGAAAAGATTTGATTTTTTGTATGTTTGCTTGTTACGCTTTCACGCTAAAACGGCTGAACGGATGTAGATGAAACTTGGCACATGGGTAGACCATGATCTGGGTAAGGACATAGAATACTTTTTGTCCCGATATTCTCACGGGATCGATGCGCGTGAAATGGTGTTTGTTGGTAAGCGCATCAGTTTAGAACGGCTGGACCGACTTGACAATTTTTTGTTTTAAAATGTTCGTAATAGTCCGAAGCAGGTTCTTACATGGAAAGAAAATTTGAAAGTTAAAACATCTTTCCATTTCTGTCAATCGTTTGAAGATGACAGAGACAGAATGATGGTCTAAATACGTTTAGAAAAAGGAGGAGGTTCTATGTTCGTAGCGTATGTATGTTTTTTTTAAATGTATTTCCAGCGATTTCTCCGTCAATTGTGGACTGATTTTGAAAATTATTTTTTGGTTTGAAAGGGTATGCTTCCAAGGTGGTCCCGTATACTAACTTTGCTTGGATACTTTTTATGTAAGTTAACTTCAATAATGCGTATTTTTTCCACTTAGTCTATATGGATGATAAGTTCCTGTCACTGTTATTTACATAGCAGGTAGTAGTATTCGAATTTGTGTGGGGTAGGCACTAGGCACCAAAACTAAAAAGCGAAAAGAAAACTAAAGACTTCGAAAAAAACCACTACAAAGTGAAAAATAACTTTAATTTCGGAAGTTGGTGGCAAAAACGAAGAGACAAAACCAAAGACACCGACTTCCGAAATTAAAGTTATTTTTCACTTTGTAGTGTTTTTTTTTTTTGTGATTTGTGCTGTCAGAGGGCCTTAATGTACGATTAAAGAAAGTAATGTATTATTCTGATAATTAATTTATAGGTAAATAGTAGGTACCTTTATCTATACATATGTGTTTCTTTTAAATACCTAGGTAATTGTTATTAATAATAATAATTCCTTTATTGTCAGGCAACTAAGGCCCATAGATAAAATACACAAAATATTTTTACAAAATAATAAACTAATACATAATTATTAAAATTTATAATATATTAATAACTAAGTAGTACGTTGGGTCGGTGACGTATTGCGCTGAGTCGAGGTGTCACGTAGCCTAGGTGCAACAATAGCATCTTTGTTTCAAAATGAAACAATGAAATAAAATCCGTAAGCGTAGGAGCTTAGCTATTGATTGCTGCATCGCGGATCGTACATTCGAATAATTATAGGTTACTTTGTGCTTTAGTGTGATGACCAGTACCCTAATTTCGTAATACACGATCAATCAAAATCTGAATCCTGATTGGTAATCCATTGCTCCTTATGAACGAAAAAAAAGATCTGCTCAACAACGTAAATAACGCAATGAATGTTGTTGAACCGTCAAAATTAAACAGATTAATCGTTTACAAAAATGTGTTACGTAATTAGGTAGCCGATTTGTAAAAATACCAAAATTTGTGACGAAATTACTGGAGCACAAAATTTGATTATAGCAGCACACTTTTTACCTTAAAAACAACCACTTCACTATTACATACAATACTACCGATAAAATAACCTCGACCAGACTAGATTTATTCGGAAAATAAATCAAGGTGGTAGGCCCATTTTTCCTTGTTCCCATTATAGGGGTGTGAACGGTAGAGAGTGGAGTACCGTGGGCCATTTGTACCATAATTTCACACGACGGATACAGCAATGGCGGCAAACAACCTTTTGTTTCAAGCATCAAATACAGTTTTTGTTCTCGAACAATGCTTCTGTTAAAAACATAGTTGCTCACGGAAATAGTTCGCTGTTTTATACAGTTTTAAAAGATCGGGAAGTTGTTTTCTTTTATGCTGAAGTTGAAGTTTGATGTGCAGGTTGTATTGAATGGTCGTTTATTTATGAAAATGTAAAGAGAAATGGCAACTTACAAAAATATTGGACTAGATCAATATTTAATGCACCTGTACAGGTACTCGTATGTCTGTTGTTAACCCTCCGAAGTCAAGTATTCAATCTTTTAATCTGCCTTTGCCCAATTATGTTGGGGTCGGCTGAACACCAGTATTTTAAATGGACTGACTGCCTATCTGACTAATAATAATACCACTCAGTAAGACTGGTTGACAGACTTTTGGGCTTCTGACGACCAGTTACAATTGTCAAAAATCCAAGAATGAGAGCCGGGGCCCACGACTTAACGTGCTTTCCGAAGCACGTAGGAGTCTCGGTATGTAAAGATGACCGAAACTAAATACTATGCTTTTTAAATCAGTGGGTTTTAGTAAATAGTGCGACAAGCAGGGTTTGAATTTGAACCTACTCTCTAATGTTCTACGTAAACATTTGAAAAGAGGTTCAAATTCAAACCCTTTTTTTTTTTTTTTTTGAGGATGGGAAATCATCAAATGACTTCTCCCGCTCTGGGCAGAGCGAGAGGGTGTGTCAGACTTTTACTGACTAAAACCCACCCGTGTTCCTTCCGTTGCCTGTGTGCCAGGGCCGCGTTATCCCTTTCGGACAAACCCGCAACCCCAGCAGGCATTGGTCTTTCGACCCCGTCGGTTGGTGCTGACATCTCTATGAGGCGCGCGTGGAACACAACGCGCCGTCGACACGGGCCTGGTCCTTATCGGACGGCGAGCTGCCCATTGCTCACCGTCCGCAAGCCCGCGCTTACGGTGGCCGGAAGTCGGCTCTCGACTCCCGACGCCCGGGGTGTCTCCTGCGGCTACCAGGGCCGCGAGGGCGTGCAGCTTGCATCTCCCTCGCGCGCTCCGCCTCCTCCTTCGCGAACATAACTGCTTCGCAGAAGGAGGTGACGGCCTCCCATGCACTCTCGCTCCGAACCATGGCCTGAACCAGGGCCGGACGCGAGAGATCGCCGCCGCCGATCGCCTCCGTGAGGACACGGCGGTGCTCCGCCCAAGCCGGGCAGACCTCCACCGTATGCTCCACCGTGTCCTCCGGGCGATCCACACAGTGGTGACACCCGGGCGTGTCCTCCCGCCTTACGCGGAACAGGAACCTCCCGAAACAACCGTGTCCGGTGAGGACCTGCGTCAGGCGGAAGGTGAGGACGCCATGGCGCCTCTCAAGCCACTCCTCATAGAGGGGACTTATCGCCACAATTGTGGCGTGCCCAGCGCTGGGTTGCAACAATTCAAACCCTACCGCGTACCTAGCCTGAAATAGTTTAAAAACAAAGACACACGTTACACCATCAACAATAATAATAACGTTTATTTGGACTTAAGAGCGATTTTTTCTGAAATTGGGCAAGCTCGCAAATAGCTGTCAAATATTTGCCTGTTTTGATTAATTTGGCAATATTACTGTATGGAATTATGAAATGTGGCTAATTAGTGAACTAGAATATTAATAATTAATTGCAATTATAACACTGAATTTGATGTTGTAACCGTTTTAGGTGTAAAAAAGGCATTTGAAAAGTTTCCAAATACTTAAAAAAAAAACTAAAACGAAATATTCGGTGTTACTATAGTAATTATTGCATTGCGACGTTGCCCACTTTCAGAATAAACGCTCTTAATATACGCAAATCTGTCATTCCTTGAAAATTGTATGAAATGGCTATAACACGGCAAATTGACAGAGAGAGTCGATTTGATACACAATTCGTTTCCCTGACTGTATACACGGGAATGAAGTCACAGGCGACA
Source organism: Agrochola lota (assembly GCA_947364205.1). Lineage (NCBI taxonomy): Eukaryota > Metazoa > Arthropoda > Insecta > Lepidoptera > Noctuidae > Agrochola > Agrochola lota. The sequence continues at coordinate 10,979,980 of OX376235.1, read as the reverse complement.
TAGCCGTATTTGTACCTACCTATCCGTCACTGGTCTTAATTCATGGATCCTAATTACGTGGTTCCATGAAGTTCAGACTGAACTTGGTGTATGGCCGAGCTAAAGAAATAATTTACAATCTGCGGGTGCAATGAATGCGACTTTAGGAAACGTATACGCCCGATTTTTTGTAGATCAACGACAAAAAAATCGCAATAATAATGATATGACATTTGTACGTAAATGCGTTTTTTTATCAAACAGATGATGTATATACCAGTCACCATAGACACAAAAATTGTGTGAGGTCGCAAAAAACCTCTAAAAGGTGCATCGTACATATAAGTCACCCTCCCATTCATATTTAAAGTATAAAAAATTTGCTACCATTTGAGCGCAACCGTAGCCCTGTAGGTCCAGTAAAACCTGAGATACCGCACTTCAAACATGGGCCATTTTCCCAAAAATGTTCAAAATTCAGTTTAGTTTTAGCCGTCCTCCGAGCAGGATATCGGTTAAAATTCTCTTTCTACGAGGAAAGCCATGGGATATAAAGGGCGCATCACTACGACTGTCACCCAAATCATGGTGGAGATGGTCATAGTAAGATGTTAGGCGTCCTTTCAAAACAGCCAGACCTTCTTGACGCGTCTACAACGTTTCTCAACCATGACGCCACTCAGAGGAGGTGGGACCTCTGCAGGCAACAAATGACTTGTAACAATATATGGTGGGGAAAAGACGACTCTCTCCACGCCCTCCGTTACGGGATATTTGTCCGATCTGCTGCCAACGCCAACGTCCACCTCGCCTGTCTGCCCTAAACGAAGAGACTGCAACATTCCTACAGAACCTACCTCCAAGTGCAGAAGTAGTTGAGGGTAGAGGGAGAGCCCACAACTTGAGGATGGACAAGAAACCAGCAAGGGCTGACACCAGTGACCTCAATCAAGGAACCAGTGTCGCTAACCCTGCTCAAATCCCATCATGCAGTAGCCAGAAATGGTGCGGAGGAAGGAGATCAGGAGGCCAGAGAGCTGTGCTCTCTACGAAGTTTGTCAAGACTTGCCTGAATACTCCTCCCTTCGTGGTGCACCACTGCCCAACCCTTCGAGAAATACAGGCGTCATGTTACTTTAATGTTTATGTGTATAGTTTAAAACTTATCACCCATTGATGACAAGACATATGTAGTATAAGACACTATGACAAGATCCGTCGCGACTTCATACAAAAGTGGCTTGTATGCGCAACCCAGCGCCACCACTTAAAGAAATATCCGGCTTCCCCATTCCTTTTACCGCCTGCGTATTTTATAATACTGCACTTTCCCGGTTTTAATTAAACTCCAGCTAGTTCAAGTGTATTTTTACTGAATCAAGGGTCTGCAATAACTTTGAAACTTCTTATAACTCTGGGCTTTCTCATTCTTTCAATGGAATATTTTGTATGGTGAGTTTTATATTTAAATACATGTGTTGATGCTAATTTAATTACATTTAAAAAGTATTCAGCAAACTGCTAGGGGGTACCGTGTGATGTGTTAAAGCCATTTCATAATATTTCCATTGCTAAAAGGGATTGAACAACACCGGATTTAATAGCAACACCTACCTACCTCTTTTGAACCGACTTCAAAAAATCAGGAGGTTATAATATATTACCTCCTTGTTTTTTGAAGTCGGTACCCATACACATACATCACATGTATACATTTGAAAAAATACCTGCAGACGAACATATTATGTTCGTCTTGCAGGTTTAAAAAAAATGTATTTTCATCGTTATTTTCGTTAATTGTGGACCGATTTTTGAAATTATTTTGATAGAGGAAGTTTGCGCGGCGGTCCCATATTTTTATTAACTTTGCTTGGGTAGTTTTTTAGTTCGTTTCGATAATACGTAGGTAATTAATCCACTTCGTGTATCTTGAAGATGTTATAATACTTCCTTTCACCGTTGTTTACATAGATAGCAAGTCCTGGTATACGAATTGGTGTGTGGTAGGAACCTTAACCAAAAAAAGAAAAATAAAATTCGTTTTTACAAAAATAAAACAACCGACTTCCAAACAAAACACTACAAAGTGAAAAATTACTTTAATTTCGGAAGTCGGTGGAAAAAACTAAAATACAGATCCAAAAAGGGGCGTGAGGGGCCGCAGCCAACTCGCAGAGGCCCCTTACAAAAAATTAAATGGAACCAGTCACCAACCGACGATTATCCCTGTTCGCACTATGCAAGGGCACCCAAGGACAACATTATTATTAAAAAATTATATATTTATAAGATAAGATAAGTCTTTATTTGCTTAAACATGGTATACAGTTGGTACAGGCTGCTTTTCATAGAATGTCCACATGTTGAGCTATACAGAATATTTTATCAATTGCATGCAAAATAATTAATAAAGAGTTAAAGGTGAACTATAAAAAGTCGCAGATTAATTGGAAATACAATAATAATCATTCAGATTCAGATTCATCACAAACATTTTCATTAATACCTGTACAAACACATTTTATATTTTCAAGTTAAGAGGGTTTATCCTAAAAGTTGGCAATGTCACAAATTGACAAATATATTTTTTTTTTTAATTGTCAAATATTTACCTGTCTTGATTCTTATTGCAATATTACTGAATAGAAATAAGAAATGTGGCTAACTAGCTAACTAGAATATTAATAATGTTTTTTTTAATGAATAATGATTTTTTTATTTCCACACAGTAATATTGCCAAATTAATCAAAACAGTGAAATATTTGACATCTATTTGCGATGTTGCCCACCTTCAGAATAAACGCTCTTAAAGAAATCATTAATGTCATAAAAATGATATCCATTCAGCCATTTATATAGTTTATTTTTAAGTGAGTTATGATTATTTAATAATTTTAGTTCTTTATAAATTAATTCATATCCCCCCATAATATATTATTATAATATTATTATATTTTATTATTATTATATTTTTATTATTATATTATTTTTTTATTTTATTATGTATTTCCTTTAATATTCATTCATATAATTGGATTCAAAAATAAAACCGCAGAGTAATCACACCATTCACAACGACGGATGGTCTGGTAGCAATATAGTTACAACAAAGTGACGCATAGTGCAGAAAGCCACAATTATCTGTGGTCGGTAATGGGAATCGTCCATTAGCTTCAGGGAAATGCCTCATACACCATTACAATCATATGCACGACAATAGGGGGAAATGATACGTCTACGGGATACTCTTTTTCTTGTGGAAATATGTTTCTTCTATAAATGCTATAGTTGTCGTGATTTATTTGCATTTTTTATTCAATATTTGAAATAAAGTTCGTTAACGTTCTGAATCAATATCTGTGATCTTCAACATGAACCAATAACGAAAAACATAGTTTATTGTTTGAGTTTGAACAGCGGTGGTCTAGTGGTAACACTCATGAGTCGTAGGTTCGAACATCTTTATTTTGTGTAAATTATTTAATCAGTACTGCTCTCAAAACAGTGAAGGAAAATATTGTGAGAAAGCCGGCTTGTACTTGAACCAAAAATTTTAAGACATGTGACATCTACCAACCCACTGGGCCCGCGTGGTGGATTACGGCCGACTACCTCTCACAGAGAGGAGGCCTGTGTCCCAATAGTGGGAACATTAAAGGCTGATTATATTTTTCGGGTTCCTATAACGTAGAGATATTAGGGAAAGGGCAATGACCGAAATTGCTATGCTAAAACGCAACAACTATAGTCTACTTAAGGTTTTCGAAAAATCCCAAGGAGATTGATTAACACGTTCAGTGCCTGGAGCCCTCCTGGAGGGTTCACCTAGTCGCATATGGGATGCCGGGAGCCCTCGCAGAGGGTTCATTTTAAATGTAGGTTTTCTTAGTGAATACAGCATTATAAACCGTGAAAATAAAATCGGATGTATATTTTAACAAGATTTATTAGTTTATGCGTTGGTTTTAAAATCCAAGCATTTTTTGTTTTTTTTGAATTTTTTGTTCACAGTTACAAATATTCACAAAAAAATTAAAAGGTTGGAAACTACGTATAGTGACAAGACCCCTTAAAACACTATTTTACTACGTTTTCTAGTGTTTTATAACACGGTTTTAAACCTAATGCCGTTGACCGTCCGCGATGGTTAACTTTAGCGCAAACGTAATGCCGGCAACCGTCCCGGAGGGTTCACTTCCAAAATGTATGGCGGCATGGCGTATGAGTTCTATGAAAAGTGGGTGGAGTCGAAAGTGTTAAGCTTGTTGGTGTACAGCCAGGGAAATTATTTGTTAAGCAAATTAACACACTACATCAACGTCGAGTTGCCGTGTTATAACCAGTTGTGATTTGAATATACGGATCATTTAAATTGGTATTCAATTTGTTTAGCAATTAATACCTTTAAAAAAGGAAATTATCAAAACACTTCTCCCGCTCTGGGCGGAGTAGGAGAGCGTGTCAAACTCTTACTGACTAAAACCCACCCGTGTTCCTTCAGTGTTGCCTGTACGTTGCCAGAGGCCACGGTATCTCTTTCAGACTTTCCCGCGACCCCGGCAGGCATCGGTCCTGGCAGACCCCTTCTGTTGTGCTGACATTTCTTTAAGGCGCGCGTGGAACACAACGCGCCGTCGACCCGGGCCTGGTCCTCATCGGACGGCAAGCTACCCATTGCTACCGTCCGAAAGCCCGCGCCTACGGTGGCTGGGAATCAGCCTGCGATTCCCGACACCCAGGGCGTCTCCTGCGACGGCTAGGGGCGTAACGGCGCGGAATTTGCCTCTCCCTCACGCGTTCCGCCTCCTCCTTCGCGTTACTGCATTACTGCTTCGCAGAAGGAAGTAACGGCTTCCCACGCCCTCTCGCTCCGTACCATGGCCTGGACCAGGGCCGGGACAGAGAGATCACTGCCGCCAATCGCCTCCACAAGGACACGGCGGTGCCCCGCCCAAGCCGGCCAGACCTCCACCGTATGCTCCACCGTGTCCTCCGAGCAATCCACACAGTGGTGACACCCGGGCCTTTCCTCCCGCCTTATGCGGAACAGGAACCTCCCGAAACAACCGTGTCCGGTGAGGACCTGCGCCAGGCGGAAGGTGAGGATGCCGTGGCGCCACTCTAGCCACTCCTCAAAGTGAATTAATACCCTTGACTTTACATTAATGGACTGTGATTTTCACGTATAGGTTCATAAATTACCTCATACAATAAATCCTTACTTGCTGCTCTAGGTCGTCGACACTTCTTACTTATCTTAATTTATTGCAAGCCAGTTTAATTTAATTTCGGCTCAGCTTTATTCCTAGAACCATATAGTATGAAAACGTTTTTGATAGCAATTTTACTAATGTAACTAATTGGATGAAGAGATAAACAGCTGTAACTACGTCACAGGCTGACGTAATCAATTTTCTTTAACTAAGAAATCGCCTTGTCCAACAAACAAATACAACAGTTGAATAATTTTCAGGCGTGTGCACATGAACGACGCTCACCTATTTTGTATGGAGATTGGCTCTCGAACGAACAACCATCTTGGTACTCATTTTGTACCGTGCTGGCGGCCAGCGGTGCCAAACCAAATAGCAGCAGAAAACTTTGTATTTTTAAGTATAAAGTAACTATTAAACCTACATAGTCAGACTATTTCAAAAAATTTAACTTTGTGTAGACCGCTATCTTTTTCTAGACACAAACTAAGGCATGTATTTTATCGAACCTCAAATATGTCATTCCTATTTTGCGCTGCTAAAAATATTATTGAACACTGTAATAACTATTTTGGGATCCTAAAAATACTCAATAGGTAAGTAACTGCGACCAACTTGGATGTAGCGCTCGCTGGCCGCAACCGCAGCGCCGCTCGCTTTGCTCGCTCGGCTCGCGCGCGGTTCTTCACAGTTCTAATCTAACTTTACCCATCTGGTCGAAGAGCCCTAGCTTAGTTACTGTGACGAATTCAGCTCGCGCGTGGTTATTCACAGTTCTAACCAAACCTAACCCGTTTGGTCGGGGTACCCTAGCTTAGTTACTGTGACCAACTGTGAGAAAAGATAAGAAAGATAAAAAGAGTATTATAGAGAGGATTATTATGAGGATTAGAGGATTTATTTAAAAAAGTTCGCATCATTAGAAGCCCAATTTTTTTTTGAGGATAAGTTAATACTTTGGTACTCAGTAGTCTGTGTATAAAAGACACGTCAAAAACTCATACAACTCAAGTAAATTAAATATTCCGTTTTAGAGGTTCCAACCTAAAAAGGAAAAACGGATCCTTTGTAAGATCACTTTTTTATCCGTCTGTCACGGAGGTTTATCTTAAGATCTTTGCAATATTGGAATTTGTGTTTTTATAGTAATATATTAATGACCATTGCAGTCTAAAAACAGTCTAAAATTAGTGCAGTGCTAGCCCAGTGGTGTGACCGTCGGACTATCGAGTTCGAACCCAAGGCGCACCTCCGGCTTTTCGGATTCATGTGCATATTGTATAATTATCACTTGGTTTAAAAACGGTGAAGGAAAACATTGTGTGAAAACCTGAGAGATATTTCTTGAAGTGAATCCCAGTTTGAGGCCCATGTGCAGCTTTGAAACTCTGACACCAGGTTAGTCACTAACCACACGAAACGAAGAATAGTCTAAAAACGTATTACGTCAACATCACTTCAGCTATTTACGCAAAACAAAAGACTCTAAAAAAAACAAATCATCAACGTTTCCGACCACAAACTTCATCAACATCAAAACACATAAACCCTCTTTCATTTCCGTATTGCAACGCAACCAGCTCAGTTTCACTTTGAGGATTACAATCACGGCAATGAATGCAACGCCATCCCGCACTGGATGACTGCAAGACAATTGTATGACTGCACACGTGCCCAGATAAACGTAACGGGCTCAATAGGCTGTCAGCCAGTTTGAATACACCCGAAGTGTATGGCACAGACCTAATTAGGTTACTGAAACCTTCTGTTGTGAAAATTGCATTGTTTTATATGTGGTTCGTTGTAAATTTTGAAGTTATAAAAAAATCAACCCTGGTTCATCAACGATAAAAGTTCTGATAAGTCAAGAGTTAAAAAAACGTAGTTTTTTTTAAGATTTAATTATAATATCGGCAAGTTCTTTTATCTGTTTGCAATAAAACGGCCTCCATGTAGTAATTTACACAAGATCAAACTCAAACTCAAAACATTTATTTCAAATAAACCAATTACAGGCACTTTTGAATTGTCAAAGATGAAGCTAGTTGCTCATTCCATAGCGTAGTAGGTACCTATGGAGAAGAACGGGCAAGAAACTCCACGGACACTCTTTTGAATCAAAATATGCTTACAACATATTAGTTACATCATTCATGTTAAAATTAAACATGTGAGAACAATGCAGAACGTCATCAAAATTCCTATCGTGGTAAACACGATTGTTTTTGAGCAGCATTATTTTGCTCCGATAACAATATTCTATGATTGCCATATGGATCAGAGACTGCAATGCATGTTTCCTTTGAGTATCTATTTCATCAGATAGGTCCTGAAAAATTTTGTTTGCATTTCAGCAATCATTATTTTAGTAGGCTTCCAATAAACTAGTCTCAATCAAAACAAAGGCCCCTATATCTAATGTCAGTGAACTTCGACGCTGTAGTCCGGCGGCATCAAATTTTTACATCAATACACAACTTTTGCTTTGTTTTGTATCGGCGAACGGACGGTTGATTAAACAGGCTTACACTGATCCTATACTACTGCGAACTTAGACAGAGCGATTGTAAACTTTATGTCGACGACATAAAGGCTTTGTTAAGTGCATTAACAGTGTTGGTATCCCTGCTAGTATACGCTTTGGAAGCTCCATGAGTCCCACTTACTGACAGGTCGATAATCCCAGCTCGACGGGACATAATCATGGTTTGTGCTGGCAGTACATGCAAGCTGGGCTGGACACTTTAAACTATGCTGCCGATAATCCGCGTTTATTTCTCAAAAGCAAATCTATGTATTCAAACGAAACTAGTAAAAAACGGGTAATTTTTTTATCAATATTTGACTGTTGCTACAGTTTTCAATGTTGTATCAGTTTTTTGGTACGTACATAACTGACTAACACCCAGTTGCACAGACAAACATTAATGCTCCATACGTAATGAATCATTAACGCAAATGGTTTAATTAATTTCATCAAAGAACTTCAACAACTTCTGCTTTCTGCAACAAGTTAATGAAAGATTAGTATTTAATGACAGCTTTAAAAGTTAACGTTTATTTCTGCAACTGGCTAACAGTGTATTACCGTCATAAACATCCAATAAACGTTTATTCCCGCAGTAACTAGTAAGTAAAATACTTACAGAAAAGTGCACATCAAAATCACTTTTCCATAAGACTTTTATTAAATTTAAACGATAAACACCTAAATTCCTTAAGAAATCGATCGTTTCGATACCAATTAGTCCGAAAATCTCGGAGTTAAATCACGATAATAATCAGCGATACCTTTCCCCAATTACCCGTAGCGAGGCAGTACCTCCGTCGTCGGAAGTCGCGCCACCTACCGGAAATTGCTCAGCCACCATCAAGTCGCGCTTCATTTCACACTGACAACGCTCATCGGCTGCAAGCAACCAATTCCTTATAGTTTCCTACGTAGGTATTACTCGTGTAATTACTCTATCAGACTTTAGCTCAATAATGATTGAAAATTGTTTGTTGTTTGTTTGTTTCAGAAATAACTTATTTTTGGGCAAGATGAGAAGGAACCGTACAAGAAGACAAACACTGAGGCTTTGTGGTATGGACTGCTCATCTTAAGCACTGCAGAACCGTGTAACTTCAGATTGTATGGGTGTTGATTTCTTTAATAGCAGTTAAATGTGAGTAGCTAAAAGTGGCATTAGAATAACGATAAGTTACACATTATAATATTTTTAAACGGACGGCGTATGGAACAGAAAAATTCCATAAACGTAAGAAAATTATAACTCCGAAAAACAATAAAATACACAACCTCGTGCTGAGTCGTAATTTCTTCAGCACAGCCCCATAAAACAAGTCTATAAATAAAATAAGCTAAGTATAAATTAATAAAAAACACGTTCCACATTATAATGGAAAGTAAATATCGTCTAATATACTGAAGTACATTTTCTTTGCTGCTTTCAACAAACGTACAAAAGTGAACAGAAATAAATACTGTTTATTTCAAACAGTACGCCAACTAAATACATAATTCGTCGTAGTGCTAAGGCGGCCAAGTTTAAGGTTGTAATACGTGAAATAGGTACAAAGTTAGTGTACTTCTAGAACAAAGTAGGTGAGCTACTCTCCCCCCTTCTTATAACATAGAGGAATGAGCGAATGGAGTGATTAGAAAATATAAGCATATAAGCGAATGTAATTCGTTCAAAGGGTGTTGCAGCATTTGTCACCAATCGTAATAACGCAATGCAGTTTTATAACCTGACAACAATGGGATATCAACCCACGGTGGGTTGCCGAATTTAGAGGTTTTGGTTGACAGGTGACCAAATGAGAACACCGTACTTAACACTGCTTGGCGAAACAGATAAGAATAAGAATAAAATTATTTCGCAAAGTTCACATTCAAGTGGATTGAATTCCTAGACCTCACACTATCTGTGTTGTGAGATCCAGGCTCATTCGTTCCGTTAACAATTTTATATGTATAAAAAGGTAGGTATATTTAGAAAACTTAAATAATAGATACATTATGAAAAAGAATGTATGCGTATGCATAGTGCTGTGAGTTGTGTTAATTTTGTTGGTGTTGTAAGAGTGTCTGTATGTTATAGATATGTTAGTGAGTGGACGTGTATTTATGAATTCTCAATGTGTGCACTGAGAGTTTTTACTTAAGCTAAGAAACTTTCTGTCATGTCGTAGTCCAATGAAGAAGATATACATAGGTATGGTGACAATAATAAAATTATAATACTTCCCCGGAAGTCCCTTTCAAAATGTGACTAGAGCTGAGACTCCCGTGGAATTGGGATTATAATAGGAAGGTATGATTTTGGGAAGAATTCTTAAGCAAAACATTAGCACTCCACTAATTTACCTACTCCTAGTTTAACGCCGATTTACGATCCCTGTTTTTCCCGCAAACAACCAACTTGCACATTTTATGTGGCTTTCCTCTAGCGGAGTTTATAAAACCGTAAGAATATCATGGAATATTTACACACATACGTCAACTGTGGAATACTTGATATTTATGCACCGATGCAATGTTTTACATAGACTTTGTGTGGCTTCTAGCTGTATTTACTCTGTAAATAAAACAGCGTTCGGCCACCGGCTTCGTTGCCACAGAAAAAGAGAACAAAAACCATAACTGTGTAAAAATGCTCATCAAAATGCACAGCGCAGTTTTTGAGATTAGTGTGTACCTACTGAACTCACATATATAAACGATGGTGACTACCGAGATGACGACTAGTAGTACCGGGAGCCCTCCTGGAGGGTTCACCTAGTGGTATGACATGCCGGGAGCTCTCGCGGAGGGCTCATTTTAAATGTAGGTTTTTCTTAGCGAATAAACATGATAAAATGTGAAAATAAAATTTGATGATTATTTTAATAAGATTTATTAGTATATGCGCTGGTTTTAAAATCCAAGCATTTTTTGTTTCGTTCACAGTTACTAATATTCACAAAAAAATTAAAAGGTTGGATACTACGTATAGCTACAAGAGCCCCTGAAAACACTATTTTACTTCGTTGTTGATGGTTAACGCAAACGTAATGTCGGCAGCCCTCCCGGAGGGTTCACTTCGAATATATATGGCGGCATGGCGTATGATTTCTATGAAAAGGTGGAGTCGAAAGTGTTAATGATTTTATTGTAGGGTACGCAATATGTAACCAATTATTTTATAAGTGATATCAATGTCCCCATTACTGGGAAACAGGTCTCCTCTTTGTGAGAGGGACTGGGCCATAATCCACCACGCTGTCCTAGTGCGGGTGGGATGTCACATGTCTTCGAAGTTTTTGGTTCTCGGACATGCCAATTTCTTCACGATAAAGCATCGTGAGGATCACGTTCGCCGTTTTGAGAGCAGTGGTGATGAAATAATTTACACTACCTATCGCGGTATAGTAATCTTATTCTAGATGCATCGTCTTCACATATAATTATATAATTAATGTATGCAAAATATTGTAAAAACATTTTAAAAGAGTAACGGTGGAGTTTCTTGCCCATTCTTCTCCATACGAAAACTACCTTTTGGAAGGGGCGACTAGAATCAATTCTATTTTTTGTAAACTTGACGTTCATAAGTGCCTTTTATGTGCCTAATTGAAATAAATTGTTTGACTTTGACTTTGACTTTGACTAAGTAAAGCGCCTGTCAGGATTAGAAACTACGACCGCGAACTCATGAGTCGCGGCCGTTACCACTGCTCAATTCTGACTGGCCGGCAAAAGCTGATGATGCTGCTAAAAACTGTGATACTTGGAATTCATTGCTACATAAATTCGCCTTTGTGTAGAGTTTTTGCTTAGTTTATTAAGAAATCATACGATTTCAGGATATTTTTTCTAATAGCAAAACATAACATATGGAAAGTTTTATGGATTAAATAAAAAGTACCTAGTATAAATTACTTATGAATAAAAAGAAATGGAAAAAATATCTCATTAAAAATAGATCCAACATGTTTCATTCCTACATTTTTAGGGTTCCGTACCCGAAGGGTGCCAAACGAACCCTATTACTAAGCCTCCGCTGTCCATCCGTCCTTCCGTCCATCTGTCTGTCAGCGGGCTGTATCTCATGAAACGTAATAAGTAGACAGTTCAAATGAATCACAGATTGTGTATTTTTTTTGTGTATTGCCGTTATAACATTCTTATACATATTATAAAACAGAATCCCCCGCCGCGTTTGTCTGTCTGTCTGTCTGAATGCGATAAACTACTACTGAGCGGATTTTCAAACGGTTTTCATGGACGGAGTGATCTTGCGGAAGGTTTTGGTTGTGTGGCTGACATTTGCGAAGATGTCGGAAAAAATCATGCCGAGCGACTGGGAGGTTTAGGCTAACCGTATGCTGAGACGCAGGTGACGTAGCACAGCACAATACAGATTCTGCAGCGTAGGGCAGACGAGGCAGACATAGGCTGCCAACGCATGCTGCAACGCAGCTACAAAGACACACTGGAGCCCTAGCTATTACAAACAATAGACGGCTGTGCTGTGTTACCTGCGTCTCAGCAAAAAAAAACAAGTGACGATCTGCACGCGTGGTGCAGAAATCTGTGCCAGCTCTACAACGAGGCGCAGAGCAGGACAGACACATGTCTGCATGGCACGCAGCTGTCAGTACGTTCATGCATTACTAAATCTGCTCTGCCCTGCGCTGCATGGACCTGTGACACCTGTGTCTCAGCATACGCTTAGCCTTAATGACGTGCGCCGCGTAAGCCGTAAGATATACATCAAATTTATGTTTTACAGGATTGAAGATCTTAAAAAGTTCACCAAAAAAGTTCGCGATAGCATTGTCTATCTTCTAAGAAAGACCGACAGTAACCATTATTAACTTTCAGAATTTGATAAAAATTTAATTGTTATTTCCGACGCTATTTTGACCGGACATTTATTAATCCTTATTGAATAAAATATGTTATTTAAAACAGGCATTTACTTTAGATTAAAATATGCTTGCCATCATATCATTTAAATGAATAGTTTAAAAAATATCATAGATTCAAAATTGACAAAACAATCATGGACCTTTTCCTCGGCTATTAGGTATGTAATCCCGGTAGTACGTTCCCGTGGGATATTTTCCGACATTCTTGCTGGCGAAACCGCGGGCAAAAGCTAGTAAATAATACAAATTAAATAAGTTAAAAATGAAGTTTTCGGCGTTTTTCGCTCAATCTTATAAATACGGTACGGAACCCTTTGTTTGTCCAAATCGCACTTGGCCGGTTTTTCCTGTTCTCATTATTAAGCATAGCAGAGACCACAATACGAGATAACAGACTAAAGGCTTCTTCATATCCGGGAGCTAGTGCGACGTTGCAGGATCGACAGCTCATAACGTTACTTACGTGACTCTGAGAAATGAGTTTTTAAATGGATTCCCTCCGCGTATGCGACGGTGAGAGTTGTAGTTACCTCCCGGTGTTAACAACATTATAGAATAACCAGATGGGTACTGTGTGGCGGTGATCAAGTGTGTTGTGGTTTCTTGGACAGATAAGAAAGAAATTGTTAGGTAGCAGTACTTACTTTTTCGTACAAATCACGGGTTTTTAGACATTCTATCCTGAATATTTCTTCTATATACATGCATCATCTAATACAGCAGCAATAGCAGTGATAGCCTAGTGGTGTGACCGTCAGACTGCTAAGTCATAGGTCTCGAGTTCGAACCCAAGGCACGCACCTCTGACTTTTCGGATTCATGTGCGTATTGTATAATAATCACTTGCTTAAAAAACGGTGAAGGAAAACATCGTGAGGAAACCGGCGTGCTTGAGAGATATGTCTCGACGGCATGTGGAGCCAAATCAGAGGCACATGGGCGGCTTTTAAACTCTTACATCAGGTTAGTCACTAATCACACGAAAAGAAGAAGATCTAACTGAAAGACTGGCAAAATATAATCTAAGCTTTCGACTTAAACTTTTCATTGTGTTAATGATCTTCTCCCATCGACCAAACTGGCTGAAAATGAAATATATGAAGTAGATCTCATGTTACGAGCTAATTAACCTAATTTAATAATTTGTAAAAGGCGGTGTATATGAAGGAACTCGTTCCAAATATTATCTTTACGAAGAGGCATATAAACTGAACCCTTTTACGCCGGCGCTCGTCAAAAAGATAAAACTGTCGAATATCCTCGTCGCGTTAATCCCCGTCAAACGCCAAAAGATCATAAAGAAAATTTGCATAAAATTTAGTCCATTCGAAGAGAATTCGCGGCCGGCGCGGGGTTTTTTATGCGCGCACATTAGGGGACATTACGCGATACGCCTCCCACTCCCACGTTTACTGAAATAATATTTTTCAAGCTGTTGAGTTGCTTTTTATTTCGGGGCTCGCGGCAAATGAGTTTCTAAGCGTAAATAAATCTTTCACTGCCCTCTGCGGGTAAGCGGAAACTTCCATTATTATCATTTTATATAAGGCGGTGTTCGGCGGCGGGCGGCGCGGACGCGTTGACACAAACCATATAATGCTCGTTAAAGTACAACTAACCGCAGTTAAATATGGAATAGTTTGTTCGTGCGTCGGTAAACGGTTAATTTTATCTCGTTGCGGGCGGGCTCATACTGCGGCGGGATCCAATTGCTGAAAATGAATTAGTTTCTCTGTATGTTCAACGGAAAATGTTGTCCGCGCCATTTGCAATTATGGCGATCGCTTTTGCAGTGTGAGCGGTCGGTAGACCGAAGGCTTTACGACTTTCTCTTTATGTTGATATTAAAAAATGCTGTGGGTAGCAATAACCAGTATGCAAGATATTAAATTGCAGACGAAGCTAAAGCTACTATATTCATAAACCTTATTACGGACTTAAATCAACGTGATCTTTTTATTTTCAGTTAATATCGTGAACATTGAAATGCAATTTATTTCGCTCGTTATTTGCGGTTTATCTTCCTCTGTGCGAGCATATTTCAGAAACGCCACCGTTCGTGCATAATTATAGTGTATTTTTATATTCGAGTTTCCAGCTGATATTTGTGAATTCCGGTATATTTTTAAAGCTTCTTTATGGTGACCTGTATATTAAGTTTTCCGTTGACATGAACTAGGTCTGAGCGGGAAAGCCGATGTTCTGAAGTAAACAAGTGTCAACAATATCGAAGTAACCTGCTCCCGAAATAAAGTTGTTCATATCTACAGGCTGTTGTGCCTGAGACTGAAACTTAATTGCGGCTAGTGCATGTGATGATAGGTATGAATGTTTATTATTACTGAAACTTACTGAAACACTGCAAACCATGGCGTGGGTGTATTTTTCAGTGAAAGTAGGTATCCGTGATGCCCTGAATATACAAGTATTTATAGTTTTCTTGTTTAACTTTTGCGTTATCTTAGTAAGATATAGGTAGCCTAAAGTCCCCGTCACGAGAAGCTGTAAATTTTGTAAACAAAGAACTTCTACTAAGTTACGTAGCGAAATAAATAATCCCAAATTCAATCAAATCAAAGTAACATACGTGTAATACGAAACTAACGAGCTATTTCACTTGGTTCGGTGATATCTTTGTTTACAAAATGTATAGCTTCTCGTGACGGGGACTTTAGGTAATTATTCCACAAGCACTGAATAACCGAAACCCCACAAGTAAGTACTCTCCCTTTGATATAAGTATTTAGGGCAATCTGCCTAGCCTTTTCCCAACTATTTCGGAGCCGGCATCCAGCCTAACCAGTTTCAGCTGAATACCTGTATTTTAAAACCCAGGTATTTTTATTTACCTACTGCAATTTAATATCTCTTATCGCCAACCTTTCCCATTGACTCTTCATTTGATAAATTGCACGATATAAAACGATTGATGGAAACTGATACCTACATACTAGATGAAATAACGATGATTCCCGAGATTGATATTCGCAGAAATATGAATGTTGAATAATGTGAAATATTACGTCAGCAAAAGTTTAATAAGCTGAAAGCTATTTTTAATTTTCCTCAGTTGAGTTAACGTGCATCTTCGAAACAAAAATATAATAAACAAGCAGTTTCAAAAAGATGTATACATCTACAAGAGTTCATTTAATTGCTGTAGGAAATTAAATGAATCCTTGTCGTCCATAATATCGCAAACAATTATTATGAATGTATAGCAACAAAATATATTACACATTAGGGACTTAGTTGTAGCTACACATTGATACAATATTCCAATATATTGTATTAATGTGTAGCACAATTGTAGGTAATCAAATGAATTCTTGTCGATGTATACATCTTTTTGAGGCTAACAGTACAGTCTCCTGACGTACTGTACTTCCTGATAAAATTATAAATCTCGGGAGCAGTGGCTCAAGTGGCTTGGATTATAAAGTCTTAATATTTAAAATATTGTTTGTTATTTGTTTTATATAGAGTTCTATCAATGTTAATATTAGGTGTAAATAAAGGCTTGTGCAGACCAGCGCGACTTGTCGCGCGACGCGACACGAACAATACAATTTCTAAGAAAACTTCACAGTATAACAATAACCGGTGTCGCGTCGCGCGACAAGTCGCGCTGGTCTGCACAAGCCTTCAAGATTAAAGGTACTATTCAACAGCATGTCTGTTGTACTTTATAATAGGTACATACTAGTTCCATGGTCTATGGTAATAATTTGACAATGATAGCGCAATAGCAGTAGAGCGATCCAGTCTCTAATGAGCTGAAACCCGAAAACTATTTTTATACCGTGAACTTACATATTCTATACTACCTACATAAAATAACCATCCTATCCAAATATATGAGCCTATAACGCACACTATCGAATACAATAAACCTCTCGCAAAAGAATTTTCAAAAAAGGCTAACAGCTAATAACAATAACCATGATACAAATACCTCAATATCCATTTCGGCCAAAGCTCATAAGTAAAGAAAGACTGCAAACCCTTCCGTAAAAGCTGTCCGTATAAGTAGGTTGTAAAGAAACTAGGTAGTATAGGAACCCGGGTGGGTGCGGGCGCGGCGTCAAATCCACAAGTTATTCCCAATATCCCAATATCCGGCGAGACGCTGCGCTGTGTATATCACTACGGATACATGCTGCAGTCATAAAATATACTGCCAGACACCAAGAGCTAAGAAACATTGGATTACTTTGAAAAGATGTTAAAATATTTTCGTGTAGGCGACGTATTGAGCAATTTTTTGTATTTGAAAAACTACATAAGTACATTACAATTTATTTGAGGCAAGTAATATTTACCTATGTAGATTCTTGGACCGGAGTCGCAACCTTAGCCGTACTCCTCTGTATTTGATAAATTTGCATAAGCAATTAGCCTAAAACGTTCCCACTGCTGGGATACAAGTTGTTCCACCTCTGGCAATAATGGATTCGATTTTTTGGATCATGGACATGCCGGTTTCATCTAAGATTCTTTTTTTCCTAAATATCAATGAAAATCACAGTAGAATCGGAACAAAACTATGATTACGCTTATTAAGTACAGCTAAAAGCAAACATGTCACTGTCCTTATTAACGTAAAGAGATATACTAAAATCCAATCTGTGCAAGTAAAATGTAAAAGCATGTCTCTCCTCCGCATTCTGTACAGGTATTTGACGAGAAATCGAGTTAGACCCTCTTCGCATCGTATCAAAATCCTTCATTTCGTAAATCTTGGCGACGACGCAACATATGTAAGAAAATCTGAGCTACCTTCCGCACTTACCCGCGCTTACAAATCTTATTTGTGCTCGTTTCGACGAAATTCGTCTCGTGTCATCATAGTTACTTTTATTGCTTTGCTACCTGCAACCGACAGATATATAGGCAACACTGTATTCGTCTAGATAAGTATTCCACTGAATCTCTCGATCTTAGGCCCCAATTACACTATATTTATCATACAAATATGATTTCATATCTGCCAAATTATATGTTCATAGTTAAATGATGCTGTTCTTCATTTTTCATATTACACTAATAAGATCATATAAAAGTCATACTTAATCAAGATGGATAACGATTTAGCCGTGTGGTTTGGTTTAGCAATTTTTGAGGTTAGACGGATATTATCATATTTGTACGCTTGATGTCAAATAGGATACCATAACTATGATCATAGACAATATGAATCATCCTTCATAGGTTCTTCATATAAAAATGACTCTTATATCTCTGACCCAATTCCTATGATAGTCTAATAGGGCTCTGAGAACGTCTCAGGTTAAATTAAACCGGTACAAAATATATTCTCTCTTGTAACGAAAGAGAGTGGTTAGGTTAGGTTCATTTTTTTGATCAAATGAAAAACGCTTCCTTTTGGTGAAAAACACGTTTGTGTAGAAGTTAAAGCAATTCAGTTATTGCTACGGAAATATTATATTGTTATAAAGTGCCCTGAGGTGTGACGATAATAAGTGATTTAATATTATAAGCTAAGAAAAATCCGAGCACTCATTTTGAAAAAGTTGCTATTGTGACTAGGCAGCGTTGTAAATCATTCTTCTGCGGAAGACAACTGCCTGAGATCACCAATACTTCGCCAGAATTGGTGATTGTTATATTTAATTTACTATAATTGTTTGTTACATTTAATTCAATATTTTCTGTTGCTTCCTGTATTTTCTGTAGTGTATACAAACGTTGATGAAACTAAATAATCCTATTTATTAAACGAGCAATGTTTTTATATTTATAAATTTTTCCCCCCCTATTTAATCCCATTAGGTGGAGAATTTAAAAATATCCCTCGTTAGTGCTCACTTTCACTATATAGGATGGCGATTTAGTTTTCTGGATGCGTCAAGGGGGTGATTGTACCAGTCATACTAAACCACTTTGGCTATGAAATACATACACGTTTATGATTCGTAAAAATACAATTGTATAGTTTTTTTTTTACGAATAGGATATTAGTTTTATGAAAGTTGTTTAGTATGACGGGTATAATCACCCCCTTGATGGATGCAGATGTCTAAATCACCAGCCTGTATAAGGAATTATTGTGCAAAATTGTATGCTTCTAGACCCAGTAGTTTAGGCTTTGTGTTGTCTGTGACTGAATGAATACATGTATTCAAGATTTTTTATTTTTTATTTATATTTTCGACTCCACCCACTTTTGATAGAACTCATACGCCATGCCGCAATACATATTGAAAGTGAACCCTCCGGGAGGGTTGCCGGCATTACGTTTACGCTACAGTTAACCATCGCGGACGGCCAACGGCATTAGGTTTAAAATCGTGTTATAAAACACTGTAAAACGAAGTAAAACAGTGTTTTCAGAGGGTCTTGTAGTAACGTACGTAGTTTCCAACCTTTAAAATTTTTGTGAATATTTGTAACCGCGAACAAAAAAAATTAAAGACATAAAAATATTTGGATTTTAAAACCAACGCATAGACCTACTAATAAATCTTGTTAAAAAATACATCAGATTTTATTTTCACGGTTTATAACGCTGTATTCGCTAAGAAAAACCTACATTTAAAATGAGCCCTCCGCGAGAGCTCCCGGCATCCCATAAGCGACTAGGTGAACCCTCCAGGAAGGCTCCCGGCACTGAAAGTGTAATGTAGAGATGTCTACACGAGTAGTAGTATTTACGAATGCTCGTGTTTACACAGGCATCCCGGTTTATAGGCCACAACTAAGAATTTAAAACTTTTACATTTCGAAGAACACTAAAATCTATGAAACACAGCTTGGATTTTACGAAATCCAACTGGATCGTAGGTTGGCTGGAGGCTTGTCTGCAGAATACAAATCCAAGGTGATACCGGACCAGTGCACAAAGACCCCTCGTGTCTTTTAAAAATACCCTCTTACAATCCTTATAACATTAAGATGGGGGGCCGAGGGAGGTCTAGTTATGCCGGCCGCACACCAGGCGAGCAGGCGACCACCTGAGATTTCAATTTCGCGACGCTGAATAAATTTATTCGTATTTCACCGCCTCCTTTGTTGAACTTATCAACATAAAGCAATACTGGAATGGGAATGTAACGTGATTCCGTTTCTTAAATAATATCGTGTAAGTGTAATAGAATGTCCTAGTCTTACTTTCATTGGTAGATGGTGCTCGATGGGCTCGTAGGTGCGGGAGATTTCTGTAACGCATGCCATAGCGCCCGTATTCGGGGAACCGTTTTCATTAGTCGATAGGGAAACGATTGCAGTATAAGAGAATCTGTACCACACGTTTGGCACGCGTTTGAAGGCTTATTTTCATTGGTAATTTTCATTGGGTCATGTGCATAGTTTTTGCAAGAACTCCCAAATTATTGTACTGAACCCAGACGTAAATAAACCACAGTGAGCTTTGAAAAGAGCCTGTCACAAAGGCGTAGTACAAAGCAAAATCGATCATATATTTTCGGCCGGGTCTATACTCGAACCTAAATACCTATAGGTCTGCAAATAAATTCTCTGAAAATCTGTAACGAGCAATTCGTTTCAAACAAACAATTACCTCCAACCAGGATAATTGCTTTATTGTTCCAGTTAAACGATTGATAAACCGCTATCATTTTACTTGCATTTAATTCCCATTCAAGGGAATAATTACGCCGTAACGACCAAAAATAAAGCGAATGTCGAGAAAAGCTGTCAGTTTTTTTATATTTACGCAATACTGTTTGGGATATTGCCAAGTGGCTCTATCTGTTGGCCACACCGCACATCCACCGCAGAGCGTATATCACACATATTTTAATAGTGACATGACAAACAAAATCTGGCTTTATTACATTTTTTGGGCAAACTTCGGAACACTTCCATTACATTTCTCGTGCTCCTTTCTCTGAATAATTCAACATTCTCGGCGTGAGTGAAAGGGATGGAAAGAAAAGCTCCATTAAAGTGATTGCAACAAAATATGATTGTCTCTTTTTCTTCAACTTAAAACTTTTCCTTCTTCGGATATGGTTTTGCTATTATATTTATAACCATTTGCAACAATAGAAAAACACAGTAGACTACATACAGTACTACTACTTATAGTAGTTTCTCACTCATCCGACACTATTCAGCCGGATTATTGGAATATTCGAAATACTGGATTGTATATAAAAAATCAAGATAAACATAATGAACCATTTCATGATATACTAGTTTAATAAGGGACCATGTATTTATGTACTACACACTTCTTTATGACGATTACATATTATCGTACTTATCAAATTTATTTTAAAATAATCCTTTAATGAGCTTTGTGTTTTTTGCAATTTGTAGTGCTCATTTAAAAACTTTAGCTGGTGGAGGGACTACTAAATGTGCCGAAGTACTGAAGTGCCGGAAAAGTGAGACTCTACTGTATTCCCAAAAACTCGTACGAATTAAAAACCAAACTCAATTTGGATGAATAAGAAAATCGTCGACAGCATCAGAGGGAAGAAAACCGGAGAAAATAATCCACAGCGTATCTTGTGACCCGTAGCGGTAAGTGAAATGACTTATTGAGATAAATCGTTTACCGAACACTCCAAATCGAATTTCTACCAATACCCGTAGAATCATGTTTTGATTCTATATAAATCTGTATCTTTGCAGCACGTTTAAACTTTTATTTTATGTAGTTAACGGCTGTATTGTTGATGTAATGTAAGTACTGATAAATCAAATAAACTGCCTTTATAGAGCGAAACGTTATGGTCACTTAGTAGGTCATTAGAAGTTATTACTTCGAATATGGACATAAAATCGACCAAAAAATACGGTAAAGGTCGAAGAAATTGAAGAAATTAAAACTTTAAATCATTTATTGATATACATGTTAGGAAGGTAGGTAGGAATCTGATCGATGCGAGAACCACAGAACTGGTCGATGAGTCCAGTAGGCAGGCCTATGTCCAGTAGTGGACGTCTTTCGGCTGTAATGATGAGGTAGGTAGGTACAGTAAAAATAAACTCTTTAATCAAAATGTAATTTAACCAACGTTGGTTTTCTAATGCTCATAATAAATTAAAGGTTTTCAAAATCGAAATGAAAACACATTTTTTTAATTTATCATTCATTTTGTGTTTTCTTTGCAATTTCAACTAGAGAACGGCCTAATTAATTACACCCAGACTCATTAAAATAGCGTTTTGCTGAGTACTATTTTTATTTTGTGAAGCCTTTCGCCCATTTCATAACTAATACTAACGCTTTGTTGACTTTTAAGTCTAAAAGCCTTAGCTTGAAAAATAAAGTTAAATTAAACTGAAGGAAGACAATACGGTACTTAATCTGCAATAATTGATTGGATGAGTCATGATTGTGTCTCAGAGTAAACACCTTAAGCCGTCCATGATTACAGGGATGGGGAGATCCGTACGCCCCGGACGCCCGTACGCCCCGGACGCCCGTCCGTACGCCCCGGACGCCTCGGGCGGAGCACGTTACGCCAGAATGCAGAAAATGTGTTCTGTTTTATTAGAGAGGCCAATAAATTCTGTACGTGAGCCGGCGCGACGGATCACCTCTGCCGTCACGTGAAAAAATATACTCGGTGTTACCTACCCACTCACTATAGCTCCTTGTAGGTAGATGGTTCCACTATTTGACGTGGGCGTTTTAATCAAATAAAATTAACATTATAACTAAATAAATACATTTATTTGGCAGGCCGACCATTTCTATCTCACTCATTCATCTCATACTCGCTATAAACCTACTTAGTCGCTAATTTTATTTTAAATACAGTAGAATCCGTTTATTATGATTCTACCTATATTGACCAACCGCCTATTATGACGTAATTACGCAACGAAGTTTGGTTTTCATATAAAATTCTTGGTAACAATGTCGGATATAATAACGCTTATTATGACCCATTTTTAATATAAATTTTGGCCGTTTTTGACAGATTTCTTAAGTAAAAAATTAAAATTATACATACATGTACTCGTGCAATTTTTATTTTTATTTAATATGCTATGTTTCTCTATTCAAATAAGTATTTACCTTAAAAAACAAGGTTATTGTTTTTTCTCTCTAAAATGCTTTTTATGAATTCCGCTTAGTATGGCGTGTTTGTCAATTCCTTTCGATGTCATTATAAACGGATTTCACTGTATATCATGACTGTTGGTTTTATCCACCGCTGGGTTCTAAAAGCCTATTTCAAGAAATCTTTCGTCGAATATTGGTGGCTATTTTTATGTCCAAAATCTTACATATCGGAGATTAGTTTTTAGAACCGGGAATCAGTCTTCTGTAAATATCATTACAAAACTATAAATCTTTGTTTGACCTAAATATGACAGGAGGTCTTTTGCGCTGGACCAATTTTTATGACATTGACTAACATTTCACGTCAAAAAATAAATCTTTTTCGACAAATGAACAGCAATCTCAATCTCAATACGAAATAAGATGTTCTATACTGTATTATAATAACAAGATATTCTACGTCATCATAAGTATTATAGGCTGGCGGGCCGGGTGTCTGTCGCAGACACGTTCACTCCATCCCGGGGACATATTTTGCAATTTCATTTCCCCTGAGAGGCAGACACGGTTTACCAGACACCTTATTCTTTACCAACTTTAATATTTCTCCTTGTAATCTTTCGACCTGTCCGCTGAAGGCAATAAACGATGACTTTTTAAAATAAATTTTATAATATACGGCGAGGATACTGAAAATAGTGGAAAATGGGCTTCATTTTAGGATGTCTGTCTGGATTGAGGAGCCATGTCTCATATTTGAATGAGGGTATTACCAATATTTAGTAGTAAATTAGCCGATTTTGTAGGCTGGATCCTGAAATTTATAGTAAAACCCTTAAAAAGTTATATGACGTTAAAGGTCAATCCTGACGTCTGAATTGAGGAGCCACCTTAGAACTCGAAAACTAGGCTACGGATATTTTTGAAAATGGGTTTTGTAGGGCTGAATTTGAGATAGCTACAATGCTTTGATTTTTCATAAAAATCCAATTTTTCATAAAAATCCACGGCTCCTCAATCCAGACGGACACATTTTAGGAATGCACCTGAAACATTTACATTTTGTTTTCAAAATTGGCAATGCATCGGCAAACCCCTTGTGGTTGCAGATATCTGCCTAGCTCATTTCTATCAAGAATGCCCTAGACTTTTCTTTACCATTGTATTCCATTAAAAAGATTTCTCAGAACAATATTCAAATTCGTGTAAAGTGTAATTGGGTTCCCGCGAGACATGACTAAGCGAAATGTCTGTACAGATATATTATCGCACTATAACATAGGGAAGTAAAATGTATCGAAATAAATGAACCCGCTTTTAAATTACCGTCCACGATAATGTTATAACGTGCACGTTACATACATTTTATGGATGTAGACGTGGATTTCTACGATACATACAAAATATTTTGACGTTAGAAATTATAAAAGACACCAAAATATTGTTCAATTTTTCATTTTCCGATCAATTGCTCAGACCAAATAAATAACCAAGACATAGCGCTGCGAACAATACAGTGAAGCATGCAAAAACAACACCTCGCTGTGCATACACGCTCACACGCACACATTTACAACCTATTTATTTCTATTTACATTCTATTTAGAACCAAACTACACCTCACCTCACAGTAAAGTAAGTCAAAGTCAAATCATTTATTTCAAATAGGATCTTGCAAGGCACTTTTGAACGTCACAAATTGCAAAAAAAAAAAATTGAATCTCGTCGGCCCTTCGAAAAGGTAGTTTTTGTATGGAGAAGAATGGGCAAGAAACTCCACCGTTACTCTTTTAAATGTTTTACAATATTTTGTATACATAGGTACATTAGTTATACCGACTGAAATTATTTACCGTCTCGAGAATAATATGGTGTGTTGTGTAAGTGGAACAGAAGCCATACCCGGGAATATTTGCTTAGTAGCATTGACCACGCGGGCGAGCGGGGATGCGTGAGCGGCTTGTGCGCCTGCGAAAGGATATCAGAGAGGTCGACGGCAAGTGCGGTGACTACCTATCGGCCGCTAAGGAAAGCTACAAATTCATTGATAAATTCCGCGCATTTAGTAGGGTGCGTACGATTTGAATTTCGAGATTTTTTATCGTTAAAAAAAAGGGAAACGAAATAAAAAAAACTGTGTCATAGACTTCTACTCCGTTCACCTATTATACCCTATTTTTTCCAGACGGTAAAAGATATTATGCGATATAATTATATGTAAGTGCACACATGTTTACGAAACCGGCCTCATGTCACTGTCGACAGCGGTATGTCTTGGTTTTTTATTCAGTCTGAGCCTAATATTTTCTGATATAAACTTGGTTGAGCTGTTAGGTTTCCGTTTACATGATATGAAAACAGAACATTTACGAGAGTTATCAACTTCTTCGCTGTTGTTCTCAAATAAGTTAAAGGGGGACAAAGTAACTTGGAGTAGATCAAGTTCGTACAATAAAATAATAACTACTAAAGACTTCAGTGAAGAGTAAGATAAAACAGAGGCCCTAGCACAAACGCGGAACATAAACGTAAAGTAAATTTTATCGAGTTTTTAATCAAAAACAACCGACTTTCAAAAAAACACTGCGTGAAAAAAACTTTAAATTTGAAATTCGGTGTCTTTGGTTTAAAAAAAATTATTGTTTTGGAAGTCGGTTGTTTTTATTTTGTAATTAGTTTTAATATTTCACTTTTTAGTTGTGGTACCTACCCTACACAAATTCGAATATCACTACCTGCTATGTAAATAACAGTGTCTGGAACTTATTATCCACATACACTATGTAATTGGAAAAAATACGTATTATTGAAGCTAACTCAAAAACTACCCACGCAAAGTTAATAAAATTTATATGGGATCACCTCTGAAGTATGACCTACCAAAAGAAAAAACATCAAAATCAATTTATAATTGGCGGAGTAATCGCGTAACAAACACACAAAAAAAAAAAAACATGCAATCTAATTGAGAACCTCCTCCTTTTTGAAGTCGGTTAAATATACAACTATCTTATTTTATTTTAATTATTTGCGACAACCATAATCAGTATCAGCATGAATAAAGTCTTATAGTTAAGTAAATATTGTGTAATATTTTCAATTTAAAAATCGTTTGATGTTAGGTAACGTTTAGTCCGTGCGTTAGTACTAGGACCTCAGTATACTATAGAGTTGTACTTATCTACTGTAATTCGCCAACCCTTTATGATTCTCGGCAGAGAATAGGTCACTATATTGTCTTCCATGTTCCTCTGTGGTGATTAGTATAGTAATATACCTACTGAGATAGATTGAACTAATAAATGAGCAATAACTTTAGAAATTTCAGTAATAATAGCCAATTCATATGCCTGTATCCTATTCTGAAGGAGTAGACAGAAGTGCACCCTAAAGCACCATTTATTTATCCCAAGCACCAAGTTATGGGGCAGACCAGCCTGCACTGAGAAATTCTAAATTGAAAAAACCAATAACACTTTACTTTATATATACTCAGTTCAATGAGGTCATACAAAAGTCCTATTAATTCAGTGTTCACGAAACTCGTGTTCAGTATTAAACAATATGAAATCTTAAATAATCTTTTTATACATCATTACAGCTATGCTTATCATTCTGTCCTTTGACCATCTGACTAAAGGCTATCTTCTAATGGATAGTTGAAAAGGTTTCATTTCCGATAAGCCGCTTTGACAAACTAAAATATAAAAGGTACCTCTGTATTATCTAGGATCATAAAAGTCTCCGTTGTGAAGCTTAGAAGTCTTGTTACAGAAATTTGTCAAGGTTTTTTTGTACGAATGGCTTAACTAGTCAGGAAAATAATAATTTTTAGTTATAACGAAATTACATGATTTCTAGCAAAATCCGTTCTTTTTTACCTGTATTGTTCACGTAAAACGTATTTAAACTTCTCCAACACAATAAGGTACAAAGGTGGACTTAAAAGTCCGCGTATCCCTAGTCAGTTTCCCTCAGTCGTCAGGTTATTTAATTCGCTAGTTTCGTTGATTAGTCAGTTTCACTGATTCTATTGCCTTAGGCCTAAATACCATTCAACCAAGGGTGATGAAGAGATAAAATGGCACTCTGATTGAGAGAAAATAATGACAGTCACAATGACAATGCAATGCTTACGGCACTTTATCCGGGCCGAGGCACCGCCACTATTATGCCGCTAACGGGACCTATATCCGATAGGGTTAGAGTGGCGCTAGCGGCACTTTACATTTTGACGAGTTTAAATACGAAATAAAGGAGAATGAGCAAGATGGTCTACCTACTCAACACCAACAAGCTATACGAGTACATCAATGAAAACGAAATTGTTTATAGTTTATTTCTTTATATGACCAAAAATGTCTAACTCATAGGGTTCTTTGTGTAATTGTCAAAAATAATAGTAGTGTAGGGTTTCCCCTCCCTTTTACTTATAACAGACTTTACATCTGCTGTATTACAGTTCGACAATATAGAGGCATGAGGAACAGGGCGTTAAAGTTCAGTGTCTGGCGGGCAACTCCCCAAAGTATTTTTTTTTTCTAATTGGCATCTCGTAATTAACCTCTGAAGTCGAGCCTTTTTCTAAATTCTGCCAGTACTTTCACACTATTAGTTATGATTAGGTACTCGTATAATCTTTTCTGTAGCATATATGGCGTTAGTGTTGAGTAGGTAGACCAAGGTTCATATATTTTTGCCCATTCTCCTTTACGGTCATAGTCCTAACCTAACCTAACCTACTTTTCAGCCATTTTCATTTCCTTATTTATTTTTAGCGAAGAGTTTACGACTACACTTATGTTTAGCCGGCTAAAAGTAACATTAGTCTCTTCTCGAAAATAACCTTAAGTTTAGCTGGCTACTATTAAGTTTATTTTCCCATCCATCCTTAGCCGTAACATACAACGTGCCGCTACAATGGCGACATTAATTTAACACACGAGTAGGGCTAAGGAAAAATAATTTGTTAATTGAAAAATACAGATTATAAAACGCTCGCCGACATAGGGCTCCCCTTTCCTTCAATTCGCCCTCTTTTTGCACGATAATCGGTTTATTTTTGCACGATAATCGGTTTATTTTCATTGATGCGATGTTATGATCCGTGACCACAGTAAATGACCTCTGCACTACAGTTGTTAAGTTCAGGTTGCTCCAAGATGCTATTTTAGAGAATTGTAAATAAATAATACCGTTTTAAGAAATTTAAATATCTTTGTTGTGATAAGGATACGTTAAAATTAAACTTGAGAATTGCAGGGAATAATTGCTCATCTTTATTGGTAAAAGATTTTGGAACTTATATTTTTGGACATACAATTTGTAGCTAGGCTCACCTACACTAAAATATTTAATTGACCAATGGGAGAGAACATTGATTTCCAAAACATAAAACAATCTTGTGACAATGATTTATGATGAACGGGCACCCATCTCGCTCTGGCGCGTGCGCGACGTATAGCGTCGTCTGCACGCACACTATAAATATTACG
This sequence comes from Agrochola lota, assembly GCA_947364205.1. Classification (NCBI taxonomy): domain Eukaryota; kingdom Metazoa; phylum Arthropoda; class Insecta; order Lepidoptera; family Noctuidae; genus Agrochola; species Agrochola lota. Next base: position 10,951,867 of record OX376235.1, on the reverse strand, counting down.
GCCATCGATGCGTCTTGTTACTAGACCATGCGCCGCTGCGCGGGCACGTTGTATGTTATTATCATGACTCCCATATCTTCATTCTACATTTCTTTCTCATTACTCCTTTCGCTGGTCTGCTGGAAGGAATTTCTTAAGAAATAAGTAATACCTTTGTACTCAAATTATAATTATGTCGTACCTTTATGTATTTTACTTTCTGTACCTTTTTTTTATAAAGCATAAAAGAAAACGCTAACCCATAAACGTGTGTTAAACTAATGTCACCAAGTATACATAATTATATACATAAACAAAATACCCTCAAACGAAATCGCGGGCAACAGTTAGTTGACAACTAAACTCAACATGATATTTACACCTTTAAATTCAGGCAGGCTGGAATATTTCCGAATAGAAAAACCGAAATTGCTGGACCATTCCATTTACGGCTCAGGCGCATTCTTTGTCCATTCCAAAACAAAGAGGAAACGTAAATAAGAGTTCGCATTTAAAATTCTCTAAGGCAATTTACATCTATATGTCCTGGACATTAATTCTGTCTATAAGGGATTAAGTCAGTTGCAGCGAGCTCTCCTGCCGGCCGCCGCGATTTTTACAAGAGCACCCATTACCACATTTAATTAAATCCTCACTGTTTTAATTTGACTTGGTAACGCGGCGAAATTACTACTGCGCATTGCAATCCCGCAAAATGAGTAAAAAAATGAATTAATGGCTCGCAAATTGTTTCAAAAGTGTTTTGTGTTTTATACCTGCATTACTGTGAATTGGTTAAAGTTAATTCGTTTGATTAATTCTGCAAAACTCTGCTAAATCGGTGCATTTGTGTGCGTATTCACTTCATTCGCGCTCATTCACTTATATAAATCCTTAAAATATTCTTAGGGGCTACCTCACACCATAGAAGTCGATTGAAAAACAGGAAAAGTTTAAAAAGTAGTGCTCGGGCAGCAAACTTTTGCTTGAACTGAAAATTTTATGCTTCAATAAATTACTAGTCACAACAAGTACAAACCCTGCACAGTGCACAGATGTGCTACTAGGTTGCTACGACGTAGCTACCGCTACGCGGCTACGCTGCTACGCTGATTGCAGTTACGCTATCGCAAATTGCGAACGACTCGACTACGCGTAAATTCTTCACAAACTTTGCATACTTGAAAATATGAACACCATTTTTGGACAGCATACATCCAGATTTTTGCTGACAGTAAACGTGCTGTCAGAAAATACGGATTTTTCAAATCGGTGAACGCAAAAAATATGATGGAAATGTTCTAAAGCCCTGCTGAAATGTTTGAAGTACTGAACGGTATTTTATTTCATAAAAATAGATATGGCGCTATAGTGGCTTTATAGCCACGCACCTCATAATGCAGTTTGTAGGTTCTCGTCATTGAGGTTCAATGTAAACTGGGGGAAGCTATTAAGGTACCATTCCGTACCCGACCGCAGGCGGCAACAGCCGGTATTCCAGTCGGTAGATAGTAAAACGTGTTATCACTCGAGCATTGGCGGCATTGTTGGTCGGCAGTCGGGCTACACGTGTCGTCTGTAGCTGCAAACGACGTATCGTTAGCTATGGAAGGTGTTTCATAGAAATCCATAGAAATCAGTCGTGTCGCGGCAACACGTCGCCTGCAGTTGCCGCCTGCGGTCGGGTACGGAATGGTACCTTTACAAGCAAAAGATGTGTTATGTCATATGTGCTTATGTCAAATGTGACAACCGCGGTGTATGCATATCTATAATAGAATAGACTGAGACGTTTGTTGAACAAAATGAACAAAATTTGCGCAAAAATTTTGTTCGCAGTGTCTGCTCTAGTACTATATTTACTTTGTAAGATGGCCCCATTTACTGCACGTGTGTAACAAGCCGCGCCGATGCGCTCAAACGAACACTTTTTTCACAAAAAGCCCTGAAACAAACTGACGCAACTTTTTAGAACCAAATAAAACAGAACGAAATTTATGCTCCCTGGAAACAATTTAGTTAATTCGTTGTTATTGGGTTCTTGTTTCTGATCTAAAGGATCTACTTATACTTCATAATTAAAAATTCTGCATAGATAGGCACTGGCCGCGTTTTTCTTTTCATGAAATATTAAAATCAGGCTTGCCCAGAGTTTCCACATTTTATTCCGCAAACGAACGCGAAGTATTTTGAAAACTAATTTCGAGTGGTAGCTATCAAAGGTACGGCTATTGAGAGTGATGAAAACACGCAAAATTCAGAAATGCTATGGAAAACTTTTCGACGAGCGTTTTTTTATCAGGGCATGAAAACGCCGTGTGTATGTGGTACACGCCACGATGTAGTATATCCACTAGTTCGGTTTTCAGAAGAATAATTTTTAGGGAGTGTATTTTTTGCTGTGGCCGGTGGCCGGCGGTACCGTTTTATTGCACACTATTCCGGCGAATAAACGCGCCGGGGGGAGGGGGGTAATGGACCGGCTGGGGGCACCCACCCCATCTCCCGCCCGCTCGCTGTATTGGCTGCGAATATTGAATATTTTTGCCGTGTTGTGAAGCTAGGCTATGCGCGGGTAACCACTAATCAGTGGCCCGTGATGTACGACTGTTTATTACCGCACACTTTACATAATACGGCTGTATTCGACGTATTTGTAAAGCTTCGAATGGTGATTTTAAAACGAAATAAAGTCAAGAACAAAAATGTGGGATTTAATAAAAGCACTAGTGCATTTTCATTTCAATGACATTAAAAGTGGGTGATTGTAGGGTAAAACAACGAATGATTTAGCTTACACCCCGGAAATTATAATATGTTATAATATATTTATTTTAGTTATATAAAACAAAAAAATAAGAGGTCCTTAAGTAAATATGTGAACACAAAGGAAACATAGGCAAACATTCACCAATACGTGCACATGACACGGTTTTTAGCGATTTTCTCTTGAGCCATTACAACCCCATCTTAGGGTGGGGTAGGCAGGGTTAAGTAAACGGAGCTCCGTTATAGAGTCCTTACTGCTGTAACAATAACAGTTGCTTTCAGTTTCGGGAAATTACTTAGAAGTGTTAAGTACGTTGGTACTGTACAAGTTTTGTATATAGATGTTTTGTTTTTAACCCTCTTCTTACAGGCTTGAGTCATTGAATGTTATGTATTTATTTATTAACTATGGATGACTTACATCTAAAACAAACAGAATAAAAAATGGTATGTGAGACTGACAGCCAATTAAAAGTCTGAAGAAAAACAGATTGGAAAGAAAGAGTGTGAACAGCACAACACAGCAACCAAAAAAGAAGAGAAAAATAAACAGTATGACATTCAAGCTTAAACTAATTCACATTTCATATTCAATACAAGAATAAAGACCTAAATATAAGAAATCTTAATTTTAAAAGCCAAGGCTCAGGCACTTTCTGACCGAGACCACACCTGTTATGAAAGGATCAAAATCATGCTGTTTGCACATACTATTAAAGTTACCACTTGCACGCACTATAGATGAATTTTGCCTGTAATTCGTAGAGGTAAATGAAACACGCAACGGTGCGTTCCATCGCTTCGACATTCCGGGAACGTTAAAATAAAATTTGGATAGAATATCGGAGTTATTAATTGAATTATAATTTTATTGATTATTTTATTTTATTCCTATCCTTACTTCTTTACTTCTAGTAAGTATCCTAATCCTAACTATTATTATAAATGCGAAACTGCGTTTTTTTTTGTTTGTTACGCTTTCACGCTAAAACGCCTGAACGGATTTAGATGTTTGGCACGAGGGTGACCATGACCTGAAGAAGGACACAGGATACCTTTTATCCCGATATTCCCACCGGATCAATACTGATTCAAAATTCAAATTCACACAGTTTGTTACTTCTCTTCTTTTCGTGTGGTTAGTGAATAACCTGGTGTCAAAGTTTTAAAGCCGCCCATGGGCCTCTGACTTGGCTTCACATGCCATCAATACATATCTCTCAGGCATGCCGGTTTCCTCACGATGTTTTCCTTCACCGTTTTTGAAGCAAGTGATAATTACATAATAAGCACATCGAAAAGCACGATACGAAAAGTCAGAGGTGCGTCCCTTGGGTTCGAACTCGAGACCTATGACTTGGCAGTCTAACGGTCACATCACTACGCTATCACTGCTAATCACACATAAGCGACTGAACGGATTAAGATGAATTTTGGTACACTGACAGAAACATATTAGGTAGGTAAGTTTGAAACCGCGAGCAAAAATTAGTATACAGGGTGGCAGGGACATCGACGCGAAGCCAGTTACCACGGATTCAGTTCATGATTCCGAACCCCCCTGTGTTGAAATATTTGACTCTTAACAAAAATCAGCACTTTAAAGCTTAATATTTCTGAATCGAAAAATGGTTTTCACATACCCGCAATATTTTTGAACGGTCTATCTAACTACACCCCACACCATGGAATACATGAGGGGAAAAAACATCCCACTTTCATGAAAGGGAGGAAACCAAAAAAAAAAAAAAAAATTCATGATTTAATTTTACCTTGTCGGCGTGATAAATATGTATACCCAAATTACAGCTTTCTAGTACTAAGAGTCTTTGAGCTAAGCCGCGGACAGACGAACGTACATGGCGACACTACGGAAACCTAAAAATGAGGAATGATTTTACTTTTTTAATTTAACGAATACGTGAAAATATTTTACAATAAAATCGGAACTAAAGGTAAATATTGCAACAAGGCAATCTTGTTTTGCTAGGTGAAAAAGATTTTAGATGTTGTACCTTCCACAGACTACATTATAGCTCTGTACATACAGAAAATCGTGATGGAATAAATAAATATCCACAAACATTCCCATTTTCTACATTAGTGAAGCTGAGATGAATCTAAATCAGCTTCTGTTCGTTTTCCATTACATTAAGCAATTATTAATACAAGCCAATTAAATTATTGTAACACCGATGTTTTCAATTTTTTTATGAAATATCAATTCATTGATTATCTGTGCACACGCATGAAAGCACCCCCCCAACCCCTTTAAGTTTGAACATTATTTTATTTTTATTAATTTTACTGTTGGGACGGGCTGCTGACATTGAATACATATTTATTTTGTAAAAGAGAGCTGTCAGACCCATTTATAACTGGATCGTCGCGAATCTCTCAGGAACTATGTATTTAAAAAACCGGGACCGAGACCCCCTTTAATTTTTAATATAATTTAATTTCTATTATTTGGTGTTATAGCGGGAATAGAAATACACAATCTTTGGAAATCTTAACTGTCTACCTGTTACGGTTCATGAGATACAGCCCACTGACAGATAGACGGACGGACGGACAGCGGAAGCTTCGTAATAGGGTTCCAATTGACACCCTTCGGGTACGGTACCCTTAAAATATCATGAAATGAACAACTCTTTCGTAATTAGGTAATACAAATTTAGGAGCCTGAAGAACAGTGTGTAAACTTCACAACTTCACTCATTCTCTTTAGAAAAGGGAGGATCCTCCGACCATACGGGTGGCGTGTCTGGCGGGCAACTGCCCGACGATTGATGTCGGATAGTCATAAACATATCGTTCGCACGGTAAACTCTAATTGCATGATGCAGGATTTGTGTGACGTCAGGATTTTGTGTGATATCAGGTCTTTGCTGCGTAGTTCGCATGTGGCAATGTAGATGCCACCACAATACACCCATTCATAGGTAATGTGGGGTTAAATTTATTGGCCTTTTATAAACCCTTATCTGGCACGTATATTAACAGCCATTCAGTTCCACTATAGTTTGTAAGTAATCTTACAAAAAAATGCGATAATTTCAAATCCATTCAAAGTCGCCTACTTACCGGCCTTAATTTACCACCCGTTATAATTGAATGTTGCCATTAATTAATTTGTTCGAAAACCTAATTGACCGTCGCAATCAATTTGGCGTAACAGGACGTCCAATTAAACCGTAACGAGGTAATATCAATCATCAACTGTGATATTAATAAAGTGAAATCAAACTGAAAAAGTTACCAAATTTGTTGTGTACGCCTCGCTAGGCTGCGGACTATAAAATGCCAGACAGCTTTAACTTAGTAGATTGTATAAATAAAGATCTTTTTATTCTGCTTACGAAAAAGTCGACTACGGTCTATAAGACCCTAAGTAAATGAAGCCTAAAGTCTAAAGATAAAATACAGCCTTCACGACCTTGACTTAACCAATGCCTACTTTGAGACAAACTAGAGTCCGATCTACAAAATATACAAGCAAATAAGTCAGTTAATACAAGTTTTAGTTCAGCCGCACTTGGTAGTTTAGTGAGCCAACCAGCTCTGCACTTTAAATCACAAACATACCGCAATGCCTCTTTTAAATTCAACTCCGACGTCAAAACTTCAATAGTTTAAAAGTGGGTTAAAAATCAAGCTTGCAGTCCAAGTAGATTGAAATACTCTGGTAGGTACTTGCATATCTATCGCATCAAGTATTCCCTTGGAAAAACTTTCGAGTTAACGACGCGTCGGACGTACGACTTGTCGCAAGCGCCTGCGATTGTATGCACATTTGCTTAGTCGCCATGTGACGGAAAACTTTTGCAGTCTTTTGGGAACGGAATTGTAAAGCGAACACAGTTTTACACTTGCACTTAGGTAGGTACCCACTCGCTCGAACTTATTTTTTGAAGCGTAATATTTTGGCGTATGAAAGAGTACAGTGTAAGTTTCCTGTAAAGAAATTTGTGTTGCGACTTGCGATAAGACCCAAGAAATATAGAAGTTTGCGCAGATAAGAAGTTGGACTTTATATTCGGAGATGAAATTCGGGTCACAGAAGTTTTCATCTGCTACTTGGCAGAAACCCGACGCTCTTGTGCTATCTATAGGCTTCCTAAAGCGCCCACCACACTCCCAGATACATGAATTATTCGCGCGAAGTTACCGCCTCGTCTGGCGACCTTCGATTTACAGCACCGAATTAGCACCTTGAATCGATTGATGCCTTTTTGCTTATTCAAGAACTGACCAAGGTTTTTTGCTGAAATCAACGAGATTTTTCTGATATACCTAAGCTACCTAGTTCCACAAGTTGGAAAATCGTTTTCGGAAATTGCCTACAAAACTGATGATAGATTCAGGTCCTTTAGCTTTCATTGCATGACTTTTTTTAACTGTTCGGTTTTTTTTTTACCAGCCTGCGCTGTCCCGCTCTTGAGCAAAGGCCTCCCGGAATCCTTCGGTATTGGTAAATCCTGATTCAACATACGTAAGTACGTGAAGTGAAAGGCGTGAAGTATCAACATGTTGGTGGTTCAAAAATAAATGTAAGCACTCGGCAATACATGTTGAATGGATTTTCAAATCGTGTTATATGCGTGCAACCATCGTGCGAGTAGGTACTGTATTCGTATAGCTGTCGGGCCCGCTATGCCTCACCGACAGCTGGTGCCCACTCCGTTATTTCTCCCATTCAATGCCCCAGAATATTCACAGGCTTCCACTTCACAATTTTGCTTTCAGTGCGCTCGCTGCATCGTCTCATTTTATGCAACGTTTTCACTGCGCTATGCTGCGAAGCATTTTTATGATAGAAATATTCCGATACACCTGTTACTTACTGTGAACTAGATTGAATTTTAGGAAACAATTTTTTGTGCGTACATACGATATTTCCACAAACAGAATGCGCCAGATATTTAGGTGTGCAGTTGGTATTACTAATATTGAAATGTAAAATGCAAGTAAAAGTAAATTGAGCGGTGTATTTTTTTTCTTGGATATACCTCAACCGAAGTTAGCCGAAGTTAGCGAGGTAACTAACTTCGGTTATCTCTCTATCTCTCTCTTTCTTTCGGACTCTCTATCTCTCTCTTATTCTCTATCTTTCTCTTTCTCTTTCTCTCTCTCTTTCTCTCTCTCTATTTCTCTCTCTCTCCTTATCTCTCTCTTTCTCTTTCTATCTCTCTCTCACTCTCTACCTCTCTCTTTCTCTCTCATTCTCTTTCTATCTCACTCATTTTTTCTCTACTCGTTTTCTCTCTTTCTCTCTCCTTCTCTCACCTTCTCTCACCTTCTCTCTCTTTTTCTCTCTCTATCTCTCTCTCACTCTCTCTCTCTCTCTCTATCTCACTCACTCTTTCTCTCTATCTCTCTCTCTCATACTCACTTTCTCTCACACTCACACTCTCGCTCCCTAGCTCTCTCTCTCTCTCTCTCTCTCTCTCTCTCTCACACACACTCTCTCTCACACACTCATTCGCTCTCCTCCCGAAATACCACCACCGAATAGGTTACAAAATGTAGTGACACAAACGAATCGCTGCAAAACCGACTTCACGCAGTCTTGTCTGCCCTACCCCTAGAGTGTAATTTAAGCCCGCGTAGACGCGGAGGGGGGGGGCGGCCCGCGAGCTGAGGAGCAGGTGTCACAACCACAGCCTCAGCCGCGGCCGGGGCCGCCCAAACCCCGCAGCGCCGGAGCCGTGACAGAAACAATGCTTACTGCATGTTGCATGCCTGCTTGCATATTGAATGCTTGTTTGCACGCTGCATGCTTGCTTGCGCGCTGCATACCTGCTTGTACGCTGCATGCCTGCTTGCACGCTGCATGCCTGCTTGTATGCTGTATGCCTGTTTGCACAATGCATGCCTGTTTGCATGCTGCATGCTAGAAGCAAGCATCCTTGTTTGCATGCTTCTTACTGGAACCACTTAAAACCACTTTTGTTCATAATCAACTGTTTTATTAAGTGCCCATTACATTTGAATAATTAATTAAACAAAATAGTAGATTAAACTAATCCGAAATTAGATCGTGTTGCCTTAATTTATAACGCCAGTGTAATAATTACATTCGTTTTGAAAGCGCTTTCAAATATTTTTTTTATTTTTTATTATATAATGAATGTTCGGAAACATAATACTTCGAACAAAATGTTATTTCGGCTAATTGTAACTTCGGTAAAAAGTTTTTCGGCTAAATGAAACGTCGTAGTAACGAAAAAAATCGAATTGATAAATAGGTCAACTGATACAGTGGCAGACGTGACTTCGATGAAGTAAAAAAAAAACGAAACGATAATAGTTGAAAAGTTTTAGGTGAAATTAAATTCGGTCAAATATTTTTCGAACTTACGATAGGTAACCCACCGTTTGCATCGGGAAAAGAACAATGGTGGATCATAAATTCCCGTGAGTGCCGCAAAGGTAAATAAGGGATTGTATTATGAGGATGGGCAGTGTTACTAAGCTGTAATAAGTTCCTTCCTTACGACTAGCCACTAGCCACGGCTTCGCTCGCTTGGAGGTCGGAAATTATACCATAGGAACGTATTACCGGGATAAAAATTATGCTATGTCTTAAGTTTCTAACCCAGCTATCTAATTACGTAACATATTTTCGTACACGATTACGACTAATTTGTTTAATTTTGACAGTTCAACAACATTCATTGCGTTAGTTACGTTGTTGAGCATTTTCTTTTTTCGAACCTTTGATGCAATGGATTAGCAATCTGTTTCGAAACGATTGAGATTCTGATTGATCATGTATTACGCAATTAGGGTACAGGTCATGGTGTGCCAATTTTAATTTAAAGTTTTGTTTAAGGCGTGAACAGGTAACAGACAGACAAACAGTTACTTTCGCATTGGATAGCTATTGGACTCACTCTTCACTGGAATCAAACGGGCGTGATCAATTGCAAACCATGTTAGTCTGAATAGAGAGAAACTAAGATTAAACTCAACATTAACGTGGGAGACGAGTAACGACTGCTCTACTTAAGATATAAACCTTATGTAATTATAGCGAGTATTATAATGAGAAGTGGCGATATATCACGAGTCCACTAATGTAAAACATATGTAAACAAGAAGATATTTCACACAGCGGGTACAGCGCGCTTCACGGGAGTTTTAATAACAGGTGTAGCCACAAAGACCGGACGGTGTTCATTGTCTGTGCCTCATCCGAACGAGGCACTCATTTTCTGCAGCCACAAGCAGCGACACACCCCGAAAATATTCGCAACAAGTTTGTTGACGAGCACGTAACGAACCGCCGACGCAACCAGCTGTTTTAAAAGTTGATAACATACGAGTACGTCCCTTTTCGTGCTGTTCTAATGAAAATAAATTCTGACAAAGGATGTGGTAGCCAGTGAAATGTTTGTAGCTATTCTGTTGTTTATACATCTGAGGCTTTTGTTCTATAGGATATGCCAATCGGATAGTAAGTTAGCCTAAACAGACGCGGTATCAAGATCATCTTTAACACTTTCGTCTCCACCCATTTTCATAGAACTCATACGCCATGCCGCCATACATATTGGAAGTGTACCCTCTGCGAGGGTTGCCGGCATTACGTTTGCGATAAAGTTAACCATCGCGGACGGTCAACGGCATTTGGTTTAAAACCGTGGTATAAAACACTGTAAAACGAAGTAAAATAGTGTGTTCAGGGGGTCTTGTCGGTATACTTAGCTTCCAACCTTTAAATTTTTCTGTGAACATTTGTAACCGTGAACAAAAAAAAAAAAAAAAAAAATTCTAGGATTTTAAAACCACTTGTACAAATAAATTTTGTTAAAATATACATCAGATTTTATTTTCACGGTTTATAATGCTATATTCGCTAAGAAAAACCTACATTTAAAATGAGCCCTCCGCGAGGGCTCCCGGCATCCCATATACGACTAGATGAATCCTCCAGGAGGGCTCCCAGCACTGAACGTGTTCAAAAGTGGCACCTAATTCTATTCATCCTATGCTTCTCAGGGAAAAATCGCTGATACGACAAGACCTGAAATCATTGTTATAAAATTTTGTTTAAATGCGTTGTGCACTAAAGAGTTAAGTATTTACTCTTGCCATCATTGTTTTGTCGGAGAAATGAAGCACTTTGCTACAAATACCAAATGCCAAAATAAATGTGACGTCGGTAGGTAGTAAGTACTTTGGTAAAGTAATGACCATTTTGAACATTATGTTCGTGTTTTAAGTGAAAAAGAACATACCTAAACATAATTAACATAATAACATTAATAACCTTAACATTTATTACTACCACTTGTTAATAATAATATTATATACGAGTAGATTATCTCTATTTTCAAAATATAAGTTTTCTCTTTTTATAATTTGTCGTAATAAAGTTGATGATGTAGATACACTAACATAATTTTACGAGCAGGTTTACACCACTAAACCAGGCGTTATGTGCGATAATCCACTTACAATTATTAATGACGTAATGCAACCTCCTCTCTTCAAACTACTCGTGCTAAGTGGATAGTTAGGTATTTTACGTACTAGTTTAAACGCTAAAAAAACAACACAAAAACATGTGTTGTGATTTCAGAACTAGCCGTATTTTTTTTTTATATCGAATCAAAAGAGGTTCGTTATTGATTGAATAATTTAATAAAAAAGCAAGTTCAAATTTATGCCTATGTTGGTACTTGTTCTGGAGATGAACACGATCTCTACCAACACGAAAAACGTGGTGTAAGCCCAATGTTCCCGACATGTCTAGCGGTACTGTCGGTCGATTCTGTAAAAATATTAACGTGAAGCTTAGGTGAAGTGAGCGTGAAGTGAGCTGTCACTGCCACAGAATCGACCGGCAGGATGCTAGGGATTAACACTATTGACAGCTCACTTCACGCTCACTTCACCTAAGTTTCACGGTGATATTTTTACAGAATCGAACGGCTGATGTCATATTTAGTGATGGGTAACTCATCATTTTTATATGAGGTTGAGGGAGTACCTCTTGAGGACCTCGCGAGGTCCTCAAGAGGTACCCCTCATTTGAGGCGAGGAGTCGTACGTCGATGTATTCACCTCACGAGCCGAACTCATTTTATTCTATAAATTCTGTAAAATTATGAAAGTCGGTTCATTCACTCACTAAGGTCACTCAATACTCACTCGCGAGTACTCGCGTCAATAATGTCAATGTCAATTTTTAAGTGAGGACGCGTGAACGAGTGAGTGGGTTCAATGTTGAAATTCGAGTAACTCTTTCAATTTGCGATCACGAGTACCTCAAACGAGGCACCTCATGAGTGAGGGACACATCTCTAGCTCATATTTATTAACCCAGCAAAGCGAATACCAATGACAATGAAGAGATCATTCCAATTACACTAATAGGTACGAAACACAAGTACACTTAGGTACCTACAAAGCCAGCTCAACAAAACATCGCATACAAACGAACCGGTGATGAGATCTAATAACGAAATACACGCAAAGATAAGTAAACAAATAAGCGAATAAAGCGGCACGTTGTCGGTTTGTTCGCGAGCCGAGGGAAGAAAACGTTTAATAATGAGACTGCCTATAAACGGGGCCGTTTCTTTTTATTTTGCCTCCTCGGCCTTTGTCTCGAGCTTTGCATTTAACATGACCCGTACCTCTACAATCTTTCGTATCTACAATCCTACTTTTTATAACTTTGTTTTACCACGAACCGGTTTTGGGCAGGAAATAGAATGCCCTCTTTATCTGACACAAAGTTGGCAACACTAAGCATTTACGGTTCAGATGCCAAGTGTCGTTTGACGATGGTTTTGGCTCTATTACCTACATATTTTAAAATAAATTGCACTTAGTAGGTATTTTGTTAAATATTCGTTGAAAGTTTTTATGAAAACGATGTAGGTAATGTAGCTGTTATCTTCAAAAAGGTTGCCAATGCAATATTAGGCCCTACATCTTCGTGAATGTTTTGTTGTGTCGAGGAGCTCGTGGCTAAGTAATAACTGCCGCACGGGTCGATCCATCAGGTTAAGCTACGCTTGCCGGGGTTGGTCCGTAGATGGGTGACCATCTTCACATACCGAGTCTCCTCCGTGTCTCGGAAAGCACGTTCAGCCGTTGGTTGGTGTTGGCGACTGTTATTCCTGGATCTTTGACAGTCATTACGGGTCGTCAGAAGCCCAGAATTCTGACAATCAGTCTTACGAAGGGGCATCGTATTACCCACTTACTGAGTTGTGGAGGTCAGATAGGTAGTCGCTCCATGTAAAATACTAGTATTCAACTCCATCCGGTTAGACTGGAAGCCGAACCTAACATAGTTGGGAAAAGGCTAAGCGGACTGATTGATCTTCGTGAATGTTTTCATGAATTTGTTTTTATACGCGATATGTTCTGTAGATTTTTCTATAAAATAATAGGGTTCAGATATTTCGACGCTGGTAGTTACAACCGTTGATCGCAGGGTGACTGAAAAGTTTATGGGTGCTGAAAAATGCCTACCCGCTTTTTAAGGAGTTGGTAATTATTTAACCCCTCGATTTTAGGCCCAACGCTCACTGCCGTGCGTTTTTTAACCGCATGATCTGTGAAGTATGGAATGTCATAGAAGTGCGCGCATTGCAATGAAAAAAACGCATGCGATTCATTCAGTGTGCGTCACCGACAGATATATGAAGTAACGCGCACTGCAGTGAAAAAATGCACCGAAACACCGACCAAGCAGTAATATCCAAATTAGTTTTTAAATTAGTTAAAAAGAAGACCTTATTTAGGCCTTAAGGCCTTCAAGGGATGCACCCAAAACCGTTCAGGGACTCTTTTTTATGCAACATTATATACAACCTTAGTTTTTGTTTACCTTAAACCTCTTTAAAAAAAAACACCTGTTCCCTACATTTCGACGAGATATGCGAACATAAATATAGGGAACAGGTAATTTTTTTTTCACGATTTCGGCGTTGATACCATAGTGAAAGTTGTTCATAATTATGAGTACAATGACCCCTTAAGAGGTTTAGGGTAAACCAGAATGAAGGTTGTATATGCTATAGTCATCGTGCTTTTTTTTTCACTGCCAGTGCGCGAACCCGTGACTTCGTTTGTTACACCGTACGACAGAAATAACGCACCGCATTCCACCGCACCTTAGTGCGCGCTAGCCCTTAGGCCCGGACTCCATCAAAGCGGAGACGAGAGGAGAGGAAATGTGTTTTAAACAACCAATAGATTTTCGTTATTCACACATCTCGTCTCCACTCAGCTTCAATATGGTAACCACTGAGCAGAGATGTGGGTCCACCCTTTATAGCAGAATTTTTTATGTCATAATATTATTTTGCATAACAGCGGATAGCATAAACTTCATTTCGCAGAAAATATTTTGGCATACACTCATTTATCATAGGTACATTCAAAACTCATAATTTTGTAAGTCAGAATCATCTTTTAGCATAAATTTCATATCCATAATTATTAAAAAATAAAACCATCATATCGCAGAAAGTCCACAGTCAGAGTCGTCTTTTGACATACATTTAATATCGATAGTCTTTAAAAGGCAGAAATATCATATCTTAGAAAGTTAACAGTTAGAATCATCTTTTAACATACATTTCATATCCTTATTAATTGGAAGACTCATCTATCACATTATGCAGCATGCAAGCAAGCATGCAGCATGCAAACAAGCATACAGCATGCATGCAGCAAGCAAGCCAGCATGCAACATGCAGCAGGCATGGATTCTATCACGGCTCCAGCGCTGCGGGGCTCCGGCGGTCCCACGCGAACTTGTCGTCGTAGATGGTCTTAACGCTCACCACCGCAGCTTCGGCTTGCTGGCCGGCAAACCGGCCAGCCCCAGCCGCGGCGGCGAGCGTAAAGGCCACCTGCTCCTCAGCTCGCAGCCCGCCTCGCCCCTCCGCGCCTACGCGGGCTTAAATTACACTCTAGGGGTAGGGCAGACAAGACTACGTGGAGTCGGTTTTGCAGCGATTTGTTTCTGTCACTACCTTTTATAGCACAAAGTATTGACTTTTTAAGACTCTATTTTTATTTCTATTTTTATTTAAGGTTAAAAATGCAATTTTATAGAAATGGCAATATGCCTAATAACGTTATTCCAAATGTAATACTGCCATCTTCATAGTATGCCAAATGAAATTGTACCAAATAATCGTCACTCTAAATAAACGTTATGCTAAAGGAAATTATGCGGAATTTTAACTTTGCCAAAGGTAATTATGCCAAATAAAATTCTGCCATCTTAAAAGTATGCCATTGTAAAGTCGGACTTATAAAAATTCGGCCAAACAATAATCTGTTTAAATATTTTTTATGCCTTTAAAATATTCGTTTAAAGAAGATTATGCAAAGTGTGTTATGCCAAATAAATTTCGGAGCATCAAAATTCCGCCAGATAGAGGGAATCCCAGCGAGCAATGTGTCCCGCCCACTGGCACATAAGTTTGGTAATTCTTCAAATTATGTCGGTTACCTTAGTTCTCCTGCCGATCTCTTCATTTCTGATTCGATCACGTCATTAGGGAAACGGGCGACTTTCAGCCTTCTAATGAGGCCCATTGTGAGCGCCCACATTTCAGCTCCATAGGTCATCACTAGCAATATGCACTGGTCACGTCTGCGGGATGTGAGACGAGAAGATATTGGATAGGTTCCCGAACACTGCCCAGCCAAGTCAAATTCGTCGATTTACTACTTTCTCGAAATTGAACCTACCTCACTGGACAGTTTGTCCAAGGTAAAAATAGTCGTACACAACTTCGAGTGTAGAGATCCGATCTTCATGAGGGTGGGTGTTACATGGGCATTTGAAATGAACTTAGTTTTGTCAATATTAATTTTAAGACCTTCTCTGTCGGAAGCTCCACTAACGGGTCATCGAGCATTGTACTGAGGTCCTCCGATATAGTAGTCATGCCTGAGACTATCTCAGCCAAACTACTATATTGTCGGTAAACTGAAGGTAAGTGACGTAGTTGCCATTGAAGTTTATTCTCACCCCTTTCCAGTCCAGAACCTTAGAAGACCTCCTCCAATGCAGCGGTGAACAGTTTCGGCGAGATAACGTCTCTCTGTCTTACCTCACCTCGCTGCAGAAGGATAGGTTTCGAGGTCTGATCCTGGAGTCGGACTGACATAGTAGCAGTATTTTCATATACTTAGATACTGCAGCACCTCGATTTACCGATTTCGAATCTGGCACCGTTGAAGTACAGCCCAAGTCTCGATCGAATTCTTTCTCGTAGTCCACAAAAGCTAAGCAGAGAGGCAGGTTATACTCTTCGGTCTTCTGCACAACCTGCCACAACGTATGTATGTGGTCTACGGTGCTAAAGCCTTTACGGAATCTGGCTTGTTCGGGACGCTAGAAAACGTCAAACCTGCGCGCGAGACGGTTCGTAATGACTCTTGAAAACAGCTTGTAAACACGGCTCGAAACTGAGATGGGCCTATAATTTTTAAGCAGGGCATTGTCACTCTTTTTAAAGAAGAGTATCACCTCACCTTTGTCTACCTGTATCTGCCTGTGGTATTTTACCCCCGAGTATGACGGAATCAAACGGCTTTTAAAAATAAAGTGCCTTTTAGAACGGATTTTCCACCGGCCTAGCTACCTGCAATAAAAACGAGCAGTGAGCGGCGCCGTAATTTCTTTAATGTCACCAGTTGTTGTTGTTTGTGTCAACATTCACCAGCCAGCACACATGTCAGCTCCAGTCTGCCCAGTACGCATCTCCGCACAGCTTCGATGGATACACCTCAGCGAAAAAACATCTCTTCTCCGCTTCGGACATCTCCGCAAATCTCCGCTTTGGTGGAGTCGGAGCCTGAGTGAGGTTTTTGTAGTTGCTATTTGCTGAAAGGCCAACTGGAAACGAAAAAATTAGAAAAAAAAACATTGAATTATTCCTTAACATGATTTCTTTATTTTATCAATAATTTATAATATTATATTTTCATACGCAATTTTAACTGAACAATAAAAAACTATTTACAATCCCACACCACTAAAGAGTGGTAACACACGAATTTCGTACACTGACTTATCACCTTTTGTCTCTGTCGCTCGCACGAAATATTATTACCGTCTCACTCACACCACACTCCGCATTCGTGTGCGCCCGCGCTTTATCATACATCAAAAGTCAATCAACCATATCGGTAATGTTTGTGAAAGACTTGCGTTCCTGTCAGTCACTATGGATCTTCATAGGGTCCGTGAACTGGGCAGTCAGGATGTAGAACAGTGCCGGGGCAGGTACAAGAGACAGGTACCACAGTTCCTTGAACCCAGTGAGAGAAATGATCCCGTAAGCATGTATCAGCCAATGTCCCAGTAGTATCACTAAGTTCCTTGGGTTTGTTAGTGAGGACAGGAGCAATGCTGGTGCTGACTGCTCAATCTTTATTGAGAAGTGAGACGCTGATGTCATCATTGATATTATTATAATTATATATGGGAATGACCAATCTGGAAAGGAAAAACATTTAAGTTAATATTAAACACTAGCTTCTGCCCGCGACTTCGTCTGTCAGCCTATAACATTCCTCAAGAATTGGGCTATCCAATGCAAAAAGATTTTTTGAAATCTGACTGATAGTTCCGAAGATTACCCCGTAGATACAAACTTACAAACAAACAAATTTTACCTGTTTATAAAATATAAGTATAAGTATGAAGTATATTAGGGAGTAGTTGACTATGGAGGCTTTATATTTTCTGCTTAATTCTTTTTTTTTTTCGAATACTAGTTGTTGCCCAACTTGTATTCGAACAAAAAAAAAAAGACCCATGCCCAGCCACGTCACCTGTCCGGTCAGAGGATCCTCCCTTTTCCATAGAGGATGAGTGAACTCTACACCCTGTTCCTCATGCCTCTATAGTTTTTTGTAATTCTTTTGGAACTTGTTAATTCAAATGATCAATTATGTTTCTGTTTGGTATTTTCTAATGTGGAGTTAGAACTCCACGAACGTCCACATTACACGTTACGTTCACGTTACGTGACGAGGAATGCTTGATAGGTCTTTTAATTGAAAAAAAAACAAAATTTGATTACAGCCAATACATGCTTTTATTTTCATTCTTTCACTTTTTTTCTCATAAATGGTTGTGTTGCTCAGGGACTTAATCGTTCTAATCGGTAGTAACCACCCCGACAACCTCCTAGTAGGAATAGGTCGATTAACCAATCGAAAATCGTTAATATAGGTACATGAATACTTACAAATCAAGCCAGCAGCAACAGTATGGATGAGCACAAGTATAGGATAGAAGTACAGTGCACAGTATATTGCCTTCCTGCCCGGGTTGGCAGAGTCCCACGTCAGAAGCCACGGCCTCAGTGTTATAGTCATCAGCAAGCTGAATGCGTAAATTAAAAGAACTACAGTGTATCTGGAAACAAAAACATATTACTCGTATTATTTATTAATGTAGTTAGAACCCTTTAATACAAGACAGGTAAAGTATCTACCCAATCCTGCTGGGGTTGCGGGTTTGTCCGAAAGGGATATCGCGGCCCCGGCACACAGGCAACGGAAGGAACACGGGTGGGTTTTAGTCAGTAAAAGTCTGATACACTCTCTCGCTCTGCCTAGAGCAGGAGAAGTCATTTGATAGGGCCGCGCGTCTAGGCCAGTCGATCAGATTAGTAAAAAAAAACGATAGTTAGAAATACTTCAGCGCGGCAGATTAAGGTATGGTGGGTTAATTACATGCTGAATAGTGTACATTTAAATAATCTGGGGGCCTACCACCAACTCTAAAGCAGTATAATTTTAGTCTTACTTCGGTGGGGGAAAGAGATGGAGCTATACGTCCTTTAGAGCTTTAGCTCTTTCCCACACTAAAGTAATATTAATATATACCGTTTTAGAGGTGGTGGTAGGCCCCTTGACGATTTTAGCGTGACGTAAGAGAGTGGAGGGTCACAATCTCGCAAAAAAAAAAACCTCTCCTCGACATTCTAGAGCGCAGCCGAATTTTATTTATTTTGTAGGAAATATTTCTAGGATAACGGAAAAAATATAATCTGACGATTTCCACAAGCTAAAGTAACAAAAATCGTTCATAAAGTTTAGAGCGTACAGCTGCAGGGAAGCATGTTTTCTCCAGTCCGCGCCTCTCTTTTCCGTTCACTCTTTATCTATATCTCACTCTCTGGCACCGTTTCCACACTACTGACCGTTCATTATAACTTGTCTGTTGACGTCATGTTGGCATCAAGCTAAACGGTCATTTTGAAAAAGCCGCCACGAGCTTGCATCACGTCCAAATCGTCAGTCTTTTGAATGGGAGTTTCTTTCGGGTTCACATAACAATAACAACCCCTCTGAAAATGAGACGCCCCGAAAAATTTATTTTTCCTCCCTTTTAAACCCTTTCTTACTTCTACCCCCACAATGCAAATCAGCAGATTAACATACCTCCATCATCAGAGACAAGACACGTGGGGCATATACATATTGCTCCCCCCACCAGTGAAGGGGTATTCATCATATGACCTTCTTTAGTTCTTACCATCTAATCTTCAAAATACATTAGGTCCCCACGAAGCTCGAGTAAATCCCCATTTAACATCATGGCGTCCCCTACTACCTAGTATGTCTGTCGGTAGCTTTGTGTGATCTGTTTTTATTTACAGGATCATTTGGTTTCGTTACGGGCATTTCATTCTCCGTCTCACTTACAGATAAACCGTACGTGAGGAGGAGAGCAAAGCGCCCTTAATGACGGCCGAAACTACGGATTCCGCTAAGGGAGTAGGCCCCCGGTACTGTAAATACCATTATCCGCCGAATGTCATTTGAAGTTATGAACCAGCAATTGTTCATAAGAAAATACACTTGAAATGACAATAAATATAATTGTGAAAACCGCTTAGCGCTTACATGCGAAAGGCTTCTAGTAGGCGATTGTTTGACGGGTTTAGGACAAATTCTACTTACAATGGGTACACAGCCTCCTGAGTACAATGCAAAGTCTCTTGATAATCAGGCTGAGGGTTGTGCAGCAGTGTGTACCAGTCAGACAGCGCCTTTGGAGAGCAGACATGTAATGCAATAGTGCCCGTTGGAGGCAACACTAGCAATGCGGCCAGAGTACCTGATGCGACCTCTACGAATGCACATATGTGTTGGACTAGGATGTTCTTCGTGCTGTAAACATAAATTATTATGCTATAAAGAAACATGGATATGAATTCCCATACAGATGTATGTTGCATGACATAGAACACTGGGAGTTTTAATAAGAAGTTTTTTACTGCTAAATTATGTGGTACATAGTATTAACCATGGATGTCCAGTTCCCAACACAATGTAGCAACTTATTATTGTATCTACTTCCCCTTTTCATTGGGTTATTGAGGACTATTTCAACACAATAAATATAGTGAATAAATAATATGACGAATTCATTTACCCCTTGCCAACAGCAACCATGTCTATGAAAAACCAGTGTAACACCATAGGCAGTAGCACCATGAACCCAAGGTATTGGCCGTCATATAAGGTGGGTTCGTCAGCGCAAGGGACGCAGTAGCTGGTGGTATTCGTGCGGAATCCTCGAGGACAGGCGCCGCATTCGCTCCACGATCCATCATCGAACTCTGTGCGACCGCAGTACAGACCAGGACAAGTTCTAATAGCCGTCATTGTGTCGGAGCAAGGGAACTATCTCACATTATCAAATTTACTCAAATTATTTGCGGAAAACTGAAAATTATGGGAAATCCTGAAAAATAAACAGAAGGCAAAACAAATCTTGATGTCTGTTGTTACTTTACTCTTTGGTTAGTAGTGTCAATTTTGACTACAGATTAAAAAAAATATATTTTGTCGTCTCGTTTTTCAGTTCAGAAACTTGCATGGAAATTGACAGTACGAATGTCGTGCGCCTTCATGTCTTGTCTCAATACGAAGTGAGTGTGGGTATACTGTCATCCACGGGCGAAGCCAAGTTTTAGTATCGAGGGAGGTTCAAGGATATAAAGCAACAAATATGTGCATGAAATGACATTAAAATTCATGTAAAAACGTGTGTGTTGGATTCAAACCTAGAGTAAGCGCCACCAAGCGTCTGTCATGCATAAAAAAAAATGTAGTTCCATAGTTTCCCACCGGACTTCAGTGGTTAACCGCGTTTTTCGATAATCTCCTCTAAAAATCAACTGTTTGTTCGATAACAAATAAAATAATTTAAAAATCGATCGTTTTTAGGGTTCCGTACCTCAAAAGGAAAAAACTGAACTCTCTTAGGATCACTCGTGTGTTTGGCTGGCTGTCCTGTCACAGCCAATTGCTCCGAATCTACTGGAACAATTTAGTTCTTATTCATACCCTCCACCCTAGTTACGCCCCTGCAGTCGTCAATTCATATTTTACAATGACAGGTCCAAAATGTAAAAAAAAAAAATGTAAATATTAGTAGTACTCTGCTCGCCCCAGTAGGAGCTTGAGTGTTAAGGCCAGACCCAAGCATAGGCTAGACACTTTGGCTAGAGTGGGGCCACGGCGTCCTCACCTTCCGCCTGACGCAGGTCCTCACCAGACACGGTTGTTTCGGGAGGTTTCTGTTCCGGATAAGGCGGGAGGAAACGCCCGGGTGTCATCAATGTGCGGATCACCCGGAGGACACGGTGGAGGTCTGCCCGGTTTGGGCGGAGCATCGCCGTGTCCTCGTGGAGGCGATCGGTGGCGGTGATCTCTCGCTTCCGGCCCTGGTCTAGGCCATGGTACGGAGCGAGAAGGCATGGGAGGCCGTCACCTCCTTCTGCGAAGCAGTAATGCTCGCGAAGGAGGAGGCGGAATGCATGAGGGAGAGGCACATCGCGCCCTCACGCCCGTAGCCGCCG
The DNA here is from genome assembly GCA_947364205.1 of Agrochola lota. NCBI lineage: Eukaryota > Metazoa > Arthropoda > Insecta > Lepidoptera > Noctuidae > Agrochola > Agrochola lota. Next base: position 10,930,241 of record OX376235.1, on the reverse strand, counting down.
CAGGAGACGCCCTGGGAATCGGGAATCGCAGGCCGATTCCCGGCCACCACAGGCGCGGACTTGCGGACGGTGAGCAATAGGTAGCTCTCCTTCCGATAAGGACCAGGCGCATGTGTTCCACGCGCGCAGTATACCGTTGTCCTTGGCAACGTACAGGCAACTTACTTTACTCTTTGAACTGAAGGAATACGGGTGAGTTTTAGTCAGTAGGTAGGAGTCTGACACGCCCTCCCGCTCCGCCCAGAGCGGGAGAAGTTATTTGATAATTTCCCACCCAAAAATAAAAACACTTCTTTTTACCCGACTGCCAAGGAAGGGTTATTTTGTTTAGCACCTTATTTCTAAGTTCTACAGCTTTTGTAACAAGATTAAAAAAAAAATAACATAAGTAATACATAATTATATTTTAATTGTAATGACTACAAAAATGAATGAGTAACTTTAATACTAAAAGCAATATAATTTATGTAAGTACGAAATACAAATAATAATTACTACAGCGCCTTGAACTTTCCTGCCGCGTCTAAACCACGACTGCGCCAGAATCCTGTGCGCAAACGTCTCACAATAGCTCGTATCAAAACATACGCTAGATAAAGCGCTACAGAAAGTGCTATGAGCACAAAACAGACAATATCCAGCAGATAGTACTTAAAGGAAGACATGCCAACTGCAGGAGAGCGTAAGTGACGGGCCTCGCCGTGGCGCAGGAGATACTCAGTCCACCACACAGCATCATCAGGCCCAGAAATGAGGGGATTGACAACAGCTTCCTTCAAAATTGACATAGATTTTTTGTATCTGGAAAAAAATACCAATCATTACATTTATTTCCCTGAAAATTCGAACGTTTTGTGAGATTATGCAACGGCAGCACTAAGTTAATAAAAATTATAATGCACTCACTTTTCATTAGCAGCCACAACATTGATGGTAGCCTTTACAGTTTCCTTATCCAAATTGTAAGGATCCAGAATTTCGCCAGCTCCGTACTTTGTAATCTCATTAATGAAAACTTTACGAGACTTGATGAGCGGTAATCCAATTATTGGCACAGTGAAGAACACTGCTTCTTCTAAGGACCGGGCACCACCATGCGTTATGAAGGCTTTGAGGTTGGGATGAGCTGAAAGGAGGAAACATTCCATTAATTTCTGTGGGATGCGAAGCCTCGCTCGTAATCTGCAAATATCTGATCTGTGGCTCCCGAGACCCAATACTTGTGATAAACTAGCTGCGCCCGCGCTTTAACCCGCGTAAGTCTCGATCCCGTGGGAATATCGGTACAAAAAACCCTATATCCTAATCCAGGTCATGGTCTACCCATGTACCAAATTTCATGCAAATCCGTTGAGCAGTTGTAGTGTGAAAGCGTAACAAAAAAACTCATTTTCGCATTTATTATACGAATATTAGTTAGGATTATATTTTGGTCTTCGGGACGTTGTTTGTACAACTACCTACTTTACCAAGAGATGCAACAAAAATTTTAGTTCTTTTTTGTAATACAACTCTAATCAAAAATAATGTTTATCATTACAATTTTTAATAAGTTACCAAAGATCACAAGGGAGGTCCCATTTAAATATTTTAAAATTAAACTCCGTAGGTGGTTGATAGAAAACTGTTTTTATAGTTTACAAGAATTTCTTCAACATAAAGTTTTTTTTTTTTAAAGTTTCCTATTTGTTTTGTGAAGTGTTTTATTTAGTTTAAAGAATTGTTGTAACATAAAATGTTATTTTTAAGTTAAGTTTTGATAAGTGTATACTTATATTTATTGTAAAATATAAAAAAAAAAACTATATTAGTACCTACATAGGTAATTTTCTAGACAGGCAAAGTATGGACTGTACATTAACCACCAACTTTTACAACTGGTAGCACCTGTATTTTCTGCAAATAAATGATTCTTATTCTTACCTAAAATCTGTTGCTGCGGGAACCAAGACTGAGTAATGACATTTTCAGGCTTCTTTATCATTGTCGTGTTACCGATCTTCCAGAGAACTGTGAACGGAAGCTCTCCGAAAGCATCTGCTAACGTTTGAAGTATGGATGTAGAGAGCTGCTCAGCTTCTTGGATTGCTCCGAAACTGAAGTATAGGGCTCCTTTCGTAGAGGAGTCTAAGAGAGTTAACAATTCCTGCAAAATAAATCAATAAGATAATAGTACACAGAAATCAGGAATCTCAATTATTTAATGTCTACTACTTATGTACTTAGGTACGGCTCGATACCTGGGGCAATCTTAGTCCTGGCTTAATGTGCATTCGATCGACGTAAACAACAGCTGGAACACTCGGCCTACTGCCTATCAAAGCAGGATTACTGGCCACGAACAGCAAATCAATGTCATATTCCACTTCTAGGAGACTTCGCTTCAATCCCAGTAATTTCTTGGCGGCCAATTCACAAAGTGGAAGATAATTACTGTAGTATTCGTTTCTTGTTTGGATGTGACGATAGATCTCTGCTATTTTTTCCCAGCGACCCAAACTCCTGTAGTTCAGAGAGTTAACATCAGGGAACAAAATAGGATGTATGGGATTGCCCTTTGATTCGTATTGATGGATCCTGCCACTGGTTGTGGTGATGGCGATATGTGGAGCTTTATATTTTTCTGCAACCGCATAAAGCAGCGGTATGTCAGCTTCTGTGACCACCAGGTCGAAGTTTATCGTCGGGTTGATGAGCAGAGCCACCATCTGTTTCGACTTTAACTGCGCTATTGCTAGTTTGAGCGTGAATTCATGCATAGCCCTCTGTCTGGGATGGTAATCGTCAGTATTCGTCATCAACATTTTAAACTCATCCCAGTACGGTGCAGAATCTTGGCTGACATCGACCTCCATAATATTCTCTATGTCGGGAAATTTAAAGTGACCGGGGTAGGGTGTCATAAGGACGACAGTATGTCCTCTTTGAGCGAGTCTTGATAGATATCCTCTGAAAACCAAGTGGTCGGTGTATGAAAGTGAAGAGAAGACGGCAAGGATCGATGCACTGTCCACTACATGGCAAAGATATGCCAATATAAACACTGCACAAAATATTTTCAGCCCCATATCTATGTGTCTGGATTACAGAGATACGCAGAATAAAATAATGTGACCGTTCGCCGATAGATAATGTAGATTAATAAAATACATCAAAGAAAATACAATGGACATAATGAAGTGAGTGAACGGCTGTGCAAACACTAATGTCGATGTAATATGTAGTTATAAGTACAAACGACATTGTTATAGCGACCTGAAAGGTAAACATGATGAGACATAACTAAACCTTATTGAATAAGTTGAAAAACTTAGTACCTACTCTGAACATAGGTAAATACAAAGATATAAATCGTTGGATAAATAGGTACCTATATGGCTGAAATCATGGAGTAGATACTTACTCAAGTAACTATTGTAATTATTTATTTACAGTTGGACTTGCTGCATGGTTATTGAACTGGAAACCATACCATGTTCTAGATATTTATGTAAGTAGTTTCCGAGATAAGCTTAAAACTAAAGCGTAACCAGCTACCATCTTCGGGGTTCCGTGACTACTTATATTACAATTCCAAATTCAAGTTCATTTTGGTCTGAGTGCGTCGCACGGAAGACTATCGAGACAACCAACAACACAAATTGAACTTTAGCGGCTAGAAAAAATCGTTTTCTTTGCTAGATTGACCCCGGTAACACACCTCCGTCGCGAAACCATAGCAGCGAAAGTACCCTATAGTTGAATAATTCAATTGAACTACTGCGGTTTCGCAGCTACGGTTTCGCGGCGGAGGTGTGCTACTGGCGTGATAATCACAGAACATCATGGGCGCTGGGAGTGGAGTGCAAGAGGATGCACTTGCACCTCCCTGGGCTTCATAATAAAACATAAGGAATAAAACCATTCAGATTTTTTTTTAAATCCGAAAACGCCTATCACGTTAATAGAGAACTTAACCTATTCGAGGCGAGATCCTAAAATTGTCGAGCTCACTTCGCTCGCTGTTGCATTCTACAATCTCCCAATTCTAAAGCTTGTGTGCATTAGTCGACAAAGTACCGAAATCCTATTTCCGAAAATCTAATCGGCCCTAGGCGGGGTGCTAACATGATCAAGTTTGCTTCGCTCGCTCCTGCATCCTACTCTATTTTAATTGAACTTAATTCTTTAGCTTCTTTGTATAAATCAACACAGTTAGTCCTCTTTCTCACTTCTCTTTCTTTATCAATGGACAAAATAAAAACCTATCCCATTCGAGGCGAGATGTAAAAATTATCGAGCTCGCTTCACTCGCTCTTGAATCCAGAAGATCATGTTACGCTGTTCTGCATAAGTCGACAAAGCTGAAGATAAGAAGGAGGGTGCCCTCCTGAAAATAAACCTGCCAGCCCCCATGCAGAATATAATAAGTGACGGACGTGCTCTAGGCTATTTGTGATTAAACGTGCTGATTTAAGTATAAAAACTATTTTATTTATAACACAGCTATTTAGGTATATACCGTGGGTCATGATGTAGGTTTTATACCTTCAAGTATGCTGTCATTCCTGTAACCATAGCAACAAAAATCGACACAATAAAACTGTGTTTGTATAATGGTTTTTTTTATTGTGAGATAACATGTTTTCTTTTTAGAACCAAGCTACGTTATATTAGCAAGATTATGATAATAATAATTTAAAATTCAGAATGGATAACGACGTAACGAACTATTCAGTGATCGGCCGCATTGGTGAAGGTGCTCACGGCTTGGTGTTCAAAGCAAAGCACAATCCTACCGGACGGGAAGTAGCGTTGAAGAAGATCCTAATAAAAAACCTCGAGGATGGTATACCAGTTAACGTGATGAGGGAGATAAAGGCGCTGCAGTTGCTTCGGTGCAAATATGTGAGTTTGAATAAGTTGTTGTCGTTAACACGTTGTGCCGGGAGCCCTTCTGAAGGGTTCATTCAAGTCGCATATGGGATGCCGGGAGCCCTCGCGGAAAGCTCATTTTAAATATGGGGTTTTCTTAGCTTATTAAAATCTGTTGTATATTTTAACAAGACTGTGGTGGAAGTCGTGGTAGTAATAGTGGGTGGAGTCGAAAGTGTAAGAGGCAGCTAATTTATATAAGTCATCAGAAATGTCACGGTACTTACCTATCCTAAACGTTCTCTAAATCAATAAGTATAAGTTCTTTAAAGATGCAAATCTGCCTAAATCTATATTTTGCCTAACGCGAGATCTACGTATTGCCTAATTAGGTATGCCAATATTGCATCTACCGAAAGGAGTCATATCTTACCCAACAGATAATCAAACTGTACGACATGTTCCCCCGCGGTATGAGCCTGGTGCTGGTCCTGGAGTATATGTGCTCAGGGCTTTGGGACATGCTGCACCACTCGCAGCAGGAACTGACCATGCCCAGGGTCAAGAGCTACGCGCAGATGCTGCTAAAGGGCACGCGGTATATGCACGCGCACTATGTGATGCATAGGGTGAGTTTATCGAACTAATATTACAATAATACGAAATTACGAAAGTTTGTTTGTTGGTTTTTTCTTTCACACATAGGGTTTCCAGGCCCAAAAATAGAAAAGCCCGACACAGATTCATAATTAGCCGGACATTTTGTCCTGAAAGCCTGAAAAGAAAGAAAAAATATATACTTAGTTACTTTTATTGTGTATTATTACTGTTATTCATTTGAGACTTACTTACTCTACTCTAAATTATGAATCACATTTTGTTCTTACTAAAGTAATTTGTAAATTCTTTACATTGAAATTAATTAAAACAATCAATAATCAGACATCTTTTGGCGGGGCGAGGTTGACCAAAAGCCGGACAGGCCGGACTTGTGTATATTTGGCCGAACACGATTGTAAAAAGCCGAACACCTGGCAACTCTATTCACACAGCAACGAATCGACTTTTTTTTTGCATGAGAGATGGTTTAGGTGGGTCAGAAAGACACGCTACTTTTAATCTAAAAAAAATACATACACGGTTCCTGTGAGATAGCTAAGCCGTAAAAGTAAATATACAGGGTGTCCTAAAACTTTTTTCTTTTTTATCAGGATTTGAAACCTGCGAATCTGTTGATAAATCACGAAGGCATATTGAAGATCGCCGATTTGGGTCTGGCGCGTCTTTATTGGCCTGATGGCGGCAGACCTTATTCACACCAAGTTGCTACACGGTACGCTATCATCATCATTCGCCTGGCCTTATACCAATTTATTTAGTGTCGGACAAGTATTTTTCTTCCATACTTTCTATTCTTCGTCATATCGGTAGTCACCCCCTTTCGAGCCATAATATAGCAGCCTAGCATAGCAGTGATAGCCTAGTGGTATGACCGTCAGACTGGCAAGTCATAGGTCTCGAGTTCGAACCCAAGGCACGCACCTCTGACTTTTCGGATTCATGTGCGTATTGTATAATTATCATTTGCTTGAAAAACGGTGATGGAAAACATCGTGAGGAAACCGGCGTGCCTGAGAGATATTCCTCGACGGCATGTGAAGCAAAGTCAGAGGCCTATGGGCGGCTTTAAAACTCTGACACCAGGTTAGTCACTAACCACACGAACAGAAGAAGAGCCATAATGTATCCTCTTACGTAGGTACGCTATCAAGTTTATTATTATAATACCTATTATACGAGTACTTATACCGAACGAATTTAGAATTCCCAGTCCGAACGTGGGCTGCGTGGACCGGGATAATTCGAAGAACAACTTACCTACAGGTAGGCACCTACTTTTAGGCGTCAGTTCCCGGTATAAACACCCAGACGAGTTCCCTTTTATGCTGATGTCATAAGAAGCTGTTGCTACGGATATAAGGCTTCAGAATCTGTAAAGGATCACTATTTGTAAAGTTACCTTTGAACGAAGTACCTGGAACATAAAACCTCCTCTTCCGTGACCACGTCAGCAGCGGTCGGAGCGGTAGTCGCAACGGAGCCGAGGGAGAAGACTCCATTATAAAACAGTCGCCACCACCGCAGCCTTAGACTTCTAGGAGAATTTCCAAATGGTTTTGGTGAAGTTATTTGAACTTTTGCTTATTTTCAGGTGGTACAGAGCTCCGGAACTGCTGTACGGCGCTAGATTCTACACCGAAAAAGTGGACCTATGGGCTGTCGGTTGTATTTTAGCAGAGTTGATTACGAAGCAACCACTTTTCGCTGTGAGTATTCTTTTGCTTACAATTTCGGTAATTCTTAGGTATGTATGTAGGTACATATTTTACATAACTTGTTTATTACTTATTTTTTTTATATCATTGCGCCAGAACTCCCACTAACCTAAACACCTGCGGCGATTCCCAGGGTGAATCAGACATCGAACAACTAGCCATAGTGCTGCAACACCTTGGCACGCCCACCGAAGAGACGTGGCCAGGACATGCGGAGTTGCCAGACTTCCACAAGATCACGTTTCCCGAGTCCGCTCCCACGCCCTGGCCCGAACTCCTACCCGGAGTGGAACCGGATGCCGTACACCTCGTCAAGGCTTTCGTTATGTACAATACGAATAAGAGGATATCGGCTAAGGAGGTTAGTTACATAAATGCTACAAATCTTTCAATTTAGCGTGTGTAAGATTCATGCACAGCTCGATTCGAAGATTAACACAATTGTCAATTTAGAACATACGTAAAAGTAACCTTTTACGTATGTTCTAAATTGACACAAAACTGTTGAACAGGACACTGTTTTACAGCTTTTTATGCAATAGTAAAAAGTTTTGTCATTTTAATTTTAAATAATTAAAATAAAAAAATTGTATCACTATCGGTTATAGTGTCGCCGCCAGCTTGCGGCATAATAGTGACGCTGTCTAGACTGCCGTAAAGAGTAGGTATGCACGGCAAAATAACGCGGCCGTTAAAGTGCCGTAAGCATTGCATTGTCACTTGTTATTTTGGTTGAGTGTTGAGGTTAATTCGCTGCCTTTTGATTTGTATTTCTTTTACTACTTATGTGATATATCAAAAGTCATTACAATGACTGAATTTACGTCGTTAAAAGAACATTTTGTGTATGTACAAATGGCAATGTTACTACTACTTTTACTAGGAGAACTTAGGATGCAAGAGCGCGCGAAGCGAGCTCGAGACTTGGGCACCCCGACTCGGGCAGGTTAGGATCGCGAAAGGGATTGCGGGATCTAGTGAGCTGACGAAGCGAGCGAATAAAGACCCCGCCATCCCCTTCGTGGTTATTTTTTTTTCAACCATTCGCAATTAGGATGCCCGCGAAGCGGGGCCCATAGTGATACAAAGCCGCTTGTGGCACTCTATACACTGCCTGTAAAAAAAAACTGTTATATCACAGTTTCACCTTTATTCATCGGTATATCTCAGTATATGATCAATTGATGTGAGATGTAAGCTAAATTATCATTAAATTGTTTTTTTTTTCAGGCTTTGAGACACCAATGGTTCCAAAACAGACCTCCGCCCGCATCCTTAGAAGACATGCCAAAACCACAGATGAACAAACTAAATTAATTTATTGTACGAGGATAATAAATTAAACATAGTATTTTAAAATGTATTTATCATTTAAAATTAATTAAATTATAAATCGGTAATAATTACAATATCAAGTTGTACTTTAAATCTTATGTACATTTGAGCCAAACAGTGAATGCACAGACATACCCTTAATATAACGGCTAAATAAAATATCCTAAAGAAGGCGACAGGTAGATAAAATGACCAATTAGAACTGATCTCATACTTTCCTTTATATACCATGCATTACCACACAATGTTAGAACTAACAATTAAATATGACAAAATGGTAAAATCGTCCACATCACCACCTAATTTGGAAATTTATATTGCAAGAATTGAAATTCTTAAAGCATAAAAATACTTTAACTTCCTAAATTCTTTACTTACATCGAGTTACAAGTAATCTGACTCTCAAACACTCTAGAATCGGAAATGTTAAACTTTAAAACTACCTTACTTTTTGGAATCATCCGGAGAAACCTAGTTCCGTTAATAAATAAACTCTATTTTAAATAATAATCATAATAAAATGCAGATAAACATTTACATTAAGAGAGATCAAATTATATACCGTTCCATCTATCCAACTTTAAAAACACCAGAAGATGTTTATACCTCCACAATTTTGTCTTAATTATAGTAATCTATGAGGGGAAATTTTAGCCTTATTCACTGTAAATATTAAACTATTCAGATAAATATAATCTACCACAGCCATTGTTACTACTAATAAAAAGTTAAGTAACATTGGACTTCGATGTAGAACTTTTTAAGCTAATATCAGACAATTTTCGTCGTAAGAATTTGATAACTCACCGAACATTGAAAACTAAAGTCTGTTCCAAAAGTATCTGACAAAAATGTAAACAAATGGATTAGAAGACGTAACTGTGGATACCAATTTGTAGTGCCACTTACAAATTTACAGCTTTGATTTGATTATTTGAATAATTGAAGTGATTGATAGCGTAATAATTTAATCTGAACAGGGTTTGTTTACTTCTATCAGATCAGATACTTTTGGAACAAATCACACTTAAACTATGAACAGAAATTTATGGTCAAAATTATTTTTTAATATAACAATGTTGTTTTAAAACTGAATCATGCTGTAGCGTTACAGAGCGTTCATTATAACTTGTCCCGTGACGCGATTGGCAGCGCTGAATTTTGCAGTCATGTGATTGGTAGTTGAACTCTATTAGTATTGAAAACAGCTTGACAAGCCATGGTGCCAAGTGCCAACATGATGGTTAGGGTCAAGTTATGGTGAACGGTCAGTAGGTGTAACAATATGAGCTACATGCGCACTTTAACGATTATAAGAGTCAAAACACACTAATTTGCAACTACCACAATATCGTGCAACTAGTACAGTAAATATCGAACAATGATCTAACAATTACTAGCCGCTACTTTTATAAAGCAAAAACATTGATGATGAACGTACAGTGGCAGTATACTGTGCGCTTTGGCCTTATTTGAAGTCTCAGCTGTCATCCTGACACTTCACTTGGCGCATTTGTCCCAATATTCGCATTATTAGAGAAATACAAAATATATCTACCCTATTTTTATACAATTAAAGTTTATTATGGATTAGCATATTAATGCCAATATTAGGGATGTTGATTGGGGAAAAAAAACTATTTAGTCGTCAGTCAAATAACAAAACATTATATTTGACACGTATTTTTTGGTTTATCATAATAATAAAAAATAGTTTAGATAAAACGCACTACAGTTGCGGAGTGGGAGCTCGCTATGTCACGAATCAGTATAAAATCTACCGGGGAGTGACGTCATGCCACATTTTAACTTAATGTATTGCCGTAATTTTAATATTACGTAAAAAAAGAAAAAAATATGTGTCCAATATTTTATAATAAATCACCTGACGGACAATTTTTTTTTTGTCAATATCCCTTTTGTAAAGTCAAGGAAATTCATTGTTTATCAATTTAACTACCAACTTAAATTGTCCGTATAATCAAATCACAGCTGTCATTCTTTGACAGTTGTATGAAATGGTTGTAACACGGCAAATTGACGAAATACCTATGTCAATATGATAAGGAGGGTGCAAACAGGCCAAGCGTAATGCCAGCATCAGATATTCGCTAGAATTATTTATTATCTTATCACTACTTTGGTTCAGTGTCACAAGAATTCATCAGGTACTTTCCTATGTAGTCACCTGTACCGTAATGGAATACTAATTCGTATTGTGCTGTAATAATATAACTGTAGTCATTTAGCTACTATAACTAGGAATTAGCTAACAGTATGGAGCCTTCGGACCCATACGAACAAAATATAACAGTTGCAATGCAACGTTTACTAAAACGCGTATACATGACGATGCAACTGCAAGGTTGCGCCTTCTCGTCTTAGAAGAACATCTCAAAGATAACGTACATTTAAAGTACTAATACTAGGTAATAATTGTAACGCATCGTGATAGAATTAACCATAGTATTCCCACAGCACACCACTATAGAAACGGGTTTTGTCGACGGAAGAATAGACAAAACCCGTTTCTATGGTGTCCATGCTACATGTCGTGACCTTCTGTGTCACACTGGATGCAACGACGGAAACTAATTAATATAAAAACTGTCCAATCAGACATCGCTCTGTAAAATTATAGCAGACGACAGTTAATCGTGCCGTAAGGTGAATACCTCCTTTTGAACAGGATGATTTTCTGGCCGTGTCCTAATCGAAAGCGAATGTCGCGCGAGTACGCGATGGTCGCGCTCGTTTATATGAATATGACGTACTGGCGCTCAATCAAGTCCCGTTTGTACGTCATAATAATATTCTTATAATATTTATTTATTTAAAAAGTGTGGTAATTAGGGATCAATCTTAAATCTAAAGTAACAAATTACAGAAGTGAATCTGGCGTCCTAGCTGGGGAACAGACGGCCAAGTCATTGGTCTCGAGTTCGAACCCAAACCACGCACTTCGGATTCATGCGTATTAAAAATTATCACTTACTTCAAAAACGGTGAAGGAAAACATCGTGAGGAAACCGGCATGCTTGAGAGATATATCTCGACGGCATGTGAAGCCAAGTCAGAGGCCCATGGGCGGTTTTAAAACTCTGACACCAGGTTAGTCACTAACCACACGAAAAGAAGAAGAAGCTAGTGAACGTAGTAACCTGTATTAAGTTACGCCAGCCCACAGACATAAGTAGTACACAAATAATACATGTAAAACATCGCGTAATCGCATATTCAGGCGACAGTTGCTTTCAGTTAGGACACAGGGTAAGTCGTCACGACACATTGCGATGGCACGCTAATGCATAACGTACAACGGCGGTCAACTTTTGTTTAGTAACCAGTTACCACCATCCACAATCTTGTCTCACTCTAATAACTGCGAGCATCATGAGATCGAGAGTTGCGCGTCAATCGTTGCCTAGTCTACGGCTTATTCAGCCAATACCAAAACGTTTAACTATGTCATAACTAACACGGCTAACTAAATGAAATGAAGGAACTCAAATAGAAAACCTTTCGCATCATTTACCGCCTTTGAAAAAAAGGAATTGTAGCTTCTATGTACCATTAAAGAAGTTCATATCTAACCAGTTTCAAAACAAAATCCCGTGAACACGATGATCACATCTGTTACCGGCCCGGTGCTATAGCCGTCGAGCGCTGCAAGCAAAAATAGTCCTTACGGTGGTTAGATATGAACTTCTTCTATGTACGTAATCTTTGCACTATTCACAATACCAAAACACTCGAGATTGCTTACTATACTTTCAGCATAATTTGTACGTCAATCTTCTGAATAAGCCTAAAAACAATTTGGCTATCAATAACTCTAAGATGCTCTTTATTACTGTAATGATTAAAAAGGCATCGAGCACTAAAAGTAACCATTAAAATAATACCCGACTGTGCATTGTGCAACATAAGAAGATTTTAACTAAATACATTAGGATATTTGAAAGGAACATTTTTGTCTAAGTCACTGCAGTTAATATAAGTGTACTCTATAAAGTATTTTGTAATCGATTTAAATAAAATGATAAACTAAGGCGAAAATGATTATTTACAAAGCTGTGTTTACTTATTTTCTCTATTTGGATTTGGAATTGAACATGGCAAAACATTACAATACTTTGTGAGTCTCAATACTTAAATGTCTGATTAGTTCCCCATCTTGGGGGATACAGTACGTTCGCTATAACATGTCCCGTGACGCGATTGGAAGCACTGAATTTTGCAGTCTTAGGCCGCGTTTCGAGTTACGCTGTAATCGATTTCTGCGTAGACATGTACCGAATAAGTGTGAGCGCGATAACGATGTAACGATGTCCTGTGAATCGTTATAGATGACGTCATGACATGCGCCATGTTGCGATATAGCCGACCATGCCATAAATTATCATCACCGTGAGCGCTGGCAAAAATGACAGTTGTGCTGTTTTGTTTTGAGCCGCATCGTATCTTTAAAGTAATGTGGCATTTTCGAAAATGTGCTTCCGGCTACCGTCGACACCTAACCAACAAAGAAGACGAAATTTGTGGAACATAAATATGTTATTTTATTAGTTTTGACGTTGAGCGAGCACTGTGAGCGCGTTCACTAGCGTTCCTAATTATTGTTGACAGTTCTCAGCTGTCATAATCGTGTTATCTAAATCGGAACGCAAAAAAGTTCTATGAGAGCGCTGTGAGCGATTATGATTTAATTCGAAATGCGGCCCTAGTTTCAATACTAATAGTGTTCCAAATAGCGACTGACAGAACAGTAGGTACTACCAATCACATAACTGCAAAAATCAGTGCTACCAATCGGTCACGGGTCAAGTTATAATGAACGCACTCTAGTGAAAAACTTATATTATAAGCACAGATATCAGTTCAGACCATAGAGAAAAGTTCTGTCTCGTATTTTTTTAAATACTTTCTGTTAGACCAGCACAGTCGGATCTTAAAAATAAAAACGCAATACATATTTACACTGGCGTACAATATTTACAGTGCTCTATAAGAGCAGTCTTACAACATGAGGTTAACTTCGTGCAAAATCATACATTGACTTGTCTGTCAATTTATTATCTAAAGAAGAATCAATGTTATAAAGCATTATGTCCAGTAGTAAGGTTATTGCGCATTTTGATAGCTACAAGTAGAATTTTTCGACAGTTTTACGCCCAAAATTCCGGTCCAATATTGAGCCCGATCTCAAAATGCTGTATATCGTTCGATCGAGCTCTTAAGCTACGTCCAGATATGTTCTTTTGTCTGTACCGTACCTCTGTTTCGTATCAGCGTCGCGATCCAAGAACGCTAGTTTGGACGCCCGTTCGGTACGGTACGGTGGTACGGCGTTTCGATACGGATGCAGGTACGCTCCGATCTATAGCGAGTCGGTTTTGCGCCCCGTTCAAAGGCGATACGATCCAGATCGGCGTTCAGAGTTTTTGGATCGTGACGCTGATACGGAACGGAGTGGATGTACGGTACGGACAAAAGAACATATTTGGACGCAGCTTTATCTGCGTATCAATAATTACTCAATTCGGCTAGGTTATTAACAAGCACAAACTATCATTTTCGAACAGAGGCCATCTTTAATCTGTGATCCGCCCCTCTCGAAGATAAAACTGATTTAAATAAAGCAAATTCATGAATTGGCACACATCACCCAAAAAAAAAATTTGGATTATCAATCTTGGAGACCAAAATTGCATCCGGATTAATTATTTTTATTCTGGGCATTAGTAAAACTAACAGCAAGGCGGTAGGGATTAAAATACGAAACGATACTTGCTATAGAACATCATGCTTACGGAAACATAACACCTGAGACAACTCGAAATATACGCAACATTACTAAAGTGGGTGATAGACGTGCGAACTTGGAGTACGCAGTTTTTAAGTTCGCGAACTTACTCAGCTCGCTGTCAGTGAAACAAGTGAAGCTTGCTCACACTGTATCGCGATGTTGTTGAATTTTCTGAACCAAACTACACAAACATTACACAAATTTCGAAACAAAATGACGGCTTGTGACTTGCGGCGATGACTGACGTACGAAACTACGAACCAAGGCGGGCTACGCGCAAAATTTTAAACCTGTTTTAAAGTACGCATACTTAGTATGACACACGGACGAGAAAAGCCGCTGAGCCATAAGTACGCGTACTTGCTCGTGCGCCTATCACCCATTTAAGATTCTTCTATGAAAGTTATAACAAGTACTTAGATTTATAAGTTTGAAACAATAGCACAAATGAACACAGATGATTCACTGCGCATTTTAGCTATGAAGCTACAAGTTCGCGGCGGGCTCGTCTTGTCGGGTCAATTCAGTGAGCGTTACGTAGTCAGAAGATACAAGAGTTACGCGATAGAAAGAGAGGCAACTTCTAGGTGAATATAACTGTATGTAATTAGTGCTGTGCGACCTGAATTGCACTTTATTGTGTCGTAGCAAGAGTCGCTTTTTAAATGATTTTGCGAAGTAAACCATCTGTATTCATGTGACAATAGGTATGTTTTATATACGAATGAAAGACCTGATTCACAACCGTGGTATAAACGATTAATGTTATGCTCGCCGTCTGAAGGGAGTCGGCATCAGTAAGAGCATACAGTATGTGCAGCACGATTAATGACGTATCTTAACGTTAACGTAAGTGATTTTTTTACACCAAATACTACAGTCCTATTACGTTTTGGTTTAACTTTATGCATTATGACCTATCATACAGAGCTATGAAGAATAATATGTATGGCCAGCAACAAAGAACGATTACACAATGTTTCACATAATAATATTATGGTGACAAAATTATTCTATACATTGCATTTTACGTAATAGTCAAAAGATACTTTAATTTAATTTTTCATCGGTTCCGATATTTTTTTTATAATTATTGCGTTTTATAGTAACGTTATTTAAAAACTAAACTGTTCATCGTCTTTCGTTGTTGACTGTACCAACATATCAAAAGAATATTTCGGATTAAAAATCCACGAACATTAACTTTACGATGCGTCCCTAATTTTCGTCGTACAGTTGAGAAACAGGGTGTTGGTTTAGTTACGAATCCAGCCGGCAGAGTGTAGGTAGTGTCGCACGGCGATGTCGACGTCTGCGTCGGGAGCCGCGGGCCGGCGCAAGAGGACGCCCTTCATCGTCACGTACTGCGCCGGCGGCAGACTTAACGCTGAACACAGCTGCACAAACAAAAAGAAGTTTAATCTTCAGTTAAGCCTTCCAGTCTTACCAGATGCAGCTGAATACCAGTATTTTACCATGGAGCGACTGCCTATCTGACATCTAAAACCCAGTTGCTAGGTAACACGTTACCCACAAAGAGAAGTCTAATGTTAAACAAATACCAACTTTACGTCTTTGTGAATTAGGTTGATTTCAGAATTATCAAAAAGCTGCGCTCTCAATTTAGAGCCAACGCGCCCTTAATCGTCACGTACTGCGCTGGCGGCAAGCTCAGTCCTGAACACAGCTGCACAAACACCGACGAAAGCATTGTTAATCGAATATCAACTTTACATGACTGAGAATTGGGTTGATTTCAGAATGATAAAAAGAGCGTTTACGACTTAGTTTGTATTTGTTGTGATTCTGGAATAATAACTTTAATTCCTGCTCATAAAGTTTAGTTTCCGCTACAACAACTTTTACGAAATATTGAATAGTTATTTTGAAATCAACTTCACAATTGACGGCGTGTAAAGCTGCGTTTACACAAGGAGTGCAGACAATAGAGTTAGTAAAATGGTCAATGCGTTGACATTCTCACTACTCAAAAGTCGTGTTTATAAAAACTGAACAACACATTGTATGGCGCAACTCCATAAGTAATAACACCAGTATGTTTAGCAGTAGAGTGTTATGTAATTTCACCTCCAACGGTATATAAATTCTCCTTCCACATACACATGACATACACAGGAATAATAAATGTTGAATAAAAAATTGAGAAAAAGAGAGGACCTGTAACGCGAACAGTGCGCGGCTATGTAGTTCAAATTGGTTTGGTTTTAGTAGTGTTCTTGAGTGAAGTCTTCTAGACACTTTTTGCTATATTTTTTAACTGACTTCCCAAAAGGAGGAGGTTATCAATTCGGTTTCACGTCTTATTTGTATGTTTGTTAACTCAGAACTCCGTCGTTTATACACAGATGTAGAAAATTATTTTATGTCTCAAACATTCATATATCAATGGTGTTCGGAAGATTCTCGAATCATGACGTCAGGGGAGGCGGCACCGGCGACGGCATCTGCGGGGTCGCGGCGGGACACGGGCGAAGAGGCGCCCGCGCCGGCCGTCCACATATAAGGAAGAACCGCGGCGGGGAGGGACCCCTCTCCGACCCTGATGACCCCATAACCCTCCTCCAGGAGAGCAATAGGGCCACTAGTACATTACACAAGCACAGACGACGACACCCGTCCTATCGACCTCGCCGTCGAGGTCCACCGCGATCGCGACCGCGACCCCCCCGAGTAAACGATACTCCTCCCCGACCCTTGCTCGCAGATGCGCCAGCCCGCGTCGACGCTGAGCCTGTAGTATTAAACTCCCCTATTAATAATAATAATTTATCATTGATCCAGCCTGTCCCTTCTTGCTGTCCTCCCGCCAGCGACGCCCTAAGCCGAGGTCCGTACCCCACAGGGGGTGCCCTTAGCGAGCGTTCGCTTAGTATTAATCTAGAATAGTTTATGCCCCTGGCTGGAGGCTTTAAGTGTAGCAGCTTAAGGCAGCCACAGGACAGCCCGGTTAAGCAGCCACGACCCCTTAGGTGGTCACCTGCGAGATGCCATTTAAAAAAAAAAAAAAAGGGGAGGGACACACCGCCATCTTCCGCGAACGTTAAACCTACTCCGTTTAATTATTGTAAACTCTGCAATAAATCGTTGAAACTCATAACCAGTATCATCGTTGAAATACAGTCCTAAAACTGCTTAACAAATGCCATGCATAGCTGTTATTTATTTGGTTACTGAAATGCCATTTTTAGCAGTATTGTTGTATTTATTTGAATTGTATGTAACTGTACTCTTGGTGTGCGCATCTATACCTACTAAAATTATAAAAAAGGTAAAATTTATTTGTTTATTTATAAGTTTGTTATAAGTTTTGTGTGTAAGGGTAATCTCAGAAACTACAATTCAGATTTGAAAAATTCTTTTTGTATTGGATAGCCCAATTCTTGAGGAAGGTTAGAGGCTATGTAACATCACGCTACGACTCTTAGAAGCCGAGCAAAAAGAAAATAAGTCAGAAAGAACGCTAAGCGAAAACGAAGTAATAGCGCGGACGGGCGATGCGATGCGACGCGGTGGGTCTGGGGCCGAAATTGCACGCGGATGTAGTCGCCGGCAGAAGTTAGTTTTAGATAAATAAATCATTCAGTTCAATAGCCGGGGCCGTAATATGACTTATTGAAATTTAAAGACTCATACAGGTAGGAGTAACAGAGACGAAGCGACTAAAGGCTAATTTCTCTAAAATTGTATGTGTCATATTTGAGGCCGGCTCCTGTACCCACCGTATTTTTAAGCGAAGTTTCTGCTACTTAACCCCCATGTTTATAAAATATGTAAGATCGCTGGCAGTAGCTAATAATCGACTTTACTGAGACCATGTTTTACCCTAAAATGCGGACTATTAGGGCGACCGCAGAATTACAATTATAAGTTGGCCGACTAATATTTGTACGCCAAATGGCAAAACATGGAGAAACTATAACATAACAATTGTAACATCTCGCACACTGTTGTAACCGATGTTTACAAATAAAGAATATTGATCGATATTGATTGATTGATTGACTAAATCGCAGTATACCAATAGGTATGGTGACATACTCTTGCCCGCACATTTTGTCCAACTAAATCTATATCTGTATCTTAGTGAGTTACTATATTGTTGGCCAACTTACAATTATATGTCTACGGGAGCTCTTATAATCATGGTGTTTCTGACAGAACACGCTTGATCTTTTTTGTATCAACTTTTTAAGGCCCCAATCTTATGATATACAAAGCACTTGTTTAGAACTCTAGAAGTACTCTTCGGGACCCAAGAAAAATAGTTTCGAGAAGATGATTATAATAAATAGTTAATAATAACAGTTACAGTGCTACAAGGATCTTTTGGCACTCGAATAACATTGACAGGGGGGCGCTGTTGGTAAACATTTGTGCAATTGTTTTGTGAAATGTAATGAAAAACAATATGGTGGCATTAGTTCCAATTTTCGCCACGCGCCAAAAGATTGTTTGTACAGAATAACGTTTATAAAACGTTTCTAACAGTTCTCGTTCTTCTTTGTACAACATTTTGCTCGGAACGAAAACGAAATAAGAACGTTTTGAAAAACCGGACCGCAGGACGCAGCCACGCATTGTCCGTGCGCCGACAAGCATGAACTTCTTTAGTTAAATTGTACCTTATCTTCATTTCAATACATCATTGATTGAGAGGGTTGTGTTGCGAATTTCCTATCGATCAACCCAAAAATGTTTCGAGAACAATTCAAATTTTGTTCTTCAAAAATGTTTTAATAAGGCTCCGTTCGAACGTAACCGAAACAAGCCGTTCTTTAGGTTTTTAAGACCAAACCGTTTCGAAAAATATACCGTTATCCGAGCCCTGCTTTATAGCGTTATAAATTACTTCTTTTTCGACAGATTGAGACTGAGATTCGAATGGGAACGTTCTTCAAAATACGGGAATTGCCCCTCGATATAACACGAAGCGCTTGTCTAGAAGTAACCTTTAGAAAATTAAAACACAATTTTTCAGGAGAATAATGATGATAAATTGTTAACATAATATTTACCTGTATCTCATTATTGGTCAGCAGATGCCTCGAGCATGCGCCGCTGCTGCTGCTGCATGAGCTCTTTTTGGAGCATCCACATGCGGTACTTCCGTCCCGTGTGCACCTTGGGCTGGTGGAACTTGAGCCGCTTTCGCCGTCTCTGTCGCACGTCAACACGTATCATGAATACAATGTGGAATTGAAATACTTAAGAACCCCTAAAAGAGTCATTGTGTTTACCATCAAAGAAGTTCACATCTAATTAGTTTCAAAACAAAATCCCGTGAACACGATGACCACATCTGTTACCGGCCCGGTGCTATAGCCGCCGAGCGCTGCAAGCAAGAATAGTCCTTACGGTGGTTAGATATGAATTTATTCGATGGTACTTATCATTATGGACAACTTTTACATGGCAATACGGAAATCGCGTAAAAGTTAGGCGAACATAAATGTATGGAGCAGCAGATTCTTTTTCGCGATTCCTTTCTAAAAACATTTTCTATTTAATAAAGTGCCCAAAAAAATGCTCGATAACATTAAAAAATAATGTTACTTAAATCTATTCAGCGGTTTGTTATGGCCGGAGTCCCATACAAAATGAAACTCCTGTGTCCTTTGTAGGCTAACTTACGATATTGTCTTCTTTAGGCTCGTTGAGTGATTTTTGGTACGAGGTAAACTTATTCGCGTCACTAACGCGCCGTAGTGCTTTAGTGACGTACTAAAAATATTTTTAGTACGGAACCCCCGGTGCGCCAGTCCGACTCGCTCTTGGCCGGTTTATTTTATTTTATTGATACTGACCTTTTTCTTGGCAGCTGCGAGTTGTTCTGCGTTAGTTCTTTTGTCTGGTTGGTGTCCAGGCACCCACTGCTGCCCTGGCGAATACAATGGTTATACGGGATCAAACCCAAAACCACATAGCACAGTGAGTACCGTACATTATCCCATTCATTTATAAACCTTGCTTTAAAGTTACGTACTGTTTAGCGACTGTTTAACCATAATTTGTTGACTAACTTTAAGCAACGTTTATAAATAAACCCATATATCTTCCTCTTTATCAGTTGTCGCGCTATGTCAAAAAAACAGTACCCTAAATTCCACTCTGAAGGACAATCCTTATTATTTTGCCAACACAACAAATTATTTGCACTTAGGATGCCGACATACTTATTAACTCGACGTTACGTATTTCTTAGTCGACTTTTAATAGTATTTTTAATAATAATATAACCCCGGAAAAAAGAACAAAAAAATCGACTTTGGAACCGGATCACCGGGTATACTGAAAGTGGGCAACGTCGCAAATAGCTGTCAAATATTTCTTTGTTTTTATTAATTTGGCGATATCACTGTATGGAAATAAGAAATATGGGCTAACTAGTGAACTAAAATATTGATTATGAAATGCAATATTTTATATCGTAACACCGAATATTTAGTTTTAGATGAAAAAAAGTATTTGGAAATTTTCCAATGGCTTTTACACCTAATACGGTTACAACATCAAATTCAGTGTTATGATTGCAATTCATAATTAATTCTAATCCACTAGTTAGTCATATTTCTTATTTCCATACAGGAATATTGCCAAATTAATCAAAACAGAAACATATTTGACAGCTATTTGAGACGTCGCCCACTTTCTGTATAAAAGCTTATAAAACTTTACCTTAGTCGGAATAAAGTTCGATACACAAAAACAGGCTAGAAATTTTATACTTGGACTGTGACGGCATCTACATCGCCATATGCAAACTACGCATCAAAGAATTGCCGTCACACTACAACCTGACGTCACACAAATCCTGCATCGCGCAATTAGAGTTTACCGCGCGATGGACATATATACAAGCTCCCAACTTCAACCTGTGGGCAGTTGTCCGCCAGACACGACAGTCATCTGGTCGGAGGATCCTCCCTTTTCTAAAGAGGATGAGTGAACTTTACACCCTGTTCCTCATAGATTGTTAACCCACCCAACGACAATATAAAATGGCTATATAGCCATACAATAAGCGACACAAAACACACTGTCTACACAAATCATGCAAACCGGTACACACTTCAACATTGATAACGCTCTAAGCACGAGGCATAAGCATTAATGTGTATGCCATGCAGAACAACGGTACGGTCAACCGCACGTCGCGTAACACCGATTCACGAATACCACCCTTACTCCCACGACATAAAGGAGCTGCATATGTCACATTCTGGACGTGCGGTTGACTGTACAACACGAATGTGTCTATGAAAAATATTCAAACATGGGCTGATTTTGACATTTTTAATAGGGAGGGGAAAAAGACGGCCAGTGTAGGAAAATTGCCTTACATATTGATGATAGCAAACTTTACTCAAAATAAACATTACTAAAGCCGTTCGTCCACCGTACCGTGAACGACGTCAACAGAACGAGATGAAGACGCCGAAGTACCGGCGGTACATTTACTATGGCCGCGAAATCTCGTTTCTCGTTGACGTCCCGTTCACGGTGCGGTGGGCAGTGTCTAAGTAGGACATTTGCATCAACATATTTTTGAAAAAATGACTGCGAAAAGATTCCACCTGTATTTTTAACACCAATCATTATGTATTTACATAATAAAAGGAAGATTTTGAGATCTACAGCAGTCTTTTTGCTGAGATGATGATGAATTGTGTGGTATTGCCACAGATGAATACAGATGTTGCACTCTGCAAAATCATTTAAATAAAAAGCGACTCTTGCTACGACACAATAAAGTGCAATTCAGGTCGCGCAGCGCTAATTAACTACAGTTATATTCACATAATTATAAGCTGCCTCTCTTTCTATCACGTAACTCTTATAACTTCTGACCAAATTACACTCACTGAATAGGGATGTTGTCAAAAAAAATATTTTTTTGTCCGTCAGATATAGATTATAAAAAAATATTGGTCACGTATTTTTTCTTTTATTACGTAATTAAAAGATTACGGCAATACATTGAGTTAAAATGTAGCATGACGTCACTCTCCGGTAGATTTCATACCGAATTGTGACGTAGCGAGCCCCCACTCCCCACATTTAATGAGTTTTATCTAAACCATTTTTATTAATATGATGTAGCAAAAATATGATGTAGCAAAAAATACGTGTCTAATATTTTTTTATTACCTGACTGACGGACAATATTTTTTTTTCCTGTCAACTTCCCTATTGGCCCGACAAGACGAGTCGAGCCCGCCGCGTCCTTGTCGCTTGATACCTAAAATGCGGAGTGAACCATCTGTGTTCACCTGTGGTAATGCTAATAACAATAACATATAGCTAGAGTATAATACTGTTACCGTTTCATGGATTTGCGATAAAAATCCTCCCTTGGCGTTTCGATGAAATGTAAGTTATTAAATTATCATGATGTTAATATGGAAAATTGAGTTGAGATAAAAATTGTGTAACGCATGTATGTGTGACTGAGACGGCGCTCTTCATAGTTCAAGTTTAACTCTATCCCATATGAACGATCGCGTAATGTAGTAGTATGTTTATATGTGCATAGCTCAGCCAAATAATCATCCATTCAATCCAATTAGTGTTGAAAGTCAAAAGGAATAAGGTATGAAATAATTCAGCTTTTGTCTCTCATTCCGAGGTTCACCTACTTGAATTCAGAATCATAATCAACTTTAGCGTATTGTATTCTAAGTTAATTTATGTGTGACCATCTGTAATAGACGGTACTAAATACGTTTTGGTTGCAATGGAAATAGAACTTTGTCACACATTAAATTGAGATTGTTATTCGAAAACTTGAAAATTAACAAAGATTCTGAATTGAAGCGTATATCGTTCAGCTTATTTGACTGGGCTAAGTAATGACAGCAAGCACTAGGGCGTCAGGCAGTACCAGGAGTCGTGTTCTCACGTCGTGCGCGTGCTGCGGGTGCGGCGCGTGGCGGCGCAGCGCGGCGTGCTGGTCGTAGTGCGCGCACTCCTCGGCGCGCGTCACGCCGGCCAGGCGGTAGCGGTGCAGCTCGGCCAGGCGCACCCGCAGCTCGCGCTCGCGCCACAGGCCTGCTACTGCGCCCGCCTGCTCGCCGCGTCCGTAGAATTGGGCCGTCCAGCGAACGCGGTCCGTGAATTCCCTGGAAACGTAGATAGTTAAGTCGTTTATTATTGGTAATAATATATACAATCATTGGTATAAAAAAAACCCAACCCATTACACATTACACAGCGACTCAAAAAAGTACACGAAAAGCAAGTGAACGCTCATTTCTATTTACAATTTTGTACAAAAATGTTGAATTTGTGTTAATTTTTTTTTTTTTCATGTATAAAAGATATCCGACTTTGATAAAATCAGCCCTAAGTATCAAAATCACTCACTTTTTCTCTTTGGCAAGTTTTCCAAGTGTCTTCTGCTTATTCCTCTGGTTATTGAAGAACACGGACACGAGTTGGAAGTCTCTCACTAAACGCTTTCGTCTCGTTCTCTCTCTCAGTCGCCGCGTGTAGATGTCCACTTGTGATAATTTTAGAGCTGGAAAATAGAGAAGAGAGGCATTGTTTTTATTCATATGAATTCCTTTGTGAATGGGAAAAGAAGGTGCGTTGATGCAGCTACAAGTTTTTGTGTTGTGGAAAACATAACTTCTTCAGTTGAAAACGGAATTAGCATGAAAATATGTTTGAAATTAATTGATTAATAAAAAAATCCGATCTGCAGCTTTCTTCAAAAACACAAAGAGATTAATTTAAAGTTATATTAACTTACCAACATCCAACTCATCGTCTTCAGGATTCAGAGACAGTGCTGATATCAACTGTTCTGCTTCATGGTCATGTTCCTGAAAACAGTACAGGTAATGGATATCAGGTGCGTAATACTCGAAACTTGAATATACTATTAAAAAAGTCTTTAAAAATATTGTAGGTGCCACGCTGAGTCCAACATATTTGGAGCATTTTACTCCAACATCAAATTTGGAATGCATCAACACAGTCACAACTTTCAGTCTTGAGAGAGCAACAGCATATTAATAGAAAATTTGATGTACCCTTTCAAAATCATCTCTGTTTGGCATATAACCAAGTTGGGATGCTTCATCAGAGGAAACAGCAATGTGTGGAAGACGGGATACAGCACTGGGCCCGAGTGGCCCCTCATCTTTATCTGCGGAATTTAATGTGGGGCGGCTTGAACTCTCTAAGTTGCCCCATGTTGCTCGACCAATGCTTCCTTCCAAGTACCTTGTGATATACTCATCTTTGGCCTCTGAAAACATAATTTTATTGTTTTATTAGTAAGAAGGTTATGGAAGAGTTAAGTTAAGAGTTGCATCAGCAGCCACAAATTACTTTTTATGATGTTTCTAAATACTATATTTTCTGATTCATTTCATTTTTTTTTTAACTTTGCCCCACACTAAGAATTTCTTCCTGAATCGTGGGTTTACAAACATAGAAACTCACATACGCTAACACTCAGACCCGGAACAACTACTTGCAGATCATACAAATATTTGCACCGTGCAGGGATCGAACCCGCGACACGTTGCGCAACAGCCGATCGCTCAGCCACTGCGCCAACCGTGTCGTCCTGTCAATTGGTTTGATATAATGAAAAGCATGTTCCTCATTCCTCTGCATCACATACCCATGCATAAATAACAGTATCAGTAGCGTATCAAAGGCAAAAAAGAAATTTATTGTGAAAATTCAAATATTGTTTAGCCCAAAATTCAACCATTCATAACAGGCTAACATATATTTTAAAGTTAGTCTTTTTTTCTGTCTTTTATGTTAATCTGCATTTCCATACCTTCAGGTGTCCGTGTTTCTATGTGTTTTGCTATATCCTCCCAGTTTCCAAAGCCAAATTGTTCTATAGCATCTAGTAATCTAACTTCTTCATTTGCAGACCAACTACTACGTCCTAAAAATATCCCAAACGCTCCAGAGTCCTGGAATACAATAAAAATTGTTTAGTTTTTTCCTGTACAGAAAATATTGTTTCTGGAATACATCTCAATGTAACATAATATGTCCAGGTAACTTACCATGTATTGATATGAGTGGTCATTTTTGTGTGATCCAATTTCTGCGCCAAGTGAAAAGCACTGAAATACGAAAGATTGTGAAAACTATGCCCTGACAATTTAAAATTTTGCGCCAAAACTATAAACAAAAATGGCAGCGAAGCTACTTTACCTGCAAACAAATATCAAAGTCGATACATTCCGCGCATTTGACGCGTACACCATTTATTTCTTCTTGACAATAAGTACAATTATATTTTGCGAATAAATCTGAAAATGACATGATAATAAATACAATAAAACAAATAACATAAGCTAAACGTTGGCAGGGCTAGTTTGCTACTCACCAGCCATTTTTTTTTTGACAACTGGCTCTTTCTGCTCTATCCATAGTATCCATAGATAAATTAAGTCTTTAACTTTGACACAGAGCTGCCAGTGTGGCCAGCAAATAAAAAAAAGGGTGTGTGCTTATGACCAAGATATGACCACTCGATCTTAGAGTATATTGGAGAAGCCATATGCACAATAATCCGAACAAAAATTTCAGTCACTTTTAGCGGGGGACACGGTAGCGGAAAGAGAAGTCCGTACCTTTTTTTGAAGATTAATTAAGCAGAGCGTGGTTTAGCCAAAAGAAATACGTATAATCACAAATACACAAGAACAATACTTTACAATAAAATCATATAAAACACCACGAGTTTTTTCTTGACACTAGAGTGACAATCAATAGGTATGCAGTTGCTAAGTAACCAAATTGAAGTTCCAATTTTAATATCTCCTCTCAACAAATACCTATCCGGTCAGAGATCTTTCTGATCCTCGGTCTTGCTAGTGGCTTGGTCAGGATATCTGCCAGCTGATCTTCACTAGATACCTTATCGACTTTTAGCTCACCACCAGTTACCAATTCTCTCACAAAGAAATGTCGAACTCGGATATGTTTAGTCCGTCGATGGAATTCTGGATTTTCAGCCAGCCTGATTGCAGCTTCGTTATCCACTCTTATGCATGGAATCTCTTTAAGAACGACAAGATCACTCATAAGCCGAGATAGCCAAACAGTCTCTCTGGCTGCTTCACTAGCGGCAACAACTTCTGCCTCGGTGGTCGAAATTGAAACGCTTGCCTGTCGTTGGCTTAGCCATGACACCGCTCCTCCTGCATACATGCACAGCACTCCAGTAGTGGATCTACCAGTGCTGATATCTCCTGCATGGTCAGCATCACTATAGCATTCCAAAATGCCTTGTTTGTAATTTTTCTGGTACATGATACCTAGATCTGGCGTGTACTGTAAAAATCTCATTATGCGCTTCAGTCGGACACAGTCTGCTTCTTCTGGCTTTTCCAGACTTCGTGAGACTACACTTACAGCATATGCAATGTCAGGTCTAGTGCATACCATCAAGTAAGCCAAGGCTCCAACAATTTGCCTGTAGTTATCTTTCATATAACTCATGTCCACCTTCTCGCTCCATGTGCCGTCTTTTGCAATCGGCGTTGAGACCGGTTTGCAGGTGTCCATTCCGAATCTCCACAAGATCTTATGCACATACGACGTTTGGAATATCTTAATTCTATCTCCTCTGCTTTCTATCTCGACTCCAAGAAAATAGGACGCAGTTTTCGTGGTTATTTTGAAACGACGTTTGAGCTCCTCCATCAACTCGTCTATCAGTACGTCATTGGATCCGACGACTAGACCGTCATCCACGTACAAAGCTACTATAAGCTTTCCACGTCCTTTTTTTCGTATCAGAAGACAAGGATCTGCCTCACTTGCCTTAAAACCGATTTCTTTGAAATAATCTAGAATGCACCGGTTCCAGCACCGTGGTGCTTGCTTCAGCCCATACAGACTCTTCTTTAGAAGACATACTTGACCGGAGCCGTCATTATAACCTTCTGGCTGTTTCATGAAGATCTCTTCATCTAAAGAGCCATACAGGAAGGCAGTCGAAATGTCGAACTGTCGCATTGACATGCCTTCGCTTGCTGCTGTACTAATTACTGAGCGAACAGTTGCCATTCTGGTCACAGGGCTAAAGGTCTGCATGTAGTCTATACCTTTCTTTTGATGAAAACCTTTTATCACCAATCTAGCCTTGTACTTATCTATAGAGCCATCAGCATTCATCTTAACTTTGAAAACCCACTTACTAGGTAAAGCTTTTCTGCCCTTGGGTAGATTCACAAGCTTCCAAGTGTCATTTTCTTTCAAAGAACTGATTTCGCTGTCCATGGCCTTTTCCCATAGCTCTTTATCTGGGCTTCTGATCGCATCTTTGTACATTTCTGGTTCATTGTATCCCATTATCGCGTTCATAACAAAGTCTTTGAATCTATCTGGAGGACGTAACAAAGAACGGTCTCGAAGTATCATCTGTTCCGGGAACACATTTTCGCGTTCATCTGCGATAATTTCATCATTGACTTCATCTTGATATTCATCAACGACATTATCATCTTCGTTAACGTTTCCATCTCCCTCTGATTCAACAGACTGTTCAGTTATTACATTTTCTGCGTCATGAAACTCTTCTCCAAAATCTAGATTTTGTTCATGTATATCCATGTCAGTTTCACCGCCTCTTTTCCGTTCTCTTTTTTTTTACAGGAGTTCTTTGTCCATTATCTCTTAAAGCATATCTACCAAGATCTACTTCAATTTCATTTTCCGGACTGCAGACAGCTTCAGGGTATTCATTCATTGAAGTCTCTAGCACTTTTTCATCGAAAATAACGTCCCTAGATCGGACTAATGAATTTCTTTCTCGACTCCAAAGTCTGTATCCGTCGTCATTGTCGTATCCAATTAAAATGCACCGTGTAGCTTTCTTTTGCAATTTCCTTCTCTTCTGCTTTGGTACATGCGCAAAGCAAGGTGAACCGACTATCCTCAGGTGCTTTATCTGAGGCTTCTTCTTAAGCCACAGTTCATAAGGCGACTTGTGTTCTACTGAAGTACGTCCTGTCCTGTTTAGTATGTAAACAGCAGTGTTTACCATCTCAGCCCACAAATTCTGAGGGATCTTCTCATGCGCGTGCATCATCGCTCGAGCAGATTCGACTATAGTGCGATTATCTCTCTCGCTACACCCATTTTGTTCCGGAGTGTACGGCATAATGAGTCTTTGCTTTATTCCAGCTTGTCCAAGTAGATCTCGAACTTTCCTGTTATCGTATTCACCTCCATTATCGCTTAAAATCTCGATAATAGTATGTCCAGCATTTCTAGCCTCAGACATCATCTGTTTCAACTTTTCAGGAACTTCGGATTTATTTTTAAGGAAGTATACATATCTGTATCGTGTAAACTCATCCCTAAACAGTACGAAGTATCGATATCCAGAGACACTCCAAGGAAAGGGTCCACAGACATCTGAGTGTATGCGCTCACCAGGTTTTGTTGCCTTTTCGCGAACACCAAATGGCTTCCTGTGCGCTTTACCAAAGATACAACCTTCGCATAATTCTCCACTGTTAGATGTCTTTACTCCTAACTCTTTCTCTATCAATCTTTTGATATGTCTCTTGTCTTGATGTCCCATACGCTCATGCCATACTTGCAGCGTATCTTCATGCTCAATTAAGTTGACTGAAAAATCAGCACATATGGCTTTGCAGTCTATCTTGTACAAACCGCCATACCTTTGCCTTTTTCCTGTTAAGACAACCTTACCATTGATCTTCATGGAACATGTTGTAACCCGCGACTCAAAAATACTTGAGGGGTTCTTGTCCTGTGTACTAAGCACAGAGAAAAGGTTCTTGCTAATCTGGGGAACATACCAAACATCTCTTAACAATAGGAAATCACTTTTTCCTTTAACAAAGGCCTCTACTCGGACTGTGCCTTTTCCAACAGCCTTTAACATATTTCCGTCAGCTGTCGTTACTGTGTGAGTTTCACAAAAATGTTTAAAATCTTGAAATAGATCTCCTCGACTTGTGACGTGATGTGTCGCTCCATTGTCTATGTACCAATGATCACAATCACGTTTAGTCCCAGAATCTGTTGAATTCACCGCCAGTAACATCATGTTGGAACTAAGAGCTTTATTTTCCTTCTCTTTCTTGCCATTATTCGGGCAATCCTTCTTAAGATGTCCAGACTCTTTGCAAATAAAGCATTTGTACCTCTTTTTATTTTGCTGGTCTCTTTGGTCATTTCCTTTAGCAACCTTTCTATTCGTTTTTACATAAAGCGCACTTTCGCTCGATTCAGTGTCAGCCATCGTTGCATTCAGCGCTTTTTCATGTGCACACAGTTGGGCCGTAATATTGTCTACTGTTCTTTCCTTCTTAGACATCAATAGCCAACTAGACTTGAACGAAAAATAAGTTTCCGGCAACGTATCCAGGATCTTACAAATCAAGAGAACTTCAGGCATTTCAACGTTTTCCTCTTTGAGCAGTTCTTCCTTCAGACTGTGCCACAAATTCTTCAGTTTCGAGACATGAGTCGACATGTTGTCTGACGGATCCCTTTTAAGTTTAAAGAAGTCCAAACATAAGTCGTAGAGCCTGCCCTCATCAGGACCCTCATACAGCCTATGGAGTTCTTTCCATACTTCCTTGGGAGTGGACAACCTTATTACTTTCCCTAGTGTTTCATCCGTTACATTGTTTGTTATTAGCAGTAGGGCTGTGCTCTCCAATGTAACAAAATCTCGTAAAGTTTTATTGTAAAGTATTGTTCTTGTGTATTTGTGATTATACGTATTTCTTTTGGCTAAACCACGCTCTGCTTAATTAATCTTCAAAAGGTTATGGGCCCAGAACGCAGAAGTGTAAAATGGAGCTTTCAAAAATACAGATCACAAAACTTGATGGCCACAATTGGGTCGCCTGGAAATACCGAATGGTTGCCCTACTAAAAGGCATAAACGGAATTTGGGAGATTGTGGAAGGCAAGGCACAAAAACCGGCGAAACCTGCGGAAGGCAGTGGTGATGCCGTAGTTGAAATTTTTGAAGATTAATTAAGCAGAGCGTGGTTTAGCCAAAAGAAATACGTATAATCACAAATACACAAGAACAATACTTTACAATAAAATCATATAAAACACCACGAGTTTTTTCTTGACACTAGAGTGACAATCAATAGGTATGCAGTTGCTAAGTCACCAAATTGAAGTTCCAATTTTAATACCTTTAATTTTTATTTTATCGATATCGATATTCATTCGGAATTTTGCTTGAATCCATGAAATAAAACAGCTGTTGCATAAACGGCCACACGATAATGGCTGTTCAAAAACAGAGTCCAGATAACATAACTTAGCATCATACCTGTATTCTCCAAAGGGTTGTGTTTTAGCGTTTTATGACACCGTCAATGTCAAATCTGGTAAAAAAGACAGATTTTCACTACGGCTGAAACCGTAGCTTAAAGGGCTTGCCGATTATGTTTCCGAGGTACGGAGGGTCGAGAGATCTCGGTGAGTAATGGATGGTCACCCATTCATGGACCGGCCTCAGCAAGCGTTGCTTAACCTTGAAGATTGACTCGTACGGGTGTTATTATTTAGTCTCGTGGTACTTCAGAAGTAAAAGCCCTTCCGAAATAAAATAAAAAGGATATCCACATACCAATTATGTAGAAGTTATCCAAGATAATAATAATTATCAGGCGTTAATGGGATCTTAGGCGATCAATCTGGCATCAGTTCTATTCCGGTGTGTCTTGCACGCGTAGCATGACCAGACAAAATGACAGATAAATATAAACAATCACAATCTGTCATTTTGTTTATTCTTCCGTCAACAAAACCCGTTTCTATCATGGTCATGCTACGCGTGCTGGAGATATGCCATAGGCATAGAAACATGACATAGAATTGCGTCAATTTAGCATTATAACACAGAGATTATACGATCAATCTAATCTACCTAACTGTGCGTTTGCACTGGCGATACATTCTCATAAAAACATGTTGAAATCATTATTTTCTGTCAATTTTCGCTATAATGTTTGACAGAAAATAGAGATTTCAACATGTTTATTGAATGTTTCGCCCATAATATTATTATACTCTTTGACGCACGGTTAGCAGTAAGATTACGGATTGAACTAATGCCAGATTGATCCTGGGCCACTACTTCTCTAGGGTTTCTAATTCTTTTCGTACGCAATGTCTTTGTTTCGTACGGTTTCGTACGGAAAAAGCTCTACTCTAATCATGTTTTAAAGTACTCTGTGACGCTAATCCGTAGAGTATTTAATTATGTTTTGTGCTCTAATCGCAGCTCTAATTTAAATAGTCTGTGGACCTTTTCTACAAAAAAAAAAATAATGTCAAGTCAATCCAACCGATTGAATCGAAATCGAACAATGCATTTCGTAGTTATTTGAATAGATTTCGCTAGAATTTCACGATTTATCTTTCATTATTAGAAGACTCGTGCTTACTGGATACCATATTAAAGAGTTAACAATATCATAGACTTCGCAATTTGGGTATAAAGCACAATGTGCTGCGTACTGTGATGTGATTAGAACGTTGTAGTGTAATCCGCTTTGGACCATGAAATCCAGCAAAAGAAGGCTCCAGGCCCTCACGGAAGGAACCGATGGACTGCCAAATTACCTAAAAATGGAAGATTCTGAAACATCAATCCCGCCCGTATTTAGGTCTCGGTTACACGAATTGTTTTCTCAAATAGAAAAAGAATTTGACCTTCTGTACACTGAAAATTTAAACCGTAAGTAAATAACAAGAATATGTTATTTTGGTTGATTCATGTTTCTATATTAAAAACTATAAACTGCTTAGTGCACATTTATTTACAAACAATTCATCATAACAAGCTCCATTATAGGAAACTATACAATGCTAGAATGATGTGATTTTTTCTATACTGATTACTGATAAAACCAGATATTTATTTATTATTGTTGTTTCTTATTTACTCTGGAGCACAGCACATAATCATAGAAATATTTAGTTCCATTCATACTCTTCTACTGATGCCTGTTTTTTATAACCAAGGTATTGTGTTTCCTCCACATTGGAAGCTCACTTGAACTATGTAAACAAATCAAAGGTGGTATGAGTTTGGTTATTATTATTAACCTGGATTTTTTCAAACTACAGAGCAAGCCCCTCCCTACTCTCCTTCCTCTTCCACAATGATTACTGCTTGATTATTTTGCAATACTATGCATATCTCTTTGTTTCCAGTTCAAGAGAAAATAGATATCCTGAGTGAAAAATTGGAACGAGAAAGCTATGTGGGAGACAAACAAAATGTAGACTACATTGAGTTTGATGTTGCGGGGAAGAACTCTAAAGTGAAATGTTAGTAGCCAAAAATATTGTTTTATTTGTTACTAGAATATTATCCAATGGTGCAATGATTAACCCTCTTTTCTAAGGAATAACTATACATATTTAATGCAGCTGTCTGTACATTGTATTGCAAAGAACATCGCTAATTAATTTCCAATAAAAAAAAAGATTTGAATAGACATAAGTGGATGCAATTGGTAACATGGTGGCTGCCACTGCAGCCTGCAAGCTATATGATAATAATAGTTATGTTGATCCTATGAGGCTGCCATAGTCACTAAGTGTGGATTTCACCAATTAAATTGAACCCGTTCAGCACATCTAAACGCGTTCAAGAGCTGTCAGTGTACAATATTCCATAACAATTTTGACACTGACAGCTCTTGAATGCGTTTTAGAAATGCTGTTCGCATTCAGTTTCATTGGTGAAATCAGCACTGAGAGACCTGACACTGAAGCCTCAAGAATATAGAAAAAAGAGTAGTATAAAGAAAAAATGGGAAGTGGCTGTGTCCTTACGTGACTATGTTTATGTTACAAGTAGTATTTACTTTGAGACAAATTCTTTGATCCTTTAGCTATCAATTGGTGGTGTAATACAATTTTGGATGTAGATGATAGATATGTAGCTGCAGTATCAAACTGTGTCCACTGATTTTGTTATCATCTGTTTTTTGAATTACCTCCCACTATGGAAGCAAATTTAAAGATGTATTAAAGTCAAAAAGAAGAAAAGAATACTAACTGCTAACAGCAATATTCAGTTAATAATACTGTTATAAAACATCCACAGTAACTCAAAGTAACTCCCAGAAAGTGAAAGCAAGTCACAAACTGAGGGTCCAGACCAGCAAGATAGTGTCCAGCTTTAAGGCTCCAACGTATAACTGCCAGTTAGTGAGGGAGTTCACAGGACACAAGGACGGCATCTGGGATGTGTCTTCAGCTCGCCCCGGACAAGCACTTATTGGCACGGCTTCAGCAGGTATTTATTTTACTATACCTACAAATCAATATCATAGAAACTACTGGTAAAGTTTGCTTTCGTCAGGCAGTTAATTACAGTATATATTGTTCATAACTAGATAGTAATTTCTTAAGGTACAGTCAGCATCAAAAGTTGATGACCACATTTAGATTTTCAAAATCGCTGTATAGTGAAGTGCTAATAGTGAATATGGTGTACAGCGATTTTGAAAATCTAAATGTGGTCATTAACTTTTGATGCTGACTGTACTTACAGCTCTACTAATAATAATTGTGTATCAAAGTATAATCGAAAGAATCAAAACATATAATTTATATTATGGCTATGGTCTTCTGACATCAGAAGGGTAAAACAAACAAGGATACTCCCAGGGCCGGCCCTAGGGTAGTGCTAGTGGAGCGGTCGCTCTAGGCGCCAGATAGCAAGAGGCGCCAAAAAGCCAAATGCGTACAACAATTTCCAGCGCAAAATGAAATGTTGAAAGCGTCTTTTGAGAAGCGTGGGAGCATTTTTAACCGACTTCAAAAAGGAGGAGGTTGTCAATTCGACTGTATGGTTTTTTTTTGTTACGCAATTACTCCACCAATTATGATTTGTTTTGATGGTTCTTTTTTTGTTTGGTAAGTCATACTTCAGAGCTAGTTCCCTATAAATTTTTATTAACTTTGCTTGGGTGTAGTTTTGAGATAGCTTCAATACGTATTTTTCCCATTTAGTCTATGTGGATGATGTTATACTATGTTCCTGATTCCTGACACTGTAATTTACATAGCAGGTAGTGGTATTCGAATTTGTGTGGGGTAGGTACTACAGCTAAAGTTGGTTGTTTTTTTTGCAAAAAGTTTTTATTTTTCACTTTTTTGTTGTTTTTTTAATTATTTAGTGACTGATTGAAATTAACACAAAATACTAATTTAATTATAAAACAGTAAAAGCTTTCTTAATGTTAAAGAAATAGGAGTATACTAATTAGAGCTACTTAATTTTTATTTTTAAAATTCAATAAGTGTTGATATTTGCACTGTGGACTAAGGGTGGAGGCGGTAGGTGCGGTCCGGTGCGGGCCCCCAGGCCAAAGCTCGAGAAAAACTTTTTTTAAAAATCAAATCCCATGCAAGACCAAAACATGTTCAGTAAGTAAAAGGCAGTTCTTAGTTGGAGGCCCCATTTATTTATATATAAAAGTCAAAAGAAAACTTTACGTATCCGGGCCGGGGTGTTAAAAATTATTCGAGGTCGCTACGCTCGCTCTTGCATCCTACGTTTTTTTAACTTTTCTGCATAGGTTGACAAAGTAATTCCTATTTCTGAGTAAATGTTCAAAAGAAAGTTTAAACTATGCGTGGCATTGCGTGGTGCAAAAAATTCGACCTCGGTTGCTCGCTCTACCTCCTCTATTCTCTTTAATGCTCTAGTTTTACTGTTGTCGGCAGAGTATCTCCTTTTTCTGTATCAATAGTAAAAAAAAACCTAACCGTCGAAATATATATTTCGACGTTCATTCCGTGGCATGGGGCGTGGGGGAAACGGTATAATCTTTCCAACTTGGTCCCCCGACAGGCTCAGTCCGCCACTGGATATTTGCAATATAAGTTGTTTTTGAAATTTGGGAATTATTATTTATTTAACATGAAACCGAAGTAGAATTCTTGAAACTCCTCAGTTGGGTCACCCTTAAAACAATTTCTTATAGATCACACAGCCTGCGTATGGAGCGTGGAGTGGGGTAAATGCCTCTTGCAGTACACAGGGCATTCAGGCTCTGTGAACTCGATCCGGTTCCACCCCAGCAGGGACATCGCGCTCACCAGCAGCGGGGACAATACTGCGCATGTGTGGCAGGCTGCCGTAAACTGGGATCTACCGGTTGTTATTAATTGTATTTTATTTATAAATTACAATGCTATTGCCTCGTTAGAACATATTTCACATGACTGTCGAAGAGTGGAAAGTGAGATATAGCAATAATTTACCCCGACTACATAACCTACTCGATATCAGCCCTTAATAAATAATATGATATTAAATAAAATAGATATAAAAATACAAGATCAAATTAAATTAACTGACGAGAGGTCACAGAATCCGTAACCTGTATGAATATCAAATCATAATCTAACATGAAAAAAATATTCCATGCACAAATCTCGACCAATGACTGGCACGTAAGCTTTGCTCACATATTCGAATTTCAAACGTTTAGCGCGGTCAATCCTCTGAGGAAGAATTGGAAGGAGGAGGCGAAGAAAGTCTCGGAGAAGGTGGAGATAGACCAGAAGTTCTGCGTACTCCGCTGACAGAGCTGGGCGGCCATCAAGGTGTTGTGGTGGCCGCTGATTGGCTCACTGGCGGCGATCACGTCATTACCGCTTCTTGGGACCGCACCGCCAATCTGTATGACGTGGAAACTGGAGACTGTCTGCAAGTTCTTACAGGTATGAAATTGAAATTATTTTTGAGAATAATTTCGCCATTGTGTGTTACAACTTTCTCGTTTTTCGAAACCCGACGACGTGGTTCCTTAGAGCAAGCTTCTCTCTCTCTAAAGCCACGTATTCATTCGAAAACATTGTTTGGCAACATTGTTTCAGCACCATGCTTTGTGTGTTGCGAGCGACATGTTACTAGCTACATGAAATTTTGCAGTGTTACTATGGCAACATGCTAATGTTCTGTATTCATGGTAAACTAAACAGGCACAAAATTGTTGCCTACATTTGATGTTGCGGGAAAGAATGTTGCGCTTAATTGATATACAGATTTTCCCATCCTCAACCATTTCAACGGATCATTAATCTCTATATACCGGATATTAATTAATTCCGATAATATCTTCTAATATCAATGTGTGTCAGGTCACGACCACGAGCTCACACATGCGTCTGCGCACCACGCGTCTCGTCTCGTTGTGACGGCGTCCCGAGACACCACCTTCCGCCTGTGGGACTTCCGCGAGCCAATACATTCTGTCTCCGTCTTTCAAGGACACACTGAGTAAGTTAAATTCAACAATAACTCATAACTAAGGACCCGAAAAATTATCGATACCGATATATTTTACTCGATACTTTTCTAGCGTCACCAGATTAGTAATCGATGGTTATAATCTACCCAAATACTGATTCTTTCTTATACGAGCCTCTTTTATTATATCACAATTTTTAACTTATCTTTGTTGTTCAGGAGTGTCACATCAGCGGTGTTCACACGAGAAGATAAAGTCGTGTCCGGATCTGACGACCGTTCCGTAAAGGTAAACGAGCATGCACATTATTATAATTATAAAATTAAAATAATGTCATTTTGAATAAAAATAAATAAATTATAAATGGTTTTGGCCAAAATAAAACCCTTTTTCATAATTACATTCATTCAAACTGTTCTGTATATTTTTTTGTTGTTTATGGTTTGCAAAAAGAGTAATCCAGCTTTTATGTTCAATGCTAGGTATGGGACGTCCGCAACATGCGGTCTGCACTAGCAACAATTAGGTCAGACTCCTCAGTGAACCGCGTTGGCGTGAGCGGTAACGGTCTGATCGCCATCCCGCACGACAACCGGCAAGTGCGCCTGTTCGACCTGCAGGGACAGAGGCTTGCACGCTTGCCGCGCTCCAGCCGACAGGTAATATGTACTTTTATTTATTTATTACTAGTTTCCCGCCCCTATTTCGCACGGGTGATAGACAGAAATAAAAAAAAAATATTGCATAAAAAGAAACAACCGTGAAAAATTACTTTCGGAAGTCGCGGTGTCTTTGGATCTGTATTTAAATGTTTTGCCACCGAGTTCCGAATTTAATAAAAAAAAAAAAAAAAAAAAGTTTTTTTTTTGTATTCCAACAAATAAAGAATTTTCCGAATCGGTCTAGCTGTGACTTTGACTTTGACTTTGACCGTAGTTGGGATGAATATATCCCAAGAACAAACTTAACATTGTAGTTGAAAAACATGTTCTCCCATACGGAATGTATGGGAGATCATGTTTTTCAAACCGCAAATTTAAGTTGGTTGATTATTACTCGTTAACTTGTACAGTCTACTTAGCTCTGATAGTTTTCCTTTTAATTTCGTTATACACTACTGCTGTGAATTTTTTCACAAGTCCAAGTACAACCATTTAGCTAGAAGGGGACGACGACGACGACACATGACTCTACAAAAAAATTCAGTTAAAAGCTTAATATTTAACAAACGGATTCCTGAATCCAAAAATGGTTTTCACAAACTCACAATATTTTTGAACGACCTTTCTAACGATACCCCACAACATGGGGTCTGTATATATATGCCAAATTACAGCTTTCTAGTACTAACCGTCTCTGAGCTAAGCCGCGGACAGACAGACGGACATGGTGAAACTATAAGGGTTCCTTGTTTACTACGGAACCCTAAAAAGGTTCCGAGGAACTGGGAACCATTGCGTGGTTTAGAAGAACATCGCGGTTCAAACAGACAGATAAGAAAAGTTACTCTGTAGATATTGCGGACCTCCAACGGCAGGAATAAGGATCATGTCGTGAGGAAACTTTGAGTAAAAATGTGGATGGATGAAATGACGAGTGTATGTGCACACTTATGATTAAAATGGGGTGACTAGTGCCCCGATCCGAAATGAATTGGGGTAGGGGCTGGAGGACGTTCACTAAGGCACATGCTGTAAATTTTATTTATTTAGTTATTTCTAAGTTAAAACAGTGTAGATCCAGTAGCTAAGAAACACTGGAAAGGATTTATATTTAATTTAAAACTGTACTACTAAGCTGTTTCTGGAAATCCTCGTGCGTCGAAAAGCACGATAAGCTGTTGGTCCCGGCTGTCATTCTTGGATCTTTGAGTGGAAGAAATAGAAACAGCTTGGGAGTCTGACAATCAGTCTTACCAAGGTGTATCGTATTACCCAGTAACTGGGTTGTGGAGGTCAGATAGGTTGTGGCTCCATGTAAAATACTGGTATTCAGCTACATCCAGTTAGACTGGAAGCTGATCCAAACATTGTTGGGAAAAGGCTAGGTAGATTACGATGACTACTGTTTCAGTAACCGCAAAATATTAACAAACTTCTATTTAATCACAGGGCCACCGTCGCATGGTTACATCAGTAGCTTGGGCTGACGACATATCGTCCAACATTAACTTCTTCAGTTGCGGCTTCGACCGGCGTATCTTGGGCTGGTCCATCCAGCCCTCCAAGGAGAACTAAGTACTAAGACTTTACAGGTAGAGTTCTACAAGGATCTTTTGGCTCCTGAATGACATTGACAGGGGGGCGTTGCCGGTAAACATTTGTGAAATTGTCACAGAAATTGTATTGACAAATCAAGATGGCGGCGTTAGTTCCGTTTTCGGCCACGGGCCAAAAGAACCTTGTAGCGTTGTTTATGTCCGTTCATTTACATGTTTATTATTCTCTAATATAACGTATCAATTACGATACAATATCAAATTGTTATTATTATTATTATATAAAAATCGAAATCTACATACAATTTTGGTCTTTAAATTCACCTAGGAATAAAGAACAAATTTGTGTGTGATGAATGTGATGATTGCATCGTCACTCACAATCAAAACTATTCTTGTTGTGGACTTTATTTTGATACGTAAATAAGACTTAGGCTCGCTTGCACCACGAATGACTAAATACGACTTTAATACATCGTTCTGCTTCTGTAAGTCGTTTGAAGATGATAGAGACAGAATGACGTTTTAATTGTTTACCGGCGTCCTATTTAAAACCAATCGTCGCGCGAATACACGATCGTTCGGACATGTTATTCGGTGATCTGAACGCGTGGAGTCGCGCCGACAGTGGGCGCTTTCCGGTTTTCTGAACAAAAAGTGATATAATTATGCACGCGACCGATCGTGCCTACCGTATTTAATTATAGTTGGTGGAAGCCGGTTTTAAACTTTGTTGCAATGAAAAATATAATATTGGGTAATGAAAGCAGCAAATATTGTGTTTATACTATGTCTGTTTCTTATAATTTTAAGCAAAATTATACAGCATTTGGGCGAATAAAACTGTGTATTGTGCATCCAGCATTTATTTAATTTGCCTGTAAAGAAGTTCATACTTGGGACATTTGCAATCCAATATTTGAACTGTAAACAAACAAAACATTTGTGTGTTATCAAGCTTTAGTTCATTGTCAAACTGTAATGTAAGCTAATGCCTGTTTACAGTAACACTAGGCGACTTATAAATGAATATCTAAATACAAGCGCGCTGTTGGATTTTCAACATTCGGCGCTGAGCCGAGCGTTGGAAATTCAACAGCGCGCTTTGCGCTTGTTTGTAAACGGGCATTTATGTTTGTATGTTTGCTTGCACATATTTTTAATTTTTCCTTCCTCCTAGGTGTATGAAGTTATCCTTGAAAAACTGATGGTAGCAACTGTATAGTAACCTTTAATCGAGTACTGTTGCAATCTGCATTTTTAATGTGGGTTTTCTCAAATGACGTTCACTAGGTGGCAGCACTGAGACATCAGGTTCGGGTACCCATCAAAAGCATCAAAGCGCCTATATTTTCTTTAGTCGTGACTGAATGATGAACGAATGAATGAAACGAATGATGACCGTCATTATATATTTTATATTGATTGTCGAAATGGAAGACCTCTTGTCAAAGTGACGCCAGCTGGTGGAGTGGATTTTACATGAAAACCCATAATTAATCTGTAACTAAAGTCAAATCAAATCCTTGTTTCCAATTGATGTTATTTCCACTTAAACGAATATCAACTTCATGTAATTGTAAATTTAGTTAATTTCAAAATGACTAGTACTATTGAAATAATCATAAAAATATTTGAAGTTATAGCGCAAACTGAACTTAATGTGTGGGAATGATTTGTTATATGTTTGGAAAGTAAATTGCGAATGCAGTAGATATAATCACGATACGTGAACGAGATATAATCGTCTAATGCGAAAGTATGAAAACAGCTTATATAAAATACGACGGATGAATGTTTCAAACATTTCTTTCATGGCAATTGATTTTGGTGAATTGTCTTATGAAAGGGGTTGTCATTCCAATTGTGGAACCCAAATAGGA
This sequence comes from Agrochola lota, assembly GCA_947364205.1. Lineage (NCBI taxonomy): Eukaryota > Metazoa > Arthropoda > Insecta > Lepidoptera > Noctuidae > Agrochola > Agrochola lota. Next base: position 10,889,517 of record OX376235.1, on the reverse strand, counting down.
TCGTTAGTCTCCAACAGCCACCATCTGTAATTTATTTCGGCTCCAGACATATTTCTGATGACAAACACACAATACATTCAATAGCACGAAATATTAGCCTTAAGTAGATTATCACTGTACTTTACATTCGTCCAGTAAAGCTTTCCTAAGAAATCGGTGAACGGTCACACAATAACGGCTGTCTAAATACAGAACGTTTTTTGACAACTTAATGTCAAATACTATAGTTTGACCGGGACCGCTGTTCCTCGTCTTAAGAATGCGCGGCGAGGTGGGGGACAGGGTTGACGAATGAGCGGCGTGCATTGCCCCCCGTCTCGCCGTGCACATACCTCAAGCTCAAAACAGCAGTGTCAGTCAAACGGTCGGTATAGTGAAAATGGCACATTTGATGTCGGCCGTTATAACATGGCCGGTATAAGTGTCGGAGACGACGCTTTACAAGGCCGGCCTCTTTTATAACTCACCTGCCTATACTACGTTGGTTTAGGTAGTTAAATAAAGGTAAAAAAAGGTGACGAGACGAGCTGTCAATTAACCGACTAAACGTAATACCTGTCACTTCAGTTGTCATGCTCGTCACAGTTGTACTCTTCAGTTTAGCAAAATTATAATTCGTTGACGTTTAGAGAACCGGTCTTTTTGGGCTTTTTACTATATACAGATTACAAACAAAATATTATAGTAATATTATAAATCTAACAAAAAATGAATGCTTTAACAGTTATCTACCAAGAGTAGTCTAAGAATAAATGATAAAGTTAACATACATTAGTAAAAGAGGAAACTATCCAAAAGTCGAAAATTAATTGAATTTGGTTATAAATTAAAACGCATTTTGAAACAAGAAACTGTCATCTATAAAAACCGTTTTTACGATTTCTTTACCTTTATGAAATTACCTACACCGATTGAATATAGGTATTAACGGCTAGTTACTGTACAAGGGTTTTTGGTGTAGCCATAATAAACTAAATAACGGGCAAAAAGTATTTAGGTTGTTAATATTTTTTATTCAGCTGGAAGTGGCATTCTCTGCATCCTGGCCTGTTTTTCAGAGAACTAACCTAGATGAAAGGTACACTCGACAAAGTTACCGGTTGACCGCTTTTCAACCTTATGGCCTTAGTAATAAGGTTGAAATGTGGTCCACCAGGAACATTGCCGACTGGCCATTAGTTTAATGGGTGGAGTTGTCAATAAACGTAACACTTGGTAAAGGTACACTTTAATTTGTGCAAGGGTTAAAGATATTATTTATTGTGAAACATAACTGTCGAAATGTAGGTGTACTATCGGTACAGCTCTGCCTAACCTTTCGGCATAAAGGCGTGATGTTATGGTATATTGGTGTAAAATACAAAATGAAACAAATATACCAACTTTTAAGCAATATACAGGGTGGTAGGGACATCGACGCGAAGCCTGTTACCATGGCTTTAGTACACACGGCTACACATCAAGCTACATTTCCAGTACGCGTAGCATGACCACAATAGAAACGTGTTTTGTCGACGGAAGAATAGCCAAAATGACAGATGAACAATCAAAATCTGTCATTTCGTCTATTCTTCCGTAGACAAAACCCGTAGAAAACCAGTTTCTATGGTTGTCATGGTACGCGTGCATTTTATGCTGATCTCGTATTGTATAGGATTTCTGTACAATGCGAGGTCAACTTAAACTGGAAATGTATAGCTTGATGTGTAGCCGTGTGTTCAAGCTTCTAAAACCCCGGCGTTGAAAATTTACGTCGGTTACTTAAAATAAAAAAAACTGCTGTTCCATACATTCTTACAGACTTTAAGTCGTAATAATACAGGGTTGTAGTATTATTTGCGAGTTAAAGTTATGTCATGTAACTCTAATTATACCGCCCGTATTACAGATCCTCGCTCAAAACTCAAGCATTATTTAAGACTCGTTAAAGCCTTTTGATTGGTTGAAATTGTTCTGTAATACGGGCCTTAGTGTGATTTAAATGTCGCACAAAAATCTTTTCATTAAACAATTTAAGGGTTTATGCAAAAGTTTACTTAACGATGATTCCGAATAATATGAGTTAATGGGAAACTTATTTCAATTCGTTTGACGATAAAGATAGAATTCTTACATGCTCTGGTGTTTTCGATTTAGGTATGTGGGGACTCTGGTTAAGGTATCTAAACACCACAGCAGCTTCAAAGCGTTGCAAGTCGGACAACTCGAGTACAAGGACAAGGGTTGAGCCGCCGGGCCAGCTTTGGTGTGTAGAAACCCGTAAATATATTCCAGTTTTGGAATGTTCCATTTCATTATTTGTAGTACATTCTTTTTTTAAATTACTTATGATAAACAAGCTGTCCCGCTCCAGCTTTCCAATTGGTAAAAATTATAATTAAAAGTAGAACGTGATAATGAATTTAAAACGTAATGCGACATATCTTTAGGTATACTGTGCTATCGTCATGGAAACACTTCCTAGTCAGACCAAAACAAAATCACAATCTTAACCAAAGACGGTCAATCGTTTTCGCATTCGTAAATGGATGGCTTAAGAAAATGCTTTATGCATGAGGAAACATACAATTTTTGTTTAGATAATCTAATTTAAAATTGCTAGCCCCTCCACATTTCAATTATTTTAATAGAAAATTTTGTGAACGAGCGCACAATTCTAAATTAAGCGATCTATACTAGCCGTTTACTTAGAGATGACCGTTACCGCTTCCCGCTTCTCCACACCGCGACCTGGGTCTTAAGTCAGACCCGCTTAGTACGGATAGCGAGTTTGCTATCGTCGTTTGTTTCATGTTTGTTTGTGCGGTGTGGGGAAGTGGGAAGGTAGGTAACGGCCATCTCGAAATGAACGACTAGTACCTACTATTACTCCGCACATATCAAAGACGTCTGTACTACAGAAGAAGAAATTATGAAAAATTTAAATGTAACTAACAAGCACAGAAATCATCATTGCAAAATTATCCTATGTGGAACTATAAGTACTTGATTGATGCTTATATAATATCATTAAAAGGGCGTGTTCACACAAGCGCAATTTTTTTCGGCATGCCGCGCCGCTCACTCCTTAGAGATTTTGGAATTCATGCTGTATGCCTCTTAACACAACGCACAGTGTTATAAGAAGCCCATTATTTGGACATCTCATTTTTTTTAAACATTGATATATATTATAACCATTTAAATGCAATATTTCATATTTAGCTAGCATGTTTAGTTTTTGTGTTTTTTTTTTAAAGTGAGCAATTGCACAGAACATACGTCACGTGTGCTTGATCAATAAGAATAGGGATGATGCCTGGGTAAAAAAAAAACAATTCTAATTAGTCCGTCAGTCAGATAATAAAAAAATATTAGACACATTTTTTGCTTTATCATATTAATAAAAAATTACTTAGATAAAACGTATTTTAAGTTGGGGAGTGGGGGTCGCTACGTCACTAGTATGTATAAAATCTACATACTCGTGACGTCATGGCACATTTTACCTCAATGTATCGCCGTAATCTTTAGATTACGTAAAAAAAGAAAAAATACGTGTCCACATTTTTTTTATAATCTCAAAGAAGGACAAAAAAATGTTTTACTTATCACCCCTATTACGACAAGAAGCATAAAGTATGAAGTCCAAAGTCTCTGATGAGAGAGCGGCTGCTCTATCGTTATCAGCGCGCGATGAAATTCGTTTCTTGTGTTGTGGACCTGCCCTAATGTCTTAAATATAAATACCTAATCGTTTTGTAAAAATAAGTAGTCATTATTGTGTCATGGTTATCATGTAGCCCAGAATGTAATATGACAATACCTGTACATAAAGTAAAATTACTTGCGGAAGGATATCATTGTGAAGTGTCATTTACTATAACCAAGAAAAAGTCCATTTCAAATCCTGAATGGCCCGAAATGTAAATAAAAAATTGTAATATTTAAATTATTTTTCAATTTTTATGACAAATGACTAAGTTTCTTTGTTATAAGAACCTATGTATATCATCGTATAAGGCCCTGGCCAAACTGAAGCCAGCGAGCGGGAGGGACGAAATTCGCTCGGGCTGATTGTGTAAAGTCCACAGTACAAGTTGGGCGAGCCCGTAGCTCGACCAAAGTATACTGGTCCTTTTAACGTCATTTGCGAGTATTAGCCCGTTGGCCGAGCGACGGGCTCGCCCTACTGTACTGTACTGGGGGCTTTAAACATCTTGCGCGAATAGTTGCGTGACTCTAAAGCCCCCCAGTACACGTTGGGCGATCCCGTCGCTCAGCCAACGTATACTGGGCCTTTTGGCGTGATTTGCTGTTTGATTTGCCCGTTGGCCAACGGGCTCGCCCTACGTGTACTGGGGGCTCTAGACATTAAAACAATCGACGTGCGCAGTCGCGTACCGCATCCCGCTGACACGCTTGCCTCAGTTTGGCCAGAGCTATTGTGGTTGTGCCAAAATCCTCGTATCAGAACATGGAGGTATAGGCCATAATAATATGAAAAGAGTTGAAAACCAGTACATTTTTATTTTTGATGTAACCAATTACAAAATTGATTTTGTAGCTTACTTCTAGTCGAATAGTGCACTTCGTTTATCCCTATTGTATCTTTGGTTAAATCTTTCGTATCTAATACATATTATTATAATAAGATGTCTGTCTGTATTCATGTTCAATGTATGTATAAATCAAAATGCATAATATGAGTATTATTAATAATTGTGTAATAATTATGGTGTTATCAGTTGTTAAATATCTTCTATAAAAATGATCTGAATATTTTTGTTATGCCAAATATGGTATGAAATAAATAATATATAATTAATCATGATTGTTTTCGTACGCCACCACCCTACTGAGTTAAGTCAGAGCAATCTTTTTTTTGTCTTTGGTGTTCAGTCCCCTTTCTTATCTTTCAGTGGGGAAACCCATTGGAGGATACGGGGGGAGACATGCCCCCCCCCCCCCCCCCAAAAGACCGAGGAATTCCATACTTTCGACTTAACTTTTCGATTCATTTCAGGTGCCCTTTTACACAGCATACTGAACATAATCATCAATCAATAGGCTAAATACCTACGGATTTGAAAGAAAGAAAGAAAGAAAGAAAAAGTATTTATTGTGACTCGCACAGGAAAAAAACAAAAACAATAAAAAACAAAGTAACAGTAACATAAAAAGAAGGAAGTCCTGTACGAGGCCAAAAGGCTCCTATCTCAGCATGATGCCGCGACATTTAAAAATAAATAAAAATGTCACAGCGCTGATATTCTGATAGGGCCCGCAGTGATGTCACGGATAGATACAGACAAATAAATATAATAAAAAATAAAAAGGAGTGTGAAATACAATGAAGAGTGAAATATTATGTAATCCGCGTGTCTGCATCATGCATGCATTTGCATGGTTTTAACTACTAAGTAACGGAATTTCTATAGCTGTGTTTTTTTTTTTTGTGGGAAATTATCAAATGGCTTCTCCCGCTCTGGACGGAGCGAGACGTGTTACTCTTATTGACTAAAACCCACCCGTTTTCCTTCAGTTGCCTGTACGTTGCCAGGGGCCACGGTATCCCTTTCGGACTTTCCCGCGACCCCGGCAGGCATCGGTCCTAGCAGACCCCTTTAGTTGTGCTGACATCTCTTTTAGCCGCGCGTGGAACACAACACGCCGTCGATCCGGGACTGGTCCTTATCGGACTGCGAGGTACCCGTGGCCGGAAATCGGCTCGGGATTCCCGACGCCCAGGGTGTCTCCTGCGGCGGCTAGGGGCGTGAGGGCGCGAAATTTGCCTCTCCCTCACGCGCTCCACCTCCTCCTTCGTAGCAGTAATGCTACGAAGGAGGAGGTGGAGCGCGTGAGGCGCGGGGAAGCAGTATTGCTTCGAAGGAAGTGACGGCTTCCCATGCCTTCTCGCTCCGTACAATGGCCTGGACCAGGGCCGGATGCAAGAGGTAACCGCCGCCGATCGCCTACACGAGGACACAGCGGTGCTCCGCCCAAGCCGGGCAGACCTCCACCGTGTCCTCTGGGCGATCCACACAATGGTGACACCCGGGCGTGTCCTCCCACCTTATCCGGAACAGGAACCTCCCAAACAACCGTGTCCGGTGAGGACCTGCGTCAGGTGGAAGGTGAGGACGCCGTGGTGCCTCTCTAACCACTCCTCAAAGAGGGGACTTATCGCCGCAATTGTGGCATGCACTGGGTTGCAACAATCGCACTCTCCATGACACCATGAGATCCCGCCGGAGCTCTATCCGCTGTGGCGCAATTTCTCGCGGCAGCGGAGTTACGCCCCGGCGTTTCGCCTCCTCGCGCCACTCCCATATGTGCGCGAGAACTTTCGTCTCCAGATCCCATGGCGGCTATACGGCAAGGAGGCTTGCCGCCTCACCGGAGACCGTGTGGCATCCCCGGACCAGCCGGATGTCCATGACCCTTTGGGATGCATTCAACCAGTGGACTGGCCGCAGCCTCAAAGAACGCGCCCACACCGGTGCCCCGTAAAGGGCCATTGCACAACCGCACGACCCCCGCGTAGAGCCTCCGGCAGGAGGCGTTTGAACTCCCTAGATTGGGCAGGAGCCGCTTCAAGGTAACCCCGGCCCGCTCCAGTCTGGGAGCCACAACCTCGGAAATGCTCCACAAAGTTCCACCGGCTGTCGAGGACGAGTGCCAGATACTTCATCGTCGACTCGACGCCGCCGCCGCTGTGAAAATCCCTTGAGGTATAGAAATTCCGTCGGTAGGAGATTTCTATACTTCAAGGGATAAATTTCCAAAAATACTGAAGAACTTCTTATTTATTTTCTGACCGAAAAGCTAAGTAGGTACTTATCAAACATATTTTTTTTGTTTACTTGTGATTTTATCCCTAGCTCCGAACTTTGTCGGAATGCCAACGCCCCCGGTCCCCCCTCAAAATGAAATCCTGGATCAGTCCCTGGAGAAACCCCAAAGAAAAACCGACTGCTTTGGTTTTCTAGGAAAGCGATTATGCCATATATTACGGCCGCCATGAAAATCTGTCAGCCTCAACGTACTAAGTCAGAAGAAAAACTGTCCATAATGAGAAAAGTGAGCTCACACATGATTAAATAGCGTTTCCATGACAAACAAGTCAAACCAAATCAGAAATGCGATATCTTCTAAGTTAGACGCGGAAGGGCGAATCTAACGATTTTAATTTTTGCAAGTTCCATCATTTTCATGACAGCTACTGCGGCTGTTAGTGGCGTCACCGCTCCTCTAGGAAACCGTAGCATTAGTGGGGAACAATGGATAGCAAAAAGTTATTTACTAAACTTATTAAAAGTAAGTAATAACTAATAAGTAGTAAGTTGTAGTAGTGTAAGTTATTATTTAAAAGTTACACATAGAAAGTTACGTAAGTTAGTCTTATCATGTTGCAAAATGTTGCTCTAGAAAAATAAACTTCGATGTGAATGCACTTTAGGTTTTTTCGTCTTCGTTATCAAGCATTTTATTTATTTTTATTTTTATCAACTTTCCACTGAGACCCTTGCACTTGAACTGTCTAGTTTCGGTTTGTTGTTTGGTGTTCCTAGTGTGTTCATGATTTCTGAACGAATTTTTTAAAACCAGTGGTCTCGAACCTACCGATTTTTCGGTATTTCTACCGATATGGGCTCTGTCCTACCGAAATACCGAATAGCAACGATATTTCCACGATTTCAGGGAATACACGTAATAATCCCGATTTTTCTACCGATTTTACACTTCTACGTTGGCAACCCTTTTCATTTATGTTTTACGTTACGGGGAATCCCTCAAAAGAAAGTAAGTACCTAGTTAGTTCCATATTTTTTGGGGAATACCCTTGAGTCCTCTGAAATCTTATGAATCTTATGAAAACAAAACAGCGAAATATATATAAGCAAAACGACACTTTAATGACGCTAATTGTTATGACTTGAAAATTAGTTCAAAGATGACCGCGGCTATGGCCAAAGAGTATTGATATGATCCTAAAGATCGTAAAAAATAATTACTTATATGTAAGTGTGTTTAGTTTGATGTAAATTAGACTCCTGATTTATTTTATGATAAATAAACGAATTTAATTGAATATTGTATTTTTTGTCATATACCGATTTTGGGTACAAATGTACCGATTTTTAGAAAGAAAGAAAGAAAGAAAGAAATTTTATTTGCTCGGACATGTGTATACATACAGATACAAAACAATACATACATGCAAGATCTTAAAATAAGAGTGGCTCATGCTTTATGGGCAGCTCTACCGATTTCGCACTCTGACGTTCAAGACCACTGTTTATAACTGTCAATTTGTTTTGGTTTTGTGACTCTGTGGTTTGCGGTTTTGCTTTAGTGATGGGTAACTCATAATTTCTATATGAGGTTGAGGGAGTACCTCATTTTACCTCGCGAGGTCCTCAAGAGGTACCCCTCATTTGAGGCGAGGAGTCGTACGTCGATGTATTCACCTCACGAGCCGAATTATGAAAGTCGGTTCATTCACTCACTAAGCTCACTCAATACTCACTCGCGAGTACTCGCGTCAATAATGTCAATGTCAATTTTTAAGTGAGGACGAGTGAACGAGTGAGTTGGTTCAATGTTGAAATTCGAGTAACTCTTTCAATTTGCGATCACGAGTACCTCAAACGAGGCACCTCATGAGTGAGGGACACATCTCTATTTTGCTTGTTGGAAAAAAACATTGCGATAAATTGAAATAGCTCTAGTTTCATATTTCTGTGAATTGAATTTTGGATTTGATAACACAGCAAAAAATAATACTGAAAACTTTGTCTTCAGCAGTCGGAATTTTTGTTCGTTTCTGTTTAAAATTTCAGCCAAAAGTTTTCGAACATGGACGAATTGCGAGGGTTTTATTTGAATCCTCGCCCATCAAGTTCTCAAATGACCAAACTTCGGGGCCCGTTAACAGGAGGCCATCGAATTGTTAGAGAGGATGAAAACAGTGACTTGAACAGGAAGGAGGAACACCGCCATTCAGTGATGTTGACCAGCGGCACCGAATACGCGCGCGAAGTCAAGGAGAGGGAAACTGAACTGTATTTGCGGGTAATAATGATTTACTTAAGAAAGTTTAGGCACATGCAATGTCTGTAGTAAGAAATAGCCATCTGTTGGTCCCTTGTTTCACTACGTTCATGGAGTTATGTCCAGTTTTGCCAATAATAACAGCTACTACCACAGAAAACAATGCTGTATTGTCATAAATAATTATTATAGAAGATGTATTTATGTATTGGTATTTAGCCTGTTACTCAGATTCTGCTGTTCTGTCAGAGGCTCTTATCTAGTTTCAACCAATAAAATGGCTTTAAGCACCGGGCACCGCTGGATGCGGGTAGCACAGAATCGGTTGAAGTGGCGGTGCTTGGGGGAGGCCTATGTTCAGCAGTAGATGTCTTTAATGCTAAATCGTTGTCTGCGTCGAAGCGGCGTCTTTAAATGATGATGATGATGAAGCACCGAGCTCCTTCCTACATCTTCTATAAATAAACATGAAATGCTGTTAGTTGATACATGCAATATGTGCATCTCTTGAAGACGGCTGGACAAATTTGCCTATTTTTTGTTTCAAAATGTTTGTAATAGTCCGAATAAGAATTTTAGGGGAAAAAAATGGGAAAAGATGCCTAGAAAATTTGAAATTTAGGATAAACTGAAAGTCCTTTTTTCTATGCATTTTTTGTGTGAATTAAGTATTGTTTGGACACAACAACATCTGTCGGGTCAGCTAGTAAATAATAAACATAATTTCTATTGCAGAATGAAGTGGAACGTGAACAGTATGAGAGTGTATCAGGAGGCCTGGAGTCTCTGGAGCAACTGTCGTCTTGGGGCGCTTCCATCCAAAACATTGGGGAGCTGACGGAGGAGGCTATGACAGAAGTGTACAACAAGTACTCATTCCAAATGAAGGAGGACACCAATAACTTGGCTATCAATGAATATAAACAACAGGTGAGCTATATTGTCCACTTACATAATTATATGCCCCGCTGGAATATCAATGTGTTTTATTTCAAAACTTTCCTCAAGAAATTGTCATAAGTGTGTGTGTATTTATATGTATGTTTTCCTCAAAAACTTTACTTTATTCTAGCAACTTTTTTTAAAATTGGCATTCTAAAGGGACTAATAAAAGTGGACTGTCATTTAATTAATATATTCGGAGACCCCAGGGCACAGTGTGAAAAATGACCTTAAAAGCGGTCATCCTCATTTTATTTGTTTAATGGGTACTAAACTATTTCAATTCTCAGAGTAGAACTCCCGAAGTGCAGATGTACTTAGTAACGAAGTTACGGCGATTTTTAGTTTTCCGTAGAATTTCGGACAAATCCAAAATTATGTATTTAAAAACCATATTTTTAATTTTCCACTACTATAGCCACATAGCAATTATTTTTGGGCATATAATGCTTTTAATAGTAGACGTAAATCTATTTTTTTGTGTTTTTTCTTACTATTTTTATTCTTATATATTTACTTAATCTTAGCGAATATGGATTTTAAATTAATACGACATATTCTACAGAACTATATGTATTACTAAAAAAAATCTTAAAAATTTTTGCAGTAAAAAGCTTCTAAAGTTTCATATTTTTTTCTATGGTTTTAGGGTGCTCAACTGCTCAATACCAAATATTTTTATTATTATTTTTGTATGCGATAGACATATTGTTGTGCATATTACATACCTATCATATGATCGTTCAATAATCTAAAAAATTATATTTAAAATAAAACCGAAAGCTTGAAAATTTTTATCAATACTTTAGACCAGTTTATTAGCATGATGTTATCATAAATTTTATGTAAACTCATACTTTTTCACAAAAATTAAACAGAAAAAAAAATACGATATGGTGACAGCCCTGACACAGTTTAAAAAAAACTTAAATATCTCTGAAATCTCGCATGAGTAAGATTAGATATTTTTATGGTTTATAGAAAAAATTCTAAGGAACCTCTGGTTAAATAATAAATCCACATTCGTAAAGAATTAAGAGAAAAAAAATATTAAAGAAATAACACTAAAATCGGTATAGTTTTGTTATTATTAGGGATAAAATTATAGGGATTGGTGGATAATATAGATAATTAATCTTTTCATAATATTACATATAAAACAACTGTATTTACCTAGTACTTTTACATCACTGGCGTTTCTATAGTTTTTTTTTTCCATAGAAAATGATGTAAATGGCCATAATTCTGGTTCCAAAAACATCTAGACTTCGTGAGTTCTACCCTTACAATTGAAATAGTTTGTAGTGTCAATTAAACAAATAAAAAGAGGATGGCCGCTTTTATGGTCATTTTTCATACTACGCAGGGGAGATATTCTAGCAGGGGAAATACTTCTTGTAGGCTTAGGATTATATAGGTTTTTCTTTTCTTCATATTTTTTGGTTGTTCATTTGATCTTCTAGGGATATAGGTTATTAGCACAATCTTTCAGATATCGCTTCTAAATTGTTATTAAAAATAAATCATGCTCTGAAGCTCACTGTTGCCATGCTAACATTAATTTATGAATTCTTTCTGTGGTAATTAGAAAACGAATAGCAATTACACTTGAGACATAAAACGAATAGCAATTACACCTGAGACATAAAACGAATAGCAATTACACTTGAGACATAAAATTATTCATCCTTGTGATATGTTGAAATACCTATTGCTAAAACCTAACAGAGAACTTTAAAAAGGAAAGGAAAACCCACTGTTTTATTCCATTATTAATTCCTTTTGAAGTACACTTTAAAAAAATAACATGTTCCAGGGAAAGAGACTAATGTGCGGGACAAATTTTGAAAAATTGATGCAAAATGTGTTAAAGAATTTCTTTAAATGAAGTAGTTTTTACTATAAGATAACAAATTATTAATTATTCGGTTTTATAGAACTCATTATATTAACCTATTTTGTACAATAGAAAAAGTGTCAATTTTCTGAAAATAGCATTCCCTCTAATTTGTTTATATAGCAAATAAAAACATTGCTAATATTTTTTATATATGCCGTCTACTAGAGGGGTAAAGTGGCTTGTTTTGAATTTGGGTTCAGTTTTTTGGATTTTATTTGAATATAATATTTCTGGTGTAATTTCTTAGAAAAAAGTATGTTTTTTTGTCAAGGACATTGATAGGAAGGCTCAACGTAAAACCACCCATAGTGCTCTTTTATAATTTCTAACGTGACGATATATACAGTGGACATCCCCGTTCACGTCCATAAAATAAATACGTGCACGTTATAACGTTGTCGTGGACGGAAATTTAAAAACGTCTTCATATAATTCCAAACATTTTACTTCCCTGTGATGTGCCGTGGAATAACAATCGTCATGTTAGAAATTATAAAAGCGTACATTAAACACTTTGGAGTGTAATGTAAAATTGCATCGCTATTTGCACTTTAGATTTTGGATCGCATCCACGGTTTCCCAGTGGTGATAGTGGAAGGTCCGACCGGATGCGGAAAAACCACTCAAGTCCCTCAATGGATCCTTGATGACTGCTACCAAGCTCGCCGAACATGCAAGATAGTTGTTACACAACCAAGGAGGATTGCTGCCATTTCTATTGCTAAAAGAGTTGCGCAGGAGAGAGGTTGGGATGTCGGTGGAGTAGTTGGTTATCAGGTAAAGTATAACTTGTCGAACAAACAATCACTCAAAGCATTTATTTCAATTAAACCATTTTCAGGAACTTTTGAATTGTTAAAAGTTAGTCAATCTTAAAAATGCTAGTTGCCCATTCCAAAGCGGAGATGCCTATGGAGAAGAAAGATTAAGACACTCCATAGACACTCTTTTTTAAATTATATTATTGCATAATATTAATTATATCATTAATGTTATGTTATATATATATATCTGAGAACAAAAAAAAAACAAATGTTAAATAATTAAAATAAACCGTGGCAACCAAAAGATGACCAGTCCCATAATCTCTCTAAATCGAACAGACAATTACCATGTTAATACAAAACAAATGCTGACTTTAGTCCAAGCTTAAACCTTCGGGCTTATGTATTTTGAACCTTATTTCAACTGATGTTCTTTCTTATTTTTCGTGTGGTTAGTAACTAACCTGGTGTCAGATTTTTAAAGCCGCCCATTGGGCTCTGATTTGGCTTCACATGCCGTCGAGAAATATGTCTCTGGCATGACGGTTTCCTCACGATGTTTTCCTTCACCGTTTTTGAAGCAAGTGATAGTTATACAATGCGCACATGAATCCGAATAGTCAGAGGTGCCTTGGGTGGGTTCGAACTCAAGACCTACGACTTAGCAGTCCGACGGTCACACCACTAGGCTATCACTGCTCAACTGAAGTTAAGATCTTAGTACAAAATTGACCTGTTTTACAGTTAGTTTTTGTAATTAGAACTTTAAATTTGTCAAAATAAAATTCGTATTTCAAAAATGGCGTGTTGGTTTAAACCTGGGTCTAAAGTTAAACCTTGTTTTGTAATGTCGTTTATGTTTAAAGGTTTTGTAAAATCAATATAACATTGACAGGTCGGACTTGACGCCCACACTTCCACTGATACCCGCATTAGTTATGTTACTACTGGTATATTGCTGCAAAAACTGGGTAAGTCTGGTTCTTTTTTATTGTATAGTTAGTGAGTGTAGTTTACTACTTATACTTCTATCATAAGTAGTGAGTCTCGAGTCGAGATTGGCAACTCGAGATCTCGCGTGCTAAGTCTGGTATCGAGATTGGCCATTCCAGATCTCGCCCGCTAATCAGGAGCGATCTCTTTTTCGAGGTCGAGAGTTCGTCAAATTTTTAATCAATTTTTTTTAATCTTAATTTAAATGCCAAGGTTGCTTGGAAGGAATCGCAGAAAGTGATAAGGCCGCCCATTGTATGTTTTGTAGTGTTAAATTTATTATTTGCTATGTATGTTCTGGTGTACAATAAAAAAGAGTCCCGAGAAATAAAATAACTCGAGAAATCAGAAACCCTAGACAGAGACCGCTACTAATCCGAACTTTATCTATTATTCGATGTGCCTTATTCACGATACAGTACAAGGTATATTCGACCTTGTAATTATTACTTTGCCACTATTGAAAAAAACTTCCTTAGGGCGTTTGCCTACTTATCCGTATCCGGTTCGTATTCGATCCGTGTTCGTTTCTGATCCGGTTTTGCCACCCTAGTAATTGTATGGACGTGCACAAAATCATGCGTGTACGGTTCCTATTCGATTCGTAAATTCTCAATTGGAGTCGGTTTTGGACGGATCAAAGCCGAGTATATTAAACAAAACGAATCAAATACGGATAATGAGCGCAGACGCTAGGACGTGAATTTTCCGTCCGTCTTTTTCAACCATCGAACACGAATCGAATACGAACCGGATAGCAGCGCGTTTGCCCGGAAGCGGGCAAACGCGCAAACGCCCTTATGAACAGTTCTGCACTGCATCCGAACCTAATCCGAGAAATGTCGGTCCGAAGTAGCCATAGTACTACTTGTACGAAGCTTTGTGCACTATTCGGATCGGATACCGTGCAGAGCCGCTCTAATTAAAACTTCACAAAAGTTAAGGGGACTACAGGAGCTAAACGCAAGTTTTATAATGCCTAAAAGTATATGATCCACTGCAGTAAACAAAATCAGAAAAATATATGATATTCTTCAGGATATATAACATGCTAGTTAGATAGTGTGTTGAAAACATAATACAATTAATTTCATACGATAGAAAAATATCACGAAGATGTCGTATATTAAGTAAATAGGTTCTGACAGATATCTCTTGTCATTGGAATAATAGTTTATCTGTACTTAATAAAATTAGTCTTGGTCAACCCGTCTTTCATTTACAACAGAAGAGAGCTCTACAATTTTTTTTTTAACGATTAAATACCTTATTAATATACATGCAATTATTCTGATTTTTGACAGATTATTCTACAAGCAATATATTAACGTAATTGTGTTTTAAATTTTTAGTCTAATCAATCGATTTTTTATAAATAGACAATTGCTTCATATTTTGTAATAAATTACCAGCGTTGTCATCGTGCTTCTCTTTCTTTTCTATGCAGTCCGACAGTGACCGCGCTTTAGCTGCTGTCAGCCTCTTAATAATTAAAACGATCTGTCACATTAATCCAGGCAAAAATAGCCCTTGATTTTTTCATGATGCGCAAGTGACATTCAACCTTAGGGTGGTAGAAATTACGAAGTCGACTACACAACATGTACCGTCAGGCTACAGGGGAGCAAATCAGAATTTTCTTAAGCCGGGTTCCCCGCACATGTTTTACCTTACACACTACACGAAACACGACGTCGGTGTTTGTAGTGTGTGGAAACACCCGTTGGAGATCCTGCTTTATAGCTAGTAGAATAAATAAACTGTGTGCTTGCTTGCTGCATTTGCGTATTTTGCATGATACAACAGGAGCGGCCCCGGCGTTTTTTTTGAACGTGGTTTAAAAAATTAATGCAGTATAATGTAATTGTAAAGTAGGTCTTAACGTGACCCTAACATAACTTTTTCGACAACAGTAGGAACTTAAGTATATGAAATCCAGGGGGGGGGGTACGCCCATGTTGACAGATATTTCCTCTAGCTTAGTTATATCTGTTTATTTATAGTTGCTGCCAAAACAATGAACGAATACACGCACGTGATACTGGACGAGGTACACGAACGAGGTCAGGACATGGACTTCCTTCTTCTAATAGTCAAGAGGCTGTTGTACACCGTGTCTCCAGGGGTCAAAGTCGTGCTCATGTCAGCCACGTTCAACAGGAAAACGTTCGCGGACTATTTCATGATACCGACGCCTCGGGGCCTACAGATGTCCTCTTGTATCAAAGTTGAGAAGAATGACCCCATGTTTACTGTGAAGGTGTTCTACTTGAATCATTTAAACAAGTTTGGTTCTGTAAGTCTTATTAATATTATTTTTATCTTTTAAGTGAAACTTCTTAGGGGTCTCTGATGAATGATGTAAGTGTGACTGCTGACTCAGCAGGACTCCATCAGCAGGAGTCCTGCAGTCTTGGATCGATCTCCAGGTTAAGCAAAATGCTATTCAGTTTTCCATCGGCTATTTCCCTAGTAAGAAATCATCTAGACTTTGTGATCAAGTGATTACTATCGGCTCGGCCTCCTATTACATAGGACTTCAAGAGAAAGAAAAGAAAGAATATTCTATTTTAATCAACATAACTAGCAAATGCGTGTACATATACCTCTGCCTACCTTCAGAGAATACAGTCCCGTACCCTAATTGCGTAATACACGATCAATCAGAATCTGAATCGTTTTGAAACAGATTGCTAAATCATTGCTTCATAAGTTCGAAAAAAAATCTGCTCAATAACGTAAATAACGCAATGAATGTTGATGAACTGTCAAAATGAAACAGATTAGTCTTAATCGTATACGAAAATATGTTACGTAATTAGATAGCTGATGTTATGTTGTATTCTAGATCCTACAGCAATCAGCACCAAAAGGCGACGATCCATTTATAACCCCTGAAATGCACCACCTGGTGGTAAAACTATTGAATGCGTTTGAGCACATAGACAAGCAAGAGGACCACATCACGAATCGCGACCAAGCGGACCTGCCGTCCGTGCTCATATTCCTGCCAGGAATCCACGAGATTGAGGACTTGTATGCCTGTCTCACAGACCATGATTTGCGGCAAGTATTATTTTTAACCGACTTAAAAAAAAGAGGGTGTTCTCAATTGATGGCAATAAATTAATCAAACAAAACAACCAACGTGAATTTAGAAATTAAAGTTAATTTGCACTTCGTAGTGCTTTTTTTGGAAGTCTGTTGATTTTTTATAGATTTTAATTACGATGAATTAGTTGTGATACAAGGTTAGACCACACCTAGACGTGACACTGCGCGCAGATGCTTGAAGAATCCAGAAGCGTAAAGAGGTGTCGCACAAATCAAAATCAAATGTCATTTATTCAAACTACGCTGAGAATCAGCACTTTTCGAACCACAAAATTACATAAAACAGTCCCCTCAAACGCCCACACTTCACCACTTCTTAGTGCGTTAGCTGATAAGAAGAAGTCGCGCAACAAACTCTTCAGCAGCACAGCTGTCTGACACAAGGTGCATCGTAGAACCATATAAACAGTTAATAATACATGCGGGGCGTTCCATCGCGGCCCATCGCGGCCCATCGCGGCTTACTTCGGAAAGTCCAGTTCCTTTATTGAAAACAGTTTTGTTTCTTTGTAGTGAATAAGTCTTAAATTGTTTCGCTAACGTAAACACACGTCACGTCTCGGTAGGAACTGATCATTATGTTTTATTTGTCACCTTTACCCTTTTTCGAGACTACAGGCTTATGCTAAAATTTGACAACGTCGCAAATAGCTGTCAAATATTTATGCGTTTTGATCAATTTGGCAATAATAATGTATGGAAATATGACATGTGGCTTACTAGTGAACTAAATTATTGATTATGAAATTCAATAATTAATATTGTAACACCGAATATTTAGTTTTAGATGTAAAAAAAGTGTTTGGAAACTTTCCAAATGCCTTTTTACATGCTTTTTACACCTAAAACGGTTACAATATCAAATTCAGTGTTGGTAACTGCAATTCATTATTAATATTCTAGTTTGCTAGCTAGCCACATTTCATATTTTCATACAGTAATATTGCCAAATTAATCAAAACAGCGAAATATTTGACAGCTATTTGCGACGTTGCCCAATTTCAGAATAAACGCTCTTAAACTCATTTGATGACTATAGTGAAAAGATAGCGGACGCAGAATGCCGGTCATACAAATGGTTCGTGCTGCCGCTTCACTCGACGATCACGGCGGACGAACAGGCGCGCGTGTTCCAACGCGTGCAGCCGGGGCACAGGAAGATTATACTGGCCACTAACATCGCTGAGAGCTCTATCACGGTACCTGACATCAAGTATGGTAAGTAGTCTTAACGAACGTTCCCTCGTTTTTATCCGACTTCAAAAAATGTTATGACTGGATATATAATATTTGTTTATCCTGTATTTGTGTAACCTGGATATTTGATAAAACCAATTATTACTTATAAAAATCCAAATAACATAATGACTTCGTAAAAAAAATACACATCATTTTGTAAGACGACAACATGGACTCCTCTGCTACCCGCCTACATGGCGTGCTCCCCGAACCAACACCACTCCCACTGCTAGAGCAATTAAGTTAATAAATGAGTTTCTAAAATATATTCCTGAAGCAGATTTATTTTTTGAATCTCGAGGGACAATCGCTATACATGTGTATATTTATTGAAATATGAAGAAATGATTGTTGAATTGTTAGGCTAAGAACTGTTTAAAATTATAATGTAATTTTGTAGAATAAGCATAGATATAAGCGAGTTGGTGTAAACTGTTAGCTTATATTTGATGAATAAATGAATTTGAATATATTATATTGATTAAATTAAATTAAAAAATGTAGAAGAACGCAGCGTGGGTAAGCAAGCCCCAAAATGTGGACCAACATAGTGAACCGTGCGTGTAGCTTAATCAATGTTTCTGTAATGCATACTATTTCTATGATATTTTTTTAGGATGTCACCCGGTCCAGCAGTATATTTTATTATCATTTATCTGTGTCAGTGAAGTCTCCCACAAAACCTTCTAAAAACGAACGTTATCCAACAGTGATCGACTACTGCCTGATGAAGGTGATGGTAGCGGACACTGACACGAACTTCACCTCGCTGCGGCTTGCGTGGGCTTCCAAGACAAACTGTGAGCAACGCGCGGGCCGCGCCGGCAGAGTGCGGGACGGACGTGTATACCGACTTGTCACAGACAAGTTTTATGTAAGTGTGCGGTATTCTGAAGAAAGGAGAAACAGAAAATTTGTTTATTCTGCACAAATAAGACGCACATTCTAAAACAAACATTAAGTAATAAATACACAGTAGCCAAAAGCCTCGTATTCGATATTCTCACATTTATTGACTCCAAAAATTTTATGCAGCCATGTAACACCGTCGCAAACGTTTAAGTTTTATAAGATGTTTTCATAATATAATAATTGTAAAATATAATATATTTTCGCTTGAATCGATACATTTTAACTCAATTATTTCCGACAGTCTTAATTTAATTTTTACGAAGGCATACTGAACGTCAAATATAATTGCGTCCCTCACGTAAGACGTCAAAAATCGTCCAATTACACAAACTAAAAAATGTGTTGTCCTACAGGAAGGATTACAACAAGAATGTCCGCCGGAGATAATCCGGTGTCCGCTGGAGAGACTGGTGCTGCTATCCAAGTTATTGGACATGGGCCAGCCTAGCGACGTGCTGGCTCTGGCCATGGACCCGCCAGATATCACCAACATACAGCGCACTATACTTGTACTCAAAGAGGTAACTGTAGAATATGATCTAATTGAAAGTTGTAATAAATTGTTACCTAATTAATTAACTAACAACATTTTATAGTGACCGTATCAATATAACATCTTTATAAAATCTTTATTTGTTTAATAAATATAATGACTTGGCCATCGCACAACGGCAACATAAGAATAATCTACTATTTTAAGTAGTCCTAATTGAACTTAGGGCTAGCGGGACAAATTTATGCATACACAAACATAAATAAAGCGCTCAGAGCGCTAATCAAGCGCTACCATTGCCGTGTGCGATTTTACTTGTTATGTTTTGATGGGTAAACGGTTTCACAAACTAATAGGCAGATTTGGAGTATTAGGTCAAGATCGAGTTTAGTGAAAAAGTGAGAGGGACGCCTTTCTGGACACCACATGCTGAATTATATGAGTAAATTGATTGCCTTTTACTTAGTTTTTGTAAGTCCCATCTTTTTCTACTAAACTGGATCTTGAGCTAATACTGACCAATCCTGTCTGTAGGCTGCGCAAAAAGTTATTTTTTTTTAAGTGCTGTGGCTATTGTCTCCTACATAGAGCACGTAACTTTAAGAGGCGGAACTTAGAACATTTCAGTTTGAGAGAGTTTGTGACCTTCTTTAGCCAACCACATAAAAAAAACATAGCTACCAACATGAAAATTCTGTCAAACTTGACAATCATGTCCTTGAAGGCAAGAACTGTCATAGATAGGGAGGCGCAACGTATAGAATTCAATAAACTTATCGATATCGATAAATGCATTCTATGCAGATAATAGTGAGGTTACAAAACTAATTTATCTTGAAAAATCGGTAAAATAAAACACATATTTATAATTATGATTTGAGTATCTATTAATTTATATAAATGAGCAAGCAACATCGGTATCAGACCATAATGGCTTCCTTTTTTTATTTATTTGCACCATCGTCACAATTTCTTTTAGTACGCCACACTCAAATTTTTCCAAGAGATTGGCACTGCGTCTTAGTGATGCCAGGCTGCATTTAGTTGTTTTGTAATTGGTCCATTAACTGATATTCCCTTGGTGTTCAATCTGTAAAGATAATTAAATATAAGCACAATTTTCGATGAGACTTATAAACATTTTTCTGCATATAAAACACAGGGATCTTTTCTATTTGAAATGAGCAATAGAGGACAAATTAACTCAATCAATTTTGAGAATTTCTTTCTCTGTCTGAATATCTATTTGTTTGTAACATAATCACGTGAGAAACGCTTAATGGATTATAATGAAACTACATACTTCACTTATGGAGATGATTCCCCTTTTTGTTGAAGTCCTTTTTTCCAAAGTTGTTAGCACATATGTTTCGCTGCTCATGCAGTTTTTCTATTGGTAGATGCACTCGTTCTTAAGTACCAACTGCTTTTAGCCACTCGACAGCTGGAAGATACAAAATATAAAAGGTTACTTATAACTGACTATGTTTGACTGTGAATTTATTTAGTGGGATTTAAAGTTAAGAAAATACCCAATTTACACTAACAGCGTAGCTAAATGGAATAGATTATTATACTAAGAATATGAAACTCTAGATTTATTTAATAATATAGTATAGTATTTGCTCAATTGTGTCACATAGTTATTATGTATAATCATATACTCTCTGACACATTTTATTTGCAGTCAACCTAGTTAGACTAAATTAGATTACAATTAATTAGACAAATATTACTGTAGGCACGATGTTTTACCATTTCTTCAAGAGTTTCAATTAATCTTCATTTATGGCTCCAGAGTCGTATTACAGAATTTGAATGATGCTTTTAATTTCGTAATTGTAAATTAGTAGTGTTAGATGAGCACAAAATCACATAGCGATAAATATCGGTACTCACCTGTTTGGATCCAGTAGAAACTTTGAAAAGTGCAACTTATTTACAGTAGGCCAGGTCTCCTTGATACCGCAAACTTCGCATGTTCTGTGAACCTTACCCATGATGGTTCACAAACTTAGAGTCACTGTCAGTTATTCTGATATGTTATATTCCGAAATTTTACAGAAAAACGAAAAACAAACAGAAAAATCACAACACAAACAATAATACTCGCGCGAAGGCAGACATGTTTGTGAGCATTTCGTAATGTAATGTTGGTAATCATGTCAACCTGACGTCTATTTCTGAATGTTGTCTAAAGAAGGTCCCAAATTCCATACAAAAATATTTTGTTTGGAGTTCACAGCACTGTTCTCCTACTGATTTTGTGATAATAAACTTTAGATGGATACCAATCACGCTTTAACGACGGAATATGAAACAAATGGCCCTGCACCCTAATTGCGTAACACACCTTCAATCACAATCTGAATGATATTGCTAATCCATTGCTTCACAAGTTCGAAAAAAATCTGCTCAACAACGTAAATAACGCAATGAATGTTGTTGAACTGTCAAAATCGAAAGCCGTAAGCCCATCGTAAGTTTCTTCTTCTTTTCGTGTGGTTAGTGACTAACCTGGTGCCAGAGTTTTAAAGCCGCCCATAGGCCTCTGACTTGGCTTCACATGCCGTCGACAAATATCTCTCAGGCATGCCGGTTTCCTCACATTTTCCTTCACCGTTTTTGAAGCAAGTGATAATTATACAATACGCACATGAATCCCAAAAATTCAGAGGTGCGTGTTTTGGGTTCGAACTCGAGACGTATGACTCGGCAGTCCGACGGTCACACTATTAACCCTAGGCTATTACCCCGCTGCATTAACATTTAAGATAATTTTCATCTGAATAGATGGAGTAGTTCCTCTAGGATACGAGTGAAAGCATGGGCAATAGTTATTACTTTTACTTTAGTGTATAATAGCCCCTCTCCTCCTTCCCTCCTTCGATTGAAGGAGGAAAGGGAGGCTTTTGCTTGAGTTGCTTTGCTACTTGACTCATATTTCTGATTAGAGATATGAGTCAAATTCATCTCGGTACAAGTAACAGCTGCTTTATAACAATCTCTCTATCAGATGGGTGCTCTAAAGAAGACAGTGGACGACGAGTGGTGTGCCACGGATGGAGACCTCACGTACTTGGGCCGCGTGGCCGCGCGCCTGCCCGTTAACGTCAACCTGTCCAAGCTGATCATGTTGGGATACATCTACGGATGCTTGGAGGAAGCCGTCTTTATGGGTGAGAATTGCTTGTATTTAAACTATCCTACTTACTGCCTCGTAGGTCTAGTGCCCATAAGGAAAACTGCTAAGCTTGTGTTCCGTCCTCGGTACGGGCATGGTCTAATAAAACAAGGTCTGGCATTCCGGGACTAACACATGCTTACGTCTCTATGCAGTTGCCACTCTATTGCAATAAACATGATTAAGGAAAGATTTTCAGAAACCATTCTGTTAAAAAATATGTACAAAGCTTGTAAATTGTCGTAATTGTTGCTATTTAAACATAAACCAACGTTCTGCTGGGGTTGCGGGTTTATCTGATATCGCGGCCCCGGCACACAGGCAACGGAAGGAACACGGGTGGGTTTTAGTCAGTAAAAGTCTGACACACCCTCTCGCTCTGCCCAGAGCGGGAGAAGTCTTTTGATGATTTCCCATCCTGAAAAAAAAAAAAAAAAAAAAACAACGTTGTACGCTATTTCAGGCGCAGGGTGGAGATGGTTGCAGTGATAATAACAAAACACGTCTTTCTTTAGAGTAAACACAATATATTTCACACAATTTACAATTAAGCACTTTCAATCAGTTACAAAAAAAACTTACGTACTAAATAGATTAAAAACGATGATTCAAACACTAACATAATAAGATCTAACTGTTTATACTATTTACGTTAAGCGGAGCGCGAATTTGAGCAACGCAGTTCGCGAGACAGATAATAACAGAACGCGGCGGCGATGTTGCTCAAATGTAGACTGACTCAAGACTGACTGAAGACTCACTACTTGGCGACTAGCTGAAGATTGACTGAACACTGACCATGACTTGAAGCGGGTCTCTTATATAAAGTCGACGTCGTAGCGCGCCTCCCTCGTTTCTAGACGACCATATTCAAGGTTAGGGGGTGCAGTTAAGGGGTCGGGGATGGCGGGATTCTACGCAGTTTGCCGGTACGGCGCAGTTTCTCCGGTATATAACAATGTTAACATTTTCGAACAAAGGATTTACTTAATTTTGTACATTCGTGCTATTTATCCTTATGTAATTTTGGTGTATGGGTAGGAAATGTCCTAACTATCGTTACTACATATTCTAAATTCCCATATCTTGTCTAATTCAATAGTTATTTGACATTTTAGTTAGTAAATAAGCAAATCAGCACTAATTTTAGTCACAATCTGTTATACGGGACATCCTTCACATAGTTGTCAAATCTTCCTAAGATTGCTGTGCTTCTTAACAAACGTAGTTGTTCATTAAAACCTCATTGTTTTATCGGATTCGCACAGGTAATAAAGGTGGTTGGGGAGTTATTATTACAAACTTCTGGTAACACAGATGTGATGAGTGTGATGACGTAGACTTGTGTTGCCCACGTGACCACTGTGTTTCGGAATGCCATAAGAAGTATATTATTATACCATGGGTACGGGTACAATATTATTGGGATTTTCATAAGGATATCTCAGTACCAGCCAGGAGCCTGGATTTATATAGCGTCGCCTTAGAGTGAAAAGCTCGGGAATACAATTGACTTATTTTATTACATTTTTGGAAAAAAAAACGCCTTGCAACACACGCAGTCTTCTGGCGGCATCTATATCGCCACATGCGACCTACGCATCATACTGACGTCACGCAAAATCCTGCATCGCGTAAGCAGATTTAACCGCGCGATCAGCTTACAATATAACTTCCCAGTTCCCACCAGTTTTTCGCATATAAGAGGTTTTCACTCAAAAAGTTCGCTTCTATTACGTAGGATTTAAACATAAATGGCGAAATGTGATTGTGGGTAAATATTCACATTTGGCGGTACACCTTTGCTTACAACTTCAGGAAATAAAGCCCTGATGAGAAAATAGTTTGTCTTGAGAAAACAGTTGAATAAATGTGAACGCAAACTTATCCGAGCCGAGCGAACCGAACAAAAGTAATTTTAGAATTCTTTAAATGAACTGCCCGCGTCGAATCGTCTGAATCTGGAAGACAATTCCTAGCGTTCTCGTTGACTTCGATTCGTTCGACTTGTTCGGCTAGGATAAGTGTGTGTTCACCTTAAAACGGCTTCTGGAATTTTTGTAATATAATTACTTTTATTGAAACTAAAAGCCATGTCTTACAACGGTGGTAGAAAATAGAAGGGGTGGAAGTAAAAAAACGTCCATAGATTAAAAAACTGTGAAAACATAATAATAAAACAAAGTTGTCATCAAGGTAAACTAAAAAAAATTATACACGGTGTTCCCACAGGTGTTCATTTCCTATTTTAACTACATAATTAAAAAAAAAAATGTTCTGTAACGAGCACAGTTTTTAACAATTTTGGATGATTTTCCTGACAGCGGCTGCAATGTCAGTGAAGAATTTATTCAGCAGTCCTTTCCGAGAGAGATTGAACGCTTACAACTCTAAGCTGACCTGGGCTGACGGCTCCACTAGCGACTGTATTGCCTTCCTTAACGTTTACAAGGTAAGCTATTAACAATATTTATGTAAAGTTAGTGGAACATTGAGAAAAGTTCGCATGGGAGGAATTGGAAAAAAAATAGGTTGACAATAGGGATGACGACAAAAAAAATTTTTTTTAGAGCGTCAATGAGATTCCAAATAAATATTGGACACTTATTTTTTATTTTTTTACGTAATCTAAAGATTACGGTGATACATTGAGGTAAACTGTGCTATGACGTCACGAGTATGTAGATTTTATACATACTAGTGACGTAGGGACCCCCACTCCCCAACTTAAAATGCCTTTTATCTAAGTAATTTTTTATTAATATGATAAAGCAAAAAATACGTGTCTAATATTTTTTTATTATCTGACTGACGGACTAATTAGAATTTCATTTTTTTACCCAGGCATCATCCCTATTATTTGAGTTGCGACGATCCCAGTCATTGACTTTGTATAGGTGTCACCCTTATCAGTAGTTTTGGGACTTAATAACGTAGTTATTGAAACAAAAAGAGTTTATTTAGTTATGAATTAAATTGTTAAGTGACTGAGGCGTGCCTTTGTGGAAATCCATAAAATACAATAGACGACGTATATTTAGTAACCGAATCCGCTTTACTGTTCTTAAAGCATCATAAAGAACCCTGTAAGAAATCTCTGACTCTCTGAATGTTTGACTCTGCTCTCGGCGCTTG
Organism: Agrochola lota; assembly: GCA_947364205.1. Classification (NCBI taxonomy): domain Eukaryota; kingdom Metazoa; phylum Arthropoda; class Insecta; order Lepidoptera; family Noctuidae; genus Agrochola; species Agrochola lota. Next base: position 10,863,805 of record OX376235.1, on the reverse strand, counting down.
ACATGTCAATACGTCGGGTCCGGGTTCGCAACAAGTCAATCGACATCCTGAGGATGCCTCGCTGAGAGGTGAAACACGTGTCGATTTCTTACAGGGTTCTTTATGACTCTTTAAGAACAGTAAAGCGGATAAGGTTACTAAATAAACATCGTCTATTGTATTTTATGAATTAAAGGCGATCCCATTTTTTTTTTGTTAGTTTGTATGGCATATATAGGTAAACGAGAAAAAGGAATGCGCCTTGGCATCAGCACAAGCGTCGCGCCACAGACTAACCCCCCACAGAGGCAAAGATTCTTAGTTTTGAAGTGCCGCGCTTTAAAGTAGTGCACCTATCACTGAGCGTTTGTCTGAAATTTTGTTTCGGTCGGGTTACCTACTCCGTTCGCAGGTCCATCCATTTTTGAATTGCTTAGAGTTGTTAATCTATAATTTTGTAATCATGGTAGTGCAAAATGGCAAGTACTTCCATGGTTGTAACAGCTCTATAATTATTATATCTCATCTTAGCGCGTTCGTATTTCCGAAGATAGACGATGATTCCCGAAGCGCAAACTTTTGTTGGGATAACTGTTTATGTATATTGTAGTCTCTTATAGACATATCAAATATTAATAATTAAATAAAGAGGTAGCCTGTGATATAAGTTCGTCATTCTTTTACCCATACAGGTCTGGAGCCACCTCCGCCAACAACAATACTTCCGCGCCGCCGGCCAATCGGAGGCGCAATGGGCGCGACGCTTCTACGTGCAAGCGCGGGCGCTACGCGAACTGGACGAGTTAGCGCGGGACATGCGCAAGAGACTCTCTACGCTCGGCATCGATCAACCCAACGGGAACTCGCCCTGGAACAAGCATGAACTTGCACTGCTTTACAAGGTAAGGTTGAAAATTAATTTAAGACTGTTCAACACCAGGAACATCTGCTACTCTCCATAGGACACTAACCTTTTGGAAGCGGCAACTACTTTCATAATCTCAGATAATAAACCTACTAGCCTTATGGATTCTAAGTTGATTTGTGAGTGGCTACTGAGAATAAAAAATTGTTGAAATGGAATATGAACTTTGTTGTTATAGATATTGTTCCAAAATTGATAATTATTTCGGATTCTGAATTGAAATAGACAAGGAAAGACTCAATCGACTGCAACCTAAGTAGGCAAACAACTTGGCAAAATCGGGTTATGGATTCATCGTATTCCAATGCGAGTGTGGTGGTCCTGACCAGACTATGCTTCACTTGCAGCATGCGTAGCGGGACAACTATATAAACGGGTTTTATCGACGGAAGAATAGACAAAATGACAGATTGTGATTGTTTATCTGTAATGTTTATCTATTCTTCCGTCGACAAAACCCGTTTCTATTGTATTCATGCTAAGCGTGCTCGAGTGCAGAAAGTGTCCGTTTATCTTGATATTTTTTCATCTTTGAGGCCCGCAATTATTCTAATGCTTTCACTTCAATTGGCGTATTTGCCGATATTCGCAAAACTTGGGTAATACAAAATAATCCCTATTTTTATTGATATTAAGTTCTTTTTGTGTTAGCGAATGCATCAGTATAATGGTTGAGCTATCCGTTGCATATGTTTGTTTGTCCACAGATAATAATAGCGGGGGCGTTCTACCCGCAATACTTCGTGCAAGTGTCAGAGGATGAAGGTCGTGAGCGGGACGCAGTACGTACGCTTGGAGGACTCGACCCCAGAAACACTGTAAGTAAACTGAATTTTTATGAAAAGTAACTTTAATACCTGCACATAAAGTTCCGTTTCTGCTGGAACTTTAATATTTGTATGAAATTTTAACTAGTCATTCTAATATAAGCTTAGTTAAAACATGATTTAAGTTGATTTTTGTTAAAAAGGAAATAACATGTCATGGGATTTGAATACACTTTAAACTTGTTTTTGGTTCGCCTACCTTGTTCTTCCATACTATTTATGGTGCGCAAGTTTCGTTTTCCATGAATACTTTCATTACTATTCCCCACCGTTTATATTTACTAACGTTAATACAATTTGTAGGTTTACCTGAAGAACTTCCCGGAGAATCAGCCGGGTGAGGTGTACGCCGCAGCCATCAAGAAGGCGGTCTTCAAACACATCTCCGACGAGCCACGCGTCACCTTTGATAAGAACAGCAGGTATAACATAACACAACCCACACCCTTTTTGTATGAATCCCTTATTTTTCCGTTTATTTAGTGAGCAATAATATTTTATTTATCTACTAGCTTTCGCCCGCGGTTTCGCCCGCGTGGAGGTCGGAAATTATCCCACGGGAACGTAATACCGGGATAAAAACTATCCTATGTGTTAATCCAGGTTATAAACTATTTTTGTGTCAAATTTTATCCAAATCCATTCACCCGTTTTTGCGTGATTGAGTAACAAACTTCCAAACATACAAACTGGGATAATTTCCAACCTCCACGCGGATGAAGCCGCGGGCGAAAGCTAGCCTAATATAAAAATAATTAAATTATAAAAACCAATGTGTGTTTGTTCGCACTACTTATTGCACTTGCGCGAAAAATACTGGCAAAAATATGAAAAAAAAAAACACTGACTAAAACGTGGGCAGAAACTAGTTATAAATAAAAATCATACGCATTTCTATCAGCACTACACAATGCTTTTAACATTTATGTAATTATCCTTATTTGATCCATTCAGAAAAGTCTATTTGACGTTCAACGACGGTCTGGATGCTAAGAATGGGAAAAAAAATAGCGGCGTAAGTTTTCCAACATAATTAATATCTACAGTACTCGGCAGTAAATATGGCACTTCGTGTTTCGGTTTTGTAGAGCGTCGTCTGCCACGCGTCGTGTCTCTTTCTAAAGCACGATTCGTTATATTTACGCCCGGATACTATACACTATACATACATAGCTTTCTCAAGTTACATTCACCCTTAAAAAGGTGTATATATTTCACCGTATAATAGGGATGGTGCTTGGGTAAAAAAAATAAAATTGTAATTAGTCCGTCAGTCAGATAATAAAAAAATATTAGACACGTATTTTTTGCTTTATAAAAAACTACTTAGATAAAACGCATTTTAAGTTGGGGGTCGATACGTCACTAGTACGTATAAAATCTACATACTCGTGACGTCATGACACATTTTACCTCAATGTATCGCCGTATCTTTAGATTACGTAAAAAAATAAAAATACGTGTCCAATATTTTTTTGTAATCTCAAAGACGAACAAAAACAAAAATTTTTTGTCATCATCCCTATTAAGAACGTCGTTTGTTTATAATCTATCAGTATTATTTCCATTAGATTATAAAACTGTGAACTACAACAAACCATTTACAACCATTTACAATTAAACTGATTATTTTTCGTTAGATTATAATCTATCCATGGGAAACCGACAAATTGTGAACAGGGAGCCTAAAACGGCCACTTTAGCAATTCTGCTAAAAGCGATTCATTTCCTCCCAATAAGGCAAAATTTACACCAAATATGATTCAGATATGAATTGAATTGAGATATAATTTTCACATTTCACGAAAATTTGAGGAGTTGCTAATTTATTGCTGGGAATTCAGGAAATGAATCGCTTTTAGCAGAATTGCTAAAGTGGCCGTTTTAGGCCCCCTGGTATCAAACTTGTTTGAGACGTAACGCGCCTTGCACTAATACTCAATGGCCTGCCTAGCTGCAAGCAACTTGGAAGTAGTGCGGTTGGTAACAGCCTAACCTAACCTAACCCATTTCACCCAGTTCACAATTTTTGACAGTTCATAATCTAACGGAAATCATATCTATAGATTATAAACTAACGGTTCTCATAATTTACGATGACATACAAGAATTTATTTGATTGTTCCATAATACTGTATCAATGTGTAGTAATTAAGTACCCAGTGCGTAATGTTTTGTACAATCTAAGTACTAATTTTATGTATTTATATATAGGACCCCACGATACCCGGGCAAGTGGTACTACCAGTATACAAGGCCGTCAAAGCTAGACAACTGCGTATAGACATAAGAATACCAATCCTGCCGTGAGTATAAAGTTTCAATACCTATCATAAAAACTTCTTGTAAACAAAATAGTAGATGACGGTACGATCAGTGATTCACATTAGCCCGTGTAGCATGACAACCATAGAAACGGGTTTTGTCGACGGAAGAATAGAGAAAATGACTGATTGTGATTTTTTTATCTATCATTTTGTCTATTCTTCCGTCGACAAAACCCGTTTCTACGGTGCTCAAGCTACGCGTGCTGGATCGATAGAGTTGGAAGTTACGGAGAGAGGCCTTTGCCCACCAGTGGGATGATACAGGCTAACAGAAGTAGTATTAGTGAACAAAATAGAAATCTAACATAATTATTACTACGTGTTTGTGTTCTTCATACCTTTAATCTCGTTTTTAGGGTTCCGTACCCGAAGGGTACCAAACGGAACCCTTTTTTGGCGTTTTTGGTTGATTTATTGTCTTTTATGCTGCAGTTATAATAACATTATTCAATTTTTTAGGTTACCTAAGGCGATTCAACTGGCTGAGGCGTTCGCCGAGGACAAAATGTCTTTAGATTTGGATAAACTAGTACCCCGGCTGCCTGAAATCGATGATACACATTTTCCACTTAAAATATCACAAGTAAGTATACTTTTTGCAAATAACGAATGCGCATCATGTGACCTTATGTCATTTGGACGCGCTCGTGAAATACTATAGCTATAATGTATGATTCCACTGAAGCTAGGGTTTTCTAGAAAAGCTGTGGCCTCCACATAGCGTCTGAAATTTATCGGCGTATTTTGACGTCACTGAAACATTATTTATGAAAGTAAGTTGGTGTATTTTCTCAGTGAGCGTTTTTGACACCGTAAAGTCAAACCCCACTGCCCATTTAAATTGCTAGTTTTGCCCTCACCGTACTTAGTCACGCGAAAATATGTCCATACTGAGAAGAGTGAGCTCACGCATTATTAAATAGCGTTTCCATGACAATCAGGTCAAGCCATTGCGTCAATGTGTGTCAGAGTAGTCAAAATGAAACGGAAACGCGACTATCTATTAGCGCGGTAGGGCGAATGTAACGATTTTAATATTTGCCGCTGCGGCCGTTAATGGCGGCCTTCGCTCTTCTAGGAAACCGTATCTTAAGGCCGGATTCACCTTATAGAGACGCCTTCTGTCACAGTATTAGCCAAACAAAACTTGTTATGATATGACGTAGTCCTGAACATGTTCGTTTGATTAGTATATCCCGCAGCACGATACAGTAATGTGCCGATTACTTTATAATTAGAACATTTGCTTACAGCTAACAAGTATCAGCAAGTTCTGGGTGCAATACGGCGACGAGAGCACAGCGGCCGAGCTGGGCGCCATACAGTCGGCCCTGAACCAGGCGCCTCTCATCGCGCACACGGGAGCCATCACGCCGGGCGCTATCTTCGCCGCGCCGTACGCAGACGCCGGCAATACGGAGATCTGTCGCGTGCGCATACTTGTGCTGTTGCCAAGGGATATGCTAGAGGTACATACATCATCATCTGCCAAGCCTTTTCTAAACTACGTTGGGGTCGGCTTCCAGTCTAACCGGATGCAGCTGAAATCCAATATTTAACATGGAGCCCTGCCTATCTGACCTCCACGACCCAGTTACTGAGTAACACGATAACCCTTGGTTAGACTGGTTGTCAGATTTTTGGGCTTATGACTGCCCGTAACGACTCGAAGATCTACGGATGATAGCCGGGACCAACAGCTTAACGTGCTTTCCGAAGCAGCGGAGGTTCATTATAAAAAGTTAAGTATCAGGAAGTTCTTCAGTTTGCTCTGAATCAGGCGCCTCTCATTGCGCACACGAGAGCTTTCGCGTCGGCGCCATAATGTTTGAGGTTCGGCATGCTAGTTTTATTTGTACTAGGTTTTTTCTGGGAATGTAATGTTGTTTTTCAGCAATATAGTTTTTCAAGGTATTAAAAGCTTATTAAAGGATTTTTTAAGAAAAAAATAAAACAAATATTTCAATAAAATTATCACGGAATTTATTTTCATTGCCATTGGATTCGGTCTTTGGACGTTGAAGTGCATAGACGTTCCGATGGCGGTTCGTCGCAGTTTTTTGCTTTACGTTTGGTGCAGCGTGCGCGGCACTTGTTGCAAGTTGGAGTTTATAGCCGCACATCACAATCGAATAGTGTTCTCGTGTGTATGTGATGTTTTGTTTTGATGTGGTTGTGACTTTATGTCGCCAAAAATACGTAGTAATAAGCGGTACAAGGTGGGTGCAGTGAGCCTAAGTGCATTCCTGATCTCAGGCGAGCGATTCTGAGTGCATGCGATAAACTAACTACCGACGGACCCAGTACCCCGTGCAAGATAATCTGGTGAGATCTTTCCATATCTTTCAAGGATCTGCTGAAGAGGTCTGCCTAGTCATGAGTGAATCTCATTATAAATCCACACATCTTATATGCTGTATTCGCAATTTGTTCGACTAACTTTGAACTATAATACGTGTGTAATAATTATAATAATATTATGGGCAATGCAGTGCTGTCACGAGCTCTAGTGTTACAAAATTGTTTGTTTTTTTGTGAGTGCGCATTCTATACATTTGGAGGTGTATCAAGAGGTCGACTCAGGGCCCTAATTCACTATGACCACTTAATGATTCCTTACTTCGAAATCACGTCAATTCCTTAACCAATTACGACATCTGCTAATATGATATTCTCTATGACACAATGAACGAAACCGCGCGAGATGAACGCGAAGTTGGCGTGGTTTGAACTGTCAAAATACCACGCTTGGCAACCGTACGGAATCGCTAGCCGCGTAAGGTATTAGTTATTCTGTGATCGTTAGTTTTGAATATAGGAAGATTGTATTCAGGTAAAATTCAGCAAAACTTATATTGAAGAAGTTAAGAAACAATTGCTTTTCGTATATACTTACACAAGGGAAATTGTAAGGTCATGCTTCATGTTATCATGTACCTACTTATAAACTATTGTCGAAAATGCTTTCGATATACATAATTATGTGACCACAATATTAATAGGTAGGTACTTCTATATGTGGTTTTATTTACTTTGCTAAACATTTTCCATATATTATAGAATATGAAGCAACAAAAAAAAAAAAAACAAATAAATCGAAATACTTAGATTGAAAAACTCCGTAAAAATTGGTATAAAAAAGGTGGCAAATTAATAATACTTACAACATTTAAGCAATAATACTTACAATTATTCCTTTCAATCACGAAATGGTCCAATAAATTATTATTATTTTTTATTTTTTATATCTCCCTTATAACTATCATTACATGTATCACAATAATAAAATAAAAAAAATCTTATTCTAATATTTTAAAATATAATTTATGTGTAAATAATTACATAACTGAAAAATTTTGTAAAAATATATAAATAATAATAATAATGTAATTATGTAAGAAAGAAAATAAATAAACGAAATAATAATAATGTAATAATAAAAAAATATAAATATATAAAATATACATATAATGTCATTTATTATTACAAAATCTACAAAAACCCTCAAAACAAATAAAATATGTAGCATGTAAACTCACTTAGACAGCTTTTGTAATATTTTGAAAACAGACATAAGTAGGTACGCTCAAAAGCAATAATCTCAATATCTCAATACATTTTAACACTGCTGTCAAAATATTGTCAATGTATGTTTTTGTTTAGTAAAAATTAGCCTTATTGTTTTAAATGTCATAAATAACAATAAAATATAATAAAAAACGATACTTTAAGAATTATTGAAGTTCAAAATGGAGTGTTTGCAATTACAAATTTTAGGATCAAATAATATCGAACAAAACTTCAAAACGCACGCGTGATTTCACAATGTGCCATAGACAATTTGTCTTGCAGCTTACAGAATAAGACATTTCGATTCCTTACCGTAACATGGGTTTCTGCAAGACACGATAGTGACGTGGTTTGCACGTGGTAAGACTTATGCGGGGAATCATATTTACCATACAGAATTGGGGCCCAGGTAGCTGTCGACCAAACAAACATGATCGATTATTACTCGTTAACTTGTAGAGCCTACTAAGCTGTGATAGTTTTCCTTTTGATTTCGTTTTATATACTACTACCGTGAATTTTTCACGTATCCAAAACCAACAATTTAGCTGGCAGGGGGGACGGTCAGGGGTGCTAGGACAGGAAACCTCCCCGTGTGCCTGGAGGCTGGAGTTCCCTTACGGATGCGTCCGGGAGGAAGGCCAGTCTCCGGGACGGTGCACCCTGGGGTGCGGGCAATGTCTCCCCATTAGGTACTGCGTGCCTAAGGGGTCTCGTTGCCCATATGCCAATATCCTGTCGGAGGAGTGAACGCTCTAACGTGTACGCGTTAAGAGCACACGTTGAGCAGCGTTCTGGTGGGAGCGGGCTCGGCGTGCACTAACCCTGCCGTCGGGCAGGCAGGAGGAAGTCTTTTCTCTTGCCACCGTTGGTCTCATAGCCCCGAAGAGTGTCAAGGTCATGTCTCTGGCATTTGACAGGGGTCGAGGGTCTTGGCTTAACCGCCCGGGCCGCGAGGTAGAAAACCACTATAAAAAAATCACCCCAAACCTCCAAGCGGCGGCGCACAGTGAGGGAGGTTGATAGCTTGACTAATGGGTAGCTTAATTAGTCGCTAGTGCGAACCACTATTTTTTGGTTGGTTGGTTGGATATATTTTTTACTCGTGAGATTTACTATGGAAAACTTTTCGATAAAAAACACAGATGACGTGCCAATTTTATTGGCGGAGGTACCGCTTGCCGGCAACGGCAACCAGAGTCGAGGAGACTCCTGTCCCTCCGGGGACCGGGCTGGGTCCGTGGACATGGGCAGGTTCTAGGGGAAACTCGCGCGGCTATAAGTCGGACCGCGCAGGATCGGCGGGTCATTCCTCGAGCGAGGAAAGCCTGCCGGTCGCAAAAGTGCCGACTGTGAGGAGAGGCCGAGGTCGCGCGGCGGTGACCTCGAAACTGGGGCGTGGCAGTCGGGGTCGCGTCAAGCGGCCCGATACGGTCCCCAGGAATCGGCGGGGAGAGTGACCCTGAGGTCTCGTCCGGGGCCTCAACCGAGGAGTCGGTAGGGGTCACCGTCCCGAAAAAGGGCACGACGGCACAGGCTGGCGCCGCCGCGAACCGGGCCAAGGGAGGAGTGGCGACAGACGAGGCCGCCAATGTCGCCGCTGGGGGCTCCAATTCGCAGCGAGCGGCCAGGTTTGCGGAGGTCGTAGCAACCGCGATCAGGAGTGTGGCCTTGAAGAAGCTGCAGTCTTCAAAAGACAAGGTCATACCTGCGGCTACGGCCTCCATTATGGCGGCAGCGGAGGCCTTACTTCATCTCGGGCCTCCGTCGGACGGTATGTCCGAAATGCGGGCGGAGGTCACCCGCTTGACAGCCGCCACGGAGCTTCGAACAGACTTGGCCGTGCTCCGTGGAGCTGGCCCCCGCGTTGTCTTACAGCGTGGAGCGGTGCAAGGGCAGGGACCGCCCTTGCCGGCGGAGGACCGGGTTTTGGCCCTGGTGTGGAAGGAGCTGGCTGCCTTCAACAGCTGGTTCTCCGTACTGGAGGGCATGGTCCTTCGCCCTCCGTTAGCAGCGAACCAGCCGGCCTATGGCCAGCGGAAGGCGGCATCGTATGCCGTCACTGTGGGGGCCCGACCCCGGCCCTGGCAGCGGGAGCTCCGCCCCAGGTGGCGAAACGGCCGCCCCTGCCTCCTAAATCTCCCCAGGCTGACGCCGAGTGGCAAATAGCCGGGGAGAAGAAGAAGGCGGGCAAAGCCAAAAAGGCGGCCAAAAAGAAGGCGAGGCGGCAGCGGCGCAAGGAGCAAAGCGTCGCGGCTAGGCTCCGCGCCCTGAAGTTCGCAGCTGTAGTGATTACACTACAGCCAGAAGCGGAGAAGAAGGGCGTGTCCTACCGCGACGTGCTCTCCAAGGTTGGGGCGGCGGTGGATCTCAAAGAGATCGGCGTCACTCAAGGCATCCGGGTTAGCGTCACTGCGACTGGGGCCCGTATGCTGGAGCTCCCCGGAGTGGCCAGTGGCCCGGCCGCTGACGCCCTGGCTGAAAAGGTCAGGGCGTCCTTAAATGCGGACGAGGCCCGAGTGTCCAGGCCCACCAAGCGCGTGGACATGCGCATCTCGGGCCCGGACGACTCAGTGGCGGAGGAACAGGTGGTGGCCGCTGTCGTCAGGACTGGGAGGTGCTCTGCCGAGCAGGTTAGGGCGGGCACCATCCGTCCTGGCTTCACGGGGATGCGAGCCGTGACGGTGAGCTGCCCCGTGTCGGCGGCCAGAAAAATCGCCGGGGAGGGTCAAAGATTATTGGTGGGCTGGGTATCCGCGCAGGTCAAACTGCTCGAACCCAAACCTCTGAGGTGCTTCCGCTGCCATGTGGGCAACCACGTGGGAGCTAAATGCACCTCGGAGGTGGACCGCAGCGGTTATCGCTATCGCTGTGGTCAGCCCGGTCACAAGGCCGGCTCGTGTGAAGCCTCGTCGCACTGCGCCGTAAGTGCAGCGGCTGGCAAGCCGGCCGAGCACCGGATTGTATCCTCCCGCCGGATACGGAAGCCATTGAGGCGGAGCTGTACGCCGGGTACAGAGCGGCGAAGACCGCCCTCCAAGCGGGGATCGAGCAGGCCAGAGGACTGGCCCGTGAGGAGTCGCTGGAGACTCTGAGCAGAGACCCGTGGGGACGCCCATATAAATGCGAGGGTAAGGGTGCGAGATAAGCTCCGCCCATGGGCTCTCCTGAGTCTCCGGCCCCAGCTCGTGGAGGATGTGGTGAGTGCTCTGTTCCCTTGGGAAGGGAACATACTCCCCCACCCATGACTCCGCCTCCTGCGGTGCCCGATGCGGACAACACTAGGGAGGACGACGACGATACTCTAGAGGTGACCGAGGTAGATCTGAGAGTGGCGGTACGTAGGCTGAGTGCCAAAAATACCGCCCCAGGACCCGACGGCTTACCTGGAAAAGCCTGGGTTCTGGCCTTAGAGGCTCTCGGGCCTCGACTTCGAGGGCTCAGCACATGCTTCGAGAGGGGCCAGTTCCCACTTTGTTGGAAGACGGGGAAACTGGTCCTCATCAAGAAGCCGGGGCGCCCGGCGGACTCTCCGTCCGCTTACCGGCCCATCGTGCTGCTCGACGAGGTGGGCAAGCTCTTTGAAAGAGTAATTGCAGACCGCCTTGTCGGGCAGGTGGTGCGAGTGGGGCCGGATTTGGCGGAGAGCCAGTATGATTTCCGCAAGGGGCGCTCCACGGTGGATGCCATCATGCGCGTTCAAACCCTCACGACGGGGGATGCTGTTGCCCGGGGTGGGGTAGTCTTAGCGGCGTCTCTTGACATCGCCAATGCCTTCAATACCCTGCCCTGGAGTTGCATTAGGGAGGCACACCGGTATCACCGGATGCCGACCTACCTCTGTCGAGTGGTCGAGGCCTATTTGACGGACAGGGCCGTCATCTACCCCGGTCACCACGGAGAGTGGAACCGGCGAGAGATGTCGTGCGGTCCCACAGGGATCGGTCCTGGGGCCGCATTTGTGGGACATCGGCTACGACTGGGTTGCGGTTGGACTGCGCGCCGACCTCCATACCGGCGTCATCGTGGTTTGCTACGCTGACGACACGCTGGTCCTGGTGCAGGGGAGGTCGCATGAGGCGGTGGCCGAACTGGTGACACGTTGGGTTGCGACAATCGTTGATAGGATCCGGCAACTGGGACTCGAGGTGGCCTTGTACAAGTTCGAGGCCATGTGTTTCTATGGTCCTCGGAACGCGCCACTGTCGGGTTCCCGGATAACGGCGGGAGGGGTTCACATCGGTGTCGAGTCGACGATGAAATACCTGGGACTCGTCCTCGATAGCCGGTGGAACTTCGTGGAGCACTTCTGACGTTTGGCTCCCAAACTGGAGAGGGCTGGGGTTGCTCTGAAGCGGCTTCTGCCCAATCTAGGGGGTCCAAACGCCTCCTGCCGGAGGCTCTACGCGGGGATCGTGCGGTCCATGGCTCTTTACGGGGCACCGGTGTGGGCGCGTTCATTGAGGCTGCGACCGGCCCAGCGGTTGAACGCGTCCCAAAGGCCGCGTCATGGCCATTAGGCTGATCCGAGGATACCGCACGGTCTCCCGTGAGGCGGCGAGCCTTCTTGCCGGACTACCGCCATGGGATCTGGAGGCAAAAGTCCCCGCGCGGGCGGAGCACCGCCGTGTCCTCACGGAGGCGATCGGCGGCGGCGATCTCTCGCGTCCGGCCCTGGTTCAGGCCATGGTTCGGAGCGAGAGTGTATGGGAGGCCGTCACCTCCTTCTGCGAAGCAGTTATGCTCGCGAAGGAGGAGGCGGATCGCGCGAGGGAGATGCAAGCAGCACGCCCTCGCGCCCCTAGTCGCCGCAGGAGACGCCCCGGGCGTCGGGAGTCACGAGCTGACTTCCGGACACCGTAGGCGCGGGCTTGCGGACGGTGAGCAATGGGTAGCTCGCCGTCCGATAAGGACCAGGTCCGGGTCGACGGCGCATTGTGTTCCACGCGCGCCTCAAAGAGATGTCAGCACCAACTGACGGGGTCCAATGCCTGCTGGGGTTTCGGGTTTGTCCGAAAGGGATATCGCGGCCCCGGCACACAGGCAACGGAAGGAACACGGGTGGGTTTTAGTCAGTAAAAGTCTGACACACCCTCTCGCTCCGCCCAGAGCGGGAGAAGTCATTCGACGACCTCCAACCCTCAAAAAAAAAAGGGGGGGGGGGGGGGACACTTGACTAACCCAAATTTGCATTTTAAAGCTTAAAATTTGGAAACGGATCCCTGAATCCAAAAATGTTTTTCACAGTCACAATGTTTTTGAACGAACTTTCCAATCATACCCACAAATTTATGCCACATCTAAGTGGTGTCGTATTGTACAAGTAACATCCAATATGAAAACAATAAAAAAACCGGCCAAGTGCGTGTCGGACCACGCACAATGAAGGGTTCCGTAGTTGGGATAAATTTATCCCAAGAACAAACTTAAAATTGTAGTTGAAAAACATGTTCTCCCATACGGAATGTATGGGAGATCATGCTTTTCAAACCACAAATTTAAGTTGGTTGATTATTACTCGTTAACCTGTACTTATAGCCTACTTAGCTCTGATAGTTTTCCTTTTCATTTCGTTATAAATACTACTGCTGTGAATTTTTTGATTTTTCACAAACGGATCCGTAAGTCCAAAAATGGTTTTCATAAACTCTCAATATTTTTGAACGACTTTTCTAACGATTTCCCACACCATGTGATTGACTAGAAAAAAAAAGCATCCCCACTTTACGTGCAAAAAACTTTTCATGATTTTATTTTACCACTTTGTAGCGTGATAAATGTATATACCCATGCTAAATTACAGCTTTTTAGTACTAACAGTCTGAGCTAAGCCGCAGACTGACAGACGGACATAGCGAAACTATGAGGGTTCCTTGTTGATTACGGAACCATAAAAAGGAAACCAGCCGTAATTTTATAATTTTGGGATCTCGCACACTAGACGGCCACGACTCCAGCCACTCGTGGCTGTCTAGTGGTATTGCATGATCTGCGGCTAGTTGGTTGTTGCGACCAAGTGTGCGATTGGTATCAGTTTCTATAGTTTACCTGGTCGCTGCGACCACTGGTTGTGCTCGTGGCCGACTAGTGCGCGAGATCTCTAAATTCTAATTGAAGAATCATCGATGAAAATTGAGGATATAAAATTATTCAAATAATCAAATTAAATCTGTCAATTTGTAAGTGGCACTACAAATTGACATCCACCGGTACGTTTTCTGATCCATTTGTTTACATTTTCATCAGATACTTTTGGAACAGACCATACGTTGTTTGATTGTGTTTTATAGCAACTGAATGTGACACAGGTGATCTACATCGACTACGGCAGCGTGGGCCGCGTGCACTCGTGCAACCTGCGCTCGCTGCCGCCGGGCCAGTGCCGCGCGGTGCCGCCGCTGGCCATGCGCTGCCGCCTGGCCGCGCTGGCGCCGTCCGTGCTGCTGGACCCGCACTCGCACTACACGCCCGCCGCCACGCACTGCTTCACACAGCTCGCCTGCCGCGGCCGGCTGCTGGGCAAGGTACTGTATACATACACACATTTAAAATTATTGGGTGATGAATTTATCGACAAAAGAAATACTATCAGAATTTTAGGACCTGCATAGATTTTTATATGTTTGCTGTTCTTGGTATGAGGAACAGGGTGTAAAGTTCACTCATCCTCCATAGAAATGGAGGGATCCTCCGACTAGACAGGTGTTATGTCTGGTGGACTACTGCCCGGTGATTGTTGTCGGGACATTGTATAAATATGTCGGTCGCGCGGTAAACCCTGCTTGCGCGATGCAGGATTTTCGTGACATCAGTATGATGCGTAGTTCGCATGTAGCGATGTGAATGCCGCCACTATCTAATTCTGCACACCGCTATCACCGGCTTTATGGTATTTGAACTGATAAGAGAGGCTTCCGCACATTCAAATAGCCGCTGAAGTGGAGTATTTATGAGTATGTCAGCTTTCACTTCACATGTATCGGCGATTTTACTTCTTCAGTTTCAGTTTACATTAGTTGCCAGTGTGAACTAAACATGGCAAAATATGAAGACTGGACAAAAAAAACCTAAATCCGTCAGTCAGATAATAAAAAAATATTAGACACGTATTTTTGGCATCATCATATTAATAAAAAATGGTTTAGAATATGGTTATGGAATAATGGTGTTGGTGTAGCGCATTACAGTTGGGGAGTGGAGGCTCGCTACGTCACAAGTCAGTATAAAATCTACCGGGGTGTGACGTCATGCCACATTCTACCGTATTGCCTACTCAATGTATTGCCGTAATCTTTAGATAACATAAAAAAAAATTGTAGTAAGATGTTGACTAAATGGGACAATTAAATGGCGAATTATTCCTATTATTAATATGATAATATATATTATTAATAATATTAATAAGTAAAATTATCATTTTTACTTATGTTACAGTAATTTTATGATCGTAGGTATACTCGGTGGTGCACGGCGTGGTAGCCATCGACTTGTTGGCGGAAGGCGGGAAGCTGAACGTGAACGACGAGCTCATCAAACGAGGGTTCGCTATTCGCTGCGAGGAGAGCTACGAGTCTAAGGTGCGTGCGCTTAAATTGTGATAATCTAAGACCATTATATAAGCGTGTTATTCTCCCACTGCTGGGAAAGGCCACTTCTCGTCCATAGAAGGCACGAGCGTTGATCACCACCCTCAAGGTGCGTTGGCGATTTCAAGACTTATTTCAATTGTATCATATATTCGTGTCTATCTATGTGACTGCGTTGTTCTTCTAAACTTCGCAACAGGCTTTGATGCGGTTTTCACCATCTTTTAGAGAATTTATTCCAGGAGGTTTATGTGTATAATACATTTACTTACGTACAATAAAGACATCTCGACATTTTGTCAAGCCGTAAAAACCATGCGAAGCAGGGGCGCTAGTATTACATAAACTTAGTATTTCTTAAGATTTGAACAGCTCTGTCTCCACCTATCCAATCTCGTAAACCTTCATGGTTTAAGATGCTTTATTACAAAATGCTCACATTGAACACGTAAGATATACCAGAATTTTAATTGAATAGCGTCGTTCCTTGAGGTGAACATTCTAATAAAAAAGAACAATATTATAATTTGATATTAAATAAATTGCTGTTTCATACAAAAATGCAAAATCAACCTAATACATTTGTATGAAACAACAATTTATTTAATATCTTATTATTTCATAGTTGTTACCATGGTAAAAGTTTTTAATATTTACGACTAAGTTATCTCCCTGGAAGTACGTTAAGTAATTCAAAATCAGCTGACTTACCTAAATATACAACTCAGTAATGTTCTCTATCATCTTCCACAGTTAAATCACGACATAAGAGAGACTGCTACAGATCTGAACTTGACTCAGAAACGCGCTCACAACAGAGAACAGATGGAGATGGCGTACTACCAACTCACTGAGATTGAACCGCCCAGTGTTAAGGAATGTGATTCTGATGTCTGTCTCAAAGGACCGCACAGGTAACTGACTACAGTCACGAGCATAAATCTATTACTATGGACAGCTCGGCAATAATGTCTGATTTCATTATTCATCCATTAATATCTGTCTTCAAGATGACGGCAATATTGTGTGTCATCGAAGGAACACCAAACCTATCTGAAGAGACAAGCGACGCCAAAATATAGGATGGACTTCAAAAGGATGTGTCAGCTCAGAATGCAATAATAGCGGACATGTCTTGCGTTATAAATATCTGCCTACTCAGTTAAATTCAATAGAATGTGATATCTCGTTGTGATCAATAATATCTGACATCACTTTGGCAGCATAAAAACCTGACACACTTACGCCACAAAGATTATAGTTATTCTTACGTAATTTCGTTTACTTACAGTCCTCTAGAGACGACGGTACACAACCTGATGTATGGCAGCCGCGACAAACCGGTGGTCATTGAATGGAATTCTGTGAACTCCGTATTATTGGATACTGAGCCCCAGGAGAAATATGAGAGGTAAATAGTCAATTATCTTACCTGTCTATTTTTAAGTGTTAAGCAGTCGTAGTTCTTGAGTGAGAAAGAGATAGAGCTATACGGGACGAATAGTAACATCCCTTTTTCTCAACATACCAAGTGAGATTTAAATGCAAGGTTGGTTTGTCCATTCAGTTGCCTTACTTTTTCCAATAACGCTTAGGTCGACTACTTTTTTAGTATAACAAAAGAATCTTGTCTACAATCTAATAACTAAGATATCCTTAGGTTTGACTAGTTGTCAGACGTTCGGCCTATAAATAATTACGTATGCTGTCTATTTAGTGTGGTTTTAAATGTAATAAACGAGTACCCGCGAAATTTCGCGTTGTTGCAAAACTATTTAATTAGTCGAGATTTTCGAAAAAAAAAAAAACTGGGTGTTCCATACATTTTGACCGCGTAGGTATTGCACTTTTCTATGGAACAGCAAATTTTTTTTAAATAACCGACGAAAATTTTCAACGCAGGGGGGTTTAGAATCATGTACTGAATCCATGGTATCAGTTTTCGGGTCGATGTCCCTGCCACCCTGTATAATTGATTGAATGATTACTATTTCCTTAGAATGTTGGTCGCTGCCGACGTGGGCTGCAACGAGGCCCTCACTCGACTGACACTGCGACACACCACGTTAATGCCGAACATCCCCGGCTTACCTGCCATCATCGCGCTGCTCTTTTGTCCTGTGTGAGTACAATTTGTATCATCGGCCTAACTCAATACTGGGCAACTCTCGAACATTTACTACCAGCTGGGCCGGCCTAGCAGTGATAGGCTAGTGGTGTGACCATCAGACTGCCGAGTCAAAGGTCTCGGTTTCGAACCCAAGGCACGCACCGCTGACTTTTCGGAATCATGTGCGTATTGTTTTATTATCACATGCTTCAAAAACGGTGAAGGAAAGCATCGTCAGGAAACCGGCATGCCTGAGAGATATTTCTGGAAGGCATGTGAAGCGAAGTCAGAGGCCCATAGGCGGCTTTAAAACTCTGACACCAGGTTAGTCACTAACCACACGAAAAGAAGAAGATCGGCTGGGCCGCGGGCTGCAATGCAAAACTATTGGATCTTTTTTAACCGACTTCAAAAAAGAGGAGACATATTCGTCTATATGTTTGTCCCATATAAATGTTATTAATTTTGCTTGGGTAGGTTTTGAGGTAGATTCGATAGCTTTAGGCTATAGTTTAGCTAGGTGATGTTATAATACTTCCTGTCACTGTTGTTTACATAGCAAGTATTGGTATACGAATTGGTGTGGGGTAGGTACCATTACTAAAAACTGAAAAATAGTAAACGACATTGGTAACGATATCGATAAAAATTTTGAGATCATACAACTCACCAGACATTTCGTCTTAATATTATCATGTTGCTTTGCTTTGTAACCGAAGACAACCTCTGCATCTATAGTAGGCGTTTATTGAACGTGTTCACCATAGACATGCGGCGTCAACGCTACGCTAGCGCAGGGTCCACGCTACACCAACCACACTAGATGCAAAGGGATCCTAAACAGGGTCTAGGAACCTGGGGTCTACTCTTTAACTCCGTCAACGAAGATACGGGCCCATCCGAAAGTGGTACATCCGTCAAAACAAGTGTCAAATAAAAAAAATCGAACGGGCAAAGACACGGGTAGTAGAAACAAATCGTGTTGACATTCATTTATAGTTTAGGCCCCGAACTCATCCTATGTCCGTAAGTGATACGATGTCGGAACCGCTCGAAACTACGGATTTTGTACTTAGGGAGTAGTCCCCATGTTTAGGTTCCCTTCGCACAGTCTTCTATAATTGTAATTGGCCGCATACAGCGTCAGTGTCATCGTCGTAAAGATACCAGCCCTATAAGTTGTTATTTACAGTGCGGAACTTCGCCGCAATACCGCGGGCTCGCGGTATGTGAGCGCTCTCTGCGGACTGGGCAGCACGGAGAACGGGCTGCCGTACCTACCCGAGCACGATCTGTTGGTCGAAATCGATGCTGATCTCGCCGTCGACGATATTGGACTTGTGAGTTAATTATAATTATAATGTGTATTTGACAAAAACAGTGCTTTAGATTTCTTTGCAGTCTACATTAATAAGTAGGTTGATATTTTCAAAAATAAGACGCGATGGAAGCATTTTGCTTATGAACTTCACACTAACCATAAATGCGCATTACATTAATACTGATGGAATGTTACAATAAAAACATGTTATTTTTTATATTAATTAAAAAATTGTTTTGACTAAAACAATGAAATTAAAAGAATATTTTGAGTTATCTGTATTTATTGATGGTTACAGTTTCACTCACATCATTTACTTCGCGACTTTGCCGCGTAATGACGAACAAGCGTATAACTAAGTATGGCGACACATCTGCCGTTATTACGTTTTAGTGATTTGGCGGCTAATTGTAAGCTCCGGCATATTCTGTTGCTATGACACGTCATTTCGAAAGAGACGTGTTGGAATTCGTATACAAAATGCAAAACGGGCGAAACTTCCATAACAAAACGGAAGGCGTTTTGTTATGGAAGTTTCGCCCGTCTGTTTACGCCAAAACGCGATATAATATCGACTTGCTATAGCTTTTCAGGCGTAATAAAGTCCAATTTCAATCACGTATTTTCCGTAGATGTGTCGCTGAATGAAATTAAATGATATTTATTTTTGTAAGTAAATATTTTAAGACAATTCCACAAAAATTTGGTAAATATTTTGAAACTAGAAGGCGTCGGCATTTCTTAGCTAGATCTTTAATGTAGTCCGGCGAAACTGAGCAATCGGCATTTGTATAGACTTGTGGAGTAAAATTATTTTGTTTTATTAGATCAACCACATCCGTCATCTAATGGACCACATGATGTTCTGCGGCGACGGCCAGGACCAGCCCACCGCCGATGACGAGTTCCGTCCGCAAGTGCCGCGCCTCATACGCAAGGATCTTATGGAGTATGTATATTTGTTTTATTTGCCCTTATTTACTTCAAAGTTTCAAAATTTATAAGCGCCTACCACAAAAATACCATTTCTATCCTGAGTTCAAATATACCTTTTGTTTTTTCACCACTTAGTTTTGGAGTACAATAATAAAAAACTTTTATGGTTTATAAAGATAACATATTCATAAGATTCTCATTCCATAGTATTAAGGCATATAATTTCCATTCACCACCTAATGACTGACGTAAATGTATAGGTTTCATTTATTTGGCCTTTACGTCTGTTTAGAATAGAACGAATGACAAAATGTGTTTTTTTTTATTAATACGATTAAATTTAGAAAAACTTAAGTGTAGTGCCTTATTTTTGGATGTAATTTCATTAAAATTGAAGATAATAGTATAAGCATCTTAAAAATATGCAACGGTATAGGCTCGCCGCCTATGACATGCGACTTAAACATAAGTGGCGTAATGTGGGTGTACTATAATAGGTACCATCGAAGAAGTTCATATCTAACCACTGTAAGGACTATTCTTGCTTGCAGCGCTCGGCGGCTTTAGCACCGGGCCGGTAACAGATGTGGTCATCGTGTTCACGGGATTTTGTTTTGAAGCTGGTTAGATATGAACCTCTGTGACGGTACAGGTCTGCCTAACCCTTTGGGGATTACGCGCGATGCTATGTTAAAATATGAAACGTGAAATATGGAAGAGTTTTAAATTTTCGAGACTCCATTTTATCTTACGTTCTTGTTCCAGCCTCCTAACGAAGCGTCGCACACACCGTCAATCAGAATTCGTGCCGCGCGCTTGGGAGTGGCGTTCCGTGCCCGAACACGAGCTTCTCGAGATCTCTGTGCCCGACATGGTGGAGCGAGCCGTGATCTACCCGCTACATGCGCCACAGGAACTATATCCGATGTGCCGCGACGCGCTGTTGGAGCTCAAGAGGGAGAATGATCAGCTCAAGCTGCTTGTTGGCAGGTAAGGAGACTGTGTTTCGAAGTAGTTAGGCCGAACATAGACGCAAAAAACGACCGTTTTTTTATTCGGCTTCAGTCGGTGATAATCGGTTACTGATCGGCAGGTATCCGTTCGTTGAAGTTATGAATGTTCTATTTTTAACTACGGACCCATTAATAGGGTCGTTTGCAATACCTTTTACTGTCGCGCAAGCCTTGTTTTCTAATATATCGCAGTATTTTGTCGATACGTTAATTATCATACTACACTGTGAGAATAACAAAAGATTAAGTAAATGTAAAACAAAAATACAATTATGAAGGCATAAAAATACCACACCATTGTAGTTGACATAGAATTTACTAATAGGAGCAATTTACTAATAGGAGCAATTTACTAATAGGAGCAATTTCGAACTTATTATACATAATGAGACCAATTACGATATGAGTTGTGATATCATTACCTAATAGCACCACTTATTTATTTATTATTTTGAATTCATAATGTCACGCGATCGGTAATATAGGTACAACATGCATGATGATATAGCAAATCTTGTAAGCTGTGTTCTTACTTGCTAACATGGATCTAACATTTTCTGTTGAATTTAATTTTCTATTTAGGAATTATGTTACATAGTAAACTAACAGCCAGTTGATACTCCCTCATACAGAAACGTATCACATGGATGTACACAAATGTCTTAAGTATTATTTTTATAAAATTACCGCTGCGCTGGTTTCCTTTTTAAATTAATCACTCGATGTATAATCTGATAGTATCACTTAAGTTATGCTACAAAAGACCACTTAAACATGTTCTACCATAAAAGTTGTTATTTTGTCGCGCTCTCCCGAAACAAACCTCACAAACGGATCCGCGGTTGTGAATAACCCAGCTGTTCCGTTACCAAATAGAATATCCTTTAAAGCTCCAACTGTGTCTCACATTGCATTAAAATCTGGGGGCAATATTACTGTACACAATAAAAGTTCAGTATAGTTTGATCAAACATTGGGTATATCTACAGGACGCCGGTATCGTCGAGCGCGGAGCTGACTTGCAAGCTCTGCAACACAAAGCCGATGCCTCTACACGCGATGCGCATACATCTGTACTCCAACGCGCATCGCGAGAAGGAGGACGATTTCCGGTCCCTACAGTCATAAAGTTACCTCATTTGTTACTACACTCCTGGACTCTTAAATTGAGTAACCCTGCATTTTTAGTGAACTTTAGGCAATTGGATAATTAGACGAGAATTGAGTTAGGCACATTTCGTTACATGAGAGAGAAGAAAGATATAACTGTCTCTGTCTCTCACACTAAATCACTTTTTTTTAAGAAGTTTCACCTGTCTATAGCTTTTTAAATGGCTAGCTTTTTAATTGTGAATTCAAAT
The DNA here is from genome assembly GCA_947364205.1 of Agrochola lota. Classification (NCBI taxonomy): domain Eukaryota; kingdom Metazoa; phylum Arthropoda; class Insecta; order Lepidoptera; family Noctuidae; genus Agrochola; species Agrochola lota. The sequence continues at coordinate 10,841,850 of OX376235.1, read as the reverse complement.
TTGATAGATGACACCTACAAGTGATGGCCAGTATGTCGGTTTCAAAACTGCATGAAAACCTTTATACCTACATGGAAATGCACGGTGCGTCGATTTAGTATTACGGAAGTGTATCTTATTATTTTTATTAGCTTTTAAGTTTGTTGATCTGACTGCGGCGAATCAATTGGACAAATTATACGTGTTCGTAGACTAGTCCGAAAAAATTGGTTGTCATTCGCGACTGCTTAGCCATAAGCTTATTACTTTGTAACTTTTTGTTATTTAGATTTAAGTTCTTCTATTAATGCATTTGCTCAAGAGCGAATGCAGAAGTAATGTTGAAGAAGACTGTTCTTTCCAAAAAAAGAATGTAGAACATTTTCCCCGTACTTTATATTGATAACAAGCGCAAAAAGAAGAAAAACATAGTAGTTGTATTTTTATATTTATAGTGCCAAGTAAATATAAGCCATTCTGATTATTATTTTGACCCAAGGGCGTATCCAGGATTTAAAAAAAAACATAAACAATGCACAATTGCACTGACTTCATTGGTTGCAAGACTAGTGCCCGTTTTCACCTTCACTAAGTGACAGTTCAATTAATCCCTAAATAAAAGTGCACTGGTGGATTTTCAACGCTTGACTCAGCGCTGAGAGTTGAAAATCCAAGAGTGCAGTTTTATTTAGGGATTCATTTAAGTGTCAGTTAGCTGTCGGTGAAAACGGTACCAGTATTTTTTAATGAAACATCGCAGGAGTAAATTAATCTGTAATTACTATACTTACTTAAAACCAATGTCCATCATTTTAAAGTTCCTAATTTTTGTTCTACAATCCTCTCCTGATCCGCCCTAGGCCTTGATTAATTGACATTTTAGAAGATTATTCTTAGTTTTGTTATGATAAAAATTGTGATATTCGAACTTAGTACTGACTAAATACCTATAAGTGGTTGTTTATTCTACTTTGTTACTAAAAAGTTGGGTTTGCGTCCCTATAAAGCGCAGTGTGTTGTTTGAGCGTCAACACATTTTTTTTTATCAAATACATATGTGTCTATCTAAAAATCAGTATCATCTGAAAAAAACTGCAGTAAACATTGCATCACTATAGATAACATTATCTAATGGTGATCTAAAAGATCGAATTTTCGTAAAGAGTTTATTAAAATAAGTAAATAAGAAAGTGATCACTTTATCAGTGTTGATGATTGTCGGCATATAAAATAGTCGATGGTCGATAACCATGACTGTCATGTCTTCAGATTTCTAAGAAAAATATATGACAATAAAAATCTAATTATGTGTTTTATTTACATATAAAATCGTCAATGTTAGGGTTCCGTAGTAAACAAGGAACCCTTATAGTTTCACCATGTCTGTCTGTCTGTCTGTCCGCGGCTTAGCTCAGACACGGTTAGTACTAGAAAGCTATAATTTGGCATATGTGTACGTACATATTAATCATGCCGACAAAGTGGTAAAATAAAATCAAGGAAAATATTTTTTTTTGGGTACCTCCCTTACACGTAAAGTGGGGATGTTTTTTTATTTCTCGTCTACCCCATGTTGTGGGAAATCGTTAGAAAAGTCGTTCAAAAATATTGAGAGTTTATGAAAACCATTTTTGGACTTACGGATCCGTTTGTGAAAAATCAAAAAATTCACAGCAGTAGTATTTATAACGAAATGAAAAGGAAAACTATCAGAGCTAAGTAGGCTATAAGTACAGGTTAACGAGTAATAATCAACCAACTTAAATTTGTGGTTTGAAAAACATGATCTCCCATACATTCCGTATGGGAGAACATGTTTTTCAACTACAATTTTAAGTTTGTTCTTGGGATAAATTTATCCCAACTACGGAACCCTTCATTGTACGTGGTCCGACACGCACTTGGCCGGTTTTTTTATTGTTTTCATATTGGATGTTACTTGTACAATACGACACCACTTAGATGTGGCATACATTTGAAAATTTGCATTCATTCATTTCAATTTTACGAATATATTTGGTTATATGACTTACAAGTTATTCCGTTTGCGTAAACATAATTTTAACCTCAAGCAGTAATAAATATTGGTGATTTTGAAGGCGCACTCAGTTCGGATGGTGATCGGTTTTACGAATTTTGCCGATGCTACATCTAAGTTGTGTCGTACTGTACCCACTTAGTTAGAAACTAAAAAAAGTACCTTACTAAAAACGTCTTCCGTATGAAAAAGTATTATCAATGTTATCTTTATCAGATACTATATCAGACTCATAAAAACAACAAAAAAAAACACCTCATTCGCACATGTCCAAAAAAAGAGTTCTCACTACTTATGTCAATTATTTACATAACAATAAGCAGCCGGTAACAACACGCGGTATCATCAGATTCAAGGTCACAACACATTACTTTTTCAACTAAATTACCTGTTGCATGATAAATGATAATAAATAATTCTGCTCGAATATAATGGAATATTGCTACGTTTCTGCCTGTGTAAATACAGACAGTAACAAAAAATACTATGCCGGTAATTATGTTAGCGTAACTTGAATACCTGTTGGACAGGTTAATGTAAAACCTGGTTCAATGTTTACCATGCATAGTCAGTGTAAATCTATCGCCAACACGTGACGGCGTCAGTGTTCGTCGCCGTTCAAGTTGTTTTAAAATGTTTTAGTGTTTGTTTTGTTTATTTATTTAAATAATTGAAAGTGCAGTAAAGTAATCATGTGGCAGCCACAGGGAGGATTGGAACCTGTTTTTGAGTAAGTACAAATATTTATAAGCGATGATTAATCGCTTGTTTTTTATTTTTCTCTCGGCTCAGGCTCTCTTGCACCACAAATCAATAAATGTGTTTAACGTTTAAGATATTTAAAACATCATTCTGTTTCTGTCATCTATAAACATTGATAGAAATAATCATTTTAACGCTAGACGTATAAAATGGTTTGTGGAGAAAGCAGGCCTTACCGTAGGTTTTTGTTGATTTAAGATAATTATGATCTTGGTTATAAATTGCTAAAATTGACGCCTAGGCAAGTTGAATTTAATAAATAGAATGCTATGACAACAAAAATAAATTACTTTAACCTAATTTGAAGTGATTTTTATTTTATGATTTTCATTATCATCATTCATAATGTTAGAGAGAAATTCTAATTCTTACGATTTAATACATAAAGCAGTAGGTGGGTGTAGTGAATTATGTTTAATATTAGCGATATCGTAAAACTGTTAACCGACTGCAGGAAAAATACTGGGAAGTTATGTTTATAGACATTGTAAGATAATTACATACATATTCTAAACTTATGAAAATAGCAAAAATACATTACCATGCTTTATTGCCTTGTTTGTTAAATAGGTATTGCAATATTGACTAAACACTAAACAAAATAATTTTCCTGTTAACAATACTATTCAATCAAATAAAAAACAGTATTTTTCTGGAAATTGGAACGATTTAATAGTAATGAACCTCTCATGCAATGGATGGGTCATCACGATATTTGCTCTCCTGTAGTCAGCCGAAAGGTAACGAGACCTTTACATTACAGTTGATAGGCAGCATAGCTATCACGAGTGCAAAGCTTTAAACTACCAAAATTCAAATAAATGATAGGTACCTACTAAGATACTTCTTAGGCACAAGCCGTGTGGCTGATGGAATTCCCCATTGGCAACTTCTCAGGAGACTGAAGGTATGAATGCGAAGAACCCTGCACGCGGCAGTGCTGCCGCGTCACTACTAGTCCATACATTTTACATAGGTTTTTATGAGATTAAATTTCGAGCGCGGCAGCAATGCTGTGCGAGGCAGTGCCGCCCTGCCGCCGCGGCAGACCAGTAGTGCGGCGTTAACACGATAACACGTGAATGATGACAACTGTTAAGAAGAAACCACGGACAGCAATGCCGCGGTATTACTGCCGCGTGCAGCGTTGTTCGGAACCATACCTTTAGAGGATGACTGGATGAGTTACAAAAAACCGGCCAAGTGCGAGTTTGACTCGCACACGATGGGTTCCGTCCCACCGTACAATATTTAGCAAATATGACGTATTAAAAAAAAACTACTTACTAGATCTCGTTCAAACCAATTTTCGGTGGAAGTTTACATGGTACATCATATATTTTTTTTAGTTTTATCATTCTCTTATTTTAGAAGTTACAGGGGGACACACACACATTTTACCACTTCTCTAAACTTAATAGTTTGCGCGAGAGACACTTCTAAAGAAGTGTCTCTCGTGACAACTATTAAGTTTAGAAAAAAATATATTAGAAACCTCAATATCATTTTTGAAGACCTATCCATAGATACCCGACACGTATGGGTTTGATGAAAAAAAAAAAAATGGGTTTCAGTTCTATGTAAAACTCCCCCCAAATTTATTGTTTTTTTTTTATATTTTTGTGTGAAAATCTTAATGAGGTTCACAGAATACATCTACTTACCAAGTTTCAACAGTATAAAGTCAAAGTCAAAGTCAAACAATTTATTTCAATTAGGCACTTAAAAGGCACTTATGAACGTCAAGTTTACAAAAAATAGAATTGATTCTAGTCGCCCCTTCCAAAAGGTAGTTTTCGTATGGAGAAGAATGGGCAAGAAACTCCACCGTTACTCTTTTAAAATGTTTTCACAATATTTTGCATACATTAATTATATAATTATATGTGAAGACGATGCATCTAGAATAAGATTACTATACCGCGATAGGTAAAAAAGAATGAAAAATAAAGCAATTACAGATAAATTAAATATGTGACAGATACATGGTGCTCACATATTTACAAACATTGTAAAATTATACGATATTCCTAACATTTTAACAAGTAATACTAATAAGTCAGTGTGTGAGTTCAAGAAATCACAGAATGTAAAATCAGTGTTATAAAAAATAACAAATACATAATTTAATAAGCAACCAGTTTGATTTTGTCTAGACTCTAAATTGTCCTATGGAGCAGGACCAGCATGTTTCCAAGCATTCTTATCTTGGATATAATCCTCTAATTTGTAATATGCTTGTTTACAGAGTGTACTTTTAATATGAGTTTTAAATTTTCTTTCATTTAATTGTAATATATCACAAGGTATTTTATTGTAACATTTAACACAGTACCCCATAAAAGATGTATGTACTTTAGATAATCTGAAAAATGGTTGATCTATTTTATCTTTATTTCTAGTATTAAAATTATGTCTATCACTTATTTTATTAAAGATATGTAGATTTTTTCTTACATACATAATATTTTCATAAATGAATTGGCAAGGTACCGTCATAATATTAATCTTTTTAAATAGTTCCCTGAGAGATTCGCGACGATGTAGATTATAAATGGCTCTGACAGCTCTCTTTTGTAAAATAAAGATGGATTCAATGTCAGCAGCCCGACCCCACAGTAAAATGCCATACGACATAATACTGTGGAAGTAGCTAAAATAGACCAGACGCGCGGTTTCTACATCTGTTAACTGTCGTATCTTTCTAACAGCATAAGCGGCCGAGCTTAGCCGCCCCGCAAGAATTGTTATATGAGGTCCCCATTGTAATTTCTCGTCTAGCGTGATTCCTAGGAAAACGGTTTGATTAATAAATTCTAGTTTTTCTCCATTCAATATGATGTCACATTCGCTACTTCTAACATTAGGTAATTTAAATCTAATGCATTTGGTTTTTTTTTTATTTAGTACCAAATTATTTACCGTAAACCAATCTTGGACTTGAAGAATAGAGCTGTTAACGTCGTCAAGATTTTGTGACCGTCGGTTTATTTTAAATATCAACGATGTGTCATCTGCAAATAACACCATCTTAGGTTGATTTTGAAGTAATTGTGGTAAATCATTAATATAAACTAAAAAGAGGAATGGACCCAATATCGAACCCTGAGGAACGCCCATTGCCATTTCAGACCCCAATGAGTTTACGCCGTTTACTTGAATTTTAACTTTTCTATCTTTCAGGTATGATCTTAGTAAATCAAGAGCTGTATTCCTAATCCCATAGTGCTCAAGTTTCAGCAGAAGTGTTTCATGGTCTACGCAATCGAACGCCTTCGAGAGGTCGCAAAAGATTCCAATGGCATCGTGTGCTTCTTCCCAGGCGTTAAAAATGTTCTTTATGAGGGTGACACCAGCGTCAGTGGTACAACGCCCTTTGGTGAAACCGTACTGTTGTTCATGAAAGATGGAATTCTTATTAAAGTGACGTAACATTTGATTGAGCATCAACCTTTCAAACACCTTGCTGAGAACTGGCAGAATTGACACAGGCCTATAATTATTGGGTTCCTTACTATCACCGGATTTGAACAAAGGAATTACTTTACTGTGTTTCATGAGATCCGGAAAGACTCCTTGGTCTACACTGATGTTAAATATGAAAGCTAAATAAGGCGCAATGGTTTCGATGATAGATCTACAGACTTTTACAGACATTCCCCATAGATCTTCTGTTGATTTAATTTTAAGATCTTTAAAAGCTTTTATAACAGCCTGGGGGTTTGCATGCTGAAACCTCAGCTCCAAAGGGCATGACTTTACATTTTTCCTAAGTAAGGCAGCAGAAAGCGTGGATGAGGAATTTAAAGTTTCCGTAGTTTTAAGGGGAATATTAGCAAAAAAGTTTTCAAATTCCTGAGCTACTTCTACATCTGAGTTGATAGGGCCATGTGTAGTCTGTAAGTTAAATTCAGTATTACGCTGTTTTTTCCTACCGGTTTCATTATTTATTATTTGCCAGGTAGTTTTTATTTTATCATCAGCTGATTTTATTTTATTGCTAATGTAAAGAGCTTTAGCCATTTTGCACACACTTTTAAAAGTTTTTGAATATTTTGCAACATGTTGATGAAAGCTTGTATTATTAATATGTTGCTTTAGGCCATAAAGTTCAAAAAGTTTTTCCCTACTTTTACGAATACCTGGAGTCGCCCAATCACTAAATAAGAACTTTGTGTAAATAGTTTTAGTTTTTAGTGGAAAAGTGTCAATAAATTGCTCATTTAATAGTGAAAAGAACTCGGCGTAGAACTCATTTGGGTCACATATATTATTAAAATTCTGAACACATAATTTACTTGCCAAAGAATTATTTAATTTATCTAAATTTTTACATGTAATTGGCCTAAACCTTATTTGAATTTTATGTAAAGGCATGTAGGAACAAAATGTTATTGTTTGTCCACTGTGATCAGATGGCAACTTATTTACAATTTCTTTATGTAAGTAATCACAATTACAAAAAATATTATCTATACAAGTCGCAGAAGAAGCTGTTACTCGAGTTGGTTCAATAAAAACATTTGACAAGTCAAATGACCTAAAAAGACTTAATAGTCTGACAGTATTAGAGTTATTTTCTAATAAATTAATATTAAAATCACCACATATGATTATTGACTTACTACTAACACTAAGTTTCTTTAGCACATCTTCCATTACAGAATCAAAAATAGATAGATTCTGGTAACCTGGAGGTCTGTATACGCATACTATAACATGCTTATCAAGCTCAACACAGGACAATTCTATGGTGTGTTCAACAGACAGTCCGATTATGTCTTTTCGTTCTTTCGATTTAATTGAATTTTTAACTAATATTAATGACCCACCATGTATCATACGTTTTCGGCTGAAATGGCTAACTACACAATAATTTTCATAGTTAATTGACATTACTTGATGATCTTTTAACCAATGTTCTGTTATACAAATGACATCAAACTTGGTATTTTCTAAAAACAATTCTATTTCCAGTAATTTGGAAGAGCAACCTTGAATATTTTGATTGAATAATTTTAAAGTATGTTGCCCCGCCTTTGGTTTTTTATTAATATTACTATGTGTAATATTGCCAGAAGATACAGTTTTATTATTCTCTAATAATAATTGGTAATTTGAAGGGGTAACTTCTGTTGTCTTACTTACTAGTTTAAAAAGTTATCCGGAGTGACCTCCACAACTACAACTGAAGAGTCTAGAATGTCTGAATGAATTCCAGCAGTAAGAGAATACCCCATCTGACTGGTAGTGTCCTCCAAAGATGTTGGTATTATAGGTGGATACTCCTTCGTACAACATGATGATTCATAATTAATCACTATGTTGTTAGTATAACTAGACAACACAGACTCGTCACTAATACTACAATCTGTTATATTAGCTATAACCTCATTAATATTATATGCTATCAACATAGCAATCATATGTCTACATTCCCAAGACAGAGATAAAGTTCTCTGAGTTAACTTAAAACCACTAATAAACTTGTTAGTGTCAAAATACAATAATTTGTCACTATGACAACATGTCAGCCTGTGAATAGTACTATTCAACTTATAAATATAATTATTTTCATAAACTGATAAAGTATCAGAGTAAGGTAAAGCACACAACATTAGCTTTCCTATATTTAACTTTAATAAGGTGTCCACACCATCCACTATATCCTTTCTGGTAATACCAGTACTATTACCTAATAGCAAAACCATTGTAGAATAATTATCTAGGTTCGTATTAGCAATTCTTTTAATAATTTGTTTGAAACTTATGTTATGATAACTATGATTGGTAAAACTATGGCTAAGGTAATTGAGTAATATTTTTCCAAAGCCTGAACCCAATTCGTCACAGAAAAATACTGATTTGGTATTATTATGCTGTGTATTACCACAGGTCTCTGCTGGAAGAGCCAAAATAGGCAATTCAGGCTGAGGCTGAGGAGGTGGTGGTTGGTTGGCACAGCTGCATGAGAGATTATTAGCCAGAGACTCATACCTCTCAGCATTGCACTTCACCAAATCCAGTAGTTCCCCAGCCTCAAACAAGCGCTCACTTAGTTGATGTTGTGAAATCTCATATTTCTCAAAAATATCCTTCAGCAACTGCTCCTTCTGTAGTATATCATTATAAAGGAGCTTAGTATCAATGTCATACTTTTCCCTACATTCATCTAACTGAACAGTACAACTATTTAAACTTTTTGAAAGTATAACACGTTCCTTTCTAAGACAAAGATTTAATTTTAAAAGATTTTGTTTTTTAATAGCTTTCTGTGACCGTTTAATTATTTTCTTAAATTTTATATATTTCTTTAATTTATTATGACTAGTAACAATAGGACACAATGGTATGGTATCGTCACCAGTCAAATCTATTGTTATCGCTGGCTCACACACTGATTTTGACTTACTGCCTACCAAATCATAAAATAGGTTATTGGTGTTAGCAACCTGTTCACTGACCTTGTCAGACTCTGAGAGAGATAGGGCCTTATGGGCTTCACATAGTTTCTGTTTAAGTTCTGAAATATTGTTCAAAGCCAGGTCGTGGGTGTCACTGCACTCTTGAAATGATGACACTTGATGTTGTAGTCTACTGTACTGGTCGGCTAAGTTTATGTGTTCTGTGTGTAGCTCAGCCAGCTCGTTTTTGAGGGAGGTGTTTTTGGCGATAACATTCTCCACTTCTACTTCACTGTCTTCCCTTTCCTGGAGCAGTTGTTTGCATTCAGCTTGAGACGCTTCGAGATCCTTTAAGGTAGCTCTCAGTTTTGCTTCCATCTCTTTGATTGTAGCACTGCGGGTCATCATTTTGAATAATTGTCAGTCACCTGGAATGTGTGAAGTTATGCAGCTAAATAACAGTGCAAGAAAAGATTTTCTGTTATGTGGATAAGTAGGAGGTAGTTGGGGAAAAAGTTTACAAAGTAATTTGTTGAGAAATAGCTAATAAATTTAGATTAAGTTAATTAGAGTGAGATGGGAAAGTTATACAAAAGAGAAATACTATAGAAAACACTGCTTAACTTGTTATTATCATAAAACTATATAAAAAATAAATATGTACAATTAAACTTTATTTTATGAGAAGAGTTCGTGACACATTACAGGATCCAAATATTTATAGTAAGAGCTCGTAATGAGCTTATTTTGTATAGTAAATTATGTAGTGTTTATTGTCTGGGCGAATATTTTCGTCGTCGATTTTGCTTCCACTAGTTTGTCAAGCAAAAAGAGACAATAAACGGTGCCACTGTGTGATGGACGTAGCTCAGAGACCTGAGCAGTATTTTGTGGTGTTCTGTGGTCTGTAAATATTAACTACAATCACATAAATAAAACAAAATACTCCCCGGGAACGATGATAGTTTGAAATCCGTCACCGTTGAGGCATTGAGTTGACAGCCGGTTTTAAATCCTTTTAGTACGAAGTTTTCGCGACAAAAAACACTATATAATGACTGGATAGAAAACTTAATATCTAGGTTCAACTAATTTACACTAATTTAACATAATTAAAACACTTTTAATAATTTACTAAAATAATTAACCTAGAGACCGTTTTTTTGACGACCGGCTACCAGTGTTGCCAGCCTAAAAAAATAGTTATATATATTATATATATATAGTTCTTATAGTTTCGAAAAAAAGTGGCTGTGACATACGGACGGACAAACTGACATGACGAATTTATAAGGGTTCCGTTTTTTGCTATTGGGCTACGGAACCCTAAAAACGTTGTTGCAATTGCAATTCATTTTTACCTTATATGTATACAGATAACTTCCACGTTTCTAATTTCATAATTGGCGAACTTCCGTCCCATTGACGAATTTTCAAAAATCCTTTCTTTGTTCTCACCTTTGTTGTATAAGGTTCTCTTGTGCCAAATTCCATGCTTCTAGACCGAGCAGTGTAGGCTGGTGCGTTGTCTGTTAGTAAAGAAATGAATGAAGTTAATTAAGATTAAGGTTATTGTTAAGTAGATTTAGGGGATCGGTAACTTAAAGTAGGTATGTATGAGGCACAGTGCGTATAAATAGGTACAGGGTTTGAGTTCTACCTATTTGAGATTTTGAGCATTACGATGAGTTATAAGAATAAATTTTACCTAATGCCCTTTTCATCTCAGCTGTAATTCTAACATAACAATTTGTTGTTCTTGCAAAACGTATCGTTTGTAATATTTCTTATCTTTTAACTCGAACGTGACGTGCCCATCATCAGTCATTAAAACAAAAACAATGTGTTTGTTCCAATAACTAGTGGTAAACAATTTATCTTATTTTGTTCTTCGATAATTATCTTATTGTTACTTCAAGCTATTAATTATTATAATTTCCCTAATGTACTATCATTGAGCCATTTGAAGTAGACCGTAGTACAGTTAGAAAGAATAGGTTCTGGCCTTTATGGTCAAATATTATTTAAGTAATACAATAATGTTTTTGCTAAAACGGTGGCCTCTCCGACAAGTTGTTAGAAAATTTTCGCAAGCGTGTTTAAGGTATGAGATTACATTATAATTTCGCTTACAATTGCATGTCACGTATGACTTGTACGCAATGCCATGTTACGGTACTTATTTCATAGATACATTTTAATTTGATACGTAGGTATTATGTAAGTACATACCTACCCTATAGTTACACCGTTACCGCTGTACCGCGTCTTAGGTATGCGCGGCGGGGCGGGATGCAGTGAGCGTTGACGAATGAGGCGCCTGCACCTCCACGTCTCGCCGCGCACCTAAGGATCGGTAAAATTATAGTACCTACACAGCACGACATAATAACGCAAGCTAAATGTTGATGTGCTCATTTGACATCACTAATAACGATGTGATAATGTTTTTGCACACCTACTTAAAACCTTTAGATATGTTCCAATTTCGGCGATTTGTTTAAAATTACTATTTTCTCAATCCCTTTTTTAAATGTTAAACAATACCGGTTATTAACCTGCCTTCAAATTGCATCTAGCCGCTTTTGTTGAAAAGTTTTGCCCTAAACCAGATTTTGTTTTGTGGAATATGTTACCCATGCCGTGTCGTCGGGTTATCTCCTAGGGTCAGGTGCATGTAACGATGTTTGTCACTCTGTTCGGGAGTCAGTCGACTAGGGACCGAACTAAGATACGGTCTACATACTCAAAAGATGGTCGCACAACCAATTTCGGGCACTGAAGTGGCTAGGTATAGTTTGAGATATTTTTAGTTACCATATAGATCTATGAAGTGATCATTCACTGATTCATTGTACGCTTTTAGTTTTTTTTTTCATATGGATTCATGGTGAAGAGTTTTGATTGATCAACACTCAATACCTAGTGAACGTGAGTTTCGTCTAGTTTTTTTTATATGTAGCAGCCATGTTAAACATACATTAGATAAAATCCATACATAATTGGTTTCCTATCCAGCAGTCTCTAAGTAAAAAGAAAAGCGATTAAAGCGTCTCCTCTTTCAACTATGATATGCCTTTACCAGCAATGATTTCGCAGACCGATTTACCATCTAATGAAATAGGTAGTCTAATACACTATTAGGTATTTTTATTAGATGTAGTTATTCGCACAATCAGCGCCACAGTAATCCTTAGTGTTTTCTAATAAGCCTCATATCATACAACTTCAAGTTTCCCATCACTAACATATCCTCTTCATCATCAGATCCATAGAGAATGACCTCCGTGTGCAAGTGTCGGAGGCTCGTTCCCGCTGGTCGGAGTTCGAACCCCGGCTGGCCATCGTACAGGTGGGCGGCCGAGAGGACTCCAACGTGTACATACGGATGAAGCTCCGCGCTGCTGAGAACATTGGCATTAAGGCCGAGCATCTCCAGCTGCCGAGAGATATCACGGAGAATGAGGTAAGAGACTACCTTTATTGATACCATCGTATTAATGTCCCACTACAGGGCAGGCCTTTCTCTCATACAGGGAAGCCACGAGCATTCGATGATCAATGCTCGTGCGTATACTCAAGACGGGTTGGCGATTTCAGGATTTTATTAAATATAAGGTCAGGTTTATTCACGATTGTTTTCGTTCACCGATGTCAGTAATGTCGAAGAAAAACTTAGAAATTACATATGCATAGAAAAACTCACATTGGTACTTGCCCGGATGGCCCAGTGATTAAGGATCCACCTCTCATGCACGTGGTTGTGGGTTCAAATTCTGGCAAGAGACTACTTATTTATTTTTATTTCAAAGGTCAACGACGCCTTGACTGCTCGATTAGCGACTGCAAAGGGCGATGCTCAATCAATATTATCAGGCTGAAAAAGTCTGTAGACAGAATCATTATTCAGAATAAAAACTCGTGCACATTATTTGACTAGGGTAGGTTATTTAATCAAAGATATCAAGTACTTTATCCTCGAACTATAGTTTGTTCCAAAAGTATCGAACGAAAGTGAAAACAAACCCTTTTCAGGTTAAATTCTTACCTAAGGGGACTCGTAATAAGTTGATATGTATTAAGACAATTTCAACTATATATATCACCACTTTTTCTAACAATTATTATTTTAATAATATTATTAAATTATAATAATCACAATTGTGCAAATTAAAATTCGAATTTCGGGTTTAATAAAACAATTACATACCTACCTAATCAAATCAGAGCACTCAGTTTGTAAGTTGCGCTACAATTTGGCAGCAGCAGCATGGATCAGAAAACGTTCCTGTACGTTTTCTGATCTATTTGTTTACATTTTGATCAGATATTTTTGGAACAGACCATAAAGTCTGTTCAAGCCGTTACACAGACTTGCACTTAATTAAATGTTAAGCGCCTTTAACACGGGCCGCAGCAACGAATGGTTTTAGGGAAATTATGATTTTAAAACTGGCAGGAAAACTCGATCATGGTTGCTATTGTTATGTTATCGTGCAGCTAAATTGCCGTAGATCGTCTTTAGTTAACTTTGATTAAGTACCTAAGATAAGTAGTCTTTCTATGAAAATGAAAAGAAAAGGGCTATTGAGAAAGTTAGGGGAATAATTTTCTTTGCATAGGTATGTAATTCTTGTGTTTATGAACGCATGTTGTGTTTAGTCGACCACACGTGAATACTAACTTTAATATAAATATAGAGATATCTTTTGCAAACCATTTTTATTTTTCGCAAAAAATTGTGTGACATGTTAAGAATAAGTAAATAAAAACCCGATTTCTTTATATTGTATACTGACTCCAAAAATCGAGGAGGTTATATATTTCGCGTCAATAATTAGTAATTAAAAACCCGTAAAGACGTACAAGCCACATAATTTGCCCATTGTCACAACTTGAACTATTGACACCGTGATAAGACGTATCATTTAGTTTATAAAGTTATAATAGACTGTTTACTGTTTTCATCGAATGATGTAACAAAGACATTAAATCGCATGATCGCAATAATTCTCGTATTTGATGTAAGAAAATAATATAGGTACCTACCGATATATGGTTATTATAACACTTTCATTTGATAACATTTCTGCAGATTACGTAGGTATTACCGTACTTTCGTGAAAGATTATGTTTTTTTTTTTTGTTTTTTTTTTTTTTTGTTTTTTTCCATAAATAAAATAACGTAGGGTTATGACTATGCTTTGCGAATTCTTACTTCGTTATGCCACCACATGCGTCATGCCGCCTAGGTCATTCATTTTATGCTCCACTATTCTCACTTTCTCTGAGTCAGGTTTCAATAGGAATCACCTACTTATGTTTCATTAAAAACTTTTTTTCCAAAAAAAAAACAACCGACTTCCAAAAAACACTACATAGCCAAAAATAACTTAAAATTTCGGAAGTCGGTGTCTTTGGTTTTGTATTTTCGTTATTTGCCACCGACTTCCGCAATGTTAAGTTATTTTTCGTTATGTAGTGTTTTTTGGAAGTCGGTTGTTTTTTTTCGCGTTTTAGTTGGTAAGTTTGTAATTTATCTAAGTTACAATAACCTAATGTTGACTTCTCATCACCTTTTACAAAATATCGCTTTTCCCGAAGCAGGCACGATAATCGTTGAGGAGTTCTCCTGGTACTTCACCATCAGCTCCACTTGTCCATATATATTGTGACGAGCATACATTGCTTGGTATTCATATTAAAGTAATCGAATCGCAACTCGTGAAATACTTATTATTGAGTAGTTCCGGTGGCCATCTGTGGTCTTCATCATCAGTTCCACTTCACCAAATGGTGCTTTCCAAGAGCAACTGCACGTGTTATTATAAAAAATACCCAAATCGCTATAGGTGTGCCTATAATATTTGAAGAGTTCCCTCGATTTCTCCAGGATCTCATCATCAGATCCTGACCTAATGACAATGGGACCATCTCGGAAGTATACCCTTTCAAACAAAAAAAGAATTTAGCAAATTCGTCTATAAATGACGGAGTTATGCCCGAACATACATAAAAAAAAAAAAATATATAAACAATCGAATTGATAACCTTCTCCTTTTGGAAGTCGGTTAAAAAATATTGCGGCTCGACCTCACGAACGACTTTTCCACCTTATGTAACTTTCAATTGAGGTAGTAATGGTAGGTACAAGTAAGTAATATGTAACAGTGACCGAAGCTATTACTATGAAGCCAAATAAATCCAGACTCCTGGCTGCCTCTGAAGATTGGACCCAGGACCAACAAAGCAGTCAATTTATGTTCATATTTGGTTTCTACAGTTGTTGGCGAAGATCACGAGCCTGAACGAGTCCCCCTATGTGCACGGTATCATCGTGCAGATGCCCCTGGACTCCGAACACCCAATCGACGCGCACAGGATCACTGACGCTGTGTCACCTGATAAGGACGTAGATGGGTAAATATAATGAAAGGTTACATAAAAAATTGGAAACGTGTCTTGGTCTGCAGAGACAAGAAAAGGTCTCTGAAAAATTATTTGTCTTATGACTTTTTAGATTTTGGTGCAACCGGTTTGATGCAGGTTTTAATTATTAGCGAATAGGTCAACGTTATCTTTTTGACGTTCATTGTTTACTTGGACATCATTTCGGGGATTCAAAAATTGCACCTAAATACAAAATTGTCATTATTCTTCAAACGGCTGGTTGACACTTCCCGTGACCCAAGGGCTGGCTTTTACCTTGGCCAAAGGCTTAGCATTGCCATACAACGTGGCAATGCCGCCAGTCTCTTGGGTCCATTACCAGTCTACAGCGATGAGGAGGAATTTTTTGACGCCATACTTTATTTTGTTAATAGTTTTAGTAAGGTTAAAGTTAATTTATTATAAGAAATACCTTGAACCCTATAAATAAAGAATTCAAAATAGATTTTAGCAAATCCTGAACAAATCGACTATCTAGTCAGAAGCCATCATCATCATCCTTATCCTCACCATCCTCATCCACATCCTCATCATCTTCATCCCCATCCTCATCATCCTCATCCTCATCATCCTCATCCTCATCCTCATCATCCTTATCCTCATAATCCTCATCCTCATCCTCCTGTCGTTATCCCAATTTATCGGTGGTCTGCGCAGCACTTCTTCGATACATCTCTATTAGTCGTCATCTCACTAGTCACCTCTTTTCTAGTCATATTATCTTTCACACCATCCATCCATCAGTCTTCCTCAACTGGATATTTCTTGACATCATTGTAGGCCATGTTTTCTGTAAAGCTAAAAAAATATTCCTGTGTCTGCCACCATCAGATTGAACACCATAAACGAGGGTCGCGTGGCAGTGGGTGATCTCTCCGGCTTCATTCCTTGTACGCCTGCAGGCTGCGTGGAACTGATCAAGAGAACAGGTGTCCCTATTGCCGGCAAGAACGTGGTCGTGTTGGGGCGCAGCCGTATTGTCGGCACCCCGGTTTCCGAGCTGCTGAAATGGGAACACGCGACTGTCACCGTCTGCCATTCCAAGACTAAGAACTTGAGTGAAATTGTGAGTGGTGTCTTTGCTTATTGAAGTCTTATGAATTTACAGCGCCTTGTCCAGAATAGACGCATACAGTGATAATAATATAGTTTGAAGATCGAATCGATCTATAATATAATATAGTAAATCTATAAGGTGTTAAAAAAATAACTTTAGTGTACGAGGGGTGTTCAATAAATAGTGAGAATGCGATACATTCTCCTTGGAAAGAAAAACAAATAAATACTGGCAGGCATAGCCCAGACATTAGTTAAGATGATAATAAAAAAAGCAATTAATTCTCTTTTGTTTTTTAAAAGTAGAAGTTAGTTACTTTACTCTTTGGTAGAAGTCTATTGTTTGCGCCGTTTCGGAACGTGTTCTTAAAAATGGATAAAATTGAAGTTCGCGCGGTAATAAAATATCTCTGCTTGATCAAGACTTGAGAGCAACATTAGGGGTTCATGCTCCTCCATATTGTACGGTTGCACGTTGGTGTGCTGAGTTCAAGCGAGGAAGAACTTCCACTAACGACGACCCACGAACGGGACGCCCCATATCGGCAGTGACTGAACAAATGATAAAAAAGGTGGAAATATTGTCTTGGCGGATCGTCGTGTTACTGTTCGTTTTATAGCTGAAGAAGTAAAGATTTCGATAGGAAGTGTCCATAATATTATAAACGACCATTTGGGTATGAAAAAAGTGTCAGCGCGCTGGGTGCCCAGAATGCTTTCTGACGCGCAGAAACAAACTCGACTGAGAATTTCACGAAGCTGTTTGGATTTGTTACAACAAGATCCTGACCGATTTTTGGCTCGATTCATAACTATGGACGAAACATGGCTTCACCATTATGACCCGGAAACGAAACAACAGTCCATGGCTTGGAAGCGACCGTCATCTCCAACTCCAAAGAAATTTAAGGCGATTCTATCCGCCGGAAAGATCATGGGCTCTCTTTTCTGGGACAGCCAAGGGGTGGTAATGATCGAATATCTTAATCATGGAGCCACTATTACGGGGACTATGTACGCAGGACAAGTAACAAAGTTGCGTGAGGAAATACGCAAGAAACGGCGTGGCAAACTCGCTAAAGTTGTTTTGTTTCACCAAGATAACGCCCCTGCGCACAAGTCCAGAGTTGCGATGGCTGCCATTCAAGAAGCTGGCTTCGAATTGATGGAACATCCTCCATATTCACCGGACCTTGCTCCTAGTGATTTCTACCTATTTCCGCGCTTAAAGGAACATCTCAGGGGCCAGAAATTCGAAGATGATGACGGAGTAGTCGCCGCCGTAAATGATTTTTTAAGGGATCAGGAAGAAGATTTTATTAGAAAGGGAATTTTAGGATTAGAGAAAAGATATACAAAGTGTATAAATCTGAAAGGTGACTACGTCGAAAAATAAAATAACATATAATAAAAGATAATTGCGTCTTACCCATTCTCACTATTTATTGAACACCCCTCGTACTTTAGACTATCTAACTGAATAACTTTTACTATGGGACCAACTTTGAAATCGCGAAAAACAAATCTGCTGTTCCATAGTAAAGTTTAATACCTACTGTTCTAAACTGTATGGGACAGCTGTTTTTTTTATCAATAGACTGCTCTGATTCAGTCATCTAAATAATAAATCTATGGAGTCAGTAGACTGCTGTGTCGCTAAATGACAAATTAGCTTCTCGTTTCTCCTATATTTATCTTCGTAGAGAAATATAATTTCAATTTCATTGTGTTAGAGGTCACATTTCAATAAAACTTGGTTTTATTTTTGTCCACAGACAAAGACAGCGGACATCTTGGTGGTAGCCATTGGTAGGGGCGAGATGGTGCGCGGCTCTTGGATCAAGCCGGGCGCGGTCGTCATCGACTGCGGGATCAATCCCATTCCTGGTGCGTACTATATAAATACGTCGCCACATAGAACAATGGCTATTATGGCTGCTTAGAACTAAAATATTGATGTTTTAAGTACCGATCTACTTACTGTGTATTGAGGTGACAATAGTCGGAACAGACGCTTGAAACAAAACATTTGGCGGCGGCGACCGACCATCTGCAGTGCGAGTCTGAACGTTCAACAACAAACCATTTCAGTGAAATTATACGATTGTAATTTACTACTGAAAAATTCGTTATTCCTGATAAGCGTTTATTTCTTTCGGAGTATTTTGTTGTTACAGAATTTTTAGTCCTTTAGGAATTAATCCAATTAATGTGATAACGTCCTTTACCCTTTAAAACCGGATATTTATCTCAACTGTGTGACAGAATTTAAACAAATTTCCATAACTATCACTACAATTATCTACGGCCTTATACAAATACAAAGTTCTAACCAAGACATAACTATCAGATCCCTCAAAGAAGTCCGGTCAGCGTCTGGTAGGAGACGTCGCGTATGAGGAGGCCATATCTGTGGCGTCGCACGTGACGCCGGTGCCGGGCGGCGTGGGCCCCATGACCGTGGCGATGCTGATGCGCAACACCGTGCAGGCCGCGCGCCGCCAGCTGGACCGCCTACTGGCGCCCACCTGGCCGCTCCGCCCGCTGCGTATCACGCCGCTGACGCCGCCGCCCAGGTCAGTAGTCTCGTAGTAGAACATTGTGGATGACTCAGGCCTTTCATATAGAGAAAAGACCAGTCTCAGTAATGGAAAAATATACACATAATGTATTTATGTTTTTGGTGATAATAGGACCGAATTCGCCGGAAACTAAGTTACATTGAGCAAATATTATTACTGGGAAACGATTTTAATTTTTGGTATGAAAAAATCGCTGTTTACCTTAGTGCTTTGTAAAGGCGGGTCCACATCAGCACACGCGCAAGAACCGTGCATGCTAGGCGCCTCGAATGGCTATGGACGCGTCACATTGTACGCGCAAACGCATGTTGCGAACGGTTCACGTGCAAGGATCCACACCTGTGCAATTGAAGCTCACGCGCACGAACCGTGAAATGAAGGTGTCCATACATGTTCCTAAGATGCACGCGAACCGCACTGTTCGTGCGCGTGAGTAGGTGTAGACCCGCCTTAACAGACGCAAAACATTGTGTTTAAGGGTGCATGCAACGTTACGAGTCGTGGGGGTAAATTATTTAGTTTTCGTGAAAAGAAGTAAAAAAACTGTAAGAACTTTGAACTTTCAATATCTCCATAACAGAAGGTTACCAAAAATGCCCAAGTACAAAAACAAAAAACACAATTTAGGGGAGAACAAGTGACTCGTCTTTTTATACCCGTTTTAAAGCATTTGTCACTCTCCGGCCCATAAACCATCACTATGATATGAATCACGTCGATCCATTGATCCGTTGCGCCGAGAAGGAAGGAAAACAAACGAAGCGCCGGGGTCCTGTTTTAAGATTGTCGTTTCATGTGTAATTCGGTCTGCCTTTACATTTCTGATACACGGTGTATAACTAAAATGACATGTTATGTTATACTTGATTTTTTATCTCTTTCAGTGACATAGTGATCGCCCGCTCTCAGAAGCCGAAGGACATAAGCGAGTTGGCGCATGAAATTGGACTTTTCTCCAACGAAGTATCGCAGTACGGACGCACTAAGGCGAAGATCTCACTGTCTGTGCTGGACAGAATGAGGAACCAACAGGGCGGCAAGTACATCGTGGTTGCTGGGTAAGTTAAAATAAATAATTATGCTACTTATTAGGGTTCCGTACCTCAAAAGAATAAAACGGAACCCTTATAGGTTCACTTCGTTGTCAGCCCGTCAGTCTGTCAAGTCCCATTTTCTCAGGAACGCGAAGAGGTATCAAGTTGAAAAAATATCAAACACGAAGATCTATGTTCCCTTAGAACTATAAAACATCAAGCTTCTAAATCAACGCAATAAAAAAATACGGCCATTTATGTGACATATTTTGATACTCGTAAAAAAATCAAACCCGTTCAGGGTATCTCGGGTGGTCCCGTTGACCTAGAATCATGAAATTTGGCAAGAAGCTAGGTCTCACACACATCACAAGTAAAGTAAAAAGTCCGAAACTAGATAACTTGTAGTTTTATCACATTTTTTTTTGCGATTACAAACTATCGTTTGCAGTTGGAGAATTGACCGTGACGTATATCGATGCATCGGAGAACATGTTTCTCAACTACTAAGTTAAGTTTGTTTTTGGGATAAATTCATCCCAACTACGGCACCCTTAATTGTGCGTGGTGCGACACGCACTTGGCCAGTTTAAAAAAAAAGGGAATCCTTTCCTTGCCGTGAAAAACGCCGTGACACGCAGACTGACAGATAAGTCTCACTATAAAGTCTTCGTCATGACCATAAATAAACGGAAATTAACGAAGAAAACTTTTTTTTTGGAGAAATTATGCAGAAGTATAGACTAGTACTAAAGTACAGCTTACAGTACAGTAATCGCGGAGTGGGGCTTGATGGCACTATCTGTAAAGAAGGTAATATTAAAAATATCTATCCGAAAATGTAATTGTTGTATTGTAACAATGAATGACCTATCGTCAAACGGAGCTGCATTGTTCTCTATACAGAACAACAATACCAACCAAGTTGGTACCAACCAAGTTGGTATTGTTGATCGAAGCTAATACCAGCCTGTTACTGTTCCACTGCAGGGCAAAGGCCTCTTCTCATACAGAGAAGGCACGAGCATTGATCACCACGCTTGCTCAAGGCGGGTTGGCGATTTCAGAATTATATTAACTATAAGTCCAGGTTTCCTCACGATTTTTCCTTCACCGATGTCAGTAATGTCCAAGATAAACTCAGAAAGTACATATGAATTGAAAAAGTCACATTGGTACTTGCCCGGATTTGAACCCACAACCTTGTGCATGAGAGGCGAGGCCTTAACCACTGGGCCATCACGGCATTGAGGATAATAATGGATGTTTAATAATAATTACCCTATGGCAATAGACTTGCTTGTAATGATGTTGGCACTTTATTAGGCGTTTTTGTCAATATTTGGGTTACTTGGGCAGTATGAAATACTTATAGCTTAAAGTTATAAAAATAAAGTTCATTTTTTATTAACGACTTAACGCGAATATATGCGCAAATTGTAGCGTTATTTAGCAATACAAGCATGATGTTATATTTTGAAGACCACGAAATATCATAAGATACGTTATAACCTATAATTTCTCCCCTACAGCATTACCCCTACTCCCCTGGGCGAGGGTAAGAGCACAACCCTCCTGGGTCTGGTGCAGGCTCTGTCGGCGCACCGCGGTCGTAACTCGTTCGCCGTCATGCGCCAGCCCAGCCAGGGACCTACCTTCGGAGTGAAGGGGGGCGCGGCCGGTGGCGGGTACTCTCAAGTATGTCATGCTCAGATCGTTGTATCATCATCATCACCATTTCAGTCAAAAGACGTCCACTGATGAATAATTGTATAATTATTTAAATATATTTATTACTAGAGTCTTATTCATTATAAACAAAAATTAAAACATACAAAAAAACAAATCTTTTCTCTTTATAATAATTAGTTTAGATGTAGATAAGTCGGATTATGCGAAGTGGGTGGATAATGTATGGATAGATAGAAATAAATGTTAGTAGAATTCACTAAAATGTATGGTATTGGTGTCGATTCTCTTGACAGAAATACCTCTGAACTAGACTAAAAACGACCAAAATTTTGTTTAATCCTTAGGCGACGATTTTCCATTCTGAAATAGACTAAAGTGACACAACTTAACCATATTTTAGTTTGGCAGCACTAAGATGGCGCTGAGTTATTAATTTAGTGAAAATGGCCATTAGCAAAATTGGCATTTTCACTAAATTAATAACTTCCTCTTCTTCCATTCTGAATTTGACGTTTTTCACCTAAAATTTTGATTGTAAAAACCCAAACAAGGCTAAACCTGTAAATTTTTTATCGCGATTCAAATGGTGTGGGATAAAATAAGTTGTCATGAACTAAAATGCACACCATCATCTCGACTTCACGTGCAAAAACAGTACTGTATTAATTTTTTCTTTTCTTTTGCTTATATCTCGAAAATGGTGAATAAAATATATATATAAAATCAAATCGAATATTTTTTCATATTTTATATACAAAAAGTGAAAATTCCATATAAAACACGTCGAGGCTGCACCCCCTGCGCGTCTCCGAGTCTATAAAAAAATCACGGGGGCAAACAACGGGTACCACGTGGTGTCGCGATTGTCTAATTCGATTTTAGTTGTGTCAAGTTGTGAGTGACGATTATCTTAATGAGAATAAAGTTCTATAAACCGAAAATAAGGAAAAAGTATAAAATAAATGTTATTAAATGAGGGTACATAATATATCTCAAAGAAAATTAGATACACGGGTGTGACTGTGTGAGTTTGCATAAAGTAGTTTAATAGGGAGATCACAATTAGACGGAATAGTTGGTGGTCCACGACTAATTTATAATTATCTCATAAAATAGTTATTAGAATCATATCATAATGCACTTCCTTGACCTTAACTTATTATTGCGCAACACATTGATATAAAATCAATAATATGGAGCAGTTTATAACTTATTGGCATTGGGTTACTTAGAAGCCTTGTGGCCGATGGAATCTCCCAGCGGCAAAAATGAAGAACTTACAAACAAGCTTTCATCCCCTATTTGACCAATTTAGGTGTTGAATTTTAACAAATCCTTTCAATACTTAATACTCAATATGACTATCAATATCTTTCATAGTACTCAACTTCGTTTTAAAAGGAAATCTTGCGCATTTCGCGCTGTGCGTTGAGTGAATGAATTCAAGATTTTATCAAGTAGATTATGTTTTATTTTTGACCCCATAATGTTCCATCTCCTCAGGTAATTCCCATGGAGGAGTTCAACCTGCACTTAACAGGTGACATCCACGCAGTGACAGCCGCCAACAATCTCCTCGCAGCCCAGATGGACGCCAGGATCTTCCACGAGCTGACGCAGAAGGACGGGCCCCTGTACGAAAGGCTGGTGCCCAAGGTCAAGGGCGTCAGGAAGTTCTCCCCCATACAGCTGAGGAGGCTGAAGAGATTGGGCATCAGCAAGACCGACCCTGATACGCTGACGGAAGGAGAGAAGTCCAAATTCGCGAGGCTCAACATTGATACATCGAAAATTATGTGGAACAGAGGTGGGTTTTTCTTTGTGACTAACTAGTTACCGCGAAAGCGTCAAGGTAGCCCGCGAATTTAAAATTTCTTACGTTTTTTGCAATTTGCAGGTCGGTATCAGTTTGTATGTTGATCTAAATATGATTCACGCACCAAAAGAACCTTGTAATGTTGTAACCATGTCGCAACGACAAAATAATAAAACATTCCATTTTCAATTTCAGTGGTGGACCTCAACGACAGGTACCTCCGTAAGATCACCGTGGGCCAATCACCCACAGAGAAAGGCTTTACCCGCGAGACCGCCTTCGACATCTCTGTGGCTTCCGAGATCATGGCTATCCTCGCGCTGGGCAAGGATGTCGAGGACATCAAGGAGAGGCTCGCGAGCATGGTGGTCGCGCTCGACAAGAGTGGCAACCCTGTTACTGCTGATGATTTGGTAAGGTCTTGCCGGTATAATTACAGTCCATGAGACATTTCAGCATTGTCTCTTGAACGGCAACGCTTCTGCAATGCCTCGAGTATTACAGAGGCCTTTAAGAGGCTGGGAATATAAACCATCAGGCGGCCTGCTTGATTACCAAATAGTAACATAAAATGTAGACTTGCTAACGGGCCCGGACTTAGAAACCCAGGGCCCCTAGGCATTTCGAATTTTGAGGCCCTCCCATTCCGAAGCTATTTTGGAAATCGAGTAAATATAATGCAGTACAGGTTTTTTTTATTTCTACTAATTTTTATCTGACTTAAATTAAGTACTATAATTAAACATCAGAAATAATGCAGTCTATGCTAAGTATGTCACTATAGTCAAGCTACCAGGTCGGGCTAGCTGGGTGGTTGGAGCCCCCTGGCTGGGTGGGGCCCCTAGGGTGGTTGGGCCCCTATGCCAATGCTTTGTGTGCCTACGCGTAAATCCGGGGCTGATTTTTGAGCACTCGTATTCATGGTGAACAAATGTTGAGCAATGTTACAGTACCTAACTTATTTCTATATTGCTAGAAACATGTTGCAAGCAACACAAAGTGTGGTGGCATTGATGACCAGTTGCTAACAGCAATGTTAAACAATCGTTGCGCAGCCATTACTATTCTTGCTTGCTTGTTGTCAGGGTCCTTTCATTTAAAAAATATAGGGCCATCTTTAATTAATTGGCTAATCTACAGGCGGGTAGCATACCTCCGCCGCGAAACCATAGCAGTGAAACCGCAGTAGTTCAATTGAACTGACCGTGTCATGTTCTGCTCCTCGAATTTCGCGTAGCGGAACATGACGCGAGCCAGTTGAATTGAACTACTGCGGTTTCACTGCTATGGTTTCGCGGCGAAGGTGTGCTACGATAAAAGGAACAAAAAAAAACAGGAAAGTACCTAATCATAATTTTAAGTAAGTAATCCGATGATAGGTGTCAGACTTTAAAAAAAAAAATTGCTGGAATTTGCCGATGTATCAAATATGTGAAGTTTCGCCATTTTATTCTTAAAAGGGCCTGAATCAATACTCAAACTGCCACCTTCTCCACAGGGTATGACCGGTGCTCTACTCGTCCTACTTCGCGACGCCTTCGAGCCAACCCTGATGCAGTCCTTAGAGGGCACTCCAGTGCTTGTCCACACTGGCCCATTCGCCAACATCGCCCACGGCTGCTCGTCCATACTGGCCGACAAGATCGCCATGAAACTGGCTGGAGAGAACGGATATGTTGCTACTGAGGCTGGATTCGGTTCTGATATTGGTAAGCTGTTGCTTTTGTTGAAGCTGTGAACTTTTATTATGTTTTTAGTATTCTGCATGCGAGGAATTTAGCCATTCTTTTAGAAAGCTATGCCAGACGTTCGTAGCTTCATTATTTTACCAAATATCACTCTTTTTACAATGGTTTCGTTTAAGTTCTTCATCCAGAATCCGTATTCCCGAGGATGCAAAATTTGTAACTGAATATTAACTTGAATAAAACACAAATTAGTCAGGATTTAGAGAGAAGTTCGTGGCTAAGTAATAACAGCTGCAAGGTTCTATCCATCAGGTTAAGCTACGCTTGTCGAGGTTGGTCCGTGGATGGGTGACCATCTTTACATACCGAGACTCCTCCGTGCCTCGGAAAGCACGTTAAGCCGTTGGTCCCGGCTGTCGTTCGTAGATCTTTGAAGAAGCCGTCAGAAGCTCGAAAGTCTGACAACCAGTCTTACCAAGGGGTATCGTATTACCCAGCTACTGGGTTCTAGAGGTCAGATAGGCAGTTCCATTCCGCTCCATGTAAAATAAGGTTGCATCCGGTTAGACTGGAAGCTGACCCCAATATAGTTGGGAAAAGGCTAGGCAGATTGAAATTAGTCAGGATTTCGGGTTACCGGGAACGTTATTGGGTGATTATGGGGGTTTAAAATATGTAAATTAAAGCTTGATTACTCCTAATTACTCTGATGCGCAGTGGCACATCTGTTGGCCAAAATTGTTTAACAAAACCAATGAAATCTTGTCCAGGCATGGAGAAGTTCTTCGACATAAAGTGCCGAGCGAGCGGCGACACGCCGCACTGCGCGGTGATCGTGTCCACGGTGCGCGCGCTGAAGATGCACGGCGGCGGGCCGCCCGTCGCGCCCGGCACGCCACTGCACGACGTGTACGTGCAGGTAACTACTGCGACACAGTATACAGACACCTGCTCGATAATGCAAAACCTCAACAACAAAATTCGTATGAGAATTTAAAAATAAAAAAGTCGATATACTTTTATTGCTTTGCAGAAAGGGTGAAAAGTACTAGCCGTTCACTTCGAGATGGCCGTTACCTCCCTTCCCGCTTCCGCACACCTCAAGTCAGACCCGCTTAGGACGGATAGCGAGTTTGCTATCGTCGTTTATTTCGTGTGTTTGTTTGTGCGGTGTGGGGAAGCAGGAGGGGAGGTAGGGTGGTAACGGCCATCTCTAAGTGAACGGCTAGTAGAATATTCTCCTCGGGGATAAAGGTGTCTTCGTCTTAGACGAACTTGACGTCTTACCTCCGTCGCATCGCTCAGGAGTTAACTCCGTTACGCTCGGGGCTCATTATTGCATCCGTGACATAAGGCACTGCTTTATACCCTTGATGAATAATCTACTATTACTACTCTAAGACACAAAATAGATAGGTACAGAAAGTCGGTTCCAATGAGCAAAAGCGCTCGCGTACTTAGCAACGGCTCGGCTCGCGTACAGCGAATGCGCTTGCGTTCGTGACTGGCATTCGTTTGAAATCGCCGTACGTACGCGTCAATGTGTGTGAGCTTGTTTTAACCCGTTGTATGGAGTGAACCTTCTGTACCTATCAATTTGTCGTCTGAGGTCTATAATTGTTTACACATTTCTGTTTCATAAGATCGCTCGCATTAAATTAAAAAGGCATAGATAGATACTTAATCCTTATTGGTTGAACGTATCATGCGCTCCGATCGGCACCATAATACACACACACACACCCCCACACACACACACACCCACACACCCCCACACACACACACACACCCACACACACACAAACACACACACAAACACACACACACACACATACACACCCACCCACATACACACTCACTCACACACTCACTCACACACACACATACACACGCTCTACATGATTAAGAGCGTTCATTCTAAAAGTTGGCAACGTCGCAAATAGCTATCAAATATTTACCTGTTTTGATTAGTTTGGCAATATTACTGTATGGAAATATGAAATATCGCTAGTGAACTAGAATATTAATAATGAATTGCAATTATAACACTGAATTTTATGTTGTAATCGTTTTGGGTGAAAAAACGCATTTGGAAAGTTTCCATATACTTTTTTTTACATCTTAAACTAATATTCGGTGTTACGATATCAATTATTGCATTTCATAATCAATATTTTAGTTCACTAGTTAGCCATATTTTATATTTCCATACAGTAATATTGCCAAATTAATAAAACATCGAAATAGTTGACAGCTATTTACGACGTTGCCCACTTTCAGAATAAACGCTCTTAACCGAATTCTGTTTCATTTTGACAGTTCAACAACATTCATTGCGTTATTTACGTTGTTGAGCAGACACATTTTTCGAACATATGAAGCAATGGATCAGAAATATCGTTCAGATTGATTCAGTTTATGATTGATCGTGTGCTACGCAATTAGGGTATGAATTCAAAATCGACCAGTTTCGCTTTCTTAAGAATTGTTATTTCTTTTTCTATGCTAGTCCATTATACATCATGTCTTAAGAATTTTACCTATCATCTAACAATCAACTTTTTTTATTAAGAAATAGTTCTGGTTTTAATGAACCATAAACTTCAGCATTGACGGTTCGTCGTGAGTTGAGGTTATTTCGCATTCCGATCGACTAATTTTATGGTAGATACTTTTATGAGCAACCGGCACTAAAATATAAATCTAAATCAGGTTAATGGTACAAAATGACGTGTTTTTCAGGAAAATCTGGAGCTTTTGAGCAAAGGTCTGTGCAACTTGGCCAAACATATAAGCAACGGGATCAAGTTCGGCGTGCCGGTCGTAGTGGCCGTCAACAAACACGGGTCAGTACTTTTGAATAAAACTTAAAAAAAGGAGGAAAAATATATAAACTTTATAATATAGTGTGTGACCATATGAAAGAGAATGAGGGAAGAGAACTGTATCGGCATTGAAAGTCGCGATATACATACAGGGTGGCATACATCGACGCGAAAACTTATACTATGGATTCAGTAAGTACATGATTCTGGTCCCCCCTGCGATGAAATGTTTCATCGGTTATTTTTAAAAAAAACAGCTGTTCCATACATTTTGACCGCGTAGGTATTGCACTTTTGTATGAAACAGCTGATTATTTTTTCAATAACCGACGAAAAATTTCAACGCAGGGGCGTTCAGAATCATGTACTGAATCCATGGTAACAGTTTTCGCGTCGATGTCCCTGCCACCCTGTATTTTGGAATTTTGAAATCAATCATAATTAGACATATATATTTTTGTAGAACACAATAGGATTGCCTATAAATAAAAACTATATGCTTCAGTAAGTAAGTCCGCAATTGTGCAGCATAACTTGTGCACGAAGCATAAAATTAAAATAAACTTTTCTAAAGCCGGGTATTGAAAGTTGCTGACATTATGTTTAATTTTTTTTTTTTACAGCAACGACTCACCCGCTGAACTAAACATGGTGAAAGACTTCGCGGTCAAGAACGGCGCATTCAGGGCCGTCTTATGTGACCACTGGGCCAAGGGCGGCCTCGGAGCCCTAGAGCTGGCAGACGCTGTCATTGAAGCCTGCGACTCCAACTCCAAGTTCGGCTTCCTGTACCCACTGCAGCTCTCCATCCAGGACAAGATCCAGGTCATTGCGAAGGAGATGTACGGCGCAGGACAGGTCGAGTACACCGACGAAGTACTCGAAAAGATCAAGGCGTTTACTGAGAAGGTATTATAAGTTTTTTCATAACATCACGACAGTTTTCTGCGAAGGGTTAAACAGAGGTGTACATAATAGTAAGTACACCCACATTTCGCCAGTTATGTTCAAGTCCCCTGTTATAGGGGGCGAGCCTATTGCCATCAACCGGGCACAAATCCAGACTATTAGATGGAAATACCCAACAACACATTGCCTGACCTGCACGCTTAGCAGGACCACAAAAGAAACGGGTTTTGTCGATGGAAGAATAGATAAAATGACAATCTGTCATTTTGTCTATTCTTCCGTCGACAAAACCCGTTTCTATGGTTGTCATGCTACGCGTGCTGGCAATCGAACCCAGGTTCTTGAACTCAGCAATGGTACAACTTTTTTCCTCATAGATAAAATCATGCCTGTTTTCCCCGAACAGTAGAGGTGCGTATAAGGCACGCCCACAAATTGCGAGTTATATTTGTGTAATGTAATAGGGGGCGAGACCAGCCGGAAACAGATCCAACTCTGGGGAATTCCTTCAATTGCTGTTTTCCGTTTGCCTCATGCCAATCAAATATCTAGATTACGCTTATGAGCCATTCGTGAATCAACTCAATTGTTCGATTCATCGAACTGCATTGCGTCATTCATTCAGTATGAAAGTCCCGATTGTTACGCCATCTATTGATAAATGTTCGCGTAGATAAGGCTGCCTGTCCACTGGAGCGGAGAGGGGAGGAGCGGAGTAGCGGTGTGCCAATTCATTTCTCGTGGTTATGAACATAGTTACCGTGGGACTGAAATACTGAACTTACCCCTTTTTATTCGCGCTTGCGTACCGCCAAAGAAATCAACATTGCGGCTCTTAAAATACAGACGAAACTTAACAAACTTAACCACGTACAGTACGACACAACTTTGATGCAGCATAAATTTGAAAATTTACATTTATTCATTTCAATTTTACGAATGTTTTTGGTTATATGACTTCACAAGTTATTGCGTTTGCGTAAAGATCATTTTCACCGAAAGCAGTAATAAATATTGGTGATTTTGAAGGCGCACTCAGTTCAGATGGTGATCAGTTTTATGAATTTTGCCGATGCTAAATCTAAGTTGTGTCGTACTGTACGTCCGCTTTGATGCTCTCGTGGACTAGAGAAAGATTATTTAAATTCAACTTTATTTAAACTTTCGCGAACTAACTAATAAGTAACAACACTTATTAGTTTGGCAGTAAAACCCGCGCTGCCGTGCGTTTCGTCAGGTCTGTGATGGCTCTAAAACGAACTGATACGTATGAAAAAGAAAATATTGCCGTCTGTAATGTGCCCTGTAAAATATAATTAAAAAAAAAACCAGCCAAGTGCGAGTCGGACCACGCACAATGAAGGGTTCGGTAGTTGGAATGAATTTATCCTAAGAACAAACTTAACTTTGTAGTTAAAAAACATGTTCTCTCATACAGAATATATGGGAGATCATGTTTTTCAAACTGCAAATTTAGGTTAGTCGATTATTACTCGTTATCCTGTACAGCCTACTTAGCTCTGATAGTTTTCCTTTTGATTTCGTTATTTAAACTACTGCTATGAATTTTTTCACAAATCCAAGTACAACCATTTAGCTGGCAAGTGTAGGGGGACACACTTGACTGTAACAAAAATTTACACTTAAAAGCTTAATATTTCGCCAATGGACCCCTGAATCCAAAGATGGTTTTCACAAACTCACAATATTTTTAACGATACCCCACACCATGGGCTAGATGAGAAAAAAAAAACATCCCCACTTTACATGTAGGGGAGGGACGTAAATCTTCATGCTTCGAACGTGGCCAGAGGTCGGCTGTGTTTTCTCATGGGAACCTTTTACGTTGAACGTTACGTAATGAATGATCAATTTAATTATTAATTACCCTTCTGACGACGTTTACGTTTGTGAGCTCAGGCGCTCCGACATTTATATTCAACTAGCTTTCGCCCGCGGCTTGGCCCGCGTGGAGGTTGGAAAATATCCCGCGGGAACGTACTACCGGGATTAAAGTATCCTATGTGTTAATCGGGGTTATAAACTATCTGTGTGCCAAATTTCATCCAAATCTATTCAGACGTTTTTGCGTGATTGAGTAACAAATATACACCTTTAACATTTATAATATTCGCCTACGGGGTGCCGCAGGGAAGTATTTTGGGACCCACCCTCTTCATCATGTACATGGACGACATTCTGAGGCTTAATATGGCGCAGTCGGAGGTCATCTGTTACGCTGATGATACTGCAGTTATTTTCCACGGTGCTACTTGGAAAGAGGCTCTGGATGCAGCTGAAAAAGGGATGACTATCATAACAGCATGGCTAGAACAAAATCTCTTGACACTAAATCTAAAAAAAACTAATTTCTTGACCTTCCATGTCAATCGATCTAGCAGACCAAACATTGATACATTACGACAAATGCAATGTCTTAACAGCAGCACCCGTCTCCGCTATCAATTGCAACTGTAGCGCCATTGCCAGAGTAGAAGCCACGAAATACCTGGGTGTCATAATTGATCAGAACCTGTCTTTCAAAGCTCAAATTCAAACACTCGCAAAAAAGACTCGCAAATTCATCTACATTGCGAAACTCTTACGTGCCAGTGCTCCTAAGAATATATGTATACAGGTTTACATCTCTTTATGCCAATCGGTCCTGCAATACTGTGTTGGTGTCTGGGGCAGCGCCGCCAAGACGTGCATGCTGGAGCTAGAACGGGCCCAACGGGCCGTCCTTAAAGTACTTCTGGGAAGGCCGCGGCGTTTTTCCACGGACGAACTGTATAAGGAATCTGGGGTTTTACGCGTACGCCAACTGTTCATCCTAGGGTCACTTTTAAACCTTATTAAAGTCAACAGAAATCGCTCTAGTTGCAGTAGGAGGGGTAGGAAAACAGCTGAAAGAATCCCCCTTCCAAAAACAAAAACCCTCTTTTCTTCCAGGTTTTCATCGTATTTACCTATACGAGTGTTCAATGCTATAAGCAAAACCTTCACTGTACCGCACAACTACTCTGACGCCAAAACTAAATTAAAAGAATGGTTGCTGGGCCGAACTTATGAGGAAACTGAAAGTTTACTTTGTAGCACAAGCTAATACCTGCACACTCTGTTTAAAAACACATACCCTCACTCACACACTTACACTCCTGCACACTCACTCACATTAACTGTTTTGTTTGTAATCTGTTGGTTTCTTTGTACTCTCATTTTTGTAAATTTTGTAAAATGTTGTTAATTTATGTAACGAATCAATTTTAATATTAATATAAATTTCAGTTTTTGCTATTACGCTAGCAGAACACGTTAAATTATTAACTTAGTGTATAATTTGGGTCACCAAGATACAGGCTGTGCCTAGTTTGGGACCCGCAGTTGAATCTGTTAAAAGTCTTCTGTTAGTTACTATTTTATTTTGTTACTTGTTTGGTTAAGAACTGCGTGTAAGTTAAAATATAATAAATAATAATAAATAATAAAGTAAAAAAAAAAAAAAAAAAAAAAAAAAAATATTAGTAGGATTAGCCAGAGCAAAACACGTACTGTATAAAAAATAAACTCTGGTACATTTATCACATCTGCGATAATTTGGTGATGACTAATAATGACACTATTTATTTTGTGTCTGCGTGAGAGCTTTAGAAAAAATGTCACGCGGAGACTTGATGACGGATGACTTTTCACGCCATGGTATATAAGAAATTACTCCTTGTTGGTTGGGCAGAGGTGTACCTATAGTACACCCACATTTGGCCAGTTATGTTTAAGTCCCATGTGAGCGGATTTGTGCCCAGTTGATGGCAATAAGGCTCGCTTATTGCCAGCAACTGGTCGTGCAAAAAGAATCAATATGAAAGTTTGCCCACGGGGAAAATTATTCCTTGTGGTCAAATCAGTTGGACAAAATAGTTTGACTACGGGGAAGGCTCCACAAATCCAGACTCCGGGCTGCTACTGAGAAATTCCAATAACACTGCCCGACCTGTGTATCGAACCCAGGACTTCATGCTCAGTTTAAATAAAGAAAAAAACGAATTCCTAGGGCTAACCTAATCACTATTTCGCAGGGCTACGACAAGTTCCCGATTTGCATGGCCAAGACATCGAACTCTCTGACCGGCGATCCATCAGTGAAGGGCGCCCCTACCGGCTTCACTCTCAAAATCAACGGAATCTTCGCGTCGGTCGGCGCCGGCTTCGTGGTCCCGATGGTGGGCGAGATATCCAAGATGCCCGGCCTGCCCACCAGACCTAGCATCTACGATATTGACCTCAACACTAAAACAGGAGAAATTGAAGGACTTTTCTAATTTCTATATGCTTTTCACCAAAAGACACTATGTATAACCCCGTGCCCTAACCGAAAGCCACTGTCGCGCTCTTAATGAATTTGACGTATGATTCGCGCAATCAATCAAGTCGCGTACGTCATAATTGACGGAAACGATCGCGTCGATTGCGTAATCGCGCAATGATTGCTATTGGTTAGGAAACGGACTAAAGCGTTAAGATATATATTTGTATAACCCATGTTAATAAAATATATCTTTTTTTTTTTATGTGTTGTTTGAATTTTGGCGTGTCAGCTGAACGTCAGTATGTGTTAATTTTTCTCCTATCATGCTAATCAAGCTCAGTCAGACCAGTTACCTTTAACATTATTTACTCAGTATTATCGATTATCCACTAAGTTAAATAAAAAATACACTCAGGATTACAAGGCCATCATTATCGTAGGTCTTTCATAAATAATTCAAAAACCGCGGACGGCGCGGTGGTTTGAATTAAAAATTATTTTGCGATCAGATATCACTGTCGTTCGATGTATGTATGTCCTGACAAAGAACATGTGTACCTACATTTACCAGCGCTATTATTTGGAACTGAGTGCTTGCTGTGTAACATTAAAACCACACACCAGTACCCTAATTGCGTAATACACGATCAATCTGAATCTGCATCGTTTCGAAACAGATTGCTAATCCATTGCGTCATAAGTTCGAAAAAAATATCTACTCAACAACGTAAATAACGCAATGAATTTTTGTTGAACTGCCAAAATGAAACTGATGTGTCGTAATCATTTACGAAAATATGACGATTATTACGAGGCATGTGGTTTTGTTTACAGGTCTTATTACTGCAAGACAAGTCATGACTAAACTTTAATTTGAAGATCTTAATTCGGTGAAATATATAGGGATTTACGTATGAGTATAAAATGTGTGTGCATTTCGCGGCAGTCGTTCCATGTCTACTTTTGCATACGAGATTCCTCTGACAGAAGCGTCTGTCCTTGTCGCGGCGTGCAAGTTTCTGGTCCGCACGCCGCCCGTATCTTTGTTGCGGCGTCAACTATCTCACACGACATTCAGAGCGGTAGTGCTACGTCGGACCTACAGACTCGGTCGTTCAATAATAGGCCTTGCATGCACGACACAGACCTTTGCACAATAGGTAGGCTTTACACCTATATTTAATGAACGTCTATGTTTTGGCCCCATACGTCATGGTAAATGCTATATTGCAGCTTCGCAACGTATCGTACCGGTGTCAACTAACCTTTAGACTTTAAATAAAAATATCAATAATGTCAACGAGCACATTTTGTTTACATTGAAAATTTGTCGGCTTGGAATTTAAACGTCACAAATTCATCGAATAAATAGTTCAACAGCTCATTAAAATGTAAAGTTATTGCCAACTAAAAAGGTGTTGTGGGTGGTCCTATAAAACATGCCAATTCGTACGCACTAGGTTTCTCACTCGTTTCTCTCGTCACGATCACTTTCCTCTAATTTTCCCACCACCCAGTTTTTAAGTAATACTTATAATATCATTGTAACAAGCCAAATCAGGACCCACGACTCATGCATACGACTCCCCAGACACGTAGGCGCCCTGTATCGTAACACTGCAATCGGCAGGCCGATAATAAACCCTATTGTGTAAATTCCGCTAATATTAGGTACGTATTCTATTTTCTACTTAGTACAGTTTGTATGCTCAAGTACCTACTGTGTACTTACAGCAAAAGCCCAACATGTGTGCAAGCTTCGATTATTTATGTCTAGATCTAAAGTGTCGCGATGCAAAAGAACTAAAACAAACACACCAACTTTTTTGCAGGTTTGCCTGACATCCACGTCTTACACTCGCTTCACGCTTTTATCAAGAAACAGTTCACGGTGATATTTTTACAGAATCGAACGGCTGCCGTTCGATTCTGTAAAAATATCACCGTGAAACTTAGGTGAAGTGAGCGTGAAGTGAGCGTGACGTGAGCTGTCAATAGTGTTAATTCCTAGCATCCTGCCGGTCGATTCTGTGGCAGTGACAGCTCACTTCACGCTCACTTCACCTAAGCTTCACGTTAATATTTTTACAGAGTCGACCGACTGTTCTTTTAATGAACCATAAACTTTAGCATTTACGGTTCGTCGTGATTTGAGGTTAACTCGCATTCTTATCGACAAATTTTATGGTACATTTATGAGCAACCGGCACTATAATATAAATCTAAATCAGGTTAATGGTACAAAAAAACGTGTTTTTCAGGAAAATCTGGAACTTTTGAGCAAAGGTCTGTGCAACTTGGGCAAACATATAAGCAACGAGTTCGGCGTGCCGGTCGTAGTGGCCGTCAATAAACACGGGTCAGTTCTCATTAATATTTTTTTTTTAAACCAAAATTTCATTGAATTTATCAGGACTATATACAAATATTATTACATCATCTTATATTCTATTAAATTATATTAATAACTATTTACACTAGGTACTAAATACAATAACTAAAAATTCTAAGTTTATCTTGGACATCTCTGACATCGGTCAAGAACTCAAGAACGGCGCATTCAGTGCCGTCGTCCAATACCGCGAATGTGTCATTTAAGACGAAAATCTGATTTTTAATGCAGGTTCACGTATTTGAAAGTGTAGAATGAAATAAAATAAAAATTAAATTTTCGTTAATAATTACAAATTCGCTGGATTGGATGGGCTCCGAGGCCACCCTTAGCCCAGTGGTCACATATGTGACCACTGGGCTAAGGGCGGCCTCGGAGCCCTAGAACTGGCAGACTCCGACATTGAGGCGTGCGACTCTAACCCACTACAGCTCTCCATCCAGGACAAGATCCAGGTTATTGCGAAGGAGATGTACGGCGCAGGACAGGTCGAGTACACCGACGAAGTACTCGAAAAGATCAAGGCGTTTACTGAGAAGGTATTACAACTTTTTTCATAACATCACGACAGTTTTCTGCGAAGGGTTAGACAGAGGTGTACATTATAGTAAGTACACCCACATTTCGCCAGTTATGTTCAAGTCCCCTGTAATAGGGGACGAGCCTATTGCCATCAACCGGGCACAAATCCAGACTCCGAGCTATTAGATGGAAATACCCAACAACACATTGCCTGACCTGCACGCTTAGCGTGACCACAATAGAAACGGGTTTTGTCGAAGGAAGAATAGATAAAATGACAATCTGTCATTTTATCTATTCTTCGGTCGACAAAACCTGTTTCTATGGTTGTCATGCTACGCGTGCTGGCAATCGAACCCAGGTTCTTGAACTCAGCAATGGTACAACTTTTTTCCTCATAGATAAAATCATGCCTGTTTTCCCCGAACAGTAGAGGTGCGTATAAGGCACGCCCACAAATTGCGAGTTATATTTGTGTAATGTAATAGGGGGCGAGATCAGCCGGAAACAGATCCAACTCTGGGGAATTCCTTCAATTGCTGTTTTCCGTTTGCCTCATGCCAATCAAATATCTAGATTACGCTTATGAGCCATTCGTGAATCAACTCAATTGTTCGATTCATCGAACTGCATTGCATCATTCATTCAGTATGAAAGTCCCGATTGTTACGCCATCTATTGATAAATGTTCGCGTGGATAAGGCTGCCTGTCCACTGGAGCAGAGAGGAGAGGAGCGGAGTAGCGGTGTGCTAATAGGAGGCTGCCTGTCCATTGAAGCGGAGCGAGGCAGCGGAGAGGAGAATGGCAGCAGAGTGGAGCGGAGTTGCGGACAGTGTATGTCCATTGATGCGGAGCGAGGCAGCGGAGAGGAGAATGGCAGCAGAGTGGAGCGGAGGTGCCGGCTGTGTCTGTCCATTGATGCGGAGCGAGGTAGCGGAGCGGAGTTACGGACTATGCGGAGCGAGGTAGCGGAGCGGTGTTGCAGACTGTGCGGAGCTAGACCGAGTTCACGCGACGATTAATAATTCTCCGGTCCGGTTCCCCGCTCTGCTTCTCCGCTCCGTTTCCCCGCTTCGATTCCCCTCTCCGCTTCTCCGCTCCGTTTCCCCGCTCCGCTTCCCGGTTTTGTATGAACTTTTAAACTAGTTCGCAAATCCCTGTCCACTGAAGCGGAGCGGAGGTTTTATGCAATCCATTGGTTAAGGCTGCCTGTCCACTGGAGCGGAGAGGAGAGAACGGAGCGAAGTACTCGTAGTTTAAAAAATCATACAAAACCGGGAAGCGGAGCGGGGAAACGGAGCGGAGTAGCGGAGAGGGGAAGCCGAGCGGAGAAGTGGAGAGGGGAAGCGGAGCGGGGAAACGGAGCGGAGAAGCGGAGCGGGGAAACGGAGCGGAGAAGTGGAGAGGGGAAGCGGAGCGGGTAAACGGAGCGGAGAGGTGGAGAGGGGAAGCGGAGCGGGGAAACGGAGCGGAGAAGTGGAGAGGGGAAGCGGAGCGGGTAAATGGAGCGGAGAGGTGGAGAGGGGAAGCGGAGCGGGGAAACGGAGCGGAGAAGTGGAGCGGGGAATTATTACTCGTCGCGTGAACTTGGTCTAGCTAACTCTGCTCCGCTACCTCGCTCTGCATCAATGGACAGACACTGTCCGCAACTCCGCTGCCATTCTCCTCTCCGCTGCCTCACTCCGCTTCAATGGACAGGCAGCCTAAGGGCGGGGCGGAAAGCGGATACGAATTCATTTCTCGTGGTTATGAACATAGTTACCGTGGGACTGAAATACTGAACTTACCCCTTTCTGTTAGCGCTTGCGCACCGCCAAAGAAATCAACATTGCGGCTCTTAAAATACAGACGAAACTAAGCAAACTTAACCACGTACAGTACGACATAACTTTGATGTACCTAGCATAAATTTCAAAATTTGTATTCATTCATTTCAATTTTACGAATGTATTTGGTTATATATGACTTCATAAGTTATTGCGTGTGCGTAAAGATCATTTTCACCTAAAGCAGTAATACATATTAGAGAAGAAGAAGAAATCACTGACTGTGTAACTGAATTGTTAAAGTTAAATTGTAGTAAAATAATATTGTGTGCTTTCCCATATTTTGAAAAATTGACAAATAGACAAAACAATTATATTCATATGCTTAATAAGCATATGCACTTCTTAGTTAGCCATTATAGTGACAAGCTTGTATTTCATGACACCAACAGTTTTGTGGAAACTTTAAAATCGACTAGGGATACTGTGCATCTGCCTGTTAGTTTTAGACACATAATAGCAAGGCTATTAGCTTTTTATATAAACTCAGACATAGGTAGTATGTCGAAGTATTGTATTATTAACACCACAATGATTAGTAATAAAGGAGCTAATAATAAGGTGGTGAACCTAAATAAATGTAGCTCAAATGCTATAAATATTTTTACAAATTGTACGAAGGAGGTTCCATGTCCCTCACTCACTATGAGTTCACTGCCTCTGGATAGTAATTTAAACTAGTTTGTAAGACAACAGAAGGTACCTGTAAGAATATTCTTATACCTAACAACAACAAGGTATCTTCTTGCTCTAAAATAAATAATTATCAAAAAGGAGATCAGCAGAATGCCTTGAAATTATTTCATCAAAATATTCAAGGTATTTCTTCCAAATTATTAGAAATTGAAATGTTTTTAGAAAAAACAAAGTTTGACATTGTTTGCTTTACTGAACATTGGTTAAAAGATTACCAAATGCTAATTAATTATGAGAACTATAGTGTGGGCAGTTGCTTTAACCGTAAATCTATGCTACGTGGAGGTTCTCTTATCTTGATAAAAAATTGTTTAAAATCGAAGCAACGTAATGACATAGTTGGTTTATCAGTTGAACATTGCATTGAACTGTCCTGTGTTGAGCTGGATAAGCATGTTGTAGTGTGCGTGTACAGACCCCCTAATTATCAGAACTATTCTTTATTTGAGTCAATAATGGAAGATGTCCTAGCGAAACTTGCATCTAGCAACAAAGCCGCAGTTATTTGTGATGATTTTAATATAAATATTCTGGAAAATAATTCAAATAGCAGTAGAATAATAAGCCTTTTTAAATCGTTCAATTTGTCTAATGTTTTTACAGAACCGACTAGAGTAACTCCAACTTCTGCTACTTGTATCGATAATGTCTTCTGCGATTGTGATTATTTAGATAAAGCCATCGTAAATTATTTGCCGTCTGATCATAGTGGACAAACGGTAACTTTTAAGTTTAAAACACTTAAGCAAAAAGTGCAAATACAATTTAGACCAATTACAACTGGCAAATTAAATAGATTTAATAGTACCCTAAATAATAAGTTAAATGCTCTGGGCCATAATATGGACGATGCAAATAAATTGTATGAGGGTTTCTTTTCAGTAGTGCACACAGAATTCAATAAAACTTTTGAAAAGAAAACAAAAAATATTTGCCCTAACTTTATTTTTAGTGACTGGGCAACTAGAGGTATTAGGATAAGTAGAGAAAGATTGTTCGAGCTGTATGGCCTTAAGCCTTACATTAACACTGAAACTTTCAACAAGTATGTTGCTACATATTCCAAAATTTTTAGAAATACCTGCAAGATAGCTAAAGCTATGCATATTAGCAACAAGATCAAATCAGCAGAAAATAAAATAAAAACAGTTTGGAAAGTTATAAATAGTGAAACTAATAGGAAAAAAATACGAAACACTGAGTTCACATTGGAGACTTCACGTGGTGTCATAAGCTCGAATTTAGAAGTAGCTCAAGAATTTGTAAATTTCTTTACTAATATACCATATGAAACGACGGAACAAACAGACAGCTGAACAGACAGCTGTGCTGCTGGGGAGTTTGTTGCGCCACTTCTTCTTCCCAGCTAAGCACTAGGAAGTGGTGAAGGGTGGGCGTTTTTGGGGGACTGTCTTATGTAATTTTGACGTTTGAAAAGTGCTGATTCTCAGCCTATTTTGAATAAATGACTTTTGATTTTGATTTTTGATTTTGGAAGCTTTAAATTCCTCACCCGATGTCTCAATAGATTTATTAAAAGCGAATGTTCCAGGCTGCCCGGTTGAATTTCAATTTAAACATATAAACCCTATGATAGTTATAAAAGCTTTTCGGCAAATTAAAATCAAATTGACCGAAGATCTATGGGGATTATCTATCAAAGTTTGTACATCCATAATCGAGACTATAGCACCATACTTAGCTTTAATATTTAATTTGTGCGAGGATCAAGGAGTCTTCCCTGATTTAATGAAATACAGTAAGGTTATACCCCTTTTTAAATCTGGGGACAGTAAAGACATTAACAATTATAGACCAGTATCCGTGCTGCCGGTATTCAGCAAGGTGTTCGAAAAGGTAATGCTCAAACAAATGCTTAATCATTTTAACACCAACCAAATCTTACACGATCAGCAATATGGGTTCACGAAAGGACGTTGTACGACTGACGCCGGTGTAACCTTATTAAAACACATATTTACAGCGTGGGAGGGGGCCCAAGACGCCATAGGATTTTTTTGTGACCTCTCAAAAGCATTTGACTGCGTAAATCATGAAACCTTACTCTTGAAACTTGAGCATTACGGTCTAGGTAAACTTGCGCTTAGTTTGCTAAAATCTTATTTAAATGATAGACAACAGCAAGTCCAAATTAATGGGGTCAATTCACTCGGTCTAAAAGTCAAAATGGGTGTACCAAAAGGCTCGATATTGGGTCCTTTCCTCTTTTTAGTATATGTAAATGACCTACCCCATTTATTAAAAAAACAACCACAAATGGTGTTATTTGCTGACGATACTTCTCTAATTTTTAAGATAAATAGACGTGCATCAAATCTTGACGACGTAAATAACGCCCTACTGCAGGTTCAAAATTGGTTCACTGCTAATAATTTAGTATTAAATGGGAAAAAAACTAAATGCATTAGATTTGCTTTACCGAATGTTAAAAGTAGTGATTGTGACATAGTATTGAATGGGGAGAAATTTGAATTCATCGATAAAACTGTTTTCTTGGGGATCACGCTCGACTCCAAGCTGCAATGGGGTCCTCATTTAACATCTCTTGCAGGACGCCTAAGTTCAGCAGCATATGCTGTGAGAAAAATCCGTCAATTTACTGATGTAGATACCGCGAGGCTAGTCTATTTCAGTTATTTTCATGGTATCATGTCTTACGGTATTTTACTATGGGGACGGGCTGCAGATATCGACTCTATTTTTATTCTGCAGAAAAGAGCAATCAGAGCAATATATGGCCTCCGCAGACGCGATTCTCTAAAGGAACTGTTTAAAGATATTAATATCATGACGGTACCTTGTCAATATATCTATGAAAACATCATGTACGTTAGGAAAAATCTAAGTCTTTTCAGTAAAAGAGGTGATAGACACAATTATAGGACTAGAAATAGGGACCAATTGATTCAACCGGGTTTCAGACTGGCTAAAGTAGACTCATCCTTCATGGGGTACTGTTTGAAATGTTACAATAAAATACCTCCCCACATACTCCAATTGAACGAAACGAAATTTAAATCTTGTATAAAACGCACACTATGCTGCCAAGCATATTATAAGTTGGGGGATTACATCAACGACAAAAATGCTTGGCTCAGCGCTGGTCCAGCTCCACAAGGGCGCATAAACTAATTGATTAGCATTCAAAATATTGTTGCAGCTGCTGAAGATTGTAAAACTATCTTTAGATTGTATAAATTCAATCTCTTAGTATTATATAATTGCATAGCACATGTGTGAGCACTATGTCCCTACTTTACAGTTACCATTTACTGGGTACGTCTTTCATTGACTTGAGTGTGCCCTGGGGGTTGTGAGTATGTCATGCTCACTCAAATGTCTCGCTGGTGGTGGCGTGTGTGTTGGATCGTTACGTTCCCTTCAAAATGGTTGAGCTAAATGGTGCTGATGCATGCGTCATGTTCGTGAATGGGCGCCGTCAGTGGGGACTGGTCATCTCTTAGCTGCCACGGCTTATTTGAATTTATTTAAATTTTTTAATTGTTTTTGATTTTATTTTTATTACTGACGCTTTTAACGTGCACGTCTTTTTACATTGTTCTCACATGTATAATTAAAAAAATGGATGATGTAACCAATATTTTGTAAAAATATTCTGATTGAAAAGAGTGTCCGTGGAGTTTCTTGCCCGTTCTACTCCATAGGAACCTACTACGCGCTGGAATGGGCAACTAGCTTCATATTTCTGACTGACCGACCCCCTTGACAATTCAAAAGTACCTGTAATTGGTTTATTTGAAATAAATGGTTTGAGTTTGATTAGTGATTTTGAAGGCGCACTCAGTTCAGATGGTGATCAGTTTTACGAATTTTGCCGATGTTACATCTAAGTTGTGTCGTATTGTACGTCCGCTTTGATGCTGTCGTGGACTAGAGAAAGATTATTTAAATTCAACTTGTATTTAAACTTACGCAAGGTTGTTACTTATTCGTTTGGCAGTAAAAACCGCGCTGCCGTGCGTTTCACCAGGTCTGCGGTGGCCTTCGATCAACAATACCAACGCGGTGGCTCTAAAATGAACTGATTCGTATAAAAAAGAAAATATTGCTGTCTGTAATTTGTCCTGAAAAATATAAATAAAAAAAAACCGGCCAAGTGCGAGTCGGACCACGCACAATGAAGGGTTCCGTAGTTGGAATGAATTTATCCCAAGAACAAACGGAATGTATCAGAAAGATCATGTTTTTCAAACTACAAATTTAGGTTGGTGGATTATTACTCGTTAACCTTTACCTACAGCCTACTTAGCTGTGATAGTTTTCCTTTTAATTTCGTTATATATACTACTGCTGTGAATTTTTTCACAAATCCACTGGCTCTAACAAAAATTTGCACTTAAAAGCTTATTTCGCAAACGGACACCTGAATCCAAAAATGGGTTTCACAATTTCACAAAATTTTCGAACGATCTTTCTAATGATACACCATGGGCTAGATGACAAAAAGGCGAAACTATAAGGGGTCCTTTCCTTGTTTACTACGGAACCCTAAAAAGGACGATATTATCACGATGTTGCGATTACCGCTACCTACGATTACAAGCGATTTTTTTATTGTTTCACGATTTTGGTGTTTTTTCGACGGGTTATACTTTTTATCACATCGTGTAAACGTAGCCTAACTCTATGATGAACTACCTAAATTGATGTTAGTTGATCTCAAATTCTCAATATAGAACATAAATTGATTCTGAAGTGGGTAAAACCCGGTGGTACATTTAGCAATGGTAAACAGAT
The DNA here is from genome assembly GCA_947364205.1 of Agrochola lota. Classification (NCBI taxonomy): domain Eukaryota; kingdom Metazoa; phylum Arthropoda; class Insecta; order Lepidoptera; family Noctuidae; genus Agrochola; species Agrochola lota. The sequence goes on along the minus strand of OX376235.1, from coordinate 10,798,093 downwards.
ATCATGAAAAATACCAGCCAGATGTCTGTAAAAACCCACAGTCTGGATAAATAGTTTTGCATTAAATGTTTGTTTACCATTCATTAGAATACTGATGTAAAAAAATCCCAACAGTTTTTAAAATCGCTTTTTCTGAAACCTCAATAAAAACAGGACATTAGTAATTCTGGCCATACATTTGATTGAAGAAAATTGCCGATTATTTGCTAAGTAGTATGACATTCACGTAATGTCAGTACGCAGACGAGGAATTCAAACACTCGTTTGTAATCTTATAATATATATAAATTACGCGTCACGTTGTTTGTCCGCGATGGACTCCTAATATATAAAATTCTCGTGTCACAATGTTAGTTGCCATACTCCTCCGAAACGGCTTGACCGATTTTTATGAAATTTTATGTGCATATTCACTAGGTCTGATAATCGGCTACTATCTATTTTTTATACCCCTCAGGTAGGTAGGTATACAGGGCGTCCCACGGATATTCCACATGGAGGGAAAGTACCTTGAATATTGTAGATGGAACATTTTACTGAAAGAAGACATTATTTGAATTTAAAAAACAATTTAAACTGCATTCATAGATATTTAAATAATTACATGGTTGAACCGGAAATCGAACCCGTTACACGAGAAAAATAGTCACCTGTAGCTTTATGCTTAACGTTTATGGTTAGGCGCCCATTTTAAAGTATTGTTATTTTTATACATTGTACCCATTGTACCTAGAGATGGCAAGTGTAACTTCCCTTTGTGTGAATTAAAACAAACGTATTTGCAAAAAGTTATTTATTTAATTGTTTGCTTATATAAAAGATTACACATTAGAAGTATCAGCGGGGGTGTCGTCGATCTCATTGACGATCTCGGTGGGCTGGAAGGTGGCGGGGGCGGCGGGGGCGACGGGGGCGACGGGGGCGGGGGCGGAAGGCTCGTCGTCGTCGCTGTCGTTGGCGCCGGGGTGCGCGTGCTGCGAGGGCGGCGCGTGCGCAGGCCGCGGGGCGCGGGCCGAGCCCGGCGCCGACCACACAGCTTGCGACCGCTGTAACAATAACAATTATGTTCATTGATTAAAAGTCCTGTCACTCAATATAGAATTGGTACCTAACCCAAGTTTGGACGAAACAATGGATATCATAAAAATAATCTTATTCAAACAAAAAATTTGGTTGAACAAAAATGCTTCCGCTTCCTTTAATCACGTTCGTAACTTATTTAGCACAATGGATTAACCGCGCGCCTTATGCGCGAAGTTAAACTGTCCACACATTTTAATCGTGCTGCGGGTTTTTCCCAGGAGCAGTTTTAGGCACCCTCGGTTCATATTATTTGTTTTTCCTTGATATATTTCTACTCTAACTGGATAGCGAACAAGCCGATAGCTAACTAGGCCATCAATTTGCTATACCAGGGGCAACACAGATGCGCTGTCACCCCAGTAATATAGCTGAAATCTGTCATATCCCTGTATTAACCCTTCACACCGTAACAATTCAGCTTGGCAGCAGAAATATGTATGGAAACGATCATTCGCAAGGAGCTCTAGTATTACTACAAGCATCAAACCTCATCTTATCTTTTCTCATACTGGTTCTTGCACTGAGCAGCGCTGCTTTGCAGCACAAATATGAATGGTTCGACGGACGAGCTCCTTCGCAAAGCACACTACTACTGCTAATAGCATCAAACCTCATATCTTACCTCATATTGGTCCTTGCACTGTCGCACGCGGTCCAAATACATATCGTAGACGTACTGCGCCATGTGGGGCATGTCCCGGATGCGCAGTGTCATGGCGTCGGGCACAGCTGCCACGGCGCCGCGCTGTGCCGGCCACCGCTCGCCCGGCACCAGCTCCAGCTCGAGAGGACGCTCCACAAGCTATGGAAATAATTGTTATTTACGTATTTATTTTCTCTGAAAGACTTACATTACAGCAGGAAGCAGCAGCTGCTTGTTATGACATTATAACAACTGTTTTGGGACCACTTATCAAGTTATCTGTCCCACTGCTGGGTAAAAGTTCTAAGGTAAAGTCTACCAACTCGGCCTCGATTGGCCTAGGTAATCGGTCTTAGAACGTTCGTAATACAGAACATCTTCAACAAAATATTTTTAACGATCGGAGTGAATGATAGAGTGCCGGCTGCCAGGGGAGAATGGAAGAAATAAACGTGCTGCGCTGACCCCACGTAACACAGGACAAAGGCAGGATGATGCTGTGGACAAGTCGATCGAAGACGATCCAGTTGGTTGAGAAGCACCTTTGGACTTTCATACCTTTCAGTTGCCTAGTCTAGCCAATCCGACAACAATGAACCCAAGCCGCCACGCAGGACCTTCCTAGGGTTGGCTCGATGACGACACCCGCCTTTCATACACATTTATTTATTCCCACTGAAATAAATGTGTATGGAATGCACAATTGTCGCAGAGTGGTGAATAGAAATTGTACAATAAACTGTTGAGTAAAAGTAGTATAAATCTCTATCTATACATTAAAACTGTCGAAACTGACTGTGTAGTCAAAACTGGACATCTATCTATATGCATAAAAGTAGAAACTGACTGACTGACTGACATATCAACGCGGAGCCGAAACTACTGGGACTAGGAACATGAAATTTTGCACACAGCTTCATTTTATAACGTAGGGGAGCATTAAGAAGGGGTTTTTGAAAATTTCACCTTTAAGGGGGCGAAAAGGGGGATTTCGTTTGTATGAAAAATCTTATTCTTTGAGTTAATAAGCTGGAAACTTGGCACAAACAGTACTAGGCTTGCATGAATTCAATATATTATTTCAATCATTAGACGTTGTGCACAATTTCTGAGCAGTAATCTAACAAAAAGTAACACGCTTACATGATTTCACGATAGTATTCAATCATTATGTAAAGCAATAAGATTTGGATGAGGCATACAGATAGTTTATAGCCTGGATTAATACATAGGATACTTTTTATCCCAGTAGTACGTTTCCATGGGATAGTTTCCGACTTCCATGCGAGCGAAGCTGTGGGAAAAAGCTAGTTCAATATTAAAAAAAGTAATTGCTACGAGTTGTTGCCAAAAATATAGATTTTAGATTATTTTTTTTTTTTTGTAGCGAATCTTTTTAACGCGGCTTGCGGTAGGTAAATCGTCACGCGAAAAATTCGCATTACTCATTCATACTTGTATGCCCCCTCCAAGCTACTTTTTTCTTTCGAATTCAAAATGAAGATCCAAGATGGCGGCCACGGTTTTTTTTTAATTTTCATCATGGGTGTCATTTCATAGTCTTCGAGAGTGCTAAAGCCGATAGTGAAGTCAAATGAAAACCCGAGACGTCCTGCTGCGATATAAAAAAAAATATCGTCATGGGTGTCGCTTTCATAGTTTTCGAGGGTGCTAAAGCCGATAGTGATAACCTAGATTAACACATAGGGTACTTTTAATCCCGTTAGTACGTTCCCGTGTGATATTTTCCGACATCCACGTGGGCGAAGCCGTGGGCAAAAACTACTTTGATATAAAGTATAAATCATTCCTGACTCGATGCTGTTTTGACAAGGCCGCTTTTGGGCACAGTTCCAAGTCATTTTGCGCAGATGAAAAAAAAAACACTATTTAAATTAAAAAATATATTTTTAAACAAGCAATTTTCCTCTTCCCTTGGATACAAACCCACAGATAGTTTAAAGAATTTCTGGGAAAACATCTCGTAAACATTATGATTGATGTTTTATGGTCTAGGAATCTGTTCTTTCTTGGACAAAAAACAAACTGAAATGAAAGAGATCAATCATATCGTTCTCTGCAAATAGATGTGTGATCACAATTTCATTTGTAAATATTTCATTATTCACAAACGGTTGTCAAAAAAGTTTTTCGCCAGTTAATATGGGGCTTGTGGCTAAATAATAACAGACGCACGGGTCGACCGATGGTTAAGATACTTGCCAAGGTCGGTGCGAGGATGGGTGACCGTTCATTTCATATCGAGTCGCATCCATGCCTCGGCAAGCACGTTAAACCGTTGGTCCCGGCTGTCATTTTGTAGATGTAGATGACTGACAGTTGTTACGGGCCGTCAGAAGCCCGAAAGTCTCGACAACCAGTCTTACCAAGGGGTATTGTATTACCCAGTAACTGGGTTGTGGAGGTCAGATAGGCAGTCGCTCCATGTAAAATACTTGTATTCAGTTGCATCCGGTTAGACTGGAAGCCGAACTCAAAATAGTTGGGAAAAGGCTAGATAACGGATAACTTATAGAAAAAGTTAAGTTTCAGCTTTGTAGACCCTCGTCGTTGTGTCTCTTTTGCTTGATAACCTACTTTTGTGTCAGTAACTCTATGTGCAATATGTCCGGGTATCCTACCTGGTTAAAGGTGGGCTGTAGCTCAAAGCAGTTCCTGAAGAGGTTGGCTCGGGCAAAGATGTACAGTCCCAGGCGAGCCCTGGATGCGGCCACTATGAGACGTCGGAGGTCACGCACATGCCCCACGGCGCGGGTGCGGACCAGGGATACTAGTGCTATGTCATTCTGCTGTCCTTGGTACTTGTCCACTGTCGTCACCTGTGAAATAAAAGGTATGTAATATGGAAGAGTATGTGTTTGTAATGAAGTTCTATATAAAGCCAATGATATTATTATTGTTTATCAAATTGACTACAAACTTTATTTGTCCATAAATTCAATTTTTTGCAAATTGACGTAGTGAGTCAATTTAATTAACATTTCATTTACTTGAATGTATTTGTATAAAATATGCTTACAATAACAACCCAGCCAAGCCTACAATGCTAACACTTTGGGGCTACAGTTGTTATAATATTTTCAATACCAATTTTTGACACATGTCGTCTTGTGCGATACGTATACGATATATGCCAAGTCTCATGCATAGATATGACGGGATTTGACAGGTCATAAATTAGATCAAGTTTTCAACAAGAGTCGTGGCCCGGTAAAACACGTCAAAAACGACAAACTGACTAATCTTCACAAAACAGTAACTGACCTTACTTAATACTACCTAACTCTTGACAGTTAGGTTAAGGTTAGGTTGCACGCAGTGGAAGCGTGCTGGCCCCATAACCTGTTAGTAGGGCTACGAAAGTGCCACTAGCGTGCATAGTGCTTGTACCAAATTGTGGAATGCAAGAGATGCACGCTAGTGGGAAGTAAGTAGCCGTACTAACAAGGTTTTTGTTTGAGTGTAAGTATTTACATTATGATGGATGGATAGATACTATGCAAAAAACTAATTTTCTATTAGTCATGGGGTCCGAGTGCGCGTCTCCTTTTTAAGGAAATTTCTCGCCGACTGGTCGACGCTTCACGCGACCAGAGGGCTGGCTCGTTCTTTGGCCAAAGAATTAGCATTCCCATTCAACGTGGCAATGCTGCCAGTCTTCTGGGCACGTTTCCGGATTATAGCGATGCGGACGAATACTTCGACGCCTAAGTTTTTTTTTATTTTGTATCTTTTGTATAGTTAGTTATTATATTTAGTACCTAGTGTAAATAGTTATTAATATGATCTAATAATATTTGTATATAGTCCTGTATTAATTAAAAACCTTTTGAATTATTTTTTTTACTTAAGCAAAAATATATTTTATTTTCTATTCCATTTTACCTACATACATACATACTTATTTTGCGTCCGGCTTTTGCCTTGCCAATTACATTTTTGATTGATGATTTTAATTTGAATATTAGTGTCCGACATAATTTATTGACTCTATGTAAAATAGATAAGAATTCCTTGTGGATACCGCACCCAAATTAATCTAGGAAGTAGGTCACTATTTTACATTCGACTATGAGAATAGAACCTTGAGCACAGACATGAGATATATTGCGTCGTTTGTATTTATGCAGTAAATCTATCAGCTGGCTCATAATAAACTATCAATGTCAGAATGATTTTAGGGTACCGAGAGACATATTTTTTGACGTAAAAACGTCTGATCGCTCGGAGTATTGGTAGTAAGTTCAATATTTCTGACCGGCAAAAACATGTACGATTTCAATCGCTAAAACTACGAGACTTTTAATGCTAGAGTAATGGTTGAGCATGCAAAATATAGGTCATATTTATAACAATTTTGAGGCAGGATATAATTTGCCTATAACGTAACATCACGAAGGCAAGCGCATGCGAGCGACGCTCTATTTTTCACTATATGTCAAAATTTCAAATCGTATAATGCAAAAACATGTTCAGCTAGAACGGTCAACCTGATGTTGTTGCCGAGAATATGCAAAGGACTACAAGGACCTAAAGAGATACAACAAAAATATTTCGCCAAATTGGGTTAAAAATGCATATGAAGTTGACAAAAGTAAAATAATTTAAAATATCGTCTCATAACGGCCGTAGTAAGTATGCTCAGAAATTTAAAAAAAAATCCCATCGAAAAAAGCTTGTATTATAACGAATGCAATGGGACAAAAATATCTAGTGCCGAACAAATACAATAACAACGGCAGCATCAGAAACCGTAAAAAAAAGTTGTTCCAAATTTAAGATGTCGTCTATTAACGGTCGTAAATCTGCTCAGAACTGAAAAATATCAGAATCTGTGAAAGCTTGCATCATTAGGAATGCAATAAACATATTTTTTTGTAATTCGTTGTAAATATTAATTTAACGTCGTTAAAGAACTTTTTACTATCTGTGGATCGAAAAAAGGCTCTCGAAGACTTGGAGCTTAAATTTTTAAAGTGTCGGTTTTTTGCTTGAAATGGCTTCTAATAGTCAATATCATACATAAATATATCATACAATACAATCTGGTAGTCAAATCTGCATTATTTTTTATTTATGATTTTTTTTAATACTTGATTTTTTCAGATTAGGTGTGGGTTTAAAAATAAATCACACTGGATCTAAAAAAAATATTTGTGGCCAATTTGCCTACCAGATTGTATCTATTATAAGCCATTATAAGCAAAAAATCTACACTTTAAAATTAAAGATCAAAGGCCTTTTTTCGCTCCACAGTGTAGTGCGGGCTCGAACTGCGCCTAACTCAATTTTTTTCACTAGGGATCATTTTCAAGCAGTCTGATTCAGGTGGTGGCATGAAATCTTATATTGAACGAAATTAAATTTTTGTTTCAGCCTTTTTGTATGCTATATATTTTTGAAATCGTCTCCATGCCTTTAATTTTGTTACCCTACATGGTTAAGCTTCAAAATTGACGATTATTGACGTCTGTTGGCGCCGCAAGGGCCGGGCGATTGTTGATCCGGCTCGAAGGACCAATGTTAGCGCAGGGAGCAATAAAATGAGTGGACTGTATTGTAGACAATGGTTTATTGCCGTGATTATTCCCAAATTATAAACTGTCCCGGACAAACAAATAAAGGTTAAATTAGGAAACCGTCCGTCGCTGTGGAGTCCGTGGAAGCGAGTTGTCATCGGGCCAAGCTGTATCGTATTTTGATCTATTCTCTGGATGTGTGAGAGCAATGCGATTGCTGTGCGACCGTAACAGTAGTTATTACGTAGTCATAGCCCGGTAGAAATCGGTGTCTCTTGAGGCAACTCAAGTAGTCCGTGGGTGAGCGATGGGCGTGTTTCTCTGGCGGAGGTCGGGGTCTGGAGAGACCATAGTTTTGATCCATCCGCTGGGTGTGTGAGAGCAATGCGATTGCTGGTTGGCTGGAGAGCCGTGGCTTTAGAGTGGTTTACTCGTGTGTGGTTTTCGAAGTGTGTAAGGCTCTTAGTGAAAAAGATGATTGTTAATGTGGAAAATGATGGTACATGGCTCTGGTTGATGATTTTTGATATGATTAGTCGAAAGTTTGTTTAGTTAATTTAGAAGTACCTATTATTTTGTTAAAACAATAAAAATATTGAGGATCGCCTAGCTAGAAGCTAGTAATTATAAAGAGAAAATATTTTTTGTATGTCTGTTTGTGACGCTTTCACGATAAAACGGTTAAACGGATTTGAATGAAATTTGACACATGGCTAGACCATGACCTGGGTGAGGACATAGAATCATTTTTATCCCGATATTCCAAAGCAATCAAGACTTATGTGGGTGAAACCGCGGGGGCGCAGCTAGTTTATAATAAAGGCATTCGGATGCAAATGTTCGTTAAACCGCGGTCGTCACTCTACGAGGTCATTTTTTTTTTCCTTTGTCGTTCTCCAAGATTAAAGATGATCTTAGCATGCACTATTCGTTCTAGGTTTCTTAGGGTTCCTTAGCCGTAATTTCGTCATATCGGTCTGTCCGGAAGTGTGCAAATGTGCAATAATACACTCGGAGACTATTTGAACTATATCCATGAAAATTTAAAGGTGTAGTGAAATTACGAAAAAATAATTAGGGGTGGCAAACCAGGGCCGTCCAAAAGCGCGTTGGGTTGACGATATCGTCTAAGGCGTGGGGAACACCTGGATGAGGGACGCACGGAACCGGGAAGTATGGCAAAAAAGGGGGAGGCCTATTCCCAGGAGTGGGTGATTCTGGGTTGAATTGATTATGACTCCATCCGAGGTAGCGTGGTAGCGATACATAACCGAGAGATGAAAAATATCAATGCACATAAGTGTGTGGGGTATTGTTGGATCGCATAATTAAAAAGATGGTGACGATGTTTCTAAGGGAATTTGCTATTAAGATTATAATATGGTTACAAACGCAAAAATAAATTTGATTTTTATCGTTTTTATAAGAAATACTATTAAATACCAACTTATTTTTGCGGTCGATCCAATCAATACCGTGCATGCGTAAATATTCATCCCGAGTACGGAACCCTGCACTGTGCGTAGTCCGATTCGCACCTGGCCGGACTTTTTTTAAGAACAACGTTCAGATGATGTCAGAAGTTTGGTATTAATATGTACTAGGACACTCCTCACAATATCATTACTATTTCGAGCAATTGTGATCTCACTGAGATCTGATGCTATTTTTGTTACTTTGTAGTGTATGTTTCTTTAAAGTGTTATTTATTTATTTATTTGAGTTTTTAGTTGTAGTTCCATAGTAAACAAGGAACCTGTATAGTTTCGCCATGTTCGTCTGGCTGCCTGTCAGTCCGCGGCTTAGCTCAGAGACTCTTTGCACTAGAAAGCTGTAATTTGGCATGGGGATACATATTAATCACGCCGACAAAGTGAAAAAAAAAAGTGTTTTTTTTTTTAGGGTACACCCTCCCCTACACGTAAACTGGGGATGTTTTTTTTTCTCATCTGTCCCATGGTTTGGGGTGTCGTTAGAAAGGTCGTTCAAAAATACTGGGAGTGTGTGGAAACCATTTTTGGATTCAGGGATCCGTTTGTGCAATATTAAGTCTGACATTAGGGACTGCCAAACTGTTGCAGTTTTTAAAAGAAGAGTGAAAGAACAATATCTTCCCACTTCGTCATAGTTGCATCCTAACTAGTATTATGAATGCGAAAGTGAGTTTGTTTGTTTGTTTTTTACGCTTTCACGCTAAAATGGCTGAACGGATTTGGATGTTTGGCACATGGGTAGACATAGCATATCTTTTATCCCGATATTATCACGGGATCCTAACACAGGTTATGGTCTACCTATGTGCCAAATTTCATTCATATCTTTTCAGCGGTGTTAGCGTGAAAGCGTAACAAACACTCACTTTCGCATTTATAATATTAATTAGGATCATATGTACGTATGTAAGTATATTCTCATTATTGTATGTTTATATTTAAATTAGTGAATAGTTTCTTTTTAACGTATTTTTTTTGGTTCACCCTTGTTTGGTATAACAATTTTTGACATAATGTTACTAATTCGAACAACGTTTAAGAAAATAATCAATTTGTATAATATCGATTAACATAATTTTCATTTCATCGAATATTTATTTGTGATAAAAACATTTGCGCTATTGATCAAAAGGTATAATGTTCATTTGATGTAGTGTTCAGGTGGTATAACATGTATTTTATCGAATATTCAATTGGTGTAATGTAATGCAGAAAAGAAAACATTGTAAATAATAATAAGTGTCTAAGATTAAAATGCCGACTGATTAAAATATCGACTGATTAAAAATGTCGATAGTCATTATACCTAAGTTCAAAATATCAACATTTAATACATCTAAGTTCATTATATTTACGTTAAAAATCACTACTCGTTAAAATATCGAACAAATTATATTTCTGTCACGGCTCCGGCGTTGCGGCCCCACGCGAGCTTATCGTTGCAGATGGTTTTAACGCTCACCACCGCAGCTTCGGCTTGCTGACCGGCTTCGCCCGCCAGCCTCAGCCGCGGAGGCGGGCCTTCAAACCACCTGTTCCTCAGCTCGCGAGCCGCCCCACCCCTCCGCGCCTACGCGGGCTTAAATTACACTCTAGGTGTAAGGCAGACAAGACTGCGTGAAGTCGGTTCTGCAGCGATTCGTTTCTGTCCCTAAATTATGTAGCACATGACACATGATACTTCATTGATCATTTTGAACTGGAAGAAATAGGTTAGGTTAGGTTAGAACTGTGACCAACCGCGCGTGAGCCGAGCGAGCGGAGCGAGCGGTGCCGCGGCAGCGGCCGGCGCACGCTACGTCCAAGTTGTTCGCAGATTTTATTTCACCATTTTCTAATTATCCGGGTTTTGGCAATATCCGAATTATCAAATTACCCTCTGACATTAAATAAATAGCGATATTTAGGACATTCGATACTCTGTACTTTCGATAATTAGGTATTTCGATGTCACTTTTGTAGATAGATTTTAGATATATTGGACGTAGGTTATCTAACAATTCGAAATTATAAATTTACGTTATTTTAATTTTCGGTTACATGGTCATTCGATATTTAAGTTATCGATGTTTTGAACATTAAAATTTTACCCGTAGGTATTTTAATCTTCGACGTTCAAATATGTACCCAGTAAATCTCAATAATGTTCCACTTACATCTACTAGATGGCGTTAGAAGTACGGCGCGCGGCGTGGCATTAATTCGATAGGTGAAGAACAATGTTAGTTTATAGACGATGAAAGAAACGAATTATTAATGAACTAAATATTCGATACGATCTTTCGACTAAATCAGTATTAGTGTAGTGAAACATTAGTTTAAATAAAATTAGTGCATTTGAAAATTCGGCGAAATGAAATTAGTTCAAATGAAATTAGTTCAAATGAAATTAGTTCAAATGAAATTAGTTCAAATAAATAATTACGCTAAATAAAAATTTACCAATGAATTATTCGGTCAAATGAATAATTCTTCGAAATGACTTTATTGCAACAAAAATTCGATTTAGTAATATTATATCAAACGTTGTTCTATCAAACAAGGGTGAACCATTTTTTTTCACTTCTACTTTTACACACGTTGTCTACCTATCGCAGGTATACTGGAAGAGATTTCTTTAGAAATAAGCATCACCTTTGTATGTATTTTTCTATTCCTTTCGTCTTGTCTGTTTATATGTGTGTACATAAACAGTTAAATAAAAAAAAAAATTAATAACTTTTCATAAAAAAAAACCCTAACACGTCCTGCTCCTGCTCCCGATCCTGCTCGAACTACATAGATTTCTGAATGTGTCATGAATATTTCCAATCTGCTTTCTCTGTAGTAGCTGTCAACGCTTAATTAGCACGCGTAGCATGAGCACCGTTTTGTCGACGGAAGAGTAGACAAAAGTGACGTTCCGTGTAGACAGTACGACGGCAGCAAAGTAGAAAGACTCAACTGCACTTTTTACGAAATTCACTCTTTTACATAAATCGACTCAGAATTCTTTGGTTTATTTTTTCTGTTTAATTGTCAATTTTTACTGATGTTAAGTCACGTATATAAAGACAACTACAACTATTTTTCTCAAAGTGTCGAAGTACCATATTTTGGGAAAAAAACATATTACAGTAATATTGGCCTTAACCATTTCCTTGGTAATGCCCTATTAACTAAATGATGTAAAATAGAAGATGATAGCTTTGTTCTTCTATTAATTATCACTGTTCTGCGGTCAAAACGCTCGACGCTCTCCTGAAAAATCATGATTTTGTAGATAGCCGTTTATACTTTGTGGCCGTCGAGTAGAGAGTTTTCTACTGTCTTTAGCATGGCGATTACAAAATCAAATTGTCTACACAATTATCAGTTGTCAGTGTGATTTTGACAGTTTGGGATAGAAAACTTTCTTCTGCAATAGTCTACATAGTAAAGGACCTAGACAAAGATCGATAAAAACGAAAGACAAAATGACAGATTGTAGAAAGATTTCTACGTTGCGATGTCAAAAATGGAGAAACGAAATGTCACTTTGTATAGAAAGAACTGTGTCTATTCTTCGTAGAAATAGAAAGTGTCATGCTACGCGTGCAGGTGGAGCAGATTCTGCGTTCGCAACTTAGTTTCCAAAAATGCAAACAATTATGTGTATTTGCAAAAATAACTAAGAAGTTGTATGCGCTACAACTTCAACAAATTTTATGAGATTTTCTATATTAAAGCCATGCTAAAAACAATTTAATTACACTAACATAAAATTGATATTTGTTTAAGTAGAAATAACGTAGAATTAACAAGTGATTGGCAGTAGTCAACAACCAGATGAGAGGATGCCATTAAAAATATCGCGGGTAGGTAAGGTTGAGACTCGCACAGACTAGGGAAGCATGGTACAAAAGGGAGTAGGCATATATTCAGCAGTGAGTGGACAAGGCTGGCAATGTTGATGATGACTAAATACAAAGTGCTCCGCATAAATAATGCCAAACACCTGAGAATGACGAATTTCCTTTGGATATACCAGCAGTTACGTTCGAAGAAGGAAACAGAATCATTTTGCAACAGGTTATTTGCAGAGGTTAGTAACTAAGCCACGTCACGTCTAAGTCACGGATTTCCACGGCTTTAGTCATAGCAAATACATATATAGGACTCTTAAAAAAAAATACACCTTACTTGATTTCAAAGAAAATATTGCTGCAAAGCCAAATGTAAACTCTAGTTTAGTGTGACATTCTCTGCTATGCAAAACATGATTTCATTGGTCAGATGCATAATCTTAACCAATGTATTTATTTTCAAGATCACGATTATTTGGATCCGCATTCTTTTAGGTTATTTAGAGTTTTGAGAAACAGAATAATGAAAATACCATGACTACATCATAGAGACTAAAGTGACAAACTCAACAAGAAAAACCCGAAGCTAATTTCTGTTTTTTTTCGAGAATTTTTCGTAATACATTTCACTTTCACGTTACACTTCCTAAAATGTGGAAATTATACGAAAAAATCATGATTCCACCACTTACGAGGATGACTAACCGACATAAAAAACAGACAAGCTGTCATTAAGACTGCACAATAGCTAACAGAATTTTTATAAATTATATTAATTTCCTCACTTTTCATATACATTAATGAGTCAACTTCCTGCACCCTTTTTTTTTTTTTGAGGGTGGGAAATCATCAAATGACTTCTCCCGCTCTGGGCAGAGCGAGAGGTTGTGTCAGACTTTTACTGACTAAAACCCACCCATGTTCCTTCCGTTGCCTGTGTGCCGGGGCCGCGATATCCCTTTCGGACAAACCCGCAATCCCAGCAGGCATTGGTCCTTACGGACCCCGTCAGTTGGTGCTGACATCTCTTTGAGGCGCGCGTCAAACACAACGCGCCGTTGACCAGGGCGTGGTCCTTATCGGACAGCAAGCTACCCATTGCTCACCGTCCGCAAGCCCGCGCCTACGGTGGCCGGAAGTCGGCTCTCGACTCCCGGGCGTGCAGCTTGCATCTCCCTCGCGCGCTCCGCCTCCTCCTTCGCGAACATAACTGCTTCGCAGAAGGAGGTGACGGCCTCCCATGCACTGTCGCTCCGAACCATGGCCTGAACCAGGGCCGGACGCGAGAGATCGCCGCCGCCGATCGCCTCCGTGAGGACACGGCGGTGCTCCGCCCAATCAGGGCAGACCTTCACCGTATGCTCCACCGTGTCCTCCGGGCGATCCACACAGTGGTGACACCCGGGAATTTCTCCCGCCTTATACGGAACAGGAACCTCTCGAAACAGCCGTGTCCGGTGAGGACCTGCGTCAGGCGGAAGGCGAGGACGCCGTGGCGCCTCTCAAGCCACTCCTCAAAGAGGGGACTTATCGCCACAATTGTGGCGTGCCCAAACTTGCTGCACCCTAACAGTCATTTACTCTTAAGATTAGCTTAGTCCTATGACTAGGCTAATCTTAAGAGTAAATGACTGTAACCGTGTGTACATTTTGCAATAAATAGTATATTATGCAATTAGTGAATAAAGGACGGATTTAAAGCGAGGGCTATAGATGAATCAAGAATAAGAGAAGGATTCTAACGACTGAATCACGATCGTAGGGAGTTAGAATCCTGAGCGACGCGAGTGATTCATGGCCCTCGATATAAATCCGTTTTATTCAAGAGTTGCATACTATACTTTATACCATGACTACGAGAAAAAGAAAGATTTAAGCGAAAATAGACATAATAATATAATGAAGAAAAAAGGAAGGTCAAATTAATTAAAATGCACATAAAAATTAGAACAATTACTAAAATTAAGAATAATTTTTATTATTATTATTAGGATTGTCAACTTATGAAGCGATATTCATGTCCGGTGTATCGAGTATTTTTTCACAAGGAGGGTGTATAGCATTGAGATGGAGGTCCAATATATTGGTGTGTTCTAAGTTCAAACACCAAAATAGTGATTAAAAGACCATTCTATTCACTGTTTTCAGTGAATAAAATAAGCTTTTTAGCGGGGGAATGGTATAAATAAATAAATAATAACTATTGAATAAGACCACAACAAGCAAATCATTATTTTCTAAGTACAACGTCATTATTATCCGCAGTGTACGCGCAAATTTCACCGACGACGCGACGCGTGCGGATGACGTTACGAGATTGAACGCAGTCGATGCGCGTGATGCGATAGTGATGGATGGATTAACTATACATGACGTTCACAATTAATTTATACGCAAATGCGATGAAGTCGATGCGTTGAGGTAGGAGCTTTAAGTATGGCTTGGTAGACATTTTTGCAATTATTGGATATAATTGTAGTATTCACTATATTATTTCGTATCAGGCAAAAAGAGAAAGCACTAAATTCTACATGGTCCTTCGAGCCGGATACTAACTTGTTTAAAAATGTTGGCTATTTTTATTAATTACCTTGTGGGGTCGTCCAATTAACGGGTTTTCAGCGCAACGTTTATCAATGACGTCACGGATCAGATGCTTTTGCCCGTTATAGGTTGTGAGGATCGAGATGCGCTCTGCTGGCCACCCAACGAGCCGCATGAACATGAACACTGCCACCACGTACTCAGCTTCCGCGAGGTTCTGGAAACAATTGAATGTGTTTAGAAATATTTTTAATGAAGTTCGAAGATAGTTATGATACTTGTCAAATGTACAAAAAGCGATACTTGAAAGTATGCCTGGTGCACTCTGGGCAGTCAGACCTGATACTAAATTGCAGACTGGGTAATAATAGAGGCACGAGTATCATATATCTTTCGCACTGATTGAAGATGAGATAGTTTTCCTTTTCTGTTACCCTTCATCATCATCATTTTCGTCGAAAGAAGTCAACTGCTGAAGATAGGCTTCCCCCAAAGATAATCCCAGCGATCGATCGGTTTACCTTCTGAGGGGCCTAACCACGCTTCGGCTTTCGGTACGAGGTTGCCTCTGTCGAACTTTTTAATTCCAACGGACGTCCATGCTGTAAGCAATGTGGGTAACATTGCTTGCAGCATGGAGGTCTGATGCCCGATGCTACTTAAGTAAAGCAATTTTTCGGGCTATATCGGTTAAGTAATTAGTTCTCCTGCGAATCTGATTCCCTGATGTTCCCCACATTGCTTGCAGCATGGAGGTCTGATGCCCACTGCCTTTTAAGTAAAGCAATTTTTCGGGTTATATCGGTTAAGTACTTGGTTCGCCTGCGAATCTGATTCCCTGATGTTCCCCACAAAGCTTGCAACTTAAGTAGCATCGGGCATCAGACCTCCAGGTCTGATGCCCGATGCTACTTAAGTAAAGCAATTTTCCGGGCTATATCGGTTAAGTACTTGGTTCGCCTGCGAATCTGATTCGATCACGCAATTTTTATTCAAGGTGTTAGATATACTGTTACAAAAATTTATTCGAAGAGTAACGGACAAGCGAGGACCTTAATACGTACTTTTAGGGATAAAGAAAGTTGTATTAACTGTCTGACTCTGTTATATTTAATGACGCTATAACTTAGGCTCGTGTTTTCCTTGTCGCTACGTGCCGCGACTTGGTCATGGTGGCCCATTATAAATCACCATACCGCTCAAGGTGTGATTGATTTACCACTGACTGACAACCTTTGATTAATTTTTGGGTTTTAAATGGGCATATGGTTTATAGCCCTTGTCAAAGTCAGCAAGGCAAAAATCTCCATCTATTTGGGCTACAGTGACTCAACGGGAAAAATCTTCAAAATCTTTTTGGTCAGTTAAATAGTGAAACACGTTTGGGATTTTGTTATCTTGAAATTTGACATTGTTGGTTTTAACAAGAATTTGACGTAAAACAACCAAACAAAGAGTCGGTTATGTACATATTTAGTTTGGTTCCGTCATTCGTCTGCTCCTGCGGCGCCAATTTGTATATAATGCCTCATCCACAATGTAGGAATATAGGTAGAGAACTGGAAAAATATAATCTGGCTTATAGGTACTCGAATTTATTCCTCTGATCCTTCCAGCTGAGTTTCTTAGTTCTGAGTGATCCCACCACTTTGACAGGCGAAATCAACAGACCAAAAAACGGTGTATGGATACAGAAAATAACGCTGGAAAGGGAAAGAACACGACAGAGATGATTGAGATGTATGAAAAAGAAGACAAACTGCATTGACCCTACATAAATTGCGATAAGGGCGGAAGATAATGTTAATGAAACCGTTTTTTAACCTAAGCGGCACGTGACAAAACTATCTTGGTTTGGAGGCGCCAAAAGATTTATAGACATCAAGTTGTAAGTATTTTATGTATGTCGGAAACTATGGTTAGAAACAAATCACTCAATAGGGTGACATCAAATATGTTTTAGTCACAAAAAAAACGACACTCGACTGTTCGGCATCGGGACCCTGCCACGCCGAGCAAAAGGTTTGTTTGTTATGGAGCCATAATTTTTTAACAGTAATAGGTAGTTGGTGGTAATTTCCCCTGAATGGGAGAGTGGAGTGTCAAGTTTTACCACTAGTGGCGCTAGTGACCCAAGGCACGACTCAGACAACTCTGACTTTTCGGATTAATGTGCGTATTGTATAATTATTACTTGCTTCAAAAACGGTGAAGGAAAAAATTGTGCGGAAACATATGCCTGAGAGATATTTCTCAACGGCATGCGAAACCAAGTCAGAGGCCCATGGGCAGCATAAAATCTCTGACACGAAGTTAGTCACTAACCATACGAAAAAGAAAGAAGAAGTGGCGCTAGCAGCTACATAGATTTTGATTGATATTGTTGTAAAACCTTAAAAACTATTGCATTAATGCTGCGTGTTCGCGTCATCAAATAAAGCGTCCAATTCATTGTGTTGGGAACGCTCGTTCAGACACGTGGAATCTGCGCGGTTACATCTGAACTAATATTAAGATAGGTACCTTCCAAAATCAGGCGGATTCACCGCACCTGACCACATGCTTAGTGAGCGGTTCAGACCCGTGCAGAAGATAAGAATAATAGGGATGATGGCAAAAAATTTTTTAGTCCTTCATGGAGATTATTTAAAAGTATTGGACACAATTTTTTTTCTTTTTTTACGTAATCTAAAGATTACGGCGATACATTGAGTTAAAATGTGCCATGACGTCTTTTTTTATATTTTTTATATAGGGCATCTCGTAGCTGACCTCTGAGGTCATGACTACTTAACCGGTCAATCCTGTGGTTGCCTTAAGCTTCTACACTTAAAGCCTCCAGCCAGGGGCAAAACTATGCTAATTAAAACTAGGCGAACGCTCGCTAAGGGCACCCCCTATGGGGTACGAACCTCGGCTTAGGGCGTTCGCTGGGGGGAGGACAGCAAGAGGGACAGGCTGGATCAAAAGTATTACATTATTATTAGTCGGGGAATTTAAAGCTACAGGCTCAGCATCGACGCGGGCTGGCGCATCTTCGAGCAAGGGTCGGGGGGGAGTATCATTTACTCGGGAGGGTCGCGATCGCGGACCTCTGCGGCGAGGTCGGAAAGTGTGTCGGTGTGTGTGTTTTCTCACTGTACTGGTTTCCCTATTGCTCTCCTGGAGGAGGGTTATGGGGTCGTCTGGGTCGGAAAGGATTAGCCTCGGGCGGCGGATCTTACTGATTTGACTTGGGACATAGCTGGCGGCCTCGACAACCAGAGGGTTTGCGTTGGGTGGCGGCGGAATCAAAGAAACGCTTGGAATTGCGTTTGAGAAACTGGTGGATCGTGGGGAGTTTAAAGTCGAGATGGAGGGTTTCGTTCCTACAGAACCAAGGGGCTCCCGTGGCCTTACGAAGGAATCTGTTCTGCATCAACTGCAGTCTATGAATTTGTCGGGGCTTAGCTTGGGCAAAGACGACACCCGCATAGGTCATGATGGGGCGAATGCATGTTGTGTAGATTTGCAATTTGCACCTAAGTGACAATTTGCTACGTGCATTTAGCATGGAATGGAGTCTTCCGAGAGCGAAAGCGGCCCGCGCGCGGGCCTGCTTTATGTGGTCTGCGAAAGTGAGTTTTTGGTCGAGGACCACACCTAGATACTTGGCTCGCTTCTCCCAAGGGATCGGCTTGCCGAGCATGGTGATGGTTCGGGGCAAGGGGGGTCTGTATCGTACGTGCGTTTTTGAAAATAAAACCGCTTGACTGTTGTCGGGGTTTACTTCGATCCTCCATTTCCTAAACCAGGTGCCGAGTTTATCGACTGCGGTTTGGAGAATACGGGCTATCGAATCGGGCCCAGCGCCCTTGTAGTAAATGGCCGTATCGTCTGCGAACAGAGCCAACTGCGCCTTTTTACTCTTCGGGATATCGCTGGTGAATAGAGTGAATATGAGGGGGGTAAAGCACAGAGCCCTGAGGGACGCCTGCGCGGATGGGACGGGGAGAGGATATTGCGCCTTCGATGCGATAGCGGAATGTGCGGTTCAACAAAAAGTCTCGTAAGATGAGCACGAGACGATCTGGCACGCCGAGTTGGTACAGCTTATATATTAAGCCATTGTGCCAGACTTTGTCAAACGCTTTCGCTACATCGAAGAATACTGCACCGGTATACAAACCGCGCTGGAAGCCAGCGCTTATGTGTTCGATTATCCGGTGGGCCTGATGCACGCTAGAGTGCTGGGTGCGGAACCCAAACTGTTCGTTGGGGATGAGGCCCTTTGTCTCAGCGTAGTCTCTGAGACGCTTATAAATAAGCCTCTCGTAGACCTTGCCGAGGACTTTGAGCAAACTGATGGGGCGGTAACTCGAAGGCTCGGTTTTAGGTTTGCCGGGCTTCGGGATACCGATGACGGTGGCGTCTTTCCACACTTGTGGAAAGAAATTGTTGCTTAAAGCACCATTGAAGATGGTAGTCAGTAGCATTATTAGGTGGGCAGGGAATAGCTGAATCACCCTATTAGTGATTCCATCTGAGCCGGGGGCTTTACGGATTTTCAGACCCTTGATAATGTCGTGCACTTCGTCTGGTGTGACGGGGGGCAGAGGACTTTCAGGGTCTTCAACGGGAGGGAGAGAGGTTCTACGTTCGACTTCAGCGTCGACCTCTAAGAGGTGAGCTTGGTCTACTGGTAGAGTGCTGGGTGAGCATTGTGCCTCTAGACTATCGGCTAGGCATTCAGCCTTGTCGATGTCGTCGAAGGCTATGGTCTTGTCGGGGCGGATTAGGGGGGGTGTGGACGCGACTTGCTGGGACTTGAGTTTCCTCTGAAGTTCCCAGAAGGCTAGGTGGGTTGGCTCTAGTTCGCTCAGCATCTTGTCCCAGCCCGTGTCGCGCAGCTCCTGTATGCGTGTCTTTACAGATCTCTGTAAATAGCGCATATAGGCTTTGTTTGCGGCGCAGGGAAAGTTACTGTATGCACGAATGGCTGCGTTCTTCTCAGTCAATAGGTCACGCACATCGTCAGGTAGTTTCCAGCGGGGGTCTTCCCCCACTGGGACTTCCTTTGAGCAGTCGCTCACGACGGATTGTACGTGATCAGTGAGTGAGTTGATCGCGACCGTTGTTGCTGCGATAGAGTCGAATTGGTCGGGGATGGAGTCCAATTGGGGGGACGTGTTGGATTTCAGCTGGGTGCTTACTTTCCTCCAGTCCGTTACCCTTTTGGTGGTCGGGGGGCGATTGGGGTCGGGGAGACCTATGCGGGGGTCGAGTTTTAGTATTACAGGACGGTGATCAGAGTGAAGCTCGTCCACCGTCTCTATTGAGTCTAGTCGTAGATTGACGTTCTTAAGGATCGCTAAGTCTAGTACGTCAGGGGCATGGCCTACTGTATGGGGATAGTGGGTGGTGCCATGACGTCACGAGTATTTAGATTTTATACTTACTTGTGACGTAGCGACCCTCCCCAACTTAAAATGCGTTTTATCGAAGTATTTTTTTATTATTTGACTAACGGACTAATAAGATATTTTTTTTTTAACCAGGCAGCATCCTTATTCTCGGAATCATATATTTGTTGACCTCATACACCATAGATGATTGAGTAAAATGGGGAAGAAGTTTATAGTTCAATTTTATTGAAGCCTCAGCGTATATAAGTAGTTTGGTTTGTAAATTATGCATTGATAAAGACTTTTAACATACTTCTCTAATTGAATGCAAACAGCAAGCGCTATATTAATTCAAATGGCGCCGACGCCGGTAAATTCAGACACATTATACTTATCAAGCTTGTCCAATATTCAAATGACACGGATAAGTGCCAACATCAATAATAGCAATGCAACGAATACTTATTACAGCAAAAGCATTCTGCACAATGCAAATTAAAATTGCAAAGCAATATTCTCAGAATGCATCGCATCATAATGAATTATGAAATATTAGGCTGTTTGTCCATTGATGCGGAGCGAGGCAGCGGAGTGAGAGAGTTATGCGGAGCGGAGTTGCGGATTGTGTCTGTCCATTGATGCGGTGCGGATCTAGGACGAGTTCACGCGACGAGTAATTTGAGCGGGCTGCAATACCCCGCGGCTGGGTTTTTCCGATTCCCCCCTCCGGTTCCTCGCGCCGCTTCTCGGTTTTGTATGAATTTTTAAACTAGTTCGCAAATCCCTGTCCACTGAAGCGGAGCGGAGATTTTATGCAAATCCATTGGTTAATATTGGCACAGCTCCGCTCCGCTCCTCTCCTCTCCACAGTGGACAGTCAGCCTTACACTCATATAACCTACCTAACCTGACTCTGATGTCAGCAAAAACAGCTGTTTACACACCTGAAGTGCTGAATATTTGACTTTCGTAGGATGTGGGAGTGCTGTGAAAAAGTGGTCTTATAAATGAAGTCTTTTTTTCCAAGGCAAATTTATTTCATTTTCGAAATATAAACTGCATTGCCAATCTACCGTTACTATTGATAAAAGCTAGGTAACCTAGTCTCAAAGCGATGTTGGAAAGGTTTTGTTAGCCTTGGTTGGAACTACTGAATTGTTTAGCGAACAAAGCTGGGAGTGTCAACGAACTCAAGCGTATCAATTGCAAAACTCGTTCGTTGGCCTGAATTGTAGGTAATTGAAACGACAATTTTCTTAACAAAATCATTACAGGTCATTGCATTTTAACAACTTTTTGAAGCCGATGTACCATCCTATATTTTGGCCTCGCTTGTCCTGTCAGATAGTTTTGCTGTTCCGTCGATGTCACATATTTGTGCTGCCACTTGTATATGCCTTCCTCTAATGATCACATATATTTGTATCTTGATCTTAAAATCAGATATTATTGCTGTCTATAGCAATATACATATTTATGCTCGTGGCTGAACCTCAATATATTACCTAGCTGCTTAACCTGCATTGAGTAATACGATATTTACCGACTCGCGCACCGAGGGTTTCGCACCTTGGAAGGCGGACGTGCAACTGTATAAGGTTAAAAATGAACGCAGTGGTACAAAAAAAAGGAACCGCCATTTCATAACCCCATAATAGCACTGCAATATATCGCGATTTACTAAGCTTTTAAGTCGAACAAAATAATGACGGATTCTTGAAGGGTGAGTAAAACAAAACAGTGGTTAAGTTAAAATTACCTGTTATTAATAGCTCCCCCTATACTTTGTGGCGCTCGACTCAGATCGTGTAATAACAGAGTCCTAAGGCCTATTCCATTGTGGAACTAATCGCTGATAACTAGACGATTGAATTAATTAACTCATAATAATGATGTCAGGACCTGTCACAGTCGGCATGCGTAGGCAGAAAACTAACCTACATTAAATATATGAATAATTGCAAAAAAACTAAATTTATTCGACGGTTTTCCTTCCTGTCTTTCATTGCCAAAATGCCACGAATTCATTTAGTAATTTTGTAGCTTGGGTGGATTTCGCAGCATAAAAAAATAGTTTTGCTATATATGTAGTGAGTTGCCCGCATGCGGGCGCGGGAGAAAATCGCTTTAATATGTTGTATTACAATGTAGTGATGGGCGTTGAATCAACGAACTAGTTGAATCAACCGTTGATCTCCTGCCAACGTATTAACTGTTAATGAATCAACTAGTTGAATTCGTCAACGACGTTTATGAATTTAACTCGTTTATTATTCAATTAAATTCGAGAACGCAAACGCAACGGACTGAGCAAATTAAAAAACCTTTCGTTGAAAATGACATCATACATTGCGAGCGACGGTCATGTCATAGAATTTGAACTCTAAGTAACGCATGAAAGAGAGGATTTTTAAGAAAGTATGACGATATTGGTGGACTGGCGCGCGCTAGTGCCGCCTGAGAGAAAACGGTTCATACTGATTTGACAATGAAATGTTTCATAATTGAATCAAAATGTTTCAAAATTAGCATTATATCAGGTCAGTAGATGTAGCTCAGAGACTAGTTCAACTAATTGAACGTTGATTTACGTTCGTCAACTACGTAGTTAAATTCGTCAACGAGTTAACGTGCACTAATGTCAACTTACAAAGTAAACTGTTGAATGAAGACGTTTCGTCAACGGAAAAACCTTCAACGATCCATCGCTATTTCAATGGCTAGAAAGGGGGTGACTACCTAGAAAACGACTAATAGAGAAGTATGTGTCGTGATTTCAATGATTAAATTAAAAAAAAATGTTTTACTTTAATATCGAATTATAATATCCACTGTGGGAACACTGTCAAAGTACAAATTATTAATATTATAACAATGTTTTAAATGTATTTTCATTATGGCAACTCAATGTATTATTTTACTTTGGCAACACTCAGAAATAACGGTTATGATAATATCGTTATTTCTGGGTGGGGCAAGTCATTCTAAATGGTAAAATGGAGTGCAGAGTCACTCGTCATTGAATTGTGAAAAGAACAGCTGTGTGCATTAAAAGTATTAGCAAGAAAAGAGTGTTTTCTTTACATATGGAAGAGGAAATGTTACGCTGACCCTGTAAATTGGTATAAGGGTAAAATAATGATAGCCAATACCCATCAATAGCCATCCGATCCGCATCCGGTTTTGATATGGTATGCGGTACGAGGCTTCGAGCGATTCCGGTTTTTTGCGGCGTACACTATAACCGGCTTCAAATCCTGGTCGATGGCTCATTACCTACTTATGGCAATTCGAGAATTCTAATAATAAAATCTTCTAATTTTAAATTTCGGGTCCCTCAGCGCAGCATTTGAAGTATTTGTATAAAAGAAATTGTGGAACGGTGCGCAATTTTAAATAACATGCGATACCTAAGCTGAGGCTACTTCAGCTTAGGTACAGGAAAATGGAGATTGGCATCAGCAAAGAGAGGCCTAAGACCTGGAGTGGGTGAAATAGGGCTGTGGATAATGATTATGATACCTAAGCTTACACACGTTCAGACTGTCAGCTCTAGCTAGCTGGCAGTCAGAACGTCACGGTGGAAGAGCCTTAGATTACGATACGTAGTGATATTAGGATCTTTTAAGAACATTATTAAGATAACTTACTGCTTATTTGTCTACGTACTGCACCCAGCTTAAGGGGGTTACGTCCTACATACATTATCATTATAAATATTAACATTCATTGTTTTAACAGTTGAGTAAGCCAGTTATTGCATGATATGCGATACATTAACAACATTATGGCTATAATTAAATATCATGATATCACTTCTGCTCCCACCAGTCTTAAGTTTAGATGATGAGCAAATATATAGCATTAGTCCACTTATTCTAAGAACTTTGTAGATATCATCAAGAGGCTATTACCGCCAATCACTCGAGAAGAGGCTTAAATGGTAAGACACGTGGTTTCGGGTTAACGTTCGTGAATCCGGCCATATTTGGCGAGCTGGCACGGGTCATTGCCCCCGACCTTGGGTATGCGAATTGATTATACGAGTACAGAACTGTGTACATTTGTATATTCACCAACAAACGGCTGACTACATTATGGAAAATTAAACGAACAAATACAAACTCGACGACAACGACGTATATAACGCACGACATTAAAGATTAACTCATGTGAGATGCAGTGAGTCAGTATTTGTCCAATTTGGGGCTACAGCCGGGTGACTTTTCGAAATATCAGAGACATTATATTTGGTAATTTAGAGAAAAATTGAATACTTAATCAAATTCCTTAATTACCCTTTCTCGAAAAGTGGACGTGCGTCTAATGCGTGGAGCATGAGCTGGTTATTTGTGGCGCATAGATCACGTTACCACACCTTATGAGGCTCGCGTCGAATAACTAGTCATCCTGTATCCTATACTATAAAACGAGCAATATTTGTATATATACGAGTATATATAGTACCTGGGCGAAAGAGCTCTGCTCTGGTGAAAATAGAGAATGGTCATCTATTAGTATAGGATCATTCCATACTAATTCCATGCTGCCATGATAGTAGGTAGGTACTTACCAATTCCATACTGCCATTTAATGACATGGTAATGAAATTCTAAGGTAGCTATCTTGTTTTAAACTTTGGGCGACCGAGCTCTGCGATGCTGCGGTGAAAATACGGAGAAAGAGAATTTTCCCAGATATGAGACCTAGCTACATCGCCCAAAGTTTAGAAAAAGATGGCTACTTTAGAATGTCATTACCATGTCATTACATGGCAGCATGGAATTAGTATGTACTATACATGGAATTAGTATGAACTATCTTATACTATTAAATGAGCATTCTCTATTTTCACCCGAGCAGAGCTCGGTCGACCAGGTACTATTATATAATTTGACAAATAACGAACGTAGGTGATTTTACGAAGTACGTGCTCATAAACACGCCCAACAAAACCCGTATTCGGATTACAGGTCAGATAGCAAAATAAAGTTAAAATAACCTCCTTTTTAAGTCGGTTAAAAAAGAAAAAAAAAAGCTTGTGTGGCAACTGGTTACCTGGTACCTTTTGTGATCCCATATAAGTTTAAGATCGTGTTGCCGTATAGGTAAGCTTGCAAAGTATGTACTGGCGCGTCATGTCTCTTGAAGATAATCGAGACTGCTGAGTCAGTATTTTTTTTTTGTGTACACCAATTTATTCTATGATTATTTGCATCTATATATTTCGGTGGTTTTAGGTTCTGCTCGGTTTGGTTGGTGGTAGGGCTTGTTTTAAGTCCGCCTGGCTAACTACCACCACCTTATTTATAGAAGTCTGTCGCCATAACAACAATGTTAACAGCATTGTTGTGTTTCGACAGTTAGAGGTAATATAGCCACTTCCTCTGTGGTTGAGGATTCCGGGTGAAGCTCACTTCCACCTTTGGCCTGACCATTAATTACCATCAGGTAAGACGCGGGCCAAGAGCTTCCTCGACGTGGTTAAAAAACAAACAAAAACATTTTAACAATCTACGTTAGTAAGTGGGTAAATCTCAAAACCTCTTTGGATAGTTTGCTGTTATAAACATAGCAGTTTATTTAAGTCGATTGTGTGGAATGTTAAAAGCAGAAAGTGTTGACTGCGAACATTCTTCACAGAATAAAATGGTCGGAAAACTCGGTAACGAAGCGAGAATCTCGTAAACATTTCCCCAAAAAACGGACATCGTCACTCAGCATCGATTCAACACGCATTTAAAATTGGGATTCCTAATAGACAAGCCAGTAATTACAATTAATGAAAGGTAAATTGAACCTCAATCCGATAGCGTGTAAGTAAATAAATGGTCGATGAGATATCATATCACAATGTGCGGATTGTGTGTCCCACGTAGCGTTGGTGTTGTCGCAGATTTAGTATGTTAAATATAAACCAAGCCAAGTGCTCTGACAAAGGCTAAGGGACTCTGTTCAACGCTGGTACTTTAAAATAAAGAACCAGTTTTGTTTCGACTGCACCGTTGTGAAGTAGGTTATCGTTTGCCAGAGTGAAAGTGACCGAGTGAGCAATACGGAGGTACTGTTAGTAAGTCTCTTCCTTACGAAAGAATAGTAGTTTCAAAGGTAAACGACCTTCTTTAAACAAAGATTTAGTGTTGTCTGGGCTGTTCAACCGTAACTACGGATGTAGAATTCTAGGTCAATACATAATGCATCTGGCAAACATAATTTGTGTTAAGACAGAGACAATGTCAGACATATTACATATGCAAAGTATGTGCGACTGAAAAACAGCCGTACTGAAAACTACTAAGTCGGAAATAATTAGCTTCATTAACGCGGCACTTTAGAACGTCAAAATTTACATGAAAATAGAATTGATTCTAGTTCCAAAAGGTAGATTCTCCAGATTCTCTCCTATCTACTCGAATCATAATTATGATAATAGGTCATGCCTTAGTAAAGGTCGGACGTACCTACCTATCTACATATATTACTATGGACAGCCCAGCAATAATATCTGATTCCATGCTTCATCCATTGGCGTCAGTCCAGTCGACATCGGCTCAGTTTTCAGCATTCTAAGAGGGGACACATCTTTTTGAAGCCGATGCAGCATCCTATACTTTGGTGTCGTTTGTCTCGTCAGATAGTTTTGGTGTTCCTTCAAATTCACATATTTGGGCTGCTTCTTGTATATGCCTGCCACAAATGATCGCATATGTACGAAAGATGAAGACATATATTAATGGATGAATCATGCAATCAGATTTTATTAAAGATCATTTCATAGTAATATGAACCACTGTAACTGTATATTTAAGCATCGCCACTTTCGTAGGCTATTTTAATGCAACGTTACAATGAGGGTCTCATGAAAATTCACGGCATGAGTTGGCGCCACTTTTACAAGAGGTATCCATTCCAACAATGAATATAAAATACTGATAACGTTAATCAATATTTTCATTCATTCATCATTCAGTCAAGAGTAAAGAAAATATAAGGTTTTGACACTTTAGACAGTGAACCTAGTGAACATTCACACCAGTAATTTCAAAAAACCGTCATTCGGTACTGTTGCAGAGAAATGATGAGGGGGGAACAAACGCATGTGACTAAGAGAGTAATAAATATAATGTTGTATTAATCAATGTTGATGGATGGAGGGGAAGAACGAGACCACGGAAAAGATGTAAGAAGAAGAATGATGGGTTGCGTGAGGGACAATAGGAATGAAAAAGATGAGTGATATCGTGAAAGCTGACTGGAGAGAATGAAAGAGGAAAACATTTAGCACCGACCTCAAATAATATGGTACAAAAAGGAGAAGATGCAGAGAAATTACGTATTTACCTGATAGAAGTACGGGCTAGGTTCAGTCTCCCCTGCCCCGTTGAAGTCATCCACATTGATGAGCTGGAAATCGTAGCGCAGGCCGGCGTTTGCAGCGCGGTACTCTGGGAGCCGGGTTACGTGGCCCAGGTCGCCTAGAGCCAGGTACCGCCAGCGGTACAGGTTGCAGATGCTGTAGACGTATGAGGAGTTAGAAACATGGAGGTAAGGAAGATTTCATCACAACAAAATGGGTAATTCTCAGTAGCAGCCCGGAATCTGAATTTGTGGCGGGTTTAGTAGCAATAGGTCCATGGCTGTCCAGCGCAGTGCCTCTGCCTCGCAACTTGTTTTGTTTTTGTGTTTTTGTTTTTTCTTGGCGTCATGTTAACCGCAAATAAATTTGGTGATTTCTTCTTCAATGTTGGCTTTCAGAACTTGCCTTAGGCTTGCAAGGTTTGGGGCCCCAGCGCGCGATGCCGGCAACTTTACGCCGGCATCCTAAGGAGTATGGCCCTCTATGGGGCCCCTATCTGGGAAGAGTCCCTCCACAGGAGGGAGAACGCCGCGGCCTTGCGAGCACCTCAAAGGGCCATAGCCCAGCGGGCGGCGCGGGCTTACCGCACGGTGGGCTATGCGGCAGCATGCGCTCTGGCCAGCACCCCGCCTTGGGAGCTCGAGGCGTGGGTGCTCGCCAGAGTGTACGAATGGACGGCGGAGCGGAGGGCGAGAGGAGTCCGCTCAGCTCCGGAAGAGCGGGAGGCCGTCCGGCGGGAGGCGAGGGACGCCATCGTTGTCCATTGGACGGGCGACCTCGCCACCGCAGCCTTCGGCCGCCGAACCCTCGACGCAATCGGGCCGGTCCTGCGAGACTGGCTCGAGCGTCCGCACGGGTTCCTCTCCTTCCGTCTCGTGCAGGTGCTGTCCGGACACGGTTCTTTCGGATCGTACCTGCACCGAATCGGACGGGAGGAGACGCCGTCGTGCCACGACTGTGGCGCGGCGGAGGACGCGGCGCAGCACACCCTCGAGGTGTGCCCGTCGTGGTCCGAGCCGCGCCGCAGTCTCGTCGCGGCGATCGGACCGGACCTCTCGCTCCCCGGCGTGGTTAACGCCATGCTGAAGGATGAGGGGTCCTGGGCGGCAGTCGCCTCCTTCTGCGAACACGTCATGTCCCAGAAGCGGAGCGGGCGCGGGAGGAAGATCCTGCCGCGGCGCCGCTCCGAAGGCGGAGGAGGGGTCGAAGAAGACGTCAGTACGACAGTCATCTCCGACTCCTCCCAGGTGGAGGCCAGCAGGCGACGGGTGCGGGGGCACCCTTGCTTGTATCGCACAGGCCTCCACCAGTGTCGGACGGGAATGGCTAGGTGTTCCCGGCCATTCCCGTAGCCCCCCAACCTGGGGGGCATGCGGGGCCCGCCAGCTAGGCGGGCATGCGCCGGGAGGGTCGTGGACGTAAAGGCTGAGCCGGTTTCCCATGACCCTCCCATCACGGCGATGCGGGAACACCGCTGAGTTTTAGTGGGTATACTGTCGCTACTGACAGGAGTCCCACATACCCCGACTCGTCCCCCACGAGCCGGGGATGCGTAATGCATTTCTCAGCGACAAAAAAAAAAAAAAAAAAAAAAAAGGCTTGCAAGGTTTGTGGTTTGAGTTGGTAAAAGCGCAATTTCAAAACGCCCCAAAGGAAGAAGATTGGCGCCGTCAGATCTGGCGATCTAGCAGACCAGTTCAAATCGCCGAAACGGGAGATCATAGGGCCCGGAAACTGTTGTTTCAAAATCTCCATCTTTGTTTGACCTGTATGTATCGCTCCATTGCATTGTCAACTTATTCTCTATCTGTCTATAACATAAGTTTCAAATTGCAATGACATTTTAGCGCATATTGCAAAAATTATGGCGCATTCACATTATGACATTACTTTTACCCTAACTTGTATAAAGAAAAAGGATAATAAACGTATTATTGAAATGGTTAGAACGGCCTTTCCTTTGGTGTCC
Organism: Agrochola lota; assembly: GCA_947364205.1. Lineage (NCBI taxonomy): Eukaryota > Metazoa > Arthropoda > Insecta > Lepidoptera > Noctuidae > Agrochola > Agrochola lota. The sequence continues at coordinate 10,768,256 of OX376235.1, read as the reverse complement.
CCTTTAAACTTTATATTAAATTCGTCAATAGGCTCACCATAGTGTATGTAATATTGCTGCACATGGGCATATATATATATATATATATATATATATATATATATATATATATATATATATATAGCATGGATATATATATAGTATGTTTGGCTCTCTCTCTTTGGCAACTGCCGTCCCCTGGGTACGCCAATGTTGCTGTAATTATGTAACGCCCCTAGTTATAGTTTTCTATGAGTATGACGCCTAAGCCTACCTACCTGACAAAATGTGGGAATTCTAAAGACCACTTCCACTTCTAAAGGCCTTACCCGTCGTGGAATACAGCCGTGATGTCATGTTGTAATGGGCAATCCTACATAAAATGATTATGTGCGGTGGTGCGTTAACAAGAATTCGATTGTCATTCAAGGTTTTCCAAGCGATTACCGAGACAATCTTATCAGATCGATCAGTAGAGATTGTCAGATTATGGGATGTACTTAAAGTATTGAAGACATTCCGCCGCAATTGGCTAGGTGATGAAGGTATATATATGACATACAACCATTAGCGTCACGTATCTCCGAGACATTGTCTAACAAAAACAATATACAATTAACAGTCAAACAACTATTATGACAGATCGTTTGAGTGGTGGAAAGGTCGCAGTCGCAGTTGTTTGATTGACTAGCCTGACTTAAGCCAAGTCTTCATTTCACGAACAGTAGAATATAAACCCACAAACTATGGTGGTTATGGAGAACGATAAGTTTTTGAGAATGCAGCAACTGCAGAGAGCAAGTGTCGAAAACAACTGGCTGTGTGTAGTGGAGATTTCGTGATTATACGTGTCAAAAGCCAATGCCTGAAATTGGCGTCTTCTTTTTTCTCGCGGCCTTTATCTAAATCTTATTTTTCTAGTACAGAATAGCAAACGAAACTTATTTGACATGCATATCTCTAAACTCAGTCCGAAATGAGTTAAAAGAGTTAGAAGTTTGTTTGTATTTATTAGCTTTGTAAGCAATTTTAGACTCCATGTCAAATAAGTTCGTGTCATTAAGATATCCATGTGAAATAAGTTTTGTTTGTAATAGAAAAACAAGATTAGGTTGAAGGCCGCTAGAAAAAAAAAGACGCCCCCTTCCATACTAAAATCAGCATTGTCCTTTTTGTTGGAGAGTTTTTATCTAATATGTACTTCAAAAACTCGCCACAAAAACGAAAACACAAATTCTAGGAAATGATAACGCGTAGTATGAGAAAATAAAGAAATTTTATTTTTTCCCGAAAATGGACCGGAAAGATAACGTTTTTCTGCAGAAAACAAACAAAGTGATGCCTCATACATTTTTCCTTATCTAAAGATAATACTAATCTAGAAAGCAAAGAAGCTGTGAAAACGTTTGTTAACATAGTTTTTTCGCGTATCAGTCTATCTGAACTCCGCTTTATTTCTTACATCATAAAGAACTATGACATCAACGTCAAATCGCGAATAGATTTAGCATTGATTTACGGGCGAGCTACCATAGAATAAGAATGTATAGAATTGAATCTCTGAATGCGTTTTAAGTATAGAGTAAAAGCACAGGCGTGCCCTATTGACCGCGTTCGATCTGGAAGATCCGGCCAAACTGTAGGACATTCACGGTCGACATAAAACGATGAGTAAGTCATTGCAATGTATCTATTATCTCATTGTAATAAAGAATAAATTAGAGTGATTGCCGCGTGTTTGGTAAAACATTCTGATTTATACCTAACTTTACCGAGATATGAGTTAAATTGTAATGACTTACTAATCGCTTTACGTCGATAGTGAATAACCCACCTTTTTTTTTGTGGTTGGTAAATTATAGAATTACTTCTCCCGCTCTGGGCGGAGCGGAAGAGCGTGTCACACTCTTACTGACTAAAACCCACCCGTGTTCCTTCAGTTGCCTGTACATTGCCAGGGGCCACGGTATCCCTTTCGGACTTTCCTGCGACCCCGTCAGGCATCGGTCCTAGCGGACCTCGTCAGTTGTGCTGACATCTCTTTGAGGCGCTCGTGAAACACAAGGCGCCGTTGACCCGGGCCTGGTCCTTATCGGACGGCGAGCTACCCATTGCTCACCGCCCGCAAACCCTCGCCTACGGTGGCCGACGACGCTAAGGGCATCTCCTGCGGCGGCTAGGGGCGTGAGGGCGCGAAATTTGCCTCTCCCTGATAATTTTCTTGCGATTATATTGTCCCATGAAGAAAGTTTTTGACTTTGATGCTCTGTACCACACCCTTAAAAACATGACCACACATTCCTGATATATACAACATGGATAAATCTGTAAATTAGTTGCAAAATACTTTTACTCGTCAAACGAAATAATAATAATATTTCAAAACTAGATGGGGTCGGAAGAAAATGTCGTTGTTGAAAATGAGTTTCACTTCTCTTCTCTTCTATCTCTATCTTATTCTATGGAAATACCAACGTTGGTGAGTATAAATAGTCTATGAACGATACAAAACACATGACCGATTTTCTAACGAAGTCTCAGAAAGCGATTTCCGTGTGAGTGCGTTGATTCCAAGTAACTAACAGGTGGTAATTTGTGAAATATTTCTAAGAATACGTATACTTTTCCTTCTTGTTCGATTTTGTGAATGACGGTAATAAAACGCCAGACAAGTAAAGAAAACATCGTCTTACTGTCTTCAAAATTAGCATGTTATATTTCACGAGCGTACGTCGACCATAGCAATTTAAACCTTATCAATGACATAACAGTCACATGACGTTTGCTCATGATTTGCAACGACTATACATAGGTGGTGCCAAACGTAGTTTTTTTATGAGATAGCAGCGCTTCGCGGATTCATCGGTTTGGAAATTCGCGCGCATTTTTTCTGGGATTAAAAGTTAAGTAGCGTTTGTCAGTCTTCGGCCTCTAAACAATTATATATTATAATAATAATTATTATTATATGTAAAAAATCACGTCAAACCCTTACTGCGTGAAGAAGGACAAATTAACGATCACACTTTCAAATCATTAATAACTAGCTGCACACTAGGTGCACACTCGGTGTTACCCGCATAAAGGGTCGTGCAGACTAGCGCTTAAGTCTCGATCCCGTAGGATTATCGGGATAAAAAGATCCTATGTCCTAACCCAGGTCATGGTTTACCCATGTGCCAAATTTGATGCAAATCTGTTCAGCCGTTTAAGCGTGAAAGCGTAACAAACTGACTCACTTCACTTACTTACTAGCTTTCGCCCGCGGGTTCGCCCGCGTGGAGGTCGGAAATTATCCCACGGGAACGTACTACCGGGATTAAAGTATCCTAGGTGTTAATCCAGGTTATAAACTATCTGTGTGCCAAATTTCATCCAAATCCGTTAAGCCCTTTTTGCGTGATTGAGTAACAAACATCCTAACATAAAAAAAATCACATTTATAATATTAGTAGGATTATAGTAGGATAGTCATTAGGAGGCTAAACATCTGTAAAAGACATTAGAAACGACGACGACGCAGTTCTAAAAAAAGATATATTCAAAAAATAGCTGACCTTGGTCTGGCTCGTCCTTGTGCATCCAGCTCAACATATGGCACTCCTAGGCGGACCATCCTGGTGAACAGACTCTGTTCCATGTTGCAGTACTTCTGGAAGGCCATGTTCTTCACGACGGGCGGCAGCTGGTGGTGGTCGCCTATCATGATCCATCGCTTGAGGCGCGAACGTCCATCTTGAGGGTTTTGCAGGAGTAGAGGAATAAAGGTCTCAATTTCCAGAATTTGAGCAGACTCCTCCATCAGTATGTTGTCGTACTTAAAACCTAAAATTAAGTTAAAGTTAGTTATTTCGTTATTGTTCGACCCTCATAACTATTCGACTCTTCCTCTCATGCTGCAGGGTATCAGAGGCGGTGGGGTTGGCAAAATTTGATTAATAAATGATTTTAGGTAATATCTTGTAATCTGAACTAAAATACTGAACACTAGGAAGTGGTAAAGTGCGGGCATTTTAGGGACTGTCTTGTTGTTGATCTTCACACCTCCGCCGCGAAACCGTAGCAGCGAAACCGCAGTAGTTCAATTCAACTGGCTCGCGTCATGTTGTAGCGGAACTCGAGTAGCGGAACATGACGCGAGCCAGTAGAATTGAACTACTGCGGTTTCGCAGTGGAGGTGTGCTACTGGCGTCAAAAACGCTGATTCTCAGCTTAATTTAAATGAATGATTATTGATTTTGAACCATTTCTTTCCATTTTTGTCGCACCTATAATTTTAACCGATTATAATGAGCACGTAACTTAGGGTTGACAACTTTATTCTAATTTAGATAATTGTACTCTATTTCGCGTAGGCGTACTTTATAATCTACAAAAGCAATAGAGTACGCTAAAATACTTTGTTTATATTGACTCTCAATTTGAATTGAATTAATTCAACATTCACTGAGACTCTTTTGGGTTAGGGCTGTCTTTTCGTTTGGCCACTCTAGAAACCCCAGGGCCCCGCGATCCATGGGGCCGCCTGGTTCCTGAGCGTCGCAGTTACAGGCTGCAGAAAACCTAACTTATTCGAATAGGGTTGCAATAGTTTTAGACGGCCTAGTTTTCGGTCAAAATTGCAAAGTGGTGGGAAGACAGGAACAGGGCTTCGTTGAAATTGATAATAACTGAGTACCTCATCATTTTGAACTCAGAATGAGTACCTAATCTAGACTTCTAGAGTTGTACAAATATTAAAAAAAAAACACAAAAACTTGTTATTATCCGAAAAAATAAGGAAAACTATGTTTTAAAAATAACATAAAGTTAAGCTCTTTCATAAAAGTATGTAAGTACTCTATAATTAAATAAATAAATAAAAAATTAAAAAGCCTTTTAAACCTTAAAAAAAAAAAATATACAAAAAATACTTTTACACATGACAATTTCTTACATAATATTAAGTTAAATTTATTTTTATATATAAAGCTCTAGTAAGAACCCCTCATTTAATTGAAGGTGTTGTAGGCCTCCTCTAGAGATTTTCATCCTTCCCTGTGTTCATCCACTGTCGCCAGCCACTTGCATTATGTCGTCTGCCCACCGGGCATTAGGTTGACCTCTGTTCCTAGAGCCTGATGGCCCGTTCCAAGATGTTAGTCTGTGAGTCCATCGATTATCTTTCAACCTAGCTATGTGACCAGCCCATCGCCATCTTCCTCTTAATCCGGCCTCTTTATCTCTCTATCTCTCTCTCTCTATTTCTATCCCTATCTCTCTCTCTATTTATCTCTCTTTCTCTCTATCTCTCTCTATTTATATCTCTCTCTCTCTCTCTTTATTTCTCTCTATCTTTCTCTATTTCTATCTATTTTTCTCTATTTCTTTATCTCTCTTAAAAAAATAGATATATATATATATATTTGTATACAAAGAAAGTAAAACTTTGTATTTCTGCAAAAAAATAATATATAAATCTATTTTTTCGCAGAAACAAAGTTTTACTTTAATGAGTTTTTTTTTAAATGAAGGTCCTCCATATTTTTGTGTATAACATGTAGAAAAATTACTTTAAAACTATGGAATGAGGGAATGACTGTCAGGATGGGGGAATGATTTTTATGACAATTTGATACTAAATGAGTAATAAAAAGCATTAGTTAATTCGTATTCGATCAGAAAGAAAGAAAGAAGGAAACAGAGAGAAAGATGGAGAGTAAGTGAGAAAGAGGGAGAGTAAAAGAGAGAATGAGGGAGAGTAAGAGAGAGAAAAAAGAAATAAAAAAATGAAATAGAAATTCGTATTCGATCAGAAAGAAAGAAAGAAGGAAACAGAGAGAAAGATGGAGAGTAAGAGAGAAAGAGGGAGAGTAAAAGAGAGAATGAGGGAGAGTAAGAGAGACAAAAAAGAGGGAGAGTAAGAGAGAGAGGGAAAGGGAGAAAGAGAGAGAGAGAAAGAGCCGAAAAAAAGAGCTGAAAACACGAACGCCTCTATAATTACCCTCTCTGAAATCAGAAATACTTTATTTCTTCTAAATAAAGTCGACAACCCTAACCTAACTTGTTATAATCTAATCTGTTACGCAACCAGGGTATCTCCTTCCTTTATCTCTCTCACTCTAGATAGCTGCTGGCAACACCGCAATTGCCTTGCGGTAATTCCCCGTGTTTTATTTTGAGTATCTGTGACCTTCGCCTATGCGAAATCTCGTTTCGGTTGCTAACCAGAAGAGTTAGGTTTTTTTATCACCGGTGCCGTATTTTTAGTTTTTATTATGATTGCGTCACAATATTATAACATCCATAATACTAAATTTGTATTTGTTTGGCACTTGAAGGCTAAAGTAGCAACTATCAAACTATCAGATTACATCATTTATGTGACACTCCTTGTATGTTTTAATTTATTCTGCACATACGTGACTGGTGGCATAAACTAAGGTGAAAACTTGAGCAACAAATTTAAGGAAGAAAACCATTACTCATAATTTTCTAAAAATTTCGTAAGTTCTTAGTACTCATTGCATGGTGATCAGTCCAGGTTATACCAGTCAGCAAAACGATATATGAATTGCGATTCTCTGAATCGTGACCGATTGAATTGATAGTAGATCTGCCTCATTGTCCTGTCAGTTTCAATAAGAATTCTTGTACCCATTACAGCAAATGAAGATTCTAAGAATTAAAATTGAATGTAATTATTATAATTATCATACATCGAAAGAATCTGTAACAATGACAATACTCAAGTCCATCCGCTTAAAAAGTGGTGCGCCTTCAAAATACCGCGAGGCATGTACCGAGGAACATCAAAGATACCCGCCTCGAGAACAATCGATACCGCCACCGACGTACCATCGAAGAAGTTTATATCTACGTATGTACACCGTGAGGACTATTTCTGCTTGCAGCGCTCGGCCGCTATAGAACCGGGGCGGTAACAGATGTGGTCATCGTTTTCACGGGATTTTGTTTTCAAACTGCTTAGATATGAAGTTCTTCGATAGTACATACATCGGCAAGAAATATTGACACCGACGGGTCGTGATTCCAAGGACTATAAATCTATTAGCACGGCATGATTTCTCATTAAGCTCGTGCCGAAACGACAGAAAAAGATCTCACCCATTTGTACAAGTTCAGATCTCTTGAGCGCTGCGTGCGTACAAGTCATGGCAATGATCTTCGCCTCTTTCACCAGCAAGTACTTAGATCTATCCAATCCTGACCGCAGAAGCTCGAAAGCACGGAATTCTTCGAGCTCTTCGAATATGTGGTCGATGTATCTGTGGAAATACAAATTGTGTCATCAAAGTCATTTACAGCATTATGTGTTCTTGACCGAGTTTCGGCCGACGTGTTGGACTTAGCGGAGACTACCCATCGGCCCAGGAGATATTACAAGTTTATGCGTAAACACAGGCGCAGTCTCCATTTTCTTCTGCTTTTGTTAATAGGATTGTGTAAGGTTGTTATAATTGATTTAGCAAATAAAGATTTTTCTTGCTTCACGCTCATAGTACACACACAATATAACGTAAACAATTGCGTAGTAAAATGTATTATGTCACTACGAGTATAAAGTATTTTTACAACTTGAAGAAGAACATGAAAAATAGATTTACGAGATTATTATGTAAATGGCATAGTTGTAGCCAGTAATGTAACGGTGTCAATGACCCTAACGAATGACCTTGCATCTCGACCTTGACTTTGAGCGAAACGCAGGATGCGTTGAGAATTTGATTCAGACCTACGTTATTTACCTAAGGCCGTTATTCTTGTCAATTACTAAGGCGCGTGCGTGTGAGAATTGGGACCGAAATAGATCTTCAGGAAAATCATGCCCACATTTCAGCGAACGACATACACATGCAGAATTTCGGTCAAGGTGTTTTATCACACTCTTATAAATAAAAAGGGTTTACTCAAGGTAAATTTTGGTACTTACGATGTGTAAGTACCAAAATTTACACACAAAATAAGATGCGAGTAACATTCTGCCCGTCTTGTTGATCTAAGAACTAATATCATGTTGATTTATTTTAAATAGTAGGCATTATTATTATATTGTCTATATTATTATAAATTATACTGAATTATGATGATAAGATCATAATTCAGTATAATTTTTCCCTGACTACATTTTAATCTATGTAAGAGGATACCTTCAACACCCGTCGCCAATTTACAACACAAAACATAATATATGGTGGAGGCCATGTGTTTTACATTATGGGGTATTCCCAATTGGCAACGTTTGCTTGCCAGAAATAATAAAATCGTAGAAAATTCATGGGATCACGAGGTTTGTACAATCAGGAAAACCCCAGTAGACGCAGCAGCCAAATTATTATCAGCATTTGTTTAAAGATTTTCTAAACTTAGATTTTTTTGAATTTGAAAGGTCGAAGTAAAAACAATTTTTACGCAGCTACAAATTGACATAACACAAACAGCTACAAAGTCAGTGTAACATGCATTTTAAAATTATCTTTTATATTCTTCTTTCTATTGCTATATAGAGTAGACATTAGCGGTACCGTCGCGGAATATGAAGGCAACGCTTATTTACTCAAGTCTCTTACATGAGAGTCTTTTACATCTTCGTCAGTTTTCAAATTCTTTCGTTTATGAAGTCACATAATAACTTTTGAAGCTACGGCACTGAACCGACTATTGCACAGATAAGTATATTTAATTACTTGGTGAAAAATATCAACATAGCATACACCTTTGACCAATGTCGAGTTGATATCAAGCATCAACCTAAAAGCTGTTTAATGGCCTGGCCATTTAATAAATAATAATCTTTTTTTTTAATTTAATTGTCTGAGTCTGTTAGTGTTAAATTTTACAATGGCTGAATAGAATGTAATTCTGCGTTCCTGACATTACGACGCTGGCATACTGAGTCGGTAAAGCAGTCTATCGTGGATTCAGCACACAAAAATACTGAACCTACTCAATTTTAACGCGTGCAATTTCCATTTTGCACGATACGGACAGAGGAGCACTCCAAAAAGTCACATGGTGACAATGCTGTGTAGTTAGCAAGTAGGAGTAGCAGTGGGCTCGCAGTGGGTTCAAAAAGCGTCTGGGGGATACGGGATGCGGAAGGCTGAGAGCTAGGTGTTGTGGCGCTAATTGTTACAGGCCTATGTCCAGTAGCTGACTGCGTTAAGCGGGGTTATTTTTCTGGCGTAATTTTCTAATTCTTTCATTAAAAATAAAATAAATCATCATAAAACCAAACATCAAAAAAAATATTACCTGTAGCAACTTTGCGCTACCTCCATGTCCTCTTCATAAGATTTCCCAGGGAACAGCGGTTTAGGCGCATCGTCGAAGAACTCGTGGAAAGGAAACTCTTTGCTTATTATTTCCATAGACTTCGTCTGAAAAGGTAAATTAAAAATAATAATCTAATTTTTATTGATCGATCAATCAATCTGCCTAGCCTTTTCCCAACTATGTTGTGGTCGGCTTCCAGTCTAACCGGATGCAGCTGAATACCAGTATTTTACTTGGAGCGACTGCCTATCTGACCTCCACAACCCAGTAACTGGTAATTTTTATTTATCGATGAAATGATTATAATTGCCGTAGGTAAAATCTGCATAAAAAATTGTCGATATCTCAGGCAGGCAAACTCCGGGCGCGCTGAGTGTGTTCTTAACGTTCAAGGGCCATCAAGTTATCAAACGTTTTTCATTAAAGTCTTAATATAAATGAGTTTACTTCACATTCCATCTAAAAATAGAAACATTATATAATTTTAAACGAAGATCTTTCGTAGGACAGGTCGTTAAATCCAAATCCGGAACATAAAACTGGTAGAACCGCCTAACAGATCGGAATCTCAGTTTTATAAATTAAGTTCAAGGTCAAGGTGGCTCGTTAAAAAATAACAACCTAAAAATTTATTTTTTCCCTGTCCTTAGGAAGACTAGGTGCTGCGTCGAGTTGGTTTCGAAATTCAGACGTAAAATCATAGACTAATAAACACGCTGAAATTTTAATGGTTGTTTTCCCGGGGCAGAACGATTTGCCCTAATTAGTACTATTGAATCATAGAGTTAAAACTTATAAAATTTAAATGTAAATTATTTAAAAAAATATTTCAAAAGATAAGCATAAACTCGAAAACAGGAATGCAAATCAATGTTTGGCTTACGAAAGCTTATGTTACTCCAAACGTAGGCTCATTGATTTACATACTGAGTTAATTACATATTATAATATTACTGTGACGTCATACTCTCTGTGAGAGGTAATATTACAATATTTCCCACAGAACTGTTGTAACTCAATATGTAAATCAATGAGCCCACGTTAGTGTTTATAAAGAGGTAGTAAATACCTTATGTAGGAATGCTGTTGTCACTTACGAGCAAAAGGCTTGTAAACGAAGGAAACCATTGGCTGGGTGGAACAGGTATGTGAGCGAGTCTCATAGAAATGCCAGGCTGGGTTTTATTCCATGGTGCGATTACGGAAAGCCCTCATCGAGTCGCGTTTATGCCTCAATGGATAAAACGCGGTCCATTTCAAAGGAAAAGTCAAGTGGTGCCAAAAACACCAGGAACAGTTAAGGATGGATTCGCTGGCAAAGCACTATGCCAATTCAGACTTTAAAGTTTCTGGAAAGGTACAAGTAAGCTAAATCCTTGGCCTGTTATTCCTGTGAGTGCCAACCCAAAAGATATTGCTGAGTTGTTCAAAACCCAGTTTACCACACAGTGGCCCCTGGGACCACCATGCGGGGAGCTCGATGCTCTTCCCAAAGATGAGTAGGTACCAACAATGGTCTTGGCGAAAGAGGTCAGGGCAATAATTAAAAATATAGTTACAGGGAAATCCCCAGGACACGATGGGCTAAGCATCGAGCACCTACAGCATGCTCGTGCGCACTTGCCACGAGTACTCGCACTACTATTTAACTTGTGTCTGTCTCATTCGTACTTGCCCTCGGACATGACGCGGACTCCGATGGTGCCAGTAGTCAAAAACAAGACTGGAGTCGTATTGGACGGGTCAAACTAAAAGCCAATCTCACTAGCCACCGTCATAGCCAAGGTATTTGACAGCATGCTTAACTCGGATCTAAATAGGCATGCCAAGATAGATGATGCCCAGTTCCGTTTTCGGGCTGGGCTGTCAACGGAGACGGCCATTCTTAGTCTGAAGCACGCTGTTAACTATTACACGGATAGACAGACATTAGTCTACGCGGTTTTCCTGGACCTATCCAAGACCTTTGACCTAGTCTCTTACGATTTATTCTGGCAGAAGCTCGGAGACACAACATTGCCGCCAGACATCGCATCTCTCCCCAAATACCTACCCATCTGCACCAAGAGACTCGGGTAAGATGGGTAAGGGAGCTATTGGAGCCATGCAGGCCGGAGTATGGGGTGAGACAGGGGGGACTGTCCTCGCCCTTGCTATTCGGTCTCTATGTGAATGCCTTGGTCTAGCGACTCAGCAGCATGCGGCGCGGCTGCTATGTCGATGGTGTTTGTTTTAATAATCTGAGCTACGCGGACGACATGGTGCTGCTGGCTCCCTCAATCAATGCTCTCCGAAAGTTACTGGCTGTGTGTGAGTCGTACGTGGGGTCTCATGGGTTGATATACAACACCAAAAATACAGAGTATGTCGTCTTCAGGTCTAGTGCCAGATGTCCATCTAGGGTCCCTCCATAAACACGGTCACCCAATAAACAGGTTGTATACACATTTAAATAATTGGGCCATCTGGTAACCGATTCCCTGAAAGTGCTGGATATTTGGGCAGAAAAAGAAAGGTTTGTAGAGACGGAAGGGGACATCTGTCAGAGTCAAAAGACAAATATCACAAAAAAAAGGTTGCGTTTAGAATAGTTCTAACAGAAAGACGATTAAGATTTGGAGAAGGAGCGCAGAGCGTTGTCTACTAACGATAAAATAATTGTAATACCAAGACAAAATCATTTCGTTGCGGAAAAACAACCATTATTTTAGCGTGTATATAAATTATTTTTTGATGGGCATGTTACCTGATCCTGTGCACACTTGGCGAGGAAGGTCTCCCATCGTGGCCGTACGTGGTAAACGTGGAAATGATGCGCCAGCTCACAGGTAGCGCCAGCATCCTCACCCGCCTCCAAGGTACTCTGCAGGCGACCGACACGTTCTAGCAGTTCTAGGCGCTTTGCTAGCACGTAGTTCACGCGACCGTATCTGTTTAATGGAAAAGGAATTTAAACAACGTATTGAAAGTGTACAGTTTTCATAAGTATTCATAAAAAATCTGTAAGGTAAACGCGAGTGAAGTCGACAGTGACCCAGAAGTCGTCAAATTATCTAAAAACATCAATATCTTTTCTATTCAACATTAAACCGGCCGATTTTTATAGCAACAAATTTAAGATAAAATATTGCACCATTAAAATGACAACCCTGAGTTGTAACTGTAAAAGCGTCTGAAATACTTGAAGGTGTGTCCAGTTTTTTTTTTTTTGCAAGTTTATCTGCTCTATGAGAAACTCAGCACGTAGTTTTATGTTTTGATTTGTGAAACTTCAGTGGGTTCTATGGTAAGCCCGATTGTTAGATGAATTAGTTTATTGGTACCAACATTACAACTTGACCCAGAACTCGTCATTTTAAAAACTGTTGTGACGAATACTGGGACACGCTTTATAAATATTATATATATAAACGTACTATTTTATGTTGTAGATATGTGTTCCTGACGATCGATGGTAGTTCTACGCCAACCAATATATGCGCTTATATACCTAATACTTACTTGACAATATGTAAAAATAAATAAACAACTCTGCAAGATAAAAACATATGATAGGCTAGCTACAACCGCCAAAAAATACCTCTTTCTAGGGTTCCGTACCTCAAAAAGAAAACACGGAACCTTTATAGCATCACTTCGTTGTCCGTCTGTATGTCAATCCGTCAAGACCCTTTTTCTCAGGAACGCGTTTTGATATCAAGTTGAAATTAATATCAAATACGAAGGTAGGTCTACGGTCCCTTAGAGCTCTAAAAATCAAGCTTCTAAGTCGACGCAATAAAAATATACGGCCATTTATGCGACATTTTTGATGACCGCAAATAAATCAAAACCCGTAGGGTACTTCCCGTTGACCTAGAATCATGAAATTTGGCAAGAAGCAAGGCCTCAAAGCATAAGTAAAGGAAAATGTCCGAAAATCGTTAATTTTTAGTTTTATTTCATTAGAAAATATTTTTTTGCGATTACAAACTTACATTTGGGAAAACATGTTTTTTAACTACAATGTTTGTTTTTGAGATTAATTCATCTCAACTACGGAACCCTTCATTGTCCGTGGTCCGACACGCACTTGGCCGGTTTTTTTATATGGCAACAATGGACTCCAGCCCCAATTTTTTTTTGTCTTGTGTTCAGATCTCGAGAATGCTACGAGCTTCGACCGCCGACTTGTTTATTTTCAGTGTCTGGTTTTTGTGTTCAGTCAACGCACGCCCAATTTAAAAAAATGGTATTGATAGTGTCTTTATTTCGTAACAATAAGGACGGTTTTGTCGTTCCAGTGTTTCTACTGACTTGCGGTTGGCCGTACCAACGACTTGTTCAGAACATCGGATACAGTCCAGACGCTATGCGAGGCCATTACTCGTCAAGACTTAACAAAGTACAATCTTTGTTCGTTTTATTTATTCATAACATCACGTCTGTAATCCCCGAAGGGATAGGCAGAGGTGTAGATACCTAATTAGTACACACATTTCGCTAGCTATGTTGAAGTTCCATGTAATCTAATTAGTACACCCACATTTCGCTAGCATGTTGCAGTTCCATGTAATCTAATTAGTACACCCACATTTCGCTAGCTATGTTGCAGTTCCATGTAATAGGAGGCGAGCCTTTTGCCATCAACCAGGCACAAATTCAAACTTCGAGCTGCTACTGGGAAATGTCTGATGGGAAAAGCCCAATGACACTTTATTCCACTCTGGGAATCGAATCCAGGACCACATGCTCAGCAGTAGCGCTTGTGAACCATTCGGCCAAAAATTCAGTCAATTCATTCCATTACATGGTAATTGCTGTTTGCTAAAGTAAGACTAATGGATTTGCGCATGTCGTTTTGGTAGTTCATGGCCAACCACTTGAGTACAGCCGTTCGATTCTGTAAAAATATCACCGTGAAACTTAGGTGAAGTGAGCGTGAAGTGAGCTGTCAATAGTGTTAATCCCTAGCATCCTGTCCGGTCGATTCTGTGGCAGTGACAGCTCACTTCACGCTCACTTCACCTAAGCTTCACGTTAATATTTTTACAGAATCGACCGACAGTTCGAGTGGTTGGCCATAAACTACCAAATCACAGTTTTGGTAGGTAAAATAAATTATTTTGAGTGCAGATATTCTATTACAATTTAACCAGATATATTCATAAAGATATAAATATTCTATATGTGTAACAAATTCGTATTGTAGGGCTATTCTGTGAGCTAAGCAAATTCTGAGAAAAAATAACAACGTTCAGGTAAAATACCGCAAATTTATTGCCTATAAAAACCCTGGCGAATATACTTTAGGTTGGATATCTAACACGAACTGGTTGTGAACTAAATTAAAAAAAAAAAAACAAGAAAAAAGTATCAAGAAAGCAAGATTTGGCGACAAAAAGAACAGAGTGATTCAATTCATTGCAAGTTTTAAAGTTCTATTCTGGATGCTATAAACTGCGAGCAAGCAATTCAATTCACTTTTTAATATTTGTTGAACTAGATTTACCGGTAAAGAAGAAACAGTTGGGGTATCAATATGTTACCCTGATGAACACCTTCATATATTTAACGTTATGGATTTTCGAACTTCAAAGGCAACATCCCCTTGTCTTAAAATCATCATCATGAAGGAATGGACTACGCCTCCGCCTAATCTCAACTAACCTAATGCTAAAAACACCATTGCCTAGACATAGCTAACAGTATCGTAAGCCTGGTTGAATAACAACAAAATTTACTGCAGACCAGCGGGTTAATTGCATAACGCACTAACAGTAGCAATGGCTTTCATTTTGACCGTTCAACAACATTCATTGCGTTATTTACGTTGTGGAGGAGACAAATTTTGGGAACATATGAAGCAATGGATTAGCAATAACCTTCAAAAATCATTCAGATTGTGATTGAAAGTGTGTTACTCAATTAGGTTGCTGTACCTATAGTATTTGTATTGTAAGTTTACCATACCTAACGGACATATAATTGAAAGATGTAACTGTATTTATGAGATATGAATGAAATATTATATTATTTTCGTCGTTTGAAATATGTGACGTCATAGTACGAATAACCCGCCAAGCATTTAGTTCATTCAAGCATTAAGAATGATAGTACTTATTGGGAGTTCAATGCGTCTACGAACTCCTCCTACAAATACAGTACGACACAAAAATTACATCGATCTATCGAAGGACCAAAACTAGTAATAGCAATCAATTTCATTAATTGCCCTCGCCCCTGTCCTATCAGGTTTTTACACCTCAAGTCATACTAGTTGAAAAATTATCCTAATTATTTGGCGGATATTGCCAATGGAACTTTTGTCTCATTGACTGGTTTATTTACGAACCTGGAGAAATCCTTGTCAGTTTGTAGAGCTTCCTCGCCATGCCCGAGACGCAGCAAGTGTCGTTCGTCCACATCCAACTCTGCTACTTTTTCGAACAGCTGATTTAGCGCTTGGTTACTATGGGTCACGACCAGGTTGCGTTGCCACGGGAAATTGTGGTACAGATTTGATATTATCTGAACGGCCACATCGGTTTTACCTGTCATAAAAAGTTTGTATTAGTCGTTTCGTTATGAGTCAGTTATGGTTAATGTAAGATAAGTAGATGAACCCAATTTTAGCAAATTGATAACCGGGATTTTTATTTAAGTGTTCAAATAGTCAACAAGTTGGAACACTCATACATATTTAGAGAAGACCTGAAGAAAAATGAAACTTTCGGAGATAGAAAATGGAACTCTTCAATGGAAAGAAAATCAACGGCGATGCCACTCAACTTAGAAATATAAAACCAACTAAAAAAACAATATGAAAAGAACATAAGCACTAACTAAAAGTAATGCAATGTGTAAAACAGTTCTGGAAGTCGATGTCAAATAAGTTCATCGCAATTTAGTCGATAAAAATTGGGTTTTACTCTGTCATCAAGACGATATTAGGTACCTATTTAACAAGATCTCTACTGTGTTTGGGTATTCCCTAAACGTGCATTGGTGAACTCAATAGTGATGATGTCTAAAAAAATTTTTTTAGTCCGTCTTTGAGATTTAAAAAAAATATTGGACATCTAAAGATTACGGCGATTCATTGAGGTATAATGTGCCATGACGTCACGAGTATGTAGATTTTATACGTACTAGTGACGTATCGACCCCTACTCCCCAAATTAAAATGCGTTTTATCTAAGTAGTTTTTTATTAATATGATAAAGCAAAAATACGTGTCTAATATTTTTTATTATCTGACTGACGGACTAATTAGAATTTCATTTTTTTTACCCAGGCATCATCCCTATTGAAACCATTTAAAATCAACTAAACCAGAACAACAAGGAACAATGAACTTCCTTATACAGAGCATTCCTTATAGAGTGCATTGTCCTTATCAAACGATAAATGGAACTGTCAAACGTATTGCGATTAAAAAAGGCCCTAAATAAATAAAGAAAAAAAAAACACGATAAGGAAGAAAACTAACCTGTAAGCAGGTAACGGATTTTATGCTCGAAGTGAACGATAAGGCCAGCCCCCAATTGGATATGACTTTTTTATCGTACGCGTGAACATATGGCAAAAAAATCGTTCTACTTTTGTATGACACTAGTTGAATTGAATAAAAAATATCTCAATTTGTTCGGATTAATGTCGGACGTCGAAACTATATGCGTCTAGGATAGATCAAACTCAAACTCAAAGCATTTATTTCAAATAAACCAATTACAGGCACTTTTGAATTGTCAAGGGGTCGGTCAGTCAAAAAGATGATTCGTATACATATACAAGCTTAGTTTTTGTTTACCCTAAACCTCTTAAGGGGTCATTGTACTCATCATTATGAACAACTTTCACTACGGGAGCAACGCTTAAATCTCGAAAAAAAAATCAGCTGTTCCCTACGTTTCGACGAGCTACGCGAACATAAACAGCTGATTTATTTATCCTAAATTATTTGGTGTCGGCGCAACATGCCTTCCTCTTCCAAACATCTATACCAGGACCAGCCCTCATCTCAGTGGTAACCTTCCTTTCTAGTCGTATGGCTTTTCACATATCTTCCATATTTCCCTTGGTCTTGCTCTACTTTTCTAACCATTCCCTTTACCCGACACATTGGATGGTAAAATTGGTTGTTTTTATGTGCGACTGGCCTAATGTGGTGGTGATGGTGTTTTTTTTCTAGTTTTTGTTACACAGTTAATACAAGCTAATAGGGGATCGCGTGAAAGTGGAAGAAAGACATCGAAATCAGTAAAACAGCATTTTGTGAATTGCAGATTTTGTATCAACTTACCTGTCCCGGGTGGTCCTACTACTAGGGTTAGTCCTGGTTGCATCCCGGACCGGATTGCCTCAACTTGCGTAGGTGTGAATGGTATCGTATTTCTGAAATAAAAAAACTTATGAAAAACCACGTTCACGATAATACGGTGGGTTTTACCGCAATTTTATTTCGAAGTATGAATTCAACGAGTTATCTAGCTTATCGTATTCTGGGTAGAACTGCTTGGGGAATACACAACTTCTTTGTGTAGGGGGATATCGGTTACATGGGCTCAAGAACAAGGACCTCGTTTAAAATAAAAGAAAAACAAAGCCCTTCTGTCTGTATGACCCGTAATTGAAAACGTTTGTTCAATTAGCGAGATATTTCTTTCATTCGGGCGGTCAGCAACGAAAGTCGAGTTCAGCGTTCAGCACTACATACATTTAGGTACAGGGTTATTTTAAATTGGCTAGCTAAGCTCCGCAGACGCGATGGGTATACAGTATCCATATCTAAACACGTTAACATAAAACAATTTTTCTCAACTCATACTTCAAGTAACACTAACAGCGGTCGTTGACCTCCCAAAAAAACATTTAAAAAAATATTTTTTGTTTTACCGTGTTTAGATATCGAACTGATCGCTTATTAGTTTAGCTAGCTAATTTATAATAACCCTGTATAGCTAAGACTTTATATTATTTTATTTTTACATCAGTTCCAATTTTGTTAAAGTATTGTGCTCAATAAAATTATGAAATATGAAATGTTTATCGACTTTCGTTTGCTGACGTACAATGTCTGACTGGAAAAACCACTCAGTTGCATGTGGTCCGATAACGTTAAAATAATTGCCATACGATAACTATTATCAAATTAATTAGGTAAGAATAAGTTAATTAAAATATGCTGTTGTTACAACACCGGAAACTGTCTAATTTACGTCGAATTTTAGTCTAACTTTGCATTAATTTAAAACAGCGACTTTTTCATTTAACGTGTAGGGTACAAGGGACAAGGGGACAAGGGAGTATGTTAAAACGTATACCGCGATAAGTTCACCCCCGCGTGTACGTTTTTTTTAAGAAATCATCTAATTTAATTTTAAGTGGTACAAAAAAATATTAACAGATATGTATGGAGTTCTGTCGAAGAGATTAGGTATCAAAAAGGTAAAAAAAAAACATTTTCGTCCACGGAAATTTCGATAAAAATAAAATTACGATTTTTTTTTAATTGTACTTCAAGCAACATTATGAACAGCAGTTTTTTTGCATTAAATTACTTAATTAAATATTTAAATACGCTGTAGCGGCATCTACATCGCTACATGCGAACTACGCATCAAAGACCTGACGTCACACAAATCCTGCATCGCGCAATTAAAGTTTACCGCGCGATGAACATATATACAAGCATCCCGACTTCAACCTCTGGGCAGTTGCCCGCCAGACACGACACCCGTCTGGTCGGAGGATCCTCCGAGCGAGAGGGTGTGTCAGACTTTTACTGACTAAAACCCACCCGTGTTCCTTCCGTTGCCTGTGTGCCGGGGCCGCGATATCCCTTTCGGAAAAACCCGCAACCCCAGCAGGCATTGGTCTTTCGACCCCGTCGGTTGGTGCTGACATCTCTTTGAGGCGCGCGTGGAACACAACGCGCCGTCGACACGGGCCTGGTCCTTATCGGACGGCGAGCTGCCCATTGCTCACCGTCCGCAGGCCCGCGCCTACGGTGGCCGGAAGTCGGCTTTCGACTCCCGACGCCTGGGGCGTCTCCTGCGGCGACTAGGGCCGCGAGGGCGTGCAGCTTGCATCTCCCTCCCGCGCTCCGCCTCCTCCTTCGCGAACATAACTGCTTCGCAGAAGGAGGTGACGGCCTCCCATGCACTCTCGCTCCGAACCATGGCCTGAACCAGGGCCGGACGCGAGAGATCGCCGCCGCCGATCGCCTCCGTGAGGACACGGCGGTGCTCCGCCCAAGCCGGGCAGACCTCCACCGTATGCTCCACCGTGTCCTCTGGGCGATCCACACAGTGGTGACACCCGGGCGTTTCCTCCCGCCTTATGCGGAACAGGAACCTCCCGAAACAGCAATACACCAGCAATATACCCTTAATATCTTTATTTAAAACTTCAACTCTCGAAAATTCGCTCGGTCACAGCGTTAATTCTATAGCGTATAAGCAGCGACCACATGGCCATAAAAACGAACGGCCATGTGGTGTATTTATGCGCTGTTTTTTACTTAGATGTTGTGTCTATTTATAGCCATGTACGCTGCGTTGCTATCGGTAACATTTTTTTAATAAATATAAACCCGTTTCGTAAACATATGTATAACTTTACATGCGTATATGACACGGATCGATCGATAATATTTGCACATGCGAACGTAATCTTCTGTAGAGTCAGCAACAAAAGTCGGCTAGCACAGACATTGAACTACAAGATACTGCAAACTCTTGACCGTTAAAAGAAAGGTTGACAATCAGTGTACATATGGAATAATTGTGTAACAATTTGGTTGAAATCTAAATCTAAAGGTAATTTAAGGACTTTATATTTCTGCTTTGAGTTTTATTTTAATGAAATTATATTTAACTTCGAGGAAAACATTAAACAACTAGGACTTTTTTTTTAAACTTCTTTATCATCGTTGTGATTTGAAAGTCGATGAAACGAAAAAGAGACACATAAATTCATAAGATTTAACTTGGGAGAAAATGAGATAGGAAGCATTATACAGTGTTTCTTATATTCGTGGTTCTCTGCTTCGTACCCCCTCCACTGGTGATTACCAAGGCATAGTGGGAGTTTGCTTGGGCCTAAATTTTTGAAGGTTTCACTTCTACCACGTGTGAATTGCACACATGTTTTTTATTTATGACCGCCTTCTCCTTCAATTGTGGACCGATTTTGAAAATTCTTTTTTTTAAACCTCCTTGTACAGTACAACTATTGTGTAACGGCAACTGATAGAAATCCGACCACTGACAAAACACGAAGTTTGCCGAGGGACATTAAGAAAATAATTGTACTGTACATATTTTCAGTGAACTACGAAATATCACGGTGCAGCTCATAAAATATAAAGTAGCAAACAAAAGTGGATCTATTGTTGAACCTTGTGGTTCTTGCCTCTTGCATCACGTTCCTGAATAATTTATTTAAAAAAAGAATTTAAAAGGTCAAAAATTTGTCCGTAACTGATAAAATGTTAAGTGATATAATCTGTTTAGTCATCGACTCAGTTGAAAGTTTTGGACGAGTCACAGATTAAAACGGAACACTGTGGCCCAACGTATTTCTTTTTTTGTTCTAATATTTGAATACTTATACTAGTTAATTCTTTACTATCGGTTAGTGGTAACGTGATAAGAACGCAAACTACATTTGTAATAATCTTTACGGTAATGTAAACTTTAGTCTTCTTAGTTGATAATACAACAAGATAAAGAGCTATTGCGGCTATGTATAATACTAGTGTTTATTTTAGATTAACATAACAATCTGTCATCGACATCATCAGATCAATGAATGAGTTACTTACTTTTTGGGTTCGTTGGATAAGTAAGGACCTCTTTTGGGCTGTACGTGCGGTTCTACGAGGATCACCTTCCGGGGCTCGTCTTCCTCCATGGCATCCTCACCATGCTTTTGCTTCTCGAGAACATTCTCGAACGTTACTCTGTCATAAAAAAAAAGAATATATAGGTTTGACGAAGGTCCCGAAGTCCCATCCATGGGACTTAAAGACTTGAGAGGTAGATAGTAATGGTTCTAGTAGGTGGGAGCTAATAGAAAAAGGCCTATTCAATAATACATAGTAGATCAACTAAACGTAGGCTATATCGTCTTCAGCGGATTAGTCATAGCTAATTGCGGCGATCACATAATAAACCACCTTTTTATTTGATGATTTAATGAATTTAATGACGCAAAAAGTTCTAAGTAACTTGAGGGACATGCGCTAAGGTAGCCTGCGAAATTATAATTTGCTTGCGTTTTTTGCAAATAGAAGCCAGTGTCTAGTTGTATGTTCATTAAAATATGATTCGCAACGATGAAAAATTTACAGAATTATAATCAAGGGAATCATCAATACACCTCCAGTTCAAATCGCTTTAGCCTTAATGTGGACATTTACGCTAGTGCTTCTCCTGATAGAGACAATTAATTGCAACCTTTGACACAAATGTAATATCCAAGTAGGAATGAGTGTATCGTAGTTTAGTATTGCTCAATCAATCAAAAATGCGAATATTTAGTATATTATTTATTCTCAACTAGCGAGAAGCGACCCGCCCCTATTCCGCACGGGTGCAATGTACTGATGCATGTCAACATCCAAATGTCCATACGGTTAAAAACAAAATGCAGTATGAAACTGCCAAGAAACTGCCGGATGATCCCAAATTATACAGTAACAACATATCGTCCTGATCATCGCCGTGTGAACGGGCCTTACAATAAAAAAAACAAAAGTGGTCTATTGTCTATGGATGGTCCCACTATTTAAAAAATTGAGAGTTTTTCTCCATTTGTGGAGTTTGGACGTCCAAATAGTGAACCACCAAACTTTATTAATTCAATTCACAAATTAATTTCAATAATCGCAGTTCCCTAATAGCCGAGGAAAGGTCATTGACACCTGTCAGTCATGGCGCCACGTCGCGCAACGTGTGTTATTATTATTTTACTGCGCGTAATTTTAAATCTGTGATATCTTTTATACATAGTATTCATTTAAATGATGTAATATCCAGGTATTTTAATCTTAATTAAATGGGCAATTTTAGTATTATATACTGGCCAAAATAGCTTTGGAAATAACGATCTTTTCATTATGAAATTCTGAAAGATAAAAATGGTTACTCTGGGTCATCCTTAGAAAATAGACATAAATGTATGACATAAATCCGTTGCGTATTTTAGAAGAACAACGCGGACATACATAGACTAAAGCGAAAAGCGACTTTGTTTTAAGTATAAAATTTTATTAATAATTAAAGATAAAGATTACAACAAATTATTAATAACTGAGATGACAGCAGTGGTGGACTATGTGTAATGAACAAGTATGTCATGTTTACTACTCAAAATGATTTCAAATATAAATGTCTGTAAGCTAAAACTGCAAGGTGACTAGATATTTGCAATGCATTTCTAGGAAGTTAATGTGGCTAAAATTTGCAGTATATAACAGTCGCTCAATTAACGTGAAAGAAATTCAATAATTTCAATATCATCAAATTTGGTCCTCAAATTTTTGCAAGTTCCGTAGAGAAAAATGAACAGATGGTACCTACCTACTAATAAAAAAAGGGATTTTTTACGAATGTAATTTTCCAGTCGTTTTAGTCGCCAAGTTATTATTTGGTTATTTTATCAACAATATCTAACCGCAAACAAAATCACGCTCATACTAATTGGTAAAACCGCTTCAAAAAAAAAAAACATCTGAATTTAAATCTATTTATATAAAAATGAATCCCTATTTTTCTGGTCACGCCATAAATTGAGAACGGCTGCACCAAATTGGATAATTCTTTTATGTTGTGTTCGTTATTCTCAGGATAAGGTTCCTAGGATAGGTAGGTCAAGGTAGGGTAGGTAGGTGAGAAGGTATGTAAGTAGGTATGTAGGTAGGTGATTATTTAGGTAGGAAGGTAGGTAGGTGTAGGTAGGTAGGTATGTAGGGTAGGTAAGTATTTAGGTAGGAAGGTAGGTAGGTGTAGGTAGGTAGGTAGATAGGTAGGTAGGGAAGGTAGGTAGGTAGGTGTGGGTAGGTAGGTGTGGGTAGGTAGGTAAGTAGGGTAGGTTGGTAGGTAGGTAGGGAGGTATGGTAGGTAGGGTAGGTAGGGAAGGTAAGTAAGTAGGGAAGGTAGGTAAGTAGGGTAGGTAGGTAGGAAGGGTACCTACCCTTACCCTACCTCCCTACCTACCTACCTAGGTAGGTAGGGAGTATTAATACTACAGTTTGGAGTTTATAAGAAGACAGCCTTCGTACATACTACAAACTGTAGATATTAATTATTTTGGCCTATAATTCCAGAAACGTTGGCAAGAATCTTGTAATGTTTGGTAGCGTGTTTCAAACCGAAGAACCCTAAAACATTGAATCATTAGAAGAGCTCAAACTTGTTTAATCATGCTGAGACTAAATTGCATGATTAAGACCAGTCACGGCTCTCAAAGTCACAACATGATGTAAATAGTCATCGATTTTTTACTGGTTCTAACTTTAAAGCTAGGAACTTACTTGAAAGGTCTGACTAGTTTTCTAGGATCGTCAGTCTGCACCTTGATTTCGTATCCCGGGAAGCTGTTCCGTAGGTGTTCCATGTCCAAGAAAGTGTCGTTGAAGTCCAGTGTAGGGATCTCATTTGGCATTCTAAAACAATTGTTTTTATTAAAGTTTATTTATTTACAAGCAGGGTGCCCGATGGGACGAAGATCTTTAAAAAAAATCATCCCCTATTTAATAATGGGGTTATTAAATAGGGGATGAATTTTTCAGGGCGACAAATTTTCAAATATCCTTTCTTAGTGCCTAATTTCTCCTAATTTCATAATTTAGACCCAGTGATTTAGGCTGAGTGCTGTCTTTTAATGAATGAATGAATTTCAGATTTTCAAATGTAATTATTTTACTTTAACATGAAACGGCTATCCGCCAATTACATAGAAATTGTATTGTTCGAGCTGCGTCGCGTTGTCGCGTCGCGCTGGTCAGTACGAGCCTTTAGCGTCCAAGCAGGCGTTGAGCGCAGAGAGGGTGCGAGGGACAGGGGACTGCGCTCGCGCGAAGGTGTGACAGGCACGACGAATAATCGATGCCTTTTTTTTTTTTGTTTTTTTTTTTTAGGGTGGGAAATCATCAAATGACTTCTCCCGCTCTGGGCGGAGCGAGAGAGCGTGTCAGATTTAAACTGACTAAAACCTACCCGTGTTCCTTCCGTTGCCCGTGTGCCGGGGCCACGATATCCCTTTCGGACAAACCCGCAATCCCAGCAGGCATTGGTCCTTACGGACCCCGTCAGTTGGTGCTGACATCTCTTTGAGGCGCGCGTGGAACACAACGCGCCGTCGACACGAGCCTGGTCCTTATCGGACGGCAAGCCGCCCATTGCTCACGGTCCGCAAGCCCGCGCCTACGGTGGCCGGAAGTCGGCTCTCGACTCCCGACGCCCGGGGCGTCTCCTGCGGCGACTAGGGCCGCGAGAGCGTGCAGCTTGCATCTCCCTCGCGCGCTCCGCCTCCTCCTTCGCGAGCATAACTGCTTCGCAGAAGGAGGTGACGGCCTCCCATGCACTCTCGCTCCGAACCATGCACTGAACCAGGGCCGGACGCGAGAGATCGCCGCCGCCGATCGCCTCCGTGAGGACACGGCGGTGCTCCGCCCAAGCCGGGCAGACTCCCACCGTATGCTCCACCGTCCTCCGGGCGATCCACACAGTGGTGACACCCGGGCGTTTCCTCCCGCCTTATACGGAACAGGAACCTCCCGAAACAGCCGTGTCCGGTGAGGACCTGCGTCAGGCGGAAGGTGAGGACGCCGTGGCGCCTCTCTGGCCACTCCTCAAAGAGGGGACTTATCGCCACAATTGTAGCGTGACAATCGCACTCTCCATGCCGCCATGAGATCCCGCCGGAGCTCTGTCCGCTGTGCCGTGATTTCTCGCGGCAGCGGAGTTACGCCTTGGCGTTTCACCTCCTCGCGACACTCCCAGATGTGCGCGAGGACTTTTGCCTCCAGATCCCATGGCGGTAGTGCGGCAAGAAGGCTCGTCGCTTTACGGGAAACCGTGCGGTATCCTCGGACCAGCCTAATGGCCATGACCCTTTGGGACGCGTTCAACCGCTGGGCCGGTCGCAGCCTCAATGAACGAGCCCACACCGGTGCCCTGTAAAGGGCCATGGACCGCACGATCCCCGCGTAGAGCCTCCGGCAGGAGGCGTTTGGACCCCCTAGATTGGGCAGAAGCCGCTTCAGAGCAGCCCCACTGGGCACGCCACAATTGTGGCGATAAGTCCCCTCTTTGAGGAGTAGCTTGAGAGGCGCCACGGCGTCCTCACCTTCCACCTGACGCAGGTCCTCACCGGACACGGCTGTTTCGGGAGGTTCCTGTTCCGCATTAGGCGGGAGGAAACGCCTGGGTGTCACCACTGTGTGGATCGCCCGGAGGACACGGTGGAGCATACGGTGGAGGTCTGCCCGGCTTGGGCGGAGCACCGCCGTGTCCTCACGGAAGCGATCGGCGGCGGCGATCTCTCGCGTCCGTCCCTGGTTCAGGCCATGGTTCGGAGCGAGAGTGCATGGGAGGCCGTCACCTCCTTCTGCGAAGCAGTTATGTTCGCGAAGGAGGAGGCGGAGCGCTCGAGGGAGATGCAAGCTGCACGCCCTCGCGACCCTAGTCACCGCAGGAGACGCCCGGGCGTCGGGAGTCGAGAACCGACTTCCGGCCACCGTAGGCGCGGGCTTGCGGACGGTGAGCAATGGGCGGCTCGTCGTCCTATAAGGACCAGGCCCGGGTCAACGGCGCGTTGTGTTTGACGCGCGCCTCAAAGAGATGTCAGCACCAACTGACGGGGTCGAAAGACCAATGCCTGCTGGGGTTGCGGGTTTGTCCGAAAGGGATATCGCGGCCCCGGCACACAGCCAACGGAAGGAACATGGGTGGGTTTTAGTCAGTAAAAGTCTGACACACCTCGCTCTGCCCAGAGCGGGAGTAGTCATTTGATGATTTCCCAAACTCAAAAAAAAAAAAAAAGGGCAGGGTATTGAAGGCATTGGCGATGTCAAGAGACACCGCAAGACTACCCCACCCCGGGCAACAGCATCCCCCGTCGTGAGGGCTCGAACGCGCATGATGGCATCCACCGTAGAGCGCCCCTTGCAGAAACCATACTGGCTCTCCGCCAAATCCGGCCCCACTCGCACCAGCTGCCCGATGGAGTATGTTCCCCTCGCGAAGGGAACAGAGTGCTCACCACGTCCTCCACGAGCTGGGACCGGAGACTCTGCGTTAACGGGGGAGCCCATGGGCGGAGCTTATCTCGCACCCATTTATATGGGTGTCCCCACGGATCTCTGTTCAGAGTCCGTATCCGGCGGGCGGATACGGAGCCTGCGGTGCCTGGCGTACAGGTGGCGCGCAGCAACGCACGCCGCGCGTTAAGTGGTCAGCTCACGCGACCACCAGCACACCTGGCTCTGAGCACGTCCGGGCTGGACCCGGGGCATTGCCACGTCACATATTTCGGACATGGCCTCCCGGAACCACTCCGTCTCGTCGTTGATGTCGGCAGGCCTGTCCGGTGATGACACCCAGGCCTGCACGATCGTGGCTTCCAGGAGGAGCTCCCGGTCCAGCTGCTTCAGCGCCCACCGCGGACCACTAGGGGTCTGTCTGACCGGCGTGCCCGAGGTCTGGGCGGAGACGTCAAATCGGATGTACCGGTGATAGGAATAGGTCTCCACCCCCTCCATGACGCGCCAGTCGATGACACGCGGCGACAGAGCGGGGCTGGCGAACGAAATGTCCCCCACTGACTCGCCCCGCATCCGCACACACGTGGGGACAGAACCCCGGTTTAGGACGACCAGGCGCGACTCCAGAGCCCAGTCCTCCACCATCATGCCCCGTGTGTCCGTTAACCGGGAACCCCAAGCCACGTTCTTGGCATTGAAGTCCCCGAGGACGATCACTGGGAGGGGATGGTACCCGACGACGACGACTCTCAACTCCCCAAGGGAGTTGTGGAACTCGGCGAGAGTTCGGTTCGGGGAGAAGTACGCTCCCACCACGACAATCTCCCCGAACCGTGCTGCCACGCAACCCCGTCCCCTCTTGACGGCCTCGAGGGACGGGGTACCGGAGGCAGCCGACGAAATAATGGCCACAGAGCCGCTCAGGTCCTCCACCCAGTAATCCCTGGGCGGGACAAAGTACGGCTCAGCGACCACGGCGATGTTAATCGACCACTGCGCCATGCTCTGGAGCAACAGATCCTGAGCTGCAGCGCAGTGGTTGATGTTCGCAAGGAGGAGGCGTAATGGACCTATTGGCAGTCCATTTTAGCCCCCCCCCCACTCGAGACCCGCGTGAGGGCCCTGCCACGGCGGCAACGGCGGCAGCGGCGGCGACGACGGTGGAAGCGGCAGCGGCGGCGATAGTAGTAGCGGCGGCGGTAGTAGTAGCGGCGGCGGTAGCAGTAGCAGCGGCTGCGGCGGTGACGGCGGTGGCGGAGGGCATGCCACTTTTTTTTTTTTTTTTTTTTTGAGGATTGGAATTCATCAAATGACTTCTCCCGCTCTGGGCGGAGCGAAAGGGTGTGCCAGACTTTTACTGACTAAAACCCACCCGTGTTCCTTCCGTTGCCTGTGTGCCGGGGCCGCGATATCCCTTTCGGACAAACCCGCAACCCCAGCAGGCATTGGTCTTTCGACCCCGTCAGTTGGTGCTGACATCTCTTTGAGGCGCGCGTGGAACACAACGCGCCGTCGACCCGGGCCTGGTCCTTACCGGACGGCGAGCTACCCATTGCTCACCATCCGCAAGCCCGCGCGTACGGTGGCCGGAAGTCGGGTCGTGACTCCCGACGCCCGGGGCGTCTCCTGCGGCGACTAGGGGCGCGAGGGCGTGCAGCTTGCATCTCCCTCGCGCACTCCGCCTCCTTCTTCGCGAGCATAACTGCTTCGCAGAAGGAAGTGACGGCCTCCCATGCACTCTCGCTCCGAAACATGGCCTGAACCAGGGCCGGACGCGAGAGATCGCCGCCGCCGATCGCCTTCGTGAGGACACGGCGGTGCTCCGCCCAAGCCGGGCAGACCTCCACCGTATGCTCCACCGTGTCCTCCGGGCGATCCACACAGTGGCGACACCCGGGCGTTTCCTCTCGCCTTATACGGAACAGGAACCTCCCGAAACAGCCGTGTCCGGTGAGGACCTGCGTCAAGCGGAAGGTGAGGACGCCGTGGCGTCTCTCTAGCCACTCCTCGAAGAGGGGACTTATCGCCACAATTGTGGCGTGTCCAGAGGGCTTGCCCCTGGATTTGCCTTTGGCGGGTTGGGCGCAGGCCTTGCTCCCAATCCGGTGCTCGGCCGGCTTGCCAGCCGCCGCACATACGGCGCAGTATGCCGTGGCTTCGCACGTGCCTTGTGACCGGGCTGCACCAATAGCCTTTGGCCCTCCCCAGCGATTTTCCTGGCCGCCGACACGGGGCAGCTCACCGTTACGGCATCCCCGTGAAGCCAGGACGGATGGTGCCTGCCCTAACCTGCTCGGCAGAGCACCCCCCATTCCTGACGACAGCGGCCACCACCTGTTCCTCCGCCACTGAGTCGTCCAGGCCCGAGATGCGCATGTCTACGCACACTTGGTGAGCCTGGACACTCGGGCCGGGTCCGCATTTAAGGACGCCCTGAGCTTTTCAGCCAGGGCGTCAGTGGCCGGGCCACTGGCCACTCCGGGGAACTCCAGCATCCGGGCCCCAGTCGCAGTGACCCTAACTCGGATGCCCTGAGTGGCGCCGATCTCTTTGAGATCCACCGCCGCCCCAACCTTGGAGAGCACGTCGCGGTAGTACACGCCCTTCTTCCCCGCTTCTGGCTGTAGTGTTATCACTACAGCTGCGGACTTCGGGGCGCGGAGCCTAGGCGCGACGCGTTGCTCCTTGCGCCGCTGCCGCCTCGCCTTCTTTTTGGCCGCCCTTTTGGAATCTATGTCTCCTAAGGTTGCGTTTCCACTGAAGCATCGACCAATCAATGGTTGTAATCCTCATGGCGTCTCTCGTCACCTCTGTCATTTCTGCATGTCTCCGCTCACCTCAGCTCGTCCCCGCTTCAGTGGAAATGCACGTATTTTACCGGGGTATAAAGTTGGGAGAGGTCGTCATGCAGCTCGGGAGCATCGGTCGGCATGATCGGGCAAGTAAGCTGTCTAGAAAGGAGAGGAACCTACACAAAATGTTACCAAGAGAAAGTTGGTTACCTGGTGTAGTGAGCCTGGCCAGGGTCTCCGTATCCGAGCACGATATCATGAAGCCACTCGGGAACAACGCATTCTGTATTCATCAGCTCTCGGATGGTCTCCAGCACGGCCTTGAAGTTGTTCTCTTTAGGTTTGCGCCTCATCACAATGTTGAACGTTTCGTATACGTCCTGTATAAGATAATATGAAATGAATTAAAGCTGTAACTTGCAAGTCTCAAATGATAAACTAGGACTATCGAAGTATTAATTTTTACTTCGATGGTCCTAACATGATTTGTGACTTCAAGTTACAGCTTTAGCTATATGTAAAGCAGGCACGCCCTTTATTTATGCCTGGAAAATAAAAACCCAAATATTATTATTATTATATAATATTTGCGTGGATGATGATGAAAAGTTGAAAGGAAATCGTTTGGCCTGGTATGGGCATGTGATGAGGAGAGAGGAAACGCATGTGACTAAAAGAGTGATGAATATAAATGCTGATGGATGGAGTGGGAGAGGAAGGCCTAAGAAAAAGTGGATGGAGTGTGTGAGGAATGATATGAAAGAGAAGGAAGTGAATGATAGCATGACAGTTGATAGGGGAGAATGGAAAAAGAAAACGTGTTGCGCCGACCCCAAGTAACATGGGACAAGGGCAGGAAAATGAATGAATATTTGCGTGGATGTGACGCATGTTTTCCCCCAAACTGTTTATTTTCGTGTTTTGTTCTTACCTTGCGTCATGTGTACCGCAAATAAACGTATTTTCTTTCTTTCTTTCTTTCAAATAAAAGCCTTATTTGGGTATTAAGTTCTGTATACGTTTTTAGTTTTTATTTTTGCTTGAGTATAGATTCCGATGTTTTTGTTGGTATATTGGCAACTGGCGTGTGCTAGCTGACATATAGCAAATAATTTAATTTAATGTTTTGTATTGCGTTATGTACATTTTTTTGCAAACTATTGTATAGAATCAAGTTTTTCCAACTGAATAGACAGTTGTGCTGCTGGGGAGTTAGTTGCGTCACTTCTTCCCAGCTAAAGCACTAGGAAGTGGTGAAGAGCGGTAGTTTTTGGGGGACTACCTTATGT
Organism: Agrochola lota; assembly: GCA_947364205.1. NCBI lineage: Eukaryota > Metazoa > Arthropoda > Insecta > Lepidoptera > Noctuidae > Agrochola > Agrochola lota. The sequence continues at coordinate 10,737,666 of OX376235.1, read as the reverse complement.
AATCCTGATGTTCGAAAAGTGCTGATTCTTGACTAGTTTGAATAAATGACTTTTGAATTTTCAACCATCATATTTTATTATTCTGTATGAACAGTCTATTTGGTTTATAGATTTATTGCAAATTCTTTCAGGCGTACGTGCTTCCATCAAGTCCATGCGATATTTGATGGCAGTCACGTACGCCTGAAAGCTTTCAAAACATTAGTTTCTATTTCAAGCGACCTAAATTTGAAGTACCCAGTTGACTGGAAAACAGGTTGGGAAAAAATATAATAAATAAGAAGAAACCTCATTTCCTTTGCTGGCGTGGTCCAGGTCAAGTCTGTACTGATTGGGGTCGAGTAGAAGGCGGAATGTTCTCGCGTCTCCTTCGAGCTCTGGCCTCGGTTCAGGTCCCTCCTCAATAACCCTACCCGAGGCATCCAGCATACCTTCCACCTCGCACCCTCTTACATACACTATGCCTGCCTGCTCGACCATGCTTTTTCTATAATCGTATTTAGTACCTGAAAAATTAGAAAATTCGGAAGCTAATACTGATAGGTTCAGAAAAACGACAGAAATTTATACTGAAATAACTACAAATTACCTATGCCCTGTGTTGGTCTCACAGTGATCAAAAAGCAAACGTCGTGTTTCCTCAAGCTTTCCCATTCGTGTTTGATCTCGTTTCTGACGCTGAGCGTGACCGTAACATCGGCGCGAACACACGAGGGAGCCTTCTCTCCGATATTGGGCTTGGCGACCTCCACAACCGCGAAGCTGGATATAGGGTGAGCCATTCGGGCCCAGCCTCCAAAATATACGCTCGTATCTTCGGCACGCCTGTGAAAATACGCTTTCATTAATAAAGAACATGTCGGCTAAACTCGGCAGGTCATTCTGAATGAGGAAGTTCTCAAACTCGTTGTTATGATACCAGAAAAAAAAATACGTACCAAGGTGCTAATCGATACACGGCATCTTCTATATCTTGGCGAATTTCATCTATAACAGAGTAAAATTGATATATTTTTGTATTGAAATTAAGAAAATTGCGAAGTCAAAGTTAAAATATTTGGCACTTCTAGCACCGGTCAGCTCATCACTAAGGCGTAAGCAAGACTGGAAGGATGTTAGGCGAGGACGTGGCGCAGATGGGACGCGGACTGACGCGGATGACACAGACGATCTACTACCCGTGAAACTTTATCGTCATTCAAATTTGATCATGAATGCGCTGCTTAAGAGCGTTTATCCTCAAAGTTGGCAACTGCGCAAATAGCTGTCAACAATATACCTGTTTTGATTTCTGGCAATATTACTGTATGTTCAAATTCAAATTCAAAAGTCATTTATTCAAAATAGGTTAAGAATCAGCACTTTTCAAACCTCAAAATTACATAAGACAGTCCCCCAAAAACGCCCACCCTTCACCACTTCCTAGTGCTTTGCTGGGAAGAAGAAGTGGCGCAACAAACTCCCCAGCAGCACAGCTGTCTCTTCAGTTAGAAAAATTTGATTCTATACAATAGTAGTTATGCAAAATAATGAACATTATGCAACGTAAAACAATAAATTAAATTTTTTGCTATATGCCAGCTAGCACACGTCAATATGAAAATAAGAATAAGAAATGTGGCTACCTAGCGAACTAGAATATTAAATGAATTGCAATTATAACATTGAACTTGATGTTGTAGCTATTTTAGATGTAAAAAAGGCATTTGGAAAGTCTAATTTTTTTTTTACATCTAATGTGTACTAAATATTCGGTGTTACGATATTAATTATTGCATTTCATAATCAATATTCTAGTTCGCTAGTTAGCCACTTTTCTATTTCCATACATAATTGTATGGAAATAGAAAAGTGGCTAACTAAATTATATTAAATATTTCTAAATTAATCAAAACAGCGAAATATTTGACAGCTATTTGCGACGTTGCCCACTTTCAGAATAAACGCTCTTAGAGTATGTGGAATGAATCCCTCGGATGGAACTTCACGCCACGAGGAGACACGTCTGCGCCAAGCCTGTATGTGCAATTTTGTATGTAAGTACAATCAAGAGGTAAGTAGTATGTAAAAAAACGTAATTCACTCACATGTGCTTTCCAAACGAAATAGGTTAAAATTTCTCAGTAAATAATCGTGTAAGGTAAGGAACTGTAGGTTTAGTTTGGGCAATGCAAGGCAATTCTCTCCGCTATAGATTTCTGTTGGGACCACGTTCTCATCCCATATCACTTCCTCTGTAGGATATAGAGGCATAGAGTTCAGCTCTTCTAGCTGCGAGATACGACGCTCATGACGTGAAATCTGGTAAAAAGGAAAAATTCTGTGAGTCAACGACGATCGACGATCGACCGACGATCCAGCGATGGTCGATTATGTGTATCGTGTTAAGTGAGTATCAACGGGAATTTAAAAAAAACTCGAATTTTCTTTTACAAATTACCTTCTTGATGAAGGGGCTCATAAATAACTTTATTTTTGGAATCAATTCATGAATTTTGAATTTTGAATCATTTAAAATGAATCCTAAAAATAGATTTTTTGAATGTGTTATAAGTACATCTTACCAGTAATTCTTTGAGGAACTCTTTGTCTGTTCGATGCCAGGGGGCGTCGGTTTCTTTTCCTTCTGGCGGTACCAGATTTAGGTATGTAGCTATTGCACGCAGAGCATTTTCACTAAAAAGATAAATAGGTATTGGTTAAATCGTAATTTACTTGGATGTCAGGTCAGTAGGTATGTGACATGCGCAGTGTAGGGTTAAAGAGCGCTGACGTGCGCCGTCGCACGGTTAGGTCAGCATCGTACGATCGTCGATCGTCTCCGTCGTGCTTACGTCATGCTACCACTTCTTTCGTCGCCCCTCCCTCTGGAGCAGGGGTTGCCAACCTTTTACCGTACGGGCCCCCTTTCGCGTAAACTTTCTTTTAAAATCACTACGCCCTTGAGTTACTTTGTCGACATAAGCTGAAAAGCATAAGAATGTAAAACAAGCGAAAATGAGGTCGAAAATGTCTGCTGAGGTGGATAGGTTAGATTTTTTTAAACCATTAAAATAGAAAGAAGTCATTCGAAAAATGTTGTATAATCTCGGATTCGTTACATTTTGAAAGTTTGAAAGTTTTTTATTTCTTATTCAACAGGTTAACAAATAAGTTGTAGAGGCCTTCTTTTAAGTATATAGATACCTGTGACAGAAGACCTCCCTCTTCCAAAACTATGTGTACACATAAAAAGCCTGTTAATAACAGAATTAAAAAGTAGGTAAAAAATAAAATACAAAACTAAAACTAGAGAAATTAATAAATAATTACAATTATAATAATTAATTAGGTACTTAAATTGATAATCTCAGATACCCAATTAATTATTGTGTGTGTATGTGTGTGTGTGAAGGTGTTTGTGTGTGCGAATGTGATTTTTCTTTTGATACACACATACAGAAAAAGGAGTTAATTTGTCGATTTATGCAGAAAAGTTGCAGAATGGAACTGCCATTCTACATTCATTTTACAAGCAAAGTGAGATCGAAAATTGTAGCACGCCGCGCCGTCTTGGATAGGTTCGGTTTTCTTTAGTCCATTCATACAGAAGTAGGGAAACTTATTAAATTTTACAGTACTACCTTCAATATTATGAAACATTAGAGAAATGAAATCGGGTTTTGCGCCGCGCCCCTTCATTGATCACTCTACGCCCCCCGAGCGGGGCGCGCCGAACGGGTTCGGAATCCCTGCTCTAGAGTCCGCTCGATCGCGCTCGCAGGTCGCACACTCTCACTCGCTCACTCACTCACTCCATGCGGCCATGCCACAGGCCTGACAGGCCAGTCTGATTTTATCAACACTATATCAAAATGTTGTGTGAAATAAATTTATTAACATTAAATTGTTTCTGCATTTAACGTTATTTCACTGAATCTGTAATATTAATAAATGCTGGCTTGGTGATGTGTCTTTTGTACCTTGTGTGTATTATATAAACGGTAATTATATAATAACTATTTATTATTTAGGTACAGCTGAGCCGACAGACGTTGTAGGTACGTCAACAGCTCATACAAAATTCCCATAAATAAAAGGACGTTCAGTATTTCCTGAATTTCGACATTTGACCGGGAAATTTTTCCAATTTTTCTTTTCATAAAAACCGGTTTGATCTATTACGAACATTTTAAAATAAAAATGACCAAATCGGTCTGGCGGTTATTAAATATAGGTTTATGTAGATTAACATTTGAATGACAAAATGTAATTTTGAATGAATTGTATACCATCAGACCAACCTTAAGTTTCCGAAATGTTTTTCCAACGATTGTCTCGTGTCCACACTGGCTACATTTGCAAGAGCAAATAAACGTAGGTCAGGAAACTTGGAAAATGCTGCTTTCTAAAAAACAGAGTACAGGATTATACAATTAATTACAAATTACGGATTAGGTAGTAAATACATTTTGTTTTCATATGTTCTTCTTGTATGCCTTACCTGCAGCGAAGTAATCCTAGAATAGTGTTGTAAAGTCATATCCCGGTCCGTCATGGGATCTCCTGTTTCATCGCTGATTTCAAACCTTGCGTAAAATTTCAACATATTCAGGAGCTGAAACAAAAACATCCTTTTCAATACATACTTACGGAGAAAGAGAACTGTACACAAACTACCTTTAGGGGTTTACGATACCATAATTTTTGGGAGGCGACGTTCTGTAGTTTCTGCCTGTCGGTTGGGAAAAGGTGTGAGTTTATGGCATGTATGTGTATTGACTGGGGAATCATGTTGCTAGTAGTACTTGCATAGTACTCTGACAGCAAGTGTGAGATCCGATCGACAGACCGGGGTAGAAGGCCCGGGTCGACGGCGCGTTGAGTTCCACGCGCGCCTCAAAGAGATTTCAGCACCAACTGACGGGGTCGAAAGACCAATGCCTGCCGGGGTCGCGGGAAAGTCCGAAGGGGATACCGTGGCCCCTGGCAACGTACAGGCAACACTGAAGGAACAAAGGTGGGTATTGGTCGGTAAGAGTCTGACACGACCTTCCGCTCCGTCCAGAGCGGGAGAAGTTATTTGATAATTTCCCACCCAAAAAAAAGGCCCAGGCAGGTACGTCATTTTAGAAAAGCTGCAATTTTGACAATGTTTATAGCACTATGGAGTCATTAACGTAGGTATGCGTATTTGCTAGCTTGACTGTTGAGTCTTTTTCAGGTATCAGGCACCAGAGGTACCACAAAATCGTTTTTACCTACGTCACCCTACTATGAAGCCATTTTTCTAGCTAATATAGGGTAAGTTATAAACTTCAGGTCATATAGAAAAACGGTAAATAAAAAAACATAATATATAAAAGCTAAATTTTTTATATGTATTTTAAAAGATATTTTTTTTATATGCTGTCTACATCACATTACAAACTAAATCATCTAACAATCATAGCTCTACAATTTTCCAAAAAGATTATTTTAGATTCATCTTGACCATGATCCTATAAACTGTTCGAAGTGGCATTTCATGTTCTGAGCACAGCTGAACTCTCGTGTCACAACAAAAAAAAAAATACACCTGCAGAATAGGAAATTCATGCAGTTGGAGGAAAAAAAAACACACCCTCATCTTAAATACACACCACACGCTGCATTTACTTGGCTTTGGCCCGTAAATGTAGCTAAAATCAACCTAAGAGCTGAGTAAAAAAACACTCTCCAAAACAATAATAATAAAATTTATTTAGTTAAGTATACAAACTTGTACAATATTTAATCTTACATAGAGGCCTCCTTTCAAGTAAAAAAATACCTGTGCTAGGAGACCCCGCTCTTCTTAGACTAGAAACAATAATAATGTAGGAATGTACATAAAAATAAATTCAACTTATATCTAGAAAGGTGTGTGAGTGTGTGTTGTGTGTGTGAGTGAGTGTCGCTTATTGCCAAGTTATCGCATGATGCTTAGTAAAAGAGTTGTTTCAATGTCGTCATAGCTTTTGCGTTTTAGCCAGTCTATTAATGAGTTTTTTACATTCTCGATAAGTCATGGGATAAATATAAAAAAAAAAAAAAATTGGTTGTAGATGGAAGCGGATTGTCTTGTGAACTGTCTTTTCGCATAAGAGGTTTAAACCGAGACTTCTGTTGCAACAAGATATTTTTTTCTTTTTTTGTTAAGACTAGAATCATAGCGAAGGGTTTTATGTAAATTCAAAGCAGCATGGAGTACGTATAATTTCCTGACTGCGGGAAGCCCATTTAGTGAGTAAAGGTTTTTAGTAGGGAATCTATACTGTTTAAAATACGTATACATAACTTTCAAGAGAGACCTTTGCGCTCTTTCCAGTTCTAGGAATTTGAATTTAGTAGCCCCGCCCTATTCAGGTATACAATACACTAGAACTGACTGGGCCAGCGATACGTATATTTGGTTTAAAAGGGTCTTTGAGATAACATGTCTTAAAGTCCTAAAAATCCAAATGAGTTTTCTGGTTCGAGACATGATCATAATTATCCGTGTGTAAATGCCAAGATAACCGTTTGTCCACCATAATACCTAAATATTTTATATCACTCACTTTTGCTATTTTATTGCAAGAACAATTTGTGCTCGTAGAATTATCACAGCTATGTATTCTAAGGTTATGATTAGGTCCAGGTTGACTGTTGTTGTAGTTAGTAAATGCTATATATTTCGTTTTAGAGGTGTTTAGTGTTAGTAAAAAAGAATTTAACCATTCAGCAACCCTTATTAGTCCCTTTTCAGCATATCTATATGCAGATTCCCAGGTATCTCCAGTGAAAACAATGTCTGTGTCATCTGCATAAGAAAAAATACGTCCATTTTCAAGCTTCATTTCGCAGAGGCTATTAATATATATTAAGAAAAGCGTAGGCCCCAGAGCACTGCCTTGTGGGACACCAAACCTTGTTTCCTATTTTTACACGTTGCTTTCTATGCTGGAGATAATCTGATAGCAGAGCCAAAGGGACTCCTCTTATGCCTATGTTTTCTAGACTACGCACAAGGTTGGGAACAGAGACGGTGTCGAAGGCTTTTTTTAGATCCAGGAAAATAGTGAGACACCTTTTTCCTGCATTCACATTTTCGACTATGTGAGAGGTTAATCCTGAAACTGCGTCTTCTGTCGATAATCGATACCTAAATCCGTATTGAGAGCCAGATATTATGTTATATTTGTTCATGTAATTTATTAGTCTACTGTTAATTAGCTTTTCTACGTTTTTTGAGATTGCAGATAAGACCGAGATGGGTCTGTAGTTGCTCACATCGTCCCTGTCGCCGCCCTTGTGTAAAGGTGTAATAATGGCTTGTTTCAGAGCGGGTGGAAAAATACCTTGAGTGAGACACAGATTAACAAGATGTGCAATAATTGTAGTACCACCACGTCATGGGTAGATTTAAGAAAAATGGTAGGTATATTGTCCCATCCAGGTGCGCTCTCTGTTTAAAGACTCATCAGTACGCCATGAACTTCCTCAGGATCAGTTTCTAGAAGCACAAAAGATGAGGCTTGTGAATCCGCTAAGTAATTAGTCTCACGATCTAGTCTCACGATCTTGCGATAGAATGGTAGAGATGATTTCCTCAGCCAGTCTTACCAATGTTAGAGAAATTGTTATTAAAGTGATTCACTGACTCATGGAAGGTTGCCTTTATCTCTAATAAGTTTAGATTTTGAGTTTTGGTTTGTTTGCGATGCGTGATATTATTTATTGCTTTCCACATTTTTTTTGTGTCATCATTTGCTTTGTCTATCTGTTCTCTGTATTTTCTTTTAGGTTTTTTAAAAAAGGTTATTGCAGTGATTACGATACCTTCTGTGTGTTATTTTTAAACCAAAAAAAACCCATTGAATGACTTTTTCATGAAATTATAACATTTGAGGCAAATCTAATATTAAAGAGATTTATTAATAATTCTAATGATTATAATTCTGTAAATACATATTTATTATAGTTGCGGATCATATTTTGATCAAGATACAACCTGACACTGACCTGTAAATTGCAAAACCGTATTAAAATTTGAATTTCGCGGGCTGCGGATTAAGGATGTTCGATTTTTTTATTTGAATCGATCTTTTGGATCGTAAATAATTGCATCGATACACGATCTGGATCGCCTGGATTTGAATCAATCTAGCAAAGATCGTATCGTAATTGTTGGCAACTCTACGACCGGTAGCAGCTAAGCAGCGCCCCTGCCGGATGAGATTGGGGGCATACTTCAATCCCCAACCCTTCCCGTTCGACACGGGATTTTAAAAGGACAATTTCCCGCACACCCTTGGCTACTCCTCTCCGCTACGTCTTCGCTTCAGTAGAAACTGTCCGCACGGCGAACATCTCCTGTAGTAAGTAAGATATAACGGCTCTATTCAATGTAAGTATGACCGATACATTAATGATAATATGAAATTTTATTATATTATTTGTTATGTGTAAAAATGTAGAGAAATTAAATAATTCATTGGCAAGTAAATTATTGTTTAAGAGTTTTAATAATATATGTGACCCAAATGAGTTCTACGCCGAGTTCTTTTCACTATTAAACAAGCAATATATTGACATATTTCCACTAAAGATTAAAACAATTTAAAAGCAGGGAAAAACTTTTTGAACTTTATGGCCTAAAGCAATATATGAGTAATATAAGCTTTCATCAGTATGTTGCAAAATATTCTAAAACTTTAAAAAGTGTGTGCAAAATGGCTAAAGCTCTTCATATTAGCAATAAAATAAAATCAGCTGATTATAAAATAAAAACTACCTGGCAAATAATAAATAATGAAACCGGTAGGGAAAAACAGCGTAATACTGAATTTAATTTAGAGACTGCACATAGCTCCATCAAGTCAGATGTAGAAATAGCTCAGGAATTTAAATACTTTTTTGCTAATAATAATAATAAACGTCGTGGTGGGGCTTGCGCGCTCTGAACTTTAGGTCTGTGCCGGTAGAGTTTACTTTGCCGGTACTGGTCTAGGATGAGGAGCCAGACCAAGAGAGCTACAGAAACCCGCAGAGCAGCATGTGGCGAACTGTTGGGCAGTAGCGACCCCACGGACCCTATCTCCCGGGAGAAATCTTGTTCCTCATCTCTGGCTTGCCTTTATTGGCCGGCTTTTTTTTTTTTTTCAGGATGGAAAATCATCAAATGACTTCTTCCGCTCTGGGCAGAGCGAGAGGGTGTGTCAGACTTTTACTGACTAAAACCCACCCGTGTTCCTTCCGTTGTCTGTGTGCCGGGGCCGCGATATCCCTTTCGGACAAACCCGCAACCCCAGCAGGCATTGGTCTTTCGACCCCGTCGGTTGGTGCTGACATCTCTTTGAGGCGCGCGTGGAACACAACGCGCCGTCGACACGGGCCTTTTTTTTTTTTTTTTCAGGATGGGAAATCATCAAATGACTTCTCCCGCTCTGGGCAGAGCGAGAGGGTGTGTCAGACTTTTACTGACTAAAACCCACCCGTGTTCCTTCCGTTGTCTGTGTGCCGGGGCCGCGATATCCCTTTCAGACAAACCCGCAACCCCAGCAGGCATTGGTCTTTCGACCCCGTCGGTTGGTGCTGACATCTCTTTGAGGCGAGCTGCCCATTGCTCACCGTCCGCAAGCCCGCGCCTACGGTGGCCGGAAGTCGGCTCTCGACTCCCGACACCCGGGGCGTCTCCTGCGGCGACTAGGGCCGCGAGGGCGTGCCGCTTGCATCTCCCTCGCGCGCTCCGCCTCCTCCTTCGCGAGCATAACTGCTTCGCAGAAGGAGGTGACGGCCTCCCATGCACTCTCGCTCCGAACCATGGCCTGAACCAGGGCCGGACGCGAGAGATCGCGGCCGCCGATCGCCTCCGTGAGGACACGGCGGTGCTCCGCCCTTTATTGGCCGGCTGGAGTGGACACTGACGAGGAACAGAGCTCCCACCTCATTCTTGCCTTAATTGGCCGGCTTGAGTGGAGATTCGCAAGAGCAAACGTGCTCGGAGGAAGGAAGTATTCCAGTTAGTGCTCGTAGGGATCTTGACCATCTTCCAGGCTCTGGGATTGTTCTGAAAGCCGTGGAATACCTTTCCACTCCTCAAGCACCTCAGGACATGTTGCCTCCTTGTCGCTACGTCACTATGTGCTAGCGACAGTTTACGGGGGCCCATTATTGAGTGTGCAAGTCACCCCTTGCCATTTTATCCGTGTATATATAAAACATTGATCAGGCAGGGGCCATAGTCCTTCCATAGTTCCAGGTCACCAGTCAACTTAAGCCACCCAAACCCATAGTCTAATATCTTTGTTTCCATATCCTGCAATAGTCCTACACCAACCGGGGGTTGTCCTTGGGTGCACTTGCATAGTGCACAAAGGGATAATCGTCAGTTGGTGCCTCATTTCAATAAAACGCCAAACGGGCCTCTGCGAGTTGGCTTCTTACGCCTTCCAAAGGTCCGGGACTCCAGGGTCCCGAGAAACGTCAAAGACCAAAAAATAATAATAATAAACATTTATTTCAGACCAGGTCCATATTTTTGTTAGTAACAATATACTTAGAAACTAATGTTTGTAGTCATCACAAGACAGATTAAACTGAGACATGAAGCCGCACCCATCTCTGCAGCATGGGGGACTCCTACCGATCTGCAAATACACACAGTATACGTAGAGTTGGAACTACCACGAACGCGAGTGAGCAGGGAGGCACATCTTTTCCTTATGACAGCGGCAAATCCATTAACCCCTAAATACTAGACTAATATTCCCCTTGAAAATACTAAAGCTTTAAATTCCTCAGCCGCGCTTTCTGCTGCCTTACTTAGAAAGAATGTAAATGCCCTTTGGAGTTTAGGTTTCGGCATACAAACCCCCAGGCTGTTATAAAAGCTTATAAAGATCTTAAAATTAAATCAACAGAAGATCTATGGGTAATGTCTGTAAAAGTCTGTGGATCTATCATCAAAACCATTGCGCCTTAATTAGATTTCAAATTTAACACCAGTTTAGAACAAGGAATCTTTCTGGATCTCATGAAACACAGTAAAGTAGTTCCTTTGTTCAAATCCGGTGATAATAAGGAACCCAACAATTATAGGCCTGTTGACACAGGCCAGAATTGACGTTCTGCCAGTTCTCAGTAAGGCGTTTAAAAAGTTGATGCTCAATCAAATGTTACGTCACTATACAAATTCCATCTTTCATGAACAACAGTACGGTTTCACCAAAGGGCGTTGTTCCACTGACGCCGGTGTCACCCTAATAAAGAACATTTTTAACGCCTGGGAAGACAAGATGCCATTGGAATCTTTTGCGACCTCTCGAAGGCGTTCGATTGCGTAGACCATGAGGCACTTCTGCTGAAACTAGAACACTATGGGATTAGGAATACAGTTCTTGATTTACTAAGATCATACCTAAAAGATAGAAAGGTTAAAGTTCAAGTAAACAGCATAAACTCATTAGAGTCTGAAATGGCAATGGGCGTTCCTCAAGGTTCAATATTGGGTCCATTCTTCTTTTTAGTTTACATGAATGATTTACCCCAATTATTTCAAAATCAACCGAAGAGGGTGTTATTTTCAGATGACACATCTTTGATCTTTAAAATAATCCGACGGTCACAAAATCGTGACGACGTGAATAGTTCTATTCTTCAGGTCCAAGATTGGTTTACGATAAATATTTTGGTACTAAATAAGAATAAAACCAAATGCATTAGATTTAAATTACCTAATGTTAGAAGTAGCGAATGTGACCCCATATTGACTGTTGGAAAACAGGAATTTATTCATCAAACGGTTTTCCTAGGAATTACGCTAGACAAGAAATTACAATGGGGACCTCATATAAAATCTCTTGCGGGGAGCTATTCTCATTAAAAAATCCTATAAAATTGGTTTAGTTGGTTCACAAATTCGCGTTTAGGGCTTGGTTACATTTACTGCTGACTGTAGTTGCCCACTCGGGATCAGATTTACGGAAAAACAATAAAGTCCAAGTCAATGTTTTTTTTCAATTAGTCACCTAAAAGGCACTTTTCAACGTCAAAACTCACAAAAACTAGAATTGATTCTAGTCGCCCCTACCAAAAGGTAGTTTTTGTATGGCGAAGAATGGGAAAGAAACTCCACCGTTACTTTTTTTAAATGTTTTCACAATATTTTGTATACATTATTTATATAATTATATGTGAAGACGATGCACCTGGAATAAGATTACTAGGTAAAAATAATGAAAAATGAAGCAATGACAGATAAATTAATTATGTTATAGATACATGGTGCTCACTACGTATTTACAAACATGGTTTTTATACGATATTTTTAACATTTTAACAAGTAATACTAATAAGACAGTGTATGAGTTCAAGTTATCACAGAATGTAAAATCAATGTTATAAATAATAATAAATTAAATTAAATTCAACCAAACAAACAAATTTTATCAAACTGGTTGCTAATTTAAATTAAATTAGCATCCATTACTTTTAATATGAGTTTTAAATTTTCTTTCATTTAATTTTAATATATCACAAGGTTTTTTGTTGTAACATTTAACACAGTACCCCATAAAAGATACAATCAAATAAAAAAAGTACTTTATATAATCTGAAAAATTGTTGATTTATTTTATCTTTATCTCTAATATTAAAATGATGTCTATCACTTATTTTATTAAAAAGATGTAGAATTTTTCTTACATACATAATATTTTCATAAATGAATCGGCAAAGTACCTGATCCTGAAGATCTGACGTCATTGCAAACACTTGTAACAATTGTGTCATGAAAGAAATACATTCTTAAACAATCTTGCTACTAATATTTGAAAATTGATAATTTTACAGATCACTTTTGAATGATGAATAATTAATAATAAGATTAATTAATAATAATAATTTCGATACAAAAAATAATGATATCTCATCAAAAACATAAATGTGAAAATGGGAGCCAAGTTCAGTAAATAATTAGCAAAAAATACAAAATATTGTGTTTTAGTTTATTTTATAATGTTTTAAGTTCTTATTAATAATTTTCAGGACAGTCATATTTTGTTGTTATTTTTTGTATGCCAACAGGCAGAATGTACTGGGAATAATCTGTAACTAACACAAATATTGTAATACCTGCATTCTATACAAATAAAGAAATTATCTTATCTTATCTGTTATTGTGATTTCAGTGAATCTGTGAAAACTTCATGGATTTTTTTCTACCAGAATCGCGTCGCACCGTCGCTTCGCGCCTGTCTGTAGGAGCCTTAATATGTTTTATGACAGAATTGGATATACGTAAACATGAAAGTCTACCACATTGCGATGCGTGCGCATACGCAGTCTTATCCAACCGGTAGAGATAAACGGCAGTGCCGTTCGTGAGTTTCATTTCGAGAATATATTTCGTAAATATTACTAAAACGATTGCGGAAACGTTATCAAACAGCATAAATTGTTTAAAAATCACCTGTGGCCTTTTCAGCAAATTACTAATATATAAGCAAAGTCGCGTTTTATCATTATTATGATCTCAAAGGATTTCAGTGTTTTTATTTTTTTTAAGTGCAAAAGTTTTCATGCAAGAAAAACGGTTTTCAGTTATCAACTATTAGTAAAGTGATATAACTAAGGTTTCTAGAATGGGTTTCAGCATATTAGTTGTTTTGTTGTTGACACTGGCCAGCTATGTGTCAGCCAGCGCCAAGTGCTGCCCTGATGGACAAGCGGTTCTCATGAAGAGGGATGTTTGTTGGGAACCAAAAGCGAATGTCACAACATCGATATCTTTGCCGTGTAAATTGACACTAAGATTTTTAAACAATTATTATGTTAACGACGCTGACGAACTGAAATTACATCTGGGAGATGATTTTGATGAAACATTTGAGACCAGTGCGTAAGTATAGGATATTTATATACCTACATAGCATATATCTTCACTTTTGAGAGGCTGTCGAAAGGCCTCGACCCATGTAAATAAATAAAAAAATTGTATTCAGTTGCATCCGGTGAGACTGAAAGTCTTTCCCAAACATAGAACAAGGATCATCTAACAGCTTGTATGGTATAACTCTTTATAATTAGGGTTGCCACCCGTCCGGGTATCCCCGGATTTAACCTAGTTTGTAGGGCGTCCGCGGAGCTCCGGGCGGAGTTTTTAAATAGTGTCAGGCGAATTCCGATTAATTGAATTATTTCCAATAAATTAAAGCATTATCATAGTTAAAAATTCGGCCGCGCAGCTAATATTTCGCGGGCTATCACTGCCGATCCACCATTTAAGTACTTATAAGTAGTTTTATAGAATTTAGAAGCTAATAAGCAATATTTTACTTGTCTACCTAGACAATTTAGAATTTGTTTTTGATTTACGATTAACATTTTTTTTTTATGGCAGAAACACGAGCGTTCCTAAATTTTATTTTTGTTACCTTAATACCTTAGTAGAGAATAGTGTAAGTATAATTGATTATTAAATCAAGCCTTTTATTTGTATTGTTAAGACTTAAGTTGATTTTCTATTAATAAAAAAAAAATATGATACCTATCGATGGTTTAATTTTATTGTAAAAAAAAACCGAGGGCGTCCGGGGAAAAATCTTCATTTCACCCAAATATCCGGGGTATTTGAAGTTTTTGTCCAGGGTCTGTAATTTCGGTAATGGCAGCCCTATTTATAATCCAATGAAGCGGAAACCTAATTCCAACAATAGAACTTCGAAAGGGTTAATCTGGTAACCAATTGAACGGAACCATTGAAGTGCTTTAACAAACCGTTCACTAACCAGTTCATGGGATAACGAAACCCCCAATAACAATAACTGTTTCGTTTGAATGCCTTCGTTAACCTACGAGTATTCACAATGTATTATTGGGTTCACAGAACAGAAAAAAACAGTAGAAGTCGCAAGTAGGCGGGGCCCGCGTACCCCTAGTTTTGCGGAGATCCGCATAAGTCTGTTCCGCGCACACACCACGCAAATCAGTCTAGTTACAACCGTCGTGGTGAAAAGAACTTGAAAAAAAGTACAAAAATGCCCTATTGTGCTGTTTTAGAATGTAAACACGATAGCAAAACCAAAAATATATCAAATAGAGGTATGTCATACCATCGATAAATCTTAATTGATTTTATTTCGATAAAAATTTGAAAAATAATATTTTAATAAACAAGATAAGTAAAAGTGGACTTTATTTTAAACTCAAACATATTCTTCGCGAAGATTCGAACTATGCACATGTCACAGTCCGCTACTCAATTAGAGATTACCGTTATCTATAATGAGTTATCGATATTTAAAAGGGGATGCGCTAATGTAGCCCGCGAAATTCAAATTTCCTTACGTTTCTTGCAATGTGTAGGTCAGTGTCAGGTTGTATGTTGATTAAAATATGATTCGCGACCGTAACACATATGGCGTCAGACAATTATAAACATTAGAATCAGCAACAAACAGAATAACAACTCTGATGTTAGAATAATCCTAAAATGTCATGATTTCATGAAATAGTCATTCAATAGGATTTTATGAACATAGAGGGATTATTTTGTATTGGTGTTTTTTTTAATTATAATTCTATAATAGTTATTTATGTTATAAGTGCGGAAGGTAGGTGTATAAATCGACACGAGTCGGAAATCATCTTATGCACGTGTATCATACAACGTTTTACTATGCATTGTGCGAGGAAAAAAAAAAAAAACGAGCTAGCCTTACGGCAGTCGCCTGTGATGTGTAACATCTAACATACGACGACGTATATGTATAAATGATAAGAACAAACTTCATGACTTAGACTTCGAATTTGACTTTTTGATTTTGACCATCGTCATAATCATCGCCATCGTCATCATCTGATTTGTAAATACTAATTTGTGAAAAACTTTTCTCAAATAATAAAATCTCTGAGACGAGACGGGCTGACGACGGCCGCAAAAAAAAAAAAAAAAAACAGAAAAGTAAAAAGCACTAGTGAAAAAGGTGACACTTTCCGCACAAATTTACTGCTTGGAAAACGCTCTTTTCGAGCAAATGCATTGTAAATTAATATTTGATACGGCCGCGAATCACATTTAGATCAACATCTTATTTAGATTAGGTGGCGTAAAAAAAGTGATTTTGCCAAAAGTGACTCATAAGAGGTCTAGTCGCAACGACGACATGAATCATCGTGATAAAAAAGACAACCGCCTTTAAAATCTACAATATACTTATACAGTAATCATCTTTCACTTTGTCGAAACGTTAAGTTATAGTATATCAACAAAGTGAAAAATAAATAGGTACAGTACAATTATTTTCTAAATGTCCCTCGACAAACTTCATGTTTCGTCATTCGTCCGGTTTCTATCTAGCCTTTGCACTTGGTGCTGACCGAATACTCTCAGTTTCTCAATCGACGATAAGTAGTAATTTTCAAATTCGGATCAGTAGTTTAACATAACAATTCTTAATTATGCTTTCTATAAATCGTAAGTATGTATGTATTAAAATAAAATATTAACACTCGATTTCGAACATAATAATATTTATCGACTCTAGCTGTTGACTGTATTTTGTTTGAAAATAAAACGGAATGTCGATAAATAAGTCAACGACAGTGGTACATCCCTAGAGGAGGACGAATAGTAATGACCTCGTTACGCAAATATGAATCATATCGTAACGAAATACAGCGTTAAATTGAATGCATTTAATATAGTGACATCTAACGGCGGGTAGCGTAACTTGCTCATTAAACTATTCAGTGTGCTCTTTTAACGGAAAAGTAATAAATACGTAAAAAGAGTAGACAATAATCAACTCTATCATCTATAAATTGTCGCTTATTTTCAAATAGGCGACGACTGACATTATTTCCTACTTTCATTCATGTTAAACTACCAATCACACCAAAGATTTCTTAGTGTTACGAAATACAATTAACTTGTAATTGTGTGAGTTTGGGTACGCTGCTTCCGATACTAATAAAGCGCTATGCTACTTCTACTGTTTTTTTCTGTTTTGTGATTGAAGTCGAGGTGTAACATTAAATACCCTTCGAAAAATTCCTGTCGAACACTTAAATACAGTTAACGGGAACGGGTCAGAGGATCATTTAGGGGCGGAACTTCTCAGATGACATATTTATCCATCAATCAAATAAAAAACTAAAAATTAGTTCAGCTACTCACCGCTAGATGGCACTGTAATTTGATTACTCTATGTGTAGCACGCTAACTTTTTTTAAGTTATTGAGAAAATTTATTAAGAAAATAGATTTAAGTTATTTAGAAAATGCGTTTAGACGTGATCTTCAGTATAATAAAAACTGCTGTTCCATACGTTTTGACTGCATAGGTATTGCACTTTTCTATGAAACAACTGTTATTTTTTTAATAACTAACGAGAAATTTCAACGAAGTGCGGTTCAGAATCATGTACTGAATCCATGGTAACAGTTTTCGCGTCGATGTCCCTGCCACCCTGCATAAGTGAGTTTAATTATATGTTTGTTTCCTCTTTCACAGGTACTGCTTGGGAAACTATACTAATATAAAAGATGTGAATCTGAATCGAACCCGGCCGGTGGCGATAGTATGCGCCGCCGAAGAAGAAGAAATCATAGATGATAAGATACTGGGCTACACGATGATAGTGTCAGTAATATTTCTTACGGCTACAGCCCTTATTTATGGTTTGCTCCCGGAACTCAGGTTAGTATTATCACACTCCATATAATTGTCTACTGCTACTACAGCCGCACACAGTCTGTGTGTGTGTGTGTGTATGTGTAGGTAACTGCGGGTCTTTTTTTTTTGTATGGGAAGTTATCAAATTACTTCTCCCGTTCTGGGCGGAGCGGGAGGGCGTCTCCTGCGGCGGCTAAGGGCGCGAGGGCGCGATATTTGCCTCTCCCTCACGCGTTCCGCCTCCTCCTTCGCGAGTATTACTACTTCGCAGGAGATGACGGCCTCCCACGCCCTCTCGCTCGGTATCATGGCCTGGACCAGGGCCGGACGCGAGAGATCACTGCCGCCGAACGCCTCCGTCAGCCATGAGATCCTGCCGGAGCTCTGTCCGCTGTGCCGTGATTTCTCGCGGCAGCGGAGATACAACCCGGGCGGCGTTTCGCTTCCTCGCGCCCCTCCCAAATGTGGGCGAGGACTCTTGCCTCCAGATCCCATGGCGGCATTCCGGCAAGGAGGCTCGCCGCCTCACCGGTGACCGTGTGGTATCCTCGGACCATCCGAATGGCCAAGACCCTTTGGCACGCGTTCAACCGGCGGGCTGGCCGCAGCCTCAAAGAACGCGCCCACACCGGTGCCCCGTAAAGGGCCATGAACCGCACGACCCCTGCGTAGAGCCTCCGGCAGGAGGCGTTTGGTCCCCCTAAATTGGGCAGGAGCCGTTTCAAGGCAGCCCCGGCCCGCTCCAGTCTGGGAGCCAAACGTCGAAAATGCTCCACGAAGTTCCACCGGCTGTCGAGGACGAATCCTAGATACTTTATCGTCGACTCGACGCCGATGTAAACCCCTCCTGCCGTCATTTGGGAACGCGACTGTGGCGCATTCCGAGAACCATGAAAATTAGGGGTCTGGGCTGAGCTAAACCAATCACGGCACGGCATTAATGCCGGGCCTACTGCTGCGCTGCGGGCTTATTGGTAATTCACACGAATTGACTCACCCGAAACACAATAAATTGTCGACTTTGCCGAAAGTACCGAAGGTTCAAAATACGTTTAAAATAAAAAAAAGCAACAGTTTTCAAGCGGTCTGTTTAGATCTATAAAACAAGACATATTTTCAAGTAGGTACTGCAAATATTTTTATCATTTTTTGACCAATGATGCTAGCGCATAATGCAGGATATCTCAGATCGATTTTTTTTACTGATTCATAAAATGAAAATACTATCTTTTGTCATACTTGTTGCTATTCGTTTATCAGTGAATAGATTTAATTATAATAAAGTTTAGTTGTTTGTTTATTTTATTTCTTTGTATTTCCATCAATCTATCCGATGTGACAAAAATATCTTAATATGTTAAATGTTTTATATTACAGAGATGTTCAAGGAAAGAGTATTATAAACTTCTGTATCAGTCTCGGTATTGGTCTCTTAGTACTCATTATTATGAAACTAATGACATACTATGACATGGGATGGTGTGCCGCTAGAGGTAAGCACTAAAATATTATGTCAATTAATATACATTTTTGAAAAAATATATGAAAGATATTATTTAATATACCAATGAGCAGACAGTAACAATATTCTGTGATGATAATAGACAATCAAAATTACAAAATGATCATCAATTTTTTTGCTGACTATGCCTTATCGCAGTTTCTATAAATATTATATTATTCCACTCATGTAATATTTTTTACCGAAAAAAATGATGATGATGATTCTTTATTGATTTTCAGGATTTCTAGCTTATTACTTCTTGATAGCTGCTTTTTTCTGGACAAATGCAATAGCAATACAGGTCCTATTAAACACAAGGTAAGAAGCATTTTCAAGCGATGTACAGTCAGGGAAATCTATTAACAGATTCACACACTACATCAATTTGCCATCTCATAAAACTGTCAAATAATGACAGTTGTGATTTGAAAATAGGGACAGTACTATATTACAGCCAACTTGCTAAGCGATCTTTTTCCCTGTCTTTATCTAAATGAATAAATTAATTGTTTTGTGCTCTGATTGAATAACTCAAACTTTTATTTTCCAGGCGACCTGCGACTTTAGACTATGGCTGGAGAGAGTTCAAGTGGTATATGATATATTCTTGGGGATGCCCGACTGTCCTCACCATAGGCATGGCGATCGTAAACTTTCACCCCGGTAACC
This sequence comes from Agrochola lota, assembly GCA_947364205.1. Lineage (NCBI taxonomy): Eukaryota > Metazoa > Arthropoda > Insecta > Lepidoptera > Noctuidae > Agrochola > Agrochola lota. Next base: position 10,717,834 of record OX376235.1, on the reverse strand, counting down.
ATCAGAAACCTGGGATTGGACTTAATCACTGCTGGTTCTTTGGTAAGTTCTGACACTTTTACGTCCGTCGAACGTACGACGTAAAAGTAAATGAGAGTACTTATGTATAAGTACTCTCATTTCACTTCCGGCAGTAGTTCATTAGAGAAGACTAACTGCACACTTAAGAGAAGCCCTCTAATAATGAATTGTAATATTTAATATCGTAACACCGAATATTTAGTTTTAGATGTAAAAAAAGTATTTGGAAACTTTCCAAATACCTTTTTTACACCTAAAACGGTTACAACATCAAATTCAATGTTATAATTGCAATTCATAATTAATATTCTAGTTCGTTAATTAGCCACATTTCATATTTCCATACAGTAATATTGCCAAATTAATCAAAACAGCGAAATATTTCACATCTATTTGCGACGTTGCCCCCTTTCAAAATAAACGCTCTTAATAACTGTAGAAAGAAACTCACCAATATAAATGTATTAATAATTAACTATTTACAATTTCAGATAAGCATCAGCAATGGTACTACATGTACAGCATCATTTCCTTACTCCTGGCTGCCAACATTTGTATATTCATCTACACGTCCTTGCTGATATGGCGTCTGTCCTTTTCATCCAGTCACATAAGGGCATTGAAGTTCAAGTAAATATTATTCATCCATATCTATACATATTCTATCGAAATTAAAGTCGCTTTTAGTGTCTGTCTGTGTGATCGCGTTGTTCTTCTAAACTCCGAAACGGATTTTGATGCGGTATTCACCATTATTCAGAGAATTTATCCCAGTAGGTAATGTTACATGTAGTAAAGAAACGATGGTTGTAAAAACCGTGAGAAGCAATACTGGGTCGCTAATAATATATTAATTGCAATATTTTCACATTTTAATGATATCTTTGTTGTTTTCAGGTTCGTGATGACCGTGCGACTCATCATTTTGATGGGACTACCATGGGTTTTCGAAATGATCGGATCATTAGTAGAGAAGCATATTATTTGGTTCGTATCTTTTTAATACTTTCACGCCTACACTCATTTTGCGTGCTGAAAAGAACGACATGAATTTTCTATGTATGTAAATTTACAGCGCCGAAGTAATGATAAGAAAGTGCGGTCTAACGGAAGCCGAGCAGTTTCTAAGGAATTGATAAGGTCGTGTGCACAGCACACGATAACAGCACAAACTTGCTACCGTAACCACGGTATAATAAAGTAACAGTATTATAACTGGGCAGTGACCTTGAAATTGCAGTGCCCTGACGGGGTTCATGTACAAAAACCGACAATAATAAATATTGTAAATGTGTGATGTGCATGAGAGCAAATAAATAAATAAATAATAAATAAATAAATACCTACGGCCGGTCGGTAGATAAACCTTCGTACTGTTGCGTACTGATATATACTGAGATTTCGAAGCGCGTCGTTTTGGCCGTTTTCTATGAAGATATAATACTGTTACTTATTTATACTGTGCCGTACCAAACTAGCAACCTACTTAATTAATTAATGACATAGTGATAGTACCAAAATGTTCTGTGGATAGATAAGATGAGCATTTCGGCGACTACCTACATTAAAAATTAATGCCATTTTTTTTTAAATTGATATTCACTGTTTTGTTGTAGGTAGATATGAATTGCTTCAGATAACACAACTGTTTGTTTGTACTTTGTACGTTGATATAAATGAATCCAAGTCGCAGCTGTTTAAATTGAAAACAACTTGGTATAATCATAATGATTTGATGTATTCAGAACCTTTGGTGAAACATTTTTAATAAACCGTTCCCATGTTACAGTAACGCCATCTAGCGTTCGATAGCAAAACTATGTCGCTGCAATGCAAACGAAAATAAAAAAGAGTGTGTTTAACCTAGAACAATTTCAGCTGTTTTAAAGTTATATAATAATAATAATTAAAGAATAAGTTATGATATCAGCAATAATTTGTTGATTTGTACATGTTTAGATTCGATTCGATTACTAGATCAGTCACTTTATCTTCGAACTACAACCAAAAAACTAACACTGTTTTTTGTTTATTTACAGGACCATACTTGATATATTCAACACGCTACAGGGCATCTTAATATTCCTATTGCTGGTGGTGTTTCGCAAACGTGTAATAAAGATGATGTACAAGCATGGCTGGTTGAACTGCATATCAGGCTTCGTTGAGAGACATCTAGCGACAGAGGACGACGAGGAAAACGTAGTACAGCATACTGACGTGCCAATGAACGACAGAACAATTTTATAATAAGTACCCTGATTTAAAGTTGCCTTTCCACCAGAGATGTGCGAGGTAGCTAAGCGGTGAAGCTAAGCTACGAAATGTAAACTTAGGTCAGACTTAACCCAATACCACTACAAAGCATTGGGTTATTAACGGCATTACGGTGAATCATTAAGTTCCCTTAATGATTCACCGGTGACCTAGGTTAACCGGAGAGATGGCAAAGAAAAAAATAAATTACGCCTCTCGTGAAAAGGCAACCTAATTCGCGGAAACAGAACATGCGCGACTTACCAGTATTATTTATTTACTAAGCTACTGATTACTAATAAGTTTCCGATAAATGGAGTAATCTTAAACTAAACAAGTGCGCTAGAAGTGGTTTAAAACACCGTTGCAATACAAATGTTGGGTTTGTTTGGAAATAACAACAGTCCTTTTTGAAGCTAAACGAACTCATAAGTCCCAATAATGATGGATATTCAGAATTCCGTGAATCGCGATCGAATTCACTTGATATCGATGTGACAACTGAGAATTGTAAGTGTTATTTATGTTCGTGACAATGAAACACCGAGATTCAAAGCAGACTGACATATTTTATTATAAAAGTATTAAGAGGGTATGTCTAATAACTTTTCAAAACGTGTATTATGTGATATAATCATACCGTAGATAACAACAAGCATTTAATTCAATCTCTTTACTTTTGTCTAATTAATTTTATTTAGATACTAGCTTTCGCCCGCGGCTTCGCCCACGTGGAGGTCGGAAATTATCCTTTCGGGAACGTACTGCCAGGATAAAAAGTATCCTATATGTTAATCCAGGTTATAAACTATATGTGTGCCAAATTTCATCCGTTCAACTGTTTTTGCGTGATTAAATAACAAACATCCAAACATGCAAATTTTCACATTTATAATGTTAGAATATAATATTAAGCAGGATGAATGGCAATTGATTTCATGCAAGAAAAATAGGCAAACCTTAATCATCATGTTGATGTTGGATGGCGGTGGAGCAAAGAAATCTGAGCTCGGTTCTATTCAAGTGCGTACAACTATGAGATCAATGCATTTTATGTGGTTTGTTGATGTCACTGGCGATGTTGATAAGTTAGAAGAGGCAAGATGGCACTTGCCATTATTTGTCTAGTCTAACCTAATTTAACCTGTTTATAATTGATTCAAATAGGTAGGTACTGTAATTTACTAAGGCATGAATAGTCAATACAAATCTATGCATCAGATTCACGTCACGCAATAGAGGTGTATTGCCTTTATGTTTAAATAATAATTAGGGCTGAGTACCGAGAAAAGAAAATAAATATAAAGAATTTTCTCGGTTAAGTTTCTCTTTTATTAAGTACTAACTGACCGACAGACGTCCTTTCCAAAGTTCAATAATTCATAAAAAAGGACGTTAAGTTTTTCCCGTATTTGAAGATTTTCCGAGAAACTTAATAAAAATATATCCGTAAGAACCTGATTCGGACTATTACGAACATTTTAAAACACAAAATAGCCAAATCGGTCCAGCCGTTCTCAAGTTATGCGCTAACCAACGAACATCATTTCATTTTTATTACAACTATAAAAAAAATAATGAAAATGAAGATGATATGCGGATATACCTACGGATGCTTCATTTATCAACCCTTGAATACGACCAGTTTTTGGTACTGGTATCAATTATAAATATTGACAGAGTTTATTTTTATACTTATATTTTATTATACCTTTTTTTGTTAGTATTCTGTACATACCTACCTACATCTTAATTAAAAGAGTAAGTAGATTTTTTTTTGTTAATATTTTTAATTAAATTAGATTTAGATTTTAAGTTTTTTAATTGAATATAATTACCCTAGTATTTTCGTTGTTTTTTTTATCATTAACCTAATTTGAATAAAATTTAGATAGATTGTAGGCTTTTTAATTAAATAGGTAATTAACTAATTACCTAAATATTTTCGTTAAAAAATCGAATTCTCAACCTAATTTGATAAAATCATTTATGATATTATTATTGCAATTTGTTTTGCCTCCTTTCTGCTACTGTTTTTATTGTTACAGTCGTCCTAGTACACATAACCTACTTAATTTATATACCATTGTATAGATAATTTAATGGACATTACTTCTGTTCAAAATTGTTTTATTGCAGTAGAAACGAAAAAAAAACATCAAAATTCTGAAACTTGAAAACATAATAGCTTGCGAACAAATCAATTAACTGAGTATATTTTTTTATAGATTCGGTTCAACCATTGCAGGAACCTTACAGAAAATGGCTCTTTTATTCAAACAAGTTTAATAATAATTAATAAAAAAATAACTAATATAATGTCTATGTAGATCTATATATATTTCCAGTAACAACCCTCTTCCGTTGCCTAGCAACCAACAGAGCAACCTAAATAGCCTTTGACAATACGTAAAGATTGCGAGGTGAGACATTTTATCCATATTGACGCGTAAAATATTTGAATGAGCGAGAGGCGTGCACTTTTGGATTCTCCAAATATTTTTTTACACAAGCGTGAAATTGATGTTGTTTTAAAGCTGTTTATTAGTAGATATTTAAGAAACGTAAGTAGATCAATAATATTTATTACTTATATAAAATAAACGGAGAAACTAGTTATAATTGTTATGTCAAGCATAAAATAATTCTCGGATAAGAATTTTTATATTATGTAATTAATCGTGTAGATGTCTAATTAAATTGTAAAATCATGAATATATGTACTTTTTTAATCGTATTAATAAAATAAATACAGTGAATATGTGTACTTTTTTAATCGTATTAATAAAATAAATACAGTGAATATGTGTACATAATACAAATTAACGGTGTTATTATTTATAAACCTTAGCTAGATTAACATTAGCAGGAAGATTGGCCATTAGTATGTGGAATACTGTTCCTGATAGTTTATTCTACGTGGAAAAAACAGTTATAAACGCGATTGCTATTCGGCAGGTACTAACTGGGCTCAAGGGCGTCGCCAGCTGATGGCAACTTGATATATGGAGGATGGGAAAAGTATCATTTGTAGGTACAGTAAATAGTCAAGAGCACATGAATCATGAATAGTGTGACTCTTACCCCTACGGCGCACTATGGGGCCTAAAGCGACGCTGATGGACATTTGATTTTTTGACCAATCTGTTTCAACTCGGTAGTCCCGAATGGAACTGAGAAAAATTATAATTTCATTTTTAATGTATGAAACGGACTTTTCGGGTCGTTATTCCCAAAACTATTCAGAATAATTGTAGAGCTCAAACCTAATATGTATTATGACTGGGCCTACCACCAAGACATAAATACCTACGAATGATACGGCCCAGGACTCCGGATTAGACCTCGTTTTGGAGATATGGAACTTTAAAAAACTAAATAAAAGTCGTCCAAATAAACAAAATTGGCTTTATAGATAATGTACTTTCTTTAAATTAAAATGCTTTGTATTTGACAAAAAAAAAACTCTGGTGGGGGCAGCTAGCCCCTTTGCCCCCCCTTGGCGACGCCCATGACTGGGCTCGATTCCTAGGTCGGACAAATTTTCATCGGGTGGAAGGAATATTACCTTTAATTATCTTTATAACGACCAAAATAATTAAAGGGTCTTTAAAACAACTATTACTATAAGTACAGAACTGAAAAATTATTGCCCTAGTCACGTTTTGCTACATCTAGCTATCACCGTTCACCACCTTGATCAATCTACAGAATCTAGTTAAACTATTTACAAAAACTGTAGAATGAATAACACGTACACTGCGCGCCATCTATCGCTTAAATGAAATTAAATTCTCTTTAGACACACTAGTTACACTGCTCAGTAACAGATGGCATACCAGTGCGGCAAAAGTGTACAAGAGTATGGTTGTGTTGATCACTACTCGTTACTAGATGGCGTTAAGAGGAATGCGTTATTTAAGGTAGCCCGCGAAATTCAAATATTCTATCATTTTTTCGGCAATTTGCTGGTCAGTGTCAGGTTGTATGTTGATCAAAATATGATTCGCACCCGTAACAAATATCTGCTTACCTATTTACAGAACTATAATCAGCAATATAACTCTCATTGATGATAAATAGAATATTTTTTAATAGTTTTTGTTTGTCGTTTTTGTTTTTAGTAGTTTTGAATAGTTTTTTCAGGGATAAGTAGGTTAGCTTTCTAAGGAACCAGAGGGTCAATTCCCGTAATTTTTAAGAACGTTCGCATCTCATTCGCAATCTGTCAAAAATACAATATGTTTACCAACATTTTTGACAAGTTTGACAGATTGCGACTTGAATGTGAACGTTTTAGTACGGAAATTGGTCTTCAGGTCACCAAGTAATTATTTTTATAATTTTTATGAAGTTAAGTACTTACTTACTTAAACATTAAAACAAGTAAGTAGATACAATTTATTTGAAATCTAGACTGCGCATTTTGAAAAACCGGTTTCATTTTATTAAGTACCATTTTAGAATACTAAAATTTAAATAAGCCAATTCAAATAAGATATCACAAGACCCAACAGACAGATAATTATCTACCACTTCACTTTACAATACACACATTTGTTTGACACTAGATTATCATTCGCATTATAAAACAACTATTCGCACGATTTACGACACATTAATTACACTGACGAGAAACGCTATATTACTAGAAAGTCTTTACGGAACACGAGCATCCCCGTCTAACTTCGATCATGAAATGAACAGCATCAGGTATTCCCGAAACACACGTGTCGGCTGACATGACAGCATAGTAAGTAATGGCTGTAGTGCTGCGCCGCGTTCGTGTTCGGCAGTTCGTGGGACAACAGTAGGTATTTTATTAGCAATGCAGAATTTATTACTTACTCAAATCAAAGATAAATATTTCGATGATTTCACTTTTTTATGCATGTGTAAGTCTGATTCAGGGTCACGACCTTATAATATTGTGGTCCGTCACCAATGTGGTCCTTTTATTGCTCAGTCATTATCAAATTATGTCAGTTTCAGTTAATTTATGTACCTAATTAGAAGGAACACTTTAGCATTAGTTGGATTCTTCTGATAATAAAGAGATATGGGAATATACCGTATTTTATATACTTTTAGCTTGCGCCAAGTGCTGCCCTGATGGGCAAGCCCTTCTCATGTATGTGAGGAACCGAAAGCAAATGTCACAACATCAACAGTTTAAGTAGCAGTATCACCAAAATTCTAATACATATAGGTACTAAAAGTCATTCTAAAAAGCTTTACTTATATCACTTTACTTCTTTTAATAATTCTCTTGCATGCGGAAACCATTTTCCATACGAGAAAACTTTTAAACTTCTTATCATAATAACCACACCGAAAAACTCCATGGTAATAATGAAATTGCGACCAATTTATGGCTAATATTAATATAAAGATAATGAGTCTTGCAAATAGCATAGATAACCCTATACTAAAACGTATTAACCAAAAAGTTCTATACTTACGAGTTGGTTTCAAATGTATCACCGAAATCATCCCTCAGAAGTTATTTTTGTGGATATCGATTATGAGGGATGTTTTTTGGAAACCATATGTCACAACATCGATATCTTTGCCGTGTAAATTGACACTAAGATTTTTAAAGAGTTATTCTGTTAACGACGCCGATGAACTGAACTTACATCTGGGAGGTGATTTTGATGAAACATTTGAGACTAGCTCATAAATTTTGTTGTTAACACTGGCCAGCTATGTATCAGCCAGCGCCAAATGCTGCCCCGATGGACAAGCGGTTCTCATGAAATGAAAAAGTATACGTACAAAAAGTATTTTACATCTTTTGGTTCCCAAAAAACATCTCTCTTCATGAGAAGCGGTATTTAATGTTACACCTTCGGCTTCAACCCAATAATACACACACACATTGTGAATTTAACGAAGGCATTCAAACCAAACAGTTATTTTTATTAGGGGTTTCGTTATCCCATGTACTGGTTTGGTAACCCAATCCAAAACTTTTATACCGTACCTACCTCGAACGGTTTGCTAAAGCAGTTCAATTGGTTACCAGAATAATCCTTTCAAAGTTTTATTGTTGGAATTGGATTTCCGCTTCATTGGATTATAAAGAGTTATTTAAATGGGTCGACTGCTTTTCAACAGCCTCTCAAAAGTGAAGATATATGCTATGTAGGTATTTAAATATCTTATACTTACTAGTTGGTCTCAAATGTTTCGTCAAAATCATCTCCCAGATGTAATTTCAGTTCGTCAGCGTCGTTAACATAATAATTCTTTAAAAATCTTAGTGTCAATTTACACGGCAAAGATATCGATGTTTTGACATTCGCTTTTGGTTCCCAACAAACATCCTTCTTCATGAGAAGCGCTTGTCCATCGGGGCAGCATTTGGCGCTGGCTGATACATAGCTGGCCAGTGTCAACAACAAAACTTATGAGCTGGTCTCAAATGTTTCATCAAAATCATCTCCCAGATGTAAGTTCAGTTCATCAGCGTCGTTAACAGAATAACTCTTTAAAAATCTTAGTGTCAATTTACACGGCAAAGATATCGATGTTTTGACATTCGCTTTTGGTTCCCAACAAACATCCTTCTTCATGAGAAGCGCTTGTCTATCAAGGCAGCACTTGGCGCTGGCTGACACAGCTGGCCAGTGTCAACAACAAAACGACTATTACACTGAAACCCATTCTGGAAACCTCAGTTAAATCACTTTACTAATACTTGATAATCGAAAACCGTTTTTCTTGCCTGAAAACTTTTGCACTTAAAAAATAATAAAAACACTGAAATCCTTTGAGATCATAATAATGATAAATGCGACTTAGCATAAAGTAATTTGCCGAAAAGGCCACATGTAACTTTTAAACAAGTGCTGTTTGATCCGTTTTCCTTGTAGTAATATTTACGATAGATATTCTCGAAATGAAACTCCACTATAGGCACTGCCGTTTAACTGTACCGGTTGGATAGGACTGCGGTGGCGTATGCGGTCGCATCGCAATGTGGTAGACTTTTCATAATGTTTACATATATCCAATTCTGTCATAATACATATTATGGCTCCTACAGACAGGCCCGACGCGACGACGGTGCGACGCGATTCTGGTAGAACAATTTCCATTTGAGTTTGAGAATATTTATCGTGAATATTTTTACGATAAATATTCTCGAAATGAAACTCCACTATCGGCACTGCTTAACTGTACCGGTTCGACAGGACTGCGGGGTGGCGCGTGCGCATGCTCCGCAATGTGGTAGACGTTTTTAAATATTTACCTATATTCATTCTGTCATATTTTTTTGTATATCAATGGTCAAAATACATGTTAAGGCCGACAGACACGCGACGGTGTGACGTGATTCTGGTAGAACAAATTCCATGAAGTTTCATAGATTCACTGAAATCCTTCATCACTTTGACAAAATACGACTGCTCATAGTCATTTGTCTAAAATGACGACTTTTAAACAAGAGTGCTATCATATGATTTCCGTTTAGTAATAGGTATTTACGGGCGATATTCACGAAATTAAATTCGACTTTTGCACACTTCCGGTCCAATGTAGCGACGGCGCGCGCGCCGCTTTATTTGAGAATCTACACGACATCATTGTCTAATTCAAACCAAGTGCATTATTCTTACATAACATTCTCACAAAGCATCATAGTTTGAAATTTTCGAATACCCCACCGTGTGACGTTAACTGGCTAGTTTCCAAAAACCGGTTAGTTTGTTTTTCGCGAAAATCACACTTATAGTGGGTAAGTTTCTCACCAGTAGCATACCTACTTCTTACTTACAATATAATTGAAGAATCAAATGACTTGCATATTGCAAAAACAGTGTTTTTAGACGGTGCAACTTCTATTATTAATTCAACGTGGGTAAACGAAATAAAAATCCTTGACTAATAAACTTAAAACGGCTGTACTACTAACCTATAAATAATAATAATAATAATAATTATTATTTTATTAATACGTGAAGCAAAAACTTTGTACCCCTTTTTACAAAAAGTACGCGGACGGAGGGGTATGAAATTTGGCACAGTTAAAGTTTATATGGAGAAGGAGTGCAGAAAGCTAATATTTTTATATAATATACATTAGAAATAAATTAAATTAATTAAAAAAAACATTACACACACTACCATGCGTTTGATGACAAGATGGCTACCTTAGAATCATGACAGTTATATGAATTATGGTCGAATTTCGACCTCTGGGCGGCCACACGCCTTGTTCCTCCGAATGGTTGGGGGGCAGAGGTATACCTGTAGTACACCTACATTTCAACAGTAAATAATAAAGTATAACATCATTCGTCTTTTAAAACAACCCCTCAAAGGATTTAGAGGCTGTTACGATTTGTATGGAAGAATCATAACGAGCGGATCGCGTCCGCCTAACTCGAATCGTAGGAGGTGCTAGGTACTATTCTATTATAAACCCGAAACGCCTAATAAAACATGAACTTTAGTTGATTATAAGACACAGATTGCTCTTAACTTTTTCGTAGGTGTTTATATGAGCTGTCCATAATGTATTATGTAAGAGTCTATTAACTGCTCCCAAATTAACATGTTTATTTTTTTTACATTCTTCCTTGACATAATCATCCTAATATTTGACATTACGTATATATACCTACAATTTAATTTCAACATTTTATTAGTGGCTTTTGTGTACAGGATAATTATTCAGATTTGTCACAGTTGTAATAGCAATCATGTCATTTCGTTTAAAATAGGTTTTTATTTTTATTTATTTATTTATATAGATTCTTTTCTATTTTGTAAATGTGAGAACGCTGTAGGCTTAATGGACTGTAGATTTATTGACCATCTTCTATTTTGTTAAGTACCTGGTACTTGTTGAAAGACCTACACTGTCCTCCCATACTAATACTGTTATTTGAAAATATTGTAAAGGTCAATTATTTTTAAAAGAATAACCGTGCAGTTTCTTGCCGGCTCTTCTCCATAGGAAACGACCAATTGGAACCGTGCTCCTAGCTTCTGACGTTTCATAAGTGCCCATGTAGGTTTGTGAAATAAAATATTTTCAATTGAATTTGAATTGAAAAGACCATACCTTAAAGAAACTGAATGCAGTAGGATTGCCTAGATGCCGCAGGCTCGACTGCTGACCGTGAGGTCGTAGGTTCTACACCCAAGTCAGACGAAGTGTTATTGAGTTTTCCATTAGCAGTAGCAGCACGGAGTCTAGATTTGTGACCGGCAATATGTGATGGTATACAGTGATCACAATAGGCTCGCCCTTTTAATATATGGAACTTACCCACAACTAGTGAAATATGGGTGTACCTACTACATATTTATCTGACTAACCTTTCGAGAATACAGGCCTGGATATTATGTTCAATCAATCTACCTAGCATTGTTCCCAACTATGTTGGGGTCGGCTTCCAGTCTTACCGGATGCATCTGAATACCACTATTTTACATGGAGCGACTGCCTATCTGACCTCCACAACCCAGTAACTGGGTAATACGATACCACTTGGTAAGACTGGTTGTCAGACTTTCGGGCTTCTGACGACCCATAACGACTGTCAAAGATCCACGAATGACAGCCGGGACTAACGGCTTAACGTTCCTGCCGAGGCACGACGGAGTCTTGGTATGTAAAGATGGTCACCCATCCACAAACCAACCCCGGAAAGCGTACCTTAACCTGATGGATCGACCCGTCCGGCTATTATTACACACAGCACAAGCTCCTCAGGCGTGATATTATGTTATGATAACATCAATATGACACTAGGTAATGGTTATTTATCACCATCTCTGTATCCCTTAACTGCGCCCGGATTTTTTAATAACGACGAATAATTATTTTTTTCCTCTTTTACAGGTACTTACAGTTTGGGAAACTATACCTACCTACTATAATAAAAGATATGAATCTGACTCGAACCAGGCCTGAGGCAATAGTATGCGCCGCCGAAGAAGTAGAAATCATAGATGATAAAATACTGGGCTAGACAGTGATAGTATTAGTTATATTTCTTGCGAAGGCATGTATTTAATCAAACCTCAAATAATTCCCATTTTATTTTACTAAAAAAGTAACCAAGTAAGCGCGACGAACTTGGATGTAGCGCTCGCCAGCCACTACCACGCCACCGCTTGCTTGGCTCGCTCGGCTCGCGCGCTCTTGGTCACAGCTCTAACCTAACCCGGGTCAGGGTCAGCGTCTTGGTCAGGGTGCCCTAGCTTAGTTACTGCAACCAACTGTGAGAAAAGGCCACAAAGTTAATAAGAGTCTAATTTATTTTTAAAAGTGTTGATCATTAGAAGCGAAACAAGTTTTTAGAGAATCATTAATTTTATAAAGGGCACATCATTAGAACTTCAATGAACTTTAAAAATATCAGTAAAAAATTTCGTCTTTTATACTTTATTTTTCGCTTTTTCTTTAAAATGTAAGAAATAGCTAGTATTACGTATATATTCGTTAAACATTATCCTACTAATATTATAAACGCGAAAGTTTGTGAGTATGGATGGATGGATGTATGGATGTTTGTTACTCTTTCACGCAAAAACTACTGAACGGATTTGGATGACATTTGGCACACCGATAATTTATAACCTGGATTAACACATAGGATACTTTTTATCCCGATATTCCCACGGGATCGAGATTTATGCGGGTGAAACCGCGGGGCGCTGCTAATAAACCATAAATCTGTCATTTGGCTTATCTATCTAGACCACATTACATCGACATTACTATCAAACAGACAACTAATAACAACATTGACATTAGTCACAATTATAAATAGAATTAATTAGTTTAGTAAATTTTAATAAAATACAAATTATACTACATAGTTCTTAGTCTCGAATTCAATGAAGATGCAATCTTACTATCTGTTGCAACTAAAATTTTGATAATAATCAATCATTGTTACTCTCTCCAGTGAGGGAGACAAAACACAGGTACCGAGACTTACCAAATTAGAAATTAAAAGACGAAGAAAACTCTGCCGAAAGAAATGGTCGAACGTTGTGTCCAGCAACTGGAACCGTCAGTGTACGTGGCACTTCAGACACCCATAGAAATATAAATAACAGATCACACCAGTAAGCTACATTAGGAGATGGAGACCATATTCATTCAATATACAATATTTAATGCATATGGTCAATGTTACGCATTGAGGGATCGACTATGGAGATGAAAGTGATGAAACCTTGACAAAATACCATTTTCGTGGCTGCAGAAAGATTTTTTTACATAAGTAAAAAATAAAAGTTATCGATATTTTAATGTTTTAAAAAAAGCTAAATCAAAGTCAAAACGTTTATTGCAACCGTTAATTTCAAAACTATGAAAATAATTGTGTGAAAAGATTTCGAAAAAGTGCCAGTAGAAAAGAACTCAAAAAAGGGTTCCGTATCCAAACTCCAGCTTAATTCGGGTAAAGAAATTAAGAAGATATTTTAAAAAACTTTTTACAAAAAAAAAAAACAAGAACTCGAAGTCGATTGTTTTTTTTTTGTAAAAAGTTTTTATTTTTCACTTTTAGTTGTGGTACCTACCCCACTCAAATTCGAATACCACCTGCTATGTAAATAACAGTGACAGGAAGTTATCAGCATATCATCCACATATACTAAGTGGGAAAAATACGTATTATTGAAGCCTACTCAAAAACTATCCAAAATTGATATGGGACCAACTTGGGAGCATACCCTTTCATACAAAAAAAGAATTTTCTAAATTGTTCTACAATTGACGGAGAAATTGGCGGACATACATTAAAAAAAAAACATACGCGACGAACATATAACCTCCTCCATTTTAGAAGTCGGTAAAAAAAAATTAACGCTTGAATAAATAAAATTGCATTGTTCTGGTTAAAAAATCCTCAATGAGATTGGTGAAAATAAAAATACCTATACTAATCAGTAAATTTCAGTTATGGTGTAAGAGTTAATGAATTCATGGGCTCCTGAACAAATTCGGATGCGGATCATGTAACTAAACGTCGACATTTGCAGATAGCATTCGAACCACATCCGCATAAACTCTGGTATTAGTTTTAACCAATTACAGTATCTGAATTTCCATTAGAATAATTATAAAAGATCATTAAATTAAATGCAAAGTCCTGCAAAGTTTTCGGAAAATCTAATTGATATAGCCCAAGCCATAAAACCTACTGAAAAATAATTTATGTTCTAGGTTGCAAAACATTTCAGAACAATAAGCAAATTCTAACACTAAGTACCTAGGTACAGTAGATACTGACCTAACAAATTCAATTTTTTTTTTTACTTGTAAAAGTGTTTTTAAAACCAATTTACAGAAATAAAATATAATTTAGGTATTTAACTCAAGAATCCACGATTTGTCAACTACAAACGTAAGATTTCTGTCGAGGCACTTGTTTGGTTTTAACGTAATAGAACAGAACCCTAAAGACCAAGTAAGCAATAATAAACCGAATACCATCGTTCAGTGAATAGTAAAACTTCTTGGGACAGTGTCGTCCACACGCGTCATTCGCAAGTTATATCGATATGAAACAGGGTTATTTCAAATCGAGAATCGATTGCGACCGACTATGATGCGACAGTAATTAACAGCTACAGCATTCATTCGACATCACACGCGGTCGAGAGAATCCAGTGTATGTTGTGTTAGTGATTAAAAAACAATTTGCAAGGAAAGAGTAAATATGAAGGTGAGCTAATGACGTATTGTTTAAATAATCGCAAAAAACAAGTTGTTTGTTTTAATTAGTGGAAGATTTTTTTTTTCATCGCCTCGCCAATTCGGGGGTATTCCGATTTATAGTTAGTTAATTTTTCTTTTTTTTTCTGTGCGTTTAAATTATTATCATTTCGGAGGCGTATTCTATGATAAAATAAGTGGAATAATTAAAATTTTAATTTGTAAAGTAACAATTAAAAATATAAAATATGATAATCTTGAAACAATCGAACACAGAACAGTTACTGTTGGCATAATAAAAAGTTAGTTGCGTAGTTTTGCAATATCTATTGACATTTTCTGTAAAAAAAAAAAAAAACCTATGAAATTGATTAACTTTAAAACCGGTACGACTACTGCCTACCTACATTGTAATTTTACATCTGCAAAAATAACACTAGGTATTATTGAAGAATTAGAGCCAGCATAAATATTAATTTTAGTAGTATTGGGGCTTGACCTATTATGAAAATACCAAACCGGTTAGACCTAATATACGAATCGTGATTTATAGGTATCCTTCCCCGTTCATATGAGTTTTTATTAGATTTGTGCGAGTATTATTTACCTGAACCTAATCATAGCCAGGTAAACGCCATACCTAACAGAGATACCGAGATACGTAAGTGACTATTGTTTCCATGCAAGTAACTAAAGCCCGAAAGGGAACGTTTCTTTAATCATCATAACAAGTTAAAGGAATCTTCAAGGCGATGCACTTAAACTAAATATAAGTGAGCACTTGAAGCAAAAATAACTTGCCCTGTGCGAACTGCGCGATCATGCCCGAGTAGCTTTTATCATATTTATATTTTTTTGTGAGTAGGTACTCTGAGATATGGAAAGACACACCCCGCCAGTATGATATATAGCCACATACATACATATACGCCAGAGACACTATTTGAATATCATTAGGCAAGATTAGCTTAGCTAATTAGTGGGTAAAAAGTTCATTTAAAATTACGAGACCATTTTATCACAAACATATTTATAAAGGATAACTAAATATAAAATGTATTGCTTTTGAGTAAACATTTAATATTTAAATATGAATCAACACTAATATTATAAAGAGAAAATATTTGTATTTTTGTTTTTAATGAATAAATTCAAAAACTACTGGACCGCTTTAAAAAATTATTTCACCAATTTATTGGCAATATTATCACTGAGTAATATAGGTTATAATTTATAAAGATATTACGCGGGCGAAGCCGCTGGTAGTATAATACGAATACGTCACACCATATATCTGTAACGTTTACTATTTGTTTGTCGTCATCAAACAGAAACTCACAGTTTTTCTTAAGAACATTGATTCAGTGTTTGATTATGCCACCAGTACCTACTATGGAATGTACAGATAGTAATGAATTACTAGGAAAACATGAATCTAGGATTTCTTGTTTTAGTTGACCTGTGACAAGGTTAAAAAAAAAAAATCTAATCTAAATCTACGGTTTTCTAGAAGAGCGGTTCCGAGATGTTATAAAATGACCGTCATCTGTCATTTTCACCAGTATTTTTAAAATATAATATTTATTCGATGTAATTGATGGTATTTAGTATAGTATTTTAGTATTTATTCCCAGTATGTGACATTAAGGTGTCAAAAACTCTCTGTATTTGGACAGCTGTTATTGTTTGACCGTTCATCGCTTTCTTAGGAAACAAAGCTTTACAGTTTGTCCACCGCACCGTGAACGGGACGTCAATGAGAAACGAGATTACGCGGCCATAGTAAATGTGCTGTCGCTACTTTGGCGTCGTCATCTCGTTCTCGTTGACATGACGTCCCGTTCACGGTGCGGTGGACAAACGTCCTTAGACAGTGCACACAACAGGGTCAAAAACATTTTTGTCCGACATTGACAGAACAAATGTATCTTGTTCGAAACAAGTTTAGCTACCTTCTTTTCAGTACATTTTTGACCTTTTTATCTTCTGTGTTGTTTCGAGTGTGCCCTCATTATTATGTAGAGGTTCGATAGTATTTCTAGTGTTAACCCAGTCTAGGTTTCAGCACCCAAATTACGTAACACAGATTCAATCATAATCAGACAGTTTTTAAGGATATTTCTAATCCATTGCTTCATACGTTCGAAAAATTCGTTCGCTCAACAAAACGTAAGCAATGATCGTGGCTGAACTGTCAAAATAAAAGAAAATGCGATCAATTGTCATTCAGCCTCAATTATGAATTATCAATTCAAATATACCGCGGTAATTTTGTTATTAATAGTTATGATATTAAGTAAAGGCATCTACGCCAATAAGCCGTTTAATTACAGGGTCTTTATAAGTTTACAAGTAAACCCGTTATTTATAAGTGCAAACATGCTTTATAGTTATGGCCATATTTATCTAGGTAATTGTTTATTATGTGTAGGTACATGATTATTTATAAAAAATACCATTATATCAATTCTATTTACCTACAACTTTTTAATAATTTTCAAATCTGATCTTACCTATCCCACAATCACGGACAATGGGCCACTGAAGGACTAAGTGCGGAAACCAAAACCCCATAACATAGAACAAAGAACATAACTATCCCAGATCTAAGCAAGCATACATATTTCGTAACGCTTTTTCCAATTTTTTAGGTTTTCTAGGCTAACCCACACTAATTTTATAAAGTGAAATGATTTGTATTTTGTAGGTAAGTAATGTAAATCTATACCACTGAACCGAATTAAAAAAAATATTTCTCCATTATAATGCTATATTATCACTAAGTAACATAGGCCATTTTATAAAGATATGACACGCAGGCGAAGCCACTGGCGGAAGCTAGTTTGAAATATAACAGGAAATCTAGTGGAACTTTTTATCACCAGCTGACTACGAAATTTTGGGTCAGTGACAGCTCGGCGCGAGTCAACTGAACCCGAATAATAATACCAAATGACTTTTATCAGTATCAGCAATGAACGTATCGTTGATGACAGTCGCTGATAAATTCTAACGTTAAACTAACTCATACATCATTGTTAGAATTAAAGGAAATGAATTAGTTGACGCATTAGATTGTGTAATAATATTTAGGAAGTGATAACGTCTCGTTATCAAATGTTAGTGACTCCAACTACAATCAAAGAATTTCATATCTAAGCGGTTTGAAAACAAAATCCCGTGAACACGATGACCACATCTGTTTCACACAATGATCAGATATGTCTGACCCTTTTTCGACCACTAGGAATAGAACAATAGAAACAAAGTTGAGGAAGTTTTAATTATAATGTTGTTATACCTTGGGACTCATCAAAAATCTGATGCTGCGATGCTATTGGTTCATGAGATTTTTATAGCGGCCGAGCACTGCAAGCAGAAATAGTCCTTACGATGTATAGATTTGAAATTCTTTGATAGTACATCATAAAGACTGATGGAAAGGGACGACGCCAGACTTCCTCCTTTTGAAAGATAATGAAGTTATACATTATCATTATTGTATTTATAGCTTTAACCATTGACCGCAGTTCAATAGTAAATTATTTAATTAAAAATAATATGGCCATAAACTTTACTGGCTCTTTTGCAATGAATTATGCATTAAATTAGAAATTACTCCTTGATTGAATGTCAAACACCTAACTTCTTCGTTGTCAGTCACCCAACGTGTAGAAGTTGGTTTCTTTGACTAGCATCAAAATAAGAGTAGTTGGGTGTCTAACAGTAAGAATGCATCAAAATTAGACATTGGGTGGCTGACAGTACCTAATGCATCAAAATTTGAAGTTTGATGTCTGACAGTACCTAATGCATCAAAATTAGACATTGGGTGTCTGACAGTACCTAATGCATCAAAATTAGAAGTTGGGTGTCTGACGGTAACTTATGCATCAAAATTAGACATTGGGTGGCTGACAGTACCTAATGCATCAAAATTTGAAGTTTGATGTCTGACAGTACCTAATGCATCAAAATTAGACATTGGGTGTCTGACAGTACCTAATGCATCAAAATTAGAAGTTGGGTGTCTGACAGTACCTTATGCATCAAAATTTGAAGTTGGGTGTCTGACAGTACCTTATGCATCAAAATTAGAAGTTGGAGGTCTGACAGTAACATCAAAATTTTACTAAAATTACTAGAAATAGAAACTCAGTCTGGTAAAAAGCATCATCAATATTTAGATACCTATACACTTCGTGATATCCATCGTGGCGCTTGTATCGAGGCGTCTGTTTTGCTGTCCTGATAACACGCGACCTCATGTCGTGTCAATTAGTATTTTATATCTATAATTCGCACATTATTATCATCATTATATATATATATATTACTTATTTTATTTAAATATAAATCTATATAAATGTGGGTATACCACCATTTCTGCCTACCCTTCAGGAAACACAGGTATGTTATATATACAAGGTGTTTTTTTTATATCCCATAACTCTAGGGTATGGAGACCATATCAAATAATCAACTGGCATATGTTTTTCTTTTATCATTCAAAATAATTCAACAAAGTCACGATTATTTATGTAACAAACCCTTAGGTGAAATATAAAAAAAAACCTTTATTTCAGACTATGTTTGTTCATAAAAAGAAAATATGTCAACGTAGCATTTTTTTTAGCTTTAAATATGAATGATTGGTTTGAATGAAAATGATTTACTCGTACTTATCAATGAAACTTGATACACACATCGAGAGTCTAGTGGTAAGTTATCTTAAAAAAATAGAAAAAAAAATGATATGCTAGTTGATTCTTTACCATGGTCTCATGAATACCCTAGAGTTATGGGATATAAAAAAACACCGTGTATATCTAATATGATATGAAGATTAAACTAAATCATGTTAATAGAAGTATTGTTCAGCTATTATTATCATGTCAGTAACATAATATGTACGTATAAGACTGTTAACATGCACTGATAACGCGGTGTTGCAAGCACATTCATTCAGTCAGTAGTCCTAGTGTTAACGTGTGTTCATTAATGCTCGGTTCCTATATAAAAAACGAATCGTTTTACTTACCAACGGTAGCTTTTTTTAAAATGCCAAATGGACATTTAAGTAAATAGATTCGTAAGCTTATTTTACCTGTGATAGCTGCTTCCGTATGGGAGGGTCTATGCAAAGCTATGAGGTCTTTGCTTTATTATTGTTAAAGAAAAGTTACAAGTCTTAATTTTAAGAGTCCATAATACCTCCAGTTGGTTAGCATGATCCTGAGGAGCTCGTGGCTAAGCAATAACAGCCGCATAGGTTTATCCATCAGGTAAAGCTACGCTTGCCGAGGTTGGTCCGTGGATGGCCATCTTTACATACCGAGACTACTACGTGCTTCGGAAAGCATGTTAAGCTGTTGGTCCCGGCTTTCATTCGTGGATCTTTGACAGTCGTTACGAGTCGTCAGAAGCCCGAAAGTCTGATACCAGTCTTACCAAGGGGTATCGTATTACCCAGTTACTGGGTTGTGGAGGTCAGATAGGCAGTCGCTCCATGTACAATAATGGTATTCAGCTGCATCCGGTTAAACTGGAAGCCGACCCCAACATAGTTGGGAAAAAGCTAGGCAGATTAATTAATTTTGCTTAGCATGATTCTCTGTTATATCGAAAATACTGCAGAATTAAATTTGAAATAAATATATAGTAAAGTTGAGGATTAATGTTAAATACTATGTTTGACGAAAACACGATGCCATAAAATTTTCTCGGTTTAATAAAATTGAAAAGTTACCTCCAAACCAAACAATAAACCGCTGGTATTAAAAAAATAATTCAAATTTGGATCATGTAACTTTGCATCGACTACGATTTTTTATTATTTTTTATTACCATTATTTTTGCCGTAAAAAGCAATTACCTAAAATATTGGCGCCTTGGAGCCGCCAGCACCTCACTCGACCCCACTATGATGCGAGCGAGATAAAAAGTGAATTTGAGCTGAGGTAGTATGGGCTCTTAACCAATAACGGTCCGTAAATTATAGGAATCAGCCATTAGTATATAGACGAGGCACTGAATAAATCAAAATTATTCCTCAACCCCATAAACTGACAAGCTTCTAAAGTCCCCGTCACGAGAAGCTATAAATTTTGTAAACAAAGAATGTTTGCGCTGCGTGCGCTGTCGTCTAATGTTTTGTGGTACTGGAACTCAGACGTGTACAGTACCACAAAAGATTAGACGACAGCGCTTTGTATCGCACGCTCGCTACGTAACTTACTAGAAGTTCTTTGTTTACAAAATTTTAAAAATAAAAATATAAAATAAAAAATAAAAATAAAAATCTTTTATTTACAGACTACAAAGGCCCACATTTTGTTAGTGTCTAAATTATCTTATAAACTATGTTAGTATACTAAGAACAAAACCCCGATATAGCCCGACCAAGTAAAATTGCTCGTTAGTTTCGTATTACACGTGTTGCTTTGAGTTGGTTTAATTTGGGATTATTTGTTTCGCTATGTTACTTAGTAGAAGTTCTTTGTTTACAAAATTCATAGCTTCTCGTGACGGGGAGTTTACCTACTTACTTACTTGGGTAATTAATTAAAAACGGCCCTAATGCCCGGGTTATATGAGGCTAGTTTTAGAAGCTAGGACAGGAAGATTGAGTTAGTAAGCTAGCAAGTTATATTCACTGTGGCCACGTGTATACAGACATATTCTCATTTTTAGGCTAGTAAGCTAGTGAGAAAGATAGTAAGCTGGTGTGATAGTTTAATAGGATAGGGTTCTATTTTTAAGCTAGTAGCCCCACCACCGACTTTACTATCCGGCTTTGCGTACTAGCCTCACGTGGCCGGCGAAGCTAATATCCTATAGGACCACTTTACTCTACGGACTAATAAGACACTGCAATGCTACTGGCTTTGTTAACATCTCTGCATGTGCCAAGCCAGGATATTACTTTCTTGCTATCCTAGCTTCAAAAACTAGTCTTGTGTAAGCCCACGTTCGCACCGACGTAAAAATATTGCGGCGGGATTTTTAATGTTTAAGATGTGTATGTAACTAACAAATTGGATTGTATGATCTGTAAATAAAATAATTTAATTTAATTTAATTTATCGTGCACTGGATTTTCAACTCTCGGTGTTGAGCCGAGCGTTGGGAATCCAACGCGTTGAGACGCACTCTCGTCCCAGCGCGTTAATAGAACACACCATTGGATTTTCAACTCTCAGCGCTGAGCAGAACGTTGAAATTCCAGTGCACGAAAAAAAATCGCCGTGGGAAAAAATCGCTCGTGCATACCTGGGCTAACCCAGGCATAAGGTCGCGTTCACACCAAAGGTATAATCAGCCGCCGAATGAAAATTTAAAAAACAAAGGACAGACAGTCGGTGGCCGATGTTGTTTTTTCATACATTTTGAACTTGACGCTCACAGTCGGCAGCCGATTATACGTTTGGTGTGAACGCGGCCTAAGGTTTAAATAATTTAGAATTTATAGAAAAGATAATACAATATAATCATGTATCCTGATACACTATGTCTGATTGATATGATATGATAATTATCATATAATATTATTATGGTGAACCCGTGTTTAGATAAACAACAAGTTTAATTAAATCATAAAATGTTGTACTTTGACAACATATAATAATAAAATAGCATACCTACGTAATTTTCCATTTAATTTGTCATTATGTTTTATAGAGTCTGTCATAAGCATTGATGATCTTGAGCAATCACGTAGAATATAAAGACTCTCGTCGACAAGCGCGACGCGACAACGGTATAACAATTTCCGTGAAGTTTTCTTAGAATTTGTTTCACCAGAGTCGCGTCGCGCCTGTTTGTGGGAACCCTAAAGCGTACTTCCCCACGATATGTCAACAAACAACTGAGAAAATTCTTGGAACTGTTTTTCATTGAATATATGATGAACTTGCCATCACCCGGTCAGTTCATTGATAAATAATATTTGTTCATTACTCATTAAATTAAATGTTATGCAAATGTTTCTATCTATGTACAAACAAATTAATACGAGATGATACATACTAACTTATGTTCAATAAACAATGAATTAAAATTAGACTTTAATAGGGACTGTGAATTTGTTTCGGTCTTTCTAATCAGGAAACACTGAACTCTAGATGACTTTCAAACAAAATGTAATTTTGACGTGTCAATGTGTTTTTTTAACAAGTTACGGTAACAAATATCATTTAATAATAAGTTGGTATGTACTTAAATAACGGGGAGGTTAAACTCAAGAGACACCTAGGGTTCACAATCCTGTGAATAAGTACTTGGATTATAAATAGATAGAATAAATAACCTTGGAATCGATTGTCTACGTGTAACAATAAATCTATCACCTTGTAGGTAATTATCATAAAAAAACGAATTCTAACAGCACATAAATATATCTATTCAAAATAATGCTATTGTATACATACAGTGTTGTTGATAGTTTGCGGATTATGTAAAAAAACTGTTTATATTAAAATTAAATATTTAATTAAAATAATGCGTTTCTATTTAAAAACGTATTTCACAAACCAACGTTCGTGTTTCGTAGACAACGTAAACAATGTATATCTGTGGTTAGCTTTGTTCACATTACGATACCCTGATATAGTAATATGAAATGTAATATTCATTATGGTAACGATATCGTCAATGTATGATTCTGGATGACCACTCACATCAAATATATTTTAAATACTTTCATAAAAACCGCAAAAGCGGAAATGGAATTATGCTTTACAAACTAATAGTAGGTGTAGTACGGTTTTCCCAAATACGTAAACACAAATTAATCATTGAATAAATGTGCGAATTCCAGTTGCAGTACCTACATACTAAGTACCTAAATAATTTTAATAAAAAATATATAAATAATGCTTTAGCTGTATAGACGGGTAAAGCTTTTCTGGAAATACCTACTGATAAATCATAAAATGGCAGGCCAACCGAATATTTAGTTTTCGATGTAAAAAAAGTATTTGGGAACTTTCCCAATGCCCTTTTTATACCTAAAACGGTTAAAAGATCAAATTCAGTGTTATAATTGCAATTCATTATTAATATTATAGTTCACTAGTAAAATATAGCTAATATTTCATATTTCCATACAGTAGTAATATTGCCAAATTAATCAAAAACAGGTACATATTTGACAGCTATTTGCGACGTTGCCAACTTTTTGAATGAACGCTCTTAGTCGTGTGATACGCAATTAGGGTGTTCCTTCACATTTGTCTTATGTTATGATGGAAGTCTGTAGGTAGTCCTGCACCTGCCACATTATGTATAATGGCATATGTAGGCAGGTTGTAGGCGTGACTGTGACCTTAGCCGCAAAGCTAACTAAATTACCCTCCTTACATATCATTATTACCCATCTGATTGTTGATTGACCCACTTCTTTGATCGGCTACAATGAGTCTTCGGTTCATTGCAAGTTCACGGTGACTTCTGAGGTCTTGTATTCGATCCCGGTCGGGCAATGTGTCATTGAGTTATTCTATTAGATTATTTTCAGTAGATGGTCTGGATTTGTGCCCGGATTTTGGCAATAGCCTTCCCCCATTACTTACACGATTCCCACCGTAAATGTAACTAGATAATATGAGTGTGCTGAACAAGTCTGCCTACTCCCTTTTCTCATAAACTTATGTTTTAGGTACTGAGTATTATATTCACATGCATAACGCGGGTATAGTTGAGCAAAGAGCTCTGTTATTATACAATTATCTTTATAACACGATAGTTAAAGACACTGGCCACGATAAATAAGAAAATAACAATGTCTGATCCGTATAATGACCGTAGTTTATGAGTTGGAATCTGAAGTGATATTATTTCATATACAGGCAGGGACATCGACGCGAAAACTGTTACCATGGATTCAGTACGGGATTCTGAACCCCCGCGTTGAAAATTTTCACAAATCAATCAATAACAAAAATCTGCTGTTTCATAGAGAGCATTTCTCTATGAAACAGCAGATTATTTTTTTAATAACCGACGAACATTTTGGGAATCCATGGTAAAAGATTTCGCGTCGATGTCCCCCCTGCCACCCTGTATACATACAGGCTGAATCTTTTAAAGGGAATCTTTTAAAATCTTTTATCTGTTCTGTGGTACCGACCTACCAGATCATGAATATGAACCATCATCTGAGTAGCCTTTTCCCAACTATGTTGGGGTCGGCTTCCAGTATAACCACATGCAGCTAAAAACCAGTATTTCACATGGAGCGACTGCCTATCTGACCACCACAACCCAGTAACTGGGTAACAAGATACTTCTTGGTAAGACTGGTTGTCAGACTTTTGGGCTTTTGACGACCCGTAACTATTGCCAAAGATCTACAAGTGACAACCGGGAACAACGGCTGTACGCGCTTTCCGATGCACGGAGGGGTATTGGTGTGTAAAGACGGTCACCCGTCCACGGGCCAACCGCTGCAGCGTAGCTTTTAACCTGATCGATCGACCCGTACGGCTGTTATTATTCAACCAATTTTATTTATATGAGACCATTTGAAATTAACTCTTTGAGCTAGTAGATAATTGTACAACTTAATTCCAAATTTTGTGCACCTACCTTTATTAAGGTCACACTTAAAAGTTTTTTTTTAACATCAAAAGGTTATCATAAATGACATCACATAAAGAAAAATTACATAGGTTATGTGGATTAGGTACTAGATATAATTAAGAAACGGGTCAATAAACTATCACTTCACAACACAAAGGTTGTACCGAACTCTGTAAACAGTCATTGTCTATGTTCGGTGTCAAATATTACACGAAGCGTTATCACGTTGTTATTCCGAATGCATCGGGGCTAAAATTACTCTATGAGTTATGACCCTAGCGTAGGTCTAGATAGTCGCCTCTTGCGCAGACATAATATCATTACTTTAGAAATTACCGACCATGTTTACAATTGATTGTAATTCATCTCTTCTCTTGTAAAAGGGCAAACTGACTAACTGATTGACATATCAACGCAGACCCAAAACTACAGGGACTAGGAACGTGAAATTTGCACTCAGCCTCCTTTTATAATGTAGGGGAGCACTAAGGTGTTTTTTTTTTATTCTACATTTAAGGGGACGAAAAAGGGGGATTTCGTTTGTATGAAAAATCTTATTCCTTGGTTAATAAACTTGAATTTTGGCACAACCTAACAAAAAGTACTAGGCTTGCATGAATTCACGATAGTATTCAATCGTTAAGTTTTGCTACTCAAAGGATTTTGATGAGGCAGAAAGATAGTTTATAACCTGGATTAACACCTGAGATACGTTTTATCCAAGTAGTAAGTTTTCGTGGGATAGTTTCCGACTTCCACGCGAGCGAAGCCGAGGGAAAAAGCTAGTCAGCTATCAACTCGTGTAGAAATATTATTATTTCGTTTAAAACATTTTCTAAGAATCTAATTTAAAGCACGACAAATTTATAACTGTTAGTAATTTGTTTTAATGGTTCACAGTTCAAAGTTCAATGATAAAGAAGAAGCTGATAATGCGGAGCTAGAATAAATTATGACATATACGAGTTTCAATTATATTAATAAATAAAATAAAAATCTTGAATTCATTAATTCACTGACAGACAAAGCACTGCTTAAACCACTGTGTCTAAAAATATGAAATTCCTTAAATGAATAATCAAGGTAAACATTACGAAAGGATTTTTGAAAATTCATCCCTTAAAGGAGTTAAATAGGGGATGAAAGTTTGTATGGAAATTCGTCATTCTTGCGATATGAATGCCATGAGGCACTCGGCTTGTTAATAATAAAAGTCTTAAAATCCACTGCCTACCTCTTGGTCTAAAAGCATGAAATATTTCACAAGAGTTCTCTATAAATAGCGGTGAGTACTAAACCAGGTTTTTTTTTAAATTCTCCCCTTTAGGAAATTAAATAGGCGATGAAAATGATGGAAGTTCGTCAATTTTGCCGATGCAAAATCCAATAGGGCACACGGTTTGCTCATTAATATATGAATATAATTTATTTTCAGGAAATTATATTGTTTGTATTGGCCGTTTGCGGTGGTGCATTATCTGCGATACCATGCTGTCCGAAGAACGAGACGTTACTGCCAAGGGGTTTCTGCGGTAAGGAGAAGATGACAGTGATCAACTGCACGCATGGACGAATGGTTCTCAGAGACATCATCCTGGATGGCACCAAAGTGTCCACCCAGGATTCGCCCAACTACGTCTTTGTTGAAGACCCTAACCAGTGAGTATGGAAGCTGCACATATCTATACAGGGTGGCAGGGACATCGACGCGGAAACTGTTGCCATGGATTCAGTACATGAATCTGAACCCTACGGTGAAATTTTCTGTCGGTTATTAAAAATGATCAGCTGTTTCATAGAAAAGCGCGGCCAAAATATATGCAACAGCAGATTTTTAAAAAAAATAACGACGAAAAAATTCAATCCATGTTAACAGTTTTCGCGTCGATGTCCCTACCACCCTGTATACTTTGATCATTTTTCAACGTCCTGCGTCACACATCTGAAAAGTCCACTTTACAGAGAAAAACAATTGGTACATTGATTGAATAGGTAGGTATGTTTTAGTTTAACTTAAACTGTTTGTTTAATATAATTAATAAATCGAGTCACGTCTTCATGCGCAAATTGGTTAGTTATTAAACCACAAAATATGAAACAAAACATTTAGGTTACAGTTGAAAGTTTGTACCTACAGGAGGCAATAATATAAACAGGCGATAGCTACAGACACAGTTAGTACGTAACGCATAAACAACAAAGTGTTATTAAATACGTTGGACGCAGTGTTTTCAATTAATTGAGAATTTTTCTTGCCAGGTATTGCGTGAGCAACATGTACCGGAACAACAGTGACCACTCCCTGGGCACTGTTCCAGTGGCAGTGGTTTGTTTCGAAGAGATCTCCAAGACCAGCGACATAGAAACCAGTGGAATCTTAACACTCATCTCTGTGTTTTTCCTCGTTGGTACTATCGCCGTTTACACTTATTTGCCACAGTTGAGGTAAGACTAAACACTACTATTGATTAGATTGTATTTAGGAATTTCTTAGCAGTTAAGAGTCTGGTTGACGGAATAAGGCTCGAACCTTACTTGGGTTTCAAACATGACGCCAATACGTAGGTCCTATTGACCCCTGATCCTCCAACTTTACTGTTTTAAATGAAAAAATTAAATACTATAAGTACTTACAAAACTATGCTAGTGAATTGCTCTAGTTTTAATATCATATCATCACTACGCCCCCAATATCGTTGTGAAACAAAAACTCATTTACGAGTACGTCAAAACCAATGAAATTCTGTGGTGATATCATATTTAATATTGGATGTTTCAATTGATTATTTTCAGAGATCTACAGGGGCTATGTTACATGTGTATGTGTGTCAGCATGGCTTTAGGATTCCTGTCTTTGGGAATACTCCAACTGAGCCCTGGCTTCATAGGCGAATTTTGTACTGTCACAGGTATATTACGTTTTGCTTCATTAATTCATTACTTTCGCTGTTTAAGTACACACGGCTACACATCAAGCTATATTTTTCCAGTATAAGCTGATCTCGCATTGAATAGGATTTCCGTACAATGCGAGGTCATCATAAACTGGAAATGTATAGCTTGATGTGTGGCCGTGTGTACCATCAAAGAAGTTCATATCTAACCAGTGTCAAAACAAAATCCCGTGAATACGATGACCACATCTGTTAACGGCCTGGTTCTATAGACGCCGAGCGCTGCAAGCAAGAATAGTCCTTACGGTGGCTAGATATGAACTTCTTCGATGTTACCTATCTATAGTTTTATATGTGGTCTATTTTACTAATGCATTTTCGTTTTCGTTGCCAGATTATGACATCATTCGAATAACTGTATCTGTACACTGTGTATTTTCCTTAAAATCTTTGCATAAGCAGTGCTATTGTAGATAGTAGTCTGTACTCCATAAGTTTAGTTTGTTAAATAAAGGTATGCAAAAAAAACCACGTGACGAGCCAGCTGTCAAGTAACCGACAAAACGCAGTACCTATCACTTCAGTTTCCATGCTACGTTACAGTTGTACTCTTCAATTTAGCAACGTTATAATTCGTTGACGTTTAGAGTTTGGGCTCTTTACAATACACAGATTACAAAATATTATATCATTATTATTATAAATCTAACAAAAAAATTGTGCTCAAGCAGTTCCATCTACGAAGAGTAGTTAAGAATAAATGATAAAGTTTAACATACATTTATAAAAGAGGAAAATATTGTAAAAATCTCAAATAAATTTAATTTGGTTTTATCGTATTTTTAAATAAGAAAATGTCATATATAATAACCCTTTTTACGATTTGTTTACCTTTACTTAACAACCTAAACATATTGGAGTATTGTAGTTTGAAGTTTCTAATAATGCTATGTGTGTTTGTTACTTTCAGGTTTTCTCGTCTACACCTGGATGATGGCAACTTTCTTTTGGATGAATGTTATATCAATCAACGTATATCGCACAGTGCTGTGAGTTTAACCATTTCTATCTTACTAAAGCCTTGTACATCTATTATTGTTTTTATCTAAAATTATGTCTTTCTTTCAGAGATTCAAGTTATTTAAAGAAGACTGAGAGGAAACAATATTTCATCTACAGCTGCTACGCTTGGGGCTGTACTCTTTTATTCCTATCTGTCACCCTTATTGCCAACTTCGTTGAAGGCGAACATTTCAAGCCAGGTTTCGGAAATGGCAGCTGCTGGTTCAATGGTGATTAATGTTTTTTTATGGATAATGTCATAGAGTAAAGTCCCCGTCACGAGAAGCTATAAATTTTGTAAAAAAAGAACTTCTACTAAGTTACGTAGCGACAATTCAATCAACAACAAATAATCCCAAAATGTTTTGTGGCACTGGAACTCACACGCGTTCAGTACCACAAAATATTAGACGCTTTATATCGCTAAAATATAACCCGACCAAGTGAAATTGCTCGTTAATTTCGTATTACACGTATGTTACTTTGAGTTGATTGAATTTGGGATTATTAGTTGTTGATTGAATTGTCGCTACGTAACTTAGTAGAAGTTCTTTGTTTACAAAATTTATAGCTTCTCGTGACGGGGACTTTAGTTGAATGTTTTGCCATGAGATGTTAATTTTGTTTTTGTTCAAGGTCGTACCGAAACTTGGATTTTCTTCTATGGCCCGGTGGCGGTTCTTATTGCTGCTAACGTAGCTTTATTCGGTATGACATCGTTCAACTTATGGAGGCAAACTAGGAAATATGAAGTTAATACACTGAACGTCCTAAAACACAAGTAAGTACCTTCCATTACTTATAAATTATTATACAAAACTAGATATGATGCTGGCGTTCAGTTTTTATAACCATGAACTTAAATTTTCAGGTTTCTTCTATCTTTGAAACTGTTCCTCGTCATGGGTATTTCCTGGATATTCGAGATCGCTAGTTTCGCTCATGGTTCAGCCCATATTATCTGGTAAGCTATCCCCTGTTCTTGTTCTAATTTCTTGTCAGATTACACAGCTTTTAGCGCCACGATCACGCCTTTACACGAATAGGATAAGCCTGCCCACGAAAAAATAATAAAGTGTAATGAGTCTCTGTTCTAACCATTTCATTTTATGTTACAGGAAAATCATGGATACGTTTAACTGCCTACAAGGAGTCATCATTTTCTTATTACTTGTACTCCTGAGGAGGCGCGCCATGCGGGGTATGGCCAGCGAGAACGTTTGTCTGTGGTTCAGTCGCCCTCTAGCGGAGAAGCTCAGCCCACACGACGATTCGGATGACCAGGAGATACTGGGAGATGATACCGTGGAGGTCAGGCTAAATTGAAGTGGATCGTTCATTATATTCATCCAAAATCTTATTTCCATGCCACATACGTTTAAATTATAACTAGTCAACAAGAAAATCCGATCAAAAATCTACACCCATTATCATTTGTATTGAGATAATATTTATTTTCAATACTAAGGTTGTTGATGTAATTATATCATTATGGGTTATTAATGGAACAATAAAATTGTAAGTGCAAATGCGCTAAGTATAGGTAAATAGTGCACCAACTGTTGAACTAAATGAACTGAGCGATAAGAAATATTATTTTAAAATCCACCTCTGAATGTTTTAAATTAATGTTTCATAATAATTCTGAAAATTAACTAATTGAGTATTTATAATGAGATATCCGTTTAACCTCTAAGATAAAATAATGTTTTTCAAAACATTTTAGGAGAACTCTACGTAAGTAATAACTGGTTTTATACCGATCATGTGCCATTTTCAATCTGCCTCAGAATAAGCCGATTCAAAATGATCTGATATTGTTACTATTGAATTAATTTATAATTAACTGTTAGTCTCACCATTTTATGTGCCATAAAATAAAGTGTAGATATTTTAAAGAGGAAACTCAATATATATTTTTATTTTAAATATAATGATAAATTAAGGTTTTAATAGTTTACTAGAATTTACTCAATGTAAATACTAAAAAGTAAGATTTAAACAATAATAAGTTCCTATAAGTAATTATAAATGTTTTTTTTCAACAATGCATGTTGGTATTTTATACTAATAAATATATTTTAATTATTTTTGTCGTGTTTTTATATACTTATTTTTATCTAAGCCTGTCAAAAAATTCATGCTTTACGTCATGATTTCATTATTAACATAACTTTAAAAAACAACTGCGTATTTTACAATTGCAAAAATGTTATTATTCTATTAATTAATATTTTGAAGACTCCCTAGGCCATGGGTTCTTAAACTATGTGCAGCCACGGACCACTTTCAGAATTTTTAAAATGCCACGGGGCCCGCTGGCAAATAATATTGTGAAAAAAAAAACTTTTATTGGTAATTTACTCACACTTAGGTACTACTTAATTTAATTTAATTAAAATTGCTAAATATAAATAGCTAACGAGGTGGATGCTGTTGCTTGGCGTCAATGAGCACTTTAAATTGTGGGATTGTCTTTGATAAGGCAGGGCGCATGTCGTCTTTGATGCTCAATCGATTGCGATTTTTTGTTTTTATCGAGACTAGAGCTGAAAACCTTGCCTCACAAAGATACGTTGTAGCAAAAGATATCAAAACGGACATAGCTCGTTTGACAAGAAGAGGTTGGTTGGTTTGGCTCAAAGAACAATAAAATTCGCCAAGATCTTTTGCATGAAATTCAGCTCTCAACACTTCTTTAGATCTCATGTCAATTAAGCTATCTTTAATCAGATCTTCATCGCTGATATTATCCAGATCAATTAGAAAAGGATTCCGCACCCATGTTTCTTTGTCAAGCTGTTCTGGGCTAAAGTAACCTTCAAAAGACTTTTGCAATATTTCCAGATGCTTTGACACAACAGTTTGTACCACTTTTGATGTACTATGAAAAAAACCAGCGAGAGTGATCAAACAAATGATGAGTTACTTTACATTACTGCACATTTTTAAAAATTAATTTGAGCTACTGCGGACCCCTGTCACACTTATTACGGACCCCTTGGGGGTCCGTGGACCCCACTTTAAGAAACCCTGCCCTAGACACTTTCTTTTTCATTATGTGTAAGTATAATAATTCCTATCAATTCTATCTTTCCATATATTCCTTACAATAAAAATAAACTGTCTCTGTAATAAATCTATTTTAAAAATCATTTACCCTATTACAAAAACACAATCTGCCTATTAATAGACAAATATCGTAGCTAAATAGGTACTCCTCAATCCTCAATTTTATTCAATGCCAGTACCTAGGTGACGGATTCACACATGAGTGGAGGATACGAGGTGAAAAAAATTACAGTCATAATAGAAAGAAGGAAAGAAAATACGTTTATTTGCGGTAAACATGACGCAAAGAAAGAACACAAACAAAAAAGAACAAGTTGGGGAAAATATGCGTCACATGCACGCAAAATGGCCATCGCTCAGCATTGGTGCGACCTTAAGAGCTTATTGAGCGAGACAGAGCCCCAACGCTGATAACACTTTAGTCACTCCTACTGAATAGGTGGTACAGTTCCATTCAAACTTAATGGCGGCTCGGAAATGCGCTATTTGCTGCGCAGTACCCCACCCACACCAAATTCATGGGGCAGTGGGGGTGAACCGCTGCCCCATGAATTTGGTACTGCGCAGCGATTCGCTTCATGTTCTGAACCGCCCTTTAGTTTGAATCGGGGTACTTGCTAGTTACAGAATGGATGCTGGCAAACTAATACATATAATGGATATGGACAGCCTGGAAGACAAGACAAGTGAACTAACATTTTGTCCAAAATTGTGCAATGTACATTTTGGCTTAGAAACCATTATGGATGTTTAAAAAAAACATTAATTATTCTAACTGCATTGTATCTTGTTAAACTACAGTATTGCCTACTCGTGCTAAAAAGATTCCTAAGAATACTTTGATGCACAACTCATCCAATCAAATCAATCTGCCTAGCTTTTTCCCAACTATTTTGGGGTCGGCTTCCAGTCTAGCTGAATACCAGTATTTTACATGGAGCGACTGCCTATCTGACTTCCACAACCCAGGTAAACCCGGCAACTAACCCAGGTAACTAGGTAATACGGTACCCCTTGGTAAGACTGGTTGTCAGACTTTCGGGCTTCTTACGACTCGTAACGACTGTCAAAGATCTACGAATGACCCCCGGACCCAACGGCTTAACGTACTTTCCGAGGCACGGAGGACTCTCGGTATGTAAAGATGATCACCCACACACGGAACAATCCCTGCAAGCATAGCTTAACCTGATGGATCGACCCATGCGGCTGTAATTACTTAGCCACAAGCTCCTTCATTGATGCACAACTCATCCAAGTAACACAAATTTTATTTCAGTCTTAAGTGGACAGACAGAATTAAGCAAAAGCTGCTTACCTTCCTGTCTTTATATGTATTTGAAACCTCCTTTGTAAGAAACAATTACTCACTTTTTGATCAATGAATATTTTGAGTGTAAAATGTAAAACTTATTTATTAATAATTATTAGTATCTACTTAGTGACATTACTTAAATAATATCGAAACATTTTCATTATTCTTGCTATTTTTTTATTGACATGACATCATTATTATTGATCGCTATTTAAATATAAATTATTGTTTTAAATGAATAGTATTGTATGTATTTAATTTTAATATTATTAATTGCATTGTAATGTAAATTTAAATTATGAAATTATTATTAGTATTATTTTTTATGTTATTGCTAATCAACCAAGAAGTAAAATCTGAATATTTGCACGGCTGAAATGCCGAATATAGTGAAACCCATAGATCTTAACACCTTATGTTAGCTACCTATATTCTTGCAAATAAATATATTCATTCATTCCTTTATTTGTATAAAAAATCCGTTTCTGTAGTGGCAGGAAGATAGATACAATTTCATGAATTGTTCAACAAAAACAAGCTATAATTTAGTAGGGATAATGTAAAAATAATGACTGTGATTTTGTACCTCTGACCTACCATTATCATCAATCAATCTGCCTAGCCTTTTCCCAACTGGGGTCAGCTTCCAGTTTAACCGGATGCAGCTGAATACCCGTATTATACATGGAGCGTCTGCCTATATGACCTCTACAAACCAGTAACTGGGTAATACGATACCCCTTGGTAAGACAGGTTGTCAGACTTTCGGGCTTCTGACGACCCGTAACGACTGTCATAGATCCACGAATGACATCCATGAATGACAATCACACACATGAACGACACACATGACTGGGGCCAACGGCTTAACATGCTTTTCGAGGCACGGAGGAGTCTCGGTATGTAAAGATGGTCACCCATCCACAGACCAACCCCGGCAAGCGTAGCTTAACCTGATGGATCGATCCGTGCGGCAGTTATTGCACAGAAGTGCTCGCTAGTGCAGTGGCTAACCACGAGCACTTCTCCACCTACTATTATCATCAAGAATATAATAATAGCCATAATAAGGTATTTATTTTTATTTATTGTTTGCAACCCATTTTTTTTTTTTTTGAGGATGGGAAGTCATCAACTGACTTCTCCCGCTCTGGGCGGAGCGAGAGGGCGTGCAGTTAGCATCTCCCTCGCGCGCTTCGCCTCCTTCGCGAGCATAACTGCTTCGCAGAAGGAGGTAACGGCCCCCCATGCACTCTCGCTACGAACCATGGCCTGAACCAGGGCTGGACGCGAGAGATCGTCGCCGCCGATCGCCTCCGTGAGACACGGCGGAGCTCCGTCCAAGCCGGGCAGATCTCCACCGTGTCCTCCGGGCGATCCACACAGTGTTGACACCCGGGCGTTTCCTCCCGCCATAAGCGGAACAGGAACTTCCCGAAACAACCGTGTCCGGTGAGGACCTGCGTCAGGCGGAAGGTGAGGACGCCATAGCGCCTCTCAAGCCACTCCTCAAAGAGGGGACTTATCGCCGCAATTGTAGCGTGCCCATTGTTTGCAACCCATGAAAGCCTAATAAAAAAATATAATACTTAATTAAAACGTAACTTGGACTTGTGTTTTGATTTTTATTTCATGGCAGAAAAATGACAAGTGATCCAAGTGCAAAAATAGTCTGAGATATTCCTGTTAGTATATTTTTTTATAAGAAATTTTTAATTTATATTTTATCTTAGCCCATATAGTTAAACATTACAAAAATACGTTAAAATATTGACGTTATATGCAAACACGCGTTTTATGATCAAAAAAAAATATGTTGGTAGTGATTAATGTTGCTCAAAAGACCAAATGCCAAAGCCGTGCAAACTTTGCGTTCCGATTCCGAAAAAGTCAAGTCAACTTTTAATAAACGTCAAACTTCGCGAGTGCAGCGAGCGGAAACGCAAACGAACCGACGAAATCTCCGAATTAAATCCAAAGAATCAAAAACTTTTAGATTATAAAACGATAGTACCGTCTTTTGACATCAACTTACATGGTTTTAATATGTTTTGTGTTTGTGATCATAGAATTAAGTGTAAGTGCTTTATTGTATGACAAACAAAAGTATCGATAAAAGCGACAAGTATCTTGTAATGAAAGTAATAAAGATTCAATAACAACATGTATGTAGTACTGTTAACATTGTCATTATTGTGTGCGACACACGAATTGCACGCGGAAGTCGGGGAGACGGATCTCAATGAGATATCGGACAAACTGAACGGAGTTAAGTTAAATAAATGCTGCGAACATAACGAGATTGTTGTGGACGGGATATGTAGACTAGCCGATAGATACAACCAGAGTAAGTATATGTAAATAACATACAGAATACGCATTATTGACTGTTAAAACTTAGGTACCTACTTAACCAACCTTACCATTACTTTAAACTAGAAACTTTTGGGTGAATACTAAATTACTTGAAGAAAAAAAAGCTTATAAAAAAACGAGACCATTTGTCATTATTCACAATACAATTTAGGTGTTGCGATTTTTTTCTACTTAAAAATGATTCAAAACTACTAAATATTCAATATTGTGCTCATCATTTACAGGTTTGTGGACACCACAATTTAAGACTGAGGATGGCAACGACGCCAAAGTAAAATACTTTAATTATGTTTATGGTGTGCCAGACTGTGCCACCACACAACAGAGAGCTATATTTGATTTAGGAAAATCTGAAGATACGTAAGTAACCTAATAACACACCTTCAGTTATGAGGTATACTGATTGATATTAGCAATATATTAATATAAAACCCAGACCCAAACATGACAAACTGCATGTTATGGGGATGCATTTATGTGAGGGCCTACACCCCTGTGGACTTCCATGCTATATAATATATAAACTGATAGAACTCGGCAAGCAAAATAACAACATCTGTAAAAAAATCATAAGTCACCAACCACCATAATTTACTTTACAGGCTTAATTTATTAACGGATGGTCGCTTACGCCACATTATCAATCACCAACCCAGTGCAGATGTGAAAGAGGAACCAGTGATAAGCACATTCAGTTTACATGACAGTATATCAATACCGGAAGAGAAGGAACCTTCATCATACATACACAACCAAGCAAAATACTGCATGGATAAGGTGGGACGGATACCATGGAATATTCTAGTGTCTTGTAGGATTTATAATAACGCCACTATATGACAGTAACATCATCAATTTAGCGCTAATTAATAGATTTATTTTTCAATGATTTTTTGGGGTAGCGAGAATTATTCAAATATTTAAAAATTCATTACTCCAAATCATACATTAATCAATCTACCCATTACAGAATATAACATGATTGTCTTTCTTATAAAGGTATCAAAAATCAAATTGATGAAGTAACCTCTACTTTAGAGTAGCTGTAAAAACACTACATTAAAGTTTTCATAGTAGAATTTGGGTTCATTTTAAATCTAGCATGTTATCCTGACATGTTGACCTAGTTTAGATAAACTTTCAACTATTCTTATCAGTGAACATTAAAAAACTTTCACATTCCATTTTGTTTGAGCTTGGTCCTATCTGAGTCATTAGGTGACTCAAGTTAATATTATTCATAAAAAATGAGTTTGAATGGAACTTCATTTCATGCTTATAGGTCTATGTAAATAATGGCATGCGGTTTTCATACCATTGTTCATTTCAATAAAATTTCAATCATTTATACATAGAATATGGTTACAGTAACAAATCTCATTACGTAGTTCCATCTTGTAGCTCATACTTCATACTTTAATGTGTGGTTTATAAAATAGTAGAACTACAATAAAAAATAATTTAATAATTCATTCATAAAGTAATCCTACATAATCATCAAATTAATGTGTTAAACTTTTCCTCTCATTCTTGTAATATTACTTACAGATATTAGTAACACAAAAAGACTCACAAACGAAAAAACCCGCCAATATAACAGGCGCATATGCATTAGTATGTGTACCAGAGGTCAAAATTAACTGGAAAGACACTAATTTTCTCATGAAGAAGATCCTTAACCCCGTATTTCATGCTATTGCAATGATCTTGTTCTTACTGGTGGCTGTGATATACTTTGTGCTGCCTACCCTCCGAGACCTAGCTGGTAATATTATCACGACTATAAACATGTGTCTGATTGTGAGCCAGGCTGCAGACTTGGTGAGAATATTCACCGAGTTCAGTAACCATGTTAGCTTTATGGTTACTGGTAAGTAGTCAACAATCCCAACAATAAATGCATGACATACATATTGTTGCATACTACATAATATTTCTTTTGCGGTTGACATTTTTCTTTTGTTTTTCAGATATTATCTTGTATATCAGTCTACTGGCAGCTTTCTTCTGGCTAAACAGTTTCGGTTTTTATGTATGGAAAACGTTCAAGTATGTATTTTACAAGTACGCATTTTTTATTACTAATACTGTAGTTGTAGAAAGGTACTAAAACTTCAAAGCAATTTTGCATCATGTGACTGTAATATCTGTTGCATGGCTTATGTCATGCGCTTTTTAGTTTATGTTACTCTAATTATATAATTCACTAACACAACGGGACACCTACACCTAAATACTAATAATAAATAAAAATAAAATACAATGCACAATAAAATCGCACAGTTGATTTTTTAACTCTTCACTGAGTCAGGCATTGAACAAGCATAAAACTGCTAAATCATCAGGTAACGAAAGACGAAATTCGGCAGTGGCATGCAAATATTCATTAATCATACTTATTGCATGGCAGAGCCCGAAAATATGACGTAGAGAATTAAAATCGTTGAGCGTGGGAAAACAAAGTGAATAAATATTTTTTTCAGATCCCGCAACGTGTTTCTACGCGTGACGGACGTTCGCAAATACTGCTATTACTCGAGCGTCGTATGGTTCTGCGTCCTAATCATGGCCGGTATGGCAATATGCGCGCATTTTCTTCTAGATACCGGGACTAACCCGAACAGGAAAACGAGGATCCAGTTCTCTTCGTCAATCATCGTTGACGATGTTGAACAGGAGACTATCGGTAAGATTCATCAATATTTATTAGAACCTTATACTGAAATTTACTCATGACGTCAGTGACACAACTATAGCGTCGTTTTAACGGCTAAGGAAAATGTCACAAACATGCTGTGGTGTAACTGAACCTGCTTGTAGAACTTGATTAAAACTTCCTATTGATTTCAAATGAGTACCTACAATAAAAAACTAGTTTCATAGATTTGTAAAGCCAGTCCAGTCTAACCAGCAACTAGCAGTTGAACTAATTAAGTTGTTTTCTGTTCATTCCAGGATTGCTTGGTATTGCCATATTCTTCACCCCAGTTGCGTTCACCATAATTTTCAATGTGTTCTTTTATGTCACGACTTTGAAAATCATAAAGAGGATTAATATTTATGGCAGAATTCATCATAAACTTAAGGGATGGTACGTATCACAACTATTACGAGTGTCGTTTTATATCAAACCCTCAATGTTTTAAACATACATTTTGTTTTTTTCAGCTTTCATTTATTCCTTCAACTATTTCTGATAATGACAACAGCATGGTTGTTTCTTTTGCTGTCATGGCTCAACATAGATGAATTACTGTACGCACATATATTCGTGAACCTACTCCAGGCAATTTTAATATTCTATGTATGCATCGTTCGACAGCCGCATGTAACGTTTTTGTTGCGTAAGAGTTGTTGTTATGCAGAACCAGTGCCTACGGGGGAGTGGGGCGACGAAATGACTCACATGAATGGAGGGAATTACTGACATATCAACGAATATGAAATATAATCTCATGTTAATGGATAGTTGTTTTAGAGCCGATAAACACAAGCTTCCACACAAGTAGTGGCACGATTGAATGAATGTGATGAATGAAGCTTTATGACACTATAAACATATTTTGAATAGTTATAATGATATAATTAATGTTTAAATATTATACTCAAGTATCACCGTTATACATTTTCTGTGTACAAATGTGTGTGCCTTGTAAATGTGCCTCAAATTATGATTTTAAAACACCTGCTTAGTACATAAGTTATTTCTTCTACTAGACTTGTAATGCCACTCACTGAAAGTTATAGTAGTTTAGCCTAACTGTGATGTATGTATTAATTATGTATTGAAACAAGAGTGTCTTATTAATTATATTGTATAAAGATATTATAACTGTCAGTATTTTACAGTGTATATTGGAGCAGTTAAATACTCTGAAGCCGTGTTGGCATAAAGAGTGATGTACAAAATCATAAATAAGGAAGAGTAAAAAAAAAAAAAATGATGTTGAATAATAATTGTTTCTAAACAATATTTGGGTTGATCTCTCGTCGTTAGGAATTGATTGCTCATAAAAGATACTTAAAATTATTTTAGAAATTAACCAAAGTTACTAAATTAATGTTTAAAAAAATATACTAACAAATAACAACTGATATGATCGTAACATGAGAGAGACTATAGATTACTGTCAACATTAAAATAATGGGTGTACTATGAATACGAGGCTTTGATGTATGCTATCTAATTGATCAAAAAAGAACATCCTTGTCCGTCCTGTATTAGCAGCTATAGGTGGTTAGTGAATTTATATAAATATGTATTGTATACACTGCTCTCTTGCACTAACAAATATAAGAATAATTGTCATTTTATATGTTTAATATTTTAACTTGGACTTTCTGTTATGTCGAAACTATAATGACGAAAAGCATTTATGATTATTTTTTTAATTTACTTTAATAAACGCAGCTAAGAACATACAGTGGTTTTGTTTATTACCTTATGTAGTCGAAGAATGACACAAAATAAACAATTACGATTTCAATCAATCAGAACCGTGATAGTCTGTCAACAGCATTTCAATGTGGCGATTGTTATAATTGTTGAAAGTTTTATAATATAATTATCTGGTCACCAATTCCGAGTTTTATATTGTGTCGATGACGTCATTCACATCAGCGCTTCGTTCTCCGTCTCACTTACAGACATACCGTAAGTGAGAAGGAGAGCGAAGCGCCCGTCACGACGGCCGAAACTACGGATTTCGATTAGAGAGTAGGCCGCCTGGCCCTTCTCGAATTGAACAAAAAATTAGCTAAGCATTCTATATGTATATAAAGCTTTAATAATTTCAATGTACCGGTTATGATCATTTGCTCTTATCAAGAAAGAAAATGTAATCATAGAAACTATTTTTAAATGATTTATTTTAATGGAATTACAGAGAAAAATAAAATTATCTCTGGACTTCGACGGAATCAATTATGCCAACTCGTAGACACACCTTGTACTAATGTACTGGGTCCATAAACAAAAACGCAATTATTTGAAATAAATTACAATGATTATCAGTGTTACACATGGAATAGGGGACAGTATTCAAATACACATTTAAATGGAATATTTTTCAAAAGATTCATCTATAGCTCTTCATAGTTCCGTGTGTAACAGCGACGCCATGCTAAATATATCACTAACCTGTGAAAACAACTGTCCCTCGGGCCTGAGCGTGAGTGCTGCCATCTGGCTGCGCACGACCAGGTGACTGTCGTCCATTACTGTGTTGAAGAACCGCCGCGTCGGCAGCAGAGCCTCCAAGTCTATCATTAGCTCCAGGAATCTCTCACAGTATCTGTAAAGTTATATTGTTATTAGTGAGATAGAAATAAAAAACTTACGACCGCTTTAACATAACAAAACCTCACGGCTTGTTTCCCTGAAACGTTAGGCAGAGGTGTACACCTACATTTCGCCACTTAAGTTTAAGTTCCATATAATAGAGGGCGAGGAGCTCGTGGCTAAGAAATAACAGCCGCACGGGTCGGGGTTGGCCCGTGAATGGGTGACCATCTTTACATACCGAGACTACTCCGGGCGTCGGAAAGCACGTTAAGCCGTTTGTCGTCAGAAGCCGGAAAGTCTGACAACAAGTCTTACCAAGGGGTATCGTGTTACCCAGTTAGTGGGTTGTGGAGGTCAGATAGACAGTCGCTCCATGTAAAATACTGGTATTCAGCTGCTTCCGGTTAGACTGGAAGCCGACCCCAACATAGTTGGGAAAAAGCTAGGCAGATTGATAAGCGGGCTGCTACTGAGAAATTGCAGATAGAAAAGCCCAGTAACACTTTGCCCGACCTGGACCTTATTCTCAACAGTAGCGCTTGCGACCACTGGACCAACCAGGCAGTCATGAACGAAAATCATTACAAAAATTTCAGCAAATTGTCAAGCGCCCATAACTGTTGTGATTGGTTGACTGAATTATCATCAGACGATAATTTTCGTTCCAGAAACCGGCTATTACTATTGCAGACTCAGATACTCCAGACCACGAGTATACAGGGTGGCATGGACATCGACGCGATAACTGATACCATGGATTCAGTACATAGGGGACAACGCAGGGGGATTCAGAATCATGTACTGAATCCATGGTAACAGTTTTCACGTCGATGCCCTGCCACCCTGTATACAATGAAATATCACCAAAAATCTATCGGTTTATCAGCCAATAGAAGTCCACTGCTGAACATAGGCCTCTCCAATCGCCCGCGATTTTCGGCTACTCTCATCTAGCTACTCCGAGCCAGCTTGCGAAAATCGTCGCTTCGTGTAGTAGACTGACGGCGCGGCGGCGCCTACCTTACGTTTGCCGATTATTACGTGTTCTAAAATTATATTATGATGTGCTAATTGCCCGCTTCTTCTGTCTAAAATGACAAAGATAGAAGGAAGTCATACCTACTAATAAAATAATCCTAACTTTTTATAAATGCGAAAGTGAGTTTGTTTGTTTGTTACGGTTTCACGCTAAAACGGCTTAACAGATTTGGATGAATTTTGGCACATGAGTAGACCATGACCTGGATTAGGACATAGGATACATTTTATCCCGATATTCCCACGGGATCGAGACTTATGCAGATGAAACCGCGGGGCCTCTAGTCTAGTGATAAATAAACAAAATAGGTTCCTACCTCACAGCATGTGAATCTACATCCCCAGTCTCCGGTATACTCTCCAAGATGCGCATGAACTTGATCATCAGCCTCT
This sequence comes from Agrochola lota, assembly GCA_947364205.1. NCBI lineage: Eukaryota > Metazoa > Arthropoda > Insecta > Lepidoptera > Noctuidae > Agrochola > Agrochola lota. The sequence goes on along the minus strand of OX376235.1, from coordinate 10,674,851 downwards.
GCAGGTACAGTCGCTCCCAGCTTAGCTTCTCAAGCAGCTCTGGTTTATCCTTCTTCTGAATAGCACGCCAGTACTTTCGCCATTTTGGAACTGTTTTGAATTCTTGGTTTCTTCGACCTAATAACAATAATTCATTTTATATCGAACATAGTAAAATTACATTTGGAAGCCTGATTGAGATATTTTTTATAGGGTCTCTCATTAGTTTAGGTTTCCAATTTACAGATTATTAAGAAGTCCACTATTGTCATTAAGGGCTGATTTCGAAACGCTTCCAAGAGCTGTCAGTGTACAATATTTCATAACAATTTTGACAGCTCTTGAACGCGTTTTAGAATTGATGATCACGTTCAGTTTCATTGGTGAAATCTGCACTTAGTGAACTGTAGCGTCGCAAATCGTAACCGACAATTAATTCAGGATCTACCTATGATAAAAAGTGCATGAGAGAGAAAAGTTATATTCATGGGTGTTCCATTATCTAGAGCAGATTTCTGAAGTTCTTATTACTAACTACCCATACATACTACGCAAATCATATATTACTGTAGAGCCTAGAACCGAGGTTTAACGTGTTCTCCAAAGCACAGGCAAAGTAAATATCGTGACTTCGCTTTCACATATAAATTGACTCACGCAGTAGCCACGCCTTGAGCCCTTGACAACCACACATCCTACTTCTCTCATAAGAATACATACCTTCCTGCAAGCTGATCCACATACTAAGCGACACGAGCCGCTTGACCTGGTCTCTACACAACTGCACCTCCATGCTGCCAAAGCAATGGTTCAGGAACAGAAGCAGAGCTGTCTGCTCTCGCATGTTGCTTCTCGAACGATCGTCCTCTACGCTTGCGCGGAGAACTTGCTCGAAGAACGCTGCGAAGTGGTCCGGTTTCTTCAGGAATGCCTGAAGCAGGAAAAGGTTTGTTTTATTGAACTGCAGTCAAGTACAGTACGCAGGTGTTAACATGGCACAATGGGCCATATAAAGCCAAGCTCACATTACAGCCGCAACGGGTCGCAGTGCAACTTATTTTCCATACAAAGAAGTGCGGTGCGGCCCGCCTGTAGTTGCATTGATTCATAAAAAAATTACGAAAATAATTAAGGAGGATTTTTGCAATGCGTTGCATTGTGGCCCGCCCCAATCTACGTTAGCCTTTACCAGCCGTGTTATAGTTTGACCGAAGCCACTGTACCGTGCCTTAGGTATGTGAGCGGCGAGATGGGGGCAGTGCAGGCCGCTCATTCGACAACGCTCACGGGCGTCCCGCCCCCCGCCTCACCACGCATTTCTAAGACGCGGTACATCGGTTTTGGTCAAACTGTAGCAGTTTTCAAAAAGTCCAGTTTTGTAAATCGTCGTCTCTGCCACTCTTACCTATGTTAAGAGTCTCTCTTCTAAAACTCGATCTGTCATATAAACGCCTAGGACGGAAATTCTTTAATCCGTTTGTAATATTTAGAATGCCTGAATATGGAATGTCTATATAGCTGCAGTACCTTATGTAGGATTAGTCAATGGATTGAATGATACTGCTATCCAGCAGTAAACATTTTCTCATTGCTAATGCTTATACTACGCGACGGGATCTACTAGTAGTCTAGAGCTAGGCACAAGCCTTCCTACCTCAGGAGCCAAAACCACACTAACATATGACAATATTAGTTTTGTCAAACAAATATTTTGCTACAATTTCTTTAATAAAGTAATAAGGGCCTAATACCAAATAGCTTAGATTGTATGTCGAAATGTCTCACCTGCCAAGCAGGCACTCGTTCGCGGAACTTCTCGTTGATCATGACGATGATGGACATCATGTGCGCCTGCGACGCTTCGCCCGCTGTGTAGTGCGGCCACAAGTAGTTCTCCAGGTACTGCGAGAACTCCAGCATCATGATACGACGTACTGAGAAACTGGAAATTTTGGAGAAAGCATTTTAATGTTGGTACGGTTCCAGATTGGTAATAAAATATAATGATAGAGGAAAATTCTTCGCCGAGTATAGTGTGATACAGGTTTCAATAAAAAATATTTTGTTTTTTTTAGCTCTTCGTCATCCACACCCATTGCTAGGCCTCTCAGACCCCTCTTTGCTATCTTCATAACATTAATATAAAACCGATATTTCCTAACGCTATTGTTCATTATGGGTAGACAGAAATTCTAAGTTTTACAAAATTTCTAAACCTCAACCCTAGATTGAAAAAAAAATGTTTATTCTATCCAAAGAAATACCGTTTTTAATTAATACATCATCTTAAGTTTCTGTAATAATTACTAATAAGTGTTCTAGTACAAACTATTTGCACTAACCATGGTCATTCCTAATCACTATAAAACTTCTTGAAATATAAAATATTAATACTAAATCATTTTATCTTAATTTATATTTATCAATTATAAATATTAAAATAACTATATTATTTTAAACTTGTTTCACAAGAAATAATAAAATATGGAAACACTGCACCATTCTCAAAAAATTGCTGGTGTTTTGCAAAAAAAAAATAGGTCATTGCACCCACTCTATGAGGCTGTTGACCCTTAAATGTTCATTTGTTTAAATCAGTTAGGCTCAGAAGCAAGTTGTGCTTGCATAACTTACTAGTTATTGTGTAATTTCAAGTATTTTAAGTTACTTACTGGGATCCAAGTATTTCTGCTTGGTAGATTGACTCCACAATTGAAGCATCATAAGGTAGGTGGCTCTCCTTAGTTTGTGGCGACCAGTACTGGTTAGCAAGCTGTGGACAATGCAACCATGTTGATTTGTTAAACAATTCCATGTGGATAGTTGTATAGATTTGCTTTAATGGGTCTTATTCATAATGTAATACCAGTAGGCTCATTGAAAATTAAAATTATGTATGAACATGACTGCCTAGATGTTATTACACATTTTAAATGAATTACATGTTGGATTTGCACTAGATCAGATGGGCTAAACAACGCTGGTCAAGTGTTGTTTAGGCTCTAGATTTGATGAAATTACATAAAATATTATACATACATCTTTGTTTGGTTCAGAGACATACACATTGATATACCTAACACCATACTACATACCTAATACTTTTACATAGAACTACTTACTTTGTATACCCCATTATCAATATAACAATACCCATATTGCACACCATGTGAAATAATACAATTTTACACATCAAAAGTACATCATGATTTAAACCAAGACCTAGTTACTACTACAGAATGTAAAACTGTACTAAAAGTCGGCATCTCCTTAACATTATTGTATCTATTTTCCATAAGACTGCGGACACGTAACCAGCGGCAAGGCGCAGTGGCGGTGGCGACGGAATAATTTTGTACCATTTCCATCATCGCCCCACTCGGCTACTGCTCCTTGCTGCTGTTTTCGTGCCCGCAGCCTAACTATTGACAGGTTCTATTCATTTACTAGGGATTTGAATGTTACTAAAATACATTGGGATAAGGGCAGGAGAGTTATAAACAGTCCACAGGAGTATAAAGTATGACACGGAATGAGTTTGAATGAAATGGCTAGTATCTACAGCTAAAGAAGTTCATATCTAACCAGTTTCAAAACAAAATCCCATGAACATGATGACTGCATCTGTTACCGGCCGGCTCTATAGCCGTCGAGTGCTGCAAGCAAGAATAGTCCTTATGGTGGTTAGATATGAACTTCCTTGATAGTACATACAAAAATCTACACCTTCAGTCTCATCCTTAATGGCTTCAATATGTTAAAAGTTTAAAATAACAGACTACTTTATCAATATATTTTAACTACTTGAATTTTAAATCTAAAGCTACATGACCTACATATAAGTAAGATAAAAATGCCAGAAATAAATACCTGCAAATCATGTTGCTGGCACAAATCAATATACTTTATTCAGTTTCTTCTCAGATACACACAGATACAGACAAAGTAGTAAGCAAACTGGTTTAGTATCAACCTATTAAGTCAAAAATATAACTTTTGAAGAAAAAAAAGGTTTAAATATTATGAGCCAACTGGAACCGTTATGAACTGAGAGGTGCTCAACCTAAAGGTTATTAGTAAAAGACTAACAACCTTTAGGTTGAGCACCTCTGCGTTCATAATGGTTGCAATCTACTTAGTTTTTTTTTTTTGTGGCCATTGGGATACCGCTATAGAATAGAATAGAATATTCTTTATTATGTACACCATAAAAAATACAGATATAAATGTAGATATTTTACATAGGGTGACACAATGGGTGGTATAACGTTAAAAGCGATCTTTTACAGACAACCTTACTATATCACTACTACTACTCACTTACTTTCGCTATATTACTATCGTGAGAGCTTCAAAGAGGAGTTTTGTTTATGGCTTGCATAAGTTTATCAATGATAATAATAATGGAATGCAGACACAAAAGTTGACTTCTCTCTAGTGTAATTTAACATTTGAATACAATTACTGACATGGAAACTTGTCACTGATATCAAATCAAATTATTTTATTTCATATAACCCAACAGACACATTTCACACACTTATGAAACGTCAGAAGACAGGTGCACGGTTCGCTTTTAAAAATGATTGGCTTTATAACCGTTTTAATATGTATGGTAGGACAGTAAAGGTCTTCCAACAAGTAATATGAAAAATTAAATCACAATTTTTATGTTTGTTACTTTTATGTATGACAATAGAAAAGTTGCTTTTGGAATTTGGAAGGGGATGAGTAAGAAAATTTTAACTAAGCTTGTAATGTAAAGTTAGTTTATTGGTTATGAAGTGGCGATATAAAAAAGACATTGTAATGTAAATAATAACGAAAAAATGGCCGAAATAAAATGGGGGTCAGAGGAGGCGGATTGTAGTGCGGTCTCTAGTAAGAATTCGCCTGACTTCTAATATTCTCGGTAGTTCATATTCATTTTACCACATCATTCTTACTAAGTACATTCTAAGAAATAGCATTTTTATACAATTTCTAAAATATTACCCACACAGAGGTTTAATACAAATATAGAGCATTTATCGGGTGCTTTTCTTTTATTATTATCCAATGTTATGAAATGGATAACCTAACTTACCTGAGTTATTCGATCAGCATTGATTTGAGAAAGGGTCGGCAGCGGTATTTTAGGTTTATCAGAAGGTGGCGCGGCGTCTACTTTCATCTTGATCAGCGTTTTATCCTTCAAAACTTTTTCGGGAATATATTGTGTGTACTACGCGTATGTAAACAAAATAAATACAAAATCAACTGCAATGCAACAGATGAGCGGACCGAGCCGAAATAACCAGTGTTGCCAGATGTGGCGCGCTGCAAGTCGCCAAATTTTTTGGCCCAAGTAGCCTAATGTCGTCAATTTTATTTTTTCCGTAAAGTAGCCTAAGTTTGCCGAATTATACGTCCGTTAACACAGTTTTAGTGCGAAAAAAGAGAAATTTAATAATACAGTTGCAAATGGGAAAAATGCCTGAGAACATAAATGTACCACTTAATGTAGAGTACAACTATTTTCTTAATGGCCCTCGACAAACTTCGTGTTTCGTCAGTCGTCGAACTTCTATCAGTTGCTCTTTGCACTTGATGCAGACCGGGTACTCTCAATGTACTTGGAAGTATAAAGAGTTGTTAATACTCTCATGTAATTAATTTAAAAAATGGGCGGGAAGCTGTCAATTATTCAGAAATACAATGATTCCCGAGGGACATTACGAAAATAGTTGTACTGTACCTACTTATTTTAAACACCTGGTTTGTTATATTTTCCGCGTTTTCCCATTTTGATACCACAAGACTACAACCTAACAACCATGCACTCAAATCACAAGTAAATCCTCTCAACGTATGCAAAAACTTATATTTTAATGGATTTGTAGCGAATACAAAATCTACCATTTCTGTGTATTTGAATGCAAATTGCAATGGTACAATTTTTAAATATAAACCAAAATCCGCCGAAATTCATGAATGTGTATCTGTCGCAGATGGATGAATACGCTGTTTTACATAACCGCTAGCGGTTTTACAAAACAGCTCCGTTATGTAAACAGCTGAACAATGTTCAGCTGGATTGCTATTGCGTTACGCTTAACAAAACTGCTGCCCACGTTTAGACTAAATGCAGAATGGCTGACCTCATCTGCACGCGTAGCATGACAACCATAGAAACGGGTTTTCTACAGGTTTTGTCGTCTGAAGAATAGACAAAATGACAGATTGTGATTATCTGTCATTTTGTCTATTCTTCCGTCGATAAGGCCCGTTTCTATTGTGATGAATTTGATGAATGTGATGTCGTTATAGACGAATATATATATTATTATTATAAATATTATTACCGCCATTCAACACTTTACAAACAGATGTCAATTTTATTTCGTTCGGTATAAAACATTCTTTGCATTTCTGTATTTTCCCTCTCCGATTGACGTTAAAAATGGTGATGTTCCTTTGAATGCATTTTTAGTACCGGACATTTTCATCGTTCCTCAGATAATATGGATGGAGCCTAAAATCGCCTAAGTAATTTTTTCTGTCTTAGTCTAGTTGACGACCAGTCGCTAATCTTAAAAATTGGTCGCCCCGACACCCTTACAAGTAGCCTAAATAGCGACAAGTCGCTTAGTCTGGCACCACTGGAAATCACCGAAGTCCGAAATGACATCATGACATGACAGCCGGTCGGGATGAAAATGTCAAAAATTTACAAAGAGCAAAGGGCTGCCATAACTAAAAATAATTACGTTCCGTTTGAAGAAAGAGTTTGGAATTTGTAACAGCAATAATTTACAGGAGTTAGGAAAACGTGAAGAAGTAAACAAAAATAAGCATATCAGCATATGATCAGTATACCTTTTCTTGATATTAACAACAGATATAATATCTGCTACCTGTAGATTGCGAAATAACTAAAGCTCCTGGGCAGGTCCATCCAAAACAAATTTGAGAACCAAGATAAATAAATATTGAAAACACTACACTACACAAGCTTCTGGCTTGTGAATCCCTTCGATAGTTAAAGGCTTTCCGAAAAGCAATAAAGTATTTTATTATCATCTGATACCAATTATTCTAAAATTACATGAGTATAATTGTTTCAGCTCAAAACATGATGTTTGATCCACCTGATTACCCATACAAAGAATTATCAGAAACTTATGATCCAGACGACTTACTTTTCACCAACGATCCTGCTGAGTCCAATGAAACCCTAAATAATGTTAATAAAAATCCACAAGACGTTACTGCAATATTGAATACTGTGGAAAGTCAAATATCTTTCCATTCAAACGATTCTGGAAGATTTTTCAATGTAGAAAATTCTTCTTTCTTCCAAGAAAATTCAAACATGGAACAGAACACGGAACTGTACATTATACAGTCGGACAATTTATTTAATTATGAACCAACTCTGCTTGATGAAAATACTGTTAACCAATTCTTATTGCCTCTTCAGGACTCATCAGGGCAACCGAAGGTTTTATTGAAATATCATATTTGTAGAGGAAGCTGATGTAGCTAGAAATCCTAGATTTGATTTAAACATAGGTACCTATCTAATTCCTAATTCACAAAACTTGCTTTACGCAAGTCGAGTTCCAGTTACAACATTATTTGTCCATTTCCAGAATAATGAAAGCACCGGTCCGGATTTGCTGGCACTGCATTCTTGTGTAATCTGTCATGAGATATTTACGACCGAAGCTGATCTTCTTGACCACACTATATCGCTTCACACTTCCGATAATTCCATAGACCAGCATCAAAACACATTACTACCTACTCCAGTTAATGACAAAGTCGAAACAAGGAATGTACCAGGTTTGTACACTGTTACTTCCTACCGCTTAACCCCTTTTTTTGTAAAGACGTTCGAGTTCCTTACCTACAATAGTCTAAATCTCTCTCTAAAGACCTTGCCTGCTTCAAACAACTTGTTGTGCGCCTGATTGTTTGGCAATCAATTACACCCACAATTTCTAGCATTTAAATCCACGGCTAAGTACCTATATCTTATGGTGTTCCAATGTTCCTATTGGCTATTCAAATGGCACCTATCGTATAGAACCCACAGTAACCCCAAAGTTTAAAGAGATCCTTCTTTTGCAGAACCAGCTCACAGTAATGAAAACTTCGAGACCGAGTGGCTCGTGTGCCGATTGTGCGAGCGTGTGCTATCGACCGCTCTGGAAGTTGAACCTACGGGTAAAGTCAACAGGGATTATATTACGTATTGTTTTATATTTTAATAATAAAGGATTTACGTAGGTTTCTAAAAATAGAAGGTCATTGTGCCCGTACTGGTCTTTATTGCGATGTCAGCTTTAGGTTCCGCAAACATCGAGGTCTAAGTATGTATAGTATGGGTTGATGATGACCAGATACTTCACTTTCTCCATTACCTTTACTTTCAACTATCTCATTGGTCTTAGGTAATGTCGCAAACCTCTCTGCTCAGCATGGGTCCTGGAATCGATCGCCAGGTCGTATGAAGGGTATGGTTTCGGTCGGCGCGGGTGCGTTAACAATACGTGACCGGTTAATTAAATATTTGGGTTTTTCATCAGATCAGCACGTTGTTGTCGACGGAAGAATAGACAAAATGACAGAAAAACAATCAAAATCTGTCATTTTGTCTATTCTTCCGTCGACAAAACACGTTTATGTTGTGGTCATGCTATGCGTGCAGAAGTAGCAGCCCGGAGTCTGGATCTGTGTCCGGTTGGTGGCAAAAGGCTCGCCACCACAAACGCCACTGTGAAATGTGGATGTTCTTTGCACATCTACCATTTCAGGATAGAGAAAGATTGAATGCATGATGTTGTCATATCTTATTGGTTTTAGTTTTTCTTTTAATTTTTCAGAACAACTGTGTTGCATCTCCTCCGATGGCAAGGGCAGTGTCACTTCTCGCAAACTGTACACTATGTATGTCTGCGACTTCTGTAGCGGACTGTTTGCCGATGGTGATGCCTTGGACAAACACCGGCTGACCTGCTTCATTGAGGACCAAAATAATTATTATGAGGATCAAAATGTATGACAAACTAATAATCTTAACTCTCCCTCCCTAGGTTACCTAAAATAAGCAGAATAAAGTCTGATTAACGTTAGTCCAACGACAGTTCATATCGTCCCGATATTTTTGAATCTATAAGTACATAGGTACATTGATCCAGAAGCTTTATCAACATTTCAAAAAACATCGTATCGTTTTTATAGGATAGCTGCATCTCAGACGCGAATATATCTCAAGGGCCTGAAGTCTGTTATGCATGTGACATCTGTGGGAAGCAGTATGCGTCCACTGAGGAGTTGAAGGTCCATTCCTTGGAGTGCCAAAGACCTCCGCCCCCTAGAAACACCCGGCGGTCGTACACAAACAGCGGTAACAGCAAAATGTGGAACTGTGGCTCTTGCAACCAACTTTTCGTTACCGCCAGGTAGGTAAAAACCAAAACTGATGTGAACCTTATTTTTTTATATCATACATTACTTAACTATTCATGTTCAGCTGAATACCCACGGCCCTCAAATTTATTAGAAAGGATCCCTCTCTAACTTTGTGTTCGTTCAGCAGATGGCGCTAGTAGGCGCATATCTTTAACAAAACTCTCAATTATTGTTTTTGAAAAGTTGAAGTCTTTTGATTAATAAAACATTTTTTTTATCTGTCTAACGTAAAGATTTAACTGGTTTAACACTCGTTTAGCCACTTCCTATCATTGGCTTGATATTGTTGTACAGCTATGCACACAGGGGTCTTTGTTATACCTACCTAACCATGTTGTTATCTTACTGGGAGTAGGCAGAAACTACAGAGTTTACGTTCATACATCTTTGTTACTATACTATAGGTAAGTAGTTAAGTACTTAAAAGTTTACCCTTTTTTTTTTTTTTTTTTGAGGGTGGGAAATCATCAAATGACTTCTCCCGCTCTAGGCGGAGCGAGAGGGCATGTCAGACTTTTACTGACTAAAACCCACCCGTGTTCCTTCCGTTGCCCGTGTGCCGGGGCCGCGATATCCCTTTCGGACAAACCCGCAACCCCAGCAGGCATTGGTCCTTACGGACCCCGCCAGTTGGTGCTGACATCTCTTTGAGGCGCGCGTGGAACACAACGCGCCGTCGACCCGGGCCTGGGTCCTTATCGGACGGCGAGTTACCCATTGCTCACCGTCCGCAAGCCCGCGCCTACGGTGGCCGGAAACGGCTCGCGACTCCCGACGCCCGGGGCGTCTCCTGCGGCGACTAGGGGCGCGAGGGCGCGCATCTTGCATCTCCCTCGCGCGCTCCGCCTCCTCCTTCGCGAGCATAACTGCTTCGCAGAAGGAGGTGACGGCCTCCCATGCACTCTCGCTCCGAACCATGGTCTGAACCAGGGTCGGACGCGAGAGATCGTCGCTGCCGATCGCCTCCGTGAGGACACGGCGGTGCTCCGCCCAAGCCGGGCAGATCTCCACCGTATGTTCCACCGTGTCCTCCGGGCGAGCCACACCGTGGTGACACCCAGGCGTTTCCTCCCGCCTTATGCGGCACAGGAATCTCCCGAAACAACCGTGTCCGGTGAGGACCTGCGTCAGGCGGAAGGTGAGGACGCCATGGCGCCTCTCAAGCCACTCCTCAAAGAGGGGACGTATTTCCGCAATTGTTGCGTGCCCAAAAAAAAAAAAAAGTTTACCGGTTTTACAGTCAGGGTTTTACCCTAAGAGTCTTATTATTTATATTTTTTTTACGGAAATTCATGATTTTTGACGCTGTAATTTTCAGCAGCAGTAAGATAATTATTTTAATTATTTGATTATAATAACGATAATGCCATTCTCTTTCTTGTAAGCTGGAGTTACACATTCTTTTCGTGTAATTTTCTGAATTGACGCGGCGGAATATATAGTACTTTAATTTTATTTATGTATTTTTTTCTTATTATATTGAGAAACGAAAACTAATGAAACGTATTCATTGTAGATAGAAGTTTTATATCATATTAGTTTATTTGATAAAATTGTGTTTATTTGGAATATAATGGACGCTGAATCAAGACACATATTCCTTTTCTTTAAGATTTTTTCCGTGAAAACTCAAGGAATTTAAAGAAATTTTAGAAGTCCAATAAAAACTTACCTACTTAAAACATTCAAATTATCTATCAGTAATCTTAGCTTTTATTAGAATTTAATGAAACAATGTGAATTTAAGCGTCAAAGTTCCATCGCGACGGTTTTTTTAGGGTTCCGTTGCCAAATGGCAAAGAACGGAACCCTTATAGATTCGTTATGTCTGTCTGTCTGTCTGTCCGTCCGTCCGTATGTCACAGCCACTTTTTTCCGAAACTTTAAGAACTATGCTGTTGAAACTTGGTAAGTAGATGTATTCTGTGAACCGCATTAAGATTTTCACACAAAAATAGAAAAGAAAACAATAAATGTTGGGGGTTCCCCATACTTAGAACTGAAACAATTTTTTTTTTATCAAACCCATACCTGTGGGGTATCTATGGATAGGTCTTCAAAAATGATATTGAGGTTTCTAATATCATTTTTTTCTAAACTGAATAGTTTGCGCGAGAGAAACTTCCAAAGTGGTAAAATGTATGTGTCCCCCCCTGTAACTTCTAAAATAAGAGACTGATAAAACTAAAAAAAAAAATATGATGTACCATGTAAACTTCCACCGAAAATTGGTTTGAACGAGATCTAGTAAGTAGTTTTTTTTTAGTACGTCATATTTGCTAAATATTGTACGGTGGTACGGAACCCTTCGTGTGTGAGTCCAACTCGCACCTGGCCGGTTTTTTTTCTTGTAAACTGAATTCGTAAAATATTTATAGTAAATTACACGAAACGAAAAATTAAAATGTGTATCCTCCAATTGACAGGAAAGAGAATGTCACTATAGTTATTCATTATCAAATAAATTTAAAAAAATTACAACGTCAAAAATCACGAATTTGCGTAAAAAATGTAATAGGAAAATCTTAAGACGCAGATATAATGCCAGTGACCTTGAGTGGTTAGCTTGCGTGTTCTGTACTGAACTCACGCAACGCGTCGTACGTCCAGCCTGTAATAGGACTTCCCCATCAAGAAGTACTGTCCCAAATTAGACGCATTATTAATTTATTATACATATAACAAATGGTATTTTAATAAAACACTTATACTAAAAGATCAATAATTAAATTATCTTTAAGATGGTAAAGTTTACAGAAAATTACGCTTGATAGATTTTGCGTGATTCTCAGTTTTTTATCCGCGTTAGACATAACTTTACAAATTAGTTTCACGATGTGATATAAAAATAATCTGAAATATACCTAAGTTATTTTAATTAAGTTATTAAGAAAATGCTCTAATTTAACTTGTATTTTTTTCCAATCATTACTACCACTACTTATTTAGACGTGATCATCAGTATATAATCATTAAAGTCGGTTATCGTCGCCTTAATGAAATGTTGTTTCCCAGGGAACTGTACCGCCACAAACGGGGCGAGGACAGACCCCCGGGTGTTCCGCTGATGGCCTACGTGTGCGAGGAATGCGACAAAGTGCTGGGCAGCATGTGCGCATTGCACACGCACAAGAAAATGCACAAAGTTACTAAGCCTGTACGTTACACAACCAACCAGCTCGCTTTATTTCACTACGGACTTACATTGTTGTTGATGACATAGATTTTTGTATTCATTTTTGATGTTGCTTACTGAAAACAGCTGCGCCTATATATAATAGTTGTATTTTCGCCTGCCTTCGCTTAATCATTGATTAATTGCTTACCAAAAATGTACTTGACAAAACCTCAGACCAAATAAAAACCAAGACAGAGCGCTGCGAACAATACAGTGAAGCATGCCAAAACTACACCGCCGCACTGTTAATATACGCTCACACATACATTTAGAACCTTTTGCAATCAAACTACACCACACAAAGTGCACGCATGTTTACGAAACCGGCTTCACTTCACTGTTGACAGCGCTCTGTTTTGGTTTTTTATTTCGTCTGAGGACAAAACCCACTTCTTTCTGCTCTGTTTATGAGTTAGTTCATTCTCCTTTTGAATCGTCACCGAACGCTTTCCATGAGCTATAGTATACCTACTGTGTACATATGTGTACTTTTTGGGTTAACAAAAAGCGTGAAACTCGCGTCATCGTCACCGAACGCTTTCATGAGCTATATGTACATACTGTGTATTGATAATAATAATTCAAAAATAATAATTTAATAGCTCGACGATACAATTCACAAGTTACTTAGTTTTCACTTCTATCGGCAGTCCCCAAAGACTGCGCCGCATTTTTTTTTTTTAATCTCTTTTTTTACCTAGCCTTTCCTTTATGTAGCCTGTGGTAAAGCCGTTTAATAAAAGCTCAACGGAATTCAGCCGATGATAAAATTAGACCAGACTTCTCAGTTATGCGTTGTATCTTTAGCCTTAGATAACCACAGTATCTTCCCAAAACGTCTTACTCGTAACTTGTTGGTATACGTTTCGGCAGTAGGCATCGTTGCCACTGCTAGAAAAGGTTAGGAATATGGTTATATATCAAGAATAGATCAATAGCATTTAATCCGATAGCCCACGCACAAGCTAAAAGTCAAATGAGTGAAATATGTCACAATTTTTTTTTTTTTTTTTTTACATTGCCCCACACTAAGTATTTCTTCTTGTATCGTGGGTGCGTTTACAAACATAGAAACTCACATACACTAACACCCAGGCCCGGAACAACTACTTGCAGATCATACAAATATTTGTTCCGTGCGGGGATCGAACCCGCGACATGTTACGCAGCAGTCGATCGCTCAGCCACTGCGCCAACCGTGTCATCAACTAATGTGATTAGATGGAGTTGTGTGCACCTTTTTTTTTTTTTTTTTTCAGGATGGGAAATCATCAAATGACTTCTCCCGCTCTGGGCAGAGCGAGAGGGTGTGTCAGACTTTTACTGACTAAAACCTACCCGTGTTCCTTCCGTTGCCTGTGTGCCGGGGCCGCGATATCCCTTTCGGACAAACCCGCAACCCCAGCAGGTTGTGTGCACCTAAATGTACCATTCCGTAGCCGACCGCAGGCGGCAACTGCAGGAGAGGTATGTCGCCGCGACACGACTAGTTTCTATGAGATACCTTCCGTAGCTAGCAGACCGCAGACCTAGTGCCGCCAACGCTTGAGCGATAGTCACATTTTTCTATCTTCTATCTACCGCCTGGAATACGGGCTGCTGCCGCCTGCGGTCCGGTTCGGAATCATGACTGCAGCGACATGACGCCGCGACACGTCGCCAGCAGTTACCGTCTGCGGTCGAGTACGGAATGGTACCTTTACAGTGGTACGTGTAGGCGAAGAGCTGGAGAGTTATCATGCAAATAATACATAATTACTTACAAAAGTTAGACTTAACTTAACTGGCGAAATGTGGGTGTAGGTATTCCTCGCCTCTGCCCAATCCTGCGGGTAAACATGGCGTGATGTTACGTTGTGTTAAGTTAGACTTAAAACCTAATAGAAATATGGTGTAAGTAGATACTAGAATGAATTGCTGAATATGAGTTAGAAAAGTCGTCTCTAAGTAAGAAAAGGCGGCGTGTCGTGCTGTCTCCTTGACTATTCCGTTAGGGGACATTTAATCGTCACGCCCTTAGAGTTTCTTAGAAGGGGTCCCCTGAACTAAGCGTAGGTGTTTCTTGTCTACATGCTATTCCTAGAATATGAAAACCTTTTCTCATTTCTTTTGATCCGAAAAAATAAGGAGGCGTGGTGATTTTTGGTCTTTTTTACCCGATTACGGCAAACCAAAAAGGAGGGTTATGATTTTGACCGGTATGTATGTATGTATGCATGTATGTTCATCTGTTACCTCATAACTTCTAAACTACTGTTCATAATTTGACAAATGAGGCATCGTTGGAAGCGTCTGGATCGTCCGCTTTAAAAGCTATGTGACGTCACATTAAATATGGCGCCTTCTAGAGGACATAAAGTCAAGACTAGAAAAAAAAGCCGTGGTCGCATGCCATTATAATTTTGTAGGTGTACAGGCGACCACGGCTTTACCTTGACCATTTTTGTACCTGTCTTGATTTCTGTCTGAAATATTTTCGTGATATATTTTTAATCGTTTCATATATGTTATACTGTGAAGTTTTCTTAGAAATTGTATTGTTCGTGTCGCGCTGGTAATCTTCGAGTTATGGAAAATCAAAAGGAATACGTTATTGATATATCTTTTGTTGGACATTCTAAATAAATAAATCATATGTAGCTGCTTCTGCCGCAAGCCGATGCCTATCGATATCGATGCCTTTAAAATTCACATCCTATGTTCCAGGGGTACCCATGCCGCGTGTGCGGACGTCGCTTCAACCAGTCGGGACACCTGGCCATCCACATGCGTATGCACACAGGGGAGCGGCCTTACCCCTGTGACCTGTGCCCTAAGGCCTTCAAAGTTAAGGTAAGATTATCTGAAAATCGATTAGATTTTACCGTAGAAAGCAGAGGTTTTTTCTAATCATGCGTTTATAAACACGGGACGTAATAAAGAAAACTATTAATCCATCTTTTGCTTAACTATAACTTGTAATTCAGTCTATTGCTAAGTTTTTATGAAAGTGTTGTTAAATGATTTTATATATATTTCTCTTTAATGTCCATTTGTACGTATAAGGGACATTGACACGAAATCTGTTACCATGGATTCAGGACATGATTCTGAAAGCACCTGCGTTGAAATTTTACGTCGTTAATAAAAAATGAACTGGAATTTCATAGAAAAGTGCAAACCTACGCGGTCAAAATGTATGGAAAAGCTGTTTTTTTTTAGCCAACGAAAAAGTTCAGAATCACTTACTGAATCCATGGTAACCGTTTTCGCGTCGATGTCCCTGCTACCCTGTATACAACACTCTGCCTTGTAGTTGGTCTGAAACCGCCATAGTTAAAGAAATAAATATAGGTAAATAATAAGATTCTACATATGGTTGCAGCAAGATTTCGTTGCAACCAAATTGTGGGCTTGTGGTATTACAAAAGTCAATCTTAACCGTCAGAACAGCGGGGTAATTGCGTAACACACTAACAGTAGCAATGTGTTTCATTTTGACAGTTCAACAACATTCATTGAGTTATTGACGTTTCTGAGCAGACAATTTTTTGAACATTTGAAGCAATGGATTATATATATATTAGTGATTCAGATTGTGATTGAAGGTGTGTTACGTAATTAAGGTGCTGGTCCTCGTAAACAAAGATATTCTAAAGTAAGAAGCTTTAGAATAGATCTATGCTGTGTATATAATTATGAATGAGTATGGCGTATCACCAAAAATCTACGTATGGCTATAGTATAAACTTTAATTACAAACAATGCCAAGTGTAAGTAAAACCACACAAACACTTAGTAGGTAGGTACGTAATCGCAAAAACGCTCATTGCACGCGCTATTTACTATAGGATGGACGCAGATAGTTCCCAGTATTTTTTCCGTATGATAATGTATGTGGAATGGTGTTGGTGGCAGGTGGAGCGCGACGATCATCGTAGGACCCACACGGGCGAAAAACCCTTCGCGTGCACAGCGTGCCCTAAGACGTTTACTGCCGCAGCACGCTTGCGTGAACACGCACGCATTCACACAGACCAAAGGTTATCATACAATCCTTTTGTTTTGGATCCAGACACAGTTTTATTCACTTCCACTCACTACTTACCTATATTGTGGCAGTTTTGATTTGGAGTCGCTGTTTGTATATAATTGGGCTTTCTTACCACTTATCACTTAGAGATTTTATGAAATAGATAAAGATTAAATATATACATATAATGTTAACTGAGAATTTTGTGCGTTTTGAAACATATAGTCTACGCAATGCTTCATCACTTTCTGTTATTGCTCCTGTTTTTTTGAGCGTGAGCGCTATGGTAGTTATAGAACTAACAAACTTCACGAGAGATGGCGCTAGCGATCTCATATTCAAAATATTATTTGAACTTAGAACAAAAAGACTGTTTTTTTTTTCACGCCCTGGCATAGAGCTTATAGGTTTTTATAACAATGAGAACCAAATTAATCTATTTTTAATCATGTACTCCTAGGTATCTGTATCGGACTATTGAGATTATTATTTCCATCCAATATCTAGGTACTTTCAGTAACTCCGTAGCTCCAATTATTATTTTTGTTAACAATAATATAATTCATATCTACAGCGAAACGTTAATTTGTCCGGGATGAAATCTCGGAACTCGAATACTGAGAGTAATGCCGGTTGCAATTGCAATAGAAAATCTCGCTATTTTGGTAAACAAAATAATTGGTACTTTTAATTTTATTAAAAATGGTATTTCGATGTGGGTAGTCCATTGTTAGGTTTCCAGGTACATGTTTTAATCAAACAACTGCCTCTCATTACTCATTGGTCTCTATTGATCTGGCTACACCTTCGAAAAATTCAAGCATATGTGATAAACTGGTATGGGTGTGGCTCGATGTCTGATGAGGATATAGGTAGGTACGTAAAACAGTATTATTTCCTAGCTCACAAGGTGTAATTGAAATTGGAATCTTCATTGACCAAACTGAAATCACGGAAAAAAATCTTTTGCCCCCTATATTATGTTGCCATTTAACTCGACAAAATATAGAGCAGATATATTTTTTGCGATTCTTGTTTTGGTCCCAAAGTAACAATTTTAGTTCCATATTTCAATTACACCTTGTAGGTACGCCTCGACAATCGCCTCTCAGACAGTGCTTATTTCTTATGCAAGAGTGACCGTATCTTTACGTCTACTTTCAGACCTTACCGCTGCGAAATTTGTGGTGCCGCCTTCAGAAGACCATATGCTCGAACCGTGCACACCCTCATTCATACCGGAGAGAAACCTCATGAGTGTGACATCTGTGGAACTGCCTTCAGGTAAGCATCATGTGTGGTAACAATACACCATTAAGTTGGTACCTACTAAGCTACTTAACTATAACTGCTCCTCATATACATGTAAAAGAAAAATATATCGCAAAACCGGAAAGCCAGTTTTTGCCAGACGCCTTTCTCATGGCGCCCGCTAGACGAGAATGGGGATCCTGTTGGGATGGTAGTTTTTACGAAAATTGGTTGTAAGTTCCTAAGTAATGATTACTTTATTACCATAGGCTACTACAGCCATATTTCTGTACCCTGAAATAATAGAGATTTCAAGACATTCATACTGAATCTCTTTAAATACAAAAAGAAACACAAAAAAGTGCAAAATATTTTTTTTTTGTTTTTTTTTAAATCGGTTCAATTTTTTTTTTTTTAAGTTTTTATTTTTCACTTTTTAGTTGTCGCTACCTGATAAGTGAATAACAGTGACAGGAACTTATAACATCATCCATATATACTAAGTGGAAAAAATATGTATTATTGATGATAACTCAAAAACAACTCAAGCAAAGTTATTAAAATTTATATGGGATCATCTCTGAAGTATGACCTACCAAACAAAAAAAGAATCATCAAAATCATTTCATAATTGGCGGAGTAACCGCGTAAGAAACTTCTGCTTTTTGAAGTCGGTTAAACATCTGTGTCTAGTGTGTTCAAGTTCTCACTCTCCAAATTAAAACACACAGTTACGTCATTAACATTACAACTAGGTACCCGTATTTCTATGCTTCACGCTAAAGCTATTGCAGGGTAAGCAAAGAATGCCCAAAGGGCCCTACCTCAAAGCTTATCTCCCTTCCGACCCAAATCAGTTGTACTATTGTATAGCTTGTCTACCTGCATTCGCTTACAAAAACTTCGTAATATGGTCCTTTATCCTTAAAAGCACCTTCCGAGAGCTTGCAAGCGTTGGAAAAAAATCTAACGAATGAAGTAGCGCCTTGACTACGTGATTCTGCGATCTACAACTTATTTCCATTATACTACTGCACAAAGGTGCTATAGGGCTTGTCGCTAAGTAACAACAGCCGTACGGGTCCATCGATCAGGTTAAGCCACGCTTGCCGCGGTTGGTCCGTGGATGGATGACCATCTTTACATGCCAAGACCCCGCCGTGCCCCAGAAATCACGTAAAGC
This sequence comes from Agrochola lota, assembly GCA_947364205.1. NCBI lineage: Eukaryota > Metazoa > Arthropoda > Insecta > Lepidoptera > Noctuidae > Agrochola > Agrochola lota. The sequence goes on along the minus strand of OX376235.1, from coordinate 10,655,789 downwards.
CCTTGGTCCCGGCTGTCACTTGTAGATCTTTGACAATAGTTACGGGTCATCAGAAGCCCGAAAGTCTAAAAACCAGTCTTACTAACGGGTATCGTGTTACTCAGTAACTGGGTTGTGGAGATCAGATAGGCAGTCGCTCCATGTAATACTGGTATTCAGCTGCATCCGGTTAACCTGGAAGCCGACCCCAATATAGTTGGGAAATGGCTGGTCTGATGATGACAAAGGTGCTGTACCTAGGACGCCTGTGTGGGTCTGTGTGGCATGTGGCCTTTTTACTGAGGAAGATTGTATTAAAATTACATATTCATTCGCGTATCAATATTTTAATTGATTAACTTATACAATTCGCGAGCAAAGTTAATTATTTTATACGCGTTATTAAGGATTTTCTCTTACTTTGTTGCTAATGCTGGTCAAAATTCTCCGTTACATAAATAATCCCGAAAGCCTAAAGCATTGTAGGTGATAAGTAATATTCGTGAGTGACATTCATGTTTAAAAAACCAACAAACGTCAAAAGTCATTTATTTAAACTAAGCTGAGAGTCAGCACTTTTCGAACGTCAAAATTACATAAGACAGTCCCCCAAAACGCCCACCCTTCACCACTTCCTAGTGCTTTAGCTGGGAAGAAGAAGTGGCGCAACTAACTCCCCAGCAGCACAGCTGTATCTGTTCAGTTAGAACTTTACATGAGGTATATAAAATCAATGCTACAATTAATTCGTAGGTACATCTTAAATACTTATCACAACGATAAACGATTATAGAGACGATTCTGATTGCCTATCATTCTGTAAGTTTGTACTTAATAAAATGACAACGACTGCCCGGGGAACCCCTCTGGTTACCCAACAATACAGACATGCGCGGAACGATATGCACGTCCACGATGGATGAGTATTGGGACCGTAGCGCAGCAGCGGCGGAGCGCTTGATTTTCTGTGCTACGGGTCACGGGTTCGATTCACGAACGGAACTAATATTTGTATGGCCTACAGTTACATAATTATTGTTCCGGGTCGTTCTCTTTTTGCATGTGGGATTGTGTGTCTGTGAATACATATTATTATTTTTCATCATTAATTCTTTGTTCACAGACGATCTGGAGACATGTGGAAGCACAAGCGAACCCTCCACGGAGTCCAAGCAGTGTCCATCGACACAGAACCAAAGAAGTGATATAAGAAAATAAAGTTGAACGTCCTACCTCAGAGTATCTACTTCCAAATATTGATAATAGATGGCGCTAGTTGGTTCGAAGTAGGGGATAAGTGCTCAGTCGTGCGCAGTGCCATGCATGTATAATAAGTATTTTTAATAATGTTAAATATATAATTATATAGAAAATTGCTTGGTTTTTGTATATTTATGATAACGTTCACGCCTCTTTTACCAATTGGTACATAGATCAAAATATGTTATCTCTATCTATCGCTAGCCGAATTTGCACTACGATAAACCAAATTTGGAATATGTAAAGGCCATTTTTGACTGAATATTTTATATTTTATTGAAGTACCTCTTGCAAGAATTCAAACTATAAAAATGATTAAGGGAGGGCATCTACTATTTCAGAACTTTGATATAGGCGCCATCATTAGCAGGTTTTCAAGACCCTAAAGATACCAACATCAATTAAATATGAATAAGTCATATTATTGAGTCTATTTTGTAATATTCCACTAACTACTTGTGAATTTAAGAGCCATAAAATAAGTGCATCTTCGCTGATTTATTAAACTCATTTAAGAGCGTTGATTTTGTAAGCGCACTCGGTTCGGATGGTGATCGGTTTTACGAATTTTGCCGATGCTACATCTATGTGTAATACTGTACCTGTTTTTCTGGACAGTGGAATCCAAATTGCATAGTACTTAAGTACCTATTTTCTAGATAGGTAGAGAAATAGGAAGCGTATTTATGGGCAGCACACAACATGATTTTAAACACTGCCATTCGTACAGTTCTTATTTCTATGGACTACCATCAACTATAGTAGTTTACTACTGGTCACAGGCCTCTCCAATCGTACGCTACTTAACTTGATCCTCTGGTACACACGGCTACACATCAAGCTATACATTTCCAGTTTATGCTGATCTCGCATTGTATAGGATTCCCGTACAATGCGAGGTCAGTTTATACTGGAAATGTATTGGTTGATGTTAGCCGTGTGTACATCTAGCTAGTCATCTTAAAATTCGCATCATTCCTTAATACTTACGAAAAGTCTAAAGAAAAAGAAAACAGTGTCAGGAATATTATAACATCATCCACATATGTGGTAAAAAAACCGTATTTTTGAAGCTAAATCAAAAACTACCCAAGCAAAGTTAATAAAATTGATATGGGACCACCTCTGAAGAATGACTTACCAAACAAAAAAATAATCATCAAAATCAATTGGGGGAGTAATCGCGTAACAATCATTAAAAAAAAACCTCACACAGTCGAATTGAGTACCTCCTCATTTTTTAAGTCGGTTAACAAAAAGGTTAAGGTGGAGTGAAGTACCTGAATAGTTTTCTTAAATCCATGACCATTACATAAACGCCCCATAACAGACCGTGGTCTATTCCATAGAACACGGTGAACAAGGGTCGTGAGTCGTGAGGATGCTTGTTAAAATCATCAGCTCGTAAAATACTGATGTACCATCGAAGAAGTTCATATCTAACCACCGTAAGGACTATTCTTGCTGGCAGCGCTCGGCGGCTATAGAACCGGGCCGGTAACAGATGTGGTCATCGTGTTCACGGGATTTTGTTTTGAAACGTGTTTTCATGGACGTAGCTAAGGTAAGCCTTAAATAGCTCAAACAAAATCAACCGTAAGATCCCTGCCATAAGAATCACATTCCTTCTTCAAGTTAAATATAGCGATTCATGATCATTATCATCATCAACAGCCCTACTCACTCACTCACTGCTGTGTAGGGCTTGGGACCGGCGCCAAAAGAACAGGTTCCGTATCGGTACTTAGCAGTTCTAGGAATACCAATAGTACAGGTACGACGTCTGGTACCAGTACCCATAGTACAGCCTACTGGTACTCCTTTGGTACCGGTATCACACCAAGGCCAATGGTACCGGTTTCCAAAAATACCGGTATTTGAAGCCCTGCTGCTGTCCCTCTCTGCTTGTCACTATCTGCACATTCCGGTCTCATTGGTTTTACCCGCGATGACTAATGACTACAATGTGGTATAGCGATTACCGCGGCTGCTAATTGTAAAGACCTTTAAATTCTCAAAGAAGATACGAACTTTAATCAACATCACGCTTGCTCAGTAGGTATTTGGTTGACGAGTTCAGCCTTTGAGTTCAGATAGGTACCATGAAAGAAGTTCATATCTAACCAGTTTGAAAACAAAATCCCGTGAACACGATGACTACATCTGTTACCGGCCCGGTGCTATAGACGCCGAGCGCTGCAAGCAAGAATAGTCCTTACGGTGGTTTGCTATGAACTTCTTTAATAGTACATACCTAGATATGAATAAAAAAAATATTTTATTTTAACCCGTCATGCGAGAGCCGTGTTGCTACCTACTAATTCTTAACCTCGTACTGTTGATAATCGATTCTTTTCTACTTGTTGCTGGAAATTGCAGCTGAAAACGTTTTCTCGATAAACATTTTCCCGATATAATGAAGAGGCTTGACTCGAATAATGATGACTTATATAATAATCCTTGTGCATGGGCATCCCTTATTCGATTGATACCTCATTAGTTTTGACAACGCATTTAAAGTATTTATTACTGAAATAGCTCGATACTATAATAGTATAAACATTTTAATCAAAATACTTTCGTCATATTTTATTGGGATAAGTTGTAATTTTGAGTTTTCGATAAAATTGGTTGGTTGCGGGTTTGTCCGAAAGGGATATCGCGGCCTCGGCACACAGGCAACGGAAGGAACACGGGTGAGTTTTAGTCAGTAAAAGTCTGACGCACCCTCTCGCTCTGCCCAGAGCGGGAGAAGTCATTTGATGATTTTCCATCCTCAAAAAAAAAAGGGGTGAATTTACTGAAGCATTGAACGATTTCCAGTTGGTTTGTAGGTATGAGAAGGTAGTAGGTCTGTACAGAATATATTTCAGGCCTATTTCTGAACAGGCAGAAAAACAAAATTTTTTTTTTTTGGGATTATATTATTATTGTTTTTTTTTTTGATATTTTTCCTGGATTAATCACGTTTTAGAAAAATATGCTATACCTATTGTAGATTTTAACAGTGTAACTACCACTTCAGAGCAAGTCTCTTCTTATGCAGAGAAGGACCGAACATGACCATAATGATCACTAAGTATTACCTGACCAGAGTCGTTTTCGCCTTTCGAGGTTGGCAGTGTTATGATACGAGTAGCTTTAAATATTTGAAGAACAGCAGCTGTGTTGACATTCTCACGGTTTTAAGAATAAGATGAGTTCAGGTTCCTCTACTACAGAACGTAGGTGCTTAGGTAGAATTTGTTATATTTTAATTTCCTATTCAAACTCATCAACAACCGTTTCTTGGAAAAAAAAAACTAATCTATATGACTTTCTTTTTCAATATTCATTTCTTTCTAATAATTTGGAGACTTAAGTAATATCAATTTAAATTCATCCTGCGAGTAGGGCATACTTTGACAGTAAGTTTCAGAACGAAATTTCTGACGTAGAAAGACGCTGCGTAGACTTGCGTAGGTGCTACGTCGATTCTGCGTAGACGTTGCGTAGACCCCACGTAACTCTCACATTTTCAAGGTTGTTTTCACCAAATTTATTTTAAAGATTGTGTATGATGTGTTTCTTTGATAAAATTATGTCTCATTTATAACAAAAGAGTAGTGTAGTGTCTTATGGATTTTCATGAAAGGGATAGTAATATATCGTAATAAAAGTCGGAGGTTCTTCAACAGTAAATATTTATTATAAAAATTGCTTTTATAGCCACATTTCTGTTTCTATAATATATATAATATTTATGTTCATTCTTTGTGCCATTGTTTCACAAAATTATTCCTGTTCTTGTTATTTTCGATACAACGGCTTAAACAATAATATATTACAATTATATATCTTACATTAGACAAATCGAGAAACGACTTTGAGACACTCTCAACCTGAGGAACGATTTAACAATTCGATGTGCAATATGAGCCCCTTCAAAATGGTTTTCTCAATTTTCTAACGAGAGTATTCTTTCTAAAATATATTCACAATAGTTTCAATAAAAATCCTGTCATTTTTGGTAACCAATGGCAATGAAAAACACTAAGGAAAATACACTTATACAATGTAGGCGTAAAGTTACGTATGAAAACGTTGCGAATGTCTCTTTGAAACGTTCGCAACAGAGTAAGACGGATGCGACAAGGAGTCTCCCTGTCATCATAATTATTGCTGAAGGTCACAACACTGCGCGGCCAGGTTGCGCGGGCGCTGGTCGCTCGAACGTGCGACCCCGCGGCCGTGAAACACGCCCGCCACCGCGCCAGGATCCCGGCGCTGCGTGGCGAGCCGTGCTCGCAACACAAACGATAACAGTTAAGGAGTATTAAATACAATTATTTAAGGTAGGGCCCACCACTTAGTTTTGTACAAAATTTTACAATCAAATAGTACGTACATACAATCATATTATTAATTCACTGAAAACCCGACTTGGAAGAATCAGTCGACTATTTTATGAAAATGACAGGATAAAGAAGTTTCTGTACCTACATTATATTGCAAGCATTTAATGTTTCGTATTCCTGACGCACGAGTACAAACAAATATAACACAATTGAAATATTTAAGGAAGTTGACTGAAAGTTTCGACTAATTAGGTTTAAGTACTTTCAAAAAATTAAGTCTTACACTTGTGGGACAGGAATACGAAACAGTGTCAAAAATGTTAGTACAAATATAGAGTAAAATGTAATAGGTAGGTACAAGTGAAACAGGGCAATTTGCCGGAGAGTCGCTAACTTACTTAAGTAAACCATCACAACCAACCATACGGACATCATCAACAAAATATCTAACGCGAAATAACCCATAAAATAAAATAGATTGAGCTGATCATTCAGTTACTCAGTGCATCACTTATGAGTTTAGAACCCAAAATTATAACTAAACGTTGTTCATGTATATTATTGGTCTGTACTGGCGATAAAATTTTGTGACATCTTATTATATTAATAATGCATAATTATGTAACTTGTAAATCTGTACTTGTTGAGTGTATTGGACAGAATAGAGGTCGTAATATACAACAGGGCGGCGCGGGGTCCCAGGCCCAGCGGTGGCGAGCTACCCGACAATCGACATCGATATCAATAAAATTATTACTTTACATAATATATTTACAACGGGCGCGATCACACGCCATAATGCCCATCTCCGTATATAATATGTACACTAAATTTAAGAACATAGAGTTTTCTCTCATTAGCTACCGAATCACAATTCAAATATTTGAGTAATTGACAACGGTGGACAAACATGCGCCGGAGCACTAATGCATCTTATTATTGAAATTTGTACTTTGCTCTATTAAAGTCGTGCTAGGTATGTTTGGTCCATGCAGTCACAATTCCGTGGTTCGCGCAGTGGGCGCGCCGGCTGCGGAGGGTGGTCGGCTTCAGAGTAACACGGTTACAGAATAAACCAATTGTTTAAGTACGGAATTATTATAATACAGGACACAGGTAACAATCACAAGGGGCACAGACAGCAGCTACACGGTTCCACAGAGCTCGACCACCAGCCCTGCCACCCGCAGCGCCCCGAGGGCAGAGCGTCACACAACCCGATGTTACTAATGAGAGAACGTATCATCAAGTCAAGTACTTCGTCCACTCATTCGGTTTCGAGGACATTGTTCGTGACCAGTCTCTGTTTAGAAACGACGGGTTGTTCAACTTTCAGACTATTTTTACAATTATTCAACTGGTTTGTTACACTTTTCAAATCTCAATGCACACAGAGTCCATCAACGAACTGTTTCGATCGAAGACCTAATTTGATATGTACGGATGCCTCCTAACAATAACACTTTAGTACAAAACTAGAAGGTAGATGTTTCGAATAAATTAAAGATTGTTCTAATTAGTTTTAATTACGTATTAGGAACTGCGGTTCACTGTTAGTAGAGTAAACATAAACTATCCATGAGACGTGTTACTGTTATTTTGATTATGTCTAAAAAAAGACCTTAACGGCTATAATAGAGTTAAAATTGATCGTTAGAAGGCATCCGAATCAATGGACAGAAATCTCAATTCCGATATATGAGTGATTTTAAGTACCTACAGCCACGGTTCAGTCATGTATTACAAATTCCAATTATTCAAATGCACGATTCCTGTAATCATGAAACTTTCATAGTCACAGCTGGTAAGGCTTGGTTAATTGACATCCAGTAACGAGTGGAGCCACACGACTGTGTGGTGGATGTGGAACTCATGAAAGTTCATCAGTTACGTTAAGTACTAAGGTACTAGCTATTACAATTTGTTCATCATTGTTCGCATTACCATCGCACTGCAAGAGCACAACACAGCATTGATGCGGTATCGAAACGGCACATGTCCACACATTACTATTAATACGACAAACGTAGACAACTCTTGCGGTGGAGGTGCGCTCCGAGCTTTACGACTCGCTATAACTAACTGAAATCCAGGACAGTCTCGAACCAGTCACTGAGCGCACTTCACCCAAGAGATATCTGTCGAGTCAACATAACCCATAATAGAAATAAGTCATACTCGTTGTTCAGAAACATTATTCAATGAAAATATCAAGACAGAAATAATTTCAAATTGTCACTTTTCTTCTTCTGGTCAACGAAATAAATATAGTCATTTTACCTAATTAATTACATAATAATTTCAACAAAATTTCAAACACCTGAGTTTTAATTTAAACGATAATAACGTCATTAGCTAAGTCACTTCTTCATTCGGTTTGGAATTCACTTAAAGAAAATAAAACTATCAAAAATAACTCGGTTCGCATTTAAGTCCTGCGTCACGTCCGAAGCTAGCACCTTCCCTTTTGCAATTACATAATACTAACTACTGACTGCGTGTATGCGTCGCGTCGCATCGGCGCGCAAGTCGCCGCGCGGCGCGGCGCGTCCGACTAGAGTTCCGCGCGGCCGCACGCGCGAGCCGGCCGCGCGGCCCGCCTCACCGCGCGGCGCGGCCCGCGCTATCACAGGCGCTCAGTGGGGCGCGGGCGCGTCCTGCCCGCGCGCCGTGCACTAACTCGTCGGCACAAGCAGCCGCACGAAGCTGTCCTCGCTCCAGCCCCAGTCGTCGGGCCATGCGTCCTCGGGGGGGTCTAGCGCCGACCTCGACGACAGGCTCAGCACGGAGCCCCAGTCGATGGTGCGCTGTTCCTCGTCGCCGTAGCCGGAATCGCGGTCCGGCGGCGGCGGCGCAGGGAAGGGGGTGGCGCGACCGGCCGCAGGGTCGCGCGCGCTCAGCAGCTCGCAGCGCGCAACGCCGCCGGCCACGCACGCAGGCTCGAAGGGCGCCTCCTCGGCGCTCTCGCGCTCCATCTCGCGCTCGATGCCGCGTAGGGTGTTGCAGACGAGCACCGAGCGCCTCAGCGACGGATCCGCCGTCTGGCGAAGGCGCGCTAGCTTCAGCGCGCATAGGTTCATCATCTTGAACCGCCTCTCGCGGTAGCAGCGGCGCGAGGCGCAGCGGCCGGCCGCGCGTCCGTCGCAGCAGGCGCGCGCGGCCGCTCCGCCCAACTCCAGGTAGGACTTGCCGTTCTCGGCGCGGATGGTGTCGTGCGCTCCGCACCAACCACCGCACCAGCGCCGGCGGCACGCGCGCCTCTCCTCCTCCTCGGAGCGCCAGCAGTCTCCGCCGCCGGCGCCGGCGGCCACGGCCTCGAGCCGCGCGATCGAGTCTTCCCAGCGCGCGACTTTGCCGCCGCCCTCACACGGGGAGCCGGCGCGCCGCTTGGCGCCGCACCCGCCGCCCGAGCCCTGCAAATACACAAACAACATGGTTACTCACTGCATTCCATCTGAAGATACGTGCACTGCGAATTCTTCTGATGACGTTTTATGTTATAATTAATATAAAATCGAATCGATTGAAATAGATACCAGAATAAACATTCCGCTGAAAACATTCGAATTGTTCGTAATGACACTGACAGTGACATTTTGCAAGTAGTCTTCAGAAAACGAATTTAGTTTAAGTTCTTATGTTGACGAAAAAAAGTGAAGAATAGAACTCGAAATCTAGTCAGAATGTAATGCATGGATGAACGTAGCGAGGTAGGTGTGTAGACGCGGATGTTAAGCGAGTGGTGGAGAGACTCGGTACACAATGGTGCGTGGGCGCAGCAGACAGGCGGAGTCGCGCGGCGCCGCTCTCTAACTACCACAAGTACCGTAAGCTGAGACGCTTTATGCACTCTACGGAAAACTAATGGAAAACGTTGTAATACTTATAATATTGTTATAACTTGTTATAAATCCTAGTGTCCGCAAAGCAATAAAGTTTACTTTTTTATTCAAATCAATCTGGAATTCTTTCTTCGGCAAATCAGCATTTCTTTTCTTCAGGTAAACGATACTATTTTGCTTTTAATATTGACTTTGCACGACTGCTCTAGCCACATAATAAATCTACAGTGAAATGTTAGAGTGAGATAGTATTCAAAAACATTTAGGCTACTAACAAAAACCCCGATAATCTTAAACTACCTGCATAATAAGTCAGATTGCCTAATGACTAGTATACTAACAACAACGAACTATAATAAATGCATCAAATTGAATGTCGAATGTAAAGCGCATGGAATGTTCCCATCAGTGCTCTGAGCTCGCTAGAGTAACAGACGGCGCACAATGTACCTGGTAGTAGGGTGGTCTGGAGCTCTATTGTGCGCCGACCCTACTCAATTTTTTTGCGACAATATGCCGGGGAGCAGCCCCTAGCGGCTCAGGTAGGGACCCATGCACCCGCCGGGATCATCGGACCCTTCTACCGGAGCTCGGAATGCATTCTTTTACCCCTACAGAACCACGCACAATAAAAATCACGATTTCAAGTCCTCGATCTATCAGACTACCAGCAGGAGTAGGCAGAACTTAGTGTCTTATAATTGTATCCTTATCTTTATTTTAAACTTGAATAACAAGCTATCATGTTAGCAGCTGCAATGTCACAGAACGTGCAGGCGTTGACTTTTACCGCAGTAACGCATATTTATCGAATTACCTTCTTATACATTACCACTTTCGTTAGTGGTCATCGCGAAATTTTGCAATGCATCGAGCCAGCGAACACCGTGCGTGGCGATACACACGTCGTGGAAAAAATAAACTAGTAAGTGGCAAGTCCAGCAGGCGGCAGATGCCTCCGCACCTGCCACTGCAATTAGGAGGCACACGCGTTTCGCAGAACCTGCCTAGATACTCTAGCCTTTAAACCGCCTATTATTATACAGAAAATGTAAAATTAAACGAAAATTACTAGGCTACTTATATTTTTAAATACAAGCGAATCTATGTTATTAAATTTTTAATGAGTCGTACAAGCGCCAATAGTAATGATTTTTATTAGTTACGAATAATAGATCTACTTAATATCTATATTTTGTTAGCAAAAAGTTGCCAACTGTAGCTATTGTAGAGTGCTGAACGAATTCATAATAAAAGCTAACAACGCATGATCGGTTAGTAGGTTAGGTTGCGAGTTTGCGCTGTCAGTGTTGCGACCGTCGCCGCCTGCTGTTGAGTCAGCGGCCACTCATCGCAACGCTGCAAATAATCACTTTGCGTCACCCCTTTATCGCTCCGCGGAAAACGTGCCGCCTCACTGTACAGCGCGATTACTGTACGCCTCTACAGTTGTACACCTACTGTTCATTATAGGAAAATTATAAGCGAGCGCGACGAGTTTTCAATATGCAGAAATACCTAGATAATATCTAGCGTGAGGTTGTATCACGCGGCGCCCGCGAGCGCTATATGTATGTAGCAGTGTCGTCGCCAGCGCTGGCGCTCATGAAAATAAATTTAGTAAATGACGTTGGCGCTCGGCGTTGCCACTCCGTGCCTCTGGAACGCGGCTGCGCGACGTTGCCGCTCCGCTCGCTCTTTCTAATCTTGTCGTAAAGTTCTTTTTCTGATGCGCAGCGCGTCGCTCGTTCTCTCCGCTCGAAACTTGGAAACGTCAGACGTTTATTTTATCGCTAGTCTCGGATATGCGGCATTTTATAACCGTACCGTTCGCTATAGCGCCGAGGCGAGGAGTTAGTGCTTATTCAAAATAACAAACATAAAGAATTCTACTGTATGCGTTGAGAAGTCATAGTCGACGAGTCGTCGGACCGGCGACGTTGTTATAGCGCCTCTCGCTCGAGGAGGTAGGAAAAGTTCGGTCGGCGAGGCGAGTCGAACGGAGACTTTCTATGGCATTGTGGAGACCAAATAGACGGCGGCACGGCAACGGCATTGCCTCACAGCGCCACAGCCATGTCGAGCGGGCGGCGCGCGGGTCGGCGGGGAGTGGGGGGGCGCGGGCGGCGGGGGCGCGCGCCTGTGTGCACGTGCAGCACACAGGCGCACGTAACAACGTCGTAGCGGCGCGCGGTATCTAGCGCTACAGCTACCTACGCCCGGCCGCGCGCCTCGACAACGTTGTATTATAGCCAACTATAATGCGGGGTAGATAGCATGGGGTGTACTGAGCTACGTTATGGGGTCGCTCTAGCCACATGAGAAAATACGATGCCGCCGTTATGCGTCAGATGTTGTGGGAATTATAAGCGATGGAATTTCTTTTGATTATACATACATTTTCCTTATATTTTACCTTTGTCAAAAAACGTTAAAACATCTACTTTGGATATAGGTAGCGTAGTAGGTATCAGGAATTTTATCAAACTGAAACATAGATAGCTAATGTAGAGATATCAAAACAAATAAATTGTTGTTGTATTTCAGCGTTGTTAGTTTAGTTTCAGTGGCGAGTCTCGGTGACATTTCCCCACCCACGTGTTTAACGCAACTTTCGTGTTTGTGTGTGGAATACATCGATGCCTGTATAAATAACGATTGTTTACGACGCCACGGTCATAACATTGTAGTAGATTTTTATTTCATTTTTTTTCGTCCATTCATGAAACAGCGATGCGAAGAGGCTGCGCTATGCAGTATCGAGCCGATTCAATGACCGATTAAACCATTAACGCTCCTTTTCAGTACAATAGAGCACGTGACCGCCGGTGGTAATTTCATTCATCTCCGAAGGGCGGATTGTTGTGGACCTGTTCCGTGCTATCGAGATTAGAGATCGTAAACACAACACTTTGTTCTAATGTTCGCGTTTTGTTTGAATATCTTGATTTTGTGTATGGGGTGTGACTTATTGTGGTATCACGCCATTGACGGATGTTTTTTGCTTACTAAATTCCTTATTGAAATGCTTTGGAATGTGTTTTTGGAAAAGAAACGGGGTATTTGAAAGAAATTTGACCCAAATTTCTGAAGTAAAGCAGTGCAACATTGTCAAACAACCTGCTTGGAGACAATGAATTGTCAAAAAAGTCGGAGGCTATCGTGGCGTGGCATATGCACGGTACGCGGCCGGCACGAAGGTAGCCTCGCTTGTCGCAGGCACCAGGGCTGTGCCACACCACTGATGCTACCAACGACGACGCCTAAAAAATTCGCCTAAAATGGCTCAATCACTATTTTACGCACACACCACCCTTTTTATCCCTAATCCAAAACTCTCAAAAGACAATAAGTCCAAGAAATACAGTATTTTTACGAGCCGATAAACTTGCAAATTTCAACGGCAGCATGAGTAGAAGGAATGATAAAAATAAAATATCTAGTCGGTATGGTCGCAGCCCTGGCTGGCACGCACATTTCCGTGAGCGGAGAGCGGCGAGCGGCGAGGCCGCGCGGGCATGTGTGCGTCCGTGCGCGTGCGCCTCTGCGCATATGTGTGCGTGCGCCAACCAGTCCCACATCCTGTTTCGTGCCTTCGTGGGCCGCTCGCGCAGCTTCGTCGACTCGCCGCAGTGCTTCTGTCGAGCTTTTTATTTCACGCCTCTGGCTACTGTATGCACAAGATTGATTTTAACAGTAGTTGTGTTGTGTAATACAATTTTTTGCCAACACCTAACCGTAACAAATGGCCGCTTTCATGTCAAGTTTGAATTAGGAGTTATTGACAACAATTTGCGTTTACGTTAATTTGATTGAATTGTCGTGTGTAGACGACTACTAGAGCTAACTTTTGCGGCTTTCCTTCGCCCATTGCGTCTACCTCTACCCACTACAGTATATCTCCTATCTAGTACAAATTCATAGAGAGAGACATAATTTGATGGGAAGAAATAAGAACTGGCTTTATTGCCTGTCATCAATCCTATACCGTATAAAAATGCAAATCAACAAAATCAAAAGTATCGTGTGTACTTTTTCAACCCATTATTTAGAAAGATAAATGCATTAACAGCTAACTCGGATCGCAACATAATAAAGGCGCTTTGTAAGATGATAGATCAGTTGAATGGGCTCACAAAAAGCTCATAATCTATGCGTACCGTTATACAAGTGTCAATAGAGTCAAATAATCTCAAGGTGACGAGGAAAAAAATGAACAGTTGAAAAGCAAACAAAAGGAATCCCTCAGGAATGTGATCCCGCATAAAAAGAGAGGGCATTCCCGAAACGCATTGTTTACAGAGAGCGCGTGCGAGCCGACGCGTTATGCGTTTATTATGATGAGCGTGGTCCAGCGAGCTGCGAGCTGCGACCACTCGATGCAATGAAAGGGAAAATTTGTAGTTTTTGTCGGTAGAGAGATGACGCACGCTTCCCCGAACGCAGCCGCCGCCGGCGCCCGCTCAATGATCGGAATGTCGGTAGTGTCGCACTCGGCTCCTCCGGCGGGCTGCCTTTTGCGCACAGCCACACCTGCCCTACGTAAGCAAACTTCCGAACCTAACTGGTCCACGTAACCCATTGGTGTAAAGAAGTCCCCTACAAGGCTGCACCCTTGCAGGGAACTTTTTTTTTCTTCTTCTTGCAAACTGCAAGCAAAACCGTACGCCAATCGGTTTTCCTTTTCAGCTCTGGCTAACTAAAGCTATATTGGACCTAAAGTGGCACTGCGCCGTTCCACTAACAAACTCAGACAGCCTCCCGAATCATTCTCGTTATAGGATTAAACGCATCGGATTCGACTGCATGGGATTAGCAAATGAAAAGTGCATCTGACAAGAAGTAATTACGCGCTATGTGATAATGTGACCCACACGGGGCCGGTTCAAGGCACTTTTACACTTAACACTGACATTGTTAGACTTAGTGCACTTCGTACGGTATAAATCACGATCCGGGGGTGGAGTTTATATCGCGCTCTGTCGAGATAATAAATCAGGTGGCGGCGTACGCGGGCAGATAATGACGTCACTGGCACGTATCTCGGAGAATCCCCGGAAGAGAGCGAATAAAATAAAAATGTCACGTCGCGATCAGCTGTTGGGCGGTGCGAGCGTGACGGCGGCGGTGGCCCGCGCCGCAGCGATACGCATAACGACGCCGCAATAAAACTTATTTTTATGTTTTTCGCTCACAATGGCCGCGTGAAGGTCGAGCTATCTAAATGGGTCAATACACTCTGCGTAGTACGAGCAGTGAACACGTGCTCCCCGTTTGTAAATAGCGAGATATCGGCCGATTGTTGCAGTGATTAATGGGGGCGCGTAATGACTCGGCGCCGGCCGCCCGCGCCCGCGCCGCTCGCTAATATGCTCATTCATCGGTTCGACACTATTATTATTTGCCGGCGGAGATGGTTTTGTTCGCATTCCGACAATCGATGCGACGACATTAGGGCGACGCTCAATGTCAAGGCTGCACTTGCTATGCGCCCGCCCGCCCGGCCGTGCTCAATGCTAATTGTCTACGAGTTGACTCGACCCCGTTATGCCAATTTACTGAACAGAGTTGTTGTAAGTAGGTTGTACACCACTGTGCAGTGGTGCACGCTATTCGGAACATAAGTTTTCAAGTACGGATGATGCACTGATTAAGCTTTACGCAAACCATGCCTGGATAATCATGTTTTCCGTTTCATCAGCTCTTCTTAGAATGAATGCTCCAAGCAGACGAATTCTACAGTTTACGTTTGAGTTTTTCCGTTTTATCGTTAAAATTACTAATACCAACGTGCTTTTACAAAATTTTCCTTATTTTGCTGCAATTGAGCTGCTTTGACAAACATATAGGGTTAGCCACGGTATTTCCTACCAGGCATACGTTTCGTGAGGTGTTAAGGACTATGTACAGTCAGTGTGATCTATGCGGGCGTCATCGACAGGCGGCGATAAGGGCGAGGTCACGGCTATCAATGGAGACATCTCCATACGCGCACGTGGCGACCGGCCACGACATCTCGCGCCCATTCACTATGAAGACGCCCCCGCGGCCCTCCGCGACCCCCCGGCACCCGCGCCCGCGCACCGCCCCGCCACCCCCGCACCCTCCGCGGTGCATCCATGCAACAAGTTAGGGCACAGGTTTGTCTTGTAAGGAGCCCGGAAGACGAGTCGCGCCGCGGACGCGAGCCCGGTGCTACGCCCAACTAACTGCCGCCTATCACACATGAAATGCTTTCTATGACCTGTTTCCTCAGTCTCAACTTGCATTAAATACCCCATTTCAATATGCGCCAAATCTGTTATCTTACTCCAAAGGGTTATCGCAGCAAAGACACGTAAGCTTACTACGAACCGTAGCACCGTAGGCCGAACCTTTAATACCTACAAAACGTTTTGCAATAATTGGTAAAATCAGCACCATTATAATGTAACGCAATTCAAATAAAGTTCTCGTAAAACATGGCGGTTCAAACACATTTTCCAGCTTCGTGATGCCCAATTAAATATGGATGTGATTGAAAAACGCGTGTCCGGTAACGAGCGTGTACATAATTGGTGGGCGGCCGGGGCAGGCCCGGAGTGACCCAGTTGCCGTTGCCTGGCGACCCGGGGCTGCGCCCCCCGCGCCACCTGCCACCCCCGCCCCCGCACTAAATAACCTGCCCGAAACCGACACCTTAGCAAAGGTCGTTCAACCGTCACAGAGGCAGTTGCTCTCGCCATTTTTTACCCAACGTGCATGCATCACACATGATGACAACCCCTGCACCTCCCGAAAAATGAGCTAATAACAATAATCAATAAAAAGTCTCATTTATCACGAGTAGATGAAAACTGTGGGATTTTCGACGTTAATTAGCCATCTTTTTTCGTTTATTTCGAATATTTTTTGGAACTGGAAATTGTAGACACCACTGCGACCTTTAATTAGCGGTAAACCTATTTTATGCTCAACGCTCGATAGCATAGCAACATCTGGCATTTTATAGCTGCAGGCTAGATTATGTTGAAAGGACATGCATAACAACAATCCTTACCAATGTTTTGGGCTTAATGGATTCGAGTCCTCATCGCGATCACTTTCCTCCTCGATCTACAATTCGCAAAGTTTGCTTAATTACGATTGAGAAATTCACGAAACTCGACAAAACTTTTAGTATCTAAGCGAAATATTCGCAATAAAGAGGAATACGAAGAGGAATCTGAGTGGACGTGGGCACTAGTGGGCAGGCCAGCCGCGGCGACACCGCCGAACAAACTAAATGAAATTATTTTCTTTAACTCTTAACTTCGAGTGTTTTTTGTTGAGACGAAGAGAAAAACCTGCGAGCGAATAAACTTAATTGTTATAAGCCGCGTTTGCCGACTGCCACCCCCTCAAGTCGTGAGGGCGAGGGGGCACCGAACACAGTTGTATTTCTCCGAACTTGTGCTAAATTTCACTTTCTCCGAAGACGTTGTGCGTAGACTTAGCCACCCACCACGTCCCCGTCCTCTCGCTAACTTTGCTAAATAGTTTCGACACTACTAAGTACCTATCTTCTTAAAACTTAAGTCTGCTGTCATCTTTCGCGTCGACTTGCTGCATACATACATGTTCCCCAATCATGTCAGCGTAATGTTTTATGAAAGTCACATTTTATATGTTATTAAACAGCAATGCTGTAGAACATGTATCTTCTATGAGACCGCTCTCCACCCTCTGTGAGATGTCGTTATCTTAGCGAACCCTAACCGAGTAAAACATAAAAAACGTTACTCAAAAAAGTCCTTCCACTCACAAAAACTCTGCTGCCTCCTCGCCCTCTGAAGTTATAAAACGCTGAAGGCGAGTGAGGCGAGGCGAGCGGCTTGAGATCTTATCCCCCCGCATTAGAGTCGAGTTCGGTACAAGCTACCCTGTGCACACCAGCAAGCAGCGCCTGTAAGGCGAGCACACGAGCGTGGAAGCTTTAGCAAAATGAAAGCCGACTCGCTCTTAATTCACCAGCACATAGACACGGCGTACGGACGTCGATAGGACCCCCTCGCCGCCCACCGCCCGCCGCCTCCACGCGCCGGGCATAAATAAGGGGGGCGAACTCGGGTTAACAAGAGAGTGAGTGCCCTCCCTCGCAGCAATGCTAGAAGGGAGAATTAAGGGGGCTGCGGCGAAGGACGAATTAAGGAGATGAGAGAGCACACGCTCTCTAGACGCGCCACCTCGCACCAGCAGGGAATTAAGGGAGAGCGCACAGCTACGGTGTCACTGCGACACGCTACCGCTTAGCTATTATTTTCGGTTTGTTTTTTACAAAGGCTTTCGTTGGTTCAAAATGTTCAGAATCGTATCTTATTTATAACTGCACGATACTATTGATTTTTCAGAGGACTCTATTCTATTGGAGTAGCTTAGCGCAAAGTAGAAAAAAAACCTAGAACATGATGCGCCGCCCTCATAGCCACCTCCGAGGTCTGTGACGTCACTGCTGCGTTTTCAAAGCACGTGAGCCACTTCGTCACATAAATTACAAACTATATCCCACAGGAGTTAAGGTTTGTTTTCGACGAAATTGCTGGTGCTCCTTTGTCTTGCTCCGTCGGAGCGGGCGAAAATGTTCTTTATTTCAATAGGGGAAGGTTGAATTTACTGGAGTCGTGTCGTAATGATCTTGGGAAGAGGGTGGGTATAAATTTTCCATGGGGGCAGACGGGGCGACGTCGCGCGAGGGCGCCGCTGAGTCACGGCGGCGGCGGCGGTGCCGGCGTCGGCGGGGCGGGGCGCGGGGCTCGGGGGACGTGCTACAGAACATATTGTAAGTATCTACCACTCACATGTCACAAAGTTTTCTCCGCATCGGGAAACTTTGTTAACGTCAACGGAGCACGTGGCCTTGCCGATATTATACATAATTGCTGCACGAGTTCCCGCTCAACATGTGACAACTTAGCGACAACTTTACTTTCTCACTTAGTTCAGATAAATAGTACGAGTAGATGATCACATGCGTTAGTACCGGTTTCAGTAGCACTGATGTAAATAGTCGATCAGTTTAAAGTTGATAGTGAGTTTGATTACAGTGATTCGTGACTCATTACGGAATGCTGTTACTGTGTAATGTCCGTGTTATTGAACTTGCGCTAGATCATAAACATTCATCGATATCTACTGAACCGCTATATTATGTTACTTTTGGGCATCTGCATGCCACCTTTGCCTTTATTTAGCATTGAGATGTTTGTTCATTTTCCTGTGACAGTCGCTGCAATCGATCTCGTTATCATTATAATTGTGAAACTCAGGATCGGTCTGAACACATAATAATTGTCAGCCGTATCTTCGGTCGTGCAATCGGCTCACATCGGCTCGTCACCTTGAGGCCTGATAACGTGCTGTTGTGTGATAAGAAGCGATACCGCCAACCCGATCACCCGTCCAACGCGCCGCACACAATCTTACATTCCTATGCTTTAAACATTATTGTATTGACACTGGACAGCTTTGATTTCATGAAGCTATACGAGTATCTTATAAGCTTCATGAAGCCATCAACGATAGTTTTGTTATGAAATATTAATCTGAATTTGATAGCAGTCACTTTGTTCTAAATCTGTCATCAAAACATTGCCAGTTTGCATTACTTGCTATCTTTATTGATATCAGTCTATGAAAAACGTAAACAATCATTTATATTGGAAAACAAAACAAGCTTTTGGCAGACAACATTATCATTATAAGCTAATATTTTCTTCCTTATTTATTTTTGTATGAAAGCAGATTGCTTGATCTCAAGTAAAGTCTACATAGTTTTACGAGTATATCATTAATAGGTGGTACTAAACACACCATCCACGTCTTGGGAACAGAAACTCGACTTCTTTTTCGAGAAGTTTTCAGCTCCGTGTTGGCGGCACGTCGCTCGTTCTCGTGTAGCATCGCTCGAGCGAGCGCCCACAATGCTCGCCCCGAAGATCGGCGCTGTTGCCAATTACATTATGTACGGGAGGGCGAGGGGCGAGAGGGAGCCTTATATAAAGCCCTCCCCCTCCAAGCCTTGGAAACTCACAGGTTATAAAGCGCGGGAATGAGTTTTCGCGCGAAAACTTTATCGCAAAAGCTCGTGCGCCGAGCGGAGCTTTTTCACAAGCTTAGCCTAGTTCGACGACATCGACGCTTAGGATTAATTTTACGATTCAAACTTTGAATTATTTTAATTTATGTACTAACGGCTGGGTAGTGGTTTTTATATGAGATTACTATATATCAGGTATCAAAAAATCCAATCTGCCTAGTCTTTTCCCAACTATATTGGGGTCGGCCTCCAGTCTAACTGGATGCAGCTATATATCAGGTCTATGATAAGATATATGTTTGCTAATCCGCACTTCTTCAGATATAATCCTAATCTCGTCTTAATCTTATTTCGTGTTTATTACCAAAGTTACTCTGCCTTTAGTCGAGCAGTTGTTTCCTTTTTTTAGGATTTAATTAAGACTCCGGCTTTGATGTCGTACTTTAAATACATTGCATCCAAACAGTTGAATACAGAACGAAACAAAAGTCAGGGACGACCCTCCGGCTCCCGCGCCGAGGGAGAGCACAAAGAACGACTCCCAATTCAGTAACGAGTCCCGGGTCCCGGGCCCCGGATCCGTTAGCTCAGCGCCAACTCAGATGAGGGGCCCGAACTTTGCCGCCTGATGCGAGCTAACAAAGGACTTTATTCGCCGTCATCAGGTAAGCTAAACATTGACAGAATATCAGAGCTACGTCAGTTTCATTGGTGTGGTGGGTCGATAAATCGATGTCAGAGTAAGGTCAACAGCGGTGGGCAGCAGCAGGGTCGTCGGCGGCGGCGGTGGCGGCGGTGCGTGCGGGCCGGCTCTGCAGCCGCAGGCCGCAGCATGCCGCTAGCAGTGCCGATGCTGTTTTGCATAAGTAATGACCGTCGCCGCCCCTCGCCCCCTCCCCCTCCAGCTCCCCCTGTAGGCCTATCGATTGCGGCGGCGCGGGGCGGGCCGCATCGCCGTAATTGTCACACTGAGCGAGCTGAATTTCACTCCACCCTCGCGTTATCGACCTTACTACCCCCGCATAAAACCCACTCTCCGTCGGCAAGAATTACTGATTGAATACCAAATGCGTTATAGTCCGCTCTAAGTTTGGAGGCGGCTCGTAATAGAGCCTTCGAAGAGTCTATGACAGAGCTTAATTAGACAGGCGTGCGATGGCACCGAATGGATTTTACTTGTTCGATATTTCAGTGCGAATTAAAGCACAAATTGTTGGGACTGAATTAAAGTACTTTTAAAATTTGTAGACCGGAGAACTGTAGCGCCAACCTTCGGCGCGGGCGTGAGCGTACAGTTGGCGGACTATGTTTGTTTGACATATTAGCGACCACTCGCAGTCGCGACTGGCTAATGTGATCATTCGTCAACAAACCAGGCTGCCAAGCAACTGGAATACTTGAATATTTGAGTAAATAAGTAGTTCCAGCTGGAAAAAATGCAAGGTACTGCTACCTGACGAACAGTTATAGCTGTGCTCGGCGCACCGGGGAGAGTCGACAGCGGACACCTCACGCACGCCTGTCGCACGCAGAGAACAATAATTCCGTATCGTTTCGCGCGACAGAGCGTGCGACGTCGCATCGTATGTATTAATAGTCGTCGTCTAGGCGAGCGCCGTTTTTTAGCGCACCAGCAACGACGAAAGTATGGAGAAAGTGGCGCGTTGACGTCACGCACACACGCGCAGCACACGCGTGCCATACGCCGGCTGAAGACAACGTGACAGCCGCTCTCTGTGCTCGATACAGAGCTGTCTTGCTACACGCCAACGTTGCAACACCGCGCTCCGTATGAGAAATACGACGTTAGCAGCCGATACGAGGTGCCCCCTCTCGACACGTTCACTTGCTCAACTGAATGCCTTTATAAATACGTCAGCTACGAGCTCACATCGACGCTACACTCAACGATACTCTTGATAACTGCCAGACTTACCAAGTCGAAGGATAATGGGCGTTCCCCAATCTTGTGATAATTGGTTCTTATAGGGGCGCTTGCGCTTCATTGTTGTATGCGGGCGAACTATCACTCGAGTAAAGTTATAATATAGTGCTACGAATTTGCCGACTTTAGACTCCCACTGAATGCAAAATAATGTCCCATAAAACGAGCACCTGTTTCGGTAGGAACGCGTGGATAACCGAACAAAGGACCGGTCGTCTCACAAACACGATTCTTTATTGCGGTCCATTGCAGTTGTCATTGTCGATTGGTTACGAGCGAAAATCACCATTGTTAGCGGTACATGACATAACTCGGCTCGTGCCCACGCGATCACAACATCTCAAAGCATAATAGTGTGAAAACAAATAAAGAAAGAGTAATGATCATCGCTACAAGAGACGAAACGTTAAACAACGGTCGCACGCGAGTCGCGAGCCACCCGACGTGTACTAGACTCGGAACTAGATTAAATTGAGATCAAACGTGGTTCATTCATAATCTGATCACAACACCGGTACCCGTAGTAAGTTTATAGAGGCTTTAGTTCAGCGGTTAGTCGGCTTAACCGAGAGTCGAGCGCCCGTGCCGCCCGCGGCGAACAATTAATTAAATTAAGTGCAAGATGAAAAGGAAAACAACGCCGCCGATCAGCTGATCTGTGATTGATGCGCACATCATCGCACCCCACTGCACGCAGCTTGCACCACAACCGGTTTAGGACCGTTAACATGAAAAAAAAACTTTGTTTATTTACGATTTGACGGTGATTATATCGTGTATCAATTATGTTAAAGTTCGAGAGTCACTCACTGGGTATCGTTTCAGAAATCCACTGAAAATTCTTTTTTTTTGAAAAAGGGTTAAAATATGTACCAACATTTCTCTTACAGATAAAATAAATAAAATGATAAACATCCACTGTTAATAGAACAGCAAATAAACAAAGCAACGACCTCGGAGACTTAAAAAGTGAAAGAAAACGTGTAATAAATATAACTTCATCACTTTTTTCATTGCCAAAAAAGAGCTGTAAGTGGTGACGTCACTGGCCGGGAGGGGTGGAGGATTAGGACGGCGGGGTGAGGGGGCGGTGTGGGGAGCCAACCCTCGCTCGCCGCCCCTACCAACGAGATTCGACTCGATGTAATAATATGTTCAAAGCTACCAATAATTGTAAGTGCACTTTCCACATAAGCAAGCTGAAACTGAAAGCCCTAGTTTAATTTTAATGAGAGTGACCATTGTTTATTTGTGGACATTTTCAGTGCAGCTTCTACAACATGGTAAATAAGGTCATAGTCTTAGTAGCAGATGGATTCATCATAGTTAATGAACATAGAATTTGTACTGATAGAAAAAACATAGGGTTGAGTCATGATCTCTTGGAACACAAAACCTGTCAGACATTCCATTTTCACATCTTCTAGTTCGAGTAACAATCGAGTCTGAAAGGACCAAATGGTACGGTAGATCAAAGAGACGTGCCGGTGTGAGTTGGGGGCCGCCTCCCCCACCCGATGGAGGAATATGGTGAACACACACATACGCGACTACATTACTGTAATTATCCAATTATTAAAAAATGTATGACTATGCATTTAATTACCAGTTATTGGGTTAGTGACACCCGTAAGATAATGTTATTTGTATACCTGTTATGGAACTCATTACTGTTAATGGAAAAGGAATGTTAGGCTCTTTGTGATGAGTAAAGTTCGGAATGAAAAGTCGGAGGTCCTTTTTCGTAGCAGGAATGCTACGAGCGCTACGCCGCGTAGCAAAATCGTAATTGGTAAGGGAAAGAATAGTGTTTGAATGATTAGAGGAGTTGTTCTTTGGTCAACTTCTACGGTAGAAACAAACAATAAGTAGTGAGCATTCCTTCTATTGAACTCATAAGGTTAGCTACGAGTATTCGCCTTCGTAGTGCTACGCCAGTTGCTAAGGACCTTATTCTAAAGAACCTTTTCGCGTTTGCTCTTCAAGCTTCGTATGATAGTTTCATGCCTGTTTGGAACTAAATGATGATGGTTTGAAAGACTAATGTATACCTTAACTAAACCCCATCTTTTCACTTCTGCAGCCGAAAAACTCCGAAATAATGAAAAGTACCAATCATAAAGAAAGTTTCATCCTAAAATCAAAACTAATAAATCAGTAGATAAAGAAGAATACGCAGCACGTAGAGTAGTCCCCCCCTTTGCGGCTGATTACGAGCGCGCTACCAAATAAGAATGAATTTTTAATGAGAACCCACCCCCGGAGCCAGCCTCTTCCGAACAGTACGCACTTAGGAGATTAGTCTCGAGAGCGTTCCAGTTAACTTGCTTACAAGTAACAACAGTACACCGGCTAAAAATAATATCTACAGACACAGAAATTATTACCTTACACTTTATGTAATATGCTGGTTTTCATGAGCCCTCGTAGAACCTCGAACGAAAAACGAGTAGACGAAAACAGCGTAGCTATCAGAAATTGTAGTAATACAAATGTCTACTCGTGTTGAAAACTTCTTGAAGTGTACGTGATGTATTATTACTTGTTACTATCTCTTGTTTTCAGCAATTTCATTCACGTAAATTTTAACATCTGAGTACTTCGAAATCGAGAGACAGGTAGCCAATATATACAACCGAGCCGTAAAGCAATAAAGTGATAAGACGACGACCCCACGGAACAATAACAATGTAAATACCGTTTTATAGTGTAAACAAAAAGTATAATAAATGTTACATAGGCGGCTACGTCAGGACGTACGTCACAGGCGACGTCACGAGCGGAAGTCCGCACTAGATATATTTAGTGTAGGCGTGCACCGCAGCCGCCGGGTTCAATGTCGAGGCGCGACTATCTATCGCCCATCAATCACCGCTCGCCGCTCGAACACCCGCTACCAAAGGACGCGACCGCGATCTACACTTTTCCTCACTCGCCCACTCGACTCGAACTCATCCTCCAAACAGTACATTGCGAAAAGACGCCTCTCTGATTACACCACTCTCGATGCTGCGATAACATCGCGCAAGTATGCGCGTGATAATAGTTTGTTGTTATACCCGTAGTAATAGTAATCCACCTGTCTTCGATTCGCAGATATGAATCGAATCGATTGTCACGGTCGGTCGGGTGGTACATTATCATTTTCATTCATGGATTGATAGAAGTGTGTAATTGGATATCGGAACACGTCGATATAGATTGTGCGTGACCGGGTGAGTGCGGCGCGGTGCGGCCTGATGCAGTGCGGTGGTGCAGCGGGCACCGGGAGCAAGGCCGGCGCTGTTTACAAACTTCCGTCACGACTCACGAGCACTTGTCACTCGCGCCGCCACCGCGCCGCTCCTCGGCCGACGCACACGTGTCTACGCAAATAATAGCGAGCCCTCACAGTTGACATTGTCCCACTTCGAGCGACTGCCCGCCCGTCTAGACTTGAGATACAATCACCGTCGATACCCTCGCTGCTAACATTTTGCATTCGTTACTGTCTCAATACATCGCCGTACCATTATCTATCTCTCTATTATTAGGTGCCTCAAGTCGTGAGCGACTACGAGATACATCACGCTAGAGATAGTATTCTTAAATTTAGAAGGCATGCACCCTTACTGAAGTCGTGCCCTACGCGGGGTGAGAACGAGGGTGAATGCAGTAGGGTGGCGGTGCTCCCTCGACCCGTCACCCCCCGGTGCACAGTAGGCGCGTAGTAACTGCAATAACGGAGCAGTGAAAGTGTCGCGGGGCGCTTCAACCGTCAATGGGTGAAGACTTTACTCCCTTCACCCCGCCGTCTTGTGCTCAAACTTGTAGCTAATAGTACGATCTTCCTAGTGTCGGTCGCCGCACACATGTTAGTTCACATAAACAATGTTTATGTTGAAAGTTTCTCCTGGAGCACGCAAACGAGCTGCGACCTGGCGAAGTGGCGACGCTTATTAAACTATTACTCGATTTACTGAACAAGTTGAGCGTGTCGGCTGGTTACAAAGGTGTGACGTATGCGCATCGCGACGTGTGCACATAAATCGCGGTCGATCAGCGCCGATCGAGTATGTAAAGTGTTCGCGAGACGGAGCGGACACCGGCGGCGACAAGCAAAAGCAAATAAACAAGCGGAACGAGTACGTCGTCATTATCTTGAGTCATGAATGAAACGGAACGTAAATTGAAATGTATCGCGTGCCATAATCCGCGCGCATTAATCTCACTCAAACGCCGATCGTTGCGTAACCGCGAGCACAACAAACGGCTCAAGTTCATTGATCCACTTAATGTCCGCGCTAAATGTGTCGTTGTTGAATGTCAAAACATTGTTACATAATTATCCGCGTATGCGTGAGGTGTGCCCCATGCGCGCGCGCCGACCGACGACGTCCCACCGGAGTGCTATGCCGGGGCGCAAGCGCAGACCGGCCACTTCCGAGTCCGGCTGATCGGTGATCACCCGCGATACGTCATCATGTTTATTTATGAGCTTATGATTATAAAATGACGTTTACAACATTCTGATATCGTTGACCGGTTGCTGAATAATAATAACATCCATTCATTCATAAGTGATTAATGGTTATACCTACGAAATAGATTTGTAGTAGTATATAATAAAGCTATTATCATAATTATAAACAAGATTTTACGTTACTTGCTGGCTGTAGTAAAACATTATTTACAAACATTTGAAGCTAAATCAAAATTACACCTTTGTTTTACTTTTACGTTTCGTTCAAGCGTAAAGTTTTTTTGCTGCGGTTACCCATATTTTTGACGGTTCTGTCGGCTAAACTTTACGACTAGTATAAGCAAAACTATCCTTAAAACTTTTTACAACTCTGTATTTACAAGTGTATTCAAAGTAATTGATCGTCGAGGTGCACGATCCGCACGTGGTGATTGATTTGTTTTCTTAGTAAAAGCAGCTGAAGTTAGTGAATCCACTGCTCTGAATACTAATAAAATATAATAAAAGCACGGAGCGTTGTAAGTTCAACGTGTGTCATGGTGCACGCTTCATGTTCGTTTACGACACATGGCGATCGTTTCAGATGCGCGGTGCAAACTTTAAGAGTTATTGTACTTGTTCAACTTTCGCCGCGTGCCGAACTTGACCGTCAAAACGAGATTGCAATAAAAACATCACTCTTATACAATGACGTAAATTTACATAAATTATTGGCGGTGGTATGTCTCGTCTCGCGTCCGTCGCGGACACGCCGCGCTCGCTTGTTTATCCAGATGCAATGTTTACATAGCCATCACACCAAACTGGAGGGTTCAACGCCTCACGTATTGTTTTATTGCCAGACGTAATTGGGTCGCGGAGCGGCATTGAGGCCATGGGAAATATATTTAGAGCGTGGAAGAGACACTCCGCGAATGCCAAAGATATTATTATCCCCCTGTTCTCGATTCTACGTCCGATGAGCTGGCAAATACTGATAAATACAGCTATATATATGCAATTAGCGAAACATATCAACAAAACAAAATTCCCCAGTTTCCTATCACGCCGCAACATTTAGCAAAGATAAGATTACGATACTTTTAGCACTGTAATCTGATATTTTGAATGTTGATTAGGTTCACTTGCGCAAATACAGAGTTGTACTAAACCAACCGTAATAAAATATGATGTGAAGTAATCCAGAAAGCCAGCACGAGTTCGTGAATGCATCTCAAACATGACAATAAGCTACCGACAAAAAATGGTAAACATAGTGTTCGGCGGCCCAATATAACAGTAATAATAAAATAAGGCGAGCATTCAATTTGGTGCACCTGACATTCGCATATATTTTTTCTAAACAGGTGTCGGCGGCGCGTCGCTCAACGCGTGCCGATGCCCTATATTATTGTACGTCTTTCAAGTTCATTGAGTCACACAATGGCCATATAATTGGTCGTTAGCGTATGTCAAAACACGTCGGCGCGGTTCATAATGCTTTACATAATTAGGCTCGTTTGCATAAGCGATTATTATGCGTGTCTTCGCCTATGACGTCGGCACCGCTATGGCTAATTCATTCATTTGTTTATGAGTTTACTATTACTTTTACTCCACGTGGTCGATTGTTTACAATGCGAGCGTGAATTTAACGGCAAATGTGTAATAAAAGTTGTTATTATTACGCGATGTGCTTAAAGAGGAGCGCCTCATTGTACGTTGATTCATAATGCGGCTGATACACCGCTTGTTTCCATACATGTTTATTTAACGTGCATGAAGTGAGGTTAGATCCTCTGCCATGTATGGCAACTATTTACATTGTTACGGAGCTGTTACTGGATGCGCGAAATGGAGACGTTCCACGTGATTTCAATACAAGTGATCGAAAGGCTTATCGCTGCCTTTTTCTAGAAACTTCTTACACAATAATCCTATAAAAGGACTTCATTCTGGATATAATGGGTTAAATAAATCGATTCAGACAAGTTAGAAGCAAAACGAAGTCCTGAAACGCATAATCGATAATTTTGGTGTAATTTCTCGTAGCAAGTAGCAAACATTGCGCAAATAACTACGCGGCGTAGCAATGCTACGAAATCACTTAAACGGGCCCTACGATTTTGTAGTCTACGAAAACCTTGCAATACACCCATAAATATGATATACACTTAGAATCTGAATATTTTCTGAGTTAATGGAATATATCGAGAAATTATTGTCATATCGTTCTTCGGATGACGGTCACAGCTAACTCAAGAATGCTAAGATACCGCATAAAATAACAACTTATTCTCTAGTCGATCCTATTGTCCTATTCATAAAATACAGAAATACTTCATAATTAAGATGCTCTTCCTTACGAGCCGACGGAAGACGCCCAACTGCGTCAGATCGCATGTGTAGCTCTAGTGTATATTTTTTTAAGAAACCGGATTGTTCCCGTACTTTGTCTTCCGGCTACCCGTCGATTGCACCGACAGACCATGATCTGACTTCCCGGATAGCTATTTTGGCTTTTTACTCTGACCATATTTTTGTTCGTAAACGGCAAAAGTTGCTTTTGGATTTTCTAAATGCGACGGGTAATTGAAAATGATGATAGGATGCTCAAACAAAACTCAATTTTAAGTCCTTGTTGGGTCTCATACTGTCTTTGTAATTTTAGTAGGGTGTAGCGTGTAGCGACAGAAACACTTCTTAGAACGTCTTAAAGTTAATTATTGTTTGAATATTTTGTGTTTCTGGGAAATAAACAAACTCCTCAGCTCTTAGGTATCATGATGTCCTTATGACTTTGAGGTTTATTGTAGTGAGTCCATTTGGTGCCCGTCTTGATGTCAAATTATTGGGAAATACACAAACTTCTCAATTTAACACATGAGTATAACAGTTCAAATCAAAATTGACGGCTATTGCCAGAAGTACCGTTCCTTCTTCAACTATAATCAATTACACTAAGCACTTGTTGATCGCATTTTTTGCGATCAAGATGCCAATCTTATCAGCTGTCGTGGTACACTCGGTCTTGACCGTCGGGAGCTCCTTCACACCCTATTTCACTATCGTTGCGCCAGACCAGCCCAGTCACGGTGACGCGCGGTTTTTCTGTCTTCTAATCATCAAAGTTTTTATGAAACAGTTAAGTATTATGGACAGATCGTTCACTCAGAGGTTAATAACACTATTCAAACGAACTATTTATTATGGTAATATGTTATGTTTTGTGTACCATCTGTCAACTTTTTTTGTTAATAAGAGTTTCCAGTAACATCTTTTTTCGCTAACATGTTACTTACTACAATAACATATGTAATTTCGAGTACTAAACTTTTTATGACTCTTAGTCATATCTTAGATTTTGTAAACATTACCTAACTTATAGAAAAACAACTGAAACGGTAGACAGCTATAAAATATGATTTTTTTATGTAACTAATTCATATTTTTATGACGTATCTTTGCTAATTTGCTGGTTCCTGACATTAGGTTGAAACAATGGTCCTGCTGGGGTTGCGGGTTTGTCCGAAAGGGATAACGCGGCCCCGGCACACAGGCAACGGAAGGAACACGGGTGGGTTTTAGTCAGTAAAAGTCTGACACACCCTCTCGCTCTGCCCAGAGCGGGAGAAGTCATTTGATGATTTCCCACCCTCAAAAAAAAAAAAAAAAAAAAAAAAAAGATTGAAACAATGGTGAGTTTATTCCCGAGAACGCTATAACTATAAGGCTCAAATGGTATATTTTAATAAACGTTTGGGTGAAACTAGTTTCCTTCTAACGTTTCTCATTAAAAATGAAGATAGTCGACGGGAAGGCAGCAATCAACGATCGAACAAAACCGGGTGCCGCATCTAGTTTGTGGCATTGGGTGGCCAAACTAGTTATCTATACGAATGAATTTAGACTTTATTCTTTGGCCGCGTGGGTATGGAATCGTTTGGGCAGGGTATCTAGAACTATATAAGTGCATAAGGGTAGTTTGTGCATAGTTTCTTAGCGCACGTGACTGCAACAAGTCACATTCCGCGCCCCCACCCACCCCCCCCCCCTTAGGCCTACAAACAACCGATACAACTACACAACTTATACATTTATTTTGACGGCTCATATCACATGTTGAACCTTTAAAATGTATGCAAGATATAAATAGTATGGAATTGGTATCATTTTTGTAATACGGGTTTATTTATAAAACGGCAATATTTTTAGATTCTGTCTATTGGTAAGCCCATTCTCGGAATGGATTCGGGACAAACTACTTACAAGAGACGTATATTGTTTTAACCCTTAGAAGATTTTGTCATTGATAAAATACATCTGACATTAAAGATGTTCTGTACCTATTCGTATTTGTTTTAGTCAGTATCATAGGATTGGTCATCAGTTCCTAAAGATTCAACATTATGTAGTCCCAACAAAGCTGTCTTTCCTGTTACCGTATCCTGAAACTGTGCATATGAATAATGTATGGTGGAAGGATTCGATCTCCCAAACAAAAGTTTATAAGTGTCGTGAAAGACAGACATACCTATACCAAACCTATGAATAAGTATTTTTATTTGGAGACCGTAGAGTTGAAAAGGTAAGACTCTCTATGGCATAGAGGGTTGGCTATAATATTTCCTAAATAATGGCCGATTAGGTCTAGACTTGTACCCAAGGCACTATCGAGGTTAGAAAAATACAAAAGAATTCGAAACCACGGTATTAATGAACTCTTCGCCTGTAGGCTGTTTAGTCCTTCAGATAAAGAAAGGACATCAAAAGGTGTCGGAGTGGACTCGCCAATGGCGATTCCAGTCGAGGAGTAAATCTCAATAAGTGGAATGGAGGAGGCGCTCTGGGCCGGTGCTGGGCGGGGCGCGCCAGCCGTCGCCATGGTAACGCACCCCTAGCCGCTACCAGGAAAACCCACCAACCTCGGATCACACTCCTATTCGCTTATGTAGGAGGTTTTCAAAACAAGACCAAAACATAGACTATTTCGCCTCAAAGAAACTTTAGATATTTTTTTCCTTCATCGTCTAATTGAAGGTCTTACAAAATTGTCTAATTCTAAACCAACGTCAGATCTGTTTTAGTATCATTCAGCTTAACGAATCGCAGTGGTCATCCATTTATTCATTACAATCGAGTAAAAACCACGGCGCATTGTAAAAGAGTCCAGTAATATCGTAGCAATATAGAAAGTAAAGTGCGTTAGCGCTGGCTGGCTGACTGGCGATGGCGAGCCAACAGCCAACTCGGCGATAATTAATGTGGAGTCAGTGGAGTCGAGCGAGCGGGCGCCGCCGCGCCAGCCTCGCAGAGCGCACAAAAAACCCGCTCCGACACAAAAACACCCGCCGCCAGAACGAGACAACGCCGCGCGACGGAACGAGACAACAACAACTACGTATTTCTGTGACGAGTTCTCGTTCGCCTCGAGCGTCGCGCAGTTATCGAGATTCGAGCCGAATACCGCGCTTTGATTTAAAACTCCACCGAATGCGCCCTTCTATCTATCACATGGCGTTTGACAGGTCGCCGGAAACGCGCCGAGCTGTCAGTTCGAAAAAAAGGCGCGCGTCTTGTAAACTTTATGAATATTTTAAGGGCCATTAAAGAAAAGTTATAAAACTATAATTAAGACAATACCTAGTGTATGATGAAAGGTACGTTTCTGTAGTTGCACGATTATATTTGTGAGTCTGAACTACAATGAAAGGTTAGAAGAAGTTACAGATGACTAAACTATTATATTTATAATGATAATTCGTATAAAGAAACACAAAGAAAGAGTATTCGAATAATGCTAAAATATTCTGTCCTAAAACATATTTTACTACATAACTACTGTATAGTAAAATAACACATTTTTTTACAAAAATACTTTTAATCCAATTTTAAAAAGAAGAAAAGGTTAAAAACAAAATATTCACTTAGCTACTATCTTCCTCCAAAAGACTTAAACGATTCTACCCACTTAGTAAAAATCTCCAAGTTGAGAAATATTTTACTTAACTTTTAGTAAACATAAAATTATCACAATAGTTCGGTCCATACATTGAATAGATTTCGAGTTTCATCAGTATTAAAAACTTATAACAAAACTCAGCAACACAAAAACTATGACTGAGAACACAAGTCGAATTTTTAATAAATGCGAAACCATTACTGCCGCTACACTTAAGTTACTAACACTTATAACTACGATGACTTACCTGGAAATCACTCCACATTTTCATTGGGATACACCATAGTTCCGATACGAAAACATCACACGATTCACGATAACAACTGTCAAATGTGTCACAGCACGGCGTCACAGTCACAAGCGAACAGGGTGGAGGCCGAGCGCAGACTGGAGCTGGTCGCTCGCGCGCCTGCCGGCACTCGCGTCGCTGTGGCGCGGCGCTCGGGCGCGCTCGGGCCGGCTCGGCGCGGCTCGGGCCGCAGCGCCCACCTGCGACTCGAACAACAAAACTGAACCGAGAGCTGCCTGAGTGCCTGCTGCCTGGACACCACAATGCCTTCGTCCGCCGCCCGCCTGATCACTGGAAATACACGAGTTTTACTGCATACAAATTTACTGTTCGCATCTACATTAGATGGTGCAATTATATTCATTTGCACTACTTGGAGTTTCACTGACTTTCTTTAAACAAAAACGAGTTTTTGTATTCATTTATCAGGATCACTACGAATATAACGAATAAACTTCAATATGAAACGGGTCGTCTGCCACGCGTAATATGAGACACAATATCTTATTCACCCAGTTGATAACAACGCACAGTATTGAAATCTGAATCCTAACGCTCAAACATAAAGAGCTCAAGTTTTCAGTCAACTGATAACAGAAAGTGACAAATAAAAAAGCTTTCTGAACAAAGTTTTGAGTGCGCCGCGCTACGGCCGGCGTAGCAGGAAGTTCGTAGCAGTAAAACTTCGTAGCGCTCTCGTAGCGTGAAAGTTTTGATTTCAACGATTTGCGTTGCGGCGAAGAGGGCCGCGAGGCCGCACTAGCTCTGCGACCCTGCGCCCCTTACTATCGACCTCCGACGAGTGCGGAACACTATCGAGCATGCGCTTATGTACAAGCTACATTCCCGCGTAGCCACTCTGCACAACTCGTCTAAAGCGGCGCAACAGAGCAATGTATGTGCTACACGGAATGTGCCCGTAACATAACATTGCTCTCAGATTTATCTGTTCGTTCATCTCTCACGAGAGTGCGCCACTTGGCTGTCGACCGACTACGCCCTTACCGTGTTTAGGTACGTTTTGCAAATCACCGCATGACAAAAGAACCTCCAGTTTGTCGCGTTCCATTCCGCGTGCAGTGAGGGCGTCGCGGCGCGGCGTGGATAGCGCGCCGGCAATGGGGCGTGTGCCGATCGATACGGTTGCTACAGATACGCGCCGAAGAGAAAAATCATTCGGCGGCAATTTCGAGTAATCATTACTATTATAAATATTTAGGTCGCTCGATATTATTAAAGTGATTAATTTATATTAGTTTGGGAACTAAAAAATATGGTAAACTGTGCATTGGACTTGGAGGTGCAGTGATCCAGTGGTCACGATGACGGAGCATTTTTGACAGATAACAAGTGAACGCGATCGTGGCGAAATAAAATAAAGTTACGTGTCGCCTGCGTGTGCACTTATTGCGAAGTATCGTTCTTTATCCTGAATACTATACAAAGGAAAGGTTGGCAGTATTACATGTGCCTGAGGTAGTTGCAGGGTTTATAAGACTAGCTAAGTAGTCTCTGATATGTTTGGATACAAAATAGAAGCTTTACAAATAAAAGTGGTGCATCATACTTAATCTGAATATTTTTTTGTGTCTGATGTGCAATAATTTAAATAAAAACAGAAGACTGCACAACGTCGAAAAAAAATATCATAAAATAAAACTGTAAATTCTGACATAATATTAGGAATTTCGTAAGGATTACCGATACCTGAGTAAACAACACAAACTACCATTATACTTCTGAAGATAACAACAAATACCCTACAGCCCAATTACAATAAAAGTACAATAAACAACTCTATACCTAAATATATTAATAGATTCGATTTCAAGCAGCCAGCAAGAAAGCCTGTGGTGTAAACGCAAGGTGTGCAAACGGCATGCGTCAACCTGCCAGTGTCATGCGCCGTGCACGGTGCGCGCGAGTCGCCAACCCGGCAATTTAGCCACGACGCATGCGCGAAACCGACTCCTTGCTAGTATCATTTTACTGCTGCACTTGAAAAATATCGTGTAGGTACCATTCTACCTATAAAATAAGGAGTGCGCAGTTCATGTTTAGTTTATAGACGTGCTGTTTATATTACAATATTGTAGCCGTGTTTATTTATTGAACGGACTTTGTTATATGCAGGTACTTAGTTAATAGGAAAGCTCTGAGAGACAAATTAACAGTACAATCTTAAGGTCACATTCTTCGATGAAATCGAAGTATCAAGAACTGTTGCAGGTCAAGTAGTGTTATTCGATTTTTCCAAAGACAATTTCTCAGTATCAGCCCGGAGTCTGACTTCGTACCTAATGGCCTACTCCCTAAGCGAAATCCGTAGTTTCGGCCGTCGTTGTGGGCACTTCGCTCTCCTTCTGACTTACGGTATGTCTGTAAGTGAGTCGGAGAACTACGGATTTCGCTTAGGGAGTAGGCCCCCTGGTTGACATCAATAGGCTCGCCCCCTATAACATGAGATTTAGGCCCGTATTACAGAACCTCACGCAAAACTCAAGCTTTACTTAAAACTCGTTTAAAGCCTTTTGATTGGTTGAAATTTGTTTTAAGTAATGCTTGAGTCTTGAGTACGGTTCTGTAATACGGGCTTAAAACTTTCTTGCGAAATGTGGGTACTAAAACCACTCTGCCAAACTCTTCTGGCAAAAACAGGTATGAATTTTGCATGGCATGGTATGGCATTACAGGCATATTCTACAAAACATCATATTCAGTCGTTGACCTACTAATGGTATAAGTGTTAACACCTAGTGTGAATGCCAATCCTCTCTGATTTACGCTTATTGAATTCTGGATTTCAATCCCTCGGTGTTGTGTATTCCTCAATCTTTGTTAGTGCACCGACCACTGTTTGTCTCTGCATCACCCATTGGTTGACTGGTAGAAAATCCCAATGGCATTAAATCCGCCGTAAATAACTCTATATTCTTTATAATTTTACTTAATAAAGCTGAAGAGTTTATTTGTTTGATCGCGCTTATCTCTGGAACTACCCACTGGATTTAAAAAAATATGTTTGCATTTAATAGCCTAATTCATGACGAAGGTTATATTATATTATTAGGCTATTTAACATCACGATACGACCCTTAGGAGTCGAGTAAAAAGAAAAAAGGCAGAGATCCCTAAGCGAAACCGAAGTTTTGGAAATTCACGAATCCAAATTTCACATGGACGAAGTCGCAAGGAGAAGCTAGTAAATAAATACAACAACAGATGAGCCCCAGAAAACCCAATTCATAAAACGTATGACATTTTGTTGTGAAGTTTATACTGTTGATTTCAATTGAAATTCCATTTTTACTGTAGGTAGTCTCATTAAAAAAACATCGTGAGGAAACCGGCATGTCCTAGAACCAAAAGAAAAACGAAGATATGTGACACCCACCAACCGGCAGTGGGCCCGCGTGGTGGATTAGGATCCGCTCCCTCTCACAGAGACGAGTTCGACTGTGTTCCAGCAGTTGGGTACATTTTAGACTGCTTATGATGAGTCTCTATTATGCCATCTATGTGAACTTCTTTCTTTGCTAACGTTTCCTTTCTCCTAGAAGTACGTTACGTGGCTTTCAGTTTTGAGGTCTAGAATTCAATCTTCAGGTTGAAAAACGTAGCTAGGTAAAACAAGGCATTTAGTAACATTCATTCATTCATCATTTTTATTATTAGTGACACCGGTTTTTTAAGAGCCCTTTTAAAAGGCCTATAGGTGCTGTGGCAGTTACGTTTTGATCGTTTGAAGTGATAAGATAGCTTGTTTACATCAAATATATCATCATTTCAACTGAAAGACATCCACTGCTGGACATAGGCCTCCCCAAAGCACTGCCATTTCGACTGGTTCTGTGCTTCCCGCGTCTACCGGATTCCAAATAATGCTAAAATTTATGAGATTTTTGCCTAGCCTCTAAAACTTCTGAAAAGTAACATAATGTTACAAGTATTTAATTATGTTACGCATCGCATTTTGAAGAGGGGTGAGGTTTCCCGAACCCTTTTTGAAAGGTTTATTATTCATTATTATCAAAATGTAGGTATAAACAAATGTTTAGACAAGTTGTATATTAAATCACAAATGTCCTTACTGTGTATAAAACAAATCATTCATGACACTGCATCAATTACTTAGTATTTAATCATTTCATTCTATAACGAATTTCGCTACATGTTAAAGGAAAACTCTATGTAATTGTATTTATTTATATCATATTCAAATAAATTATCCTTCCTTAATAACCTTATTTTCATGTAGTTCCTGATAGAATTGGACAGCTCTTTCTTCAGTGGGGTCCTGAAAGGTGACTAAGGGCGAGATTCAGACTGGTCTTTGACTTTAAGTAACGTAAGCTTCGCATACGAATGTGAAGTTTATCTGAATAGAATTAATGTTCATATTAGTATGAAACGCTTGCTCAAATTAGCTTATGAATATGAACATTACATTCATCAAAATAGGGTTCAAATTCGTATCACCAATCCTTATGGAATTACGTGAAGCAAATGAGCAATAGCACTAGTAGCCGTGCACCACAATCAGTGGTAAAAAAACCGTCCGAGTATAAGTCGGTACGGAACCCGTACCACCATACAATATTTAACAAAAACGCTTTTTACTTTATTTTATTTTTATTATTTGTTGTTATAGCAGCAATAGAAATACATAATCTGTGAAAATATCAACTGTCTACCTATTACGGTTCATGAGATACAGCCCGCTGATAGACAGACAGACAGCGGTGGCGGTTAGTAATAGGGTTCCGTTTGGCACCTTTCTGGTACGGACCCCTAAAAGTATTAAGCAGTAAGCAAGGTGGAAGACTCACTTGCCCAAGGTGCACCTGGAGTACAATTTAAGTACTTGCATAAGTATTGCTTGGTTTGGAAACCATTTAAAAAAAGGCTATGCACGCAATAGTTCCTTCGTCTGTTTCAACTGCTTCCCACTCTGGTACCGCATCCATATTCCATGGAATTAGTAAGTACTATGCTGTATCTTACTTATAACAAGTTACTGGCAATTAGTTCGCCTGTTTGTAGACAGCAATGGGCTTCAATTCATTCAGTAGCTATAAATAGACATTGACATTAATTCAGCATTTAAAGTGAAGAATAACATACTGAATTCAGCCCACTCTTAGTCAGAACCACCTCACTCTCTGCTTACCTCATTATTGATCATCACAAGGAATAACTACAGAAATATAAATCTATAGCCGGGCGGTAAAATCAACCTTTCCTTTAATTCTCCGTAGTCGAGTGATAACAACTATACTTGTCATTCCACGCAGTTCTAATCATTACACCACATAATAATAAGCGTTATTTTCCTGTCATCGCTTGCGCATGGTGCGTCATCACCATTGTTATAGGAATTCTGTGTTTTCAGTGCGTCAAGGCAAGGGTAATGACAGCAGTTTATGGTACTCGGCAGTCAAGACCTATAGATTAGAATAACATAGTAGTTGTGGGGTTTTAGCACGTTCAATGCCGGGAGCCCTCTTGGAGGGCTTACCTAGTCGCATATGGGATGCCGGGAGCCCCCGCGGAGGGCTCACTGTAAATGTAGGTTTTTCTTAGCGAATACAGCATTATAAACCGTAAAAATAAAACCTGATGTATATTTTAACAAGATTTATTAATATATGCGTTGGTTTCAAAATCCAAGTTTTTCATATTTTTTTTATTTTTTGTTCACGGTTACAAATATTCCCTAAAAATTATAAAGGTTGGAAACTACGTATAGCCACAAGACCCCCTGAAAACACTATTTTACTTCGTTTTACAGTGTTTTATAAACACGGTTTTAAACCTAATGCCGTTAACCGTCCGCGATGGTTAACTTTAGCGCAAGCATAATGCCGGCAACCCTCCCGGAGGGTTCATTTCCAATTTGTATGGCGGCATAGCGTATGAGTTCTATGAAAAGTGGTTGGAGTCGAAAGTGTTAAGGCTGGAGGGAGGTTATTTTCAGTAGAACATATATACTGAATCTTGTCTAGGTGATGAGTGTCCTGAAACGACTGTTTTCAGAGAGCAAAGTATGACTGTATGCGGTTTGAACTGACACCGAAGTTTATTTTTAGTTAAGTCCCATTTCAGTATTAATCGACCTAATTATTTATAGTTTATTTGAGTTCAAATTTTTCGAGGAGACCGTAAAGTTAGAACCGTCTGTCTGTCGTGGTGTCGTGAATGTTTTCCTCCAAAAAATAGTTTTCTTATACCAAAGACATGTCTTGGAATTATGTAAATGAGGAGCAATAAAAAGTGCTAGGTAAACGAACGGCCAGCGGCCTGCCTGCTGCCTGCTGCCTATACTGAGTTGGTTATTTAACAACTTCTATGTGAAACATTGAAAGTCTGACACCAGTCTTACCAAGGGGTATCGTATTACCCAGTTACTGGGTTGTGGAGGTCAGATAGGCAGTCGCTCCATGTAAAATACTGGTATTCAGCTGCATCCGGTTAGACTGGAAGCCGACCCCAACATAGTTGGGAAAAGGCTAGGCAGATTGATTATGTGAAACATTGACATTAGCTATGTGGAATAAAAATAAAAGTTACCAGATTATATTGTTGTGTGAACAGAAACTTTTACACATTGATTTGGAAATTGAAGCACTATTTAAAATTGACTATCAAGCCAACTTTGAAAATAGTTTACACTAAAACTCGAAGGAATGAAATCCATCCCACAATTTCTCCTATGATGATTTTTGTTAGTTGTACAACATGAAATCGATAGTTAGGTGATGGGTTTCATTATGCAGATTAATGGAATATCTGTTCTCAAAAATAATAGTACAGTACGACACAACATAGATGTAGCATAAATTTGAAAATTTTCATTCATTCATTTCAATTTTACGCATGCATTTTGGTTATTGCGTTTACGTAAAGATCATTTTCACCTAAAGCAGTAATAAATATTGATTTAAAAAGTGCACTCAGATGGTGATCGGTTTTACGAATTTTGCCGATGCTACATCTAAGCTGTGTCGTACTGTAACATAATGTAATACAAATAAACATACAAATAATAACATGCAAATAAAATCGGAAGTAATGAGCTTAATAAGCATGTATTTTTGGTATATTTCGCAACTTTTATGAATACACTTTTAGCAGGGATGCAGCATGATGACAGCCTCAAAGCTAGGTAGTGGAGGCGGCTGAAAACGGCTGTCGCCGTTTATATTGTAAAAGACTATGACATTGTAGGGCGGGTGAAACTGACTAGCTATTTCGAAATTCAGGATTTTTCTTGGTATTCTGGATAAATGAATTGTTACGATGATGAAGGTTTTAATAGAGATTTTAGTAAGAGTCTTGGTGACTACGCATGATAAGCAATCCGGACTCAAAGTAGAAGATATTCTTATGATCAATTATACTCGTACAAACGTTACACAAACGTTCATCTTCTAAAAAAGGATGGTCAAATTGTTATAAATAAATCTTAATCCAGCTCTCTAATTACGCAACATATTACGACTAATCTGTTTAATTTTGACAGTTCAACGACATTCATTGCGCTATTTACGTTGTTAGCAGATTTTTTTTTTCGAGCTTATGATGCAATGGATTAGCAATCTGTTTCAAAACGATTCAGATTCTGATTGATCGTGTATTACGCAAGTAGGGTACTGTGATAAACCAAGAACTTTTTATAACGTTCATTTCGTTTAAGATAGAAGGAAGTCATCATGGCTCATGGCAGTCATGGCTGTATTCCAAGTATCTTAATAGGCTTAAATTACTTCCCTTCTTAAAGCAGAAAAAAATACTACAATTTAAAAATAAACAACTTAATAATTAAATATTTCAACAAATCCAGTTAAAATCGCACAGAAAACGCATTAATTCATGAACAACACAAAATAACAAGCAGAAATATGGCCGAGCGAGACTGCAGAGTGAATCCTTTACATCTAGCACGGAATAATTATTTTAAAGTCACCTTTAGGACGCCTTTGACTCAGAGCTTGTTTGTTTTCGTTCGACTCGGCTCTGTGAATACAGCTCACTATCGCCAAGATGATCAATGCTGCTTTATTTCGCTGGAATGGCGGTAGATGGCAATAGGGACGAGGTATTTATGTTTATGCACTTGCTGTCCATTCATTGAAATGTAAGCCGAGTAGGTAGCATTTAGAATTAATTATTGTATATTTATTTTATTTTTTCATTGTATGCTGCACCGGTTGACGTCATAACGTCAACGCCTACTGTCGCTGCAAACCAGCGCTGGAGCTCTGTCTCGTATAGAGTCGCAGCATTATGCTGAGCGATGGCCGTTTTGCGTGCATGTGACGCATATTTTCCCCAACTTGTTCTTTTTTGTTTGTGTTCCTTTGTGTCATGTTTACCGCAAATAAACGTATTTTTTTTCTTTCTAAGAGGTGATTATGCAGCCATATTTTGCCGATGTTCTAAGTCATATTATGTTAAGGATTGAAGCTATTGAAATTCTTCGTCTCTCAGATCAGAATGAACGAGGTGAGAATATCATACCATGCTGAAAAGTAAAAAAAAATACTGCCAATTGAGGTATTTTAATTTAATAATATCATTATCAAAATCACCAATATGTGATGACCTTGAATTGTAATTTTTTGTAGGAGTGTTTTAGTAATGGACATCCATTCATAGATGGATAGAGGCATTTGATAGACCATAGGTACCACTGTAACAATATTTTAACGTCTTCCTATAATTTCCTGATAAGAGCCATCCCCTATCCTAGTTCTCTCAGAAAGATACTAAATTATTCCAAGACCTACGGTAAACTACAGGATTTAAAGGATTCCTAGTATACACACGACAATCAAGGAAACCAGAGGTTGCAAAGAAAGCCAAATCAGTCAGCAGGTTGTCGACCTGAAGCCGACGTAGATAAAACCTGATAGCATATCTGAACTGATGGCACGCCGAGACCGTAATTGCACTGAAAATATTTACTTTTGTAAAAATAGCAATACTAATTTCTGTTTCTTGCATTTGCATTTCCTTATGTTCATTTCGTGTGGTTAGTGACTAACCTGGTGTCAGAGTTTTTAAACCCGCCCATGGGCCTCTGACTTGGCTCCACATGCCGTCGACAAATATCTCTCAGGCATGCCGGTTTCCTCACGATGTTTTCCTTCACCGTTTTTGAAGCAAGTGATAATTATACAATACGCACATGAATCCGAAAAGTCAGAGGTGCATGCCTTGGGTTCGAGCTCGAGACCTATGACATGGCAGTCTGACGATCACACCACTAGGCTATCACTATTTCCTTATAGTATTGGTAGTTTGCCTATATTTTGCATCATCATAATAGGTATATATGAGGCATAATAAGTATATATGAGGCATTCACCCGAGTACAGTCAACAAGAAATGTAACCACCCAAGAAAATAACATCATTGCACCGCTTAGTAAGCAAAATTTATTTTTATTGCGTCATTGCGTGCGATTTTTTTTTAAGAAATCATAAGAACAATGTCACAGTTTTGAGCAAATTCACAACTTGGTTTAGAAAGAGTTGTAGTTATGTGTTTCACTTATCTCTTTTGTTAACTGTACTTGGACTGGATTTGCGGATGACCCTCCAGAATAAATTGTTGAGTACGTGGTGTTTTTAATATTGAAAGAAATGGATTTTTATTTATGTTTCAGAAGCTGCCTTTCATTGTTGAATGTATCCGTAGGTACTATTATTATGTATAAAAAAACATCTTATCTGTATACCTACATTGTAAGCAAATAAATTATATCTTCTATTATTTATATTTTCCAAGGTCCTCATCTCTATAATAGCCTTAACAAAGTACTAGACTTCTACTCACTACCTAAAATGTCACTCAAAAAGAAACTAAGTGATTGGCTACTAACACTAAACTACAATAATACAGAAAATTTATTGTTGACTCAATATAGTTCCCGTTAAACTATCCTACGCTCATACACATGCACACTCACATACAAACACAAACAGACACACACACACGCACACACACACACACACACACACGTACACACTCACACACTACACTACTCAACTCATACCATATATTACTTTTGTTTTAATTTTATTTCTTTTAAATAGTTTATTTGCCCGTTTACTTTTGCTGCATAATGGACTAGTCATATATTTTGTAAAATGGCATGTATGTAACTAATTACATTTAAGAAACATCCACTAAAGGGTCGGGCCCAGCATCTTTAACACAAGTTGTCTTGACAACTTAGCAAGGGTGTTGGTGTCGCCACACTATTGTTTAATTTTTCTTAAATTGTATGTATTAACATGTATTTAATGTAAAATGTTAAACTTGATGCAAATAAATTATTATTATTATTATTATTATCTATTTGTTAGTTCAGAAAGCGCAAATTTTAAGCCTACTCAATATACACCATAAATTCAATCATCATCATAAATACATCATATTATTATATTGGTTTTAAAACATTACAGGTAGATGAATGAAGCCGCATGCAGTGTTAACTAATAGGCGAGTTCAATGAGATTGGATGATTTGAATGATTGTTAGTGCATACACACTCATATAACTCAGCATATTACTGATCTCTTGATTTGCAACGCTAACATAACCCTTACCTTGGGACATTCATACCCTATTGGTCATTGTATCAACATACAGCTACAGTACAACTATTTTCTTAATTTCCATTTCCATCAGTTCCCTTTGCACTTGGTGCAGAATCTCTCAATCGACTTGAAAGTCGTTTTGATAGAAATTCGACGACTGACGAAACACGAAGCTTGCCGAGGAACATTAAAAAAATAGTTGTACTGTACCTATTTGACACAGTATCTGAATTTGACCATTCATTGTTGACAAAAAAATCTTACAAGATCCATAAGGATTATTCATCAATGTTGATTAAAGTTACTGAAACCAGACGTTAATCATTACTTAACGTTAAGCGCCGACCTTCGCAAGGTATCTGGTAGCAGCTGGATGAGAATTGCCGAAAATCGAGCTATATCGCGTACAGTTGGAGAGGCCTATGTCCAGCAGTGGATAGCAGTGATAGTCTAGTGGTGTGACCGTCAGACTGCCAATTCATAGGTCTCGAGTTTGAACCCAAGACCTCTGACTTTTCGGATTAATGTGCGTATTGTAAAATTATCACTTGCTTAAAAAACGGTGAAGGAAAACATCGTGAGGAAACCGGCATGCCTGAGAAATATTTCTCGACGGCATGTGAAGCCAAGTCAGAGGCCCATGGGAGGCTTTAGAACTCTGACACCAGGTTACTAACCACACGAAAAGAAGAACCAGTGGACTGCTCTAGGCTGATGATGAGAATGATGAATCAACATTTATAAATAAACCCTATAAACTGCCACATTCTTTCAGTTTCTATACCAATCTAATTGGGCTGATTGCCTAAGGCCACTCGTAGAGGCTCCTCCAGAGGTATTCTGCTTCTACCGCTCTATACCGTAACTGCGTAACACACGATCAATCAGAATCTGAATCGTTTTGAAGCAGATTGCTAATCCATTGCTTCATAAGTTCGAAAAAAAATCTGTTCAATAACGCAATGAATGTTGTTGAACTGTCAAAATGAAACAGATTAGTCGTAATCGTTTACGAAAATGTGTTACGTAATTAGATAGCTGGTCTCTCTTATCCTAATATTATAAATCCGATGGTGAGTTTGTTTGTTTGTTTGTTTGTTACGCTTTCACGCTAAAACGGCTGCGCGGTATTGGATGAAATTTGG
Source organism: Agrochola lota (assembly GCA_947364205.1). Lineage (NCBI taxonomy): Eukaryota > Metazoa > Arthropoda > Insecta > Lepidoptera > Noctuidae > Agrochola > Agrochola lota. Next base: position 10,611,928 of record OX376235.1, on the reverse strand, counting down.
CGCATGAGTAAAGCATGGTCTGGAGAAACACATAAGAATAGGCTATTTTGCATCCTGGATCACAGACAAAGGCGCGGTCAGCAGCTATTTAGGATAATAATGAAGCTTGTTTATTCCATATTTTACGTTTACATATCAAATGTAGTAATAGTATTGTCTATACAATTAAAAAAAAAAAAACTGTAATGTCAAAATAACAGCTTTTTACTAAATGCATAAATTAAAGTATATACGGGATTTATAACAAAAAAAAATTTTTTTTTTAAATATTTTGTCTATCTGTCTGTTCCGGCTAATCTCCGAAACGGCTAGATCGATTTTGACAGGACTTTCACTGGCAGATAGCTGATGTTATAAGGAGTAACTTATTTATTTTTTGAAAATTTAAATAATAGATGTTGACTGGTTAAAATTAAACTATTAAGTCCGTCAGTCAGATAATAGAAAAATATTAGACAATCAATTTTTTATTAATATGATAAAGCAAAAAATACTTTTATTGCTTTATCATATTAACAAAAAATGATTTCGATAAAACGCATTCAAGTTGGGGAGTAGGGGCTCGTTAAATTTTAACTCAATGTATTGTCGTAATCTTTCGAATACGTAGAAAAAGAAAAAATACGTATCCAATATTTTTTAATAATCTATCTGACGGAAAAAAAATTATCAACCCGTCAACCCGCGTGGGCACGTAGTTATTAATATATTCTTACCACTAGCGTTGTTCTTGTGTTAGTTGTATTTTTTTCTCTACATGGACCCTTTGCGTCAAAGCCCTTATCTTCCCTCCTTTTTCCCTGTCTTTGGCAGTCTTCATCCAGTTTTTCCTAGCAACTTCAAGAACGTCATCAGTGTAATGTTTTCTTGGAGTATACTCCATTTGAAATAAGATTAGAAATTTAACTAAATCTTTTTTACAGTCTTTTCAACCGATTTTGACTTCTATTGCGTTGATGGCATGACATATGGCGGCTGCAGTAAATAGTTGGTATTGTAAGCACTTTTTGCCTTTAATGGCATCCTTATACCTACGGCATAGAAGTCAGAAACGGTTCAACGGACTGTAAAACAGGTTTGTTGAAATGTCTAATCTTATTTCAAATTGAGTATAATCAATGTTATGATGAATGTTCCAATATCATGATGAGGCTAGAACTCGTAATTGCACACAACAAGAGATAAAATGTTAACCTATGACCTATATGCACCACAATGCTATATTTCATTTCAGTGGTCGAAGTTTAAACATTTTCAATGCACGATTTTTCATATAGAGGCTTTCCTGGTAAAATTATTAATCAACTACCGCTTGTATAGTGGGCTATGTACATTCGCTTCACACACATATGCATGTGTATTATGTATTACATACGCATATCATCATTGATTGAACTATCACTACTAATGTTATCAAAGGATTGTGCGATTGTGTTTTGTTTATATGTTAGAGCGAACTCATTGGTTTAGTTGCAACTTGCAGGGGTGGCTGAGTGGTTGGTAGTCCTTGGTTCGATTCTTAAGTCGTATCTTTCACAAGTTAGCAGGTGTACATAAAAAAACCTTCGTTACATTTTCGGTCATTTGATTGATGGGAAGGTTAAGTCCAGAAGTGGACGTGTTTTTGTTGAAAAAATTATAATGATTCTCTGGTTTACCCGATAGCTGGGGATGTGCTTGTCACATTTATGTCTTTAGGGCTGTGAATGTGCCCGGATCGACGGCGCGTTGTGTTCCACGCGCGCCTCACGGAGAAGTCAGCGCCAACTGACGGGGTCCTCTAGGGCCAATGCCTGCCGGAGTTGCGAGTTGTCCGAAAGGGATATCGTGGCCCCGGCACACAGGCAACGGAAGGAACACGGGTGGATTTTAGTCAGTAAAACTCTGACACGCCCTCCCGCTCCGGCCAGAGCGGGAGAATTTATTTGATAATTTCCCACCCTCAAAAAAAAAAAAGGGCTGTGGATGTCCCGTGGATAATCATATCCATACACACTTATATCGAAACTAATCATGAGGATTTACTACTGAGTGAATTCAATAACATAATAGAAAATAAAAGATAAATAAAATAGCCGGATTTTCTGGAAAAACTGTAATGAGTGAACTAGTATCCAGGGAAACGCAAGAAAAACAGGATGTGAACTGTATATATGAATGCTGATATAATTATAGCAGCGATATTAATATCAGTAGAAAATTGCCTTGTTAATGAAGATAATACTTTATTGCACAATTATGGCGCAATCACTGCTTACAGCATTGGCAATAGGATCAGATTAGCCTGTGGTTCTGCTTAGCCCCTTCCCCTACCTTCACTCATCGCATAGCGTGTTTATGATATTATCATTCTTACGTCTATGATGGCACCACTTGCTTAATTAAGGCAGAAGTCTAAGTTACTAATTAAAATACTGATATATTTTGGTCGATAGGTACTAATATAGTCCAACCGGCATGTCCTATAGAACCAAAAATTCGAAGATATGTGACATCTCAGGTTGGTACCTGCACTGGGCCCGCGTGGTGGATTACGACCCACTCTCTCTTACCAAGAAATTTATAGGCTGATTTTATGACTAATATAGTGTTTATTTATAAAAAGCTAAGCAAGCTTAAAGGCTCCGTGCAAGAAAAAAATTAAGATATTGTATATATATTTTTTATTTCAAGGATAGCTGAGAACAAATGCGTGATTTTTTAATCTATTCATATGGTTTGCTAAATAATATGAAAAAAATACATTAACGACGGGGTTTAAAAAATAAGGTTTTTTTTTAACATTATTTTTCTGCTGTAAGTTGAAAAAAGTGGTTGAGCCAGCAAGTAGACCATAATATAACGAAGTTGACGAAATTTTTAATGTCAAAAATCAAAAGTAGTTTCTTGTAAAAAAGTGATCAAACGTCAGTCTCGCTTAATCTTTTGGAAAACTCGTTGCGAATGATTGTGATTTTCCATGAATACTTAACTTATTTGAAAAATCCCTTTCAATAACATGCAAAACAAAGAACTCGAATTTTCAAATCACTAATAGTTTTGTTTAAATTATTTTTCCCTTTCTCACAACTAATGAACAAAATTGATCAAAATCAGTCGATTTCGTGCACGGCCTCCTAAAGTTAAGAGACGTTGAAACGTCAAAAAATTGTTAAGCAGACGTTAATCATTACTTAACATTAAGTAAGGTTTATAAATAAACCCCTTACTTTAAGTTAATATCATTGAGGAAATAATTTAAAATAACGTAGCTTACTTAGTTGTACTGTTTGTAAATAAGTAGTTATATTGTCATGTCATGCTTGTATGCAGAAGGGCTCGTAGATAGCTAAATAATAACAGCCGCACGCGTCGATCTTCAAGGCTAAGCAACGCTTGTTGAGGACGGCCGCTGGATGGGGATCATCCATAAAATACCGAGAACCCTCCGTGCCTCGGAAAGCACGATGTCATGCTTGTATGGCAGTTAAATTTAATAACTAGTATCTTGAGAGTGCGAGACATAGCGCAATACGTTAAACATTGGTTTGGTGATCGAAAAGTTCTAAGTTCCAAGATTCGAATTTGCAATTTTAATGTTCACAAGGTTCCCGGTACAAGCATATTTACCTCAGATATATGGCAATAGGCTCGCTCCCTATTACATGGGACTTAAATATAACTGGCGAAATGTGGGCGTATTATAGATACACCTCTGCCTAACGCTTCGGGGACAATGGCGTGATGTTATGTTTATGTTATAGAGATGAATGATATGTCCAACAATAATTGCTGTCATATGCAAAAAAATCAATCTGTCTAGCCTTTATTCAACTACATATGTTGGGGTCGGCTTCCAGTCTAACCGGATGCAGCTGAATACCAGTATTTTACATGAAGCGACTGCCTATCAGACCTCGACAACCCAGTAACTGGATAATATGATACCCCTTGGTGTTAGACTTATTGTCAGACTCGGGATTCTGACGACCCGTAATGACTGTTAAAAATCCACGAATGACAGCCGAGACCAACGGCTTAACGTGGTTTCCGAGGCACGGAAGAGTCTCAGTATGTAAAGATGGTCACCCATCCACGGATCAACCCCAGAAAACGTAGCTTGACAGCAGGCGGGATTCAAACCAACGTTTGAATCCCCCCTGCTGTCATATGTAATCAAACAGTATATAATAGTAAGCATGAAAATAGAAAGCCGAAAACTAACCATAAGCTTCTGACCAATCATTAAAACTAGTATTTGATAACAGCTTTTATAACGTATTTGAATAGTCATGTAATTAATTAGTGGTCAAATTAATTACAATAGATACTATTTAACTATTGACAGACCAATATATCAACCCCATGTTTCCGAATTGGACACGGGTACCATTGAATTCCATTCCACGAAATGTACGGAATCATGGTCCCTCATAAGTCGAAAGGGTCTATTTAGGTAAAAGGAATTCAGTAATAACTTTATATTTTGAAAATAACTACTTATAAGGAAAATATAGTAATAATAAACCTTTTTCCTTTTGAGTTACGGAACCCTAAAAACAATGACAGTGCTGAGGTCAGCGGTTTATGGCAAAAACTCGTCTAGCGTTTATTCAAATTCGTCTGAAAATTAATGTGAAGCAAATGTGCATGACTTATTGTCACTGGCATTTGAAGACATGAATATGAAAATGTTAACACTAATAGTGTGAACTGTGAGGGATAGGTAGAGATGTAGCTTCTCGTTATGCAAATGGTAATGTGGTATATTTGACGATGTTCCTTGTGGTTACTAACCCAGCCAGGATAGGTTAAGTTTTTCACACAAAGAGTGTAGCAGTAGCAAATGAAAAGTCCCACGCACGTGTAAAGGCTCCTGAAAACGAGCGCGACAACAGGGCGTGGTGCAACACCGGTATTACAATTTCCGTGAAGTTTTCATAGAAATTTTTCCAGCAGAGTCGCGTAGTGCCTGTCTGCAGGTGCCTTAACGCCTACAATGCTTTTTAAATCTATACATAACTATTATTAAGTAAAGTTGCTTTTCATGTCCGTCTGTGTGACCACGATGTTCTGCTAAACTACGCAACTGATGTTGATGCGATTTTTACCATCATTTGGAGAATTTATTCCGGAAGGCTTATGTGTATAATAATACAGTATAATTAAACTTACACATAACAACAGCCGCACGGGTCGATCGATCAGGTTAAGCTACGCTTGCCGCGGATGGTCCGTTGATGGGTGACCATCTTTACATACCAAGACCCCTCCGTGCCTCGCCGTTGGTCCCGGCTGTCTTTCGTGGATCTTTGACAGTCGTTACAGGTCGTCAGAAGCCCGAAAGTTAGACAAACAGTCGTACCAAAGGATATCGTTTTATCCAGTAACTGGGTTGTGGAGGTCAGATAGGCTGTCGCTCCATGTAAAATACTGGTAGTCAGCTGCATCCGGTTGGACTGGACGCTGACCCTTACATAGTTGGGAAAAGGCTAGGCAGATGATGAATTAAACTCACGTTTCATAAACAAATCTCAATATTTTGTCAAGTCGTTTAAACCTTGTGAGATACAGGGGTACGTATAAATGACAAATCAGGCCAAAATTACGTCGCGTAATTTTCATAAAAACATTATCATGCAGAATTTCCGTCGCGTAATTTTCGGTAGGTGTCGGAGTAAAAAAAACACAAAAATGAAATAAGGAATATTACTGACTACTTGCATGCGATAATCAATTTGATTGCATAGCTAAGCATGGTAATTTTGGCAACTTTTTCTTTGAGCGTTTATTGTCAGTCTTTAGGAGACCTATGATCAGCAGTGGACGTTAACGTCCTTATACTTACCCAGTTAACCTTTTGTTAATGATCTCACTCCATTTTCAACTGATTTTCCATCTGTTATGCCTACGTTACATTTGTTTGACCTTTCATAGAAGCTAGAACCTGCAAGCCTCTTACACTAAGATCGAAGAGGATTAATAAATAAATAGGTGGAGCCACTTTTAGACCAATGAGGACAATGACATTAAAGAATCCTAATACCCGTTTTCTCTAACACTAGACGACACCTAAATGAAAGCCGCTCTGTTCGATTTTAAACTTTCAGCGTTGAAGTGAGCGTTGTATTCGTTTAGGCGTCGCTTAGTGTCTCAAGTAATTCCGCAAAGGAGTGATAATCGACGCTGAATATGATTGTGATGTTTTGTTTCTGCCAAAAAGAACTATAAGTCCTATGATACGGTGATGTGCTCGTGTTACCATGGCAACGTTGGTTACATGAAATGGTACTTATGTAATTTGTGGTTGGATTTGGGTATCATTTATATAGTACCTAGCATTGCATAAACATGACTAAAGAACAAGATGGAAAATTTGATCAAAAATCCAATTACTGGTAACATTTTTTATTAGAAACTACTCAAATAACTAGGATGAGCGTTTACAAAGTCATGCGTTGTAATATACGCAAATTCATAAAAACCGCTCCGCGTGTTTTGTTGTTTGAGTTTGAATATTAAAATGAAAAGTATTAAAAAAAAAAAAAAAAAAAATTACGTAGGACTCCTAAAAAAAACGTTGTTGTTAGTATAAATAAGTATCAACTCGAAAGAAAACAAATGGTTGTTGGTATATTTTGGTCTTAGCTTTTGCCTGCGGAATCGTCTGCCGCGGGGATGTCAGTAATTATCACACGGAAACGTACTACCTAAGATATTGCAAATCCATTGCTTCATATGTTCAAAAAAATATCTGCTTAACAATATAAATAACGCAATGAATGTTGTTGAACTGTCAAAATGAAACCGATTGTGATTGATCGTGTGTTACGCAATTAAGGTGCAGTAGTAAAGTAATTGAGTTACGTTCTACTGTAACATTTTGAGAATTATTTATTTATTTATTTTATTTATTTATTTATAACAGCTTAAACTATCATTACAGGGTTTACCCTAATACGATAGCTAAGAACCTAAACTAATAAACTAAACTATAAACTTACAAACAAATTAGAAAAAAATAAATAAAAACAATTAAATTAAAACACAAAAACATAGCATTAAGTACATAATTACTAACAAAACATAGTATAAAAATTACTTAAAAGAAAAAAAAAAAAATATTATAAGGAAAGGAAAAAAATTGTTTGTGATAATTGAGATGATTAAATAAACTTCCAGATGTAGCATATATCACAATCACATCAACACCCTTATTTCGTAACACACTTTTAAACACAGTCTAAATGGTTTTGAAGTATATTATTAATCCATTGCTTCATATGTTTGAAAAATGTGTAGGTCTGCTCAGCAACATAAATAACGCAATGAATGTTGTTGAACTGTCAAAATGAAAGCCATTGCTAATGTTAGTGTGTTACGCAACTAACTCGCAGGTCAAAAAATCACGAATGACATCTACTTTTCAACAATTTTGATACTTAGAAATTCAATAGTATTTCTGAGGAAAAACGCACACGCGACCGATACAATTAATTAGTACCCACCCACAAGCCGGCATAGTGACGTCGGCACGCGTTCAAAGTTACATAAGTAACACATTTCAGAAGCTTGCGGTCCTTATCGGCTGTAGTGACGTCGCCGTGATAAAGATGTGACGTAACACTCGCTAAAAATAACACTTCATTATTGACCACTTAATGACACGAATGAGTAACCTTTACCTCGTGTCAAGTTTACAATGGAAAACGTAAATAAACTATGCAAAAATGATCTATTAATACACAACATAACATGACGCCAGTGTTCCCCGAAGGGTTAGGCAGAGATGTAAGTATAGTACACCCACATTACGCCAGTTATGTTGAAGTCCCATGTAATATGGTGCGCGAGCCTATTGCCATCAACCGGGCATAAACCGAGACTCAGAAATAATAAGAGAGATTATAGGTATACTTATACAGTCAAACCTGAGTAAGTGAGAACTGGGTAAGCGAGAAAACTCTATAAATGAGAGTAATCGCCAGGTCCCGGCATTTTAACCATCTTAAACTTCCATAAATGAGAAACAGAAACCTCTATAAAAGAAAGTCGTATTTCATTCGTGGACCTCTATAACTGAGACTGCTACTTTCCTATGCCTCTATAAGTGACAGTCGAGCGTAATTTAACATCTGCTATGTATGAAGCATTCTTAAATCTTGTGGAACTTATATTGTTTTTGTTGCTCTCAACCTTTCCCAACCAGCCTCAACCTGTATAAGTGAGAAAGGCTACTCCTATACCTCTATAAGCTAGAAACTCGAGTAAGTGAGAAACATCTTTATGCAAAAAAGAGATCGCGGTCCTTTGAACCCTCGCTTATTCAGGTTCAACTGTTATTAGATTAAAATGTGGATTCAGCATCTTTTTCGGTAAAACCGAAGACTAAGTAACAAGGATAAAATGTATGGAAAATTCCACGCTTTTAAAATGCTCGGTCGCAAAAGTATTGTTTGGCGGTGCGCTAATTTATACACATTGGATGTATTCTTCATTCTTTTGGCTGTCAAACTTTTGAATGTAAGTTTCAGACGGTTGGACAGACCCCATAGTACTGTAGCGCTATTCTGTAAAAATCTAACCTGTGACATTGAAGTAAACTGTCATCTCATTTCCTGATGTTATAGTACACTTCACCTTAGTTTTCACGATGCGACTTTACAGAATAGGCATTTTTACAGAATATTAGGCATGTTCGATAGCGCATGGTGTACATTTCGGTGTCGCCACTCAGTTCTCGGCACTCGGCAGTCGGCACTCGGCCGGCAAGTCAAGTGTGTGTAATTCTCCGAAGGTTAATTCCCGCGTCGTCAGTCGTCACCATCAGCGTTTATTAGAGTTGATTAGTCTCTACACAGTTCTGCCACTCTTATCTACAACACACACTTAGTTTCAATTTCCACTACGTGTCGGCACAAGAACAATTTGTTCGAAGAATTCCGTACAAAAATTAAATAGGTATAATATTGTATGCGATATTGCGCTGCCAATCTACAGGTAGGTGTAGCTTGGAAAATTACGATTTAACACATTACTGTTTGATTTGGAAAAGTTTATAATGCCTTTTCTATTATAGTCAGAATCAAATATAATACCTACTTAAAATCCGTTACAGTCACAGCCACGACAGAGCAGGATATATGGGATAAGGCATAAGCGTGTACTAATGACGTCATTTTCGTTTAACTCAGGTTTTCCTGCTAGTATCAGAGCTCAGATAGGGAATACTATAGATTAAGAAACTGAATGTACGTACAGACTACTACTATTGAGCAAGCAAGTTGTAGTAATAGAACAGGAAAATGCTAAGTTGATAATGAATAAGGAAACTGTGCGCCTGAGTACCCGTGAGGTACCTTCGTCCCTCGGACGGAACATGACACATATCCTGTACTTTAAATAATCAATGAACTCAACTGATTGCTGTCCACTGCTGCTGCTGTATTCTTAACAGCACCATAGCCACAGATTAATACTGATGGAACACTCCTCAGTTTAGGTATGAAGCTACAAGTTAGCGGCCGGCCCGTCTTGTTGGCCCAATAGGGATGATGACTAAAAAATGTTTTTTTGTCCGTCTTTGAGATTATAAAAAAATATTGGACCCGTATTTTTGCTTTTTTTTACGTAATCTAAAGATTACGGCGATACATTGAGGTAAATTGTGCCATGACGTCACGAGTATGTAGATTTTATACATACTAGTGATGTAGCGACCCCCACTCCCCAACTTAAAATGCGTTTTATCGAAGTATTTTTTAATTTATATGATACATCATAAGATACGTGTCTAATATTTTTTTATTATCTGACTGACCGACTAATTAGATTTTCATTTTTTTTTACCCAGGCATCATCCCTATTCAGTGAGTGTTACGTAGTCAAAAGATCGAAGAGTCCCGCGATAGAAAGAGAAGCAACTTCTAGGTGAATATAACTGTGATTAGCGCTGTGCGACTTGAATTGCACTTTAGTGTCGCAGCAAGGGTCGGTTTTTATTTAAATGTTTTTGTGGAGTATCTGTATTAATCTGTGCCGTAACTCGAAGTTTTGAATCCAGTCCACCACCTGCTTCCTTCCCTCCAGGTTCTTTCGTCATCTTTTTTTTTTTTTACTGTGTTAGCCAGCTCTTGACTTCGATCTCGTCTGATGGAAAGCGATGGATATGAAGTCTATGATGAAACGAGCAAGCCCAGAAGATGCCTACTCAGTCTCACTTTGAATGCTGACGGGCTATTTTTTTAAACATAACTGGCGAAATGTGGGTGTATTATGAGTACGCCTCTGTCTAGCCCTAGAGGCGTGATGGTATGTGTTATTTTTTCCAAAACGTTTACACGTGTCTTACAATTTCCTTTTTCTTTTAATTAGATTTGTTACAAAGAGTTTTCGAGTTCTTGTTCTTCTTTCCGTGTGGTTAGTGACTAACCTGGTGTCAGAGTGTTAAAGCCTCATAGGCCTCTGACTTGGCTTAAGATGCCGTCGAGAAATATCTCTGCTTTCTAGTTCAAATCAAACATAAACAAAATAAAATATTAATCGCATAATATGGGTGGATAGGTAGTACCTACATTAATGTTATATAACATTAGTAGGATCCTCATATTATCTATTTCGAAACTTGTCATAATATTTTTGTAAAATTAAATAACTACATACTTACCATTTTAAGTATATTCAAATTTATTCAAATAATTAAAATGATCAGTACCCTAATTGCGTAATACACGATCAATCAGAATTTGAATCGTTTTTAAACAGATTGCTTATCCATTGCTTCATAAGTTCGAAAAAAAATCTGCTCAATAACGTTATTATCGCAATGAATGTTGTTGAACTGTCAAAATGAAACAGATCACTCTTAATCGTTTACCGAAAATGTTTACGCAATTACTTATCTGGCTATTATTGGCACTTGGCACTCTAATAGGCACATGGAAGTTAAAATAATTTTCTATTCTTACAACTAAGGTATTCTAGATTCATGTAGAAACATTTATCTAATAACCAGGCGTACTACTTTTTTCGGAACATTCTAATGGGAGTTTCTTTTATTTAGTTCACTTGTTAATTTTTTAAATATTTTTTTGGTTCTAGCATGGTATAGAATTCAACCAGCACCTTAATTGCGTGACACATTTTCAAACACAATCTGAATGATTTTGAAGAATATTAGCTAATCCATTGCTTATTACGTTCGAAACATTTGTCTGCTCAACTGCGTAAATAACGCAATCAATGTTGTTGAACTGTCAAAATGAAAGCCATTGCTTCTGTTAGTGTGTTACGCAATTCCCGCTAGTCTAGAGTTTAGATTCCCCGACTATCTCCTAGCTAAACGTCCACGGGAGCACTCACAGGCTCTGATAAATCCCTCGTTGGCTCGGTTCTGTTGCCCCTGACCTGAATGCGGAATCTGGCAGATTGGCGCGACTCGGCTTTATTTTTTTACAGAATTATCACACTTTATATTGTCTTTTTTGTACTTGCTTTTGGATCCCGAATGGCGCAGTGGTGTTCCTAACGGCTACGTAATGCGGATTCGATTGCTGCATAGTAACTTACAATAATAATAAAAATTCGAGAACCGCACGTTCTAAAAACTTCAGCTGATCCCAAAATCAAACCAAGTCCTAATCAGTATTGCGAGCCCTAAGGACTTTTGGTCATAAATAAATTAGTCAAGGGTTGTCAAAATTCTCCTTTAAAGTACTTAAAAGATATGAAACTTAGAAACCCTAGCACTTGAAACTGTCAGGAGACGGCACAAAAACAGTCGAGTACTAGCTAAGTTGCGTGATTAGTGCTGAGTACCATAAATCACTATTACAGGCGATACAAATCACAACACTCAGTTCGTCAACTGGCTTTCTTTTAGTTTTATCTACTCTACTGTTTCTGACATTGTTGTGTGGTATTTTGTAGTTTTTGGCTTGAACGTAGTTTTTCGCTTGCCATCTTTACATACCGAGACTCCTCCGTGCCTCGGAAAGCACGTTAAGCCGTTGGTCTCGGCTGTCATTCGTGGATCTTTGTCAGTCCTTACGGGTCGTCAGAAGCCCGAAAGTCTGAAAACCAGTCTTACCAAGGGGTATTGTATTACCCAGTTACTGGATTATGGAGGCCAGATAGGCACTCGCTCCATGTAAAATACTGGTTTTCCGCTGCATCTGGATCCAAGAAACGTCCGATTTTCGGACGTTTCTTGCTTATTTGTCATGATTATAGTTCAACGGAAAGTATTCTATTTGTAGGTCAACGTCAAGTACCCTATAGATTTTGATTTATTTGAGAGTATCAAAATAAGTCGCGTGAATGGCGTATTTTTTTATTGCGTTGACTTAGAAGCTTGGTTTTTTTTGGAGCACCGTAGACCTATGTAATTGATATTAATTTCAATTGGATACCTTTACGGATTCCTGAGAAAAAGGGGCTTGATAGGTAGACAGACAGACCACGGGTTCCGTTTTTTCCTTTTGAGGTACGGAAAATATTACAGTTAGGAAGATGTTGCAGGTCCGAGTGGCCAAAACTGCGCTGAACGTTCATTTTAGCATCGCTATTCGTGGAAGCCATTTTGAATTTAATGGGTGCAGCTCTGCATGATCATCTTACCAGCTAATCACAGCATAATGCGATCACTTTTGAGTTTTCCAAACCTGATGCTTATGGCGTTCACATAATGGCAATTGTAAACATTGAGTTATAATGTTCCATAAACTCAATGACTGAAAATTGTGTCTTTAACAGATCTATGAAGCAATGGACGCTTTCTAACAATTTATTTCCTAAATATGGAACTAACTTAACTCCTTAGCTGCCAAACTTCAAGTTAAACTATTGTTACCATGAGTTCAAAATTAAGTGTTAACTACTGAGCCGAGCCGCGCAGCGAAGTAGTCGGAGTTTTCAAGGATTTTTCGATAATACCATGAATTGCTAATGCCAGAGTTACTTCTCAGCAAAAAGTTTTCTTGCTGCTCGAAGGATAGACGAACAATATAATGTCTCTTCACTGGCCTAGTAACAGGAGTTTCTAGAATAGTTCTCGATTATTTACTAGGTTTGAAACCTGAGTAATAGAAAATACTTATGGGTCGATATTTTTGGTACCTACTATAAAGAATTCATGGTCTTACTCTTAGATTAGAATTGTGACGAAAAACGGTGATAGATTTCTCGCTTTTACATATTTTGGGAGAGATCCAAAACTGTTTTGTTTAAAGTCGAATGGGTCTCGAGAATGCCTGAGATACTAATTATGTAAGTTATTTCTGATTGGTTGACCAGTAATCATGACCACTTATTTACTTTTATGCATTTTTGTTTTTCAGTATTTTGTCAATGTTTGCCATTTATCGCATGGATACCGAAAGGCCGGGATGGTGTCTCGGTGAAACAGTCTATGATACCTTCGGTTAGCCACACAACAGTACGATTCTGACCTCTGCCTACTCTTCCAAGGATTATAGGCGTAACGATATAGCGTTACGTAAAATATAAAAACTCATTAGTTGCTTAGGTAAGTTCCCGCGTTCGACTCGAAAGAGAGATTGTTCTGTAGTTCTCAGGGGGAGCGAGAAGGCAGATGTGTAAAAAGTTTGTACTATTTTTACCTTACCTTTGTAACTAACCAGTGTGTGACGTCAGATGTGATGGGTAAGTGACATTTGAGGTTTCAAGAGGTATTCACTGAAAATATTGTAGGTACATGTTTTAGCATAGTTAATTAGTTAGTGTCTAACATTTGTTTGAAATCCTCGGCATATAATTTTTTGTGGAAGTACGTTTGGATGGATGTTCTCTTGCAGTATTCTCAGCTCCAGCAATGACTCAATACCTGGACTACGGTTAGTCCTCTAGCAAACCTGAGACTTCAATAGAAAATAATAAGGTTGCCTTGAGACGCCTCTGATGAAGGATATAAATAGAAGTATACATTATACATAGATTATTCTCTTTCTGGGTAGTTTTATATTGAATGTGTAGCTCAAACCACGAGTCAAACAATTGCCAACATATTTTGAGGTATCCACATCGAATCATGACGTCACCATATTTCACCTCTCTAAGGTCATCGATCCTTTTCATAGAAGTCCCATTACCTAATTAACATGCTTCTATAATAAGTGTACTAGTAAGGTTTTGAACCCTGAACTTTCCAGCTCGTTGACTCAAGTCCACTGCATCATTGGTATCTTAAACAATATTTCTGTCGTCCATAGCTGTGACGATAACAATTTTGGCTGTATATTAATGACTCACACCACACTGGAATATGAACTGTATATAGAAACAAATAAGGTGGGTTTTCGAGTGGTGATAATTTTGACAGTTACCGCCTAACCAGCCATGGTGGATTTAGGTAGAATAAACAGGTTTGAGTCGCCTCGTTCGTCTAGTAGAAGGTGCCTCTTCTGACGTCGAGGTTCTGGGTTTGATTCTCGTGTTGCGCCACGTTGCTTATCCTTGAGTTGGAGGCGGAATTTCTGATTGCAATTATACTCTACGCAGAGGATTTTTTCGTAGAGTCGCGTAGACAGTTTTTTTTTCTTATTGGTTTGGTACGATTCTGGGAAAAGGTCAAAGGTTTTTGGCGTAGTAACAGTCGTCAGACAGTGTCTACTCGTGTATGTACTAAAGGACATCGATGGGGTTTCAAAGAATAAATTTTATATAAAAGAGAAACCTAAAACATATTGTCAGTTTTATTTTTTTACCGAATTCCAAAAAGGAGGAGGTTCTATGTTCGTAGCGTATGTTTTTTTATGTATGTCCACCGATTTCTCCATCAATTGTGGATCGATTTTGAAAATTATTTTTGTTTGAAAGGGTTATGCTCTCGGCTTGGCCCCGAATAAATTTTATTAACTTTGCTTATATAGTTTTTGAGTTAGCTTAAAATAATACATATTTTTCCTACTTAGCCTATACGGATGATATGATAAGTTCCTGTCACTGTTATTTACATAGCAGGTAGTGATATTAGAATTTGTGTGGGGTAGGTACCACAACTAAAAAGTGAAAAATGAAAATAGATAAAAACATTTTTGTAAAAAAAAAATATTTTTAGAATAGGTAGATGCTAGATGTGTGTAGGCTAGGAGAAGGACAGAGACAAATAGTAATACTTTTTATTATACATTACCACATTTTACAACTCGTAAAATAAATAAGTATGACAGATCCTTATTAAATCAATTATGTCAATTAACATTACGTATATTTCCCTGTAAATCAAACATTCGAAATAAACACGAAAAGATTATGTGAGTGTTTAAATGTTTTTATACCTACTATTGATATGAAGAAATAAACAATGTACAAACTAGGTACTGTTATTTTAACGTAAAAAAATATATAAAGAATAAATGTTGTGTTAGTAAGTAGTTTGTAAGGATAGGTTAGTTTTAGTCAACTATAGTACGGTACTAATACATGTACATATATCATGTATACCATACGGTCATTGCCCTACATGGGTTTTAAAAGCACCGTACCACTCATACTGCTTGCCCCATAGGAGTCCCACAGTCGTCCAAACTACACGCCCAACCTGTGGGACGATGGCTGCGAGCACCGGTTGCCAACGGCCTCAGTTAACGGGAACACCGACAGAATTCACCCACAGACGACAGACGTCCCCATTCGCAGGCACCAACAGATCCACTCCATAGATTAGGGTCTAAGGACTTCTGGGGCTAACATATGCACTTTTACACGAAATTCATCTGACTCTGACTTCCTTTAACGACAACCTTCAACAAAGTGTAATAAAGATACGTCCTATCATAACACTTGTCAGATTCTGACGAAAGAGACGGAACTCAAAAGCTACCAGACTGTCTAGGCACAAATTAACCACAGACTGAACTGTAATAAACTCCATATACTTGGAAAAAAACATATTAAGATGTTCATTGATTGAAAACAAGTCTCAAACGCACAAAGAAACATTCTCGAGAAATGTACGAGATGAACTAACTGACCGTATGGCACAGCGAGCCAAACAATCCAATTTCTATTACACCGTCTAAGGTTCATAAACTAGAGTCATTGGCATCAGACTCAAAGGCATTAGAACCAATAGAACAACGACGAGGCTACCCTGAGAGGATGCTCGACAATTCAAGATCAAGCAATTGACGACGAATTAGTGGAAAAGCTTACCCTCTACAACATTAGAGAGCGATATAAAAAAGATTGGTAACCTTTTTTTGGCACAAACCAAGCCTAATTCATTGCTCCGCTCGCAGGAGCGACGCCGCATTCGTAAACAAAGAGCGAGCAAGCTACAGCGATGTCCAAAATAGCCCCCTACGACGATGCCGAAGACGACGTTTTCTCGTTATAATTTCGTGTTTTTATCGAGTCGAGACGAGCCCCGGTGTCGGCGTAGCGCTCACAATGTTTTCCTCCAGCGCTTTATCTCTCTCTGCCTCTCTGCTCTTTGACATCAACTGACGTATACGACCTCGACTTCACTCATTATAGACCTTATACCTAACAACTAAGGCTGAAATCCCCCCGAACGTCCTTTCTTGAATTTTCAGACTCATTAAGCGTCATTCGGAAATTTTGGATTTAGTAAACAGAATTTTAGAGAACGAAACGAAATAAATGAGAAATACAAAACAAGTTTTAATTTCCCTCTCTGATTAAAATCGACTAATGAAAATTAGTGCTTTTATGTTTAATTAGGGCGCTATGAAAATTGAAGTATCTCTAAGCTAGGTTTGCTATCATGCAAAACTGACGACATCTACAACATTCGCTACGACATATGGAAACATGACTAGCGCTGTGCGTTTAGAAATAGTCGACAATGTTAGTCAAGGCTAGTGTATATTTCGGCAGTGTATGTGAAATGCGCGAGTGGCGGTGGCGGCGCGGTGGCGCGGCGTGGACGGCGCGGCGCGATTGTCAAGCGCTGGTTGGTGCTCGGGCGGCCGCTGACGCAACGCGCGACCTCTTTGTCCGGCCCCACGGACTCCGGCGGAATGTCCGCGGAGCCGGCCTCGCCTGCGCCGCACCGCCGTCCGCGCTCGAGTAATTACGAATGTCAAATGTTATCGCACGCAACCGTCCGCCGCGCCGTCCGCACTCCGCTGCGCCGCTCTTCATAATAATAAAACCTGATATTTAAAACGGAACGTCCTTCTAACGCCGTGTAGTTGCGCCGACGCCAATCTACGATAATAATAAGCCGGCTACCTAGAAAGCGTTGCGCTGCAGCGCTGTCCTACCAAGTATCGTTAGACGGTAACAAGTCGTGCAGCGCTACAGCGCCACGAGCGCACGCCACGTAGCGCTCACATAAGTACGGCCAGTTCTATGCGCGCCTGTATAGCTATTAAATGTATATAGAATATATAGTAGTAATCGCTCGACGCAGCGGTATTATGTCGGAAATATACCGGCCGCGCCGCGCCTCAAGCCGGTATACGGTTTTGCTATTTAGTTTGTATGGGAAGCTTATTTTCGATTTTTTAATCTTGTAGAAGGAGTTATGGATTCGGTTCTTTTGTTAAAATATAAAGTATAGGGTAAGCTTTCCTTGAAGCTATATGGGGTATGTCATGTGTCTCATTTTTTTCCGAAAATTATAAAATGACAATTTTTTTAAGCCGTTTTACATACGTTAATTCAACGTCAAATATCTATTTACACCTAGTATTAATACATATTGAACAACATTTGCGTTTTTTTAAACAAATAAAATTCAAACAAAAAATATTTCGTAAAAATTTGAATTAATAATATTTTCTTACCTTCTGTAGATATAGCGTACTTTATTAAAATAAGTTAAAAATAATTTACAGTTACTTTCTTAAATATTATAAAATAAAGCACGAACGCTATGTATATTTTTTTTTATTTTTTTGGGAAGTTAGATATTTTGAAACAATTTTTTATTCTACGAAAACTTATTATCTCTATACAGAAATATCTGAACTAAGCTACCATTGTCAGAAAAAATTATAATACTCGGTAAGCATTCTTCAAATATGAATACAGAGATTTTTTTAGTTTTTACTCCTCTAGTAAAATAATTGTTTAGAGTCCTTCGTTGATTTTACTTCTCCGCTCTTGTTAACCATGTTTTTTTGTTTCATAAATAATAGAAATCAAAATGTAGGTCGGATCACCTACGAACCCTTCAATCGCAAAAAAACATGCAACAATATTTATTTTTGTATTAGTTGTATTGTTTAGACTTTGCACGGGATTAGATTTGTTAATGCAAATAACTTAAACCAAACAATAAAAGGAGCTTAAAGTACCTAATAACCTCAAAATTCTTGGATTACTTTTGGGATGTGATTGAATTGCAATATAGAAGTTATTTCTAGAATGCAAAGATTGAAATAATTATATTGTAACAAATAAAAAATATATATTTGAAGCAATAAACTGCTGTACCTTCCAAGACGTACTTAGCTAACACAATGCTATGTCGGCTTTAAAATTCAAGGTGGTTAATTTACCTAAAGTAGGTTTTATTCCTCTACTAATGCTAAAATAAAAGATAACCAGAGTGGTAGATAACCGATGTGCTGTGACTATACAGCAAATAAAAACAGTTTTAAAAAGTTTTACGTAAGTCAATGACCACGAAAGCTAAATAATAAAATAAGCAAAATAATAGAAATCTACCGTGAGACTAAGGCCCGTATTACAGAACCTCGCTTAAGTCCTAGGCTAGTTTCAACCAATCAGAAGGCTTTAAACGAGTTTTAAGTAATGTTTGAATTTTGAGTGAAGTTCTGTAATACGGGCCTAAAACTAATATGTTTAATATCATCAAAATACTGAAAGAAATATAGTCTATGAATTATACTGGTGAAGGTACTAAAAACATTCTTAAGTCTTAGAAGGTGTAAAACCCTACGCTAAAGTTCATATGTAACCACAGCGCGCATACACGCTCATTTCTCCAACATTTCTGTCGCTACCTAGATATAAACATGAACAAAGAAAAACCCAAATATGCAACCGGCTCGTGGCGCGGCCCGTCCCTCCGTCAGCTATAGCGTGGCCTTATAGATGGTTGTTTGCGCTCACAGAGTGCGGTGAACAGCGCTCACCGGCGGCGCGCGTGTGTGCGCGTGCACGGACACGGCGCACACAGCCGCGTGCGCACACAGCCGCGCGCTTGTACGGGTGCGTTCCGAAACCGCTCTCTATTCTATCTATGCGAAGGCGTCGTACCGCCACGTATAGCGGGCACGCTCGGGGCGAGGAATTTAGAGGCGGGGGTCGTATCGTTAATTGTTATGAAGTTGATTTCGGTCCTGAAATTCCGAAATAGGTATTTTGAAATAACGCCTCTTTTTCGTCAACGGAACGGCGACGCTTACACCGCGGATCGTTGTTAACCTATTTTTGCACGAGTTGATCTCGAAGCGTCGTCGTCTCGATAGAGCGGCCCGTGTGATAGTAAACATATGTTTTCATTTATGAGTGCGTCGAGTGGTGTTATCACTGCGCGTGATAACGACGTGAATGCGGCCTTGTGCCCTGCGGTTAGGGCTTAGAATTGATCGGCGTGGACAATTCGACGTATTGCCAATCGCGAAACAAGTCCATGGTTAGCGAATTGACTGATGACCACGGAGGGGTCTCCAGGTCACGGCATTGGTGCTGATGACTCGGTAAAATAAGTTGGGAGAACTTTAAAAGGGTTAGGAGATTTGTTGACTTTATTCTAGTGAGCTAGAGTTATATATCTCTCTGTATCCTTTTGTCATTTTGATTTTAAGTTTTCTTCACGCAGGAATTTAAAAAAAAATCCTCAACTTTTCAAACTTTTGAAACAACACAAAAACTATAAATAAACAAATTGAAATTGTTAGGCATGGAGCGACATAGACCATTTGTCACCAATTCGCTTCATACTGGAATAAACAACGCAAGAAATTAATCTAATAGAGCGACTCATACTCATATACCTAATCGAAAATACTTTCAGCACAGTAACAACACTAGCTGGGCTGTTTACAACGCTATCCATCGCGTGTTCCATATCCACAGGACACTAGCCCGGGCGGTGGGCCAGCAGTGTATATGTAAACAGTTTTTTTACCCTGTCATCTGGCATCAACATGCGGCAAAGTCCGAAAAAGATGTCATTCCCCTTCATTCGGTCTGTCTTCGACTATCATTCAAAGTTGGCGCTCCGTCGCGGCGTCTATTCGAACACTCGAACAAAACATTCTACTTACTATCGTTCTCCAACTCACACACAAACCCATCCACCTTCACCTTTCTCACAGCAAATCTCGCGTAAAGCGATAAACACACGACTTTGTAACACCGTAGTAGTCGCTAATCCAAAAAATTCTACCACGAACGAACGAAACACGAGTTTCAAGACTTTTTACAGTTCATCGCGTTGTTTCTGCAACGTGACTGCTAAAGTGACCTTAGGAAACCAGCGGAACGAAGAGTTTCGGAACTTGGTGAGTTATCTCTCGCTATTGAGTCACGCAGTGAAAAAGATTCGAGTTCGCGTGTTAATGGTAAAGGTTAGGTTGGCTAAAAAACTGAACAGAACTGATGTAGCATCAAAATAATTGTGCGCTCATTAAAAATACACTTGCACGAGTTTTGGGAATTCAACGTTTGATTCGTTGGCTGAAATAATGAATCTGTTCGGCTACAATATCTGAGATTCAATACTTCACATTAACAATAGAAATGGACTTCGATCACAAAATATACTCTCAACTATTTTTAAATCTTTAATTGGAACTGCAATTAGCTAATAGACAATTAGACGTGTCTTTATTTGTACTTCATTAACACTAATTATTAGTAGTAGATATCCTATACTAACTTCTGCCGATCAGTCAGTAGGTAAGTCGTGTAACGTACTTACAATAACTAAAAGAGACCATCAGCAAATCACTACTAATCTCATATTACATTAACTCGCAAGAATTTTCCAAATTCCTCGTACAAAAGTAAAACAGAAAACAATGCAATGTTATAATGACATTAAATTAAAGATGGCGGCCAAACGTTACGTTTGACAGGCGTATGTTGCTCTGTCGCTCGCAACACGCCGCGTGAACCCCGCAGTCATGGCTGGTTGCTCGCAACATTCTACCATTCCTAGCTTCACTCGAGTTTCATTCGAGTTTTCGAGCCAAGCCACTTAGACGCGAAACTCGAGCTATGAAGAAAACCAGCTCAGAGCGCCTCGTACTTTCCACAGAACACGAACAAAATTCTGTGAAAACCACAGGCAAAAGAGATACAATTTATTTTAGTAAAGCAGTTTGTTTTATATAGCAAGAAACAGCAGAACACGAAGATTCTTGTCGTTAGTTCTTCAAAATGTTTCATGAAAATAATAATAAATATTAAATCGCATAACGTCATCATTAATGCCCAAATCATGTTTTTTATTGTAAAATAACGTAACAAAACAAATATGAACTCATATCTGCAACATAAACACATTGACATTGTACGCGCGTCCACTCGTCCGGCTCGTGAACTGCGTAGCACTCGTAACCCCGCGATGTCTTAATTGCTCTTATTTTGCAAAAGACATCAACGAGTGCTACGCCGGCGCCGCTACGAACCCTAGGCCATTTGAATTGTTATTGAAAACTCGACGCAACTCCCGTCCTAAACGTCAAACTGTCGCATAGAGACCGATCGAAACCCCAATCAACGACACGCTTCAGCCTTAAACCTCAACACAAGTTATTCTTAAAACCCTGCCTCTGACATCATCAACAATTCATATAAAATAATAATTTCACAGTTATGGTCCACAAACATGGTGTCAAACGAAAAGAAAATCTGAAAACAGAGCAAAATAGTCTGTGGCGGCGCTGTGGGTCCGGGACGCTAGGTGGCAGCACATAGCTCGCTATTCACAGCGTATATTATTTACCGCGTTTATATATGTATGTCGTTATATAAGTGAACAGAAAGCTACGTTCGGTGGGCGCGCGGCGCGCGGCCGACCGGGCTGCGGGGGGCGGCGGGGGCGCGCGGGCGGCGGAGGGGGCGCCGCACACAGGCGCGGCACCACACACAGGCGCGCCGCGCCGCGTCCGTGTGTATCGAACGAGCGAGCGCGCCAACCGACCGACTCGACGTATTCTTATTATTATGAAAGGAGAAACGCTTTTTGTAGGGCAAGAACTAAATTTGTAGTATTACGGCTGCCGATAATAAAGATCGTAAACGCATTTCAGTTCGCTGAAGTTTGCCTGGCGGCTCATAGATGTCGCGCTTCCTATCGGCTCGTAGGTTAGTGCGAATTAAGTTTTCCGCGTCGTACTTGCCATTACCTGATCATAACGATGTGATGTGTGAAGCTTAATGAATAAAGAGCAGTCGTTGCGGCGCACTACACTCTTACTACAGCTCCGAATGTACTTTACGTTAACCGTAGCATTTACATAGTAATGCGTAGATTCCTATCTGTTTAATTGTATTACGTTAAGCTCAGTTTCAAACTTATTTGACAAAATAAGTTGCGATTTCGTATTCAAATATTCCGGCAGTTTTCAACTATTCTTCACTTGAATGCTGTAGTGTGAGCACAGTAATGGTAATAGGTAGTTCCTACAATACCTATATACGAAAGTTATTCTGGAAAAGTACACGAGAAAATCTGAATATTTTCATCATCACCGCTTTTAATACCAAACCAAAGTTTTATAAAATTAACTTTTAAACTAAATATATCTACACACTGCAATAACTTGAAAACAAAGAGCACAGTGTTGCACATCGTCGGTAGGTGGCGCCGGCATCGCGATGCGTCATCGTGAGTGGTCTCATGACGGGAGACGATGGTTCCCGCCGAAACACGCAGCGCGGGAAACGCAAGAACTTTCACATATATACTTTGACAGAAGAAACGCTCACCTTACTAGAATAGAATTCACTACGAACTTACGAATATATTTATGTTATGTTTGTCCAAATTGTATGAAAGTACCTAAGAGTATTATTAATATTAATATGAAGGATTTTAATCAAATATTTTGTATTGAAGTCGCTACGCCTAGCTCGGTGGGCTAAATAAAGGTTCTACGCCGTACTACGCAGATCGCTACGCCAACTTTTAATGTGTGAATTAAGTCTAGTTTATGTCAATTTTGGAGTAAGTATTTGGTAAAGCTTTGAAATGCTAGAAAAAAATTCTTGAGTTTGACGTAAACTTTAAAATTGAGGTCGTTTGGATTTTGGAAAGTAAGTCGGAATATTGACACGGAATGTCTCAGACAGAGTCAATTCTGTAGCGTTTTTAATTAATGGGAGTAACGTAAGATTGGATTTGAATCTCGTTTTCATTAACACTAGGCGAAATATAAATGTATTGCCTAATGAAAGCGCACTGTTGGATTTTCAACTTTTATCGATAAGCCGAAAGTTGAAAATCCAACAGTGCGCTTTCTAACGTACCATGCTGTATTTACAGCATCATCCCTGAGCACTTTAATTTGGAATTGTGGGATTATGACATTGCTATGTTTAGTACAGCCCCAAAGTTGTATGTTACACGTCCAAATTGGCATAATAATATGCTTGTATAATATCATTTTATCATGTATTGATAGGCAGGATTTCCTTCCGAATAACCAATATATACTTTTATGTGCAGATTAGTATGAAAAGTTGTAAACATACATGTTTCCACTCATGTCGATGATTGTATGAAGAATCGTAAATATAAGCCCCATTGATCTGACTGACATACCCTCCGTTCTAAACTTCTAATAATACCGTCTGTCTCCCTTCCTCTGCGGACTGAGTACAGCCAGCTGCACGTCATCATAATAAACATTACACTGACAGCGCGTTTTCGTCGTAGGAATAAGGACGGTTTTTGTAGTTCAAATGTGAAGTATGAAGTGTGGTTGACTGTAGGTCTCCCTAACGAGTAGAAGTCATTACACTCGGAGTGTAGGGATCCTACAGGCTACGGGTTCGTTGTCTGTGGTCCATTGATGACGATTCTGCTGGCTTTGTGGTTCAAAAAGAAATATAACAATTTTTTTTCAATAATTATTAAACTAATGTAATGAATTAATGATATCTAATTATGGCCATTGGTCTGTAGCTATCTTAGGTAAAATTTAAAGTAAACTGAATTAGGTATATTTAAAAGTTAAAACAGTTAGAAAGTGTTTTTGCTACGAATTTGCGTTTAGATGCACTTTCTATCAACATAATAATGAATTACTTACCTACAGAAAAAAAAAAATACAAATGAAAATGCAACACTAAAAAATTATAATTTAAGTGAACCTAAGTACCTACATGTTTCTTTCCTATTAACATTGCATAATAGATGAAGAAAAGTTACCCTAAGACTCTACGCAGAAAAAAACAAATAACTATGGTACAAAAATTTTAAAAAAATCTCCCACGCTCTGACAGGTTGGAAGTACCTGCTAAAATCTTCGTGTTCTATTGTAAGTCCGAGGAAGCAAGTCAGCAGGTACCTGATTGTGTTCAGTTCAGTCACGGGCAGTGACAATGGCTGCGATAAGAAAGTGCAAGTCGAAGGAGAACGTGCAAATGTTCCAAATATGTTACACATTGAAATAAGAAAATGTCCTTAAAACCTGAAGGACGAAGTTAGGTATATTTTCACAGAACACTTGGACTTATTCTGCTTTAGTTTTAGAGTAGCAACCCACCTTGTAAAACAATCGAGATTTCTGTTAATATTACTGTAATCTTCTTCTTTTCATATGGTTAGTGACTAACCTGGTATCAGAGTTTTAAAGCCGCCCATGGGCCTCTGACTTGGCTTCACATGCTGTCGAGAAATATCTCTCAGGGATTTCTTCATGATGTTTTCCTTCACCGTTTTTTAAGCAAGTGATAATTATACAATACGCGCATGAGTAAGAGTCAGAGGTGTGTGCCTTGGATTTGAACTCGAGACCTATGACATGGCAGTCTGACAGTCACACCACTAGGCTATCACTGCTATCAATGTTATAGACTTACACATAAACCTTCCGGAATAAATTTTCTAAATGAAATTAAGTGGTCACAAAGACAGTCACGAAAGGCGACGTTTTTGAATAATAGTATTGAATGATTGTTCCCTACAAGATAATTTATTGGTTTAGTTAAGAGCACTATCATAGTCAAAACTAACTTTGTATTGAAATTTTCTAAACATGAGTACCCTGGTTTTGCTCTATATATTATGTAAGCCATACCCACTAATAACGATGATCGTGTTGATTGCCGATTTACCTCATGGCCAAAGCCCATCTAAACCAATATTATAAAGAGAAAATATTTGATGTTTTGTATACTTGTATGTTTGTTTGTCAAGGATAAACTCAAAAAGTATTTAACCGATTTCAACAATTCTTTCCTTCACCGTTTTCATCGTGAGGAAACCGGCATGCCTGAGAAATATTTCTCGACGGCGTGTAAAGCCAAGTCAGAGACCCATGGGCGGCTTTAAAACTCTGACACCAGGTTAGTCACTAACCACACGAAAAGAAGAAGAACAATTCTTTCACCTTTAGAAAGCTACATTATCAGCGAGCAACATGGTCTGTATTATATTGACGTCCACGCGAACAAAGTCACGGGCAGAAGCTAGTTATAAAATACTAGCTTCGCCCGCGAGATATCTTTATAAATTATAGCCTATGTTAGTCAGTAATAATATTACAACAGCTAACAGCATTCTATTGGTGAAAGATTTTTTTAAATCAGTCCAGTAGTTTTTGAGTGTATTCATTACAAACAAACATACTAAAAATCTAATCTTTTCTCTTTATAATATTAGTTAAAATAGTGTTCGAATCAAAGTCCGAAAACTAATTATTTTACTCTTTTTCCTTCAACTGGACTTTTAAATGGTGTTAGCAAGCTATGCTAAAAGCAAAATTCGTAAAACCGATCACCATCCGAACTGAATGCGCCTTCAAAATCACCAATACTTATTACTGCTATGGGAGGAGCTCGGGGCTAAGTAATAACTGCTGCACGGGTCAATCCGTCAGGTTAAGCTACGCTTGCCGGGGTTGGTCCGTGGATGGGTGACCATCCCTACATACCGATTCTCTTCCGTGCCTCGGAAAGCACGTTAAGCAGTTGGCTCCGGCTGTCATTCGTGGATCTTTGACAGACGTTACAGGTCGTCAGAAGCCCGAAAGTCTGACAACCAGTCTTACAAAGGGGTATTGTATTACCCAGTTACTGGGTTGTGGAGGTCAGATAGGCAGTCGTTCCATGTAAAATACAGGTATTCAGCTGAATCCGGTTAGACTGGAAGCCGACCCCAATAAAGTTGGGAAAAGTATAGGTAGATTGATTTATCTGCTTTAGGTGAAAATGATATTTACGAAAACGCAATAACTTGCGCGTGGAGTCATATAACCAAATACATTCGTAAAATTGAAATGAATGAATGTAAATTTTCAAAGTTATGCTACATCTAAATTGTGTCGTACTGTACTCACATATTTTGAGTCTGGATTTGTGCCCAGTTGCTAGCAATAGGCTCGCCACCTTTAACATGGGATTTAAACTTAACTGGTGAAATGTGGGTGTACTATAGGAACACCTCTGCCCAACCCTTCGGGAAATACCGTCGTGATGTTTATGTACTCACATATTTTCTATTAAGTAGTAAAGTCGACCAACTTCGAGCTTCGAGCCCAGTATGAACTGTGAACCTCATCGCGTGATGAGCTCATGAATGAATGAGGCTCCGTTTGAGTCCGAAATTTGTTGGTTATCCTGCTATCAATGATAGGCAATAACCATGAAAGTTTCTTATGAGATTATGGGTTAATTTTTTGTTTGAATTCAGCTGGTAAGCCTTTATACAAAACAAAAAAAGGTGAGAAGAAAATTAATAATAAAAAAATAAAAATACCAGCCTGTTACTGTCCGACTGCAGGGCAAAAGCCTCTTCTCATACACAGGAAGGCACGAGCATTGATCACCACGCTTACTCAAGACGGGTTGGCGATTACAATTAACTATAAGTCCAGTTTTCCTCACGGTGTTTTCCTTCACGGATGTCAGTAACGTCCAAGATAAACTCGGAAAGTTCATATGAATTGAAAAAGTCACGTTGGTACTTGCCAAGATAAACTCAGAAAGTTAGAGAAGAAAATGATGACAGCAAAAAGCAATTCTTATTATTTAATCTACAATGGAATGCAAAACCTTCTTTGCAAAGGAAAGGGTTCCAAGCTTCAGTACTGACAATCCTGCAGTCAACATTAATTAATTAATTAAATCAATAAAGGAGTATGTAAGTATAGTAGCAGTTGGCGTTCTGTAGTTTCTACCTTGTGAGAAAAACGCGTAAGTATGTAAAATACCGACCAAGTGTGTGTTGGACCAAGCACAATGAAGGTTTCCGTAGTTGGGATGAAATTATCGCAAAAACAAACTAGTAACATTGTAGTTGAAAAATATGTTCTCCCATACATCGATATACGTCACGGTCAATTCTCTGCAAATCTAAGTTTGTAATCGCATTTTTTTTTTGTGTAATAAAGCTACTAGTTAACGATTTTCGGAGTTTTCCCTTTACTTGTGTTATGAGACCTTGCTTCCAGCCAAACATGATTCTAGATCAACGGGAACTACCCTGTAGGTTTTGATTTATTTGCGAGTATCAAAATACGTCGCAAGGCCGTGTTTTTCTATCGCGTTGACTTAAAGCTTGATTTTTTTAGAGCTCCAAGGAACCATATTACCTGTATTTGATATTAATTTCAACTTGATACTTCTACGCGTTCCTGAGAAAAAGGGTCTTGACGGACTGACGGACGGACAACGAAGTGATCCTATAAGGGTTCCGTTTTTCCTTTTGAGGTACGGAACCCTAAAAATCAATAACGATCAGTAAATGTATCCACCACCCTATATCTAGATACAGGATGCATTACAGTAGCGAATAGGCCGTTACTAGTGAAGCTCAAAGGATTCCGGGAACTGGACAAAGCCTTCCGTTTGTCTCAATGGTGTCAGTACCCACTGACGTATCACACTTACATTGATATGCTATTCATGGGAAATCTCTCTAGCATCACTGTGTTAGCAATAGCCACACGTTTGACGTTACGGTGCAGTAGTTTAGGGTCTGCTAGATGTTGTGGGTTTGATTCGAATATATTTTTTGTGAGCATGGGAAATGAAAACATGGGACAGAAACAAATCTAATGAAAAATGTATTCAAATTTCTAGTTTAGAACTCTTTGGTAACCCGATGATGTTTATTGAATTCTTCTATCATTTATTCCTATAAATTGAACCTCATTCCTCAAAATAAATTTAACGCGAGAAAATTTTTGCGCTATTATTTATTACGACTTTCGTTGTAGTCTAAGTCAACAACAAAGTTATGATAGGCTTCGATTAGCCTTTCATGATGAAGCCCCATCACGTCCCATTGTATACAACTGGTTCAATGAGTTGTAGACATGGTCGGTGAGGGACGTCCTGCAACGGCGACAACTGACAATAACGTCATTCGGGTGACCACTGAAAATCAGCGCTGTGCTGTGGGTCTCCATAGCACAGCATCATGCTGAGTGGAAGCCTTCTTGTCACAGTCATGACGTGCCAGCAGCTGCCTACTATTTCTGTTTTGTACTCGTTATTGTATACGTATTGTTATTGTTTTGTTACCTACTCGAGTTTTTTTTTTTTTTTTATGCACGTGTTTCTGTGACGAATAAAATTATTTTTCTTTCTTTCTTTCTTTCTTTCTTTTTCTTTCATTACTGTGCGGCGCATGATAGAGGCTGATAAGAGAGAGACCTACCAACAGATTCGGGCAAGCTTAGGCATTAGTATGTGTCAGGTGCAAAAATAGCGTCAGGAAGCTATGTACTAGATGGATACCCCATAATTTGACCGAAGACCAAAAACACCGTGAAGGGGCGTGAACGTTTGGTCCGTAACTCAGTGGTTCCATCGAATGCGACGTTGCTTAGAAAGGATTAGAGAGTATTTCGAAAAACAGTAAAAGTATTAGCAACTTAATGCTTCATTAAGTTTTATATTTTCTAAGAACTTTCAGTGTGTCCCACAACTCTCAAAGAAAGACAGTTGAATATACTGCCAGTTTAAGCTGGTAGTCAATTAGATAAACAATTTTTTCCTGACTTTTCAGAAATTGAATCTGTTACTGAAATATTGCATTGTCATACATTTTCTACCATAAATATATAAATACTGTTTACAGTCGCTCCTTATGACATGACATAGGGCCAATGCATCTCTAGCTCTGTCCACCCTTTTACAGAATACGCGATAGCAGATTAACTAAGTATATTTTCATTGCTATCTGTGCAAAGGGAATATTTATAATATATTTTAACATACACATCACCACGCCAGTAATCCGTAAAAGGGTAGACAGACATAATATGTATAACTACCCCGCGCAGCATTAGATGCCGCTCCGGTAGGGAGCGTGTGTCAGTATTTATCAGGTAGGTACTATTCAAATATTCCGTTTTACCTTTATACGAGTAATACTAATAACTTTGTAAAGGTTTTTACTTTTTCTAAATGATAAAACTGTGTCTGTTTTCTATGAGCGAAACTACTTAGTTCTCACCTAGATTATCAACGTACAGAATTCTTGCCATGAAGACACTTCGACTGATTTTTGAATGATTGAGAATTTATTTAATTGAATAAAAGTCAAACATTATTTTTCCGTACGAGAATTGAACTCGAGGCTTCCAGGGGCGAGTCTCGACATGGATAGCGATCGCTTTACGATCGAATTTGGTCGCAAAGTCCTAATAGCGTCCCTCGACGGTCAAACTCACTTGTGAAGCAAATCGCGCGCGTCTTGGGACGCCAATAGGACTTTGCGACCGAATTCGGTCGTAAAGCGATCGCTATCCATGTCGAGACTGCAGCCTCAGTGGCGCAAATATAAATTCACTTAGGGTCTGTATCTATCGATCTGTTATTTCAAAATAACCCAGGCTATTTTTGATTCCTCTATCCCCCTTGCAAAGATCCTTCTTATTTCATCCTTAGAGGAAGCTTACAGTTCCTCTGAGGTGTGTTATACTCGGTCTTCCAACGCCCTTCACTTTCATTTCATAACCATTCTTTCGTTCTTTCCTTCACAGTTCTTTCGACACATTTGAACGACATGTTAATGGTGTATGAGGTTTCCCTGAAAAGAAACTCCAATGGGTTTTTTAATTAGTTACTTTATGGTTGTTTATTATTTTTCTAATGGTTTGAGTAACACCTCTACAATGTGGTCATGTCGTCACATTCGGATGAATGGGAATAAAAGCAAGTTAAATGGGACAATCGAAGATACTAGAACGAGAGAGTTCATATCTGCCAGGGCTTATTTTTAATCTTATATTTTGGTTTTGATTATTTTTTGTATATTATTCTCACACATAGAAGCAACAAGAATAATGTACCCAGGATTTTGTTATATCTACATTTAAAAGAGTGTCCTTGGATTTTCTTGCCCGTTCTTCTCCATAAAGATTTACGTTTTGGAATGGGCAACTAGCTTCAACTTTCTGACTAACTGGCCGCCTATTTGACAATTCAAAAGTGCCTGTAAATGGTTTAATTGAAATAAATGCTTTGAGTTTAAACTTACAAGCAAATGGTCGTGGGGTTTTATTCTATTTAAATCTTTGATCTTTGATTTAATAATAATAATACCAACCAGCTTTTTCTTTTCCCACTGCAGCACAATAATATCTATTCATACAGAGAAGGCATGGGGCACGCCCGTTCAAGGTGGGTTGGAGATATCATCATCCTCGTTATCATTCCAGCCGAAATACGCCCACTGCTGAACTTATGCCGGTCGAAGTAGCCACTTCAACCGGTTCAGGTTGGCGAAATCAGACTTACATATATAAATACATATAGTCACGGATTTAAGACTGATATAAAAGTCCAGATTTCCTCATGATGTTTTTCCTTCACCGATATCAGCAGTGTGATTCTGTAAGACCTCATTCTAAACTTCGAATCTGAATCCGCTGTGAGTTTCTTGATTGGCATTCTAAAAACTCGGTTGATTCACTAGCGCTACCCTTGCGAGTGTGTCAGCGAGTTGAACTAAATTTACGGTGAGATTTTGACGGCAGTAATGTCCAAGATAAACTTAGAAAGAACATATCAGTTTAAAAGAGTCACTTTTTTACTCTTGTCCGGATCTAGAATTAGATAAGTAAATCATAGATTCAAAATCAGCTATGACTGAAAAATACAGGTATATATAAAATTGTAACTAAATTATATTATCGTACTCATTGCTAAACTTCTTTCGCGTAGCGTCGTAGCACAGTTACCTCAGTTTTTTGATGCACCTTGGAAGATGCTGCACTTGACTTACAACTTAATTAACGCTTACTTTTACTACAAGAATGACGAATAAAACTTAAAGTAGAAGTAAAACTTCCTTGTAAGAAGGCTTTTCGACTTTGACTTCAAGGTTTTGCTCACATAAGGTTCTAGGGTCTGTAATTCTGGATGGAGGTCCAGGACGTTGCGAATGCCAACAAATGGTGGTAACCCTATGTTAATTTATCAATTGTTTTAATATCACCGAGAAATCAAAATAACTACAAAGGATCTAAGTAAGTAGGTACTTATGTCTTCACCGCACACATGTCAAGCTTACACCATTGTATGTCTCATCATTGGATGTGTAACACCAGCAATTCCATACAACCATTACGTACATACAAATCGAGTCAGAATCAGGAACATTAGCAGTTAGTACTACAGCCCCAATTCACGCCAGAATGGATCCTGGTGCGACAGGCTGTGGCAAATGAGTGATTAGCAATGTAACAGTAACAATGCGACCTGATGACTGTTACCCCGCGTAACTAACGCTCCTCAAAGAAATTACATTCCATTCGGTTTAAAAAAAAAAATGTGGTTTGCGGCTGAGTTGATGCAAGTTTCAATTTAAAAAGTCTCAAATTCGACTCATAGAGCAACACGAATTACGGTAAAATTACCCACATCCAGCCTATCTTCAAACACGATATCGGTACACGTGATTTCTAATCGACGTAGGTACGTAACAGAAATCTCGACGCCCTGGAGGCGTAACACACTATTGATTCCCGAACCCGAGTCCAGAATTTACTAGGAAATCTTAATTGATTATCCTATAACGTAATTGTTATTATTCCTGACTACACATATAGATGCGTGTGAGAGACCAAGGGTCCTGTGATTGGATGTTTTTAGAACTATCATTAGTGTAGTTAATTGACTCAGGCGTGAATTTGCGGAAATCCATTATAAAATTAAATAGACGACGTATATTTAGTAATCTAATCCGCTTAACTGTTCTTAAAGAGTCATAAAGAACCCTGTCAGAAGTCGACACGTGTTTCACCTCTCAACGAGGTATCCTCAGGATGACGATTGACTTTTTGCGAAACTGGACCCGACGTGTTGACACGTCAAGCGTCGAGAGCAGAGTGAGCCTATATAAGTGGGGTTGTTGGGCGAACTGGCTCTTTAAGAACAATTAAGCGGATTAGGTTACTAAATATACATCGTCTATCGAAGTTTATCATTACTGTATTTATAGATTGAAGAAAAGAATTTATACATGCAGAAAAGTAAAGCTGCAGACAAAAACTAAAGTAAAGACAGCCCACACAGCACAGCCTGTATTATTTTAATCTAACTTCAGTGGGGGAAAGAGATGGAGTTATACGTACTTTAGAGCTTCATCTCTTTCCCACAATAAAGTAATATTAAAATAATACTGCTTTAGAGGTGGTGGTAGTCCCCCTGAGATTGTAGTAAACACGCTGTTATGTCCACACGAGGGCATGTGGTTTCGGCATATGTTTCCAAATTCGATGTGGCAACAAATTCGGCGAATGGAATTAGGAAAATGTTTCAAAGACAAGTCGGTCAACATAGGTATGGCGGTGTTGAAATTTTGGGACCCATGTCTGATCTAAAATCAAATTACTATATTAACTATCTTAGCGTTTTGCGTAATTCCTCTTTAATTAATTCCTAACGGACCATATCTTGGATACTTTTCTTCTTCTTCTTTTTCGTAGCACTCTTATGGGAGCGGTCATGGTCGTCATGTAGTGTCTTAAAATGATCTTATCTACGGGCTGATGTCACAGTATAAATATGGACAGTACAGAAACTACGTAGTAAACGTTCGAAACGGCACACTCACACAGAACCGCTCATTGACGAGACCCCAAGTGATTCTCGCGGTGCTGTCAGTTGCGGGTGCCGTGTCGAGACGAGTGGTCGCCGCAATCTTTTTAAAAATGGAACGTAGGTAATTATTTCGACAAATAGACCTAGTTTCCATACTGTCCATATGTATATTGTGCTGATGTGATACTTTTCTTCACCAATAAAATCGTCATATTATCGATACACTATAAAGTGCCAAAGCGATCAACTTCAATAAATATCATGAACTCTACATGATGATCTGATCATCACACCTGACACGCGGGATTGGTGATAGCAGATGACTTCAATATTGATGACGTCACATCGCGTCATAAGTATTGAAGTGAATATCGTTGCCAACAATGCGTTTCTATCGCTTAGTCACCTCTGACGAGTGATGTTATGTGCGGGAAAGGAATGTGTTTGCAGCCAGACAGCGTGGTGGAAACTTGATAAAATTTGTCACACTAGTACAAAAATCTCTAAGGACTTTATTACTAAGGTACTCTCATTTTGGAGTCATTTTATTGACACAAATCGTACATGCATCCCTACAGCAGATATAAGCCAAACATTTTTTTTATGTGGAAATCGAACCCTCTACCCGCATAGTAGTAGAATTGACACATGCTGACTGCCTCTTACTGTCGGCGTTATTTCCCATGGCGCATGCGAATCAACAAAAAAATCTCAGCTTCTATGATCTTTCGTAGAATCTGAGAACTTACCAAAGTTGTTGGTTAATCCAATGTCTGACCCACATAGTAAAAAAAATACTTAGGCCTGTTTCAACAAATGCTCAAGTAGGACTGCCAATCCATTCATCCATTTTGAATAATTCAATATGGACAGGTTTTGCTTGGAATATAATATCTGCCAGATACGCTAACCGAAACTTATGAGGAGGTAGTAAAGCAAGCCACAATCAAATTTTTATTCCTGTTTATTTTCATTTATCTAGATAAAAAAAATTATCATTAACCTTACAACTACAACAAAACACCAGTTTTCAGAATTATGCGAGAGCACTGAGAGGAAAAGGCAGCATGATGTCATCGCCTAGATCAAGTCCGTTTACAACGCTATCGGTACAAAGTAAAATAACTAAACCTAGTACCTATATATGCATTGTGTGTAGAAGAAATACAGTTTTAATAAGTTTGACTCCTAGTGTCAAACTTGTTTCATATGTAAGTCACTGCACTATGATGTGACGTCACTAGTCTGGCATGCATATTATTGTGTAATGTTTGTTTGTTTGTGTGTTTGATTCCGACAAGGGTTACGAATATACTGAATAAGAAGTACGTCAAGAGGATTGGGACGTCGGCATCATCATTTTCCTGTGCTTGCATCAACATAATATTACCAAATGTTGTTATATATTGATTTTAGCAGTTCCTTACATCAAAAACCATTTTAACTATAAAATATGATCCAGACCGTTTTATAAGTACGAGAATTGGCCCTAAGGCCATTCTAGTCGCAATCTGTCAAACTTGTCAAAAATGTTGGTAAATTGATTGTATTTTTGACAGATTGCGAATGTTAATGTTTTTAAAAAATACGGGATTTGCCCCTCAGATATAATCAGAAATAATACACTTCATCTGAAATCCCGGATCGCTCCCCACGCACCCACTTGCCAACAGTAGACTCCAGAGTTAGTAGAATTTCAATCATTGACCCTATTCGCTGATCTTAATATGAGACAGCTGGTTCAAGCTGCTCGTCTTCCGAAATGTAGTAGGCGTAATGATTCGTGTGAAGTGACGTATAATTTTTCTCGAGATGCAGACTGAGATCTAACTATATTGGCGATACTAGTTTTAAAATTGCGTTAATGATCAATTTGTGAAAGTTCACCAGCCGCCTCCGCCGTAGCTAGACGTTTTGCCGATTCGGCGAAATATACGCGGGATTGTTAAATATAAGTGAACGATCCATCCTTTGCCAGAAATGTAAGGAATTGTATTAAATCAGGATATCTTTCAACTGTTTAATTTAATGATATAATTAAATCCAAGATCATTTATCCTAAGTACCAATGTAATAAGGGACGAGCCTATTGCCTTGAACCGGCGCCAAATCCAGACTCCGGGCTGCTACTGAGAAATACAACTGAGGTGTGTGTGGGAGACACACACCTCCCCTGCCTAGCCCTTTGGGAAATACAATCGTAAAGTTATTTTATTTTTATAGTTATCCTTATAAACTTCGAATTACCCCTTTCTGTCAGTCACCTACTGCAAAAAGTCAAATACTGCTGCAGGTCAAATATATTTGATTGCACGGGTAACATAGTAACAGGACAGAACAGTTTCAAAACAAATTTTAGCAGTCTGCGATATGCTGAGTGATCGCTTTATCGATGCAATGACCATCAACCTGAACAACACACTAAGAAGCGGTGAAGGGTGGGCGTTTTTGAGGGACTGTCTTATTTAATTTTGACGTTTGAAAAGTGCTGTTTCTCAGCCTAGTTTGAATAAATGAATTTTGAATTTTGACTAACATCGTAATCACGAAAAATTTATCACCTGTCTCATCTCATACAAAACTTCATTAAGGCCTCGATAACCGACTTTTAATGATTTTATTCTGAAGATCACGTGTAAAGGAGTAGTGTTAATATTTTGGAAAAATATATGGTAATTTTTCTTAATAACTTAATCTGTGAATATCTTAGATGATTATTATATAACATAGTGTAAATAATTTGTAAAGTTATGTCTAACTCGGATAAAAAACTGAGAATCACGCAAAAACTATCAAGCTTATTTTTTTGAAACCTTCATTATTTTAAAAACAATTTAATTATTTAAATTTAATCTTTTAGTATATGTGTGTTATTAAAATACCTTTTGTTTTATGTATAATAAATTAATAATGCGTCTAATTTGGGACAGCGCTCCTTGATGGGCGAGTCCTATTACTGGCTGCAAATACGACGCGTTACGTGAGCTCAGCACAGAAAACGTAAGCTTACCACTCAAGGCCATTGGCATATATCTGCGCCTTAAATACCTACTCGACCCAAATGAAGGGGGCTGATCTATGGGTCGGCTGATATTTTTTTCGTGATTACGATGACATGGAAAAACTTGTTCATTTTGATGGTCTGTACCACACCCATAAATATGACCTAGCTTATATTTTTTCTGCTAGCAAATCTAGGTCGACCCATAACCCCCTCCCCACAAAGCTCATCTATGTATGCAGAATAATTAAAATCCTATATAAATTTTCTCCGAAACTGAGGCCCATCCTTTGACCACTTTTGCGATCGCATAGTTTCTACACTTTATTTTCAAAAATGCACTCTTTTCTGAGATGAAATTTGCTTCTAAAAGGCAAAAATCATCTCTGCATTTATTATAAGTCACAGAATTAGCACAAATGTCAGACACTAAAATACATTTTGCCATTGATACAATTATGAATGATGAACTGATTGGATACGGAAGACGAAGGACGGGATGCTGTATAGATGATGTGATGCTAACACCAAGGTCCAATAATGGGACTGCTAATGCTGCAAGGCTTACTTAAAAGATTGATAAATGGTTCATTCTTCATCATCTCCTAATTCTGAGTAATTGTTTTGGTTTACCTGTATTTGGCGACTGTGTAAGTCTGCAGTAAATATTAAAATAAGTTCTTAAGATTAATTTAGACATTGGTCACCAAGTAGAAAATTACCCATTTGGTAAACCAAATCAAATATTACTTGATATCCAAATAAAAAATTAATTGGTAAACCAAACAAAAATTAGTTGGTAAATTTTTTTCAAATATTTTTAATTAATCTGATTTGATTAAGGAGTACCAATGGACATATCCAAAACAAAAAAAAAAGGAATTGTCAGGTTTTTCAATCCATGCCATCCTATATGAACAGACAGCTTTGCTGCTGGGGAGTTTGTTGCGCCACTTCTTCTTCCCAGCTAAGCACTAGGAAGTGGTGAAGGGTGGGCGTTTTTGGGGGACTGTCTTATGTAATTTTGACGTTTGAAAAGTGCTGATTATCAGCCTATTTTGAATAAATTACTTTTGATTTTGATTTTAATAACTACATGCACTTCAGCTGCATGTCCCGAAGCAAAGCATCAGGCAATCTGCAAGTTCTCACGAACCTTCGCGAATATTCCCCGATCACAGGAACATAAAATTGTTTCCTAGAAATAATTAAAGCATTCCGAAAGGCGATGGGTGCGGGCGTTACAGACGGTAGATAACGAGGTGTTACTCGTAATTTCACACCATTGTCCTGTTCCCGAGAAAACTATAGAACATTCCCGAAACTTAACAAAATACTGCAGAATAAGTAATCTTAATAATTATTATCAATATCATGTTCGCCGAAATACAAGAATATAATGGAAAAACAGAGGTTATCGTGCTATCAGTCTGATAACAGCCTATGTACAACGCAATAAAATCGGCGGCTGTGGATATTTGTGCTATCGCATAAGGCTTCATACAATACGCGTTTAACTCACTATAGGATAGAGAATAGCCCTGATGAACAAGAAGTGTAGACCGTACTAAGTGAAGTGGAAGTTTTGATACCGATAGCTTAGTAGCGTTGATTGTATTTTTGCAAATATATATAATGCAGACAAAGAATTTTCACATATAAATATTTTCTTTTGCGTCAACTAAAACATAATTACAAGAGACACTAACTCTTTTGCAATGGTAGGTTACGTATGAGAATCAGACAGAATTTAACCAATGTTGTGGTCAGCCTCCAGTCTGCGGCTGAAAATAAATATTAAAACGGACCGGCTGGCTATCTAACCTTTCACCTTTTCAACCCAATTACTGAGCATTACTGATATCAGACGGTTAGACCGTTGTCAGACATACAGTCTGCCTACTGACTGATATAGGTAAATATTTTTTTATGACAGCCCGGCCAGACGGTCCCGTAGACTCGATATGGAGCCAATGACCACCCATCCGAATTGTGGCCGTAACTTAACCGTTCTTACCGCGTAGAGCAATCGATTATTGTAGTCACTGTTGCTGCCTTTTGGGGTCATGAAGTTCAGCAAGTACTTACTTCCTTGACCATTAAAACATTGTTACATTACTAATTTAGAGACTGCTCTTTATTAACTTAAATGTCGATTAACGTTATGTAAAATTCTGTAATTACATTATGTTTCTGGAGAAAAATGGACCATGATAACCTATTTTAGTCGTAACCAGTGACTCAGGGAAAAAGATTTGAAAACAACACTGGAATCACCAATTACCGGTGAATAAATCAATCAATGATACTGGTACGCAAGGTGCATTTATCCGGCTGATAGTTGTTCAGGGCCTGACTGTTTGTGTATGTGAGATTTTTGCATACAAACGCACGATATAACAGAAATTCTTGTCCAGTTCAATGATTATGCTACGCAAAAACAAAAAAAAACCATGCCAGTTTCATTACAGAACTCTTCCCACATTGTTCCCATTACACAAACCATCAGCTCCTAAAATGACGCACATACAAGGCCACCTCCAGAGATTCTGTGTGAGGACCATGACGTCAGACCGCAGTTAAACTGGCGACACAACGCCCACCCATCCCCCACTCGTGATAGGAACCACGTTTAGGCTAGAATTTTAGATTCGGTTCTACTGTACATATGTTTTCATGAAGCTGACTAAAAATATTTTTTTTGCCCGTCAAAAAAATATTAAACATGTATTTTTTCTTTTTTTACGTTATTATAAGATTACGGCAATTCATTGAGTTAAAATGTGGCATGACGTCACACCCGGTAGATTTTATACTGACTTGTGACGTAGCGAGTCCCCACTCCCCAACTTTAATGCGTTTTATCTAAACCATTTTTTATTAATATTATAAAGCAAAAAATACGTGTCTAATATTTTTTTATGCTCTGACTGACGGACTAAATAGTTTTTGTTTTCCACAGTCAACATACCTATTGCAGTAATTTCCTTTTCCTTTCATAGTACTTTCTAAGTTTATCTTGACATCACTGACATCGGTGAAGGAAAACTTCGTGAGGAAACCTGAGCTTATAATAAATATACGTCTGAAATCGCTAACCCGCCTTGAGCAAGCGTGGTGATCAATGCTCATGGCTTCTTTGCATAAGAAGAGGCCTTTGCCCTGCAGTGGAACAATAATATACTGGTAATATTAGTTGCAGTAATTACCCGCTCTCTACCTGCACACTTAGCATGTCCACAACAGAAACGGATTTTGTCGACGGAAGAATAGACAAAATGACAGATAAACAATCACAATCTGTCATTTTGTCTATTCTTCCGTCGACAAAACCCGATGAAAACTCGTTTTTATGGTTGTCATGCTACGCGTGCTGGAGTCATGGGATTACAGCAAGAGGATGTACGGAAGTATTCTCTTGTCCGCTTTACAAAAAACTGGAATCACCAGTCTGTACCAAGACCATTGACCATTCTCCTTTAGTTTTTTGTTATACGCAGTTAATGGTTATTATCACTATGTAATTATTATTCAAGAAAATATGGTAAAATTACCATAGTATCATCATCATCACACAGGGTAAACACGTACTTAACAATATTACTAAATATTGAATGTCTTACGATGAAAATGATGAGTTCAACATTTTCAATAGTAAAATGTCATTCCATTACATTAGTCAATATACCGTAGTAAAAAATACCTAGTATTTTTCCAGACACATAGAGGTTGGAATTAGTATGGCGGTAGGTACTAGGTAGGTGCCAGCTCCGTCGGATCGATGGCGCCGACGACGTCGTCGCCTCTGCCACTCTCCTAAGATAAAACATCCCTGCTGGCACCACTTTCCTTTTTCTCTGTCCATTTATTTTTTCCAAGCTTATTAGTTTCCCGTAACAGAAAAAATAAGAACACTTACCTACTAAATGTAACACCTATTTAGTTTATTTTCGTGGTTAGGTAAAAAGCTTTCCAGTGTCATCAAACCAAATGTAGGTTTTCAAAATCCATAATGTTCATGTAAAACCGGCTTGCTTTCATGCTCGAGGCTGTATCAACACTCGTTGTAATTGTACATGATGTAATCCATGAAAATAAATTTAAAATGATTAGTCAAAATTATCTTACCTCCTTCAAAATATAACATAATTCAACATTCGTCAACACAAATAACATAAAGAATTCAGTAGCAATGCCTTCCGAGCAATTTCAGAGCTAATGAACTGTTATGAAAAATTCTTTCGCTATCCCGGAAACCTGTTCGCGCCTAGAAAAGTCTGGAATACTCCGACAAATTAGTACGATCACAAAATATACACGCTTGTTGTCAATGGTTTTAACAAAAGCATTCCATCAAAATGAACAGCAACATTACTTTTTACAACACTGCATAACTCCGTAAAAATTTTAGTTTTTCGTAGAAAGCCGTCCAAACCACTACTTAATATAAAATAAATAAGACGAACTGAAAAAGCTCTCGTCTATTTTGAGATAGAATCGAGCGCCATTTTGCGTGTCCTAGTTTATCGGCGGATTAATACAATTTCCTAGCACGTGAGCTCTCGTCGTGGAAAACACTGCGCTATTGAAAATTGTTGATAATTTCGTGCTCATCACAAGCCAATGTGATTTCAAACACATTCGAAAATATTGTTTACGGATTTGTTGGCGTTTCGTATACGCGTTAAGCTTATTTTTCGTTGGTGTACTGACGAGCTTGTGGTGGTTGGACTTATTTTTGTGTTTATAGTGTCTGCGATGTATGAGAATAGACCATCCCGTCTATTTCAGCTGATATTTTCAGAAACGTTCGAGTAGACTGATCATAGATTCTGGAGTAACGGATAAGTAAGGACATCTGGTTAGATGTTCAGCCAATTCTTGACATTCACATCTTTACTGACATGCTGAAAGTCGTCAGGACTAAAAGGAAGAAATAGACGTTGATGATATCACGAGGAGGTAAATTTGGATTTCAAAACGACAAAAGCAAAATAGACATTTTGATTTCTCATCTAAGGTTCATCACTTTTTTTTTAAAGCGTGTGCTCTAATTAAGTTACGACATGCCACAGCAAACAGCTAATTCGAAAACATGTGACATGCACCAACCCGCACTGGTCCCGCGTGGTGGATTATAGCCCACTCTCTCTCACAGAGAGGAGGCTTGCGTCCCACTAGTGGTAACGTTTTAAGCTGATCATACTGTGCCAGCAAAATCACACCCACTGTATTCGTTAACACCATCTTTCATAACAATTCAGAGTTTTTATAATTCTGTATCGTATAACTTCAATAATCTATCTAAACATTTACTCTTTAGTTTAAGGCAACAATACATTCATTTTTACTAAAACACAGATTAGAATTAACAGCAATATTTTATCTCGCAATCCAGGATTTTATAAGGAGCACACGACGAGTCTATATAGACATCTATTCCTGGAAGCAGAGCTGAACGGACCAATTAAAAATCTCTAACGGCAGAGTATTCCTGTGAATTGATAATACTATATCACATCTATAACAATTCCTTCCTGAAAATATTCAGCTCTGTGAACTGAAAATAATGCCAAGCATTTTCACTGAACTATAATGATGATTACGACGAATTCTGCTGTAGCAGTAATGCAGCTTTTACGCAGCTGATTTTAATATCATTCCACGAATATTTTGCGATTTACCAAGAATTAATTATTTTATACTTTCAGGAATGAAAGAAAGGCAGGATTGGGTCACGACCTGTAAAAGTAGGTATTTATTTTATTTGTTGTCAGTTTATTTCTGACCAGCTTCTGCCCAAGACTTCGTGCGCATGAAATTTCTTGTTTTTACATAAAATATATCCTATGACACTCGGCAAGACTGTAGCTCCCATCCATTCCCATTAGTGAAATAATTTCGGAAGCAGATCTGTAGTTCCGAAGATTACCTCCGACATACAAGCTCACAAATTTTACCTCTTCATAATATTATTATTAGTATAGATTTCTACATCAGATAGATTTTTAGGTCCTCGAAAAACTCATATTGTGTAGCATTCTGTCAAGTTTGCCGCATCAGCCTTCTGCAATGACGTCACGAATTTACAACACTGCAAACAATTACAAGATCATAACTATAGAAAAAGCTGAGCTGTAAATTGATAAAAATGTTCTGGAGAAAATTATTAGAGAGTAAGATAACTCATTTTCTTTGTCCAAATCAACCAATCGGAATATTTTTGTTATCTCTCCCATAATTATGAATTATATTTAAAAAAATTGACAAGTTTTCCAAAATTATAATATTAAATAATATATAAAGTTTTTCACAAAAGTTTTTCTTCTTTTTGATACATTCAGCCCGTATGCATCCTAGCATTGATCAATATTGTTGCGGTAGGTATATCGACGTAGATATAAATACAGGTGAATGCATCCTTCTGCTAATTGCCGTTTCTAAGTAAACAATTTCTCGACATCGTATCTCTGTCTTGTATTATTGTACCTGGTTCCAAGAAGTAATAATCGAAGTGATAATTCTAGACGAAGACGATATTATTTATCAGACATCTAAGTAAAGTCTTGGAAATATTTTAACCACCTCTGTGGTCTAGTGGTGAGACCACCCGTCTCAGACCCAGAGGTCCCGGGTTAAATTCCTAGTGTGGGCAAAATTTTCTGCTCGGTTTGGTGGTGGTAGGGCTTGTTCTAAGTACGCCTGGCTAGCTACCATGGCATCATCTTATATAAGTCTGTCGCCATAAAAACAATGTTAACAGCATTGTTGTGTTTCGACAGTAAGAGGTACGATAGCCAGTTCCTCTGTGGTTAAGGATTCAAGTTAATTCATACAACTAAACTAAACTTTAAACTTTTTCATATCCCTTTGTTGAAAGCATTCAACAAGGAATATGAAAAGGTTCGTGAAAATTAAAACGGTTCATAAAATGGTGAAGGAAAACATCGTGAGGGAATTATCATGACTTGGAACCAAAAATTCGAAGAAATGTGACATACAGCAACCCGTGTGGCTCATTGGCTGATAATGATATGCATTGAATCAAAATAAGTTGATATGCTAGTAAGTATATTGAAAAAGGAAGAACACAACATCTAATTGAAATCATGTAATTAAATTGATGGGAAAAGAAGAAAAAAACCTACGTTCGCGTTGCAGCACCAGAACCAACATATGTCCGGTTTTGTGATTACCACCTACGTTCCTGGTACTTTTTGGGGCATGGTAACAAAATTCAAAAGTCATTTATTCAAATTAGGCTGATAATCAGCACTTTTCGAACGTCAAAATTACATAAGACAGTCCCCCAAAAAACGTTAACTATAAGTGACCACCATAATATGCAATAACAGTCTCGTCACTGTTGCTGCCTTACCAGGGAGATGTCCTGGTCCAGGTGTGAGTCACCTTTTCATTTCATCTTGATATAACAGCAGACTGGGGTAAAGGCTTGTACAGACCAGCGCGACTTGTCGCGCGACGCGACATCGGATACTGTTATACTGTGAAGTTTTCTTAGAAATTGTATTGTTCATGTCGCGTCGCGCGACAAGTCGCGCTGGTCTGCACAAGACTTAATACGTCGGTCACTATCCGTGTATACTCATATCATGGTGATTCATACAGCTTCTGCTTGATAAAACAACAATTGGGGCCTAGGAATGTGGGAACCTAAAAGTGTCCTGTTAGGTTGGTAATGCTAAGTTAAAGTTTTATTTTGATTTGAATGTTCCGGAAAAGGATAAAATGACGTGATATAAATACGAAAATATTATGCTGAAGTTCAGTGATCGGAGGATAAAAATATTAGAAAACCCTTTCTGACTTTAATTCGGCTTCATTAATGACGTATAGCCGAAGTCGAACAGAGAAAACTAGAAACCATAAAGGCTTTCGACTTATGATTGAATAAATATTTCTAGATAGACTTCCATTCTCACTAATAATAATTACAGTCTATTTAAAAATGCCTGTAGCACAATCATTGAGCAAGGTCCACATAATTTTGTAATATTGTCAAATGACTCTTATTAACTGGTTTTTAGAGATTCGATTCGCGTGTATTTATCTAGATAAAGTTGTGTGGATATGACTAAGTGTTTGTGCTACCTACTGAGCATTTTCCTTACTCCACAATGAGTCACCGACAGACTGGTAGCGCGCTAAAATATACGGATATTGTGAACGAGAGTAAATAAATATTTGAAATAATTTTTCATAATTAAGTGGATTTCAGGAACATTGGAGTGTGTTTGTTTATCTGTCTGCCTGTCTGTTTGTTATGACATGACGGCAAAACAGCTTAACCGATTTCTATTAAATTGCCAGACAGCTGCCAAATCCAACTTTAGGGAAAAAATGGGCACTATACGAACTTTAATTTTTTATTTTTTATAAGCCTATATTGTGTCCTACTACTGGGCAAAAGCATGCACTTTTTCCTTCCAAATCTCGCTGTTTTAGACTATTTGATTTCAGGCGTTGTGTATTTTGTGGATGTTGGCCCCGCAAACATGATTACATCATCACCTTCGGTGCGGTCTTCCTCGACGGCGATGTCCTCCTTCAGGCGTCCAGTGTGTGACGATCTTTGCCCATCTTTCCGGATGCATTCATACGACGTGGCTGGCCCACTCCCAC
The DNA here is from genome assembly GCA_947364205.1 of Agrochola lota. Classification (NCBI taxonomy): domain Eukaryota; kingdom Metazoa; phylum Arthropoda; class Insecta; order Lepidoptera; family Noctuidae; genus Agrochola; species Agrochola lota. The sequence continues at coordinate 10,567,113 of OX376235.1, read as the reverse complement.
TTCAGCCTGGCTGTTTTATATCCAACATCCTTAGCTACTTAAGTTATGGAGCGCAGGGTGGTGTTTAACTATACGTACTGAAAAATACAAATATCATGACACAGGGCAGTATAGATGTTCTACTAAGATATGAAAGTAGGTAAGGAGTGAATTAAGATTTTTTTTCTTCATTTAAACGACCTCTGCCCACTTATTTACAACAAATAACTGTTCATGTCATCGGGAAAGCCGAAATACTCTTTAGAGATGTTGAATCTAGACACGGGGTAATGACCGTGTTGCCAATGCAATGATTATTCTTTAAAATATAAGATTGCAAGTAATAAAGGTCAGTGTCATCAGAAATCATGCGTCATAATGTTAACGTTTACTCTTGAATGGTCACTAAACGAAAGACCTTAAGGTGGCCACACACGTAACTGCAAGCATGACAAGCCTGCATGAACAATAATTTTGTGCCACCGTGCATAACTTCCCTATAAGCTTTACACACTGTACATGCAAGCTATTTGTAGCGTGCTCCAGAATGAGGAGAAGCGGAAAGAGAAGGGACAGGGAAAACATGGGAGGCATAGAGTTTTCAAAGCACACTCTGGTAGTAAGCTGCAAACGCAGTGACACAAGAGCCAGAGTGTGTCTCTAAATCGTGTCCGTATGCCGCAAGGCGGAAAGGACCATGTGAGGCGGGAGGTGGGATTACTGTACATGCAAGCTGGAGCAGCATCAGTTTATGTTTGAGCGATGGACGACGATGACGCGTTTGGTTTAACTGCATTAATTTTGTGCAACTGGCGTGCGTATGATTCCGCAAGGATAACCTGCATATACACTTTCAGTCATGCTTGCACAACCGTGGCTTCTCCAAGCCGCATAATGAAAATTCTATCAATCTTCATGCCGCTTGCACAAGCAAGATGCTTGCACAAAATCAACATACAGACGCTCAAGCACGCTAGCACGAAATGATTGTTTATGCCGGCTTGTCATGCTTGCAGTTACTTGTGTGGCCACATTTTGTACACACACGTTTTTCTTGCCGTGGAAAACTACGCTTGATACGCCGTGTATAGGCTCGGTCGTCAGTGTTGTATGGATCACTATAGAAGCTTGTTAACAGACACGTTTTTTCTACAGCTTGGGTTATTTATACGCCGTACCGTAAAAAAACAGTGCCGTGTACAAAGGGCTTTAGGGGAGGTTAACATGATTACCATTCACCACAATTGTAAGCAATAAGAATAACTATGTTTTTCTTGTCTTGTATCATTGCGAACTGTTTCTAATAGCGCATGCAACGCAAGAAATATTAGCCAGTCCGCCAGGTGGTATAGTGTTGACTGCCCAGGGAGTGCCAGACGTGCATTTAAGTATAGAGGTGTGAGGAAGTGATAAAAATGACGTCACTCTAAATTCTTAGTGTGGGGCAACATAAAAAAAAAAAACTAGCAGCTCGAAGGCTGCGTCAATATCACCTCGGGGGCACCAGTATAACGGTATGAGGAACAGGGTGTCAAGTTCCCTCAACCTCTATAGAAAAGGGAAGATCCTCCGACCAGACGGGTGTTGTTTCTGGTGGGCTACTGCCCGACGACTGATGTCGGGTCGTTGTATACGTATATATGCTGGTCGCGAAGTAAAGGCTGCTTGCGCGATGCAGGATTTTGCGTGAGATGCGTAAGTAGTTCACATGTGGCGATGTAGATGCCACATAAGTATCATCAGTCGCGATTTATTCATTGATTTATACTTTAAACATTGGAGATGAATGATCAGAGTTACCTGAGAGGAAGACGCTGAGTCCTGAATCACACCCACATTTCATAATCCCCTAGTTACCTGAGACGAAATACACTTGAACAAACCATGCAAAAAGTAAGTTATAAATCAGGAAAACAAAAATCTTTAAACATTTCTGATAAAATGAGAGAAAGCCCACTCAGGCGCAAGAGCAAATGACCTGCACTGCCCTTATTTAAATAGATTAACATTCAACAAGCAATGACTGCCTGGTGGGTTTAAGGTTCGCAAGCGGGACTGCAGCGTGAGGTCCTAGGTTCGACTCACTGGTTGGGGAAAGTGTGAATCACAGGCCGATACCCGGCCACCGTAGGCGCGGGCTTGCGAACGGTGAGCAATGGGTAGCTCGCCGTCTGATAAGGACCAGGCCCGAGTCGACGGCGCGTTGTGTTCCACGCGCGCCTCAAAGAGATGTCAGCACAACTGACGGGGTCCGCTAGGGCCGATGCCTGCCGGGGTCGCGAGAAAGTCCGAAAGGGATACCGTGGCCCCTGGAAACGTACAAGCAACTGAAGGAACACGGGTGGGTTTTAGTCAGTAAGAGTCTGACACACGGTTTTCCAACCAATAGGAATTGTTCAGTAACAGTAGTCTGGATTTGTGCCAGATTTATGGAAATAGGCTCGTCCCCTATTACATGAGACTTCAACAAAACTGCTAAAATGTGGGGTAACATATGCACCTCTGCCTATTCTCTCCGAGAATACAAGCGTGATATTCTCTTACAATAACATTAAAAAAACAAATAGGTATCACCAAGCCTATATCATTGACAGAATAAGTACCTCGTGATCGCTCTGATGACGTCACTCATCTCGGTGTAATGATTGAAACTATAAACTTCACGCTCTTGTTGGCTCGCACAATGAGCAGAACTCCAAACCGTGTCATCATGCATCGGCATCGCCCCCGTCGCAGTAGCACACCGGTACGCTCAGCTCGCGAGTTTTTGTTAATGTGAGCATAGAATGATCTCTTTGACCCCCCCCCCCCCCCCCTTTTAAGTAATGTCTTCCAATATTTGATTCGATAAACATACTGGCACGAAATAAGTAGTGCACTTAATTAGTTAACTTAATTTTGAATATCGCCTTTGTCTATCGGGCAAAATTTGAAAAAAGATGGCAAACCGCCCTTAATTTTCACAACCAAGCCGAAACCCAAAGAGAATTAAGATATGTTTTAAAATTGTCTTTGCCCAAACCTCAACAATATAATACTCCCAAACCAAACCATTGAGATATCTACTTTCACCTTGTTCCCTCTATGCTTTGGTACTCTGAGACCAATCATAATTTCTAAAGTGCAAAGTGCAATAAGCAATTCTGACATATTTTTTTACATACACAATGCATGGAACTTCGTCATGTCTACGACTACATAAGGCGCCCTATACTTGATGTTGGTCTTGGAGAAAGCAGCAATACGACCGAAATATGATGCAACAGCAAAAACAGTGCATATTTTGTTACAAATCAGCAAGTTTAATAGATCGTGGAAGAGCCGCGTAAACAACGAAAAGTTACTATTGCACAGCACATGTCCAATATTTAGTACATTCAGAATATCACGCGTAAAACCTGGTTGACATTCGCACAAACCAGGGAAGCGTGGCATGAGATGAAGGAGCTCTGTACTCCGCTGAAACAAGGCTGCTGGTGATGATGATGATGAAAGCATCCAGATAGGGTGATTTACTCACGTGCTTTGGCGTGCATGTGGACGTAATGAACACACGGCTACAGATCAAGCTATATCGTTCCAGTTTATACTGATGTCGCATTGTATAGGATTTCCGTACAATGCGTGGTCAGTTTATACCGGAAATGTATGGCTTGAGGTGTAGATTGTGATGCCTATAATAACGTTTCCACTGTTGGCACACAATCTGGAATCTACCACGCGGGCCTATTGTGGGTTGGTGGATGTCACATGTCTTCACATTTTTTGTTCTGTGACATACCGGTTTCCTCACGATGTTTTCCTTCACCGTTTTGAGAGCAGTGGTGATGAAACATAAAGTAAAGCGCCTGTCTAAGTTCGAACCCACGACCACCGACACGACAACTAGTAATTTGGGGCTGTTACCACTGGGCCACCACTTCCCTCAGCTCACAATACTTCAGCTACGCGCAGATAAAGTGTCGTCAAGCGTTGGTACCACCGCTTGACGACACTTTATCTGGAAAGGTCTAAAGTCGACGGAGCAGACATTATAATACCCAGTATACCCATTCATCTGGGTAGTCGCAAATGGACCAGTAGCCCAGGTTCGCACGGGGGGGGACTTTTTATCGCGGCGATTTTATTTCGCTTATTGTATTTTCGACGCTCTGGTTAGCGCCGAGAGAATATCCCACAGTGTGTGTTCTTAACGCGCTGGGATACGCGCTGGATGCGTTCTGTTGGATTCTCAATGCTCGGCTCAATACCGAGAGTTGAAAATACAGTGTTCGAAAAAAAATCGCCGTGATATTATAACGTCCGTGCGAACATACGCTAAGTGTACGAGAGTTTACAGTTCTATTCCAAACGTCTACAGGTTAGTTAATTTTTACTTTATTATAACCAATATCTCCACATAGAATAGTTACTGGAATATCTAAGTAACTTCACAGTAGGTACCTCCATGGCGAATGTCACAACGTGGGCGTTTATTTAAGCGTATTCATGTAATAGCTACAATTATAAAATAACTGAGAGTTTGGACCCGAATGTAAGAAAATAATTCAATTGAGCAAGTTCTAAGATTTATATTGAAACATACTACTTTAGAGTAGCTCACAAAGCTACATATGTTAGGGTGGTACACAGTAGTGATGTCATAAAAAAAATAGAGTGCTCATGGCCAGGGGCCATATCCGAAAATAATACATATATGTTCCGCGATACTTTTAGAGTAATATTTTATTTTATTTATTCTTGAAACTTTTTGAAAAAGGTTTCAAAAATACTATCTATATTTCAACACGGCTTTTTCACATTGTTTTTTTACTCTTCTTTGAAATCTTCTCTCAGACATAAAATAATCATCTTCCTATCATTAATTCAAGATACAAACATTTTGATCGAAAAGAAGGAATTTAACTTTGAGTGATACAGAGTCGAAATTTTCGAATCAACTATTTTATGATATTGTGCAAGCCTACATTCCGCCTAGGTTTTTTAAATAATTTAGGAACCAGGTAGTAAAAAAACATGATTTGAAGTAGAAACGACTCTGTATCACTCGAACATAAATTCATCCTTTGCGAACAAAATTTTTTCATCGTGAATTAATGATAGGAAGATGATTATTTTATGTAATATTCCATAATAATGAAAATTGCTAAAAAATAATGAGAAAGAATTGTGGAAAAATAAAATAGATTGTTATAAATAAACCGGTTCACAAAAAATAAAAAAATTATAAGTCGAAAACTATCAACAATCGCGGAACATACATGGGGTATTTTCTGGGCATGAGGAATCAATTTTTTTTATGACTTCACTCTTTGAACCAACCTGTATAAACATATTTACTCTAAGAAAAATCATGGTACAGACTTGCATCACTGCGACGCCTCGAATTCTAGGAAGTGGCTTTTACATCGTGGTAGTACCAAAGTGACATCAAAGAGGGAAGGTGCTTCCATTTCTACCTCTTAAACAGTAGCTTATTGATATTGCGAGCGTACTTTTTAATCAATTACTGCACAAATATATTGGTTGGTAGAATATTATCTTTATACGACAGTAATTTAATTACAAACTCAAATATCCGCCACTGAACAAGTGAACATGAGACGAATATGTGATTGAAGTCTGTTGTTACAAAAGAAAATATTTATCAGGTACCCTTGCTCGCGATTTCGTCTGCGTTTATTTTGTATTTCATCATTTTTAACACAAAAGTCGCATATTCCGATTGCCAAGTCATAAGGTCTCGAGTTCGAACCCAAGGCACGCACCTCCGACTTTTCGGATTCATGTGCGTATTGTATAATTATCACTTGCTTAAAGAAACGGTGAAGGAAAACATCGTGAGGAAACCGGCATGCCTGAGAGATATTTCTCGACGGCGTGTGAAGCGAAGTCAGAGGCCCATTAAAACTCTAACACCAGGTTACTCACTAACCACACGAAAAGAAGAAAAACACAAATGTCCAGGATAAAAAGTAACCTAAGTCCTTCCTTCTCCTATTCTTTTATTTACTTAATTATTTTTCTTTAATGCCGACCAACAATTTTTTACACTGTTTAAATTATAAAAATCGGCCAAGTGCGTGTCGAACCACGCACAATCAAGGGTTCCGTAGTTGGGATGAATTTGTCCCAAGATCAAACTAAATATTGTAGTTGAAAAACATGTTCTCCCATACCTTCCAACTGCAAATGAAAGTTTGTACGTACAATATAGAGAGATTTACCATGTTATTTTAAAACCATTGACTTCTAAAAGGTTTTCCTATAATCTATGAGTAATGAACCATTATACGTATTTTAAAAAAAATAGGCTCATTAGTTTCGGAGACAAGGTAGGGGACTGGTCAATTTTCATTTTTTTTTTTTCATTCAGAGCAAATTCGCTGTGACAGACGGACAGACAGGCGCCCAGACACAAGATTGATCCTATAAAGGTTCCGTTTTTTTCTTTTGAGGCGCGGAACCCTAAAAACAAAATAATTACAATCGGTTCAATGGTTTAGGTATGTAAAAGGTAACAGACAGACATAGTTAGTCACTTTCGCATTAATAATATAAATAAAGTACGGATAATCAATAAATACAATTATAAGAAAAGTCAACTTATTCCTTGTCAGGACACCCTTTAACCCATGGTTCGGAGCGAGAGTGCATGGGAGGCCGTCACCTCCTTCTGCGAAGCAGTTATGTTCGCGAAGGAGGAGGCGGAGCGTGCGAGGGAGATGCAAGCTGCACGCCCTCGCGGCCCTAGTCGCCGCAGGAGACGCCCCGGGCGTCGGGAGTCGAGAGCCGACTTCCGGCCACCGTAGGCGCGGGCTTGCGGACGGTGAGCAATGGGCAGCTCGCCGTCCGATAAGGACCAGGCCCGTGTCGACGGCGCGTTGTGTTCCACGCGCGCCTCAAAGAGATGTCAGCACCAACCGACGGGGTAGAAAGACCAATGCCTGCTGGGGTTGCGGGTTTGTCCGAAAGGGATATCGCGGCCCCGGCACACAGGCAACGGAAGGAACACGGGTGGGTTTTAGTCAGTAAAAGTCTGACACACCCTCTCGCTCTGCCCAGAGCGGGAAAAGTCATTTGATGACTTCCCATCCTCAAAAAAAAAAAAAAAAGGAGAAAGGGATGCCGGGAGCCGTCGCGGAGGGCTCAATTTAAATGTAGGTTTTTCTTAGCGAATACAGCATTATAAACTGTGAAAATAAAATCTGATGTATATTTTAATAAGATTTATTAGTATATGCGTTGATTTTAAAGTTAAAGCATTTTTATTTTTTTGTTCTCGGTTACAAATACCTATTCACAAAAAAATTAAAAGGTTGCAAACTACGTAAAGCGACAAGACCACCTGAAAACACTACTATACTTTGTTTTACAGTGTTTTATAACACGGTTTTAAACCTAATGTCGTTTAACGTCCGCGATGGTTAACTTTAGCGCAAACGTAATGCCGGCAACCCTCCCGGAGGATTTACTTCCAATATGTATGGCGGCATGGCATTATTAACTGAAGAATGAAAGCTTAAAAACTAGGATTAACATTTCTGTCAGTCTGTCTGTCTGTCTGTCCGTCTGTCTGTCCGCGGCTTAGCTTAGAGACGGTTAGTACTAGAAAGCTGTAATTTGGCATATGTATATACGTACATATTAATCACGCCGACAAAGTGGTAAATTAAAACATAAAATAAAAAAAAATTTAGGGTACCTCCCGTACACGTAAAGAGGGATGTTTTTTTTCTCATCTATCCCAAGGTGTGGGATATTGTTAGAAAGGTCATTCAAAAATATTGTGAGTGAGTTTGCGAGAATAATTTTTGGATTCAGGGATCCGTTTGCGAAATATTAAGCTTTTAACTGCAAATTTTTGTTAGAGTCCAGTGTCCCCCCCCCCCCCTGCCAGCTAAATGGTTGTACTTGGATTTGTGAAAAAGTTCACAGCAGTAGTATATGTATAACGAAATTAAAAGGAAAACTATCACAGCTAAGTAGGCTGTACAGGTTAACGAGTAATAATCGACCAATTTAAATTTGCAGTTTGAAAAACATGTTCTCCCATACATTCCGGATCATGTTTTTCAAACTGTAAGTTTTCCTAAAATTAATAAAATAAAATTAATAAATTCCCTTCCTTCCCCAATAAATTGGTGACAGTTACAGGTTGGTTACTACCTGAGTCATAACATTTATTTTATTTTATATATATATTTTTTTTTTCTTTTTTAACATGAATGATTAATACAGATAGCTTTCTCTTATCAGCTATTATTATCAAAAATTGGTTTGATTACGATATCTTCAAGTCATTATATACGCTGTTATACATATATAAATATTTTGGTGCTATTGTTGTGATGTAATCATAAGAATATTGTCAAGAAAGAAATCTGCCAAAAATTTCGCCATTTATATTTAAGTCCCATATAATTAGGCGGCGAGCCTTTTGCCACCAACCGGACACAAATCCAGAGTCCAGGCTGCTACTGCGAAATTCCTTACACACTAACACACAAAAACCCGATAACACTTTGCCCGATCTAGGAAACGAACCTAGACCTCATGGTTAGCAGTAACTTTTCCGATCCACTAGATCAACGAGGCAGGTATCTTCAAGTACCTACAGTAGAAGGTATTCCCACGTTCATATTGACCTGTGACCAAATAAAAATAGTACACAAATAATAGTCTTGTTTTAGGTTCTTCAAAAGTAATTTGTCAGTAATGATTTTTCATCAATCTTACTGATTTAAAAGCATTTGTGTCCAGAGTACCATGCAATGTAGTGCAATGTAACGTAGTGTAGTAACATGCAACATTTTACCGTATTGCACAGCAGGGGCATAATCTGACATTCACTGAGTCAAACTTACAGGAAGGAGGTAGAACGGCCGGTAGAGCTTCTGGCTCAGTAATAACAAGTCAGGTTCAGGTACGCTTGCCGGGGTTGGTCTGTGGATGGGTGACCACTTTTACATACCGAGACTCCGTGCCTCGGAGAGCACGTTACGCCGTTGGTCCCGGCTGTCATTCGTAGATGTTAGACAGTAGTTACGGGTCGTCAGAAGCCCGAAAGTCTGACAACCAGTCTTACCAAGGGATATCGTATTACGCAGTACTGAGTTATAGAAGTCAGACAGGCAGTCGCTCCTTGTAAAATATGTACTGGTATTCAGCTGCATCCGGTTAGACTGGAAGCCGACCCCAATATAGTTGAGAAAAGGCTAGGCAGTTCACTGAAGCAAACTTACAAAAGTGAAACAGTTGTGTGAAACATTTTAGATCTAGGTACGTTAGTGTTATATATCTATATGACAATCGCAGCAGATACGAATCAATAATCCATCTAACTTCTGTAATTATCTTCGGGGCTAATTGCAAATGTTCCGCCTAATATTTGAACATAGCATAGCATATAAGGGAAAAGTAATTATATATTAAAAAGGTATAATGTTTTTGTTTGTTTGTTTTAAAAAGGTAAACTCTGGAAGTATTGATCCGATTACAAAAATTATTTCGCTGAAAGAAAGCTATACACTATAGCCGAGTGCCAAAGGTTTTTTTTTTATGTTAGATTAAGAAACACGCGAGCAGAAGCTAATATGTAAATTAGTACATAGGAACTTTAATTTAAATCAAGCATACTAATATTATTTGATAGAAAACTCAAACTCAAAGAATTTATTTCGAATTTATTTATTTAAAAACATTTACAGGCACTTCTGAATTGTCAAGGTGTCAGTCAGTCAGAAATATGAAGTTAACTAACTTCCCATTCACTAACTGCCCATTCCAAAGCGTAGTAGGTACCTATGGAGAAGAACAGGCAAGCAACTCTATTGCTCATCTCATTGTTACAAAAATATCAGTTACATCATTAATGTTGAATTTATAATTATATGTGAGAACGATGTTAAAAATAAGACGCACATGTTAAAAGCGTCCAGAGTACAGCAAATAAAAACAAAATAAAATACAATTCAATAATAAAATAATTAAAATAAGCCAGCTGTTTATAAAAGAAACTCATTAAAGAAATTGAACTGGATCATTTAGTTCTACGGAAGAATAGACAAAATTACCGATAAACAATCACAATCTGTCGTTTTTTAATTGAATTTTTTTCAATTTCTTCCGTCGACAAAACACGTTTCTATAGCGGTCATGATACGCGTGCAGGACGTCCGCTGCTAGCTACTAAACGTATCTCCTTTGACCAGAAGCAGCAGTGGACGTCTTCCACCTAATTATGATGGTGAAGATTTAATTATAACACAATATGGAATATACCCGCGGTCCCCACCTGCCAAAGTATGGCGAATTTACACTCAGAATTGTTCGATACAGCGGTCTATCCAACCGGTATCCAGCCGTACTTCCTTCGCTAATTTAAAAACATCTCAAGTGTCTTTATTAGATTAACTAATGCGAACTCTATCGTGTACGGAATAGGGTACATATTATAAAAGAATCGATCGACAGTCTAAAAGAAAATTCTTGCTCGACAGAGGACAGAGGAAAAGCCGGGAAAACTCTAGAACAAAAGAAGAACTCTTCTATTTCAGGATTTCATAGGTATAACATAAAATGAGTTATGAAGGAAGGTACCAGTGCTACTGGTAAGTAACGAAAACAGCGCAGCAAGGGTAAAATTACTTTCTGCTTTCAATGTTGCGGGTTCGATTCCCGCTTTCTAAATATTATAGCACCTACGTAGTTGTTGTGATTATATTATAACAGTTCGATAATCTAAGATTCTGTGTCTCAAAATTCATGAGAGTTTGGTGTCCATTGTACACCATCATTCCATCATACACTATTTCACAATTATTTTTATCAATTAAATCAGAAGTTGATACATCTCATCTGCAAAACAATTTCCATTCGCCCAGCCAATACCCTGAAATCAGTTATGCGTCAAGCTCTCGGCGTATTTAATTTAAGATTTGGTCCATCAGCAATGCGAGTGGCCTGTGACCTTTCGACGGCGCCCCCTGGACCGGAGGTGCCGGCTTCCTGTGCCGGACCGGCACAGCCGGCCGCCGGCCAACCCGCTTCCGCCCGACTTCGCTGAGCCTCCAAATCATTATTGATACAAAATAAATTAACTATTTCACTCACCTATGACATTCGTCTCAATTTGTTGCTACTTCTTTCATAGTCGTGTCTGGAATTGGTAGTAGGAAATTAGTTTTCAGTAATTTGTTGGGTAACTACCTTATTTTTAACCGACTTCAAAAAGAAGGTTATACATTCGTCCGTAGTTATTTTTTTATAATACCTAAAGCAAAAGAAAATATGAGAAGCATTAGGCGTCACAAAAGCATAGAAACTGATTTCAGTACTTAATAGTTTGGGTTGATCGCACACTACGAGGAGCAACCACACGCCTACTAACGGCCGAGCCTACTAACGTCCCTGAAAACTTCAAAAACTCATCTATTTACTAAACGATCCCGCCAATTTTATTTCCCGCCTTAATATTGCCATATTTTATCACGGGTCTGGAACGTTCAGAATCCAATAACTTTGTCTATGACAATATTCCGGAGTGAGACCAAAATAGATAGGCCGGAGTTGTTCTTTGTAGCAGCCCCTAAATAGAGTGCGTAATAGGAAGGGGAGGCCTGGAGGGCGACCCTCGGCCCGCGCATGCGCGCACACACCTACCGCACTAATATCGGTTTTATTACAACGGTTTTGTTGTTCTTCTCGTGTTAATTTTATTTTGCGAAATTAATTGTGACCTTAATATCAGTGTATTAATAAGACGAAACATCCTAAATTATTCTATTAAATTACAGAATTTCAAAGACCTTTCCAGAGACTACAATGTAGGAACTATTTTTTTTTTTAACTGCACCTTTTGGAGTCTAACGGTAAAGTCAAGAACAAAGGAAGATGCCTGTTGCCTACTGAAAAGTACTTTAGTAATCACTAAATAAACTTTGATTAATATTCCGGGTAAATAATTTTCTATAAATGAAACAGTAAATGAGTTTGTGGAGCGAGCTGCGAGCTCTGTTTACAGATGTAGGCAGGAGGGTGGCCGTGGCACCCGCGCGGCAGATGTGCTCTGCACGTGGCGAGCCGTCGGCCGAGCGCTGCGCACAATGGAACGCAATTCACATCCAATATGGCCGCCGCTGGGGAACTTTCCCGCTCTTTTCACTGACGTTTATTATGTTGACGTAACAGCCGACATTATAATTTTAATTAAAAGTAAAGCAGTATCTAGTATTTAGCTGATTTAGCTTGTTTTATAAAAATCTTGATGATTCTTTATGAAGTTCTTTATTCACGGGTTTGATGACTTACATTCTTTTCCGCAAAACTTTTAGTTTTTGAGCGTCTTTTAATTGATTAATTAAACTTGCTTACCTTCTTGACAATGTCTTTAGGTACCAACATTAATTAAACAATTCCGGAACTGAGTTACAGACAAAGAGACTCTGGCTTGGATTTGGCGTGGATTTGAAATCTCTAGCAACTTAAATAAGTTCTTGTTTCTGTTCTGATACCCCTGGTTGAAGACTGAAGCTTAACACTTTCGACTCCACCCACTTTTCATAAAACTCATACGCCATGCCACCATACATATTAGGAAGTGAAACCTCCGGGAGGGTTGCCGGCATTGCGTTTGTGTTAAAGTTAACCATCGCAGACCGTCAACGAAAACCATTAGGTTTAAAACCGTATTATAAAACTCTGTAAGACGAAGTGAAATTGTGTTTTTCAGGGGGTCTTGTCAGTACACGTAGTTTTCATTTTTTTTTTTGTGAATATTTGAAACCGTGAACAAAAAAAATAAAAATTAAACGCTTAGATTTTAAAACCGATTTTCCCACCCGTACGCAAAATACGCGTTTAGACGTGGAGTTGCGGATACCAGCCCGTATTACCTACCTATTACCTCGTACTAATAAATCTTGTTAAAATATACATCATATTTTATTTTCACGGTTTATAATGCTGTATTCGCTAAGAAAACCCTACATTTATAAATGGGCCCTCCGCGAGGGCTCTCGGCATCCCATATGCGAATAGGTGAACCCCCCGGGACGGTACCCGGCACTGAACGTGTTAAAGTTAGACAAATAGTCATAAGCTGGCAGTTTCTGTGGCGGTATACTGCAGGAACTGTCTGCATGCTGTATGTTTACATTATGTCATGTGTCAAAACTGGTCAAACGAATAGGGTACCACTTCTGCATGACCAAGTTTTCTTTGTAATTCTAGCAGGAATCAGAGCAGGAAGATGTAGTGTGAGACTGTAGTTCAACCATCGAAAGACAGAACTTTGTGAAGCCTCTGCGACAGAACGGAATGTCTTCGATAAGACTCATCTCCAAAAACCCAGATAATATTCGCGATAGGTCGAAATTCTTTAGTGTGAATACATGTTCATACATCATAATTCTACCGTGATTGTCATGCTGTTGAAGATAGTGCTGATCTAACTTCAGCCTGAAGGCCGCGCTCGGTAGCGATACTGGTCCACCTTTTGGTTAGTCACTTTGGACCAGTATCGCTAACGAGCGCGACAGCGATATCGCTTATATCTGAATAGGCCTTTACACTAAGAAGACGACAGCAACAAGAGTAATTATCTGTGACATTTGACCACGGCCACTGAGAGGTGATATTATTTTAAACAGCTGCCGAAACCAGCTACTCACTTAGATCATCAAGGCCTATGATAATGAGATTCTATATGGAATAATATAGATGAAGTTGCAAATAATTTTACCCACCTCAATTTTTAGGGTTCCGTACCCGAAGGGTGCTAAACGAATGAAGGGGTCTGCTAGGACCGATGCCTGCCGGGGTCGCGGGAAAGTCCGAAAGGGATACCGTGGCCCCTGGCAACTGAAGGAACACGGTGGGTTTTAGTCAGTAAGAGTCTGACACGCCCTCCCGCTCCGCCCAGAGCGAGAAAAGTTATTTGATCACTTCCCACACAAAAAAAAAAGTTTGCCAAATTAAACTTATTACTAAGTCCCTGTGGTCTGTCTGTCTGTCAGCGGGCTGTATCTCATGAACCGTAATAGGTAGACAGTTGATATTTTCACTGGTTGTGTATTTCTATTGCCGTTACAAAAACAAACAAAATTAAAAGGGGTCCATACAAGAAGCGGGTTTTTTCTTCGTTGTTTGCTAAATATTTTACGGTGGTACGAAACACTTCGCGTGCGAGTCCGACTCGCACTTGGCCGGTTTTTTCTACTGCTAAATATACCCAAATCTTATAATCTTATAATCAATTAAATCATTTAGATTTTAAATCTGGTATTAAGTCTGCTATGAAATCACTATCTTGAAAATCTAACACATAATATTATTATTGTATGTAGCTATTTAGGGAATAACTGTTTCATTAAGATTGAAGACTCCAGTGAATTAGATCCCAATTGTAGCGAAATAAGCGTTCATTTACATAAAGGTAACAACAAGATGTTATTTATTTTATAATATTGAGTAATGTAAGTTCTCCGAAAGACACAACACCTAGGAGCTGTAACATAGGAAAGATCGGAGATCACAAACTGCGACAATCGACAATCAACGATGAACTCAGCTATGAACGTCACCGAGCCAAAACTCATGGTACTTGTCTGCGAATGGATTAAATTCCCTTCTAAAAGGAGATTTCTGATCACCAGCAGGTTCTTTTTATAAAAGCTATTCGAAGATCCAATCCAAATTGAACAAAAAGGTCAGTTTTATTAAGGAGTTAACATTGTGACCGATAAAATTAGATGGGATAGGCAGTGGTCATCCCATAGCACATGGGACCCGGTATCACAAGCAAGTTGTAGATGTTATCAGGCAGGTCGGTCGTAAAGGATTTAGTAACATCAGTCTTATTTAAATCTTCAGGGAGAACCGATGTGCTGATGTTCGAAAATGCGCTCCTGATTAGGTAATACTGGTTCTTATTTAAATCGATTTAGAATATCTAAAAACCAGGTAGGTATTACGGGTTCTCTCGGCGCCTACAAACAGATCCTATCAGGACATCAGAAGCATAACTAAATAGCCAATTCTGTCATTCCTTGGCTTTTGGAAACACATAAAAATATGTAGCTAGAAGCCATTATTGTGACATTTCAAACGCTATAACTAAATTAAAAACCTCATTAGTATAATACTTATTTACCCAATGAAACGTAAGTAGGTATTTCAAATTTCATCCAGGATGTTACAAAGCTCAAAATACACATTTCTTCAATAATAAATATTTCTAATAATGCAAAGTAGGTAGTCATTCGGTATTTACCTACACCGATTCTGTTAGTCGCTCGACCACGGCCGCTCGTCATTACGCCGACGGTCAACCGGTTTGTGATCGCATCAGAAAAACAGCTACCCCGGTACCACGAGACTCCGCAAACCAGCTATACGACAGAGTTTCTGAACGATTTGATGGAAATTAAAAGGGTAATAGAGGTCTCGCGGTAGAGGGTGGCCGATATGCGCGATCGTGGAGAGCGCCACAATTTCGGTGTCAAAAATTTATATAACGCTGCGAATTTAAAACGCATTCGTCCACTACGGTATGGCACAACGAGCTGGCGGTAGTCAGCCAGGACGCTTTGAGGTGCAGCAGCACGCAATGATATGATAGGTGCACGCGTTCGATGCTTATCGTGCAAGATCGTTATGATTTTCCTCCTTGTCATCATGCAGTAATCCTTCCATAAAGTCCTAACAGTTAATTCTAAGATCTGGCCGCTACGGACAAAGTTGAACGAAGAGCAACTTTTACTCATTTTCCCAGCTCTTTATTTCTTTTAGGTTGCTCATTAGCATTTTTATAAAATACAACGCGAAGCTTTGATTACATTTATGATAGCGTGTTGATGTAAAATTAAGTGTATGTACTAGGTTTATGCAGGAGTTATAAAGAAAGAACAAAAATCACGGTGAACATTTGGAATTCATCAATCAAAAATCATAAATAAACTAAAAACAATCGCCAAATATATAATTCACAAAAAAAAAAATTAGACGCTGTCAACACTAAAGTGGATAGTTTAAAAAAATAATCTGGTCTAATTATTTCTTCAGTGAAGTGAATAATTTTGTTCGTCATTTGAGCCCCAAAGTTGCTGCAAGTCGGGTATCTAACTCAGCATGTGCTAGGGATTGTACCCTTTTTTTTTTTGAGGTTGGGGAAATCATCAAATGACTTCTCCCGCTCTGGGTGGAGCGAGAGGGCGTGTCAAACTTTTACTGGCTAAAACCCACCCGTGTTTCTTCCGTTGCCTGTGTGCCGGGGCCGCGATATCCCTTTCGGACAAACCCGCAACTCCAGCAGGCATTGTACCCTGGCGCTGCTATTTTGCTGGACTCGAGTTCTCAAGGAACCGAAAACGAGAATAGTGAGAACGACACGATATCGAATATACTTATTATACAAGTGTTTACGTAAAAGGGCTTTTCATAATATGAGATCATGCTCTTTGCTTATCCAGGTAAGTTAATTTACACCACTGCTTTTGAAGTCATCAGTCAATGCTTCTTGACTGTCAGCCAGCTATTTAATTACGCAACACATTTTCGTGAACGATTACGACTAATCTGTTTCATTTTGACAGTTCAACAACATTCATTGCGTTATTTACGTTGTCGAACAGATATTTTTTTCGAATTTATGAATCAATGGATTAGCAATCTGTTTCAAAACAATTCAGATTCTGATTGATCAGATCAGATCATTCTCATGAAAATTAAACAGATTAGCCGTAATCGTTTACGAATATGTGTTGCGTAAATAAATAGATAAAACCTGCTAGAGATTGTCTAATCTAAAAATGCACGCCCCTCCACTGCTTATTGCATATCTACAGATTTGTAACGTTTTTAAAGAAATTTCAGTGGAGGGCGTGCACTTTTAAATTAGACGATCTTTACCGCTGTCATGCGAAACCGAAGACCTAATGTAACAATCATGCCGTATATGAGAATTTATCAAAAAAAAACTGATACTTCTGTGCGAAAGTTAGTTCAGGCAAACAATAACTCCTCTCTCTTTTTTTACCGACTTCCAAAAAGGAGGAGGTTCTATGTTCGTAGCGTAAGTATGTGTTTTTTTATGTATGTCCACCGATTTCTCCGTCAATTGTGAAGCGATTTTGAAATTTATTTTGTGTTTGAAAGGGTATGCTCTCGAAATGGTCCCGTATATTGCTTGGATAGCTTTTGAGTTAGCTTCAATTATACGTATTTTTCCCACTAAGTACGTATACACTCAGCAGCACAGAATGTGGCCCAAACATAAACAACCCGATATCAACTGAATTTTACTAACGCGTATGGCAACTTGCAGTGGCAGATTGTTACTATATTTGTTAATGTTAATTTAAGATGGTAAGCACGAAAAAAAAATCGTTTCTTTAAAAATTTTAACACTTTGCTTGAATTCCTTGCTGAAACGCGTAGAAGACGGGTAAGTTAAAAGGTGATATTAAATTTGCCGTGCATTTAAAGTCTATTGTTTTATTTTTTAATTAATCTGCACTCATGTTTGCTACCAGAATAAAACAATAATGCCTCTTAACTTCAGCTCAAGTCGCTCAAGCTGTGTTACTTAGGAATCAAGGGCGAACACAGCGAGAAATCGCTGCAACTTTAAATGTACCGCGTACAACTCTCAGGTACACATTAACCAGATAAGATCCGACTGGTCTGTATACGAGGAGACTGAGAAGTGGCGGAATTGGGATGTCCTTCACCACACAATCCTCACTTTTGAAAACTTCATGAAAATCTATTTTGAAAACGCCAAAAACAGTCAAGAAATAGTCATAAATAGTCACCAAGGTTAAAAAAATAGTCGCATCACACAATCCTCACCTCAGTGCAAGCAAACGGCTGGGAGTACCGACTTGGTTTCAATTCCAAAAAATAGTCAAGAAATAGTCATAACATAACGCTATGCCAAATCTCGAAAATAGCCAATAAGGGATTCCAGAGATATGAAGGGGTCTTGGTGAGGATTACGTGGCGAGCCTTTCTCGCCACAATCCTCACCTGATTACCGCGGAACGCCTAGGTTTTTGAATTTGAATTTTGTGTCAAAAAATAGTCAATAAATAGTCGTCTCCAACTATGATAATTTCGACCTGGTTTACTATGTAGAAGTATGTTAAACTTCCACGTAAACTTCTACATACATTTTGTTTTGGTACAGTCGCGAACAGTAAATTTGTCTATTTTAATAGTGTTATGTTGTTGTGTGTAATGTTGTGTTAATTTAAAACAGTAATAAAATATTATAGTTACTTACGTATAATTTTTTTTCTGTCAAAGTTTAATAAATACCTACCTACCTGTACATAATATTCCTCCAATTTTTCCGGTTGGCTTTATGAGACCAAATAAATGTCTTTATTTCAGATTAATTTTATTATAGTATGAGTAATTAAGACTATCTATCTACTTATATATTACGTACAGCTAGGTAGGTATTTATTAAACTTTGGTTGGTGGGTGGGTTGGTGGTATCTTGGTTGGTGGGTAGGTTGGTGCGTAGGTTGGTGGATAGGTTGGTGCGTATGTTGGTGCGCAGGTTGGTGGATAGGTTGGTGGGTATGTTGGTGGGTAGGTTGCTGGGTAGGTTGGTAGGTAGGTTGGTGAGTGGGTTGGTGGTAGCTTGGTTGGAGGGTAGGTTGGTGGGTAGGTTGGTGAGTACGTGGTAGGTAGGTGGGTAGGTAGGTTGGTACTAGGTTGGTAGGTAGGTCAGTGGGTAGTATGGTGGGTAGGTTTGTGGGTAGGTTGGTTAGTGGGTAGGTTGGTGGTAGATTGGTGGTAGGTTGGTTGGTGGGTAGGTTGGTGGTACATTGGTGGTAGGTTGGTGGGTAGGTTGGTTGGTGGGTAGGTTGGTGGTAGGTGGGTTGGTGGGTAGGAAGGTTAGGAGAGAAAATATTAAAGATAGATCCCCCTTTTAAACTTAATTTTCAAAAAAAAACATGAACTTCAACTTTAAAAGGGGGTCTGTTTTTAATATTTTACATGTTATTAAAACGGGCGGTCACATGCCCATGGGCGACTTTGTATAACTACGGAGACATAAAAATGTGATACCAAGGAGCTGGTCTGATGGTGGAGCACGAATACGGCCAAAGGTAGTCCTCAACTAAATAAGATAGCGTCGTTGAGTTTGAACTCGTTGGTTTTGTCTTGACAAGAACTATATCCCAAGATAGTGTCCAGGGTCTGATGATGGAGCAGGAAAGTGGCTATCGGAACTCCTCAAGCAAACAAGATAGCACCATCGTATTTGGACTCATTGGTTATGTATTGAGAAGTGCTAGTACATTAGGTAGTGTCCAGGATCTGATGATGGAGCTCGCCATACGATATCCTTAATTAAACAAGATAACCTCCTTATGTTTGGGTTACTTTGTACCAACCAACCTATCCACCAAGCTACCCACCAACCAACCTATCCACCAACCTACCCACCAACCAACCGATCCACCAACCTACCCACGAACCAACCTACCCACCAACCAACCTACCCACCAACCTATCCACCAACCTACCCACCGATCAACCTATACATCAACCTACCTACCAACCAACCTACCCACCAACCTACTAACAATCTATCCACCAACCCACCCACCAACCTATCTACCAACCTACCCACCAACCTACTAACAATCTATCCACCAACCCACCCACCAACCTATCTACCAACCTACCCACCAAACTACCTACTCACTAACCAACCTACCCACCAACCAACCTACCCACCAACCAACCTACCCACCAACCAACCTACCCACCAACCTACCTACCCACCAACCAACCTACCCACCAACCTAGGTAGGTATTTAATAAACTTTGACAGAAAAAAAAATAAACGTAACTACAATATTTTATTACTGTTTTAAATTAACACAACACTACACACAACAACATAACACTATTAAAATAGATTTACAATTTTACTGTTCGCGACTGTACCAAAACAAAATGTACGTAGAAGTTTACGTGGAAGTTTAACATACTTCTACATAGTAAACCAGGTCGAAATTATCATGGTTGGAGACGACTATTTATTGACTATTTTTTGACACAAAATTCAAATTCAAAAACCTAGGCGTTCCGCGGTAATCAGGTGAGGTTTGTGGCGAGAAAGGCTCACCACGTAATCCTCACAAAGACCCCTTCATATCTCTGGAATCCCTTATTGACTATTTTCGAGATTTGGCATAGCGTTATGACTATTTCTTGACTATTTTTTGGAATTGAAACCAAGTCGGTACTCCCAGCCGTTTGCTTGCACTGAGGTGAGGATTGTGTGGAGACGTTCACCCCACAATCCTCACCAACTTATAGATGTATCTTCGGAATCTTAATGCGATTATTTTTTTAACCTTGGTGACTATTTATGACTATTTCTTGACTATTTTTTGGCGTTTTCAAATTTGATTTTCATGAAGTTTTCAAAAGTGAGGATTGTGTTGTGAAGGACACGAATTGGGTGCACTTCAGCACAAGATGACCGATTTTTGCACTCGCAATTTTAACAAATCGGTTCCTCACTGCAGTGGAGGTACGGCAGCGCCTACAAGCGGCCAGAGGGGTCAATGTAAGTGAGCGGACAATGAGAAGGAGAATAGAGGAACGGAACCTGCATGCTCAAAGACCAGCTCGAGGTCCAGAACACCTCCAGTACCCCCGTGTAGTTCGACTGCGGTTTGCTCGTGAACACGCAAATTGAATTCACACTCAGTGGAGTAAAGTTCTATGGACAGATGAATGCAGAGCAGCCTTACGAGCTCCAGACCGTGTGGAGAAGGCGCGGTGAGTAATTTCTGCCGATCACCACCAGGAAAACCGTCGGTTTTCATGGTGGGTCTGTTATGAATATGATTTAGTAAGGAATAAATTCGGACGCTCGCACAGGGTTTGCTGTATGTGAAGGTCGTCTTACAGCAGTGCAGTACGTTGAAGAGATCATTCAAGAATATATTTTACCTTACACGGGGTTAATTGGTAGAGAGGATTTTTTTTATGCAAGATAATGCCCGCCCGCACACAGCACATTTCGCACATTTCGTGGATAATTATCTTTTTTTGCTAAATTGGAGTGGCCAGCAAGAAGCCCAGACATGAATCCCATAGAACATGTATGGGACATGCTTAAAAAGCGAATCCGGTTAAGTCTCAACCCTCCTCAGACCCTCCATGATTTGAAACCCGCTCCGTCGGCTGCCTGGGACGAAATTCCCCAAGTAAACATTAAAAACATCATCCAGAGCTTTCCTCATCACATCCAAGCGGTGATCTGAGCTAGAGGTGGAAAAACACGTTATTAATTTTTAGTAAAATGTCTTTGTTTTGTGATTTTTTTGTAACAAAAAACCTTATTTTAATGTTTGTGTTAATTGCCATTTTTGTAATTTAGTGAAGTTTTAATAAAGTGTTCCATTTTTTTCGGAATTAGTAACTTTAATTTAGGTATCAGATCATCCTCTTAGTATTATAAAATATAAACCATGTCCTTCGTGTTTAATTTTGACAATAAACTACATAATACGCTTGGGCCAAATTCCGTGCCGCTGAGTGTATATGTTGGATGATATGATGATAATTTCCTGTCACTATTGTTTACATAGCAGGTAGTGGTATTCGAATTTATGTGGGGTAGGTACTACAACAAAAAAGTGTTTTTTTTTTTTTTTTTTTAAACCGGCTAAGTCGGTGTCTGGTTTAGAATTTTCGTTTTGTGCCACCGACTTCCGAAATTCAAGTTATTTTTCACTTGGTAGTGTTTTTTTTGGAAGTCGGTTGTTTGTCTCTCTATTCTGATAAGAAAACTACGGATTACAGCAAAATTTTCTTTATCGACAGCTTATCCGTTTGTTGAAAATTGATCCTAAAACTCTTGAAACGTTCACAAGCCGTGTAAATAATTTAAAAAGACACCAATATTTTGCGCACTGCGGAAGTAGGTATATCTACAAGAAACGAACTTGTATTTTTTTCTTTTAAATCTAGACTTTTCTTTTATTTCTCAGTGTTTACCTACCCTTTCTTTCGGGCTAACCTAGATTAGGTTGGAGGAACCGAGCATACATAAAAAGGGAATTTAGTTTCCTTTCTAAGAACTTAACTGTCCATTATCTCTCTTCTCCTATAACCAAGGTTTAGCAAAAGCTTTTGCAAGATGTTGTAGTCTGCAGTGCTGATGCTGCTTTTATCATTCACTAGATGTAATGGAACTAAGTACTTAGTATAATTATATCACAACTTTTTAAATTCCATTTTGGGGAAACTCTTGGCCTGCATCTCACCTGGTGGTAAGTGATGATCAGGCCGAAGGTGGAAGCGAGCTTCACCCGGAATCTTCAGCCACAGAGAAACTGGCTATCTTACTTCTAAATGTCGAAACATAATGCTGTTAACATTGTTGTTATGGCAACAGACTTAGATAAGATGGTGGTAGCTAGCCAGGCGGACTTGGAACAAGCCCTACCACCAACCAAACCGAGCAGAAAATTTTGCCCCCAGTGGGAATCGAACCCGGGACCTTTGGGTCTGAGACAGGTGGTCAGACCCAAACTTGTGGTCTGTGGTCTTACCACTAGACCACAGGGGTGGTTTCATCATGAATTCTAAGTAGTAGGTCTATGATTTGGCATAATTCCTCTGTCCACATTTAGAGTAGGTACCTTTTTTTTTTTTTTTTAAGGGTGGGAAATCATCAAATGACTTCTCCCGCTCTGGGCAGAGCGAGAGGGTTTGCCTGTGTGCCGGGGCCGCGTTATCCCTTTCGGACAAACCCGCAACCCCAGCAGGCATTGGTCTTTCGACCCCGTCGGTTGGTGCTGACATCTCTTTGAGGCGCGCGTGGAACACAACGCGCCGTCGACACGGGCCTGGTCCTTATCGGACGGCGAGCTGCCCATTGCTCACCGTCCGCAAGCCTGCGCCTACGGTGGCCGGAAGTCGGCTCTGGACTCCCGACGCCCGGGGCGTCTCCTGCGGCGACTAGGGCCGCGAGGGCGTGCAGCTTGCATCTCCCTCGCGCGCTCCGCCTCCTCCTTCGCGAGCATAACTGCTTCGCAGAAGGAGGTGACGGCCTCCCATGCACTCTCGCTCCGAACCATGGCCTGAACCAGGGCCGGACGCGAGAGATCGCCGCCGCCGATCGCCTCCGTGAGGACACGGCGGTGCTCCGCCCAAGCCGGGCAGACCTCCACCGTATGCTCCACCGTGTCCTCCGGGCGATCCACACAGTGGTGATACGTGTGAGGTTCCTAAAACTATAGTTTTACGTTTTAGTTAACTATTATAATAGGTAACTTATTTGTCGATCAAAATAAAAGAATATTCTCAACACAAAATGCGACACTGAAAAATCTTGTTCAAAATAAGTAACATTTGTTTTTCAATGAGTATTTTGTGACATTGTGTGCTAATTTGTCTTACGTAAGTTTCACGGAGCTCTGTGTATTTTTCCGAGAATTTATAGTAATGAATTATTTTACAGTAATATTGTTTATTTCGAAAATATTTCTTTTATCGTATTTTTTTATTTATTCCGAAAAAAGACCTAGATCAATAAGACTTAAAAAACTCACTGTATTAATTGTAAGACACGTACTTATTTTAAATATAACCCACCCACTTTCTTGTCGTGGGTGTCATAAACCCTAAAAAGGATTTGATTGAGAACAGTTGCCATTAAAGGGTCCAAGCAGACCCGACTCGACGGTGCGACGCGATTGTGGTAGAACAATTTCCATGAAGTTTTCATAGAAATAGTTCTACTAGAATCGCGTCGCCTGTCGCGTCGCGCCAGTCTGCGGGAGCCTTAAAGCTCGATGTCGATTCAGTTTTAGGTAATGATGATGATGAGATGATGACGATGAACTAGATTAATAAATTAATGTCCTGTCAAAGACAATTCAAATTATATATACTGAATCAAAAATCACATTACTTACCTGCTCGCATAATTTAAAAGGGTGCACGTTTTTAAACTTATTTCGACAATCCATTTTAAGGGAACGAGCACACGAACCAATCTAATTGCGTTGCAATGACGAAAATGGATCCGACTCTGATGATGAACGTCAAATTTGTAATCCGTGAAGGGAAGGGCTGAGGCAGCAGTAGTGGACATCGGTATACCTCCCGACAGCTGTATCTAAAGTAAAGGTTAGTTAGTACTTTGTATTAAAAACACAGATAAAACCAGCCGACATGAAAGGGTTCCGTATTTTTTTGAATACTTTAGAAAAAAAAACACGTTTCTTGTATGGCTATTTATCCCTTTAATTTTTAACTTAATTTATTTTTATTAATAGAAATACACAATCTGTGAAAAATTCATCTGTCTACCTATTACGGTTCATGAGATACAGCCCGCTGATAGACATACGGACGGACGAACATAGGAGGCTTAGTAATAGGGTTGCGGTGGCACCCTTGGGTACAGAACCCTAAAAACGTACATGCAAGGAGCAAGTGGAAACTTGAGGCGTAAGAAAAAGTAGCTCGGAGACTACCAAATCTATACATATTTATAACAAAGTCGTTTTTCACGTTTGTCTGTATGTCCGCGTTGTTCTTCTAAACCACGCAACAGATTTTGATGAGGTTTTCACCATCATTTAGAGAATTTATTCCAGAAGGTTTATATGTATAATACGTTAATATTAAAGTTACGTTTACCTAAGAAATCTCGATGTTTTGTCAAGTCGTAAAAATCGTGCGAAGCAGGAGCGGGCCGCTAGTAAGTAATATGTACGAGTATATCAATAACACATATAGCTATCTAAGTAGAAGAAGACTGTTGGTAAACAAAACAAGCGTGTATCTATTGTAGTGTCAATGAAATCAATTCTTAAACAATTTTTTTTTTTTTTAGTTGGGAAATCATCAAATGACTTCTCCCGCTCTGGGCAGAGCGAGAGGGTGTGTCAGACTTTTACTGACTAAAACCCACCCGTGTTCCTTCCGTTGCCTGTGTGCTGGGGCCGCGATATCCCTTTCAGACAAACCCGCAACCCCAGCAGATTCTTAAACATTACGTTGCAATATTGTCGCGTCAAACACCGACCGTAACAACAATCAACTCATAGTGATTTGCATTTTCCGGAGCGAGTGCGAAAACTGATAGACACGTTTTCATTGATGAATTGAATAATAGCTTTTCTTTACAAATACAATATTTTTATTATAACACACATAACATCACGCCTGTATCCCCGAAGGGTTAGGCAGAGGTGTACCTATAGTACACCCACATTTCGCCAGTTATGTTGAAGTCCCATGTAATAGCGGGCGAGTCTATTGCCATTAATTATTTGTCATGTCTTGTCATATTTTGTGACCTTAACACATGTAGCCTTCAGGGTTACAAACCTTTTTTTTGTTGGATCTCCTTTTGGATACTGTCCACCTGGACTACATGTAGTTCTTATCAATGGAAATACGTAAGGCTTCCATTGATGAGAACCGCATGTAGTCCACATTTGCAGTCTTCAAGACTTCAGTACACAAGTAGGGTCCGGGATCTCTAATACGAGTATGCACCATGCTCCTCTTGGGCTGCGCTAACATGCATAAACTACGAATCCACATATTGTTCAGTTTCTTTGAAGTAGTCAGGTTACAATAGAAACAATTTTATTTCTATTGCTCCAGTAATTCTCCAAAACACGGCTATCGTACTAATATTTGTCGCCATACGATCGAACCTCTGATTCTTAGTGCAGAAAGCGGACGGCACAGCCTTCAAACTGTACCAACAGACTGCTACGCCCAGCTATAATTAAACCCAGGACCTCACATTGAGAGTTTGCTATGGTGCTCCAACCTCTCATTCAATTAAGTATCTTCAGAGACGCACTGAAAAACTTAACAACACTACATTTAAAAAATCAAATAAAAATTGTTTTTAAGGTTATTCAGATAACTTCGAGTTCCAGTTCTAATTTACCAAGCTGTGAAAAGATATTTACTCATAGGGAAACTTTTTCCTAGTCAAATCATGTGTCATTAACACCTAATAACATTATTTTCCTGCATAACTACAATTTCATATTCTGTTGTTGTAAGAGATCATGTACTTATGTACTTTTCATCCGTCCTCTAAAGGCTAAGCAGCCAACGAACTCAGAATGTATGTAACTTTTTGTACTTTCATGTGCATTTTGACCAAAATAACTATCACTCTTTCAGTCAACCTTCTGACAAGGAGCTGTTTTCATCAAATTGGTCCTAGTCTCCCGTAAACTAGTTACTTCAATTTCAGAGCGGAACACTTGACTTGATGGCATTACATCGTAAAGGTCTAAGCATTTATTCAAAACAAATCTAAGTGAC
Source organism: Agrochola lota (assembly GCA_947364205.1). Taxonomy (NCBI): domain Eukaryota; kingdom Metazoa; phylum Arthropoda; class Insecta; order Lepidoptera; family Noctuidae; genus Agrochola; species Agrochola lota. The sequence goes on along the minus strand of OX376235.1, from coordinate 10,540,785 downwards.
TAACTTCTCTGCTTGCATAAGAAAAATTGCCAGTTGCATAAGCACATAATTTTCGTTACTGAAAAAGAAAATGTTGGATCTGCAACGTTAAAAGTAATTGTGAGCGATCGTATCGTCACAATAGCTAGATGAACGCATAGAGGGTGTGCAAGGACGCGGGGGCACCAGAGGGCGCAGGGTCGGCGTCGAGGGCGAAGGGCCACGGGCGGCCAAGGGTACCGAGGACACGCGGCGCATCGGGCCCTAAGCCGTTAAGAGGCATTGCATTTGTACTGCTTATTATGCTACCCCCGTTATGAGCCTTGGCGTTACATTTCATGACGTAGGTACAGGAATTATCTCAAGATTTTGTTACGTTTTCATATCTTGTGTTTTAAAGTCAGAGAAATTAACCGGTAATCAAATTGATTACAAACTTTATTTGTTCGTATATTCAAGCACAACTAAACAACACACGTAAAATAAATTTTATACTATTTTAGGGGTATGAGGAACAGGGTGTAAAGTTCACTCATCCCCCATAGAAAAGGGAGGATCCTCCGACCAGACGGGTGTGATGTTTGGCGGGCAACTGCCCAGAGGTTGAAGTCGGGAAGCTTGTATATATTATGTTTATCGCGCGGTAAACTCTAATTGCGCGATGCAGGATTTGTGTGACGTCAGGATGTTGTGTGACGTCAGGATGTTGTGTGACGTCAGGTTTTTGATGTGTAGTTTGCATGTAGCGATGTAGATGCCGCTACACTATCAATGAATAACTTCTTTGACAGTATGAATAAATTTATTTTACAATGAATTTCCCTGACTTTACATTTTTTAAAATATAAAATATATAATCGCGCAATACATCGCGATTTTAAATGAGATATGAACCGAAAACTTGCTGAAATGTGGGTAAAGTGCGACGGTTACTGCTACGTTCGACGTGCCGTGGGAAAATGTCGTGTTCGTCTACATTTTACTTACTCTAGATAACTGATTCTTTTTATTAAAATAATACAAGTGATTCAATATTTTATTTAGGTAAGTATAACATTTCATATTAGTAGAGTGCGTTACCCTTTCTTGTTTGTATTTCTGCCGTGTTTTAAGAGTAAAGCCACGGGTTATTTTAATTTTATAGTTATCTTTTACAAAGCCATACATTCGTTGAAACTGAAAACTTGCAAGTCCTGTACCCTAATTGACGAACAATCAAACAGAATCAGATTTTTTTTTAAACAGATTGCTAATCCATTGCGTCGTAACTTCGAAAAAAAAATCTGCTCAACAACGTTAATAACGCAATGAATGTTGTTGAGCTGACAAAATGAAACAGATTAGTGTTGCGTAATTAGATAGCTGAAGTCAGTCGTAGATGCGATAATACTTAAAGTAGGTAACTACATATTAACTTAGTAATTTTCGGTCCTTATTAGTGTGTTGGCTGCAAGTGGGAATGTGAAACTTGGGGTCTAAGGTTCAGTCACCGGGTTGAGTAAAGAGCAATATTAGTCCTTGAGGGTTAACAATGCATTGGCAAAACCCTTGAGGAGCTGTAGGTGTCTTAATATGGGCCGTAGCTCTGTTTGTCAAACGTATAGATATTTATTTAACTTTTACCAAACAAAACGTTATCAAAAAAAAAAACCATTTCGTTTTCGACAAAAAAAAAAACAATTTTCGCTCGGATTCTAGTAAAAAGTAACAGTAAAGTTAAGTTGAAAGTTAGCTACTACAAGAAAGAAGACTAGACTTAGAGAAACAACACTATATTACTTAGTTAGTTTAGTTAGCAGCGAAGTACTTTTACAAACAAAACGTTAAAAATATTAACAGCATTCGCAATGCTTTTGACTCGTTAAATGCAGTAGACAAATATGCATACATACGAGTATATAAATAGATTATTTCAATAAACGCTCCAGAGGATGTCAAAGAGTGGACTGTGGGCTCATAAACATGTTTACGCGCTGCAATCGAGCTCACAGCGAGGGAATTTGTTTCCCAGGCAGCCGATCGAAAACATTACACTTTTATTTATTTACAACAGCATATTTTTTTTTAATTAAATGGCTTCCTAAACTACCTAAGTTGTCTTTAGGTTTTGAGATTACGCAGTCATCAACACCCTAATTGCGTAACACACGATCAATCACAATCTGAATCTTTTTGTAGGTAATTGCTAATCCATTGCTTCATACGTTCGAAAATTTTGTCTGCTCAACAGCGTAAATAACGCAATGAATGTTGTTGAACTTTCAAAATGAAAGCCATTGCTACTATTAGTGTGTTACGCAATTACCCCGCATATTACGAAATAGAAAATCTCAATGGTTTACATAAACTTTCGATGTAGGTGAGCTTTCTAGCCTTCTTAATAATTTCTTCTGTATCATGACTGCGATTACAGATAGGTAAAAATATAATAATAAAACACGTAACAACAATAATTATTTCTTAGGCGAGAATCGAAACCGCGAGTCACAAGTGTCGCGACCCGTGGTGCAGGAACACAGAAGGAAGTATTCATTCCGAGGCTTTCGACTTAAGGCGACGATAATCGACTTTTAATGATTTTATACTGAAGATCACGTCTAAACGAATAGTGTTAATGATTTGGAAAAAATATATGTTAAATTAGAGCATTTTCTTAATAGTTTAATATATGGATAATTTAGATTATGTTTATATTACATAGTGAAATTAATTTCTAAAGTTATGCCTAACGCGAATAAAAAACTGAGAATCACGCAAAATCTATCGACCATATTTTTCTGAGACCTCCACAATTTTAAAGATAATTTAATTACTGATCTTTTTTTACTATACGTGTTTTATTAAAATACCTTTTGTTTTATGTATAATAAATTAATAATGCGTCTTATTTAGGACAGCGCTCCTTGATGGGCGAGTCCTATTACTGGCTGGACGTACGACGCGTTGAGCTCAGTACAGAACACGTAAGCTAACCAAAGCTAACTCAAGGTCACTGGCATATGTCTGCGTCTTAAAACACAGTTATCATCTATAAAGAACAAAATATATATATTGGTACACTACTGATGTAGCTATCTTCATCTTTCTGACGACGGATTCCTTGACAGTTGAAAAGTGTAGGTAAATGGAATAATTAAAATACATGTTTTGAGTTTGAGTTCTCTAAAGAACCATCTTATGGTACCTACATCGTTCCAATTTCTTATTTATTTATTTTATTGTTTATGTACACACAGTAAAATACATAGAGATACGACATAATTATAATTTGAGTACAAAGGTACTGCTTATTTCTTCTGAATTTTCTTCCAGCAGACCTGCGAAAGGAGAAATGAGAAAGAAATGTAGACAATAGTGTGTGAGAACAAAATAGTGAATAGTAATAGTCAATAGTGTGTGTTTCTTCTACTATTTTGAAGCTAAACGCACACTACGCACAGTAATTGAATGAAGTAAATAAAATCTGTTTCCAGCGAATGTCGGCAGAGTGATCGGCAACGTTCTCTATCGCAGCCCAGTTTTCCTCAAATTCATTCGCCACAGCAGCGAGGCGGCCGGTAGGCGGCACGGATTCGAAGCGAGCGGCGAGCGGAGCGTGGCGCAACGACCACTACTTGCTACCTACCAACGAGTTACATAAAAATACAAGTCGGCGGGCACAGAACGGCCCCGTCAGACCACGGCTCCGTACCGGTTGCTCCACACTGACACACTACTTGCTGTCCACTCATTTTTATTCACGATGCAAGACGCTTTATAATTTACAGAACTTTATATTCATAGTAAATTCCATTGTGTTGTGCTGTATAATCCTACTCGTGTCCAAAACTAAATACCCTTGTTGATAGCCTAATTGGACTTGTATGATTGTAAGAAATTGCCTACATTAGATGTTCATACATAGACTGTCTCTTGCCAAAAGCGAGTTAAACCAGTCTGCTTTCTTGAAGTTAGATTTTTTGCGCGCTCGAAGCGTACATCAAAACAAGGTGCTATTTCACATGGTTGGATTATCACGTGTCTAACCAATCTACCCTCATTTACCTCATGACTAATGCCCGTTTTCGCTAACACTTGATGACGTCTTAATGAATTTTCAACGCTCGGCTCAGCGTCGAGAGTTGAAAATCTAACAGTGCAAGGCGTTCATTTAGGTGTTTCATATTGTTAGTGTAAACGAACATAAGCAGATCATATGGTAAAACACTTTATTTAACTAACAGTACCTACCTAACCTACCTACCTAAATACATTGTAGGATTGTTTCACAAACCACTATTGTCAAAATCTTTATTAACCTACCCGCATTCGTTTGACGTTTGATAAGAGTAGTACATATTGTCCGTCGGAGTGAATTAGTTCCAAGTACAGTACATTGATATTATAATGCTGTATGGTCGCTGCGAGCTCGGCGTCGGCGGTGACACATCGGCGCGTGATTCAGCGCCGACTGCGCGTGCACAAGCATCCCTGACGTCAGCGCGCGTCCGGCGGCGGCTATTATCAACACTGCGTGGAAAAATATCGCGCACTATGCGATTAAAGAATGTTCGAATAGAGTTCACTTTTTCCGGTGAAACGTTTTAGGTAGCTATCGAACTAACTTCAGTGTCTACAGTTGAGTATCAATGCTTTCTATGTAAAATAAAGCTTGTACAGTTGTACGACAGTAATCAAGGCCTATTCTTATTTTGTAAATACATGTGTGTATTTGCAAGAAAATCTAAAATAATCAAGCTTTTTAACATTCTAACATCACGCCCGTTTTTCCCGAAGGGTTAGGCAGAAGGGTACCTATATGCACCCACGTTTCGCCAGTTATGGTTAAGGGCAAGCACACACTACCCCCGCGTCAATACACGATTGTTTGAACTTTTGTTCAGTGAACCTGAACGCGTGATCGCGCCAACAGAGGGCGCTTTCCGGTTTTCAGAACAAAAAGTGACATACGAGGGGTGTTGAATAAATAGTGAGAATGAGTAAGACGCAATTATCTTTTATTATATGTTATTTTATTTTTCGACGTAGTCACCTTCAGGTTTATACACTTTGTATATCTTTTCTCTAATCCTAAAATTCCCTTTCTAAAAAAATCTTCTTCCTGATCCCTTAAAAAATCATTTACGGCGGCGACTTCTCCGTCATCATCTTCGAATTTCTGGCCCCGGAGATGTTCCTTTAAGCACAGAAATAGGTAGAAATCACTAGGAGCAAGGTCCGGTGAATATGGAGGATGTTCCATCAATTCGAAGCCAGCTTCTTGAATGGCAGCCATCGCAACTCTGGACTTATGCACAGGGGCGTTATCTTGGTGAAACAAAACAACTTTAGCGAGTTTACCACGCCGTTTCTTGCGTATTTCCTCACGCAACTTTGTTACTTGTCCTGCGTACATAGTCCCCGTAATTGTGGCTCCATGATTAAGATATTCGATCATTACCACCCCTTGGCTGTCCCAGAAAAGAGAGCCCATGATCTTTCCGGCGGATGGAATCGCCTTAAATTTCTTTGGAGTTGGAGATGACGGTCGCTTCCAAGTCATGGACTGTTGTTTCGTTTCCGGGTCATAATGGTGAAGCCATGTTTCGTCCATAGTTATGAATCGAGCCAAAAATCGGTCAGGATCTTGTTGTAACAAATCCAAACAGCTTTGTGAAATTCTCAGTCGAGTTTGTTTCAGCGCGTCAGAAAGCATTCTGGGCACCCTGCGCGCTGACACTTTTTTCATACCCAAATGGTCGTTTATAATATTATGGACACTTCCTATCGAAATCTTTACTTCTTCAGCTATAAAACGAACAGTAACACGACGATCCGCCAAGACAATATTTTCAACTTTTTTTAATCATTTGTTCAGTCACTGCCGATATGGGGCGTCCCGTTCGTGGGTCCTCGTTAGTGGAAGTTCTTCCTCGCTTGAACTCAGCACACCAACGCGCAACCGTAGAATATGGAGGAGCATGAACCCCTAATGTTGCTCTCAAGTCTTGATTTACCTGCTCCGTAGTAAAATTTTTCAAGCAGAGAAATTTTATTGCCGCGCGAACTTCAATTTTATCCATTTTTAAGAACACGTTCCGAAACGACGCAAACAATAAACTTCTACTTTTAAAAAACAAAAGATAATTAATTGCTTTTTTTATTATCATCTTATTTAATGTCTGGGTGCCTGCCAGTATTTTTTTTTTCTTTCCAAGGAGAATGTATCGCCTTCTCACTATTTATGAACACCCCTCGTATTATGTACGCGACCGATCACGTATTTGCGCGGCGATCGCTTGTAAATAGGATGCAGTCTTTGACTTTTATCGCTCGATTATTTTGTTGCAGAAACGCAAGGTATTGGTTTATGGCAATCCGCGCATAGGTACACGAGAAAAATGTCGCCGCTATTTTAAAATACTGATTATAACCATTTGGCGCGACTGCTCGCGACGCGATTGTCGCAAAAGTCAATTGCAGCATAATTATGAAGTTGTCCGGAACCGTGCGCACTGCGATAGCAAAATCACACACCGCGCCACCCGGCGGATTCGCGATTCTGAAATCGTGTCGCAAAAAATTAAATCGCACTGGCCAAGTCCCATGTAACATGGGGCGAGACTATTGCCAACAACCGGGCACAACAAATCCAGACTCTGGGCTGCTACTGAGAATTCCCTAACAGAAAAACCCTGTATCACTTTGCTCCAACTGGGAATCGAACTCATGTTGCAGTTTTTGTTTACCTACCTAATTATTATAATGACGGGAATGTGACTTATAATAGCTAACACCTGATTTGTCGTATTTAAGGTACCTACTTCATGAGTTTTAAGAGTTGTAATGAAAACAAACGAACATAACATTCCGTACGTTAGTTTTCTTGGGAAAGAAGTATTTTCCGAAACGTATGTAGTACCTATTGAGGTGGCTATAAGAATAGGCCCCCGGTGTTCGGGCGGCGGTTAGTCCGTCGCGTTCCGTTCCTCGACCGCAATGCTGCGCGTTTCTATACCTTTTGTATTCATAACCTCCACATCACCTCGCCCGCTCGCCTCCTCTACTCGCTTGTGCCGAATTTGCTTGACTGATTACGACCTTCCGTTATATTTTGAGTGGAGAATTTTCTCTGCTTGGTATAAGGAAAATATTGTCGTTACTCCTGTTAGTCCTAATTTAATAAAAAGTTTGGAAATTTTTAGTTTTTGGGAACCTATTTTGAGTAGTTATGTAGTGCCACTTGACTACATATCTAACTGCCGAACCCAATAAACCTATCTATCACGTTTTGGCATACTGGTTATAGAAAAACCTATCTATGGTTTTAACATCCCAATAATCTGTCAGAGAATATGGACCTTACGGAATTGTGGGACCACATTCAATGACAGATAGAATTATACTGTCTACCATCAATAGCGATGTCTTTTACTGAAAATAGTTTATTGGGTTCGGCCGTTAGAGTACCATAAAAAGTTTAAAACCCCCGACAAAAACATTTCATCATTTCTCTTTCCTACCCCATCACGAGACCCTGTTCACCATCTATCTATTACCTATTCATTGAGACCATTCCAATGAGCCCAAACACGATACCTGTGCTGTAAGTTGATAAGGGAGTCGGGTATCCTGCAAATTCCAGGTGATGCTGCAGCATCAGTTCAAGGTTAGGTACTATGTTCTTCTAATATCATTGAAGTAACAGTATCAAATTTCAAATCGATCAGACCTGTGGAAGGTGCTCACATCCATTCATCAACTAGAAAAGAACTGGTAATCTCCTAACGGCAGAACCGATTTTCTTGAATCATAGCTTAAACTACACACTCAAGATCAAGTCACATTTCAAACAAAAACACAATCGTTCCAGTCGTTTGGGAGCTATGATGGCGCAGACAGACACAGATATACACGTTAAACTTATAACACCTCTCTTTTTCCGTCGGGAGTTTTTATGGGAATAAAAATGTAAAAAGAAGCAAATTAAACACAATCAGCCTAGCCTTTTCCCAACTATGTTGGGGTCGGCTTCCAGTCTAACCGGATGCAGCTGAATACCAGTATTACATGGAGCGACTGCCTATCTGACCTCCACAACCCAGTTACTGGGTAATACGATACCCCTGGTAAGACTGGTTGTCAGACTTTCCGGCTTTTAAGACTGTCAAAGATCCACGAATGGCATCCGGGACCAACGGCGACGAGTGTCGGTATGTAAAGATGGTCACTCATCCACGGACCAACCCCGGCAAGCGTAGCTCAACCAGAAGGCCAATCCCCTAAATTTAAAAACGTTCACATTCTAGTCGCAATCTGTCAAACTTGTCAAAAATGTTGGTAAATTGATTGTATTTTTGACAGATTGCGAATAAAATGCGAATGTGAACGTTCTTAAAAATTACGGGAATATGGGATAGTGGGAAAGAGATGAACCTCTACAGGACGTTTAGCTCAATCTCTTTCCCCCACTGAAGATTAAAATAATACTGCTTTAAGAGGTGGTGCTGGCCCCGTAAACCTAGTCAAGCCGGCAGTGTTTGCTCAAGTTATTGTTGTGAAGAAGTGGCATATCTTTACAATGTAAGTACCAGAGAAAGTCTCGATGTCTTCGACAAAAAGTACTTTATAAAAAAATCTGTGACGTTATAGTGTGATCAAATTCAGTACGTCTGCAGCTGCGTAGTCAAACCGCACCTCAATGGTAACAAATTGACGTTGACAGCGCCTTTATTTCGTAGCAGTAAGAGCGATTTTCGAAAAGTGTGTACTAATGACGTGCGGATGACCGCACGTGTCCAGCACAGCACACTAATTGCATAACACACTATTAATCACAATTTGAATAATTTTGAAGGATATTGCTAACCCATTGATTCATAAGTTCGAATAAAAATTCAACTCAGCAACGTAAACAACGCAATGAATGTTGTTGAACTGTCAAAATGAAAGCCATTGCTACTGTAAGGCTAAGAACTCACGGAGCGATATTCACCCACGCCCGCCGCGGTGGCAGGACCATTCGTACGAACACTTAGTATGTACATGGAAATGTAAATAGTAAACGACGCGGTTTATACCGGTAGCTTGCGCGATTGTTTACGGGTCCCGCTACACCCGCCACCGCGGCAGGCGCGGTTGAAAACCGCTCCGTGAGATCTTAGCCTAGTGAGTTACGCAATTACCCCGCAGAACTGCAAACGTGATATTGATAATGAGACACCTCGTATACAATTCTATACAATAAAGTTGCGCCATGTACACAACCCCGAAGATCCATTCAGTTTAAGTAGGTCTATTTGGCTACAAGCATAAACTAAAATAAAAAACCAATAAAAAATTCTACATCCATTATATTTTAACGTCATTAGTGGTGACAATTAAAATTAATACATTTCAATTGCGCTTGAGATTTCTTATTTACTTTTTTTTTACAATAAAATGTACGAACTCAAATGTATGTTTTCTTATTTGTTAAGGACATTCTTTGCTCATCCATTATCTAAAATATAAAAAGCTGTTCTTACGTATTCGGCTGAAAATTGTAGATAATGATTGAACATCGAAGTTAGAATCGTAGAAAATCAGTCTAAACGAAGATGCCTGCGCAATCGTTTGCCGTTGGTCCACAAACTACTTCCAATACCGTACTTCCATCAGTTTCGGTCTTATATAACTAACACAGGAACAAAAATATAACTTATAAATAAAGAATAGTACAGTATGACCCAACTTAGATGTAGCATCGGCAAAATTCGTAAAACCGATCACCATCCGAACTGAGTGCATCTTCAAAATCACCAATCTTTATTACTGCTTTAGGTAAAAATTGATCTTTACGCAAACGCAATGACTTGTCAAGTCATATTACCAAAAAAAATCGTAAAATTAAAATTAATGATTGAAAATTTACAAATTTCTGCCACATCTAAGTTGTGTCGTACTGATGTTTAATAAATTCAGTCAAATTTGTAAAATTAGCCAAAACTATACCGAGATTCCAAATAAGATAAGACTAGTTCTGTATAATTCTCAGTCAATTTCGTTTGGCATTCTCCCTAAAAACGTGCAATTAAAGCTTTTTCGAAATGATAAACATCGTCGCAGTAAAGCGAAGACAAACACAACCTAAGATATTCGCACCATCAAACACCACAAATAGTTACAACAAGCATGCATGCTTTGTTCTAGTCAGCCCTTTCAGAAGGCGTCAAGCAAAAAATAAGCGCCTGATATTTTAAACATATAACCCAAGACAATTATAAATATTGAGAAGATTTTTGATCATGAATACTTATACTTTATATACAGCAAGTTTTGCAATGCCTAAATAAATAATAGAACCAACTGTACATAAGCACAGTATAAATAAGTAACAGTATAACGTCTTCATAGAAAACGGCCGAAATGACGCGCATCGAAATCTGTGTATTAAATACGCACCAGTCTCGAATACGCAGCAGTTACGCACGGACGCGGCAGGTTTACATACCGAGCGGCCGTAGGTAATTATTTCCAAGTCACTGTCGAGTCGTGATACTGTTACTTTATTATACTGTGACATAAGCGTTCGTTACGCACCCGACCCAATAAATACTTAACACAGCCCGTCGAACAATCGATACAGTCTTCTTGTCATGTTCAATATCACAATAACACCAGTAGCTCACAGACCAACGATAAACAGGGCTGCACAGGTTTGGCAGTGGGTTCACGAAAAATTGAGTAATACATATTATACGATAATTAAGAATCACAATACAGTTAATACTTATGAATAGAACTTACTTAAGTCAAATATGATAAGCGGTGACGGACGGTGCGCACTGCTAGGCCGGTGGCGCGCCTTATCTCGCGAGAATTATTCCACGACACGAACTTTACTCCCTCCCACGACATATATTATACACAGCTTACTAAAGTGTTTACATCTAAAACCGCCGCGCAGTACCTGTATCAAACTTCATGTGTACGCAAAAGAGCGCAGCCTCAACGAAAGTCTATAACCTTACGAGGTCCCTACAAATTCGAATAGATAATACAGAAATAATGGAATAGCATAACGTGCGTGGTCTGGCAACTCGTATAAAGCACCATGTTTTGGCCCTTAGGTGCACAAAACAAAGAAATTATGCAAAGTTCAATAAAATACTACCACATAACATGTACGCTTACAGGAATGTCTAATAGTAAAAGTTCCGCTCTTATATCTACGTGACTTACATTCAATAACTTTACTTATAGCAAAATTAAACTTACGTAAACACCACTACACATTGCATCTTATCGTAGCAGGCTTCTCTTGGAATGATGCTCTCTAATAAAATTCTACAAAAGATCCAATACTATCATTTTTATTTAGTCATATAAAGTTATTGATACAGTGAGATGCAATGGTGATGGTATAGTAATAAAAATCTACATATTAGAGACTTGTCCAGGTCAATATTGTAGAGTTGTTAAGTAGTTAAACCTTGGGGCATTAGTTAAACCTATTGATACTAAGTTACCTAAGTACAATTTAAGGTAATACGTTGAATATGGTTCTCCTGACAAGTCGTGGTGTTCGTTAGTAATGCATGCTTCGCTTCAGTAGTGCGCACCGACCGTCACCGCGCGGTACACAGTGAAATTTCAATACACGTATAAACTAGGAAGTGATGTCAATTAGCGTGGAAGCAACCTCAGTCTTGTCAATCTTCTGATGTGAACCAACAACGCTACGACGCCCTGCAGTTCCACTCGTCCGATCCTGGAAACAATTTTCAAATGCAGTATTTACTGGTTAAGTTTTCCTTACAAACCAATTTAGCTCACAAAGTCGAAAACTTTTCTATAACAGGACAATTTCAAGATTATAATTGAGATAACAATGTTAAAATTACAATAATAAATTAAAATACTATTTAAATAATAACACTCCAGGAATACCAGTTGGGTGATCAGCTTAGAATAATTTATCTTTGTGAAGAGTTGAAATTAAGAATAAAAAGATATTACTCGAAAAGAGGAGCAAGTTAGATTAGTAGATGACTGTCCGACACGAGGAGCGAAGATAAAGAATAAACAAAATGTTTGGCTAGCGTTTATTGCAGCGTTGTTCCCAAAAATCGTGAAATGGCCTTACAGCAAGGTTTGGCTTCAGGGGTCTGATGCCCGTTTTCACCACCACTAAGTGACACCGAAATGAATCCCTAAATCAAAGTGCACTGATGGATTTTCAACGCTAGACTCAGCGCTGAGAGTTGAAAATCCAGCAGAGCATTTTTATTTAGAGATTCATTTAGTTGTCACTTAGTTGTCGGGGAAAACGGGCATCAGTCTACTCTAATTTACAAAAGTTGCAATGGACTAGCCATTGTGAGTTTTGCCACACAAATTCTGTAAAACTCTCACAATGGCGAGACTATTGCAACGTTTGTAAATTAGTAGACTTGGCCCTCAGCTATGCCATGGGCTGTTTACTACTCGCTCCATTAACGTATAGCCATAACCTTACTTGCTCATCTTAGCTTTGTCGTCGACTGGAAATGAAATACTTTTACGTCGTGTGGACGTACTTATTCTTATATATTAATATAGGTCAAGTGCCACTCACCGTACTATCTTATGCTTCCGTGGGCTGCTCTATCGGATCGTTGCGCGGCTCGTCAACGGTTACCGTCTTCACTTTGATGTCAGCTACATCTACTTCGGTACTCTTTTCGGTGTTGCCCTGATCCTTTTCAGCTGAATCACCGTTTGCACCATTCACGACCTCTTTTCCGTTTTCCATTGACAGCCGGGAACTTAATTCTTCCTCTTTGCTGGCATCTCCGTTTTGAGACGCGATTTCAGCATCGCCGTTGGTAGCTTTGCCGTTGACCTGTGCTTCTTTCGTTTCTTTTTCTTTTGGCTCACTCTCAGGCTTAGCTTCTTCAGGAACTTTTTGACTCTCCTTAGATTCTACAGGAGTATCAACTTTTTCCTTAATTGTTTCAGCAGGGGGCTCTTTCTGTTCTGGTTCTGGTTCTGGTTTTTTATCTTCGCGTTTCTTTTCTTCTGTGTCAATTTTTTTATCTACTATATCTTTCTCTGTGGCAACTTCAGGCACTTTAGTTTTACTATCATCTGTTTCAGGTGTGCCGCTAACTTCTGTTTCCATTTTCTTTTCAATTTTATCTGTTTCCGGTTTAGCTTCTTTCTCATTAGTGGCTAGTTTGTTTTCTTCGCCGTCTGTAATCTTAGGGTTACTACTGTCCACATTTTCCTTGGTTGCTTTAACTTCTGCAACTTTACCTGTGGGTTTCTCCTCTGGTGCAACTTTCGTTGTATCGTTATTGGCAACTTCCTGCTTTTCGATTTTATCTCCTTCCGCTACAGCCTTGCTCTCTGTCGCTTGTTCTGCCGCTTTTTCAGCTTTCTCCTTCTCCTCACTCTGCTTCATTTCCATTTCCATTTCCGAATCTAATATTCTCTCAACAATATCATTTGTATCCAAATTTTCAGTCTCCATGGTTTCTTCAGCAATAGTGTTCAATAAAGGTTTGACTGGTATGTTATCCAAGTTAGTGACATCCTGTACTTTGGACAATATTTCGTCACATTCCTTTTCCAGCACCTCTCCTACATTCTGCAGTTCTTCCATTTCATTAGAAGAGGGTTCCTCGATGACGGGTTCGAGATCTTCGATCATTTCCGCTACTTCGTTCGGCCCCTCTTTATCATTAGTCACATCCTTGATTTCTGTGTTTACAGAAGCAGGAGGAGTTTCTGCGGGAACAGGTGCATCTTTGTCACCATTTTTCAGTACGGCACTCTCTTTTGGCTCAGGAACAGTTTCCGAAGACTCTGTCTCCATCTTTTCAGTCTCTGGTTTTTCAGTCTTATCACTACTCTCCTCAATAATGGGTTCAATGTCGCAGACTGGGGTATCGGCTATTTCATTTGAGTCTGTGACTTCTTCGACAATTGTTTCCACTTTTTCAGCTACTACATCCATCTTAGCTTGAACAGCTTTATCTTCTTTGCCAACAGGAACTTCTTCCTCCACGTCCATTTTTTCTGGCTCATCGGCTGCTTTTGGAGCGGGTTTTTCAGGTTCAGCCGTAAGTGTTTCAGGTGTAGCTTTCTTTTCAGTGCTCTCTTTTGCTACGGGCGTAGCTTCGGCTTCAGCAGGCGCTTTGTCTTCAACGGGTGATTTCGTTTGAGCTGGCGATTTAGCTTCAAGCGCTTTCTCTTCAGATAGCGGTTTAGCTTGAGCAGTAACTTCTTTTTCAGAAGCTGTTTTAACATCAGCATCCACGTCGGTTTTCAGAACTTTGGCAGGTTGTTCATCCTGAAACGACAACGTCAATGATTAGATTTTTTCCAAACTAGAATACTACTATTGACTTTTATAACAATAAAATCTATCAATGTGCCCCTTTAAAACTAAATTAATGGGCATTACTGTTTTTCGTAAATAAAGTAGAATTTTTATCAAACAGTTTAACTCGAACCAAAAAAACGGCATTCAGATTTCTTAATTCTTCATGAAATGTTACATTAACACAATGCTTAGCAAACGCATTGGTATAGAATACATATTTATAACAGAAGGCGTAATGTAGCAGCCCATTCCTACGATATAGTACCCGTTTCACTACTTTCACCTTAAGGCAGGTTGTTTATACAAGCCCAGTAGTGTGACAGTAGAGTAAGTCAGTCCAGCGCTAACTTGTAACTGGGCTCGTGTAGAGTTTCAACCCAGTCCAGTACTAACTTCGCACCCGCAAGTCAGTCCACCTGACTAACCTACCCGTCTTTTGCAGGCCCAGTAGCTTCACCTGCCTGACTTACTGCCAATCTCGTGAACCCACTGACTGGGTTCGAAATTCCGAATCACTGGGTCCAGTCACTGCCATTGTATAAACAAGGCATTATAGATCGTAAACAAAAAACTTAAATGAGAATTGAACTTAAAGGTGATCTCTAATAATATTGTATCGTAATGACAATTGAAATTAACATTTTTTATTTTAATTTTTTAATTAAACTGAAGGAAAAAAAATTGAAGTTGCAACGCATATGCAATCACGACCAAACTTGTTAAAACAAATAAAATAAAAAACTAATTAAAGAATTCATAAACAAATCGTCCAAAAAATACATACATATTTAATGAATAATCTACACCAATAAAATATTAAATACTGTTCAAACCATCACCAAAAACCCATATAAAAAACATGAGAATAATGCAAATAAATAAATTATTCTGCAATGTTAAGGACCAAGATTAAAACTGATACAGTAATTAAAAATTTCCTAAGGAATGCATTTTCCTATTTTAATGATAGCATCTGAAACACATTTTTTTTTTTCTGAAATTCTTATGCATTGTTTTACATTTTACTTGACAAACATAACGTAATTTGGTTTAGGGAACTATCCTAAATGTGAATAATTTGAAACTGCATTATTTTTCTTAATATTTTATTTTATACATAAATGTTAGGTATCCACCAATAGTAACTATTTAACATTTATCACAGCTGCCTGAAGCATAATAAAAGCATAAAGCCTCATTTACATGATGCAAGTTTCTTGCCTGTGGCATAAAATAAAATTAATGCAAACATATAACCTGCATAACACTGTTTACATCAGTGGTTTCTAACCAGTGGGCTGCAAGAGCCAAAATATATTCCGTGAACTATTTATGTGAACAAGGGTTTTCTACTTTGTTTGTAATTAAAAATAAGGCCAGGAAGGATAGCTTGATATTGGTCCTAGGATTACCGAAATTGTGCTGAAGATGCAAGCTCAAAAATCACATTGACTTTTAAATTTAAAAAAATACTTTCTACTAAAAATGTATGTTTTCTATTAAAATAAAATTGTAAATACATGTGACTATTGAGTTTTTGATCAAAGTTTATTTTCGGATTGATTCAGATTATTTTTCTTGCACATTGTGGTCCCTGCTAACAACAAAGAAATCAAAAGGCCCTGTTCAAGAGAAAAGGTTGGGTTTAGATGGTGCAACTTTTATTGTTGCTTCAAGTTATGGTATGCCACAGGCAAATTAATTTAATTGTGTAAATCAGGCTTAATGGTTCCTGTAAACAATGGCCTACCAGATTCAAAACTGTATATCCAGCCACTTTCTGTAGCAGCAATCCGAGCTAATTTGACTGAAAGAAGTTATAGTTATTGCGAAATAATGTGTTTTTAGAACAAAAGAAATTCAGGTGTGACTGACACTGGGATGGCCACCATCAGGGATTTTTATTTTGATAACATAAAATATTTGTTGCTATAGATTTTTCTTAAACTCTTCAATCTAGCTCTTGCACTATACCTTATAAATTGAACTCATTATATCTTCTAAACTAAGACACGATTAAATCTGTGACATGGTGAAAAATTGTGACGAAATTTGGGAGAAAACAGATCTTCGCTAGGTTTTGAAATTAAAGTGGGCCAAGCTGGGGAGATGTTCCCCAGATCAGCCACCTATAAACTCTTATAACTTTTGAACCAGTGACCGACAAATTCTGATATTAAGCGACAAATTTCGACTAATTAGCGACAATTTGTTTGTGTTACCAAAATTAAAATCCCTGATGGTGCCCATACCACAGTCAGTCACACGAAATTGAGTGATAAAAAATCTGGTACCCACCAGTGTACAGGAACCATAACAAGAACTAGTCACCAACTACACACGTACTCACCTGCAGGTAGGTCGGCGAGTCTATATATATCGTCTACACAGATATAACTACAAGTGCATGCATTAGGCGTGCTATGGCGGTATCGCGTATCAGCGGAGGGGCACCTGGGCGTCGGGCTTGCGCTTGTTGGGGTTGGCGAGCGTGGCCAGGCTGTACAGCACGGGGAAGGAGCTGGCGTCGGGCGGCAGCGCCGCGTTGCCCTCGCGGCTCACCAGCGCGGCCTGCGCGCCTGACGTGCGCGCTGCTTCCGCCTCTGACGATCAACACGTTGATTCAATTTTAGCAATATCTTTCAATAATTTATTTGTAAACCAGCCTTCAATAAAAATGTACAACTTTTTTTACTGTAGAGCATATTTTTGGAGAATTATGGCAGTGTTAGTATGTGAATGCAGTATATCTTTGCAAACATATCATGTACCTACTCAGATACTTTATAGAATTCCTTTAGTCCCATTGCTAGGAAAGCATGTGGCAATTACATGTTATGCCCATAAATTCATTCTCATGGACTTGTATTTCAGGACCTTCAAAAAGGGATGATGCCTGGGTCAAAAAACAAAAATTAAAAAAAAAAAAAAACAAAAAAAAAATCTGTCATGTTTATTAAAAAATATTGGACACATTTTTTTTATTTTTTTTACGTTAATAAAAGATTACGGAAATACATTCGAGTTAAAATGTGCCATGACGTCACGAGTATGTCGATTTTGTACTAACTTGTGACGTACCATCGAAGAACTTCATATCTATGCACCATAAGGACTATTTCTGCTTGCAACGCTCGGCCGCTATAGAGCCGGGGCGGTAACAGATGTGGTCATCGTGTTCACGGGACTTTGTTTTCAAACTGCTTAGATATGAAGTTCTTCGATAGTACCTAGCGACCCCCACTTCCCAACTTTAATGCGTTTCATCTAAGTAATTTTGTGTGATTATGATAAAGCAAAAAATACGTGTCTAATATATTTTTTTTCTGACTGACGAACTAAAAAGTTTTTTTTTTCCCCCAGTCAACATCCCTATTCCAGAACACAACACAAAGTAATAATACAAAAAAACCGGCCAAGTGCGTGTCGAACCACGCACAATGAAGAATTTATCCCAAGAACAAACTTAACATTGCAGTTGAAAAACATGTTCTCCCATACGGAATGTATGGGAGATCATGTTTTTCAAACCGCAAAATTAAGTTGGTTGATTATTACTCGGTAACCTGTACAGCCTACTTAGCTCTCATAGGTTTCCTTTTAATTTCGTTATATATACTAAAGCTGTGATTTTTTTCAAAAATCCAAGTACAACCATTTAGCTAGAAGGGGGGACACACTTGACTAACAAAAAATTTCAGTTAAAAGCTTAATATTTCGCAAACGGATCCCTGAATCCAAAAATGGTATATTTATATATTTTTGAAAGACCTTTCTAATGATACCCCACAACATGGGATAGATGAGGAAAAAAAAACATCCACACTTTACGTGTAGGGGAGGAACCTTAAATAAAAAAAAAAACTTGATTTTATTTTACCACTTTGTGGGCATGATTAACATGTATAGATACATATGCCAAATTACAGCTTTCTAGTACTAACCGTCTCTGAGCTAAGCCGCGGACAGACAGACAGACGGACATGGCGAAACTATAAGGGTTCCTTGTTTACTACGGAACCCTAAAAACAAACATACCTTTAACAATGTCAGTTAAGAACAGTATCTCTTCAGGCTTGCAGCCGATCTTCTCAGCGATGGCAGTGTAGCTGGCAGCCTCCTGTTTGGCACCGACGGCGGTATCAAAGTGTCCGTCGATGGACTTCAGCATGTCTCCAGCCAGGGATTGGCCGAAGAGAAGCTTCTGCGCCTGAACGGAGCCAGAGGAGTAGATGTACACCTTTTGGCCTTCCACGGAGCGCCACTGGTCCAGGGCGGGAGAGACATCGTCGTAGACACTGGAATATAGAACAGAAACATTCAGAGTTGAACAATACAATACAGTTACATGTGGCTGGCATGTGTCAGCAACCAAATTGATAGCAAAACCATTTTTATTATGTTAAGAGTTTTGTGTCTCAAAATAATGTGTTTTTTTATAATAACTTACAATTGTTGATTGATGAGTTTTTACATCATTCTCAATATAATAAATAGCTGCTATTAAATAAATTATGCAGACATTTACCATACTTTATTTAACTGAAATAAACTTTTTAGGCGCGGGACATACACAAGTAGTGAGTGGCGCGGGCGTGGCGATAGTGTGGCGCGAGCGTTGCGGCAGTGTGTCGCGAGTGTTGCGCCGCCAGTTAAACATTTAATACAAAATGTATAGGAACAATGTGGCGCGGAACATACACAAGAGGTGGGCGAGCCGACGCGACGGTGCTGCGTGAGCGTTGTGTTCCGTGCCACGTCGTTCCTATACATTTTGTATGAAATATGAAACGGACGGCACAACGCCCGCGCTACGCCGTCGCCACGCCCGCGCTACGCCGTCGCCACGCCCGCGCCTCTTGTGTATGCCCTGGGCCTAAAATAATCAAAGTTCACACACATAACACCATGTACAGATATTTGGACAAATGACTATTGATTGAACTTTTTGAATGACTATTGACGGAATATATTAAACTGTTGTACAAAAGGGTATAATAAGTTTCCAATTTGAAATTTTGAACACAAATAAACATAACATCACATCACGTCTGAAATCCCCGAACGGTTAGGCAGAGGTGTACGTATAGTACGTCCACATTTCACCAGTTATGTTTAAGTCCCATGTAATAGGAGGCGAGCATATTGCCATCAACCAGGCACAAATCCAGCGTCCGAGCTGCTACTTAGAAGTTCCTAATGGAAAATCTCTATAACACTTTGCTTTTGCCCAACCTGGGAATCGAACCCAGGACCTCATGCTCAGCAGTAGCGCTTGCTACTATACAAATAATAGGGACAATTTTTTTTTTTAGTCCGTTTTTGAGATTATAAAAAAATATTGGACACGTATTTTTTCTTTTTTTACGTAATCTAAAGATTACGGCGATACATTGAAGTAAAATGTGCCATGACGTCACGAGTATGTAGATTTTATACGTACTAGTGACGTAGCGACCCCCACTCCCCAACTTAAAATGCGTTTTATCTAAGTATTTTTTTATTAATATGATAAAGCAAAAAATACGTGTCTAATATTTTTTTATTATCTAACTGACGGACAAATTTTTTTTTTTTTTACCCAGTCATCATCCCTATTATTTAAATATTAAGACAAACACAGGTAATAAATTAACGTTACTAGAACAATAAAATTTCAATAATGTTACAAAAAAAAAACCTTATAGAATAACATTTTTAACATAACGTTACATTTTTTTATAACCTTTATTTTTAAGAACTTTTCCCGCTGAGCACCGCTCCGACATGCCCACCACCACGACCACCACCGGCCAGCCCCGTACGGACCGGCGGCCGGCTGGTGGTAAGCCACCGTCGAATTAAACATTAAGTTCGTTCGAGAGTATTAGTATATCTATTACAGACAGTGTTAGTCAGTGTTGTGAATTAATAGTTATGACTACCTGCCTACTTCTATATTTATGTGATTGTGTCAACTTATTTTTTTTTGGAAACTGTGTATCGATATGAATAGGTAATGTTATTATTTTGTTATACCGATATATTAATAACGATATATTGTTAATATTGATACACAGTTTAAGATTTCGTTCCGTTTGTTAGTATCGTTTTAGCCAAGGAATTAATTTTGTTACGATCCTGGTGTAACAAATGTATTATTTCGAGTCCCTGATCCTGAAACAGACGAAACATGGAACTCACGAGGTCGTATGGCACAAAAGAAAATAAGATCTATCGTTAAAATCAATCTGCCTAGCCTTTTCTTAACTATGTTGGGGTCGGCTTCCAGTCTTACCGGATGCAGCTGAATACCAATATTTTACATGGAGCGACTGCCTATCTGACCTCCATAGCCCAGTAACTGGGTAATACGATACCCCTTGGTAAGACTGGTTGTCAGACTTCCGTGCTTCTGACGACCCGTAACGACTGTCAAAGATCCACAAATGACAGCCGGGACCAACGGCTTAACGTGCTTTCCGAGGCACGGAGGAGTCTCGGTATGTAAAGATGGTCACCCATCCACGCACCAACCCCGGCAAGCATAGCTTAACCTGTTACATCAACAAGTGCGGCTGTTATTAGAAGCCACAAGCTCCTCAAGAGCGTCGTCAGTTAAATAAAATACCATTAGCGCCACAGGTCGTTGACTCGTAGTAGTCAAGTAAAACTTGTTGGGAAATATCAATAAATTGGTTCGGAGAATTATTACTCGTAAATAGAACAAACACCATTATTTGTATTGATATTTAAGTTGGCGCTAAACGAATTGTCATGAATTGCGTCGTTAGAATTCCAAAACAATAATTTTATTCTTCGAAATGCGTCATATTTACCAGTTCCAAGATTTCCTTAAACATTGTGGTAAACAAACTGGACCTCAAGGTTGAATGGTGAACAAAAAATGTATTACCTTTTTGAAAGGCAAACAGGAATCGAGAAATAAAACATCAGATGAACGACACGACCGCGATGTATTGTATGAATATACCGAGTTCTCAATAAAGGCTCACGCAGACAAGACGCGAGACGATAGCACGATGCGACTGTGGATTTTTGATCTTAGATTTTTTTCTACTAGAATCGCGTCAGACTGTCGCGTCGCGCCTGTCTACGGCAGCCGTTAAACTGGGGGTAGATTTAAAAAGAGCTTATAATGTAACTCACTGTCCCTTGATGTCTCCCTTGTCGTATCCTTGCTTCCAGATGAGGCCTTGCAGCTGCTTCAACGCGCCCACCTTGCGGTCGGATGACATCTGCCATTTCACATTCTTCACCAGACCCTCGATCTGATCCTCCTTGGACGCGTCCTGAAATACAACAGTTGTAATAAGAAATATGACCAGCTGATCCATGTCTATGAGGGTCACTTCTGGGAAGCTCTTGGCCTGCATCTCAACTGATGGTAAGTAATGATCAGGCCGAAGGTGGAAGCGACCACAGAGAAACTGGCTATCTTACCTCTAACCGTCGAAACACGACAATACTGTTAACATCGTTGTTATGGCGACAGACTTAGATAAGATGGTGGTAGCTAGCTAGGCGGACTTAGAACAAGCCCTACCACCAACCAATCCGAGCAGAAAATTTTGCCCCCACTGGGAATCGAACCCGGGACCTCTAGGTCTGAGACAGGTGGTCTAACCACAAGACCAGAGTCGGTGGTCGGTCGTGTGCAATGATTTCTTTGTAAAGGTAATGAGCGAACTTTAGAAAAGAAAAAAATGCAATCATGCAACACACACACGGCCCTTTTTGCCAGTGATCATCCACCCCGGCTTAAGTCTATCGTCTGCGATAGTGCGTGTTCATTGCTGTTTTTATCCTTGTCTAAGACATACCGTAGATGAAACCGTTTTTTATTTCGGGGCCGTATGCATTCACGAACCGATTAAAATACTGTTGATCGCCTGCGGTACCCGCTTCGGCTCATCGCCATTTCCGCGTGTTTGGGAAAAAACAAGGCCCTCAAGCCCTTGAACTCTAGACCGGAATATCGCTGAAATGAAGTAACATGACCCCAAGAGTGACCGGTTTAAAATTACAGTTCCGGCTACTCCCCAATTCGAAATTATCATGTTCTCGATGGAATTTGTTGAGTGCAGACAATTGAGCCGAATTAGTATTCCACTTATCTCACATGTGCGTGCTAGCTACATCGATGGCGGGATAGTATTTTCACATACTTGACCATCATGAACAGTTTTTCTGAATTATTTATTGAACGAAAGAATATTACGTAACACATCCTCTAATCCAATATTATCCTAACCAATCTCTACACAAATAAATAAAATTGAAGTGTCCGTTTGTAAAGTCAAAATAACAACATTTTACTAAATGCATACAATAAAGTACAGGTAAAAAAAAAACAAATTTAACCATTTTTGTCTTTCTGTCTGTTTGTTTGTTCGGCTAATCTCCGAATCGGCCGGACCGATTTTGACGGGACTTTCACGAGCAGATAGCTCATGTTATAAACAGTAACTTAAATTTGGTGAGAGTAAAGATTCGTGGTTCCACGCGGGTGGTAGCAGCTAGTTAGATATAAATGCGAAAGTGAGTTTGGTTATTATATTATTACGCTTAAACGGCTGATCGGATTTGGATGAAATTTGAGACCATGACCTGGGTTAGGACATAGACTTTCGCATAATATTATTATACGAAGGTAACTCTGTCATTACCTTTTCACGTCTAAGCTAACTGCGAAATATTGCTTTGAAAGTTAACAGATGGGTAGCCTTGAACTTGGAGAAGGACATCTAAAGCTACTTTTCATCCACTGGATATTTGTTTAAAAAAAATCATAATACAACACACGCAGACAAATCGCAAGCAACAGCTAGGTTAAGGCGACGAAAACCGACTTTTAATGATTTTATACTGACGATCACGTCTTAACGAGTAGTGTTAATGATTTGGAAAAAATATATGTTAAATTAGAGCATTTTCTTAATAACTTAATATAGGTACATTTTAGATTGTCTTTCACTGCGGATAAAAAACTGAGAATCACGCAAAGTATATCAAACGTATTTTCCTGAAACCTTTACCATTTTAAAGATAATTTAATTATTGATCTTTTAGTATACGTGTTTCATCAAAATACCTTTTGTTTTATGTATAATAAATTAATAATGCGTGTAATTTGGGACAGCGCTCTTTAATGGGCGAGTCGTATTACTGGGTTTTTATTTTTTTGAGTGGGAAATTGTCAAATAACTTCTCCCGCTCTGGGCGGAGCGGGAGGGTGTGTCAGACTTTTACTGACTAAAACCCACCGGTGTTCCTTCCGTTGCCTGTGTGCCGGGGCCGCGATATCCCTTTCGGACAAACTCGCAACCCTGGCAGGCATTGGCCCTTACGGACCCCGTCAGTTGGTGTTGACATCTCTTAGAGTCGCGCGTGAAACATAACGCGCCGTCGACCCGGGCCTGGTCCTAATCGGACGGCGAGCTACCCATTGCTCACCGTCCGCACTTACCATCAGCCCCCAAGATGTAGCTTGTGCAGTCCGTCCGTTGCTTAACTGGAAATCTCCGCCGGACGGGCTGCACAACTTTTGGATAAAGTGGTTCCAGAGGTCGCACGCCCGAGGCGTCTCCTGCGGCGACTAGGGGCGCGAGGGCGCGAATCTTACCTCTCCCTCGCGCGCTCCGCCTCCTACTTCGCGAGCATTACTGCTTCGCAGAAGGAAGTGACGGCCTCCCATGCACTCTCGCTCCGGACCATGGCCTGAACCAGGGCCGGACGCGAGAGATCGCCGCCGCCGATCGCCTCCGTGAGGACACGGCGGTGCTCTGCCCAAGCAGGGCAGACCTCCACCGTATGCTCCACCGTGTCCTCCGGGCGATCCACACAGTGGTGACACCCGGGCGTTTCCTCCCGCCTTATACGGAACAGGAACCTCCCGAAACAGCCGTGTCCGGTGAGGACCTGCGCCAGGCGGAAGGTGAGGACGCCGTGGCGCCTCTCTAGCCACTTCTCAAAGAGGGGACTTATCGCCACAATTGTGGCGTGCCTAGTCATATTACTGGCTGGATGTACGAAGCGTTGCGTGAGCTCAGTACAGAACACGCAAGCTAACCAGAACCACTCAAGGTCACTGGCATATATCTGCGTCTTAATTTATAAATAGTCAACTATGAGATTACATGGAAAAAGAGATGCTATTCGCTTCGCATATTCTCAAAACATCCCACGCGGGAATCCTCTTATACAGTTCCATGAAAAGCAACAATGCGGGGGTGAAGAGGTTTTCTACAAAATTGTTTACCAATTCACAAGTAAATTTGTTTTATCTACTGCTTTTATAAAGAACGTACCTATTGGTTGTTGCAACTTGCAAGTATTCCAGAGCATTCAAGTTTCGTGTTACAATCTTTTGTCTATGTCTATATAGAAACGCTGGAAACGGATCGCGCACCACGCCCTAAATGGTGAAGGCGACGCGGTCGCTAGACTGAATTAAAACTTATGTTATACTTATAAGAGTCTAATTAATTCAAAGATTCCAATCTTTTTGTATCGCTGGGCCCATTCTGAGTTTGCCTCATAGGTCCAGTGAGCAGGGGGGTGACTTTCGAACGTAAGATCGTAGGCTGTCGCAGTCGATTTAACATTTTTAGTGGATGGTAGGAGTTTACTATTTAAGTTTGGAAAAATATCAGTAACAGACAGATTTCGAACAATGTATGTATTCCCCTTCTGGTTTTTTTTTTCGTTTAGTAGACCTTTTACCGAAAATATAGCC
Source organism: Agrochola lota (assembly GCA_947364205.1). Taxonomy (NCBI): domain Eukaryota; kingdom Metazoa; phylum Arthropoda; class Insecta; order Lepidoptera; family Noctuidae; genus Agrochola; species Agrochola lota. Next base: position 10,515,739 of record OX376235.1, on the reverse strand, counting down.
TCCAATGATTTTGTTTTTGATTCTGAATCCATCGTAATAGGTATGTTGGCAAAAAACATTGACAATTTTTTCTGTCCACCATATGGTTTATTAAAAAATATTGGAAAGATATATTTTTTTTCACGTAATCAATATATTACGGCAATACATTGAGTTAAAATATGGTATGAGGTCACTCTCCGGTAGATTTTATACTGAATTGTGAAGTAGCAAGCCCCACTCCCCAACTTTAATGAGTTTCTTTTAAACCATTTTTTATTAATAACATTATTAACTAGCTTTACCCGCCCCGACTTCGCACGGGTAGCACTAAACCCTACCTTCTTCTCACCGTTTAAACCTTCCCTGGACTACGACAAACATTTCAAAACCAAAATCAGCTAAATCGGCCCAGCCGTTCTCGAGCTTTAGCGAGACGAACAGCAATTGGTTTTTATATATATACACTTGAGAGCAATAAAATCGCACACCCCTTGTAATTTGGTTTATTACTGATTGTTTTCTAAAATCGAAAGATATTGAGTAAAAATCATTAGACAAAATTAAAGCATACAAGCTTAGCTTTACAAAAACATAAAATTAAAATCATTGACCTTCACGTAACTTACAAAAACCGACCGTACACCGAATTCCCCAAATTCACGCGTTTGCGTTGTCACTACTTGCACCCTTAGCCGCAGGTATAAAAAGGTCAGTTTATTGGAATTTTTATTCAGTTGCATACCGAAGGTCAACGTGATAACATCTCTACTGGAAGCATACGGATTTACTGGAAAAATATGGATACCACGCCCGCAGAAGCCGCTCAAGTTATTGCCTTGCTCGAAGCAGGCCATAACCAAAGTGAAGTTGCTCGACGGCTAAATTTGAGCCGCTACTCTGTTCGTCGTGTATACCAGAGGTTCCAAGAGACCGGTGGCTACATTCGGCGACCAGGATCTGGCCGGCGACGCACAACATCAGAGCGTGATGACCGCTTTCTTGTGACAAGGTCTTTGAGAAATCGGCAACTGAACGCGGTTCAACTGGGACAACAGCTTCGAGAAGTTCGCAATGTCAGTATAAGTCGGTGGACAGTTCGAAGAAGACTAGGTGAAGCAGGAATGACTTCACATCGCCCAGCAAATGTTCCCAAATTGACCACAGCTCACCGACAAGCCCGGCTACAATTTGCTAGGGAACATTTAAATTGGACGTATGACCAATGGCGGGCTGTTATGTTCTCTGATGAGTGCAGAATGACTTTACATGGTCATGATGGACGCTCTAGGGTCTACAGAAGGTCATCAGAGCGATTTTCACAATGCTGCATAAGCGAACGTGTGGCTTTTGGAGGTGGATCGTGTATGTTTTGGGGTGGCATAATGTTGGACACTAAAACTGACATTGTATTCATCACTACGGCGAATACCGGCCCGAGATCGAGAAGTTTGACGGCTGCACGATACGTCGAAGAAGTGCTCGAAGAACATGTGAGGCCGCTTGCGTGGCTTATGGGAGAAGATTTTCTCTTAATGCACGACAACGCCAGACCGCATGTCGCTAGAACAGTTTGCGACTACATGGAAGATGTTGGAATCACCGCGATGGAGCGGCCAGCTCGTAGTCCTGATCTCAATCCGATTGAGCATGTCTGGGATGAGCTAAAAAGAAGAGTTCGAGCAAGAAGCCCTGCTCCTACGCGCCTCCAAGAGCTTCAACTTGCCATTGAAGAGGAGTGGAACGCCATACCACAAGATTTCATGGTGAAATTAATACGGTCCATGAAAAACCGATTAAGAGCTGTAATCAAGGCTAGGGGAGGGAATACACCTTATTAAAAAACAATTTGATCAAGCATTTTGAGTTTTATTTTTATTCTTTGTTAAGCTAAATTGGGTAATTTTATCCGTATGTTGGGTTTTGTGCCCTAAAACTCCCTATGGGTACTTTTTTTACACTGTATTTGATATCATTAGAAAGGTACTGAAGTAAACATTCAAATAGTGTAAGTTTTATTTTAATATGTATTCACATTTATGAAAAAAACTGCTTTAACAACAAAAAGTCAACGTGTGCGATTTTATTGCTCTCAAGTGTAGATATGATAAATCAAAAAATAAGTGTCTATAATATTTTTTTATTATCGGACTTAATAGTTTATTTTTATTTTTTCCCTGTCAAAATTCCTATTGTGTAGATGCAATCCTACAAAAGTTCGTTAAACAAACAGTATTATTATTGTAGACGAAAAATATCAAAGTTCCTTGACCCCACTCTGATAAAAGAGGTAATGTCAATGCCACGTCAAAACAAACACGTTTCTGATTTGTAAAGGATGACGAACGTGAATAAACGTTATATTGCCGGTTTTTGTGTATTCTTATGCAAATAAGGTAATTGAAGAAACAAAAATTGAAAATGCATGACTCTGGCGACCCGACTGGTGCGATTTTTCATTGTTAGATGGATTTTCGGAACCGATATTTTCCTGTTAGCTACATTTCTTCATAATTTTGGTGAAAAAGGAAGATTTATTAATACTGTTCTCCTTTAAAAAATTTGTCACCTGCAGGCATAGGGAACGCAATACCAGGATACCGGGATCCAGAAATACCGGATAGATTTATCTCGCTCCTGCCTGCAGGAATAAGGCTAAGCGTATGTTGAGACGCAAGTGACGCAGGTTCACGCAGCGCAGGGCAGAGCAGATTTTGTAATGCATGAACGTACTGACAGCTGCATACGCTGCGGCGCAGGTACGCGCAACGCAGACATGTGTTTGTTCTGCTCTGCGTCTCGTAGAGCCGGTAGATTTCTCCGCGACGGATGCAGGTCGTCACTTGTTTTTTTGCTGAGACGCAGGTAACACAGCACAGCCGTCTATTATTCTATGCGCTCGTGGCCTATATCTGCCTCGCCTGCCTTACAATACAAAATCGCTGTGCTGCGTCACCTGCATCTCAGCATACGCTTAGCCTGATGGTCAAGAACAACATGTTCTACCAGACTACCAAGATGGCACAATATAAAAGTGACATACCTCTCCTGGAATAGTGACAACTCCATCGACGCTCTTCTCCGTGTCTTCAAGCGCCAGTTTCCTGAGCGCCGCGACAGCCTCCTTCACATCCTCGGCCTCCCATTGGTTGGTTAGGAATTCCTTCACATTTTCTTCAGCGTACGGGAACAGTTTGTCCTGTAACAAAGAAGTTAAAAATTAAGAAAGGCTGATGATGGATTTGTTATCAATGTACGAGAAATAAATGTTTCACAATTTGGGACGCGGCACATTAAACGCTGCGCAACATTGTAGGTACATCGTGTCGAAAACATTGTGACATATTATCAACTAGGATTGTGAGAACTCTCGTAAAATAACAATCTATCTAATCTGCGGTCGCAAATTATTTGTCAAACATGAAAACAAACAGATTTTAGGAAAAAAAAGTGTAATGCCAACACATAAGGTTCAGTTTGCGCTACAACTTCATATTTTTTTATGACTTTTTCAACAGTACTAGTCAGTCTAAAATCAACTTTATTTAAAGATTTCTTTATTTGATGTTTGTTTAAGTGGAAATAACATCAATTAGAAACAAGGATTTGACTAGACCATAAACTGTGTGTGGCTGGCACTGACATGGCCACCATCAGGGATTTTAATTTTGATAACACAAAAAAATTGTCCCTAATTTGTCGAAATTTGTCGCCAAATATCAGAATTTGTCGGTCACTGGTTCAAAAGTTATAAGGGTGTATAGATAGGTGGCCGATCTGGGGAGTATCTCCCCAGCTTGGCCCAATTTAAATCTCAAAAGCTAGGGCACCTGGCGAAGATCTGTTTTCTCCCAAATTTTGTCGCTAATTAGTAGCAATTTTTCGCCAAGTCACAGATTTAGTCAGGTCTTAGTTTACAAGATATAATGAGTTAAATTTTTAAGGTATAGTCGAAGAGCTAGATCTGATCTAGAGTTTACGACAATTTTTCGTAAACTCATCGATCTACGCTCTCTTACTATTTTGCTTTTCTCTCCTAACTCTTATTATTATATTGGCTTTTGAGTCTTGGAAGTAACCCATTGAATTGACTCACTCCAGCATGGTTCATGCAGCTGCCATTAATTGGAAACCCGGGTTGACTTAACTTGTCCTTTACAACTTTATGTGCTCTTAGAAAACAATGTATGTTCCTAAAGTATCCGATAAAAGTGTTTCGGTTACATTCTAACGCAATCACTATCTAAAGGGAATTAGTAGAAAACAACGGAAACTCATTTATCTCACTAACTGCGCCCCCCAGTTTCTCCCGCATAAGTCTCGATCCCATGGGAATATGGGGATCAAAAGTACCCTATATCCTAACCCAGGTCATGGTCTACCCATGTGCCAAATTTCATCCAAATTCATTCAGCCGCTTTAGCGTAACAAACAAAAATACAAAAAATAAAATCTTTTATCTGTATATTAGTTTAGACCACTTTTGCCAACACATCTTTATGGTGATTAAAACTAAGAATTTCGGGTTTAATTATTACAATAATCAAATCAAAGCACTCAATTTTAAGTGGCACTAAAAATTGGCATCCACTTATGTACATTTTTCTGATCCATTTGTTTACATTTTCATCAGATTCTTCTGAAACAGAGCTTAGTATGTATCACGCAAAGTCTCGGCTATAAAACTTGGTGTTAGCTGTTTGTCTCTTTATCCCCAAACTTTCATACTGATTCCTATATGAAGTAGAAAACAAAAGAAATCTTAACATCTTGAGCAAGATCGTCTGATAGTCTGATTTATATACCTACTTGTTCAATAGCAATCGCTATTTCAATTAAACGGGCGACCCATTTATGTCAAAGTCAAGCAGCAGTGACACGTCCCAATAACTGTTTCTGCACTAATTGAAACTAGCTTAATTATTAACCATGATACCTATACATAAAAAGTATGACTGTACAGGAATGAATAATTAAATAAAAAAATGTCTTTATTTAAAAAAACTGACATCATTGATAAAGACATTACATTACAACATACAGAAGAAGTGTCTTAAACATAGGTCCCCCGGCTCCCAAACTAGGTTAATACCTGTGACATGGAGTCAGTGTTCCTCCATTATAAAAGTGGTTGGTTATTAAAAAAATATATATTGAAAAAGAAAACAAAAGGCACTTTTTTTTTAAACATTGTAAAAAAAACAGACAACTAGTAAACAGATTGAATCCATAGCTTCATGAGATCGAAAAAAAAATCTGCTCAATAACGTAAATAACGCAATGAATGTTGTTGAACTGTCAAAATGAAACAGATTAGTAGTAATAGTTTACGAAAATAGGTTACCTAATTAGATAGCCGTTTTTTGGTGTACCTGACTATGTATGTGACTATTTAATACATAAATGCTCTTAAGATAGCGACACTACGTATATGGGAAAGGCACAAATGAACCATGTCATATAATGAATCGGCCAGTTCACGGTAAGGAGCCGGCATAGTTCTACATTAGCATAGTACAAATAGACAAGACACTTGTTTCTGTGTCAACTACCTGGTGCACATTCCCTTATCCACGACACACGTATAGGTATGCTGGTAAACCTACTACCTAAGTCTAGGTTCATTATAGATATCTATCTTTTCTTACATTTGACCTGATGGTAAGCCATGGTACGGTCTACGATCCATCACGCAACCTACACGCTTGCCTGGATAATTATGTTGTATAAAATTGCACATTCGAATATAACTTGTATTCGAATATGGCTTTTCTTTCTAAAATAACAGTTTGCGATCTTGTCTAAAGACGGTTTCCCGTTGTGTGTAATGCGGACGGACGCGTAAAAGCCAGCACGGGCGACTACCACGGACAGCCACGCACCGCACACCAAGGCTCTTCCCTCGGTCCGTGATATTGCGGACGGACGCAGACCAGCCCGTTGCGATTGGATCCATTTGCGAAGTGAAAGAGATGCTCGCACCGCACCGCGACGGACGTGTCTGCGCCACCACGGACGATACTCTTACCATGGTACGTCGATGCGAGCTGGTCCGCGTCCGTCCGCAATATCACGCACCGAAGCCGCCTTGAGAAACGGTGAGATACGAAAAGCACTGTAAATAGGCTGTTGTGTAGTGCCCCGCCACCGCCCACAACCTTCAAGTACAACTAAGTACAAAGTGAGTGAACCTTTGAAGTTTAAAGGTCTTAGTTATTCCTGTACAGTGTACATAGTGTTCAAAACCTACCTACTCTACCTATTTAGCCCACGTACGCACGGACGTAAAAATATCGCGGCGGGATTTTATCGCGCGCTGGATTTTCAAATGACGGTGTTGAGCCGAGCGCGGAACTCGTGGCTAAGTAATAACTGCGTACGGGTCGATCCATCAGGTTAAGCTACGCTTGCCGGGGTTGGTCTGTGGATGGGTGACCATCTTTACATGCCGAGACTCCTTCGTGTCTCGGAATGCACGTTACGCCGTTGGTCCCGGCTGTCATTCATGGATATTTGACAGTCGTTACGAGTCGTCAGAAGCCCGAAAGTCTGACAAACAGTCTTACCAAGGGGTATCATATTACCCAGTTACTGGGTTGTGGAGTTCGGATAAGCAGTCGCTCCATGTAAAATACTGGTATTCAGCTGCATCCGGATAGACTGGAAGCCGACCCCAATATAGTTGGGAAAAGGCTAGGCAGATTGATTGGTGTTGAGCCGACCGTTGAGAATCCGCTGAAAAAACACATTGTAGAATTTTCAACTCTCGGCGCTTAGCAGAGCGTTGAAAACCTAGTGCACGAAAAAAATGGCCGCGGGAATAATCGCCCGTGCGAACCTGGGCTTAGTGGTTCCATAGCCGAGTTCTTAACTTCATCATAAGGGGTGTTTCTGAAATTCGACGTGCGTATATTCGTTTCCAAAAACGTTTGTACTTTTTTTTATAACGGTTTCACAGGTAAAAAAGAATGATAGGTACGATGAAAAAGTAGCAAATAAAAAGTTAAACCATGTATTTCCGACAAAAATTCAAGTCAGTTTATTACAGCTTCCTATGCTTCCACAACCAACGCGAATATTCGAAAGCTAGCGTTCGCGTGTTTGTGAAATTTCCACTGTGAGCCAATCATTTTTGTTTGCAAACGCGGGAACGAGCTCACCAAAGAAACTTCGGTCGAGCTTTGAAATGCTCTGAACGATGTTCAGGACCACTGCCATGCTCGTTACCGAATGCTCATTGCTGACGGTGTGAACGCGCCTTTAGCTTGCATCGCTATCCATTTCATGTCTACAAAATAATATTAAGATGTCTTTTCCTATAAGTTTTATTGAATGGATCTAGAAAATAGAATGATGGAACGATAACTTTCTACAATACCCTAATTAAGTAATACACAGTACCGATACAGATTGAAAATCCATTGCTTCATAAGTTCGAAAAAATTAAATAACGCAATGAATGTTGTTGAACTGTCAAAATGAAACAGATTAATCGTAATCATTTACGAAAATGGTTTAATGTAATAAGATAGCAGGTTGTTTCCTAATAATAAGATGGACATTCCTTTAACAGGAATTCAAAATAAATACCTATTATTGTTTTGTTAGATCGCATAATAAGATAATTATTGTACAGGTATTTAATAGTTATAAGTAAGCACAGTACAACTAATTATAAGTACCATCGCGGACAGTGGCGGTGAACCACTTTTCAACCCAAGAGCATAAGGGCGAAAACTGTGAAAAGTCGTTCACCGCATTTATGGCCGCGGTTGTAGGTACATTGCTAATAATTTTTTGCAGTATTATGATGAAATAGTGATTCGTAACAGTTTGTTACGAAGATACCAACTGTTTCGGTCTTTTTAGGGTTCCGTACCCCCGAAGGGTCCCAAACGTAACCCTATTTTTAAGCCGCTGTCCGTCCGTCTGTCTGTCTGTCTGCGAGCTGTATCTTATGAACCGTAATAGGTAGACAGATAAAATTTTCACCGATTGTGTGATTTTATTAAGTTAATTCAAACAAATTGAAGCCCTGACTAATGCGCTAGGTAAAAACACTCGTGTTACAGAGGCCAGTGTCTTCTCCCAATCAGTAAGTTCTGCATTTTATGCAATCACATCATTTGAATTTACTAGACTACTATAGTCACCATAACAAAAAAGAAACAAATAAGGTTATTAAAGGGGGTCCCCATACAAGAAACGTGTTTTTTTTTCTGCGTTTTTTGCTAATTATTGTACACACGGCTACACATCAAGCTATACATTTCCAGTATAAACTGACCTCGCATTGTACGGAACTCCTAAACAATGCGAGATCAGCATAAATTGGAAATGTATAGCTTGATGTGTAGCCGTGTGTACGATGGTACGGAGCCACTTGTGTGCGAGTCCGACTCGCACCTGGCCGGTTTTTTTTAAAGTGATGACGTAAAATCGATCTTTGATCATCCCAGCACATAACAACTAAAAACAACAAATAAGGTTTGGGAACATTTGTGTAAACCTTAGCCTTACACAGAGTTTGCCCAAATTCACTTCATAATTTTCGGGTCATGGTCATTTTACTCGACTTATTTCCACGCCAACATAAGATGGCTTATTCTCGGTCTTAATTTAACTCTGGCCTCTAAAAAGTAACCACCATGCCTTTAATTTAGCATAACATGATGCCCTGGTGAAATTGCATTGTCTACGATGCGGCAAGTCGGTGGGTGAACGAACTGCGCGAGTTGCCGCCGGTGTCCAAACCGGATCGCGAGCCTACCTAGCCGGGCGACCCAGCCCGCGGCTCCCGCGGTAGGGACGCACCGAGATAATACCCAACATTGTTGTATAAAACATGCTCTAATTATTCCACGAGGCAGTGACGACGAACTTCTGAATGAAAAACAATGCCAATCACTGCCGGAATTTAATGAAAGTTTTCTCCGTCGCTGTCGGACACTAAGCTCCAACTTCCTAGCTTAGTTACTGCCATTATGTATTAGGTTCGGTATCGGCAGCGTTTACGTTTTAGGTATTGCGAGTAGAAATACGTTGTCTCAATACGTGTCCACTGTCCACCCTACCTAGTAATAGAGAACAACGCGTTTGCGTGGTCGAGCTAGTAAAACCAGATGAATTTGTTTTTGTTTCAACTTATAACAAGGGCTATGTAGGTACGTACCTATTTGATCATCAATAAAATACAGAGGTAAACAATACAGAAGTGGGTTTGACGAATGAATTACCAGGCAGGTATAAAAAATAAGAGCTCAAATGATTTGATCTAGTAAACCTTAGTGAAAGAAAAACTCGTGAATCAGCTGTACTGTAAACAGCTGACGTGCCGAATCTCGCGAGCGGCAAAAGAGATGCTTCATTGTGTGTAAGAATAATAGATTTCTGAAACCCTGATTAGTAAATCCGTGTATCCATGTGTACCAAGCATATTTTGTTACAACCCTAACTTTAATTAACATCACGACACCGCAAGAGTTAACCTCATTTTGAGAGGAGAAAAGGGGCGAGATAAAGATGTAGGTAGGTAGGTGGTACCTTACCTATCTACAGGCTACTAGAAACTAATATCCCATCTCGCCAAAACAACAACATTATTACGCTTATATACAACTTGTAACTAAAGTATTTCGTAGAAAAATACTGTGGCGAAAACGTTTTTGTTATCTATCTCTTCAATGTTTAAATTTTTCATTTGGATCTACTGATTACGTAGGAGTTGGTGCGTACCTTTTTGTCAAAAAAGAATTTAATATATCCTACAGTACTGCTACGCGTTGTTTTATACATTCCCAGACTGGATAAAATCGCGGCATCAACACGACGCGAAAATCCTGTCAAACGAAACCACCACTCTTGTTTTTTTTTTATCTCAGTCATATTCAATATTCCTCACGCGAGTGCGACAAGGCCAACCTATGTGGGCTCAACGCTATTGAAAGAGGACAGTTAATTGTTCCACATTTTTTTACCAGCCAGCTGCTCGGAACAGCTGTTCAAGCCGGTAGGTGTGATAGCACGCAACTACACACCTTATAATTATGAAATAGTACCGATATTTTTTATTTCGGTGGACATTAATATACCTAATGTCTTGATTTTTAAGTCAACCTGAACTCCAGGATCTATATCCATTTTAGCTGTCTCGCTAAAATAAAATCAATATATTCGAACCTACGTTCAGTATCCAGTTCTCAATAATAAAATAGTCAAATTGCTGCGTTTAATAAGATCAGAAAAGCTGTATTAATTGCAGTAAATACGATTAGACACGTGGATAAATCAGACAATGAAAGGAACATGAAAGGGGTACCATTTTGATTTCGTCCTCCATGTTGCGAATCTGAAAACGCGACCATTTTGCATGTTGAATAGTCTTTTTAGATGTCGGCAAGAGAATGATTGCTAAAAATTATACGAAACAAATAACGGTTATACAAAAACACATGTTGAGACAAAACACCGGCCGGTCAATCGTTAGACCTACCTTAACAAAGCTGATCGATGTTGTGGTCCCTTCAATATCCAACAAAAGAATTTTGCATTTCTTAACGATGTCGCTGATAATATCAATATTATCATTCGCCATTGCTATGTATTTGTATTTTTCTTGAGCACTTATATTTTTCTGATTTATTTGACTAGAAATCCTCCACGCTACACTACTACACCACACCGCCACAGAAAAAAAGCATTGATTGAGCCGGCCGTGAGCGAACGAAACGCCACACAGTACACGGCGAATACGCGACCAGCTGACAGAGATAGCTGCGTATTGAGGTTGCTGATTGGTTGAAGAGTGACAAAGACAAATTCACAAAACAAGAGAGGAAGCGAGATGACAAACGGAAGGATATGCTCGTGTCAATGCATCCAACATTGTAAAAAAAAATTTTTGTTACCAGATTTTCTCAATTTTGCAAGAGCAAAAAATTTTCGTGATCATAAATATTCTGATGATTTGTTGAAGAAATTCATTAATTTATCCTCGCGAGAAATATAGTATATTTGTTAAATAAAATAGTGTTATTGTTTTATCTACTTTGGATGCAATTTTGTTCCCATCCCAGGTGCATTTCTTTTAGGCTGGCTTTCTTCTACCTTCACATCTACATAATTATAGCTTGTCCAGTCCCTAGACTAAATATTTTCCTTGGCTTTGTTTCGTTTCGATTATTTTTTCAGAATCATGAACTGAATCCATGGTATCAGTTATCCTGTATATCCCCGCCAGACACGACACCCGGCTGATCGGAGAATTTTCCCTCTATAGAAGATTAGAGAACTTTACACCCTGTTTCTCATACTTCTAAAAATAAGATGCTTTTATCACATTATTATCAGCCGATATGATATGATGATGAAGGTATCCTATTTCTTAGCAAGTAAATTTTTGGAAGCGTTGTGGAATAAAACGGTATGGGAATTTTAAGGATACAGAAAAGTGTATTCAGACAGTTTACACGTTCCGTGTGGTGCCGGACGTAAAGAATAGTACCAACCCATTTCTTCCCGTGGGTGTTGTAAAAGGCGACTAAGGGACTTACTAGAGAATGGGCTTATGGGCAGCAGCGTTCTCTATGTCTTTTAACACCACACTGCGATCGCCAACCCGCCTGCCAAGCGTGGCGATTATGGCAAACCCCCCCATTTGGGGGAGGCCTACGTCCAGCAGTGGACGTCTTTCGGCTGAAATGATGATGATGATGATTCAGACAGTTTGGACACACAGAAAGGATTGGCTCTCATAAGAAATCTTAGTCGATAGAGTATTGATATTTGGCTCTATTTGACTAAAGAGTTTGCCGACCACTGCACTAAGCCAGTCGTGTAATAGAGACTCCACAGCATTGGACTGTCCTCAAGCCATTTTGCCTTTTCATTTTACTGGCTAAGTGGAGTGTCTCGGGGATTGGCCGTCTAAATGGTCCCTTATTCTTTGTTCCACAGCATAAATTCATGTGGCCAACTTTGTCTACGTTCAGTAATTTTATCAGCCTCTCAGAATGAAGTACTCAGGCAATCAGAGAATAAAAATATTTTGGCAGTAAGCATGAGATTAGTATGTACTATAAAATACAACTGGAATACTTACTAGCACAGAGTTGGTTTTGAAAGAGAAAACTGGATCAATCTCGCTTAAACCCACTTAGGACACACACCATCTTGGTTCGAAATTTCGATGAATTGGGTTAAAAGATCATTAAAAATTCCCCCATTCCCCCTCCTGCTTTTAAAGACAAGCATCAAGGTACCAATTACTGCCATTGTAAAATATGTTCATTTTCATTGTTTCCTAGCTTTTAAATCTGAATCCTGAATCAAAGGAAAGTTTTAACTTTTACAGCTTGCATTATTATAGCAGCAAATGATTTGCGGGTTCTTTTTTGGGTCATAGAAGTTTTAAGTGCGAAAATAAGTACACAAAAACAATATTAAATAATTTACTTTATGTTTCCTAAATAAAATTACAAATATGTCACAAGTTCTTAGAAAAAATATTAAGGGTGTTTTATCCTCTCTTTGTTCTTAAAAACTATACGTACATTTACATTTTTGACGCCTAGTTTTATATGTGTCGTAGGGTGATTTGAAATTCTAATTTTCGCTAAAATCTTATACGAATTATCAAATCATCCTACGACATAATATGCATGATAGTCATCAATTTAAAGTTACAAATATTCGGTTGCATTGAGTTATTGAGTGGTTGCACTAGCCTGCACCTACATATTACAAACGCACCTTACAGTCTTGAATAATATTTTAAAATATTTATTACGATATATTTTTAGACACAGTCAGCACATACACCGATATTTGAGGAACATCCTAAGAGTCAAGTAAAAGATCATTTGAATCTACAGATTTAAATGATCAAATAGACTGCTCTTGGGACGCACCAGTTTTTCTTCAATTTTCATTTTCTTCACCAGTTTTGGTGTTCCTAAATTAACGTCAGCTTTTCGTTTTATTGTCACCTGAAAATATAAAAGCAGAAGTTTAATAATATTTCCGGAAATCGTCGTTCGGTTGGACCGGCAAAGACGGTGGACATATTTTCAGGGCAGACTGAAATTGCGACTAGAAGTGGGACACAATTTCGGGCAATAAAAAATTGAGAATTATATCATAGTAAAGTATATACACTAATAAAGTTAAAAAAATACTCTAACCTTTGGCACATCGTCGTCATCTTGTGATAGGGCAGTAAAGACAAAGTTTCGCTTGTGTGATGCCATTGAGCCAATTTTTGGAGCATCGTCGTCAGCTGCTAGCGGTGTTGCCAACGCTGCCAGCCGCGCAAGAGCACCTCGACCGCGCGTTAGCAAAGAACCGTGGTAATTTTGCTGAAAGTATAAGATTATCATGAAACAGTTTTTTTTTTCTTGACTGTGATGCAATGGCTTACCATTGCATTACTGTCCTCCAGTATTTAAAACGGGAGCAACAAGATATGACTAAAGGCACTTGGCTGTCAAAGATAATATTGGATTTCTGGATCCTCACTGAGTTTTATTATTTATTTATATCTCCCTTACAACTATCATTACAGGTGTATACCTAATGCGATAGCGCGGTCTTAAAATTAACTAAGTTACAATTTAAAACTATGAAAAATTCAAAAACTAGTAGTACTTAAACATCTAAAAATAATAACTACATTACTAAATTCCCTATAAAATAAAAAACAACAACATAATTAAGTATAGCCTACTCTAATCTACACTATAACATAAAATAAACAACAGTATTTTTGCGAGTTCACTCAAATGTCATGTAAATACATCGATCTTCACGATGATGAATTTTTTTTAAATAAATTAAATTTTAAATGATGTTAGGTACCTGAAAGATAGAGAACGACTTTTGCGGGCTAGGTATATCTTTAGCTGTCTTCTTTTCTTGGACAACAGGGCTCTCGGCATTTTCCGTTTTCGATTGATTGAGTTCTTGAAGCAGAGTGGACATCGACTTTGAAGAGAGGTTAGCTTTTATTATAGTTGTTCGGTTTACACTAACATTTACGCCTTCGTCTTCATCTTGTTGCTGAAATTTTAATGAATTAACACTTTAGGTATGTTTCAGATTACTATAATAAAAAGTAAATTTAAATTATGGTTTTGTAACAACATACAGCTTAGGGGTGTTGGGTCTTGGTGACGAGCGGTAATTTTTAATTACTAAATAGGCCTGCTCTTGACCTCGAACTCGCCTGATGCAAAGCAATGGATGAGGTCTACGATGGCACGAGCGTGCCCAGAAAATGCCTGTTAGCTCTATGTCGAAAACAGTGTTAACTGCTGTCGTCAACGTAGTCAACAGTCGACACGCCAACATTCGAAGATCCGTGCTTCGGACATGTCGAGGGGCCGCCGACAGGTGACGATGGCGAGATGCCACTGGTCAGTAAGAGCTCCTTACTTCTAGTAGTAATAGTACTAACCATTGTCCTCAAAAAGACCTCTCGTTCATGCCTCTGTTTTCTCCATTGTTCTTCTGATTCGAATTCTTCTTCCTGTGTATCGGCAAATTCGTCAGGCACTGTACCAGTCTCATTGTCACCATCTGTGAAAGAAATAAGGTAACATGAAATATATTATAGAAAGGTAACCACCACACTGACTAGGGCACCTATTTTCATATTTACATATGCAAAAAAAAAAAGAGAGAGACATAGAGCAAAGCCTGTTATTTTTTTTTCGTGCGTGGTAGTTGCTGTAGCCCCCATAATATCATAATACTGCTATTATGATATTATAATGGTTTCTGCGACTACCCGCACGAAATAACGAGAGATCTATTTATAAACTACGACCCACAAACAACAATAACTTAATCTGAAATACCTGCATTTCTCCATCTGAATTTTCGCTGTCGATGTCCGTCGCCGAGGTCACCGTCTTCGAATAATAGTTCTTGTATTATTCTCACTTCTCGTTTATCTTGATCCAGCACATCTCGCCTAGAATTTAGAAAGATGACATTTGAGAAGATATTTATTACAAATAGGATGCACGAATTATGAGAAATAATACTAACAACCGAATGGAAGATCTTGTCAGTATGTCTGGAATTTTGTGTATGACTGTTGTGTAGTTGTATGCTTTATATGAGTAAAAATATTTGTCTTAACCTTGGCTGTTTTATGTTAAATAAAAATAAGTTTGATTTACATACTCAACATGCTTGTGAAGTTTCTGTTACACTTATGCAATGAAAGTATTGTTTGCTACAAGATTCGTTTTGTTTAAGAAAACATATACGGAGCACAGGTTTCACGATCAAATCAAATCAAATCAAATAATTTATTATTGCAAACATGGGTAAATTGGTACACAGATGTTTTCTTAAAAAAAGTAGTCCTCCATATTCTACCGTCTCATGGGCATGCAAATAATATTCAATTCCAAAATTAAACAGAAATTCAATTGATACCGAATAAATATAAATGTCAAATCATTAGAATTACAAAAACAAAAAACAGACTAATATCACGATGTCCACAGGGTAGAGTAGTTAGCTGAAAGAAAATTTACGATACGAAAAAGGAACGAATTTTCCATACACTAGCTAATATTTTAACAGTTTCGGCAGTATAATTTTAATTGACCCTGTATACGTACATATGTATTTGTCCCAGTTCCTTCCTGAGTTGCCCCTGGTGGAAGACGTCGTCGTCTCCTTCTTCCCGTTCCATCCTGTCCAAGCCCTTTTCGTCTTCATCTCCAGACCCCACCCATTCGTCCTCACTCGTCAGTTCCGCCTCTTGCTCGAAAAAGTCAGCCATTTTGCGTTTCTTCTTCGGTTTTTCGGATTTTACTTCAATCTGGGAATTTGAGATTTAGGAAATTATGCACAGAAAATATAATACTAGCCAAGGAGACTGTTGCGGCTTCAGTATTTTTGGAATCTATCTACCTATATAAAAAATGAATAAAATTGTGTGAATCAGGATTCAATCAAGAAGCTACAATGCCATTTTATGCCATAAAGATGACTGACTGGTAGAATATGCCTATGGTATCAAGACCGCCTCTGTACATTTTAAAATAAATAAATAAGATGTTGTCAGTTCAGAGGCCAGTCGTTGTAGTATGGAATGTCTTAGGGTGGTATTGTTGAACCAACATGTTTTTTGAGTGATGTTGACGAGATTTTCTCGTCATTACGACAAAACTACATTGAGGTCTAATTTCCTAACAAAACCACTGCCTATCGATGACACCGTGCTTTACCAACTACATTTAACGATATTACAAATATTCGATTTAATTACAAACTGACCTCATTTTCTTCTGAATCATACTCCACTAATCTTTCAGTTTCATCTTCTAAGTCTGACATGTAGTCAACATCTGCTATTTCTTCTTCATCCTCATCATCTAGAAATAAGAAATAATAATCCATTTTAGGTGAATTCAATAAGTTATAGTAATTAGTTGACATTACGAATGTTAGAATATTTACCTGATATTTGTAGTGCTCTTTTTTCCGGTTTTCTCTTTTTAAGTTTTTTCTTCTTGCCAACGCCAACAACTTCTCCATTTATGTCGGCTGCCCTATCATCTTCATCATCAGAGTCTATGGTAAACTTCTTTTTCATTTGAGTATTTTCAAAAACCTGTCCATTTTCATTCTTCTGTATATTACCACCAGTGAAGAATTTATTTGCCTTCGGTTTGTCGAACTCAGGATCATCCAACTCATCAAGTATAGACTTTAGAAGGTTCCCATCTGTACTTGGTTTTTTACTATTTTCTTCTAGTTGTATATTTTCTTCAATACTGATATTCTGTTTTTCATGCACTGTTTCTTCAACCTCTTTACTAATATCGTCGTTTGTTGCAGATTTAGCTGTCTGTGTGTCATGGAAATCATTGTTCACTATATCCTGGGACATGTCATCAACATATTCCGTTCCTTCAGTAGGTGATACAAATTCGTTATCATAGAACTTGCCAGTACAAAGAGCTAATATATCCTCTCCAATAGGTTGTGACTGAGATGACTGTGTTATTGGCAGCTGTGAGCCCTCCACAAAACGGTCTAAACTAGGCTGAAAAAAAAAAAATACAATGTGTTGTTTTTGATATCCCATAACTCTAGGGTTATATTATTTAAGTAAAAAGAACACAAAATTTCCTAGAATATGTGGTCCAAAAATGCATAGTTTCGAAGATATAATTCAATTAGGGCAAAAATTGTCACCAGTATGACGAATCTTTACTTTTGCGACGTTGCCAAACTTCGCAGTAGTGTAGTAAAGTAATAAATTTTTATTCAAACCAATCATTCATATTTAAAGCTAAGAAAATGCAACGTTGTCATATTTCACGTAAGGGTGTTTTACATTAATAATCGTGACTGTGGAATTATTTTGTATGAAAAATTAAAACAAAAAAAAAAAGATGATTGAAGAATAATTCATATGCCAGTTGGTTCTTTGATATGGTCTCAATCATACCCTAGAGTTATGCGGAAAAAAAATACATCGTATATTGCAAAAAAACTGACTGTAAATTTGAGTACTTTTGACCTTTTCAATACTTACGTCTTTATAGGGCTGCGACATACAAAGAACATTTAATTTACTAGGAGATTTCAGTTCCATGTCCATTGGTACCGCGGATGTCGAGTCCAGTATAGAAAAAGTTTGTGTCATCACTTCATCACTTGCTCTGTTTCCATCCTTGTTTCTTTCGACGACTGTGGAACTTTCTTGGCTGGTGAAAAGGTCATCTGATGCGGATGCATGTCTCTGCGCTAATTGTATGACATCATCTAAAAATTAAAAGAAATCTCTTTATCTTGGTCACTTTTGTTCAATACGAATTGTAAATGGAAAAGTAATTTTTTACTTAGTTACCTTGTGAAGCACTCTGAACTTCATTTGAAACCGCAACAACTGCATTCGCGTCATCTGTTTTATTACTGTCTTTCGCTAAAGTTTCCGTTTCAGCTTGTTTAATTGCTGCATCTTCATCATCTGAGTCCTCGAACGCTTTCAATATTCTGCCTTTTTTAGGTTTAGTGGTTTCTTCTTGTTCAGATTCTGAAGTATCGTCGTCACTAGACATATCTTCTTCATCATCTTCTTGTTCCACATTATCATCACCATCATCAATGTTCTCAATGGCTTCATCATCTTTGGTTATTTCACCTTCGTTTTCTTCAATATCAGACTCCTCAGCTTCATCATCAAGCATTGGGTTATGTTTCCTTGGTTTGTCTTTAATCTCAATATCATTTTCTTCTAGCTCTTCTTCCTCACTTTCTGAATTACTCTCATCCTCTTTTGCATCATCTTCTTCCAAGTTCCCTTCAAGTTTCTCGAAGCTATCTTCAGCATCGTCTAAGATAGTTTCCATTTCCATGTGTTGCTGCTTCTCCTCTTCAAGTCGTTTTGCCCATTCAAGAGATCGTTGTTCCGCAATTTTTTCCTCAAGTTCGTGTTTTAGCTTTAAATGTTGAGCTCCTGGTTTTAACCTGTAATTCATTATGATTTGAATAAGACCAATTTTTTTTATACATTATTGATACCTCATACATAATAAAAACTTTAATTTCGGAAGTTGGTGGCAAAAAACGAAAATTCAAAACCAAAGACACCAACTTCCGAAATTAAAGTTATTATTCACTTTGTAGTGTTTTTTGTTTTTGTAAATAGTTTTTATTTTTCTCGTTTTAGTGAATTTGTGTGGGGTAGGTACATACCACCTACCCCACACAAATTGGTATACCACTACCTGCTATGTAAATAACCGTGACAGGAAGTTATCATATCATCCACATATACTAAGTGGGAAAAATAAAAAAATATCCAAGCAAAGTTAATAAAAAAAATATGGGACCTACTTGAGAGCATACCCTTTCATACAAAACAAGAATTTTCAAAATCGGTCCACAATCGACGGAGAAATCGACGATAAAAAAAAAGAAAAGAAAAAACACCTTTTTGGAAGTCGATTATTAAAAAAATATCAACTTACTTTTTTTCCTTCTCTCTTTCAAGTTCTTCAGGTGTCTTTAATCTTGCAAAGTATGTAAATCTCTCTTTTAGTAGTTCAACACCAGTCTTTTTGGGTACAAAAGCACCTCCATCTAAATCAATAACCATGCCAGGAGCTCCCATTAGTGTAGGCTTTGCATTTAAAGGCAGGGGGTCCCTTATGAGCATTGGAGAGTTTACAATGTCATTATCTGAAACAATACAAAATACGCTTTTCAGTGACCTGACTAACTAAGGAAGAACAAAGACTATTACAAAATAACAAAAGTAAAACTACATAGGACCAAATAATCAAATATCCTACCTCTCAATATTTCTGCATTCTCAATTATTTTATCAATATCCTCCATATTTACATCATCATCTGAGAAAAAGTCATCTAGTTTGTCTTCTTCAGTCGCAATATCAACTATTTCAGTTATTACATTGGAATAGTCTTCAGGCTTTTCTGTTTTGTCTTTTTCTTCAGGTTTATCAGGTTTGTCTAGTTCTTCAGTATTGTTTTCAGTGTAATGTAAGGATATCAATTGACTCTCTGGTTCAGTACACACTTTCGCGAACTGTTCTGAATTACTTTCTAACTCATCATTATTTTTAGTAGTGTTGTTTAGAATTGTAGTTTCCTTAGGAACATCAGTTTTATCTGTTGTTAAATGTTCTTCTTCTACAGAATCATTGTAAACTAATTTGAAGTCCGTGTTTGAATCATTTTTTTCAGTGTCTTCTTGTTGATCATTTGTGGCAATACTATGAGAATCAGGTTTTTCATTATTTACTTCTTCACTATTTAAGACAGCGACTTCACTTGACGCTGTTTTGACTGATTCATTTTCTATCAATTGAGAATATGCAAGATCATTATTTGCAACATCTATGTTGGTAACTGGTTCATTTTCTGCACATTTAACAGTGTTGTTAGACGTTTCAGTGATAATTTCAATTTCATTATTAGTGATGTCAGATATTTGTTCTGTTTCTTGCTGTATTATATCAGTTTCTTCTTCAGGTTCAGGAGTTTCTTCATCTGATTCACTTTTGCATAATTCCATCATTTCTTTCTGACGCTGTTCTAACAACAGCCTGAAAATGTAATTAAACACAAAATCAACTTTAATCCTTACATAATATAAAACAAAGTCCCCCGCCGCGTCTGTCTGATAAACTCAAAAATTACCAAACGGATTTTACCAATAACGGTGGCGAACCGGACGGAGTGATTCATGAGGAAGGTTTTAGTGTATAATTCATTAAGGTTTTGTTTATATTGGCTGAAATGTGACGATGATAGTTGAAGATGTCGGAAAAAATAAACTGGGACTATACTGGACTATACAGAAAAAATGTTCTCCAGGATTTTATATCTTAAAAAGTTCAACAAAAAAGTCCGCGATGGCATATGTCTACCTGCTAAGAATGACCCATATAATAACCATTTTTATCTTTCAGAATTTGATAAAAATTTAATTGTTATTTCCAAAGCTATATTGAGCGGTATTACATTCATCCTTAACCAATAAAATATGTTATCTTCTTCTTTTCGTGTGGTTAGTGACTAACCTGTTGTCAGAGTTTTAAAGCCGCCCATGGGCCTCTAACTTGGCTTCACATGCCATCGAGAAATATCTCTCAGGCATGCCAGTTTCCTCACTATATTTTCCTTCACCGTTTTTTAAGCAAGAGTTTTTTAAATATGTTGGGCATTTAATTTAGATTAAAATATGCCTTGACATGCATAGTTAAAATGATATCAAAAATTCAAAATTACGAGTAACAAAGAAATTATGGTTGACGTCAACGCGGGCGCAGCGGCGCAGCGAGTCAATGACCTTTTCCTTGGCTATTGGTTATGAAATCCCGGTAGTATTCCCATGGGATACTTTCCGACATCCACGCGGTCGAAGTCGCGGGCAAAAGCTAGTATTATAACATTTTAATGTAAATGTATCTGAATGATAAAAATACTTACACATAATGTTTTAATTGCTCTTCATTCATTTTGATGGGCAGTGCTTTTCCATCTAATGCAACAGCAGGCTTTCTTCTGGACATAATGTCTTTGAGAGATAGCGCTTTAGGTCTATGATACGGCAATGACACTGATTTCTCCCTCAACATACGATTTGATTCACTTTTTATCAACTGCATGTTTTCCATTGCCTGTTTAGCTGACATCTGTGCAAGAACATAAAACACTGGTATAAAAATATAAGTTAAGTACCAGGTTGTGTTCCGGAGTTTCTGCGCACCCCATGGGAAGGTGTGAGTTTATGTATGTACAAGATCGAGTTACCAACTAGGATGACCAACTTGGAAGAGGCCAATATCTGGTGAAGTTACAAGTAGCATGAGATATTTTTGATTTATTCAGTAACACAATGTTTTATTTGCTTGTTTCCATTAGTTTAAAATTATATTAACTGTATCACCAGTCAAATGATGATATTTCTGTTGTAAAGTCAAAGATAATCTGTGGCATATTTCTAGTTACACCTCAGCAGGCCAAATACCTACCCTTACTGGCTTAGCTTCAATCAGTTTGGTAGATTTCTGTTGTTTCCTTGGCCTTTGTTTTGGTATTTTCTTTTTGTTCATCTGATCCTCTTCATCAGAAGTATCGGGGTCACAAATAGATGACATTGATGCCATGCTCTTTTTAATTTTCTGTAAGAAACAACATCAACAATTTCAATTACACAAACTATACCAAGTAACTAATAAGATGCAGACCATTCTGGTACCTTAAAGATTATTAACAAAAATATAACATGTAAAAAAATGCAAGTCTCGCAACGCAGTTCTTCTACTGCAAACAGTTGAAAGATCTAATGTAAAACCAAGTCGGTTAATTTATTCAGTACCTATCTATGGAAGCATCCATCCAACATCTTTATCATAGATTGATAGTGACCATATCAATATTAGACATATTTATTTCTTTAATAAATATACTGACTTGGCAATAGAATCATAATTATAACAAAATCTACCTAATATTTGCACTCTGAGCGCTTTATTTAAGTTTGTGTATATAAATTTGGCCCGCTAGTGCTATGTTCAACTAAGGCTATTGGTTTGTCCGAAAGGGATATCGCGGCCCCGGCACACAGGCAACGGAAGGAACACGGGTGGGTTTTAGTCAGTAAAAGTCTGACACACCCTCTCGCTCTGCCCAGAGCGGGAGAAGTCATTTGATGATTTCCCATCCTCAAAAAAAAAAGAAAGGCTATTTAAATTAGTAGATTATTCTTATGTGATTATGTTGCCGGCTTAACCAACATTAGATTTCACAACTTTTTGCAGCAGAACTGCATTGCAAGACTTGCATTTTTTGTAATGTTAGGTTTTTGATGTGATACATAAGACAACAACCTGAGAAGAGTATTACCTGTTTAATTTTAGCTATGGATGACATTTCACTGTCTGAAGGATCTGAGATCTCACTATGACTGCCTTCTGAAGACTTTTTATCACTGTTTTCTTGTAATATTGTATGCTTCCCTCTAGAGCTCAGAAGACCTTTAAACTTATCTTTCAAATTGCTTCTTTTGTTTTTCATTCTCATTTGATGCTCTTCATTCTTCATAGTTTCGTTCCTCGAAGCATCAGAGTCTGAGCTACTTCTATCCATCTGTATTCTCGACTTTGTTTTGCCATTTTTAAGAGTCACAATGCTTCTTTCTGTTTCACTATCAGTATCATTTTGTAACTTACTTTCCTGAACAGTCCTATCCTCTTTAGGTCGTAAATTTTCGTTCTCGCTGTCACTATCAGAAAACTGTTGCACTCGTTTCTTAGTTCTTTGCACGGGAGCAGTTTCATCATCACTGGAACTCATGGTATTTCTCATATTACTGTTCACTGTAGAAGACATTTCGTTGGAACCACGACGTGATAGCATTTTCAATTTATCTTTGTTTTGTACATGTACTGTGTAACCAAGTGTTGGATCCTTTACTGCAAATATTTCATCGTTCATCCAGTAGGTATTTTATTATTTTACTATTCACATTTTGGCGAGTTGTAATGCACAACCACAGAACATAATTATATACTCAGAGTGCTTAACACAAACTAACTGAAGAAATAAAAAAGGAATCGGAAGGAAGGAACGAGATATTCGCGCCAAAAAATTGACAATGACAATATTTAATGTCAAATGTCGAATTCACTATAGCCGCTTTCCGAATTAGAACGTAATCGCACCCAGCGCTGACATCAATAATTAGCGATCCGATTTAGATAGCACGATTATGAAAACTGCGGGCTGTCAACAATTCGGAACGCTCGTGAACGCTCTCATGGTGCTCGCTCAACGTCAAAACTGACATATCATATTTCTACAAATTTCTTCTTCTTCGTTGGTTAGGTGGCCACAGTAGCCAGAAGCACAATTTCGAAAATGCCACGTTAGTCTAAAGCAGAGGTTCTCAAACTTATTTCATTATTTTTCAGCGCCCCCAATTTTTTTAACTTCACCACAGCTTTAAAACCGCAATGATATTCATTACTTTAATTAATTTAATTGTAGTGTGCTATATTAGTCTGGTCGGGAGTTTAAAACTTCCATTCTAAACGAGATTTTTTTTACCAGTGAAAGCAATTAGAACGCAAACTCTTTTATCTCATTGTACGTTCAATCGTACTGAGCAAGTAAGAACAAGTATCGATGAACCAGCCGATTGATACAGGATTGCACAAATAGCGTTATTTAACAGAAATTTGTTAAAACTTGATTGCTGATGGGCTATCCTACGAAATCACAATCAAACAGGGCAGAAATATGAACTAAATAATCGATGTTGTGTAGAAGTTAGATTTTTTAGGAGTATGAGGAACAGGTTGTAAAGTTCACTCATCCAGCATAGAATAGGGAGGATCCTCCGACCAGACGGGTGTCGTGTCTGGCCGGCAACTGCCCAGAGGTTGAAGTTGGGAGATTGTATGTATGTCAATCGCGCGGTAAACTGTAATTGCGCGATGCAGGATTTGTGTGACGTCAAGATGTTGTGTGATGTCAGGTTTTTGATGTGTAGTTCGCATGTGGCGATTGTAGATGCCACCACACCACTCCCCTCCGGAGACTGGAGGTAGATAGTGGGCTGAGTCTTGTATGTTGCGATGCTTCAGTGTCACCTGTGGTTCCAGTCTGCTGTGATTGTGGTGATTCCCCAGTGAGTCGGGGTGGCGCTGTGTTATTATCCAGTGGGTCGGATGTGGTACAGCGATGGATTGTGGCTGAGGGTGATGACCCGGAATGCGCGTTCGCTGCATGCTGGTGGTCAGGATACCCGTTGAAGCCGAGGGTGCTGACTGGCTGTGTGACTCGCCTCACGAAAGCTTGCGGGAGTGATGATGATGATGACGTCACGCTGAAGTAGTTGCACGAAGACTGCGTTAACGTCATACTCGGGGTCACCAATTTAGGGGTATGAGGAATAGGGTGTAAAGTTCACTCATCCACCATAGAAAAGAGGATCCTCCGATCAGACGGGTGTCGTGTCTGGCGGGCAACTGCCCAGAGGTTGAAGTTAGGAGATTTTATATAATATGTCCATCGTGCGGTAAACTCTAAGTGCGCGATGCAGGATTTGTGTGACGTCAGAATGTTGTGTGACGTCATTTCTTTGATGCGTAGTTCGCATGTGGCGATTGTAGATGCCACCACAATTTATTTTCAGTGAATTTTAAAATATTAAATATATGAAATTATAAAATGTCATCGACCCCTAAACCACTTCAACACGCTCCAGTTTTATCTGGGCCTCTTATAGCCCCCCTCTTGGCCTCCAGCACCCACAAGGGGGCGTTATCGCCCACTTTGAGAAACACTGGTCTAAAGTTATGATGCGACTCAAAACAAAACAGCACAACTGTCATTATTGACAGTGCTCACGGTGATATCAGTAAAAGGCATGGTCGGCGTTATCGCAATATGGCGCATGTTATGACGTCATCTATGACGATTCACGATACATTGTTATCGCGCTCATGCTATTCAGTACGATCGTTAGCACGCTCAAATCGATTACAGCGTAACTCGGAATGCAGCCTATATGCCGCTTTCCGAAATATAACTTTAGAAGCGCTGACATCAATAATTTACATTCCAATTAAGGCGGCTTTCCAAATTAGAACGTAATCGCTCACAGCGCTGACATCGATAATTGATAATTTTACCGGCAGTTTCTTTTGAGATGTACGAAGAAGAGGACGTGCTTTTAGCTTCAGCAGCATTCATAGTAAAAGCACCGCTGCGCAAATAAGAAATAAACCGCGGCGACGAAGAAAAACTTACAGCGCTAGTAATTTGATACAACATTTAATATATAATATTAGATGATTTAGATCAACTAAGTCTTGAATATAGATGCAATGGAGGATTTCGAAACTTTATCGCATGTCAACTTCTGAATTTGAGATTTTACTTAATGCCGTTGGACCCATTATTGCCAAAAAAGATACTACGTTTCGAAAAGCATTTCCTGCCAGTGAACGCCTTGCATTAACATTGCGATTTCTTGCTTCCGGCGACTCCTATCACTCTTTAATGTACAGTTTTAAGATATCAAAGCAAGTAATTTCAAGTATTATTCCAGAAGTCTGTTGTGCACTTATAGAAATGCTTCAGGATTTAATTCATTACAGTCACTAGCGCACTGACCGGCCGCGCGGCCCGTCCCCACTACCCAGAGCCGCGCGGCTTTCTTTGAAGTAGACCGACATCTAACGGGTTGCGCGAGGCCGGCCGCGCGGCCCTGTTAGGCCGCGCGGCTCAGGCCTCGCTCTCGTCCACATTCATGAGGCTCGCCTGCGCGGCTCGGCCTGACGGAGCCGCGCGGCCCTAGTGGGGACGCGCCTTTACATAACCGATCCATAGATCTGCAAATCGATCCATCTCACTCTCGCCAACCTGAGAATGAACCCCGACTGGAGGAAAAGATATAGATAAAATTATGGAACAATTTATTGTCTCAAGAATACGATATCATAATATGTTAAAATTAAGTTATCTTTAATAAATTTTGGTTATAAGGAACAATTTATTATGTCTCAAGAATAAGTTATCTTATTATGTCAAACTAAAGTTATAGTAAAATTAATGTTGGTTTTCACAAATCTCCAATCGGATGATAATCCGGTGGAGTTTCTTTCTTTGGCAACTCACAAATAACTGCTTCGGCGGTAGTAAGTAATGACGCGACGCTGCTAGCATCAGTAAGAGCCCTTCTTACGACTTTAGTGGGATCTATAATACCTCTTTCAAGCATATTTACGTATTCATTATTTAATGCATCATATCCAAATTCAGGACCCATATCTTCGACTTTAGATACTACAACAGCACCGTTATATCCAGCATTATCAGCAATCGTTATGCAAGGTGTACGTAAGGCTTTCGTAACAATGGATATACCAATCTTCTGGTCGATATTTACCGGCTCCAGTGCGTTTAAAGACGGTATACATCGTAGGAGTGCTGCTCCACCTCCAGGTACAATTCCTTCTTCAATTGCTGCCCGAGTAGCATTTAATGCGTCATTAACTCGATCCTTTTTTTCATTTACTTCAACCTCGCTGCAACCTCCAACTAATAAAACGGCTACACCTGCTTGCAGTCGGCCCAATCTATCGATAAGCCTTTTACGCTCATAATTACTAGTGGTTTCTTCCAACTCATCTTTTATTTGTGCGATACGTTGTTCTACTTCAACAGGATCACCCTTCCCTTTAAGTAAAAGAGTTGAATCCTTTGTAATTATTACCTCGCCTACCTGACCAAGACCCTCAGGTTGACAGTCTTCGAGTCGTATTAGGTTTGCATCATCTTCAAAAATAACGCCTCCCGTAGCAGCAGCCATATCAATCAGTGAATTTTTCCTATATTCACCAAATCCTGGAGCTTTTACTGCAACTATAGGCAACCCAACTTTTAATTTATTTACTATCAACACGGATAAAGGCTCGCCATCAAAATCTTCTGCGATTATAAGAAGTGGTTTTTTCTGTGTGTTTGCTATCTCTAACGCTGGTACCACTTGTGATGCATTAAAAATTTTCTTTTCCGAGTACAGAATAAGCGCATCATTGTATTCGACTCTTGGACCTTTATTTGAATTTATGAAATATGGAGAAACATAACCGCGATCAAACTTCATTCCTTCTATTATTTCTAGTTCATCATCCATTGTTTTACCATCTTTAACTGTAATAACGCCATTTTTACCAACTCTATTCATAGCAGCAGCTATTAATTTTCCAATAGATTTGTCACCATTTGCAGATATTGTAGCCACTTGTTCAATTTCTTCTGAAGTGCTTACTGCTTTTGACATATCCTTTAATTTTTGCTTAACGGTTTCAACGGCTAACATAACTCCCTTTCGTATTTCAATTGGATTAGCTCCTTTCGAGATATTTTCAAAACCTTCTTTTGCAATAGCCCTGGCTAAAACTGTAGCTGTCGTTGTTCCATCTCCAGCCTCTTCATTTGTTTTGTTTGCAACATTCTGAACCAGTTTTGCACCAATATTTTGAAATTTATCTTTTAATTCTATACCTTTAGCCACGGTTACGCCATCTTTTGTAATTTTAGGCGGCCCTAAACCTTGTTCCAAAATTACATTACGTCCTTTGGGACCCATGGTGACAGCGACGGCATCCGCTAAGATATCAACTCCTTGCAACATAACTGACCGAACGTCCGGGCCGAATCTTACTTCTTTCGCGTAAGAACGACGTGAATTAACAGTTGATACTTCTTTGTACTTGAAAGTATTTAGCATAACATTCCATGCACCTGAGATGTTTCTCGCACGATACATATTGAATAAGAATTTTTAAATCTTATACACTGACGTAAACGGTCATCAAACGTCATCACGGGCAGACATGAAATAAAACAGGAGCGAGTGGCAGTGTGCGAAATATTTAAATTCAGAGTTCGATTGAATTAAGAATACTAAAATATTTTTCCTCATTTGGTCGTAGACTCATTGCTGAGCAATTGAAAGGGCCCTTTTTAGGGTTCCGTTCCGTACCCGAAGGGTCCACAACGGAACCCTATTATTAAGCCTCCGCTCCGCTCCGTCCGTCTATCCATCCGTCTGTCTGTCGGTATATTGCCACTATATCTAAAAAATTAATAAAGTTAAAAATGACAAAAAGCTTGAAACTTTTGAGTTTGAACAATTTTTTTTTCTTACCTTGGCTGTCTTACCATGGAGTAGAGTACAAATAACATTTGTATTTTTTTTATCTTTAAAAATGTAAATAGGTGGCTGTAAAAGTTGACAACCATTTTTGTATGTACGAGGTCTATCGCAACAATTAAACAAGTTAGGAATTTGAAACTTCTTTAGATCTACATCATGTACCATAACGTCCATAACACTGTATTTAATCAAGAAAATATTAAAAACATCGAATCGTATTTTATTTAACCGGTCTTGCCTCCAAAAAAATAAAGTTTCTACTAGTCAAGCCCCGCGGTTTGACATTGACGTGCGCTTTACGTTACTTTCGACATTTTTGAGATTTTTTTGGTGATACCCATAATTATTTGGTTATTTTAGGTCTAGTTGACGAGAATATCCGTCAAGCCATAGAATGAAACAGCCCACAGACGATATTAGCCATTATTTAGCAGTTAAAATAGTGTTTTGTGCGTGTACATTCATGGTGCGGCCATATAACGTGTTCTCTATATAATCTGTGGGCCATATGGCCGCACTGGGGTTTGAAGGCGGTATAGTTTTGGTCGGCACGGGTGCGTTACCGGTGTATGACCGGTACGGTTAATTTTCTGCAACTTCAAAAAATAACTTTGTAATTCACAGTATCATTAAGAAATAAAAATTTGACTTTGCGATTTAATAAATTTAAGATGAAATATATTCCTCGTTTAGTATTTTCATTTATTTGCTAAATATTGTACGGTGACCAATTAAGATTAAATTTGGTACACATATCAATTTCTGTGACCCAAACACTGAAGTGTTACGTAAATAAATGAATCTTTTGGTAGACTCTTGATGTAAAAAAAACTGCTTGGGGATTATCAGTACATACCATGTCTTCAATAATTGATGTTATTGCACCCTTTCTAGCAATTATTTTTAACTCTTGTGTTGCGTCTGGTGTATTTCCTGATCAGATGAAACTTAGTAAAGTGATTCCACTGTTCAAGTCTGGCAGCACAACTGATCCTACGAATTTTCGGCTTATTTCGATATTACCTACATTAAGCAAAATTTTAGAGAAATTAATTTTGAAACCAATGTTAGAACATTTCAATGCACATAATTTATTACATCTAAAATAGTTTGGTTTTACAAAGGGTCGTTCAACTACAGACGCGGGCGTGGAATTACTGAAGAGCATATTCGAGGCCTGGGAGGAGTCGCAGGATGCTCTTGGCATTTTCTGCGACTTGTCCAAGGCCTTCGATTGCGTACATCATGATACACTCATTAAGAAACTGTACTACTATGGTATGAGGGACAAGGCTCTCGACCTTCGGACTTCTTATCTGAACAACAGAATTCAGAGGGTCGATGTTAATGGCAAGAGATCTGCAGGATCTGCAGTCACCATGGGTGTTCCGCAGGGTTCAATTCTAGGTCCTTTCTTATTTTTTAATTTATATAAATGACTTACCTTACCACATAAGGGATAATCACAAGATCGTATTATTCGCAGATGGCACTTCCCTTATTTTTAAAATCAAACGTCAGTTAGTTAACTTTGAACAAATTAACGATGCACTAAAGTTGTGCATTGGTTTAATGTAAATAATCTTCTTCTGAACGAAAACAAGACTAAACTCATAAAATTTTCAACGCCAAATGTCAGGCAGTTAACTACCAATGTTCAAGTTAATGGAATAGAGTTGGACCCTGTTGAGTCGACAGTTTTTCTTGGAATCACTATTGATGGTAAATTACAATGGGGCCCACACATAGAAAAATTGTCAGGAAGGCTTAGTTCGGCCGCCTATGCTGTTAAAAAAAATATACAGATAACTGACGTAGATACAGCCAGAATTGTTTATTTTAGTTATTTTCATAGTCTTATGTCATACGGGATTCTTCTCTGGGGAACCTGTGCGGACATTAATACTATCTTTGTTCTACAGAAAAGGGCTGTTCGAGCCATTTACAACCTAGGTCCGAGAGATTCCCTTCGAGGAAAATTCAAAGAAGTAAATATTCTGACTCTAGCCTCACAATATATTTTTGAAAACCTAATGTATGTACACAAAAATATATCAAATTTTAAGAAAATGTCCGATATTCATAGTTTAAATACCAGGAATAAACACAACCTTGCTGTACATCGCACTCGTCTCCACAGAGTAGGCAACTCGTTCATGGGTCAATGTATACGCTTTTACAACAAACTTCCCATTGACATTCGAAACTTACCCATTAAACGATTTAAAATTTGTATTAAAACCAAACTTTGTAAAAAAGGGTACTATGAAATTTCAGATTATTTAGAAGATAAAAAGCTTGGGATTGAGCTGCTCGCTCTGCTAAACCTTGTGATAAGACCATAAAACTTGACATTAGAATTATTTAGTAAAATCATTAAAATATACCAGTTTTATTTAAACATTAAAACAAAATGACATGATTACTTTGTAAAGTATAATATTATTTTAATTACCTATTGTGAATGTGAGGACTATGTGGTTTTTTTTTTTTTCATTACTCCTTTTTTCCTTGCTCAGTTAGTTTTAATGATAGTCTGGCAGTTTGAGTAGTTTATGCGGCCTACCCAAATGTCCTTTCTTTGGTATTGTTCGTCGAGTTGAGGTCCTTATGTTCTGAGTTGAGCTCCACGATTACTGACAAATGCTTACACTGACTGGACAGGTCCACTCAAATCTGTGTGGTTCTTTTCTCAAAAGACCATTTCAGACATTAATCTACATGGTCCTCATATGGCTTGACCAAGATTATGTCTGGACTTTAAAAGAGACTGTGACCTCTGAGTTTGTTTCGGCCTTTCTTCTCAGAGTAGTCGGATAGGAAACGCCGAACTCATCTAGCAAAATTTAATGTATTTTTAATGTGACGTGTAAAAGTTATTCCTATATCCTATTTACAGAATAAACAATTTCATTTCATTTCACTAAAAATAAAATTTAAAAAAAGTTTTGCGTACTGTACCGTGTGTTGTATCAAATTATGGCTTACTGTGAGGGTCTCAATTATACATATTAATATATATTTTTAAAGAAAAGGGATGAAAATTGACACCTTAACTCCGAAACTACTGACCCTATAATATTGAAATAAAATACAGAAAATAGTTCTATATTTATAGATTACAGGAAAACCTATATGAAATCAATAGTCTTAAAATAACATGGTCAATCTCTCATAATTGTGCGTACAACCATACATTTGCAGTTGGAATGTATTGGAGAACATGTTTGTTCTTGGGATAAATTCATCCCAACCACGGAACCCTCCATTATATGTGGTCCGACACGCACTTGGCCGGTTAATTTTTTATGTTAACTGCCAATTAAAAAGATATGTCACTGTCAGTGTCATGTTCAGTGTTGCCAACCCGTACGATAATTATAGGGGCGTACGGTAATTTGGCCTATCACACGATAAATGATCACTGTTAAAATATCGCGGCACGATTACTGTCAAAGGGATAATACACAACATAGCGATTTTTAACTTTTTCATTGAAAAATTGTCATTTATCGATGTTTATGATATTTTTAAATGTTTAAAAAAAAGTATCTTGTAAAAAAGTGATCAAACGTCAGTTTCACGTTATTTTACGGAAAACTTGTTGCGAATATTTGTGATTTTCTATGAATACTTAACTTATTTGAAAATCCCCTTCAGCCACATGCAAAACAAAGAACTCGACTTTTCAAATCATAAACAGTGTTGTTTTCTTTTTCCCTTTCTCACAACTCATGAATAGAATTGATGATTTGTGTTGAACTACTGAACCGAATAAAATAAAAATAAAAATCACAAGTAGAATGCTATATTTCACATTTATCACTGAGTAACATAGGCTATAATTTATAAAAATATAACAAGGGCGAAGCCGCTGGTGAAACTATTCAAGATCAGCTGTAGCGAGTTAGACAAAAATTAAAAAAGAAAGTATAACGGGCTATTTTTGGTGATTATATCCGATTGTACGATAATTTTGTCTTAGAAAGGAAAATTTCGACGAGGAAATTCGATAATTTAACTTTGGAGTTGGCAACACTAGCTGTGCTCGGTGATTTTAAATATAACGGCTGGCCAGTGGCCGAATAAGTTTTGTTTTGTCTTGTCGTGTGAATTAATTTACAAAAGAAATGAATTCTTCAAACAAACCTATAATTTTAAACTTAGAAATTGGTGATCAATTAACTACAATATCTTGTGGTCATGTTATGGTGGAGTTAATCAAGTTTATTGCCTATCAAAGACTGCAAATACCTTACTCATATCAGTGGTTGAAACAAGTGATTACTAAAAAGAAATTATGTGAAGACGAAGACGTGAAGAATAGTTTTCAATCTGAAAGACACTTTCGGGCAGCTTCTACCGCTTTGGAAAATTTAGATTTTATATTAAAGGTGAGTTTGGTCAAAGGATCATCTCAGGGGCGGGTTATCCATTGGGTTATCATAATTAATTTACTCTACTAGCGATCCGCCCCGGCTTCGCACGGGTGCAATTGAAGACGGTATTCTGTTAACGACACGTTGGGCACAAGTTCTGAGCAGTACTTACTTCTTTTTTGTTAGGTTACTGTTCAGAACTTGTGTAGTAGGTAACCTATGTCCATCTGCACGCGTAGCATGAGCAACTTTTTGTCGACGGAAGAGTAGACATAAATGACGTCCACGGCAGCAAAGTAGAAAGAGTCAACTGCACTTTTTACGAAATTCACTCTTTGACATAATTCAACTCAGAATTCTTTGTTTTGTCATAAGACCTTTTTTCCGTTTGAACACACACACACAACATTTATTCTTAAAATGACGAAGTACTGTGTTTTGGAACAAAAAATATTCCAGTAATATTGGCCTTAACCATTTCCTTGGTAAAATAGAAGATAGCTTTGTTCTTCTATTAATTATCACAATTTTGCATTCAAAACGTTCTTCTGTAAAATCATGATTTTGTAGATAACCGTATATACTTTGTGGCCGTCAAGTAGAAAGTTTTCTACTGTCTTTAGCATGGTGATTACAAAATCAAATTGCCTTTACTACCTTAGACAACTGTCAGTTGTCAGTGTGATTTTGACGGTTTGGCATAGAAAACTTTCTTCTGAAATAGTCTACATGTAGAAGGACCTAGACAAAGATTGTTAGAAACGTAAGACAAAATGACAGATTGTAGAAAGATTTCTACGGTGCGATGTCAAAAATAGAGAAACAATATGTCAGTTTGTATAGAAAGAGTCTATTCTTCATAGAAATAGAAAGCGTCATGCTACGCGTGCTGGAATAATGTATCTTTCAAAATATTTGGTGCTATATTTTTCAACTGAGAGCTGTGGTTCTGGAGATTACCCTCCACATATAATACACAAACTCACCACATTTGCTCTCTCTTCTTATAATATTAGTGAGATAACTCTAATGCAGTCCGTGCATTACGTGCTGTCATGCATGCATGACCGTTGAGTTGTATTGATTGATACAAATGACATTCAAACTACAGGGTCCTTCATACAGCATGAAACAAATGCATGTCATGCTGCATGATCACCTAGGGACCGCTTAATTTCAATTAGTAAAATATAAAGAATTCTTACTTGGAATTCCCCGAACCCATAGCAATAACATCTAAAACAAATGTTTGGTAAATACTTCTGTTCTATTGTGTGTACTTCATTGACTCGAAATCTTTAGTATTTACCTTGAATTTAACTTATTGAGATTCCATTGTAGTGCTAGAGTTTTTTATTTACATATTTTATTCTAAACTGAAATTTAGATCCAGTAAAAATCCTCTTGCTAGTTTGAATGAATAAAAAGTATTATGCTAATTAATTTGTTGTTAATTACAGGGTCTCCAAACAGAGATCAGTGGTCCATCAATTCCTGATGAAGTGTGTATAGCACTTGGTGCTACCCCAGTGACCTGCAAGGAGGTGTACAGGGTTCTCCTGCCAGTTGCTTGCCATCGTCCACAGTGCCATTCTACCCACATAGCCAATGACCAGAAAATACAAAGGAGTGTGTTTAGGTAAGGTGTTGTGAAAAGCAATTATGTTGTTATATTGAGTAATTTTATTATTCAGGCTGTCAATACTCGACTACTTGATGTATTGTGATTGAAAGTAGTATGAAGGATTACAGCCACAGTGGTGTTTCTCTTTTTTTTACTACATTCTGAAAGAACTCAAATATTTTTAATATTCTTGTTTCATTTCAGGACTATAGTAACATCAGAAAAACTAAGCCAAATTTTCTTCAAACAGCTTCCACCAACCAATTTGTATGTTTTCATCAAGAAAAAATTGTTGAACAATCGAGACAATGTTCTAGACAACGATAACTTTGTGTTATCTAGTGGCTGCAGAATACCACGAAACTCGAAAATTATTGTTTTAGACTTAAGATCTAAAACATTTGATAACCTTGCTTGTTGCAATGAATTTCAAATATTTGGAGACATTGTTTATCAGAATCTTCAAAACTTGCAATTAGAAGAATTAGATGAGAATGTAGATGAATTCCATGAGATTGAATCCACTGATAGTATAAAGTGGTATCAGTCATCATATGTTATGAAGGGATTTAAAGACTGTATTGTTAATGGCAGTTCCATCACGAATGCCTGGCTCAATTCTTGACTTAATTACAAAGACATACATAGCTCAATTTAATATTTTTTATTGGTAGGACTTTACTCCTGCTAGTGCAACATTGCATTGTTATAATAAATAATGACTGACATAATTTGATGTTACAAGTATTTTTATAAGTTCTCTACATACATAGGTATAAAATAGTAAAATATTAAATAATATTTTTTATATTACATAGTTACAATTAATCATGTTTGTGTAGTTATAAACTTAATTTGTGCCATACAATTTTCATGTTTTCATTTCGTATTAAATCAAAACTATTACATATTAACAAACAATAAACTGTTATTGTTATGTTATGTATTAACTTCAAATTAATTTAATTTTTAATGGTATAATTTGTAATGATGTAAACTGTGGTATTATTTATTTAAATTGCTTAGTTTTTTAACTGAATCTATCCTATTTTTAATTTTGACGTACATATACTTACCTAATGATTGAGCATGCTACTTTTCTTATTGTATAAATTTTTGAGCCTGACAGGCTCCATGTGAACTTGGTAACTGTTATTAAGATCTTGTACATAAATGCATAAAAAGCCTATATTGATCCCACTGCTGGGACTTTCTGTGAGAGGGAGTGGCCCGTATCCACCACGCGGGTCCAGTGCGGGTTGGTAGATGTCATATTATGTCTCCGAATTTTTGGTTGTAGGACATGCCAGTTTCCTCACGATGTTTTCCTTCACCGTTTTGAGAGCAGTGGTGATGAAATAATTTACACAAAGTAGAGCGCCTGTCAAGGTTCGGACCTCAAGTCGTAGTCGCGCCGATACCAGTGGGCCACCATCGCTCTAACTCTCACACAAATGAGCTATGCAATAAAGATTTGAATTTTAATTATTTTCTGTATGTATTATGTTGATATTAATTAGTATTGAATTGGATAATAAAATATGTTTTTATTAAGAGTGCAAGTTTTTCTACGAGTATTTTAGTGAAAGAAATTGGATTTTATGTTATACTAGCTTTACCCGGTCCGACTTCACACGGGTAGCACCAAACCTTACCTACCCTAATTTTCTCACCGTTTAAACCTTCCCTGGAATACGACAAACATTTCAAAACCAAAATCAGCTAAATCGGCCCAGCCGTTCTCGAGTTTTAGCGAGACAAACGAACAGCAATTGATTTTTAAATATAGATGCAAGTTTTTCTATTTTAGTGAAAGAAATTGGATTTTATGTTGTACTAGCTTTACCCGGCCCGACTTCGCACGGGTAGCACTAAACCTTACCTACCCTACCTATCCAAATTTTCTCACCGCTTAAACCTTCCCTGGACTACGACAAACATTTCAAAACCAAAATGAGCTAAATCGGCCCAGCCGTTCTCGAGCTTTAGCGAGACAAACGAACAGCAATTGATTTTTATATATAGAGAAGATTGATAATGTAATTCTCTATAAAGTCAAGTTGGTGATGTGCCAACCATGCACATTATATCTAAATATGCTAGAAATAGGAGAGAGAATGAGCTCCGACTTCACGACGATGAATGATGAAGAATGAATGTGGCAGGCCAGTTGGCGTGCGCAACGCCAACTGGGCTGCCACGTTCATTCTTTGTATGTTGATGAAACCGTAGAGTTTCTTGCCAGGTTAATATGTATATCTTTCTGCTTTAATTAATATGTATATCCATGCCAAATTACAGCTTTCTAGTACTAACAGTCTCTGAGCTAAGCCGTGGACAGACAGACAGACGGACATGCCGAAACTATAAGGGTTCCTTGTTTACTACGGAACCCTAAAAAACGTGTGCGGTTGGGGGACCCTCGTCAAGAACGAAATTACGTATGATTTAAAACAAAAACAAAAGTTTTGCAGCCGCCATCTTGGATTAACATTTTGTTTCAGTACCAATCATTATCTTTCAGCATCTTCATTTCTGAAAATGATACCCATGATAAAAAATTTGGAATTTTTTTCAGCCGCCGCCGCGCCGTTTTGGATTTACATTTTGACGTCACTATCAGCTTACCCTCGAAAACTATGAAAATTACACCCATGACGAAAAATTTGTAAATTTTCGCAGCCTCTATTTTGGATTTACATTTTGACGTCACTGTCGGCTTTAGCACCCTCGAAAACTATGAAACGACACCAATGACGAAAAATTTGAAAAATTTCGCTGCCGTCGTCTTCATTTTTCATTTTGACCAAATTCACACTTTCTCTTTCTCTCCGGCATGTAGTGTACTCGGGCCGATGTGTATAATTTTATCCCACGACACTGTAATCACTTTTCTCTTTTCTTTTTCTGCCGGCTCTCTCTCTCTCAAAGACAGTCGCAAGTATTAAAATTTTAAGCGTGACCATTTCTGAAAGCTTACAAGCCGCGTTAAAGAACTTCGTTCCAAAAATAAAAAGAAAACCGACTATTGCAAAATTATGTATCTAGTAAAGTACATCCAATGGTATTTGGTAATGGCAATTTGTACAACCGGCAGTACAGTCAACTGCTTGTCCATGGTATAGTAATATGACTGACGGATAGCGCCTTTACTGCTGCGTTCTGTCTGGTATTTTCGAAGTAAAAGTGTTTTAAGATAGAAGTGCGGTTGACCGTATCTACTACTAGTTCGAAGATGTTGCTTTCTACCTACTTACCACGTCACGGGCGGCGAAAATGCTAAAATTACCAGCACTGATATTCATCAGATTGGTTATTGCACCACTGGAGTCGTAGCGGGAGAATGTGGCACCTTTAAATCTTGTTGCACTCGGAACTTGAGATGGCGCAATTGTAGCTACCAGTAGCCAGCAAAAGTTGTCTCCCAAACGTTTATTTTACTGATACCGTGACACGAGACATAGCGCCGTATCGTCTGGTCTTGTACGGCCAGCGCCGGCGACGGTCCGGTAGAGCGAGTGGAGCGGTCGCTCTAGGCGCCACAATCTCGCTCTACCCTGTCAAGTGCTAGGGCCGGTGCTACTTGTACGTCGTCTCTTCTCATCTGTACCTACCTACCTGCGCAGTGGCATACGCAGCGAGCACGTCGAGAAACGTTAATATTGACTATGTTGTTCTATGACTGTTAAGATTTTTCATCGGTATCAAGGTTGACACAAACTGCTTGCCGTAAAATTGGTGTGATGTGGTTATTATCATGATTTGATTAATTTCAAATGTATACTTAGTTGGGCCTTTAGACCAGAGACCGTGGAAATGGCGGCCAGAGGGGGCCAAATGCCCCCCCCCCATAAAATCAAAGCCCCCCCAATTTTACTAAGTAATTGGTAAAGAAGGTTTATAAAGAAAAGGTGTAGGTACCTACGATGGCGGAATTTGTACAATCGTTTTTGGAAGGGGTTAACGAAAGAAGTTTGCCCCTCCCGTCATGGAGTAGGTATTTCGAAGGGGGTGACCAAAGAAGTTAGTCCCCGCGTCATGGAGTATTTCGTTTTTGGAAGGGGGTGACTAAATAAGTTTATCCCCCCCGTCATGAAGTATTTCCGCGGTCCCTGCTTTAGACGACAATTCCTAGTAAATTGTAACTTCATTAGGGTTGAAACTTTGTAACATTTACATGGACAAAATAAGAAACTTGCTGTTTTATGGTAGGTACTCAATTTACATTGCCGTGGAACTGAGTGAGTTTTTGTAACGATACCTATTGTACGTAACAAAATGACCTTTATGCATCGATCACTAATATAGAACTTTTCTTTTCGTTCTTTATTAGTGATCGATGACTTTATGTCAATAGGGATGAGGACAAAATTTTTTTTTTGTCCGTCTTTGAGATTATAAGAAAATATTGGACACGTATTTTTTCTTTTTTTACGTAATTTAAAGATTACGGCGATACATTGAGGTAAAATGTGCCATGACGTCACGAGTATGTAGATTTTATACGTACTAGTGACGTATCGACCCCCACTCCCCAACTTA
The DNA here is from genome assembly GCA_947364205.1 of Agrochola lota. Taxonomy (NCBI): domain Eukaryota; kingdom Metazoa; phylum Arthropoda; class Insecta; order Lepidoptera; family Noctuidae; genus Agrochola; species Agrochola lota. The sequence continues at coordinate 10,476,985 of OX376235.1, read as the reverse complement.
AAATGCGTTTTATCTAAGTATTTTTTTTATAAATATGATAAAGCAAAAAATACGTGTCTAATATTTTTTTATTAGCCGACTGACGGACTAATTAGATTTTTTTTTTTTTACCCAGGCATCATCCCTATTGCCTAACGTACAAAGAAGATATTATACGAGCTTGTTAGGTACTGCGGGAATTACCTATCGAGAATACGCGAGAATTCTCCAGAAGACGTGCGACCTGTTATTTGGTTAATATCTAGTTTTTGCGTTATACTTGACATAAAGTTCATTATCACAGAGTACTTTGTAATATGTTCATTACGTTTTGTACAAAAAAAATCGCTTCCATTCCGTTCTTTATATACCTAAGCGAACGAGTATTCGCGAATACGCGATCGTCGCGTTCATAATTCACTTGCTGGTCGGTGAACCAAAGGCTGCTCGCCTCCAGTTTTCTAGTTTTCCACTTTCCAGTTTTCCGCACAAAAAGTAATATAATTAAGAGCGCGACGATTGCGTCGCGTGGTTAGAGTGGTAAAGCTATTAGGAGGTCGACTATACCTTGTTCCCCACTTTTGAAACAATTTTTTTGGAAGAACTATGCACGATAAGATACCTACGAAGGGTCACGTAATACCTGTAATCTATATAACCTTTTGAATATTTATTTTTATTAGTTATACTCTTTACAACTCACGTATCATCTTAAGCCAATACGAATCAGATATTGGCGGTAAGATTACTGTTACGTTTGATTACTAACAGCAGCTTATTGATGCGACGGCGAACAAACTACTGTCATTTTTATCATTAATAATGAGTCGTTATCAAGAGCCCGCCTACAACAAGCGCAGGAGCGCAGGAAGCTCAGTCGACTGATCGTTGATCAGACAGCGACGCGTGCGCAACATACTGTGCGGCTACAACCGACCGTTTCACCGCGGAACTAAATTAATTAAATTCCTGACATAAGTCTAACACTCAAAATGAATTCAACAACAATGGGCGAATCAATAGAAGACGCTTTAACAGCCAAAATAATTACAATGGTGTGCCTCTTCGCCATATCGATGGTGACGGGGTGCTTGCCGCTGGTCATATCCTTAAAGTACAACTGGTTCAAGACGAGTGACTCCAACATGCGTTCCTCCAATCAGCTGGTAATGGGCTTACTCGCGTTCGGAGGGGGAATCCTGTTCGCGACCACCTTCATGCACTTGTTACCCGAAGTTGATGAGAACATTGAAGAGCTGCAAGGTTAGTACATTTATTAACATGAAACACCTGATGTATGATGTTCATAAATCATGATACCATTGATCGATTCTTTATTACTACCTACATTATGTATTATTATGGCTAGGTTTTTCTTTGTGCAGGTGCAATACTAAAACCAAATAATTGGCTATTGTTCCCATGAATTTATAAAACCCACATGCACTTAGGTTTTTATTTAATCGGAAATATAAGATGTTTCATACATCATATAATATTTTCCTACATATAAGTAGCATACTTACGGACTGACGACATTGTATTTTTCACGATTTTGGTATGGATGATTACGTACATCCACGTGTAACGCCTAGTCAAGTAAGTAGGTACCTACATAGATTCTAGGCTGTGTATTACCGAATTTATCGATTAATTAAGCGCGACAATAAAACTGCTATTTAAAAGTTTATGAATTTTTCCCGGCTGTCGTAACTGTGACATAAATAGAAATGGCAATGTTGGGGCATAACAGATACATTCTGTGTTGCATTAGCGTGGGCATTGTGCCGTCTATGATCATAATGTACGCAGATGGGATATAATTTCCTTTTAATGGAGTAAAGGTATCTGCGTTTGCAGTGGTTCATTTAACACGAGGTAAGCACCAAGCGTTTTTGGGGGACTGTCTTATGTAATTTTGACGTTTGAAAAGTGCTGATTCTCAGCCTATTTTGAATAAATGACTTTTGATTTTGCACCGCCTAGTTTACGTTAAAACGCGTAAATAAACGAAAAGTAAGATTACTCGTTGGTTTCTCAAAAACTGTCAACTATTCTCGATTGACTATTTAAATACCTACCATAAACACTTTCCAGCTGACCTTTTCCTTAAGTTCTTTTGTCTTGATTTTCTTGCTGTGACAGTACAAAATTCTGGGTTCGATGCCATGTACGCTGCCATGTTTATGGGCAATATCACAAACGACTAAACATTCGCAGCAAGTCGAATTGCTGCAAGTAGGTATAACTTACAGGCCCAAAAAGATAAACATTGCAGTGGTACGTACCTATCCATCCTGTACGTATAGGTAACTTTTTGCACTGTCTTAACTTACCTACTCTAAAAATACTGAGCTAGAGAGAGTGAGTTACCTGATGAGTAGAGATCGGATATTCAGATGCATATTTACCTAAAGTAAATTTTTGGCTAAGAAATTATAGAAGTGGCTTCTTGAAAAAAAAATCGTAATATAAGTTCATAAAAAAAATTCATAAAATCCGGGAATGCACCACTAATCGGATAGGTAGTATGGAAACGACTTATGAGGTATATGAAGGTATAAAAATGTATATACCTACTGTAAACATTTTTTTACGAAACTAAAGGCACCGAGTTGTTTGTCACTAAGTGCTATGCTAATTTGGCAACCTACTTTACAACATTAGCTAGCATTTCTATAGTCAAAAAGTACTAAGTAAATTTATCAATTCCGGCATCGCGTGATTTTTGCGATCGATACAAAAGTGCGAAATTCCATATTAGCCAACACCTGAACGTAATTAAATAGTCATTCGATTCTTTAATCAGAACTTCAAATTTGTCGATCCCGGATCCCAGGTTTTTTTCGATACAAAAGTGCATTTCTTATTAGCAAACACCTTAACTTTAGGTAAATATAGATAGATAATATATCGTTTATTTGGTGCACACAAGAGACATAGCACAAAATACAAAAACACGATTAAATAATAACTAAATACATGAATGAAGCTACAAGGTGCAAATATAGAAAAAAAAAAAAATAGAGAAGAAAACAAGACATTGTGATGACTATTGGCTAAGACAAATTGTGATGACTATTGGCGAAAATAATGAAATATACAAATTGCGGTGTGTGTCTCAAGGTTCACCAAATGGGAGTCCAGCTCAGCATGTGTCAGGCAAATATACCTGACGCTGATATTCTGCTGGATCCCTGCAATGACACACTAATAATAATATGACTCCGAATATCCGATCTCTATTAATGAGTCACAAATCATTGCATTCGTTATAAAAGTACTAATTAATTTTAGCATGCCAAATGGTAGAATTTACTTAGAACCAAATTATTTCGCAAAAATTCACGAGTATAGATACGTTCTATGCTTTCTATTCTATTTCATATGTTTCCTAAACTTTGATAAAATTATCAAGCAAGTAGTTAAACAGACCCTATGATTATCTGGTAGAGACGCCAAAAATAATCAGTGTTTAAAAAATCCATAACAATTCGTCGCAAGTAGCGCGCTGTTAATAAGTAGGAAGATATACGAGTAATGTAGTTTTAGCAGTTACGTGCTAATGTACTACATAAGCGACTAATGTGAAGACGTATCAAGTACATATTTACCTAGATTTTTTTTAAAGGTTTTTTTCATTAATAGGTAAATGTTTGCTGTTTTCATAATACATACCTATCATATAAAATGTTTAATAACTTTTGTTTTGCACTATAAAATAAATAGTTTTAATATAAGATTTTTTTTTGGTATAAAGACACAAATTATTTTTGCTTCTTTAAACTGCATGCCAGTACTAACGCTCTTGCGTAACATTCAATTAAGTAGATAATGCTGGCATTCGTATGCATAATTGGATTTTAATTGCATTGCAGGCATTTTTGGTATGTAGGTAGGTACAAAACTTTCTAATATTCGGCGTTCTTAACAAAAGACGAAGGGAACAGCATGTCGATTCTGTAAAAATATCACCGTGAAAACTTGCGTGGAGTGAGCTGTCAGTGAAAACTCACTGATGCTAGGGATTGACCAAGCATTACATTTACAATCGTAATCGAGATTTAAATTATATTTTTTATGCTAATTCTATTGGACATTTTTTATTAAGTATTCTAAAGCTAGTATCTAAATGTCTAAACATTACATTATATACCCCCCTATATAGTAATGTTTAGTAAAATAACAAAGCAGATATCCAATCAGAAACTCAATTTTGTTTTATTCTATTTTGTTCCTAGACTAGTCCCTTAATATATATTATAGCCTGAGGCGCGACGCGTTACGCACGTAGGTACCTACCAACAATAAATAAAATAGAACATACCTACATAGGTATTTACTTAAGTATTAAAGAAAATGCTCATCGACGTAGTTTGTTATTATGAACCCATTGTTAACTTATATTATAAACGCAATCGAGTGTTAATAGTGTGTAATTTAACCCCACACAAACTATGTGGGAACCTACCTAAACGATGTAAGTAGTCATATAGATAAAAAGATGTGTATATTATTTGTACCTACCTACCGAATATTTTATTGGAGATAACCTACCTACGCGTTGAATAAAATCATATTCATCAAATCATTACAAAATTCTTAAGTTCAACAGCTGACACTCTTGCAGCGCGCGCACACCGAATCACTTCACCACGTTGAAGCGGTAAGAATCGCGCTTGCGCGCTAGGTAGACACTATCACATTGAGATTTTTTTTACTTACTACGTACCTACATACTTATTTAACTTGTAACGCGTCACGTACTTGCGTACTAAATACCAACGTCCAATAAGTACCTACAATGTTTTATTCATTATCATCATATATAACCCAAGTAAAACTGACACTTGTAGCGCGCGCACATCACATCACCGAAGTGTTGTCGCCGAGGAAATAACACGCGTTACCATGGTGACCACCCGCGTGATCACTTCACCCGATTCCCAAAGAATCGGATGAAGTGATCACTTCGCGCAGGCGCGCCGCTGAGGAAATAACACGCGTTACCATGGTGACCACCCGCGTGATCACTTCACCCGATTCTTAAAGAATCGGATGAAGTGATCACTTCGCGCAGGCGCGCCGCTGAGGAAATAACACGCGTTACCATGGTGACCACACGCGTGATCACTTCACCCGATTCTTAAAGAATCGGATGAAGTGATCACGCCGCGCAGGCGCGCTGTTACGCACTTTGTTTTTTTGCTGCTTATTGCTGTACTTATTGGTACCTACTTATTAAATTTTATTTTATATATGTTCTGACTGCACATGCGTGACGCGTTACATACCTACAGGTTAAATAAGTAGTATGTAACTAGTACATTTAAAAAAAACTAGTTTAATTATTGAAAACAAAATGTATCTAGGCAATAAACTGACTTTTTAAATGTACAAAACGGTATGATTTAGACATTGAATTATCTAAAAGTATTGAAATAAATAGGTACTCATTATTGACTCTGAATACGTATAGGCTTATGGACATGGCCGTCAAAGAGGGGAAAAAAAAATAAAGTGCGTAACAACGCTTAACGCTAACTTCATCCGATTCTTTAAGAATCGGGTGAAGTGATCACGCGGGTGGTCACCGTGGTAAGGCGTGTTATTTCCTCGGCGACAACACTTCGGTGATGTGATGTGCGCGCGCTACAAGTGTCAGTTTTACTTGGGTTATATATAATGATGATGAATAAAACATTGTATCTAGGTACTTATTGGACGTTGGTATTTGGTACGCAAGTACGTGACGCGTTACAAGTTGAATAAGTATTTAGGTACGTAGTAAGTAAAAAAAAACCTCAATGTGATAGTGTCTACCTAGCGCGCAAGCGCAATTCTTACCGCTTCAACGTGGTGAAGTGATTCGGTGTGCGCGCGCTGCAAGAGTGTCAGCTGTTGAACTTAAGAAGGATTTGATGAATATGATTTTATTCAACGCGTAGGTAGGTTATCTCCAATAAAATATTCGGTAGGTAGGTACAAATAATATACACATATTTTTATCTATATGACTACTTACATCGTTTAGGTAGGTTCCCACATAGTTTGTGTGGGGTTAAATTACACACTATTAACACTCGATTGCGTTTATAATTTAAGTTAACAATGGGTTCATAATAACAAACTATGTCGATGAGCATTTTCTTTAGTACTTAAGTAGCAGCAACGTGTAGATACCTATGTAGGTACGTTCTATTTTATTTATTGTTGGTAGGTACCTACGTGCGTAACGCGTCGCGCCTCATGCTGTTTATATTAAGGGACTAGTCTAGGAACAAAATAGAATAAAACAAAATTGAGTTTCTGATTGGATATCTGTTTTGCTATTTTATTAAAACCCCCCCTATATAATAATGTTTAGACATTTAAATACTAGCTTTAGAATACTTAATATAAAATTATCAATAGAATTAACAAAAAAAATATAATTTAAATCTCGATTACGTTTGTAAATGTAATGCTTGGTCATCCCTAGTATCGGATGGGGTGACACTGACAGCTCACTGCACGAACACTTCCCCTAAGTTTTCACGGTGAGATGGTTACAGAATAGCACAGCAGGTATTATGAATGGCTAAAAGTAAAAGGCCGATGTCAGTAAGTGAATTTACCTTAGTACCTAACAGGAGGTTATACCGGCTGGAATTTTTTACCGTCTCGAGAATAATATGGTGTGTTGTGTAAGTGGAACAGAAGCCATACCCTCCCGGGTATGGCCATTTGCTTAGTAGCATTGACCACGCGGGCGGGCCGAGATGCGCGAGCGGCTTGTGCGCCTGCGTAAGGATATCAAAGAGGTCGACGGCAAGTGCGGTGACTACCTATCGGTCGCTAAGGAAAGCTACGAATTCATTGATAAATTCCGCGCATTAAGTAGGGTGCGTATGATATGAATTTCGATATTTTTTAGTTTAAAAAAAAAAAAACTGTGCCATAGGCTTCTACTCCGTTCACCTATTATACCCAATTTTTTTCGAGACGGTAAAAGAAAAACATGCGCTGTATCTTTTTTCTTTTTTAAACGTTGCCCCACACTAAGAATTTCTTCTTGTATCGTGGGTGCGTTTACAAACATGGAAACTCACATACACTACTACCTAACACCCAGACCCAGAACAACTACTTGCAGATCATACAAATATTTGCTCCGTGCGGGGATCGAACCCGCGACACGTTGCGCAGCAGTCGATCGCTCAGCCACTGTATAGCATGAACGCGCGGAATATGTACCCAAATTCTAACAATTTTTGATCGAAAATACTACTAGGTATAATATAGCATTTAGGTTACGCATAGATATGAATAGAGTCGTAAAACAATCAAACTAAATACATTTTATGTGCGAATCGAGTACACAATACGGTCCAAGTTTTATAACAACTTCGCTTTAAATGATGTATCGGTTATAACAACGAAATTTTGAGGACTCAGCATTACTGTTTACTTAACATAGTGTTTGGTTATAACGACTATCGGTTATAACAACCGTAATCCGACGGTCCCTTCCTTATAAGAAGTCGTTATAAACGACGGTTTAAGGCGGTTTTGACTGTACTTTAAATAAAAAGTAAGAGACTTCGGCAGAATCGTCTGAATGTATGAAGTTTTCATCATAGATTCAGACGATGCATAGTACCTAAATGTCGTGACATGAATAATAGTTTTGGACCCTCCCGTACCTCAAAGTGATACTCCTAATACTCGTTCGCGGTTATTTAAAATACAAATACTAACTTTTTTATAACAGTTTCCAGCTGTCAAAGCCCGAAAATTCTTACAATTTGTATGCCCAGAATTATTGCATTTGTCGTTTCGTGTAAAATACTGAAATTCTGTTAAAACTATAGATTGAAGTTTTTTATATTTCTATGCTGCCAGACGAATAAAAAAAACGTAAATAAAAAGAGAAGACCAACATCAGTTAAACCAGTTTTTTGTAATATACAAATTAATAAAAACGCTTTCGAAGACAAAGCTCACTATAGACACAGGTAGAACTAAGACTGTTGATATTTTTGTATTGTTGCCTACTTGAAAATAAAATCATAATAAAAAACTTTATCTATTGTAATCGGTCATTTGGTAATCGTGCAATCGTCTAATTAGTGAGACATCTGATAAAAATAACGCATCGAAAACGTAGCACATTGCTTGATCAAATCCTTTCACGCATTGATGTTTTTGAGATGCCTACGTACGACTTCCTCACTGAGCCTCCGCGCGACTGCTACGCTGCGGCTACGCGTGATGTTACGCGCAGTGCCTACGTATGATGCTACGCGCAGTGCCTACGCGCTACGCTGGCGCTGTGCCTACACGCGACTACTACGCTAAGCTTACGCGGGACGGCTACGCTGCGCTGCGCCTACGCATGATGCTACGCGCAGTGCCTACGCATGATGCTACGTGGTACGCTGGCGCTGTGCCTACACGCGACTACTACGCTAAGCTTACGCGGGACGGCTACGCTGCGCTGCGCCTACGCGTGATGCTACGCGCCGTGCCTATGCGCCAAGCCTACGTACGTTGCGCCTAGCCGCGAAGTCTATGCTGAGTCCACGTGCGACGAATAAATTAGTGGGAACGCCATTTTAGGATAAAAAAAGGAATTACATGGAAGCACTCAGCGAAGGGTAACAGACAGCCGGCAGCGACCGGCATTAAAGGTCATGGTGGTCACGAAACATCATGTCGGCTTGATGGGAACACAATGAGTACTGACGGCGTTAAGTATACCGTGGGATTGTGTGGTCAGACTATTACAGCTCTACGTATGTTTGCTCATGCTCTAGGTATGTACCTATATCCGAATAATTAAACTAACTGTACAAACGAACTATGTACTCGTATCAGAGTAAGGCCGCACTAAAAAAATCGTTTATCCTAAAATTTGATTTGGTCGGTAGATTAATAAATGCTTAGGTAAGCATTTGTATCTGTGCTGTGGATGTGAATCTGTGAATGAATTATAGGTAATAAAACTAATCTAAATCGGCTTATCGAGGATAAGCGTAATAGAGGCATTAGATTAGGAGGATAGATTATGGTACCGAGAGCTAACATTGAATGAATCATAATTATCCTATAATATTAAGAGGGCGCATAAAGCAAAAAATGGAAAAAAATTAGGTAACTTCGTGATGTTTTATATCCAGAATTTATTTATATTTTTATTTATTTATTTAACAGTTTATGTACACACATTATAAATAGACAAGAAGAAAGGAACAGAAAAAAACGTACAAAGGTGATGCTTATTTCTAAAGAAATCTCTTCCAGCATACCTGCGATAGGAAAGTAGTTAAAGAGATGTAGACAACTTGTGTAAGATTAGAAGAGAAAATAATATACATAAAATAAAAACACTGTAAATCGATCTAGCTACTCGTAGGTCTCATATCTGGGAAAATTCGTTTTCTCCATATTTTCCCCCGAGCAGAGTTCGGTCACCCCAATTTTAGTACAAGATGGCCACCTTAGAATAATGACATGGCAGCATGAAATTAGTAAGTACCTAACTATCATGGCAGCATGGAATTAGTATGTACTATACATGGAATTATATCGACGCGAAAACTGTTACCATGGATTCAGTTCTTGATTCTGAACCCCCCTGTGTTAAAATTTTTCGTCGATTTTTTTTTTTAAACAGAAAAGTGAGGTAGCAAACAGACAGATAAAGTTACTTTTACATTTATCTAAACTAATATTAAAAACAGAAAACATTTGATTTTTTGTATATTTGTACGTTTGTATGTTTGTTTGTACGCGGTCAAAATTTATGGATCAGCAGATTTTGTTTTAAATAACCGACGATTCATTTAAACGCAGAGGGTTCAGAATCAAGTACTGAATCCATGGTAACAGTTTTCGCGTCGATGTCCCTGCCGCCCTGTTTATCATCGCCTTGCAGTCATGGCTGGAGATAAATAGTTATATATGTGCCATTATAATTTTTTGGGTGTACAGGCATGCAAGGCTTTACCTTGATCATTTTTGTACCTATGTCTTGATTTCTGTTGGAAATATTTTCTTGTTTCATATTTAGAGCGTGATTTTTCAGTAGTCGAGTTTTACTTTTTGAACTTACTTTTTCCCAATTCCACCAAGCACAATCACTCACACTCACTCACACACACAAACATAGACACTCACACACATACACAAAAACACAACAAATACACACGCACACAAACCACTCAAGAGCATGCATGCACTAAATTGGATTCCTACATTTCAAGTTATTTTATTTTTAATTTTATTGCATAAATTGTTAATGTTCAAAAAACGGGTGAAGACTCTGACTCCTGAGCTAGGTGGTAACACAGGTACAACCTAGCTCAGGAGTCAGAACTTCAAATTAAAATGTAAAAACTTTTTTTATGTCAATAAAACATTTTCATTTTTATTATTAATATTTAATTGCATTACGATACCTCTGCCGCATGGTTTTGAAGTAGGACATAATTAATTTATGGCGTTACCTGATGTACTTGTGAGGCTACATGGCACGCTCGCGTCTATGTTTAACCTAAGGACACCAAGATCTAGAGAACCTGTTTCTAAAGGTACCTACTGGTTTGAATATTGGCTCTTATTATTTTATATTTACCAAAAGTTTAATATCTTCATAATAATGTTACCTAATGTTGTAGTTATACAGGCTCAAGTTAAATTAGCTAGCAAAACTCTGTAGACGTGACGAGTATCGACATGACAAACAAAAAAAAAAATATTTTTTTTGAGCCCCAACGATCTTTGCTAGTTTTATCATTTGAAGTAAGAGTTGAGAGAATCTGTTTTATCGTGTTTAGGTATCGATACCAATCACGTCTGTGAAGTTTAAACAAAAAAACTGAAAAAATAAATAAACAAGTGTCTACGCTAACTGCGGTCGATGACCCCACAAAAAAAACGTCAATAGCTATGTAAACCATAAAGCATGGACATAGGTACTAGGTAGTCACCTAAGAAAATACCATTGGCATAAACCTTGTATATGTACAAGGTTTACTTTCTCATTGCCTGCATGGCAAAGAGAAAGTATGCACAAATTAATTCACTATGCAATGACTTGATCATAGATAATACCCACCTAAGATAGAAGGATATAATATAGCTCCCGCTTACAGGTGCGACACGACTCTAATAAAACAATTTCTAAGAAAACTTCATGGTAGAACAATTACCAGTGTCGCGTCGTGCGACAAGTCGCGGCAATATGGAGATAAAGTTTAAAATTATTTCACACTGAAAGTGCTCGCCGCGTCGCTGCCATTCCGGTGTGACTCCGCCCTCATTGAATCCTTTTAACCGACTTCATTAAAAAGAGGACTTCCCCGATAACTCGAAGATAGCTAAACCGATTTGCAAAATTCTTTCTTTTTATAGGTTAGTTACCTCCTATGTGGTACCATTATCATCAGCTCAGGATCTGATGATGAGTTCCTGAAGAAATCGATAATGAAACTCTTCAAATATTATAGGCACACCTATAGCAACTCGTGCATTTGTACTGGATAGGCTTTCATTTTCAGTGTCCATATATTACACGATAGTCATCCACGTTAAAAACTTGTATCTACATAAACAATAGTACTGATATAATATAGCATTGCATAGCAAAACAAAGATCACGACTAGTCTTATGAAACAAGGTTGTTATCAGAGAACAAACAATAATTAAATAGGTTTAAACTTAAAATAACAGAGAAGAGGAAAATAAGAATCTCACTCAGTACACTGTTTACACAATGATGATTGTTAAGGCCATAATGTACATGAGGTCCTCCTTGTTAATGTACATGACGTCCTCCTTGTTAATGTACATGATGTCCTCCTTGTTAATGTACATGACATCCTCCTTGTTAATGTACATGACGTCCTCCTTGTTAATGTACATGAGGTCCTCCTTGTTAATGTACATGACGTCCTCCTCGTTAATGTACATGACGTCCTCCTTGTTAATGTACATGACGTCCTCCTTGTTAATGTACATGACGTCCTCCTTGTTAATGTACATGATGTCCTCCTTGTTAATATACATGACATCCTCCTTGTTAATGTACATGACGTCCTCCTTGTTAATGTACATGAGGTCCTCCTTGTTAATGTACATGACGTCCTCCTTGTTAATGTACATGACGTCCTCCTTGTTAATGTACATGACGTCCTCCTTGTTAATGTACATGACGTCCACCTTGTTAATGTACATGACGTCCACCTTGTTAATGTACATGACGTCCTCCTTGTTAATGACCATGACGTCCTCCTTGTTAATAGAATCACAGATTAATACAGATGGTTCACTTCGCATTTTGAAGGTAGCTAGGCTTCATACAGTGAGTGTAACGTAGTCAGAAGATCTAAGAGTTACGCGATAGAAAGAGAGGCAACTTCGAGGTGAATATAACTGTAGGTAATTAGCGCTGTGCGACCTGGGGGCCTACCACCACCTCTAAAGCAGTATTCTTTTAATATTACTTTAGTGTGGGAAAGAGATGAAGCTCTACAGGACGTATAGCTCCATCTCTTTCCCCCACTGAATTAAGATTAAAATAATACAGCTTTAGGGGTGGTGGTAAGCCCCCAGAATTGCACTTTATTTTGTCGTACCAAGAGCACAGATTACAGAAGTCGCTTTTTATTTTAATGATTTTGCGGAGTGAACTATGATAGAATACTTATTGGTTAGGTTAGTGATGGATATGATGATATTTTTATAAGTATTAATACACAAAATGACAATCAATTTACTTTAAACAGTGCCGCATCACCATTTACGCAGACTTAAACCTCACTTGAAATAAACTTCTTCCACGATGTTTTCCTTAATAAAAGCACCCACAGCTACCTATCATCGAAAAAGTCCCGTGGCTCACAACTCGAAATGAAAAAGATACTCCTCTGAATTCAACAGTATTTGAATTTAGAGGAGTGTCTATTCAGGATGGAGTCTCGACACATCTTACCATACTTAATTTTCTATTTTTTATTTCCAGAGAATGGCGAGCTTGCTGAGATCCCACTCTTCATGGCCGGACTGATCATGTGTGCCGGATTCTACATGATCTACATAATAGAAGAACTAGTGCACCTGTACATCAACAGCCGTCAGAACAAGAAGAGGGACAATGCCTTCACCAAACCTTTCAGGTTGAGGAAGAGTTCTTTGGCAGGAGGATCTGTTGAAGGCGCCCTTGAACCGGTCTCAGAAAAGGAGGCTGATTTTGAGGAGAAGAACGCCGCTAGCCACCTGCCAATACTGGATGAGAACGACTCTGTGGCATCGGCTCTGAGAGGACTGCTCATTGTGCTGGCTCTGTCGGTCCATGAGTTGTTTGAAGGACTTGCTGTAGGCTTGGAGTCTTCAGTTGGAAACGTGTGGTACGTATCAAGTTTTGTTATTCAATTGAGCTTCAATTGGACAGCGATGGGGATGTTTAGTTGATGTTAGGCTCTCACATTCGAGTCCATCTACTTTTCATAGAGCTCATATAGGCCGCCATATATATGCACTATATATAGTGGACCCTCCAGGGTTTTCACCGGCATTCCGTTTGCGCTAAAATGAACCCTCCAGGTGAGCTCGCGGCACTGAACGTGTTAAGAATTTGGCTAAAAGTAAAGTACGTAGTAAGTAGTAAGTACCTGTAGGTAAGTAGGTATACTGATTAATTACCTACTGATTGGTGAGGACAGCTTTCCTTTTCGGTATTTGATAAGTTTCGTAAAACTAAAGAAGAAGCCTCATAAATACCCCACGTCTGCCAGCAAAAAGAAATATCTCAAATTATCGCAAAAAAACATTACATACTTCCGGTTTTAATCCTTACTGGCTAACATACGAAAAAATTGTTCAGAATATTAATTCAGTAAAATCTAATATCATTTAGTAAAATCTGGAGATTTTAGTTTTAGAACGACTGCCTCGCTGGTCTAGTGGATGCAAGCGTTACTGCTGAGCATGAGGTCCTGGGTTCGATTCCCAGATCAGGTAAAGTGTTATTGGATTTTCCATCAGGGATTTCTCAGTAGCAGCCCGGAGCGCGGAGTCTACATTTGTGCCCGGTTGATGGCTCGCCCTCTATTTCATGGGACTTAGACATAACTGGTGAAATGTGGGTGTACTATACGGACACCTGCCTAACCCATTCGGGCATTCAGGCGTGATGTTATGTAAGTTTGATTAAAACCAAAAGTATGTTTTTATTGCATTTCTAGTCGTTCTAAAACTAAAATCTGCAGATTTTACTAACTTACATAGTACCCCTGAACGAATATTCAGAGCATTTTTTTATTATGTTAGCCAGTAAGGATTAAAACCAGAAGAATGTATTTTTTTAAATTAATTTTAGCGATTTTTCTTGTTACTTGTCGCTGACGTGGGGTAATTTTATATGGGAGATGAGACTTCTCCTTTGCCAAGTTACTAAAACTCTTCTTTGTAATGAACATGATTAATTACTTACCTACTAAGTCATATGTCAAAGACCTTTCCTAAAGACCATTTATATTATTATTGATTTATCTTCCGTTAAGAAACTCATTATGCTCTAGTGACACGGATATTAGGTACGATAATATCAGTAGCACTAACCGATAAGGCAGGTGTAAATAAAAAGTACAAACAGATACAATATTCCTGTTCATTTATGTGAAAAAAACGTGCCGTTTTTTGGCACGCTATGATTAGTAAGTATTGTAGAGAAGAATAACATTGGTTACTGAAAGATTTATTGGCTAAGACAGGGGACAAGACGATTTGCCGACCGCGAACAATAGTATTCGTCATGGCAACAAATCGATAGTGGAAAAAACAATAGGTACATTCTATAACTACTCGTCTCGTTCTGTTTGCAGTCACGTAAACTTTATCTGAAGATTTTGTAGTACCTACATAGAAATTACGATACCTGTTGTATCAAGTCACCGACGATAGATAGCGCATACCTATCGAATTTCAAGGGTTTGATTAGACGCATCTTATTTAGATATTAGAAATGTTAGGAAAACTGATAGCTTAACTTCAGAAAGTTACGCGATGGATTACTTATAGGCGCAACTGATTATCTACTATACAGGGTGGCAGGGACATCGACGCGAAGCCGGCTACCATGGATTCAGAACATGATTTAGACCCCTCCTACGTTAGAATTTTTCGTCGCTTAGTAAAAAAAAAATCTGGTGTTTCATAGAAAAGTGCAATACCTACGCGGTCAAAATGTATGGAGCAGCTGATTCTGAATCATGTAAGTACTGAATCCATGGTAACCGGCTTAATGTCGATGTCCCTGATACCCTTTATATCTACAAAAGCTTACTAGACTAAATCCCGGAACGATGTGTCATGAACTCATGATCTATTTTACACGTCAAACATATTTTAAAAACTAGATGAGGTCGGCTTTTCCTATCTCAATACTCTGAGAAGAAAGGCCGAAACAAACTCAGAGGTCATACAGCCTCGTTTAAAGTTCAGATGTTTTGCGACGAAATTGTTTTGCGGAAAGAACCACACAGATTGAGTGAACTTGTCTAGTCAGTGCACGCATTTGTCAGTAATCTAATCGTGCAGCTCAACTCAGAACTTAAGGAGCTCAAAGATTCGACGAACAATATCAAAGAAAGGACATTTAGGTAGGCCGCAGACAGTACTCTAACTGCCAGAACATAAAAAAAACTGATAGAAAAAAATGAACCACATAGTCCTCACATTCACAATAATTTATATAATATTATACTTTACAAAGTAAATATTCATGTTATTGTATATGTAAAATGGTATTAATAAAAAAAATATAGTTGGCATAAAATAAAAACAAGATTCATTGTGTAAATTATTGGAGCAGCTCAATCCCAAGTCTTTTTGTCCTCCATAGTTTATAAGTTTATAACAGTAGAAGATTTGCGGAATATTTCTTGAATGTGGCTTGGAAGTTTAGTATAAAAATCTCTCGTATACATTCACATCTAAACGAGCCGCAAGTATTTTTGGTATTCGCAAAACCGCTGACCAGTCTCTTGAAAGATAGTAAGGTATCAAACATACGAGTATTGTTATCGTATCAGTGGTTTAGCGAGCGAACAAATTGTTCAGTCTTTTTTCGGATTTACATAAATAATGAAGTTTTCTGTAGGGCCTTAAAAACTTAAATGGGGGGCGGGTTGGTCTCGCCGTGCTGCCTTGCACAGTTCAAGACCCCTTTACAGTCTCGTTAGAGATGTGCCCGACAGGCGTTGCGCCAGAGGGGGTTTCCAATCGGTCTTTTGAGAGGTAACGGTGCGGGTTCCCTATGCAGATGGATGGTTTTAGTGCGTCAATACCCATGTCTAGCTCTTTAGAGGAAGTTGTTCAGAATAAGTAATTACGATCAATTATTACGAGTACTTAGTAGATAACAAATACGTGATGATACGTTAAGTGTTGTAGACACTTAGGCTGAGTGCTTCCTTTTGAGTTAAAGCTCTATTGATTAGTGCATAAGTAGTTACTTTTCCTTACAATGTAGGTAGGAAGGTACTCATTTTCCTCCTTTAAGTTAACGCCCCCCCTTGGAGGTTTCCTCCGCCCCTTATGTTTTTTTTGGAGTGTTGTAGGTATACTTACACTGTATACCTCTATAATGTAAAAATCAATTACCGTGTGTTAGTCACGCAAAAACTCGAAAATGGCTCGACAGATTGTGATGAAACTTTGGTAAGTTCTTGTGTGCTCGCCGGAGAAGGTTCCTAACAAAAAAAAAAGAAGCCCTGCCTATAGTATAACATTGAGATGACTTTTGCCAAACTGACTCTGGGATAAGTAATCTGAAAATATTAGAACTAGATTTTGTTATAAAGAATCATCATTGATCGAGAGTCAAGAATACCTACGTATACATACAAAGATATAAAAAAAACTGACCTATTACTTTAATTTTCTTTTTTTATCAGTTATAATAATTATTATCTTTTATAACGTCAATATATCCTATCCAATAAACTTACGAGTACCTACGTCCAATTTTAATAGATTAACCGATTAAAGTAGACGTTGTTTGATAAGCCTAGATATGTTGTGTACCTAAGTGTTGCATACAGGGTGTTTTTTTTTTAAATTAGCTAGCGAAACCCCGCAGGCGTGATGGGTATAATCTAAACATGATAAAAAAAAATGAATTGGAAGACTTTTTTGTAGGGTCATCCACCGCAGTTAGAGTGAAATATCAGTTTTTTTTTGTAAACTTCTCAGACGTTATTGGTATCGTTAACTAAACACGATGAAACAAAAGAAAACAGATTTCCTGAACTCATACTTCAAGTAACAACACTACCAGCGGTCGTTGACTACCCAAAGGTCATCAAATCTTTTTTATTTTATCATGTTTAGATATCTCAGGTCTGTGAAGTTTCGCCAGCTAATTTGACCCTGTATATTGCCCAATTGGACTGATTTTGATACCGAATAGTTTTACCATCAGAACTTGGTCGACCGAGTGAAATAAGATAAAAGACATCGTCCAAGTATAAATACGTTGCATCACATTCCCGACGCTCTGAAAATAGAGAAAACAAATTTTCCAAGATATGAGACCTAGCTAGATCGATTTTTCGCCGCCGCCCGTAAACCCTATATTGCAACTGAATGAAATCGTTAGAGCCGTTTTTGAGAACGTGATTACAAATATATACAATATTGAAAAAATTGCTCATTTAATAGTACAGGATGATTGCCCTAATAGTTATAACTAGCATTCCTGATTTTTATTCAAATTAGTATCTACTGCTTTCATATCAACTCAAAATATTTTCAAATAAAATGAATTCCGATAAGTTTTGGAGGGCAGCTAGTACATACAATGCAGATTTTTCGAATATGATTTATATATTTTTCACCAGCAATTTCGTGAGATTACACCATTTCAACAACTCCAGCAGAAAGCGGTGTTTTTTAAAAGTAAATACTGTAATCAAATAATTAGGGCTTGCTATCAAACACCGTTTGAGCCACCGTGTCGTAAAATATTATATAATTTACGAGTATTTGGCAATTGGCGGGAAATCTACCTGTTATAAACCAAGCCACATTATTGCTTATTTTTATTTTTATTGTTAACTGTTTAACAACTGCCATAATTACAATAGATAATAATCAGCTAAATATATAGTATCGCGTAGTAATACTATGATAAATAACTATTATGGATTACGTTTTGATAGCTGTTACAATCAAATAAATCGCGAAACTATGGTTGAATCTGAAGAGGCCATCACTCCTGTAGGTATTCCCCAAAGGGTTAAGCAGATTTGCAGTGCGTTATAACACACTGCAGTACACACCCCTCGTTATATTTAAGTCCCTGCATTAGGCGGCGACCCTATTGCCACCAATTGGCCACAAAACCAGACTTCGGGCTGCTACTGAGAAATTCCTGATGTTACAACTCAATAACACTTTGCTCGACGTGGGATTCATACCCAGGACCTCATGCTCAGCAGTCAGCACTAGGCTAACGAAGCAGATCACAAAATTAATTATTAGCATTGATTTTCTATCCTTTTTAGGGTTCCGTAGTAAACAAAGAACCCTTATAGTTTCGCCATGTCCGTCTGTCTGTCTGTCTGTCTGTCCGCGGCTTAGCTCAGGTACGGTTAGTACTAGAAAGCTGTAATTTGGCATATGTATACATATTAATCATGCGGTACCTCCCCTACACGTAAAGTGGGGGTGTTTTTTTTTTCCTCATCTACCCCATGTTGTGGGGTATCGTTAGAAAGGTCTTTCAAAAATATTGTGAGTTTGTTGAAACCATTTTTGGATTCAAGGATCCGTTTGCGAAATATTAAGCTTTTAACTGAAATTTTTTGTTAGAGTCAAGTGTCCTCCCCCCTCTTCTAGCTAAATGGTCGTACTTGGACTTGTGAAAAAATTCACAGCAGTAGTATATATAACGAAATTAAAAGGAAAACTATGAGAGCTAAGTAGGCAGTACAGGTTAACGAGAAATAATCAACCAACTTAAATTTGCAGTTTGAAAAACATGATCTCCCATACATTCTGTATGGGAGAACACGTTTTTCAACTACAATGTTAAGTTTGTTTTTGGGAATAATTCATCCCAACTACGGAACCCTTCATTGTGCGTGGTCCGACACGCACTTGGCCGGTTTTTTCATTCTATTTTTTTGAATGGGAGGAACAAGCTCCTCTCATCTCTAGCTAAGTAACAACAGCCGCACTGGTCGATCCATCAGGTTAAGCTACGCTTTTCGGGGTTGGTCAGTGGATGGGTGACCATCTTTACATACCAAGAATCCTCCGTGCCTCGAAAAGCACGTTAAGCAGTTGGTCCCGGCTGTCATTCGTGGATCTTTGACAGTCGTCACGAGTCGCCAGAAGCCCGAAACTCTGACACCAGTCTTACCAAGGGGTATCGTATTACCCAGTTACTGGGTTGTGGAGGTCAGATAGGCAGTCGCTCCTAGTAAAATACTGGTATTCAGCTGCTAGTTTAGACTGGAAGCCGACCCCAACATAGTTGGGAAAAGGCTAGGCAGATTGATTGCATTCTATTTTTTTGAGGGAAGTTTTGAGTAGGTACCTATGAATGTAGATGGCTAAAGAAGACCTATACGATACCACAATAGATGGACTGTGTGTAAGACGGTATGGCTAGAAAGGGGGGGACTACCGAGATGACGACTAATAGAGAAGTGTGGAAGAAAAAGATATGTTGTGCCGACAACAAATAAACTGGGGATACGGACAGGAGAATGATATACAATATGTAAGAAAAATCCTGTCTGATCGGAAAAGGACTCATAGTACCTACAGCATTAACATTAATCAAAGTATTTTTTTATTTTAGAAAATAAAAAATTTGTGGCGGCATCTACAATCGCCACATGCGAACTACGCATCAAAGACCTGACGTCATACAACATCCTGACTTCACACAAATCATCTTTTACCGCGCGATAGACATATAAACAATCTGGACTGTGTGTAACATCTTTCACACAGTTTCATATGGCTATGGGGTGACTACCGAGATGATGATTAATAGAGAACTATGGAAGAAAAAGACTGGTCGCCCTGCAATGAAATACAATAAGGCTTGTGCAGACCAGCGCGACTTGTCGCGCGACGCGACGCCGGTTATTGTTATGCCGTACAGTTTTCTTAGAAAGTGCATTGTTTGAGTCGCGTCGCGCGACAAGTCGCGTTGGTCTGCACAAGCCTATATGTAAAAAAAACCCTGTCCGATCCGAAAGGGGCTCATAGTTACAGCAATAACATTAATTAAAGTAATAAAAAAAAAATGAAAAAAAAAAAGTTATTGCTATTTAAAAATCACATATTTTGTATCAAAACCCAAATCCATAAAAAAATATTGCAAATTTTCAACAGGGGGTCATAAGTTATGACTTGTAGACACCCGCTCATAACCGCGTCATAACCCGGTAGAAATCCCCATTTTTTTTTTTTTAAATTACCACATAAGTAGACTCTCAGCACACCCTCACGGATCGGACAGGATTGTTTTACATGTTGTATATGAACACTGATTTTCTATTCCATAATTGCAGGTACATGTTCGGTGCCGTATCAGCCCACAAGTATATCATTGCATTCTGTATTGGAGTCGAGCTGCTGGTGTCTGGTACCAAGCGATGGTTATCCATTGTGTACATCTTCACGTTCTCCTTCATGTCGGCGCTCGGTATCGGCATCGGTATCCTGCTGGTGGGCGGCGCGGGCGCTGCTGACGCTGGAGTGTATTCTGTCGTATTACAGGTGGGTATGAAACTGATGATGTCGTCCGCGACGTTAATTTCGCGCAAGTAGAAATTTGTTAATAGAAAATGATTTATACGTGAAACTATCAATGAATAACTAAGTTTGTGCAACTAGTTTCGTAATGTACTTGGCGGACCCGCAGTTACAGCCCGCGAAATTCAAAATTTCTAACGTTTTTTTGCAATTTGCAAGTCTTTTTTTACATAAGAGATTTTTTCTTATGGAACAAATCTACTATCTTAGAGAGATGTATTAATGATTCAAATTCTGTAAATACGTACATATCAGTTGTAGTCGCAAATCATTTAACCTGACACTGATTTGCAAATTGCAAAAAACGCAAGAAAATTTTAATTTCATGGCTACAACTGCGGATCCACCTTAAATTATCATAAGTAAATTCATGCCTGTATTTCCTGAACGGCGGGATAATAGGGAAAATGACAATATTTTTTTTTGTTCCGTCTTTGAGATTATAAAAAAAATATTGGACACGTATTTTTTATTTTTTTACGTAATCTAAAGATTACGGCGATCCATTGAGGTAAAATGTGCCATGATGTCACGAGTATGTAGATTTTATACATACTAGGGACGTAGCGACCCCCACTTTTCAACCTAAAATGCGTTTTATCTAAGTAATTTTTTATTAATATTATAAGGCAAAAAATACGTGTCTAATATTTTTTTATTATCTGACTGACGGACTAATTAGAATTTCATTTTTTTTACCCAGGCATCATCCCTATTAGGTACATAGCACACATAAAATGACAATTAATCGCTATGGGTTTTATTTTGATAGCTCAAACACGTTCATTGCGTTAATTACGTTGCTGAGCAGACGAATGTTTCGAACCTATGAAAGCGATGGATTAGCAATATCCTTTCTAAAATTTCGGATTGTGTTTGAAAGTGTGTTACGCAATTAGGGTTGCGGGTAAACCAAGGTACATCCACATTTCGCCAGATTGTTCAAGTTTTCCTGGAGCCACTCACTCATGGGCTAGAATTCCTCCCTTGTTTTGGATTCTCATTAAGGAATGGTAATACCTATAGGTATTGGTCGATTCAAACTTAATGGCGGCTCGGAGGTTAGCTACTCGCTGCGTAGTACCGCACCTCTCACCCCCGTTGACACATGAATTCGTTACTGCGCAGCGACTCGCCTCATGTTCCGAGCCACCATTAAGTTTGAATCGGGCTGTACCTAATGATAGTCCTCATTAGTATGCATTGCTATCCTATAGGTACTTATATCTAACGGATTTGGAGGAAGTTTGGCAAACAG
The DNA here is from genome assembly GCA_947364205.1 of Agrochola lota. NCBI lineage: Eukaryota > Metazoa > Arthropoda > Insecta > Lepidoptera > Noctuidae > Agrochola > Agrochola lota. Next base: position 10,454,927 of record OX376235.1, on the reverse strand, counting down.
ATAGTTTAGGATCTGGATTACCACATAGGGTAATTTTAATCATGGTAATAAGTACATTCCATTGGGATATTGTCCGACGCCCACGCTGGCGAAGCCGCGGGCAAAAGCAAGTAATGGCGCAATTTCATTAGTCGATAACTCGGTCGATATACTCGTACAGCATGCGGGGACTCCCAAAATAATTAACTGATAATCATTTTAGCATTATTTATAAGTTTTATTGAACTAACTAAGTAATAAGATTTTGTATTGGAATGCGCGGTACAGTCGCTGACGTTTAGAAAAAGGGAACACACAAGAATGGCGCGTGTTCAAGTCCCCGCATGCTATCGACCGAGTTATCGACTAATGAAATTGCGCCATTAGGGATATTTTTATAGTAAGTAGTAAAGTAGGTAGTTAGGTCCAATAACTTTTAACATAGACTGGTGTTTTATAATGCTTATAAATCTTCTCTGAAATTGCGAGCTTTTTTTTTTTTTGAGTATGGAAAATCATCAAATGACTTCTCCCGCTCTGGGCAGAGCGAGAGGGTGTGTCAGAATTTTACTGACTAAAACCCACCCGTGTTCCTTCCGTTGCTTGTGTGCCGGGGCCGCGATATCTCTTTCGGACAAACCCGCAACCCCAGCAGGCATTGGTCTTTCGACCCCGTCGGTTGGTGCTGACATCTCTTTGAGGCGCCCGTGGAACACAACGCGCCGTCGACACGGGCCTGGTCCTTATCGGACGGCGAGCTGCCCATTGCTCACCGTCCGCAAGCCCGCGCCTGCGGTGGCCGGAAGTCGGCTCTCGACTCCCGACGCCCGGGGCGTCTCCTGCGGCGACTAGGGCCGCGAGAGCGTGCAGCTTGCATCTCCCTCGCGCGCTCCGCCTCCTCCTTCGCGAACATAACTGCTTCGCAGAAGGAGGTGATGGCCTCCCATGCACTCTCGCTCCGAACCATGGCCTGAACCAGGGCCGGACGCGAGAGATCGCCGCCGCCGATCGCCTCCGTGAGGACACGGCGGTGCTCCGTCCAAACCGGACAGACCTCCACCGTATGCTCCACCGTGTCCTCCGGGCGATCCACACATTGGTGACACCCGGGCGTTTCCTCCCGCCTTATGCGGAACAGGAACCTCCCGAAACAACCGTGTCCGGTGAGGACCTACGTCAGGCGGAAGGTGAGGAAGCCATGGCGCCTCTCAAGCCACTCCTCAAAGAGGGGACTTATCGCCGCAATTGTGGCGTGCCCATGAAATTGCGTGCTACCGTAAGATTTCTCAACAATGGTGCTCTAGAAATTAAATTTAAAATGAGTGCAGTTTAGGGTCAGTTGCCAGATAATTTATGAGATGTATCTACTTTGCACTTAGATCATTATCTACAATAGACTTTTTTTTCTGAAAGTCGTTTTCACCATTCTTGCAGACAATAATTAAATTTAACGTCGTACCTATTGTTTCAAACTCAGTTTATACGACAACTAAATTATTGTAGTCGTAGTACCTAAATATCGATAATTATGTAACAAGTAATTTTTAAACATTATTTCCCCACTTAGCGGGCGCATTTTCGAACTATCATTAGCATTTAGAATGTTGGCAATGTAAGTAGTTGGAATACGGTGCAAGAAAAAATTTGATGGTGCTTAACATATTTTATACATTGACACTACGCACATAGGTACTGCCTACTCACCTTTAATAATTAGGTATAATGCTGGTGAAATTATTAATTACTAGCTGCGCCCCGTGGTTTCACCCGTATAAATCTTGATGCCGTCGGAATATCGAGATAAAAAGCATCCTATGTCCTAACTCGGGTCACGGTCTACCTATGTGCCAAATTTCATCAAAATCCGTTCAGCCGGTTTAGCGTAAAAGCGAAACAAACATAGAAAAAAAATCAAATCCTTTTTTCTTTATAATACATATTATTATAATAATTATTAATTTATTATAATCATTTAGATAAGAAGATACGTACCTAATGAAACGGATTATTAATTGCTTATCACCAGCAAAATCTTTAGGTATCATAGATGTTTTTTATATTATCTAGATTTAGATAGGTACTAAGACCAAAGCAGTATCTACGTTGATCAGGCAAATGGCTCCCCAATTTTTGCACCAAAACAATTCAAATGCAATTAAATACGTCATAAATAAGTAATAATTATTAATTATCATTTATATGCAGATAGATATTATCGGACATCAGATAAATGCCTAACGATGTCTTTGTTGTTGTTCACATATTTTGTACATGCATATTTGTACACCCACACTAGCCACCCACCCGCACTGGGTCCGCATGGTGGATTACGACCCAGTCCCTCTCACAGAGAGGAAGTCCTAGCAGTGGGAATATGATAGGATGATTATGCTGTATTGCACAATATCACACCTGCATTCCCGGAAGGGTTAAGCAGAGGTGTTAGGTTCACCCAAATGCCAGTTGTTTAAGTCCCATGAAATGGGGGGTGAGCCTATTCATTGGCGGATACGGGCATGGGGGCCATGCTCCAAGAGACCGAGGAATTCCATGCTTTCGACTCAACTTTTCTATTAAATTCAGGTGCACTTTTACACAGCATTATGAGTATGCTGTGTATGGTAGGTAGACCAGGAAACAGAAATATATTCTTTACAACAGGTGAATTTCTACTTCTCAGTTAATATACAAAGATTGAACAAGCATGCGTATACTTAGGATCACTAACAAGCAACCCACCTCGTAACCACTTTAACCGGAGATTGGGACCTTGCAATGAACATAAATCCTTAAAAATGTCTAAGAAATACTATTTTTTTGGTTTACTTTAACTCTGGCACCCTAGTTCCGAACCTTATCAGAATGCCCCTCCCCAAAATGAAATTCTAAAATCTTGCTATTAACCATTCATGAATTACCTTGTACTCCATGTGATACGAAATACCTTCTAGTTTTCAGCAGCATCCGGTTAGAATGGAAGTCGTCCCCAACATAGTTGGGAAAAGGCTACATGCCTAGGCAAATGATTAACTTTTATTCCTGTTACGACCACAGCTTTTGACGGCAATTTAATCTGCAATGCTAACATTTCCAGGGTCTGGCGTGCGGTACGCTGGTGTACGTGGTATTCTTCGAGGTGTGGAAGGGCAGCAGTGGTCTGCTGCAGTTCTCGTGCGCACTGCTCGGTTTCGCCGTCATGGTGGTACTTGAGCTCATTGTTGAACTTGGTAAGTTGAATGAATGACTAAATTCTTTTTATTTTTACCCTACTATGGCGTGGGTTCGAGCAGGCCCCTCTTTTCTATTGGGTTAAAGATGGCCCTGGGTGCGAGTATTATAAATCTCACGGATATCTGAGACAATAGCAAATAGCCCATAAAAAAACGTGTTGTATGAGCTTGATTCACTATTATGTGTGTGCAAGCTGTAGACATACTTATTATAAAATATCTCATCTCATGTGTTTGCATGTTCAAATGATTTAGTATATTTTTATTTCCTACCTACTTAATATACAAATAGTACACTTTTAGTATACAAACAGAATAACCAACAATAGAATCTTAAACTCCTTGCCATTATACAGGGTCAAAGTAAACTAACCAGCGAAACTCCGCGAATGTGATGGATAATAATAATTAAACATGAACAAAAAAATAATGATCTGATGATTTATTTTGGGTTCAACGACCTCTGGTATTGTGGTTGAAGTATGAGCTTAGAAAATCATATTATTTTGTGTTAAGTATTAAGTTTAGATAATAAGTCATTTGACCCTGTATATGCGTAATGTGATCGTTCAATATTGTTTTTTTCCTTTGTTAAATATAACTGCTGATCGTTGGACTGGGTCGGGCAGTGTTATTGGGTTTCTCCATTAGGAATTTCTTAGTAACAGCCAGGAGTTTGGAAGTTGGGGGTGTGCTATCCCCGTGCCTCGGAAAGCACGTTAAGCCGTTGGTCCTATACCTGATCTCTCTCCGTTTGTATCGGATTGCCGTCCCATCGGACTAAGAGAGGGAACTGAGAGGCACTTGTATCTGCGCACACAGTTGTGCACTATAATATCTCCCGCGGCGAAGGCTGGTCTCTACCAAGATTGGTCGCCATGGTCTAGATGACTATTATTATTATTAAAACCATTAGAGGTTTTGTTGGTAGACCAATGACAATTGAAATATTTGCTAACTTTGCCATTTATTTATTTTGTAGCCGCGTGAAGATTTACATCACAACTACGTATATAGTGACTGGAACGACATGGCAACACCGAATTTTGCCATTACTGTGAAGTACAATAAATAATAATTATAATTATTTTCTACTAAAATATCAACAACGGTACGAGATGAATACATAAAATTTCAACTTTTACTAATATCACCTTTAAAGTCAAGAGATCTAAGTTGATTTTTGAATGAAAAACTATCGATAAACGTCCTAAAATATTTTAGTTGCAATGGAAACTGAACCATACGCAATTAAGTTAAAGTTTTTAATCCCAAAGAGTAATTTATCTCGTCTCGTTGGCATTATGTATATGAAATGTCGCGTTTAACATGAAACTAGGTAAATTGTTAGAATGAGTCACGTTTCAGTTCAGACTGAACGTTTCAACTGCAGTTCACGCTGTTCTCAAAGCCATAGATAATCTGCGCTTTAGTTACCGAGAAAATTATGATATGCGTGGCCATTTTGTATTATTTTGGAAGGTTGATACCTAGTCAATGCAAAGTATTTAACTATCGGTCAGTCGACTAAGAAATTCGTTAAAATGATACGATACAGTTTGTTCCTTGGTTAAAGTTGTAAGTGTTGTAAGTAAATATTTCCTTTATAAATACATTTTATAAAAAAAAAAGAGTTTTTAATTCTGTTTGTGTTTTGTGATGTTTCCTTGGGAAGATTGGGAAATAAAACAACTTATTTGTAATTTAACAAATCATTAATGTAATTAGAAATTAACAGTTTATACTATCCTTTATCTATTTTTAAAGAAAATAGATATACTCATTTTATCCTAAATAGTTAATATTTTAGGCTGATTAAAAATCATTATACAGATTATGCAGGCGGTAAATTTACACATCTATTGGATAAATTGAATAGGTAGCTGTTACAAAACATCTAGGAGGCTGCGCACGCGCCGCCCCGCGCTACGACATCGACACTGCTATCTGTGACGTCTGGCGAGTGATAAGTGCACAGAGGCGCTCGTGTCGACGTCACAACACGACTGGCGAGAGATCCACAGCTCAAAAGTTACGAGACAACATTGTTAAAATATTTCGTTATTAAAATATGATGCACTTATAAATGTCCGCATACCGTTGGTACACGTATATCCTTAGAAACTAATACGATTGAGAGAAAAAGACATAGAGAAATTTTCGAAAACTCTTAACACTATCTGGTACACGAGTATAATAATTTGTCAAGCCGCTGCCTTTAACATTCCTACACATTACTCCTAAGGCCGGTACATTTTATTCGTCATACTTACGACAATACACTTTAAGTAATAATAAAGTTTTAAATATTCAACTATACGATACGATATCGTTTTCATAGACTATTGCATTATATTCTGTAATCACATTACAACTCTATTCAATTACAATGTAAATTTTTCACCCGGTCTCTGAAAGGTGCGGGCCCCGGCCGTTTATTCTATTGTCAAATCTCCGTTGACTTGATTGGCTGTTATTATTGTGGTCGACCAATCACAACAGTTAGGCTTCATGTACATGACGCCAGAGCCGGAGCCAGCGCAAGATGAAAAAAAATCATAATATCTCAGAATGAGTGTAAAACCTACGCGGCGCAGGCGTTGCGGCGCATGAACCGCATGTTTGTGTGTATACGAATGAATATCGCCTAAAGTCCCCGTCATGAGAAGCTATAAATTTTGTAAACAAAGAACTTTTTCTTTGTTTACACAATTTATAGCTTGTCGTGACGGGGACTTTAGATGATATTCATTCGTATACACAAACAAGCAGTCCGGCGCCGGTTCGGCTCCGGCGTCGTATACGAAACCTTACAGATTTGTCAGCAGACTTACTGATCAGGGACTGGATGGGGCATTCAGAAACTGGGCGTGTGTCATTTCACACACTGGTCATTTGATAATCTTTCCATTACCTACCTATCTGTTAACGCGACATCCACGGTTACGACACCGTGCAATAAGCGCTTACATAATAACTGGCTAAACCAATCTACGCAAAAACAATATAAATTAAATGAATCAAAAGCTTCGAGTGTAAACTTCTGTAACTTATTTAATATTAAATGCAACTCGTGACAAACTCACTAAATAAGAAAACTAACGTAAACTACGAATTCAGGCACCGTTATCTTAATCTAATAAGGATGAATTTTACAAAGGAATCTGAACACGATCAACACATTTAAACCGGGTTCAAGAGCTGTCAGTGTCAATTTTCGCAACAATGATGACACTGACAGCTCTTGAACACAGTTTAAATGTGTTGATCGCGTTCAGTTACATTTGTGATATACGCCCTAAATCAATAGAAGCAGTACATAGGGTTATACAATTCAAATGCACAATAAGTAAACGCCAGTATCACTCAGTTACATAAAATGAGAGATACCAAAATCTCAACAAATATCATAATATTTAATTTTAAAAATCTCACTAATGTTTAATTTAAGACGAAGACTCGCTGATAGGTAAGTATTGTTTGTTTACTCATTAAAGAGGTAAGGAATTACGAAATAGATGTAATGATCGTCACAGCGCCATTTAATGGCGGCATATAAATGTAATGTTTGAGCTTCGAAGTCTAATTACATCCGCCATCTTGCTATCCATATTGCACGCCCTATATTAATGATTAGTGCAAATGAATCCGAAAATATTTCTTCTATAAAAAGTTTTTTGTTTGCATAAGATCTGTGCAATTTCATTACGTATGTTAAATTCATGAAAGAGCATTTTTTTGGCTGTGTAGCCGTTCAAAGTCATCTGAAAATATTTTTATCTAGTTAGTGCATTTTTGTAACAGTAAAAATAAATATTATTAATTGATTTTTATTTAAATTCTCTACAGGCGAGGTGTAGGCATTGCGTCGAGGCCTTGTATTGAATTATATGCGAACAGTAAAAAGGTGACAATGAGTGTGTTAACTGTTTTAATACATAAAAATAGTGTCTTAACAAGTGACATACTCAGACAAAAAAATTTGGCACATTGCTAAAATTATTATTATTTTTCTTAGCAAATAATAAGTTTAATGAGATCGTATTTACATAAAGCAGTAGATTATAGAACAATATTATTTTTAAGAATAAGATATTATTAATTGAAGCATTATTTTTAAGATAATTTAATTCTACAATGTTTGACTTGTAGTATTGTCAATAATTGCCATAATATGTAAATACAATCTCAAATGAATGTTGACTTCATTGCAAATGCAAATTAACTTAAAAAATAAGGCAAGAATAAATAAATAGTAAATGGCAATCTCAAAGTTCAAATGAACAGAGTCAGGTAAGTACAGTTAACGATACATTTATTGGAAACACGACAACATTTAGAAAAATACTTAACAATTTGACTAGGAACGTGAAACGTCCGCCAACTTGTCCGCAAGCCTCGTACAATAACGACGTAAAACAAATTATTGCAATTTTTTTATTCTAAACGCGAATAATATAACTGTACTTACCACATACATAATGCTTAAGGAACTCTTAAAATGACGCTTTCCAACGTTTTGATAACAACTCAGGGTTCACAACTTCAATGAATAAATATTGCATTTATAAATAAAATAAAATACTTGGTGTTTCAAAGTTTCTATTACTAAGTCGTACTTGCAGTACTTAAAAAATAAGCCTCTCTCTCTTTCTATTATATACGTGTTCTGTATATAAAATAATGTGTATGTTTGGCAAGCGTCATTTTAGTGGCATTAGTCAAGTGCGTGGTGCTTAAGACTTGAGTAGCTTGTTCGCTCGCTGATTGGCCACCGCTATGCGCGTCTCGTTGCTCTCACCCTATAAACAAACCTCATTGTAATCTTACGTATACATAAAGTACGAGTCAAACTTCATGACGGCTCTGAAGTGAGCTACTTGCTGCGCAGTACCGCACCCCTCACCGCCGCGGTCACATGAATTTGTTACTGCGCAGCGACTCGCCTCATGTTCCGCACCGCCATGAAGTTTGAATCGGGCTGTACCTAGTACACTTGTCACACAAAAATATTTTTTATTTTATTAGTCATAAGGTTTATAGTAAGTATAGGATAAATCAATGCCAGTATATTGTTAGGTAAATGGATTAAACTTAAATGGGACAACCACAGAAAACAAACAAAACAAAAACCGAAGATATGCGACAAGAAAATGTCACAAACAACAAAATCAGAGGAAGAGAAAGTTAATAGCAAGAAGACAACAAATAAGGTGTTAAAAATAAAATCAAAAAAAGGAGCAAGGTTTTAACCAGAGGAAAACAAACGAAAACAGAGTAATTTTTTAAATACAACGTGAAGGACATTTGCGACAAGGCAAACTGTCGAACACTTAGTCGTGATCACATGTAACGGCACAAGTTTTAAAACTTTACTTTTAAAAGGTTTTTATTTACATTCATCATATGAAGAGTGACACAGTAGTAGTGTCATTATTTATTATCACAACCGACTTTACAGTCAAGCAAAGCCGTATAATACATTTCCTATTTATTTGTTAATTAAATGTGCTGCTACACACGACACGATTTTAATCCTGCCTCTTTATCTTTCAGCGATTTTTGGCTTGAAGCGGCAACGCCATAGCGTCTTAAATTTTAAGTGACACAAAAGCCAATTTGTGCAGCTCAATCGCTTTAAGTGCAAGCTGTGCTCCGCTTTATAAAAGTGCTTTTTTATTATAAAAGTATACTCACGATCTTCAGCGACGTGTTTTGTGTTTAGTTTGTTTGTGTGGGTGTGCAGTCTCGTGGAGTAATGCATTTCATAGTTATTTACTTTTATAAACTCGTTACCTGACTTCAGTTTCCCTAAAGCAAGTTGTCTGCTTTCGATCTCAAGCAAATATTTATATTTAAAACGATTTTATTATTATTTATATAATATATAATTATATGTATGTTAATTAATAGTACTTAAATATATTTAGTTTTAATTTATACATAGATATAATTAATATGATAGATATTTTAAATTGTTTCGTTACTTAAAGTATACTGCAGCAAACTACAAATCATCAATCCTTAACTCTTCAACTTTACTTAACCATTCAAATAATGTATTTGATTATGTATTATTTGCATTAATATTAATTGTAACACCAAAATGTAGTTAAATAATAAATATAAATGTTTGACCTAACATCAAAAAGAAAATGTAAAAGGGAAAATAAATAACGTAAAATCAGTTTTTAAATGAAATGATTTATTCCTCATAAAATAAATAAAAAGTACTAGTTAATAAATTATGATAGTTTATCGCTAAGTTAAGATAGCTACATTGTAATACTAAGTTACATTAGTTAGGTAGCGTCTTTTCATACTATTTCATAGAAGCAGATATGTATGTTATTGCACAGATATGTAAAAGCTATGTACTTGAAATGTTTATGTTTTTAATTTACCGATATATATAAAAAGAACACGAGTACTCTTTAACTAAATTAAGTCACTAAATATTTGAGCTAAGATATATATTTTTAAATTTTATGTATTGTAACTAAGTAAGTTTTTTAAATAATACAATATTTTATTGTGAATACATAAGTGCTCCTATGAAACGTTATTAGAAATCAAAGATGAGATCTGATGCACTTCAGATACAGTTCAGTTTCTTCGAAGACATGTGACTGGCTAAACTCTAAACACTTAAATTGAAAACTATTATCACATATCACCTCATCTCTACCATCCATTAAATCCATTTATTCATCCCCTCTTACGAGATAGCCTATTCTGAAGAACAGCACAAGTTTCAACTGTTCTTAATGCATTTTGACTAATATGCATGGAAGTATCGTGAAAATATTATTATAAACTATAATTTGCCTCCAACTGGTGAGTACCAATGTAACTGTGAATAGGAAGTACGTGGAATTAACGTGAAATTTTGAAAGGTAAGATAGCCAATTAATTAACACAGATCTGTGTGAGATTTGATCCCTTATCATAGGAGTACATAACAATTTCCTTTAAATATGTTCCTTTATATCTCTTGTGGTGTATCGCAAGGTATATAAATCAATTAAGAGCGTTTATTCTGAAAGTGGGCAACGTCGCAAATAGATGTCAAATATTTCGCTGTTTTGATTAATTTGGCAATACTACTGTATGGAAATAAGAAATGTGGTTAACTAGTGAACTAGAATATTGATTATGAAATGCAATAATTGATGTGGTAACACCGAATATTTATTTTTAGATGTAAAAAAGGTATTTGGAAACTTTCGAAAAGCCTTTATTACACCTTAAAAGGGGTACAACATCAAATTTAATGTTATAATTGCAATTAATTATCAATATTCTAGTTCGCTAGTTAGCCACATTTCTTATTTCCATACAGTAATATTGCCAAATTAATCAAAATAGGTACATTTTTTACAGCTATTTGCGACGTTGCCAACTTTTAGGATAAACGCACTTATATTACAAATATGAATGTTTAAGTCTGCGACAAGCAACATTATAACGTTCCTAGCATTAACAGTAACACTACATATTAACAAGAGGTAAATGCATTATCTCAAAATAATAAATCTCACGCTTCAACTTCTTTACTGTTGATACTGTACGTAGATTAGTTTAATAATATTACTTAAGTATACGAGACGATGGCGTAAATACGATTAAGTATAATTTTATAACTTCAACATGTCCTACTGCATGAAATGAGCACCAAAAACTATAATTAAAAATATGTAGTTTTGTGAGGGGTGTCTATTGTCATTGAGGATTTGCTGACTTGGTTGTTGGAAATCAGTCCTTAAGGATAGTGGCGTCTTTTTCATTCAGAATGCACCGTTGTTGAATAGCACCGACGCGACTCAATCCATGCTCAAAAAGGGTGAAGGAAAACATCGTGTGTAAACCGCCTGAGAGATATTTCTCGACGGCATGTGAAGCCAAGTCCGAGACCCATGGGCGGCTTTAAAACTCTGACACCAGGTTAGCCACTAACCACACGAAAAGAAGAATCCATGCTCGTTTGAGTAGGTTTATTCTTGTATATTTTTTCCAGTATTTCAGAATTATTATGTACCCCAAACAAAACTACATTGTAATTCTCAACATTTTAATAACACGTACTTAAAACTTGAGCGTCAAGAAAAAGCAGTAAGATACAGTAGAGTCAAAAAACGAACAAGTGTTCACTTGATACAGTAGCATGCTAGAATTACATGTTAAATATTAATATTATTACACTTGGATAAATGTATCTCGAGATAGAAGAGAGACACTAAGCAAAATATTTTTATTTTCAAATTTATTTAATTGCCGGTTGCAGATTCATTTTTAACTTATATTTAATTCATATAAATTAATAAATTATTATAAATTATTTAGCAGTACATAATATTAGTCTCAAATAATGGTATAACTATAGTCGCAACTAAATCGATATGTAATATATAATACATATTTGACAACTCTAAACCCCAGTTTTTAAAAGACTGTTCAATTTAATTCGTTGTTAAATCTCATAGCAAGCTGCCGGAAATACCAACAGCCGATCAAAATTGGCATTAGATTATTAAATTTGACGTAGGATTAACATTATAACAGCTTTTAGTAACCAGGTGTCAGAATAGTAGTTTTCAAAATGAGAATATAAAAATGATATTTTAATTTGACTACAGCATTGATAGGGTAGTGTATCTGCAACCGGTGTAGTGGGCGTGTAGTATGCGCCCGCGCAGACCACGAGACCGTGTGTGTATGTGTGTGTGTTGGTGTGGCTGCCGTCCTTTACTTGAGGAGCTCGTGCGCGCGCTGGTTCGCCAGAGTTATCCTCGTTTCGTTCGATTCGCCCTAAGATTAGAACACGCGGTTTGTTTTTGCTTGTTGTTCAATTCACAGCGACGTTTGTAGTTTTGATATGTGATTTGGGCCAGTTACACAGAGATTCGATGGAAGAAGAATGAGCAACTTTTAGGAAAGGATTTATTCTTGTTCTCAGAATATAAATTCAATAAAAAAATCCTGCTGTTTCAGAGAATGAACGAACAGAAACAATTTAAATTCAAAAGTAATTTTGACGTTACTATTTTTTTCTGTTGATGCACTTTAGCATTTTTTTTTTGTGTGTAACTTGTTTGCACTATTTATGTGGCACAAAAAACTTTACCCATTCTTCTTTACATCGAAGTAATATTGGAATCATTCAATTGTAACAGTAAAACATTCAAGTGTGGGCGAGGGCCTTCAGTCGCTGTCTTTTGAAACAAAAACAATGTTTCGTTAGCATTTGATGTGAATGACGTGTTAGTTATGGAGTCTAAATCTGGGTATGTTAGTCTGGATGGATGTGACAACTAGTTAACATATATACAATGGTCGTGTGGGATGTGTTGTAGTCGTGGCATGTCTTGAACATTCGGAAGTCACAGAGAAAATATCATTCAGTTTCACAACAATTACTAATAACATACTCTACGAAGTATGAGAGGACATGCGTCGAGTGAAGACGGAAAGGAAGTGATTGATTGCCAGGTAAGCGAGTGACCGGAATTTTGGATGCCAACAAGCCAGGAGATAGTTCATAGGCACAGAAGACAACTTGTTGCACTTCCACTGCTAAGGTGACAGGCACAAACATTTAGATGGTGTAAATGTTGATGAGTTGTGAGGCGCAGTGAAATTTGTTCCAATTGAAATTTTACTGCGTCTCACAGTGGAAAGTTTTACCCAATTATCTGCCATTCTTTAACATTTATTTACATAATTAAATTACCCTATTTTTTGGGTGCGTCAATTCATGTACATATCAAGTGTCAAGAAGAACAAATAAACAACTTGAGAGTCTTGGATAAAACTTGACACTATGAATCAATCAAAACGACAACATCAATAGATCATCTTAGAATTATTAGAAATAAAAATATTGATAAGTATTGAATCTTAGATCGGTCTTGAAGAGTAGAGATTGTAGAGAAATCTATCAAGAAGAAAATTTATCGAAAGTGCACGCGAATTCGTCTGTTAAATGTTATGGTACGCGACAGTACGGGAGAGAAGAATAGAATCAAATAAATAATTATAGAAGTATATAGCACAGATTTTTGTGAATCGTACGATTTGTATCAGTTGGGTGAGTCGTGTAATGTAGTCATTTGACTTTTATCACAATGACATACGGTTTAGTTTGGAATAGCTCATAGGTTTTTTTGAGACAAAATACAAATGGCGTCCTCTCTCTCGGGCTGTGGCGCGGCATACCTAGTATTTATTTCTTATTCTCGTGCAGTTCATTTTTTAATAGTACTAATCAATAAATATAAAATAGTAAGTGTTGCATTTGCAGCTTTAGTCATTTCCACTCGATTTACCCCATAAACGAAATTGGTAACATGTTTGCCCAGATCAATCTTTCAGGCGCAGTGTTTCCACAGGATTTTAAGAGCTCTCAAAGTTGGTATTACACTCGAGGCAGATCCCAGCACTTTAAAGTAGACGTCAGGGATATATGTTATTCCGATTTAAATCTATGCTTTATGTTACTGAAGATAGTTGTCCATTCTATTTTATTAGGAGACATGTAAGATGTCTCCCCTCCACAGTTTGACTAACGACTAGAAGGCCTAGTGACTATGGAGCTTGCGTTTTTTTTTGCTAGTTGATGTTTATGCAACAATTAGAAATATAACTTAACAGTATGACAATAAAATCGAAATCAGCGATGCCGCAGTATCCTTAGGCATGCCGCGACGTGTTGAGGCATCATCATTGAAATTTCAATTTTATTGACATACAGATAAGTTATACTTTTATTCGTCGCATAAATATCCTTTGCCGTGCCGTGCCGCCAGAGTGCGCCGGCCCTAGACTCCATTGTTTTTTGTTTCAATGTGCCAGATCAGCAGAGAACAGCTTAAACCAGATTTACACAGTGCCATTTAATTGCCTGTGACATGCCATAAATTCAAGCAACAATAAAAGTTGCGCCGTCTCTAAACAATGTATAGATTTTTTTTTTGTATGCCGCAGGCAAAAATCTTGCATCGTGTAAATGGTGCTTAATTCATACAAACTATCCACTTCTAACTTCAAACGAATTCGCGTGCCCTCATTGGATAAGAATGGAATTGGATAAGAAACAGTCTCGACCAATCAGACTCGACACCTTACCTTGCGGTTGATGCGGTCGACCTGGCGGTTTTGGTTCTCGAGCTCGGAGCCCATATCGAGCGCCATGTTGCGCAGGTTGCCGATCATCGTGTTCACTTGGCCCATGTTCTCTTCCATCTCATCCTCGCGAGCGTCGTTTGTTATCCTGGATTGAAGAAGTGGTTTAGGTTTTTGGATGATTGCGTTGGTTGGTGGTAAAGCTTGTCCACTCTGAAATGACGCGCCCCACACCGCATTTTACGAACACGGTAATGCAGTAGTGGGGCGCGTCATTTCAGAGTAGACAAGCTATAGTCGGTCTATCACTTGGTTTAAAAATAGAATAGTGTTGACTTACGTCATAAATCTGATGCTTTATCAAAATTAATTTGTATTATTCAAAGTCTCGACACAATCAGTGAGCTCATCATATTGTGACAAGGCCTTAGGAAGTGTCTTGTATAGTATGTAATAAAGAGCTGGTTGGTTCTTGAAGAAGCGCATTCAGATTTTTAAATTAAACGTCTGACGTGGGGAAAATGTAGACCACTACACTTGGGATATGCCAGAGATTCCTTTGGTACTTGCGGTCTCTTCCGGCCCCTAGTAAGATATCAATTACAACTTTTTTACTATGAAAAGCTGATTAAGAACTATTAGAACAAAAGCGCGTAACGTAGGGTATGGCCCGAGGTTACCAACCATTTCCGATTGTTCTGACGATCGCCTTGATTTATATATTTATATACACAACTGTTATAGATAATGTTTGTATGACCACTAGTTTTATAATTTTTGAAAGATTCTTGTTCGGTTGGAGACGTCAAAGAAAATATAAAGCTAATATCTTTCTATGAGTGTTTAATTATTTATTTAAATGCAATAGGTTATGGGCCCAGGACTCTTCTGTCCAGTAGATGAAAAATGTTGGAAGAAAAGGTCGGCTCACCTTCCTATGTATCCGGCTTGTGGTCCTATACCGTTGCGCTCGTCCATCACCCTCTGCGGCTGGTTGTTGACCACCTTGCCGTCGTCGTTGCCCTTCCACGTACCATCGTCCTCCTTGAAGGACGCACCCCTGGAATCATAGCACAACAGTTGTTAGTCTATGTCTCTTAGACAATGTGTACCGTATCTGGAAGAGTGACAGCTGAACCCATGCAAGAAGACCACACAAATCGACGCAGTAACAATATGACAACGCATCACTTTGAAACATCCACCCCAGATGACGACTGAGAGTAAGCTTTATAAGTATAAGAAGTTATGTATTACAGTGATTAGCAAAGTAAAATAAAATCAGAATATGGTTAATGGTTCGTAAAATCGTTTTGTGGTTAAATTTGCGAGCGCAGAAGCGATATTTTGGCGTGTTAATCAACATGTGGTACGCACTTGTTGCACGGCAGTACACAGATGCCGCAACACTTCTCCATGCCCGACAGATTCTTCTCTGCCTCGCGCATGTCCGCGTTGATCTGGTCCATTCCCTCCTCGATTCTGTCCAATTGCTCTGTTCACACACATCAACAAACGCTTTAGATCCACCCTTGTCAGTTTACCTGCAGTTATGTGTTCAAGCTCCTAGCTCTTTCCAATTATACTCGCGACTTTATTATTTTTTGAATCTTTAAGAAAATTAAATTTCGATTGTAAATTCTCAACGCTCTCGACAATAACCAGCGCTAAGTGTAAGACATGTATCTGGTAACAGTAGCTGAGTTTATTCAACTAGTTATGTCCATGCAAGCTGCCAACCTACAGCAATTACTATGTCATGACATTTCAACGCTAATATTTAAGCATCTAATATTTATCTGAACAATTCTTTGTGGTGCTTGTGTTGTTAGGTATGTCTTACACTTGATCTGGTTAAAACTAATTCAAGAAATTATCATTTACCTTTGAATAAAATGATGTATGTGCTGACACTAAGTGATTACATTACCGTACTCGTAGTGACTAACAATTAGAAAACAGTTTCTAAATATCACTTATAAAAATCTAATCATGCAAATAAACAGCAATATTGAAGAAGACGTGCATAGCTGGATGCGTGACAAAAACTAAATAAAATAATTAATACGGTTTAACTGAATCAGATAATCTCATGGTCCCAGCTCACTTGGCGTGAGTGCTGAGGCGCACGCGCACGGTTGCACTGAGCGCTGAGATCGTTTGATGCACTTTATTCACTAGGTTTAGTTATGATCATGACAAACAAGTTTTACCTTCAGTTTTTATCCGTTATAAATAAACTGTTAGCAGATTTTCAATCGTAACATATTTATTGTCATCAAGTCATTGCCATTCAACGAACTTTTATAACTTATCTGAACTGGCATTTCAGACAAAAGCTTTACTAAATTATGAGTGATGCAAAATAGTATGTTCTACTGGATGCTTACCGCCCTGTTCATCCAGCATGACCAGGGTTTTCATGCCCACCTCGTGACTCTACAACACAATAATGATGTCACTATAGCTCGCCAAACGAATGCGGTGAGGAGTCGGGCGCGGCGCGCGCGCAGGCCGCGTGACGCACAGAGCACAGGCGCTCAGGCCGCGCGGGCGTCGCAAACTCAAACCAACACAAACAAACTGATAACTAAACAGAAACAAAACATGGACATGAGCGCAGCGAGCCACACCGGCCCGCCGCATGGTGATCATGGGAAAAAATAAAATCAACTTAGCAAATGAGCGTATCCATTAAGCCATTCCTAAATGAAACGTGAAAATAGCAAAGTATTGATTTATTGAAGAAGAAAAATGAACAAACTAATATGTAGTGCGGCGAGGGGCGGCCTCGCCGACAGACACAGACGTCGAGCTAACAGTTACAGACCTACAGCTAACATGAACAGTACGCTGCCAGCCATGGAGATGAGGCGATACCATACTATACGTCGAACAGACATGGTCAACGCGCATTCATTTAGTACCGCAGATTACGGAAGAGAACAGTAGATTCGGAAAGATAAATAAATATACCTATAAAAAGCGTATCGATCAAATATCAACGGAAGAACTAAACAGATTGCGCAGCTCATTCAAATTAAATCTTCAGCAAAAGATAGAGTAACAGTCTTTTGCGACAAGTAGCAACGAACGGCCATCGGGCTTATCTATTTACACTATATGTCAAGGTCATCCCCATCGAAACATAGATACACACGCAACATCGATCTCAGATAAGTCGTTAGTTAAGAGAAACGTCAAAGAAAAACAAAGAGATTAATTTTATTAACTGCACATTCAAACACAGACGTTCTCACGTGTCGACTACCCATGTGTCAGTTTAACTCTTACCGCCCTGGTGACTCAACATATGAAGCGCTTGCCCCCCGGCGTCCTCGCTCTATACATAAAATACAAATCAAAATAATATATCGTAGGAGAGAGTATCGGGGTGTGTGGGTGGGTGGGTGCGGTGCGCCGGAGTCGGTCGCACGGGCGCGCGTGAGCGTGGCGTGCAGCGGCGGCGTGACGCGTGACGCTACGGGCGTGGCGGAGGCGACGGCGTGCGTGCAGGTGCCGGGCGGGGAGCGCGCGCGCGCGGGCACGCGGCCGCGGGCGCGCGCGCTTCCCCGAGCCGCTAACACACACTACTCGATCCACAACGACATGCATGCAGTGAAGCTTGCAAGTAAAACCAGATTTAGTTTCATCTGTGCTCAGTTTCATATGATTTATGATATTTTGTGTGATGTCAAGAGTCGTGCGTTGAGGAGAAGCGTTTCGAATTTACTTTGCTCGTTCATTTAGATTCGTTTATGTGAATTCAGTAAAGTTGTTAATTTAGAGTCGAGTACGAACAATATCTGAAATGCAGAATGTATAAGGTATCAGTACGCCCGAATATATACGTTTGTTATGTCGAATCGGTCGGCCTGCCTGACGTCGTAGAAGATAGAGCTCGTTGTTAAGTTGTGCAAAGTGGTGTATATTATCTACATAACGAATAAATATACAAAGATGTGGGTTTTCCGTGATCATCTCCGTGTGTGAGTCTTACAATGTAAACGGTAATCTCAGAGGATGCCCGCACCTTTGCATTGTAATAGCAGTGACGTAATTTTAAATACATAATCAATGCGATACCCCCTTAAATCTCTTCTACATCGGTGAGCCCATCTTCGGGTCGGCTGAAAACCCTACGATGCTCAACAAAGTTAGCGAAAAAGGATAAAATAGATAAAATTGTAAATAATGTAGTGTTGCAAATTTTGCAGATCACTCACCTCCCTGGTCGTCTAGAGCGACCAGAGTACGAATGCCGGCCTCCTTGCTCTACGCCGCAGAAACAAAAAGTCACAGAGCATGTTAGTTGTGAGGGGTACAGTAGCGTGAGTGGACAGTGGGTACGAGCCCGGCGGGGGCACGCGGCGAGCGTGTCGCGGCACTTGTACAGTCAGATGTAGCAGTTGTGTCACGGCGAGGACCCCGTCCGCCGCCGTGCCACCTCACAGTGAGCGAGTTATGTACAGTGTGCAGGATATTAGTACTGGGGCACGAGCGGCGGGCGACGTCCTCCCCGGTGTTGAACTGTGTTGTTGAGAGTAATGCTGAGTCTGTACAGTGTCGTATATCATGTTATATTTCGCGCATACATTTCGGCATAATATAAAATTAACAGTATAAAATAATATTAGCAACATATCATGTAAATAATTAGGTACTTTCTATAAAAACTTTAAACCAAAAAAATACTAAAACTTTTGAGAAATCAAAAGTAAGAAATAATGATGAAACAGTAATTGATTGATGTGGGTAATACTGATATTTTTGGTTAGGTTCATGTATATTGTGTGAGAGTCAGCAATAGGTGTAGCTCGATATATTTGTTGGAGTTCAGTGGCAGGTACGGGGTGTGTTCACGCCCACATATTGACAGTAATGTGAATGTTCGAGAAGGCATGAAAATCATACAACATAATAGATGTACAGTCAACAACAGAGAGCAGCCACTACAACAGAGACCTAAGATACAGATCAACTAAAACAGGATAGAACGAACATCAACATACACTGATCACGATATACTGAAAGGCAAGGCTCGCGAGATCAGATGGTGTTGGAACGTTTACTTACAGAAATCATAAAGAAACACAGAGAACAATAATGTCATCTATGAAGAGTAGAAGTATCGTTACCAGTCAGGAAATTAAAGAGTAATAGAAAGTGCGTTGAAACAGTGAGTCCGCCTCGGACGCGGATTCCTTCGTGAGGATCCGAGTGGTACACAAGGGTCTCAGTAGAAAGCAAGCCCAAGCACAATGGATTGACTAATTTTTTTTTCAGACTCAAAAGCGCACGTATTTCGTTCAAATTACGTACTAAAAGGGGTACTAACTTTAGAGAAGTATTTCAACTAAATATGGGACTTGGATTCTATTGTGGACAATGATGGGCTTCATGCTTTGAAACCTAAAACAGCATTCGGGCGAATTACAGGAGCTGACGGTTAAAAACTCGGCTTTGAGTTGATAATTTGCCTCTTTGACAAAAAACTAAAGGAGGCAATGTTCTAAGAATAACAATTTGTTAATTAACTGTCAGCGCCGAGGGCCAGTTCGCCCGGGAAGGTAAATATTATCACATAAAATGTACAGTTCACTACGAACAACACAAAGGGCTATAGAAGTCTAACATTTTCGGACACAGTAAAGGCACGGATCATGCAACACCCATATATGTATGGTTATAATAATATATAATATTGATTACATATTATATATTATACTCAAATGTAGGGTAAAACATAAAATAAATAAGGATTTATGGCCGGATAACTACAATAGATATACATACACACATTTAGAAAAAGATAAAAATAAAATAATATTTAGCGACATCGAAACACAACAGCCAGGGTTAGCAGAGGCTGCGCCCTAGGGGGTAGGACGGGCGTCAGAGACCAAACCGAGCTTGGGGCTATCCAGACACTTCCGCTATACCCCTCACTCCCTCGCATCGAGAACACCTCTCTCACAGATGATCACAAATAATTCACATAATCGACAACAGAACTCAACATAATTAAACTATGGGGGTAACTAATTTAATTTGAAACGCGTCTACGGATATACAAGACCGCACAGTTCTATTGGCTCAATTCTTTCTATTTAGTAATAGATAATAGAGCTTCCAGTTTTGTTGCACGCTTGGAAAATTAATAGATCATTCAAGATTAAACACACATGTTATTAGACCACATTTGAGGACAATTAGTTAATCATTAATGAACTTGATATAAAAACAAACTCTTATTTTAATAAATAAAATGAATATAAACAATAATTCAAAAGTTTTCATATCAAATTCATGGCAATTTGGACTAGCATCAAGGGGGAAAACGATAAATAATATGACTAAAGTTAATTTTGGGAGGTATTCTCGAAATCACACACAGATCTCTCCCAATACACAATATTAGCTCTAGAAATTTAGAGCATTAGTAGGATTCAAATACAGTCATATAAAAAATTTGTTGTTATTAGTTTCATTCAATCAAAATATAGAATGTTAGTTTATGGTGATATTTTCCCCTTATTTATAATTAAATCATAGTTAAATTAAAATAAGCGATAACTCACCTCCTCGCATAGTTGCATCATGCGCCGTGTGGACTCCAGTGACTGAAATGTTACAACAAATACAATTATTTACAAGTCACAATAAGATAGAAAATTTCACCAGGCTCTTATTTTCTTACAATTGTACAAGTTTGAACAAAGAAAACTTGTTTCCTTGAAATAGAACTTGGAAAAGTTTTACGCGGAGAGCATTTTGTATGTCTCACTCGTTTTGCAACTCTTTAAATCTTTTTATTTTGATGTCGAAGAAACTTGTGCTTCTGTGGTAATGTGCTTAGTCCTTTCTTTACCACCAGGAAATACCAGGTGAGATGTAAGGCATCATTTTAGAATACAAATTAATTAGCAATAGAGAAAAGCTAGACTCTTACGGCAGCGGAATCTTAGGCCACGTAGCCTCTGGGAGCTGGTAAGCTGTGCCTGCAAAATTGTGCTTGCCAGCCTAAGATTGAAAGTGTCCAGATTATACTAAATTAAATGTGAAAGATACTGACATCATCGGTGACTTGTCCGGAGCGCAATTGCAGCTGCTCGAGCTCGCTGCGTGGCGCGCCATTTTCGGCGGGTGGCGCTGCTGAAGGCATTCTGAAACAATGCAAGTGAATTCGTTACTACACCAAATATTTGAAGGAAAAATACTGAAATAACGGGTACGGTATCTCTTCTATTATAGTTGATTTTGCCCTAATTCCTCTCCTAAGAATAGAAATATCAGAGATCGTAGCCCCGTGGTTCTGAACGTCGAGAGTTGGCGATGGAATAGTGCTTGTAACAGCTTGGCGGTCCCATTTGTTCCCAAAACTTCTCTAATTACCACACAGATTTTCCACATTTACTCTTTTACCCAAAGATAATGTTGAAGAACCGCCATGCTTGGAAGCGGTTAATTTAATTTAAAGTAATTCTGATGGTACATAAAGCCAGGCTATCTAAAGAACTATGTTTAAAATTACTCTACGTAACCGAACTCTGAATTAGGAAGTCCACACAAGAACCAAAGTCTTTGACAAATTCTCAAACTGAATTAGCAATTCGAAGTGGCAATGGGCGGATTCGGGTCCATATTGTTTGAAAAGCTGTTGGAGGAGAATGGAGACCGCGATGCGGAAAGCGGAGCGTGGGAAGGTTCCCACTTGGTGCAGAGATTAGAGATGGCGGATGGCATGGTGAAGGTCGCGAAGGCGTTGGATGCAACGCTGTCTTGGCAACCTCGGAGAGCCCTCTCCTTGGTTAACAAGGCATTCTATGACCAGCAACCAGTGTCTAAGTCGGTGTTCTATGGGTAATTTGATGTCTCTGGTAAATTATTCGATTATACTAAAGTAAAACACAGGGCAGTGTTCAATTAAATTCAATATCAGAAGAATCTCACACAAACATTTGAAAAAACTATGTGTTCATTTCACGACACAAAGGTTCTTGAAAATTATGCAAATGTAAGCAATTTAAGTTGTTTACTACGGATTTAACACTACAGATAGACGCGATTAAGTGGCTAACGAAAATAGTAGCAAGTATTAAGTCTGGCCTTGCACTAACCTTACACATAACCTTATGTCCGCAGCTAACCATCCTGTTACCTAACTTACTATGGAATACTCTAGTAAATTAACCTTGAAATTTACCTTTACAATATTTTAATATTGAAACAAACGTGGATCCACTCCTACACAAAACAATTTTAGTTTGATCTAAATATAAACCTCAGTGCACCTGAACTTTCATTTAATTATAGATAGGATGAGATGCATGGTAGTTAAATGTCGATGTGAGGCTGTATGACCTTTAACCCTACACGTCGATTATATTATGTAGCTTTGAACTTCAAACGACAACCCCTTTTCGAGAGAATGTCGTAGCAGAAATAACGGTACAATTATCTTTTCCATTTTTATTATAATATACGATCCAAGATGACACGAGTAAAATATGCATAGAAAATGGCGCGCTCGATATTCGAGATCTGGATTATCCTTTGTCCTTGCTCACGCTAAATTACCGTGTAGCATTTCATGATTAATATTAACAAAAACGAAGGTCCGGGTTTGCTGACGATTCTCATACATTTTCGGAAGAACCCAATTAAGATGTAATTTGAGATACAAGTAGTGTTGCCAGACCCGTTTTTCAGCCCTTTCAGGACGCGTCCCGCGAGCATCCTGAGCGGGACGCCCAAAATCCCGCTTTTTCATAAATGGAGCCCATTGGCTTGATGTTTTATAGATTTGTCTGAAAAGAAAAGAAACTTACAAGCAGCAAAATCAAGCTCAAAATATGTATCCTATAAAAAAAAAATCTTAGATTATGTAATTGTAAGTAATGTAATATCATTGATTTCTTACATTGCAAATTCCTTTTGAATAAATAATACTTACTTATATTTTTGTTAAATTTAATAATTGTTTGTTTAATATCATTGAAGTGTGGTTTTGATTTAAATGATTGTTACCACATTTATGACTTTTTCTACGTCCCGATGTTTTTCTCCCAGTCTCACTATTTTTTCATTTAAGTCCCGATATTTGAAAAAGCGGATCTGGCAACGCTAGATACAAGGGAGGGATGATCACGAAGAATTTATGAAGTAATAGGCCGATCTATAGATAATGAACCTATCCGTGAGCAATAAACGAGTTTACGACATTTCCGACACTTGGGCGTTACTACGTCAACCAGAGACGTTAATTAGAGGAGATCAAGCTGTTAATTCCCAGTGTGTTTTATCGTAACATAAAAACGTTTACGCGGCTCTTACTCGCCTACTTTTATATGGGAATGTTTATCATCGCAGACTCTACGGACTGCTCATAATCTGCCTCTTTTTAACAACCTCGCGGTCCAAAAATTTATTAAATAAGTTCAATACTCCTGAAAGCTGTAAAATTCATGAGAGGCTAAGTCCTTATTAACATAAAAGATATATTCAGGTGAAGAAGCTTTGTTGAAATTATATTGCTAAAGTAGGTATTTGTGCTTCGTCGTTCAACGCCTCTACTCGACATTGATTTAGCAATTCCAGGAACGAAAGCCATTCAAAATTGCGATTGCCGCAATACCTTCAAATTAAGCATAAAATTTGCATATTTCAAAGTGTGAATCATACAAGGCCTTTTGATTTTACGCGGCGCTAATGAAAGTTTAGGAGACATTAGACTGCAGAGCATTACGTTATCAAGTTATTTTTAGCCAGGCTTTAGTGTACGCCGGCGACGCGACAGTTGGCAAATGCCGTATAAAGTGTACATATAAACGCAGGACAGCCTCGGGTGGCACGGCCTTGACGCGGAGACAAAGGGCGGGGACAGCCAATCTCACACGTACCGCCTCATCTAAGCCAGGATTGTTTGCAGACAGGGATTTGAGACAGCAGTCAGTTGGAAAAAACAGCCTGGTTTTTCAACCTTCTCGTAAAGTTAAACATTTATGTTCTGCCCCATTTAACTACGCCTTTTTTTTTTTGAGGGTGGGAAATCGTCAAATGACTTCTGCCGCTCTGGGCGGAGCGGGAGGGTGTGTCAGACTTTTACTGACTAAAACCCACCCGTGTTCCTTCCGTTGCCCGTGTGCCGGGGCCGCGATATCCCTTTCGGACAAACCCGTAACCCCAGCACCCCGGGGACAAACCCGCAACTCCAGCAGGATTTAACTACGCCTGGATTTATTTAACTTTAATTTAACTCTTTAATTCCCAACTCCAACTTTGACGTACGCGTTTTAACTTTTTAATGAGCTTAGAGAACAGAGGTAATCATGTACTCTGTAGGTTTTGGCTGGAGTAACACAGCACATTTTCCTACGAGAGAATTGTTCCATTAAAGTATGTATAGTCTGGTAAAGTCAATGCTCCCAAAACCGCTGAATGCTGCATTGTTAACGAATGACTTAAAAATGCTCTCCCTTGAGCTCTATTCTTGGTTTTCGTAGCACAAATTCACAAAAGCACTTTTCAAGCCAGCTTTGTTGAAATGAATAATTCTTTAACAAACGGTTGAACAGGTTGCTCTGAAGTCTGAAACAGTTTTCGAAACGCAAGTTTTGTGCCTACTTATAGTTAATAAATAACGACACATTGCAATCGCTGAACTTGGGACACGTTCAAGTTAGGGCAAGTTGGCAATGTGCCGGGACGATGCAGAACGACCCACTTCTGTCGTGACAATTACGACTATAGGCTGGCAAGTGATAAATCGGTGACTTAATAGATATAATTTACTGATATTGCTGGTATGCTCCGGATCACATACCATAATTATATGAATCACTAATCGATGATGCCCAGAGCAGAGGTCACTGACTAAAATTAACAAAAATATTCTACGTTAAATGAAACTGCATGGTAATTTGGGAGAGGCTCTATCGAGCAGTAACTGCGAGGCTGAATTGTATGTAATTTTGATTTGATTTTAAATAGAAAATACATTTACTTACTTCAGATCATGCTAACAGCCAGTAAATTATCTTTAGCAAGGTCGATGTTAAATACTCGAAATATTATAATTATTCCTAACTACATGCACACACATGTCCCAACTAATATTATAAATGCGAAAGTGAGTTTGCTTGTTACGCTTTGACGCTAAAACGGCTGCACGGATTTGGATGAAATTTGGTACATGGGTAGACCATGACCCGGAGAAGGACATAGGCTACTTTTCAGTCTGGATCGTAGAGGAAGTCGCGGGCAACAGCGAGTCGAGAATATATGAAAGTATAGCCTCGTTTGTTATAATCCCGAGCCCCGTTGCTTCGAAACTAAGAGCTGTCGTTAGTTATAATTACTGTGGTTACTCGTTAGGGTGTGTTTGCATACAGAGAATACACATTCAGAATTGGGCTATTAAATGTAATAGCAGGATGCCTACCACGAGCTCTTAGCGCGATCCATTTTAGGACCTAAACTGAACTGTTCTTCTAATTCGTACCATGACGTTAGTTTAACGATTCAATTTAGGCCATGCCATCTGACAGCGATTGTCCCAAACTGAGTCGCAAGTTTTGGTTTCATTCATTCTTGTTTGGTACCATGACGTCCATATAGCAGCTCAACTGAAACGCTCAACTGTCAAAATAAGCGATTCAATAAAAGTTACTATTTCTCTAACATAAACTGAAACGTTTGGTGAATTATTGACGAAAATAAAGTTTTTTAGTGCTATTTTAGTGGAATTTTACAAAAACCAATGTAAGTGAGCTTTAATCTTTCTTTTAAAGTCTAAAATACCTATTTTATATGCCTTTTTTAACCGCATTAGTTTTTGTCTAACAGATTTCTGATGAACTACTTTTATTTGAGTTTTTTGAGGAAGATTCTGCCTCACATTATGCCCACTATGCCCCAACTCAACTCACACAACTTTGTTTACTCTGGTACGTTCGAAACAGAAACATAATTTGTTTTATTAGGTCGAAATAAAAAATATATTTTCCTATACTTAATAAATAGCAAAAGGTAAATAAATATCTACTTTGACTAAGAATTATTTTAACAATAGTTACCGTATTAACGTGGAATCTTAAAAAAACTGTTGAGTGTCTGTTTTACTTTAAAGTAATGATACTGAGTTAAGAACAAATAAAATTTTACTTGCTTCTGAACGTGTCTGACACTAAATAATGTGCGCGAAACAAACTTATATGACAATAATAGCGTTGTCTCGTTTTCACCAAAAACGTTCCAAACGCGGCCGCGCGGTTCAGCCACAGATTGCGATCTTTCATTCACTTTTAACGATCCAAATGCCGCTGAGTTTATTGGACGTCATGGTACGACTTTGAAGCGATGCAGTTTAAGAACCTAAACTGAAATGCCTTGCTTTTGAATCGTTTTTAATTAGATCATGGTAGGCATCCTGGTCATTTAACTCGTATTCAGAGCAGATCCACAACCTTCAGAACAAAGGCTTAACACGAATAGCAGCAACAAAGTCCCAAAAAATCCGAGACGTCGACAGTTGAGTAGTTCGAAATAGGGATAATGATTGAAAAAAAAAAAAACTACTTAGTCCGTCAGTCAGATAATAAAAAGATATTAGACACGATTTTATGCTTGTATCATATTAATAAAAAAGTTAGGGAGTGGAGGCTCGCTACGTCACAAGTCAATATAAAATCTACCGGAGAGTGACGTCATGCCACATTTTAACTCAATGTATTGCAGTTATCTTTTGATTACGTAAAAAATAAAAAAAATAAAACGTTTCCAATATTTTTTAATAATCTATCTGAAGGACAAATATTTTTTTTTTTTGTCAACATCCCTATTAAAATGTTTGTTCTGTATGTCTCACTGGCTGCTAGCATTTATAAAGAACGTCCAATAAAACTAAACAAGCACACGATAAACATTCCCATGCAGAGTATGCTCATGAACAAAACAATACAATACCGTAGTGAGAGTTTACGTGAGCATAGCGTGCCGAGCGGTACCGACCTTAGAATTTTAATGATAGGCTATACTTAACCCTGCACAGGTTACCTACGGGACCATTGTTGCCTGTTTATACATTAAACTGTCTCCGCCTGGTACCTAGTACTTGCCCGCACATTAAACTTATCTTAATGGCCATATTCCGAAGCGATATTGTGCTGCGACACATTTATCGGAAGGGATGGGCTCCGGTTTGGTCTGGTATTTTGTCAAGTTCAATAACACCATGAAACGCATGTTCCATCACATTTCATGAACAGCTAAGTAGACGAAATTGACGGTCGGTCGGTCGTTTTGAATTGTTAAGGAATCGGTCAGTCATGGTCTAATAAAAAAAGGTCTGGCACTCCGGGACTAACACATGCTTACGTCACTATCCAGTTGCCACTCTATTGCAACAAAACACGATTAAGGAACGATTTTCAGAAACCAAAGCTTTTAAATTGTCGTTTCGTGTGTCTAATCAAACGAAACAATTCAATTTAAACATAAACCAACGTAATTGTTAATTAAAACCTCATTGTTTTATCGGATTCTCACAGGTAATAAAGGTAGTTGGGGAGTTATTATTACAAACTTCTGGTAACACAGATGCGATGACGTAGACTTGTGTTGCCCACGTGACCACTGTGTTTCGGAATGCCAAACCTGGCGAAGTATATTATTATACCATGCGGTCAGTCAGAAATATGAAGCTAGTTGCCCATTCCAAAGCGTAGTAGGAACCTATGGAGAAGAACGGGCAAGAAACTCCACGGACACTCTTTTCTTGCCGCAGCACTACTGGTTTCTATATATTTCTATGAAATACCTTCCGTAGCTACAGACCCGTCGCTGCTGCTGCTGGCTGTAGTCTGCTACGGACTTCAACCTAAAGACAATCGAGGATAATGAAACCAGGTAACAGGGCTTGCAGTATGTTACTAGAAGATGAAGCAAGTGATAATAAATCATTTCCTGCAACAGTACTTCAAACAGTAAAACAAGAACTTAATTAATTTATTACAATAATGGTTGATTAACCTTGATAGCAATCGTGATTAAGGTTACTTCAACATCATTCTTGCTCACTTAAGAAATATGCTTCATTCAACAAAGCATTAGCTCATAATGTTGGTTGATTAAGAATCACGATTTGCCGCAGACTTGATGAATCAGTGCAATTAGGTTTGTTAACACTAGTTCTGATATCAGAGCTATTTCTGTAGCACCTGCTCTGTTCACCTCATGTTAAAGCAAAAAGCGATATTTATAAAACATGGTGGTCACAGTTGCATTTTGACACGTACTGTCAATGCAACTGCATAAGTAGTTATTCGAGTTTCATCAATGACTTTGTTATGAAGCGGAGTCAGTCTCGTAGTAAATTCTGACTACGCACCTGACTATACGTTCATTTAATCTTTGTCAGAAATTAATGATTAGTCACAAATCTTACTACGTGAGATAAAAGGCGTCCCCAAGTCGATTGGAAAGGTCCCATAGACTGTAAGATGACAAAAGATCCTGCAAAAGACCGACGTTGCTTAAAACCCTTATTTTTCGGAAAATTATTCATATTAAACAAAATGAAAATACATTCTATATTTTGGGATTACAGTTCTGATTTATAAAAATGTTTCGCAAATTGGTTTGTCCTTGATGCAGAGGTCAGAGAGCGTGATTCATGCATCTCATCTGCTTCATGTCATTGCCAGTTATTGCCAGTTATCGCTCGGTACAGACTGTACCCCCACCCCCTCTTCAATGACGTCGCCACAGTAAATTACTTTCATACGCATGAACTTTACGGGTTTGAATCCAAAATACATTTTTTGTTGCGTTATAAATAACATTTCTGATGGTAATTTATGGAAGAATTCGTCATTAAGATGTGTTTCAGCTATAATGGTCCGGTCCCAAAAGTGCGGGTAGCAGTAATCTTAGTATTTACGGAGATAGAAGCCGACGACGGAGCACGTCCGCGGAGTCGCGTGGAAAATCAATAAACGCGCGCAACTCCCCCGGAGCCGCTACCGAACCCTGCCGCTGCCACTACGCTTTATTGCAACTTTTCACTTGTTTACGCATCAAAGAACTTATATTAAGAAACTAAAAACTCGAAGGCGGCATGAGCTGAACCAAATAGATAAAAATGGCGATCACTACTACTTGAAAGTTAGAAATTTGTTGGAAGAAGTCATGGGGAAACTTTTCTAGCGGTGGCTGCGACTGTTTGAAGTTTGAATCCAAACGCAATATAATTATACTGAGGACCCAAGAAGTACTACACGAAAATATACATTATAATCTGCATTCATAGTCACTTTGAGAGTTCCTTGTCATTTGTAAAATGATGTTAAATAAAATAACTGCAGCAATTTGCTTAATCCCCAACTTCTGGCGAAAGGTTTACAAGGGACGATAAATTCATAATTGGGTACGTGGTTAACTGGTTAGTCTAGCTAACGAGATTATAACGCATGCATAAAACATGCGTTGTACAATATTAAATTACTAGAATTTCATTATACGTTGTTTAAATAGTTAGAGATTGTTTGACTGATATGAAATTCTGTTCAGAAAATCTCTCTAGAAAGGAACAAAGGAAAGGTTTGGGTATAAATATGAATGGCTGACCAAAGAATTCACATTCCGGTTAAATAGTTACGATCCTCAGAGGTCAACTACGAGATGCCATAAATAAAAAAAACCAACGAGACGATGCATGGGTTCTGTGAAAGAGGATGTGGCTAGAACTGGAGTGAATACTGAAATGACGGCTTAGATTTATCGAGGAGAAAGACATGCTGCGCCGACACGACAATAACTTGAGATAGGGGGAGATATATGATGGGAAAGATCAAATCTATCTCCGAGATTGTTTTATCACTTAATTATAGATCAACCCATAATCTAGCGCCGTTGAACATATTCTCGTGATATCCGCTACAAAAATGGGAAATATTGCTACAATTACCAAGATCGGCAAAGGGATTAGTATTAGCACTACATTGTTGTTACCGCTGAGATTGCTACGATACATTCTCTTGACTCCCTAATTGTTTTAACGACCCTCAAGAGGAGGGGTGCTTTTTTAGCACGAATTTTCTCATCTGTTTGGCTTGCGATTTTATTTAAAAAGTTAAATATAATTTCATCCGTGTACATTCAATCTATTAGTTTTTGTTACCTCTTAACCTTTGACATTTAGAATAACACGTGAATTCCACGAACATTACATATACCACGACCTCGCTCGGGGCGAGCCCGGGCTCATTACAAAAATATTAACCCTCGTTATAACTAAGATGGCGCCGGTGACGTCACACACGAATCATTATAATAGATAAACTTTGGGATTTAGTTAGGTCTGAATCCGGACGAGGATGCTGGCGACGTTGCGGTCCATTCCAAAGAGCTGACGCAAACGTTTTTATTAGTGTTCGGTTTTGTGAGTGAAGGGCCTGGGGGGTTTAGAATTAACATGTTTATGGGATCATTAATTTTCATGAGCGGATTTTTATTGTATTCGAAAATTTCGAGAACCAATAATGAGTTTCGCCTTTCGTCGGAGTGGGAACTGCTCTTCAAGATAACAATGCCTTTATGGCAACGTAAAGTTAAAATTAGTTTACATTAAGATTTCATAATAAACCTTCATATGTTAGCAAAAAAACTTAAAAAGACAATGGTATGAAGATAAATCTGAACCCTGATGAGCGATGACGGTAATATAAACATTTGTAAGGCTTTGGAAAAACTATGTCAATTACTATTGAATATTTATTTGTCAGGCGATATTCTTAGACTCAAATGATACTGTAGCTGCACTATGTCATTATGCCAGTCAACTTGTAAAGCCTACGACTGACGGGGCCTAGCAACAACCATTATAACCATTAATGTGGTTCTCACGTCAATTAGGTTACTTCACCGCGGTTTTATTTTTAGCTTAAGTTTTTTTTTTTCTTTGATACAGAACGAAGCTGTTTCCAATAATAGGACAGTTCCAGCGAATTTTCATATGAATTTACCGGGTAGCGCTGGCCTGTAATTGCTGGGTAAATTTTGCTTCGCTTTCATCCCACCGAGGCCACGAGGAGGAAGGATTAGCGGAAATGCTAGCATTTTCGCTAATCCTTCCTCCTTCCGTAAACCCTTCGCTAGCAGTTGGGGATCAAGCAAATTGCTGCAGTTATTTTATTTAACATCATTTTACAAATGAGAGGTACTCTCAAGTGACTATGAATGCAGATTACAATGTATATTTTCGTGTAGTACTTCTTAGGTCCTCAGTATAATTATCTTCCTCGAATACCTTATGGCAGGTATTGTTTTCTTGTTCAAAAATTTTTCACCAAGTCGGCGAACTAATTTCGGATCAAATATGATCAAACAAATAAGCGTGTTCGCCATGTCAGGGTAAGTGCCCGACTCGGGTCCAGCCTGGACGTGCCTCGCGCCAGGTGTACTGGTGGTCGCAAGAGCCGACGACTGCGCAATGCTTGCGTTGCGGCGCGACGCCGGTACACCAGGCACCACAGGCTCCTTATTCGCCCTCCGGATACGGAAACCATTCAGGCGGAGCTGTACGAGGGGTACGCCCTCCAAGCGGAGAACCTGCGGGCCAGGGTACTGGCCCGCGAGGAGTCGCTGGTGACTCTAAACAGGGACCCGTGGGGACTCCCATACAAGATTGTGCGGGAGAAACTCCGCTCATGGGCTCCCCCGCTGACGCAGAATCTCCGGCCCCAGCTTGTGGGGGACGTGGTGAGCGCTCTGTTCCCTTCAACCACACCGACGACGATGACGATGCTCCGGAGGTGACCGAGGTAGAGATGAGAATGGCGGTAGGTTAGGTTAGGCTGAATGCCAAAAATCTAGGGGGTCCAAACGCCTCCTGCTGGAGGCTCTACGAGAAGGACGTGCGGTCTATGGCCCTTTACGGGACACCGGTGAGGGCGCGTTCCTTGAAGCGGCGACCAGCCGGTTGAACGCGTCCCAGAGGATCACGGACATCCGGCTGGTTCGGGGATGCCGCACGGTCTCCGGTGAGGCGAGGAGCCTCCTTGCCGGCATGGGATCTGGAGGCAAAAGTCCTCGCGCACATTTGGAAGTGGCGCGAGGAGGCGAAACGCCGGGGCGTAACTCCGTTGCCGCGAAAAATCACGGCACAGCGGGCAGAGAGAGCTCCGGCAGGATGTGCGATTGTCGCAACCCAGTACTGGGCACGCCACAATTGCAGCGATAAGTCCTCGCTTTGAGGAGTGGCTAGAGAGGCGCCATGGCATCCTCACCTTCCGCCTGACGCGGGTCCTCACCGGACACGGTTGTTTCGGGAGGTTTCTGTTCCGGATATGGCGGGAGAAAACACCCGGGTGTCACCATTGTGTGGATCGCCCGGAAGACACGGTGGAGCATACGGTGGAGGTCTGCCCGGCTTGGGCGGAGCACCGCCGTGTCCTCGTGGAGGCGATCGGTGGCGGTGACCTCACGCGTCCGGCCCGGGTTCAGGCCATGGTACGGAGCGAGAGGGCATGGGAGGCCGTCTCCTCCTTCAGCGAAACAGTAATGCTCGCGAAGGAGGAGGCGGAACGCGTGAGGGAGAGGCAATTTTGCGCCCTCACGCCCCTAGCCGCCGCAGGATACACCCTGGCGTCGGGAATCGCAGGCAGATTCCTGGCCACCGTAGGCGATCGTAGGCGCGGGCTTGCGGACGGTGAGCAATGGGTAGCTCGCCATCCGATAAGGACCAGGCCTGGGTCGACGGCGCGTTGTGTTCCACGCGCGCCTCAAAGAGATGTCAGCACAACTGAAGGGGTCCGCTAGGACCGAGGCCTGCCGGGGTTGCGGGAAAGTCCGAAAGGGATACCGTGGCCGCTGGCAACGTACAGGCAATTGAAGGAACACGGGTGGGTTTTAGTCAGTAAGAGTCTTACACGCCCTCCCGGTCCGTCCAGAGCGGGAAAAGTTATTTGACAACTCCCCAACAAAAAAAAATATAATGGGTGCCCTGTTTCTGAGTTCGCCTTCGATCACAATTGTCAATTTGACTACAGGTGTTTGCATATCCTGTTTAAGAACCATTAACATGCCCAGCGGATTACCATTTGTTCAATGTTCATTACAAAAGGCCTCAACGTATCATAGCTGGCACTAATACAGCAATTTCACGCCACGATGGTTTTTAATTTCCCCCCGTCCATCGCAAAGCTGGTGAGAATAGACTATACGTATAGTTGTGTCGCGTAATCTCTGCCGATACAGAGCGCGAAGTGAGCCGGCATGGCGGCAGTACTATGACAGAAACGTTATATCGTCGCATTATGGTTTCAAATTGCTGAACGAGATCAATAGGGATGATGCCTGGGTAAAAAAAAAAACTATTTAGTCAGTTAATAAAAAAATATTAGACACGTATTTATTGGTTTATCACATTAATAAAAAATTACTTAGATAAAACGCATTAAAGTTGGGGAGTGGGGGTCGCTACGTTACAAGTAAGTATAAAATCTACATACTTGTGATGTCATTGCAAATTTTAACTCAATGTATCGTCGTAATCTTTTGATTACGTAAAAAAAGTAAAAATATGTGACCAATACTTTTTAATAATCTACCTGACGGACAAAAAACAAATTTTTATTCATCATCCCTATTGCAAGCCTGGATACTTTGAAACTGGGTCGGTAGCACTGTCGCTCTAATGAAATCAAAGCGCCTACGGAAAATTTATGATACATTAAGTTTCATAAAGTACGAGTTCCATTATTCTCCAATATCGAGTTAGGCCTGTGTGCGCCGCAGTGGCTGTTCAAATTGTGGCGTAGATAATACTATTTATTATCTATTCTGTGATAGGAATTAGGCATCCCGCTGTCTTGGACACGAATGCATGTCATTCATTGTGTGAAATATTGGATATTATCTCATTAAATCTGTACCCGAATTGCGTAATACACGATCAATCAGAATCTGAATCGTTTTGAAACAGATTGCGAATCCATTGGGTAAAAAGTTCGAAAAAAAAATCTGCTCAACAACATAAATAACGCAATGAATGATGTTAAACTGTCAAAATGAAACAGATTACTCTTAATCGTTTACAAAAATATGTCACGTAATAAGATAGTCTTGTCTTTAAAAATCTAAATAAAATACACTTTTTCGTTTATGCTCGCTGTGTACGGATCCTGACTTTTAGTTTTTTTTTTTTCAATTAAGTCTCTTGTCTTGACGTTGTCGATC
This sequence comes from Agrochola lota, assembly GCA_947364205.1. Classification (NCBI taxonomy): domain Eukaryota; kingdom Metazoa; phylum Arthropoda; class Insecta; order Lepidoptera; family Noctuidae; genus Agrochola; species Agrochola lota. Next base: position 10,420,359 of record OX376235.1, on the reverse strand, counting down.
TCTGTTGATGATTGAATCGGCGCCAATATGTAAACTCATGCAGAGTTCCGATACCTCTGTCTTGGTACCGAAGTACCGTCGACATCCTTGTTTATTTACTGTTGGTGGTACTGTTATCCCACCACCACCATCCGTCATCCAACGGTCAATACAATTTATTCAGGTATCGCATTTAATTATTTTTTTTGTATTGTGGTGATTCACGGCGTGAGATCTTTAGACAGGTTCCCGTTTTCAAAGACTCCTCAGCCTCTCGTAAAGTATGCGACATTGAACACAATCCACCCTGTGTAGTTAATCAAGATTTTCTACCAAAGAACTACCAAATTAGAGTTCTCACGTTTCTATTTCTTTTAACAAAATTTGACATCATATTCTTATGGCGTCAAATCGTGTAGGATTGTTAACGGCAGCGATGATATTATTCTGTGATAAAAGTATGTCTTACTAGGCCTGTGACCACGTTAAAGGTTCTCCTACAGTTAGCGTCAATTCATGCACGTTTCTGACGTAACATTTTACGGTCAGTTTCAGTTCGGTATTAACTGAATATGAACAAAGCGGAAGCGACGATGGACAAGTTAATCCCCACATAAATCCATTTAGGTTGCACGGCCCGGCCGCTTCAGTCCATCGCTAGAGGTAACATATTACATGACATATTCATGACGGTTCCAATAACCGATAGCGTGTTAGCATTGAGTTGTGATGATATGATACCTATGCAAGTAATGTTTGTTCATTTACAGTATTAGATTTTAATATCGGGATTAGAAATGTACCTACTTCACTATTAGAACGTTTTATTTTTTTTGTTTCTTATTCATTATATTCCGAATTTGAGGATATACAAACGGTGATCTTATTGAATAGGTAGCTACTTATTATTATGAATGTGATTAAAGTTTGCTTTTATCATGTTTACACGTGTCGAATCTTTATGAAAATTGGCACGAGATCGAGTGTATGTAGCAGACAGCGGCGACGGCGGTGGGTACGAGCAAACCCGGTAAAAAGTAGTTTCTAAGTTAATTTCTTATTAAGGAAGGACTAAAGATGAAACAAAACTCTGAAGGAAGGCTTTATCTCTGTTACCTACTTAACTCACCAGTTTCTGAAGGGTTTTTTATGAATTCTTCTGTCTTAAACTGAGATCAAGGGATATGCATGATCACTTTTATTTTGCTTAACCAATCATAACCAAGGTGAGAGTATAATGATGGTGGCTAACTTACTTACATCTTCAATATTTTATTATACCTACAGTTTTTGGGCTATTCTAATACCTCTCACATGCTGCTCAGGCTAAAGAAGCTAACGCTAGAATGATTATAGCCAATTGCACACAATAATGTTTTTGTACTGTGCAAACGTTAACTGGAACTGCTGAAAATCCATCAAGTTTTCCTCATAAGTAACTAAACATGGAAGTCATAAGCCGCTGTGAGTCATGATCATCAGTCATCAAAGAGATTAGACATTACAATATTGGATTACTACCAGCGCCCCACTGTTTCACGGAATATCGGGATACAAAGTATCCTATGTCATGGTCTACCCATGTACCAAATTTCGTCCAAATCTGTTTAGCCGTTTTAGTGCAACAAATAAACAAACAAACTCACTTTCGCATTTATAATATTATTTTACATATAATTATATATTTTAAAAGTTAGGATTATCAGTATTCAGGAGGAAGTTGCATGAATGAGACATTATGATAAATAAGTGTGTGAAAGAATTAAGTATCTACCACGGGCAAACATTGAGTCAACTACATTTTGGAGTGAATCATTTAGTTGGCCAAAATTCAAACCAAACATTTTACTAACATAAGTTTGTATCTGAATCATCATCTGTGATTTCCTTTACAAATAAATTCAAAAATAGTAATTAGATAGGTACTAATATTTGAAATATTATTTATAAAATATATTCCTTACTGTAATTGAAACCTATTTTTAATGTGAACAGGTTTCATTATGTTGGAGCTAACAACAAAGGTAAAACCATGTATTTACATGCAAATTAGAAAGTAATTTTCTCTTTGATGCAGTTTGTACTGACAGGGCCGCTAATCATTTTCACATAGAGCACTAATTACATACTTCTGACACACTTATTGGTGTTTCTTGATGTATTATGATGTGTCCTGATAATGCATATTTTACGGTAATCAGTATATCTTCAAAGCACAGTAAAGAAATGCCTACACTGACTGGAATTTCTATGTTATTATGGAGAATATAGTATTTATTTAGAGATTGCTTTTTTTATCTGATGACGCAGACAAATAATGCTCATTCGAAATTGATAAAATAACAATTGGAAGTATGTTAACGTCAGAGATATCCGCCCATGACATCACCAAATAAGTTAGCAGTGAAATTAGGACTCTTTTTGAACATGGCTTTGTGAAAACAATAAGACCGGCGTGTTATTCTAAAAATACGATATGATACGAGTTCATTATCATCTCATAAACGGGATATATTGTGCTTGTACCAGTAAACTAAACAGATATTATTCCAAAAGTGGATTTTTATAACGCAACAATAGAAAAATGATATTTTAATAATTATTCTATGCACTTACCTGTAAGTTTAATGTTTATTAGCACCTAAATAAAACAAATGCGCTCGAAGACACTTAGCACACCCACTAGGCACCAAAATACAGCACAGGACGAAATGAAAAGGTTTTCGCACTGACAGCTCGTTCGCTGCTGGTCGATCGACTCGGTGAGGTTAGCCACGAAATGCGCAATGCTTTGACTATGCGCATTGACCCCTACTGTAAAATGTCATGCGCTTTTAAATTATAAACAAATGAAATATCAGTAAATAAATCCCAATCTTCCTCCTGCAGGTTTTAATTTATAAACAATAAAAATACAAATAAACAAAACTGATTAAGTGAAAAATAAGCGCCATCTGTTGTGGAGTGGCAAATACAGTTCCGTTTAGAAACGCGCCATATATTGTCAAGTAGCAATAATAGCCAAAAACTTCATGTTCGTTAACTAGATGGCGCTGTTTTTTTGTATGAAAGGGTATGCTCCCGAATAATAATTGATCCCATATAAATTTTAGTAACTTTGCTTGGATAGTTTTTGAGTAAGCTTCAATAATACGTATTTTTTCCGACTATATGTGGATGATATGATGATAACTTCCTGTCACTGTTATTCACATAGCAGGTAGTGGTATTCGAATTTACGTGGGGTAGGTACCACAACTAAAAAGTGAAAAATAAAAACTTTTTACAAAAAAAAACAACCTACTTCCGAAAAAAAACACTACAAAGTGAAAAATAACTTTAATTTCGGAAGTAGGTGGCAAAAAACGAAAATTCAAAACCAAAGACACCGACTTTCGAGTTATTTTTCACTTTGTAGTGTTTTTTTTCGGAAGTCGGTTGTTTTTTTGTGGAGATTTTTTTTTTTGGATTTTTAGTTCAATCAGTTCAATTAATTGGTGGATTGTCTGTGAGGCAATAATCCGGGCATTGTCCCTGAAATATAAGTAATATTTTAACAATCGCCATGACCTATGACTTATGAGGTCACGGGACATGGAAAGGGTTTCTCCTATAAACTTTTTTTCGAGTTAGGGGGCAGTTCCAGCCTAAAATTATTATGACGATATAACACATTATCCACTGCCCATTATTTAAGGTCATCTATAACTGCTTTATCATTAATTTGAACATTGATTTATTTATAATCACAGGCTAAATAAGGAGATTACAATTATAAAATTAAGTAAGCTGCTATGACCGCAATACGAGCTTTTATGTTTAGATCAGCGTCGGACTGGCCATATAGTCGAGGTGGCATTTGCCAGCCGGGCCCCAACCAGCGCGGGCCCCACACGGGCCTGGCTTGCGGGGCTTGCGGCAACCATAGGATAAGAGGCCCCCGCAGGCTAGGCCAGGTAGTGGGTAACCTGCATCTGCTATTGTCCGTACCTAATAATTTATTACATCGTTGATAAATAAATTTAATATTTAGTTTATCTCAGTATTTTCCGATAGTATCCCATCTACCATCATCTAGTCTTGGGCCCCGGGCTTGTGGTCAGCCACCTGGGCCCTTCTGGCCCAGTCCGACCCTGGTTTAGATACATACCTACATGTAAGGAAATCGTATAGTTCATAACGAAATTAAATAAGCTGAAGTCTACAAAAAGATTCCATAGGGTGGTTTAACCCCCCCCCCCTCCCCCCCAAGTATGAGAAACTATAATCTCAATCCATAGTTCGACCCCCTAGGGTACCTCCGTACTCTAATACAGATAATTGTTATCTATTTCGCTTTCTCAATTATGTTGGGGTCGGTTTCCAGTCTAACCGAATGCAGCTGAGTACCAGTATTTTACATGGAGCGACGCGTATTTTATAATCTACAAGAACAGTAAGAGTAGGTACTGTTTTTATCGACTGTAACTTTGTATTGAATGAATTCCTGCATCTCAGCATTCTCTGTGAGAGTTTATCCTATCCAAGGCGGCGTGCTTAAATTTTCGAGCTCGCTTCGCTCGCTCTTGCAACCTGCATTCTCTTTAATCTGAAACTTTTTTGCATAAGTTATAAATTTACTTCTATTTGTGTATGAATGATCAGAGAGAAAGGAAACCTAACTTATTTGAAGCGGGATGCAAAAAATTACGAGGTCGCCTCGGTTGCTCTTTCATCCTATATTCTCCATAGCGGCCCCAGTATGCTAAAGTGGCCTTCAAGTTTATAGATGCCCCTGTTTTTGGTCATGATTGCAAAGTGGCAGTAAGACAGAAACCGGGGTTTTATTGAAATTTATTATAATTACTAAGCTCTTTTGAAAGATATTTCTCGACGGCATGTGAAGCGAAGCCAGCGGCCCATGGGCGGCTTTACAACACTGACACCAGGTTAGTCACTAACGACACGAAAAGAAGATAAGAACAAAAAAGCTCTGTTTTACAAATACTCTTCAAACACTCACTCACTCACTCTTTCTTCTCTTCTTCTTCTATTCTATTCTCTTCTTCTTCTTTCTTCTTGTTTTACTCTTTATTTACCCTCTCTGAAATACTTTATTTTTCTAAAAAAAACTTGGGTCCCCCCCCCCCCGAAATAAATTTCCGGTTACTGCCCTGCAATGGCATCACTACCTCTCGACTGGAATGGCTACCTACGCTCTATACGTACATATTTAGGTAAGCAGTCGTACTATTAAATAAAAGAGGAACGAACAGTGCTGATCAGACCTTATTCTTCGAAACTCAAGAGGGAGGAATCAAGCTATAGACTATTGCCTCAAACGAGTTCTGGCACCTTTGCAGTAAGTCTTTATTTTCCTCCATCTTGAATCACGCGCTTTCGTCAAAGGTTCATATCAATAAGTATTTAATTAGGTACTCATGATTAATTAAATGTGATTGATCGTCTGTTTGATGGCTATCAAACGACAAGAACCTTTGGAAGGCTTTTCGTAACGCCGTAATCTGATCTCTAGGTATTACCAAGAATTTTAATTGTAACGGATTGATATGAAATGTAATTAGCTACTTAATTAGGTTGTAACAACACGTACACGTCTTTATCAATAGATATCTTCAGTACCTACAAAAATATATTGATCTATATTACGAAAGAAGGTTCTACAAGAATCTGTTTGATGAGCCAAAAATATCCAATGCTGGAGAAGTACGAGTAGCTATTTTCGTAACTTAATTATTTGTCTTTCTTTCTTTTATATTTTCTTAATCAATTGTACACCTAGTTTTAAGTTAGCAAGTAAGCGGTAATCTGGCGTCGATGTTGTCAATGTTGTGTTTACCAGTAATTGGCATATATATTAGAATATTACCGTCTGATTTACTATCTCTATGTATGTGTATGTGCTCTGGGTGAACCTTAAAGTAAATAAATAAATAAATAAGTACCGATAGAGATGAGAAAAATGGCTAGGCTAAAAAAGATTTAGATAATGATTTAAAAATAATTCTCTATAGGTTTTAAATAAGTATGGAATTAAATTACTGTTCGAGTTGTGTAGGAGCTGAAATTAAATATACTTTGTTATGGGTACTTAGATCTGAGTAACACCACAGATGAATACAGATAGGACACTCCGCAGTTTAGGTATGAAGCTCCAAGCCAATACAGTTAGTGTAACGTAGTCAGAAGATCTAAGAGTTACGCGATAGCTCTAGGCAACTTTTAGGTGAATATAACTGTAGCTAATTAGCGCTCTGCGACCTGAATTGCACTTTATTGTGTCCGTACAAGAGTCTCATTTCATTTAAAATATTTTGCGGAGTGTCTCATCCGTATTAATCTGTGGTAACACCGAGCTAAATAGTTGTGTCAGCATCAGTACATTTAGGTACAGTGCGACACAACTTCGATGTAGCATAAATTTGAAAATTTGCATTCTTTCGTTTCAATTTCACTAATGTATTTTGGTTTTATGAATTCACAAGTTATTGCGTGATTTTTACGGCGTACTCCGTTCAGATGGTGATCGGTTTTACGAATTTTGCCGATGCTACACCTAAGTTGTGTCGTACTGTACATTACTGTAATAGTGTAATGTAATGTTGCCAGTAATTTGCAAAAATTGGACCACATGTTTCACGGAAATCACATCCTGACTCTTCATTTTGGTTATGATTACCTGTAGTACAGGTAGCCTAGTTCAATAATAAACTTAGCTAATCTAGTTTGATATTGGTGCCGATTCTCTTGTCACAAATGCCTCTAAACTAGACTAAAAATCACAAAAAATTTGTTTATTCCTGTCAAACGACGATTTCCCATTCTGAAATAGACTAAAGTGACACAACTTAACTATATTTTAGTTTGACAGCACTAAGATAGTACTGAGTTTTGAGAAAATGGCAATTTTGCTATTCTGAATTTGACATTTTTCACCTAAAATTTTGATAGTAAAATACCAAACCAGACTAAACCTAACAATATTTAATCGCGATCAAAAAGGTAAAATAAAGATAAAATAAGTTGTCATGAACTAAAATTCACACCAACATCTCGACTTCACGTGCAAAAACAGTACTGTACCTATTTATTTTTTTCTTTTGCTTATATCTCGAAAATGGTGCGTCCTTTCGCAAAAATAAAGAATATTTCGACCCCCTTAAGGAAACCCATAAACCCCTAAACCTGAACATGTAGGCAATATTTTTTCATGTTTTCCATACAAAAAGTGAAAAATTCCATATAAAACACGTCGCGGCGGCACCCACCTGGGCGCCTCCGGCTCAAAAAAAAATCAGTTCTATTTTAGTTGTATCAAAATTAATTTTTAGTTTAGAGAATTTTATTTGCAGAATAGCTCTAAGAATTTCACTGATAGTTTAGTTCGGTGTACAAGAGAATCGGCACTATTTATAGATCTAGGGAAATAAAATTCTACTTTATCAGCATTCAACGTGAAAACATGATAAAATAAATAATGCGCAAATCCGCGTGGCAACTTTAGTATCATTTCTTTTGTATCATGAACAGCGAAGGTGCCATATTCGTGTTACTCGCGTATCACCGATGACCGATAACACTATCGTATCGTTTCGTAAGCAGTGTGAAGGTAACGGCCGCTACCCGCCAGTCGTTAGGTGTTAACGACGTTATCGCTATCCGTTAATCGTAATTGATCTCGCAACGTCGCTGTTATCGACAGCCAAAGCCTGTCGTAAAAAGATATCATCTATGTACTTATACATATCTGGACTAAATAAAGATTACGACAAAAAATATATATTATAGCTTTGTTATATGCCAATTGCATGTGTTTTATCAACTAGCGTCATTAGATTTAGGATAATTATAATATTGGACATTTATGATAGGTTTCATACTGATAAATCCAAAATGTTCACGTTTTAACAAGTTTTTTTACTAGAATTTCATGGCGTTGGCTTCAGTGTTTAATTTTACAGTACTAAGCAACCTGAGAGGCAATTCCCGTAATTTTTAAGACCGTTCGCATTCGCATCTCATTAGTTTGACAGATTGCGACTAGAACGTTTAGTACGAGAATAGGAATGACGACAAAATTTTTGTTTAGTCCGTCTTTGAGATTATAAAAAAATATTGGACACGTATTTTTTTTTTACTTAATCTAAAGATTACGGCTATACATGGAGGTAAACTGTGCCATGACGTCACGAGTATGTAGATTTTATACATACTAGTGACGTAGCGACCCCCACTCCCCAACGTAAAATGCGTTTTATCTAAGTCATGTTTTATTAATATGATAAAGCAAAAAATATGTGTCTAATATTTTTTTATTATCTGACTGACGGACTAATTAGAATTTTTTTTTTTTAGCCAGGCATCATCCCTATTGGCATTCTGAATAGTTTTTTGAAGTGATGAACCTATTCGGGGCATCCTACACATTCACAGCAAATTCAAATTCAGCATCCACAATTAGATATATATCACTCCAGACACCTGAAAATAGCAGGCGACGAAATCGTCTTATTATATTTTAATAGCTCAGTCTAAGACGGTTTGAACATTCATTTGGACTAAGTATGATATTTTGGCCAACTAACTAATCATAACAGCACCCTAATTGGATTTGCTAATGCTATATCCTTCAAAATGATTGAGATTGTGATTCACACACAAAACAACCACATAAATGCGACAAATTTTTCGAACATATGAAGCAATGGATTACCAATCAATATGCCTAGCCTTTTCCCAACTACGTTGGGGTCGGCTTCCAGTCTAACCGGATGTAGCTGAATACGAGTATATAACATGGAGCGATTGCCAATCTGACCTCCACAACCCAGTAACTGGGTAATACGATACCCCTTGGTAAGACTGGTTGTCAGACTTTCGGGCTTCTGACGGACGACCCGTAACGACTGTCAAAGATCCAAGAATGACAGCCGGGACCAACGGCTTAACGTGCTTTTCGAAGTACGGAGGAATCTCGATGTGTAAAGATGGTCACCCATCCATGGACCAACCCCGGCAAGCGTAGCTTAACCTGATCGATCGATCCGTGCAGCTGTTATTACTTAGCCATGAGCTCCTCCTGAAGCAATGGATTACCATTGCTTCATAATTTTACGTTCGAAAATTTGTCTGCTGAAAAACGTAAATAACACAATTAATGTTGATGAACTGATAAAATTAAACCCTTTGCTACTGTAAGTGCGTTACGCAATTAGCCCGCTGCTAAAATGAAATTTGGTAGAAGATTTACTCACCGCAGGGAAATTAATCTTCAAATCTGTCGTGTTACCTGGCAGGCTAAGCAATAATATACTCGTAGCAATCAGGGAAGGATTCATTCGGTTTTTAGGGATTAGGGTTCAGCAATACCCGGGAAATAGGCACTTAAGAGGGCCCTTCCCGGTCCGTCTATCGTCAACGCGAACATGGTCGAAAAACTTGTTGTTTCATCGAGCGTAAGTGACAACTGCTAACAAACAAGCGAGAACGCGATAACATTATACGAAAAATAGTGTGTAAAAATTTGTATCAGGAAATACGTGTTTTTGAGTAAACCTTACAAGATTGTGAAAAAAATGTTTGATATTTAGAATTTCCATTACATGTGCGAGGTTTCTATGCGGATGTTTTCTTTACTTTTACCAATTATGAGTATATTATGACCAGCCAAATTTCGGATAAAATTTGTGCAAAAAACCAGATTTTTGGAGGCTTTCATAGAAACCTAGATATAGTGCACAAGATACAAATTACTTTAAAAAATTTAAAGAAAGATGTGTTACAACGCCATAACCACGTACGAGCATTTGTATGAAAAGTATGGCGAGTTGGCCGCTCTTAAGTAAATGGTCTAAATGCTTAAAATGCCTTGGCCAAAACCCTTCCCCATACTTACTAAGCATAGGTCGTATTTATGTGTTAATTAGTGGCACGGAACATGTTCAGAACCGCGTGGAGGGTCATTATAACTCGAATTGTTCCGGACCGTGTCCCTTCCCAAGGTTGAGGGCCCACGGTGACTCGGTGAGTGAACGGATGTCATTACTATGTGTACCTACCTCGCTGATTACCCAATCTTTGTTACCTCTCGTCATTGCGTTTAGTATTTTAATTGGATGTCATTTGTGACAAACGCAATTGAAATTGGTGGGTAGTTAAAATCTATTCGAAGTTGTTGTAAGGTAAAATAAATGTGATCGCGAGAAAGTCTGAAAGGGATACCGTGGCCCTTGGCAACGTACAGGCAACTGCAACACGGGTGGGTTTTAGTCAGTAAGTGTCTGACACGCCCTCCCGCTCTGCCCAGAGCGGGAGAAGTTATTTGATAATTTCCCGACCCAAAAAAAAAAAGGGAAAATAAATATACAGTTTTCTGCTTTCTGGTCAACGATTGGAGAAAACAAAACGTGCTTTATTCTGGTAGAGAAACTAAAAACCTAGCAAAAATAATTTTTTTCTCCATAAGGCGTAGCTCTTGGCCTGCATCTCACCTGATTGTAAGTGATGATCAGGCCGAACTCAGAAACGAGGAATCCTCAACCACGGAGGAACTGTCTATCTTACCTCTAACTGTCGAAACACAACAATGATGTTAACATTGTTGTTATGGCGACAGAGTTAGATAATATGGTGGTAGCTAGCCAGGCGGACTTAGAACAAGCCCTACCACCAACCAAACCGAGCAGAAAATGTTGCCCCCACTGGGAATCGAACCCGAGACCTCTGGGTCTGAGACAGGTGGTCTAACCACTAGACTACAGAAGCGGTTAAAATTATTTTTTCATCCTATTGATCTATCCTATTCCTAACGCACTCGAGTCTAAATTAAGATACGACTGTACCTACGTAAGTACCTACATAAATTAGTATAAAAAATTTATCAAAATAATTAGTGTGGGTCTATCTGGCAGGCCCCAACGAGATTTATCAACAGTTGATAGGTTTACATAAGGACATTATTTTCTACCTATAGAAAATAAAAAAGATATATTTTGTACCTCGCCAGTTTTTGATTAAATCGACGTTTCTATGAAGTGTCTTGCTAGCGGGCCCCTTATGATTATTTTTATTGTTATTGTAGTGTCAGATCGCCCAGTAGTTCTCGGAGTTAGAAACTATTATGTACCTTACAAATCTAAAATTTCGAACTTCTGTGAGCTATACTTTAGAAGATATTCGTTACTTAGACAAACGTCCAGCCAGTGGGTCCCCTTTTTTATTACTACTCTTTTATATCATACAATAGCATTAGGGGTTTGACACTATTATGTACCTTACAAATACAAAATTTCGACTTTCTGTGAGCTATACTTTAGAAGATAACGCAAATTTAACTAGGTCCGTTGGTTAAAACTTACTTATTTAGATAACGAATATCTTCTATCTACGATTATCCACCCCCTCTGGGGTGGAAAGCCTGTGCCATCTATCCATCAACCGAGTTAATTTATATAGAAGAAAGATGGAAATAAATATTATTTATTTTGCACAAACATAACGCCATTAAATAATACACAAAAGCCTCGTACAGTTCGACACAACTTAGATGTAGCATCGGCAAAATTCGTAAAACCGATCACCATCTGAACTGTGTGCGTCTTCAAAATCACCAATTTTTATTAACGCTTTAGGTGAAAATGATCTTTATGAAAACGCAATAACTTGTAAAGTCATATATTCAAACACATTCGCAAAATTTAAATGAATGAATGAAAATGTTCAAATTTATGCTACATCTAAGTTGTGTCGTACTGAACTCAATAATTAAAAGTTTAAGGTTTGACAAATTTGTCCATTGCTTGATGTCAGGGCAAATGAAAATTTATTACAGTGCGTTCATTCTAACTTGTCCCGTGACGCGATTGATAGCACTGTTCTCTCAGTCGCCATTTTGAACTCTATTCATATTGAAACTAAGCTTGACAAGCAATGGAGCCAACATGACGGCAAGGAACAAATTATAGTGAACGGTCTGTAATGATCACATCAAAACCAAACACATTGCGTAATTCTGTGTTGCGAGACTGACATTAAATGACAACAAACAAACAATCAAAACAAAACAAAATATATCAGAAAGGAGATCGATTTTCAGAAAAAGGGGATTTACAAAACCTCTCTTTTAGGACCTCTAATAAGCACGTCTGCAGTCAAATGATATTTTCGAGCAGATTCCAATGAATTTTCCTTTAGAGAAACGATCGCGTTTTCTAACGTTGGTCACATTTCTGCATTATTAACCTATGTGCGCAAAAGCTACACAAAAAAGAGGAGGATTTTGAAATGCACCTACCTCTGACTCAGGTCTTCATCATTTTCTTGTAGCGATGTATGAGTATATACGTAGGTAACCTACTACGCAGTAAGACAAATCTGTTACGTCACTGGGTCGTGACAAACCAATTTATGTAGTCACGAATGTTTTTCCTGAAAACGGAACTTGGTGTAAGATTGTACCTACGTCAGTTGCATCTGCATGTTGCAGTTGTTTATTTACGAGATGCATTGTGATCCGTAGGTTCTCATAGTTTGCGGTTTTCTACAACGGTCAATGTATTTACCTGCTTGACTTGATAAAATGTCCGCAGTCATAGTCAGCCATGTCATACGTACCTGAGAGTGGCCATTATTTTCTAGGATAAGATTTTTACAATTTAACAATAAGGAAAATTTTACAATATTTCTTACGTTAAAAATACTATCGGTTCTGATCACAAAGTTATAAATAGAGAAAACAGATTCTGTTTTGCATTCACATAAATAAAATAATGCTGGTACCTGGGGAGATCCGCGCGAGTTTCACACGCTCGAGGAGGGAATTCCCAGTGCGTATAGTCGGTTGCCGATACCTGTCTGTGACGTACAGTAGTCGCATCACAATGTGCCCACGACAGTAGGTAGGTATACCTCGACAGGTGTGCTATAGAGCTGATGCAGCTCACAGGTCACGTAGGAGGTAACGGACAATATGGACCTTTGTCATGAGTTGAGCGTTTTGAATGAAATTGTGTTTCATGTCTTTTTTAAGTTTCTATAATGGACTCGTTAATTTGTAGTGTGTGTAATTTGACTAGCTCGTCGATCTAGCGGTAGCAAGCACTACTGCTGAGTGTGAGGTCCTGGGTTCGATTGCCAGGTCGGGCAAAGTGTTATTGGGTTTTTACAACGTGATTTTTTCCTGAATTCGTTATTTAGTACCCTGAATTCGTGTCTGATTGATGGCAATAGGATCTCCCCTATTACATGGAACTTAAACATAACTGGCAAACTTGTGATTGCACCACTATAGGGACACCCCTGCCTAACCCTTCAAGAATTACTGGCGCGATGTTATGTTATGTTAATTTTAAGGCTGGATGATAAAAATCCGTTTGTGATAACAAAAACATAAATTAGTTAGTGGCTTTTCTTTGAAGTATTCATATGAATTTTCCTGCATTGTCCATGATAGCTAAAAGCAAGAATTCTTTTTTCTTAATAAAATCAGTAGATTTAAAAACTAAATTGATTCATGCATGATCCAGTTTTTTAAAACTACTGAATAACTTAAATAATTATCTTTAAATAATCCGTGCAAATTGCTCGCAGAACAGATTGCTGATGGGGCCGAAAGGTTCTGGAGTGACGACCGCGTACCGGAAGACGTAGCGTTGAAAGCCCAAAAGATGGGCCGATGACCTGGTGAAGGCCGCAGGAATCCGCTGGATGCGAGAACCACAGAACCGGTCGAAGTGGCGGTGCTTGGTGGAGGCCTATGTCCAGCAGTGGACGTCTTTCGGCAGAAATGATGATAAAACAGTGTACCAACTTCAATAATATACTCTATGAATGAATTTAAAAAAGTCGCCTGATCTGTATTCCAAGCCTGCTCAACACTACATATTTATTACTTAGTTCGAAAATTATATAAGCCTTATTTTATCCTACTTGTAGTTACTAGACACTTAATACTTAGACTTCAGACGGGCCGACGCGTCATCCACTTAAAGTATTCATGCTGTAGTCTGTTCACTATATCAATTACTCTAGGATGTAGTTGGTGCCGACACCAATTACATTTTTTAATGCTCATTATTTTCTTATTATCTTTATAACTAGATATATAGTAATAACAGCCGCACGGGTTGATCCAACAGGTTAAGCTATGCTTGCCGGGGTTGGTCCGGGGATGGGTGACCATCTTTACATACCGAGTCTCCTCCGTGCCTCGGAAAGCACGTTAAGCCGTTGGTCCCGGCTGTTATTCGGGGATCTTGACAGTTGTTACGGGTCGTCAGAAACCCGAAAGTCTGGCAACCTTACCAAGGGGTATCGTATTACCCAGTTACTGGGTTGTGGAGGTCAGATAGACAGTCGCTCCATGTAAAATACTGGTATTCAGCTATATCCGGTTAGACTGGAAGCCGACCCCAACATAGTTGGGAAAAGGCTAGGCAGATTGACTGCATAATAAAATTAGCGAGCCTTACAGTAGTCGCATATGATGTGTAATATCTGACATCTTGGCGGTCAGTACCAACCTCTCGAAAAATGGGTTGGTACCATATAACGGCCATCTGTAGCACCGCGCGCGCTCATTGTCAGACCAAATAGCGCGAGCTTCACCGGCTTCCTGTTACACACTTCCGTCCCTTTTCACGAAATCACTCTCACAGATTGCGGAAAGCGAGAGGAAAGAGGTTACACATCAAAAATCTATGCGGTAGTTTGTGCTTCAATCCGGAACATGAGTAGGTACATACAGTCAAATATATGCAGCAATTCTAAAAACCATGCTTATTTTCAGCATCAGAATCGTTCCCACACCTCGTAAAGCAATTACTTCTTTTTTATATTCCGAGCTCTGCTGTGGTGAAAATAGAGAATGCTTATTTAATAGTATAGGATAGTTCATACTAATTCCATGCTGCCATGATAGTACGTACTTACTAATTCCATGCTGCCATGTCGTTATTCTAAGGTAGCCATCTTGTCCTAAACTTTAGGCGAACAAGCTCAGCGTGGGTCAAAATACGGAGAAAACAAATTTTCCCAGATATGAGACCTAGCTAGATCGATTTTCGCCCCCGTAAACCCCTAAAATATTGCAACTTTCATCGAACCCATATAAAAAATATATACAAATATTGCCCGTTTATAGTATAGGGTAACTAAAAGAGCTAATAGTTTTACACATGAATTTGTTGTGTGTAGGTAAGTAGATTAATAAAGAGTTTTCTGTGATTTTCAGTTCAAATCAAAATGCGGAAAACCGAACGAGATGTAATGATAATACCTACACGAAGCCTTTTGTGTAAATATGATAAGGAATCAGTTGCCTGTATTCATTAACAGAAAAACCGTATCGTACAATTAACCGCACATCCGGTGGACTTTGCCACTGGAAAATGAACTTTAACGTCGCCTTTATTGCGTAGCTGTAAGGGCAGTTTTCGTTCAAGTGTTATTGACTATACGTCCTGTTATTCGTTTGTTGTGTCGTTCGTTAGTGTTAATTATTTCAGAATCATTTTCCTCCCTGAAGGCTTTGTCTTCCGTAGACTGAACTGACTGACTTCAGAGAGATGGTGAGAAAACCATCTAAATTATGTAGTTGCTTGCCATACACCATACAAACACCGCATAAGTCTCGAACCCGTGGGAATGTCTGGATAAAAACAATCCTGTGTACTACCCTAAATTTTATGCAAAAGCCGTTCAGCCGTTTTAGCGTGAAAGCGTAATAAACACATACACAAATAAAGAAACAAACTTACTTTCGCATTTGTAATATTAGTTAGAATGTCCCATCCCAGACTATCTAAGACTAAGCTTTGTTTTAAAAAAACTCTTTTATACAAGTGGGTACATAACAACTTATTACTAATGAATTAATAAAAATAACAAAATTATTTAGTAACTTAACTAAAACTATCGATACAACAAAAACTATAGCATCGGAAAAATTCATCCGCATCGCTGTTGACTGGTAATGTACCCAAAAGACTGGCTCATAAATTGCCACGTTGTTTGGCAATGCTTAGCCTCTGCCCAAGGGTAAAAACAAGAACTTGGGTCGCGGGAAATGGTTTGGTTGGGTATGCTCAGACTTACAGGATCAACTTACCTAAAAATGTTTAGAAAAAATTCATCGTCCAACATTTTCATGTTCTTTGTTGGATGCAGACGGCACGCATTATCATATCATAATATTAAACCACCTTAATATCATACCTACCTATATTATATCTTTTATCTTAAACCATTTGGCATAATGTTTTACGATATCATACATTGTCGTTATCAGATATCACATGATAGTAGGCAATACAAATTCCGCGGTAACGATAACTCCGTTATCGCCGTTATCGCCGTTCAACGGAGTCTGTCTTTCGAAATAAATTCGTTACGCTAACATTTTTGTTGAGTTAGAGACGTTATTTGTATGCATATGTTAATGATATTGATAACAATTTAGATTTGGTGACGGTGACATTAAAGGTCGCAGGTATTTATGCAACAATGTTCTTAGAAACTTGACTTAGATACACAGTATGAAAAGGAAGTACCGCACTTAGGGATAGTTGTTCACAACGCCAGTTTTAGTCATCTTTCTTCACAGATCAATGTTAGATATATATAGTTTTATCGATCGTCAATATTTCGACGTGCCTAGCTTGTTTTCATAATCCTTTGTGCCTACACAATGAAGTTTAAGTAGAATCACCAAAGCGATAAGCAGAAATGTTTAGGTTCCATAAAACACCTCATGGATTCTATGAGGTTTTTTTATTGGAATACTGCTATTCTATGACAAAGAATATCAATGTTCCAATATGCTGAGTATCCGAAGATGAGAAGAAAAGCAGGGTCATATACAAAAGACGAGATGATGCCAACTGTTCCTATAACCATTACCATTAGGACCAAGGCTAGGAAGACGAAAACAGATGAAGATGACTCGCAAAATACATGAACCAAGCCTAGGAATCCAATCCATGCACCAGTATCTGGACCTTGTAAAATGTATTTAAAGCCACACTACATTACTAATCAATCTGCCTAGCGTTTTCCCAACTTTCTTGGGGTCGGCTTCCAGTCTAACCGGATTCAGCTGCATACCAGTATTTTACATAGAGCGACTGCCTATCTAACCTCCACATCCCAGGAACTGGGTAATACGATACCCCTTGGTAAGACTGGTTGTCAGACTTTCAGGCTTCTGCCGACCCGTAACGACTGTCAAAGATCAACGAATGACAGCCGGGACCTGTTGGTCCCGGCTGTGTTTAACGTGCTTTCCGAGACACTACATTACTAATGCATACGTAGGTAGGTACACACAAAGTAGTTTCAAACTAAACCAACACAGAAACATTGTTTTCGATGAATGTTGGCAAGTAAGTTGCAGGGTAGATTTAACATTTAGCTCTGCAAGTAGTCAGTAGTTGCGCTCATTCTAAATCCGGCCATATATCGTCCATAGCTAATAGCCAGCTGCAGCAGAAGACAAATGTTTCCACTCCACTTACCGATATTTATTTACCGTTTTAGTGAGATTTGTTGGGATTAATAGCCGTATGTCTGTCATGGCTTGTCGTTTCTAGTACTAACGTGTACCTAGACTGTATGGAAATTATTGAGGTACTTGTTGGTGAACTTATAAGGTGGATTGATATCAATATTACGCCGAAGTAAGATCTTCGGTTGACATAATTATAAACCCAAAACTACTAAAAGGTATGGTTAAGAGCGTTTATCCTAAAAGTTGGCAACGTCGCAGATAGCTCTCAAAAGTTTACCTGTTTTGATTAATTTGGCATTATTACTGTATGGAAATAAGAAATGTGGCTAACTAGCGAACTAGAATACTAATAAAGAATTAAAATATTATAATTACATTGAATTTGATGTTATACCCGTTTTAGGTGTAAAAAAGGCAAGTTTCCAAATACTATTTTTACATCTAAAACTAAATATTCGATGTTATGATATTAATTATTGCATTTCATAATCAATATTCTAGTTCGCTAGTTAGCCACATTTTTTATTTCCATACAGTAATATTGCCAAATTAATCAAAACAGTGAAATATTTGACACCTATTAGCGACGTTGCCCACTTTCAGAATAAACGCTTTTAAGAATAACCGTATTTCAATAGTGTGGAAGTGAAATTGGACACATTTCAGTACACCGAGCACAGGAATCTGTCCAATTTCATTTTTATTTAAAATTGTCTTAGCTGTTGTGTGTTAGATTTCTGTCCCGAAAAATCTTGTCTAAAAACGCATTTCCAGAAGCTCTACATGAGCTCAACCGTAAACACGAGGAGGCAAGATGTACTCGTACATGACGAAAATTTAATTTTAAAACAGAATCAATCAAATACCGATCATTTGACTTTTCACTTAAATTTTTCGCCAACATATCAAATAGATCCCGAGTTTTGTGCAAAATAACAAAGTTATATAGCAATATTTTTCACTATAATATTGGAAAGCTCCCAAGAAGCTGGCCGAGCATTGCCGACGGAGTGCGTAAATCTTATTACTGTAACGAGGAGCGATGGGCCCCGCTGGACGACAGTTTTACGGTCATCATTGTTTATAAGGGCTTGTCTGAACCGGCTGATACTTTATATTCAGTTCGTCCGCAAAGCTCTCTCACAAACATGATTTAACTTGTGTTAAAGTATTGTAGGGATATAGAACATTTAAGAACTTTTGGAGTGTGGCGAAAACAAGTTTTTTTTAGGAACAAGAGTGTGTTGAATTGGATTTTCTCGTCTTGATACTCCTCCCTTTTTGTGTTCCAGATTATTTTCGTTGCGAGTGGCGCATATGGGACACATTATTTTGACGTAGTTCCCCGGAACATGTGATTTCTCATGTGGTTTTTCGTTGTTAGTTCAACCCCACCCTAGTTCATGATGGGAAAGTGCGATATGTCGCACGTCTACGAAAATGAATAAAAGCATTATAAAATTAGGTTTTCTGACAGTATTTTCTCATGCGATTTACTAAGATTTTTCCCGTTTGACAGGAGCATTGATTCGTGGTGAACCATTGCTCCAGTCAAACGGGAAAGCCCTTACCTTCAATCACTCACCATCTTGGTTTTGCGCTGGGAGATCATAGTTTAGACAGTATTTCACATAAACCATCGCTCAACGCAACGTTCAGTTCAGATATTATTTAGGAAATCTTATAATATATCTAGGCTAGCTAGTTAAGCTTATCTAAATAAAAAATAATTTTAAATTCGTGCGTAAGTGGTATCTAAGGTAGAGAATTGTATTAGCTAAGTCATGCGTTAAATAGCCATTCAAAGTCAAAGTCAAAGTCAAACAATTTATTTCAATTAGGCACATAAAAGGCACTTATGAACGTCAAGTTTACAAAAAATAGAATTGATTCTAGTCGCCCCTTCCAAAAGGTAGTTTTCGTATGGAGAAGAATGGGCAAGAAACTCCACCGTTACTCTTTTAAAATGTTTTTACAATATTTTGCATACATTAATTATATAATTATATGTGAAGACGATGCATCTAGAATAAGATTACTATACCGCGATAGGTAAAAAAGAATGAAAAATAAAACAATTACAGATAAATTAAATATGTGACAGATACATGGTGCTCACATATTTACAAACATTGTAAAATTATACGATATTCCTAACATTTTAACAAGTAATACTAATAAGTCAGTGTGTGAGTTCAAGAAATCACAGAATGTAAAATCAGTGTTATAAAAAATAACAAATACATAATTAAATAAGCAACCAGTTTGATTTTGTCATTAATCTTGTTGTTAAGGACTTGAAAATTATGTCAAGAAAATGGGCAGCTGTATCTTCCTGCGAGCTTATATTAGAGATACATATACATTCTGTTATAGACCATTCATTAAATATGCTAACGTTTCTTTATGTTACCGTTCTGCAAAGAAGTTTAATGTTCGGTGGATACGGTGCAGAGCTAGATTAGCAATTAATACGTCGATAGTATAGTAGTAAAACTTAAAATGATAGGTAAACTGCGGCGGTGGGAAGTTGAGTCATTTGAGGAAAATATGTTCATAAATCTACCCGGATGCTGAGCGATCTCTTAGCAGAAGTGTGTCCTAAGACAGACTAAATAATGGTCAGAGTTCCTAGCCACGTCGTTGCAATCGTTTTCAAATGAAAAGGAAGTATAAAAGTGGCACCGGTGACTGAAATGTTGTGTGGAAATCGGTTGTCATGCTATAGTGAAGCGGAGGAATGAGGAAAATGTCGTGAGGAAAGTTTTGAGTATGAATGTGGATGGCTATAAGAGTAGGGGAAGGTCAAAGAAAGGTTGGATGGACTGTGTGACAGATGATATGGCTAGAAAGGTCGTCGTAGTCACCTACTGAGCTACTGAGATGACGATTAAATTTATATGGGACCAACTTGAGAGCATACCCTTTCATACAAAAAAGATTTTTCTAAATCAGTCCACAATTGACGGAGAAATCGGTGGACAAACACAAAAGCAAGACATACATACGCTACGAACATAGAACCTCTTTCTTTTTGGAAGTCGTTTACAAATCGTATTGTATTTAGATTTTCTGGAAAAACCTGTGTTTTAAGCCGGATTTACATTACGAAACTAGTTGCGCTAACTTAGTTATTTAGTGATAGTTTCACGTGTAAATACATAATTAATACACTTGAATCAAAATCTATTTTGAAACATAAGTTTTTCCAGAAAATCTAAATACAAAACGATTTTACATTACTTAGTGTCAATGATGTTAAACTTCACCCTAATAACGATTAAGTTTATAGTGTTATTAGCGTCCTGGTTTCGTCCGGCAAAGTGTTAATGGGTTTTTCCATCTGGAATTTCTCAGTAGCACTCCGAAGTCTGTATTTGCGCCCGTTTGATGGCAATAGGCTCGCCCCCTATTACATGGAACTTAAACATAACTGGTGAAATGTAGGTGTACTATAGCAACACCTCTGCCTAACCTTTTGGGGAATACTGTCGTGAAGTTATGTTATACTCTGTGTAAAGAATACTTAAGAGCGTTTATTCTAACGGTGGGCAACGTCGCCAATAGATGTCAAATATTTCAACGTTTTGATTAATTTGGCAATATTACTGTATGGAAATAAGAAATGTGGCTAACTAGAGAACTAGAATATTGATTATGAAATGCAATTATTAATATCGTAACACCGAATATTTAGTTTTAGATGTAAAAAAAGTATTTTGAAACTTTCCAAATGCCTTTTTTACACCTAAACGGGTACAACATCAAATTCAATGTTATAATTGCAATTCATAATTAATATGTTAGTACGCTACTTAGCC
Organism: Agrochola lota; assembly: GCA_947364205.1. Classification (NCBI taxonomy): domain Eukaryota; kingdom Metazoa; phylum Arthropoda; class Insecta; order Lepidoptera; family Noctuidae; genus Agrochola; species Agrochola lota. The sequence goes on along the minus strand of OX376235.1, from coordinate 10,399,056 downwards.
ACATTTCTTATTTCCATACAGAAATATTGCCAAATTAATCACAACAGGTACATTTTTGACAGCTATTTGCGACGTTGCTAAGTTTTAGGATAAACGCTCTTAATTCAAATTGCATTTGACGTTTGAATGGTTCTTATCCAGCCGATAAAATCAATGATTGTGCGGTACATGGTCCAACGTTTATCTCTTTCAATATCATTTAACATCTCTTTAATATTGATAGGGCACTGAAAGCTACTGATTAGTTTTTACTTAATTAAATCTCTGTTTTAGGAAACAATTAATTAACGAATGAATAAAATAAAATTTATCGTAGGTTTTACGATTGTTTAACGGTTCAGAAACCGCTAAATTACTATGAGAGAGCTTGCTGTTTTTTATTTTATAAAGGCAAACTCGTTGGTCGAGTCGTGGCTACTGACCAGAACGAATCTTAATAATTGACCGCCAACTGCCCAGACAAGCTCCTCGCAAGGAAATTGGAATGCGTTCTTTTGTTTCGGACGCTAAAATTGCGCTTTAGGGAATGAAGAAAATGAATTAAGTCATCCTTGCGTCCTCCTTTAAACCGGGTTTATATTTCTTACAAGTTAGAGATAAAGACAGGTCAAGTTCCTTCCTAGTTTTATTTTTTGCAGATAAGAGTTGCTATGAAAGTTCTTGAATATGTAAAAACAAACCTGTCCGATCCGAATAACATTACCTAAAAGAAATAAAATTCTTATTGATAATAAAAAAGTTATTGCAAATAAAAAGTCACGTTTTTCGTATCAAAATTACCCTTAATGCATTAAAACTTAACAAATCAACAGGGGTCATAAGTAATGACTTGTTGACCCCCGCTAAACGACGGCCGCCCGCACTCCATGTCATAAAGCGGTAAAATTCCTCATTGAAAAAAAAATAGTTTTTTTTTTTTTTTTCCTTATAAATAACACAAAAATAGACTCTCAATAGGATACCTAACAACACCTCACGGATTGAACAGGGTTTTTTTTTACATGTTGTATATTAGGATCTAAAAACAAACAGCATCGTTTGGATAACGGTCTATAGTCTAGTCATTATAATGCCTACTGAAGCACTACCAGATCTAGTGGACGGTAGACAAATGCGAAATATTCCGCCCCTGAAACACAATCGGATTTCTCGATAATTAATTCAACGAGAGTTATTTGAATCGCTTTCGACTGTTATTGAAAATGATATGCGTGCAGTGAACATTTTATTCCTTTTCGACAAATAGCCGTGAACTTCTGTCGTATTTTGGCACCAAGTTCAAATATCAAAGGAAAGTTGAGAATTGAGATTAATGGGTCCAATACCCCTTGAGATTGTAACTGAACGACGACTTTTGAAGTTGGAGGAATTCTATAGATTCTGAAAAGAGCTCTCATAGTTTTATCGATGGAAGTTTACCTACAGGTTCTTCAGTAATTGATGAAGTCAGGCTCGTAAACTGATCAGCTATTTCACTAACTTTCGCCCGCGGTTTCGTCCGGGTGGAGGTCGGAAATTATTCCACGGGAATGTACTACTACCGGGATAAAAAGTATTATATGAGTTAATCCAGGTTATAAACTATCGGCGTGCTAAATTTCATACAAATTTAAAACAAAGTCGTTTTTATGTCATTGAGTACCGAACATCCAAACACATAAACATAGAAACTTTCACATTTATAATATTAGTAGGAAGAAAGGAAAATGCTCCTTTAAAAGTATCATACTATCCTATAGTATAATACTTTTAAAGGAGAATTTTCCCACTTATTCACTAATTTCAGGATAGGTACTTAATGCGTATGGAAAATTCGCTTGTTGTTTTTAAGGTGGGGTAACACATTTTAGGGCCCTATACTGGACCACGTAATGCAACCTGCGATCATCGCAGATTGACGAAAAACCGGTTGCTTCAAGTATTTGTTTGTACTTTTTAATACTTTAGGGAAGTTTTATACTACACACTGCGACGCGTTGAGAAAGTTTATACGCTAGCTACCTATATACGTACCAACGAAAAAGTTCATATCTATACACTGTAAGGACTATTTCTGCTTGTAGCGGTCGGCCGCCACAGAACCGGGGCAGTAACAGATGTGGTCCTCGCGTTCACGGGATTTTGTTCTCAAACTGCTTAGATATGAAGTTCTTCGATAGTACTTATAGGATACAAGTAACTTATGTAAATACACGCAATTTTGTTATAAAGTTATATCCGTAAAATACTTGCTTGTAAAATTGTATCTACGTTCAACTGTCTATTTATTTCGACGGTAAAGAAGAAAATGTGGAGTGCTGATGTTAATTTTCTTGCACTTCTACTTTGAACATACATTGAACCTAAATCCGTAGTTGCTTTTTTCGCTTTTGCATGTGACTTACCACATGCTTTGCGGCATGTGCAAAAGCTAAAAAAAAAGCAACTGCTCATGCTTAGTATTTTTCAAGACCTAAATATTGGTTCAACATTGTTTAGGACCAAAAATATATTGTAGGTGGCCGGAAACCTCAAAAAAAAAACTCTTTTAAAATGGAAGAAAAAAAAACTTACGAGTTATAATTTTTTCAATAATACAAGCCAGCAATCTACTGGTTTTTTTGAAGACCTAAATATATGTCCACGTTTTAAAGAAGTATTTTTTAAGACCCAAATAAAAAGCTTGGCTGAAGTCTGTAAAAAAAACGTGAAAATTCGTGACGCCGTATTTATGACAGAAGAAGAAAACTTTTATTTTTATTAACGTCATGGTAGCCTATGATGGTAACACAACATGCCAGTTTTCTTTTATACGTTTGATTTTTTTTACCAAAGCATTATTAAATTCATTTAATAATTTTATATTTTTAAAAGATAACCCGCTTGTTGATTTCTTTGTGTACCTACAATAATAACAACATTTAATATTGTACTATATAGTACATACTAATTCCATGTCATTCCATAGTAATTTATTATACCCATAGAGGTTCTATGTATGTACAAGAAGGTGCGTTATAGCTACGATTTCCTAGAAGAACGGTGGCCGCACTTAACGGCCGCTGTGTCGGCTGTCATAAAAATGATGACAGCGGCAAAGATTTAAATCGTTAGATTGCTGATACTGCAACGGGTCAAAAGATAGTCGCTTTTCTGTTTCGTTTTGACACACAATGATGCAGTGACAATACTTGTTTGTCATGGAAAGGATATTCAATCATGTGTGAGCTCATTCTTCTCAGTACGGATACTTTTTCTTGTCACTGAGTACGGTGAGGGCAAATATTATTTTAATATTACTTGAGTGTGGGAAAGACATGAAGCTCAGGACGTGAAGCTCCATCTCTTTCTCCCACTGAAGTAAGATTAAAATAATACTGCTTTAGAGGTGGTGGTTGGCCCCCTGAACATCATAAAATTAAATTATTGCATGATTTCATCGTAGATATATTAAGTTCTTTTTAGGGTCTCGTACCCGAAAGATGCCGAACGGAACCCTATTACTTAGCCTCCGTTGTCCGTCTATCTGTCAGAGGGCTGTATCTCATGAACCGTAATAGAAAGACAGTTGAAATGTTTACTGATAGTGTATTTCTATTGCCGCTATAACAACAAAAAATAAAATAACGAAATTAAATTAAAATAATTTAAAGGGGTTCCTATACAAGAAACGTGTTTTTATCGGCGTTTTTTGCTAAATATTGCACGGTGGGTACGGAACTCTTTGTGAGCGAGTCCGACTCGCACTTGGTCAGTTTTTTGATCTTGTTACCTATTCTAATCCTAACTAATATTATACGTAAATGCGAAAGTGAATTTTTTTTGTTTGTTACGCTTTCACGCTAAAACGGCTCAACGGATTTGGACGAAATTTAGCTCAAAGGTAGACTATGACCGGGTTAAGACATAGGATACTTTTGTCCCGATATTCCCACGGGATTGAGACTTACGCGGGTGAAACCGCGGGGCGTAGCTAGTTAGAAATAATTATGGTTTTCAGCTGCTACACCGAAAGCTATTTATAAGCGCTGAAAGATTTTTGGAAATATATTTTTGATATCCTTGAACCGAGGGTTTCTTGTAAGTTGTGTAGGTAGAAGTAGGTAGTATTAAAAATCACAGATAATATCCTACTATATAATATAATATATATAATATTATATATGCGAAAATTTGTATGTTTGTGTGTCTGTTACTCAATCACGCAAAAACGACTGAACGGATTTGAATGAAATTCGGCACAACAAAAATTTTAACAAGGATACTTTTTATCCCGGTAGTACGTTCCCGTGGGATAATTTCCAACCTCCACGCGGACGAAAAGCTAGTTATTTCATAAATCCAGAAAGCTCTTATGATTGGTCTAAAGCAACGGAAATAAAAGATAAATGAACGCATCTGAAAACAATGTGACCAAACGATAAAATAAAACAAGTTTTAATTTAATTTCGTAACAGTAAAAGTTGCAACAATTAATTTTATTTTATGTAAGACTATTAGATTGTTGAATGTCTCGTAACAGTGTGTCGAATGTGGTTATCAAAAATGATTTGCAGATAGGTACCTATTTGATGTAATCTTCACCTAATGATCTACGACTATGTAGATGTAATATTATAATCTAATTATGCTTTATGTAATACTAGCTGTTGCCCACGAGCTCGTCTGCGATCCAGGATGAAAAGTAGCCTATGTCCTTCTTCAGGGCATGGTCTACCCATGTGTCAAATTTTATCGAAATCCGTTAAGCCGTTTTAGCGTGAAAGCGTAATGCTGCCGCATCTGCGTCTATCGTCACAAAGCAATGTGTGCCGAAGCTTCGTATGTTTATTTGTTTTCAAACAAACAAACTCACTTTCGCTTTTATAATATTAGTTAAGAAGTTAGAATTGGGTACTTATAGCCAAATTATTAAATTTAGCTTGTTCTGTCCTACTCCTGTGTAGACGCCTCGCTACCAATTTTTTCTAGCCTGATCTGTCCCACTCCTGGGCAGACGCCCCGCCCCTAATTTTTTATAGCCTGCTCTGTCCCACTCCTGGGCAGACGCCTCGCTCCTAATTTTTTCTAGCCTGCTCTGTCCCACTCCTGGGCAGACGCCTCGTTCCAAATTTTTTCTAGCCTGCCTTGTCCCACTCCTGGGCAGAGGCCTCGCTCCTAATTTTAAATTACTAAAGTAATTATTGTGGCTTTTTGGATAATCGTTGAGTTGATCAGAGGCAGCCTAGAACCCAGATGTGGATCCTGGCGTCATTCATTTTAAATGAGTCGTCCAAATAACAAAGCATTCGGTTGCATACAAAGCGACTTGATGAGTTGAAGTTTATACCAAATGCAATATCAGATGCGTCATCGCAGTTGCGTAGTTATTCCAGAGAAAAGGGGGATATGTCTCATGACATGTCTGTAATAATTCACTTGAAATGGAACATTCTAAATTACTTAGCATCAGGTATGGCTATAGTTTTCCTCTCCTTCATGTTATTACTTTTCTTCGATGATGGAACGACTATTATTTGATTTGTACATCAATTTTGTGTGTATAATCACGCACGTTCCGCCTGCGTCAATAAATAATCGTAATTATCCTGTTGTTATCAGTAACGAGTAGACGGCGTTATGCGATAACGGTTTTACGAAAAAGCCACTTTAACGACACGGGTTTTACCTGTAGGTATCATGTATTTGCACGTAAGTACCTAGAGGGTAAAAGTAAAAGTTTAAAACTTTCTTATTTAACATTCCGGCTGACTTTGAACTCATTTGCATCTTACCGGGGTTGGGAGTCTTCAAGAAAATAAATTCTACCTTATTAAACCTTACTCTTTAAGAATTTCCTTAATATTTACGCCAATTAGCAGTACCCTTTGTTTATAAAGTAATGACCCGAACATCAGCAGGCGTGCCGATTCCAAGACTAAAATAAGGAGTGTGTTCTAGGAGAGTGTGTGTGAGTGTGTCTTCTAATGTCAGAATAGTTATCGGCTATCTAGTTACGCAACACATTTTCGTAAACGATTCCGACTAATCTGTTTCATTTTGACAGTTCAACAACATTTTTTTTTCGAACTTATGAAGCATTGGATTAGCAATCTGTTTCAAAACGATTCAGATTCTGATTGATCGTGTACGAGTATTACGCAATTACATAAGGTACTGGTCTAAAAAATATGTCTTTGAACAGCTTTTTTTTTTTGTAAAATATGTCACAAACCTTGAAGTATACTTGTCGAGGACAAAGAAACGAACAAACAGTAATTAACATATTCTGTATATCAGTAAGGCCAAATTAAATATAGCGATAAAGCGACGATCGTCTGATTAATCGATTATCATAATTAATGAGACGGTGCGTTGAAGCCTTTTGGAGATTTACAGTGGACAGAGCCTTATTTTATTATATTACGTCAGATCCTTTATTTTTATTTATCACACACACAACATCACGATTTATTTCCCCTAAGGGTTCGGCAGAGGTGTACGTATAGTACACCCACGTTTCGCCAGTTATGTTTAAGTCCCATGTAATAGGGGGCGAGCCTATTGCTATTGCTTGCGGGGGCAATATACATGGGGATGTATATTGCAGAATTATCAAAACAGGGAGTTGCTACAGAATAACGCAGTTTCCGTGACTTTATGAGCCTGTTTCAGTATTCGACGGCATTATTCACCGGATTAATTCAAAATAGGACAGATTTTTTATGACATTATCTGACATATCAAGTTACTGCCCGCGACATCGTCCGCGTGAAATTTCTAGTTTTAACATAAAATAATATATCTTATAACACTCGGCAATACTGTATCTTTAAACCTGGGGTGGTTTAGGAAAAAAGAAAATTTGGAAAAAATCAAAATAAAGACGAAAAATTTTTTCGTCTCAAATCTGTCGAGCCATTTTCGTGTTTTTGCGAGACTAACGCACGGCAGTTGATGCTTCGAACGATTTTTACGAATTGACAAAACGCCGATATTGCTTTATTATATACTATGCAACTTTGATACTACTGGAATATGCACATAAATCCTTCCGGAATAAATTCTCTACATGATGGTGAAAACCGCAAGAAAATCCGGTGCGAAGTTAAGAAAAATAACGCGGTCACAAAGACAGATACGAAAAGTGATTTTAATTTATAATAAGTAATTGGGACTTTACTGGAACTGGTGACACAGGCCATAGGCATGATCTTATCAATATTACGGCTTGAAAAAAACAACCCACCATGTAATTTTCAAGATTATACTGGTCCAATTCTCTGCGCTCATTAAAAACTATGAAGGCCAAAAGAAGGTGATTTTCCGGGCTGAAAATACACAATAATACACCATGCAATTTTCCCGGTTTCAAGTTTCTTGTCAGACTTTGTGCTCATTAAAAACTGTAGATAAAGGCCAAACGGTTAACAGCTACATTTCTGTATTTTGATAAACTATATCTTAAGGTCTTCTAGTTTCAAAGAGATGTCAGCACAACAGAAGGGGTCTGCTAGGACCGATGCCTGCCGGGGTCGCGGGAAAGTCCGAATGGGCCGTGGCCCCTGGCAACGTACAGGCAACACTAAAGGAACACTGGTGCGTTTTAGTCAGTAAGAGTCTGACACGCCCAGCTCTGCCCAGAGCGGGAGAAGTTATTTGATAATTTCCGACCCAAAAAAAAAGTCTTCTAGTGCAAAAGATAGGTTTTTTAGGACATTTTACATTTCCATATGTACTCAATACTCAATACTCAATTCTTTATTGCATTCCACAATGTAGGCTTAGGTGGTAAACATTTATTTGGTAGGTAACAATCGTGGACCCTGTCGGGCACAGCAAAAGATATAATAAATAAATGTAAATAGCAAAGTCAGAATTTGCCTAGCCTTTTCCACAACTATGTTGGAGTCGGTCTAACCAGATGCAGCAGAATACCAGTATTTTACATGGGCATGGAGCAGTGATAGTCTAGTGGTGTGACCGTCAGACTGCCAAGTCATAGGTCTCGAGTTTGAATCCAAGGCACGCACCTCGGACTTTTCAGATTCATGTGCTTCAAAAACGGTAATAATATTTCTCGACGGCATGTGAAGCCAAGTCAAACCAGGTTAATCACCAACCACACGAAAAGAAGAAGACATGGGGCGACTGTCTATCTAACCTCCACAACCCAGTTTCTAGGTAACACGGTCCCCCTTGGCGACTTTTTACTACCCGTAACGACTGTCAAATATCTATCGAATGACAGCCGGGACCAACTGCATAACGTACCTACTTTCCGGGGCACGGTGGAGTGTCGGTATGTTATGGATGGTCACCCATTCACGGACGGACCTCGGCAAGCATTGCTTAACCTTGAAGTTCGATCCTTGCTGCTGTTTTTATTTAACCACCAGCCATTCCCCTGTATAGCAAAGTGTGCGTTAATATTTTCACGTTCCTTAACGTTCATACCGAAAGAAAAGACACTCATACTGTGGTAAATCCTTTTAATTATTAACTCTTAGGTATACAATAATTACACTTTTATAATAATAACACTAATTCTACACTTAGCTTGTACTGTACAGTTTGACAGTCAAAAATTTAATGACCCAGAAAACAGTATTCGATTTACTTGACACCTCGTGTCCACTTTACAAAAATGTGGCAAAGAGCGCGAATATTTTGTCAACAGATGGACGTTAAACTGGTAACTATTTATTAATAATTCATGTTTTTTATTTAAACTCACGTTAATTTCGGCTTATTTAATCATATCTCTTATTATCTTTTATCGAACCAAATTACTTTTACTAATCAAGGTGCGTACTAATAAAATTTTAAAATCACATTGAAATATCTTAATTTGTTTTCTAAATGCTTACAATACGGACGCTAGCTGAATTAAAATATATATGTGATCCATTTTCATTATCATTTTAATCAAAGTTTCTAGAAGCCTCCAAAGAACTGCCTACCGTGGCCTGCTTGGAACCTCGCCAAGTGCGTGATAAAACTTTTATAAAAAAACGAAACAGTCTAGGCTCTCAGGCGGAGCATACAAAAATAAACTTAAATGACATACTGACATACTTTTAAGTGATGACGACAATTGTGATTACAACTTAGATTTCTGTGCTTTTACTAAATTCGAGTCGTATTATATGCATACTAAGAAGTCGAAGACAAGATTCAGGCTAATTAAAAATATTAATTTACCTATCTAGTTTTCTTTTTGCCCTAAATCAAAGGGAAAAAAAATACTCTAAGCTAGTAACCGAATATCGCTTACTACCTTAGAGTATTTTTTTTCCCTTTGATAATTAATTTTTGTTTCTGGAAACTCGATTTTTCCCAAAAAGTAAAAAAAAAATTACATCAAGATAAAACAAAACGAGCCAAACCAGACAGTGGAAATTATGTTCAACAAGATTTTCACCAGTATTCAGATAAGCCGAGAGAAAAGAAATATAAAAAAATATTTAAGAGTACTAAAACATTGGTTGCTGAAAACACTGCGCTTTCAGAGAGACTGCGCTCTATTTTCTGCATCAACCCGAACAAAGCTACAAACCTGTAGCCTACACTCGCAAAACAACAAATACTTTTTAGGTTTTCCTCATTGTTTATGCTAGTAGGCAGCTGCCGTTGAAAGTTTCTGAGCTTGTCTATGTCTCGAGTTATTTCAAGTAAGGTATAAAGGCGGTTATCCTTGAGTTCTCTATACTGTTGTATAACTACCGGTGCCCATACTTATACATTTTATGAATATTTTCTACTTGACATTGACTATTTCCTTGGGAGCTTTTATAAAAATGAGTGTCACAATGTCAAGTTTCATGTATGTGAAGATCAGGCGTAAGGTTTGATAGTTTTCCACACTTTTAATGAATTAAGGGAAAGCATTCGTTAAAGACGGTGAAAATCTATAGTCAAAAAGAGAGAGTTTGAATTAAGTTTAAAATAGACAGATCCAGGTACCTACATACTGCTGGGGTTGCGGGTTTGTCCGAAAGGGATATCGCGGCCCCGGCACACAGGCAACGGAAGGAACACGGGTGGGTTTTAGTCAGTAAAAGTCTGACACACCCTCTCGCTCTGCCCAGAGCGGGAGAAGTCATTTGATGATTTCCCAGACTGGAAAAAAAAAAAAGAAACAAAAAAAAAAAGTGTGCCTACATACAACTGAATTATAAATAAACATTATTGTGTATAAAAACGAGATTTTAAAAGTGTTCTAAAACAAGTTTCAAATTTGTTTGTAGTCCATTCTGTCCTTCAGATTTATTTTATAGTCGCATGGCATGTTACACTAAGGTGTTACATTCGTGAGTCATCGCCCTATCGGCCGCTGTGCAACAAGTCGCACTATAATTTAGGGCCCGGTGTGGACGGACTGCAGTGACATTAATTTTCCTCGGCAATCTGCCACACTCTCAAATCTCGGCGACCTTCAGTGCGCCCGCGCCTTGAGTAAGCGTCTACTTGAAATAAATTGCCGAATTCTATATTTTTTACCCGTATGACACTAGAGATTGAACAATTAAGTTTTCCTTTTGTTTTATTGATAAGGTCAGGAGTTTAATTTCTAAAACCTTGATGTTTTATATTTTCACTTGATATTAGTGGATACATTGTGGGAATATTCGAATATTTTCCTATTTTTTTTATCCTTTCAGACGCAGTAGGAACATTATCTTACATAATAGAGACGTACAATTTGATTTCTATAAATATACCAGAATTTCTTGGCTGGCCTTGATCAGAAGTTATCTTTAAATAGATCGATGATTTATCCCAAAGTATATTAATAGGTGTGTCAATAATCATGATTGCGTGCTGACAACTTACTTCCAACCCATGCGACGGCGTCGCGGTGATTCACCAATCATAGTTTGTTTATATTGTCATTATTTTCAGTCATTCTTACTACGATGTTAGTAAAGAAATTAAGAAAGAAAAATAGTAAAGAAGAATTGGAAACCGGCATGTCTCTAACCAAAAATTCGAAGAAATGTGACATCTACCAACCCGCACTGGGCCCGCGTGGTGGATTACATTACAGCCCACCCCCATACATATATGATGAATAGTGAATGAGTACCTGAAAATGTATATTATATGAACTTTACTCTGAAAGTTTAATTTATTTTGCGTATATAGGTAGGTAGGTAAACAAATACATCATACAGGGTGGCAGGGACACCGACGCGAAAACTTTAACCATGGATTAAGTAAATTATTATTAATAACCGACACTCTCTCACCACTATAAGAAATGACTTCCCAAATATGAAGAAGTCCGATGCCTTGTCCCATTAATAATCCAAGGAAAGGATTGAATGAGATTGTAAATAAGGCTTAAGGATTCATATTTATGAAATTACATTGGATGTGGTTTTAGGTAGCCAATAAATAATAGAGGGATGCAAAGTATATTATTATATAAACCTGTGAGTGATTCTTACTTTAGCGTAACAGGTAATTGGTCTGTTATTACTCATACAATAACCCACATCTGCACTCGGAGCAAGACTTTCATAAAGTTAAGCAATCGGCTTTTCAGCGGCATTGTGTCGGCATCATGCTCTTTTAGAGATATGATGATAAACGTGACGAAGCGGCTTTCCCTGCGGCGTGCAACCGTCCTTGTCTAGTAACGGGGCGGTTAGGTCCAGAGGCATTGCGTCGGCATCATTCTCTTAAGGAGACATGGTGAGGAATGATAAGGATTCCTTGGACTGGATATGAGATAGATGTGGTCACCTTAACTCCTGGAAGTTCACACTTTGCAAAAGAAGCACGTCGGCAAGACACGTGTTTATGACAGTCTGACCGAATTATTGGTCTAAGATAAAGAATACAATCATCATCATCATCATCATCATCATTTCAGCTGAAAGACGTCCACTGCTAGACATAGGCCTCCACCAAATGGGGGTTTTGCCATAATCGCCATGCTTGGCAGGCGGGTTGGCGATCGCAGTATGGTGTTAAAATGCATAGAGAATGCTGCTGCCCATTCTCTAGTGAAGAAGAATACAATATTCAAGAATTACTAGATAATAGAGCTGAGAATCGAAACCTAATAATCATTATTTAATAGAGTTGGGGATCAACTCTCTTGATGGTCTATAGACAACTCCAAAGAGCCCATCCTTCACCACTTCCTAGTTTTTGAACTGGGGAGAAGAAGTGGCGCAACAAACTCCCCAGCAACACGTCTCTGTCTGCTTAGTTGCAAGAACTTTAATTATTTTACTAGCCTGGGATAATTATTATAATGAAAGGCACACCCAGTCGATCCAACACACACACATATTAAATTAAGTAGGTACTAAATAAGTCTACTCTGGGCTTTAACCCAACTATATTTAGCTTAATAACTAATACTCGCTATCTTGCGACAGCAAACTCGGACATGGCATCTTGGTATTCACCAAGCCTTCCAACCTAACTAGCCTAAACTCGGACGTCCGTATCCTATCGTGGTCTACAACCCAGTACCCCGACTTTATTCCTCAGTCTCCTAAAATCTCTAAAAACACCACGTTCATCTTCCTACAGTTTCGCAGAATAAATTTATGGCTTTCTTTGTGCAATTTCTCCATTGTTTTAAAAGGGTCCGTTTGAATTGCCTGAGCCCAACTTAATCGTAACCAGATGTAAGCACTGGTATTGTGAGATGAGATTAGAAATAGGATATTTTACTAGTTTCGAATTCGTTGAAATATTGCTTCCGACCTTTTCGTACTTTGTTTCCCATTATATAATTTATGTGTTACCAAGTGGCCCGAACCATGTGCTAGTTTTAAAATAAATATAATATTTTGTTATTAAATAGGAGTAGGTAACATATAGTGACACAAAACAAAAGCAACAAACTTTTTAAAATAATTTGTATTAAATTAAATGAATTATATAATTTAATTAAAATATAAGAAAAATAAATCTGGGACTTTCCCCCGGAAAAACGGAAATAACGCACACCACCAAACACCCCAATTAGATTATTATGTTATTATCATAATACTTACACTGAATTTTTAGTATTATGAATAAAACATTGTTTATTATTAAATAAGTTACAGGTACTGGTTGTGAGAGAAAATTGTGGTCATGTCGTGGCCAGATATTAGAATTGATCATTTCATGAAATGAATATCGACCGCAGGTCACATCATGATGTGGTCTGGCCAGATCATTGAATACTCAAAGTTTGACGAAATGAACAGTTAAACGTACGACTACTTCATGATGTGGCCAAACATTAGTTATCATATCGTAAAATACTTGGATTATCCACCTAAAGAGGCGTTGATGTCACTTTGTTTTTGTTGTGCATCATGACGGCGGCATGCAAAAAATCAAACAAAGTAGGATGACCACGCAAAAAAGTCGATGGACCTATATTGGGTTTCCAACTATGATATTATGGAATGCGACCAACTTGGAAGTAGCGCTCGCCGGCCGCTGCCGCGGCGTGACAAGCAACATGGCACTTAAAATTAGTTTAAAAAAAATAAAAATTTGCTCCGCTTATGCGGCAACCCGACCAAATGGGTTAGGATAGATTAGAACTGTGCCCCACCGCGCGCGAGCCGAGCGAGCGGTGCCGCGGCAGCGGCCGGCGAGCGCTACTTCCAAGTTGGTCGCAGTTACTTGGCCATTTTTACTACCCCTTAAACCATGGATTCCCTGCATTAACAATATGGCCAAACGTTGACTGACATATCATTAAACGTTGACGTTTAAACTATATGGTCAATTTTAGCTGGCCAGTTCATGAAATGGTCAATTCTAACATCTGAGAATCACACACTCACACACAATTGCACACAATTGCACACGTATAAGTGTCTAGTGTATTAGATACGTCGTCCATTTTGGTTTGTTTTGACTGTACAGCAGTTGTGTGACTTTAATTTACGTAGTTTTAATTATATTCGGGAGGTAATTTTTTTAAATTACCTATGTTAAAAATGACAGAAATTGATTCAGAACAAATTACATTCATAATGTGCATAACTATCATTAGCTTAAAAAACGGTGAAGGAAAACATCGTGAGGATATAGAGATATTTCTCGAGCCGCGAGCTTGTGCAGCCAAGTCAGAGGCCCATGGGCGGCTTTAAAATTCTGACACCAGGTTAGTCACACGAAAAGAAGAAGGTAATGTGCATTAATTTAGTTACACATTGTTTATGAGATTTTAACCCACTTTCTCCACATTCAACTTTGACAAAGTGTTAATTGTAATGTAAGCAATTATAAATAGCTGACCCTAACTCTACGAGTAGCAAAACGATGCATGTACTAGCACTTACTATCATGATGGTTCATAATTAATAATGAAACAATTTTGTTGAGAGATGTGACTCACTGCTACAGGTTTTATTTTCTTCAAAATAAACATTTCGTTAACTAATTCAAAAATAAATACCTAAAGTTGTATTATAAAATGCGAAACCATGTCTCTTTTTCTCACATGAATGAAAAAATTGGACGGGTTCCAAGGCTCAACAACATAACCTAACATTACGCCCGTAATCCCCGAAGGGATAGGCAGAGATGTAAGTACCTATAGTACACCTATACATCGCCATTATGTCCAAGGGTCAATGTTTTATTTTTAGCTCTACAGGCTGTATGGGTCTTGTCATTACTTACGTAATCCAATTAAGCCAAATGAGTGTACTCGTATGATATCCACTAAACAGGAAAAAAATATATTCGTAGTTACAAACAAGCTACACTAAATTAGGAACGTTCATTGACATGAATGTGCCCTGGCGGTTGAGAGTATGTCATGCTCACTCAGATGTCTCGCTGATGGTGGCGCGTGTGTTGGATCATATAGCTCCCTTCAAAATGGTAGAGCTGAATGGTGCTGATCCATGCGTCATGTTCGTGAACGGGCGCCGTCAGTTGGGACTGGTCGTGTCTTAGCTGCCATGGCTTATTTGAATTTATTAGAATTTTTGAATTGTTCTTTCTTTTTATCTTTTTAATAGGGACGCTTTTAACGTGCACGTCTTTCTACATTGTTCTCACATGTATAATTTCAACGTGAGTGTTGTAACCAATATTTTATTACTATTTTATTTATTTAAAAGAGTGTCCGTGGAGTTTCTTGCCCATTCTTCTCCATAGGTACCTACTACGCTTTGGAATGGGCAACTAGCTTCATATTTCTGACTGACCGACTCTTTGAAAATTCAAAAGTGCCTGTGAAAATGGTTTAATTGAAATAAATGCTTTGAGTTTGAGTTTGGAAATCATGTCACTAATAAGAACGTCAACAAACGTCTACTACCTAGTAGTGATGCGAATTTCAAGGACATGAACATTAAAATAACCATTCTTTATGGGCACTCTTTTGTCTAGAATTATATTTTTCACCTATTAAATTTTATTGTTATGAGCCATTAACCAGTTGCACGCAACCATATCTACATCATTAACAATAATGTCTCTGTGACATGAAATAAATTAATAATCACGTTTTCGAGCTTGGAAAATCTGAAGGGAAAATCGCGACAGAATATCGCACGTAATTACGCTGCATCGATTGTTCCGATACTCGATAGTGCTATAATGATCTCATCAAAAAACGCGGGGTCAGCGAAATTACATAATTACGAGAATTGTTTTCACGCTCAGATTTGTCCCTAGCCTTAAATGAGGTCCACGCAAGTCAGGCAATAAGACAAATGTCGGATATTGTTGCACGGAGTGGCTCGGTAACAGAATAACAGAACTGTGTCAAGTATGCCTTTAAGTTATTTACTTTGATTACGACACGCATGTTGGATAGTACAAGTGTATTATGTTTGTGCACTCATATTAGTTTCTGAGAAAGGAATTACATACATTCGTAGTGTGTACTTTGAATAGTTGAAATTGCTACGAAAGCCGCCATGCATTTTGTAGGAAGTATTCTAGGTTCTTTTTTTCATCGGAATGGCTTTTGCACAATATTTTACAATCTCAAACTGATTCCCTAAGTACTCGTACGTTGAGATCATCAAAAAAGTTTTCTTATTAGTGTCTTGCTTGCTTGTTTCGAGTGCTTCGAGATTGCTACGAGCCCCACATAATGGTTTTTACACCACGCAACATTATTTCGTCAATTAGTCATCTCAGTCAGTCATTAGTTATCTTTTTGATAATTAATAAACAATCTGAATTCAGTTAAAATTAAAAAGAAGCCGTTCGTAGCGTGTCAAGGTCTCCTACGATAAGTATTAATGACGTCATGTATTGTTGTTGTACAGGGGGTCACCAGCATCACGTTTGCGCTAAAGTGAGCCCTCCAGGAGGTCTCCCGGCACTCAACGTGTTAGGTACCCCTAGTCTTTTAATTTTTTATTGCCGATTAAAGTTTTGTAAAAGAGAATAAGCTAAAAGATAATTGTATCCGTGTAGTATCAATGTTAATTTATTTTGAACAAGATATTTGTAACATTTACCCTTGACAATAAGATGTTTGGAACATTTACCCTTGACAATAAGATGTTTGGAACATTTACCCTTGGCAATAATATGTTTGTAACATTTACCCTATACCTTATATTAAGCATGCTAGTGCATGTTTGGCGAAAATCCTCGAGACATACAATATTGTTATTGTTTGTTGTTTATACGTATACATGTACAGTAGGCACATGATATATCAGGTCGCATCAAGGTTGTCAAGGTTGAGCCTCAGATATCACGAGTTATATCCAAGATTACTGTACGAAGAATAAATCGTAGCACTTATTTATTAAGTTTCTAACTAACTCACTGATGGTTTTTATAATTTATTTTTAAACTCAAACTCAAAGCCTTTATTTCAAATAAACCAATTGACAGGCACTTTTGAGTTGTTAAGGGATCGGTCAGTCAGAAAGATGAAGCTAGTTGACCATTCAGAACGGGCAAGAAACTCCACGGATACTTTTTAAAATTAAAATATTGTTACTTAATATTTGAACTTTATTCATGTTCAAATTATACGTGGGAGAACAATGTAGAAAGACGTGCACGTAAAAAGCGGCAGTAATAAAAAAATAAAAACAATAAAATAATTAATATAAAATAATTTAGTTGAACACAGTTAAATTGTTAAGTCAACCCAAGGTCTGGACAGAGGAGCCATGTCTCATATTTGAACGAGGGTACTAAGAATATTTAGTAGTAAATTAGCCGATTTTGTAGGCCGGTTCCCGGAATTTGTAGTAAAACCCTTAAAAAGTTATACAAATTGAAGGTGGCTCCTCAATCCAGACGTCTAAATTGAGGAGCCACCTTAGAACTCGAAAACTAGCCAACTGCAGGCATGTCAAAATAATTTACTTTATAAGAATAATAATATTTTTTCAGTAGTCACAATTCACTTAGTTATTGTTATGTTATAGTATTCTGCCACTAAATATTTTAACACATAATGCCATTAAACTTGGTAATAAAATCATTAATGCAATGCGAGAAATGTCACAGTAATAACAAAAAATAATAAAACATTTGACATGCGTGCAGGCAACAAATTACACCTCAACGTTGCGCATGAGTTTTAAGGCTGTGCGGCGAGCGCGGGAGTCTGCGCGGGAGTGGAACGAACTGCGACGCCGGCCGGCGGCGCGCATAGTACAGGCGCGTCGCTCTCCAACAGCGCACGCGCAAATCGCTGATACCGCACCACGCTATAAAAGGGTAGGCGCCCTTACTGAAACCCACTTACACGCTTGTTCTTCAAGTAGAAGGATCTTTGGTGACTACAGTTGGAACCAACATTTGTGCCAAAATGTCCGCGGAACATCTGGATGCGTTGCTACGAATTGAGGAGGGTGATGGAGACACGGAGGGTGTCATACTGGCCAAGGGGGTGTCCATGATCGTCCTCTTCTGTGCCTCCATGGTCTGTGGTCTAGTACCTCTGCTGCTGGCTAAGAAGTTCCACTGGCTGTCGGCTGAAGATGCAGGGAACCTGAAGAGCACTAACAGGATCGTGATGACTCTGCTGTCATTCGGTGGTGGTGTCCTGCTGTCCACAACATTCATGCATTTGATACCTGAAGTGGATCATAATGTGGAATACCTTCAGAGTGAGTACTTCTGTTTATTTTTAGTAATATACACCTAAAGTTGTGTAGGTTATTAGTGCGAAAAAGTAAGCCAGCCACATAAAGCATGTGAAATAAATAACACATCTTTAAACCTAAATAATTAATCATCAATCTGCTATATTATCAGCCTATATCGATGTGTTCATTCAGTTGATTTTTTAAACAAGAGGTGATTGATATTCCTGTGGTTGAAAAATATCAATAGTGACATTTTTGATTTTATACACAATTGTTACCTAATTGGGTGTAAACACTTAGGTAATACGTGAAACTATTTGCGTAGAGAAAATCCAGGAAAAGTGCGTCAGCATATTTATTATAATGAAGAACACGATAGAAATTAATTTAATAATATCTAGACGTTTTGTACAATAATATTAATAAAGCATTATAGTTATTCATGGCAGGCAGAAAAACATTATCCCGAAATATCTAAAGGCTTAAAAAGTCCGTATCAAATCCGAACAAGGA
The DNA here is from genome assembly GCA_947364205.1 of Agrochola lota. Classification (NCBI taxonomy): domain Eukaryota; kingdom Metazoa; phylum Arthropoda; class Insecta; order Lepidoptera; family Noctuidae; genus Agrochola; species Agrochola lota. The sequence continues at coordinate 10,380,532 of OX376235.1, read as the reverse complement.
AGGAAGTTAACGGAATAGTATTCCGTTAATTTCCGTTAAGACTATAAAAAATAATTTTCGATAGGCATTTATACCTGGAATAAATATGTGTAAAATTGCAACTTTTATTTACTTACCTACTTATATTGATTGATCTTTTATATAATCCAACTGTAAATTAGTTTGTTAGACCTTGTAAAATATAGAAAATATGATTTAGGACCAGAGTCGTGATCAATATATACGTAATTGTGCTTTGGAAAACTTCAATTTGAAGCAACTGCTGAAAACTATCCTGTCCTTTTAATAAACGGAGAGTTTTCAGCAGTCACCAACTCACCAAGTAACTTGCTAACTGTCCACGCGAAGCTTATTTTGTTTTTTGTCCTCCAGAATCGGGCTGGAATGAAAAAATCATCCTACCATTAAACTTAATGTAGATCCATTTTCGTTTTTTTATGTATCTGATCTGAGACCGAGAAATTCTAAATCTCCATGCTTATTAAAAACAAATGAAAGTATCTGTAAGTGAACATTCGTCGAAGAGATAGGCGTTTGTTTCCTTCCCAAGTTCGCATCACACCCACGCCTGCCATTGCCTTAGACATTGCATAACGCAACTCTTGAACTACAAAGTACAAAGGTTCCAATTTGATGATCACGACGTACCATGAGTAGCATGGCTATTTATATAACATCGAACAATAATAGTTTTAAATCTTGTGATAGTACTCATTCATGAGTATGAAGACAAAAAATCTTGTTGATGCATTTTGATCGAGTAGATATTGAATTTTAGTTTTTTGATTTTTCTGAATTAGTCCCTTAATATAACTTGTTCATAATTAATCATGAATAAACAACTTTTGTCAGTTTCAAGTGTCCTTTATTAGCAATCTTAAAAACTTGTTTTATAATTTGTTAATAATATAATAAATGGCTTAGACACGTGGCTCGGAAAACATGTTAAGCCGTTGGTCCCGGCTGTCATTCATAGATTTTTGACAGCCGTAACGGGTAGTCAGAAGCTCAGAAGCCCAAACAGTCTCACCAAGGGGATCGTGTTACCCAGTAACTGGGTTGAGGAGGTGAGGTAGGCAGTCACTCTATGTAAAATACTGGTATTCAGCTGCATCCGGTTAGACTGGAAGCCGACCCCAACATAGTTTTGAAACGGCTAAGCATATTGCTTGATTGAAAAGGTTTAAGCGCCGGAAACCTCCAGATTACCTTTCATTGTAGATATACTCCCCCAGACTTTTCCATAGCTCACGGTCGTCAGTTTTTCTCCTCCAAATCTCTTTCTCAGTAGCTTTAAAGTTACCTGCTCTTTCAAAGATGGGGAATACCCTTCACATTTCTAGCTAGACGATATGTTTTCGCGCAGGTTTCAAGGCTCAATTTTTTGAACTCGACGTACTCTCTCATTAGAATGTCCGAAGTCGAAAGGACATTATCTAATGATTGCGCAACCTGTCAATATGTGCGCCATTATGCAGGCGAAAACACCTATATGTCTTGGGGTTTTTCTATAGTTTGAAAGACATAAATAGCTGTAATTATTACTTACCGCAAGAACGCTGCGATGATTAACATCACTCAAGGAGATCGGCTATTGTGATTTAGTTCATGATTTAAAAGTCCAATGTCAAATTAATAAGATGATTAAAAAAAAACGATACTCTCTAAAGTGTAGACACAGAGCCCAGACAGGCGTCCAGGGCGCAGAGGATGTATTTACCTAGGTACTTTTTAAATCATTATGTGCAAAAGATTCTACAAAAGCATAATGTGATGCCATACGACATACTCTCCCAGTCTTCTTCAGGCTGATCCAGACACAAAACATAGTACATAGATGCAACAAATTTAATACCATTTTAGTTAGACTTTCATAGAGTTCTTTGATAGAGTATGCAAACAGTTATGGTAGACAGTAGCGGCCGCTTTATTACTTCTGGCTTTATTTGTTGTTGTTCCTGACTTTCTCATTTTATTGACCCCAGATATTCCGGGTTGCCCTAACGATTCAGTTATAACTTTGTAGTCAGGTTAAAGTAAGGTGTAGTACCTAAGAAGGCTCGCCACAACGTGCGCTGCACCGGACGTCGGCTATACAATTAACTTATTACCAATTCAATGAAGGGAAACAGAACCAGACCAACGCACGCGCACCGCATCATAACATTAACGTATTCCCCTGTTTCAAACATTAATATACATTCAATTTACTATTGTTTTTGGCGTATTGCATTCTGGTGGCACATTTTAAAACCACTCTCATGAATTAGGAATTTATTTATTGCAAAGTTGCTATTATTTGTATATCATTAGGAAATGCTTGAGTTGCATCGCAACAGACAGTTTACTATGTATCTATTTGCAATACATAGAATATTTCCATATGAATGACAAATCATTTGCAATTACATATATTGATTGGGTATAAGATTGCATTATTTATTAATTGCTAATTTATGTGTTACCTACACATAACTGTTACTAAGCTATGACGTTTCATGGATACAACTATAGGTTTTTCCATTTTAAAGGTAAATACATGTCTGACATAATCTAAGCTAAGCGACTGCATGGATAGTTCTACATTTTATGAGAGCAGTACAAATTAAACGAAACATGCTCTAGAACGTCTCTTTTTCATTAAAATTATTTATAAATAAATGCATGATTAAGAGCGTTTATTCTGAACGTGGGCAACGACGCAAATTGATGTCAAATATTTCACTGTTTTGATTAATTTGGCAATACTACTGTGTGAAAATAAAAATGTGGCTAACTTGCGAACTAGAATATTAATTATGAAATGCAATAATTAATATCGTAACACCGAATAGATGTAAAAAAACTATTTGGAAAGTTTCCAAATGCGATTTTTATACCTAAAATGGGTACAACATCAAATTCAATCTTATAATTGCAATTCATTATTAATATTCTAGTTCGCTAGTTAGCCACATTTCTTATTTATATTCAGTAATATTGCTATAAGAATCAAAACAGGTAAATATTTGACAGTTATTTGCGACGTTGCTAACTTTTAGGATAAACCCTCTTAAATAAAAAACATAAAAATATATTTAGAACTAGTTTTGCCCGCGGTTTTTGTCGAAAAATATCCTACGGGAACTTACTACAGTATAGTATGTGCTAATCCAGGATATAAACTGTCTGTATCCCAAATTCGTTCAGCCGTTTTTGGGCCAATTCGGAACACCCAGACAAACAGACAAACGGCCAAAAATTCTGAATAAAAGTATTTGCTACGAGTTGGGGGAGCGAGTCTGATGACGAAAATGTTTTATAAGCTTTGCACACCTCACATTGTCTCAATGTTTCGGTGATATCCCAAAACATGTTTGGCAAATACAAAAGTTCCTTTAATTATACAAATAACAAAGCGCGCAACAAGCCAACAACAACACTTAGCTAAAAAACTTCATGCAAACATTTATTATAGATTTACATACATAAATATGTCAACATTGGGCTCCTGAGCAATCAGGGCGTTCAGCAGATTGACTCCTTAATCTTAAGGTAAGCTTTTGAAAACGAAAACTGCAATTTGGAAAAAAAAAATACTTTTTCGTCATCACGCATCAGACTCGTTCCCACACCTCGAATTAAAAAATATTCTATTTACATATACACCTAGGTCCCTAATAAATCATAACACGACTAACTTACTCATGAAGTCATGAGGAAACGCGTGCCGGCCGTGGGAAACATATTAAATTATCGCACACGTTCACATAAAAAAAACAATGTTTCTCGGAACCTATTCTGTGCGAGAACAGAGAAAGTGTCGCATTCTCATACACAGCACGTGCGATATTAAAACAGTTAAATACGACTTGGTAAGCTGATGTCACCACATTTTTAAAGAGGTGCCAGTTTCCATCAATCATTAATATATATATACTTATTAACTTCTGACCGCGACTTCATTCGGGTGAATTTTCGTCGCATCCGCATGGCATCGCCTGTCCGCGCTATTGTTTTATTTAGCGTTCTTTCTTTCCTTTTGCGCGGCTCCTAAGGGTCGTAGCGTGATGTTAAATAGCCTTTAATCTTCCTCATGAATTGGGTATTAAAAAGTAAAAAAAAAAACCGACTGCTACTTCCAGAGATTAGCGGGTTCAAACAAACATACAAACTCTTCAGCTTAATTATATTATACGAGTATAAGTAAAGATGTACTACCATAAACTGTGACAACAAGGAATTGCTTTGACTCAGTAGCTTTTGTGTGTTACGTATCGTACGTAACTTATCGAGTATTCAAATCAAACGGAAACTCAGAAAGCGTGTCTGCGGTTATCGTAACGAATGATTCACATAATAGGGATCTTTTTTTATTCCTAATGAGCTAGAGGTCGTAAAAAATACCTTGTTAGTTAGTTTCCGCAGAGCTAATTGTGTTTATGTTTCATTGTTTATATACAACTGGACATAACTGCTTAGTAAGTAGGTAGTTTACGGGGAAAATGACAATTGTGACTGTGTGAAAATATTTTAGAATGGTCAGAGAATATGACATTTTTCAAAAAACTTCTTACCCTTGTGTCTTGCCTTATCTAGGCAGTTTCAAATATTTATAGGTAAGTAAACGTAAAATACTCGTATTAATGGTTATTATTCATTCATTTAAAACTACATACGGATTTTAAGGTTGTGAGAACCATGTCAACTGTAAAGGGTTATGTAAATCATATTATTTTCTACATAGGTGCCTACTAAAATGTACACAGGTTAGCAGGGACATCGACGCGAAAACTATAACCATGGATTCAGCACATGATTCTGAACCCGGGAGGGCGTTGAAATTTTTCGTCGGTTATTTAAAAAAAAGAAGATTTTCCATACATTTTGAATAGTTTCAATGCAGGGGTTCAGAATCATAAACTGAATCCATGTGAACAGTTTTCGTTTCGATGGCCCTACCACCCTGTATACCTAGCTCATAAAAATACCATAAAAATAACAAAAAAATCTTCATAAATACAATCGTTTCTATTTATAAAACCAAAGAGAGAATATAATAATTAAGATCCTGATGACTTCACAGCCTAGGTTTTTCCTCATGTCCTTATCCGTTAGATGTCCTCATAGTTAAAGTTCACGAGCTGTCACGGTCAGTATTACGTGGGATTACATAGACGATATAACATTAACATAACACTCGTCACGATTTCATTAATAACACAATAATATAACATTGAGTTGTGAGTTAAAACTGAGAAGAGTGGCTAGGGATGGAACAATGGAAGATGTTAAAGGACGTCTATGCCAAGCGGCACACTGAACTGAGAGACATTCTGTAAAAGCATTATAATATTTTAGACAACAACCTTAAAAGTTCAGGATAAAGGGCTCATTGATTCATTGAATATAACACTGGGATTGTCTTTGTGTTGTGTAACTAACCTACTCTTTTGTAAACAAAATAACCACAGGTTCAGGCATTATTATTATGGTAAACTAACTGCGTCTCGCGGTTTCATCCGCATAAGTTTAGATCTCGTAGGAATATCGAGACAAAAACTCCCCAACCAAATATCATCAAAATCCGTTCAGCCGTTGTAGCGTGAAAGCGTAACAATCAAACAAACAAATAAACTTTCGCATTTATAATATTAGTTAGGATAATTAATAATAATTATTATTTGCGATACTTATAGATGGCATTTTTCATCTACTACCCTCGGATAAGTTAGGGTCAACTTGTCTGTCAGATATATTCATATTTAAATTCATCTGAAATATAACTAAAATCTTTTTATTAATTTTATTCAAATATTTTCTAAACGCTTCACAAACACGTGAGTTGCTTGCTTATTCATTCATAATTAGCCCGTTTTATTTTTATGTCCCTTTTTTTTCATTAATATAATTATCTGAAGTGTAACGTCTCCGCACAACGGATAATCCTTATGTTAATGAAGGTTCTACAAACAATAATCACGAACATACAAACTGAATTTAAATGGAGGCAATTATAAACTCGTACATCAAGTTACTGACGTCATCCACCACAATCAAGACTGGTTTAAGACAAAATAAATACACTTAGTAAATAACGGAGATGGTGATCTAATAATAATATTTTTTTTTTTTATATCTTTTTAGTGTAAGAAATATTTAAAAATGTAATTATTTAAGAAAGAAAATAAATAGATAACATAATTATGTAATAATAATTTATTTATTTCAGACATAATTCTAGTCCATAAGTAGTTTTACAATCATACATTTAAATTATAAACTATTTTAAATTCTAAACAGATAAAATTGTGATTAATTAAATTTAAATATTAAACAACTCATAAAAAAAAAAACAAATTCAATAAAAATGGTGGTCTAATCATAATAATTCCCCCTTATCCCAATTTATTAGGGGTCGGGTCAACATGTCTTTTTCTTCTATACTATTAGTCATCATCTGCTGATGCTATACATGCTAAGTTGGCTACAATTCTCTGCTTTCTAGCGACATTAACCCGGGGTTTTACCACAGTCCACTTTCAGACGCTTTAAGCCACTACAACGGTCTGCCATAATATTTATATTATCCTAGATAACTGGTTGGCCATCAGGTCGTCTACAACAAAACTCGTAAGTCAAGGCAAAACAGTATAATCAACAATAACATTTTTATGGATTTCTCATAAGAAAACGGTCAAAGACGTCACTCATTTGTTTGTGGACCAATTTTCGTAACAAATGTTTAAAATCTCGTTTTGATTTTATCTCAATATCAAATCTATGTCGAAAAATAAAGTAAACATTTTTATTTCCGGGATACTGAGATCATTTTTTAGCCCTCTGACTGCTTGCCCCTTCTGGTCCCCTGATTTCGTGAAAATATCGATAAAGTTAGTTCCGAAGCTCCTGGTTGTAAACCGGCCCTGACAAGATTACATGCATATATTCAGTCAAACCTGTTAATAATGCGTAACCGTGCAGTGAATGCCGTGTTAACGACATTTTATGTCGAAACACGTAAAGGCCGACCCTTCTATAAGGAAAATGTGCATTAGTGCATAATTTGTGAAGAAGAGGAATTTCCTTGTACCGGGTGTTTCACTGTAAATACCTACTTATGGACGATTGCAATTAGAGAAATGTAACGACACGAGAAAATTTATCGACACGTATCAATGACCACGTATTTTTGTAAATTTATAAAATGAACAAAAATACGTGGTCGTTATGAAACGTGAAGTTTAAAGCTAAATAAATAAATTGAATTATCTGATTCAACTATATTCGTAGGCGTAGGTTACTTGAGTTGCATATATGTTCACCGCAATAATAAATACTGATGATAGACCAATATGAATAACTAATACTTTGGCGACATTAAAATGTAGCTTTATTATACATACTACTAGCTAGCCCCGTGGTTTCATCCTCATAAGTAGCTAGCCCCGTGGTTTCACCCTCATAAGTCTCGATCCCGTGGGAATATCGGGATAAAAGTATCCTATAACCTAATCCAGGTCATGGTCTACTCATGTGCTAAATTTCATCCAAATCCGTTCAGCCGTTTTAGCGTGAAAGCGTAACAAACAAACCAACTCACTTTCGCATTTATAATATTAGTTAAGATTTGTTTTTGATGTGTAACATGTTTCCTCTCTCTTTCCTGCAACCTGTAGGGCGGGAGATCTGTGGCAATGATTTTGTGAAAAGGGACGGAAGCGTATTACAGGAATCCGGGGAAGCGCGCGGTATTTGATTTGACCAATGAGCGCGCGCGGTGCTAGAGTTCGCTGTCAGAAACGACCTTGACGAGGCCGGTCCCTTGAACGTTGCTTATTACCTTTTTTTTTTTCCTACTTGGACTTAAACATAACTGACTAAATGTGGTTGAACCTACACCTCTTCCCAACCCTTCGGGGAAACAAGGCGTGATGTTATGTTATGTGTTAAACTATTTGCATCTCCGAACACTACATCCGTCAAGCCTGCAATACTTACCTACGTAGCAGCCGCCCGGATCTAGGGGGGAGGGGGGGGGAAACTGGGGCCCGTGCCCGGGCGCCAACTTCAGGGGGCGACAAATTCAAGCGTAGCAGACCAATGCACCACCCAGCACACCGTAAAATCACACACATATGTATATTATTTCTTTTTTACAACAGTTTTGGCATCCCTGTTGGATTGGCGCATTATCGATCAATACAATTTAATTAATATGTTGCTGCCAAAAATGTTATTTCGAGAATTACCTTCCAGCGCATACCCCATAAAGGATTGACGAGGGGCGGCAAACGGCAGTTTTATCCTCGCCTCAAAGAATTCTAGATCCGGGGCTGGTACTTACAAGTACGAAGATATTAATGTCGTAGAACTGTTGCTCCTAGACCAAAACATAGTAAACTGGAAGGTTAATAGTAGGGGAGTCGCGCCGGTAATGTGCACTCCATGCAAATGAACCCTATCGCCGCATATTGGACCACTACAAAATGCTAATATGGCAGCACTATAACCACGCGCAGCTTGCAACTTTATTCGATACTGCCACATGAAATATTTCGCCGTTCACTTCATTTTATATACGAACGCATAAAACTTCAGACGTATGTTTTGTTTATGTTTTCAGATTAAAGATCCCACGATAAAAATGTAAACGAATCATCTTAAATTCTTATTATCTTGCTTTTGTATCTAAAAACAACAAAATTGTACAAAGCTTTGTTTGTGAAGCTACGATCACAAATAAATACTTAATGGCTGTATAATAAATGCGCATTAACAAACTCGTAGTGTATGTCTGTCCATATGTAAAGAAGAAAAATGTGAATTATTTAATGTTGTCTATTTCCGAACAGACCGCATTTGGTGCAAGCGATATTAACATAAAACTGCAACCGATATTTCCCGCTGTTCAAGTATTCGTAGAGTGCAAAAAAGCTTTGCAATGTGTGAATTAAGTGCACCGGCCATTTAAACTGGGTATAAATATTTATGCTATCCCGTAATGGACAAATTAACCAATTCGGGATGTAGTGTTTCGGTCAAATTACCTTTAAGATTTTAGGAGAACCGTTTGTAATTGAATTATGGTGTATTCTAAAACAGCGTACCATTTTTTACATGTCACATAGGCTGAACACTCAGATCAAATAAAAAACCAAGACAGCGCGCTGCGAACAATACAGTGAAGCCAGCCAAAACTACACCGCCGCTCTGTTCATACACACTCGCATGCACACATTTACAACCATTTACAATGACACTACAGTCAAACTACACCACACAAAGTGCACACATATTTACGAAATCGGCTTCACGTCACTGTTGACAGCGTTCTGTCTTGGTTTTTTATTTGGTCTGAGGGCTGAACATATTTGAGCATTGATCCGTCCGTGACTGCTGTGGAAAATATCCGCTGGCAGAGCGTCGCCTACATTCGCGGAGGTGTCGGCACCAAAGGTTCGGCTGATTCACCGCACTAGATATTTATAATGAGAGTCACGTGCATTTATTTTAGCCGATTTGTGTCGCACGTTGGTAAATTATTAGGACGCTTAACGGCACTGCACTTTCTTGTCGTCAAACGGCAATAATCGTAAACAATGCCGGTAGCAATCGTTTCAGACGCTCTTAAGTACTATATTGCTCACATAAGCACCTGTTTAACATTTTACTATGTATATTAATTGGCAAAAGGTGCTGAAACGTAATTACGATTCATACGTGAGTAAATTGGCGTAGAATGGGGTATTACTAACTCTGGAGGAAATTCAATTAACTTTATTTGTTGATGATTTTCTCATGCTCGTATTTCAAAATTCAAAATTCAAAAGTCATTTATTTAAACTAGGTTGAGTATCAGTACTTTTCGAACGTCAAAATAACATAAGACAGACCCCAAAAACGCCCGCCCTTCACCACTTCCTAGTGCATTAGCTGGGAAGAAGAAGTGGCGCAACAAACTCCCCAGCAGCACAGCTCACAGTCTGTTCAGTTAGAAAAACTTTATCATGTCTCAAATAATTATTTCTCATTTTAAAACCAATGTCGCAGACGTATATCATTTGTTAATGTGTAATTAATTGCTACAAGACAATATTATTCTTCGTCGACACTAATTACTTTACATAGGTGTTAAACTCAACACTTTACGTAAATAGGTACTATTCATTATTTCCCTGTATGTACATATTTTATGCATCAGTGAATCTCTAAACAAAGATCTTGTACAAAACATAACTTTCATATTTACCGTGCATTGTTCTCATGTGGGAAGCAGTGACAATCTTGTGTTTTATTAGTTTGTACCGTGAAGTATCCCCAAGTCCGCCTGTTTACCTAATGATTGAATTACTCGTATGAAAACCTATATAAAACAAAAACGCCTTCAGTTTAATCTGCTATGAATCGCAAGCCGGTGCAAATATTAAGTAATGTTTGAAAATTCATCGCATCGTTTGGAATTTATAGTTTTGACGACTGGGCGAGCACATCCTAAGGGCCTGTTCAGACGACGCGCCGAGCACGCCACGCATCAAACTAGCTTTGAAATTTTTTCTACAACGCGTGTCCTGTGTGTGGTCGGCGCGGATTATCAGACAACTCGCATACGCGTGGTAGAATAAATTTCAAAGCGAGTGTGTTGGCGAGCGTGGCGTGCGCGTGTCGTCTGAATTTGGCGTAACTGTAGCTTACATTTGGCAACAGTAGACTCTAGTAGAGTGGTTATTCCAAAGGGAAGCCGGTATATATCGAGTTGTATGGACACCTCGCCACTGATATCTGATTAACTGGATACAAGTCTCTCCTAGGTCGCGCTGCAATATCCGGATTTTCGCCTTCCGTGTCTCAATCGATTCTAAGTTTTCCTACGATCTTAGGTTGATGTTTATGATGCATCATAATAATCATAGTGAAAATAAGATAATTTTAACTATAAAATGATTAAGTATGATGTTAGTAATTGCAAAAACAAGCATAATATCAAGTCTCTTCTATTGCGACAATAACAAAAAAGTTTATCGAAGCGAAGTTTTAATTGATAAATATGGTGCATTTTCTTCGTTAGCGGTTCAGACTTATCTACTTACACTCCGCAAGTATTAAAGCTCTACAAACCTATTGGAAACTAGCTTTTGCCCGCGACTTCGCCCACGTGTGTGTCGGAAAATAACCTGAAGGAACGTACTACTGAGATAAAATCTATCCTATGTTCTACCCAGGTCATGGTCTACCCATGTGCCAAATTTCATCCAAATCGGCTTAGCCGTTTAAGCGTGAAAGCGTAACAAAAAAACTCAATTTCGTATTTAATATATATTAGTTAGGATTCCGTTCCGGGAGTTGAAAATAGTACAATAAGACCTTTTTGATGTTCAAATGCCTGAGATTTTTTAGTTCTTTGTTTTGAGTATGAAGTGTACACGTGTTTTAATAATAATAACTACCTAAATACAAAGTAATTGACACTTGAATTCAATGTAGTGAAAATGCGCATCTTTCAGAGCAATAGTATAAAGAGCGTTCAAAGTATGTTGAATCTTGAAGTTTCCATCTTACAAAATAAGTTGCATTTTTGTTTAAAATATCATAGAAAATTGCCAAAACCGATTTCATAAAACTCCCGTTACGAATCTTTTAGAACTTCGATCGTAAGACCAGTTCCGTAAGCAACATTAAATAAATATTTCCCAAAATGTTGAATATAAAGTCTAATAAATATCACTATAAAGATACCTACCTGTGTGGTTATTATTCTTGGTATTGGCTAGCTGATTAAAATTCATGTTTCTAAAGATAATATAATAAAGATGTTTTTGCCTCTTGCTCATCTCATTATTTATAGACAACAAAGTTTCTGATTTAGCTGTCTTAATAAATATGTGCCTAAATATGTGGAAAATATGATTATTGTGTACAAAAAAAAGGCGGATGCAATTAAATCGTACCTCTATGGATTAGAAGCAGCCTGCCGAAATTGCACAAAAAGTTCATACCCGCATATTGTATTACAGATAAATTCTGGATAATTACGTATAACGATGGTTTTGCCAAGAATATCATAGAATATACAGTATGTTAACTAACGAAGGGCGATCCCGTTCACCTGCAATAGTACAGCGTCCAAACGCAAAAAAATACCATAAAAAAAGTGTTTTTTTTAAGTAATTAAATATTCACAAAAAGATATTAAATTGATACGTTATAGAAACACTCTCTCTCTACACGCGCACTTGTCGCACTTGTCTTTCCACGTTGAAAAACAAGTGCGCGTGTACAGAGTGTTTCCATATATTTTTTGTGAACTAAAAAAGCTTGTTTTTTAAAGGATTTTTTTTTGCATCTGTTACTTACTGTATAACTAAAACTACTTGGAATTTAAAAATCTCATATTCATATTAATTTCAAATGATTTGTCCAAACAATTACATCATAGGGGTTACCTTGGTGTAAAGATAAAGTTGCAATCTTCCTGTTATACGCCGCGGTACAGTCCCTGCTTTTTATAGATAGTTACGTTTGTACTGATTCATGCCGTGCTTCACAATGGTCTACCTCAGAGAAACCATTAGGCGCAGGAGAAACCTCGAACCAAGGCTGGCAACATGACGACACACTTTAATTATGTCTAGCTAGATAGAAATTGAGACAAAAAGCTTTCGAGACTCACGGCAGGACACGAGGTGACTCGACGGTCATGACTTGCGCAGGGATTAGAAATGTTGATTGAAATTCGATAATGTAAGTAGATATTTGGTTGAACATTAAACATCATCAAAATTAACTCCAAAATCAAAGTATTATCACATTGAAACAAAAGTTTACTGTCCTATTGTAATGGCAGTTAAGAGATTTACATTAGTAACTCGTAAAACATGAACGAAAGGGATAGTATGGCAAAGAGTAATGAGACTGCAACTTCTCATAACAGCAGCTTATAAACATTTCACTTTCGTGGTTTCTAACTTACAACAGTGCATCGGCACTAATAAGGCTTTAAACTGAAGTTAATAAACTCTATTCAACAAATACTCGACAAAGTTGTCGTAAGAGAAAACAGACAGACATTTTCAAATGTAGAAGCTAATTGATAATAATAATTTACATAATAGAACCAAAGTATGTCTTCCTTCAATCTCGTAATTTGAACGAATAAAGCACAAAATATACACAATTGCATGTTAAGGGCTGAGAGAAGACCCCCGCAGAACACCCTCTTATTTAAACGCATTTATGGCGTGGCGTGCATTAATAAAAGAAGAAACTATAATAATAATTTGATGTTCATATTTTGTACGACTTACTCGTAATTCATATCTAACCGGATTAAAACAAAAGTTCTGTTTGTGTCCCAACAAAAAGTGTAAAAGAGAATCTATTAACACTATCAAACGCATAACATTAGCCAACTATCTAATCTATAACTATTGCAATTATGTACCGATAACATCGTACTTACTTTCATTTCCTATAATTCACGTCTATTGTATATTGAACAATACCTAAAACATATCACATGGACAAAGAATTTATATACCTACGCGTGTTGCACGTAAACATATGTAAAGGTATTTTTATGCATATTTACTGACATGTTGCATTTTTTTTTTGTCTGCGACTGTAGAATCCAGGTTAAATCTATGATAACGAATGTCTTTAGCCTTTCAATCTTCATTGTTAGGTGATAAGTCACTGTAGGTATAGTGAGATGCAATTAAGATCAGGCTCTAGAGATTACAAACATCATGTCACTATGTCAGTATCATAACAAGTTTACATTTCTGCATTTCGAAATTAATTATGTGGCAAACTTATTATTGTTCGAATTCATAGTGTAAGTAACCTCTACGTATGTATTAGCTATAATTAAAGACATGTTTGCCTTATTATAGTTAGTAGGTACCTGGTCGACCGAGCTCTGCTCGGGTGAAAATAGAGAATGCTCATTTAATAGTCTAAGATAGTTCATACAAATTCCATGTATGTATAGTACATAGTAATTCCATGCTGCATGTCATTAATATTCTAAGGTAGCCATCTTGTTCTAAACTTTGGGTGACCAAGCTCCACTTGGGTGAAAATACGGAGAAAACGAATTTTCCCAGATATGAGACTTAGTTAGATCGATTTTTCGCCCCCGTAAACCCCTATATTGCAACTTTCATCGAAATCGTTAGAGCCGTTTTCGAGAACGTGATTACAAATATATATATATAAACAAATATAGCTCGTTTAAAAGTATAGGATAATAGATACAAAAAAATGGGCGGGTTTTAATTTTTTATTGTATTCTTTCAGACCTCATCTAAATTAGGTGTATCAGAGGCTGCTGTTTGCAAATTTTTTTTTTCTTTTGCGCTATCGATGACGGAAGTATGAGTTTCCTAACTCTTTTAATTACAGATGGTTTTTCCTTCAGATTTTTTTGTTATTTTAATAAGTTTAGCCGCAACTCAATATCAATATACGAGTATTACAGGGGTGTTCGATTTTATCTGATGAATAGGTAATATATATGCGAATATATCAGCGATTAATGGTTACAATACGTAACCATATCTCCTATCGGAAATCTCAGGGAACATCACAATCACGGATAGGAAGTAGAAGATATATAAAGGCATTATGCCAAGCTCATTGAAATCACATGATATGACTAAGTTATTAATCCTGAGTATGAGTTCATTACGATCTTTAATTAATTTGAGCGTGGCCGAAATTCAGTTATTGTTGGCCATGACCTATTTGGAATAATACCAATATCGCGCAATACTTATGCAATTCTATGAATATATAAATGTGAAAGCATTTTTGCATAATTTATCTCATTTGAGGAAAAAAACTCTATTTAGATAATTTTCTACGTCTACAAGATGCAACATAAGGAAATTACACTATGACTGTTATGAAAAAACGCGGATGTGGTTTTTATTACTTCATCAAGTTCATTTTGATTATTATATACGTTTAATTACATTTTGTTGATGTTTGCGCTATACTGACATCAAAAACAGCAGTTACTTAGACGGTCATAAAATAATGCTAACAGTTACCTTCTTAACATATAAAGCAGTTAGTAAAGCCTACACAGAATACTAATATGAATTTGGAACTATACGAGTATGTTTCTTGATGTAGAAGTGAAATAAGAAAGGTTTTCGAAAGTCCACTCACGAGCAACTCAAACGGGGGATTAAAGTTTGTATGCAAACGAAGTCGCGGGACTTTTTGCTCGTCTCAATAGATAGCCCTGACGGAAACGTCAACAAAATAATGTAAGCAATGCGGAATTTAATTATAGAGTCAAATTGGCTCAGTTCTACAGACAATCCGCCGAAAATTATGTAATTATGCATGACATGGAGCTGCTTTGATGTGTCTGTCCATATATAAACAAAGATATAGACTGGTACGCGGAGTTACAACTTAAATAAGAAGTAATAAGAAGCTATCGTATTTCGAACTACATATATAATATTTATTTGCTTTTGGTTAGGCAATCGGAGGCCATGACATTTGTATTTGGTGACAATGGATTGAATTACATTACAGAAGTGGATAGGAATTCGCCTAGTATTGATTACTATGCTTTCATGCAAGTGCGTCTATCGGCAGATTGTCAACAGCTTTTAATTCTACAAAGATAGAAGAGTGAAAAGTGGAAAGTAGTGGAATACATTTATTTCTAAATTCACAGATACAGAAATGTCTCTAGTTCAAAGGCCTCGGAAGGAAGTATTAATATTGAGGTCATAAGAAAAGCTGCTGGTTGGACTCAACCTTTTCTCTCTTTTATAAGTGAACAATAGTTATTGATCCTAATGTTTTTGCACAAGCTCTATAGAGAGTGGTTGTTCATAAAACTTATTACATTAAAATTTAATAGAATGAATGAATTCCCCATTCAAGAGAATAAACAAATCTTTTAAAGTTTTGTTTGGTTGTAATGTTAATGACCTTAAATATAATGCAATTATGTTCTAATCAAAGTAGTAAATAAATAGTAACAGGTGTCCATAAACGAGCAACCATTTAAGTGCGCTTGTCGTGCAATTGAAAGCGAAAACTGAATAACTACCACAATAAATCGTAGACACTTTGCTCACCACATGGCTTGCTATGACTGCTATTAATTCTCACCGCTTATATATGTTAACTTCTAGATATAAAACGTTTTATTTTATTAAATTACGGGTTATTATTTAAAGCTATTCCTTAGTAATATTGTAGAAATTTCATAATATGACATTGTCAAAATCTCAAGAACAGATTTATATCTATCTTTCTAAATCAATGACGTCCTAAGTATATTGCATAACAATGTTTTTCGCTACCGTGTGTACGTTTGTCACTTACTGTGCATTAGATACACATGTAAAGATAAATAGATACGCACTTGGGGCGATAGGCCGTTGAAAAGATTAAGATAGATCTTTCAAGTTAAACTTAATCTAGATTCTAAAAATAAATACTTTTCCTTAAAAGATAATTTATGTGTTTATGAATGCTAGTCAGGATCGAAGTCCCTTTGAAGCCCTTATTACGTCAATGGACAAGTCATACACTAATGAGTAACGACAATGTAACAAGTTAACCAATACAGGAAAAGTCACTAACGTCACACCTTAGCATAATCATCAATACCATAACAAATATAAAATATAGTAAACCAAACATACATTTTTATATGTTGATAGACTGCAAGCAGAAACAAATACGTTGATTAAAATATTGTCATTCAAATACTCAGATATTGAGATAGAACAAACAGTTTAGATATCAATGATAACATTGACAATGATATTAGCTATATTAAGTCAAGTTTATGTTAAAACTACGAGTATAAACGAATAAAATGTATAATGAAACGGAGACGGTGAATCATTCACGTAAATATTTTTTAGAAATTTTTCGCATTGAAATCCAACGGATGGTCTAGGATAGTTTAAAAATGTTATAGATTTAGATACTCATTGTTTTGTACACTTCCTTTGTTATGAACAGTGATAATTGAAAGTAAAAATCGATCGACAAAAACAAATCTGAAGCAAAGCGTGAAGCAACAGTTGTTATCTTTCATCAAATTGTTATCGGTGTATTACATAAATTAACAACGTAATATTCGTTTAATGTTTTGTTAGAATTATCATAAACATATCCTAAAATGTGCATGCAACGAATTGTATTAGGACAACATTGTTAGTAGCATATAAAGTTCGCAGTGCTTGATTACTCACTATCAGATTGTTTCATTTTTGGATAGCGTTCTTGGAAACGATTGCTATTAATAGTTAGCACTTATAAAGGTTGCTTTCCTTGCACGTGTAAAATTGTACAGGAAAAGTTACTCACATAGAGAAACATTGGAGTTTTTTTTTAAAGTAGTTGCCAAGTAGTTGTAGTAGTAGTGGTGCATAAGAAACCACGCATTGATACTATGCGCTGCGATTTGAAATCGCCTTTTCATAGTGCGAAAATGAGGAAAACATTTTAATGATATTGGGAACTGGGAAGATAACGTTTTGAGAAAAAAAAACTATGTTTTCTGATAGTTAATGTTTAAAACTTGTACAGTTAAAATAAGTAGTTATAAATAAACTCGTCATTCATTAATTACCGCCGTTTTTAATTCTGCGTTTATCAAATATATCTAATTAATCAGTCAATAATTTCAAGTCAATACCACTCCATATGTTAATATAGGTGTTAATATTTCTGTGATTTATTTGTTTAATTATGGCCAAATATACGTATACATCATTGCAACCAACAAGTAATTCTACGAAATGTCTCATACAGACAGATTTATTAAAGTACATGAGAACAAGTGTAATGTTCCACAAACTTCTCGACAAGGTTACCAGCACGAAATTAAGTGAAAAGTCAAATTAAAATAGCTTCGCTCCGATCAATATTTGTTATTTCCGATTATATAACTGTCCCAGTTCCGGATTGCCTCTCACACTGCTGAGCCAGTTCTTAACAAATGCTTTTAGTATTACGCGATACACTCCTGTCTAGACAAATAAAATAAATAAACTATAATGTATAAAACGTTTGTTGTTGCAGAGTTGGTACGTAATTAGGTGAGCAAAGTACTCGCTAAATGTGAATATATATTTATCGACAAATAATAGGATGGCTTGACTCATAAATATCTTACATTGTGCAATCTTCAATTATCTTTGTGAGTTAATTAAATCAATATCGAGTTGAAAAATCTGAAATGGTTAATTATATAGTTCTCCTGTTCTTATCCCAATTATTCCTTTTCCATACATTTCCATCGGCCGTCAGCTCAGTAGGTATTCACCCATTCTGCCATTAAATATCATGTTTCACACAATCCATCCATCGTTATTCGGTCTCCCTTTGTACCTAGAGCTACAGAAGAGTGAATTGTTTCGCGATAAAAACAAATGCTATTTGCCCAAAAATAAACGAATTAGATTGTCGCAATCCAGTAGCATTGCGAATCACGTTGACACTTCTCCACATATTTTCCGGGTGACGGTTATCTGTGCTAATGGCATACTGGAAGAAAGATGTTACGAAACTGTGATGTGATGCTTAGGTAAATGAAGTGCCGACGTGATCTGCACGCTAAGGTGGTGGTGAGGAGTGTATTACGTATTCAGTGCGGACATCCAGATTCTAAGTAACAGAAAAGCTATATATGTATGTATTTATAAAAAGAACATCTGCTGCTATAAGTTTTAAATTATCATTGATCGTCACATCACGCGCGAAGAATTCTCTGTCTTCTTCGAAAAGTTATTATTTGTGTGGGTTTATTTACCAGCGTACAAACATGACGTTGTTAAATTTAGCACAATAAAAAAGTTAATGTCTCTATTTTAAACTGTCATTCAGCTAATCATAGGCTAAGTCCAAGTTACGCCGCATCACGTGGTACTCAGCCATCCATAACGAAACTATATGTCTCGAAAGCAACTTCTCCGATTTACAAGGCCTCGTCAGATCCATCAGCCATCGGCCATATACAGCTCCAAACATTTCCAGTTTCCATTTCATGTTTACATTATCAGAGATTATACGCCTCTCGGTCATATGCCAGTAATGCTATATCGTGAATCGCTCCACAGATTTTGATGCGGTCGTCACCGATTCATTGAACAGTCTATAAACAAAACCTGTGTGGCATGTAACAAAGGCGTCGACAGAGGAGTCACTGTCGTCTGCACATCACTCCGATTTACTTGTTTTTACTTTATGTGTGTAAACACATTATATACATACAATTCGTCTTGTTTCCTTTAGGTATTGTCTCCGAACAGCTTTGAATATTTATAAGTCTGCTCGGCTTTTGTGCGCGTGAGCACCACGTAGCTGGTAATTCACCTATAAAATTTTATTGCTGCCTTGTTTGTCAATTGTCATATGTTAATAAAGCGCCAGTCAATTGTTAGGTCAATATTGTTATCGGGTACGGCAATAAGTGCCTTATTCATTTCATGTTTTGTTATAGTTGATCTATTAACAGCATCTGTAGATGTGTATCGAGGTACTTTAACTACAATTACACAATACAATTCCCTAAGCTTACCGCAGTACCGTCCTTTGTTCGGAATCAGCCATTAGATCCCGTGCATCATTCAATGTCATTATAAGCTACACGGAATAGAGAGATATACTATACATTCAAGTATTTCAAGGTTACAGTCGGGCGGAGGTGGCGCAATTCGTGCAAGAATACGAAAAGTAGTCGACGTGTGCGTAGCTCTACCAACGATTTATGTTCCCAGTGTACCCACTCATAGTGCGAGCTTGCGGTCTACAAAGTACGTTTTGTACTAAAGAAGCGTTTTATAGGCCATTGAATAAACAGTTCAATTAATAGGTATTAATTTGCTCTGGTCGTCCCTGAAGTTCCATTCTGACGATTTTCCTCATTTTCATTCCGTAAGATTTGTATCTTCTTCTTTTCAGTAAATTCTTACTTGTTGGTATTACTCTGCCTGAAATTGGCATCTAAGTAACTTTAACTGCGCGTTGCAATGTCGCTGTACCGCTGGGATCACGACTTCTTTTAATATTTAAAATCTTGTTGACCGTCATACTTATCACACATGCCTGCTATATGTTCAACTTGGAATACCTATTTACCTATCATAAGTAATTATTATTGTGTCTGTACAATTCTACGACACAATTTTAATTTCCTACTTTTTTGAGCTTTTAGTTCATTTAAGTATTGTTTTCCACGTAAACCGATCACTTAATACGGAATGGAAATAAATCCTTACCTGTCGTAATAAGCATATTATTGCGTATTATTGCACTGTTCACATATACCTACCTAAATATGTTTGTGATAAGTACTTACATATTATTATTTGTGAATTGAATTGGAAAACCTGATACGTCCCTTAAGTTCTTCTTATTAGTTTGTGATATACCTAATAACTTCTTTTTGGAGAATAAGAAACTAAAAATTCGAACATGGCTCATGGCTGGTCGTGATTGATGCATTTGTTTCGAGACAAATGAATCTGTCTCGAGCAGTGGATCGCCGGATCGATGGAAAGCGCTGTCTGTCGGGACTGCGCAAAACGCACGTCGAGGTCAGCCGCTTTTGCCTCTTTCTTATATTAAGGCCAGGCTCCAACACGAAGTTTTTTGAACCACAGTTTTGTTGCAATGAACCTACAATTTGTAGAGCCTTGGATTTTTCAGGTTTTGTGTAACTACTTACCTAATATTTGCATGGTCTATAAATCTTTTTTCTTGTTCTGACTTTCTCACCTATTTGGTATGCGGAGTGTGGTTAAACTACACGTTATCTGTATCTACATACATATTAATTTTCTAGAGGTGTGAATGAACCGCCATTTTCCTTATATCTTCCTTCTTCCTCGAATACATTGAGCTATGCATGCACCAAACATTACAACGAAGCTTAACAAAAATAACACCTACATTCATTGACATTAAGTACATAATTATGTAAATGCAGAGAGATATTTTTTTATTTAGGTAATTTCACAGTAAAGGTTTGAATGGTTTTGTATCTAATTTGAAGTGTTTTTTATCCGTTGTCTTTACAATGAGACATTTTTAGTCCCTCTTTTAACTGTCACCGCCATCGCCATGACTGCGCGCACTAACGTGTGAAATCGTCTTCGCCTTAACAAATTGACATATATAGCGAAAAAAGGCAGCCAGGACGCTTGCGCCGATGAATCAGATACACACCCATTCTGATGACTGTAAGAAAAACTCAAAGTTATTTTATGTCAATATTAACTTTGGTTTATGCTAAGGGCTAAAAGAAAAGGCACCTAACCCTGAACGAACGTCTGCAAACATTAAGTACTATCATTTAATTTAATCAAAATAACCAAAAAAAAAATCTGTAAAAGAGTTTTTGTACGAAAAACGGAATCTAAAAAATCTAATCTTAACGCCACAACCGATTACAAAAAAATAACTAAATGTTAATAGCGGTAATGACATTGAAATGTTAGATAGTGACTTATTATGCTACAGAATAACATATGCATAAGCTTGCAGATGACCAAGCATAATCGAAGACACTGTCTAGACTTGAAAACATAAGAAGATGATGTTACAAATTCTGATTAGCTTGCTAAAGCGCCACTTCGATTAACTTGAATTATGAATGCAAGAGTTGCAAGTCATAATTACTGCCAACATAATATAATCATTAAAGTGATTTATTGCACTACTGCACCTTACTAGTCTATACTTTAATATGAATTTGGAAATGTGTATTTAGTTTATTCAGAAAAACTTGAACAATCGAATCAATGTACTCCGTCTGGCATTATCCTGTGAAAAATCTTAATTTAGTTTTCTAAAAAGGTGTAATTATTTATTACATTTGTACGTGTTAGGTGATCAGTGTGATCACTACTGATCACGTACAATATTACGAATATTGTTTAGTTCAGTGAACTGAGAGTTATATATTGGAATTGTAGGTGTGACGGCGGTGATGCAAGATTACGCAAAAATATTACGAGACTGATTGACCCGAAAGAAATGCTAGCTGATGGACGTACCTAAGGCTACCCTTCTCTCTTGCTATGTAAACAATAACAGCATTATCTTCATAATGCCTTAAAAATGAGATAATCAATACGATACCCAAATCCACTGTTTATGTTAACGTGACGTCACAGGCACGACTGTTCACAAAATCTACGAAAAAAATGCAAAGTAAACGGTATAAGTTTTCGAAAACAAAACGTCACAATATTTTGACATTTTGGCATTGCGTCTGCTAGCATTGCAGAAGATAATACTTACTTGCATACAACTATCATAATTGTTGCGGTTTCGTCAGACAGGACGCCCAGCTTAGCGGCGCGGTGTGAATTTGCATCATCTGTTTATGATCAGCCTTCGACCTGACCAAGGTTGAGATGGGTAAGGTGGCTAGTTGCGACATTTTAAATAGATTTTGGGAAGCTATTAAAAGTAATTGCGCATATCACATATTGTTTTAACGCAGCCGCCGTAACCGTCCGAGGATCTTTTAAAATGCCAATGTAGAGCGTCCAAAGCACATTTACACGATATAATAGGGATGATGACTAAAATTTTCTTTTTAGTCCGTCACGGAGATTATTAATAAATATTGGACACGTATTTTATCTAAAGATTTCGGCGATACATTGCGTTAAAATTTGTCATGACGTCAAGAGTACCTATGTAGATTTTATACTTAGGTACTTGTGACGTAGCGAACCCCACTCGTCAACTTAAAATACGTTTTATCTAAGTCTTTTTATTAATATGATAAAGCAAAAAATACGTGTCTAATATTTTTTTAGTTAGTAGGTATCTGACTGACTAATTACAATTTCTTTTTTTTTACCCAGGCATCATCCCTTTTACAGCACAGGCTAGTGCACAATAGATTATTACACTTTTCACATACATCGAGTTGCAGTAATTTCTTGTGTTTATTTTTTCCAATAAATAAAGTAACAAAGCGTTCACATAAAAATCAGCCCCAGATAATATCCACAGATTGCCTCTGAAAAAGAAAATTTATTAGTTCGTTGATACCTATCCAAAATGCAAGTTCGTTTACCGAAATGTATTCGTATAGTAGTATTCTTATCTGCCATCTTGAAAGTAAACAGAATAGTATATTTTGCTCGGAAAATGCAGCGAAGAAACATTGTAGAAAATCATAAAAGCGGCACTATCTCGCTGTGCAGGCAAAATTTTAAGGTAACAGAAGAGAAATGGCTTCTGTAAGATCTTTTTTCGCGTGGGCGAGTATGTTACACGGCGCATAACTGAATGGGTTTATGTAAATACTGTATGTAATGTAATGTATCGACACACATCATAAATATCTTTGTTATACAATTTCTTGCAAAACTGCAATTTTCGTCTGTACACTAGTATTATCTACCTACGAAATGGGATGCTGAAATTCTTTAATTTATTCTGCAAACCTTTTAGGAAAACATGCGACATGAAATCTGTGTAATAGGTTGAGTAGTTTCCGCGTTATGTTGGCGGTTACTTCATACATAGCGGGACCGTTAAACAATTTCGTGATATAATTATCTTCGTTTCAAGCCTCGTACAGATTGGCGCGACGCGACAGCGCGACGCGATTCTAACAAAACAAGTTTCAAACTTCTATGAAAACTTGACAAATAAACTTTACTTTCTAAGAAAACTTAACTGTAGAACATTTACCTGTGTCTCGTTGCGCCGTCGCGTCGCGCCAGTGTGCACGACGCGTTAAAACTAAAGTTGCTAATGTAATTCCAAGTTAGAAGCACCTAAAGCCCCATTTCAAATAAGCGAGAAGCTCTTAAATGTAGATTATAATGTATTCAAATCGTGTATCAGTGTGGACGCTGTTATTAGTCTGGTCCGCCGCCGCCTGAAAAATATTTCAGGCGAGTTGGAACGGAAGGCTATAGTTTTCACATTTCACAAGTTGTTCTGTGCTCTCGAAATAGGAAGTCGGTAGGTAACCTACTCGTTTTTTAAGTTGAATCTGTAGTATTATTTGCACTAGAAGTTATGAGATATGGTACCTGACCAAGGGAGGCTTTGTCAAGGATTAAGCGCTCAGATTAGATTATTTAAATTAAACTATGCCTCGAATGGGTCTGCCAGAGAAAGTAGGTTACCTCTTTATTTATATTTGACTTTCATAGTAGGTGAATAAGTTCGTATGGTAAAATTGTTAAAAAAACTCAATATCAAGAGAGCTTTAAACATGAAACGTTGTTTCCTGTTTATTTGTTTAACCTTTCGATGGTTTGTTATAGATTTTATCGTTTAAATGAATATTTGATTAATAATTTTCTTCTTTATTTAAAATTCCTTCACGATTACTATCTCTATAAAAAAAATAAGTTAACTTAATTTTGATATACAAAAATATTCTACAGCCTCACAGTTTTTTTTTTTTAAATGTTTTCAAATCAATGTCACAATTTTTTAATAGGTAATTTTTTTTATAAATATTGATGGATAAACGATAAAATCTATAACTAACCACCGAAGGGACCCAAATACATACATAAAATCGTTAATTGCGGCCAATATCGGTTGAAACAATTTAACAACACACAAGGTTGGTAGTATATTGTGAATAAATACCTACTCCAATTACATAATTAAATAAATAGGTGGGTACATAAGCTCAATAACAAACCTTTGTTAATACATAGGTACCTAGATATTTACGGGCTTCAGACACGTAAGGCGAAGTCACGAAAATACATCCTATTCATTATGCAGTTAGATCTTAAGCTACGGTTTTAGAAATAAATTCTTAAAAGATCACCTATAGAGAATAGTAGATTATTAACCAAGGGGATAAAGCAGTCTCTTCTGTCGCGGGTGACGATTTAAATCGCGAGCGTAACGAAGGACTCGAGGTTTACTCCCGAGCGTAGCGAGGGCGTTAAAAACTTAAATCACGAGCGAAGCGAGGGATTTAAGACGAGTCCTGAGTGTAGCGAGGGATTTAAGTTCTCCCAAGACTAAGACAGCTTTATCACCGAGGAAAATACTCTACTTTTCGTACCAATTGCGAAAAAATTAACACAATAATAATATGAGATAAGCATTTATTAAAAATAATGACAATTAAAAGTAAAAGTTAACAGTCGAAACATTGGTCCAATTATTGATAGAGAGAGTTACATTTTTGTTTGGTACATTTATTGTTGATGAGTTGATTTGAGTACGGTATCGTGAGTTACGGACGAAGATAAGATGCCGGAAGTTGATGGTTGTGGCTCTGATGGATTAAGTTTTATATTTTTGTTAATTTGACTACTTAATATGGTTTTATTCGCCATTGAGCTTTCGATATAACCCTCAGCTACTCCATCAGAGCTCCAACCACCGTGTCTTTTTATTGACGTAATATCCGCCCCTGAATCCGCCAAGAAAGTCGCCGAAGTTCTTCTAAAGCAGTGACCGGTGTAGAGTTCAACATCTTTAAGTTTTAAATATTTAGCAATTTCCTTTGGCATATTGCTAATTTTATTTTTGCCGATGGCTCGTCGAGCACATTTCCCATTCCGATAGTTTATAAAAAATCTATTGTTTTCCATGTTGGTGGGACGTATTGCTTAGTATTTATGAATGATTTTAGTATATTGTCCTTGTACAATGAATGACCGATTTTTCTTTGTCTTAGTTTCCTTTACATTAATCAGCAGCAACTCATTGGAATGATTTTCAACGTCCTCCACCTTTAAGTTTACAAGTTCACATCCGCGGCAAGCACCATTGAGTCCAAAAATTAAGGCCACCTATAACAAAGATAAAAAACTGGTAAATATATAGAATAATTACCATTACTAAGATACGAAATATTCATAGTTAAATCATGTATAGGTACTTACTTTTGTGGCCAGAAAAATTTCGTCAGGAGCTTCATTAAGAAATTTTTCCACATTTTGAGTCGTAAAAACTTTAGACTTCTTTGCGCAATGCCCTTCTGATTTTCTCTTTAAAAAAACCAGTAATTTCGTGAATCTATTTATTTCAATGCTGTGTTTGATGCTTATTGTAGCTTTCAGTTTTGAGTATATGCACCAAAGTGTATTCGGATTCATTGTCTTGGATAAATAATCAAAATAGACAAGAAGTACTGATTCTGAAATTGATAGGCCATTCGCACTTCTCCACAGAAAATTCTTCATAAGTTTTTAAATAATTTTCCTTGGATTTAGTTGGAAGCAAATTATTTATAATTACGGCAGCATTTGCACTGATGGAATCCGACAATTCACTGTCACTGTCGCTTTGATTTAACATCGTAACGTATTTTTAGAACATTAACTTATTTATAAAAATAAATTAAAATAAACTTAACGTTTATGTATTTGAAGAAAACAAAAACGCGGCAAATTCCTAGACTAATATGTTTTTGTCAGAAAAGCAAAGTCATCAAGCTTATACGGCCTCGTCGGTTTTCGTAATTTTATTTAATAATCATAACTGCATAATAAATGCGTATTCCTTTTTCAAAAAGATGTATAATGCTTTATATACAAACTCAATGGTGTAAACACAGATGTAGTTCAGTATAAATTTCGGTAAGTATTCCTAATTTAAATCACATTCTTCCCCTAGAGGATGAATGAAATTCAGTACAATTTTCTTTCCCTGTTTTTAACAGATTAAAAATGACTATTGTTATGTTCGCTTTTTGTGGCATAGAATGTCACTTTTTTGAGCAAGTGGTACGAAAAATACAATATCATAACTACTTTCTTACTTTTTCGTGTGGTTAGTGACTAACCTGGTGTCAGAGTTTGGAAGCCGCCCATGGGCCGCTGACTTGGCTTCACATGCCGTAGGGAAATATCTCTCAGGCATACCGGTTTCCTCACGATGTTTTCCTTCACCGTTTTTGAAGCAAGTGATAATTATGAATAGAATACGCACATGAATCCGAAAAGTCAGAGGTGCGTGCCTAGGGTTCGAACTCGAGACCTACTACACTCTACACTAGTCATTATAACTTAAAAATACATAAAGCTGATTCTCGTAGTGGGTTAGTACTATGACAAAATTACATTAGGATTTCATAACAGTTTTAGCAAAACGGTAAAAACAATCCACACAAAACTAAGTGCACGACGTCGTACGAGTGTCATGTAGGTGTGTATGATTTGAGGGATTACAATACATCTTAATAAGCATAACGGAACTGAATGAACAAACTTAATTTACGAGATAATCAACTAATGGTATCAAAGTATCAAACTTATAGTGCCATCTTGACATGTTTGTGAAATTAATTCACATATTGTGTTTTGGAAAGATTCTATTATTTTTGGCTGACGTGATGCTAAGTAGTCTCTAAAGTTGGCAAAGTTGTTTATTTCATACTGGATTTTGGCCACGATATCGCACTAGTCTACATATTGTACAGTTAGCAAGAAAACGGACATATTTAACAAAAAATATAAAATGACAATAGATCCAACTAGCTACTTATGAGGATCAAATAACTCTATCTGGCTAAGTGAGGTAAAAAAGACAGAAATCTCGATAAACATTTCCCTTATATTTAGGTTCTTTATCTCGTATACCTTCTGAGTTAAAAATAAGCCTACCTAGGTATTTAATATTTCATGGCAGTCTTTTTTAAGCATTTTCAACGAGAACATTCCAAACTTTTAATAATTTTTATGTAGTTTTCCAAGTAACGCATCTGCCTTGAAAACACCAGCTGCTACAGATGACACAGCTAAACGCTTTGACCTACAAACTCCTTAGTAAAAACCCGTTTACCTTAAAATTCACTTAGCATTATTTCTCTAACCATATTCAATTGTTTTCTTCCAGGCACCGGCGCCATAAATGAATTCGACTTCTCTCTGACACCTCTTCTGACATGCTGTGGTTTCTTCATCATGTACTTGGTGGAGGAACTGGTTCACATGTATATCCACTACAGGGAGAGGAAGAATGGCCAAGTGGCTCCTCTTGTGAGGAACCTCAGTGTGCGACAGAGCCGAAGTGGAGTCACAAACGGAGAGAAGAGCCCCAACAACTCCACCGCAGATCTTGTTGAGCCAAAAAAGGTAATATTTTGTCGTTTTTAGCACGTTTCTAAACCGAGGTAATTAATCTCTTAAAACGTGAATTTAAATGTTATGCCAAAGTGATTAATGTATCCGGTCCATATTTATACGCAAACGAGTGATTACGAGTGTTTCCCTGTTATTATGTAGCTCTAATCTAAATTATCTCAAAATGTTTTGTTCACCACTAGCGGACGGCTAATTTGACTAAATACAATTTTTCTAGGACCCTGAGAGTCATCACAACCACCACAATGGACATTCCCACCACCACAGCCACATGCCAATGAACGTTGGAGATGATGTTACTTCTGCCCTCAGAGGATTGCTCATTGTCCTCGCTCTTTCTATCCACGAGCTGTTCGAGGGTTTGGCTGTCGGTTTAGAATCCAGCGCATCTAACGTCTGGTAAGAATTATTTCATTTTTGTTTTAAGATTACTTGCGCTATCTATTATCGAGTAGCGTGACTTTTTTTAGTACTACATAATACTGGTACTTGATCATAGATGGCGCTTTTTACCATTTTAAAGTATATTGACAAATTTTGTTTTGACTCACTTCCAGTTCCATATTTTAATTTTGTTTAATTTTATTATTTTTCAGGTACATGTTAGGAGCCATTTCTGCCCACAAGCTCGTGATTGCCTTCTGTATTGGTGTGGAGCTCATCGCTACACGTACGAAGACTTGGCTGACGGTCGTGTACATCACTACTTTTGCTATTGTATCACCCTTGGGTATCGGTATCGGTCTCCTGCTGGTAGGAGGTCAAGGAGCTGCCGCTGCTGGGCTTTCCTCCGTGGTGCTACAGGGACTTGCTTCAGGAACCCTGCTCTACGTCATCTTCTTTGAAATCTGGAAAGGCGATAGAACGGGTATCTTGCAATTCATCGCATCTGTTGTTGGATTCTTCGTCATGTTCGGTCTGCAATTGCTGAGTAAGTATCTACAAATTTTTAATTTAAAATAAATCACGTCACATTATTATCCTTATAGTTACAAGAATAAAAACGGGGCTTTTCCCATAATATTATTACTATACTGTATGTTACTATAAATAATCTATATTTATTTATAAGTTTACTCATTTTCCTTTTTCTATTTTCAGCTCCACACTCCCACTCGCACGGCGGCGACCACGGCCATAGCCACAACGAAAGGAAATAGCTTGAAGTTGAAACAAGAGCTAAAACTTCATAATTACCACGTATTTCTTCCACGATGATAACTATGTGAATCAGACTTACTGATAAGTGTTGACCAAATGACAATATTTTTGTATGTGATAAATTATGATGAGTACATAAACATTTAGTATAAGATTAGTAGTTTAAACTACATTGTATGTATTAAGAAAAACTTTAATTTAAGAAAAAGATGCAGGTTACAGGAAAGAAAGGCTCAGTAAAATATTATTATTGTTAATTTCGGATACTCGCTTTACTTTAGGAAATTAGTGTTGCCATTAGTCGCTATAACTCAATCCCTAGATGCCGCTTATTGCAAATACGAGCACTAGCGAGATTCCGAAACAAACGAACTTTCTAGTCATCAGCTATGCATAATAATACTTTATTTAGTTTTGTTTCAATATTAATAAAAGAAAAGAAAGAAAACGTTTATTTGGACACAGTTCGTGAAACACAAAATACAAACAAAGTAAAATTTTAGTACTATTTTAACAACCAACCTAGAAGCAAATAATTAGCAGTACACTATGAATATTGTTCCACCATGTGCTACGAATTCAAAATTCCAAACGTGTGAGGATTTCAGATGTTTTTGTTATCTATTTGTAGTTTAGATAGTTATGCCCTTTAGAGTATATTTGATTGGAGCTAGACAGCTATTAATTAAAACATTTTGAGATAGTAACTACTTAGCGTACCATATCTATGTTAGTCTCGTTCGATGAAGTACAATATTTTCACCTACTTTAAGACTAGTACTTAAACTTATTAGATTTTTTAAATATTGTCACAAATAACTTATACCAACTATAAGTTATATTGTTATAAACTTATAATAACTATAAGTACTTAAGTTGTGTAATCACACTAATCACTGAAACATAAGTTTCTTTATGTTTCAGTCCAGTTAGTAGGTGTTTGTCTGTCTGTGATATTGAGAAGCAGGAGGAAGCAGTTCAATCGGATGGGCCATAAAATTAATAGTTACTTAGTTTTAAATGCATAAATATTAACACAATCGATGTAGAAACGTCCTTAATACGTCAATTATCTAATAACATTCACTATGTACCTACCAGGTCTACATTTTTATTATTGATGACCTGTGAAAATTATCGTCTAGAAACATTCCTCTGTACCTCCGAATGGATAATTTACTCTCTAGTATCTAGGTTACTAGGTATGTTTCTATATACTTAATGCATTTTGAACAATGTTATTAGACTATTAAAATTATGTTGGGGTATGGAGAGACGTGCTGTGTAAGTACTTTAATAAATTATTTTTAAACTGTACACTAACTTATGCAATTTTATAAAAGTTTGTATAATAAAAACCATAAATAATTTAAACATTGTTTGATTACTGTACATTGTACACCATCTCGTATTTGCTTCGGATTCTCCAGCAAGATTGCAGTAAAAGTCCTTTCCTGTCTGATAAAGTGTCAAAGAAAATGATTTCAAAACTAGTCTCCAGTCTGCACTGCCAGCAAAGTATCAAACTTGGTATCTTAGACTCATGGCAGATGCAGAAATGGCAAAGGTTTGAAGTCCCGATAAAAACCCCCACCGACACCACGAGGCAAAAGGGGGTGTGTGGTGTTTAAGTAAAGCTATCTACCAAAAGAAAATGTGGCCACAGGCAGGCCTAATATTTCACAGGCATGTCGTTTGCCCTAGGTTGAAAGACAATCAAACTGACAATGATTCGGATTCAAAATAACAAATCGGTAGATTTATTTAAGGGTGTGGTAATGTGCTTACAAAAATGCGAACAAACGGTTTGTATCCGTTGTGTTTTTGATAATGCTGAATGTACAATGGCTATAGAGATGTGTCCCTCACTCATGAGGTGCCTCGTTTGAGGTACTCGTGATCGCAAATTGAAAGAGTTACTCGAATTTAGAGATGTGTCCCTCACTCATGAGGTGCCTCGTTTGAGGTACTCGTGATCGCAAATTGAAAGAGTTACTCGAATTCCAACATTGAACCACTCGAACGAACTCACTTAAAAATTGACATTGACAATATTGACGCGAGTACTCGCGAGTGAGTATTGAGTGAGCTTAGTGAGTGAATAAACCGACTTTCATAATTGTACAGAATTTATAGAATGAGTTCGGCTCGTGAGGTGAATGCATCGACGTACGACTCCTCGCTTCAAATGAGGGGTACCTCTTGAGGACCTCGCGAGGTAAAATGAGGTACTCCCTCAACCTCATATAAAAATGATGAGTTACTCATCACTACTCGAATTTCAACATTGAACCAACTCACACGTTCACGCGTCCTCACTTAAAAATTGACATTGACATTAGTGACGCGAGTACTCGCGAGTGAGTATTGAGTGAGCTTAGTGAGTGAATGAACCGACTTTCATAATTTGAATACATCGACGTACGACTCCTCGCCTCAAATGAGGGGTACCTCTTGAGGACCTCGCGAGGTAAAATGAGGTACTCCCTCAACCTCATATAAAAATGATGAGTTACCCATCACTAAATGGCTAATACCATGGTATAATAATAAACTTCGCCAATACCTATACGATTCATTGATGGCTGTCCTTTTCACACCTGCTCCAAACATATTGCTGTTCTGCTGTCATTGTAGCTGTCAAGCTTGTCAAGGTCAAGTCAAGTGAAATTTTTTTTTTTGACAAATGACAATTACTAATTTACCAGTACGTGTTTTTATCGTAGCTGCTCTTTACAAAATAAATAAAACTCGAGCGTGAACGTTTATGTCTCAGCATTTACAGTTACAGCAACACATCTTAATATCTCAGAATCACCTGGATTTGTTAAAAAACAGGTGGGTAACAACACTTTTACGTAAATACAGCTTCCTCTTCTCAGACTTAACAAATTATATTATGTAAATCATTTTGATAAATGTTAATTAGTAGTTAGAAAGTGAAATGTTACGTATGATATAACAAGTTGAAAGGTGAAATTGTTATGTGGTGTGGCCTTGCGCTGCGTGCGTCTCAGTTGCAGTCGAGTAGGCGAGCGCTAATAGAAAGTGTCTAACAGTTGGCGTTCCCACTGATACTTTAGTTTTTCAAGACTTATTGTTATCGTTGCATTTCTCTAAGTGTGTCGCAATGGCTTTGTTACTCGGTTCTGCTGTTTGTTTATCTGTGCCTGATTGTAAGTTCTACATTTTCTTTGAACTAGTTTACCCAATTGTAAGACCTGAGTTTCCTGTGCTCAATTTATTAAATAAATACTATCAGGTGTTTCCTGAGTTCAATGACTGTTTACCTGGTTGTTAATGAGGAAAATAAATTGTAATACTAACATTGCCTTATTTACAGTTGTATTTGTTTAGTACTATATCAGTTGTTTATCAATTCTGCAGCAGTTGAGCATCGCCCGCTAGCTCGCAGAATGTCGGCTCCAGGTTTAACGTCAGAAGCCCAGATGCGGTACATGCTGCAGTGGTTTGGAGAGTTTAGTGAACTGCAGCGTGAAGATTTCCTACCTGTGTTAGCGGCTGCGCGTGGAGACAAACCTGATCAGCTTGCAGCGTCAATGGCTACCATTACTTGTGATGATAAACCTGTCAGCCTTTTTCAGTGTCGGGTAAGTAAAGTAACTTTTATTAATCTACAAAGTTAGTTAACCTTGCATTAAATAGAAACCTGGGTTCTAATATCAAGTGTCTGTCTGACTCACGGCATGAATACGTGAACTAAACACATTACAAATGACTCAAACATGACGTATTTCAGTTAGACCTTTTACAGAATTACACCTTTTACAGAATTACACCATTTACAGACTTCACTATTTTTAATTTGTTTTTACTAAATCCAGCTCATATTATTATTGTGATATTTTTAGTTTTTCGAACTTCATATCTAAGCAGGTTGAAAACAAAATCCCGTGAACAATATGACCGTATCTGTTACCGCCCTGGTTCTATAGTAGCCAATCATTGCAAGCAGAAATAGTCCTTACGGTATATAGATATGAAGTTATTCGATGTAACATCTCTTATTTCGAAATGTTATACTTGTGGAAAAATACCAAACCCGTTGTCCATCTCATATTTCGAAATATCATTCTTATGGGCAAAACCAGCAAGAGGCTACATATTAACTTTGCATATGCTTTAAAAAAAAACCTATTAATTCATAAAATGTTTGTCTACAGAGGAGTCAGATTTCACACTTTATTCAAAACAAGTTAAAAGCTAATCAAAATAATTACATTCATCATCATCTTTGTTGATGATTCTTGGATATTGATTGTTTTAGTATAATAGTGTATAATTTCAATAATTCATTAATTTTTTTGCGTGATTATTACTTTATACAACAAAAAATAAATATTCCCAGAATAAAATAGTTGCTGAGGAAGCCAAAATTTCCCAATTTATAGATAAATTGATCTCTAATTTGGGATATTATGATATTCCTAAGAAATTTAATTTTGTAGCAGGTTGGGAGCCAACCAATCGGACTTGGTGGTGATGTTATGATTTATTATACTTGCAAGCCGAGGGCCTGAAGAGATTTCCCATCGGCATCTTCTCAGGACCTTTGAGGATGAATGAGTTTCCAAAAAAAGATGATACTTACAGTTACAACTATCTTTTACTTATAAACAGAAGTCTAAGTTCCAACTGCCACATATCTAACTTCAAAAATCATGTAACATCTGTATAAACTTTCATCCTTAATTTAACCTCTTTCAGGGTTGAACTTTCAGAAACCCAGGCAAAATTTCATACTTCTCAGTGAATTTAAGATTTACTTTTTTTTTTTTAGATCCGTAAATTTTTGGTTAGGATTATACTCTAAACATAGACACTTTGTTTAAAATGAATAATTAATTTTATCACTTTTCTACAATGAATTGTGCTTGTGTTGGATTAGATTCTTCTTGTAAATTATTTGGTTTTCCTTGTAGTAGGATAATATAATTCTGAAAAATAGGCATAACCTATGTCAACCACAATCTAAGTATATTGTATGACTTCAATAACTTATTAGTAGTACTTTTCAATATTTTTTCCATTATTCAATAATAAGGAAAAAATATTATGTAGGTTAACAATAAATGTTGTTATTTTTTATCAGCATACCTGAACTAAGCAAGCAAATCAATGTTTTCAGATAAAACTATTCAACGAGTGGTTTCCCACCTGGGCTGAGGAAGACCAAGATAGACTGATCAAGAGTGTGTCAGAAACCGATCCTGAGTTTGGCACAAAGTTGCAAGACATCATGATAAACAAGCCAAAAGTGAACGGCGACCAGAATGGCACCAATGAACTACATTCACCAATTCCTGAGGAAGAAGCTAAGACTGATGAAAATGAAACTTGGAATAACGGAGAAAATGCAGAAGCAGTGGTTGAAGAACCAACTGAGCAGGTATCAGTTCCTGAGAACATTCCTGTTGAAATAGCAGCTGCATCTTAAATGGTTTTTATTTTTGATATTTCTGTCTTTAGTATTATTTCTTCACAAAAAGTGTTTGCCACCTATACATAAATTATGTGTCATAAGAATAGCATTAGGTATATATTGCTTTATTTACAAATGGATTTGACTTGTCTCATGTTCTTGCTGATTTCGAAATGTCAGTTTTATAATTATACTTAACTTTATGAAATGTAAACAAATTCTTGAATACTGAAAGTGTACAGTTTATTGTAACTTTCCAGAAAATATTGGACTATATTTATATATTCGACTGTATTAACGTTGTAAACATTCCATTTAATTCATTCCAAGCTAGAATATTTATTAATATTCAGGTTTTACTCACTCCTAACTATGCTTCTTTGAATGCCTTACTCTTTACTGTCGAATCTCATTTTATATTTTCTATAAAAGGCTATTCATCTTTTAAATCTGTGTTTGGATGTTTTAGTCGCCTATTTTTGTATTTATGGATTATTATATAAGATTATAAGTAGGTTTAAGCTATGTTATTGGGTGTCACAAGCATAAAATGTGTCTGATATTATTATGTAATATGCATATAAATATTGTAAATTATCATTGACTTAAACATCTATCAATTAAAATGTTAACGTAACGTGTATTCACCGAAGTTGATTGAGTGTGTGGCAAGCGAACAATTTTCTAATTTATTAATTAGAAAACATGTGACTCTCGCTACTGTGTCCTATAATTTCCTTCGATGGGTACCGCTTCAGTTACTTACTACTTGCATTCTAATTTGATTAGATATTTGTATTGCTACCTAGTATTAATACGCGTGTTCAGGTAATTGGGTGTGTCTATCAACACCCTGTTCTACTTTAGCGAAATTGTAAAAAAATGCCAAAAGAAAGACAAAGAAAGATCTTTGGAATTCTCGTAGATCGCGAGGTAAAGGAGGAAGTACAAACATAATAATACGTGCCAAGATTTAATGAGTAGGTATATTTCATTCTTTAGAGAAGTATATTTTTCCTATGTTCACAAAAGTAATATATTTCTGTAGTTGTATTCTTTCGTGATGTCTGAAGTGTGAGTGATAGAGCGGTGCTGACGGGGCCGGGGGCCGGGGCGTGACTAGAAGGAGGTCATTTATACATCTAATTATAAATAAATTATTTACTTAATACAAATTTTATTATAATTGTAACATTGTTTTATTAATTCCATGTAGTAGAAAGTTCACCTTATTTTATTGTTAGGACACAATATACAATCTTAAAAACATAGAGAATACAGTGGCAAGATGTACTGTCATGGATGGCACTCATTTGTGACTAAAATCTTACAAAACAATGTGACACTAACGTCAAAATATACTTTATTTCACAGATATAAGTTCTATAGGCATTAACACTTATAAATTAAGTTAATCTCAAGTTACACTGCACTTTAAATTAGTACAATACGAAGTTAATGCCTGTCTTAACAAGTACAGTCAACCGCACGTCAGTAGCAACACTTGTAACCGCCCTCATTGCTTAGAAATAAAGTAGATGTCAAATTCAAATTGTTACCATAGACTTGCAGTTGGGTGTACGCATTGGAGTATAATTAAAAACGTTGTTTAAAATTATGAGACTAAACGTCAAAAAAGTTATGGCTAAGCAGACTTTAATCATTACATTCATTAGGTACTTAACTTTAAGCAACGTTTGTAAATAAACTCCTGTATTTTTACTTCATGTTATAAATTTCAGTCAAACAAATGGTATCTGGAGTTACCTAGGGGCGTAACTTGGATAGGATCCAGTCGATGTATGCGCCGACGCGGGTGTAGACGCCAGGCCAGCCCTGGGTGCCGCAGGGCGACGGCCCGTAGGACACGACTCCTAGGACCATCCAGTTGTTGGCAGAGGGCGCCTGGCCCATGAGTGGGCCGCCGGAGTCCCCGCGGCACGAGTCCTGGCCCGCCACGCCGCCCGCGCATATCTGCGTGTTGTCTATCTGGCGTGTCACGCGCTCATACACTCGTGCGCAGTTGTTTAGGTTCACGATGGGCACGCGCACCTTTAGCTTGACATCAGACTCCGTACCTGAAATTATTTATTTGTATGTTCTTGAATGAGGTCACATTTGATGTAGGTTTTAAGTCAAGCAGAACAAAGCGGGTTTTCATTTAATCAGTGGCAATACGAGTAGTTTAATGTATAGTCTGCTGGTACCTACTGATATTTTATTTATTTATACCAGTCAAATTAAACAATTCAAATAAACCAGCAACATTTTATTGTAGATGCATCATTTGCTATACCGGTCAACTCCCCTAACTTCGCCTGGCGTCCTATGTTTGCCTATAATGAAAAATATTGAATATCTTTTTCATCTGAATTGTATGGCAATCGAAACTTTGAGTTATCATAGAGAGCTTTACGTTTTCATTGTCATACAAGTAAAATGAAACTGATATTACATATTTTTCATTATAGCCAAACAGGATGCGAGGTGAAGTTAGGGCAGTTGACGGTATCAATACATTGGCATATCTGTAAGTTAAAGTTTATGCCACTATTTAAATGTAACGGCTGGCGTAGGTATCGTATTAACAGGCGTAAGCGCTACTTTAACGACTAAACAATCTGGGAACCACTTTCCAAATCATGTTCATTCAATGGTAAACAAACAAAAAAATAAAAAGTGTAAATTTTTGTCCATATATGAGTGCATGTGTGTGTAGTGCAAAAATTGAATTGTGAATTAAAACAATGGAAGGGTATGTTGAATGGATTGTTTAATCTGCTAGGCGAAGGCTACTTGAACGTGGAAGCATGATACGTTAAGTCCAAAAGAACAGAAGACGCCTTAAGAGATTAGTAATAGTGTGGTACAACATGACCCCCACGACGTTGGTAATCGTGGTACCTTGGCATCGTTTGATTGGGTATGAGCCAACCGGCTGAACACTAGCTAGCTAGTGCTAAAAATCCACAGTAGTCTCGTTGGCATAAGCCTACGGGACTACTATGGATTTTTAAAACACACTGCTGAATAATATATCTCAATTTGCAATTCTTATCCCCATTTCTAGTTTACCTCACGATGCGGGCAATCCATAATGTGTTTTCCTTCAGCTCAACTTGGAGCTGCCTATTTGACATGATGCCATGAATTCAGTTCTAAGTTTAGCTAAGGCCCTGGTTCTTTCCATAGCAGAAGAGGTTAGGTTAGGCTCTTTTGGTAAAACGCATCACTAAGCACGCGGGGTGGAATGTAAGCTATTCACATATTTCACTGGAAAGGACATCAGCCCACCTGACAAGTTAGGTCCAGTAGTAAACTGCTGGTGGGAGTTACTGTCGCCCTCTTCTGAAAGCAACCATTGTTAGCCGAACTACTAGATGAATTGGTGCTGGTGCTAAATGCTCTTATTGTACACAGTGCAAGGTTAGTTCAGTTTAACTTTTCGCTTTTGAGACCCGGTAGTACTTACGTGTTTCAGTCTTTCCCCATCCAGCGACTTCCATGTCAAAACCTTCGTAAAAGCTGTTTTTGAGGTCGTTGTTCAGTGGCAAACATATTGGTTTGACGAAGTCTGAAACATTCAACAATGAAAATTTTATTTTGTGAAACATCAATATCGAAAGGTTCGGCTGAGCGACATAGTTATCTCTGACAAAGCTCATTAAATAAGGAAAAAAAAAAAAATCGGTTTGTGGCCAACAAAGCACAGTTTAACGTTAAGACAGGCACGACGCGACGGTGCGACGCGTTTCTGGTAGGACAATTTCCATGAAGTTTGAAATTGTTTAGGAGTCGTGTCGCGAATAGACGTTACGCGACACAGGTAGAACAATTTCTGTGAAGTTCTCTTAGAATTTTTTCCACCAGAGTCGCGGTGTCGTCTGCGGGAGACTTCAAATTGCGCTTTGTAAGCAACTCTCAGCATTCCTTTGTGGTGCAGTTTGGGGTCTTCGGCGTTGTAGGCCTCCTGTAGGGCGATATTATGTTCCACTAAGATATCATCTGTCGTTTTGGGACTAAGTTTAGCCAGAAGAAGGTAGGTAGGTGCTGGGTAATCTTACCACTGAATTGCGCGTTTTGTGAAAGTCTGAGCAGGGCGATGTCGTGGTGCTGATTGGCGTCGTCAGCGTTGTACCCCTCCTGTGGGATGATTTGTTCCACCGGGATATCCTGCACGGGCCTGCTGCAGTCATCATGGAAACAGTCCGACTCGCTCGACGTGTTCCACTCGCCCAGACGCACTTGCGACCTGAAATGATTTGATGAATTGGGTTTACTTAAAATGGTAAAAGCTGATTGTGAACTTAGAATCTAGATGTATATTTCTTCGAAGTTTGTAGGTATAATTACGTGGTTGTATCATATACAAATAAACGAGCAATATTTGTATATAAATATATTTACAATCCCGTTCTCGAAAACGGCTCTAACAATTTCGATGAAAACGGGGGCGAAAACTCGATCTAGCTAGGTCTCATATCTAGCAAA
Organism: Agrochola lota; assembly: GCA_947364205.1. NCBI lineage: Eukaryota > Metazoa > Arthropoda > Insecta > Lepidoptera > Noctuidae > Agrochola > Agrochola lota. The sequence continues at coordinate 10,341,373 of OX376235.1, read as the reverse complement.
ATTCGGTTTCTCCGTATTTTCTCACCCGAGCACAGCTCGGTCGCCCAAAGCTTAGAACAAGATGGCTACTCCCGTATTTATAGGATTGCTAGCTTAGAATAATGACATGGCAGCATGGAATAAGTAAGCAAGTACCTACTATCATGGCAGCATAAAATCAGTATGAACTATCCTACGTGAGTCCATCAATGCCTGGTTGCGGCCAAGACTTATAAAGTAACTTTTCTCAAACAATGCTCTATTTTCGCCAGAGCAGAGCTCGGTCGCCCAGGTACTAAGTATAATGAGTTTTATTATTACTTTTTGGCAATGTTATTGCAGTACCTACCTATGTGCCATTTTCGGATTGGCAGGGTTTTTGTAACTCATTGTGTAATAAATACCTCTGGTAGACTATGTAATACCTACAATTTTTTTCTCTACAATTTGGTACTCAAAGGCTCAAGCATAAGATGTCTTGTAGACGCCTATCGATAAAACAAAAATCATTACAAAATGCATCTAAACAGGAGAAGGAAAATAATGGAAAATTTGTTACAGTCAAGTGACCAAATGAAATTTATGTTGCTACGAGCTAGGTTACACGTCTTCCTATGTACTTCTCATTGGTAGTAATTATATTAGGTACCTAGGTACCTGAGAATTGTTATTTTGAAATAACGATAAGAAAACACGACGAGGATTTGACAAGCTTTGCGAAAGTAGGTACCAGACCAGCAGGTGGACCTATGAGTCATTTTTATACCTACTGTCGCACACAAGCTATAAGTGGCGAACTCACGTCACAAAATATGCTTTCGTCTATTTAGTTAGCCAGCTACGTGTAGGTATATTGTTCAGTACCTACCCCGGGGGTAATTCTACATAGGTAATTAAATAATTCCAAGAGATTTCTTGAATCATAAAACTGCAGTTTAACCGAACGAGTTATCAATAACTTGACTTGACCTCATACAATATAGGTAGGTACCCAGTTACTTGTTTTAACCATATGGAAATTTGAAAAGTCCTGACAAAAAGCCTGATTTCGTAAGTAAAATTCTGAGGTGTTGTCGTAAAAAAATTACAATCATGTGAAAAAAAAACCAATCATGCGAAGCACTTCACCGCCTGACCCCCCTTTTTTTGGCTTCCGTATTAAACAAGGAACCCTTATAGTTTCGCCATGTCCGTCTGTCTGTCTGCGGCTTAGCTCAGACACGGTTAGTACTAGAAAGCTGTTATTTGGCATATGTATACATATTAATCATGCCGACAAAGTGGTAAAATAAAATCAAGAAAATATTTTTTTTTAGAGTACCTCCCTTCACGTAAAGTGGGGATGTTTTTTTTTCCTCATCTACCCCATGTTGTGGGGTATCGTTAGAAAGGTCTTTCAAAAATATTGTGAGTTTGTGAAAACCATTTTTGGATTCAAGGACCCGTTTGCGAAATATTAAGCTTTTAACTGACATTTTTTGTTAGAGTCAAGTCCCCCCCCCCTCTTCTAGCTAAATGGTTGTACTTGTACTTGTGAAAAAATTCACAGAAGTAGTATATATAACGAAATTAAAAGGAAAACTATCAGAGCTAAGTAGGCTCTACAGGTTAACGAGTAATAATCGACCAACTTAAATTTGCAATTTGAAAAACATGATCTCCCATACATTCCGTATGGGAGAACATGTTTTTCAACTACAATGTTAAGTTTGTTCTTGGGATAAATTCATCCCAACTACGGAACCCTTCATTGTGCGTGGTCCGACACGCACTTGGCCGGTTTTATATTTTGTTCTATTAATTTAATAACAACTTGATTCTTAAAACCAAAGTGGGTAAATTAGATTATGTTTTTAAAGATGTTGATGTTAATTACGCTGATTTGTGTTGTGATATTACCCAAAGAAGATCATATTTTTGTTTAAGTTGATTGTAACTTTCCAATTAAAAAATCTGAACGGCACTGTATTTTATAAAAAAATCTCTAAACCTAGAAAATCTCACTTCTAAATCCGACCGCAATCCTGTCAGAAGCCTAAAAATCCTGAGATCTCAAGACAAATTCTGAGATATGGTAACCCTACTGTATGACACATTTATGACTTTATGTAGTTTTGGTAAGCAGGGTCTACGAATTATTTATCTACCAACACCAACTTGCGGAAAATTTAGGTACCTACCTAGGCACAGCTTAGGGCATTAAGAATCGCAGGAAACAACGTACCTATGTACTTATATGTACAGATGTATAATATGTAGGTATCAATCCACCAATACTTACCGACTTACCAAGGTATTCAAAGATAGTTAAAGGCTCACCTTTGTTACCTAAATACAAATTTTCATAATTGTTAATTTATAGCTGCACCTAGCAAATCTGTCAAAAACTCACAATGGAGAGACCAAAGTATACTTAGGTGACCGGCAATGCCGCTGTAATGATCGCCTGTACTTACCTATTGTCGAGACAAGACGCTGCTGTGTGAATGGAGATTCAATCTATGCTTTTAACTAGCTAAGGCGAAAGCGTCAGGGTGGCCCGCGTTATTTAAATTTTATTGCGTTTTTCGGTCACCGATCGATATTTAAATCAACATACAACCTGACACAAACCTGCAAAATGCAAAAAACATAAGAAAATTTTAATTTCGCGGGCTTCCTTAGCGCATCCCCCTTAAGTATTAAGAATTGTAAATAGACTCACAGTTTCCAGTTTGGCGGCAGGTCCGAGCCCTTGACGCAGTGCGCCGCTGTGAGCACGTATCTGGCAGATATGAGCACTCCTCCGCAGTAGAAGCCCCAGCCGACGGCTGGAAAATAACGACCAAACAATAAAATTTTGCCTGTTTGTTTTTTGCCTAGATCTGTGTTTCCTACACGATAACCACTGAAAAGAAAAACGGTAACTAAGAGGTCAGGTTACTTTTAAATTTACATTCCTTTCGATGGTCAGATCATAAATCAGAGCTTTGCACGTAAATGTTTGGGATGGTCGAAAGAATTTATTTCGGTAGGCCGAACCTACCTTAGTAGGTATCATTGTGTAAATATAAAAACAAGCACAAAATATTAGCTAAAACACGTCAGCACAGCGTTGGCCCCTGTATTTATTGAAGCAGCTCAATCCCAAATCTTTCTGTCTTTAAGATTGTTTTTATCAGCATAAAAAGATTTCTGGCAAAGTTTTCGCTGTAAATAGGTATACATGCTTAGTGTTGAATTTGCATAGGATAAAAAGCGTAGTATACTAGGTAGGTACTTTGGCATCTAAAAGCAGTATTGGCATAAAATTCACTGCAATAGCAGATAGAGTCACAAGTGTTTTAAATAATGGTTTGGAAGTTCTGACCTGGCTGGTGTGTATGTGTAGTCTCCACTGTAATAAACATTGAAACCACATAGCTTTAATAACCGAATGGATCCTTTGACTCTGAGATTGTGTGTGACACAAAATAACCATCGTTGTGTGTTACTAACGGATTCCGGAATGGAGATTATATTGGCGGCTGGCTTTTACGCAGACTTTCAGACAACCCTTATCGAGCCTGCTGGAAAATCACTAAAGGGAAGCCGGTCAGAAACTTACGTTTGTCGTATCTGATGAGCGCCATCCAGGGGTGCTCGTCGATGTCAGCCTGCGTGCCTCCAACTATTCTGTCGTTGTTCTGGATCCCGCAGATCCGGTTGTTTGGGAGGAGACTCGTTGGATCAGCAATCCTCGAATTGAGAGGACCACTACTTTGAGGAGTATCTAAGAACTGCGGTGGACAGCAAATCTAGACAATCAAAACAATGTATATAATATTCAGTAAATAAGGTTCTTGTATCAACAAGATTTTTTATTGGGTGTTAAAATTCGTTACTCGTACCATGAAGTTATAATAATTAATAAAAATCTCAAATTCATCATTAATTCACACAACGCACAGCCTAAACCAAAGGAAGGAAAGGTTTAGAAGCATACAATTTTGTACAAAACTTCCTTTTTTATCGAAAGTGAGGAAGGATGGATTTTTGAAAATTCATCCCTTATAGGAGATGAAAGTTTGTATGGAATTTCGTCATTGTTACCGAAGGGAAATCCCATGGAAAGTTTGGCTTGTAAGTCATAAGAGTTTTCAAAAATGTTAATCTCAATTTACCCGAATGTTTCCTCTAATCGGTTGACGTTTCACCTGATTGGTAGAAATAAATAATTGGTAATAATAATAAAAATATGTATAGTTGGTATGTGAGCAAGCTCAGCTTTTAGGACATCATTGGAAAGCACACTCTTGATTGGCTCACCATTGGCAAGTTGCCATCCTGGAAGCCGCAGTGCAAGCTGCGCAGGAGTTGCGTCAGCTGTGGCGTGCTGCCGCGCTGCAGCTGCGTGAACAGGCCCGTGCAGTCGCTCAGAGGGATGCAGTTCGCGCCGCCATTACACGCCTCTAAAATATGTCAGAGGATTATGTTTAAGGTTTAATTAGATATATATCTCGCCGTGTCAGCCCCATAACTTCCGCGGAACGTAGGACAAGAAAATCATTGATCGCTAATGAAAGGTCTTACGCACAATTTACATTGCCGCGGAACGGAATGTGAGCGATTTTTTTGTATAAAGCATAATGAACTTTATGATAATAGTGTAACGCACAAACTATATACGAGCCAATGTAAATTGAGCCGTAGGAAACATTGCTTAACTCTATAAATAGGTAACAAGATCGAAGTAAAATCTAGATTAGGCAGGTATTTGATAAAACATCCCAAAGACTGTGATGTTCAGAAAATAAATACTTATTTATAATGTATATTTTTAATTTCTTTTACTGTGTATTTTTTATATCAGCTTAAAAGTTACAAAGATCAATGATTAAATGTGAAAACAGAAATATAAATCTTTTCTTCATGGTGAAGCCGGAATCAGATAGTGGATCAAATCGATTGGAAGCAAAGCCTATAATAATTTTAATTAACCGCGAATGGATGGAATAACAAATGAGTATATGAGAGGAAGTCTGAAAGTGGCACCGGTGACTCAAAAGATGTCATGATACGGGCATGTGATGCGGAGGAATGACATTATATACTTATAATATTCTAAGTATATTTTTTATTAAATTTGGTTTGTGACAGCTGTAGCAAAACAGTATAAGTAGCCAGTGGCGTAACTATATCATCTGAGACCCGTGACAAATTTTTTGAATGGGGCCTTCCATCGTCCCAGTAAAAATAGTCACGTTAGAATTTAATTTTAATAAACCACTGATGTAAGTAGTTACCCAAAACTATTAATAATATTATGTGCATTTTAGTTAATATCTAATAAGTTTTATTTTCAAGAGCATAAGTTTATACAAATATTTATAATGAAATAACAATTTACTTTCAATAAGATTATTTTATTAATAAAATTCTTTTCTCCGAGACACTGAACCCAATACAACCGATGACACTGAAAGTACCGTCACTGAAGTACCGTTAATGGTACGCGTTGATTTAGTAAGCTGAAAATATGTTAAATAAAATTTATTATTATAAAAACCAAACATGTTTTACTTTACCGCAGTTTTGGATGAATTTTAGTGCATTCAATAGGAAATTTCGTGATTTAAGAGGATTTTTTTTTACGTCCTATCACACCGTTCAAATAGGCACGTTATACCCTTCCGGCCAAATGAAGTTTGTCAGCAAAATGTTTGGTTAAATCGCGAAATTTCCTATCGAATGAACTAAAATTCATCAAAATCCGCGATAACAATAAGCTACACATTTGCTTTTTTATAATAATAAATTTTATTTAATATATTTTTGGCTAAATATGTCAACGCTAGGGATGTAACGGAGGTAGTTTTATCGGAACCGAAATCGGAATCGGAGTTTTCAAATTTGATTTATCGGAATCGGAATCGAAATCGGAATCGAAATCGGAGGCAGGGTCAGTTTGTTTAAGGACAAATAAAACATGATTTATAGTCAATTCTTTTCATTTTTATTTTTTATTATAAAATAAAAAACAACTGTGAAAAAAAATTGGCATAATTCCAAATAAACAAAAGATAAAATTAATGAATTTAAAGTTTAATTAAAATTAAAACTTAAAACCCAAAGTAGCGTGTTACATTTGGTTACATTACAATAAATGAACAAAAGCTAAAACAAATTAAATCAAAATGGACTCCAAAAGTAATGTATTGTACTTTATGAACAAAAGCTTTGATGCTTTGTCCCCATCCAATCTATTTCTTAAAGAGTCGTAAATTAGGCCAGCACCACTAAAAAGTTGTTCGCTAGCTACCGAGCCCGGTGGACATGACAAATATTGCCGGGCAATTGATTGTAGGGGCTGGAATTTTGTATTTCCATTTACTTTCCACCACAATAACGGATCATCACTAATACTTATACGTTTTTCTTTATTGTACTCATTTAGCATACTTTTCATTACAACAAATTTGTCAAAAACTGCATATCTTCCAGATGTTGTATCATCATCGTCTTCATCACTACTTAACAAAGGGACCTAACCTAGAGTGCACGTAGTGGGGGTCGGGGGATTCCCCGCGCGACATGTATGAACCTGTTCGGCACAGGCCGTCGCGCGCCGGCCGCTTTGTTTCGTTCGACCTCCGATTAACATCCGATACAAAAGTATCGGAACCGAAGTCGGAACCGAAAGTGTAATAATAATCGGAAGTTCCGACTTAACGGAACCGGAATCGAAGCTCCGTTACATCTCTGGTCAACGCATACCAAGTTGATTTTATTCGTATAATTGTTAACTATCGAATTCGAATCCGCGATGATAGGATTTTCAGTGTCACCGGCTTCTAGCCTATTTGGTTAACAAAATGAGGGAATTCCCCGACCATCACTAGCTCGCCCGCGTCACCAATGAACCGCGTCAAAAAATGAAGCAACCAATGGATGCGTTCTGAAAATCGACATCTTTTTGTTTTGAATTTGTTGAAATTTTAATGATTAGTTTGAATTTGTATATGGTCTTTAGTTGTGCCCCACTTTGATTGATTTTAAGTACCAGATTTTTTTTAATTTTGTTAAAATGTTAGGTTATTTCTGACCTCGTGGCCTCTTGGGCCGGGGCCCTCTTGGGTCGGGGGCCCGTGGCATTTTGCCAGCCCTGCCACCCTATAGTTACGCCACTGCACACAGCTGTAGCGGCAGCTGTGTGGCAATCATGTCATTTGGTTTAAATAGGTCTTTATTTTTATTATTTTATTTTTCTTCTAAATAGATTCTTTTCTTTAAAATTTTGTGAATGTCAGAACGTTGTAGGCTTAACAGACTGTAGATCTGTGGACCATTTTATATTTTGCTAAGTACCTGGTACTTGTTGATAGGCCTACACTGTCCTCTCATACCTTTTAACACTGTAATTTGAAAACATTGTAACAAGCATTTACTTTTAAAAGAGTAACCGTGGAGTTTCTTGCAGGCTCTTCTCCATAGGAAACGACCAATTCGAACCGAGCACCTAGCTTCTGACGTTTGAGATGTGCCCTTGTAGGTTTATATGAAATAAAATATATTGAATTTTTTTATGAGGAAAGTTTCTAATATGAATGTGGATGGCTGATGACTGAGTAGAGTAGAGGAAGACCAAGAAATGATAGATGGACTGTGTGAAAGGCTAAAACGGGGGTTACTACCGAGATCATGACTTAAAATAATGACACGGTAACATGGAATTAGTACGTACCTACTATCATGGCAGCATGGAGTTAGTGATGATGATGAACTATCATGTACTATTAAATGAGCATTCTCTAATTCACCAGAGCAGAGCTCGGTCGCGCAGGTACTAAGTTGAAATAAGACCAAGAGAATGATGACGATTGATGATTAATCAAATCGATTGAAAGAAAAGCTTCTAATAATTTAAATAAACTGCATGAAATTGATTGAAAGTAAAGTCTCTCATAATTTAAATTAAGTGAATCAAATTGATTGAAAATTATTTAAACTAACTGGATCTAATTGATTGAAAGCGAAGAAGTTAAAAATTTAAATTTACGCACAAATTAAGGCTGCAAATAAGTAAGGATTAGATATTGCTGATTATTTTTGATGCAACTTTCTCCGAATTAACCCGTTTGACATTAAGTTAAGGCAGAGTGCCGGTAGCGGTACTCTATCCCTATCAGATAGAGTGGCGCTAGCGGCATAAAAGTGGCGCTGCCTCGGCCCGGCTAAAGTGCCGTAAGCGTTGTATTGTTATTGTCACTGTCAGTTGTTATTTTGTTTGATTGTTGAGGTTAGTTCGCCGTAAAACACCACATTCCCGAAATATTACATTCTCTTGTGCCTAAACGGATCCTGGCACTCTCCGGCCGCTGCCGCGGCACCGCTCGCTTCGCTCGCTCGGCTCGTGCGTTGTGTGGTCACAGTTCTAACCTATCTTTCAGCCATTTTCATTTGCTACTTAATTTTTCGTTAATTCAGTCATTGTAGTGACTTTTGATATAATTATCTTAACCAAATAACGATCAATCAATACAAAGCGCGGCAAACTAACGTCAATAATCAAAGAAAATAACAAGTGACAGTGTCAATGAAAATGTAGTGCTTACGGCAGTTTAGCCGGGCCGAGGCAGCGACACTATTATGCGGCTAATAGCGGCACTTTATCCGATAGGGGTAAAGTGCCGCTAGCATCACTCTATACACTCCCTTAACTTAATAACATGCTTCAGTTTCATTTCGTGACGAGGAACATCTTTAAGCATCACTCGCCGTAGTACATATAGTATAGACTCAGGAAAATTAATAGCGACCTTTGCATAATGTGAACATAGAGCGGAGTTAATGATTTATGTTACGGACATTCAATTTTAAAATTGAATTAACCCAATCAATTTCAGAAACTAGAAAAAAAACCATTTCCTATCTTATTTGTAAATGAATACATATACGATACTATTATTATGTAACCTCTTCACTATTTTGGGTTTTCTAAAATTGGAATACCCACAAGAAGCTCATCTTGTTTTCAAACATGGGTTTTTTCTTTTTTTCTTTCTTTATTCTCGATATAAAAGCATTTATTCTTATTGACCTTTGGCAATCTTTTGACAAATGGCGAGCGCTTGTATTCTTGATTATGTAAATCACGTGGCCTCGTAAAACCATATTGATTAATTAATTAATCTTAAATAACGTCTTATGCATCTTCCTGGTATTTTACAACTACATATGCAATTTTCGGATTCATTTCCAGTCTTATCAAGAGAATGCAGGTGATCATCAGAATATGTTATGGTAAAAAGGTATCCCGAACCTATGTTGTTATATCTCGTCTTGTTTGTGTGGGTACTTCTCATGGTGGCTTAAATGTGCTGCCCACATCAGGTGGTGATCTTAATAATATCACCAGAAATCAATTCTGGAAAAGAAGGTACCATCACACGATTCAAGTGTATTGCAGTTCCGTGAAGAGACCTGGGGCTTAAAACGGCCACATCTAAAAGCAATTCATTTTCTGAATTCCCAGCAGATCATTAACAATTCCGCTATGGTGGGTGACATGCTATTTTAGCTGACACATATTCAATTCAATTCATATGAGAATCATAATTGGTGTAAATATTGTCGCATAAAAAAAAAATACCGTAATTTTACCGGATAATTTTTCTTTATAGTTTTTAATAATCTAATGAGATTTTTATTTTATAATTTTACAGTTTAAATGTCGTTTCATTATAATACAAAGCTGTCAAACAAATGAATTGGGTTTGGTTGGTGAAGTGAACGCAGCTGTTATTGTGAATACTCAGTTTGTGACAATTTTGTATGATTCTGCCAAGATGGCCGTTTTAGGCCTCCTGGATATTGGCTAGGTGCTTATACTATGTCGCCCATGGGCATATGCCCGCCCGTATTTTTCTGAATATTCATGAAAAATTATCGAAAATTTACTTTAAAAGTGGGGGTTTATCTTTAATATTTTTCATGTTATTCAATTATTATTTTTTAGTAGCTTTTGCCATATCTCCTATGTTATTGGCTCGATTTGAATTCTGTTTATTATTTCTAATAGCTTATGAGTTATTTTATCGGTTTAACTAAAACATTTTTGTAAAATTTGTCGACTATGAAAAAAAAACCGCAGGTGAAGACATTTTTTTCTAAAAATGAACAGTATTTATTTAAAACAACCCAAGTGTAAGTCCATAAAACCATGGCGGAACAAAGAAAAAAAAATATAAGAAAAAATTAAAGATAGACTCCCCCTTTTTAAGTTTATTTTCGATAATTTGTCATGAATATTCTGAAAAATACGGGCGGGCACATACCCATGGGCGACATTGTGTAGTATACCTACTCCACAACTGTTGAAGACAAGAAGGCTATGCCTAGCTAGACTCTACAGTATGCCTTGTACATAACTCACTGATATATTGGTTTTATGTTACAAAATAAAGTGACGATGAGCAATAATTACTATTAATCCAGCCATGCATTATTCTCAGTAATTATTTTTGCATTATGCATGGAGCGTTATTTCTAATTCATTTCATTCAAGACAGAACAAATGATAAACAAAATTAGTCATATGTTATTTAATGACGAGGTACTTTTCGCGTGAACTATGAGAACCCGTTGATTTATTGATGAACTAACTGCTGCTTGCGGCCTCGCCCGCGTGAACCTTAATTCTTTTTCTGAAATAAAAGTAGCCTAAGTTACTCCTTATAATATCAGCTATCTGCCAGTGAAAGTCCCGTCAAAATCAGTCCGGCCGTTTCAGAGATTAAACAGACAGACAGATAAAAAAAATAAAAACTGTTTTTTCTTCTAAGTCCCGTATATACTCGTATTTATTAAATATGCATTTAGTAAAAAGCTATTATTGTGACATTACAAACTGACACTCCAATTTTATATATTTATACAGATGTATAAATTAATTTGTATAGATTGACTTTGAGTAATTTGCTCTGAGGAGGAAAACTAGGAATCCGAGTAGGTACAGCAGCATTCATTGAAATATTATAGGTACAAATGGAACACACAAAATAGAACCTATCGTTTAGGTTCCAGAAGTAACATATCGTTTCTTTTGCATTCACAAACAAAAACAGCTCGCTTTGCTCAAATAAATAAGTGCTCCAGTACGTTCTAGGTCGTAAAGCTTTGGAATGGTGGTCCCTGTTGTGATAAAGGCGGCTAACCATAACTTTAGCGCGGACATTTTGAACTTTAAAACTTGCTGCTGCATTGTGTGATATGTCCCAATGAAAATGTTGATATTACATTTAGGGGACCAAATTAGTAGCTTTAGGACGCTTCTGCATTGCATTGGATGTTGGTCCAGCATGTAGGCTGAGCAACGGTTAACTTATACAACAACGCCCATTTATATCTCTTATTTTGTCATTTTCGTTTTAGCATCAGAGTCAATAGTAGTGTTTCCTCGTTGACATACATGAACGACGCTAATGCCTTGATAAAATATTGTACAATCAAGGCATAACGCAAAGGATACTTTTCTACAACTCAACTACGAAGGTCTACGAGATGCCTACGCAGCGCATGCGCTACGCCTCCGCTACGCCACCGCTATGCCACCGCTACGACCGAGCGACGACTGCGCTACGACAGTGCTACAGCTGTCCTACGGCTACGCGGCACCTACGCTGGTCAAACGCCCAGTGTGATATTAATGGTGCCCATTTAAACATAATACTATTCATTCTGTCTAACCTTCGTTTAATATTTTATTGTCCCTTTTCAAAATTAGTTAATATAAACAGTCATGTTTCAGAGCATTCTGTTTTTAGGCACAAAGACTAATGTAAACTGGATTCTAAAAATGTATAGGAACACTAATAATAAAACGAATGCAAGTTTTAGTCATTATGTTTGATAATATCGGCTGCCTGAGTACTATGAATTTGAATGCCAGAAACTCGTTTTTGTTAGGTATCATATGATCCGTCAATTAATAAAATCTTTGGTTATGTACTAAAGATTCACACAAAATTGCATTAGAAAAAACCGGATTTCTTATTGGTATTGAGATATTAGTCATGGCAGTACAAAACAAGTGTGTTATTCGCTCGTGATTTGTTATGTTTTAATAATTGTGGTACTGAAGAAAGGAGATTGGGTTTCTGCATGATTGTTGGCTATTTAGTACCGTTAGCCGTTAGCATACATGTCTGGTAGGAATCAGAGGTCTTTAATGATACCTTCAACTGTAATAACACAGTTTGCGGGATTGTCTTCTTTCATAGCTACATATATCATCTTAAAGATACCTGTCCAATAGGTACTAGTTTTATGTTCACAGTTAATTTCATTAATCGTGGTGATCGCTATTCAAATCTGTCATTAAAATACAGTTAAGTTGATTTGGGTATGATGGATATCATTTAAATGACATATAAAACTTAATTAGATTACTTATGTAATTGACAATATTTGGTTGCCTGGAAGAGATCGCGGAAAGCGACAAGGCCGCCCATTGTATATTTTGTAGTGTTTGATTAGTATTTTTTTGTTATGTATTTTTGTGGTGTACAATAAAGTATATATAAATAAATAAATACAAAATATAGTTTAAAAAATGTGATCGTTTATTTTATTTAGCAAGATGCTCAATGAAGTTACAAGCTGTTGAGTGTGTTTACGTTGTGGTTAATAGTCCTTGATATTACCTCTCTTGACTAACACCCATAATATACGTAATGTTGTTTTTTAGCAGTCATTATTCGATATTATTGCAGTAGATGTTAGTACCTATTTCCATTCCTTAATGGAACATGTATTTCGTTTCGGATATTATAGTTTACAAGTATTCGTTAAAAGCCACTTAAAACATTTAAATGCGTCTAAAAAACATAGCTAAAGATAAAAAGTTTCCTAAAAAACTTTGTCAGTTTGTCACCTTTGGTTAACACTACATTTAAGTACGTACATCACGTTGTTCTTTACATGTAAATTAGTAAAACAGTAATTAAAGCAACATTTTACAGCAGTTAAGTAAACTAAAATAGATGATGTTATGTTTATATGCAATCACAGATGGGTAAGCGGTCGTACACTACAGATTACGGAGGTTAACTTATGCAGTAAGGTCACTAGAGTTTAAAAACACATTTTTTCTTTTCACACTAGCTTTAATTACGAATATAAGAATGGAATAATACTCACGTCCACCAGCGCTCGACAATGTGGCGACGAGAATGCAGGTGATGACAACCGTCCCCTCGTACAGGCTCTTCATCTTTTGGCACTTGTAGTTTACAAATTATTATTCATAAATTTCCAAACGAGTCTGTCAACAATATTGTTGTCCAGAGGACGGCCAGTGCGCGACTGATAGTTCAGCACACCGGCCACTGGCCGCCACTAGTCGCCAACACACGCTTAAGGTTATCAACAATAAATATTTTTTGAAAATGCTAATATCTGCGATCGTGTTGTGATGACGCGAGTTTTATTATTATAGACAACACTCGCCTTACTTATGATTTTCCTTATAATAAAGACGCTAGTTTTGTATCGTTGTTTTTGTGGATTTCTTATATATTCGATTTTGGAGTTTATTGCTTAGTAGTTCAGGCTCAATTCTACACTGTATTTAAAAAATCATCATAACTTATCCAACTGTTCGTTGTAAATAACATGTTTTAAAACAGCTAGGAAATGTTAAAAAATAAGTGAGAGTAGCACGTGTAAGTAATTATACTTACCTCGTCGGTGGTTGTATTGCCACTTAAGTGTGACTAGAAATGTTTTGCATAGTACCTACTTCATTTTATACAATTAGTCGTGAACTTGTGAAAAAATTTATTGCGAGATGTAATTTAAATCGACAATGGTTTGTCGGGTGGTTTTCAGTCATCGGGCACAAGTTCTATCTTCGGGCGGGGTTCGGACTGGTCCGTCACAAAACGAGCTTCGTCTGAGTACGTCACAACTCACAGTAAGTTTTTATGGATCAAGCACATAGTACTTCGTTTAAAGTTCACGGACCAACCCAAGAGCAGTCATTTGTTCTCAGTGTTTTGTCTCTTACTTTTTACTAGAAAAAACGTCGAATGTGATGGTCATTAATTAGATCAATCAACTCAGCCTGTCGCAGTCCACTGCTGGGTATAGGCCTATCCCAAGGTGCGCCACAACACCCTGTCCTCCACCTTCCGCGTCCAGTCTGCCGCAATCACTTCGGTCCATCTAGCTGGGGGCTTTGCACAACAACATGCCAATACACCGTCTCCACTCCAGGACTCGTCTGCTCCACCGGCCATCGGTCCATCGACAAACATGGCCAGCCCACTGCCACTACAGTTTGCTTACTCTGCAAGCTATGTCGGTAACTCAACCCTATCTATGTGGTTAATTAGATATCTACTGGAAATTCAAGCATTTCTTCTTAGTGTGTGGCACTTTAAGTTTTTTATGTTAAATGCAGAAATTCTTAAGATTCTAGAGATTGCTGCATGGTTAAGCTTGACTATTTTATTTTAAAACATAGGTTAACTATTTCGAGAACGATTATGGAGCATACTTTAGGAGATTACAAGGCTACCGAGGAACAGATCTAACATCGGCCTTGTGTTCAGTTAACCTCGTACAGATCTAACATCGGAGTTCCCAAACATGTTCTATCTGTGTAGTGGACCGACGCGACGTATCGCTCCCTCATTTCGGAAAGCTCGAACGGTCCCGGCTGTCATTTTTAGATCTTAGAAAGTCGTTACGGGTAGTCATAAGCCCGAGTGTCCACCAATCTTACGAAGGGTCATCGTATGACGCAGTAATGGGTTGTGGAGGACAGATAGGCAGTCGCTCCATGTAAAACACTATGGTATTCAGCTGCATCCGGTTAGATGATGTAGTTATTTTTGTTGATTATCAGCCCTTTTTTTTTTGAGGTTGGGAAATTATCAAATAACTTCTCCTGCTCTGGGCGGAGCAGGAGGGCGTGTCAGACTTTTACTGACTAAAACCCACCCGTGTTCCTTCCGTTGCCTGTGTGCCGGGGTCGCGATATCCCTTTCGGACAAACTCGCAACCCCGGTACGTGGTTTTCAACCCTTAACTTCTCTTTCATGGTTGTGGTATAAGAATAAAATGACAAAGCTTATACCAGATTTGTCATTTTGATTATAATCTACTTCATTACTTATTCATTATTATTATTATTCTTTTGAGTATGTATTTTATTTAGTATTGAATTCGACCGCAAAATGTTTATTTTATGTTAATTCCTATTAATGATAATAACTTGTTTGGCTAATATTAAAAAATACTTTTCAAAGCCTTCATCAGTAACATCACAAGTAAAATAAAACTTTTGAATAATAAAATGCTAACTCATTGCACTATCCATTTGTAAGTCTACCCGCTTCTGCGCTGCAACGATATAATTGAGGAATCAGACAGTATCGTGGGGTGAGCTAGACAGTCGCTCAATGTAAAATACTGTACTGGTACCTACCGCATCCGGTTAGACTAGAAACTGAACACAACATAGTTGCGAGAAGGCTAACTAGTTATATGAAGGGGAACCAGCAGGGTGGCAGGGACATCGACGCACATCCTGTTACCATGGATTCAGTAGATATAATATGATTCTGGACCGTTGAAATTTTCAGTCGGTTATTTAAAAAAAAACGATGTGTAACAACAGCTGACATCTTGGCTGTTATGAAGTAGGTACAACCTCTCGGAAAATGGGTTGGTGCCATCTGACAGTAAACTCTAGCACCGCGCGCTCATTGGTCAAATCAAATAGCTCGCGCAACCCGGCTCCTGCGTCCCTGTTCACGAAATCACTCCCACAGATTACAGGATCCCACGGATTGCAGATTTCAAGAAAGCGACAGGAAAGATGTACCATATCAAAAATCTACTGTTTCCTACGAAAATACAATACCTACGTGGTCAAATTATATGGAACAGCAATTTTTGTTAAATAACCGACGAGAAATTTCAACGCAGACCCGTCTAGATTCAACAACATCTATGGTAACATGATGCGCGTCGATCGCCCTGTATAAAATTATTTTTCTTCTCTATGATATTATGATCTTAAGTTAACGAGCAGAAACTATGAGGAATCTTATCAATTCAATTATAAGTAAGGGTAATTGACTCTTCTTCTTTTCATTTGGTTAGTGACTAACCTGGTGTCAAAGTTTTAAAGCCGCCCATGGGTCTCTGACTTGGCTTCACAAGCCGTCGAGAATATCTCTCAGGCATACCGGTTTCCTCACGATGCTTTACTTCACCGTTTTTGAAGCAAGTGATATAACTTGAATACGCACATGAATGAACTTATGATATGCGTAAGAAGACTAAGACTATTAGACCATTTTAGAACCATGTTGATCGAAATTATAGTTTCTATGTTTAATTCACTGTTCACAGTTTAGATAAAAATATCACCTGAAATACTTACCTCAAACAGTTAAAAGCTGGCCTATTTAATGCTATTTACATATTCTAGGAATGTTTATGTACTTACTAAGAATTAAACCGATATGAACCTTTTGACAAGTCGGAAGGGAATCCCCCACAGAGACGAATGCGGCGGAACAAGTTTTCCTTCAATGATAGTGGATTATGAAACGAGTAAGGATTGATTTTGACTCGTTTTGTACTTATTTATTTATTTATAGAATGGGAAATTCATAATGTATAGGATTTTCTAATTGGGTGACATTTTACGATACAACTACAAAAATAGCTAACGAAATCTCAAATCAAGTTTTTGACGCACTGGTTTTTTTAAAACTCTTCATTTCCCGCTGTCATAGGTATCATAGTTATTAGTATTTATTAATTGTACGTGTTTTTGGGTTTTTCGTATAATATAATTGGGTTTTTCTATTAAAAATGCCTGTCAGCAGTGGCTCGAGACTTGATTAAACATAAGTAGCTGGCGATGTGCACTTCTGCGTATGCCTTTGAGGGACAATACTAACTTCTCTACTCTACTACACTTATAAATAGGTCAGTTGTTTGTCGACTGAACGGAATGTTGTCATTTTAAATATTATATTTTATTTATATATATAGGTTTTTATTGTATATTTGTTTTATTTTATTATATCTCATTGTATGCTGCACCGGTCGACGTCTTAACGTCAACGCCGGCTGTCGCTGAAGACCAGCGCTGGGGCTCTATCTCGCATAGGGTTGCAGCATAATGCTGAGCGATGGCCGTTTTGCGTGGATGTGACGCATATATTTCCCGCAACTTATTTATTTTTTTATTTTGTGTTCTTTCTTTGCGTCATGTTTACCGCAAATAAACGTAGTTTCTTTCTTTCTTTCATGTAGGTCTTATTGCTGCTAAAGTGCCCCATGGCAGCAACACGCTTGCGGTTGCCGATCTATTCCGAAGTCGACCGCCTTCGGAACAGCCCTTCGATTCTGTAAAAATATCACCGTGAAACTTAGGTGAAGTGAGCGTGAAGTGAGCTGTCAACAGTGTTAATCCCTAGCATCCTGCCGGTCGATTCTGTGGCAGTGACAGCTCACTTCACCTAAGCTTCACGTTAATATTTTTACAGAATCGACCGACAGTACCTTAATATTATAATAAATCATTTATTTGCATGAAATATGGTTACACGAGATGTTAAATTAAATTATAGCACAGGACATATTTCACCCTCATTACGGGCATGCAAATTTATAGTTAATTTTCAACAAATGTTTGAATAAAATTACAATTATTAGAAATATAGTGATTTCAATTACTTAAATTATTATTAAAGACGAAAGTCAAAGTCACAAGTTAACTGAAGTATGAACTAAAGCTGAGGGCAGGGTTCACCGTTCACCAATGTCTGCTGGGGTTACGGGTTTGTCCGAAAGGGATATCGCGGCCCCGGCACATAGGCAACGGAAGGAACACGGGTGGGTTTTAGTCAGTAAAAGTCTGACACACCCTCTCGCTCTGCCCAGAGCGGGAGAAGTCATTTGATGATTTCCCATCCTGAAAAAAAAGGGTTCACCGTTTAAGGTGCTCCTTGGAAGGTAGGTTTTACTTTCTACGTTTCTACCCTACGAATAATAAAAGTTTCGACCTAGGTCGTCCACGGTAATGTTCTGACATTACCGTGGACGACCTAGGTCGAAACTTTTATTTTCTATCGCTTACCGTTTTATTTATTAGCTTGGCATGGCAAAGCGGTGTTACCATCTAAACTTGTAAAATCATGTGTGTTCGATTAAGCGATAATCTGGTAATAATTTGTTTTCATATTGTTGGTAATCGTACAATACGAGTATGTACAGCTGCATAGTCTCACAAAACCGTGAAATTGGTTTAAAACCGTGCATACTCCCTCCCTCTTGTGATCATTCCCGTGGTTTTTGACCACTAAAGCTGAGTAGTTCCAGCCATAGATATACATAGATAGACCTAGGTAACGCAAGTATCACGATCTGTATGGAAACCAAGCGTGCCATTTTTTGACTACCTACTATGACGTCACAAGCACTATTAGTGATGAGAAAACCAAATCGATCCAAATAAAACATTAAGAAAACGGTGTTAATAAATGATTAAATATTCTTTTTTTTTTTTAAGATATGATTATTAAGGAATGATTTATGCGACCTGTGCTGCGTAGGTAGTGTAGGTAGGTATGTACTAGGCTCGGTCGAGGCACAGATTCAAAAATTAAACGTAATTTTAAAGAAGCAGTTCATTCTGCACGTATGTGCCGGACGAGGCTCAGCCCTTACAAATCGAGCAGACACGGACGCGGCTCGCGCACGTGACGTCCTAGTAGCATGAAAAATCATCCCTTATACCTCAATTCAACCACAACAGTTCTAATTTATAAGACTTTATTTAATTTTAATATAATAACCATCTGCCGCGGCACTGTACAGTTTTTTTTTTTTCGTATTTACTTTCGGGGGTCCGTCGCTTTGGCACGGGCATGCGCCACCTAGACGGAGTTTGTCGCTTAGGAGGCATGCGCCTATGTGACGGTATTTGTCGCTTTAGGGCATTGCGGCAATTTTACGGGCGCCGCTCTGGCGGGATTTGTCGCATGCGGCGGCACTTTGGCGGATTCGGCGTATCGGCGACATTTGGCGCTTTGGCCTCCGAATAGGAGGGATACTTGTGCGTGGCGGGCTACGTCACTGAACAGCTTCAGCCCAATAGCGAACCAAAAGATAGTTTTGAAGAGCCCCCACTTGTACTGGTCGTTGCGGATTGTCATCCAAAACGTGTGCAAGATATTCATCTTCTTCAAAATCATACAACGCAGCAGGGTAAGACGCTGTAAAGAAATAATTAAATTTTCAATTTTTACCATATCCCGTATTTTGTCAGTCGTTAGATCGTTATAAATCACAGCTGCTGGAAAAAATATGTTATTTGGAACCTGAGTAACCAAGATTAAACTAACTAATAATTTCCTAAATGATTACCATAGTTCATGACCCCGTCACCCGAGCATAGCCGCATGAGTAAATAACGTAAATCAATTTGACTGTTAACAACCTACTTTGAACAATATTTATTCATTAATTATGAATAATGATGCAAAGTAATTGAACGTATGTACGTTCAATTACTTTGCATCATTTAAAAGTTTACGATTCCGGTGGTTTATTAAGAGCTAATAGAAATTATGTTCAAGACTACACGGGCCTCACTATGTTTTACCCTTTTAATTTTCTTATACTTCGCTCTTTGGCGCTGTCACATTGAGTACTAGTTCAGTGTAGGCGTTCGTCGAAAGGTGAAAGGCTCTTTTGGCGCGTGGCCAAAGTTGGAATTAACGCCGCCATCTTGTTTATTTAAATACAATTTCTGTGACAATTTCACAAATGTTAACCAACAACCTGTCAGTTTCATTCAGGCGTCAAAAGATTTTTGTAGGACTTTGTGAGCAGCGTAGAAAAAAACCAAGACAGCGCTGTCAACATTGACGTGAGACCGTTTTCACTTAGTGAGGTGTAGTTTGGTTGTAAATGTGTGCGTGTGAGCGTGTATGCAGAGCGGAGGTGTACAGTTTTGTCATGCTTCACTGTATTGTTCGCAACGCTGTTGTCTTGGTTTTTTGTTTGCTTTGAGGTAGACAAGCTCCACGACTACAGATAGTGCCACTGCCATCCAAGAATACGCGCCGCTCTCTTCTTCCTAAACGCAACAAGACACCACAGAACAAGAGTGCAACATACCGCTAATGTTTTAGTATTGTCAATACCTACACACTAATTACCTATGAGTGGATAATTAGTAAACACGACAATACTGAAACCCTAGCGGTATGTTGCGCACACTTGTACTGTAAGCGATTAGGAAGTAGAGTGGAGCGCGTGTTCGTGGATGCCACTATATATACGCCTTACTCATGTGAAATTCTTCTTTCGTGTTTGTGTATCTATTGTGTTTTCTCTTCTGAATCTATTCAATTAATTAATCGACATATGCATCGGGTTCAGTTGAGGTTTGTGGAAACTGGGTGATTTAAACTACCGTAGCGTGTGCGGAAACCCTTCCAGTATTCAGAACCCCATCAGTACTCCTGAGCTGCCTTTAAGCAATTGAACGCGCAGTTTGATGCTACCCTGCTTTTAGTTCTGTAAGGGAGGCTTTACAAACGCAATACTAGCGTCATGAATATGAATTCATCATTCACGTTGTGTTTGCGCTACATAAACGTTACCATCGCAAGGTATTTTAAGGTTAGTAGTACTTTAGCTACCACAGCGGTTCAGCAAGCGCGTGGGTAAGTAGGTACTCTCCAAAAGTTAAAAACTTACACTAACAGTAGGGGGAGGGTCGAAGACACTGAGGCCATGAGTTCGTCCGCTTCGTCGCTGTCGCTCGGCGTCCTCATCCCCCGACATCTTTCGACTCCCATCACCGCCATCTTCGTCGTCACCTTCGGTTCTGCGGCATGCGGCGACAGAACATGCACTCATCACACTTAATTTAGCCCTGTCGGCTTGGCTCTGATGATATATGGTTCACAAACATGTATATATATATATAAATACAAGATATAAAAATGTATTTTTCGGAAAATACTTGACAGCGTTCTGTGACAATATTTTGTTACGTGATAAAGCTAACTATAATAGTCTGTGCGTGATATAAAAGCATAAAGTGGTAAAAAAAATAGAGTAAGTACTCTGAGTACTTACTAATTCCATTGAGTGGTTTGTACCAATAGCAATGAATGCATGCAATACGAATGCAAAAAGCGCACATTTCTGGCTAGTACCTATATCGCTGATTATACCTATATCTGTGCAGGAATACAAAGTACAAAGCACTTCATGTGTTATACACTACATTGTGACCCTAAAAGAAAAGCGGTGCAATAGCCACTTTATTGATAAGTGTGTTGTGAAACGTTGTATGAAACGCATGGCAATGGCAAACTTTGTTCCCTTGTATCATAATGTAGCTATACCTTTAGGTATGATGTAATAGGGTGTAAAGTTCACACATCCTCTATAGAAAAGGGAGGATCCTCCGACCAGACGGGTGTTGTGTCTGGCGGGCAACTGCTCAATGATTGAAGTCGGGAGCTAGTATATATGTTGATCGCGCGGTAAACTCTAATTGCACGATGCAGGATTTGAGTGACGTCAGGTCTTTGTCGTCTTCTTCGTCTTTTTTTTTTCCACATACCTGCTATTTCTTTATAAACTCAACGGGCTTGTAACTACATAATTATGTTTAAATATACACTGCTGGACATAGGCCTCCCCCAAACACCGCCACTTCGACCGGTTCTGAGCTTCATCAGTCAGTATTTTGGCTGAAATGATGATGATGATTACTTATACACTCCTAATACTGTCCAATACAGTGCAGTGCCTGAAGTTCGTCTAGACAAAGGTATCTCAGCAGGTGTCATTACGTAGTGATAAATGTGTTTGTAGCCTCTGTAGCCACCCCACAGAGCCACCCCTTATAGTGGCCGAAGATTTTTCATCTGGTGTGCTCTATGGATATTGGAAATAGAATGTCCGATTCTCTCAGGCATTGAAATGTTTCAGGTGGGTTTTTGGGAAAACATCACCAAAATAAACGAAGAATGTCCATACTTACATTGAGTATATTTCATCCATGAATTCAAAGTTAATAATAATATAGTTATTAATTCGCAGTCAAAACGTTTGAAAAAGTTTAGCAAAAATAAAAATAGGCTGAATTACAAAACATGTATAAAATGAAAAATGTCCATTGTATGTAAAATGCAACCAACTCGATTTTTTGGGCAGTCTGTCAGTGTTTTCTGGTACAGTAGACCGCGCACTAGTGGTAACAAAATAAAGAAAGAAAACCAGTATAACCTAGCTTCTTCATCATCGATTCATCATCATCATCACCCACATCCAGCCTTCACTCAATGCAGGCCTCTCTTTGCTTATGCCAGTGGTAAATGCAGGTATTAATTTTGTAAATTGGTTAAAAAAAGGTAACACTTCTTTTAACCGGTCACGTTCCGGTAACGCACCCGTGCCGACCGAAACGTTAAGCGTCATTTTTTTAAATTAAATCTTGACGACACAGATCACCGACGCAACGAACTCAGAGCAAAGTCTCTTTTAAAGTCCATACAATTACATTGTAATGGTCAGATTATAATAATAATAATCAAAGACGAATAAATAATAATAATAGTCCTCCAGACCGAACTTCGGCCATGGCGACCAATCTCAGCGGAGACCAGCCATCGGCGCGGGAGATATTGTAGTGCACAAGTGTGTGCGCAAACGCAGGTGCACTCTCACTTTTCTCAGTACTCAGTACTCACTTCCCTCTCATAGTCCAATGGGACGTCAATCCGACACGACCGGAGAGAGATCAGGGGCCAACAGCTTAACGTATGTACTTTTCAAGCCACGGGGGATCACATCGCCAACTTCGCAAACTGGCATTGTTAAAAACCCAATGTAGGGACTACAGGTAGCAGTAATTCTAGCGGTACAAAATGCAATGTTAGATAGATAGATAGAATAATCTTTATTATGTACATCATAAAAAATAAAGATATAAATGTAGACATTTAACATAGTGTGACACAATGGGCGGTCTTGTCGTTAAAAGCGATATTTTACAGATAGCCTTTGGATGGATTAATTAAAGTAAGAAGGAGAGACATAATACTGCAGGTAGTCAGTGGTGTACCATTTACATACACAATAAATACATACATTCATAAAGGATACACTTATCTATATATATACAATAATAAATATGAAACAAGATCAAGGAACTATATGTAATGATGATGTTTAAGGAGAGAGAATGAGAGAATGTTCCCCGCGCATTAAGTTTAGCGGCCAGTCGTTTCCCAGTGCCGAGGCAATAACTTGTGTACCGTGTAATGTAAGAAGCGTCATTGTGCTTAATATTCATGATCATCTTTATCGAATAGAATTTATCTTGCAAACCTCTATCTTTTTTTTTTTTTTGAGCATGGGAAATCATCTAATGACTTCTCCCGCTCTGGGCGGAGCGGGAGGGCGTGTCAGAGTTTTACTGACTAAAACCCACCCGTGTTCCTTCCGTTGCCCGTGTGCCAGGGCCGCGATATCCCTTTCGGACAAACCCGCAACCCTAGTAGGTATCTTGTACACCTGAATGAAATGAGAAGTAAATGAAAAAAAAAAAAATGAGAATGAAATGAGTGTAAATGAAATTCAGGTGTATCTTGTACACCTGAATTTCATTTACACTCCTTCTCCAACCACGATACTCATAAGGTCCCAACACCCAATAACACTTTGCCGGACCCGGGAATCGAACCCAGAACCCCACGCTCAGGAGTCGCGCTTGCGACCACGAGACCAACGGGGCAGCCAATGATCAGATTATATGATGGTCATGCAGGTAAGGGGCGCAATCCTTTTTTTTTTTTGTTGCCGGTTTGAAAATCCTCGTGGATTACCGCCCTGGGGCGGGCGAAGGGGTCTGTCAGACTCCTACCCACTTGGACCGGGTATCATGAGATCTTGTGCGTCATCCATGATCCCCGACTGGTGCCCGGTCTGATGATCTGACAATGTCTCTACCTCTACGGTAACTCGCCAGTCGCGGACACGGCCCGCAACAACGGAGCTAGCAAACAAGACGTTCACAATAGACCCGCTCCGCTGCCGCACGCACGTGTAGACCGAGCTCTGATTCAGGATGGTCAGGCCGGTCGTGACCGCCCACTCCTCCAATACCTCGCCCCTATCGGTGATCGGAGATCCCCACGCCGCATACTTGGCGTTTAGATCCCCGAGCAACAGCACCGGGCGAGGGTGGAACCGGTCCACGACGACACCCAACTCCAATTTTAACCCCTCGAATTCAGCGAGACTGTTGTTGGGCGAGAAGTACGCCCCAATCGTGACAATTCCGTCCACGAGGGCGGCCACTCATCCGTGTACTCGGGAGGGACTGACAAGAGTCCCGCCAATGATGGCCACTAAACCATCTAGGTCCTCCGCCCAGTTATCGCGGGGAGGGACAAAATACGGCTCAGAGACCACAGCCACATGGATCGACCCATTCGCCATGCTCTGGAGCAAAAGATCCTGCGCTCTGGCAGCGTGGTTGATATTCGCCTGTAGGAAATAGAATTGGTCTGTGCTCGCTTCGCTGCAGCGCCGATAGCGGGCACCGCACCCAAACCGTGCCCACCCCAAATCGTATATTCGCACGACGATCTGTTTTAAATAGGACGCAAGCTACCGTATAAAAGCGCTAACACACTGGGACGCCATGGCGACGTCGCTGGCTACGTATCCAAACAATTCGTATTGAAATGTATGACAGTTATCTCACTTGGCTACGGTCTGGCGACGCTTGCAAGTTGTTTGTGGTTACTTGGCTATTTTGACTACACCTTACACCATGGATACCCTACATTCGCTAGTTACCCACATTTCTTATTTCCATACAGTAGTATTGCCAAATAAATCAAGACAGCGTTAAGGATATGGCCAAACGTCAACTGACATCTCATTAAACGTTGACGTTTAAACGATATGGCCAATGTTAGCTGGCCATTTCCTGAAATGGTCAATTCTAAGATCTGGCCACGACTAATATAAGAATGAACAGATTTCGGACCCCTCATAAGCAGTAAATGAAATGATGGCCTAACGAAGCCCCTGTTCAGTTAAGTATATAGTAAAAGTGTAATAGGCGTTTTTAAATACGGTTTATTTTTCAATGAACACGATCAAAATCACAACTAACCCCAGAATAATTTTAAGAGGTTTCTTTTAAAAGGTTCGTTTGCATTTTTTTATACATTTCGGCTTTCTTTTGAGTTCATCGCTTTGGCTGCACATCTCCCTGAACAGTCTCAGCCCAAGAGTGAACCATAGACCACTCTTGATCATCTCCCATCTGAACGGGTCTTTGCAGAGTCTCTTCCAAAAACAGTATAATCCTTCGATGGTCCTTAATAATTTTTTTTGCCACGAACCAGAACAATGGCAGCGGGAACCCTGCAAAGAGATCATTAAATTATTATGTACTAGCTTTTGCTCGCGGCTCCACCCGCGTGTTTGTCGGAGAATATCCCACGGGACCGTATCTACTACTGGGATTAAAATAACCCTATGTGTTAATCCAGGTTATAAACTATCGGTGTGCTCAATTTCATCCAGATTCGTTCAACCGTTTTTGCTGCAATCCAGAACATGCATTCAGACAAACGGACTAAAATTTTAAAAACTATACGTTCGGCAACAGACTCTTTCCCACACCGCGTATCAATTACTTTAACACTATCATATCGAGGGCGTGTCAGACTCTTACTGACTAAAACCCACCCGTGCTCCTTCAGTTGCTTGTATGCCAGGTATCCCTTTCGGACTTTCCCACGACCCCAGTAGGCATCGGCCCTAGCGGACCCCGTCAGTTGTGCTGACATCTCTTTGAGGCCCGCGTGGAACGTAACGCGGTGTCGACCCGGGCCTGGTCCTTATCGGACGGTGAGCTACCCATTGCTGTCCGTACCGGTGCCCCGTAAACAGCCATGGACCGCACGACCTCCGCGTAGGGCCTCCGGCAATGGGTATATCCCCCTCAGGGGGATGTTACACTGTTATATTATATCTTATACCTATCTACGAAGCTCACAAATTACCCATAATTAAGTCTTTTTACAATTTCATCATATCTTTACGCCTCGTAAACTAATTGCTCTGCAAAGTTAAGAAGCACTAACGGAAGGACGGGGTTCGCAGACGCTGGGGCTAGGACACAGTTGGCACAAATGGCGGTGGCTTCGCTCCACTACGATGACGTCTAACATGTCATCAGACCCACTTGTACTACAAGGCCGAGGCTTTTTCAAACACGATCTCCTCGGGCCCTGATCACCGCCACATCCGTCGTCATCACTGTCACCCCACTGAATACTGGGCGAGGGGGATCTCGGGCATGCAAGGCGAGAGCATGAACTCATTATGTCACACTTAATAATTTAGCTTTGCATTTATGTTTCATGGATCTAATAATCTTAGTGATCCATGAAACATTTACAGATCAGAGAATACAATTTTGGAGTACTGGAACCAAATGGACAATATTTGTCAGAATTATGTATCAGTATTTTGACACATGACACAGAAGAGTCAGAGTATTTTGCGAGTAGGTTTCATTGTTTTACTTATCACTTACTCTGAGGCATGGGGCACGGGGGAGTAGATACCGTTGGCCAAAATTCTGACGGACCCAGGGAATTATGTTTTTAGGCGATAGAACTACCTATATCCTGCCAATGCAGGGTCTGGGCTGATTTGAATCTCTTGAATATGAATATCATAATATTTGTACGTACCCAAAACTAATCGCCTGGCATTAAAATAATTCAAGCGGGGGTTTGTGATGAGATACTAATTAAATAAAAATGTCTAAACTAAACTTACTTTGTATATCTTCCATTAGGATTTGCGGTTGGAACTAAATAAAAATTAGAAGGATTCGCGATCAAATGAAAAAATAGTGCCACCTACATCATAGACTAATACAATACTATTAAAGGAGCAAACCAAATCGTTTTTTTTGTTTTTTGGGGAAAAAAACTATTTGGTTAGAACAGCATATATCAGAAAGGTAAGGTCATACACATATTTAAGAGTGTGGTACAGACCAAATTCCAACTGGACAACATTCTCCATGGGACCAACATAGAACCGGGATAAAATAATCAGCTGTCCCATACAAAACTTCAATACCTACTCGATCCAAATGTATGCTGCTGGGGAGTTTGTTGCGCCACTTCTTCTTCCCAGCTAACGCACTAGGAAGTGGTGAAGGGTGGGCGTTTTGGGGGACTGTCTTATGTAATTTTGACGTTCGAAAAGTGCTGATTCTCAGCCTAGTTTGAATTTTAATTTTATGCGGGACAGCTTAGAACCCTCCATCATTTTAATGACAATGACATACATTTTTATGTCCTTCCTTATTTTTGTTTAACTTGTGCTGGCTCACTCACAATGAACCGTTTAATTAAATACATAAAAACAAAGTGAATATCTTATAAGATCATTTACTCATGTGTTCAATAAAAATACTGGACTAGTTTAGTGAAGACAAACTTACAAAAGAAGAGTACAAAAATAATCTTTACCACGTTTCCACACATTGATAATTCACATCCCGTGAAATTCGGTCACAAATGTATAATTTTCTCAATAGATATTAAACGTTTACACAAAATATAGGTTTATTCTAAAGGCAGGTTTATACGAGCCCAGTAATGTGACAGTACAGGAAGTCAGTCCAGGGCTGACTTGCAACTGGGCTCGTGTCGACATTAGTTTCAACCCAAACCAGTGCTGACTTCGCGCCCTCTAGTCCAGTTGACCTACCCGTCTATTATCGGGCCTAGTAGCTTACCCCGCCTGACTTATTGCCAATCACGTCTACATGAACCCACTAACTGCGTTCAAAATTCCGAGTCACTGGGTCCTATCACTACCTTCGTATAAACCAGGCATAAGGGCTAAACTGTGCATGGAAAAGTATGCAGGAATCGACCACAGTACACTAGGTTTCACCTCCAATGGCATAACTTTTACAATTATAAGCGGTCGATCTATCTGAAATAGATACAATCTACATTCATGTTTGTTCTAGTATTGCCTAGCTAAGCCATGCGAATTTGCTGAGATCCCCCTAATTGTTACAAAATTATTTGTCATATGTCGCTAAATTAGTAACAGGGCTGCCATTTAACAACTGTCATATATTAAAACAACGTCCTAAATAATTATTATCTAGGTATTCATCAGTAGCCTTTTCCATTCAACTACAGCGAGAGTTGCATCAATAAAAACTTGTTGCACGGCTTTCCCTGATCGTTCCGAGTATTAACAGTATCGGATGCGTTATTTCAGTCATTACACGCTATCAACTGTGCATATTGTCTAAGATCCAGTTCATGTAGTAGGCGACATTGGTATAGACTCCTGGGAAGCCCCCGATGCCGCATCTCTTCGAGCCGTAGGAAACGAGACCTCGCTGCACGTACCGCACTCCAAATTTTCCATAAGAGCCAGGGTACATCAGAGGCCCGCCCGAGTCTCCTCCGCAAGAATCCTTGCCTTTGACCCCACCAGCGCATAATTGCGTCGCCCTTACTCTTGGGGTACTGCAAATAAGGATTATAAAAAAATATATTAAGCTGATTTATGAATATGTCAAATATCGAGAAGAAAGCAAGTAGACCCTGACTGTTCAATCGGTTGAAGTTAATCCAATGATACTCCCTTGGGGGACACCAACACCATAGTAACTGTAGAAGTTCGCACACTAAATTGAGTAAAAGGTTACTTCTACACAATACATGCTTTTAATAACTTATTGAGTATCATCTATCAAGAATGTTTTTTAAACGTTCAAGGTTATTTAGGTATGCTCATGTGCGTGCGATGTCTGTTAGATGAAGGTGACCTAGAACTATAAAGAGTTTGTGGAAAAGTTGGTTATGATTAAAGTGAACTAACCCTCGGTATGCCGCCGTGCAATCCTCGGTGCTGATGACGGGAAGCTCGACGCTGAGCAGAACGGGAGACTGCAGGCCTTCCTCCGTGACTCCCCAACCCGCAACGTTGACGTTATGACCAACAAGAGACTCCATTTGAAGCTTTTGAGTGATTGGTAGACACAAGGGTTTCATGCTAGCTGTAACCAAAATTTAAAAAAACTTTTAATGTTATCCGCGATATCTTAATAAATTAACCTAGCCTTTTTAGGGTTCCGTAGTAAACAAGGAACCCTTATAGTTTCGCCATGTCCGTCTGTCTGTCTGTCTGTCCGTCTGTCCGTCTGTCTGTCTGTCTGTCTGTCTGTCCGCGGCTTAGCTCAGAGACGGTTAGTTTTTTTAGGGTACCTCCCCTACACATAAAGTGGGGATGTTTTTTTTTCCTCATCTACCCCATGTTGTGGGGTATCGTTAGAATGGTCTTTCAAAATTATTGTGAGTTTGTCACAACCATGTTTGGATTCAGGAATCCGTTTGCGAAATATTAAGCTTTTAACTGAAATTTTTTATTAGAGTCAAGTGTCCCCCCCCTTCTATCTAAATGGTTGTACTTGGACTTGTGAAAAAATTCACAGCAGTAGTATATATAACGAAATTAAAAGGACAACTATCAGAGCTAAGTAGGCGCTACAGGTTAACGAGTAATAATTGACAAACTTAAATTTGCGGTTTGAGAAACATGATCTCCCCAAAGATTTAAATCGTAGATACCTCACCGTACTACGTCGCGCGAAAAAGTGCCCATAGTGAGAAGAGTGACTTCGCACAATAATAATGGCGTTTCCATGACAATCAAGTCAAGTGTCTGCGATATTGTGTGTCAGAGGTGTCAAAACGAAACGGAAACGCGACCATCTTTTAACACGGCAGGGCAAATCTACGATTGAAATCTTTGGATCTCCCATACATTCCGTATGGAAGAACATGTTTTTCAACTACAATGTTAAGTTTGTTCTTGGGATAAATTTATCCCAACTACGGAACCCTTCATTGTGCGTGGTCCGACACGCACTTGGCCGGTTTTTTTGTTATATTGGTTGAAGGAAAAGGGAATACTTTCGATGCGGCGTGAGATTGTATTGTAGAACTTTCCTGCACGCAATCCTGTACGCTCCAAAGCACTCGCGAAAGAGCGTACGTGTAAAGAGGGTTATTCTAATGTATCTATAGACTATCTACATGTATAATTAACAACACACACAAAGTACTTACGAAGTGTAAAATTGGCTGGATGAGCAAGTCGTATTAAAGCTATGTCGTCGACCAGTGATTGAGGTGAATATCCAGGATGCGCCACTACTGCAGCTATCGACACGTTCTGTGGAATAAAATAACACAAATAAAGCACAGCCCATAGCTATAAAATATAAAACGGACCATTCATCAAGTTTGTCAAACGAGGAAGAGACCTGCTGATGCACTTTGCGTAAGTTCCAAACGTTTTCTTGTAATTTTTATAGTCGATCAGAACGATGATCTTCGCAGGGTGACTGGTAAGTGGTGGTAGACGCTGGAGAGTGGCCAATGTTATAGCTCAGTGGTGTGTAATTTGAGAGGCCTAATGTCCAGCTGCGGATTTCTACTAATGATGTTAACATTTTAGACAATTATATCCTCACCTCTATTCTCGGTGCGCAGTACTCTCTATCATCTGACATTTCGCAGTCAGGGTCCTTTCTGATGTCATGCTCCCCGAGGATGACTCCATCCAGTCGCAGTCTGTTGCCCAGGAAGGCCACGCAGTGAGCCGCCGTTAGGACATACCGTTCGTTGATGAGTGAACCACCGCAGCTCAACGCTGTGCCGCGAGCTAGAAATTATAAAACAGGGTTTTTATTTGTTGAGTTGTTATTGACTAGAAGCGACTATTCAAAAACAGTGAATCCTAATTGCGTAATACACGAACAATCTGAGTCATTTTGAAAGATATTGCTAATCCATTGCGTTATAAGTTTGAAAACAAAAATCTGCTCGACAACGTAAATAACGCAATGATGAAGGTTGTTGAACTGTCAAATGAAAACGCATAATCATTAACCGAAAATGTGATACGCAATTAGATAGCAATTACCTGGTCCTAATCACATGTAAATTAAAGTAGATATTAAAATCAATGTATTCCATATTATAGATAAAAAAACATTCTCAAGTTCAAGGCAGGACATTTATCATGGTTTGTTATTAGAATATGAATCATAATTACGTTTAATTTAGAATTACGTAATTTCTTATAGGTAACTAGGTATAGCATACCTGAATCATAAGATAGAAGCACCATCCAAGGCATTTCAAACAGCTGCGTCCTGTTGCCGCCATTGATCCTGTCACTGTCAATGCTCCCACACTGCAGAGGCAGGAGGCCCAGGTTCGGATGAGCTTCGACGCCTATTGGTCCATTCTTATTGTCTAGCGTAGCTCTAGTAAAAGGTTCTATATTGTTCCCAGTGTCAGGTCCTATGATAACATTGTGAGTTGCTGGTTTTTGACTAACTGTGTTTCCCGAAAAAGTACAACAAACCTGTAAAAAACATGTTTTTAATGTTTTAAAACGTTTAATATTATGTAGATACTAAAGCTATTTTTATGAATGACTTACTTTTTTTATAATTCAATTTATTACTTTCTCGTACTTGAGTCATTCATTAATCATAAGTAACGCCAGACCTCCCAAGAAGTAGATAGGGAAATTCCATCGAGGCAAAACCGTAAAAAATTACCATCTCACTAAAATAATATCACATGTTGTGATTCATTAGCTTATGGTTAAATCAACGTTTGACAAAATTTGCCTTACCTTAACTGTTCGTCTAATTGTGCGTTTGCACTGGCGAAACATTCAAAACAAAACATGTTGAAATCTTTAGTTCATGTCAAACATTGGTTTGACAGAAAATAGAGATTTTAACATGTTTTGTTTTGAATGTTTCTTGCCTGTGCAAATGCACAGTAAGAAAACCACACTAAACAAGAGATGATAAAAGTTAAAATTTGTTCTTAAACTTTTAGTAATGAAGCATCGTCATTTTGAATATGTTAGGCAATCAATTTAGTTTAGACTTGCTAATTAAAATAATTTCTATATATTCTTGCGTAATAACTTAGATGATACAGGATTTTAGATATACACTGTGCAGCTTGAACAATCACTATGAAATGCTTGCTTACCATAGGGTCCTTGGATTCGTAGCCACACGTTAGTTTCTGTAGCTTCATACTTATGTGAGGCGGTATGGGGTTGCCTGCTCGTCTGACCTCGTCCATTATGTGCTTACACTGCAGTAGGGGAATGCAAGTTCCCATCACACCCTCAGCAACGCAACTGTCTCCGGAATATACTGGAACATATGATAACGATGGAATATTAAATTAAAAACTAAATACTTTTGTAAGACAATTTTGAATGTATATTGCTGTTGCTTTAATAAATGAATAGGAAATGATGAGGAACTCGTGGCTAACTAGCAACAGCTGCACTGGTCGATCCATCAGGCTAAGCTACGCTTGCCGGGGTTGGTCAGTGGATGGGTGACCATCTTTACATACCGAGAATCCTCCGTGCCTCGGAAAGCACGTTAAGCCGTTGGTCTCAGCTGTCATTCGTGGATCTTTGACAGTCGTTACGAGTCGTCAGAAGCCCGAAAGTCTGACACCAGTCTTACCAAGGGGTATCGTATTACCCAGTTACTGGGTTTTGGAGGTCAGATAGGCAGTTGCTCCATGTAAAATACTGGTATTCGGTTAGACTGGAAGCCGATCCCAACAAAGTTAGGAAAAGGCTAGGCAGATTGATTTAATAAATGAATAATGCTGGAAAATCATTTTCCGTGGCACTTTGAGAAAAATAAAACAAAGATAACACAATGTATTCCCTGAAAAACTGGTGTACGTTTCACCCACATTTCGCCTGCTATATTTAAATCCTATGTTCGTAATAATGGGTCATGTGATGCGGAGGAATGAGGAAAATGTGAGGAAAATTTTGAGCATCAATGTGAATGGCTATAAGAGTAGGGGAAGACCAAAGAAACGATGGATGGACTGTGTGACAGATGATATGGATAGAAAGGAGGTGACTATGACGACTAATAGAGAAGTGTGGAAGAAAGGGACATGTTGCACCGAAAACAAATAAATTGGGAGAAGGGCACGAGAATGATGATTTACGTAATAATGAGCGAGCCTATTGCTATCAACCGGTCACAAATAATGAGAGAGAATGAGAAAGACCCTTTTTTTTTGGGTGGGAAATTATCAAATAACTTCTCCCGCTCTGGGCGGAGCGGGGGGGCGTGTCAGACTTTTACTGGCTAAAACCCACCTGTGTTCCTTCCGTTGCCTGTGTGCCGGGGCCGCGATATCCCTTTCGGACAAACTCGCAACCCTGGCAGGCATTGGCCCTTGCGGATCCCGTCAGTTGGTGCTGACATCTCTTTCAGGCGCGCGTGGAACACAACGCGTCGTCGACCCGGGCCTGATCCTTATCGGACGGCGAGCTACCCATTGCTCACCGTCCGCAAGCCCACGCCTACGGTGAAACTCGCAACCCTGGCAGGATGAGAAAACCCTGAGTCGGGATTTGTGACCGGTTGATTTCTGACGGAAAAAGCCAACAACACTTTATCCGACTGAGCGATCGTACCCAGGACCCCACGCTCAACAGACGGCCTTGCGATCACTAGACCAACGTAACAGAATCCTGAGAAAAAAAACATGGTCGGAAAAAGTCGACTTCTGTGTTGTAAATGTCGCCAATGACGCAAAGGTTTATTATAGTACCAGAAAGTGATGGACAGGTAACTGTTAATACTTTGTACATTGCACAGAGTTTTGTACTATATGCTATGTGCCTTTACCCAAAGTAAAAGCGTTCGATGAGATTTTCTTGCTAACATATTTTGAGCAAACTATCATTGCACGACAAACTGTTATACTGCCGACAAACTGTTATACAGTTTGGCAGACTTTATGTATGGTATTGTTAATACAGATTTTGAATAAATAAAAAAAAAAAAAAAAAAAACATTGTAGTGGATGATGTTGCTAGGTTGGATGCTCTTTTAATTCAGAATACCTGTTTAGGACAATCATAAGGAATTTGGCAAGTATCTTGACTCGATATAATGATTCCCAGCTGAAGGCGTCACTGACGTCGGTCCAGACCTTGACAGAATCAAGTTCACATAACGGTAAAAAGGAGCGCATGTCGTCTAGCTAACAAATCGATGATAGGTTATAGAGTTAGTAAGGATGCGAGTAGTACAGGGGGCCTAAAACGGCCACTTTAGCAATTCTGTTAAAAGCGATTCATTTCCTGAATTCCCAGCAATTCATTAGCAATTCCTCAAATTTTCGTGAAATGGTGACACATATTAGCTGAATAATATCTCAATTCAATTCATATCTGAATCATATTTGGTGTAAATATTGGCGTATTGGAGGAAATGAATCGCTTTTAGCAGAATTGCTAAAGTGGCCGTTTTAGGCCCCTGATAGAGGTCCAGGGGGCCTCTCCTGGACCGCTGTCGTGGAGCCGGCAAAGGGAGCTATACAATGTCGCCCACGGGCGTTTGCCCGCCAGTATTTATCTGAATATTCATGACAAATTATCGAAAATTAACTTTCAAAAGGGAGTCTTTTTTTTTCATTTTATCTTTTTTTTTAAGTCATTGGTCACCTAAATTCACGTCGTTCTTATAAAAGGAGGGTCTACTTTTATTGTTCTTATCGTTTGTAAATCATTATTATTTAAGCCGAAACACATCAACCAGTCTTTACCAGGTCGTTGTTCTATCTTTTGGGTATGAATGTCCTCATGACCTAGGTACCTACTAGCCGAGACACTACCTGGCAAGTGGTTCTGCATTCGTTTTTTTTCCCGGGATTTTATCGATCGTATCTCAATACACCATTTTTTTAAGTAATTCTGTTTACTTACGACTTGACATGCTTATTTAGGACATGAGAAAAACACTTCTTATAAAGTAGGATATAAAATAACACTTTATTCGATATTGATTTTCTTATTTCAGGTAAGTTTATTCACGTCGACACAATGACTTCTTTTTAATTTTTACGTCTTCTGTTATACATGATATTTTGTAGGCAAATATTGTTTTTTGTGTTTTGTTTCGGAAAGTAAATGGAAATTTCGTTATTTTCATAAATATTATCCTCAAGATGTTTGTACAGACGTTATCGACATGTTTCACATTATGCGTAATTTTATTTATTTTAATATGAGAATTAAGTGAACTCCGTGTTTCCTCACTGAGTGTTTATATTGCAAATTTATGTAAAAACAACTTTAAATTATGGTTATGAGTTATGACACTGGTACTGAAGTGTTATTTATTATTAATGTGTACTGTATGTGTCTAACATCATGTATCCACTATAACATTAATAGATATCAGACATTGCCCATAAACTATGTTGTTCCCACTGCTGGAACTCGGGTCAGAGGGGATTGAGTAAGAGGGAAATAATAAATACAGAATTCTATCCTCGCCGTAATTCACCACGCGTGTCAAGTGTCTTTGTTTTGTTGTTATCTCGCCTACCTTGTACTAATTAATGTTAGTTGAATAGCTAATTGGATCCAAATTAAACGCATTTTGATATGGTCATAAAAAGGCACATAAATTCATTTAAACGTTCCAATCCATCGCCGTCTCTAATATAATGTCAGGTGTAAAATCAAATTTCACTTACAGCTTTCCGTTTGCAGCAGTAATTGCAGGAACATAGTCACGGTTAGCATTAACTTGAACATTGTTAATTGTTTACATCACAGTCTTTAACCAATTTTAAATAACACTGTTCACGTCACACACACAAATTTGTATAGCACGGACACACCACTATATATAAACTATGTGACGATCGATCATTGAGAAACACTATATCCGATTAATTCTGTCCGTCAACTTATTATCGCAGTCCTATTAAATTAATTGTGTGGATTGGTTATCCGCTCATAAAGGCCGGGTCAGAATGAGCGCCAGTTCGTTTTGTACGAGTTTAAAAACTCCGACCGCTCATGTGTCATTTTCCTCGAGTTGTTGTTTTTTATCTCTGTTCAAACTTATAATTTGTTTTAAAAGGTATTAACCGCTCGGATGTGGAGATGGTCAAAATGACGTAGAGGGTCATCGGCGACTAGATAAACTATTAGGCGGTCATTACCATACTAGTTTTGCCGGGAAATACGCTCAGCCGCCTCCTTGATCTTCTTATACGCATACCTACTTTCGCTGAAGATTCTCTCTTATTACGAGTATGTGAAATTGCCGCGCCGCCGCCGCCGGTGAGATGGCGCTTAGGTCGTCAGTCAGCCTCTTAAACCAGTACTCAGTTTATTTGTAATAACTTATTGCAGGTTACTTACCCTCCCGCATGTTGTACAACTAGTTTGCCGGGTACATTAACATTAGGGCTGTATGATCATCACACCATTAAATTGGATCATGATTATCATTAGCATATGTAGTCTCACTGTGAGTTGCACTACTATTTTCAAAAAACCGAATAACTATATACTTAATTAAGTCTTTCGTTCCCTGTGATGTAAAGCCCCATAACGTCTTGCGACACAAGAGAAGAAGAATACAGATCCAAAAAGCAGGTAGGTATAAGGTACTGTCCTATCAAACCTCAGATTGTCACAATTTTGACTGGTTACAAGAACTTTTGGCAGGCTGGGCTAACCGACAAATACATATGTCGACTTTGATTGCATTTTGCAGGCGTTTGTAGGCAACGCAACGGTTGGCTGGGTTTGGTGGGTGTAAAACAGTTCAACAGTAATTCGTTTTTTGCCTGATTTCCAAATAAAGGTATGTACATATGTTTAGTATACGTAAGTATTGTTGAAGTAAATTTAGAACTCGAAGAGCCTTTGCATATTGCTGCCTTCTGCCACGCCGAACAAAAGTAATCAAATATTTCAAATCCTTCTATCTCAAGGTATACATCGCTTTCAGATAATGCAATATAAAACGCTTATCTAAACAATGTAACACATTAAGGCGAGGATAACCGACTTTTAATGATTTTATACTGAAGATCTCGTCTCAACGAGTAGTGTTAATGATTTGGAAAAAATATATGTCAAATAATATTCATATTTCACAGTGAAATTAATTTGTAAACTTATGTCTAACGCGGATAAAAAACTGAGATTCCACCACAATCTATCAAGCATATTTTTCTGAAACCTTAACCATTTTAAAGACAATTTAATTATTTATAGAATACGTGTTTTATTAACATACCTCTTGTTTTATATATGATAAATTAATAATGCGTCTAATTTGGGACAGCACTCCTTGATGTCGTCCTATTCCTGGCTGCCGCTGGACGTACGACGCGTTGCGTGAGCTCAGTACAAAACATGCATGCTAACCACTCAAGGTCATTGCCATATATATGCGTCTTAAATCACTCCTCATGTTGATCCTATTCCACATGGCCACAACAGATGTAGCTCCTAGGTACCTTAATGTATTGGTTGATTAAAGTTCTGTAAAACTTTCATATCTTTTTCCTATACAGGGTGGCAGGGACATCGACGCGAAGCCGGCTACCATGGATTCAGTACATGATTCTGAACTCCCCTGCGTTGAAAATTTTCGTCGGTTATTAAAAAGAAAATCAGCTGCTCCATACATTTTGACCGCGTAGGTATTGCACTTGTCTATGAAACAAAATAATAATAATCATACTGCAATACATGTAATTTGTTAGGTGCTGGTTGGTTTTTTAAAGGTGCGAGTATATTGAATTTGTAATCAATTTTCAAGGTACGACTTTAACTAATTCAATTTGAAACACAGCCTGGCGATAAATAGATATAAACAAATATGGCCACAGTCAGACGGTGTGTTTGTGTTGTGGTAAATAATATAAAATATTTATATAAGTCAATATATAATAATATCAGCCTATTATTGTCCCACTGCAGGACAAAGGCCTCTTCTCATACAGAGAAGGCACGAGCATTGATCACCACGCTTGCTCAAGACGGGTTGGCGATTTCAGACTTATATAAACTATAAGTCCAGGTTTCCTCACGATGTGTTCCTTCACCGATGTCAGTAATGTCCAAGATAAACTCAGAAAGTACATATTAATTGAAAAAAGTCACATTGGTACTTGCTCGAATTTGAACCCAAAACCTCGTGCATGATAGGCGAGGCCTTAACCGCTGGGCCATCACGACAATCCTAGCTAATAGTTTACAATAATTCGTCAGATATTCTTACGTTGTTCTATAAAAAAACTTCTAACGATGCGGTTAGTGGTCCAAGAAAGCACTTTTGTAGTTCGTAGAATTGTATCTAACTAGGAAGTTAGACACAATTCTACCGCTGTCGTGGCCATGGACCATGCCACGTGATTGGTATTAGAATCTATGGATAAAGAACGATTTTACATACCTACATTACTTTACGTCATTAGAAATGACGTCAATTTTCGATCAAGAAACGTCAATTAAGCAGTTTTTTGTTACTGTACATATTTTTACTCACAAAAAGGAGGAAGGAAGTTCAAGATAACGGTTATTTTAAACTTTTTTCCTCCTTTTTGCGAATAAAAATTTTGCACAGTAAAGGTAAAGTATCCTCTACTAATGACTAATCCGACTTGGGAAACTACTTACTGACGTAAGTAAAGCTTATAAAAAATAAAAGTTACGACAGGTTATGAAGGATGCAAAAGATTGTGAAATGTTAAGGGAAACTGCGTAAGAGGCGTGGACGAAGGAAAATACCGATATTAAACAACGTTTTAATGCATTTGACACTCATTTGTGGCGCACCTATCAGCTTAGTACCGTCACAGGTACCGTTAACAGAACAACATATCGAGTTAATTCATTTCTTTCGTTTTTGCATTTATTTGTATACATACGATACGACGGCGAGCTACCCATTGCTCACCGTCCGCAAGCCCGCGCTTACGGTGGCCGGAAGTTGGCTCGCGACTCCCGACGCCCGGGGCGTCTACTGCGGCGACTAGGGGCGCGAGGGCGCGCATCTTGCATCTCCCTCGCGCGCTCCGCCTCCTTCTTCGCGAGCATAACTGCTTCGCAGAAGGAGGTGACGGCCTCCCATGCACTCTCGCTCCGAACCATGGCCTGAACCAGGGCCGGACGCGGGAGATCGTCGCCGCCCATCGCCTCCGTGAGGACACGGCGGTGCTCCGCCCATGCCGGGCAGTTCCCCACCGTATGATCCACCGTGACCTCCGGACGATCCACACAGTGGTGACACCCGGGCGTTTCCTCCCGCCTTATGCGGAACAGGAACCTCCCGAAACAACCGTGTCCGATGAGGACCTGCGTCAGGCGGAAGGTGAGGACGCCATGGCGCCTCTCAAGCCACTCCTCAAAGAGGTGACTTATCGCCGCAATTATGGCGTGCCCAATGGTAGGTCATTCGTAGAAGATAGACATACTATTGCGGACCTTTTTGTTGAAATATTTATATGTACAGTCTGTAGAACATTAATTTAATGTATTTTTTACGGTTTACGCGGCGCGCGCTCCCAGTTTGCATGACTTTTTTCGACATGTTCAACAATCATCGTCATATTTCAGCAAATTTACACAAAACCTTACCCTTAACCTCCTCATGAATCCATTTCTCCTCATGAATTCAATTCTCACCGTCCATTGGTGAAAACCGTATGAAAATCCTTTCAGTACTTTTTGATTTTATCGTGTTCAGACAGACAGACGCGGCGCACTGTGGTTCGACAAAAAAGCTCTCGAAGAAATAGGAGCTTAAATTTTAAAGAAGCTATTTTAAATAAAAACTTCAAGCTTGGTCCCATTTTTATCAACATTCAGTTATGATGATGGAATCCATGAGGAATTGAGGGAATTCCTCAAATATTATAGGCATACACATAGCGATTTTAGTATTTTCAGCAACGAGTTAAGCATTTGCTTTCAGAAAGTATGATTTGGTGAAGTGGACCTGATGAAGAAGACCACAGATGGCCACCGGAACTACTCAATGATAAGTATTTTACAGGTGGCAATGAGATATCTCGATTAAAATAGTTAAGCGACTATGAACCACATTCTGATGAAAATGGTACCATCGAACTGATCTGAAGATGGAGCCGGAAGGAAGGCACCGGATCTCCGTCATAAAACAATGTACCTATCCTAGCAGTGTTTGGGCTTATTGGAATTGCCATGACATGCACTTTGCCTATAAATGATTAATGGTAGTATCCCGGCATCAAATTGCGCTACTTCAGTCGTCTGCTATGTGTGGCCTTGATTGTCAGAAGACAGATTTCGTAGCCTCGTCATTTACGTCAATGATCCTGTCGTCGTGTGGTCGCTTTAATAATTTGTTGGCGTCCAAATCTGATAAAACTATGCCTTCCAAACTTCTGACACGACTAGGCACGACGTATATTTGCCCTTTTGCAATTATTTTTTTACCAATGTATATCATAGATCTTTCGAGGATAGGTGTAATTTATGGACTGTGACCGCCCAGCTTAATATTAGAGGCAGCATACGACGCTCCACATCTCCGTAACCCATTGCCGCCTAAAACGTAATGCTTGTTGGTGGTGTGGGTATCACTTTGAAAACTCTAAATTAGCATATCTTTTTTTATTGGATGAGACGATTGCAATGGAACAAAAACTAAATGTTACATCGTGATTATATTCTATTTACAATTTGAATAGGACTAGGAATAATTGTGTACAAAAATTTATTCATTAGTACCATTTTGGGCCAGTAGATGTCATTGAGATGCAAAAAAAATTATTACGACCTTTCTACACTTTCAAGCCAGTTTTGAAAAGTGTATGATTAAATCTTTAAATAAGATAACCTAGATAAGTTTATACCACGTTTTCTGAACCAAATGAATAAGATCTTTCATACAAAATGTATCCCCCTTTTCACCCACAAAGGGTTTAAGTTAAATCATTCTTTGCTTGCACTTTGCCCCACCAAGTTACCCCACTGGTCCCAAGTGGAATGTATAAAATTTTCAGTGGAGTCTGCCCCACTAGTTCGCTTTGGTGGGGCAGATTCCACTAGTCTAAAATCTTGATGGATTACTTGCCTCACTAGTTGCCACCCACTAGGTGTAATTTAAAAAAAATCTTATGATTTGTTTCCATTATTCGAATGGTATACTAATTTGTATGAGTTAGATACCAGAACTAAAAAGTGAAAAATAAAAACTTTTTTACAAAAAAAAACAACCGACTTCCAAAAAAAAAACTAAAATAACTTTTTTACAAAACAAAAACCACCGAATTCCACAAAAATACACTTAAAAGTGAAAAAATAACTTTAATTTCGGAAGTCGGTGGCAAAAACGAAAATATTTTATACTAAGTATATACCAAAATATACCGTAATATAGTTATATATGAAAGCGATTCATAACTATATCCCTAAGGATATAACTATATCACGGCTTCAACCATCTTACTGCGAACCATCATAATGTATAAATACTACA
Organism: Agrochola lota; assembly: GCA_947364205.1. NCBI lineage: Eukaryota > Metazoa > Arthropoda > Insecta > Lepidoptera > Noctuidae > Agrochola > Agrochola lota. The sequence continues at coordinate 10,299,885 of OX376235.1, read as the reverse complement.
TGGTTCTGTATTTTCGTTTTTGCCACCGACTTCCGAAATTAAAGTAATTTTTCACTTTTAAGTGTATTTTTGTGGAATTCTTTGGTTTTTGTTTCGTAAAAAAGTTATTTTAGTTTTTTTTTGGAAGTCTGTTGTTTTTTTTTTGTAAAAAAGTTTTTGATATTCATTTCAACTTGATACCTCCACGTGCTCCTGAGAAAAAGGGTCTTGACAGAGTGACACACAGACAGACAGACAGACAGACAAACATACAGACAGACGGACAAAGACGTCATCCAATAAAGATTCCGGTTTTTTCTTTTGGGGTACGGAACCCTAAAAAAATATTTTTTAGACTTCAGAACCTAAGTGATGACTGTCAAAGGCCACAATTACACCACATAAATCACTTTTTTTTTAATACTACTTCTCTACTCAATACTAACGGAAGTCGTTGACCCCAAAAAAATAATCATCAAATCATTGTGACATGGAAAGGGAACGCAGAGCGTTGACGGTCAGGGCTAACATGCTAGCCCGCAGGTTTGCACGCTGCACAAAAGAGATTAAGATTTTGTTATTTAAATCCTTTTGTCAGACGTTTTACTCCAGCAGCCTGTGGACAGCATATACGCAAAGGGCTGTCAATGCTCTGCGGGTCCAATATACGTAAATAACGCATTCAGGATGCTGCTGTGGCTCCCGCCGTTTTGCAGCGCGTCCGCCATGTTCATGGAGTCACGCACTGATGGTTTCGCGGCAATCTTACGCAAGAAAGCGTCGTCCCTGCTGCACAGGGTGCGTGTGAGTAGCAACAGCATCCTGAGTGTGATAGCGGACAGGTATGACTGTCCGTTCTTTAAACATTGTATGCGTTTATGTGTGAACTAACATAGTTTTAAGCACTATTTTTGACGTGACAACGTCTTATAAATTGGTTTGCCGGGTGACACTTCAAGAAACTGCGTTACGCTCCGCTCACGTTATGCGCTCACAATGAGAGCGAGTGAGAGGCACGCGTCCCTTCCACTCGGGCATGGTTAGCCCGCCTAAGAGCGAGAGAGACAGACATAAAAAGTGAAAGGCACGCGTCCCTTCCACTCGAGCACAGTTAGCCCGCCTAAGAGCGAGAGAGACAGAATTATTTCATCCTTCTTCCTACTATACGAATGAATATTCACATTAAAATTATTTTACCACTCAAAGTCGTTGTCACGTAAAACTTTCGCCCGTATACCGACTTTACAGGCAACCAAAGTTTTTTACTAACAGAATGGATCATGTTGTCTGAAATATAAATAAATAAAATAAATTAGGGTTCCGTACCGCAACAGGAAAAACACGGAACGGAATGGGAGAACATTTTTTCAACTACAAAGTTAAGTTTGTTTTTGGAATAAATTCATCCCAGCTACAAAACGATTTCATGACTGTCCGGTATTTTTTTGTTTTATCACGTTTAGATATCGGTATCAATCACGTCTGCGGAGTTTCGCTAACTTATTTAATTTGACCCTGTAAATTTGTATCTAATGAATATGAACTTTAAAGAGAAAATTTAAAGATAAATGATACTGTTACCCAAATAACAATAGAAAGTTTGAGCAAACTAATAATTACACATCTTAAAGAAAACAACATATCTATAATACAAGAATTAAAAAACACGATACATACAGAAATATTAAGCGCTATTACAGAACTAAGACTAGACATAGACTATAAAACAAATACTTTATCAGCACAAAACGACCAAAGAAGACAAGAAATAGAAAATATTAATAAAAAATTAGAAAAACTTCAAATAGAAAATGAAAACTTAAAGAAAGAAATAAGAAAACTAGCTTCAGAAGCATCAAGAGTCCCAAATATGCAAGAAAATAATCACAGGAAAATTGTACTCTACGGCCTGGCAGACTACTTCAAAGAGCCTGAAAATGCACTTCACGATAGATTGGTGGAAGTGTTCCGTGATATAGTCAACATAGACGTCTCAGGATATATAGAAGACCTTTATAGACTTGGTAGACCCGGTGGTCCAAAGAACCGACCGCTTGTTATTGAATTTATCAGCAAGAGAATGACAAAGTACATTATTAATAATAGCACCTACTTTCAAGGAACCGGACTATTCATATCTGAATTCTTCGATGCCAACGCACGAAAGTTCAGAGCAAAAATACGAGAAGAATTGCTTAAGGCCAGGAAAAATGGATCTCATGCAATTATAAGAAACAACCAACTATATGTAGACGGAAAACTGATTAATACAGAAAATACTGAACACCAATGCGATTATAACACCCAAGAAGACGATATAACACCAAACAACATCAACCAAACTTGTCCTTCAAATATGACCAACGCAACTAAGAACCAGACATTTCGTAAACAACGTCCAACCATTTAAAATAATGTTCCAGAATTTTCAAAGCCTCTATAATAAACAAGATACACTCGAAGCATTTCTTGATAAAAATCCAATGTTTAAAGTAATATGTATTTCTGAAACATGGCTAACTCAAGAAAAACTTGATCTCATGCAATTTAGTGGTTATAAATTTGCATCTTCCTTCTGTCGCAGCACTAGAACAGGTGGCGGTGTTTGTACACTTCTACAAGAACATATCGACAGCATAAATAAAAACGATATCTCAGACATGTCGATTGAATATATAATTGAACTGTGTGCCACGGAATTACCAAAAGAAAATTTATTGATAGTAACTATGTACTGGAATAGAAGAGAGGAGGAAGTATTTTATCAACAATTAAAACAAATTCTAAAATATATAAACAATAAATACTACAAACTAAATGTAATAATAGGGGGCGATTTTAATGTTAACATAATGTCAAATAATTTAAAAACAAACCAATTTTTAACTCTCATGCAAGAACATAACTTTACTCAACATTTACAAACCCCTACACGTATTACACCAAACACTACAACGTGTATAGATTTAATATTCACAAATTTTAATAACAAAGACATGTACACAACAATTGAAGAACTAGGATTCTCCGACCACCATAGTGCAATTCTACATCTAAAAATAACTGGACAAGCAGAAAAATGTTACTGGTATACAAAGAAAAGACTATTTAATAACACAAATACATCTAAATTCAAAAAGGAATTACAGAAACTCAATTGGAATGACATTCTTACAAATAATAACATTGACATAAATTATAAAATATTTCATGACATACTTATCTCTATTCTAAATCAATGTATGCCGCTGCGTAAAATTAAACTAAAAACAGAATATAAAAAATATTGGCTCACTGTAGGTATAAAAAAATCTTGTATAAATAAAAGACTATTAAAAAAATTAACTACAAAAACAAAAAATCCAGTCTTAACTAAATACTATAAAAAGTATGAAAAAACATTAAAAAAAGCTGTAATAATTGCAAAGAAACTTCACTTTAAAAATAAAATGATGCAATCTAACAATAAAGTTAAAACTATGTGGGGAATAATCAACGAGCGCACAAACAAGAAATTAAAAAGTGAAAAAAATAACATAATCCTACAAACAAATAATAGCCTAACTTCAAAACCCACAGAGGTAGCCAACATATTTAATAATTTCTTTGCCTCTATTGGTGGGGATAGAACTCAACTTACTACCAGCAAACCAAAGGCCCCCCCGGCGATTCCAACTACCCAAAATACATTATATCTTAGCCCAGTGGATCCTTACGAGGTAAATACAATAATTAAAAATCTAAAAAATAAAAGAAGCCATGGCACTGATGAACTTCCACCCACCTTATTTAAGCAATGTGCTGACGAACTAACTTTACCATTTTACATTTTAATTAACCAATCTTTTGAAGAAGGCGTTTTTCCCGAATTATTAAAAAAAGCTCTTATAAAACCGATCCACAAGAAAAATATAAAAACCGACCCAAACAACTACCGTCCCATTGCTCTGTTACCAACAGCCTCAAAAATATTTGAGAAAGCAATGTGTGATCGTGTATATGCATTTTGTGAGAAATATAACATATTCAATGACAGTCAGAACGGTTTTCGCAAAAACAGATCTACCGTTTTGGCAGTTTACAAATATGTATATGCAAGAAGCACTCAACATAATTAATGATAAAAAATATTCTGTCGGATTATTATTAGACATGACAAAAGCTTATGATAAAGTACAATTTGATATATTATTAAATAAGCTATATAACATAGGTATCCGCGGAAAAAGTTACGACTGGTTCACATCATATTTAAAAAATAGAGATCAAGTTGTAGAAGTTGAACATTACAATCATAAATCAAAAGAAATAGAATTAATACGTTCCCAAAGTATACCCATAAACGCTTCTATACCACAAGGAAGCGTAACAGGGTGCCTGCTATTCCTTGTTTACATAAACGATCTTCCCAACCACATCAATGAGTCATGCGTATTATTCGCCGATGATATATCGATCTTAACTTCATGTGATAATAACATAAATTTAAACCAAAAACTTACTTCTATACTTGACACTACAACACACTGGATGAACGAACACAACCTCGAAATTAACTTTAACAAGACAAAAATAATAACTTTCCACCCACGACAAAAAAACCCTTTAACTATTAGATTCAAATATAACGATTTAAAATTAGAAACTGTAAATAAATTCACACTTTTAGGCCTTGACATAGATTCACACATAGATTGGAAATCACATATTCTAAAAATTAGAACGAAATTATCCAAGTTCTCATATGCCCTCCGAGAAGTTAAGAAAACAACCGACCTTAAAACAGCACTGGTTACGTATTATGCGTACGCATTCGCGTGGCTAAAGTATGGAGTTATATTATGGGGAAATAGCACAGACGCACCGACACTATTCACTCTGCAGAAAAAAATGATTAGAATTTTAATGAATATCAAAGTAACTGACTCCTGTAAACCCCACTTTAAAGACCTTAAAATATTAACCCTGCCTCCCCTCTACATACTTGAAATTTGTAAATTTGTACGAAAATATCCTCAATTCTATACTAAAAGAGGTGATATTCAAACTAAAATATCACTCAGACATGAAAATAGACTTAACATACCCACTTCACGATTAAAAATGCATTCTTCCAGTGCATTTGTTATGTCTATTAAAGTATACAATAAGTTACCAGAATACATTAAAAATACTAATAACAATAATATATTTATCAATAAATTGAAACAATTCCTAATAATTAAAAGCTACTACACTATTGACGAATACTTTGACGATAAATTTCAACAACAATAAAAACATTTTGACATAATACCGACATTTCCTTTTAATTTTCAATTAAAATTAATAAATTAACTTATTTTAAAAACGCGTAAATACTATAAATTTAAATTAATTATAATAAATAACTAATTAAATCTCATTTCAATAATAAAGACACACTAATAATTTGAATATTTTTATAATTTTAGTATAATCATGCAATAAATTAAACCCAAATATTAAGACTCATACACATAGACTCATACAAATAGGATTATAATTACGCAATTAAATATAATTATGATACAAAATATAAATACCAAAGAAGCTACATAACATTTTAAAGTAATATATTTTCATTTAATTCTTCTAAACAAAAAGCGCCTTCATCCTCTCTCCTATTATCATTTAATTAACTTTGCTGTGCCCGACAGGGTCCATGATTGATACAATGTCTAACATACCAACTGTTTTATCTCACATTATGGAATGCAATAAAGTATTGAGTATTGAGTATTGAACTATTGTTATTAATCGTATAACTTTGATGCTGCGGCCGCGTTTGTGTCTATCGTGACGAAGCTTTTCAGAGTGATACGATACACGCAGATGTGACTATCCATTATCGGCTATCGTCGCGATAGTTCGGGCTGCGTAACACTTAACGCCCGGGTGGCGGTACATCAAAGGGTTTAAGCGCGCTAATTAGCATGGTGCGTGGTCGGACTAGCATTGTTCATTTTGACTGTTGTTTTCGGACTGAGTAGACGAAATACTTTTTAGCAAGGAAAAGATACAAAGCTTTGGTACGCATTGCTTGTTATCTGTGACGATAGACGCAGATGCGACTGCAGCAAACTTAAATGCCCCAACCCACGGGGTATGAATGTAGTAATACCTGTAGACTCAAAGTAAACTCGACAATAATAGTTAGCTGATCTTGGAAAGAACCCAGCAGTCTTCTTGTTTTATCAAGACTGTTTTGCTAAGCGTTGTTCAAATTAAGCACGCGGGGTAATCGCGTAACACACTTATGTGACGAAGCAATGCGTGCCGAAGTTTCGTATGTTTTGCTCGCTAAAAAGTTACCGCGCTAATGCGGTGGCCTGTTCACATTTACGTTAGCGCCTTATGTGCCCGGGCGATAAGTGCTACGCAGCCCGAACTATCGCGACGATAGCCGATAATGGTCACGTCTGCGTATCACTGTGCGAAGCTTCGTCTATACGGTACGGCCGCAGCGTTATAGTCGCAATAGCTTTCACTTTGACTGTTTGACAACATTCATTGCGTTACTTACGTTGTTGAGCAGACAAATGTTTCGAACATACGAAGCAATGGATTAGCCATACTTATCCTTCAAAAATTTTGTAATACTCGTAATATAGGTATTTTTGAACCCATCATAATATGCAGGTAGTTGGTAGATCTGGGTGGGTCTGGAAGAATTTGCGTACTTTTAATCTGTTGTACTCATTTGATTAATAAAAACTGTAAAGATAAATTATCCGGTAACATTACGTTCTTCATTTTTTTCATGCTGCAATTTTTACACCAAATATGATTCTGATATGAATTGAAAGAATATGATTCAGCTAAAATATGTGTCACCATAGAGGAATAGGGATGATGCCTCTGTAAAAAAAATGAAATTCTAATTAGTCTGTCAGTCAGATAATAAAAAAATATTAGACACGTATTTTTTGCATATTAATAAAAAATTACTTAGATAAAGCGTATTTTAAGTTGGGGAGTGGGGGTCGATACGTAACTAGTACGTATAAAATCTACATACTCGTGACGTCATGGCACATTTTACCTCAATATATCGCCATAATCTTTAGATTACGTAAAAAAAGAAAAAATACGTGTCCAATATTTTTTTATAATCTCAAAGACGGACGAAAAAAAATGTTCATCATCCCTATTGCTGGGAATTCAGAAAATGAATTGCTTTTAGAGGAATTGCTTAATGTGGCCGTTTTTGGCCCCCCAGGACAGGAATAAGTGGAGGGAAATAGAGGAGGCCTATGTCGCAAGACAGTCTGACCTGGTAGCTGATAATTGTTCATTTGCTAATATAGGGTTGACAAGCAGAAGTTATAATATTATTAAATGTTATGTACGAAGAAGGATCAGAGGAAATAAAGGCTATTTTTATTAATTTTATTTATTAAACTTAATTTACTTTGTATATCTCTTTTATTATTTCTAATATGACGTTATTAACGTGGACGTCCACGTCCACGTCCATAACATGTATGAAAAAAATGTAGAAATAATCCAATCTCGAATCCTAGTAAATAAAATGAAGGATTCGCGGTCAAACTTAAAAATACTGAATTGAGTACATTATAATTTAAATATTATGTAAATATCCAGCCTGTGTAAAATGCAACAAATTCGTTATAAAAATTTAAAAATCTAGGCAGGTAGGTATAATCTCGCTAACATTATTTTCAATACAAGCTTTAAAAATAAGGTACCTACACTAAGCAGGGCCTCTATTAGAACACTACACTATTTTAATGCCAATGACATACATTTTTAGGTCCTTTCTTCTTTCTTTAACTGGGGTTGGGCACAATGAACCATTCAATTAAATACATAAAAACAAAAAGAACATCTTAAAAATAATTTACTCCTGTGTTCAATAAATATACTGGACTAGTTTAATAAAGAGGAATAGTACAAACATTTTCTTTACCACACTTACGACAAACTGATAATTCACACCCCGTGAGCAGCTATAAAAATCCGGGTCTAAAGTATAACATTATCAATAATATTTACATAAAATAGTGCACAGTTTAGCCCTGCGAATAAACCTATTTATTCTCAGGGCTAAACTGTGCATGGAGAAGTATGCAGGTATCGACCAGTAAACTAGGTTTCACCTCCAATAGCAGAACTTTTACAATATTTGCGAGCGATCTATCATTTTGACATGGGTACTACCATAGAAATATATTAAACAGGGTACTATATTCAATGTTTGTTCTAGTATAGCTTAGCTAGGCCATACATACGGCTTTGCTGAGATCCCTTAATTTTTATTTCAAAGAATAAAAAAATATATATATATCATTTTAAAAAAAATGTGTCAGATTAGTAACAGGCTTGCCATTTAACATCTCCCTTACACAATGCCACCCATGAGCATGTGATAGCCCGTATTTTTCTCAATATTCATGAAAACTTATCTAAAATATACTTTAAAAGGGGGAGTCCACCTTATTTTTTTTTTCAAAGTCCCCCCGTTGTTTTATGGACTTACACTTGTGTTTTTTAAAATAAATACAGATATTTTTTAGAAATAATGTCTTCCTTTTTTTTTCATAGTCGACAAAGGACATCATTCATTTTGGGCTGAATTATGAAATTACCAGCCGAAAAAAAATAGTATATTCCGTTAGTACATGTTATTCTCTACACTTTTCACTATGGGACCAAATCTGTAGGGCCATTCCCTGCGCTGTTGTACGAGTTTGAACATTACTGTTTTCAGTATGTTTTAGTTAAAAATGTTCTTAGCAGACGTGTCTGCATCAGTAGCCTATTTCTTTCAAAATAGCGTGATTGCACGATTTTCCCTGATCGTTCCGAGTATTAACATTATCAGATGGGTTATTTCAGTCAGTACACGCTATCAACTGTGCATATTGTCTAAGATCCAGTTCATGTAGTAGGCCACATTGGTGTAGACTCCTGGGAAGCCTAGGCCACAGCTCCTCGAGCCGAATGAGACGATACCTCGCTGAACGTACCGCGCCCCAAATTTTCCGTAAGTACCAGCCAACATAAGAGGCCCGCCCGAGTCTCCTCCACAAGAATCCTTGCCTTTAACTCCACCAGCGCATATTTGAGTCGGCCTTATGCTCGGGGATCTAAATAAAGATAATAAAACATTTATTAAGCTAATATTTAATCATTATGTCAAATGTCGAGAATAAAGCAAGGAGATCCTGACCCAAAGGGTCCCTGACTGTTCTATCAATTTGAAGTTAGTCCAACGATGCTCCCTTGGGGGACACCAGTTACCAACACCATATTAACAGTAACGTATGTATTTATTAACAGTTCGTGCATTGTATTGAGTATAAGGTTACTCAATACTATACTGTTTCTTCAATGCTGCTCAGTCCGTTGAGTATCAACTATCAATTCAATGCTCAAACTTATGCATAATTTTTAAACGTTCAAGATATATGCCTGTTAGATGAAGGTGACCTAAGTAGATGTATGGAAGAGTTGGCTATGATGAAAGTGAAACTAACCCTCGGTATGCCGTTGTGCAATCCTCGGCGCTGATGATGGGAAGTTCGACGCTGAGCAGCACAGGAGACTGTACCCCTTCTTCCGTGACTCCCCAACCCGCAACAGTCGTGTCCATTCCAACAAGAGACTCCGTTTGAAGCTGTTGAGTGATGGGCAGACACAAGGGTTTCATGCTAGCTGTAAACAAAAACAAAAAAAATCTTTTAATGTTATCCACTATCCCCGATATCTTGGTAAATTAACTTAGCCTTTTCATTGTTAGTTTAGTTGAAGAGGAAGGGAATACGTTGTGGCACAAATACGGTGGAGTGGCTTTCCTCGATGCAATCCTGAACGCTTGTGTACGCTCCAAAGCATTCATAAAAGAGCGTAACTATACGTGTACAGGAGCCGGAAGTGTATCTATGTAAAATAAATTTAGAGTCCGCGCCATCACTGAAGTCCGTTTGACGTGGAGCTAGTGTCTACGTCATTTCATTTAAAAAAAATTGTTACATATTTTTCCGCGGGCTTTCTTTCGTGGCGCGCACTTTGCACTATCTCATGTACATCAGCAGTGAGGAAGCTGACACTAATGTCAACTGCCAGTTCACCACGAATGGCGGGGAACAGTTAAAAAGTGTCTCACAGGATTCTACAGGGCCTATTATTAAAGGAACTATAAACCGTCCAATGAATAATTAACACGCACAAAGTACTTACGAAGTGTAAAATTGGCTGGTTGAGCAAGTCGTATTAAAGCTATGTCATCCACACGTGACTGAGGGGTGTATCCAGGATGCGCCACTACTTCCGCTATCGACACGTTCTGTGGAATAAAATATGACAAATAAAATATAACCAATACCCATAGTTATAATAGTAGATTATTCACTAAGGAAATAGAGCAGTGTCTCTTGTCACGGGCCCTATATTGAATCCCGAACGTAATTAAAGGTTGTAGGGCTTCCGAGCGCAGCGGGGGAGCACCGGGCTAACTCCTGAGCGACGCACGACGCAAGAAAGTTAAGACTAGAATCCTGAGTGCAGCGAGGGATTAAACCACACCTTTATTCCCGAGGAGAATAGCTACTCTACTTTTCGCACCTACTGTAAGGTATTATCAACCAATTAGATTTTCGAAATATGAAACTGCTAAATGCCCTGCCTGGCCGCCTTAAAGTTCCATTTATCAGGAACCCTAAGCAAAGACTCCAGAGTTAAGCATAAACGCATAACGGAAGAAGCGATCAAGCGACGGCCAATGATGGCATCACCCTGCGACAAAACCCCGAAAACACACCACTTTCAAGGCACTACAGCATACCACTTACAAAAGAACAGTGTGACTACTCAAGCCCGAACGAGATGAGAGTATACGCCGAAGGATCGAAGACCGACTCCGGTACCGGAGTCGGAGTCTTGTTACACGTCCTCAACATAAATATATCCAGCCCGCTGGGAATGTTCAACACCGTCTATCAGGCGGAGTGGGTGGGCATCATACAAGCGGTCTACGCCATAGAAGCAAGGAGAGTTACGGACACCCTCATACGTATACTCTCCGACAGCGCCTCAGTTCTCCAATCCTTTCGGAAAAAATACATTATCTCGAAGCTTACACTAGAATGTCACAATGCACTAGAACGAGTAACGGTGTCTAGCCGCAACACCGTGGCACTGCAATGGATAAAAGGACACAGCTGATCGCTAGGTAACCCTTCAACCAAATACGCTGGTGGCTGCAGAAGTTCACCCACACAAAAGCGGAAAACTGGTGTACCTCGACACCAGGCTGCAGGCAGTCCAGGGAAGCTATGCCATCCTTGGATAGCAGGCTAACCAGGCGTTTATTACGACACGTTTAGACGCCTAAACAAACGCTTTCACATAATAGGCATAACGAACAGTCTTCTGTGCAGGGCGTGCAAGGAGGCTGAGGAAACCGTCGCGTCAACCAGAGTAGAACAGAAACCCTCGGTTCACCCAGATCTTTCACAGATGTTCTGAATACACCAGGAGATTTAATTAACTTCTAGAGGGAGCCGGGCTGGTTGGAATAACCACCGATGGCCGCCTTGGCCGACGCACATCGGTCCAGCTGAGGGACTAAGTGCGGTAACCAGACCCTATAACATACGAGTAGAACATAGAACTGGACGCAGAATCCAACATTATAGCGCGGGGCTCTGGGGTACGCGCCCCAGCAACCAATAATTTGTTGCCATGTCGCCAACAGCGTTTGGACGAGTCTAATATGCACATAATTCAATATATTTGGACTTGACCATATAAAGAAAACAATTGTTTTAATTTTGAAATTATTTTTGATTACATCATTACACTATTATTTGCTTACCAATGAACAGCATTTTATTTTTATTATACTTATACGTATACTGTGCATAGATAATATCTCTATTCGATTTCATAATTGTTTTGTTTGTCGACGGCAGCTAAAACCTATGAGTTCTTTGGACGAGCTGAACTTTAATAGAAAAAAGATTTTTTTATGGAAAAAGTTTTCATTAAAAAAAAATAGTTAGCGGGTCATACTCATAATGAAATCCGGTAAAATATCTTGGGTTAGGTTTCCATGACATGTATTTTGCCATTACCGATTGTGTGATATAAAAATATAAAACCTGCACATAGACCTGCTGATGCATGATGCATTAATTCCAAATGTTGTAATTTATAAAGCCAATCAGAATGATTATCCTTGAAGGATGACTGGTAATGGACGGTTGAGAGTGGCCCAGGTTATAGCTTAGTGGTGTGCATTTGAGAGGCATAATTATGTCCAGCTGGACTGGTACCTATAGGCAAATGGTGAAATATTAGGAGTATTAAAAAAGAATATATAATTTTATTCCTCGAAACGCACCAACGATGAAACATAGAGAAGAGCATGAAAGATTATAGAGATCGAAAATAATTATATCGATAGATGTTTGACGTTTTACGTTTTGATAAAAGTTGGTGCGCTTCGAGGAATACCCCAAATATTAAATTTAGACTCACCTCTATTCTTGGTGCGCATTCTAGGTCTGTATTAAATGACGTTTCACAGTCAGGGTCCTGTCTGACGTCATGTTCCCCGAGGATGACTCCATCCAGTCGCAGTCTGGTGCCCAGGAAGGCCACGCAGTGCGCCGCCGTCAGGACATACCATTCGTTAATGAGTGAACCACCGCAGCTCAACGCTGCGCCGCGACCTAGAAATCATTAAATAGGGTTTTTAGGGTGCCGTAGTAAACAAGTAATCCTTATTAAATAGTTTCACCATGTCCGTCAGTCTGTCTGTCTGTCTGTCCGCGGCTTAGCTCAGAGACTCTTGGTGCCAGAAAGCTGTAAATATGGCATGGGTATACATATTAATCACGCCCTCAAAGTTGTAAAATTAAATCATTTTAAGTATAGTTATAGTTTATAGTAGTAGTAGTAGTAGTTTATAGTTTCGCCATGTCTGTCTGTCTGTCTGTCTGTCCGTCTGTCTGTCCGCGACTTAGCGAGCTTAGAGACGGTTAGTACTAGAAAGCTGTAATTTGGCATATATATACATATTAATTATGCCGACAAAGTGGTAATATAAGAAATAAAAAATTTAGGGTGCCTCCCCTACACGTAAAGTGGGAATGTTTTTTTTTCCTCGTCTACCCCATGTTGTGGGGTATCGTTAGAAAGGTCGTTCAAATTATATAATTATATTGTGAGTTTGTGAAAACCATTTTTAGATTCAGGGATCCGTTTGCGAAATATTAAGCTTTTAACTGAAATTTTTTGTTACAGTCAAGTGTGTCCGCCCCCCCCCCCCCCCCTTCTAGCTAAATGGTTGTACTTGGAGTTGTGAAAAAATTCACAGCAGTAGTATATATAACGAAATTAAAAGGAAAACTATCAGAGCTAAGTAGGCTGTACAGGTTAACGAGTAATAATCAACCAACTTAAATTTGCGGTTTGAAAAACATGATCTCCCATACATTCCGTATGGGAGAACATGTTTTTCAACTACAATGTTAAGTTTGTTCTTGGGATAAACTCATCCCAACTACGGAACCCTTCATTGTGCGTGGTCCGACACGCACTTGGCCGGTTTTTTTACCTGGGAATATTGACTAGGAGAAGTAACTATACAAAAACAGAGCAACCGCAGCACTGGTATTACTTAATTAACGTTATTAATTTAATAATTGCATAATTACCTTTTTTAATGTAAATAGATTAACATACCTGAATCATAAGATAGAAGCACCATCCAAGGCATTTCAAACAGGTCCGTCCTGTTACCGCCATTGATCCTGTCTCTCTCAATGTTCCCACACTGCTGGGGCAGGAGGCCCAGGTTCTGATGACCTTCGACGCCTATTGGCCCATTTTTGTTGCTTAGCGTAGATCTAGTAAAAGCTTCTACATTGTCATCAGTTTCAGGTTCTAAGATAACATTATGAGTAGCAGGTGTTTGACAATGTTTGTTTCCCGAAGAAGCGCAACAAACCTGTTAAAAAACGTGTTTTTACTGTTTGTTTTTTATCATTTTAATATTATGTAAATAGACCGTGTCGTACACAATTTTAAAGCTATTTTTTGTCTCAAAAACAATCCTCATGGGTCACCCTCTTGAGAATTATTTCTATTTAAAGGGGGTGGTAGTTTGTATGCAAAACGTAGCATTTCTAAAGTTCGAGATATGAAAATTACAATTTATGTTTTTAATAACAAACAAAGAATTACGTGTTCCAGTGTTTTTGTAAAATCATCCCTCAAGGGGGTAAAATAAGGGATTTTAAAATTCACATGTAATATAAAATAGTGTGAGGTACACTATTTTTAAGAGATTTAAGGAAATATAGTCATAATCCGTATCGCGAGGTAACATTTAGTCTTTATTTGATAAAAATCGGCCCACTCAGTCAAAAGTTATTACAATTTAAAGTCACAAAATAACTTGGCTAACATGCCTTATTACATGGTCAATGGCGGCGCTAGAGTATTTCAAATCTATCAATCGCCTATTTGCGAAGACAATTTTTATTTTTTTACAACATGTAAAAAAAACCTCTGTCTGATACGTGAGGGTGTTGTTAGGTATCGTACTGACAGTCTATTTATTCTGCTAATTTACAGGAAAAGATTTAAAAAATTCGCCACATTTTTTTCAATGGGTAAAATTACCGGTTTAGTACCTACATGGAGCGCGGGCGGCCGTCGTTTAGCGGGTGTCTATAACGTATGAAGTTATGAGTTATGACCCCCTGTTGAAAATTTGTACTAAAAATGTGAATTTTAAATAGCAATAACTTTTTTATTTTCAATAATAATAATAAGATTTTTTATTACTTTTTGGCAGTACCTATGTGCCCCTTTCGGATCGGACAGGGTTTTTTTTTTCATATATTGTATTCGAAGCTCACTGATAAACGTAAAATAAAGTAACATTAAAAACAGTTTTTTTCTAAATGTTGTTTGTTTTATTTAGAAAAAACCTGTTTTTTCCATGTGCAATTACGTAGCGTGCTCACAAAATCTTCATGTTCTAGCAAAAGGTGGTGAGACCTTACCCAAAACGTTGTTTACAAAAATGCACATAAGATATTCCAGATAATTTTTTTCGTTCGTTCAACTTTTTACATGAAAATATGTATGGATCCTTAGGTTACAACACGAATTTAAATACTTCCATTCTAATATTATATATGCGAAGATAACTCTGTCGACCTGCTACGGCTGTACGGAGTTCGATGAAAAGCATACGTATAGACCTTAGACCTGGGTAAGGGCAAAAGACACTTTTTATCCCGGTAGTACGTTCCCGTAAGATAATTTCCAATCTACAGGCGGGTGAAACCGCGGGGAACAGCTAGTGATCATATAAATTACTTTCGTACTTGAGTCATCCGTGTCTTCCAAGAAAAACAAGAAGTTTAAAAAATTCTCTCAAACCCACCAAGCAAAACAGTCAATGAATGACCATCTCACTAAAATAATACCTCATGCTGTGATTCATATATCAATGCGGTTCAACATTTTAGTATCTGAACCGTTGTAACTGTTCTTACTAGATAAATGTGCGAAATAAGCAGAGAGAAAGAAAACCACACAAATAAATTGTTCGAAAACTGTCTACTTTGCCAAAAAGTCACAATAATAATGAAGCATCTTAATTACCTATGTATTAAAAGTTTAGTTTAAGGTGCTTCTCACCAGGAGCAATCGCCTGTAATATAACGTTCAGAGTCGATCATTACATCGAGGAAGGAGAACCGAGCATTACAGTGCACAACCTGTAATGATACAATTCGAGCATTACATCAGTGAGGGAGAAGAACCCAGCCTTCAGTGTGCAATGTCTGTAATATTTAATCTGAAATGGTACATTACAGGCGAATTCTCGTCAGTCAGGGAGTCATATTGTAACGTAATGCTCAAAATCGAATCTGAAGTGTTACAATACAAGCAAATGCTTAGGGAGGCAATTTGTAACGTAATGCTCAAAATCGAATCTGTAACATTACACTACAGGCGACTGCTCACGATGAGGGAACACCTTTAGATTTGCCAATCTTTATTATATGTTTCTGTCTCGCGTAAATAAGTGAAAACACACTATGACTATGAAATTCTTGTTTACCAAAGGGTCCTTGAGTACGTAGCCACACGTTAGTTTCTGTAGCTTCATCCTCATGTGTGGCGGTATGGGGTTGCCTGCCCGTCGGACCTCGTCTAAGATATGCTGACATTGCAGCAAGGGAACGCACGTGCCAGACTCACCCTCAGCAACGCAACTGTCTCCGGCAAATACTGGAACAGATGATGAAAATAACTTATAGAGATATAAATAAATACTATTGTGCGCCGATGAATCGCGATTATCAAATTCGATTTTAGTTGTCTCAAAATTATTTTTAAATTTAGAGTTTATTTTTGCAGAATAGCTTTAAGATTCTTATAGCCAAAAGTAAGGAATTTTAGTTATAGTTTAGTTAGTGTAGTTCGGTGTACAAGAGAATCGGCACCAATAGTGAACGTATATAATGTTGTTGGTGTTCTTTATTAAATAAATAACGATGGAAGATCATTTTCCGCGTCGTTTTGTGAAAAATAACTCACACAAAACACAACAATATCAAGCCTGTATACCTGTGAAAACACAAACACAACAACATAATGCCTGCATGCCTGAACGTTTGTTGGTGCACCTCCCAAATACAGTACAGGTACACTAAAATTTCGCAAAAGTCCAATGTGGGTACCTAATAATGGGTGAGCTTATATTGCTATCAACCGGTCACAAATCCCGACTCCAGGATTCCTGACGGAAAAATCCACCAATAGTTTACTCGACCTACAAAGGTTCCCACGCTCGCCAGTCGCGCTACCGACTTGACCAACGACGTAGCTTCTGACTTGCTGAGAAATAATAATAATGCAAAATACTGGTCGGTTAGAAACTTGTCTTCTGTTGTTAATCTCGCCAATGACGCAAAGGTTTATTTTAATTACCAGAAGGCGATGGACCGGTAACTGTTGTTACATAACTAAAATGTCGACTTGTTAGGCTGATTCCATTAGATTAACTTATTCAGTTATGGTTTTAATTAGCTCTCGTTCTAAGAAAACTCGTAAAGGTAGGAAATCTAGAAATAACGCTTTTACTTTGCATATGCAAAGCTGTACTCTAATTGTGTAATACACGATCAATCAGAATCTGAATCGTTTTGAAACACATAGCTAATCCATTGCTTAAAAACTTCGAAAACAAATCTGCTGACGTTCGAATAGTGCTGATTCTCAGCCTAGTTTGAATAAATTACTTTTTGATGAAGAGGTTAGTTATTATTAATTTCAATAAACCCCTATTTCTCTTTTCCCGCCACTTTGCCAAAATCACATATCTTGACCAAAAACAGGGCCATCTTTAAACTTTAAAAGGTCACTTTAGCATAATGGGGCCGAGGGTGCAAGAGCGAGTGAAGCGAACTCGAAATTTCATTCTCTTTGACCGTTCATACAGAAATAGAAGTAAGTTTATGACTTATTCAGAAAAAAATGAGAATTAAGAGAATATAGGATGCAACAGCGAAGCGAAGCGAGCTCGAAAATATTTGCACCCCGCCTCCGCTGGGATACGTTAGACTCTCTGAGAGAATGCTGAAGTTGCAGGAATGAAATCCATTACAAAGTCAGAGTCGATAAAAATACAGTATTTAAGCGTACACTTACTGTTTTTGTATATGATAAAATACGCCTATGTGAATTAGATTAAACCAGAATCTCAATACAGAGTTCGACCGGGGCGTCGAACTCTGGATTGAGATTCTGGTTTCTCATATTTCGGGGGAGGTTTGAACCCCCAAAACCCCACCCTGCCTACGACTCTGCCGACAGCAATACGAAAGGGAACCATATATTTATACTCAGCATAAGCAGCTGCACGCGTAGCATGAGCAACTATTTGTCGACGGAAGAGTAGACAAAAATGACGTTCCGTGTAGACAGTACGACGGCGGCAAAGTAGAAAGACTCAACTGCACTCTTTACGAAATTTACTCTTTGACATAATTCGACTCAGAATTCCTTGTTTTGTCATAGGACTTTTTTCTGTTTGAACACACACACACACAACATTTATTCTTAAAATGACGAAGTACTGTGTTTTGGAACAAAAAATATTACAGTAATATTGGCCTTAACCATTTCCTTGGTAATGCCCTATTAACTAAATGATGTAAAATAGAAGATAGCTTTGTTCTTCTATTAATTATCACAATTTTGCATTCAAAACGTTCTTCTGTAAATTCATGATTTTGTAGATAGCCGTATATACTTTGTGGCCATCGAGTAGAAAGTTTTCTACTGACTTTAGCATGGCGATTACAAAATCAAATTGTCTTTACTACCTTAGACAACAGTCAGTTGTCAGTGTGATTTTGACAGTTTGGCATAGAAAACTTTCTTCTGAAATAGTCTACATGTAGAAGGACCTAGACAAAGATTGTTAGAAACGTAAGACAAAATGACAGATTGTAGAAAGATTTCTACGGTGCGATTTCAAAAATGGAGAAACGACGTACGTCTATTCTTCGTAGAAATAGAAAGCGTCATGCTACGCGTGCTGTGGTGACGTAAAAGACTGATGACAGCACGACGGTTTTTTTTGGATTGTTTATATTAGTTTATACAGTTATTTTGTTAAATGGCTGATTTGGTAATTATACCAACTAATCAATGTAGATATTGTAAACTTGAAGTTAATAATACGTGTTGCGTCACTAAAAAGTAAGACCGGATTAGTTAACCTGGCATTTGTGTTTTTTGAGTTGAAAACTTAGGAACAATGCAGTTCAATCGACGAAACATAAAATAGAATTTAAATGCTTGTGCCCTGATGTGTAATTGGATCAAAAATGAATAAATGAACAACTCAGAAGAACGGAAATTGTATACCCAACTCTTTTACATGCATAATAATTTATTGTCTTTGAATTTTATAACATAACATTTCATTATAATCGCATTGCATGTGGGTTTCATGGAGATTTTAGTTTATTGTGTAAATATCAGACTTATAATGAAAAATATAATTGAAGTTTTTTTTATATTTTTTTGTATATGAGTTCATGAATATTGCTGTGCCGAATAATATAGTACCGAATTTTCACTTACTATAATGTCGAACATAAAATACAAATTAAGTTATCAGCAACCACATAACGTCAATTAATTTTGACATTATTTACACTAACTTTCTTTTTTTCGTTTAGCAACTTCATTCTCCCACATAGCAGGGTTATATATTTAGCAGTTTAACCCCAAGTTTACCTCTAACTCTTGGTGGCGCAAGATGAATTATTTGATTAACCCTGAATAAGCCGTTAACTCGGAGTTACATAGGATAACCCCATGAACGTGCAAGTGGGTTTGTATGCGAAGTGCATACAAATGGCACACTTGCACGTTCAAACGGGTTATTCTTTTAGCTTAGATCCTGATGGCTTCTACGCGATTAATGTTTCATGTTGTTTTGAGAAATATCTGTGAAATTATATTTGGAAGTCCTGCACGCTTAGCATGACCACAATAGAAACGGATTTTGTCGACGGAAGAATAGACAAAATGACAGAATCACAATCTGTCATTTTGTCTATTCTTCCTTCGACAAAACCCATAGAAAATCCGTTTCTATGGTTATCATGCTACGCGTGCTGGTCGAGTCCTGGACATGCAATTGGTCATAATGTGATGTGTTCTCTATGAGGTCAGACCCGTGGGTCAGACTATTCTACGTGGTAACGTGTTTCAAGACATGAATTAGTGACTGTATGGACTTTACGTTCTGACTCGAAACGACGATACGTTGTGTTTTCTTTAAAATAATAGTCAACATCATCATTCAACTTTATGCGGGAAGCACAGAACCGCTATCTTATTACGTAACATATTTTCGTAAACGATTACGACTAATCTGTTTCATTTTGACAGTTCAACAACATTCATTGCGTTATTTACGTTGTTGAGCAGATTTTTTTTCGAACTTATGAAGCAAAGGATTAGCAATCTGTTTCAAAAAGATTCAGGTTCTGATTGATTGTGTATTACGCAATTACGGTACTGACCTTTTTTATATAACTCGTACCTATAGATTATTGTACACATGTAATTAAATATGATTAAAAGTAACTTCTAGTTAATAATAACAAGACTGTTCATTTAAAAAATACAGTCAGCCATGTATTCATGAGGGGACAAAGTCGCGCTACATGTCACGGCACTTCTTCTCGAATCTTACCTAAGATCTTAATTTCTTAACTAATATTATACATGCGAAAGTGAGTTTGTTTGTTTGTTACGCTTTCACGCTAAACGGCTGAACGGATTTGGACGAAATTTGGCACATTGGTAGAATATGACCTAGGTTAGGACATAGAATACTTTTTATCATGATATTCCCACGGGATCGAGACTTATGCGGTTGAAACCGTGGAGAGCAGTTAGCTAGTGACAAATAAGCACAAATCCCCGGGAATCAGTGTAAAAAAATAATTCGCAATCTAGGAAGAGCATTGAATTCTTCTAAAAATACACTAGGTTTGGATGTGATATCGGAGTTTTCGTGTAGTAGGTACATGGTGTATATTGGATGGCTTTCTACTCCCACTTACAGCATTTCGTTTGCAGTAGTAATTGCAGGAACACAGTCACGGTTATCATTAAATTGAACATTGTTAATTGTTAACATCACAGTCTATAACCAATTTTAAATAACACTGCGCACGTCATACACACAAAATTGTATAGCACGACACACTACTTATATATAAACAACGTTATCATCGATCGTTGAGAAACACATAGAATAGATTGATAATTCCGTCAAACTGTCGCGGTTCTTATTAAATTAATTGTCTGTGTCGATTGGTTATCCGCTTGATAAAGCCCGAGTCAGAATGAGCACCGGTTCGTAATATACTTACAAGTTTACAAACTCCGGCCGCTCAAGTATCATTTTCCTTGTTGTTGTTTTTTATCTCATTTCAAACTTGATATAAGTAATTTGTTTTAAAAGTTATTAGGATTGCTTAGGATCGCTTGGAAGAGATGGTCAAAATGACGCAGAGGGTCATCGGCGACTAGATAAACGAGACAGTAATTACCATACTAGTTTTGCCGAGAAACACGCTCAGCCATCTTCTTGACTCCGCGATCTTCATAGACATACTTAGGTACAGTACGACACAACATAGATGTAGCATAAATTTGAAAATTTTCATTCATTAATTTCAATTTTACGAATGTATTTGGATAAATGACTTTACAAGTTATTGCGGTTTCGTAAATATCATTTTCACCTCAAGCAGTAATAAAGATTGGTGATTTGGAAGAGGCTCGGGGGTTGACCGGTTTTACAAATTTTGCCGATGCTACATCTAAGTTGTGTTGTACTGCACGCACTACGCATAGTCCGCATACCTACTTTTTGTTAAAGATTGTTATGTGCGCTTACACCGCCCGCCAGTGAGATAGCGCTTAGGTCGTAAGACAGCGCCTTAAACCAGTAGATGCTCAGGTTATGTGTAATAACTTGCTTCAGGTTACTTACCCTCCCGATTGTTGTGCAAAGGGCTGTATGACCATATCATTATTGAACCATCAGTATCATTAGCGTAGTCTCAACCTGTATTGCTTACACTTCCTTAAAAAAAGAACCACACCCAGAACAGGCCCGAACATTTTCATCTTTAATTAATGCTCACAAAGTGTTAAAAAAAAATAGGGAAAGCAAATACACGTTTTCCTACACAATGTCGCATAGTATTTTGGTGATAATAGTGGGAAATCCTTTGAAATGCGGATATTTATAATAGGGATGATGACTAAAAATTTTTTTTTAGTCCGTCTTTGAGATTATAAAAAAATATTGGACACATATTTTTTCTTTTTTTACGTAATCTAAAAATTACGGCGATACATTGAGGTAAAATGTGCTATGACGTCACGAGTATGTAGATTTTATACATACTAGTGACGTGGCGACCCTCACTCCCCAACTTAAAATGCGTTTTATCTAAGTAATTTTTTTTAATATGATAAAGCAAAAAATACGTGTCTAATATTTTTTTATTATCTGACTGACGGGCTAATTAGAATTTCATTTTTTTTACCCAGGCATCATCCCTATTGTCTAATACTTTGACTACGACATGAAATATTAGATATTACAGGTACATACTTGCTGACACAAGAGAAAAAGAATACTTGTCTGAATCGACTTTGGTGGTGGTGAATCGACTTTAATTGCATTTTGAAAGAAAGAAAGAATAATTGTTTATTGTGTCTGGCTGGTCAATGGGTGGCTGATTTTGGTGGGTGTGCAAGTCATTCGTTTCTTTGTCTGATTTCCATTAGATTGTTACAGATAGTGCCATCCACGAATACTAAAACACTAGCTGAATGTTGCACTCTTGTACTGTAAGCTTTTAGGAAGAAGAGTGGGGCGCGTCTTAATGGATGGCACTGAGTATGTACACTTAGTATTGTAGAAGTAAATTACGAGTATCTTGCTCACGAATTACTTAGTTAAAAAATTTGAGACGCCGAAGAGTTTTTTCCGTATTTTTCCTGCCGTCCTAATATGTTTGTTCCACATGCCGAACAAAAATATTCGTTTATGGAATTTCAAATACTTCTATCTCAAGGTTTATTGATATCTGAAATTTATCTGAAAGCGAACCGGAAACCCATAATATTGACAAAATCTTGTTGACTTAAGCAATCACTCATCATATTGATCCTATTCAACATGGTCATCCACAGATGTAGGTCCTATACCTAATGTGTTGGCTTATTAAAGTTATGTAAATCATTTTTCAGCTATAATATTCTGAATTTATTTCAGCCAACTAGTAAATATAGGTAAATAAATAAATCATACAGCAAAACATGAAATTTGTTAGGTGCTGGTTGGTTTGTTAAAGGTGCGAGTATAGTGTATCGTAATCAATTGTCAAGGTACGACTTTAACAAATTCAATTTGAAACACAGCCTGGCGATAAATAGATATAAACAAATATGGCCACAGTCAGACGGTGTGTTTGTGTTGTGGTAAATAATATAAAATATTTATGTAAGTAGGTAGTGCTGGATAGTAGTCCTCGACCCTTGCAGGCTCGTAACCCATAAAACCTTCGCAGATACCTCAGCAAGTAATCGTAAACTTATAACTCTAAATATCTTAATAAGATCATGGTCCTCCTCCGTCACAACAGACGCCCCGTGGTAAAGAAAGAAAATACATTTATTTAGCACAGACAAAAAGGCACACAACACAACATAATTAAAAAACCAGCCAAGTGCATGTCGGACCACGCACAATGAAGGGTTCCGTAGTTGGGATGAATTTCTCCCAAGAACAAACTTAACATTGTAGTTGAAAAACATGTTCTCCCATACGGCATGTATGGGAGATCATGTTTTTCAAACTGCAAATTTAAGTTGGTTGATTATTACTCTTTAACTTGTACAGCCTACTTAGCTCTGATAGTTTTCCTTTTAATTTCGTTATATATACTACGTAATATGTATACATATGCCAAATTACAGCTTTCTAGTACTAACCGTCTCTGAGCTAAGCCGCGGACAGACAGACAGACAGACGGACATGGCGAAACTATAAGGGTTCTTTGTTTACTACGGAACCCTAAAAACGGACTAAGACCACCGATCACGAAATCCAGAAAGAAGCATGAGTCCATGCAAATATAAAAATGGTAATCAGCATCTGTCAAAACGAAATCAATCGAAATCTGACGAATTATTGTAAACTACTTGGTAGGTACCTTGTTCTATAAAAAACTTCAAACGATGCGGTTAGAGGTCCAAGAAAGCACTTTTGTAGTTCGAAGAATTATAATAGGAAGTTTTTTGCTGTGGTCATGGACCATGCCCCGTGATTAGTAATCTATGGTTTTAGGTAGATTTTTAAACACACTTCTTTACGTCATTAGAAATGACGTCAATTTTAAGATCAAGAAATGCCAACTGAGCAGTTTTTTGTTACTGTACATATTTTTATTCACAAAAAGGAGGAAGGAAGTTAATCCGACATGAGAAACTACCGACTACTGACGTAGGTAAAGCGAAACACGAAACGAAAGCTAGAACAGGTTATGAAGATGCAACAGATCGAGAAAAGTTAAAGGAAACTGCGTAAGAGGCGTGGGCGACGGAAAATACCTGGATATTTATCAACATTTTAATGCATTTGACACTCTTTTTAAAGAAAGGAGTGCAACACCTATCAACCTAATTACCTATATCAAAACAAAGTACCTCACCCTAACTAGAGAGTGTTTGTCCTAAAAGTTGGCAATGTCGCAAATAGCTGTCAAAAATTTACCTGTTTTGATTCATTTGGCAATATTACTGTATGGAAATAAGAAATGTTATTAATTTGATAATATTCTAGTTCGCTAGTTAGCCACATTTCTTATTTCCATACAGTAATATTATCAAATTAATTAAAACACCGAAATATTTGACATCTATTTGCGACGTTGCCCACTTTCAAAATAAACGCTCTTAATTCTTTACACACCTTTATCATAGTTCTTTCTTTCCTAGAATTTAGATTTGGTACATGGGAGAAACCTAATTAAAAATGATAAAAGTCGCAACTTTATTTCACTATCGCTAGAAAGAGGATAATGTAATTGTACCTAATGGAAAAGAACCACCTACGTCACCGTATAACTTTCAAACAGCGAAGCTTGTTTTAAAATGCCCCAACCCACGGAGTTTGAATGTTGCGTTAGTTGTAGGTAGGTAGACTCAAACTAAACTCGACGATAATGATTGGTTTATCTTGCTTGAAAGAAAGAGCCCAGCAGTATTTTAGATTTATCAAGACTGATATATAAGTGTGGTTGACATTAACCTCACTGAATACTGAATACTTGAATGTGCCCTGGCGGCTGTGAGTATGTCATGCTCACTCAGATGTCTCGCTGATGGTGGCGCGTGTGTTGGATCATTTAGCTCCCATCAAAATGGTTGAGCTGAATGGTGCTAATCCATGCGTCATGTGCGTGAACGGGCGCCGTCAGTTGGAACTGGTCAACTCTTAACTGCCTTAGCTGATTATTTTTTTAAATTGTTCTTTGTTTTATCTTTTTATTACGGACGCTTCTAATGTGCACGTCTTTCTACATTGTTCTCACATGTTTAATTTCAACATGAATGATGTACCTAACCAATATTTTGTAACAATTTATTTAAAAGAGTGTCCGTGGAGTTTCTTGCCCTTTCTTCTCCATAGGTACCTACTACGCTTGGAATGGGCAACTAGCTTCATATTTCTGACTGACCGATTCCTTGACACTTTAAAAGTGCCTGTAAATGGTTTAATTGAAATAAATGCTTTGTGTTTGAGTTTGAGACTGGTTTCATTTGAATGTCATACCTTTTAAAACGACACACTTTAAGGTTTGCTCTAGTTTGTTACATCTCATCAACAGTAAAACGAATTAGCATCTGGGTTTGAAACATATATTAAAAACCCATCTTTTTCTCTGTTTCGAGTCGGTGATAAATTTTAATATAAGTACATATTTTTTAATATGTTACAGTGTGGCCGTTGATAGAATGCGTTCTTGACACCTGTCAGTTTCAAATTAACGAATATGTGTAATGCGAAATTGATCCATATTACTACTTTTAGAAATTAACAACGAGCTCGTGGATAAGTAACAACAGCCGCACTGGTTGATCCATCAGGTTAAGCAACGCTTGCCGGGGTTGGTCAGTGGATGGGTGACCATCTTTACATACCGAGAATCCTCCGTGCCTCGGAAAGCACGTTATGCCGTTGGTCCCGGCTTTCATTCGTGGATCTTTGCCAGTCGTTACGAGTCGTCAGAAGCCCGAAAGTCTGACACCAGTCTTACCAAGGGGTATCGTATTACCCAGTTACTGGGTTGTGGAGTACAGATAGGCAGTCGCTCCATGTAAAATACTGGTATTCAGCTGCATCCGGTTAGACTGGAAGCCGACCCCAACATACTTGGGAAAAGGCTAGGCAGATTGAATGGCTACTTTTAGAAATTGTCCAACTGACAGGTGTCAGAACGCATTCTCTCGACGGCCAGAGTGTAGATGAGTTTGAACCCGTAATATGATGATAGGGGGTATGGGTCTGGAATTTGCTGACTGCTATTTTCTTGCGTCACATTTCTCATCACATTCTATTCATACCAAGGCAGATGAATGAATATATATTTATTTTTCTTATCAAATTATACAGAATGAAGCATATCGTTGTGAAAATGATAGACAGATTTATAAATCGATGAAGCACTATTTCACCTGTACCTGTATGATCGTCTCGTTTGAATTCCTGATAGGAAAAGCAGACCCTGATTTTCCTAAGCCTACAGGATTTTTCAGTTGTCTCTCAAGTAAACAATAATCTTTTTATGGATTGTTGACGAATATTACAATGATTATACCTGCGACACGGTAAGGTTTGGTTGCTACCCTAAGCTATGTGAGAACAGTGCAGAACACGCGCGTAACTAACATCGTTTGTACGCTGCAGTGCACTTGTTGCACGTATGAACTTCTACTGGGAACGCAATCCAAGCAGTCATGAACGTTTGTTCATACAACAAACTTCGTAAATATATTAGTACGAAAATAATAAACGGATAACACCTATTATGTTTTTGATCGAATTGCGGTTCACGTTAGCGTTTACAATTTTGCTACATTACGGCGTTACGGGTAAGCTAATCGATTTATTTCTAATTAATTAACGCTGTTAGCACTTAGTTTACAAAGTCAATTATTATTATGCTAGTGTTTCTATTATTTCACGTGTAGCTATGGACGTATCAAACATGGAGCTATGAAAATTCACTTCCGTGCCATGCCGCAGGCAAAATCTTTTCTTTAGCTGCACGGCAAACCCAAACTCAAACTCAAAGCATTTATTTCAAATAAACCAATTACAGGTACTTTTGAATTGTCAAGGGGTCGGTCAGTCAGAAATATGAAGCTAGTTGCCCATTCCAAAGCGTAGTAGGTTCCTATGGAGAAGAACGGGCAAGAAACTCCACGGACACTCTTTTCAATCAGAATATTTTCACAAAATATTGGTTACATCATCCATTTTTGTAATTATACATGTGAGAACAATGTAAAAAGACGTGCACGTTAAAAGCGTCAG
The DNA here is from genome assembly GCA_947364205.1 of Agrochola lota. Lineage (NCBI taxonomy): Eukaryota > Metazoa > Arthropoda > Insecta > Lepidoptera > Noctuidae > Agrochola > Agrochola lota. Next base: position 10,272,683 of record OX376235.1, on the reverse strand, counting down.
TAATAAAAATAAAATAAAAAACTATTCAAAAATTAAAATAAATTCAAATAAGCCGTGGCAGCTAAGAGATGACCAGTCCCCACTGACGGCGCCCGTTCACCAACATGACGCATGCATCAGCACCATTTAGCTCAACCATTTTGAAGTCAGGTGTACATATTAAATAAAATAATTTTTTTTTTTTAAATTGCGTAATTACTAACCATTTTCCTATTACCTTAATAAATTGTTGGTACTACCATTTTTCCCATTGATCAACAGTAGTATTCTTCAGAAACTAAACCCTGTACTTACGTTAATGATTAATATAAAGAATTTCCTATTTTAAAATATTAGTCATTTCCTTCCTTTAGATTACTCACGTAATTGTATATTCGGTGGTCTGTGTTTAGTATCTTTGGGATAAGGTTTGTCCCCGATGATCGTCATGATAAGTAATTAACAGCTATTTATCACATAAATTCCTTGTATCCTACGTAATATAATACTATATAATACATCGTTTACCTACATAACGTGTACCTATTTTATTCTAATTGGATTACTTAACTCGTAAAAAATAATTACAAGGCTTTATGGAAATAGAGGTAGATAATAATTACATATTCTATGAATAAATTATAATGAACGCGTTCTATATACTCGCTGTTATGACATTTTATGAGGAAGTAGTATTAGAATATCAGGGGGCCTACCACCAACTCTAAAGCAGCATTATTTTAATATTACTTCAATGGGGAAAAGAGATGGAGCTATATGTCCTGTAGAGCTTCATCTCTTTCCCACACTAAAGTAATATTAAAATATTTACTGCTTTAGAGGTGGTGGTAGGCCCCCAGGTCTCTCTAGACAGTTAAATAGTACTTCGTTCTCTTACAAATTATGACTGGATTCACAGGTACTTGGCTCCAGTGGCACAATCTTAGGAACAATTTCTTTTTGAGATTCGCTCCTCTCAGACCGATTAAAGGTGGGTGTTGGATGTATTTTTGTACCCAAACAAGTGAGGATTTTAAGGCTGATTAAAATACTTACGACCTCTTCAACCACGTTTATCAAACACCTAATTATTATAACCGGCAGTCTAACTGTTGCCTTCGTGTCATATAGGGTCCAGAATTGTGTCACCTCAATATTTTTACTTGGGTACAAAAATACACCTTGTATAGAGCTTTATAGCGACCTGTGCTAGATGGGAGGATGATTGGATAGGACCAGTATGATCTCATCAATGAGACACTGATGAGTCACTGGCATACGGGGTGGTTCTTCTGGTTCCAATAAAGAGTTTCCAAGTTGATTATGGTAGCCCGCTCAAGGTTGCCTGTCTAGTGGAGCAGAGAGGAGCGGAGAAGTGCAGAGTTTCCGAAATTAGGGAAACATTGGTGCCGATTCTGTTGTACACCGAACTAAACTATCACTAAATTTTCTTAGCTGTGAGAATCTTAAAGCTATTCTGCAAAAAAAAAACTAATTTTAAAAATAATTTTGACACGACTAAAATCGAATTTGACAATCGCGACTCCGACCCCGTGATTTTTTTTTAGAGCCGGTGGCGCGTTGAGAATCCTCAAATATGAAAAATTATGACCTACTTGTTGAGTTTTAGGGGTTTATGGATTTTATGAAGGGGTTCGAAAGTTTCATTATTTTTGCGATAGGCATAGGTGTGAATTTGAGTTCATGACAACAAATTTTATTCCACACCTTATTAAAAATAGTCAGACTTACTTAGACAATCAAAATTTTTGGTGAAAAACGTCAAATTCAGAATAGCAATATTGCCATTTTTACTAAATTAATAACTCATTTCCATCTTAGTGCTGTCAAATTAAATTATTTATAGTTAAGTTGTGACACTTTTAGTTTATTTCCGAATGGGAAATCGTCGTTTGACAGGAATAAACAAAATTTTGGCGATTTTTGTCTAGTTTGCATAGAGGCATTGTGACAAGATCTAATGAATCGGCACCATTGTTTATCTCGACTTCTCCGTTCTTCTCAGCTCTAACGAACAGACAGCCTTATGAAGGGCTCTATGATTTTAAATTGCTATCTTAGTTCCAATCATCTTGAACATCCTGGTCGCTAGAAAAAGCTTTAAACAACCCACTGAATTACCTTTCATCCTTCTTCACTAATCACTAAATCACTTAACTGAAAAAGCCTTTTATTATTTTCTCCAGTCTTTCTACTGATTATAGTCACCATTAATCATGAAATTTGTAAAGGCAATCATGATAAAGTGCAGGCCAATGGTATTGCTACAACATTAAAATTAATCAAATCACGTTCACAGCAAGTTAAAATGATAGATTATAACCCCAATATCCTTAACTAGTGGGTACATGTTCCATTTCTAACAAGGTACTGCTTACGGAAGCCATACCACATGCAACTTATACTGCACTAGAAATGAATATTCTACCATAGACATACTATTAACTATCTTTGATAAAGTAAAGCCTCGTGCAGACTGGCGACGAGGATGAAGGATGAGGAAAGATACACAGATGATGTGCTGCAAAAATAGTTTACAGGGTGGCAGTTACATCGACGCGAAAACTGTTACCATGGATTCAGAACGTGATTCTGAAGCCCCCTGCGTAGAAATTTTTCGTTCATTTTGACCGCGTAGGTATTGCACTTTTCTATGAAACTGATAACTGACGAAAAATTTCCACGCCGTGGTTGAAATTTGTGGTATTTTTTTTTTGGTGTTTCTATTGTGTTCATACAAAAGCGTGCAGGAGGAAAGAAGAGGAAGAATCGATTGAATATTTTTTTTTTTACATGGGTCCTTGTTCGACACTAATGAATGACACACAACGACCAACTATAACTTTATGTTAGCACCAACTTATTATGTATATAGATGTAAGTACTGAATGAATGAATAAATAAAATAAATAAATAAATATTATTATTATTATTATTTATTTATTTATTCATATAACAATTCGCATTGTGTTTGAATTAGGTAGTACATTAAAAACAATAAATTATGAATATCAAACAGTAATTTCACTAAAAATAAAATCAATAACATAATATAAATATTGTGTCAATAGAATGTAAATAGTAATTATATAAATTATTTTAAATTGTAAATATTATCATGCCAAATGCTTATAAATCTAATCTATTAAATGCATAAAATCGGATAATGTCTTGATATATATTTAATGTCAAAAAGGTAAATTAATATAAATACTATTGACCATCACTTGTCACCAATTCAGATATAGAATATAAACATTTATCTAACAGGAATGCTTTAAGTTTGGCTTTGAATAGAGTACCTTTGTAAATCAGTGATCTTAGGTCAGTAGGCAACTTATTAAATAATTCCACTGCTTGGTATTTAGAGCAATGTTTAGCAATATTAAGTTTCGGTGCAATTTTATTTTTTATAACGTTTCTTCTAGTTTTTTCCCTAAGTTCACGTTCTTCTTGTGATTCGTGCTCGTGTATGTATTTCGCAAAGCGGCTGAGTAATACTAAGACATATAAACTTGGTACTGTTAAAAAACCTAATTTTTTAAAATATTCTTTACATGATTCTCGTTGTGGGATTCTGACAATAGTTCTTAGTGCACGTTTCTGTAGTATGAATGCTCTTTGGCAATTATACCCGTAACTGCTACCCCAAAACATAATGCTGTATCGTAACCTGGATTCTACTAATGCATAATATACAGATTTTAGCTGCCTTAGATCAATATCGTCCCTGAGGCTTCTTAGCGCGTAACAAGCTGAAGATATTGAGGAATCAATGGCGGAGAGCTCTTTTTTCCAATTTAATAGGGAATCCATATAAACACCTAAAAATTTGACTTCGTTCACCAGTCCAATATTTTCCTTTTTGAGCTTGACATCTATGCTATCTTTGTTACGTGACGTTGTTTTAAACAACATCACATTAGTCTTAATTGGGTTTATTATTAAATTATTGGCTGTAAACCAAACAGAAAGATTCTTTAAACACTTATTTACATTTTCTGTCAACTCATTTAAGTTTGGCGACCCAATTATGGCGTTCGTATCATCTGCAAACATTACAAGTCCTGCGTCGGGTTGGGTATTATTCATAAAATTCAGTAAATCATTTGTAAAAATTAAATATAATATTGGTCCTAAGATTGAGCCTTGAGGCACCCCACGGCTTATGTTGGTCATCTTTGACTTATATATTACTTCATTCACACACTTTACGTCACAATTGTTTGAGTTAATGTCTTTTATTTCTACGTACATTCTACGGTTTTTTAAATAAGATGTCAAAAGTTTTAACGCTTTTCCTCTAAAGCCATAATGTTCTAGTTTAGCCAGAAGTAGCTCGTGATCTACTGTGTCAAACGCTGAACTTAAATCAATAAATAAGCCAGCTACCTTCACTTTGTTATTCAATTTACTAATAATGTCATTAACAAGATTGTCTATGGCATCTGAGGTGCCTATCCCCTTTTGGTATCCAAATTGTTTAAAGTTAATTACTCTATTTAAATGTAAGTGGGTCATTAACCTAGTTTTCATTATTTTTTCAAAAATTTTCGATAGAATTGGTAGTAAGGATATTGGCCGGTAGTTTTTGGGATCCGTTCTGGTACCCTTTTTGTGTATCGGAACCACCTTTGCCAATTTAAGTTGTTCAGGAAAAACAGACTCTTCAATACATTTATTAATGAACTCAGATAGGGGATACGCTAATATTTCTATATTATCCTTGATCACCGATATTGGCACGTCATCGTGCCCACAAGATGATTTGCTTGTCATCTTACGTACAATTTTTATTATTTCCAGTGGTGTCGTCATACTGAATGTCATCTCACTTTCTACTCTCAATGTTGAGTTTCTTAGGAAGGAAATCGCTCTTTCTTCTTCTGTTTTTAAAAGTGATGATTTATACACAAATATATTAACAAAAGTATCTGCTATTTCTTGCTGATCGGTAACCACCTTGTTGTCAATATTTAGAACAAGTTTTCTTCTAACTTTGTTTTGCTTTCTCTTTGTATGATCATTTACAATTTTCCATGTCTCCTTTAATATATTTTTTGCTTTGTTGAGATGACTTGATATGGCTAACTTTCGTGCGTGCTTTAGAACTCTTCTATAAATCCTTACAAAATTCATTTTATAGTTATAAACACTAGTATTAATGGTGTTGCCCGAACATAATATTCTTTTCATTTTGCTTGACACCTTGATTCCCTTGGTAATCCACTTTATCTGATTATTGTTCCTCAGCTTTACTTTACTGGTTTTCTTTGGGTAACACTCACGAAATTTTTTATTAAAATAATTGAGAAATGTATTGATGCCTACGATATTATGATTTGTATTTTGAAAGCACTTTTTAAATACAGCATTATTTTTTGTGTTGAATGTTCTTTTATGAATTAAAATGGTATGTTCAGATTCATTTGTCTTTTTATCAATCTTATCAAGAATTATATTACAAAGAAGGCCACCATGGCCATCTGCTAAACCATTATGATCTACCAAACACTGCACTATATCATCATCGGAAAGATTAGTCAATACATTGTCAATGCAAGAGTATGATTTATTTCGAATAAAAGTTGGAGTATTTATAAGGTGCCTAAAATTGTACGATGATAAAATACTTATAAATTCTAAAGATTTTTTACTTTCCGCAAGTATGTCAACATTAAAATCAGCGTGACAATGAATAGTTCAAATGTATCAATCTTATCAAGAATTATATTACAAAGAAGGCCACCATGGCCATCTGCTAAACCATTATGATCTACCAAACACTGCACTATATCATCATCGGAAAGATTAGTCAATACATTGTCAATGCAAGAGTATGATTTATTTCGAATAAAAGTTGGAGTATTTATAAGGTGCCTAAAATTGTACGATGATAAAATACTTATAAATTCTAAAGATTTTTTACTTTCCGCAAGTATGTCAACATTAAAATCGCCACATATAACGCACTTCCTGTCAATAAAATGTTCTAACAATTTTTCTAGGCTTCTTAAGAAACTGTCAAAATTTTTGTCATTGGGACTTCTGTAGCAACAACAAACATTCAATCCTGTCTCAAGATCCTTTACACCACAAACCTCAAAACTTTCTGATCTGTATAACTTCTGTATTGCATCAATATTTTCACATTTTTTATTCATGTAAGCTAAAATAAGACTACCGCCTCTTTTTTTGTTGGTCCTTGTGTTATATGATACTAAGTTATAATTGCTTAATTGAAATAAATTAATAGATTTATCATTCAAGAAATGTTCTGTTATACAGACAAAGTCCAAGTTTTTACAAAAAGTTTCAAAATATGATTCAAGCTCAAGTTTTTTATTGTTTATACCACATACATTTTGGTGAAATAATTTTAAACAGATTGGCTCCGACTGCAAGGGGTCTGAAAGATTTTTGCGATTTCGTGATTCTACTTTATTCTCGAAAACAAGCGATATCGCCAAAGCTAGGGGAGGTATTAACCTGTGTAGAAGTAGAAGAATCTATTAATAATCGGGGTATTTTATCGTCTAATTTCTCCTTGCTGTCAAAATTACAATCTGTTTGTATGCATGCATCTCGTGATTGCATTTTTAATGTTTTTTTCTTATTATTGAGCACATTTTTCCTGTAATTAGAGTAGGTAACTGTGTATCTCACATGGAGTATTTCCCTATATATCAACTTGCAAGCAATTTGCTTATTAAAAGTTCCGCGGTAATTATCATGATCATCGTCTAATAAAATAAATTTTGAATTATTGCAGTTATTACAGATAAACTTTAACATATCATTTAGTTTCAAAACATTTAAATAGTTGTTGCGATAGACCCTGCCGACTAAGATATTTGTGTTTGGCATATTCAGCAAAGTGTTATGTAGAGAGCTTAAAACTTGTAGGGGATTGTTGTCATTGGAACCTGCCATTAATAACACGAAATCTGAGTCGGTAAAATCCTTACACATAGACGAACCCGAGCTTAATATATCACTAAGAGGCGCATTTGATTTAATGAATGACGTCACATGAAATGAATCTCCCACCAAGTCCTGTAAATTTTCTCGTATTCCGTATCCAGTCTGATCGGCGAATATAGCAATTCTGTGTTTCGATGTTGTAACAAAATCCATTAGTACTTCACTTGAATTCTTGTCGATTTGATCTTGTGTGTTTTTTTTCGAACTCAAGTTATGTTTTGTGGGTGTTAAAGCACCACTGTTTGTCTTTGTTAATGTAACAGTGGAACTATTCAGACAATTTTCAGTGTTATGCATGTCGTCCTGCAATAGGTGTAACTTGTCTTTTGAGGAACAACAGGCTTGTACTTTAGTGCCCGATTCTGACAAATTAGAATTTGAATTACTATTTTGTGTCATAGAAACGTCCAACTTGTCATCTGTGTTGTCATGGCTATTAAGGCACTTTTGTATCGATGGAACTGGTGTACCACTGTTGCTAGAAAAGTCTATTTGTCTCGGAACTGAACTACGTCTAATATTCTTTTTATTTATTCTTTTGTTCGAAGAACATATCAGCGTGAGGTTATTGATCTTATTTTGTTGCTCCCTAAGTATTTTTTGAAGAGACGTATTTTCTGATAGAAGCTTCTCAATTTCGGCATCTGCACTGTCCACACGAGCCCTTAATTCATTTATTATATCCCTTAGTTCCGTTATTACCTCCATGTCGTTATTTATAGGCAACTCTGGTAAACTCGTTAGACTATTGCTCAATGATAACGGGCTATCATGTGCTTCCGGTAACGAAGTACATGACAGGTTAACTAATTCTTGCCTCCGACGAATAGTGATATTGTTATCCTCCATATTAACTGGTTATTATTGTTGAGTAAATACTTTTAGTACTTAGTTTATACCAGTCAGTAGAGACTGTTATTAGAACAGCTGCTGGCGATTTATAATCCAATCCGATTTACAAAAAGTGATATGTGTCAGTCGGATTTGAACTTGCGACACGCTGTATCTACGTGTAGCACCTCAGACAGCTAGGCTAAGAGCGCTGTTAATTAAGTGGTGAAATTAAAGTTCTGTTGGTTCTTATAACAAAAACTCATCGAGCGGTCTATGACCGCTAGTTCAAACGCAAGGTCACTGCCCGATAATCACAACACTTAACGAACTTTTTAGAGCTTGAAATGTTATTATTGTTTTGTTTTACGCACTTTAATGTATTTTTCACTGATAATTTACGTTACTTGTGACAATTAAATACGGCTTAGCACAAAATAGACAGATAAAACAAGTCATTTTCTTGGTTCTTCAATAAGGCTTAAGTTGTTATTGGTTAATAAAACAATTCGAGAAAATGTGCGTCATGGTCATTGGAACGTTGTTCACCCGACTGTCTGATAACAGGGCGGGTAGGTAGTAGGTAGTAGGGACTCGGAGCCGTCTCACACACCACGGATTTTTAGCTAAAGGTCCTATCGTCGTGAATAACGTCAATAAAACAAACAAACCCAGCCATGTCATATCGATAACCATTCTTAATTTGTACAGATGACAAAACCTTAACTTCGGAGGAGCTATCGAAGCACCCGGCATGGACGAAGCTGGATGCTCCAGATTGTGGAGACAGTGCTGCTGACCGCATCATCGGAGGAATCAACGCCGGTTTGGGCCAGTTCCCCTGGATCGCACGACTGGGATACATTGGTTAGCACATAATAGCCACTACTATTTTTTGAGTTCCTGAAAACGATCTGGCGTGTTGCTAAGCACATGTTTGTTTTCATAGATATAAGAAAAAAAACGATGCTCCTCGTCAGCAGCAAGAGCATCTAAATTATAAGAAATGAGAATCGGTTTAAAACCAGCACAGACCAGACTACTATGTAAATCTTAAATAGTCTTCTTCATTTTAATCAGCAACAAAACAGCAATTATGGACTGAGTAATTATTCTAGATAACTGGTAATTTGAAACAGATAGTATTTTATTACTTACTATGAATTGATGATTAGTATTCTATTAATAGAAATTGGGTACACAGATCATATTTTGTGACGGGGCACTTCTACATAACTAAGATCATTATGAACATTACATCATAGGTATTATTGCAGCCAGTAGTCAAATTATTTGCATAAGTACATTCTCGTACATATAATGTTTTACATCGGTTTTACCATCTTCCATAATTGGCAGTCCATTCCATTCTGGATACTGTCGTAAGTTGTTGTTGTTGTTGTTGACAGTCAAAAGAATCTACAAAACTATATGAATGTATAATGTTACGTAGAAAGAAATATGATATTAGTTACGTAATGATCATGTAAATATGTAAGTAAATGTTGTATAGAGGACGACGAGATCGACTGGATGTGCGGAGGTGCGCTGGTCACCGACCGCCACGTGGTCACGGCCGCTCATTGCGTGCAGAAGTCAGACTATGGATATGTTTTGTAAGTATTATGTATAGATACATTTAGAACAAAATCTCGTTTTTGAAAACCAGTAAGAAATCCAAAAGGTCAAAGTTTCAAGGTTAGCTACGTTTTTCCGTATAAATTATGCACAAGTATACTTTTTTTTCTCGACATTGTGGCTTTAAAATACGGGGTCTCGATTCTGGAACATAATTTACGTCCAGTAGCAAAAACAATAATCTGTTTAGTTTATTAACACGTTCAACGCGGCACCAAATATACCAAGCTTGCCATGGGTGCGGCATGATCTGCATGTTTCTCATGTGCAACTTTACCAAGGTGCGTCATGAGTTCATGACTGCTCATGAGCATTATTTACCCATACATCCTAGTTTACTACCTTTTAGGGTGAATATTTCAACGAAAGTTTAGGATAATTGTTTTTTCAAACGTTGCTAATTTACCTATATACTGATTGTACTTTATGCCACATAAACAGCAAATAAATGGACAAACTTGACGTCCCAATTTCATGAGAAACATTTTGCCGTCCCGCACTACCGATGATTGATAAATATATTTGATTAATATATTTAATTTATTTCCCATCACTGTTACCGCAATAATATGCTATTATTAACGGTAACAGTGAATGATGGGAAAAATATTAAATTTAAACATCGATATTAAATAATCTATTAGATTTGATAACCTTTTGGTGGCACTACGAACTCATTGTCTCTGAAATAATCACTACCTCCTCAATATCTTTATACGTAAAATAGTAAATAAGTTTTTTTCTACATAATAATAAATTTTCGGTCGGCTTTGATAGCATTATTACACTTTACATCTTTTGATCAAGATGAACGGGATAGGTGTTGGGTCTGGCGGGCAACTGCCCAACGATTGATGTCGGAAAGTTAGGATACATTGATCGCGCCGTAAACTTTGTTTGCGCGATGCAGGTTTTTGTGTGACATCAGGTCTTTGATGTGTTTGTTCGCATGTGGCGATGTAGATGCCACAGCTTAATTTCGCTAGCTTTAATTTATTTTTCGTTTTCGTAACTTATATCGATAAAAATGCGCGCGCGCGGCGAGTTTTAACCAACACACAGTGCGCGTCATGAGCATTATTTTGCCATTCAATTTTTTAAACAAAATAAGTTGTATTTCAAAACATATCCACATTCATATATTTGTCTCTTTGTACTCATGGAATGTCTTATAGAAACCCCCACCGCACCACGGTGAGAACTGTGATTTTAGGCGCCGCACCCTGGTAAAGTCGAGTATGACCCTATATTGTTCATGACGTATGGAACGTGATAAGTACCCTAAAACAATATAATTTTACTAATCAGGACTACAATTCGTGTGGGTGAACACGACACTCGGACGGACCCAGACTGCGAACTGAAAGTGTGTGCCCCTGCAGTACAAGACCGAGCCATCAAGAACATCACGAGTCACCCGTTCTTCAACAAGCCAGCCTTCCACAACGACGTGGCTATCATTGAGTTAGACAAACCTGTAACCCTGAATGGTACCAAAAATTTCAATTTTTGTTTTAGTTCCAAACTAAACGTTCTTAATGTAGGTATCGAAAATCATTCTGTCAATTTATGGAGTATAATAATATGCTCATAGGGCTGGTCGGTCTCCATCAAAGCGGAGAGGAGAGATGTCCTTAACCTGAGGGATTCTTCCAGCCTCTAATATTTTTTTCTAAAGCTCGGAAGAGCCACATACTTTCACTAAACTCAAATCTGATTTCTCCTCGATTCAGTTTTTGTAAGAAACCATTATACTTACTCTGTTGAATGTTTCAAGACTACGTGATGCCCATTTGCTTGCCTCGCACAACTGAGCAACTGGCGAACCTTCGCATTGGGGACCAGATGACGGTCGCTGGCTGGGGAAAGATGAACATGACCACGGAGGAACGCGCTAAAGTACTGCAAGTTGTTGGTGTGAGTACAAACCGGTCTTATGTTAGAAATTTGTATGTGTGGCTTTAACTTTATGTTGACAATGCGCTTTGAGAAGAAGGCGGGAAATTGCGGAGTTGTCAAAATTCAAAATTGAAGTCATTCATTCAAACTAGGCTGAGAATCAGCACTTTTCGAACGTCAAAATTACGTACATAAGACAGTCCCCCAAAAAGCCCACCCTTCACCACTTCCTAGTGCTTTGGCTGGGAAGAAAAAGTGGCGCAAGAAACTCCCCAGCAGCACAGCTGTCAGTTCAGTTAGAAAAACTTGATTCTATAAAATAGTACTTATGCAAAAAAATTTACATAACGCAACACAAAACATTAAATGAAATTATTTGCTATATGTCAGCCAGCACACGCAATATACCATAAAAAAACAGTATCTATTCAGGACCTTAGGGCCTACGTTTTAAAATAACATTACTATTTTACCATTTATATATTTTTAGATTCCAGTAGTTGCATCCGCGATGTGCGACTCTTTCGGCAAGGGGTTCAAACTGGCTGATTCAGAGATCTGCGCAGGCGCAGAACACAATAAAGATGCATGCGGGGGTGATTCAGGAGGTCCGCTCATGAAGGTAATTTATAATCCATTAACTTAACAGTCGACAGCACTCTGTTTTTTAGTGTGCCAGATACATCCCGTTACGCTAGAAATCAGAAAATAATTTAATGACAGACATTTGTTATTATAGCTACCTTCTAAATTCCTGACTGGTTATAATTATAGCTTTCATTTCATAATGTTTTGACCTCGTCTCGTCGTGGCAGTCAGTACTCATTATAGAACTGTCTTCTCCGCTAGTCACGTAACGTAGCACATCACATCTCTGGTGGAAAGGCACCCTTACTGTTTAGCTGAGGCTATCATCTGACTCTCGCGAAGACCGTACCAAAAACGTAATAAATATACGTAATTTCATGCCAAAACTTGACAAAAACTTGATACAGAACAAATAGGTACCTACCTAGGTAGGATGTGGGTAGACGAACGTTCACGATATATCAGCTAACTAATTACGTAACATATTTTCGTTATCGATTACGACTAATCTGTTTCATTTTGACAGTTCAACAACATTCATTGCGTTATTTACGTTGTTGAGCAGATTTTTTTTTCAAACTTATGAAGCAATGCATTAGCAATCTGCTTCAAAACGATTCAGATTCTGATTGATCGTGTATTACGCAATTAGGGTACTGTGCTGTATTGAAGAAGTATGTCTCATCATTGGAATTAAAATCTCTGCTATAGGTAATGTCATTATGACTGAAATGTAATTTTTTATAAAATATCTTGTAAAATAAAAGTAAATCTAACCTTGAAAATGTAAAAAAAAAAAAAAGGTAAACGGTATTGATTGGTCACGTTGATACAACTATGAGGTATTTCACTGCAATTTTATCAATGTGCTATAGGAAATAAACAATCTCGCTGTATAATAATTATTATTATGATATTTTAGCAATGTAAATATTTTGATCAAGTAACTGATGATAAAAATTCAAATATTCACCTGGTATTTCCTCAAACGGGGCTCCACTTTGATCAGATATCGTATTTTTTAGCTGTTGTGTTTTTTAGGGACTAGACAGAACATTATTTTTAAACCAAAGCCCAATATACGTTACGTCTTTACATAGCCTTTAAATTTCCGTGTTATCTTCGCCTGCCAATCTCCACTAAGTAAAAGGGCCAATTAACACTTACCACAACCACATCACATCGCAGCGACAAAATGTAGGCAATCCGCGACAAACTGTGGGCAAGCGTGCCAATGTGTCGCAACTCCTTGCAGTTGCGTTGTCGGAAATAGTTGCGATGTTGTTACGTTGCGGTTAGTGTTTGCAGACAGATCGACTCCGGCTGTGATAGTTTCGTGGCGCCGAGCATCCACCAACGTTGTGGTTGCGTAGTAGCTGCGACTTCAAATTGATCTGGTCGGTATCGCCCACCCCACACGGCTGATTTTGACGGCCACATGTGGCCCATGTGAATAGACATGTGATTTTCATACAAATTGGCGTCCATCCACGTGGTGTCGTTGTGGTGTGACGTGTGATCGAGTCTTTAGTAACTAATTCATTTTTTATTCTTTAATTTTCCAGGTATTTGATACACCCGACGGGCCCAAGAACTACTTAGTTGGAGTAGTTTCTTTCGGGCCCACGATCTGCGGCATCAAGAAGCCAGGAGTCTACGCTTCAGTGTCGCACTTCCTCAAATGGATCCTAGATAATCTAGTCTAACTCAAACCCTCTGTAGTGATATGTATCTATTAGTAGTTCCTATTGTAGTTTTATATGTAAATACGCTAACAAATATATGTAAGCAATATTTTATGTGATCGGTAACTAAAATAAACACAGTCGACGCCCAAAGTGATTTAGTTGAACATTTATTAATTAAATTAAATTTTGACAATCTACAGTGCACAAGTGAAAACAAATTAAATAAGAAAAATAATTAACAATATCCCTGTTTCTAAGGCCTATCGGTCACGGTTTCCGAGTCCGAGTATTTGTCATCAATATCGATTCTGTTCAGGAACTCTGTCACATCGCCGGTGTATGTCTCGGCTGTGTCGTTAATCGATACTTTGCGAGATCGAGTGGGACTGTTGTAATGGTAGGTTTTGTTCCTCGAGCTGCGCTTCTTCGTCGACTTCCTTGGTGACAGTTGCAAGCTGTCTAATGGCGCTGACAATGATCGTGGGGCGTAGTACCTCTCGAAGAGCATCGGCTGCTGCTGCACCCTTCCGTACATCAGCTCCATCTCGTGAAGGAACTCCTCTCGTCTCATTCTCTCCTCATCGCGCCGAGTTTGTAGTCTCATTGCAATATCCTCTTCATGACTAGAAAATTATATTAATAGTTGCTATAGGAGAATGACGGCATAGCTAACAAGCAATTTCTCACTATGATATATTTATTTAATTTATCAAAACAGCCGCACCCATCCTGTGATTTCTTAAGATATTCGCCGGTAAAACCGAGTTTGTCAGGCCTTGTGAGGCAAAAAACCACAAAAACATGTCGTGTTTTGAGGAAACTGATGCATTTTGAAAAGACATAAAAAACACAATGTAACGAAGACGACGGTGCGACAAAACAGGATTTAAATAGGTATCAATTGGCATCATATGCGTTCTGGTTGCTCTTACATATTAATATTGTAAACTAACTTGTTTTTAACAAGATGCCAAGCAGGTTTGGAACGGAGCTGGCGATCTCTAAGCCTCATCTCGTTGCGCCGACGTTGTTCTGCAAACCGTGAGGCTGCATCCATTTCAAACCTTCTCCTGACCGCTTCAGCTCTAAGTAAAGCAGCTAGGTTTGACCTCCCCGAGGCAGAAGCTCGGAGATCGAGGGCAGAGTACGCACGGGCACCTGGGCCATTCCCAACCCCACTGGTACCACCACTCTCGGTGCTTTTGTTTTCAGAATAAATTTTCATTGCAACATCGTGCATCTAAAATTAGAAATAAGTAATTTAAAAAAGTAAATCTGGGAATTATTCTATAAACTAAAGACACGGTAAGACTAAAAATAAAATAGGATTAAAGAAAACACACTTTCTTAGCAGCTCTATCTGCTGTGTATAGCCGGAATGGCTGTGGGCTTGTAGTGATGAAGTCTTCCTTGTGATATTTATCTCGCTTCTTCCGATCTTTCGTAGGGCTTGAGCATCTTTGTCGGTCGGAGGAAGAAATGGACGGTACACCTGGAGAGGGGTCTATGGGCAGGTCGCTGTGAGCCGCAGGTGTCGAGAGGCGACTGCGGTCCCGGGCCGCCATGTTCCCTGGATAATTTGCACTTCGTAACATTTCATCGGCTCTGATACGTTTATTCATTGATCTGAAATGTAATTACAAGGAAAACTTGTCAATAATTAATAATAATAATATATTTTTTATTGACATAAAAGTATGTTACATTTATATATGGAAACCCTGACTCCTGCGCTAGGTTGTGACCTGTGTTACAGGAATCAGTGTCTTCTCCCAGTAGTTTTACATAGATAATATGCAATAAAGCTTAAACAATTTTAAATTATACAATACCTGCTTGAGACGTATGTGTGAGGGTGTGTGTGTTTGTGTGTGTGTATGTGGGGGTTTATTTTATTAATTATATAATTGAAACATGCTTAGGAAAAATACGTCTTAGCGATTTAGATGCCCGCTATAAATAAATCCAGGATCAGAAGAACAACTCTCACAGTTTCATGATGAAAATGATGTTCCAGGGGAGGAAAATAATATTTTTACAACGGTCAATTACCTGAAAAAGTCATCCTCTCTCATTTTGTCGTAAAAGTAATTTGAAAACAAGTTTTTAGGCACTGGTCGAGCCCTAAATCGTTTCTTCTTTTTACTTTTAGGCAAAACGTGAATACCTCGTTCACACATTCCGCCCAGCCCCTTTTCTTCTCTTTTTGTAAAATTAAAAGGTCTCATTTGAGCTCTTAACTCTGCCTCACTATTTATCTTTGTTATTGCTCGTCTGCAAAATTTAAATGGAACTAATAAGCATGCTTTTTTAAAGAACAGCGCCAGACTATGATGAGAAATTCGTTCAAGAGCTAAAAGTCTAGGTACAATAAAATAAAGATATTAAATTAGGTTTATGTATAAAATAAATGAATTATTCCAATTTGCCCTACCAAGGTGGGACAAAGTGGAATGCCTAAAGTTTTGCAGTGGAATCTGCCCCACAAGTTCGACTTGGTGGGGCAGATTCCACTAGTCTAAAATCTTGTGGATTCTGCCCCACTAGGGTTGGCACCTTAGAATTTGTGTAGGTTCTTTGTGTGTAGATGCTCGGATTTTATATTTGTTTGGAAAAGAAATGCCAACCCTAGTGGGGCAGAATCCACAATATTTTAGACTAGTGGAATCCGCCTAACCAAGTCGAACTAGTGGGGCAGATTCCACTGCAATTTTTTAGGCATATCACTTTGCCCCACCAGTGGGACGGCTTGGTGGGGTAAAGTAGAATAATCCAAATAAATGACGATTGCTGTCAAACTTCAAAGAAAATAAATCGTGAATGTATAAAAAATGTGCTACATTCCGCGAATCTGGAAACAGGTTGTGGTGGAACCGTCATGCTGTTTACAATTAATAGGTAGTTAGGCTACTACTAATATTAGTAATTGTGAAATTTTAATAGGTAGGTATGATTACTCACTTCTGCAGTAGCCAGCCCTAAGGTTCAGTCTAATAAAATACCTACTTTTAGGAAACATCGAATTATAGCCAAATTTTCCTGGCAAATATGACTGCGGTGCATATTATTTTTTTGCACTAACCGCAAAAAATATAAAACTTGGGAATAGGCAGGTACCGCGTAAGTAGGTCCCTAGGTACCTATCAATGACTAAAGAAAACCAACAGCGTGCGTGAGCGAGCAGTACCTAATGAAGACCAGCACTTTAATTGCGTAGGTAACACTAATCACAATCCGTTTCATTTTGACAGTTGAACAACATTCATTGCGTTATTTACGCTGTTGAGCAGACCAATTTTTCGAACATATAAAGCAATGGATTACCCATATGATCCATATCCTACAAAATGATTTAGATCATGATTGATCGTGTGGTATGCAATTAGGGTGCGAAATTTTCCAAATTGACCTAAATGTGGTAATTAAGTAAATGTTCTCGACTGTTTTGTTTCCCAAAATCAAAACGAGTACGAGTAGGTGGCATTAAAGAAAAGTCAAGCAAATTCGTAAAATAAAAGTGTAGTCTAATAAGCATACAGGCAGCTTTCATGACGAAAGGAAACCTCATAGCTTGGTCCTCTAGGATCTTGTCGTAGAGAGGGATGCGGGATTCGATCGGAACTGGCTTGGCTCTGAACTTCTTCCTCTCACGCTTCTGATGAAGCATGTCTTCTGAAAACGATTTGCGGAGACACCGGAGTTCATTAACTATGCGCTGTTCTTCGTCCCTGCGGAATATCAACATTAAAACTTGTTCAGTCGACTTTTTGGTCACGGGCATTGCCAGTTGGCTCTTTGCTAACTTTTACATGAAAAGTGTTTGTTAGACCCTACTAGTTAGAACAGTATCCACCTAAAGTAAGACTATATTTTGGACATTCACAACAAAACATGTTGAAATCTCTATTTTCTGCCAATGTTTGACAAGAACTAGAGATTTCAACATGTTTTGTTGTGATGTTTCGCCAGTGCAAACGCACAGTAACATAGATTGCTCATAGCATGTTTTTGGCGGCTATTAGCGTTACCTTAACTTTCTGGCATTCCGTAGACGTTTTCTCTATACTTTTTTCGATGCCTCTTACCTCTCAGTCATCTTAAATGGTTTTGGAATAGTAATGCTCTTCCTGCGTCGAACAGGCGATCCAGAACGTTTCGATCTCAAAGGGCTTGAAGGCATACTTTGCGTTTTGAACTCGTCCCCATCGTCAAAATCTACTTTACTCAGAGGACTTTCATACTTCTTCCCGTCAAAAAAATCATCAAACTTCTGATCGACTTCATTTCTACTTTCAAACTTAGCGTCATTCCATGATATCGAACAGGCTGAATGATTCCTTTTCGGACGTTCGTTTCTAGTCTTGTCTAAATTACTTTTCATTGGAGCAATGTTTAAATCTGCGTTCCCATTTTTCTTGTCCTCTGCCACACTTTTCTTGACAGGTCGCTTTAGACATGTCTCTGAAATATTGGTAGGTAAGGGTTTCGAGCGTAAAGCTGGACTTGGTGTTTCATAATTTATTTTAATATTATTTGTATTATTCAATCCCGTAGATAGTTTTCTCCTTATTACGCGATTTGATTTAGATTTATTACTTTTTGTCATCACTGTCGGTAATCTAGTGCTTTCCTCTGTTTTATCCAATAAATCATCTAAAACTTTGTCACCGTGTCCATTGCAATCATCTATAATTTCAATAGCCATACCTAGCATAACTTTCTTTTTATCTCTCAAAGATTTTAGTGTGGAATAAAACTCTTCGGTTGGTAAATGGTTGATATCATTATAGTCTGGAATGCTACGGTAAAAATCCTTCATTTTATCTGCATCCACCTCTGCGCCAGCAACAGAACACGTTGAAGAAGAATCAATAGAACACTGCTGGTTAGTATGTATCTTTCCCTTCCGTTCATATGCAGATTTCGGCATTTTACTAACGGGATCCACGGGAACTCTTAGACAAGAATTATTAAACACACTAGTATGATGTGTCATACCGATTATAACTATAGAAACATTGAGAATTTATAGATCGCATTTTCCTAATGCATGTTTTTACAGTGTTTGTTGACATCGTAGTCACTATGGAAGCAGTCACATTCAACTTTAGGTATCATTATTAGAATTTCCACCTATCCAGTATTTATTATTAAACAGTGCTATACTTAATTAAAATACTTTTAATTAATTATCTATGAATAAATTACAATAAATACTCTATCGAATCACTGAGTAATAAAAAAGCAATATTGTAATGTATTTTCTGCGTAAGTTGGTACGCACAGCTGTTGGTCTGGTTGTTTTGAACTTTTGACATTAGAAGCAGTGTTTGACATTGACAAGACAAACTCAAACAAAATAATAAAAAAAATCTTAATTCTAACCTAGTCATTTCAGTCAAATAATATCGAAAGCGGTAAATTATCTTTTAATTATAACGTGAAAATATGCGTAAATGAGTCGCCGACAACTATAGTAATTACTGTTTTACAAAAAACAGCAGCTAGAAGCATTTTTTTTTTTTTTTTTACAAACAATACGTTACAGCGAAAATGTTAAGTAACAACGTAAAGGGACTATTAATACGACAAATAAAATGCAATATCAAAAGTGCAAGTGTTCGTGCATTGAGCACCGTAGAAGACGTCGCTGCTTTAACTTCAAAACCGGCCACAAATTTCAAGGATCACTATGATGTGATCATAGCCGGCGGTGGCATGGTTGGATGCACCCTCGCCTGTGCTTTAGGTACGAAATATTTTTGGAAGATATTCTCCTACCAGTATCATCTGGTAGGCCGGCCCTCTTTCATTATTTGTTAACACTCCATATAGACATCTACAATGACAGAGACATCACAGATTGTTAGCCTAAAGACAAAGCTGAAATGTCTCTTGTTTTGTCCCTGTAAACCTAATTAATTAATTACCTAACCTACAAACCTAAAAATACGTGCTCGTTTTATAAAATTTGAATAATGTTGCAATTATTGCTACTAAGGCCGTTTGTCGTCGAGACGTCAACGAGAACGCGATGACGACACCAAAGTAGCGGCAGTACATTTACTATGGCCCCGTAATCTCGTTTCTCGTTGACATCCCATTCACAGTGTGGTGGACAAACAGTGTACCACTAAATAAATAAATGACAAATAATTGATTATAGCTTAGTAGGGAAATAAATATCGATCTATGAACGAACATGTAATTACCACAAACTATACAATAAACATTTAAATTTTAAATTTTCCAGCGACAGACTCATTACTGTCAAGTTTAAAAGTATTGTTGCTAGAAGGAAGTCCATATAAGACTTTTCAACTGAAGCCAGAATACAGCAACAGAGTGGTGGCCCTTAACCAAAACACGAAGGCTTTGATGAACTCACTGGGCATATGGAACCATGTTGAAAAGATGAGATTACAACCTGTCAGAAATATGCAAGTAAGTTTAATGTTATACATGGATGGAGTCATTTCTATTTTTAAACATTTCTACTAACAGTTTCATCTTCATTTCTTCCAAAAAAACATTGTCTGCTGGCCTAGAGCTCTTTCATTTTAAGCGTTTCATGGCCGTCAAACGCCTGTGCCACAGATGAATACAGATGGGACACTCCGCAAAATAATTTAAATAAAAAGCGACTGTTGCTACTTCACAATAAACTACAATTCAGGTTGCACAGTGCTAATTACCTACAGTTATATTCACCTAGAAGTTGCCTCTCCTTCTATAGCGAAACACTTAGATCTTCTGATTACATTACACTCACCGAATTGACCCAGCAAGCCCGCAGCGTACTTGTAGCTTTATACCTAAACTGCGGAGTGTCCCATCTTTATTCATCTGTGCCCGTGCGCAGTACGCACCGCTGCAGTCCTGCATCAAGCGCTTAAATTGAAGGAGGCCTTAGGCCTCCAACAATCACCCAGAGACCTTAACATTAATGGGAGTAGAAATATTAATTTATGGGTGTACTTAATTTGGTATATTTTTACATACATTACTTCTTTTAGGTCTGGGATGCCTGTTCAGATGCTATGATAGGATTCAGCAGTGCTGAGATGCTGGATGATGATGTTGCCTACATTGTAGAAAATGATGTCATGCTACATGCCATCAACACAGAATTAATTGGGAAAATACAGAGTTTTAGTTCTTCGCATCCAAATAACAAAAATATCAGCATAATCTATGATGCAAAAATTGCTGGCTATCAGCTGCCGAAACAAGAAGATTCCAAGACCAACCCAAAAAGTGTTGTTGAAATGGCCAATGGAGACACATACACATGTCAGCTTCTGGTAAGTCAGCATATTAATTTATTTTGTTGATTAATTAACGAGTGCATGGTTAGCGCAAAGGAATGGTAGCCACTTGTCAACGGAAGTAAAGGTGACCTAGGGATAATGTGAAAATGCAGTGCTCTGAATCACTACTAGTTCAGTGCCTTGTTTGCAATCATTCACTTACCTATGTGTTTGTCAAGCATGATCACATAAGAAGGTTTCCCAGAAGGGTTAGCCAGAGGTGTACTTGTAGTACACCCACATTTCGCCAGTTATGTAATAGGGGGCGAGCCTATACCCATCAACCAGGCTCAAATCCAGACTCCAGGCTGCTACTAGAAATTCCAGATGGAAACCAATAACACTGCCTCACCTGGGAATCGAACCCAGGACCTCATGCTGATCATTAGTGCTTGTACTAGTACTACTAATATCGAAGCAGTCCAAGTCAATTAATGATAATGATATAACCTCATATACCCTGGACAGTTTGTTTACTTTCCTCCCCATATATTGTCACCCGGGGCTGCAGTCATTCAGGTACTTAATAAATAAAAACTTTGTATAATATTGTAATTGTTATAAGGTAGACATAACAATTATATGTAACAACTGTAAACTTTCTCATAAACAACAGTAGATATAAATGATTAAATATGGTAAAGTTTCAAAAGCATAACCTTACTATACTAAGTAGAAAATATCATACACCAACATCAGTTTTTTAGACCATATAAACAAGACCATAGCCCATATAAAAACACATTATCGATAATAATAACATATCAAATAATCTCATGTATGAATACGTATGTATACATGCATTATGTCTGTATGAAAACTGCAATTTAAGGTGGCTGATTAATTTTATTTTCAATTTGACTTAGCCTGAGTTCCGTGTTATCAATTAATTTGTTTACCCTCTTTGTTAACTCTAACAGCTGTGTTTTTATATCGACCATGCATATTTCTTGTATTGCATTGATATTGAGTGATGTCGGCCTGATTCTGTCAGCATTTGAAGCAGATGTTGTTCTCTTTCTGCGCTCTACTTGCTGACTCTCTACTGAATATCTGTCGAACAAATTACTTCTTCTCTTAACTAGATCTTGTTTTGTGACATCCTCTTCTTCCTTACATTTTCGTATTCGAAACACGTAGTTGTTGTTATGTTTTATACTTTTCCGCGTGTTTTTTCGACTTGCCACCATTTTGTAGACGGACGCTATTAAATCTTTCG
This sequence comes from Agrochola lota, assembly GCA_947364205.1. Taxonomy (NCBI): domain Eukaryota; kingdom Metazoa; phylum Arthropoda; class Insecta; order Lepidoptera; family Noctuidae; genus Agrochola; species Agrochola lota. Next base: position 10,250,526 of record OX376235.1, on the reverse strand, counting down.
GGATCTGAAATTAAAAATGAAAACGGCAACATAGAACTGTATTTTAAGAATAATTCAATTTATTGACGTTCATAAGTGCCTTTTATGTGCCTAATTGAAATAAATTGTTTGACTTTGATTTTATGAAATGAGAATAGATTAGCCTGATTGGATATGTAAATATGCGAAAAATATCCACAGGCACCATATTTTCGGTTTGATTACTAACTAAAAAGCCAGTGTAGCACCACATCAATTTTACGGTGATTACGTGATCTTACCTCATAGTAACTTCTTTAGGGTAGCTGTGTAAGATGACAGACTAGGTAGCTAGTCTGTCATGTTACCCAGCCACTAGAGCCGTAAGACGCAGCTGCGTCTAACTCTAAAATCTGATCAGCCAAGGACTTCTAAAAATTATTAGTCCACATGCTACGTGAGTCTATGGGTTTTTAACACTAAGCTCCACTTTTGCTCACCCTGTTCTCCCTGGGGTCGTTGGGCCGTATGGTGAGCGTGCGCGTATGCGAGGCGGTGAGCAACGCGCCCCACCGCAGCACGCCGAGTAGCTGCTTGGGCGCGCAGGTCAGTAGTGAGCTGAACAGCATGCTCTCTAGATGCGCCACTAGCTGCGTTTGTCGAACTAGCCGGTCTAAGCCCGCGCTCTCTTGTAACGCCTGGAAAAAGTTAAATAGATTTATTTTATGATCCATAAAATCGTTTTTCTGTAGGTTCACCTACGGCCTTATTACAAAACAAGGTTTAAACCATCGAGCATTTTTCTTATTTCGAACTTTATTTCGACAAAGTTAAAGTTCAAATTACAAAACCTGACGATAAACCCTAGTTTAAGTTGTCAATATTGCATTAAGAACTTCAACTCAACTCTAATGAGACCGTTAGAGAATTTGTTGGCCCAAATAACCAGTAGAACAGTAACTATCGAATAATTTACTAATACGAACCTGAATATCGCTGACAGCCAATCCAACCAACAGGTTCGTCAATATAACAGTGACGAGTAAAACAAATAGGAGGAACATTCCATGCGCGGTGACTGGATATTGAGACTCCGCAGTGCTGTTACTGTAGAATATGTCTTCGTACTCCAACTCGCCTGACATCATCATCACTGTCTTCACTAAACTGGCCGGTAGCTTGAACGCAGCATAGTTACTGAACAGCACACTAAACGCGAGTCCAAAAGCTATCAGCAAGCAACTGTATGCCAGTAGAAATGTCGCGAAGTTCACCGTAACTGGAAATTAGACAAATATATTATTTTATTATTATAAAAAAAACCGGCCAAGTGCGTGTCGGACCACGCACAACGAAGGGTTCCGTAGTTGGGATGAATTTATCCCAAGAACAAACTTAAAATTGTAGTTGAAAAACATGTTCTCCCATACGGAATGTATGGGAGATCATATTTTTCAAACCGCAAATTTAAGTTGGGTGATTATTACTCGTTAACCTGTAGGTACAGCCTACTTAGCTCTGATAGTTTTCCTTTTAATTTCGTTATATATACTACTGCTGTGAATTTTTTCACAAGTCCAAGTACAACCATTTAGCTAGAAGGGGGGGAGGGGACACTTGACTAACAAAAAAAATCAGTTAAAAGCTTAATATTTCGCAAACGGATCCCTGAATCCAAAAATGGTTTTCACAAACTCAATATTTTTGAACGACCTTTCTAACAATATCCCACAATATGGGGTAGACGAGAAAAAAAAAACATCCCCACTTTACGTGTAGAGGAGGTAAGTACCCTAAAAAAATTTTTTTTCTCTGATTTTATTTTACTACTTTGTCGGCATGATTAATATGTATACATATGCCAAATTACAGCTTTCTAGTACTAACCGTCTCTGAGCTAAGCCGCGGAAAGACAGACAGACGGACATGGCGAAACTATAAGTGTTCCTTGTTTCCTACGGAACCCTAAAAATGAGGCAATAGGATTGCTACTGTTTCGAACATTGCCAAAATATCACTTTAATCTGTCTATAAATGCAAATCACAACTTACCTGCCATTCCTTGATAGTCGTATGAAATGGCACGGCAAATTGACGAACTGCGTCTACTCAACAATTAATTTGCCCTACTATGCAAAAAACTAATAAAGTAGGTAATGCGTTTGGTTTTTACCTGTAGTAAACATTTGAACATATAAACCAAAGGTTGGAAATCGACCAATGATCATCATCAGCTCCAACCAACAAAAGAATATCGTAATAGCTGCGATATCGTGCTGCCAATTTGATGTGTTATGTCTTATTTCACCATTATCCCAACTTGGTATCTGAAAAAATAAATTGTCATAAGAATACTTACCTTACTTACTACCTATTAATACAAATTTCGACAAATATCCAACTGCACGCTTAGCATGACCACAGTAGAAACGGGTTTTGTCGACGGAAGAATAGACAAAATGACAGATAAACAATCACAATCTGTCATTTTGTCTATTCTTCCGTCGACAAAACCCGTAGAAAACCCGTTTCTATGATTGTCATGCGTGCTGATTACGAATAAATCTTACCGTACACAAAAATACTCCGATTATAATCAACCATTGCAACCAATTTTCCCACTGCCTTATGTAAGCAGACCAATCCAAGCACGCTTGAAATATCTCCTTGGATAAGAAACAGAGATTCAGTAAGAGTATGAGATATTGAACTGGGCGAAGATATGTTGGTACGTTACAAGTCCTCGATTCGCATAGAAAGATCTCTGAAATAATACAATTAGTTACTGAATAATATTATCAACAACAGTAACAATGATTTCAACAAAAGATACCAATGTGATACGTACGAAGTATATAGACGCTATATAGAGTAATAAACAAGGCGTGATAGATGAAGCTCAGGACAAAAAACTTTCTTATTCTTCGCCATTTTAAGAAAAGAAATGTTTCAGCGACTGGATGTTTCAAAACGTCTTTGCGGCCGACCTGAAAAGTTCACAACTCTGTTAACTTTTATTATGTGTGTAACATAATGAAGTATTGAAGATGATAAATCTTACCTCAATGAAAGCCAGTAATAGTTCAGCTTCGCCTCTAGACAGACACGGCACTAAAGGCCGAAAGTCTATGACGAGCTCACAGTCAACATCGCCCAGCTCATGCTCACTGACATGCACGGCATCGTCGAACTTGCACAAATAACGAGGAATCACGTCCGGCACTCGACGCACTATGAACGACAGCGCCGAAACACCGCCATTCGTACGCAGAGTCACGTCCCCGCCATAGTCTGCAAACAGTTTGCGTTAGCTTTAAAAACATTTCTCTCCAATAGTAAGAATAACAGGAATTTGACTTTGGAGATACTGACTTAACACAAACAACGTGAATTTATGTGATGGTACGACGTGTGAATCATTGGAACCAGATTGCTGGACATTACGTTGAAACAAGTAATTAGTTTGTTGCCAGTTGTTGTTTTAATTATAAGTATTTCAAGTCTACGTTACCTAACAATAACAATACGCAGGCAGAGAATTCGTTCAAGGCGGCTATATGTAGAGGTGTGTATCCGAAGTTGTCGGGTGCGTTGGGATCTGCTCCTGCGGACAGCAAGGTCCGTGCTACGTCGCAGGCGCGCGCTCCTCGCACGATAGCTCCGTGGAGCGGAGTCCGACCATCTCCATCACGAGCACGAACATCCGCGCGTTTGCACACCAACAGCTCAACAACTTCCAGTGATTGTGCTAATGTTGCTGTAACAATACCAACCAGATAATAGTCAATTTTAAGTTTAAGGAAAAACGATATAACATTGTTAAAAGTGTTGTACCTAAGTGCAACGGCGTTTGTCCTCTCAAATTCGGCAAGTCAATACGCGATCCATGTTCTAGAAGTAGCCGAGCACACTCTGCATGCCCGTCCTCTGCTGCGAGATGCAATGCCGTAGCTCTGCCGGCACCCAGCGCTGCTCTCACGTCAGCGCCCGCATCCAGTAATAACTTTGTGCAAATTGCCGAGCCGAGAGATGCCGCCACGTGCAGAGGAGTCTCAGTGAATACCTAAACAGATTCATGACTTAGTAATATTGTTTTGGATCGTTTCCGTTAGTGTGTTTATATTGAATGATGATTTATAATCTGATTCATGTTCGATAAATAATCGAAACCAGGGCGCACCTGTGGTGTGTCAGGGCAAGCTCCCGCTTCCAATAACTCCTTCACGACCACCGGTGCGTCGCTGAGTACCGCATAATGTAAAGGAGACCGCTCGCTGAGACCAGCATTCACGTCAGCCCCATGAGCAATTAACACCTGTCGAAATAAATTAAATATTACAACACTACTTTAGTGGGTCATCTTTCATCTTTAAAAATATTCTGTTTACCTTGACGCACGCCAAACTCTTCGCGCTCGCAGCACAGTGCAGCGGTGTGGCTTTTTTGTCTGTCGATGAGTCCCACATGTTGGGGCTTGCTCCGTGCTCCAATAACAGTTTTGCACATTCTTCGCTTCCTACTAAACAGCTTAAATGTAGACATGTCCTGGAAGTAGATATGGTTTTGTACCGGAATACTTATAATATATTAAATTGTTGTCTACTTTTATTTTCAGTTGCTTACCTTCCTGCTTCGTCAGTCCTATTTGGATCTAGCCCCAACTTCAACAATCTAGCTAACAATGAACTCCTCCCAAGCCAGCATGCCCAAAGTGCAGCTGTTAGAATTCCATTATTTGTTTGCGTTGCAATTTCTATTGCTTCATCGTAGTTTCCTGTTTCTACAGTACTAGATATTTCTTCAGCTAACTCGAGATGCCGTAAGTTGTATTCAATTTCATCTGTAAATAGTATAACATAAAAATAGTTGATTGTTTGCCTAGGCAAACAACTATTTTAAAGGCGAGTGTTTTTGTTTGAACCCAGAGCGGAGCGAAGGTTTCTAGACTAAACTCCTGATCGCAGCAAGGGATTCAAAGTACGTCACTCGAACTTTAAATAGTGTTGCTCCAGAGGTGGACACTACTTTTGATCACCCTCTATGACAAAATAAGTAACTGGAACTTATGAATAAGAATAGTACGTTTATTTATTTACATACAATTAGGCAAAGACATTAAGACATAACATAGAATACTTTAAATCTCACGAAGAAGACTCACAATTTTTTTATAAAACTAAGTAAAATCTGAATTTGAGTAAGCAGTTACGAACGAACGCGGAATGCATTTCGCGCGTTTATTATTTTTTCACGTTTTTTAGGGTTTCATAGTAAATAAGGAACCCTTATAGTTTCGCCATGTCCGTCTGTCGGTCTGTCCGTCTGTCTTTTCGCGGCTTAGTTCAGAGTCTCTTTGTGCTAGACAGCTGTAATTGTCATGGCTATACATATTAATCACGGCGACAAAGTAGTAAAATAAAATCATGAAAACAATTTGTTTTTAGTGTACCTCGAGTGAGGATTCTCTTCTATTCTATGGTGTGGGATATCGTTCAAAAACTCACAATATTTTTGATCGACCATTGTTCAAAAATATTGTGAGTTTTTGAAAACCATTTTTGGATTTAGGGATCTGTTTACGAAATATTAAGCTTTAAAGTGCAAATTTTTGTTAGAGTCAAGAGCCCCCCTGGCAGCTAAATGGTTGGTATTAGATATGTGAAAAAATTCGCGGCAGTAGTTATATATGATGACATTAAAAGGAAAACTATCACAGCTAAGTAGGCTTTACAAGTTAACGAGTAATAATCGACCAACTTACATTTGCGGTTGCAAAAAAATGTTCTCAACATGTTTTTCAACTACAACGTTAAGTTTGTTCTTGCGATAAATTCATCCTCACTTCGGAACTCTTCATTGTGCGTGGTCCGACACGCACTTGGCCGGTTTTTTTTTTAAATTTAGTTCGCTCTCGGTTTAGTTTATCAAACAGTCTGTTGTTCATACAATGTTCGTGATTGGAACTTTTACTAACAATATCCACATTCCATACTCGTATTTTAGTTGGTCCGGAGAAAGGCATTCGTGATACAGGGTAATCCTAGTACGAGTGCCAAAGCACTCCTTTGTAACCTAAGTGCACATTGTATAAGACCAACTTTGTTTAAGGAGATTTACTGTACCCATTTTTTTCAGTAATAAACACATTTATTATTATTATTATTCCAAATTCAAATCACTTTTAGTCCCTAGGGATTAAAGAGCTATTTTAGTCCCTGACTACGAAGAAAAAACTAACTCTTTTTTAATAGATGAGTTAAAAAGTACTTTTTAGTGGACATCTCTCGACTGAAATGATGATGAATCATCATCATCAGCCAAACATAATCATTGACGATGTTTGGCGGCAAGTGCTGCAACCGGTGTGCCATACCAAACTTTTCGAATGTCGTTAAGCATAAACATGTCAGTTTTGAAATATACAAGGCATCAGCGTGCAACGGTCACTCATGCCTGCCAGAGCGTCGTGGTAAACATTACTCTTAAAATCTTTGAGTCAAAAAAGTGGAGCAATTTAAGAATAAGTATAAAATTTACCTAGCTCCCAGATATCAGGTGAAGGTTTGACTCTCAGCCGCTCGGCGAGGTCGACGCCGTGCGCCGACTCATCGCTGGAGATGTAGCCGGCCTCTAGGTCGTCATCCGTGTCCTCGGGCACCTGGGTCATGCCGCCGCACCATCGCGCGCTGCCCTCGCGGTACACCTGCCAACCGCACAAACAATCCTTGCAATAACACCACGACTTACGCTGCATTTAACACCCGCGGAGCAAGCACTGGCCTTTGATCTTTAGAACGCTAAGCAAACCGTAAAACTAATTCGTTACAGGATATAACTGCATTGTGTGGCACAAACATTTTGCTTTTGGAGTTACAAAGTACCTCACGTTATTTTGGTCTACTTTGTAATCAATGTATACAACTTATAGAAGTTACGGATATTTCAAACATTGCAATGAATATATTATTAAATTAACCTTTTTCCTCTTTCTGTCATGATTGTTGCGTGCGACAGTGTCCGCGTTCCGCGATCGATGCCCGTGAGAGCGTATCATAGCGCGCCCGCGCTTTACTGAAAACTGAAAGCTACTCAACTCCCGCGCTTGTCGTCCCCGCCGATGGATAAAATCATAACACGAGAAATAATCTAATATATTGCCACTAAGATTTCGTCATTCCCGTATTCGCCATTCTAGATAATGCATATTGCGAATCAATCATTTCTGGAAACATTTCTATTAATTTTACCGTGTTTATTTATATTTCGGAAATTGTTTTGAACGTTTGCTAAGAATATGCTTTCACGGTTTTGATAGCGTCGCCAATCACATGTGTCGCGACAAGCTCGGCCTACGCAATTATTTTAGGAACTATACTTATCGCTCGGATTCTTTATATACTCTAGACAGATTCCCAAATTTTTATGAAGTAACAATGAAAGATGGTACATTATAATATGAATCTCAACCATAACTAAATTCGGAATCGATAATGTAAACTTGTAGCCCGCATTACTACAACTTTGTTTTTACTCATAACAGAACATGGTGGAATAAAATTTCAATACAATGACGTTCGTGTATTTTCTCGGCTACTTATTCGTATGGTGCAAATTCAGGCTTATGGCCAGCAGGCTGAGAAAAACGAACAGTTATCGTCCCCTAATTCCAATAATTTTACCCGGCGATCAATAGATCAATCTGAAAGTTCCACTCTATTATCTAACATTGGATTAAAATCGTGAAATCCTTCAGATTGCAATGGAAACTAAGTTTGTATTAGCCATTGCTAAATTCATCGGGTCATAAAGTGACCGAAACCACCTGCTATGCGAGTGAAACATGCAAACAATGAAATCAAACATCCAATATTAGCACGTCATAACCGCATGGTTCTGGCATACTAGACTTCGCTTCTGTTGCTGTATGGATAATACATACACTCTCTCTTGTATTAAAAGATATACAAACCATTTTATGAAATATTTTAAACAGTTTGTCAAACAACATTCTTTTTGAAATAATTGAAAACAAAATGGGTGGTCGTTTCGACTATGTTTCAGCAACACTTCAAAGACATTCGTTGAGGCGCTAGTACAGACAAGCTAAGATTCCGAGAAGTGCGTTAAGATTTTAATGACCGTATATAATATTATTGTAGGCGTCTGTTCATTTCTTATGAAAGGGGCCAAATATCTTAGGTTTTCCGCAAAAATACAGAATTTACATATTCGTAATAGTTAACATCAGGGTTTAAATTCTATTTTAATCTTTGTTTAGACACACGTCCGACTGATGGGGTTCGCGTAAATTGTTTCTTAACAAGATCTCGAGTTCTTGATACTTATGTAGTAATGTTCCAATCTTCTTTGTTTGTGAACTTGAAGAAAGCAGACAGGCGAGGGCTTGTTTATTCAAGTCACTTCGATGTTAATTTGTTGTTTAAAATGTCAAGAAACCGGCAATGAGCCAGCTTGCTACTGATAAACTGGAAACGTGGTGGATGTTACTAACATAATAAATATCGAGTAAATTGGGATATTTTCGTCTCTAGCATAATGTATTGGAATTAATTTATCTATTGGGATTCCCAGTACCTACCTATGCACTCAAAAATATAATGAATATATGACTTTTAGGAGTTTCGGTGTTATTGGCTATTTAATTTTATTCTGCTCCCCTTCTCCCAATTTATCTCCCTTCTCCTTCTTCCTTCTTATTTCTCCCTTTTTCTGCCATACTTCGTCTTAGTCGTTATCTCAGTAGTCACCCCCTTTCTAGCCATAATATCATCTTTCACACAGTCCATTGTTATTGTCTATTTAAAATAATTTAAAACTTTGGCTATTGGATAGGTAATGTATCTTTCCCCTACATTTCTCGGTGCATTGTATGGACGATGGACAAAATAACTAAGTAAGTAAAAGAACTAACGTACACTTACCGTATTGGCGTTGTCCTGTATTGTTTCCCGCAGCATGATGCTACGGTGTGGTATCTACCGGTGCACACTCCAATTGAGGAGCTCCTCATTATTTCTTCATACGCAATACTTTTTTAATTCTAATTCGATCTCACTGACCTAATTGATTTTTCACCACGTCCCGGTTTCTGAGTAAGACCGGATATTAAAATTCTGAATTTTTCCGAAGAAACAGTTTTTTTCAAACTTGGCATTTATTTAGGTCTGTTTGATGTAAGCTACGGAAAACGTATTCCTCGAAGTCGGTCCTTCGTTCAATATATGTACTTGGCAAGCTTTGATGCCTGTACAAAATACAAAGTACTGTGCAATGTGCATCTTAATAAGTTCATTCACTTTGCGGAATACCTAGCCGACTTCAAAGATATACCTAATGTTTATTATTGCTATGTGAGTATTTTACTAAAACAGTTTTTGGTAAGAACAGTTTCTAAAGTATATATACTTATATAGTTCCTGAAGGGGAAGATATATAAAACAATGGTTAGACCTGCTGTCTTGTATGGATCAGGATGCTGGACCACAAAAGGGATGAATGAAAGGGAATTACATGCAATTGAGATGATTATGCTAAGAGGGATGTGTGCTGTTACACGAATGGATAGAATAAGAAATGAGCACATAAGAGGGAGTCTGAAAGTGACACCGGTGACTGAAAAATTGTGCGGAAATCGGTTGTCATGGTATGGGCATGTAATGCGGAGGAATGACGAAAATGTCGTGAGGAAAGTTTTGAGTATGAATGTGGATGGCTATAAGAGTAGGGGAAGGTCAAAGAAACGATGGATGGACTGTGTGGAAGATGATATATGGCTAGAAAGGGGGTGACTACCGAGATGACGACTAATAGAGAAGTATGGAAGAAAGGGAGACGTTGCGCCGACAACAAATATACGGGGATAAGGGCACGTGAATGATAATGATAGTTTCTGAAGTCGGTTTTCAGTATTTCAGTCTACTTAGCCCAAATTGAGAGGTTTTAAAGAAAAGTTTTAATTGCTGAGTTCTCGTACTTTTCGAATTTTCGTTTAAGAGATTAGGACCCAAATACTACAAACAACATGTTTAACGATTTTTTAAGACTGATACTAACTCACGTGGTGCACCATACATTTTCTTTTCATGACATGAAACATGGAAGCATTTGCGTTTGGTAGTGACTAAAGAATAAATAAACTTTAAAAAAGTTTAATCTAAACGAGTTTATTTATAAAGGAACGAATAGATTAATCGTAAACAGATGGAACGTGCAAAAATCCAGGAAAACTGGAACGTAGTGTAGACGTTCCCAACCTTAAGAGGGCGACTGCCAGTACCCTAGCGTCACTCCTTTAAAAAAATATTATCTCATGACTGAGAAGGAATTATGAATAACGGCTAGTAAGGACCCTGTGTCTAGAATTTTCTAATACCTTTTATAAAGTTTCTTAATAAGACACGAAGCAACAAAACATGATCTAGAGGAATGTGGCCGCTTTTCTTTAGATCGAATTTTTGTTGCTTCGTGTCTCAATATGAAACTATATACGAGTAAAAGGTATTAGGAAATTCTAGACACACTTACCAAGGGTCCTTACTAGCCGTTATTCATAATTCCTCCTCAGTCACAAGATCTTTTTTTTTTTTAAGGAGAGGCGCTAGTGGACCGTTGGGCGCCCTCTTAACATAAATAATAATCCAGCATGCATTAATTTATTCTATTTTAGTACCTGACATATTATTTCAATGACGAATTTTATAATGAATTCATGATAAAATGTAATACTGAAGTTTAATATATACCTAACTTTTGTTTATTAAGAATTAAAATTAATTATGAACTTGCTTGTTTGTGTTGTTAACTGGTTATAAATGTTTTTTTTTAAATATATTTGTTGTTTTTAAATATATTTGTTGTTTTTAAGCACCTGTTTCATACATATATTTGGTTGGGTAGTTTTTTAACATCTGTTTATTTCTGATTACTTTCACCTCAATTCAAATTCAAAATTCAAATTAACTTTTACCTTCGGGTAGAACACCAATCATTTCAATGTCTAACAGTGTAATAGACATTCCAAATATGTACAACAGAAATCAATACCCATGTTTAATGAAGCCCAGCGCCACTAACCATCAAGGAAAATATCTCAAGAATCTACGCTTTTCCGCTTATAAATTAATTAACAGGAAAAACTTGTACCGAGATACAAAAGCTAACTGACGGTACTAGACCTAAATAGAATTGGATATGACAAGAAGTAACCAGATTTTTTATTTAAGCATCATATTTAACCCCCAACGCAAAAAGAGGGGTGTTATAAGTTTGACCGCTATGTATGTGTCTGTCTGTGGCACCGTAGCTCTTAAACGGGTGAACCAATTTGAATACGGTTTTTATATGATAGTAGGTTATTTAGTGATGGTTCTTAGACATGTTTTATCAAAATCGGTTCAGCCGTATGAAGATTATCAGCTCTTTTCTAGTTGATGAATGGATCTGAGCGTTTTCCACAGGTCTGATCGATTTGAAATTTGGTATTCTATTACTTCAATGATATTAGAAGAACATAGTAACCTTGAACTGATGCTGCAGCATCACCTGGAATTTGCAGGATAGGTACCCAACTCCCTTACCAACTTACAGCACAGGTATCGTGTTTGGGATCATAGGAATGGTCTAAATGAATAGGTTATAGATAGATGATGAACAGGGTCTGGTGATGGAGTAGGAAAGAGAAAAGAGGAAATGTTTGTGTCGGTGATTTCTTTAATTTGCCTATAATTTCACTTCTAATGCCGTCTTATTAAATGATGAATGATTTTATTTCTGTAAGTAGGTTTTTACAAACAGGTTTACACGTCAACCAAATTTTCAAAACTTGATGAGGTCAGCGTTTCCTATATGACTACTCTGTGAAGAAAGGCCGAAATAAACTTAGAGGTCACAGTCTCTTTAAGTCCAGCCAGACATATTCCTTTTTTACAAAGGTAAATTAAGTCTAATTACCTGTGTCAGGGCAGATTGATTGATTTCATCGATTTCAAACAACTCATAACACAAAATATCAATATCATTTACCATGTCAATGTAAAGATCATTCACAGCCATCAAAATGAAAGAATTATATCGTATAAAAAGTATTATATCGTATTAAAAGTATTATATCGTATAAATAGCTATGAAACATTGGGAATTGTGGGGAAGTCAAATGTGATTTTTCATTTGTTACATGATATCATACAGTAGGGATGATGCCTTGGTAAAAAAAGGAAATTCTAATTAGTCCGTCAGTCAGATAATAAAAAAATATTAGACACGTATTTTTTGCTTTATCATATTAATAAAAAATTACTTAGATAAAACGATTTAAAGTTGGGGAGTGGGGGTCGCTACGTCACTAGTACGTATAAAATCTACATACTCGTGACGTCATGGCACATTTTACCTCAATGTATCGCCGTAATCTTTATATTACGTAAAAAATAAAAAATACGTGTCCAATATTTTTTTATAATCTCAAAGACGGACTAAAATAGTTATTTATGCTATAAGTACGGAAGGTAGATGATTTCCGACGAGTGGCAATTTTATTCACGAGCGAGCGAAGCGAGCGAGTGTATAAGTCGACACGAGTCGGAAGTCATCTTACGCACGTGTATCATACAACGTTTTACTATGCATTGTGCGAGGAAAAAAAAAAAAAACGAGCGAGCCTTAGGGCAGTCGCCTGCGATGTGTCACATCTAACATACCACGACGTATATAAATGATAAAAACAAAATTCATGACTTTGACTTTTGACTTTGATTTTGACTTCGACTTCAACTTCGACTTCGACTTCGACTTTGACTTTGGCTTTGACTTCGACTTTTTGATTTTGACCATTGTCATAATCATCGCCATCGTCATCATCATCATCATTCTGAAATAATAAAATCTCTGAGACGAGACGGGCTGACGACGGCCTCAAAAATTAAAAAAAAACAGAACAGTAAAAAGCCTTAGTGAAAAAAAGTGACACTTTCCGCACAAATTGACTGCTTGGAAAACGCTCTTTTCGAGCAAATGCATTGTAAAAATATTTTTAGTCATCATCCCTATTGTATCGTCCATATCGTCAATGATTCGTTTGTTTAACAATCATGAAAACGATAGATTGTATGCTATCTATTCCACCTTTACACGGTGCAAGTTTCTGGAACGTTCAAGAGCAATAATCGCATGCCATAAAGCACGTGCAATTATTGCCATTCAAGAATTGCATGCAAGTGTTTACACGCGTGCGATTTCCATAAAATAGCATACAATAATTGAATGCGACTTCTGTTTACACCAAGGCAATTATTGCAAGCAAGTTTTGCCTTATCTAAACACAGAGTTGCACGTCCTTGTACAATTGATTCGAGTATTGCCTGTTTTTGTGCTGCAAAATATTTCATTCAGTATTATTGAACGTCTTCTTAAGATTTTTTTTTACTTGTTTCGTTCGCTCATGTTTGAATGATAGAAAATTTTCATACCAGAATTGAATTCAATTTTATTGAACATGCTGTTTATACCAGCTATCAACTACGCTGTCCGTATCGTGCAATAATTTTACTTGTTGTTTAGATGGTGTCAGTCAATTCTTGCTTCAATTTTATAGTATGCCACAGGCAAAAAACTTGACCCATGTAAATGGGACTTTATTCTTTTTCTCTCGGAAAAGAGAAAAGCCGTAGTAGGTAAAATATGCCTGTCAGATAGTATGCCTGCTCTGGGGGCGCCTATACCTACCTAATAATATACTAAAAGAAAATAAGCCAAAAATGTTACCCTGTAGTGACCGTGAGGTTCATTCTCTAGAATTAACTCAATAAAACTTGCGATACCTTAACCGTCTACCGAACAAACCTATAATAATTAACATTCCATCAAACCAAAATATTTATTATTTATTTATTTAAACTTTTCACACTCAAAAAAGTACAAAGGCGGACTTAATGCCTTAGGCATTCTCTACCAGTCAACCAAGGGTCGTGAAGAGAATAAAATATTATTATTTATTATAGAAAATATTTCCCTACATCGTTAACTGAATACCATAGCATCGTCAAGCGTTCTTCATGAACAATTGTGAAAAATAAACGTCACCATTACTTACGCAGTGTTTACCTACGAGCGTATTTTTACTTCAATAAACTCGGCATGGATTAAATTAGAAAACCATTATTTTATTCCGCCAATAGTTGAGTCAATGGGAATTGGGATTACGGAATTTTTAAGCAAATAACTTAGTTTCCATTGGTTAAAACGTAGTATTATCTAATCATTGCAACAACTTTTGTACAGGCTGCAAGGACAAGCCCTATTTGTTTTGTTTTTCTTAAAACCGTCACCTTCACTGCACTTTTAAATAGTCACTTGTGGGCACTTTTCGAAAACACGTGAAGTTCGATGGTTTAAGGAGCAAACAGGTACCTACACGGTGCTCTGCGCAACACTGTAATGCCAGTGCATCGGCAGCCGAGCTGCTCACACGCCATACACAAATAAACCACCACAACTAATGATTACACCGCAATCCCAGCATCTGTTTACTATGAAATTTTAATAGAAAATTTAGCTATTCTTGTTATATTCCCTCTTTTATTGAGTAGTTCCTTTAGCATAGAATGGAATGTTTCGAAGGTTGCCTTCGAAACGATCCGCCCATGCAGTAAATAGCCATTTCTATATGCCTTTTCAACGATATCTTCGTCTAGGTAAATACGACTACCATTTGTTTAGTTGATAATCTGAAAATATTGAAAGGCAAAGTAACTTTGTCCTTCCCGGATTTTTTCCAAAGATATAAAGTTGTACGGAGGTAAGTATTGGGAAGGTTGTTTTATTTGTTACTCGTCTATAACTTTTCCTCCATAGTACATTTATATGTATAAAAATATATGAATAAATGCATAAGCTTTTGGAAAGGCCCTCTGAATAACAATAATCGGTTTAAATTAAACGGTCATCAAATACCTACACTGTGGACCCTAGCTTTTATATGTGAAACTCCTACTCGGCAACTACTTAGTGATTTCTTACTTCCTGTTTTGAAGCGTATTGGGCACCTTTATTAAGTGCCTGCCAAGTATTAAGTGCCTACTTACTGTGTGGCAGTTGTCCTGATAAGCTTTGGACATGACGTTAATAAAATATTCCTTCTCTATTTCAGATTGGTGCTGATGGCGCCAATTCGGCAGTGCGAAAAGCAATGGGAGTACAGTATCTGTCATGGAGCTATGAACAAATGGGCGTTGTAGCGACGTTGGAATTAGCTGAGGTAACTTTTTTTTTTTTTATACATAGACTCGCAGAGGCTCTGAATCCAATCATTTTCGCCTGCACGCGTAGTGAAACGGGTTTTGTCGACGGAAGAATAGACAAAATGACAGATTGTGATTGTTTATCTGTCATTTTGTCTATTCTTCCGTAGATAAAACCCGTTTCTAGTGTGGTCATGCTAAGCGTGCTGGTCTAATGAAGTTATGGCATTTTCCTGCAAAAAGGAATCACTCAGACAGCCTGGTAAAATAACCATTTATTATTCCGTTTATTTATTTTGTTACATAATGAAAACATTTTAAATGAATGTGTTAAAAAAGATATAAAAACATTTAAAAATATAAAAAGTAGTGATCCGCCGGTGTAGGGAGCAGGGTCCAAGCTACCAGTAGTTAGGGCTCCAGAGACAGGAACCTCCTCACGCTGCGAGCCGTATCGAGGAGTTTTATTTATTTATTTTTACCCGACTACAGCGAAGCAAAAAGGAGGGTTATGATTGTGTCCGGTATGTATGTTCATCTCTTCCCTCATAACTTCTCTACGCTTATCATAATTTGACAAATGTATTGTTGTGAATATAGCGCCCTCTAGAGGACATAAAATGCTGAAGATTTTTTTTCTGTTTTATGATGCCATGTTGGGTATCAAATGATAGGGCTTTATTAACACATTTAAATTTATTTTTCGAGCATGGTTTTGTGGTATAAGTCTGAATTTGGCTATAGGCCTCGATAAACCATAGACAAATAGAAGGGGATAGAGTTACCACGTGCTAATACTGTTTAGATAAACCAAGAATATTTATAAATAATTACAAGTCTTCAACCAAGGCTGTCCAGTACAAGTACTCGTATACTATTAATAACGATTAACATCTCGGCCGCAGATATAATTGCTATTCTTTACACAACCTACATAATTATTTCTGATCTCTGAAGGTGGATACGGAATTGCGTCTCATGTAATAATGGCGGATTTGTTGCAGTACATAACCGGATTGTCCCCATGCATAATTTGTTTGAACACTCCCTGAATCGCAAATCAAACTCAGCTTTAGCATTAGCTTCGGCATTAATAAATTGAGACGACTGCTTAGTGCTCGTATATTGAAATTAATGACAGCAAATACATCTTTCTTTCTTTTTCGTGTGTTTAGTGAGTAACCTGGTATCAGAGTTTTTATGCCGCCACTGGGCCTCTGACTTAGCTTCACATGCCTTCGAGAAATATCTCTCAGGCATGCCGGTTTCCTCGCGATGTTTCCGTCACCGTTTGACAGCAAATTGATTTATTAGTTAATTTCTTACCCCACATTACGCCTGTGGCCGACTCACATTTAAAGCTTACGCAGATTGGGGCGAGTCGCACCGCAACACAACGCATTGCAAAAATCCTCCTTCATCAATAACGTACATTTTCTTCGGACAACCGTTTACCCAAAGTGGTATTTTACTCTGAAATGGCAGAAGGTAAACGGAAGCATGGCGGTCAAGATCTCCGCTATAAGGATGTACTCAAGAAGCATCTTAAAAGGCTTGTGCTATTGATCCTACAAGTTGGAAGGGGCTCGCTTTACACAGGTCGTCTTGGCACTCTACTATGCACAAAAGTATTAACTCTTTCGAAAAAACACGACACGAAGCTATTTTGAGAAGCGCCAAATATGCAAAGATAGTCATAAGCCGTCCTACATGTATACATACCACACTGCAGTCCAACTTTATTGCTCTAGTTGTGACCGGGTGTTCAAAACAAAATTCGGTCTAGCGAGCCATCTAGGTGCACACGCAAGGAAGTGATTTCGAAGGTTCGCTCTTATCGAAATCGATAAGGAGGACTATATACGTACATTTTCAATAAATCAAGGCACACTACAGGCGAGCTGCACCGCACTTTTTTGTATGAAAATGCGTTGCACTGCGGGCTGCGCTCGGCTTTACAAGACGTCACTGCGCTGACTTTGCGCTTTACAAAAGCCATTGCATGGCTACAGTGTCTACTAACACATTATTCATAAAAACAGGGTTATTATTATATAGCTAGGTAGCTAATTGTGTCTAGGTACCGTTAGATAAGTAAATGATTGGTTAATTAACTTGGTTATTATGTGACACTCGATAATAATGGCAGATAAGGCCGTTTGTCCACCGTCACGTCAGCGGGACATCAACGAGAACGAGATGCCGGCGCCGTAGTAGCGATACATACATTTATTATGGCCGCGTGTCCACCACACGCGCCCATAATAAACCTGGAAGTCACGCACGGTTCTTCTTCTTGTTTCTCGTTGACGTCCCGTTAACGTTGTGCGGGGGACAAACAGTGTTACAGGTTCTCTAAACAAATAATTGTTTTATCCTAATTCAAAATTAACAGAAATTTTGTCATTAATTAAATAACACATTGAGGGACACTAAAGTCCATAAGCGTGGTTCAGCGTCCTTCAACCGATTAAACCAGAAAAAGGGATTCCGTTTCCGATGATTCCACTACGTGAAGTGCTGAAGTCATCATGGTTCCGTTTCTAAAAGGGATAGTGCTATTCATTCGGTATAGCTCCATCTCTTTTTCGCATTGCACCAATTAATGATACGGTATTCTTAAATTCCTTATTACGGGTACACAGCACAGATCAACTGATTACAGAACATTACAAGATAACAGAATATCGTCTTGATATTATAGAAGGATCTATCAATCAATCTGCCCAGGCTTTTGCCAAACATGTTGGGGTCGGCTTCCAGTCTAACCGGATGCAGCTGAATACCTGTATTTTCCAGCGTTTTACCCGTTTTTTTTCTCGATTATAGTTCAGATGTACTAGTATAATTTAGTTATACGATCACACCTTTTTTAAATTTCTTGAACGAAAACAAATTCCGACAAACTGTTATGCAGTTCGACAGTCTTTATATATGTTATTGTTTGTATAATAAATAAATAAAATATAAACATTCTTCGACTTACATTTCCTTATTTCCTCCATGTTACAGGACTGCGAAAACACAACGGCTTGGCAGCGCTGGCTGCCTACCGGACCCATAGCGATCCTTCCGCTAGATTCAAAGCGGAGTTCCCTGGTTTGGTCCACGTGGCAAGACAACGCTAAGCACCTGCTGCAACTGCCCGAAGACCAATTCGTGGACGCAATGAATGATGCTCTGGTAATAGAAATGGTTGTCAATGGAATCCTAACTAATATTCTTAATGCGAAAGTGAGTTTGTTTGTTACGCTTTCAAGCGAAAACGGCTGAGCAGATTTGGATGAAATTTGGCACATGGGTAAACCATGACCTGAATTAGGACATAAGATACTTTTTATCCCGATATTCCCATGGGATCAAGACTTATGCGGGTGACACCGCGGGGCGCAGCTAATTGTTAATATTGTTATCCATCAAATAGTGTTAAGGTGGCAAGAGTAGATCTTAACAACCATAAGGTAGTTCTTATGGTTGTTAAGATCTACTCTTGCCCTTAACCGAATTCCTTCCTACAGGCTAGTGCCTGTAGTGAGGAATTCAAGGATTGAAGGAATATACTATCTCAAATTGCTTAGCATGATCCTCCGTTATACCGCAAATACTGCAGCATTAATTTTGAAATAAATATATGTTATGTTGAGGATTAATGTTAAATATTATGTTTAACAAAAACACGATTCCATAAAATTTTCTCTATAGAAAAAATATCCAAAGTTACCTCCAAACCGAACAATAAACCGCTGATATTAAAAAAATACTTTAAATTAGATCATGAAACTTTGCATAATAACTGAACTAACTATACAAAGCGGTTTTTTTTCCCGTAACTCTAAGGTATAACTGAGACCATATCATAGAATCAACTGGCACATGTTTTTTTTTCTTTATTTTTTCATTTTTCAATCAATCTGCCTAGCCTTTTCCCAACTTTCTTGGGGTCGGCTTCCAGTCTAACCGGATTCAGCTGAATACCAGTATTTTACATAGAGCGACTGCCTATCTGACATCCACAACCCAGGAACTGGGTAATACGATACCCCTTGGTAAGACTGGTTGTCAGACTTTCGGGCTTCTGACGACCCGTAACGACTGTCAAAGATCAACGAATGACTGTCGGGACCAACAGTTTAACGTGCTTTCCGAGGCACGGAGGAATCTCGGTATGTAAAGATGGTCATCCATCCACAGACCAACCCCGGCAAGCGTAGCTTAACCTGACGGATCGACCCGTGCAGCAGTTATTACTTAGCCACGAGCTCCTCTCTATTTTTTCATTTAACATAATTATTTATGTAAAAAACACTTAGCTGAGATATTAAAAAAAATAAAAATATCCAGACTAGTTTTGTTAATAAAAAGAACATATGTCAACGTCGCATTTTCTTAGCTTTATATGAATGATTGGTTTGAATGAAAATGATTTACTCGTACTTATCAATGAAACTTAGATACACACATCGAGAGTCTAGTTGTAAGTTATCTTAAAAAAAGAAAAATAATTTATATACTAGTTGATTCTTTGACTCATTATAGCATTTTTTTAATTACCTTTATTTTCGCCGTAAAAAAAGAAATTACATAAACTATTTGCGTCTTGGAGCCACGAGATAAACAGTGAATTTGAGCTGAGGTACCATGGCTCTTAAGAAGAAGACCCCATATGATTCTCTTTGCCGGCTGCCATGAAACATAAAACGCTGGTAATACTCGATTTTTGCTTGGAGAGAGTATTTATAGGCTGCACCAAAAAGTGACCGGTAATAAAGTTTTGTATAGACAACGAAGGACTGTTTGAAGCATTTTCAATGTACCCCACAAAAACTATCTTAAAAGTAATAACTCAAACAAAAATATTTTATTGTACTGATGTTGTATGTCGATGTTACGTTCAAGAGGTCCAGCACCTGACATATGAACCCTGTATGGGCACAGCAAATACAAAATATTATATTTAGTTTAAGATTAATAAAGAAAAAGTAGCTACTTATCTAGTTCTAAATATGTATAATAAATTCTACATTACCATAGGTATTTTAAGTAGATTTTTATACACTAATCCTACTTGCGCACGGACGTAATAAAATCGTGGCGATTATTTTTCGCACACTGGATTTTCAACTCTCGGTATTGAGCCGAGCACTGAGAATCCAACCGACTGCATCCAGCTCGTAAAGCGCCAAGCACCAGCGGGTCAACAAAAAAACACACTGTTGGATATTGAACACGACGCTAAGCAGAGCGTCAAAAATTCAATACGCGAAAAAATTTCGCCGCGTTAAAAATACGCTCGTGAGAACCTGGGCTAACTCTGAGACTCTGTTCTACGTTCCAGTGGAAGCAGTACCCTCGCAGCAGCGGCGTGGAAGCAGTGACGTCATGGACGAGCTCGTGGCTGCGGCGCATGGGCCTGCCGGACGGCTCGGCGCGCCAGCTGCCGCCCTCCATCCGCAGCGTGGCGCCCGCCTCGCGCGCCGCCTTCCCGCTGGGCTTCGGCCACAGCACACGATACGTCGCGCCCGGGGTGGCGCTCATTGGGTAACACTTGCACACTTTTACTTGAAAGAAAGAAAATAAAATATATTTATTGGACTCTGACTGCGGCGCACAATGTTTACAATATAATAATAATCCAATTCAAAATATTTTATTTCACATAAACCTACATGGGCACTATGAAACGTCAGAAGCTAGCTGCACGGTTCCAAATGGTCGTTTCCTATGGAGAAGAGCCGGCAAGAAACTCCACGGTTACTCTTTTAAAAAGAATTGTTTTTTACAATATTTTCAATTATCAGTATCAATAGGTATGGGAGGACAGTGTAGGTCTTTCAACAAGTACCAGGTACTTAAAAAATAGAAGATGGTCAATAAATCTACAGTTCACTAAGCCTACAGCGTTCTCACATTCACAAAATGGAAAAAGTAAATCTAAGTATATGAAATATGAATAAATTAATAAAAATAAAAACCTATTTTAAACGAAATGACATGATTGCTATTACAACACAATAGTTAAGCAACACAATATTACAAGCCACTAATAAAGTGTTGTAATTAAATTGTAGGTATATATAATGTCAAATATTAGGATGATTATGTCAAGGAAGAAAGTAAAAAAAATATATATAAACATGGTAATTTGGGAGCAGTTAATAGACTCTTACATAATATGCCGCTAATGATGTACCAGGGAAGCCACAAATGTGCAGAAGGACTTATTGCCAAATTTCCTTGTCTTCAACGTAGTCTTTAATTTTATAAAATGCTTTCTTGATAAGGACACGTTTGATGTGGGTTTTGAACTTCCCATCGCTAAGTTCTGTAACCGACTTTGGCAACTTGTTATAAAAGCGGATACTGTTTATAAGAAATGACTTGCTTGTTTTAGTTAATCTAAATTTGGGTATCACAATTTCATGTCTACTACGTGTATTTATCTTATGGAAATCGCTTCTTATTTTGAAAAGTCCTAAGTTTTTGCGGACATATTAGCCTAGTAATTCGGCAACGGCTCTCTTCTACTCAAACACAGAAGGCAAAAAACAGGACGTATTACGAGCTTCACGGCTGCGCCAAATATTCGCCAGTTCTGCAAAAATTACAGACCAAGTGTCTGCCGCTTTTTTTTAACTGGATCTAAAATTGTGAGGACGTGTTAAGGATGTAAAACAACCTAGGAGAGTGGTCGAAAAACCGCGGCTCGCGAGCCTCATGCGGCTCTGTACAAATGTCGATGAGTGTAAGCGTAGATACGAACGGGGGTCGGGTTTTCGGTCATTAAGCAAAATTTCAAGTTTTATTCAAAGTTCAAATTATATTTGAAAAATTTATTTCCGAATTTTTCACCAAAAATTAACTGGACCTGTAAAAAAATAATAATTTACTGTACCATTCAAAGTTTTCCAAGGTTAACTTGTTAATAAGTAAGATGCCTTTATCATATTATTATCAGCCAAAATGATGTCATGATGATGATGAAGGCGTCCTACTTCTTAGCAAGTTAATTTTAGGAAGCGTTGGGGAGTGAAAGAGAATGGGAATTGTAAGGATTAAGAAAAGCGTATTGAGACAGTTTGGACACACAGAAAGGATTGGCCCTCATAAGAAATCTTAGTCGTTATAGTATTGATATTTGGCTCTATTGACTAATGAGTTTGCCGACTACTGGCCTAGGATACCTCCGAGTGTAGCGTGGTGCTGCTGGTAATATAACCATATGAGTTTAACTGTATTCATCAATATTTTTATGAAAAAAAACACCGCGGTCTTAAATCGATCCATGCTAAAAACTGAATCGTGTAATTTAATGCATTAATAGTCAGAATCTATGGTGAGGATCAAATACGGTTGAGTAAAATTGGCTATCATCAATGTTTGAGGAGCACCACTCTTTCGACCCTATATAGAATATATTATGCAATTTCGAGACTAACTTCGTGTCATTGAAGTAAAAGTGGCTCCATCTAGAACTGGTAGCTTGCTAGCTGACTAAGTAGTACTACATATAGCAGTAGAGATGTCGCTACGCGCTGCACATACATTTCAAATCAGAAAAAGACAGACAGTATTGTCTGAAACTGCTTGCTCCCATCAGAATCTGGAAAATAACTGAAAGACAAAGGTGGTTCATAAGTACAGCACATTTCACCAGTTAGGTCAAGTCCCATGTAAAAAGAGTAACCCTTTTACTGCGATTAGTCTGGCACAAAATATCCAGAATCCTTTCCTGGCGAAAATACATAATATCACTTTCGAAACTATGTCCTCAAACTATGTTTTAATATAAAGCAAGTGATTTCAAGGTTGAAGAAAGTGTATTAATAAAATAATTGTTGTTTGCAGCGACGCAGCGCATCGGGTACATCCATTAGCTGGACAAGGAGTCAACCTCGGTTTTGGCGATGTCAAAGATCTCACACATTTATTATCAGAAGCCATGTACAGTGGTTTAGACATAAGTAAGTATAAAAAACGCGGAAAAGTAAGTATGTGTAGAGTATATGCATATAACTTTTTGGTTGTTACTTGGTTTTTAGGGTTCCGTACATCCGAAAGAAAAAACCGAACACTTATAGGATCACTCGTATGTCTGTCTGGCTAGCTAGCTGTCTGTCCGTCTGTCACAGCCAATATGCTCCGAAACTACTGGACTAATTTAGTACACATGAATTTCTGTGACCCAAATTAAAAAAAAAAGTTTTGCCAACTGTACCGTATGGTCAATTTTCATATATTTAAGAAATTATATGAAAAATTACAGAAAATAGTTCTTTAGTTATAGATTACAGGAAAACCTTAGATCAAGGGAAAGGAAAACCTATAAGAAGTCTGTGGTCTAAAAATAACATGGTAAACCTCTCAATACTGTGCTTACACACTTACATTTGTGGTTGGATTGTATGGCAGAACATGTTTTTGAACTACAATGTTAAAATGTTCTTGGGATAATTCTTTGTCTTCTTTCTTTATCCCAACTATGGAACCCTTCATTGCGCGTGGTCCGACACGCACTTGTCCGGTTTTTTTTTTACTAGGTCACACTTTCAATGTAATATAATAGCCTTCATGAGGGGATGAGCTGTATGACCGACAATTTCCCCATAGGGTAAGCAGAGAGGTGTAACTTCACCCATATTTCAGCAGTTATAAGTTCCATGCAGTAGGGTTGAGCCCTTAACCTTACACAAGATAAAAAAAATTGGTTGCCTGTAAAGTCGGTATACGGGCGAAAGTTTTACGTGACAACGACTTTGAGTGGTAAAATAATTTTAATGTGAATATTCATTCGTATAGTAGGAAGAAGGATGAAATAATTCTGTCTCTCTCGCTCTTAGGCGGGCTAACTGTGCTCGAGTGGAAGGGACGCGTGCCTTTCACTTTTTATGTCTGTCTCTCTCGCTCTTAGGCGGGCTAACCATGCCCGAGTGGAAGGGAGGCGTGCCTCTCACTCGCTCTCATTGTGAGCGCATAACGTGAGCGGAGCGTAACGCAGTTTCTTGAAGTGTCACCCGGCAAATGAATTTATAAGACGTTGTCACGTCAAAACCCAGGACCACTTGGTTAGCAGTCTTTTGCAACCACAAGACCAGCATGGTAGCAAAAATATGGTATGGTAATAGTTTTCATCTCATTTCAGCTCACCCTGATTGGCTAGGAAAATACGAGAGCACACGACAAAGACATAACGTGCCGACTCAGCTGATGATCGAGATGTTACATCGACTGTACACTGTAGACCTGATGCCCGTAGTACTGGCAAGAAGCGTAGGGGTCCAGATCACTAACGCTTTGCAACCTTTGAAGGTAACCCTGCAATTTAACGAACTTATAAGTCTGGTAGCTATAGTTAATTCACTCAGGCGTGACTGTGGAAATCCATGATAAAATACAATAGACGACGTATATTTAGTAACCTAATCCGGTTAACTGTTCTTAAAGAGTCATAAAGAATCCTGTAAGTAATCGACACGTGTTTTATCTCACAACTAGGCATCCTCAGGATGACGATTGACTTATTGCGAACCCGGGCTCGACGTGTTGACACGGCTCTGCTCTCGACGCTTGACGTGTCAACACGTCGGGTCCGGGGTTCTTTACGAATCTTTATGTACTGTTAAGTGGATTAGGTTACTAAATATATGTCGTCTGTTGTATTTTTTTTCTGTTAGTTATAGAAAGTGTAAACTCGCACAAATATGGTTAATATGTTTAATGGTTTGTTGCCAGCTCAATGGCTGCTACGCTAAGAGTAGCAAGTTTAAATTCCGCCCGGAACACTTGTGTGAACTCTCCTTTGTTTATTGTGTTGTGGGTGCGTTTACCCATGATATATAATATTTAGGTACCCCTACACGTATCTGCCTTTCTTCCACCCGAAGTCGACTTGTAACTGAATCCATGTATTAAATGTATGTCTACATGCTTTGCCAAACGTTATTTCAACACGATTTTCGTATACAGCTATCAGGGGGATAAAACGGCCGCTTTGGCAGAATCATAATATGATAACGTTATAAATCACACAAACTGACAATTCAGAATATTATCTGCGTTCAATAAATATTACGCAATTCATCTTATTGACAGTTTTATATTATCATGAAACAACATTTAAACTGTAGAAATAAAAAACTAATCACATTTAATTAGTAAAAACTGTAAAGAAAAATTATCTGTTAAAATTACGGTCTTAATATTTTCTTGCGGCAATATTTACCCCAAATATGATTCTGATATGAATTGAATTTATTATGATTCAGCTAAACTATGTGTCACCATAGAGGAATTGCTGAAAATTTTGAAAATGAATTGCTTTTAGAGGAATTGCTTAATGTGGCCGTTTTAGGGCCCCAGGATACAAGCTACATGTATCCGGATAGCGGCCCTTTATCTTAGTTGATGATTCTATTTATTTGCGTAATTTGAACTAAGGAACTACCCCACATTACGATTGTAATTATAAATATACGGTTTGACATAGAAACCGCGATTTTAATAATATTATATAACGCACAAATTGCGTGTGTGCTGTGTATGACACAATGTCTTATTTAAACAGCAATCGTTCCACATTACACCATCACTTTCATAATATTGATTACAAACCTTATTCATGAAACCAAGAACATACGTGATCCTGTATTGTTTTGTTCCTTTATTTACAATATGTCGTATTGAATCTTTTTTTTTTTTTTTTTAATCATGTTTGTTGTTTATGCCTCAAAACTAAAGAATGTCCAAGACATGGCTATGCTGCCAGTTCAGTGTCTGATCCTTGATTAGTTCCGTATTTATGTCGAAAGTTCATAAAATCCCCATTTCTCCAGTCTGCATTTACTACACTAATATTTCTGGGAAAGTTACCCTGGGGTTTAAGCAAGTCAATCATTAGACTGTAGACAAAAAGGAAGCTGAACTGATCAACATATAAAACCATATATCCCTTGCACTACCAGGAATCACAACTAGAATCCTACAGCAAAGTTACCCACAACGGTGGAACGGAAAAGTTTAGATACCGAATGTTTTCCTCTTTTATATTGGTAACTCCAATTAGCATAAGGATGTTATTTTGAATAAAATGTAAGGTTCCCCGAAACAGTCAATTGCCTTCAATTTGTATTGTAGTAATATTGTCAATCGCTTCAATTACATTTGGTAGACGAACAATTTGCGCATCAATGTGTATCAAATTGACAATATTGCAATTGATCGTTTCGAGGACCGATAAGTAATTGTCATGTATATGATAAACTTCTAGACTCCAACAGTCTAGAGTATTCATAAAAACATGTATATAAAGTATACTTCGTTTGTTTCAGAAAATGATACTCTCGCACGCAACCACATAAAGCGATAAAATATTAGTCACGGGGGAATGGCGAATGTTTCAAGGTTTCATTTTATACGGAACGGTTATCGGCAGCCGCAGTGGCGAGGACAACTTAAACTGTTAGATGTATTATTTAGTTTAATAAAATGTTAATATAATTTGCATGGTGTTTATTTATTTAATAACTAAGTGAAATTCATCACAAATGTCTGTACAAATAAATTATATTTAGTATTCACATTTTTAATAGGTACCTATAATTATTATTAACACATTAACATCAATTGCCAGTAAGTAATTATCCATTTAACGCCCTCATAATACCTCAGAATTTCTCAACAAAAGCTGAGTTAGTAAATAGTTGCCCGTTATTCCGCGAAAGTACTTATTTACTTAGTAGACTCGGTAATAAGTTAATAACCAGATTAACGCGGCTAGTTTAGTTACACCAAAAAAAATGAAGTCATGGCATTTAGGTAAGTAATGAACGGATTAAACGAGTTTTAAGGACATGCTAGCTAATCCATACTGCCGATAGTTTAATTAAGTGCGCAATAAACAAACATTTATTTTTGTTATCGCAACTTATCGGATGGGGTACTACGTAGCCAGACGCACTGAAGATATGCGCAAAATTCATACATAAGTAGGTGCTTACAACTGTACGTGAAATAAAACCGGCCAAGTGCGTGTCGGGCCACGCACAATGAAGGCTTCCGTAGTTGGGATGAGTTTATCCCAAGAACAAACTTAACATTGTAGTTGAAAAACATGTTCTCCCATACGGAATGTATGGGAGATCATGTTTTTCAAACCGCAAATTTAAGTTGGTTGATAATTACTCGTTAACCTGTACAGCCTACTTAGCTCTGACAGTTTTCCTTTTAATTTCGTTATTTAAACTACTGCTGTGAGTTTTTTCACAAGTCTAACTACAACCATTTAGCTAGAAGCGGGGGGGGACACTTTACTCTAACAAAAAATTTCAGTTAAAAGCTTAATATTTCGCAAACGGATCCCTGAATCCAATTTTTGAAAAAAAAAACACAAACTCATAATATTGAAATAATATAATAATATTGAATATTGAACGACCTTTTAACGATACCCCACAACATGGGATAGACGAGGAAAAAAAAAACATCCCCACTTTACGTGTAGGGGAGGTACCCTAAAAAAAAATTTTTTTTCTTGATTTTATTTTACCACTTGGTCGGCATGATTAATATGTATATATATGCCAAATTACAGCTTTCTAGTACTAACCGTCTCTGAGCTAAGCCGCGGACAGACAGACGGACAGACAGACTTGGCGAAACTATAAGGGTTCCTTGTGTTCCTAAAAACGTGCTATCGTCCTGCTACTATCAGTCATATACAGGCCAACTTTGACCAACAAGTTATTTTGTGTTATAACGCTGATAAGCATTTTATGATAACGAGGTGATTCTTCGAGGAATTTATAGGGCTAACGATTCTTGTTGAAACGTGTTGCTTTTTGCGTTAATTTATGTGACGCATCATGTTAAGGAAAATAGGTACTTACTTGGAGCCCACTGTTTGGATGTTAGAATTAGAAAGAACACAAATAAACGCCAGTAAAGACACGGTTTTACAATAACCTTTCGAGGAGGCAGGCAGGTACCGCCATTTTTGTGTTTTCGTTGACAAAAAATTTGCAAGTTTGTTTTAGCTTTTTGGAACAAAGTTGACACAAAATGCGCTTTCTAGTAATAACTACGCAGCTTGAGTTACCGTTTTACCTTAAGACGTAAATAAATGATAAAATACTGCCGTAAATGATTCAAACACATGCGTCAGCCACAAATTTTCTTTTGAATGAGTACCTTTAGTTGAATAGGCATTACGTAATTAGGTATATCGTATGTAGTATAACTCGTGGTATAACTCAATGCAACTTCTAGTGAAGGATTATTATTTCGTTTTTCTTCATGTGTTTTATTAGCTTCGTTTATTTCAGAAATGCCCCCGGGCGGTCTGCAAAAGTAGATCGGAATTACCATGTAATATTATGACGTAAAACTGAGAAGAATCTGATGGACGTAGTAGGTACATATTTATAACCCTAAATAATGTTCAGTTTCCATCAGTTTTGTTTAGATAAGTAGGAACCTATGTGCGCCGAAAATTATCAAATAGGTTGTAGGTACCTACAAGATAATATCAATAGGAAAGTAACATGTTTTTGCACCACAATTTTGATTGAAAGAATTTCTGAGCCCTTTGCATTTTAAATAGCTTTATGTAATTGTACTGGTAGTTGAGTAACGTACCTACAGACAGGATAATTTTGCGAGACTGCTAATAATACTTGGTGGGTAAATATCATTTGTATGGGTTCTCAAAAGAAGCCAAAGTAAAATTCTCATGGCAGCTTTGTTCGATAAATACAAAGGAAACCATGTTACTTCCTTTTCGTTTCAATAATAATTCTAGACAAAAACAAGGTCGGTTGCTAAAGTCCGTTGCATGCAGCTGCCAGCCACCCTACCCTGTCTGTTTATCGACCGAGGCCCGAGGCCCGAGCGTGAGACCGTTGGGGTGACGTCACGACATGGCCGACCTCCAACCGTGTTGTTTCTTTCCAACTCATTTAATAATGAGACAAGGAAAAATCAACCTAAATATTACTAGTATAAGGCTTAGTGTGGAACGATTGAAAGACAATGCAGAAGTTTGTATCTCGTGACTCAATAAATGAAAAATAATAAATGATTCACTATTCTATTGTATACGACTCGTGGTATTAAAAGGGTAAACACACAGGTTCTCGTAGGTAACCGAATGCATGATATTCATAATATCTGCGTCAGCATTTATAATTTAAGTGCTACCTATACTAAAATGATATCATTCCGACTTAAGTATGTTCGTAATCCTCCCAAAATCTCTCATCATATTCTCATCTACAGGTTTTTTCAAGCCTTTTGCGATTTTCAATCCGTGATACATAGAATTCAGAGATTATTTTAGTATATTCGTTAGGATACATCTATTTTATAGTTTGCCCGGGTTCACTGACACCGACGACTGTATTTCTATTAGTAGTCTTTCTGAAGTTGTTATCCATCTCTGTTGATGTCAGTTTTAAAACAATATTTAAATTACACGTGTGTTGCGATAAACGAGTTGTTTACTTGCTTCCCAAGAAACGTTATTTTACCTGATTCGGTTTACACTCAGGAATGTTCTTTTTTTACCATGTTAAGCAGGTACCTACCTACTTACCTAGTTCTGACTTCGGAGGTGTAACCTTTATGTGACGACAAAACCTTTTTTTTTTAAAGAGAATTTAGCTATGGCTGCTCGGCCGCGGCGAAGGCGTACCTGTACCTGAATTACTCATTGATGTAAATCATTACTCCAGTAAATCTGCCTGTAACATGATAGAAGAACCTTCTCATTCTGTAATCGGAGTTTCTAGGTATTTCGTTTAGTGGTAATTGCCAACTGGTAATTAATTTTCTGGGAAACAAGAACCTTAGGTAATGAAGACTGTATTCATCAATGATTGTACACACGGCTACACATCAAGCTATACATTTCCAGTATAAGCTGACCTAGCATTGTACGGAAATCCTATACAATGCGAGATCAGCATAAACTGGAAATGTATAGCTTGATGTGTAGCCGTGTGTACCACTTATAATCAAATCAAGAGCGTACTTTGTAATAATTATGTTCGAAAATGAATTACTCACTTTAAAGTACTTGGTAGTTTTTCTTACGTCAATACTTTGTTTGTCGGAAAAATCTGGAACATGCCCCGAGCCCCTGATCCCCCCCCCCCCCCTCCCTATCTCCCTAAGGTGGCCTCTTTAGTTGGATCAATATCCTCCTTTTTCTCATTCACTCCATCATGCCGTCTCTTTCCATGGTTCATGCGCTCTACGGGTATATTCGGAAATATTGTCAACGAAAATATTGACTTTGTGGGGAATAATTTTACGGTACTCTGAATTTAGTATAATTTAAACCAAGCATATCAAGAAGGCAGGAGCCATCATCAATGACAGCAGTAATTAGCATCTTAGGTGAATCCGCAGTTGTAGCCCGCGAAATTAAAATTTTCTTAAGTTTTTTGCAATTTGCAGGTCAGTGTCAGCTTGTATCTTGATCAAAATATGATTCGCGACAATAACATACATGTATTTACAGAATTATAATCATTGGAATCATTAATACATCTCTCTAAGTTAGATTTTTTCAATAATGATCGAAGCATAAGAAAATATATCATATAGAAAAAATCTTATTTAAAAAAAAATTATACATGTATGTTATTGTCGCGAATCATATTTTGATCAAGATACAATCTGACACTGACCTAGCTAACTACGTTTCTATTTAAATTTAGATCTTAAAAAAATAGATGACAGTGGCCAGAGAATTGGTCTTAATTATCTAACCTAGTTTACTTTGTGTCAAGTGTCTAGTCATGATTAGCTCTATCTCTTCTGTTTCTCAGGAATTATGTTTCTGTAGTATCTTTTAGGTGCCAAGGTGCCAACGCTTAACTGTAAAATCATTCACAAAATTCGGTTTTTCTACTTACAAATATATATATTATTTTTATTTTTACAGCACTTGACATTTCTCGGGACCCTGGGGTGCCGGAATTTTGGAAGGCGTAGGAGGGCCCGAAGGCAACTCGCAGAGGCCCGTTAGACGTTTTTAATAACGTAAATGAGACACATATTATGTTTTATTTAACAGACTGTTTCATTTAGAATTATTGTTCTCGGTGATTGAAAATACTCTCAGAAATCACAATTTTACAGTACATAACTATACCACGTATGTTACCACAAAATTCCGAATGAACCAAAACATCGTGTGTCTCCGGTTTTGATCGGCAAGATTCGTACATGACTTTGGTATTGGAGTGACGCTATTTTGCGGCCAACTGCGCAGTGCGGCCCCCCGCCTCAGGTCGAGTATATAACGCGGCCATGACGTAATGGCGCCCACATTCTTAAATCGTCCTGGTGAAGTGCAGATGTGTCTCCGTTGTGTGTAGTGCTGAAGATTTCAAGAAGTGATATTTGTGCCTGTACGGATTCAGGTGTGTAGTATTGTCTCAAAACAGTACTTTTTGGCCCATCCTTAAAAATGGGCTACAAAGCAAATGAAAAATCTATCGTTGACTTTTGTGAAAGTAAAACCGAATCCCTATCTAATTGGGTTCGTCAAGTTAAAAGCAAATCCCTAAATGCCAAGACAAAGAGAAAGCGTGATTTGAGAATAATCGCCATTTTGAGTAACTCTCTATCACGTGCGGAGAGCGAACTCGTTACGAAACAAAGAGAACGCGCCAGGAGGTGGGCTCAAATGCAAGCTGATCTTGGATTGTGCAATAAGGAAGAAGAGGTCGCCAGGCAACACCAGCAGAAAATCGATAATATATGGAAGAATGATCTCAGCGGCTTAGATAGTTTTTTTAGAGAATTAGACAATGTCAAGCCAGCTATAAAATAGACCATTTTAGGTAAAGTAAAGTGTATTTGCATCTGTGATATTATGTAGGATGTTTTTCTAAATTACAGTCCCATTGCGTTTCGCGTGGGCCTGCATCCGTCGGCCGCCATCTTGGTTGCCGCTGTGGCGTGGTCGCTGCCAGCTACAAAATGGGTTTGTAACGGTATCATGCATTTATTTAGTTTTATTTTAAGTGTTTCAATTTATTCTCTCGCCTAACGATTGAATTGGAAGTTTGATTTTTATTCATATTGAATACCTAATAAAATTGTACATATGTTTAAGTATGGAAATAAACAATTTTTGAAAAAAAAAGGTCGTATTAATGAATTTTCACTTTGCTTATCTTACAATTTCACCACACCAACAATGTATTATTCCATGAGTCATCATCGCCTCTGCGTGGAGAACATGGCAGAGTTGCGTCAGCGATGGCGTGTTCGAGTCGCTGTGAACGAGTGTATGAGTCAGCTGTCTGCGGTGCCGCTGGCTTGCCTGCGATCTGCGTACCACACGCACTGGCGTGCTACCTGTCTGCTATACGACGCGCTCGCACGAATCCGTCCCGGTTGTCAGCCCACTAGGTAACCGTTAGGTTGATGGCGTGAAGGTTCCTATCCTACACTTTTAGCTAGTGTTATTTTTTGGCCCGTACGCGGGCCTTTGCGTGTAACATGTGTTTAGTCTCCCAGAGCCTGCCTACCGTGGCCAGCAGCTGCCACCAGCGACGAGGAAAGGCTTTCAACCTTAACCTCGCCGTGACGATCTAAACCGTCGCCACAGAAATTCTACCTACTTTGGAATATCAATATTTTCTAGAAGTCGTGAACATTGGTGAGTCGCTTGTTTTCAAAACATAGTGGTCATTGTGTATTTAATATCTTCAATACCTTGTTTTGATTCTTTAAACTCTTTTGAAAATAACATACGGTAGGATACTTGTGCCATAATAATCTAATGAACAGGAACAAAATACCCACAATGGAATTATCCTCAAGACATGTAAACATGGATGGAAGAAGTAAAATTTAGAAGAGGTCGGCAATGTAGGTACCTGTACCGTTATTTCCGACGGCAAATTGTACTGGCCTCGACATGCCTCTGCTCCCTGCTGCCGTCGACGCGGTGGTGGTCGGGGGCGACTTTCACTTTTAGGTAATGACTGGTTATTACTTTGTTTACAAATCAGTATAATATTGGCATGCTGTATTTTATTATCATTGTTGTAAAAGGAAACATTTTCGAGAACGCAATAGCTTCCACCACAGTAGGTGCTGATAATTATGGATCACCAATAAGATAGGTTACACAAAACATGAAACATTGTCTGGGTAAGACCTTAATGACTATATATATCAAGAAAGAAAGCGTGGGCTGATGACTAAACCGGGACAATACTCTATAGCGAAACCTGATTGAAACCTAAGTAAATAAGCTGAATAACTGAACTGAGGGTGAAAACGTGAAAAGATAGATTGAACGGTGAGTTGTCGCAACTGTACTGACCTCTTTGATCTTCTGTAATAATTATATGTTCTGAGATCTTAGTTGATGTGCTTATAGCGACAAATTAATTGTATGTAGTATCGACATTTACTGATTGTGTGCAAACTTCACAGCTAACTACTGGACTGGGGGCTGACGTGAGCAAGTATCACGCAATCTATGACTATCATGGAAAGCAAGGTGAAGTCCTTCCTATTGAACAAGGCTAACCCGGCTCCAGTTGATATTAGCGAGTGGATCGACTCACCCCATCCACAGATAAGTCTAACCGACCGTACTATAACTCGTACTCAAAATGATACCTACATAATATTTCACTAAAGTGAACTCCATTATCTAAGGCTACTGTAGATATCATTACATGATCTAAAACAACACAAATAGGTATTGAAAATGTACTATGTACTTTTAGGTAAGTCTGCCTAATATGTACATTTTCTAATCTAAAGTTATTACAATGGAATTTTGCAAAAGTTTATGAAGCTATACATTCTGCGGATTAGCAGTACCTAGGTACAATCATTAATTACGTATGTATAATTATTATTTATCTTGCCTCTGTGGCAAGTAGGGCCCTATAACCAAATAAGCTTTTGATTTCAGATATAATATGTGTGTTATAATACCTACTTTGTTATCCAGCGACTCACTGAGCTGCGATTCCAACTAGCAATTGTTTTAAAACGTGTCTTTTTGTGGATCTCAAATACACAATTAAAACCAACTTAACATAGCTACACTAGAAATAGTAATAATAAATCTTAGAGCATTATCACAAAGTGCAGCGAGTGACACTATAAGATAATGCAGAAAGAAACCCAATTAAAGAAATCTACATACAATAAACTCACGCCAAGAAAGAAATCCAATAAGCACCTACATGTTTAGTTTGGAAGTATATTTTGTAAAGCCTGAGGTATGTACCTACATTATCTGCAATGAAGAACTAATAACCTTCATATTATTATTTAATTTGGCGTTTATTTTGTTTGTCTTATATTGTGTTCCTTTTAAAGGAACTTTGTGTGTGCTGAAACTTTTGATTGACAGGTCTTATTACTTCGCACTTAACTAGACTTCAGTATCGCACAGAAAACACAACTGTGAAGTAACCTAATATTTGCTATCATCGAAAAACGAGCAAAAGGTTAACTGCATTTCCCTGAGCAATCGAAATTTACTATGTGAGAATAAGAAAATAGTAACAATGCGATTCAGTTCAAAATGTGACATCAATATTTAAAGATCAAGTGATCAAGAGAAAATAAATTGTACAAATAATACTTGACTACGAAAAGGTATGTCATAGGTACACTTGTTGGTGGTGTACATTTAGCCAAGATTCAGTCCAGTTATTGATCACTGTTCCTGCAAGTAATAGGAACCAAGTTAAGATAAATGTATCAATCAGATTGACCTTAGATCTTATAATATATCTACGCCAAACTGTTAATAATGCCGTATTGGAAACAAGGAACCAAAATGAGGTCAGACTGCGAGTCGACTTCCAAACACAATAACATCTACCGAATGGTACGATTTTTTAATTTTTTATTATTAACATTTTATTACAGTTTTAAAGTATTATTATAATATACCTATTAGATTTTTCTGCTTACATATATCTTAATGCATAAAACCACAGAAACGTGGACAAAGAGTTTTTATTAAATTGTATTATTTTTCTAAGAGCTTTTTCGCATATCTTCCTATGCATTTGTAGGACTGCTGTTTAGTCTTCTGTAATCAACCTTTTTTTCTCTATCTGTTTAGGAGCAGGCTATTTTGGACATGATATAGCAGCCCCAATAAACTGACTTGCGGAAGCCTATTAATAAACCAACTATGGTTAGCGCCTGAATTCAAAATACTTGTGGAAAAACGTATATTTTGGAGTACTCGCATAGCTACTGCAAATTTGACTTCACTATTAGCCAATCGTGGCAATTGTGCTTCTATGTAATGCTGTATCGTCCCAAAAGCAATATTGATTATCCTATTATAAGGGCTGCTGTGGAGCTGTAAATAGATTTGATGAGAATTCTTCAATGAAAGGATCTACCTGAGTGCCGTCAAGATATATTTGTTGAATATTTACATCAAAGTTATAAATTAACATAAGCTGCAATATAATCTTAAATACGTACAGAAAATCAAGCTCAACAACATTTCATCTTTTGCAATTTTCAGCGTTAAACAAAGAATCTATAGGAGGTTATCAACTGCCATAATACTACTATATTACAAAAAGAAATTACCTATTATTACTATGGTTGCATTACTATTTTCTACTAATTAACAACTTAATGGATAAGTATAGCTGGTCCACACGCATATTAAGGTACCGACTATTCTAGCTTAATTAATTATCTTGACGTAATCTTCTCACAGTTTGAGATCGTTACAAGCGGTAAAACATTTGCATCCTGCAGTCTCTGAACTGTATATAATTTGGTACGTTAAAATCTTTTTTTTTCCTGACTGCGCGCGTGCACTGTTTTTGTTGCTATTGTCAATTTGTCAGGTAAACCTCCACGAGTAACAAGAGGCGCAGCCGTGACGCTAACAATTCGACACGACGTTCTATAACTACACTACGTGTGGTAAACTGCTTCTCCAACCATCGTCGGTTCCGGAGAAGCGGCTCAACAAATTCGGCACGTATCAAGTTCGCGTGTCCCGCCTACTGATTGCAAGTACGTCAGTTGGGTCACTCTTAGCTTAGACCGACGTGACTTCCAGGATCGCGTTCACGCTCATACTAAACGGGTATGTGTCAACTGCGATAGTTATCTTCCGGCTTGCCCGGCTTGCTAGCTGCAGCTTCTCTGCCAGTCATCGATTCTCAGATTCATTACGACGCGTCGTGCGGCCGTTGCAGGTACTCTTAGATTTCCATTTTTATTTATTTCTCATTTTCTGACTGGGCGACTTATCGTCGCCAGTTCTCGTGTTAACTCTGCTCCCTTAGTTGACAGCGCTCCCCTGCGTGGCCTCACCACGTATCGTCAATACTCGTCGACTACGTGAGCTCTTCGCGTAACGTCAATGCTCGGTGACTACGTGACCTCTTCGCGTATCGTCAATGCTCGATGACTACGAAGCCTCTTCGCGTATCGTCAACACGTGCTGGCTGTGTCCTTTCCTAGGTAGTCAAGCCTCTCTAACGCCGTGTCTTCGTGTCGTCAATGATCCTTGACTACGTGTCTTCGTGTCGCCAATGTTCGTTGACTACGCGTGTCTTCGTGTCGTCAATGCTCGTTGACTACGTGTCTTCGTGTCGT
Source organism: Agrochola lota (assembly GCA_947364205.1). Lineage (NCBI taxonomy): Eukaryota > Metazoa > Arthropoda > Insecta > Lepidoptera > Noctuidae > Agrochola > Agrochola lota. The sequence goes on along the minus strand of OX376235.1, from coordinate 10,213,690 downwards.
CAATGGTCGTTGACTACGTGGCCTCGTGTCGTCAATGCTCGCTGACGACGTGACCTGCGCGTGTCGTCAATGCTCGCTGACGGCGTGATCTCCGCGTATCGTCAATGTTCGTTGACTACGTGATCTCCTCGTATCGTCAATGCTCGCTGACGACGTGACCTCGTGTCGTCAATGTTCGCTGACGACGTGACCTGCGCGTTTCGTCAATGCTCGCTGACGACGGTATCTCCATGAATCGTCAAGTTCGTTGACTACGTGACCTCCGCGTATCGTCAATGCTCGCAGACGACGTGTACTCCGCGTATCACTAATACGTACGACAAAGTGACCCTAACGAATCGTCAATGATCGCTGACCTCGTGACCTCTCCGTGCCGCCAATGCCAATCATTTACCAAGAGGCATCCACAATGTCGCCAATGCTCACTGACAACGTAATCTTGTGTCGTCAATGCTCATTGACCACCTGACCTCGCGTATCGTTGATGTTCGCTGACGACGCATCTGCGCGTCGTCACTGCTCATTGACAGCGTGACTTCTTGTGTCGTCAATGCTCACTGACGACGTGACCGCCGCAATTCTTTAATAGCAGTAGAACTTTTTTCTGTATGTTGGCTAACCTACCCACTTCACTTATCAACTGAACTGCCATCATTATTTTACTGCCTGACTACCATGCGCACTCCTTTCTATAACGGCAGTACCCATCCATGCCATAAATACAGCTCCTCACTCCATCCGTTCCATTATCTTTGCTCCTGCTACCCGTGTCTTCTGTCAAGGTCCGTAGGCTCTTATGCTATATGGCCACGGCCAGTCAAATTAACTCCCCTAGATGCTAGTGTGGCTGCTCCTTCAGAGGGACTCTGATCTTCGGTCAACTGGCTCAACACGCCTAGAAGCTAGCAACGCAGCTTCTGATAGCCGTATCAACTTCGTTCCCTGCCTGGATCAACTGCACGCGGGTTCCACTGACGACCCAAATCTTCGGTCATCGCACATGTTTCTGGTATGTCAGCGTCATTATTTTAGTAGACTGTGCATCTGCCGTTTGTCAAGTGACCTGATTCCTGTCTACACGACCACTCTAATTTTGCCGTAGGTTCTTGGGTCAGCGACTTCGTGCAACCAATAACCTGTCTCTATTCGCGCAACTCCTACCCGGCTTGCTGACAGCGCGTCTTCATCGGGCTGCCACATATGCTCGTACAGGCAGAGCGTACTCTTCGGCCAGCCGTCTGGTCTTCGTGGGTGCTCCTGTCACACCGCGTAGCTCTCCGTCTGCACGCCTTCTCCAGGCAGCCACTGGTGCTGGTGTCAGCAGCGCTGTTCCTATGGCCAACAGCGCATCCTATCGACCAGCCGCCTGGTCTTCGTGGGTTCTCGTGTCACCTCGCACGGCCCGCATACTGCGCGCCTCCTACGGGCAGCCAGCCTCAGGTGAACGTGTCAGCAGCACGGTATTATTTGCTGAAGCGGTATCAGACGTCTGGTCGTCTTATCACTACTGCGCGGCTCGCAGACTGCGCGCCTCCCCCGACTAGTATCCGGACTTCGTGTCTCCTCTGCAAGGCTCGCTGTCAGCGCGCCTTCTCCGGTCCGGTCCGGTGACCGCGACCGCAGCGCCATCCCGACATTCAGCCGAGCCATCTCATCGGCCAGCCGCCTGGTCATCGTGGGTGCTCGTGTCACCTCGCTCCGCTCGCAAGCTACGCGCCACGTGTCATAGCGCGGTGCTAGCTGAAGCGGTATCGGCGCGCATACTGCGCGCCTACTGCCAGTCTCCGGGGTTCGTGTCTCCGCCGCCGGGTTCGCTGACTACGCGTTTTCTCCCGTCAGTCTGCCTCAGGTGAACGAGTTAGCAGCACGTTGTTGTTTGCTGAAGCGGTTACCAGACGTCTGATCGTCGTATCACTACTGCGGGGCTCGCAGACTGCGCGCCTTCTCCGGCCCGGTATGGTGACCGTGACAGAAGCGCCATACCGACAGTCCGCCGAGCCATCTCATCGGCCAGCCGCCTGGTCGTCGTGGGTGCTCGTGTCACCTCGCACGGCCCACAATCTGCGCGCCTTCTCCGGGCATCCATCTGTGCTCGTGTCAGCAGCATCATCCCATCGGCCAGCCGCTTGGTCATCATGGGAGCTCTTGTCACCTCGCATGGCTCGCTCATAGCGTGCCTTCTCCGGTCTGCCAGCCACAGGTGAACCATTCATAAGTGCCATCCCTACGGTCAGCCGAGCACCATCTCATTGGCCAGCCGCCTGGTCATCGCGGGTTCTCCTGTGCCACATTAGCCCGGCTCGCATACTGCGCGCCTACTGCCAGTCTCCGGGGTTCGTGTGTCCGCCGCCGGGTTCGCTGATTGCGCGCCTACTCCGGGTAGCCAGCCTTAGGTGATCGTGTCAGCAGCACGGTGTTTGGTGAAGCGATACCAGCCGCCTGGTCGTCGTGTCACTTCTACGCGGCTCGCATACTGCGCGCCTACTGCCAGTCTCCGGGGTCCGTGTCTCCGCCGCCGGGTAATCTGACTGCGCGGCTTCTCTGGTCAGCCAGCCTGAGGTGAAGGTGTCAGCAGCGCGGTGTTTGCTGAAGCGGTACCAGCCGCCTGGTCGTCGCGTTACATCTGCGCGGCTCGCAGACTGCGCGCCTACTGCTAGTCTCCGGGGTCCGAGTCTCCGCTGCCGAGTTCGCTGACTGGCGCGCCTTCTCCGGTCAGCCAGCCTCAGGTGAACGTGTCAGCAACGCGGTGTTGTTTGCTGAAGCGGCACCAGTCGCCGGGTCGTCGTGACACCTCCGTGCGGCTCGCATACTGTGCGCCTTCTCCGGTCAGCCAGCCTCACTTTAACGCGCAAGCAGCGCGGTGTTTGCTGAAGCGGTACCAGCCGCCTGGACGTCGGGTTACTTCTGCGCGGCTCGCATAATGCGCGCCTACTGCCAGTCTTTGGGGTTCGAATCTCCTCCGAAGGACTTGCTGACTGTGCGTGCCTTCTCCGGTCAGTCAGCCTCAGGTGAACGTGTCAGCAGCGCGGTGTTTGCTGAAGCGGTACCGGCCGCCTGGTCGTCGCGGCTCGCTTACTGCGCGCCTTCTCCGGGCAGTCGGCCACAGGTGAACGTGTCAGCGGCGCGGTGTTTGCTGAAGCGGTACCGACCGCCTGGTCATCGCGTCACTTCTGCGCGGCTCGAAGACTGCTTGTCTCCCCCGATTAGTCTACGCTACGGCATTCGTGTCGCCCCTGCTGCGCTAACTACACGACTACTCCAGCCAACCTGTGGCGCTCGTGTCGCCCCTGCTACACTGACTACGCGACTACTCCGGCCGGCCTGTGACAGTCGTGTCGCCCCTGCCAGGCTCGTTGACTGCGCGGCCTCTCCGCATACCCGATTCACCTGGGTTGACGGCGCAGCCTGTCCGCCTGTCTCAATCACCCGGCTCGACGGCGCGGCCAGTCCGCCTGACTCAATCACTCTGCTCAACGGCGCGGCCTGTCCGCCTGTCGAAATCACCCGGCTCGACAGCGCGGCCTGTCCGCCTGTCGAAATCACCCGGCTCGACAGCGCGGCCTGTCCGCCTGTCTCAATAACCCGGCTCGACGGCGCGGCATGTCCGCCTGTCTCAATCACCCGGCTCGACGGCGCGGCCAGTCCGCCTGTTTCACACGCCCGCGTCGACGGCGCGGCCCGTCTGCCTGTCGCATTCGCCCAGGTCGACGGCACGGCCTGTCCGCATGTCTCACTGACCCGGGTCGACGGCGCGGCCTGTCCGCCTGTCTCATTCGCCCGGGTCGACGGCGCGGCCTGTCTGCCTGTCTCACTGACCTGGGTCGACGGCGCCGCCTGTCCGCCTGTCTCATTCGCCCGAATCGTCAGCGCGGCCTCTCCGACTTCACACGTTTCGCTGCTGTCGGGCTTACGCGTATGCAAGACTGCAATTGTCAAGTCTGGAGGGAGCCCGCTGACTTCTCAACGGACCCTCTGTCCAGCAACTGTTTTTACGGTATGTTTCTTTCGCCTACTAGACAAATAACATATCTTTCCAGGAATCCCAGGCAGTGAAATTTTTTAATATGTTGAAACTTGGTATTGCGAAAAGTATCAGCAATATCGGCTAGATATTTCAAACGCTATGAAAGCGTAGATAGAATCTGTTAACTTGGTAAATCTGAAGCTATACAAATGACAACAATCAAGCATTATCTGAACTGAAAATTGAAAATATAATCTTATGGACAGGAGCATACCTACATAATTCTTATATGCATAGAATCGGTGAGTCCGTAATAAAAGCTTTGTTTCAGCGAGATCTACCGTAACACAAAACTGTACCAGATAGATTAAATGATCTAGAAAGTAACATAACATTATCTTTGTGGATTCTCGAAATTCCACCGAATTGGACGAAGATTGAAATTGTTTGAACTAAGTGGACAAAACCAATATATTATTTGAAATCATTAAAATTGCAAATCAAGTAACGTGAGAGTATTAAAATAAGTTGGTCTTAAATAATCATCAGCAAATGTATGACAACACTACTGCAAAGCTGCCGAATAAAAATCAATGCCTAAAATGCCTGATGAAAATATCAGCATAATAAACAGTAGGATGAATGAAAAAAACAAAAACAGCGAAAAAACAGATATATGCGCAAACTATTGGAATTAGTAAGGTAGGAAATATAAATTGATTGCAGGTGCCAATCTAGCTGACTGGGAAACTAAATTTAGAGAATGTATGTAGCTTGAATTTGTGGGTAATCAGAATGCTTAACAGATTTGGACGTTTGAAGCTTATGTACTTACCTTGCACGAAAATAAAACCGTACAAAAAGTCATGTACCGAAAAATATACTCACATTAGAAACATTGGGCACCCATGCTTATGTTACAATTTTACTAGCAAATCTGAATGTTGGTAGGCCTAAATGTGTATTGTCAACAGATCACTTCAATCACCACGTTAAAGGTAACGGGTCTCAATTAAAGCTCACGGGTGTTTTACTCTAGTATTGTTTTACATTTGTTTGTTTTATGCTAACAATTATGTACTTAGCTTGGGATGAATTTCTTGGTATTAGGTGTGTATTACGTTGTTGACAGAATGTAGAGCCTAGTGTTGCGTGGCCTAACTGCTTTATGTGTAAGGAGTAATATGACAGCACAGCACCCAGGTTTCAGATGCATGTAGGATGTTAGTGTAAAATTATGTGAGCTAACATCGGAGTACTTGCAAGTAAGTAACTTTTTCATGTAGCGGTTACTAGGGTAGGGTCCTAATTTATATTGTTAACAGATTTTCGCGTGCAGAGGCAAATAGATAATGGTTTGCGACGTGTACAAAAATTCTGGGACAAAATATTAAGTATGTAAACATATCATTAAGACTCATTTGTGATAAAATAAATCTAGTGTCAAATAATATTATGAGGACGAATTGTGTTGGTGCATAATAATGAGTTATTAAGACTGAGTTGAGTCATTGAATGTGAATAGCAAGCCAAAATACTGAATGGTATGTAAGTAGCAATTCATTAAAATTATTTAACTAGGATAGGTCATTAATACATATTGTTAACAGATGGTGACTTTTCGTTGGAATGTTCTATGTAGATTGCATGGCATCGTGTGCGACCCACAGTATATTAATGTAGGTGCACATGTACTAAGTATTAAAATAATGCAACATATTCCGATGATGTGACTAGAGTTGGCTAATCCTAAAATAACTATAATCTTGATTGTTGGTGCATAGCAATATGTTATTATCAAATAATAATCAAGCACCAGTTACAGAATAAAAGAGGTAACAATTTTATTATTACTATTTCTGTTGGTAACTTACTAGGATAGGTCCGTAACTTATATTGTTAACAGATTGACGACTTTTGAGACCCCGAGAGCATACCGAATAGCTTGCATCGTGTGAAAAGTCTGGCTGGGCTGGAGCGAGAATATGCCCGTGTATGTAAAACACAACTTATAAATTTTACTGATTGTCTGTCATAACAGTATTACCTATTTCTAAATTGGCATTATATTGTTGGTGCATAACAAAGAGTTGTCAACAGATAACCGAGCGTGAGATGCAAGTCAGAGCCACAGGTAAACATTTTTCTTCCATAGCTAGGATAGGCTCGTAACTCATTATTGTTGACAGGTGAAGACTTGCGCGCCTGACTCAACTTGATGATGCCTATCGTCATGCGTTATGAGATTACTCAACCATCATTACCTACCAATGTATGTAAAACTTTACGATGATAGATTGGAATGGGACGTTATACGTATAAGTTTGGTAATAATTATTATGTTGGTGCATGACTAAATTACATAATGTCGTTAGCATTCAAGCGTGTGTTGTATTGTTTGCCATAAAACCGGAAAGTAACAAATTATTTGGTATTTTTATGCAAGTGCTATTAGACTGCTGGTTTCGTAGGTAATTCATATTGTTAACAGATGACTTGCGTTCCCGAGACAACGGCTAGGTGCATCGTGGTTAAAAAGGGTCTGGAGTAACAGCATGTACCTACGTAAAACATTACCTACATCATACCAATTTCACTGACGAGATGCGCTGCAATGAGTATTGTGATAGTGCATTAATAAGTGTTGTTCAAAATGCAGTTTCTAGAGGTAAACAGTTCTTATTGTAGTTATATTATTTAGCATAACTAGCATAGGTCCGTAATAAGTATTGTTGACAGATCATGTCGTTGGTTATATTTCGGACACAACGGCACGGCCTTTTAGCACCTTTATTAAACAATTGGAATAGCAGTAGACAGTATGGATACGGACTCCGACGATACACGCGACGATACAGGGAGGTAACAATTTATTTATGTATGCTATTCTATGAAATACGGTATGTCCATAACAAGTATTGTTAACAGATATCCATGGCATTAGCTGCTTTCCATACAAACTTTGTGGCTTTGCAAGTTAACGCACCACACCCAGGAATATTGTCGCCGCTTAAGTATGTACTTATAACACAGAAAACAAGACCACTCATTGGATGAGGTTCGGTAGGCGCATTTAATGTTGTTGATACACTTCGCATGAAAAAGCGTTGATTTGAGGTAGGTAGGTGTATTACCAAGTGTGGGGTTATTTGGCTTTATATAAAATATCTATTTACCTAACATGGTAGTTATCAATGTTTTTGATATTATTATTTTTTAATTAAACAACTATCTAGATGTAATTAGGTTAGGTACATAATGAATGTTTTCAACAGATACCAAACGAGTGCAATAGTTAATGGCCTAACGTGGATGGTGCATGGACTAGTTGCATAATATCGTGAAAAAATGCTTGCGTGACACAGAGTAACTAATTCCGACAAAATGGCACTATGCGTGTGTATTATAAGTCTGCTGGATTGGTAGTGGCACATGTTTAAAGTTGTTTGCTGCAACAGAAATATCGGAACATTTACCATAGCAAAACAAGCTACATCTGTAGTAAAGTTAGGTAGGTGTAAAATAAGCGTTGTTTCAGATACCTACTCATCGAAAAAGGGTAAAATACTTTACAATTGCTATAAAAAATCTTAGCTTCGATAGGTTCGTAACAAATATTGTAAACAGATTTCGACAAGGTCTGCGCCCAGAGCAACTCCAGCTCGAGAACCATACACAATATATGTATAATAACAAAATTCTGGGCAAAACGAAAATACAACACAAACTAAGGGAGCAAAAAACGGCAGAGAACCTAACGGAAAGTTTGGTATGTGCGCTTTATGCTACACCTATTGTTATTTTTATATTACATACATTTATATGCTCTTCAAATAACCCGTGTAAGGTAACACTATTTAATTTTCATAAACTTCAAATTGTTACTCAAAATGCGTTATGCATGCGTAGATAGATAGCTTGGATGGGTGCATAATAAATATTTTTAACAGATCTCGATCAATGACTCGCTCGAGACGACATCTCAAGTAGATTGATTGTATGACTTATACCTCGGTCACCACTCACCTATGAAGCATGTAATTTACAACTTATCCATTGGTTATCTCTATTAGACCTATTGAGCAAAAGGTGGGTAGGAGCACTTTCTTAGTGTTGTTAACAGATTTTCACCGAGCTTGGCGAGGTAGAAATAACACTGATACATGGAATGACAAGTAGATCAAATGCTTTGGACGATTTCACAAGAGTGCAGACCTATATTTGCTAACTGGTTTCATCGGTTGATGTGTGGATGAGAAAACTGCGCTGTGTAGATAAATGGCATTGAATGACAAAAAGTCACTGCAAGCAATAGCAAAGGTAAAATAGCACCAATAATAATTTATTTATTTTGTAACTAAATGTTTGAAAATAGCTGGCGAGAAATATGTAGGTGCTGCATAGATGCATTCCTGCCTAATAAGTGTTGTTAACAGGTTCTTCAAGCTTATGTAACTGCAAGATCGAACAACGCTCTTTAGTTTTCTAGTGTTCCTTATTTTTACAATAACTAGAATAGTCCGGTAACGAGTATTGTTGGCAGATACTATAAAAACTGCGTGGCGATATGGCAGCGTATTGACCAAATGGCAACAGAAACCTCTGAAAAGTATGTACCTACCTAAACTCAAATAAGTGCAGCATTGTCTTCACAATGGATCTTATGGATGGAATACGATCGGTAGGTGCATAATAAAATGTTGTTAACAGGATATTCCATCTGATATCTGGGGCAACTGCATACTACGCACAATGGTAATCCTAAGAATCTATTATTCTAACACCTACACCGTTGAAATAGTTTTACTGGAAGGAGCTCGACACTTCTAAAAATGTCATCGGTGCAAGGTTTGCTGAACCAACAGCAGTATGTAATGTGGCTTATAGATTTGTTTTCAATGAAAATATGTAGATATGTGAAGGAGCAATGTGCTGATTGTGCTAGTGCAACATGCATCGCGTGCAAACTGTAACATTCAATGATCTTTGCAATATGCATCGTGTTGCGCAATATAGGTACATGTTTAATAAAAAGTCAGCTGCTTGTAAAGTAATTCAAATGCACGACATTTTGGTATTAGGCATAAAGATAATTACTGTTTGCTTCTTGATGATTGCGATTTGCGTTGTATTAAGTAATGGCACCTATAGTCTTTTAGGTAATTTCTGGCCTCATTAGCTAAACATTACACAAATCAATCAACTTTGTTTGCTCAGCATCGCCTTCACTGAAGTGGGTGCATAATGAAATATTGTTGACAGGTTCATCAGCCCTTTGTTCCAAGAATCGACGCGTTTATAAGGTAATTTCAGATAATTCCTTTAAATATGCTTAGAAATGCCCGTAATAAGGTATTGTTGTGAATAACTGGGCGGACTTTAAGTATTCGGTGGAAGAGAGAATAGTACATAAAGCATCGTTAATGATGATCTTAAAACTCTGTTATAAAAATATCAAGCAGCTCTAGGAATACAACTGACAACTACGAGTAAATAAAGGTATTTTTTTTTTATAAAAAGCCTTGGGTTGGTTCGTAATGAGTATTGTCAACAGACACCCAGAATAATGGCTTGTAGCGCGTAACATCATGTGAAGAAAGAACATAGCAGCAGTATGAAAAATATAAGGTTACCACTTCAATGAACGTGAGTGAAGCCAGATAACTTCTAACACATAATAATGTGAACATCACGTGAAAGAGGTAACGGTGTTTAAGGAATTTAAATTACTGTGCTACGCATGCCACTTGACCCATTTAAAGTATAGGCGAATGCACCCGAGTATGGATTGTTGCGTGTTTCAAAGACAAACAGCACGACATGGTATGGCATGATGTCTCAAATATTTTTAACACCAGTCTTCATACGTAAATCAATCGTTTTAGACAGCGTCACCGGTTGGTGCAGTGCTAATAAATTCTTGTCAACAGGTTTATCGGGTGTACGGATGCCCCATCTCGCTAGATATGGTAAACTTGTATAATTTGTATAAATAACTAGGATATGTCCGTAATAGCTATTTTTAACAGATGACTTGCGTGCGAGACAAGCTGGCAAAATGGCATCGCTGAAATCTTGGGAGCAACAGATAAACCTAAAATGACAACAAACATTTGAAAATTGCCTGAGTTCGGTAGGTGCCTAATAAAATGTTGTTGACAGAAACAGTCCTTATAACAAGACGCGTGGAAGTATAATATATCAAAATGGTTAATGGATGGATCCTACCGCTTCTTAAAAAGCAGATATCGTGGCCGAGCCGTTTTTAGGTGAACGTCAGAATCACCGATCGACAGGAGTACCTATTGTTAAATAGAAGCGAGGCCAGGACATCCAATCACGCAACAGATGATGAAATTTTATAATTTCATTCTTATTTTCGAGGTAATAAATTATAATAATAGATAAAATTACTAGAATAGGATCATAATCAATATTGTTGACAGATGTTGAGGAAAGTGATTGTGTGTTAGCGACAACCGTGAGTGAAAAGTGGTAGCGTAAATCGAGTGATCACAAAATAGCTGGCTAAAAATTAAGGTAACAACATACGATAGATATGAAATATCTAGGATAGGATCCTAAAGAGTTTGTTGACAGTAACTGACTCGGGTATACAGCGCCGGAAACTTCGTGTAGAGGTCGCATGGACATCACAAATGCAAAGTCCTGCTGCAACAGTCCAAGAATACAAGGAAGGAAACGATGGCGATGGAGATACGAAATTGGGTAGGATCATAATAAACTATTGTTAACAGATGCTCATTGATGGACGGCTGCAGCAAAACCACCGTGAAAGAAGACCACAGTTTGAAACAGTTGCTGTAAAATACATTGCGAGGTCCATAATAAACTATTGTTAACAGATGAGAATGATTCAACTGCAAACATTTCGGAAGCTACTTATGTAGAAGTGCAGGGGTCTTCTGCACCAGGCTACTTGGACGGCAGTTCAGTAGCTGCATCTGAAGAAATATTGGTATGTACCTAATGGAGCGTTGTTGACAGATATTTGACCTCGAAACCAGCGAAGATTACAATGAAGATGTACAAAAAGTTGAAAATCAAAATGAAAAGATGACGGTTGAAGAAGAATCACGATGAAAATAACGATGAAGACATAGAATAAAGTTGAAATCGTAAATAAGAAGAAGAATAAAAAGAAGACAAGAAAAAAGTGAACTGAATGTCTACAACAAAGAAAAAAACCCAGTTCGAAGTTGAACATTGAAAAAACAACAAAACAAAGAGCTACAAATTAATCACGACACGAACGAGATTAATCAGAATATCTAAAAGAAGAAACTCTTATAAGAAGTTATCGACTAGGCGCAGAAAATCAACATGAAGACGACACGGACGAGCAGCAGGAAATCAACAAGAAGACGACGTGGACGAGCAGCATAAGATCAATAAGAACACGACACGGACGAGGAACAGAAGATCATCAAGAATACGACACGGACGAGGAGCAGTAGACCAACAAGAAGACGAGACGGACGAGGAGCACTAGATCGGCAAGAAGAGGACACGGATAAGGTGCAGAATATCAACAAGAAGACGACACAGACGAGCAGCATAAGATCAATAAGCAAATGAAATGGACGTGGAGCAGAAGATCAACGAGAAGACGTGACGGACGAGGAGCAGAAGATCATCAAGAAGACGACACGGACGAGGCGCAGGAAATCAACAAGAAGACGACGCGGACGACGAGCAGTAGATCAGCAAAAAGACTACATGGACGAGGAGCTGTAGATCAGCAAGAAGACGACACGGACGAGGAGCAGAAGATCGGCAAGAAGACTACACGGACGAGGAGCAGAAGATCAACAAGAAGACTACACGGACGAGGAGCAGAAGTTCAACAAGAAGACTACACGGACGAGGAGTAGAAGATCGGCAAGAAGACTACACGGACGAGGAGCAGAAGATCAGCAAGAAGACGACACGGACGAGGAGAAGAAGATCAACAAGAAGACGACACGGACGAGGAGCAGAAGATGAACGAGAAGACAAAACGGACGAGGAGCAGAAGTTCAGCAAGAAGACCATACGGACAAGGAGCAGTAAATCAGCAAGAAGACAACACGGACGAGGAGCAGAAGATATTTGAGAAACGACACGGACCAGCTTGGAAAACAAAGCATAGTGGAACAGGTAATTAAATTTAAAAAAACGTGTAACGTTTTTTTATCATTAGAAGTAACAGCTTTTTATTCAAATTGAATCTCAGTTAAAAATATTTTATCGATATTTCAGGAAACCATAAACAACACGGACGTGGTGCAGTAGATGATTGTGAAAACTGCGACGAAGAGAAGCAGGAAGAATATTATGAAGACGACATACACGGACGAGGTGCAAAACATCGAGTTGAAACCATGGTAATTATATAAATTTCCATTTCATTTATCACTCGAAGGGCGCATTATTCAATCAAGAAGACTTCAACAAGCAAGAAGGTTAATAGAATCAGGGTAAAGAAAACTGAATCGATAGTCTAGATAAGGTATGTAATGTAAAAACCTTACATGAGACAAACCCAAGCGAAGACAGTTGACCTAAGAAAGTCGAGACAACACTGAAAAGGAAGAAAATGAAGTAATTCAAGTTTACTTCATTGGGCTTAAGATATACATAGCATCTGTTATTATTATGGATACGACACGGACGAGGTGGGAATGAATAGCTGCTTTCGGCACGGACGAGCTGTAGATAATTATAAAACAATGCAACGATGACAACTCATATGAGGTAATAATATTAAAAACCTTGGGATACTTGCACGACGACAGGAATTGAGGTGACGAATTGGACAAACCGGAGGCGACAAGAAGGAATAAATGGTAGCAGGTAACAATCACTATTAACATTTGCTAGGCGAAATAATACAAAAAACTAGGATGACAATACGTCACGGACGAGGAGCAGAAGATCAACAAGAAGACGACACGGATGAGGTGCAGAAGATCAGCTCGAAGACGACACGGACGAGGTGCAGAAGATCAGCTAGAAGACGACACAGACGAGGAGCAGAAGATCAACAAGAAGACTACACGGACGAGGAGCAGAAGATCGGCAAGAAGACGACACGGACGAGGAGCAGAAGATCGGCTAGAAGACGACACGGACGAGGAGCAGAAGATCGGCAAGAAGACGACACGGACGAGGAGCAGAAGATCGGCAAGAAGACGACACGGACGAGGAGCAGAAGATCAGCAAGAAGACGACACGGACGAGGAGCAGAAGATCGGCAAGAAGACGACACGGACGAGGAGCAGAAGATCGGCAAGAAGACGACACGGACGAGGAGCAGAAGATCGGCAAGAAGACGACACGGACGAGGACCAGAAGATCAACAAGAAGGCGACATAGACTAGGAGCAGTAGATCAACAAGACGACTACACGGACGAGGAGCAGATGATCAACATGCAAGACGATTCAGACGAGGAGCAGAAGATCAACAAGAAGACTACACGGACGAGGAGCAGAAGTTCAACAAGAAGACTACACGGACGAGGAGTAGAAGATCGGCAAGAAAACTACACGGACGAGGAGCAGAAGATCAGCAAGAAGACGACACGGACGAGGAGCAGAAGATCAGCAAGAAGACGACACGGACGAGGAGAAGATCGGCAAGAAGACGACACGGACGAGGAGCAGAAGATCGGCAAGAAGACGACACGGACGAAGAGCAGAAGATCAACAAGAAGACGACACGAACGAGCCGAAGAACGTAAAGATGAAAGTGGAACAGGTAATTAAATTAACAGCTACTTATTTATTCTATGTCCACCTATATTTATGATAACCATAAGCAATGTACCACTGAGATAAATGAAAACATTTACTTAACATAATCATTAAATCGTTTATTCTCTTTCAGAAAACCCGAAGAAACACGGACAGAAGAAGCACACGACGAGAACATGGACGAGAACGAGAGCAGAACAATCGAGAACTGGAAATAATAGAATACATAGGTGCAAACAACAATGAGGGGTCAAGCGGCGAAGAAAAAGACACTACACGCAACAACAAGGTATCTAGATATTTTTTTTTAAGAACTATATTATCAAATAAGTCTTATGTTTTGACTTACCTCCCCTATATTCAGTATAGCTTTACGAGGGAGACGCCACGACTGTCGGCGCGACGATCCCTTGCTCTGTGGCGAGATTAAATTAAGAATTAATTTCCCTCCTCACCTCTACCACCATACTAAATTTGTCTTAATATTGCGTTCCAGATCCATCCAGCAGTAACAAAAGAGAAGATGCGGCAAAGAAGATGAACTAGACAGCAAAGAAGATGAAGATGGACCAGGCGCCAAAGATGATGCAGTACCAGGCGGCGAAGAAGATGAAGCAGCACCAGGCGGCGAAGAAGATGAAGCAGCACCAGGTGGCGAAGAAGATGATGACGGACCGGGCGGCGAAGAAGATGAAGATTGTCTTAAAAATATTGTATCGATTAAATAGAGATAATAAAATTGTACTATGATGTGTGCACTTTTTTTTCTATCATTATTTGTTGTATTCTTGAGGATTTGCCAAATGAACTAAAAATAATAAAACCGGTCAAGTGTGTGTCGGACCACGTACAATGTAGGGTTCCTTAGTTGGGATGAATTATTTATCCCAAGAACAAACTTAACATTGTAGTTGAAAAACATGTTCTCCCATACGGAATGTATGGGAGATCATATTTCTCAAACCGCAAATTTAACTTGGTCGATTATTACTCGTTAACCTGTACAGCCTACTTAGCTCTGATAGTTTTCCTTTTAATTTCGTTATATATACTATTGCTGTGAATTTTTTCACAAGTCCAAGTACAACCATTTAGCTAGAAGGGGGGGGGGGACACTTGACTAACAAAAAAATTCTCAGTTAAAAGCTTAATATTTCGCAAACTAATCCCTGAATCCAAAAATGGTTTACAGCTTTCTAGTACCAGCCGTCTCTGAGCTAAGCCGCGGACAGACAGACAGACGGACATGGCGAAACTATAAGGTTTCCTTGTTTACTACGGAACCCTAAAAAGGGTGAAGCAAAAGAAAGCAGTTGATTCAGAACCTACCTTTGTAATCGCCACCATTATAAAAAAATATTGGTAAAATAATTATCAGTCATTACTGGTTATTCCTCGTCAACCGGTTCTATGATTCTCGTATCCAGCGGATTCCTGCGGTCTACCGCAGGTACCTCCACCTCGTGAGAGGTGTTCCAACCGCTTCGTCTTCCGGTATGCGGTTGCCACTCAGAACCTTCGGCCCCATCGGCCATCTGTTCCGCGAGCAATGTCTGCCAAAATTACATGGAAGTCCATGTAATTTTCGCAATTCTTCGGGTTATGTCGGTTACCCTTGTTCTCCTGCCGATCTCTAAATTTCTGATTCGATCACGTCGTCAGAGAAATTCCAAGCATAGCCCTCTCCATTGCACTTTGGGCGACTTTCAGCCTTCTAATGAGACCCATTCTTAGCGACCACGTATCAGCTTCATAGGTCATCACTGGAACTCGCACTGGTCACGACTGCGGTATGTGAGACGAGAAGATATTGCACAGCTTCCCGAACACTGCCCAGCCGAGTCGGATTTGATGATTGACGACCTCTTTCTCGAAATCGGACCTACCTAACTGGACAGTTTGTCCTAGGTAAACGTTAACTTCGAGTGTAGAGTCTCCGGTCTTCATGAGGTGGGTGTTACATGGGCATTTGACATGAATTTAGTTTTGTCCATGTTCATTTTAAAACCTTTTCTTTCGCAAGCTCTACTAAGATCATCGAACATTGTACTGAGGTCCTTCGATGTAGTAGGCATGGCTGAGACTATTTTAGCCATGACTACCATATCGTCGGCAAACCGAAGGTAAGTGGCATAGTTTCCATTGAAGTTGATTCCACAGAACCTTGAAAACATCCTGCAATGCAGCATCTTCGGTGAGATAACGTCTCTCTGTCTCACCTCACCGCGCTGCAGAAGGATAGGTTTCGAGGTCTAGTCCTGGAGTCTGACCGACATAGTAGTAGTGTTTTCCTATAGACACCGCAGCCTCGATTCAACAATTCTCGATCTGGCACCGTTGAAGAGACTGCAGTACAGCCCATGTTCCGATCGAATCGAAGGCTTTCTCGTAGTCCACAAACGCTAAGCAGAGAGGCAGGGTATACTCTTCGGTGTTCTGTATAACCTGCCGCAGTGTATGTATGTGGTCTACGGTGCTAAAGCCTTTACGGAACCTGGATTATTTAGGAGGCCGGAAATCCACAAACCTCCGCGCGAGACGGTTCGTGATGACTCTTGAAAACAGCTTGTAGAAATGGCTGAGAAGTGAGCCTATAATTCTTAAGTAGGGCATTGTTGCCCTTTTTAGGGTTCCGTAGTAAACAAGGAACCCTTATAGTTTCGCCATGTCCGTCTGTCTGTCTGTCTGCCTATCTGTCTGTCCGCGGGTTAGCTCAGAGACGGTTAGTACTAGAAAGCTGTAATTTGACATATGTATACATATTAATCATGCCGACAAAGTGGTAAAATAATATCAAGAAAACATTTTTTTTTTAGGGTACCTCCCCTACACGTAAAGTGGGGATGTTATTTTTTTCCTCATCTACCCCATGTTGTGGGGTATCGTTAGAAAGGTCTTTCAAAAATATTGTGAGTTTATCCCAACCATTTTTGGATTCAGGGATCCGTTTGCGAAATATTAAGCTTTTAACTTAAATTTTTGTTAGAGTCAAGTGTCCCCCCCCCCCCTTCTAGCTAAATGGTTGTACTTGGACTTGTGAAAAAATTCACAGCAGTAGTATATATAACGAAATTAAAAGGAAAACTATGAGAGCTAAGTAGGCTGTACAGGTTAACGAGTAATAATCAACAAACTTAAATTTGCGGTTTGAAAAACATCATCTCCCATACATTCCGTATGGGAGAACATGTTTTTCAATTACAATGTTAAGTTTGTTCTTGGGATAAATTCATACCAACTACGGAACCCTTCATTGTGCGTGGTCCGACACGCACTTGGCCGGTTTTTTTATAGAAGAGTATCACCACACCTCTGTCCGCCTGTGTCTGCCTGTGGCGTTTTACCCCTCGAGTATGACGGAATCAAACAGCTTCTGTGGGGCTTAAGAACGGATTTTCCAGCGGCCTAGTTACCTGGTATTGTACTCGTATAATAAAAACATATCCCTCAATCTTTTTCTCGTTATTTTTTTTTATCATACCTTATTCTACCTAACGCTCAATGCTCACGGCGTGAGCCTCACGCCCATTTCTACCATGGGCAATTAACCTTTTCACCACCCACGTAGGTACACAGAACGCGATGCCTCGCCAGGCGCCAAGCTATAAATGTATAACGAAATATATAGTAAACAGTAGTGATGAGGGTATCGTCATATCGATGAATGAGATTTAGGGCCGATTTTTCAATCCTCAGATAAAGACTCGAATAGCGTTTATTCCATAGATAGCGTGATTCTGGATTTTTCAACAGTCTGATAGTCAGTATCGGACGTTTAAAGCCCGTAACTGAGCAATAAAGTTAACTGTCCCTTCAAGCCCCAGTTAGTACGTTATTCTAGGGAATAAATAATGTTTTGACGTTTGTTTTGTTTGGGGTTTTAAATGTGCTTTGCTTAAGCGTGTTTTCGTGCTCTTGTGTTGATGTTTTTGATTCAATTGACGATAGTTTCTTTCAATATTTTTAGATATCACTTTACTTACATTTTCTGGGCGACATTATTTTAACATTTTAAAACCACTAGGCTCAACTTTTAGTACCAAGTCGAAAACACCGTTAACACACAGAAAATTTGTTTATAACTGATCCTTTTTAACTAAACACATACCCACATCTATTAAGATAGCCTATCTTAAGAACGGATTTTCCAGCGGCCTAGTTACCTGGTATTGTACTCGTATAATAAAAACATATCCCTCAATCTTTTTCTCGTTATTTTTTTTTATCATACCTTATTCTACCTAACGCTCAATGCTCACGCCGTGAGCATTGAGCGTTAGGTAGAATAAGGTATGATAAAAAAAAATGACAAAAAAAACCTTTTTTTTTTGTTATTTTTTATACCTATCTTAGATAGGTATAAAAAATAACAAAAAAAAAAAGGTCACCATTATTGCTGACCATCTGTGGATTTAAACAAAAGATAAGAAATCTCGTCAAAATGTCCAACATACGTTTTGTTTCTATTCTTGTCTAACATGTTGAATACTGTATCTGTGCACCTCGCTTGCACATGATAGTGTGAAGTTGGTTAAGAAAGACCACGGATAACTATTCTTCAGTTATTAATTTATTATACGATTGAAAAATTGAAAATATTTATTCGCCTGATAAACGGCCAGATAATTTTATACGGTAGATAACTATTCAACGATTTAACTGAGGATTAAAAAATCGGCCCTAATACGCGTTATGTTAAGTTTTATTTATTTAAACTTTTTACACACAAAAAAGGTACAAAGGCGGACTTAATGCATTCTTAAGGCATTCTCTACTAGTCAACCAAGGGTCGTGAAGAGATTAGATGGCAGGTGCTCTGTTTGAGAGGAACAAAGAATAAAATTAAAAATATATCATAATGCATTATAACTAAAATAGTCACAACAGTAAATAAATAGGTTATAAACTACATACACATACATACATATTCACTTTAATATATAACTATATTATATATATACGAAATCAAGGGAGAGAGGTGTGAGATGACTCTACTCTATTCATTTTGAAAATAACTCCGTAAATTCCGCTTAAATACATACCGACTGGTGGCTGTCCTGATATCAAGAGGAAGCGCATTCCAAAGAAGAATGGACTGAATATGAAAGGAAGAATGAACAAAGTCAGAAGTATGAGAAGGACAAAGTAGGAGAAGATTGTTAGAAGAACGTAGATTCTTAGTGTGAAGAGCATAGATATTGGAAGTGGGACACCAGGTAAGAAGGAGGAGTGGGAGAGTTGAGAAGGGAGAAAAGCGTGGTCAAAGCGCGCAACCTTCTCCTTTGGCGAATGGACATTCATTTGAGCTCAGACCTGTAGCTCGACACATGGTCCTATTTTCTGAGGTTAAATATGAACCGGATACTATTGTTGAGCAGTCCGTCAAGTTTATCCAGAAAAACCGCATTCAAGTCAAAATAGCACACGTCACCATAGTCGATGATAGGGAAAATCAAAGTCTGCACAAGCATAGTTTTCGTCTTAGCAGGCAAAAAGTTTCTCAGACGATACGGGGATTGTAGAGTCCCGTTGACCCTTTGACCAATACTAGATACCTGGCGTTGCCAGCTAAGTATCGAGTCAAGATGCAAACAGAGATCTTTCACTGTATTCGGACTTTTTGTTTTTGCCAATTTTAAGACAAATAACGGTTTCTTTTGTGTGGAAAAATAAAAAATACAGGGTATTAGACTGCAATATTAAATAATAAAATGAAAAAAGCCTGTTAACTACAGTAAATTAATTTTTATAACATAGTTAAAATGAAGAGCTTCTATTGAAGTCCGTGGCGGTGAAAAGGTTAAATAAATGTTTGTCTAACGAATATCCAAATTATTTGCATCGAAAATATTGGCAAAAATATGAATATTGGTACTTTCAAACTCAAATAGCAGCCAGGGGGTTAATTGCAGACTTTCGTTGTGATATTAAAAAAAAAACAAGATGTGTGATGTGTGTTTCCCACAAGAAAACAGTAGTTATCTTTTTTCTAGCCGGCGCTTTTGTTTTTGGTACGAAATGAATGATGTCCTTTCTTCTTGTTCTTTGGTTAGGTGGCGAACGGTAGCCAGAAGCACAATTTCGAAAATATCACGATAGTTTAAAGTTAAGATGTGACTCAAAACAAAACATTAAAACTGTAATTTTTGACGGTGCTCACGGTGATATTGGTAAAAGGATGGTCGGCGTTATCGCGCTCACGTAGATTCGGTACGGAGGTCAGCACGCTCAAATCGATTACAGTGTAACTCGGAACGCAGCCTTAGTTGCCATGTAGCCGAGCCCGCAGATTTACGGATTCAAGTGACAGCTGACAACTTCAGTTGATCACTCGATCAGACGTCAGTCAGACGTCAGCTAAACGTCAGTCTTGATTTGAAGTCTAGTCTAATACGAATGGCTGTGTTGTTGTGTTAGCCCTTCGTACGTTATGTCGGACTATTTACCCAAAATTATACAAATGTTAATGATAGAAGACGAAGACAACGACGATTTACTAATTTTGCTGGCTCTGCTTTTGGATAAAAGGAGGAAGGAAAGAACGGTATGTGTTGACTCTCTTATGGATCTTTATCCAATGAAACCATAATTATTATGTTTTAACTTGTTGTTTACATAATATAAATAAAATTCGAACTAGTGTGCGCCGTCGTCAACAGTATGGGCTCGTCTTTTATACGTGACTCGCAGTACTCATAATTTCTTGTGCATACTAAATAATAACTTGAACAATCTCACGAAGTTTCATCTCTAGGATTTAAACGCTTTCTGAAATAAAAAATAATAAAAAATATCAAACTTTATCAAAATAACGTCATCTAAAGTTGACGTTATTTTAATAAAGTTTGATATTTTATTATGTACTATTTTGTTGCTTTTGATTGGACGTAATTTTGACAGAAGGTGTTGCTACTTTAGGGAGGTTTAATAATACTTAATTTTTTTGTTGAAAATTCATATTATTTTTCGTAATTTTATTTGGGTATCGATTTTACTGTGATTTGAGCATTTTTGGGAACCACGAGAAAATATCGCCAGTTTCTTACGGTATTGGTGGGATAGTGGGAGTATTACGGGCGGGAAAGATCAAATGGCAGGTCTAAATTTGTTTCCAAGCTTAAAGCGTAGTCGACGGAGCCCGCTTCGCGGCGGGCTCCTATTTCTGAATAGTTCAAAATATATAAACACCGAGTCCGAGTCAGGGTGCCCCAAATCTCGAGCTCGCTTCGCTTGCTCATGCATCCTAAGTTTTCCCAATATCAATATTTAAATTGTCTCATGTTCTGTGAAAGCTATGTTTATTAGGTTGTGTTGTTATCACTTTATTCGATTTTATTTTCTTTTCTTTTCTTAAAGTTATTGTTAAGTATGTTTGATTTCTGACTTGTTATTTGTTTTTGAATTATATTTATACATGTAATATGTTTAGTTTCATGCTTAATTTTACCCTTAGAGTATATAACACTATAAAAGCTTTACGAACACTTCCCCTCTGTAAAAGTACAAGAACAAATGTTCTAGTACGTTCATAAAAACTACTTTCGAATCGATTCTAACGCACTTCATAAATCGTTTTAAAGGCGCGCGGAGCTCTGTGAAAATGCCTATTTGTGCTGTTAAATGGTGTAAAAAGCGTTCAAATACGTCAAATTTACATATAGAACTGAATAACTTTCCATATAATTTTTTTTTTTTCTAAGATTTCGTCATGTTTTTATTCAGATTTAAAATCCTAACCTCATAATACAATTCGATGTTTCATTCGATTCAACCATGATTCAATATAAAACATAGCATGAATCTCCTCACGTTGCTTCTGTCACGTCACCGACTCTAGCTAAATCTTGTTTTTATGTTCGTAAAGATCAAAATACTTTTCTTTTGCATTACGAAAATAAACGTCAAATCAGTAAAACTTACAACCCAACTGGCAACTGGGGTTTTGGGTGAATAACTACGAAAATTTTAATTATGTGACAATCTGCATGTCATTATTTTTATTATGATGGTATCTAATAAAGGTCACTTTATTTTTATTATATCTTTTCAGTATTAAACTTTATAGCATATATAATAAATTTAAAAAAATTATCTAAATGTGTGCTGGGACACATTAGAAGTGAAACTTCAACGGACAAGTGGAAAAACGAATCGCAACGGACAAGTGGAAAAACAATTGGCAACGGACAAGAGGCAAAACGAATCGCAACAAAATTTCAATTCAAGTTTCACGGGCAGGTTTTCAAATTGGACAAGTACATTAACAATCTGCCCGTAAAACTTCAAGTTATTTTTTTTTATTTTTTTTGTTATTTTTCTAATACTTAAATTTTTAAACTCGTGATATCTTTCGAATGGAATGTCCGAATTGAATAATTCGAAAAGTTATACGGTAATAAATAAAATACGGTAATAAAAGGTATTGAGGCAGGTTTGAATATGAAGTAATTTATTTTGATAAGGATTAATCCCAAGATACAAATAAAGAGCCTTTTCTAGCGGCGGCGTTTCAATTAAATTTTTTAAATAAAAAAATACTTAGGTATTGTATTATAACTATAATAGTCAGACATGCCGTCGCGACACTTTTTGTAAATAATGATGTGTTCTGCAAAGTCGTTGTACATCATTTTATTCTATCATCAATAGTTTTCGCAGCGCTCGCGATGTAAAGAATATATTAGGTAATTTTTTTACACCTTGGGTTATATTATTGGAGTTTTAGTAAGGATCCCTAATTTTTTTTAAAATATATTATAGCCTATGTCACCCGGGGAGAGTGTAGTTTCCAAACAGTGAAATATTTTTTTAAATCGGTTCAATATTATCTTGAGATTCCAATCTATTCTCTCCCTCGGCCGCTGCCGTAACGCTTTTTCGTGCCAGAAAAATCATAAAGGCTTGTGCAGACCAGCGCGACTCAAACAATGCAATTTCTAAGAAAACTGTACGGTATAACAATAACGGGCGTCGCGTCGCGCGACAAGTCGCGCTGGTCTGCACAAGCCTTAATACCCCCCGTCTATATAGAAGTTTCACTTCAATAAAAAAAAAAGAGTTCCGCCAGTGTCGGTGTCCAAGCTACCGGTTGTTAGGGCTGCAGAGACAGGAACCTCATCACAATGCGAGCTGTATCCAGGAGTACTGTCTTTTGAATCCAACCGCCTAACTAGAGCCTCGAGAGATGTTGGTCGAGGCCAACATATAATTTTTTCTTTTATTTGGTCTTTGACTTGTCTCGGCACCCTTGGGTCCCGGACCTTGAGAAGGCGTACGAGGGGCCAAAGCGAACTCGCAGAGGCCCGTTAGGCGTTTTAATTAAATGAGGCACCAACCGACGATTATCCCTGTATGCACTATGCAAGTGCACCCAAGGACAAACCCCGGTTGGTGTTAGAAGTTAGACTATTGCAGGATTGGAAACAAAGATATTGGATTATGGGTTTGGATGGCTGAAGTTGGCTGGTGACCTGGAACTATGGAAGGACTATGGCTCCTGCCTGATCAATGTTTTACATGTACATGGAAAAAATGGCAGGGGGTGACTTGCACACTCAAGGGAGGTGACTTGAATCGAAAAGTACCATCCACCTCCACACGCCATTTGACAGTTGATTATCCAGTTGTTGGATCGAAATATAACGTCAAATGAAAAGATAGCAAAGAAGCTACTTTATTCACATCGATTGAGGTTATTTAGTGTTATTTACTGTTATATTTCTTCAGTTTAAACAACTGTTTAGCGGTTGTATTGTTATACAATGTATATGTATAAGCTGTGAATAGGCGTTACACACTACCCTTACTAAAACTCAGTCTTTAAATAATGAGTAGTATATGGAGAAGGAAAAACATTTATATGGCGAAAGAAAAACATTTGATGCATTACCAACCGTTTTGAAAGAAAATTATTATCCAAATAAAATATGCCATAAAGTAAACATTAATCTTTACACAATTAATTAATTAAGTAATCTATAGAAAAAAAATCAGCACAATATTTTTCTTTATTTTTTATCTTATGTTTTTATTATAATTGATTTGTATTTTGGGATTTAGTATATACTAATTGGTTTTTGCAGACATAATAATTTATACAGATGGTTAAAAAAAAAAATTTTTTTTGGTGCTTTTGAATTCTTTTGTGTTTTATTAAATTAATTCATATTAAATTATAATACCATTTGAAGCCATATATGCCTACTGTATATTTGTGCAAAATTTCACAACATAATGTTTAGAAATAAAAGTTATCGATTTTTGATCCGAAACAGACCTCAATTTTCCACAGTGCGGCGGCGGCGTCTATTAACATAAAACAAGGCTTGAATCGAGTATTTTTCCTAACATTGCTTTTGTTACGTCACCGAGTCTCGCTACAGTCGTTTTTATGTTCATAATATTCAAAATATATTTCTTTTCCATTCCGAAAATATACGTCGCAAAATTAACATGCACGCGATGTCTTCTTATAAAATTGCTAATGAGACTACCGTAGGGTTGGGGTCATGTTCGAATCCAAAGTTGACATGTCGATAATTTCTTAATACGAATTAGTAATTTATGTTGTACCTATAGGTGGAAATAAAGACTTATCTATCTGTCTTATCTAAAAAAACTTTTATTTTAATGTTCAATGTTTTATATTTCCAAAAACCAAAACAAGTAAACGATTACGACTAATTTGTTTAATTTTGACAGTTCAACGACATTCATAGCGTTATTTACGTCGTTGAGCAGATTTTTTTTCGAACTTATGAAGCAATGGATTAGTAATTTCTTTCAAAACGATTCAGATTCCGATTGATCGCGTATTATGCACGGTAAGTGGATTAAAGCTTGTAAGAGACAAAATAATTGGACACCTCGACATTTTGAAGTGTTTTTTTTAACAGGCGAAAATGAGGCAAAACTCGACTACTTTTCCTAGTTTATTTTTATCTGAGCATGTAAGTATCATGATTATAAATAGAAAATGTGCTTAAGGCGCGGACTGACTACGATTTTAAACGCTACAGCTGCACTCACACAACTTCTCACTGCGCGCTATACGGTAGCCTTTTTTTTTTTTTTTTTTTTTTTTTTTCAGGATGGGAAATCATCAAATGACTTCTCCCGCTCTGGGCAGAGCGAGAGGGTGTGTCAGACTTTTACTGACTAAAACCCACCCGTGTTCCTTCCGTTGCCTGTGTGCCGGGGCCGCGTTATCCCTTTCGGACAAACCCGCAACCCCAGCAGGCATTGGTCTTTCGACCCCGTCGGTTGGTGCTGACATCTCTTTGAGGCGCGCGTGGAACACAACGCGCCGTCGACACGGACCTGGTCCTTATCGGACGGCGAGCTGCCCATTGCTCACCGTCCGCAGGCCCGCGCCTACGGTGGCCGGAAGTCGGCTCTCGACTCCCGACGCCCGGGGCGTCTCCTGCGGCGACTAGGGCCGCGAGGGCGTGCAGCTTGCATCTCCCTCGCGCGCTCCGCCTCCTCCTTCGCGAACATAACTGCTTCGGAGAAGGAGGTGACGGCCTCCCATGCACTCTCGCTCCGAACCATGGCCTGAACCAGGGCCGGACGCGAGAGATCGCCGCCGCCGATCGCCTCCGTGAGGACACGGCGGTGCTCCGCCCAAGCCGGGCAGACCTCCACCGTATGCTCCACCGTGTCCTCCGGGCGATCCACACAGTGGTGACACCCGGGCGTTTCCTCCCGCCTTACGCGGAACAGGATCCTCCCGAAACAACCGTGTCCGGTGAGGACCTGCGTCAGGCGGAAGGTGAGGACGCCATGGCGCCTCTCAAGCCACTCCTCAAAGAGGGGACTTATCGCCGCAATTGTGGCGTGCCCAGGCTATACGGTAGCCTGACAACTAAAGTATGACCGCAATATCTATTTTCACAATTACATAGCATTAAATAAGGTTGAAAATCGAATAAACTTGAGTAAGCTGCGAATGGGCATTTATTTTACGGATTTTATTTAGATTATTCAGAATATACACATTAAATTAAAAAAATGTCTGGTTAAAGTTATAAAATAATGTTTATTCTATTGAACTCTTAAAAAAAATGTTGTTATCGTTGAAAATACGGAGATGTTCGACGC
The DNA here is from genome assembly GCA_947364205.1 of Agrochola lota. Taxonomy (NCBI): domain Eukaryota; kingdom Metazoa; phylum Arthropoda; class Insecta; order Lepidoptera; family Noctuidae; genus Agrochola; species Agrochola lota. The sequence continues at coordinate 10,187,870 of OX376235.1, read as the reverse complement.
CAAAGTTTATTTTTGTGAAGTATTTTTTATTGGGAATATCAAACTATTTTCTACTATTCTATTCGGTTAAAATTTTACTTTAAACCCTTCTCTGTCCACTATTTTTTTTGCGTCGTATATTTTCATTGCGTTACGTCATACTCGACCATCCAAGAAACCAGTTTTTTGTGAATATTGAGGTAACACCGCGCCTTAAATAACTTTAAAAAAAAATTTTTTTGAGCGTACCTATGTTTTTTGTATTTTTGTAATAAACTTTGACGTAATTGAGATTATCAGATCTTACTACTTAATTTGTTGAAACCGTTACCGACGTTGGACAAAAAATTGCTTCTACATACAAAATGTTAACTATTCATTTTCATACAAATTAGCACCCGACCACGTGTTGTTGTTGTGGTGTAGTTATGGTACGTATGATCAGGCCCTAAACCCAATAAGTGCGAGCGAGACAGATAGATAAAAATGATTTCTGACCAGACGAATTAAAGAAAAAGAAAGAAAATACGTTTATTTGCGGTAAGACATGAGACATGACATGACGCAATGAAAAAACACAAACACAAAAAAGAAACAACCTTGAGTGCTTTTTTTGGAAGTCGGGTGTTTTGTTTTTTGAGTTGTTTTTTTTTCACTATTTGGTTGTGTTACTACCCCACACAAATTCTAGTACCACTACCTGCTATGTAAATAACAGTTACAGGAAGTTATGAACATAACATCCACATATATTAAGTGGGAAAAATACGTATTACGCTAACTCAAAAACTAACCAAGCAAAGTTAATAAAAAAAATATGGGACCAACTTGAGAAAAAAAAAACAATAGAAAAACAATATTTTTTAAATCGGTCCACAATTGACGAAGCACATAAAAAAAAACATACGTACGCTACGAACATAGAACATCCTCCTTTTTGGAAGTCGGTTAAAAATAACAAATTGAGAGAATCACATAATAGGAATGATGACTAACAGTACAAATATCCGAACCAATAATGTAATTTCAAAGGCAAAGTAAAATGAGATAATCGAAAAAATCTGTAAAATCATTGGAAATGATTATTCCCGTCCTTGTCGCGCGATATAGCTTGTCCACTCTGAAAGCCCACCCATTTACGCACACGTTAATGCAGATTTCTATGGGTAATGCGGTAGTGGGGCGCGTCATTTCAGAGTGGACAAGCTATACGGAACTTTGGGCAACATAAGGGGCTATAATAAAGTTACATAGTCGTGGCGTCCGTTAGTTCCGTGCCGTTTTTGTCTGGCAGTTATTTTAAACGTTTATAACTTGGATTTTTTAAAAGTTTTTACACTTTTTATACTTTATTGTTTTACTATTTGTAAAGAAACATTTTTTTGAGTTTATAATAAAAATAATGTCATCTGTTCCTATTACTCGATATCCACTCACTACACACACCACTAGGACGCTGCGCAAGTACGGTCTGTAAGTAAGCCCAATGCGCGCGAGCGAAGCAGATAGATATCAATGTTATTATCCATTCAAAAAAAAAAAGTTATTGCTTGTAAATTCATGTCCGACCGTTATAATTAAATAAGGTTTAGTTAAGTTAGTGTTCCATTTCTTTTATTTTTTCTATTTTTTCTTATAATGAGTACCTTTCTCTTCAATTCCCTCATTGAAGTGATGGCAAATTATAAATTGTTTTTATATTAAAACAATTACGAGTATTAGTTTTTGTCACCTTTCATTGCCCATTAAGAGCAAGCTCCAAAAAATATATGATAATTTGCATTTAATATTCTGAAACAGTCACGCTTATAATCAAAATGGAACTTCAGTAGGTATATGATTTATTGGATCTTTTTCTGTCCATGTACAAGACAGTTACGTAATTGTAACATTTTCGCACGATTAATTTTTTATTCGAAAATCATGTCTTTTTTATTTAAAGATTGAAAAACAAGATTGCTCGGCTTTTATTTCTAAAATAAGTGTTGACAGTAAGAAAATATAGTTTATTATCCAGCCACAAGATATTTTTTCTCTAGATCAATTATTACTTAAGTTATAAACGAAATAAGAATTGAGACTTATACCAACCTTAGTTTCGTACTCGAACACGGTCAAAGGGTGCACGCGATATTGAACTTTAAACTCAACTTCAATATTCTTCAAACTGCTTAAATAACCGGTTTCTTAGTTAGTACCGCGCTGTGCGCCATCGTGAGAGGGTCTGTTTCGCTCGCGCGCGCGTTCTTTAGGAAAATTTAGGAGTTATTTTAAATGAGATTCATATTATAACGTATACGCCATAAAATGGGAAACAAAGACAATAAACGAAATGTTCTGAAGAGAAACAAAGCCGAACGTTTGAAAAATACTGCAAGAATCATGAGAGAAGCAAAGCAGTAAGTATTTTTTACCTACCTATGTTTTTTTTTTATACCTGCATATTATTTTGACTAAATATCTCTATAGGTACAAAAATAAATTTGATTTGATCACGGCCGGGCCTTTATCATAGCTATTACGCGTGGCTTCAAGGCCAGCTTATTAAGCCCCTAGTACACGGCGCGACGGGCTCGCCCAACGTGTAGGGTTTACAGATGCGTTGGAGATTGTGAGAACTAGGAAGCTATGGAAGCAATTTGATTATTAAAAATAAATATTTTATAATAATATTATAATATGCAGGGTGACAGGGACATCGACGCGAAAACTGCTACCATGGATTTAGTACATGATTCTGAACGCCCCACAGACGGGTATTTGACCCTAAAACGTGGCCAAAACTATTTAACAATATTTTTTTTAATATTTCGGTGCTTATATAGCCTAATTTATTGAAAAATCATGATTCAAAACCTAGTTGATGGCAAAATATCAATTGGAAAGGAATCTAGGTGTTTGAGAAAAGGTAAAGAAAAAATATGTCACATTCTTACATTTTTTTTTATTAGACATTAAAAACCAACTATAAAACGGTAAGGTAAGGACTCCTAACCTTTATTTTCCTTGTCCGAGTCACCACTGTCGCGAAATGGCAGTAACATTTCTTTTGCAGAAGAGGTAAAAGGTTTAGAACTTTTCTTAGGTCTAGGCCTAATTGAGCTAAGATACGGGTCTGATGTGAGCAGCAGCCTATACAGAATATCCCTATTGCAATCTTCACGGGAAAACTTTCGCGAATAATTTTCCCTATAATCTCGAAAATGCTTATTCCTAACTTCTGCTGCTTCTTCAGACAACGTTCCGATTGGGATCAGAGCGTTTTTCACGATAAGTGGCCCGTGCATCAGCACTTTGTGTACAGTGGGTGTCATCCGATGCCAGCTGTATAAATTAACATAAAGTTCTGCTGTACTGTCACAATATGAAGAAAACGTTTCAATATTTATGACATATTCACTCGAAATAACTTCCAAAATTGTTGCGAACCTTTTTATTAATTCCTCATTGATACCAGTTATAGCGGAAGCCTCCGCAGAACTTTCAAAAAATCTCCTACTCGTATTTCCGTCATTGGTGTTTCCAAAACCAGTTTCCAAACCTGCTTTTTAGTTTTTACGATGTCTTTTTCTGCTTGCGACCTAATTTGCCACTTCCCTACAGGAATCTTATATGCGACATGAAGAAGGCTTTCGAAGAATCTGATTCTAGCATGAAGAATTGAAAGCCCAAATTTAATATTTTCCTTGATTACCTCTGCGCTCCTCACTTTATCGAGATTGTTAGGATCTGTTGAAGTTAATTTGCAGAGATAACACCTCATTGTAGATTTAGTATCTGTGGCAGCATTACATACCTTACCATCAATCATGGTGAATAATAAGGTGTGTTTGACAGAAACTTCGAGTGCAGCACTTGTTAATTTGGTAGTATTCAAATTTTTAATTTGGTCTTCAAACTGCTTAATTTCTTCTTTCGTTGTTTCGGGAGTTTCTTTGATAAATCTTATCCTCACAGGCCTGCAAAATCTGGGTGAAGATGGAGAGTTGTTGCGCCAAATGACATTTGCATTTGTCATATCAGAACTAGGGTCATTGTTGCGCTTGCAAACTAATTGAACAGGGACCAAACTTGACTGAAATAAATTAGCATCTGCATTGCTTGAGTTTCCAAACTTTTGCTTATATTCAGCTTGTTGTGATCCTTCACATCCCCACTTATATATAAGATCAAGTGATGACAACTCCTCTACTGATAAAGTAGAAATAACTTCCTCTAAATATAGTAACAATCGCTTAGCTGTGTGGTCCAGTAATGCTTGCAGTTTTATTTCAGCACAGGTCTCAGATATGGTAATGCTTTCAGGATCTGGATAGCATTGCTGTTTTTCTTTTTGGAGGATGGTGTAGCAAGGATAGAACTTTTTATTTGTCTCACGCACTATATCGTACTGTCTCCTTGTTAAATTAGCTTCGACAAACATGGATAACGCTGCAGTTGGTGTTATTTGTGTTGCTGGTAATGATGACGTGTCACTTTTGCGCAAGGCGATGCGGTAATCATGTCCACGGCCACGAGTCGGTAATTCTGTAATTTCCTTCACAACATTTGCTCCATCAGTATCTCCACGCTCTCGAAGTGCCATTTGACCGGCATATAATAGCTTTCGAGCTTCGTGGCTTTCACGAAGATCCTCTGTTTTTCTGCGTTTGCTTCGTTCAGACAAATCGTCAAAGTTTTTTCTGGGCGCCCTGCATTACCGCTAGAAAGTCTTTTCCGAGGTATTTCAAGACTGCCTTGAAGCCATTGTTCGTTGTTATTTAAAAATGTATGTTTAGTCCTGTTTGCTGCTTGCCATCTTGACTTAAAATCATGCTTGAATGTCGCAAATTTACGACGAAAAACTTCTTTTTTTTTCGTCATCAAAAGAAGAGTCATTAATTAACTCTCCTTCAACTTCATCAAGTTTTTTAATCGTAAATCCATCAGAATGGTTATGGATCATGTTGTAAATATCCATTAGCGTCAACACTCGATCCCGTGACGTTCCTAGAACAATTAAAATCCAAAAATATAATCACAACCGCAAAACAAAGTTTGTTTTATGGAGATCTTAAAACATAAAAATAAGGGTAATCCATATAAGCGGCAAAAAGCGGCAATTTTTCTTTCTATATAATATATCACAAATATATGTCCTGCCGAACCTTATACTAGATATAATCCGATAATGCCCGATTATCTTACTTTTAGCCTTTTCTAAATTTGATTGCGAGAATGATTAGTGAAAAATAATGCAGTTATCCAAAAACACTATAACTCTATATAAAAACAAATTATTTTAGAAATAACAATATATTTTAATAATACATACCTGGTTGTGCAATAGCCATGTTGAAAATCTTCGGTGGAAACAGAATTTATAAATTTTTTCAATTAATGAAGACTAGAAACTTTTCAAACACTCACTACAAAAATAAACGTGCAACCAACAGCGCAGTCGAAACTCGTCTGACTAGGTGTGTTCTGACAAGAATCAGGTAAAAAAGATGGCCGCCCATTGTTCCTTAATCCCTTAGGTATAGGCAGGTAAGGCTAATTTCTAGGAAACGGGACCTTTTTGAAATTGAATTTTGGCCGTTTTTCGCATTTTTCGTCGGAAAATTTGAACGCAGGGGGGTTCAGTATCATGTACAGAATCCATGGTAACAGGCTTCGCGTCGATGTCCCTGCCACCCTGTATTAATTAGGTGTATGTAGTATGTATCGTGATTTTTCCTTATATTTTTTTACATTCAAATAGTTACATATTTTTTTAAGTTGTTAAAGATGTTTTATTCGAAGAATTACTAATAAGTTTCTTTACTTTCTTAGGAAAAAAAAGGAAGACAAATTTCTCGAAATCGAATGTCCTCTGGAACAGGTAAAGTTATTCGAGACGCCTTCTCAATTACATAATCTAGTTTCTGTTCCAGCGAATAATGAAGATAAGTAACTACTTTTTTTTTTATAATCAACTATTTATTTATTAAACTATAAGTTTAAATAACAAACTATAATTTTAATAATAAACTATAGACATATATGGTATGTAGTAGTCAGTGTTAAATAAAAAATCATAATTGCAAAAACTATTTTATTTAATAAAATAAATAGAGGTGTCTCTATTCCATAAATGTTCGCTATTCTAAAATCAATCAATCAGTTAGAATTTTGCGTCGGCGATCGGGTTGCTCGCGAGACATGAAGCGCGCAATGGCGGGGTGCACGGGGGCGGAGTTTGCGTGGAAATTATTTTAGAGTGCCTCAGATTCTTCCTTCAGAGGGCGACCACAGATTTACAATTATAGGTTGGCCGACTAAATCGCAGAGTATACATTGGTATACTCTGCGATTTAGTTGAGAGGTGTGCGGATGTGTAGCATATGTCACATACCTATTGAGGTATTGACATAATATGTTCACATATGCCCGTATATCTTGTACAACTAAATCTGTATCTGTATCTTAGTAAGTTACTACAGCTGGACAACTTACAATTGTATGTCTGAGGGAGCTCTAATATAAATATGGAAATCATTATATGGCTCCAATGTGTTCACTTTCAAACCATAACTGTTTCTATCTACTAAAATTAATATATTTTCTGTTGTTTATTAGAAACAATATTTATCTAAATTATCATTTAGATTAATATTGATTGATATGTTGATGTCACAGAAGATTTCAAAGATTTTTGTAGCAATCCTACCACTTTACTAATTTTTCATAACTGGTGACACTGACCATTCGATTCCTACCAAACATCCTGCATTTTGCTAAAGTGTCAGATTATATGTTGTTATGGAGCGACTGGTCAAACTTTTATATTAATCATCACGTGAATCACCGTGCATTTTCAAACACGGTAAGGTGTGAATTATTCTTAAATGTTTTCATAGCATAAACCTAGCAAATACAAGTTTTGTTATGTATTGCATTTATCGATATTGCAAGTTATTTTGATATAGTAGTTTAGTGGGGTTACGTTTTTCACAAAAAGCGCCTGACATGTTAGTCACGTTTCGTGACTCACATCTACATGTAAGGTAAAGATATGTTTACACTATAGCAGTAAGTTCTAAAAATTGTTATAATTATTTATTAATAATTTTTTTCTTAATTTTCACTACGAATAATTATGTATTATGCGTAATTAGAGATGGATTTCTACCCGGGTAAATACCCGACCTCGGGTACATTCCCATAAACACCCATTTTTTTCTACACAAATGTTTTTTTTCCTGGGTATTTATTTTCACTCACCGAATGATTGTTTTTTCATCTATTGTAATTTATCATAATAATTATAATACTTTATATTTTAAATACTATCTGAAATACACTTATTTGAAATAAAAATATTTGTAATTACATCATTATTCATCATTTCAGCCAAAAGACTGCTGACATAGGCCCTAAGCAGCGCCACTTCCACCGATCCTGTGCTTCCCGCATCCAGCGGTTTCCTGCGGCCTTCACAAGGTCATCGGTCTCTCTTGTCTGCCTTCCAACGCTACGGCTCCGTCCGGTACGCGGTCGCCACTCCAGAACCATCGGCCCCATCGGCGATCTGTTCTGCGAACAATGTGCCCTGCCCATTACCACTTACGTTTGGCAATTCTTCGGGCTGTGTCGGTTACCTTGGTTCTCCTGCGGATCTCTTCATTTCTGATTCGATCACGTAGGGAAACTTCAAGCATAGCCCTCTCCATTGACCTTTGGATGACTTTTCACCTTCTGATAAGGCCCATTGTGACCACATTTCAGTTCCATAGGTCATCACTGGAAACACGTACACGAAAAGACTTTCGTCTTGAGACACTGCGGTATGTGGGACGAGAAGATAATGCGTAGCTTCCCGAACGCTGCCCAGATGAGTCGGATTCGACGATTGACCTCTTTCTCGAAGTTGGACCTACCTAGCTGGACAGTTTGTCCTTGGTAAACATAATCGTCCACAACTTTGACCGTAGCGTCTCCGACCTTCATGAGAGTGGAGCGGTGGTCCATTTTAAGACCTACTCTTTCGGAAGCTCTACTGAGGTCATCGAGCATTGTACTGATGTCCTCCATGGTCACAGCCATGATCAAAAGCAAATCGATGGTTAGTGATATACTCGCCGTTGATGTGGATGCCTAGCTCTTTCCAGTCCAAAACCTTGAAGACATCATCCAGTCCAGCAGTGTAAACTTTCGGAGAGATAACGTATCCCTGTCTCACATCTCGCTGCAGAAGGATAGGTTTCGAGATTTGGTTCTGGAGTCGGACTGGCATAGTGGCGTTTTCGTACAGAGAGTTTAGCACCCTGATGTACCGATAGTCGATCTGCACGCGTAGCATGAGCACCGTTTTGTCGACGGAAGAGTAGACAAAAGGGACGTTCCGTGTAGACAGTACGATGGCACCAAAGTAGAAAGACTCAACTGTCGGTCGATTCTGTAAAAATATTAACGTGAAGCTTAGGTGAAGTGAGCGTGAAGTGAGCTGTCACTGCCACAGAATCGACCGGCAGGATGCTAGGGATTAACACTATTGACAGCTCACTTCACCTAAGTTTCATGGTGATATTTTTACAGAATCGAACGGCTGCACTTTTTACGAAATTCACTCTTACATAAATCGACTCAGAATTCTTTAGATTTTTTTTTGTATGATTGTCAATTTTTACTAATATTAAGTCACGTATTTAGAGACAACTACAACAATTTTTCTCAAAGTGTCGAAGTACCATATTTTGGAACAAAAAAATACAAATAAATTACAGTAATATTGGCCTTAACCATTTCCTTGGTAATGCCCTATTAAACTAAATAATGTAAAATAGAAGATGATAGTTTTGTTATTCTATTTTTTTAATATCACAGTTCTGCGTTCAAAACCCTCTCCTGTAAAATCATGATTTTGTAGATAACCGTTTATACTTTGTGGCCGTCGAAAAGAAAGTTTTTTTACTGTCTTTAGCATGGCGATTACAAAATCAAATTGTCTTCACTACCTTAGACAACTGTCAGTTGTCAGTGTGACTTTGACAGTTTGGGATAGAAAACTTTCTTCTGCATTAATATACATTTAAAACTCAGATTTAAAAGGACCTAGACAAAGATCGATAAAAACGAAAGACAAAATGACAGATTGTAGAAAGATTTCTACGGTGCGATGGCAAAAATGGAGAAACGTTATGTCACTTTGTATAGAAAGAGCTGTGTCTATTCTTCGTAGAAATAGAAAGCATCATGCTACGCGTGCTGGCATCGTTGAAGAGACTGCAATACAGCCCATGTCTCGATCGAACCAAAGGCTTTCTCGTAGTCCACAAACGCTAAGCAGAGAGGCAGGTTATACTCTTCGGTCTTCGGTTCGTGATGACTCTTGAAAACAGCTTGTAGACTGTGATGGCCCTATCGTTTTTAAGCAGGGCATTGTCGCCTTTTTAAAGAAGAGTACCACCACACCTCTGTTCCATGCCTTTGGCATTTGACCCTCGAGTATAACGGAATTAAACAGCTTCTGGAAGCCTTTAGGACTTTGGCCGTAATCTCTCTTAATAGTTCAGGGTTGGCGGATACGATCCTGCCATCATCCGTCTTCAGTTTCGCAAGCTGTCTCTGCCCGATAGACGGATCTCTTGTAAAGACCTTGGAACGCTTGTTCCGCTCTATCGCGTCCTTTATTACGGTCCATATTATACGGGTAGTATTTGTAATTACATGTAATTGCAAATTTGTACATTTATTTTAATTATCCATTTTGTATTTGCAAATATATACATTATATAGTACATGATGTAGTACATTTCAGCCGAAAGACGTCCACTGTTGGACATAGGCCTCCCCGAAATGGGTGGGTTTGCCATAATCGCCACACTTGGCAGGCGGGTTGGCGATCGCAGTATGATGTTAAAATGCATAGAGAATGCTGCTGGCCATTCTCTAGTGAGTCTCTTAGTCGCCTTTTACGACACACACGGGAAGAAATAGGATGGTAATATTCTTTACGTCCGGCACCACACGGAACATTATATAGCATTTCCAAATTAATTAAATACTTCAGTACTAAATATCTATATATCGATGAGTTTCGTTGGCGGTGGGTGGCGTGTCGATATGTCGTTGTGTAAAAAGGATTTTTGTTGAACATTTTTAATAAACGAACGAACTTTAATTTTTAATACTGATTGCCATATTTTTATAAAGATGGCGATGAGCGCAGCCGAACGTCAGCGAAGGCGCAGAGGAAAACATAAAAGCCAGGAACCAGAAAAATACGAAGAAAAAAAGAAAACATGCCGAATATACGAAAAACAAAAGAAAATTTATTGGTCAGTGACCGCCAACCGAGCAAAATAAAAGAAGGCAATGGCGTGAAGTTAACGAAAGTAAAAGAAATAAAACAAAGATGAGAGAAGAAGAACAGAAACCACCACCGAAAACAGGATTTGAAAAAAGATTTACCTAGGGCAGTATTGAATAAAAAAACCAGCCAAGTGCGTGTCGGACCACGCACAAAGAAGAGTTCCGTAGTTAGATGAATTTATCCCAAGAACAAACTTAACATTGTAGTTGAAAAACATGTTCTCCCATACGGAATGTATGGGAGATCATGTTTTTCAAACCGCAAATTTAAGTTGGTTGATTATTACTCGTTAACCTGTACAGCCTACTTAGCTCTCATAGTTTTCCTTTTAATTTCGTTATATACACGGTTAATTTTAGCTCGTTCTGGAACGAAAAGCCATAAACTCGATCATCGAACTCGAAACGATTGGGACTATTATTTTCAATAAATTACAATTTAAAAAAAACACGAATAATCTAATTTATTGTTTTTTTTGTGAAATAATGAGAACTCGAAGTAACTGCGATGAATGCATATGTGTGTAAAACGTATCGACGAACGACAACACTTGCGAACGGTACCCATTGAAAAATCCATTCATCGATCAGACAGCATAAAAACACATACGCAATAGATAAATAGGTACACAAATAAAAATACGAAAAGCGAATTCAGACTTTATTTCTTAACTGTAAACGGTAACAAATAGAAAATTCACCAAACTAGGTACAAGGTAAGTAGGTACGCAGTTTACTAAAATTATTCTGAGAAGTGTCCGACCGGACTTCAAAAGGATGCACAACCGAATTCCGCGGTTAATTGTATAAAAATAAGGTCTTAATTCGGTCCAATATTTTCATAGAAAAGGGCACCACCATCTTATAATGAACTCTATTCGACAGATAAAACGATTCATTTTTTATGTTTACATTGCCTGCCTTTGTAGAAGCCGCGTAGCTACTCGCAAGCAAGCATTGTCGTATAAAAATTGGTTTAGGCAGTATTCTTTTTATTTATCATAAATATGGTAGGTAGGTATGCTTATTAAGTACCTATTAGCTCGATTGGTCGACACTCGATTCAAGGCCTTAAATACAACTCCCAAGCGTACTCGTCGTGTCTAGTTGAAAAGGTACGAGTACTAGTGATTTCGTGATGCGAGAGTGTTGAGTGAAATTTCAATTAGTTTCTCTCGTTTACGAGGAGATGTGATAGTGGTAAACACCGTGCCGTGCTTCCGATACAAACGAGAGATAACGAGGTGAATGAACTTACACCAACCTATCGTACCAGAAATGAAATACCTACTTGCAGGTACTTACTTGCAGCCGGACTCGCACACGCACAGCTGTGCCGCGCTACGTCATCAGTTCATCACCGAGCGGATCGCGTACGATCTTGCGTTTATGAATGAAATAGTGTAAGCGCTACTAAGATTTAACTCGAATGACAGAATAAAAGTGATACATTTCTAACTTCTATATTAGATGTCTTAAAAAAACAATAACAATGCTAATAGTACCTATTAATCGTCTGGAGTCACTGTGTTTTGGCTCCAGAACGATTTAAAAATAATCGTGTATACTACTGCTGTGATTTTTTCACAAGTCCCAAGTACAACCATTTAGGTAGAAGGGACACTTGACTCTAACAAAAAAATTCAGTTAAAAGCATAATATTTCGCAAACGGATCCCTCAATCCAAAAATGGTTTACTCACAATATTTTTGAAAGACCTTTCTAACGATACCCCACACGGGTAAACGAGAAAAAAAAACCATCCCCACTTTACATGTACGGGAGGTACCATAAAAATATATATTTTTCTTGATTTTATTTTACCACTTTGTCGGCATGATTAATATGTATAAATATGCCAAATTACAGCTTTCTAGTACTAACCGTCGTTGAGCTAAGCCGCGGACAGACAGACAGACGGACATGGCGAAACTATAAGGGTTCCTTGTTTACTATGGAACCCTAAAAAGGTAGCACACATGAAAGAAGTAATAAAAAAAAATACCCGAGAAAATAATACCTTGAAAAAAGAGTGTACCTGTCGCCAAACGGCCGGACATACTATTATATTAATATTATATCAATGGTTTTCTCGTTTGGCATAGTTAAACCCAGTACGTAGGTACGCATCTGTGTCCAAGTTTCCCCTCGTCGTCGGTGCCGCATCGATATCACTTTATATTTACTACTGTGTCGACATCCAGACAGGTCAATAACTAGGGTGAGGCGGAGGGGCGCGCGGTGCGGGGTGAGGGACGGAGCGCTGTGCGTTAACCAACCGCGACGGTGGCTCCACTGCACACTACATGGCCCAGTTTGGGAAACCTATTCAGTGTTAACTCCCGCTAAACTGAAATATAAGTTACTAAATTATGGTCCATGCGTCGTGTTCTGTCTTTCGTTGTTTGTCTACAGCTTATAATAATAAAGAATTTATATTTGATCAGTTTCCCAGAGCTGAGGACAGCTAAGCGATCACTGTTTGTTGTTTTGGCGTTACATAACACATGGAGTATTAGGCTCCTGTCCCACCGCTGGAAATTAAGGGCAAAACCTCAAATTGCTTAACATGATTCTCCGTTATATAGAAATACTGCAGCATTAATATTTTGAATTAATGTTAAAGTTGAGGATTAATTTTAAGTACTATATTAGACGAAAACACGATTCCATAAAATTTTCTCTATAGAAAAAAAAATCCAAAGTTACCTCCAAACAGCTGCTAGCTGGTGTTAAAAAAATACTTCAAATTATTTCATGAAACTTTGCAACTGAAGTAACCATAAAGTAGCGACTCAATTTTTTTTCTTAATTACCTTTATTTCGCCGTAAAAAGCAATTACCTAAACTATTGGCACCTTGGAGTTGCCAGGACCCCACTCCGTCTCACTCTCACTCAGTCCGCGAACAATTTGATAAAAAGTGAATTTGAGCTGAGGTAGTATGGGCTCTTAACGAAAAGCGAAAGCGAGTATAGCTAGCAACTCAAAACGAGTTGGCGAGCAACGAGCAGCGATTACACGCATAGTAATATGCACCACTACCAAGCGTCGAGTCTCTCGGCGAGTGTTCTGCCCGCCAAGCGACTATTGCTGAGCGAGTATTCTCTTTGATAGCTCTTGTCGTTGTGACAAACGAGTACTCGCTGGAGGTGTGAACAGTCAGCGATCAACTAGTATATTTTTACTTACACGGGATATCGGGACATAGGTACAATCTTTTGTACCTTTCTTAAACGACATAATCGTTGTTATCTATTCGCTTCCTCGTTGGCGGTGGGACAGGTACCTTAGAGCGAGATTGTCACAGTGTGTGATAGAGACGACGACGCTCTACATGGGCAAACTTTTTCTGACACTTGAGCGCTATATTGACCGCGTATTGTAGAACAATTTGGTGTGTAGGATATTATATTACAATGAGGAGATAACAATACATGACAAAAGTATTTTGGAACTATCAAAAACTCCTAGTACTTATCGAAATTAAAAAAGTGATATCTTTCAAACAAACTTAGCAATTATGGGCCGACTATGACTTTTGCCAATCTTTGGACTAGCTATAGCACAGTCTATACAGGGTTATTGGTAAAACACCAACAACCTTTTAAGGGGTCATTGTATCACTCTATCAGTAATCACGAATAAAAAATCTGCTGTTCCCTATATTTATGTTCGCATAACTCGTCAAAATGCAGGGAACAGCTGATCTTTTTTTAATGATTTTAATTTGGTCCCATAGTAAAAGTGGTTCATAATGAGTAATACAATGACCCCTTAAAAGGTTATTGCTGTTTTACCAATAACCCTGTATTTATGTACATCATACAGTCGTCCGACGAAGACGTCTAGACAGGGTAATCGAGTGGGGCGAGACGGGGGAAGCGCGCTCCCGAACTGCTTACGCTACCGTGTTAGTAGTTCGGGAGATAACTTTATATCTATGTAGGCTATCGTGTTGAATTTATTATTGTTTTAATTTATTTATAATAATTAAAATGGTGCATACAACGTGTGTTGTTAAAGATTGCAAGTCGTTATCTTACATTACTAAAGAACTGCGATTTCATCAATTTCCGCGCACGGATGAAAGGTAAACAAACCAGTATTGTTTATGAACCTTTTGTTTAAGCGACTAGGTTATTCCATTTTTACACCATTTACAATCAAACTACACTTCACTAAGTGCACACATGTTTACGAAACCGGCCTCACGTTACTGTTCACAGCGCTCTGTCTTGGTTTTTTATTTGGTCTGAGGACGGAAGTAAAAATTCTTGTCGCAGAGCATGAGTGTTTCGAAGTTAACGCGGACATTCATTCTTTGAATAAAATTATATGGGTGTCAATTTCGAGATTTCTCGGGGTGATATGATTATTCATGAAAATGGTATCAATGGTATAAAATGGTTCCGTCGTCAACAAGGAACCCTTATAGTTTTGCCATATCCGTCTGTCTGTCTGTGTGTCCGTCTGTCCACGGCTTAGCTTAGAGACTGTTAGAACTAGAAAGCTGTAATTTGGTATAGGTATACATATAAATCACGCCGACAAAGTGGTAAAAAAAACCATGAACAAAATTTTTTTTAGGGTATCCTACACTTAAAGTGGGAACTTTTTTTATTTTCTCGCGATCCCATAGTGTGGGGTGTCGTTGGAAACGTCATTCAAAAATATCGCGAGTTTGTGAAAACCATTTTTGGATTCAGGGATTCGTTTGCGAAATATTAAGCTTTAAAATGCTATGTTTATTTTTGTAAGGAGTCAAGTGCCCCCTCCCCCCTGCCAGCTAAGTTTGAGTTGGTTTTGGATTCGTGAAAAAATTCACGGCAGTAGTATATAACGAAATTAAAAGGAAAACCATCAGAGCTAAGTAGGCTGTGCAGGTTAACGAGTAATAATTAACCAACTTTTTGCGGTTTGAAAAACATAATCTCCTATACATTCCGTATGGGAGAACAAGTTTTTCAACTACAATGTTAAGGCCAGGATATTCGAGCGCTGTAGGCATTTAGCGTTACCTCACTCCCCGCGTGGCAAGGCGCGCGAACGCGCAGTTGAAATGAATTCGCTGACCCCGCTGTGCAAAAATTTAGCGGTCACAGTATAAAATAGAATAGTAGGTAATGTTCACTTTGTTTTACGGAATACATGTTAATATTTCGAGTGTTTAGTTTTTAGGGAAATATAAGTAAAGCAGCATATGAATGTATTTTATTACCTACCTACAATTGTTTTTTTTTAATTGTCACCTAATCTCCTTTTCTTTCATGACTGTTACAGCGCTTCCGCACTGCGCTTACGATGCGGTTTTTGTAATTTTTGTGTGGTTTGTAAACTACTGGAAGGATTTTTATAGGAATTTCGATATTCTGTAGCTTTGGTTTTCACCTATGACATGATGACAGGTTTTCACATATGTTTATAACTAAATTATAGTCCACGCGTACGAAGTCGCGGGCACACGTTAGTTATTTATTATTACTTATATACTTTGGACTAAATAAATTCGGATAAATCTAATAACAATATAATACACAATAAATTCTTTATAAGAAATACTAAAATAGATATAATCATTTACTTACAAGCAAATGCTATACAAAAAATTATCAAAAATCACAAATATTCTACGATTTCTGGCAGTAAGCATTTAAGGTAAAACTGTACCAGCTTTGGCTCCATACTTGCAGCCAGAAATTGTCATCTCTTTCTATGCGTTTTGTGTACAAAGGCTCATTTTCACCTGCCTAGATTCTAAGAAGACATATCTACCAATAGTACACTAAACTTACTAGGTAGCGTCATTAGACCCAGTTATTTGCAAGTCAAACAAGGTGTGCCTAGTCGCAGCGGAAAAATGTCGAATTTCTTCATTTCAGTTTAGCATAAATTGTTTTGCTTAAATTTAGGTATTACAAAAGCCCGCCGGTTTATCGATTTTTATCAAGGAAAAATTGTTTGCCGTTTAAATCAACTTTAGCTAAGATGTACCTTCCTATGTAAACTAAACAACAACAAACGTGGGATGTTTCAACAGCTACAATCAACCTTAAGTCACCATCTGAAAAAGAATGTGTGCTTTGTATGGATGAGATGAGTCTGAAATTGAATTTATCCTATAGCACCAAGGAAGATTAAATATAAGGCGTTTATGAAGTAGATAGGCAACAGCAACCTGTTGCTGCAGGATATACTGTTACCTTAATGCTTCGAGGTATAACATCAAAGTGGAAACAACCTCTTGGCTTTTCTTTTATCTCCAGCAGTAAAATTGCTGATCAATTAAAATCATGGATAATCCACTAATGTGAAACGTCTTTTACTGCTTGGATTTAATGTACGAGGTTTCGTTTCAGATCTAGGATCAGATTTTTTTTGCATTTACAAAAACATTAGGGATCTCTAAAGAAAGCTCATGTTTTGAGATTGATGGTCACCTTATTTACTACATATTTGATGTTCCCCACTTAATGAAATGTGTTAGAAATAATTTAATGAATTATGATTTTGAGTTCGATGGCAAAACTGCTCGGTGGGAGGATATAATAAACGTGTATGAACAAGATAAAATTAATCATAATATAATGCGATCGTCGTCTTACAGATTCGCATATACAGACGAATAGTTTTAAAAAACAAAAAGTTCGATTTGCCGTTCAAGTTTTAAGCAATTCTGTGGTAGCAGCTTTAAAAAATTACCCATCATCGGGTACCATTTTTTGAAACCATGAACGAACTCTTTGACTTACTGAATTCAAGCAACATATACTCGCCAAAACCCTACAATAAACCGTATGTTCTACTGCTGTCCAAGAAGAATTGCTAGAAAAATCTGTCTATAGCATGTAACTCTGTTTATAGCATGAAAATTAAAAGAATGGCCGTGATGTTACCAATATCATAAAATTCATAAATGCTTTCAACATAACAATTAATTCACTTCGGCAGTTGTATAACGATATGAAGTCTCAGGGATACATACTCACACGAAGAATTAACAATGATTGCTTGGGAAAATTCTTTGGGCTCGTGAGACAAACTGTTGGAAATTGTCGGGAACCCACTTGCATACAATACACCACAGCATTCCGAAAAAAAAAACTATGTCAGATTCTAAATTTGTCCGATACTGCAAACTGTACCGAAGACTTCGACAGCATACTAACACAGCTCGTAGAATTTACCAAAAATACACCTCAACCTCAAGTTTTTATCCAGGATTCACCTCAAACACAGACTAAAGAGATTCTTAGAAGTGGTATTGTATTTTGTTTTTTTAGTAATGTGCAGAATAAACAGTTTTTCTTTCTTTTCTTCTTTCTTTAAAAGTACCTACGACATTCCGGAAAAAAATGCATTCTACTATATCTGCGGTTATTTGTTGCGAAGGTGTGTTGAAAGACATCGATGCCTATCGATAATAATTAATTACGCCTCATCATATACAGACGAAGCAAATGAGAAAAAATTATACATTCGTCTGAGAGCATAAAATACTAGCCGTGATCGCTTCGGAAGACTACAAGTCCCTCCGGGTGATTTTGTGGATTACATCCATAGCTTGGAAACAAAATTGATGTCGATTTTTAGTTTTTCTGGAAACAACATTGGATCTAAATTGTTTGTACATTTGATTCAAATATAATTCAACACCAAACCATGTTCATGCTTCCCAATATTTTTTTTGTTAAAATTATTCATTACGATGAGGATTTTTTATATAGTTAAGTTCAAAAACAGAAATTTTAAATCCAGTAAATCTAAAGGTGTATCTACAGTTACAGTTTCATGTATAAGCGGCTGGTACACAAAAATATGATCTTTTTAATAATTGTTTATAATTTGGTTTTCCTGCACCAATGATTTGCCATTGCTAAAGTACCAATATTAAGAATTAAGCTTGTATATTTCGTAATGTTGATTGTACCGGATTTATACTAATAAGGACTTATTATTCAATAATTAAATATTTCATATGATTTTTATGACGATGATTTATCTCCATTAATATTGTAAATAAAATTTCAATTTTGGATTTTCGAGTATCTCGGCAGTCAAACCGAGTTATTCGACCGAAAACGAGTACTTACAAAATTGTCGAGTGCCTACTGGGTAATAAACTAGTACTCGGCACATCTCTACTGACCACACTGTTTTGTACCAATAAAAGTTTTTTTTCGTAAAAGTAGTTTTTATTTATTGTTGATATCTACGTTTTATATGTTAAATGGTCTGCCAGCGACATTACTTGTGTTGTACAACACAAGTAATGTCGTTGGCAGACCATTTAAAACCACCCCCTGCACAGTTAACCCTGTTATCATTGTGTCAATCGAGCTGATAAAACGAACACAGTTTAATACCCTGTATTAAACGTCACAATACGATCCAATTTTGTGTTTAGAATAATATCTTTAGTACTTAATTAAAAGGCTATGAAGTTTGAAGTTTAAAAAAAAAAACCTTTTTTTACAGAACCAAGACTCCCCTTCAAGTGGCAATGAAATCAACGTATTTTGTCCAAAATGTAACACGGAAGTACCTCACACTGCAGAAGGAATACAAGAGGTACCTCCATACCAACATAATACGTACAATGTAAAAGGTCATATCAATTCCTCGTCATCAACATCACCTACCTAGTGGCCTAGTCTTTTCCCAACTATATCGGAGTCGGCTTCCAGTCTAACCGGATGCAGTTAAATACCAGTATTTTACATGGAGTGACTGCCTATCGGACCTCCACAACCTAGCTCCACTCACAACCGGTGTTGCCAAGGGGTATCGTTTTACTGGGTAACAGTCGTGTTACTGAATACTGGGTAACACGATACCCCTTGGCAAGACTGGTTGTCAGACTTTCGGGCTTCTAACTACCCATAACGACTGACAAAGATTAATAAATTAATGATATCCGGGACCAACTGCATAACGTGCCTTCCGAGGCATGGAACGGTCTCGGTATGTAATGGATGGTCACCCATCCACAAACTGACCTCGGAAGCGGTTGCTTAACCTTGAAGATCGACCCGTGTGGCTGTTGTTATTTAGCCACGAGCCATAGGAACACTTACAGACACGAAAGGCCAGTTTGTTTTTGTTAATATTTATTATAGATTGCATTCACAATAATGTATTAATATTTCCTCAGGATCAAATAAAACTACTCGTCACAAAAGTGTACCATTACTTCGAGCACGAGTATGAAGAATTAAGGAAGATGTATGGAGATCTGGACCTGAGTCCTCTGTCGAGGTTCAGGCAACGGACTGCGCTGGCCACCGGAGTGACTGAGACGACGGTACTTCAGATACTGAAGGAGGAAGAGGGACGGAATGCAGACAAGGGACAGGAACCGCCTAAGAAACGACGCATAGCTCGCAAGAGGTCTAGACAAACGGACCGGTATGTATTATCACTGTGTTACTGTATTGTTTAACAGCACACAATCGCTCCTGTGGGCTATTGAACCTATCACAACTCAGGAACCTCTAGACGAAACGGCAAGTAAAGTTGTCGCCATTGACAGATGGAACCACTAATCCTGCATCGCGCAAAGAAAGTTTGACGCTAAACTTCGTTTGGAGGCCTATCAGTCCTCATTAGAAGAAGAAGAATGGGCATCACACCTCGTTTCTCTGAGGGCGCTCGGCAGAAGCAATGCTGAATCGATACTTTCCGATCTTATCGCAACTGAATCGCTTCTGTCGCGCGTTGTAAATGCGACAAACATTCAAAAGTAGCGGCAGCGCTTTAACGAAACGCGCTACTCAATCGCTGCAAATAGTCGCCGTGGGCGGTGGATGGCCACCCTAAAAAAATTTTAGCGTAGTAGTCATAATTCTCTGTATCGTTGTTGCGGTAACGGTTATGGTACACATCAATCTACTTTATGTCACACAGTACCAGGACAAGCGTTGAGCTCCTTGAGTTCCGAGTTGAGCTACACGATTAATGACAGATGCTTGCACTGATTGCTCTGAGACGGTTAGTACTTGAAAGCTGTAATTTGACATATGAATACATATTAATCATACCGACAAAGTGGTAAAATAAAATCAAGAAAAATACATTTTTTTGGGGCACCTCCCCTACACGTAAAGTGGGGAAGTTTTTTTTTATCTCATCTACCCCTAAGACTCTAAAGTAAGTTTGTGAAAACCATTTTTGTATTCAGGGATCCGTTTGCGAAATACTAAGCTTTTAACTGAATTTTTTTGTTAGTCATGTCCCCCCCCCCCGCCAGCTAAATAGTTGTACTTGGATTTATGATAAAATCCACAGCAGTAGTATATATAACGAAATTAAAAGGAAGGCTAAGTAGGCTGTACAGGTTAACGAGTAATAATCAAGCAACTTAAATTTGCGTTTGAAAAACATGATCTCCCATACATTCCGTATGGGAGAACATGTTTTTCAACTACAACGTTAAATTTGTTCTTGGGATAAATTCATCCCAACTACGGAACGCGCGCGCGGAACGTGTGCGTGGTCCGACACGCACTTGGTCGTTTTTTTTAAACATGAAGTTGAAAAGTGATCCCGATATCCTATTTACAGAATTAACAATTGCATTTACTTTCATATTTTGTCGTAATTTTCAACATTTCCAACAAAAAAACAACTTTTGAATTTCCTAACCAAATTGTATTTTTGTTTCAGTTCAAGCGAAGAAGATAGTTCGGATTATAATGTCGCCGATGGTGGAGAATCAAGTTTCGTTCAAGTGTGAGTTTGATTTGTTTTGGACCACCATACTAATATTATAATTGCGAAAGTAAAACCTCTCCCTACAGGCGCGTTTTTATCGCGAGATAATAACGCAATCGTTATTGCGATAATGCGTCCCGATTCCTTGCACACAGCTGCGTTTCTATCGTTCGATATTTTGAACGTCTGCGTGTAACCTACACTACAGGACCCCCGCTCACACTACACAGTACTAGCGTTATTAACGCAGGTGTGTGTAAGATCGCATGCGTCCTAATACAAAATTTTCTAAGAACACATGTCGGAATATCGCTGGACGGAGGAACGAAAGCGTCCTACTTCTATTGCGTCGTTATTATCGCAACAGTTTGTAACTTCCTGGCCGTCCTAATACAAAATGTGTTAAAAACAGATATCGCAATAATGATTGCGGTATTATCGCGCGATAAAAACGCGCCTGTTCCCCCACAGGCGCGTTTTTATCGCGTGATGCTTTACTCTGCCTGCTACCTTTCCACGTCTAAACCACTGAACCTATCGTTGTTTGACAAATAAGTCCTGCGAACCTGGAGAAGGATACCTCTAGTCTACTTTTCATCCTGGATATTCGCAAAACACATAAACTCCTTTGGTTTAGGTAATTAACTAAAGGTGAACAAATCGTAAAAAGGGTTTGTAGACATAACACTTTCGAGCCTCGGAAGGCAGTTATGCAGTTCCCGAATGTTATTAATTTGTTAATCTTTGACAGCCGTTACGGGTAGTCAGAAGCCCGAAAGTCCGACAACCAGTCTAACCAAGGGGTTTCGTGTTACCCAGTAACTGGGTTGAGGAGGTCAGATAAGCAGTCGCTCTATGTATAATACTGGTATTCAGCATCATCCAGTTAGACTGGAGTTGGCCCCAACATAGGAAAAGGTTACGTAGATGATAATTCACACAAAATAGTGTGATGTCTTTCAGTGGCAGTACAAAAGAGTCGCGAATACACAATAGTTAATCATCACAACGGTAATGTTTTCTCATTGATTGTCTTAGTTGTTTTAGTATATTTATGTGTATTTATTTGT
Organism: Agrochola lota; assembly: GCA_947364205.1. Taxonomy (NCBI): domain Eukaryota; kingdom Metazoa; phylum Arthropoda; class Insecta; order Lepidoptera; family Noctuidae; genus Agrochola; species Agrochola lota. Next base: position 10,165,774 of record OX376235.1, on the reverse strand, counting down.
ACTTATATTTATATATAATTAGGTGTATATATTATATTTATAGTTTTTGATAGATATATGTAAGTATATCTTTATATTTAAATAAATATGTATTCCTCAATTCTCGCTATGGCACCTGCCACTGTTTGTCTCTGCATCACCCAAAGGTTTACTGGTAGAAAATGCCTATTTAAGTCCGCCTCTGTACATTTGTGTGCTTGAAGTATTAAATAAATAAATTATATTTTTTCTTACAGCGCACAAAAAGAGTCTGAGATTGAGACGTTGGTAGTGAAGTTAGAACCTGTTGAATACTACAAGTAAGTTATCCTTATCATCATTCTCTTGCCGTCATCCCAGTTAATGTGGGGTCTTCGCAACATATCTTTTTCTTCCACACTTCTCTATTAGTCGTCATCTCGGTAGTCACCCCTTTTCTATCCATATTATCTTTCGCAAGTTCATCCATCGTTTCTTTGGTCTTCCCCTTCTCTTATAGCCATTCACATTCATTCTCAAAACCTTTTTCACGACATTTTCCTCATTCCTCCGCATCACATGCCCATAGCATCACAATCATTTCCACACAACTTTTCATTCACCGGTTCCACTTTCAGACTTCCTCTAGTGTACTAGGTATTTCTTATTCTATCCATTCGTGTAACACCACACATCCCTCTTAGCATTATCATCTCGGCTGCATGTAATTACCTTTCATTCATATCTTTTGTGGTCCAACATTCTGATCCACACAGGACATCAAGTTTACCTAACACTCTATTTGGAATTGAAAAGTCACATTGATCCTTGATATGACCGAACCGTCATCACATAAACATTTTCTAATAAAGTTTTCTGCACAGCCGGTTAGGTATTTTGGTATTCAATTAACAAAGCATGTATTTTTTTTTCTTTAAAAAAACTGATTATTTTGTTCTTGATTATGCCATATTTATTTATTTTACTAAACCATCCTTTAATGCATATTTTCTATACAAAATAGTTTCGATGTTTCACATCTGCCAGGCGCCCTGCGACGGCTCAATTTTTATTTATTTATTAACATGTAATTTTTTTTTTTCCTAAGTGGATTAGAAAAGAACTATTCTTATTTTTAGAGAGCAACCGCAAAGTGACCCAATTTCTGTAGAAGTAAAGGCAGAACCACCGGATGATGATGTTATGTAAGTAATCTACCTATATTAAAAATACTCTGTGAAGTAATCTCTGTTACCTTTCAGGGTTCCGTAGTAAACAAGGAACCCTTATAGTTTCGCCATGTCCGTCAGTCTATCTGTCTGTCTGTCCGTCTGTCTGTCTCTCCGCGGCTTAGCTCAGATACGGTTAGTAGTAGAAAGCTGTAATTTGGCATATGTATACATTATTATTAATCATGCCGAAAAGTGGTAAAATAAAATCATGAAAACAAATTTTTTTTAGGGTACCTCCCCTACACTTTTGTTAAATAACCGATCTAAACATACCATGGTTAACTGTTGTTACCATAATCTGCATTTTAATGAGCTTGTTCATAAAATAATAAAAACACAAATGAATGAGCAGACCATTGCAGTTCTTTTAGTTGGCAACAGTCTGAGCGTCAGTAAAAGGGACATAGTTAATGGTGTCGACACCCTACTTAAATTAAAATTTGGTAAATTCATATTATGTGCATTGCCATATTCAAATAATTTGTATGCTGAAGAAAATGATTACATTTGTAGTTTAAACAACCTAATGCATATCTTGACATGTCGTCATAGTGACCGTTTATTGTATTTTGATACTAACTTGTTGTACCTATTCATCAGCGGGGGAAACGACTTATGTTTCCAATAAGGTGATACTTCTAAAGATAGGTGGATTTTTTCTAAAATGGGAAGAAAGGGCGAAAACTTTTGATAGGAAGCGATCTGCCAAGTATTGTCTTCGAAGGTTAAGGGGAGGTTCTGCACATTCTACCTGGAGGGCATTAATAGGTGAGGATTTCATTGCTCCTACAACAATCCTAAGGCATTTGGCTTGAATGGCGTCTAGTTTACGAAGCGCCTCTTTATTACAGGGCTCAAGTAAGAATCAACAATAATCCATCACACTTCTGACCAGAGCATTGTACACTAATTTTAGAGTGTATGGGTGGGCTCCCCACCAGACTCCAGATAAAGCCTTTAGGACTGAGACCGAGCGTTCACACTTTTTAATAACATTATTGATGTGATCGACACCCGACATTTTTTTCCTTGATCGGAATAGTTTGACCATCTATGTTAATATGTACCAGGGGGATAAGACGTCTGCGAGTAAAAATAACTGCTGTACTCTTAGGAGCACTCAAAGACAACCCGTGATGGAGTAGCCATTGGTTTAATGAAGATAAAGAGACATTCAAAGATAGAGCGGCATCCTCTATGGAACTGCCAGAGACCAATAATGCAATATCGTCAGCATATTGAAGGATTTTACAATTATAATTTAAGCATGAAGGGAGATCTGAAGTGTAGATATTATATAGTATGGGACTAATTACGGATCCCTGACGTAAGCCTCGCCAGGTCACCCTCTGCTCAGAGTTTTCCCCTGGAATCCTCAGCTGAAGACTGCGGCTTGACAGAATGGTGCAGATGATCTGAATAATCCTAGCCGGTATTCTCAGCTCATGCAGCTTTTGCCTGAGAACGGGGAGGAGGACAGAATCATAAGCAGCTGATATATCTAGAAAAACGGCTACCACAGACTCATCTCTACTAAGGGCCAGTCGGATCTCTGATGTGAGGATACCCACACTATCAGTTGTACCCAGACTTTTCCTAAAGCCGAATTGAGTCGTTGGGAGCAGTTTACTATGTTCAACTAACCATTCTAGACGGTTTTTAATTAGATGTTCAAGAAGTTTAATAAGAATAGACGATAAAGCAATTGGTCGATAAGAACAATGATCACTAGGATCCTTGCCGGGTTTTAATAGAGGAATAACCACTTGAACCTTCCAGGCTGTAGGAATATACCCAGAGATGAAACAAAAATTGACCAAGTCCAGGTAATATTGGTGGCATTTTACACCTGCTTTTGCAATGAAAGAGTAAGGGAATCCATCCACGCCAGGTGCAGAATCCGTAACATAATTAAGAACCGTTTTAAGTTCGTCAAGGAAAAATGGTTTATCAAGAGGATCATTTGAAGTTACAGAGCCTGCAAAGTTTATTTCGTCTACACCAGGAACATAGACTGGGGCGACTTTAGTGAAAAACTGGTACCCCAAATCTTCAGATAAGATGTTCGTGGGAGACGGTTTTAAACTGTTTCTAAAACTTTTCACTCTCTGCCACACCACCGACGCTGGGGTGGATGGACTTAGGGAACTACAAAACGATACCCAGCCTGCTCTCTTCTTTTTTCTATTTAATTTCCTGGACCTAGCCAACATTTTACTGAAGGCGAGAAGGTTATCCAGGTTCATTTCAAGGTTAAAAGTCTCTTCCGCCTCATTCCTGGCCCTGATCATGGTACTGCATTCCCTATCCCACCAAGGCGGAGAAGGGATTTTTCCTGTTGGTGATTTTTTAGGAGGGAAGCAATCATCAGCTGTTGCAGATATGGTGTTGGAAAAACACGTAAAACATTCTTGAGCATTCTCAGCATTGATGGGAGGAGATACGTAGGTCTAAAATTTTCGAATAAAGATCCCAATCCACAGAGTTAAGTTGGTACTTTAGTAAGGGAGGGGAAGTTTTATCAGGGAGAGATTTAGAGGGAATTTCGACTGTGATGGGATAGTGATCACTCCCATAGGTCATATTCAAACGATTCCAAATAAAAAGGCTAGCCATGCTGGATGAGCAAAATGTCAGATCGACACAACTATTACTTTGCCCTAGTCCGGACCTACGTGTGGCACTGCTATTATTAAAAATACACAGGTCAAGATCATCCAACATATCCACTAAACCTACACCAATACTATCGCAAGAATCCGATCCCCACCGGTAGTGATGACAATTAAAATCTCCCATAACAAGTAATGGGCCGTTTACATTACTTAGTAAATTTTTAATTAAAACAAGATCTTCAAAATGTGGGTGTGCAATATAAAAAGAAAAAAGATTTATACCCTCAACCTTAACGGCAACAACATTTATGTTGTCGCCAACGGAGGGTAGAGGGAGTTGGGAGAATAAAACTTTGTTATTGATGAACAAAGCACATCCTCCATATCCATCTAATCTATCATGGCGAACACCACTGAAACACGGGATCCTGAAATTGCTTTCAGAACGAAGCCATGTCTCAGCGATGCCGCAGACTGATGGTTTAAATTTATTAATTAAAAAGAGTAGGTCAGGCTTCCTGGGAGAAATACTCCTCACGTTCCATTGCAGGAATGTCAGGGAATGGAACATTATTTATGTATTGGACTATTGAAGACAGTTTATTGGCAACGTGGTCAGGTAAAGATTGTGCAGGGTTGGCTAATACCGTTATCAGCATATTGGCTATAATATTTAGTATGTGTTCGGGCTTATCAGGAGTACTTGCACCTTCTCTAGGGAAGGCACAACCGTTTTGGGAAGGAGAGAAGGAGTAATCCTGAGTAAGGGCTTGATGAGCCTGCCTATCATAGCTAGGTGAAAGAGGGGCATGGGATTTAGGTTTGAGAAAGACCGTTTTACGGTATGATTTTGGTGTTTGGGGAGCTGGACTGGATTGAGGCGAAGTGGTTGTTGCTTTGAATTTAGGTGAAACTCTTGACACTTCGGCATATGATCGTGAGACTGGAGGAAAAATTTGACTTGCTTCCGCATATGAGACAGATTTCTCGGCCATGAGAGCTTTTATGCCCTTCTGCCGACCCAATTCAGGACAAGCCTTATCATTATCGTAATGATTGCCAGAACAGGATACGCAAATGGCACAGTCAGTAGGAACTTGGCATCCATCACCTGGGTGGTCTTGACCACATTTGAAACAGCGGGGTTGCGAGCGACATACTGTACGCGTGTGACCGAAACGACAACAGTTAAAACATTGAATAGTCGGGTACATATATGTCTCAACCGAAAAAGCAGAATAAAAACAATAAACCCGCTTAGGTAAGATTTGCCCATCGAAAGTGAGAACTATAGTTTGAGTGGGTTTCTACTCAGTAACACCCAGAGAGGTCACCTTTCGGTTCATTCTCCTTGCCTTTATAACGGGGCCGCATCCAACAGGAACCTTGATATTCTCAATGACCTCATCTTCTGTCCATTCATTTGGTTGTTTGGTACTGAGGAATCGAAGCCACAAAATTATTTTGTACTAATGTTTTACTTAACAAGAAGCTATTTGCATCCTGGTGTGACTTGAACTCGACTGACACCCGGTTCCTTCCCAGGCGTTTTACACTACCTAGGAGAATGTTGCTGTAGTTATTTTTAGTTAAAAACATTCCAAATTTAACCGGGTGCAGTACAGTACCTGGGGTTTGGCCATCCTTCAAAGAAACGTGAACAATATAGGGTGGGTTATCCCTTAACGTGTAAGATTGTCTTCCAAATTCTTTTTTGATTAACTTAGGAGGGTTTATTATAGTAGTCGGGGGAGAAGTAGCTAATCTTTTTCTACTTGTCGGTTCGGAGTCCATTGCATTTTCTAGCACATTGTCATTGGGGAGAGAAACCGTTAACACCGGAGTGTATTCAAAGGGATCAGGAGGATCAGGGGGTTTTTTGTTATCCATTATGGATATTGGATAAAATCTTTAAAAAAAATATAAAATTATAGTTAAAACAAACCTTAGGCTAAACTACAAACACAAAGAATAGTCTCGATTGAAGTTCACACTTGTAAAATTACCAAAAATCGAGAAAATTCGTAACACAAACAAAAGCACTTGTATCCTTCACCACTACCCACGAAGAAAACAAACTCTATATAATATATTTCCTGTTATGACCCTGACATAATCATTATGCTTATTTTTTCCACTAGCACTGAAAATGTCATCCTGTAATTTTTTTCCAAAGACCCTGAAATACTCAAACTGTATTTTATTTTTTGTCGAGAATATCCTGTTCCATATTAACCTGTAGGTATAATATTATTGTTCCATTGTCTCTATGAAACTTAACCTAATTAATATTTTAACTGATAATGCGACTAAATGTCACATCCTCAATTATTTTTGCAGTGCAAACGAGACAATCGCATTGAATGAACCTGCTGCTACTAAATGTAAACCAAGAAGAAGTGACGTCACATCCACACAGTAAGTACAGTTTGTCATTTGAGGAGGTACTTTTCTTTTTACACAACATAACGCCTGTAATCCCCGGAGAGGTTAGGCAGAGTTGTACCTATAGTGCAGCCACATTACGCCACTAATGTTTAAGTCTCATGTAATAGGGGTCGAGCCTATTGCCATCAACCGGGCACAAATCCACACTCTGGGCTAGACTTTGCTTTTTAAAGTTGATTATCCCACTTTATTACAAAACAAAGATTATATTTAGACTTTAGAATAGAATTTCATCGAGATATCATCACATATTCACAAACTATAATCGTCGTTACGGGTAAACAGACACTCGAAAGTCTGACAACTAGTCTTACCAAGGGGGGGTACCGTGTTAACCAATAACAGGGTTGTGGAGGTCAGATAGGCAGTCGAACCATGTAAAATACTGATATTCAGACTGGAAACATGTAGTTAGACTGGAAGCCGACCCCAGCATAAAAGGCTGATAAAGTATATTTTTGTGCAGGCAACATACACAAGGCGAATCCTCGACTACGGCGGCCGCGAGTAGCGTTCCACTCACGGACCAATTATACGAGTAAGTACTACATAAGTAAGGCATTGTATTTTGATTTATGGATAGATTTCATGATTGTCTGGCAGTTTTTTTAAGTACTTCATGCGGCCAAATATCCTGAATTTGGTATTATTCGTCAGATCGTTGAGCTCCTTCAGTTCTGAGTTGAGCTACACGATAACTGACACACAGTGACTGGACAGGTTTACTGAAACTTGTGTGGTGTTTTCTTTAATAGACCACCTCATACGTTAACCTACATGGTCCTAATATAATCTGACCATCATAATGTAATTTGTATGGACTTTAAAAGAGACTGTGACCTCTGAGTTTGTTTCAGTGCTTGTTCTCAGAGTCGGTTAAGAAACACCGACCTCATTTGGTTTAAATAAAAAATGACGAGTTAATTTTTATTTTTAACCAATTTACAAAAGAAATGTCATTTAGGTACTTATCATAATTTTTTATAATAAAGTAAAAGTTCTAGTGGTCGCAAGCAAGCGCTACTGCTGAGCATAAGGTACTGTGTTCGATTACCGGGTCGGGTAAAGTGTTATTGGGTTTTTCTATGTGGAATTTCTCAATAGCAGCCCGAAGACTGGATTTGCGCCAGACTAGCCCCCTATTACCTGCACGCTTAGCATGACCACAATAGAAACGGGTTTTGTCGACGGAAGAATAGACAAAATGACAGATCATCATCATCATTTCAGCCGAAAGACGTCCACTGCTGGACATAGGCCTCCCCCAAATGGGGGATTTGTCATAATCGCCACACTTGGCAGACGGGTTGGCGATCGCACTAAGGTGTTAAAATGCATAGAGAACGCTACTGCCCATTCTCTAGTGAGTCCCTTAGTCGCCTTTTACGACACCCACGGGAAGAAATGGGATGATACTATTCTTTACGTCCGGCACCGACGGATGACAGATAAACAATCATAATCTGTCATTTTGTCTATTCTTCTGTCGACAAAACCCGTTTATATGGGGCTGGCGAAATGAGGGTGTACTATAGGTACGCCTCTGCCTAACTCTACGGTGATTTCAGGCGTGATGATATGTTATCTTCTTTGTTTCAGAAGCGGTCTGTTAGAAAGGACTGAAGTTAAATTAGAGAAAATAGAAATAGGAGAAGAAGGATTTAGTTAATTTTTATATTGTCAAATGTATCAAAATTTACCATTATTTTTGGCCTGTACTTTATTTCTTGAGTTTGATGTTAAGAATGAGCAGTTACATCAATATTACTTTGTTTTATGGATAGTACCTACAGTCAGCAACGAAAGTCAGACAACATTTATTTTTTACATTATTGGTCCTGGCTGATTTAAAAAAAATGATGGTCGCATATTTTCATAAGTTTTTTTTTTGGGTTTTTTTTATTGTTTAAGTGCACCGTTGGCCAAATACCTACGACTGACTTATGTCAAAGTCAATTTCATTCCTATGGAAATGTATATTTTACGTTTTCTACTTGTAATAAAAATTAATTTAAGTTTTAATTTTGCTCTGAATAGGTAGATACCATAGACAGCTACAGTCAATGTTTTGTAATTACTTTATTGTTTAGAAGCTAAGGTTTATATTTCTATCTTTTTGACTAATATAGGTACCTACTAATGTTTATTGTTATTACGATTTGCGATTTAAAATATTAACTGTCTATTTCATTGTGAATTGATTGACTGGTTCAATTTGACGTAATAATGTTATATTTTCTTGATAAAACATATAAAATTTTGCGGTGGACTATTTTGTTTTATTTTTCCATCGATGATGTATTTTTTTTCCACTAGTTTACCGCTGCTCCACTAAGGGATCTCGCGCATTAGACGGCTACGACTCCGGCCAGTCGTGGCCGTCTAGTATTGTATGGTCTGCGGCTAGTTGGCCGTTGCCACCAAGTGCGTGATTCGTATCGGTTTCTATAGTTTACCTGGTCACCCAGTCTCGAGACCACTAGTCGTGGTCATGGCCGTCTAGTGCGCGAGATCCCTAAGGCCTGTCTCACCCGCGTCGGCGTGGAAGCGACTATTTTCTCGCTCAAGAAATGTACAAAAGGTTATTAACAGTTGATCGCTGACCGTTCACATCACCGGAGAACTCTGTCAACCATGAAGTTTATTACCACGTTGGCAACAAAACCGCTGTTAAACGACACGCCGAAACGAACACGTTAGTAAGAGAAACGTGGGAAGCAAACGGCCCTACGTGACATTTAAAGGAATTTTTTTGCTACTGCCCTACGTAGGAAAAAATTCATTCTCGTGGCAAAATTATAACAGCACGGTATCGATCGACAGTTAAGCTGTCGGTCCGTGGATGGGTGACCATCCATTGTAATTATATCGAAACCCCTCCTCTTTGGTCCCGGCTGTCATATGTAATTTTTGACAGTCGTTACGGGTAGTCGGAAGCCCAAAAGTCTTACCAAGGGGTATCGTGTACCTACTCAGTAACGTGTGCGTTACTCTAGCAAGAAAATCCCTTCTAGAATGAATTGAGTTCAACGAATAATTAGAGCGCCAAATAACAGAAGGGCAATGCCGATTTTAGTATGAAAGGTGGCGTCTTTTTTTTTTCTTGCGGTCGTCGATCAAATTTGGTTTTTCTACTACAGAATAGTGTAACAAACGAAACTTATTTGACATGCATATCTCTAAACTCAGTCCGAAATGAGATAAAAGAGTTAAAAATTTGTATGATTGTTAGCAATTTTTGACTCCAAGGGTGCAAGGATAACAACTTGTGATAAAATACAATTGACAAGCGACTTCCCGCCAAAAAATATTTTAGTCAAAGAATCTTAAGTTTAAAAAAATATAACATTCGAAATTCAAACATTATTCAGCGTTCTTTTTACGTCATATCGAAGATCAAAAGTAAGAAAAATGGCATCTTTGACTTGACAATGTGTAATTGGGGAGGAGTGCGTAATGCACGGGAGGGGTGTACCGAATATTCAAATATCCATAAACATTTAGCGGCTATCTATTGTGTGGTAACTTAACACTAACCTTGCACCTACATACAAACTTCTAACTCTTATAACTAATTTCGGACTGAGTCTCGAGGTATGCATGTCAAATAAGTTTCGTTTGTTACACTATTCTGTACCTACTAGAAAAACAAGTTTGGTAGATGGCCGCGAGAAACGCCAATTTCAGGCATTGTCCTTTGTGCGTGCTGTCGTTTTGGAAAAAAAAACGGAAAAACGATCCCTGCTGGAGTAACGTTGTTCCAGCAGGAATATTTTATACGAATGACAGGAGAAAGATATAAAGTACCTACTCTGTTTGCAAGATATAGTGATACCTACTCATGATCATGATAGAGATAAGTTATGACTATTTTTATCTGATTGTTGAAACTAAACAAGATGAAAAATGTCATGAATATTAATTTAACCATTGTATAAACTCCAGCACCTAGTGGACGCACTAAAACAATTACAATTCACGTGAACCCTGTTCTAGAATTTGAGAGACCACATAACCACACATACTTATGCGATCAAAAGTGGTAATTTAAATTGAGGCTATTACCACGTATCAGGTAAAATACCTATTATGGGTAGTTTGTTGAGTGGGACTCTGGGAAAATGGGAAGCATTAACAGATAAGTACACTCAACTGCACGGAGACTTGGCCACATTGTATTTAAATATTATATTTAAATACAATGTGGCCAAGTCTCCGTCAACAATATTATTGTCGACGCTGAATTAAGGGTACAAGTGTTTCTTGCTATTAAAACTTAGTAATTAGACAATGACACACAATATTGGGCAAGTTTTCCAAATTAGACCCTTTTGCAGAAAAAAAGGATTTGGAAAGGAAAGGTTTGGACTACCTATCAATTATTTTAAAAACACTATAAAATGAAAAAAGTACCAAATTTCTTAATTGTCTCTACGTTTTAATATCAGGTGTTTCCTCCTCTAGCCTTTTTTTTTTTAGTTTTGGAATTTATCAAATAACTTCTCGGCGTGTCAGACTCTTACTGACTAAAACCCACCCGTGTTCCTTCAGTGTTGCCTGTACGTTGCCAGGGGCCACGGTATCCCTTTCGGACTTTCCCACGACCCCGGCATCCTCCTCTAGCCCTAATAACCGCTTAAGTATACGATCTGGCATGCTTTGAATGATGTCCCGTTTATGCTCTATTGGTTTTAAGTCCAGAATACGTGCTGTCCACTGGAATTTTGTAATGCCAACCTCTTGAAGGTATTCTTCAACGCAACGTGGAACGTGTGGGAGTGCATTATCGTGCAAAAGGAGGAATTGGTCGTTTCCAATGAACCCCGAATATGGTAAAACATATTCTTGAAGGACCTCCTCTATATATCGGGTTAAATAACCAACTCCTTACGAGCATCCGAACTTATTAATTACTCCCCAAACCATTATAGAGGCTCCATGAAAACTAACAGTTTGTGTGGTGGTAATGGGTAGAAACCTCTCTCTCCTTCTTTTCTCTCCTCACTCGCTCCCGACCTTAAGGAGCACGCAAAGTGATTCGACACTCATCTGTGAACAGAGGCCCTAGTGTGAGTTTCTTTTCACCATCTCGATTTTACTCATCGACCGCGTTCGGCGCTCCGATTGGCCCTTTACCAGTGAAGGCCAGTGAAGGGCCAATCACAGCGCCGAACGCGGTCGATGCGTAAAATCGAAGTGGTTAAAATAAACTCACACTAGGCCCTCTGTACCCACTCGAGCCCATTGCTCATGGCTCATGGGTCTAGCTGGCGTGTTCACGCGCGAATTAAAGTCGAGCTACTCGATGTGATTTTGTGATTATGTCTGAGAAGTTCTGGACCGCGTGCTGGTCTACGGGTTTTTGAATTTACTTGCTCCATTCGTCTTCTCACCGTACGTTCATTACATTCACACCTCTTGCGATTTGGAGCCGCTTGCGTATCTCAACAGCGGTAAGGTACTTAGCGGTTTCTTAATATTTCCAGGACTAAACCGGTCGTAGCTTGTTTCTTGTTTACAAAATAATAAAGGCATGTATTTAATGCGGCAACTAAGTAAAATGAATATAGGTTTAAAAAAAAAATAGAGTGGGTACCATATATAATGGGTTGGCAGCTAATAAGGAGTATCGTTATAAGTAATAGGTAGCATATTAATATATCAGTAATAAGCTCCGTTTTAATTTAAACTAGCATCAAATTTTTCTTTTGGGAACAGAATGAATATCTAAGCGGAAACTTAATGGCGAAAACAAAATAGAAAATGGGCATTCATAAATAATATAAATCAGATTCTATTTAAAATTGTTTGTATGAAGAATAAATATAAACTTCGTTTTTCAATCATAATGATAAGTTCGTTCTTGGGATAAATTCATCCCAACTACGGAACCCTTCATTGTGCGTGGTCCGACACGCACTTGGCCGGTTTTTTTCGTAATTTCTTTCATAGTTGAGTAGATATACCTAGTAACTGATTACCACGTACCAAGATCTCTACCTACTACCCGCTCGCCTTGGCGCGTTAATGGCCACTGTTCTCACCTAACCTAATCCAAATGATTCACCCACAATAGAGGGTATCTGGCGCTCGGCGGCCGCTGCCGCGGCACGCTCGCTCCGCTCGCTCGCCTTCACGCGTTAATGGTCACTGTTCTAACCTAACCTAACCCAAAAGCCACCCTACTAACATTATTAGTCGCCAAGTCATTATTTATAGCTCCTCGCCTAATATTTTATTTGACTGGTATAGTTTATTTGCTACCTAAACGCAGCTGCTAGTTTTTAGTTTTTATAACACCTTTAATTTTGAACCTTACATAATATAATAGTCGCGAAAATATTTAATCGCTGGCAAGTTATTTTATTTGTTGCAAACATTAAGTCGACTTTTAAGTTATTAGTCACTCGGAAAATAATAAGCTAAATAATAATGGTATGGTAGTGATTAGTGACGTTTTTCTTCAAGTTATACCAACAGATTACTTTAAGCTTAAATGAACTAGATATGTATTTTAGTTAAGCCACGGCGGGTGAAATAGCTCACGTCCACAGCCACACACTAACTTTGAAATCGCTTGTGACTGCTTGTGACAAATCTGCTGTCGAAATCTGTGTGTTGACGTGAGATTTTGAAATCGCCAGCGATTAACCAAACCAAGGGACCATCCACCTACGTATCTATTTGATATTAATTTCAACTTGATCCTTCCACGCGTTCCCGAGAAAAAGGGTCTTGACAGACTGACAGACGGACGGACGGGACGGACAATAAAGTGATCCTGTAAGGGTTCCCGTTTTTTCCTTTTGAGGCACGGAACTCTAATAATATGGACGTCATTTAAAATTGTTTGCGGAATACCCAATTTATAGAATACATTTATCATCATTCCCAAACAAAATTTTGTTAAGCTACCCATAAAATGTATACTGGGCATTCTGAAGTCATGTCTGTCAAACTATTAGAAACTATCAAAAATAAAATCCACAGTAAATAATTGTCCAATTAATTATTTAAAATAATTTTAAATAGCGAGCGCATTCCGAATTCAAATATAGAAACAATTCAGCGTGAAATTCAAAAAATGAGGTAGGTAGGTACCTATCCCCGTCATATAGGGTCCTGTCTCTTGACTCGTTTCATGTAATGTTCGAAAAACTATTAAAATTACATTAGAAAAGTATAGATCATTATTTTAAGCAATGCTTAATGTATTTAATGCTAACAATTTTATTTAAATTTCCAAGTATCGATTTCTGACATTCATCATATTCGATTAATATAAAAAAAATCGTTTGGCATAATCGTTTTCGCACATCATTACAATAAAAAACAATTATGGTCGGCGATTTTTAACACAAATTGAGTAGTGGTAATGAATATTACGTGTTGTTGGACCTGTGTTCATTTATTACGTTAAGATCTGGGCATTTTCTAGTTGTTTATAATATTTGTCACATTTTAAATCGTATATAAATGTGTATGTATGATATTTGTGAAAAGTAAAAATGTAAATAGAGATGTGTCCCTCACTCATGAGGTGCCTCGTTTGAGGTACTCGTGATCGCAAATTGAAAGAGTTACTCGAATTTCAACATTGAACCAACTCACTCGATCACGCGTCCTCACTTAAAAATTGACATTGACAAAATTGACGCGAGTACTCGCGAGTGAGTATTGAGTGAGCTTAGTGAGTGAATGAACCGACTTTCATAATTGTACAGAATTTATAGAACGAGTTCGGCTCGTGAGGTGAATACATCGACGTACGACTCCTCGCCTCAAATGAGGGGTACCTCTTGAGGACCTCGCGAGGTAAAATGAGGTACTCCCTCAACCTCATATAGAAATGATGAGTTACCCATCACTAAATGTAAACACGCACGTTTGGCGCGTAACTTCGACTTTGGATATCAAAAAACTTCATTACCATTACTTATTTAACTTGAAGAATGGATGAATTAGTCAAATAATTAATTGATGTATTATTCACTGCCCCTGTGGTGGAGTTTGGATGTTCGAAATCCTCAATTTTAATGTTTTTAGTTTTGATCACCACTCTCATCCATTTTGATGCCACTATCGCATTTACGGACCTAAATTTTATAAAGGTAAATTAATTAACTTGCGCGTTTAATATTAAATGCTGTTAACATATGAATTTTATCCAACTCTCCCGGTTGGCAACCCAAACACAACCCCCTTAGAGTCCCAGCGAGACCTATAGGTTACGGCATGTACACGCGGCATTAACCTCTATTTTTACTGTGAAAAGGGCGAATCTGGTCTGTGGGCTGTTTCACTCTATGGCCTGACCGATATCTCGTCGACGTAAATCATTCGCATACAAAAATATTAATGGACAGCACTGCAAAAAAATGTTGAAACTGACAGTTCGTGCACGTCAGACGCGAGTCAAACTAGGGCCGCTCTCCGATTATGAACGTAATCGCTCACAGCGCTGACATCAATATTTGACGTTCCGAGTTAGATATCACGATTATGACAGCTGAGGGCTGTCATCAATTCTGAACGCCTGTGAACGTTCTCACGGTGCTCGCTCAACGTCAAAACTTGTATATCATATTTCTTTATGTTTATACTACACATTTCTTCTTTTTCGTTGGTTAGGTGGCCACAGTAGCCAGAAGCTCAATTTCGAAGATGCCACGTTTGTCTAAAGCTAAGATGCGACTCAAAACATAACAGCACAACTGTCATCTTTGACAACGCTCACCGTGATATTAGTAAAAGGCATGGTCGGCGTTATCGCAAGATGGCGCATGTCATGACGTCATCTATGACGATTCACAATACATCGTTATCGCGCTAAGGCTTATTCGGAACGGCCGTTCAAATCGCTCAAATCGATTACAGCCTAACTCGGAATGCGGGGTAAGCTGGTCTGGCGGTATTTCATTATTTTAAATAGTTTTCTTGTGTAAATAGACGGGAAGTGGTGTTTTTTGGATTACTTAGTAGTTTTTACATCGTGGTGGATAATATTTGCACTAAATAACATCGTATTATACCTATTTTCAACCAACCAAAAACATGTGAGCAAAACTGTCTGTGGAAAAAAATATTATTGTGTTATTTTGAGTGTTGTGTGATTTGTGTATGTAATCGCTGGTAAGTCCATTTATCCTTATCTAAAAATACGTAGTTAGAATATCGTTTTAGACGATATTCTAACTAAAATATACATCGAATCATTTTAGATGAACCAAAATAATATTACGTAAACAAACCGTTAGTACACACGGCTACACCTCAAGCTGTACATTCCAGTTTACGCTGATCTCGCATTGTATAGGATTTTCGTACAATGCGACGTCAGCTTATACTGGAAATGTGTAGCTTTATGTGTAGCCGTGTTTACCTACTCAAAGTCGTAATTTTTTGTGTTTTATTTTCTGTGTTTGTCTGTAAAAAACCCTGTTCTTAGATAACTTATCTATTCATAAAGTACCCTGCAAAATCTCGTATAAATTGGAACAGTAGTTTTATCAGAAATCGTCTTATCACTAACCGGCGCAACGGTCGATAAAAATCTTTATTTATCAATTTTAACAAATGCACACGTCATTTCTAACCATTACAAAGAATCCTTTGTCTAAACACGAACCCAAATCAGTCAACGATAACACCGGAGACGTAAACAAAAAGCTTGAGTGTTTTGTTTATTTACGTGTGGTCGTAAATTTGTCACCGCGGGTGATCGTTCGGTACTTAACGGGTACGGCACGCGCCGCGCGGGGGACTGGCGGCGGCGGTTTGTGTGTTCGGGTCCAATCGGGGGCGCTTCCGAACTGTACGGTTAAAGCCTTTTGATTGGTTGAAAATAGGTAATGCTTGAGTCTTGATCGATGTTCTGTAATACCTATTACATGTCTTCTGTAGTACCTAATACTTAGTCGAGTAGTGATGGGTAACTCATCATTTTTATATGAGGTTGAGGGAGTACCTCATTTTACCTCGCGAGGTCCTCAAGAGGTACCCCTCATTTGAGGCGAGGAGTCGTACGTCGATGTATTCACCTCACGAGCCGAACTCATTCTATAAATTCTGTACAATTATAAAAGTCGGTTCATTCACTCACTAAGCTCACTCAATACTCACTTGCGAGTACTCGCGTCAATAATGTCAATGTAAATTTTTAAGTGAGGACGCGTGAACGAGTGAGTTGGTTCAATGTTGAAATTCGAGTAACTCTTTCAATTTGCGATCACGAGTACCTCAAACGAGGCACCTCATGAGTGAGGGACACATCTCTAATTCAGTACAATTATGAAAGTCGGTTCATTCACTCACTAAGCTCACTCAATACTCACTCGCGAGTACTCGCGTCAATAATGTCAATGTCAATTTTTAAGTGAGGACGAGTGAACGAGTGAGTTGGTTCAATGTTGAAATTCGAGTAACTCTTTCAATTTGCGATCACGAGTACCTCAAACGAGGCACCTCATGAGTGAGGGACACATCTCTATAGTCGAGTGAAAATTGAAGCCACATCGCGGTCCGCGGCTTGTAGGCAAAAGTAATCTAATCGGCACATCACTATATTTCATTCCTTTTATATAATCTGTGCAATACAGATTATAATTGAAAATAAATCATCAAAACCTGTGAACTTACGAGAATTAAAATAGATATAATCAATTGACCTAAAGATTTATCATAATTTCATCGGTTTATTTGTTCATTGAATAGAAATTATACCTATAGAGTTATTAATTTAATCATTAGTAATGTCATATCAATTGTATAGAAACACCACAATCGGTAATACTTTACAAGAAAGCCTTGACGAATTGATACAGGTATGCATTGTTTACACTATTTTGGTAATTAACTGATCCATTTATCTGTTTGTTGCTCAATGTTTGACTATTTTCAGTATGGACAGATAACACCGGCGCTAGCAGTGAAAGTTCTATTGCAATTTGATAAATCTATAAATCAGGCGCTTTCTAACAGGGTGAAGTCAAGACTAACCTTCAAAGCAGGAAAATTAAATACTTATAGGTGAATATTTGACGAGAAATTGCTTTTAAGAAGTACAGTGTAAACTCCATGTAACGTCACTCTATTTAACGACAAACTCCCTTAAGCGTCGAAATCAATTGGCTTTGGTTGGTTTAGCTTGTCTTTCATACAATGTTTCACTCTACATAGCATTACACCCACTCTCAATAACGACAACAATTGAGTAATAAAAAGTACCTTTTAAGTTGCTAAAATTAGTAAAAACTGCGCAGCTGTGTACGATCTATTGTCGCTTTATTATCCTAGCCCGCAATAAACTCGACTGTCGGCATCATGCATACCGAACTTTCTAAGAAATTCGTTCTTTTGTTTACAATTTGGGATTGCTTGTACGTGTAGACTGTTGTTGACCATGACTCATAAGTAGGAGTCATGAAAAATACAACAAAATTACTGGTGCAGCAAAAGACGTCAGACAAAAATAACAGACTATACGCAATAGCGTTCATATAACATTCTTTTTTATGCACATAACTACTAACAATAGTCGGAAATAAACTTTTTCTTTTTCTAATTCTGATGTTTCTTCTCTCCATTTAACGACAACTCTCTATAACGCCATAAAATGCACAGTCCCTTCAGTGTCGCTATATAGAGTTTACACTGTATTTCAGATATCATGTAGCTAATTGAACAATATGTATTTCAGGTTTTGTGATAATGTGTGGACATTCATGTTGAATGATGTGGAATTTCGTGAAGTTCAGGAAGTTGCAAAAGTGGACAAAGTAAAAATTGTAGCATGTGATGGCAAAAGTGAGTTTATCTATTATTGCTTAAGACTTAGAAATATACATTTAAGACTCAATAGGGTCAGAGTTGGTCAACGTCTCTGGCGTTGGCTGCAGACAAGCCAACTCATCTATGAATATGAGTACTGATTCTATTGGTCAGTGAATACAAATGGTGCACATATGTACATTGGCACCTAATATTGCCCAATACTTGGCAATTTCGATAATAGGTAATATGATATTGGTGTTGTGGAAAATTGCTTAGTGTTGCTGAGACAGGTAAGTAATTGATTTAAGATGCTGAACAAATAAGAGAAAAAAAAAGTAAAGGCTATGGTGCTAGTCTAAGTCCAGTGTATTCCAAACCATGTCGGTAGTGTTCATTTTACAGTCACAATGTCATGATTCACAATGATGACTGTTCAAAATTGTCCAATCTCTCATTAAAAGTTGGAGACCAGCCGAGTTTTGTTTTCGTTTTCCAGCCAAGATGTAATACAATGTATTTATAATCTACATTATAATAATAAATGCCATGTGTTTTATTTTGTTTTGTCGGTTGCCTGCAATAGGTCTAAATGATAAATGATTTTATTTCTGTAAGTATGATTGTACAAAACACTTTTTCTTGTCAATAATGTTTTAAAAGAAACATCCAAACAAACTTGAGGTCACAGAACCTTTTAAATTCTAGACATAATTATGGTCAGATCATGTAGATTATTGTCTGAAATGGTCTCACACAGATTTGAGAGGACCTGTCCCGTCAGTGCACTCATTTGTCAGTAATTAAGAAGCTCAGTAACTTAAAAAACAAAAATGCCTAAGGGTTCCTAGTTTTACCAAAGAATCTTCTATGATAACTATTTATTTTTCTAATTTCAGATGTTGAGGAACGAAGATAACCTCTGGGGATTAATTCATATTAGGTTTAATTTAAACACATAATCTTTTGTAATAGATGCTCTGATTTTCTTCATATTGTTATTCCATGCAACCATTTCTGATAAAATTGGGTACCTATAAATAAATTGTATAAGTGGTAATAAGTCTTTTTTTTATTCGGGTATTTGTAGAAAAACACATATTTATTTATGAATGTATTATTTAATATAACATCCTAGAAAAGAAATATTACGTAATATTTATACACGTATTTACAAATCCCTAACCCATGTAAACAGATCTATTATGGAACAAAATGTCTTTAAGATCGATGCAACACCATTGTCATACAAAATTGGCGATAAAATTATGCCCATCAATTAAAAATTCAACCCTTTTCCAGCTTTTTATTCCTCTTTCCAAATAAAATCACGAAATGTGCAATAAAACTACAAAACAAATAAAATATCAAAATATTTTCTAAGAGCATCTTAATACCTAAATCCGTCACCGGCGTCTACTGTGGGCACAATATAATGAGATGTAGAGCCACCACCATGACAGATTCAATATAAATACGTAATTATATACGTGCGCAAGTGATGCGATGATTACATCGTAACTTAAATAACTAAGCCACTACAACATTTATGGCGTTTTTTTTACACTGATTTACCGCTGGCTAAATAAACATATTACACGGCAATATCGATTATAGATTGCAAGTTTTACGAAACAAAAATCCAATTTTGGAATAATTATGCAACAAAAATTTGTGTCATACATAAAGCTGTTGTTGAATATCACAATTAAATCGCTTATTGTCAAGATGTGAAATAAGAAACAGTGGATTCACGCGCAGTAGGTAGGCGGCGAGGTGAGGTCGGCGAGTAGGTCGAGCTCCTCCTCGGTGAGCTGCTCGCGGTGCTTGGGCCAGTCGTCCTGGTGCGTGCGCCGGAAGTCGGCCAGCGCGGCGCGGATGGTCGCGGGCACGGGGTCGGGCGCGGCCGTGTGGCGCGCCAGCTCGGCCAGCACGTCGCGCAGGCGCGCGCCCAGGCTGTAGGGCCGCGACGCCAGGTAGCCGCACAGCCCCAGCACGCCGCAGTGCCGCTCCACCAGCTCCGCGGCGCGGCAGCTGCGCATCAGGGCGCGCAGGGTACCGTCCTCGTCAGGCAGAGCGCGACAGTGCATCAATCCTGTCAAAAGTTTTGCTGCCGATTGACGAACCTGAAATTTTATTAGTTCACTATAAATATTTATGGTGAGGAAGGCCAAAGAAAAGATTGTGTGAGGGATGGATATCAATAAAAAGGGAGTGGATGATATGAGTAACGGTTGACACTGATACTATAAACTAGAAGATGAAAACCATAAATATTTATTCAAGGACACAATCTAAAACACGAAGGATTCCTTACATAAAGTTTCTGTGACAAAATGATCATTTTGTCTTTCTTACCTCCAGTCTTGGATCTCTCATGAGTTTGAGTGCGAACTTCTCTGTGGCGACGGCGCGGTCGACGCGGTCGCACAACATTGGCAGGCCGTAGAACAGCAGCGGCTGAGCGAAGTCAATGCAGGCCAGGCGAGCCCACCACGAGCGACCTGACGTGATACATAATGGATTAGTTAGAGGTTCCGCCCTATCGGGGGCAAAGACTGAAGGTGACGTTACCGTTGAAAAATGAATAATGATGCTTTTGTATAGTACCTAGCCAATCTAGATGTATCATAACGAACGGAAGTTGCATAGTGCAGTTTTCAACGCATTCGGAGCGAGACAAATAATCTAACGGATTACTATCATTTCCAGATTTAAATGGGTTCAGTCAACCGAACTTGGAATATAAAAACCGCGTTGAGTACTTAGGCAAACCAGTGTGCCGTTGTTGGCTTTGCTACTTTTCATGTAAAACTGTTAGTATAGACTTGGTCTTGATGTAAAGAAATGATGAAATAGTAAAGCTTCATACCATTAGCTAGCGTCTCCAGATGCTTAAGCGCTGTATCGAAGGCTGCGCAGGAGTGATGCGCGAGTGCCAACGAGGCAAGTAAGCCGGCTGCTGCGCGAGGCAGTTCGTCGTGCGGCTGTGGCGGGCCTCGCGCGGCAAGGGCGCACGCCGTCGCGACCATCGAATACTGCGTCACTGTGTTCCCGTTGACGCCACGGACTATCACGCCCATGCAGCCGCGTAGGACTGAAAGAGGGGAATAATTGGGCTGAGCAAAACGTCGATCAACGTCTGCCGGGCTAACGTGCGTGCACAACAAGATTTTGTAGTCGCTTTCATGCGACTTTTTCAATTCATATTTACTTTCAGACTTCATCTTGTATGTTACTGACATCGGTGAAGGAAAATATCGAGAGGAAACCTTGACTCAGATAAAAAGTATCCTATGTTCTAATTCCGGTCCTGGTCTACTCATGTGCCAAATTTCATCCAAATCTGTTCAGCCGTTTCAGCATGAAACCGTAACAAACAAACTCACTCTCGCATTTATAATATGATGGATGATGCGAAGACAAGATTTTGTCGTGCTGAGCATGTTGGCTCGGCGGGTGATTTGGAACAATTAGGGCTACGATCGTCAACGTTAGAATATAATAGAAAAGAATAGGTCTTTATTTGCTTAAAATGTAGGTATAGAAAATAAGTTGTTAAATTATGTGTGTGCGGTGTGAGGGCCACTTTGTTAAAACTCTTTGAAAATGTGCTTAGGATTTAGTGAACATTCCCAAAGAATTGTGAAAGTTGGAATCAGATTTTGTGAAAGCCAAATAACCGAGTTATGGACTGAAAAGTTGGGCCTTCAGTTCTCACATAGAGGATTTGAGGGCCCACCTGAACCTGATAAACTATGGACACTACAGAAAAAGTCTTTATGCCAAAATCTAAGCTAATGCCAAACAAAATTTGTGAAAACAAGATACTATCGCAAAATACAGTCCTACTTTGTATATCTTCGTACAAAATGGGCCCTCAATTCTCATACACGTAAAAGTTTATAACGCAAATAAAATGAAATCATTAACTTACAGCTACTGTTTGAAATTATAATGCTACTAAATAAATTGTGAAAATTTGTGATGAACAAGATCAGGTCACCACTTTTTGCTGTTTGAAAGTTATGTCCTCGATCAAATTCGGGCCCTCAGTCCTCCATTTCTTTTGTTTTCGTTTTATTACGCGTATCGTATGAAAGATTAGACAAATACAAAATTGTCTCTATTTGTGAAAAAAATTGTGCAACAAATTGGTGTCATTTGTTACAAATAAGAATCAAGATAAAACTACAAATCTTAATAGATTCCGAAATCAACTATTTTTTAATTGTGTATGTGATTATTGTCATTAGTTACTTTGGAACGAACGATATTTCAAGCAAAAATGATTTGGGTAACAGTAATTTTTTTGCCGCAAGCAGAAGATATATGCAAACGTTTAAACGTTTGCATATATCTTCTGCTTGCGGCTTCCATGTTAACTGACTGTCAATTATGATTCCTAAAAATGTTGTACTGTTAACGTTGCCTTAGTAGCCTAGGTGTGTTACCAGTAGTGAGCAAGTTGAGCGCCCGCGCATGGTCCTGCGGCGCGTGCGCGGCGCCGTCGCCGGCCAGCTGCAGCGCCGCCTGCAGGCGCGCCGCCAGCCGCCGCCCCGCCCTCCGTGTCCGACGTTAACGTTGCCTTAGTAGCCTAGGTGTGTTACCAGTAGTGAGCAAGTTGAGCGCCCGCGCATGGTCCTGCGGCGCGTGCGCGGCGCCGTCGCCGGCCAGCTGCAGCGCCGCCTGCAGGCGCGCCGCCAGCCGCCGCCCCGCCCTCCGTGTCCGACGTTAACGTTGCCTTAGTAGCCTAGGTGTGTTACCAGTAGTGAGCAAGTTGAGCGCCCGCGCATGGTCCTGCGGCGCGTGCGCGGCGCCGTCGCCGGCCAGCTGCAGCGCCGCCTGCAGGCGCGCCGCCAGCCGCCGCCCCGCCCTCCGTGTCCGACGTTAACGTTGCCTTAGTAGCCTAGGTGTGTTACCAGTAGTGAGCAAGTTGAGCGCCCGCGCATGGTCCTGCGGCGCGTGCGCGGCGCCGTCGCCGGCCAGCTGCAGCGCCGCCTGCAGGCGCGCCGCCAGCCGCCGCCCCGCCCTCCGTGTCCGACGTTAACGTTGCCTTAGTAGCCTAGGTGTGTTACCAGTAGTGAGCAAGTTGAGCGCCCGCGCATGGTCCTGCGGCGCGTGCGCGGCGCCGTCGCCGGCCAGCTGCAGCGCCGCCTGCAGGCGCGCCGCCCTCCGTGTCCGACGTTAACGTTGCCTTAGTAGCCTAGGTGTGTTACCAGTAGTGAGCAAGTTGAGCGCCCGCGCATGGTCCTGCGGCGCGTGCGCGGCGCCGTCGCCGGCCAGCTGCAGCGCCGCCTGCAGGCGCGCCGCCAGCCGCTGCCCCGCCCTCCGTGTCCGACGTTAACGTTGCCTTAGTAGCCTAGGTGTGTTACCAGTAGTGAGCAAGTTGAGCGCCCGCGCATGGTCCTGCGGCGCGTGCGCGGCGCCGTCGCCGGCCAGCTGCAGCGCCGCCTGCAGGCGCGCCGCCAGCCGCCGCCCCGCCCTCCGTGTCCGACGTTAACGTTGCCTTAGTAGCCTAGGTGTGTTACCAGTAGTGAGCAAGTTGAGCGCCCGCGCATGGTCCTGCGGCGCGTGCGCGGCGCCGTCGCCGGCCAGCTGCAGCGCCGCCTGCAGGCGCGCCGCCAGCCGCCGCCCCGCCCTCCGTGTCCGACGTTAACGTTGCCTTAGTAGCCTAGGTGTGTTACCAGTAGTGAGCAAGTTGAGCGCCCGCGCATGGTCCTGCGGCGCGTGCGCGGCGCCGTCGCCGGCCAGCTGCAGCGCCGCCTGCAGGCGCGCCGCCCTCCGTGTCCGACGTTAACGTTGCCTTAGTAGCCTAGGTGTGTTACCAGTAGTGAGCAAGTTGAGCGCCCGCGCATGGTCCTGCGGCGCGTGCGCGGCGCCGTCGCCGGCCAGCTGCAGCGCCGCCTGCAGGCGCGCCGCCAGCCGCCGCCCCGCCCTCCGTGTCCGACGTTAACGTTGCCTTAGTAGCCTAGGTGTGTTACCAGTAGTGAGCAAGTTGAGCGCCCGCGCATGGTCCTGCGGCGCGTGCGCGGCGCCGTCGCCGGCCAGCTGCAGCGCCGCCTGCAGGCGCGCCGCCAGCCGCCGCCCCGCCCTCCGTGTCCGACGTTAACGTTGCCTTAGTAGCCTAGGTGTGTTACCAGTAGTGAGCAAGTTGAGCGCCCGCGCATGGTCCTGCGGCGCGTGCGCGGCGCCGTCGCCGGCCAGCTGCAGCGCCGCCTGCAGGCGCGCCGCCAGCCGCCGCCCCGCCCTCCGTGTCCGACGTTAACGTTGCCTTAGTAGCCTAGGTGTGTTACCAGTAGTGAGCAAGTTGAGCGCCCGCGCATGGTCCTGCGGCGCGTGCGCGGCGCCGTCGCCGGCCAGCTGCAGCGCCGCCTGCAGGCGCGCCGCCAGCCGCCGCCCCGCCCTCCGTGTCCGACGTTAACGTTGCCTTAGTAGCCTAGGTGTGTTACCAGTAGTGAGCAAGTTGAGCGCCCGCGCATGGTCCTGCGGCGCGTGCGCGGCGCCGTCGCCGGCCAGCTGCAGCGCCGCCTGCAGGCGCGCCGCCAGCCGCCGCCCCGCCCTCCGTGTCCGACGTTAACGTTGCCTTAGTAGCCTAGGTGTGTTACCAGTAGTGAGCAAGTTGAGCGCCCGCGCATGGTCCTGCGGCGCGTGCGCGGCGCCGTCGCCGGCCAGCTGCAGCGCCGCCTGCAGGCGCGCCGCCAGCCGCCGCCCCGCCCTCCGTGTCCGACGTTAACGTTGCCTTAGTAGCCTAGGTGTGTTACCAGTAGTGAGCAAGTTGAGCGCCCGCGCATGGTCCTGCGGCGCGTGCGCGGCGCCGTCGCCGGCCAGCTGCAGCGCCGCCTGCAGGCGCGCCGCCAGCCGCCGCCCCGCCCTCCGTGTCCGACGTTAACGTTGCCTTAGTAGCCTAGGTGTGTTACCAGTAGTGAGCAAGTTGAGCGCCCGCGCATGGTCCTGCGGCGCGTGCGCGGCGCCGTCGCCGGCCAGCTGCAGCGCCGCCTGCAGGCGCGCCGCCCTCCGTGTCCGACGTTAACGTTGCCTTAGTAGCCTAGGTGTGTTACCAGTAGTGAGCAAGTTGAGCGCCCGCGCATGGTCCTGCGGCGCGTGCGCGGCGCCGTCGCCGGCCAGCTGCAGCGCCGCCTGCAGGCGCGCCGCCAGCCGCCGCCCCGCCCTCCGTGTCCGACGTTAACGTTGCCTTAGTAGCCTAGGTGTGTTACCAGTAGTGAGCAAGTTGAGCGCCCGCGCATGGTCCTGCGGCGCGTGCGCGGCGCCGTCGCCGGCCAGCTGCAGCGCCGCCTGCAGGCGCGCCGCCAGCCGCCGCCCCGCCCTCCGTGTCCGACGTTAACGTTGCCTTAGTAGCCTAGGTGTGTTACCAGTAGTGAGCAAGTTGAGCGCCCGCGCATGGTCCTGCGGCGCGTGCGCGGCGCCGTCGCCGGCCAGCTGCAGCGCCGCCTGCAGGCGCGCCGCCAGCCGCCGCCCCGCCCTCCGTGTCCGACGTTAACGTTGCCTTAGTAGCCTAGGTGTGTTACCAGTAGTGAGCAAGTTGAGCGCCCGCGCATGGTCCTGCGGCGCGTGCGCGGCGCCGTCGCCGGCCAGCTGCAGCGCCGCCTGCAGGCGCGCCGCCAGCCGCCGCCCCGCCCTCCGTGTCCGACGTTAACGTTGCCTTAGTAGCCTAGGTGTGTTACCAGTAGTGAGCAAGTTGAGCGCCCGCGCATGGTCCTGCGGCGCGTGCGCGGCGCCGTCGCCGGCCAGCTGCAGCGCCGCCTGCAGGCGCGCCGCCAGCCGCCGCCCCGCCCTCCGTGTCCGACGTTAACGTTGCCTTAGTAGCCTAGGTGTGTTACCAGTAGTGAGCAAGTTGAGCGCCCGCGCATGGTCCTGCGGCGCGTGCGCGGCGCCGTCGCCGGCCAGCTGCAGCGCCGCCTGCAGGCGCGCCGCCAGCCGCCGCCCCGCCCTCCGTGTCCGACGTTAACGTTGCCTTAGTAGCCTAGGTGTGTTACCAGTAGTGAGCAAGTTGAGCGCCCGCGCATGGTCCTGCGGCGCGTGCGCGGCGCCGTCGCCGGCCAGCTGCAGCGCCGCCTGCAGGCGCGCCGCCAGCCGCCGCCCCGCCCTCCGTGTCCGACGTTAACGTTGCCTTAGTAGCCTAGGTGTGTTACCAGTAGTGAGCAAGTTGAGCGCCCGCGCATGGTCCTGCGGCGCGTGCGCGGCGCCGTCGCCGGCCAGCTGCAGCGCCGCCTGCAGGCGCGCCGCCAGCCGCCGCCCCGCCCTCCGTGTCCGACGTTAACGTTGCCTTAGTAGCCTAGGTGTGTTACCAGTAGTGAGCAAGTTGAGCGCCCGCGCATGGTCCTGCGGCGCGTGCGCGGCGCCGTCGCCGGCCAGCTGCAGCGCCGCCTGCAGGCGCGCCGCCAGCCGCCGCCCCGCCCTCCGTGTCCGACGTTAACGTTGCCTTAGTAGCCTAGGTGTGTTACCAGTAGTGAGCAAGTTGAGCGCCCGCGCATGGTCCTGCGGCGCGTGCGCGGCGCCGTCGCCGGCCAGCTGCAGCGCCGCCTGCAGGCGCGCCGCCAGCCGCCGCCCCGCCCTCCGTGTCCGACGTTAACGTTGCCTTAGTAGCCTAGGTGTGTTACCAGTAGTGAGCAAGTTGAGCGCCCGCGCATGGTCCTGCGGCGCGTGCGCGGCGCCGTCGCCGGCCAGCTGCAGCGCCGCCTGCAGGCGCGCCGCCAGCCGCCGCCCCGCCCTCCGTGTCCGACGTTAACGTTGCCTTAGTAGCCTAGGTGTGTTACCAGTAGTGAGCAAGTTGAGCGCCCGCGCATGGTCCTGCGGCGCGTGCGCGGCGCCGTCGCCGGCCAGCTGCAGCGCCGCCTGCAGGCGCGCCGCCAGCCGCCGCCCCGCCCTCCGTGTCCGACGTTAACGTTGCCTTAGTAGCCTAGGTGTGTTACCAGTAGTGAGCAAGTTGAGCGCCCGCGCATGGTCCTGCGGCGCGTGCGCGGCGCCGTCGCCGGCCAGCTGCAGCGCCGCCTGCAGGCGCGCCGCCAGCCGCCGCCCCGCCCTCCGTGTCCGACGTTAACGTTGCCTTAGTAGCCTAGGTGTGTTACCAGTAGTGAGCAAGTTGAGCGCCCGCGCATGGTCCTGCGGCGCGTGCGCGGCGCCGTCGCCGGCCAGCTGCAGCGCCGCCTGCAGGCGCGCCGCCAGCCGCCGCCCCGCCCTCCGTGTCCGACGTTAACGTTGCCTTAGTAGCCTAGGTGTGTTACCAGTAGTGAGCAAGTTGAGCGCCCGCGCATGGTCCTGCGGCGCGTGCGCGGCGCCGTCGCCGGCCAGCTGCAGCGCCGCCTGCAGGCGCGCCGCCAGCCGCCGCCCCGCCCTCCGTGTCCGACGTTAACGTTGCCTTAGTAGCCTAGGTGTGTTACCAGTAGTGAGCAAGTTGAGCGCCCGCGCATGGTCCTGCGGCGCGTGCGCGGCGCCGTCGCCGGCCAGCTGCAGCGCCGCCTGCAGGCGCGCCGCCAGCCGCCGCCCCGCCCTCCGTGTCCGACGTTAACGTTGCCTTAGTAGCCTAGGTGTGTTACCAGTAGTGAGCAAGTTGAGCGCCCGCGCATGGTCCTGCGGCGCGTGCGCGGCGCCGTCGCCGGCCAGCTGCAGCGCCGCCTGCAGGCGCGCCGCCAGCCGCCGCCCCGCCCTCCGTGTCCGACGTTAACGTTGCCTTAGTAGCCTAGGTGTGTTACCAGTAGTGAGCAAGTTGAGCGCCCGCGCATGGTCCTGCGGCGCGTGCGCGGCGCCGTCGCCGGCCAGCTGCAGCGCCGCCTGCAGGCGCGCCGCCAGCCGCCGCCCCGCCCTCCGTGTCCGACGTTAACGTTGCCTTAGTAGCCTAGGTGTGTTACCAGTAGTGAGCAAGTTGAGCGCCCGCGCATGGTCCTGCGGCGCGTGCGCGGCGCCGTCGCCGGCCAGCTGCAGCGCCGCCTGCAGGCGCGCCGCCAGCCGCCGCCCCGCCCTCCGTGTCCGACGTTAACGTTGCCTTAGTAGCCTAGGTGTGTTACCAGTAGTGAGCAAGTTGAGCGCCCGCGCATGGTCCTGCGGCGCGTGCGCGGCGCCGTCGCCGGCCAGCTGCAGCGCCGCCTGCAGGCGCGCCGCCAGCCGCCGCCCCGCCCTCCGTGTCCGACGTTAACGTTGCCTTAGTAGCCTAGGTGTGTTACCAGTAGTGAGCAAGTTGAGCGCCCGCGCATGGTCCTGCGGCGCGTGCGCGGCGCCGTCGCCGGCCAGCTGCAGCGCCGCCTGCAGGCGCGCCGCCAGCCGCCGCCCCGCCCTCCGTGTCCGACGTTAACGTTGCCTTAGTAGCCTAGGTGTGTTACCAGTAGTGAGCAAGTTGAGCGCCCGCGCATGGTCCTGCGGCGCGTGCGCGGCGCCGTCGCCGGCCAGCTGCAGCGCCGCCTGCAGGCGCGCCGCCAGCCGCCGCCCCGCCCTCCGTGTCCGACGTTAACGTTGCCTTAGTAGCCTAGGTGTGTTACCAGTAGTGAGCAAGTTGAGCGCCCGCGCATGGTCCTGCGGCGCGTGCGCGGCGCCGTCGCCGGCCAGCTGCAGCGCCGCCTGCAGGCGCGCCGCCAGCCGCCGCCCCGCCCTCCGTGTCCGACGTTAACGTTGCCTTAGTAGCCTAGGTGTGTTACCAGTAGTGAGCAAGTTGAGCGCCCGCGCATGGTCCTGCGGCGCGTGCGCGGCGCCGTCGCCGGCCAGCTGCAGCGCCGCCTGCAGGCGCGCCGCCAGCCGCCGCCCCGCCCTCCGTGTCCGACGTTAACGTTGCCTTAGTAGCCTAGGTGTGTTACCAGTAGTGAGCAAGTTGAGCGCCCGCGCATGGTCCTGCGGCGCGTGCGCGGCGCCGTCGCCGGCCAGCTGCAGCGCCGCCTGCAGGCGCGCCGCCCTCCGTGTCCGACGTTAACGTTGCCTTAGTAGCCTAGGTGTGTTACCAGTAGTGAGCAAGTTGAGCGCCCGCGCATGGTCCTGCGGCGCGTGCGCGGCGCCGTCGCCGGCCAGCTGCAGCGCCGCCTGCAGGCGCGCCGCCAGCCGCCGCCCCGCCCTCCGTGTCCGACGTTAACGTTGCCTTAGTAGCCTAGGTGTGTTACCAGTAGTGAGCAAGTTGAGCGCCCGCGCATGGTCCTGCGGCGCGTGCGCGGCGCCGTCGCCGGCCAGCTGCAGCGCCGCCTGCAGGCGCGCCGCCCTCCGTGTCCGACGTTAACGTTGCCTTAGTAGCCTAGGTGTGTTACCAGTAGTGAGCAAGTTGAGCGCCCGCGCATGGTCCTGCGGCGCGTGCGCGGCGCCGTCGCCGGCCAGCTGCAGCGCCGCCTGCAGGCGCGCCGCCCTCCGTGTCCGACGTTAACGTTGCCTTAGTAGCCTAGGTGTGTTACCAGTAGTGAGCAAGTTGAGCGCCCGCGCATGGTCCTGCGGCGCGTGCGCGGCGCCGTCGCCGGCCAGCTGCAGCGCCGCCTGCAGGCGCGCCGCCCTCCGTGTCCGACGTTAACGTTGCCTTAGTAGCCTAGGTGTGTTACCAGTAGTGAGCAAGTTGAGCGCCCGCGCATGGTCCTGCGGCGCGTGCGCGGCGCCGTCGCCGGCCAGCTGCAGCGCCGCCTGCAGGCGCGCCGCCAGCCGCCGCCCCGCGCGCGCGCCGCACGCGCCGCCCTCCGTGTCCGACGACTCGCCGCCCTCCGCCGCCTGAGGACATACTATATTTAAGGAGATTTGCAGATCAGTGTTAGGGGGTGTATGTTGATCAGAATACGATTCGCGACCATAACAAATGTGTATTTATATAATTAAAACCATTAAACTCATCGATACGACTCTCTAAGTTCAGCTACGAAAAGCGACTTTAATTCACCTGTGGCGCGTCTTCGTTGGCTTGCTCGTGGTGCTGGTCGGGCGACAGGCGCGCCACGTCCACGTCGCGCACGTCCCGCACGTCGCGCACGGCCAGCGACACGATGGAGTGCAGTGCGCGCGTGGCGGCGCTACAGTCCGCGGGCTCGTCGCGCGGGCTACACTGCATGGCCGCGGCTGATGCTGCGGTCTTTATCACTGAAATTACGAATTTATTTTAATGCGACTGTTGGTTAATAATACCGCGAGTAATCGGAAAACTCGAATCTGTTTCATTGACACAGCCACATCACATACATTTCACTTAACAGGTATTATTACACTACACTGATTCAGGAATTGAGGGAGTACAACCTAATCCTAGGGGCCCTTACTTTTATTAAACCTCCCCTATTAAGTTCCCTGATTCAGTGTAGTGTAATACCTGCATTATGCTTAGTGTAATACCCGCATTATGCTTGAAACAATCTTTGTAACTAAAAGACTAAGCACATGGCATGCATATCGTTCACCACAATATATTTACTGCCTTGAAATTAATTTGATATACTAACTAAACTAAAACAGACCAGTTTATTTCATTTTACTTTATAAAAGAGCTGTACCCAGTGTGGCTAATAGGGATGATGCCTGGGTAAAAAAAATGAAATTCTAATAAGTCCGTCAGTCAGATAATAAAAAAATATTAGACACGTATTTTTTGCTTTATCATATTAATAAAAAATTACTTAGATAAAACGCATTTTAAGTTGGGGAGTGGGGGTCGATACGTCACTAGTACGTATAAAATCTACATACTCGTGACTTCATGTCACATTTTACCGCAAATTATCGCCGTAATCTTTAGAATACGTAAAAAAAGAAAAAAATACGTGTACAAGTTTTTTTTATAATCTCAAAGACGGACTAAAAAAACATTTTTAGTCATCATCCCTATTGCTGGAAAACCATTTTTAATTGTTTTTTAATTGATCCGTAACCAAATCGTGTCTCAACAGTAACTAAACTCCTGTCGGGGATATCGCGACGCCCCCGCAAGGGGGCGTGGCGAGCGGGGTCGGAGGTTCGCCCCTCGCCCGCGGATGCGTCACGGTGGCCCGCTAAAACGGGCCCCTCAATGTATTTGCCTCGAACGGCCTGTGGAAATGACGCACGCAAAGTGCGTCTGTGTAAATGGTTGCTATGATTTTTTTCTGTAGGCGCGCCACGGCGATATGTACTATAGCGTCGCTTCTTCACGACATCTCGGCGGTCTGTCCCCGCCAGGTGAGACCCCCAGTTGCCTGGGGGAGGCCCAACGAAGACGACCAGCGACGGAGATGCCGACTCGACGCTCCTACAGGTAGATATGTAGCTTTCCTTCGCCCCGCTCACAGATCTAGCCGTTTACGGATTGAGGGATAAGCAGTCGTGTTTGTGTGAGCGGCTTGTATTGTAGTGTACCGCCGCTCAGTGTCAACGTGCTACGCGGCCCGCGTCGCGCTCGCACGTGTTGTGTAGGCGTCTGTAGAGTATAGGTTGTCTGTAATTTAGTTACGCAGCATGCCTATATTAACTTAGAACACGCCGCGCAACAGATGTATGTGTATATCTGTAGTCTCATTTTATCGAGCAAACCGCGTGTAACCTGGATGCGGTTTACTCGAGGCGTCATGTCCGGTGATAGGTATCACTTGTCCGCAACTAAACTCCTGCATCAGTACAGGTGCTTTTATAGGTGTAAAAGTGGTTGGTCTCAATCTGCAGTAATTTCTTACCAATACAACACACACAAATACACACAATCAGACGATATAACACACCTATGTCCCCATTCTCGTCGTACAAGGCGGCGAGGCGCGGCTGCACCGCCTGCAGGAACTGCGCCAGGCGCGGCGCCGACCCGCTGTAACCGCCCGGGAACACCAGCTCCGTGTCGAAGATAGTCATCAACAAGCTAAAGTCAACAAATGCTCATGTTACTTTTGGATGATCACTAAAAGGTGGGACTGTGTGAAAGAAGAAGGGGGAGACTACTGAGCTGACGACTAATAGAAAAAGGTATGTTGCGCCGGCCCCACTGAAAATCAGCGCTGTGGCTCCCCATAGCACAGCATCATGCTGAGTGGAAGCCTTTTTGTCATAGTGGTCACGACGTGCAGCTGCCATAGTAAGTAGGTATTCGAGCAGAACTTATCTTTTTATGTTGTGTAAGTATTTTTATGACAAAAAAAAAAACTTTCTATTTGTTCCAATCTTGTGTGCATAGTTCGAACTCTTCAGCGAATAGACAATTGTATAATATCTATATAGAAAAGTATTTTGAATTAAAGTGAAGAAACCTAATTAAAATAAATAAAAGCATTGATAATATCGGCTTTTTATAGAAGATAGAAAGAAAATCTGGTTATATTCCTTAGAGTAACTATGGAATTTCTTGCCCATTCCTACACGAAACTATCTTTTGGATCAACTAGAATCAAGTCTATTTTTTGTAAATTTTGACATTTTACCTAATAGAATGCCTTTTATCTAATAGAATTAAATGTTTTAGCTTGTAGTCACGTTACCTGCCCACAGTTTCCCGCACGTTTTGGTACGGATGCTGAATAAAGTTGGCTTCCTCCAGCCGCCGCAGTAGCAGAGCGGCAAGCGGCGCGGCGCGCCAGCGTAGCGAGCCTAGTGCGCCCTACACAGTAACGTATATATGAACATAACATAACATTGACTCCAGCCGTAAAACTAATCAACTCAGGCTGAGATAAATAGGCGTTACACTGCTACCAGGACTTTTTGGCGCTCGATTGACGTTCGAGAGGGGGGCACTGGTGGGAAACATTTGTGCAATTGTTTTGTGAAATCTATTGAAAAAACAAGATGGCGGTGTAAGTTACGATTTTGGCTATGCGTCGAAATATCCTTGTAACGCTATACTTAGCACGTACTGTGGCTAAAGCTACGGTTTCCTAAAAGAGCGGTGGCCGCCACTAACGGCCGCAGTGACGGCTGTCATGAAAATTATGGCAGAGGCAAAGATTTAAATCGTTAGATTCGCCCTACCGCGTCAAAATATAGTCGCGTTTCAGATTCGTTTTGATACTTCTGATACACAATGACGCACTGTCTACACTTGATTATTATTGTTTGTTGATATGATTGTGAGATCACTCTTCTCAGTATGGACTCGTTTTCTTGTGACTTAGTATGGTGAGGGCAAGTCTAGCGATTTAAATCTTTGGTCAATGGGGGTTTTGACTTAATGTCAAATACTGGTGAAAATTACAGATTTTTTCATGGCGGCCGTTATAATATGACGGAACTACTTTCCAAGGAAACCAAACCTTAAACAGTATCACTATCGCGTAAGTTTAAGGAGAATTTTCCCTAAGAGAAAGACAGACGGGAACTCTTCTTAGCCAAAGCAGATGTGCTAAGTAATGTTTATTTATGTCGGCCTCAGTCTTGACAAAACAATAGTTATATTTGTGAAGACATCAAATATTTTGTATATTTTTTTTAGAAATACATTACGAAGGAAGTAGGTAAACGTACTTATATTTAAAAAAATCTTGGTATTGTTTGTCATAAGAAACAAAAACATAAATCTAAAAAAAAATACCTTCCGCTAGCATCCCACTCGAAAGCAAATAAAATTAAAAAAAAACGTAAGAAAAAAATCTGCTGTCTAATAATCTAAAAACGAAAGAAAAAAAATAAAACTTGGAAATCATTTACAACGCAGAATAAACTCCAATAAACATCTTCGGCGAAATGAAAATGTACTAGAACATAAAGAAAAAAAATAAAAAGCAAGTGACGCAGCAGGATGCAAGATTGCTAACGATTACTACTACCAGGCGACATGTAGCTGTGTAATCTTGGTGAAAAAGAAAATATAATTTCGAATTGAATGTAAGTATCACACAATTAGAATATCCGTCCTTAAATTTTGAATACGAAAGTGGCTATGTGTTTCTTCGTAATGAAAGAAAACCGCTATTTTTTGCCAACTTTTTTACTTATATGCCAATGAAAAATGTTCTTCTTTTAAAAAATTAAAAATAACTAAATAAAATACAAGTTTTACGACGTAAAACAGCATGCTATCCAAAACTACTCGGAAAGAAGACTCGTGTGATTGCCTAAAGCTGTGTTCACATGGGGACCGAGATCTCACCTTCAGGGCATTAAGCCTAGCACACACACGGAACAGGGTGTTGCCACCCGCCTCGGTGTAGCGCTTGCTTGACGACGTGAGCATCTCTAGCAGGTCGGGCGGCATTTCCGGCCGGGCGCGAATGAGGCCCCTCTGTTGGATCGGTCACTTGTTTAGATAGTCTAATTAAATGTCAAGGTGTAACAACACCAACGCTGAAGTTTCCACGCGTGTGTACTATAAAAACAACCGTTCAACATTAAGCCAGATATACCTCAATATGTTGCCACACTGCAAAAACAGCCGGTTATCTAGCGAAACTAGGCACACCTCAACTTATAATTGGTATGCCCAGACTACCAAACGCACCAACTTACCAATCATCAATCGTCAAACTGCAGCGCTTACTGGAGCAATTTATTACTGGACCACGCAAGTAACGTTTTACGACTGGCGTAATATATAACAAAAATCATAAAGATGGCCGATGAAATGTTTATGGACCAAGCACTAAGATGATAATTGGCCGTTTACGACAGCAGAATGCCCCTGGGTTATTTGCCTCTAGAATAGATTCTTAAAAGTAACCTCCAAAAAAAAAAAAAATGTGGCTAGGCAAGGCATGATCAGCTAAATGATAAAGCCACGAGACAAAGGCTGGACGCAGAAACACCTACAGTACTGGATTCCAGCGTTCATGTCCTGTATGTTCAATATCACTTACTTGAAGCGCGTAAAGCCTAGCACAGATACTGAAGGACGTGTCAACGTCCGGTTCGTTGTCACCACGTCGCGGCTGTGGGGTGCACAGTTGCACCAGAGCCATCAACACCTGGCGTCCTCGTGTGGGGTCCAACTTCTCTACCCCTGTCGCCACGCATGTTCCCCAGTCTTCTAGAGTTTCAGGTGTTACTGATGTCAGACCTAATGATAAATAGTATAATAATATTAGTTGTTGTCCGTGGATCAGTTTGAAAACAAGTGAAGGCCTCTTCAGTTTTTATACACGGTTAATTTAAGCTCGTTCTGGAACGAAAAGCCATAAACTCGATCATCGAACTCGAAACGATTGGGACTATTATTTTCAATAAATTACAATTTAAAAAAAACACGAAAAATCTAATTTATTGTTTTTTTTGTGAAATAATGAGAACTCGAAGTAACTGCGATCAATGCATATGTGTGTAAAACGTATCGACGAACGACAACACTTGCGAACGGTACCCATTGAAAAATCCATTCATCGATCAGACAGCATAAAAACACATACGCAATAGATAAATAGGTACACAAATAAAAATACGAAAAGCGAATTCAGACTTTATTTCTTAACCGTAAACGGTAACAAATAGAAAATTCACCTAACTAGGTACAAGGTAAGTAGGTACGCAGTTTACTAAAATTATTCTGAGAAGTGTCCGACCGGACTTCAAAAGGATGCACAACCGAATTCCGCGGTTAAGTGTATAAAAATAAGGTCTTAATTCGGTCCAATATTTTCATAGAAAAGGGCACCACCATCTTATAATGAACTCTATTCGACAGATCAAACGATTCATTTTTTCTGTTTACATTGCCTGCCTTTGTAGAAGCCGCGTAGCTACTCGCAAGCAAGCATTGTCGTATAAAAATTGGTTGAGGCAGTATTCTTTTTATTTATCATAAATATGGTAGGTAGGTATGCTTATTAAGTACCTATTAGCTCGATTGGTCGACACTCGATTCAAGGCCTTAAATACAACTCCCAAGCGTACTCGTCGTGTCTAGTTGAAAAGGTACGAGTACTAGTGGTTTCGTGATGCGAGAGTGGTGAATGAAATTTCAATTAGTTTCTCTCGTTTACGAGGAGATGTGATAGTGGTAAACACCGTGCCGTGCTTCCGATACAAACGAGAGATAACGAGGTGAATGAACTTACACCAACCTATCGTACCAGAAATGAAATACCTACTTGTAGGTACTTACTTGCAGCCGGACTCGCACACGCACAGCTGTGCCGCGCTACGTCATCACCGAGCGGATCGCGTACGATCTTGCGTTTATGAATGAAATAGTGTAAGCGCTACTAAGATTTAACTCGAATGACAGAATAAAAGTGATAAATTTCTAACTTCTATATTAGATGTCTTAAAAAAACAATAACAATGCTAATAGTACCTATTAATCTTCTGGACTCACTGTGTTTTGGCTCCAGAACGATTTAAAAATAATCGTGTATAGAGGCAACGGTGTCAAAGTGTCCGAACATTGAAATGTCATGCTTAGAAAGAGAACAGTATACACTATTGGCGTGAAATTGACACAAGACGTATAAAACAATTTTTTTAGTTTTTAGGAACCATCATCATCATAGACCTCCTCTTTTTAGTGTCATGCTGCTGGTCTTTTTTTTTTTTTTTTTTGGATGGGAAATCATCAAATGACTTCTCCCGCTCTGGGCAGAGCGAGAGGGTGTGTCAGACTTTTACTGACTAAAACCCACCCGTGTTCCTTCCGTTGCCTGTGTGCCGGGGCCGCGTTATCCCTTTCGGACAAACCCGCAACCCCAGCAGGCATTGGTCTTTCGACCTCGTCGGTTGGTGCTGACATCTCTTTGAGGCGCGCGTGGAACACAACGCGCCGTCGACACGGGCCTGGTCCTTATCGGACGGCGAGCTGCCCATTGCTCACCGTCCGCAAGCCCGCGCCTACGGTGGCCGGAAGTCGGCTATGGACTCCCGACGCCCGGGGCGTCTCCTGCGGCGACTGGGGCCGCGAGGGCGTGCAGCTTGCATCTCCCTCGCGCGCTCCGCCTCCTCCTTCGCGAGCATAACAGCTTCGCAGAAGGAGGTGACGGCCTCCCATGCACTCTCGCTCCGAACCATGGCCTGAACCAGGGCCGGACGCGAGAGATCGCCGCCGCCGATCGCCTCCGTGAGGACACGGCGGTGCTCCGCCCAAGCCGGGCAGACCTCCACCGTATGCTCCACCGTGTCCTCCGGGCGATCCACACAGTGGTGACACCCGGGCGTTTCCTCCCGCCTTACGCGGAACAGGAACCTCCCGAAACAATGCTGCTGGTCTGTGCTGCTATTCCAGGTCAACATTTATGATTAGGGGTTAGATTTATATATATGTTTAGTTTTGCCGCCGACTTTTGCTCTTGTTCTTGATCCATGTATTCCATAATTTTTATCATATTGTAAAAAAAAACTCGTGTTTTTTATTCATTATAAATTACCATAACCTACAGTATGTATTGTACGTGTTTGTTATGCATTTATGGTAAGTACTTTTTAGTTTGTAAATTGTAATGAACAACGCCTTGGGTTTTAATCCGTAGTATTGTGACTGTACGCTTAAATAAATAAATAAATACCAGTCTCCAGTATCTTGCCGGCGGCCGCGTACATGTGCGTGGCGCGGGCGCGCGGCCAGTAGCGCGGCGCGCGCAGGGCGGCGGCGCACACCTCGGCGGCGAACCGCTGCGGCGCCTCCTGCGGGTCGGCGGCGCAGCGCTCCGCGTGCCGCATGAACTTGCCCGCTACTTCCTCGCCGAATTGAGCGAACAATGTCTGTGTGGGGGCGTCATCGTATTATTTTTTTCAGTTTTTATTGATATTATTATTCTATTGTTAAATAGTGTTATTGGCTTCGGCCGTTCTATTTAAAATATATCGTTATGACGTCAGAGTGAATTATAAACAAGTGGTTACTGTCGAGCCCTAAAAAACAGAAGTTGTACAATATTATTTCAGCTCTACGTTTTTGTATTGCGGGATACATGTTGTTAGAAATGTTTCATACAGTTTGAGGGTGTAACATGTTGCAAAAAACATATAATAGCGAACTGATATTGCAGTAACCATGTTGCGCAATTTTTATTTACCAATAGGTGACCCGATATACGTTTTCCTGTCTAAATTTCTTGAATGGAAATGGTCGAGTTCACACAAAAATCCCTTAGAAAAAAGCACTTTCAGTTTTTCCCGAATTTAAATTTTTCCAGTCAACTTTTCCAACATTTCTTTCCATACAAACCTAAATCGGACTATTACGAACATTTAAAAAAAATAGGCACATCAGTACAGCCGTTCTCAAGTCATGCGTTTACCAACTAACAGCATTTGATTTTTATTTCTAGAGAAGAAGATAGATGATTACAGAACTTCAGCCTTTACCATCCCACTGCTGAACGTAGACCTGCCCCGTGAAGTACAATTACTTGGATACAGAGCTTATAGAGATGCATGTTTGATTTGTCGAAACGAAGTTTGGCCACAGTTGGATACAGATGGGACACTCCGCAGTTTAGGTATGTAGCTACAAGTACGCGGATGGCTCGTCTTGCTCGGCCAATTTAGTGAGTGTAACGTAGTCAGAAGATCTAATAGGCAGACGATAGAAAGAGAGGCAACTTCTAGGTGAATATAACTGTAGGTGATTAGCTGTGCGACCTGAATTGCACTTTATTGTGTCGTAGCAAGAGTCGCTTTTTATATAAATGATTTTGCGGAGTGTTCCATCTGTATTAATCTGTGGTTTGGCTGAGTCAGAACCACATTTTGATTGACAGAATTTTAATTTATTTTTTCTTGTGTTGTTTCTTGTCCTTTGGCCTGACTTCCGGATTGACCGATACCTCAGAAAATAAAGTGGCTTCGAGACAGTTGTGCCGATTTTCTTGTCACATTACAAAACTCTCAACTACTCAATAGAGCACAGTGAAACTCACCCTGAACAGCGAGAACCGTACTCCATTGAACTTGTCCTTCCCCTTCTTCTCTTCGACAGTGAGGAAGGCGACCAGGCGGTCCACATTAGCGTCGTCGTTGAAGAACTCATACACATGCCGCTCGCCTTCCTCCATGTCCTCGGGGGATAGGTCCGAGGAGTATGTCTGCTGGGAAGACGGTGCTGCCACCTGTAGGAACGAACACATCTAATTAGTTGACTAGTTCTTTTCAGCTGCATATTCGCTAAGCAACATTTGATGGTCGGCATGTTTCATGTTTCGTAACATCGTTAAAGCGTGCGACATTGCTTGGTGGAGTGCAAAAGAATTAATACTTTGTTGTTAAGAAAACTGGTTGTGCTAAAGAAGATCGTTTTTGTGGGTCAAGTTGTTATTTAAACATATTGCATATCGAATACACGGATTTCTATGCTTATTATAAAAAAATAAAATAACAAAGATAATAAATAGAACTTCCTTGTTGGATCTTATCGTGTTGTCCAGCAATTCGATCTAAGTATTTACGAGAACTTTAATAAATAAAAAACCATGGCCAATAGGAGGCAACAAAATTATAAAACAGAGTAAATAACGTATGACTTACCTCAAGCAAATCAGGCCAAGCATAGAATCCGTATGTTGGGTTCCTCAACCACGGGCGCTCCCACTCATCATCTGTCTGATGCACTCTATCCTCTGACCATATAGCCCACTCAAGATCCGGCCGGTACCCTGGGAAATTGTGTTAAATTATTATAGTCTGGCGTTTGATTTCGATCTGATTCTGGATTATGAATAAAATCTTGAAGGGATGAACACATATTTGATCAGATGCAACAAAATGGAGAGGAAATAAAGCAAAGAACTTGCCGCAGATGGTTTCGTCAGACGTTAATAATGGCAAGAGGTATAGTATAAGTAGAGAAGGGCTATATAATATAATCTTCTTTTTTAGTTACTAAAGTAACAGTATAAAAGTAATAAGTAGTGCAGTAATACGGTGCTAACTAAACCTCTTCGCATGGAAAAAAACCGAGTTAATTCGCGTATGCCGATGGACCTAGCGTTCTTTGCCGAGAAAGATAACCACTGAATTCATCTAACTTTTACCATAAGCTTTTTAAACATAAACTCTGACGGCTACAATTTTCTATAATTTCTACTTATTTTTTGTTTCTTTTTTCAACATTATTAGTTCAATATACTTTTTGATTTTACCTGAATACCTCGTTTTATTAAATAACCTATGTCGTCCGCGGTTCTATTCCGGGACGACATTTGAATTCGATGAGGCGTCGTTTTCTTTTTTCTACAGAATTATGACAGAGATTGTTAATGCTGTGTTTGTATTTAACTGGTAAGTCTTAAATAAATAAACTGACAGAAAAAAAGCTTCCAATCTCACCAGGTACACGTTTACAGGGACGAGGGACCCCAGCGATCTCGTACGGATCGACGGACACCTTGATGATCTTGTGCTTGCGCTGTTTCAGCACGTAGTGCATCAGTCGCTGCGCGGTGCGGCGCACGGCGATGTCGTCGTGCAGCAGTGCGCGCAGCATGCCCGGCACAGCTGACCCGGGGTATGGCGTTTGAAGCGACGGGCAGAATGTTAGCATCTGCATTGCTAGTTCCAGGCGGCGCCATTGACTGTTGGATGATTGGATTATTAGTTAGGTGTCGTTTTGAGCATGGAGTTGTCGTGTTTTGACAAAGTTAGTTTAGAGTTCTGATCAAGATTCTGATTCTAAAAAGCGTATTTTTTTTTTTATCGGTAGGAAGTGATTTTATACCAATATTTTTCACAAACAAAATGATTTTGGAACAAGCAGGTACAAATCATTGTTTGTTATGTAAAATAAAAAACATCGAAATAAAATTTTTGGGAGAGAGTATGACCACAACACCATCAGAAAACTGTATATTCTAATAAAGACAATCAAATCAAACAAGACTCACATGTTCGGTGTCTCGACAATTTTAATGAGCTCTGCAATAAGCTCATGGTAGAGTCTTTCACATTTATCTGAAGTGGATTGTTCCTTCTGGAGAGAATCGTTCAAGAGTATCTTGAAGCTGGGCTCGGTGCGCTCGGCCTCGGCTATGAGCACGCCGGCCGCGACCACGGCGCCGACGGTCATCGTGAGCCGCGTGTTCACCGTCGGGAAGTGGCGGTGCAGACTCTCGCTGAACGCTTGCTCTAAGCTGTAATTATAATAAACTTTATTGCGGATATACAGGGTGGCAGGGACATCGACGCGAAGCCGGCTACCATGGATTCAGTACATGATTCTGAACCGCGTTGAAATTTTTCGTTGGTTGTTAAAAAAAATCTGCTGTTTCATAGAAAAGTGCAATACCTACGCGGTCAAAATGTGTGGAGCAGCTGATTCTTTTAAAAATAACTGACGAAAAATTTCAACGCTGGGGGTTCAGAATTCTAGAATCATTGATATTGCTTGAGGATACCCATTGGACCTACCCCAAAACTGTTGAACCAACGGGTCCAAGTATGTATCACTTGAGTCAACCATGGAGCTGAATTGACAGAGTAATATTTTTGCTTAGGTAAAATTTAACAAACTGTTAAATCGTGTAACTTACCGAACCATGCTGGGTTTCTCACTGAGCGGCGCATTAAGTATGGCAGGCCACAGTGTCCGCACGACGTCCCAGTCTTGTTTGGCTATCAGCGGCCCCGTGCGGGGCCCCAACATCATGAACAACACGCCCTTGTGCTTCGCGTGCCATTCGTCCCCCTCACCCCCGGCCGCTAATATTGCGGCTAGTTTCGGTACTAACGCGCGGTAAGAATACGGGTAGTGGCTCAACATCCAGTATAGACGGATTTGAGCTAGGATGCGGACCTGTGGGTTGAAATAAATCTCGTTAGATAAATATTAAACTTACCTGTTATTATCTTTCTGAAGCTTTTCGCAGCTACACTGAGGCCTTCTTGCACCACAAATCATTCAATGCTTTTAGCGCTGAACGTTTACAGGGTGGATTTTTTAGATGGGGCAGTAAGTACTTTAAACGTTGTAGCTACAGGAAAACTCTTAGGAGACTGTCCTTAAATTTTTGAAACAGTTGGATCTGCATTCACATTTTTTGAAAAAAAAAATCAGTCAGCAAGAAAATGGGCAGTTTTCAACAAAAACTTTTTTTGATGCCAATCGATCCTGTTTCTTATAAGGATAAAAAAACTCTATTGGACCAACTGAGGTTTGAGTACTAGAAAAAACAAAAATCGCAAAAAAAAATACTTTAGGTAGGAAAAAAAACCAACTTACTTTTTATGATGGACAGTCTAGCCGAAAATAAAGAAAAAACAGGTATTTTAAATTTCGAACAAATGCGCGTTATAATTTTATTTCATTTGAACACAGAACTTCTTGCTTTTGCTGCCTTACTGCCCCATCTCAAAAATGCTTCGTGTATAAAACATCTTTCTGTTTCGTTATAATCGTTTGAAGATGACAGAGACAGACCGATGTTTTAATTCTTCATTTTACGTGTTTAGTGAAAAAAAAAGAATACTCACCGAGCTATATGTATTCACAGACAAATCAGCTAACGCATGTAACGCACTGAGAGCCGAAGGTGTGATGCCGGCCTCGCACACGAGGTCGTACCGCGAGTCGTCGTGCAGGCGCGCCGCGTCGGCCGCCAGCATGCGCAGGCGCGCCGAGCCCGCGCCGCGCGCGCCGCCCGCGCGGTCCGACGCGCCGCCGCGCCCGTCCAGTGCGCGCTCCAAAGCTCCGTATGAACGCAGACGAGCTTCTAGTCCGGGCGTTCCGCGTAATCCTTTAACTACGACTACGCGCTCCCACACCTGACGATAGAAAGGATTTATTTTACTGAGCCTCTAAAAACTTATATACCTTCTAATTATATACGCTTTTTCATTTAATGAACCTCTAAAACTTTTTGGGCTTCTAATGATGACCACTTTTTAACTTTATGGCCTTTTCTCACTGTTGGTTGCTGTAACTGAGCGAAGGTACCCCGACCAAACGAATCAGGTTAGGTTAGAACTGTGACCAACCACGCGCGAGCCGAATTGGTCGCAGTAACTAAGCTAGAGTACCCCGACCAAATGGGTCAGGGTAGGTTAGAACTGTGACAAACCGCTTTATTAAGGATATTTGTGATTTACATTTACTATTAAAGTAAAAAAGAGAGTTCACCTGTATAAGCATTTCAAGACCCCTAGTATCATCAGTCTTTTCGGCCAACAGTTTGGCCTGAACCTCGAGCAGTAGTCGAGTCAACGCCACGCGAACATTCTGTCCGTCGAGTGTGACGTGGAACCGTACGCCGCAGGTGAACGGAATGCTCGTCGCCGGCACTTGGGTATCGACGCTGAAAGAATATCAGGAGTAATGTAGAGAGCTTATTTAGTAATTAAATACGTAAATCTCTATAACAGTCACTTAGTTATATAATTTGTTATGGTATTGAATAAAGCTTACAATTTTTTTTTTTCAATCAAACATGTTTCAAGAATTATTTTTCATGTCTTTTTTATCCTGATAGATACTGAAACATAATGACTGTGTAGATTTAACCGTTGACTTAAGAACAGCGCAAGACAGGCCAAAAATGTAAGAAATACTTCAAAAATACTCACAGCGTCACAGGTTGCTCATCAGGCGGTGGC
The DNA here is from genome assembly GCA_947364205.1 of Agrochola lota. Taxonomy (NCBI): domain Eukaryota; kingdom Metazoa; phylum Arthropoda; class Insecta; order Lepidoptera; family Noctuidae; genus Agrochola; species Agrochola lota. The sequence continues at coordinate 10,122,387 of OX376235.1, read as the reverse complement.
AGGAAGGTGCTGCACGCCAACACGGCGTTGATGATGTAGAAGCTCCTGAGCCTGCGCTCGCGACACATGGGCCTCTCCCCACTCAGCCACTGCCGCAGCCGCCCCACCTCCGCCTTCAAGTATCTATCCAGCAACATCTGAGCACATGCCGCCTCCTCAGCACACGGCACGTGCCACTTGAAGTTAGCGTCCTTCAACAGACACCCGTAACCCCATTCCCTGATAGGCAGCCACTTCTCCGGAGCCTCCCCATAATCATTTGGCGAACTCTTCCATTCCTTCAGATCGATGTAGCACAAAGACGTGAGCATGTGACTCAACACCTCACACGCCCTCGACAGCGCGTAGTTAGCGTGCAGCTTCAGAGCCCGGTCCAATATCGGAAGAATATCGGGAACGTACTTTATGAGCACCATCCCGTCGCACTCCACCGCGTGCATAAACAGAACCAGACTGTACATGAGGTCGCGTGGTGGGTTCTCTTCATGCAGCGCCTCGTCCGTCGACAGCAGCTCCGTTAGGTCCTCACATAGCTTTGGCATAAAAGCAGCTAAAGTAGCTTCCGAATTAATTCTCGCAAACACGCGCAGCATTACTCCCACCATACTTCCAGACACATTCGTCTCAAAAGTCGACTCTGTGGCGAAAGACTTGAACTTTCTCAACGCCTCCTTGAATATCTTCGGCGAACACTGCATCAGCACGGCTGTGGCGGCCGAAGAGATCGCTGTCTCCATTACAGCATCAGTCTTGCTACGAACAGCGTCGGATTCCTTGGTGTCCAGTCTTACATGTTCGAGCACACTGGACTCGATAATGACAAACAATCTGTCAAAAAAGACAAGGACGAAGTCTTCGAATTGAGCAGTAGACTCACAGGTCAGGAGCTCCTCCTCTGTGAGGTCATCCCAGTGCTCGTGAGCGGAACTACAATCTATGAATGGCACCATCCAGGTGAAGATGAGTATGAAGTGCAGTGTGACTAGTGTCTTCTTGATATCGTTTGGGTCGAGCCCGGGCAGGACGGCTAGCAGGAATGGTACAACATGAGTGGGCCCCTCCGGGTAGTCCGCGTCGGCTCCTCGCAGCATGGGCCGCGCGACGGCAGCCACCGCGGACATGGCGGCAGTCACTCGGTGAGGCTCCGTCAGTGACGTCAGAGAGGTCTTCAGCCTCTCTAGTAATGGCGGAACTACTATAGCAGGACGTAGCGTTGCTAGATTATGCAATGCGATGGAAATATCGAGAGAGCCGCTGCGGCTGTACACCGCCTGCAGCGTTGGTTCGAGCACAATGTTAACAAACTCAGTGATGTCTTCATCTCTGAGTCGATATTGCGGTGGAGTTTGGTTTTCCCAACTTTCGTAAAATTTCTTTTCACGTTCACGTCGCACCCTGTAAGAAAAAAGACGAGTTCAAATTGCTTTTTATTAATATGATTATTTTGGTGAATGATACAGCAGCATGTACGACTTTACTCACATGCATAGTAGTGAAGCTGCCCGACTAGTATAGGCACGCAGTAGAGCCCAAAATCAAGAGTACTTCCGGCGCCGAGGGGGGCTCGTCTCGTAAGTAAAGACATACATACTCCTAAACAAAAATGGTGTGACGAGAGTGATGCATGTGAGATGATTTCGAAATAGCAATAGATCAAAAGGCCAAGTGACAAGACAACCATATCAAGTAATTTATCGAATTTCCTATGTGATTTGTCTTGTCAGGCCCAACTTGATCGTTTAAAATGTTTACCTGTTGAGAAACTCTCGGGCCAGTTTCCTAAGGAGATCTCTTAGCTTGTAGGACCAGCGGCCCGCGTTGGCGCTGTGCAGGTAGCTCTCCACTCCTGCTAGGAAGCTGCGCAAATGCTTCAGCACCACGCCGTTGGGACTGATACTCCATACGATCCAGGAAGCCACATGTTTCATATCTAGATCACATAAATAATTTTTAACATTGTAGTGCCGACTGCGTACATAAATAAATAAATAAGTATCATGTTGGTGTGTCCTGTCATATCACCAACAGATACTTTACAAATTTTCATTTGACAAGTAATGATTGGCAAAAACATGATTTGTCATTACATCATGTTTATACAAAAACAAGTTTGCCAAATAATTCACTTAAGAAAATAATTACCCAATAACTTTTTTTAATAACATATTATTTGACAGTTTTTTTTTATGCATGTTAACTCATAATAATAAAACAAAGTTTGGAATAAAAACGTTTTACATATTGCACTATTACGCAATTTCCTAAAAATGAAACTCATTAAATAAGCAAAAGAGCAATTTTTTTATTTTTTATTATCAGGGTCTGTCGGTCAGAAATATGAAGCTAGTTCCCCATTCCAAGGCGTAGTAGGTACCTATGGAAAACAACGGGCAAGAAACTCCATGGACAGTTGTAAATTACATTGTTACAAAAATATTAGTTAACATCACTAATGTTGAATTTATATGTGAGAACGATTTAAAAGAAAGACGTACACGTTAAAAGCGTCCAGAGTACAGCAAATAGAAACAGAATAAAAAAACAAATAAAAAGTAACATAATTAATATAAGCCAGCAGCAAAGAGATGACCAGTCCCAACTGACGGCGCCGTTTCACGAACATGACGCATAGCTCTTCACCATTCCGCTCAACCATTTTGAAGGGAGCTAAATGATCCAACACACGCGCTACCATCAGCGAGACATCTCATTGAGCATGAAATACTCTCAGCTACAAAAAAGTACATTCAAGTCAATGAAAGACATAGGTATTACCCGGTAAACAGTAGCTCTATAGTCTTTGTAAATTATTTGACCCAAATAAAAATTGCAACCATGATCACTTTGTGACTATGGTTTAGAAAATTTATTATAAAATGATATTTGGTATATAAACGTGATTTTTCCAAAAGATAATAAATAAATAAAAAATGATTAGGGGCAAGTTGATATATTTACTCAAGAGCGATGACTCGTTATGGCAGATGAACCTAAACCATAACAAACTGGTATACTATCAGAGACCCTACAAGAGTAGTGTAGACCCAACAAGAGATCGAGTGACGACATACAAGGCTTAATAGGAAAAACACGGAACAGACTAGATAGATATAGAACAAGATGGAGACGCATGAAGGAGGTTTTTACCGCCACTAGGCGGTCCTTATAATGAAGTAAATCGAAAGATTTAAAAAAATATAAACTATTATGAATTTATATACTCACAATAATAATTGCAAATAATTTCAATGTATAATTTATTCGATATTACAATTATTTATTTCTAATTTTTTTTTATCACATTTTAACTAATATTATTCAAATTTCGATTTAATTAATTCTCTACTGTACTGACTGTGACATTTATTAGTATTAAGTAAACAATAATTTATGATTTTGTTATAATTGGATTGAAATGTATTTTTTATTATTATTAATAATGTATTTTGTAATTGTAAGGAATCAATAAAAGCTTTTATTATTTATTATTATTATTACATTCAAGAGCACATGAAGTGTTACACTTGTAGTGCGAGTCTTACCTCTACAGCGATTGGAATAAGAATGGTACAAAGTCCAATGTTTAAAGGTCCACGACCTCTTGACTGTAAAATAAATAAAACTTCTAAACAAAGTTATTATATTTATTAGAAAAATAGAATAAAAAGAAATTGGGACAAAATTGCCACAAATGATGGACCATGATGAATGAGTCAACAGATTTATTTTTTTAAATTACGAGGTTTTAATAATGAAGTGGTCGAACGAGACCCTTTTTACGAGTTTTTATTTTACTTGCCTTGTTAGGTAGTTAGTATGTATGGGTCAAATCTTGGAAGCTGAATTAAAAGGCACTTCCTCTTATCCTACGGAGTTGAAAATTTACATGTTGGTTCAGTTTCGAAGACAATGCATTTTTATGATGCATGACCTGATTCTACACCCAAGATTGGCTCCAGACGAAGGAACTCCTCAACGATCAACGGTACAGACATGAACACGCATTTAATTATGATAGCCCGTTTTAAGACCACCATGATCTAGGTGCTGCACCCAGCGATGGCTCCAGACAAGTTAACTCCTAAACGGTCAACAGCAGAGACACAACATTTTATATACGCATCCATACAGCATGACTTGTCTGCTGACCCAGGATTGGCTCCATACGAGAGATCTTTTCAGCGGTCCAAAACACAGGCACGAAATTTTGTATTTGCATTCAATTACGCCCGTTCTAAACTATGTCATGACTCAAGGCGTCCGTGCGGTGAAGGTGATAGAACAGATGCTTTAAAAGCTTGTTTTTACTTTTTTTATTTGAATCTCTAGGGCAGTGGATCCCAACCTTTGAACATACGCGCCCCCTTAACTTTCTTTTAAAATCACTACGCCCCTGAGTTACTTTATTTTTTTGTCGACTTATGCAAAAAAACTGAACCACATTTTACAGCACCTAACTAAGTATTATGAAACTTTTGGATTTTAGAAACTAGTCTTAACCTTTTCTAATAACAAGAAAATAAAATTAATAAATCTATACTTTAATATTGGAGCCGCCGCGACATTGACCACTCAACGCCCTACGAAGGGGGCGCGCCCCACCCGCTCGTTCGTCGCTCCCTTGGCGACGACCCTGTGCCTATTAGTTAATATTTAACATAAAATAACAACACGCCTGTACTTCCTCGAAGGGTAAAAAAATATATTTTTATTACCTTCAGCTGTACAAAAAACACTTATCTAAAACACAATGCAGCGTTACAACTTAGGGAAAGAGTGTTTTCGATGAACTCTGGCACCCAAAGTAAGATTTAACTTGTGTTTAGGGTGCCAGAAAGGTTAGGCAGAGGTGTACCTATAGGTCTACTAGGTGGACTTTAGTTAACCCACACTTCGCCAGTTAGGTTTGTCATATTGACGTCACGCAAAATCCTGCATCGCACAACCAAAGTTTCCGCGCGAGTAGCATATATACAACGGCCCGACAATAATCGTCGGTCAGTTGCTCATCAAACACGACACTCGTCTGGTCGGAGGATCCTCCCTTATCTATGGAGAATCAGTGAATTTTACACCCTGTTCCGCATCCCTCTACACTGGTCACCCCAAGTATGAAGGTCAGCGCAGCCTTCGTGCAACTACTTCAGCGTGACATCATCATCACTTTCTCCAGCACCCACAGCTTCAACGGGTATCCTGACCACCAGCGTGCAGCGAACGCGCAACCCACAGCCTCATCAGCAATCTTGGCATAGCACACTGCACTATCGGCCGGTCCACAAACAGAGCCCTTAAACCGCCTCCTGTCAGCCTCAACCTGACGCTGTACAACATTCGACTCACTGGAGCATAACGCAGCGCCACTCCGACACACTGAGGAATCACCGCAGACAGTTCCGACTCACCGCGAACTATGCGGCACCCGGTCCCGACTCACTGGAATCTCAACTGGCCTTGGCAAGCATCGCAAGATGCACGACGCAGCCCAGTATCGACCTCCAGTCTCCGGACGGGAGCGATGTGGCGATCTACATCGCCACATGCGAACTACGCATCACAGTGTCGTCACGCAAAATCCTGCATCGAGCAAGCAGAGTTTACCTCGCGAATAGCATATATACAACGTCCCAAGAACAACCGTCAGGCAGTTTCCCACCAGACACAACAACCGTCTGGTCGGAGGATCCTCCCTTTTCTATGGAGAATGAGGGAACTTCATACTCTGTTCCTCATCCCATGTAATAAGCCGGCGTCAATATTTTATGTGATCATTATAGGTTTGTCTGTATCGGATTTACTATTGAGTACTTTCACGCGCGAAGTTTGAAATAATATCCTTTATTCTTCATGGATAATAAACGCAAAAATGTACACAAGGGGTAGGTTTATCGCTTAAGCCGATTTCTATCACATCACTAGATGGACAGTAGGTATAGCCAAACCGCTTAACTGAGACTTTTCCTGAGCTAGCTGCGCGGTGCGGGAGGGGTAATGGTGACGTGATGCGTGAGCTCAATGATTCGTCAACTTGTGACAACTGTGGCCCCTCCCGCACCGCGCAGCTACCTCAGGAAACGTCTAACTGAGACGTTTCCTGGGGTAGCTGCGCGGAGCGGTAGGCCTATAGTTGAATTTGTTTTATGAACAAAGATGTATGTGTCAATCGTTTTTACAGTTACCAATTGCGTTATTACCCGACTGCGCGAAAGCCAAGGCAGGGCTATGTTATTAACGACATACTTTCAACTACGTAACTACTGTTACTCTTTAAAAATAGCAGTCAACAATATTGTGTTAACTACTAACAAATCGCTTATCAAAAATAGCAATTGGCATCTATCATAGTATTGTATACCGTAACATACTTATAATAAAGTATCACCCTAATTGCGTTACGCACGCACGTTCAGTCACAATCTGTTTCATTTAGTCAGTTCAACAACATTCATTGCGTTATTAACGTTGTTGAGCAGACAAACTTTTCGAACTTATGAAGCAATGGATTAGCAATTTCCTTCAAAATGATTCAGATTATGATGCAATTTAGGATGCTGGTATTGATATCAACTTACCAAGGGAATGGCAGCGAGTGATCTGCATGTCTTTGTAGGCGACTGGCAAGTTCAGGGCGTGGAGGAAACGCATGAACATCTTGGGGACATGAGGCGTCCAGTCAATGGCACCGGGGTTGCGCTTAGCCAGCCCAGCGAATAGCATCATTAGGTCCTGTACAAAGCAACTCGTTATGTAGCAAACAAATTACAGTATTACAGTATCTGTATTATGCTGAACATTTGTCGCTCAAATTGTAAGCGCCCCAAAATTAAAATTGCTGTATCTTACCGAGATCCCACACTGTGAGTTGTAGCAGGTATCCCACAGAGTCATGATCTCATCGAACCACAAGTGATGGCCGAACCGTGCGTGCTCGGGGTTCAACGCCACCGGTAAGAACGTGGCTAGTTGACAGACCACGTGTGTGTCCGTAGACCACGGGTTTACTTGAGGCAACAACTCTGCCAGGATCTCTCTTGTAGATTGTATAGGGAAATATCTAAAAAAAAAACGAGAATGTATAATAGATGCTTAACGGAAATTTTAACGGTGCAAAGAGTATTTTACTTACGGTCTTGCGCATTTAACCATCGATATGTATGATCCTTCTAGGGAGCTGAAATTAAATGAAGTGCATTAGAATAAGTTCACATTGAAGAGACGTTTCAAACATGCACAGCCTGCCACCTTGATACACAGACACTACAATTTATACAATAGGATTACGTTTGATCAAAATAACTTATTAATTTTTCAATCACATTACATAGTTGAACACTTAATAAATTATTTCTAGGGTCCATAATACCAAGGATAGATAGTGACATGGGTCCGATGAATCATGAGCCCAACCCGTCTGCCACCCGATGTGCGAACATTAAGCGTGTCCCGAAAACTTATATTGTTTGTCTATTTATTACGTGGGCAGTTCGTTCTCGTCGGCTCCTGCGAGGCCGAACAACTCTAGGGCGTCGCCTAGCCCGTCTCCCGACAGGAATTTGCGAATCATATCGAGCATATCGCCTCCTTGTTTCATAAAACGATTTGGCCTGAACACACATTATGATTTTAAGAGAAATTTGCATTAACTTTGTCTTACGTAGATGTTATCGAATACGTTTATAGACAGGAAGTTATTATACAATCAAAACATCGATAAATAAACGAGCATCGAGCCATTTAGAAATCATTATGTAGGTAATACTGCGTTCGCAATTCATTTGCCAAACATGTAAAAAAACATTATAGGAAAAACAACTGTAATGCCTACACATAAGGTTCAGTTTACGCTACAACTTAATATTTTTTTATTCGTTTTTCAACAGTACTAGTCGGTCTCAAATCAACTTTATTTACACTTTCAAAAAGTTGATTTTTGTCTAAGTGGAAAACTCATATTTGTTTACATGTTTGGCAAATAAAATGCGAACGCAGATTAGGTAAGAATTATGTAACCTTATGATGTTCTGCAAAGGTACAGTATGTAGAAGTAATACAATATTCACGTATGTGATTGCATAAAACCTGTCGTCCACGATACGTCACATAAAGGAAGTGCCGAAACAAAAGTTGGCGCTAGATGAGTAGCAGATACATTCTTATTCAAGTTCTTTGGATTATGTGTTAATACTGGTGATGATAGTATTATGTTTGATCTTCATTCCAATTTTAGTTGAATTAATGAATACTTACTTCAGGTAATGGTACATTCCAATATGAGTCGAGCTTTTATCAAATATTTTTTTCCCCATGTCGTAGAGTGGGCGCCAATGCAGCGTCAGTTCATCAGGTGTAATCAATTGTCTTTTCCTGTAGAAATTATTTAATTCGTTAGCTATTAACAAAGTGAACAGTGCCAATTATTCCAAGTATTTACTGCCAAGACTACGCGTGTCTTGAATACATTTTATAGGCTGATGTTTTTTAAAACAAAAATAAGAAAAATAATTAACTTTCGGTGGGATTACATATCTTGTTTGGAATGCCCGAATGTCGCTATTATATTGACGCTTACCTACCTATTTATTTTTAGCTTAACTTGTAACTACGCCCGAAAAGTTTCTAAGGGGTACAGTTTATTAGGCTCTTCTTATGAATTATAGGCTATGTGACTCAGTGACAATTTTTTTACTTTGCCCCACTCTAAGAATTTTTTCTTGTATCGTGGGTGCGTTTACAAACATAGAAACTCTCATACACTAACACCCAGACCCGGAACAACTACTTGCAGATCGCGACACGTTGCGCAGCAGTCGATCGCTCAGCCACTGTGTCGTCGACCAACCGTGTCGTCAATAATATAGCATTCTACTGGTGAAAGAATTTTTAAAATCATACCAGTAGTTTTTGAGTTTATTCATTACAAACAAACATATAAAAAATCAAATCTTTTCTCTTTATAATATTAGTTTAGACCATAAGACAACGACTAAGATGTAGGAACTGAGCATCACAGAGCAAACTGCTAATACATTTTATTTTAACATTAATTAATTATTTTTTATTAACAGCTTTTCTAACTACCCTACTTAATAGACTCTTAACTCGAAATTTGTACTTACTTTGTGAGCATTAGAAACATAGTAGCGAACTTGTGTACCTTGCCTGGTTCCAGGTCAGGTATGAGCACAAGTTCATAAGCCAATCTTATCAATTTTATGTGGTCTTCTTTCCCGAACTTTAGGCCGTGTATCCGTATGTATCTGTGAACAAAATCATTAAAAGTTAAAGTAATGAATTGACTTATCTCAGAAAAGGAAAAATAAAATTAAAAGAATTGATAACTTTATTTATTTTACTTCGGATTGCCTCTGTGACCTAGTGGTGGTAAGCGTGGCTGATGAGTTCCTGGGTTTCTGATTGGGCAAAGTTCTATTGGGCTTTCCCATTTAGAATTCCTTAACAGCAGCATGGCTCTGGGTTTTCATATTCATTATAAGTTCTTGGGACTTGAACATTTGAATTTGGTAGCCTCAGTCTCGCCTGCCACTTATGAAAAATACAGTTGTGATGTGGTAACCATGTTATTTCTTTTTTGTCATAATTTTTTAAATAAAATTGTGTTTAAATTTAGATTCTTTAGTGTATTCAACACATACATATTTTTTCCTAAGACCATACTTCCTATAAAAAACAACACTGTTCAGACATAGTATTTTACTAATTTTAATATTTTAATATTGTAAAAACATTTTAAAAGAGTAACGGTGGAGTTTCTTGCCCATTCTCCATACGAAAACTACCTTTTGGAAGGGGCGACTAGAATCAATTCTATTTTTTGTAAACTTGACGTTCATAAGTGCCTTTTATGTGCCTAATTGAAATAAATTGTTTGACTTTGACTTTACTACAAAATTAATAAAGTGTTGCTATACTATAACTATGTGTAGGGATACAAGAAGACTTATTCCTAAATCATGCTTTATCATGAATGAGTCATTTTACAATATAATATAGGAACATAACAATAGGAACTGAATAGTAACATAATCATCAGTGAGTGCTATGTGAGGCCAGGTGCAGGTAGCAGGAAGACCTGGGTGTTAGCCAGCATATTTCAAACTTCACTAATACTTGCCAAAGGTTAGCGCTAAACCGAAACTTGTAATAAAATTATTTACGTACAGATGAAGAAAATGATATAGTTGTGTCATTGTTTTATTAGGTATTTGATCGCATCCTAACCGAAAGCAACCAACGCGTGAGTACGCAATGACGCGATCTTTTAAGCCCCCGTCACAGACGTATGTAGCTATAATATATATTAATATACATACTGTGTTATATATTATATTATACCAAAACACGGTAGGTATACAATAATATATATTTTTGCCCTCATTTGGTCTGCGGTTGAATATACCATAATATACAATGCCGCCCATGAGCATGTGAGCACCCTTTATTTTTCTTCAAATTCATGAAAAAGGGGGTCTATCTTCAATACTTTTCATGTACTTTGTTACATTTTAATCATTGGGGGATTTTATGGACTTACATTTGTATTTTAAAAATAAATACAGTTTTTTTTTTATTGTCATCACCTCCGTTTTTTTTTCATAGTCGTCAATTTTTTATAAAAAAATGGTTAATCCGATAAAATAACTCAAAAGCCTTTAGAAATAATAAACAAAATCCTACTCGAGCGAATAACATAGGAGATATCACAAACGATTCTCAAAAAAAAAAATGGTATAACATGAATATTAAGAAAAATAAAGGGTGGTCACATGCCCATGGGCATCATTGTATGTATATTAATATGTCTTGCTATATCAATCTACATATTTTGGTGACGTAATAGAAATATATATTATAGCTCCGTCTGAAGTCGCTCGAAGATTACTATGGAAAATATATCGTAATATGTAATAGCTATGATTATATTATAGCTACGTCTCTGGGGGCCTACTCCTTAAGCGAAATCCGTAGTTTCGGGCGTCATTAAGGGCGTTTCGTTCTCCGTCTCACTTACAGACATACCGTAAGTGAGAAGGAGAGCCAAGCGCCGAAAACGACGGCCGAAACTACGGATTTCGCTTAAGGAGTAGGCCCCCTGATGTGCTTTAGTAGGAATTATGACGTACAAACGTGACTAAGCTATGACGTAAGTCGCGCGAGTTACGAGTACGTATTTTATACAAAAGAGCGTGACGATCGCGATTACAGGGTTTGAGTCTTATTGTTCTGTTTTTTAATTGTAAACAATTAAGTTAAAATACCAAATTTTTAATCCCACTGTATTTTTAATAAGGCCAATTGTTTCTTTTAAATGCTGAAATATCTACATATCACATTATACATGTAGAACATAATATGACTGTAATTATTATACAGATACTTACAGATATACAATACAACATACATATTACACCTGTTATTTATTATTAAGTTAGGGTGTAATGTCGTACCAAAATTCTAAAACATCAAAATGTCATTCATGGCCTAAAAATATAACCATTTAATTTCATGAGTCATCATTATTTTGCACAATTTCTGTATTGTTGTTAAACAGGATAATTTTTTTTATTCTTCTTTCTTTGTCCATCCCTCTAGGTGACTAGCAATAGATCAGATTTAACACTGACAACCCCAAATAATTGCATATCGGATGATTGTATTGTTAAGCTTAATTTTAAAAGCTGAAAGATAGCTTTAATAAACTACACCACAAATGGGTATTGTCTCAGTTCAAATGATGCAATGATGTCTCAGGTGTGTAAATAAACAAAAAAGTTTTGAATGAAATATCCAATTGAAGTGAATTTTATTATTCCAATATTTAATGCAAGTCATATTCACATTGCTGTGCCGCCATTTATTTTTGCCTACATTATAGTATACCAGTTAAATATACAAAATATTTTTATTTTATTTTCAGTTGCAATTATTATAACATGCTGTGCACAATTTAACTGAAATAATAGGAACAAAATGATAACTTTTAAGTATATATATATAGACTATGAAAAAAACAATAGGAATATTAGAGAAACAGAAAATAATGTTTTGAAAGTATTTTTAAACTAGCTATAGATAACTGTTGATGTACACGGGTACTAATAACTTGTGTAATTCCTCTCAATTTATTCCAGTTATTAAGTCATACAATTAAATATGTTCCAATGATTTAAATAAACTGATTGATACTGAAAAAATAATAAAAATATAAGCCGAACTATGTAAACATGTTAAATATGTATTATACAGTATTGATACCTCTTTTTCAAGTCATTATCTATGAAAAGGAAGTGAATGGTAAATGTCTCAAATAATGTTTAGTTTATACTAATGCAATTTAAGTAAAATAAATCCCTCCTCTCTGCTTTGTATTGTTATTGTTTTGTTACCTACTTGAGTTTTTATTATTTTTTTATGCACGTGTTTCTGTGACGAATAAAATTATTTTTCTTTCTTTCTTTCTTTGACAGATGCCAGGAGATATATTTTAAATTTTATTTCTGCAAAATAACGTAATGTCTGTATTGTGATTTGCTGCCTCTAAGACAACTCACTGGTCACCACAATTGTAGGGCTTGCAACCATTGAACCAGCAAGTGTTGCTCACAGAGCAAATGCAGTAGGTAGGCAGTACTGCATTATGTTTATAAGCAAACTCGACTAAAGTTATTTCTGTCTAGGGCCTTAACATACAGAAGCTTTAGATTCCAGAGAGCAGTTATGTTTATTATTCCTGATAAATGTGTTCCTTCAATCCTTCAACTATCTATTGGACCGCTTCCAATATTTTCAATATCACCTAAAATGTGCCAGCGCTGGCCTGACACATTGTCTTTATGAAAAAATCATATTTACTTCATGAGCCTAGAGGACCAGACCCCGCACGCCGGCTTCATCTCTCGCAGCATGACGGCCTTCGCCAGGTTAAACTTCACTTGTTGCAGGAATCTTGTGGACTCATCGTCTAACTCGGCGGCATATGGTAGGATATGATTCGTCAATATTTCCTTCTGCGGCTTGAACCCCAGAGCCTCAATACGCTCCGGGGTTGTCACCAGCATCTCAAACTCGTCGTCCTGTATCATTTTGATTGTTTTACGCTATTTGTTTTTAGAAAAAAATATAACGAGTCACTGCGATATGTTCTTTATGCCTGGAGGCCACATGAGCACAACTGTTAGTTTACTCGTTATACGATCGCGGATCACCAATAATAAAATGTCATTTAACAAATCAAATTAACATTGAATTTACACAAGTCATCGAGATAATCACAGAAAGAAAATCCGAATCGCCAAGTCAGTCCCAAAGGTACGTTCCGATTCACTTAAATTTGACATGCGTCATTTGAACAACAATATCCTCGTCACTGTCGTAATATTCGTTCCATTCGACGCATTTACAATGGTGATTAGGTTTGTTTCAGACAGACTGCAGAAAGCGACAAATGCAACGCCATTGGTTGCAACAGCTGAAGTTATAGTATAGATATGTAATAAATTATCGATTATTCGGGTGAGCGAGGCAATAACCTTTTATACAAGCAGGAAAGGTATTATATCGGATCGGGCACGTAGATGGGTACCTATAGTTGCAATAGGTATGAATTATGTCTGCTACTCCTCCTCTTTAATGCAATCGTCCAAATTGAAAGCAATACGGTTTCAATTTGGACGATTGTATGGAACTTTTCCTGGATTGGATTACGCTTATTATTATGTAAATGATGTCTAAAAAAATAAAGATTCAAACGTGTCTTTATTATGATATAATATATCCACGTGGGCAGGTACAAGTATTTTCCAGTAGGTTAGTGGTACGCCTCATTTACTGGGAGCTCGAAAATGTATTTACTTCCCATGTCAAAGACAAAGACAAAGACAAAGACATTTATTTGTCCGATCTGGATATCGAACCGCACACAGAACCGCTGTAGGTACGCTGTTTCCAAACATCCAAGCAGTCAAGACTGCATTATTTTTTCGTTATTTTAGAGGATGGCTTTGATTCATATAGGTATACTTAGGATAGTTTTTTATTCTTAATTTCTAATGCACCTCGTAGCAGTTAAGCTGCGGTCCCACTACCCGCTTTCTCATTGGCCAGATCGCGGTGAGCCAAGCCGACAGGCCGTTAAAAAGAACATTTGATGAGATCTCCCATGGCCTGTCATCACCCGTCCGATCCGTCTGGAATCGGCAAGATCATTTCTTCTGCTTTCTTGTTTGCTTTGTGCACACAGCGGCTGCACATGCAGCCATGCGCTCTGTACCACTTGGTATGTTGGAGAAGCAGCCAACAGGCCGCACAGGCCGAGATAAGCCATGAGAATTTGTTCGGCACGGGCCACTACAGGGTCTGGCAAAGTCTGGCGCAGTTAACGGGCCGTGGGAGCGGAGCTTAAAAAGTATTTGTCGGTGTAAGTAGTTAGTAATAGGCAAATATAGATAGATACTTACCATATTTCATAATACAATCTTCATAATCATACACAAGCAGGCGTAATACTGAACAAGTGGCAGGCAAATGTGTGCACTCGGCTCTAATGGTGGCACTTCACATTGCTATTCGGTATTCGCGATTTTTAATGTGTTTTATTCGGCTATACAGGGCGTCCCACGGATATGCCACATGGAGGGAAAGTACCTTGAATATTGTAGATGGAACATTTTACTAAAAGAAGACATTATTTGAATTTTAAAAACAATTTAAACTGCATTTTTTATTTATTTATTCTGAACAAAAATACATTTGTGTCGAATACAGGATTAATAATAATAAATAAAAGTTACAATCAATAATATAGATAACATGTCAAAAATAATAAGATAAGAAATCAACCTGATCAAAAAAATAACATGTCAAGAATTAGACTTATACAATAAACAAGTTACACTGTGGCATTATTTTTGTCCCTAAATATCTCTTCTATACTATAGTAGCACTTCGTCAATAGGAATGAGTTTAATTTGAATTTAAATATTCTTGGACTATTAATCATTTTTAGTTCTAATGGCAATTTATTGAAAATTTGTACAGACTGTACTTTAGAGCTATGTTTGACAACATTTAATTTTGGCTGCAAATAATTAGGCAAATCTTTCCTGCGCGTTTCCACCCTAGTTTCCCTTTCGTCCTTTATCTCGTATTTATCTAGGTGTTTTAAAAAACTACTTAGTAGGACCGAAATATAAAGATAAGGTCCAAGTAAAAAATTTAATTTCACAAAATGCATTCATGCATTAAAAGGTATTTAAATAATTACATGGTTGAACCGGGAATCGAACCCGTTACATAAGAAAAATAATCACTTCCTTTTATTTGTGACACTATGTTATTTAGCAAATAATAATCCTTATGATGAAGCCTTTCGATATTTAAATATCTATGAATGCAGTTTAAATTCAAATAATGTCTTCTTTCAGTAAAATGTTCCATCTACAATATTCAAGGTACTTTCCATCCGTGTGGCATATCCGTGGGACGCCCTGTATAGTGCAGAAGTCCGAATAACTCGAACCCACCCTCCACACGTCGTCATGAACAGCGAATACGCCGAACATTCAAGAATATTTTTGCTAATCTGGACGTGTTGACGGCAGCAGCGACTTATTATTTCCTCTGAGTTAATTACCAATACAATCATGGTATGCGTACATAAAATACCGCACTCTACTGAGCAAGCCATGTGTGGACGATAAACGAACTTATTCGGTTGAGTCGCAATCCTTTCATATGTGACCAAGAACCGACAACTGGCGGATACGAGTGTTCGTGTTTTTGCATAAATGTCTTATTCATGAAAAATAGACAAATAAAGGCGAATAGAGTAACTTCACATCGTCATATTTAGGCGAATGTAAAAAAATATAAGACGAATACGCGAACATGAATAGCGATGTGAAGTGCCATAATAAAAGTCTTATGAGTTGTTGTGATGGGCAGCAACAGTTGCCAATATAAATACGAGTATACCTACCGTCCCTACTCCCTACCCATCAAGTTATGGTACCTATCACCTTACAGACCCTCCGCTAGTAGTAATAGTGTTGTGTTTCAGACTTTTTAGTTAAAACAGCCAAAGCCGCGCTTTACCTCAGGGCTCGGATACCGGTATATTTTTCGCAACGATTTGTTTGCTTTGGAAACCACTAGGCGGCGAGCATACATATCCACTGATATTGTAACGGGTTTTTGAAGTGAAAACTTATTTAGACGCGTTAAGCAATTTTTGGTAGGGGGGTAAACTTATGGATTCGCGTCACCGACATGGTCGCGCTGTAGTGCTCTACTCTAGAATATAGTTGGCGCTAATATCAGTTTTAAGTTTTCACTTCTGTCGCGTCTCGGCAGTCCCCATGACTTGCCAATTTTTTATTGTTTATTAGGACACGCTCTGCCATAGAGTCATCGTTTCAGCGCAGCGTAGGTGGGTAACAAAAACAATCATTGAAAAAAAAGTTGTTGGCACACGATGTAGCTATGCGAGATTTTTTATTTGGAAATAATAAGTAGATTTAAGTAATATAGGAACGTGTAGATGGTATGATCTAGGTTTCTAAAGATTACACAAGAGTAGGTATAGTCACGAGCATAAATATATTACAATTGCAATGGACAGACATAACATGCATAACATCACACCTTGTTTCTCCGAAGGGTTGGGCAGAGGTGTACCTGCAGCAGATATACCCACATTTCGCCAGTTATGTTTAAGTCCCATGTAAAAAGGGGGCGAGCCTATTGCCATCAACCGGGCACATATCTAGACTCCGGGCCGCTATTGAGAAATTCCCCAACCCGAATCGAACCCAGGCAATCAGCACAATGGGCCGCTCGGCAATAATATCTGATTTGATGACTCATCCATTAAGGTGGATCCGCTGTTGTAGCCCAAGAAATTAGATAGATTTGTTGCATAAGAACAAATCTCATGGAAAAGTTTATAAGAAACAAAACTAACTGAGAGATATGTATTAATTATTCTAATTCCGTAATTACATATCTGTTATATTCACGAATCATATTTTGATCAAGATACAACCTGACACAGACCTGCAAATTACAAAAAACGTAAGAAAATTTGAATTTCGCGGGCTACAATTGCGGATCCACCTCAACATAATTATGATGGCAAATATATATGATAACATTTGTGGAAGGCCTGTACAAGTGGTAGCACAAATAAATGACATCGAAGGAACACCACAACTATCTAGCGTAACAGGCGACGCTAAAATATAGAAAGCTGCATCGGCTTCAAAAATATTGTGTCAATGCAATTCTAACGGACATACTTGCATCATAAATATCTGCCTACGCGGTTAAATTCAGAAGAATGTGATACTTTGTTGTGATCGAAAATATCTGACAGCACTTTGGCAGCATATAAACCTAACAAAAAATTTATATTTTTTTATTATAAGTACCGATTTTTTTTTACTTCACAAACAGACACTTATTTTTTTTTTTTTAATAGATAGATGTGTAGATGAATCATGATCATCACCATTTCAGCCGAAAGACGTCCACTGCTGGACATAGGCCTCCCACAAGCACCACCACCTCGACCGGTTCTGTGCTTCTCTCATCCAGCGGATTCCTGCGGCCTTCACCAGGTCATCGGTCCGCCTTTTGAGGGGCCTCCCAACGCTGAATCGTGAAATCAGATATTATAGCCGAGCTGTCCATAGTTATATATTTATGCTCGTGACTGTTCGTAGTTATTAAACGTTCTAAAAACTTTTCGGTAGGTACAGTGGTTAATCAGGACGAAGAGAAATGGGTAGACTAAATACTTATAATGTAAACATAACTGTTGTAAACTACACAGAAGACACTTGCAAAACTAAACAGGGCAACATGGCAAACGGACATCGCGGCAGATCGTGTGAGTACTGTGACAAAGATGGCGTTATGAGCTGGATCCCTTTACAAAAGGCTGCTTCCCATGTAGACGAGTGGAATGAGAGAAGGGAAGCCATAACCCTGCATTTGGACACTACAGGCTTATTACAATAAATAAAGTACTTGGATAGATCTGCTGCGATGCTTAAAATATTGGAAATTATTGTCATCCCATGTAGATATTTCGATTCCATTTTCGAGGAAAGCCAGCCGAGGTCTGTCTTTGGGCATGCTAGATCTTTTCGAACGGAGACTTTATTTTCTGGCCATATCGGTCCTGGTCTTGCAACATTATTAGAACCAACTATATACAAACTGGCTTGCTGATCTTAGGGATATCGATTCTGGTTGCCAGTAATAATCAAGCGTAATTGATTCCTGGGTAGGTGTATATTCTGTCCTAATAAATGGTAGAACGGACTTTTTCTTGTATCTGTCGTAATTAGCTAACTTGCATTTTCATACAGGCAGGAGCTAGGCAGTCATCAACTGACGCAGTAAAAAGCATACATAACACTGTTGAGACGCAAGGCAATCTTTATGATATTCGACGAGATTTGCTGTTCAAGCAACTGATATTACTGTTCTTCAAATCTTATATAGCTGCTGGTACTGCTTCGGTAAATTCCATTAGGTGGTGCGTATGCTTGGACCGGTCTGTTAAACTGCACCTTCTGAGCGCATCAGATCGGGCTTGAGTTACTTTATGTACCTACAACCAAGCAGGTAGGTACTATGATGATGTCACGCCTAAAATGAATATTAGTAATCTCTGCACGTAAGATATATATCCTATTGATTGTGCACTAGAGGTAGTCTGTCCAGTCATCGAATTGTCCCAAACGTATGTCTTTTTCTTTAGGTTTAGCTTCTTCTCGTTTCTCGCTCGTGTTTGTCTTTTTTCTCTCTTTCGTCTTCGTGCTAGCTGTTGTTTTCTTGTGAGCTAGAGGCCTCTTAAAATTCTTCGGCCTCATCCAGCCATTATTAATCTTTTCAGCCGTTTCTAGTTCAGCTTTTTCGGAAACTTCCGGAGATTTGTTTAATGTTGGTTTATTCACTTCTGGTTTTATTTTTTCATCTGCGCTTTGGGCCGATACAGGCTCCTCCTCAATTTTCTCATCATTGTTCGTTTGTGGCTCCGAGGAAGTCCAACTGGCGGCAAGGACGATGTCTCGATACATTGAGGAGTTTGCTTTATTTTGCTGATTTATTTTCAACCGGGCTGCCCCTGCACGTTCATTTAACTTCAGCAGTTTGATCTGTGGTAATTCAAAGTGTTATTAGAAATCATCAAGATAATTTTGGTTCTTCAAAGAAAACAGAAAGTCTCAAACTGGTGGTAAACATGCAGGTGTAGTAAAAACATGGAGTACAGTAATTAACGATATTACAGAGACACTTACATAAATAACTAAACACTACAAATCATAATTTGTGTCGTTCTACCACAAACAACAAAGACTCGAGCTTATTTCGTGCAGACTTCGCGAGGATTCTCGAACAGCTGCGCTTACTCTGTCCCCAAATCGCGCGTACCGATGGACAATCAGGAACACATCTAAATACGAGTATGTATGAAGAATATGGCAACTATATTTATCAAATGTTGCACTACTTCTATATCTATATTAATAATAATATTGTAATATAACAATTTATAATATTATCAAGAGGATTTTTTTTTGTTTGTATGTAGAGACTAATCTCTGGAACTGGAAGTCGATTTGAAAAATTCTTTTTGCATTGGATAACCCAATTCTTAAGGATGGTTATAGGCTATGTAACATCACGCTAAGACTCTTAGGGGCCGATCAAAAAGAAAAAAAGTCAGAAAGAACGCTAAGCAAAAACGAAGTAATAGCGCGGGCGGTTGAAGGTATGCGACGCGGTGGGTCGGGGGCCGAAATTTCACACGGACGAAGTCGCGGGCAGACGCTAGTAATAAACAAATTAAGCGCGATCAATAATAAAAACCAATGCTAGTGTACTTCCATAGCAGACTTACAGCAGCAGCACAGCAGCTTTTACGTGGAAACAATAATACAACTACAGTTGAAACTCAAAACTGATTAAGAGAACAAAATGAAACCAATAAGTGCATAAAATACAAAGTTTATTTCATTGGGCGAGAGCAAATAATAGGAAAACCATGCATAAAAATAACAGGATAATATTGTTAAGAAAAATCACTGTAGCTACTTATACATAAAATTTAAGCTTGAATACACAAAAAAAAAAAAAAACGTGTATGTTCCGGCCGTGCGCGCTGAAACGTAACGAATTAATAAAGATAAATATTACAATGTGCGCTTGTGCGTTATAAAAAAACTACAGTCTCTATAGTTTGACCAGAACCGCCGTTTCGCATCGTAGGAATGCGCGGCGAGGCGGGCAGCGTTGACCAATGAGCGGTGGGCGAGACGTCGCGCGCCGTGAGCATTGACGAATGAGCGGCCTGCACTGCCCCCCCCCCGTCTCGCCGCGCACTTACGTAAGGCGCGGAACAGTGTTCTCGGTCAAACTATAGTAAGTCTTGTAATTCGAACAGTCTTAACATCGATCTACCACTAGACTAACTACTATTGCTAAGCTAGCAATGCTAGCTTACTGCTTGCTTGCTTACTTGCTTACAATGTTCGAATCACTACATTTCAGTAAACGTAGTTACGCACGCAACACGCCCGTAATACGCAACTGATAAAAATACGCACAACGCCAATTCACACTACGTACCAAGTTACAAGTACAACACAAGGCACTAGCTAAGCGTATCTTGTTCATAAAAAAACATATTGTATAAAATTTTATTTTAAGGCACTGGCTTTTGTAAATCCAACTCTATTATCATGTAGTGACCGTTTCTTTTTGCGTGGTGTATAGACTGGCTGCGAAGACGATGTCTCTCTTGATCGCGGTGGATGCTTCCATCATTTTGGCTTGAAGCTTCGGGTCGCCGACAGCCACGGCGGCGTCTTTCACGTCTACTAATAACTGTGGGATTAGAAACAAAAAAAAAGATAATGTTAATAATTTTATTTGAGTGTTTTAATGAAATGGGACGTGACAGCTGCGTTTCAAGAATCTTGCGTAGTGAATTCAGGAAATGACAACTTTATAGAACCTAAGCAGAACGCATCATTGCAGAATATCTGCTCGGTCTCTACCTCATTTGCTCCTGTTTTATTTTACTTTTGTTTTGATTTGATGAGAGAATTTTATTTGCTTTAATTCTAATTAATTTTTCTTATTCAATTTTTTTTATTTAATTTTAAGTGAGATAATTTTATCACGTTTTGCTGCTATATTGTAACCTAAATGGAAGAAGTCATTGGCTCCTGAAATACAGGTACTCTAACCTAGCTCTGGAGCCAGGGTCTCAAATTTTTTGTAACTTGTTTACGACAGTAAATAATTTGTTTATTATTTATTTATTTATGCTGTTGAGTAAATTTTAATAAACTAGATTATTAGGTACCTCAAAAGCTAGGAAATAAAATAATTGTATTTTTTCCTGTGGCATTTTGCGCCATGTGGCGTCAAACTATCGCATCGTGAGTTTGGTCTTCAGCCTGTTATAATAGACACACGGATATGAGTCAATCCCTCTATACCCGGTCTTTTCTGATATTGGTACAAAATAAAAGAATACATCGTACACTTTTCAAGAAGACCAATTTCTCTCTTACCTCATGCAACTGTTGAATGCACCTGACAATAATTCCCTCTTGCACGTCAGTGAGATCCATTATTTCGGCAAATGGTTTCTCTAGAGCCCATTCGTAAACTACCCGAACAAGGCCGAAGTTGAGTCTTTCAGCTTGACCTTCGAATTGACCCACCTGAAAAGCATTCGTGATTAGCGAACGAACAAAAATTTGAGGAACACCAGCATAGCTACTTCGACAAATAACATATTTTCAATTACTTATTTGCCTTGACTGACAGCAAATAGCTGTCGTAAGAATGACGGTCGGCTATTTGATTTGACAAAATTTTCGGGTTTTGGATTTGTGAACAGTTTTTAGAGGACTCTTTTGATAACCTTGATTGATGTTCGTTTTGGCATGGAAGCGTATCGAACCGTTGTGAATACAATATATACTGGTGAATTTGGAGAGGCATAAGAAGGCGGGGACGGAATTTTTACTGTCCAATTCCAGCAAAGTTTTTTTTTTGGCCGCATAGAACTTCTGCACAGTGCAGGTTTTCTTAAAGTTCTCTTGCACATATTGTTATTATCAATTAAATATGCTTATAATAATCATTCAAATCTGTTTAGTACTTTATGCGTCTTCCAGATATTTTTTCTCGTGTCTCTTGAGCTCAGCAATGTAGGGCTTAGACCAGACTCCCTCAACAGCTTCCACTTACCAAGTACTTGGACTCAATAGCAGTCAACTCCGCGTCAATTTGTTCGATGGCTTTGACTCCCTCCGCCAATTTATCCGTCAGCTGGTTCTCCATCTGCGTACGCGCTTGGAACACGAAACAACTGAGCAACGCTGCTATTTCAGCCGGGGCCTTGTCTGTGAACACGTTTCTGAACACTAGCTCGGAAATTATTAGTTCGTTTGTTCCCATGCCGCATGCTACTCGTCCTGTAAAAAGAAAATGCATGTTTAAACAAATACTTTTGTCATAGAATTATAAAATTAATAATCTATTGAGACAGATGAACACGGAAATGTACTGGGTATGGTGTGTAATGCTATGACAGTTTTTTTTTTTAAAGATAACAATTTTTGTGAATACTTTATCAAATTGTGAATTTAACAAGTCTAGCAGATCCACAGAACGGATTTTTCTGACGATTGTTAATATCTTATACCGAAACATCACAACATAATTCCGGTCGCTGATTCTATGTTAACACAAATAACACTAGTCTACCATACGGAAATTTTAAGTCCTGTAGTAATTTTAATTCTTCTATCTTTATGTATTTTTCTGTTTTGTGTGTACATAAATAAATAAATACATGTTGTAACCTGCATACACATACCTTTAAGTATAACGCTGTCATGCTCATCAATATAGCTGAGCTCCCTCAGTACCATCAGTCGTCTCTGGTAGTCAGGGTACAAAGCCAGGTTCTCAAACGACAGCAACCGTTTGTACTTGTCACGTTTACGTTCCGTCAGCTTTCGTTCGTAAACTATTGCGAACTCCGTTTTAAAGTTTGCTATGTCTGTGCATTTCCTATGCTCTTTGAGTTCTTTCTGGAATCAAAATGTTGTTAGTGTTCATAGGAATTCTCCTTTAAAGTTAGTTTCGCTAAGTTCTGCCGTAAGGGTGCCTCGATATCTATCTACGGGTGGTTTGGCATTAAAGTCCCCGCCACGAGAAGCTATAAATTTTGTAAATAAAGAACTACTACTACAGAACTACTCGACGTTCTTTGATTACAAAATTGATAGCTTCTCGTGATGGGGACTTTAGTAGCATATTTATAAACTCGTAGAGCCCTTTCCTCAAAACTTACCATGCCCTTGTTCATTTTGTCGATGGAGGAGAGTATTTCCCCCGTAGTGATGGACAGCGATTGTGTGAGGCTGACGTGATCCAGCGAGGTGGCGCCCGAGCACACTGCATGGGACATGCGCGAGAGTTCCTGCACTGCACTTGAGCAGCTTGTCCCTACTGGGGCGTCTTTAAACCTGTAAAACAATGGATTGAAAGGAGTTCACAAAATACAAAAATATCCTGTATATTTGTTGACTCATAGAAAAAAAACCGGCCATGTGCGTGTCGCACCACGCACTATGAAGGGTTCCGTAGTTGGGATGAATTTATCCCAAGAACAATCTTAATTTTGTAGTATAAAAATGTTCTCCCATACATCGATATATGTCTCTGTTAATAGGGATGACGACAAAAAAAAAATTTTTTGTTCGTCTTTGAGATTATAAAAAAATATTGGACACGTATATTTTCTGTTTTTACATTGAGGTAAAATGTGCCATGACGACACGAGTATGTAGATTTTATACATACTAGTGACGTAGCGACTCCCACTCTCCAACTTAAAATGCGTTTTATCAAGTAATTTTCTATTAATGTGATAAAGCAAAAAATACGTGTCTAATATTTTTTTATTATTTGACTGACGGACTAATTAGAATTTAATTTTTTTACGCAGGCGTCATCCCTATTCTCTAACTACAATGTAAGTTTGTAAGCGCAGAAAATAGTTATTTATGCTATAAGTGCGGAAGGTAGGTGATTTCCGACGAGTGGCATTTTTATTCACGAGCGAGCGAAGTGAGCGAGTTACGCACGCGTATCATACAACGTTTTACTATGTATTGTACGAGGAAATAAAAAAACGGGCGATCCTTACGGTAATCGCGTATGATGTGACATCTAACTTATGACGACTTATATAAATGATAAAAACAACATTCATGACTTCGACTTCGACTTTGACTTTGACTTTTGACTTTAACTTTTTGATTTGACCATCGCCATCGTTATCATCATCATCTGATTTGTAAAACTTTTCTCAAATAATAAAATCTCTGAGACGGGCTGACGACGGCTTCAAAAATTAAAAAAAAAGTAAAAAGCACTAGTGAAAAAAAGTGACACTTTCCGCACAAATTGACTGCTTGGAAAACGCTCTTTTCGAGCAAATGCATTGTAAATATTTTTTAAACTACAAATTAACGATTCTCGGACCCTTTTTTATTTGTGTTGTGAAATATTGCTTCTTGTCAAATTTCATGATTTTAGTTCAACGGGAAGTTCCCTATACGTTTTGATTTATTTGCGAGTATCAAAATATTTCGTATGGCCGTATTTTTTTATTGCGTTCATTTAGAAGCATGATTTTTTTTAGAGCTCCGAGGGACCACAGACTTACGATTTGATATTAATTTCAACTTGATACCTCCACGCGTTCCTGAGAAAAAGGTCTTGACAGACAGACGAACGGAGAACGAAGTGATCCTATAACTTATAAGGGTTCCGTTTTTTCTTTTTGAGGTTCGTACCAAACCTCGCAGTCATGATAGTCAGCACTACGAATAATAAAATAGGGTTACCGAATACGGATTTTAAATGATCGAAAATGCAGCCATGACTTCTCAACTCAGTAAATGGTTTATTTAATTTCAAAATCATAATGTAGTGATTGTGAGAGGGGCTTGTGGCTAAGTAATAACAGCCGCACGGGTCGATCGATCAGGTCGGCCGCGGTTGGTCCGTGGATGGGTGACCCTCTATACATACCAAGACCCCTCCGTGCTTTGGAAAGCACGTTAAGCCGTTGGTCCCGGCTGTCATTTTTACATTTACAATGCATTTGCTCGAAAAGAGTGTTTTCCAAGCAGTCAATTTGTGCGGAAAGTGTCACTTTTTTTCACTAGTGCTTTTTACTTTTCTGTTTTTTTTTTATTTATGTGGCCGTCGTAAGCCCGTCTCGTCTCAGAGATTTTATTATTTGAGAATGATGATGATGACGATGGCGATGATTATGACGATGGTCAAAATCAAAAAGTCGAAGTCAAAGTCAAAGTCAAAGTCGAAGTCAAAATCAAAGTCAAAAGTCAAAGTCATGAATTTTGTTTTTTTCATTTATATACGTCGTCGTATGTTAGATGTTACACATCACAGGCGACTGCCGTAAGGCTCGCTCATTTTTTTTTTTAATTTCCTCGCACAATGCATAGTAAAACGTTGTATGATACACGTGCGTAAGATGATTTCCGACTCGTGTCGACTTATACACTCGCTCGCTTAACTTGCTCGTGAATAAAATTGCCACTCGTCGGAAATCACCTACCTTCCGCACTTATAGCATAAATAACTATTTTGATAGTTGTTACAGCTCGTCAGTAACCCGAAAGTCTGACAACCAGTCTTTCCAAGGGGTATCGTGTTACAAGGAACTGGGTCGTGGAGGTCAGATAGGCAGTCGCTCCATGTAAAATACTGGTATTCAGCTGCATCCGGTTACACTGGAACCCGACCCCAACATAGTTGGGATAAGGCTAGGAATTTGATGAATGTAGTGATTGTGTGATATTTACCTGGGCATTTGCCTTCGCTCCCAGTCTTCAATAATGATCTTATGGTCAATTTTCAGGGTCATTTTAGTGACGGCTATTATATTTTTAGGCGCAATGCATAATATTGTGTGATCCAATGTACTTTCTTCTGTGCCTGCAATACAAGAAATGCATGTATAGATACAGCCCGATACAAACTTTATGACGGATCGGAACATGAGGCGAGTCGTTGCGCAGTAACAAATTCATGTGTCAGTGGGGGTGAGGGGTGTGGTGCCGCGCAGCGGGCAGCACACTTCAGAGTTGTCATAAAGTTTGATGCGTACGCGCGTCGTGTTAAGAAATTATGAAATTGTACACTGGAGCTATTATGCTCTCTCTCTCTATCACTCAAACATTTGCTGAGAGAAAACTCAACTTTGAGTTAAGCTACTAAGGTATGGACTCTATTTATCACTGTGTAAGATATTAATTTTGGCGTACAATAAAGAATCAAGAATTAACACACGTCCGTGAAATGCAACAAACAACTATTTATTTAAATCATCATTTTTTTAGTTATCATAAGCACACCAACAGCACAGTCACTTACAAATTCAAATTAAATAACATATAAAATTAACATTTCAGTAACCATGCAAATCACAGGAATGCGTCATGCATTCCTGTGATTTCACATTCACATATGAAAATTAGAGACAAAGGAGAATAATATAAAATGTGTCTAGTAGACATAAATCTACAACACTACAAAACAAACCAATTTGAGCTAGATAGACGTCTCTTATCACGGCTTCGCCACGTTTATTATGTGCCTCCCGGGCGATAAGTGCTACGCAGCTCGAACTATCGCAACGATAACCGATAATGGTTGATCACATCTGTGTGTATTATATCACTGTGCGAAGCTTCGTCATGATAGACGCAAATGCGGCCGCAGCTTAACGGAAAATGTTAAAGGCTAAGAAGATAATATTTACCTATAGAATCATACATCGCGGAGAAACTAAGCATTCGGTACCAGTTCTCGTCCACCTCAAAGTTGTACTTAGCATTGTCTTGAATTTTGGCGTTCAATACTAGGACCTTGTACGGCGTTTGTCTCGGACCTGAAAACATTTAATAGCACTTAAATTTTAGGGTTCCGTATCCAAGGGTGCCAACGAGACCCTATTACTAAGGTTCCCCTGTATGTCCGTCCGTCCATCTGTCACAGGGCTGTATCTTTTAAAACGCAATAGACACTTGAAATTTTCACGGAGTGTGTACCACTATGGATGCTATAACAACAAAGAATAAAAATAAAACAAAGTTAAACATTAAAGGCCCCTATACAAGATGGAAAATATTGTACGGAACTCTTCGTCTGCAGTCCACTGGCACTTTTTTTTAATTAAAGGAGATTACAACAGCAGGTTTAAAAAATACTGTATAAGTAGTCGATGAAAACCTTAAAAATATCATACTTTTGCCAAGTAACATACCATTATTATTCATCAGAATACCAAGCTGATTCATATACGGCCCTGCAGACACCACCAGTATCTTCCCCGGTACCATTTCCTTGGCGACTTTAGCAGTATTCAGCAGTATGGGCATGATTTCATTTAGTACATCGATGTACGCCGCTGCGGTATCATAGAACGACGCTAAAGGTGCCAGATGGGAAGCCAGCGCTGTACTACACTTCTCTGAATATTCTTTTTCGGCGAGTTGTAGTTGTTTCCTGTAGTTGTCCGCTTGACATATTTGGTTGAACTCTCGGAATGAACGCTGCATCATGCCTTCTACTGATACTGTTGCTGCCCTGTATTTAAATGATTGGTCTGTTACACCTATATGGTTTTCGGAAGCGAGTACCTAATATTCATTTAGAAAATAGAGAGTTAGTTGGTAAAGTGTACTAAACCGAAAAGAAGAGTTAAAAAAAAATGCCGCGGATTTTTATCAAATAAAAAAAAAGTTTGTATCTTCGTAGTCGAGGGAGGCTAGTCTATGGGATCTCGAGCACTAGACGGCCACGACCACTACCAGTGGTCTCACCGACCAAGTAAACTATAGAAACCGATACGAATCGCGCACTTGGTCGGCTAGTTGGCCGTGCGAACCAAGTGCGCGATTCGTATCGTTATAACCATAGTCATTGCAGAATGGCTGAGAAACAAAATACAATAGTATCAAACCTTACCGTAACAAACTGAGTATCATAGCGTAAGTTAGTCTGAACTGTGACGATAGTTTCTGTGGTATGCCCAGCATCATGCCCTTCAGTGTTACCAGGTCAGGTACGCTTTCCTTGCAGAGTATTATCACAGTCCCCGTGTCATCCAGACCTAGATAACAAGAACTTTTATTAGTATAGTCTCGGATGTAGTAATGATGATGCTTTGGCCTACCTCATCCAAACTATAGTTTAAACTATTCTTTGTGGATTGCCACAGAATAGTACATAAGGCGCACTCCGCATTTTAGGTATGAAGCTACCAGTACGAGGCGGGCTCGTCTTGTTGGACCAATTAAGTGAGCGTAATGTAGTCCGAAGATTTAAGAGTTACGCGACAGAAAGAGAGGCAACTTCTAGGTGAATATAACTGTAGGTAATTAGCGCTGTGCGACCTGAATTGCACTTTATTGTGTCGTAGCAAGAGTCGCTTTTTATTTAAATGATTTGCGGACTGAACCTACTGTGGTATTACAGCAGTATCTGATAGTCATCATAGCCATCAATAGATAAAACCTACCTCGTCTCCCCGCTCTACCCGCCATCTGTATGTACTCGGCAGGTGCTAGAGTACGTCGCTGCAGTCCGTCATACTTGGTAGTCTCATCGAAGACTACCGTACGCGCGGGCATGTTCACGCCCATCGCGAAGGTTTCAGTTGCGAATAGGATTTTGACCTGTAAATAAAGTGAGATTAAGTGCATATTCGGGTGAAGATTATTACAGAACATCACGCCTTTAAACCACTAAGGGTTAGGCAGAGCTATACTCTATAGTTCACCCACATTTCGCCAGTTAAGTTTAAGTCCTATGTAACAGGGGGCGAGCCTATTGCCATCAACCGGGGACCAATCCAGACTCCGGGCTGCTATTAAGAAATTCCTGATGGAAAAACCCAATAACATTTTACCCGACTCGGGAATCGAAACCAGGAGGAAGATTATTATCAGTTAAAATCAAAATACTAAACACGCGGAGTTACTTGACTACACTAATGTTATAAATGTGAAAGATTCTATGTTTGTGGGTTTGGATGTTTGTTACTCAATCACACAAAAACGGCTGAACTGATTGGAATGAAATTTGGCACACATTTAGGGGTATGAGGAACAGGGTGTAAAGTTCACTCATCCCCCATAGAAAAGGGAGGATCCTCCAACCAGACGGGTGTGATGTCTGGCGGGCAACTGCCCAGAGGTTGAAGTTGGGAAGCTTGTATATATGTTTAAACTCTTATTGCGCGATGCAGGATTTGTGTGACGTCAGGATGTAGCGTGACGTCAGGTCTTTGATGCGTAGTTCGCATGTAGCGATGTAGATGCCGCTACACACAGATAGTTTACAACCTGGATTAACACTTAGGATAATTTTTATCCCGGTAGTACGTTCCCGTGGGATAATTTCCGACCACCACAAGGGCGAAGCCGTGGGCAAAAGTTAGTGTTTTTAAAGTTTTGATTTCAAAGAGTTTTCAATTTTCAGAGAATTTTCTTAGAAATTGATGCAAAATTGAAAGTAATATACCGATAACTCGAGGCTTTGTCTCACCGCACCGCCCTTGGTGTATCAAGCTCCTCAGATGATGTCTTTGATCTGAAATTTTATACTTACAAAACCAGACTGGAACAACATCTCAACAATTTCTTTGAGAAGTGGCAATATACCACTGTGATGAACTCCTATACCATTCTCCAGTACTCTTTGCAGCCTTATAACCTGAAAACCAAAGACAACATGAGATTATATGATGAAACTCCTTGTTCAGATTATTATTAGTACCTGGGCGACCGAGTTCTGCTCTGGTGAAAATAGAGAATGCTCATTTAATAGTATAGGAAAGTTCATACTAATATCATGTATAGTACATACTAAATCCGCGCTGCCATGATAGTAGGTACTTACTCATTCCATGCTGCCATGTCATTATTATAATGTAGCCATCTTGTTCTAAACTTTGGGCGACCGAGCTCTGTTCGGGTGAAAATACGGAGAAAACGAATTTTCCCGAAGTAAACCCCTATAATGCAAGTTTCATCGAAATTGTTAGAGCCGTTATCGAGAACGTGATTACAAAATTATATATATACTCGTACAAAATATCGACAAATATTGCTTGTTTAATAGTATAGGGATTTTTCTATTGAAAGTTAATTACCTGTGGTAATCGTCGGTCAGGTTCTTTCAACCTTTGAAGACACTTTTGGAAGAAAGATCGGATGTGACCTTTTTCCTTGGCAGTAGTCAAGTCTACCGACATTAAACTTTCAGCGTTCTGATCACATCTGGAATAAAATTCTATAGATATAACGGCCTTATTGACTGTAAGTTTAGACGCAGTGCGTCTCTTTACAGACCGAGTTTCCAGTTGTTTGTATTCTAACTTTATTCCGACTGACGTAAAGTTCTGAATACAAAAATGACTTTATAATTGACTCTAAGTTGCCAATTTTGTATTCAGAACTTTATGCCTCTTATACTCCTTGCATCATTGTACAAGAAATTAGTAGATTATACTTTAAATGACTATTGTATAATCCTCCTTGGTGAAAAAGACTTTTTAGAGTCCAATAATTACGAAAAATTGGTTAATCACATAAAATGTCAAATCGAAAATGTAATGCATACTAATGTTATTCTGTGTTTTCCTAATTTTAAATTAAAATTTAATGTTAACTTATTTAATACTAGAATAGAATCTTTCAATCGACTTATGTACCTAAGTAATCAGACGTTTAAATATGCATATTTGTTTGATACCAACAAACATCTGGAATATAATTATAAAATGTTTTCTAAATATACAGGCAAAGTCAATAATAGGACTATTGTAAATATCTTTCAGAACTTGAATAGCTACATACAGCTATCACTAAACTCTGAATATGAAAATAACTGTGACAGTCTAAGTATCGTTAATAAACAGGAAAGCAGTAAAGTCGGCCAGTTACAACCTGGTACTATTCCATACTACTTTAAAAAAAAGATAATGTTGGATAGAGAAACATTTTTTCGTTGATAAACATGTGTCAACTGTAACACATCTAAACGAGTCTGTAGATAGTTCATTGTGTAATCGTTTAAATATATTTCATCAAAATATGTGTGGCCTAAATAACAAGAAAGATGTGTTAGAAATATACCTAGATAGCTTGAGTAGTCCTTCCAATTACTTGTGTATTAGCGAGCATTTTCTTAACGAAGAACTAGTTTCTTTGTTAAATCTTTCAAAGTACAATGTTGCATCATATAACACCAGAGTAAATAAGCTGAGAGGAGGGACTCTTATCCTAGCAGAAATGAATAGGGAATATGAGGATCTGCCCATTGCCAAAAAATTACATAAAATGGATAGTTTTGAAATATGCTGTGTCAAAGATGTTTCAACAGGCCTATCGGTGTGTTGCTGTTATCGTACGCCTTATGATAAAAACTTAGACACTTTTATGGTGAGGCTCGAAAAACTATTAGAACATTTCTTTAACAAGAACTGTGTTATTTGCGGTGATTTTAATATTGACTTATTAACTGACAATAAAAAAAGGAACGACTTATTAAATTTATTGACATGTTATAACTTCAGACCTCTAATTAGTTCGACTACATTTATTCGAAGTGACTCACGATCTTGTATAGACAATGTCTTCTCCAACTTATTGGACGATTGCGTAATAAGTTGCGATATTGACCACAATGGCTTGGCAGATGGACATGCGGGATTACTTTGCAGTACAGTATTCAAAAGTAACGAACTATGTAGGAATATAAAAAACAGTAGTGTTAAAATTACCAAACGGATTTTTAATGCAAATACAAGAAGAAACTTTAGGAATTTGCTATTAAATCAAGACTGGAGTGATTTCGGAATAAACTCATTCTTAAAGAAATTCGAAGAGATGTTCACACGCTGTTTTAGAAAAAGGAAACTGCAGGTACACTTAACGCGTAATACGCAGCTGCGCTGGGTCACTAAGGGAGTAAAGGTTTCTAGTAAAATGAAACGATTTCTCTATGCTGGCAAAAGGAATAGACAAAATGATACTGTGATAGATTATAGGCAAAAATACATCGCTCTATATAGGAAAGTAATAAATATGGCCAAAAAGCTAACAGTACAATCTGAATTAGCAAAATCAACGAACATCTCAAAAGATGTTTGGAAAGTTATAAACAAACATAGAAATAAGAGTGTCAAAAACAACACAAAACTAATTTTAAAATCAAATAATAAGATTGTGTCAGAACCATCAGATATTGTGAATATCTTTGAATATCTTTGCCCAGCAGTTCAAACTTAATTCATCAACTACTACGTGCACAGGGGCTGCTATGGATATTTTACGTATAAGTGCAAAAAGAGTAACCAATGACCTTGTCCTAGACCCTGTCACTCCCTGTGAGATATTCAAAATGGTGAAAAAAATGGACGACAAAAAATCTTGTGGCTATGATGACATAAATATATCAGTAATAAAGGACAATATAGACGTACTAGCGGAACCTTTAAGCATTTTTTTAAATAAATGTTTTGACGAAGGAATTTTTCCAGATCAACTGAAGATAGCCAAAAGAATACCTGTACACAAAAAAGGATCTAAAACAGACCCAAAGATGTACAGACCAATTTCATTACTACCTATTCACTCAAAAATTCTTGAAAAGCTAATTAAAACTAGATTACTCAGACATTCAACCTAAATGGAGTGTTAAGTAGAAGACAATTTGGTTATCAGAAAAACATTGGGACACAAGACGCAATATCGACTCTAATTAAGGACGTAGTTAGCAGATTGGACGACAAACAGAAAGTAGCTGCGCTTTTCTTAGACCTAAGTTCAGCATTTGACACGGTGGATCACAAATTACTCCTAGAAAAACTTGAGCACTACGGTGTCAGGGGTAAAGTATTGGCACTTCTCACGTCATATTTAAAAAACAGGAAGATGTTCGTGGAGATCAAAGCAGTGGAGTCACAAACAAATTCTTCAGGTAAAAAGTGTTCAAGTGAAGAAACATATAGGTCCCAACTGTCTCCTGTGCACACTGGCGTACCACAAGGCTCCATACTGGGTCCGATATTTTTTATCGCGTTTGTTAATGACCTTATACAACACATGAGTGGAAAAGCTGCGGGATCTATCCAGCTTGTAGTGTTTGCTGACGATACCAATGCAGTTGTTTCGGCTGACAATATAAACGCTCTTAATTCCATAGTTAATCAAACCCTAGATATCTTCCACAGCTGGTTTGCTGTTAACAGTCTTAAAGTTAATGCCAGTAAAACGAATGTAATGCTTTTTCGTTCTACTTCCAAAAATAAAGATAGCATTAACTGCGTCATAAATGGAGAAACAGTGAACGTGGTCCCAGTGGTTAAGTTTCTGGGAGTTCATATCGATAGCCAGTTAAAGTGGAAACAAGAGCTAACACACCTAGAGAAAGCAATCAGCTCTGCCTGTTACGTACTAAGAAGTCTAAGAAATGAGGTAACCATAAAACATTTAAAAATGGTCTATTACGCATTAGTTGAGTCAAAACTGAGATACAGCATACTTTTCTGGGGAGGAAGTTATGATTACAATACTCAAAAAGCTTTTGTGATTCAGAAAAGAGCAGTCAGAACCATAGCTAGAATTCAACAGCAAGAATCATGCAAGCCACATTTTAATGACTTAAATATATTGACAGTCCCAAGTTTATACATTTTGGTCCTACTTAGTCACTTATCAAAATATATCTTCGAATATGAGACTCAAGATGAAAGGAAAAAAAGGGAGAGTACAAGAAGAAAAGATCTCCAGATGAAGCAAGTGACTCATCTGAACGTTGCAAAGCATAGCGCCTACCACAAGTCATTAAAAATTTTCAATAAACTGCCGACAGAAATAAAAAGTCTAGTGTATACAAGTGGGTTTTAGAATAAGCTTAAACGGTTCTTGTTAAATAAGTGTCTATATTCTATTGATGAATTATAAATTAATACAAAAGTTGAAAGTAACATAATTTTATTGATTTGAAATGAACATTGTATTGAATTTTATGAATTGACTTATGACATTTATTTTTATATTTTTTGTTATTTTTATTGTTATTCTGATTTTAATGTAATTTGCATAATTGTAATAATTTAAATATGGATTGCATGCATGACGATATTTCTTATGTAGGTATTTAGTTTAGAGAAATTCAGACACGATGTAAAAATTGTTATTGAATAAATGAATTGAATTGAAATATGTCAGTCGGAATAAAGTTAAAAGAAGAATAACTGGCTCGAAGAAGTCGGTTTGGGCTTGAAATAAAGTTAGAACTCGTTTTGTAATAAGACGATTCGAGTTTGACTCCTTCAGTAGCGTTTATTCGAGAATAGTATATTGTTATGGTGATGCTCAGAAGAAACAATTATTTTATAAGTTATATTGTTTGAATAAAAACGATAAAATGAGGTCTTAGTACCTGTTACGTGACAGTGTAAATGCGACTACAGGGAGTTTGTCTTGCTGTTTCAAATGGTCAATGAACGCTACCCACATCGTCTGCTCAGCCTTAGGATTCATATACGTTTTACCGCCTGAAAATAAAATTTGCTTTTGAGACCTCAGCTACTTAAAAAAAATTGGCACTTAGCGCGCAACTTTTTCAGCGTGGGGAGGGGAAAATACAAAATTTCCCCTAAAACATTCAACGATCGCTCCACCCCCTTCAAAAGGTAGTTTAAGGGGAAATAAAAAATCATGATGGATGAGTAATGAATGATTACGATCTTTATTAATTACTAGCTCTACTCTACTTTCTACTCGCGACTTCGTCCGAGTGCAATTTCTTGATTTAACATAAAATATATCCTATGACACTCGGCAATACTGTAGCTTTGCCATTAGTGAAAGAATTTTCATAATCGGATCAGGGGCAGTATTTTGAAGTACTACCTAAAAACCTATCGGGTCGCAACAAATTAGAAAGCTACGTTCAGAGTGACCATTGATGGCAGGTCCTCGTACTAAACGCTTGTTTTATTGTGACCCGATTGGGCGAGGGGCAAGGGCGGCGGACAACGATGACTCACTATTTTCTTAACGCGAATGGACTTTATTGCCATCATGATTTCAGCCCGAAAATGTGATGGCGCTATCGGTCGTCTACAGTTCCATCTCTCTCTCGCACTTGAATCATGATGGCATTTAAACGTCATAATACGGCACCAATACTCCCAACATTCAAAATACAAACAAATTTTACCTCTATAAAATATTAGTATAGATTTAGACGATATTTTATCTCATCATTTAATCTTCAGGAGCAGCTTGTGGCTAAGTAATAACTGCTGCACAGGTCGATCCGTCAGGTTAAGCTACGCTTGCCGGGGTTGGTCTGGGGATGGATGACCATCTTTACATACCGAGACTCCTCCGTGCCTCGAAAAGCACGTTAAGCCGTTGGTCCCGGCTGTCATTCTTGGATCTTTGACAGTCATTACGGGTCGTCAGAAGCCCGAAAGTCGGACAACCAGTCTTACCAAGGGGTATCATATTACCCAGTTACTGGGTTGTGGAGGTCAGATAGGCAGTCGCTCCATGTAAAATACTGGTATTCAGCTGAATCTGGTAAGACTGGAAGCCGACCCCAATAAAGTTGTGAAAAGGCTAGGCAGATTGATTGATCATTTAATCTTCAAGATAGTTTACCTTTTGGTCCAAAACTCTTTTTGTACTCATTCTCTCGTGTTTTCTTGGCGGCAACTGCTTCATTATATCCTCTTAGTTGGAAGTTTCCTTCTTGATCCACCACCAAGAACCTTTCGTTCTTCGACTTTCCACCCGTTCCTAAAATTATCAACTCGTAAGTAAAGAAAGAAATACTTATTATGTTCAAATACTGAAATGCATAAATTGTTTTTACTCTGAATTATTACCGCATCTGCAGTTTGTACCACCTTGAGAAAAAGGTGAGAATTTCAGGTGAATGGTGGAATAGTGAATTTCAGAATGTCGTTATCGGCAACAGCGTTTGTTAACAAACCGTAGATCAATTTTGATAGAAAGTGTGGTCAATTTCTTAAATATATATACTATATATATATATATCTTTCTGTTGCCTGCCCTTGTGAGTCCCGTTATACTTAGGGTAGGTTTTCCTATCTCTCCTGTTAGCCGTCTCGTTATCATTCATTCCCTTTTCACCCACTGAATTCATAAGAGTTTTATCTTACCTGTATAAAGATAGTGACAAAGCGGCACGGGTCGCTTGGGCGTGGACACAACGTACACCTTCCTCTTCTTAGTGCGGCCCACCCAGTCCGCAAACTGTAGCGTGTTCGGTACAGTCGCACTCAACATCACTATACTCACGTGAGCTGGCAAGAGGATCAGGACTTCCTCCCATACGTAGCCGCGCTGAGGAGTATTATAATTATTTGTTTAATTCTCTTCGGGAAGCTTACAGCTAACTTATTACGGTGTTCTTGAAAAATTTGCAAACACCAGGCATATGACAGGTGTGACAGGATTACCTTCCTCCACTCCACTGTTACATAACGACAAATTAAAGTAAGAGTATTGCTATATTCTACTAACAGGTAGAGTGTAAAAGAGATGTCAACGTTGTGTGCATCTGTCCACTTTATAGTTTTTGCGGAATATGATTAAATTCTCGACTTTATTTCAACGAACACAAGATTTATATTTATTTAGCAGTGAAAACAGGTGTACTGCATTGAATAATATGAAGGAAATACCTATGTTATGTTACATGATTCCACATTTTTTTTTTTTTTTTACAATACTGGTTTTCAGACATAACAAATTTTATTTGTTTATAATTAGGCCTTATGCAAGCATTAGATACTTACAGGTTACAAGCGCACAGCTAAATAGCTAATACATACAATAACACATACCTCAGCATTATTAATGTAGTGAACTTCATCAAATATGACGAACTCGAGATCCCTAGTGACGTCAGAGCCACAGTACAGCATAGACCGCAGGATCTCTGTAGTCATGACGAGACAGGAGGCTGTGGCGTTTATTTGTAGGTCGCCAGTGAGTAGACCCACCTCACCGAACATCTTATTGAAGTCATTGTACTTCTGGTTGGAGAGGGCTTTGATTGGTGATGTGTAAATTGCCCTGTAAAAAAAACAAGCAATAATAGTGTTATTTTGGTTTGCAGTTTGGTTTACTAGTAGTAGATACTAGCTGTCGCCCGCGGCTTCGCCTGCGTGGACCCTAGTACTTTTTCTAAAATAAAAATAGCTTAAGTTACTCCTTATAACATCAGCTATCTGCCAGTGAAAGTTCCCTCAAAATCGGTCCAGCCGTTTCGGAGATCAGCCGGAACAGATAAAAATTTTAAACATGGTTTTTTTGTTACTTTTATATGTATTTAGTAAAAAGCTGATATTTTGACTGATTTGTAAGTATGTATAGATGAGTTTACATGACACCGATATTGGTATTGGAGTATTAAGGGGTTATTTTCCGCACCTCTGCGATAAAACACGCGTTTTGACTGCGGGTGGTAAACAATACACTCTATGGATATGCCACTGCTAAATGTTAATATAATGCAACATACCTAGTGCAATTTCTTCTGGACATAGCAATAGCATATTCAGCAACAACAGTTTTACCAGCTGATGTGTGTGCCGCTACAAACACATGGTGTCCTTCTTCTAGTTTTAGGATAGCCTGAAAATAAATGCAATGTATCAAGATGACACATTAATTCATGATCATTGTATGTTTCAAAACATATTAATTTGTTTATGTAAAGTTTGGTGTGCTTTGTGACTGTGCAGTACACTATAATCCTTACATATTATAAGACAAAGTCCCCCGCCCAGTCTTCTGTCTGTCTGAACGCGATAAACTCAAAAACTATCAAACGGATTTTCAAACGGTTTTCACCAATGGACGGAGTGATTCATGCGGAAAGTTTTAGTATATAATTAATTAAGGTATTGTGTAAATTGGCTGAAATATGACGGTTATTGTTGAAGATGTCAGATAAAATCATGCCTACTGGGAGCTTTACTGGCGTGCGCCGTGTAAACCGTAAAAGATACATAAAAATTATGTTTTACAGAATGTTTCTTCTTAAAAAGTTCAACAAAAAAGTCCGCGATGGCATATGTCTATCTTCTAAGGATGACCCACAGTAAACATTATTATCTTTCAGAAATTGATAAAAAGTTCATTGTTATTTCCAAAGCAATTTTGACCGGTATTATATTAATCCTTATCCAATAACATTTGGGCATTTTAATTTATAATAAAATATACCGTGACATCATATCATTTAAATTAATAGTTTAAAAGATATCACAGATTCAAAATTACGCGTAACAAAATAATTATGGTTGACGGCTACGCGGGTGGAGCGGTAGGAGTCAATGACCTTTTCCTCGGCTATTAGGTATGTAATACCGGTAGTACGTTCCCGTGGGATATTTTGCGACATCCACGCGGGAGAAGCCGTGGGAAAAAGCTAGTAGTTCACTATAATGCAGAGTGAGCTCACATTATACATGACCATCAATCACAAGGTAGATTTCACATCAGTAGAGTAGATTTCATATCCTAACTATATAATATAAATGCGAAAGTGAGTTTGTTTGCAACGCAGGTAAAGCCAAGCCAAAACGCGGTAATAAATTTGGCACACAGATAGCCCATGACCTGGGTAAGGACATATGCAACTTTTCATCAGGGATCGCAGAAAAAGTCGCGGGCAACAGCTAGAAGACAAAATTTTTAAGTGTAAGTATTAAGGTAGATATGTGTCATGATTCTGCTTCTGCTTACTTGTTTCTGGAAGTTATCCAACTCAAATGGATAAGTCTGTGCCATATCTTTGATCTTTTCTTTGAACTCAGGTACTGGCTGTGACACATCTATCATTTCAGCCCAATCAGTGGATGTAACTCCTTGCTTTGCCGCTGAGCTTGTGATGTTCAACACCGGTAACTCTGGCAGTTCTATGGGAGGCCTGATGATTGTCGCTTCTAAGAAATTTTCGTTATCCATGTCACTGTCCAGTTCAAGTTTTTTAAGTGGTCTCTGCGGTTTCTTTTCAGGTACCTCTTCATCTTTCCAAAGACCTGTGGAATAATTATATGTGAATAAGCTTCTTTTTAATACTTTTGAGTCTCATTTTATCTGTCACTTTTAGCATGTGTAGCATGAACACCATAGAAACGGGTTTTGTCGATGGAAGAATAGACAAAATGGCAGATTGTGAATCTGTCAGTTTGTCTATTATTCCGTCGACAAAACCCGTTTTTATTGTGGTCCTGCTATTCGTGCTGATGTATTGTAGAGACTTTGAAGAATATCTTAAAATGCAATTTCTGAGAATAGTGATTAAAACAGTACCTACACAATGACGTATTTGTTAAGTTTCCAAGTAATACTTGCCTACTAAATGTGCATTATTATCCACTACTTCTTCCAAATTGATTTTCACATGTATGTCAACATTTTCTTTGTCCTCTGCCGTCTCATCAGACTCCTTGGGTGCATTGAGGAGTGTGTAGCCATCATCAGCAAACAGTACAGTGTCTTTAGAGCCTGGTGCTGTGTTTAGAATGTCTGAAAAACAAATTATGTTTTTTATTTTGAGTTTTTTTTACAGGCTTACCTTACTGGCATGATAACTAGAAATACAAATATACAAGAATGTATGGGCAATGTTGAAATCAAAAACAATTTTTTTATGTAAACTGTATGTTTTCTGTAGGTACATCTTCTGTTGGAGGTCCTCAATAAACATAAACAAAACAAGAGACAAAACTTACCAAAAAAAGGAGACCTAGAAATAACTAAAATGATGATGGACAAAGTTGAGTATATATACAAATTTTTTAGTAAACTCTGATTTCTTTATTGTACATCTTCTAGTGACGGTCCACATTAAACAAATCAACATAGTGAACAAAACTTACCAAAATATGAGAGAGCTAGAAATAGCTAAATGCATATTATCTAGTGGCGTGGCATACCATCTAATGTAAAATTCAAGCTTTTTAGGTATTCTCACCTTCACCCAAGAATTTTCCAGACTCTTCATTATCCAGATCAATGTTTATATCTCCATTTGCTGCATCAGCCAGCATTTTCTCCAGCTCTTCTTCAAAACCAGCTGGCAGGAATGGGCTTTGGGTGGTTGTGCCCCTGGTTGCAAGGCTTGGGGGCAATGGAGCCCTTGACATAGAGAGACTGTCTTCATCATCTTCTACTGGTATACTTACTTCTTCCAAACCTGTTATCTCACCAGTGATTGGGTCCCTGACCACCTTAATAATAAACAGATTGTTATAGTTTTGTCTCCCTTGATTAAGTTACACTTATAAGCCTCGTGCAAACTGATGTGACGCGACACCGGTAATTGTTCTAGTGTGAAGTTTTCTTAGAAATTTGCTTTGTTACGAGTCGCGTCGCACCGTCGCGTCACGCCAGTCTGCACGAGGCTTCAGAATATTATTATATTTCTGGGTAAGGTTCTAATGGACAAACCTTTTGCAATAATTTTTTTTTAGTTCAAAATATGAATTAATAGGTATTAGATTCACTGTGTTGAATAGATTGATCCCTAAAAGAATGAACAAAAGATAAAATAAAATGAAGGCTTTGTTTAAAAATGTAAATCAGTACGTATCTAAAGTACTATATACAACGTGTCCCAAAATTCAACGATAAGCGGGCACCAGACGGTGGACCTGCTCATAACTACCCGAGGAAAAATAATGAAAAAAAAAAACTAAACTATTTATAAAAAAGATTACCTGGCTTGCCTGTAGATTTTTGTGTAAAAACTACAGGCATTCTGGGATTTTTAAGGGTTTTGTAATTTCCAAAACAAAAAAAAAAAAAAATTTCATTATTTTTCTCGGGTAGTGATGATCAGGTCCACCGTCTGGTGCCCG
The DNA here is from genome assembly GCA_947364205.1 of Agrochola lota. Taxonomy (NCBI): domain Eukaryota; kingdom Metazoa; phylum Arthropoda; class Insecta; order Lepidoptera; family Noctuidae; genus Agrochola; species Agrochola lota. Next base: position 10,081,313 of record OX376235.1, on the reverse strand, counting down.
CTTAGCGTTGAATTTTGGGACACGTTGTATATATTGTGTTACTGTATATTGCTTATAATGAGCTGTAGTGTGTTAGCAACATTTCGACGTAATCGGCTGTTTTTATATATTTATAATGCATCTAATTACCTCAAGTGTGGTGTCCGGCCCGAAATCATCGTCATCATGAATAAATAAAGAATCGACGTTCGATTCTCGATGCCAGTGGGACTGTGACCGCTCCCATTGATGTATTGAAAGTCTTTCCGGCTTCAAAAGGTATTCTTTTACCCTTTCATTTAGGTCTTCGAAGATCGGTGGTAACTAAAACATATTGCACGATTATTACGACAATAACTCTAGATTTATTTATACCTTAGCATCGGGCAACTAACACATACCTTGAAGTCAGAGAAATCATTTCCGGTATCAATAGACATTTAAATAATTTTTAAAAGCCGTATATTCTTAGAAGGCGAGGTTATTTCGAATAATATTTTGATGAATTCACAAGGAAATTATGGAATTGACAGCAAAATGTCAAGTGCCACTACAACTGCAACTGCTTCAAAAGTAAACAAGTTTTTGTGATTCCCCGACTAAAAGGAAACTTTTTTGCATCAATAGTTAATGACTTCAAGATGATTAGTTATTACATTTATAAAGTTATTGTGATTACATAAGTTAAAAGTTACACACAAGTTTTATTTACTTTATAATAATTCATATAAATCTCAGTGTGTATGCACAAATTAAAGTTTCAGAACGAACTTAACTGTCAAGTTACACATTCATTCAACTGTCATTGACAAATATTTCCCCGCTTTAAACCGCGTTCAATTAAGAAATTTTTGCGAATATGTTTCGTTGATAGAAGGTTCTACAAACTTGCTATTATATAAGATGCTTTCTGTATATAACAACCAAACGTAGATCTAAGTTGTGCTGCGAGCACCAGCATTCACCGTGTAGCGACATCTATGCGATCACATAAGAACTACACAGTTAAACTGCACACGGTATTGCACTGCTTCCATCGATGATTTCTTCGCCGTCATAAGAAAAACAACTGCATCGATAATGAGCAGGGTCAGGGTCCGTGGTAGCATCAACACTGTCCTTAGAACTTTAGCGTGCAAAATTGATGGTCCATTTACAGTAGGTAGCAACCTACTGTGAGTAGGAATAAGAAATAGACTAAAGTAATTATTGTGTACCTAACTTGTTTTGTTTAGTTACTAACAAATTACTAACAACTTTTTATTTTTATTTTTGTATGTATTTATAACAACGCTACTAACGCTTTCTTTGTTATCATTTTGTGGACTGTATGTCTGAAATAAAGAATAAAAGTTACAGAAAAATAAACTTGCGAAGAACAAAAATTCAAAATTCAAAAGTCATTTATTGAAACTAGGCTGAGAATCAGCACTTTTCGAACGTCAATTACATAAGACAGTCCCCCAAAACAAAGCAAAGGGTTAGGTGGATATCCCAGCCACCACAACCTTTATCATTTTCCTGCTTTGTTCTCAGAGTTCAAAAAGCCACATAATTTCTATTTTGAAATTACCATCCGTGAACCCATGGTCTAGTGATTGTAAGCGCGACTGCTAAGCGTGAGGGGGTTCGATGGGGGGTTCGATTCCCAGGTTTGACAAAGTGTATATATACCTATATTTGGGTTTTTCCGATATACGTATGTATATATATACACACGTTGTATAGGAATCTTTCAGTAGCTGCCCGGAATTAGGAAGTTGGAGTTGTGACAACCCCTTGCCTCGAAGATTACGTACGAGTTCTGCTAAAGATTCTGGGCATGATCTCGTCCCATCGGACTATGACGGAAGCGAGTCAGAACAAATTTATAGAGCACTCACTTGTGGTATTTAAATTATATCTTCAGCGTAGGATTGTTTGCCGTGACCGAAATCCAAACATAGTTTATTTAGACATTAAGCAACAGACTTGTCGAGTTGTCTTGGCCAGTCAGCGAGCTGTAAACCGGCTATATAATTACGTAACACATTTTCGTAAACGATTACGACTAATCTGTTTCATTTTGACAGTTCAACAACATTCATTGCGTTTTTTACGTTGTTGAGCAAATTTTTTTTCGAACTTATAAAGCAATGGATTAGCAATCTGTTTCAAAACTATTCAGATTGTGATTGATCGTGTATTACGCAATTAGGGTACGGGTGTACTAGAATTTAGTAGGTTTAAGACATGTACCATCGAAGAAGTTCATATCTAACCACCGTAAGGACTATTCTTGCTTGCAGCGCTCGGCGGCTATAGAACCGGGTCGGTAACAAGTGGTCATCGTGTTCACGGGATTTTGTTTTGAAACTGGTTAGATATCAATTTCTTTGACCTTTCTACTAATGATAGCTGCCGACTTTTTCCTCTTATTCTAGAGAAAGGGAAAGCCTTTTCTTGTGTAATTCTCAACTCAATAGTTCAAGCAGCCGGTGAATTATGTATGAAGTTAAGTATAAGTAGGTATCTACTTACTTACTTCAACGACAGTAGAAGAATATTTATATCTACTGATGTGTGATGTCATAATTCGGCAGAAAACCCAGTGGCATGCTTAATGACTTAAGAAATACCTAATAATGTGCGCAAAAAGATACGTTTGGGGTTTGTAGGTGTAGTAAATAATAAGTAGGCGTAGTTAAGACATGGAATCTAGAAACCGTAAGTTGATAAGAAAAGTGGCGCTGATAGGCAAGTCATTAACCGAAGTGTCTAATGTTTTAAAAATGAGAACAAACCAAACCATATTTTTATCAATGAATTTAGTAATGAGCACCCACTTAACGGGTACCTACTCGTCCAATAGTGATGCAAATATTTTTGTCTGTCTGTTTGTAATACAAATATTAGATATAAATGCGAAAGTGAGTTTGTTTGTTTGTTACGCTTTCACGCTAAAACGGCTCTACAGATTTGGACGAAATTTGGCACATGGGTAGACCATGACCTTGGTTAGGACATAGACATTCGCGGGGCGCAGCTAGTTCCTTAAACTAGACAAAAGTTTATCCATTTTATTCAAAAAATATATCGTAGGGACAGGTTTTCAAAAGGCAGCCAAGATCAGTTATTCTACACCTACAAAGACATCAACGCATAGGAAAAGTCGCAGTTTTCTTCGAATGAACGAGAAAATTAACTCCACATTCTGTATTAGATATTTCGGAGAGTTGTGAAGTCACCGCTGTGGAATCAGTTAAGTTCTTCGTTACATCAAGTTCACGTTTACTCCAGCCTGACTTCATGTAGGTGTGTTTGGACTTATAGGTATATATTTGATAAGCACTATCTTTCTTACCATAACTCAAAATAAATCTGAGAGACTGAGAAAATAAATAACGAACCGCCGCGCGTCTTGTGGAGCGCAGCAGGGCGCACTCGCTGTATCATACGAACATCATTAAATGACTTCACACCGACATAATTATCATTAAGTTTTTGTTATCATCGATTCACGAGCAAAAGAAGACAGGATCTGTGTATGTGAGTCAGTGAGCCTCGTCGGTCAAGGTCGTCGAGTGGTCCCCTACAACCGCCACCTACAACCTGAGCTCACTCTAGTGTTGTCTCTTCGCGGAACGCCACTGATCAGCGCTCGCGCAACTTAAAAACTTTTTATTTATCTCCAAGCTATACGCGTGCAGTTTTTTGTTGTGTTCCATTAATGTTGAGCTGGTAATAATGGCGTATCGATCGTGCGTGACAATATTATGTTTGTTAAATATAATCTTAGAAGTGGCCGATGTGTTGACCCTGGTTAGTTTATTTTTGTTTAATTTTTTTGTTTATTAAATAGCTGGTGGACGGGTCTTTTAACTGATAAGCATGCTAATATAGAAGAAAAGGTTTTCATTTAAAAAATAACGGACGCAATTACCATTTTTGCAGTCTTAGCAAATCAGTATCGTGCGGCAAAAATACAATTTCTTTGAACGTATTGTCATTGTAGTTTTATTGGGACAGTTCCAATAGCTTGCTGTGAGGAACCAAAAAATTACAATAATCTCCTACGTTTTTGATTTTGGTATTATTTGCTATCTTTAATAGCTCAAAATATAAGTATAAACCCGACATAGCTTATATTGCGAGCATGCATCTGCGCTACAATAATTATTACCTATTGTATGATTTTAATAGTATTTTGCACTAAAAACGGAAATTAAATCGTAATCTAAGAAAATGTCGTAGGTACATATTGCTCAAGAAAATGCGGAGATATTTCTCACGCGGACAGTACCATACTTTTTTTTTTTTTAGGGTGGTCAGGTCAGGGTGTATCTATTTATCTTCTACTTAGAAGAACCAAACACTAAACAGACCAACATAGCCGCACTATAGCTATAATTATTAGGGTACCATACTTCAAGACAAGTTCCGATTTTTCTGTATTGTCAGAAGTAAATTAAAGGTCTTTTATCCAGTCGCGGGCCCGGGGCGGCAAAACTAAATGGCCAACCCCCACCAAGGAATGAACGTTGAAATATTTCACGCTGCTTTGTAAAAATTAGGTTTTCTTTTGACTATTGATAGAGAAATTGGAGATACTTTTTCGACAACAGAAAAGCTAGAGCATCTCGAATTTTTTTGCACCACACAAGAAGTTTAAATTGTCTTTTGAATATTTATAAAGAAATAGGAATTACTTTGTCAACCTATACAGAAAAATTTGAAATTTTAGCACCCCACCCCGGATAGGTAAAGTTTTCTTATGACTATTCGTTCATAAATAGGAGTTACTTTGTCAACCTACGCAAGGGTAGACTGAGAAAAAGAGAATGTAGGTTGCAAGAGCGAGCAAAGCGAGCTCGAAAACTTTAGTACTCTACGTTTAATTTAACATGCCGAAAATTTTAGCACCCTATGTTTATATTTATAATGCGTAGGGGGTTACTACAAACTGCCTTTTTTACTGAATTTATTTTGATTTTGCTTGGGATCGCTCGAATTTTGGGGGCCCAGGCCCATGAACCGGGCCCGGGGCGGACCGCACCTTCCCCCTTAGTCCTCCAGTGCTTTTATCAAGTCAGTATCACTGCTAAAATTGGTGGTTATAATTTTTTGCACATTCTGGGTACGTACTTATAGTTGAAGTACTTACTTAAGTTTTAGGAGGTTTGGGAGGTCAATGATGACATGGTAAAAAATCTAAATGTCATCATAAACCTCGTGTATCTGAGACTACCACTTCCCTCATTACCGTTCTAGTTAAGGAGGTCCATAATGTTTACCTAACAATAGTCAGATACGAATCAACTAGTTAGCTTTGTTTTCCTAAACAATTTAAAAATAAAATCTGATTAATTCTAGTACCTAATTATAAACTTTCCTATAATTACCTACCTACATTTCCGTCGTATTCACTATACGCTTCGTGATTGTATCGGTGGGCTGGTGATGGTTCGCCGACACATTTCGTGCGTGCGCGCAGAACGGTGCGGAAAATGTTGTCGAAGGCAAAACGGGAAGCATTTCGCAACCGGCTAGGCCACATAATGTCTCTCCATGTTTGTAGACTATCTGAGTGCGTGCCCTTTTTGATACAGAATACGATATCACGTCTTCATAAATATGATCACTTCAGTAAGTTTACGTAATTCCATTTTTTTCTTAGGATAGGTACCTTTCGATAAGAGTGTTTTTAAAAATATGAGCGTTATAATAATTGATTTTATACCATAACATGTGCCAAACTATTGAAAAGTGGTTGGTATTTTTTTTTTACGTTTCGAATTAATTAGAATAGACATAGGAGTTTGTGTTAATTTTTGAGCTGCAGTTGATTGAGTGCTCGATAAAATTTTAAAGTATTCAGTGTCCAGAATTCGAAAAACGCTGTTGTTTTAAAACAAGCTGTTTTTGTGCAAATTCTTAAAAGTTGGTCCTCAAAATCCTTATGCGCAAATTAATGAGAGCGATCTCAACTCGTTCCGCGAAAGTTGTACTACAGCAAATATTTTTTATAGTTCCACTTTTGTTTTCCGTTAACAATATTAAAGTTTCCGCCACTTTCGAAACCAGTACGTAATGGTTGGTAATTTATGACAGAGGCATGGTTGTCGTCGAACAATGGAGAATCTCTGAAGCTTCGGTGGGCAGTTGTGTCATGGGCAGAAATAATTATAGCCGTTCGTAACAGCTAGCAATGAATCAAAATTGTGTATATGGAAGATGTCCGCTGATATGGATATGATAAATATACCGGTGTTCCTTGACTGAGTTCCCTATGCATATTTAAATTTGGATGAGTGGGCACTCATTTTGTTGTGAATGAAGACCGCTTAAGGTATTGTTATAAAAATATGAATGCATGTCCAAATACGACGGCATTTTAAAGCAAACCATTTATGCTTGAATCGGGTACGAAATAATTGATAACCAAAATTAGGTAAGTAGTATTGATAGTGCCATCCACGATGACGCGCCCCACTCCAATTCATTTATGAAAATACCTTGCCAATTCATTTATGAAAATATTATGTATGTAAGAAAAAATCTACATATTTTTAATAAAATAAGTGATAGACATAATTTTAATACTAGAAATAAAGATAAAATAGATCAACCATTTTTCAGATTATCTAAAGTACATACATCTTTTATGGGGTACTGTGTTAAATGTTACAATAAAATTCCTTGTGATATATTACAATTATATGAAAGATAATTTAAAACTCATATTAAAAGTACACTCTGTAAACAAGCATATTACAAATTAGAGGATTATATCCAAGATAAGAATGCTTGGAAACATGCTGGTCCTGCTCCATAGGACAATTTAGAGTCTAGACAAAATCAAACTGGTTGCTTATTTAATTATGTAATTTGTTATTTTTTATAACACTGATTTTACATTCTGTGATTTATTGAACTCACACACTGACTTATTAGTATTACTTGTTAAAATGTTAGGAATATCGTATAATTTTACTATGTTTGTAAATATGTGAGCACCATGTATCTATCACATAATTAATTTATCTGTCATTGATTAATTTTTCATTCTTTTTTACCTATCGCGGTATAGTAATCTTATTCTAGATGCATCGTCTTCACATAAAATTATATAGTTAATGTATACAAAATATTGTAAAATCAATTTAAAAGAGTAACGGTGGAGTTTCTTGCCCATTCTTCTCGATACGAAAACTACATTTTGGAAGGGGCGACTAGAATCAATTCTATTTCTTGTAAAATTGACTTTCATAAGTGCCTTTTATGTGCCTAATTGAAATAAATTGTTTGACTTTTGACTTTTTTTTGACTCCACTCCGCGTCGTACTAATTTATAGCTTCTCGTGGCGGGGACTTTAGTAGGTAGTACATAAATAACGTAAAAAAACTTGTTCCTTAATTTTAAAACATTATCATCACGGTGGTACGCCACATTTCTCTTCCCTCACTAATTGTTTCGATAAAACGTGTCACTTGCAATCATGATAGCCAATATTGATAAAATAATTAACTGTAGACCCAAACCGCAATCGCACTTAATAGTTAATGACACAAACACTAACTGTGAATTAACCATGGCTGCGCTATCTGCCATTAACCTTTTGAATTACGAAACCTAATAAGCTTTCTAAGTTGTGATGAATGCTTAAAGCCAAATCATTAGCAGATAAACGTCTGATGGATGGTTTGCGCCTACGTATTATTTTTCATTTTCTACATACCTATAATAGGTAATTATGCAGGTTTTAACTGGGATATGAATCTGTGTGATTTGTTGTTTTTACTCGACTACGGCGAAGCAAACACGAGGGTTATGATTTTGACCGGTGTGTTCATCTGTTACCTCATAACTTCTAAACTACTCATCATAATTTGACAAAATGAGGTATCGTTCCGTAACTGTCTGCTGGATATAGACTATGAGATGTGACATTAAATTGAATATGGTGCCCTCTAGAGGACATAAAGTCTATAAAGTATGCTGTGTTGGGTATAAAATGAAAGGGCTTATTTAGCACTTTTGAAAAATATACAGGGACATCGACATAAAAAAAATCTGCTGTTCCATACATTTTGACCGCGTAGGTATTGCACTTTTCTATGGAACAGCAGATTTTTTTAAAAATAACCGTCGAAAAATTTCAACGCAGGGGCGTTCAGAATCATGTACTGAATCCATGGTATCAGTTTTCGCGTCGATGTCCCTGCCACCCTATTATATGTTTTATAATCCCTAAATACCTAATTTAAAAAAAAGTTAAATATAATAAATATAAATAAAAGTTTTAATCCTAAGACCCAACTACGACAAAAGTCATATAAAAAGGTATAAACAAATCCGGAGTCACACGTAACCTGTTCGATTTAGGCTCAACAGTTAGGCTTAGGCTTAACACATGTGACTCCAGATTTTTAATTTTTCTGTCTGTGATTTCTTGTTTATACCTTTTTAGATGACTTTTTGTCGTAGTTGGGTTTTAGTTTTATAGCTTTTATTTTTTATCTAAATATTAAATAAAATAAAATATTAAGTGGCTCGCTAGTTGCGTAAGTAATGAAATGCAAAATAATTAAGTCTAAAACGTTTTTTTTTACTGTAGGTAAGGTACTGTACTATATAGTTTAATGGCGATCATTGATAAAGGTTTATTATTTTTATTTTTGCTACTACGACGTAGATATACTATACAATAAAAACTATTTTACGAGAGTCAATGAGGAAAATGTATTGGCAGGTATAGGGGTGCCAGAAAATAGAAAACCGACAAGTGCATCCACGAAGGGTTCCGTATCGTATAAAAAAAAAAAAAACGCCGAAAAAAGCTCGTTTCTTGTATGGACGCCCTTTAATTATTAACTTGATTAAATTTTTATTGTTATAGCGGCAATAGAAATACACAATCTGTGAAAATATCAACTGTTTACCTATTATGGTTCATGAGATACAGCCCGCTGACAGACAGACGGACGGTCGGACAGCGGAGGCTTAGTAATAACAAGACAGGAAGGAAATGAGTCAGTGATCATCGTTTGCTCAAGTTTATCGAGTTTATTTCTGAGTACTTGAGTATTTGTTTTTATCGCAAACTAAACCACAGCTTTTAATTAGGTACTCATTTGAACAAGACTAGAATATTTCTAAGAAACATGAATTTAAATGCGGTACAGTTGCTCGTAACACATAAACATAATAGACAGGACATAATCAAGCCTGTTTGTCCTTGACGACTCGTATACTACCTTCAATTCAAATAAGTTACCATAGTACTTCAATCTACAAGGCTAATCCGCTCTCCGATGTTGGTCAACAATCCTAAAATTGTTACAAATATTATTATGTAGACCTTTTTCCTGCGACTTGTTGAAGAGAAAAAACATGGCCTCAGGTGTTCTCATAAAAATCTTTAAACAGGAATTTGGAAAGAAACGTTTGCACTGTGGGGTTGATTTTCGAAAAATCCTTTCTTTATGGAAACCCTTGATCAGCTTTTGAATATCAGCGATGATAGCCTAGTGGTGTGACCGTCAGACTGCCCAGTCATAGGTCTTGAGTCTGCTTGAACCTCTGACTTTTCGGATTTATGTGCGTACCTGTTGTGACGGTGAAGGAGAACTTCGTGAGGAAACCCTTATAATAGGGATGATGCCTGGGTAAAAAAAAAGTATCTAATGAGTCCATATTTTAGATAATAAAAAAATATTAGACACGTATTTTTTGCTTTATCATATTAATAAAAAATGACTTAGATAAAACGCATTTTAGGTTGGGGAGTGGGGGTCGCTACGTCACTAGTGTGTATAAAATCTACATACTCGTGACTTCATGGCACATTTTACTTCGATGTATCGCCGAAATCTTTAGAATACGTAAAAAAAGAAAAAATACGTGTACTATATTATTTACACTATAAAGCTTGGATCTTGTTAAACTATACATCAGATTTTATTTTCACGGTATATAATGCTGTAGTCGCTAACAAAAACCTATATTTAAAGGGGCCCTGGCATCCCATTTGCGACTAGGTGAACCCTCCAGGAGGGCTCCCGGTACTGAACGTGTTAATTGAACTGCGTGTATGGGGGTAATAAACTAATCGGTATATTACAGAGGTTCTGTCTCATTAATACTTCTGAAATGCATATGCATAGCAGAAGTATCTCTATCTATGTAGGTACAAAGTGGTTACTGGTTAAGCATACCTATTTATATCATTTTATTAGCACTAACATTGGCTTATTAAGTCCTTGTACTTAATATATCCTATTATTTATACTATTAAATTAGCTATATTTGCATATATATTTATATATATATTTGTAATCACGTTCTCGAAAACAGCTCTAACGATTTCGATGAAATTTGCAACAGCGGGGTTTACGGGGTGAAAAATCGATTTAGCTAGGTCTCATATCCGGGAAAATTTCTTTTTCTCAGTATTTTTACTCGAGTGAAGCTCGGTCGCCCAATTGTAGAACAAGATGGCGACCTTAGAATAATGACATGGCAGCATGGAATTAGTAAGTACCTGCTATCATGGCTGCATGGAATTAGTATTATAAACTATCCTATACTATTAAATGAGCATTCTCTATTTTCACCAGAGCAGACCTCGGTCGCCCAGGTACTAGGAGTAATATAATAAGAATACTAATTTTATGAACTACCACATGAAAACGATAATTAGTTAAATGAAAAGGAATTACAGATGTGTGTGTCGTATGTTAAAAAAGGAACAGATGTTTTCCTGGAGCAATCTGGGAAAAATATACAGCATTTTTTAAAGTCTTTTTGTTTTCATTCACAGAGATGTTGTATTAGAGTGCGACGTCAAGCGATTTCCCAGCAATTAGTCGCAAAAAAAGGCAAACATTTGCAACAAATTGAGAACCTCCTTTCGGTTTTTCCGAAGTCGGCTGTTCATATTTTCATACAACAAAACAAGAACTAGTTACGTATGTACCTTTACGTTGTAGGATCATTCGGTGATTTCTTTTGTTAAAATTTGATAGACAGGTTAAGTACCTGCATTTGCGCATGCGCTGGTATTATGCAACACGTAAATCAGGTTAAATGGCCACAGCAAGCCACTGCTCGTGAATAAGAGATTAGGCAGATATTCATAAAGTAATGATGGAACAACACCATACATGAACAGCAACATACTTACCTTAGTTATTTAGTTAAACTAAAATTTTGGTAACCCTGACTAGTGTTTTAACTAAGTATCTTAACTTATCGTAGTTTGATTTATAACTTTAGTTTCGTTGTCTCGTATGACTCTGGGAAAATTATGGTATAATGGGATTACCATACAGACCCAGACCCATTTATAATAATGGAATGTTCTTTTTGATCTCTTCGTACCAAAACGAAACTATGAGGTTTCCTTGACTTCCCCTACCTTCTGTACATTCTTTGTTCTGAAAACCGGTGTGGCCTTAAGTTTTCTATAATGTCGGAACTGCTCAAATCTTCAAAAAGTAATTTAAAAATCCTGCATTTTGTTCTGAAATAAAATATTTCCTTACCTACTTGACGATATACAGTTCTCGCACTGGTCACCATTCCAAGCACTCAATGAATGAGGATTTAGTATCATGACAAGTTCAGCAGACGTTGAATGAGTGGCCAATGCCAAGGCCAAGAACATTTAGGATTAGAGCAAGTCCGTAATTTGGCTCATTCTATCTCAAATTGGTTTTGGAAGAATTGAAGCTGTTCAATCCTTGTTGGTTAAAAAACGTCGTATTCAATTCAATATTCACACCTTTCGGCCATGCGTTTGATTGGTTTCGTGTTTTAAGAATTATAATGGTATTTTTTTGTGAATATGGTAAATGGTTTTCTGTAAATTAGTTGAAAAACATTCGAGACGAAACGAAATTACAAGTAACCTTTTTCCTTCTACGAGGATACCTACGAATCCCATTCAACTGCCAAAGTCAGTCTAAGACAGAAGTCAAGGTTTAGTTAAACCGATAAACGTGTTTATAGTATATAACATGAAATTAATTCATAAATAAATTTAAAGTGTTCTCACGGTGCTCGGCTGTTCATCACTTCCCATATAACGTCACTAAAGCTGGCATTCCGCTGTCCATAATCCAGTCCACGTTCAGATGACCATCAGTCCATCAGCTCAGGAGGTTCAATGTTTTCCTGTATTGCGGACTGTACTCCAGGATTTGATTGCTCCAACAGCAAGTAATCCAAGTGAAAGATGATAAGAATCAAATATAAACGTGTGTGCAAAATTGTGTTTCTTTTAATGATCGCATTTTTTATAGTGAAGTGGATGAAACAGAAAGAAGAGGAAGGCTATGTTTTTTATGACGTAAGCACTGACTTACTATAACTAACTTGATATATCTACGTATCTATAGCTTTTACTGTATGTGGTTGGGGGCTGTCTGTACGAATTAGGATCTATGGGCCTCAGTTGACTAGCTCTATTTGGCAGTTGCTCCATGTAAAATACCGGTTAGACTGGAAGCAGACCCTAATACTTCGATAGTTAATTGACTTTGCGGAAATCTATTATAAAATACAATAGACGACGTATATTTAGTAACCTCTCTGCTTAACTTGACACGTGTTTCACCTCTCAACGAGGCATCCTCAGGTTGACGATTGACTTGGTGCGAACCAGGACCCGACGTGTTGAGAGGTCAAGCGTCGAGAGTTACTAAATATATGTCGTCTATTGTATTTCCTAATACTTCGAGTTAGGAAAACGCTAGGTGATGATCGGTCTCAGTTGGCATTAAAATGTATTTCCAATTATTTAGTTTTTAAACATTTCTAAGGCAAGTTGTGTTATTACCCGACTGCCCCAGAAGGAGGGTAATGTTTTTGAGTAGGTACTTCATAGTAAACTTGGTCACTCTACTCTCCTTATCTGTTATCTCTATTGTTTATTAACTATAACCTTTCTCCTAATACATATAAAAGATCACGATCTGCTATCTAATTACGTACCACATTTTCGTAAACGATTACGATTAATCTGTTTAATTTTGACAGATCAACAACATTCATTGCGTTATTTACGTTGTTGAGCTGATTTTTTTTTCGAACTTTTGAAGCAATGTGTTTCAAAACGATTCAGATTCTGATTGATCGTGTATTACGCAATTAGGGTACCGGTTACCTTCATCGATTTCTTACTTGTTCGTGGATGTAGGACGGCCATCAATTTGTACTCTTTTCGTCAATAAAAATTGAATGACGTCAGTATCCAGTGAATATCTTTGCATATTTGAATCGATGATTGTGTGCTTGAGTAGTAATCAGCGTCACCGTTTCAATGTAATGTTTTGCTAGTTTTCGATCGACCAACTGATGGCTATCTTCCGCGAAATTATAAGAATATTAATATGAGTAACTTCCGCTCTTTCTTTGTTTTTGTCTCAGACCAAATAAAAAACCAAGCCAGAGCGCTGTCAACAATGAAGTGAAGCCGGGTTCTTAAACATGTGCGCACTTTGTGTGGTGTAGTGATTGTAGTGTAATTACATATAGAGCGGCGGTGTAGTTTTGGCAAGCTTCACTTCTGCTTTTTTATTTGGTCTGAGGTCTTTGTCACTTCTAGTACATAATAAGTTTTCGTTTAAACTCGGCTCTCGTAACTTCCTAGATAGAAGATACATATTTTAATACATGATTGGCTTCCGCTAATCACAGTCAGGGCTATATTTATAAGAAATTATTTAATTAATTATGTATATAAGTGGTGGTATTAAAACTATGACATAGGCATCTAGTTATAGAATCTTAACGAGTAATAATAGGGATGATGACTAAGAATTTCGTTTTAGAGATTATAAAAAAATATTGGACACGTATTTTTTCTTTTTTTTCATTGAGGTAAAATGTGCCATGACGTCACGAGTATGTAGATTTTATACATACTAGTGACGTATCGACCCCCACTCCCCAACTTAAAATGCGTTTTATCTAAGTAGTTTTTTATTAATATGATAAAGCAAAAAATACGTGTCTAATATTTTTTTATTATCTGACTGACGGACTAATTAGAATTTCATTTTTTTACCCAGGCATCATCCCTATTCCGGTATGAAACTTGTAGCAGGTAAGTATTGGTTTGAAATAGCATGAACTATCTTAGAAATAATCACGATCCAACTTTAGAATCACACGATACAGTCTGCTAATGCTGTGTGTCGTTATAGTTTGCATTTATTTACCTTATCATAATCGATATGGGCCATGGCAGTGTCTGTAACGGTTTTCTATGAAGTGTCAATTTTAATGTGGGTAATTAATTATGTATGTCACCTCGATATAAACTTTAACACATTCAGTGCCTGCTGATTTTAAATGTCGGTTTTTCTTTTCGAAAACAGCATTATAAACTGTGAAAATAAAACCAGTTGTATATTCTAACAAGATTATTATTTTCACTGTTACAAATATCTTAAAAGGTTGGACACCCCTGTTTCGGGATCAGAGCGTGCTATTATACTTTTTATTTTTGTTTTATTTCACGACCCCACCCCATTAGGTACTATCAAAGAAGTTCATGACTAACCACACCGTAAGGCCTATTCTTGCTTGCAGCGCTCGGCGGCTATAGAACCGGGCCGGTAACAGATGTGGTCATCGTGTTCACGGGATTTTGTTTTTAAATTAGTTAGATATGAACTTCTTTAATGGTTTTATGGAGAGATAAGTACTAAGTATAGCCAGCATAGCGAGGAGACGACCTGACTATTTTACTTTGTATTACAGTGTTTTTTATCACGGTTTCAAACCTCACAATCGTGTCATGCCAACTCTCCGCGAGTGTTAACTTTAGCGCAAACGTAATAATAGTGCCTCCTCGGAGGGTTCACTTCCAATATGTATGGCGGCATGACGTATGAGCTCTATGAAAAGTGGGCGGAGTCGAAAGTGTTACGCGAAAATACTTTGTATCATAATTAGTGAAAAACAGCCTGTGAGAATCCAACGCGAGAAATAACCGTTACGTGTTACAACACTAGCTTTTCCGACTTTTGTTTTCATTCTTTCAATCCTTTATACATTCCTAACTCAGATTACTTGCAGTATTGTCTCTCCTTCTCCCTTTAATCCATCCAAAGGTTAAGACTTCAAGATCGCGTTTCGCGATGAGACCGCCCATTGCCTAAAAATTCTACATTTATATCTGTAATTTATATTTATATATCTATCCGTTTTTGGTATCTTTAAAACATTTTCTAATACGTTCCTTTATTGTACGAAAAAAAACAAACACAAATATTGTTATTTCCAGTCTGTGCCAGCACCCCGCGTCTGCATCATCGGTGCTGGCTACTCCGGTCTGGGCACCGCTCGGTACATGAAGGAGTATGGCGTCAACTTCACCGTCTTCGAAGCCTCCAGGTTCATCGGAGGCACCTGGAGGTTTGACCCTCACGTCGGCGTGGACGAGGATGGACTGCCCCTCTTCACTAGCATGTATAAAAACTTGAGGTAAGCACATCTTTTTCCTCCTTTATACAAAGTATAAGGACACTCAAAGTATAAACCTTTTTTTTGGATGTCAATGCCAGATTGCCAGTGTACTTCGAATTGTGTCGTGATAGTATCCTTATGAGGTGCGGCCTTAAAAAGGTGGAGGTCAAGCAATGTCAGATTGAAATACATGAGTCAAATGTTTAAGTCAGTTAGCGTCATCTTTCCTTTATATTTACTTAGCCTTTTCCAGTTTTGGTTACAAAAAGAAAATTGCAGTTGTTGTGATCGCAATGCAATGTTTGGAAGCTTGTCTCTGAATAGATTTACCTACCTTGTTCAAACACCGAACAACGTGATCATTAGTGCAAGAAGCTGCATACCTAATCATAATCTGAACAAATGCGCTAAATACACAACAATACATGATTGCACTGTTTGCGAAGCCGAGAGAAACCGCGGATATTAGATAATTGGCTTTTTTAAGAGAACCGGTCCATTATGAAATAAGATCGCTGTGACCAATATGAGGACCAGTTTCTTGTGGACTTAACGAGATAATGTTTCCATTGATCTTTATACGAGTATAAAGATTTCTTCAATTTACTCCGCAGGAAAATGTTATCATAGAAATCTTTATTAGCAAGCACTTATTCATGTTTTCAACAGGTATTTTCCTACTAAGTATAGTAGGAAAATACCTGTTGAAAACATGAATAAGTTTAATAAAAATAAGTAATTTAATACGATACAGAACTATTGTTTATACATAATTAAAACCAAGGTCGCTTTTTGTTTCTAAATGCATTTATAAAATTTTATGAGAATAGTATAAAGTAACTGAAAGTGATAAAATAAGTTAACGAGTATTCAGCTCATTGAGTTAGAAGGTAAAAGTCATGAACAAAGTAACATTACACACGAAATAGCACGTTCTTCTTAATTACACTGCAATGTTAAGAGTCTATAAAACTTACCTCATATTGCTTAGCATGATCCTCCGTTATATCGAAAATCGGGCAGCATATTTTTGAAATAAATATGTATGTTGAAGTTGAAGATTCAACGTTATGTACTATTTGTGACGAAAACACGATTCCATTAAATTTTCTCGATAGAATAAAATCTAAAGTTACCTCCACACCGAACAATACCGCTGGTATTAAAAACATACTTCAAATGGGATCATGAAACTAATAACTGAACTAACTATAAAGCAGATAATATGTGCTTTTTTATATTTTGAATTACCATTATTTTCACCGTAAAAATAAATTATCGAGACTATTGGCGCCTTGGAGCCTTCTTCCCGCCCGCCGCTCAATCTCGCTCTCACTCAGTCCTCGAGCAGTATCGTGCGGGCGAGCTAAGAAGTGAATTTGAGCTGAGCTATTATGGACTCTTTAACTGCTATGCAAGCTATGGTTCTTTTGTACTAAGCTCATGGGTTCTGGTCAGTTGTCATAGAGAACTCCAATAAAGGGATATTTTTGTTTTATCCCCAATTTTCTTGGATTTCCTGTATTGGGCCAGGATCTGGGCTTCCTGGGCTGAACATGATTATTAAACAAATAGCGATACATCGATTAGGTCCTACACGCATAAAGAACAACAAAATTTAGATTTTTTAGCAAATTAAGAAATGTCATCCATAGAAACAGAAGATTATATTAGATCGAATATACGAGTCTGAGAAGACTGATTCAAACCGGTAATAAAAAAAAACACGAATAGCCTCAAGTAGTTTAAAAAAAAAACTAAATTCTAGAATGCTGCAATATAGAATAAAAGGAATCTTCGAAACAGCTTTTATAAGTTTCCATAAAACCAAAAAGCTTCTCAGTATTTTATAAGGCTCATTGAGTCACTCGATACTAATTACATACGTTTGTGTAAGTGAACAATATTTTTCAGAACAAACACTCCGCGCCAGACGATGGAGTACTCCGGGTTCCCATTCCCCGAGGGGACGCCTTCGTATCCTACGGGACCCTGCTTCTACAAGTACTTGCAGTACTTCGCCAAATATTTCGACCTTATGAACAATATTCAAGTAAGTTAGCTTTCTTTAAAACTGTTTTTATGGACATTTTACGTGATGATATTTTGGCTGTAGACAATATTTTTTCCTTCTTCTATGTTTAGTTCTACCTACCTAGGTTTATCTATGAAGCTATATGCTATAAGAAAAGAAAAAATGCGAAAGAAAAGATGGCTCTTTAAGTGGTCCAATAGCGCCACTCCTTTAAATATATATTATCTCGTGACTGAGAAGGAATTATGAATAACGGCTAGTAAGGACCCTCGGTAAGTGTGTCTAGAATTTTCTAATACCTTTTATAAAGTTTCATATTGAGACACGAAGCAACAAAATTCGATCTAAAGAAAAGCGGCCACATTCCTCTAGATCGTATTTTGTTGCTTCGTGTCTCATTAAGTAACTTTAACTTATGAAACACGAGATAATATTTTTTTTAAGAAGTGGCGCTAGTGTACCGTTGGGCGCCCTCTTAATCAAGACTGTCATAGTAAAATTAATACTTAATTAGTATGTATTATATAGAAGAAGAGTATTTAATTTCTACATCGTAGCATTTTTCTGACAAATTGTGCCCTTGCAGCTGATAGGCATATAAAAAAGCGGGCGAGTTCAAACTATGGATGAGTATGAATGAAGCCATTAGGGGCTTATGTCATTTATTTCCAATTTTCCTAATACCTATTGTGTCAAAATGTACTATTTCTAAACTAGTATGCTTCTATGTAGTTGTTGGGAAACGAACCTTTCGCGTCCTTATATCATAATTGCAAGGCAAGTCGTTTACTGTATTGAGTGGTCTTAGAACGATTAATACCTCAGCTAACATTAGGATTAAACGTTCGACCATTAAATAGTATGGCGAGAAGCTAGTCTATTGCATCGTATTAATGTCACAATATTTGATAATCTGCGTGCCAGTCTAATAAACCTGCCATAATCTTTCTTGGAAATATGCCTCTTAGGAAACAGCATTGGCATGTGACGATATGAGGTAAAACACTACAAAGTGAAAAATTACTTTAATTTCGGAAATCGGTGTCTTTGGTTTTGTATTTTCATTTTTTGCCACCGACTTGCGAAATTAAAGTTATTTTTTACTTTGTAGTGTTTTTTTTTTGTAAAAAAAAGTATTAACAAAATATATATAAAATATATAGAATTTTCAAAATCGGTCCACAATAGACGAAAATATCGATGAAAATACTTTTTTTATTAAACAAGAAGTGGTTTAAGTATACGAATAAGAAAGAGAACACTAAAGAAATAGATATACTTACAATGAAAAAATACGATAATTATGATATGATCATGTAATATTGTAGCCATAAACTTTTATAGGTAATAAATGAGATAACTACTTGACATTTGGATGAAATAACCTATTAATTTATAGTGTTTAGATATCAAATAGAAGTCAAATTGAACCACCTTTGCACCTCGTGACAATTTAATAATTAATTCAATTCATGTTTGTTAATATTGTGTAATTTTAGTGAGAGAATGTTGTAAGGTTCGATGT
The DNA here is from genome assembly GCA_947364205.1 of Agrochola lota. Taxonomy (NCBI): domain Eukaryota; kingdom Metazoa; phylum Arthropoda; class Insecta; order Lepidoptera; family Noctuidae; genus Agrochola; species Agrochola lota. The sequence continues at coordinate 10,062,317 of OX376235.1, read as the reverse complement.
TGGGAATAATTTCCATTCCGCTGGCATTAGGGTCACTCAAGACTTGGGACAGGTTTCGCATACATATTATTGAGATGTTCTTATGAAATTCAACCTTTACTACCCGTTAGTATTTTATAAATAGGTTTTATTAAACGATTCGAACATTTATGGCAGAACACTAGGTTTTAGATATATTTTTGCTTACATATGAGCAGTAATTGTAGCGTTTTTTGTATTGTAAGCTGAGTCTCTGCCAAGTACTGTAATTAAACGCTACTAATGGTGGAGTTTGCACAGAAAACTCCAATGCTTTCGAGGGCAAAATATACGATCCCTCATGATTTATGTTGCCATATTTGGTAATTTACTCACAGTATACTGTTTTTTTTTTTTTAATGTTATGGTTAGGTCTATGAGCTCGATCACTATTGCTGTGAAGCCAGAACCTCGTTGCCAACACTACTTAGAATCCTTAAAATCGAGTAGTATTGACAATCCACGTGAAGATCAATATGTGGAAGAATCACAGCGCTTTGAATTATCATAAATAAAAAGAGCCTATGTTCAAAAGTGTTGATGTTTTATGACCTTAAAGAACAACGCAGTGAGATTAAAAGCCAAGAGAAATCTTTTGTTGGCTAACTAATGTCAAAGCCTTGCATAACTCCAATCGTGTGAATAAAGCCAGCGTGCAGCGGTCATAAGGAACTAAAGTTATGACTTTGTGTACTCTTACTTGAACTTAGGTAACATACGCATTATGTGGGACACTTAACACCAATTAAAATAAGCGTCACCTTTGTACGTATTTTTCTGTTCTTTGGTTCTTGTCTGTTTATTAATGTGCGTTCATAAATGGTTAAATAAATGAATAAAAAATAGATGTGTGAACGTAATAAATGTAACTCAAGATCAAGTAGCAGTTTTACACATAGGTAATTTTTATTTCTGATGAACAAAGTAGTCGATAGAGCGTCATTAGGTACCTACTTACGTTAATTGAACCTGATTTGCAACCAGTGCATTGTAACTGGCGATGATTCTCACAAGAGTCATCGTTTTCCTTTGAATGCGCGTAATCATTAACAGATAGCGTGATATTGAAAAAACGAGGAACACAATCGAGCGATCGCATTGCCCTTAAATAATCGCCTGTCTATAAATAATCGCGGAATAAAATCAGGATGTATGGTTGTAAACAATTTGTTCATTGCCAATTGCCAGCGGGTGACGTGACGAGAAACCTGTATACTTGATGTTTTATTTGTTGTTTATTGGTCTCACTGTGGTTTCATGAATAATTCATTGATTTTCATAGATATGGTGGGACATGCCAGGATGAATACTAAGGGAACGTGGGATAGGTATCCCGTATGACAAGTGTCGTTGCGTTACATTCTTTTCTATTGTCTTACAGATGAAAGCCCTGATGTATCGTTTGATTTGTTATCTGTTCAGATTCAATTGTATATTTTTAAAACGCACCGGGGTTTCTCTAATGATAAATTGCATACCGTAATTATAATAATGCGCTAAAATAGATGGATTCTTTTTTGATCCACCAATTGCGTGATATTTCAATTTCGTCCCATAATCGAGTAGGTAGAGGTACAAATCTCTGCCTATTACAAATGCAATAATAATAATATATAATATATAAATTGACTATCAGTGCGCCGCGCAATGATAGTCGATGTTACCATTCCGCATGACGAGAACCTCGTGAAGGCTGAGAAAGAGAAACAGATCAAATATCTCGACTTAGCACACTAGGTTGTTGACATGTGGAATGTGAGCTCGGCTATCATTGTGCCGATTATTGTAACGGCCAATGGCCTGATAGCCGAAAGCCTCGACCAACGTCTCTCGAGGCTCTCGTTAGGCGGTTGGATCAAGGGCCTGATCCAGAAGGCAGTACTCCTCGATACGGCTTGCATTGTGAGGAGGTTCCTGTCTCTGCAGCCCTAACCACCGGTAGCTTGGACCCTGCTCCCGACACCGGCGGAACACTATTTTTTATATTTTTAAATGTTTTTTATATAGTTTTTAAGAAATATTTAAAAATGTATTTTATATGTTAAAATTTTAAATAAAGAATAATAATAATAACAGCCTGTTACTGTCCCACTGCAGGGCAAAGGCCTCTTCTCATAAAGGCACGAGCATTGATCACCACGCTTGCTCAACGCGGGTTGGCAATTTCAGACTTATAGGATTATAAGTCCAGGTTTCCTCACGGTGTTTTCCTTCTTCAAATGCGATACTTCAATTAATTGTACCCGGAGCAGAAAACAGAAAGTCACCACTTATTATTTTGCTTATTTTCACCGACATTGATACCTTTCACACCGGAAATAAATAGCAGCCCCAGATAACCTCTATCACAAGACGCAACTATTAAACTAACTAAAATCGCTTCCTCTTCAATTTCAGTTACAAAGTTTTGTGACACTTGTCAGATGGTCAAAGGACCACTGGGAGCTGACGTACACGAAGACTGATACAAAGGAGAAAGTGACAGAGGTGTGTGACTTCATGGTCATCGCCAGTGGGGAGTTTAGCAGTCCTGTGATACCTGACGTCGATCAGCTGAAGATATTCAAAGGTAATTATGAATCGGATGTGGTTCCATAACTAGACTGAATGGATATGTAGAATTAAATTCACAACACTAGCAACCCGCTCCGACTTGCTAGTCTTTTAAATAATTTATTTGTTTCGTGTGGTTTTCACGACTTCACAAAACTTAGAGATTTCTTTGTTCGGTACAACGTATTCCTTGTGATGTCTAAAATGTGATATTTAAAAATAATACAAAAAGTCCTAGAACAAGTGTTCCAAAAATACAAAGTTTCGAAGATTTAAAAACATAACACTAGACTCTCGAGTTACATTGATAAGTAGAATAGGTAAATCATTTTCATTCAAATCAATCATTCATATTTAAAAACCTAAGAAAATGCGACGTTGTCATATTTCACGTAAGGGCGTTTTACAAAAAGAATCGTGACTTTATCGAATTATTTTGTATGAAAAATTTAAACGAAAAAAATAAAAACATTGAACAATAATTCATATGCCAATTGATTCTTTGACATGGTCTCTTTAATACCCTAGAATTATGGAATATCGAAAGGTACACGTTGTACTTACTTATAAATCTTTCGGTGAAAACGGCAACAAAATTCGGACAACACAGACAGACGAAAAGAGAATTTAATTGATAATAATTATGTAGGTATAGATGAGGAAGTTTTTGTGTTCTATACTTCTATCTAAAAGCTTTGACTTGAGAACTGTTTAATTTTGTTATAGACCTGTTTTTGAGTGTAAGACTCGTTTTCGATATTTTCTGCTTTGGCGTTGTGTAGTTTTATTGTTTATGCGTACTATTGAGAGCACTAAAAAGTTTGAATATTCATTATCCTACAATCTGGTTTTATCGTAAGCTTTCCATCCGTTCTTACATTGATAAATATTGGTCCTAGATAGGCAATACAACTGTGTGCCATCGCATTCTTTTGCCTTACGGGATTGGCAGGATTCCATGCACTCCATACTTCCAATACGGCGTCGGTTGTTCCGCTGTAGCAATGCTTATACTCGTAGTATTTATACTTCATCAAACAGGTAATGGCATCTTATTTATAGACAATGACAAGATGGTAATAATACGTAAAAAAAGTAAATAAGAATGTTGATTTTGTTTATTTATTTGTGACGTAATGTGTGCAGCTGCAGGTTAAATAAACGTCATAAAATATAAATTATTGGTTTAACCTTTTACTTGAGGCATCAATCGCAATTTGAAGCAAGAGAAGTTTGAGGAAAATTTGCCTTTTATACAGTAGTACCTACCTAGACTAAACAAAAAAACTGGCCAAGTGCGTCTGGGACCACGCATAATTAAGGGTCAATCCGTAGTTAGAATTTATCCCAAGAACAAACTTATCATTGTAGGTAGTTGAAAAACATGTTCTCACATAGATATAGAACTAATTGCTGTATTTTTATTTTCAAAATTGTAGGCTACGTAGTTTCGTAGCTAAGGGGGCAATGGTAAATTTGCATCTAGTTTCTTTAATAACGTTAAAACGTTTCATATGAAAATTATTTAAAAAGAAATTGAGACTCTCATAGTACCTAAATCCTTTTATTTCTTAAGTACGCGGTAGAGGAAGTAAACATTTTTTTAATTTTCTTAATTGCCTTCCAAAAGTATAGGTAATATTTAATTTATTTACGTTAGACGTCCGTGTTTGGGCCACATAAATTTATATGTGTACCTACCTACCAACAACTTTATCGGCCCATTAGATTCGGAGCGAATCGACTGTGACAGATGGACAGACAAACACATGAGTGATCCTATGAGGGTTCCGTTTTTTCATTCGCACGCATGAAACCTTAAAAAGACCAAAACCTTTGCTAAACTAAGTAGGTACCAACCAAAAACCAATCGCAATTTTTGATTGGAATGGAGGCGATTTTCCTGTTACTAAAACGCTTCGTAATGACAAAAGAGTCCGCTAAACTATGAAAACTACTCTTTGATATTGACGTAGAATTCTCTACCTCTTTAAAACTTCTCCTGAATTTATTGGATCGTGATCAAGTTAGTTCGTAATTAAGAAATTCCTCCTTTAATGAACCGACTGGCCTCCCATTATTTAGTTTTTTATATAGCTGAACATAATAACCACCCACAAACTAATACGCGGGATACTAAAATAATTATAGTCTCTATAGTCTTTTGTGTTCGTGTATTATTTTCCTGTACTTTGCAAGCTTGTTTTGTTGTCAGTCACGTTTTGTGGCTTCAAGGATTTTCCATTGTGCTTACCTTATTATTTTAAGTTAAAGTTCCATAACTTTGGAGTTAAAGCATAAAGAAATGGACACTTATCATCCCACGTCTCAAAATGTTGTAGGTACCATCGAAGAAGTTCATATCTAACCACCGTAAGGACTATTCTTGCTTGCAGCGCTCGGCGGCTATAGCACCGGGTCGGTAACAGATACGGTCATCGTGTTCACGGGTTTTTTTTTTTGAAACTGGTTAGATATGAACTTCTTGGATGGATACCTTGTCAAATTATAGTCAGGTTCTTTTGTCAAATCCTGACAAACTGTTCATTGTTATCTTCAATTGCATTGGATTAGATCATCAATGCAAATTATTCAATTAACATAACAATAATATGCCCATAATACCTAAAGCTGATAATTTGTATTTCAGGAAAAGTTATTCACAGTCACGATTACAAAGATGCAGAAGTTTTCCGGAATCGGCGAGTGCTCCTAGTCGGCGCAGGCGCATCTGGGTTGGACCTCGCCATACAACTGTCCAACGTTACTGCGATGCTCTTCCACAGTCATCATCTCAATTACAACCAACCAGAGTTCTCCAAGAACTATGTGAAGAAACCTGATATCGGCTCCTTTACTCCGACCGGCGCTTTCTTTGTGGATGGATCCACTGAAGAGTTTGATGATATTATATTCTGTACAGGTAATTCTTAAACTTAAACATTACGACGATATATTCAAGAATTTTATTCTAGCGTCATCAGATTCTAGGTAGTCTTATCGATAATGAAGATCAGCCTAGATTTATATTGCACTATCCGGAGAAGTTTTCCGTAATTCAAAATCATTGTGACGACGATGTGTCGTCGAAATTGGGTCCTGACAGAATGCTGAAGCCTTGTAAAGTGCCTTCACTTACAACTTTACAAATTGAAATCTATATTTTATCCTTCACACTTCAAACATTGAAATCAATATTTTACCTACTTTTATCTTAATTCCAGGTTACAACTACGCTCATCCATTCCTTGACAGCAGTTCAGGAGTGACAGCGTCACAGAAGTTCGTACTGCCCCTGTATCAGCAGACAGTGAACATCAAACATCCTAGCATGATGTTTGTTGGCGTCTCCAAGAAAGTTATCAACAGGGTTATGGATGCCCAGGTCAGTTTATTTGACGTATTTTCTCTGTACGATAGTATCTGTCAGGTAACCAGCATTGCTAACAGGTAACGTTTTTTTAGCACAATTCCTAAATACTGAAATAATTTCCCATTTCCACCGTTTTCGTGTTTTGCGAGCCAAATATTGAAAGTATGTTATATCGAGCAGGGCCAGTATGCTGCAGCTCTAGCATCGGGCAAGTTCGAGCTGCCGTCCAAGGAGGAAATGCTGAAGAATTGGCTGGAACACGTGTATGCACAGCAGAACTTGGGCATGAGGATCGTGGACGTCAATGTTATTAGCGACATGGTAATCACTTACACTGAATTTTGTAATCGACATTCTATGTTTAGAGAAATCTAAAGCTGCACACAGGATTTAAGCTAAGAGGATAGGGAATATGAGGCGGTTTTTAGAGGGCCATGTTCAGCTGTGGATGGTTCAGTTGAAATGTAATTATGTACCGGATATAATATACCGTGTTGCAGAGACATTGGGCACTTAAATGTCAAAGCTTAGGTACTACAACCAGTGCTAGAGGACTGATTTTTCAATCCATAATGCGTTTTAACTCAACACCTATCGCTGACAGGCACAACGCGACGATGCGACGCGATTGTGGCAGAACAATTGAAGTTTCCATAGGAGTCGAGTCGCGTCGCGCCTGTCTGCAGGAGCTTTTACTTTATTCATAGACACTTCAAAGACTAGAAGTAGAGTAGGTACACGCGCTACAATACCTCCTCAAGTTTCTAAGATTTATGTTCTTTTTTCCAGGACGACTATTTTGGTAACCTGACAGCAGAAGCTGATGTCATACCGGCGCCGTCAGTTTTGACCAAAATCGCTAGTTTTAACGGAAGGAACCGTTTAGAAGACTTGCTGAACTATCGTGATTATGACTACAAAATCATTGACTCTCAGAACTACGAGAGAAAGTATACTCCTAGGAAAGAACTGCCTTGTCCTATCGAAATATAAATTGAGTGAGCATTCTCGATGAATGTGTTAAAGCTGACGCGCATTTGGGCAGGCCTTCCGCAACGCAAATATCCTCCTTCATCAATTTCATACATTTTGTATGAACCATCGTCTACTACACGCGGGCCGCACCGGCCTTTATGTATTGGAATGCGATGCGCTGCGACCCGATGCGGCTGTAATATGCGCTTGCGCGCTTTAACCTACATTGATATTCATATTGGATAAAATTAGCGAGTAACGAAGGAAGAACAAGGAATTTATCGATCTTATTATATGATCAAATCTAGACTAATATTATAAAGAAATAAAATTTGTTTGTTTGTATGTAGGGAATAATGTCCGGAACTAATGACCCAATTTTATTCACAAATTATTCACTGATGGAATTCTACATTATTCCTGAGTGCTATAACGCTATAAATTATATTTATATATCATGCATTTTAGCCGATTTATCTCAATTTTTGTCTAGCAGGTCGGAAAGAAATGCGCTGCCTAAACAGTTGTATATAATTGAAAACAATTTTGGCAACCAGAAGTTACGCACACGTTTTAGTAAACGATTACGACTAATCGGTTTCATTTTGACAGTTCAACAACATTCATTGCGTTATTTACGGTGTTGACCAGATTTTTTTTTCGAACTTATGAAGCAATGGATTACGCAATTAGGGTACTGGTCCGCCTTAAATAATTCTATAAAAAAGTCCGCGACACCATATTTCTATCTTTTATGATTAAAAAAGTATTTTTCGACATTATAACGTTTAGATGATTATTTAAACAAAAGAATATAAATCCTTATCCAATTATTTTATAATCACAAGGACATCATAGAGATAAGATTTACCCTTTACAGTAAGTCAATTGGTCGTATAGATTCGAAGATAATATAAAAATACTAAAACGCCAAATGCCGCTAAAACTTTCACGAAACAACTTTCATTCATACCGTAATCATTGATAAAGCGGTAAGTAGTAATCATCGGAACTACTGATCTGATTCCAAAAACTCTTTCACTAATGATAAGTAATGCGGAGTGTCTATCAATCCGCCTAGCCTTTTCCCAACCATACTGGGATCGGCTTCCAGTCTAATCGGATGCAGCTGAATACCAGTATTTTACATGGAGCGACTACCCCTTTGGTAAGACTGGTTGTCAGACTTTCAGGCTTCTGACGACCTGTAACGACTGTCAAAGATTCAAGAATGACAGCCGGTACCAACGGCTTAACGTGCTTTCCGAGGCACGGAGGAGTCTCGGTATGTAAAGATGGTCACCCATCTACTGACCAACCAACCGCGGCAAGCGTAGCTACGCTTGCCGCGGTTGGTCTGTGGATGTGGGTGACCATCTTTCGAACGGGTCCATCCATCCGGTTAAGCTTAACTTGATGGATTGATCCGTTCGGCTGTTATTACTTAGCCACGAGCTATTCAAGTAATGCGGAGTGTCATAGGACATATTTTTTAACCCGCGATATTTCGCGGATTTATATATATATTTTTTTAAATTAATATTCTTCATGGCACCTCTTTAGGTTATGAGCTATCCGAATGTCAAAAAAATATTTGGCTTAGATCTTACGAGCGCTTATCCTAAAAGTTGGCAACGGCGCGAATAACTGTCAAATGTTAACCTGTTTTTGATTAATTTGGCAATATTACTGTATGGAAATAAGAAACGTGGCTAACTAGTGAACTAAAATATTGATTACGAAATGCAATAATTAGAATATAAAAAGTATTTAGAAACTTTCCACATGCCTTTTTTGCACCTAAAACGGTTACAACATCAAATTCAGTGTTATAATTGCAATTCATTATTAATATTCTAGTTCGCTAGTTAGCCACATTTCTTATTTCCATACAGTAATATTGCCAAATTAATAAAAAAAGCGAAGTATTTGACATCTATTTGCGACGTTGCCCAGTTTCAGAATAATGCTCATTAAGGGGTATGGGTGAACTTGATTCGCTCATACAATGTACATGTTAAGACAAGAAACGCACGGACGAAGTCGCGGGCAAAAGCTAGTATTGCAGATAGATACAGATTTAACCTCTGAAATTTATATCATCACGCTATACCTACAAGGAGCTCAGCACGTGAGCGAAGCCGCGGGCACAGCTAGTTCTAAATAATAAGATTATTAAAACGTAAATTCATATACTTACCAATGAGAGGATTGATGAGAATGGATTCTGTTGACGAATAAAAACAGATCTTGCCTGTATTGATATTAGGTAGGAATTTAATTGAAATAAACTGAGTTATTAGTGTATGTAATATTTTTGTTTATATTCGTTAACTTGTGTGTTACCAATAATAACAATTAGGTAAAATTTATAATTAATTAATAAGTACAAATAAAATCCAGTTTTGTTGGTTTCTGTACATTTTTTGTTTGTAAATGAAGTGCATTTTACTAATAATTATTAAATAATTCTATATTAAATTATCTTTATTGAAAAATTCCTTAATAACAACTATAAGGTACATTTTGATGTTATTATTTTAAAATAATAAACAGTTGGAAATGCCATTTATCTTTGAATGCTCACCCCTTTAAATATCAAAATAATATCGTAATGATATACTCTATACACGACCGTTAAATATGGCACATCGACTTAAGAGCGGCCAACCCGTCATACTTTTCATACAAACGCTCGTACGTGATTATAGCTAATTGATTATAGCTGTGATTTTTGTTACTAACACTATAGACCATTGTAGTCTGAATAAATAAAGATAAATAAATAAATAATAAATGGCGTTGTAACACATCTTTCTTTGAAATTTTTAAACTAATATGTATCTTGTGCACTATATCTAGGTTTCTATGAAAGCAAAAAAAAAAAAATTGAGAAACAAATTCAGTATAAGCCTCCAAAAATCTGCTTTTTTGCACAAATTTTACCCGAACTTCCGGCCGGTCATAATATACTCGTAATTGGTAAAAGTAAAGAAAACATCTGTATAGAAACCTCGCACATGTAATGGAAATTCTAAATATCAAACATGTTTTTCACAAACTTGTAAGGTTTACTCACAAAAACGTATTTCCTGATACATCTTTTTACACACTATTTTTCGAACAATGTTATCGCGTTCTCGCTTGTTTGTTAGCAGTTCTCACTTGCGCTCGATGAAACAACAAGCTTTTCGACCATGCTCGCGTTGACGATAGACGGACCGGGAAGGGCCCTCTTAAAAAAAAAAGTTCGTATATTCTGTTTTTAAAGGTCAACGTGCCATATTAATACCCGGTTTCAGTACATTTTCTTATATTCAAGTTTATGGCACTTGTACTAATACAACTGTGTGACTTGCTAAAGATAAATAACATTGTTTTTTAACATGCGTAGATTAATATCTAAAATCTTTAATTAGGTACCATCAAAGAAGTTCATATCTAACCAGTATCAAAACAAAATCCCGTGAACACGATGACCACATCTGTTACCGGCCCGGTGTTATAGCCGCCGAGCGCTGCAAGCAAGAATAGTGCTTACGGTGGTTAAATATGAACTTCTTCGATGACCTACCTTATAGTATTAGTGATCACACAGTGAGTTCAGAATGATCACCTTAAGAATTTAGACAAATTAGGTAGAGGCCGTTTGTCCACCGCACGCCGAAGTAGCGACACGACAGTACCATTTACTATGGCCGTGTAATCTCGTTCTCGTTGACGTCCCGTTCACGGTGCGGTGGGCAACTAGTGTACGGCTGTAGTTGTCCCGTTTTAAGAGCGTTTATCCTAAAAGTTGGCAACGTCGCAAATAGCTGTCAAAAATTTACCTGTTTTGATTAATTTGGCAATATTACTGTATGGAAATAAAAAATGCGGTAAACTAGCGAACTAGAATATTAATAATGAATTGCAATTATAACATTGAATTTGATGTTGTACCCGTTTTAGGTGTAAAAAAGGCATTTGGAAAGTTTCCAAATACTTTTATTATATCTAACACTACATAAGTATTCGGTGTTATGATATTAATTATTGCATTTCATAATCAATATTCTAGTTCGCTAGTTAGCCACATTTCTTATTTCCATACAGTAATATTGCCAAATTAACCAAAACAGCAAAATATTTGACATCTATTTGCAACGTTGCCCAGTTTCAGAATGCACGCTCTTAACATGGCGATAGCGGTCATTGCCCTTTCGCCAATATCTCTCCGTAGGAAGACATACAATCAACTATGAATGGTTTTTCGTTATTGGAACATGTTGAAGATCACGATAGGTCAATACCTATTCAGGACGGTAACAGACTTTATTTCAGTTTTTGAATTATAAAATGCTAGAAAATGTAGATGGGTCAATGACCGTTATTGCTTTGCTAAAACGCGAGAACTATACCAGGATACAACAATACCAGTGTGCACATAGGTACTTATGTATAGTTGACCTCGTAATTGTTTTATAACTTTCGACAACAATTCCCAGTAAACTGTAACTTCATTAAGGTTGAAACTATCCAACTGAAACATAGTGAAAACAAATACGCACCACCGAGCAGGACCATACCCATGATAGAAGTGAAACTTCTTAAAAACTAAAGAATAAATAAATAAAGATAAAATAAATAATAAGCTCTTTATTTCGTAAAAACAGTACTTAGATTACATTACAGTTAAGTGCTATGATAAAAGAAGTTTTAGCATGTGGAAACAGAGAGATTTAGTGTGAGACAGAGACAGAGTTATATCTTTCTTCTCTCTCATGTAACGAAATGTGCCTAAACGTGACGCGTCCTTGAAATGTCACTTTCTATTCTCGTCCAATTATCGGATCGCCGCCTAAGAAGTTTAACTTCAAAAAGACCTTGTGGTTTTGTGACGTACTACGACGACGTAGTAATATTCAACCTTAACATGGTAAAACAATTACGAGGTCAAAATATAAACGAAACGAACAGTTTAAATGATTCATAAGGTGGGGACTCTGGCCGTCATAGCCGCTTAGATCCCGGATGCCCGTTTTCACCTTCACTAAGTGACACTTAAATCCTATCCTATCCTATATTATTAAACGAACAATATTTGTATATATATACGTATATATTTGTAATTACGTTCTCGAAAACGGCTCTAACGATTTCGATGAAAGTTGCAATATAGGGGTTTACTGAGGCGAAAAATCGATCTAGCTAGGTCTCATATCTGGGAAAATTAATTTTCTCCGTATTTTCACCCGAGCAGAGCTCGGTCGCCCAAAGTTTAGAACAAGACGATAATAATATGTCAATAATGACATGGCAGCATGGAATGAGTAAGTACCCTAAGCTATTATCATGGTAGCACGGAATTAGTAAGTACCTACTATCATGGCAGCATGGAATTAGTAAGTACCCTATTATCATGGCATCATGGAATTAGTAAGTACCTACTATCATGGCCGCATGGAATTAGTAAGTACTATCCTATACGATTAAATGAGCATTCTCTATTTTCATCTGAGCAGAGCTCCGTCGACCAGGTGCTGAATCCCTAAATAAAAGTGCACTGTTGGATTTTCAACTCTCAGCGCTGACCGTTGTAAATCCAACAGTGCACTTTTCTTACGGATTCATTTAAGTGTCACTTAGCTAAGGTGAAAACGGGCATTAAAACTACATAGGTATACGGTACGGATTTAGATGAGGTCAGACGGCACTGAAAAAAACAGCTGACCATGTATGTAACTACTACTAGCCTATAAACAGCTTCTCTTTATAGATTCAAGCCTCTCCTAACCGCCGGCTCCTCCAGTTTCCTGGTGAAGGTGTGGTCGTCGACGACGGTGTACTCGTAGTTCCTGTAGGTGTACAAGTTGTCGAGCTTGGCCTGCATGTCGAGGGCGCGGATCTTGAACATGACGGGAGGGACTCTCTCGATGCCTGACTCTTCGGAAAGCTCGGCGTAGTATTTGTCCTGAAATTATGTTTTATTTCTTTAGTGCGCATTTCACCAATGAAACTAAACGCGATCAGCACATCTGAACTGCGTTCAAGAGCTGTCAGTGTCAATATTCCACAGAACATAATGACACTGGCAGCCCTTAAACCTAGTTTATGTGCTGAAAAAAAGAAAGCAAAAAGGTTATTGTATAGTCGACTTCGTTGAGTTTCAAATAATCAATTTCTTCTACCTATATTTTGCTACTCGATTTTTGCACTAGATATAAAATGTAAGGTCACATATACGTTTACTTGGGCATAAAATTAATTAATCCCATCAAAAACATAACATGTAAAAAGAGCAAGACTCGCAACGCAGTTCTTCTACCGTAAAAAGATGTGAGATCTAATGAAAAGCCAAGCCAAGTTAATTTATTCAGTACCTATAGATAACCAATAGATAGGTACTGAATAAATTAACAGACTTGTTGTGCCTTTGTGTTTGTTTTGCTCGACTTGGCGGGGGCACTACTGTGTCTCCCGAAACTTTCGCCTTCTTTGGCAGTTTGTTATGTCATGTCAAGTTTGAGAATGCATGATCATGTCTTGAATTCAGTTATTTACTGAGGTATAAATAAACACCAGACTTGTCAATGAGTGCCGTGTTACCCGGAATGCTGCGTTGTGGAGGGCAGATAGGCAGTCGCTCCAAGTAAAATACTGATATTCAGCTGCATCCGGTTAGACTGGATGCCGAGCCCAACATAGTTGACATAAAGGGAGGCAGATGATGTTGACGACAGAGTTAGAATTTTTTTATTGTAACTTTAACGCACCTCCTTTTCAGCAAGTATATGAACGAAAGACATCGGCTGTCCCCTGGAGCGGATGGTGTCGACTCTCTTCTGCCACTCCTGCATCATCTCGTCGTGGGGCGGCAGGGTGAAGTTGCCTGAGATGATGGCCGTGGCGTATCGAGCCTGGAAATCAACATTATTTATTTTTAGCAGCTCGTCGACTGTTTCCAACTTTGACTATTTTTTATCATCCGTTCTTCTCTGACTCGTTTGCGAAATTTTACTGAAGGCAGGTTTTGGAAAGGTCGCTTTTTAGGCTAAGCGTATGCTCAGACGCAGTTGATGCAGGTCCACGTAGCGCAGGACAGAGCAGATTTTGTTATACACGAACGTGCTGAGACCGGCATACGCTGTGGCACAGGGGTCCTACTCCCTAAGCGAAATACGTAGTTTCGGCCGTAGTTACGGGCGCAACGCCCTCTTTCTCACTTAGAGAGACGGAGAACAAAGCGCCCGTAATGACGACCAAAACTACGGATTTCGCTTAAGGAGTAGGACCTGGACACGTGCCACGCAAAATGAGCCTTAATGCGACTGATTGCTGTTGATAAGCCAACTTCCTCAATAGTTTTTGTACTAACTCTGAAAAGATAAGCTAAGGAGTAGGGTAAACCAACACAAACTTCTTCTGGAAAGGAGAACAACTTCGATGCTTACCTGAGCATCCAAAGCGACCACTAAGCACGCTCTGACGACAAGCCCCATAACAATCATGGAGGGCTGGTTGATGTTCACCATGTACCGGTACAGGGGCACCACGCTCTTGGGGTGCAGCGTCAGGCCGCTCGACTCGTCTAGGAACGGGTAGTCGTATAGGAAACCTGGGAAGCGATGGAATCACTGTTATATTTTAATAAAGCTGTTTTTTTTGCCAACACTTTCACATGGAGTTGTAGAGATAGGTAGGTTTCTAGGAGATAGTCACGGACTAGGCAGTCGACTTTTGTGCAATCATATTATATACAATATACAGTACCTGGGCGACCGAGCTCTACTCGGGCGAATTTTCTCAGATATGAGACCTAGCTAGAACAATGTTTCGCACTCGTAAACACCTATATTTGTGCAAGTTTCATCGAAATCGATATATTTGCAAATATAGCATAGAATATACTCATTCTCCGGCCTTTTTCCCAAATTTTTGCAAACCTTTTAAATAATCACTCAGCGTTGAGGTTTCCTGTACAGCAAGTTTGTGTATACGAAGAATATCGCTCATACGCGGCGGCGGAGCACAGTGGATCGTCCCCATACAAGAGTATGGGGACGATCCACTGTGCGGCGCCGCGTATGTTTTACATTTTCATTCAGAGATGTTCTGATTTTTTTCATCTTGCGGTCCGGCGCCGCCCGGTGCGGCTCCGGTGCGACTCCGGAAATCGCATCATGTACAGGAAGCCAGTCACCGCCCCGAGAACACATCGAAAATTTACTGAAGCTATGCTGTTTTCCATTTAATATGTTTAGGTATAATGTCAAATCATAGCTTGTAGATCGTTCACGTTCCGAGGTTACAATTCCACGAAAATACCAAACTATCTTTTATCAAATTGTTCGGTGTCCGTCTGCTGTCCTTTAGGAGTTCTGTTCTGTTCGGTATTCTGTATTTTTGTGGAAAAATAAGTAGTTAACAGTTAACCAACCGGTGCAATAAATAACATCATCAATCTCTTCATAGGAACCATCTTTGAATATGACTCCAGTCTCATTGAACTCCTGGATGTCATGTTTCCTGTGGTATTGCGGGGGGAACGGCGTGGTGAAGTTGATCTTGGAGTGGTGGCTGTGGATGAGGCGACTGGCCACGTCAGCCACGTCCAGTCCGATGTCCATGCCGGAGGGGCCGGCTCCTACCACCAGGACACGACGGTTTGTGAATGGCTCCGGCTCTCTGTAGTCGTGACTGTGGATTATTGTGCCTGGAAAGTTAAGATGTGCCTGTCCGGTCAAATTATAATAGATGCGGTTTAATTAATCTCTTTATTCTAACCCCTTCAGTCTCCAACACACAGTGGCACTGCCGCCCGGCTTGCCAAACAAAGGAGCTGCCAAACAGTGCCGCTTAGCAAAAGTCGGCGGTCCGTGCCGTTAGCGTGCCGAAGCCTTTATGATAATACCCTTTATTTTTTAATGAAATGGCTTTTCTATTTTGGTCTCGTCTGACACTCACCGTGTTGCTGTTTTAATTGCATCGTTCACCGAAGAGATGCTTAATTTAAATTCTTTCACTTTTACATACAACATAAGGTCAGTGTCGTTTAAGGTACCATTCCGTAGCCGACCGCAAGCGGCAGCAGCACGCGACGTGTCGCCGCGACACTACTGGTATCTATGAACGGCTTTCGGCTACGTAATGGTACCTTTAGTTTCAAAGCAAACGTCAAGGAGTAGACTAGTGTCACAGTAACGCTTCAAATAAGAATAAAACAAAATATTTACCTTTGAAAAGATCTTCACCAGGGAAATTAGGCATGTTAGGTTTAGTGAAGTGTCCGTTCCCAACGATGATGTAATCATAGTCCTCTTCAAAGGTCTCGTTCGTTAACACGGACTCATGTTTGACCCTCCACACATCGTCTACCCTTCTGACTTGGATAACATTGTGTAAAAACTGTGGAGAATAATTTATCAAATAAATCATTTAAGAATCTTTTTTTACTTAAAGGGAACATTCACAAGGCTTTTTATTTATTAAAACCTCCCCGGTGGTCACAATGAGTTTTCATTCCTCTTTTGAAAACCGCCTGGTGTTTTAGTGGAACGCACTTTATTAATTACTAGTTTCGGTACGCGAATTCGTCCGCGATAAACTTCCTCAAGAATTGGGCTATCCAATGCAAAAAAAAAATCTGATTGGTAGTTCCGGAGATTACCCCTACGTACAAACTTACAAGCAAACAAATACATTTTACCTCTTTATAATATTATAGTATATAAAAAATCTTTAAAATAACCACAAAAGGATGTTTCAGGTAGAAGTCTGTTACCTTAATATATTTCAGTACGTCGAAGTGTTTCGCATAAGCTTGTAGATAGCGGTAATAATCACGCCAACTAGGGAACGAAGGCAGGTATTCTGGCAAGGGGAACCCTCTGAGTTCCATTGTAGGTTTCGGTAGATTTGTTCTAAGGTAAAGGACACAGGATTTTAGAAAATAATGTAGTTTAACATTAAAATGGTTGGTCTAAATAGAGTGCAGTCTGTAGCTCGAATAATTTCGCAATATCTAAAAAGTATTCATGCCGGAGCTAAGTCATATTGACTGTAGCAAGTTTTATTTTTCTTGTAGATAATATTACTATCGTATTGTTTGAAATATGCCGCTCTCTAGAAGCAGGTGTAATCTATAAATAACTTTATAACGCGCCATCTGTTTATTTAGTCGAGAAGTAAGTAAACAAGGCACTACAAGCACCTACAAGTAGGTAATATTTGAATAAAAGATAAACAATTATTATTGCAGCGTAGTCATACATGTCATATGCAGTCATCACTAAAATTTGTATTGAATATCTGGTTTAAGTAGACTATGTTAAATAAATTATTCTACAGCAATGACTGTTTCTTTATCATTCTTCATAAACACACCAGAATAAATATTTCACATTCTTTCAAATTCACCCAGAAACGAATGGTAGCAAATGGGTTCTAAAAAATGTTTATGGACTATCAATCTGCCTAGCCTTTTCCCAACTATGTTGGGGTCGGCTTCCAGTCTAACCGGATGCAGCTGAATACCAGTATTTTACATGGAGCGACTGCCTATCTGACCTCCACAACCCAGTAACTGGGTAATACGATACCCCTTAGTAAGACTGGTGTCAGACTTTCGGGCTTCTGACGACTCGTAACGACTGTCAAAGATCCACGAATGACAGCCGGGACCAACGGCTTAACGTGCTTTCCGAGGCACGGAGGATTCTCGGTATGTAAAGATGGTCACCCATCCACTGACCAACCCCGGCAAGCGTAGCTTAACCTGATGTATCGACCAGTGCGGCTGTTGTTACTTAGCCACGAGCTCCTCACTTGTTTATGGACTATATTGATGATTAAAATATACATACCTCAAATGTTTGTACATACTGGTGTGTAGAGGTAGACCATTCTCGTCTGTACCGACGCGAGGGTCGTACCTCCAGGTGCCCCCGACATATTGTGTGGTTTCCAAAACTGTGAAGTTAATTCCTTCTTCTTTTAAGTATCTAGCCGAAGTTAGGCCTGCTATCCCGGCACCGATCACGCAAACGCGTTTTGTCTAAAACAATTATGGAAAATAATATTAGGTGCTAAATCTTGCTTGTGATGGCACTAATCCCTAAAAATGGGAAGAAATTGCAATGATACCATTGACTTGGTGTAATTTTAATAGGGCTTCATTGAAGTCTTCTGTCATTGTCAGTTAGTAACTACTTAAATGTTAAATTAGGTTAATTTCACTAGCTGTAGAAAATTATCTCCGAATCAAACAGACTATTTTGAAGGAAAGAATACTGGAGTTATGAAATTATGAATATCAATACGAATGATTGACAAATAATTAGGTACTCTTAGTAGTTCCGTTTCAGTAATAGAAATTCAGTGCTTCCTTGAAACACTTCACTATTAAAACTAGAATTTATAATATTAACACATTTCGTAAACGAACACGTTAATGTCAGTCGTTGCTGTGTTGTTTTTGTGTTTCTTCGCTTAATTTATTATGCACTAAAATAACTAGTATATTATTAGAACATTTCAGTATAAACAGTTTGCACAAAGACGTGATAAGTATTTAGTTATGCAATACATTCATAAAGCGAGGGGTTATATACCTATGTAGTTAAAAATCAAATAAAAATAAAAATAAACTTAAAAGTATAATAAGATCTTACCATGTTTATCTAAAAAAATGGCAGATCAGTGAACACTGTCGCACTGTTTTTATTAATTTATCATTTTATTTACACTTATCATTTTTTTCGATAAGTACGAGATAAACAGCACCGTCACGCGTGTTTTTATCAAAACAATTGACATGAGTGTGTTGTGCGGCGGCACTTCGCGTCTACGGCGGCTATCTCACTCATTACCAAACGACACAAACGCCATGCTACTCTTAACATTTGACACTATCTACAATCATTGTTTATAGAGAGGATTCGGCGAGGAATGTTTGAATACATAGGTTCATGGTGCTACCCAAAACACTTTAAGTACGTACCCGTGAAGTGTTTTAGAGTAACCAAACATATTTGAAAAAAAAAATCCTTATTAATTGTTATTAATAAGGATACTTATTATTATTATTTAACGCTTTCACTGTTCGTTTATTAATGTAATGCACTGAGCCCTAAACGTCCGTACATTACATGATAAGCACTAGTCGTTATTTTTTTATCCAATATTTCAGCGAAGTTAACCATAATTAAATAATAGAATCAGTCCTATTGTTTGTTTTAACTTTTTAAATAACACTATTATCTGGAAGTGAAGCTCATACGTCCGAACAT
Source organism: Agrochola lota (assembly GCA_947364205.1). Classification (NCBI taxonomy): domain Eukaryota; kingdom Metazoa; phylum Arthropoda; class Insecta; order Lepidoptera; family Noctuidae; genus Agrochola; species Agrochola lota. The sequence goes on along the minus strand of OX376235.1, from coordinate 10,043,129 downwards.
TTCATGTTATGCATTTTTGAAAATAATATGTGATGGTTATCTGATGGTGATAGACGAATTTTTGCTAACGTAGAATTAGTAAATGAAATGACCTTATAAAATATTTTATTTATTTATTTATTTAAAACAAACCTTTTTATATGACAATGCAATATGATTATTGGACGTATGGTGATAGAATTACCAAACTACCTTGGGACAGTGAAAGTGTTAATATACCTGTATTATTTATATTCGGTTAACTTTGAAATCAGGATGATTTCAAATTAAAAATAAACTTAAAATAGATTCTGTACTGCTTGAGCTTCCTTAGTCTGGCATGCAAAAGTTAAATAATAGTTGTGGCTAAATATTATTATTAGTTAAACAGCCAGCCATCTAACCTCCAGACATTAAAACCTGATGTAAACTCCGACTCAAATAAGAAATAAATAAATATGGGAATCATTATAAATTTAAAACTACTTTTAACTAAATAAAAAAATATGAAAATACAAATCTTGACCACCGTGAAACATAACGTATTAATTATGGAGTATTTAACTCCACACGCCACCACCTACTCAAATTCGATATCATTCATTGTGATCGATATCTTGAACAAAACGCTATTCTATTCTAAAACCACGTTAAAGAAAAAATAACAAGAATCCGTGCTCACCTTCACAAAAGCACTGTAACTCAAACATATTTGTAGCAGCACAACTAAAACTAAACAGTATTTTTTAACCATTTTTATTTTAATGAATTAATTAGAACACAATAGTGTGGCGTCCAGCGCTAATTATTTTAATACTGGCGGACGTACCGTCCCGACACAAGTTCAATGCGTATCATTTACCGACATTAACCTTATTATATAATACTTGATGGGGACAAACATGCGTGTTTGACTACCAATAATTTTATCTATAGCATGATTGTAATACTCAATGGTTAATTAATTGTTGTAATTAACTTTAACCCCCGATGTGGATTAGAAGTTATTTTATTACACAATATATTTTTTTCGTTTTAAATAACAGAACTGGTTTGAGATATAGATAGTTTCTCAATGATTTTTGAGACTACCTATATTATTATATTCGTGATTTTTTTTTTTTACAATATTCGAAACTGTGCAGTTGTAAGGTTAACCGCTCGAGCCCCAAGCGTCGCCTATACCGGCGGCGCGGCGGCGGTTGTAAATACTTTCGACTTCACACACTTTTCATAGAGCTCATACGCCATGCCGCATATTGTCTATGGGAGGGTCACTGGCATAAGGTTTGAAACCGTATTATAAAACGAAGTAAAATTGTGTTTTCAGGGGGTCTTGTCGCAATACGTAGTATCTCTGGGGGACTTTCTAAGTAAAAATATACAACCCATTTAATTTTCACAGTTAATAATACTGCATTCACTAAGAAAAACTAAAATAAGCCCTCCGCGAGGGCTGCCGCGGCGCACTGAACGTGTGTTTAAAATTCTGGGTGAACGGCCTCTCGTAGGTACTTTGGGAAGATTTTGAAGTAAGCATACAGTAAAATTATGTGAGCTACTTATAAACATTAAGGTGGCGTATTGTACCATTACACCTTTATTACAAACTTCTACGATGTACTAGGAGTCCACACGATTGGTTTTTTTTTTTGTTATTTTTATGACTACAGACGCTACATTAACATTTTTGGTAACAGTCCACGATTAAGTGCTGTGTTTAAACAAATAACGATCGAAACAGTTAGCAAAAGATTTGTATAAAATAGCACCTAATAGCATAGTTGTAAGTAATATAATATTTAAAATCAAAAATGCCAAAGCTCATTGATTAATTAGAATTTCTTAAAGGAAAAATAATAAAATAATAAATAATATTCCTAAATAAATAACAACATTATTATTCAAGTTGGAACAGCACCCTGTATAACACAGAGTACCTACGAGCACTCGAGCAGTAGGTATTCTGGAAAGTTAAGAGTCACATCATAGGGAATCCCGAACGACAATATTCCAACGAAAATACATAAATCATTTATGTTCATTTGCCTAAACCTACGCGCAAAAAAGAATACTAAGTATCTAATTTGCCTACAATTTTACCTACTATCGTGCCTCAAATATCATGGAAAAATTTATTAAAAAAATTAAACATAGAGATTGCTGCTATACAAAAGTGTATTTCTGTGATGTAGGATGCGTATACGCGATAATATTGACAAAAATCTTATCTTCTTTTAAAATTACAAACTTTAATTCTTTTCTTTTTTCTCTTTCTATTATTGTATTATAGATTCAAACCTATTTTTTCTCACTGCAGTGCTTAAACAATTCCGACCAAAAGCTATTGCATAAAGACACTGACATTTATCTGCGGAAAAACTCATATTTTATCGAAAAGGAAATTCCAATGACATTATTATTTAATTTACAATATCTTTACACACCCTTGCGAACGATAACGATGATAGAGAAGTACTGAAACAAGCACTTAAAATAAATATAACTTTTATTTACCTTATTGAATCCCATAACTTACACGGACTATATTACTTACACAGAACAGTAGCACTTAAGCACATGTGGTTAGTCTTATACCTACAACTGTTTACTAGTTTATATTGTTGCAGTTTTAAGTTTAGTGACTCCTCTTGTACAGAGAAAAACCCTCGTGCATATTGCATAGGATAATTAGGATACAATACTGTTCAATAATTCAGTCTTAGACTTTTCGCCAAATCAATGATACAAAAAGACGTGATCTTCTGATTTGTTAGACTCCCTGTTAGGTTAGACTCCAGCATTCCCCTTCGTTGACCGAATGATAGTCTAAAGCAAACACTTGTAATAAAAACTATTTTTGTTCAGACAAAGCATTTTTGTTAACAGTAAGATTAAAATCATAAATTGGAGCCAAAACCATCGTGAGTGGTATAGTAACAATTAATACCATCTAGGTACACGGTAGGACCAGAAATCATTTTTTTATATCGTTATGAATAAGTCAATTTATAGCCCATCCCTAGAGGTCAAAGATCCAACTGTAAAAAAGTTAAATCTCATAAGTAGTGTAGTGTAGTGCCTGCCCTCTAACACGCACCCAAAGAGGCGCAAATTAGATTTGCGAGGGCCTATTCGATGCCGAAAACCGTATTATATTTTAAATTGACCATGAAAAAGAATTTGAGCGGAACTTTCTGCTCTAGTATAGGTATAAATTGTAGAAGCGAAATTTTGTTTCGTATTTTCCCAATATAAATATTTTTAGCTTTCCTCTCAACTTATTAGGGAAACGATTATCCTTGTTAGGTGTGTACGTGCCTGAAAACCACATGGATTTTCAGATACAGTTAGTCACATTACTCTTTGCTTATGTCATCATGTACATATTTAGACAATAGATACTTAAAGCATTCTAAAATAAAACAGTATTAAATTATTATTTATTATTTTCAATGCGGTCACCACTATTTTATAATCTAGGAATGTGGAGTTCTACTCTGTGACAAGAGAGTAGGCTTTTACCCTGCAAAAGAACAATCACGGCCATCGTTACAACGGTCACAAAAGTCACCGGAAAGTGCTTAAACAGATTATTACTAGATCGTGCTCGTATCATAGTTATATTCCTAGTAAGATAGTTATGAACCGCTTTCATATAACTATATTATAGTGTATAGTTATATCCCTAGGGGTGTAACTATATCACGGCTATAATCATCTCACTCTGGCATATATATAAACAAGGCAGTTAATACTGTCGTAATCGACAAGATTTTAAATATTACGACGAATATTTCTATTATTATATTTATAACAACGGATGGAAATTTAACCGTGCATTATTTGATCTGTTTATCTGGCAAATACTATAATCGGACCCTCCGCTAGATTAGCCAGACGAACTAAGAGGGTCGCCCGAATCACGCCCAGGCGCTGCGCTCAATCCTAACATGAATAATATTAGTTTTTATATCAATTTGTACGGCAGTGTGGAATATTTCTGTGCTATAAACTAATCAGTCAAAAAATACCTATTATAATGAAATGCAGACATGAAGATGGTAGCGACGAAGTGGATCCATTTTTTTATACATAGAAAGAGAATCGAGGAAAGCCTTTCTCAATCATTGTAGATCTGAAAAAGTCTGAAAGTGAACTATTTTATTTTGTACTTACTTATGTAAAAAAACTTCATATTAATACCTAATTACGTAAAGTCATCATTATTATGATGATTTTGTGTTGTGTTTGTGTACCTATTGTTATTGCAAGAGGTAAACGATTTACGGCATTAATCGAGGAAAACGTGGTAAGGTAGTATATATAGCTCTTAAATACTATCTTTACTTAACTGATTTTTATGAAGTTTGTTATATGTTATATGGACTTTATGTGTTTCTGAACTAATAGATGACACACAGATGTTTCATTCATACAACCGATCTATGAGTGATTATATATTAATAGGTACCTATCTCATCAGAGTCTCAAACCATTATATCAATCCATAAACAGCCACTGTTGACAATGGGTCAGTCCACTGATGATCGTATATTGTTATCTACTAATCAACTAAATCTATTAGTTGCCTTTTAAGACACCTATGAGGTACCACCCAAGACAATGGATCAATTAATTAGGTGGCTGTCTGGGGGCTTACTGTTAAGTTAGCGAACTATGCTCGGATTTTTTTAATGATCCGGGATTAAATTATCCGGCATCGTTTGCAGAGTTAGCAAGCTGAAGTGGCAGTGAACCGACCATATCTATCGAAGAAGTAATGCCCGTTTGAAGCAGATGAATCCTTGAGTGGTAAGCTCGAATTGACAAGTGAAAATTGGAATTCTTCAAACTAGATGGATCGAAGAAACTAAAAAGGTAACTGGGAAAGACTAGATTCAGAAGACAGAGAGCTAGGTGTTGTAGAGATACTTTCGAGAGGCCTATGTTCGAGAATGGACAGGCATTGGCTTGGCCTGGCCTAATTTTATTAGACTCGTCGAGGTCTCACAGGAATTATTTTAATTTATGCAATTTGTTTACATAAAGGATATCCGCGATGAACAAATATATCATTATAATAATAATTAATAGTCAACGTGACAGACCACATTGCAACGTCCGCATATTATATTACTGACATATAAATTACAATTGATAGCTGGAAATATCAGCTACGTCACAGATCTTCACAAGTCGTAGTAAATAAATTCAAAACATGCATGTTTTCATTACCTTCATGTTTTCCAAAACAAACGAGTGCCTCTTTGCTTCTCTGGTATCCATCGGGGTTGTTTTTGTTCTCAGCTGCTCCTTCTTCCATGTCTGTAAAGAAATTAGGTAACTGTTTCCAAGAAATAGGTCTCTGTCTGCTGTAGTCGACTACAAACCCAATTCTCTGAATCCTTTGCCTGTAGCTGAAACTATTAACCCAAATATCTTCCCTTAGATACACGTTATCTTCATTAAAACTGGAGTAGCTGTACAGCCTCCAATTAAGCCGGTCTCCACAGGATGGAATCGTAGGCATTTAATATCAGCACAGCCGTACATGTGGCTTATTAGCTTGGAATGTGCCCTTAACACGATGACAGGGATGCCTGCTCAACTAAATTTGTTTTTAATTGATAAATACTTGACCACTGGCGTGTGTAATCGAATGTTCATACACGTTCTACCGTCTGTATTAAATTAAACCTTGTAACCATAGTAATAGAGTCAGTTTTGCCTTGTAATCGTGATTTGTAACATTCTGAATCAAACGCCAAGCGGTGGCCGCAGTCAGGTTAATGTTAACAGAGAATGTCGAAATAATTTCATGTTTCTGCGTAGCAAAAGGTTATGATTGAGCTGTGCATAAAATATTTCAGTTATATATGATTACTAGTAATCCGCACGGTTTTTACGACTTGACAAAACATCGAGATTTCTTAGATAAACGTAACTTTAATATTAACGTATTATACACATAAACCTTCCGGAATAAATTCTCTAAACGATAGTGAAAACCTTATCAAAATCTGTTGCGTGGTTTACAAGAACAACGCGGACATACAGACAAATGCGAAAAGCGACTTTGTTTTATAATACGAGTATGTGACAAGATACGATAAGATGTAGTTCCGATAATTGAGGAGCTCGTAGCTAAGTAACAACAGCCGCACGGGTCGATCCATCAGGTTAAGCTACGCTTGCCAGGGTTGGTCCGTGGATGGGTACCATCTTTACATACCGAGACTCCTCCGTGCCTTGGAAAGCACGTTAAACCGTTGGTCCCGGCTGTCATTTTCTAGATATTATTAACTAACTCTGATTGTTGCTGTTTATAATCACCAACAATAGTTGCGTCACTATCACAATTTAAAATATTTCATTGATGCCATATATTCTAAGATAAAGTACTATTTTATCTGCTAAAATATCGTGTATTGTGCTTATCTTGACACGTTGTGTATATTCTATTACGTGTACCTATATTTTGTATGATATTATGTATAATCTATTCATATACTATTGACTGTGTATTAGATAACAATAATCATTATCTTATTAATGCTCATTAATAAGATTATTTGTTCATCTTGACTTTGTCAATAGAGAAGACTTGTCTGCAATGGCAAAGGTGACTATTGTGATCTATATTCGTAGACTTTACTTTTATCATAATGAAACCATTACCTAACACTAACATAAGTAAATTCAAAAAGTTGCCTAGCCTAACTCCCGTGTCTTATTCGATGTAAGATCAGTAGTAGTATTCAGGGTACTCATAGTAAAATGGTTGTAGAAATCAAGAGCTTGTTATTTGACTGCTCCAAAAACGGCTTGGACATCGAGATACGATCTCCAAGCCAAGTGGCGATTAACTGTAAATCCTCCTAAATCGATCCATATATATATATAACTCCAAGACATTCTTCATTGGCTACGATATTATTTTTTTTAAATTTATTTATAAAGGTACACCAACAGCTATTCTATATATGGACTTCCAGATATATGGAGATTCTCGTTCACTTCATATCCACTTGCTCCGACACTGTACTGTCCCCTTTTTGGAGTACTTCCTCTGCGTTTTTCGTTTCTGTTCTGTTCTATCAATGATTTTTCTCGTCATTATTAGTCTAATAATATTGTCGGTGGTTCGCAGAGGGCAATGTGACCAAAATATGGTAGAGTGGAAACTTAGAAAGGGTTTACATATGAGTGTAATTTTAAAGAAAATAAACCATCTTTAATAATATCGAAGGCGTAAAATGTAACCATTAAAACAATAACAGTGATGCGTGCAAGTGGAAGTTGGGACACCACATCGTTAGCTCTTTGTCCGGCCGGACACAAAGGACAAGTTGACCGGACAGACGAACCGGATGGGTGAAAACATTACTCAACCACCTGTGAAATATATTCCCCACTGTCTTTGAGGAACATTTTGTGGTAACGTCTTGGTTAAAATTGTGCAGTTGCTCGTTCGTTTGCCAGTGTAGATGGGCGAATAACAGTTCCAACTAAAATTACCCACTGTTTCGAGTGTTATCGTAAAATAGAACTACGTAAAGAGTGAGTGGGTGCTATATGTCCGTATACCCAAACATAAAGTCGGTTGTTATTGTTAATTGTGTTGATTGAAAACGGTGAAGGAAAATATCGTGAGGAAACCTGTCCTAGAAACAGGAATTCGAATACATGTGACATCTACCAACCTACTCTCTCTAGATAGTAGATTATAACTTACTCCCTCTCGAAGAGAGGAGGCCTTCGTCCCAGCAGTGGAAACATTAAAGGGTGATTATGTAGGTGATGATTACATGGATCATAAGGATGATCAGTTATATTACTGTCATTTTTAATAGCCAGAAGTTAAGAGTAAATATAAATACGATTAAAAAAATATTACCTGATTAAGTATATTGATAATTGGGCACGCCAAAATTGTGGCGATAAGTCCCCTCTTTGAGGAGTGGCTAGAGAGGCGCCACGGCGTCGTCACCTTCCGCCTGACGCAGGTTCTCACCGGACACGGTTGTTTCAGGAGGTTCCTGTTCCGCATAAGGCGGGAGGAAACGCCCGGGTGTCACCACTGTGTGGATCGCCCGGAGGACACGGTGGAGCATATGGTGGAGGTCTGCTTGGCTTGGGCGGAGCACCGCCGTGTCCTTACGGAGGTGATCGGCGGCGGCGATCTCTCGCGGCCGGCCCTGGTTCAGGCCATGGTTCAGAGCGAGAGTACATGGGAGGCTGACACTTCCTTCTGCGAAGCAGTAATGCTCGCGAAGGAGGAGGCGGAACGCGTGAGGGAGTGGCAAGATTAGCGCCCTCGCGCCCCTAGTCGATGCAGAAGACGCCCCGGGCGTCGGGAGTAGCAAGCCGACTTTCGGCCACCGTAGGCGTGGGCTTACGGACGGTGAGCGATGGGTAGCTCGCCGTCCGATAAGTACCAGGCACGGGTCGACGGCGCGTTGTGTTCCACGCGCGCCTCGAAGAGATGTCAGCACCAACTGACGGGGTCTGTTAGGGCCAATGCCTGCCAGGGTTGCGAGTTTGTCTGAAAGGGATATCGCGGCCCCGGCACACAGGCAACGGAAGGAAGACGGGTGGGTTTTAGTCAGTAAAAGTCTGAGAGCAGGAGAAGTTATTTGATAATTTCGCACCATCAAAAAAAAAGAGAAGGTATATTGATAATTGATAGGTATGTAGAATACCAACTCGTAATTCTTCAAGGTAGTGAAAATAAATGGTAGTTTGATGAGCGTGGCTTATTTCCCCCGCATGCTCGAGTGGAGGTTCCATCTTCCGTGGTCAGCCACTACGTTACCGCCACAAACTTATCTGAACCAGTGGCCAAATGTCGAACTAACGAAATCACGGACCGAAATTTAAAAACGTTACTTAGCATGGACTTTGGCTGAGCATTATTCTTGTCACTGTCACTACTGTTAAACTAAAAGTGCAAGATAAAGACCGAAACATATCTAAGAAAAAAGTGCGTGCTAGGTAACGTAAATTTTTGCACATAACAAACTATGGAGTAGAGTAGACAAATATAACAAAATATTTTATTAACCACAAAAATATTTATTAATTATAATACTCTATTATATTAAAAAATATTATTTAATCTTTTAAGTATATTAAAAAAAATCGACGTAGTGCGTGTTGGACCACACACAATGAAGGGTTCCGTAGTAGGTATGACTTTATCCCAAGAACAAACTTAACTTTGTAATTGAAAACATGTTCTCCCATTCAACTATATACGTCACGAACAATTCTCAAACGACAAATGTAAGTTTGTAATCGCATTTTTTTTTTTGTGTGTGATAGTGACTGACCAAAGTTTCGTTTTCGTTATCGGACATCTTCGGCCAAAAAATCATCATTCGGCCATAAACAAACCTACAATTCGACCAAGCCGAAAATCAGAAGATCGTGAATTGTCGCGCGTCATTCGGCGTACTTCGTAAAGCTCGGCAATATCTGGTGACGTTCGGCTAAATTCGTGGTGAATAGGGTCCTGTCATGGTTTCACTCAGCTAACTTAAACAGACGCGATTTTGTTTTGAAGTTGTGAAGCGAGGTTATGTTGTATTTTTTCATCACGTGTATACATTTTCTCCACCTAGATGTAACAAAAAACAACCAAGATTCAGTGTACAGCGAAAATATTAGTATATTTTAATGTCTAAATCATTTTCGTTTTCGACTTCGCTTTCGGCCGAAATTATGACTAAAGCCGAAGCTTCTTTTCGTTTTTGGTTGAAAAATTCATTTTCGGTCGGGCACTAGTGATAATCGTTTACAAATTAACGATTTTCGGAATGTTTCCTTTACTTGTACTGTGAGACCTTGCTTCTTTATCAAATTTCATGATTGTAGGTCAACGGGAATTAATTTATTTGCTTTTTTTTTCATTTCTTACCTACTATAACATACATTCCGCCAATATCGTAATACTCTTAACTTTCCATCGTGTCTTACTTTTCAAGTAGGAGTACACTACACTTCAGTGTTCTCTTTCGACCGACTTTTAGCTGCTTGGAAGCAGTCCAGTTGAACTACACAAATGTTCATTTTGATGTTCTATATCTCTAGGGTATTAATGAGACCATGCTAAAGAATCAACTAGGATATAAATTATTTTATTTTTTTGATAACTTAAAGCTAAACCTATCCTTAAAGCTATCCAATTTTAAATAACTTTAGAGTTATATTAATTGTTGCAAAAAAGTTTGTGCTCGCGAGTTCTACTGTTTGCAGAACTACTAGTTTTTAAAACGATGGGGATTTGTGGACAAAAAGTTCACAAATCCCCATTGATGAAAAACACACCCACTTCATTTCATAAATAACGTCTCAGTGACGTCATTCGCCTATAAATTGCAGACGCTATGTGGCGGCTACCACCATTTCGTAGGAGTGAGACTCCAACCTACGTTTTACGATAGACTGGCCGAAACTAAAGAAAAAAAGGGTTTTTCAAATTTCGAACGCGTTATAATTTTATTTGATTTGAGAATAAAATTTGCTGCTGTTGAAAAAACTTTTTCCATACAATTTTTTTTTGCGTTTTCTGACTTTTTTAACGTATCCCATACAAGTCTGAAAGATTAAAATTATTTGCGGTATTTTTTTTCTCAGAACGACGGAAATCACAAGTCGGAATACGTATTCGGTCGAAGTACATTTTGTTTGTTTATTTTCGGCTAGTCTGTCCATCATAAAAAAGTAAGTTGGTCATCAAAAGTTTTTTGTGATTTCTAACTTTTCTAGTAGGTGACTGCTGTAGTTACCACTTAACGTAAAATTTGTTTTCTGACATCAATAAAAAACATGTTGATAAAGTCACATACACTTACCACATACCAAATAAAAGTGAATGAGATGGGAACATAGGTAATACAACAAATATAAATAAAATCACATATTTATTGGTGAAAAATCTCAAACAAATTCAATCACTTAAGAAATATAGCAATTGGCCATGAAATCACAGTAATTATCATGACAAGTTACAGTAATTAGCCAAACAATTTAATTGTGAAGTCTTAATAAATTATTGACTCTTTTTAATCGGAATTAAAATTTTACGCAGCTCAAACCTAATTGTTTTTGTCCTGATCTTATTATATTAAAAAATCTTGATTTTTTTCGTCACTTTCAACTCTTCTCGTTCTCAGAAATACTTTCATCATTTTCTGTACAAAAGCAGTTATGGCATAAGAATTTGTCTGCATCCTCCATATATGTATATGCGCATAAGGTGAGATTTAGGAATACATTATATATGATATGCTTTCTGACACTCACAACATCTCAATTTTATGCTCTTTACAACTTTTTTACACACACCACAGCAAGAAATAGATTCAATTTTTCTAGTCTTTTCCAGCTTTTTTTGTCTTTATTTCCTCTAGTTTCCTCTTTCTTTCTTCTTTTTTTTGCTCTCTCACAACTTTCTTTGCCTTCTTTTCTTACTCTAGTCTATTCTTTTCTTTGGATTTTTCTTCTTAAATCTTTTGGTATTCTGGTCCTGATATGTGGTAAGGTAGCCTCTCAATGTTACGTTTCTCTTTTCTGGTTGGTCCTGAAGGTATTGCTAAAAAATATTTAAGTCTTGTTGTTGAACAGGACAAAAACCTACCATAGGTTTTTGTCATGTTTTTTTCTGCATTTGCTATTCCTAGGTCTTCTAAAGTTACAAGTTCTTGGTCGTTATTCTGTATATCACTAGCAATGTTGATTAGTTAATTATTTGAAGGTTGAATGGTAAAGGGTTCTTTGTTAGAGTGAGGAAAGTTTTCACAGGTCTGGTGGTAATTTCTCGCGCTATTTTGTTCATCCTGGTTTTTTTCAAGGCTTTGGTGTGTTGGTATGATTATATTTTGACTTTCGGTTTCAGAAATATTGTTATTAATAATTGTTGTGTTAGGGTTTTCTCTTGTGCATTTGTCAGTTCATTGTATTCTCCTTCCTCACTTTCATTAGTATTCTCCGTCGTATTTTCAGTATTCGAATGATAAAAGTTCCATATTTGATAAAGAGTGAAAAATGATTCGTTGTTTTGGACATCTTGCATTATATTTTTAATATCTTTAAATTTATTAATCATCTCTGCGCCTACGATTTCCGAAAATTTTGTTTAGTTAAAGTTTCTTTTCTCCTTTTTCAGCAAAGACTTTTCCGGTAGATGGATAGGTTTCAAAACCGCTTTCATCAGCATTCAAAATTCTGGAAGGGTCATCTAAAATGTGGGTTAGATTAGACTTGTTTATCTGATCCATGATTTGACCAAACCAGTTTCTGATGTCAGATTCGGATACACATGCGCTCGTCTGCGTAACAGCTTCACATGTTCTTTTAGTTATTCTAGGATGGCGTTTCAGAAAACCTTTTAACCATCCTTTTCCAGGTCTAATTTCACTAAATGGAGTCTCTCTGGGGTTTTTATTCAGAAAGTTTTGAACAGAATCTAGAATATCTTCGGCATTTCTAGGAAACCCTCTTTTGTCCATATCACACAGCCATTCTTCTAACTGTTTTTCTTCTTCTCTAGTCAAGTAGGGTTCAGGTCCAAATTCACTTTTGCTATCCGGGTGTTTCAATTTAAATTGTAGTGTTGCTCTAGGTATACCATATTTTTTGGCTGCTGTACGAACTGATATACCTTGACTAACGTCTTCTAAAGCTTTGTCTAATTGTTCTTTGGTATATTGCGGTATCTTTGGCATGTTGAAGCAGTCTGAAAGAAATTTAAAAAAGTATTTAGTAATTGGCCATGTTACTTGCCAGCTATTGGCCACCCCGGCTAATAACTGATTCATTGAATTAAGAACTGTAGATTTTTTTTACACCGTATATTATACCATTATAAGGTCGATAGTGCTTTGAAAAAATGTATGATAGAAAATTAGTAATTGGCCGGGCATGGCCAATAACTGAAATTCAACCAAATTAGAATTTTGTTATTAGCCGGTAAACATTGAAGGTTATTAACGAAATTGCGAACTTTAAAATTACACAGAATTAAACTTCACCTAATATACTAATAGAAACACATAATATTTAGGCACTGGAAGAGTAAGTTGCACGCTAGATCAAAATGTTCCAAGACTCTTACCTTATTTTTTTCTTAACAAATCGCCCACACCTGTCAAAACTTTTTCAAACTGACTTTTCGAATGTTGTGTAACGCCATCTAGGTCATATTTTAATAACTAAAACGAAAATACAATAGATACAGGAATGCTTTTTGTCCTTTTCATTCATGGGCTTGCTTGCATTACCTTGTTTCTACCTCTTTTGTTATGAGTGGCCAGTTACTATAGCGTGGCCAATTACTATAGCAGTTCCTAGTCAAACCTCCAGTAGAGTTGGTCCAGTAGAGTTTTTTGATCTTTGTAAGAAACAGGATCGATTGGCAACAAAAAAAGTTTTTGTGAAACTGCCTATTTTCTTGCTGACTGTAATTGTTTTTTCAAAATGTATGAATGCAAATCAAAATGTTTCAAAAAGTTAAGGACAGTCTCATAAGACCGTTTTCCTGTAACTACAACGATTAAGGTAGCTGCCATTACTGCCCCATCTCAAAAATGCATCTTGTATAGTCTATAGTAATTCCATGCTATTTATGTGTAATAAATAGATAATATAATTGGTTAGCGGAAAAACAAGACACTTCAAATACGACGAGTAATTTAGGAGTTATGAGGAAACAGGTGGACATACATACATATCCTGTTAAAATCATATACCTTCTTTGGCTTTGCCGTAGTCGGGTAAAACTCTCCTTTTTTTACAATTCAAATCCGACTCCATTCGTTTTTTGTGCTCTATCATTCGTAGTGACAGTACTTACATATTGATGTATTTCAACCTAAAAACTAATCATATATTTTAGCCTATTTATTTAGATAAACAATGATTATTATAAGTTGTAGGTATAAAAACAGACGTTCTTAGCAAATATAATGCTTACCCAATATTACTTTGCAAGGCGAGAATAGATTGATGTTGGTTATGGTGGTTGGTGAAGGTGAAGAATTTGACTGACTATTATCATCATCTTTTTATCGGGGGAGGCTAGATCGCTCCAACGCGAATGTATACGTATATCCGTGGTGGGGGATGCAGACTGCTAGGCGCTTCTTCTCTTGCAACCGCGCAGCTGGGCAGGTTGCGGATAGCCCAACTCCAGCTGCGGGACCGACCATTGACGGTTAAATTGATCGTTAGTGGGGGATTCCGCACTCGGAGCATCTCTTAAAAAGTTCCCGGACAAGAGAAGTTTCCAGGCTTAGGGTAACCCATATACCCCTTCCAATGTAGCCATCACCAGACCAAGCCATCCCTCCCTATCTATACACATCCCGTCGATCCTAAACCGTGACCCCCAAGAAATCCACACCCTCCATCCACCAAATGCCTTCCCTTCTATCCCCTTATCCCGTCATTCCCAGAGGAAGGGTAACCTCGATTCCAAAAAAGCCCAGCCCTCAATAAATTAACAATGTAGGATGAGAAATACACTTCCCAGGTGGGTGTCCCATCGTATTATGGGGGGGCATTAAACTGCTCAATGAACACATTAATGCTGCGCTTTTCAGCTAGCTACTGATTTAGCGCCCACAACACTAGCTGCGATTAACGCGCCCTTAAACCCAACTTCGGCTGCGACCAACGCGCCAACACCCACTACAAGGATTATGCCTCCCACGAGCCTCTGGCAACAGAGCATCGTGCGGAATAGCAAAACCAACCCAGAAAAAGACCCAGACCAGCACAGACAGACAGGGACGGGGAAGGATGACGGACCTGGCAGCCCTAACACTTTTCCGGTTGCCGGCGATGAAGTACGCCCGCTGACAAACCGCGAAAAACTCCTGGCCCGGAAGAACAGAGTAAGCGACCGAAAGCGCAAAATCCGCGAAGGCATTAGCCAGCGCGAAGCGCGATCGGACGCCGATAGGGAGGTGCGTGACCGGTCCCAAGTCCGCGAAGGGGAAACTCAGCGCGAAAAGCGGCCGGACGTGGAACCGCGCGTGCGGGGGCTAGCTTACGAAGGGGCAACCCAGCGCAAAAAGCCTCTGCACGTGGCAGAGTCCGCCAGGACCAACAGCCGACCCCAAGACACAGACGGACCCCATGACCGAACTCGGCCTAAGCATAGCAGGGGCAAGTGAGGTGGTACCTTATACCCGGCGTTGCCGGCAAAAAATATCCAGGCAGGCCGCAGCCTGGACCAAGTGGTACAGGGCCGGCGAAGAGGGGGCGCCCTGATGATACGGCTTCACCGAGCACAATCCAGGGGGACGCCAAACGGGTGAGGATCCACTCCGCTTTAGGGGAGCAGAGAACCTACGCGCGAGCCACGAAGGATATCCCGGTGCGGCTGGCCGTAGCAATCTGCCTCTCCCCCCCCCTCTAGAGACCTGACAAAAGAAGAGGCCGAGTACATAAAGATGGACCTCGAGGACCGGTCATGAGTACAGACTTGACAGCACCACTCCCTGCCTTCCGCGGATACCCACGGCTAGCAAAAGGCACCGTGCAGACATGGTGTGAGGACGACTATACCCTGACCTGGCTGACCCAGAAAGCACCCCAGATAAAACTTCCTACTTCTGACCTGACACTCACTACTACGTTACTGCGACAATCTGACGTGCCCATCCGTGTCTGAGTCTCGCTATTTGTCCCTCATTACAGAGGTGTCGTAACCAGACTACACGGTATTCTGACCCGTCAGAATACCTGGTATGACATCGCCAGGTGGACACTATATAGGGCGACTACCGGCGGTGGCGACAACTACGGGACTTATTTGACCCTGGGTGTGCCACCGGAGGAAGCCGTAAAAGTCAAGGCTCGGGAGCGACGCATATCATACCTACTCGGGACGATATACGTACGCTTCTGGCCCACGACCCAACCCTCTGACGTCCAAACTTACACGAAGATGACACAACTGACACTGACACAGACGGATGACGCAGGTATCGACTGACTTGAGAAGGTCATGGCCCGAGCGGCAATGGCTGACGACGTCGAAATCACCCGAATCACCTGGCTGGAGCAACCGGTTACTCGCTTCGTCCCCGGGCGAAACACACGATGACAGATACAGAGAGGAGGCAGTTGAGAGGCTATCCGATGGATCCATCTCCGACTAGCCCCTCTCCACTGTCGTCATCGCCCCTCAACATCAACCAGACCAACCTCCAGCATAGCCAGACTGCCACGGCTAGCTTACGCAGGGCGCTGGAGGTAAATCTCCGAACCATCGCACTGATCCAAGAGCCGTGAATCAGAAACAATAGAATATGCGGCCTCGGTAACATCGGAGGTAAGCTAAGTCTCAACACACACAGCTCAGACAAACCAAGAACCTGCGTCTACATACCCAAAGAAATTCCCTTTACGCCACTCCCTCAATTCTGGCTCCAAACCGAAGGTGGCGGTCCAGATGTTGTACTGGCCTCGGCATACATGCCAGGCGAGGACGCAGACTACCCGCCAAAAGAGATGGCCGATCTGGTACAGCACTGCGAGCGCGCCAATTTAGACCTGATTATTTGCACCGACTCTCGAACGCCCACCACCTGCTCTGGGGCGGTGTGGCACTGAACTCCAGCGGAGAGGTACTATCCACCTATTTATTTTCTACTAACCTTAACATTGTTAACCGCGGCTCAGAACCCATTTATTTTATTATATTTTATTTATTATATTTACCCCGCGGACAAACGATTATAGATCTGATACTCGCTACAGAAAACGCGACAAACCTTATCCCAAACTGGCACGTATCGGACGAGCCTTCTTGGTCAGACCACAGAAGGATCCGCTTTTCACTAGCCACGAACACTAGAAGAAGCCCGAGAGAAGCCTCTGGTGGAACACTGAACTTAGTAAACTCAGAGATGCGCTACGTAAGCAATTTAACAGAGCAAAAGACACGAGACTCCCGGACGACTGAGAGATATACAAAGTGACCCAATATGGAGGAGGACGGCATGGCGGAAATTCTGTGAATCCATTGAGACAAATAATGAGGCCGCAAGGGTAAGGAAGATCCTATCAGCCGATCAGGACCGAACTCGCGCGCTGAAAAAACCCGATAACTCATACACACTCACTGACTATGAAACCAGTAAGGTCCTTCTCGAGACTCACTTCCCAGACTGTAAAATCCTGGAGGACAGGACGTGGGAGGCTGAACCAGATTGGCCCCAATGGATCAAGACTGGTCAAGAGCCCGCAATATAGTAACAGAAGAACGAATAAAGTGGGCTATTAACACCTTTCAACCATACAAGTCGGCAGGGCTGGATGGGATCTTCCCAGCCCTGCTGCAGTGGGGGGTAGATCATCTGATACCATGGCTGGTGGCGATCTATCGAGCCTGCATAGCACTTAGACACATACTTCTCACATGGCGCGAGGTGAAAGTCATCTTCATACCCAAACCTAGCAAAACTGATTACACACAACCCAAGGCTTATAGACCTATAAGCCTCACATCCTTTTTACTGAAAACTCTCGAGAGACTCTGTGATAGGCACATGAACCTCTCCGGGTAAGACCACTGCACAAACAACTGCATGCGTACTCCACAGGCAAATCAACAGAATCCGCGCTGCACAGCGTGGTTTATAAAATTGAATGAACAGTTGACCACAAATGCTCAGCACTGGCCGCCTTCATTGACATCGAGGGCGTCTTTGACAAGACCATGTGTAACAGTATAAACATGGCCCTCGACAGACACAGCATAGACTCGACCCTGAGTGGCTGGATCACCAACATGCTCAAATTGAGAGCTGTACAAGTCACAGTAAATGACACTACGAAGGTCATCGTTGCGAAGGGCTACCCGCAAGGGGAGTCCTCTCGCCGCTTCTATGGAACCTGGTAGGAGACATCATCAAAACCCTCAATGACAAAGGTTACTTCACCGTAGGCTACGCCGATGACATAACCATAATAATAAACGGGACCCATGAAAACACTGTATGCAACCTTATGCGACAAGTCCTAAAAATAGTAGAGGAATGGTGCAACAAGCACCAACTCTCAGTTAACCCTACAAAAACCGAACTAGTTCTCTTCACAAAAAAGAGGAAGTTGACGACACTACAAATTTCACGATTCTTTGGAACAACCCTAAGCCTATCAACTGAAACCAAATACCTGGGCATCTTTTTGGATAAACAGCTGAACTGGGCAAAACACACCAACTAAATCACTACAAAAGCCAGCATATTTCTGTGGCAGTGCAAGCGACTGCTTAGCAGGAACTGGGGGATTAACCCCAAGGTCACCCACTGGTTATACACCACAGTTACGAGTATTCGACCAATTATTACATACGGCTCACTGGTCTGGTGGCCCAGGACAGACTTGAGCACAGCCCAAAGAGATCTCGAAAAACTGCAGCGTTTTGCTTGTATTGCAATCACTAGCAATATGAAAACCGCACTCACTGACGCCCTACAGGCAATGCTGGGACTGCACCTCGTGCGGGAGAAGGCGACCCTGGCCGCCTTTAGGCTTCATTTATCAGGAACCCTAAGTAAAGACTCCAGAGTAAAGCACGCACGTATAAAGGAAGATGCGATCAAACGAAGGCCAATAATGGCATCACCCTGCGACAAAGCCCCGAAAACACACCACTTTCAAAGGCACTACAGCATAATACTTACAGAAGAACAGTGTGACTACTCAGGCTCGAAAGAGATGAGAGTATACACTGACGGATCGAAGACCGACTCCGGTACCGGAGTCAGAGTCTTCTCTCACGATCAGAACATAAATATATCCAAGCCGCTGGGAATGTTCTACACCGTCTATCAGTGTGGGCATCATACAAGCGGTCCACGCTCTAGAAGCCGGGAGGGTTACGGACACCCACATACGCCTAAGTCCTCCAATCCCTACGGAAAAATCACGATGCACTAGAACAAATAACGGTATCTAGGTGACACTGCAATGGATAAAAGGACATAGCGGATCGCTAGGTAACGACCCAGGTGACGAGCTTGCTAGACGAGGGTCCAGCACGGCAGTCTATGGACCCGAGCCTATCGTACCCATCCCCTTCAATCAAATACGCAGGTGGCTACAGGAGTTCACCCACACACAAGTGGGGATCTGGTGGACCTCGACACCGGGTTGCAGGCAGTCCAAGGAAGCTATGCTATCCTTGGATAGCGGGCTTTCCAGGCGTTTAGTACGCCTGGACAGGAGCGGCCTGCGCTTGGTGACGGGGACCATCACGGGACACTGCTCGCTAAACAAATACTTCCACACAATCGGCATATCGGACAGTCCTCTGTGCAGGGCGCGTATGGAGGCTGAGGAAATCATCTTGCACGTGCTTTTTGAATGCACAGGCGTCACCCTCAGATCTGGGTGACCCTCGGGTCACCCAGATCTTTCACAGGCGTTCTAAACAGACCAGGAGCTTTAATTTACTTCTGGAGGAAGGTGGGCTATTTGGAATAACCACCAAACGGCTGCCATGGCCCACGCACAATGGTCCACCTGACGGACTAATTACGGAAGCCAAACCCTATAACATACACATATAGAACATCATCATCTTTTTGCTTAGTTCATTGATTGACTGTGCAGATAATCCAAACGTTGCAGGTACTGTTCAGTTTTGGTTTTTTATTTCTTGCATTTAAAAAAATAATTTAAATGTCGCAACAAAATATAAACAGGAAAATTATGTTATATCGTTGACAGTCACAAGAATAAACACACACACACCCACAGTTTAAATACCTATTCAACACTTACATTAAATAATTACTTTAACTTACTAAACTACTAACCTTTTCTGTACACATAATTATTTAAATCACGTAAATTTGATCGCACCGATTTACAAAAAAATTACATAGATTCATCGTCGATGAGCCCCACCGGGCGACTGATATATGAATGAACGAGAGTGATGACATTACTTTTCATACGCAAAAAAAGGATGGTGATAATGTTTGTGCGCTCCAAAGAAATAATAAAATAGATGAAACTTTGAAATTTTTTTGTATCTAGAAAATTTCATTGTATCGTGTATTCCTTTTTCAGGATACTAGGCCAACTCAAAATAAAGTCAAAAACATACAGCAAAATATAGAATCCCTATTCCATAAACTGAATAAGGTACACGATAAAGAAAAAGCACATTCTTTCAATTTATCACCTTAATATACTCGTTAATTATTCTCCTCAGTTGTTTTAATTATTTTCTGTCGTAATTAAGTGAAAATTAACTTACTATCTGATAATGGTTGAACTTATTCTCTCGGTAGTTCAAAAACAAGTTCACGTTCAGTAATAAATAATAATGCGTTCAAGTCTGGTGTACAATATTACGGAGACGGCGGGCGTGCAATTTGTCTCCGTAATAGAAAAATTCCATGGAAATCGGTTGGCGAACAGGCGACTTTGTCTCGCCACGCCTCGCACCCGCCGAGAATTGGGTAGCCAGGCGCTAGCTAGTTTTTATAAAAATATGGAAAAAGAGAACCAATTTATTTACGGTTAATACTATTAAAGATTGTTTTAGGGAAGTACTGCCATAACTATTCTAAGTAGCATTGGTGACTTTATTTAATCGGATATAACTGATTCATGAAATATGTTATAACTTTACTACCGGACATAATTAGAAAAAGGTAAGAAATATTTAGATATTAGAAAGGGAAAACTACAAAAAAAAATTGTCGTAAAGCGCATTGAAGTTCAATGTAAACTAGAGAAGCTATTACAAACCGATTATTATTCCTAGATGTTGTGAAAACAATATTTTATTTTGCTTATTTAAATATTTTAAGTTCAGTGCTTTAGGCCCACTTCCAGCGGCAGATTTCAGAGCACACCTATGAGCTACATCATGAATATTGTGGTATAAAACAAAAGTGTTTTCTAGATTTTCTTTCGGAGGATACTTAGATTATTTTTGGAAGTAATTTATATCATTCTTTGCTAAAACTATAATGGTCACACATAACACACACAATTGGGTGTAACAATGTCCCGTTTTATCGATTAGAAAATCCTATTCCGAATCTTTTCACGACAATGTGAGAATTACAGATACCAATACAAAGCCTCCGCAATGCCTGGGGCTCGGCGTTGACCGACAGAATGAGTCCAAGCCTTAAGAGATTACCTTACACAAAGGAAGGCTTATTGTGGTAGAACTACGATATTTAAGGCTTAACTTTTGTAGTCAATGTAGCTGGACGTCGAAGGACAAAGATTATTAGAAATGAGGTTTATTGAGGAATCTTCTTGTGAACTTATTAGGATGATGCGGTATTAAATCATGCTTCTAAGCTGTGTCGTTAAAAGGAAATTACAACTTTCACTTCTTATTTATTAATTTTAATGTTTTTTTCACTTTTTAATAAGGTCCACCGAAGAAGTTCATATCTAACCACCGTAAGGACTATTCTTGTTTGCAGCGCTTGGCGACTATAGAAACGCATCCGTAACAGATGTGCTCATCGTATTCACGGGATTTTGTTTTTAGATATGAACTTTGATGATACCTACTTACCATGATTGGGGGCACTAAGAGAGACTGCTATAATTTATTCATTAAAGGACTTAACCAATTAAATGCCAGTACCTATACAGCCATTGCCATGGCATATGAAGAGAAGGAACATTTAATATTAATAGTAGTGCTAGCTGCACACAACAACATATTAAAAAAAAAGAGAACGAAAAGATAAAACTCCAACAAGAGGTTATTCTAATATTATTCTCTCGCTTTTTTCAATGTATTTTTTGTTTTTTGTCTAGTATTGCTCAGGTACTCTTCGGTTTGCTTTGAGATTTTACCCTTGTAATACATTCAAATAGATCCAACATCAAGTTAGTAAATACGGTTAAATTCTGTGATCATATTGTACGTACTCAGTACATCGGCTCAACAATAATCCTCTGTAATTCTTAATGGAATCATACAGGTGATCGACAACAAATATTTTTGATATATTTGGTGTGGGCAATGATACTCAAGCTTAGAATGACGCAGATGTGAAACTCATTGCTACTGAACTACAAATAGGCGCAAATGTGATAGGAAAATATAAAGCTTGATTTGCTTTTTCACGTTAATACGAAGGTACAGGTAAAGTCTACATTAAGTGAAAAAAATTATATAATAAAGCGTGTAAATATATGTAGGTATATATATTTATCTTTTCCGCCAAAGCTTGCGGCGTCGCGTATTTTCAATCTATACAAGGCCAGAACGCAGCCATAGGAAACTGCTCGCATATACATTGTAATGCTATTTTTAAATCTGTGATTACAATGTATACACGCATTTTGCGTACTGCTCGTGTTAGTTGGTAGCGTGGACGCGCGCGTCCTAGTTCCAAACTATACTACATCACTTACGCTTGACATGAGTTTTAATAATAAAGATTAGAAAATAAAAATAAATTGAACTGGGTGAAATGGAACAGCTAACAGATAACGGAATATGAAATGGGTTAGGTTAGGTTAAAACTGTGACCAACCGCGCGCGAGCCATGCGATCGTAGTTCTCAAGTTTCTCCCAGCCAGGCAGGCTATTTAGCTCAAGGTGCATTACGTCGCAAACAAGTTGGATACCAGTTCACAATTTGTCGCAATCTATACACGATTAGTCCGTATGCGTACTGGCACTGTATATTTTGGAATAAGGTAGTTAATTAGGTCACTACGAAGTATACGCGAGTATTTGCGTACTACTCTTGTATAGATTGGAAGACTTTAGTAAAAAAGTGATTTCCAATCTATCCGCGATTAGTTTCACACCCTTGCGTTCTGGTCTTGTATAGTATGGAAAGACGCTGCGGCGTCATAATGACGATAATGACTTTGAATGACGTTGCTAAGACGTAGGCAGCTACGTTGTAGCATATTCTCTACTTTTTTCCTTGCTAGAATTTCAGTTGTTTTTTTGTTCAAAGCGCTTTTTTAATTTGCAACTACAAAGTATAGTTTTATTGTTTATTAACTTCAGTATTTTCGAAATAGTTTGCAGTTATTGGTACAGAAACGGTACCCTATAATGGCGGGCGGCATCCATAACTTTGGCAATCGCAAGCTAGTATAATCGCCTAATACTGGCAGTCTATTATCATTGGGCACATTACAGACGACCCCGACCGCGTCTAATACGAGAGATCGAATGATTCGATCGCATTATTCACTAATACGCCATGCCTCAAAGGTTCCCTGTGAGAGGGCGAAAAAACGATGAATAGAGCTTATGGAATCTAATAAAGTGGGACATTCTTCACTGAGCTCACGACTCGGCTAATTTCTCTTATAAGAAGCTCACTGATCTTTGAATATACATAGTCGGATCTCGTTTCTGCGAATGTTGATAGAGCAATGCGGCGTCATATGTGTTGGTTAATTTTCGATGGAATATTTTTAGATGAGTTTTATGAGTGACTACTGTTACTGTTATTTAAGGCTTTGTAGATTATTTAGTACCTTCAGTATATAGAGCTTAGAGCGAAGCGTCGTGCTTCGATAATCCCGGAATTATAATTTTCAATGAGACCATCATTCGGTTGGATCTTCACTTTACGATCGGCACATTCTCCGTACGATCAAAAGTGGTGGCTGTATATACAAAGCGTATTACAGTATATTTTTAATAGAGTTGTAAAGCTTCGATACTAGTTTAACAATCTAAACTCACTTAATACTGAGGTACTTTCTCAGAAATTGATTTAATTCGATGATTTTTTTTATGATGTTGCTCAAAGTATAAAGTCTATAAAGAAGGTGTGAATAATTACCTCACTTATTTTACATCCAAAAATTTGCTAACTGCCAACCTATGTAATGCCAGGAATCCAACAGTAAATAAACAGCGCTATGTAACATGAAAGTCCGTAACATTGGCGAGCCGCAACGTCTGTCGGCTGCGGCAAACAAGCGACAAAGGGAGTGGCACCATTTAGCGGCGGCCGCAATCCGCTTAGCGCGGTGCGCATTAGAGCCGCATCAAATATGCATGGGCCACTCCGCACGCACTCAGCCGGTATTAGTGCTGAAGAAATGCTTGTGAGAGATAACTGTGGATGTGATGGGCTTGGGTATAGGATAAAAGAGTGTTTTTGTTGTATCTGACGGCTGTTGCGACTTTGTGCGTAGATCATCTATTTACATATATCTAGATATAACGCCTTTCGGCTGAAATGATAATTATGATATATCCTTTATTCTTATTATCTGTTTTACAAAACGTCTTCGAGGAGTAATTGTTTATGCGAGTAGAAATAAGTAGTTGCCTAATGTTTTTGAAAGAATACAATAATTTTAAAGGTATTTTGTATTGTGCCTGTCTAGCACAAACAGAACCATAAATTAATTCAATCTAAATAGAGCTACCTTCACAAATGCCTACGAATTAATTAGCAACATTTCCCGGAATGGTTTAACTGAAGCCTCGTAATACATAGTTAATGAGGCTTTAATTTCGGTACACATGGTGAGTATATAATGTAGGTATGTAGTATAACTGTATAAGCCGCTTGCGGTAATGGGCGGGGCGGATCGCCACGATCCTCCAGTCAGATGGCGGGGCGGTTTGTGCATTGTTTATCAGCCGCCGGATCTGTCCTTTGTCCTTCACTGCTACTTTGTGAGAGCCAAAGGTTGGAATATTAAAATGACTGGACGGAAAAAGGCGTTCTTGGTCTTATTACTGAGAGTGAGGGGGAATTAAAATGTAAGTATGGTTGTGCTCTTAACAAGAGCTATGTGTATCGTCTGTAGTACAATAACTATTTGATGCAAAATGTAAATATAAGCGATACTTAGTTATGAACACACCCTAAAATTTCGCTCAGTAAACATAGCATATACCTAACTAGAAACATACGAGTACCTTATCTAACCAAGATTATGTCTGGACTTTAAAAGAGACTGTGACCTCTGAGTTTATTTCGGCCTTTCTTCTCAGAGTAGTCAGATAGGCAACGCCGACCTGTGAAAAGTGCTTTGTACATACTTACAGAAATAAAATAATTTATCATTTAACTACATGCATACATTTTCAATTTTGCCCACCTCAATATGTGAACGCAATTATAAAACTTTGAAACTTAATCGAGCAATAAAAGTATGAGTAAACATTGTAGTTAGGTGGATAAACATCGCGGAGTAGGCCGCAGCCCCCGCGCTATTTGCATAACAAGCGAGCGTCAGGAGCAGCTTTAAAATAAAAAAGCGCCCATAATGGCTTTATAAATAGATTTCGGAAAGTATTTTCTATTAAATAAACTTCCATTTGACGTGGTGCACAACGCCGAACGCCGCGCGTATGAATAAATCATATCAAATAACTATCAGGGGAGATCCGAGAAGCATTCTTTCCCCGTTTACATCAAAACATTTCGTTTAGGGTTGAGATGGCCTATTTGTGTGACGCGAGCAGATTTTTTATTCATGATTTTTTAATGGACATCCTTAGCATCGAACGTCTCAGACAGTGATTACATTGATTTATTTGTGAAGACAGAGACTCCACATGTAGAGGGCTCCCCGACTTCCTTCATACACTGCTATGTAAAACCTATTACATTTCTTCAAACACTGGTATGGAGTAATGAGCTTTTTGGCAGCATTTCTCAGACATTTTCCCTTTATATCAGGGCTTTTCATTTCAACGTGGGGCGTTCGTCGTACATTGAATTTTTCAAGTAAGCGGAACGTGAGGACGGGCGGAATCCCAGAGGATGCGTCGGAGCGCCTCGCGAACACCTACGGAGGCTAAGCCTCTCAGCGCGCGACACGTTCGGTCACACTGATTGAATCACCCCGACGCGATGGAGATGGCGTGGAAGCATTGAAACTACTGTTTACTACAACATTTATCATTATTCAGTAGAAATAGAAGTGTAAATCGACTCTTTGAGATTTGTGGGGGTTCTTGGTTTATTAGATAACGCATAGGAATATCTGAGGTGTGCAAAACAATGTTATTTTACCTACCCGTAGTACGTGTGCAAAAAGTCAGTGATGCATTTCTTTCTGCGTCAATAATTAATTGCGGCGTTTGTAAATTTAACACTTTCGACTCCACCCATTTTTCATAGAGCTCATACGCCATGCCGCCATACATATTGCTTATTCACTCCAAGACGGTCACCGGCATTACGTTTGCGCTAAAGTTAACCCCCGAGGAGTGTCACCGGTATTAGATTTGAAATCTTGTTAAAATATACCACAGATTTTATTTTCACAGTTTATAATGCCGAATTCCTACATTTAAAATGAGCCCTCCGCGAGGGCTCCCGGCATCCATATGCGACTTGAGTGTGGGGGGTACACTCAAGTCGCATAGAAGGGCTCCCGGCACTGAACGTGTTAATGGACAGTTAAAAAGTTGTTTTGCTTAAAAATCTGTGTCTGAAAGCCGTCAAGTTTAGAATATAATTTGTGGGAGTCGTAACGAGTACAATCATTAGCGCAGCTCGGTGAGTGCCGGTGACGCACCAAGCTCAGCATTGCATCGCCATTGTTGAGCACGTCAACCGGCCCTGTAATTATCGCATTGCGAATGACATCGCGCCTCAGCCAACAATATTCATTTTCCCGCTCTCATTTAAAAAAGGAACGTTGTTTTTTTAATGTTTATTTTCTACAGTCATGACGTTTAGTAACAACTATGATTTGTGATGTAGTATTTCCACCGGTATGAGCTAACAAATAACAAAAACCACGCGATTTAGCCCTTAGCGGCACCATTATTCTAATAGGCCCAATTCCTGCACAATTAATTTGTTCGTGTTGTTTTAAAACGCAACTTTAATTGACGCGAAATTACAACCTAGGTCTTAGCTCAGGTAGGTATGCGACTACTTAAATAATTATTGCTGAAGCTATTGTTCATTATGCAGATTTATTGTAATTTAATTAAACTGAGTTGCGATATTACGCATATCAGCCCTGCTGCAGGAAAAACGTGATGGATGTATTGAATCATAAAGTGTATTATAAAAAGTTTAATTGATATCTTATAAATAAAACAATATCCTATAAAATGTGTAAAATAATGGGGCCAATTATGTTATCTGCATCTGGTCATAAAAGATTACTTAATATGTTGTTTCCGTCCGTCTAATCATAATCTTTCCTTTAAGTAGCGTTTATAAATAATCCCTTAAATGTTTCCAATTTCGATTACCTCAATGATCCGTTTTACAACTTCAATCTTACATTTTTAATACCATTAGTACCTAATTTTAATAGGTACGTAACTAACACATCGCACAATGTAGTAAGTGCGATAGTTATACAGTTATTATACGTCAGGGACCTCCTAAGACATAGGGGAGGATTTCATGAATAATTTAAGACTCGTTTATGTACACCACACTGAACTTGTTACCTAAGAGATTGTTTACGACGGTCTATAAGTAGCTTTGTAGGATATTCAATACACGATATGGATGATCAACTTTCAGTAATTGTTACCTACTAGAATATCATTATTTGTAAGTCTAATGAGAGCAGCCTATTCTCTCAATTTATTTTTCATGTAAATGACTTCACTTTCATGGGAAATTAACAACCGAGAAAAATTAAATTTGAATCAGGCCTCTCAGAAATTTTACGCCACTAGTATTCAAGTAAAAAGTTATTGATCATAAATTGAACATGCATATGACGCGCCCAATCTGCGCTGTATTCATCCTTGACCACTGTGGGACAAATTGAAAAAGGCGTTACATTCGTCACTGCGAAAAGATTTACCATTTTAATCTGAACCTTACGTCGCTGTATTAAGGAGCTTGATGATTTCGGGAGTCGAGAAATAGAATTAGTTTGTATAAAAGGGTAGTGATGATTTGTTGGAGTGTCGATTTGTCGCACGCGCCTCGAGCGCCTCGGGCCTCTAATCTTGTTGGCGCCCCCGCGACGACGTTAAAATCGCAAGGCTAATAAAATATTTTGACCCCTTTATGAGAGGAATACGCCCACTGTGCGGTACAAGTGGTTTGACAAGTGTTTGTTATGTATTTATTGAAGACATAAATCTACGTAGGACGCATTTATCTTGCTTGGAAGAAACCATAGTAATATGACTTAGAACATGACGTTGGTTGCTGTTGGCTGTCTCTAATGATATATTATATATTATATTATAATATATTATCAAATGAACAGCAAATAAATACTTCTGTATGCTGATAATTTAAATTAGGTACTAACTGACAGCAACAATGTGTTTATTTTGGAATTAAGATGCTGAGAGATCCTAAGCTTGTGTAGAGCTCTTTATGACAAAGTAGGAAAGTCTCCTGTTTCCAAAATTTATTTATTTATTATTACACTTACACACACTATCTTTACAGATGACCCCAATACAATAGTGGTTTGCAAACACTCACAAAATAAATTGAAATTCGACTTACGGTTAATACTTAAAAATCAGCATTACTAAACTATTAAAAACACAATCTGAAGTCAGACTACAGAATTATAATGTACCTATTTAAAATTATCAAAAATGCTATAAAATCTTAACCTAAAATATAAAATCAGACTAACACAGAATATTAATATTTACATATAACTAACAAAATTCAACAAAACTCTTGCGAATTCACTCAGATTGCACGAAAATATGTCAATTCTCTCATGCACCTCGTTTAGTACACATAATGTGCGGGTGAGGGGTGCTTTTGACAGCAGGTTGGTTTTGGCAGCAGAAAAAAAAATTTAACTTACTGCACTTTTTCCTTCTGTTTTTATTGTGAAAAACTGTTTCGTGTACGAATGTACCAAATGCACGGCGGGCCCCCTACGAAACTATTCGGATGTGACAATAATTGAAATTTGTGCCCCGAGGCATTTATAGCAAATAACTTTATTCAGCATTTAGCTTCCAATTTGACTGGAGAGCGGAGTGTTTGGCTCCAGGAAGAAATCGCGCCGCCCCGTTGGGTTAGAAGTCCGCCTTATGCTAGTCTACGTTTTCGGCACAATTTAATTTTATGCAAACCTAATTCATTTTTCAATTCATTCAGGATTTTGGATAATTTTTTGAGAATTTTTCCTTTTCTTTAAGATACTTATTAAACTGTTTTATTTAGTACCACGCCTGCCCCTTGTAAGGCTTTATAATCTTTTATGCACTCTGTTCTACAGATGAATGACACCAACATAAAATAAATTAATTTCATATAAAAGTATTCGTTTTTCAAAATCCTACAAACCTAGAATTTTTGATACCTACCTATTTGAATGGATAACAGTTTGAAGTACATAGGAACTGACAAAGATTTTCACGATTATATTCGAATTTTGGTAACGCGTAGCACTGCTACGAACTTGTAAGATGTTATTCGGCTTCGCGTAGCACCACGTCTACGGAGTAGGCTATCCTAATAAAATCCTAGCAATCTAGTTAAATTATGCTTTTCGTTGGTGACGTCACCGATCAAAAAAACGACAATCTCAAACATATTGCAGACAAACTATACGTTTTCTTGACGCAAGTATTTCATTCCACCGATTAGCACATTTCCATAATGTTTTTAAACCCAATAAGCTTGTAATTTAAAAATTAATAACATAAATTATTACGGTGGAGTGGCGATTAACATAGAATATGAGCGAAGTCATTCGTGCAGAAACTCACCGAGTCGCGGCCCTCTATTACGCGGTGTCGTGACTTCTATGCAATTTCTCGAACAAACAATATTAAGTGCTTAGAACTACTTGGATTTATGTAAGAATGTTTATTTACCATTTTCTAGTAGATTTCTTCACTGCAGATTTTGGAACTTCACAATATTTCTAGTTCTTATTTATGTTCAGATTTCACAGTTCGACACAAAAAAAAATGCATTTCTACCAAACGCGGGAAAAATAAAGCAAGGTAAAGACCTCAGAGTAAAGACAATCATCCCATTCTTTCATTTGTTTCAAATTTTCTCCGTTCTTCAGGGTGGAGCCACTGTTGCAAACTAATATTCAAAAAGTTCCAACATCAAACTTAATAACGTGGAAGCATGGAATTAGTATTTACTTTATGGAAGTAATGAGAGATGGCGTGAGTGCCATCATTTGGAAAACCTGGGCCCTTGTTATATTAATAACACATGCATTACTTATTCGTGTGAGGTTTTACGTAAACTGCTAATAGGTACACATGCGTACTAACACTAGATTAATTATTATTAATACTCTGAAACACCGCTCTTTGTTGCACCTTTAGGTACTGTCAATGGTTTAAAAAAAATTAAACATTGATGTTCGAGTTTTTTTTTTGAGCGTCTGTGGTGATCAATGCTCATGCCGTTTCTGTATGAGAAGAGGCCTTTGCCCTGCAGTGGAGCATTAATAGTCTGGTCTTATATAATAATATTGTTTTTCAGCTAAGTTTCATTCTACTTTACGAAAAAAACATTGTCTTTGTAGCTTAAAAAATACGTTGTATTAAATGAAAAATGCTTGGGTTAATTGTGTCTTGTTTATTAGTTCCGTATAATTGACTCGATTATGAGCCGTGGCCTGCTCCGTCCGTAGGAGGCTCGTGTCTGTAATTACGGCCGACTTCAAACTCCGACATTATCACCTCGCCATGGAAAAATGAGGCGGGATGGGAAGTTATCGAAGTCGATAAAATGTATGTGTACTACAGAGAAAAGATGGAGAAAAGTTGAATTGCTTTTGCTTATGTAAACTTGAAAACTTAAACCACTTTATTTTAAGTTTTAATAATTTATAATAAAAATTGTATGCAACCTTTGTGGTATTTATTAGTGACTAGCTAGTAGAGGTCAAAATAATCATGAGAAGCCATTCAAGTTCTTTTTTAATGATATTTTTCTGGGTTAAATAGTATCTCATTTTTTTTTTTAGCTCATTTGACCAGCATGTTTTTTTTAATGAGTGAGTAATAAATACTTTTTGCTTGCCGCCTATTTCGGACAGCAAAAATGATTTCTTACTTTCAAATTATCTCGTAATATTTTACTTTACGGTTTATTTAGTTAATCTAAAGCATATAGAGAAAAGATGGACAAAAGTTTAATTACTTTTGTTGACTTTAAGCAGGTAAACTTAAAACTACTCTATTTTAAGTTTTAATAATTTATTCAAGTTTTAGTATGCAACCTTTGTGATATTTAGTATTAGTTGATGACTGGCCAGTAGAGGTCAAAATAATCATATGATGCCATTTTTTTTTTTTTTATTGTTTTTTTTTTTAAATAAAATTGCGTCAAATTTTTAAGCTAATTCGGCCAGCATTTCTTTTAAATAAGAGTAATAAATACTATTAGCCTGAGGCCTATTTTCGCAATAATTATTTTTAACATAAGAACTAATGGTTTTGTGCATATTTTGTGACATTCAGAAGAAAAATTATATTTGTAGAGTGCAGGATACAAAATACCTTACCTAACTAAACATTTCATCGACAACTCTTTTAGTAGCTCAAAAAGACCCTCCCTACAGTTTCCCATTCAGTAGTATGGAACCCTTAATAAAAATATTAGCGGGGCCGGCGTCAAAGACGCCCGCTTAATTTAATTATCTTTACCATTTAATAAACTGTGCTTCGAGGGCTAAATAACAATCAGTTACTTAGAAATCTTTCGTGCGCTTTATTATAAAATATTCATGTTTTAAGTGATTGTTGTGAACTTGTGAAGTGATTATTCAAGATTGTTTTCGTCTAATTTTTTGGGGTGTTTTGTTGGCAATTTGACCCGTATTGCGGATGCCAGGTAGTAGATAGATAGAAAACCTTACTCGGTGTTAGTAGGAGAATTCTATGTGAGTATGATCACCATACTTTTTACTACAAGCCAAGAAGACAGCAGCGTTTCTCTGTTAAGCCGCGGTTTAGCGCCTGTCGAAGCCTGTCACGGCCTGGCGCGGCCCCGCGGCCATGCCTGTCGTGGCCTATCGTGGCCCGTGCCGAGCATTCTCACCACAGGCCTCATCGGATCGAGGGTTCCCCCGGACTGTCGGCCTGGCACGACCTGGCCGGTAAGAAAGCGAGCCGTGGGACCGCGGCATTACGGTTTAACCCGTATAGTCCGTGCAGTCCAGTGTAATAACCAGTGATCGGAGTAAGTAGATTGATTTTTAGTACTTGTATCATAAATGCACACAGAAAGAATAACATGGATAAGCCATTTTTCCGGAAAGTAATTCCGGTATTTCCGGATTCAATTAAATATTGTTAATGTTGGTAGTGATATTATTACTATTCAATTCAAAATTTAAAGGAAGGTATCAAAACTAAATTAATTCATTATTAATCTGACAAAAAAAAAAAATAGGAAGAATAATAAAGAATAAAATTGCTCATTTTATTACAATTCCTACCTTTTTTTTGAGGATGGCAAATCATCAAATGACTCCTTCCACTCTGGCAGAATACAATTCCTACATAAGTTCCGGTTTTTTTTTAATAATCCACCAATTCCGGAGGAATGTCCATAGTAATATATACGTTTCGGATCAATGACCCCAGTTCAATCTACCTACTCCGATCACTGGTAATAACCTACAGATAAATGAGACATTTCAGCGTTGTCTCTAGGTTGGCAACGCACCTACGATGTCTCTGGCATTGCACAGTGACATGTCCTTAAACGGCGGTCACACTTACATCTACTAGGTGCCTGCTATCTTGCCAAACAGTAACATACAAAAATTGTAACAGATTCGCTATAGAGACTACCCCAACTAACAGTTTTGATTAAATGTTTTCCCTATAATAACACAACATATTTCAATTTTCAGAGGTGTAGAGTATCATGTGCTAGCGAGCGATCGCTGCAGGCGTAGTGCAGCGTGCAACTAATAATGTAACGTAACACTATAATGCTTGCCCCGAGCCTTGAGTGCGGCACCCCTGCCCTATTGCGTTCAGGTATCATTTCATATTTGATGATATGGGGTAAGTACTCATCTTACTTCCGAGAGTTGCTCAAAAAATTTACTAATGGGTAGTTCTATGAAATAATGCAGTATTCAATTTCGATTATTTTATTTTAAGCCTTGTAGAAAACGAGAAAATTAGTCATGATCACAGTCTGTTGAGGTAATAAACTCATAATATTATGTATGATTAGTATCATTGAATTTTTACGATTATTAATTACTTATTAAATTTGTAGTATTTTGAAATCCTCACATGTAAGAGTCAATGGACTTATAACGTTAGGGTTTTAAAAAACATAGTGATATATAATTTTTACCACAGGATCTAATGAGGGCTATTATTAGCAAATTTTTCTACACCAAATAAAAGGTTTCCCTGTACTACGGTTGTTTTCGTAAACATATAAAAATCCCGCTTTTGTCTAACCCAATAAAAACACATCACCTCGACCAAACAAGAAAGTCTAACCATCACAGACCGACAGGCTTCAGGAAGCAATCATCATACATACAAACTATCCAGCAACCACTAACCACATGTAACCAAACGCCGACGGAACTTTACTCAACTTGCTTACGTCACACCACCCTGTATGACCAACATACTTTTTACTATCCAAAAAATAGAGAAATAACCCTATTTTTAAGACCATAAAGTTGTAAGTCCAGTGAACGGGAGTGTAAAGGTGTTTTTGTCACAGTATTTTCTCCGTAATGGGTCGGAGGGCACAGTGCAGCTTGCTGTTTCCGGGAGTGTGTGAATACTGTCACCTTGCCTAGTAACTATGGTGATCAACGAACTTTATGGATACGTTTTTTAACGATTTCATGCAATTATGTATTGTACATCTGCTTGTAAGGGTCAATCAAACAAAAAAATCGGGTTCGCGAATGGGGTTCAGAGGCATCAAGTAACTAATCAAAAGGTTTAATTGGATTTATCCAACGACATTTCCGATTAACCGTCGTGAAAAAAAAACTATACAGTATTAGCGCAGGAGTCATCAAATGGCGGACCGCCGCGCGCCGACCTATTTTCTGCGGAACATAAGTTCCGCAAAAAATTAAATTATTTATATTAATATAATTATATTAAATTATTATTTTACTGTTTACATAAGTAAACAGTAAAATTTATAACTAAAACTTGATTAAAACAGCGATGCGAACGAATACTTCGACGCCTAAGTGTCCTTTTGTGTTTTGTATCTATTTGTATACTTAGTTATTGTATTTAGTACCTAGTGTAAATAGTTATTAATATAATTTAATAAATATAAATCTTATAAAAAAAAACAAAAAAAAAAACTTAGTGTAAACCAAAATATATATGTTTTAGCTTGCACCAAGTTTTCTCCAGACTTCAGACAGATAGTTCAAAGTAAATAATGTAATATTTCACACTATTCATTATTTTGTTCATTACATGGTATTTGTTTATTATAATTTATTTTTAATTCTTATTTTCTAGTTTTCGTCTAACAAACGGATCACGACAGTCGTATTAATTATAAAAACGAACCAGACTGGTTTTCACCATTGAAACTAATTGGTCATCCCTGATTCTAGCGCTACAAGTATAGGAATTTAATCACGGCACTCATTTGAAGACTAGGGGACCAGGCTTCTCAGGATAGTATACTTGTAATGACAAAGACAAAATAAAATCATATCTATGAGCTCATAGGTTGTGACAAACTTGGAACCCTATTACCCTACTGAATACAACCGATCACGAAGGTATTTTCCGATAACTTGACATTTACATGCAGTAAGACATTTGAAGAAGTAGGTCTGCCACAAATAGCAGGCAATTTAGGAATTCCTTGAATCAATGCCGCCAGACTGTAATAGTGGCTATAGTATTGGTGTGCAGGGTAAATGTCACTAGCAGAGACAATAAAGAGTAATCATATCATATTGCATTCATGTCGGAAACAATGGGGTTTGTCCAGGGCGGGAGTTGGGACCTGGGAAAGTAAATTTTACTTTTAATTGCAAATACAATGATCTACAATTATCATTTAGTTGTTGATTGTTCCTACCAATTTTTCATGGGTAACCAATAAGAAAATGTTTTACCAGCGAAGTTCTTCCAAAAAGCTAGGCAACTGCAGGTATCTTATTTATGCATTTTCCTAGTAAATATTTCCGGTTGCATCCATTTTCTTTTATCGTAACCTTCTGAATATATGACTAAAGTAAACGACCAAATATCCTACAGGAACAGAAAAAACAGTAGTTATACTATATTATGACTGTATTGTTATGAGTTTTTTGGTTAGTGTAATCGTCATAACAGTTATAAAACATTAATGAAGAAATGAATGCATTGATAAAATCGACGAACGTTTAGTTCGTAGATTGTATTAGTTTCTGATTGGATACCAGAGAGTTAGATATTATGAAATTATCAAAACTCATCAGTTAGCTTCTTCTAAATTGCAGCATCGGATACTTCTCTACGTGTGATAAAACCATTTTGTCGTTAAGTCAAATTGAGTCATAACAATATGAGGTTCTGAATGAAATAAGCGACTTTGGTTATTTACCTGAATAATAGAACTATGTCTAAATCCGTGTCTGTAGCAAATAGAAGGCTATTCAGCAGTGGGAAGCGTGCAAGTGTGTGCATAAAGCGAGGTACACATCGAAGGGCGCCGACAACCCGGCGGGCACTACTTCCGGGCAGTGTACACAATCTTACTTTTATCTGACCACTATTTGTACGGTGACTATGATGTAGTCGAAATAAGTACGCAAGGAATTTTGAGAAAGATGGAACTTTTTAAGGAAAATGACGATTTGTAAATAAATAAATCTAGAAATACATCGTTAACAGCAAGGTTCTATGTGACCGAAAATGTAAGTTTATGAAGACTCATTTTAAAATATTTTTGGTTGCTTACTCGTCTACTGCTTTAAAACATAATTACTTAATATCTGTCTCTGCACCATTCTTATTCAATTTGACATTTTTCTATATTTTTTTCTCTAAAACAGGAAGATTTCCAATAAAATCATTTCATGTTTACTCTAATCGCAAGTCACAGGGGATTTGTGGCTAATAGCTTCTTTGGACGGTACTCTCCTCCACAGATTTATAGAGGGACAGTTTTTCAATGTTCTCAACTTTATTATAAGAAGCTAAGTACAACATCCGATCTCGAAGGTCCATTTCTTGTTTTTGACATGTCGTTTTATCTTTGATAGCTTTTAGAATATTTATTTAAAGGCTATTTGATCAAGGTTTATGAAGCAAGAAATGGAAAATGCATAACCGATCGCAATCTTTGTGGATTTGCTGTAGTGAATCTCTTTGGCATTGACTTTATTTTTCAATCACATCTACCTAATACTATTTATTATTATTATTTTCTAATGAGAGGTAATAACTCAATTAAAGTAATTTTTATACGCAGGTTTGAGCCTCTAAAAAGGATGGATTAGATAGGAAAATGGGAGGTTCCAGCATTTTTTCAAGTACCTACTCACCTATCTGTTGATGTTGTTGTTATTTGTTAGGTATTGTACAGTTAGTTTGAATGAATAGTACTTAATTATGTTCTCTCTTTATTTCTAGGTGTTTATCAAACGTGATGACATTAATTTGAAGAGCAAAGTATCTATGAATGGATACAGACAATTTTTATGTGTCGTATTTCATATTGTTATGATCGTTATGATATTGCCTTTTAATATTTATATGCCTATCAAAAAATATAAAAAATAACATTGATGACTCTCAATACAAACGCCCCACTGATTGCTATCAAACATTTTTGATAGTTCCATTAGAAACAGATGTTCGGCTTCCATTAA
Organism: Agrochola lota; assembly: GCA_947364205.1. NCBI lineage: Eukaryota > Metazoa > Arthropoda > Insecta > Lepidoptera > Noctuidae > Agrochola > Agrochola lota. The sequence continues at coordinate 10,006,385 of OX376235.1, read as the reverse complement.
TCGGTAAATTAATCTATGGAACTTTTTATGTGGTGAGATAAATAATAGTCGTTAATTGTGGCAGATAAATTATTTTTCGACATTAATAAAAATTATTCGATTAAAATGTTTGATTTGAAAGAGCTGCAGGCTAAATATTTGTATTTGGGGATTTAGAAAGTGATGTCAATGTGTGATGTGAAGTTAACTTTATTTAGAAAATGGATGTGTTTGCAGCTTTATCGGTGTTGACCAGGATTGTGAGTTTCTTCCTTGTATTCTTTTAGGTTTCGTTTATCTCTAAAAAAAACAATAATTCTCGGTAAGTATGAAAGTTAAACACCCACTTATATACATTTTGTGTTGTAGCCATTGCGTCAAAAGTGATTGTAATGACAGTAATTCCAAACAGACACCATATTCTTTCTACCCTGTAGGCAAAAATGAATAGCACAAAAATTACTACCCAACAAATAGCTAATTATATTGGAATAAAATGGACACAAAATCCCGGCATTGCATGCATATATTCCGGTAACAATGTAGGGTAATAATAAGTGGAATGTCACAGGTTATTAGTACACGTGTACCGGGTACCGGGGAGCAGGGAAAATGGCGACTCCCTACAAATACCAGGGCCCATTTGGGCGCCAACAATTATGACCAACAATTTTGCTCGCTTCGAAATGATATGTCGTCATTATCACTTTGTTGTAGCAGCTAACGGACATAATATTATATACGCTTTGGTGGCAGATTGTTTGAATGTATGTTATTATGTAATGTGTTGTAGAGTTGTAGAGCCATGCGACACAGATTAGAGCCGTTTCGGCCAAAGTTGCAATAACCAGAGAAAAATAAATTCGTCATAGTATTAAGTTAACCCTAAGCTCTAATTTTGGAAATTGGAATAAGGTAAAATATAAGTTGCTTTATCAAAAAAAAAGTAAACGACCAGCAGGATTTTTGAAAATGGTTAGTAAACTTTTGCCTGTAACTTTTAACTATTGGATGTTTCAGAAAATTTAGTTTGATCGAAAAATGTGTTAAGCTATTAAGTATCCAATAGAATAGCAATGAAGGCCATTCAATGCAAGAGTTTAGACAAAAGTGATATATAGTGACGAATTCTACGACATTTTCAAAAATACATTAATATTGGGTTTTCTCGGATCCCATGCATTTTCAACTAGGCTTACCCCTAAATATACAAGCCAATGGGTCACACTATCACGTCCTGGAAGTAATACGTCAAATTAAAAGTCAAGGCTTGTGCAGACCAGCGCGACACCGGTTATTACTATACTGAGAAGTTTTCTTAGAAATTGTATTGTTCGTGTCGCGTCGCGCGACAAGTCGCGCTGGTCTGCACAGGCCTTTACTCTGTATAGCGTTTGTCGTATTTTACAAAAAGAAAAACAGAATTGTTTTGCGCATTTTGTGGTCCCCATTAGTAGATTGATTGTATTGATATTCGATTTAGTTCATGTATATACCTGATACTAATAAGTAGCAAAACTCAAGTTATCCAATAAGTAGGTATTTACATCAATCAAGATAAGGTACGGTAGCAGTTCACTTACTTTTGTGTTTTTTTCAACCCTCGAGAGTTAAACGGCGGAAGGAATCTTCAGCGACTTTCAATTACTGAGGAACGATAAATAAAATATTGAATTTATTTCTAAAAAACAAGGTTTAAGGACAACCTATTATTACTAAAGCGTCAACCTCTACAACCCATTGTTACCAAAGCAGGCCAAATTTAAGGGTCCGTACACATTATTAGTATTATTACGGCATAAGGCGGTTTCCACGCGAGCGACACGGCACGCGCGCGCGCAGATTTATCAGCGTCCTAATTAAAAGGCGGCGCATTACCGAATTAATGCGGCGGGTGCGTGCCGCGAGTCGCAGCTGTCGTAGAGTGGGTAGTTCGCGTATGTGGAGTTGATACTTGGTATGAATAGGCTATGGTAAAAAGGTTCTGTAAAATATGCGCGGAATTGAAGCGTATTTGCTCTGCTGTACAATGAATGACCATGATTCGTATTACATGTAAGATGAATTTTTAACTAAAATAAAATGGCAGCGGAATGTGGAAATTTTTCGTTTCACTGTTTTATTGCCTAAAATAACAAACGTGTTGACACGTAGATACAATTTCACCTTTTTTTAAGGAAAATAATGTTCACATGGGACATGTGAGCATTATTTCACAGAAGACGAAATGAACAAGTATCAAAACTAAAAGCACGCCTTTAAAATCGCGTGTCGTATCGTGATTGTCTAAACGCCGACAGATGTGTGCCGGAATGTAATTGTTTGTTCGTAACTTTACAAACGGTGTACATTTTATATCATTCGGCAAGCACCCGATCACCCTATAGTTGAGGATTCATTCACCTCGTCAGATGTTCAATGGGGTGACTATGGGGCCGGAAGTCGTGGTTTTTTGCAGAGAAAGTTTGATTTTTTGTTGCAATTTGATTTAGTGTTGCGAGCAACTATTCGATTTGCTATAGTATTTTTATTAGAACGATACTACTATTTTATGACTCTGTCTGTTTGTCTGATTTATGATTTGAGAATCAAAATTAAATCATTTTGATGAAATACTACTGAAATGTAGTTTAGTATATACCCAAAAAAATAAACTTTCATATATTTAACTTATTGTTCACAATTAACCATTGGTAAAACTTGTTTAATAATATCTGAATGAGTGCTTTTTTATTTTATTTTATTAAATCTCAGGTTTATATTAGATTTTTATAATCGTAACACTAACCTATTAAATTATATTAAAACTATTTACACTAGGTACTAAATACATTAACTAACTACACAAATAGATACAAAAAACAAAAGGACACTTAGGCGTCGAAGTATTCGTCCGCATCGCTGTCATCCGGAAACGTGCCCAGAAGACTGGCAGCATTGCCACGTTGAATGGCAATGCTAATTCTTTGGCCAAAGAACGAGCCAGCCCTCTGGTCGCGTGAAGTGTCGACCAGTCGGCGAGAAATTTCCTTAAAAAGGAGACGCGCACTCGGACCCCACGACCCGAGCGTTTCGACCCCAAACGGCTCAAAACTGTAGTTACCCATAAGGTTACAGTATTTGCGCCGCTTGAGGGTCTCAGCAGCCGCTGCAGCGGCGCCAGCACAGCCCGCCTTGCTAGGAACATGAGATGGTGCAAGGGTGTCGACACAGGTTGCGTCCCACACCAGAGGCCTACCCACCTTCCAAGACAACAACGTCATGCCGTCTGGTCTCTTCCCATCGTCACGTACCAAGCCGTTTGGTTCTAATACCGCTGGTACGCCGGCGGTGACAAGGGCTCGACGAATAATATCGTTGATGCTGGCGTGCCGTGCAATGCGACCTGCGCTCCTGTAACAGGACAGGCCATGGTGTCCGAGACTGTCTACAGCTTCACCGCAGAGACACCAATGCGGTGCAACACAAGTTGCGCCCAAGCGGAGACACGTAGCAAGCCGAAACGATGAGTCATCCATCATGGTGCCTATGGTGGATGACGGGAGCGCTTGAAGCCACAAACCTGACTCCCATTCTCCCACAGCTAGCAGACGGGCACGCTCAACAGTATTAGGTGACGTGATTACCAGGGATTTCCGTATAATACTGCAGAGCGGCACGTCCCACCGTTTCTGGGAGGACGGGTTATCAGGCAAATCCGTATTGGGACAAGCCATTTTCCAAGCGTTCAACGCATCGGTCAAACACGGTACCTCAAAATCGACCAGTGAGGAAGATAAAATGTTCCTGGTTAATTTATCGGTACTGTGGACCGAGGAGAGGAAGGCCGGTAAACTTATACTTGAAATTTTGCGGACACCAAGACCACCCAGGCGGATGGGAAGTGTGGCTTGCTGCCACGCTCGGTCGTCCAGGGCCACATTTAGGATTGAGGTTAATGTATTTCTAATAATTTGGTCCACTTTTTCTAAAATTTGTGGATTGTGGAAGCTTCCACAGATGGGAGGAACAAAGGCTATACGTGAATTTTGGTCCAAAGCAACAGTACCGAATGACTGTGAATGCTCAGATTTTTTCCTAGAATTTTAAGCATTCATTTTTATTTTGTAGCAAAATTCTTAATATAAAATATCTGTTTTCAATATCATGTAATTAAACCTGACAGCGCATCTTAATTACATTGTTGCTGCGAAGTTTATAACGGAGGGCAGAGTTGGTCCAAGAGGGAAGTCCTTCAAACTCTGCAAAGATCCGCCGGCGCGGCGCTGGGTCGACCGATAGTCGACTGCACTAGACACGATCAATTACATGGAGTTTTAATAAAATGATGTAAAACTGTGTGTTGCGAGCTGAGTCTAGAAGTAAATAAGTTAGTTTCTAAGGTGTGACAATTTATTTTAGAAAATAATTTGTGATAAGCAAGAATTTTGTAAAACCTCGTGTAATTAGCCTAAAGTGAACCCGAGGTGCTAACTAGCTACTAATAAATATGAACACAAAACAACACAAACAACAAACATTTTTTTTTCCTGTTATAAAGTATCACAGTTGATACTTTATTCATATTATTACAATAAAGCCTATAAGCTAATAAGTAATTTTTTGTTAAGTAATAATTTAGATATAACTTAAACACCTAAGTAACTTATTTAAATTTAAGAAATAGTCCAATAATGTTTTCTTTTCACTTTGTGTTAAAGGGAAAACACTTAATTCACGTGTTCTTTATAATAGTCAGCTTACTTGCACTGCAGTTTAGGTTCACTCACACTACACTAAACTAATTAAAATGTATGTCAGAGGCCCACGGGTGGCATGAAAAATCTGACACCAGGTTAGCCACTAACCACACGAAAAGAAAGAAGATTGAATCTTCTTTCTTTTCGTGTGGTTGTATGTGTGTGTGTGGATGTATGTAAACACACAAAAAAATATACATATATATATATATATATTGAAAATCACGATAAGTTAATGCAGTATGAAGTTCTTACTAAATTGATCAAGTCTTTTGTTTTTATTGCAACTTCAGATAAGGATACATAAGTTTACAATGGAATATCACCGAATATCTTCTTTTCGGAGTAGTCAGATAAGAAACGCCGACCTCATCTAGTTTAATAAAATATGATTAACGTGTAAAAGTGTTTTGTCCAAACCTACTTACAGAAATAAAATCATTTATCATTTATCACCATTGTAAAACAATACCTACTTCAAAAATCGACAAAATATAAAGAGTAGAAAAGCAACTCCATTCACCTCACGTGTGAACTTAGTGTAAAATTGGTGTTGGTGTGTGCAGCACAAGCCGCACAAGCCAGCTGCATGTCTAATTATGATAATGAACTAATTTCCAATGCTTCCGGACTGCGTGGTACAATGTGCGGCCAATGTTGCCCAAATCATATGTATCGGTAATAGATCTCTCGTGTTTTTCGTAAATATTGCCAGATATGGTAAACATATACTCATTATGATACGTGTGGCCTTTTGAAAGTAATATTTGGATACTTAATTAGGTAGAGATACCCTTGGAGATATGTATCGAGAAAAGACGCTTAGGTAGGACCCACTCTACAAACTCATTGGTAGTAAGCGAATGAGTAAAGAAAAGTAATGCTTCAAAGTTGCTCTTTTCAAACAGATTTTATTCTGCAAAGCAAATAATCACTAGATTCCAATATTTTTTTAGTTATCTTCATACGATAAGATTGGAAGAAATCTTCAAAAATTTGTGTCAATTGAACATCAACATGCACTCGAAAGTATTTAAGCTTAATATAAAGATCAAACTCAAACAGAAAAAGTTATCTAAATGATTAATTGCTTATATCTTCATATCTGCGTGTTTATGAAGTGTGAAAACCTCAACACCCCGTCACCATATGTTAGAACAGAACAGGTGGGCTGTGAATAACTTGCCACCGAACTAAGATGTAAGACATGCTGGAAGGAACGGAAGAAGAAATACTCGGAAAGAAAAGCTTAATTACTAACCTCATTAAAACTAATCATAGAGACACTTATCTAAAGGATCACTCTTTAAATAAGTGTACGTTAATTATAAATAGTGTCTAAAGGACAATTGGTTGCAAGCGATCTGTAGAAAGACAGAGCACGTATTAAAATAGGAAAAAGTGTTGGAATTAGTGCAGCGTATAACTGTAAAAGAGTCGTGCTTTAATTGAAACTAGTGGTCGCTCAGAGATCGAAATTCGACCATAATTCATTTAAATTTTAAGTGGTATAGTACATACTAATTCCATGCTGCCATGTCATGATTCTAAGGTAGCCATCTTGTGTCAAACGCATGGTAGTGTGTGTAATGTTTTTTTAATTAATTTAATTTATTTCTAATGTATATTATACAAAAATATTCGCTTTCTGCACTCCTTCTCCATATAAACTTTAACTGTGCCAAATTTCATACTCCTCCGTCCGCGTAATTTTCGTAAAAAGGGGTACAAAGTTTTTGCTTCACGTATTAATAAAATAATAATAATAATACTTATTGAGTCTAATTAATCTTAAAAAAACAGAAATCCTAGGTTCGTACTCGTCGCCATCGTCATGCACCCGCGCACCCAACACACACATGGCCCGTTGCACCATCCAGTAACCTTATGCACGTGTAGTCTCAAGCAAGTGGCATTGATAGGACTCCCCTCAAGAAGCAGGTCAAGGCAGCTCAACCTGTTGCACCCTTCGGCAAGCTATTAGCGAGGAAATTAGGGGAGCACGCGCCTTCCACCTGATTTATGAGCTTTTGATAAAACTTTACAAGTTCATAACTTGTTGGATCTAAGATTATGGGCTCAAGAATGGGTGAAGGGACTTTTACGTGTTTTTGATTGATGACGTAACGTTCAAGTGCTTATTTATTACCCTTATAATAAATACACACAGCTACCGTTTTAGATATTGTCACATAGAATTGATATTAGCACGACTTTTGTGAATTTTTTTGACGGTTTGATTGCGCATCAAAAAAAAAGTGGGCCCACTTATTTCCATTACACTTTTTATTGGGATCTGTCGTTGCAACGATGCTTATGTCTAGCCGTGTCTGTCTTTTGTCTTCTGTCATGATGATGGTGACTCCTGTCAAGGAGTTGATCAGTTAGTCAGAAAGTTATAATCTCGTTTTTAAATCTAATTCAAGATGAGTGTAGAGTAACTGTAGGAATAAACTGCCTTATTCAACTACAAAAAAAAATCTTCAGCGTCATTTCAAAACGTGATTAAAACTCAACGATTCATCTATATACTTATACATATTCTATAGAATATAGAATAGCATTGCAATTTTATTATTCAAGTATACGAAATTCGAGGTATCGTAGTATTTGAATGGTACGAACAATGGTGGTGGAGAGCCCGCATTTCAGTCGCTCGGCTGACTTCAGATAAGTATAGTGGTGCTACAAAGCCGATAGCACTCGTGTTTTCTGCCTCATACATACACTGTTATGAATGGTGAAATGCTCTATTTAATTTCATTAGTATTTTATAACAATCATCGCGATATTTTTTGTGATAATATTCGGTCCTTACTGATTGGCAATTGTTACAAACAAAGTTATTGAGATTTTCGCCAACAAAAATGCCGCAAAACTCATAAAAAATAAAATAATAAGTAGATACTGATGAAATTACTTTTACTCAGTACCTACTATTTGAAATGTTATTTTTTAGTGTTGTAAAGGTACTCAAGCTCAAGTGGTCAAATACTTCATGACTATTTAACACCCAAATTTTTTGACCTCAATATAAATAATAATTCCGAAACTCAGCCAAAAGACGGTCAACTTGTACAGTCCTTTTCACCTTTCAAAGCACAATAAAAATAATAAAGCAGAGCATACTCGTTTCTATTGTCACCAGTGTACACCTGCCCGTATCACGGCGCATGCGCGAGGCTCGCAGCTGCTCAAACATGCGCCGGCGACCTTTCAACTGTAGACTCCGAAACTATTCAACTTGAAAGTAACCAGTTCTTTTTGAGTAGGAAGATTGTAATCCTTTTGGTACTATATTTTGTTTAGAGGTCAGAAATGATTGCAGCATCGTTTAGCATAAGATACGAGGTGGGATATTTTTGCAGGCTTGCAATTTGAATGAAGAATGTGACGGTAATTTTGAAAAAAAGTACCGGTCAACTGCCCTAACTTCGCCAGGCGTCCAATGTTTGCCTATAATGAAAACAATTGTAAGTAATATATTTTTCATTTTACTTGTATGGCAATCGAAACTTTGAATTTTTATAGAGAGATATAACATCTTTTTCATTATGGGCAAACATAGGACGCCAGGCGAAGTTAGGGCAGTTGAAGGTACTTATTTAGTCAGAAACTCTTAACTCACGAACCTCCTTAATGAATATAAAACTGAAACTAAATAATAACTTGCCAGTTTCCTAAAATAAATGTAATTAAAAGTTAACAAAATGGTTATTTGTACGTAGCTAAGTGTATACTTAATATAAAATTACTTGAGAAAAATTATTACGATTAGGCAAAGTTGTAAAAGCGTGCTCTGAAATGTGCAAATGCACAGGTATAAAGGTGCCCTAGGCCACAATTTTATACATCTGTTTTCACCACCTTACCACAAAAAAAGAAACTTTATAGCCAACGTATGTGACATATTTATTTCCTGCCAAAATTCAACAATCTATGTCAGATGGAAAAAAATAATGGAACAAGTAATGGCGTTTATTATAAAAAATCCCTGTGCTCAACGGTGGAAGCAGATAGGTGTTCTGCACTCCCCTTTTAAGAGAAACCGTTCACCGAAAAATACAATAAAATAATCCGGTGCTTTGTACTCAGGTTTGGTACGGTCAGAAGTTAAAATGTAGGTGACTATCATTATTTTTTCTATAAGGTTATAATGTCGGTAGGCTTCAATTAGATTTACACACGCACTGGTAGCTAAAGCTCTGAAAAAATAAGAAAATACACAAGAAAAGTGTTTTTTTTTAAGACCAACTTTTTGTAATAGAACAAAGTTATGATATATCTACAAATTGATAATAATTATGGAGTTTACTGTTTACTTAATTTTTTTTATAGTAAAACTCTACTCGTGTAGATATCGGGTGCAAAAATGTTTTCTGATTTAAACTTGTGACATTTCTGCAGACGGTAGCAAGGTGCCCGTGGTAGGGCGCGTGCGGCACGTGCCAGGCACGTGCGCTGGCGCAGCGCCAGCTCCACGCTCCTGCACTGTCATGGCCGATGCTTACACAGCTTTTTATTTTCTCTTTTTTTCGCCGATGGACTATGAGGCCGTAAATTGCTCCACTATTATGCCAGATTATAGACGAGGGGAAGAAGAATGCATCCATTCATGTTTACATGAAATATTTTTATGATCATGCCTGACTACGGATTTGCTTAATGAGCTTTATTTTTATGGTAATTCCATAACGTGCAATTTTTTTTGTTTGTTATATTTATATATGTATTTTTTGTCTGCATTGCATTGTAACATCAATGTAATATCAAATTCATACAAGCGGTATTCACTGTGGGACCGTTATTTTTAAACATGGATCACATGATAGGTAAGATTCTTCAGCAAATCTGTGCGGAGTCTCGACACGTGTTATTTTTTATGTAGAACTAAACAAAAGTAATACAGGCTACCCAAGCAGAATAGCAATCATTAAAATGTAAGTTTCTCCAAATTTTAACCGACGCTTTTTAGAACACGCATCAATCGATCCTTCAATATTTTTATAACTTTTGTTTACCCTAAGTAACGGTAGTTCCCTTACCCCACATTACATGGGTAAGTATGTACGTACTTATGTGTGTGTATGTCAGTAACAATCAGTTGATTAAATCCTGCGCACACCTGCTGGATGGCACGGGCACGCACGGGGCTGCAGGGGGTGCGTTACCCCGACAACCAGTTTTTCGATAAACAAGTTTGAATTTAACGAACTTGTCCAAAGGGTTAATCAGGGTCTGTAATGGAGATTATGCTAATCTGGGGTGTGTAACTATGTACAATCTAACATTAAATTAAATGACTAACTAAATAACTATACAAATAAAAGTATACTTAGGCGTCGAAGTACTCGTCGCATCGCTGTCATCCGGAAACGTGCCCAAAAGATTGGCAGCATAGCCACGTTGAATGGCAATGCTAATTCTTTGGTCAAAGAACGAGCTAGCCCTCTGGTCACGTGAAATGTCGACCAGTCAGCGAGAAAATTCCTTAAAAAGGAGACATGGGACTTTCGTCAATATTTGAGTCATCCGATAACAGCCGAGTTGGCGTCGTTCGCAAACAATGCTTATCATCATTCCGCCGTTATTTTATTGCAGTGAAGTAATGTTCGGTTCATATGTTAGCTCTCACACGCATGCCACCCCAACTTTGTCCAACGCACAATAGTTGGGACTACAATAGTGGCGTGCGCATCTGTCACAGGCTCGATTCTGGTTGGTCGCTCGAGGGCGGCGTACGCGCACCCTACGCACTGATTTCCACGCTGTTGTCCGAATCAATACCGAAATTCGATATAACGGTTAATGTACGGCTTTATCGCAATGCTTTGAGATAAAATGTGCTTTGGCATTAATCCTTTCATAGTTTTGAAGATCAATTGGTTGCAAGAATAATTCGCGAATCATTGTCCTTTTCCAATTGAATTAAAAAAAATTGCAGTCTAAAAAACATGCTACTATATTATGATTCTCATCTCACATTTGCATGCGGTAAATGCGTAATTGTAGACTTAAGCACAACATGTCATAAAAAGAACCCACTCTCCATTGTTTCCATGACCTGGAAAGCCTAACAAAGACCTAAAAGGTGTATCAATGGTCCTCACGAGCCGAGGTGTAAACAAAGCGCGACTCTCGTGGGAACACACTGATGTCGGAAGGATGTGTACACCGCTCGAGTGCCACGTCACAACACACCTTTTGTAATTGTTTCCCTTTTTTCTGAATAGGGATGCAATGACGTTTAAAGTGGTGGGAACTCGCTGCTTGATGGTCTAGCTGACTAGGACCCTTGAGTGGACTGTTTGTGGTGTAGTGTTTACAGGTCGAAGAGGTGTGGGACAGTTTTTTCCAGCTCGCAGTTAGGTTAAATAATAAACTTTTAACTTAGCCATAGAATACAGACAGAAGGACAGATTTCCGGAGCATGCAGAAATCATACGACACTTTCAAATTCAATAATAATTATGTTATAAATTTCTGTTTTTGAAAACTCAATTCAAGTGCTTCAATTTGCTGTTGTTAGTTCTGTCGAGCAATCAAATAGCATGAGATATTAAGCAGTTAGATTGAAGACTTCATTCACAAAACAGTAGTTAAGATTGGTAGGTACTCACGTTCGGTTTGCTATCAGTAAAGACTGTTACGTCAGCAGTCTTTGGGCAAAATTCATTTTATAAACGGTTCTTCTTTCACATCAATTTTCAATATTGTTTCAACTACAAATCATCAATATGCCACCTAATTATAAGCAAACAGGTACTCCCACGCTGACGTCTGTGTGAAAATATGTATGTTGTTACCTCACCATGGGAGAGCACCGTGCTTGTCATGCTGATATACATGCGATGTTCAGAGGGCGGGTATTAATCAATTGGCGTAACGGATTACCTGTGTTTCCCATAACGGTGAGCAATTTAGATTCGGTGATGAGTTCTCATGCCTACACGTTAACATTCTAATGTTTGCGGGTTTGTCCGAAAGGGATATCGCGGCCCCAGCACACGGGCAACGGAAGGAACACGGGTGGGTTTGGGTTTACGGTTGGGTTTTAGTCAGTAAAAGTCTGACACGCCCTCTCGCTCCGCCCAGAGCGGGAAAAGTCATTTGATGATTTCCCATCATCAAAAAAAAAAAAAAGCCGTAGGAAATATGAAAATGAAAAATGAATGAAAATATGAATATAAAAAACCAATACAATCTGCCTAGCCTTTTCCCAACTATATTGGGGTCTGCTTCCAGTCTAACCGGATACAGCTGAATACCAGTATTTAACATGGAGCCATTGCCTATCTGACGTCCACAACCCAGTAACACGATGGGTAATACGATACCCCTTGGTAAGACTGGTCGTCATACTTTCGGGCTTTTGACGACCCGTAATGACTGTCAAAGATCCACGAATGACAGCCGGGACCAACGGCTTAACGTGCTTTCCGAGGCATGGAGGAGTCTCGGTTTGTAAAGATGGTCACCTATCCACAGACCAACCCCGGCAAGGGTAACTTAACATGATGGATCGACGCGTGCGGCTGTTATTACTTAGCCACGAGCTCCTCAAACCACCAAAAACATTTCATGTAAAGTGGGTTGCCAAGACGCACATAACGCTTTCACTGTTAAAAAGTTATCAGATCTAATGTAGATGCCTAAAAGGCCTATGCGACGGCCGCGAAAAGGCCAAACCATACATTTGACCTAGATTTATTTATTTATTTAATACTTCAAGCACAGAAACGTACAGAGGCGGACTTAATGCCATAGGTATTTTCTACCAGTCAACCTTTGGGTGATGCAGAGAAAAACAGTGGTAGGTGCAATTACGAAAAATGGAGGAATAAAAAAATATTTAAGTAATATATAAAGATACACATACCTATTACAAACTATAAATATAAAATATATGTCTAATTATACATAAATATAAGCACAAATAAATATAATAATAATAAACCTGATATAGCCAATAAACCTGATATAGTGGTGGTGGATCGAGTAGAGCGGCGCACAATGATTATTGACATAACGGTTCCGCATGACGGGAACCTCGTGAAAGCCGAGAAAGATAAACAAATCAAGTATCTTGACTTGGCTCACGAGGTTGTCGACATGTGGGATGTGGACTCAGCGATCATTGTGCCGATAGTCGTATCAGCCAATGGTTTAATTGCCAAGAGCCTCGACCAACACCTAAGGAGGCTCTCGTTGGGCAGCTGGATCAAGGGCTTGATTCAGAGAGCGGTACTTTTGGACAAGGCTCGCAATGTCAGGAGGTTCCTCTCTCTGGAGCCCTGACCGCCGGTAGCTTGGACACTGTTCCCGATACCGGTGGGTTACTATTTTTTATATTTTTAAATGTTTTTGTATTATTTTATTCTAATATTTAAAAATATAATTTATATGTATATAGTTGAATAAAGGAAATAATAATAATACCATTTATTTCAGGCGACACAGGCCCATAGAAAAATACCTTAACCTAAACATACATATTTTAATTTTGGGAAAAAAAAAGAAAAAAAACTTGTTAATAAATAAGGCTTAGACTATGTTAGTAGCAAAAAAAAAAACATAAATACACGAATATACTAAAACAAATAAGACAAACAATGGGAAAACATTACCGTTGTGATGATACTGCCAGCTTCTTACGAATGTGCACGCGAACTTTAACTTTAAAGGATAATCGGTTAGTTGCCATCCAAATTTCCTGGGGGAGCGCATTCCACAGGGAGATAGACTGTATTGAAAGTGGATAGCTAGATAACTAGGGGAAGTGGGAGAGACAAGAAATGAAAACAAGGTGGTCAGCGCCCTTTGCTCTCTGCGCTGGCATATGGGCAACCACTTAAGAAGCGACCGATGCGCAGAAACATGATCATATTTACGCAGATTGAAAACGAATCGAATGCAGTTATTGAGAAGACGATCAAGTTTGTCGAGGAGATCTGCATTCAGGTCATAGTAGCACACATCACCATAATCGATGAAAGGGAAAATTAAGGACTGCACAAGCATTGTCTTCGTAGTTGTTGGTAGTAAATTTTTCAGTCGGTACAAAGCCCGCAGCGTTCCAGTTACCTTCTGGCTGATCCTCGTCTTTTCTCACTAAGGTCAGAAATTTCTTCGACCCTCCCTTGACAGTACAACTGCAAGTCATCTGCATACAGATGATACGCACACTGAAGCTCGGAAGTTATAAGATTGATAAATATAGAAAACAGAAGAGGGGAAAGAATACCGCCTTGTGGAACGCCAGTTTCCGAATCACACCAGCATGATGTAGAATCTCCAACATGAACGGACTGCCGGACGGCTACTACGGACAAGATGTAAGGTTTGTAGAGTTAGGCCTTATAGAGTTAGGCGCTTGGATACATTAGATTTGATAACTTTTTCACAGTAAAAGCGATATGTGAGTTTTGGCAACTTACTTTACATGAAGAGTTTTTGGTGGGATTTCATTTCTTTTTGTAAGGTTACATGATAAAATCATAATTCATAACCCTTACTTTTTTGTTGTTGTTTGTGTGTAAATCCTAGCCTGCATACTAAACAGCTTTCTAGGACTTCGGGAAGTACCCTAGAGGTTTCGAAAATACGAAAAAATGCTTCGAGAAAAAGGTAGGTAGCGCCCCTTGATGTTTTTGTTTTTGGCTCATCTTGGCTGAGTGTCCCCAGATTCCTACATTTTGATTTATTCGTATCTTACCACAGATCACACTTTTACTTTTCTTTTTAGTGCACACTAATTAATATTCATTCAGTAATTCTACCATAACTAGTATTCAATATAATGGTTGTATTGTATGTAAAATACTTAAAAGATTTTTCTTGAATTCCTAATAAATATCGATCAAAAATTAAATTGATCTACACCAATCAATAAACAGCAAGTACTTATAATGTCATCGATATCCGCAAGTACACTATTCAATTACACGTCCAGCCGGCAGTAAGCGACACCGGTAGCAGAGGATGCGCGGGCGCAGGCTTCCGGCGCGTGCGTGAGTACGGCTTCACAGTTCCGCTACTATTACCAATATACCCTCCACGCGAATCAAACAGAAGTAACATCTATTTGTTCCCGTTTAAGGGTTACCGTAAGTGAATAAAAGAGTTGGTAAAATAGGATAATTAGGTCGTTGCCGCGCAGGCGCTAAGCCGGACACTCAAAGGGGTTTTGAGTACTATCTAGTACGTCATATGTTCGTACAATGGCGTGGTACGTCTAGTGCTAAGTGGCATTATAGAGTATTCCTTTATTATCAATAAAAATAAAAATGACATTATATACCAACAGCGCAGGAGCAGGAGCAGTGGTGGCCAAGTGGTAGGTCGTACGTTCGAACCCAGACAAGCACTTCACTTTGTGTAAATTATTCATCACCACTGCTGTCAAAACGGCGAAGGAAAACATCGTGAGGAAACCGGCATGTCCGAGAACAAAAAATTCGAAGACATGTGACATCTACCAACACGCATTGGGCTCGCACGGTGGATTACAGCCCACTCTTCTCACCGAGAGGAGGCATGTGTCCCAGAAGTGGGAATATTATAGGCTGATTGAGATACCAACAGCAAGGCTCTATAGGTCCACCTTGCTGGGCTTGACACTCCGGAAATAATTCCAATGTGGCCACGTTTGGCTCAGGGATTGGTGGCAAGGTTCAGTACATTATATTAGCGTACCCCTTATCTGAGCTTTATTGAATAGTGGCAAAATGAAAACTACAGGAAAAAACTAAAGATGTTTATTGTAAAAGGAGTGAAAAAATTGTCATCGGAGAGAAATCTCGGTGCAGAACTTCATATTTATATATTTATAGTAGTGCTGTAAGTAATGCAAGGTCAGAAGCTTTATAAAGTCAATGTCAAAGTTAAAGTAGCATCAGAGTGTCACAATTTAAACAGTGAATATTTCTGTAATTGTCGCCTGTCTTGAAATATCAACAGTTTCACACACTACCCTATTTTTCTAGCCATGTAGATAGAATTGGTGTGGTGCACTAAGCGGAATGGGTCAGAACGAGGTAGTAAAGGCAAACATAAATCCTACTATCCTACTAATATTATTAATGTGAAAATTTGTATGTTTGGGCATGTTTGTTAGTCAATCACGCAAAAATGGGTGGACTAATTGGAATGAAATTTGACACCCAGATAGTTTACAACCTGGATTAACATATAGGATTCTTTTTATCCCGGTAGTACGTTCCTGTGGGATAATTTCCGACATCCACGTGGGCGAAGTCGCAGGCAAAAGCTGGTCTGAAAATAAAGCTTTCCATTCCAAAAATATAAGTTTGGGACTCTTGGAAGCTCTAACTCAATCTCTAAGTTTAAATTTATCTTATACATACAAGCTCCGATATCTCCTTCATCAAACTACAAAGTAGATTACAGCATACACCATTCCAATCTGACTAGAATCTAATAAGCATGTTCGTTCATGAACGCAGCAGCCAGACTTGCGACTCGGTCGCATCGCATTCATAGCTCGCGACAATTGCACTGATTACTGACAACACGGCCACTGTGCCGCGTTAATTGAATTCTCCACTCTCATGATTCAATTACATTCAATTATTTTCTCTCAGCTCTGGGCGGCGTGGAGGGCGGGGCGCCAGCGGATTGGGCGGTGCGTCTGGGCGGGCGGTGAGCAGAACCGCCCAACCAAACATATCTGTGTGTCTCGTTTTACGCTTAAACTTTGTTTTTGAATGTATTTATTTAGAAATTCATTATAGTTGTAAATAGGGGATGAAAAAGAAGTAAATGAAATGTAATTGGAATTATATTAATTTTCAAGTCTACAAATTAATCATATCTTATTCGTCATCTTCATTATTTAATTTGTCGAAATACAAATTAAAAGTTAATTATTTTTCTGTCTACTTATTATTGAAGTCAACATATCATGGCATGTGACTTAAAAAGCATTAGCATTTGAATGTGTTTTTATCAATACAAAAAACACGATTATCTAACTAATTGCTACCTATGTAACAAAATGTACCTAGCATTTACCTTGAATTTTGTCAAGTTCACGATGAACATTAAAATGACTACTACTGAAACTATATCGAAGTAAAATGAGCAGTACATACGGTTTGAAATTAAAAACACGGCAATTTGATTTGGTTTATTTAAGAGTTAAACAAATAATCACTGATGCTATAAAAACTGGTAAACATTACATATGTGAACTTTGTCATTGTTACGTCTATTTATAAGTAAACTATCAATACTGGATATCAATCATTGGAATTACGCCTTCGCTTATATTCATGCTAATAAACCATTTCTACCACAATGGGGAATCTGATGCACCTCTGTATCATAATTATTGCGACTAAACACAAAACACACACACACACACACACATTTGCCACAAAATATTACACATAACATCACGCCGATAACGAAAGGCTTAGGCAGAGGTGCACGACCTATTATACATTTCGCGTAATAAAATATTGCAAGCTCCTCAAAAAACATGACCAATTATGTTGTGTCGAGTTCCGAGTGAGTAGTAACAGGGTACCGCAGAGATGGGGGTCTTATCAGTTATCGGTACAAGGTAAAGGTTTAAAAAACCCCAAGTAGACACTTGTGGCGCGTGCATGGGGGCCCGCACACTGTTCCGGATCACATAGATATGCCTCCGTGCTCGTATATAGAGTGTTATTCAAGTACAGGTAAGTTTTTACGAAACACATTATTTTTACAATAATTTGTAATTTTTTTACCTATCGCCATATTTGTATAGATTATACAAACAAAATTAATGTAACTAATCATTATAGAATGCTGAAAATTATTATATTTTTCCAATAAGTGTGACACTCGGTTTAAAAGCTCGCACTGTACCGTAACCCAACTCCCACCACATCCACATAATTATTATTATTCCAAGTCCAAATCAGGTATAAAGTAAAAATAAGTGTACAATACATTGACAGCACCCTGTACGGGGGTTACAGCGGCCGCACGCGTCGGGGTGCGCACCCTGGCTGCAGCCCGCCAGTCCTGTCCCGACCGCCCCGCCGAGCGGACCGCGCACCCCTAACTACACCACCGAACTATACAAACTTTAACCCACGAACTCCTTCATACCTGTTAAATAAAAAAATAATAAGTTCAAAATTCAAAAAACAAAAAAAAATATTTTGCCAAAATTTTGTTGATAGTTCGGTTATTAAAATATTTTTTTAAGTTTTCGTGTGCAGGGGTGTCGCCGGGTGATTCAGAAGAGGACCAGGCAAAGGTATGAGTCACTTACATTAGTTTTCGCCATAGTAACGCCCTCGGCACGCACCTGCGTTTCGCCTCGCACGTGGGCGATTGGCATCTTGCTTTGATTTCCACTGCAGTTTTGGTTAAATTAAAACCCTTTATTGAAGTTTAAAATAATTATGTATTATTTCTAATTCGAATTTCGGTTGGGGAATGTCACGAACTTCAAACTTACTTGAATGCTTTCTCAACACATGTGATTGTGATCTTATTTAATTTTTCTGACTACTACGATGCACTATATCTTTCTATATTATTCCGTAAACCTGAACTAAATTAATCAATCCTTGTAAGAAATTAAGAGTTCGAAGTTCTTTTATTTTGTTTTCATAATTCACAATACCTAAAACTGTATGTGATTTTTGTATGTGTATGTTTTAGTGAGTAAGTCGTTGAGGCCTTACCAATAAATAAATAAATAATCATCCGAAAATATTAACTGACCGACAAAATATAAATGACAATCTTACTGTTGTGTTTTGTGCCGGTATCCATTTCTGCGTAACAATATTTTCATAGCAAACTTCATGCAAAGTTTCTTTGTGTACACGTTATCACATGAGTCTGGCGTCCGACCAAGTCCACTGACGTTTGGTGAAGCCGGACACAGCTTCCCTCACGTTATATCTCTAGCCGTGATTAAGTTCTATCCGTGCTACGAGATTTCGTAGACGCAAGAAAATCAAGTTGAAACGGTTTATTAGAATTGGTATTTTAGATTTATTATCCTTTTACTTTGCTGAAAGAGACCGTGTTTATTCATTGTTGACAGTAACAGGTTTTTATAAAAATTAAGCGTCAATAAATGTTAAGTTTTAAAAAAATAACTAAAAACGGGTTAACAGCTTTTGTTTTGTTAAGTATAAAGATAGATTGATAAAATATGTTTAAAAATATGTTACAAAATTAAGTTGTATGTCTTACACTACTGTATTAAATTGTTATTACAATTTATTTTGTACTCATTTACATAAATAATAATTTATTTGTCAGAATATTATGGCACATTATTATGGTCTTAAGATTAGTCAATGGTATCATCACATTCTGCCTGGTGTGAAAATATTAGGTACACCCATTTATAACAGGACAGATATTATTAGGTTACTATTAACGTTATTGATTACATAATATCGACTTAAATTTACAGTTATAACATTTTATAATTGTTAATGATGATCTGAGTGGTTTGTTAAATAATTGTCCCATATAATGGGTGACTAAGGGATTGAATTGCCTAGAAGATCTGTCTCACTATTCTGTGATAAGTCATTAGGGCAATTCCAGAATCGGATGTAGCAACTTGAGCAGTGAGCGTTTGCATGAAGCAATAAAAGACTTTCCAAAAAGCAAATTTAAATTATATCGTTATTATATCAGTGTTTGATTAAGTTTATACACTTACAGAATATAACGTTCCCACTGCTGGGACACAGGCCTCCTCTCAGTGAGAGGGAGTGGGCCATAATCCACCACGCAGGCCCAGTGCGTGTTGGTAGATATCACACATCTTCGAATTTTTAGTTCTAGGACATGCCGGTTTCCTCCCGATGTTTTCCTTCACCGTTTTGAGAGCAGTAGCGATGAAATAGTTTACACAAAGTAAAGCGCCTGTCTGGGCTCGAAACCCACGACCGACCTACAACTCTTATAAGTCGGAGCCGTTACCACGGATCCACCATTGCTCTTACAGAGTGTGAAAAAATTGAAGGTATAATAACTTCTGATTACAAAATAAATCCGTTTAAAATATTGTCATTTCAGAAACAACTATATTTCTTTAACATAAGTATTATAATTAATTAATAAGTCTAATTGCCAGCAATTTTCACCTCAATAAAATCGGTGTTACCATCGCACTGAGTGTCGAAAGGTGTTAATTAAGTGTAATTAGTTCTACACCTCAGACTGGCCGCGATTGTGTCCACGCCCTAATGACCGGGAGACGACACTTGGTAAAGTATTCATGTAAACGTAACACGACAATTAATAGACAAGGTATATTATTATTACATTAGAAAGATATTCTGTAGACGGTAATTTGTAGGATTTTATATCATTATTAATTCGGCGCTTTGGTTATGATTTAATTAAGTTCGATTTTAGTATCGTTTTGATTTATTATCAATGCTGAAGTGTGAAAATTTACGATTTGGTTGTTATATTTGATAATCACTATGTCCGGAATAATCTCTCGGCTCTATTAAGGGTCTTTTTACACCCGATATATTAATTTTACCTTCGGCAATGTTTGTGCTAGGTATGCTATGGAAATCAACCATTAGTGATTTCAAACAGATGCGTTAAGTAAAATAATAATCTGGTTTGATGGCGAAAAAATTGTTACAATAATAAAACGAAATGAGAGACTGACGACACGGTTGGCGCAGTGGCTGAGCGATCGACTGCTGCGCAACGTCTCGCGGGTTCGATCCCCGCACGGAACAAGTATTTGTATGATCTGCAAGTAGTTGTTCCGGGTTTGGGTGTTAGTGTATGTGGGTTTCTATGTTTGTAAACGCACCCACGATACAAGAAGAAATTCTTAGTGTGGGGCAACGTTTAAAAAAATAATAATAATAACATTATTACGTATCTGTAGGCCGGTAGAAAAGACCCTATATTTTTTTATCGTGCGGTTTATTTCACCGAATTTACCCCTTTAAATAAACAAGAGAATTGTTTATCTGACGAATGGATTCGCTTCCACAGTTAAAGGGGTTAGATTAGAACACGCGACCAATTGATCCCCAATCAACACTAACAGAAGAATTATTATCGCTTTCGAATTATTGGTGACTTATTATATCGGAAACTAATATTCCATTAATTTAAATTATTACGTTTAACTACTTTGAATTTCAATTCTTTGAATATATTCCTTCCAAGTTTATATTAGCATCATATTTTACCTCTAATAGTTTAATTTGTAACAATGTTGTTTTACAGATTTTCAGGCTACCAAAAATAGCACTAATAGCGTTTGTCTTTTCAAACTTAATCCCTTAGTTGTATTTTAAAGATTACAAGAGAATAGTTACCTGTCTCTTTCTGTGTTTCTGCTTTTCTATGAAAATGATCTTTTATTTAAAAAAAATCGCGATGAATTTTTAAATGGGAATAGCATACATAATCCATTGAATTAAAGTATAGTTCAATGTAAGAATTAGTTTCATTGTATAAACGTAGCAAGATTCATGTAGCTATTGCCAATGATAATATAACACCGTAGAGCCCCGCCTTCTCTCGTCGGTCGGCCTCCCAAATTATTAAAGCCGCCCAAATCTGATGGAGCTTTACCACAAATATACGCAGTATTAAATTGTCTTTACAGGCCACTAGTTTAAATAATTAAATATTCTCTTTGGTACTGTATTAATTATTGTAACGATGAAAGATTAAAAGTACATATACGTATGTATACGTAGTTTATTTTGAGGCTATAAAGGCCGGATTTTCTGGCCTGGGTTAAAAATCCTTAAAACTAGACTAGGGAATTATATTTCACTGCTTATGAAGATGACCTTTTAAAAATAAACTTGATTGCTTATTGGATTTTCAAATTGTGATCCAATTAAATTAACAACCCCAATTGCAACTGCATCTAAAATTTAAAATAGTAAACGCACTATAAACATCTGTTTACCACAACATATTCACTATTTGCTCTAACCAAACAATAAAACGTATTAAAAGGAGAGGGTAGTTCACCCTCGCTAGGGCTGCCAGGAGCGTGGGAGCGCCCCGTTGACAGTAATTAGGTAACTTGGCGCGCGCGACACCCCTTGATTGCGTTTGCGAACTAGGCGCGGATTACTGACGGTCTACGCTTGTTACGAGTAATCTTGTTCAAATCTGTCGGTGAGAAAGTCACACTTTGTTTATTTAATGTACGGGAAGAAGAGGTATTGAGGTTTTACAACCGCGTTCCTACTGTGAAAGCCAATTTGATTTGTAGTGAAGTGATACGGCCACCGACAAGGCTTGTTTATGATTGATTGTTTTTGCTTTTTTCAACCAATCACAGCAGCTAACTTGAGATTTGAATGTAAAGTGCTACGTGAATCTTTTGGCGCTTGAATGACATTAAGAGGGAGGCGCTGTTGGTAAATCTTTGTGAAATTGTCACAGAAATTGTATTGATAAAACAAAATGGCGGCGTTAGTACCGATTTTGGTCACGTGCCAAAAAAACTTTGCTGCGTTGTATGTATGTATTCGTTCATAAAAAAAAAAACATATTAGCAGCAAGAAACCCAGAAAATTAAACCCAGCCTACAGCCATTTTAAAATGAAAATATTGTTTTACTTTATAATATAGTAGAAAAATTGCATGAAAGCGAGTAGTAAAAATTATAACCAATAAACATTCCGCATGGTCTGCGTGTGAATGCTAACGGAACTTACATGTTGTACTGCAATGTGCAATTCAAAGTCGCATTCGAAATACTTGAGATTGCCGTCCAACAAAATGGACGGCGATAAAATTAAACATTATTTGAGTAATTATAAGATTAGGTTTGTTCAGTTTAAACGTGATGTAAAGTTTACATTACATTTTCATTTCGATGCGAGGCCATTCAAGACTGAGGCACCAATATTTTCTGGGTTTTATGAATGAAAACAATGTGATCCTTGCGAGCCCAATCATGAAAGTAGTGAGCAACATTTCTCAAAACACATCGTCGCGTCGCCTTGTCGTCGTTACAATCAATGGACCACTCGACCACAATTGAATCAAAGCCTCGTCTTTTGTACCTTTTACCGCACCCTTGAACAACGTTCGCGCTGTACTTTACTTTATTAATGTTCATTTTATCCACAGATAAATAAACAATCTTTTCTCTTTGCAGATTTGATAAAAATGTTGGTGAAACCGAACAAAGAATACGATCTACAACAAAATGAATATCGAAATCACTGAAAAGAAAATCTATTAACGAAAATGGAGGCTGCTTTGCCGCATTTCCACCGTCTGACTTCATCGCGGTTTTACCAGCAGTATGCGGCACCACCAGTGCGCATATCCAGCAACTACCTCCATGACCTTATCCCACAACAACATCCCACACTCCTTCAGCAATATTTGGCTTACTACAACGAGCCTCTAGTGCCACTCGACTTGTCCCTTAAATCCACTACACCGATTACCCCTCCGTGCACGCCGCCACCCTCACATAAAAGAAAAGCCACCGATGACAGCAAACAAGAGAAATCACCGAAAATATTTCGACATTTCGAAGATAATGATACTAAAGAGGAATCACAAGACAACACAGACAAAAGAAAACTTGACGACGAAAATTCCAATGATAGCGACAGTCCAGAAGCCAAGAAACTTAAGTTCACACAACAGTTTTTCGAAGAGCTGAAAACATGTTTACCACAAGAGGAAGAGACGCCATCGAAAAGTGGAAGAAGTTCACCAGATGTTGTCGAAATAAAAGATTTAGAGGAACGACCTAAAAAGTCTCCTAAACCACCGACGCAACCAACCAAGAAAAGCAAAGCGGTTCGAAGGCTCATGTTCGATGAAGATAAGACATCACCCGTCTCTGGCACCATCATACGAGATCTGGCTGAGGATGAAACTTTAGTCGTTCGAAAGGTAATTAATAATAACATTCTTTCACGTAAACCGAGTATAAAGAAAAACTTTACGTTCAAACAAAGTGTAATCACACTTACGTATCTAAAATAAATGGCAAAGTTGCACAGGAACTATTAATTAGACGTTCCTACCATACCATTACAGCGCACGGCGACTTTTCTTATCGCTTTAGCAATTAAACAGGTAGAAAATCGGGTATTGTGCTGTGTTTTGCGCTAATAACAGGTCTAAGGGCGCACCGCAACGCTTACCGTGGGGGTGTGTCCCAGGACATTAAATACGAAATAAATCGCCGTTTCAATAGTACTGTATTTCTTTGAATTGAGATAGAGAACTGTAACGTTCAATTTAGACGTAATAAAAATGTTAATGATATGGAATTACTTAATAGCCGTAATTGTTGTTGTGATAAGGAATCGTTTTAGTTGTGAATGTTCGCTTGCATGCTCATAATTGTACTTTTTCTAGGGAGACATTGATCCGGCGTTCAACGTGGTGGAGGTGACCGACGAGGCGAAGGCTTTGATAGGGGCGATAGAGAACAGGCTGGGCCGGTACATCTGCAGGCTGTGTCGGCGCCTGTACAGTGACGCGTTTGCGCTGGCACAGCATAGATGCTCTAGGATAGTGCACATTGAATACCGATGCCCCGAATGCGATAAGGTACATTTTAGATCAATTTATTTTTCAATTACCTGAAAATTACTATCAAACAATATTGTATCCTAATAAACGTTTTACAATAAACTCTCATATCTATCGATCGGGTTTATCTTCCAATATTCCCACGTGAACTTTTATTGAACTCAAATTGATAACGAAACACCCGCTCAATTTTATGGCATCCCAATACATTCGTCATCTATTAATTAAATTGCATTTATCACTCTTATTAGATAGGTGGGTCCATAATTCTGTTTATTTTTTGTCCGTGGGAACTGTGTTTGCGAGGGTGGCTCTTACACTTGGCACATTTTCATGGGAGCCGCCGCAAGTGGTGACATGAAATGTTTGTACAAGGGCGTCTGCTAATTGAGCTGTTTGGTGACGCATGACGAGAGAATATTAGCAGTTATCTGCGTGATGCTACTGCACATGGGTGTCTACAAATTGAAATATGTAATTGCTTTCGATTTGTGAGGCGAATAGAAACTAGTTTTGGAAATTCAGTTTATTTTAATTATTGGATTGGATTAAAAATGTATTTCGGTGTTATAAAACTGCTCTGCCATGAAACCAATATATAGGACTAGATCGCGAAGATACTAAAATCCTAATATATTTTAATACTTCTATATCTTATATTACTCATCAAATTGGTCAATATGTGTTCCAGTTTTGTAAGTTATTTATTAAGTCGTCTAAATCTAGCTATTCCTAATATTTTTTCGTTTTTGCCTAGGTGTTCAACTGCCCTGCTAACTTGGCATCCCATCGTCGCTGGCACAAGCCGCGAGTGGCCGGCGCGGTGAAGCGACGCGACCCTCCAGCCGCCGACTCCGGGCGCTTCCCTTGCCAGAGATGTGGCAAGATGTTCCGAAGACAAGCTTACTTAAGGAAACATATGCTAGCCCATGAGCAACCGGAAAACGAGCCTGAGAAGGAACCCTCGGCGTTCCGGCAGGTCCATACCGAATATCCTGCTTATCAGCCAGTGAGTCCACAGATTTTATATAATCTCTTGGTTGTTCAATAGCCCTGATACATCAAGCGACGGAAAGCAACGAATAAGTGGACGTTTAAGTTGTGCTATATATTTTTCCAAACCAATTTGCTTTCAGGCGTTGAATGCAATGGTTACTCAAACTCAATCTTTTGATGTTGCGGATTCGGGTTGCCGCCGATTTATCTGGGGGATTATATTTATATTACAAATTACATTATTCTCCTCTAACCAATGACTTTTTCGACAGGATGCAATCCGAGAGACCGGCTTCAATACCTTCTGGAACAAGATCCCGCCTCCGCAGCAGGAGTTGAGCTGGGAGGGTGTGCATCCTAGATGTGGGTCCTCATGTTCATCGGAGGACTCTCGGAGTCTGGACGTGACGGGTTCGGAGGATGAAGGTGGCGGCGGGGGGGTTGTGGATGGGTGACGGAGGGTACTGCGGCCCGTGCCGCGGCTGCCGCCGTACGCACCCGTCGCGACTGCACTCTATCCGTACTCTGCACCATATGCGCATGACACACACATGTACTTCTCATAACTGGTAAGTGTTACTGGCCAGTCAGAACTGGAACGCATTTGATACAAGATTGCCGCCAATTTAAATGTCATCAGAACTTTCAACGAGATCGTGACGTATAAAATAGTCTCTGATTTATCTCCAAAGAAAAAAAATCCATGATGGACAATGGTCCTCTTTACATTATAACAGCTTATAGGTACCTAGTTTTTCTTCATCATCATATCATGAAAATAGTTTCTAATTAATATATGTATGAATATTGTATGTACTTAGCTACTTTGTAAAAAGGCTTGATGTGTGTTTAGATATGTATTAAATAGTTAAATAGTACACTAAAATAATATGTAAATATTTATGATCTCCTACAGCACATTCCAAATTTATCAACTTACGTAAATGTGAAACATTTGGCGTAACATTTATTTATAGATTGTATCATTGTATAGTGTAATTCACTTTTTACTAACAGTGTACGTATTTTAAGATAATATAAATTATAATCAAAGTATAGATAAATAAGAATTTATTAGTTTCTAAGAATATTTAATCGTTTTAATAACTTATTAGTGGAACTGATAGGGTTGTAGTATACTGTACTTATGTAGTTATTTTATTCCTTAACTATTTCGAGATTCGTTAATTTACGATTTCAAACTATTTTTTCAAGCATCAGATTCTAAACCAAACCAAACATCAATAAATACACATAATACTATTTGTCTTAACCATAAGGAAATTACAAAACAATAGTAACACAGTATTGGCATTATGTTCGATCGGCAGTTCGTTAATAAGGCTCGAGGGGTCACAGCCATCGATCGGTGCATGAGCATATTTTTAGATGCAGCGCCGTGCTTCCCGCGGCGGTGTGGCGGCACCACCCGGCTGCCGTGCCACTACCACTCATTACTATTTCAACAGTCAATTCATCGGAATTGAGTCCAGTAAGAACTGTAGCGTCTTTAGCTACGATATAATTTACGAAATGTTTCGGTTTTTCATGAAATAATCTTAAGCAAATAATCATTCCATAGAAATCAAAACGTAAAAACACAAACACCAAAGAAATAAAAAAATACGTCATTTTCTAGTCATTAATAATTTATTATTTGGTCATTCGCGTTGATCTCACAAAAATACGAAATTATAGGTAGGTATTATAAAAATAGACATATGAACTGGAACAGTAAATTTGGAACTATTCATTTTAGTCATTATTTAAAACTTATTCTAGTCTTGGAGAGTCTAGTCTCTTTTAATTTTACTTTTCGTACCTGTTGCATTTTAGTCAAATATATTATTATTTTTCTTCTAGTTATTTGTAGTTAAATCTAGTATTTTATTTAAGTTAAAAATACGTTTTGGTCTCAATCATATTATTATAGTCATTTATTTCTAGTCATTTTAATAAAAACGTCATAATTTTATTTTATAATTAATCATTTGTTACTGTTAATTATCTAGTCTTTGAGTAACAATTTTCTAGTCAAACCAATAATTAATTATTATAGTCTATATTTTATATCTAGTCATTTATAATTTAAAACAAATAAAATAAACCAAAAATATTATTTCATCCTAGTCATTATGAATCAAACTAGTCGGAAATTATTTAAAATCTAGTCAATATCTTACTTAAGTCTTTTATATAAAAAATAAGATCTTGAGTTTTTTTCTAGTCAACTTCCTAGTCTGTTTGAAAACAAAAAAAAATCTGTAAATAAAAAAAACACATTATTAAAAGAAACACATCGATGAGCCGGTGACCTTTTGACGATAAAATTACTCGTACATTGTCGAGTTGAGAATCAGTTTGGTTGAAAATTTGGGAAAAAGGTAACTAAATAGTCAATAGCCAGTCTTTGTTTTTTTATATTTAATCAACCTTGAAATATTTATAACTTTAAAAAATAAACAGAAATTATATTTTACTTAAGTACAGTCACTAGCGTAAATAAATTACAGTTACGCAAAATTCAAAATAGTTTTTCTCGTGTAATCAAAATTGCAACTTTGGGAAAATACTTTTTTTAATACATGTAGTATGGTTTCGATAATACTATGTTCGTAACACCATAAAATGTCTACAAAACCTTTAGGAGAAAATATCTTTTGAATCTTGCGTAAGTACCTATTACATAATTTATTACTTAAAATAAATACCTACTTTATAAATAGAGTGACACTACATTGTAGTTTCAATTTATATTATGTATACGCTATTATTTGTTAATATTTCATTAAATGGAATTATAGATAATATTATGTATTTACCTAGCTTAAGAATAAATTTAATAATATAATATAATAAAAGATAAATAATAATTTATAATTATAAAGATTTATCTCAACGAGTCAAGTCTAGTCAGTGTGTCTATGTAACGCGTTCCAAAGATGTAAATATAAAAAAAAACGCTATTTATTTTATAAGATTTTAATATATTATTTATAGGCCAATTATTTTAAAAGATGCACTTATATATTTATACTTATGTAATGACTTTTTGAAACAATACACTTAAAGTTATATTTACTTTTTCTAAAGTTATATTTTTGAAGCTTGTGTGTGTAATATGATTTAAACAAAATATGAATTATTTTAATTTTATTATTATTTGTAAGTAGGTTTTTTTTTAACGAAGGCGAATAAACATTTCCGTCAACGAGGTTTGAGACCGCAAATGTGTATGTGAATGTTAGATCTGGTTAAAATAAGTATAACATAGTATTTGTAATTTTTTTTTTGCTTTTACAATTATAGTCTACAAAATAGGTTCACATACCATCTTGTACAGTTCATCTAAAAAAATTGAGCTTGAATTGATAAATTACAGTATAGAGGGTGTATTTTTGAGATTGGGCAGTAATCGCAGCTACCTTAACCGTTGTAGCTACAGGAAAACGGCCTAAGGAGATTGTCCTTAACTTTTTGAAATATTTTGATCTGCATTAACAGATTTAGAAAAAAAAAATTGTCTGCAAAAAATGCGCAGTTTTCACAATAACATTTTTTGATGCCAATCGATCCTGTTTCTTATAGGGATCAAAAAACTGTATTGGCTCAACTGAGGTTTGAGTACTAGAAAAGTCAGAAATCGCAAAAAACTTTTTCCATACTTTAAGAAGGAATTAAAATTGCAATTTACTTTTCCATGATGACTAACCGAAACTAAAAAAAAATTTTACTTCGAACGAATTATAATTTTATTTGTCAAAAAGCTTGCTTTGTGCATGTAGAAAAATTACCTCAAATATTTTTAAACTTTCAGCCTTGTAATGGGAAACGTTAAAAAACACTGAAGACACACAAACACTTAAAAAAACAACACTTTCCGTCACAGAAGTCAGAAAACGCAAAAAACTTTTGTATGGAAAAAGCTTTTTCAAAAGCAACAATTTTTGTTCTCAAATCAAATAAAATTATAACGCGTATTCATTCGAAATTTGAAATACCCTTTTGTTCTTTATTTTTGGCCAGTCTATCCAAAAGTAGGTTGGAGTCTCATTTCCTACGAAATGTATGGGAAAAGTTTTTGCATTTTCTAACTTTTCTAGTACTCAAACCAATAGAGTTGGGCCAATAGAGTTTTTGATCCTTATAAGAAACAGAAAATATTGGCATCAAAAATAGTGTTTGTGAAAACTACCAATTTTCTTGCTGACTGTATTTTTTTTCCAAATCTGAATTCTGGTCAAAATGTCTCAAAAAGTTAAGCACAGTCTCCTAAAACCGTGTTCCTGTAGCTGCAACGGTTAAGGTAGCTAGCTGCCCTTATTGCCCCATCTCAAAAATCCACGTTCATTTGTTAACGCATTCAAGGACACTGAACGAGTCACAATATAAGTTTTATTGTTATAACGCCTATGCGTTTAGTGTCCCTCTAAGCGTTAAAGATAACATAATTTATATCACTCTCATGCGTTTAACAGTGGCTGACTGTCCAAGTCATTTTAAGTAGAGTTTAGAATAATTTTAAAGATTATTGTGTAGATGGATCGCATCGTAACTTTCTACGTAAATAATTTAAATATTAAATTTAGTCGATATAGAAAAATACTGGTATGGGCGATAATTCTACAGTGATATTATTGCTGAATTACCATTAGGGCCCATACATGTGTACCAGAATTCCACCGCATTATACATTATCTACAAATATAAACGAAATCTAACTCCAAGGTCATTCTAACTCAAGGTCGTGTTAAAAAATGTCATAATATTTTAAGTTGCGATTTCGATTCAGTCTAAAATAATCTGCCAATTAGATATAGTTTGCACTCCCGTACCTTATATTAGACGTAGTTTGCACTTATTTATGTGTAATACTTAGGTTATCTAAATATTATTAAGAAGTTGTAGAAAATGTGTAGTTATGTATGTAGATATTTATTAGACATTGATAAATTAATAAAATTATGTAAATGATGTTGCATTTTATTTTTTCCTTATTCGTCAATTACAATTTTTTATAAAAGTTTATGTGACACAGACTATTAATGGCTATGAAAGAAGATTCTGACTCTGAATGTATTTTTTCTCTCCTGAAGCCCTACTGAAATAAAACTAAGTGATACTCCTAGCACTGCTGCAAAATCAAGTCTTTTTCTTGAGCAGACTAAGGGCCGGTGCTCACTGGCGGCACGGTACGGCAAGGGATATAAGCGACAATTAGAAATATAACTTATAAGTATGACAGTAAAATCGAAATCGGCGATGCCGCAGTATCCTTAGGCATGCCGCGGCATGCCACTACGTCTTTAGGCATCATCATTGAAATTTAAATTTTATTGTCTTAAACAGTGTGCTCATGTTTTCGGGATTGTAAAGATGACTACTAACTTAGTCCATTTGGGCCAGTCCTCATTGGCGGCACGATATTTATGCGACGAATAGAAATGTAACTTAACATTTCTACTCGTCGCATAAATATCGTGCCGCCAGCCACCAAAACAGAATTTGCGAATGCTGAAAATCGCGTGTTCATTGAAAAAACCGGCCAAGTGCGTGTCGGATCACGAATAATGAAGAGTTCCGTAGTTTGGATGAATTTATCCCAAAAACAAACTTAACATTGTAGTTGAAAAACATGTTCTCCCATACATCGATATACGTCACGGTCAATTCTCCAACTATAGATGTAAGTTTAAAAGCAAAAAAAAAAAATCGTGTAATCAAACTAGAAATTAACGATTTTCGGACTTTTTCCTTCCTTTACATGTGCTGTGAGACCTTGCTTCCTGCCAAATTTCATGATTCTAGGTCAACGGGAAGTACCCTGTATAGGTTTTGATTTATTAGCGAGTATCTAAATATGTCGCATAAATGGCCGTATTTTTTTATAACGTTGACTTAGAAGCTTGATATTTTTAGAGTTTTAAGGGACTATAGACCTAGGTATTTGATATTAATTTCAACTTGATACCTCCACGAGTTCCTGAGAAAAAGGGTTTTGACAGACTGACGAACGGGCAACGAAGTGTTTCTATTAGGATTCCGTTATTTCCTTTTAAGGTACGGAACCCTAAAAATATTGGCGGAAATAAATACATCAAAATTAACCAAGAAGAGTTGTCCACCGGATTATTGATTATTGCAGCATTATGATTCTATAACCGTAAATCAATAAAACAAGTCGATATTTCCTATGAATCACCCAGGTAGCAAATTAGCAATATCATTTATTGCGTAACGGATAGTGAACTATTCCAAATACTTCACGACCCACATCAGAGTATCGAACAGAGTTCGAGACGCGATTCAAGAATATAACCCGTCATAGTGGCATTTTTGGTAAAAATCACTTTTTGTCATTTTCGTCACTATTTCAGCGTAATCTTTCATAGGAAAAACGCATTAACTATACTGATTACTAAAGTTTTCGAGTTACTCATTTAGAAAAATATGTAAGTAACGTTTTTAAGAAGATTATCGACGGGAAAAAATCATTATACATTTTACAAACCTGATATTTTTGAAAAATTGCCTGAACCTGATGTAAATGAAACTGAAAGTGCAGATCACGTTAAGCCTAATCGTCAATTTCAGATTATTTTAGTATCAATTTCATAATATTAATAAAACGTAAAAGTTTTGAATGTTATGTACTTATTTTGTTTTAACTTCATTCAGTACGTATTAAAACTTAATACCCGAGTAGCTTAAGAAAAGTCCTAACCAAAAAAAATCATTAAGTACATATTTTTAATTATCATCTAAACTAGTAATATATTGTTTCTTTTAAAACAATTTTTAGATGAACAGTTTAAAATAACTAGCTTTTATGTAAACGTCAATACATTTCGTCATCGTCATGACTTTTACCTTTAAACCAACGATATTGAAGTGTGTGAACCATGCTAGCAAAAACAAAAAGGAGTAAAGATAGGAATTATCGTCAAGCCTGTACTTTCATCGGAATTTAATTCCCGGATGGATCTTATTGATTACCAACCTCATCCGGATCGGGAATACAAGTGTATAATGGTATATCAGGACCATTTAATGAAGTTTGTGATACTCAGAGCACTCAATTCAAAACACTATATTTAGTTAAAAACTTTTTAGTAAAGTGGATTTCGAGTTAACAAAAGTTGTTCTATTTGTCCTTCATTTTATACTTAAGTACCTAATGTTCGTGGGTTTCTATATTATACTGAGGCATTGCATACATTAACTAGGCAGGATATGTAATAACAAACGATAAGTAAAATATTTTATACAATCCCTAGTCGAGATCGGCATTGTGTAGAATTACCAGGTATTCTATACAATGCCTAAATGATATCCTTTGCCGGTAATAAATATAGTACATTAATATAAATTGATGTCCCATTTTTTGTCTGTGTGAATAACCGCGGTGTTCTTCTGAACTGCGCAATGGATTTTGATGCAGTTTTAATCATCATTCAGACAATGAATCCTGAAAGGTTTATCTTCTAAATCTTGATGTTATTTCAAGCCTTAAAAACCATTCAAACCAGGGGCGTATCGCTAGTTTATTCATAATGCTGGTTCGTATGGTAGCGTCATCTGTGCTTCTTTATAAAAGTAGCTTCCACAATTCTCCACCCTTTTTTTCCATTTAATGAATGTTCGCTGCCTGTTGCTGCCCCAATGTTTACACCCCTGTTAGGCTCACGAGGGTAACTACTTAACTCCAGTTTTACAAGGAAGATGGCGTTCTTTAGAAATAGTCCACCTTTTTCGGTATAATAATAAAATGAAAATAAATATACTAAATACGAATTCATACTTTTGCTCGATCGATAATCAAAGAATTGCTGAAGGGACCACCAAACTTGATTTCGTACGATGTCGTTTCAAACTAAAAAGAGGCTACTGTCATGTCTGAAATTTCAAGATATCTATAATTACATTATGTAAATTCGGAGTAATATTTAATTGTTAATCTCATAGATTACAATATTTTTTTTTCCTGTTCTAATACATAAAAAAGGCAATGTGTCGCTTCGAATTGTTGCATGCTGTCGCGTTTATGTGTATAAAAAGTGCACGGACAATCTAAGATCGAATTAAGTTTATATTTTACGCGAAGATTAGAATGCATCAAAATTCATTTAATGACGATAGTCAATCAACACTTACCCCATTCCAACGTACCGTGATCACAATAGAAGCTAATTGCCAACTAAGTAACAATTGCCTTTGATTATGCAATGTTATTCTTGTATAACTAAACGCAGGCGCATCCCAGCTTCAGTTCATTAACTAGCTGACAGTAAACAATGAAGTACATTTACGTGATATTCCTCGGTATTATAGCAATTAATAAAATAAAATGTCATGTGACTGATCGAGCAAAAAATGTTGGAAGGAGTGAAACATTGACCACGCAATTGCCTGCAGAAAATGATACTCGAAATGTAATGTCTAAAGAAACAAGTGAGAAAAAGTATGAGTCTCCTAAAAAAGTGAAGGATAGTGAAAATAGTATTTATCTGGATGACGTGTTGTTTGCTATGAAGAATCAGAACTGGACTACTGAGGAGGAGCCTTGCTTGGAACATATTTACCGCCTGCTTTATAGTTTACAGAATTTTACTCTTTGGGCTGTTTGGGGTAAGTTATGTTTAAAGAAATTAAATTAAATTGTTTATTCTATAAATAGGACATCAGAATCAGTTAGCTGGTTAAGCGGTAAATAAATAAGCTAGCTGAGGTCGGCGTTTCCTATCATGACTACCCTGAGAAGCAAGGCCGCAACAAACTCAGAGTCCGTAGTCTCTTTTAAATTCCAGAGATAATTTTGGTCAGGCCATATGAGAACCATGTAGATTAGTCACACAGATTTGAGTGGACCTGTCCAGTCAGTGCAAGCATTTGTCAGTAATCGTAGAACTTAAGAAGCTCAACGACTCGACGAACAATACCAAAGAAAGGACATTTGGGTAGGCCAGTTTAGTAACTAGCTTATGTGTTAAATAACAAATATGTATGCAAACAAAACTTCTATTGAGAAACTGACAGTACCCTGTTACAGTAACTGAACGTAACAGAAATAGTTAAACTTATCTAGAGAACAAGTTTATCAATTTTAGTAAAAGGTAAATCGGTGTGAAAGTTTTTCTTGAATTATTTGCGCACTAACAAACAGACATAGAGAGCGCGTGGCATTTTATAATATGCAGGGAATAGATAATACTAAAGTAATTAGAATCGGCTTAGTGGGACATCGTTTCAATCACTATCTTAACCTACAGAATGGGATGCCCAAGCGTCAGAGCCACAAGGCCTTCTATTCGGGAACCGATACCAACTTGGAAACTTCGACCAGTGCATGAACGCACCCTGGGCTAAGACCCACCCGGAACTGAAGACCAAGTACTGTCTAGCTGAGATCGTTCTAGAAAGAACTGATAAGAATGTGAGACGAAGAGTTGAGAAGCCGTACTACCCTTATCAATCTGCGTTGGATTTTATTGAGGTAACATTTCTCCCTAATATCACGCAAGGATTTCTCCTGTATTGATGCATTTACAGATACAAGTCTTAAACAGCCGTACTCGAAACCACTACCTGTATGTGTGAGCCTTACGAAGGCTTGTTTCTTGTGGGAATTAAAATCTCGACCTCTTCACTTTTTACGTCCTTGTTTACGGATCTATTTACCTAACGCATCTATTGAACCCATGGACTTACGAAGAGTTCGATACAGTTAATTAACAATTATAGACTGTGTCAAAGATGCTATGAGTTTAGTTGAGGATATTGCTTTATGCAGGTCTATGCACTTTTGGCGAGAGCTCGTATGATTGCATTGCGTTGTTAATAAACTACAAAAGGATACTACTGCACTTCTTGAGTCACCTATTTTACGTCAGTAATCACGTAGTACAAGATTACGACCTATCTACTAACAATTTACACTACAACACAATTTCTTCGAATATATATGTAAATATCGCATGTTCTACGTTTAATTGAAATAAGTAAACAATAATGCTGTCTGCTAATATGGCTCGCAATGTGGAATGTGAATATTAATCGCTATTAATAATAAAAAACATGAAAAATACCAGTAATAACATAACATTTGTAAAAGATTTAGCGTAGCACTTTGCTACGAAACGCTACGAAACCGTAGCACAAAATTAAATGCTTTAGAGTTAGAGAGCATTGTGTTTGTGTTATATTGGCAATATTTCTATGTTCTATGTTATAGGGTTTGGTTTCCGCACTTATTCCGTCAGGTGGACTATTGTGCGTAATATTTTTGAGGAAATAAAAATACCGTGTTGTTATGCCTAAACCGTGTACTACGAGTATAATGTTGCTTCTTGTCTTTTTTTGGGTAAAGCTCGTAGCGAAATCATATTAACTTTTCATTTCCGTCAAAGAACTTTAAACTTCTGAAGTCGTCTTCACTTCTTTCTACCTTTAATAATCATAACTGTGATATACTGTCTGCTTTACTAATCATCCGTAATTAGTTAGGTACCCCCTTTATTTTTTTCGACTTTACCTTACTTTTGTACAGACACAAGCATAAATACATCTCAATATTATAAATCTAAACTCACATGCACTAAAATCTAAAGTAACAGAGTGGCTGCTCCTTAAGGATTACTCTTATACGGAGTCTTTACTCACCTATCTTG
This sequence comes from Agrochola lota, assembly GCA_947364205.1. NCBI lineage: Eukaryota > Metazoa > Arthropoda > Insecta > Lepidoptera > Noctuidae > Agrochola > Agrochola lota. The sequence continues at coordinate 9,970,447 of OX376235.1, read as the reverse complement.
TATAATACACACACATACACACACACACCACTCACACACAACATACAATTCCACTCTTGTTTACCATACAGTAGAATGACACTGTCCACTTGAGATAAGTTTTTGTTGATTATTGACCGTAAACTATCTCTTAAAATACAGGTATACCCTAGCTTAAGAGGTAGAGTATTATTCTTGTACATATTTTGTAACTTAAACTACCTTTAAATGTATTTCTAAATCAAATATCAAACTGTTTTTCAAACTCAGCAGGTTTTTTTTTTCGATAAATAAAGATTATTATTATACACAATTAATTTTAAATCGTTCTGGAGCCGAAACACAGTGACTCCAGACGATTAATAGGTACTATTAGCATTGTTATTGTTTTTTTAAGACATCTAATATAGAAGTTAGAAATTTATCACTTTTATTCTGTCATTCGAGTTAAATCTTAGTAGCGCTTCCACTATTTCATTCATAAACGCAAGATCGTACGCGATCCGCTCGGTGATGACGTAGCGCGGCACAGCTGTGCGTGTGCGAGTCAGTTGACAGCGCACTCGCTTGGGTCAACGGACGTTGGACGAATAACCGGCTGCAAGTAAATACCTGCAACTAGGTATTTCATTTTTGGTACGATAGGTTGGTGTAAGTTCATTCGCCTCCGTTATCTCTCGTTTGTATCGGAAGCACGGCACGGTGTTTACCACTATCATCTCCTCGTCAACGAGAGAAAATAATTGAAATTTCATTCACCACTCTCGCATCACGAAATCACTAGTACTCGTACCTTTTCAACTAGACACGACAAGTACGCTTGGGAGTTGTATTTAAGGCCTTGAATCGAGTGTCGACCAACCGAGCTAATAGGTACTTAATAAGCATACCTACCTATACCTATATTTATGATAAATAAAAAGAATACTGCCTACACCAATTTATATGCGACAATGCTTGCTTGCGGCCGCGGCGCGGCGGCTTCTACAAAGGCAGGCAATGTAAACAGAAAAAATGAATCGTTTTATCTGTCGAATAGAGTTTATAAGTTGGTGGTGCTTTTTTGTATGAAAATATTGGACCGAATTAAGACTTTATTTTTATGCACTTAACCGCGGAATTCGGTTGTGCATCCTTGTGAAGTCCGGTCGGACACTTCTCAGAATAATTTTAGTAAACTACGTACCTACTTACCTTGTACCTAGTTTGGTGAAATTTCTATTTGTTACCGTTTACGGTTAAGAAATAAAGTCTGAATTCGCTTTTCGTATTTTTATTTGTGAACCTATTTATCTATTGTGTATGTGTTTTTATGATGTCTGATCGATGAATGGATTTTTCAATGGGTACTGTTCGCAAGTGTTGCCGTTCGTCGATACGTTTTACACACATATGCATTGATCGCAAGGAAGCGTTACTTCGGGTTCTCATTATTTCACAAAAAAAACAAAATAATATAATAGATTTTTCGGGTTTTTTTTAAATTGTAATTTATTGAAAATAATAGTCCCAATCGTTTCGAGTTCGATGATCGAGTTTATGGCTTTTGGTTCCAGAACGAGCTAAAATTAACCGTGTATTATAAATACCGTGTACTTACACAAACTACAAAAGCGATTTTCTCGTGAAATAAGGATTGCCACATTGAGAAAATATTTATTTCATAATAATGATATGGTTAAGTATGGTTTCGAGAATACCACGTTCGTAAGTGCGTTTGTGCGTGTATAATCTCGCGTAAGTGTGAGGTATTTATTCTCGTGATTGTACTTTGCTCTAAGCATGAGGTCCCACACCAAGCATAGCCAACACAAGACCTTGTACTGTCTTATTTTCTTATCTAGCACCGTCCACCTCACACTCGTCCTCTAAACGAGCTGACATGGGGCGCATGCGTGCCGTCAACGTGTGCGCCGCGTACGGTGGAACGGCTGCTGGGGGTTATGCTCGCGCGCAGCCACCTCGGCGCGGCCGGCATGAGAGCCGACATCAGGGTCACTGAACCCTGCCAGAGTGGCGATGATGAGAGGGAATATGATGCGCTGTTCTACGCCTTCTTGTAAGTAAACACGGTATATTATTGAGAAATATAATATTATTATATGATCTTATATAAAAATATAATATCATGATCAATGAGCAACAATATATTTAATAGTAAATGATTATAATTTAATAATAATGTATAACTTATATGATGAAGATTATACTCGTATTATATTGAAAAGAATATTTGTTTTATTATTCATAACCAGGGTGCTTTCAGGTTTCTTGCCGGACTACCGCCATGGGATCTGGAGGCGTAAGTCCTCGCGCACATGTGGGAGTTGCGCGAGGAGGCGAAACGCCGGGGTGTAACTCCGCTGCCGCAAGAAATCACCGCACAGCGGACAGAGCTCCGGCGGGATCTCATGGCGGCATGGAGAGTACGATTGTCGCAACCCAGCGCTGGGCACGCCACAATTGTGGCGATAAGTCCCCTCTTTGAGGAGTGGCTTGAGAGTCGCCACGGCGTCCTCACCTTCCGCCTGACGCAGGTCCTCACCGGACACGGCTGTTTCGGGAGGTTCCTGTTCCGCATAAGGCGGGAGGAAACGCCCGGGTGTCACCACTGTGTGGATCGCCCGGAGGATACGGTGGAGCATACGGAGGAGATCTGCCCGGCTTGGGCGGGGCACCGCCGTGTCCTCACGGAGGCGATCGGCGGCGGCGATCTCTCGCGTCCGGCCCTGGTTCAGGCCATGGTTCGGAGCGAGAGCGCATGGGAGGCCGTCACCTCCTTCTGCGAAGCAGTTGTGTTCGCGAAGGAGGAGGCGGAGCGCGCGAGGGAGATGCAAGCTGCACGCCCTCACGGCTCTAGTCGCCGCAGGAGACGCCCCGGGCGTCGGGAGTCGAGAGCCGACTTCCGGCCACCGTAGGCGCGGGCTTGCGGACGGTGAGCAATGGGCAGCTCGCCGTCAGATAAGGACCAGGCCCGTGTCGACGGCGCGTTGTGTTATACGCGCGCCTCAAAGAGATGTCAGCACCAACCGACGGGGTCGAAAGACCAATGCCTGCTCACATGTTTACGGAACCAGCTTCACTTCACTGTTGACAGCGCTCTGTCTTGGTTTTTTATTTGGTCTGAGGGTCGATCCATCAGGTTTGGCCGTCCATGGATACTCTTCAGTGCCTCGGAAACCACACTAAGCCGTTGGTCCCGGCTGTCATTCGTGAATCTTTGACAGTCGTTACAGTAAAAGTCTGACACACCCTCTTGCTCTGCCCAGAGCGGGAGAAGTCATTTGATGATTTCCCAACCTCAAAAAAAAAGGGTGCTTTCAGGCTGTTATCAGAGGATTTTTTTATGCATACGCATTATTTGAAATTAACCTGTTACGTACAAGATGCGCTCTATACGCTCTGTACATTGTACTTTTTTTGTTGTTGAATCTGGAAGGTAAGGATTATTAACCATCTACTTCAATATGTAAAAAGTTAGCAAACCGCCCAATGTTACAGGAACACAATTTGATTAAAGATTTGGATCAGTAACTAACGAAATTATCTACTCTTTTACAGCGGTGTGATGGGAACGATAACAGTGATTTCTCTTATCTGCACATATTTGAATTGTCAAAAAAAGGAATTGGACCCAGATTTCAGAAGTAAGGCCAATATATAAGTTTAAATAAAAAATAAAAAACACAAAAAAAAATATGTTAACGAACAAACTTAATTGGAGAGTTTTTAAGTTAAGTGTGTTAATCTTTTAGAAGCAGGCTTCATCGAATCATTCTGTCTGAAAGAGAATGCTCTCGATCTCCTGCGAATGAAGAAGGAAGGCATAGAGGTGTTCTACGGTATTCGATTCTTCACGATATGTCTTATAGTGTTGGACCATCAGATTGGAATCAACAACTCGGGCCCGATAAGTGATGGGCTGACGTCTGATCAGGTTCGTAGCAATATTTTATTGTCGAAGTTGTTCGTTGGAATTTATTATAAATATTATGAACATAGTTTCAATGTTATGGTTGCTTGAACAGTCTGCTCTGCAAGCCGACCAGTCTGTTGCCATCAATGGGTTGGATGACGTAATTACTGTCTGACAGAAATTATAAAACTACCCTTTATAGAAAATTAGCTTAATTCCTGCTAAATAAATTTTTGTGCACGGCATGAATACCTTTTACTATTAAATGCTAACAGGAGGTTCAAACACCACTCGGTCTGCTTATACTTCACGACGATCTCTTCGTGGACACATTCTTTTTACTATCGGGCTTCCTCACCATCACGAATATTGCAAAATTCAAGAGGATGCCCAATCCCCTGTTTATCATCCTGAAGAGATACGTACGGTAAGTTCATGTAAAAAGTTATACATTTTTGTTTAGGTTTTTCATAATCCATTTACTCGTATTAAAAACGTTGTTCGTTGGTAAGCGCGTCACTTCAGAATGGCTGGACTAAATTGGGAAATTTTTGTTTTAAATTGTTCGTAATAGTCCGAATCCAGTTCCTACAGGACTACCAGTTTAAAAAGTAGCTGGGAATGTTTTTTTTATTTTAATGTTATCTGTTTTTTTTATATCTACAAAAAAGTCACTTTTTCGTTTTTGGTACAATTTTAAATTTTCAAATTTTATTTGTATTTTTTCACTAACAACCCTTTTATTAAAGCAAACAATTAAAATCTGTATTAAATTACGCTTCTATTGATATAAAATATGATACATAAAAAGTGTTAAACATAAAATAATTACTAGAAATACCCTTGTTCCTTATACTTTGTTGAGTAGTGTATTTTTTTACTTCAAAAAGGTTGCAATAGCACTATTTTTATGTAGGCTGATTGTCAAAACTGAACATAGCAGGCCACGAACAAGCTCTATACAGATTTAAAAAAAGATTAAAACTTTAATGGCATCCCTTATTTTTTGCCGAAAAATTACCAGTCCAGCGCTGACATTAAAAAGTTTAGATTAGTTTTTTTTATTGTATCTACTGGCCGGTACAGGTGTAAAAAAATAGAAAAAGCCGTATTATTTTGTTAGATGAATAAAAAACAAAACGCTTTGACATTGTGTTGACAATGAAATAGTTAATTTAACTATTTTAACGCATGCCTTAATTTAGTGATTTATAATTTATTTCGAAATTAATTAGTATCCACTCTTGATATCATTTCAGTTTATAATATATACACACCTCATTATTAATTATACATTCGAATAGATTGGTGGTAGCATTCGCCGTGGTAATATTCTACGTGTGTGCGGTGAATCCTTACACGGGCACTGGCCCACTGTGGAACAGGGCCATCGCCCATGACACAGAACTATGTCGCAAGAACTGGTGGGTTAACCTAGTCATGCTCAACAATTATATCGACACGGAAAATATGGTGAGTACTTGTACCTTTAATTTTAGTAGCAGCTGCCCACTGAGCCCCTCAAAACCACAAACTTGTGATCAAAGGGCAGACACCCCGTCTAGAATCCCAGGCCGATTCCGGGCCACTGTAGGCACGGGCTTGCGTACGGTGAGCAAGGGGTAGCTCGCCGTCCGATAAGGACCGCCCGGGTCGACGGTGCGTTGTGTTCCACGCGCGCCTCAATGAGATGTCAACACAACTGACGGAGTCCGCTAAGGCCGATGCCTGCCAGGGTCGCGGGAAAGTCCGAAAGGGATAACGTGACCCCTGGCAACACAGAGGCAACTGTAGCAACACAGGTGGGTTTAAGTTAGGTAAGAGTCTGCCACGCCCTCACCGCTCGCTCACTCGCCCACTCGCTCCGCTCAGAGCGGGAGAAGTTATTTTATAATTACCCAAACCAAAAAAAACCGGCCAAGTGCGTGTCGGACCATGCATAATGTAGGGTTCCGTAGATGGGACGAGTTTATCACAAGAACAAACTTAACTTTGTAGTTGAAAAACATGTTCTCCTTCTCTCTCAAATTACAACTTTCTAGTACAGTAGTACTAGAAAGTTTCTAGTGTAGTAGTACTAGTTTTCACGTCGATGACCCAGGTGACACCCTGTATAGCCAGTATCCACTTTCAATTAGGTGGAACGTCTGTATGATTATCAACTCCCAACTGTTCATTCATTCATTTTAAAATAATCAACTTTTTCTCAGTGCATAGTTCCATCATGGTACATCCCGTGTGACTTCCACTTCTTCGTGGTGACTGTCCTGATATACTGCGTCTACAGAAGCCTGCCTAAACTGGGTCTCGTCATCGCAGCTGTAGTGACGGCAGGAGCTCTTGTATTACCAGGCGTCGTCAACTATATTTATCAACTTTCTGCGGTTCAGCTGTTTACTTTTGAGTAAGTAATTTTTTATAGTTTATACGCAAACTTTGACAGTGTAACTAATGCCTGTTCCAAAAGTATGTAACGAAAGTGTAAACAAACCATGTTTAGGTTAAATTATTACGCAATTACTCCTAAAGGGAAGTAGTAACATATTCGATTTAGATAGAAACGTCTAGTTTTTTAAATATTATTGACGTGTAAAAGTGTTTGTATAAACTTATTTCCAGAAAATAAAATCATTTCATTTCATCATTCATCTGGATTTGGAATGTTAGGATTATTTAATCATTGTTGGAGAAAGTGGTGAGATATAAAGTTAAAACCAACCAAGTAACTTCAAGTTAAACGACAATGGAAAAATCATCGATGAAAATTGAGGTTATAAAAAATGAACCTCAATTGTCAAATGAAAAACACGTTTAAGTTGATTTAACGTTAGAATTTCGGATTTAAATATACAAATAATCAAATCAAAGTATTCAATATGTGAGTGGCACTATAAATTGGCGATCCACATGTACATTTTATGATCCATTTGTTTACATTTTCATCCGACACTTTTGGAACAGACCGCTTTTGTGGAGAACTAGAACCATACTTATGTTAACTGACAAGCAGCATGATTATTTTCTGGTTTGAAGAGTGAGATTACAGTGGAATAGCAACGCACCTCCGATGTCTCTGGTAGTGCAGATGGTGTATAGGCGGAGGTAACCATCACTTATTTACCATTAAGTGGGCCGTCTGTGTGCTTCTTGCGTGTTTGTGATTCAAGATCTTTGAACTATACATAATAGTAGTAACACTCGTAAGCTATGATTATGTTTGATGTAATTATTTTGTAAGATTATGATCTATCATACAACTTTTCAAACGTTGAGTATGGTCAAGATGATTTTCCTTAAAGAGTTGAACTACTTATTACAGGGCAAGGTACTAGAATGTTGTTTGTTATGATTTTGTTACCTACACTGGTAACAAAATTATAACATAGAACTGAATGACATCTGAGCCATGTTGTAGTTTGCCTTATTACACATTAAATTTCAATAAAGACAGTACCCAACCCTCCACACGTTGAATTTATTCCAATACAAGTCATGTGCTCGATGGGTTTTCCCATCGGCAAAAAATGACGAACTTCCAAGGAAACTTTGGATGTACCATTGATATGTACTAACGACATAGTACCTCAATGGGATTTACCTATTCAAAAGTCTTTCCTTAGTGCTCACCTTCATTTTAAAAGGAACACTAGATTGTGACTCATATGCACTAGCGAATTACCGCGGGGGCGGCTAACCGCGCGGCTCGAGGCTTTTTCATTTTTTTATATGCAACCGCTTATGGTTGTACGCACTTCAACCGCTAGTGCGTAAAACCTAACATTTTATTTCATTCATTGATGGACAACGTTGTCCGTCGGTGAATGAAAGAATTACAGATTTTTTATAAGGAAAAATAGTCGATCGAGCAGTACTTAGTATTACTACAGTGTAGTCGGGGTTTTGCCGACTTCCTGCTTATATTGCGTTAACGATTGCATCTTTTCTGTCGATTGTAAATGTATAGGTACCTTCTTGCATTGATTGTAATATTATGGCAATCACAGTGAAGTATAGTTCAATACACCATGGAAAAATCTCAAGAAGTTTTCCCTATAACTTGCTTAGCGTGTCTTCCGCCATTACCCTGCATCATTTGAAGCAATTAATGTTTATCTCTATTGCGCTTCATTAGTAGTACGATACAATTATTGATGATTAATTCAATTATTCAATTATTGATTGTACTATTTTGTTAAGATACTTCTTTGAAATTTAATTAGTTCGTGAAATGACTGAGGAGGTGACGCGTGAGTTGGTGTCCAAATTCATAAAGGTGTTCTTCCGAAAAATTCAAACAGCAGCGGCACGTCGAGTCGCTGTATCTATCATTGCGATTGGGCGGCAGTGCCGTTTGCGGTTTGCGGATGCGGGCATTTTCGGGAGCTCTTAAACAAGAACGTTTACGGAGGAAATACGGATAGAATAAATAAAGTGCTACGCTAACGTAACTTCCTTGATTCTTGTATAAACACAGACACACCGGACCTTCTACAGATAAGACCTGTGATAAGTACCTAGTAAAGTAATGACAAAAAAAAAACTGTAGAACGAAATGAATGTGAAATTTACTGCATAATATTGGCATTATTCACATGGAAAGTAAATAAACATAAAAAAATCTAATTAAAAACTTAATATTGAGATTATTTTCCAAGTAATATGAGAGAAGTACCTAGGTTAATTTCCAACTGAATGTGACGCATCCCTAGTTTCATCACGGAGGATTTCCTCTGCCATTGTTCTAATGAATGTATCGTTATCTAGTACGATAAATCAATTTGCTCCATTACCGTTATCTGGAAAACATCTTGATGTACACAACACGCATCAAGCGGCAGTGGAAACTTCGTATCATTATGTCTTTAGTCTTACATCTATAATTATGCCATTGTCATTTCATAATTTCACAGGACTTCGAATCGAAACAGCTACCAATTATATCAAAATAATAATTATTACTTCTCCCACAGCGTAAATCGCTAAAATCCTCGGAGAGATTATGAAAATTTAGTCTCGAGGAAAAATTCACAAATCACAACCTAATTACATAATCCACGAAAAAGTTTTTTTTTTCAATTCAAAAAGTCAAAATCATGGTTACTATCCATTTTAAGAACAAAGTAATTACTAAAAGACAATCTAGGAAACACTCTTCGTATTCTCTTTGTCCTACATTAATGACTTTATATCTCCTATCCACCAGATTCATAATGAACCCTCGTGGTAGCAGAGAGTTCAACGTGGCGTACATAAAGAGTCACACTCGGTACGCCGCCTACCTCGTTGGTTTTTACAGCGGGTACCTATTCGTCACATATAGCAGTAAAGGCAATCTGAACAGGATTAGACAGGTGAGGTTAAGACAGGTTACAAGAAATATTTCAAAACTTATTGTTAACTAGCTGCGTCCCGCGGTTTCACCCGCATAAGGCTGCAACTGTCCACTGTAGCGGAGAGGAGAGGAGCGGTGTAGCGGTGTGCCAATATTAACCAATGGAATTGCATAAAACCTCCGCTCCGCTTCAGTGGACACGGATTTGCCAACTAGTTTAAAAATTCATACAAAACCGGGAAGCGGAGCGGGGAAACGGAGCGGAGAAGTGGAGCGGGGAAGCGGAGAGGCGATGCGGAAAAATACGTGAACTCGGTCTAGTTCCACACAGTCCGCAACACCGCTCCACTACCTCGTTCCGCACAGTCCATAACTGCGCTCCGCTACCTCGCTCCGCATCAATGGACAGACACTGTCCGCAACTCTACTCCATTCGGCTGCCATTCTCCTCTCCGCTGCCTCACTCCGCTTCAATGGACAGGCAGCCTAAGTCTCGATTCCGTGGGAATATCGAGATAAAAATAGTATCCTTTGTCCAGGTTATGGTCTACCCATGTGTTAAATCCGTTCAGCTGTTTTAGCGTGAAAGCGTAACAAACTCACTTTCGCATTTATAATATTAGTTAGGATTCCACCCCGAGACACGGTTTGCTGCGACAGCTAGCGGCTACCACAATTGACAGCCGCTGCCAAAACTTATACCCTAATTTTGTTCATAATTTATTTTCTTTCTTGGAAATCACAAAACTTTGCTGTCGGTTAAACCTTTGGTAATTTTATTGCCGAAGCAAAATTTGCAGACAACGTTGCCATTCATATTTTATGGCTAGAGGTGGTTGAAGTTGTACCTTTGCTCATTCAGATCAGCCCATAGCAATCCCCTGCTGGATATAGGTCTCTCCAATAATTTCCTCATTTAACGGGATTTTTGACTACTATCGTTCAGCTCCTACCAGCCAGTCTTGAGAATTTTTGTTCAGTCACTGTCTGATACCTGTCAAAATAACCACTACCTTTCCAGAAATGGTCAGTCCTCGGTACATGTGTCGCCCTGACACTGATGTTGGTGGTCATGGTGCTGGGCAGTACGTTCCTCTGGCGCACCTACCATCCGCTAGAGGGCGCGGTGTACGCCGCACTCAACAGACCTGCGTGGGCGTGTGGCGTCGCTCTACTAGTACTGTGCTGTTCTTTTGGACATGTTCGTGAGTAATTGACAATCCTTTATGTACTTCTATGACTCCTGATGGCAAAAATAAGTCTAGGGAACTAAAAAGCATATTCTGTAAGGCTCCACATATTTATAACAAGCTACCAGTAAAAAAAAAAAAAAAATTGTTTTATTTTTTAAATCATTAAAGTATTTTACTTTGACAAAATATTTTATTACTCAATTATTGAATATTTTGAAGACTAAACAAAACCAACCTTCTTTTTTACCACATGATGTACCTATTCCTTCCTTATATATTTCCATATTTCCCTGTATTTATTAGAATACTTGTTGTACATAGTTTAGTTTTTTCTTTATCCTATCCATGTTAGAATATTCTTTGTTTAAATTTTGACCTTTATTTGTTAATCACTTACTATATTCTACTCTTTTCTAAATTCTAAGGTACAAAGTTAAACAGACACAGATTAAAATATATAATACTTTTTTAAATATCTGAAATAATTTATTCTAGAATCCTACTCAGAAATCATATCTTTTTAATTATTGATTAATTACGATGCAATCTTTACCACTCCACCACTCATAAATCTATTCCATTTCAGCGCTAGTGAAGTCGTTCCTGAGCTGGTACCCGTGGGTACCTCTGAGCCGGCTCTCCTACGGCCTTTACTTAACGCACACCTTATTCATCACACGAGGCGTCTTCATCACCAGAAACCCGCAGCACAATGATTACTTTGAAATAGTAAGTCTCAATTTGACGGATAATAAATTGATAGGTCACTACAGTTACCAGTTGGTATCTACTGACTGATAAAAGAACCTTTCACTATCCTCCTAACCTATCTAGAAATTACTGAGTTTTTATATATAATTCATCCATTTTAGTCATATTAAAATAATTTGGCTCTAATAATAATCTTACTTTCAAAATAAAGTAGGTAAAACAAAGATATATATTATTTTACAGTTGAACTCAACAGTAGGCGTAATATTCTGGGGCTGTGTGGCCGCTCTTCTACTTTGGCTATTAGCAGAGGCCCCTGCTAACAAACTACTTGCCCTGTGCTTGAGGTATTTATTAATTTATTAAAAATAATGTTAAATCAAATATATAAAATATATTAAAAATATAATAAATAAATAAATGTATTCAATAATAAAAATAAAAAAAATGTATCGAGGTGCAAATACAATCTCGATACAATTTTTTATTTTTTTGGAACTACATATCTTAACTATTTCCCAGGACCAAGAAGATACGAGTAATGAATCAAGACGCGAACCCGGTCAAAGTGAGCTCTAACACAAGTATGAGCACTGTGCCATCGAGCAGTGGGCATCTGAACGATAACTTACCAGACACTATATATTTCTCGTCTAAAATATGAAAATCAGTTCTACAATGTTCTATTAAAAAATTGATTCTTAATTTATCATGCAGTATAGGAGTTTGTTAAAAATTTATACGAATAAAGTAAAGAGAAAATAATTTCCAGATAAAATGCGAAATGTATTATTATGTATGACCGTAGATTTTAAGATAACACATGTTATAACTATATTTTTACATATTTTTCTTCCATGCTTAATTGCTGGTCAAAGATATCATGATTTTATGTAGTCACTGGATTAATATAATAAGGAAAACATAAATTTTTCGTAAGTGAAGTGCTTTGAGCTTTGCTTCTTAAGTGTTTATATTGATACCGTTGTAAATTAAATCGTTTATTTATATAAATATGAAGTCAAAATTAAGAGTGATTTATTCAAATAGGCTGAGAATCAGCACTTTTCGAATTTCAAAATTACATAAGACAGTCCCTCAAAACGATCGCCCTTCACCACTTCCTAGTGCTTTAGCTAGGAAGAAGTGGCGCAACAATATATAAAAATAATTCACTCCCGGTCACCTGAACCGAGACACCCTGCATATTTTTGTTTAAAGGCTTTAATTATGGTAGTAGAAAGAAAGAAACATTCTGTGATTTCTTGAACTCACTGACTTATTAGTATTACTTCTTAAAATGTTAGGAATATCGTATAATTTTACAATGTTTGTAAGTATGTGAGCACCATGTATCTATCAGATAATTAATTTATCATTAATTTCAAGTCATTGCTTCATTTTGCATTCTTTTTTACCTTCCGTGTTCACAAATAATTATATAATTAATGTGTACAAAATATTGTAAAATCATTTTGAAAGAGTAACGGTGGAGTTTCTTGCCCATTCTTCTCCATACGAAAACTACCTTTTGGAAGGGGCAACTAGAATCAATTCTATTTTGTGTAATATTGACACTCGTGCCTTTTATGTGCCTAATTGAAATAAATTATTTGACTTTGACTTTGACAAAAAAGTGGTTTTGAAGCCAGTCACTCGATTAAAAGTTAGTTTTTAAAAAGTTTAGTAAAATCGCTATCTAATTACGCAACACATTTTCGATTTGCAATTGAGTCAAATTGGTTTCGTTTGACTAGAATTGCTTTCAATTTACAACTTTTGAAAGCAATTCTAGTCAAACGAAACCAATTTGACTCAATTGCAAATCGAAAATGTGTTGCGTAATTAGATAGCGTGTGTTGCGTTTTGAATACAAACAAAAACTGTTCAATTGCAATAAGTCTTTTTGCGTTTCTCAGAAGCTCGTTTCTAAGTATGGCATTTTTTAAGAAAAATATACATAGAGAAAACGTTTTTTAGCAACTTGTGTTACCTCGAAGAGGACTTACGACGGCCGTTATGCAGTTCGGCATGTTTGTAAATTCTCCCATGCTTCCAAGATGACAGTTTTCAGCTTCTGCAAAGTTTCTGGAGCTGATTGGTTAGCTGGAACACGCCTCTTCAGCTCAGCCCAAAAGTGCTCTATTGGATTTATATCGGAACTTCTTGCTAGCCATACCATTACTGCGATACTAACCTCATGCAGGCATCTCGATCAATTCTTGCAGTGTGCGTCCTTGCATTATCATGCCTAAAAATTAAATCGTGCCCAGAAACTCAGCATATTTTATCTCATAAGCTTCTAGGCATTTATGAATGTATCGGTTGTTATTTCGTGGCGGTAACCGTTGTCCCGTCATAACCTCAAGGTCAGTTTGTTCGTCGGTGGAAATTCCACCTCGGACTGTCCATGACCCACCGCCATAACTCGCCTTCTATTCAATATTGCTGAAAACGTTCTGCCTGTCTTTGGTAGACTTTCCTAAATCCATCATTACCATACACACGAAGCCGCCAGTCTCCAGGTATGGATGGTAAATTCTTTGAACAGCAGAACGACTTACATGTAGTTGTTTCGCTTCGCTAAGCCCAGACTGAAGAAGTGCCACCGCTTGCACGGCTACTTCAGGTACAGTATCCATAATTTGAACGTCAAATGGATTGAAAAATAAGGAAAAACAAATCCGTTTTTTTTATGTTGAACAACAAATAACGAAACAACTAATCAAAGCTTGTTGCTTCAATTTAGGAGTCCGGGAGTGTATTTTATAAAATGTCTTTTTTTCTCAGCAGGTTCCAATCAAACACCATAATTACTAAGTGAGCACTAAAATATGTGTAATTATTTAGAAAACTACAAAAGAATACGTCAAGATAGTTATACCAATTAAGTATTTAATTATTAAGTAGGTTAGTGGATACTGCATTATCTACTTAAATGAATGCAGCCCTTACGTAGCGCTACGCCGTAGGCCCTACGCCGTAGACTGGTCTACAGCGTAGGCCTACTACGCGCTATGATTTTAATAATTTTAGTTACCCAGTAGTAAGTTTAGTATTGGTATGGTAGACCCGATTGCCAATAGTCAATGTACCCTATACCCTAGCCAGCGAGACAATAATAGCATTTCATCTGCATGTACTCGGCCTATCGAGGCCTTATTACATAAAGAGAGAAATGATGATTTCCTCGGAGTTTACTACAATATTGTTTTTCCAATACCACAGATATTTTTTTCGTGTGCAGTGTATGTTTAACGCCATCTATGTGTGAATTGCGTTACTGCTACGTGGAGCTGTTGTCTGGCCGTGAAAATAGTATCTAATCGGAGCTATAGATGGCGCTAACAGTTCTGAATCACATGGTACCGTATTAAGTTTTTTTTTTTTTTTTTATCCTTCCAGCCTTCCACTGTTTATTAGTTAATCTATTTTGGTGGTAAATTACTTATGCATTATATGTTACGATATTATAATTGTTTATTGCTTAGAAGTAAAATAAAACACAAATCGTAGCTACAACAATTTTGTACTACTTTCCAATAGTGTTGCAGAAATTAGTCAAGAACGAATGTTAAGGAGATATAGGATAGTCGCATCCTTAAATTACTTAAAATCTACGCGAATATTATTCACTACTAGGTCGAGCTGACTTCTGACGTTCAAATATTGTTAAATTACTTGAAATCTATTTCCCTAAGCGACTAAATATTATTATTTATTTGGAGCTGGATCGGCTTGCCTTTTTTACCTTTGATGTTGTCATATTATTGAATCTCTAATAATCCGAGATTTAATTTAATATTGTAGGATTATTATAGGATTTACCAAGTTTTTAGACTTATATCGGCTATGTGTATGCTTTCTTTTTATGTGATTTCCTGTTATTACAACACTAATTAGATTAAAATAAGAGTGTAATTCTTATATGTTTATCTATTAGTTAAACTTATAAGAGAAGTCTGAATGAGAATAAAAAACGTACTGTTTTTTTTTTTTTGTTGGTGCGTATGTTATTTTTTCACAAATACAGAAGTAATGTTATCTTTGGGTAGTAGTTAGTACCTAGTAATAGACATAATTATAAGTTGTGGTGGACAAACAGTTTTAAAACGGCCATTTATAAACGCACTTTAAAAATAATGTTTCACACTTTAAAATCTTTAGCTTTAAAATCAATTGAATGAACTATAAAAATAATGGTTTCCACTATACGAGTATATATATATATATATGTTTAGCTTATTATTATTCGTAATTTTGAACTGGGTGATATTAGGTTCTACTGGGTTAGGTTAGGTTAGGTTAGATAGACGTAATATTATTTTAAAGCCCTGATATACAATTGCTGTTTTCATCGAATTTACAGTGCTATTAAATACATCCCTTTTAAAACCCACTACCTGTCACTTACAGTTGCAATTTCAAAACCAGTCCTGTGTGACTTTTGAAATTGTAAAACCTCTTTTTAAAGAACTACTTCACATACAGGAAATCTAGACTTACCAGCCTGAAATCATCGCCACGCAGTGAGAAGCTCTTCTAATTGAATTATTCTAATTTAATTTGTGATTCGCTACAGACTGAAGTATTCATTATCGTTTACCTATGCAGCGGGCCGTCTATGTACACAGTACAAACATAAGTGCAGGTAATTCAACAATAGGAGATTACATCACTATGATGTTAGCATTATTTATAGATTTCATTACCTTCCGACGTATGAATTTACTCTGTCGATTTATAATTAAGTGCTGTTTCATGTTGCTATGCTGGATTATGTTAGGTTTCCTGCAATTTTCTGGTGTTTTCTTTTAGTAGTTGGTGACTTCACTTCGAAAATTGGTACACAACATGACACTTTGGAAATGGGTAGTCTAGCTTTCATAAGAGTGGCTGAGAAGTGTCAAATTCTTCGAACATTATATACTATTTAATTTTTTTATTTAAAGCCAATTTTTACATACCAACATATTTAGTACTACATACATACTTCAAATAAAATATAAGTATAGAGACGTATCTTGGGGAAGTAGATAATTACTAACCTGATCCGTAATCATTGTTCCCTGGTTTAAGAGGAGAACCTGATCAAGATACGACGAATTAATGTAGTTTAGAAGACCCTTAAGTATCAAGGGTCTCAGCGGATAAGTTCTTACACTGGCCCCTATCTACCTTTAGGGTTTTTTGGAAGATGGGTATATTTTAGCCACTGAAGTAGTTTAAACTTTTCTTCTCCTCAAGTGCTATCCATGCCAATACATTATTGTTTGTGTAGGTACTAGATTTAAATTCGTTATTTATTAGATGGCGTTGATGATCGATCATCATTTTGATTACTTAATTTTAGTAGGTAAGTTATTAAGTTATAAAAAATGTATACGTAGTTAGTACTGCTTCTTACAAAATTACGGTAGATTTGACACTTGACCTAATTTGTCCGTAATTACGTGGAAATTGAGGAAATATCAACAAAATACTACTAATTGGATTATTTATTTCATAAAAATGGTCATTAGCTGATAAGTACGTAAATAAAAAACATCGGTATTTGTTCTGATTGCGTATCGGCCCATTTCCTCTTGCCACAACAGTTTGAATTCATTTCTATGTTTACAAACGATTGATAAAGCTGAGAATCGCATTTTACCTACATGATTAGTAATATCTACAACAGCGTGCCAATGTCAACATCTGCTTATTTTCTATATCATTCGCCGGCGCAGCGCGCTGCGTCTTCGTACATTACTACATATTTGATTCCGAGAATGTGGTTAACTACATCATTTGACCTTATTAAAAATCTGGATCCAACTCCAGCAGAGCGCGACTGTGTTTGGCAACACAACAGCAGCGAACTCGGCGGCACATCATAATGACATAATTGGCAGGGGGGAGCGCAGGCGCGCGGCGGCGCGGGGGGGGGAGACGCGCGACGCATGCGCGGGTTTGACGGCCAAGGTCGAGGCCGAGCGACTCTGCCGCGCACCGCCGCGTTGGTAGGTTCTTCTCGCCCGGCGCCCTCTTTCTAGGAACAACTTCTGAGGGACAAATGCGCATAACCCGTCGCGAGTGCCATGTATCCCGAACCCCAGCACAACTATGGACTCAACGACAAAGGTAATTTCCATCATTTCCTAAAGAAATTCGCGACCGCGTTCCGTTTGATGCAAAAATCGATCAGTTGTGTAATGTTTGTAATCACGCTTTCCACCTATGTACGTATACATAGCGCAGCTCTCCGTTTGCGTGGTTTTGCACACTACGAATAAATTAGATGAACGATGTTATTCGATGCTAATAAATAATAACAGGAACTAAACGACATAGGTAACATTGCCGTAGGTAGTGCGAACAAATGATTTGTTCATTGCGCGAAATTGGTCAGCTCACCTTGCGCAGCGTCTCACGTCACTCGCTCTGCACGCTAATCGTCTGAGCAAACAGTTTTGACTTTGTTTTGGGAACTGAATTAATTATGATCACATTCAAATAAATCTTAATCCCACAAGAATGGTTAGACGTCGATGTTTGCTTCCACATATTAAACGAATACCCACTTTTTATGCAGCTTTTTGTACCGCCTGCTAAGTATCGTTAATGGTGCTGGAGTCAAAGTACTCGTAACAAATACCTGTTCTTATATGATATTTATTTCCATGTGTTTGATAAGTATTGGAAACTTATTGTTGTATTAATGAATTCCACTTTGTCAAATTGACAAAGTTGTATCCACTGCCGGCATTTTGTTATTTCGCTACATTATTCAAAAGCTTATGGTGTCTACGATATTTACAGCGCCCGTGGAGCTTGTATGCACAAGTTCTCAACCCCCAGTGGCCCTGGAACTGCCCATAATTTAACTATCAATATTTAAGGTCGCTTTTGAGGTAATCCCTTGTTTGTCTATGCTTACGGAGTTACGGTTTGCGTCATACATCTACGTCGGCACATAGGTAGGTATTGCCTTTATCCATTTTTTATTCACTTTACTTATGTAGGATAGGTAGTGCGACTAATTCTAGCGATATGGTTAACTGAAACTAGCCCTACGGGGCCTGCGGTTAGGTTTAGGTTTTTGTTTGAAAAATTAGAAACTTAGGTACCTTTGGGATTTAGATCAGTTAAAAAGATGGTTTGATAGTAATTTATTTTTAAAAGGAAGTGTTGTTTAACCTGAATGAGCTACATTACATAAATATAATCGATTTGGTTTCGGCAACTAATCAACAGAAAGAAGGATGGGATTCTCAATTTACGAGATTATTCTGATTGCAAACGGATGATTTGGAACCTGATTGAATTGATTATAAACGATTAACCACAAGTGACATGGTGTTTTTAATAGAATACACTGAGATTTTTTTACTTAAACTTGACAATCACAAATAAGCTGATATTGTAAAGAATGGAGAATGTAGGCGTTTATTATATACAAAATTTATTTATATTTTAAGGACCTGAACCTGAATAATGCTTAGGTATATTGACAAGTGTTAGTTCGCTAATTTGGCTTTTTTTTTTAAACCGACTTCAAAAAGGAGAAGGTGCTCAATTCGACTGTTCTTTTTGTTTTTTGTTGTTTGTTATGCGATTACTCCACCAATTATGAATCCATTTGCATGATTCCTCTTTTTTGTTTGGTAGGTCAAACTTCAGAGGCGGTTCTATATAAATTTTATTGTATCCCTACCGGATAAACTGCAGCTAGCGACATTATAGTGGCGCTCCCTCGGCCCGGCTAAAGTGCCGTAAGCATTGCATTGTCACTGTGTCACTGTCACTTGTTATTTTGTTTGATTGTTGCGGTTAGCTCGCTGTAAAACACCACATTTCCAAAAAAATACATTCTCTTATGCCTAAATGGACCCTGGCACTCCCCGGCCGCTGCTGTGGCACCGCTCGCTTCGCTCGCTCGGCTCGTGCGATGTGTGGTCACAGTTCTAACCTAACCTAACCTACCTTACAGCTATTTTCATTTGCTACTTCAATTTTCGTAAATTCCGTCATTATAGTGGCTTTTTATATACATATACGTAATTATATAACACAAATACGGTCAATCAATACAAAGGGCAGCGAACTAACCTCAACAATCAAACAAAATAACGAGTGACAGTGACAATGACAATGCAATGCTTACGGCACTGTAGCCGGGCCGAGGGAGCGCCACTATTCTGCCACTAATAGCGGCACTTTATCCAATAGGGATAAAGCACTCTATACACTTCCATTTTATATTAACTTGGCTTGGGTAGTATTTGAGATAGCTTCAATAATACGTATTTTTCCCACTTTTTTTCACATTTGTGGTACCCCCCCCCCCCCTTTAGTATATATGGATGATGTTATAATAAGTTCCTGTTTTGTTATTTACATAGCAGGTAGTGGTATTCGAATTTGTGTGGGTACCATAACAAAAAAGTGAAAAAAATAAAGTCATCCATTTTTTAAATAGATCAATATCAAAACTGTAGCTTTCACCGTTTTTATTTTGGTCTTAATACGTTCAATGAATTTGTTATTGTACAGCACAGACACAACAAATTCCGCTTTGTAAGCATTAAATAAAAGAATATTATTCATAATATTCTTCACAAGTCCAACATATCAAATTGCTTGTTAGTTATTATCCGCTCCATAAGTAACAACATATAAACATTAATATTGACATATGTTTATGTCCCCTTGTTTGTTTGTTTGTGTGTGTGTCTCTCATCCCCCTCTATTTGGGTCAGGGGAAGCTGTGGGGTGCTGAGAGGTAGTGGGCGGCTCATCTCCCCTCTATCGACCGATCCTACCCGCCCACATATAAAAAATAAATGTTTTATGACGTACCTTTGCAAAATAGTCAATAGGCTCACAATGATATTTCCTGTGCCTCCCGCTCATTAGAAGTCTTTGTGACTTTGTGTGGGTAGACTGTTGTATTTTTGTTGTTATTGTTATATTGTTTTGTTTTTTCAATATGTTTATATCATGAATTAATTTTGGTTTAACTGAAGAGCTACTTTTCTATATTTCGTATGGTCCTAACTACAATTCTAAGTAGGTATATTTTGACTAACAGTTATTTCGAAGATTTCTAAAAACTGCCTCATTGGTGCAGTACCACTAGATACTAGTGGTCGCAAGCGCTACTGCTGAGCATAAGTTTCTGGGTTCGAGTCGGCCGGGTCGGACAAAGTGTTATTGGATTTTTCAACGTTTATTGTATTGCGTTTATGCTAAATTTATTGTCAGTACACAAGCTACTGCAGTTTGTAGGTACTGTCAAGAGTTGCTAACCATGGTTTGACTATGTCACAATAGGGCGTGATCAATTATTTGCTCTATATAATCGAAACAGCCGTAATTCTTGGGGTAGCTAGAGACATATTCAATTCAATGGACATTGTTCCCAATATAAACAATAATTTTGGATTCGATTCCCTGGGGAATCCAGGATTCTGGGGTTGGGCAAAGTGATATTGGGTTTTTCCATTTGGAATTGCTCAGTAGCAGCCCGGAGTCTAGATTTGTCCTTGGTTGCTGGTCATGGGTCCGCTCCTTAATATAGTTCCATTCAAACTTAATGGTGGCTCAGAAGTTAGCCACTCGCTGCGCAGTACCGCACCCCTCACCCCCGCTGACACATGAATTCGTTACTGCGCAGCGATTCGCCTCATGTTCCGAGCCGCCATTAAGTTCGAATCGGGCTGTCATGGGACTTAAAAATAACTGGTGAAATGTGGGTGTACTATTGGAACACCTCCCTGCCTCCCTCTCCGAGAAATACAGACTCAGATAATGTGAGTTCTAAAAAAAAATTGTAAACTAAATACAAACAAGAAAAATAAAGAAAGGTACCTTTCCAAGAAGCGCCATCTAACAACCCGAACAAAGAATCTCTTCTCAATGTCCATATTGTATGTATTTTATTTATGCTCAATTTCTTTTATCTATTTTTAGCAAATGTACCTATTATCATACATAGCTATAACTCTGACTTTACTTTGAGAATATTGAACAGAGTTATTTTGTAACAGTAATAGTTTATTTTTGAGAATATTGTATGGAGTTGTTACATAGTTTTTAAAGATCATAATATTCTGCTGTTTCCGGCGTACAAATTGACATTGTCAGGGTTTTGGTTAGTTTATTATATCGCACATTGAATTGAAATTGAATGAAATAAATTAGGATAACATTCAAATTGCAAATTAGTCAAATATTACTATAGAAATGTCAAAACGATTTAACTAAGTCAAAGAGATAGTTGGAAGTGAATAATACGAGTATTATAATTATTTCATAAATCATTAGTCGTGTAGCATTGACTTAAGAGGTAATTGAATCAATTACATTTAAAGTCCTAAATTTTTAAAACAATCTGCACTCTTAGCATGACCACAATAGAAACGGGTTTCGTCGACGGACGAATAGACAAAATGACGGATAAACAATCACAATTTGTCGCTTTGTCTATTCTTCCGTCGACAAAACCCGTAGAAAACACGTTTCTATGGTTGTCATGCTACGCGTGCTGGTAGTTTATTATAAACTTTAGTCGCCATAGAAAATACATTATTAGAAAATATGTAGTTTATTATATCGTCTAGGTACACGACTTTCTTATCCTCCACAATGTAGTATAACAGGAAAATATTCTACGATTCTGAGATTGAGAAAATTGGTAATTGCTTGATTTTTCTTGCTTGCTTGCCTTCGATTTTTTCCTTAGTACCTATTCATAAAAAATATATTAATTATTATTATTTCTCAGTAGCAGCCCGGACTCTGGATTTGTGCCCAGTTGATGGCAATAGGCTCGCCCCCTATTACTTAAACATAATTGGTGAAATGTGGGTGTAAAATAGATACACCTCTGTCCAACACAAGAAGGAATCACTGGCTCTGAAGATACAGGTTATGCCTAGTTTCGGAGTCAGGGTTACAACACTTTATTTGCCAAACTTAAGCCCTAGCTACAGTACTCAATGTAATTTGCAATGTCCAATCTCCTTTTTTTTTTTTTTTAAGTCACTGCGATGTATACCTTAGATTAAGGAAGACCATCTGTAATAAGGGTTGTGAATAAACATTTATTATTATTATTATTATTATTAACCGTTAGGGAAAACAAAGCGTGATATAATTATTATAAGCCATACTAATATTATTAATGTAAAGTAACTCCGTCTGTCTGTCTGATACTTTTCACACCTCACGGCTGAATATATATAAAAAAAAAAATTCTAATCAGTCCGTCAGTCAGATAATAAAAAAATATTAGACACGTATTTTTTGCTTTATGATATTAATAAAAAGTACTTAGATAAAACGCATTTTAAGTTGGGGAGTGGGGGTCGCTACGTCACTAGTATGTATAAAATCTACATACTCGTGACGTCATGGCACATTTTACCTCAATGTATCGCCGTAATCTTTAGAGTAAGTAAAAAAAGAAAAAATACGTGTCCAATATTTTTTTATAATATTTTTAAGAAATTTGGCACACAGATAGACCTGGGTTAGGGCATAAGATACTTTTTATCCCGGTAATTGCTGATAATTTATTTTCCTCTTCTCTTTTTAGGGTACCTCTAGGAAAAACGGAACCATTATAGTATAGGATCACTTGGTTTTTCGTCTGTCTGTATGTTTGTCTGTCAAGACCTTAGGAACGCGTCGAGGTACCAAAAAAGAAACTTAGGTCTACGGTGCCTTGGAGATGTAAAAAAAATCAAGGTTCGGCAAACGCAATAAAAATACCGGCCAAGTGCGTGTCCAACTACGCACAATGAAGGGTACGGTGGTTGGGGTGAATTTATCCCAAGGGTTGAAAAACATGTTCTCCCATATATTCCAACTGCAAATGTAAGTTTGTACGCACAATATTGATAGATTTACCATATTATTTTAAGACCATAAAGTTCTTATTGATTTTCCTGTAATCTATGAGTAAAGAACCAACATCTGTATTTTTTCAGAATTTTAGACACTCAGTAGTTTCGGAGATACGGGTGGGGTGGTAAATTTTAATCTATTTTTTTTAAATATCTTTAAAATTATAAAAAAAGAAATTGAGATCTTCGCAATAAGCCTTTTCATTTGATATGTCACACGGTACACTACGCAAAACTTTTTTTTAAATTTTCGTATTTGCTGCCGAAAAGTGACCCCCATATTCAAAATTCATTTATTTACGTTACACGTTCGTATTTGGGTCACAGAAACACATATGTGTACCAGATTTCAACTTAACTTAATCGGTCCATTAAATTTGGAGCAAATTGTCTGTGACAGACGGACAGACAGGCAGACAGACACACGAGTAGTGATCCTATAAGGCTTCCGTTTTTCCTTTTGAGGTACGGAACCCTAAAAATATATCAATAAATAAGTATGTTACTCAATCGCAAGTTGATCAAAACCTACAGGGTACTTCTCGTTAACTTTCAACCCGGAATTGGAAATTCATAGGCCGTGTCACATGAGTGAAGCCGCAGGCAGGCGGACATAGCTTTGAGACGGAATCCCCAGGGCGCAAGTTCTACTCACACTTGTTCGGTTTGTATTATCGTTTAACATAGTATAACATCATGTTTTGTTTCCCCAAAGGGTTACGCAGAGGTGTAAATACTTAGCCATAGTAGTAACACCCACATTTCGCCTGGTAATAGGAGGCGATCCTAATGCCCATCAACCGGGCACAAATCCAGGCTGATACTGAGATAATTCCTAATAAAAACAAAAGAACAAAATTCAAAAATTCAAAATTCCTAACAAAAGAATTATTGTTTATATTGGGAATAAGGTCCATTGAATTGAATATGTCTCTAGCAATCTGAAATATTACGGCTGTTTCTAAAGCTCATTGTCAGTCTAAAGTAGATAGAGCAAATAATTGATCACGCCCTATTGTTACATAGTCAGACCAGTTTTAGCAATTGTTGACAGTACCTACAAACTGTAGTAGTTTGTTTATTGACAATAAAAACGAACGCGATACAATAAACATTGAAATTTTATTAAAAAAAAAAAAAACATTTCCTCATTTCTCTTTCCTACTCCATCACCAGACCCTATTCACCCGTTTAAAAGCTACGGGGCCACAGACAGACACACACACATAGCGGTCAAACTTATAACACCCCTCTTTTTGCGTCGGGGGTTAAAACCTCACATTTCACCTGATGCTTGGGATGGACAGTATTGACAGAAAACTTCATCAAATTTTTCACGTAGAGATTTTTCTGAATAGATTTGAATTTAATCAACGTACAATGAATTTCCGCCCATTATTTAACTTTAAACTTTGAACGCATCACAAATTAAGATCTTACTTAAGGAAAAAGGAAAAATTCTTTTAATTATTGGGCAAACGAAATATGAATCAAGGCGACGATAACCGACTTTTAATGATTTTGTACTGAAGATAACGTCGAAACGAGTACCTAGTGTTAATGATTTGGAAAAAATATATGTATGTTACATTAGCATTGTTTTAATAACTTAATATAGGAATATTTAAAATTATGTTTACATTACATAGTGATATTAAATTGTAATGTTATGTCTGGGTCAGTAAAAATCTGACAGAAAATGCGTTGCGTATTATCGGTCGCGTAACGCCGAAACATACAAATATATAATAAAACATTCAACCTTTCACACCTAACCGATGATGCGTTAGTGCGTCGAGCGTACTAACTGGAATTAACAACGTTACGCCCGACGCATTTTCCGTCAGATATGTACTATTATTTATTTATTTATTTATTGATATAACAATTCGCATTGTGTCTGAAATATTTTGTACATTAATTAACATAATAGATATAGCTAAAAATTATAAATTATGAATTTCAAACAGTTTCACCAAAACTGAAATAAAAAAGAAAACAAAATTAATAACATGTGATAAATATCCCGACCCGAACCTAACGCGGATAAAAAACTGAGAATCACGCGTATTTTTCTGAAACCTTCACCATTTTAAAGATAATTTAATTATTGACCTTTTAGCATACGTGTTTTATTAAAATACCTTTTGTTTTATATATAATAAATTAATAATGCGTCTAATTTGGGACAGCGCTCTTTGATGGGCCACTCCTATTACTTGCTAGACGTACGATGCGTTGCGTGAGCTCAGTACAGAACACGCAAGCTAACCACTCAAGGTCACTAGCTTATATCTGCGTCTTAAAGATTTCAGTTTCCCGTACTAAACGACATGTTCCATAAACATGACATACACAATCCACACTCAAGTCGACAAACAATTTGACATTTTGGATGAGTCAATATCTCAGATGCTTAACGTCAATAATGAACTTTTCCTCGATCACTGAGTGCATTAGGATAATACTAATAAACATTGTAACAACAAATTAATTTTCACGCCTCCCGCTTTTGATCTAGGCCAAATATTTTTTGATATGAAAGAAAAACTAAATATTTAAATCCGCGAAATTTCGCCGGTGTTTAGAATCTAAGAAACAAAACAATAGAAAATGAAAAGAAAGCCAAAAGAAAGTTCTGTTTCTAAAATTAGTACCTATAAAATAAAATAAAAACAAAATTTTAATGTTCTCGTTGAGTAGTGGCATCGCATGACAAAGCGGGCTCGATAGTTAGCCTAGGTTAGTAACTATTACGCAATCTGCAACTATGGGATCGCATATCAGAAAGATAACCCGTTTCCATCTAAATCCCTAGTCAACAAAACAAACCTTCATCCTTTGTTGGCTTAGCCACATATGTTACATAGATATTATAACATTTCTAAAACATTGATCTTCTAAAACTGGAATACCAGATGAAAAAAAAAAAAATAATCTTAAAATATGATTCCTAATATACTCCCTTACCTATTTATACTTACCCTCAAGCCCTAAAAGTAGGTACATAAACGTTTCCCAAACAAAGTATAGGCGTCCATTGATGGTAAAGCAGTGTTTACAAGAGGCAGGGCGGGTCAGCTGGTTCGCGCCGATCGATTTGCGCTTCGTGCGCCTCTTGAAGGGCAAGGCCAACTCCACCCGGGCGGCTGTGACGCCGGCGAATGCCGTAACTTTATACGCAGTAGAACTGTAGAACCCTGGATGTTATCCGTAATCGACAGTGTGTCTGTTTTCTTTGTGGTGTAGGTAAAAGATGTAAGGATATTGGAAATGCAGGTTTTAATGCATGCGTAACTAAAACTATAGAAGGAGAATTTGGAAGATGTTTCTTTGTTTAAGACGATAAATAACAAAAGAAGAAATAACAAAAGAAAGTCAAAAATATATGTCTATTGTAATGAAGTCAATAGTTATTTTAAAATGATGCAACGATTAATGTATATGTCAAAAGACGTTTTAAACATAACACAAGGGACATATTCAAAACAGGAAAAGTTGTTCTAGAGATAGTAACCTTACTTTGATAAAGTAAGTAAACATGAGATGCTTACACACGTGGTGACTTCGCACTCAAAAATGATCAATTTCTTATAGTTCAGGTGTTAAATTTTAATCGTATTGCACTTGAGTATATAACAGACACGTGCTGGTAATAAAACCATAATTATAGCTTCTGCTAAACACAATGCATTATTCATTAGCTGTCGATCACATAGGGAATTATTTATGAGCAGACTTAACCGCACTGACGTAAAAGGAAGGTACAGAGAAAATTATATACCTACACAGTGGCAGAGTCCATTAATCTTTCCTGGACAGAAGTTTTGCTTCTCTTATTGTAAGCAAGCTCATTAAATTGAGGGACATTGAAAGGAAATTGGATAATATTCATATACCACATATTTTTCATATGTCAGCTGTAGGCGTGAATGTTTTAGAGACTATTTGTTAGCTAATTTTACTTTTGAAAGTTGATAACTATAAAAATGGCCGACATATCGACTGTACTGTCTGCATACCATGGTTGTGTGGGATCCATAATAAGGTATGGAATAATGTTCTGGGGACATTCTGTATATTAAGATGATGGTTTTAAGGCTCAGAACATATGTGTCTGATCAATATGTAAACTTAAACAAACAGACAGTTGCAAAGATTATTTAAAAAATCTCAAACTACTGACACTTCCATGCATAAACAATTATGAAATTATTAATAGTGTAAGATCAAATATTACTTAAAAAAGTATAAAAGTAAATGACACAAATAAAATTTGTTGTCCTAATAATAAAACAATTCTTTTAAATAACAGTGTATTTTGCATGGCTCCCCGTGTATACAATAATCAGCTATTTAAATATTGAATGGAGGTATCATCGCCAGCTATAGTAAAAAAAAACAAAAACATGTTTTTTAATAAATAAATTTTAGTCTGTTTCGTTTTTAAAATGTTTCTTGTTAATGCAAATATTGAGAAATTGAATAAAACTAAAAAGTGAAAAACATAATAAAGCGTAGTACAGTGTATTTGAATATTTGCAGGATAAACTCTAAGATTTATTTTTTAAACTAGTTTGACTGATCTCATTCTTAATTTTATTTTGTTTAGTTTTTATTTATTTTGTGTGTTCTTTTTACGTACTTTGCATTCCGAAAGATATACAATTATTACATGAATGTAAAACATCTGCACATTGTTTACCCATTTTAGCAAATATATGATTGAGAAAATGAATTTTGAATTTGGTAAGGAAGGATCTATAAAAAATGCAAAATGAATTGACGATTTTATTTCGAGAAAAAACAAAGAGTCCCCAACAAAAACTGCTCTAGGTAAGTCTGAAAATGGAAAAAGGAACTCCGAAATTAGACAAATTATGTAACGTGCACATAAGTTATTTAACAGTGCTCCAGCTCCCTTCAACCTTTAACCGTAAAAGAGCACGACAAAGGTCAAACGTCTTCTGAAAGGCCGGATGATATACTTAACATAATTTATAAATAAACTTAGATCTTACCTTCTGTTTATTTAACAAAGTAAAACAGAGGGACTTCGGGGGGCCTTTACCCAACAGTGGGACAATTGAGGCTAAACAAAAACAGAAATGTGTAATCATATTTTAAGCAGTAAAAGCACCTATAAATAAGAACAAGTGTAAGTACGCGAACAAATGGAATTTATGGAAACTCTATTGTGCTATGAAAACATCAAAGCCAATCCAATCAAGCTTTCTTACTCAGTCGTTTTATTTGATAAATCCAGAATAGGGATGAAGCCTGGGTAAAAAAAAAAAATCTAATTAGTCCGTCAGTATGATAATAACAAAATATTAGACACGTATTTTTTGCTTTATCATATTAATAAAAAATTACTTAGATAAAACGCATTTTAAGTTGGGGAGTGGGGGTCGATACGTCACTAGTACATATAAAATCTACATACTCGTGTCGTCATGTCACATTTTACCTCAATGTATCGCCGTAATCTTTAGATTACGTAAAAAAAGAAAAAATACGTGTCTAATATTTTTTTATAATGTCAAAGACGGACTAAAAAAAAATTTTTGTCATCATCCCTATTGCTCCTTTGTTAATTAATTAATCAGTTTGATAGCGCTTTCACTTCCATATGTCCAATACTTTTGAGAGCTGATAAATATAGATTTATCACTGATTCCAGGACCTTAGCTTTAAGCTGCTATCAGCTTAAAAAAAAAGTAAAAGTATAGATTTTCTTTTACAGTTGTTGTGTTACAGATTCTGTAGATTAAATAATACCAGTGGATAGCACCAGACCTGAACCAGGGACACAATTTCGTCTCCAGTGGAATGTGAACGTACATAAATAGCATCTCTCCCGCTGCCCTTTTGCAGAATCCAGACGTGACGTACATCCTTGCGGCGTTTTGCTTACCTATGCACTGAAGAAATCTCGAAACAGCATACATAGACTATAATTATACAATTTAATACGTTCATACCAAGTACTTATGCGTCTTTTGTATTAGAAGTCGTGGAAGATAGAAGTGGAAAAACTAATCGTTTTCATTGAACATAAAAAACATCAAAGTGGGTCGCGAACGATGACGACGGGTGACAAGCTGACCACAACTCAGTCATCCATTTTCCTCAGTTGACTCCTACGTTATGACAATGTGTCATAAGATTTTCATTTTTCTTTAATTCTATCTATCATACCATCATGCCATGGTTCATAATAAAAAATATGCGTTTTAGAGTGCATTCATTTACTATTAGGTTCGTTCAGGTGTTTCTATCTTTATAGGTAATCCTTTCGATTTACTACGTGTCCATTGTCCTTGCAATAAGGTATTCATCTGGGGTTTTTGTTTCTGCATTTCTTAAGGAAAAGAAAAGGGGCTGCCACAATTCCATTTCTAATAAGTCTATCATGAATTTGTCCTGCTATCAACCATAGACAAGATTGGAGTACCTCAAGGCAGTAACTTAGGTCCAGTCATGTTAAAACAGAACGTTGTACACATCTGATTTTTGTCGAAATATAAAGCTCGGGTAACTTTCAAAATTATAAAGTAAAATAACATAACAATATAGAACCTAATGGCTCAGTAGTAGCTCATAAAAACAAGATACAATCAATCTTGTTCACGCAAAGTTCAGTGCACTGTTATCAAAGTTATAAGTGAAATTAATGTTCGTGGGCTTCGTCGGGTACTTCGTAATAATACTTCTCAAGGTAATAAACTTAATAAACTTGTGGGTAGTTATAATTGGATCTTATACGTTATATAAGTTACTAACGATATGCGTACTGGAACAGAAATCGCAAACGTTAAACACAAAATAGGGGGGGGGGGGCAGAGAGTTGAGTTTTTTATTTTATTTCTGTACGTTTTTTTTTTTTTGTGAACTGAATGATGAGGAGTGATGAAATGGTTTAAATATATTTGCCGATAACATTAACTGAAGGAAGAACGAGCATTAATACAGCTACCATCAAGTACATTGGTGGTATATTCGTTATAGCAGGGATGTATCGAGTTAGTGCTTGATACTGGTACCTAGGCAGCCCGGGATCTGTGTGGCCTTTAGAGTGGGTAGCGAGGAGCGAGGTGCGCGCGCACTCAGATCGATCTCGCAACATCCCCCGCTGTTCACCCCTCCACCACCCCCAGCACCCCGCAGCCTTCGCACCCCGACACGTGTAGAAAGATAGCTCATCACCCACGTCTGATTATGTTTTATAACTACGATATCAAAATCAACCCGCTCATGCCTCAACTCCATTTATAATATAACAATTGAATACTCCACTTGTGATCGGAGCTAAGTTATTAATAAAATGAATTCTACTTGATATCATAAACGTGTAATTATCGAAGAAATGATTGCGGGCTTAATAAATCGCCGGTTGGTAACTAAAGTCTCAAGTGCGACCAGTTTTTATGCTCCACCGATATTACATCAGATGTGCCTCGAGCAAGCGGCGCACGAGCAAACACCATGATCACTCTCTGTTACACCGCCAAAATTATAAAACATCTATTGTATTGTTCACCAAAATATATAATATCTTGAAATTGCAAATTATCCACATCATTAACTAAAATTCCTTAAATATTACCTACCTCTTTTCAACTATTTTGTCATTCATAACTGCAACATCACAAACACTAGATCATTACAAAAACTAATCATTTCGGGCAAATATCCAAATAAAAAATATGACATATTTTACATAAACTATAATCCCAAATATTTGTCTACTGCAATTTGTTGGTTTTACAGCGCTATCAATTATAGAATCGTGTGTTCCACCTATTACACTTCGCTTCTGTGTGTCATAAAAAGTAAATAAGACAACGGAAACGGCGCGTCACCATGGCGTATATAGAAGCTGGCATAAGGAATATGTTCTCATTATACAGTTGAAGACTGGAATCAGTACTTTGTATTCTGTAAGTTGGGCTCGAGCAGTGGCGATGACGGAAGGATGGTGGGAGAGGGGCGGTGCAGCTGCCAGTGCATCACCATCCCCCGGCGGCAGGCCCCCCGCACCCCACGGCCCCCTCACCGCGCCGGCCCATTGCCAAGTTCAATGCCAAGGTCATGCGCGCGCGAGTGCGGCTGCGCGCCGCAATGCAGGAGCGGCCGGCGGCAGGCAGCCGGCGAGCCGTCAGTGCCTCACCGACGACCGCGCTACACACCGCATCGCCATTTCCACACTGACGCGTCCCAGCGGGTCACCTGACTATCAATTACAGTTCCGTAAAAATTGTCACGTTGAGGCCTTCCGCGAGTCTTGCGCTGCACGAGTGTGGACGCAACAAACTACCGCGGCTAGCTTATTGCCTGCCGGCAATTTCAGGTGAACCGTTGTGAAACCGAGTGCATATCAGCGGTGAGCAGATTGTATGGCGGTGTTACAGTTCTGCGACGTTACTGATTCCTGCCGAGAACGCCTCAAGTGCTATTCCACTGACAGCGCTGTTGATGCCACTCCGTATACCATTATGCAACATTTCTTCAAACAAAACCTACGTTCCAGTAAGTTTCCTATAGCAATTTTCTTGACTAACAATATTTTAATAACAACGGCTTGTTTAGAACCCTCAGCAGGTGCTGGAAGTACAAGGAAAATGTCATACGTATCTTTGTTTATCGTAACTTCCAGTTCTAAATAACTTTACGTTAGCATCTTTATTGTTATCGTCGTTCTTGAAATTGTGTTAAGAACTATACATAACTCCGGTTACGCTAGCCTTTTTATTATGAATAAATAATTTGATTCGAACACATCTGGGGCCTGCGCGTTCCGTGAACTAGCAGCCATGTTTACTCTAGACATTAGACAGTCAATATTACCTATACTCGTGTGTCCTCTACATGACTCAATTTGATTCGAGCCTTATCACCGCGTCATGATCATGAAGTTATTATTACTAGTATCTAATGAAAAAGAAAATTTCCGCAAGCAAAGCGCCGCTTAAACATTGTTGACGTTACCTTCAAATCCATTGCAATTTTGTGTGACGTCATTTTCGTCAGCTTTATTCTTGCATCTTACATAATGTACAGGAAATTCGCACGGATCAAGCGAAATTTTAAACTGAGGTAGTTATGTAAGTAAAATTGTCTGGCCAAAAGGGAAGAAAAAAAATTGTAAAAATCGACCCGCCCGAATTCCAGGCCATAAAACGGCCCAAAAAGATCTCTAAGATTCATCAAGGGCATCAACTAAACCACTAAAGGGCCGAGCACAGCGGCGTGCTATGTATCCTGTTGTAGCGTTAGATCGCAAAAAATTTCGAACATGAGTTCAAGGCGATCGGGTGATCCCAGCCGACGCTGGCTTTGGATGGCAGGCACATATAAAAACTTAACTTAAGTATAGCCCATTATTGAGATAGTAATATCGTCTTATGGAACCCATTAATAACTAATAATTTTTCGATCGTGGATGATCAAAAGCGTGAAATGGCCAGAGTAACTATAAGAAAATTTGTTAACAATAATTAATAGATAGATAATACAGTAAACGTCGATGGACCATATTCTAGTATAATTGATTTTTTTTATTGGCAATGCGACTGTGATTTCTTTGCCACATCAGGATTTCTTGCACTAAACCTAAAAGGACAATCAAGATTTATAAATTTTTTTTTCGTCAAACTTATTTAAATAATGACACAAACAATTCGCGCGGCTGAAGTTAATAATTTGGCTAAACTCTGCCAACTTCTGTAATATCCTGTTCTGCGTTGAAATCGTATTCTCTTTCATCTTTGTCTTTTCTCGGTTGTTTTACAGCATCCGCTTTACTAAGTACCTCTTCATTTTCTTTGATCTTGTAAGACTTTTTATTCCTATTTGGTTAAAAAAAATTTGGTTAACCACATTAAGTCAATAATAGACCCTTCAAAAGTGATAGTATGTTTACTTAGTAAATATATGCAGTATTAAAGCCAAATTGGTATTTGAAGAAGTTAAATAAAAAACTTGAAGACAAAATTAGAAATTATGCTATATGCGGCATTCATGATCAACTGTTTAAAATGAATGTCCAATTGTTTTAAGTTATGAACAACGTTTTCCTCGATGAGTTCATACAGGTAAGCAGTATCGTGTAGGTACTGATGTGAGAATGGGTAGATTGGATAAATAGAGTTAGAATTTAAAAGTGCTTTCGGTTAATTAATGTATGATCTTGTTTTGTATTTTACTTCTCTTTTGGGATATCCATTTAGTTTAACTGAAATATATCAACGTCGCTTTAGTATTAATCATCACTAACTACTAGATTACGCGTCTTAATCAGATATATTAAATTCATTGTTCCAAGAATTTACATAAATTGTAACGACTAACTCAGAATTAGTTTTTCTTGGTAGGTATCTAAATAATTTCTGGGAATCCATTTATGGTCGTTGACGCATCTTAAAAATTAAAAGCGAAGCTGTTCCCTTCGCTTTTAATTTTAGCATATAAAAAGTTAATTACGTCGTCGAACACCAAACTTAAAGATATCTTTAAGAATTTTGTTAGTAAAAAGTTTTGAAGGAATTCCTGTTACAGTTAATAAAAACGATATAACTAATAATACACATAAATTAAAAATGTCACGTGCTACGCAACTACATAAAGAACGAATGTATGAAATACAAATATTTACATACAATTTTATGTATTTCCGTCATAGCAAGGACATCGATTACTAAAAAATTTGTAACAATTGAATTTGATTCCATGATTAAACTGATAAAGTTAAATAATACGATACTCAGGGGCCTCCCACATGCTGATGGCGGCTTTACCTTGAACCCGCGCTCGCGATGCCTGAATAACAATAATCTACTAAATAATAATAGCATGCCTGTCTCCTCATTCGTCATTATCATTTAGAACTGATTCTAATTTACAGTCAAGGATTTTATAAAAGAAATCACCGTCGATTCAAAGATTTCTGAAACAAAAGTAAGTAACACGAGGAATGACTAATCAGCACTCTTGGTATTATTCAAGGAAACGTTCAGGTTGGCTGTGGAATTTGAATTCCAAAACAAACGTGCTATTCAATACAAACCCTATTTTATTGTTCAGTATTGTGGATCTAAAACCGGATCGAGCAGCAGCCATCGATCATAATGCAAATCGAGGGAATGATGAAGTTTTTATATTGATTATGTACACCGAGCCCGTATTGTGTGTGCTTGTGTCTCGTTTTGCCTCCGGTTACTTCGTTGAACAGCAATCGGTCGGAGTGGTCGTATATTTGTTTGCATTAGCCGATGGCATTAGCTAAAGTTTAGCGTCGAGAAACACGTATCGCTATCAGCTGACGAACGCGCGCGTCACATTGACGTCTCATCGACAACATGGCGGCCAAGATGGCCGACCATTTGTTTATTTACAACAACACAAGTAGTTATTAGGTAGTCCCATACATTACGAGACAGGTATACGTATATCTGCCATACCTACCATAAATTCACGATATATTCAGATAACATGAAACACGAGTTGATCACACTCATCGATAACATTGTTGTACCTATTTATATTAACAGATTCGTTTTGTCTTCGGTGCAAATATTCGAAGTGCAATATAAGATCTTCGAGTTCTCACATTTCGTTCTTACATTAGAAAAATAAAACTCTACTGGAAATCTATTGCTTCAATGGCACCTTGCTACTTGCGTGGAATGCCATGCCATTTAAACAAGTGATGAAAACACGGCGTGATTTGAATAAAAATTAATCTATTCATAGAAAAAAGAAAGGCAACACATAGACACCTACCTACTAAATGTTGAAAGGAAATAAATCCATAAAAGTCGAGACATTGTAAGACGTACTGAGAGTCAGATAAGGTGCAGTACACGTGGGAGCGGTGTGTATCACACCGTCATCATCGATAAATAAACATTGCGGTTTGCCAAAGTATGTGTATGGACGAGCGGACGACACGTGCACGTCTTACGAGATAATTTCACTATGTAATATAATATACCTT
This sequence comes from Agrochola lota, assembly GCA_947364205.1. NCBI lineage: Eukaryota > Metazoa > Arthropoda > Insecta > Lepidoptera > Noctuidae > Agrochola > Agrochola lota. The sequence goes on along the minus strand of OX376235.1, from coordinate 9,935,427 downwards.
CTTTCATTAAAGACGATGCTAGACTAAATAACATGGGTAATATTCCCTTAGTGCGCACACTAACGTCAAAACAAATTTGGCTGTTGTAGATGCAACAGTTTTATCTAGTCTCTATCTAGTAGTTTTATCTATTCATAGAGCGGTGGTATCTATGTGAGAAGATAGTCTTGACTTAGTCTGCGCAGTCTCAGGTGTATAATTCCTACCTCGAAAGATACGTTCGGCCAGTTAAATTAAATGATTGAGGATTGAATTTCAATCAAAATGATTCCAATTAGAGCCGTTTCTTCTGGCAGATATTCATAGACGATTATATCCGAATAAAACATAGGCAGGATCGACATGAAACTTGTCATGACGAGGGTACGGTCTTCTAACATATCCAACCACTGCTAATTATTAGCATATTGCATTACTTCTTTTAATCTGAGAAACAGACAGTTTTTAGACACTTAAGGAAAATAGTGTAGCGGTGTTGGAAAATAATACATTCAAAGCACGGCTAGTTGCGCAAAAAAAAGATGTAATCTTGTATAAATTGAAAAACAATTTTGGATCATTAAAAATTCGTGCCAAGGTCAAGACATTATCATCGTATCGTACGTATAATTTTTATTACGTAAAAACTCATTTCGTCACATATTTCGTGCAGTGGGCCATTGGATGCAATATAATATATATATACACAATGTTACCTCGTCATCGCTTCTTTATAATACTGAAACACTTGGAACCAATACAACTTCCGGGCTTCCTTAGGAAAATTTAAAACCTTTAATACTACGGACTGTCGAAAATAATTTGAATAAACGAAAGAATTTTGTATAAGTCAAAAATATATCATGTAGTGATTTGTAACAGCATTAATATCACTTGCCAAACGAAAAGCAAAAGCGATGTTTACGCGTTATTACTCTGATGTGACTGGACATATAAGTAGTTTTCAAGATTGTTTTTCCTGATATTTATTGTTTTCATTATATTTGAGTTGGATATTCTTTTGTTAATCAAAATATCTGTTGCAATTTGATTTACCTGTTCTTGCTGATTTATATTCATGACGAATTGTAATTTTATAGAACTTAGGTACTGGTTCAAAGAATCTCATCGCGTATGAATTGATGCAAGTACCTAATCAGAAATGATCTCCCGAGTCATCTTACATTATATTTAAAAGTATTATTTCTATTTGCCAACTCGAAATCTCGAAGAATTTTGGAATCTTGACCTAGAAAATATTTCGAGGAAGTATGCGGAACACGCGAAAAGTCAGTTTGACGGAAGATACATTCCGAGGATGTCACGTAAGCAGGCAGTTTCCACATTTAGTTCAAATGGAGCGTACACTATGTACACAAACACATGGAAACCGTGTTGTACATGTGTGTTGTATACAAAACTAAGAATATCCACCATCATTAATTATACGTAGATATAGTGTGTGTACTACACGCTCACAAACGTGAACCCTTTCTAAGCTTACACGTGCAGCATATCGATACAGATTGTATATATAGTGGAGCTGCTTGTGTGTGTGGCGCTTGGCATGTGTGCGGCTGGCGAATGCAGCTTGAGCGGTGCACATGCGCGGGGGGAAGGGCAGAGGGTATGAGGGGGGCACGGCCAGGGCCGCGCAGACCTTGAGCGCGCCTAGCAACAGCGCTGCCAGCGCAGACTTGCTTATTTATTTCTGTTTTACTCGTCTGCACGTTTGCTTGCAATTTAAAACAGAACGTTTTATGGAGTCGTAATGGCAGCCGACGGGAATGTGACCTTTGTGTGTATTTGTCAGATATTCCCCTAGGCGCTGTGTGCCGAAGTACCATAGGATGAGAATGCTAATTTGCTTTATCATTCCTGTTTATCTTTATGACTGAGATTTTTGCCTGTACATGGAATGTTCATTCTGGTTATTTTTGTTGGCACTGCACTTTTTGATGCACTGTCAGAGCCGCATACTGCTGCATGATGTATTTATATGAAGATATAAATATGAAAGGGAATATTAAAATTCATTGCATGGTTCAGCATTCTGGGGAGCAGTTTCATCAGATTAAGAGGGATTCTACAATTAAGATTGACATCGGTTTCACGATCACGCCAGATCGCCATGTAGAGCGACGTGTTTGGTTATACCAAGGTGGAGATTTTGCTAATGGGAAACAAGTCTACACTTTACAAAACAAACCATTCTTAACAATTCCGAGATTTAAATGTTTGAATAACTGAGGAGCGATAATGTATCTACTAGCTGTACTTTCTTGAAGCACGTAGCATTTGATAGTTATAAATATCCGTGCACGCGATGATATTTATATATTGGTAGAGTTATGCACTAAATTGTTGATCAAAATAGAAAAATACCAACTATATTCCAGCATACTTATAAATTCAAGATAGCTACTAACATACGAGTATATAAAGTAATAAACGTTATGAACGCAGGTGACGCGGGAGATGAAAACGTCCTAAATTATAACGAGACCAATAAACCCGTTCGTTTGACCAATCCTTCTTTTGATCTTATTAAACACGCAGTCAGTCACAATTGTGTTTGCCCTTCAATACGTTAAAAGGTCTCTGTGACTTTATTCAAACCTTGATGAGAATAATGACGTGTATAGCGAGCGACATTGTTGTAACTCGTGTAAAAAATATTTTTTGAGGTAGACATAATTTTGTATTTGTTTTAAACACTTAAAATTGCCTCGAATTCACAGCATTGTTTTCAAGTATACGGTATTTAGCTTATACAGATTCCCTTGTTAATTTATTATAATCTAAATTCAGATTTTATTGATGCCGAAGCCGGGACTAATCGTTTCTGGAAAATCTCAAGCTGCTATTTGCATGTGGTTGCAATTCTTAAAATTGTATCAAGGTCTAACAAAACTGCTGATATGGCAAGTGAGGATTTTTTATTAGATTAAACCTCATAGATGTGAGCCAATTTATTTAAGAACTATTAAAAACCCAAAAGAAGTAATTTCCAAAATGATGATCATAACGAAATATTTCGCGTCACTGGAATATTTTTCGCTAATAACATAGTTTCCAATGAAAAAGAGGACAATAGAGACATCTGGAAGTGCATTGTCGTCCTTAAGATTAAGACCGCAGCTCCTAAGAGTATCGGATGTCCATTCAGGGTCGGTATGTGTCTCATATTATAAATTACCACAATTGACTCGTTCTAGACAATTATATACGCTGACTCGCTTTTTGTACTATGTGTCTCATATTATCATGATACATCATACACATGAATACTAAGGAGCGTTCAACAAATTACTGTTCATTGCTATTTTAAGTGTTTGTTGTTGTAAGCTCTAGCCACGGAGGCTCTAGTATTTTAATACTGCTCTTTTATATTATTTCTTCTATTAAGATAACCAGTTATAGTTTCCAAGTTTTTAATTCTTCGTTTTTGTCACCTACATTAATATATAAAGAGAAAATATTTGTATTTTTGTTTGTAATGACTATTAATTCAAAAACTACTGGATTGTTTTTAAAAATTATTTCACCAGTAGAATGCTACATTATCACTGAAAAACATAGGCTATAATTATAAAGATACGCGGGCAAAGCCGCTGGCGGGAGCTAGTTATAGTACAAAAAATTAAAATTATAGTCGATTGGTTATCGTTATTATTCCAATTGATTGTGTTGTGAAGATTTGATTGTTTAGACTGGGTTTCGTAGCATCTGCGTTATATTGATCTACCACTTCCCTTTGTTGTAAATGTTCCTGTATACTTGCTACAGTTTACTGCCAGAATATTTAATTCACATGGTCAATTTCCAATTCATTATAAGTTTCTTCAAGTTGTGTTTTAACATCTGTAACGATATTCCCATATCTATTGTCTACATACTCGTATATTTAATTTATACATGGCTATTGTGTGTATATTCAGATTCTAGGCTACACGTGTTTTGTTCGCATTAGTTTATGCACATTGATAAAAACCATACTAGCCAGTAGCTAGGTATGTGCCTACTTACAATACACAGATAAAAATAAACTGACCCAGATAATGTGTTTAATTAATAAACCCTGTGTGACGCCCTAGGCATCCAGGCTTCCCGGGGTGCCCTTTGACATTATTTAGTGTAGGCACTGTTTCCACGCATGCGCTCGTCTTTATTAGAAGCCAAGCGTCCCCCCCATCCCCCTCCCGCGCCGCCTGCCGCAAGCCTCCCCAGCGTGGGCTGATGACGCAAAACCTAGAGCCCGTGCCGATCACGAGATCTATATTTAGCATGAGAATTTGCTTACAGTTGGAAATAATAAATGCCCTTTTGTAGCTTCCGGACCTCGACTTGACAGATTATCTCTTCAATGTTAACGCAGAATTTAATTTGAATTAGGTATTTACACAATTGTGAACTTGCGAGATTCTAAATGAATTCATCGTTATCACGAGCAAGCTCGAGTCCACGTGTAGATGAGATGAAAATCCTTTCAGAATAATAACTATTTCCTTTCAAATCGTGAACTCTAACTCTACTAATTATAATGGTTCCTTTGATCGATTTCGTCGGCTTTCGCAGTAGCTAACTTTTCTTTCAACGCGGCTATCTAATTACTCAAGAAATACTTGGAATACAAAACCACCGTCATCAACAACAACTTTGCTAAACTTTGTTTTTGCTATAGCGTGTGACCCTGATTAGTTCCTTCTCACATTCTACGAAATATTATAAGAAGCTGTAGGTACTGTATCATCAAAATCTATTATTGTTCGGTAAGACAACATAACAATTTTGTGTAATACTTGCTGAGTCAAGATTGTTTTCACATTCATATATCCCGTAGCAACAATTAACCGTTTCGAATTATTTCATGGAAAGTTAAATAACCAATTTCAGAATACGATTTGCTTATCACGTCACCAATGCAGCTGGACACACGTGTATAAATCATAAAATTACATTATCTCCATGAACGTCACCATCACCACACTATTTCGTGGGTAATATAATAACTAATAAATGGTCAACGTGGTTGTCAACGTCACAACATGACTCAGCCTATGATTTACGCTACAGAACACCTCAAGGATTTTGAACATGTTGACTATACAACCATGGTCATGGTTCATTTTAAAACCAATAGTTGTTGTGTTACTGTGGTCTGTTCTAAAAATATCTGATGAAAGTGTAAATGTACCCTGTTCAGGCTAAATTCTTACGCAATCACTCAACGAAAGGAATTAGTAACACATTAATCTGTAATATGACGGTTTTAACATTTTACCACTTCTTCCAACAACTATTGTTTCAATAACATTATTATATTGTAATTGAAAAATAAATTTGAGGTTATAAAATTAACCTCAATTATCAAATTAAAAATATTTTTGAGGTGATTAAAATTATAATTTCTGGTTTAAGTATTCAAATAATCAAATCATAGTACTCAATTTGTAAGTGGCACTACAAATTAGCATGTCACGTATAACTACGTTCTTTGAGCCATTTGTTTACATTTTCATGAGATACTTTTGTAACAGACTTTATACTGTATTCCTATTTCTAATATAGTAACGAAACATCTGTGTTATTAAACCTCATTAGCTAGTTTTATGTAAGTGGTTTACAAAGTGGCTGCTCTGGTCGTGTGTACCTAATTGTACGCCGATCTACACACTGACAGTTGTAAAAAGACAAACGCGGATGGTCTTCCTGCAAGGTGATTTGTGTTAGCAATGGTATAGTAATATAAATTATTTTACTGTTAAACTGATCTTGAGTTATATTTTCAAATTAATGATGGAATATTTCTGATAGGGAGTAGGCATCACTGAACTTGTACTTACGTTTTTATAAATGCCTATTACATAGGACTTAAACAACAGCCGAAATGGTGAGTGTAACTACTAATACGGGCCCTATCAGAATACCAGCGCTGCGACATTTAAAAAAAAATGTCGCAGCATCATGCTGAGATAGGAGCCTTTTGGCCTCGTGCAGGACTTTCTACTTTTATTTTAATTTTACTTTGTTTATTTTATTTTATTTTATTTTTATGTATGTTTTTTTATTTGTGATTTCCTGTGCGAGGCTTAATAAATACCTTTTCTTTCTCTTTTTAATTGGAATTGGAAAACAGGCGTGATGTTATTAAGTATAAATGCCACAGCGTACCTTTTTTTTTTTTTTGAGGATGGGAAATCATCAAATGACTTCTCCCGCTCTGGGCGTAGCGAGAGGGCGTGTCAGACCCAAAACCCACCCGTGTTCCTTCCGTTACCCGTGTGCCGGGGCCCGGATATCCCTTTCGGACTAACCCGCAACCCCAGCAGGCATTGGTCCTTACGGACCCCGTCAGTTGGTGCTGACATCTCTTTGAGGCGCGCGTGGAACACAACGCGCCGTCGACCCGGGCCTGGTCCTTATCGGACGGCGAGCTACCCATTGCTCACCGTCCGGCCACAGCGTACCTACCATTTGACCATATCATTATCTTCATGTCAGTCCATCAATGTTTACTGCTGAACAAGGGCTTTCCCAATGAAAACATTCAAATGGGAAATTGTGACAATAACCTCACCGCATTTGTGATTGCAATTTGCTGTCGTCATCTGATATAAGGACATGCTAAATAAATTTTCATCTTCACCAGGACATATTATTATCCTTCACTGTGTGATTTCCATATATTCTTTCAACATTCCATCTGCAAAAATTGTGACTTTACCAGTTTTCCTCTTAAAATGTTCATCGTTGCGGCTGTAAAGAAGTTTATGAGCTGATATAAAGTGGGTGTGAGGCATATGGTATAGACAATAATAATGCCTTACATTAGAGTTATATTTATAATAAAGTTGTTTTTTAAAGTCTGTGCCATATTATGTAGTTCATAATATGACATATTTAAACAGACTTTGTTGTGCTATCCTGCTTTGAATCTTGATACAAGTGACAAATCACATTTAGAAGAAGTCAATTATTATTACTTTTTACCTATACTAATTCTACGATTTTTACAAATTAGCATGAAACCATCGGAGATTCACATTTCGAAGCGATGTTTAGACAATAGCGCTGCAGGAAACGGATGTCACATGCCTAGATAATAGTAAATATTAGGTACCTATTGAAAATTCAATATTAAAGGGCACTCTTTCCTAGAATACCAGCCATGGTTGCGGCTAAACAAATAAGTTTGTGACACTATAGTGTTACTTATCTTGTCCATATTTGATTAGACTGATACCTACTAACATAATATACAGGGTATCAGGGACGCGAAAACTGTTAATTAAATTTTAAATTGTTTTTTAGGGTACCTCCCCTACACGTAAAGTGGGGATGTTTTTTTTTTCTCGTCCACCTCATTTTGTGGGGTATCGTTCAAAAATATTGTGAGTTTGTTAAAACCATTTTTGGATTCAGGGATTCGTTTGCGAAATATTAAGCTTTTAATTGAAAATTTTTGTTAGAGTCAAATGTGTCCCCCACCTGCCAGCTAAATGGTTGTACTTGGATTTGTGAAAAAATTCACAGCAGTAGTATATATAACGAAATTAAAAGGAAAACTATCAGAGCTAAGTAGGCTGTACGGGTTAACGAGTAATAATCAACCAACTTAAATTTGCGGTTTGAAAAACATGATCTCCCATACATTCCGTATGGGAGAACATGTTTTTCAACTACAATGTTAAGTTTGTTCTTGGGATAAATTTATCCCAACTATGGAACCTTTCATTGTGCGTAGTCCGACACGCACTTGGCCGAGAAGGGAGGCAACGCATGTGACTAAAAGAGTGCTGAATATAAATGTTGATGGATGGAGAGGGAGAGGAAGACCAAAAAGAAGATCTATGGATTGTGTGAGGAATGATATGAAAGAGAAAGAGTGAATGATAGCTTGACGGTTGACAGGGGAGAGTGGAAAGAGGAAACGTGTTGCGCTGCCCGCAAGTAACATAGGACAGAAATATGATAATGATGATACCTACGAAAATATGTCCGTGGGTATTCCCTTGTATCGCCATTGCACAAAAAACATAAACTCTATGCTCTGCTCTCTATACACTGTTAAGTCATGAGCCACAGCTCATGCCTTAACAGTGTTCATCCAAAAAGTTGGCAACGTTGCAAATAGTTTTAAAATATTTACCTGTTTTGATTAATTTGGCAATATTACTGTATGGAAATAAGAAATATGGCTAACTAGTGAACTAGAATATTAATAATGAATTGCAATTTATAAAACTGAATTTGATGTTGGAAAGGAAAGTTTCGGTGATACGATATTAATTATTGCATTTCATCCTAACTAATGTTATAAATGCGAAAGTGAGTTTGTTTGTTTACGCTATCACGCTAAAAAGGCTTAACAGATTCATATGAATTTTACCACATGGGTAGACCATGAACTGGAGAAGGACATAGGACCTTAGCTACCTTTTATCCCGATATTCCCATGGGATCGAGACCAATGCCCGTGAAACCGCGGCGCGCAGCTTGTAATCAATATTTTAGTTCACTAGTTAGCCATATTATAGTAATATCGCCAAATTAATCAAAACAGCTATTTGCAACGTTACCTCACTTTCTGTATAAACGCTCTTAGGATGGCGCTCACTGATCCACTAGCGCCACTCCTTTAAATAAATATTATCTCGTGACTGAGAAGTAATTATGAATAGCGGCTAGTAAGGACTCTCGGTAAGTGTGTCTAGAATTTTCTAATACCTTTTGATAAGTTATAAAAATTCGATATAAAGAAAAGCGGCCAGTTTCTTCTAGACCGTATTTTGTTGCTTCGTGTCTCAATATGAAACTTTATAAAAGGCATTAGAAAATTCTAGACACACTTACCGAGGGTCCTTACTAGCCGTTAATCATAATTACTTCTCAGTCACGAGATAATATTTTTTGAAATTAATATAGTGCATACTGTTTTGGAGACGGCCACAAAGATCATGTTCTACAAAAACAATTTACTTCTAACCCTTGATGAAGTGCCCGTAAAAGTTTGACGAATTTTCACATACGTAATTTTGTTAATTGGTAAATTAATTACCAGGAGATAATGGAATTATTACTAACTGTCCTTCGGTTTTAATATAAAAACTACAACGTACTATAACGTTTATAGACATAATATGGATTAATTAGTGAGCCTTTATCATTTTAATTACACTATTGGCGCAATATAGGTTGTCTGTAATCAATTTGACCTATCGCCCCACGTAACGTCTAGTAAACGACATATGGCCGATTCCTATAATTTACGGACCGTTATTGGTTAATATTAAGACTCCTATATCTTTGCCAATAATGAAGCAAATACCCCATAGCTTTGCATATGAGGAAAGTAGTTATCACAGGTAAAATTAGGTTACGAATCTATTTATATGCAGTTTGGCAATAAAAAAGTTACCATTGGTACGCAAATGATTCGTTTTTTTTGTTTATAGGAACCGAGCATAAATCTTTCAACATAATTAATTACATAATTACACACTTTTTAAATCAGACGATAGCATTTTATCACTGGGAAATGAAAATGCAGAAGGCAGGAAATTTAATCATTTGTCTTTTATTTTCAGGTGCAGCAAGACTCCAGCGATCCACAGGCTGATTGAATCCACTGTTGAAGAATAGCGTGCCGAAGAACTGCAGGTAAGATTAACTTATTTTATTAAGTATATTTATTTACCCCTGGTAAGATATAAATTATCTCTACTGACATTCTCTACAAAACGTACGGTCATAGTGCAGTTAGGTTGTTAAAAGACGATAAACCAAAGTAGGTAATACAATCATTCCTCCATTAGCAAATAATAAAAGAATTTATATTTATAAGTGCATGTTATATTATAATAGGACAGTATTAAAACCTGTTGATTTTACAACACCTACAGATTAGAAGCGATTTGAAACAGTGACTCAGTCTAACGCGCGATATCACACGTATCTACGATGTATATACCTATATGTTTATAGACAATAATATCCCTTTGATATCTAGTTAATATACCTACATATTAACTAGATATCAAAGGGATATTATTGTCTATTAAGAGTACTTTATGGACAGCAAGTAGCTAGTTTGTGAGTAAGAATCTGATATTGTGGCGCAATTAGGATGAGTCTTGACATCTCTGACATCAGGTTAGTTACTAACCACACGAAAAGAAGAATGACCTAAACGTGCCTAAGCGCAATTTTAATGATGCCTAAAAGTATATGATCCACTGCAGTGAACAAAATCGGAAAAGTATATGTTATTCTTCAGGATATTATGTTAGTAAGATAGTGCGTTGAAAACATAACACATACAACTAATTTGATATGGTAGAAAATAAACACGAAGATACCTAAAAAAAAAATATTTTAACGATTAAAAATCATATTTATTTATTTATTTATTTATTGGAGAACCAACAGCTATAACAAATGTATAACAGTTGGATGTGAAACATACAGCCAATTACAGGTTCTCACGGGTAAAAACAGAATAAGTAACAGAAATCTTAGGATCATTAAAAGCACGAAAAAAAAAAAAAAAAATAATAACATATATGTATAAGGTACAATAATAATCAATTAATTACATGTAATCATTCTGATTTTTTGTCAGATTATTCTTCAAGCAACTTATTGGAGTAACTGTTTTGATGTTTTAGTCCAAACAATAGATTTTTTTGTAAATAGATAATTGCTTCATATTTTGCAATAAATTACCTGCGTTGTGTCATCGCACTTCTCTTTCTTTTCTATGCAGTCCGACAGTGACCGCGCTTTAGCTGTTGTGCTGCCTCTTAAGGCCGTTTTGGAGTCGATACTGGTATATTTAATCTAGTTTGGAACATACCAAGCCATTCGCAACTCATCATCAGCCAGCAATCCATGTCCAGAGATAGGCCTCTCCAATTACACGCCATTCAGCTCGAATCGCGGCAATTCTTAGCCAGCTGCTACTAGTTATTAGCAATTGGCATAAAACAATAAATATATAAATAATATATACCTAACATAATTATTTTTATAAACATTGATAACAACAACATCATTAAAGCGATTACATGGGCTTTTCCATATACGCCCAAGTGCCTACGACATATATATTTTCCCTAGTAAGCGTCAGTATTATAAAAAGTGATAAATGTGGGTTATTTTCAGGAATTTAAGTGCAAAATAATTTATAAAATACATTGAGATATAAACAAGAAGTATGTAATGTATGTTTTTATTTGCTCTAATTTTTGTCATGTTTTTTTTGTGCATTCACGAAAACCTGTATTTTACCAGACAAATTCTTGGCACAGGTGATATTGTAAAATGTACCTATAAAGAAACACGTACGTAAAGGTATTTATAAACCTCACGATAATGTCAACTTTATCAGGTTAACATAAATATTATGTTAATTGCATATGGTTTCGAAAAACTATAGGCAAGTTTTTTTTTTAAATACGCAGACATTATCGCAATAAAACGCGTCTAAATCTGTCCATCCCTTTCAGTATTTAGTAAACACTAACAAAGGTTTAGAATGTATAACCCCTCCACTTAATTACTCGGGGAAGAAATACCACTCTTTCCAATAAGATTCGTATAGGAATTTCCTTTTAATTAATACAGCCTTGTCTACACTTAATAATAATTCAAACTCAAGAACGGGCAAGAACCTCCAGAAACTCTAATAAAGAGGTAAAGTTATAAGTTTGGATATACTAGGAAGTATTGATCCGATTTCGAAAATTCTTTCCCAGCAGAAAGCTACAATTTTGCCGACTGCCATAGGGTATGTCTAAGGGATCTCGCGCACTAGACGGCCATGACCACGACCAGTGGACGCAGCGACCAGGTAAACTATAGAAACCGATACGAATCACGTACTTGGTCGCATCGGCCAACCAGCCGCAGCCCATACAATGCCACTAGACGGCCACAACAGCCCGGAGTCCTGGCTCCTCTCGCGCACTAGACAGCCAGTGATACTAAGGGATTAGTATACGTATATTTGATTACCATGCGGGCGAAGTCGCGCGCAGAAGCTACTTTAAAATAAAATAAAGTCCAGTGCCATTTTTCTTCGGAACACTAGCCAATAAAATGCAGTAATCCTGTACCTACTTGCATTGTTTAAATAATCCATAACTCCATACACAAGCTATGTAAGGAATTAACGATGCAGTTTTTAAAGAGCATTATTATGTACGATCCATTCAAGGGTTAACGCGTCGCCTTATCATGTTGTGATAATGATAATATTTACACCGACACGTGTAGATAATAGATATGAGCAATGTATAGTATAATATATGCAATATTATACTTGGTATAAGGTGATAATATAGTGGGCGCAAGCGCGAAGTAAATAGTCGGGGGTGTGCCACCACGAAAAATGTGAACTTCAGGGAAACATTTAAGTCCCTTTTATTAAGCAGTAACTAAAAGATCGGAAAATGATCGAAAATAATAATTTAGTTATGTTTCATTTGTTTATAATTAAAGTAAGTACAATGAAATGAAATGAACGAAAAAGTGTTTATACACAGTTTTTTTCTACAAGCTATAATTTCTCTGCCAAACTGCAAAGTAGTTTGTTGGCAGACGTAGCTCCTTTTTTTTGTACATATTAACTATTAACAGAATTTTTGTACACTTTTTCACCTAAAGATTAAAACTATTCTTGCATTTCTTAAATTTAAAAAACAGACATACAAAGTTTTTTTTAAATATTCTCTACAGTGAGGCTTTGACAAAATATATTAAAAAAGTACTTATGTATTTTATTTTTAAATTAGGTTTTTACTGGAAGAGGTTAATAAAAATAGTCGGGACTAAAAAAAATCTTCACTTCGACCATAATAATTATTACAAGTTGGCCTACAAATCTGGTCATATTATTGTTCCTTTGAAATCTTGTGCATATAATATTGTTTTTAAATTCATTGCTGCAATACTGTTCTAAAGCTACTGACAAAACTACCGTCTCATGAACCGGCAGCATTACTTTCCAAAAAATATTTTTTTTATGTGTTACCATAGCATGCCAGCCCATAAGCATAAGAAAGCAGTAAGTCCACCAGTGCATAGTAGACCATGTAAATTCTACAATGTTGCCCTATCCAGCACAAAACTAAGGTGGTGGAATTTTACAAGCACATACCTTAGTTTCTCACATAAGTGTCTACTGTGTGTTTTCCATGAGAAGCTGTTGTCTATGACTAAACCCAGTACCTGTATTTCTCTACCACCCCAATATTTGCACAAACTGACACAACGTCAGTCATTCACTGCGAGTGTGAGTGAGAGTGAGTCATGTCCTTTATTGAAAGTATTTTATCTACCATACTAAAACCTATCTTTAAATAAAATCGATGTAGAAGATTGCAAAATAATCAATGAAATTATCATTATTAATATCGACTTCCTTTGGGTAACGACTCAACCTCACATTAAATATCAGTAAATAAATAAGCTAAACAACTTTACGATTAACCTATTTAGTAGGTGAGACATGTTTTAAGGTTATATCCATTTAAGAGTTTAGTTACATGTATGAATCATCGCCAGTTTGGCGGAATACCTAAACAATACGTACATTCGTAAACTCGTATAATAACGTCCAAACCGGATGACAAACTTGATCATTATGATCACAAAAAACAATCGAATGCAAAAAATATTCCTAAGTGTTCTCATTTTCGTAATATCATGGTCGTATTTATGGTTTAGTAACCAAAAGTTTGCTTGGAAATATTTTTTACAAATCAGGAACGCACCTAATTACAGAAATAGTAGTCTGTCATATAATTCATTTATTTATTTCGCAGGTCTGCTGGAAGAAATTTCTTAAGAAATAAGCAGTACCTTTGTACTCATAATTATGATTATGTCGTATTTGTATCTATTTTACCGTAACACAAATAATAAAACAAAAAAATAATTTTAAGTTTATGAAGATGCTACTTAATCCTTACTTAGTCTACTACGAAAACAAAAGGACTCTGTGTTTTCATAATCATTTCGTAAGGTCTAATTACGCCATTCACCCCGTACTACTGATACAAACAAAAATTATTTTCATATTATATGGACGTGCTGGAAAGCTAACAGGGAAAATGGAAAATAGGAAAATCGGTAAATAGAACACATTCCCATTCCATATAAGAGACATACATTCTAGATAGGAAGTATTCAAATTCATTTTTTCATTCATAAAGTCATTTACATTATCACTCCATTTGTGTACAACCAACGCTACGAGTTTTCCGAGTCGACAATTTTTCGACTCAAAAATTCAGTCAAGTTCAAAGTTTTCGAGGGGGATGCGACCAAACATGAATCTACTCACAAACGTGAGTGTGTGTGCAACAAGTGCACTTGTGTATTGTATGTGTGCGTTTCAAGGTCAAGGTCGGCACGTGGCGGGTCTGTCGGGCCGGAGAGGAGGCGAGGGTCGGCGGGGCCCCTCTGTGGCGACGCCGACTTCCCTAGCAAATTATTAGTCATACTCAACTTACCCTTTCAAAACTCGATGGACTATTTTATGGTTGAGAATGATTTTGAAGGTTTAAAATTATTTTCAAGGGCTAAGGTCGAGGAATCACTTGTGTTAGGATCATGTCTACGTCGTTAGTCGAGCTTTTAGTAGTCTGTTTTGGTCAGCTAGCAAATAAAAGAAAGTTAAAAATACACAAAACATAATACTTAATTTTAACACCTTTAAAACGTTTACGTTTTCCTTGTTATTTGTTTGTTAAGGAAAAAAAAAATCCTATAAGTGGATAAGTTTTAATTCAGTAATAGATACGACATGCAGTTTTTAACATATTATTATGCATAGATTATACTTATGAAATTAAATTCTTAAAAATTTATTAGCTGTTGCAGAAGTTAATTTGACGTTCTAATTAACAGTCGCGTGCTGAAAAACGTTATTAATATCTAGCTAGTTTTACTAAATAACCCTTTGACATACATGACTACATTTCAATGTAAATGATACCTAAGCTTAGGGAGTTTTTTGTTCTTCACTTCTACACGATTATTTTATAGATATTATTATATTTCTGTAGGCATCGTCATTTTAAAAATTCATTAGCACTATCTTATCACACAAGTTCTGGAGGAAAGGGAAAATGTCGTACATTTTCAGTAAAATTGTCTAATACAACCCCATCTATAAACGATCCCCGGAACTTATTACGTTTCACGCCCTTGAACACTGCTTTTACTCAGTCTTTAACGGATTACATAATCATTCATCCTTAATGCTTCGATCATTAAAATAATATTTATTAAAAGAAAAAAAAGAATGAGCAACCATGACAATACATACTAAAAACATTATACTTTATCGTTATCAAACACTGTACATTAATATAGGTACACTTCTCTATTTTGCCTGAAATGTTTCTTCAGTAGGTACTCTTATATATTTATGTCCCAAGTTTGTTTAATTTTATTTGAAGAACTATGTAAACAGTATCAGTGCCATCTATGATCATCGCGCGGAACAAGCGCAAGTTCAGTCCTTAGGAATGGTGCACACCAACGAACCGGTTGACTTACTTGACGATGCTTTGTTTCCTACGTTCCAACACAGATGGCGCTGATACACGTGACGGTGAAATAAAATTTAGGGTCGCCGTGAAATGAGAAATTTTTGGAGAAGTTAAGAATATAGTATAAAACTGAAATGACATGTGAAGAAAATTATAGAAAATGATAGAGCAACGGGCTATCGAACGACCGGGTGCCACGCTGTGCTCTCTCGGGAATTAGTGCGGAGTGAACACAGCTGGTGGTATCTCAGTTGTTCCCTAGTTCTCCCACTCATCGATCGGCAGCTGAAGATGGAGAAGAAGACGAAGGTTGACGAAGCAGAGGAATTCTGACTGTGAAGAATCTTTGGAAGAAGACATGAAGATTTTAATGACGAACATTTTATTTTTTGTATTTATTTTACATCACACACAACATTTTTTTCTCCTAAACGGATCACAATATTCACAATATCATAATGTCTTCGAAGATCCTTCTTAGATATAAGGCGTCATAACCTTACCAATAGTCTGAACATAGTAACATCTATTATCGAAATACCAAAATTATCCCAACGTCTAAGCGCTTGTTAAACTGTCATTAATATCTATTTTAGTAGGAAGTGTTCCAGCTATAGGTACCTACATGAGAAATTATACCTACAGCGGATAGTGCGTAACCTAAATATTCGTCTGGTTATTTTTAAACTGTCAAAAGTGATCACATGTGGCCTATGTACCTACATTGCGGTCACTATGCGCTCACATGTACATGTAGATTTATATTTAATTCACTCGATTGGTATGTATTTAACCACGATTAACGGGAATGTTGATGATGTTAAGCAGATGTGCGTACGCGCAGGTCGACGGTGTGACGCGTGACGTCACGTTGCGTGTCGCTCATATAGCGTGAGGGAAAGTTGTGTGATAAAATGTTTGTCGATTCCGACTTCGAAATGTTTTTCTACAAATTATACATGTTCAGTATTAATTGTTGTTGTTTTAGTGCTTTATTACTGAGGTAGTTATTGATTGTTTTAATTGTATAATTATTTTTATATACGTTTATAATGACGACTATTTTAACAGTTCCTGATTGTAAGTGTTTGAATGTGTTTTGTAGATAGTAAGCATTTGTGTCTGTATTTTTTTATTGATTTTCACACTCATGTACTTATGTATGAATTACTCACCTACCTACTTACCTAGAGATCCGAAAATTATAAAGTCAACAATATGTCTCTTAGTAAAGTACCTACGTACATTTATTTCCACATCATCTACATGGCAATTCATGTTCCTTTCTCGTTACACAAACAAGTTTATGCATCGACTCATGCGCAGGCCACTGGCTTTTTACGAAAACGAGGACTTTTATTAATGACTTCACTTGACGTGAAACTTCTCGCAGTGGACCTGTTTAATTTATGAGTTTGTACAGTAGGCTGCACTTCAGTGGTAACGAAACCGATAAAAGCAAATCTCTTATTTTATTGAAACTCCGTAGGTACGCTAGACGCTAGACCAGCTCAAGATCAAAGTGGTACCACCGACGTGCATTCTACTGTACCTACGTAAAGACTTGCACTTTACTTAAGTATTTATCTATAAGTGTTTATGAATATTACGACCCGACATAAATGTTCATATTCTTGGCTAACTTCAATGAATTTTCATTGTGGATTGTCCTTATGTATACAATATGTAACTGAATTAATGCAAATTATGAAAGTAGTTGGTTCAGAATCGTTCACTGAATTGATTTGTGACATTTTTAATATAAGTAATTATGGCTACAAAAAATAAAACCTAATTACAGTCACACTCCCACTTTACAGGCAAATAAGCCAAGACGAAGTATATTACATGTATATTACTACCCTAGACACTTATTTATACGGTTCCGACTGTGTGCGTCCGTAGATTTGTAATGTAACCACAATTTTCTCTTACAATCAGTATAACTCATCTAATAAATAAAAAATGTTTTATATATAATAATAAATTTAAAAAATGTGTATGTATTATGATTTTAACATAATTGGGGTTTTTGGTGGTGTGCGTTAATTCCGGGACATGTTGTATTTAATTCAATATTATGTGTTTGTATTGTACCAATTTTTTAATTACAAGATATTTAGATTCTATTATCAATTGTATTATTCTAGTAAATTAATAAATTTTATTATTTCACACAGTAAAATTAAAATAGGCATTTAATCAACTTTAGGTTCATAAAATAATTAACAGGTTGCCATTTCTAAAAGTAGGTAAAATTAATATTTAATCATGGTAAGTACCAAAGATAGCAGTTACCGGAAAATATCAATAAACATTTTCATACATTTCCGTCAATTTACTTCATAAAAAATAAATATTCGATTTATGTACGTAAACGTTTTGAAAGTAAAATGAGCTATCATACAAGTTATGATAATTAACTCACTGTCAATTTGTTTCCTAAACGATTTATTCATTGTTTTTCCTGCAAAACCAACGTAAAGTAGATTTTTTACACTGATGTGGGTATTGCCAGCCATAAAAATAATGAATAGCTTAGGATATGTTTTACGGTACATCACATGCGATACTAAAACAAGAGGGAAAAGTTTTATAGTTATTGCAGAGTTATAGAGAGAAACAAAGTTAATGGACAATGCGAACTGATTTAACTTCCTTAAATATATAGTTAGGACGTTTCGACGCATCGTACGATTTCAAAAATGAAAAAACTCTTTTCGCACATAATTGGCTTAGGTTTAAGAATGTATAGTGTAAAAAAAACAAATTGATATAGGATCGTTGTATTTTCGATACAAAAATCGTTAGAATTTATATTTAATAATATAATAATATTTAATTTACGTCACGCGTTCGTCCAGGTTGGGAAAAATTCGTCTTAAAAATGGCCCGTGTGTTAAAATTTCAATTTTTTATCTATCCTCTTTATCTATCTACCTATATACTTAAAAATTAAATGCTGTTGGTTGGTAAGCGCATCACTTGAGAACGGCAGAACCACTATATTTTGTTTTAAGATTTTCGTAAGTCCGAACTAGGTCTTCATGTAATTTCAAAGAAAAACCGGGAAGGACAAAAAAGGACGTTCAGTCCTTTTTTTAGAGGGATTTTGTATGAACTATTGAAATTTGGGCAGGACAACGTCTGTCGGGTCAGCTAGTTTACTTTAAAAATGAAAACAAATTTCCTAAGTCAAGCTAGAAAGTATCTACTTACTTTAGATACTTCGGAAGACAATAACTCCCCTTAAATACAAAAGTATTGTACAACAGGGCACTGTCTTTGGCCCAACCTAAAACAAGCTTTGTAAAAACTATCTAACGTAGTCATAGCACCACAATGTTATCACTCCCAGGGAAAGCTGCAATATGTAGGTCTATCCCATTCACCTGATGAAGGCCTGTTACCTCCGTTGCTGACCTAATAACACCGGGGTCCTAATGTCCTGATTCCACCTGCCTCGACCTGGCCTCAACGCAACACGGATTCACGGAAAGACCTGATCTGACCTAATTTACATTATTGGCAAATGGAAATGTGCTTATTGTGTATATAGGCCAGATTGTTCTCTTGTAGGTCACCTACGCATTACCTGTAAGTGGAGTCACCTAGATTTTTGTACCTTTAGAGGTAGCTCTTTGTTGTTCCTCTGTTAATAAGTTTTAGATTCTATAATATTACTTAAATGGCTTTAATCTTATCTTTCAAGGAAGCAATAAAGCTGAATTGATCACCGCAATTTCCTGAAATTAGTGGAGCTAATCATGGATTTATGCCTATTGTAATCGAGACAATTTTTTTATTTTTTTTTATTAATTGTGTTAATAATTATTTTACATTACTTCGTTCATTGGTTCAGTAGGTAGATACTCACAGTTTGTTATTAGTCTAGTCTAGAGTTATAGTCTTATCATTGAAGAACAAATATTGTTGTTACCTACCGGAGGAGGTAAATCTGATGGTGCATACTCGATTATTATTCATCATACTGCCGCAATACACATCGCAACTGATCCCTACAAAATGGCGGTTGTCCTTCGGTTAGGACCGGAGTAACAAAAGTATCACCCTTAATCTTATAGAAGGACTAAAATCTTGAATACCTTAACTACTAAAACCTGTTTCTCATAGAACCGTGTGAACAGCCTCGCTTTTTTATTTCAAATGTCAAAGTGAAGTTGTCACCCTTACTTTAAATTGGACAATATTAAAGTAAATCTTGTCTGTAGGTAGTGCTAATGATTGGAACAAACCAGTATTTGCTAATCTGAAATAATGATTGACCGAACAGATAATAATACATCCATTATCTGTAAAGTAACAAAAGAAATAGATAAAAACAACTTACATACAAGAAACATATTCTATCAGAAATTGCAACACTATACGAACGAAAAGAAAATAAACAACTTTATGGGAACCGAATGAAGTAGAAGCGAACTCAGCAATCAATCATAAATCCTTCATGAAAGCATTTTATTATTAGACGGTCACAATCGAACTAAATACTATTAATTTTTAATTATTATCCTTAAAATCAATTCAAATTAGTTTCACGAAAGATATATCTGGTGATATTGATGCATTGCACCTCACCTCAACTTGTCAAAGATTAGGCGACGCAGTGAAAGGGCACCGTTTAGGTGTCCCAGTGAATGGCGTCGACGTGAACGATTGGCTGACATTCAAAGGCTGATAAAGTAATCATCATCACCTTTACTGCCAAAAGATGTCCACTGCTGGGCATAGGCCTCCCCCAAGATAGAGTTTAGACAAAAAGTAATAATAATATACTAATAAATATTAATTACTTGAAAGTTGGCACAATAAATCTCCTTACATAGTTTGCCATTAGTAAATGTGCACTTAAATTATCAAAGGAGTGCTTTGGCACTCAGGTTTTCTTAATTTACTTTTTATATGGCTAAATAAAATATCACACTGAAACACACTTTCCTTCATCACTGCCCACGAAGGTGATTTCGTGCATAGCGAAACTTTTTAGTAGTGTTTTACGAGTCGAGCATAGCGGGACTAGAGCTTATGGGGACTAACCGCGTACTAGGATAACCCTGTGCCACGAAAAATTTAATAATAAAGTACTATTGTAGAATTTAGGATCTTGATTGGTAGGATACTTACTGATCTTGATTTGAACGCCAAGTTAAGAAACTAGAACAAGTAGAAATAAAAAAAAAATCAGAAACGATTTCAATTTCCCCAAATAAACGCAGCACTGAACGAAGGAACCCTAAACTTTACGTTTAACATAATTAATATGTAGAGCTACAAATGAATGTCAGTAAGTTTAGAGTTTCATGTAAGTTACAGGTAACTTATAAATACAACTAATCATTTAAGTATAGTAAAACAGGTAAAATAAAAAACAGAATAAACAGATTATGTATGACCAGATGTATGAAAGTAAACGAAGTAAAAGGAGTATGTAAGGATCGTAGCAGGTGGGGTTCTGTAGCTTCTACCTACCCCCATGGAAAGAAGGCGTGAGTTTATGTATGTATGTAAAGGAAAACAAATCTTAGGTACCGTTGCATAAAATACAATTTTGCGTTACATTTCCCGAGCCCAACAGCAAAACAGATCGATACAGGCAAACGAGAGGAGCCCAGATTTTCTAGGAAATGTCGGTGCAGGTTCGTTTGAAGGACGCAGCCCGGGGCGGCAAGGGGTGTTGCATTTACATCACCCCTAGCAACGCCCGCTGGCCTCCCCTTGTGCAAATGTTGGGTCCAGGAAGCAGGGGTGGTGCACCCATTGCATCTCCCCTTAATACCGCCCGACAAGGCATCACCCGGGCTGCCGTTCGCAAATTTTGGGATTGAATTTCTCTGACGAATGCTGTAGGTCTAGTGCTCTTGTCAATATTTTAAGTTTAAAATTCAATTTGCACGCTTCATTATGATAATTGCAAAAACGAACATAGGTCTCAAATGACGTGATTTCTTTCAAATTTATCAGAACGCATGAACATGCTTACTTCTTACTGTAGTCAAGTTACAGCAGTCAAACGTGAATAAAAATTACAAAAAGGAACGCGTTTTGGTTTCGTTCGTTGTAAGACCATTAGTATAGGCAGAGCAACTAAAAGCTGTCTTAGTATATTATAATAAATTCAAACGTAGAAATCTGCCTCGAGTCACTAAGAGAACCGCTATATCAAGAATATATTCTCTCTCGACCGAGGGGGTCGAGAGAGAATATATTTAAGAATACCTATATTAAGTCTAAACTTTAAACTGTAGTTTAAAGCACGGCAAACATTCTGCTGTCCAATCATTCTGAAATAATCTGTATATTACTCTAAATTGTCCGAAATACATGACTTTCTTGCCTGTTGTCCGAATAAGCACTTACTTATCGAATTACGTTTGTCGCTGGGATAAATGGCACTACTCACTTAATTGACAATTTCTAGACGTTTTTCCTATTACCTTGACATTTTCCGCTCTCATTTTATCTCGATACATAAATGCTTCGGCACAAACGATCGATGTAGGTACAGAGCGAGGCCAGGCTTTCCGAGAATCTGTGGAGCTCTGCGAAGGACGTGGGCTGCGTCAGGGGGTACAGTGGGCGCAAATGGGGTGATGAGTGGGCGCAGCTAGGACTCGCCCGGGCTCCGAGCCTTGGGTGTTGTGCCGCAGCGAGGAATTATACGTAGGTGGTGCGTTCACGTGATATTCGATATTAATTGGTTATTTATTTCGGTAAAACTGTTCTTTACATTTTTGCCATCAGTGAAATTGTGTATCTTTGCCGTAGACTCTTAATTCGAAAGGTTTATTGTAGCGTATGTGCCGTTCTTGTTTAGGATGACTAAGCCACGAAAATGATATTCTTAATTCGTCCGATAAAGAAATAAAAAATCTACTTTTAAGAGGGAAATTTAGACAGCTTTATAAGCAGAGATATTATTACTATAATGTATGTATCTTAAGAAAATGAAAACTTTATTTTATCTTTATTACACACTAGGCTGCGTCCCGTGTTTTCACCCGCATAAGTCTTGATCCCGTGAGAATATCGGGATAAAAAGTATACTATGTCCTAACCCAGGTCATGGTCTATTCATGTGCCAAATTTCATCTAAATCCGTGTCGCCGTTTTAGCGTGAATGTGTAACAAACACACATAGAAATAATCAAACCTTAGTCTTTATTTATACATAACTAGGTTTCGGGCGCGGTTACGCCCGCGTGGATGTCGGAAAGTATCCCACAGGAACGTACCGCCGGGATAAAAGTATCATATGTGTTAATCCAGATTATAAACTATCTGTGTGCCAAATTTCATCCAAATCCGTTTAGCCGTTTTTACGTGATTGAGCAACAAACATCCAACCATACAAACTTTCACATTTATAATATTAGTAGGAAGTAGGATATTTATATAAATATATATATATATATATATATATATATATAGTAGGATTATAGTTAAGATAGAGATGAGATATGTAGGATTAGTAGGATATTAGTTTAAATAAAACCTGCCTCCAAATCAGTTCATAGTTTCATGTGCGAAAACAACTTGTATGAATAAACAAAAGTTCATGCATCGTAGTAACAAAAAATTAAATTGTTAATGAAAAGACAGAAAATACTTGCTGAAAGGAAAACTGACCACAAAACACCGATTCACACGCAATACTTAAATGTCGAGACCACAGTGCTTTCTTAACAGGTTATTCACGCCGTAAAAGTGCATTTTTATGCATCCTCCACTAAGCTCTCAGTTTACTGATGGATAAACCACTGTCGATTTTCGTCGATTTTTGTTGGAACCACAATGACATAGTATGAAAATCCTTCTAAGAATGTGAACTTGTCCCTCCCGATTGTAGACACTTTTCGTCTTCGTATCCGTCGTCAAAACTCCTAAGGATCCGCGCAAATGGGCCACCGACTACAGCCAGCAGTTCACATGCTTTTTCATAGGTTTTGTGTGGATTCGTCGCACTCGTGTGTACTCTGCACCGCAGCAGGAAGCGACAGCCACCGGTGGCTGTGGTCGGTAGCCCGTTTGCACGGAGCCTCAAAGCGTACCAGAGTCGGCCTTCGAAAATTCCAGAACATAACTTGATATACGTAGATTGAAAGTGCACACTCACAGTTACCTCTATCTCGTTTATTTATGCGCGGACATCACGGCAGGTCGATACAGGGGATCGGGAGGAGGCTAGATTTTCCCGGAATCTGTGGAGGTCTGTATCTAGCACGTAGCTGGCTCTATATTGAACTACAGCCCTCGCCCGGGCCTCCGTGAAAGCTTTAATGCAATATTGTAGATATAAGTAGCTTGTAATAAACCGACTATATTGGATACTAGGACTTGGCAAATTTAAAGTACTTTAGATACTAAAACCAGTTTAACGTTAAAATAGGTCTTATATTTTTTCTTGAGAGCTGGTGGCTAAGTAATAACAGCCGCACGGTTCGATCCATCAGGTTAAGCTACGCTTGCTGGGGTCGATCCGTGGATGGGTCACCATCTTTACATACCGAGACTCCGTCGTGCCTCGGAAAGCAAGTTAAGCTGTTGGTCCCGGCTATCATTTGTGGAACTTTGACAGTCGTTACGGGTCGTCAGAAGCCCGAAAGTCTGACAACCAGTCTTGTCAGGGGGTATTGTGTTACCCAGTAACTGGGTTGTGGAGGTCAGATAGGCAGTCGCTCCATATAAAATACTAGTAAGCAGCTGCATCCGGTTAGACTAGTAGCCGACCCCAACATAGTTGGGAAAAGGCTAGGCAGATTGATTGATCTGTTCTTGAGACTTTTTGTAATGGAAATGAACCATCTCAAGCTGACCTAGGCTACATAACTACATAAATAACACCCGTCGACAGTAAATTGTCGTGTGTACTCTTATAAATTACAATTATTTAGCACACATCACATTACCTTAATCAGATAACATCTTGGCGTCTTCGTGTCTAAATATCGTTGGCTGAGGAGCAGCTGATCAAAGCCAAGAGGCATGCCAACTGCCTCTGGCACATCCCTACATTGCACAAACACGCATATAGCGGGCAAGGGCAGACCGATAGTGTCGTAATAATGCTCACATTGATCTATGACTTTCTGTAATCTTACGCAGAACGTTATATTATTAAACAGTGAAGTGAAGTTCTGCAATGTCGTGTGGTGATTACGACCTTTTGGACTTTCTTCGAGTTGCCAGCTAAGATATGTTAATATTGAAAAAAGTACTTGATAATGAAGAAGAAGTATGGAGCGAGCACAAGAAGTGTCTCCAAACTTTTTTCACGACTCATAAAATTCCGATTATCTAATCTTTCATTCATGTGGAAATTGTGACTCACATGTGGTAATACTCCCACAAGAACACATAAAAGCATATATATGACGTTTATGAGCAAAATTAATAAGGAACTACAACTGGAGAATAAAATAGCAGGAAAGACCTTGGCAGCTAGCCAAACAGCGCTGCATAGACCTGGACTGGCCCAGCCTTGACACCAGAATGCGCCAGATGTATTGTTGAACCTTGAAGTACTCGGAGCTGGCTTTGTCCTCCAACTACATGCTGAATCTTTACAAGAAATAATGTGAAGGCGTGAACATACTTTAATTATGACAATTTAAGATCGCACTGCATTGCTCTGGAAGATTCTTTGATCAACAATTACTAGGCGCTCAGTCAACGGTTATCATTATGTGTCCAACATTTACTTCCTTGTAGCGCGTGTAATATACAGTAGTTTTTCCCTGTACATATTACATTATATCTGAAACACCACCCTCCCACACCAGTTTCAAGTTCAGGGCCGCTTGGTGCCTAGAAGCAACAGCTGGATCGATCGGGGGCTGCAGCTCCGCTCTCGCATTGTCATGGCGACTTGCAGCCATGACCTGGAGGGTGCAGGTGCGGGGGTGCGAGGGGGAAGGGGGCGCGCGTGGTCCGCGCGGGAGGGGGGACGGAGGAGGCTTGCATTGAGCCGCCCGGCTGCACCGAGCAGTTATTTCGGTGCAGCTGGTGGGCCGCAGTCGCTCGCCGCGCCTCCGCTAGCGCGCGCGCTTCGTTTCCACTTGCATCGGCATACACCACTGTGCTCCGTCATTAAATAAATCGGCTTCATTTACATTGTGCGTTCAATATTTACCTCGAAGAAGTGGTCTCGTGTCTCTGCCACACACCTGTTGCACAGCTCTCGCAATGTGAAACCTCGCGGAAAACTCTTTTTCTCGGTAGCGGACGCGTCTACTTTCACCGTTCACATTCCGCTACAGCAGGCTATTGCACTAAACCAGTCTTCGTAATAACTTTTGATGTTTGTCACGTGTCAAATTGGGTTTAACTAGTGTGCGATAACAGATTACTGATAAGAACTACATATAATTGTTATACGATGTGGTAATGTATTATGTTATACGTTCTAGCTGTGTTGTAGGAATATAGGTCAGTTAGTAAGGATCTGTGGATTTATCTGCGATATAACATATACCAAAGATTTAGATCAACTGGCTCTATTTAGATATCTAATATTGTTTATGTTAGCTCAACCGCTCCCACCACACATTCGTGGCATTTGTTTAGAATTACTTTTATAACCAATCAATATTCTGTTTAGATATGCATATTAATCATGAACAAGTCCTCGTGTGCGAACAGTACTAACTTATTCATTTGATATCAATCACTGCTATATCTATAAGTAAAGCATTCGATCATAGATCATAGCAGTGTCCTTTAATTGAACTGACAAAGTGCAGATGTATTCGTATCATTGTTTCCAACATATCTAGGATGTCGGGGATGACAGTCAAGTCGAGATATGCAACGGCTGGCATGTGGCCAGGGATGCAGCTGCGAAGGTCGCGCTGGGGGGAAAGTAGCGGGCTGAGGGGACAGGGAGCCGCGGAGGGGACGTGGGGAAAAGGCGAGGTCGGGAACGTACGGGGGGGCGGGGGGATAATGCAATAATTCACGGCACTACAGCGCAGGTGCATCCGGGACCATGGAGCCACCTCGACATCTATCAAATCAGGGTGGCGCCCAGTTCCTCCTGAACCTTCGGTGCGTCGGTACCGATACAGAGTGACATGGTGTTATCAGTGATACCAGAAGGTGATCTTCATTCATTAAGTAGATACTAGTTCATTACATAAATGTTATCTATGTCTGTTCTATCGATTTGTGTCGTGTGAAACTGTTTCCAAGGGAATTGGTTATAGGTACTATTTTAGTTTTGTTGCAAATTGCAATAACATTGTTATCAATCCTAATTGAACATATAATTGATGCGTGTTTAGTGATGTAGTGTAATGTAGCATGTTTCCGCTTATTTACCTTGTTCAAATATCATTTGACCTATATTCATTTCAATAATTGGAATTCAAAAATATCTCGTGAGGATGTACTGCGTTCGTGTCTATTATGGAATAGAACATTGATTACTTGATTAGTTTCAAACTCAACTTATTAAATGCATTCGTGTGTCTTCACTTCACTGCATACGTAATGGCGTGAATCTGTTTAAAAGCAAAAAATACAAGTTTGAATGGCAGCTCTACTATCACTTTCATCGCTATCGCTCGCACGATCGATCGCTGAGAGTACCACGTAAACACGTCACATCTTTGACTGCTTCACTAATGCGATAGAAAGGCAGTTTCGACAACTCGTACTAAAATTGATGTGAAATGATAAACCGGTCTCCAAAAGTTTCGCGTTTTCGTAGTAGTCTCCGTCTCCGCGATTGCGAAACGTACGCGGTACGCATGTAAAGGCAGGCACACACGCGCGCGGTAACTTTCGCTCGCGGGACCGTTGACCGTGGCTCGACTTTCTAAACCATGTCGTAACGTCGGTGATCGCTCGGCCATTGTAATTCACGATACGCCTCGACGCTACACGCAATGTCATTAGTACCTTTTTTTAGTGATGTTTTCGCAAATCCCTAGAAAGTGAGCGCGAAGTGAGTGCTGAGTGAGTTCTGAGTTGTAATTGTTTATGATATTAGTAATATCTGCAGTATATTGCGTTAAATACAAAATTCCTATTTTTGATAAATTAAAAATATTCTATAGTTTGATTTTTTCTTTAAGTAATTAAAATACACAAAAAACAAAATAATAATGTTTTAGATTTCAAAAGAAAATCAACATCAAACATAGTCATGCTACACAAAATCTACGAGTCGAAAAGTAAAGAGCTACGCGCCCGCTTCCTTGCTACGCGGTCGTTTCCTTGCTACGCCGTAGCCGTCGTAGAGCCTAAGCGCCCTACGAATCAAGGACTTGAAAAACCGATGCATCAAAGAATACCGCTAATGATTTCTAATAGCTGTTAATATCGCAATCATGTTTCATATGTAATAGGACAAACGCTTTTTGTAGGCCCGTCTACAGCTGTATCTTTAGAACGTTCAATTAGAATTTTTTACTGTTCTATGAGTTTGAATCAATTTTTGTACCACGAATTTCTGTCGTTTTATTGTTAGGAGTATATAAAATCAAATGCTAACAACATCGATGTATTTCAATAGTTATTTTATGTTACTAGACTAACAGTTTCTTTCTAGTTTTATTTGAACATGTCACGGAATTCATAGTACCAACAATAAAACCGCAGTATCGATCGTACTCGTGTTTAGACTAGATATTACTAAGTAATGTCGTTATTGCATGCCCTTGAAACATTTGACCCTGCTTAGTGTGATTTGACCCTGACCGGTCCTAGGGAGCCTAGAATACGTCCTTGGGCGTTATGCCAGCGCGTCAACTCCCCCCCTCTGCCCCCTCTTCTTGCCCCTGCGCGGGACGTGCGCGCATGAACAGGAAATAATCCATATTGCCAATGCACACTCGATTATCGACTAATACGATACTCGTTAGTGCCCATTCGAGACTTCAAGTCTTTCATTTGCGTCGGTAGTTTCTTTTCCTGCAATATTCTCTAATAGTTGCTTTTAGTGATTATTTTGCTGCATTTGCAATCGTTTTGTAACTAGAACCTTACAGTAATGTATGACTGTTAATTAACATAAAGCATTATAATGTTTGCCAAGATGTCGCAATAGTTTTACCCAATAGATATTGCAAAGGAAATTGAAATATATTTCTATCCTTTTCTATCGGATGTTATTTATTTATAATTACTGAAGTACTAAAGTTTGTTAACCGTCTTGTTAAGTAGCCAATAGAAATGTTAAAGCGTTTATTTCTCGACAAAATGTAAATAGTTTCTCGTTGAGCGCGCTAAAGAAAATCGATCGTAAACTCAACGTGAGAATGACACACGGTTATCTTGCTTCGGGCCCAGGTGTCCGAAAATACACCTATGTCTTCACCCACGAGGCCTGCCTCTCCCCCAGAATAAATAATAGCACCTAACGTTTGTAGGTCGGTGCATTACAGCCTGATTAATTAACACGTTTGTTCTGATACAGAGCCAAATGCACAATATGTAAGTAAGAGAAAACAACAACATTATATAAATGAAAACATTTGCGTTAGTCGCGGACATAATACTGCAGTTTTATATACTTTTGTTTCTATACAGCGCTTACTTTAATCGAAATATTCCGTAATGTTGATGTAGTAATCGAATAGACAATACTTATTTTACTTTATTTCTCTTTTACGAAATAATAATCTAACTCACTAACTGTCTTCTGTCTGTGAGATGTCACACTCGTCTTGAGAAATGGAGCAAACCAGCGGGATTACTTTATTTTTGAACCGAAATATAAATCATTTTCTTACCGAAATGACACTTCCGAATGCTCATCGGTTCAAAATAATAGAGTTGTCTATTAGTATAGTCCCAAAAAAAAATCAAGACAAATACGCGTTCTAGGATTTCCCCGACTGGATTAACTAGCCGTGACGAGAACAAACGCCATTGTTAGGTAAAATATAGACTTTTTGTATCTAATACAATTTATCATTCCAAAGGATATAATAAGGTCAATAGTATTAATAATAAAAGAAACATTGCAATAAATATTTAGATTTACAGTGCATAAGTGTGTCGCGTCCCTACTGTAGATCAAGACCGGTAACTCCCAATAAATGCGCGCGGGCAACAGCTGATTGTGTGCTGTGGATGCATACAGCGATCATGATCTGTGCACACGTGGCAGTGACTCAGATTCGTAGCTCGCGGTTTAGACCGGCGCGTGAGTCACGCGGCCTTGGGCGCGCATACTATAAGCGTAAACCCGCTAAACGCTGAAATATTATTTATTGGTCCACCGGTACCAGCGAGCAGTGACAGCAGACCGAGGCCGCTGCGATGACAGAGCGCCGACTATCTTTATACTGATTTGATATTGCGAAAGCCGGGAGCTACCAACGAGACGCGTCCGTCCAACACCGTTTGTTTGTAGAGAAACGGAGCTGAGCCAGACATCACAATTAAGCCACGAACTACATAGATTGACCATAGCACGTCTTTATTTTAACTTGACTCTTCCCCGGGGGGTATATAAGTGTTGTTTTCAATTTAAACCTGGCTATAAAATAATAAAACATGTCTGCAATGTTTTCGCGTGTCGCCGTGAGTTGGCCGTCGAAATGGAACGTCTATTTGTGGAGCTCGAGGCCCGCTCGCGACAATATTATAGCCGACATACGAGCCTTACGCGCGACACTTAACAGCTCTTTACCGTTACGATACTACAGTTTTGAGTTCAAACCGATAGGCAGCTTTTTTTATAAGATATCGCGTAAAAAATAAATTCATATTTCCAATGGTCTATCCCACAATCTAAATGGAGTGCAATCATGCAAACAGATGGCAGAGTGCGTGGTGGCCTAGTTACCGATGCATCTGGCGCGCGCGCGCTCTTATCTACACCGCTCGTGCTATGCGCGCTCCTCGACGTGCCCGTCCTGATCGCGAGCGATACGTTCTCCACTGTCTACAATGGAGCAGACAAAGTGGAGCGTTGATGCGCTGACGATGAAAGCGAGTACACATACAGGCGAAAGTGATGTCTGTGAAACCAGATGGAGGGACATGTGGTGGGGGCGCAAGCTCGCCGGCCGGCGGCGGAGGGAGACCGGGCTCGCCGGCGGCAGCGTTGCGTCAACTGTTGGCGCGGCCCCGTTGGCAGCGCGGGCGCGTATTTCAAGCCGGGCCGCGCGCTGCACCGACCGCTTTGCGAAACCGTCGGTTATGCAAGGCGTGCCGCTGCCAACTCGCGGCTGCTCGCGTACCGCCGGAAGGAAAAGTGGAACGCGTCGCAGTGGTGCGGGCGCGCGCGCCGCCGCTACACGCCCGCGACTCCAGTGAAGTGCTCCCAGTGTCGTGTCAGTGTCGCTTCTAGAACGTTGGAATTGTGTTGCGCAAGTCCTACGCCTACTGCGGGATTATTTTAAACTAGATAATTACAGGGGCCACGACCTCGGTCCTCGGCTCGGGAGTGGAGTGCAACCCCCGGTCGCTGAACATACATGTGTACCTCGGCACGTGCTACATCACGGTGCACATCACGTGCTCGACATACATAATCCAATAACTCATATCGCTATGCATGCTAACCCTATACATACAAATACATATGGTCGGATTGTATGTATTTATATGTTTGTCCACTTACATATCTTATTTCTCTACTAGAACGCTTTGCTTGTCCTACGCATGAACTCGACTATTGACTCTTTCCGTTGGTCCATTCTATCGCATATCTTTCGCAAAGTCTCAAAGCCGAGGAACAAGAAAGAACTGCTTTGTCCGAGATGTAGCATGTCTGATGCTCTATCTAGCATGTGTAGATTCGATAGAGTTCCATTCAGCAAAACGTTTTGTCATATCAAACTCGATAACTTCCGAATCGACAGTGTTGTTGAGGGCCAAGTTGTTCTCCTCGCGATCAACCCCCTTGTGAAGTACGTTCATTTAGAAACCAAATGCTGGCCACTGACTCGTCATAATGCCAGTTTCTTGTTGCGAAAACCTCCGAGTATGGATAGCAATTAATTATAAAATGTTTGTAATTGCAATTACTGTCGGATGCGATGTCGGGCCGAGAGGGAAAGTGTTCGGTGGAGCGCGGAGCGAGGCGGCTTCCTCGCGCGCGGGCGCATACCTTGCGCACCACCGGCTTCAGTAAAAGTAACCAGTATAAACGCATTCTCACACGTCCATACTCATTTGCAATTCATAACATATAATAATCAGTCGCGTTTCAAATGCCATGTGATGCGGTTCCTTACCGGCCACGCGTTCAAGGACATATTAATAGTATCGCCAATGAGCGGACACATTGATCATGTATGTAGTCCCATGCGCGCCTCAATTGCACAATGCAGCTTATCTAGCACATGAGACTTAACAATTATTTGTCCTACTTTCCTAGAGCGTTCATGTTCAGCCGATCTTACGATTACATCTGTGCACTTTCAAGCGGATTGATTGTCGTGACATAATGCCCGCCGCAAACGAGTTTGTATTCATGTTACATTCACTCGTAGCACTAACGACTTCAACAAATGTTTTATTCCTTAAATAGTTCCTATAGAAAAAGATTGTAGCGAGCCCTAGGAGGTGTGAATAGTTCGAAGTGAGACTGCAGTGTCCCCGTGCATCCATTCATCTCTGTCGCACTTATACAATTAGCGTTTATAAATAAAAGGATGACGTTATGATCAGTCCGTGAGTAACAAAGTGCAGGATGGTTGCATGTTATTACGTCAGAGTGCAGTGTTGTGCGGGAGCATGCGCGGAGGCGTTTAGTACTAAAGCTGTATAACCGCAGCGCTCGGAGCCGCTCGCCGCCCACCGAGCCCACCACCCATGGGGATTTGTGTCCATTGTGCCATTCATCAGGGTTTCATTACATGCAAATGCATATTTTATTGTATTCAATTCTAAGTCAGAAATAGGTAAAGTACCTTAGAAATAATGCATAAAAGTTTTGCATGGAAACAGCAAAACCTACCTATAATTTTTATACCCGGACACAATTTTAACATGTTAGTTCATTATGCATGCAAATTAAATGCGTTCGCGTAAACAACGCGCGTTTCCTAAAAATAGTTTACTATTACGACGCGTAATATAAAATGCTGCATAGCAGTATCTGTCGTGTACCTCACACAATTAAAGCCTTAGTGTTCGCTCCCTCGGATGGTGGACTGGGTCGGTCTCTCGCGCGCAAGGCCACCGCTGTGACCCACTTGCCGGCTCACCTTTGTTTCACATTGTGCCAAGCTAAACAGAACCCTAACGACATCGCAGTCATTATACCAAGAATCGCAGTAAAAACTTCAATATAATTACATACCTGGCTAAGATTCTAGCTTTAATGGCTATTGGACAATCGTTTGCATTCATCAAACGCGGTGGTATTGGTGCAAAATTGTATGCAAAGTAATTGTGAACATTTTTAGCTCATTACCCATATGAAATCATCATCCTCAATCAATGTGATTGGATTCATGTGTAACAAGCTGGGTATAATAACAGGAAACAAGCTAATGACCGAAAAACTATCTGTACACGCTTCAGTAACAAGAAATTCAATAGACTCAAAAACAACAACTACATATTTCATTTAATTTCAAAAGCAAATCTTAAACAATTTTCTATTTCTGTACAGTTTTCTCATAGAAAACGTGTAATTACCTCCGCAGAACGTAAAAACTATTCAACTGCACCCAGTCATTCCATTCTATACTCCACACGTCATGCATAAATTAGCAGAGATATGCAGTTGCAGTGCACATGCAGCTCACTTCACAGTATTACGTATACAAATAAACTTAGCTATTATAGATGACACACGTGTCAAGTAACACAAGGTCTCCATTGCAACATTGCGTCATTACGGAAAAACTTATCTTGCATCGCTACACCCACTTCCCAACAATCTTTGGCAAGGAGTTTTCTTCAAACATTTTTGTTCATCCAACTTTTCCATTAATGAAAAAAAACTTGCATACAATTTTGTCTATAACTGTCTGAATCTCACCGAAAGTAAAGTTTTAGAAAAACCTAAAAATAAAAGTACACTGACTAATACATAAGTTTATTCAATTAAAAAATCATTCTTATTTGTCAATGGAAACGAACTTCATAAACAATTTGTGTGCGTATCTACTAACACAAATGATTGCCTTGATCTATGCCGCGTTGATGAAGCGAGTTGTATGTGCATGTCTAGTATACTCGCTGACACATCTGTTAATAGCTTTGTTAATGTAGCTATTGATAAATATTAACAATATTGTACATTACTTGGATGACTGAACAAATAAATACGAAGATCGAAGTTCAAAGTATGCATGTTTAAGTTTCTGTTTCTTTGATCCTTATTTACCGCTAACTCTTTGATTAATATTTTTTTTACTGCTTATTCATAATTTTCGAGTGTAGGCCTACCTACCTTCCTACCTTTTGAATACCATTACTTTACATCATTGAATAATGTCTAAGCGATTAGACGACACCAGAACATACTAGAATACGATTAGGAAGAGGGCTAAGCAGCCGCACGGGGCGATCAATCAGGTCAAGGTACGCTTGCCGGGGTTGGCCCGTGGATGGGTGACCATATTTACACACCGTGCCTCGGAAAGTACGATAAGCCGTTGGTCCCGGCTGGCATTCGTGGATCTTTGATGAGGTTTCGGGTCGTCAGAAGTCCGAAAGTCTGACAACCAGTTTTGCAAACGAGGTTATCGTATTATCCAGTTACTGGGTTATGCAGGTCAGATAGACAGTCGCTCCATGTAAAATACTGGTCTTCAGCTGCATCCGGATAGACTGGAAGCCGACCCCAACACGGTTGGGAAAAGGCTAGGCAGATTGATTGAGTAGAATGCGATTATTTAAACAATAGGAATCAAGCCACGCGAATGCAAGTAAACTTATTGGCATATTGCAATAATATGCATTTACAATAAAATAAAATTGATTGCTAATACAAATGAAAACACTTAAAATCAGCATGACTTTTTTGCATAAAGTTCGTGATAAAAATAATATAGATCTCGATCTCGTATTAGTCATATTTAGAATGCAGAACAATTCTTGTTTCTCAATAAGGAAATAACAAAATGAACGAAACGCATATTCAAGTGTTCATGTTATACACGACAGTAGGTACTACCTATCTATTTGTATATTTACAGAAATCTGTATTTTCCTGTAGAAGTGTAGATAATGGATGCAAAGCCAAACGAGAGCATTTGTTTTTCCGCAGACAGGCGCGACGCGATTCTGGTAGAACAATTTCCATGAACTTTTCATAGAAATTGTTCTACTGAGTCGTGTCGAGCCTGTCCGCGAGAGCCTTACAGATTCAAGATCAAATGTATTTGTCATTTGAATTTCTCTGTAAAAAACTTAACAGAATGATTGAGCGAGCATATTAACGTATTCAACTTCAATTATCATTAACATAATATTTCTCATTTGCATTCTTATGAAAAAGAGAGAATGTTTTGAATCAGCAATGTCTGCACTGTTCCCTCGCTTTGCATGCTGAAAGTGTGTTAATTATAGCACTCATAATATAATTACAGTCACTAAGTACTAGCAGAAGTAATTAATGCATAAATACAAAATTCTTACTCAACATTTCGACGCACAAGCTCTGAGACGCGTCTGCTTTATCAGCACACGCTATTAAAATGTCACGCTTTCACCCGACACTTTCGTTTTGAATATTTTAAAAATACACAAAGCTTTCGAAATCCGTGGGAGATCTCGCTACATTCGAGTCTTGTCATACAAACGTAATAACATCAGCGGAAAGTGAGATCATAACCTCGACAAATGTCATTTTCCTCGTGCTGCGAAAATTAATAGCCGCCACACATAAAAATTCTGCGTACGCGCGAGTCAGTTGTTTTATTTACATTCATTATGAATAGTTAAATGCTCGTCAAAAACAAAAATACAGTTATTCAAACTTGTATGACCCGCTCTTCATGAAAAAGATAGCTTTCATTTCACTGTAGTGATTCGTCTTAATTATCGATAATGTAAAAATATCACGTATTGAATATCGATACCTTCGATATGAAGATAAGTTATAAATAATTAATAATCTACAGTTTCCCCAGTGTGGTATCTATGAACGTCCTTGTCAGTCATCGCATCCATATCCGTCAATGGCAATCATATGATGAAACGACACCTCTGTACGCAGAATAACAATCACTAGCCATAAGCGCAAATTAGATGCACGATAATAATTTACACTAGGATTTATTATTGTACTAACTTTTGCCCGCGGATTCGCCCGCGTGGAGGGCGCAAATTATCCCATGGAAACGTACTACCGTAACGCGCACGCCAGTAAGGGTTCGTTTCCACTGAAGCAGAGAGACCGGAGACCTGCAGGAATCGAACAATCAGAATAGTTGAAATCATCGCATCTCTGGTCTCGTCTGTGAATTGACGATTCACATCTCCGCTCTGCTTTAGTGGAAACGCACCCTACAGCTCCCAGTCAGCATAATTTTTCCAACATCTTCAACAATTAGGTATCGTCATATTTCAGCCAATTTACACAAAACCTTAATGAATTATAGACCTAAACCTTCCTCATAAATCACTCCGTCCATTGGGGAAAACCGTATAAAAATCCGCTCGGAAGTTTTTGAGTTTATCGCGTTCTGATAGATAGACGCGGCGGGGAACTTGATTTTATAATATGTAGTTATGTGTTTAACTGTTAG
Source organism: Agrochola lota (assembly GCA_947364205.1). Taxonomy (NCBI): domain Eukaryota; kingdom Metazoa; phylum Arthropoda; class Insecta; order Lepidoptera; family Noctuidae; genus Agrochola; species Agrochola lota. Next base: position 9,899,201 of record OX376235.1, on the reverse strand, counting down.
ACTACGATTTTAAAAGGTCACTATTATATCAAATCATTTCGCACGGCGCGCGCACAGAAATATAGAAAGGAATCAAGTTAAACCCAATGGCGTGGCCCACTAATAAAGAGCATGCAAAATCACAGCATTAATATACAAAGCAAAATACTAACCCTATCATCGCTTAGCATTAGCACTAATAAACGCTTTTAAAACCTGCAAATAACAAAGTCCTGTGCCAATAAGTATAATTTGGGGACACTAAGTGACAAAGACGTTCCGTACGTAGTGCATAGACTGTGTAGTGCTGCCCTTCGTTCGTCAGATATCGATATCGAAGTTTTTTACGCTCCGGAGTTCGTGCCAGGAGTGCGTTTGCAAAGCACGCTACAAGTTTGCGTTAAGGCAAAGTTGACACTGTAAATGCACTATCTGGTACGACACCCCGGAGCGTGTAGCATCGCTCCTGACGAGACAACACCAACCACCAGTTCTATGAACTGTTATGAACTCTAGTGAACCGTTTTTTTTACAATTTTCGAACATGCCGCACCTAATTATTTATATTTTTTCCTATTTTATTGTGTTTAGTTTTATATCTCTTACGCTTAACAATTATTTTCGTAAATTATGTTTTAGAAAACCTCTTGAGTTCATTGTTCGCTTTATCTATTTTATTTTTAGTCATTGTGTCTAATTTGGCTTTTACCTATTCCGTATTATTTTTGTATCCTAAGTATTATTTTATGTAAGCACTTATGTTAATTTGATTGTATTTACATATTAGTGTTACAAATTGTTGATTTGGTTGTATATTGAATATTTTTTGTGGGTTTTTATTACAGCTTTCTTCGAGATTTTTATTGTTTTATTTCTTTATTATATTTTATTTATATAAAACCCAACCCTGACCATATAATGAACATAGTAGATTAGTGTTATTTTCTTATCCGCATGATCTTTCGTAGTCAGTAGAGAGTAGCAATTTCTAGTTAAAAAAAACTATGGTACATATTGTTTAGTACATTGACAAAGACGTAATGGTAGGAAGCCATTGTGACGGTGGTTCCCTCGTATAGCCTTCGACAGTAATTATCGTCGCTCGCCGCACTATTGCAGTCGCTTGGGAGATTTACAATTTTATTCCACCATGTTGCTCTGTCGTAAGCGTGACTTGTGTGTTTTATACCAGATCTCTAAACAAATTAACACAACAGGCAAATATAGTAGTAAATCACACGTGTATAAAAATTACTTTTTAATCACTGCCGACAAAATATAATTTTGAAATATGACGATGCATCCCATGATCGCCAGTTACATCACTACGTGACCAACATCAATCCACCTGTTCGATCGAGCAGTTTATATAAACATATATATTGTGATCGGAGTGGAGAAGGCCGATATAAATCAGGCCCAACTGGCACAAATATGAACGAGCGAAGCATTTGAAAGCTGTCAGCTGTTGCCTACACGGTTACAGCGCACTATTGGCCACGGTATAATTAGAGCCACGTTGAAATAGCTACAAACAATGTTGCGCTCTCATATTCATAGTTCTGCACTATTCTTATGCGGCCTTGGTAATCTTACCGAGTTACTAGTACTATTGCCAGCGCAGTTAGCTCCATGGTTATCTGTTACAGTTTACAGGGCATTTCTGAACACAATATATTTTAAACAATCATTGATCTATAGACAATATTAGGACATTGTTAGGAAAAAATTGTGTATTGACTTCGTTTATTAGCTATGTAGTCAACCACACACTTATTTTTTTAGGACCCACGCATCTTTGCTTAAATTGAAGAGATTTTATACATGCATAAAAAGATAGTGTTATAGATGGACCATATCCATATCCTAAACTTAAAAATTTATTAGGTCTTATAGAGATGCGAAGAAACTGCCAAAGCCATCATGCTGTATGATTAGAAATTATCTATAAATAAAAATAAAAGGGAAACAGGAGACATCGTACGTGACAACGGTTTCAGTATTCATGGTGTAACATCACAACAGTAAATAGTACTACGTAGACCAGAGGCCTTTACATACAATTAATTATAGGCTCTATATATTGACCATAGATATGAGACACCAGTCTCATTGGCAAATTAATTAGTGGCAGCAGTATGTTGTTATACCACACACAGGACGATGTTCTCTTTATATTTCATTTCTGTTCTTCATCATCGTTTTTAGGTATCCTAAAGGTACAATTCGGTAGCCGACTGCAGGCTGCAGCAGCAGGCGACGTGTCGCCAATACATAGACAACAGTAATGTCGCCTGCTGCTGCTGCCTGCAGTTAACTACGGACTTATACCTTAAGAGCCGATCTAATATGTTAAATGCCGTGAAAACTTAGATGAAGTAAGCTTAAAGTAAACTGTCAATACTGTCATAAGTGCAATGACAGCACACTCACCTAAGTTTTCAGAGTAAGATTTTTACTGAATAGGCCGATAGTAGGTACCTACCTATTCATGAGCCCAATTCTAACATGAGTGACTTAAAGTTAAACCTTTATTTGTAGAGAGCTTAAAGCAAAATCACGAAAAGTACTTCCCAACAGCGGCACTACGATTTCACTCGCCTTGTTAAGAGCGAAAAATTCACACGCACATGAGTTTCTATCACTATGACAATATCTTACAAGTATTATAGGTACTTATAGTACGTGACATTATAATTGTATTGTGTGGAATCAGTGGAACGGTGTCAGTGGGTCAAGTGTGGCCGGGGTGGCTATGCGCGGGCGTCCAGGGAAGCCCTACGACTAGCCTTGCATTGTCTTTAATCTCATTTTGCTATTGTATTCACACCTGATGTCCACGTAATGCAATCACTTGACGACAGGACGGAGACATTGGCAAACATTATCTAATTTAATATAGGGTTAGTTAGTTATCTTTATTTTTCGCATTAGTCTTTCGTCTCACCTGATGCATATGGCTCGGTCTACAATGGTGCATCATCATCATCTTTAAGATTTTTTAATAAATTATTTTATTTTTGCTGTTTTATTTTATTTTTATCTCAACCCCCATCAATGTTTAGCTACCATGTTATAAAAGTATCGTCGATGACTGAAACGCTGAAATTCGGAATGTTCGTTACCTCTCATTATCATTTCACACAACATGCCTAACGTTTATGACCGAATTGAAAGGAATCATCACGACATAATTATAAGTATAATTATTTAGATACCCAATACGGTCGATCTAAAATAACCAGATGTTTAAATGCACTGCCAAGACCACGTATAGTAAATTTTATACTGCTTTTATTTTTCACATCTTAAATCTAATGAACAGAGTAGCAGATTTTGGACTGAAACGCATATCAAACGCCATATTTGAAAGTCTTTCGCCATAATGATTTCTCCCATTTTAGGAGGCCCATCCAATCGGGTCGATAATTAAGAGAAATCGAAAGCCATTGACTGAATAAACAGAAAGCGCACATTACTAAAAACGTAGCAAAAAAAATGTTTAAAAAAAACTGCTGAGGTGCGCCTTCAACTTTGCCCGCGGCTTAAAACTACGGCTTTAGCTAACTAGATCTTTAGTTTAGCAGTGAAGATAGACAAACAGACCGACAGAAACACTATATCCACACTAATATTATAAATCGAAAGAAATTCTGTCTGTCTGTTAGCCTAGGTTCGCACGGGCGATTTTTTCTCGAGGCGATATTTTTTCGTGCACTAGATTTTCAACGCTCTTCTTATCATCGAGAGTTGAAAATCCAGTGCGCGATATAATCTCGCCGCGATATTTTTACGTACGTGCGGACGTGGGCTTACCCTTTCACGCCTTAACAGGTGAAGGTAGACCATGACCTGGGTAAAGATATCGGATACTTTTACCCCGGTAATATTATGTTCCCGTGGGATAAATTCTGACCTTCACGCGAGCGAAGCCACCGACGCCGGCAAAAGCTAGTATTTCAAATGTTCCTTGTTTCTAAAAATGATAGAACTGATACGTAGTACAGAGTAAACGCTTAGTAAAACATATACTTATAAGTAAATAGATACCTTACTGAAGTATGTAGGTAGCGCTGTGATTCCAAAGGTTATACCCCTGATAAGCTATTGGTTATTAATATCTAATTACAGATAAAGAGATGCACAAGTACATGACAAGTACCAACTCACATTAATAGTTAGTCATTAAATAGTTTAGACAATTTATAGAGTAGGTATGTTGTACCTACCGTCGTCATTGAAATCGACACGTGTAGTCTGTAGACTAATATAAAGTGCAGTATTTTGAGACAAGTGAATAGACGGCAATTTAATGCGATCATATCATGTTTGCTTGTAAACTTGTGCTTGGCATGTGCCTTCTTAGAAATAGTGAAGTGTAGTAATGTAGCCATAATATACTTAGATCTTTACCAAGCAAAACACAATGATTTGAGTAAGTATACGAATTATGGCACCTCTCGAAACACGTACAGTAATTTGGGTTACAAGTTGCCGTAAATAAAGTGACAAATGACTTGCCAATAGCCCTCGAACAGGACTGAAACTTGAATAATTTAATATTAAATCAATAATTAAGTGTACATTATAGCTGGTAAGATTTTAACAGATGACTCGTAACATTCGCGACCAGTTTTCCTTGTATGTCATTTAATTAGTTAGATGCATTGCGATAGCACGCATGTTAGCTATGTTAAATGAAGGCATAAAGGTCGACACTATGCTAGCAACGCGGGGACTTTGGCGATTTTACTAATTAAATATTTAATCAGGGGAAAAACTAGATACATTCTGATACGAGCACATACCCACATAATGAATGTTACTACATATCAACGGGGGGGGTACTGCAAAAGACCCGAAAATGTCAATCTAATGATCTAAGCATGATTTTGGTGATAGTCAATGTTCTAAATAAAATAACAAGTGATTGTCACCGGAGATCCGGTCCGTTTCTGTGGAAACTTGCACATATACTAAGGATACGGAAAACGAGTTAAGGAAAGCGTCGAAGCTGAAATGATATTCGGAAATCCCCTGTAAGCTGCATGAAGCTTTCATATACGAAATCATACACACTCATCACATCTCTTCAACTATAAGACCTACGAACTTGGGATTTGGAATGTAGACTCATTAAAACAACGTAGGCATCAGCTTCTTAGTCTCTGGTACGGTCATAGTATGGTAGCCAGTCAGCAAGATGGTAGCCGGGCGAAAATCCCAAGGTACGATGGACGTACATTTAGGCACCCAAGTATCACGCGTGGATGCCAGTCTAATCCTCCCATTGCAGCATCTGTTATGAACGGCTGTTTAGAAATTCCTTTAAAAAGGGTAAAACGGGGAACTAACTTTGTATGTCACTGGAAATTTTGTTATTCCTTATTTATTTCGATTGAACTTTACTTGAAAGCATGTTGAGAGCAATCGTGTTTCCAACTCAAATATCAAATCCATGTCACGGCTGTGATGAAAGTGAACTCGTGTCTACACGCCTACGTCGAAACGTGCAACTCCATAAGGGATAAATACTGTTAAGAAAGAACGATAAACGATTCTACCTGTATTCCGAGCCTTTCATGTTCATGAGTTACAATACTATGGGGAATAGGGATGTAGTTCCCCTATGTATTAAAAGAGCTGTTATCATACTTTTTATGATTTCTCTTGGGATACCGGTACCGATCGGTATTGATTGTATTACAGAAGCTAGAACTGAATATTCAGGAAAATCTGAAAGAAGGTGAAGTGTTCACTAACATAGTAGGTACCTAACTATTTACATAGGCAAAAGCCCATATCTGTAAGAAGAGATTTCAAATCCCTCCAGTAGACCTGAAGAAATCCAGTAACACAGAAACTTAAAAGTTTTGAAATTAATATTTCAGAACTTTTAAGTTTCTGACATGACAGAAAATCACGAAATATCTTTATATTTTTGTTTGCAGGGTGTCGCGGAGACGCAGCGAACGTGCTGTAAACAAAATCAGCGCGCGACTCGTCGGCTGACAGACTGCGCGATGCGCGAGCGCAGAGAACACAACAATACCTATGAAATAACGACTCATATAAGATTTTTTCTCTATATGATAAAAAACACGTACTGAGATTTCGAAGTAAATGTTTGGGTTCGAATCCCAAGCAGTTGTAGCCAATTCCTGTAGAATTAACATGAAGCTACAAGACTTTGATACGAAACAGGAAAGCATAATCATAAAAAAAATTATACTCGAAAAATCTCCCATAGACAAGTAACCAAGTCAGTACGCCTAGGTATAGCAAACTTTTCTATCTGCAAAGGTCCATACTGAAGATGCGCTTTAGATCCTGGTTCAATCCCCGCCCTGTAAAGGATAATTTAATGCTCGTTCCCTGACCTCAGCCCAGTCATAATGTGGATATACGCATCTCTATAAATTAATTCGGGAACTATAACGATAACGAGCTCTGTGACGGCGAATAGCGATTCCTACGGGTTCGACTCCCACACGCAACAATATAGTCACACTGTTGATATTATTAAGCAAACAAGATGTAGGTATAATATCTTATTGTTTTATAGGTAACAGCTTTGCTGATTCAAAATTATTCTGGACGGGACTCTAACTGATTATCTATCTGCAGAACTTAAAATGTACTTATCTTGTAAAACGAACGCGAACAATGAAGAAATTCAACAAGTTCAAGCAAAAGATGTTGCCTAACTTTTCTGTTTATCGTTTCAATAAACTTTTAAACATAAGACATAGGCTCTCATCTCTTCCATCACGACTCACCGACGAAAGAACACCACAACGCAAGAAGCAATGACGCAAGAGACAAATAAATGGTAGACCGCGTTGGCAGTGTGGTTAGCTGGTTGTTTACATAACTACAACAGCCACTATCGACACTGCCTCTGCGTTCATCCTAATGCAACAACGCCAGAAGAAGAAAGAAGAATGAAGATACTCTGCCTTTTGAAACTTTGTTTCTATTCTGCAAGTAGCTTGCACGCAAGGTTGCTGGGAGTTTGCGTCATTAAAAATAGCGCGTGCGCAAGTAATCATAACTCAACTTTGAATAACAAATTAATTACATACTACTTGGCGTGCAAGCAACTAGTATGTGGATGGATATACATGTGCCTTTATTTTTCTTGGGACTTAGTGCTTGTAAGTTTTGGAAACGTTCATAAAAACAAATCCATTCCTATTGATGCGTCCCTTAAACCAGGAGAAGTTTCTAATATCATAAGTGAATGTGTGCCTACAACACAACATACAATAAAAGCATCACTAAACCTATATGCAAATATTGTCATGCTTTTAGATTTCTTTGAATAACCTGTTGAATAAATACCTGTTTCATATTTAAAATGTGTTAATAATGTATTAAATAAATATGCTTTGTTAATTGTATACTAATTAAACATTTGGTTATTGTATATTCTGTGACATCAATAATAGCGTGACTGAAATAAATTCGCACCTCCATAGCTTCATCAGGTGCATTTACGGGAGGCGAGCCAATTCTGAGCGCGTGTAACATCGTCATAATTTATGTTTGAAGGTACTCATCTGCATTCCCACATATGTAGAAGCTGATGTCATACCAAGTATCAGATTAGCTGGATGATATGTAAATTACAGGAGCCCTGCGGCGTGCTCATAAAGTAGTTAGGTACTTACCAGAACTTACGATTTCGGCCACTTGCATCCAAAGATCAATAGCGACTTTTACCAGCGGCGTAATTGCGTACCTACCGAATACACTGACAATGGCAAAGCCTGTATTATAAAAATAACATTCATTGCGTGAAATACGTTGTCGAGCAAACGTATTTTTCAAACATATGAAGAAATGGATTAGCAATTTCCTTCAAAATCCTTTTATTTTTAAAACCTATGATAGACCTATAACTTCTTATAAGTTACTAAATCTTCATTGAAAAAAAGGTAATAAATAGATAACTGTTCATATTAATTGGATTGTTCAAAGAAGCGTGAGTAATTATATAATTATATTGTAACTCGTTTTACTGTTAAATTATGTGCCTACTCATAAAAAGTGTTTAGTGGTTGTCAGTTTATTAAACAGTAAAGATAATTAGATCATGCAGATTTATTCGCATTCGTTTTATTTTTGTTCCCTTATTTGGTAAACGAGCCACCTGCACTCGTAGCATGACGCTTTCTATTTCTACGAAGAATAGACACAGCTCTTTCTATACAAACTGACATTTCGTTTCTCCATTTTTGACATCGCACCGTAGAAATGTTTCTACAATCTGTCATTTTGTCTTACGTTTCTAACAATCTTTGTCTAGGTCCTTTTATATGTAGACTATTTCAGAAGAAAGTTTTCTATCCCAAACTGTCAAAATCACACTGACAACTGACTGTTAGTTGTCTAAGGTAGTAAAGACAATTTCATTTTGTAATCATCATGCTAAAGACAGTAGAAAATTTTCTACTCGACGGCCACAAAGTATATACGGTTATCTACAAAATCATGATTTTACAGAAGAACGTTTTGAATGCAAAATTGTGGTAATTAATAGAAGAACAAAGCTATTCTTCTATTTTACATCATTTAGTTAATAGGGCATTACCAAGGAAATGGTTAAGGCCAATATTACTGTAATATTTTTGTTCCAAAACACAGTACTTCGTCAATTTAAGAATAAATGGTGTGTGTGTGTGTGTGTGTTCAAACAGAAAAAAAGTCTTATGACAAAACAAAGAATTCTGAGTCGAATTATGTCAGAGAGTGAATTTCGTAAAAAGTGCAGTTGACTCTTTCTACTTTGCTGCCGTCGTACTGTCTACACGGAACGTCATTTTTGTCTACTCTTCCGTCGACAAAAAGTTGCTCATGCTTCGCGTGCTGGGAGAAACAACTTTTGGAAAGCAATTGGACGCCCGCTACAAAGTGCAGACTGGGTTGCCTTATATTCTGAGAGAGAAACAAACAGGTTAAAGGCCTTTAAGAAAATGGTGACTGCAGAAGCTTAACTTAGGTACCTAGGTACTTGGTCAAACACACCGCAAGCCAAGCGGACCAACTTTCTGTGAATGTTCACATCATAGAAATATAAATAACAGTTCACATAGTGCAAGTAATTCGCAGACTCGCGGACCTCAATTTGTGCAATAAAACTTGCTAACAGACATCGTGCAGGTGTGTAGGTACTTAGCAGTTTGATATTTTGAAAAGATCTAACAATGATAGAATGACAATGCAGATTGCAGTTGCAACTTTTAGTCTAGACATGCAAGGATATTGAAAGTTGGTAATGGAACTAAGTTTCTAAGTTAATATTGGCCAATGACCGTAAATGACTATGAATAAGAAATGTTCACTGGCTACGTGATCGAAGTACAGTTTATGTACATATATTATCAAATCAACGAACAACTTCTGAAACGTACGGGGTAATCATTATGAAAAACCAGTAGAACCTATCTACTGGTTTTTCATAATGATTTTACAATGTACATACAATACACACAGCATAGTATACAGCCATAGATATAAGAAAGTATATTTCTATGTAGATATACAGCTATGCTATCTATAGCCCCTTAAAGTACCGACCAACCTATTGGACCTTGGTCGCCTAGGGTCAAAACCAAAAATTCAAGACGCTAACGACAACAATAATAAATAATAAAATTATTCGCTCTGGAGTTAGTCGAGATTTGTAGAGTGGATTATTTCGGGCTGGAAATATCCGGGATAGCGTTTTCAACGGTTTTCGGGCTTTAGTTTTTGAGGTGTACCACAGCCTCAGACCTAGGGGCAACCCCGTCCCCCGGTCGACAACTTCAGGGGGCGGCAAATTCAAACGCCCGATAAGTGCATCACCCACCACACCGCAACTCTGCAAATGAGACACGCAGCGCTTATAATCTTCCTTTACGGGTGGAGCACTGAGGAAATTACTGATAAGCGTATAGATCGTCAAACGGTGTGAGCGGGTTGCGAGCGGGCGCACTTGAATTCTGCCAGGAACTTGAGGAGCGCCTCTGTGGCCAAAAATTTATGGAAAAAAATCCTTTGTTTATGAAGTTTTATTTCGCGTAGCGGGAGTGCCGCCCTTTCCGACGCCTGTCATTTGGGGCCCCTGTTGGATTGGCGCATTATCGATCGATAAACTTGGACTAATATGTTGCTGCCAAAATTTTCGAGCTCGCTTCGCTCGCTCTTGCATTCTAAATTGTGTTAATTTGTATTAAGCTTTTCTGCATAAGTCAATGTAAAATGGGACCGCACATTAGTCAATTATGGCTCGAAGAAGCTAAAACGTTCGAAGAGTAAAATTCTAATATGCTATAATCTCACGACTTATTTCAAACCCTAGGCTCACTTATCCTGATTAAACGAACCGACATGTACTTACATAATAATAATATTCGGGCCTTACATGGGCCCGATGTAGACCTATTAGCGTCCGTATCCTGGCTGCTATTCGATGATCTCTTTGGGGACACCGAAGGTTTTGTCTTCGCGATTATGGATGAAGTTATGATGATGAACAACTACCGGAAATATACTGCGAAGGACGGCACGGTTGACATCTGTCAGGCATGCCACCATCCGGGGGAATCAATCCGACACATTATTTCTGGCTGCTCTCATCTAGCTAACGGAGACTACTTCCATAGGCACAACCTTGTAGCCAGGATTATCCACCAGCAACTTGCTCTGAAATACAGTCTTATGAAATCGGAAGTACCGTACTATAGGTATGTGCCCGACCCAGTTCTCGAAAATAACAATATCACGTTGTATTGGGATCGATCTATCATCACTGACAGAATTATTGTTGCCAATAAGCCAGACATAGTGGTGATAGATCGATTAGAGCGTCGCACAATGATTAAAGCTGAAAAAGATAAGCAGAAGGTATCTTGACCTGGCTCGCGAGGTTGTCGACATGTGGGATGTGGATACAGCAGTCATTGTGGCGATAGTCGTGACGGCCAATGGCATAACAGCCGAGAGCCTCGACCTCTCATGGGCTTGATCCAGAAAGTGGTACTTCTGGACACGGCGCGTATCGTTAGGAGATTCCTCTCTCAAGAGCCCTGACCACCGGTAGCTTGGTCGCTGCTCCCGATACCGGTGGGCTAATATTTTTAAAGGTTTTTTGGTTTTTATTACAAGATCTTTCTTCAACATCAAAACTTAAATGTTTTTGTTTTCTTATTTGTTTTTGTAAAAAAAAAAAAAGTGTTCCTAAATTATTTGTAAATATATGAAATAAAGGAAAATAATAATATAAATAAAGATAATAAATCGGTTATTTATAAAAAAAGGCTACAATAAGTAACTTAATCATTAAAATAGGGCACAGTTGCTAATTAAAGCAACAAATTTTAATAGTATTATCAGTGTATATAATATTTAAAATAAATAAGATTTCGATAGAGAAACATAAAGGATAAAGGATTGGCGAGGGGCGGGGGGCAGTTTTTGCCCCACCTCGAAAAAATTCTAGATCGGGGCTAGTGTACCTAGTAGGTACCTATGACTCCTACTGAAGAAAATCCCAGCTCCATCCCTATCTTTTTAAACAAAAAACTGTTTAATGGTTTAGCGGTTTAGCCGTTTCTTCAAGAGAGATATTTTCATTCGCATTTATTTTACAAATAGGATGGATTAATATGGATTGTAGCTAAGTAATAACAGCCGCGATCTATCAGGTTAAGGTACGCTTGCCGGGGTGGGTCCGTTAATGGGTGATCATCTTTACACATCAAGACTTCTCCGTGCTTCGGAAAGCACGCTAAGCCGTTGGCCCCGGCTGTCATTCGTGATTTTTTAACAGTCGTTATATGGGTCGTCAGAAGGCCGAAAGTCTGACAACCAGCCTTACCAAGGGGTATCGTATTACCCAGTTACTGAGTTGTGAAGGTCAGATAGGTAGTCGCTCCTTGTAAAATACTGATATTCTGCTGCATCCGGTCAGACTGGAAGCCGACCCCAACATAGTTGGAAAAATCTAGGCAGATTGATTGCTTGGATCCAATAATGGCGATCTGATATACCTATAAAAGGCCGAGTTAGCCTCAAGAATACCCAACTATCGGCATAGTTGTCGATCTATCAGTATGTGCATACCGCAGAGTACATTATATAGTATAGTGGTGCATACAACGCAATCTGAATAAATATGAAGGAGGCATATGTTGTAACTTATCATTAGTAAACAAACACTCGAATGTACTGCTGATAGATAATATACCTGCGCCGTGATATACATGCGAAACAACGCTAATGATATACAAAAGGTAAAAGGAAGAAGAAAGTGTTCAAATCCGTTGCTGTATAAGTACCTAAGTACCGTAAGTTTGACCACTTTCTTCGTTTTTATCGCTTTCGTTTTTAAAATAATCTTACTTGTTGTGAGTAGGTTCATAAGTTTACCTACTTATAAGCCTATATCCGCTACAGCATGGGTTTGGACTACTTCCCTAAGCAATATTGTCACAGTCACCAATTCACCATCACTATGTTTGGCAGGTGGATTGGCGGTCCGAGTACCTATGTTTAAATTTAGGGCATTGCACATTGCTTTTGAAGAGAGAAGGCCTGGTACGCATCTCCACGTAAACTGCCTTCGTGCAGTGCAGCGTGTCTGTGGCTGTGCGTCCGTTCGTTCGTTAACATATTCCTAAACATTATAGGTTGATTATGCACAGTAATTATAATCTCATATCCACTTTTTCTTACAAAAACTTATTAGACCAGACCTGCATTAAGTTTCAAGCCCCGAGCATCCAACCAGCACCATAGAACTGCAACAAAGGATGAGACAAACCTATTATGATGGTCTTGCCCGTTCTTCTCCAAAGGTACCTAAGTAGGTAATACGCTTTGGAATGGCCAACTCGCTTCATTATTCTGACTGACCGACTCCTTGACAATTCAAAAGTGGCTGTAATTGAAATAAATGCTTTGAGTTTGAGTTGTCCTTCACGTATAAATATATATCACTCAATACTTATACCCCAAGACCAAAACTTAAATATAGGTCCCTACCATAATAGGCGTACACCTATTTATACTTAAATATTTATAAAACCATCTGATTAGCAAGATCAACTACAATAGCAGAAGGTGTGAAATTGAAATTAGCACAAACGTGACGACTCTTTTGACACCGCACTGCTACTGCACTGAGAACTGCATTCAATGACAATACTTACTCTAACATCTAAAGATTTCTACTACCGATCTGCTGATTCATCCCAAGAACGGATAATCTTCATCTTTTGTTTCACGAACTACCTACCTACTTATAATGAGAATAGTTCATCACCATTATTCTCTTACCATTTTATTTCAATTTTCATTTATTTTTTAAATTAAGTCAATCCGGAATGGCAGCGGCCGCCAGCGGCCCCCGGCGTCGCCGCTGGCGGCCTCGCATGACCTCCAGATTCCACGCGCCTAGTCTCCTCTTGACTAGTTTAGTTTCTATATTACATACGCGCGGTCGCCCGCGGTGCCGCGAGCGGTCTCGCGACGCCGCTGGCAGAACCACCAACAAGATGCGCATGGTGTGCGGCCGCTCGCGTCACTGCGGGCGGCCTCGCGACCTCTTCAAGCTTTTCAAGCGATACTGGTCTTTTAAGTATGTACATAACGTTTAAAATTATTTCACACTGAAAGTGCTCGCCGCGTCGGCGTCGCTTTCGGCCGCTGCCATTCCGGTGTGACTCGGCCCTAAGCCTTCTCATGTTGATCCGTGTAACTGGAGAAATCTCGACCTCTGTCACTCAGGATGTCCTAGTTCAGACGTCGAAACCTCAGTGGTAATGTGTACAGAAGTTTGGAAATAAATTACTATTACGGTCGGCGCAACATTATGTGTTCTTCTTTCATAGGTAGATACTTCTCTATTAGTCGTGAGAATAGCTGAGATTGACAATAGATTATGCCGTGCCGTTAAAATATTTGCCAGTCAAAAAAGTGGTAGCTTAGCTGACTGTTCAGGACGCGGAGAAAGTTATGTGGTGTTGTAAGGTCCTGTTATAACATCGATTAGTAAAAAACCATCTTAGATTATGCCCAAAACATCGGCATGATAGGTATATATTTCTTGCCTGTGGTATACAATAAAATTGAAGCTACAAATTACTAGCATAGACTTAACATTATTTAGAGGGTGTAATTTTTTTTTTGTTGCTTCAATCTATGGTATATCATAGGCAATTATATCGCATCGTGTTATTCAGGCTTAACGTCTGAACCAGTCAAAAACAATTTACCTGAACCGCGAAGGGTAGCTAGCAGAAACCACTTGCGCCAGATTGCATCTAAAACTGGAGCGTACCTCATATGGAAATTGAACATGGAATCGAATGATTGAAAAGCACATTTTCAGGTCAGGACTGGACGTGCCTTTCGATCATTATTGTGAAGAACTGGTCAGTCAGTGGAAGGCTTTTTGTTACACCCAAAATACTCTCAAACGATTTAATACACAATACATATTGTAATACTCGCATTTTTAAGTGCATAATATGCTTTACGCACTGCAATAATACAGCAGGAATTGGATCAGTGGATAAGTACTGCGGTTGATCGCACAACAAGTCGATTGTATTTATGTAGCCTCTTCAATCATTTTCACACATGAACAAAGTTTTGTTGTAAAGGATTAGGTAGTTTTCGCAGTCACAGGTGTGCAGACATTATGCTAAAGAAAGTATGGTCGATATATACTTCAATTATTGAAAACGTCTAGAGTGTTCGGGACTTAGCTGAGTAATTAACCAAGTACAGAGGTTATATGCTGTAGTGGTGCTGGTGATGGAGCCAAGTGAATGGTTCAGGACATGTCATTTAGGTGTTTCCGGTACCTACCAGCAACACCTAAATGACGCTGACGCTTTGTTCATGATGCCGCCACTGACGAGAGGTGACAGATAGACAATTAGCGGGCTTCCGCAAGGGTCTTCTCTGGGTCCGCTCTTATGGAATTTCATAAAATGAGGCCCTGCTGCAATGCAGACAATCTGTGCGTTAGGTAAAACCACAAGTTTTACAAAACCGAAGCTCTATGATTCCACAAATCCCCAGTTTTTTTCGCATTTGTTAATGGGAGGTTTCAGGTTAATAAAGATACATTAAGAGTCAAAATTTCTTCATGTTTATTTCATTTTTTTAAACATCATCATGTTACACACATTGGACAATAAACTGTGAACAATTTCAGGCATTCAAAGAGGTAGCGGTTATCTAAATTAATTGCTGCGCTACAGGCGTTGGGCTGATTCGGACATTTCAAATACTTAAATCCCCAACAGATCTAACACCATACATTATTTATTATTAATAAATGCTAAGTGGAGAATTGCCTCCACAATTTGTAATTATTTGAATTGTACGAATTAACTTTAGCTCTGTACCACTAACACTACTATTTACCACATCTTGTGAACTGCTAACACCGATACAAATAATTTTAGTCATCCCTACACGCTAATACAATCAGAACCATTCCAAATATCCATACAATCATTCCTAGTCGCAATATCTATTCTGTCGAGTGATATAATTCACAGCGGTGATTCTTTTCAATCAGCGCTATACGTCTTACAAGATTACACTTTACATAAGTCGTATATTGATAAATATATATTTGTGGCATTAATTTTAAGTAAGAAAAATATAATATTAACTTTTGAACTTGGTTAAGAAGACTGAATCTAGTTTAAATTATTCTACTCAAAAGATCACCGACTGTTTATAACATCGCTCGTTTACAAATTCCAATTATTTCCAATAAGTTATTACCCAACTTGAAGCTAGCAAACACGAACACCAACGAACTATGACGAAACGCGCCCATATCGGCTCTGCGCCATACCAGGATCCAATGTATACTGCCAATGACGAACAGACGATGTAAAACTTATAAACAATACTAATGATACCTACTTACATATCACATGGTAGGCGATTGCCATGTGAACATGTTTAAAAACTTCGACGTACGTTTTGTATCTACATAATAACCCTTAAACTAAAGGTGCAAAATATTTACTTACATTACGTTAATCTCCCTAAGAGCAGTCAATTCGAATTGATCTACAAAAAGTACAAACAATAAATAAAACTAGCACGTAAAAATACATAGATACATTTAGTACAAGTTCCTAAATCTATTGTAATTTGTATATTGTTATAAAACGAAAGTGCAGGTACTGCATATGGAGAATTAAGCGTATCCGACACATTATACTATTCGCGTGTAGGCCGCGGCCATCGGCTCTCGTTAACACATACTTTCTTTGTTTATTTTTGTTTGGGGTATTATCAAAACACTTCTCCCGCTCTGGAGGGTGTGTCAGACTTTTACTGACTAAAACCCACCCGTGTTCCTTCCGTTGCCCGCAGGCCGGGGCCGCGATATATTTCGGACAAACCCGCAACCCCAGCAGGGTTAACACATACTTAACGTTTGTTTTTGATGTGCAACATGTTTCCTCTCGTTTTCCTGCGATCGAAACCTAAATAATCAAATCTGTGGGAGTGATTTCGTGAAAAGGGATGGAACTGTGTCACAGGAAACCGGGAAAGCGTGCGCCATTTGATTTGACCAATGAGCGCGCGGGGTGCTAGGGTTTGCCGTCAGAAACAACCTTGACGAACCCTGCCCCATTAATGTTGCATATTACCAAGGTGAGATGTCAGATGTTACACATCATATGCGACTGCTGTAAGCCTCGCTTGTTTTTTTTATTAGTGAATGGAACTGCTAAGTACTAACAGCCGCACGGGTCGGTCCATCCATCAGGTTAAGCTACGCTTGCCGGGGTTGGTCCGTGGATGGGTGAACATCTTTACATACCGAGACTCCTCCGTGACCCGGAAAGCACGTTAAGCCGCTGGTACCGGCTGCCATTCGTGGATCTTTGACAGTCGTTACGGGTCGTCTGAAGCCCGAAAGTCTGACAACCAGTCTTACCAAGGGGTATTGTTTTACCCAGTAACTGGGTTGTGGAGGTCAGATAGGCAGTCACTCCATTTAAAATGCTGGTACTGAGCTACATCCGGATAGACTGGAAGCCGACCCCAACATAGTTGGGAAAAGGCTAGCAGATTGGACCTGCTCTTGACCTCGATGGCCCCTGACGGCAAGCGATGGATGAGGACGAGCGTGCCTTGTAGATGCTTGTTCAGTCATGCTTTGAAGGCTGACGGGTTATATATGTAAGGGAACACGCGCTTGCAGGAAGTTACTTGCTTTTATGTTTATCGTCTTGGAGTCGCAACGAAAACCGAACTTTAGCTCAATACGCAATATGAATCTCATCAGCGATGGAAGATCTGCGTGATGTCAAAGAAATCAAGTAAAAAAAAATCGATGTTCGTATTCAGTCTACGCTTGCTAAGTTAAAATCGTGCATAGCAATAGTAAAGAACTTACAAACTCCGATTTTAAAACTGAAACTTGACTCTAAACAAATTATAAAGTATACATAAAAATTACCTACCCATAAGTACAAAACTAAGAACTTTATTGTTGTTTTTTTTTTAATTTCCGTGTGGACTACACCATGAAATTTTAGTCGTCTTACAAAAGCAGCCCACTTCATGTATCCAATGAGTCCTAAACATTAAAATATATATATATACAATATGTCCGGTTTCGGACTGTACAAACTTAAAGGAGTGGTAAAAAGTTTATTTTGAGCCAGCCAACACCAGGGAAGAGCTGCTGGAGCGTATTCGCGTTGTTGCAGCAGAAATTAAGGTTTATCCGAGCCAGTTAAGACGGTCACACAGCAGGTGGCGATCCGAGCTACTGCGTGCCTTCAAAATGGCGGGGGGCATTTTGAACAACTTTTAAAATTTCTTGTGTGTTGTAAATAATAAATAGTTATTAATACTTGTTATTTCTTTATCATTGATCTGTGATGACTGTAAATATCTACAGAAAACCCAAATCGTTATGAACTCACTACCTACGCAAGCCTATGTTTCAACAACAATATCTCGTAAACCATTCGTCATAATATAAATTTTTTGGTATCATTATTTGGGTGAACTAAACATCTGTTAGACGAGTAGATAAAAAAGGTAGTTCCCCGAGGTGAATTTTGTAATAACCTTGATTAACAAAAAAAACGATGTTATTTTTAACGTAAAATTGATCTTTGAGCATTTATTTCAATATGATGCAGCATTTAATGTTATTATTTGAGTTATTTAATCAATTTTTAATACTTTTCCGTTGCTAAAAGTATTTTTTTTTAGACAATTAGGCTTTAAATTTTAAAGTTACTGTACTTTTAGTATGCACTCTCCATAAAAGGCGATCAAAACACAAAAATGGGTTCCGAACCTACATGTAGAATAATTTTATTGATAGAATAGAGCAAACTACCACCCCTTTAAGTTTGTACAGTCCGAAACCGGACATACGCCGTGACATTTGAGTCGTCTTACAAAGAGCCACTCAACATATCCGACGTAAAATACCTCTAGAAGCAATTAAAAAATTGTTACAATATATCAGTTTTTTTTTTAGAATGGTTAGTAGTCATTGGATACATGAAGTGGGCTGCTTTTGTAAGACGACTATAATGTCACGGTGTATAGAGCTAAAGTACTTAGTTCTGAATTCAAATTATTATTCACGATCAATCTAATAACTGATGCGATATGGAAATTCGTTTGTATTCGGAAATGCGATGATTCCCGAGGGACATCAAGAAAATAGTTGTACTGTACTCCTATTGGCTAACACAGGTTCAACAACAATATAATGCTCTCCTTGTCAGTAGGATTAGTCTACGCCATCAATGTATACAAACGAGCCGTGGCCGCGGTCTCACAAACACTTCACTAGCGAACGGTAAATTTATATTGAAACTATATTTCAAAAATATACAATTAACGGGCACTGTCTATTAAATTGTTTGTAATAGTAATTTATCTTTGTATACAAAAATGTTACATTATTATGGTAACACTTAAAAAAGCTGAAATTATATTTGATACATTTTACTGAAAAACACAGAATCATTGAAACGAGTTTAAAAATAATCTCACATCCCAAATTAATCATTCATCCAGATAAATAAAAAATTAAAACTTAAATTACACCAATTGATTTCAATACTAGCAAATATATTTTAAACTGAATCGCTCCTCAGCCATATACAATCACATAAGATTTATTTAGGAACATAACAAATTTACAAAAATATTTCTTTATTTGGTTCTGTTTCTAGCACTATTTATTACTTTTGACGGTACAACACATTGTTTTAAATAAATGTTCTAACATGATATGACGGCAGTAGCGCTTGCTCGGTCACTATTATTGTTACATCTAGCATTAACTTTCCACCATGTTAATTGTTCCAGTCTATATTGCTTTTATTTATTTATTTACATTACATTAATAACAAGGACCCGCTGTAGGACTTGCGATACTAACTACAACACTGATCGGCACTTTTATTATCAACTTAAACGTAACATTAAATAGTTAAATACGGCAGAAATTGATTTAATTGCACAGTGGGCACTTTACGGGTTTTGTCGCAGTACTAATATGTCAACTAGCGTTACAAGACTATAATTTATATTACAGCAATTTATTTTACGGCCGTACCCAGTAACCTATTTTCAGTTAAAAGACAGATCGATGGTACACAATATAATTCTATCTGTCATTGAATGTCGACCCACAATTCCGTAAGATTCCTTATTCTCTGACAGATTATTGGGAAGTTAAAACCATAGACAGATTTTTCTACCTCCAGTAGGTTATCGGGCTCGGACGTTAGTGTATGTATCACGTATGTTTCAATAAGAGACAAAGTTGCGACACCCAGGCATTCTCTGACGTTCATCCACTCACACCCCGCGTTACAACAACTATCCATTTAGCTAAACACCATCAGAGGCCGTATCAAGAAAGTATCATCATTGGTCCGAAAGGGGGATGGCGCTATCCGTCCTGCATAGCTTCGTCTCTTTCTCGCACAGGACCAATGATGACTAACACTTTCCTATACGTCCCCAGAAATTCTTTTCTAATTCCACTAAAGAGAATGCTCAGTTTACATTATACACTGGCCCGCATGCTTAACAATTTACTAAAGAATTATTACTATGAGTAATTAAATTTGTACTAAGCGAAGTCAAAGGCGGCGTTTTATAAAAAAAAGTATTAATTATAAATGCTGATTGCCGTCTCACATCAGTTAATTCTTATTTCTATTGTTAATGTTGGTGTTATGAAGTGTATTTATCACTTACGAGGAGAGTTGACATTGAAAATAACCGAAAGTTTCTAGCTGTTCTATTTTTTTAACTGACCTAAGTTTTGTACAAAACTTTGATGTTGTATTAAAGATTTTCAATTTCACAATGAAGTATCTGATTATTTTCATTACTCTGTGCTGAGTAAAAACATACAGGTTACGCCATTAATGAAGAGCTACTAATATACTCATTAACAGAGGTTAGATATCATCAAAGAAGTTCATAACTAACCAACGTAAGGACTCGGCGGCTATAGAACCGGGCCGGTAACAGATGTGGTCATCGTGTTCACGGGATTTTGTTGTCAAACTGGTTAGATATGAACTTTTTTGATGGTACAGAACATTGGTTACCCCCAAGGTATGTTAAAGCGTGAGGGATAACTGATTAACATATCCATCTGTACGTATCCACGAAGACACAAATGTATTTTAAATTAAAAGTATAGGGACTGATGTAGTCAGTTTTTCTGATAAAGCACATAACCAAAAGCTTTCGGGTTATTTCCACAATTCTTGTAAATTATTCAGAACGCTAAATATAGAATAAATAGACGATTATATCACTTTAAATGTATGTGTTTTCTTATGCATAAGAGATAACATATATCTATAAATATAATACGCAACTGCATGTATTATAAATTATGTTTTATAATAATAATCATAAATCATTCCCTCAGGTCACACATTCTCGTCTGAATATAAGAGAGCTCTCATACTAACACATGCGGTTTTAAACAGATTTTTGAGTATAATGTAAACGAGCTATAAGTTCTGAATCATAGACAATAGAATGGGCGAAGCCAGGACGAGGGCTTACCTTGTCAAATTCCACAGAGTAATAACTAACACAGATACCGCCTACGCTTATGTCAATCGTAGCCACATTGCTCACCAACGCAAGAGTACCGAGTTGGCTTTCTACCTACCTGACAGTAATTGTGTACATACATGGCTGTCAAAAAAGCAAAAAGGGAAGAACTTTATCTAAACCATAGAATATTTCATTAGTCAATTAGGGACACGTTTATTGCAGTTGTATCATTCTCTCTAGGGTATCTGCCTTTGAGAGTGAACGAAAAATCATAAAATAAAACTGTAATCCCATAGATTTCTTCGTAGACATTTCCTCAAATCCTGGCCACGCCTACAAACACGATCTTAAACAAAATGCCATTCTTAATCCTTGCTTAAAAATCATTCTCCTACGTCATAACAATTTACCTAAACTAATCTATGACAAATATTAATGCAGGCATGACGCAAATGCTTCTGGTGACCAATGTTATGATTCAAACAAATGTTGTGGTGATACACGTTTTAAAAACAATTTATTTTTATTATTTACGATGTAATTTAGAACGTTTTTATTTTAAGGCGCTGTCTCTAGCATTTGCCCAGCGGTTATACGCGTCTAAGAGGTTAACATAAAGATGTGTTCACACCAGCCGATTATAAATCAAAAATAATAGTTATGTTATTTTTGTTTAGTTTCTCAATTTTTTTATAATACTTGAATGCAAAAAAAGGTTTGAATACAGAATGTCACGCGTATGTTTTTTCAAGTTCGATTAAATAAAAAATTCAAATGCTACAGCAGTTTAGAGCCGTCTTTTTTAAGTTCAGGATCTTGCAGTGAAAAACAAAGGCCCTAGTGTGAGTTTCTTTTACCCATCTCGACTTTACGCATCAACCGCGTTCGGCGCTCCGATTGGCCCTTCACTGGCTTCACTAATCCATTCGGCCAATCGGAGCGCGGAACGCGGTTGATGCGTAAAGTCGAGATGGTTAAAAGAAACTCACACTAGGACCTCTGATCTATCACAACTCGTCCACATGTGAATAGTTTCGTCAATAGCTAAATAAACACTATAAAATGCACTAGAACCGCTTTCGAAGGCTTTAGTGAGCTCATTAAATTAAAATTACTGTTAATTTTATTTGAAAATTCTTCTACAATACTAATTTATTAAAAATAATTTTAAAAAATCTTGTTTTTTATTACTATTGGCGCAGTTCGACGATACTGGGCAAAGCAGCGCGATAGAAATTACACATACATTCTAGAAAGAAGTATAATATAATATATTAATGTAAAGATGTATAAATACACCAAATAGTGACGTCAGTCTAAAGACTTGAATTTTAAAGGATGGTTATTTTACTGGAAGAAGAGAGGAAGAATTTTTGTCTATGGTTTAATCAATAAATTATTTTATCAAAATAACTCCAGTAGGCCAAAACAGCAAAGTTTTGAAACGTGAAATAAAATTAAAATGAGTATTCCTTTTGTGATTCTGTAAATCGGTAAAAATTGCAATTTGGAAGGTCTGAATTTGAGGCGAGGAAGGAAAGTTAGTAAGTATGTATCTTTGCAAGAATTTCGTCTATAAACTAGCCATTTGTTTGAACACAAAATTGTTCTTCGTATATTAATAATGCTGATTGAATACCTTTGAATCAATGTTATGGCTTGATGGCTAATATTGATATTCGAAACTTTGAGGCTGTATTTTGCTGTAAATTAAAAAAATGCGGAAACAGCACCAATACTTCAAAAGATGCTGAAAAAGTGCTAAGAATATCGCGCGATGTTATTTATTCTCTTACCCGCATGCGGTCCTCGCACGTCCTACGACTGTTACCTGCGGGCACCTGACAGAAATCGCCCAGTGAGTTTTCAACGTTATACTGCACAAGTTTATCGCCACAATATTGACTCCAAGGCAACATCCCAAAGAACAAACATCAATCCGAATCACAACCCATACATTTTCGCATACACATCGCTACACAGGCACACATACAAAAATTAAAGCATGAAGAAAAATATTTCCACCTCTTGAGACTATGAATATCGAATTTGTTCCTAAGTTTTATAGTACATAGTTTATTATAGCTTAACATAAGATGTGTAAAGTTACTGTGTTATGAGGGCACGCGCGATGTTATCTCCATCGGGAGGGACGTGGAGACCTGCATCTGGAAGAGGAAGGGACAATGTTAGGACATAATAAATAAGAAGATTTTCTTGTGAAGATGTTAAGAGTGTTCATTCTAAAAGTTGGCAACGTCGCAAATAGCTGTCCAATATTCACCTGTTTTGATTAATTTTGCAATATTACTGTATGGAAATATGAAATATTCGTAACTAGTGAACTTTTATGTATAAAAAAGGCATTTTGGCAAAGGAAAGTTTCCAAATACTTTTCTTACATAAACCTGAATATTCGATGTTACGACACTAATTATTACATTTCATAATCAATATTTTAGTTTACTAGTTAGTCATTTCCACAGAGTAATGTTACCAAATTAATCAAAAAGTGAAATAATTGACATCTATTTGCGTCGTTGCCCACTTTCAGAATACACGCTCATAAAGGCCCTGAAAAATAAAATGTTACGATAAGTTTTTAGGGTTCAGTACCTCGAAGTTAAGAAACGGAACCCTTATAGGATCTCTTCGTTGTCCGTCTGTCTGTCTGTCTGTCAAGTTGAAATTAATATTAAATACGTAAGTCTACGGTGACTTTGAGGTCGAAAAGACAACAAGCTTCTAAATCAACGCAATAAAAAATATGGCTATTATTACGACATATTTTGATACTCGCCAATCTATAACGTACTTCTCGTTGACCTAGAATCATAAAATTTGGCCAGAAGCAAGGTATCACTCAAAGTAGAGGAAAAAGTTTGAATATCATTAATTTGTAGTTTACAAACCTACCTTGTTCTTAGCGAGGTGCGGCGAGTGAGTGAACACGCAGTCAGCGATGGAGTCGAGTGCTCGCTCGTCTAGCACTCTTTCGTCCAGTCCGCGCTCGTCCAACACAGCTTCTAATGCCGCCGCTAACTCTGAGCTCTCCGCAAATGCTGCGCCGCCTTCCGCTGTACAACAAATATATAATTATTAGTAGGGGTCATAAGACAAAAAAAACCGACCTCTCAGAGAACTCTACGTCCGGCGCTCGACGTGGCAACACGCCGTGTTCGGGTTCGCGACAAGTCCATCGTTATCCTGAAGATGCCTCGTTGAGAGGTTCACCTCTCAACGAGGCATCATAAACAAGAGTCATAATAAACCTTGCAAGAAATCGACGTGTTGAAACACGTCGATTTCTTGCAAGGTTTATTATGACTCTTTCGGAATAGTTAAGCGGAAAAGGATACTACGTAGTCTGGTCATAAGTTTTGTCACATATGGAAAGTTAAATAAATGACACAATGAGTTACGCACTACAACCATTTATATATCAAATAAAAGGGTATAAAATACAGATTTAAACCACATTAAAATTATTCGAAATGTCTTCCTCTTGCTTCGATACCAGCCTTCAATCTGCAAGGCCAGTCATCAATCGAAGCACGCACGACATTCATGTCAATATCGGCGACTGCTTTAATCAGGGATGCTTTAAGTGACTTCAAGTTGCGATGGGGTTTAGCGCAGACCTTCTCCTCTGAGTGCTGCCATATTTTGTAATCCAAGGGATTCAAGTCTGGACTGGATGAGGGCCAATCCTCATGCTTGATAAAGTCGATTCCACGAGTCGTGAGCCAGTTTTGGGTACTTTTCGCCTTATGAGCCGGCGCAGAATCCTGCTGGAATACCCAGTGCCTGTTTTCGAACATTGTTTGTGAAAGAGGTTCCACAATGTTTGTTAGGACTGTGTTTTGATATACGAGGGCACTGGTTTTCACTCCTTTTTCACAAAAAAAAACACCTCCGTTGGACCCAAATAGGACACCCCAAGCCAAACCATGAATGCCGAAGGGTGATGACCACGCTGAACACGTGGCACACGTTTGTTCGCTTCTTCACTAGAGTGTGCATACACTTTATCAGTTTGTTTATTGAAACTCACCTCAACATTAAAAAAAAATTCGGCCGAAAAAAGTATTTCGTGGTATTTTTTTCCCGCGTACCGCCTTAACAAAACCCGGCTTCTTACGAGTCTGATTTTCTTCAGCCGTGCGTTAAGAAGATGTGCTGTTTTTTTTCTTTAAGCACGCAGTCCTAGGTCTTCATTTAACACCCTTTTAACAGTAGTTCTGCTTAGTCCCATCTGCAGAGCCAAAATTTTTTGCTTGCGGACAGGATTTCGTTGGATTCGCGCCTTCATTGCTTTGATGACCGCTGAAGTCCGAACAGTACGAGGTCGAACGCTCCTTTTTTATCTTCTAATCTTGAATTTTCCCTGAATCGTTTGATAGTACGATAAATAAATCTCAGTGGAATTTTCAAATTTTTCAGCAGTTTGAAAATCTCAGTTGGCGCGTGACCGCAATGATGCAATGTAATTACTGCGACTCTGTCTTCTTTGCGCGTCCACTCCATTTTAGAAAATGAACAAAATTCCAGAAACCCTTTGTTTTTATTTTCTTTAAATATTCAAATTTCGAATGCCCATAATATTTTCCTCGGCTTGCATTCTAAATTCGAAATTTTACCTATGTGACAGAACTTATGGCCCGACTACGTAAATATATCTGAATTTATATTAAAATTGTATTTTATAATGGATTTCCGCAAGGTCACGCCTGAATGAATTAACTATGTTCTCCCATACATTCCAACTGCAAATATAAGTTTATACGCAAAATATTGAGAGATTTACTATGTTATTTTAAGATCATTGACTTCTTATAAGTTTTCCTGTAATTTAGGAGTAAAGAAACATTCACTGTATTTTTTTCAAAATTTTAGGCTCATTAGTTTCGAAGGAACTACCATTTGCGAATGGTAAATTTTCATATATTTTTTTAAATATCTCTAAAAGTTTTTATTTTAACATTATAAATATATTTGAGATCCTCGCAACAAGCCCTTTCATTTGATATGTCACACGGTACAGTTTGCTAAACTTTTCTTTTTATTTTCTTATTTGCCCCCTAAAAGTAACCCCCATATTTAAAATTCATTTATTTACGTTACACGTCCGTGTTTGAATGGCAGAAATACATATGTGTTCCAAATTTCAACTTAATCGGTTCATTAGATTCGGAGCAAATTGGCTGTAACAGATCGACAGACAGACAAACGAGTGATCCTAAAGGGTTCCGTTTTTTTCTTTTTGATGTACGGAACCGTAAAAATATAGTGGGAAAAAAACCGATCAATGGTCTGTAAATGAAGGATGGGTCCCACTGAGTTCTAGGGATGTGGCGAGAGATTGAGGCGAAAATGAAAGGATCTTACCTTGATTAAAAAACTCCGTAAATGCTTCATCAGGTATTTGACTGAGCACAGCAGGGTCCAAAATGTCGTCCGGTGGTACGTGTCCAACTTCTACTTCTGAAAAGAAAGAAGTACATTACATTAATTAAATTTTTCCGCGACAGGACTATGAAACAAAATACAACCACGATTGGCCTTTAGACATTGACTGCATAACCAAATATGGCGAAGAAATTTACTGTTCTGTGTGTGAAATTAAGTGGAGGAGGACGTAATTTTAATAAAATTTATAGGCTGCCTCGGTGGTCCAGTGGTTGCAAACGCTACTGCTGAGCATGAGCTCCAGGGTTCGATTCCCAAGTCGGGCAAAGTGATATTGGGTTTTCCCATTAGGAATTTCTCAGTACCAGAACGGAGTCTGGATTTATGCCCGGTTGGTGGCAATAGGCTCGCCACCTATTACATGCGACTTAAACTGGCGGAATGGGGGTGTTCCATTGAAGAAGTTCGTATCTAACCACCGTAAGGACTATTCTTGCTTGCAGCGCTCGGCGGCTATAGCACCGGGCCGGTAACAGATGTGGTCATCGTGTTCACGGGATTTTGTTTTGAAACTGGTTAGATATAAACTTTTTTGATGGTACCTCTGCCTAACCCTTCGGGGAAAATAGGCGTGATGTTATTTATGTTATGTTCTATAAACCATTACAAAGGAGCTGGAATTAAGAGCGTTTATCCTAAAAGTTGGCAACGTCGCAAATAGCTGTCAACAATTTACCTGTTTTGATTAATTTGGCAATATTACTGTATAGAAATAAGAAATGTGGCTAACTAGCGAACTAAAATATTAATAATGAGTTGCAATTATAACATTGAATTCTATGTTGTAACCGTTTTAGGTGCAAAAAAGGAATTTTGGAAAGCGAAATATTTGACATCTGTTTGCGACGTTGCCCACTTTCAGAATAAACGCTCTTAAGTCTCACAGATTTTCATAGCATGTCATCACTCTCTTGCCATTCACACATTGCAGAATAAAACTGATTTACATCCGTCACCTCACACTTCAGGTACAGTTGGAAACCAGCGTCAGGCACTAGTTGTCTGGTCATTTTTGCTGAACTGGATCTTTTTGGCGCAGCCGCGAGGCACACATTCCCGCTAATATCTTACATCGTACTTTACACTTTTTGTTTTCTTTCTTTTTTAATATGTCGTGTAGTGTGCCTTTTAGTATGTGCCATGGTCTAATAAAACAAGGTCTGGCATTCCGGGACCAACACATGCTTACGTCACTATCCAGTTGCCACACAATTGCAACAAAACACGATTAAGGAAAGATTTACAGAAACCATTCTGTTAAAAAATATGTACAATAGCTTTTAAATTGTCGTTTGGTGTGTCTAATCAAACGAAACAATTACATTTAAACATAAACCAACGTAATTTCTCATTGTTTTATCAGATTCGCACAGGTAATAAAGGTGGTTGGGGAGTTATTATTACAAACTTCTGGTAACACAGATGTGATGACGTAGACTTGTGTCGCCCACGTGACCACTGTGTTTCGGAATGCCATACCTGGCGAAGTATATTATTATACCATAATACGTGCTAAATAAATGTATTTTGTTTCTTTCATTCTTATACCAATTTATTTGTTGTCGGCGCAACATGTCCCTTTCTTCCATACTTCTCTATTAGTCCTCATCTCTATAGTCACCCCCTTCCTAGCCATATCATATTTCACATAGTCCATCTAATCTGCGTTCGCAATAGACAGAAATCAACTTTATGCAAGTGTAAATAAAATTGATTTTAGACCAACTAGTACTGTTGAAAAAGTCATTAAAAATTTGAAGTTGTAGCGCAAACTGAACCTTATATGTAGGCATTACAGTTGTTTTTCTTAAAACTCGTGTTTGTTTACATGTTTGGCAAATGAAGTGCGAACGCAGATTATATTTTCTTTGGTCTTCCCTTACTCTTTTCTTCTAAGATTTTCGTAGCATGTAACATCGATAAACTAAAAGGAGCCGTGGTGACCCAGTGGTAACGGCCGCGACTTATCGAGTCATAGAACCCAGACGGGCACTTTACTTTGTGTAAATTATGTCATCACCACTGCTCTCAAAACGGTGAAGGAAAAGATCGTGAGGAAACCGGCATGTCCGAGAACCAAAAACAAAATTTCGAAGACATGTGACATCTACCAACCCGCACTGGGCCCGCGTGGTGGATAACGGCCCTCTCCCTCTCACGGAGAGGAGGTCCGTGTCCCAGTAGTGGGAACATAATAGGCGTATTTTGAAGTATCTATATTTTCTTTGGTCTTCCCTTACTCTTATAGTCATTCATATAGATTTTGGTAGCATGTATCATCGATAAACTTACCCAGCTCATGCGAATCGCTTGCGACAGTAATGTACTCGCTCTCGCTGAGCGCACCCATGGCCGCCTCCTCCGAACTGTCGTACGTCGACGAGTTCGAACACACGTTCAGTTCTGTGGAGACAAACATCAATATACATATAATGGGGAATATTCATTGTAAACAACTGTAAAACAGACATGACTTCACACGATAATGTATTAGACGGCGCGGGTATGCAAGCAAATGTTTTGTGTTTATGTTGCATATTTCGCAGTAATAAGGTTGTACTAGTCGACGAGTCGAATACGTTGGTGGGCGTGGCTAATATGCATGCTATTTAGTATAGATATTTAGTTAGTTTTTATTTATTTTGTGAAATAGACGATGATTTATAACAAGAACGAGCGCCTAAAATTTCATGAACAGACTTTTGGGCGTATAGATATTATGGAAAAATAAAATTATTTGAACTTTTGAATAAATTATCTATCCCTGGTACGGTTTCTATTTTGTCATTTTCATACATAAGTTATTTATATACGCCCAAAGATGAGTTAAAATTAGTGTTGAAATATTATTTATTTATTTTTATTTATTTTATTTCCAACTTACATCTATCATTACAGGGTAACCTATTGCGATAGCGTACTTATCTAAATCTTATCCTAAATTATTATTAACTTATAATTATAAGTACATTTTGTAAGTTATTACAAATAATGCATTCTTTGTGAACTCACTCAGAGAACAACAGAATAGGTCCGAGTCATTAGCTATGAGGTTGAGAGTGCGAACTGCACGCGTCAGCGGCGCCTCACTTAACAGATTGGTCCGAGCACGCGGCTCCGCCAGCAGCCGTGGCTGCCGACGTCGCCACACGTACTTGTCCGGAACACACAAACCTATGTGCCCTAAAATGTCCGCATTATGTACCTTCCCTCTAAGTACTTTGAATATGTACGAGATGAGTGCGAGATCCCTCCTGACCCTCAGTTCGGAAATGAATAGGAATATGGAACTTTCGACGCACATAACTTCCAAACCAATTTTATTTTCCACTTCTGCCTCCATACAGGGCTGGATAATGACAAGATAAATTGATATAATTTTTAGTTATGAACGTACACCGTCAAACAGATGAGCAATCACCATACTACGTTTGTATGGAAGAATGACCGACTAGCATAACCTTAAGGACCAGCGTGTTTGTAACGGTTTTCACTATTTCTTGACATGTAAAATGCAAAGTGATGAATGAATGATGAATTTTTCAAATCCAAGCAATTGTTGGTCGACTCGAGACAGAACTAAAAGTGCGGTTTCTGTCCAAACCAAGAGTTCCCGAGGACTGAAACATTTTGCCATCATCAAATTTTTCTTTTCACGATGTAGTTAGCACTCGCAACACTGCATGCGGGAACGGCAAATATCTCTTCATAAACAAGGGTGGTTCAACGTGCATTCTCCAAAAGTATGTAATTAAATGTAAACAAATGCCAACTTGTAGTGTTACTTATAAATTGAGGGCTTTTTTATTATTTGAATAATTAAAACCAGAAATGTGAATTTAAATTCCCATAAAGATGTTTTTAATTTTACAATTGAGTTATTTTCGTCGATGATTTTTCATAATTGAATCATGTAATTCAAACAATAATTGTTGAAGAAGTGGTGAGATATAAAGTTAAAACTTTCTAAATACATACTGTGAAACTAATTCCCTTTAGGGATTGATTGCGGAAAAAGTATAACATGAACAGAGTTTGTTTACTCTTTAATTAGATACTTTTGGAACAGACTATACACATTTAGCCGCGCCTTGTTTACCAAGTATCAGACATACCCGACAGGGACTGGTCGGGCTCGGCAGCGGGCGGGCGCAGGCGCGCGGGCGGGCGGCGCCGGCGCTTGGCGCGGCGCGGCCCGCGCGGCACGCTGGGGCACGGCCGCTTGCGGACCACCTTCTTAGGGCGACAGTCACGGGCTAACTTGTCGTAGTTGTCCTGTGATAAACAAGATTATATATTTAATAAAAAATCTTAAATTCGCTGACAGAAAACGTATGGCCTATGCGGTTGGTCCTAGAAACTTGAAACTTTGTATAAGAGTTCCTTATAAATAACAAAGGTGAGCACTAAGGAAGAATTTACATATTCGTCCCCTAAAAGGGTCAAATATAGTATGGAAGTTCGTCAGTTTTGCCTCTGGGAAGTCCCACCGAGCGGATTGCTTGTAAGCAGGGACTTGAAAACGAAATTAATTTCGTTCCATTACACTAAATGTTATCCTATAACGTTCCAAAGTCTGTAACAATACTAGAACAAAAAATTACAATAACGGTACAAAAAAATAACGTTAAATAAAATAATAATACGTTTAGTAATATCATTTTTGTAGAACAATATTTTAAGTTACGTTATAGGTATCAGTAACATGCTTATATCCGCTTGTAATAACATTACAAATTCATTTTGTAACGTTACGTAACGGACTTCTGGACGAAAAAGTCAAACATTGTTTGTATTGCTATTTGACATCACATCTGTCACACTCTCGTTCTTCTCGACTTCGTGGTTTTCGGTGTTAGTACAAAAACGTTTTTTATGGAACAAATCAGCGGGGCTTCCAAAGCGGCCTTGGCGTTAAGCCGGAAAAAGCTTTTCGCAAATAACAATCACAGTTTTAACAGTTCTAGGTTATGTAAACTTCATCTCTCCAACCTATCATGGCTGGCTTTCGATGGTCGTATTTCTCCAGACAAATGTCAAACATTTTCAGGTTTTAGTTAGTGCCAAAAAAATATTAGATATTATGAAGAAAAAAACAGTCTTTATTGTATTCAAGGGTTCGTTTACCAGGTTTTCTAAAGCGTACATGTTATGGCCGGAGTCCTATACAAAAATCAAATCTCATCCCTGGCTGAGTTATGTAATGTATAGACACGACGTACCCTCTTCCAAGCATGCTCGGCGCACAGCGGCGTCTGGTCCGCGAGCGGCAGCAGCGGCTGGTTGCAGCGCGCGCCGCCCGCGAACACGGCCGCGCACGCCGCGTACAGGCGCTGCTCGGGCGCGCGCGTCACGTGCGCCAGGCAGTAGCGCGCGCACGGCAACGAGCCGCGCCCGCAACGTTCGGTGCCGCACTCGCCGTTCGTACTGCCACCGCTAAGCTCCGTTGAACCGGTTTCGCCTCCTGACCAGCCGGTTTCTCTGTGAATAAAGTAATAATAGTAATAAAAGTTAAAACCTATCGTCCGACAACATCATTTCAAATGCAGGTGAATGTCAAATCCAATACAATAGGGAATATGCATGAGATTCAAATAAGAGCCAAATATTTTTTTTATAAACTATTTTACTTCTGAATTATGCCTCCATCAATATTTTTTATTATAATTTAATAATGAGCATGAAATATTTTTTTTTAAAGTGCAATAAAACTGTGGGAAATTCAAATACTTGAAAAGCGACGCTATTGGTCAGAGCGAATGTGACGTAACAATCTATGACAACAATGTAATGTCAATGTGTTTTGTTTGAGTTTTTGCGATTCAGTCAGTTTTATTGTGATTGTAGTAGACATTTAGAAGTAATAAGTACTGTATTTGTTTTGTAAGAAATACATGAAAGACTCTTTCTAAAATGACTGAAAGCGGTTTTGTGAAAACCCAATCGGATAATTTGCCGAAAGTTGATGTGTTCATGATGACCACATTTTTTACATCAAATACCGATTTCACGTCTGTTGAAATCAAAGGAGTGAAAGCCTTAAGGTAATTAAGTATAACATATAATGTTTATTTTATCTTCCACACCTTTTCTGGTTTAAAAAAGCATCATAACCTAAAACAAATAAAATAACATAGCTTCGCAAAATATCGAAATCTAGAATGTTGTCATAATACTAGGATATTGATAACAAGTTGATGGAAATACCATGTCTCTTTTCATAATTTTACACCACTTTCTCATTATGGCCGAACCGCAGGACAAAAAAAAACACTTGGTCGGGTGCATTTCTTATTGTATTTCTGCACTTAGGCACAATGCAGTACTTACTTTTAGGTCGGTTTTATGAATTGTTCTATAGAGGGAGAAGTTGGTTCCATGATGATGTATTAGTCGAAAATATAAAACACTATATATTTGCAGCAGAGCACAATACTTCTTCAAACTAACCTCACCACTTGACACTTGTTTGTTTGTTGTCATAGACTGTGACGACACCACACCAAGCGCGCCAAAATGACGTTTAAATAGCCCGGGTCGGGTGGTTATTTTTAACTTTTTTTAAAGTACTTCCTATTGCTTTTTTGGCGTTGAATTTTTTTTAACTATTATTTGGCGATGTAAAGTAACGAATAAAAAAATTTAAAAAATACATGCATATTCCCTATTCATAATAGTTCTCTATTTCACCATGTTCATAATAACCTGTGTTAAATAAAATTAACTGACGAAACTTCAGAGACGTGATGTGTAAAATGATTTTCTCAACTCATAATTTCAATTAACTACAGCTGATATCGGATCACGTCAATTGAGTTACTCTGTGGCACGACGTTCGTGCTAATTAATTTCAACGTGATACCTCCACGTGTTCGTGAGAAAAAGGGTCTTGACGGACTGACGGACGGACAACGAAGTGATCCTTTATGGGTTGCCTTTTTCCCTTTTATAAATAAGGTAACTACAGGTAAACCAACCAACCAACCAGGTTGTTATGTGGTGTTTTTTAATATCAAATACGTAGGTCTGTAGTCCCTTGGAGCTCTAAAAAATTAAGCTTCTAAGTCAACGCAATAAAAAAATATGGCCATTATTGCGACATATTTTGATACTCGCAAATAAATAATATCCCATTGAATCATGAAATTTGACACGAAGCAAGGTCTCACAGCATAAGTAAAGGAAAATGTCCGAAAATCGGAAATTTTTAGTTTTATCACATTAAAAAAAAAATGCGATTACAAACTTACAATTCCTGTTGGAGAATTGACTGTGACGTACCATCGAAGATCATATCCAACCAGTTTGAAAACAAAATCCCGAGAACATGATGACCACATCTGTTACCGGCCCGGTTCTATAACCGCCGAGCGCTGCAACCAAGAATAGTCCTTACGGTGGTGAGTTATGAACTTCTTTGATGGTATATCGATATATGGAGAACATGTTTTCAACTACAATGTTAAGTTTGTCATTGTGCGTGGTCCGACACGCACTTGGCCGGTTTTTTTAGATTATTTTTTTGATAATAAAATCTTATTACTTTTGTTTTTTCGTGATTACCTTAGTCTCCTGCGTTCCTGAGAAGTTAACACGGAAGGCATGCCACGTAGCGCGAGCAGATGATTCACTGTCTGCGTTGGAAGACGTCCTGACGACCCTGATGTATTCAGCTGTTTCTGTGAACATACATGGCGATATAATAGTTATCAACTAAAATATTAAAACAAGACATGCAAATGTAAAAGAAACGTCGATATTAGAGTTGACATTATACTACTTTCATTAATAACGTGCAGCGACGTGATAGCGAGGATGAAAAAACTTTTTCCAAAAAAATTAACAACAGACTTCCATCCAGAATTTTAGTTTTTTTGCCACCGACTTCCGAAAATAAAATTATTTTCCACTTTGTAGTGTTTTTTTTTTAAGTCTTTATTTTTCACTTTTTAGTTGTGGTACCTACCCTACACAAATTCGAATACCACTACCTGCTATGTAAATAACAGTGGGAAAAATACGTATTATTGAAGCTTAATCAAAAACTATCCAAGCAAAGCTAATAAAAAATTATGGGACTACTTGAGAGCATACTAAAGGGTATACTCTCAAGTAGTCCCATAAAAATAGAATTTATAAAATCGGTCTACAATTTGCTTTTTTGGAAATTGTTTAAAAAAGGGAGAATTAATTTTATCTTTTAATGTTAAACGGAACGACACTGCTTTTTGCGACGCGAATTTTCGCTCCCTTTTTTGATTCCACTTATTAAAGAGAGTCTCAAACCGTCCTTGTCACGTTACCGCCAAAGTCGCTGTTTTTAATTTTTGATAACTAATCTACTTCCACACACTGATAACTCGAAAACACTCTCCACAGCCACCTACTTGTCTCCCACTAGAACACAAGTCACGTACCAGTGTCATTATAAACCAGGAAGTAATCCATTGCGTAGTTGTAAGGAGAGGCTACCTTGAGTAGCGAGGCGAGTCCGCGATGGTTGCCGTGGTGCGCAGTTAGCGCGAGTGCGTCGTGTGCGCGCGCGACGTGGCGCCGTAGAGCTGCGCGACGAAGGGCTAGTCGTGCGCCGCGGGATTCCGCTGCGCTTTCTTCTACACATGCTGAGACGCCGCCTGCTTCTGCTGGATGTGTATATTTGATAAGGGTTTTGTGTTTACGAGAAAAGTAGTTATTATTAGTTATTTTTTATTTTAAGGAGTTTTTAGGGTCCCGTACCTGAAAAGGAAAAAACGAAACCCTTATAGGATCACTTTGTTTTCCGCTGTCAAGGCCCTTAAACTCAGGAAGGCGTTGAGGTCAATCTGCCTTTTCCCAATAACATTGGGGTCAGCTTCCAGTCTAACCGGATGCAGCTAAATACCAGTATTCTACATGAAGCAACTGCCTATTTGACCTGAATACGATACCCCTTGGTAAGACTTTTTTTTTTTTTTTTATACGTTGTCCCACACTAAGAATTTCTTCTTGTACCGTGGGTGCGTTTACAAACATAGAAACTCACATACACTAACACCCAGACCCGGAACAACTACTTGCAGATTATAAAATATTTGTTCCGTGCGGGGATCGAACCCGCGACACGTTGCGCAGCAGTCGATCGCTCAGCCACTGCGCCAACCGTGTCGGGCTTCTGACGATCGGTAACGACTGTCAAAGATCCACGAATGACAATCGGGACCAACAGCTTAACGAGGCACGGAAGAGTCTGGTAGTAGGGGGTAGGTAGAGTGGCTTCAAATGTTAAAAATAAAACTATCAATAAATCATACAAATTGCAATAAAATCAAAATTCGCTAAATCCTAACTAATATTATAGTTGCAAAAGTGAGTTTGTTTGTTACGCTTTCACGCTAAAACGGATGAACGGATTTGGATGAAATTTGGCACATGGGTAGACGATGACTTGGATTAAGACATAGAATACTTTTTATCCCGATATTCCCACGGGATCGAGACTTATGCGGGTGAAACCGCGGAGCGCAGTTAGATCATAATAAATATAACCCAAGCCTGGAACCCAGCAATATTTTTTTATTTTCCTCATTTCCTTCAAGTCTGCATCATAACAACTATCGAGCTATACCATCTTTAGTCATCAATGAACAAAGAAATTATGAAATTTCTATAATATTTAATCACGTTATTCGTCAGTCAACTACTTAACTCTAATCTATTGTGGGCATTAGTCACAAAACCCAGCCTATTCAAGCTGCGTCACCAATAATGGAATGGTTAGCCAATTTTACGCACAATACTCTACTGATAATATTGTGATGCAGATCTACACAATAAATGAACAAGGTATGCTAAATATGTTGATTTCGAATATCTACACAATAAATGAACAAGGTATGCTAAATATGTTGATTTCGAATAAAGATAAAAAGTAGCAATCTCCAACAAGAATATCGGATTTTGACCTTTACACTCCATATGCATAATATTATGTATAGTATTCACTTCATAAACATTTTTACTCTTTTGTTGTGAGTTTTGAAAGAAGTTGAATGTGAGGTATTCTACAAGTTATCAGTAGTTGACTGCCAAACCTATCTTTTATCCAAATCCTAGAAACTTAGTAGGATAAGCGCCCGGCCGTTAGCATAGCGCATCAAATTTTAGAAAAAGTTCGGTTTTGTAAAGCGCAGGCTACACTGGGAACTAAGCTCAGTTCGTTTAGCTTCGCTCATCTAGCTACAGCGTGTTTGCATACTTCGGTTCACACCGCGAAGTTTGACGAGACGCGGTAGCTACATGAGCGAAGCTTAAGAGCAATTATTCTGAATTCCAAATTATAACATTGAATTTGATGTTGTAACAGTTTTAGGTGTAAAAAAGGCATTTGAAAAGTTTCCAAATACTTTTTTTACATCTAAAACCAAATATTCGGTGTACCAATATTAATAATTGCATTTCATAATGAATAGTTTAGTTCACTAGTTAGTCACATTCCATATTTCCATACAGTAATATTGCCAAATTAATCAAAACAGGTAAATATTTGACAGCTATTTGCGACGTTGCCAACTTTGAGGATAAACGCTCTTATCGAACTTAGCTTCGTTGTCAGTGTGGCCTGCACTTAAAGCTACGACTCTGTCACTGTCACCGATAACAGTCTCTTTCTAATCTCGATAACATAACGTGACGCCTCTAATCCCGGAAGGGTACGGCAGAGGTGTACCTATAATAGTACGGCAGACGACGGCGGCGTACGGTAGACGACACGGTTGGCGCAGTGGCTGAGCGATCGACTGCTGCGGGTGTCGTGTCGCGGGTTCGATCCCCGCACGGAACAAATATTTGTATGATCTGCAAGTAGTTGTTCCGGGTCTGGGTGTTAGTGTATGTGAGTTTCTATGTTTGTAAACGCACCCACGGTACAAGAAGAAATTCTTCATGTGGGGCAACGTTTAAAAAAAAAAAAAAAAAAGAAGTCCCACATTTCGCGTATTAAAGCCTGGGTACTGTAACAATGTCTTACCAAAATCTGGCATATTATCATCATCACTGCTGCTGCTCTCGATCTGTCTGAACGCTAGCGGTCTGTCACCAAGTGGCCCACATTGGAACAGCGCTTCGCCCGGCGCATGCCACGCGTCATTTGGCATCGGTACTGCGCGTTTCGCCGCCGGTATCCGCTGTAATGCCTCGTGCACCGCCGGCCCACGGCCACGGCGGGGCTTCGCTTGAGAAGTCTTACCTGTATAAAGTTATCATTTGTGAAGCCCAACACATCATTTCATAGAGAAAGTTGCAAGAAAGTTTTTGCAAACCAATATATATATATTTTACTTTCATTTATTTGACTATAATAACATGTTGGTTTTAAAAAGGTATAATTTCTTTAACTTAAAAAAATACAATGTTTACAAACATTTTTTTTATTATACCTAAACTATTTGTACATTATAAGATTGAGGAAGAACTTAATATTCAGAGCTAATATATATAAATTGTAATAAAAGGCAATGACTTACCGGATGAAGCTTTTTTCGGAGGAGACACTGGAACTTTAGCTGTTGGCGGTGCTGGCAACTCACTTTTAACAAGTACAGACGCATTTTCAACCAAACCTTGCTCTCTCTTAAATACATCTAAAAATGTCTCCACACCACCTGTTTGCTTGGAACTTTGCTTCGCATTATTTGTAGTACTACCACTATTAATACTGTTTTTCGCACTTTGGGAGGGGTTGGTGGCAGTGCTTTGCGCCTTAGGGCTATGAACACTCAGTCTTCGAGCTTCACTAAACGATTCCGACCTCGCAGGCTCCTTCACTTGAGTTTGATTTTTAACTTTCAAAACTTTGGTATGAGTAGTCTTACTGTCTTTATAGTTTGCAATCGGCTTGGGCACTGGTGGATAATGCCCATTAGATACCACCTCTTTCTTGATATCCTCCTTAATATCTCCATTTGTGAATGCTCCTATGAGATCAAGCTCTTTACTCGGACTCTCTGCTAACAGCTTACTCTTAATATCAACATTATCAGAAAACATAAAATTATCTTCTGTGTGGCTAACAGTTATTTCCCCGGCAATGACATCGGAGTCATGAAAGGTGTATAATTCGTTGGGATCAATTTTAAATTTGGAGTAGAAATTGTCATTGAGATGTATGTATGCCTGCTCATCCCCTGAGTTGTCATGTAGGAACATGTTTACTTCACCACAGCTCCCCGACGACACACCATCGACTGCCATTTTATACTGTGTGGCACAGCTCGCCTCTGATATATTTTGTGGAATACCACTGAAGCTGAAAGCATGAAAAAGTAGTATTTATTTTATGACTTATTTAAATCAGTAGACCAGAAATTACTGTTTTTGTTGTTAATCTACACTAATAATATAAAGAAAAAAGATTTATATTTTGTTTGTTCATTAGTAATTAACTATAAAACCAATAGTCCATTTAAAAAATTCTTTCATATATAATTTATAAAGATATCACGCCCGCGCACTGTGGATCCAAAAATATAACGAGATTTAATGCATTTAAAAAATAAAAACACGGCATCTAATCTGAAGAAATCAAGTACGTCAAATCATAAATAATAGTTACATCACTGTGTGCAAGGATATAACGGTTATTCTCTCCATTCCAGAAATATAAACAATAGCTCAATACATTTTTTTTGCAGAAAAAATATAAGTTGCTAATTTGCCTACCTGGTTGTATCCTATGATTATATTTATGCATATTATTGGCTATTAGAAGCCATTTTAACTTAAAAACCCAACACTTTGAAATTTAACCTCCTATTTCTTCAAGAGCCTTTTTTTCAATACACAGTGCGGCGAAGCCGTTGGCGGTAGCTACGGATTTATATAAAAGTACACAGAATGTGGCACTCATAGTTCTGGTAATATTTTTGCAATGAAACCACGACTATCACCATTGTTCTGCATCATTTGAATACAATAATTTCTACGTAGACGTGTTGATGATTTTTATGTCTATTGAATCAGCGCATTAGCAATAAAATCCAGGATTTTACAGGAAAATTTGCTCTTTTTTTAGAGATTAGATTTTATTCTTCATTCAAATTTTATAATAGTATAAAATCAATACTAGCACTACTAAAGATTTAAGTACCTACTCTATGAATGTTAGTACTAAATGCAACTTTCTCATAGAACAACCCTAACAATCCACAAACAACATTTAAAGTTTCATTTAACAGTCCTTCAGTGAAGATAAAGTAATGCTACAAAGATAAGTAGTTTGAACACTTTATTAGGCACTTAAAGCCTTCAATGTATGTTAGCGCTAAAGGTGCAACATTTTTAACATAAAACATTATACTGCGAGACAACACAATGGGTTACACCCATTAGTGTTTAGGAAGGAGAATTAAACTCAAGTGCGACAAATTACAGATACTATATAAGAATACACAGCTTTATTATATTGATTAGAACTTACCCCACATTTTCCGAAGCACTCAAATAAGACATACTGTGTTCATTTTACAACTAAATGATATCAACAATTATATTGCTATTAAATGTGCAAAAGTAAGTTTGGTCCCTCTGCTTCATACTGCAATAGAAAATATGTTGTATTATGTCGAGTGCAGCCACATACGCAGTTTATTCAATGTTATTCATATCAAAAACACAAATAAATACTATCTTTATTATTGTAAAGATTCTTTGAATTGACATCAAAATGACATATGTCAAGTTCGTAATTAACCAAATTTTCTCAGTTATTTTCCTTTATACTGATGATTATTCTAAGCCTAGATTATTATGTGAAAGTGTTTCTTTATATTTAACCAAGACTAATTAAGTAATAAATATTGATAAACGAAGATTATGAAAAGCAAATCTCACACGATAGCTTGTTAAATACCCGGCTCATCTTTTTGTTGAAATAATAATAAACTGGATCAATGAAAAAACATTCACTTCTGTAACTTATTTAATGGTAAAATAACAGTTTGTGGCTTTACATAAATAAAACTCAAATCTTTATTCAATAACATCAAGAATGACTGACAGAACACAGCAAATGGCAGCCAAAAGGCCACAGATAACAAATTAAGGCTTAGAGGTGCACCGAACACCAATACTAGAGAGATTATACAAAAATCGGACAATTGTGAGTAGGATTCGCGCCCTGAGGGTTCCGTCACAAAGCTGTGCTCGGCTCCCCGAGGCTTCAGACCATGCATTTTAAAAGTTAATAACGTCGCAAATAGCTGTCAAATATTTACCTGTTTTTAGGGTTCCTTATTCAACAAAGAACCCTTATAGTTTCGCCATGTCCGTCTGTCTGTCCGTTTGTCCTCGGTTTAGGTCAGAGACTGTTAGTACCAGAAAGCTGTAATTTGGCATGGGTATACGCCGACAAAGAGGCAAAACAAAGAAATGTTTTTTTTTTTAAATTGGGGTACCTACACGTAAAGTGGTTTTTAGTTTTCTCGTCTATCCCTTGGTGTGGTGTGTTGTTGAAAATGTCGTTCAAAAATCTTGTGATTTTGTGATACACATTTTTCGATTCAAGGATTCGTTTGCGAAATATAAAAGCTTTAAAGTGCTATTGTTTTTTAGATTCAAGTGTCAGCCTCCCTGTCAGCTTAATGGTTGTTTTTGGGTATGTGATATATTCACAGCAGTAGTATATAAAACGAAATTAAAAGGAAAACTATCACTCGGCTAAGTACTCTCTACAAGTTAACGAGTAATATTAAAGGGTGGGCGTTTTGGGGGACTGTCTTATGTAATTTTGACGTTCGAAATGTGCTGATTCTCAGCCTAGTTTGAATAAATGACTTTTGAATTTTAAATATGGAAGTTTATTAATTTCTCAATATTTACATTAACTAGAAACAATTTAAAAACTAACAGACTTAAAATACCTTGACCTTAACTCGTCAAAATGCGAAATTTACCTTTCTGACACTACCAATAGACAATTGACCCTTGAGAAATTTAATGCAATAGCCCCACAAATCAAAATTAAAAAAAAAAGTTCACTTCAGCTCCTAGGTTCCCCAATTTTAGAAGACAGCTTTTCTCTCTTCATCGACGAAAAGATCAAAAATTTCAACGACTTTTCGGACAGACTCTCTAAAATTAACTTACATTCGGCTTTCACCCTGATCAGATACTGCTGTTTTGGTCCAAATTTTATATATTTTCTACGCACTTCCTCTTTATGGAAGCAGCCACACCTCTTGGACAAAATTGACCAAATTATTCGCAGCACCCTAACATCCATTTTAAACGTGACCTTGGACGACCGGGCGTTGCTGCAAGCCACACTACCCATCCGTTTCGGTGGCCTCGGCGTCCGCAAAATTACAAGTATTAGCTTAGCCGCGTTCCTGTCCTCTATCCATAGCACTGAAAAGTTGACCGGGAAAATTTTAGCCCCCTGCCTGGTCGACTCTGAAGTGTCGTGCTTGACCGATGCGGAGAACGCCTGGAAAACGGCTTGCCCGAATACAGATTGGCCCGTGAACCTATCCTCCCAGAGGCAGTGGGATGAGCCGCTCTGCAGGTTGGTACGGAACAATCTTATTAATACGTCCACCAATACTGCTGAGCGTGCCCGCTTGCTGGCTGTGGGTGAGTGGGAGTCGGGCCTTTGGCTTCAGGCGCTACCGTCACCCTACATAGGCACTATGCTGGGTGACACCACTTTCCGCCTCGCTACCTGTCTGCGTCTGGGCGCTCCTTGTGTGGCCCCGCATCGCTGCCAATGCGGTGAAGCAGTCGACTGTCTCGGACACCATGGTCTATCCTGCAGTAAGAGCGCAGGCCGGAGAGCATGGCACGCCAGCATTAATGACATCATCCGTCGTGCTCTTGTCACCGCCGGGGTGCCAGCTGTTCTAGAACCCAACGGCTTGGCACGCGACGATGGGAAGAGAACAGACGGAATGACCATAATGCCTTGGAAGGTAGGTAGGCCTTTGGTGTGGGTTGCAATGTGTGTCGACACCCTTGCGCCATCCCATCTTCCTAGCACGGTGGGCTGTGCTGGGGCTGCTGCTGCAGGTGCGGAAAACCTGAAACGGCGCAAATACTCCAATCTTATTGGGACTTATATGTTTGAGCCGTTTGGGGTCGAAACACTAGGGCCATGGGGTCCGAGTGCCCACTAAGTCTTTCAAGACATCTCAAAGCGGTTGGTCGACTCTTCATGTGACCAGAAGGCTGGCCTATTCTTCGGCCAAAGAATCAGCATTGCCATACAACGTGGCAATGCTGCCAGCCTTTTGGGCACTTTTCCTGTTGACAGCGATGCGGACGAATTTTTTGATGTCCTATGATTGTTCCCCCCCACCCTTGTACATATTATTATTATTATTTGAATTTTTGAATAATCGACCAACACATTTGCAGTTGCAAAAACATGTTCTCCCATTCCGTATGAGAGAACATGTTTTTCAACTACAATGTTAAGTTTGTTCTTGGGATAAATTCATCCCAACTACGGAACCCTTCATTGTGCGTGGTCTGCACTT
This sequence comes from Agrochola lota, assembly GCA_947364205.1. Taxonomy (NCBI): domain Eukaryota; kingdom Metazoa; phylum Arthropoda; class Insecta; order Lepidoptera; family Noctuidae; genus Agrochola; species Agrochola lota. The sequence goes on along the minus strand of OX376235.1, from coordinate 9,856,146 downwards.
GGCCGGTTTTATTAATTTGCTAATAATACTGTAAGGAAATATGAAATATCGCTCTATAGTGAACTAAATTAATGAATTGCAATAAATATAACACTGAATTTGTTGTTGTAACTGTTTTAGGTGGTAAAAAGGGCTTATGGAAAGTTTACAAATTCTTTTTTTACATCTAAAACTAAATATTCAGTGTTACGATATAATTCATTCGTCAAGCAGACCATCAATGTATGGCTGTTTAATTTATTGTCTTGGCTACACAAAGTTCGGCACATTGTAAAAATCGTTTCCCAATGAATGATTTAATAAACGAAAAAAAACATCTTACCAAGCTGATAATGGGAAAATTGCCTGCGTAGAGTAAAAATATTTTTTTTTTATACTTGTTTTAGGTCATATAATTCCAAAACAAGATTAATATGAAGTTAATTTGAAGATTTTTGAATAACGCGCCTTTTGCATTTCGATTTGAGAACCCCGTTTTTGAAGCGTTGTTGTGAATCCAATATGGCGATATTTGATGTTGTACTATTTTGAAGGTACGTCAAATTGACGATTCTATAATGATAATTCCGGTAAATATATTATTGTTAAAGAGTTTTCGACACCTTACGAAGAGTTTTATCATTAATTGATTTAATACTTGTGTTTTTAAAGTGTAAGGGAAAGCTTACAGTTTGTATTGTTTTGTTTGTGATTTCCGATATTTTAATGATTATTCCATTGTTTTACAAAATTATAAAAAGCGTTTTCATGTGGATGCCGTAACTATGTATCGAATCAGTTTATGAAAACACGATTTATGTATGAGCCCGTTGTAGTTAGGTGTGTTTCACATAAATTGAAGAACAAGATGGAATGTAATTACGGTAATTACAATCGCGAAAATTACGAACCTGATTTCTTTACAAATTGTGTTATTTTTGTTACAGAAGTGCACATGTTTTTATACAAATGGGAGTTAAGTAATTTAGTGTTGAGGTGCATTAGATTAGCGCCATAATAATTGATTCATTACTTGAGTACATAGTGTTTAGAGCGCTGACTATCATGACAGACACGAGACGAAGAGTAAAGCTTTACGCTCTGAACGCAGACCGACAGTGGGATGACAGAGGAACAGGACATGTGTCGTCGTGTTACGTGGAGAGGCTGAAAGGCACCTCGTTACTGGTGCGCGCAGAGTCCGACGGGTCCCTTCTCCTAGAGAGTAAGATACAACCCGACACCGCGTATCAGAAGCAACAGGACACGCTGATAGTCTGGTCGGAAGGTGACAACTTTGATTTAGCATTAAGTTTTCAAGAAAAAGCTGGCTGCGATGAGATATGGGAGAAGATTTGTCAGGTAAATTAATATTGTTTATCTTCTTGCTTTTTCAATTTTTAAGTTTGTTTTGATTATGTCCCTCTCAGAAACTCAAAATTCTTGTAGGAAATGGATGTGGTAGAAATGTGTCCAGGATTTTTAGAGTTGACTTTGACTCACATTGTAAATCACTATATCACACACACTATCATAGATATTGTAGGATTGATCTTATAACAGTTACTTATTATTACTATTGAGATCTATTTATTGACATTAACATGAATGTGTGGTTGATTATGTTATGATGTGAAACAAGTGCATGTGTTAAATATTTATTTTCTTACAGGTACAAGGAAAAGATCCATCAGTTGAAATAACACAAGATATAGTGGAAGAATCAGAAGATGAGCGATTTGATGAGATGTCAGATAGTGTACAGCCTGTGGAGCTACCGGCATGTGAAATGGGACGTCTGGAAGACATCAGTGAACTTGTCAACAGTTGTCTGGTATCACCAGCACGCAAAGACAAGCTAGCAGCAGCTCTAGAGACACAACATTACATCAAGAAACTACTCAACCTGTTCCATATGTGCGAAGATATTGAAAATATTGAAGGATTGCATCATCTATATGAAATATTCAAAAGTATATTTCTTCTCAACAAAAACACACTGTTTGACACAATGTTTGCTGATGACACTATATTCGATGTTGTGGGCTGTCTAGAGTATGATCCAAGTTTGCCTACTCCTAAAAAACACAGAGAATATTTGCGGGAGCTAGCTAAGTTCCGTGAGGCCATTCCTATAAAGAACAAAGATTTGCTAGCTAAAATACATCAAACATACAGAGTACAATATATTCAGGATATTGTTTTACCTACTCCTACAGTTTTTGAGGACAATCTTCTAAGCACATTGTCCAGTTTTATATTTTTCAACAAAGTAGAAATAGTGAAACTTATAGAGGAAGATGAGAAATTTTTGACAGATTTGTTTAAACTTCTTATGGATGATAAAACACCGGATCCTAAAAGACGGGACTTGGTTCTGTTTCTAAAAGAATTTTGTAATTTTTCACAAAACTTGCAACCTCAAGACAAGGATGCGTTTTATAAAACTTTAGTGTCTCTAGGGATCCTGCCAGCATTAGAAATCACCCTAAGTATAGATGATCAGAAGACTAAAACTGCATCTATAGACATTTTAACTTACATTGTAGAGTTTTCTCCTTCCGTAGTGAGGGATCATACATTACAGCAAGCTAACAATACTGAAGAGGTATGTTTAGGTTATTCTCATTTTTACTTTGTAGTGATTGGTTGCATATTAATCTGTTGCAATAACCAACTTTGTTTATTTCTAGGAACAAATGCTACTAAATATAGTGATAGAGCAGATGCTCCGAGACAGAGACCCAGAATTAGGTGGTGCAGTGCAGCTCATGGGAGTCCTCCGCATACTCTTGGATCCTGAAAGCATGCTTGCATCAGTCAACAAAAGCGAAAAGGCAGATTTCTTAAATTTCTTCTATAAACACAGTATACAAACATTAATAGGTAAAGTACCCTTTCTATGACTCATTATGTGCAAATTACTATTTAAACACCTTCCTAGGAACGTGTACAATGGAGATACAATCTTACTATGTACACATACAGTTTAGATTAGAAAATACATTAATATTACTAAATCTGTGAGATGCAATTAACAATTCAAATATTATGAATAAAAATATGCACTATATTTTAATTCTAGCCTTTAAAACATGTCAATGAAAACGGGTTATGAATGCAAGTTGGTTTGTTAATATGTTGTTACAAGAACTTTCAATGTGCCAATGTGTGGTTGCCTTGTCAATAGATTGCTGCCAAGCAAGAGTAGTTGTTTGACTGTGATGATTAACATAAATTCTATGTTTTGTCTTTTTACTGTACTTATAAAGCTGGTTTCACCCATTATATGTACAAATGTGACTAATAATAGGTAAACATTAAAGAGTAAACACAAGTTAAAACTCACTCTTTAATATTCTACTTTTTCGTGTGGTTAGTATCTAACTTGCACGCGTAGCATGACAAATCTAGAAAAGGGTTTTGTCGATGGAAGAATAGACAAAATGACAGATTGTCATTGTTTATCTGTCATTTTGTCTATTCTTCCGTCGACAAAGCTCGTTTCTATTGTGGTCATGCTAAGGGTGCTGGTGTCAGAGTTTTTACGCCGCCCTGGGTCTCTGACTTTGCTTCATAAGCTGTCGAAAAATATCTCAGGCATGCCAGTTATATGGTTATGTTAGCTTCCGCCAGCGGCTTCACTATCTTGATATCTTTATAAATTATAGCCTATGTTACTCAATGATAATATAGCATTCTACTGGTGAAAGAATTTTTAAAATCAGTCAAGTAGTTATTGAGTTTATTAATTACAAACAAACATAAAAACAATCTAATCTTTTTGCTTTATAATATAAGTATAGATTTATTAGTAGTGATCTACAGAACAATCTACTATAAAAACAAAACTAGTGTCTAATTAAATAAGTCAACCAACAAAAATATTCATAGGTAGCTCATACACTAATGTATAACACATTTGTAGCCCCCCTCTTAGAGAACACAACTGGAGAGAAGCCTCTAAAGGAAGACTACCACACGGTGCAGCTACTGGGACTTGTACTGGAACTACTGGCCTTTTGTGTTGAGCATCATACATACCACATAAAGACCTGCATATTGAATAAGGTAAGAACATTCTGCAAATAGCCATGGTAACCTGTAAACATTAAACCGTCAACTCCTTTATGTAAGATGATTCAAATTTAAAGTCAAACAATTTATTTCAATTCAAAATTAGGCACATAAAAGGCTCTTTTGAACATAAAAATTTTCAAAAAATAGAATTGTTTCTTGTCGCCCCTTCCAAAAGGTAGTTTTCGTATGGGCAAGAAACTCCACCGTTACTCTTTTAAAATATTTTCACAATATTTTGTATACATTAATTATGTAATTATATGTGAAGACAATGCACCTAGAATAAGATTACTAAACCACCATAGGTAAAGAGAAAAAATGAAGCAATGACAGATAAATTAATTATGTGATAGATACATGGAGCTCACATATTTACAAACATTGTAAAATTATACGATATACCTAAAATTTTAACAAGTAATACTAATAAGTCGTGTGTGAGTTCAAGTAATCACAGAATGTAAAATCAGTGTGATTTATGAAAGAGCGAAGAATTTTATTAAGTAGATTCAGTACTTCCATCATCCTATGCTTTGATCACTAATCTGCTTGTATTGTCTTGTGTCTCTTGCAATATTTCCTAGCAACTATTTATTCACCATTGAATTTTCATAGGCTTCATTATGCATAGAGGATAACCTATCTCTTATTAATGTTAAATAATGCATTTGTTGTTAATGGAACAAGAATAAACGCTGCTCCTCTGGTGTACAACATCAAACATAGTAGCAAATGGGTTAATTTTCGCAATAATCTCTAGCTATTAATGACTATTATGTTTCCATTTCATTATCACAGACATCCAATAATAATCATTGAATTATGTAAGTTAATGTAAACAAAAACTATGATACCTACTGTGGACTAGAATATACTGTTTGCTTATGACGTAAATAAGTATTTTTATTTATTTATCTATTATTCATTTTATACATATAAAAGGTATAAAATAAGGAAGATATTAACATAATCCTTTCCTATAATCTTAGATGAAAAGAATCAGGATATAACTAACTAGGTATAATAAGTTTAGCTGGTCAAGTTATTCAACAAATATTGTTTAATCAAACAAGTATGCAGTTAGGGTTTTCCCCCCTGCTTACTTCATGAACAGGACAAAATGCAGCTTTTATTCAACAATTTCATTTCTCTGAATGAACAATGGAGGTTCCAGTAAACAAAATTGCCCGTAAAATGAACCATTTTTATTCACACCTTGAATTACGTCACAAGGTCACCTCTTGTTTAATGGCTCCTTTCTTTATGATTTCCATACGAAACCCGTCAAGTTTAACATTTTCCTGAAGTTTTCCTAACTGTTGCCGGGACGTTTACGCTTTTCTTTTTGGCGTTATGTAGCTCCAAACATTGTTGTATTTTTTCCGAAAGGAAATTACGTAACGAGAAACGTTGCTGCTGACGTTGTCAGGCCGATTGCCAGCTAGTTAGAGTTGTATGATTTAGTCATCTGAGAACATCATAAATCAAAAATCTTTCTGTTATTTGAGTATTATTTAAGTTCTTGTGTCATTGAACCTTAACTGGCAAAATAAATAATCATGAGTACCCATGTGTGCTTGCATAAAGACGTAGGTCCCAGTACAAACAAATCGGAAAGGATCGGTGCGGGTAAAATAGAGACGTACTTTCTATGTGAAACAACTTAAGAAACAGATTGAAACTGGTCGGTACCGACTACACATTTTCCGGGCACTCGTGGGTTAGGGCGCTTACAAAAAGGAACAAGTTTCCGGTGCAGGCAAGTCTGTGCGGGTCGGTACCGATCGGTGTAGGTATAATATTCCCACGTTATCTTATGCGTTCACTTATAAGGAAACAGGTTTAAACTTGTGGGTGCCGACTGCTTGGACCGAGCCGTATGGGTTAACGAAATAGGGTTCCATAAAGAAATCTGTTACCTTATGTAAGCATCCTCCTGCACCGGTCGGTAACGACCCGCACGGGTTTGTCTGTGTCGGAAACCTGTTTCTTTATGCAAGCACCCTATGACCGGTCATAGTAGCAATGCTTTGAGGAGGCCTATGTGCAGCAACAGACATCTTTCGGCATAAGTGTGATGATGATGAAGTTCACAAAAAAGAAAATTAAATATGCCAAGGGACAGAATATATTTATTTATTACTAGCTTCTGCCCACAACTTCGTCTGCGTCTACCGAGATAAAAAGTATTATATGTCCTAACCCGGGTCATCGACTACCCTTGTGCCAAATTTCATCCAAATCCGTTCAGCCGTTTTAGTGTGAAACCGTAACAAACAAACTCACTTTCGCATTTATAATATAAAATATAAGTTAGGATAACAGTATTATATCTATTGATTTTAATATAGCATACTTTCTTCAATTTTGAAAATGACGTCACTAATATTAGGCTATCTATTTTCAGGACCTCCTTCGTCGCATACTGGTGCTGATGAGATCGACACACACGTTTCTGGTGCTGGGCGCGCTCAGGTTCATGAGAAAGATCATCGCACTCAAGGATGAATACTATAACAGATACATTATAAAGGGGAACCTCTTTGCACCTGTTATCGATGCTTTTCTTAGAAATAATGGCAGGTATGTAAATTAAAATTCAAAATATTTTATTTCTCATAAACCAACCAGGGCACTTATGAAACTTCAGAAGCTAGTTGCACGGTTCCAATTGGTTGTTTCCTATGTATAAGAGCCGGCAAGAAACTTGAAGGTTACTCTTGAAAAATAAATGGTTTTTACAATGTTTCAAATTCCAGTGCTAATAGGTATCAGAAGACATTGCAGGCAACAAGTATATTTTCTATTTGGCTAAGTACCTGACTTAGCAAAATAGAAAATGGTCTACAACGCTAGTTCAAATCTACAGCCTACAACATTCTCACATTCACAAAATCTAAAAGAAAAGAATCAATATAAAAAATAAACACAAAATGACACGATTGTCACTACAGCTGTAAATGTAAAAATCTAATTTAATAAAAATATAGAATTTTGTAGGTATGTAATCTAAAAAAGTATTTAGTGTTTTCAATTTATATGATGCAAAACCTTTTAACAACAGTAGGAACCCACCTATATGTTCTAAAGATACCTACATTGATAAATGATCATCCATTTGATAAAAAATTTGGCAGTAAGAGACATTTCTAAAGTTACCTATTCTCATAAAATAATAATCAAAAGCAATTTTGAAGTTCACTAATGCTTTTCTCAAATTATTTCCAGGTACAACTTACTAGACTCTGCGATACTAGAATTATTTGAGTTCATAAAGCTGGAAGACATCAAGTCACTCTGTTCACATGTTGTTGAAAACTATGGAAAGATCTTAGAGGATGTTGAATATGTACAGACATTCAAAGCTTTAAAAACACGGTATGATCAACACCAGGACAAGTTGAAAGAGAGGGATCGAGGTGAGACTACATGTAATTACACCCTTTTCAATATTTATTAGTTTTAAGACTTGAAAACTGCACTCAGGCAGTACCAACGTTACGTTAGAAGGAAGAAGTCACACAAATACTGGTGACTTGAACACAAGCGCTGACGCTCCGTCTATCGACAGTTAATCGCGCACGAGCTGACTGACCGTCGACTATTCAATTTAGTAGAACACCTGCCAGTCTTGAATGTCAATATAATCATGTTGGAGCCACCCTTTAAAGTGCTTTTGCGGATATTGTTCATAGCATGACGCGATAAATAAATTGGCCTTATATGAAGGATGTAAGGGCACACAGCACAAACTGGGTGTGGCCATGGGGTTGCAAATCTTTCACAATATTTGTCAAGAAACTAGTCGCCGTCTAATTATCTACAAGAGTGTGACCTCCACATAATCCGAGCATTCTCCAACAGTGAGCGGCAGTGTGGGCGTAGCAGAGGCTGTGGTACCATCACTACTCCGCACTAGATACCGGCGCGAAGCGCGCGCGCCGGACGACGAGGAAGAGATGTGGTTCAACGACGACGACGAGTTAGAGGACGACGCGCCGCTTGACGCGCAGACCACGCATGCGCACCCGCACGCGCATCATGCGCTCGACGCTATCGGTGAGTTAATGTTATTGTATCTTATCTGTAAACTTTGACCCTTTTAATGAAACTAGTCCTAACTGGTAATTGAAGACTTAATGTCATTATGCGAACACTTTCTACCAAGCAATATTGCCGAATAGCCGTTTTAATTTTGTACATCCTGAAATCTAAACAAAGTTTTATTTGCGTAGCAAGGGCAGTAGTCTACAATATAAGTATTTGTTTCAGGAAAAATAGTTGAAAAGAAAGTGTGCTCGAATACGGAAACAGTGAACGGCCCCAGCAGAGTTCTCCTAAGCACCACGTCCCCCAGCAAGCCGACGCACACTGACGTTCAGGTATCCTCGCCCAGATTACTCAATAAGGTAAACTTTTAGTTCCCTCACGCCTCTTCTCTGCTCGCTTCGCTGGGAATCATGTGATGTGTCAGTAATCTCAAATCAGAGACAAAGGACTTGCATGGTGTTGTTGGTTCAACTAAAATTTCTAGTGTGTTGTGTTGTTTAACTTACAAGAATATGTGCGCACGGAGTAGTACGTTCCTACCTAAAGTTAGGTATGGGCGTTATTTCACGTCACTCGTTACAATAACTGGCTACGGGGCATGTAACCGAATAACTAGTTTCGAGTTACACAGAAACACGTGATTTTTGTAACTAGTTACATAGCAATGCAGTGATCGAATGAAAAGAGAGAAACGAAACAAAATTAGGTTGCGAGCGCATGTTGTTTCTTTCGCGCGTTATAAGTGACACGTTACTAGCCTACTAGTACTGACCGACCGGCAAAGCGAGCCGAGAGGTCACGAATTCCCAAGTGGTGACACGATTAAATCCGACAAGCACACGCACGCCAACTAGACTATTGAAAAAGTGTAAATAGAGAAAAAACTAAAACATGCAAAAAATACATCAACATCGAATTGTAAATATTTCAAATCATTGTATATGTACAAACAACTAAATGAACTTTTAAATACGCCTGCATAACTTTCAATATTATAATACATTATTTGATGCAGTTCATTTGTATTAGTATTACGTTAATAATGTAACTTATGTAGCTAAAAAAACTTAAAGATATAAATATGTAACGTATTACATAAGTAACCATTTATATTTTCGTTTCGCAAATAACTGTAATACTGAATCACCGAATAGAATTTGAAAAATAACTAGTTACTAAAATCACCTGTTATCAAAACAGGTGACGCCTTCGAAGTAACTAGTTACGTTACGTTTCGCGAAAATCACGTAACGACCCATACCTACCTAAAGTCAGGCTGATGATACTTTTCTTCCAGCCATCTCGCTTAGTGGAGGGGAGTTGTGCATGATACGACGTTTGAGGCTTCCAATATTTCTCTATTCACTCGAATCACATCACTATTACTTACTCCATTTGTTTACTACTCCGTGTGTGCGATTTCCTCAACGGTTTACAATGGCGATATTGTTCTAGTAGTTGTGTTTGTCTATCTGCAGTATTTCCTTACAAAATACCTTGAATAATATTATGTAAATATAACCACCCTCCTTTGTTTCTGCCATTTGAGAAGCTAATTGATGTCTTATTACCTATTGCTTAAGATTTTCCCTAAGGCAAAATTCAAGTTATATTTGCTACGAAAGGCTGGGTGGGCTGAGGTAATTGTAAACTTAATACTGGGTCTGGTTTTAAAAATATTAAATGGGTGTTTTATCAGAATATACTGTGGGTCATTTTGTATATTTTCTGTATTAGCTTTATCTTAGTGTAATCGCTCAACAAACATAATGGTTAATACTTGGTAATGCCTAAACTCCACTCTGCAAATTTTTCGAATCCTTTTCGATCTTGCTTTGCCAAATCCCGAGCTTGTTTGATGTTGTATTGGCGCGAGTCTTGTAGTACATGAGTGTGTATGTGACAGGGGCTGGTGGACTACGACGGCGACTCGGACGAGGAGGAGGAGGGCGGCGGGGCCGGCGGGGGCGGCGACGAGCGCGACGCCAAGCGGCCGCGCCTGGCGTAGTGCGCCGCGCTGCACTCAAGTGTTTCAAGGAATATAACCAGAGAGCCGCCCGCCTCGCTGCGCTGTGCGCGTGTCCCAGTGAACCATGGAACATGTCGTAAGATTAACTTTACTGTACGCTGTGGTATTTGTATCTGTCCGCGGTGCGACCTTGTTGCGTTACAGAAGTGTGCGCGCGGCCGACACCGCGCTCGCAACTCTTTAGTGTAACAGAGTAGTTTGATTCTGATAGTTGGTTGCTGTGTCGGGTGCGAGGGCTCGGGGTCCGAGGCTACCGCGCTACTCCCTGTGAGGCCGGTACATGGCGGCACCTGGATGCTCGTGTTCAGGATATGCGATATTGTGATTTCTAGATTCTAAGTTCTCATTATCACTGCCATCCTAGCTATTCCATCTCCCTTGCATCCCGATACCTCGCCCTCGTCACGACTTCCAGCCGATTGCATTTAAATTCGACACAATCAGTCGTTTATACTTGCTTTCGTTAGTCAACCGCTAGACAGTAAAGTACCTCCAGCAGCTGGGTTATGTCCATTATTTGTAAATATGAAGTGCTGACACTCGAGTGTTCGACTTTACTTAGTTAGTGTATGAAGTTCTTCATACTTTGTAGTGTAATAATTATACTTCAGATGGCATCAGAAAGTAGAACAAATATTGGTTACAAGGTGTATTTAATGTGAACTAATTTTAACGATTAGGTTACTTTTGTCAAGGATTGTAATCACAAAAAGTACAAAGAAAATATGAGTGGGAATTAAACGTCTAATAATAAATAATAATAGAAAAAAGAAAAACACCCTGAACGCGATATGAAACTGTAAAAATGTACGTATTTATAAAAATCTTAGTTAATGAAGGATCACACGACCAATCTTTTTTTAGAGACATTTAAAATCATAATCTGTGCTGTGGAATTGTTACTCACTAGTGCGCTATGGTATCACAAACAGATCGGCATCGAATAATCTGTTGCCAGAACTTACGAAAATGTTTGTCTACTATGCCTCATAGACAAGTCAGCTGTGGAAATAATATTCGTGGTGTCAGATATACGAGTTATTTATTCTCAATATTTTGCATTCCTTCTGTTGAGCTTCTTGGAGATTACAGTTGTACTTTTCCAATTATTATTTTGCAGTAATCATTACTCAGGTCTTGTTTTAAGCATGTAGTATATTTGCGATGGTGATCTTATTTGTTTTTATTGTAACAAAATATCTCCTAAAAGCTCTGACTTTGTTGAGAGTAGAGAATGGTTTTGTATGACTTATTATTTTTTGTTAAATTTGCATGACCCGCATTGATGAATAGTTCATTAACATTCTAACTACTAGAAAGTAGCACTTCCTATTTATAAAATGTTCTGTTTGCCACCGCGTAAAACATGGACATTTATGGCATACTGTGAGTAGTTAAAATGTTATTAATTTTCAAGGGTGGATATATTTTATTTGAACTGAATTCCCAAAGTGTGACTAGCAAATTTTTTTTATCAATCGCCTATGAAAATTAGCCAAAATTAGACTAAATTAAAACTATTATTATAAGGAGTGGTGTTTAGCGACATGTTGACTGCCCATTTATTTATTATGATTACAATAAATTAAATCTATGAAAATTATAATTATCTTTATTTTGCGGAGTAGTCATGTTCTAAGATGCTCTAGTATGACGTTTGGAAACTAAGTTTTGTGTTGTCAACGTTTGATGGTTCAGGAGAAGCAGCAATACTCAACTAGAACGATACTGCAAGGGAAAATAACGTGAGGTGGGGTAGCACACTGCTTAGTTCCTAAAGGTCGTATGATTACTTACCTTGCTAGGTCAAGGAAATTTGCTTCTTTAACGATTCTACAAACCACCTAGAATTCATTACAACAATGGGTCTTGAATTAACAAAACGTTTGGCCGTTAATTACATAATTAGAGATTAAGTTACCTTATTTCAACAGTTAGCAGCTCCGCTGTCGTGTTAATGAATAAATGAACTGCATCTTACATCTTAAACCAAGGTTAAAATTGGACAGTCAACATGGATACATGTTTATCTGGATCCTGACTATTAAAACATTTCTTTGTAAGCAAATGCGTCTTCAGGCGCTATGTATACTCGCTAAGGATAGATGCAGAAGGGCTGGTTTTTTGCCATCTGTGGTATGTCAATAACTATATGATTTTAGTACATTTTCACCTTCTTGCAGTCTACATATGCCCTTCGTTTTTTTTCACCCCCTGGCAGCTCAGATTTTCTATTTGTTGATTTAAAATTATCAACAATCATTGATTAATTTCATAGTGAGGATTTTGCCCGATTTAATTTACAAACATTGCTTAAAGTTAAGTAATGATTAAATTTTGAGTATAACCATAAGCAACTTTTATTAACAAAGGCGTAAATTATTACCTGCATTATCTTCGACATTTTTGTATACTTTTTTTGGGATCCAGATTTATCATGTTGTTTTGATTTAGGAAGTAACCATCTTATAACACGTTGGCTGCAGGATTGTTGGCGTTTTAAAGATCCATGTAACCACATATGCTGTGGGGAGGTGCATAGTTTATAACGTCACGATCGGTCGACTGGTTACAAGTTGTACCTTTCGCCGCCAAGTTGTTAACACGGGATTATGCACCATCAGTGATTTATACGAATTCCCTATAATATTGTAATGTAGTTATGTATCTTCCTATAAATCCCTGATTGTGTTGGGAAGCTGGTGACGGATCCATTTCATCACGGCGAATGAAGGCACGAAAGAGATAATGTAAATGTTTTTAATTTATTTATTAATGCATTGTATTTTCAAGAAACATGTTTTATTTTTCTTACGTGTTGTACTCTTTAGTAAGATTAATATTTTGATGTAATGTCATGAAATGGCTCCCACTCGCTATCTCCTACCTTTATGTTGCCTACGTTGAAAATGAATTATAAAATCAGTATTAAATCTTTCTTTACTTTCAACAAATGTTTCCTATCTTTGCTTAAATACGATTGTGTGTAGCTTTTTTACACTGCGGAAGTAATGTGTATGTGATAAAATTATCTGATTAAGATCCATTTTATTTTATTACTATAAACCTCTAGTTTTATCATTCGTATTTTGTAAATAATATTAGATTTTATAAAATACACTTAATCTGGTGATTATAAACATCTATCTACATATAATAAAGTAAATATTTTGCATAATCACATGTCGCCAGAAACGAGTTTGACGGAGTGGTCCAAACATTAATTTACACAATAAACAATAATCAGTACTGATCTCAGTTCAAGTCGTATATAACTGGCTTCCAATAACTTCGTAACAAACCTCATACATATGTAGCAGTGCTCAAATTTTATATCTGGGTTTTTAATTTCCTTACGCATTAGTGTATCATTTTGCATTTACAGAATGCTCTTCCATATGTATCAAAAATATTATAACTATAGATACTTTCGTAAGACCTAGTTTTTTGTAGTTGAGGGTTTAACTTAAGATATATTTCAGAGATGTAAATATTTCTGATCTAGTGTGACACAAGATGCGATGGAGCCATATTATCAAAACATATTGAATATTATTTTAAAAGCATAGCTTGATATAATACATTAATATTTTTTTAGTTGAATTGTATGCTCGTGGAGTGTATTTTAAATATAAAATGTTTGCAACAGTTGTCATGGACATTGTTCATAATATAATTTATATCTAGCTGTATTGTCTCTCGATTATAAACTGGCGGCATGATTATTTGATTAATGGTTTCAAAGAAAGGTGTGCTAGCCACTGTGAGGATAAAGCCGTTGGCTAGCGGTACGCTCAGAGCATCGAGTGCCTTCACCACCCCGCTAGCTGCACGATAGTTTATGACAAGCGTAGACACTGCTGTCTGCACTCTGGAGCACGTGCAGTGCCTGCGATATGCCGAACATTAACAAAAGTAATTGAACTGAGCACAAATAAAACAATATAGATTATATACTTTCTTATGATTCTAAAAATATTTTTTTCGGCTCTGATATCCAAATTTTTCACATTATCATTTTAACTACCTTGTGTAACGTCTCTAAAATACATATCAATTTTAATATGTATCTGAAAAATAAATTATTGATCTCTGTCATAAGATTTTACATCTTACAAAGAAGTCCGCTACCGCCACTATTGTAACTATAATATGATGGTCACACTTCTATATCAGTGCAAAAAGACTCCAGCTTTTTATTCAGAATGCACAGTGAACGCGAGGCGAATTCAATTATTACATACGTGGAATGAATTTGTCAGAATATATTGTAAATATATAACGTTTTATGTAATAATTTTATTTTCAAATCTGCCAACATCCACGTGTATAATAGGCTAAAAGCATCGAGCTGTCAATTAGATTTATACGATTCTTATAATCCTTGAAATAACTTCCCCGTTAATTAAAATACTTACGAAGTTCTAGGTGAAAGTAGACTGTAATAATGACTATTTTTTATCTGTCTAGGTGGATGACCATCATAAATTAATTTATACACAGATTTAAAATAGATTTACCTATCGGCAAGTTGTGTAAAATAAATAAGCTTACGATAATGCTATTATTATGATGTCACTAGTTAAGTAAGCAATATAAATATAAGGTAATAATTACGAATTCATGTTGTTTCTTTCATACATTCCACAATTAACAGACAAAAGATAAATAAAATTCGTATATAGAATCAATAAATATTTTTTAATTTGAGTTAATGAGTTAAAAGTAAAACATTGCTTGAAATATTAAGTATAGTAGACCCTGTGGTATCAATAAGCTATGTCTACAACTTCAGTCTTAAGCTTGGAGGCCAGCGCGCGGCGCAGCTGCATGGCGTCGGGGGGCGGGGTTGGAGTGACGCCCGCCAAGGCCGCTTGTGCAGCTCTGGCCGACCGTGGTCTGGCCACACTGCCCTGAGATCCTTCCCCTCCTACAGACAGAGGGACAAACATTAAAAATTATATTATGCTAAAAATATGCAAGCAGGCCTTATTGCTTCCATTGCTGTCCAGACTGTTAGAGCATAGGGAACACGACAACATCCTTCACACTAAAAAGCATTGTCTTTGCTTATTTGAAAACGACTAACTGAAAAATTATTCTTCAATGTCGGAGCTATTTCAAAATCGATATAAACGAGTAGTACCTCCAGATTCTGTGCCGTCTGCCGCACCGAGTCGCCGCTCGCGAACTTGCTTCTTCAGCGCCAACAACTTATCCCGCTGCTGTTTCAAATACTCCTGACGGGCAAGCATCTCCTCCTCACTCACCTTTGACAAAGATAAGTGCTAAGTATGATACAAGTTTAGGTGGGGTATATGGAACACGTATGAAATGGTAAGTATTTGTGTAGGCCAGACCTCTACTTTCTTAGGAGGTGGTTTTGGTGGTTCCATAACTTGAATTTTCTTTGCCTCGGTCACTATGCGATCTTTATTGTCAAGATTTTCTTCTTTCTTTTCAAAGATGTGATTTTCTTCATTCCTTTCGAAGCTGTGCAATTTTGATAGCAAAGTTTGCTTTTCGGCCACCACTTCTACAGGTGGAACATTTACGACCTCATCTTTACCTCCGATGTCTTCTAATTGTAATCTGAAATAACGAAAATTAACTCATGCATGGTTTGATTGTTGGCTACAAATGCAGTCCTCCGAGGTTTAATACCAGCGTCGACTTACTTTTTTATTTCAGTCATGACATCGTCATTATCGGGCCAGTCCTCACTTTCATCGCTCCGTGAAGTATCCAATTCTTCTGGTTCTGCAGAAAATAAGTGGGCCATTGTTCCATACCGCCTTTCAATCAATTCTAAAGCCTGAAAATGAAGCAGTAGAATGATTACTTCCTTCTTGCGTCTACTCTTGTCCCTTGCACTCACTCAAACAAAGACAAGCCATGCGACTAATTAGGTGGATACCTGTAATTGCAGCTCTACATTCTTATGCGTCATCATCTTAACGAACATTTCGTAGTCGTTGGCAGCCCATATCTGTTCGAAGAGGCGCCGATGGAAGTGAGCCGGCAATCCGGCTAGATCACGTGCCGACAGTTTGCATGCAGCTTCAAACTGATCGGCCGAAATGCCGATGTCGTCCATAAAGGAGCTTAACATCACGTCCACCTGGGTTCAAGAAAAAGACATTAACCTCGTTAGCTTTTTATGAAACTTATGGGAAATTACTACCCAAAAGGCTGATCGCCCTACAACAGTAAGCTGCTAATGCTCTGCCTTTCACCAAACAATGAACGAGAGATGTAATACGAAATAAACTATTAACTATGAAAAGTTATTAGTCGTTAGTACCTACTTATTTAGGAATACTGAGATATTGCATGCTGTACCTGCATGCAATATCTCAGTATTCCTAAATAAGTAGGTACTAACGAACGATTAATAACTTTTCATAGTTATTATTCCCTCATGTAGTCAGCCAATTTCTTACGATAAGTACTTACTAGGTTACGGTAATCATCATGAACCTGCTTGTACTCAGGTCTATCGAGCACTTCTCCATTATCTGTTGGTTCAAAGGCTGTAAACAAAACATTCAAATTAAACTAGCACAATATGGACAGCGGTACACGTGAAGTTAGTTCTCGGCTTTGCCACTTGCATGAATGAACTGGGCACACTGTAACTCTTAACTATAATGATTGTAAATATTAAGGTGTGCTAATGATGGTTCCAAACTACTGCATACTTACGCAAAGATTTTTCTTCTATAAAAGTCTGCAGTGGTACATTCCACACAGGACCGTGTAGAAATCCTACAAGGGAGTCAAACACCCATGCGTTACCGTCAAGGTGTGCCATTGGTACCAACAACTCGCTGTTGTTTATAATATTAAACTATTCAGCTGAAATTATTAGTTTAATTAATTAAAGTCAGTTCCAACAAAGGACGTTTATTTGTACTAGCTGTTGTTATGGTTACAGACCGAACATTGACATTTTTATTGTTTCCTTTAGTTCTGGCAGGCGATGGAACACGAAGTTATGATTTTTTAATGGATTCTCAAGGCCTTCTAATGGGATGGTATCGGTATTCATTATCCAGTGATAATGAATACCGATTGTATTCGTACCTACTGTTTAGGGTCATAATTTACGTTCATGATATGAGGTCGGCCTTATTGACAGTCTGGCTACAACCAGTGTGCAATGCTTTGATTATAGATAGACAATGTTAGAATACAAGTCACGTGTTTCCCGATCAATCAGTCTTATTCCTTGAATCGCTGTTCGTTTCAAATTACAGTGATATTTCAGTCATACACACTTGATGTTAATTTTGTTGGTATGCAGTTTTAGCCTGGTGGTATTGTTAAAGATTTTAGAAAGTTGATTTTGTGATTTTTATGTTTATAAATGTCACAGCTGATAAATTATTTTAACTATGAACGCATCAATAAAATTCGACGTCTGTCAACGTCAGGCAAAAAATTTCACTTTGGCATCGTTTTGGTCATGGCTTATTTAATGTCTGTCAAATCAAGTCAAATGTCTGTAGTGTACTGACACTTGTTTTTGTGTAAAGCAGTGATGCAGACCTCTGGTGGCGAAATCTTACCGTTTAGAGCCTGAATTTATGCTGTGTCTCTTTCTGAATTGTCAATTAAGAGAAAGAAAGAGGCACAGGCAGCTGACAGGCCATCAAAATAATCAATATTCTTTGACATTAGCGCTGGTGAAATAAAAATATGTGATTGTTTTGATCAGTCAGTGATTGTGTTTTTGTTTACTAATAATAAAAAAAATACCTGCCTGAGTTAATTATCTGAAAAATGGCCAATCCAAATCCTTACACATCTTTAGAATATGAAAATGTGAATGGAATAAAACTGACGCTAAATGTTTATAAAAGGCAAACCGCGCCGAAATCAAGACAATTTACAATTACATACAAAAATGTGAAGAGCAATAGTGCAAGAATAGGAGCTAAAGCATCACTTTTTCTGGCTATCATATTTAATTTGATAGCATTCTTTTATGTTCGTATAAGTCTGACTGCAATATTAGTTATAATTATTTCGTTATCATTCCTTGTTTTCTTTTGGTTCACACACAGCGTTCAGTCAGGTTTGTATATCATTAAAATATCTCCCAAATTGCTTAAAAACTATACCAATATACTGAAGCTCGCAATATATTTAACGTCTTATTACTTATTTATATTTTCAGAAAGTCTTCTGGTCATTCCATCGGTATGTATTCAAAGTACAATAAAGTATGTGTGGGGCAGAGAAGATACCTTTGTGGACTGGTCCAATATTGATGATGTTATTATAAATGAAGTTATTAAAATGGTAAGCAGTTGATACAATAGCTTTTTTTAACAGAGTTGAGAATGAAAAGATAGATCCCTTTAAGCAATAAGACTGCCCATTTATCACCCTATGTAAAATTTCTAAATGTATGTCTGTAATTTTTATAGTGTACGTAATAAAGAGTATTCTATCTATTTATCTGAGAAATATATTGCTATATTTTAGTTTTTTAATAGTTTTAGTTAAGTTAGTATATAATATATAATTTTGCTATTTTTATTAATTATTTAGTTATCAAGTTGTTATAAACAAAAATACCTCGTAAATCTCTGAGAAAGAGACTTGTGGGCCACCTGATTGCATGGTAATATAGTATGATATAACATGGGAGTGAATGCCAAACTTTGGTGCTACCACCAGTGTTTGGCATCCCTCCCATGCGGAACACACACCTCTGACACATGTATTTAAGCAGTACAACAATTTTTCGATTCAGGGATCTGTTTTCGAAATATTAAACTTTAAAGTTCTCATTTTTCTCAAGAGTCAAGTGGGGACACTTGACTCTTGAGAAGCTGCCAAGATCTGCCAGCTAAATCTTTTTGGATATGTGAAAAAATTCATGGCAGTAGTAAGTTTAAAGGAAAACTATAACAGCGAGACAGGACAAAGAAGTCGCTCGACGCATAGAAAACGCCTGGAAGAACTATTGGTCGATGAAACATCTCATGAAAGGACCACTCCCGCTTTCACTAAAACGAAAGCTCATGGACATGTGTATTCTTCCCACCCTCACCTACGGAGCGCAAACATGGTCTCTTACAAAGCGTCAAAAGTCCGCACTTGGGGTCTGCCAACGGGCTATGGAGCGAACCATACTAGGTGTCAAACTCACAGACCGCATTAGGAATTCTATACTTCGTTCCAAAACACAAATAGCGGATGCTGGCCGCACAGTTGCTGGACTAAAGTGGAACTGGGCTGGCCACATCTGTCGCATGTCGGAGCAACAATATGCAAAAATCACCACTCAGTGGATCCCAAATAACAGGAAAAGACTACGCGGCAGGCCCAGAAAGAGATGGCGGGATGAGCTGGACTCCTTCTCAAAGGATTGGCCCACAATTGCAGTAGATCGGGAAAAGTGGAAAGAGGGAAGGGAGGCCTTTGCCCTGCAGTGGGACGACACAGGCTTATAATATAATATATAATATATAAATATAACAGCTAATTAAGCTTTACAAGTTAACGAGTATTAGGCAACCAACTTACATTTGCAGTTTGAATGTATGGGAGAATATGTTTTTCAACTACAACGTTAAGTTTGTTCTTGGAATAAATTCATCCCAACTACGGAACCCTTCATTGTTACGGCTTTTTATTAAAAGCAGCCGTAACAATGAAGGGTTAGAAAAGAAAAAAGTGGTTTTTAGAAAAGTAGTGTTCGAATGTGTGATGACACTGGTCAGTCCTTTTGTGTATATTCAATGAAATGCCTTATTTATTTCCAGAATCGTGTTTTATACTACCTCACAGTGTTGAAAAAGGAGGAAAATCCAGATTCTGTTAATCTCGTTCCACTATTTAAGGTAAACTGATTATTTTGGGCCACAAATAAATGTCTTCTAGATGCTTAGGCAGTTACCAGGGCGCTATTTAATAAAACTGACAATGCAACATATTTGTCAAGTTTGACAAAATTGACACATTTTCACGACCTGCTCTTTAATGCAGCAGAAGTGCATTTTTATATGTCCCGGTTGCCGGGTACCTGGCTAAGTGAATGTACGTTATCAGTCGTACTGGCGTAAGATAACATACATGCCTCTATAATTTTCCGCTGGGACCTGGCACCAGCTATCCTGCAACCAGGACGTATGAAAAGGTACATACACTATGAGAGAAACTTAAAATTGTGGAATTGTAGCTTGGTTTAATAAAACCCATCAGTTTTATTAAATAGGCCCCAGGCTGACTGCAAATGAAATATGAGGTGAAGTTCAGTTGATCTGACTGATCATGCACATATTTGAAGAGCAATGACAAACGGGTCTGGTAATATTATATCTAAAAACAAGTTTTCACTAGTGAAACTGCAAATTGTGTTATCATAACTAGTCTCTTGTGAAAAATTATGCCAATCTCCTTTCTTTTTCGTGTAGTTAGTGATTAACCTGATGAGAGTTTTTATGCCGCCCATGGGCCTCTGACTTGGCTTCACATGCCGTCGAGGAAGATCTCTCAAGCATGCCGGTTTCCTCACGATGTTTTCCTTCACCGTTTTTTAAGCAAGTGATAATTATACAATATGCACATGAACCCGAAAAATCAGAGGTGTGTGCCTTAGGTTTGAACTCGAGACCTATGGACTTGGTAGTCCGACTCACACCACTGGTGGTGTCACTTAGATAGCCTAGTGGACAACTAGGCTATCTACATAACTTACCGTACCATATCTGGCTATCACTGCTGTAATGATGACAATAAGACGTCATTAAATCAAAAAAACGTTTTTCAAACCTACAGAAAACTAGGATTCTTCTTCCTATACTTAATATTTAACTTGCTATTTATATTTATTTCAGTACACAAAGCCAAGACTGTTCATGCTTCAGAAAATCTACTTTGAAATCCAAACATTCCTGATGGATGCACAAAAAGAAACTGCGATGGCGTCTGGAGACAAAGAATAATAATCAGCAATAACAAATTAATAATAGCGAATTAATAATAGTGGCCTCAGCTGCTGGCTGTACCTCGTGGCCGCACTAATCTGGTAAATGAGGCGCCCATGACGCGGGCGCTTCGCATCAGGGTTGGATTTAGGTATGTTGAAAAAGATAGCACAAAAAAAATGAAAAAGATAGTATTTATAAAAAAATATAGTACCGTAGAGTGGGGCTATTTGGTATGATTTTTTTAATAATCAGTCTTGTACACAAAAACTACTAAGGTTATGAGCTTAGACAAATTTTTTTACGACTAACCTCATCAATACCTTCCAGAGGAATGCGGTAGTATTTAAATATTAAACTTCGATGCAGAGATTTTTTTTTCAAATGTGCTTTTCCAAATACCGCCGGTTTGGGGCTTTTTAAAAACGACATAATCTTAACTTCGTTTTTCACCTCTATTTGGAGCTGTATCAATTAAATCAGATCTTGCGATATTTGGACCAACAGAAGGGTATATGGCCTTTCATTTTATCGTATGATTTTAGTTTAATTTCAAATAGAAAGCCAAATATTTAGTATCATAAAATTTATTATGAAAATAGCGAAGCGCCACTTGGGGGCTATTTAGAATCTAAAATAATTGTATTCTAACAATCATATGAGATTTAAAGGCAATATTTGGAACAATTAAGGGTAAGGCTAAAAATAAACTTAAACAATGAGATCTTTATAAAAATATTAAATAAGTAAAAACATGAAATCAACAAACATTGAATATTAAATATTTGGCAAGGAGTAAACCACAATACAAATCTAGGTAACGTCACTTAAACTTATGAAAACTACTTTGACAAACATTCAGGTTTTACTTACGACATTATTAAAAGTCAATCAAAAATATAATAAATCTTCTTCATTGAACAAGGTAAATTCGTTATTTTCATTAATTTGCAACAAATCCATTTGCTTTACAATTATATCATCAAGTATATAATCTACATCTGAACGTTTTGGTTTCTTAAATATGACATCACCTTTTTTGGAAATGGTTTTATAGTAGGATATTTTGTATTTTTTTTCAATTCGGTCATTAATGTCAGTAATTAAGCCGATGTAATAATGCCATTTTTTTTTCTGGTAATATCTAACTAGAACATTATCTCCTATGTTCCACTCTTTTTTCAATATTGTTTTTCAAGCAGTTAGCTTTATCTTTATTTTCAGTTTGTTCTTCTTCAGTCTGTGATTGTTCTTCATTCTTATCCTCATCTATTTCTTCAATTCTTAGAAGAGTTTTATTTTCAGTCTGTTCTTCTTCAGTCTGTAATTGTTCTTCAGTCTTATCCTCCTCTATTTCTTCAATTCTTAGAAGAGTTTTATTTTCAGTCTGTAATTGTTCTTCAGTCTTATCCTCATCTATTTCTTCAATTCTTAGAAGGGTTTCTAAATATCCATATTCATTCAAGCTCGTCTTAACTTCTGTTTTGTTATCTTGGGTTTTTGTATCTGTGTCATTCTCTGAGTCCATACGCATAATGTCATTAAATATTTCCGCTTCTCTCTCATCATTCTTTCTCTTTACTACCTCATCATCTTCGAGATCGATAATATCTAGATCTGTCTGTTCGAAGTCCATGTCGTTTAAATTTTCAATTTGTTCAAGGTCAACATCGTATAAATCACTATCACTATGTATACTCATTGAAATTTCTTCAGTGGTTGTGGAATCAGCACTTATCAATTTTTTAAATCTTTTGGCAGGTTTATTTTTTGTTTTATTACTAAAAGTGTATGCACGTGACCTACTTTTCAGCTTTCGAATCATGTCTATGGTTTCATTATCTGATAAATTTTCAATATTTTCCTTAGAACCAGTGTTAATATCATTATAGTCAACTTCAATCTTTTCTCGTTCAAAATCGTTATGAGCTTTTGGTTTTAATTTTGAATTTTCAGTCAAGACAGGAGACTTCTGTTTTTCTATAACGGCGGTGGTAGTTATAAATGTTTGCATAAATCCTGTGTTTTCATTCAGTATATTTTTCTGAATCGTACATTCCAATGGTCGTATGTCGTCATTTCTGAATCGTTTTTGGGTTATATCTAATTTATTATAATTTTCTTCTGTGTACTCTGTAATTATGTCTAAATCTTTTTGTTCGAATACATTTTGATCACAAATTTCGTTTTCTTTAGCTATGTTTAATGGTACTATTTCTTGGTTTTCTAAAATTTTAGTTCCTGTTATCGAGTTCTTGCATATTCCTGAAGGTCCTGGCATGGGTTCCGATATATTCTTCCCCTTGGGTTTTTTTTATTTGACTTTCTGGTTGTATGAAGTTCACTTTGAACCAAATCTGCTGCGGTTATACTTTTCCCAGGCTGTACATTACACTTTTTTTTTCGTCTTATTTGTGCAAGGGCTGGAGGATTCCTTATTTCTTATAAAATTTCCGTTACTACTAATAATGTGGTGTTATTTATTTGTTCATCCGTAACATTTGTCCTTTGTGGCAGCCGTGACTTAGGAGGTTCAGGGTTGATTGGGTATAGACCCGATTTACTAAAACCTGCTTTGAGGTTACGAGATACTGCACCTCTTTCAACCAATTTGTTTTTTAGTTGACCTAATAATTTTGGAAATGAACTTTTGATCAATGTTTTATGTTTTCGCCCTTCCTTTAACTTCCAATGAGTTAAGACATCTCGCCAGTAGGTCTTTAACGGAGCGAAAAATGCGACATCTAACGGCTGAAGTAGATGTGTAGTTTTCGGTGGTAAGCACACAAATGCAATATTTAATTCTTCACAAGTCTTCAGTACGTTTTCTGAAAAATGAGACGAGAGATTATCTCCGATTAGAACTTTCCCCCCCTCTTTCTTTCGTGCGTAAGGTATTATTATGGTATTAAACCAGTCTTCAAAACAGACTGCATCAAACCACCCACTCTGATCGATTGTACCTCGTCCCTTCAGGTCCACCCTCCAGCCACGTATCCCATAAATGATCTGATTTATATACCACATATATTGGTAACAAGTCACCATCTGCCGTACCCGTAAACATGAGTGAAATTGCTGTTTTCGAATTGTTTGCCACTCTTTCTGGGTACTTTGTGCCTCTTTTATAAATATAGTTTTTGCAACCTGGATCATCAGTGAGGTTGGTTTCATCATAGTTGATAATGCAGTCTGGAGTGACACCTTCGACAGACTTCACATAATTTTCGAAAAAAACTATCAATTATATCATCTGTAATTTTGGCTCGATCAGTCGAAATATTAGACGCTTTGCGATTTGAAATTGCTGATTTATGTCTTAAAAGAAAATTGCGTGCCCAATCAGTCCCTGGTAGGTTATTTTTAAGCCCATACAGATTTTTACCTATTTTGTTCAAATATTTTTGAGCTAATACTCGAAGATCCATACAGTCGAAGGGAAATCCCCATTCACTTAATATTAGTATGTTTTGTATAAATGAATTTTCCTCTTCGGGAGTAAACAACGTTGGATGTCCAGCTTTATCTTGCGTGCAATTTATGTTCCTATATTTTCTACATAGCGTGCTCTTTGGAATATCATAAAAATCGGCAGCATCGGTTAACTTAAGTTTTCCAGACTGTACAGCCTCTATCGCTTTCTCCAAATTTTCTTTCGAATAACTCTGATACGGAGCAAAAGATTTACCATTTCTGGAATTCGTGTACTTTCTTTGATAAGTACGCACCATATTTCCGGAACTATAATATAAAATGAAAAAATTAATGAAAAACTTCCCCTTAAATTTATACTCGATTTATACATAACGCATATTTGGGGCTATTTGAGACAGCGATCTTAAACTTAGTAAAACTGAAACACACAAAACAGGGGTTATTTGGAATCCTGTTCCAAATAGCCTCAAACTTGTGCCAAAAAGCCCCATTTTACAAAACATAATAAATATGGCGTCTAAATCAAGCTACAAGACAATGGAAAACACGAATAGAATCCTAAGAAAACATATGTTTACATGAACGAACTCATTTTCAACTTACCTTTAAAATGTTGGTATATCAACTGGAAGTAAACTACGTACAAATTAACTCGATTTACCAAGCTTTTTACTAAAATTTATCTAACCATTTGTATACACTTTGAGAACCTCTAAATTTCGCCGGTGACTCTGACATTAGTTGTAGTATTGCCATTTTGTAAAAAAAAAATTGTACTGTTACTAGAAGAGAAAATATATTCGATCAAATCTTTTATTACAAAAGTTCTGAATAACCCCTGGAGTCTCAAAAAGCCCCACTTTACGGTACACTTTTATTATTTTTAATTTAACGTATAATAGTCAATAAAATCAACACCCGTTAAGGTAAAATTTACTCCTAAGTTTATCAGTTCTTGAATATTACTATTAGTTCCATCTTCATCCTTGGCATTTAATCTCATCAACATATCCTCAGTAGGAATAAAATCAGTACAATTCCCACTTTTGCTGCCGCTTTTGATAGCGTCACAAGACAATAAAATGGCGTCTATGGATTGTGCTGCCAGTTTATTTCGTATATTAATCTTAGTAAGGTTCACTTTGCTGAATATTCGTTCGCAGTCGGCATTTGCACGGTCGAAATATACGTAAAACTAAGGATTCGGGAGCAAACTTTAAATTATAGTATTTAAGCGTACTATCCTGAGATGTGGATAGTATATAGTACAAAGAGCGAAATTATAGTATAAATACTATAATTATAGTACAAAATCCAACCCTGCTTCGCATCCTTAACCTTGTAGCAGAGGAGATGACAGTTTTTCTTGTACACGGAGTGAATTCACAAGGATTACATTGTATGTAATACGTTTTAGAAAATAAGTTGTTATTATTAAGTTTGCTTTACTATTGCATTAGGTTGTACCTGTAATAATAGTTGTAATTGATTATATAAATAAATAAATAAAATAAGAAGTACTTATAATATGGATGATGCCTGGGTAAAAAATCTAATTAGTCCGTCAGTCAGATAATAAAAAAATATTAGACATGTATTTTTTGCTTTACCATATTAATAAAAAATTACTTGGATAAAACGCATTTTAAGTTGGGGAGTGGGGGTCGCTACGTCACTAGTATGTATAAAATCTACATACTCGTGACGTCATGGCACATTTTACCTCAATGTATCGCCGTAATCTTTACATTACGTAAACAAAGAAAAAAATACGTGTCCAATATTTTTTTATAATCTCAAAGACGGACTAAAAAAATTTTTTTTGTCATCATCCCTATTAGGAGGTCGGTGACGGCTCGGCACGAGTCAACTCAACCCGAATAATAATACCAGATATTTCACTCCCGATGACGATGATTTGTACGGTCAGGCAAAAAACCGATATTTTAAAATTAATCATTACGAATGTAATTTTGTTTTCCGAAGATTTTGGTTTTTTATTTACTTACAAAGCAGGAAAGCATATTTATCTACAACACCTATTTTTGATTATGATATCTATATAAGTACCGTGAAACCTGGCAACTATGCCACTTTACCGAGGGTAAAAAAGTTTGAAAAGGTTTTTCTTAAAAAAAAACTGTGATGATATCCGAAGCAACCAATCAGTTATGTAGTAAATTTTATGCATTATTGAAACACAAGCCTAAATTTATTGTTTTCTAATTGTATAATGATATTTCAGTACAAAAACCTTTTATGGCAAAGTCAACTATTACTTGTGGTAAGATTTCCATGCCAAAATGTAAGATTAAATTAAAAGATTTACCATAAATAAAAAATCACAGTCATCATTGCCGCATCCTTGGTCACAGTAAAAATACACTACAGTTGTATAATATTTTACAATTTCCAGAATGTGGCAAATTCACCCGCCTTGTTTAAATTTTTTCAATTTTTTTCAAACTAAATAGAATTAGCTGTCAGGATTGTATCAATAAAATAAGGGGAAGGTAAGTAGGAGACAATACTTAATATGATTATTTTAGTTTCTTTTTTGTGACAGCCCTAGCCTCTAGAAGTCGACTTCACTAAAACTTTGCACTGGGTTGGTATATTTGCCAACAGTGATTTCTTATGCTCATCTGCATCATGATTTTAATTAAAGAATACTATTAAGAACATCGTATTAAGATTTGACATATCTAAACAACGTTTATCCCACTTATTTTCATTAAAGTTTCGCAAAGAAAATATAACGCGCAGGAAAAAAGTAACCGCCAAAAAATGACAGTTCTATGAGAGCTGGGTTGTCATATACAATAAAATGTTGCCAATCAAATATTCGAATTTGATTTAAGCGTATTACAAACTTTAAAAAAAGTACAGTTTTGACGTAACAAATTGTTTTGGCTTGTAAGGCGGTATATGGCAAATTACGACCACCACACACCACCACCACCATTATTATTAAATTTGTACCTTTGGCAAAGTTGCCAGGTTTCACAGTAGCCTAATTTCATGATTTTTTAAAATTGTCTGGATTATCAAAAACTAGCGTTCCTTTGCTAAGAAAATGACACACATCGGATCTGATGACAGTAGAAAAGTTTTCTATTTGACTTGACTCTTGCACATCAAATTTACAATAGCCTACTAGAACATATAAGACGATTCTGCTATTCTGATTTCTGGTTATATGAATAAGTATTTACATTTAAAATACAGTTTTTATTGCAGAACAAGTTCATAGCATTCAATTTCATTTAAAATAATAATATTTATTACATTTATGAATAAATAGGTATAATAAAAAATAAATACCTAAAAAAAAACTATCAATAAATTTAAAAAATCTTCAATATTTTCAGTAATACTTGTCATGCCGACGGTACACACCACTTTTTTTGGCGGTTTGACGACGTAGTATCTGGTATTATTATTATTCGGGTTGAGATGTCTCGGGCCGAGCTGTCACTGACCCTATATAATTATTGTAAATTGTTTAGCTTTAAGATTAAATTGTTAATTGTTATTGCATTAGTGTATATTGGAAAAGACAGTGTATAAAGCACTAGTAAGATAATCGGTTTCCGGACGGTAAACAAGACACAATAGAAGTTTTAAGGCTCCCGCAAACAGGCATGACTCGACACCTGTAATTGTTCTATCGTGAAGTTTTCTTTAAAATTGTTTTATTAGTCACGTTGGGCTATCGCGTCGCGCCTGGTTGCAGGAGCCTTAAAACTTCTATTGTGTCTTGTTTACCGTCAGTGAACCGAAAGGCTCCCCCTTTATTGCTAAGTAGACGTCAAACGCGCGCTAAAGCGTTAATAAAGGCTACTGCAGAAAGGCACGACGCGACTCTGGTAGAACAATTTCTCAGAAAACTTCACGGAAATTGTTCTACGGGTATCGCGTCGCGCCAAGCCGCGGGTGCCTTAATAGTCGCGCTCCTTGTACAGTAGGCCGCACGTCAGTGGTAACTCTTTGACCTTGAGATGGCCTAGTGTAGTGCGGAGTTTAAACAGAATAAGAGGCCAGCTTATACTGCTTTTGTTAGAAACGAATTATGAGTACCTAAGGTCTATTTAAATCCTTGTTTTCAATTGATGTTATTTCTACTTAAACAAACATCAACTTTATGCATATGTAAATAAGGTTGATTTTAGACTGACTAGTACTGTTGAAACAGTCATAAAAATATGAAGTTGTAGCGCAAACTGAACCATAAGTGCATTACAGTTGGTTTTCCTAAAACTCGTGATTGTTTATGTTTGGCAAAAAAACTGCGAACGTAGATTAGTATATCCCAGAAATGTTTGTGTGTAGGTATGCGAGATTTTTTACTATAAACGGAGATAAATATTTTTCTTTGCAACAAAACAGAAAATACTTGGTATTGTCTGTTAATATTGCTGCGAAAATGATGAATTCTAAAGGAATGTATCATTCAGTCGTTGTAAATACAAACATATCAAATAGGTACCTAATTTATGGGCATATGTTACTAGTATTTTGATGTTGTTAAGAATTGTTCATATTTAAATAAATTAATAACACTCTAATTACATTTGTGTTTTTATTTATTTGTTCAGTATTAAAAAAGAGTATGATGCCCAGCAAATGGCCAAAAATATTGAACATATTTTTTTTCTTATTAATAAACTAAAATAAAGATACAACGGTAAGATGTTAGTACTTACGTTACATCAGGTAAACAATTAAACTTCTATTGTACCTACGCAGAGGTCTAGTCATTCAACAAATCCATCAGTTGATATATTAGCTAAACTTTAATAGTAGTTTATGAAACCGTTGCATAATGAGGGGTATTAGAATATGAGTGTGTGTTTATTTTAATAGTATCACACGAGTGTTTTAATACCTAGTTATGTGCAGTTTGTTGTTCCGTGTGGTGCCGGAGTTCCGTGTGGTGCCGGCCGTAAAGAATAGTACCATCCCATTTCTTCCCGTGGGTGTCGTAAAAGGCGACTAAGGGACTTACTAGAGAAGTAAAAAAAAAAAAAAACATTTATTTCGAGCGACCTTCACTCATATGTGATACACAAAAATACATAAAAACACAATAAAGTAAGAAAACAATAAGAGACTTCTACCCGGCCCTGCTGACGGCAACATGCCTATCACAGCAGTGCTGTAAGTGTGAGCAGTCCATGCGGTCCGCGATCATCGCCAGGACGGCATTGGTTCTGCCCCACACCCTACGCACCAGGGACGCGCCCCGCTTGCTGCGTATGGTCGCGTGGAAGCAATCGGTAATGTGCAGCAGCGTTCTCTATGTATTTTAACACCATACTGCGATCACCAACCCGCCTGCCAAGCGTGCGATTATGGCAAACCCCTCCATGTGGAGGAGGCTTATGTCCAGCAGTGGACGTCTTTCGGCTGAAGTGTTGTGTTGTTGTATGTGCAGTTTCATACACTACTTTATCTATAATTCTCATACTCGTACATTGGGATTAAAGGATAAATAAAAGATCAAAGTTAAAGATCAAGAATACAAAATTTCCACGAAATTCAGTACAACTTCACGTATGAATGGCGCCTGCACCCAGCACACATCACCGCGCATGCTCTAGAGTAGAGCTGCTGTACCCGCTAACGTTCCATTACAAAAGTTGATGGAAACTCTTTGGTGATATTAACTTCTAGGATTTGCCCTGTATCGTAATAGTTTTTTTAAATTTTTATATCATTATTTTGTTAGATGTTATAATATGATTCTATTTTTAAATTTCGGTATTGTGTTTATAAAGAATGTCATTATAAACTCGTTTTGAAGTTTATAATTCGAATATTACGGTGTGAGAGTAGATAATAGTTATTTATGCTATAAGTGCGGAAAGTAGGTGATTTCGAGTGTATAACTCGTCACGAGTCAGAAATCATCTTACGCACGTGTATCATACAACGTTTTACTATGCATTGGGCGAGGAAAAAAAAAACAAAACGAGCGAGCCTTACGGTAGTCGCCTATGATGTGTAACATCTAACATATGACGACGTATATAAATGATAAAAACAACATTCATGACTTTGAGTTTCGAGTTCGAGTTCGACTTCGAGTTCGAGTACGAGTTCGCCTTCGACTTCGACTTTGACTTTTTGATTTGACCATCGTCATAATCATCGCCATTGCAATCGCCATCGTCATCGCCATCGTCATCGACATCGTCATCTCCATCGCCATCGCCATCGCCATCGTTATCATCATCTGATTTGTAAAACTTTTCTCAAATAATAAAATTTCTGAGACGGGCTGACGACGGCTTCAAAAATAAAATAAAACAGACAAGTAAAAAGCACTAGTAAAAAAAAGTGACACTTTCCGCACAAATTGACTGCTTGGAAAACGCTCTTTTCGAGCAAATGCATTGTAAAATCCATTTCTAAACTAAAAGTCAAGTGTTAGGCGTATTTAAGGCCGCTTTCCGAATAAGAACGTAATCGCTCACAGCGCTGACATCAATATTTGACGTTCCGAGTTAGATATCACGATTATGACAGCTGAGGGCTGTCATCAATTCGGAACGCCCGTGAACGTTCTCACGGTGCTCGCTCAACGTCAAAACTTGCTTATCATATTTCTTTGTGTTTATACTACACATTTCTTCTTCTTCGTTGGTTAGGTGGCCACGGTAGCCAGAAGCACAATTTCGAAGATGCCACGTTTGTCTAAAGTTATGATGCGACTCAAAACAAAACAGCACTACTGTCATCTTTGACAGCGCTCACGGTGATATTAGTAAAATGCATGGTCGGCGTTATCGCAAATGGCGCATGTCATGACGTCATCTATGACGATTCACAATACATCGTTATCACGCTAAGGCTTATTCGGAACGGCCGTTCAAATCGCTCAAATCGATTACAGTCTAACTCGGAATGCGGGGTTAGTATCAGAAACACCGTAGGTATATAATATGAAAACACTTCTCGCTTGTTATCATCGTCTAACTAATCCATACTTCCATAATATTTTGCTTGTCTGTCGGTTATTTTACTCACTTCACTGTCACTCCTTTTTACCTCCTTACGATCAAATTAGGCACACAGGTAGACCATGATCTGGGTTAGGATACATAGGATACTTTTTATCCCGGTAGTACCTACATTCCTCTAAAAACTGATACCATGGATTCAGTACATGATTCTGGACGCACATGAGTAGAAAATTTTCGTCGGTTATTAAGAAAAAAAAAACTTCTGTTTCATAGAAAAGTGCAACACCTACGCGGTCAAAATGTATGGAACAGCTGATTTTTTTAAATAACCGGCGAAGAAATTTAACGCAGGGGTGTTCAGAATCAAGTCCTACTGAATCCATGGTAACAGGCTTCGCGTCGATATCCCTGCCACCCTGTAGATATATTTATTACTAGCGACCCGCCTCTGCTTCGCAAGGTTTTTACGACTTGACAAAATATCGAGATTTCTTAATTATCTATAAGTTTTGTTATTAATGTTAGTACCCATAAACCTTCCGGAATACATACTTACTCTAAATAGTGTTGAAAACCTCATTAAAAATCCGATACATATTTTAGAAGAACAACGCGGATCTACAGACAAACGTGAAAAGCAACTTTGTTTTATAATATGTTTAGATAAGCCGCGGGCACAAGCTAGTACCTACCCTATACAGAGTGGGCATTTTTTTGTTTGGGGAATTATCAAATAATAAATACCCGCTCCAGAGCGGATTTACTCTTACTGACTAAAACCCACCCGTATTCCTTTAGTTGCCTTTTCATTGCCAGTGGCCATGGTATCCCTTTCGGACTTTCCCACGACCTCGGCAGGCATCGGGCCTTAGGGACCGCGTCAGTTGTGCTGACATCTCTTTGAGGCGCGCGTGGTCGTTACCACGGCTAGGGGCGTGAGGGCGCGAAATTTGCCTCTACCTCACGCGTTCCGCCTCCTCCTTCGCGAGCATTACTGCTTCGCAGAAGGAGGTGACGGCCTCTGATGCCCTATCGCTCCGTAGCATGGCCTGAACCTGGGTCGGACGCGAGAGATCACCGCCACTGATCGCCTCTACGAGGACTCGACAATGCTCCGTCCTCCACCGTATGCTCCACCGTGTCCTCCGGGTGATCGACACAATGATGACACTCGGGTGTTTTCTCCCTTATCCGGAACAGGAACCTCCCGAAACAACCGGGTCCGGTGAAGACCTGCGTCAGGCGGAAGGTGAGGACGCCGTGGCGCCTCTCTAGCCACTCCTTAAAGAGGGGACTTATCGCTGCAATTGTGGCGTGCCCAATACAGGCTGGCCTAGCGTTTGGTTGTTTCACTTCAAAGTCCATCCACGCATTCTACGAAAAATAAAACAGTGCCCGGGTTTTCTCCGAGGCTCATAAACTATTCCGAAAAATTCGGTGTTAAATTCACCGAAAGTTTGGAAGAAAGGAATCGCTAACTGCTACCGCTATGTTTCAGAGTTCAGCCAGCCAATCTCGTTAAAATGGATACGTACCTACCTACCTAACCAAAGCCTTGTTTCTAATTTAAAAAACGATCGGTGCTAGTGAGCTTAAAAGAAACAATACGCTTATTTAGCCTTCCTACATCAAATAATTGATAAACTACATAAAGCTCCTATATACCTGCCTATCTAACGAATTACCTACTAGTCGGCATCAGATAAAGGCTATAACGGTTAACGTTAGATTAACGACAAGGTAGGTACCTATAGGTACGCATGCCGCGTGATCGTGATAACGGTGTTTGTTACTGACATGATATTATGATAAGTAAGACAGTGGAAAATACACGACTTATTCTTTGAAGTCTGATAATCACGCTGTGAAAGTTTGAAGTGGAATCAGAAAGTGATAAACCTAATAGGTAACATGTTGTTAGTTATTTGTTTAGGTACCTATAATTAGAGCCATGTAAATTAATTCAGGTCAAAGAATATGATTTATACGGTTTGAATTCATTTATTTCTAAAGGTTACAAATCACTTATACAGAAATAAATACTAAAAATTACTTGATTTATACATTTTTGTTGTCCGGGATTAGTAGGAGCTTTTAGTGTTAACATTACTAATATAAGAAGGTACTTGTTAAAAGTTTTGTATTGTCTACCGCCGTGCGATGCGTGATTTATTACTTAACTAGTAAACAAAATTCAAAACAAAGCTAATTATTTATTTAAATTGAATCGTTGCATTCTTATTTCAAAGTTGATAAATTACTGTAAGATGTGTTGCATGGAATAAAAGGCTATTTTAATATAATTTATATAATTAGAGCCCAAGAGGCTAAGTGAGACAGATGAAAAGAGATGGGTCACTCCCCATTTTAGGTATGAAGCTACGCGGCTGGTTCGACTTGTCGAATTCAGTGGGCGTAACGTAGTCAGAAGATATAAGAGTTACGCGATAGAAAGAGAGGCAACTTCTAGGTGAATATAACTGTCGGTAATTAACGCTGTGAGACCTTTTTTTTTTTTGGGTGTGGGAAATTATCAAATAACTTCTCCCGCTATGGGCGGAGCAGGAGGGTGTGTCAGACTTTTACTGACTAAAACCCACCCGTGTTCCTTCCGTTGCCTGTGTGCCGGGGCCGCGATATCCCTTTCGGACAAACTCGCAACCCTGGCAGGCATTGGCCCTTACGGACCCCGTCAGTTGGTGCTGACATCTCTTTGAGACGCGCGTGGAACACAACGCGCCGTAGACCCGGGCCTGGTCCTAATCGGACGGCGAGCTACCCATTGCTCACTGTCCGCAAACCTGCGCCTACGGTGGCCGGAAGTCGGCTCGCGACTCCCGACGCCCGGGGCGTCTCGTGCGGCGACTAGGGGCGCGAGGGCGCGCATCTTGCATCTCCCTCGTGCGCTCCGCCTCCTCCTGAGCGAGCATAACTGCTTCGCAGAAGGAGGTGACGGCCTCCCATGTACTCTCGCTCAGGACCATGGCCTGAACCAGGGCCGGACGCGAGAGATCGCCGCCACCGAGCGCTGTGAGACCTGAATTACACTTTATTGTGTCTCAGCAAGAGTCGCTTTTTATTAAAATGATTTTGCGCAGTGTCCCATCTGTACTAATCTATGCCCAAGATGACTGGAAGTGTGACTTTTTGGTACCTAGGTATAATATATCTAGCTGGCTATTCCACATGATCCTGTACACATCAACCTTTCAACCCCTGTATTCTGAACATACTTACCTACCTTTTGGCAGTAGGTAACTAGGTGGTTTTCTGTGCTATGAATTCTCTCAAAATATTTTGCGATTGATTTAGGTATCATCAGTTGCCTCTTACAGAGTAGGTTAGGTACCTTCTGAGTTTAGTATACAAGTGGTGTACCTACAGGCTTTCGGTCAGTAGATCGTTTCTCTCACCGACCCAGATGACCCCATATCTAACCCTCCTCCTGGAGAGCAATAGGGCCACCACCAAGGTCCGCGATCGTAACCCTCCCGTAATAGTAATATTTACGCCCTGGATGGAGGCTTTAAGTTAGTAGCTTAAGGCAGTCACAGGAAAGTCCAGTTAAGCACCTACGAGTATGACCGCCTCAGAGGCCAACTGCGAGATGCCATTTATAAAAATAAATAAAAATTGTTTGTTTGGGAGACGCGACGTAAAAAAATCCACCTCGTAATGTCAGCTGCCCCTTTTATTTTATGTTGGTATTTTTATAAAAAGTGCAACATGTCAACAAGCGTGATGCGTATAAATCCCGTTGTTAGCTGTAACTATACAATTTACACACATAGAGAAACATCTGCTCCAATTCCCCAATTTGTTTGCAATTTGCAGTTCACCTCACACAAGCCAAAAACACGAGCAATACGTTGAACCGCACCATTGCTTTTCGGTAACGATCCGTCGGCTGCCACGCCTGATCCCGACTGCACAAATTAACACCTCGCCGGCTTACAGCTGTGTAATTTCACACCTACCCATACATGAATTAATCGTTTAATTCATTCGCAATGTTGCTAAACACCTACGCCACGCCGCCTCTGTGACACCTAGTACTTCGGCAACGCCTGCGAGTTATCACCTGTTTAATTGTAGACTCTGCCATCACAGTTTAATACCATTAACGTCCTCGAAGCAAGCCGAGCATTATTCAACTGAATCAGAACAATTAGCTCCGAAACCGAATGATCACTGTGATTTGTTATTTTGGTTCGTTACATTACGGAACTCGACGATCACTGTTTTCGTTTTGTTCTCATGCTGTTGTGTGCATTTTATTTTCTGCTCGTGTTTCTATTTCTTAAATAAGAGTTTAGTGAATTTCGCGTCGGGGTGTATGGGGGCGCTGCGAAATTTCCGCAACACCTCAGACGGCACCGCTATGTTTCCTCATTGGTCGGTAAACACTCTGTACCGAAACGGTTTCATTTAGAATTCCAAATTCAAATTAATTCTATTGGTACGGGAGTCTATGACCATAATTTTTGCCTTATCGGTTTACAAACAAAACTGTATACAATCGATAGATTTGGTTATTCTGAAATTCAAAAATCCTAATTTCAGAAATTTTCCGTGTCATGGCTGACATGACAAAAAAAAAAAAAAATACCGTACTTTTTATAGCACACTGTGATTTTCAGAATGAAGTTGAACGATAGATTTTAAATACCGAAAACACGATTTTCAGAAACAAGTGGCATCACACGTACCCAGGAGACCATTTGAGAAAATTTAAAATGAGACAAAAAATAAAACCCTAAGCAACCCGTCTCAAGATCTTGTTTTCATGTGAATAATTGGTCAGTTGATGCGAATAAAAAAAAAAACAGAAGAAAATGTGAGCATCTTATGTGTTGAAACTATTTTGAACGTGTTGAAAGATTTTATCGATCGGTCACATAGCATTCTGTCTGGAAACTGTTGGACATAATGAAAATATTGTCCAGATGTAGACAAAAATTAAGTGTCTCACGTTACTAATCAGACAACTATTCGATGATCAGAAATTATTAATAAATCATATTGCGGCGTTTTTACGTACGATTAATAAAGAACAAAAAAATTGCACCTTTTTAATCATTGTCGGACTCATCATCGGTGTCGTGAGGGATAGCAACGTAACAAGCATCGCGCGTTTGTCGTGTGGCTCCGAAACGTTTTTTTGGATTTTGGAATTATAGGTGACATTCAAAATTTCTGAGGTTTTTATCCCCGGTAACTAAACACGCAATTAAAAAGAAAATTGAACCAGGTTGCTTTGAGACAGATTGGTTATTTCTTTAAACGTTTTTGAAAATGTGCTCAGGCCACATTTTACACGCAACATGTCTGAAAATAAACTTTTTTGTAATAAAATTACTATACGAGACACGAATTACGAGATCAGATATAATCACCCTGCCTTTTCCCAACTTTGTTGGGGTCGGCTTCCAGTCTAACCGGATGCAGCTGAATAAAAGTATTTTACATGGAGCGACTGCTTATCTCACTATCTGACCTCAACAACCTAGTAACTGGGTAATACGATATCCCTTGATAAGACTGGTTGTCTCAGACTTTCTTCGGCTTCCGACGACCCTTAACGATTATCAAAGATCGATGAATGACAGCTGGGACCAACGGCTTAACGGCAACGGGTTCCGAGACACGGAGGAGTCTTGGTTTGTAAAGATGGTCACCCATCCACGGACCAACCCCGGCTGTTATTACTTAGTAACAAGTTCCTTCTGGTTCAATTACAATATCAGATATATTGTGATGAAACCGTCTGCCTATTTTTTTTGACATAGCATAAATGGGCTCCCATTAAACTGTGACGTTTCTGACCCGTACTGCCCACCGAGTCGGGTTTAGAATTATCAAAACTAACGATTTCATACGGTTTTCGCCATAAAACGATGTGACATGGTTTTGGTCGTGGGCTCTCGTACTATATAATTTACTAGCTTTTGCCAGCGGCTTCGCCCGCGTGCATTCGGAAATTATCCCACGGGAACGTACTACCGGGATAAACAGTATCCTTTGCACCCTAATTCCCCCACCTGTATCCTGTGTCTCCTGTGTGTGTGTTTAGTATGTATTGTCCTGTGTGTATCCAGGTCATGGTCAACCCATGTGCTTATCCAAATCCGTTCAGTTGTTTTAGCGTGAAAGCGTAACAAACAAACAAACATATAAACTCACTTTCGCATTTATAATTCATATTATACATATATAAGGCGCTCGGTAAGCTTTCGGTACCGATGCAATAAAATGCGTGCCGTCACGCGGTAACGAAACGATCCCTCATCGCAGACGTACCGACCAGTGAGGAAAGGGCCTAAAAGTTAAGGTCCGTATACTCATATCACAACTGTCATTCTTTGACGTTGGTATGAAACCGGCATCATGCCGTTGACATCCTACGTCAATTTGGTTTTCAATTAATTTCCCTGACTGTACCTATCTATATGTACCATTTCTGTAGCGAATAAAGTTTTTAATCTATTCTTGGTTATATGTCTAATGCACGCACGGCACGGCTAGGGAGGGTATCAACGTTAATTAGTGGGAATTTACAGTCCGAAATGACGATCATCTCATTCCAGTTGAACTAGTAGTTCCTATTTCCCATTACAAATATAGATACCAGCCGCCAAATACTACATTACAAATAATTACCGGAATCCAATCCACTTGCATATTTGATTACATAAACTAATTTGTTATACTAATAAACGTTTGATTTGCTCATCAACGTTGAATATATTAGGGGCATTATTATAGTCAGGCTAACAGCTGGTTAAACAAGGGACATATTGTTGAAGGAACGTAATTATTCCTCCAGTATTGGATTCGCTTTCCAAAACTGTGTGTAAAAAAATAGTATTACCATCAAAGGAGTTCATAACTAACTTGCAGCGCTCGGCGGCTATAGAACCGGGCCGGTAACAGATGTAGTCATCGTGTTCACGGGATTTTGTTTTCAAATTGCTTAGATATGAAATTCTTCGATAGTACCTTTCTACCTGCAATACGGCCGATTGGGGCCTTGATTGGGTCATGCCGGTTTTGATGTAAGTATTCATTCGGCATACTCAAATGGACTCGGATCGAACTCCTTGGATAGGAGGGTTACGGTCAGCAGTATACAGAAGACTGCTGACCACAAACCGAATACAATATCATGCACCCACGATCATCGATGATGATTCTTTACATCCCACGGAAGTCAGGGGACGAGGTTTTTGAAATGCGAAGAACCTCCACCAACGCGAGGTGTGCAGCCTCAGAGAATATTTTTAAACGCCGAAGTAGGTATGCACCGTGATTTGGTCGCAGTGGACAACGGGCTCACCTCACTCTCCAATGCTAAAGAGAACTGACGTGTAGTACTTACTACCGATGACCGCAAGAAGGTATGGCGAAGCAAGCAGCTTCACGGGCGCTTCTATCGGGCTCTTCATGAGCCCGGTGTAGTTTTCTTAGCTTAACGGACGCTAATACGTTATGGTGAACTTTTTGGGGAGACTAAAGGTTTTGTTTGTGCAATTATGGTCGAAGTTATCGTCCCTCGTTTATCCAGGCATACTGTACAAATGTAGGTATGTATTTACGACAGTTTCGTTTATCCATCGGCAAGGGAACGTAACTGTTCGTTAGTGAGTTACTCGTATCGGCAGTAACGTTACCGTCTCCTTGAAATATAACCGTTCAACTCAAGTCTCAGTATTGTGTTCTTCAATTTACTGGGGCCTGTTGAAACACTCCTGCAATACATTCAGATATTATATACCGGCTTTATTTGAACTGGGAAATGGTGAAATGATTTAGTGCATGTACCTTTCCGATCTTCAATACTTATTGCATCTTGCATGCGAGATGCCCTCAAATACTTTGGTATTTA
Organism: Agrochola lota; assembly: GCA_947364205.1. NCBI lineage: Eukaryota > Metazoa > Arthropoda > Insecta > Lepidoptera > Noctuidae > Agrochola > Agrochola lota. The sequence goes on along the minus strand of OX376235.1, from coordinate 9,816,777 downwards.
GTAGTGGGTAGTCAATGGGATGACAATGACTTGTACGATTTTTAATTCATTAGATCCTACGTATAGATTTTACTGAAACATACGATTCTGACTGCTTCTAACTTCTAAATTGACGCTCGAAGGGGAATTATCAAAACCTCTGTTCAGTTATCTTGATAGAATACACAAATACTCTATTAATCTTAAAAAAAACCTAAATATTTAGACAACAATATTTCCTAAAATTATTAGTAATTCATTTGGTTTTAAAATAATGTTTGATGGATATTAACTAGGTCGAAAAGTACTGATTTTGAGCCAAACAGCGCACGGATGGCGTAAACGCTCTTAAGTGAGTCAGAAAAATGAAAACTAATGGATTTCTTGAAGAAGATCCAGCAATGTCGGCCTGTCTGCTTATAACACTCAATCTATCTGCCTAGCCTTTTCCCAACTATGATGGGGTCGGCTACCAGTCTAACTGGATACAGCTGAATACCAGTATTTTACATGGAGCGACTGCCTATCTAACCTCTACAACCCAGTAACTGGATAATACGATACCCCTTGGTAAGGCTGATTTTTCGGGCTTCTGACGACCCGTAACGATTGTCAAAGATCCACAAATGACAGCCGGGACCAACAGCACGGAGGAGTCTCGGTATGTAAAGATGGTCACCCATCTACGACCAACCCCAATAAGCGTAGTTTAACCTGGTGGATCGACCCGAGCGGCTGTTATTAGCCACGATCTCCTGATAATTTTAAGTAACTAATAAATACCTAAACTATTACCGATCAGTTTGCCGAAATCTTTGATTGATCAAGGTAGATTATGATGAACGTAGGTCTACGAAACGAACAAGTTTCCACCGGTTTTTCCTTATTAATGTTTCTTAAATTCGTAAATTCATAGTTAGGTACATCGGTACCTAGTCAACTGATAATGAACTATTGACGGCTGTGAATCATATGGATAAGATATGCACCTACTATGTAGATTTAAAGATTGCAATTGAGTCATATACTCTAGTGACTCAAATGCAATATACAAATCTACGTACTTAGCAGCTGCATCCTGCAGATGTTTCTCAATCAATCGATATATTTTTTTTCTCACCACCGGCTCGAAAATGTCAAATTATAGGTATGTCATTCAAACTTAACCTATGTAATATCTATGACCTAAAGGAATTCATTAAAGTCGTAGGCCAAAGGTCATCAACGCGCGGCGGTTTCCAGGCGGCCCAGCAATAGTTTGGAGATATTAAATTTATTTATTCATGTCTAGAAATTCAAAACAAAATATACCAAAAAACATCGATCAAAATACGTCCCCATTTCAGATTTTCCTAAAATAAGAAATCATGCTCTGAAAATGGTTGAAAATGGCCCACTTTTTGGTTTCAAATCACGTATCGAGCAGCTATATGCGAGCAGTTATTTTCTCGAATGAATAACAAAAAGTGCCCAGGGTCAGGACCAGAATCACCGATATTTACTTAGAAAACAGTTTGAGAATTGCAATAGTATCATTTCCTATTATGTTTGCCTTGTAAAATTTTATAATAAATAACTGCAATGATTGTTGTTTTTTAATTACTTAGGTACCTACTTACCTACAAGTTCTTATTTGAAGTTCTTATTGGACCCTACGAGAAAATAGTTTTTATCCGCACTGTGATGCGGCTGCTGGCCAACCAACTACGATGCGTCCGGTTGACCGCGTTCCGGCTAACCGAATAGTGCGATAGATACCCTTAATGAACTTTCGTTAGAATGTTAGATTTGGACATCTTATTTACAATATTATATATTGTGTTTTTGATGATAAATTTGTGGCAGCAAGCCTATTGTTCTGAGCAAGGCCAGTGAAGTTATAGAAATGCCAGTAAATATTTTGATTTTATCATAGATATAGATATAATAAGTCTGCTAAAACAAAGGCCTAGCATGCCTCACAACACCACATTAGACATCGAAAACTTTAACACGATTAAATACAATACGGCCGATATAACTTGGCAGTTCCGAACTTCGCGCAAAAGGCTGCGCAATAAAATCTTTTAGGAACCATACAGTCACATGAGGCGAGTGTGAGTGAGAGAACATGCACGAAAGTTCGCAGAGTCTATGTTCAGACCTGCCAAGTTATATCGGCCATATTGTAAATAAATAAATTAGACAACGGGTGTTTTTGGATTTTTACGTAAACGGTTTAATACTTATCCGATTTCAAGTTTTGAAATCGTTTTCAAAATCCGTTTTTAGAAATGGATTTTAGGAGAGGCTCCGACGCTTCCGGCTCGCAGTTTCAATCGTCTTTAGTTACCTATATTATTCCGTTATAAGTGCATCGATCAAAACTATCCCAACATAAACAAATACTTAATTACGCAAATCTACTCTTGCCGTGGTTTTGTGAAATCGGTTCGTCAAGTTCGGATTATTGATACGATTCGATTTCTGACTGAAAATGGATTTTAGATTTGTTATGACCTATCTGACGTATGTCTACACCACATACATTGACGTTACAGAATACGACGCTCAGAGTACCTTACATTTGGTAAATTAGACGATCGACTTAACTCACATGTTGAGCGTTCCGTCACTCGGAAATAGGGGCTTACGTGCAAACGCTGCATCCAGCGAGCGATCTCTGAGCGAGCTAATTGGTGATGCAACGTGCGCTGTTGCCGCTCTGCGCTCACAACGCATCGCCCAATGATTTCAATTACTTAATTAGGTTTAGGAGGTAGTTCGACGAGTCGACAACTGTGAGTGCCTACCTGTGAACTAATTGGATGAACCACTGCTATTTTCGCGCTCTTATGGTAATTCTATTGTCTCCAGTGAAAGGCGAGCGCCTAATGACAGCCGAACGGTGGAGATTAATTCGCTCTTTGTCTTTGTGCGGCGGTTAAATAGACATTTAACACTTCTGGTAGCTCACCAAGTTTTTATTCCTAACAGAGATCTTATGACTTTATAAGAGCAGATTTATTGGATTAGAAATTATCAACAGTTTGACATCTACTAAATTAGACAGTCAAAATAATATGTTCAATTTCAATAAACCGTAAAGACATGCGATACGGAAGGTTACAACATGTTTAGTTAAACAACTTCCTCAGAATTATAGGTAAAGAAAAGTAAACAACAACCGGGGTCCATCGTGAACATGATACGGTCGCGAGGTAGGTAGCTACCTACTTCACCTTTTTAACACAAAATAAAGATCAAAAGCGAGGTTTCGAGTACTTGTCGGCTCAAGTTGTGCTTGATATCGGATACTTGGCGTATTTTAGAGTCCCGCCCTGTAATCTGTTTACAGCTGAGCCGCATTAGCTACCGACTCGCGATATTGGATCCCGATGCATATGGGATCCGTCTAGAACGGGAGAATATTAAATTTTACCACAGACATAGCGGCGATTATAAATTTTTCACGTCTGCCGTTTTCAATATACGCGTGGTTGAAATATTTACTCACCACGGTAATATCTGTGTAGGTAGATACGAACCTATCTGAATAGTTGAAATAGTATTTACAATGAACGTCGAGATAATCAGTGATAAAGCTGAAATTATTTTCACTGATGACGTTTTCTTTACAGATTGTTAAAATAAAGAAAATACGTTTATTTGCGGTACACATGACGCAAGGAAAGAACAAAACACGAAAATAAACAATTTGGGGGAAAATATGCGTCACATCCACGCAAAACGACCATCGCTCGGCATAATGCTGCGACCCTATGCGAGACAGAGCCCCAGCGCTGGTTTTCAGCGATAGCCGGCGTTGACGTGATGACGTCAACCGGTGCAGCTTATTGTGAAATAAGACAAAAATAAAATGAATAAATACAATACGTAGTTTATATATATATTTTTTATTTTGTTTTTTTTTTTTTTTAAAACGTTGATCCACACTAGGAATTTCTTCTTGTATCGTGGGTGCGTTTACAAACCATGGAAAACATGGAAACTCACATACACTAACACCCAGACCCGGAATAACTACTTGCAGATCATACAAATATTTGTTCCGTGCGGGGATCGAACCCGCGACACGTTGCGCAGCAGTCGATCGCTCAGCCATTGCGCCAACCGTGTCGTCAAAATTTAAAATGGTAACATTCCGTACCGCCTGCAAAATCTTATTTAGGTAAATTTTGGATGTTATGCGTCTTTCTTATGGGCCTTCTGTTAGAAGGTCTGGAACGAAGTACGCCAAAATTAGAATTTTACTTAGACTTCAGACCACGTTCACGTCTGTCAGTTTTCCTCTAAGAACGTCTCTTTTTACTTCAAACATCTTAGCATCTCCTTATTGACCTACATTTCCATGTCCCTTACTTACCTTCCCCATTGCATTCACTTCACCTGTCAGCATAAAATAAGAAGCGATCCTTCAATTAGCATTGCTAAATCTGAAGGTGTTGATTGATTGCGTCTTGATAAACGTACACCATCTAAATGTTAATAACGTTGTGGTAGGTACTATCAGCAACGGAGAGAACTATACAGGCAGCTAACTTGCTACTAAGTACTTGCTTTAAATCTAAGTTATGCATGAGCTTAAAGGCTTCCTCAGACAGGCGCGACGTGACTCTGGTGGAACAATTGCTAAGAAAACTTTACGGATTTTTCAAAGTTTATCGGACTCGCGTCGCGCCTGTGTATGCGAGCCTTAATAAGTAAATCTTTTCTAACTGTAATATAGTTGTCTAAACGTTGGAATCTCCTTATGTAATCAATAGTCAATTTGCTTGATCCGTGATCGGACGTAGGGATGCTGTTGTGATGTTTTTCAAAATTCAAATTCAAATTTTTATTTCAGACCAAGAGATCCTTATTAAAAGTGTTAGTATGAAGTTAGCCTATGTTGTTTCATTTTAGAAGGTTGTCGAAAGTTCCCTAGCTATATTTTGGAAACAAAAGTCTGGATTTTTGCCCAGTTGATGGCACCAGGCTCACCTGTGTGCCAGGTCTAATGAGGGTGCTACAATACACCTCTATATCTACTTATTCGGGGTATAAAAGTCTGATATTATGTCTGTCTGGTCATACCACGTTATCTTTTGATCCATATAACCTAAAAACCGTTTTAATTTCGATGGGTCTGTACAATTAATACTTTGAGCCTTGACGTTCAAGCTCAAGGGGCGTAAGCGACACTCACTGAGAAATTTTAGAATTAAAGCTTTGAACATATGTGGACCTATAAATAAATAATAAAAAATAAATTCATTTATATATTTAATGCGAGTATGTTGTTACAAAACGGAAAAGTCTGCTTTTATTACAAATTAGAGGATTATATCCAAGATATGAATGCTTGGAAACATGCTGGTCCTGCTCCATAGGATTTAAAGTCTAGACTAAATCAAACTGATTGCTAATTATCAATAACTGTCTTTACATTCTGTGCTGTAGTATTACTTGTTAAAATGTTAGGAATATCGTATAATTTTACAATGTTTAAATATGTGAACACCATGTATCTATCACATAATTAATTTATCTGTCATTGTTTCATTTTCTAGATGTATCGTCTTCACATATAATTAATTTTAATACACAATATTGTAAAAACATTTTAAAAGAGTAACGGTGGAGTTTCTTGCCATTTCTTCTCCATACGAAAACTACCTTTTAGAAGGGGCGACTAGAATCAATTCAATTTTTTTGTAAAATTGACGTTCAAAAGTGTCTTTTATGTGCCTAATTGAAATAGATTGTTTGACTTTGACTTCACTGTTTTATTTACGGTCTAATGCCTGTTTCCATTAACATTAGGCAAAAAAAAAACCGCGCTGTTGGATTTTCAAAGTGCGGCTTAAAGTTGAAAATCCTACAGCGCGCTTTTATTTAGGTATTCATTAAGGTGTCGCCTAATGTTAGTGAAACGGGCATCAAACTTTCATTGAATGAATGAATGATTATTTATTTCATTAAAAAAAGAAAAAAAAAAAAATATTTTAATTTATAATTAATATTTTGTTTTTAATATTTTTTTTTTTCATTATTTCTGGGTTTGAGGTTGTATTGTATTACACAAAATTTAACGGATAAGCAGTAACTAATTATGTGGTACAACAACATGAAGGGTTCAAGTCTCATCATACGTGTTTAAATTCCTGTTCTTGCGAATAATTAGTTGTAATTGGGAATGAGATTAAATTGGTTTTTATGCTCGTGTGCTTTGTAAGCGTTTAATGTTAATAGTAAGGAAGGATTATGCTCTTTTACTTGTTCTTTAGATGTCTTAATTTGTTATCTGATACCTGTCTGTTATGATCTCTGCAATAAGTATAAGTTGGTAGCTTTAAACATTTAAGTAGATACCAAAAAGTCGTGATTCATATTTCATGTATTTATCAAACTAAAGAAAAATATCAAGCATTTCATGTTGCTGCGTTTTGAGGAATAAAATTATAATATTTTTAAATTGATTTTATTAAGATAAAGATGGTGCCCTTCGAGGAATATCCCGTTTATTGCATCTAGATAATTTGGCACAGAAAAAAAAGCAAAGCCCCTTTTTTATTCCCGTCAGTTTATTGGTAGACTGTTATTTATATTTCTTTGGGTAGAAGGAACTTCCTCCTTTTTTGAAGTACTTAAGTTAAAATGTATATCAGGGCATTATATCACAAAACTTTACAATTACAATTTACAAATTTGTAAATTGTAATAGTCCGGGAACCACAAAACTCTAAGCCACACAATTGTAACGTAAAAACCTTACAAATATGTAAATTGTAGTAACAAGTCTATAATTTATACCATAGCCCTCATGCTGTGTTACACTATTAAAAATGCGTAAGAATTGTAGATTGTAACTCTTAAATATTCTTAATTTCTGTGACACGCAATTTTTTTCTTTTTTTTTTCTTTTGTGGTATAGGGCTCTGGTTGCAGTAGTTCCATCATGTCAGACGTAAAATTATTTTCTTAATTTTTTTATCGCAGTTACGTATTTTATATTCCGTCCAAGATGAACTTGCTTTTTTATTTAAGTTCAAGGATTTTACTCATAGCTACCAAAGCAATTGACATAAGATGAGATTACTGTTATCGTTGTCAATGGTCCAACGAAAACCCAAGATTATAGGATGTTATCATATCAATATAATCAGTCACGTCTATAAGGTATGATGACTCAATCTGATGCATCATCGTTTAGTTTTTCCATTAAATACTGTAATAATAATAATAAATTAATTTATTTCAGGTAAATAACACCCATTGCCAAACATAAATGATATAAATTTTACAGATGAAATCTTATTTAATTTTATCTGTAAAATTTATATTAACATTAACATGACATCACGCCTTGTCTCCCCGAAGGGTTGGGCAGAGGTGTACCAGTAGCAGGTACGCCCACATTTCGCCAGTTATGTTTAAGTCTCATGTAATTGGGGGTGAGGCTATTGCCATCAACCGGGTACAAATCCAGACTCCGGACTGCTACAGAGAAATTTGTAAAATTTGTATTAATTTATGTTTGGCAATGGGTGTTATTTACCTGAAATAAATGAATTTATAATATATAATGTGTCAAATACAATTAAACTAAAACATAAATCAAGTACTTATACTCACGAGCGGCACGCGTCAACGGCAGAGGCAACTGCAACTACAGCCGTCAACAACGTGCCGCTCGTGTATTTGGGGACGGTGCTCAAATACCTGAGCGGCACGTTGTCGACGACAGCCGTAGACGTGTCGGCGGCGGCCGTCGACTCGTGACGACGGCTGCAGGTGCCGCTGCCGTTGATGCGTGTCACCCGTGTATATGAGAACTAAAGCTACGGTCTCCTAAAAGAGCAGTGGTCTGCACATAACGGCCGCAGTGACGTCTGCCCTAAAAATGATGGTAAAAAATGATGCTAAAAAGGATGGTTTGACTTTAGGATGTCAAAAATGCTCTCTAGAAAAACACACCAACTTAGTTTCAGTGACGTCGTTCGCCGGTAAATTGCAGAAGCTATGTGGCGGCAACCGCTATTCTAAGAAACGTAGCTTAAACGGGTATTACACTACACTGAATCAAGGAGGGCCTGAATTAAGGGAGCACAACCTAATTAGGGACCCTTACTCTTATTACACCTCTCTTATTAAGGGACCCTGATTCAGTGTAGTGTAATACCCGTATTAAGCAGGACTGGCGTTCGTCTTAGTAACGTTCAAATTCGTCAAATATTTTCTGATAACGTCACCGTTGACAGTTGTCTGGTCGAGTAGTAATATCAGTAGCAACGTCAGCCTGTTTCCCCACTTAGGTATACAATATGACCCTGAGTCCTAACCGAAACCGACTGTCGCGCGAATACGATCGTTTATATAAATTATGACGTACTTAAACGCAACTTGATTGATCGCGCGAGTCATAAGTCTTAGGGCCTGTTTCACTACCTACGATTAAGTTCTCGTTAACTTACTTGGCAGATAATAGCCCACAAATTCTGTGCCATTTTTGAATTTATTTGGTAAGTAGTGGCTATTCGGACATTATTCATATATGCGAGCGCGACGATCGCGTACTCGCGCGACAGTCGCTTTTGGTTAGGACGCAGCTTAAGTCGAAATGAGATAACATGAGATTTGGAAACGGATTTGAAAAAAAAGCCTTTCAGAATCCAGGGATTAAAAAAGAATCATACACAAGTATTACCTTAAGAATGTTACATAAATACACCACATCCCGTTCCATAGTAGGTAAAAATAAAAATAAGGAATAAAGACAACATCCAGAAAGTTTAACACCATTCGAAACTTCGCGTCCCCCGGGTTACTTGTTTGACAGTTTGTTTTAACTTAAAACCTTATAAATAGTGTCTCCCGGTGGAGGAAATTTTAGGATTCCATTATTTTTGCAGACTTGCTCATGATCGTAAGCGTTCTCCATGGGGTAATGTTGGACAGGTTGGAGAGCTGTGATTTGTTTAAGATCTTTTTAAGTAGGTATTGTATGGGTGTGGGTGAGGTAGTGACGAAAGTATTTTAGTAGATAATTTTCTTTTAAGTAAGCGGAGACCTGCAATATCTGCCTTTTTAATTCGAAAGTTTTGCATTCCGTTAATAACCAGTTTATTGAGAATTCGAATTTGACTCAAAAATTCAAATTTCAAAAGTCATTTATTCGAACTAGGCTGAGAATCAGCACTTTTCGAACGTCAATTACATAAGACAGTCCCCCAAAACGCCCACCCTTCACCACTTCGTAGTGCGTAAGCTGGGAAGAAGAAGTGGCGCAACAAACTCCCCAGCAGCACAGCTGTCTGTTCAGTTAGAAGAACAAATAAAAAAGATTCTATATAATAATATTGAAAATAATTTACATTACGCAACACAAAACATAATTTAAATTATTAGCCATATGCTAGCTAGCACTAAAATGGAAAGACTGATCTTTATTTTATTTATCAACCTGCTTTTTAATGTAGGTCATTAGGCCATAACTCATCTAAAAAAAAATAGGTAAAATAAAGGCTTGTGCAGACCAGCGCGACTCAAACAATGCAATTTCTAAGAAAACTGTATGGTATAACAATAACCAGCGTCGCGTCGCGCGACAAGTCGCGCTGGTCTGCACAAGCCTTTAAAGTTATAAAAATTAAAACCCAAATAGGACATAAAAGTGAACTAAAAAGGATATAAACAAGACATCACAGAGAGAAAAATAAAAATCCGGAGTCACACGTGACGGAAAATTCACATAAATTGACGCACATTTTTAATGTGACGTCACATATCTATAGCCTGCAGACGACCAAGACGCTTCCAACGATACCTCATTTGTCAAATTATGATGATTAGTTTAGAAGTTAGAAGGGAACAGATGAACATACATACATACCGGTCAAAATCATAACCCTCCTTTTTGCTTCGCTGTAGTCGGGTAGGTAAAAACATACTATCTTTGTCTTTCATTCCACAATCAAAAGCAACATCTTTTCTAATCTATCACAAAGAAGAAAAACAATTCCTTTCTAATAAATACCAACGTGTATAAAATTGAAGTCACAATAGTTATGCAGGAAGACCATTACAGGCAGCCCTGGTTCGAGGCAGCCCGGGGGAAATCAGAGGCGACAGTAATTATATGTTTTATGTTTTTTCTGCAGCATCTGATGGCGCATCAGTACTTCTTGTACTTATCCGGCTTTATGGGCACCATGAGTGTCTATAAACTTGTGATTGTGATGAATCGATTTATGACACTATTATTTCACTTTTAGTTTATTTTTGCTGAAAAGGAACTTTAATATTGGTCTATTTGGCTGGGGAAATAAAAAAGGCCACCGATTTTTTTGTAAAATTGTATTATTATCGATATTAAAATTAGCACTATTTATTACTTACATATCACTGAAATTACATATGCTAAGTTAAAGTTAAGATCACATTCGACGTTCAACGTCAAAATCATTTTCAAAATATCACGAACGTCTAGTTATCGGAAACTGATTGGGTTTCAGCGTCGATCTACGTTGAGGATCAAATTCCAAATCATTTCGTGAATCGGGGACTTTGCTACCTTGTTCGATTCTATCATTATATCTGAATCGAAGGGCCCCCATCTTGTGGGATGCTGACGCGATTATGGACGCTGCGACGTATGACGGATGTGGCAGATCCGGGATTTGAGAAACGTAATAATCTCGCAGTTTCTGTCGCTCGTTGACAATGGAGGTCTCACTCAATTCTGTCACCGCCGTGTCGAATGTCTCTTCGGTAGACGTATCTTCAAATGTTTCACAGGACATGTCAGAGATTGCAACTCGGTGTTGGTAATATGACATTCGCAGGTGAGAATAATCGTCGATGTAGCCAAATGAACTGTCGATGCTTTGCTCTGATCGCGACGTCGATTGAGAAATTTCATTTTTCTTAGCACTCATTTTTATCGCTGATCCAGGATTTGCACACAGGATAATCTACAGAATAGCTTGGAACGACGCACAGATTTATAATGGCAATGATGTTTCTTTCGAGCGTAAGAAGGTATGGATAAGTATATTGGAAGGTAGGAAAATAAATTAAGAGTAGTGCACAAAATGACAGCGACCCACATAAATACATTATAAAATTCATTCGTGACGTAATCCGTTGCGAGTAGGAATACGAAGTATTCGAGAGTAAATAGGTCTCTAGAATTAAATTCTGAAATATTGATGGAAAATACGAAATAGGTGAGCGGAGCATTTTCATGTCACTGCACCCGTGCGTGGGAGGCGAATGTATTAATATTTTCAAAGATATTGAAACGGATTAATATAGACTTAGCATTACAGATAAAGTATTTATGTACTTATTTCCAAAGATGGCTAACGGGGGTTGTACATTATATACTAGATCAATCCTTTCTTATCCCTTTATGTCTGTAGCTTGTTTTAGAAATTGTTAAATGTCGTTAAGCTTTGAGCTATCGCCACGCCTTCTTGTTATTTTAGTGTAAGGTGCCTAATTACTTTTTGAATTCTTCGGAATTATAATAATAACTAAAATATTGATTATGAAATACAATAATTAATATCGTAACACCGAATATTTAGTTCTAGATGTAAAAAAAAGAATTTGGAAACTTTCCAAATGCCTTTTATACACCTAAAACGGTTACAACATCAAATTCAGTGTTATAATTGCAATTCATTATTAATATTCTAGTTCGCTAGTTAGCCAAATTTCATATTTCCATACAGTAATATTCTCAAATTAATCAAAACAGCGAAATATTTTACATCTATTTGCGACGTTGCCCACTTTCAGAGTAAACGCTCTTAAGGCGCGGACTGACTACGATTTTAAACGCTACAGCTGCACTCACACAACTTCGTCTGCGCGCTGTACGGTAGCCCGACGACTAAATTATGACCGCAATATCTATTTTCACAATTACAGAGCATTAAATAAGGTTGAAAATCGAATACATATTTGGGTTGACGATGTGAGTAAGCTGCGAATGGGCATATACTTTACGGGTTTTATTAAGATTATTCAGAATATACACATTGAATTAAATAATTGTCTGGTTAAAGTTATAAAATAATGTTTATTCTATTGAACTCTTAAAAAGAAAAAGTTGTTATCGCTGAAACTACGGAGATGTTTGATGCCAAAGTTTATTTTTCTGAAGTATTTTTTATTGGGAATATCAAACTATTTTCTACTATTCTATTCGGTTAAAGTCCACTGTATTTTTTGCGTTGTATATTTTAATTGCGTTACGTCATACTCGACTATCCAAGAAACCAGTTTTTTGTAAATATTGAGGTAACACCGCGCCTTAATCATTATTGCCGAGCGTGCTCGTCCGTGCGAGGCTGCACATCGTTTTGGCTTGGCATATCCCTGCACATAGGCTTACCCCATCTCAGTGTCACTGTCTTTAAACTTTTGACAACCTTGGGAACCTCTTCTGCCTAGTTGCAGAAGTGCAAGCCGCAACGTTAACAACATTATGCAGATAGGGCCAAAAACGGTCATTCATTTCCTGAATTCCCAGCAATTCATTAGCAATTCCTCAAATTATCGTGAAATAGTGACACATTAGCTGAATACTACCTCAATTCAATTCATATCTGTATCAGATATGAATAGATAAAATATATATTATATTATATTAATATTTCTTTATTTCATTTTGATTGCTTATTATTTACATTTTTAAATATTTTTATAAAAACCATACAAAATCATTTAAAAATATAAAAAATAGTGGCCCATCGGCATCAGGAACACGGTTCAAGGTGCCGGTGGTCAGGGCTCTAGAGAGAGGAACCTCCTCACGATGCATGCCGTGTCTAGGAGTACTGCTTTCTGAATCAAGCCCTTGACCTAGCCGCGCAATGAGAGCCTCCTGAGGTGTTGGTCGAGGCTCTCCGCTATTAGGCCATTTACTGTTACGATTATCGGTACAATGATTGCAGAGTTCATGTCCCACATGTCGACAACCTCGTGTGCTAAGTCGAGATACTTGATTTTTTTATCTTTCTCCACTTTCACGTGATTCTCGTCATGAGGAACAGCGATATCAACAATCATTGCACGGCGCTCTCGTCGATCTATCACCACAATATCAGGCTTATTGGCTACAATAGTCCTGTCAGTGATGATAGATCGATCCCAATACAATGTGGCGTGACCATTCTCGAGAACTGGGTCGGGCACATACCTGTAGTATGGTACTTCTGACTCAACAAGGTTGTATTGGAAGGCAAGTTGCTGGTGGATAATCCTAGCCACTAGATTGTGTCTATGCAAGTATTCGCCGTTAGCAAGACGAGAACAACCGGAAACAATATGTCTAATTGATTCACCGGGACGGTGGCATGCCCGACAGATGTCAACCGTACCGTCCTTGACAATGTATTTCCGGTAATTATTCGTCATGATAACTTCATCCATAATCGCACAGAAAAAACCTTCGGTTTCCCCGAAGAGATCGCCGAAACGCAGCCAGGATACAGATGCCAAAAAGTCTACATCAGGCCCATGGAGGGCCCGGAAAAATCGTCCGTGAAGCTCTTTGCCTTGCCAGACTTCCTTACGATCGTTAGTATCAAGTACTGCAGGTTTGCGCCAGTTCTCTTTCGCCAAGGAGAGTGGGGTGAGGCCCTTGTCCACTGCGACCACATCTCGGTGCATCTCCACGTCAGTTTGAAGGAAATATTCCCTGAGACTGCAAATCTCGCGGTTGTGGAGGGTTTTAGCATTTATAAAACCTCGACCCCCACACTTCCGCGGGATGTACAGTCTCATCACTGATGACCGTGGGTGATGCATCCGATAAGCTGCCAGCAATGACTGACCGCCGAAGCTGAAGATTCAAGGCTAAGCAGAACCAAAGCGGATTCAAACTATGGCCCTGGAATATTCCCCGTTCAATCCTGACCGGTTCATCGATCCCCCGGGTCTGTCGACATCCTGGATAGAGAAGGACCGTCCTCCACTGTCCCATACATGACATCAAGAAGGTGCGTAGAGTTGCGTCTATTTTGTACAACTCCAGCACCAAGCTCCAGCTCCGGTCCTGGGGATTTCCAGTTAGACACGGGCGACATCCAGAGGACTAATGATAATAGCGTCCATTTCTGGTATTGAATCACACGCCTGCTCAACAACACGCATCCAATCACCTTCAGTGTGACTGACGGGCACCAACCAAATGCTGCGCCAAAAAGCACTCATCGCATCATTATTCGGTGGATGCGCGTCAGTCACAACCTGAGTGGGAATGGGTCGTTCCCATGCTCTATATACCCACCTTTCATCGCTCTGGAACATGCGGTTCTGAGTGTACCGGTCCACTCTTCGCCTATACCGACGGATACGGTTTGCCCATGCATAAACTTTCTACTTCAGGAAGTCGATGCGCTCTGTGACACGGGTATATATTCTCGAGGAATAATATTAGTTCCCGAGAATGCCCGTCTCACAAAGCGCTGAAGCAGATGAGCTTCCCGATGAGTACCCTGGCCTCATTAATACGACGCTCAATCCTGCACTGCCAGGCTGGCGCAGCAGGTTTCGGTCGTACAGCTCGGTCAGTGTTTGGAAATTTGACACGAGCTATACGACATGCTGCAACAGCCGTGCAATACAAGATTGAGTGTGTATCGCAAAGGTCTGCACTGCTTTCAATACAATTTGGTAACAGCGCATCCAGGGCATACACCACTGCTCTGTTTATTTTATTCATGAGCAAACGTGGTAGCCGTGGTCTAAGGTCATGTGCTATGAACCGGTACTCACGGATCGCATCCTCCAGTGCGCTCCTTAATTTTACATAGCAATTTCACTTTGCATAGGTTATCTGCAGATCCAGCCCTGACATCCTCCTCCTCATCATGCTGGTTTGCCCATAGTGGAAATTCGGCGGGCGCATGCACGACATTCTGGGGTGGGGGAGGGTTACTAGCAGAGCTATTCTGCATTTCCGAGCGTAGCCGATCAAGTGTGGCGTTATCTAATCTGTGATTGTTTAGAATGACGCGCACTTGATCCGACAATCGTTGGGCCGAGACGTTGACGGCAGGTTCAAGCACCTGAAACAGAGAGAGCATCCGACCTCGGTACACTGTAAGGTTTATTCCTCCCTCGGTAGCCCCATAATATGCGCGTATCACATTTTCATTCGTGGACTGGGTCCAACGCATGCGCGACACAATTCCACCGGCAGCGGGGACCCTGTTTGGGGCCTGTTGGCTTCGTGGTCCCAAGCCCGCTGGTGGCCGGCCTCTCCCCTGCCGACATACAGGTGTTGGCGACGTCGGCGGGGAAAAATACTCGTTGCTCGAGCTCGACGCAACTACCGCGGCCGGTGTCGTCACAGCCCCCACGGTGGTGGGGCTGGGAATCGGCGGCGGCGAGGCGGAGCTGAGCGACGAGTCCGGAGGTGGTAGGCGTGCTCGTCTCGTTGCTGATCTAGTCAACATAGCTATTTGGTTGATGAAAAGTGCTGATTCTCAGCCTATTTTGAATAAATGACTTTTGAATTTTGAATTTTTTCATCATTTTGATAATTCTTTGCTTTTTTTTCATTTTGTGGTTGCTTATTGTATTTTTAATGTTGTTCTGTTATTTTTGAAGGTTTTACTATGTTTTTCGTACTTTCTGAAACTAAATGCGGCTGAATGAATACATAATTACGGAAAATAAATGATATGAAAAATCTGACGTTTGTTGTCTTGCCAGTGTTGCCAGGATTATTATCAGGAGGTATTAGTAATATTATTATTACTAATACCACATCATCATCATATCATATCATTTATTATTTATTACTTTTATTTTTATTATTTTATTTGGTGTAAATATTGCCATATGAAATGAATCGCTTTTAGCAGAATTGCTATAGTGGCCGTTTTAGACCCCCAGATCAATAAAAAGTAACTTAAAAAAAAAACACGTAAGATAAATGCATTATCTCACATGACAACTTGAGAAACATCTAGGATATTTTAATCTTATCATTGACTATATAAAGCCTGGCTACCTTTTGGTCAGTACCACAGATTTGAGGAAACGATACCAGAATGATGAAGCAAGCATTAGTTGTTCTCGCTCTGGTGGGGCTCGCCTTCTCGGCTCCTCAGCCCAGGAGGTTGTTCCACGAGCATGTTGAGGAGTTCCTGGACATCATCATGGAGGATGCTGGCCATGAGATGGAGCACCTGATGGAACATTACATCGAGTACGACGAGTTCTGGCAAGCTCTGGAGTACTTGAGGACCAACAACTTCAAGGACCTCGTTTACGAGATGGAATCGTTGCCTGAATTCGTAGCTGTGAGTATCTATGACTTGTTCTTAGATCTTACGTAGGAAAATAGACCAATAGTTACAGCTAAGTGCATAGTGATAGCCGTTAACACTGATTTAAGGCAGTTACATAACAATATTTTTTCGAGTATACTGATTTGTTTTTATACTACTTATACGTACTTTGGAAACTTAAGTTGAACTTTCTCATGTGTCTAGTTTGTGTGGTGCATCTGGCCGTCATCATCATTGGCACCCTTATTCCACCCACTGCTGAGTATAGGCCTCCTGAGCTCGGGGCTGGATGTAAAATACGGTATTCAGCTGCATCCCCATATTAATTGTGATATTTTTGTTAACAGGTGATCGAATTCTTGGAAAATGACAACATTGACATCCACTACTTCATTGACTGGATCAACAACCTGATCGGTAAGTGTTATTAGTATAAAAACAATGTTCTAGCTGTCACTTATGTACGAGTTCTATGCATGGTTTCTTCGCAGAAATTTCCTTAATATTTTACTAAGAAACTGTTCATCCTTACAGAAAACATCGAAAGGAGCAGGATCAAGCGTCAATCCACCAGCGGCAAGGACCTCGCCTCCTTTGTCAGGGACTGCATCGCCGCCTTCCCCAAAGAAAAGCTCCAGGCCCTCTTCGACCAGAAGATCTCAGAAGATGAGGAATTCAAGACCGCTGTTGATAACCTGAAAAGCGAAGAGTGGGATGCAGTTTTCGGTGCCCTCTGGGAAAGCGAAGTCTTTAAAGCTGGGGTGCAGACCCTTGCCGATAACGGAATTGAAATTGGCGTATTTCTGGAGCAAATCATTGCCATTTTTGGACAAAACTAAGTTCTTAATAGTGAATCTAATTTATATGTAAAAACGTCGTAAATATTATACTTTTTATTAAAACTTTATGCACAAGTAAAAAAAAATCTGCACAAAGGCGGACTTAATGCCTGAGGCATTTTATACCAGTCAACCTTAGGGTGATGCAGAAACAAAACATGGCAGGTGCAACATATTTATAGATAACTCGAAAAATAATAAATACTACTAAATAGATACATATATATAAACAAAATAAACTTAGGAGAAATAACGATAGGTAGAGGAGAGAAAACGAATCCAGCAAATCAGCGCTGGGATGATTTTGTCAACTTCTTATGAATATGCTCACCTTCTTATTATTAATCAAGTAGAAACAGCCAAATTCCTCGGTTTAAAAATTGACAGTAGAATCAATTGGAAATGTCACACAGAAGACCTTTGTACAAAAATAAGTAGTTTATCTTTTGCGATGTACAAACTGGCACCAACAGTGAATAGAAACGCATTATTCATGGCGTATTATGGACTTGTTGAATCGGTGCTTAGATATGGTCTAATATTTTGGGGTAATTCGACAAACACCGACATGGTGTTTAAAAGGCAGAAGCGGTGTATTCGGGCTATGTTTAAGATCAAAAATACCGACAGCTGTCATCCAATGTTTATAAAATACCATATACTGACACTTCCGTCACTATACATCTTGGAAATAGCTTTATTTGTTAGAAGCAATCCTCACTGGTTTCCTCTTTTGTCGGACAATGTCACTAGAAATAGACGTACTAAATATAAGAACTTCTTACAGCCTCACTCTGCGAAAACAGCACTCCTTCATAAAAGCGTGTTTTGTATGGCACCATTAATATATAATAAGATTCCAGAGATTATTAAAAATTTAAACCAGCCAAACTTATTCAAGAGAGAACTTAAGAAGTTACTTACTGAAAAATGTTACTATTGTGTCAAAGATTTTTTAAATGATAGTTTCTAATCTGTTTGTGTTATATTTAAATTTTGTTATGCATATTTTGTTTTTTTGTATTTTTAATTTTTTCTCTCTTTCATGATTGTGTTGTATTGCAAGTGGCAATAATTTATTTTGTACGCCAATGATGGCAAAACATGTTGCAACTCACAGATTTTCACTTTACATCCACATTTGCATTTATATGTATAATGTTACACATGCTTACAAATAAATATATCTTTATCTTTATCTTTATCTTTATCTTCACTTTAAAAGATTATTTTTTACGAGCTTAACATAGTCATATTTTTATTATTTGTGATTATAAAGTTATCATCGAGAAATAAATTTTAATTATAACAATAAACTCAGTTTTTTTTTATTGATGTTAAGCTGTGCCACGCAGTAACTTAACGCGCTTACTCACTTTGTAAGAGCCGATGCACAGGATGCCTTGCGGTGGCGGCGCGCCATCGGGACGGTGTCGCTGCGGCGTCCTACATACAAATATCCATAGTATCCCACACGGTGCGTTCCGGCGTCACTCCACCGTGTGACCGCCAATGCAGGGAAATCTTTGCGGTTCGGTGCCGCAACGTATCGTGGGAACAGGCTCTAACCCTTTGCAAAGTGACTGCGACTGTGACTAATACTGCAACAAAACCCCTGTTTTGTTGCGTTATTAGTTGCAGTCAAAGAACTTTTGTCCTTTTGGTCAATCAATCGACTCAGTCAATCCACTCATGGACATAAACCATTCCTAAATTGCGTCACTGTAGCCGGTATTCTGCCTTTCGCATTCAGTTATGCTACTTATGAAGTTTGAGTTCAGCGACACGATGACTGACTCATTCGTCAGATATGAGATTTGAGTGGACCTGCCACTCAAATCTGTGTAGTTATTTCTATTGAAATCAAGTGGCTGTTTGGATGGACCACATTTTATTAACACCACAATTAATATCACAACGACTTATTCTCCTTGACGGAACAGTTTGTAGTGACAGATTTTAAACGTTTTTACTAGAAACAACGAACTTTAACTTTTAAAGTTGTCATTAATTAAAAATCTTCCATTAACTTGTTTAACATCTGAATCGATTTGAACGGTTTTTTGATGAAATTAAATGAAATCCTTAGCGTTAAAGATCAATACTCAATACTCAATACTTTATTTGCATTCCACAATGTGTACTTAGGTGGTAAATTAAAATTATATGTGATCATTATGGACCCGAACCCCGTCGGGCACAGCAAAATAGTAGGAGAGATGAAGCTTTGAAAAAATCAACTTAAATTATCAGTCTTCTGAACAAAATTCAATATTATTATATTTACATAAATAGTTTACTGTACTTATTAATATTTATTAGATTATGTTAGCATTTATATTTTATCGTTTAAATATTCGTTTATACTATAATAGCATTTAGTTATGAAACATTGTTTTAGTTTTTTTTATAAATATATATAATGATATTTATTCCTTCCACTTCAATAATTGGGAACAATGAAACAAAGACGTAATTGCGTTTCTCTGTAAAAAAAAAAGATTTTTTTAAAAGATGTTCCCACAACATCTAATTACATCATCCTTTAATTATTTATTTACCTGTAAAAACAAAAGAAACAACATTTAAAGCCTTTATTTCAGGTCTTGTTATTTCTTTAGGAAAAGCTTATAGTCACTAACAATCTTTATTCTTCCATTGAATGTGTCAAATGTCAGTGTCACAACATCTGTCAAGTGTCAGTCACCTCTACGACTGTTAGGCGTTGTAGCGTCAATCGATAACGCGGTAAATTCAATTTCAAGAAGAGCGACGACACAAGTACATCAGTGTCGTGATTTTCTTTACATCTCCCCCCTTGGGAAGAAACAATCGCAAGCGATTGTTCATTCACCAACCAACACTGGTGATAGTTTTGTAATGTGATAGAGGTTTGATTCAGTTTTCTTGTGTCCGGTGTTAACTTCATAGATTGTATTGGAAATCTTCTCCAGAATCCTGTACGGTCCAATCCTTAATTCATCCATCTTCTTTCTGTTTAATCGATTTCCATTTTCCACGTAGACTCGGTCTCCCTTTTTTAATTTATATTCATCCCTATGCAGGTCGAATATTTTTTTATTATAATTGTGTGATTTTATTGTGTTTTTAAAGGCTAGTTTTCTATCACTTTTCAGATCTCCTTTTGAGCATCTTGTTTTCAATTCTGGTGGTAGAATGTTAACATTTTCGCCTTCCAAAAGGTATTTTGGAGCAAACTTCGTGACTGTGTGCTCTGTTTGATTATATTTTTCTACACATTTCTGTGCAATAGTTGTCCATGCTATTTTCTTATCGTTTTCATTTATTTTACATCTTATTTTATTCACTAAAGTTTGATTTAGCCTTTCATTAAGGCCATTTGAAAATGGTGCATCAACAGCAGTGAAAACTATTTTTATGTTTTTCTTCTTTAAAAAATCCTTATATTCTTTGGAATTTATGCCAGGGTATTGGTCCGTTAATACCATATCAATATTATAGCTGTGTGCCACATTTTGTGTTCGTTTGATAAAATCATTTGAATTTTGATTTTTTGATGTGTAAATATAAGCATATCTTGTAAAATGGTCAACTAAAAGATGTAAGTACTTTTTTGTTGACCGAGATCCTCCGAAGCCTCCAATGGTATCAATAGATACAATTTCAAATGGACGTGTTGCTGGGCCCAAATGTGACATTAAGCCGTATTTTGGCTTCCTTCTTGACTTGTTTTTGATACAAGTTTCACACTCTTCACAAATTTGTTTAATGTTTGCGATGATATTATTTGCTGTGTAGAATGGTGTTATTTTATTGTCATTTGGGTTATTCCAATGTGGCAGTAAGTATAGTGGAATTTTTTTATTAGCGTTTTGCTAAGTTCTTCTGATAGTAATTTTTTTTTCTTGTTTTATAATTTTTGTAGTAAATTTCATTCTCCAATGTAAGTTTGGTTTTCCCATTTTGTAGTTCTTGATTCGTGTCTTGGTCGTTTTTTATTTCTTCTAGGCTTATCAAATTTACTACTTTTAAAAAGTCATCAGTATTGATTTTTATTTTTTCAGATTATCACCTCTACGACTGTTAGGCGTTGTAGCGTCAATCGATAACGCGGTAAATTCAATTTTAAGAAGAGCGACGACACAAGTACATCAGTGTCGTGATTTTCTTTACACATATTCAATTTATCTTCTTTTTTTATTAATTCTGGAAATTGGTTATATATTTTTATGGACATAAGCCCTATGTAGGGCTTGTAGAATGTATTTTAAGCCGAGAAGTTGGAATGTTTAATCTTGATTTATGTCGGAGTGTGTAACGTGATTATATATCTTCGCGTTTGTATAAAATTCTTGATACTTACGAACAAATTTGCAAATATGTAGGTATATACTGGAGAGGGTTAATATATTATAATTTTGGAAGTGAGGTTTACAGCTGTCAGTTTGGTCGATATTTACTAGGATTCTAACTAATTTATTTTGAAGGGTGAAGAGTGTTGGTGCATCCGTGCTATTTCCCCAAAGGGTAACGCCGTAGCTCAGCCATGCACAAGCATACGCATAGTAGGTGGTGAGTGCTGTCTGAAGATTGGTGGTTTTTTTTATTTCACGGAGAGCATATGAAAATCTTGAAATTATAGATCTAAGGTTTTGTATGTGTATTTTCCAGTTTATATGAGTATCCAAATTTAGTCCAAGCAAGATAAATTCCTTAACAATTTCTAGTTTTGAGCCATTTAAAGTAAAATCTATATTTAGGGGTAGTTTTTGATGGGGATGAAAAGTAATAAGTTTCGTGTTAGAGTAGTTTATTTCAAGGTTGTGTGCGTTCATCCAGGTGATAGTTTTGGTGAGTATTGAATTTAGTT
This sequence comes from Agrochola lota, assembly GCA_947364205.1. Lineage (NCBI taxonomy): Eukaryota > Metazoa > Arthropoda > Insecta > Lepidoptera > Noctuidae > Agrochola > Agrochola lota. Next base: position 9,794,812 of record OX376235.1, on the reverse strand, counting down.
CTGTATTTAAATTTAGGTTGTTCTGACATGAGACTAGAAGAGTAATGTCATGCGCGAGTGGATCCGCGATCCATTACGTAATGGGGTACTAATGTTTGTGTTTGTGCAAATAGGAACATTGTCACATATGTTGAAACTTACGGTTTGTCATTATCAAAACAGTGGCCTATTTTTAGAAAGATATTTTTAAATTTTATTTTGACTTTTCTAGTCCCTATTGTTTTGACTCTTGTCTTTTGTTGTCAATGCTTGACTGTGCATCTGGGTGCACCTGTTTTTCACTCCTAAAAACCTACCATCCTTCTTCTGCGAATCTGTATGGGCTTCTAAAAGCCCACACTATACAAACTCCATCAATTTATACAAGATACTTTTATCATGGATGGTGCGATCTGACCATTACAGCATTAGCTTCCTTCGCCCCCCTGGCGACGCCCTTGATGATTGACGATTGGTCTGCAACCATTACGTCCTGCCCTCTGTGACGACTGGTGACACGTTTGTACTGGTGGTCGGGTTGGTCTACTAAATTAAGGACACTGCGCGCTATGGATCGACGGGATACTCAGAGTTTCATTGAGGAAAAAATCCGGAATAGAACCGAAGTCTTAATACTTGGCCATTGGAGTAGACCAGTACTTAAGTTGTGAAGACCACATGCAGATGTGGTCTTCACCGTACTGGTCTACGGTGTGTAGAACCGAAGTCTTAATACTAGGCCATTGGAGTAGACCGGTACTTAAGTTGTGAAGACCTCATCTGCAAGCGTAACGCGATACACCTCTCAGGTAGATAGAGCGACGACCTTACAAAGGCGAAGGAAAGAAGATTAATTATTACTGAAGAAAAAAAAACGATTAATATTAATACATAGCACCATAGGAAATATAGCCACGGTTTCTACTGAAAATTCTTAGGCGTACGTTAGTCAAAGTTTTTATAATAATTATTGTCAATTTCTTGTCACAATCTTTGCCAAACTAAGCATCTCGCTAACTGGTAATAGTAACACGGAAAAACTACATCTCAAGTACTAAGATAAATATATTATCTGACATGACAACTTGAAGAAGATCGGGATATTTTATCTTATCGTTTACTATAAAACCTCTCGCCGCGAATCTTTCTGCACCACAGAATTCAGGAAACGATACCAGAATGATGAAGCAAGCATTAGTTGTTCTCGCTCTGGTGGGGCTCGCCTTCTCGGCTCCTCAGCCCAGGAAGTTGTTCCACGAGCATGTTGAGGAGTTCCTGGACATCATCATGGAGGATGCTGGCCATGAGATCAAGCACCTGATGGAACATTACATCGAGTACGACGAGTTCTGGCAAGCTCTGGAGTACTTGAGGACCAACAACTTCAAGGACCTCGTTTACGAGATGGAATCGTTGCCTGAATTCGTAGCTGTGAGTATTATTCATTATGTTTAGGGATGACAGACACACCAACAGGTTTATACTGACTAGTTATAAACAAATGTGACAACATTGTTTTTGTTGAGTTTGCCGATATAATTGAACTGTCTAATGTGCCTGGTTACTCATCTCATTAATACTTTCGACTACACCCACTCTTCATAGAACTCATACGTCATGCCGCCATACATATTGGAAGTGAACCCTCCGGGAGGGTTGCCGGCATTACGTTTGTGCTAAAGTTAACCATCGCGGACGGTCAATTATATAGGATAGATAGGTTTAAAATCGTGTTATAAAACACTGTACAACGAAGTAAAATAGTATTTTCAGGGGATCTTTTAAATGTTTAGTGAATATTTGTAACAGTGGACAAAAAAAAAATATAATGCTTGGATTTTAAAACCAACGCATATACTAACAAGTCTTGTTAAAATATACATCAGATTTTATTTTCACGGTTTTTTATTGTTGTATTCGAAAAGAAAAACCAAAATTTAAAATGAGCGCTCCGCGAGGGCTTCCGGGATCCCATATGCGACTAAGTGAACTCTCCAGGAGGGTTCCCTGCACTGAACATGGCTGTTTTTAGACGTTATTTTTGTGTTCTTACCTCACTTTTACTATCTCATTACAATTTGGTTTTCTGTTATTAACAGGTGGTCGATTTCTTGGAAAATGACAACATCGACATCCACTACTTCATTGACTGGCTCAACACCATGATTGGTAAGTAATTGTAGAATATCTGTATAGCAAAAAAAAAAACTTCTTGAATTACAAATTCACAACGGTGAAACATTGAACATGTCTTGTTTTGTTTTATTAAACATGTGATTATATACTTATATTTATATTTACAGAAAACGTCGAGAGGCAGAGGACCGTACGTCATACCCTCAGCGGTAAAGACTTCAACTCCTTCATCAAGGACTCTATCGCCGAATTCCCCAAGAACAAGCTGATGGCCCTCTTCGACCAGAAGATGTCAGAAGATGCAGAGTTCAGTTCCGCTATTCTGAACCTACAAAGTGAAGAGTGGGACGTAACCTTCAGTGCTCTCTGGGCAAGCGAGGTCTTCCAAGCCGAAGTCAAGATCCTCGCCGAAAACGGCATTGAAATCGGCGTGTTATTGGACGAAATCATCGCCGTTTTCGGACAGAACTAAAGCACAGAATAGTGTATTGTACAAGAGCGTCGTCAATATTACACATTTTACGAGCTAAAATAAAGTCATATTTGAGTATGATTGAATAACAAACAACAACAAATATTTTTTATTATAGTTGTCACCAAACAAAGTTGTTTAATTGATCCGTTAAGACCCAGAGTGCCCTGAGTGGTTAGCATGCATGTTCTGTGCTGAGCTCACGCAACGCGTCGTACGTCCAGCCAGTAATAGGACTTGCCCATCTAGGTGCGATGTCTCAAATTAGACGCATTTTATATTATATTTCAATAATATAATATATATAATAATTCTTATTAATTTATTATACATAAAACAAAAGGTATTATAATAAAAAAACGTATTCTAAAAGTTAAATACTTAAATTATCTTTAAAATGGTGAAGATTTCAGAAAAATATGCTTGATAGTTTTTGTATGATTCTCATTCAGTTTTTTATCCCTGTTAGACATAACTTTACAAATTAATTACACTATGTGTTACTTTAAACATAATCTAAAATATTTACAGATTAAGTTATTAATAAAATGCTCTAATTAAACATATTTTTTTTTCATATCATTAACACTACTCTTTTAGACGTGATCTTCAGTATAAAATAAATAAAAGTCGGTTAGTGTCGCCTTAACCTGTGGAACGCGGTTTAGAGGGGTTTTTTTGCGTTATTATTAAATCAGTTTGGTAGTGGAGCCCAGAGGGTTTTTGAGCAAGCATAAGCAGCTATCAACTTTTTGCCCTGTATAATATCCTTGGTCAAAAACCCTTTGGGCGGGCACCCAGAGGCAGAGGGTTCTGGTAGAGGACTACCAGTTGCAGTCAAGCAACTGCTGTTGTTTTGGTACCACGTCATAAGTAGTGATATGTCATTAATTTCACCAGTGCCTGTTAAAATCGCTTTTACAATATCCTAATAATAATAATATATAAATATCCAAAGTCCTAGAATATTTTCTCCAAAATCAACTCATGCGAATATATTGACCGAATGTTATATCAACGTCACACACATAATATGCTGTGTTTAAATTCAAATGGTTGATGTTTCTCGATAGGTACTGCTGTCATACAAATATAAGTTATATGATTTGGTTTCATTATCAGGATTAGCGAAGTACCAGTTACAAAAAATAAAATAAAATATTTTAAAGAAATAAAGTGACACTATGAATATAGCACACTTCAAATCAAATAATGAACATACAAAGTGCGTTGTGTAAAATCATAACCCTCCTTGATACTTCGTCATAGTCGGGTAAATAGTTGTGTAACTATGACTAACATGGAGGTTTACAACTTCCTACTAATAAATATTACATACTTAGACGTAATCGCATCGGTGGAGGAGCTCGTGGCTAAGTAACAACAGCCGCACGGGTCGATCAATCAGGTTAAGCTACGTTTGCCGGGGTTGGTCAGTGGATGGGTGACCATCTTTACATACCGAGAATCCTTCGTGCCTCGGAAAGCACGTTAATCCGTTGGTCCCGGCTGTTATTCGTGGATCTTTGACAGTCGTTACGAGTCGTCAGAAGCCCGAAAGTCTGACACCAGTCTCACCAAGGGGTATCGTATTACCCACTTACTGGGTTGAGGAGGTCAGGTAGGCGGGCGCTCCATGTAAAATACTGGTATTCAGCTGCATCCGGTTAGACTGGAAGCCGACCCCAACATAGTTGGGAAAAGGCTAGGTAGATTGATTGCTTAGACGCAATCAATAACAATGATTCTCATAAATATTATCTACATACAAGAAACAAAATAAGAAATAGCAACAGTTTGACTAATTTACAGACAGTCAATTGTTTACAGATAGTCATCTATCATCCATTGAACCGTTTCTTTATTTACAAACATGAACATTGCACTTGTCAACATCTTTTTAGATCTACATTCTCGTTTGTTGCGAATGGTCGCATTGATATTAGTGAAAAATAAATGTTATTTTATATACTCACGTCCGGTAAAAACTTATTTTTATTTTGTTCTATTACATCACGGTCGTGGAAAATGAGAAATGCATTTGTTGTTTTAGTTTCCTTATGTATTGGAGTTGTTTCCGGATTTATTGTACCCTCGAGTGTTCCAGAGGTGAGTAAAACGGCAACGTAGTTATGTTGTAAAATATTATTTAACCCAGATAATTCGTACTTACACAGTGCAAATAGTTTTGTTATGGTGTGTCTAGTTGAAACGTTTAATATATTGTGTATGTTTTCTTTTTACTTTAAGTGATCTTACTTAGTTCTTGGTCTAAATAATTTAGAATTTTGCACATTAATATAAGCTCAATAATTTACTTTAACTTTTTTTTTCTTTCATTACAGCACAGTACAGAAAAAAACAGTACCTCGAATACTGACACGAGTAAGGACGTGAAACTGGAATCAACGACGAGCTCGAAATACGCAGTACTGCCTCAAAGTCGAAGTAATATCGACGAAAAAGATCTATACGAGCATGCCACAGAGAAAAAGAATAATCAAAGTGAAAGAGCTTTTATCTATATCAACCAGAAATATAGTAAGATTCCTTTTCGGAGCAAACTCAAGAAGATGTTACCTATAGACAGTTTTGACATCCCCTACGCTTTGGTCACGGCCTCTACAACAACGAGCGACATGCAAACTCTTGGCCCGAACGCTTTTGATACTGCACCTAATTATAATTCTAAATTTCAACATTTTAATTCGGCGGACAATAGACAACGGCAAGAAATCTCATCATATTTTTCAGCCCCAAATATTTTTAGATGTAAGTTTAACGATGAGTCTAAAAAAAATGAGTTTCCAAAAGAAAAGATGCAGGTGCCAGCTACTCAAACAGTGGATGAGCGCCGGGATTACTTAGAACTTTTGAGAACACCTTTATTAAGACCTGTGAATGTTAAACAAAAAAACTATGACAATATTCAAAAAATAGGTTTGACTTCTCGCTCACCTTCTAGTATACCTTACGGAGAAAATTATATTACAAAGTATTATTTGGAAGATCAGTACGTATCTCAGGCGAAAGAAGAACCAGAGCCGCGACAAAATGAAATACGGAAAAACTACGGTTTCAACGATGCGTTCATCCGACGTCCTGCTTATCAACCCAAAGAAACAACAAAAAGAGTTGAGGATGCTAACTTTGTAGATGAGTTTATAAATGATGATGATTATCGCAGAAATTTTGAAATTAACCAAGAAGAAGATAAATTATTGGACAAATACTTAAAGGACACATTGGAAGAGGTACCATTAATAAATGTTAATGATAAAGTGCGTGGCATTGTGCCTGATTGTATTGATGACTGCGTTTTAGAACCTCGCAAAACACTTCCAAAAACCGGCGGCATTCTCATTAAACCTGATTGTCGATGTGGAAAGACCCCAAGTGTTACACAAGTAGATCCATTTGTTTCAAACGATAGGTCATTACGAGAAGAACCAGACCGCAATGTAACTCTGCCAAAATCCTCTGAAGTGGTCTTCTATGAGGAAGTGTTATCCGAAGATTCAAATATGATCAAACAAGACGATGATGTCATCAGGCCGCCTTATAGAACAAACCACACTTCATTCCACTAGTTAGGCTTTTAGATGAAGACCTATTTTTTTAATTTGCTATTTAAACATATCTTAATATGTTGTACGCGCTTATTTCATTATTTCAGTCGTATATAAAATAAAATTCTAAAAGTACAGTAGAAGAATACGCAGGTCTTGAAGCAACTATTCCACACGAAAGTGCTCGCAGTGTAGATCACGATAACGACTGCTCAAAGCTATCACGATTGCGATCTCTGCGCGCGCATCCCTCTTCTTACCGGCGTTTGTTGCTCCGAGAAATGAAATGTAAACACTGTAGAACGCCAACAGATGTCCAGATAGCCAATAGAGCTTCAGAGACATACAGACTAGCCAGAAGGGACGCCCGTCCTGTTTGTGAACCATTTTCAAAGTTTTACTTTTTAATATTAGGTTTTTTAAATGTTTTATGTTTTAGGGTGCTACACTTTTTTTGGGGCACATTCTTTTCGGCAGTATTTGTTGAACAGCAAAGCCGACCCGAAGCAATTACTACACATATTCGGCTTTCATTCGGCTCGTGCCGATCGGCATTCCCCGTCGGCCCATGTTCGGATCGAACCGACATATGCCTACATTTAATTTCGATTTTGCCGCCCAGCTATGGCCGACTCATGCCGACCCGAAAAAGTGTGTATCACGATATAAATTTGAAGTCAATTTCTATTAAAATCTTAACTAACACCAACATTTAGAAGATATTTACATTCAGTACGATAGGTACCTATTGGATTTAGCTAAATGTCAATTCCTGTGTTGATTAGTATAAGAATCAATTACTTAAAATATTAACATGACAATAATATAGTAAAATAAAGATAGTTTTTAGGCTATTACTAAGTCTCCGCTGTACGTCCGGCTGTCTGTCAGCAGGCTGTATCTCATGAACCGTAATAGGTAGACAGTTGAAATTTTCTCAATTTTCAGATTGTGTATTTTTATTGCCGCTATAACAAAAAATAGCAAAATTAAATAAAGTTAAAAATCCATACAATAAATATTTGATTTTGAAAAAAAAAAAATCTTACCCTGGCATGTCATTGTCTAGAACGCATCGAGTAGAGTACAACTGTAATTTTTATGTTTTTTATCTTAAATAATGAAGAAATATGGCGCCGTAAAAGTTAGGGACAGTTTTAGACCATTTTTGTACGAGCTCTATCGCAACAACTAAACAAGTTAGGAATTTGAAACTTTTGTACATTATGTATAATAAACTGTATTTAATCAACAAATATTAAAAATGCCGATTCATAAGGTATTTTATTTAAATATGGGGAATTTACTGCAATTGCAAAAAATAACTTTGTAATCCACAGTATCATTATAATGAAATAGAAATTTATCAACGCGATAAAAAAAAAAGATAAAATTATAAATGTAAATAAATAAATATATTAATATTTTTCGTTTAGTATTTTTACTTAAATATTGGACGCTGGTGTCCTTCGTGTGCGAGGACTCGCACTTGGCCAGTTTTTTTGTATAAATCTGCAGCTTTTTTTCATTTACCCACACTGCGAATTCAATGTTCTATCCAGTTTCTCTATTTCTGTCCGTTTCTTTTCACTATTTGTCCAGGGAGATGACTTTGCTCGGACCTCGGACATTGTTCGAAAATATTTGAGTCTTCGAATGGACGATTTGGCAAAACTTCAGATACTCAATGTTTATATTTGTACAAACATAGGAGTGTCTTAGACGACTGTGGAGCACTTTTATATCGACAAAGAGTAGGGCAATTATTTTCCCGGGTATCGTGAAATATATACTTATGGTGGATAGAGGAGGCCTGAGTCCCAGCAGTGGGAAGATAATAGGCTGATTATACTTAAGTGTGGTGAGAGAAGGTATATAGCATAGAGTAGCATTTCCTTGCAACCAGATACCAGCCAGATAACATAAAACTTTTCATCTTGCAATCTTTTTTCAAAAACTCTTCAATGGGGTAACTGATTAATTTTTAAACTGTTGTCCGTAGTTAGCAACTCTTCAACAGGTTTCGAGTTTTCAAGTTTCTCAAATCGGTGACGTCATCCTCGATGTCTGCACGTGCATAATTTATATCTTCGCTTCGCCTCGGTCCTACTGTTCGGGACGCTTTCCTTCCTGCGCCTCTCGCTCTACTTAATTATGTAGATGCAGATCATTGTTGCTATTTTCATGTTTTATTTGGGTGGAAATGACCCTCTGGAGTTTGACAGTTATTAGATGTTTGTTTATTTATTTTCGGTTTCATTATGTTATTTTTACCTGATTTTGTTGGTAAATGTTTGGGCAAAACGATGTTTTCTGAATCAAAGGGAACGATAAGTCTTGATCTCACTGCCTAACTTACAAACATGGATTTTATCAAAACTTTCGCCTGTTATCACACTAGAGCGATATGTTCAAACATGAATCTCGATTACACAGATCTGATATTAATTGCAACTGAAATAAAGATTACAATCGAGATTCATGACTGAGCATTGTTGTGGAAAAAAGCTTTTGCTTTATAGGTCGATAGTACAGTTAGGTAAATTAAAAATAAAATATAAAAATAAATTATTAATAAAATTTACACCCTACGTCAATTTTCCGTCTTATAGCCATTTCTAATGACAGTTGTGATTTGAACAAACGGTTAATTTAAGTTGTAAGCTATTAGTACATTTGATTTACAATTAAATTCCCGGCCATTAGATAAGCAGACGTACTTACGTTATCCAAAATGTATGCATTAATTACGTAGCTTCCATCAAAACTATTGCGTCGAACTTTACTTTTTTTCTTTCCTGCAGACTTGCATTAATTAAGAGCATTATTCACCTTTAAACTAAGAACATTTGAATATGAGCAGAGCCAGAAATAGCTTGTATAACATACAGCTGAGACGGAATTCAGCGGCGTGTTCTATCTTTGTGACATCGGTTGTCATCTACTCCGCTCCCCCATTTTACGAAGGGTGGCCGTGCTATTATTAAATTAGCTATCATGCCTTATACTTAGCTAGCTATGGAGTTTTTTAAATTGTGAACTTTTTAATTTATTCAAGTTAATACGTTCAGTGTCGGGAGCCCTCCAGGAGGGTTCACCTAGTCGCATATGGGATGCCGCGAGCCCTCGCGGAGGGTTTATTTTAAATGTAGACTTTTCTTTTTGAATACAGCATTATAAACCGTGAAAATAAAATCGTATGTATATTTTAACAAGAATTATTAGTATATGCGTTGGTTTTAAAATCCAAGCATTTTTTTTTTGTTTTTTGTTTGCGGTTACAAATATTCACACTAAAATTAAAAAGTTAGGGAAGCTACGTATAGCGACAAGACCCGCTGAAAACACAATTTTACTTCGTTTTACTGTGTTTTATAACACGGTTTTAAACCTAATGCCGTTGACCGTCCGCGATGGTTAACTTTAGCGCAAACGTAATGTCGGCAACCCTCCCGGAGGGTTCACTTCCAAGAGAGTTAAGCTAATTTCAAGCACTACTACTGTACATTTGTGAAGAGAAAATAAATATACTTATTTTTTCGTCTGATATTTCTCGGGACCCATGAGGTCCCGAACTTTTCTAAATCTAATATACTAAATAAGTGGGATATTCATTACTCGCTTAGCAGCATAATTGTTATTAGGTTTTCCATCAGGAATTTCTCAGTAGCAGCTCCGAGTCAGAATTTGTGCCCGGTTGATGGCAATAAGCTTGCCCCCTATTAATTGGGACTTTAACATAAGTAGCGAAATGTGGTACGCCTCTACGTAACCCTTCGGAGAAGCCAGGCGTGATGTCATGTTACATAAGTAGTATAATTATAAAAAACGATTTTCTTCAAATCAAAATCGTCATCATGATGTGAATTTTCATATTATATACTGTTTATATTTCTTGTATCTTTCTGTTAACGCTATTGGATATAGTACCTGGGGGCCTAAAAAGGCCACATTAAGCAATTCCTCTAAAAGTTATTCATTTTCTGAATTCCCAGCAATTCCTCTATGGTGACACATATTTTAGCCGAATCATATTCAATTCATATCAGAATCATATATAATAATATCAGCCTATTATTGTCCCACTGCAGGGCAAAGGCCTCTTCTCATACAGAGAAGGCACGAGCATTGATCACCACGCTTGCTCAAGGAGGGTTGGCGATTTCAGACTTATATTAACTATATACGTCCTGGTTTCCTAACGATGTTTTCCTTCACCGATGTCAGTAATGTCCAAGATAAACTCAAAAAGTACATATGAATTGAAAAAGTGACATTGGTACTTGCCCGGATTTGAACCCACAACCTCGTGCATGAGACGCGAGGCCTTAACCACTGGGCCAACACGACACGATCAGAATCATATTTGGTGTAATTGCCGCATGAAAAAAATGAAGACCGTAATTTTAACGGATAATTTATCTTTACAGTTTTTATTAATCAAATGGGATTTATTTTTTATTTCTACAGAAAACTGTCAAACACATGAATTACGTAATATGAATTGAACAAAGATAATATTATGTCAGTTTGTGTCAGTTCGTGTGATTCAGAATATTATCATATTATGATTCTGCCAAAGTGGCTGTTTTAAGCCTCCAGAAAGCTGCCTTAAACATTTCAAATGTCTTGACTACAACCGTTTTATATTCCATTACATGTTCTGTTTCATCAGATACCTTACCACAATATAAGTCTGTATAACTCTCTGAAATGAGCCGCAATAGCTCAGTGTTTCAATATACGGCCGTCATACAGGATTGATTGATGCGCTCCGCTCCGCACTCGCTTTTGAAATGAGTCGATAAGAAATTCAACACTAATTTACTCCTCTATTTATTGAATACTCTCAAAATTTGCTTATAAATAGGTTTCTTAGGCTAATGGTTGTTCGATTAAGGTGATTTTAACATGGACTGGGAGCAGCTGTTTGAGAGTTACCGAAAATCAATTTGAATGGCGTGCAATAGGAGAGGCCTATGTCCAGCAGTGTAAAAGGATGACGATGATGAACATAGCTTGTTATTAAGATGTGGAGGTAAGGGAGAAGGATGCGAAAATTGCTTTATAGTTGCAGTTTATAGAAGCTAATGACTGAAATTGCTTGTTGATTACTCTCTCTCCTTCTAAGGCCCGAACTTTACCAAAGCGGAAATGTGCGGAGATGTCCGAAGCGGAGATGAGAAGAGAAGTTTTTCAGCTAGGGTGTATCCTCCGCAGTTTTGCGGAAATGTGTGCTGGCTAGAGCGGAGCAGTGTGCTGCGTCCGGCGAGCGTTGGATGTTGAGATGAACGCACATCTCTGGCCGCCGTCGCCAGCTTGCGAGGCATGGCTCACATCTCCACTTTTTACCGCCGCCCAGGCGCCCAGTTCAATCTAGGCGAGACACAGCTCACATCTCTGTTTTGATCGCGCCATACAAATATGATACATGTCCGCTCAGTGGTATCTTCTGAAGCTGAGTGGAGACGAGGTGTATGAATACCAAAATTCTATTGGTTGTTAAAATAAATCTCCTCTCCTCTCATCTCCTCTCCACTTTGGTGGAGTCCGGCCCTTGGTACCTATTTTTAATGTTAACTAACATTTGGAACTTAGGTACTGGCTCTGTAGAGTCATTTATCTGTCTCGTTGGCCTGCTGATGGTTTTGGGTTTGATACTCAGGACGAGCAAAGTTGTGGTTTTTAAGATATTCTCAGAAGCAGCACGAAGTGGGGATGTGCATGGCAAAAGGCTTATAGAGGTATGAGGAACAGGGTGTAAGTTCAATCATCCTCTATAAAAAAGGGAGGATCTTCCAAACAGACGAAAGTTGTGTCTGGTGGGCTACTGCCCGAGGATTGATGCTGGGACGTTGTATTTATGCTAGTCACGCGGTAAACACTGCTTGCGCGATGCAGAATTTTGCGTGACGTCAGTGTGATGCATAGTTCGCATGTGGCGATGTAGATGCCGCCACAGGCTCGTCCCTAATACGTGGAACTTGCCTATAACATAACTGGCAAAATGTGGGTGTACTATAAACCTTAGCTTTTTCCGCTCCCTGAAATTTTTATAAAAAGTCTACATGCTGCTAGTTGTGCCAACTTAGGGACTTAAAAAAAAATATTTGCAAGTGCGAGCGAGTTTTAGAAAAGAAAAAGCTTCGATAGTCTTCGTCTTTATAAAATTCATTTTACGTGCAAGCATAATCCTAGATCAGTATCCGGCAAGAGATTGTGTGGCCTGGTGAAGTTGCCTGGTCAATTTTATAGTATGTAGTTATCTCAATTAAATTTAAAGTACAGTGGGCGACCCAGCTTTGCTCGGGTGAAAATATAGAATGCTCATTTAATGGTTTAGGATAGTTCATACTAATTTCATACTGCCATGTTAATAGGTAACAACAAATTCCATTCTGCCATGATAGTAGATACTTACTAATCCCATGCTGACATGTCATTATTTTGCGGTAGGTAGCCATCTTGTTATAAACTTTGTGCGACCGAGCTCTGCTCGGGTGAAAATACGGAGACATAAAATTTTCCTAGATATGAGACCTAGCTAGATCGATTTTTCGCCTCAGTAAACTGGAAATATTGCAACTTTTATCGAAATCGTTAGAGCCGTTTTCGAGAACGTGATTACAAATATATATATCTATACAGGGTGGCAGGGACATCGACGCGAAAACTATTACCATGGATTCAGTACATGATTCTGAACCCCGGGGGGATTATTAAAATAAAAATCTGCTTTTTCATAGAAAAGTGCAATACTGACGCGGTCAAAATGTATGGAACGGCAGATTTTTTTAAAAATAACCGTCAAAAAGTTTCAACGCAGGGGGGTTCAGAATCATGTACTGAATTCATGGTAACAGTTTTTGCGTCGATGTCCTGACACCCTGTATATACATATACAAATATTGCTCATTTAATAGTATAGGTTGGTTGATAAGGTCCCTACGATGGGGTTGGCATATCCTTATGGATAAAAATCCCCTTCTGAAAGCGAAGAAAAAAATAAAAAACATGCAGACATGCCATGGGAAATAAGGAACAAATCACTTATTTGCAATTCAGCAGAAGTTGTGGAAATAAAGTGAATAAGATAAGTACTATCAAGCCCGTCAATGTTACGTCAAAAATATTTGTTACATGTTGTTTGTGCCATTTATTTATTTATTATAGTTAATTAAAACGGTACAACACCTTAATTATCATAGAAACATTTTTTTTAATAGTTATTTTTAATATTATTTTTTAAAACTAACATGAAACAGTGGACTCCATTGCATACTTTCTCCATAAAACTTGCCTGGAAAACTCAAGTTTGAGTAGGCTTATGGGCTTCTAAGAACTGACCTTTTTTTTTGTTTTTGAAGGTGGGAAATTATTAAATAACTTCTCCCGCTCTGGGCGGAGCAGGAGGGTGTGTCAGACTTTTACTGACTAAAACCCACCCGTGTTCCTTCCGTTGCCTGTGTGCCGGGGCCGCGATATCCCTTTCGGACAAACTTGCAACCTTGGTAGGCATTGGCCCTTACGGACCCCGTCAGTTGGTGCTGACATCTCTTTGAGGCGCGCGTGGGACACAACGCGCCGTCGACGGCGAGCTACCCATTGCTCATCGTCCGCAAGCCCGCGCCTACGGTGGCCGGAAGTCGGCTCGCGACTCCCGACGCCTGGGGCGTCTCCTGCGGCGCGAAGGCGCGCATCTTGCCTCTCCCTCACGCGCATCTTGCCTCTCCCTCACGGGCATCTTGCCTCTCCCTCACGCGCTCCGCCTCCTCCTTCACGAGCATTATTGCTTTGCAGAAGGAAGTGACGGCCTCCCATGCTCTCTCGCTCCGGACCATGGCCTGAACTAGGGCCGGACGCGAGAGATCGCCGCCGCCGATCGCCTCTGTGAGGACACGTCGGTGCTTCGCCCAAGCCGGGCAGACCTCCACCATATGCTTCACCGTGTCCTCCGGGCGATCCATACAGTCGTGACACCCAGGCGTTTCCTCCCACCTTATGCGGAACAGGAACCTCCCGAAACAACCGTGTCCGGTGAGGACCTGCGTCAGGCGGAAGGTGACGACGCCGTGGCGCCTCTCTAGCCACTCCTCAAAAAAGGGACTTATCGCCACAATTGTGGCGTGCCCAAAGAAGAACTGACCTGTTTCTAAATAATTGATTACGTCACTACTTTGCAGTAAAATTGGCGAAATCCACATCTCCTTACCCAACAGTAATACACTTCTACATCACCTGCATATTATTCAACTATCTTTTTCATTTAGTTCCCCTGCATACTATTGCTAGGTAGATACGTATACGCTATCTTTCACACGTTGCTTTCATAGCACAACGTCAGAGCACAAAGCCTTGCATACAAAGAAGAACTATTTTGACATGTTAACACTAGCTTGCAAAGTACTCATAACCCGAAAACTCGGCGCTACATACTAAAAGTCTTTTATTTTAGTGCAACACATGTTCGACGAGTCGTTACTAAAAGTTTCCAATGTGCAGTGAATTCGAGACGCGCGAGGGAAGACGCGATCTCACAATTAAGCACTTGTGAGTTCGCAAGTACACTTCTAAGACAACCACCATTGTATAGCGATCGTACAATCGCACACAGCTGTCAGAATGTCTGACATGTACAGTTATACACACATCTGAAGGTACACTCGTATAGAAATTCCCTTTGTGCCTCAGTAGGTAAGCGTTTTAGTGGCAAAGTATGAATGAATAGGGTCTGACAGGATGTTTAGTGTGCACTTCTATAATTTAGGGCTTCTGCGTCCTTAGTGATGGTCAGATTAAGTTTAACTTTGCTTTGGGAAGCGTTTGCAAGTGAAAATATGTTTGGTGAGTGTGTAATTAATTATTTCATACGGATTACTTACGGCCAGTTGGCTATGGTGGCGCTTTCTGAATGTTGAGCGAGATTTTTCGGGTTGATGCGTGACAGGCGACGCTGTTTTTTTCATTTGGGAATATTCTGTTTTACATTTTATGTTCAAACTGCAGCAAGGAGTTAAATGTAGGACGCAAATGGAATAGTATTATACTATTATGAATGGAAAATTTATGATTTTGTTTTCTCGAGAATAAATCACAATTTGATAAATTATATGGTGTTATTTTGGTAAATATCATAATCTGTTGTAATCTTAGGCCTAATTTTCTAGTAAATAATTTTAAAAAAACTTGTGAAAATTTAATAACGTTGAGTATAGACTACAAAATTCAGTGGTTTCTATCTACACCATGAAAACCGTCATTAACACTTTCAGTGCTGGGAGCCTTCCTGGAGGGTTCACCTAGTCGCATATGGGACTCCGGGAGCCCTCGCGGGGGGCTCACTTTAAATGCAGGTTTTTCTTAGCGAATACTGCATTATAAGCCGTGAAAATAAAATCTGATGTATATTTTAACTAAATTTA
Source organism: Agrochola lota (assembly GCA_947364205.1). NCBI lineage: Eukaryota > Metazoa > Arthropoda > Insecta > Lepidoptera > Noctuidae > Agrochola > Agrochola lota. The sequence continues at coordinate 9,779,234 of OX376235.1, read as the reverse complement.
TTAGTATATGCGTTGGTTTTAAAATCCAAGCATAATATGTACGTATATTTTTTTTTTGTTACAAAAAGTCACTAAAGATTTAAAAGACCCCCTGAAAACACAATTTTACTCTGTTTTACAGTGTTTTATAACATGGTTTTAAACCTAATGCCGTTGACCGTCCACGATGGTTAACTTAAGCGCAAAGGTAATGCCGGCAACCCTCCCAGACGGTTCTCTTCCAATATAATGGCGGCATGGCGTATGAGTTCTATGAAAAGTGGGTGGAGTCGAAAGTGTTAAAGCCTGGTCCACACTCCCGAGCTAAACTAGTGAGCTTTTTTATATTAATATCACGCTCACATCGGAATGCGCTTGCATTCCGTCACATAAAAAAAGAAAATCCGCAGTCGCCGGCGGCGGGCGGTGCGGTAGGATGCGGCGCGGTGCGATTCGACGCGGTGCGACGCGGCGCGGCGGAATGTTTCACACAGTAATGAAATATTTTATTGCACGGCGTAACAAAGGCTTCGCGGAATTCCAACTGAGACCTTACACAACAATGTACTCAGATTTTTAGTAATTCGCTAGTGCAAACGGCTTTTATGTGTTTTTGTTTTAGTGACTGCGCGTAAGTATGTCATTTGAAACAGGAGATAACTCTGTATGCAACAAAATGTCATCCGAAAATGGTCTGTTTTGTTACAAAATATACGTTCCGAAATAGAGGCCTGACTGATTTAAAGCGCTGAAAGCAGTCCCTGAGCCACACTGTCCTCATTCTTCAGAAAAGGACGGACCTGATAGCATTGCGGGCAGTCAACCAAGGGCTACACCATCCCTAGATGAAATTATGTCGAATGATGGTAAAAAAAATATAAATGGATTACATTACGAAGACAGTTTGACAGCGTACTATTTCTATTCCCGCCATTAGCCTTCCCTAGTTTGACCGGCTCTTCTCCATAGGAAACGACCAATTAGAACCGTGCACCTAACTTCGGACGTTTCATAAGTGCCCTTGTAGGTTCATGTGAAATAAAATATTTTGAATTTGAATTTAACAATATTTTTGTCCACTTATTTAATAAGGTTAGATTAGGGATTTTTTTATTACACGAATTATTCCATTGTCACAGGAACACAGTTTATAGCCTAATCAGTGATTGATGAGCACTCAATGATTGAATTCAAGTGTTTGGCAGGTTCGGAGAGCTATTTGCAAATGGACTGCGGTTTGTGGTCACGCACGCATATGCGGGCTTCCCTAAATCGAAATAATCTAATTTGAATTGATTATTTTATACTGTTCCATAGTTTATGATTGACGGACCAAAAACCGTTTATGAGGTCGGATTGTAGCGAAATTGTAAAGTACTGATCGGTTGAGTGACCAAAGCGGGGACCGATTTTCATTTGACAAACTATTTGGGTCGCTTTATGGTTGTATAGTTCGGTTTCATTTTCGTAAATGTGCACAAAGTAAGTATAATATAAACAGAAACGTTATCATTCAAATAACGAACTGCAAGCAGATATTGAAACAGCGCAACGCTTTAGAACCGGCACAATATGACAAGAATAATAACCCCGACACCCGGAACTGTTGATGTTCATAGACAAAAGCGTATAGGTGACATCACCTCACCGCGTTATGAAGGCGGGTGTGCTTTGCATTAAACAGTAGTTTAATAAAATGTAAAAAGCATCGTCGCTCGGGACGCGAAATTGAATATTTTGTTGGGTTCGTTTACTCCAGTTCACAAACTAGATGAGCTTGCCTCATTGAGTCCGGACTCAATAACCGGCTACAATTGTGGGGACACTCGGGACCTGGACGTTTCTCGTTAAGCCGAATTCCGGCGGAATTTTCTATGGTATTAGCGACATAATAAGGTGTTTATTAATACCCAAACTCTGTGGAGATGGTCTGAAATGACAATCACTGTTTGCTAAAGTGTTTATTAAGAATGAGGTTACACGTGAACAAAGTTTTATGGAATTTTCGGGAGAAATGCACATTGTAATACGGATAGGTTTGATAGTGGGACGAAAAGTCAAACTCAAGCTTATTTATCAAGTCAATGTAGGCACTAGGACGACTCCGACTGCCCAACTCTTGCTAACATTATAAAAGCATGCAGTGTGCTCGGGGCAAAGGTCGGTGTATCATAGTGCATAATGCACTGTTACGTATTCCGTTCGTCCTGTTCTCCTGTATCGGGTTATTCGCGGGTTTAAGCTCCAGTCTTATCTCCCAATTGAGTTACTTTCGCTTTATAGGAAAGAGTTTATAACCGCAGTTGGCTACACCGTTTTACGTTGCATTTTATTTGTTCACAAGTATTTTCTAGCTACTCCGGCCGCTTGCGAAACTCCAGGCGGGCTGAAATTGAGCACTGTTTGATTTCGGCACGTTCAATTCAAAATCTATTTTCATTTCCTGGCCTGAATCCATTTCCATTTTCATTTGGCTTCTGTCGCTCTTGATGTATTGATTACTCACTTTACATTTAGAAATTACCATACCGCCTTGTCGGTTTTGTTTGCAAATTTTATGAAAGACGGCAGTTTATTTATGTTAGAAATTGGAAAATTTTATAAATAATTAATGGCCGACGGGCCTGCAAGTAAATAAATATGGAGTTGGCATAACAAGATCACAATGATGTCTTTCGCCAAAAACAAATAACAAGCAAATATTTGAATAGGATGTGACCTTATCAGATATTCTGACAACCCCAGCGACGACAAAAAACAAACAAAACACTGTTATTTTTGTAAAAGGCAACAGAAACAACTCACTAATCCCCCCACTTGATTAGAAAGTAACACAAAAGTTGCAGGTTGCAGCAAACTAAGAGATCTGTAAGTAAATAGAGTCGCAATGAATCACGGTAACCGTTTTCCGATAAGGAGTGGGCTCTCTCCCGGCCCGATAGTTGGCGAGCCCTGTTTTATTGTGCCAGTATTTTCACTCTATCGCCAGTGAACGCAGCTCGGGCGGAAACTGAGATAAAGTCGCGACCTCACTGTAATATACAACCCCCTGTGTGTAGGAGCCGTGTAACGCTACACAAGTCCGGCCCCGCTTTGAATCGCTGTTCGTCCGAGTTTCGACTTGATATTTTCTTAAGAATTTACGTGTCGATTGTGTCGTGAATACGGTCGGACCTTGCTTGGAGATTTAGAGTTATGGTTTACTGACTTTATGTTTATACATTCTATTTAAAGCTATTTTTCTGATAAGGCGAGGAGGTGATATCTTTATATCTCCCATACTTCAGTGTTGTGTCGTCGTTGCAATTTGGTTGCTTATTTTTCGACGCATATTAGGTACTAGCGTTACAGCGTTGAACGTTTTGATTGGCTGGTATTGCGGCGCAAGCAAAATGAAAATACAGACAAGTAACAAGTGAGCATCCGTCAGTGAATGTTATCCGAACTAGCATAACTATTCACAACCGTTCGATACGCTTCCATGCCGAATCGAAAATCAATTAATGTTACCTAGAGAGTTCTCTAAACGCTATTCACAAATCTGAATCCCGAAACTTTTAACAGTTTAAATTAAATAGACGACCGCCATTCTTCCGACAGCTATAAGCTGTCGGGTGCAAGGCAAATTAGTATTTGAAATTGTTTCATTTTCGATTCGTCGAATGATTGTCAATAGCCATGCTGATCGGTCCACTGAGCAAACACTTTTAGTTATCGTTATGACTCCAGCAGAAAAGTGCGACGCGTCGGCGCGACGCGAGTCTGGTGGAACAATTTCTATGAAAACTTCACGGTATTTGTTATACCAGTGTCGCGTCGCGCCGCGCCTGTCTGCGGTAGCTTTTATTGAGTTCCAATCGAAAATCTATCATAGGAAAGTGAAACAGTTGCATCGCCTTGTTGTGTATGCTATGTTGGTGTATTAAAGGCTCGAAAATAAACAGCTGTTTTCGTAAAATACCAATTTATTGGTCAAGAAGAATGTAAAAGAGTATGGTTTTAACACTTTCGACTACACCCACTGTTCATAGAACTCATACGCCATGCCGCCATACATATTGGAAGTGAACCCTCCGGGAGGGTTACCGGCATTACGTTTGCGCTAAAGTTAACCATCGCGGACGGTCAACGGCATTAGGTTAAAAACCGTGTAAAACATTGCAAAACGAAGTAGAATTGTGTTTTCAGGGCGTCTTGTCGCTATACGTAGTTTCCAATCTTTTAATTTTTTTGTGAATATTTGTAAACAAGAACAAACATTTTTAAAGAAAATAAAAAGCTAGGATTTTAAAACCAACGCATATACTAATAAATATTGTTAAAATATATATCAGATTTTATTTTCACGGTCTCTATTTCTGTATTCGCTAAGAAAATCCTATATTTAAAATAAGCCCTACACGAGGGCTCTCGGCATTCCATATGCGACTAGGTGATCCCTCCAAGAGAGCTACCGGAACTGAACGTGTTAAGCAAATACGATATGTGAAAAATCTAAAGTGTTAATCGACTTTTGCTGACTATGCGAAAGTCGAATAACACTTCAGTAATTTAAATCTTAATTATTATTGAACTAAATATGTAATTAAAATCAAAGGAGAAGGAAAATTACCAGATTTATATATGAAAAGCTGAATACAATGTATAGAATAATTTGTGTCAATTAATACTCCAGTACCTGGGCGACCGAGCTCTGATCTGGTGAAAATAGACAATGCTCATTTAATATTACAGGATAGTTCATACTAATTCCATGCTGCCATGATAGTAGGTACTTACTAATTTCATTCTGCCATGAGCGTAGGTACTTACTAATTCCATGCTGCCATGTCATTATTCTAAGCTAGCCATCTTGTTCTAAACTTTGGGCGACCGAACTCTGCTCGGGTGAACATACAGAGAAAACCAATTTTCCGAGATATGAGACTAGCTAGATCGAGTTTTCGCCCCCGTAAACCACAATATTGCAACTTTCATCGTAATTGTTAGAGCCGTTTTCGAGAACGTGATTACAAATATATTTACATGTACAGGGTGTCAGGGACATCGACGCGAAGCCGGTTACCATGATTCAGTACATGATTCTGAACCGGCCTGCGTTGAAATTTTTCGTCGGTTATTAATAAAAAATCTGTTGTTTCATAGAAAACTGCAAACCCTATGCGGTAAAAATGTATGGAAGCGCTGTTTTTTTTTAAATAACCGACGGAAAATTTCAACGTAGGGTGGCTCAGAATTAGGCACGCCACAATTGCGGCGATTCCCCTCTTTCGGGAGTGGCTAGAGAGGCGCCACGGCGTCCTCACCTTCCGTCTGACGCAGTTCCTCACCGGACACGGTTGTTTCGGGAGGTTCCTGTTCCACATAAGGCGGGAGGAAATGCCCGGGTGCCACCACTGTGTGGATCGCCCGGAGGACACGGTGGAGCATACGGTGGAGGTCTGCCCGGCTTGGGCGGGGCACCGCCGTGTCTTTGTGGAGGCGATTGGCGGCAGTGATCTCTCGCGTCCGGCCCTGGCCCAAGCCATGGTACGGAGCGAGAGGGCGTGGGAATGCTCGCGACGGAGGAGGCGGAACGCATGAGGGAGAGTCAAATTTCGCGCCCTCACGCTCCTAGCCGCCGCAGAAGACGCCTTGGGCGTCGGGAATGGGCAATGGGTAGCTCGCCGTCCGATAAGTACCAGTCCCGGGTCGACGGCGAGTTGTGTTCCACGCGCGCCTCAAAGAGATGTCAGCACAACAGAAGGGCTCTGCTAGGACCGATGCCTGCCGGGGTCGCGGGAAAGTCCGAAGGGGATACCGTGGCGTCCGGCAACGTATAGGCAACTGAAGGAACACGGGTGGGTTTTTGTCAGTAAGGGTCTCACACGCCCTCCCGCTCCAGAGCGGGAGAAGTTATTCGATAAATTCACACACAAAAAAATAAAATAAAGGGCGGCTCGCATCATGTACTGAATCCATGGTAACCGGCTCCGCGTCGATGTCCCTGACAGCCTGTATACAAATATTGCTCGTTTAATAGTATAGGATTTATTATAAAAATAGAAAATAACGATTATCACCCGTTCATTATTTCGATATAAATTTATAATAAACTTCGCTATTCCACGATAGATACAAAGCAATGTAATCTATTTATCATTTACATATTTTTTTCAACTCTAAAGTGTAGTAATTTCAACAATATTACACAATAATTGTCGTTATTTTTCTAATGCTATAAGAGATGGTGTATAGCATAATCACCCTATAATAACACTTCTGGGACACAGGCCTCCCCTCTTCGAGAGGGAGTGGGCTGTAATCTACCACGCGGGCCAGGTGCGAGTTGGTAGATGTCCCATGACTGCGAATTTTTGGTTCTAGGACATGCCGGTTCCCTCACGAAGAAAGATAGAGAAAAAAGAGTATATACTTCATACATTAGACAAAACAAATGAAGATGGATGGATGGTTGGTGGATGGCAAAAGGAGTAAATATATGATGTGTAAATGTAGCGGTTTTAATAGACTTTTTTCACTGACCGTAATATATTGTGTTTACACTTCATATTTTGCTTACTTCTTGTTTGTTAATGATTTTTTACTTCAATAACTAGTAGAAGAATGCACCAGTAATAAAAAAAACAGCATTTTATCATTGCTTCCAGCTGCTTTAAGGAGTAAATAGTTGCGACGGGACATTGTAATACACGTGAGATGCGTAATGAGATGCAAAGCAGAGTTCCTTAAATACGAACGAAATTGTACATTTTCGTCACACCTGAACACTGTTGACCTCTTGCCTCAATTGACTTCCTTTTTAATTCACAAAAGTAGGTCGTGTTGGACCGTTTCGAGTAATTTCAAAGTATTTCAATATTTGCGAACTGATGAACTGCTCACATTTTTTTACCCGACTGTCGACATGTTTATTTTATTAGGCACGTATTTTATTCATAATTTCTGTTTCGTTTCTGGGAAGTTAAGACGACGACGAAGGAAGATTTTCTTGTGTTTATATTCGAGGAACTGAAAGTCAACTTGCTTCAACTATGTGGAAATCAGTATGTTTCCACTCTTCAGAAATATATTTACATAACTCGAGTACATACTTCGCTCTTCTTAAATATGTATTAGAAAACGTATCAACAAATATTTTACCTACAATAACCAATATAGTCAGATTGAATACGGAACAAGAGTACTCGAAATCTATTCAAATAAAGTACCCATTGATATCTGTAAATAAACGAGGAAAATTCCCGCTATCCGGAAGAAATTCTCCATAAGCTTCGTATAAGATACTCACAATGCTATATTTGCATGGCGCCTGTAAGATCATGCCATTCGGAAACTGAGAAGGGTCCATGTTTAACAAGGGTTAATGCTTGGAAGATACCGCAACTATTTCCAATACACTGGCTTACTATAAAAGAATACTGAACAAAATGTATGGGTCCACTTGCGAATGTAGCTTTTAAAAAAATGGATCAGCGCGTTTGAATGTTTTCGCTTTCTTGGCTTATTCAAGTCCATCAAATATAGCCTATATGATTTATATATAATAAACCTACGGCCCGGGTTTATTGTTGACTAGCTTTAGTCCGCGGCTTCGCCCATGTGGATGTCGAAAAATATCCCACGGGAACGTACTACCGAAATTCAAAGTACTCTATGTGGCAAATTTCATCCAAATCTGTTCAGCCGTTTTTGCGCCAATCCGGAACATACATACAGACAAACCGACAAACGGACAATTTTTTTTCTAAAAGATTATTTTTATAAAAATCTGCTGTTCCATAAATTTTTGACCGCGTAGGTATTGCACTTTTCTATGAAACAGCAGTTTTTTTTAAATAACTGACGCAGAATTTCGAAGCAGGGGGTTTTTTTTGGTAGGAAATTATCAAATAACTTCTCCCGCTCTGGCCGGAGCGGGAGGGCGTGTCAGACTTTTACTGACTAAAACCCACCCATGTTCCTTCCGTTGCCTGTGTGCTGGGGCCGCGATATCCCTTTCGGACAAACTCACCACACAGAGCGGGAGAAGTTATTTGACAATTTCCCACCCTCAAAAAAAATAAAAAAAAAGGTTGCGAGTTTGTCCGAAAGGGTTATCTTTTCGGACAAACTCGCAACCCTGGCAGGCATTGGCCCTAACGGACCCCGTCAGTTGGTGCTGACAGTTGGTGGAACACAACGCGCCGTCGACCCGGGCCTAGTCCTTATGGGACGGCGAGCAACCCATCGTTCACCATCCGCAAGCCCGCGTCTACCGTGGCCGGAAATCGGCTAGCGACTCCCGACGCCCCGGGCGTGCACATTGCTCATAGAACAGATGGCCTATGGGGCCGATGGAGCCGATGGGGCCGAAAGGTTCTGGAGTGGCGACCGCGTACCTGACGACGTAACACGACACTAAGTGGGCCAATGACCTTGTGAAGGCTATAGAAATACCTATAGTTCCTCTGGATGCGAGAAATACAGAACTGATCGAAGTGGCGATGTTTGGGGAGACAGTGGACGTCTTTCGGCTGAAATGGTGAAACCTGGACTTACAGTTCGTATAAGTCTGAAATCGCCAACCCGTCTTGAGCAAGCGTAGTGATCAATGCTCGTTATTTCTCTGTAAGAGAAGAAGCCCTTTGCCCAGCAGTGGGACAATAATAGGCTGGAATTATTATAGCAATTTCATAAAACTGTCAAAGAATGAAACTAGTGATTTGAATATGGTATAAAGGAATATTGACTTTTGACTTTTCGGGTTCATGTGCGTATTGTATTTAAATTATCATTTGCTTCAAAACGGTGAAGGAAAACATCGTGAAATGGGGGAAACGGGAAATCTAGCATGCCTGAGAAATATTTCTCGATGGTATGTGAAGCCAAGTCAGAGGCCCATGGGTGGCTTTAAAACGCTGACACCAGGTTAGTCACTAACCACCCGAAAATATGAATATGGGGTACAGACAATTTAAGTTTGTAGGTACTCAATTTGATTATAAATTTATCCCCTATGTTTTGGAGTCAGGAGGAGACAGAGAGAGAGTCTTTGTCATGAGTAAGAAGGATATTTCTGTAGGCAAGTGCATCATTGTCAACTGTGTCATGTTCTTGACATTTTTATTTTATACTAGGTACTCGTAGATTTGATCAAACTTTTGTCAGTATCTTGATAAGCTACGAGTAGTTCTACAGTTCCCGACCGAAGGGTTGGGCAGAGTTGTTCCTATAATACACCCACATTTCACTATGTTTGAGTCCTTGTAATAAGAGGCGAGCATATTGCCTTCAACCAGGCAGAAATCCAGACTCCGGGCTGCTACTGAGAAATTCCAGATGGAAAAACTCAATAACACTTTGCCCGACTCAGGAATCGAACCCAGGACCTCATGCTCAGCAGTAGCGTTTTCGACCACTAAACCAAAGAGGCTAAACTACCTGAATACAAATATTACAAATTCTAATACTTTTTCGATCAACGTTTTTAACTCAGTTCAAAAACTGTTTGCGAAGCGCTCCGTTCCCGATATCCTTCAGTCATAAAATAGTTTACTGAATATAAAGGCGACTTGACCACCGCTACCAACACTTTAGATAATGGAATGCAATCTTGATGAGTGTACTTGGAAAAAGATCTTAGTTCAATTGATTTTAAGTTCAATTTTGAAGGTTGAGAATGAAAAGGTATACTGATATAGGTATGGCAACAATAATCACTTATTGTTGGAAATACCAACTGTATTTTCAGTTTTTAACCTTAGTTACTCTAACAAACAATTTCCAATGGCTGAACAACACAAGAAACTGACCAAGTGAGTGTCGGACCACGCAGCATGAAGGGTTCCGTAGTTGGGATGAATTTATCCTAAGAACAAACTTAACATTGTAGTTGAAAAACATGTACTCCCATACGGAATGTATGGGAGATCATGTTTTTTAAACTGCAAATTTAAGTTGATTGATTATTACTCGTTAACCTGTACAGCCTACTTAGCTCTCATAGTTTTCCTTTTAATTTCGTTATATATACTACTGCTGTGATTTTTTTCACAAATCCAAGTACAACCATTTAACTCGCATGGGCACTTGACTCTAACAAAAAAAATCAGTAGTTAAAAGCTTAATATTTCGCGTACAGACCTCTGAATCCAAAAATGGTTTTTACAAACCCACAATGTTTTTAAAACCGATTTTATAACGACCTTTCCAACGATACCCCACAACATGGGGTAGGTGAAGAAAAAAAAAACATCCCTACTTTACGTGTAGGGGAGGTACCCTAAAAATATATATTTTTCTTCATTTTATTTTACCTCTTTGTCGGCATGATTAATATGTATACATATGCCAAATAACAGCTTTCTAGTACTAACCGTCTCTGAGCTAAGCCGCGGACAGACAGACAGGCGGAACTATAAGGGTTCCTTGTGTACTACGGAACCCTAAAAAGCAACATGACAAACTACAAAATTAGAATCCGTTAGTTTTATGAGGAGCTTTTCATAGTGCATTGCCTGTCTGTGTATTTGTGCCTACCATTGTATGTATTTGTGCCTGTCTGTGTATTTGTGCTTGCAACCACATGGACCAATAAAGTGCACCCCGCCACGCGAGGATACACTCTTTTATTATAAAGTTTTCTAATAAAACTGCCGATTAACACGAATTGCTTGGCTGATGAAAATAGCTCGATATATCTCTTTGAAAACATAATTTTGTACGTTTATAAGTGCGCTTTCGGTATATAGAAGCTATGTGGTCCCGGCAACACTGAGTTATCTATCTATATATATAAAAGGAGAAACTCACTGACTGACTGACATGTCAACGCAGAGCCAAAACTACTGGGACTAGGAACGTGAAATTTTGCACACAGCTTCCTTTTATAATGTAGGGGAGCACTAAGAAGGGGTTTTTGAAAATTCGACCTATAAGGGGGCGAAAAGGAGGAATTTCGTTTGTATGGAAAATCGTATTCCTTGAGTTAATAAACTTGAAACTTGGCACAAAAAAATCTAGGCTTGCGAATTCAAGATAGTATTTCAATCATTAGACGTTGTGCACAATAGGGATGATGCCTGGGTAAAAAAAAATAAAAATCTAATTAGGCCGTCAATCAGATAATAAAAAACTAATAGACACGTATTTTTTGCTTTATCATATTAATAAAAAAATACTTTTTTTTTTTTTTTTTGCAGCGTTACAACTAATGGAAAGAGTGTTTTCGATGAACTCTGGCACCCAAAGTAAGATTTAACTTGTGTTTAGGGTGCCATCGTCCTCGCCTATAATTTGAACATTTAACAGTAGTTGTAGGACGAGCACGGTATATTATTATTATTAAATTATCTACTTACTAGTAAACGTATACAATATGATGTAGCGAGATAAATATGGTGAAAAACTTGTGTTTATGTAAGTCTGTATATAACTATAAACTATAAATGTACGTATATAACTTTACTAACTACATTAGGTACATTAGGTTATGCGATTGATACATGTAGTAAATCTTCAGTCTTATCGTAACCTAGTGTCAATAGCCACTTTGTGACCCTGGTCTTACATTCGTTTAGACACATGGGAGCAATGGTGCACAGTTTATTTATTTTATTATATAAATGGTTGGACAGAATATCATAATGACGCTGAGCAAGGGCCGTTCTGCATCCGCGAGTTGAGCATACTTCTACACTCTCTTCACTCCTTCTTCTTCTCCTTCTTTTTCTTCTTCTCTTCTCTTTCTTCTTTCTTTCTTCTTTTTTCTTCTTCTTCTTCTACTTAGATAAAACACATTTTAAGTTGGGGAGTGGGGGTCGCTACGTCACTAGTATGTATAAAATCTACATACTTGTGATGTCATGGCACATTTTACCTCAATGTATCGCCGTAATCTTTCGATTACGTAAAAAAAGAAAAAATTCGTGTCCAATATTTTTTTATCGCAAAGACGGAATAAAAAAAAAATTGTCATCACCCCTATTACTGAGCAGTAACCTAACTAAAAGTACTAGGATTGCAAGAATCCACGATAGGATTAGTTTGAGGCAGACAGATATTTTATAACCTGGATTAACACATAGGATACTCTTTATCCCAGTAGTACGTTTACATGAGATCATTTCCGACTTCCACGCGAGCTAAGCCGCGGGAAAAAGCTAGTTATTGAATAAAAGTCATAACTTAAGTACCTGAGAATTATTATAACATCTCTCAATAGATACCTATTTTGTATCAAAGCTACTTTATCACATAAAATAACTAACTCATTATTATATTAAAGTAAGTAGTAGTAGAGGAGCTCGTGGCTAAGTAATAACTGCTGCACGGGTCAACCCGTCAGGTTAAGCTACGCTTGGCAGGGTTGGTCTGTGGATGGGTGACCATCTTTACATACCGAGACTCCTCCGTGCCTCGGAAAGCACGTTAAGCCGTTGGTCCCGGCTGTCATTCATGCATCTTTGACAGTCGTTACGGGTCGTCAGAAGCCCGAAAGTCTGACAACCAGTCTTACCAAGGGGTATCGTATTACCAAGTTACTGGGTTGTGGAGGTCAGATAGGCAGTCGCTCTATGTAAAATACTGGTATTCAGCTGAATCCGGTTAGACTGGAAGCCGACCCCAATAAACTTGGAGAAAGGCTAGGCAGATTGGATTTTGATTATTATATTAAAGTAGTTTGCTAAGTAATTTTATATAAATAAAAAATGCTTCCTTTCTCCTAATTCACTTATTTTGCTGCGCCCGACAGGGTCAGTTTTCCACCTAAGAATACCTACATGTGGAATGCAATAAAAGTATCGAGTATTTAATGCAATGCCAAGATTAGAGGAATTGTTGCATTAGTTAGGTATAGAGATACCGCCACACCGTATTGAGCGATATGGAGCAATTTAATAAACAAGATTGCTCCACTAATTGCTCCAATAGTCGAGCAACTGTTGCGGGCAAAATTGCCCGTTTATGCGTGACCTAACTGGCTGTATTCAAGCAAAACCTTGAATTCGGTACAACAGAATTTTATTTTAAACACGAGACAAGAAGCAAGCATTTGGAAATAATTTTATAAGAACTTGGTCAGGTTTATGCCAATTTTTATTGTATCTCTTACTAATAGTACCTACCTAGGGATGATAAGTAATTTTAGCTTGGAAAAGGTTGGACTACATCCTATACTATTAAACGAGCCATATTTGTATATAAATATACAATGTCGCCCATGGGCATGTGTCCGCCCGTATTTTTCTGAATATTCATGAAAAATTATCGAAAATTAACTTTAAAAGGGGGGTCTATCTTTAATATTTTTCATGTTATTCAATTTTTATTTTTAGTAGCGTTTGCCATATCTCCTATGTTATTGGCTCGATTTGGATTCTGTTTATTATTTATAATAGCTTATGAGTTATGTTATCGGATTAACTAAAAAATATATTTTGTCGACATTCAAAAAAAAACGCCGGTGAAAAAAAAAATTCTTTAAAAAAAACAGTATGTATTTTGTAAAAAAAAACAGTTTTATTCCATAAAATCATTGAATTGGGACATTGAAAAAGAAAAATATTATAATAAAAAATTAAAAAAAAGAAAAACATTAAAGATAGACTTTTTAAGTTTATTTTCAAATATTTGTCATGAATATTCAGAAAAATACGGGCGGGCACATGCCCATGGACGACATTGTATATTTGTGATGACGTTCTCGAAAACGGCTCTTTTCCAATATAGGGGTTTACGCGGGCGAAAACTCGATCTAGCTAGGTCACATATATGGGCAAATTCGTTTTCTCCTTATTTTCACCCGAGCAGAACTCGGCCGCCCAAAGTTTAAAACAAGATCGCTACCTTAAAATAATTGATATTTGACAATTGACAATAATTGACGGACATGGCAGCATGGAATTAGTATGTAGGTAGACCTGGAATTAGTATGAACTATCCTATTATTATTATATTAAGTGAAGCAAAAACTTTGTACCCCTTTTTACGAAAATTACGCGGACGGAGGAGTATGAAATTTGGCACAGTTAAAGTTTATATGGAAAAGGAGTGCAGAGAGCTAATATTTTTATATATAATATACGTTAGAAAAAATTAAATAAATTAAAAAAACATTACACAAATTACCATGCGTTTGACACAAGATGGCTACCTCAGATGCGTTTGACACAAGATGGCTACCTTAAAGTGACATGACATGGCAGCATGTAATTAGTATAAACATCTTAAAATTGAAATTAATTATGGTCGAATTTTAACCTCTCGGTGACCACTAGTACTATTAAATGAGCATTCTCTATTTTCACCAGAGCAGTGCTCGGTCGCCCAGGTACCTACTAATATTTTATAAGAAATTCTATGTCATGAAATACATAATACCTAATACCGCCAGCATCTACAGGAGACAAAATTGGCATCTTCAGCTTTAATGTTCAACACAGGGCGTTTCGTACGTCCTAAGTTCTTTAATGGGTCTACACTACGTAATCAATTTAAATACTAAGGACTAATTTCACCTTCACCATTGAAACTGAACGCAATGAGGACCTCTAAAACGCCTTCAAGAGCTGTCATTGTCAACATTCCATAACAATAATGACACTGACAGTTCTTGAACGCGGTTTCGTTGTGGTCATCGCGTTCAGTTTGATTGGTGGAATTTGCCTTTATTGGTATATTAAATTGTTCCGACGATAACAGGGAATGTGCACTAAAATGATTGTTATACCCATTAAAATAACCCATCTCCAATACTATCCCCTCATTTATGATTTCCGAGCCCGTTAAAATGCAAGTAAATTGAACAAAATGCGGTTAGTCCCGGCGTCATGGCTAGCAAGACAAAACCCCGGCTATGCTCCTGGAAGCAACTTGCATTTTATTTTACGGCAATTTATTTCGCTCCGAGCGTGTATCGCTCAGTGGGATTGCATTAGACAAATACAGCAGACTACCTAATTCGGTGAGGATAAAACTCACTGTTGGATTCTGATTTTACGTCAGAAATGGTCCGAAGTAGATGGTTGTGTTAAAAGACCTTTAGACTTTTGGAGGTGATACTGTTGAGTCAGATTGACTTGTTGGAAAAGATAGGAACTAAGTCTTGTTTTTTGTGATCACGATGAATTAATAATAGGCAAATGTAGAAAGCACTAAAACAAAATATGCATTTACAGATACTGATACAGGAGTGCGGGGATTGGTACTGCAAAGAGAGACCTATAGCAGTTCTTTGATAATGAAGTGAAGAAAGCTATATTAGATATTCTACTGAATTAATCAAAGTCAAAGCCAAAGTCAAAGTCAAAGCCAAAGTCAAAGCCAAAGTCAAAGCCAAAGGCAAAGTCGAAGTCAAATAATTAATTTAAATTAGCCACATAAAAGGCACTTTTGAACGATAATAATCGAATGCTCTAATCTACAATACCATTTGGTGGTAGGAAAAACGAAGGTCGCCCGTCTTTAATTGATCAGAATCACAAATTACGAAAACGTTAACTCGAATACGTATAAAGAACTTAAATCCAAAACCTAAATAATATATTGACAGGTGTTAGACCAACAGACTATAAGAGACGATGTAGCTGAAGAAATACATTGTATAATAATTCAGTTATTTGCATTTTGCATAGACAGTGCACATGGGCACATTGCATAGCTAAGTATAAACGGATTTACATTTTAATGTCTTTGCAGGAACAATTTGTATTGCAGACACCTGAAACGTTTTGAATATAGACTGGGACGGCTTTCTACATAATTTATTGTAGTGAATTGTTTTAAATTGAAACAGAATATTCAAATTCTCGTGATGTTTTAGAAAATATGTGGTTTTCTGTTCCATTTTCCACATGTGTTCTAACTAGGTGGTTTACTTTAACATCTTGCACACATGAAGATTTAAGTCATGGTACATGAGTGACTTTTTCTGCAATTGGGCTGCCCGGGTTTGAGGGCCTTATGAATTCAATTTGAGAGAAGCTGGTCAACTCCCTTCTACTTATCTAAGATTACAATGACATATGAAAATTGAACTACCAAAACGTATGTACCGAAGTCACATGATTTCATTTCCAAGTAAACATCCATTCAATCTACATATCGTCCCTTAAAAAATCCATTACCGCGGCATTCGGTACAAGCAAATGGATACACAAACACGGATGTCGGAGCGCGGATCTTCAGCGGGAAGATTTCTTGGCGCATTCAGAGACGGCGAAACGGTACGCGGGGTAAGTGGCTGCTTTGTCGCGTGGGTACGAGCGGCACGGTCGGGAAATCCCTCGTACGGCGCGGTGTCGCATTACCCACGAGCGAGATGGCCCCATTGTATGCTACACCGCACAACTTTGACTCCGAGCTGCAAGAAAATTGGGGCGCACGCTTTGTTGAATTATCTAGACAGTCGTAAGCAGATGTGCGGTGAATGGGCCCGCGTGGTGAATGATGGCGTGCACCCGTGCAGGTGGCAGGAAATCGTTACTTTTGTGGTAACTTTCAAAATGCAGCGGAATTTATAGCTTTCGTAATGCTTTACAGAACTTGGTTATCCACCATCTAAGGTATACTGGATCTCATTATAAGACTTTCAATACCAAGTAGGTAGCTAAAGCATTTCATAAAAAAATAAAATCAAGAACCTTTCTCTCTAAACCACTTACCTTAATAATATCCTCTCCGTCTATGTAAATGGGATAATGATTGATAACAAATTTCGTTAGCCGCAATCCAAAAGTCTATTATAAATTGAAAGCAGGAGAGCCGCAAGGGCGACCTGATTTTTTATTCCAACATTTTTCATATCGAGTGACTTCGTTTATCCGAGCGGGTGGACTAAATTGGATGATAATCTGGTAAAGTGAGCCGCGATCTGGGCTAGAGGGATGCGAATTAAATGGTAACGAGCGGTGACCAACAAATTAACCGAAGCTGGGGGACGCGCACTTAATGCAATTCTGTGCAGCAACTGCGACGGTGCACCCCCAAGCGCAACTCTGCGCAACCCTCACCGGCACTTTTTAGTCGAGATGAATATTAATGGGTCAGCAAATTTTATAATTCAGATACCGGGTTTAGACGATTTTAAATTGGAGACTGAGATATGAATTTAAATTCTCTGCTATTTGGGTACGTGTTTTCGTTTGTATGTATTTTTTTTTGTGGAAATGAGGTCATGTACATAATTTAACATAGAAAAAGATTCGGTATACAGTTAATTGAAATCGACACTTTTTCTTGCCCTTATTCGCCATCTTTTTTTGAGACCTACATCCAAAGAAGACTCCGTTCTGCCATCTGGATTATGTCTTCTAATTATCGCGTCGAGCCCCCAAACAGTTCAACCTAATCAGGTATAATTATTATGTGAGCCGTTCCAATTATGACGTCATTTTCTACTGGATGAGTATAATTCTGGGCAAATAAAAGGTAAAATTTTGGGAACTGCTCACGCATTCGTATCTTTCTAACATAATCATAATGTTTGTTCCCACTACTGGGATGGTACGCAGGCTACCTCTCAGTGAAATCTAGCACGCGGGCCCATTGGTAGTTGGTGACCTTTCAACCAATCTTCTTTACATACAAATAAATAAATGTTATTTTGACATAACAAACAAACGGCGAGTCTGTTTGTAATGTCAAAATAACAACTTTTTACTAAACGCATATGAAAGTATACACGGTACTTTTGGCAAAAAAAACATTATTAAATTTTTAGTCTGTCTGTCTGCTTGTTCCGGCTAATCTCCGAAACGGTTGGACCGACTTTGTCGGGACTTTCAATGGCAGATAGCTGATGTTATAAGCAATAAGATAGGCTAGGAGTAGGATATACTTTTATTTTTGAAAAATAATCCGAGAGAGAAGAGAATTCCTGGGGGGATTCTCAAAAATAAACTCTATTTTTGAGAATAAGACGCGGGCGAAGCCGCGGGCAGTAGCTAGTATTATTTTCATAAAAATATAAAGGGGACTATCTGGATTTTTCTAGAAAATCGGCTTACTGAAATGTACAAGTTATAAAGATGTTTAAAGCGTGTAGGAGCGGACTCGACGTGTAAACAAGTGGAGCCAAGGGAAAGAGTTTAACAAGTCGCACAGCTAGGGTTTAATTCTTTAACAGTTTTGTGACGTTAACAACGTGGCTTGGGGACTTGTGAATATTAAAAGTTGACCATATTTGATCGTCATATTGACGCAATCTTTCTTTGTTGATAAATTGAATCAAAGAAAAATCTCTTATTTAGTTAAAATCTTATAACATGAAAATTCTTGAGGGAATTTCTTAACTTTAAAACTTAATCTTTTTTTGGGAACGATTTTCGTAGTAATTGTGTTTGTTGAATTATTGACTGAAAGGCATTTGCATCAATTTTAGAATGGGAACGTAACGTATGGTTTAGTTGAAAACCAGCGTGAGGCACTTGCTGTCTGGCATTTATGCTGAACTGGTCCTATTTGGAGCAGCCTTGAGGCACACAATGCTGTTTTAAGCCTTTGTGTGGATATTGTGTGCCTTAAGCTGGGTCATATAAATTTATTTTCTTCCTTTCTTTCAATGGAAACATATTCTTAATGTAAAAAATAAAATCATATCATTTATTCGCATATAATGTAGGTATTGTACAATAAAGTTGTTATAAAGATATAGTGAGCCGGGTACATTCTGCCTGAGTTTTGGCATGCATAATTTAACAAATAATGTCACCATCAATAAGCTCATGAGCAAAATTATGAAATAGATAATAAATTAATAAATCATTTAACAAGTCCAGATCATGCACAAAAATGTTACAAATAATGTCAATAATATTAAACTGTTCAGATGACACACATGGGGTAATTAAAAAAACCACTTAAGGAATAATAACATTTCTGTATCAAAAAAGCCTTGAGTTTATTTTTAAAACTGTTGAAGGGTAAAAAAGGGGGAACAATTGTCGAGAAATAAGAAGAATTCCAAGAAATCAGTTCCTTGTTTGTCGGATATAAAATCCAGTTATTTATGTCAGTCGTAACGAATAGTCTACACCCCAAAAGCCTAGGAATAACAACCAACTTTAGGATATCTCCGGTAATTGGGTGGCCGAAGGCAGCTGTCAGATACAGCCGTATTTGGATAGATTTGAAGCCAAATCCAAAATAGTTGGGAGAGATGGAAGTGCTATATTGTTCTTAATACTTAAATATACACTTAAAAAAACGAGCGAGCTTTACAGTAGCCGCATATGAAAGAAAGAAAGAAAGAAAGATAATTTATTTGTCAAACATGCGTATACATAAACTGACAAGGCAGACATGCAAGGTATTGAGTTAATATTTTGTTGTGAGCGTCCATGTTTTGCCAATAGCGGCGTACAAATGGTATAAGTTGTAAGTTATTAGTTAAAATTTCATTTAATTGGATTAACATTCATAATCATTTCATTAATAATTTATGTCAAGATTTAAAGTATATTATGGTCAAAAATAAATTAAATTATGTCCAGTATATATACATAATTATCAAATAGTATCATTATAATCATTTCATGTCACGTCATTTTAAATTCATTAGAAAATACGTAAGAAATAAACAATAAAAATTGATGTCACGATTTTAAAGTCCAAAATAAATTAAATTAACTGTGTCCACTATAATTAACTGTGTTCACATTATAAAATTGTATTTTTAACCATCTACATTAGAGGTCGGAATAGAAAAGTCCTTTTCATCCAAAAAATGTAAAATAGTGTAATATGCTTTATTAAAAAAATTCTCAGCTTATTTTTGAAAAGTGACAAGGGCAGTTCTCTCCAACTTTTAGGCAATTTATTAAATATCATCGGAGCCATACAGAAAATACTTTTGCGCATGAGTGATGTTCTCGCAGCATGAGAGCATATCCTACTGTTGTCACGCCTGTTACGTGGTACAACTTCATTTAATTGTTTAAATCGGTATGGATTCGTTTTTACAAATACAGCTACCTCTAAAATGTAAAGACATGGCAACGTAAGTATTTTATATTTTTTAAAGTACGGCACGCAACTATCGGTAGGTTTAATTTTAAACATTGAACGGACGCATCTCTTTTGAGCCTTGAACACCGTTTCTCTTTCTGTTGAATTGCCCCAAAAGACGACACCATAGCGTAGATGGGATTCCGTTATGCCATAGTAGGCTGTAAGTAATGCCTCCACACCTATTATAGAAGATAATGTGTGCAGTGCATAAGCAGATTTGCTGATTTTCTTGCATAAGATTTCGATATGGGTTTTCCAATTCAGTTTTTTATCAATATGGAGTCCTAAAAACTTTGTTGTTTCTACCTCTTCTATAGGCTGCTCATCGTATTGTATATTTAAATTACTGTTACTGTCAATACGTTGACTAAAATGTATAACTTTAGTTTTAGTTAGGTTAATTTTTAAGTTATTATCATCTAGCCACTTTATCATTAAATTTATTGAATCATTTATGTCACTTTCATAAGTATCTACACTTTTACAAGGTATCGTTATGGTGCTGTCATCGGCAAATAGTGTCAGAGGTTGAGGGATGCCTTTTGGAAGATCATTAATATATATTATAAATAAAGGAGGCCCCAAAACACTCCCCTGTGGCACACCAAACGAAACTGTACGTTCTGAAGACTCAAATACAATGTCATGCTTACTTTTCATGTCAATTTGGTTAATATGTGTTTTTTGAGTTCTGTTATGTAAGTATGATTTAATTAGATTGTTGACATTTCCTCTAATTCCATATGCATCAAGTTTATTTAATAATGTATCAAAGTGCACATAGTCAAACGCCTGAGTCATGTCACAAAATACGCCACAGACTGGGTTCCTCTTGTCGACGTTATATGTAACATTATATAAAAAGTCGTAAATGGCCATATTAACAGTTTTACCCTTTCTAAATCCTTTCTGTTCCTCGCATATAATATTATGTTTTTCTATAAATGAATTTATTTCCTTGCAAATGTATTTTTCAAATATTTTAGAAATTATGGGAATTAGTGATATAGGCCGATAGTTCTCCATTAACTCCCTATCTGCTTTCTTGAATAGTGGCTTGACAATAGAAACTTTTAGAGCATCAGGATAGACGCCTGCACTAATGCTGAGATTGATGACATGACTCAAGTGACCACTGATTTCATCCGCAACGTGTTTTAGTATAGAAGTCGCAATACTGTCATATCCCACACTGTTTGTATTATGCAAGGACATTATTATCTTTTTAATATCGTCTGGAATACTAGGGGCCATAAACATAGTTTTATCATTGTAGACTAGTGTACACGTCCTAGGTCTGCAGTCGACAGCTAGTTTTGGCTGTATTTTATCGATAAAAAAATTATTAAATGCCTCAGCCATAGTCTTTTGATGTGTTAGGACGATGCCACTCATTTTAATTTTATTTATGTTAGATTTAGGTACGTTGTACTTTGCACGATTGATAATTTGCCATGCAGTTTTTGATTTATTTTTAGATGTTTTTATATTGTAATTGTTTTGTGCCTTTTGTGTTAAACGGATTATTTTTTTGTACAATTTAGAATAATTATATAATACGGTTTTATTAATATTGCTACGATTAAGTCTAAACTGCCATAGGAGTTTTCTTTTCTTTTTACTGCATAACTTGATCCCCTTTGACAACCATTTGGATCTTCTTATTGTATTGATTTTAACTATTTTTAATGGAAAACACAGATCGTATAATAGTTTGAAAATCTCAATGAAATAATTATAAGCTACATTTGGATCATCCGTGACATAAAGTTCTGAAAAACTAAGATTCATGAGATGGTGTTTAAATTTTACAATATTTTCCGTATTATAGTCCCTTCTTGTTGCGTACCAATACCTAATACAACATTTTTCTATATTTTTATGATGTGTCACATCTGACATCTCACATTGGTAATAAGCATCATTAAGGTAATAGTATTCCGTGTGGTGCCGGACGTAAAGAATAGTACCATCCCATTTCTTCCCGTGGGTGTCGTAAAAGGCGACTAAAGGACTGACTGGGCAGCAGCGTTCTCTATGAAGTTTTAACACTATATTGCGATCGTCAACCCGCCTGCCAAGCGTGGCAATTATGGCAACCCCCCTCCCCCATTTGGGGGAGGCCTGTGTCCAGCAGTGGACGTCTTTTGGCTGAAATGATGATGATGATGAAGTTAATAGTTAATAAGAAATACGTGCTGGTATCCGCAACTCCACGTCAAAGCGCGTATTTTGCGTACGGCGTCATAAGGAGCGTTTATTCTGAAAGTGGGCAACGTCGCAAATAGATGTCAAATATTTCGTTGTTTTGATTAATTTGGCAATGTTACTGTATGTAAATAAGAAATGTAGCTAACTAGCGAACTAGAATATTGATTATGAAATGCAATAATTAATATCGTATCACCGTATATTTAGTTTTAGATGTAAAAAAAGGATTTCGAAACTTTCCAAATGTAACTTTACATCTAAAACTGGTACAACATCAAATTCAATGTTATAATTACAATTCATTATTAATATTCTAGTTCCCTAGTAAGCCACATTTCTTATTTCCATACAGTAATATTGGCAAATTATTCAAAACAGGTAAATTTTTGACAGCTATTTGCGACGTTGCCAACTTTCAGAATAAACGCTCTTAAGGTAATCAACATTAAAGGCCCCGTCAAGGTCGTTCCTGACGACCACCGCGCGCGCTCATTGGTCAAATCAAATAGCGCGCGCTTCTCCGGTTTCCTGTGACACACTTCCGTGCCTTTTCACGAAATCACTCCCACAGATTTGATTATTTAAATTTATTTATATTTCGATTTTGATTTGGATTTTGATTGCAGAAAAGCGAGAGCAAAGATGTTACTCATCAAAAAAAATATAATGATGCAAGTAAAAACTGTTCATTGGGAAGAGTTTATTTCTTAAATGCATGACGTCATAAACCTATATTCCATTTGAAATAAGATTAGACATTTAACTAAACCTTCTTTACAGTCCGTTTAACCGATTTCGACTTCTATTGCGTTGATGGCATGACAAATGGTAGCCGCAGTAAACAGTTGGTATTGTAACCACTTTTTTGCTTTTAATGCCATCCTTATACCTACGGTATTGAAGTCAGAATCGGTTGAACGGACTGTAAAAAAGGTTTGTTTTAATGTCTAATCTTATTTCAAATGGAGTATATGTAAGTTCAAAGACTCTTACGAATCTTTAGTTTAGTTTATGCGGCAGAACATAATGTACCTACATTATTATTGACACTCACATTTTAAACAAATTATCACACTTTTGGTTTCGTCGGGCTAATATTCATCCAATATTACATAGATAGATAGATAAATCGTTTATTTGGTGCACACAAAAACACCATTAAATGATAACAAATTAAGTACATGAATATTAAGAAAATACCTACAATGAACAATCGTTCATTCACCCCAACTACGACAACAACAACTACAAGACTTAACATTGTAGTTGAAAAACATGTTCTTCCATACATTCCAACTGCAAATGTAAGTTTGTACGCACAATAATGAGAGATTTACCATGTTATTTTTTTTTTTTTTTTTTACAGTGAGTATACTACCGCGGACATGGTCGTCCGCGCCTTTTTTTATGTGGTTTATTTTGTTTACAGTTTTTTATTTGTTATACATTATACAATTATCTTACTCCTACGCCGGACAACATTACACTAAGCTTACTTATCTAACTTAAGTCTACGTGAGTCCATCGCAATTTTTTTTTTTTTTTTTTTTTAATAAACGTACTCATGCGCATGCACATATATATTTTTTAGATACTATTACATATTTGATAGATATTTTTTTTTTTATTATTAATAATACACAGGCTTACAATTAATTAATGGGAAAATGAAATGAAAGAATTACAATTTTAGCTATTAACGTTACTGAAGGAATTTAAATGATGTTTGAAGTTGAAAAATTGCAATTTTTTTTTTTTTTTTTTTTTTTTTTGGGAACTTTAGTTTTGATGTTTCGTAATAACATGACTATACTTATATATACACTTACTTAATCTAACACATTTTTTAACGGATAAATACGTTTCAGTGTGAGTCGACCAGCCCCAACCGACAGCGTCCGTTCACGGACATGACGTACACCTCCGCGCCGCTTAGCTCAACCATTTTTTAGGGAACCAAGCGACCGGACGTGCAGCGCCGCCATCGGCAGGACGTTTACGTGAGTATGACTGACTCACACCGCCATGCATTTTTACATTTTCAATTTACTTACATTTTTAAAAAATAACAAAACAGGGATTTATATAATATTGGAGTTTTTGGTGGGTTAGATGGTTTTATATTGACTTGGGAGTTAGGATGGGGACTTGTTGGAAATGTTTTAGTGGGGTTTGCTGACCAGGGATTTCGCTAGCACTAGTAGGGCTTCCACGACAGGTGTGTCTCGATGCTGCATGGCCGTCTTTAAGTTGTATTCGACGACCATTTTAGTCGGCGCATCCATCGCCCTCTTTGCAAAGCGGCCCGTGGCGTCGTCGGCGTCGTCGGTGTAATAGACGCAACTGACGGTATGTCTGGACACCGCCACTACCGCGTGGGAGATGCTGTCGTGAACTTGTATCCTCCTGGACCTTGTATTGATGATTACGACGCTGTCGTAGGTCAAACCCTGGGCTTCGTGTATGGTCAACAGGCGCGACCCTTCGCCGGACCCATATCCCTGGCTCCCAAGAGAAGCTTTCTCCTCCTGCGTATGAACCAGGAACAGGGTGTTAAGGGCGATGCTCGGTATTTGCGCTCCTGTATAACCTTTCACCTCCAGGGAGTGGACCCGCGACAGCGACGACTTGGAGGAGTATATACCGGAGTATATCTCGCTCAGCACAAACGCCACGTCCATCGGGTTGCGGTGTATGCAGAGCAGCTCCTGGGTGATGCCAGCCACCAGGTTTGGACGGGTATACCTTAGTTCGAAAAGGTTCTCTCTGTCCAAAAATGGAAGCTGGTTCACGTCTCCGATGAGGACAACCTCGCTTGCTCCAGACAACTTTACTGCCATGACTATGGCCCCAAAATGGTTCATTAGAGCCTCGTCTACCGTGAGGCGGTAGCATTTCTCTTGTGTTTTGAACCCGTTGGCTAAGATTGAGGCCATAGTGCGCACCTGTGTCTTTACTCGGTCTCTTAAGCGGCGCGCTAGCTTCTCCCGGAGATCTTTGGCAGCTTCAGTCGTCGTGGTGGCTACAACGTCCTTCTCCTCGTCGAAGTTCTTTACCACCCAGGTTGTCTTGCCGCAACCCGGAACTCTATTTACCCACCTGATACTGGGCACCGCCCAAATTTCCTGCGATGCTGGACTGTCTGAAGTCTCCAAAATGGATTGCGCCATTTCAAGGATCTTGTCGTCCAGCATGATTTTGGTACATTTGGCGGTAACCAGTATCGGGTCGTCGTCAGGTGCTGAGAATTTGAGTTTGCCTGAGCGCTCCGTTTTCTCGTCGTCTAGGGCCACGAAACCGCTCTTCGCACTGTAGGCTGCCATGTACGACCCCGTCATATCCCCTGTGATGACTTGGGATCTGACGTTGTCGTATACCGCTGCCCCTGCTTCCTCGAGTAGTACCCCTAGCAGACCTTCTGTGTTTCTCTGGAAGGTCTGCAGGATCTTCCTGCATGTCATGAGATTGACCTCTCTGGTCGCTCTCACGATCGCTACGTACTCGAGGAAAGCGCTCTTCACGTGGTCCGTGGTGCCCAGATTCGCTGCGATGGACGGTGGGCTGACTTGCCCTTTGTCGGCTCTTGTAGGCATAGGCTTCTGCTGGGGCGGTTCCTTGGGCTTCTTACGAAGGAACCTTTCTACTGCTGATTCCTGCTTGTGGGATGGTGATGTGTGGCTAGTGCTTGGGAGCAGTGCGTTGAGGAAAGTACCTACGGCTTCGAGGCGACTCCTCAACCGGACCCGGTCCTCCGGGTTAACGGTTTTTTCTTGCTCCTTTGCAGCTTTTTCGGCGGCTGCCTTTTGCTGGGCCCTCTCCGATCCGCTCTGACTGGTCGGGCTTGTTGTGGGGCTCGTCGCACCGGCTGTTGGCTGTCGGGGGGCTTTGAGGAAACTTAGAGTTTCCCCTCTGTCCTCGTAGACAACCACCTCATGATGTTCTGAGGCTTTCAAACAACCGAATCGGTCTGCGACGTCTCCTCTTTCCCCTCCGACCGTCATCGCGTCTACACTGATGGTGCGGGCTGTGGCTCCCGTGTAGTCTCCTGCCTCCCTGATCCTCTGAAGCAATGAGCTCGCCTGAGCAAATGGAGTCTCCTCCCCCCACTCGAATAGTGCGATCGTCTTTCCTTTGGATCGCATTAGACGGCATCGGTGAGTGGCTACTTCCACCTGTGGCAGCGCAGCATACTTGCTGCCTTTCATGCTCGTTTTAGTGGTGCTTCCGTTGATCAAGGCGGCAAGGCCTGGAGAAATGGGTATTCGGGCCGCAGCGCGGCTTGAACCTATGCAGAAACCTATGCCTAGCTTTTCGCTTTCCCTGTTCATGAAGAGGGCGACGCCTCGCAATCGGACGCCTAGGACTCCGTCTCCTCCACATGCTAGGAATTGCGTGGTGGTCATGGTGCTAGGGGCTTGTTGTAGGCTAACTGCTGCTGCTGTTGTTGTTATTGCTGTGATTTACCATGTTATTTTAAGACTATAGACTACTTATACGTTTTCCTGTAATTTATGAGTACAGAACCATGTTCTGTATTTTTTCAAAATTTTATACTCCTTGGTTTCGAAGATAGGAGTCAATTTTCATAAATTTTCTTAAACATCTTTAAAAGTACTTATTTCAATATTATATATAACAAGCCCTGCATTTGATATGACACACGGTACAGTTAGCAAAACTTTTTTTTTTAATTTTACAATTGTCCCCCGAAAACTGAGCCCTTTTTTCATAATTTTAATATTTACGTTACAGGTCCGTATTTGGGTCACAGAAATTCACATGTGTACCAAATTTCAAATCAATTACTCCAGTAAATTCGGAACAAATTGGCTGTGACAGACGGACAGCCCGCCAGCCAGACACACGAGTGATTCTATAAGAATTCCGTTTTCTCCTTTTGAGGAACAGAACCCTAAAAAAAACTTATTTTGAAGACACACTTCATAGAACTCCACAAAACTATACCTCCGCCATAGAAAGATGGAAATATCAGAATTTCTACGTTAACATTAGTTTGTATAGACTTAGGAGCATCGCAGGAACTCAGCCAGTAAGCTTTCGAATTCGTCGGGAAGCTAAGTACCTAGCCACCAGCGTAAGACTCTTACCTCTGGCTTTGACCACCTACCTACCTAACTTTAAATTTCAATTCTGTGCAGAGGTAATCAGATTTACTAAGGCTATTTTTAAAGTTGGAACTTGAATTTAGTACTGGGATTGTAGCCAATTAAGTAAACGCAGGTTTTGGTTTTGGTTTTAGTTTTAGTGTTAGCTTGTTAAGGCAAAATTTTGTTAATGTTAATATGTGGGTTTCGACTCAACGTTTATTAGAGAATATATTTTGTTTTTTGCGTCTACTGGCGTAGAAATACGTAGAATAAAATCTTCATTTAAAAATTATGCCTTCAAGATAACCGTATGTATTGTGTTAGCAAAAACACAAAAGTTTTTGGTTCCGGTTTTCAAAAAGGAAGTGGTTGTATGTCCGTCAGTATGTTTTTTTTATGTATGTTCATCGATATTTTCGTCAATTGTGGACTGATTTTGGTAGAGGAAGCTTTCGCGGTGCTCACATATAAATTTAATTAACTTCGCTTGGGAAGTTTTTGAGTTAGCTTCAATAAATACTTATTTTTCATGCATGATGTATTCGAACTTGTGAGGGGTAGGTACACACGGCAACATATCAAGCTATACATTTACAGTATAACTATGCTGATCTCGCATCGTATAGGATTTCCGTACAATGAGAGGTCAGTTTATGCTGGAAATTTATAGCTTGAAATGTAGCCGTATGTATCACTACAAAAATGTGAAAAATAAAAAAAAAATACAAAAAAAAAACAACTGACTTCCAAAAAAAAAACACTACAAAGTGAAAAATAAGTTTTATTTCGGAAGTTGGTGGAAAAAAGAACATTCAAAATCAAAGACAACACTGACTTCCGCAATTAAACGTAGTTTTCACTTTGTAGTGTTTTTTTTGGAAGTCGGTTTGTTTTGTTGTTATTCATTCCTCTTTCTTGGTTTCCCATCATGTGCTTAATTCCGGCCACAACCTTTCCGAAGAAAAGGTGAAATGTCAACTACCAACTTACTTTTAAACACCTTTTAACTAACCAGGTCACCGCCATTAGATCCACATATCGCCTTAACGCCGCCGTTACACTAGCTTGCCATCAAACGTAGACAGTCGTTCAGTCCTCAGCAGAACATAAGGGTAATCGTGACCGGACTGCACAAATGGCATCGCGACGATATTCATATTTCAGCCCGTATCGGCGAGATCCTACGCGACTGCAAACTCTACGCGAAGATAGCGCGGCCACGATAACTTTGAAACCTTACACCTGAAAAATCAACCCTAGATTTTTACAGTTAAGGTTGGAATTCCGTTCGGCCAGGTTGTCGTTGAAAGGTAGTTGGTTCCATAGTAAAAGTATGCAATAAAGACGTCAATCCATAACGACGGATGCAGCTATTATACAGTGATGCTGTGAGTGCTTTACGTTGTACACCCGACTGGAATAAAGATCAGTGTAAACTTCTAGAGATGTTTGTCGAATTGGTTATGATGGGGGTTATTGGGTGACAACATGTTTACTTTGTCGTGTTTATTGTCGAAACAATGGAAGGTAGCTTTTGATGATTTTTCTCGTTTACTTTGTCTCGTCTTTGAATGGGTTTTCCAATGTGTGTTTTGTTGCAATTCGTCTTTAAGATGTCTCCTTGTTGTACATATTATGGTTTTTGCATCTGATGTTTAATCCTTTTCGTTTTATTTAGTCAGGGAAGGTTAATTTGGACTCTCAAAACTATTGTTTTCATTTCTGATTTTTTCTTCATCAAAAACTTTCCGCACGAATTTGAAACGAAAGCCAAGATCGCTTTACGTAGTTTCAGAGGTCAAAGACAATTTTGGTAACACCGACAACTAGTGTTAAGCATATTCATATTTCTCCTCAAAAATTTTCCAACACGCCCTCTAATTCAACCAGATTTAATATAATAACAAACGTAACCACGTTTCCTAGGATGTAATTTGTTAGTTCCACAAAACAAATAGCGGCGTTGACTTTAGCTCCGGCAGCCATTTGCGGATCTGCTTCCATCCTGTTTGTAAACCTACTTACTTACATTCCTCGCTCGTGTGAATCCATACAACAGTGAGCGTCATGTGGTTGCAATACAAAATATGCAATAGTTGCGCTACAAAGATGTACAGCGCTGGATGGCTGGATGGCAGATGCCGCTTTTTTTGCAGTGGCTAAGTTTTCTAGGGTGCACTGCAAAATATTTTGCAGGTAGATCTCTATTCTTTCTTTCTTTTTCGTGGGGTTAGTGACTAATCTGGTTTTAGAGTTTTTATGTCGGCTTCACATGCCGCCGAGAAATATCTCTTAGGCCTGCCGGTTACCTCAAGATATTTTCCTTCACTGTTTTTTGTTTTTGATAGTTTTCTGTGGATACGTGATCATTAAAAGTTTGGTTTTTATGAAACCTGAAATTGTATTAATTGTGTGTAATTGTGTTGTGTTGTAATTGTATTGTATTGTTGTTTTGTTGTTGTATTGTGTTTGTATTTGAATAATAAGAGATATTTAACACTCAGCTTAGAAAAGGAATCGTAATTATGTAGACTCATTTTACAAACATACCCTATGTTATGTTAAAATTGGTCTTCTGGCGAGATGTTGCCAAAACAGCAACTGTTTTCCCAAGGTATACAACGTAACGAGCATTTATTCCTCTTTGACTCTACGGACGGCAAGGCATCAGTATATATCTTTGTGCTGCGAGTGGACCTACCAGACCACCACCATATTCCACTAAATGGAACACCAACTGTCAACATATTCAGTGTGAACATAGTCAGTTAGGAAACATCGAATACTTAATAACTCATCTAGCTTTATACCATAATTTAATTTTGACGTATTTAAAAGTATTTTTTTTAAACAATTTACAAAAATAAAGATCATATATTATCATCTTTTACCAAGAAACAAAAGACTGTTATAATGTGAGTAGGTGAAGTCAGGGAAATTATCGTTAAGAATTGAATACCAACTTCAATTGACCGTATATTCAAATCACAACTGTCATTCTCTGACAGTTTTATGAAATGGCATTATCACGGAAAAGTTATGTAGGGTGTCAATTTGCTTAACAATAACTGGACATACAGCGAATATTGTGCCATGAAGCATTACCAACCAACATTAGGGTTACCTACAAAACAAATCTACAAAAACTAAATAGGTATTGTAATTATGAAGGATTAACTTTTTTGAAATCCTTCATGAACACAGCCACGAGGCGAAGCCAGTATCTAAGTAATGAAAATGAAGCAGAGTGCAGTCTGAGCGTTTTACCAAAGCTAACCAAGTGGTCATCAAAATTTATAGCATTTTAACCAATTTTATAGGATTTGGGTTTGGGTTTTAGTCGGTAGCAAGATAGCAAGATTCGATCTAAATCTATTTATTATCGGTAGATATACGTTTTTTTTAAAATATAACATAGAAAAGTGTTCCCACTGCTTGGACACAGGTCTCCTTTCTGTGAGAGGAAGAGGGCCGTAATCTACCACGCGGGCCCAGTGCGGGTTGGTAGATGTCACATGGCATATCGAATTTTTGGTTCTAGGACATGCCGGTTTCCTCACGATGTTTTCCTTCACCGTTTTTGAGAGCAGTGGTGATGAAATAAATTATACAAAGTAAAGTATCTGCTTGGGTTCGACCCCATGACCGGCACTCGTAAGTCGTGCCCGTTAACCACTGGGCCACTAGTGCTCTAAGAGCAATGTACACAGTTCACATATTTCAATTGTTTCCTATGGAAATTAGGGACAGTTTTTTTCCGTTGATTATAAAAAAACCCATTCTTTCAATTGATTTTTCATCTAGATTCATGAAACTTATATATTTATATCCATTTTAAAGTGTAAGCACTTCTGGCACATGTTTATTTCATTTTGAATATCCTTGGCGTTACTTTTAATCTTGTCTAGTTAAAAAAATATTGCCGTGGAAATGTTAACTCTACGTAGTGCTTTCCAAAGTTGAATTTCCTTTGTTTTCAAACTAAAATATACGACGTTTTAAAAGAAATAGAGGTAAACAACAGGATTGTTTTTAGTATCGTGTCGCGTGTTAAACAGATTCAAGTATTCGACTTGGTGTAAGCCGGGAACATTTATGACAATTTATTTAGGTCCCGAAGTTGACTAGTTTGTATGGGGCGAATGTGCGGGAATTATTATAACTACCCACATTTTATTCTTAAGCTATCTTGCCTAGTCAAGAAGACGAAGTGGGGATATTGAAGATAAACTTAGAACGTGTTATATAGCCCATGTATTAAACCTATTGTAAAATTTGATGTATATTTTAACAAGATTTATTAATACGCGTTCACGGCTACATTCACAAAAAAATTAAAAGGCTGGCAACTAAGTATAGCGACAAGATCCCCTGAAAACACAATTTTACTTCGTTTTACAGCGTTTTATAACACGGTTTTAAACCTAATGCCGTTGACCGTCCGCGATGGTTAACTTTAGCGCAAACGTAATGCCGGCAACCCTCCCGGAGGGAACAGAACAGATGGCGACCGCATACCGGAAAACATAGCGTTGGAAGGCCTTCCACAAGATGGACCGAAGATCTTGTGAAGGCCGTAGTAATCCGCTGGATGCCGGAAGCATAGAACCGGTCGAAGTGGCAGTGCTTGGGGCCGCCTTTGTCCAGCAGTGGACGTTTTTCGGCTGAAATAATGATGAGTACAATAAACAACACAAATTGTTAGCATCCAAGAGATGTTTATTTATTTATTTAAGGAAAAACAAACAGTAGCACAATAAGGTTACACTTATGATCTTGAACATTAGGTATATTATAATAATTATGCTACCCACTACATTCTCCACAGATTACAATTTATAGTACTTAAAAACTAGCTAGTAACACAGACAATACCTAGCACAGAATACCTAGGCGTTATCCCAGAATTCATATTTGGATTTTTTAATTTAAGTAAATTTGTGTGCGTACATTATTAAACATTAGTAAATATATTAATTATATAATACTTAAAAGATTTTTTTTTAAATTAATAGAAAAAAAATGTATATATATATTTATAAAAATATCGTATATTATAAAAAAAAATATATATATATATTTCTTTTTTTATTTTTCTTTATGTTTAAAGTAAAGATAAAAACAGATCACCACGTTTGCCTTAAACAATGACATGAAAATATGAATACAATAATTTATAATTTCACACCGAGTCAAATTATTTAAGAATGTCATGATAATAATAAGTACATTAAAAATAATAATAAAAAAATTGAATTTCGCGGGAAGCAACTGCGATCGACCTTAAGTACAGCTTACAGTACAGTTATCGCGTTAATCCGATCCAGCCTGTCCCTTGCTGTCCTCCTCCAGCGACGGCCTAAGCTGAGATCCGTACCCCACAGGGTTTGCCCATAGCTTATAGTCGCTTAGTTTCTAAGTTTTATACCCTGGCTGGAGGCCTTAATTTATTGAGGCAGCCACAGGAAAGTCCGGTTAAGCAGCCTCCAAGCACCTTCCATCTTATCTCTTCACCAACCTTGGTTGACGGGTAGACAATGCCTACGGCATTAAGTCCGTCTTATTGTGTGCGAGAACTTTAAATAAATAAATAAATAGAGTGTCGCGCTTTATAAGAACTAATACAAACTAGCATATTTTGTTATGCTGGTGACAGCTACGAGTACGTCTACACGTGCACCACGTCATTATGATTTTCTAGTGTGCGTGCATTTAGCGGCCAATAGTTGGACGCTATATCGACGAGTTCACAGCTTTGATATAGACATTTATATCTTTGATTTAAGTATTGCCCGTCGTGAAGCTTAGGGAGGGTTTCATATTAATAACTAAGCACAAAGATATTACAAACTACGACGATGTTCAAACAGAGTTCTTTGAAATTAATATAGGGACGTGATTTAATTTCCGGAGCTCGGCAATTATGTTAAAACAATAACTGTTCAATATGTAATTAGTTTCTGTTCTCGTATACTTCGGCTCAGTATATTGATTAACCTCCAGTATTAATAACATAACTATTTTCAAGAATATGTCTGAAACTTTGAAGACAGTTTCAGATAAATTGTGTTTTCGGAAATGTTCTATTGCTCATAATAATAATTACTTAATCTACTTTTCGATAAAAAATGTGGTGAAAACATGTTGAAAAGTCGAAACTAAAAATAAAAACTTATGAAGTACGAGTTTTGGACTAAATTTAAAACACTGACAAAATAACTAGGTACATGCTGGCCAGAATTTAAATTTAAAAAAATCAAACATCACGTAATATGTCCCTGAATTCTGGTATTCTTTTTAATATTCGCCATTCTGTCGAAGATCTGGAACAAAATAAAGGACTTTGTTTTTACAAGAAATATGTTTGTGTTAATGTTTAATTTATAAAAAATTGTATACATACTCGCCATTATATCTTCTTGACTCAGCAGTGATAGCCTAGTGGTTTGACTCTCGAACTGCCCAGTCAAGTGGTCTCGAGTTCGAACCCACGGCAGGCACCTCTGACTTTTCTTATTCATGTGCGTATTGTATAATTATCACTTGCTTTAAAAACGGTGAAGAAAAACATCGTGAGGAAACGACGTGCCTGAGAGATATTTCTCGACGGCATGTGAAGTCAAGTCAGAGGCTCATGGGCCGTATAAAAAGTCTGAAACCAGTTTAGTCACTAACCACACGAAAAAGAAGATAATCATGTAATTCTATTTTCCCTGTTATTTCGACACAACTTACGCTTTTTCTAAAGTAACTGGATTACTTTAATATCAGTGAAAAACATCACTGGCACACCTCATACAATTTTTACTATACTTTAGACATGTGAGCTAAGTGGGGACACATTTACCCGCGTGTAAACCATGAGAAAGGTGTAAAGGGGCTCCATTATCCCCTCGCAAGGTTGTAAACGGCTGAAACAACAGTTGCCACAGCCGTAGCTTGTTTTAGGAGCCTTTATCTTGGTTTTAAGCAGTTTTTAGAGCTTTCTACGTGAAAGCGAGGCTTCTGCTTGATAGCTAATGTTTCTTCGTCTCCCCTGTTAAGTTTAAAACCTAAGACGTTAGTAACATTAGTGAGGTATGTGATTTTTTTACTTTGGTTCCGGAAACCTGTTAAAACGGTCACACAATAACGGCTGTCTAAATACTGAGCGTTTTTTGACACCTAAATGTCAAATACTGGTGAAAATGACAGATTTTTATGACGGCCGTTATAATATGACGGAATCACTTTCCTATGAAACCAACGCTTAACACTGTGTGATAGCCTAGCGGTGTGACTGTCAGACTGCCAAGTCATAGGTGTCGAGTTCGAACCTAAGGCGCGCACCTCTGACTTTGCGGATTTATGTGCGTATTGTATAATTATCACTTCCTTCAAAAACGGTGAAGGAAAACATCGTGAGGAAACCGGCATGCCTGAGAGATATTACTAGACGGCATGATTGTGAAGCCAAGTCAGAGGTCCATGGGCGGTTTTTAAAATCTGACACCAGCCGTTCGATTCTGTAAAAATATCACCGTGAAACTTAGGTGAAGTGAGCTGTCAATAGTGTTAATCCCTAGCATCCTGCCGGTCGATTCTGTGGCAGTGACAGCTCACTTCACGCTCACTTCACCTAAGCTTCACGTTAATATTTGTACAGAATCGACCGACTGGTTATTCACTAACCACTCGAAAAGATGAAGAAGAACACTTTGCATCTCCCAACCCATATTATTTTGAGTTATTATCATCAAAAGCTGGGTTCAATATATTACGTATCGAATGCCACATTTTAAAGTGACCCCTTCAATAAATACGTAATGAAACCATCGGTCAACTAGTATCGATTGTAACATTCACATTCGCCCTCGGTAATAATAAATGCGACAGGAACCCATTCGGAAATATATCGAATTAAATTAGAGTACTATTTCTAGTCAAGATCTGTAGACGTCTATATTTGATAAGTATTAGTGACGTGTTATGTATCATACATTTTGGGTATGGAGACGTACAGTTGACAAAAGAAATTGGTATGCAAGTAAGATACATTACTTGTTGCCATTGCTCAATTGACCGCCCTTATGGGCTAGGTACAATCTGAATGATCACCTATTTTGACCAGCTTGGCAAATTTTGGCTTTTGTCGAAGCAACTGCCCACATCATTGTAGTACGCAGACAATATTCATTGTTATAACGACCGGTACCTATTTCCTGCCTTGTTGGGAGTCGCAAGTGCGACGCCTGTTAATGCCTGGGTAATAATTCCTGGGTTTGATTCTTGGGCTGGGTTATTGGGTTACTTCATCAGAAAGTATCAACTCAGAGTATGGTATTGAACCTGGTTGACGGCACTAGGTTTTCCTAGGTTTCCCTTAGCCATCACGGCTGTATTTTCCTACAGCAGTGATGTTATATGTATAGTTGTTATGTTAACTTTTAATCAAAAGACGAACAATTACATAGGTAGACTTCACTTTTTTCACACGCACAATATAAGTAGGTTCAATGGTTTATAAGAAGTTTCCTTGAGCATCCTGTTTAGGTACCTACCTATCTCCTTTGTTGACTGTACCTGGTAGTTATAAAGGATATATCAGGTCTCTCGGATGGCTGGATGCTGTGTTTATCTGCGACGGAGCTAAATTCCGCGATATCTTGGTGGCAACGAGACTCCTTGCCAACTGTGAGTTATGAACTCATCTGTCTGCTTGAATAAAGGGCTTGAAACTATTATGGTGAATAGCGTACAAAATGGTCTTGGTTTCTTGTTATAGAAGTAAATATTAGATTTGTGATTGAACTTTATAATAGTAACATGTTTACTTAACTGTCAATGATATGCAACTTAAAGTTAATTCCGAATATAGGAAAGTGGAAAGTTTCAAGAGAATAAGAGGCCATTATACAGTCACCACTGAGGTGCGGCCTAACCTACATTTTACTTCATAGTTAATGTATTTAATTGAATATCTTGATGAAGGGCTTGTGGCTAAGTAATAACAGCCGCACGGGTCGATCGTTCAGGTTAAGCTACGCTTGCCGCGGTTTGTCCGTGGATGGGTGACCATATTTACATATCCAGACCCCTCCGTGCTTCGGAAACCACGTTAAGAGCGTTTATACGGAATATGGGATACGGGTATGGAAATAAGAAATATGGCTAACTAGTGAACTAGATTGGTAAGGTAAATAGTAATTGGAGTTGGTTGAAGTCGCGCTGACTAGGTTCGATTGTATCGATAGCGCGGCGCTTAGACACATTTAACAAACGCCTGTGATCTAGCATACGCGTTCGTCGAACGCCAGCGCTACGTGAAGAAAATATTAGTACCTAAGGAAAAAAATATACATTCTACATGAAGTCGTTTAGCAACATACAACTACGGGCTAAGGATGCTAATGGTGTATCAAGTTGTAGTAACGTGTTGCGGTAGCTTGTTGCAGCAACGCGTTCCCGCCGTCCATAATTCATGTTGGTCGCTCATCGTTTTCTACTTGCGCGGTGTTTAAGGAAATTTTATACTCCGTGGATAAGCTTGTAATCTTAAATGATTATAATTTTCTTGCTGAAGGTTGTATTACAGACGTTTTTAACCGACTTTGGCACAGTAAAGGAAAACATCATTATATTATAACGGGTATTTGTTCCATTTCAGAATATGTTGTTTTATCGCAATTTCAATTGATTTCTGGAATATATTTAATGGTTTTCTCATGTTCACTTTCTTGTTTGTGCATAGGAGATGTGTTTAACATTGATTAACTGCAGAAACCCTTTCTAACCCTTCCTTGTATCAATTTGAAACCTTTTGCTAATCGCGTTGGTTTTTTAAACCTCTCTTTTTCTGCAGAATTGTGAACCTAAAGCTCGTTTGCTAAAACGCTTTCAAATAAAAGCATTTTATCAAATAAGCTTTAAGCCTCCTCCACACAGGCGATTTTTTATCGCGCGATAATAACGCAAGCGTTATTGCGATAATGTGTCCCGGTTCCTTGCACACATCTGCGTTTTTATCGTCTGATATTTCTAACGTCTACGTCTGCGTGTACCTACACTGCAGCCAAACCGCCCGCGCTACTAACGTTATTAACGCAGGTGTGTGTAAGATCGCATGCGTCCTAATACAAAATGTTCTAAGAACACATATCGGAATATCGCAGGACGGAGGAACGCAAGCGTCCTACTTCTATTGCGTCGTTATTATCGCAACAGTTTGTAACTTCCTGGCCGTCCTAATACAAAATGTGTTAAAAACAGATATCGCAATAATGATTGCGGTATTATCGCGCGATAAAAACGCGCTTGTGAGCGACAGGCTTTAGGTTCCAGATACCCAACGATGCTCGCACCTAGACTACCTGCAAAACTAGGTTTCCTTATAAATAAATATAATGCAGTAACTTCATGAAAGTTCACTTGTACAATTCCTTCAAAGAATCTCTCCTTCCTCAATTTATGACTTAACGTACTTCTCAAATAGGTCAGAGGTCCGTCAAGTAGTTCTCTAGACTAATTGAACCCTTATTCAATGGTTAGTTCAAGTATAAGTGACGGTAAGTAAGTTAGGTACTTAGCTACGCACAAGGCCAGTTACTGGTAGAGCCACAGCCACGAGAGTTTGTCGGCAAACAGTTCCTGACTGATTGGTAGCTTTCATCCTCTGTTTGCAGAATACTTGCCTTGTAGAAAGGCATTAATTGAAATTTTGCTCACTTACAATCAAAGGAAAATCGATATAATTTTGTGGCGTTCGATTTTTAGATTCATCGAGCGTCT
This sequence comes from Agrochola lota, assembly GCA_947364205.1. Lineage (NCBI taxonomy): Eukaryota > Metazoa > Arthropoda > Insecta > Lepidoptera > Noctuidae > Agrochola > Agrochola lota. The sequence continues at coordinate 9,741,177 of OX376235.1, read as the reverse complement.
TTTGTTACTATTTTTAAACTTGCAGTAAATTGAATTGCAGAGAATGCCAGTCGATTTTGAACGTCAATTTGCGCAACATAACTTGCTTTATAGAGGACACTACGTGCATTATGTAATTTTGTTCTGTGCAATACATCGCACGTCTTTTGTTTGGTACTTTATACCGTAATATTTTAAAATCATAGCATGTCACTGTATTCCGTGTATCAAGCTGTTATCGTGTTCCCTGTCGAGTTAATATCCTGCTTTTAGGGATCTAACCGTCAACAAGTTATTATTAATAAGACGCCAGTTCATTACAGCGGCTCCTGAGTCCTGCTGCCTGCTGCCTCGCCCACTATGATTTATGAAGCATTTAACTTTTATGGTAGCGCTAAGTGGCCGGTCGACTTTCATAAGAGAACCGGGGAAACTCATCTTGGCTAATGTAAGCTGAAAAGTTAAACAAATTGTCCTTCTCGCCTGTGACCTTACAACGTGTTTCGGTGCTTCAACGGGAGAACCGAATTTTTAAGAGAAATTACTTTGTGAGTACCGACGAAAGTCGATTTTTATGTAAGTTAGCGAGATACTGTCACAAATTCTCATAAATATTTACTTATCTTGTTGAGATAAAAAAGTTAAAATGGCATCGTGAAGTAAGATATCTCATTCATTTATATTTGAGAATAAATACAGAACTACGTCTCGTAGATAAACGTGTTGTAATTAGCTAACGGGTCGTTGTTCGTCGAGTGTACATATTAATTTGATCAACGCAGCGCTGCAGCGCTATATCCTCGTAAGTCACAGTGCACAAAAGTTGGACCGTGAAGTCTAAAATATCATAAGCAAACGGAACCCCTTAGTGAATCACAAAGCTTTGAGCTAGGGCTTTGACTATACCAAGAGCTTGCAAAAGCCCGTCATGGTGCTTAGCATACTGGCCGGTATTCCGTACAAGCTGTATGTCCTATTAGCCGGCCACTTATGTCCATGCTTTTTATTTAAATCCTGTATTTTTTGTGGATATGAAGTTTTCTTTGAGATACACATACTTCGGTGCAAAAATATTACCCATTTTTGTTGGAATTTTCAACGTTTTCTTTTGTCCGTCTCGAGCTGTTAACCTACCTATTATAAAACAAAACATAAATTGAGGAGTTTTTATGGAACTTTTATTTTTTAAATAGCTGTTGCCCGCGACTTCGTCTGCGATCCAAGATGAAAAGTACCCTATGTCCTTTTCCGGCTCATGGTCTATCCATGTGCCAAATTTCATCCAAATCCGTTCAGCCGTTTTGAAACAAACTCACTTTCCCTTACATAATATTAGATAGGATTAACAGCTGTTAAACAAAATGTACAGTTATTCAGCATAATATTAACAATGAGTGTAATAATATTCATCTCTGAATATATTTTTCGGCAGGTTTAATATTGCCAAGGTTTCACGACGATACGCATTTTCCGAGCCTCGTAAAATTTTATTTTACTTTACGTGTTAAAAATATCACTTTCACGAATAAAGGCGTTGTAATTAAATTAGATAAAAAAATCTCCGATTTTAATGAAGGTCGGCCATTGATTCGTACCGGAGCGTTCGGCAAACCGAACCGTAACCGTTTTCTAACGTAATAACGCTCAAATTACAGTAAATTAATGAGACTGTATAATATTATTATATACTGTATAATGTAATTTTTTTCCTTGAAGAGTTTTTAAGAGATATTTCGAAACCGACAGCGGTCAGGAAGAGAAATTCATTTTATAAGTAAGCAAACCGTAACCTTGGGCCACTTAAATATTTATAAGTCTCTTTTAAAGAGTTAATAAAGTAGCATTAATGTTGTATAACGTCTCTCTGTGGACGAAGATATTAGACGACTATACAAACATTTGTTTACGTTTGTGCGTAAAGCAGGGTTTACATAACCAAGACAGCCTTCACAACATGAACGGAGTTTGACCTCGTATTTAAAGGCATTATTAGAATCTTATGTGTAGTGATTTCCTAACCTAAGAACGGTTTTCATCTACAAAGCACCACATTTAGGAACTAACGCTCTCTTGCTTCATTGGCACAGCATTGCGATCCAACGTTGCAATCGGACGCGCTTACGCTGTAAGCGAAAATTATTATTTTGCGCCGACCGCGGCAAATGCCGTTGCCACCATGCGTTCGGAAGAACTTGTTGCGAACGAGGTCCTGGCATTCCTGCAGTACCAGCTGGATGTCATGGACAAGGTCAGTATGATCTAGATCTGCACATCCAACTTCAATGTAGAGGAGATACGCAGAGCGAAAACACTGCTGTATGAGTCGCTACATATGGCCGACAGAATGCCGTCCCGCTGGAGGGATGAAAAGTCTTCAAGACATTATAAAAGTGTTGCAGGAGATCGACCCGAACGACGTGCCGAATTTCGTGGCGAAGGATTTGCGCAAACTACCCCCCGTCACATTCGACCACGTTGACGTCACCAGGCTGCTAAGGGACTTCACAACCCTAAGATCAAGCCTGGTCAAGATGCAGTTGAAGTTGGAAGCATCGCAATTCACGAGGTAGTAGATTTACGCAAGACGGTATGTAGGTCACACGAGCCAGCTACCAGCGTCAACACACGTCACGGCGCGTTCAATGCATCGCAGCTGAGTTTCTAGACAGCAAAATTTGACTCATCGCCGGCCGCCGTCACTGCAAGCGATGCACAACCGCGCCCCACCCTGCTCGCGTCCCGCATCGTTGGAGCGCCGACCGATATTAGCACGTCAACACCAGGACGTGCTTTCTCGGCTGCCGTTATTAAAGCTAGCAAATCATCAGCGGCGATCCAATAATACGAGGGGTGCCCAAAGGCCTTCCGAAGGAGTTCGAAGCACGTTGCCGCCGTTAGCAAGCCAAGGATAGCCCGATGAAGAAGGCTTCATTCGCGTGGAGAAGAAGAAGCCTGCTTGTCGCAATCAGTGCGGTACCGCATTGACTGGTCTCGACATGTTGCTGCGTTCCGCTATTCCAACGATGCAGCTGTACGTGTCACGCTTACATCACACCACGAAGGTAGAGGAGGTCTTAAGGTATTAACTTCAAATCTTTTGCGGTGCGGGTTCCGACTCATTACCTGGAAACTTTCACGAAGGAGGAATTTTGGCCGAAGGGTGTCGTGTATCGGCGTTTTCGCGGAAGGTGGAAGGTGTCATGTCATCAAAGAAGTTCATATCTAACCAGTTTCAAAACAAAATCCCGTGAACACGATGACCACATCTGTTACCGGTTCAGTTCTATAGCCGCCGAGCGCTGCAAGCAAGAATAGTCCTTACGGTGGTTAGATATGTACTTCTTCGATGGTACACCACGACTCAGCGCAATACGTCGCTGACCCACCGTAGTAACTAGATTTTGATGTTTTTATTGTGTAGTACCTATTAGTTTATTTTGTTAGATTATTTTGTGTATTTTGTCTATTGGCCTTAGTTGCCTGAAAATAAAGGGATCATTATTATATTATTCTTATTATATTGGGATAGCTATACTAAGGTACTTATTCAATTGATTAGTTAGTTTTGTGAATACAAACAGCAATTTGCTATTTTATTTAGGTACTAAACTTTCACGCCACTAGCTCCTCAATATAAACCCGCCTTAATACACGATTGTACCCACTAAAAGTTGGCTGTAAGATCACTCACGTGGAACTCACCTACGCGTCTAACATTTCAAAAGTCAACACATCTCTTTGAACCCGCGCTTTTGACGAAGGAGGATTCGCTTGCAAAGCGCGAGGTGTTATCTTAATCAGAGTGCCAAGTCAAGCCAGTCTTCTGAGCTGCCATGTGAAGCCAGGCTGCTAAGTTGCCAAGTCACTCGAATGCGTGGCCATTGTGTGAGCGCTTCCACTTGGCGTAGTGGACATATTTCTGTCACTTTCATTAATGTCACCCTGTGTAGTGGAGGTGTCGTGTTTGCTTTTATTGTGATGTTGTTAGATTAGCTACTATTCCTAGAATGATTTAGTGTGTCGTGTTAGTACCTATAAAACAAAAAGAAGGAATCAAAATTGCTCTCAAAGAGTTTTCCCACTGAATATCGTACAAATTCCTGAACAATAATCTCATTGCCTCACTAAAAATATATTCTCTTTAAAAAAAAAACCTTTAAATAAAAAACTTTCATTTCAACATAATTTCAGATAAATGACAGCGGTGTGAAACAAACCACGGAACAATACAGACGCTTGTGACAATTCAAACACTCTGGGAGACGCGAAATATCCGCGCAAAACAATTCACAGAGGTGCGAGTGGACAATGCATCCGCGTCGAAAACACAGAGTATATAAAAAATTGAGTGACAATAATTTGTGAGCAGAACGGCGCCGCTCTGCAGATGCAACTGGCAATATACAGATGTTTTACTTCACCCTGGAACCTCACGAATAGCTTTGTTACCACCAACCGGGCACAATTGCAGACTCAGGGTTGTTACTGAGAAATTCCAGATAGATAAACCCAATAACACTTTGCACGACCTGGAAATCGAAGCCAGGACCTCATGGTCTGGGCACGCCACAATTGCGGCGATAAGTCCCCTCTTTGAGGAGTGGCTTGAGAGGCGCCATGGCGTCCTCACCTTCCGCCTGACGCAGGTCCTCACCGGACACGGTTGTTTCGGGAGGTTCCTGTTCCGCGTAAGGCGGGAGGAAACGCCCGGGTGTCACCACTGTGTGGATCGCCCGGAGGACACGGTGGAGCATACGGTGGAGGTCTGCCCGGCTTGGGCGGAGCACCGCCGTGTCCTCACGGAGGCGATCGGCGGCGGCGATCTCTCGCGTCCGGCCCTGGTTCAGGCCATGGTTCGGAGCGAGAGTGCATGGGAGGCCGTCACCTCCTTCTGCGAAGCAGTTATGTTCGCGAAGGAGGAGGTGGAGCGCGCTAGGGAGATGCAAGCTGCACGCCCTCGCGGCCCTAGTCGCCGCAGGAGACGCCCCGGGCGTCAGGAGTCGAGAGCCGACTTCCGGCCACCGTAGGCGTGGGCTTGCGGACGGTGAGCAATGGGCAGCTCGCCGTCCGATAAGGACCAGGCCCGTGTCGACGGCGCGTTGTGTTCCACGCGCCCTCAAAGAGATGTCAGCACCAACCGACGGGGTCGAAAGACCAATGCCTGCTGGGGTTACGGGTTTGTCCGAAAGGGATAACGCGGCCCCGGCACACAGGCAACGGAAGGAACACGGGTGGGTTTTAGTCAGTAAAAGTCTGACACACCCTCTCGCTCTGCCCAGAGCGGGAGAAGTCATGTGATGATTTTCCAACCTGAAAAAAAAAAAAAAAAAAGGACCTCATGGTCAGCAGTAGCGCCTGCGATCACTAGACCAACCAGTCAATTCACTTATTTATTTATCTCATAATAATAAACGTTATTTTTCAGAATATTTTGTTACAGTGGATGTAATTATGTGACGAATTACGAATGAAGTTCATTACTAAACACTCCATCTTTTAAATACTCTGCGTTAGTAATGAATGCCGTGCCATTTACGCCCCACTATGTAACCTAGCACCCAGTTCACATGGCGACAAAAAGCCCTGAATCCACGTCATTAATTTGTCCACCAGTCTAATTAGGGCCATGCGAGCTCATTGTGAAGTGGCCGCGGGAAGGAACTTGAATAAAAGTACATTTGTTTAATTGTTTGGGCTGTAAACAGCGGTAGAGTAATGAAACTCTAAGAGACGTAGCTTGCATTTTTCAAGCTATGCCACGTTCAGCAAGCTATGTATTTTGAAGGATATATCGTCTATAAATTTGGGGAGATCGCGTAAAGTGTGCTTTTTATAAAAGACCCGTAGATCCTCTCGGTTTTATGAGTAAGACTGTTGTTGTAGCGCATTTTATGAAGAGTGTGGAGTCACATAAATAATACGTACCATTCTAACAAGCCTATATTAAAGTGCTGTTCAATAATTCCATTCCTAAATAAAACCTTCATGCTTCAGTATGAACCAGACCTAAACAACCTCGCACCGAAATTAAAAGTGAACTTTAGCACGAACAGGGTATGACTTAAAACAATGTCCTCGCTCAGCACATCGCATCTCATTTACCTTGCAACTCCACGCTCAACTGTATACTCTGACGTCATACGGTTTGTTTACACTCCCGCTTTAGTTCCGTATAAATATTTGAGATGCAATGCTGATTGTCACGACAACACTTCGGACAAGTTTGTAATTAAAGTACTGATATAATGAACTGGTTTGTAGAATTTGTAGATATCTGGTTATACTGTGCGGTGTTGTTTTAGGATTCATCGTGGGATTGCAGCTAAGCGGCGCTTGTGTTAGGTAAACTTGTGGTTGTGTTCGTCTTGGGCTTTGCTTGTGGTTAGCGATTCGAATGTGTATTGAGGTAAATACTTTCTGTTATTGTTGGTTGAGGTTATTAATTAGGTAACTAGAACGATACTAATTACTGTACATTGTATGCCGTATACGTTTAAGTACACATGTTGCAATGACAACTAATGTTTGAAAATAGTGTTTGGGTTATAGCACTACCCATTACCATTGTGGCGGCATCTACATCGCCACATGCGAACTACGCATCAAAGACCGCCAGGTCTTTACGCATCAAAGACCTTAACGTCACACAAAATCCTTACGTCACACAAATCTTGCATCGCGCAATTAGTTTACCGCGCGAACGACATACAGGGTGGCACCATCGATGCGAAAACTGATACCATGGATTCAGTACATGATTCTGAAGCCTATGAGTTGTTTTTTTTATACCTACTATATTGCAATACCTACGCGGTCAAAATGTATGGAATAGCTGATTTTTCGAGGGTTTAGAAGCATGTACTGAATCCATGGTTACAGTTCGAGTTCGCGTCGATGTCCCTGCCATCCTGTATATAAGACTATCTAACATCAATCGCTGGGCAGTTGCCCGCCAGACACGACACCCATCTGGTTGGAGGATCCTCCCTTTTCTATAATAATAATAATAAATAATAAATTCTTTTATTGACACAAAATACAGGTGTAACATGCTTATTTGAAACCCTGGCTCCTGAGCTAGGTAGCAACCTGTGTTACAGGAGCCAGTGTCTTCCGCCGTTTGTGGTACATTTCATATTATATAAGTTGTTCAATAAATTAACTTAAAAACATGGTTTAAAAAGAAATCAAAGATACACGCTAGCTCTTTTGGTATGCAATAAATGTGCATAAATGGGTGTGTGTATGTGTGTGCGTGTGTGATGGTGTGTGCGCGTGTGTGTGATGGTGTATGTATAAGTGGGTGATGGTGTGTGGGTTTGTGAGTTATGGTTTATTTTATTGTAAATGTACGTAGCCATGTAAAAGTGTTGTCGTCTAGCGGACGCGGTTTCACAAATTCTTTTCTATAGAGGATAAGTGAACTTTACACCCTGTTCCTCACACCTCTAAACCATCAACTACAGAGACTGAGATTAAGTCACCGTATATTAAACATTGATACCATATGATATTAAACTTACAACGACAATACGTATCTGAAAAGAAGTAATATTTACTGATGAAGAAGTTTCTCTCGATATAAAACTTTTCTTTCACCTAAAGCCTCCCAAGTAAAAGCAGGCACCTGGTTAAACAGTATTTATTTAAAATCTTTATCAGCAACGCCAGCCGAGATTACAAAGCGTTTTAATTTGTCCAAGTAATTTCTTTTCGTGTCATAAAATTTAGCAGTGAAGCCGAGACACCAACAAAAGAATGAATAATGAGTTTATGAAACAAAGTTGAAAATTTTCGGGAAACTTCCGTGCCACTACAAGCGGTACTGTTATCTTGTGATTTGTGTTTTTGCTTTCCGTTCCCTTATTGCTGGTTGCTTGGGACTGGATAATTAGTGTTATTTTATTAGGTAAGGATAATCCTTCCAAGTGCTGACTCGGTTTTGCATGTGTGAGTGACGTCCAGGGGCCAGTGAAAACACGCTCAGATGCGCCCTAATCCTTTTGGTCGAAATTTTGTGAAGCAGCAGGTAAACTCACTTTTTTACGAATAGAGTTAGCGATCTGAAGAATACATTTGAGAAGCGTTGGTTCAAAAAAATCTAGACTACTTAGTGATAGAAATCATATTTTACATTAATTATATGTATGTTAAATATTATATTATGCTTAATTTCCTAGCATGATCAGATCAAACCTCGCATAATACCGACTGTGATGACAAAGGAAGGTACCTAATAATCGTTTCATATAGAATGATTAGAATAGGTACTAAGCCGTCTTAAATTTCCTAAAGGTACCATTTAACTGAACAACGGCCAATTAAAGTTATATAGGCACCTATAGATATGTTTGTTGTCCTTGAGCAACAAAGCCGTGACTAATGAAGGTAGATTAACAAGAAGGGACTCTCTAAAAAGTCTTATTATACTTTCAGAAGACTCCAAACAAAGGAAGTTGAAGTGGACACTTAATTTATCAAATCTTATGCGTGGTTGTGTGAGGATAATATTTAATATAGGATAAGAGTTTTTGACGTTTACCTTAGTAGTTTTTTCAAGTCATTCGAAGATGAAAATCAGTTATTTTCTTTGATCTTTGTCTAGCAGTATATAGCGACAACCTGGAATGATTGGTGTTTAGCTTGATACCCTGTTAAGTCAGACGGTCAGACTTGGCGATGATGCAAGCATCATCGTTGTTCTACGTACCTGATGAAAGGGTCGGTGATGTGGGTTGAAGTTGAAATAATATTAAAGAAATATTACGGACTTACCCTTGTGTTCCGTCACGTTTTCCGCCGAAAAATACTGGTACGTGTTCCATGAAAAATATTTACTACAAAACATCTTTCGAATGATGACCTCGTTGGTCAGACAAGTTGACCGGTGCGAGGCCTAGGTCGCAGCAAAGTTCACCCACGAGGGTGAAGAAGTTATGCTACTGTCTTGAACAGTGTATCCTTTCAGAAACTTAGCAAAATTAATTAAAGAACCCCACACTGGCTGCCACAGGTACACTTGAAAACAAACTCCAAAAACTTCTTTTTGGTTTTTATTGCACAAGATTATAACACTGGTTAATTTATTCTCCAAATTTGTCTCATCGTGAAAAATTTGCCGTCACAATCGCTAACAAAAGAATGAGTAATGGCTTTTTAAAACAAAGTTACATTGAACGCTGAGAAACTTTAAAAGCTTTCAAGGGTGTGAATTATTATCTTAGAATTTTCTTTTTGTGATTAGCCGAGTTAGAACATTTTGTTTCACTTTGCTTCTGTACATCCTATTGAGAGATATTTAGATTTATTTATATAAAGTCTTACACAAATTCATAATCATTATTCATTAATTACTTTACCTAAAAAGCCTATTTTCGTTAACTCAAATTACAAAAATGAAGCGGATGTTATTAATGTTAAAAATTCTAAGACCGTTTTACGCGAGTAATTTTGTACATATCTACCTAAATTATGAGCAAGATAATTTTATGAAAATTTAGAGAATATCAAAGCTTTCACCTTGCGCGTGGCTTTTATCATTTCCTGAAGGTAACTGAAAATCGCTCAGGTCTAGAACAAAATTATGTTTTCCAATACATTTTCAGTAAATATCGAAGACATTGCGAGTGAAAATAGCGAATCACTATTTACAGAAATGTGAACAAATTGTGGTTCTAAGTTTGGGGATAAGCTTGTGACAATTACGTATTGAGAAGGGTCTCTCTTGGCTGCGACAAATTGAATGGCCTAAGACGCAGTAGCGGCTCTACTGACTGGCATTTTTTACCACTAAGGGCCCGGATTATCTGCTCCTATGATAGTATATTTTCTAATATGCGAGATATTCTAGACTTATTTTCTATTAAGTTTTATTGATACCTATAACAATTTCTTTAGATTACTCAATCGCGATATTCAAGTACTTACTGTAGGTATTAATCAAACTAAAAGTATTTCGAGGATTCATTTTCTGGAAAACCGATTACTGGGATAGATAATGTAGATATTAGCTATAAAATTAGGTAAATTATAAGGTGACTGTTAGGTGACTCTTAACGACCGATCAAGTAAAGAGATAAGTGGCTAAATTCTAGATAAAATAGGTAATGAAAGAGCAAGATTAAACGTAATTATGCTGCGGCGAGGCCTGAAATAAATGTGTCTGGATTAAACAGGTGCGCACATAAGGTAACGCTAAGTGAATATTTAGGATTGTTGATAAATTATGTATGTAGAATAGGTACATGTGTACTTCGTAACGCGAACAAGGGTTCGTGAAGTGGTTCAAAAGGCCATACACATATTAAAAGACAGACATGATTTACTTAACACTTTCGACTCCACCCACTTTTCATAGAACTCATACGCCATGCCGCCATACATATTGGAAGTGAACCCTCGGGAGGGTTGCCGGCATTACGTTTGCGCTAAAGTTAACCATCGTGGACGGTCAACGGCATTAGGTGTAAAACCGTCTTATAAAACACTGTAAAACGAAGTAAAATTGTGTTTTCAGGGGATCTTGTCGCTATACTTAGTTGCCAACCTTTTCATTTTTTTGTGAATATTTGTAAGTATGAAAAAAAAAAAGTGCTTGGGTTTTAAAACCAACGAATATACTAATAAATCTTGTTAAAATATACATCAGATTTTATTTTCACGGTTTATAATGCTGTATTCGCTAAGAAAAACCTACATTTAAAATGAGCCCTCCGTGAGGGCTCCCGGCATCCCATATGTGACTAAGTGAACCCTCCAGAAGGGCTCCCGGCACTGAACGTGTTAGCGCAACTCTAATAGAGAGGTTTTTTTTAAGTTTTGAAAAAAGTGTTTGGTATTTATTTATTTCTTCTGTTTTGAAAATATCCCACAATTTTTGTCGAAAATTCAGAAGACAACCGCTAGGTAGGTACTTACAGTTCTCTTCAGTAGCACGAAAATAAAAAAGTATCACTGAAACTCCACACGAAACCTGTACGTACCTGTTTAGCTTAGTGCGGCAAAACTTTGTGCCCACGCAAGAAAAAACATTTCTAACAAATTCAAGAGAAGACAGAGGCGAGTATTTCTCTAACTTGCAAACATCTTTTTGTAGGAAAACTCCTCCGAAATGAACACAGTCGGCTTAATAACGACATTTCCAGTCTTGAATGAGTTTTTTTTTGTTCTCATCAACATTGGTTTTATTGTAAATACTACAATTCTTGGGTTGTGGCGTAATTTTACGCTGGTTATTGAGTAAAAAGGCCCCTGGAGGTTCATTTTCGGACTTATTAAGCACAGATTGACTGAGCTTTGAACAAAAAGGCTTTGTTAAAAGAGAAGCAATAAAAAGAAATTTAGATACCTAAAGTCGACTTACGAAACAATTGTTTTATGATTGAGGATTGGTTTGAGGTGCCTTATAGCGATAAATAATAAATGTGTCGATCAGAAAAATAAAGTTCCAATAAAAAATTACTCTTACTAAATGCATTATTAATATGATCTTATTTACGCGTTCACTCATCGATTTAAGTGTAACGGCTCATTTAATAAACCGTCATTAAAATAACATGCAAAGAAATTAAGTTTGTGGTTAGCGTAACCAAAGGCGTAATTTTCACTACTCAACGTGAGTCGTTGTTTCCGGTTGTACCAAATTTGAAGCGAAAAATCGCGTCGAACGTAAATTCCTGTAAACATTTTGAGTGACGCGAATTTTATTATGCAATAAAGACTTGTTTCCTTAGCCCAGCAGTGGGGACAACGTAACTAAGAAAGTAAAACTAACTTCGACTTACGAGAAGTTAGTTTTAAAAATCGCACAATGTGTTTAAAATCGCATTGCGGCCATGTTGGATGTTCCGTCGTAAATTAACCCGCAAACGGTGGCTGAAAGTTTATCTCGTTTCCAGCCGAGTTGCCCGTGACCTGCGGATGGCTTCGATTAGCTAGTGAACACTCACCTTTTGTACGGGACGCGTGTTTAAATACTCATAACTTTTATTGAACCGGTGAAAACTAGGAACTAGATGTTTTAGATAGTTTTTAATACCTTGAAACTAGGAACACATACAGACAGGATTTTAAATGAAAGCGGATTGCGTTGTGTGTAGGTTGCAGTGTATTTATGTCTATGTAAATGTTGTATGGGTATATACATGTTTCAGGCAGTAATTTATGCAAAAAGAATACAGAAAACCTACCTATTTATAAAATAAAACGATAAACAAAACAACAAACAAATGTGTCCTCCTCACAATAAATTAGCTGCGGCTACAATATTTATTCAAATTGTAACCAATATTTAAATTTGTCTCCTGACGTTAAAACCCGCTAACCCTTAGTTGGAAAACAATGTGGCGAGCCCCGGGCAGAGCCGCCAGCGAAATCACCTTGCTAAACAACGGAATGACTAATAACTGGATTAAATATCTTAAAACCTTTTTACTTAGTTTAATTCGGACTTTTTGGAGATTAACCTTATTACGCCGGCTTGTTTGGAGGTGCAAGTGGTGAAATATACGAGTAATGTAATAATTCAGGGTTTAGGAGGTTATTTTCATAATGTTGTTAAAAACCTTAAAGTAAATTGGATTGAGTCCAAAATTAGGTACTGGCTGTGTTCACCTGGCAAAGTTATATCATCACACCGATTTTATACTGTGCACCGTTTGGTCACGGGAGACCTATAGGGTCATGGTGTTACTGAGCATGGCAATAGCAACACATTAATAGGCACCATGGAATTGACTTATATGTCATAAGGTTGACCGTCTGCCTATTTTCCAAATGCCAACTAATAATAGATACCTATCCAAAAATATAATATAATATTATCGGAAAATAGAATACTTGCCCATTGTTATTTATCTGTGTGGGTACAGGACTGTATAAGGAGATATATTTATATACATATTTTTCAAAGAGTCTTATCTCAGTGACGTCAGTGTTTGATAGATTATATCATGCCTCACTATTTTACAGGCAGTGTTGCAAAAGGAATATACTATAATCGTACAAAGAACTTGTCTTTCCTACGTACAGTAAAATAACAGAAGAAAATATGATCGTATTTCCTGCTGCGTAATTGAGTATTAACATTTCTTAGAGAACCTTTTCAGCCCTTTGTAAGAGAAGGCGGAGAAAGAAAACATCTTGGATGCATTCAGACATAATATCCATCATAATTTGAGATGAAATCATTTATTTAAATACCTTAATTTAAACCGCTCCAAATTATGAAAAAAATACCGGACAAGTGCGTGTCGGACCACGCACAATGAAGGGTTCCGTAGTTTACAAAACACCAAACACAACACAAAACACAATATGTTAACAAACTTAACATTGTAGTTGAAAAACATGTTCTCCCATACGGAATGTATGGGAGATCATGTTTTTCAAACTGCTTTAAGTTGGTTGATTATTACTCGTTAACCTGTACAGCCTACTTAGCTCTGATAGTTTTCCTTTCAATTTCGTTATATTACTACTGCTGTGAATTTTTTCATATATCCAAGTACAACCATTTAGCTAGCAGGGACACACACACTTGACTCTAACAAAAAAAAAAACAGTTAAAAGCTTAATATTTCGCAAACGGATCCCTGAATCCAAAAATGGTTGTCACAAAGTCACAATATTTTTAACGACCTTTCTAACGATACCCCACAACATGGGGTAGATGAGAAAAAAAACATCCCCACTTTACGTGTAGTGGAGGTACCCTAAAAAAAAATATTTTTCTTTATTTTATTACACCACTTTGTCGGCATGATTAATATGTATACATATGCCAAATTACAGCTTTCTAGGGCTAACCGTCTCTGAGCTAAGCCGCGGACAGACAGACGGACATGGCGAAACTATAAGGGTTCCTTGTTTACTACGGAATCCTAAAAACAGGATGGAAAAACGCAAATAAGATTTTTAAAAGCAATTTCAAAGTCATACTATCGGTGCGATCAAATAATTCAATTATGAGGTATAAAACAATATTGTCGGGGTTCAATATCATAAGCCCATTATTTTCCGAAATGGGAGATTCCGAAATCACCGACTGTTTCGTGACGACTCAAGAAATAGGACCGAATTATGTAAAGGTGCATTTACATCAAAGTAATTTGGAACAATTACCTGCAATATTTTTTTATTTTTTGTAAACGTTATTTTTCCCCCGTTGGTCGTGTAGCCGCAAGCGCGACTGCTGAGCGTGTGGTCCTGGGTTCGATACCTGGGTCGGGTAAAGTGTTATTGGGTTTTTCCATTAGGAATTATTAGTAACAGGCGGGAGTTTGGAAGTTGGCTGTGTGATACCCCCGTGCCTCGGAAGGCACGTTAAGCCGTTGGCCTTCTGCCGGGGTCGCGGGAAAGTCCGTTTGTTTTTTTTTTGTGACCTCAAATTAAAGAAAGAATGAAATACATTTATTTAGTACAGACTAAAAGATACACTGCAAGAACAAGGACTCGAATGCAATAAGGATGTTGACAAAAAAAAAAAAAATTTGGCCGTCAGGTATTTTATAAAAAAATATTGGACATGTATTTTTTATTTTTTTATTTAATCAAAATATTACGGCAATACACTGAGTAGGCAATACGTTAAAATATGTCATGACGTCACTCCCCGGTAGATTTTATACTGACTTGTGTCGTAGTGAGCCCCCAATAACAACTTTAATGCGTTTATCTTAACCTTTTTTATTAATATGATAAAGCAAAAAATACGTGTCGAATTTTTTTTTATTATCTGACTGACGGACTAAATTGTTTTTTTTTTTCCCCAGTCAACATACATATTGATAATCATTGGGGCAAAATATAAATTGATGTTGGAAAGATGTGGGTATTGATGCACATGAGACGAAGTAAGTTCGTTCATCTTTGCGAATTAACTTGCGTATTAAAATTATTAACTAGAATCATAAGCTGATATTTATGTATTAAACTTATGATAACGATTAGTCTAATCTGCAAATGGTGTTTGCCTTTATAAGGTTTTAAGCTTATTTATTTACCTACTGTCATTTATATCGTTTTTCGATAGCTCTGTTCTTCATCTAAATTCGTTTGAAAGCACCTTTACAGTGTCGCCTCCGTGCCTCTTTGTTATCGCTTCGATAAAATATTCATCAAGGAAACAGAGTCTTCGCACTACCGATGCCTTTCCGGTTCCGATGCAATTCATATTTATTTCCGACTATTCGCAGAATTCAAAGCGTAGTGAGAGCACCGTCTTAGTGTGCATCGAGCTTTAAGATGGCAGAAGATTGACCAAACCATTCGGTGAATCGGAAAATGTTAAAAGTCTAACGAAGTTATTACAATGTTTATTTATTTCAGTGGAATTTGTATGAGTGTTACAAAAAAAAGAAGTTTGTATCAAATCGGGTGTTACAGTGTTATAAACATCATAAAAGTAATAACAATATTAAAATAATTTAATCTATTTCGAAAGCATCCATATTCAAGTGGATATCGCATTATTGGATTACTAAGAAGCTCGACTGCAGTTCGTTGACCCGATTTAATGATTCGATTTTTTTAATAGAAGAATATAACACTCGTATTTGGACTTTATTCCCAATTTTATCAATATTTTATTAGCAAGCTGTTACGGTTTACCTTTACTATGAAGAAACACTGTTTTTATCAAAATTAACTCCATAAACGAAAAAGACACCGTTAAACAATAATTAAAAATAAATACTTCGTAGCACCTACGCCTACGCCGCTACGCCGTAGACCTCATAGGCGCTACACATATCGATTTGCTACACTACAAGCATTGCAAGAAGCAAAGTAATTTCACTAGTAGGAAAAAGCCTAGGCCGCCGCCTAGGTTAACTCATTGCATTTTTTCTGTACCTAATTCATTCTAGCTTTTGTTCGCGGCTTCGCCCACGTGTTGAATGTACTACAGAAATAAAAAGTACCCTATAACCTAACCCGGGTCATAGTTTACCTTTTATCGCTTAGGTGCACCTAGCTTCTGGCGTTTCATAAGCGCCCATGTAGGTTTATGTGAAATAAAATATTTTTTGCCAAAGTTGTCAAAATTGACGGACAGACAAAATTACTGTCACATTTATAATAGTATTAATAATAATAATAAATTTATTTCAGACCATAAGTCCATAAACAACACACATTACAATTTTATACACAAAACATACATATATACATGAAAACACATACCTACACAAAAAATACAATAAAACAACTTATTTTAAATAATGGAATGACGCACGATGAGTGGTCATCCATTGCCACATAATTGGACTGTCCATCCTGTCGGCTACTATAGCTACCAAGTTGTTGGAGCTGTCCCGCACTCGCCGCATCAGGGATGCTATCCGTGTCCGCATCAGTGCGTAAAAATCTGGCACGCCATTCTCCGCGAACATCCCCGATGCACTGCAAAAGCGCGGCAGCCCCAACATAACTCTGAAGGCATTATTGTATTGGACTCGCAGAGCATTGTACGAGCTTTTTGTATAGTTGACCCATAGGGCACACGTGTACATAGATTGGCAATACGCTCTAAAGAGTGTAATTTTCACCTCCCCAGTACAACGTGCAAACCTACGAGCCAGCATGTTACATCGAACTGCCAATGCTCTGCGTTCCCTCTCCACGTCCGCATCGTCGGACAGACTATCGGTGACCCAATGCCCCAGGTACTTGAACTTCATGACCCTGGAAAGCTGAGCGCCCCCCAAGGTGACTGGTGGGACAGTATTATAACATTTGTTACCCGCTTTGAAAACCAGTAGCTCGCTCTTGGTCGCATTATACCTGAGGCCGTGAGCCACCGCATAGTCCTCACAGATGCGAAGAAGCCTCCTAAGTGCACTGATCGATGGGCTCAGCAATACCATATCATCCGCGTAGCTGATGTTATTGACGCAGTGTCCGTTAATGGAGCACCCGATATTGGTATTGCTGAGCTCACAGATCAGCTCGTTTACATACAGGTTGAATAACTTGGGTGAGCTGATTCCGCCCTGCCTCACACCGCACTCCAACCCGTATGCATCCGACAGGACACCCGCCCACTTAACATAATTGTATTGGTTTTTATACCAATACTTTAGCATCCTAATGATATCGCTTGGGAGGTTCTCAACATTTGACAGTTTCCTCCATAGGCAGTCATAAGATACGAGGTCGAATTCCTTGGAGAGGTCCAGAAAACATGCATACACAGGTGTTTTCCTACTTGCATAGTATTGAACAGTCTGTTTGAGGCATAGTATAGCTGTTTCCGTGAATAAACGTGGCTTAAACCCAAACTGCGCGTCGTTGAGTGTTAAGTGCTTATCCAGCTGCTGATCAATCAGACTGTCCAACACCTTTGCAATGATGGTAGCCAGGGATATAGGCCTGTAGTTGCTCTTGTCACTCGCATCTCCAGTCTTATTTTTAACAATAGGCACAACAATAGTGTTAAGTAAATCAAGTGGAAGATACGAGTGACTCAGGCACAAGCTAAAAAACATTGCTAGCACTCGCGGTAAGTGCTTACCAGCATAAAGTAAATGCTCTATACTTAGGCTGTCGTGACCCGGCGACTTGCCTCTCTTTAAGTTGCGTATGACAGTAGCTACCTCCCTGGCCGCAAACCTAATAGGCATGTCCTTGGACCCCCCCAACACCTCCGGCCCGCCAGACGACGTACCTAGGGGAGACCCAACTTTAAAAGCTCTGCTGAATAGGTTGGCGATATCATTAGGATCACTAAGGCCCTCAACACTCACAGGCAGACCCGACCTGGGATTCAACCTGTTCGTGGCTTTCCAAAAACTACCAAAATTCTTTGCGTCATGATGACTTGCAATGATGTTCATTTTTATTTGGTCCTTATTATTTTGACACCATTTCAATTTACTTTTAAAAACCCTTCTACTTTCCACCATTTTTTCATACAAATCACCATGTTTCGGCCTACCAAACAACGTCCAGGTTTGAAAATCAAGCCGAGCCTGTCCGTGTGCGTCCTTTACATATTTATTCCAGCCCGTTATGTAACGCTTTTTGCGCTGTATTCCGCAGTATTAAGTATGGATATGAATTTCTAGGTCAATAAAAATCAATTTTTTGAACCTCCCTACGTATTTCCTCTTATTATCGACGAACAATCTTGTTATACAGGAGGGTTAATAACAGCAATAGGCAAGTAGGAGCCCAATAAGGTATCAGTGCTAATCCGGCGAACAAGCCGGGAAGTATTTTATGTAAGCTAAATGAGCATTTTTCCGCTCAACTGCACTGAAGACTTTGTGACGTCATGCTTCATATTCAGCTATTATCATTTTAGATTGAGTGTTTATTGTTGCAACGAGCTTTCGATATGGTTAGATGATTAAATATAAGTACCAGGTCGATTGAGCTCTGCTCGGGTGAAAATAGATAAACATATCGTCCGGGTATACCAACGTTGTATTCCTTAATTTTCCCGGATATGAGACGTAAATAGATCGATTTTTCGCCCCCGTAATCATATTGCAACTTCCATCGAAATCGTTAGAGCCGTTTTCGAGAACGTGATACAAAATATTTTATTATAATAGATGGACAAATTTAAACACATCGTTCAGTACGTCTAACCAAGGATATCCAAGGAAAAAAAAACACTGATTAAAGTAATTTTATTTTGATCTAAAGTAATAAATGGCATTGAGTACGCCTTCAAAATCACTAAAATTTTTAGTGTCTTTCGTTTACTGATTTTTTTCTTGTATCTAATGCGTTTTTCTTCTCATTATTTTTACCATTGTCCTTATTTTGGAGGTCTGAATGATTTCTAAAAGTTTGTTCATCTATTTTAATTGGACACAAATATTGCTTATTTAATAGTATAAGATTAGTGTTGTGGATATTATTTGCTCGCTGGTGGGCACGTGGCTAAATAATAACAGCCGCATGGGTCGATGGAAGGTTAAGCTACGCTTGCCGCGGTCGGTTCGTGGATGGATAACCATCTAGTACATGTATGAAACCCCTCCGTGTCGTTGAAATAACGTTAAGCCGTTAGTCAGGGCTGTCATTCGTAGATCTTTGACAGTCGGTACAGATAGTCAGAAGCCCAAAAGTCTGACAACCAGTCTTACCAGGGGGTACAGTACGACGTAACTTAGATGTAGCGTCGGCAAAATTCGTAAAACCGATCACCATCCGAACTGAGTGCGCCTTCAAAATCACCAATATTTATTACTGCTTTAGGTGAAAATGATATTTACGCAAACACAATGACTTGTATAACCAAAAACATTCGTAAAATTGAAATGAATGAATGAAAATTTTCTAATTTGTGCTACACCTAAGTTGTGTCGTACTATATCTTGTTAGTGTTACTCAGTAACTGGGTTGTGTTCAGATAAGCAGTCGCTCCATGTAAAACCGGTCAGACTGGAAATCGCCCCCAACATAGTTGGGAATTGGCTAGGTAGATTGTTTGGTGGGGATTATTTGATGTAAGAAGGATTTTTTTTTGAGATTTTGCTATTGTTAAGGTTCCATCTTCCTGTAACAAAAAAATGCACATGTCGTTAAAGAATATTTATTGACTCAAAATAAAATTACTACTTTCACTTAATGGGAAACATTTTAACTATATTCATAATAATGACATTCGTGAACAGAGCTACTATGGCATGCATAAATATTCAAAGAAGACAGCAAAAAAGTAACGGACATAACAAGACATTGAAGGTAGCAGCAAAAAATTCATGCGAAACAAAATTAAATTTTTGTGGGAAATCAAAAACAGAAACCAGGACCGGAACATACAGGGTGGCAGGGACATCGACGCGAAGCCGGCTACCATGGATTCAGTACATGATTCTGAACCCCCTTTTTTTTTTTTTTTTTTTTCAGGATGGGAAATCATCAAATGACTTCTCCCGCTCTGGGCAGAGCGAGAGGGTGTGTCAGACTTTTACTGACTAAAACCCACCCGTGTTCCTTCCGTTGCCCGTGTGCCGGGGCCGCGATATCCCTTTCAGACAAACCCGCAACCCCAGCAGGCATTGGTCTTTCGACCCCGTCGGTTGGTGCTGACATCTCTTTGAGGCGCGCGTGGAACACAACGCGCCGTCGACACGGGCCTGGTCCTTATCGGACGGCGAGCTGCCCATTGCTCACCGTCCGAACCCCCTGCGTTGAAATTTTTCGTCGGTTATTTTAAAAAAAATCTGCTGTTTCATACAAAAGTGCCTACGCGGTCAAAATGTATGAAACAGCTATTTTTTTTTTATAACCGACGAAAAATTTAATAATCTGTTGGAGCAGTGATAGCCTTGTGGTGTGACCGTCAGACTGCCAAATCATAGGTCTCGAGTTCGAACCCAAGGCATGCACCTCTGACTTCTCGGATTCATATGCGTATTGTATAATTATCATTTGCTTCAAAAACGGTGAAGGAAAACATCGTGAGGAAACCGGCATGCCTGAGAGATATGTCTCGACGGTATGTGAAGCCAAGTCAGAGGCCCAGGGGCGGCTTTAAAATTCTGACACCAGGTTAGTCAATAACCACACGAAAAGAAGAAGAATAATCTGTTGTCAGGCGAGGGTGTCGACTAATGGCAAACGTCGAACAGTATTGTAGAGTACCTAGGTTTATTAATCTTTTATATAGTTTCTTTTCTTTAAAATTTTGTGAATGTGAGTACGTTGTAGGCTTAACATACCGTAGATCTGTGTACCATTTTATATTTTGCTAAGTACCTGGTACTTGTTGATAGGCCTACACTGTTCTCTCTTACCTTTTAACACTGTAATTTGAAAACATTGCAAAAACCATTTACTTTTAAAAGAGTGACCGTGGAGTTTCTTGCCGGCTCTTCTCCATAGGAAACGACCAATTGGAACCGTGCACCTAGCTTCTGACGTTTCATAAGTGCCTTTGTAGGTTTATGTGAAATAAAATATTTTGAATTTGAATTTGAATTAGGCAAAGGAAAAAAAAACCGGCCTAGTGTGAGTTGGACTCGCACACGAAGGGTACTACCGTACAATATTTAACACTCTTTTTTTTATCATACTTTAGTCAAAAACAAAACACGTTTATTTTTTGTTGATATAGCAGCAATAGAAATACACAATCTGTGAACATTTCAACTGTCTACCTATTTCCCATTTCTACATGAGATAGCCCACTGACAGACAGACGGAGAGCAGAGAATTCATATGGTTCCGTTTGGGAACCTCGAGTACCCCTTAAAATATAGATTAATTAATTAATTATTAATTTGATTGAGTATTAATTTTTTTAATTTAGATTTTTAGGGTTCTATATATAATAAATATTATTATTAACGAAAATTCTAACAGGTTGTCACGTTAGCGAGATAGTGTTTATGCCGCGTATACCACTAATTCCCCACAGTTACCCCTTCCAGTTTAAGCGCGTGCAGTCCCCTGTGAGCATTGCTTTGCGATGATTATCAACAACTCACAGGACAGATACGCGGCTGCGGGTGTCGGCCTCAGGACAAGCTGCTTCACAACAACTGTAAGTCGCTTGCTCCCGCGTCACCAGTCCTGACTCTCTGTATATTTTGGCTGCTGAGAACACTGTTCAGTATATAGGGAAGTTTTATAAAAATATGGCTGTTGTTGTAGTATATTGTAGTGTCTTAGGACTTTCACGTGAACGAAATCAAGGACAGAAGCTAGTTATTGATAAGAGCCCGTTATGTTCCACTGCAGTGCAAAGGCCTTCCTTCCATATTTCCATTCTATCTCTCTTTGTAACTAGAGCCCAATCCTTCTGAAGTTGATACGATTTTATTAAAAAAATATTTAGTCCATTAGCAATATTATGTTGCTATTACATTTATCATATAGGACTATAAATATACGCCAAATTTCTATTTCCATTTACCTCAAAAAATTATCATAAGAAAAATCTCACTCTAAATCAAAGTTTATCCGAATTTGTTTACTTTTTATAATCCCAACCAAGTCTCCAAGAAATAATACCTTTGCTTATGCACAGAAGTTTTAGTAAATTTGTAGAAGATTTACTAAAACTTCTTTTGTTAAACATCAACACAATAACAAACGTATCTTTTAGAAAAAGCTTCTACGTAGCGAAGGAATTTCTGAAAGACACTTTTGTTATTGCAGGTGTTGGGTTGTGACCTTCATTCGTCTCACTAAGTCTAGATAAAAATACAGACTGTCTATGCTTAACACTAGAAGTGTGGCCTCGCTTCAACGTGTTTATTAAAACATATAGCGGTGCAAATGTTGAGCTAGTCACGGAGTATTTAGTAAATGGAGCTCTCAATTATATATTAAAAAAAAACACATATAAGTTGCGAGTATTTACATGGCTGGAAAACTGCATGAACAACCACAAGTGGCAACGTAGATTGCGCTACAGTTTGCTAAAAGCTGAACTTATGTAGGTAATCGGTAAACACTACAATGCTCACAGCTAACTGCCCCAAGAAAATTAATTAGTACTTGTCGTCTCTCTTTACCTCTGTTACTAGTATTCACATGAAATTACAAATTGGAACTGGGCTAAACACGTAAACGAACACCTGTATTTCCGATTAGCGACTGTCACCGCGATATACGTAATGTTTGCTCTGATGCCTTTTACATCGTTCGCCCGCATGTAATCACTCCATTTGCGTACTTCTCTGTGTGATAGGCCGACTTTACGCTCTTATCGGTGCCCTAAAACGTTTATGAGGAATTCGTGCCGAAGTTAATCTGGCTGCTTCCGTTATCGATAAACTAAAATTTCATGCCGCAAAGTGTTCGTTAGAAATTGAAGCGAAATGTGGTGAAATGCTGATGCTAATATAAATGTTGTGTGCTGTTTAAAATGTGTTGGATTTTAGAGCAACGGTCGAGAAACTTTATGAGGTTTTTTTAAAATTTTCGTTTCATATCGAATATCAGTAAGAAATTGATGAGCAAACGAAAGCAAAGCAAACCACTCATTCGCTGTTTCGATTTGACATAGACGTAGTAATTTTATGACCCTGATGGTGTACCATTTAACATTCTAACTGAACCAAGAATGCAAGTAGGTATAGTACATTACTGTCGCCGCCTGCAACAAGGAAGGGCATTTATGGACGATCGTGAAAATGTGGGCCGAAGGCGAAGCCGGGGTACACATACGTGAGTCAATCAATGCCTGGCCAAGGCTTGTATAGTACTTTTCTCAAATAATGCGCGGAAAATCAAACTAAATTAATTATAAATTCCAGAATCAATGACGAACAGCGATAATTTTTTACGCGCCATTATGTTCATTTATTTCTTCTTTACTTTAAACAGCTTTATTTACAAAACAAATCGAAATGTAAACAAAATCTTTGATAAGTTACCTCCTTGGTAGCCATGTGTTGAAGTAAAAAAACCGTTCCATTTTTAGGGTTCCGTAGTAAACAAGGAACCCTTATAGTTTCGCCATGTCCGTCTGTCTGTCTGTCCGCGGCTTAGCTCAGAGACGGTTAGTACTAGAAAGCTGTAATTTGGCATGTGTATACATATTAATTATAAACCACAACCAAATACCAACCAACAAAGTGGTAAAATAAAATCAAGTTTTTTTTTTTTTTGTGTACCTTTAGGAATGGTTTTTTTTTCTCGTCTACCCCATGTTGTGGGGTATCATTAGAAAGGTCGTTCAAAAATATTGTAAGTTTACCATTTTCGGATTCAGGGATCTGTTTGTGAAATATTAAGCTTTTAACAGATTTTTTTTGTTAGAGTCAAGTGTCCCCCCCCCCCGCCAGCTGAATGGTTGTACTTGAATTTGTGAATAAAATCACAGCAGTAGTATACGTATATATAACGAAATTTAAAGGAAAACTATCAGAGCTAAGTAGGCTGTACAGGTTAACGAGTAATAATCAACCAACTTAAATTTCCGGTTTGAAAAACACCATCTCCCATACATTCTGTATGGGAGAACATGTTTTTCAACTACTGTTAAGTTTGTTCTTGGGATAAATTCATCCCAACTACGGAACCCTTCATTGTGCTTAGTCCGACACGCACTTGGCCGGTTTTTAAATTATATGATGGATATGGGTTTTCATAGTTATTTATTCGGCCGCTAAATACGACAGATTTGGATGTTCATACAAACATTGCCGGCCGGGAGCTCGCATGTATTCATTACAATAATTTCGATTTATCTCGAAGAAGGTTGTCAAAATAATGCTCAAATTTCCAAGCATGTTTAAGAAAAGTGCTTTCTATGCATCTACCAAAAGCAAGATTTTATAAAAATTAAAAGCATTCCGAGAAACCCCGTTTCGATAGACATATTTGTAAGCGTTACGTATTTGAAAATAATTGCTAGGATCAACGTCGTCTTGGTCTGGTAGAAGCGTGATAAAAATAAAATAGGTATTCGGGGAATGCTTTAGGCGGATACCTATCATCATTAAGTAGCCACAATGTCGAACGAAATTGTAGTAACATTAAACGGAAGAATAATAGAGGTCATAATGGATTTTGTATTAGCTATCACATAGTGCCTTTATTAACGTTAATATTGAAGTATTTGTCTGGCTGAGATCGATAAACGTTACTTAGTACTTTCATAATTAGCCTTTAAGGTAAATGGCAAGCAAAGCAGATGTTTTAACGCGTTTCGACTTCACGCAAAATCAATCGAATTTCCGTTTTTTTTTATGATTACAAAAATTGAAGTGTCCTTAGTGAAGTATGAGGCCCGAAACACAACTGACAAAAGTTTCCTCGATAGAAAAAAACGGCAAAGTTACCTTAAAATCTGTTTTTTTTGTTACAACCAATGAGAAAAACGTATTCCATTCGATTGTTATCAAAGCAATTGTATTTTTTAAAATCTACGTGTTCACTATTAAATACCTTAAGGAATTATGGACTTATTTTTCTATATCAACACAAGTAAATTTTTTAAATTAAATATTTATAAACATTGTGCAATAGAATTGCGCGCGGGCCGGGTCATAACGCCGTTCCCGGAACGCTACCACGATACCATTTCGACTTAAGGCTAGGTTTTCCGGGCCGGTGGGCCTTTCAAACGCTACCTCCGCCTCCCCCAATTGCAGAGCGACGTATTTATTTACGATGCACTGCCGACCATTTCGCGGAAAATCCATGCCACAGCATAAAATATTTGCAGTTGATCAACTGAACTAGTTTTTCTTAGATTCGATTTTTTTCCATAAGTTTTCTTTTTATGGGACCTACGGTGTAGTGAACTAAAACGATTACTTAAAATGTCCTGTGTACCTGATGGGCGTTTTCACATTAATATCAGATAACGACACCAACCCGATACCGATATGTCGGCAGCGATACTGACATCGATTCGATACCGATATTATTATTATCGGCCCGATGATATTGGTGAATATCGATGACCATCGCGACGCACCAAACAACCACAGTCTACCTACTAAGTATCGACGTCACGAAGTCGGTGCGAAAAAGTGTGTTCAAGTGAATCGG
Organism: Agrochola lota; assembly: GCA_947364205.1. Taxonomy (NCBI): domain Eukaryota; kingdom Metazoa; phylum Arthropoda; class Insecta; order Lepidoptera; family Noctuidae; genus Agrochola; species Agrochola lota. The sequence continues at coordinate 9,715,731 of OX376235.1, read as the reverse complement.
TACCATCGGGACTTGACGGCTACCTATACCTTTTTTATGAGTGAAACGGCCAAACGGAATATTCCATAGATTCGTATGGCTAATTAATCAACTAATTGGCTATTAAGTATTGTTTTAATATATGCTATCCAACAACACACACAGCCGACAGACTTGAACCCGGAGACCTTTAACAGTATAGTAGGTACATGAGTCTGGTTTTGTTCGCTTGATAGGCTAAAAGCTCGATTTGAATAGGTACTTACAGGTTTTTTTTCCGATTTTTTGCTGCCTGTCATCTGTCAGTCGGTGACCAGTGTTGCCAACTGAAGAAAAAATAAAGGAACTCGCTTCGCTATGAATCGATTGCATGAAACGATTGATAAGTAATTGTCACTCGATTTTCATACATATTCTGAGATTATACCGATTTTTTATTCATTATAGATTACTAAGAATTCGGACTTGTATTGAATCGATTATTTAGTTTCATAACTTAATTTAACTTTTCTTGCTTCCTAGATAGAAATATGGTAGTGTATTTTGTGATTTCCTTTAGAAAAATATAACGGTTTTTTTAATACACATTTCAACTAGTTAATTGCCGGCCCAGTATTTCCCATCTCCTTTTGGGGGTTCCCCATACTTAGAACTGAAACTCCAAAAAAAAAAAAACATCAAACCCATACGTGTCTATGGATAGGTTTTCAAAAATGATATTGTGGTTTTTTATTTATTTTTTTCTAGACTGAATAGTTTGTGAGAGAGAAACTTCCAAAGTGGTTAATTGTGTGAGAAGTTACAGGGGGGGGGGGGGGGGGGGGGCTGTAACTTCTAAAATAAGAGAATGATAAAACAAAAATAAAAATATGATGTACATTACCATGTAAACTTCCACCGAAAATTGGTTTGAACGAGATCTAGTAAGTAGTTTTTTTTAACCACGTCATAAATCGTAAACAGCAATTTACCTTTCATTCAATCAGCTCAAATATTAGAACGGAACCCTTCATGGGCGAGTCCAACTCGCATTTTTTTTTTATCGAGTAATGAATTTAAGACAAAAATTGCGAAATTCCATATAAACTTTCATCCCCTATTTAACCCCTTCAGTGACAGAATTTAAAAAAATCTTTAATTGAAATTTTTATTAATTAGAATGGGCTAAAATTTGTCTAACTGTTTCGCTTATCCTGTGACCATATTCCTTTGTTTTGGGTGTTTCCCACCGCTCATGAAGATCCGTAAATATTGACAGCTACATATGAAGTAACAATTGCCGTACTTTATTGTCAAGGGATGTACCTACTGCTACAGCTATAATTTATCGAATCTATTATTTTAGGACATCGACATTTTAGAACGATTTTTTTTTCGAATACATATACGTAGTTGTTCACACTGAGCCTTGTTCATACGATAAAATCACGGATTCAATAAAAAAATCGTGTGTTGCTAATTTGCTCCGCTATTCGAAAAATATCATTATGATTTTTATCGTGTTCCATACATTTGGTCGTGTTAGTATAGCACTTTTGTTTGAAACAGCGATTTATTTCTAATAGCCATTGTTGTTGCCAGAGTGAAAGTTGTTTTAAATATTGAATACAACCGACAACCGGACACATTGTATTTTATGTGTTTATTAATTTAAGATATGATAGTAGCAAACACAGTTCGATGGAGAGTGAATATAGTAACATGGACGAATCTGATTAAAAAATCTTAGAAATATGTGTTTTATTAAAACTTCTTAATAAACGACGACAAAAATTATATACGACGCTCACTTGAGTATAATTTTATCGATAATAATCTGTAATGTGTGTAACACTATTTTAAGATGACAATTCAACGTCATCATATCACATACAAAAAATCACACTTTCGAAAACTATATTATGAATTAAAAAAAACTACAATATAATTACGAGATATTTTTTTTGAGCTACCGCAATTTCATATCTAATGTGTTCTTCTTTTATTCGATTTTTTTTTTACACGGCAGAGAAGAGCGTATTTAAAAAAAAATTGACACAGGTGACACCTCGATGACGTCCCGCAGCGCTTTATTAAAAAAAAATGTTCTAAAGTAAATAATTCAACCTTTAATTTCCCTCGAAAATACGATTACCTCATCCTACATGCAATTTTCATACTATTTTGTGCTGTAATTAGGAAATGAGATGAAAAATGGTTTTGAAATCGACCCTGTTTCGGATTTTTTTTAATCAAGAAAATTTAAAGTTATCGTGTTTTGAACCTTTAATTTCCCTTCAACAAGGATATATCTATAATATATTGTTTTTTCAGGAACTAAATACACTAATTTGACTATTTAAAATTGATTCTAAAACAGGCAAATTCGGATAACCCCGCCTTAATGATCCCACTGCTGGGACACAGGCCTCTCTTTTCTAGAGGGAATAGGCTGTAATCTACCACGCGGACCCAGTGCGGGTTGGTAGATGTCACATGTCTTCGAATTTTTGATTCTAAGATTTCCTCACGAAGTTTTTCTTCACAGTTTTGAGAGCATTGGTGGTGAAATTATTTACACAAATTAAAGCGCCTGTCTGGGTTCGTGACTACGACTTAAAACCTTAGTACTTTGTATAAGCATTGAGGCGCGAACGGACGGCTTTCATGCGATTATGCGCAAAAGGGTAGCTTCCTTGTCACAGCGTGTGCGAGGCAGTAGCAACGGCATCCTGCAGATGATTGTATCTCGTGCGGATTGCCCTATCCAAAACAAATGGATGCGCATTGTTTTGGGCGCTCACTAATACATTGTTTACGTTATAATTATACTAACACAATTTTGATTTTATTGTATATTATTCATATTATGTATATTATTTAATTTGGGGTAATGTGTAAATTAAGTGTAATGTTTTATATGGATTATAATTATCTGAAATAAATGAATTAATAATAATAATTATTATTCGGCACAACGACTGTCGGATCAGGTGCGGGTCATCCAGCGTAATCATATGTTGGATGACGCTGTACTTGATCGCCTGCGAAATGAAATGCAGAGTAGCCCTATCATCGCTCCCCCGCCGCAGAGTGTTATTGTAGTGCCATCACAGGACACTACAATTCAAGCTGACGAGAGGATTGATGACAGGGCTATAAACGTAAGTACCCAGTGCAATGAGGAACTGAGGAGTGCTTCGGAGGGTGCGATTCAGGAATATCGGTTCATATCGCCCGAACTTAGACCACGTTTACCTCGTTTGCCCATGCATAACAAAAATAGAGCGCTGATAGCGGTTCTGGATTCGCAGTTGTCAAACTATTTTGAGGACTGCGAAGACCTCACTGATACTCATTCAATTCTGTACTGCGCGGCTGTAGCAGCATGTCGTGTAGCTCACGTCAAATTTGCTGATGCCTCTAGAGCTACACGACCGAAACCTGCTGTACCAGCTTGGCAGTGCAGGATTGAGCGCCGTATTGGTGAGGCCAGAGCGCTCATCGGCAAACTAATCTGCTTCAGGGAGGGCAATACTCGCCCCAGAGTGATGCGCTTTGTGAGACGGGCGTTCTTAGGGACTGATATCAGCCGTCAGGATTATATGGCCCGTGTCACAGAGCGCATCGACTTCCTGAAGCAGAAAGTATATGCATGGGCGAACCGTATTCGCAGGTATAAGCGGCGAGTTGAAAGATTCATTCAGAATCGCACCTTCCAGAGCGATGAAAGGTGGGTTTATAGGGCTTGGGAGCGACCGGACCAAGGTGTGACTGACACGCGTCTGCCGGATGATGTTGCCATGTGTTCTTTCTGGCACAGCATCTGGTCGGTGCCTGTCAGTCACACCGAAGGTGATTGGACTCGGGAAGTCGAGCGAGCCTGCGATCCAATACCAGAAATGGGGGCTATTACCATCTGCCCCCAAGATGTAGCTCGTGCAGTCCGTCCGTTGCCTAAGTGGAAATCTCCAGGGCCGGACGGGCTGCACAACTTCTGGATCAAATGGTTTACAAGATCGCACGCTCGCTTAGCGGCTCAGTACCAGACTGCTTTGGAGTCTGGTTCGCTACCCCAGTTTCTAACGACAGGAGTTACCCACCTGCTCCATAAATCTGGTAGCACCACGGAACCCAAAAATTATAGGCCGATCACATGTTTACCGACGGTCTATAAAATTCTTACATCCATTTTGAGAGCTAAAATTAACAAACATATAGACACCAACTCCATCATGTCTGCCTCTCAAAATGGATGTAGGAACGGGTCCCGCGGTACTAAGGAGCTACTCCTCATTGATATGGCCATTAGCCAACAGGTTCGCCGTTCCCGAAAGGATCTGTCGACATGCTGGATAGATTATAAGAAGGCCTATGACTCGGTGCCACATACATGGATCATGAGGGTGCTGGAGTTGTATAAAGTAGATGCAACTCTGCGCACCTTCCTGATGTCGTGTATGGGGCAATGGAGGACGGTCCTTCGCTATCCAGGATGTCGAAATATCCAGAGAAATAGCGAGCCGATAATTATCGAGCGAGGCATATTTCAGGGCCATAGTTTGAGTCCGCTTTGGTTCTGTTTAGCCCTGAATCCTCTAAGCACACTGCTGGAGAATCAGGTCTAGGCTATCGGCTCAGGAGAGGTGGTCAGGTTATATCTCACCTCCTCTACATGGATGACCTTAAACTCTTTGCCCCCAACAATTTGCAACTGATGGAGCTACTGAAAGTAACTGAAACTTTCAGTAGTGCGATCAGGATGGAATTTGGTGTGGACAAATGTGCGGTCATGCATGTAAAGCGAGGGGAGATTGTGGAATCCGTGGGAACACAGCTCGCGGATTCCATAAACCTTACAGCCCTCTCCGCATCCGAAACCTATAAGTATTTGGGTATGTCGGAAGCGTTGGGCATCAATGTTACTGACATGAAGCAATCATTGATGGAGCGCTTCTTTGGCCGCCTGAAGAAAGTATTTAATAGTTTTCTATCAGGCGGAAATAAGGTGCGTGCCTTCAATGGTTGGGTCATGCCGGTTTTGATATACTCTTTCGGCATACTCAAACGGACTCAGACCGAACTCGACGCTCTGGATAGGAGGGTCCGTACGCTGCTGACTGCATATCGAATGAACCACCCACGGTCATCGGTATTGAGACTGTATATCCCGCGAAAGTGTGGAGGTCGAGGTTTTTTAAACGCTAAGACCCTCCACAATCGCCTCGCGCATTTGAAGGTCCTTCTAATGCGCGAGCGCGACGGCAATACATTTGTATGCGCGAGCGATAGAGATAAGTAATGAGGGGTCATTGTACGAAATTCTTTCTGCTTCGCGACCGGACTTCAGCAGAGCAAACATGAGGCAAACAAACCGTATGTCATATTTTCAGCTACTTAATCCCCTGCCAGATTTTTTGTCAACGTTTTCAGTGCAATGTGCTGAATGCGAGTTTTATTTCTTATTACAGGAGAATGTTACAATTATAATATAATTAATAGCTACGGGCCTAGACAAGTCGCGTGAAGGAAAACATCGTGAGGAAAACCGGCATGTCCTAGAATCAAACATTCTAAAAACATGTGACATTCACCAATCCGCACTGGACCCGCATGTTGGATTACTGCCCACTCTCACGGAGAGGAGGCCTATGTTACAGCAGTGGGAATATTATAGGCTGATTTTGCTTATAGAAGACAAGTGACAATCGCTTTCAAACGTTTCTTATTTCTACAACATCTTTCATCAGAAAAACTGACAGACTTTGAAGCTGAATAACCTTTTCGGTACGGTTATGTCAATCCATTACATTTTTTTATTTTTCTATCATGTCTGTTCCGTGTGGTGCCGGACGTAAAGAATAGTACCATACCATTTCTTCCCGTGGGTGATTTAAAAGGCGACTAAGGGACTCACTAGAGAATGGGCAGCAGCGTTCTTTATGCATTTTAACACCATACTACGATCGCCAACCCGCCTGACAAGCGTGGCGATTATGGCAAACCCCCCATTTGCGGGAGGCCTATGTCCAGCAGTAGACGTCTTTCGGCTGAAATGATGAATGATCATCATGTCTCCCTGATGTCCCTCTGCTGATCGTTTCATAAATTGTTTTTACACAATAATGCGCAAGCGCGTAGCATCGATGGTGGCTCGAGTGATGGCCAGCCCTAACAGGGTTCTGGAAATGATTGCTGATAGAGTGGACAGTCTAGTGACCGCCCGTACATAATTCACTGCTGTCAGTTACATGTGCCATCGTATCGTGTTGTTTACTAACCCTTAGTTTTAAGGACATTGTTACTAACCCTGAATGAGTCTTCGCTCAAATGAAAGATTTTGAAGTTGAATAGCCCTATTAAAAATCCTATACTATTAAACGAGCAATATTTGTATATATATATTTATATATAAATATATATTTGTAATCACCTTGACAAAAACGGCTAACGATTTCGATGAAAGTTGTAATATAGGGGTTTACTCGGGCGAAAAATGTATCTAGCTGGGCCCATATTTGGGAAAATTCGTGTTCGCCGTATTTTCACACGAGCAGAGCTCGGTCGCCCAAAGTTTAGAACAAGATGGCTACTTTAGAATAATGATATGGCAGCAGGAAATTAATATGTACTGTCATAGTAATATGGAATTAGTATGAACTCCTATAATCTTAAATGAGCATTGTCTATTTAAACCCGAGCAGAGCTCGGCCAACCAGGTACTATTTCATTAAAATTCAAAATTCAAAAAAATTCAAAAGTCATTTATTCAAAATAGGCTGAGAATCAGCACTTTTCAAACGTCAAAATTACATAAGACAGTCCCCCAAAAACGTCCACCCTTCACCACTTCCTAGTGCTTAGCTGGGAAGAAGAAGTGGCGCAACAAACTCCCCAGCAGCACAGCTGTCTGTTCAGTTAGAAAACTTGATTCTATACAATAGCAGTTACGCAAAACAATGTACATTATGCAACGTAAAACATTACAACTCATTAAAGAAAAAACTGTAATGAGTAGATTATGTGATAATAAGTTTAAAAAAATAATAAATTGACTTATACAGTCAAATAAAATGAACTAACCAATTATATGAACTCATATAGTGTCATCTAGTCGTTGATTTTAAAACACTTTTTTGTTGCTTCGCGGGGGGGGGGGGGGGGGGGGGTACATTGGAGCAGCTTAATTATTCCCAAGCCTTTTGGTCGTCTAAGTAATCTTTAACTTTATAGAAACCTTTTTGACATAGTTTCTGTTTAATAAATGATTTAAATTTATTGAAGCTCAGTTCTTTAACATGGCTTGGGAGTTTGTTGTAAAAACGTATACTTTGGCACTTAAATGAATTACTAATTTTTTGGAGCCTAGTCCTGGGCACAATAAATAAATCTTTGTGTCTAGTATTTATGCTATGAAAGTCGCTGTGTTTAGAATATAGATTAATATTCTTTTTTACATAAATCAGGTTCTCATAAACATATTGAGATGCGACTGTCATTATGTTTATTTCCTTAAATTTATCCCCCAGTGATTGCCTACAACTAAGGTTATATATTGCTCGAATGGCTCGTTTCTGCAGCACAAATATAGCCTGAAAGTCGGCTGCATTTCCCCATAACAAAATGCCGTACGACATTACACTATGGAAATAACTAAAATATACTAATCGAGCTGTTTCTACATCAGTCAAATGACGGATTTTATACACCGCGTAGGCTGCAGAGCTTAGCCGCTTCAACAATTTGGTTATATGTGGGCCCCACTGCAGCTTCGAATCCAAAGTAATACCTAAGAACACAGTGGTGTCCACAAGATACAATTCTGTCCCATTTACTAGTACATTGGTTTTCACCTGGTTAACGTTAGGTGTCAGAAATCTAATACATTTAGTCTTTTTCTCGTTTAAAAGTAAATTATTAACACTAAACCAATGCACTATTTTAGAGACAGCATTATTTACATCGTCAGTAACTGTCTGTTGTCGCTTAAGTTTAAATATAAGTGATGTGTCATCTGCAAATAACACTATTTCATGACTGTTCTTTATAAGGCAAGGAAGGTCATTAATGTATACGAGAAATAAAAAAGGGCCAAGAATTGAGCCCTGCGGAACTCCCATAGTGACAATAGAACCCGGGGATCGCTTGCCATTAACGTCCACTCTTTGGATCCTATTATCCAAATAAGAAATAAGAAGATCCAAAGCAGTGTTTCTAACACCATAGTGATGCAATTTCCTGACCAATGTATCATGAGAAACACAATCGAAAGCCTTAGATAAGTCACAAAAAATACCTAGGGCATCATGTGACTCCTCCCAGACCTCAAAAATATGTGCAAGAAGCTCAACACCAGCGTCGGAAGTCGAGCGACCCCTTGTGAAACCGAATTGTTTACTGTTTAGTAATTTATAACTATTAAAACGTCTTTGCAATTGATCTAGCATCAATTTTTCAAAAAATTTACTAAAGGTGGGGAGCACAGAAATTGGTCTAAAGTTCGAGGGGTCAGCTGTGCTGCCTGATTTAAATAAAGGTATTATTTTACTACTCTTCATTAAGTCAGGAATTACACCACAGTCAATACATTTATTAAAGATAATTGCTAATTCAGGCGCTACAGTGTTGATTATGCATTTTGCAACCTCTACGGAATTTCCCCATAGATCAGCAGTTTTTTTAACATTGAGTGTATTGAAAGATTTAATAATATCTCGAGCAGTAACATAGTCGAAATTAAATTCATTGTTACAATTATCAACATTTTCTTTCAATAGTGACTCGGCAACAGTGGGTGGCAATTTAAAGATTTAGTGGTTGCGACTGGAATATCTGCAAAGAAATTTTCAAAAACTGTGGCAACTTCTAAATCCTTTTCAATAACCATATTGTTTACATTAAGGCTGTAGTCACTACTACGCTTACAGCCTTTTCCTGTCTCATTGTTTATAATTTCCCAAGTCGTTTTTATTTTATTTAGACTTTTCTTAATTTTTGAGCTTAAATATCGACACTTAGCTTCGCTACAAACTTGTTTGAATAATTTGGAATAATTCTTAACATATTGATAAAATTCTTTACTTTTATTATAATTTCTTTCTTCGTACAGTTCAAAGAGTTTGATTCTACTCTTAAATATCCCCCTAGTTGCCCATTCACTGAAGGTTGCAGAACCATTAACTGAGATCTGCTTTGGTATAAATGTTGAGTTAAATTCTGTACAATACATGGCAAAAAAGGAATTGTACAGTTCATTAGGATTATCACAATAAGGCAAGTAGGATAATTTACTATTAAGTTTGTTTTTTAATTAATAAAGGAAACCAGGATAATGAACTTAAATTATTCTTTAAGCTTCTGTAAATATATTAGTGTTACCAGGTAAACAGGAAAACCGAGAGTATCGATAAAAAAATTTAGAATAGAGGTTAACTAGCTTTTTCTTTGTCTTGAAATAAGCAAAGAAAAAGGGTCAACGGGAAGTAAAATAAAGTAAAGAGTTGTTCAATAAAATACGTATAAATCATGCATGCTCTGTTAAATCTTATATTTTTTCGATGTATTGATGTATTGTTCAGTATTTTTTCTTGACGTGGTGCGGGTTTCACTTCTTTAGTTAAAAAGCATAATTTGCAATGAAAAATTTTGGTATATGTAATGAACTAATGACAGACTCACTTACAAACCTAAATAATTTTCCAAACCACTTTTCGCATTTAATTACGTAATGTCCGCTATTTCATGTACTTAGTAGAAATATTATTTTATAAAACTTCCTGCAACCCACATATTTTTTTTAATGTTTATTGGTGCCTACCAATAACTATTAAAAAGGGTAATAATAATATAATATAGTTGTGAAGGACGGCACGGTTGACATCTGTCGGGCATGCCACCGTCCGGGGGAATCAATCCGACACATTATCTCTGGCTGTTCTCGTCTGGCTAACGGAGACTACTTGCATAGGCACAACCTTGTGGCCAGGATTACCCACCAGCAACTTGCTCTGAAATACAGTCTTGTGGAATCGGAAGTACCATACTATAGGTATGTGCCCGACCCAGTTCTCGAAAATGACCATATCACGTTGTATTGGGATCGATCTATCATCACTGACAGGACTATTGTTGCCAATAAGCCAGACATAGTGGTGATAGATCGATTAGAGCGTCGCACAATGATTGTTGATATAGCGGTCCCGCATGACGAGAACCTCGTGAAAGCTGAAAAAGATAAGCAGATCAAGTATCTCGACCTGGCCCGCGAGGTTGTCGACATGTGGGAAGTGGATACAGCAGTCATTGTGCCGATAGTCGTGACGGCCAATGGCATAATAGCCAAGAGCCTCGACCAACATCTAAGGAGGCTCTCGTTAGGCAGCTGGATCAAGGGCTTGATCCAGAAAGCGGTACTTCTGGACACGGCGCGTATCGTTAGGAGGTTCCTCTCTCAGGAGCCCTGACCACCGGTAGCTTGGACCCTGTTCCCGATACCGGTGGGCTACTATTTTTTATATTTTTAAATGTTTTTGTTTTCCCTTTTCTTTTTATAAAAATATTTAAAAATGTAAATTATATGTATATAAATGAAATAAAGGAATATAATATAGTACCTACCTGCAAACGAAATTGAAACCCATGTAATTCAATTTACGTTCAATTTTTTTTCCTATAAAAATATACCTGGATTTATTGTCCGTATTGCCGTCCCCAGAACAGCGAAAAACCAAACAATTGATTGTTTGATGCTGTGTTCATTGGTCTCTCGAGAGGAATTGATCATTTTTTATCGAAATATGGACGCGAAACAAATATCACGGTATTCAATTTTTAAAACAATACTTGTTTTCGAAGTATTCAAATAGCTGACGGGCACCTGTTTTGAATTTATTGTGTCTTCTTTTACTTGAAAACTTCAGTATTTCAATCTGCGTCATAAAAGATTGTGGAGTGTTTACATCTATAACTCCATAGTATTTTCAGCAGCGGTGAAAAAAAAAAATACCTAGGTAAAGATAAATCAATCCGTTGTTAAATTGTGATTGTTTCAACCCTTTATTGCCCTACATACACGATACTTATTACTCACGAAAACCGTAACTTTAATAAAACGTTAACGTCAAAATACGGATACGTAAAATCATTTGATAATGTCAGTAATGTAATCATAGCATTAGGCGCAGCGTATCCGCGCCATTACACTGATCGAGTTGAGGTATGGAATCGAATCGAATGAATATTATGTTTAATGCGTATTACGCCGGTTACACCCGGTACGCCGGGAGCGCACAAGAAACGATTTGAGCATTAAACACGGAAATTTTAACCATTTTCGTTTTCTTAAGGTGTTTTAGGAGGTGACAACGATTTGACAGATGAGGAAATGGTGCATTTGTCACTGGGAATATTTAAGCAAATGGTTTATGTTATCGACTACATTTATGTTTCATCAATGATTGCTACGATGAAAATGATGCCAAAATCACGATGTCTTACAAAATATTGATGAAATACAATAGGCGACGTATATTTAGTACGCGAATGCAATGCACACTGCATTCGGCGCTTGACGTGACAACACATCGTGTCTGGGTTCGCAACAATTCAATCGTCATCCTGAGGATGCCTCGTTGAGAGGTGAAACACGTGTCGATTTCTTACAGGGTTCTGTATGACTCTTTAAGAACAGTTAAGCGAATTAGGTTACTAAATTTACGTCGTCTATTGTATTTTATAAAAGATTTCCGCAAAGTCACGCCTGAGTCAATTAACTAAAATATTGATGCTAATTACAACACACGAGAAATTTTGCTGAAGTTGCCTTTTATTGAAACGACGCGACAGAACGAAAAAAGCTAATCGGCTTTCGTCGAAATCTGCTAAAAATAACTAAAGAAGTTTACATTTTCATAAGAGCTGTTTCTAGCGAAACATAACTTATTTATGATTTAGGAAAAACAAAGTAGACGTAAAACACCAGACTTTTAGAGCTTTATTGAACATGTGTTTATATCTAGTTGGGCTCCCTTCTTTTTTTTTTTTTTTTTGAGGGTGGGAAATCCTCAAATAACTTCTCCCGCTCTGGGCAGAGCGAGAGGGTGTGTCAGACTTCAGACTTTTACTGACTAAAACCCACCCATGTTCCTTCCGTTGCCTGTGTGCCGGGGCCGCGATATCCCTTTCGGACAAACCCGCAACCCCAGCAGGCATTGGTCTTTCGACCCCGTCAGTTGGTGCTGACATCTCTTTGAGGCGCGCGTGGAACACAACGCGCCGTCGACACGGGCCTGGTCCTTATCGGACGGCGAGCCACCCATTTCTCACCGTCCGAAAGCCCGCGCCTACGGTGGCCGGAAGTCGGCTCTCGACTTCCGACGCCCGGGGCGTCTCCTGTGGCAACTAGGGCCGCGAGGGCGTGCAGCTTGCATCTCCCTCGCGCACTCCGCCTCCTCCTTCGCGAACATAACTGCTTCGCAGAAGGAGGTGACGGCCTCCCATGCACTCTCACTCTGAACCATGGCCTGAACCAGGGCCGGACGCGAGAGATCGCCGCCGCCGATCGCCTCCGTGAGGACACGGCGGTGCTCCGTCCAAGCCGGGCAGACCTCCACCGTATGCTCCACCGTGTCTTCCGGGCGATCCACACAGTGGTGACACCCGGGCATTTCCTCCCGCCGTATGCGGAACAGGAACCTCCCGAAACAGCCGTGTCCGGTGAGGACCTGCGTCAGGCGGAAGGTAAGGACGCCGTGGCGCGTCTCAAGCCACTCCTCAAAGAGGGGAATTATTACTCCCTGAGCAATGAAACCAGTGTAGACTGCTAGCTTGTCGAATGTCTAATCAAACGAAAATATTCAATGTATCTCTGCTACAAAGGCAGAAATGGCTTTTAGACTTTTATCCGGGGGCCAGATAAATCGAAACACATTTATTGAACAGCTCTGAAAAACTTTGTCATGCGGCGGGTAATCAAACATGTACAGTACGACACAATTTAGCTGTAGCATAAATTTGAAAATTTTCATTCATTCATTTCAATTTGGTTATATGACTTTACAAGTTATTGCGTTTTCGTAAAGATCATTTTCACCTAAAGCAGTAATATATATTGGTGATTTTGAAGGCGCACTCAGTTCGGATGGTGATCGGTTTTACGAATTTTGCCGATGCTACGTCTAAGTTGTGTCGTACTGTACGCAGTTATGGATTAAAGATAATTGTAGCATCATAGATCGTCATTACCGCTAGTTACTGGTACGGCAGCGGCTAATCATGGCCGCCACTGAAACGTGCTCGGGGCAACCACCCGCCGGGAATACCAACTAATGAATATTATTCTGATTTCGCTAAATATCGTGATTGTGATTGAGCAGAACTAGGGCTGTCGCGACGGTTAATAACACATAACACAACACCACGTTTGTATTTCTCTGAAGGGTTAGCAGAGGTGCACCTAGAGTAGGTACACCGACATTTCGCCAGTTATGTTTAAGTCCCATGTAATAGGGGGCGAGCCTATTGCCATTAATATGGCACAAATCTAGACTCCGGGCTGCTACTGAGAAATTCCCGATGGAAAACCTCAATAACACTTTACTCGACCCGGGAACCGAACCTGGCACCTCATACTCAGCAGTAGCACTTGTAACCACTAGACCAACGAAGCAATCGATTAATAACTAACTAAAGATTAATCAACATTTAAATGTATTGCTCATTGAATCAGTCTGTTGCTACTGTGAAAACCCAATTAACATTCGCTATGTCGTTATTTGTTTAGAATTGTTAATGTAATGAAGTTAGATTGAGTTTTGTAAGACCTTTCATGGTTTGTGTAAAGAAAACTATTCGTTTGGGGTTGATGAGGAGATAAGGGACTGTTGATTTAATTCAAAAACTGTTGAATTAAATAAAATCAACTGCCTCGACCACCTCGTTGGTTTGGTGGAATCAAGCGCTACTTCTGAACATGAGGTCCTGAATTCCCAGGTTAGATAAAGTGATATTGAATTTTTCTATTACTTGGGATTTTCGGAGTAGCAGCCCTGAGTCTAGATTTGTTCCCGGTTGATGGCAATAGGCTCACCCCTATTACATGGGACTTAAACATAACGTGCGATATGTGGGTGTAACACAGGTCACCTCTGCTTAACCCATTGGGGATTAAAACCGTGATGTTATGTTTAATAAAATCAATTGATAATTTAAAGCCCTACGTCCTCATGGTAGTGGTTTGTTATACCTATTCATCACAAACTGAGCACGCACACAGAATTTATTTTTATATATTGCAACTAGCTTTTTCCCGCGACTTAGCTCGCGTGGAAGTTGGAAATTGTCCCATGGAAACGTACTATCGGAATAAAAAGTATCCTATATGTTAATTCAGGTTATAAACTATCTGTCTACCTCATCCAAATCCTACTAGTAGCATAACATAATGATTGAATACTATCGTGAGTCCTAGTACTTTTTGTTAGGTTGTGCCAAGATTCAAGTTTATTAACTCAAGGGATAAGATTTTTCATTCAAACAAAATACCTCCTTTTTATCCCCTTTCAAGTCGAATTTCCAAAAACTCCTTCTTAGTGCTCTCCTACATTATATAAGAAAACCGTGTGCAAAATTTCACGTTACTAATTCTAGTAGTTTTGGCTGTGCGTTGATAGTCAGCCAAAATTCAAATTTTCAATTTTCGAATGCAGATTTGTTTATAAAAAAAAAGTAATGATTACTTTGAGTAAAATTTGCTATCTCCAGTATTTAGAGTACCTTCCCTCCAGGTGAGGTTCAAAAATTCCCTGCACCCTGTGTATTCAAGATAGATATTCACAATTTAAATTCTGCTTGTAAAAGTGTAAAAGCGAGCTTCAACCACATTTAATACCTAGTTAGAATACAGTTGAAAGTTTAGATTTAAATGTTATTACACTAAAATCTACCCTACTAAAGTTTACAGCAATGATTATTGTTATTGTGTCAGAACTTGCTTAAAACACTTTAGCCTTAGTCTCAGTTTGAATTCCTAAGCGGATGATTAAAATACAAACTTAGTAAGGTTCAGGTACTATGTAAATAAACAATGTAAATAATTTATTAACTTCTTAACTTAAGAAGGAAGTTTTAAGGAGCGTGGACATTACATTATATTAAATGTGGGACTAGATTGTGGGCGGGAGCGAGATTTTAGCATTAGATTCTGTACCTAATGCTTAGATCTTCTTATGGCTAAATAATAACAGCCGCACGGATTGATTGATCAGGTTAAGCTGCACTTGCCGCGGTCAGTTTGTGGATGGGTAACCCATACCAAGGTCAAACATACCGAGACCCCTCCGTGCCTCGGAAAGCACGTTATGACGTTGGTCCCGGCTGTCATTCTGGGATCTTTGACAGTCGTTACAGATCGTCAGAAACCCGAAAGTGTGCCAACCAGTTACCCAGTAACTGGGTTGTGTACAGGTCAGATAAGCAGTCGCTTCAAGTAAAAAAAAAAAACTGGTATTCAACTATTATTATTATAGTGTTAGACTGGAAGCCAATCCTAACATAGTTGGGAAAAGGCTGGGTAGATTGATTGGCTAATGCTTAGATCTTTAATGAATGATATAAATATATCATTCATTAAAGATCTAAGCTAATAATAAGTTCTTAAGATCTATGGGTTTCACTATATTCGGCATTTCAGTCGTGCACATATTCAGATTACACATCTTAGTTAAAGTTATAGCATGCAGTAAACATTTAGTAATTAGCAATAACATAAAAAATACTAATAATAATTACATCATTTAAATTTAGATTACAATGCTGTAGCGGCATCTACATAGCTAGAAGCAAACTACGCATCAATGACCTGACGTCACACAACATCCTGACGTCTCACAAATCCTGCATCGCGCAATTAGAGTTTACCGCGCGATAAACATATATACAAGCTTCCCGACTTCAACCTCTGGGCAGTTGCCCGCCAGACATCACACCCGTCTGGTCGGAGGATCCTCCCTTTTCTATGAGGGATGAGTGAACTTTACACCCTGTTCCTCATGCTCCTAAAATGCAATTAATAAAATTAAAACTAAATACAATTCTATTCATTTAAAATAATAATTTATATTTAAAAAAACCGTTCAATAATAATGATGTCATATCAATAAAAAATTGCAAGAATAATGAATTTAAGGCACAAACTCATTAGATCAGCTTATGTTATTCTAAAATTAAGGATTACTCATACCCGATTCATTTATGTAATTCATCGCTACAGTTTTCATACTTTGAGAAACAGCAGTGAAACGTTTTGTTCTGCTACACTCTCATAATGTTCATATTGAAGCACAGCTCAGTATTCATAGCTAGGCAAAGGACCCATTAGAGACTTAACAGGAAAAAAGCTATAGTCTTTTTTAATATTCAGTATTTCAACAGTATTTTTCCTTTAGGAAACAATTCAAGTACTGTATTCATCCTATTATACCTAGTTCTTGATAAAAATGAAGTTCAGAAAGAATAATTGTTCATAAAAATGGAGGATTCCTCTTCATCCTGAGGAAAGTGTCCGTCATTGTATATTTCGTAATTTTCCAACTCATTTTATAAAGGTCGCCTCTGAAGCGTAAAATGTTCTTTCATTTTAAATTAGTTTAGCTGCTCCAAAAAACGGCTGGCGAGCTCTATAATCTCATAATACTACATAATCATTCCAATTCTGCTGTTACTTCTAACAAATAAATATCATAATTTTGGGAACACAGTGTATTAGATGAGTTTTTTTTTCATAAATATTAAATTCTTTAGGCAGCTAGGTAAAGTAATATTTTTATTTTACTGTTGCTTAATTAGTTAAGTTACGTAAAAAATCTACCAATCTACCTATTTCATGATAGATTTTTTCGCAATGAGTTGTTGCTATGGCGATGGCGTACGCCTAGGGACCGACTTAAACATTTGACCCCTCGCTTCGTCACTTAAGCGTGTTATCCACGGATGAGAGACTTGCGGCAATAGCCACGCTGTGCCTTCAAATTATCGCCGCGATAATATCGCCGTGTGGAGATTGATTCATAGAGTTTCTATTGAATTTCATGGCATGGTGAGACAATCGCCGCGATTTTTATACCCGTGGAGTTTGCGACTTAGGGGTCCTTTTGGGCACGCCACAATTGTGGCGATAAGTCCCCTCTTTGAGGAGTGGCTAGAGAGGCGCCACGGCGTCCTCATCTTCCACCTGACGCAGGTCCTCACCGGACACGGTTGTTTCGGGAGGTTCCTATTGCGCATAAGCGCGGGAGGAAACGCCCGGGTGTCACCACTGTGTAGATCGCCCAGAGGACATGGTGGAGCATACGGTGGAGGTCTGCCCGGCTTGGGCGGAGCATCGCCGTGTTCACACGGAGGCGATCGGCGGCGGCGATCTCTCGCGTCCGGCCCTGGTTCAGGGAATGGTTCGGAGCGAGAGTGCATGGGAGGCCGTCACTTAATTCTGAGAAGCAGTAGCTCGCGAAGGAGGAGGCGGAGCGTACGAGGGAGAGGCATGATTCGCGCCCTCGCGCCCCTAGTCGCCGCAGGAGACGCCCCGGGCGTCGGGAGTCGCGAGCCGACTTCCGGCCACCGTAGGCGCGGGCTTGCGGACGGTGAGAAATGGGTAGCTCGCCGTCCGATAAGGACCAGGCCCGGGTCGACGGCGTGTTGTGTTCCACGCACGCCTCAAAGAGATGTCAGCACCAACTGACGGGGTCCGTAAGGGCCAATACTTGCCAGGGTTGCGAATTTGTCCGAAAGGGATATTGCGACCCCGGCACACAGGCAACGGAAGGAATACGGGTGGGTTTTAGTCAGTAATAGTCTGACACACCCTCCCGCTCCGCGCAGAGCGGGAGAAGTTATTTGATAATTTCCCAACCAAAAAAAAAACAAGCGGTCTTTCGTTTCAGAAAATAATTTCTCAGTGCACCTCTAGATCCCCTAAGTCTACTTGTATTTTATATTGCGAACTTGATTTAACATTGCACTCGCCCCCAACTGTACTGTAAAATCAAGTGGCCATTACTCAATTTAAAATCAAGGGTTCAAAAGCTCAGTAGACACGAACATCACTTTACTCACATACAAAACTATTCATTTAATTTAACCCTCACCTAAAGAAAACAGTTTAGCTGATTGTCAGCAGGCGTTAAGTCAAATTAAACCATCGTAATCCATTAACCGCCATAGCGCCATCGTTTTAGTCAAAGGAAGCTTTTGTTTGAGATACCGATTCTGACTTCGAGTCGCGAATGCTCGGCGCTCAATGCGCGATCCACGTTGAGTCGATAATTCATGCTCAACGTGACAACCCTGCCTATCACTGCCCCCAGGGCATTATGTACGCTTTAGATTTTTTTGACATTAATGTATGGATTTTTTGCGTATTTCTTTCCGTGGTTTGGTAGTGATAATGTTGGATTTTAAGGGCTAAAAATACCGAAAATATCAATAGCACGGGTCATGCCATCATTAAACTCATCGATATGAGTTTAATGATGGGTTCAAATTGGTAAAACGTAACATGAAATGTGACACAAATGAGCCTTCCTAATTAATGAAAGGTTTATTTGAACGTATGTTACATTTTATACTAGGTACTATAATAACTTTTCGTTATTATAGTACCGGGTCGTAAATCAAACACTTGTTTGTGATATAACTCGAATAATTATCCTAAGTATAATAATAACTATAATAAATGCGAAAGTTAGTTTGTTACGCTTTCACGCTAAAACAGATAAACGGATTTGGATGAAATTTGGCACATGGGTGATCCATGACCTGAAGAAGGACAAAGGATACTTTTTATTCCGATATTCCTGCGGGATCGGGACTTATGCGGCTGAAACCGCGGGGCGGAGCTGGTTTAGGATATAAAGATATTTTTTTACATTTTCTTTTTCATGACATGCATTTGTCAGCTCGGGGTACCCCTATATATAATGTACTCTGTGGCTCGGGGTGCCGACTGTCAAATCCATTCCTATTCTAATTATAAAGGACATGTCCAGTTTCTACCCTCTGGTCGTGTTCTGAATCGATAATGTTCATGATTTAAGGTTTTACTGTAAGATTTAAAAATTAAGATTTAATTTATTATGGATTTATAAATTCAAAATATGTTGCGCAATATAATTCTCAAAAAAAACATTGCTCAATTATAGCTTTCGCCTCGCCATTTTAGACGGGAAGTACTAAAAATGTTTTTGACGTTCCATTTTATTCCGTAATTACCTTTAAAGAGTATGAATAATAACTATAACCCTCTTATTTTAAATCAAAGGAATGTATGTAATTGTTGTAATATAATTGCGTATAAAATACGACAATATTACTAACATATTTTTGTATATATATGTATATAAAGAAAGTGTTTTTATTTTGAATACCCACTTCTTAAAATGAAGGTAGGTATTTATTATTTCTTTGACATGACACATTGACATATAATTATTATTTTCTGCTTGCTTTGCTTGCATTGCAGTTCCAAGTTCACAGAGTACTTTATAATATAGGTCCAAGTTGCATAAAAGCTTTCCTTGCTAACTGTGCGATTATTTTGTAAATAATATTGATATTTTCTTGTGGCGACCTAGCACACGGACTACCATCATATATCAGTTCGTATAGGATTCTGTTTTACTTTTCGATTTGGATATTATGATGAGGTGCATCAATTGTGGCATCGCTGTGCAGGGGATTCGCAGACATATCGTGGGAAGGCTGTGTTTACCCTTGCAAGTGAGATTCGCTCGATGGTTAGCAAATCAGGTACGCCTACTACGGCAGTCACGTAAACCATGCAGTGAAGGCAATATAATGACCAATTGTGTTATAATTTGAAAAATACAATGACATTTGTTATTGTTCCAGCTCCCATTACATCGATATGCTTGTCACGACTGTTATAATTAATTAAATACCGAAGCTACTGACAATAAGAGATTGTTAGTTCATAGAATGGCCTGCCGTGGATGTAATATCTCAGTCGGGCTCAGAAATCCAAGATTTTCTATAACGTTCCTATACTGTTGCAGTGGACAGCCGTTTAGTACCCCGGGGTTATTTCCAATGATAATAAATTCAGGTAAATTATTTATTACCCGACTACGTTTTTATTATAAGTAGGTAAAGTCTGAAAGAAAATGGCAAAATGAATGGGACAGATCCCTCAAAACTGGATAGACGAGCGATGGAAACGTCGATCGCGGAAGATGGAAGGGGTGTTCTTCATGTAAAAACTCACCATAAACATAACATTACGCCGGCGAGTCCCGAAGGATTTGGGCGTGGTGAACCTATTGTGCAGCACATTTCACCACTTATATCATGACATTTGTAATAAAATGTATTTTAATAATATTTTCAGGATATGACAACAATGTATGCATGTCATGGCTTTGGGTTCGAGCGAATCGACGCCAGATTCATGACTCATCAAGGGACTTACAAGAGGATGATGTTACATCCATTGAACATGGATCATCAACACCGCCGCCTCCACTTCTCTACAACCAACACCGGTTGTTGCTGTCATGTCATGACGCTAGGTATCTTGGCTGGGCAAGGCATCAATATAACCGGCTAGCACCAGCGTCATTTTTGGACAATGTTTTGGTGTCTCTCGAAGACAGTTATTTTCTATTAAATCATTTTATTTAAGTATGTATCTATAATAAAGGAATTTGTTTGGCAATAAATACGTTGTTTTATTTATTTTAATCCCAATTCAATACCAACAAGTATGTAAATATAAATAATATTATGGGTATTGAAGATAGAAACCAAAATACGGGATTAAAGATGATAAAAATATTATTTTATGTGTACAATAAAGAATAAGAACACTTGTGATTCATTAAAAAAAATGTAAAGCACTTATTTAATAGATATTGAAATAGGTGCTTTACATTTTTGTTACACAAATAGAAAAAAAAAAAAAACTGCAGAATCTGATCTCATACCAACATAATATTAAACCTTTCACCAACCTTACAAACATTAGTACCTGTTGTTTCTCACAGATGGAGGTCACGCAAGTTCCTGACTCCTTAAACTTATTAATTGATAAACTATAAAATATGACGATTATAATAATATAACAATCATTACTGAACATTGGTTTTGACTACCTAGGCAATCGTCCATTGCCCCACCAGACATGTCCTTTAAATATTTGTTACGTCATAATAGATTCGTGGAGGTTACATGCAAATATGTCAGGTTAAAGCCTCTACAGTACCTTTCACCAATCTGTATCCAGCACAAGATGTAAATTTTTGGATAATCAAAGTCAAAGTCAAACAATTTATTTCAATTAGGCACATAAAAAACACATGAGAACGTCAATAAATAAAAAAATAGAATTGATTCTAGTCGCCCCTTCCAAAATGTAGTTTTCGTATGGAGAAGAATGGGCAAGAAACTCCACCGTTACTCTTTTAAAATGTTTTTACAATATTTTGTATACATTTATTATATAATTGTATGTGAAGACAATGCATCTAGAATAAGATTACTATATCACGATAGGTAAAAAAGAATGAAAAAAGAAGCAATGACAGATAAGTTATGTGATAGATACATGGTGCTCACATATTTAAAAACATTGTAAAATTATTCGATATTCCTAACATTTTAAGTGACACCCAACATCGAGCTTTATAACTTCCGGAATGGGTTAAAAAAGACTACTTCAGATCCAAATCTCGTGTATGCAACCAAAATAAACCAGTATTTACCAGCGAAAATAAAAACAACACAATATTACGAAAAAATTAATGTTAATATTTATAATTGTCGAAACAAATTGGAAACATTTAGGTACGAATGTTACGCTAAATTACGATTGAGTGCTCAAAGTGTTTTGACAAGGTTTTAACGAGAAGTTTTGTACGGTCAGTGCGCTAATTTGGATCCCAGTAATTAATATGTACCTACGTAGAGCAGTTGAATCCGGACTACATGCAGCTTGGAAGTTAAAGGGTGGTGGCGATGTGGCAAAGGATACGTCGGAGGACTCAGAAAGGAGAAGAGAAGAGAGAGAGAAGTCAGAAAGAGAGAGAGAGAGAGAGAGAAGAAGGAGAGAGAAGTCAGAAAGAGGAGGAGAATCAGTCAGAAAGAGGAGTCAGAATTTGTGAATTGATGAGGAAACGAGGGGGGATGTTTCGTGAGAAAGTGTGTCTTATGCAAAATAGGATAGGGAAACAGACAGTATCTATGTGGTTTTCAATGTAGGTGTGATGTTTTCATATGCTCTTCTTTCTAATCTTACTTGATTCCTATCCTAATTCACCGATTATTCTGTCAATAACTCAATAATAACATACATTACTCTATTATAAATCATAAATTCAAACACTCAAAAGAAAATTCAAGAAGCCGTAATTTAAATTGATGTCCCTCAAATAAACCACGGAAAGTTAACACAAATGTTCCGTCCGACATCGTGATTTGTCGCTCGGCTCCGACAAAAAAGCATTTGGAAACTCATCCATTCAATCAGAGTTTCATGTCGGGAAAGCTTACCTGGCGGAGGCGGGCGAGGGTTGCCGAGGCGAGCCGAGCACCCTCGGTGGAGTAAGGCAAGGTGGGCGCCGCGCGTCGACGCCACATAACGCCGGTCCACGCCGCGCCAGTCGTCCGCGCGACGCGCAACCCGATACACGTGTCGACACCCGAGACACTCACGCATGACACCTCACGTAATCTTCATAGCCAAACTTTGATGAACACACAAACGTGCTAAATAATAACGACTTGAAATTAAAATAAACTTTAAACGTGAATGTGAATGACTGAAGTGAAACTAAAAAATAAAACTAGGATTGCGGTACAAAGATCCCACTAGGACTTTGGGGCGAAACCTATTAGCACGATGTATAATGAACATGACAAGTAAGGGTCGCTGATATCGCAACTTTGTGGGTCTAATTCGAAACTGTCAGTAGTTTTGATTGCATCGTCACGGAGTAGACGAGTAAACAATGAATGTTGTTGACAGTTATCAGCTGATCGGCGGTAGGTATCTCTGCTCTTGTATATCATATTCTAATTACTGGAATCTATGTTAGTTTATGATCTAGATATTCTATTATCCATACGGATAATAGAATATCTACGTAATATCTAGAAATTAACAAGAATGATTTCTATACAGAAATCATTCTTGTTAATTTCTCGAAATGTTTGTGCTGAGTTTGTTGGGTATTCCATTACGTTAAATAAATTATTTTACGTTTGTGACTGTTTTGAACTCGAATCAGTAATTTGAACAGCGCTTGATAAATTAATTATTTTAGCATAATTATGATTTAGCATTCTGCGAGTGTTTTGCCTCTAATTTCATTATCGCACTATTCGTGATGATTCATAAATAGGATTCTATTGGCCGCGTTTAGGGACAGACTGGCTGCTGTGGTGATTAATAAATAATGTAGTGTGTACCTACCGAGTACAAACATTTGCATATCTGTGAAACTCCTGGAGGAAATCACGGATGTATTTGAGTAAACTCGGGTTATCTCATGATTTCTGACCCCTGGCCTTTAGTTCATGAAACTACTTGAATTATGTATGCTTTAGAATAAATAAATGTTGCTTTGATATATTGTTATGTTTTAGAGCTACCTTATTCGTTACTGGGTACCAAATTGTACAATAGATGCAAACACTGTTTAAGAGCGTTTATTCTGAAAGTGGGCAACGTCGCAAATAGATTTCAAATATTTCGCTGTTTTGATTAATTTCGAAATATTACTGTATGGAAACAAGAAATGTGGATACCTAGCGAACTAGAATATTGATTATGAAATGCAATAATTCATATAGTAACACTGAATATTTAGTTTTGAATGTAAAAAAAGTACCTATTTGAAAAGTTTCCAAATGACTTTTTTACACCTAAAAGGAGTACAACATCAAATTCAATGTTGTATTTGCAATTCATTATTAATATTCTAGTTCGCTAGTTAGCCACGTTTCTTATCTCCATACAGTAATATTGCCAAATTAATCAAAACAGCTATTTGCGACGTTGCCCACTTTTGCTTAACTTATCATTGCTATAGATGTTTTTAGGCTAATTCATTTGTGTGAAATTTTCTAGTATAACTGGCAATATGATAAAGATCTGGTTAAGTGATCAGCGTCGCTGCCTTCCAGAACTTGCCTGTACCCTTAAAATTATTCTAAGAATGAATAAATTATAGGTATTATGTCTTTTCCATCTTAGGATTTTAAATAATGAATCTTGATAATGCTGAGACAATGAGTAGCACCAACCATCAATGTAGGGAGCAAATCATCCATCGATTTTCTGTATGAATCTTTATAGAGGCGATGAACCGGCCAGTCGCTCCGCGTAAATCCAAGGAATTTCGCAATATCGTGTAGAAAGAAACTGTTCGTGCAATTGCTAATGGCGCACAACGAGGCCTCCAAAGACTCTGGCAATAGGCCAACCTTTATACGAAGAGATATAATACACCTTCAGAAAGAAAGAAAGAAATAATTATTTATTTATTTCCAACTTACATCTATCATGCCAGGGTGTTGCTATTTCGATAGCATACTTATCTAACTCTTATCCTAACTTATTATTAACTTATAATTATAATTAAATTTTGTAACTTATTACAAATAATGCATTCTTTGTGAAGTTTGCTTGATAGCAAGAACCTACCAATATTAAGTTACAAAAATAAGGCTTGTTAGGTCCAGTAATCCCTTGTTTATTCAGAATGCATTTGAAGAATAATTATAATCATAAATGAGTTCTAAAAGGATTTAAATAACATATTGTTGTTCATTTGCAGTAAGTAAATTTAATAAAAGTAGGTTGTTAGTGCATTTAAATGCACTGATAGCTCCCGACTCTTCGCCTAACTGGTACCAATAATTAATTAATATAATAATTTGTTAATAGAAAATTGTTTATCTTTTTTACAGTTATAGCTCATTTAAAAACCGGACCGTATCGGACCAAGCACAATGAAGGGTTCCATAGTTGGGATGAATTTATCCCAAGAACAAACTTAAAATTGTAGTTGAAAGACATGTTCTCCCATACATTTCGTATGGGAAAAATGTTTTTCAAACTGCAAATTTAAGTTGTTCGATTATTACTCGTTAACCTGTAAAGCCTACTTAGCTGTGATAGTTTTCCTTTTAACTTCGTTATATATACTACTGCTGTAATTTTTTCATAAATTCAAGTACAACCATTTATTTAGCTGGCAGAGCGGGGGGGCACTATACTTTAAGAAACATTAGCACTTTACCGCTTAATATTTCACAAACGGATCCCTAAATTGAAAAACGGCTTTTACACACCTACAATATTTTAAACGACCTTTCCAAACGACACCCTACACCATAGGATAGACCAGAAAAAAAATCATCCCCACCTTACGTGTAAATGAGTAAAGCCTAAAAAAAAACTATTTTATTTACCACTTTGTCAGCGTGATTAATATGTACCAAACTGTACAAAATGTATCCATGCCAAATAACAGCTTTCTAGTACTAACAGTCTCTGAGCTAAGCCGCGGACAGACAGGCAGACGGACATGGCGAAACGATAAGGGTTCCTTGTTTACTACAGAACCCTTAAAACTGTGCATTGATAACTTCAAAATATAATACTTCCTATAAAATAATTTAAAAGATTTGTTGTGTGTTTTATGTTTATAACATAAACTTTTCCTAGAACCCAGGTTTTTTCACCGGTACCTTTAAAATTCCAAAGCTCATTATTGTTTGAAGGTGCTATAAAGTTCACATGAGGGGTGGGTTGGTTCCTGTTACTTTATTAAACTTTATAAAAGGTGTGTACATATCTAATGTGCGCGTACCAGTAAGTGAATATGTAGGTGACAATACTGCATCAATTAATAGCCATAATAAATTACGGCTGTAAGTAAGAAGATAGCTCGTGACTAATTAGGGGAGAAAACACATTCAAAAAAATACAAACTGAATGGATATCGGGAACTAGCTGTGAAGAGTTTACCAAGGGGGAGGTCACTATGTGTGCAATTAAATTCGAACCCATCTTTAACTGTTCTGATTGAGATTGAGGTGCTCGTGGCTAAGTAATTCCAGCCACACGGGTCGATCTATCAGTTTAAGCTACGCTTGCCGGGGTTATTCCGTGGATGGGTGACCATCTTTATATATCGAGTCTCCTTCGTGCCTCGGAAAGCACAATAAGCCGTTGGTCCCGGCTGTCATTCGTGGATATTTGACAGTCCAGTTTGAAAGTCTAGCAACCAGTTTTACCAGGGGGTATCATGGTGGGTTGTGGAGGTCAGATAGGCAGTCACTATATGTAAAATACTGGTATTCAGCTTTATACCGTTAGACTGAAAGTTTACTCCAACATAGTTGGGAAAAGACTAAATAGATTTTTTCGTTGTGGATATTATTCGCTGTTATTCTTCATGTAAGACAGCTGCATCCGTAGACTGGAAGCCTACCCCAACATAGTTGGGAAAAGGCTAGGCAGATATATGTAAGTAAGAAACATTTATTTATTACATACATACGATATCATTACAGTGTCCCAATTCGGTAGTGTAGTTACTTAACAGATTGTCAAATAACAGTATTAGTGACGGCACGGTTGGCGCAGTGGCTGAGCGATCGACTGCTGCGCAACGTGTCGCGGGTTCGATCCCCGCACGGAACAAATATTTGTATTATCTGCAAGTAGTTGTTCCGGGTCTGGGTGTTAGTGTATGTGAGTTTCTATGTTTGTAAACGCACCCACGATACAGGCGAAGAAATCCTTAGTGTGGGGCAACGTTTAAAAAAAAAAAATGTTACAAAATAATAATATCAAACAGATTAACAAATTAAAAACATAACTGTTACCCTTGCGAACTTGCTCAGTGCGCATGGTTTAAATATAATTATGTGCAATTATACTAAATCCTAAAATTTTGATCCAACTTAAGAAAATGTATTCAAACCAAATGTATGAATGTACGTTTATACGCAAGCTATTAAAAAAATAACAAATTATTTTGATAATTCTTTGATTTTCTTTTCGTGTATGTACCTAACTTGTAGCAAGGACGTCATACATAAGGTTGATTTAATATGAAATCTATTAATAAAAGCATAACATTAAAAGTTTCATCGAAGCCGTGGTCTTCTCCACAAATAGCTAGGAGTGGGTTATTCATGGTATGCGTATAATAATGCCAATGGAGCAGGGCTATTTTTAGCGGAATTGAGCCAACTTAACGTAAAACGAAGCCAGTCAGGGAGTTTATAATGTTCCTAGTTCAGTCAAGGAATTAATATTTTTAGCACCTTAAGGTTTATTTATTTATATTTATATATACTTTATTGTACACCAGATTATACATTACATAAAGAAAAAGTAATACACTACAAAATATACAATTGGCGGCCTTATCGCTTACTGCGATCTCTTCCAGGCAACCTTGAAGGTTAATTTTATTTGCACCTTACCATTTTTCCGACGATGTCAATGTTAACATTTTAATGAAAATGATGTTTCTCAAGCGCGCATGCGACTTCCATTCAAACGACAGGTGGCTTGTTACTGTCCAACGGGTACAGCTCGTTGAGCGGAGTCAGTTTAAGGCATCTCGATATAATTCAACGTGTCGTTCAGGGCAATGTTTGCTTTGGTTGAGCGGATCGGTGCCACACTAGGCACGTGAATTTGCCGGCCGAGAAGCTTATAGACATGTTGCGAAAAACTTCGATAGTTCGAAAGGGTGACGGTGATGTATCCGCTATGTGTGAAAGGAATTTATTTTTAAATTGTTTAAGACATGAGTGGTTTAACTTGCGTGTTCTGTACTAAGCTCAAGTAATGCGTCGTACGTCCAGCCAGTCATAGGCCTCGCCCATCAAGGAGCGCTGTCCCCAATTTGACGCATTAATAATTTATATTACAACACGTATACTAAAAGATCAATAGTAAAATCATCTTTAAAATGGTTAAAGTTTCAGAAAAATACGCTTGATACATTTTGCTATGTAATATACAAATAATTTAAAACATTTATATATTAAGTTATTAAAAAAATACTCTATTTTAACATATATTTTTTACACATCATTAACACTACTCGTTTAGACGTGATCTTTAATATTATCGCTTCTTGACCGAACCTAACTTAGGTAACTTAAAAAAAACTAAATTAAGTCTAATTAAATTAAAATAATATGGGATTAATAACCAGATCATTAAAAAGATGTTATCAAATATAATTAGTAAAATTAGGATACATTTTCTCCCTACTAAGTAGTTTGATAGCATCTGAAAAAGGTTGTAAACATTAGAAAAATAAATTCGATGGGGCCTATAGGGGCCTTCCAATCAATCTGCCTAACCTTTTCTCAACTACGTTGGTGTCGGCTTCCAGTCTAACCGAATGCAGCTGAATACCAGTATTTTACATGGAGCGGCCTATCTGACTTCCACAACCCAGTAACTGGGTAACAAGATACCCCTTGGTAAGACTCGTTATCAGACTTTCGGGCTTCTAACGACCCGTAACGACTGTCCAAGATCCACGAATGACAGCCGGGACCAACGGCTTAACATGCTTTCCGAGGCACGGAGGAGTCTCGGTATATAAAGATGGTACTCATCCAAGGACCAAACCCGGCAAGCGTAGCTTAACCTAATGGATCGACCCATGCGGCTGTTATTTCTTAACCAGGAGCCCTTCCCATCCCCATAGTATGTCATTCTGCCGTCAACCACGGCCATAACAGCCACATGAAAAAAAAGAAGAAAAAAAGTAAAATAGGTTTATTTGTCACAGAAACACGTGCATACAAAAAGAGAACAGTAATCAGAAAACAATCAAATAAAGAACATATGAAATCACGAGCATAAAACTGCACGTGACAAGAAGGCTTCCACTCAGCATGATGCTATGCTATAGGGGACCCACAGCACAGCGCTGATTTTTAGTGCTCACCCGAAAAAGACGTACGGAAATCAAGTCAGGTCAGCTTTTTCTTTGTGATGACAACACGTTTTTTTTTTTTTTTTTTTTGAGGGTGGGAAATCATCAAATGACTTCTCCCGCTCTGGACAGAGCAAGAGGGTGTGTCAGACTTTTACTGACTAAAACCCACCCATGTTCCTTCCATAGCCTGTGTGCCGGGGCCGCGATATCCCTTTCGGACAAACCCGCAACCCCAGCAGGCATTGGTCTTTCAACCCCGTCAGTTGGTGCTGACATCTCTTTGCGGCGCGCGTGGAACACAACGCGCCGTCGACACGGGCCTGGTCCTTATCGGACGGCGAGCTGCTCATTGCTCGTCGTCCGCAAGCCCGCGCCTACGGTGGCCGGAAGTCGGCTCTCGACTTCCGACGCCCGGGGCGTCTCCTGCGGTGACTAGGGGCGCGAGGGCGTGCAGCTTGCAACTCCCTCGCGCGCTCCGCCTCCTCCTTTGCGAACATAACTGCACTCTCGCTCCGAACCATGGCCTGAACCAGGGCCGGACGCGAGAGATCGCCGCCGCCGATCGCCTCCGTGAGGACACGGCGGTGCTCCGCCCAAGCTGGGCAGACCTCCACCGTATGCTCCACCGTGTCCTCCGGGCGATCCACACAGTGGTGACACCCGGGCATTTCCTCCCGCCTTATGCGGAACAGGAACCTCCCGAAACAGCCGTGTCCGGTGAGGACCTGCGTCAGGCGGAAGGTGAGGACGCCGTGGCACCTCTCAAGCCACTCCCCAAAGAGGGGACTTATCACCACAATTGTGGCGTGGCTCTGTCCACAGTGCCGTGATTTCTCGCGGCAGCGGAGTTACACCCCGGCGTTTCGCCTCCTCGCGCAACTCCCACATGTGCGCGAGGACTTTCGCCTCCAGATCCCATGGCGTTAGTCCGGCAAGGAGGCTCGCCGCTTCACGGGAGACCGTGCGTTATCCCCGGACCAGCCTAATGGCCATGACCCTTTGGGACGCGTTCAACCGCTGGGCCGGTCGCAGACTCAATGAACGCGCCCACACCGGTGCGCCGTAAAGGGCCATGGACCGCACGATCCCCGCGTAGATCCTCCGGCAGGAGGCGTTTGGACCCCCAAATTGGGCAGAAGCCGCTTCAGAGCAGCCCCAGCCCTCTCCAGTTTGGGAGCCAAACGTCGGAAGTGCTCCACGAAGTTCCACCGGCTGTCGAGGACGAGTCCCAGGTACTTTATCGTCGACTCGACACCGATGGTGATGACAACACCTGCCTCTGATATTAGAGATGTCAATTGGCAGCGTTTATCTCTTCAGTACCATCAGATTGGCTACCTGCTTGTTTGGCACACCAAAATAGGGTATTTTTAATATAGCGATGGAAATAGGAAAATTATTGGTACGTGACTTTTATGAATTTTCCATAAAAATGAATTTTTCTGGCAACACTGGCATTCATAATAGAGCAAAATTGAAAGTATTTTAGGTAACCCATTTCCGGACGGATTCATATAAATGATGAATCTGTATTGACTGAGGGCTGATTTTTCCAGCGCCAAATATTATCTTTATTCGAGGAATTATTTTGATTTATTTTCGTTTTTTCCGTTGCGTAAATTCAATTCCACGGACAAAAGAATCAGCTCTATATTATCTTTAATATGCTGTATGCATTTTGGGTTGATGGACAGCTTCAAAATTAAAGTTGAAGGGATTTGTGTACTAAATATTATAGATTTTTTGTAGCTTCTACCCGCAAATCCGTCCCCATAAAATTTCTTGTTCCTCCGACCCCCCACATCGCATCGCGTTATCCGCCCGCACTATTGCGTCGGTTGCGCTTAGCGTTTTTTCTTTTTGCTCAGCTCCTAAGGGTCGTAACGTGATCTAAAAAACCTATAACCTCTCTACCTAACAATTCACTATCAAATGCAAAAAAAAAAAATCCTTCTGGTAGTTACAGAGACTAGCGCGTTCAAACAAACAAATTCTTCAGCTTTAAGCCTCGTGCAGACTATTCAGAGAACAAAACAATTTCTAAGAGAAAACTTCACGGTAGAACAATTACCGGTGTCGCCTCGTGTCGTCGCGTCGCGCCAGTCTGCAGGGGCTTCATTATCTGAGTATAATAGACTGAACTTGACTGAAAATGTGAACAGATTTGATAAACTTGTTATTTATTAATTGAGGAATGTAGAACGTCTAACCTAACCTGACTTAATAAAATAGATAATTTTAACATCAACAATATTTTTGTTATTGCAGGCGGGGGACCAACAAAACACCATATTTTCAAGTTATGGTTTGTCGCCCGCCTGCAATACCATAAAATTCTATAGATTATAATGCATGTTTTTCTCTTTTCGGTTATGTGATTTAGCAGTCAGGTTTTTGATTTTTAAAATTATTATTTGGTTTTAGACTTTTTAGTGTCCCGGCAGACTCTTATGAACTAAAACTGGTCCGACACTATCAAATTAACTTAAAGATAATATATAACTTACCTAGATTTTTGTAATCCTCTTTTAATTTCCTTTATTTTGATACCCTACTCAATAGGTTTGGTTATTTTTTTGTTATTAACATATTAATATTTCGCGCCAACAATCCGTATTTTTGTTTGTTTTTTTCAAATACCTAACTAAGCACACTTGCGGTTTTAAGACGAATATAACGATACCTTAACTATCGAAATGCATCCATCCATTTGGAATATACGAGGTAATAAAGACATTTACAAATATACATACATACAAGATAGCACGAAAAACATAACCCTTCCTTAGCAGTTGGGTTAAAAAGTCGGTTACGACGGTTATTTTTACCTAGGTATAGTTGTTGAATAGCGTGTGCCTAGAGCGCTATTACATTGATTGCATTATAAAAACAATTTGTTTTTAAATGGAGCTATTACAAAATAATGGTGACATAAATATAAGGACCGTAATGTTGTCTATTCAAAATATCTGTAATGTGTTGTTATTTTTTATATGTATTAAACGTTGCACTAATATCAGTCTAGCTAACGTACTTCTAAATCTATAAAAACGTATTAAAAAACTAGCTTCCGCCACCGGATTCGCCCGCGTGATATCTTTATAAATTATAGCCTATATTACTCAGTTATAATAAATTTTTTGATGCTCAATGAGCTCTTCCCTTTAATTTTTTCTTTACATTCTTGTACATAATATAAATAATAGTTAGTTGTAAAATAAATTAAAGTAATAAATTGTATTATAAAAAATAAAATAAAAAGTATATATAAAGCATTCTACTGGTGAAAGAATTTTTAAAATCCGTCCAGTAGTTTTTTTTTTTTTTCTTAAACACTTAGGCTATTTTACAATTTGGTTTTTAGCCACATAACGAAAACCTCACAGGGTTTATCTGTGTGTCGGTGAGCCATTCCTTTTAAGTTTAACATATTATTTTTAAATGTTAATTACTACAATGATACATTCTATAATGATGATAATAATTCAAACTTATAAATTAATTAATTACAAAGAAAAATACAAATCTTTTCTCATTATAGTATTATTAGCTTCCGCCAGCGACTTCAACCGTGTGATATCTTTATAAATTATAGCCTATATTGCTCAGTTATAATATAGCATTCTACTGGTGAAATAATTTTTAAAATCGGCCCCGTAGTTTTTAAATTTTTAAATTATAAAGAAACATACAATTTTTTTCTCTTTATAATATTACTAGCTTTTGCAAGCAGTTTCGCTCGCCTGTGTTACTCAGTTATAAAATAACATTCTACTGATGAAATAATTTTTGAAATCGGTCCAGTATTTTTAAAATTTATTTATTACAAAGAAAAATACAAACATACAAATCTTTTCTCTTTATAATATTATTGTAGATAATATTAGTGTGGATTATATATATATTAATATTATAAAATAAAGTCACTTTTCGTGTCTGTGTGACCGCATTAGTCAGAGATTTTGAGAATTTATTCCGGAAAGCTATTAAGTGCATATTAAATGAAAATTAAACTTACATGTAATAAATAAATCTCGTAAAACAACGAGATTCAAGTCGTAAAAACCGTTCGAAACAGGGGCGTGTCGCTTATAAATAATAATATGATAATCAAGTCAAGGTGTGGTATTGTATAACGACTAACTTTGTATTATAATTAAAACAGTTTTATTTAGCTTCACTTTTCATTAGTCAGTTTAGACTTTAGGCGATGGCTATGTTTACCGCCCGCGGGCTTAGTGTCTGTATGAAATTAGTTCAGTTTAGCCTACTAATCAAAATTAATAATGCTTCACCGTATTTTCTGTTGGTATAAAGACTAGATAATTTATTTTAACCTGTAAAGTGGGCTACTCAAGCATGGAATAAATTAACTACGCTACGCTTCAGAGGCTATTTGTTACAGAAAATTTAGTACAACCTCGTTGATCTAGTGGTTTTAAGCGCTACTGCTGAGAATTACATCTTGGGTTCGATTCCCGGGTCGGGAAAATTGTTATTGGGTTTTTCTATCTGGAATTTCTCAGTACCAGCCCGGAGTCTCGATTTGTGCAATATGCTCGCCCCCTATTACATGAGACTTAAACATAACTGGCGAAATGTGGGTGTAGTATAGATACACCATCTATCATATCTATCAGAATACCAGCGCTGCGACATTTTAATTTATTTTTAAATGTCGCGGCATCATGCTGAGATAGGAGCCTTTTGGCCTCGTACAGGACTTCCTTCTTTAAATTTTAATGTTACTTTGTTTTTTATTTATGTTTAATGTGTTTTTTAGTTTAATGTGTGATTTCCTGTGCAAGTCTCAATAAATACTTTTTCTTTCTTTCTTTCTTTCTATCCAACCCTTCGGGGAAATAAGGCGTGATGTTATGGTATGTTGTATAGTATGACCTATGAAACTTATGTTTACCATATGGTTTTTTTATTAATGTAACAATTAGCATTGTACCTAGCATGTAAACGAACTGAATTATGTATTAAGGAAGGGAACTGTCTCCTAAAATACAGTTTAACTACTTAGTTCAGGAGGCAGAGCTTTTATGTAACAGTGACACTTATGTAACGCAATAAAGAATTTTATTTACTTAAAGTGGTCAGGCCATACCTTATAAATTTTACCTGAATATTTACTTTCTATACGGCCTTTTTCAGATTGCTTAGTATCTCAAGTAAACGTCCATATGGGAGAAATATGTTGTAAACATGGCTTTTAGGCAATTTCCTTCGTAAAGATCAAACAATTTCCTTTAAGAGCCATGTACGAAATCAAAGCTCACGAATGGGAAATATAAAGAAATATAAGAGGAATGTTGCTGGGAGAAGCCAATATAATATGGTTATGAGTGGGTAAAGTAGGTACCCGGACCTACTTTTTATAAACAGAAAAGCAGAATGTAGGTCAACTAAGCGTGGTTTTTCTCGAATGGCTAACAGGAAACTTTCAGACTATTATGTCGCTGAAACTTAGATACCTCGATAAGGGGAAGCGCGGACTACATCCATAATAAAGTTTATTATAAAAAGTATGGCCTAAGCTTCTATCGTATAGCTTAGCTTATTGTTGGCATTGAATTTAGTTACTAAATGATACCTAGCTAATACATACACATAATATTGCTGTTTGTCTCTGCATCACCCAAAGGTTGACTAACGGGTAGAAAATGCCTATGGTATTAAGTCCGCCTCTGTACATTTCTGTGCTTGAAGTATTAGATAAATAAAATAAAATATTATATTATAAACTAGTGTGTAAAGTAAAGCACTAATTAGACTCACAACGCAGCCACATATTCCACAAAATGAGTTTGCTTTTATCAAAAGTTGACTCACGTTTCTGCGAAATAAGACGTTCAACTTAATTTTACTGTGGATACATTACCATAAAAATAACATTGATAGCAAGCGCACATTTTATTAGCGTTTACTACGGCTAGACTAGTATACATGTGTATTAGGTATGCATCTTATAGTTGCCGTTTCTCTATAATATCAAGTATATAGATAGTAGTAAGTTTCTAGGCGGCAAGTTCGCCCTAACGTCTAGGAAATAGGGGCACGTTGTTTCCTAAACTATATTAGCGCTTCAGCACTGCGCTACGGGTCGTTTAGCCGCCTTTGATGACGGATTTTGCTCCTTGAAACATGTTGTTACATTTTTCTCGGAGAAATCTCTTTTAAAATAAACAGTGGAATGCCTCTGGTAGCACTGCGAAATGCAGCGGGAATTCTTGCTGAATATTTTTGATAAATATTTGACAATTTCTAGGTAAATGAAGTTAATTAATTTTTGCATTTGTGTGGTTGGTATGTTTAAAGTATCCATGGTATTCTATTGTAGGTAAACAAAGAAATTAGGGCAGCAGAATACATCCAAAATTTGAAAAAATCTGCCGAATCTGTACATTGTACAAATTTAATTGTGAATATTTCCCGTACCAGTCTGTCATCACTGATTATAAATTCTCTTCCAATTTGCAAAACGACTTGTCTAAATATAGTTATGTTTGAACATAAATGAGGGACTATGTACTTTGTTGCAGGTGGTCTTACTGTCCTCGAGCGCGCACCGCCGCTAAAAGAGTCCTGAATTATTCATCGGGATATTTAACCGTCCCGAAAGCCGGCCGTGCGTGACGGCACACTACACACGACTCCATAATGTCGAAAAGATTACTTGGATCGTTCATACACAAGAGTAACATGCACTAACAAATCGGAGCAATGGAACTCGATTCAACCCGATCGACCTACGATTTGGAAATCGACCTAAACAAAAAATAGAGCGAATTTTTAATTAAGAAAATGTATGCAGTATTCGTGGAGCAAGTTTAGCGGGTGATTCAATAGGCTTGATCAATTGTAAAGTTGACAATAGACGGTTCCTGTGAGGTAATGGAATGGCGTAACTAATGTATAGTGTAATATTAAATTAATGAACGTTGTGGAGCTTAACTAATAGTTGATTGTTGGGTAATGAAACATTACTGTAGGTGTAAAATGTTGCCAAAGTAAGGTTAGGTGTAGAGTAGGGTGTGTTATGATGTGGGGGCGGGGTGTGTGTGCGATGGAGTCGGTGTGGGTGTGTGCGGTGCTGGCTGGGATGTCGGTAGTGCTGGTGCGCGGTACAGGAGAGTGGAGTGAAGACGCCGAGGACTTGGGTGAGTTCTTGAACACTTTTCATTCCTTTTTCAAATGTGAATTGGTCTGACGTGGTATAAAGAATTGAATTTCGAATTCTTTTGTTTTTTATTCTATTTTTCGGTGTATGTGGCTTGTAATCACAGATTTCTCGTGTCCTTGGCACGCGGCAACTGATTGATTGTTTTTATCTTGGATAAACAAGTTGACATCATGAGGGTGTGATTGCTTTGTAATGACTCCCGAGAATATTGTACTCTTGAGGCTTAAGGCGTGCTACACATTTGTTCGGGTCGGCAATATCCGCATAGCCGGGCGGTAAAATCGAATATTATTAGTAGTAGATATTATATCCTGGAAAAAAGCTTTTAGGCTTACCTGCATGTACAAAGGTGAGCAGTGGTGGCCCAGTGGTAATAACGGCCGCGACGTACGAGTTGTAGGTCTTAGATTCGAACCCAGACAGGCGCTTTACTTTGTGTAAATTATTTCAGTACCACTACTCTCAAAACGGTGAAGGAAAACCAAAAATTCGATGAGAAGCGACATCTACCAACCCGCACCGAGAGGAGGTCTGTGTACCAGCAGTGGGAGCGTTATTGGTTGAATATTATTTTATTTTTTTCTATTCGGGAAACTTACACGGTATTCTTAAACAGTATAAAAATGAAGGCCATTTACAAGTTTCCACTGATAAGCACTAAAAATAAAAACGAAAAAAAAGGTCGGTACAAAATATCTATTAAACATAAATTAGGAAATAAATAGTACGCGATAATTACAAACTAAGAATCATATTTTGCTAAAAATTACTTTTCCCTTAAAAATCTTTTCACCAACAAATGCTTAAGACGAGAAACACTGGAATCGAATATATCCAAATCATGTTCACTAGACAGTTAATTAAAACTTCTGCTCGCACGGATTAGAAATGAATTCTGCCTGTACGTGGACTTGGAATGAGGAACATGTTACAAGCTAGGATTGCGAAACATTTTGCAGTGTGTAACTAATCCTAAAATACCTAACAGTTCAGGGAAAACTATAGTACCATTTACGATTTTAAATAAGTCCGTCATATCTGCAATGCTTCTGCGCTCATACAGTAGTAAGATGCGAGGTTCCACATCGTGCTATATAATTGGGAGTATATTTCCTAGTTTTTTACTGCAAGAAATTTAGGAACCGCTTTTGAATTCCCTCAATTCTATCCATATAAATATTATAATTAGGGTTCCACACTGGCATGGCATGGCCTGGGATGTACACAATGTGTTGTGAAGTCGAGCGGGCGGTAAAAATCAACTGCAACATGCATTTAGCGAAGGTAGATGCCTAACGTACTTTGCCGATCGGCACCCACCGAATTAATGCAGAATTTATGTAGAAATAGCTTCGGGTTGGCTTTTTTGTTCAACAACTACTGCCGAAAAGTGTGTAGTGCACCTAATGCACTAGAATTTATACTTATTATTTTATATCAAGCTAAAATACTTTCGTTAGTGGTCAAAATTACTGATGTAAATGCGTTATATAGATCGTAGAAAACGGTTCAAAAACGAAAAACGCAATGCAACAAATTACCGTGGCTAACCAGAGACTGGAGCGCTATTGGAATTGTCTGATTGTTCAAATACTTGTCTGGAATTGGAAAAGCACAAATTCCACCGAACAGAAAACCGCAGGAAAGCTGAACAAATTTACATTTTTATTTCGGAAGCTGCTATCGTTTCGAACAACAAAACTTTGCATTTTCCTCGTTTTAAAACAGAGCAATCTTTGATCGGCTCGCTTCCTTCTGTCTCCATACCTGGGACTGGCTCTGGGGAACTGGCTCCCCGCCAAACAATTTCTTTGTCTTTGTCAAGGCCTCTTCAAGTATTATCGATGCAGATATTTCTATTATTGGAGGACTGATGCAGTTTTTCCGTTTCTTTTCGCAGTTATTATTGTAGGTATATGTTTTTTTGATGAAATGACTAGTTTTGTTGTGAGATTGAGGCTTTCATTATACTGAACACTTCTTTGTTATTTTCGATAATGTTATTCATTAATACACGATTTTAGACCTAGTATTAGTTAAACAAACATTTAGAGATCTCGCGCACTAGACGGCAACGACCACGACCGCGGCCAGCACTTTTAGTATGACCACAATAGAAACGGGTTTTGTCGACGGAAGAATAGACAAAATGACAGATAAACGATAGTAATCTGTCATTTTCTCTATTTTTCCGTCGACTTGTAGAAAACCCGTTTCTATGGTTGGTATGCTATGCGTGCTGGAAAAATTTAGAAACAGATTCGAATCGCGCACTTGTTCGCAATGGCCAACTAGCCGGCCAACAGACAATGCAATAGAGGCGGCCACGACTCTGGCCAGTTGTGGCCGTCTAGTACGCGAGATCCCATAAGAAAAGAGTGATAAAAAGAAACATTATATCGGTTTAAAATGTCATTAATTTGGCAAGAAAGAAACTGAAGCGGCATCACTAAAATCGTCGTGTAACTTCAGAGAAAATGTACTACAATAGTTATTCTTGTACAAGGTACCTAATGAATGTTTTAAAAGGCTCTAGTTCTATCATTACTCAGGTAAAAGTTGACAAGTAACAAATGAAACAGGTATGCAATCTAAACTGTTGACGGTCTTTATGGCGAGAGAGGGAATCTGCTAATGGTTACCTTGTTGGCAGTGATGTCAGCCACGTTTGATTGGTACCCGGGGTGCCTCGGCCTTTGAAATAGAACCCAAATTGCTCCTACCAACAAGTGCTGTTTGCAGTAGAGACACCCGGACGATTGACGAAAGGGAATACGAGACAGGAGATCAAAGAGATGCCGTAGATACTATCCGAGGTGACGTAACCCTCAAGTGGGCTGCTAGCGTTTTTATTATAACAATATCGCTAATTGCAGGGGCTGGTACGAGGGGAGTTACGTCCCTAAGCCAAAGTTACTTCGCAACGTTTTGCTCGATTCGAGGCGATTTAAAGTTGTTGAAATTTTAGGAAGATTTTAGTCTAGATTTTGTTTATTATTCAGCTGTTATCTCTCCTTTGTTTAAAGGTTCCATTACAAAAAAAACATACGCATATTAAAACTTTCGTTTTTAGCGATCACAAACCAATAAAAAAACATAATGCATTCATCCGGTTTCTGATTACATTATTGTAAAACCCACATTTTTGCAATGCCAATTTCGATTCTCCCTATTACCACTGAATTTACATTCAAAAGATATTAGTATTCAGTGGTTTAAGGTCTATAAGGTCTAGGAATCTAGTAAAATGTCTATTTATATAGGCCATGACAGATTACTATCGCTCCAAAGTGCTTTTAATAACACTGAAATGAATGAAATGAGTTTGACTTCATGAACGTGACGGCGCGAGCCTGAAAGTCACTAATAAGTATATAAAAACATAAGTGGAGTCTAATAGTCATATACTGTAATGTATTATCATTGACTGACGTACTCGTGTTTATAAATAGATCATTATAATGGAGGTAATAACTGACGTGAGGTCGTCAAATTAGGCTGGTAAGTAATCCCGGGTGTCACCACTGTGTGGATCACCCGGAGGACACGGTGGAGCATACGGTGGAGGTCTG
The DNA here is from genome assembly GCA_947364205.1 of Agrochola lota. Classification (NCBI taxonomy): domain Eukaryota; kingdom Metazoa; phylum Arthropoda; class Insecta; order Lepidoptera; family Noctuidae; genus Agrochola; species Agrochola lota. Next base: position 9,676,024 of record OX376235.1, on the reverse strand, counting down.
CCCTACTTGGGCAAAGTACCGCCGTGTCCTCACGGAGGCGATCGGCGGCGACGATCTCTCGTGTCCCTGCCCTGGTTCAGGCCATGGTCCGGAGCGAGAGTGCATGGGAGGCCGTCACTTCCTTCTGCGAAGCAGTAATGCTCGCGAAGGAGGAGGCGGAGCGCGCGAGGGAGAGGCAAGATTCGCGCCCTCGCACCCCTAGTCGCCGCAGGAGACGCCCCGGGCGTCGGGAGTCGCGAGCTGACTTCCGGCCACCGTAGGCGCGGGCTTGCGGACGGTGAGCAATGGGTAGCTCGCCGTCCGATTAGGACCAGGCCCGGGTCAACGGCGCCTTGTGTTCCACGCGCGCCTCAAAGAGATGTTAGCACCAACTGACGGGGTCCGTAAGGGCCAATACCTGTCAGGGTTGCGAGTTTGTCCGAAAGGGATATTGCGGCCCCGGTACACAGGCAACGGAAGGAACACGGGTGGGTTTTAGTCAGTAAAAGTCTGACACACCCTCCCGCTCCGCCCAGAGCGGGAGAAGTTATTTGCTAATTTCCCAAACTTAAAAAAAAAAAAAGGCTGATAAGTAATATTAGTTTTGGTCCGTCATAGTGTCACTACAGGGCAGCGTTAGTTAGTATTATTTACTATCACTGGCTGTTAACACTTTATGAACTATTAGCTTCTGCCCGCGACTTCGTCCGCGAGCCTATAACCTTCCTCGAGAATTGGGCTATCCAATGCAAAAATATTTTTTCAAATCTGACTGGTAGTTCCGGTATTAATAAAGTAATAATATAATATAATATTCGTATTAGTATATTAGTATTAAAAAGTCATGTTACTAGCAAATGTTTTTCTTGAAAAGCCTTATCCATTGGTGTATAGAGGTATGAAGAACAGGGTGTCAAGTTCACTCATCCTCTTAAGGGAGGAAGAGTGAACTTTACACCCTGTTCCTCATACCTCTATACTGGTGACGCCGAATGTGCCGCCACAGGTGTATATCTTACGGCTACTGGGCTTTAGGGCAGATACCCATAGTTCGTTGCCCATTCTCCAAATCATGTTTATGGACCCATTGGTTTAGGCAGTGCGTGGCCTATCAATGGATTTAAGATTTTAAAGTAGATTTCGCTGTAGTTAAAATGTGATGTAAATGTGTGTACTTAAGGCATGTTTATATTAACCGTTTAATTTTTTACCTTTTATTTTTATTTGTTGTTACAGCGGCCATTGATATACAGAATCTGTAAACATTTCAACTGTATACCTATTACGGTTAATGAGATACAGCCCGCTGACAGACAGAAGGATGGACAGCTGAGCCTAAAAAAATAAGGCTAGTGAAATAAGGTTCCGTTTGGCATCCTTCGGGTATAGAATCCTAAAAAGAATTTAAGTCTAAGATTTAAAAGTTGATTTCAATTCTGCCTACAAAAGAATTGGTGGGTACCCGCTATTTTGATGTTTCAGCGTTATGTCGATATTTATGACATGTGCCGCCTGATTAGCTGATGACATGATACATGTCACATCATATGTGACTTCCGTAAGTGCCGTGCGAATTAGGTCAGCTTTTGATTTGACCCATTATGTCTTTATGTGCAGAGATGGATGGATTCTGTGAAAGATGATATGGCTGGAAGAGAGTCAATGCTGAGATAACGACTGATATAGATGTGTGGAAGAAAAGAATAAGGGAATAATTCTTTATTTACACTTCAAAGTCACAAACATTTGTGTAGTCCTGGCTCTTGTAATAGGAGTTCCTGTATCACAAGAGCCAGACCTCTCAATTTACAGGGAATATGGTACAAAAGCGATAGACAAAAATGAAATAATTAATTACAGTTATGGCATGCATTGACAGAAGGTACTGAAATACAAGAAAAAAAAAGAAATAATTAGAAAAATGTTTAACTTAATAATGCGTTCTGTGGAGAGTGAGGGTGGATGTGAGTGAGGTGTGTATTAGTATGTTTGAAGGGGTGTGTGTGTGCCTGAGGTGTGTGCGTGTATGGTGTGTCATGGAGAATTTGACTAGGTATTATCATGTTACGCTGCCGAAAAGATTTTCTGTTTCCTCATAATCGTAATTGTCTAGCCAGTGAATAATTGTTTTTTGAATTGGTAGTTGTTTAGATGTTAGTCTAAGTGATTTAAGTAAATTGGGATAAAGGAGGTAAGATGATTATTTCTTTATGTACGGTCAACAACAACTTAGCAGTATTTCTTGAGTAACAAAAACACCCTCACTGGTACTAAATATAGACAACGCCCGGCGATTTCATTCGCATAAGTATTGTATATCCCGTAGTAATATCGGGATAGAAAAGGGGGCGTGCCATCAACCGGACAAAAATACAGACTGAGGGCTTCTATTACGAAATTCGTAGGTAATAGAAAAATATCACTTTACCCAACCTGGGAAACAAGGAACTTATGCTCATTGCGACCAACGAGGCAGTCGAGGCGGTTGATTTTATTTAATACTAGCTGCGTCCCGCGGTTCCACCCGCATAAGACTCGATCCCGTGGGAATATCGGGATAAAAAGTACCCTATATCCTAACCCATGTCACGGTCTACCCATGTGCCAAATTTCATCCAAACCCGTTCAGCCGTTTTAGCGTGAAAACGTAATAAACAAACAAACTCATTCTTATTTTTATTTATTGTTTTTTACTTTCTCCGTGGTCGGTCTCAGGTTGTATGTCAAAATGTGATTCACGGCCGTAACAAATATTTTTCCAGAATTATTTTATTTATTATTTAATTAGAATCGTCAATACAATTTTCTAAATTAGAATTGGCCTCAATCGTAATTCAATAGGAATTAGAACTTAGTAAGTTGTATTGATGCAGCTTTCTCCACAAAGAAAGAAAAATAACTGAAACATAAGAGTACATAGATTGAATTCTCTTTATTATGCTCACCTTAGAAGCTACAGATACAAATGTAGAAGATAATAAAATTATAAGTATTCTGGTCTGAATAGTAACGACATAAATATATCCTAAACTATTAAATGAGCAATATTTGGATATACATAATATTTGCAACCACGTCTCTAAAAAGGCTCTAACGATTTCGATGAAAGTTGCAATAGCTAGGTCTCATGTCTGGGAAAATTCGTTTTCTCCGTATTTTCACTCGAGCAGAGCCCGTTCGCCCAAAGTTTAGAACAAGATGGCTACCTAAGAATAATGACAAAGCAGTATCGGATTAGTAAGTAACTATTATCATGGCAGCATGGAATTAGTATGAACTTTTCTATACTATTAAATGAGTATACTCTATTTTCACCCGAGCAGAGCTCGGTCGTGCGGGTACTATACATATATTTGTAATCACATTCTCGAAAACAGCTCTAACGATTTCGATGAAAGTTGCAATATATAGGGTTCTACGGGGGCGAAAAATGGATCTAGCTAGGTCTCATATCTGGGAACATACGTTTTCCCTATTTTCACAGCGTCGGGAATGTAATACAACGTTGGTATCCCTGGACGATATGTTTATCTATTTTCTCCCGACCAGGTCGACTCGGTCGACCAGGTACCAAGTTTAAAACGGGAACTAGGGTGATCCACAGTGGGCGTATAAGTAAAAACAATGAGAAGAATCTAAAGAAAACAAAAAACTTCCTCTCAAAGACCTTTTCATACCAACGTAATATAAAAAATACATACCTACCCAGATCCAATATGGTTTCTCTTATAAATGTAGCTGGATTTGTTACATCGAAAGGACGTTTTATTTGAAGTCAGTACAACGTGTAGGTACATTAATTAATGTCACCACTCATGTTCCTCGTTGCACATGCTCTTTTTTTTATTGGCTTTGCCATTACGAGTAGTCGGTTGATCAAATTACTTAAGTTGGTATAGAGATTGATATTTTTTCTCAAATATGCTTGGAAATTCGAGCATTACTTTGACAACCTTCTTCGAGATATATCGAAAATGCTGTACTGGTTGAATACATGCGAGCTGCGAGCGCCAGTACGGCAAATGTTTGTATGAAAATCCATATCTGTCGTGTTTAGCGGCCGAATCAATTACTATGAAAAATCATATCTGTCGTGTTATTTGAAAATGGAACGAACTTTTTCATTTCAATACATGGCAACCAAGGAGGTTACTTATCAAAGATTTTATTTGAATTTCGATTTGGCTTGCACATAGATCTGTTTAAACTAAAGAAACAAATGAACATATTGGCGCGTGAAAAATTATCGTTGTTCGTCAGTGATTCCGAAATTGTTTGAATTTCCGCGCATTATTTGAGAAAAATACTATACAAGCCTTGGCCGCAACCAGACATTAATGGACTCACGTATGTGTGCCTCGGTTTTGCCTCGGCCCACATTTTCTCGACCTACCATCGATTTCCCAGTTGCAGGCCGCGACAGTAATGTACTATTTCCTTCAGTTTGTGTAGTCATTTGTTTTTTGTTTTTTGGATTATCTTTTACTCAGACTCAGACTTATAACAATTTAAAATCTTACCACATAATGAGTACTCAATCAATGGTTTTTCCTTTTTCATTATGAAAAGATATTATTAAAATTGCCACAAACTCTTATTGTTGCAATTTTAATAAATTATTACTAACAGAGTCAGCTTCTACTGACCCTTTTATTAATTCAATCAATCTGCCGAGCATTTTCCCAACTATCGGGCTAGGCTTCCAGTCTAAGCGGATGCAGCTGAATACCAGAATTTTACATGGAGCGACTGCTTATTTGACCTTCACACCCCAGTTACTGGATAACACGATACCCCTTGGTAAGACTGCCATGGTTGTCAGACTTTCGGGTTTCCGACGTCCCGTAATGACTGTTAAAGATGTAAGAATGGCAGTCGGGACCAACGTGCTTTCCACAAGCGTACCTTAACCTGATCTATCGACTCGTGTGGCTGTTATTACTTAGCCACGAGCCCTTTTTACTAATTCTTGATTAATTATTAGAAAATAAGCGCCTTCTCTTTGTAAAATATATATAAAGTTAGTGAAAAAATATACGTACTTAAAGAGGGTACCAAAACTTTTTGTATTGGAGGAGTCAGGAAGGACGTGCACCTCTGATGGGATTTAAAAGTTGCAAAAGTTTATTTTGTATTTTTGGAGCTAATCCACTGAGGCTTTAGTAGACAGACAAGAATCTTCGTATCGTCTAACGAGAAAACAGAGTACCTGATAATATGCTGAAAAACGCGTTGCGATATTCGTGATAGTGCCATATGTGAAACATAGATGTCGCTACAAACGATCAGGATTTTTTTTGCATTAAAATTGTTTACTTGTACTTTTATAGTAGGTCTCTGAGTTTTAGAGTTAGACCAGACGTCCTTCATCGGCTACATACAATAATGATTACAATCATTCTTAAAGTTTCCACCACTGACCCACTTTTTTCGCGTTAAACGTTAAACTTATGTATAAAGCAGTAGACACTTTAGAGCCATCAGCTGAAGAAATGCTCCTGACGAGACAAAGTAATTGTTTGGCGAGAAGCCAGCGTGCCGACTAACGTACTGTGGCGTAACACCACTTATGGAAATCTGAATGTGACACTTGGAACTCTTTCTGTGGGCTCACTTCGAGAAATAGTGGCAGACTTAAGCTGGCAGCTGAAGGCAGTAAGCGCGGTAGTCGCCATTTTAGTGTGGCGATAAAAAACAGGTGGGGGGAGGCTGGTGCATCTTATTAGGCGTTGTTCAGACAGAGGGGGGGTGGCGGTCAGCTTGACAGTAATTATACTACATACATCTGTCTGTCTAGCGAGGAGCTTGTGGCTAAGTAATAATACCCGCACGGGTCGATCCATCAGGTTAAGCTACGCTTGCCGGGGTTGGTCCATGGATGGATGACCATCTTTATATAACAAGACTTCCCCGTGCCACGTTAAGCCGTTGGTCCCGGCTGTCATTCGTGGATCTTTGACAGTCGTTATGGGTCGTCAGAAGCCCGAAAGTCTGACAACCAGTCTTACTGGGCTGCGGAGGTCAGATAGGCAGTCATAAGTAACATGATTGGGAGAACGCTACATAGACAAGCATCAAGCATCCAGTCTAACTGGATGCAGCTGAATACCAGTATTTTACGTGGAGCAACTGCCTATAGTATTTGTACTATCTGACATAATATCAAATTCATTGCTCGCCATTAAATAGTCACTGTCGGAACAACGTATTATGATGCTGATGAAAGACAGATATTTTTTGGGCAAGGCACATTTAGTAAGTACGTAAAATAGTTCGTAGTTTGACTATGCTGCCGGGGGCAGGACCAATTGTCAATAAAAAAAGAACGTTTTTTAATTTCAGCTTTTTAGTTTTTTTATCATTTCTCATTCCAAATTACATTTAAACATATAATCGGTATATATTTTTGTAATCACCTTTTAAACTCCCTTCATTTTGATACCACACTCGATAGGTTTGTTTTTTTAATTTTTTTTGACGCCGAATAGCCGCAACTTTTTTTTAAATGTTTTATTATACCCAGTAACACTTGCGCAAATAAGACGAATCTAATATCATTCATCAAAATCGGTTCAGCGGTTTAGTAGTTACGAGTGAACATAGAGATCCGACATACACACACATACATACATTCATGTCAATCACATAACCCTCCTTTTGTGGTTTCGCCGCCGTCGGGTAAAAAGCGTGCGGATGAAGTTTTAATACTTCACGCTGAAATTGCTTTTTTTGTCAGCTAAAAACTGTTTTTTTCTAATCAGTTTTTAACCTAAACAAAACACCCACTCTACAGCTCGTCGATCAAAATTAAGTGCAGTATTTTCAAACACCATACGATAGTTTCAACATGAACAGCAAAAAATTACCTACGAATGATAGAGAGGGAAAGAGACAGAATACAAATGACTACAAGAGGGTGTGCATACGTTTTTACGGTCAGGAAGTTTTAGCTGACCAAACTAATCGTGTATGACACGACCGAATACCTCCACGAGTGCTTAAAAGGTACGGAACCTATTCACCCCGAAACTGGGGTTCATTTAACTAAATCAACAGACATTTACTAACGGGGACCCTAATTAATCCTTCATAACTTTTTGTAGCAGTGCCAGTGTGCCCGAAATAATAATTTTGGTTGCATTGTGAGTTTGTAAGAGTGGGGACTAAAGTTGGAAATTATAGTGTTGGTGTTGGACTGCTGGTGTGGCCGTTACCACATATTTGTTTGCCGTTTTCGCAGCAGTTTAGCTGGCGTGAATTAATTACATATTTGCCTCGCTCGTAATTATGTAGTACCTCCGCGTACCGATGCAACTCAATATGACCTAATTTTTGCGCTGTGAGCGTCGAGCCTACCGCCGAGAATGAAGTGCTGAATAATTACCAATATTGACGTAGTTTTTTGATTGATTATTTTTACGTTGCAAAGGCTTTGTAAATAAGGTTTATTTATAACTTAATGACATTGCTTTATCCTTTCCTATTAAACGAGCAATGTTTGTATATTTGTAATCACGTTCTCAAAAACGGGGGTGGAAAATTGATCTAGCTAGGTCTCATATATGGGAAATTTCCTTATTCTCCGTATTTTTACCTGATCAGAGCTCGGTTGCCCAAAGTTTAGAACAAGATCCAAGATCAAGACCTTAGAATAATACTACCATGCCAGCATGGAATTAGTATGAGAATAATCCTAAACTATTAAATGAGCATTTTCTATTTTCACCAGAGCAGAGCTCGGTCGCCCAAGTACTAGTGATCAGTAAACAGAAAACCTAGAGTTACGGAAAATCTGTAAATCGACCGATCGAAGAAATACATAAGTCAATCAAGTTCCGTTTCAATCATTACTTTAAGTTTTGTCTAGATAAGTTGCTTATTATGTACAATGAAACAATAAATTTAGAAATAAAGAAAGAATAATGTTTATTTGAACACAGTTCGTGAAACACAAAATACAAAAATAGCAAAATATAAAGAGTGAAAATAATATACTAATAAACTAATATGTTTACTTCAAGTTACATAATTATTTAATATTTATAGAAACAAATTAGTACCTTTAATAAAAAAATACATACTGTGTACTAGACGGGGGTGAGGCGGGGGAGTGTGACGTCTGAAAAACGTTGCGGCAACGTTCACAGGTACCCGCGCTTTGTCACTCGCCGCCTGCCGCCTAACCCGATACCGAATTAGTGATTTTATTGCATAGTCATGCGGGTTTAATGTTCATACAAATATTTATAACTAACTGGTTGTAATGTTAGTTACTGGTAGTCAGACATTTTCCTAATTCCGGTCCATCAGTAGGTATTGCCCGGTAATTGGGTTGGTGCAGTCGGTCCTTCAAGTATTGACTTGATATTCTGCTACTGCAGCTGTTTAAATTATAAATTCTTAAAGTAAAACACATTTAAAGACACTCTGAACAGACTCTGTCAAATTAGTTTTAAACTTATTTAGGCGCTAATATTAGTAATGTTATAGTTATTGAATCTAATTATTATTACAACTGTGGCGGCATGTATATCGCCACATGCGAACTACGCATCAAAGACCTGACGTGAAACAACATTCTGACGTCACACAAATCCTGCATCGCGCAATTAGAGTTTACCGCGCGATGGACATATATACAAGCTCCCGACTTCAACCTCAGAGCAGTTGTCCGCCAGACACGACACCCGTCTGGTCGGAGGATCCTCCCTTTTCTATGGAGGATGAATTTACTTTACACCCTGTTCCTCATACCCCTAAATTGGTGACCCCGAGTATGAACGTCAACGCAGCCTTCGTGCAACTACTTCAGCGTGACGTCATCATCATCATCACTCCCGCAAGCTTTCGTGAAACGAATCGAGTCGAACCCCGCACCTTCAAAATTCTAGCCGCCCTCATAGGTGACCCTCATCACTAGTTAGTTGTGAAGTAGTACAGTACTCCGTTTATAAACGGAGTACTGTACTACTTCACAACTAACTATTTACACTAGGTACTAACTGATTTAAAACAAAAGAAGATTGATTTTCATGATAATAAGATTTGCAGCTCTTTGCTCGTCGTGTTTTCGCTCTTAAAGGACATAATATTTTTTTTTTTTAATATATCGACAGAATCGTAACTTACGAGTACTTATATTTTACCGAAACACGCACTATCAGCGTCTTCTCCAAATCTTACTTACTTTATTTCGCGTCAGTTGGTCCCAAAAATCTATAGACAATTTATTGGATTTCATATCAACCTTCAGAACACCAGTCAGGTATTACTTGAGGACGTCTGGGTCAAGAGGTTTTCTAATAATCTGTTACTAGGTACTAGACTTACGTAGGTAGGTACTAGAACCTGTGTGTTATGATGGAATTTGTGATTTCAAGGACTGACCTTCGTTTCTGGAATGACACTTGACTTTAAAAGGAAATTACTTTGTCTATGTCTTTCTGTCGCTTTAAGGAATACCTACACCTTTTCCATTAAATTTCGTTAGGGAATTCGGCCGTATATAATAATTTTCAATCTCGACGTTAAAACCATAAACTTGATGTTGTACACATACATATCGAGCGGTCGGATCGGTGCCTTAAAAAGCACGTTATGCCATTGGTCCCGGCTGTCATTCAAAGATCTTTGTCAGTCGTTACAGGTAGTCAAAAACCCAAAAGTCTGACAGAACCTTACCAAGAGTATCGTGTTACCCAGTTGTGAAGGTTAGATAGGCCAGTCGCTCTATGTATATACTGGTATTCCGCTGCATCCGGTGAGACTGGAAGCTGCCCCAACATAGTTGGGAAAAGGGTAGACAGATTGATGTTGAAAACGTAAAAATGGTCTAGTTGATATATGCGCACAAAGTCAGTTTATCAGAGATTTTTTTTTTTTGCTGAAATGTTGCTCCCTTATTCCTTAATAACATTAAAAAAAATATATTGTTGTATACAAGATTGTGACTAAATACCAATTTGTTTATATGCCGTCTTAATTTATTGACATTCTATATTATTATTGTTAAAAACTATTATTGTTTGGCATGAAATTGTGATATGTAATTACCTTAATTTTATATTTTTATTTTCATTTTGTTAATGTGACATTTGATACCTAAACAATTTTGTATGCTTTCTGGCGGGACATAGTATGGACCGACATATATTTGTAAAACATCTGTATTTTATTTTTTACCCTATATTCACAAAATTAATAAATTAATTGAATCAGTTACATTTTTACATGAATACGTACAATGCTCCGACTTATTTTTCCGAAATCATAAATTAACAAATTCAGGCAACAAAAATGGCAAAATGATGGCGTAATTTGCGATTTCGCAATTATAAGGACTATTTCCTCAAAATCTGATCAGTAGGCAGGTGCGTATATTAATTAACTATGCGTCCCGAGTATTTATTTATTTCCATGGCATGTAATTAAAGCACCATAAACAAGCGTTTCAGTGACGACTTAATTAAATGTGTTCGTCGAAATGACTTGTGTATGTAACTGTACTTGATCGACTTCAAAAAGGAGATGTTTTCATGCTCAAAGGTTATATACCTATATACGAGTATATTAAGTTGAACTTTAACCTGTTATTAAGCGTATTTTAATGAAGTATCTCAGAGAAGGTTGAAGTAGCATTAATTAAAGATATTTAAGCATTCATTTATTAGAGAGCTTAAGTAAAGTAAGGTAAAGAGAGCAGTGGTAATGGCCCCGACTTACCAGTTGTAGGTCATAGGTTCGAACCCAGGCAGGCGCTTTACTTTGTGTAAATAATTTCATCACCACTGCTCTCAAAACGGTGAAGGAAAACATCGTGAGGAAACCGGCATGTCCTAGAACCAAAAATTTGATGACATGTGACATCTACCAACTCGCACTGGGCCCGCGTGGTAGATTACAGCCCACTCCCTCTCGAAGAGAGGAGGCCTGTGTGACCCAGCACTGGGAATATTATAGACTGATTATGCAAGGCAAAGCCTTTTGTTATATACGTTCCTGTGCTCAGTGTCAGTTGTGTTCGCTACATTGCGCAGGAGTTGATGAGCCAAACGTGAGTGATATTTAACTGTTAAGAAATAAAAAAGATGGGAAGAAATTTGTAACTGTTAAACACATTTCGCCTTGTTACAAAACAAAATCTAGCCTGGGCTTAAACCTTCGATACAGGTTTTGTATTTTGAACTTTATTTCGACTAGTGTAAAGTTTAAGTTCGTACCGGGCTAAGTTGTCAGTTTTCTGTATTTCGATCACAGTTAGGTGTTTGACTTCCGAAATTAAAGATATTTCTAAATTTTTTTTGGAAGTCGATTGTTTTTTTTTTTGGAAATGGTTTTGATTTTTCACGTTTTAGTAGTGTTACCTACCCCACACAAATACGAATACCACTACTTACAATGTAAATAACAGTGACTGGAACTTATAACATCATCCACATAGATTAAGTGGGAAAAATACGTATTTTTGAAGGTAACTCAAAAATTACCCTAGAAAATTTAATAAAATTTAAATGGGACTACCGCGCAAGCTTTTTCTACCAAAAGAAAAAGATTTTTTTAAATCAGTCCACAATATGGATGTTGACTGGGGAAAATAAAACTATTTAGTCCGTCAGTCAGATAATAAAAAAGTATTAGACACGTATTTTTTTGCTTTATCATATTAATAAAAAATGGTTTAGATAAAACGCATTAAAGTTGGGGAGTGGGGGCTCGCTACGTTACAAGTCGGTATAAAATCTATCGGGCAGTGACGTCATGCCACTTTTTATTTTTTTTAAACGTTGCGCAGCAGTCGATCGCTCAGCCACTGCGCCAACCGTGTCGTCAATATTTATTACTGCTTTAGGTGAAAATGATCTTAACACAAACTTAATAACTTGTGAAGTCATGTATAATCAAATACAATCGTTAAATTGAAATGAATGAATGCAAGTTTACACATTTATGCTACATCTAAGTTGTGTCGTACTGTATAGTGTTGAGAAGTCAGTCTTTTATCAACATCCTCTACCCTCATACCAATTCATTTGGGGTCGTTATAGCATGTCTTATTTGTCCTTACATCTCTATAAGTCGTCATCTCAGTAGTCACCCATACCAAAGTCAAGTCTTATTCAATTTAATTAATTTTATTTCAGAACTAGTCCATATGCATACATGAGAAATAAAAATTTAAGATACATTAAGAATTAATTAAAAGATTACAATCAGATAAATATTACAAAAGCCATCAATAAAAACATTATAAATTACAATTACATACATTATAAATAATAAAAATATTAAAATACACTATATTGTTTCATCTTGGTCTAAATTTAGGTTTGGATCCGGAGTGCTCAACATGCAGCCTGGTCCAGTACCGAATTATTGGGCAATCCAGATCCAGATCTATCTTCCATGCTAACAGCTGAAGCTGAAGTTTAAACCCCTCTTTTAAGTGTGTCTTAAGCTTAAAAAGTTATGACGCACATAATATTTTTGCCTGTATACCTACCTCACTCTTTCGCTGACTGTACAACAGGCAGGCAGAAATACCAGGGAGCCATAAACGAGTGCTGAATAAAAATTAATTCCCCAAGGGCGGACATACAAATAGCCCTGATAAAATTTATAACTGTAAACGTGACGGCTCTCGACTCCGTGCACGGTATAATTTTGTACACATAGCCCGGAATGTGCTCGCCAATGGATAATTATGGTAAATGGTCCATTAACTCTTAGGCAGTGTTAGCAAACAGCTAGGTTTTTGGGTGGCACTATGATATCTAGCAACTGAGATTATTGAAATAAACATTTGTGCGATTTAATTAATTTCGGGCAGTTGCCTGTAAATTGATACTGAAGCAATGAAAAACTAAATTAAACTTTGCTGATTTATTAATTAGTAGATGTCAATGTCATGATAGACATAATTGCAATAGTATCGACTAAAATTACGTGAAAAAACAATTGTATGTTTATTTAAAGACTAATGTATTAGGCCTATTAATGGGTAATAAATAGAGTACTATACAAGTGGTAATATTAGAGTGGATAAAAAAGAAATCGTTTATTCGAAATCGACATGAAATAACGCCTCAGATATTTGTGACTCGGAGCTCAATTATATTTTATACTAGCTTTTGCCCACGGCTTTACCCGCATGGGTGTCGGAAAATATCCCACGGGTACGTACTACCGGGATTACATACCTAATAGCCGAGGAAAATTCATTGACTCCTACCGTTACGCTCGCGTTGTCGGCAACCATAATTATTTTGTTACGCGTAATTTTGAATCTGGGATATCTTTTAAAGTATTCATTTTAATTATATGATGTCAAGGCATATTTTAATCCAAATTAAATGCCTGATAAATATAATACCGTTCAAAATAGCTTCGGAAATAACAATGAAATTTTTATCAAATTCTGAAACAAAAATAGTTACCGTAGGTCATCCTTAGATAGACATATGCTGTTCCGGACTTCTTTGTTGAACTTTTTAAGATCTGTAGAACATAAATTTGATGTAGCTTATCTGTATGTATCTTATCAATATGTATCTTATCTATATCTTAGAGCTTACGGCGCGCACGCAAGTAAAGCTCCCAGTCGGCATGTTTTTTTCCAACATCTTCGACAATAATCGTCATATTTTAGCCAATTTACACAAAACTTTAATGAATCATACACAAAAACCTTCCGCATGAATCACTCCATTTATTGGTGAAAACCGTTTGAAAATCCGTTCGGTAGTTTTTGAGTTTATCACGTTCAGACAGACAGACAGACAGACGCGGTTGGGGACTTTGCTTTATAATATGTAAGGATAAACATGTAGATTGATTATATTTTTATATCTCATTGTATGGTGGTTGATGTCATGACGTCAACGTCGGCTGTCGCTGAAAATCAGCGCTGGGGCTCTGTCTCGCATAGGGTCGCAGCATTATACTGAGCGATGGCCGTATTGCGTGGATGTGACGCATATTTTCCCCCAACTTGTTCTTTTTTTGTTTTGTGTTCTTTCTTTGCATCATGTTTACTGCAAAAATAACGTATTTTCTTTCTTTCTTTCAAAAAAACGGCGTGGGCGCACAAATAACATTAATTAGAAATACCAAGGTTTTATTTAGACGTTGTTTGAAACTTTGTACCATAGAGCCAGTTTTTGTAATAAGAACGCATAGTATTAATTTATTAGTATTCAGAAGGAGATCAGTCAACGATAAGCACACACAAAGGTTCTAAGAAATAATTAAATAAAAAGGAAAAAACGAGAGAAGACATTGATGACAGAATTGAAAACTTATTTTTAATCGACTTCCAAAAAGCCGGAGGTCCTATGTTCGACTTATAGGTTCGACACAAAGGTTTTTTTTTAAATGTTTTTTCATCGATATTTTCGTCAATAGGGATGTTGACCAAAATATTTTTTGTCCTTTATGTAGGTTATGAAAAATAAATGGAAACGTATCTTTTTTTACGTAATCAAAAGATTACGGCAATAAATTGAGTAGGCAATACGTTAAAAAAAAAATAAATAATAATATTGATGATTTTGAAAGTGCACTCAGTTCAGATGGTGATCGGGTTTTCGAATTTTGCCGATGCTACATCTAAGTCGTGTCGTACTGTAACAAAATTGATAAAAAGTGGTTGCTTGTTAGGCCTGCCTACTTATCTCTTTGTTTGAATGTACTAACTCTACTGAGCTTTTTGACAGGGTTTTGTGAATTCTGTGTGTGTCCTATTGAGCTCAGCTTTGTGTATGCTTTGTTTGAATGAAGAGGAAGTGTTGACAGTATTATGTGAGAATTACAGGTTGTACAGGCTGCAGCACTGCTTAGGTGGTTATACATTTTGTTAGACTTTTTTGAACGATTACTGTACAGACAAATATACGAATCTTTTCCTTTATTATTATTATAGGTACCTCGTGCCGTGAGGAGGTGCTCGTGGCTAAGTAATAACTGCCGCACGGGTCGATCCATCAGGTTAAGCTACGCTTGCCGGGGTTGGTCTGTGGATGGGTGACCATCTTTACATACCGAGACTCCTCCGTGCCTCGGAAAGCATGTTAAGCCGTCGTCCCGGCTGTCAATCGTGGATCTTTGGCAGTCGAAGCCCGAAAGTCTGATATCCAGTCTTACCAAGGGGTATCGTATTACCCAGTTACTGGGTTGTGGAGGTCAGATAGGCAGTCGCTCCATGTAAAATACAGGTATTCGATGATAGCTGCATCCGGTTAGACTGGAAGCTGACCCCGATATAATTGGGAAAAGGTTAGGCAGATTGATTATTATGGGTACCAACTTCTTTCTAATTTAACTATCTGTATTCTCCTGCCCATATATATCCCAATTTGTTCAACATGTATTTTTCTTCCATATTTCTCTATTAATCGTCATCTCGGAAGTCACCTTTCTTATTCAACTAGAGTTTTCAATAATGCGGAAGGTCGTTTCAGTTTAATTATATCATTCAAGAGAGATAAGATAAGATTTCTTTATTCGTTTAAACATTGTATGCGTATACATACGAGATCTTACATCGTTTAAGTCCAATCATGTTTACCCGTAAGTATCGGCGTACTAATATTTCCATAAGATTGAGAAGAATTAGCAATAAGGCAAAATCGAAAAAAAAACCTAGAACATGCACTTCCAAATTTTTTAATTAGAAACTATATAAATTAGAGATGTCAAAAACTATAATGTTAAACAAGAATAATGTCAAAGTTACTAAATATTTGTTAATATTAATTGAATTTTTGACAATCTTGTAAATTTGACATAAAATTTACAAGATTGATGTCAAAAAATTACACGAAGAGGGCGAAGAATTAAATCTGTAAAAAACTCAAAAACTCAAACTCAAAGCATTTATTTCAAATAAACCAATAACAGGTACTTTTGAATTGTCAAGGGGTCGGTCAGTCAGAAATATGAAGCTAGTTGCCCATTCCAACGCGTAGTAGGTTCCTATGGAGAAGAACGAGTAAGAAACTCCACGGACACTCTTATAAATCAGATTATTTTTACAAAAATATTGGTTACATCATCCATGTTGTAATTATACATGTGAGAATAATGTAGAAAGACGGGCACGTTAAAAGCGTCCGTAATAAAAATTAAAACAAAAACAATTCAAAAACTAAAATAAATTAAAATAAGCCGTGGCAGCTAAAATATGACCAGTCCCAACTGACGGCGCCCGTTCACGAATATGACGCATGCATCAGCACCATTTAGCTCAACCATTTTGAAGGGAACTTAATGATCCAACACACACGCCACCACCAGCGAGACATTTGTGTGAGCATGACATACTCTCAACCGCCAGGGCTCATTCAAGTCAATGAAAGACATACCCAGAAAATGGTAGCTGTAAAGTAGGTACATAGTGCCCACACATGTGCTATGCAGTTATATAACACTAAGAGATTGAATTTATACAATCTAAAGATAGTTTTAGACTCTTCAGCAGCTCCAACAATATTTTGAATGCTAATCAATTAGTTTATGCGCCCTTGTGGAGCTGGACAGCGTTGAGCCAAGCATTTTTGATATCGATGTAATCGCCCAACTTATAATATGGTTGGCAGCATAGTGTGCGTTTTATACAAGATTTAAATTTCGTTTCATTCAATTGGAGTAACAGAAAACAAATATAGAAGTTTTCTTACTAACAAAATAGTTCGTTAACTATTTAGCCGATAAGAGCATTTAATAATTAGTTCATGAATGTTTATAAACGAGCAATAACGTTTGTGTTCGAATTGCGTCTCAAAATAATATCCAAAGCCGTCAAATCAAGTCTGACTGCGCAAACAGTAGATTCGCAGGTAATCAACAGTTCGGTTAAATCAAATTGGAGGTAGATCGACATTTTAATCGGTATCGGTAGGTTGGTGATGGATCGAGTCTCGATATCGCAGGAATTAACTCATATTAACGTTTACCGTGATTTATGAGTAGTCGTGAAATCACGAGGCTAATTATTTCAGTAGTTATGGTTAATTTCACAAAATTATTAGTAACTATTCACGTTAGTTGTTTTTGGAACGTGTATTTTTTTTATAAGCACTCAAATATTTTATCTTTATACAAAGCACTTGTTGATAAAGAAGGCAGATGAACATTGTACTATAACATAGCCTCCAGAGTTGATATTATTTGGTAATCTACATTTTTATCAATAAAGGTTAATTATTTACCTGCTTCGATAAATCCTTTGTTGTATTAAACATCTGCTACATTTTCTTTCCCTCATCAATCCTCCCAACCAATGGCCTTCATTTATGTCGTTGTTGCTGTGGGATCAACTTAAACATATTTTCAACATTTTATTATGCTTTTCTATTACCTACAAGGTGTTTTAATTTGATATTATATGGAAGGATTCTGTTATGCGAGTTTTTTGTAAGTTGGCAGAATTCTAACATGCCCTCAGGGATTTTGTTACTGTTTAGCTTGGATTCATTCTGATTATTTTCATCCAACCAAGGACAATTCCGTTACGATTGCTATACTTACCTAGTACCTACCTATATTTATGTTTAAACAATGTAATTATAATATCGATAAACAATTCCCATACCGAGTAAGCCCTCCCAAACATAAAGTATCGCAATCATGCACTAAGAAAATAGCGAAAGTAATTACGAATCTTCATGAGCATTCAACTGTGATACCTACTACATGTCTTCGCACATTAATTACTGTATCAACAATAATCTCTAACATGAAAGAAGAGGAAAGCAGAACACCTCGCGCTCACCATCCCGAGCAGTGGGAGTGCATTTGGGTGTTCAAACCGTTCAAGTGTCCTATCCCGTAGTCCTACTTCACAATACACAGTCACTTCAATACGTATAGAGAATAATTTAAGATATTTTTGTTCCCATTATAGACTTGTAAGTTATGCATCACAAACGCTATACAAAATAATATAAAAATAAAGGTATGTACAACTAAACAATACACAACAAAACTAGGAAAGAATGCACACATATTTAAACTATACGAAACCAACACAGAAATATTTGAAAACGGAATGTCAAATGAAATACTGTCGCTAAACAAATGACAGTTGTGTCGTAATCTATTCCAATAAAAAACAAAAGTTTCCAAAGCGTCACGAAAGTATTCGGTTTATTTTTAAAAGAATACTAATTCGAATTCGGAATAGGGACGCTCGCGGTGTGACTCGTCGATTCAGCTCATTAACTTCTTCTTGAAACACTAATTAAGCTCCGTTTGAAGTATTCACAGAGCGATTTCGTCGCCTTCGCAACTCAGTTCTGCATCTTAATTATGTAATACAATTAGACTTCGGCATCAAACTTGCAAACCAATTAAAAAGCCCGATAGACTGTAATACTAATAAGGGAATTTCATGAAATTCTGATATTAAAGACGCTGTCATTATCAGACGTATTGGGATGAATTTTAATGGAAATATCAATGAAATATCTGAAGGATCGAGTTTCAAAGAGCTACCGGTATCGTTGTGATGTAAGTAATCAAAGTTATACACAAAATACTTAAGGGTTTCAACGTTCGTCTGTACAATATTTTTGAAACATAAATGTTTTGTATTTAATGTTTCATACAGGTATTATTTATATTCATGAAGCATTAGGATTACAATTTGTGAAATACGTGTTCATTATGTATAGTTTTATGTATATTCAAATTTAACTATTAATATATTTTTTACCATTGCCACTCGAAAAAGGGCATTTTATTCATCGATAACAGTGAATAAAACTCTCTTTTACTCACAAGTGAATAAAAACATTTTGAATTTGGAACAAGCAAGAACTATACAAATTATGTACAAAAAATAAATGAAACGTACTGGCGGGCTAGATGGAGCTATTCCATAAGCTATACAATTTTATTTTATTTTATGTACCGCCTTCTTTAGTTAGGTTCTTTATCGTGGATCTGTTATCGTAGTTGTTTTAATGTCATTGGAAAATCTAGTAACATAATTATAATAAAATGAGTTTTTCCAGTGATGAAAATGAGACACTGAACACCACTGACTTCGGAATCATTTAATTCTGAAGCAGCAATTATGGTAGAAAATATTTTGCCACCAAAAATGTGATACGTATAAATAACATAACATCACGCCTAGTTTACCCGAAGGGTGAGAGTGGCAGAGGTGTTCACCCACATTTGGCCAGTTACGTTCTTAAGTCCCATGTAATCCTGCTGGGGTTGCGGGTTTGTCCTGCTGGGGTTGCGGGTTTGTCTGAAAGGGATATCGCGGCCCCGGCACACAAGCAACGGAAGGAACACGGGTGGGTTTTAGTCAGTAAAAGTCTGACACACCCTCTCGCTCTGCCCAGAGCGGGAGAAGTCATTTGATGATTTCCCACCATCAAAAAAAAAAAAAAAAAAAGAAAAAAAAAAAAAAAAAAAAAAAAAGTCCCATGTAATAGGCGGTGAGCCTATTGCCATTAACCGGACACAATTCCAGACTCCGGGCTGCTATTGACAAATTCCTGTTGGAAAAACCCAATAATACTTTGTCCGACCTGGGAATCGAACCCAGGACCTCATGCTCAGCAGTAGCGCTTGCGACCACTAGACCATCAAGGCAGTCATATAAATACTACAACTACGACAGATAAATATAAATACTATACTCCTATTTATTTTCTCGCAGTCAATGTTAAAAAGTAAAGTACACAACTCCTTGTTTGTATCCTTCGCTCCGCTTAGGATTCAAATTTAGAATCCTTCGCTGCTCTCGGGATCCAACTTAGTCCCTCGAATTAAATTCCCTTTTTTTCACTAGTTTTATAATCTACTATTTTATCACATCTATTCAAATTCCAATTCAATTCTTCGGGCATGTCAGTTGCGTTAGTTCTCCTTCGTATCTCTTCATATAAACATGTTATAAATTAAAGTCGCTGTCAGTGTTACCAAAATATTCTTCTAAACTACGCATCGGATTTTCATGCGATTTTCACCATCATTTCTAAAATGTATTGCGGAATGTATGAAATATGTTATGTTGTTGATATATGTTTGAAATGTACGAGTATGTGTAAATTAATATTGCTATTAAACTTAACTATACATACAATGTCGCCTACGGGCATGTTTTTCTGAATATACTTGTTTTTTTTTCGAAAATTTACTTTAAAAGGGTAACTTTTATCTTTAAAATTTTTCATATGATACAATTTTTATTTTTTGAGTAGCATGTGCCATGTCTCCGATGTTATTGGCTCGATTTGAATATTCTGTTTATTATTTCCAAAAGCTTATGAGTTATATTATCGGATCAACTAATTTTTTAAATTAAAATTAGACGACTATGAAACAAAAATGGATGTGACACCTTTTTTTTCAAAAAAAGAAACAATATTTATTTAAAAAACACAAGTTTAAGTCCATAAAATCATATAAATAAGAATAAAAAATTAAGATAGACGGGGGTCTATCTTAATTTTTTATAAAGTTAATTTTCGATAATTATTCAGAAAAATACGGGCGGTCATATGCCCATGGGTGGCATTGTATAATTTGCGACCAGTCGTCCACATTAGCACTGCATCGCAAGCACTGGAAGTCGTGAGGCCTTTGTCCAGCGGTGGGATGTTACATGCTAACAGCAACCTATATAATATAAAAATCTCGATATATTTTCAATTCGTGAAAACCGTACAAAGCAGGGGCGAATCGCTAGTGAATGAAATCATATCTCAGTTATCCATAGTATTATATAAGCACTTGTATTATTCAATGCTGTGAAATGGAACAGTTGGCAACTTCAACAACAGTGAAACACGATAAGTTGGATCTTGTACAACTGTAATTTCAATCAAAATAAGCATGATCAACCAACAAAGAGGCCACAAATTAATTCTAGTTCAGTTAGTGCTTATCTTCAAAGACTTACTATCTCTCTGTAACTTAAGTAAAACTTAGGTTCAACACTAAAGTTAATTCTATTCATAGGAAATACAGGTGTTAGCCTAACTACTGATATACGGGCCGAGCCACTAGGCTAAGTTTGTAGTTCGCCAAGTGTACACTGAGATATCTAGTGAGACGTGGCTTGATAAACCGCCTTTTGTGCCCCTTTGTGAGTTATGCCGATAATCCCGCACACAATGGCGCCCGACGCGGGGCCCCTATACCACCCATCTTTTTCCATTCCACAGTTAACATCAAACAATATAGGTACCTACTGATACAAGAAAATTCAGCAAATTGTTTCGTTGATTAAATAAAACATTAATTCTACCAGTTAATATTTACGCAAAACAGTTTGGTATCTCACGAACTGGCTTAATTAAGCCCTTTTATACTATAAGCTTATTGATATTATTTCCAACTGATTCCTTTAAGATAACCAATTAAAAGGAAGAGAACTCGACTTTACAGAAACTTCAGTAAATAATACATCTAACTCGTCTGATGAAGTTAAGATGTTGCATCGATAATGTTTGAATTAGAAACCCTAAATTGTTTGAACTAAAATAATGATTATAACCAACTAAAAGCCCACCGGAAAATTTGGCGATAATAAAGGACCTCGGCTATTGTTTAAATAGATAGCAAAAACCTTTCAAGCAGCTACCAGGAAAGTTGGAACTTCAGAAAGAAGTCATTAGCGAAGTTAGAGCGAACTTTGTTGCCCGGGGGAAAATAAATATTTCCAGACCAGACGGATAACAATTGCGCTGCTGTTGTCTTTTTGGCAAAATTGTCTAACTTATAGGCATCTACGGTGACACTAATGTGATTTATTGTAGCGCTCATCTTACTGATCATTCATCAAAATCCTTTTAGCTGTCTAGTAGAAAAATTTGCTTAAGATGATCAAAACTGATGATATGAAAGTCAATAACATCAATAAGCCGCTTCATGAAATATTAGAGCAAAAAATAGGAACATTTGGCTCGATTGCCGAATAATACCTTCAGAACAATCGCGTAAGAAATATATCACTTGTAAACGAAAGCTTTTATATTGGCAGTAGACAAAATTGGGGCCTGCGTTCGGTTGAGTCGATTCCCGCACGGCATGAATTTTACGTGCCATAATTTCAGTCAACTAAATGCTCAATAAAAAAAGGAGGGCCATTTCTTGCGGCCCGGGAACTGTAACAGTGAGGAAGGAAGACATTGGAGTGACGTTAGTTTGATATACGAGCGTGGTCTTTTGTGCGTTCGTCGTTAATACGCGAGCACAATGCGCCCCCGACAGCTCTCTGGAGTTACGCCCGACTTAAGAAATCCGCCTGTCACACCGACGCGCCGAAAGCCTACATGTTTCTCAAAACAATAAACTCGCCACGTACTTTTATTTAGTAGTACGTTTAACCGCTAAACAGTAACGAATAAACTAAAAAAAATTACATGCACAAAGATGAGATGAAGAGCTTCGCCCAAGAAATATGTACGTCGAAGTCTTACTTCAGCAGTAAATATAAGACGTAATTCTAGTAGTTTTCTAATACTTTTATTTTATACCAAATAATACACGTAGTTGATTGTGCTTTATTTAACGTCGTATTTAGGGTTCCGTATTCGAAGGGTGCCAAACGGAACCCTGTTACTAAGCCTCTACTGTACATCTGTCAGTCAGCGGGTTGTATTTCATGATATACAGCCCGTAATAGTGTGTATTTCTTTTGTCGCCATAACAACAACGAATAAAAATAAAATAAAGTTAAAAATTAAAGCAAAAAACGCCGAAAAAACACGTTTATCGCATCCATGCAAAAACGTGTTTTTTCGGCGTTTTTTGCTAAATATTGTACGGTGGTACGGAACCCTTCGTGCGCGAGTCCGAATCGCACTTGGCCGGTTTTTATTTTTTATTAGTATCTAAAGACCATTGATTTAAATCAAAGACGAGAGATATACTCGTATATTACATCTCGAGATATAAATTAATATCGCTCACCGTACTTTTAAATGGAACCGTTTACACTGAGATGTAATATATCTCTCTCTTTTGTTATCTCGGGATATACAATTATTAGGAATTTAATTAAACACTAATTTAAAGTTAACAAAGAAAAACTTTTCAATCAAACAATTTAAGTTACAACAAGAACCGATAGGGAATAGCAAAGTGCGCGCCGCCGGGTTTGGGAATGAATCGGTGGTCACGGTGCGCACGGGCTTATATGGACTCGATCATATGTTCCGGGCTGGCCGGAGGGGTGTAGGTTGGAGATGCAGGTCACACAATATATTATATTTCATAGTGAGAAGTCAGCTTTTAACACTGAATTGCGGCGTTTCTTTGTTGTGAAATCGTATTATTTATTTAGCCTGTTTTTAGAATAAATAATGTTTCTATTCATTCGTTTTACCGCCGACGTTCAGTCTACAAGCTCAAAATAAATAGTTATTAATGTCTTTTGCTTTCAAAATTGAACATTTGTTGACTTAGGTACGGGTATTTAATAAATTTCGCAAGTTTTTAGAATTTGGACAATTCATAAAGCGTGTCTTAGGAAAATATTATTTGCACAGCTTTAGTCTGGTGATTATAAAAGTTTAACGGCCTTTGATATTTGAGCATAGTTATATTTTATGGACTAAGTTTCTAAATAGCAATAAAACTGGTAATTATATGAAGATAAACTTTAAGTGTACCAATAAAAGCAAGTTTACTCACTTGTTAAGTAATAAACTTTGCTTATGTATGTAGTGTCAACAGTATATTTAATATACCTCTTAAAAAACTTATTTAGGTATCATTTTGACTACTAGACTTTTATTAAGTTTTTATTTGCTATCATTATTATTATCTGACTAGCATTTTCCCAACTATATTGGGGTCGACTTCCAGTCTAACCAGAAGCAGTTGAATACCAGTATTTTTAAAGGAGTGACTGCTTTTTATTTGCTGCCATTGCACAAAATTACACATTGATATTTTGAGGGTTCCGTCCCTCAAAAGGAAAACACGGAACCCTTATAGGATCACTTCGTTGTCCGTCCGTCTGTCTGTCTGTCAGTCTATCTTCTCGGAAATTTTTCTCAGGAACGCGTGGAGGTACTCGTATCAAGTTGAAATTAATATCAAATACTTAGGTCTACGGTCCCTTGGAGCTCAAAAAAATCAAGCTTGTTAATCAACGCAATAAAAAAATACGGCCTTTTATGCGACATATTTTGATACTTGGAAATAAATCAAAACCTATAAAGTACTGTTGACCTAGAATCATGAAAAATTATCTGCAAGTAGTTGTTCCGGGTCTGGGTGTTGTTAGTGTATGTGAGTTTCTATGTTTGTAAACGCACCCACGATACAGGAAGAGATTCTTAGTGTGGGGCAACGTTTATTAAAAAAAAGAAAAAAAAAATAGTTTTACTATATATTTTTTTTGCGTTTACAAGCTTACTTTATTTGCAGTTAAAGAATTGACCGTGTCGTAAATCGATGTATGGGAGAACTGGTTTTTGGGATAAATTTATCCCAACTACGGAACCCTGCATTGTGGTACGCACGTGGCCGGTATTTTATAGTAAAAAAAATATTAAAAAATACGTTTTTTTATGAGAAAACGAAACCGGTTTTGTCATTCGATTTTTCGTCACTACTATGCACGGTGTGACAGCGGCCGCAGCACTTACAATCCAAAGAGGCGAAGTGCGAGGGTGTATTAATTGTGGTCTATGTCAATGTCACCACCGTTGCGGGTACAACCGACGAACAAATCATACTCACACAGGATACCCTTTGTAGTAATTATGTCCTGATGGTCCTACTGCTGGCCAAAGGCTTTCACATACGATGTGGAAACCTAGAAAAATACGCTTGTTCAGAAAGCCAACTCTCGTACTTAAAAAACGTTCACATTCAAGTTGGAATCTGTCAAACTTTTCAAAAATGTTGGTAAATTGGTTGTATGGACGTTCTTAAAAATTACGGGAATTGCCAGACAGACTTAAAAACCGAAGCCCTCTAGTTTATTTTACTGTGTTCCGGTTATTTTTGCTTTGATTTGGCCGAAGCTTCGTTTTTTTCGCTGCGTTTTTTCAAAAAAAAAGGCTTCCTAATTTAAAAATATCGAAGGCTATTTTTGGCCTAGGCGTTACATATGATGCTAAATCTTTCCTTTGTAACTAGGCTTATTTTATTTTAGAAAATTCTGGTTCCTTTGTTAGCACAAAGCAAATTATGTGCTCTTTCAGCGAACAGGAAAGATCTTCCGGTTTGAGGTGTGATCTCGTTCCCGACCGCGTACGAAATAGGCTTCTATTAAAATGTTCATATCTCACAGTGAAATACGAGTACATAGGGAATACGTACAATTTTATTGTTTGTTGTAGCGGAAGTGATGAATGACAGCCTCACCGTATATTAACTATTTCAGTGAGTGGTTGATAGTTGTACACCCACAGTCATTCCCACGTATTAGTGCAGTAGTGGCCTTAATTATAGCTTTACTGGTCATAAAATTAATGTTAACATTGCAAGTGCGGTTAATATATTTCCAGTTCTATACATTTCGTTTTAACATTCACCTTATCAGTGTTTCTAATCCATCAGATTGTTTATGTCATAACACAGTGACGCAATAATAAGTCCCACGAGCCCTATTATTGTTCGGAATATGAATTAAGTCGACTAAATGTTGGTTAAATCAATAAAATTAGCATATACCACTAGGTCGTAGCACGGTCTACCGCGTAGCCGCTACGGCGTAGTACACGCTACGAAGTTGAAAGGAGAGAAGCTATGAACGAACGTTTAGGTAATAATTGTATGCACATAATTATTTGTGCAGCGCCTGCTTTGTGCGGACACCCGAGAACAAAGCGCTGACGAGACGCGAGAAAATCTCGCTTGATGCTCAGATGTCGAGCTCCTAGAAAAGACAGGGGTTTTAGTTATTTAATAAGTTCACTGAAGTAAATAAAGGTAAAACGTTTGGAAGTCAGAAACTTAAGTCTTATATGTATAATAGTGAGCCAGGTAAGTGGAATTATTGAAGGGATACCTTTATAAAGCTACCGAGTAATTACGGTATAGTTCTCGGAATATTCATTTATAACCTACCCACTTGCCACTGCCTTGGAAAAAGAAGGCAAAAGAACATTTGGTGTAATATTTTTTATTTTCATTCCGTACTGCTTTCTCTTAGTAACAGTAGATGATAATTATAATTTATTAATATCTTGAAAATTTCGTAATGATCTCACATCCAGAAAAAAACCCGTAATTTTACAATAGCTTTGACCAAATTGAGTGTTGTTCTTTTCTTCACAATTTGATATTATTCCTTACTCAATCTAATCAAAATCATTAACGTATTTAGATGAAAAGTGATGCACCTACCACATTTCATCTAAATACTTTAATTATTTACGTAGTACATATAAAATTCAGCGCAATGACACATTCCGCTATTTACTTTGTGATGGAATGCAAATATTTAGTAGATAAGTAGATAGATACTCGTATGTTAATAGTTAGTTAAATGGTAACATACAACATACGCACACAGTAACTGCACGCCTGTAATCTCCGTGGATTGGGCAGAGGTGCATTTCGGATTGGGCAGAGGTGCATTTCGGATTGGGCAGAGGTGCATTTCGGATTGGGCAGAGGTGCATTTCGGATTGGGCAGAGGTGCATTTCGGATTGGGCAGAGGTGCATTTCGCAAGTTATCTGGCGAAATGTGGGTGTACCTACAACAGGTACCCTCTATTTGGCGGGCCTATTGCCATCAACCGGGCACAACTCCAACTTCCGGGAGACAAAAAAATAACAAAAACTATAGACAAATTAATAACAATTGATATTAGGTATTAAATTCAAGTTTGTCAGTGGAAAAATCTATCAAAACCATTCAAGATTCTTTACTACAGATAAATACCGTCTTTCCCGTCACATCCAGCATCAGCAGCATGTATCGAGAGACGTCAAACCGCAGGTGTTTCATTATTCCGCTTTTAATGGCCGGCGTCGCGTTACCCGCCAGGTCTGACGACTACAGAGTTCCTGCCATCGCCCTATACTATTTATTCATTTACACTTTTTAGGGCTTCGTACCACCAAAGGAAAAAACGAAACCCTTATAAGATCACTTTGTTGTTCGTCTGTCATAACCCTTTTTCTCAGGAACTGGTAGTGGTGTAGTTAAGAGATACATATATTTATGTCATACTATTTTGATACTCGTAAATCTATAGGGTACTTCCCGTCGACCTAGCATCATGAAATGCAAGAAGCATGGTCTTATAGGACAAGTCAAGGGAAAATCCCAAAAATAGGTAATTTATCGTTACATCGTCAAAATACTGTGTTTTGTGATTAAAAACTGACAATTGCATTTGGGACATCGATCGTTATGTAGACCGGTATATATAAGAAAACATTTTTCCCATTGCAGAGTTGTTTGTTTTTTAATTTTATTGATCCGACTTACTTTTGCGTTGGTTAGTTGGTGGTTGGATACGGATACCTTGTTGCGCGAGTACGACTCGCACTTGACCGGTTTTTGTGTAAGGATTAAGGAGGTACCAAGGTAGGTGAGGTACAAGGCTGATCGGTAATGATCAGTAACAAGTTCTTTTTTTTAAGTGAAAACTTCTTTAAGCGCGTTGAGCGATTTTTAGTAAGGGATTACATACGGATCGTGTCACCGACATGCTTGCGCCGTACTATAGAATCTAGATGGCGCTCATACCAGTTTTAATTTTCACTTCTGTCGGCAGACCCCATGTTTTTCCTCGTTTTGATGGCTTCTCCAACCAGTTACAAGTACCTACATAATGAGAAATACATATCTTTACAAACAGGTAATGCTTATGTACCTACAAAAGTAAATTATTATGCAATTATACTTACTACTACTTACTTTAGCTAGTTAAATAAAAGTAAACAAAAAAAAAACACGTCACGAAACAGCTGTCCAGTAACCGACTAAACGTAATACCTGTCACTTCAGTTGTCATGATATGTCACAGTTGTACTTTTCTATTTAGCAACGTTATAATTCGTTGACGTTTAGAGTTTGGACTCTTACAGTAAACAGATTACAAAATATTATATTATTGATATAAATCTAACAAAAAATTGTGCTCAAGCAGTTACATCTACGAAGAGTAGTTTATGAATAAATGATAAAGTTTAACATACATTAATAAAAGAGGAAACTATTGTAAAAAATATAAAAATTATTTAGTTTGGTTAGTCATATTTTTAAACAAGAAAGTGTCATCATTTAAACCCTTTTTACGATTTGTTTACCTTTATTTAACCACCTAAACCTATGGAGTATAACTATTTACACTAGGTACTAAATTGAATGATTAACTCACTAACTATATGTACAAATAAATATAAAAAGAAAAGGATACACACGAGTAAATTTTTCCCTACTATCGATACCTACGGAGAGTTATGTAAGTTAGGTGTTTTTGTGAAAATCACCCATTGCGTAAACAAGTTTAGTTGACTATTATACCGTTCGCCAACGTTTTATTTTCAAAGGTTAAATATTTTAGTTGATCATAAAATGTGTATAGGTATTTCTAGTATTTCGAATTTCATAAATAAAAATATCATTATTTTGCGAATCGTTCAAAATTTTTGAGTAAAATCATGATTTTTTTCAAAGCAGAATTTTTGTGTATCATGAGGTATCCAGTCTTACCAAGAAGTATCTTGTTACGCAGTAACACGCGGGTTGTGGAGGTCAGATAGGCAGTCGCTCTACGTAAAATACTGGTATTCACATTAATAGTGCATCCAGTTTGACTGGAAGCCGACCCCAAAATAGTTGGGAAAAGTCTATGCAGATTGAAGTTTGCAATTTATCGTGTTGTAATGTAACATTCATTATCAGCTATGCATTCAATCTGCCAAGCCTTTTCCCAACTATGTTGGGGTCGGCTTCCAGTCTAACCGGATGCAGCTGAATACCAGTATTTTACATGGAGCGACTGCCTATCTGACCTCCACAACCCAGTAACTGGGTAATACGATACCCCTTGGTAAGACTGGTGTCAGACTTTCGGGCTTCTGACGACTCGTAACGACTGTCAAAGATCCACGAATGACAGCCGGGACCAACGGCTTAACGTGCTTTCCGAGGCACGGAGGATTCTCGGTATGTAAAGATGGTCACCCATCCACTGACCAACCCCGGCAAGCGTAGTTTAACCTGATGGATCGACCAGTGCGGCTGTTGTTACTTAGCCACGAGCTCCTCTATCCATTATCAGCTATGCATTCTCTTATGTAATAAATGCTCACCGCATGAATTTCGATTAAAACATTGCTCCAGGAATGTATTAATTGTTTATTTTAGTGAATTCATTTGCCAAGTGAGTAATTATTTTGTACCGAAGTCACGAACGTACACGTATATTTTGCAATGATTAAAGTTTTTATTTAATTTCAGTGTAAACTCATTCCGCGTTCTGACGTATATTTACTGTACAACAAGTGTGTTAACAAAAATGATATGAATGTTTCACGGAACGAAACGAGAACGCCAATTCGCGTACTTAAAAATGTTCACATTTAAGTCACAATCTGTCAAACTTGTCAAAAATGTTGGCAAATTGATTGTATTTTTGACAGATTACGAATGCGATTAGAATGTGAACGTTCATATCCTAAAAGTTGGCAACGTCGCAAATAACTGTCAAATAATTAACTGTTTTGATTCTTATAGAAATATTACTGAATAGAAATAAGAAATGTGGCTAACTAGCGAACTAGAATATTAATTATAACATTGAATTTGATGTTGTACCCATTTTAGGTGTTAAAATCGCATTTGGTTTTCAAATACTTTTTTTACATCTAAAACTAAACATTTGGTGTTACGATATGAATATTGCTTTTCATAATCAATATTCTAGTTCGCTAGTTAGCAACATTTTTTATTTCCACACAGTAATATTGCCAAATTAATCAAAACAGTGAAATATTTGACATCTATTTGCGACGTAGCTCACTTTCAGAATAAACGCTCTTAAAAATTATGGCAATTGCCCCTCAGGTACTTGTCAACTATTCGGACTGTCATTTTCATTAATAATGTTGGCAGAACGTAGTCGAAAAATATGTAGTGTGAGACTTATGATTTTTCCGACTACGTTGCAAGGAAGTTACCTATTTACCTATACGTGCTTCATCTTTTTGTTTCCCTACTGTTCAGTCAAACATGCATCCCAGTGTGAGAGACGCTCTTACCCAATGTTCATACGATGGCGATGTTTACCCATTTCGCTGCGTTCACCTGATACTGATTGAAAGACTGACGATTTCTAAGAACGTTTTTGTTACTAAGATTTACTTACAAACAGGATACTTACATTTTGTGTTAGAGTTTCTGATGTATCTACTATGAAAGTAGTGATTGATAACTGCCAGAAAGCTGGGCTTTATATAACACCAGCTTTTGCCAGAGACTTCGTCTGCGCTCCAGGATGAAAAGTAGCTTATGTATTTTTCCAGAGCATGGTCTACCCATGTGCCAAATTTCATCCAAATCCGTTCAGTCGTTTTAGCGTGAAAGCGTAACAAACATATAAACGAACAAAGTCACTTTCGGATTTATATTTTTAATATGTATATCAAGATAACATGTAAAACATAACATCTCTCCGACATTCCCCGAAAGGTTGGGCAGGTTGGTTGGAATATCCTGTAATTACAGTTTATGTTGGTAAATAAATATATTTTGTATACAAGGTGTAAATAAAATCATTGTAATCGTCATTATGAACAACTTTTACTATAAAGACCAACACTAAAATCGCGAAAAAAAGTCTGCTGCGCCATTTATTAAATGTTCGCATAACTCTACATAATGTAGGGATGATTTCTTGCGACGGTACGAAATGTTACCATTTTAAATATTATATTTTATATAAACATTTAGGACTTAATTTTTATTTTATTTTTGTCATATTTTGATATTTCACAATAAGCTGCACCGGTTGACGTCATCACGTCAACGCCGGCTATCGCTGAAAACCAGCGCTGGGGCTCTGTCTCGCATAGGGTCGCACCATTATGCTGAGCGATGGCCGTTTTGCGTGGATGTGACGCATATTTTCCCCCAAATTGTTTATTTTCGTGTTTTGTTCTTACTTTGCGTCATGTGTACCGCAAATAAACGTATTATCTTTCTTTCTTTATTTTTTCCTATCGTCAAGGTTGTAATGATGAGTACCAGTTTCAGTTATTTCAAGTTATTCACCTTGTATGTATAGCTGGACATTATTTACAAATAATATTGTGTTCTTGTATAATATTAGTACCTATTTATACTAATAATTGTATTGTTATGCTCACACGTAGCAAAATATTTACATCAACGCAACGCGTAATAAATTCAATATGTGTTATGGTTAACAAAGATCACCGATAACGATAAAATGACAAATTTATACAGTAGCTCTACGAAAAAAATAAAAATAATTCAATACATACGATACAAGAAATTGGCTCGTTTCCTCCCTTGGTGGCAATATATTTCTTAGAAGATATTCGTAGTGACTCAAAATAGCGTCGAGCCAAATATTATGGCAGTGGATGATAATATCATATTATGTAAATTGTTTAGGCGCGCACGCTGCGGGGAGGGCGCACGTCTGCGGCGCGGCGCGGGTCTACCGAGACGCCGCGTCCACTATTTCCATCACACTGTTTTGAACACTCCGTATAGTCATCGTCAATGCGAATCAATAAATTCAACCCTTTTTATGATTCAGTCATTCGTTTTTATAGTTCTTGTACGTTCCCCTGAACGTGCATCATTCAGTGACAATAAAAAAATACAAACGACATTTTATATCGCGCACGAAAAATAAAAAAATGTTGATATTTCAGTTTTTGTGTGAGACTCTGCGTTCGTCGCGCTTGATGAGGAATTTTAAGGACTTGTTTACGATGGAAACTTATTGCAAGCTAGTGGCGAAACTTTCAACAGAATCGTTAACATTGTTTTTAATCAGTTTTTACTCTTTTGTAAGACGGTAAGATAGCACATAACTTTGGCCATTCAATTAAAATGACAAAGTTTGCTAAGAAAATTTTATCGCTAGGTATTTTAAACAGAACACACAGCCACACTCACAGCCTGGCCTAGATACCTAGGTATATTTATTGATCTGAAGGTACAGTCTATTGGATCTATTTCATATTGATGAGTCTGTATATTGAGACTCGAATTTTGGGTTTCAGTAACATCAATCTGTTTGCAGAAACAGAATATTCGAAAGCCAGGAAAGCTGTCTGTGGCATGACGAGTCAGTCTTGCATGTTCTTGATAATAGAGGTGAGAACCTACAATATATATAACACAATGGAAGCAAAACCACATATTTTAACTTCTTTCTATATTTTTCTACATAAACATAACTAGTTTACATCTAAACATCCATTACTGTAGCTTACCACGTAGAGAAGACAATTAAAATGAAGGCGTTGAAAAACTGACGCAGAAAAAGTGAAGGGCGTGGAAAAAAGTTCCATTATAACTGTGTTACAAATGAGAACAGAATGGCGGAATGTTACCCGGTCCCCGGTTATCTTCCTGGGAACTCGCAGCCGGGTCTGTACATCATCACGGAATGAGAACACCCCGCATCTAGTGTCAGTATGATTGATTTCTTGTACATTAACGTTGTATTATGAGAGAGGTTTTGAATTTCTGGGTGCTTTAAAAAGAGGACTATACAAAAGACTGTCTTGCCTGTAATACTCGTAACTTACATGTATAGCAAGATAATCTATAAATAGTATTAAAGAAAGTCACTTTTCGTGTCTGTTCTACACAATGAATTTTGATGCGATAAATCTCGCATGTCGCCATATCTAAAGCTACTACTATATGTAATTACGCATTGGTTACCCAATTATGGTTTTCATTGTATTCCTTATTCATCACATGCTCAGATGATGGCTGTTTTAGTTCCCATGAACGACTTGTCTGCTTGAGCTAAGTCAGTATGGTTTGTCAGGGTGCTACACATGTTTGGTTGGCACATTCGATTCGGCAGTATTTGCCGACCTGAAGCAATTACTACACGTATCTGGATTTGATTCGGCTCGTGCCGATCGACACTTTTTGTTCGGTATCCATTCTCGCTTCGGTTCGGTACAATTCTAGCTAAGCCGAACGAGCGGCCTTTGCCCGAACATACAAGGTGAAATTTAATTCGTTTGCATCCTCTTGAGGGGTCATTGTTCTCATCATTATGGACAACTTTCACTATGGGAACAAAACTGAAAAAAAAATCAGCTGTTCCATACATTTTGACGAGCTATGCGAGCATTAATGTAGGGAACAGCTGATATTTTTTTTGCTATTTCAGGGTTGGTCCCATAGTGAAAGTTGTTTGTATAACTACATAATATTTTCGATTTTACCCCCAGCTGTGTGAATCATGCCGAACCGAACAAATTATATGTAGTACTCCTTATGGTAGAATAATTAGCCTAGTCACTTATTTGCTGCTAAATCAGAATATATTCTTGTTACATTTTGTATTAAGATTTAATAAAACCTCTGTAGCTTTTCCACTCAGTCTAAAAATAAAAAGTTGGAGCGTTACTTGTAGGGTCTTAACCAGCAGTTCTATAATTAATTAGAACCGTTCGTTTTGTTTTTAAATGTTTGCCAAGTTTATTAGGTAGGTTTATTTTTAAGATTAATTATGGAACTATTAAAGAGGCCTTTGTCTCATTAGAAGGTGGTTTTTTTATCGATTATTGGGTCATTTTTTATTGGGCACAAAGTTGGTCAAATAAAGTATTTCTTTGAGTCACTGCAGTTATGGCGTACAAAATTTATTTTACGAGTTACAGTGTCAAATACTTGTTAATGAACGTTAATTTTAAAATAGTTATCGTTTGAATCATGCCCTATATTATTTTCAGCTCTAAATATACCAGTTTTCTGTCAAAACAAATTCTTTCTAGAAATTGTTCCACAACCGTAATTTCACTGTAAGTCATTCCAGTTACTGTGTGACTTATTCAAATTTCCTGACATTTCATACAGTTGGATTTGCAAATAACCGATATCTATGTTTTCATTAGATGAAATTCAATTACTGTGTTGAAATTAAATAATAAGATTAATTTCTATGAATATCCTACAATACAATACAATTATTATGACGTATAAAATTGTCTTTTCTGAATAACTCTCACAGTGATGTTAAATGCAGATCAATTTATATATATGGATTCATCCTTTTGTGTCCTTCTCTGAAAATCTGCTGATATGAACTTATGAACACAATCCTAATTATAAATAAATGCGAAAGTGAATTTGTTTGTTTGTTTGTTATGTTTTCATGCTAAAACGGCTGAACGGAATTGGTTGAAATTTGGCACATGGGTAGACCATGACCTCGGTTAGGACATAGTATACTTTTTATCCCGATATTCTCACGGGATCGAGACTTAAGCGGATGAAACCGCGGGGCGCAGCTAGCTATCATATTTTACTATAGCAAGTACTTTGTCGAGTATCTTTAAAGGAAAAATCATTTACGACAGAGTATATAGGTACTGCATACCTAGGTAGGTAGTAGATAGCTTGTAAGCTGACGCGGCAAGATGAGGCGATGCATTCTGTTTTCTTTTCATTTTCCGGTCGCTGTGTGGGTAGGTACCTACAACTTAGGGCGCCCACAGACTGCCGATTGTAAAAACGACTAAGGGTGAGTTTCACCAACGACACTGAGCGCGCAGCTAGTGAATGCGGTTTATATGTTCTGATCTGTCAGTTTGGTGAAACTCTCCCTAAGTTATTTAGTTGAATCGGTCTTCAGTATTCCATTACTCAATCGTTAAATCAGCGGGACTCCTCTATCCTGTCTGTCTGACTGTCTGTGCCCTTTTATTACCTTTACAATATTTTCCATAGCGTTAGTATGTATGGTCTATTCCAAAAGAATTTGATGAACATGTAAACATACCCTGTTCAGATTAAACTCCTACGCAATCACTTACTAAACCACACCACCACCACCACCACATACTTCACCACACCACCACACACACCACACCACATACCACATTTATCTGTACCTATTTAGCAGGTTAAAATTTTATAACTCGTAATTTTTCCACAGGTTCGTTTTCTGATCTATTTGTTCACATTTTAACAGGTAGATAGTTGGCCCATTTGAACAATGAAGTACTAAGTAGTAATACAGCGAGTTCTTAGATGGGAGGAGCTTATAATCATTATATTAATTCAGACAGTACAAGCAATTTAAATATTAAAACAATTACGCCTGTTTAGAATTTTCTCGGAATTGAAAGTTCAACGACTTTTATTTAAAGGCAAAGTTACACTAAAAGCTAACTGTGGTATTAACTTAGCTTTGCTTCGTATTACTTGAAACCACAAGGTTTGTCGAAATACTGTGGGAGCTAGCTAAGTCGACGTTATAAGAAAAGAGGCTACTGCGGTATGTAAGAATTGTGATTCCGAATAATGTCCTAATTTATGTTTTAGTGAGACGTAAAAACGGCGTAAGTTTGTTCAAGTAATAAAATCTGTATTTACTTGGTTTCCACACCACGGCTTATCGTGGCATAATGCTTTAATACATTACAGATTTGAGCAAGTAAAAGTGCTATGATATTTTTGAAGAACTCAAAGTTATTTTTATTAATAAAATATA
Source organism: Agrochola lota (assembly GCA_947364205.1). Lineage (NCBI taxonomy): Eukaryota > Metazoa > Arthropoda > Insecta > Lepidoptera > Noctuidae > Agrochola > Agrochola lota. Next base: position 9,640,390 of record OX376235.1, on the reverse strand, counting down.
TCTCATCCTAGATCCTTTATTAGTCATACATGACGTTTGAGAGCGTTTATTCTGAAAGTGGGCAACGTCGCAAATTTATGTCAAATATTTCACTGTTTTGATTAATTTAGCAATATTACTGTACATACCTATAGACATAAGAAATATGGCTAACTAACCAACTAGAATATTGATTATGAAATGCAATAATTAATATCGTAACACCGAATATTTAGTTTTAGATGTAAATAAAGTATACATATAAAACCCATTTGCACCTAAAAAAACATCAAATTCTATGTTATAATTGCAATTCATTATTAATATTCTAGTTCGCTAGTTATAAGCATGTTTTATTTCCATATAAGTAATATTGCCAAATTAATCAAAACAGGTTAACTTTCAACAGCTAATGCTACGACGTTGCCAATTTTTAGAATAAACGCTCTTATCATTAATTACAAGACAATTGTTATACCCAAAAAATACAACGAAATCTACAGACCATTTCAACTTGGTCAATATAAAGAAAAGAAAGAAGGAACGAAAAATTGTTTATTGTGCACAAACAAACCGCACATTACACAACATCATGTCGCCTTTTGCTGTTAGTACAACTGCACCTTAAATCCTAAGAATAAACGTTTAAGGTGGGCGATTATTGCCGTAATACGAGCTATAGAAGTAAATTATGAAGGTACCTTACAGATTAGAAACAGTTAATGACATTACTTACGGTTGAGTGTAGCTATTAGAATTCGTGGCTAGAGGTCATGCATGTTGTTTATTGAGTAAATATAAAGAACATGCGAATTATAAAATGCCTACTAGCCATGCCCCGTGCTCTGCTAATGTAGACTAAATCAATCTGTTTAGTCTTTTTGTCAACTATGGTGGGTTCGGTTTTGAGTCTAACCGGATGCAGCTGAATACCACTATTTTACATGGAGAGACTGCCTATCTGACCTCTACAGTTCCCAGTTACTGGATAATAGGTACGACGTTGTACTTGGTAAGACGTTGTGAGATTTTCAGTCTTCTGACGACCCATAACAGCTTTCAAAGATCCACGAATGACAGCCGGGGCCAACGGCGCAACGGCGGTTTACGTGCTACCCGAGGCACGGAGAGGTCTTTGTATGAAAGATGGTCACTCATCCACGGACCAACCGCGGCAAGCGTAGCTTTACCTGATCGATCGACCCATGCGACTGTTATAACATCATGTAGTCATCATTTAGACAAGTTTCTGAACTATTAAGACGCCGATATATGCCAGTGGCCTTGAGTGGTTAGCTTGCGTGTTTTGTGCTGAGCTCACGCAATGCGTCGAAGGTCCAGCCAGTATTAGGACTCGCCCATCAAGGAACGCATACACAATTTATTATACATAAATCAAAAGGTAATTTAATAAAATATGTATACTAAAAGATAAATAGTTAAATTATCGTTAAAATGGTGAAGGTTTCAGAAAAATACGCTTGATAGTTTATGCGTCCCACTCAGTTTTTTATCCGCATTAGACATAACTTTGCAAAATAATTAAAAAACACTATGTGATATAAACATAATCTAAAATATTCATAGATTCAAGTTATTAAAAAAATTGCTCTTATTTTAATATTTTTCCAAATCATTACCACGACTCATTTAGGCGTGATCTTCAGTATAAAATCATTAAAAGTCGGTTAGTGTCGCCTTAAGATCTTCACATAAACAAATTACAAAAAATATAGAAGCGCACGACGTTGCACAACAATATGTTGTGCTTCATTATTTGTACTGCAGCTAAGTTTACGTAAAACTTGCCATGTGATGACTATTTACATATATGAAAGTGGAAATAATATCATGCAGACTGCTTTCAACTGTCTCAAAAAATTGCCACCCGGTAGGTACTTTTTTAATATGAAAAGCACAAAATCTACATTCTGTTCAACTGTGTCAATCGAAGAATTTTACTTGTGTCTTCAGTTATTGTTTTTTTTAAATCATGCACTCTTGTCTTTCCAATGCAATTTTAGACATTGGCAGAATAATTGTAAATTTTTACTTTAACAAAAATAGACTAGAATAGTATGAAAAATAAGGAAGAATCGAATAAAGTATTAACTAGCTGTCGGCGGGATATCACCACATTGTCATCAAGGCACTTTGACGTGGGGCCAACGTGGCAATGCTTGGGTGGACACGATTCTAATCTGTGGACTAATACAGCGTAGCACCGCGATGAAATACAAACGAAACGCAATAAAAAATATGTCACTGTAATATGTAAGTCTAGTTTGATATCATCTAATTCAGCAAGAGTCATTATTGCGTGCGGACAATTTATAAAACAAGGAATTGAATATCTTACGTAAGATAAGAGTTACATGATTGTGCGTTTATTTGAACACATGTATGATTAAGAGCTAACCACACGGTGGTCCAAGCGCCCTACAAGCGCGATCACAAATACCTTACTTTATTAAATTTGTTAAATGGGATTTTTTCTGAAGGGTAAATAATAAAAAATACTTCACTGATGTACATTAATGCTTTATTTACATAATTTAATACATTATATACAATAAACTGTACAATATGTACTGTTTAATATAAATTTAAATAGTCAATATTTGAGATTTATTCTCCCTCGTTCGAAAATACATCTGAATATGATAATAACGCTGTTCATGAAGAGGTTATTATTAAAAATGTATTATTTTATATATTATACTTATTATGTACAACAAAAGGCAAGAAAACTAAAAATAAAATGTATTTACAAACGTCATCATAACCACAACTAAGTTAAATAACTACAACAACCAAACTAATTTCAATTTAAACTAAATTCTTAATACATCTAAAACCTTCCTCGACATAACGCTCTTTTTCTTACGGGGAAGTTTCCGAAGACCAGTAATGAATGGGTCTGAGCTGAGTAAAAGTCTGTTAAGTAAGTCCGTATTCGTAAGTACTCGCGACATTTTTCTCGTGTGATCCCGTCTGACAAATCTGAAAAATCTTTCCTGGGACGTCCGCGTTCGCAAGATGGCCCGGGCTGGTTCGCGTTTTCTTGAATGCACTTCTCATTACCCCTTACTAATTCGACACATTCAATTTCATTTAACCAATCTGAGTACTTATAAAATTATTTATTTCTAGAGACAATTTTCCAAAATCTATCAAGACTTTTACATATATTGAGTATCTTACTATCTAAGTTCCTAATGTCTACATTTTCGACCTCATCCAGTGAGGCTAGAATATATTCCAACACATGTTGATGTTTTTGAGGAACAGTTCCAGTTATGGCACACCAAATCTCAAAGAAATGCATCCATGACAAAGAACATTTAATCATTGTACCTGAAAAAAATAAAAAAATAATTTACGTATGTTTCGTAGACCGTGCTACGCCAGAGCCTACGCAGTCTTAGAGGCTATATAGCAACTAAATACGCAAAAGCACGCAAAAAAACCTGTTATATTTTCAAAATAGACAGTTCAATCTTTAATATAAGATATGTGAGAGTAGTCGATTATGGTTGAAATTTTTTGTAGGTCTATGTGAAGTCAACTATAAGATACATATTTGGTAGAAATACTGTGTGGCATAGCACGTAAAAATACGTCATAATAAGTAAAATAAAACTTAAAAATAGAACTAATTAGTAATAACATATCTTGATCTTGGAAATCCATGTCACAAACTCCACTCAAAAACAATGCAATTCTGAGAATTCACAGTTACACAAACAGTAGTGCTAATGAGTTACTGATAAGGCGAGCGCAACGTAATGATGTGTTCACTTCGGAGGTAAAAAAATAAGTTATAATTAGGTAAAATGGATGACATATTTATACTTTAGGGTAGCTTGTTTATCGGTAAATCATTATAGATAATTAAATTGGGGGTAATTGATGATGAAATTTTTACATTTATGACCTAAGGCGGAACCACCGGGCAATGTCCCTAAATCATAAACATCGTGAGGCATGCCTGAGAGATATTTCTCGACAGCATGTGAAGCCAAGTCAGAGGCCCATGGGTGGCTTTAAAACTCTGACACCATCTTAGTCACTAACCACATGAAAAGAAGAGAATGTACCTTAATTATTTATTTTCTTGATCACAAAAATGGAGAACTATTATTAGGTATTTCATTTTAACAAACAATTGAAAGTAAAATCCAACACGACAAGTGGATTTTATTACTAGCATTAAGCTGTTTGGATTATATTTTGACAGCGCCGACAAAGTCAAATAGAGTACGAGGAGTATGTGCTGACTTGTAGGCGTAATGGCCGCCATGTCACACAATGTCAAAATGCTTATTATTTTTATTACAACTTATTCTCTATGAAATATTCATGTCGTAATGAGGTCACTCGAATATTTTAAGCGACAAACATGTTCGACAAAATAAATAAAACTTTTCAACATTACGCGGCGAAAAACGAGAGAGAAAATGAACAATGAATGTATATTCTTTTATTCTTTGACATTCTCTTGAATTACATGAAAGCCTAGAAAAAATACAAGTGACTTATCTTCCTTTCGCATCGGTGAGCGACGGTCTTGGATGTGCGTATATATTTTTCTGCTTTTCGACGTAGTTAAGGATTTCTTAGAATTATGTAGTGTTGGCACGATATAAATTTTCTAGCTTCAATATTAAAAATGCAATGTAATTTTAATACTTAAAAGCTAAAGCTTCTTTAATTGCCAGTGCATAAAAAGAAGCAGCTGCAATAATTGTCATAACGTAATAAATATTGTGGACAAATTTCGTGATGTGATTGATAATACGTGGTTTTGAACACAGTAACACAATAATCGTATAATTTTTAGTTAGGATAACTAACTCAAACTAAGTCTATAATAATAACTTAAAACGTGTTTTTTACATTATTAGAAATGTCAGGTGGGTAACATGATGCGATTATAATTTAGAATGTTTTCTGGATATGTCTGACACATTGGGACCGAAAATTGCATTTCACTACTTACGTACTTGCATGTTACATTGCGTGACTTCACACTGACCAGCTGTCTAATTACGTAACATATTTTCGTAAACGATTACGACTAATCTGTTTCATTTTGACAGTTCAACAACATTCATTGCGTTATTTACGTTGTTGATCAGATTTTTGGAGGATTAGTGAACTTAACACCCTGTTCCTCATACCTATAAATTGGTGACCCCCAGTCAACGCAGCCTTCGCGCAACTTTTTCAGTGTAACGTCATCATCATCATCACTCCCGCAAGCTTTCGTGAGGCGAGTCACACAGCCAGCCAGCGACCAAGGCTTCAACTAGTATCCTGACCATGCCGCTGCTGACGCATGCAGCGAACGCGCATTCCTGGTCATCACCCTTGGGCTCATCAGCAACCTTGGCACAGCACCGGCATTTGGCGGTTTCGACTCATTAGAACCTCAGCTGGCACTGTGAAGCATCGCAAGATATAAGACTTAGCCCATTATCGACCTCCGTTCCCCGGAGGGGAGTGATGTGGCGGCATCTACATCGCTACATGCGAACTACGCATCAAAGACCTGACGTTACACAAAATCCTGACGTCATACAAATCCTGCATCGCGCAATTAGAGTTTACCGCGCGAACGACATAATTATATAAGAGTATCCGATATCAATCGTTGGGCAGTTGCCCGCTAGACACGACACCCGTCTTGGTCGGAGGATCCTCCCTTTTCTATAGAGGATGAGTGAACTTTACACCCTGTTCGTCATACCTCTAAACAGTTTTATATCTAAGCTGTTAGTCCATTAGTTTAGTAGGGGTAACTAGTAGCTTCACAATCTTTTTGAATGAATACTGACACAAAAAAAAAAATCAATATCGGAATTCTATGAACTGGATCAGCCACAATTCGCTCCCATTCACTAAGTACACCGAAAAATCAACAAGCCGAAAGAATTCCACAATTGTTTGCACGGCGGGAGAATAAATATTTTTTTAGGGAAGTGTATTTAACCACAGAAGGAAATAACGCGGGCGAAACATCAGCGATTATGTTCGTAGATAATACTGGCTGTGTTATTTATTACAGTGATAGCGTGGCGATGATTCAAGAAAGGCAGATAACAAACCCGATTTACAACGTTAAATAACATGTTTACAATCGTTTTCTTATTGTAAGGGAGGTTGTTTTAGCGTTGGTTCGCGTTTATTTTTGTGTTGAGGTGTTCCTTTGTTTTGTTTCATATTTAGGGCAGGTGGAAGATTAGTGTTATTATTATCGTATGGCTGCGAGGTTATCGACTGAAATTGGTGGCCGTACTCTGGAGGTAGGTTTTGTGAAAAGGTGTTATTTCAGGAGATCGGGCAATGTAAAAACGAGGGAAATGTTAGGAATAGTAATTCTTTGCAATTGTAACCCAGTTGATAAACTTGGTGATTTTGGATAATTTTATGCCCTTTGATTATTAATATCTCTGTCGCGCTCTAAAATAACTAAAACAAACAAGCCATCTTTGTTATGCTGCTGTGCGTGACAGCTACGTCTTACACTCGCGCCACGTCATTGTGCTTTTCTAGTGTGCGTGCATTTAGCGGCCAGCAGTTGGACGCTATTCGTTTCGACGAGTTTACGGCTTTGACTATATATCTAGACATATTTGTATCTTTGATTTTGCCTTTTGACGGGAGCAGTTGAATATAGGTTATTCAATTCAAATGTAGACGTTTATGTTCACCATTCACAAAGTATTGCAACTTTCCTTAACACTTTCGACTCCACCCCACCCATTTTCATAGAACTCGTCATGCCGCCATGCGCGCATATTGGAAGTGAACCCGAGATCCAGGACGGTCAACGGCATTAAGTTTAAAACCGTGTTTATAAAACACTGTAAAACGAAGTAAAATTGTGTTTTCAGGAGTCTTGTCGCATTAAGTAGTTTCCAACTTTTTAAATTTGTTGTGAATATTTGTAACCATGAACAAAACAATAAATAAATGAAATGCTTAAATTTTAAAACCATCGCATATACTAAATAAATCTTGTTAAAAAATATACATCTAATTTTATTTTCACGGTTTATAATGCTGTATTCGCTAAGAAAAACCTACATTTAAAATGAGCCCGCCGCGACGGCTCCCGGCATCCCATATGCGACTAGGTGAACCCTCCAGGAGGGCTGTTCCCGGCACTGAACGTGTTAAAACAGAACTCAGTAATGCCTAGAAGTTTAAGGGTTACAATGTGAAGATGATAGATTAACCCACACTGATGTTACGTGCTATAGGTAATCAAATCCCTTGCATGCATGCATGAGAATCCGTATTGATTGATTACTATGACCAGATACCATTGATTAATTGGTCAGTGGTGTATACGGGTGGCTTGCCTTTTGCTACTGATTCGCATTCTTGGCTTTTCAATTGGTAATAGAGAATTAGGGGCGCGGGTTCCTGCGTATAGGAAAGTATCACTGTGGAAAATATCGATTGGACAGTTAAGGTGAATCCGCAGTTAAAAACAAAAAAAAAACACAAAAAAAAAGAAGTAGTAGTATATAAATACTTTTTCTTTCTTTCTTTCTTTCAGTTGTCCGCAAAATTCAAATTTTCTTTCGTTTTTTGCAATTTGTAATACGATACCCCTTGGTAAGACTGGTTGTTAGACTTTCGGGCTTCTGACGACACGTAACGACTGTCAGTGTCAGGTTGTATCTTAATCAAAATATGATGCGCGACTAAAACAGATATGTATTCACAGAATTATAATCATAAGAATCATTAATACAGCTCTCTAAGTTAGATTATGTTACATACTTTTTTTATATATAACTGCGGATTCATCTTAAGGCGCGGTGTTGCCTCAATATTCACAAAAAACTGGTTTCTTGGATAGTCGAGTATCACGTAACACAATGAATATATACGACGCAAAAATACAGTGGACAGAGAAGGGTTTAAAGAATTTTTTTTACCAAATAGAATAGTAGAAAATAGTTTGATATTCCCAATAAAAAATACTTCACAAAAATAAACTTTGGCGTCGAAAATCTCCGTATTTTCAGCGACAGCAACATTTTAATTTTTAAGAGTTCAATAGCATAAACATTATTTTATAACTTTAGCCAGAAAATTATTTAATTTAAAATTAAAATTTAGAATATACACAATATTCTGAATAATCTAAATAAAACCCGTGAAATAAATGCCCATTCGCAGCTTACTAACATCGTCAACCCAAATATTTATGCGATTTTCAACCTTATTTAATGCTCTGTAATCGTGAAAAGAGATATCGCGGTCATACTTTAGTCGTCGGGCTACCGTATAGCGTGCAGACGAAGTTGTGTGAGTGCAGCTGTAGCGTTTAAAATCGTAGTTAGTCCGCGCCTTAACGGGTTTCTGTAAGTTACTAGTCGTTCAATCAATCTGCCTAGCCTTTTCCCAACTATGTTGGGGTCGGCTTCCAGTCTAACCGGTTGTCAGACTTTCGGGCTTCTGACGACCCGTAACGACTGTCAAAGATCCACAAATGACAGCCGCAACCAACGTGCTTTCCGAGGCACGGAGGAGTCTCGGTACGTATGTAAAGATCATCATCACCCATCCATGGACCAACCGCGGCAATCGTAGCTTAACCTAATGGATCGGCCCGTGCGGCAGTTATTTAACCACGAGCTCCTCCTGTAAGTTACTAGTTGTTATTGGTTAATATTACGTTGATGCCGGCTTAATTTTTTTATTGCTGAGGGGTTACATAATATGTATATACGCCGTTATACCTTTCCTTTACCCGGCCCGGCTTCGCCCGGGTAGCACGAAGTACTTATTTAGGGCACACCTACCTACCTACCTACCTACAAACCTACCTACCTACCTAATTAATTAATTATGATTTTTTTTCGTTTTTTTTTTTTCGGTTTTTTAATACCTATTCTGCTATTCTGGGCTGAGACAAATCCAACAAATCAAAGATCATAAAAATCAGTCCAGCTGTTCTTGAGTTATAATTGTTATAAATGGTGAAACTATACCGACTTTGTTAGATATAGATGTAGGTTTTGGTAATCAGAAAGGGTGTGAGTCTATATTTCAAAGGCGTGTTAAAAACTAATGAGTCTTTTTTAGCAACTGAGTCGAATTTATAAAAAAAAATAACTGTTGTTTACTTAGAAGATTTAAACATTTAAAAAGCTCTGAATACAACAATTTAATAAACAAAAATCATGCTTTATACGCTTATTAAAATGTTGTATTATAAATTATTATATTTATGTGTGAATACCTATATATATAAATCATTCACAGAAGAATGTTTCCGATTGCTAGAATGGCCTATGAAATAAAACGTTGAAATACTTGAAACGAATGTGAAGTATGCCAGGGTCATTCCAGAATGAATGAACAGAATAGAATGAATAAAATAGAATGAATTAAAAATTAAAAATTAAAATTATAATTAATAATAATAATAAATATTAATTTTAATTATAATTGAAATTATAGAATGGATGAATGTACAGGTCAATTAAATTAAACGTGTCCTGCATTAAAGAAATCAACGTCCAACAATTTTATTCTCAAAGATATTATTTTTCGTTTATAAGGTGACATAAATTAGGGGGAAAAAGTTATTTTTGCGAACATATTTATGAGTTTATAAACGGCTGCTATAAATCGTGCCTCATTAACGTAAGGAACATTGTTATTGCGTATTTCTCCGCAATGGAACGTGAAAAACAATATTTTTTAACTATTGCACATAAAAAGGAATATTTTCGCGCCTTTTCGTGTTGAAGAATGTTTGTAATACAGTAATACATACATTACTGCATGGAAGTGTATAAATGCCGTCACGACACAATTTACTGTAGGTACAGGCAGGGAAATTGACACACTACGTCAAATTGCCGTGTTGTAGCCGTTTCGTACAACTGTCAAAGAATTACATTTGTTAATTGAGCTGGGAACAAATTATCGGACGCGTCCGTAAGCCGATTTCTGTCAGACGTCCGAACGCTCAAGAACGGCCCAAGGTCACGTCCGCGACAACCTATAGTTTGCACACTGTAGTGCTAAATGTACTATCCAGATACAAATAAGTCGCGACTATCAGCCGCGGCTTACGGACGCGTCCGATAATTTGTTCCCATCTTTATCGGGCGCGTCCGTAAGCTGCGGCTGACAGTTGCGACCGATGAGTGTGCACGTTGTTCCCAGCTCCAGCCGGCCAGATTTCTATCAAACGTCTGAACGCTCAAGGACGGCCTAAGGTCACGTCCGCGACTTACGACCGATAGTTTGCATAGTGTAATGTTGAAGATACTATCCAGATACAAATAAGCCGCGACTATCAGCCGCGGCTTACGGACGCGTCCGATAATGTGTTCCCAGCTTCGAACAATTTAACATAACATAACATTACTCCTGTATTCCCTGGAGGGTTGGGCAGATGTGTGCCTATAGTACACCCACATTTCGTCAGTTATGTTTGAGTCTCATGTAAGGGGGCGAGCCCATTGCTATCAACCGGGAACAAATCCAGACTCCGGGATGTTACTGAGAAATTCCAGATGGAAAAATCCAATAACATTGTCCGACCCGGCAACCGGACCCGGAACCTCATGGTCAGTAGTAGCATAGTAGTTAAAATAGGGAATATGCACGTAATTAAAAACTTATTCATTATTTAAGTATACATTATAGAGGAGTCAAGAAATAAATTCACCTTTTTTTTTTTTAATTTTAATGCATTACTTATTTTAGAATTCATTATTCTTTGTTATGTTTTTTTGGTGGAACAGAACGCAAACTCGAAACGCGTTGTTTTCGAAAATGCCGGAAGAGACCTTAAAAGGTATGTGAATAAATATATTTTCTTAACAAACTGCTTGAATTCTCACTAAGGTAAATTTTAAGTGCGATTTCTGCTTGAATAAAGCATAAAAACAATTTAATTTATATGATTTGGGGCTAAAAACCTTAAAAACAGATGTAAACAAAGCAGTAACGTGCAATGACGTCATATCCTGACCGCGACAGAAATGGACGTTTGAACTGTAGTAGAAAATTGATGTAATTTTTTGAGCAACAAAGCAGTAGTTGAGTTTAACTTTAATACTTTTCTTAGGTTCATATTACTGGCTTTTATTGATTTAGTGAAAAAAAAATTGTACATTATCTATTTATGTAGGTAGGCGATTTTATAAACGATTAATTTCCCTGACTTTACTTAGCCCAATTTCACAAAAAAACACCTTCACGAAAAAGCTAGGATAAGGTTTTTAAATAGATTCTTCAAGACTTAAGATCTTCTAAGGCGTATTTAAATGGAAGCTTTAGCGAAAGAGTTTTCCAGTACTTTTCTCCAAAAAGACTCAATTAAATTGGATTGAACCGAAAAAACGGTATGTGCTCAGTGATTTACGGTGGGTTCTTAGAAAAGGTTTTCTAGTAGTAGGGGTGTTGCAATAGATGCTGACTATCGAGGATAGCTGAGGGTTACTCTATCGATTTTCAATGTAGACAGGTTCTAGTCAAACCAACATTGTAAATGAGTTACGATAATCTTTCATCTAGTTTAAGATTAGAATAATAGAGCACGGTGTACGTAAATTATGGTATATTTTTCCAGAAAGATGAAGTTTACTTTTTCAATATCTTCTATATAAGGCACGTGTTAAACCAGATTAATATAACTGTGTTGTGTAATGTCGTGACGCCTTCTGACGCAGTGTTAGCTAATCAAAACTCGTTAAGATTTGACGTAGTCCTGCAGAACAGATTCGTTTGATTGGTGTATCCCGCGTCACGACACAACACGACACGGTAATGTGTCGCTGGCTTTACGTTATGAATAGAAATAATTTGAATATTTAACCCGGTTTTACCCCAATAATTTTAAAAGAATCCTGCCACAGGCATAAACACTATCAACCCCAATTTCTCCCCAAATCCAACACATAAAATTGGAGGACACATAGCATTTTAAAATAAACTGTCGTGAAATGAAAGCACCTAAATCATGGGTCGCAGTTCTGTCCACATGCCACAGCGTCCAGACGCGTTACGGCGTGTTGCGCGGATCATAAAACATTCCGGACCAATCCGACGGCCGGGCCGGACCGGCCGGAATATTGTCCGGATAATATATCGGCCCCCTAACTTTGTGATTTCATTGTTTGTGAATATTTTTATGAAAGTATTGTATGAATGTTATGTCTTTTTGGGTTTTGTTATTTTAAGTTTGGTGTATAAGCCACTTCAAATGTAACCCCCAATGTAATGTTGTTATTTCCGCAAATCGATAACATCAGCTACAGTGGGATTCAGTAGAATTACTGATATACTCGTAAGAATTAGAGGCTGTATGAAACCACATGTGGCTATGCGGCTGATTTATAAAAGAAAGTAAGAAAATTCATTACAAAAGTGTCAAGATTGGTTCCTAAGGAAGACACCCGTCTTCCTTAGGAACCAATCTTGACACTTTTGTGGGTTTTAGTCAGTAAGAGTCTGACACGCCCTCCCGCTCCGCCCAAAGCGGGAGAAGTTATTTGATAATTGCCCATCAAAAAAAAAAGGGTTAAACGATCAATAATTGCAATCGATCAAGTTGCGATCAAGTTGATCAATGTGTATCAATCAAATAAAAGTTGAAAATTGCAAGTGATCCTTGCAATATTATGTGCCTTATGAATAACTCAAAATTTAGAGGAGGATTGGTTTGATTTGGAGGAGCTCGTGGCCAAGTAATAACTGCCGCGCGGGTCGATCCGTCTGAAAAGGAAAGCCGGAAAGCAGGTTAAGCCGTTGGTCCCGGCTGTCATTCGTACATCTTTGACAGTCTTTACGAGTTGTCAGAAAGTCCGACAACCAGTCTTACCAAGGGGTATCTTATTACCCAGTTATTGGGTTGTGGAGGTCAGATAGGCAGTCGCTCCATGTAAAATACTGGTATTCAGGTGCATCGGGTTAGACTGGAAGCCCCCAACATAGTTAGAAAAAGGCTAGGCAGATTGATTGAATGAGCCAAAATTAGATTAGACGAAAATAGTTAAGGGCCTGGCAATAGATGGCAGTGACTACATGTCAGGATATGAGGGACTTCTTTACCCAGCAATGAGACATTATAAGTTATTAAAAAAACTCAAATTTTCTTTTTCTCTAATGTCTTTTTTCCCCCAACTCTCTTTTTATTCATCCTCCATCCTTTAATAATACCTTCAATGACACGTTCGAAGCAACTACACGGAACTGAACGGCTGGTATCTGCGCCATTTTATTTCCCTTCATTTTCCTTTTCTACAGGTTTGATAAGATTGATCGTTGCGTAAAGAAGAAAACAAGTACATAGTAAGTTTTACAGAAACTTTTTGTAAAACTATATTGATAGATCAATTTATATGTTGATATTCGTTAAACTGACGCGAGCGTGTGTAAGTTTTTTTTTCTTTTTTATGTATGTCCACTGATTTCTCCGTCAATTGTGGACCGATTTTGAAAATTATTTTATTGTTTGAAAGGCTATGCTCTCGAGGTAGTCCCGTATAAATATTATTAACTTTGCTTGTTTCAGTGTAGGGTTGTGTTATGAATTAATAAGAACACCGAAGCATTGTAGTAAAAAACCCTATAATAGATATTATTAAGTACTGTATTGTAAACTATTCGTATTTAAGTACTTTATGTAAGTGTTACGTATTTAATACAAGAAGTAAGGTTATAATCCAATTGAAGAGGAACCTTGATGGTCTAATCTTGAATCTGATTTTCATATTGAAATTGCTGTCAATAATAGTAATGCTTAGCTACCTGTAAGCAAAGCCTAAGAACTGAAAAATTAATGTATACTTTGGTTAAGCTAAGGTTTTACTTACCTAAATCTTCTTTACAAAGTTAGACTAACGCTGTATTTACGGTTTATAACAGGGCTTATTTCAACAACTAAGAAACTCTGTCTTAATGCCAGAAATCTTATCTTCATTAAATAAAATTTTCTTTATGGCTTCCGAGAATAATATTTTAACCCGGACCATTTTATCGTTCCGCGTACATTTAGGCATATTTCATTAAGATTCTTTATTGCAACAGTTACCCTATACCTAAACCTTTACAATTTTATTTACCTTTACTCTGTAAAACTAAATTCATATTTGTTGTAGTAATTTTAATGATTTTTAATTGTAAAAACTAATAAGTATAGACTAACATTATACAAACAGCCATTCATTTCATAGCTCCGACATTACAATAACAAATTGAGCAAAAAGGTTCTCAGCAAAATATTTTTTAATTCAAAAACACAAATGCTGGCATAAAAAGGGTAATGAAATTATAAAAGCCATAAAATATGATAAAGAAAAATAAATAGTAAATGGCCACTGAGAAATATTTTTGATAAAACCAGCCAGTTAAAAATTTAGGTCTTTCAAAAGAACAATATTTATACGTATTTTAGATTCTTTGTGCTTCGGTCTTACAAAATATACGTAGCAATAATTTATTTTTCTGAATAATGCTCAAATGCAGAACAATGAAAAATGTAAGAAAGAAAAAACATAAAATAGCGTGGAGTAGACATTATAGTTGAAATGTCATCCAGTTATTAAAATTTTAATAGTTGTCATAATAATATTCTTGAAAAAGTTCCATAAAGAATATAACTCTACACTGGCAGTGTAATTTTAAATTTCGATTATAAAGAAAAAAGTGACAGCTTGTGTTCATGGCGCCAATTTGATTGGTTTTTAGTTTGTAGCAACAAACTTTGTGTTAATAATTTAAATAAGTCTTCAGAGAATAAGTGCGAATTTAATGGTGAATTTACCATTTGTGAATAGTGAAAAGCGTGCAGCTAAAATTGGTTCTCAATCCTACCAGGTACGTACTTTTGCCTATTTGAAACAAACATTATAAAATGTAGTTACCTCATACCAACTTGGTTTGTATCAGGGAGTATCGCCGGGCAGCACTCAAGCTCCCTCCCTGCTGTAATAACGGGTTCACAAGAAACCTTAGAAGCCTTAATGAGCTCTTCTTTTTACCTACATACTGGTTTTAACTATAGCGAGTTGAGTCAGTCTGTACGTAATTTGTGAATTTTACTGTTTTGATCTGACATTCACGGTTCGGGTCACGGGTCGGCTGTAGTGTTGATCGAAACTTTTTGATGTTGAAGCAATGTGTGTGAATTATTAGTATTACATATAATCTCATAAAATAGTAGATATAAAAGAAATATTAGTAGGTATAGTTAGGGTACATATCCATGTTTGCGATTTGTTATGTTCAGTCAGTTTTTTTTATAATTAGCGCGTTTACGATAGGTAAGTCGTTTTTTCTGCAACTGCAATGCAACATGGTGGCATAAATAAAATTCTTTTGTATTTTTATAATAACGGACTTTTTGTATTTTTATAATAACGGAAAACGTATTTCATTTAAGACACTCAAAATAAATTGTGACTGTTAATTTGATGGCGTCATCATTGTTCATAAAAAATTCAAGTGGACAGCCACTTACCTAATATTCGAAAACAACTTTTATTACTATTGATTTGATTGTATTTTAGGGTAATAAAGGCTCAATAAATTACCGCCAGCGTCGTCTATTCGATATAAAAAGGTCAACTAAAGTGTCATAGATCGTCGTCGGGACCCACAGTTCTGTGGCGCCGCCCACTAATACGTTTTTACAATCGTCCAGTGGTAATAAAACAAGGATGGGGCTCGGATTAAGCTCGTTTATCATTCGTTTTGATGGCCCTTTTTGCTGTAATCATTCATTTTTCTTCCGTCGTTTTCTGCTTCCTTTGCGTTTAAATGCCTTTGTTGCTCGCGCGGTAAACTCTTTTTATCAAATTAACTCACCTTAAGTTTTTCGCTGTTTATTTATTGGAGTCGTAACCCTTATGCTTTATGCATGGACGCAGAGGGCGGCTGTCCGCGTCACAAATTTTTGTGCCTTAATGTCGAGAGTCGCGTGTTTTGCGGGCCTTAAATTTTTCATGTCGTGGCTGTTAAATCAATTAGCGAGCCTGGGGACGTCTTAAAAGCTTTAATGAAACTAGTTTCTGAACAAAAGTTGACTTGAGTTCTGACGTAGAGAATGTAGCAGCTTTTTTTTACTATAAAATTCGCTTCTGTAATTGCAAAATATTAAAACTTATAGTATTATGGCGTGTCGGTCGCCATGAAATTTTAATTGCTTCATTTTCATCGTGTTCGACTGTTTCTGTACGTGCGTCGGTATTTGTAGGTTGTTTCATACAATTATTATACAGTTACCTGTCAGCTGAATTATATTTGACAGGTAAATGGCATTTATGTGTGTGTTGAACAATAGAAAAATACTATTTCAAATGTTGTCAGCTTTAATTACTTGTTACCTACTTCACGTAAGTTTTACTTTTGTTTCATGCATTTAGCTAATATTTTATCCAGCGAAATTAATTAAAACTTCTACGATTTCTAGTATTAACTAGTAAGATTCAAAGTAAACAAGTTAACGAACTACTAATAATTATTATTTTACTTTTAAAGAAAATATATGTAAACTAATACAAAACTTGTAAAATTTAATTAATTAAAAGCCACTTATATTGAAAAGCCTTCTAATAACAAGAATATTTACCTAAGAGTTGGATAAGCACTTCAATAACTTGTGTAACGCGTCAAATCTGTAACAGCCGAAGTCGGCGTCCATTTACATTACGTCAAGTTTAAAAGTTAAAGTAAGCCTTTTGGCAGTATGAAGGAAACAAAGAAAACCGTAGTGTCACGGTCTTGGAGGTCTCTAAATCAATTAGAGGCAAGTCGGTGCGTCCCCGGCGGTTTAATAAGAAGTTACGACGACACTGCGTCCACCCATAAAATGCTGACCACTGGATCCTAACAATGGACGCCCAGATAATGGAAAATTGTCTAAAGGGATTTTTTTTATTATAACCACACTGTATCCACTCTTGGTTGTGACGAGAATTTGTGGTGATTTTCTACCATTGTCCTTTATTGTGGAAGATCTTTTTTATTCTAAAAATAGGGACAGAGTCTCGAGTGCCTCGAGATCTGTACTTTTATTACATGTTTAAATGCTTTTTGTAATCTTCTATATAGGCTGGTCCGTTTTGTATGGGTAGAAAAACCTTTACCCAGGCGCAGTTACGACTATGGTAATTAAAGTAATTATCCCTTTGTAGCTTAGTTACCGCCAACTTTAATGAGAAAAGCTTCTGCACCGCATTGAGACCATACACTTACCATCTTGAGGCCAGGCCATTTTATCGTAAGCTGCCGTAAGGGTCTAATAAAAATGATTTATTTTAAAAGTTGTATTATAAGTTTGTCGTACCTATACGGTAAGTTTGTACACTTTCACAGTTCAGTTCGTGTGAAAAATATGAGCATTTTGCTTACTCATTTGTTTACACCGACGGATTTTGTGTTTGTGGGTATCAAAACCGGTTTGTAGTAAAAAATAAAATATCCGTCCAGTTTAAGTATTTACCATGGGATTCTAATGATTGGTTACTGAACAAGATGCTAATGTAAAAGCCAACAATAAAACTTCTTTATTCCATTTTTTCATTAACTAACGATGAGGTATTGATTCAGGAACGTTTATTCTCCTCAAAATCATGGCAATCGGTGTCAATTTCAGTCATTCAAAACTTATATGGGTCCGAAGCATCCCCACGGTTGTTTATCTCAAGATCTAAAGTTTATTATCTTCGTAAGATATCGCAGGTTCGGATCGCAAATCAATGTATGTGAAGTGGACCAAGATTTTTGTGAGGACTTAGTGCGTGCGTCGGCGTGAGGGGTCCGCAGTAAAGCGCCTATTTAACACCCTCGGGGACGCTGTGCCTCCGAACGCTATAAAAACCTGTATAATTTTATTTTGCCTTCAGGACTCGAGAAATAGAGTCGCCATTAGCCATAAGGCAATTTGCGAGGAGATATTTTCGTAAATATAAATGTAGAAGTACCTTGGCACTTCTCAAAACTGGAAGTACTTCGTAAATGTAATGTGTAAATTGTTTCACAAAAAAGTGAGTCAAAGTAAATAAGTGAGCTGAATAATGTTACTTTCGTATCAGTAATTAAGACAGTAAATTGTTATACTCTGATTTTTAATTTGCTATAGTAAAATGACATTTGGTGTCGACATAAAAATAACCTAGTAAATAATCTAGTTACCGAGTGACTCTCACCAAAGACCACTGAATCATTATCTGTAGGAGGGCCTTCACTGTTGCCGTGTTGTCACTGTATGTAATATTTATTATTAACCGTGTAATTTTTTTAAAAAGGTCGATTGTAGCTGTCATTTTGGTCTAGGAAATCAAAAAGTCAGTGTATAGAGTGCCGCTAGCGGTTTTCTATCCCTATCGGATATAGTGCCGCTAGCGACATAATAGTGGCGATGCCTCGTCCCGGCTAAAGTGCCGTAAGCATAACACTACATTCCCAAAACATTACATTCTCTTGTGCCTAAACGGACCCTGGCACTCGTCGGCCTCTGCCGCGTCACCGCTCGTTACGCTCGCTCGGCTCGTGCGTTGTGTGGTCACAATTCTAACCTAACCTAACCTACCTTTCAGCCATTTTAATTTTTCGTAAATTCAATAATTGTAGTGACTTTTGGTATAATTATCTAAAACATATACGATCAATCAATGCAAAGGGCAGTGAACTAACCTCAACTATCAAACAAATAATAACAATAACAAGTGACAGTGACAATGGCCATTCAATGCTTACAGTACTTTAGCCGGGTCGAGGCAGTGCCACTATTATGCCGCTAGTGGCACTTTATCCGATAGGGATAGAGAACCGCTAGCGGCACTCTGTACACTTCCAATTAAAAATCATAGTTTAGTTTATTTTGCACACAGCAACTCGTTCGGTATATTCCTTCATGTTGAACATGTTAGTGCACGCGAGCTACTCCAGTCACTTTATATTTATCAACTGAAGCACTACATGAGTACGTATAAGTAGCTGAGTATTTTTTGCGCTCACCGACGGCCACGAGTGTTGAACTGTTTGCAAACAAACTTCTATCGTAATGAAAAGTAAATTCCTGCCGTCCCCGTTCACGAAGACATCAATAAAACGATTTCTCTTGACTCCCAGAGGCTTTACTTTTGAAAAATATTTACTTATTCTACTGGCGCGGTCTCCGGTTTTATGGGTGCCTAACTAGCGGATCGACGGCGATGTCGCTGTATTTTTCGATATTTCTTCAATTTATTAGACTTTCTTACGGACGGTGAACATTTAACCCGATTACAGTGCTGCGCAAAAGTACAATATTCCTTTTTTTCGCATTTAATTTGCCTTTCCGAATGTTTAATATCAGTCAAGGGGTATGTTTTTGATTAAGGAGTCTACAAGAGTTCTGCCTGTATTAAGCATCGTTTTAAACCACTTGTCATCAATTAGCCTGTATAATCTGTCTTAATTGTATTGCCTACCTACTCGTTTACCTACGTTGTACGGCTTCGAATTCAAAATTATTTCTAAGAAGTAAACTTTTTCCTTTTACGCAAACACAATACATAATTTTCGTGAATGGTAAGTGGGTATAGCAATAGCATGCATATATTATGACTTCAATAAGTATTATTTGGTAACATGTAGGTTGATTGTGTTTATTTGTGAATACAGAGATCTACAGTGTACTTATAAGCACTTACTCAGCAAGGCGTTAGCCATGTGGTAACACATTAAACCTTTTATAAATAAAAACCCGTTTAGTATAGAGTCAACAGTTTGCGACACTGTCCTTACTTTAGTGTCCATGAGGGTAGGTCTATTACTAAACTTCGTTTGAGATTTCTTATCTAAGTGTCGATTTGAAGCCTCCTGGGATGCTGTTTTAGAAAATGTGTTAAAAAAGTCTACACTGACTTTGAAACTTGACGACTCGTCTTGGGATTCTGGATTGAGGCGCCATCTTTAAATTGTTTTTTTTAATATGCTCCACTTTAGATTTTGCTTTCGTGTGCTCTGATTCAAAAACTAACAGTATGTTTGTCTAGAATTTTAGATTGTCATCATGAACACGTCATAAGCTAAACAATCATAATTCCTAAGCCGTCTTTTACGATGTCATTTAGAAGACATACTTATCCCTAGATGTGTATTCTTATCCTCCGAAACTATTGTGTACTGCATCATATTCTTGATTAAATGTTTACGATCGTAGTCGCCGTATGTAGCCTCTTAATAAGGTTGTTTCCTTCGCGAAACCTCTCAACCGCGCTCGCTCGTCGCGGCTAAAACCAAGACTGTCGGTAGATAATAATATAGAACGGTAAGCTTGTTAAGTGTTACCAGGAAAGAGGTACAACACTCAACACTTATTATTTTTGTATGCTCTGGTAGATATAAAATCAAACTCGACATGATTATGCTTTCACTATCGTTTGATCTAGGTACGTTGTTTGGAGCAGAATTGCGTTGTGTTTAATGATTTTTATTCTGTAATAGCTGCGTCTCGCGGTTTCACCCGCATAAGTCTCTATTCCGTGGGAATATCGGGATGAAAAGTATTCTATATCCTACCAAGATCATGGTCTACTCATGTGCCAAATTTCATCCAAATCTGTTATAGCGTGAAAGCGTAACAAACAAATAAACAAACTCACTTTCGCATTTATAATATTATTATAGTTAGGATATACCTAGTGTGGTACGGACAGCCTAGGTATTGTCGTAGTTTATTCTCAGTAGGTATATTTTTAATATGCCCATCGAGTATTTTTTTCATTTTAACGTTCTTTAAATTGCCACTACACCACAACTACACACCCAAATTAAACTCTAACTTCTTAAATGATATTTTTCTATTATACTGAGAAATACACGTGCACACCTCTAACGCAAACCTTTTCAGTCAGCACAAAAAAACAAGTTGTTTCATAACACATCTTCAACTACTAATAACCCTTACACCGTCATGTTGTAAGTTATCCCTTATCACTCTTCTCATCGCTAAAACGTGATTTCCATCGCAACATGTAATCGGCGCAGGTGTAGGCATTATATTGAGTCGGGCTGTCATCGCTTCGCCCTTTATAAGGGCTCTTACGACCCGCTTAAGTCGCCGTCGACGCAGGTGACGACCACTTAACGACTTTACTTTTACTACATAATACATGGCATATGTAATGAATGACTAGATAGTGTTAATGTGGATACGTTAATTTGGGAATTATGTGAGGCGTAGTGTAGGAGATGTTTCCGACTTTCATTTTATACAGGGTGGCGGGGACATCGACGCGAAAACTGATACCATGGATTCAGTACATGATTCTGAACCACAGCGTTAAAAAGTTTCATCGGTTATTAAAAAAAAACTGCTATTCCATACATTTTGATCACGTAGGTATTGCACTTTTCTATGAAACACCATATTTTTTTTAATAATCGAAAAAAAATTTCAACGCAGGGTTCAGAATCATGTACTGAATGGTATCAGTTTTTGTACTTATTAAAAAATTACTGGAGTTCATTTATTCGAGAATTTTAAGTGTTACAAAACACCGTTATTTTATTCAAATCTAATGCCGTCAATCTACACTAATATTATAATGAAGAGAAAATATTTGTATTTTTGTTTTTAATTAATAAACTCAAAAACTACTGGACCGATTTGAAAAGTTCTTTCACCAGTAGGATGCTATATTATCACTAAGTAACATAGGCTATAATTTATAAAGTAATCACGCGGGTGAAGCCACTGGCGGGAGCTAGTTTATTGATAAATCCACGAATATGGCTTTAATAAACAAATATGGTTACGAACCGCGCCCAAAAAAGAAAGGCTTGGGTAAATATTTATCATATCGTCATTGTAGTTGAATATTATTTAAAAAAGAATCCTTGTAACTTCTTACACGTGTTTATACTCCCTAAATAAAGACATCACCACACAGTACACACATGACATTGACGGAATTATTCACAATGTACTGAAAGAATCTAGCTGGCAGTTTATAAATCTTATATAACACTTGGAAAGTTTTTCGTCTATTCTGAGTAAAGCTGTCGGCTCGCGGAACTTACGTAAAAGACGACTAATGGAATTGTATTTTCGTTTTGATCCTAACGCATTCAAGGACACTGAACGAGACAAAATATAAGTTTTATTGTTTAGTGTCCCTCGAAGTGTTAACAAGAGTAGTTGTTTCCTTTTTTTAAAGGTTATTTGGGTTTTTAATTTTTGTGTTTTATGTTAAAAACTTGATAGTGTGTGCTTATGTTATTGTTTTTAGGGATCTGTACTTCAAAAGGAAAAAACGGAACCCTTATAGGATCGCTCGTGTGTCTGGCTGGCTGGCTCATAATTTAAAAACCGGCCAAGTGCGTGGACCACGCATAATGAAAGGTTCCGTAGTTGGGATGAATTTATCCCAAGAACAAACTTAACATTGTAGTTGAAAAACATGTTCTCCCATACGGAATGTATGGGAGATCATGTTTTTCAACCCGCAAATTTAAGTTGGTTGATTATTACTCGTCAACCTGTACAGCCTACTTAGCTCTGATAGTTTTCCTTTTAATTTTGTTATATAGACTACTGCTGTGAATTTTTCACAAATCCAAGTACAACCATTTAGCTGGCACACACTCGACTCTAACAAAAATGTTCAGTTAATAGCTTAATATGTCGCAAACGAATCCCTGAATCCAAAAATGGTGGGGACAAACACACAATATTTTTGAACGACCTTTCTAACGATACCCCACAACATGGGGTGGACGAGAAAAAAAAAACATCCCCACTTTACGTGTAGGGGAGGTACCCTAAAAATAATATTTTTCTTGATTTTATTTTACCACTTTGTCGGCATGATTAATATGTATACTTATGCCAGCTAGCAAATTACAGCTTTCTAGTACTAACCGTCTCTGAGCTAAGCCGCGGACAGACAGACGGATAGACAGACAGACAGACAGACGGACAGACAGACATGGTGAAACTATAAGGGTTCCTTGTTTACTACGGAACCCTAAAAATGAATACTTTTAAAAATATTTAAGAAAATTTATGAAAATAACACCCCCCCCCCCCCTTATCTCCGAAACCAATGACCATACAATTTTGAATAAAATATCGTGAATGGTTCTATAGTCATAGATTACAGGAAAACCTATAAGAAGTCTATGGTCTTAAATAGCATGGCAAATCTCTTAATAATGTTCGTACAAACTTACATTTGCAGTTGGAATGTTCGAGTATAAGAGAACGGTTTTTTTGTCAATTCAATCAATTATGGACTATTAATCATAGTATAGAATCTTGGCCTGTAAACGTTGACTGTTAAACATCACAGCCGATTCCACAGCTAATAGGCTGTGGGATCATAGGCCGTTTATTTATCTTACCTGAAAATGTGATGAAACCTAAAAATACCTGGAAAACCCTGAAAATATAATAATTAACTTGAAAGTAAAATTCGGAAAAGAGTAGACAACCTTCTTTTTTGTACCACCGCTCTGATCTCATTCAAACATCGGGCTTCGTATTCAGATGGAATTTAAAATATTCCTGATATTGTATGTAGGGGATTTTAATATTACCTACCTACCCGCCTGCCCAGGTAGGTAGGTAATATAAAAATCCTATTATATTTTTTCTTCTTTTTCCCTCAATTAATTTTGGGTTGGTCCTCGATTTGGAAAAAAAAACGACACAGGGTCGGGTTATATCTAATAAAAACAACAAATTCTATTATAAACAGAAAAAACGGTGTAATATAGCGATATGCAATTTATTCAGTAGTGAATTTTAGATGTTGGACTAAACAAAACCAACTAGGTTAATGGAAATTTTGGTTTATTCGATTACCTCTGAAAAAAAAATTATATATTGTGTTAGTCTGTACAAGTAATATGCGGGCCACAGTAATGGCCGGCGAGTGCTACTTCCAAGTTGCTCGTAGCTAGGCAGGCTATTTAGTATTAGCGCAGGGTGCGTTACCTCGCCAGCAAATTAGATACCCGTTCAGAAATCGTCGGTATTATTTTCGTTAGATTATAAATTATCCAAAAAATGAAGCGTTAAATTGTAAATGGTTTGTCGCAGATCACAAGTTTCCAACAGTTTTTGCACCAATAATATCCTGGGAGTCCTCCGAGCACCAGATTCCATGAACACCTTAACGGTTTTTACGTGCCGGATAACGAAATACTTCAATTGGTCGCGGCATTTTGTAAACGGCGTTTGAATTGTCCATCAAATGTTGTGGGATATTATAAAGTGACAAGGCAATTTACATTTTGCCTTCGGCATATTTTATAACAGCGAGCGTTTGTAAACGAACGACGTCGTTCGTAAAAAGCGGAATCATACAAATTGCCTGCGACAGGTACATACTTACCGTCCATGACCATTTCATGTTCTTAATTTTATTTTAGAACCGTCAGACCCGCATGTACAGACTTCGTCAAAATATATTTTCCATTGTGTGTAAAATAAATAACCGCTCTCAAACAACGCATTAAGCAATATATTTTCCAAGCTTTTGTAACGTGAAGTAGGTACTGCCGGTTACACAAACTTTAATTGTATTGTTTTAAGCCTAGACCGAAACCTTACAAAAGTACCTAGATGTTTTGTTTAGTAACTTACTACCTACCTACTAACTCTGAATAATACAATTAATTAAAATGACAAACACGCCTAGCATTCAGATTATGAGTACTTGCCTTACTTCCATTTAGAGGAATGACAGACTTTGTCCTGCCAAATTTGAACAATTCATACATAATTTCCCATAGAAATTTCGTTTTAGTTTTCCCGAATTTTCCAATTTTCCCGACCACTTTTCAAATTGATTTCTTACCGTAAGAACCTGATTTGGACTATAGTCCTGTATATCAATATATGTATATCAGTCCTGCCGTTCTGAAGTGATACGCTTAACAACGAACAGCATTTCATATTTGTTATATACATCTATATAACAAATATGAAATGCTGTTCGTTGTTAATAGGTAGATTGAATATGGCACCTTAAAGATTAGTTAAATAATTAGAATTTTCCTTTCTAAAAGTTAAACACTTTCGTCAGGGATTGTACCTTTTTCCCGCTTCAGAGTCGGAAGCGATTGTGAAAGCTCGGCATACAATGGCTGACAGTATATTCAGTTTCACTTGTTTGTAGAGCAGCTTTTTATTGTGGTACTTACAAATATTCTCTGACACATCATATGTGATGCAGACACGAGAAACAAGAGTGGTTTTTAACCCCCGATGCAAAAAGTGTTAAGTTTAACCGCTATGTTTGTGTGTCTATCTGTGGCACTGTAGGTCTTAAACGGGTGAACCGATTGGAATGCGGTTTTTTATTTGAAAGCAGATTTTCTAACAATGGTTCTTAGAAATGTTATATCAAAATTGGTTCAGCCGTTTGAAGATTATCAGCTCTTTTCTAGTTGATGAATATATGTGAGCGTCTTCCACATATTATGTACATGTATGATATTAGAAGAATATAGTAACCTAGAACTGATGCTGCAGCATCATCTGGAATTTACAGGATGATTCTGAGGATGATCCTTACCAACTTACAGCACAGGTATCTTACAGCACGTGTTTGGGCCCATTGGAATGGTCATAGATAAATGATGAACAGGGTCTGGTGATGGAGTAGGAAAGAGAAATGAGGAAATGTTTGTGTCGGGGTTTTTTTAAATTTTAATATATTTTCACTTGTAAGTACATAAGTTGATTGTGAAATTATGTCTTTTGTATTTGTGTGATTAAAGTTTTCAATATCACTACAAAAAACTGACTTACTGATTCTGAATTTTATTTAGATAAAAACGCGTAGAAGACGAGAAAAAAAGCAATATAATTGAAAGTTATGATGGAAAGTTAGGAATAATAATGATACTATACTCGTAACGTGGATACAGGGAAAACGAACTGAATCAAGTGAAAAATAATGTGGAAAAGCTCAAAATTACACAACACAAATTACAAAAGACCGATAAGTTCAAAAAAACCTTAAACGCGCAACAAATCACGAAAAAAAACTGTTTAAAATAGTGCAATGAAACAGGTTTCACTGAAATGCAGCAAACCGTTTCAATATTTCATCCGTGATTGTATTCACGATCAGTTCAATTTCGATTTCCTTAGTCAATGAATGAACAAACAATTCAATCGTAGACATTAAGTTAACCGACGGTAATTCCACTGACTACGTTTTCCTGTTTATTTTCGCGATGTAAGCGTAAACACAATTCCACTGTATTACCAAATAAAACTTTGAATTTGTTTACAAAGGTTTCATAATTTAACAATTTGCCAGTTTACTTAATGTTCTAAACATGTGTTTGTACAAGTATGTCTAAGGATCTTTGTACGGTATGGTTTCTGGCCGTGTGCACAGTCGTCAGTATATGGATCACTATGGAAATTCATTGACAGACACCTTTTTTTTTACGGCGTGGTTTATACGCTGTGTGTAGGCACGGTCGTCAGTGTATGGATCACTATGGAAATTCGTTGACAGAAAACTTTTTTTTTACGGCTTGGTTTATACGCTGTGTGTAGGCACGGTCGTCAGTGTATGGATCACTATGGAAATTCGTTAAAAGAAAACTTTTTTTTTTTACGGCTTGGTTTATACGCTGTGTGTAGGCACGGTCGTCAGTGTATGGATCACTATGGAAATTCGTTAAAAGAAAACTTTTTTTTTTTACGGCGTGGTTTATACGCTGTGTGTAGGCACGGTCGTCAGTGTATGGATCACTATGGAAATTCGTTGACAGTAAACTTTTTTTTTTACGGCGTGGTTTATACGCTGTGTGTAGGCACGGTCGTCAGTGAATAGATCACTATGGAAATTCATTGACAGACACCTTTTTTTTTACGGCGTGGTTTATACGCCGTGTGTAGGCACGGTCGTCAGTGTATGGATCACTATGGAAATTCGTTGACAGAAAACTTTTTTTTTTACGGCTTGGTTTATACGCTGTGTGTAGGCACGGTCGTCAGTGAATTGATCACTATGGAAATTCATTGACAGACACCTTTTTTTTTACGGCGTGGTTTATACGCCGTGTGTAGGCACGGTCGTCAGTGTATGGATCACTATGGAAATTCGTTGACAGAAAACTTTTTTTTTTACGGTTTGGTTTATACGCTGTGTGTAGGCACGGTCGCCAGTGTATGGATCACTATGGAAATTCGTTGACAGAAAATTTTTATTTTTACGGCTTGGTTTATACGCTGTGTGTAGGCACGGTCGTCAGTGTATGGATCACTATGGAAATTCGTTGACAGAAAACTTTTTTTGACGGCGTGGTTTATACGCTGTGTGTAGGCACGGTCGTCAGTGTATGGATCACTATGGAAATTCATTGACAGAAAACTTTTTTTACGGCGTGGTTTATACGCTGTGTGTAGGCACGGTCGTCAGTGTTGTATGGATCGCTATGGAAGCTAGTTAACGGACACGTTTTTTCGACGGTGCGGTTTTATCGCCGTACCGTAAAGAAACCGTGCCGTGTACAAACGGCCTTACTGTCATTGTTGTCGGGAATGGAATTTATATTTTTCGTCTTCTTAATTCATACAGAAAAGCATTTTTTGATGGGGCTTTGAAGTTTGTCACACAATATGAGTGCTATTGTAAAAAGCAACAAAAAAAGATAGAATTCTTTAGGGCTCACGTCGGCAGAAACGCTTGAAATACTTGACCACAGATTGCGTACGTTTTTACAATGTTTTCTAAAAATATCGTAATATTCTGAATATTCGGTTTTTGCTTTTATTTACTTATAAATTCATTACTTTCAAGGTTTATTATGCCAAAAGTACAAATGGAATTGATATTATTCATATCGCCTATACATAGACACCTCTTGAGTTGCTGTTACCACTAAATTGCTGCTCGGATTACTAAGCTACATTGGCAATTAGATCCTAATTCAGCCTACTTGTGTACCTATAGAAAACAGACCTCCTTTTCAGACATCCGTACAAACGAATAAACACAAATTATAAAGAGGTACATCCATTCGGACTTTTACATAACCTCATCCCTCCAAGCAGGTTTTTCAGCTCACGGCCTTTTTCCGTCTCAACACGAACAATGTCCGGGTCTACAATATATCGTAAGTCTTTGTTCAAATGGCCGCCCTGCCCAGTATCCGACGGTCTAATTGATTCATGAGGCATATGAGCCTGAGATAAGACCTTAATAACGACTGACACGGCACTTAATTAGTGACGATTTTAGCTTGAATATGGGTTACGATAAGACTGGGCATTAGAAAGTTACATGGTAATGGCCGTACAATCTAATAAAATTTGGTGCCAACCACGGATATAGATAATGGTAGGAATCGCAAATTCGTGAAGCTGTATGTATGAAATTCGAGGTTCTCACGTATTTGAAGTTCATAATTAGATATGTAGGGAAAGGGAAATTAAACTCGAATTCAAAGAATTTATTTCAAATAAATAATAAATTCTTATTTTGTTATTATTTCTCGACGGCATGTGAAGCCAAGTCAGAGGGCCATGGGCGGTATGAAAACTCTGACACTAGATTACTCGCTAACCACTCGAAAAAGGAAGGAATAAATCAATTACAGTCTTTTGAACAGTCAAGGAGTCGGTCAGTCGGAAAGAGGAAGCTAGTTGCCCATTCTAAAATATAGTAGGTTCCTATGGAATGGAACTATACTCCATAGGTTTAGGTAGTTAAATGTAAACAAAAAAACCAAGTGACGAAACAGCTGTCAAGTAACCGACTAATCGTAATACCTTTTACTTTAGTTGTCATGCTACGTCACAGTTGTACTCTTCATTTTAGCAACGTTATAATTCGTTGACGTTTAGAGTTTGGGCTCTTTACAATAGATAGATTACAAAATATTATATTATTATTATAAATGTAACAAAAAAAATGTGCTCGAGCAGTTACATCTACGAAGAGTAGTTTAAGAATAAATGATAAAGTTTAACATACATTAATAAAAGACGAAACTATTGTAAAAATCTAAAATAAATTTAATTTGGTTTTATCATATTTTTAAACAAGAAAGTGTTATCTATAAAAACCCTTTTTACTATTTGTTTACCTTTATGTAACTGCCTAAACCGATGGAGTATAAGTGATGGGTATCAGATTATGGTAGACAAAAACATCTTTTGGAAGTACGTACTTAATATTTTATCTTAACACGTTCACTGTTCAAGAAGCAGTCACAATAGAAAGACTTCACATTAAAATATTTTTGAGCTATACTTGACTTACAGATCAAGCGAGATACCCTTATGTCACAAAAGGAGTACCGCTTGTTATCTCACTTTCCCTACATCTGTGGTACTTACATATTCTTATTACGATCCGCGATAATAACATTCATTTAGACGAGTCCTGCATAATTTCAGCATATAATAGACTGACAGACATTAGGGCAGTATAACCCTTTGTAAGATTGGTTTATAGCGGCAATTAAAAGTACCGTTAAACTTAACTGGGGGTACGGAAAACGGTTAGGGTAAGGGCAATGCTTCTGTTTTATTTTTTACTGTTAGTAAGTGTCAATGGATGTTTAAGTGTGATTTAACTATTTTAAAGCACCTTGCAACACTGAAATCCTGTCAGTCAATCTGTCTAGCCTTTTCCAAACTATGTTAGGTTCGGCTTCCAGTTCAACCGGATGCAGCTGAATACCAGTATTTTACATGGAGCGACTGCCTATCTGACCTGCACAACCCAGTAACTGGGTAATACGATAACCTTTGGTAAGACTGGTTGTCAGACTTTCGGGCTTCTGACGACTCGTAACGACTGTTAAAGATCCACGAATGACAGCCGGGAGTCACGGCCTAACGTGGTTTCCGAGGCACGGAGGACTCTATTACCCATCCACTGACCAACTCCGGCAAGCGTAGCTTAACCTGATGGATCGACCCGTGCGGCTGTTATTCCTTAGCCATGAGCTCCTGAAATCCTGTAATCTATATAAATAAAAATGAAAAAAAAATTGGAAAGTTTTCCTTAATATTATTAAAAACGTCCTTTGGGTGTTTTGTATGAATTACAGGACAATGTCTGTTGGGTCAGCTAGTTAATATTAAAAATAGAGCGTAAAAGTGTGAAGTCAAATATATATTATATTATTATTATTATTTATATATTAATATATATATTATATATTTTTGTAAACGTATACATGAACAGACAACTTAATAGCCTAGGTTATCGACACCAGAAGACAAATACAATACAATTAAAGAAAATTACATGACTATTATTGGTTCATCAACTTCAAAATTCCTCCTAATATAGCCACGCATTCCCTTAATACCGCTAGAACAAAACTACCCTGACTATAAAAGAGTTTCCGCGTAAAAAACTTCTTATCAGTCCAACATCACGATCAGAGCCTGCAGTACAGGATCGTCGCCAGGATTTGCGCGTGATTGTGCAGAAATTCCACCCTCACACGAGGCGTTTGTTTTTTTTTCGGCAAGAAATATTTTATCTCGTCCAGGGGAAGATAAGTTCACAGGGGAGTTTTATTAACGACAGTTTCGGAGTGGAGACCGCAAAGATTACGCGTTTCTATCATGTTCGAGTTTGCTCACTTATGTCAGACGTGTTTACCGACGGGGAAACGTTTACCAACGTCTTTAGTAAGTTTAACTACGACAAAGAAATGAAGAATGATAGTTGGGAATTGTTAAGAAGACACTAATGGTCACTACATCAGTTTGCACTTTGCTAACTTCCGTTGCTCTCTAAGAATATCGAAGACGGTAATTTATGCCGAAGATATTTTTGCGATACTGAAAATGATAATGAGCTTAAAATCAATCCTGTGTTCGAAACCTTATTTTCGCTTAATGCAATTAGGTCAGAAGGCTATAAATAGTCGGCGGGCGCTATAAAAAGCGTCAACACTTTACCTGAGAGGCTCGAAGCACATTGTTACCTTAGTTAGGCCCTCCAGGGTATTTGTAGGGTCCATAAGTAATCGCCATGAAACAGGAGAGCCTCTGGTCGTATATCACTTGGTCTAATAGAGGTTTTTACCTAATGCCTTCATTCTTTCCGAGGCAGTTTTTGCTCGCCTTCTCTTATTTGTCCCACAGCAAGGAATTCTCTTGAAACTTATATCCATGACCTTAATTAGATTGTGTGTTAATGTTTTGTTTGATAATTATGATTTTAAATTATTAAAGCACATAGCATAACAACACGCATCGAGGAGCTCGCATCAGGTTAAGTTACGCTTGCCGGGGTCGGTCCGTAGATGGGTGATAGAGACTCTTTCGTGCCGTTGGTCCTGGCTGTCATTCGTGTATCTTTGACAGTCGTTATGGCTCTAGTCTTACCAAGGGGTATCATATTACCCAGTTACTGGGTTGTGGAGGTCAGATAGGCAGTCGTTCCATGTAAAATACTGGAATCCTGCTGCAATCGGTTAGACTGGAAGCCGACCTCAACATAGTTGGGAAAAGGCTAGGCAGATATATTCAAATTCAAATTCAAAATCATTTATTTGCAAATATGGGTAAACAGTGTGCAGATATATATAACATCACACCTGTTATCCCCGAAGGGTTAGGCAGAGGTGTACCTATAGTACACCCACATTTCGCCAGTTATGTTTAAGTCCCATGTAATAGGGAGCGAGTCTAAATGATTAAATGTTTAGCGAAAAGTTTTAAGTTTGGAGATTTTATTGTGTTGTAATTAAATAATGTTGTAAATTAACGTTAATTTAAAAAACGTTAACTTGATAAGCATAGCTTACCATTAAATAAAATATTTTATGAACAAGACGATCTTTTCATAACACAAGTAATTACCTCAACCTTAATCCATAACAATTAAGATATCCTATATAATCCAACAGCTTCCTCAACGAACGAAAACGAACACCCACTTACAAAAATACCGTATATTATTATCTACAAACACAAGTATACCTAATCACAATACGCCGTCCGGAGTAAAAAGGTCGAAATTAGCGAACAATGCTGTCATGGCCAGGGTAATAGTTAGCAACGCCGAAAATTACCGCCCCGAGTAACTAATACCCGTGAGACTCAGGTGGCACAACACTGGGGTAGAGGCTTAAACGATTTCCCTTTCCCCTAAAGCGTACCGTGTTATTGCAGTAAAGCCTAGTTTCAGGTTAGAACAACACTTACCTGCTACCGTAATAGTGTTGGGCGTTTTTAGCCGACGTCATCAGTTAAGGATAAGCTTTTTCGCTGTTTTCAGCGCTGTTTTAACAATTGTGTTTTCGTGCGTTGCGCCAAAAGATTTTTTAATTGGAATTTTTGTTGGGTTTTTTCCGTGGAGAGAAATAGGAAAATTAATAGGTACATAACACAACAACATCGCCCCTGTAATAATACTTGAAGCTTTAGGCAGAGGTGTATATCTAATAGTACAGTACATTACGCCAGGAAAATTTGTGTTTTTTTTCAAATTATTACAAAGCATGTAAGAATAATAATGACAATTAAAAAGGATAATATTGGCTTTTTATTGCAAATTTTTATTCGTGTTTACAATTCGTAAAAAAATAAACAAGTTCACCATCAGATTTTCAGTAACATAATGCACCCAAAATTCTATCACGAGTCCCGATTTTACAAAGGCATCCAGACTAGCTAATGTCGGCTACATATCTGGCCGGATCTCACCGGCAGGCTCGCCGGGAGAGGTGCGTAATGCAATGAAGTCCGGTTCCGTCCGGCAGGCAAGTCCATTCCGTGCGGCCGCATCGGCACCGGCTATTAGGTGTTAACTTGGACATGAACAGGAATGCGGTTTGTCTCCGACGTATAGGAACGCACTAATGGACAAGTGTCAGGAGCTGGCTTTAACTCGACGCCGCCAGTCCGGCTTCGATTCGTTAACTTAACGTATCGAATTTGCGCGGAGAGTAATGTCCGGTTTCTAGTTACGGACTGTTATTGGTTGTAACTATGATGTGTGCTTTGGGTAATTTTGTTAAGGTTGGTAGGTAGATGTGTAGAGCGTAGCTTTCTCTTCGTTAGTTAAGGAAAATCGAATAATTGGTGTGGCTTAGGCAAACTTGACGAGGAATGAAAATGTTTCCCGGAACCGTTCTTTGTAAGCAGTGTTCCTAAATACTGAGAACGTAATTCGTTTTTTTTATTAGAAAAAAAAATAGTTTATTTGTCACAGAAACTCGTGCATAAAGAAAAGATAATAAACTCGAGTAGATACGACAATATAACGACACCAAAACAATAACAATACAATAACGAGCACAAAACAGAAATAGTCGGCAGCTGCTGGCTCGTCATGACTGCGACAAGAAGGCTTCCACTCAGCATGATACTGTGCTATGGAGACCCACAGCACAGCGCTGATTTTCAGTGGTCACCCGAAAAAGACGTACGAAAACCAAGTCAGGTTTAAGGAATTATACATAAATATAAAATAAAATAAATAGCACTTATAATATAATGCTACTATACAACCAATAGTATGAATAAAATGATTAAATAAAATATAAATAATTATACTGACTACACTAAGATCGGTGCCTGATGTGTATCGATGACAATATAATATCTTATTATGTCAGCGTTGACCCCATTTCCCTTCAATCCAAGCAAATCCTATCAGGATACTATATGTTTTTATACCAAAATAAAGCAAATCCCCCGAAGAGGAAGACAGACAGAGCTTTCGATGGTCCTTTGTGCAAATCCCATTTCGTGCAGTGTCCGTAGTGAGCGCCCCTGTTTCGGCACCATAAGTCATGGTGGCAAGACACATTGATCCCAGATTTGTCAAGTCCAATACGCTACTAATATTACAGGTGGTTCCGAACGTTGCTTCCTAAGCCTTTGGAAATGGTCCAATCGACTGGACTTTTCTTGGCTCTCGATTCCTTTTCAGAGCATTTGTGTGTTTGGAAAGTTGGTGTGTTTTGTGTTCTTTCAATACTTGCGATATAGAAATGTATGGTGTTTAATAGCACATTGTGTAGTGTGGTTATAATATTTTAATTTATGTCCAATAGTGATTCCGTGTGGTACCGGACTTAAAGTACCATCCCATTTCTTCCCGTGGGTGTCGTAAAAGGCGACTAAGGGACTTACTAGAGAATGGGCAGCAGCGTTCTCTATGTATTTTAACACCATACTGCGATCGCCAACCCGCCTGCCAAGCGTGGCGATGATGGCAAACCCCCCCATTTGGGGGAGGGCTATGTCCAGCAGTGGACGTCTTTCGGCTGAAATAACAATGATGAATGAAAGGGTCGACATGTCTTACGAGGTCGATTATACCCATTACTGGCACAGTCTAGTGAAAAAAACAATAAAACAATTTTCCACATACCTGTTCTTGTCGAACCTCGAGTGTGTTCAAGAGGCTTGTGTCCAGCAGTGCAGCAGCAGATGAATAGTGATTACAGATAATCACTGAAGCCGTATGTCATACATTTTTTTGCTGTTTTTTTACTTGACTCCTCTGTAACCTAGATACTGATGTGGGTGGCTCAAACTTTTGAGTATCAAAACCCAACAGCAAATAATATGGTTTACTTTTGAATCTTACAACAGAATATTCGATAACACAACACCAAGAACAAAGCTCAGTAATATCTACAAATTCCAGGAACCGCATTTAATATCAGAGGTATGGAAGCATTTCACTTAACGCAGTTATGAAATTTCCCCGCTGTATCGACTTTACATTGTGGAAGTCTGTAACAACGCTGCCAATAGGAACTTAAGATATAGCAAAACTATGCAACAATGGACTGAAACCGATTAGTGTTACAGAAACTCGTGTTGGTGACAATGGAGTGTAACTGTATCTGTGTAGATAGTGTTTGGGGGAATTCTATTGAGTTCTAGTGAATCAATACATAGATATTAATAAATAGTTGTCTAACTAGTCATATAGGTGTTGGTCATGTATAAAATACATGTCTAACAGTATGTATGGCATTTTGAGTAGCAATTTGTATTCTGTTTCATATTATTCAAAATCTTTTTGAAAATTCTAAGATATTTTCACATTTACCTCATCGACAATTGACAAACACAAAAATATTTTTATCTATACCCCTTTGCATACCATTTTAGCAAACACGGTTATGTAGCGAAATAGTTTCATTACGACATAAATGTATTATCATGATGTTTGCAGAGGTCTCCCCGGCGTCTCGGCGAACTCGTAGCGATCCGTCGAACATTCCTGCTATATTTCCCGGGTGTAATGCCGAACTTAGGAACAAAGCATCCCTTGTACCGTCTAATGCCGAACATGGGTTAGTGCGTCGGCAGCCGGTTCAAGCCGTCACCGCTTGTACCGCTAGACACACACACAGCTGCACAACTAATTGTTTGTGGGAAGCTAAAACATCGAGTGATCGTTGCTTTGAATACCCGATTGTTTACTTTACTTACCGATAAATATCAAATGCCATGCGTTTTATTTAGTGGGTCTTATTTTTTTCAAAATTGTATTTGTTATCTGAAATATATATGCTTTTACAGTTTTGATGTAAAATATTTCCATTTACATATTTACTCCGGTACAAGCTGTTGTAATTAGGTATTAGACGATACTTCCCTCATATCCTTTTTCAGGAGCCATTATTATGAGTATACGAAAGGTAAAATTTCCGTGCTAACTTGTTGAGCTACGACATAACACCGTAACTTCATTCGTGAAGCGAACTTGTGAAATTTATATTTAAGGCGCTACTAAGTTAAACCCGGCTCGCAAACTCCTCAGTTTTAGAGACAACGGTAGGGAAAACGGGCGACGGAAACGGGACACTTTAGAATTTTAGAAATTTTGCACGGAAAACTTTGTAATTTCACAACGAGCGTTTTGGACTGAGCGGAACATAAATCATTGTACTTATTTGTTTATATAGCGTTAACTTTATCAATCATGACGGAAACGAGCATTTACAGCACTTACATTTTGCTAATCTGACGCACAACTTTCTGTATCCGCTTTTCATGGGCACATCTGGTTTATTTCCTATTTTAAGGCCCATCATATACATAATTACCTAGTAAGCAAAGCCCTTTTAGAATGTTTTTATTGATAAAACTCTTCTTAAATGAGGCCGTCCAGCTCATTGAATAAAACATAGCCAACAATAACAAACCGTCGGTCCAAAAATTTCTAAATGGTTTCAACGATATCTATCCCAGATTTTATGTAAATCAACCCAAAAGCCACAAATTTAATTATTGCCGAACACTATTCACATAAAACGCCGCTTATTCAAAGAGGTTTCAATAAAATAGGCACAATATGAAAATACAATATAACGTGGTAGAATCATAATTTTAGAGGCTCAGGTGGCATAACACTGTGTGGTATTTTACGTAGAGAGCGACCTACTCTCTCGTAAACTGTGGGATTTAGAGCCTAGTTCATACCTAAAACTTTTGTGTTTGTCGTTAACTAAAAATTACTTACAATCTTCAAGTTTTATCATCAAAAGCGGTTTTACGCCGCATATTTACTAGTCTGCATTTGTTTTAATAATATAAATTTTACAAAGACATTAATAAGTTTTCGTCTGAAATCTAATGTTTTGTTTTACTACTTTTAACTTTAAGCTGGGTATTAAAAGTAAAAGTTAGTATAGAAACTTCTTTTTAAAGCCCTAAACCTAAGCCTATAAAGAGGGCTAATTCATTGAGTAGGTAACAAAGAAAGTAGATTTTAAGTTGACAGACGCTTTAAATAAATCAAAGCTTTATGGAATACTAAAGATAATATTATGAGTATCATCGTGCTCGTATTATTTTATTTATTTATTTTTATAAAGGCTTACCAAGTAAACACATACACAGCATTAACATAAATATCTTTTTCGTATTATAGAACTCTTTTATATCTAAATTACAGGAAAGAAATTATCTAACGCAGTAATTTACTAACACATTCAATGTCAGTTCCCTAGACAACAGTCCTGAAGATAATTTATTTAGTGTATAATTATAACATCTTGAGGCACACCGTATTTATTTATTGACTTATGCACAATTTATTACCTTAAGTATACTGTTGACCTTACAAAGAATAGATGGCCTTAAAATTGCATTTAATATGCCATGTGCCCGTTCTAAAAAAATACAAATAAGTGTATATCCCAAGTAGTATCTAAGATACCATTTTTTTTTATCCTTTGCAATTTCTAGTCACATTATTTACTGCCTCTCTGTCGTCATAGTCAACATATAATTTTACTACGAGAAATAACCGATGGAATTCGTTCATTTGTGGTCGTGGTGAACAAGAATGTAAAATAAGGTAAAAAAAGTAAGTTTATTATAGGCTGTTTCAAGGTTATCTATTCTTTACCAGACACCTTGTATAAGGTCGTCAGTTACAGTCACAATACCGGTAGATACTAGTTGGTACTGTATCACAGTGGGATATATCCCCTTACTGATCCTCTGTAATAGTGTTGTGCATAATGACTTTGATATACCAGAGATACCTGATAGTTAATTGATTCAGGCGTGACTTTGCGGAAATCCATTATACAATACAATAGACGACGTATATTTAGTAACCTAATCCGCGTAACTGTTCTTAAAGAGTCATAAAGAACCCTGTAAGAAATCGACACGTGTTTCACCTCTCAACGAGGCATTCTCAGGATGGCTATTGACTTGTTGCAAATCCGGACCCGACGTGTGGACACGTCAAGCGTCGAAAGCAGTGTGAGTCACTTCGCTGAAGTGACTGAAACTGCTCTCGACGCTTGTACGTCGTTTATTGTATTTCAGAGATACCTAATCTACAATAGTACCGAATGGTGCAAGTAAATGTCCTACGGTCTTCTGCTGTGGGGTAAAGCTGCTGATATTCAAAATATATTTGTCCTTCAAAAACGAGCTGTTCGAGCTATTTACCAGCTAGGTGCCAGAGTTTCTTTGAGAGATTTTTTCAAAGATATTGGTATCCTCACGGTGGCATCTCAATTCATCTTCGCCAATATCTTATATATTAGGCAAAATATACACTTATACACTAAAAACAGTGATTTTCACAATGTTAACACTAGAAATAAGGACAAACTACGAGCTCCCTTTCACCGGCTTCATAAGGTTCATAACTCATTTGTTGGGCTTGGTATAACATTTTATAACAAGCTACCCTCTTCTCTGGTAGATTTGCCTTTTAATGCGTTTAAAACGAAAGTAAAATCCAAGTTTTGTTCAAAGGCATACTATTCTATCAACGACTACTTAAATGATAAGAATAGTTGGTCGCTGTGATTAACTCAAGACAATGTTTATGTTCTTTCTCCAGCTTACCTACTGACAAGTTATATGAGTTTATATAATTGTTTATTTTATTTGACTTTATAAGTCAAGTTATTTAAATTTAATTTATTATTGACATAATCTACTCATCACAATGTTTTATTTTTATGAGTTGTATTGCAATATGTGGTTAGCTAGTGACCTCGACAATTGATCATATTATTTATTGTTATTAGTAATTAACTGTTTGTTTATTTATTTTACCTCGATGGTCCTAGTTTATCATTTATAACTTCCAGTTACAAGTATATGTAAGCGGGCACGCCCTTTATGCCTGGGGGGGTTTTATTTAGACATTAA
The DNA here is from genome assembly GCA_947364205.1 of Agrochola lota. Classification (NCBI taxonomy): domain Eukaryota; kingdom Metazoa; phylum Arthropoda; class Insecta; order Lepidoptera; family Noctuidae; genus Agrochola; species Agrochola lota. Next base: position 9,601,782 of record OX376235.1, on the reverse strand, counting down.
GTTCTGTTTACGTATTTTTTTTTTATTTCTGCCTGAGCGTAGCTGTTCTCGATGATTTTGTCTGGTATATTGGCGTGTGCTAGCTAACATATTATGGTTAATAATTTAAATAATGTTTTGTGTTGCGTAATGTAAATTATTTTGAATATATGTATTTAGAATCTTTTTTTTGGTGTTCTTCTAACTGAACAGACAGCTGTGCTGCTGGGGAGTTTGTTGCGCCACTTCTTCTTCCCAGCTAATGCGCTAGGAAGTGGTGAAGGGTGGGCGTTTTGGGGGATTGTCTTATGTAGTCGACGTTCGAAAAGTGTTGATTCTCAGCCTAGTTTGAATAAATGACTTTTGAATTTTGAATTTTTGAATTAAACAACGCGTGAGGCACAGCCCTGCGCAGCACAGAACATTAAATTAGGATTGTATTACTATAGTTACGCTATTATTTGCCTAAGTGCCCCTTTATTGTGAGGAACAACTGCATCTATTTTAATACGACTCAATTTAATTGAAGGGTTTTGTAGTTTATTACTGACTTACATAACATAACATCACACATTTTTTTTAAGAAGCGTTAGTCAGAACTGAACCTATATTCATTGTACACCCATATTTCACCAGACTGATTTATATAAGGTGTAAAAAAAAATACTTTTGAAGTTTTAAGAAGTGCTTTAGTGACCCATCGAACTGAATAACTTTTACTATGGGACCAACTTTGAAAACGCGAAAAAAATATTTCTGTTCCATAGTAAAAATTAATACCTACCTAATATTTTAAACTAGAAGGAACAACCGTTTTTTTTTCGCGATTGTAATGTTGGACCATAGAAAAAGTTACTCAAATAAATCAATAACGTGTGGCGTGTCGTAATATAAAATATATTTCCCTTGTAGGTCAAGGATCTTGAGGGTTCAAGAGAGCGAAAATAAGCGAATGAGCACTAGTCGCAGAATTCCACTATACTTTGTAAGGTCAAATAAAATATTGTAGGTACTTGTGTAAAATCGAATAAATGTGCTCGAAAATATGGTAAATATTATGGAATGTAGAGAGGCTACAACCAAACAACTATTTCTCTTTACAATTTAGTGTAGATGGAATTACCTATAATAATAATTTTAATCTGTGTAGATAACGTAACAATGAACAGTATTGAACCCATGGAAAGAAAAATTACATTGTAATACGGTACCGGCTATCTCAGTCGTTATTTGGATTATAATGGTCATTCTGAATATTAGACACAAATATTCTAAATATTAAGCTAGGTATCTTGTTTATTATTAACTAGCTCTCGCCCGCGGTTTCGCCCACGTGGTGGTCGAAAGTGATCCCACAGGAAGGTCCTACCGGGATAAAAAGTATTTTATATGTTAATCCAGGTTATAAACTGTGTGCCAAATTTCATCCAAACCCGTTCAGCCGTTTTTGCGTGATTGAGGAACAAACATCTCTCTCACATTTATAATATTAGTAGGATATATAATATATAAGTAGGATAGTAGGATTATTTAAAAAGTGTTTATTCACAGAAATAATAATTTTGCAATACATAAATTACCTCTGCCAAACCGCAAAGCAGTTTTTTGGCAGACCGAACTCCTTTTTTTAGCACGTAAACAAAAATGCACGCTGTATGTAACGCTTTTTCATACGCTAAACCATTCACGCATTCTTTAAATATTTATTAATATATCTAAATATATGAGTAAATAAAAGAGAAACTGACATTCTAAATCTATGAGTAACAGAGACTGATTACACAAGTTTTTTAGTTTTAGATATACTCTAGGTGTAGTAAGGTACTCGGCTAATAATATTTACTCTTAACTAGTGCATGCATTTGCTAGTTACAAAATTAATCTAGACACGCGGCAGCATGTCAAGCCAAGTTCAAGTCAAGAACTGGAATGCAACAGCCGTGTTTATTATTATTATTACACGAAACATTTGGTGCCACTTTTGACCCCTTATTAATACTTACACAAAACTGAATTATCTACATACCTACTTAATTAGAAGTCCTGTAATAGCAGATACAATACATTTAACTTCGATAAATGTATGTCGATATATGTTATGTACTCGTAATAACAGGATCACATTGTTCTCATATTTGTGGAAACTGCATCAGAATATTTACGATGCCACAAAAAACGTAAAAAAAAAATGTTCCCTTTAACAAAAAATTTTTTTTTGTTGTATGTATTAAAAGTGTTATCACGTTGTGAATAAATGCTATCTGGATGTTTTGTAGCCTGTAATTTCTGTGCAAACGTACAAAGTCGGGACTCGTAGTCGGGGTAATAGGGCAAATACATAGATTTCCGGGTGATTGCAGACCGTGCGTGACAGAACGACCGACTGAACTCAATCCACAAATATAACTAAATTATATAACGCCATCACTGTTACTTATAGTCTTGCATTGAATATGTTTTTGTCGTCTAGAAGCGTCTCATATACAGCCTAAAGCCACGCGTATTCGTCGGATTGATAGATATTATAAGATATTCAGTGAAACTATAAATATGCTTGAGGCAAAGCTAGAATTAATTACCTAATGAACAGATACTGAGTAGTTAGCACTTAGCCTTACTTGATTCATATTTCATTTGTTCCTGCAATTAACAACATGATATTTATTATTAACTAGCTGCCCGCTCCGGCTTCGCACGGGTAGCATTATGTACTTATCTACGGCGCACCTACCTACCTACATACCCACCTACCCTACCTACTTACCCTACCTACCTACATACCTATCTACATACCCTACCTGCACCTACCTACCTACCTACCTACATACCTAACTACCTACCCACCCTACCTACCTACCCTACCTACCTACCCTACCTACATACCCTACCTACACCTACCTACCTACCTACATACCTACCTACCTATCTACCCTACCTACCTACATACCCTACCTACACCTACCTACCTACCTACATACCTACCTACCTACATACCTACCTACCTATCTACCCTACCTACCTACCTACCCTACCTACCTACCTACCCTACCTACCTACCTACCCTACCTACCTACCTATCCTACTTACCTACCTACCTACATACCTAACAACCTACCCTACTCTGCAAAATTCACATTCATCAAATGCGCTAACTGTCCAACGCGCGAAGTTAAAATAGTCGTTATGTTTTCTGAAATTTTCCAATTTTCTGTGCAATTTTCTTAATTTTTCTTTCCGTAAGAACCTGCTCCTTACAATAACAACCACAACAAAAAAAGAATTATCCAATTTGGTGCAGCCGTTCTCGAGTTTTGCGCTTAGCAACACATTTTACGATTCATTTTGATAGTATAGATACTAGCTTCCGCCCGCGGATACGCCCGCTTGGCTTCGATTGAGTAACAAACATCCAAATATACCAGCTTTCACATTTATAATTTTAGTTAGTTTGTCTGATAGAAAGTGGTCTCTTTAGAATATAGATAGATTACTCAATATTTTAGGTATGCAACTACAAGAAGGTACGCGGAGGGGGTCGACTTGTCGAATTCAGTGGGCGTAATGTAGTCAGAAAATATAAAAGTTACGTGATACAAAGAGAGGCAACTTCTAAGTGAGTATAACTGGAGGTATTAGCGCTGTGCGACCTGAATTGCACTTTATTGTGTCGTAGCAAGAGTCGCTTTTTATTTAAATGATTTTGCGGAGTGACCCGTCTGTACAAATCTGTGGTTGAACTATGTATAACACTACACCATATACAAGTTGTCAATACAGTACTGAACTATTCCACAGATACTTGATGTCTTAATATCCACACATTATCTAGGTTTAAAACAATATCAATAAACCATACAAATATATTCGTCCTATTCCGGGCATCGAACCCTTTGCGCAAAAGACGAAATCTCTGCCAATGCGCCACTTCTGCCTTCAAACAACGATCGAGGAATAAAGTTTCTGATATAACTTAAAGTATATTGATCAATATTACTTACTAGACGTTATCTTTAACTTAACAAGAATCCACTAGCATTGTAGCTCCAGTTTCAGCGACTGTAATTGATAGCATTTGTCTTACTCCAACTAAGCACATTATTTATCTTCTTGGCAATAGTTTCGATAACTATTTCAATTCCAATAACTCTATTGTAAGTGAAGGAGATTCAGTGACTTGCTGCTGAACTTAAGAGCTTAAATTATATACTTATGAGTACATAAATATCGAAGTCAGAGGCAGCGATATTGCGTATGAAATTTAAATAAAGTAAAGGTGTAAGGTTGTCTTTTAAAAGATCGCATTTAACGATAAGATCGCCTATAGGGATGTTGACTGGGAAAGCAAAAACTATTTAGTGCGTCCGTCAGATAATAAAAAAACATTAGACACGTATTTTTTCCTTTATCATATTAATTAAAAATGATTTCGATAAAACGCATTAAATTTGGGGAGTGGGGGCTCGCTGCATCACAATTCAGTATAAAATCTAACGAAGAGTGGCGTCATGTCACATTTTATTATTGATACTCGAAGTATTGCCGTAATCTTTTGATTACGTAATATAAGAAAAATACGTGTCCAATATTTTATAATAATCTACATGAAGGATTTTTTTTTTATTGGTCTACATTTATATCTGTAACTTTTATTGTGTTATTTTATTCTATTCTATACAAAATCTACATTTTCGTGAAGGCAATACATAAAGAGAAGATTGGACTGTCCTCAATTTCCGTCATTAAGACTTGCTTTTATTTTAAGCAAAGTCTGCCATAAAAGCTGTTTCACAGTTGCTGTTGTCAAGCTGAAAAGACCAGAATCGATTGTTAGTCGAACAATAGTTGGTTGACAGTTTAAAATGTACAAGCTTCAATAGTGCTCCACACGTACGGCTCAATTAAACTGTCGTTTCGTGAACAAAATATAGTTCCCCAAACAGTTCGGATCGTCAGCGAGGGCTCCGACTACTGACAGAACTAATCCGGGATTCAGGAATGAAGTGTTTGTTAACTTTAATTTACTACATGCTTTCGCACTGTTGCAACAAAAAACTTTTTATGGAACATAGATGAGAACCTAAAATATTATTTTTTATTAACGCAAAAAATAAATTATACCTACGGCACAAGGAAATATACGTTATGCGGCATACATCTAAAAATTATGTTCGTTGGTAAGCGCATAACTTGAGAACGGCGGTACCGATTTGCCTATTTATTGTTTTAAAATGTTCGTAATAGTCCGAATCAGGTTCTTACTGAAGAAAAATTTGAAAAGTTGCCGCGAAAATTTGAGAAATTGGGAAATACTGAAGCTTCTTTTTTGTATGAATTATTTATATTTGGACAGGACAACGCGTAACGTCTGTTGGGACAGCTAGTCTGTATCTATTTAAATACATATTATTATAAAACAAAGTCGCGTTTCATGTTTGTCTGTGTGACTACGTTTTTCGTCTAAATTACGCTACGAATTTATTACGGCTTTCACTATCATTTAGAGAATTAATTTTGGAAGATCATGTGTCCATAGCATAATCAGCTAACAATGCTTCCCACTGCTAGTACCCAGGCCTCCTCTCTTCGAGAGAGAGTGGGTCGTAATCCACCACGCGGGCCCTGTGCGGGTTGGTAGATGTCACATGTCTTCGATTTTTTTTGGTTCTAGGACATGCCGGTTTCCTCACGATGTTTTCTTTCACCGTTTGAGAGCAATGATGATGATATAATTTTCAGAAAGTAAAGCGCCCGTCTGGGTTTGAACCTACGACCTAGTCGCGGCTGTTACTGGCCACCACTGCTCTCATGTGTATAATACATTAATATTAAACTTGCCTATAACAAAGAAATATCGATATTTTGTCAAGTTAGAAAGCCGTACGAAGTAGGGGCGGGTTAGTGTTCTAATAAACGAAACCCCAAAAAAAAATCCTAGCTGTACTTCCTAGGTTTAGACTTTTTTTATTAGATCTTATAGCGCAAGGGCGACGACCTCTATTGTCTTTGGAGGCGGAGGCACACATTGAGGTTTATTGCACTATCTTGTAGTAGTAGTGGTACTTAGTATTAGAACTTACCACATCACGCGCGTATTTCCCGAAGGGTTAGGCAGAAGTGTACGTAATAGTACACCCATATTTCGCCAGTTATGTTTAAGTTCCATGTAACAGGGGGCGAGCCTATTGCCATCAACCGAGCACAAATGCAAACTCCGGGCTGCTACTGAGAAATTCCTGATGGAAAATCCGAATTAAATTTTGCTCGACCTGGGAATCGAACCCAGGACCTCATGATAGACTAGATCGGCCCAACGAAGCAGTCTACTAGCTTAGAACTTACCGAAATATAAGTTTTGCCTTGAATTGACTTTGGAGAATCATTTTATTACTCAACTAAGGCAAAGTCAGAAGAAAGGGTTATGAGTTTAGCAGTCTATGTATGTATGTATGTAAGTATGTATGTGTATGTTTGTATTTACGTGTGTTCCACCATAGCGCCTAAACTACTGAACCGATTTTGATGAATGAGGTATCAATCGTTTCGTAATAATGGTTCGTGTGACACAGGCTATTTAAATTCTCCTCAAATTTAATATGGTGGACTTAACAAGAAAATTTCTGACTTCAGAACAAAGAATTGAGACAATCATGACATCTTTGGTATCAAAAGAAAGGTCTTGACGAGCACATTACAAGCAGTTAGTATAAATATCGTATTGTCTAGTGAGACTGCTCTACGTACGGCGCGGCTGTAAAATTAAAACCTATTATACAAAAAAAACCTGATTATAAAAACCGGCCAAGTGCGTGTCGGCCCACGTACAATGAAGGGTTCCGTAGTTGGGATGAACTTATCCCAAGAACAAAATTAACATTGTAGTTCAAAAACATGTTCTCCCAAACGGAATGTATGGGAGATCGTGTTTTTCAAACTGCAAATTTAAGTTGGTGGATTATTACTCGTTAACCTTTACAGCCTACTTAGCTTAGCTGATAGCTTTCCTTTTAATTTCGTTATATGTATACTACTGCTGTGAATTGTTTAACAAATCCAAGTACAACCATTTAGCTGGCAGGGGGTCGGGACACTTGACTCTAACAAAAAATTGCAGTTAAAAGCTTAATATTTCGCAAACGGATCCCTGAATCCAAAAATGGTTCTCATAAACTCACAATATTTTTGAACGAACCTTTCTTAGAACCCCACATCATGGGATGGATGAGAAAAAAAACATACCCACTTTACGTATAGGGGAGGTAGCCAAAAAAAATATTTTTCTTTATTTTATTTTGCCTCTTTGTCGGCGTGATTAATATGTATGCCAAATTACAGCTTTCCAATACTAGCCGTCTGTGAGCTAAGCCGCGGAAAGACAGACAGACAGACGGACATGGCGAAACTATAAGGGTTTCTTGTATACTACGGAGCCCTAAAAATGATACCATCGCGCAGCTAATTAAATCTTATTAATATCAAGCGATAGACGGTAAAGTATTATAATATTTTATTTAGGTCAGCAAGTGAACATTGCATTCGTACTTATCAAATAAGTAGTAACAGGCACCAAAATATATTTCAGCACTTTACCTAGGATTTAATTTAAATTCAAGTTTTACAAACACCAACTTTATAGCAAGTTTCTACTTAGTTGCTAATTTAATTTTTCATTCGTGAATCACAAACGGCCCGGTCGTGGGCTTTACGTTTATGGCCGCCCTATCCTAGGTTAAATCTCATTTTCGGCTACCTAGCGAATGTAAAATTATATTGGAGTCAATTTTGTTTAATACCTGAGGGGGTTTCTCTCTAGAGGTTAATTGGTTCACGCCGGGAAACTTCACAAGCCATATGTGGTTTTCTGGATTTGCCTACCCGAACGAATTTAGTAAGCAGGTGGGTCGGCCGCCGCAGTTCACCCAATTTCTGTGCCTTTATACTGCAACATGATATTATGTAACATTAACTCGAATTGATTCCATGTTCAGTTACTTTGTTAGCTAAATTAGGTAGAGTTTCGGTCTGTGGATTTGTATAGATATTCGGCTTTTAGGTAATCATACGTAACCAGTGTCGCCAATCGAATGTAATTATATAGTATAGCTAAGGGATGTAAAGGTATCCAATATAGGAATATAGCTATTTCGGAGAAGTGCTTCAAGAATGGATATAATTTGATCTTAGTCTTCTAAGTGCCTTTACGAGTTTAGGCCACCTAGTACCTAATTCAATTTGTGATTGTAACACTAATACTACTGGATTGTCGGGAGGAAATGAAAAACATTTCACGGGATAGTTCCTCAACACTATTATTTTATTATAACCTTCTATATATGAGTGTTTGCAAATTCTGGGTCTAAGCGAAGTCGTAATTTAATTTAGAGTTACGCAACGAGTTGGTAGGGTTGTTGTAACTATTCTGTGATGTTTTGATTACAATTAAAGTGTAGCTCGTCCTCTGAGCGCAACTTAATTGGTCCACGTAGTCGAACTTTGAAGCCGCATGCGGTCGCTCCTCTAAAAACACTTTAATCAGGTGTAACTTGCAAGAATTAACTAGTCAACTTCAGCCATAGAGAACCAATTTAGTAACTTTACTACTCAGAATGATAAATGTATTTTTATCTCGCGTACAAATGATACATCGTTTTATTTTACAAAAAATCCTCAACGGATTTAAAATGTGTCTGTAAGCCGATTTTCAGGTGTATTCGAAGATATATTGCCTGCTGTCTTCTCAAAATTACTCAATTGAAGAAGCCATCAATACTTATCGGATAACCATTTTTAAATCCATGGCTTTGAATCTCTTTGTGCTTTGAAGTTGACACAGTAAATAAAATAGATAAGTTTGAAATAGGTTTTTTTAATTAAATCTGAAAACTTATCTAAAGTGCAAATAATTTTTTTTGAACATTCTTTTTAAAATACTTAGGTAATTAAATCTGCCTAGCCTTTTTGTGATTTTGTGTTCAATTGTACATTTGGTGAGTTGCGCATCTGGTAAGTTGCGAATTTGGTTAGTTGAGAATCTGGTGAGTTGAGAATCTGGTGACTTGCTAATAAGCGTTTCCCAACTATGTTGGGGTCGACTTCCAGTCTAACCGGATGCAGCTGTATACCAGTATTTTACATGGAGTGACTGCCTATCTGACCTCCACAACCCAGTATCTGGGTAATACGATATCCCTTGGTAAGACTTGTTGTCAGACTTTTGGGCTTTAGACGACCCGTGACGACTGTCAAAGATCCACGAATGACAACCGGGACCGACGGGCTTGACGTGCTTTGCTTGTAGAGATCGTCACCCATCCACGGACTAACCCCGGCAAGCGTAGCTTAACCTGATGGATCGACCCGTGCGGCTATTATTACTTGGCCACGAGCTCCTCACCTCGACCACCGACACCTCGCTCCTCCTTAAAAGACTTAAAAGAGCTGAACGGAAAAGTCACTTTGAAAGACAGAATTTTGTTACACGTCGAAAAGTTGAATCGAAAATAAGATATAAATTGTTATTAGTTTAACAAAGTTAATTCTGACTTTAAGTCTCAAGTCTGCATTTAGGGCTAAACAAGAACGCTTTTCATTTTCGCACTTGCAGTGGGGCCGCCCCACTTTGCGTCGTGGACTCTCGACGTCAAGTTCCACAAAAGTTTTGAATAAAGACAACGGCATTTGCATTGTGCTTTTTTGGTACGGAACTTTGTGACTCCCTTTCTAAGAATACGATTTCGTTATGAATTTATCGCTCAATTGATGCTGTTTTTGCGTTTATGTTTGGTGGTTGTTAGACTCATCTCTGGTTTATTTATTTTTGTGTAGTATTCTAAAAAACAATTTTTTTCTTCTTATAGATAGGATATCTAGTTTGACCAGTTCGCATAATCGTCTAAATTACCTTGGTATTTTAATACTTAATTTAAACTAGGACTTCACAGTTGCTGTCTTTTCTGAAAATATCTTCCTGTCTGTTCCCGACATGAATAAAATAAACATTAATATATTCCCAAAGAGTAACGTTAAACCATTCGTGTAGAATATTTATTCATCATTAATTTAAACCAACTTTGTATGTATCACATCACCATTCATTAATCATATAAAACGAATGTAAATTAATTAAATCAATGTATTTTAAATGCGTCCATAAAATAAATCTGTACAGCTACTTAGTAGTATAATTCCTGGTCGGGAACAAAAACGAATATGAATAAAAATAATCACTTAAAACTTTTCGGGTACGGTCTGTCACAGGCCTTTTCGGTCAATTAAAAGAGCGCTGAATTTTGAATTCCGTCGTTAGAAATTTTAGGGTGGGTAATCGAGTAATCCAACTGTTAAACACGCATGAGGGGATTAAAGCCTATTATGTACCGACGAGTGGTCGTCGTTGACTTGCTTTCGGTAATGTTTTATACTCTGTTGGGTGTACGGTCAACATATTGGTTTACATTTTGATATATTGAGATTAATTGCTAAAGCAGAGAATTTACCTGAATACTTTCGCTGTAAGTGTTCTATTGTGTTATATTATTTTTCAAAGTATGAGGCTAGTATATTTTCTATACCTTTTTAAAAGTTAAATGGTCACTTATTTTCTTCTCTGTCGGTACTGCTGCGGGGTGTTTGATCGCATTGGGCGGATGTGAGCAGTCCACAATGAGTTGTGGCACCACGGCACAATTTGTTTCCGTACAGATGACAAGCCGTGCGCCTCGCTATCCAACTTGACAGGCTCCTTTTAACCAACTAAATGAAATTTAGCTTTGTTAATGTTAAATTCGGTTCTTATTTATAACAAATTTTGTGTTTTGGTTTGTTATTGTTATGAAACTGTTTATGGTACGTTTTAAAATACTAAGTAGAAAATAGTTGATATTCTAAAGAGATTTACAGTAAACAGTAGTTTACTACATATAACCTTATCCTTTGGTATACGTATAATGAAATAACAGCTTGTTCTTATCAAAACGTTTGTAAATTGATTAATAACGTAGATACTTCATTCCAGTAGGTACTCGTTCGCTGTTTTAGCGCTCAACATTATTGTCAGTCTCATCAATAGGATCGATGTGCCAGCGAGACGAAGACTCGAGTCACATCACTAACGAACCGTGGACTTACCTACGCTTGTCAGCTCTTAACGAGCCACCAAACACTGTGTGCATCACTGCCTCCTATACCTCACTGTCAAATATTAACGAACTTCTGGAAAAACTTGACAAACGATCCGATATCCGTGCAAAAGTAAAAGTATTCCTTTAATGGACAGCAACTTGTTTTTCGTATCAATAAAGTGTTGGCCGCTCAAACACGCCGCTTTTTTTGGCCAACCGCTAATCCCGTTTCCTTTCTTCCACTATATCAAATGCCCATTGAGTTAATGACTGCGCGGTCGTCGCCCCTCTCAGCTTACTTGTACTAGCTATATATTTACATATTTCTTTCAACCAACATTCTTTGTCACTGAAACCAGTAAAGACAATATCAAAAGCTTTTGTTTTCTTTCAAAAGTATACAAAGAAAAGCTGAATAAATTGCTTATCAGTTTTTATAAACTATCTTGAGAGACTTTATTATTTCCTCTCAACCTAGTCCATTGTGCTATTGCTTTTTTCTGTTAACGTTTACTGCTATGCCGAGAGTAGAATTTAATTAAAATCATGCAAATATACACCTTTACTGTTACCATGGAACTCCTCGCGAGTTCCTTTTGAGAAGAGAGTTTTTATTAAAATACTTGGTGAAGCTGCGCAGTTTGAATGTGACAAACATTGGTCATAATATCGTTCCGTATTGTCTCAAGTTAAATGAGGGTTTTGTGAAGTCGTTTTGTAAGCTATCAAGCCAAGATTGCCGCGTAGACTTGATCACAATTAGTTTTTAAAGTTTAGCTTGCATGGTATTGGAAGTAGGTATTCTTCGGTCAGGTAAGATCATTAACGTCGCTTTGCGGATTTAAATCAGTGAAAACTGTAATCTTTGCACATATTCTATGAACGTAGGTAGGTACTCTATGTAGGCAAAGTCGATGAATAAATATATTGTGCACCTTCAGGTGAATTTGAAAGTTGACAAGCACTTGCTATAAGGAAAAGGAATTGGTTTGAAAATAAATTTCTTCACACTTTCGCTACTTGACTTACCTCTCAGTAAATTAGAATCCCATCAAAAAAACGCAACGCAGTTCTTCTACCGTAAAAAGATGTGAGATCTAATGTAAAACCAAGTCTATTAATTTATTCAGTACCTATCTATTTGTCGTCTATACGTATATTTGTTTAATAAATAGAATGACTTAACCATCGCACGGCAACATAATCACATAAGAATAATCTACTATTTTAAATGTTCCTAATTAAATAAAGCGCAGCGCTAATATAAGGTAAATTTTGTTATATGTATGTAGACTGTAGATTCTATTGCCGTGTGTTGCTTCTGGCTTTATCCACAACGCAGTTAAAGGGGATCGAAAATGTCCTGAATGGCTTCGAGAAAAGATGGTACGGCTGTGCCTTTGTGTTTGTTTTGCTCGACTTGGCAGGGGCACTACCGTGCCCCCCGATTCAGATAGTTATTTTGTAATAAGTACTTTGAGCATGGTGCGCGTATAATGCTTTATCAAAATATATTGTGCTTAACTTACTAAAGACGTTAGAATGATAAACAAAAAAAAACCCGGTCAAGTGCGAACTTGCCTTGCGTGATTAATTCTCGTTCGTTAAAGCCCCATAGTTTTAATACAGTTACCGCTTGTTGCATATTAAAGGAATTTACAAATTGTTTACTAACTATTAATGAAGTTTGTAAACAAAACGTCCTTGTATTTAAAACTGTATTCATTATGAAACATTTAAGTTTCTTTCTTTACCTTTTTAATTGTCAAGGTGTTTCTCAAAAAACTTCCAAGCATTTGAATGGAATCTGTATTCTTGGATAGGTAAGGGATACCAAGAATTCTTAGAAATTTTTGTAACGTCTTATGTTCCCATTTTTTCAGCTTTTGACCCCCAACGCAAAAAGGGGGGTGTTATAAATTTGACCGCTATGTGTGTGTGTCTGTGGTACCGTAGCTCTTAAACGGGTGAACCGATTTGAATGCGGTTTAAAAAAAATTGAAAGCAGGTTTTCTAGCGATATGGTTCTTACATATGTTTTATCAAAATCGGTTAAGCCGTTTGAAGATTATCAGCTCTTTTCTAGTTGATGAATGCATGTGAGCGTCTTTCACAGGCATGATCGATTTGAAAAATTATGATTTGGTTTAAGTTACTTCAATGATATTAGAAGAACCTAACTTAAGTAACCTTATACTGATGCTGGAGCATCACCTGGAATTTGCAGGATACCCAACTTCCTTACCCACTTACAGCACAGGTATCGTGTTTGGGCTCATTGGGATGGTCTTAATTAATAGGATAGATAGATGATGAACGGGGTCTGGTGATGGAGTAGGAAAGAGAAATGTGGAAATGTTTGTGTTGGGGGTTTTTTAAATTTAATATAATTTCAGTTGTCAGGATATCTCAGAGAAGAGGTTTCTAATGAAAGACAAAACATAAGCCAGTTATATAAATAAAGAGAATTTTTTCAAACCGATTATAAAAACACTACCTACCTACCTACCTATATCTATTTAGTTAAACCCCACTATCCCACTGTTAGTTTTCGGCTTTCTGACTCTCTTACTACACCAAGCCTTACCAGTCTTTTATCTCTATCCTGACGATAAAATATACCATATTCTATTCAGTTTAAACGAAATTAATGTTTAACATTAAAAGTACCAGCAACTCATCAGTTAAAGTTGAACGCTTGCCAAAAAAGGGCCGAGGCCCCGGACTAGACAGTAAGTTGATTACATGAAGGTTTTTGTTCCGTTTAGGAACATAAAAGGTCTTTTAAATAAATACAAAACAAAGCGATAGTGTTCCGAAACTAAAAATATATAAAAAGATGGCGTATTTTTTCAAGCTTTTATTTAACTTGCCCTGTCAGTTTGTTAGTATGTATGGGTCAAATCTTGCAAACTGAATTACAACCACTTCCTCTTATCCTACGGAGTCGATATCTTAAATGTTGATTCTGTTTGGAAGACAACGCATTTTTATGATGTATGACCTGATTCTACTCCCAGGATTGGCTGCAGACATGACATTTTATACACGCATTCAATTATAATAGCCCGTTCGAAAAGTTCACCATTTTTTACTAAAATTGTATTCATAAATGTACGTTCTAAACGTATTCCATGATGAAAAAGTGAGCATAATTAATTACATTACGCGTGTAACACATCTCATTATCTTTCCACGTTATTAATTTGAATCATTAGTGCAATTAGGACGAAAGCTATAAAGTTACGCTTACAACATAAAATGGAGTCACGCGAAAACTTCCCCAACTGGGATTGGCTTTAATATTGTTTCACCTGTTCTGCATATTAATTTGCAGTGAAAATAGTGTACTATTCGTAATTATTTATTCTGCAACGAATATAATATTTATTAAATGAGATTTGGTGGTCAGGGACCTAAATTTGTTATTTCGTTTCGCGTCGATACACGGATTTACTTTCTGTGTCGCACCAAATTGACTGATTTTATTTTGTGTTTGTGGCGGATTGTAATTTATTGTTATAGCTCAAGCTCCTGTTAAAGAGTCTCCAATGTTGTTATTGATTTATGTACCTACACAAATATGCCACTAGGATGATAAATAAGGCAAAGTAAGATAGTTGTCTGTTGAATATGGTCAGTTCTGTGCTATGTCAGTCTTCAATATAACCTCATCTCAGTAAAAACTGTTCGATCTAAAATCTAAAGCACAGCAAAACCCACAGTGCAATAAATCCAATCTACCCAAAACAGACGTAGCCACTAAATCACATCATCTATCCAGATTGTCGGCTGTAACGCGACGCAGAACAAAGGTGGCAGGCTGAATAAAGTCCAGTCACGTGGACCCTCACCTCCGGGAGTGCGGCGAAGGTCCCTTGCGGCGCCGTTGACCGATTTCCACTCCTCACACGAGACTCACTCGAATTGAATAATCGATTCAAGACACCGTGCCAAACGTGATATTTTGAATCGGTTTCAAATCGATCTCGATTTGCGCTAACATTTTATTTTCAACGTTGTTCCAAAGCAAAACTCTGAATAAATTTTAAACAGGTTCTTCACTTATACTTGTGGCAGTAATCTCTTCATTATTTTCCATCTTCAAACATTAAGTGTGCAACAATTTAGTCCGTAATTAGGTGAGCAATAGGGAGACGCTTCTATTCATTTTAGAGACACTTACCAAGATTTAGCGTAAAAGCAAAGCTGTTTGAGAGTTGAACATCTTCGCATATCTTTTACTGCCACCTAAAATCTAAAGTAACGATGCTCATTTCGCATAGATAAAATGCGCGTTTTATACAAAGAGTATATACGCTTTATTGTTTAAAACCATAAACTTTTAGTTTAAAACGAATGTTTATGGACAGAAAGTATTCTACGTTTGAAATATGGCTTTAATTTCACATCGCACTGGATTTTAAATAATATTATTTTATGTGATATCGTTAAAGAATAATAAACTGTGAGATGGAATCGGATATTTTATTTTCGTGAACAAAATATCTGCAGTTTGACAGGTATTGGGTTGGTTTTCAGGTTTTCAGTGGGATCGCGTGATCGAAGCCGTTTCATTCGCCACCCCGATACATGTGCCGACCCGCCTAATATAGGCACTATGTAATAAGCACCTTTGTTTTGCTTCGCTTAGGTCAATAGTTCGGCGTCCTGAAATGCTAGATGTTTTGAATATCTGCCGGTTGACTAGGGATTGCTTGCGGAAGGTTTCTTATTGAGACTTGTTCGTGCCAGCAAGTTTGAAGGTTTTTTACATTTTAGAATAACAATATTGGCAAAAGTCAATTTAAAGCCTCGGATTTCTTCTGTGTGCTTATAGAGTTGTTGATACATATAAACATATTAGAAGTGTGACCGTATGGATTGAGGAGCCATGTCTCGTATTTAAACGCGGGTACTACCAATATTTAGTAGTAAATTAGCCGTTTTTGTAGGCCCAATCCTGGAATTTGTAGTAAAACCCTTAAAAAGTTACAGGACATTTAAGGTGGCTCCTTAATTCAGACGTCTGAATTGAGGAGCCACCTTAGAACTCGAAATCCAGCCGACGGATATTTTTGAAAATTTGGTAGGATTTAGTAATATTTATGCCCGCGTTTAAATATGAGACATGGCTCCTCAATCCATACGGACACTTAGAAGTTTATTAACAGTTGTCTGCAGCCCTGCGATTATACCTACTGAAGATTGTGGAGTGCATAAACTAACCAATAAATAAATATTTTTTGTAAATTCATGTTCCCAGTTCACATTAAATCTTAGATATCACTCACACCTTTCGTGGTAACCTTTCACTTATACAATTTTATTTAGTAGGTATAATGGTAATATCTATTTATTTAGAATTTTGTTTTCTAACTGTATTTTATGTTTTCATAAGTTTCTTCTAGATAATTACGCTGTTGTTTTGTGGTGATTGCTGTGTAGGCCTAAAATAGGTACGAGTATATACGTACATACCCAGTACTTTTAGTCTTTTTTTTTGGAAGATAGTCAATGATACTGCTGCGTTTTAAGGTAAAATAAATGTATTTAACGGACCAAAGGTTGTAAATATAAAGGAGCGAGGGAGCACACGCGATGACCGCTAATCGAGTACTGATTGCTCAGTGGATATTAATTAATTAAGTTATGTAAAAATGCTTAGTCGTCGGTAGTGTATGGTTTCACCGTACAGTTTTATTTTTATGTATGTACTGCTGTTGGTGTACCAAATAAATAAATAAATAAAATTGTCCTCTAGCAACTAATACCTACATCCTACTACTCACACATTTAGTTGTTCCTGATTCGTTTCCGATGTATTAGTTACTCATTCCATTTGTCATAAAATGCGTTTTAAAAATTAATGTTACTCTGTTGTAGAATTTAACATGCAACACAAAGAACGTCTTAAATAAATTTTGCTATTTAATTCCGTGGATATAAAACATGTAAGAGGTATAATATAAGGATTTTGTTGGTGTTTTACCCTCGGATAGCAGTAAACGTCGGTATTAAACGAGAGTTAGTACACATATGAAGTAAATATACAAGATAAAGTAAATATATTGTACAAAAAACTTAAATGAATGTAGCTATAAGACAGCCTCGTTTGTCTAATAGTCGCAAGGAATAAAATAGAATAGAATAGTTCTTTATTTGCACAGAAAATAGTACAAGTTACAGATGTTAAGTTTAAAATTATCCTTATACTAACTACCTTAACTAAGGCATACAAACAGTTTAAGCTATAATAATAAAGACGCAATTAATATACCTATATTATTAACATATATTTGCACATATATTGTATAATTATCACTTGCTTCAAAAACGGTGAAGGAATACGTCGTGTGAAAACCGGCACGCCTTATTTTTTTCTTTTTGAGGGTGGGAAATTATCAAATAACTTCTCCCGCTCTGGGCGGAGCGGGAGGGTGTGTCAAACTTTTACTGACTAAAACTCACCCGTGTTCCTTCCGTTGCCTGTGTGGCGGGGCCGCGATATCCCTTTCGGACAAACTCGCAACCCTGGCAGGCATTGGCCCTTACGGACCCCGTCAGTTGGTGCTGACACCTCTTTGAGGCGCGCGTGGAACACAACGCGCCGTCGACCCGGGCCTGGTCCATATCGGACGGCGAGCTACCCACTGCTCACCGTCCGCAAGCCCGCGCCTACGATGGCCGGAAATCGGCTCGTGACTTCCGACGCCCGGGGAGTCTCCTGCGGTGACTAGGGGCGCCATGGCGCGCATCTTGCCTCTCCCTCGCGCGCTCCGCCTCCTCCTTCGCGAGCATTACTGCTTCGCAAAAGGAAGTGACGGCCTCCCATGCACTCTCGCTCCAGACCATGGCCTGAACCAGGGCCGGACGCGAGAGATCGCCGCCGCCGATCGCCACCGCCGACCGTCTCCGCGAGGACACGGCGGTGCCCCGCCCAAGCCGGGCAGACTTCCACCGTATGCTCCACCGTATCCTCCGGAAACTGGCATGCCTGAGAGATATTTTTCGACAGCATGTGAAGCCACGTCAGAGGCCCATGGGCGGTTTTAAAACTCTGACACTTGGCTAGTCAATAACCACACGAAAACAAGAAGATTAACACATTCAATCAAATCAATACAAATTTACCCAGACTGAGGAACTAAGGATTTAGGTTTAGGAAGACTGCTTAGGATGGAGATGGAGTCTTGGTTTAGATCCCAGGTCGGTTTTTCAATGAGGATTTTTTTTATTAGCCGTCCGGAATGTAGGTTTGTGTCCGATTTATGGCAATAGGGTTACCCCTTTTACATGGCACTTAAACAGTCACCAGTCACATAAAGTTAGCCTTTGTGCTGCTGTAAAATATCTGTGTTTAGCTATAGGTAATGTTTAGCGGTAAACGTATTATTATATTGATGAAAGAGTACCAACTATTTAGATAAGATATGAAATTATGGGAGCTACATCTGCCAAAAAACTGCTTTGCAGTTTGCCAGAAGTAAACTTTATTGTAAAATTAGGATGTCACCACAAATAAACGCTTTTTTTTCTTTTTATTTTCTTTTCGTTATTGTCGAAATGTGGGGAATACAGGTTTGATGTAATGTATGTAGCAATTCCATAAATTATGTCGTCAGTGGCACGTGAATTTATAATTAGGTTCATCGTTAATAACCAGTAATTAACTAGCCTGATCGAAGTGATAGGTCGTTTGAATCGCTCCACTTAAATCCAATAAATACCACCTCATTAACCCTTTGTAATTATGTCTTTCCTAAACTAAACTAATCAATATTAATTTGATGTCTAGACGGGAAACATGATTATCCATAAGCATAATTGTTATCTTAGATAACAACTTGTGATTGATTTGATTGCCTTGGCAGATCATAAAAATACAAATTAAATTAAAATCCTTTAATATTTCCTATTTCTTTCCTATCGTGCTTTAATTTTACAGTACCTGGTCGACCGAGCTCTGCTCAGGTGAAAATAGAGAATGCTCATTTAATAGTATAGGAAAGTTCATACTAATTCCATGCTGCCACGATAGTAGGGTACATACTTACTAATGCCATGCTGCCATGTCATTATTCTATGGTAGCCATCTTGTTCTAAACTTTGGGCGACCGAGCTCTGCTCGGGTGAAAATACGGAGAAAACGAATTTTCCCAGATATGAGACCTAGCTAGATCAATTTTTCGCCCCGATAAACCTCTATATTGCAACTTTAATCGAAATCGTTAGAGTCGTTTTCGAGAACGTGATTACAAATATATACAGGGTGGCAGGGCATCGACGTGGAAACTGTTACCATGGATTTAGAACATGATTCTGAACACCCATGGGTTGAAATATTCGTCGGTTATTAAAAAAAATGTCCTGTTTCATAGAAAATTGCAATACCTACGCGGTCAAAATGTATGGAACAGCTGTTTGGTTTTTTAATAACCGACGAAAAATTTCAACGCAGGGGGGACCAGAATCATGATTGTACTGAATCCACGGTAACAGTTTTCGTGTCGATGTCCCTACAAATATTGCTCATTTAATAATATAGGATAAAACATTCCTGCAATAATGTTTGAGGGTGTTTCAGTTATAAACCCGTTCAGCACGTTTACGAACAACAACAAGAGCTTATCCATTCACGTTCTCTCACGAGAACAAAAATATGAACAACACAAGTGTATTATAAAATTATTTGTGTGCGTTTCATCACGTGCCGCCAAGCGTTTCGTGGCGCCGCCTCTTCCGACGGAAACGGCGCGAATTATCATAATGCATGCCTCGTCTCGGCGGTTTGAGCTTCACGCAATAACGGATACCTGAAAAACGCGATTTGTGAGTAAGACATATTGACGGAATGACGTGACTTATTGTTATAATTTGAGAGCATTTCTTTATATTCCGAGTGAGCGTGAAATGGTTTTAAGATTTAAATGTTGAGCGCAAGTATAGGCTAGGTATCCACTTTCATACGTCATCTATTTGCTCTTTTGATTGTTACAATGTGGTGATGCGTAGATGTAAAGCTACGCGCTGCTACGCCGTAGCAGATATGGTACGCGATTATTATGTAAAATAAAATAATACTTAATTAATTATTAACAGTCAAGTCAAAATAAAGACTTATAAGTGGAAGTATCTGCTACGGTGTAGTAGCGTAGCTTTACCTATCTTTAGCTTTATCTACGCATCAGATAAATCGTAGCAATCAAAAGAGCATTTATGTGCCGTATGAAAGTGGATACCTAGCCCATACTTGCGCTCAACATTTAAATCTTAAAACCATTTCACGCTCACTAGGAATATAAAGAAATGCTCTCCCGCTAAGTATCCACTTTCATACGTCATCTATTTGCTACGATGTACCTGATGCGTATATGTTAAGCTACGCTACTACGCCGCAGCAGCTATGCTACGCGATTATCATGCAAAATAAAATTAATACTTAATTAATTATTAACAGTCAAGTCTACATAAATACTTTAAGCGGAAATATTCATCCGGTAACAGGAAGTCATCATCATCTGCTTTGCCTTTTCCCAACTATGTTGGGGTTGGCTTCCAGTCTAACTGGATGCAGCTGATTACCAGTATTTTACATGGAGCGACTGCCTATCTGACTTCCACAACCCAGTTACTGGGTAATACGATAACCCTTGGTAAGACTGGTTGTCAGACTTTCGGGCTTCTGACGACTCGTAACGACTATCAAAGACCCACGAATGACAGCCGGGACCAACGGCTTAACGTGCTTTCCCATCCACGGACCTTACTTAACCTGATGGATCGACCCATGCGGCTTTTATTACTTAGCCACAAGCTAATTGAAAGCTTCCTGTTACTTCCGATAGCGGGAAGTACTGAAGTAAAAAGTTATTTCAGGAAAAGTATTTTTTTTACCTTGTTATTAGTATCGTGAATAACGATAGGAAGTAAAGTGATATTTACTTGAATACCTCAACAAGACAAGCAAGGAAGTTTTACTCTTCATAATACAAGTGTTCTACATAACAATTAAAAGTGAAGATACCACAATGTACATATAGGGTGTTCACAACTCGGGTCGTGAGCTCCAACTTTAACTTGGTAAGTTATTATGCTTGTTATATCCTAGCCAAGTACATTAGGCTTAGTTCAAGGAGTTAACAATAACATAAATTGTTACATTAATATTATGAACTAAACTACTAGTTATGTGGATGTTTTTATTGTTTACAGTTACGAATTATATTTTACTGTGTTAGTGTGTGATACGGGATGTTTAGACTGTTTTGTTTATTATTTTTCCAGGTTGTAATTGTATGATCTCTAATGGTTTGGAAAATTTCCAGTTGTAGTAGGTAACTTTGTCTTTCAATGGTATTGTTGTCTCAACCATGCATCAGTTCTCGTTTGTCTACGTCTTTAACCTAAAGCGAAGAATTAATATTCTGGCAATCCGCTGAGAGTAATCGTCTGTGCTTTTTAGGTCCAAGTTACATGGAATTATTTGAAACGTTGGCCTCATCTTTTATCAACCGTTTAGAAGATCACCCCTCAAATAAGAACTTATGAAGTTACATACGAAAATGAGAAATACACGTATGCACAAATTGTCAGGTACTAAATTCCTTATCCAATACAATTTTCGCCAGTGGTGATGTGATAGAGAAGCCCTTTGTAACCAACAATCGAGTTTTGTCTTCCCTTATTAGATTGATTCCCTTATCCAACACGTATGTTTACGCGTAACTAAATTGCCAAAAGAAATTTCGTGCACCTAACAGTTTGTAGACATGTATAAATGTACAAAAGGAAAAACACGGAGCCCCAATTAAGTTTGTCGAGATAAATGTTGGCCCTAAACAGTAACACAAAATAGATATAAACAGAAGGTCGGGTCCATACGGCGAGCGTCAATGCACACATAGACACGCTTCACGTTAAGCAATTACAAGCACACTCCTATTGGCTTAAAGATTAGTAGACCAAACAAACATACAACCAGAACAGGAACAAAAGCATTTTAGTATGGACAGACCAACGAAAGAATCATCTATCCCTGTTTAAACAAAAATATTTTTTGGAGAGAGGGCATAGAATGTGTATTCGCTTGTTTGGAGTTTTGTCTAATGCCGCGTACAGACTGGTGAAACGTAACATGCAATGAATGAATTTGCCGTCCACAATGCTACAATGTTACATCATGCAAGGTAAAAAATTTCATAGTCTGAACGCCTTGCGCACGTACTATGCATTTCACGCGCACATTACGAGCATTACACGCGTCGTGCGCGGAGCGATCCGAGTTTTGTCGGTTTTTCAGACGAAAACAAATGGTCGCTTTGTGTCCGCCGGACAGTAGCGGACGTTCGTTTCGGAGACGCACACGTGCTTAACATGGAGGGACAAGCTGGCAACGCGTGGTGTGAAGAAAATGCACTGCATTTGATCTTTTTGTATTGTCCAATTGTCCACTTATGTGCCGAAATCTCATATCTGTAAGCAGTTCTGCACCTTCTCTCCGTTTATACAAATCTGTACACCACCAACATGTTCAACGTTTTTCATTAGTTGATGTATTTTTAACAACTAGCCTTCGCCTGCGGGTTCGCCGCTTGGAGGTCTGAAATTATCCCGCGGGAACATACTACCGGGGTATCCCATGTTATATCCAGGTTATAAACTATCTGTCTGCCGAATTTCATCCAAATCCGTTGACCCGTTTTTGCGTGATTGAGTAACAAATATCCGAACACGCAAACTTTAAGATTTATAATATTAGTAGGATAAAGCACTGACAATCGTCGCAGCGAGAAATTAGCCGTCGCACTCCATAACGCTTCGCGTTTTCACGGTAAACTGACTGATGCGCGGAGCAGTTTCGTAGTAAATGGGCGGTTCGTGCGCGCGACGCAGCCTAATGCAATGTAACATACAACGTATTGAAATATGTCATTTCGTGTTACGTTTCAGCAGTCTGTACACGGCGTAAACTGATTTTGAGATAATTTGAGATCTCCCAACGTCCTACTCGTCTATGTGTGGTTGTGTTCATTTGCTGTATGAAGTCGACCTTCTGTACGTTTTTCTTTTGTGCACGGTAGGCAGTATAGCCATAATACTCGGTCCATCCGACCTCATGGTAACGTTTTTAGTGACCCGTGCTACAATGAGAAAACGGAATACTTATGGCTTACTTTGTCATAAATTGTGGTGCGTCTTTTATTTTTTGTTAATTTTCGAGTTGTCACAGAACTTACATAATATAACATCACGTCTTAGTTCATTGAATGGATAAGTAGAGGTGTTTTATTTAATACAATAACGTTTTGTGAGTACCTAAAGTATAAAATACAATAGACGACGTATATTTAGTAACCTAATCCGCTTAACTGTTCTTAAAGAACCCTGTAAGAAATCGACACGTGTTTCACCTCTCAACGAGGCATCCTCAGGATGACTATTGATTTGTTACGAACCCGGACACGACGTGTTGCCACGCCAAGCGCCGAATGCAGTGACACACTCAGTGACTCACTTTTCTTACAAGGTTCTTTATGACTCTTTAAGGACAGTTAAGCGGATAAGGTTACTAATTATACGTCGTCTATTGTATTCTATAATGGATTTCCGCAAAATCACGCTTGAGTCAATTAACTAAAGTATGTTGTCCACACTTAATAATGTGGCACACTTATTTGTGTCTCCTGTATTGAGGGTACTCAAAATTGAACCACTGGGTTAGTGGACTAATCAAAAGTTAAGCCGCCAAATTTCAATACACCCTGCTGCACACAAAACTTTCTAACAGATTTGTTGATTGTACACCTGCAAATGCCTGCCTTTTACAGTTCAGTAAACATATTTGATTAATCGTAAGTCAATAGGGCGAATATTTGGTCCTTGATATTTATCTACTAAGGAAGCATTTATTACTGGCAGACTAGTAACAGTTGGTAATGGTTGCGTTATTAATTGGGTCACAAATAAATATTGTTATTATCATTCACTTACATATATATCATATCATGATCTATTAAAATAACTATGTTGTAGGTGCCACATTTATAGCAGACATGGTGAAATAAAATATATATATATATTGCTTCTGCTTTGTTTATTAAGATGAAATAATTCACAATAAAGGGAATACGGTAAGCAGCCCACCAAATTATCTTACGTTTTTAGGTCAGTAACAGGTTCTGTGGTAACAAAAAAGTTAAACGCGCCCGTAATTAATATTATATGTATTTGCCGAAGTATAATCATTAAAAACAACATCAATACAACTCTCTCATTGTAACTAAATAATGGCGCACAATTTTTGGCTCAAATACGCTTCAACAGCACTTTACGGACAAGTCCAGGTAGTTATAAGTTTGCGCAGCTGCCTAGCAAAACTTTCACTCAACTGAATAGGCATTTTGTTTTCAGAAAATAGAAAAAGTACGTGTGCGTCTTTTCTAAAGCTCTAATTTTACGGAACACGACAAAAATATGACAGTGACTCAAACTGACTTTTCATTAAATTTACTTTCGTAATGAATAAATGTATTACACCCGGGATTCCGTTCTTCAGTTTTTGCTTCTTTATTTTATTATAAACCGTTGAAAGTGTCTTATGCTCCGAGTATTTTTTTTATCAAGGGTGTAATAAATTTTATTTCAACGCCCTTTTTGGATTATTTTTAAATGCAAATGGGCTGTCCTAGCCGCTGTCATCCCTTTGTAATTCGTAAAATGAACTGGATGAAATGACAATGAAGGAATAATTAAGCAGATGGTAAATAAAGAAATATATTCTACACTGTTCATAATGTTTCTACTCCGTAGGAATTTGTTCTAATTGCTTTGCACAAGCCTAAATTTGCGCAAGTAAATCGTTACGTGTGTGTGGCTACCATTAGCATTTACAAAATTACACTTAAGTATTAAAATTCTTGTGTTTTTACTAGTGTATTTTTGTATTTAATCATTATTTAAGGAGCTTTTGAAGATGAATTCCTAATTGTTATTTTAATGCACAACAATTTCAAAGCTGCATAATCACAGTGAATATTAGTGACAATTATATACGTAGAGTTTTACAGTAAATGAGCCCAAAAAGAATTAAGTAAAAGCAAAAACCTCAAAATTGACGGAGTTAATTGTACAGCTACTCCTTCTGTTGACGTAAAGCTGACTAAGGGTGACACTTAATCAAACGTGGAAATATCTTGGTACAAAATATTGATCAAACCTATGCTAGGAAAAACCTGTGTTACAGGGGTTAGCCATCCGTGCATTATGGATGTTATAATAGTTACTTACAATTAAATAATATTGTGTACTTTTGTAAAAAATAAACAAATTAACTAGACTAATACAATTGATTTTGAGGATAAGATACGGGGGGATGAAAGTAAAAGAGGGTTTAAATTAAATTATAACAAGGAAAAGATAATATATATATTTATGTGCCGGGTGAGTGTTGTTTGTGTGAGTGTAGATGTGTATGTGTGAGTGTAAATATGTATGAATGAGTGTAGGTATGTATGTGAGTGTGGGTGCCTGATTTGTTTAAGTTATGGTTTAAGTAAGTAATTTAGGGTGAGCAGATATTCCTTTATTTTTTGTTTGGATTGGAATTTGTTTAAACAATGTATGCTTAATGTGTTGTGGACCTTATTGTAGAGTAATGAGCTTAAATAACTATTATGCAATCGTGCAAAGGTGGTATTTGTAGAGACTTTGGGTCAAACGGGTTTGGGTCTTCTTTAGGCGTAGGGCTTTTACATCTATGTGTACGTGTGACATCACGAAGCATATACGTCTGGCGGACTGTCAGTACCTTAAAGTCCGAATATACTTGCTGAGTGGGATACCTAAAGGGTTTGCTCAACAGGACTTTTATTTTATTTTATTTATTATGAGACAATAAACAGCTACAATATAAAATGTTTACAAATAACAATAATATAGGTTCATAAGTAGTATTAACAATATTGCAGACCATTACATTATCTGCATGTAACAAAAGTAAAGATACATTTAAAGTGCCACTAGATTAGCATTATTCAGATATATAAAACATAATTAATTATTAAAATCCAATATAATTAAATTATTATAAAAAAATAATAATATGTATATGAATTTTAAGATTAAATAAAAAAAATGGGATTGTTCCTTATAATCACAAATAAGAATTGACATTATAAAAAAAAGGAATTGACAGTACAATACAATTAATAAAAATTATTAAAAAGGTTGAAATTAATTAAATTTTCAATGAAGGACACTATTTCGTACCTGCTCGGACACTACGCTTATTTACAGTGCGGGGGACCACATACTCGTGAGATAAATAGAATCGAAGTGATTATGACCAATACCATGTAGTATGTTGGCTTCAAGAAACTTACGTCTTTTTCAGTTGGTATGCACCATCCCACGCAACGATACAGTAACTTAGTGTTGATTCACATTGGGCGGTATAAACCATTTTTAGGATATCTTTGACCCAGCCGCGTAATGAGAGCCTCCTGAGGTGTTGATCGAGGCTCTCCAGTATTAGGCCATTAACTCTCTAGCACTCTGTTTTACTCTCTCTCTCTCACACTCTCTCACTCACTCTCTCTCACTCTCACTCACTCTCCCACTCTATTCCACCCTCTCCCACTCTCTCTCTCACTCTCTCTCTCACTCTCTCTCTTTCTCACTCTCTTTCTCACTCTCTTTCTCACTCTCTTTCTCACTCTCTTTCTCAATCTCTTTCTCAATCACTTTCTCAATCACTTTCTCACTCTCCTTCTCACTCTCTTTCTCACTCTCTCTCTGTCACTCTCTCTCTCACTCTCTTTCTCCATCTCCCTCTCTTTCTCACTCTTTTTCTCCCTCTCCCTCTCTTTCTCACTCTCACTATCTCACTCACTCTCTCACTCACTCTCTCACTCACTCTCACTCTCTTTCCCACTCTCACTGTCTCACTCACTCTCTCTCTCACTCTCACTCTCTCTAACTCTCTCTCTCTCTCTTACTCTCTCTCTCTCTCACTCTCTGTCTCACTCTCTCTCTCACTCTGTGTCACTCAGTCTAAACTGAACATGTGCTATCAGCGATATCGAAAGCAATGATTTTTCAATTGTCTTATACTTAAATGACCCTAACCTTGCTATGGACAAACTTTATGGAATCCTGACCCATATTAATAAGGAACACTATACACCATGCGTGACATTTGAATCACAGTTTTGCTAGAACAAATGTTGTTCAGACTATGGTCTTCTACCATTCTATATAGCATCCAATAAAAAAAAACATCATTAGTTTATGAAAAAACACAAAAAGACAAAGTTAATAAAGTCGGGATTATCGTTTTTCCCTGCAACACAGACACTGCGGCGCTCGCGTCTCAAAAGCAGACGCGGCGCGGCGCGCGAGCTGTGCCGCGTGCACGGACGGAACATAGCATCGTCTAGATACTGGGAAATGAACATACCTCCATAAACGAAATTTAGTAATCACTTATTTTTGTACGTCATACTAGAAAATACCAAAGTTAAAAGTTAACTTCGGTAGGTATTTTATCACTGATTTAATAAGTTACTTCAAAACTGTAAAAAGAAAAAGGTATGGCTTTGGCTATGGTAAACTTTGGTATGGTAAACATTCGATTAGTTAGAACTCATTTTCACATTTAACGCGCGATTTAATACGGGTACGGTTGTATTGTACGAGTATCTAACGTGAGATTATTGGGTATTATTTATTTATTGGGATATTACAAACCTGGCCAACAAAATCCCGCAAAACTTAAGTAACACCCAATGTACTCCTACCCGCCCAGTCTCGATGCTTAACTCAATTGTCCTACTGGAGACAGACGAGGAACAGATCGAGGCTATCATTAAAGACCTCCGCGTGGACAGTGCCTCTGGCAGGGATGCTATCTCCCCCAAATTAATAAAATCTTCTAGTCACAAACTAGTTCCGGTCATAAGGTACATTTGCAATCTTGCAATATTTACTGGCACTCTCTCTAAGACCCTCAAAAAAGCCATTGTTCATCCAATCTTTAAAACAGGTGAAAGAGGCAGTGTAAATAATTATCGACTAATCTCGGTACTTCCATCAATTTCCAAAATACTGGAAAGAATTATCCACAAAAATCTCCTCAATTTTCTGAACAAGTAGAAAATCATTGCTAACAACCAGTACGGCTGCAGAAAGAGGGTATCGACGGAAGACGTTGTATTGGCTCTACTGGACTCTGTTGTTAATAAAATTGACTGTAAACAGAAATGTGTCGGCATATTTTTGGACCTCTCTAAGGCCTTTGACACTGTCTCTGGTCCTATTTTCCTCGAAAAACTAGAACAGATTGGATTACGCGGTACAGTTCTCAAATTGCTTAAGGATTTCCTTTCGGACCGGACCCAGTGCGTTAAAATAGGCAAGTACATCAGCAGTGAACAACTACTAGCTTTCGGTGTGCCACAAGGAAGTTTGCTCAGTCCCCTCCTCTTCCAAATCTATGTTAGCGAACTCGTGTCTACTTACTCTCGTTTCTACTCACATTATAGCGTACGCTGACGATACTGTCCTGCTGTCCAGCTGACAGGACTGAGAAACGGCTAGGGAGGTCGCTGAAAAGGTCCTTAACCGAAGTTATGCTGTGGTTGGGCAAAAATAGCTTAACGTTGAACGTCAGCGAAACTAATTTCGAAACCTTTGGTTTCAGACCCTCTACCCTTCCATCTGACCCCTCTACAAATCAAAGCCCATGTTTGTGACGAGCGTGACAGCAACAACCTCTGTTCATACCAGACAGTGACGAGAGCCTCCTCCGTTAAGTTTCTCGGCATTAACCTTGATTCCAGTCTAAGCTGGAAAACCCACACTGAATCACTATCTGGGCGCACTAGAAAACTCATTTACTTGTTCAAAAAGTTAAAAACCCATAAAGATATCCTAAAAATGGTATATACCGCCCAATGTGAATTAACACTAAGTTACTGTATCGTTGCGTGGGGTGGTGCATACCAGCTGAAAGAGACGTAAGTTTCTTGAAGCCAACATACTACATGGTATTGTTCATAATTACTTCGATTCTATTGATCTCACGAGTAAGTTATGTTACGTGGTCCCCCGCACTGTAAATAAGCGTAGTGTCCGAGCAGGTACGAAATAGTGTCCTTCATTGAAAATTTAATTAATTTCAATCGTTTTAATAATTTTTATTAATTGTATTGTACTGTCAATTCCTTTTTTTTATAATATTAATTCTTATTTGTGATAATAAAGGAACAATCCCAATTTGTTTAGAGCTTAATTCAGAAAGCAGTACTTCTGGACATGGCACGCATAATGAGGAGGTTCCTCTCAGCCCTGACCACCTTGTACTCTATTCCTGATGCCGATGGGCGACTATTTTTTTAAAATGTTTTTTATAACAATAATAGCTTTTGCCCGCGGTTTCGCTCGCGTGGATTTCGGAAATTATCCCCCGGGAACAAACTACCGGGATAAAAACTATCCTATGTGTTAATCCAGGCTATAAACTATCTGTCTGCCTCATCTAAATCCTATTAGTAGCAGAACATAATGATTAAATACTATAGTGAATTCATGCAATCCTAGTACTTTTTGTTAGGTTACTGCTCAGAAAATGTGCACAACAATGATTGAAATACGAGTATTATCTTGAATTCATGCAAGCATGCAACTTTTGTGCCAAGTTTCAAGTTTATTAACTCAAGGAATCACGTTGTCCCATACAAACTTTGCCCCCTTTTTTTACCCCCTTATGGATAGAATTTCGGAAAATACTTTCTTATCGGATGCCTACGTCATACAAAGAACACACCCTCCAAGTTTCAGGCCTTTACAATCAGCGGTTTAGGCTGTGCGTTGGTCCGTCAGTCAGTCAGTCAGTCATTCAGGACAAAGCATTTTGTATGTATAGATTTATAAATGTAAAATAATAAGGAATCAAAATGAAATAAAATTATTATGAATAAGTATGGATATTTTACAGTTTTATCATGATACTATAGTTTAACCGAGACCGCTGTTCCGCGGGGGCAGCGTTGATTCATGAACGGTGGGGCGGTGTGAGCGTAGACGAATGAGTGGCGTGAGCGGTGAAGAATGAGCAGCGGGACTGCGTGAGCGTTGATGAATGAGCGGCTTGCATTGACCCCCGATTAAACCCCCTATTAAATTACAAAGGAATCTTTAGGGGCTGCAGGGGGCCAACACCAATCACTCCTCGTATATGATATGCTACAGTTTTTTATGTCCTTAAGGCCCATAATGTGTCTGGTTAAAACAAAAATGAAAAAAAGTGTTTGCACTAGAACATCAATTGTTTGAAAATAATTGATGGAATAAAATATTGATACTACAGTGATAATTGAAATAATAAAGCAGTCCACGTCATAACAAACATCTTCAAACAGGTCATACAGTTATTTCATACTGCAGGATATACTCGTACGTATACAGGGTCGCAGGGACATCGACACGAAAACTGATGCCATGGATTCGGTATATGATTCTGAACTCCCCTGCGTTGAAAACTTTCGTCGGTTATTTAAAAAAAAAAACAGGGTTCAGAATCATCTACTGAATCCATGGTATCAGTTTTCGCGTCGTTGTCCCTGCCACCCTGTATACCTATTACGATCAAACATAGATACATACACGCAATCTAGATAAGCCAGTCATTGCAACTAGGTACTGTTATTATTGCACTAACGGCAATTGTCCATTGTTGCAGTGTCGACGGTGGACGTGGACGCGGTGCTGGGTCGCACGGCGTCGCTGCCGTGTGACGTCACGCCCGACACTAATGAAGACAGGGTCTATATGGTGCTGTGGTTCAGGAAGAGTGGGGGGAAACCTATTTATAGGTAAGTGAGGTGATGATTTGAAGTGAGGATGATTTGAACTTTTCGCTCACTTTGATGTCTGTCTGTGTGTTTGAATTGATTGCATACGAGTCAATTCTAAACCAGAGGGCCAACTCCTATAATTAAAACGTTTATCTCAGCGAAAACCTATGTCAAGAACTTGTCAAAAATTAAAAAAAATAGATATATTTTTGTCAAATTGAGACTTAGATGAGCAAAAATACGTTGCCTTTTGGTTTTTTCCGAGACAGACTGAGTTATTGCACATGTTTTAAATTCAGTAGTGATACATTAGTTAGACTAAGAAGTAATTAGGGTAACGTTGCCACTATTGGACCACTCATAAGAAGAATGTGGCCGTAACAGGCGTAAAGCCTAAACCCAATTTTCAACCAAAAAAATTGGTTATTATAAATGTATACTTAAAATTTTTTTTTGGTCGATAATATAAGGTTCAGGATTCAGAAAAACAGAGATAGTTAATTTATTCTAAAGTGGTGGTGGAAACCGATTTTCATTCAATATGAATAATCCCTTTACCATCAGTGTACCTCTCAACTGTCGATTTGCCTGTAGAAGTCGTTAACAATAAAAAATACATGCGGGGCAGTCTTTGGGGACTGCATATAGAAGTGAAAACTAAGTAACTTGTGTATTGTATATCTACGTACATATAGACACAGTATACTTATAGTTCATGGAAAGCATGCGGTGACGATGACGCGAGTTCCATTATTTTTGTTCACCCAAAAAATGCTCAATGCGCCCAAAGAATTTTTCACTTCAAAAATTCTATTGTGTCTCGTTAGTGGCAGTTATACTCTTAATGACTGTTACCGATAGTACTCGTACAACCCACGGAGACGCGCCCCACTCCGCGATGACTGTATGTAAGCTGTACTTTAGTTCTGAGCGGAGCGGAGTGGGGCGCGTCTTCACGGATGGCACTATCTATACTTAAGTATAACAAGAGACGATAATTCCAGGAAAAACTTGAAAATTTGCGTTCTTACCGTGTTACGTAACTATTTTTTTACGTAAACCTTCCTGCTAAATAATGAGAAGATAAGAAGTAAATATAAGTACGGTTAAAAGGTAAAGGACGCTAAGGACAGCTTCGCAGTAGATAAGGTAGTGAATTAACTTAAGAGCCCATGCATAACTTATTATCCCAGAAAAATTCGGGCGCAATCAAAATTTTAACTTTTAGCTTATTAAACTGAAACGAAGACTTCAGTTGGGAATATTCTGTAAAAGCATTAAAACTGTTTAATTAGAAATTGCTTTTTAAATATATTATTGGTGAATCAGACCGTAAAAATCCTAATTTGATGTTGCTTACCTAAGGGACTTCTGTCCAGGGTCTCAGTGAGAACATCATAAGAATTTGTTTTGAAAATCAATCATTAATGATTTAGGAACCTTTTTAGGCCTTAACTTTATACATATTTACTGCAATTTATCACCATCTGGTTAGCCTTTTCCCAACTATGTCGGGGTCAGGTTCTAGTCTAAGGAGTTGTGCCAATATTAACCAATGAAATTGCATAAAATCTCCGCTCTCTTTCAGTGGATAGGAATTGCGAACTAGTTTAAAAAATCCTAGAAAACCGGGAAGCGGAGCGAGGAAACGGAGCGGGGCAGCGGAGTGGGGAAGCGGAGTGGGGAAGCGGAGCGTGGAACTGATCTTCTACCACCGCCCGCTCAAATTACTCGTCATGTCCGCAACTCCGCTCCACCCTACCTCGCTCCACATTAATGGACAGACACATTCCGCAACTCCGCTCCGCATTACTCCCTCGCTCCACTCCGCTGCCTCGCTCCGCTCCGCTGCCTCGCTCCGCGTCAATGGACAGGCAGCCTAATCGGATGCGGCTGAGTACTATGTAGTATTTTACATGGACAACCTATCTGACCTTCACAATCCAGTTACTCGGTAACACGATACCGCTTGATAAGACTGATTGTTAGATTTTCGGGTATCTGAATACCCGTAACGACTGTCAAAGATCTACAAATGACAGGCGGGACCAATGGCTTAATGTGCTTTTAGAGGTATGAGGAATAGGGTGTAAAGTTCACTCATCCTCCATAGAAAGGAGAGGATCCTCCGACCAGACGGGTGTCGTGTCTGGCGGGCAACTGCCCAACGATTGATGTCAGATAGTCTTATATATGTCGTCCACGCCGTATTGCGCGATGCAGAAAAGAAAAGAAAGAAAATACGTTTATTTGCGGTATGCAGGGTTTGCGTTTGTCAGGTATTTGATGCGTAATTCTCATGTGGCGGCATCTACATTGCCACATGCGAATCACGCATTCTGAGGCACGGAGGGTGTATCGGTATGCAATGGATAGTCACCCATCCGCAGGCTGACCTTGTTTACTTGACTTTACTGATCATGCTTAGGCTTTAAGATCAACCCGTGCGGCTGGTAAAATTAAGCCATGACTATAAGATTAAGTATTTGCAGTAATCCTCATTTATAATAATATTAGCTTTCGCCCGCGCTTCGCCCGCGTTTAGATCGGAAATTTATGATCCCACGGAAACTTACTACCGGGATAAAAAGTATCCTATATATTAATCTAGGTTATAAACTATCCCTGTGCCAAATTTCATCCAAATCCGTTCAGCCGTTTTTGCGTGATTGAGTAACAAACATCCAAACATACAAACTTTCACATTTATAATATTAATAGGATTATAAATGTGTTTGTTTGTTTGTTACGCTTTCCCGCTAAAACGGCTGAACAGATTTGGGAAATTTGGCACATGGGTAGGCCATGACCTGGTTTAGGACATAGGATACTTTTATCCCGACATTCCCACAGGATCAAGACTTATGCAGGTGGAACCACAGGTAGCAGCTAGTTATTAAGTATATTGTTTAAATAATGAAGTATGAACAATCAGATTTATCAAATAATAGTGATGAACAAAAATAATTTGTTAGCTATTACAATCTCCAGTGTAAATGATGCAATCGGTATAATAAATGATTATACTTAATTAATGAATCACTGAAAAATTGAGTATTGTGTGCAGTGTTCTTAAAACAATTATGAATGCTTTCATGAAAATGAATAATGCTCACCTTCCGCAAATGTTGCTTTATTTTGTTAATAAATGAGCTTTTTCATTTCAATGGCCACTAATAAACTGATAAAAGCTAAAGAAAATATTGCTTTATATTTTCATTTTTTCCTACTAATATTATAAATGTGAAAGGTTTGTGTGTTTGTTACTCAATCACGCAATAACGACTGAAAGGATTTGGATGAAATTTGGCACGCAGGTAGTTTATAGCCTTTATTTTATTTTTATTTTCTTGGGTTGGAAATTATCAAATAATTTCTCCCGCTCTGGGCGGAGCGGGAGGGCGTGTCAGATTTTTACTGACTAAAACCCACCCATGTTCCTTCCGTTGCCTGTGTGCCGGGGCCGCGATATACCTTTTGGAGAAACTCGCAACCTTGGCAGGCATTGGCCCTAACGGACCCCGTCAGTTGGTGCTGACATCTCTTTGAGGCGCGCGTGGAACACAAAGCGCCGTCGACCCGGGCCTGGTAAGGTAGTTTATAACCTGGATACATATAGGATACTATTTATCCCGGTAGTACGTCCCCGTGGGATAATTTCCGACCTCCACGCGGGCGAAGCCGCAGGCGAAAGCTAGTAATGAATAAATTCTAAGTAAAACGTTTACAAAAATCAAAGAGGTACCTACTGTGTCGCCATCTCTGAAGACCGCTGATTGATACTTTCATGGCTCATCACACTGGGTCTAGATTTAAAAAAAGTTCAATAGTTTACCAATTCATATAAGTACGATTGGGCTCGACAGGACATGTCATCAAACAAACATTTTATACCATAGAAAAAATAGATTAGGTTATATTTCCGTACCTACACACAAATAGTTCTTTTGTGTAAATATTTCGTGTAAATAATGCTTCCAGGATTTTATGTCACACACAATGAACCAGTTATTTTAACATAGCTGATGCATGTATTCGTGCAGAACAGTTTTGAACAAAAGTTCAAAAGATGTGTGATCATCCAATACCTGTCACATGTCTTCATCACACCGATAACATAGATTTGTTAATCTACGAGTATATCAACAGTCTACAGCGCGGCGGTACAGTTCAAAGGACGCTGGACAAAGGTCGTCCTAATTGCACGCCTCTAAGCTCGATTCTCGGCCAACCTCACTCGCTCACACTATCGGTATTAAGCAAGCGATTGCTTATTGAGGTTAAACTAATAATTACTTCCAAATTTTGCTGCCTAGAACAAACTTTCGTTGAAATTAAACTGAAATGCAGGTGTTGGCAGTAATTCTACTTCCTACAGGATCTAAGCTCCAAGAAAATTTATAATCGTTGTTGATGGGTGTTTTATAATTACGTGAACAATAACGCAGCATTCAGCTTATTTTCCCAATCTTGTTGCTAAAGTTTTTCACGCCCATTATAACACATAACTGACATCACACAATCGAACACTTGAACGTATCAGTCCACTAAACTTGTTAATAACAACCAAGTTAATAAAAGCCAATCTAACTTAAGAAACAGACAGTCGCCGTAATTCCAGTTGGGCAGTGCCTTATAAAAACTTTCTGAATACGTATTTAATTAATAGCATAAAGTCGGGCCTAATGAACCGTTCGCTACCTTAAACGGATGAGCGGAAGCCGAGCACGACCAATCCAATTAACGTTAGGAACACACCTACAACGTACAACGAAACACACTTAAGATGTCATGGCTCTCGTTAAGGAAATCACACTTGACGATGGAGGTCCGAGGACTTTCCATCAATGTCCTTATGCTGGGAGCTAGCTCTTGTCACTCATACGTCACCTGATTCGGATACACGTGGCTTAACTTGGACTGTGCTTTGCGTGTTTGGATTTTTTATGTTTTGACTTCAGGTCGACTGTATGTTGTAGAGAAAAATCTGAATGAATTATTAGTTATTTTGAGAACAAGACAGAATAACGACAATCAGCAACGCAATTTCCTGTTTCAGAAAACTCAAACAAGAACTCAAAGAAATATTTAAAGTAAAAACATCTATTTTAGTATTCATTAATTTTGCTCATCCTTTACGCAAAACGGGAATAACGTGCGTAATAAACTCTCAACAGCAAACGTCTGCTTACGTAACCAAAACAGTTGTGTAGATAAAATCCCCATTATATCCTTACAATTGTTTATAATTGCTATTTTATATCAGCAACCGGGCGAAACGAATACTTGGCAGAGATAATACCGTCATAAAATGCGTGTTCAAATTGTTAAATTTACCTGAGAACACCAGGGTGTGCGATCAAATCATCTCTCTCAAAGTTTCTTGCTTTATAAATTAGGATGGAGGTCGGTAGATTGAGAAAATGTAGCCTGCCCGGAAATTGAAAAACTTCACCGCGTTGAGCCGTTCTTTTATTCTAGAATTTGACAGTTTTTTTTAGAGGAAATAAATTCAGACGCGGGCCATGTGGCAATTTACGCGCTTTCATTAGATTCGACGAGGGACGTGATTGCATTACAGCTGATTGTACCTGGTTTTTGTACGACACTTTTTGTGTCTGATTGGGTCTAATAAGGTATCCTTATCATTGATTTATCAAAACTAGCTCTCTTATAAAATGGAAATTCATTTTTATTAAGAAAGTGACTTGAGGGCCAACTAAAGTGTTAACTTAAACATCTCTAGCACGCGTAGCGTGACAACCATAGAAACTGGTTGTCTACGGATTTTGTCGACGGAAGAATAGACAAAATAACAAATTGTGATTGTTTATCTGTCATTTTGTCTATTCTTCCGTCGACAAAACCCGTTTCTATTTTTGTAATGCTAAGCGTGAAGGTGTATACAGAACTTCCGAAATGATTCGGTTTTTGTTTTAGTTTTGACGTCCGTGGCCGGTCGTTCAACAAGGCGCTACAATGGTCGGATCCGGGCGCGTTCGGGCCCCGAGCATACTTCGCAACAGTCGCCCGGCCGGCAGCACTTACCCTAAGCTCCGTACAGCTAGACGACGAAGGCGTCTACAGATGTAGGGTAGACTTCAAAAACTCACCAACAAGAAACTTCCAAATCAGACTCACAGTAATAGGTAAGTTAGTTGATAACATCTAAGACACGTGCAGATGAACCAAAGTTAAGCAAACAAAGCTTAATGAAACCAAGCAAATACAATTAGCGCGAAACAAAAATACTAGATCAAAGTCTATTTAATTTCAGGTCCAAGTTTTGAAAACCAAAATTAAATCAGTCTACACAAGACTTTAGTTTTTTATAGTATACACTATGTAAACCATCTTTCGTTTACCCTTCAGCTACTAATTCTGGGTAAAAGTTTAGTTGCTTTTGATATTATTTCAAGCATTAAACTTGAATTTGTTCATAGAAGAGTTAATTTATAAAAGGCTATTATGATCTGAGCAGTCATGTTAAGTGACGCGAGAGTAAACAATCTCGTTAAAATAAAAATCAACTAAATTTTAAATGAAAATTTTATGAGGCGACAACTGGGAATCAATTTAGTCATTACGATGAATCGCGGGAGCCGCGCGGTCGCCGAGTGATGACATCGCGCAGACATTTTAATTATCAACTGTCGACTCGGGATCGGCGAGGTTGCTCAGCTGCCTTGCTGATAAAAACGATGCCTGCCGACGATGACACAGATAAAATCTGCAGGAGACAGGTCAAATTTAAAAGGAAATTAGATTTGAATAGATCAAATTGTCTGAACGTTATCAGCCCGCCGTACTGATCCCCTTTATTTGCTTATTAAAACCTTAGACGGAAAATGGTTCACTAAATTATAAAATGAGTTATGAGCACTTTGTATTCATTCTTTGGTGAATGCTGTTATAATTAATATTGCGCAGTGCCGTGTTTTCACAACGTTATTTACCACTCCCACCGTATCGATGTGAATTATTGGCATTTCATATGGTTCCCACATCAATATATATTGACGATGGATTTTATTGATGTAATAATAACGTTGCCGAGTATTGCGGCTGTTCCTCTATAATTACTCTAATAGCCTTATTCAATGGCGGCGTAACCGTATTCTTAAGAAATATTACCGGCGGAGAGCATAAAAATATAAACATGGACTACAAAATGCCGAGCAAACTACCGTTGAGCTTTTCAAAGAAATTACCCTATTCAAGGCGACGAAAGACGTAGGCAAAGGAGATGAGGGAAGCAAATTTCTTTTGCGCAGAACAAAGCATTTAAAAGTAAGCCTACATCGCATATGTGCAACTCCATTGAAATCCATTAGTCTGCTCGCGCCGAGAGGTAATTTGCAAGGAGCCTTTTGTTAGCAAAGGGACTGCTCACACAAAGAACTCTCTTACTTACATAATCAGGCATATTCATAACATCATAAAATATCCAATTACCATTGAGGACGGAGGGTGTTCATTAATGGCGTCAAATAATAATCAAATCTGGCGCTCGCGTAATATCGTGAACGATCACGCCCTCAGTTTTCATTCCCATATTGATATAATGATGAAGATTGTGAGATAGGGTATTAGTACAGAATCTGATTATATTTGTGTGGGTTTTTGTCGTAGTGCCTCCTCATCAGATGTTGATGTATGACAAGTCTGGCGCGGATGTGTCAGGCGTGGTGGGGCCTTTAGAGGAAGGAGCAGCATTGGTGCTAGTCTGCGAAGTTCGGGGTGGTAAGTAGACTTAGATTTACGTAACAGAATTTATCCTTTCTTACGTAAGTTGAAGCTGACGCCAGTTTCTTAACCAAAAGCTGCTATCTTAACATATTTTCGTAAACAATTACGACTAATCTGTTTCATTTTGACAGTTCAACAACATTCATTGCGTCATTTACGTTGCTAAGCAAATTTTTTTTTTCGCTCTTATGTAGCAGTGGATTAGCTATCTGTTTCAAAACGATTCAGATTCTGATTGGTCATGTATTAGACAATTAGGGTACTGGCTGCAGACATATCTAATTTTCCTCTAAGCCATTCAGTTCTTTTTATCATTTTAAACGGGGTTTATAATTTGCATACCTACTAGGCTGGAAGCAGATTCTGGAATACCAACTCTTTTTAGATACCTAACATATACGGCCATAGAATGTGTCCTAAAAGATCAATTTTATACAGTACCAAAACTGAACAGTGATATGAACTACGTATTGACATTCTACAAACCTCGGTTCACCGCTCAAAAGTTTAATATCGCAATAGGTATATATGCGTACATAGAGATATATTTGTTAACATCTGCCCGTACCGGTTTTACACATATTGGTTATTTCATCGACTGCTCTTTCGAATGTCACCTCAAAGAAAAATGCTGTACCTGCATGATTCGAGGTACTTCCGCCTAAGTGTGCGCCTTTAGTGGTTTTCCGGCTGCAATTTTTAGTATCTATACTCGATTTGAAATAAGA
This sequence comes from Agrochola lota, assembly GCA_947364205.1. NCBI lineage: Eukaryota > Metazoa > Arthropoda > Insecta > Lepidoptera > Noctuidae > Agrochola > Agrochola lota. The sequence goes on along the minus strand of OX376235.1, from coordinate 9,562,353 downwards.
TTAGACATTTAACTAAACCTTTTTTATAGTCGGTTCAACCGATTTTGACTTCTATTGCGCTGGTGGCATGACAAATGGCAGCTGCAGTAAACAGTTGGTATTGTAACCACTGTTTTGCTATCAATGCCATCCTTATATCTACGGTATAGAATTCAGTTTCGGTTGAACGGACTGTAAAAAAAGTTTGTTTAAATATCTAATCTTTTTTCAAATGGAGTATAGATGAGTAGAAGTTTTTCTGAAATATACTTTTTACAGTATAATAAAGTACCTAATCTACGTTCGCAATTTATTTGCCAAACATGTAAACAAACACGAATTATCCACTTAGACAAACATCAACTTTCAAGTGTAAATAAAGTTGATTTTAGACCAACTAATACTGTGGAAAAAGTCATAAAACATATGAAGTTGTAGCGCAAACTGAACCCTATGTGTAGGCATTACAGTTGTTTTTCCTAAAACTCGTGTTTGCTTACATGTTTGGCAAATGAATTGCGAACGCAGATTAGGTGGTAACTATGGCCAAAAATGTATGACTAAACAGTCGCTAATCATTACTTAACATTGAACAACGTTTATAAATAAACCCCTAAACGGTTATCGATACTAATTTCGTATGTCATTTTATAAGAATGAACCTACGCAGGAAAAATTTATCAACTAAATAATTTCAAATCGCGGACTAAAAAAACAAGTTAATTCCCTTCGCCGCTTAACTTGAAGCGTCGCAAAAATATTGAACAGTGGGGGCGCTCAATTTTTTTTCTATTGCTTGATTTCTTTTATGGAAACATTGGAAGAGATATTCCATTCGAATGGGTTCATTGAAAAGTCCGCAGTATGGCCGCCTGGCTTCGAGCCAGTGCTCGCAGCGGATTATCTTCAGCCGTGCGCCCACCAATTGTGATGATGCAGCGGGCCGGACAGGGGGAGTTTAGGCTTTGACCCTGTTATCACGATCATACTTAATTATGTGACTGAAAAATGAGCAATTTTGTAACCAGTTGCATAATGCTTTTAAATTATTTCAAATATTTGAAAGTCTCTTGTATAAAATTGTTGTGAAGTGTCTCAATGATCCGTGTTCCGTATACAAGTTTTTCTGAATATCATACAACTCCAAGTCATCTAATGTATCCATGTAATGTTTAGAATGTTGTACTTACCACATATCTATCTTCTATATGAATAAAAAACTGGTCAAGTGCGTGTCGGACCACGCACAATGAAGGGTTCTGTAGTTGGGATGAATTTATCTCAAGAACAAAAATCATTCAAGTCATAATCATCATTGTAGTTGAAAAACTTATTCTTCTATACGGAATGTATGGGAGAACATGTTTTTTCAACTGAAAATATAAGTTGGTTGATTATTACTCATTAACTTGTAGAGCCTACTTAGCTGTGATAGTTTTCCTTCTAATTTCGTTATAAACGAATATACTACTACTGTGTATTTTCCCACGTGTCCAGAACCAACCATTTAGCTGGCAGGGGGGGGACACTCGACTCTAACAAAAATTTGCACTTTAAAGCTTAATATTTCGCAAACGGATCCGTGAATCCAAAAATGGTTTTTAAACGACCTTTCCAACGACACCCCACACCATGGGACAGACGAAGAAAAATATCCCCACTTTACATGTAGGGGAGGGGGGGATTTTACCCTAAAAAAATATATACTTCATGATTTAATTTTACCACTTTGTCAGCGTGATTAATATGTATACCCATGAAAAATTACGCTTTCTAGTACAAACGGTATCTGTGCTAAACCGCGGGCAGACAGACAGACGGACAGACGGACGGAAACTACAAGGGTTTCTTGCTGAGTACGGAACTCTAAAAACCAGCCAAGTGCGTGTCGCACAATGAAGGGTTCTGTAGATGGGATGAATTTAGACCAAGAACAAAGTTAACACTGTAAAAAAAGAAAGAAAAATATTTTATTTGGGACACGCACAGGAAATACAAACAGCAAACAATAAAAATGAAAAAAGATGAATGGAGCATTTAAAAACTAACAGAATAATAACGACTTCTAGTTGAAAAACGATATAAAAAAGTTCTATATTTCGATACAATCGATATTAAAATTTTCGATATTTTGATCTTTGACATTTTGATGGTATTTTAATTTTCGTCGTTCAAATAAATGTACCCATATTTATTTATAAATTTATAGATAGCATCACGTCTATTTTTACATTTTCGTTGAAATACAATACCATGGAAAAATACCCTGAACAAACAACATTCGTTAAAAAATAATTCTACTGTTTGATAAGTTTGTTAAATAAAAAAATGTGATTATTTATAATTCATTGAATTGTGTTTCCGTGAAATATGTTTCATTCAAGTAAATAGTCGTTAAAAAAATAATACCCGAAACACAAATACAAGCACCGAATATTATATGAAACATTTGCTGCGGAACGAAATTCTATGAAATTCTGTCTGTGAAACAAGGGAGCAACACCTTTTTCAATACAATTCACTATGACTTCTATGAAACGTGTCTTTTAAACAACAAAAAAAACTTTAAAACAAGGTGTTGACTCGCTAAAATAATTTGTTAGACATGTAACTACAACAGGGATGATAGAAAAAAAAAATATTCCGTCAGACATAATAAAAGATATTAGACACGCATTTTTTTCTTCATCATATTAATAAAAAAGGTTTAGGTAAAAAGCGCTTTAAAATTGGGGAGTGGCGGCTCGCTACGTCACAAGTCAGTATAAAATCTACCGGGGAGTGACGTCATGCCACATTTTAACGTATTGCCGTCAGTGTATTACCGAAATCTTTTGATTAGGTAAAAAAAGAAAAAAATATGTGTCCAATATTTTTTTTAATTCACCTGATGGACTAAAAAAAACTTTTATTCAACATCCCTATTAGTTTTTCCAATAAACAGACTGTTTTAAACGTGGTCAATAGCTACACAGATTTGATCTGTGGGTCATCAACTCCTTCTTTTTCCAACTTTCTCGTAAAATGTATTTATCTCCAGTTTTATTTACCAGGTCGTCCCGAGCCAACAGTATCCTGGTGGATAGACGGGACACCAGCATCCCAGTACATCGGTGTCAAGACGGACACCCACGTGATCGTTAACCGCTTGGAGTTGCAGCATTTGAAGAGAGAAGACCTGAACACCACATTTAAGTGCAGAGCATCGAATACAAACCTGGTACCACCACAGGAGAAAGTCGTCAGGCTTGAGTTGAACTGTAAGATTTCTGTACTTATATTTATTTTGCCCTCTGCGTTTATATGTATGAACTTTTAAAACATCCACCATTGCTGCATTGGTAGGTTTGTGTAGGAATAGCAGAAAGCCGATAGTTATTCTTGCCATACTTTAAGGCCCTACCTTGAAAATAAATGATAGCTTGAGTGACAGTTCCATCTTCCGTGGTCAGCCGCTACGTCGCCGCCACAAACTTATCTGAACCAGTGGCGAAAAGTCGAACTAACGAAATCACCGACCGAAATTTAAAAGCGTTACTTAGTATGGACGACTTTGGCTGAGCATTATTCTTGTCACTGTCGCACTACTGTCAAACTAAAAGTGCAAGATAAAGACCGAAACATATAGAAATAAGTGCGTGCTAAGTAACGTTAATTTATCTCGGTCTATGAAATTTTTGCACATAGCGAAATATGGAGTAGAGTAGACAAATAAAATACAAAATATTTGATTAACAACTAAAATATTTATTAATTATATACTTATACTTTATTAAATTAAAAATTATTATTTAATCATAAATGTATATTTCAAAAAAACGGCCAAGTGCGTGTTGGACCACACACAATGAAGGGTTCCGTAGTAGGGATGAATTTATCCCAAAAACAAACTTAACTTTGTAATTGAAAACATGTTCTCCCATTCAACGATATACGTGGCGAACAATTCTTAAACGGCAAATGTAAGTTTGTAATCGCATTTTTTTTTGTGTGGTAATTAGTGACTGAGTAAAGCTTCGTTTTCGTTATCGGACATTTTCGGCCAAAAAATCATGATTCGGCCATAAACCAGCCAATGCTTCGACCAAGCCAAAAATCTGAAGTTCGTGAATTGTTACGCGTCATTCGGCCTACTTCGTAAAGCTCGGCAATATCAGTTGACGTTCGGCTAACTTCGTGGTGAATCAGGTCCGCTCGTAGTTTCACTCAGATGACTTAAACAGACGCGATTTTGTTTTGAAGTTGCGAAGCGAGGTTATGTTATATTTTTTCATCACGTGCATTTTCTCCACCTAGATGTAACAAAAAACGACCAAGATTCAGTGTACAGCAGAAATATTATTATATTTTAATGTCTAAATCATTTTCGTTTTCGACTTCGCTTTCGGCCGAAATTATGACTAAAGCCGAAGCTTCTTTTTCGTGTTCGGCTGAAAATTCATTTTCGGTCGGTCACTCGTCATAATCCTACAAATTAACGATTTTCGGAATGTTTCCTTTACGTGTACTGTGCCTTGCTTCTTGTCAAATTTCATGATTCTAGGTCAACGGGAATTGATTTATTTGCTTTTTTTTTCCTTTCTTACCTACATAAATTCTGTCAATATCCGTAATACTCTTAAATTTTCCATCGTGTCGTGCCGGTATTAGCGGAAAAACATGACGCTTCCAACCATACCTCGTTTGTTTTTGAACACGAGTAATTTAGGAGTTATGAGGTACAGGAGAACATACATACATAGCCTGTTAAAATCATAACCCTTCTTTGGCTTTGCTGCAGTCGGGTAAAACTCACCTTATTTCACAATCAAATGCGACTCCATTTCTTTTTTGTGCTCTATCAGTCGTAGAGACCGTACTCGACGTATTTCAAACCTAAAAACGAAACGTATATTTTAGCCTATTTCTTTAGACAAATAATGTTTTTTTTTTTTAAACGTTGCCCCACTCTAAGAATTTCTTCTTGTATCGTGGGTGCGTTTACAAACATAGAAACTCACATACACTAACACCCAGACCCGGAAAAACTACTTGCAGATCATACAAATATTTGTTCCGTCCGGGGATCGAACCCGCGACGCGTTGCGCAGCAGTCGATCGCTCAGCCACTGCGCCAACCGTGTCGTCAATCGTACGTCGTTCGATTATTTGTTGTAGTATAAAAATAGACGTTCTTAGAAAATATAATGCTTACCCAATATTACTTTGTAAGGCGAGAATAGATTGATGTTGGTTATGGTGGTTGGTGAAGGTGAAGAATTCGGTATGTAAAGTTTTTTTCAGGTATTTTTTTTATATATTTTTAATTGATAGATTTAGTTATTTTAAGCAACTAATTTCAATATTTTGTTATTTCTGTAGTTATTTTTTTATATATATTTTTTTAAGTTTTGTTCATGCTGACGTCTTAACGGAGGCTGAATACCTTAAGATCTTTGCCAAGTATAACTCAATAATAAAAATCCAAAATTTGACGTTTTTTGCTTGACATCAGAAACTTCAAACATGAAAGTAGGGAGGAGGCATATTTATCGTAACAGATATAAATAACAGATATTTAAAAATAGCAAATAACGTTCCTAACAATATAAATTATCTGTTACTGAAAATAGCAATCCCCACACAGACTATTACCACGGCTGCGTTTTATAATATTTTTCTTTACGGCAACCAAAAAAATTGTGATCGTATCCGAATGTCTTTATTATCTTTGGTTTGACGGAATTAATCGCAAAATACTCGTATTCCAGGTATTTATGATATTTTTGATTAACCAATGAAGATGTTATTCAATTATATTGAGAGTAATTTGCTTGGTTTATTTGTTATTTAATTTTCATAAAAATACTTTTTTACTTACTTACTTTTCTTTAATTGTATATTATTCTTTATGGAAAATTGGGGTGCAACCAAAAAATTCAGTGATCGTGAATCTCCTTTATTATATCGATTTACGGGATTGGTCGCAAAAGGTTCTATGTATGTACGACTTTATTTTAATAGATATAAAGATGATACTCAATTGAAAGTAATTTGGCTGGTTATTTTGTTGAATTTTTTATTTGAAAGACCTTTAAAAATTTTTTGTATCGAGAAACTTTCATTGTATCGTGTATTCCTTTTTCAGGATACTAGGCCATATGGTCAAAAAATATACACCAAAATATTGAATCCCTATTCCATAAACTTAATAAGGTACACGATAAAGAAAAACACATGTTTTCAATATATCACCTTAAGCTCTGGTCAAACTCAGGCGAATCCCGTGCGGGATGCGGGACGAAATTTACTCACAGTGAGAATAGTTACATGTCTCCCTAATCATTAAAACAATCACCGCACAGTAGTGTCCCGGAGCTTACCTTAGTTAGACCAGCATTTTAGTCCTAATTTATTCACAGGTAAGAAATCGATTATTTAGTTAGTCTTTAATCTTTACCTTAAGGTTACTTTTTTATAATTTATCGTGGAATATTGGCCATGGGCACCTGCCAATTTATGCCATAACATGGAAATACCATCACCTTTTAAATCATGCAAACGTCGTAATCATCTCCAGATCACTATTCTACCTTATATCGTACTAGAATCGAATACGATTCGATTCTAGTACGATATAAGGTCGGATATATCGGACTAGAAAACCATTTAAACGTATGGAAATTTACTTGCATTTAAGAGTTGGCATTATTTCATATTCCCAATATAATCTGTGTTCTTAATAAGTTCGTACATAACGCTACAAAAGGCAAATGACTAATTTCTAAGAATAGTAATTTCATGTGGGTTTTAGCGTGTCAATCATCTTTCATCTTTTCCTTTGTGTAATATGATTGTTATACCTGTAAGTAGACACTTCACAAAGAAGTTTAACACTTATCTTTATGTTCAACTCTGAGAATGATGTAGTCTGTTTTGTTGTTTTAGATACTGTAGACTTTTTAGTTCAATTACGAACAGTATTGTTTTTTTTAAAGCCCAAATTAAAACCTGGTACTACTTACTCTAAAATAGGTACGTTAGGCCAACCGACGGGGTCGAAAGACCAATGCCTGCTGGGGTTGCGGGTTTGTCCGAAAGGGATATCGCGGCCCCGGCACACAGGCAACGGAAGGAACACGGGTGGGTTTTAGTCAGTAAAAGTCTGACACACCCTCTCGCTCTGCCCAGAGCGGGAGAAGTCATTCGATGATTTCCCATCCCCAAAAAAAAAAAAAAAACTAACGTAAAGATCGATTATAAAACTGCAGTTTTATAGTAATCGCTCCCTATGTTAGGATGTACGTTACGTACGTTTTTTGTGGATGTGCATGCACTCCACAAAAAATTATATACATGTATTTGAAAAGTGTATGCAACAAGCAGTGGAGGGACGTGCAGTTTTATAGTATCTCTACGTTACGATGTTGACCATAACGTAGCTATTTACGTACCTCTTTTCATGTTTTGTTCTAAGAAATCAATGTACCAAATAAATCCATAGTGACTTGTAGTTTGCTGAATTTCCGCTTAATCCGTACTAGGAAACGAACGTGGACGAACGGTGATTAAAATATAAGATAAGCCGTTACTTTTGTACAGAATCGTTCCCTTTCTTTAGAACATTTTCTAAACAGCTATAAATCTTTAGTCAAGTGCAATTCAGTAGGTACCTAACAGATTGAGTTCCTTCCAAATTGCAGTTTTGGTGCTCAGTTTTATACTGCGTTTAAAATCAAAAGGTATCTACAGATTTGTTCGATTTTTGACAACACGTGTGCTCAAACAAAGTCTTATAAATTGTGAAAGCAACAGATGATCGACAATTTCGAGCGACAATTACGACCGTCGAAAATCGATCCGCAGGCAACTAAATATTTACCCATGTATTTTTAATTCGAAGTTTTTTGTTTTTGTTTTGTTAATTGTCAAATAATTTGTCCTGCTCTGGGCGGAGCGGAAGGGCGTGTCAGACTCTTACTGACTAAAACCCACGCGTGTTCCTTCAGTTGTCTGTACGTTGCCAGGGGCCACGGTATCCCTTTCGGACTTTCCCTCGACCCCGGCAGAGCTTTTAGGGTTTTGCGGCCAGGCGTGACGCGACACCTGTAGAACAATTTCCATGAGGTTTTCATAGGAATCGTTCCACCAGAGTCGCGTCGCACTGTCGCTTAGCGCCTGTTTGCGGGATTCTTTATTAAGCTGAAAATATTTTATTAATCCTTTCTACTCCAGACTGTAATTTAAATATACGAGTATTTGTCTTGGTCTAGGCATACGTTGCAGACTAATAATGCGGTGTGTTAAATATATGATTCTTGGAACCTTTTTTAAACAGCTAAAAGGTTGGACCTTTTTAAATAATGCAAATCACTACTTAAATTTATTAGGTCTAGAACAAAGATGAGGCTGGCGAATGTTACTATTTTTTTTTTAAGTGATATACTCGTATTTTCATGAGCTGGAATTACATATTGCAAATGGCAGATAATTATGTCGTCTGCCGCTTTACGTAATAATTCTAAGATTAAAATGGTATCATAAAACTGATATAGGTGCCTATTTGTCATCACCGTTTTCGACTCCTTTTTACAGTTTTCTTTACTCGCTTGATGCTTCTCTGCAGGTTACATTACGACTCAACTTAGGTGTAGCATAAATTTGAAAATTTTCAATCATTCATTTCAATTTTACGAATGTATTTGGGGTTATTTGACTTTACAAGTTATTGCGTTTTCATAAAGATCATTTTCACCTAAAGCAGTAATAAAGATTGGTGATTTTAAAGGCGCACTCAGTTCGGATGGTGATCGGTTTTACGAATTTTGCCGATGCTACATCTGATCTAAGTTGTTTCGTACTCTACTTGGCTAGGTTGTCGTCCACTTGGCATTCTACAAGTGAGACATGTAATTTTAATTCTCGTGTTTCTTTTACCAGTGGTTCCATTATCGGTGTCTCTGCTGAACCGACCACAGCAGCTGCTGTCGGCTGCTGCAGCGACACTTCGATGCGTGTCTGAAGGCAGCCGTCCGCCTGCACACATAGCCTGGTACAAGGACAACAGAGGCTTCGATAGAAATATGGTAAGTTATTGACCAATATTTAGCGATGTTTCTAAATGTAAAGTTTGTGACCACTTTGTGTGTAGCTTTCATGCGATACAAAATTAATCAAATACACAAAGTCGTTGGTCCGGCTGTCATTCTTGGATCTTTAGCTGTCGTTACGGGTCGCCAGAAGCCCAAAAGTCTAACAATCAGTCCTACCAAGGGGTATCGTATTACCTAGTAACTGGGTTGTGGAGGTCAGATAGGCAGACGCTCCATGTTAAATTCTGGTATTCAGCTGCATCCGATTAGACTGTAAGCCGACCCCAACATAGTTGGGAAAAGGGCTCGGCAGATTGGTAAATAATGGAATCCGGCGTTCCAATGCAGATAGAGATATCCATAATATTATAAAGTTATATATGTGTATTGCACTTGAAATGTTAAGTTAATAATATACAAAACACTAAACTGATGTTAAACTAGGGACCTTCATAATTTGAATTCTAGAGTCTAAACTATTGCCAATTGCCAAAATAGGGCTATTTCAAACAAAGAGCCCGTTAAATTGAATAACAGCTTGGCCCTATAAGGTAAACAATTTGGGAATTGTTAGCACACAATTCTATTTCTAACCGACTATATGCGGAGTGTCAATGCTCCGGTTAAATAGCGTTGAGATCTAGTTATTAGACTTGTCAGGTTCGTCTCAGTTTGCCCTAGTCAGTGTTTAGGAAGCCTCTGCAAGACGCAAATGACATAAATACAGTCCCGGAGTCCTAAATCGAGCCACCGTGCGTTTTAATGTTTTAATGGCCTAAACATTGTAATAATGATAAGTCAAAGAAAAAGTTGCAGTTTTGAAGCTGACCATTATTTCGGTGTCACCATTGTTCCAAATTTGAATTCACGAATATGGAAAAGAAAAGAAAATCGGAGTTTCGTCGCTCAGGCTTTGATTCGTTTTTTTTTTGCATAAAAAAAGTATCGAAATTGTTATTCTTTATTTTTTAATCCATTCTTACTTGCAAATTATGGATACTGTACTATGAAGTAGCCGCGCAAGCTGTGGCACTTCTTCAGTCTGGGCTTAGTCAGCGAAACGTAAGTGCACAACTTCATGTAAGTCGTTTTGCCATTCAAAGAATTTACCATCGATTCCTGGAGACTGGTGCGGTTTCATGCGCCGTCACAAAACCGGGTAACTACAGCACGATAACATCGGTTTATCTTTACCATCAGCCTGTGTAATCGTCACCTGACTTCAGTACAGGTCCAAGAACAGCTTCGAGACTTCGGACTCAACGTCATTGGAGCCAGGTTCTTTTTACGGATGAAACCAGATTATGCTGTATGGCAATCAAGGTGGACGTAGGAAAGTCTACCGAAGTCAAAGAGAACGTTTTACGATAACTAATGGTGGTGGGCCATGGGCAGTCTGTGGCGATATTTCCACCGAAGGAAAAACTGGCCTTGAGGTTGTGACGGGACCACAGTTGTAACCACAAAATAGCGACCAATACCTACAGGCTCATGTGATGGCCATATGCTGAGTTTGTGGGCCAGGATTTCATTTATATATGCATGATTAGCCGCGCCCCGCGGTTTCACCCGCATAAGTCTCAACCCCGTTGGAATATCGAGATAAAAAGTATCCTATAGCCTAGTCCAGGTCATGGTTTACCCATGTACGTGCAAATGTCATCCAAATCTGTTCAGGCGTTTTAGCGTGAAAGCGTAACAAACAAACAAACTGTTGGGATTAGGATAAAGCAAGGGCGCACACGGCAAGAATTGATCGAGAATTTAATTTCAATTTTAATTTCAATTTATTTATTCACAAACAATTTTCATTGTGTTTGAAAATTTCTATATGATAAAAAAATAACAAGTAATAACACATTTAAAAATTAATAACGTACAAGAAACACACTCAAAAATTTATAACAAAACTCACATCATCATCAAAATTAACATCATAATAAAAATTACATACAATAAAAAAAATAAAAAAATCCATGTCAACTCATTAATTTAAGATTAGGAATAGAAAATCAAAAAATTATAAACAAATTAAATAGTTCAATGTCAACTTAAATAATTAATAGGATTAATAATACATATGTCATTTCCAAATAATGTCCTTATCATACATAAAACAATAACTTCTGTCTGCTCTGTAACATATATTTTTAAGTTGACAGGAAGAAACGCATGGTCATAATATTATTACATTTACCTGCATGACGTTAGTATCGCAGTAATGGAATGGCCAGCAAGAAGCCCTGATATTAATTCAATAGACCAGGGATGAGCTAAAGAGGTGTGTTCGAAATAAAGAACCAGCTCCAGAAACTTTTCAGGAGCTGAAAACTGCCATCTTGGAAGCCTAGGAAAACATTCCACAGCATGTCATGGCATTAATTAATTCCATGCCGAACCGTATGACAGCTGTCGTGAATGCTGTTGGAGGTAACACAAGCTACTAAACAAACGTTTTCTCTTAGTAAACAATTGTTTTCTTAAAAAATTCAACTCTTATTTTGCCCCTGAGAAACGCGAAAAGATGACTTCTTGCAATTAAACTATTTTTTTTAGTATTCTGATTTTAAATTTGAAACAATGATAAGCGGAAATGTTAGTGAGTGATTGGCTTCAAAACGATTTCTTTTTTCTTTGTACTACTATTATTTAAAAAGATAGAGACCTTTAAACAAAAATATGCAGGGTGGCTCTGTTCAAGTGTCCAGGAGTGTAAGTATAATTATCATCATCCACGTAGCCCTTTTTCAACTGTGTTGGGGTCGGCTTCCCGTCTAACCGGATTCAGCTAATACTAGTATTTTAAAAATAGCGAATGCCTTATATCTGACCTCCACAACTGGGTAACACGATACTCTTGGTAAGACTGCTCTTCAGACTTTCATGCTACTGACCAACCACTTGTTCACATTTATTTATCGTAGGATTTAAAAATAAAAATATTATAAAAACAATATTTATTATAAAAAAAAATATTGTATTATAAAAAAATAAAAAAAATTCAGTACCTCCACAAACATTTCAATACAAGAAGCTAATACAAAGGTTACTATTACGTGTTAATTTGGTTCTATTCACACGCCCTTTGTATATAGTTGAGTTGGTCAATCCGTTTGTCCGGAAGGAGCCGTCCTCCGGCCGGGTCGACTGCACGTGATCCCCTTTTCTAAGACGCGCCGTCGTCACACTGACTGGATTCAAGGAACATTCTCCTATTATGAATGAGAAATTGAGGCTCTAAGCTATTTTGTAAAGAATAAAGTCATAAGGTATTAAAAACATAAAACACAAGTTTAGTTTAAATGAAGAGGTTCAATAAAACTAAAAATAATCTGCGCCATTTATTCGCAGTTTTCTTTATTTAAAAAAACTTTTAATACGTTAATATTTTACCAGTGAATGTGGTAAAAATTCGCTCCCCACAAAATGTATAGTTACTTGTAATTTGTTCAACGTCCAGTGGTCTTATTTGAGCGGAGCGTGGCAGGTAATCCCTCAATTAACTTCCATTCTAAAGCTAAGCACGCACTGTGGCTTTTAAATCGCTTGTCGCGTTTTATAGTCGGATTCGGTCATTGATGGACTTTGATTTAGCGCCGGACTAATTGCGCAGCGACCGTTCCAGCTTATACAATAGCTTACAGAAATGTCACTGTTTCGAATAGTCCGTTTGTGACTTTTTTATTGAGTTCAGCTGAAATATCGTGCACGTTGCATGCAAGCGTCTGATTTACAGGAATGTTATTTAGAAAATCTCGACGACGAATGAGTTTTCGTTCGTCGTTGAGAATTCAATAAAGTTTCATTAAAGTGCAATATTCGGGTTAATTGCAGCTTTATTCCTGTCTCATTTCGATATGTTCGGGGTTTAATAACATCCGCATTGATTTCTTCATTCAAACAAGATGATGGTTTCGAATAGTTTTTATTAATCCGAGAGCGCGGCGGGCTTAGGGCCCAAACAAACGTACCACAACCACACTACATCGACTAAATGTGGGCAAGCACTGGTTATGTGTGAATAGTGTCGTTGCAGTTTCTTGCAGTTGCGATGTGGTAACTACAAAATTTCGATGTGGTTACGTTGTGGCTAATGTTTGCAGACAGATCGACTCCGGCTGAGATAATGTAGTCACGCCGACGCGACTTCGTGGTTACGTTGTGGCTTCGACGTCGCCTTGATATCCACACCGTTGATTTTGACGGCCAAATGTGTCCCGTGCGAATAGACTATACATTTTCATACAAATTTGCGCCCATCCACGTGGTGGTTGTGGATGTGGTACGTGTGATCGGGTCCTTACAGCCATGTGTAAAATATTACAAATTAAGAAGTATTCGAAACATGTAAGTTATGTGACGTGTTCACAGATTAATTTCACATAAGCGAGGAACTAATTATCAGCAGGTTAAAAATACATAGGCTTTTGAGTTCAAATATGACAGCAATAAAAATTAATTTTCGGAAATTATGGCCCCATTTTTATTATAATTGCTGGTGTAACTAAGCTAGAATGGGGCGATCATCTAAAGATTACGAAATGCTTAAAGTGACGTTTAAATTAATATTCAATGTATAATTTCCTCATTATACTTACCCGTCGCATTTTTTGTATGTGTCCAAAATAGGTAACTTTCACTCCTCTCCGTAGGTGACAGATCACTCCAACGAGACGTGGTCTGTCAGCACTCTAGTGTTCAGCCCGAGCCCGGTGGACAACGGCGCAATGATCAAGTGTGTAGCAGCCAATCCTAGTCTACCCACCAAGTCCATTGACGACCAACTACAGCTCAATGTTGTATGTAAGTATTACATTGCTATTACTTAAGTTTTTTTTCCACAGGTACTGTCTCATTTCATGCATAGTCTTTAGAAAGCAACGTTATACATTTTTAAACACATTCAAAAAAATACAAACTGAATGGATACCGGGAACTAGCTGTGAAGAGTTTACCAAGGGGGAGGTCACTATGTGTGCAATTAAATTCGAACCCATGTTTAACTGTTCTGATTGAGATTGAGGTGCTCGTGGCTAAGTAATAACAGCCGCACGGGCCGATCCATCAGGTTAAGCTGCGGTTGCCGGGGTTTGTCCGTAGATGGGTGACCATCTTTATATACCGAGACTCCTCCGTGCCTCACAAAGCACGTTAAGCCGTTGGTCCCGGCTTTCATTCGTGGATATTTGACAGTCGTTACGGGTCGTCAGAAGCCCGAAAGTCTGACAACCAATCTCACCAAGAGGTATCGTATTACCAAGTTACTGGGTTGTGGAGGTCTGGTAGGCAGTCGCTCCATGTAAAATACTGGAATTCAGCTGCATCCGGTTAGACTGGACGCCAACCCTTACATGGTTGGAAAAAGGCTAGGCAGATTGATTTTTGATTTTGTTTAACTATTTCTGATTAGACTCAAAACTGAACTAAAAATTTTATGAGAGAAGACTAGCCTGATCGTCACTTTAGTTACTTACACTCGTCTTCAACAGTGAGGTCATAAAGCATTTATGTAACTACTAGCTGCGCCCCGCGGTTTCACCCGCATAAGTCTCGATCCCAAGGGAATATCGGGATAAAAAGTATCCTATGTGTTAATCCAGGTTATAAACTATCTGTTTGCCAAATTTCATCCAAATCCGTTTCTGTAGTTTTTGCGTGAAAAAGTAACAAACATCCATACATCCATCCATCCTCACAAACATTCGCGTTTATAATATTAGTAGGATTTACAGTGGGCATATATGTAATGCTTATAAACACGCTGTTTGCTTAACTACTAAAATATGTCGTGAACCATAACACTGAACGCTTTATTAAATTGTATCGCAACGAACAATTTAATTTCATCAACATCACAAGGTTTGAAAGCAAACTTTAGGTATTTAGCGTGTACCTAATAACAAAGTAGTTACTTGTGTTCAATATTGATTCAATTTCTCATAATCCTTTGGTCCGGTCTCAAGATAATTTAATAATACAGTTCGAAGAATTTCTCTTTGATAAAATTGTGATAAATATCCCATAGGACAGCCATGATAGCTAATTGCGAATATCTGCGCTCATTGGATTTCGAATAATTTTTTCTGAGCAATGTGAGGAATTGTGGGATATAATTAATGGTAATATTTTAAAACCGTATTGACTGTGTGGTTAGTTGAAAATGTGAGAGTAAGTTTAATTAATTAAATAACATAGGAGAAAAAGTCGCATTTATCTTTCTTACGTATTTTTGTGCTCATGTGGGATGTAAGTTAAATATGCAGGTACTTAAATATCTTACCTTACCCTACTTTATACGAGTATCTTTTATTTTTAAAGCCATCGTTACTTTAATAAGTAATAACAATGTTGTATTTGATACTCGAGATCCATACTTCTAGCGTAGCAAATCCGTAGCACTGCGTAGCAGAATTGAACCACTGCGTAGCAAGGTGAAACCATGCCTGAAGTTCAACATTTTCTGTGAGATTCAAGTGCATTTTATTTTGACCACGACATTAGCATGCTCGGTATACGCGGTACCGAAAGCTTACACAGCGCCTATTTTTCAATTGAGCGTTCCTGATTAGCGCGGTATATGCTGGAGTGGTGCGGTACAGATTCGGTTTACCGCGTCTCGGCATGCATGTCCAGTGGCCGCTTTGCATTCTGCCGACCCGGATGCGTAACAAGTTATGTAAATTATCTTCATCACTCGAACTCGAAGACGAAATTATTTCGCGACGGCACAAGCGGCTCTGCATATTTTTTTACCGAAATATGCGTAGGTGCACTCAGTCGTAGTTTCCCAAACACAGTCACCAGTAGGTATACCATCAAACTATAGGCTAACCAGAAAACACAGCGTCATAAATCCCATAACTACCCAGAATGTACGTAATGTCTACAATAATGTCAACTAATATTATAAATGTTGAATCCAGACAGTCCCCTAGTGTCGCTGACGCTCGGCAGCACGCTCAACCCGCACGACATCAAGGAAGGCGACGACGTGTACTTCGAGTGCAACGTGAAGGCAAACCCTAGGGAACATCGCATCTCCTGGTTCCATAACGTAAGTTATTAATTGGTAATATAATGTTAAACAGCGCTGTGCTTTGGAGTGAATTGTAGCGGGTAATGGGAAAATAATGAGGGGAAATTACATATCTGAGGACCTTGCATATCTTAAATTCTATTTAACTTTAAAAAAAAAATTAGTAACCTAATCCGCTTAACTGAGAAAGAGAAAGTAATAAAGAACCCTGAAATAAATCGACACGTGTTTCACCTCGTGTCCGGGTTCGCAACAAGTCAATCGTCATCCTGAGGATGCCTCGTTGAGAGGTGAAACACGTGTCGATTTCTTGAAGGGTTCTTTATGACTCTTTAAGAACAGTTAAGCGGATTAGGTTACTAAATATACGTCGGATTATAATAGACTTCCACAAAGTCACGCCTGAGTCAATTAACTAACTTAGATTAACAAAAGAATGGCACATCCAGTGATATGGAAGGCTGTGGGAAGACCTTTTACCACACCCACCTTAGGGAGCAACCAACCAACTCACATAACATAACATCCCTGTAATCCTAGAAGGGTTCGGCAGAGACGTACCTGTAGTACACCCATATTTTGTCAGTCATGCCTACGTTCCATGTAATAGGGGGCGAGCCTATTGCCATCAACCGGGCACAAATCCAGACTCCGGGCTGCTACTGAGAAATTCCTGATGGAAAAACCCAATGACACTTTGCTCGACCTGGGAATCGAATCCAGTACTTCATGTGCAGTACCTCCACTAGACCAACGAGTCAGTTATAAAATGTCCATAAATAACAACTGTCATTCTTTGAAACTTGTATAAAATGGCTATAACACGGCTAATTGTCATAGAGTGTCAATTTGCTTAAAAAGTAATTTCCCTGAATCTATCTTAGAAAATATCAAAACCATTTAGATTAAAACTTACCAAAACAATGGCCAAAGAAGTAAAAAATCCAGAGGTGTGGAAGGTAATGGAAATATCTTCTAACAGAAGAGAACAGTTTCAGTTTTACAAAGGAATCCGCTTGCTGAGCAAAAGCCGCTGAAGCTTCTTTTTAGTGGCTTATGACTTACGTCTCGTTGATCTAGTGGTTGCAAGTGCGACTGCTGAGCATGAGGGCCCGATCGATTCCCGGGTCAGGCAAAGTGTTATTGGGTTTTTCCATCTGGATTTTCTAAGTAGTAGCCAGGAGTCTGGACTTGTGCCCGGTTGATGGCAATAGGCTCGCCCCCTATTACATGGGACTTAAACATAACTGGTGAATTGTGGGTGTACTATAATAGGCATACCTGCTATCCCTGCGGGGGCGTGATATACAGGGTGTCAGGGACATCGACGCGAAAACTGATACCATGGATTCAGTACATTTTTTTTTATAACCGACGAAAAATTTCAGTGCAGGGGGTTCAGAATCATGTACCGAATCAATGGAACCAGTTTTTGCGTCGATGGCTCTGCCACACTTTATGTTATGTTATGACTTATGCTATTTCCAAAAGCTAGTAGAATCATAATTTCAACCAGTAGACTTCGTAAGGCTGTGTAGGCCTTACGAAGTCTACGTTTTCATTTGCAATTACAGTTGTATTTAATTCAGTTTAATTTATTATAGTTTAACTTATAAAAAACTATTACGGTGTACTATTGAGGATCATGTAATTATTTCTTTAGTATTGCTAAGCTATCAGGATTTGCTATAACATGTCGTTTGCTTACTCAGTTTATGGTTTTCGTCGGTGGTAGTTAAATTCGTGGCTCGTAAATGGAATCTACCAAATTTTTTATGGCATTTTCTATTTATCGCTTGTCGTGATTATATTGAATTAATATTTTATAATTATTTTGCTCGCCCCCTATTACATGGGATTTAAGAGCGTTTTTTCTGAAAGTTGGCAACATCAGAAATATATGTCAAATATATCGCTGTTTTGATAAATTTGGCAATGTTACTTACTGTGTAATATGAAATGTGGCTAACTAGCGAACTAGTATATTAATAATTAATTGCAATTATAACACTGAATTTGATGTTGTTACCGTTTTAAGTGTAAAAAAGGCATTTGGATAGTTTCCAAATACTTTTTTTTACATCTAAAACTAAATATTCGGTGTTACGTTAATAGTTGTACTACAATATCGAATTGGGTCTAGCCTGTAAGGATATTTGTATGTTTGGAGCGAATAAATAAATAAAATATAAAATTTCATTTCTAATATTTTAATTCGCGAGTTAGCCACATTTCATATTTCCATACAGTATTATTGCCAAATTAATCAAAACAGCGAAATATTTGACATGTATTTGAGACGTTGCCAACTTTCAGAATGAACACTCTTTAACATAACTGGCGAAATGAGGGTGTACTATAGTCACGCCTCTGCCAAACCTTTCGGGGAATACAGACATAATGTTATATTTATAACAAAAAAAAAGGAATATGTTGTTGATTGTTCAAGGCAAGACCTCAAATTAAGAACATCTAAATGGTGCAATGCGGAACATCTTCAAACCGTGCACTGAGTCGTGAATTTTATTCTCTGCACCTAATAAATGTGTAATACTTTATTTTGAGGTTCTCCGAAACTTTATAGGTACCTTTATGGATCAGGCAATCCTAAAAGCAGAATATTTAAACTCCGCGTGTATTGAAGATATGAAGATATTGTAAACGGAGTACCGTTGACAATATCTTCAATCCACACAGTTTCCGAAATCGGCTAAATTAATAATCTGGAGGGTATTATGGTATGATCAAACCTGTCTCGTATACTGCAGAAAGTCAATATTTACTAAACGGCATACACTATTGTTTAGTAAACTGTTTATTACACAAGTGGGTTACCGTGCAGGACAGGCCAGTGAGTCAGAACATGACTTCGGGCATCATCGTGAGCACTCGGTCGCTCGTACTGCAGAAGGTGACGAGAAGAGAAGCTGGCAGTTACTCCTGTAAGGCGGCTAATGCGAGGGGGGAGACCTCGAGTAAAGTCGTCACTTTGAGGGTCCAATGTGAGTAAATAACTTTAGTAGTTTCTTTTAGCCTAGAATTCAAGTCAAAGTCAATATTTTATTATTAGTTAATTATGAGCCGACAACACAAGGTGAATGTTTTACTAGTGTGGGTTGTAATGTCATCTTCCCAGCTGTAAAACGGCTATAGTTTGACCGAGACCGCTATTCCGCGCTTTAGGAATACGCGGCGAGGCAGGGGGCAGCGTTGACCAATGAGCGTTGGGACGGCGTGAGCGCTGACGAATGAGTGGCCTACACTGCCCCCGTCTCGCCGCGCACATACCTAAGGCGTGAAACAGCGGTCTCGGTCAAACTATAATACAATAAGTCTCCCCTAAAACTTCCACAACAAATAGCTTTTGTCGTTTCGCGTCCAGCAGATTTTCCCAATCTTCATAAGGTCGTCGGAGGCATGAAAACATTTACGATTTAACTTATTATTCATTATATTCAGTGCTATTATTCTGTAAAATAATTTATTTGGGACCGAGAGAAATTGCAGTTAATATTGTGAAGCTCACCAAGCGAGAATCTTCAACTTTATATTCTTTTTGTTACGTTTGAGCCATGACTTTCGCCGACAAATACGAATTTACGCTCCTAGACACTCTTTGTACTTTTTGTTAAGCCTGAGGGCATGCGCCCCTTTAGGCTGGTAGGGTATAAGGAAACATCCCTTAATTTTCTTTTTATGTCCAAGTTTTGGAGCACTTTTCCGGTGTTAATACATTTTAACAACGAATCGGAAGTAAAGCCTTTGACTTGCTGTTTAAATTAAATTTCTGTTTATATTTCTTTCCCGTTTGTTTGCATACAACATTAACTTTTAATTAGCTATTAGAGCTTTACTCTTACTAAGCAACATTCTTTCCCGTCAGACGCTAAATGTTATTTACATTTTAATTTCACCCCCAATAAACAGTGCTCACCGCGAGGGAAGGTAGCGACATCAAATTATAACGGGTACACACTAGACACTTCATTTGCATATCCCTAATCCCCGGTAATATACATCGGACACACAGGCATCCCATAAAATGTCACCGAGTACAGTATGAATTACTGGCCTATAAATACCGACGTGTCTGCGAATAGTATTCAAATGATTGCGGTCGGGATCGACGTACCAACTTCCTTCCGTGGCCGACCGTCCGCATAGTAATTGGCGCGAGGGAAGGCGGCACCGGCGGTAAATCATCAAAATTATTGTCTAATATTACCTACTACGATTCTCACCGTACCTCCTCAATCTGCTATTTCGTGGCTTCACTTTAATCCGCGGCTTTGTAAATTTTATTCAAATCCTGAGCATATATTTATTTTACTTAATATGTGGCTGTTCAGTGTTCAATTGTGCTGGAATTATATTCTTGAAACAAATCGAGATGTTACCTATTCGCTGAACGATTTATTGAATAATGAAATCTCGTTACTAGGTCTCCGTTTTACCATGAAAAAGGTGAAGTCAACTTACGAGATTAAAATGAAAATTATATTCATCACTTTTAATGGTTGAGTACCTATTTATTTGATTTACTTTCGAATCCGAAATATTACTGGATATTTTGACTTGTTTCACGAATCAGGGAGGACGATTAATACAATTTCGTTTTGTGGAGGAATTCAAATCAATTTTACTAATTACCAAAGTTAAATAAATTTTAAATAACAAAAACATTGTTCCGAATTTTAGGGTTTCGCCGTATTCGTATTCAATAACGGAAGGTGAAATCATTTTTACATTTTGAGATTAAATTTTGTAAAGAGCAGCGTATGGATTTGGAAGCGGTTTGGCTAATGTAATTAATTCAAAACTTTGCAAACGGATCCATCGTACTGGGAAAACACACGATGCCATTATAATTAGAGGGTATATGTTGATTATACATGTTCGCACGTAAATCAACAACAACGTCCGCAGCGTGATTTACTACACAATTCTATATTGGCGCATCGAGGTGCTTCCTTCCGAGCCCCACTGGCCGACACTTAATTGCCGACGTGAGAGGGAAGACGAAATAATTCGTAACTGCCGAAATAATTGTTCACTTGATTTATATTTATCGCTTTATGACAGGAAAACTGGTCGTTGGAGTTTTTAAATTTATGGATATTTTATGCTTGTTATTTAGAGGCCGTTGTGGGGTAGCGAAGTTAACGATGTACAGGGTATTTGCCTAGTATGCAAATGTTTCCAAATTGTAGTATACCCATCGAGTCCGGTCTGGGCCGGCGATATTTTGTTGGCGAATATTCGGCCGATGTTCTGTTTATCGTTATTCCGATCTTCAAATATATGTAAAACGAAATAAGGAGGAGAAACATGAATGTTTGTTTCACATCAGAGAGATACTATTACAAACGACGCAGACTAGGCTAACAAATTACCAAATACCTAATTTTATCATTGCGATTACCTAAATAAAAAATGTTTGGCAAAATAACAGCGACTTCTTTTGTTCTCGTTATGAGAGTTTTTGTACCTTCTTGCCAGATCACTGCCTTCGGATGTGGATGTCAAAGTACTCGTATTATTATTTCGGTTATCCGAGGGAGAATAATACTCCTGGACACGTAGTAGAGGAGTGCCAGTCAGTAGGTGGGTGATATAAGTCTCTGCCCTTTATTCGGGAGAAGATCTACAGAGCATTATGTGCATTACCAGTAAAATTATGTGTGTTTATAAAGTTATAGTAAATGAGTGGAACTTTAGATTTATATTTCATATTATTTATGTTTTTTTATTCCTATGATCACATTTGATGTTTTATTTAGAGTTATACTGTAGTGCATGGTTACTACACTTGCTACGCCGTAGCACACAGCCCCTACGCTAGCAACGACGTAGCCAACCAACCTACATAAGGCTTCCTGTACATGACGCCGTAGCCGCACCGGCGCCGGACCACATGCATGTTTCGTTGGCAATACTTTACTGAAATGTGATCGTTGCTTTACTATTTAACTCGGCATCAATGTCAGTGTACATGCGGCGGCGGCGGTGCGGCGCATGTACGATATTCATACTCAAACTTGTGGTCATTTTCTTTCCACAATGAACATTATACGAAAACTTGAATCTATGTAAACATCAAAGTTTTATTCAAAACTATTCTACATACAGATGCACCAGTATGTGGTGAGACATCACCTCAAGTGGTAGGCGCGGCGCTAGACGAGGCGTTGCGCGTACGCTGCTCAGTGCACGCTGACCCCGCTGACGTCACTTTCCTGTGGCAGTTCAACAACAGTGGCGAGAGCTTCAATGTGTCACCTGCTAGATACGGTATGTATAACATCATTGTAATATTATCAGTAGTTATTGTATCCAAATGCAACAACTGGTACTAGTACTAGGTATTATTTCTTTTGGACGGAAGGAACCACCGAGATACACTGATAAACTTATTTTAGCTTGGTTTAATCGCACAATTAAATGCTTAAAAGTAAATGTATTTACAGTACAACTATTTCCTTAATGTCCCTCGGCAAACTTCGTGTTTCGTCAGTCATCGGATTTGTATCAGTTGCCCTTTGCAGTTGGTAATTATGCGTGACGGCAAAGCAGGCGCAGCGGTAGGAGTCAATACCTACAAGCACCAAGTGCAAAGAGCAACTGATAGAAATCCTACAGTAAATTAGAGAGGGATGTGACATTCTACATAAAAGATCGATTATTAATTAATCGATGGTTTTTCGTAGCATGATAAATCGATTAATAAATAATCGAATTTTCTTCATAAAATAAACGATTTTTTGTATTAATCGATTTTTTTCTAATTATATTAAAGAATAAAAACTATATTGATAACAGCTTTATTAAATTAAAAGTACACAACAGAAATCATTTTTTACAAACTGTTTTAGAATAATTAACATGAATAATAGTTATATTAAAAAAATAAAAATTATATTAATCACAGTTTTGTAAAATTAAAAACACGAAATTACGTAAAAAAACAAATTTCAATTATTTAAATAATCAAAACAAATTAAAGTTTGAGAATAGTCAACATAAATAAGATTTTTTAAATTATTCAACTAAACAAATTGGAAATTCGTGGGCAATGAGTTCAGGAATAAGAGCTTAGCAATATTTACACTGAGCTTTGCCAGATTTGTTGTCAATACTAAAATGTTGACGCCAGCTACTCGTCGGCCTTTTGGTCATTGACATCGTTAATTAAAAACAAGAGTAAAACACTAAACACTCAGTCACGAATTTTTTTCAAAACTTTGTCGTTTGAACAGCGCTGCTAATCATCAATGACATATTATGACTTATTAAACAAATGCCGCTAAAATAATACAGTTCGTTGACTAACGCCATATAGTGAAAGATTAATTAGTTAAATTAACTAACTGTTTTCAAAGCACACAAGGCCTGCCATGTAGACGCACACATGTCGTTAATTATTATTAATTCATTTATTTCAGATATTTATAATCCATATAAAACATTAAACTTAATTTACACATTACCCTAATACGTTAATGTAATAGTGATGGGCCTAATAGTAATTCTAGCTCCGCAGTCCGGAGTAATTCCGGGGGTTGCGGATGAAAAAAAATCGGCAGCTCTAAAACCAAAAATCGATTATTAATCGATTTTTCGTAATATAAAAATCACTTATTAAAATCGATTATTTTGGTGACAAAATCGATTTTTAATCGATTTTTTCCATAATCCATTATTTTATCACATCCCTACAACAAATCCAAATCCTAAATCTTGTACCTAACATTTTGAATATTGTTTTCTTTATAAAATGTAACTTTGTGTCAATTATGTACATACTTTACCTGGCGTGTTTGGTCTCCTCCACATTCCCTGCCTAAGTAGAAGTGTGTTGGAGGGCAGACGCACGGAACTTGCAGCTGTAATTTTGTGAACTAAGTTTTTTACTGCAGTTGTCTTCTTTATTATTATTGTTGCTAGTCATGTTGTGCGATTACGCTTTGGGAGATAATCAGGTCGAAACCTATACTGTGAATCTAGTGATATACTGTCATTGTTACCTGTTGTAGTTGCCTTGCATAAATAAATAGAAATTTCAAATTCATAACTTTCTCGTATAAAAATGGTCTAAAACTGACAACTTGCCCGGCCCCCTATTTCATAATTTATGAAGATAAAAAAAAAAATATAAAAGTTCTCTACTCGATGAGCTCTAGTCAAAGACACCCCACAGGGTTAGAATTATTTTTCAATTTAATTCAATTTTAGTATTATTGTTTGTTTTATAGCGGCAATAGAAAAGCATAATCTGTGAAATTTAAATTTTTCTACTTATTACGGTTCATGAGATACAGCTCGCTAACATACAGACAGACAGCGGAGGTTTAGTAATAGGGTTCCGTTTGGCACCCTTCGGGAACGGAACCCTAAAAACTAATCATAAAGCTAATAATCCAAAATAAAACAGCAAGATCTTATTTCAAATGATCTCTTTTTCTCAAATCTTACATTCAAACAAGTCAAGAAAGCAGAACTTAGATTGTTCGTGTAGTCTTTAAAAGAAATTCCATTTACGTAGCGCGGTTCGTTACATATTCAGGGCCGCCGCTGGTACGAACATGAGGTGCTGATTGAACTGTCTCGAGTACTTGCTGCAAACACTCGACTAGCTCGGGACAGTTGGACCACTCGCCTGTGTGTAAATGAACCTAATTACTTATGAATGCTAAGTTGTGGATGTTCTTTTTGATGTTGTCTCTCTGGGACGGGGTGTTAATAGTTCGAAATTTATTGATGATTTAATTTAATAGAGATTTTTTTAGTTGGTGAATCAGTTGAGTGTATAAACCTGAAATTCTTAAGCGTTTTTTTAAACTAACACATTTAAAAGCGTTCATTCTAAAAGTTGGCAACGTCACAAATAGCTGTCAAATGTTTACCTATTTTGATTAATTTGGCAATATTACTTTATGAAAATATGAAATAGCGGTAACTAGTAAACTAGAATATTAATAATGAATTGCAATTATAACACTGAATTTGATGCTGTAACCATTTTAGGTTTAAAAAAGGCATTTGGAAAGTTTCCAAATACTTTAAAAAAATCTATAATGATATATTAGGTGTTACGATATTAATTATTGCATTTCATTATCAATATTTTAGTTCACTAACTAGCCAAATTTCATATTTCCATACAGTAATATTGCCAAATTAATCAAAACCGCGGAATGTTTGACAGTTGTTTGCGACGTTGTCCACTTTCAGAATAAACGCTCTTAAATCATTATAGCACAAAAGCAATTCCGTCATATTATGTGACCTTTCCACTTACTATTTTATTAGTTGTATTGTTTTTTGTAACTGACACCTCCCAAAGGAATTGAAAAGTGGGAACTTTTTGTTGCCCTTTTCGTATGGTTAGTGTCTAACCTGGTGTCAGAGTTTTAAAGCCGCCCATGGCCTCCGAGTTGGCTTCACATGACGTCGAGAAATATCTCTCAGGCATGCGTTTCCTCACGATGTTTATGATTTAGGTACATTGGTTAGCTCTTATTCCTACAGGCGTTCAAACAAATGCACACATGTTACTCTTATCATGCGTAAGATAATCCAATTAAGGCCTCTGACTTGGCTTCACATGCCGTCGAGAAATATCTCTCAGGCATGCTGATTTCCTCACTATGTTTTCCTTCACCGGTTTTTAAGGAAGTGATAATTATATACAATACGCACATGAATCCGAAAATTCAGAATACGTAGCTTGGGTTCGAACTCGAGACCTATGACTTGGCAGTCTGACGGTCACACCACTAGGCTATCACTGCTATTATTATTGCCCTGCAAAGGTTATAATGTCCTTTCAATGTCCAAGCAAGTCTTAGGTATCACTTCAGAATCTGTTTTGAATTTAATATCATTGACTACATTTCTTATTTTGGGAGCTCGTGGCTAAGTAATAACAGCCGCACGAGCCGTTCCATCAGGTTAAGCTCAGCTTGCCGAGGTTGGTCCATGGATGGGTGACAATCTTTAGATATCGAGATTCCTTCGTGCTTCGGAAGGCTCGTTAAGCAGTTGGTCCCAGCTGTCATTCGTAGATCTTTGACAGTCGTCGGGTAGTCAGAAGCCCGAAAGTCTGACAACCAGTCTTACCAAGGGGTAACGTACTACCTAGTTACTGGGTTGTGGAGGTCAGATAGACAGTCGCTCCATGTAATACTGATTCTCAGCCGCATCCGGTTAGACTGGAAGCCGACCCCAACATAGTTGGGAAATGGCTAGGCAGATTGATTGACTACATTTCTTATTTTGTTACCCAGGCACAGTAAACAGCAGTATAAGCGAGCTTCGCTACACGCCCGCGAGTGAGCGTGACTACGGCGCGTTGACCTGTCGCGGTACCAACACGGTGGGCAGACAGGCGCAGCCCTGTGTCTTCCAAATCGTTCCTGCTGGTGAGTACCATCTTAGAACATTTGACGACGATTTTCATACCTAGAAACAAAGATTTCAATCGTCTAGAAACACTTAAATATTTGCGTGTTATCTATTAAAACATTGACAAAACATTCGAAGTATTTATTTCCCACATCGACCATCCAAAGATACTATAAAGATAAAATTATGAATCCAATTATTGAGTGCACGGATCCAATTATTGTTTCGTTTTATTTAGACCGTTTTTTAACTTTCATAAATTCATTTAAAGATTTTGAGCACAGTCACGACTATGAGCTTCGAAATTACATTTGAGTTAAACGGTCCCTCGTTAGTAACTGTCAACAATGCCTTGAATCTTCAACATTTTAATGTCTAAATTATGCGCGAGTCTAGATCTGAACTAATAAAGAACAATTCCAAGCAAATATTTCAATTTGCTCTCAAAGAAGAAAGTCAAACATAGTCAATGAGACGAGTAACGTAGGACCAAGTTTCCCAACTATTTTTGTCTAGAGACCAAATTATCTTTAGCTTAGATCCCAAACTAGTTTGAAGTTGGGCCTCGTTCCCAATTGACGAAGTTGGACGTATAATATTTAAAACATATTATACATATTATATTATGGCTAATATTTGGCAATTAACGAACATTTCTATGTTGACTTTGAGTTAGAGTTGAGATGTACTGCTTCAATGAGGAGATTTGGTATGCAAGCTGTTTAATGCGAGTGGGAGTAGTACTGATAACTGGATGCTTTTAAGTTAATTCGATTTATACTACAGCTGTATACAAAGGGGACTATTATTGATCGGCTCAAAAACAGAAAAAGTCTTGAAAAAAAGCCTGTTATTTTGAGTCCATAGACTTCGTATAGGTTTTCCTGTAATCTGTGAGTCATCGTCGATCAAAATTTTAGGCTCATTCGTTTCGGAGTTAGGGGGGGAATGGTCAATTTCCATCAATTTTCGTAAATATCTTTAAAAGTATTAAATTTAATATTTGGAAAAAACTATATTTGAAATCCTCCCAATAAGCCCTATCATTTGATATATCACATGGTACAGTTTGCAAAATTTGCTTTACTTTTTATTACTTATTTGCCCCACAAAAGTGACCCCCGTATTCAAAATATATATGTGTACAAAATTTCAACTTAATCGGTCCATTAGATTCGGAACAAATTGGCTGTGACAGACGGACGGACAGACAGACAGACAGCCAGCCAGCCAGCCAGACACACGAGTGATCCTATAAGGGTTCCGTTTTTTCTTTTGAAGTGAAAACTTCGTTAGCATCGTTGTCATTTGAAAGTCGATGAAACATAAATTCATAAGATTTAACGTGGGATAAAATGAGCATTATACAGTGTTTCTTATATTCGTGGTTATCTTTGTACTCTGCTTCGTACCCCCTCCACTCGTGTTTACCAAGGCATAGTGGGAGTTTGCTTGGGCCTCAGCGTTGTACGTTTGTTAATACGTGTTTGTGCGCGCATGCGTAGTACAAAGTTTGAGAAAAGGCATCACAACAACCGTGGTGAAATTTTTGAAGGTTTCACTTCTACCATGTGTGAATTGCACACATGTTTTTTTTTGAGGTACGGAACCCTAAAATTACAGTCAATGTGTGTTATGTCCACTTTTCTACAAGCTGACTAAGATGGAAGGGTACAACGATGTCAAGGTTTGCTGTCCACTCCTTCAATGTCTCTACCGGTCATATTAGTCCACAACATGCAAATTCATGACGTCACAAATTTGTCTATTTTCATAGCTCGTCCATCCCCTCCACGAAACTGCACGGTATCTTCAGGCAATGGCTCCAACTGGATCGATGACTCAAGCCGCGAAGACTTTGGCGAACCTCTGGTGGTGCGCTGTGTCACCGGGTACGATGGAGGTCTTCCTCAGTTGGTAGTGTTGGAAGCACTAGACTCTGATAGTGGGAAGATAAGGTTCAATGTTACTGCTAATGAAACTGGTAAGGAAAAATGATAATTTATTAAATAAATAAAGCAGGTGCAGTGGTGGCCGAGTTGTAGGTCGTGGGGTTCGAACCCAGGCAGGCGCTTTACTTTGTGTAAATAATTTCATCACCACTGCTCTCAAAGCTGTGAAGGAAAACATTGTGAGGAAACCGACGAGTTTCCTAGTATCAAAAATTTCGAAGACATATGACATATACCAACCTGCACTGGACCCGCGTGGTGGATTACAGCCCACTCCCTCTCGAAGAGAGCAGGCCTGTGTCCCAGTTGTGGGAACAATTATAGGCTGATTCTGCTAATATTTTAGGTGCTGTGCTATCATAATCCTGATGCACATTTATTTGTGGTGGCTCAAGGAGCTCGTGGCTACGTAATAATTGCTGCATTGGTCGATCCGTCAGGCTAAGCTACGCTTGCCGCGGTTGGCCTGTGGATGGGTGAACGTCTTTACATACCGAGACTCCTCCGTGCCTCGGAAAGCACGTTAAGCCGTTGGTCCCGTTGGTTGCCGTTGGTTCATTATTAATATTCTAGTTCGCTAGTTAGCCAAATTTCATATTTCCATACAGTAATATTGCCAAATTAATCAAAACAGCGAAATATTTGACAGCTATTTGCGACGTTGCCCTCCTTCAGAATAAACGCTCTTAATACCATCCCACAAAAAATACGAAATATCAATCAATCTGCTCAGCCTTTTCCCAACTTTAATGGGGTCGGTTTCCAGTCTAACCGGATACAGCTGAATACCAGTATTTTACATGGAGCGGCTGCCTATCTTACCTCTACAACCCAGTATCTGGGTAATACAATACCCCTTGGTAAGACTGGTTGTCAGACCTTCGGGCTTCTGACGACCCGTAACGACTGTCAAAGATTCACGAATGACAGCCGGGACCAACGGCTTAACGTGCTTTCCGAAGCACGGAGGAGTCTCGGTATGTTAAGATGCTCACCCATCCACAGACCAACCCCGGCAAGCGTAGCTTAATCTGATGGATCGACCCGTGCGGCAGTTATTACTTTGCCACGAGCTCCTCAACCTTCTACCATCCCACAAAAACCACGAAATATAATCCCATTAAATACAATTGACAAACATTTACCCAGTTTAACTGCTAAAACCCGCAGTTACAATCTTCCAGACAATTAACCGCTCCCATTATATTGCAATCCTAGACGGTGTTGCCATATTCCTCGTGCCGGCTGGCGTGCTGTGGTCGAGTGGCAGTGCGCTCAGATTGACGGTGCATTCGAGGAATGATAAGGGAGCTTCGGATCGCATCATGCTGCATGCACTCGCGTATCAGGACCCTGAAAGAAGAACAGGTATGTGGAAAATTGTTTTTTTTTCACTAGAACGTGCCAGTAACAACGCAAATGGGTATAATCGACCTCGTAATAGCTTTCATTCATTATCATCATTTCAGCCGAAAGTCACTGCTGGATATAAGCTTCCCCCAAATGGGGGGGTTTCCCATAATCGCCACGCTTAGCAGGCCGGTTGGCGACCGCAGTATGGCGTTAAAGTGAGTCCCTTAGTCGCCTTTTACGACACCCACGGGAAGAAATACTATTACTAATAGGTATTATTCTTTACGTCCGGCACCACACGGAATACACATAATAACTTTACCACGTTAAAAAAACTGCGTTCAAGAACTGTCAGTGTCAATAATCCATAAAAAATTTGACACTGACAGCTGTTGAACGCGGTTTAGACGTTCTGATCGCGTTCAGTTTAACTGGTGAAATTGACACTAAGGATAACTATCCAACTGACAAATTGGTCTTGTAAAGCAATATAGATTTTGTCGTTTTATGACAAGAGACATTCAACCTTGGGTGGTAAAACAATGACGAGGCCGACTGAATCGAGTAACCAATGGTTTGTTGGTCTTAGTAGATATTTGAGAAATGGACTTTTTGATTTAGTCAAACCTACAGCACGTTTATAATCAATCATCCTCATCTTTTCAGCCGAAAGATGTCCATTGCTAGACATAGGTCTCCCCTAAGTACCGCCATTATCAATGCTGCCAAACAATTCAATGGCTGATTTACTATGCAGGTTGTCTGTATATTGGTGCTCTGAGGGCCTAGACCAAGTGACAGTCTATCCGCGATAACAATAATGAAAATGCCAAGAATGTATTGGAGTGAGGAGGCTACAAAAAGCTTATGTCAATATTGTTAAAAGTCGTAGAAATACGAAACGCTACGACTATTTATTTATACATATTTATAACGGAGAAGGGTATGTGTCTCTTTCGTTATTATTAGCCATACTTTAACTACTGTGGGCGTAGGTACTATGGGTACTATTGGTTATTACGTAATAGAAAAACCGTTTGCAGTTCAGATCAAATTATAATTAATTAATAATAAAATCAAAATTAAAATCAAAATTAAATATTATGATTATTAAATATTATTAAATTTATGATCACATTAATCATACTAGCAATTCACACACAGTAGGCACACAGACAGACAGTGTCGAAACGTTTTCACTGCTTGAACGCCACCCATGAAGTCTGCTTAGCTTCGGCCGGTCCGAGCATTATGTTGTAGACTCTGTCAAGCGCCGCTAGGCGGCGCTGGCGTCCCGATTAGTCAATTCATGTTTCCGACATATACTTTATTGTACACGAGATTATACATTACATAAAAATAAATGAGAAACTACAAAACATACAATTGGTGGCCTTATCGCTTACTGCGATCTCTTCCAGGCAACCTTGGAATGGACAGTGATTTTCGACATAAAACGGGGTTGTCATTGGTACAAATAAAAAGTATATAAGTAGAAACTATAATACATACACAGATACCTACATACGAGTACATACTAAAAAAATAAGCAACGAAAAAAAATTGCGACTATAGATTATTTCAGTTAACAACGAGAACAAAATCACAACAACAAATAATGTTCCTTCACGAGTCTTTTAAACACAAGCAACGATTGCGCGCGTTTTATTGGAACTGGTAATACTGATTACCACTTATCTAGGCTCTCTGGTCTTTTTCCAACAACATGTAATTATAGGTAAATATGCCTCTGTTTATTTTAGCACTGGCAGCAAGTCTCATAATGTAAGCATATAAAACAAGGACGCTCTACTTTGTATTAAACTTCACAGAATTTAACGATAATTAATTTGGAAATATCAACCCTTTTTGATAGCCAACAAACTAATTTCATGGCGTATTACGGCCAGCGTAATTTGCCATTGATAGGAACACAATAAGCAAGCAATCTGCTAGATAGCTAGGCGTAAATTTGAACCTGCTTAATAGCGTTACATAAGCATTCCATCTCGCTCACACCCACCTTGTTCAATACTGCTAAAGTGAGAGAGAAGAGTGTAATTACGCTAATTCACCGTCTGACATCCAATATCGTAATATTCTGCACTAATAATAAGGTAACGGGCGTCTGTTGTGGTTAATTTTCAAATATATACCTTCAGATATATTTTGTTAATATTACTGCACGTAAGCTAAAATATTTTATAATCGAACTATCGATAATGGTTTATCAATAACGATGTTACTCAGAACTGGAAGCGTGAGGAAAATTCTAAAGCCGATTGTGGCGCAGTATCTTTCTGTATTCCTTTGTGCAGATTTACCGAATGTCTCCATTTTGATAGAACTATCGACCTTCTGATTTTCAAGGATATTTTCGATAGATTAATTGTACTACAGTCTAATTTGACACGTGTAGCATATTCGGAATTTTAATTATGGTTTCAATTTTCAATATTGCCTCCACAATCTATTATTAAAAGCTAATCAGTCCCTTGTTGAGTTTCCGGATTGAAAGACACTAATATTCTTTGCGTGGAGCTATACGCAGTTGTCAAGTGATATATTTAGAATGAAACAACGTAATTTAGATTTTTCTTAAGTGAAAATAATAAGTATTAAGTTTGTGGTAGATTTAAAGTTTACTAGATTTCCCCCGCGGCTTCACCCGCCTAGAGCTCGGAAATAATCCCACGGGAATGTACTACCGGGGTAAAAAGTATCCTATGTGTTAATCCAGGTTATAAACTATCCGTATGCCAAATTCAATATAAATACGTTTAGCCGCTTTTGCGTGATTGAGTAACAAACAGCGAAACATATAAACTTTTACATTTATAATATTATAGTAGGATTATACAATATATTAAATTATATAAATATTATATTATAGAGTAGGATTTATCGATTGTACAATCGCAGTAAACATATTTATCAAAATTAGTTGGAAGTTAAAGTAGTCTGCTAAAAATTACCTATGTACTAAAAAAGTTATAAATGATGAATTGCCAATTCAATAATAATAATATAAAACATTGAAAATAATCATTTACTTTCATAAGATTTGTGTAGTTCAAATACTTACAACTTAAGAACTGCTTTGGCACTATTGTACTAATACTTTAACAGTGTACAACTGTGCGTCTCATAGTCCTTCTTTATTTGTATTGTATAGTCGACCTCATACCTATCACCTTAAGGTTGAATGTCACATGCAAGTCATAAAACGTTGTTAATGTTAGGTAGTTACAATCTAAGAGAAGTTTCAATTCGTTCGTTCGTTTTCGAGTAACTGAAACTCAGCGCTGTTCTGTGACTCCCCCATAGCACAGCATCATGCTGAGCGGAAGCCTTGTTGTCACTGTTACGACGCGCATCATTAAAAGGATCTATAGGAAGCTGATTGTCAACGGTGGCCTCTTCATCAATGAACATCGCAATTTCTGATAAGCCTTAACATATAATTTCGTCTATCCTCTTCCACATAAATGTTTAAATAAAAACCGATTCGATTATGAAATAAAAATAAGTTCCTTAACGAACTTCACGGCTTTAAATCTAAATTAACCGTAACTCTTCGTAAAAGAGTTAATCAAATTCTATTTTCCTAATTCAAATTCAATTCTGTTACACTTTAAAACTATTATAAAACGTTCACATTCAAGATGCAATCTACTTGTCAAACATGTTGGTAAATTGATTGTATTTTTGACAGATTACGAATCCGATGAGAATTCACTGAACTTTCCTAAAAATTACGGGAATTGCTCCTGTTTTGTTTTTTTTATTCCAATTAACTTACTTTTATGTGCACATGTTTCTGGGACAAATAAACAAATTTTTCGTATTTTCTTTTCATTCAATTCACTAGGAATTTTCAAAGTGGTACTTAAACCAATTACGAGTTCGACATACATATTTGTTGCTTCTATTTTATTTTATATTTGTACGTACCGGTTCGAAACAAAAAAACACATAAAGCTGTACGTTTTCCACTGACTCTGCTTTTTAAATAGGGTTCATTATTATAAGGCTCTGCTAAAAAACACTGCGGATGTATTTTTACGTAACATGAGCATAATGATGCAGGCGCTTAAAACACGCTTTTAAAAATCCTTTGGAGAACAAAGGGGTGAATTTAAATGCATAATTTTAGATAATGAATTTCGAAATTGAGTGTTTAACTAGGGTTGAAACAGAGTTAATATAACCCTAAAAAGGTAAAGTCTATACGATAGGAATGACGTATTTTGCGGTTCTTGCAATTTCTGATTAATTAATAATATTAGAGTTTGTATTACAGTTTTTATTGAGTGTGCAGAACCCCCCGCCATTTTATCCGTGTCCATAACATTAATCAGGCAGGGGACATAGTCCTTCCATAGTTCTACGTAACCAAACCTCTATAGCCACCTAAAGCCATAGCCTATGTTTTGTTTCCATGTTCTGCAATAGTCCTGCACCAACCGGGGGTTTTCCTTGGTTGCATAGAGCAAACAACAACACTTAAAATTGTCTAAGGCATGCGCATTCTAAAGGTCCGGGACCCCAAGCGCCCGAGATATGTGTTAGACTTTTTATAAATATTAATATTTTCCATGATTTCCCCCTGTTTCCATAAAGTAGCTACGTAGATCAATGCAATTATGATCTGTTAAGCAACATTGTTAGCATCCATAGGTAGACAAAATTAACTTTTATCGATAAACTGTTTAACATAATATTATTAGATGAACATTGTGTCATAGTTTTATCTATGAAAGAAAAAAGAAAAGAAAATAAAGAAAGAAAAATGAAAATTTTATGTGTTGTTATGTATATAAAAACAATAATAATAACTATAAAATACAATAGACGACGTATATTTAGTAACCTAATCCGTAATCCTAATTTTCTAAATATTTAGCTATTGTATTTTATAATGGATTTCCGCAAAGTCACGCCTGAGTCAATTAACAATCATAATATTATATATTGTTTTATATTAATAGTAGGAATGTAAATGCAAAGAAAAGCAGATATAGTAAACCTTTTATTTTGTCATGTGCTAGATGGTGGCAGCAGTCTGATGGCCGGAGTCTCCAAAGCTGCGTTCTGGTCAATCATCTTCACTGTCATAATTTGCGGTTGCGCGGCCATTTTCACCGGATTCTTCCTTCGCAGAAAGAGGTAAGAACATTCGCAATAAAGTCAAGTATTCCTATTATGTCACAATTCCATTAACTTGACTGAAACTCCACTTCTTATTTTAATGATTACGTTAATGCTTAACGTGTAATGTTACGTTTAGGTTTAACGACTTGGTTCATGAAATCCTACACCACAATTTTAATTTGTAATGTTCGCTTGAAGTTACTTTTTCAGTTTCACCTCTCGTAGGTGACGAGAGGTGAAACTAAAAAAGTAACTTATTTATTTAAATGTAGCACAGGTTTACATTAATATAAGTAGGTAGTATTCTGAGAATTGAAATTAAATTATAGGGAGTGTATAGAGTGCCACTAGCGGCATAATAGTGGCTATGCTTCGGCCCGGCTAAAGTATCGTAAGCATTGCATTGTCATTGTCACTGTCACTGAGTCACTGTCACTTGTTTTTTTTATTTGATTGTTGAGGTTAGTTCGCTGTAAAACACCACATTCCCAAAACGTTACATTCTCTTGTGCCTAAACGGACCCTGGCACTCCCCGGCCACTACCGCGGCACCGCTCGCTTCGCTCGCTTGGCTCTTGCGTTGTGTGGTCACAGTTCTAATCTAACCTAACCTACCTTTTAGCCATTTGCTAAGCGAAGGGGTTATGGCTACACTTAAATTTAGCTGGCCTTTAGCCTCTCCTCAAAAATAAACTCATGTTTTGATATAATTATCAAAAACAAATACCATCAATCAATACAAAGGGCAGCGAACTAATCTCAACAATCAAATAAAATAACAAGTGACATTGACAATGCAATGCTTTCGACACTTTAGCTGGGCCGAGGCAGCGCCACTATAATGCATGCCGCAAATAGCGGCACTTTATCCGACAGTGATAAAGTGCCACTAGCGGCACTCTATATACTTTCTAAATTATAGTCATAAATGTGTCAATTCATAATTAAAATATGATTAAACTATGTACGCAGTGATAGCCTAGTAGTGTGACCGTCAGACTGCCAAGTCATAGGTCTCGAGTTCGAACCCAAGGCACGCACCTCTGACTTTTCGGATTCATGTGCGTATTGTATAATTATCACTTGCTTCAAAAACGGTGAAGGAAAACATCGTGAGGAAACCGACATGCCTGAGAGATATATCTCGACGGCATGTCAAGTCAAGTTAAAGGCCCATGGGCGGCTTTAAAACTCTGACACCAGGTTAGTCACTAACCACACGAAAAGAATATTAAAACATGATAAAACTACCGAATTGAATAGAATTCTTATAATAAATAACATCAATAAATATGACTAGTTAAATAAGGTAACTACCAACATTTCTATGCCTACTAGACTAAACCCCAATGTTTTATTAAAATTGTTCTGGAAATGGTTATTAAATTTGTTTTGTAATCCTCTAGTGGGATTTATCTGAATCCGTATTGTGAGACCTATTTATTTTTTTAAATATCGCAGCATTATGCTGAGATAGGAACCTTTTTGGCCTCGCACAGGTCGTTATTATTTTGTTAGTTTTTAAATGCTCCTTTCTTGTTTTTGTTATTACTTATTGTTTGTATTTGCTGTGCGTGTCCCAAATAAAATATTTTTCTATATATATATTCATATATATTCTCATGTGAATTTATCAAAACGTATTGTTCCCTTCGTCACACTCATACCTACCTACATTTTCCTAGTTTTGGCACGTCATTAAACTTTCCAACTTGTGTAGCAAGTTCCCCATGTCCTGGCAATCTGAATAACGTCAACATACATGTTTGCTCACGGTTCGAGTCGCGAGCATAGCTGCAACATTATATCTATAGTCACTGCAACTTGACAAAAGTCTCTCTCTGACTATTGTAGATACTTGTAGGTTCTTGTTTCACGCTTTTTTATATGTTTGACCTATTTTTTGGGAATTTAGTCAAGTTGTGCAGGTTAGGTCAATACGTATGTCCGTGAATCAAAATATTGTAGTGGTAGATACACTAGCAACATTAAATTACAATCACCACTCTCTGCTTGTAACTATGTTCAATGCGGTTAATTGCGTTTAGTGGTAAACATACAAGTATAAATACAAATAATATCTCTGTTATCTTCAAACAATTATTAGAAATAGAGCGCTATTTTCGGGCCATAAAATATCATGAAAAAGTTAAAAGCAAAATTCAAATCATATTTAGTTCAAATGGTTCTTTGTGCTATACGAAAGTCAAAGGTGTAGAGAACAACTCCCAAAACTGCCCACCATTTATTACATATGGTGTTTTCGAAAAACCCGAAGCTATGAACTCCTTTGTAACATATTTATGTCAACCTGATAATAAATCTAGAAGCAATAATATGACTCTACAAGCATTCATTCATTTCCCACATACAAGTACCTACCTGGTTACAAATCAATGTAACTTAATCAAAATCGTGCGCTGTAAGTACGTATTTCACTTAACTGACATGCCCAGCGCATGTCAAATAAGTGATCGACAATGGCTCAATTTAACATTTGAGGCTTGATTAAATCAAAGGGAATCAATTTCGTTTACCATTAAAATTGTATGAGTGCAGTCTACGGTACAGTACGACACAACTTAGACGTAGCATACATTTGAAAATATTCATTCATTCATTGAAATTTTACGAATGAATTTGGTTAGATGACTTCACAAGTTATTGCGTTTGCGTAAAGATCATTTTCACCTAAAGCAGTAATAAATATTGGTGATTTTGAAGGCGCACTCAGTTCGGATGGTGATCGGTTTTACGAATTTTGCCGATGCTACATCTAAGTTGTGTCGTACTGTACTGACGTCAAAGTTATAGCGTGGTATGTCACTGTTACGACGGATCCTTTTATATCATTTGGAATCGAATTTTCGAGCGTATATGGAAAGATATAAAGAATATTTGTACCTTCTTTAGGATCAAAAGATTTGATACGTGTCTGAAATATAATAAAAACAAGAAAAAAATAAAGAATCATTGTTTAATCTGCACAAACGAGACACACATTGTCCATTGCTTGATTATTGCTTACTTGCGCAATTTAAGCTAATTATAAGTACGTAAATTACCATAATGTTATAATAATTTATTATGACGATAATATACTGAGCTAAAGTCCATATATGACCTAGATTCTGTGTATGATGCCGTTTATATACGATAACGCCAAGAAATGCGATAGTTTTTTAAACAGGGTGGCAGGGACATCGACGCGAAAACTGTCACCATGGATTCAGTAAAAAATCTGGTGTTTCATATAAAGAAGTTTCATAAAAGTGCAATACCTACGCGGTCAAAATGGGGAAGAAAACTGACAACTTTTGCCGAGGGTGTCGCTGGTAACGCTTGGCTGACATTAGCTGTCAAACTACATACTAATCTTGATTACAAAAAGTTTGGGCGGCATCTGACAAAAAAAGCCGCACTGTTTAATAATGTTATAATAAATATAATACACGTTTATTAACCTCATCTTAGGTACATACTGATAAATTGTAATAAGGATGAATATGTTGCTTTGTTATGGATGGAAGCTTTGTGCTGCTATTTATGTCATGATAACTGTCTGGAGGTGGAAGATCCACCTTGGTATCACCAGTTTCATTCTGCTGAGGTATCCCAAAATAAAAATTTCTATCAAATGATGCGATTCTGTAAAAAAAACAAATACTGATTTTAATTTCTAGGTTATGTTATGAAACATCGAATATGTTATAAAACTACTGCGTAAGTACGTAAAAGTTTATAATTACTACGATAATAAATGAACGACATGTTGCTATTTATAAAATTGGGTTATTTACTTCTATTATTAACAATAAAATTGGCTGTAAATACCTGCTGACCAAATCCGCTTTTCGGCATCTTGGTGAAGCTCCTCCGTTCTTCAATTCAGCTTTTAACTGAGGTACAGTCCACGTTGAATATATTATCAAAAAGCACACGCTAGTTCCTGTTGTAATTATTCTAAACCCGAAAAACATTGAGAGATCAAAATGACAGTGCGATGTTATGGGCAATGCGTTAGCAGCGCCACCTGTTCATAGCTTTGCGATTTCTTCCCCATTTATGGAACAGCAGATTTTTTTTTAATAACCGACGAAAAATTTCAGCACAGGGGTTTCAGAATCATGCACTGATTCCATGGTATCAGTTTTCGCGTCGATGTCCCTGCCATCCTGTATATATCATTCAAATGAAATATTATTCTTCCATTGAGTACGATGATACAACATCAGCTTAACATAAACACTATTATTTTAGATAGGCAAACTTACACCTCATATTAAATGGAAAAATCTGACAGCTAGGTAGTACCTACATAAGTGTCCGATTTTTCAGCTCTCAAACTATCAAATTCAATGCAAAACTTTAAGCTACATTTTCCCAAAGGCTCTCGCCATTTCCTAGCTTTAACATAAATATTTTGTACCAGGAGTAATCCGCCGACAAAGCAGCAGTCGTCGGAACTCCAGCTCAACGCGGGCGATGGTCAGTACGTTGTGGCGTACACGCTTAAGCCTCCCAAGCAAGCACAACCGGACATATTGAATCCACCGCCAGGTAAGTCCCACAGATTCCAGTCTAGATTGAGTTTTATATGAAAGATTGTCTTGAAATCACCATCAATCATGTAAAGATGTAGCTTTGTAGAATAGGGTAAGGTCGTCTTAATGGTTGTTAAAAATGAAAAATGTTGTGGCTG
Source organism: Agrochola lota (assembly GCA_947364205.1). Taxonomy (NCBI): domain Eukaryota; kingdom Metazoa; phylum Arthropoda; class Insecta; order Lepidoptera; family Noctuidae; genus Agrochola; species Agrochola lota. The sequence continues at coordinate 9,522,702 of OX376235.1, read as the reverse complement.
TAATATGATTTCAGAATAAGCTTCCTTTTTTCAGAATTTTCTATTTATGTAATACATTATTTTATGTAATAATTGTCTGCATTCGTTTGTCAACAGATTTTGATACAATGTAGAAAGCAGTACTTAAATGTCGTTAATGTCATATGTCTAGCTTTATTAAGTAAGTAGATATGGGTAGGGGAAATATCGCATGAGAATACAATGCCACCCATGTGACCGCCCGTATTTTTCTGAATATTCATGAAAATGTATCGAAAATTAACTTTATTTTTCGGGTCTATCTTTAATATTTGTCATGTTATTCAATTTTAATTTTTTGTGTAGCGTTTGTGATTCTGTTTATTGTTTCTAAAAGCTTATGTGTTAAGCATCGGAGATATAGCAAAAAATGTAAAGCAAAGTCACAAACACTACACAAAAAATATTATAACATAAAAAATATTAAAGATAGAGCTTTTATAGTTAATTTTCGATAATTTTTCTTGAATATTCAGAAAAATACGGGCGGTCACATGCCCATGGGCGGCATTGTATATAACTAACCGTGGCGGCGCGTCAAATACTTTTGTTATTAAAAATTTGGTCTTTGTCTCAGAAATAACCATGTTGGCTTGTTAATACGAAGGCATTAACTGACATAATCGAAATAAAGTCAAGCACTAAAATCCCTTAATCTTCAATTTTTTAAACAAGACCTAAAAATCTTCTATCTACATAAATCCTTGTGCGTTTACGACGCCCTCATCTAAAAGTACCGAATAAGTACAATCGGCACTTATCCGCAACGGACATATGTCAAAGCGATTTTATTGAGTGAGTTTCCGGTAACAAGTGGAGTATAAAACGGTCGCACTGAAGATAGCGGTACTGAGCGACTGTTCGATCGTCATTTGCGGTTGTGGCCCCACTATTCTGATGCTAAGTGTTACTTGCTCGCTGGCTAATTTTATTGGTGGAGTTACAATGTCTTAATAGCTCAATAGATCTTCTGAGGCCGTACCACAGAAGATTTTTGAGTAAATGCGAAAATGTTTTAGTGTCCATTGTTATATGAATATGAATATTTTGTATTTGTATATAATGCACTACAGGCAGGATTCCTAGTCATCTTTACTCCATTTGAAATAAGATTAGACATTTAAACAAAACTTTTTACAGTCCGTTCAACCGATTCTGACTTCTGTAACGCTTTCATAGGATAGGGATGGCATTACAAGCAAAAAAAGTGGTTACAATACCTACTGTTTACTGCAGCTGCCACTTGTCATGCCACCAACGCAATAGAAGTCAAAATCGGTTGAACGGACTGTAAAAAAGGTTTAGTTAAATGTCTAATCTTATTTCAAATGGAAGTTCACATTAAAAAAGTTTTAATGTAATCCGAATATGCCACTGATCAGAATATAAGCTCGGCTAATGTATCAAACTCTTTCTTCTTTTGAACCTGGGTCTAAAGATACAGCTTGTTTTATAATACAAAACAAACCATAAACCATAAATCATAGAGCAATTTTTGAATTTCGGACCTTTTTCTGACTACTGAAGAAAAATACAAAATAAGTACTTTGTACTGTATTTTTGTATAAAGAAACAGTATTTCAATCACAGTAACGTTCTTAACTCAATAAAACTCGATGGTTTAAGGGGGATGCGCTAAGGTAGCCTGCGAAATTAAAATTTTCTTACTTTTTTTGCAATTTGCAGGTCAGTGTCAGGTTATATCTTGTACAAAATATGATTTGCGGCCTACCTTCGCGGGCTACCCTGACATTTTCGCCTTAAGCCATGTCAAAAATCTTGTTTTGTAATAAGACTATTTATTTAGTATAAATTATCATACCATTGGTACCAGAAACGTTCTGCAACTGCGACATCTCAATTAGTTACATGCTTACTTCATTCAAGTCTTTATTTAATACTAATGTAACTTCAAAAGGAACTCGTTCACTCACCTAGATAATTAATAGGTCTGTTGCTACATTTTCAAAGAAATAAAAATAACGCTCCAAAAGGAATGCCTTCCCTTGTGTGTAATATTCTCTAAACATCTGCGGTTTCTTTACAAGCATTGAGCATTTTAATACGAAAATTAATTAATTAATTATCTCTGGCTTTTAATTCTCTTAAAACGTAAATGTCAGCACTAGCACAAAATCTTTAGTAATGCTTTGGTTGATGGTATGAATGTATGCAATTTTTTATGTCAATCTTTTGATGAAAGTCAAAAAATCACGCAAAAAATTTCATTGAACGAGACACTTTTCACGTCGTCGTCGCCGTAAAAATTATATCAATTTTTTTATAGAACAGTGAAGATTTATGAGGAAAGTTTTGAATTAATATCGCGTTTTAAAGCTATACTATGGTTTTAAACACATTTTTATGAAGATTAAAACTGGTTTTACACCTGAAGTTTTTGAAGTAGATAATCTTTTTCTTTGTTTTGATAATCTTCATTTTAAAAGCCGTGACGTGATTTTCAACTTTATTATCGCCCATAAAATTCCATACGTATCGTTAACTTATCATTCATTACTTTAGTCTTGATCATTTTTGCAATGATTAAGATTTAGACTTAGATGGTACGTTACAGTGGTACAGACAGTCGATAGTTAGTTTAGCATTGCGAAAACTTTCTTCCGTAACCACAAGCATTGCTTCTTTTTCTCACCACAAACTGAGTCAGAGTAAAATAATCAAGCAGTATCAAACGGTTTGCTCACAGACGGAGCCCCGCCGAGCACAAAGTGCGTTACAGAGGCGGCCGCGAAAAATGGCGCACTCCACCCGACCGAGGAGTGGGGGAGTGAGCGCGCTAGCGCAGCGCTCGACGATCACCGACCCGTGAGTATCAAGTAGTGCGGTTTTACTTCTTTTTTTAAGGATTACCTACAGTACAAGTGTTTCATAAATAATTACTGGAATTTTCAAGCACTTTAGGTCGATAATTTTATGGTATTTTATACAGAGTACTTAGTGGACTGCCTTCTGGCTTTGATGACGATTTAGGTAACGTTGCTAACGTTACATTAGACGAAGCATTTAAACGCTTTCTCATCTAAACAAAACAATGTTTTTCAGAAGATCGTATTAACAATGAAAAATCCGATAGTATCATCCTGCTAAAAATACAAAAGCAGTTTTATATCTAAACACTAAGCTTTTCAGTGAGAGCATGACCCACATACCGCGTATTTGTACACCTAGACATATTATTAAATTAAAAGCGCGCGCTAACCCGATGTGAAAAATCCAACTCATTAAAACGTAGGTTTAATTATGTCATAGACGAGACACTCGGCACATAATTATAGTAGATACTTTAGAAAAGTCTACTCATGAACTGTGGAAAAAGTGAAGCAGTTTTCAAGCATTAGGTGTAAATTAATATTAAAATTTTATGAGACCGTCCATAAAAAAAATTAAAAGAATTTTTATTCTCCCCGCATTTTATTGCGTTCTTGTAAGAGCTGACAATTGATAGGAGATTAGGGTTGTAACAAACAAAAACTGGGCAAGTGCGTGTTGGAACACGCACAGTAAAGGGTTTCGTAGTTGTGGTAGACGCCGAAAAAAACACATTTCTTGTGGGGATCCCCTTTAATTTTTAAATATATTTTATTTTTATATTATTTGTTGTTATAGCAGCCTAAGTAGTACACACTCCCAAATAAATTGGGATTAGGGCAGGGGATGATAAAAGGGGTTAAAAAGGGATGTTGACTGGGAAAAAAAAAACAATTTAGTTCGTCAGTTAGATAATAAAAAAAAATTGACTGTATTTTTTGCCTTATCATATTAATAAAAAATGGTTTAAGTAAAACGCATTAGATTTGGAGAGCGAGGGCTCGCTACGTCACAAGTCAGTATAAAATCTTCCGGAGAGTGACGTTATGCCACATTTTAACTTAATGTGTCGCCGTAATCTTTCGATTACGCAAAAAAAAAATTACGTGTCCAATATTTTTTAATAATCTACCTGAAGAACATTTTTTTTTTTGTCAACAACCGTTTTGCGGATGAAAGTTTGTATCGAAATTCGTAATGTTTGCCAATAGGAAAATCTCAACTTGCCCACGGTTTATAGTAAAATAATTTTAACATAACTTCTCTTTCTTTCCACAGGTACTGTCACCACCGAAGGCAGTGTTAAATAAGCCACCAATTGCATTAGGGACTATGACGTTAAGTAGGAGAGAACATCTTATAGCTGAAGAAATACCAGGACCAGAGAGTTGTGTATAAATGTGTATAGGTTTAAAAAAAATGTAAATAGGACAATCTTTTTAGACGAGATTCTTCAAAAGTTACGTATTAGTAACGAGATAATTTCAAATAACCTGTCAAATAAATGTAAAGAACCCTGTGAGAGGCATGAACTTTTACACAAGACTTCTTTAAGGATCCCCGAAACGATCAATTGAAATTGTAAATTTTTACGTGGTTGACGTCATTACTACAGACGGTGGTGGATAGAATGATGATGTGATCTAAATATTTAAATAGTTTTAGTTGAAGGAATGACATTATTACCGATAGTGTTGCTGATAGTGTAGTGACCAAATTGATGGCAATTGATCGTTTCGGGGACCCCTTATACAACGAAAGCGAACACTAAGTAACGATTTTTGAAAAATCATCCCCTGAAGGAATGAAATGTATGATAGTTTGTCATTGCCGATTAGAAATCCCATCAAATGGCTTGTTATCGTATATAAAACATAGCAATTTAAAATAAAAAAATCTCCAAGTACAATGTGAAACATTCTGTCGTCAGGTTCAAACTCCTACATTAATTGATCAGTATTCTAAGAGACTAACTGATTCTTCAGCTCGTTTGTTGCGTGTGCGTGCAGCTTACAAATTCCGCTTGCAACTTAAGCAGAACACGGCTATATGAGACATGTCTTAGCTTGTGGTGGAGTCTCGTCTTAGCTAACGGTTTGTTGAAATTTTGTTCATTGTCAAAACCAAGCTAAGACTATTCTGCAAGTTTTTGTTAAAAACTTAGTTTTTATTCTATTCAAAATATTCGTGGATTTTTCGTTCTTATTCAAAGTAAATAAACTATTTGTAACACACTTAAGCATAATTGTGTACATTTTTTATTCAACTACGGCGTATCAAGGTTTTAACATTCATCGTACCTACAGTTAAAATCTTTTTTGGCAAAAATGTTTTTGGCGAGTAGTTTAACGGCGAATAGACTTTCTACAAACCGTTGCCATTTTTTTATCTTTACACTGCCGGATATATTTAGTAGAACACCAAAAAACGTATACAATGTTACGTTGCTCTGCATTAACCCAAAATACATGCCAAAAATACTGGTACAGAATTAGCACCAAAATAAAAATACAGCAAATAATTTTCAAGAACTTAGAATTACTTTGCTAAAGAACATTAGCCTCGATGGCTTAATCCCGCAGACATTAACACCAGACTTGGATAAGACTTGGCCTAAGATGACTGTGTGACCTCTGGAATACTAATCGCTTGTCGGAACGGTTCATATCGTAAACGCTGCTATTAGAAAGAAATAAACCTGAGACTTGTGTCGGTAGGTATTTATTTACTTTTAAATTAACTTTCTCAACCTGTTTTTTTTTTCAACCTATATTAAAGTACGGAGGATGCGTAATTATTTTTAATAGGTGTATTTTTGTTTTGTTAAAATTGTTACCCTGAATTTGTCCTGCAGTGTACATCTAGTTGTAAATGTTTGTAAAATAAAATGTTGTAAATAACTTTGTATGTATTGACTGTGAAATTGTGATAAATAATTTGTAAATAATATAAATTGAAACAGTTAAAATATAAGGAAATAAACTCTGTTAAGTGTGTAGTTGTTTGATTTTCCGTCACGTATTCACATTGACACGATCTCCCTGTAATGCTCCACTTTTGAGGACTGACTCCCGAAATACAATACCTGGCTTAGTTAGGGTATCAGTTTCAGTACCGAAAGCAAAAAATAAATAAATCCGTACATAGATACAGATTTTTTTTTTTTTTTTGCATTTTATTTAGCATTCACAAGAATGCTCTCATTTGTGAAAACTTTTTTTTTTTTTACTACTTTATTTTGGAATATTATTTTAATCCTACGATAATGCTATTTTACCATCATTTGGACTATCTAGAGTCCAAATGATGGTAAAATGTTCACGTATTATAAAGGTGAAAATGTGTTACAAATATGTGCAAACAGTAATTTGGAACAATGTAAAACGGGTTTTATATTTAACTCAAAATGTGCTGTTTGAGGGAAATACAATAATGTACATTTTATTAAAATTAGATCTTCTATTCAGATATAAGCGATATCGCTGTCGCGCTCGGTAGCGGTACTGGGGGTCTACTCCCTAAACGAAGTCCGTAGTTTCGCCCGGAGTTACGGGCGCTTCGAGCTACGACTCACTTATGGCAAATCCGTGAGACGGAGTAGGAAGAGCCCGTAATTCGGCCGAAACTACGGATTTCTCTTAGGATGTAGACCCGCGGTCCGCCTTCTGGTTAGTCACTTTGGACCAGTATCGCTACCGAGCGCGACAGCGATATCGCTGATATCTGAATAGGCCTTTAAACTTGCGTGGGCAATGCGAGTGTTTAACCATTTGGCAACAAAATGAAAACCAAATGTTATGAATTAAACGCCTTTTGTATCATGATGGCCCAGTGGTTGAGGCCTCGCCTCTCATGCACGAGGTAATGGGTTCAAATCCGGGCAAGTACCAATGTGATTTTTTCAATTCATATGTACTTTCTGAATTTATCTTGGACATTACGGACATCGGTGAAGGAAAACATCGTGAGGAAACGTGGACGTATAGTTAATATAAGCCTGAAATCACCAACCCGTCTTGAGCAAGCGTGGTGATCAATGCTCGTGCCTTCTCTGTATGAGAAGAGGCCTTTGCCCTGCAGTGCGACAATAATAGGCTGGGATTATTATTACATGAACGCCTTATAAGTCAATCGTCGAATTCTATTTCCATAACATTTTCCTTTTATTAACAGCTATATTCCTATCGTCAATCAGGTAAAAGGTGGGTAAGTACTTATAAGAAAAGGTTCATGAAACACACATTTTTGCTCAGTGCACCCTCAAAGCCTGGCTTTAACGGCGGACGGGCCTTCTAACCGCATGTGACTGGTTGCATAATCGGTGTAAGCAGACTGCTCGCACAATTTTATATCAGGTTTTAAACACTGCAGCATATTTATTTATCATTTTCTTTCAGTCTACCTGCTTTAAACTGTAGCTAACTGCGCCTAGTTTATTAAACTGTTAGCTCCAGTTTATTAGATTAGTTATTTTGTTAGATACAGTTTCGACAATAAGACTGTAGGCTTGAATTAAAGTAATGTGAAGAGTCAACAAAACAGAAAAACTCGTGTCCTTAGAGTTTAAAAAACGAGTGTTTTGTATTCGTTGCTTCAGGAAATCATTGGAAAGACTGTTTTGAAGTAGTTCTATAAGCCGGAAGTTAACATACTTCTCATTATTTTGAGTTTCTCTTTTTTCTGTAATCCATCTAAAATAATCTTAAATAAAATTTTATAGAGAAAAGATTCGATTTTTTATATGTTAGTATGTTTGTTTGTAATGAATAAACTCAAAAACTACTGGACCGATTTAAAAAAATCTTTCACCAGTAGAATGGTATATTATCGCTGAATAACATTGGATATAATTTATAAAGATAACACGCGGGGAAGCTAGTAATATTATAAATTCGAAAGTAACTGTCTGTCTGTCTCTTTGTCTGTTCATCAAGTTGATGCTTAAGAAGGCTGTTCATGTTTTTTATATGTGGAAACTTGTAATTGGCTTTCTTCTACATAATTACTACTGACTACTCGAATGTATTAGCTGTAAGTTTTCTTAAAATTAATAAAATAAAATAAATGTCAGAAGGCAGACTAATTTCTGGTGAGAGGCCGTGCATATAAAATTTCTTCCTCGCATATTTATGTACCTTAAACGCTTCACCAAAGCTAGCCATGAGAAATGGATGCTTACAATAAACATTAATTACTTACCTACTATAATACATGTCATATTCCACGTTTTCATTAATCTCATCCGGTATCGAACCAAGCATTACTTTAATCAAGTCGATCTCTTTCACCGAGATACCAGCTATCGGTGCCTTTAATTAAAATGTCTGCGGCTTGTCATCCGTGCCTCATACGGAACTTGACCGCAGATATAAAACCCTCACAGTTTTGCTATCTACGTGTCTAAATTTAAAATGGATTCTCTTGGCTAGGACAGTGGTTGTAGCGTAGCTGAATTCGGAAAGGAAGTTTATATTTTGCTGGTGATCCATTTTTTTTGCACTGACTTTGATTTGATGTCGTGCATTTTTGCAAGATATTGTTCGTTGGTTCGTTCAATGTTTCCGAAATATTAATATTTTAATCATTGAAAAGTTCTTTGCGATTTCCAACTTTTCTAGTTCTCAAACCTCAGTTGTTATAAAAGAGTTATTTGATCCTTATAGGTAACAGGATCGATAAGCATAAAAAAAACTTTTGTGAAATTAAAATTTTCTTGCTGTCTGTACTTTTCAATCCAATCTGTGAATGCAGATCAAAATGTGCTTCTCATTTTTGGAGTTTGCCATAATCGCCACGCTTGGTAGGTGGCGATCAGGCACAGTATGTATGTCGTTAAAATGCATAGAGAACGGTGCTGCCCATTCTCTAATGAGAGGTAGAGCTTCCGAAAGAGTGGGTCTTAAATTGAACATGGACAAAACAACGGTCATGTAGAATGCCCATGTAACACCCATCATAAAGATCGGAGACTGTACACTCCAAGTTGTTGACGATTACGTTTATCTAGGAGAAACAGTCCAGTTACGTAGGTCCAACTTCGAGAAAGAGGTCAATCGTCGAATCCGGTTAAGGTACCTGCCCTTACTGCCAACTCAAAAATCCACGCTGTATATGATCGACGTGCTAGATAAATAATTAAAAAAGTGATTGCTTTATTAATTCGAGCTGACTTCAACTGTATTCACGTTCTTTGAAAATAACTCAACCAACCTACTTAATAAATGTTTCAAGCACCTTACCCAGCTTACCTTTGAAACTAACGGAAGAAATAGGACCGCTAACGGCAACACTAAATCTATGAAATCACACGTTTATACCAAATACAAGACATAAAAGCTGCTCTAGCATATGCATTTAATGCATTTAGCTTAATCGTGGCAACGTGAATAATGCAGCTGCCTCCAAGGGAAATCCCGAAAGCGCAATAATGAACATCCAACGTAATCCACCATTGGGTTGGTAAACCAATTAGGAGTGTTTTGTAACTTACATGTGTGCTTATGTCTGTGGCTCTGTTCACTGTTTGTTAATCTGCCTGTTGTGACTGCAGCGGCAGATAAAATTGATAGGTAATGAATCGGCATTTACGAGTAGGTATGATCACAGTATAAAGATAAGATATAAAGTAATAGTTTTTAAATTCTGTTCGTCAGAATTTCGAGATTTATAGACATATTTTTATTTATTTAGGAAGGAACTACCAACTAACCTAAATTAAGAATTTTAATTGTGCGGTAAGTATTTATACAGTCAATTATATAACTCCATAAAGTGATAATTCACAAAAACAAAGACAATAATGCAAAAAGAAGCAAAACAAAACTCCCAAAGGCACGTAAAGAGGCTCATAAAGACACTTATACGAGCCGCGACGCCGGCAGACAATTCGCTAAAAGAGCGAAATTAAATTAATTCTTGTAATGAGCAGTATATTTCATTGAAATTACGTTCGTCAGCTTACATTTATCTAAGTTTAAGGGGCTTGCGTAAAGACGCGTTTCTTTCCGCTGGTGTGCCGTCGAGAATGAGCGAAAAATTCCCAAGCGTGTGCTCGTTTAGCTCGTAATTTTTCATTGAGCCTGAGAGTCGGCGGGAAAGCCTCCAATTAAGTTTCTCTTTACCGTTTGGCCCCGGAAAAAGGGGAAGAAAAATGAACAACAGAGGCAAGGGACAGTCGCCGGCCCGCCGCCGTACGCCGCCGGCGCCCTATGATGGCAAATGACCTTTTCCGGCCGCACGAGCGCGTTTTTGTTTTACTATATTATATTTCTTGTATTGCAGATTTTTAAGTAGCTTGATATCGTAGTTTACATTCAAATAGCGCCGTCATAAAGACATTATTTTTCATTGCGACGACTTTTTCCGTTTGCGCTAGCAATGTTTCTTTTTACTTTTTGCCATAAATCAAATGCTTGCAATGCAGGTATATATTTCTTCTTATTTCTTCCAACTTTTCTGTCATTATGAACGGAAGGTGTTTGTTTAATAGCTGGGTTACAATATAAATAGATGAGAGCCAACAACGGTGTATTCCAGGTCGGAATAAATACAAACACTTTCGTTGATTAAAATGAAGTAATTAAAAAAATATTACCGACCTAAATGAATTACTTTCCTCCGTCCGGGCGCTTATTCCTTTCCATATACACAAGGGCTCATAAAACGTTAGGCTCGGCTAATACCATTCTTAGATGTAGGTGCAAATGAAAGATTATTGGCGTTCTGACAATAAATCCACTCACCTACAATGCTCGTAAAATTCGGTAGGTTGATTGAGTCAGTATTTTTATTGTTTTGCTTCGTGAATCAATGGCGAATGTTTCAGTAATAAAACCGTTTTACGATTGTTTTCACGGGGAAATTTGTGGCCCGTGAAATGCTCTTCCGCAGTCATTTTCTTACTGAACGTTTCTCTCAGGAGACACTTGACATTCTTCGGTTTGATGCTATTAATCGTTCACACCTTCACTTACTTTTATGTGAGAGTATCAAAGGAGCTGCCCACGCGTGTAACAAAATTCTCTCTCAAAGTAATTGTACCCTCTTCGACCCCAAGTGATACATACTTCAGTTTAAACTTCTTGTTACTTGGAACTCGGATTATATGTGACATTGAACTTTAAGTAAGCACCCCACCTTAACGGTGTAGTGACAAGACTTCAAAACGAGTCAACTTCACGAATAAATTAGTTGGGTAAATGTGAGAGCTGTAATTAAAATCAGTATACAAGGGGCTCCGAAATTGTGTTTGTTCGAGTATCGATTGGAGTACGGAAATTATACTGTGACTACAGATTAATGTAGAGCAGACTGGCTTATTACGTATGAAGTCAATTATTACAAAAGTTATGATGTTTTCACAAGCCAAGTTTTAATGCAGTTTTTTCTTTTCTTTCACCTCCGCCATAGTTTTATTCTTTCGATGGAACGGCCGAGGTACTAGTACCTATCATCTACATTATCTTGTTTCTATGAGAATATTAATACTGTTTTCTTTGTTTAATGCATTGTTTCGTTTCATTTTGTTGATTTCGTAACGTAATAAAAGGCTGTTATATTATATGTATGTAAGTGACGTAATTAATATACGTATATATCTACCAGAGTACATTAGTTCTGCACAATTAGTGCAGGAATAATGAGACAATGTCACATGACAATCAAGTATATGTCGCTGTGAACTTTGAAGCACTTAGACTTAACTTTAAAAAAAAACGTCATTATGAGCCTAGTTTTCTCTCCTACAACAATAAGTACATAACATCACGCCAGTATTCCCCGAAGGGGTGGGCAGAGGTGTACCTATAGTACACCCACATTTCACCAGTTATGTTTACGTCCCATGTAATAGGGGGCGAGCCTATTACCATCAACGGGATACAAAGCCAGACTCCGGGCTGACACTGAGAAATTCAAGATGAAAAAACCCAATAACACTTTGTCCGATCCGGGAATCGAACCCAGGACTTCATGCTCAGTAGTAGCGCTTGCGACCACTCGACCAACGAGGCAGTTGGATTTAAATAAATACGTGGGTATTATAATCGAACAATATGTAGGTATAAAAACCAAGGTGTATTTATAATTACGTAGAACAAATTATTATAGTGTCAAATAACTGCAAAAAAAATATGTTATTTTCATTTTTAGTAGAATCATATTTAGTATTAACTATAATTCCAGGTTTCCTCACGATGTTTTTCCTTCACCGATGTTAGTAATGTCCAAGATAAACTCCGAAAGTACATATGAATTGAAAAAGTCACATTGGTACTTGCCCGGATTTGTACCCACAACATCGTACCTACATGATGAGTGGCGAGGCCTTAACCGCTGCGCCCAACACGACACTCAACCCGTCTTGAGCAGGCGTGGTGATGCTCATGCCTTCTCTGTATGAGAAGAGGCCTTTGCCGTGCAGTGGGTCAGTAACTATCATTTGAATATTTAGTATCTAGCTACGTTTTAACATAGTGATTTATGTAAACGTATTATCAAATAGTTAAAAACAAACCCACAAATCTTTAACGTTATTCACGTTACATCCAAAATATAAACAAGCAAGGTGTTCTCATAACATTTACATGGAGCTCAGTAATTCGTGGGCAACAAACCCCCGAGCGGCGTAAACAGTTATTAAGTTAATTCACAGCGAGGCCGACGCCGAGGCCGACGGCCGACGCTCCAGCGCCGGTCGTCGATCATCGGCTGCCGACTAATAATCCCTCACTTTAATTGCTATGAAATCAGCTGCTATTTATACTGCATCCTGCTGTTTACGGTCCACTGTTTTTCAACCCGATAATTAACTGCATTGTGCTATGTAATGGGCCCATAATATAAATACGGTTCTTAATCCCGATCATAATGAGATAATAGTTTGTTTGTATGTGTTTATTGTTTGGTTTTTCGTACGTGATGTTACAGGACAGGCGCGTACTGCCGCGGGCAATATTGTGACGGGTGGACGGATCACGACAGGAATGGGTAGCAGGCTCATCGCCCCCGGGCGCACTACTGCCCCTTTTCCCTAACATGACCTTTACACCCATAAAGAAAATATGTAAGTTTACAGACATGTAAAAAATAAAACATAAAACCCTTCCCATAAAATATGTTCTTTCATCCTTTAGTCTAATTTCGCATAAAATTAAAGTGACACAAAACACAAAGGAGCACCTATTGAAGATTTAGCGCAAGGACATCTTGATAGGTCGCTACATACTTCGGTTTGGGGCTAGATTTAGTCTTTGTTCGGGATAGCTCTATTTAGGCAGAAGAAAAAGATTTATTACCTTTGACGTCCACGATAGACGGGCAAAAAAACGAAGACATGACGACGGTCTGAAAACGTCTATTTTATGTTGAGTGTGTATAAATAGTGGTCCGAATACTTAGCAGTATATCTGATATGATTTTACAGGAAAAAGGTTTTCCTAAGAATAACATTAAGTAGGTATACATATGTAGGTACAAACATTTTTGCTCACATACAAAATATTTGTTGGTAAAAAGAATCCTCGGGTCGCAGGGGGTTTCGCGAGCGTGTACTGGGAATGTTTACATCTTGATAGGTAAAAGACAAACGTAGAAGATATTAGTTGCTTGTCAACTTGCGTAAGTTATAGGCCAAAGATACGCGTCTCCACTTTAAGGTCGCTGCTGTGGTCGAGGGTTTTTTATTTAACTTAAACCTCGTTGGTCTTACAGAGGTATGAGGAACAGGGTGTAAAGTTCACTCAATCACCTTAGAAAAGGGAGGATCCTTCGACGATACGGGTGTTGAGTCTGGATGGGCTACCAAATACATTCATAAAATTGAAATGAACGAATGAACATTATGCTACATCTAAGTTGTGTCGTACTGTAAATGCCTGCAATAATAATACCAGCCTATTATTGTCCCACTGCAGGGCAAAGGCCTCTTCTCTTAAAGAGAAGGCACGAGCATTGATCACCACGCTTGCTCAAGACGGATTGGTGATTTCAGACTTATATTAACTATAAGTCCAGGTTTCCTCACGATATTTCCTTCACCGATGTCAGTAATGTCCAAGATAAACTCAGAAAGTACATATGAATTGAAAAAGTCACATTGGTACTTGCCCCAATTTGAACCCACAACCTCATACATGAGAGGCGAGGCCTTAACCACTGGGCCATCATGACCTTTACTGCAATAATAATCACATTTTTTTGAATGAACCCAATAACCCATCAATAATGTGCTAACATGGACTTAATAATTGCCTGCCTCGTGCCACGTTGGTCTAGTGGTCCCAAGCGCTACCACTGAGCATGTGGTCCTGGGTTCGATTCCCAGGTCGGGCAAATTGTTATTGGGTGTCTCCATTAGGAATTACTGAGTAGCAGACCGGAGTTTGGATTTGAACCTGGTTGCTGGCAATAGCTTAGCCCCCTTTTATATGGGACTTGGACATAACTGATGAAATGTGGGTGTACTATAAGTACCTACACCTCTGCCTAACACTTCGGTGAAAACTGTCATGATGTTATGTTATGTAATTAATTACCCTGTGATTAGATGTAAAACGAACTTAAAATCACCCTTTAAAACACCATGTAATCCCCGAGACCCAGTGAAAAATCCCTCACAGATAATCGTGGTCCAGAGCCGAAGGACTTGTCAGATGATAAATCTTCATTTGCCGTGTTCTCACATCCGACCCGCCTCCCCCAATTAGTTAGCTCGGCCACGGTAACACGCCCGGATTTCCGATGTGGTCACCTTTTCTGTTACCGCGGTACGATTCGACCACGGTTTGTGTACTTGATGTACAAGGTACCTAATAATATGGTTTGATACTGCTGTGTGAAAATTATTATTTGGGAACTGATTGGGATCTGTGTGAAATTATTAGTCCATTATGTTGGATACTGATTGAGATTTTATATAGGGCTCTGTGTTTTCGAAAATATGGAATGGTTTTAGTTCTGGGTTGTGGGAATGTATGGTGGGTACGAACGGTTTCTTTTACTGATTGAATTTTGAAACCACAATTTTATGAGGGCGTGCTCTTTGGTCGGTTTTGGTAAATTTTATGTTATAGGCACATGAAAGAACTTATCTGATCTCCAAGGAAACACACCGGAAAATATATTTTTCAACACATTAGCTCAAAAAATGCATTTACAAAGCCTGTATGCATTGTACACACGGCTACACATGAAGCTATAACTTTCCAGTTTATGCTGATCTCGAATCGTATAGGATTTCCGTACAATGCGAGGTCAGCTTATACTGGAATCGTATAGCTTGATGTGTAACCGTGTGGACGAAAGATAAAAAACTGTAATCCGATTCTTAAGAATAAAAGTGATCTAAAAAGTATGAAACAAGAGAATATTTCAGACATAAATCAAGATATAGGTACAAAAATGGTCAAGGGAAAGCCGTCGTCGCATGCGCTTATAATTTGTTAGGTGTTCCTGGCACCCACGTGGTATACAGGCATGTGACCTTTCTTTCAATACCAAACATGTCATGATTATTATATATAATATTTTTTTCTATGTTAGACATTTACATGTTAAGTCCAACATATTAAATTTAGGGAGAATATATATAACCTATGTCACCCGGATCATTATTAGGAATCTATTGATACCTCATTCATCAAAATCGGTTCAGTAGTTTAGGCGTTACGGTGGAACACACGTAAATACAAATATACATACATACATAGACTGCTAAAATCATAACTCTTCCTTTTGGCTTTGCCGTAGTTGGGTAATTACGTGTGTGCAGTAAAATAAGTACTCTGACCTAAGTACCTGTTTTACCGCATAGTCCGTTGTAAAGCGCTGTGCGTATCCTTTACGATATTTTTTAAATTATTATTATTATATAAACATGCAACATTTATAAATATCAGTCGGAAAGTCGTAACAATCTTTGACGTTTCTAATATGAAAATGGCGCGAATTTGCAAATAGCGCCACGTGGGCGAGGTGAAAATCAGAACTACATCTTTCGTCTCATTTTCTCTTTAGTATTACAGTGGAACGTACTTATTGAGCAAAAGCGCTTCCAAGGAGATTCGATCATTTAGCTTATTTATTCTCGTAATGTGAAACTCCTTGGCAGAATTCTTATAAACAAAATAATACGAGTTCATGCGAGGAATCCGATATTAATATAGAATCTACTCCATCTGATATCTTGAATGAGGTGCAAATTGCAGAAAATAGTCTCTTGCCGCCAAAATTGCGAGAACGCTATTTCATGGTTTACAATTATTTTATGTCATGGCAGACTCGAAGAAATACTCAATCATTCTCTGAAAATGTTTTGATGTTTTATTTTAATGAATTACGTGTGAAGTATAAGCCGCCCTAAATGTGGTCAATATATTCAATGTTAAAAAGCACTGACCTATATGTGCAATTCCTTAGTTGCTATTAAAAATTGTCTAATGAAAAAGTTTGTTTCATTACCTATTGTACTGTTTTCTCGCAAATGTGTTGGAAAAAGTTATATGACACATGTGCGGAAATTGGTATTTACAAACTCGTGACTATGGTAAGCCCTCGACTTCGTCTCGCGCTTCCATTCGTTTGCTCGTTCGTAAAAAACAACTTACCGCACTAGAATCATAAATAACTATTAAGGGACTCTTATTATTCGTAGTTTTAGGGATTGCTGATCAATTCTTTCAACTTTCATATTCTTTAAAAAATAAGTGTGCTGCGAATGCATTAAGTTTCCAAACATGTAAACAAATATTTGTATTTAATAAGTAACTACACGTGTTTGCCACCGTTTTCTTTTTGATATTATAACACTTTACGCTTAATTACTTCATCCAGAATCAAATCGTTTAACTAACCATGATATTATTTTCCGTCTACAGAAATTATTAATCAATTTTCTAGATGGAACAAATTAACAAGTTTGTAGAAAGCTTCAAGCTAAAAACGAATTACTAGACCCAGTTAATTGAATGGTAGGATAAACGACTTGTATCTAGAATTTTGTATACTATATTATTCTATGTATATTTTTAATACTTAGTAAGTATTGAAGACTTATGGTACTAAATTTATACGAAACATCTATACTCTAGAGTGTAGGTATACTTATTACATAAAAATAAATAAATACATATAGAATACAAATAAATAAAATTGAAGTGTCTATTTGTAATGTCAAACAAAACAGCTTTTTCCTAAATGCATATTATGAAAGTACTGTAGCGGCATCTACATCACTACATGCGAACTACGCATCAAAGACCTGACGTCACACAACATCCTGACGTCACACAAATCCTGCATCGCGCAATTAGAGTTTACCACGCGATAAACATATATACAAGCTTCCCGACTTCAACCTCTGGGCAGTTGCCCGCCAGACACGACACCCGTCTGGTCGGAGGATCCTCCCTTTTCTATGGGGGATGAGTGAACTTTACACCCTGTTCCTTATACCCCTAAAGTATAACGGTACATATAAATTTAACTGTCACTAACGAAACACCATATAATTTTCATTGTTATCGACTTCTAAAGGCAAATCGTCAGTTGAGCGGATAAATTAAAAAAAAAAAACTAAAAAAATGTTTTGTGTCTGTTTGTTCCGGCTAATCTCCGAAACGGCTGGACCGATTTTGACGGGGCTTTCACTGGCTGGATAGTTGATGTTATAAGAAGTAACTTAGGCTTGTTTTTTTTTTTTAAAGAATTAGGGTTCACGAAGGCGAAGCTGTGGGTAGCAGCTAGTAATATTATAGAGGTAAAATTTGTGAGTTTGTATGTCCCTGGGTAATCTTCGGAACTACTGATCCGATTCCGAAAATCTTTCACTAATGGGAAGCCTGTATTGCCGAGTATCATAGGATATTATTTTATGTTTAAACAAGAACGAAGTCACGGGCTAAAGATTTATTACCGTACTAGTGGTAATAAATCCGACAATATAATATTATTAAATAGATATTGTTTCAAGTTTATTGTAGGTATATTATAATAGGTACACTTAATATCTGAATTGAGGATTTCATCACAATACCTGATTTAACGATGAAAATGCTTGTTTATTTATAAGGTACAAATTGCTACTTACCAACTTTAGATCCTACTTAAGCATTAATATAATTTAAGACCTACTCAAAATCTCCAAATCTTAACTAATTTTAGTGAATAATTAGAAGAGGCATAAGACACACTCTTAAGCCTATTATTACTAGGATGACAAAAAAATAGAACGAAAAAAATACTGCCCTTTTTTTTTTTGAGGATGGTAAATTATCAAATAACTTCTCCTGCTCTGGGCGGAGCGGGAGGGCGTGTCAGACTTTTACTGACTAAAACCTACCCGTGTTCCTTCCGTTGCCTGTGTGCCGGGGCCGCGATATCCCTTTCGGACAATCTCGCTACCCTGGCAGGCATTGGCCCTTACGGACCCTGTCAGTTGGTGGTGACATCTCTTTGAGGCGCGCGTGGAACACAACGCGCCGTCGACCCGGGCCTAGTCTTAATCCGACGGCGAGCTACCCATTGCTCACCGTACGCAAGCCCGCGCCTACGGTGGCCGGAAGTCGGCTCGCGATTCTCGATGCCCGGGGCGTCTCCTGCGGCGACTAGGGGCGCGAGGGCGCGAATCTTGCCTCTCCCTCGCGCGCTCCGCCTCCTCTTTCGCCAGCATTACTGCTTCGCAGAAGGAAGTGACGGCCTCTCATGCACCAAGAGCCGGAACATGGCCTGAACCAGGGCCGGACGCGAGAGATCGCCGCCGCCGATCGCCTCCGTGAGGACACGGCGGTGCTCCGCCCAAGCCGGGCAGACCTCCACCGTATTCTCCACCGTGTCCTCCGGGCGATCCACACAGTGTTGACACCCGGGCGTTTCCTCCGGCCTTATGCGGAACAGGAACCTCCCGAAATAGCCGTGTCCGGTGAGGACCTGCGTCAGATGGAAGGTGAGGACGCCATGGCGCCTCTCTAGCCACTCCTCAAAGAGGGGACTTATCGCCACAATTGTGGCGTGCCCAAACAAACAAATACTGCCCTGCTAAGTCGAAAGGCGATATCTCTTGAGATACGCACTTTTAGTTTTTTTTATACCATTCACTATCTGTAACAATTTCGCATCTAATGGTATAAGCGCTAACTTAAAACATGAAAAAAAAACACTAAGAAGATTTTTTTATCCTTGTTTCCTTAAATCACAATTTACAAAAAGTCAATTTTCTCGAAACTTACTCCGATTGAGATAGCGCCTTTCGCAGCGCCTTACGCGCTTTAGCAGGGCAGAATAGTCAACTGATAACGTTCATCTTTGAAGTTAGATTTTAGGCTATTATAACAGCGGGTACCTGAAGACGGGCATCACGATTTGGACTCATTCCAGATCGATTGGCCGGAGAAGGCACAACATAAGGAAAACTGGAAAAGTATGGGGGAGACCTTTGCCCAGCAGTGGGACAACATAGGTTAACAAAAAAATATATTTAAAAATATAATTTACCCATTTAGATTCATACAACTTACATATATTTATGTTTTGAAGATGGATCGAAAATGAACCGAACAGTAGAGCGGTGATAGCCTTGTGGTGTGACTGCCAAGTCATAGGTCTCGAGTTCTCAGGTTCTCGGGTTCTCTGACTTTTCGGATTCACTGTATAACTATCACTTGCTTCAAAAATGATGAAGGAAAACATCGTGCAGAAACGTGAGAGATATTTCTCGACGGCACCAGTCAGAGGCCCATGGGCCCCTTTTAAACTCTGACACCAGGTTAGTCACTAATCACGCGAAAAGAAGAAGATGAACCGAAAATCTTATGAAACTATTCCTAAGCCACTCAGTTTCAATCTATTTGAAGATTTTATAAAAGTAGGTAATATCAATAATGTATTCGTAAAGATCACTACCAAGTCCTCTGTCCTCTGGCACGTCAGTAATCCGCGAAGGGGTAACGATCGCCAATGAGTCATGTTTCCCATTTCTATGCTAATGGAATTTGGCCAATGAGCGCTGGCGATTTAGAGGTCGGTCCACGTCCTTCATGAATTTAGTTTTCCTATTAGTGCTGTATTGTTTTCTTTATTGGACCGCACTCACGATTTATGATTGGATTTTATTATATAATGTGATACAAAATATTGTTTATTTATTTATTTATATAATCACCAGATTATTTATACATTTGTTAAATAGTCGGGGATAAATTTTAGGTTACTACCGAAAATTTATCCCCGACTTTGCTCGCATCACCAAACCTCTTACCCTATGCCTAAAGAAAGGTAGTAAAATTACTCTTAGCCCTGAATATGTCAACGCCTTTGAAACCTGTAAGACTTTACTAACCAATGACCCTATTCTACAATACCCAGACTTCAAAAAGGAATTCAATGTCACAACAGACGCTTCAAATGTCGCTATTGGAGCAGTGTTATCTCAAGGATCAATAGGTTCCGACAAACCCATCTGTTATGCTTCTCGCACTCTTAACGAAAGCGAGCTAAATTATAGCACCATTGAAAAAGAGCTGCTTGCCATAGTCTGGGCCACAAAATACTTTAGACCTTATCTCTTCGGTAGAAAATTTAAAGTACTGACTGACCACAAACCTTTGCAATGGATGATGAACTTGAGAGAACCCAATTCACGACTGACCAGATGGCGACTCAGACTAAGCGAATATGACTTTACTGTAGTGTACAAAAAAGGAAAATTTAATACTAATGCTGATGCCCTCTCCCGTGTAGAAATCCATAACGAAGAAACAGATGAGATCAACTCATTGATCGGTAATATTAAGAATCTCAGATCAATGATTAACAACCCATCGGAGGCACTACCTCCACCAGTAAACTCCCCGAATGATACCGACTCATTGATCGAAAGTACTAATGATCTCAGATCAATGATCAACAACTCATCGGAGGTACCACCTCCACCAGCAAACTCCTCGACTGACACCGTGCACAGCAATAATGAAAATCCAATATTAGAAATCCCCATTACAGACGAACCTCTCAATAAATTCCATCGACAGATTTACTTTACCATAGTAGGTGACATAAAACGCCGACCGACAGTAACTAAACCATTCGAAAATCACACCCGAATCGCAGTCCAAATTTCAGAATCCAACCTAGAGAGTGACATTATTAATGCTACCAAAGAATATGTGAACCCTAAAGTCAAAACAGCTATCTTGATTAATCCACCTTTAGCCATGTACTCGATAATACCCATTTTACAAGACAAATTTAGAAGTTCCTCACTTAACCTAGTAGTATCTAAGATAGAACTCGAGAATGTCAAAGAATACCTCCGACAACAAGACATTATCCGACACTACCATGATGGTAAGACAAACCACCGTGGTATAAATGAATGTCATCTAGCCCTCTCACGAAAATACTACTGGCCAAAGATGAAAGAACAAATCACTAAGTTCATCAATGAGTGTACCATCTGTGGACAAGTTAAATATGACAGAAATCCAATAAGACCTCAATTTAACATAGTGCCCCCAGCTACCAAACCACTAGAAATTATTCACATGGACCTCTTCACAGTCCATAATGAAAAGTACGTAACTTTCATTGACGTCTTCACGAAATATGCCCAATCGTATCATCTGCGAGACGGAACCGCTATTAGCATAATACAAGCACTATTACGGTTCTGTTCCCATCATGGACTTCCCATGACTATTATCACCGATAATGGCACTGAGTTTACCAACCAACTTTTCTCCGAATTTATACGTCTTCATAAGATAATTCACCATAAAATTCTACCGCATAGTCCAAATGACAATGGACACATCGAACGTTTTCACTCAACCTTATTGGAACACATTAGAATTCTAAAACTGCAAAATAAAGATGAACCTATAGTTAATCTTATGCCATACGCCATCATAGCATATAATAGTTCTATCCATAGTTTTACGAAGTGCAGACCGTTTGATCTATTAACCGGACATTTTGACCCCAGAGACCCAGTCGACATAGACCTGACAGAGCACATCTTACAACAATATGCGCAGGATCATAGACAACAGATGAAGCAAGTTTATAAAATCATTAACGACTCATCTCTTGCAAATCGTACAGCCCTAATTAACAACAGGAACAAAACTCGCGAGCCCGAGGTAGAATATGCCCCTCAGCAACAAGTTTTTATTAAAAATCCCTTTGCCAGTCGCCAGAAAGCTGCACCACGTTATACGCAGGATACAGTACTCGCTGATCTGCCTATACACATATATACTTCAAAAAAACGTGGCCCTATAGCCAAAGCACGACTGAAACGTGTTCCTAAAACAAGCCAATTGTTACAGAATCCTGCTTCTACTGACAATCCATGCAACTCATCCTCAAGAGATAAGACTTGAGACTTTAGCCGATGGACCAGGACTGTTACCATACAGATTAGGACCGACAAGACTAACTACACATTACCACTCTTTCATACAGTACATACAATTAACCGACATAGAAGATAAAATTAACTCCGTACAGACGCAACTAAAGACTTTTAGAACTAAACTCACCAATGAGACTTACATGCTTTACGAATATCAGATTGACTATCTTACTAACAAACTTAGCAAGGTACTACAACAAGTAAAATCTTTGGAACCTGTCAGAGTCAAAAGAGGTCTTGTAGATAGCCTTGGGTCAGTAGTAAAAAGTGTTACTGGTAACTTAGATTATCTAGATGCCCTGAAATATGACGAGGCTATTAAAACTTTGCAAAATAATGAAAATAAAATAGTATCAGAATTCAACAACCATATAAGCCTAAGTAAAGAATGGATGTCCCAACATGGTACCATCCTAGACCAAATAACACAAAATCAGGAAAAGGTTAATGCAACTTTAGAACTACTTCTAGAGAAAGGAGCATATACAGATTACAGCTTAATCAAATTTGCGAAGTTTGCCCAAATTTTAGGAATCATAACTAATAATGTAGAAGATTTAATGTTAGAGATAATTAGGTCAGAAAATATAATGGCTTTTATACGTGCATCCAGCACTCATCATTCTATGATAGATATAGAAGTATTAAGATCAATGATAGATAGGCTAAAATCAATATACAATCAAGATCAAGTCTTAAATTTAGAATTACGAGAATATTATAATCTTATAAAACTAGGTTCCTACTTTATTGAAAAGAGAATAGTAATTGTATACAGTTTCCCTATAGTCTCTAAAGATCTTTACGACTTATATAAACTATCCATTGTGCCTAATAAGAAACAACTTGCCCTTATTCCTTCCTCTCCCTATATAGCAACAAACGAGAAATCATTCGTGTACATAGAGGCTGAATGCCCGAAGTACAGTAGCATCCATCTCTGTGAAAGGAAGACAAGTCATCAGATCCGGACGAAGCCTGATTGTATCCAAGAGCTCATCACCAACCAAGGTCTAGGAGACACCTGCCAATTTACCAAAATTTCACTCTCCAAACAAGCAATAGAAAAACTGGACGATCAACACTACGTCTTATCATTTCCCCAACCGACTAAAGTACAATTAGCCTGCGGCAGAAAAGACTTTAATATCCTACAAGGAAGTTATTTCGTCACCATACCCATGGACTGCTATCTGGAAACAACAGAATTCACAATCATCAACGACAACAACGAGATAAAAGGACAGCCACTAAAGTTATCAGAGATCCCTTATAACGAAATGGACCAAACAACTGAATCCACTCACATCATCAGCTTCAATTCAGTCAACTTAGAAGAACTTCACAGCATCCAGAACAAAGTATTGATGGAAAGCCCTATTCAGATCGACAAGATTCAACAGGTTGCCCTGTACCACACAACCATACCATTTTATATCATTATACTATGCGTAACCATACTTATCATTTTGGTAATAAGCCGCAGATACAAATGCTGGAACCTTAAAGCAAGCGACAAAGGGAAGCAACAAACACTTAAGATCCATACGTATGAAGATGTCACCAGAAAACGAGATGAACTCCCAGCAACATTTTCTCTCAATATGAGCAAATAGTTGCTGTTCTTCGGATGGAGGTGTTAAATACGGATCCCTAATAGATATCGTCCACGCCGCACATTCCTACGTGTTTACGCCAACCGCATAGAAACTGCAAACGATGACATCCGTCAAGCCACGAGCAGCCGACGCAGCAAAATTCATCAGTAGCAATTAGTTATTTTTAAGTATTTTATATTCATTCTATATTCTAACATCGAATAGGTTTCACCAAATTAAATTGTAATAATTCCTTTTTAATTAAATTAGTTTTAAAATCACTTTGGGTTTTTTTTCGATCCACCGTCTGCAGATTACGTAATTCATTACAAAAAGACAAAGTAATACACTACAAAAAATACAATAGGCGGCCTTATCGCTTACTGCGATCTCTTACAGGCACCCTTAATCTAAATTTTTACTAATACCTATATTTTCTTGGTGTATAGAAGTTAGAATAGTGAAATAATTTTATTTTATAACACAATTTTAGCGATGACGGAAATAAAAAATACTATAGCGGGAACCTATGTTATGGGAGCACAATGAACTTTCTAACTTCTAAAAGAATATTAATAAAAATATAAAAATTCAAAAGAATCCTGAGTATGAATACGATTCTTTTGATGTTACCGGGCTTCAAGAGACATACCTACAATCATTAGTACTTCTCCAAACCTAATATCTCCCATTTCAAGATATCAATAGACACGTTTGAATTACGAAAAAAGAAACGAATGGAGGTCGTGTTGTCAGACACCCCATAAGTCGCTCAAAAGTAGATGTATAGAATATGCGTAAAATTCCGACAGTCATTGCTTTGGTCTTTTGTGTACATTAATCTGTACTTTTCTAAGCATCTGCTTTGAAAAGTAATAAAAATCGGCTTAGCAAGACACGTATGGGCATAGAATGCGAATAATACTCGAGTGGCAATTTTTTTTTGCCGCTGGCAACACGTCCTCGCCCCTTCCTTACACTCTTTTGTAGGTGATTTTCGAATTTGCCGACAGAAAAAACATATTTGTCGAGACATATTCAGAGTCACGTCGAGTAAACACGTTTGAACATGCTCGCAGTTTTATTTCACGTCGGGGTAAACACTTTCTAAGATGAATTTCTCGCTTCACAAACAAAATGAAATATTTTAATATTTTTTTCCTTTTAGAGTGACGGATACCTGTCGTCATATTCATATAAAATATCTGTGTAAATTTGAATTCGAAAGATATGTGCTTTTAGAACTATTTCCAAGGATAGGTCGTATATTTGAAACTGAACGTTTCATGAATTTGCTTTCATATGTTATGTATGCACCTAAAAGTCCTGCAGATAGAGAATGACCTCTTCTTTATATAAAATGCAGTTCTCGACCGTCTGTTATATTTGTAAAGGAAATATTCTATAAATAATCGAGAAAAAGTTAGTGGAAACAAAGCATTT
This sequence comes from Agrochola lota, assembly GCA_947364205.1. NCBI lineage: Eukaryota > Metazoa > Arthropoda > Insecta > Lepidoptera > Noctuidae > Agrochola > Agrochola lota. The sequence continues at coordinate 9,497,406 of OX376235.1, read as the reverse complement.
ACTGGTTGAATTTCTGTCCAGTCTTGGCAACAATCAAGAGCGTTTTGCGAGCGCGCGGGCTGTAATGGTAACCATAGCTACCAGATTTCAACTATTTCACTATTAAATCAGAAACTAACAATAAATCATAAAATCCTTTTCAACTCTCACGAACGATTCATTTTAACATCTTGACGTGCTGTTAAATGGCTCTCAACATTAATCACGATGCAAGGAGGTGTGAAGAATAAGGTCGGGACAAGACAAGACATATGAGAAAAGCACGTGACGACGGGGCGACGGTTCGTGGACGGCACGGCGACACGGTACGGCGACGGCAAGGGGATGGCAGGGGGACGGAGAACGGTCATCTTCATCGCTCAAGACAGAGCATCCGACCGGATATTATGCCCTGACCGATTTAGCTAGGTATATAAATACGATGACGTTGAAAAATACGCGGCCCACTCCGTTTATTGTAGTTGGCATTATTTAGATGGTAAGCACTACGTGATTGGTTTTTGTAAGTGGTTTTGAATGGATGTCCTGCTATAAGTGCATATTTTTTTTATAGCAACAACTTGTTGGTATATTGGAGTGTGCTAGCTGACATAAAGCAAATATTTTTATTTAATGTTTTGTGTTGCGTTATGTAAATTATTTTGCTTAAGTACTATTGTATAGAATCAAGTTTTTCTAACTGAACAGCTGTGCTGCTGGGGAGTTTGTTGCGCCACTTCTTCTTCCCAGCTGAAGCACTAGGAAGTGGTGAAGGGCGGGCGTTTTTGGGGGACTGGGTTATGTAATTTTGACGTTTAAAAAGTGCTGATTCTCAGCCTAGTTTGAATAAATAACTTTTGAACATTGAATTTTGAATCTTGGAAGCATCGTGATGGCTGAATGTATAAGGACTAGATTATTAATTTACAAAGTAACAGGTTCAAAACTTAGTAAGATTTTTGTGCAGAGTCCTATTACTTGCAGTGGAATATAAACTATAGCTTGTATTATAAGACTCGCAGTCATTATTATATAGTTTATTTTTATTTCTTTCCTATTGCACCCTCTAATAATTAATATTCAAGATAGTTTGATAATAATCAACTCTAAATTCTAATAAAACGTAAATGGTACCTTTTTGACACCTTGGACAGAAATTTTAATTAATTACAAAGCCAAGTAAATGTGCCTAATTTAAAATTAATTAATTGCTTATTAAATATTAAAGTTATAAAAGTTTTAATTTCCATCAATCCGTTATTAATACTTTTTGTAAAACTTTTAAAGTTCTTAAACTGTTTCATTTTTTTCACCGTCTTGATTTACGAGTATTTTATCGACCTTCTTTTCCAATTTCAGTTAAAAAAAATCAGTTGGATTAGGTACCTTGTACATTGATAAATTATGTACCTAACTGTCTAATATGTGTTCTCCATATTGTTTTAAGTCAAGCCTTACCTACATGGAGAGAAAAAATGCATAAATACAATACCGCTGCTGCTTCAGCTGTAAGATATAAGCAGCTATGCTAAATGCATGTTACGACTTCACGGCAGGACAGTCGTAAATACAGACGGGCAGTCACGCATACGAACAAACTTGGATAATTCTGACAATGATAATTATGTTAGACTCACTTAGATGTAGGTACTTATTGTCTGATATTTGTCCGGAAAATATTACTCTGATCAGTGTGTCCTACTCACATTATTCTACTTTCGTCGGTACAGATCACGTACTTATGTACGGTTTTTATTCTCTAAGAAAATACCTTATTCATCTCGTGAGGAAATATAAGCCAGCCGGCAACCCAACTGAGATGACTGCTCATGGTGCGCCAGACGTACATTTTAGTTTACCACACGTGTAGTTTATTTTAGTATACCCCAAATAATATTGTGAAAATGTACTTATTAATATCAAAACTCCCACATGCTCGAATTTTAGTTCAGTTCAGGTTTATTTTCACTGAAGTAGTCGGTTCTTTTCCCAAGCTAAAAATACCTAGTACCGACTTCATTTACGCAAAAAAAAGAATACTTGGAACCTATAAAACTATAGGTAATCCGATCCAAATATACGAGTAGTTCAAGTGTTCAGTTTCAAGTATTTATTAGTGTGTAATTTACTGGGTAAACACCCAGTAAATTAAATACTCTACAGTGTAGTCATATTTCAAACACCGACCTTCCCGGCCCCTTGACTAATTACTTATTATAATATACAATGATACATGGCGGCCATTTTATCGTATCCTATATAATTTACATGCGACAATCATTTATTTAATGTATTTATTTAACAGTTTATGTACACATTATAAATAGACAAGAAGAAGGAACAGAAAAAAACGTACAAAGGTGATGCTTATTTCTAAAGAAATTTCTTCCAGCATACCTGCGATAGGAAAGTAGTTAAAGAGATGTAGACAACGTGTGTAAGATAAGAAGAGAAAATAATATACATTAAAACGTAATTATTCATTAATTTAACTATAAACATACAATATGAGAATAAACTTACATACATATTTCTAAAATAAATAACCCTAAAATATATATACTTAATTACAATGTAGTATAAAATAATAAATACAAAATATGCAACGGTGACGAAGTGGACAGATAGTGTTCTTTCACTCTTCTTTTAAAAACTGCAACAGTTTGGCAGTCGCTAATGTCAGGCGGAAGTGAATTCCACAACCGAACCGCGTGCACGCTGAAGGAGTAGGAGTAGAAGTCGGTTGAGTGGGGAGGGGATTTAAGGAGATTTCTAAGATGGGACCTGCAAGGTGCATCAGAAGGACGGGCGTAGGAAAAGCGTTCCCGCAGATTGGATGGCGTTTTAGGGTTGTGAAGGATGTTAAATAGCAGACACAATATCCGAGAGTTCCTGCGAAGTCGAATAGGGAGCCACTTGAGTATCTTGCGAAAGTTAGAAATGTGGTCATACTTTTTAAGGTTTTAACCTTAAAAAGTATGACCACATTTCTAAAAAAACGAATACAGATGTTTTGCAAACGTTCAAGTTTATTTAAAAGCTCCTCGGTGGCATCTAAATAACAGGCATCAGCGTAGTCAATGATGGGCTGTATGAGAGTTTGAGTAAGGGAGGGAGATTTTGGTTCTAAAGGGCAAGAAGCACTGGAGGCATTTCAGCGAATGGAATGTGTAGTGCACTTTACGGCTGACTTGACCAACATGGGCAGTCCACGATAGGTAAGAGTCCATGGTAAACCCCAGGTTTTTAACAGTAGTTGCGTATTCAATCTGAACTCCATTCAGACAGAGTGGAGACAGCGACGCAACATCGAGCCTATTCCGCATATACCTTCCGCCGATAATGATGGCCTGGGATTTCTTAGGATTGGTTTGCAGTCCAAAGGACCGTGAGCACTCGCTAATCAAATCCAGCCGTTCGATTCTGTAAAAATATCACCGTAAAACTTAGGTGAAGGGAGCGTGAAGTGAGCTGTCAATAGTGTTAATCCCTAGCATCCTGCCGGTCGATTCTGTGGTACTGACAGCTCATTTCACGCTCATTTCACCTGAGCTTCACGTTAATATTTTTACAGAATCGACCGACAGGTCACTGTTCATGGTAGAAACTGCTGCTTCTGCATCTTGCCTTAAAAAGTGAGTGTAAAGCTGCAGATCGTCGGCATAGAGATGGAAGTGGGAAGAGATGACTCTAGTGACAGAGTTAATGAAAATAGAAAAGAGAAGAGGAGAGAGAACGCCACCCTGAGGCACACCCGCGGTAAGAGAACACCAGTCAGAAGAAGACTCTTCGAGACGAACCCGCTGCGAGCGGCCTTTAAGATAGGACTCGAACCAATCAACAGTAGAAGAAGAGAAATGGAAAGAATTAAGGATTCCTAGAAGTATGTCGAAATCGACAGAGTTAAAGGCACTGCTAAAGTCCAGCAGTACAAGCAAGGTGAGTGATTTGTGGTCCATAGCCCAGCGTATTTTATCAGTAACCTTCAAAAGAGCCGTTACTGTGCTATGACCAGGTCGAAAACCAGATTGAAAAGTACTAAGAAGGTCATTTGTAGTTAGAAAGGTAGAGAGTTGCCAATGAACAATGTGCTCAAGAACTTTAGAGAGATATGGGAGGATAGAAATGGGTCGGAAATCGGACTGAGAGACCGGGTTAGGAATCGTCAACGGTTTAGCAATTTTATTTACTAACAGATCACTAGGCTGTGCTAATAAATGCACGTGCTTAAATGGCTTTGAGGATTATGGGTAAATTCACACAGAAGAGTTGGTCTCAAACAGTTTTGATTCTATTGTCAAAGTAATAGGTCTTCAGGGTTTGGTATAAGTTCAGCATACAAGACAGTAGGCTAGAGTTTGTCGGACCTTATTTACTTGCGGAAGCTCTTCAGTACAACCATAATTTTCTGCAAAACTTTAATTAAATATGTTTAAAAGCGGAAATATAAAGAGGAAAATGGTAGCTGGTCTATCAGCGAATTATCGGCGGCACTAACTTTTATTATTTAGTTATATATTAACTTTTCTAATTTTATTTAGTGATGTATTTTACAGATACTGAAAACATATTATCATCGAAATCTTAAATTAGGTTTCGGTAATAATATTTTTTCATTGTGTCTGGGACGTTGGGCGTTTAAATTAACGCCCAACGTCCCAACGATGTTGGGGTCAGCTTCCAGGCTAACCAGATACAACTGACTACTTGTATTTACATGGAGCAACTGCCTATCTGACCTCCACAACCAGTTACTGAGTAACATACCCCTTGGTAAGACTGGTTGTCAGACATTTGGGCTTCTGACTACCTGTAACAACTGTCAAAAATCTACGAATGGCAGCCGGGACCTACGGCTAACGTGCTTTCCGAGGCACGGAGGAGTCTAGGTATGTAATGGATCCATCCACGAACCGACCAGGGCAAGTATGCAGCTGATGTTATTTAGTAACAAGCCCCTCACTGAATTAAAAAATAAATTAAGTAAACGCAAACATACGCATTTGTAGATTTTGCTAAATAAATATTTTTGTTTCAAAATGAAACATTTACTAATACTTAAATATGAAGCCTGCCTCGTTGCGCGTTGGTGAAGTGGTCGCAAGCGCTACTGCTGAGCATGAGGTCCTAAGTTCGATTCCCAGGTCGGGCAAAGTTTTATGGGGTTTTTCCATCAGGAATTTATCAACAGCAGCCTGGAGTCTGGAGTTGTGCCCGGTTGATGGCAATAGGCTCGCGCCCTATTGCATGAGACTTAAAACATAACTGGTGAAATGTGGGTGTACAGGTACACCACTGCCTAGACCTCTGGGGATTACAAGCGTGATGTTATGTTGTTGTTGTAAATAAGAAGAATATATAATTTAATTTAAAAATAATTTTTTTTTTTAGATAAGCGTTTGATCAATTGAAAATTATTTTCAAAATAAGAAAACTAACAACTCAAAAGCAATAAGGCAATCTCTCGAAGCTTTAACACCAGGAAAAACAATGACAATCATTTTCAACCAACAATTTCATATATCGACCGTCATCCAGCAATAAGGTAAAAACCTTAGTGAGCGGAGATCGTTAAAGTGACGAGGGCAGTCGCGACGATACAGGGTTCATATCCGGGTGCGGAAGGCCCTGCCCGGGTGATGGAACACTTTGCCCGGGCTTCCTGCCCAGCAACTTGTGTGTTTGTCAATGATACATGATTTCCTTCAGTGGTCTGTGTGGCCACACTTTATTGTCATTGTTCGGTAAATTAGAGATGTGATGTGTTTTCTGAACTTTGATTTTGTTGTGTATCCAAGTTGATTAGGTGATTAAGAAATATTAATTTATTTTCTTTGTTCTTTCTAGATAGCAGATAATATTGCTTTTTCTGAAACTATCTGATACAAATTTAGAAGAAAAAAAAATATTTATAAAAAATATATGACAAAAACAAAAAAAAAAAAACATACATAGACGGGACTATAAACATGTGCATAGCAGCACTGTGTATAGTAAAACAGTTAACTGTTGGAAAGGTGTTTGTTGAAATCATGCTTCTTATACAAGATGTTCCTTTTGATATTCCATCACTCCAGGGTATTATTAATGACACCATTTCAAAGAATCAACTGGCATATGATTCTTCATCTTTTTTTTTTTTAGTTTTTCATTAAAAATAATTCGACAATATCACGATTATTTGCCATACGTGAAATATAAAAAAAGACATTTAATTCAGAGTATTTTTGTTCATTAAAAAAAATATGACACCGTTGCATTTTCTTAGCTTTGATTGATCCCAACATAGTGGGAAAAGGTAGATTGATTTTTTGAGGTGCATTTTATGTAGACTATTAGCTAGCAGCTATTAGTGTTCTTTTCGCCCAATAGCCCCGATGCATATCTATGACTAATTCAGCCAACTAAACGAGCCAATAATAGCCTAATAGTAGCGAGATACGTAGTTGATCCGTGTATTGATACCACGAATACAGCGAAAATGTACCAAAAGCTTTGTAACGTCATCGTTGATTCGCCTCGAGTGGCTCGCACAAAGGAGGCACGCTTTCACCGGTCGATTTGCAACCAGAATTTACCCTGATTATAATGCAAAGCCATACATTCCGAAACTAATTCCCGTCATAAAGCCAATCGGATGAATGAGGTATGAATAAACGCACAAACGGGTCACGGCGACCGAATTATCCGGTATAGTCGCGGAGTTGGTGTCATAAACCGGATAGTAAACATTTGTATTTTGTAATGTAATTCTATACAAACGTAATAAAGCCTATCATAGATCGGGGTCGCGGGAAAATCCGAAAGGGATACCGTGGCCCCTGGTAACGTACAGGCAACTAAAGGAACACGGGCGGCTTTTAGTCAGTTAGAGTCTGACACGCCCTCCCGCTCCGCCCAGAGCGGGAGAAGTTATTTGATCATTTCCCACCCAAAAAAAAAGGCCTATCATACATGTAGAGACCTAAATTCATTTATTTAAAAAATATAACTTACTAGATTTTGCCTGTGGCTCCGCTCATCCGATATTATTCTACCCAGGTCATGGTCTAACTGTGTGCCAAATTTCATCGAAATCTGTTCAGCCGTTAAGGCGTGAAATGGTAACGGACAGATGAACAGAGTTACTTTTGCATTTATAATATTAAGTATGACTATGGATACTGCCTCTTTTTTAATCGAAAAGGAGACAGTTGTTGCATTATTCACCTGGTTATTATTAAGCACAGAACACTGATATGTAATAATGATACATGATTGTTACAAATAAAAATACTACTTACGTGGTCAGTGGTAAATTAAAGTAATTTTTAAATTAATTTAAAATATAATTTAAATACATTAAATGATTAATATGAATTTTATTGTTTTGTGAGGTGTATAGGAACCGCACAAAACAATACCAATATTCAATTACCTCCACAACAATAACCACCCAATCAGATAAACAATTTCATTCGTACCCGAACTCCTACACTATTAACACCGCGATAATACTGGTAATCATTGCATGGGTTCTCACTTAATTGTCGCCTGGGTGCCTCCACCAGCAGATATCTAAACGGCTCTATTGAAAACTGCGCTTACATATTGTGAACTGGCTCGCTTCCAGCAGATTATCCGTGGCTTCACTGCAATATTTGTGTCTCACGTACTAGGCACTATTCAGGGGATCGAAAAACTTTTCTAATATTCTGCTTTGAGACGAAAACACTTGCGGGGGATTTGGAGACTGATCAACGTGTGAACGCGTGTAGTTTTGCTGAAGGTGGTAAAAAATGTGTTTTGGAAGTTGATATTTTATGACAGTCTTATGATTTTAATGCGATTCATCTTATTTTTTTATGTGCTTTGTGCCTTAATCTGAATCAAATAAAAAATATTTTCTTTCTTTTTACTTTCTATAGGTGTATTTTATTTCAATAATTTTTGTTCATTCATAGATCTTTGCCAGTCATTACGGGTAGTCAGAATCCCAAAAGTCATACAACCAGTTTTACCAAGGGATATCGTCTTACCCAGTAGCTGGGTTGTAAAGGTCAGATAGGCAGTCGCGTCATGTAAAATACTGGTATTCAGCTGCATTCGGTTAGACTGGAAGCTGACCCCAACATAGTTGGGAAAAGGCTAGACATATTGATTGTTTGAGGCATATGTTATGTAGACTACAGCTATGTGCGTTCTTATTTACTTGAATACTCATTCCCGGCTGCTACTGAGAAATTCCAGATGAAAAAACCGAATAATATTTTGGCCGGCCCGGGAATCGAACCCAGGATCTCATAGTCGGCAGTAGCGCTTGCGACCACTACAGCAACGAGGTAATTTATGATACATCTTTCTAATATATAAAATTCTCGTGTCACAGTGTTTGTAACAAAACTCCTCCGAAACGGCTTGACCGATTCTTATGAAATTTTGAGTGTATATTCAGTAAGTCTGAGAATAGGACGTACACTATTTTTCATACCCCTAAGTGATAAGCCTATTTTTTTTGTACAATTTTTTTTATTATCTTTTTTATTATTCGGTATTCGGTAGGTAGAGTAGGTAGGTAGATAGGTAGGTAGGTAGCTATGTAGGTAGGGTAGGTAGGTAGATAGGTAGGTAGGTAGGTATGTAGGTAGGGAAGGTAGGTAGGGTAGGTAGGTACGACGTAGATAAATACTTAGTGCTACCCGTGCGAAGCCGGGGCGGGCAGCTAGTATTCACTATATTTTTCCATTCAGAAACAAAAACTCCTACCTAAAACCATGCAGTTTTCAACTCGAGATATCACAGTTTATTGGTCAAAACACGTCGGTCCTTAGTTCGCAACTCCAGCGTATAACGGATGTGTTTTTCAACTAGCACACAATTTAAATTTATACTTTTAAATTTAAATCTATGACCCGTTTATAGCGTTGAAAAACATCGCAGACCGCACTTTGGTAAATATTCTCTCAAAGTTGAGAATGCTTAGTAATAAAATATAGTGAAGTCTGTCAACTTGTTAGTGGTGCTTGCATAGGTGTTTGCACTTATGATTAATTATTAAGAAGTTGAATATATTATACTAACTATACTCACGACTTTGTCCGCGTGTATTTTGTATTTTGTCATTTTTAGGGTTCCATACCCAATACCCGACTTACGAGTCGTAAGTCGTGCAAAGCTTACGCACCCCAGCAAGGGCGTAACTTTGTGTAATTTATTTCTTATCACGGCTTTCAAAACGGTGAAGAAAAACATCGTGAAGAAACCGGCATGTTCTGGAACCAATCCGCACTGGGCCCGACTAGTGAATTAAAGCCCACTTTCTCTCTCGGAGAGGAGACCTGCATTCCAGCAGTAGGAATTGTATAGGCTTATTATGATTATGCTAAGTAGGTATAAGCATGAAGCGATATGATATAAGATACTATTTTTCCAAAATCTTTTGTCTATCTGTTTTAATCATTAGCTTTAGCCCGCGGCCTCGCCCGCGTGGAGTCGAAAATTATCTCACGGAAACGTACTACTGGAATAAGAAGCCTATGTCCTTACACAGGTCGTGGTCTACCCATGTGCCGTATTTTATTCGAATTCGTTCAGTCATTTTAGCGTGAAAGCGTAACATACAAACCCACTTTCGCATTTATAATATTATTATATACTAGCTGTTTCTCGCGACTTCGTGTCCGATCCAGGATGAAAAGTAGCCTTTGTCTATTTCCAGGTCATGGTCTACCCATGTGCCAAATTTCATCCAAATTCGTTCATTTTAGCGTGAAAGTGTAACAAACAAACAAATCCACTTTGAAATTTATAATATTATTATAGTTTGGAATCAAAATACACTTGTAAGAATTTATATAGTTTCTATTTAGCGTCCACTCCAATAAATCTAAAAATAATTCGGTTTAACAAAGAAAGTATTTGAATAGAGTAATCTTGTTTTAAAATTAAATTATAGGTAATAAATTAGTAAAAGAAACACACAAATACGGCTGTGTATTATTACACAGCTGTATTTGTGTGTCTCTTATAATTTGTCAAAGCTAGTTAATTCAATTAGTTACGTTAGGCCCGCGCAACTAAACATTACAAGATAAATAGGTACGACAAGTGAACACATCGCCGAGGATTTTAAGAAACGAAAAGACTAGTACGTATATATTGTTTTAGTGGTTTAAATGTGTAGATTATCTAGATTTTTGGGTTTCAAGAGAGCAAATTAATATTTAGTGTTCAGTCTTGGTATGATGACGCCTTAATTACCACAGTAGATAAGCGATACAAGCCGTACCTACTACTGAGGGGCGTTATGATGACGCCTTAACTGGCACAGTAGCTAAGCGATATAAGCCGTACCTACTACTCAGATGCTTTATTATGACGCCTTAACTGGCACTGTAGCTAAGCGATATAAGCCGTACCTACTACTGAGGTGCTTTATGATGACGCCTGAACTGGTACAGTAACTAAGCGTTATAAGCCGTACCTACTACTCAGGTGCTTTATGATGACGTCTTAACTGGCACAGTAGCTAAGCGATATAAGCCGTACCTACTACTGAGGTGCTTTATGATGACGCCTGAACTGGTACAGTAACTAAGCGTTATAAGCCGTACATACTACTCAGGTGCTTTATGATGACACCTTAACTGGCACAGTAACTAAGCGATACAAGCCGTACCTACTACTGAGGTGCTTTATGATAACGCCTGAACTGGCACAGTAACTAAGCGATACAAGCCGTACCTACTACTGAGGTGCTTTATGATAACGCCTGAACTGGCACAGTAACTAAGCGTTATAAGCCGTACCTACTACTCAGGTGCTTTATGATGACGTCTTAACTGGCACAGTAGCTAAGCGATATAAGACGTACCTACTACTGAGGTGCTTTATGATGACGCCTTAACTGGCACATTAGCTAAGCGATATAAGCCGTACCTACTACTCAGGTGCTTTATTATGACACCTTAGCTGGCACAGTAGCTAAGCGGGATAAGCCGTACCTACTACTGAGGTGCTTTATGATGACGCTCTAACTGGGACAGTAGCTAAGCGATATAAGCCGTACCTACTACTCAGGTGCTTTATGATGACGCCTTAACTGGCACAGTAGCTAAGCGATATAAGCCGTACCTACTACTCAGGTGCTTTATGATGACGCCTTAGCTGGCACAGTAACTAAGCGGGATAAGCCGTACCCACTACTCAGGTGCTTTATGATGACGCCTTAACTGGTACAGTAGCTAAGCGGGATAAGCCGTACCTACTACTCAGGTGCTTTATGATGATGCCTTAACTGGCACAGTAGCTAAGCGGGATAAGCCGTATCACTACTGACGTGCTTCATGACGCCTTAACTCTCACAGTAGCTAATCGATATAAACCGTACCTACTACGTACTGGTACTTCATCTATGTTTGTGCGATTATGCATATATGTAGTTATTTATATTTGTCTCTGTCCCTACACTCAAGAATAGATAGGGTAAATGAAAGGATTATCCCTGATCACAGAAAAAAAAAAACGTTATCAAAATTTTCTATGTAGAGCTATAATGATTGAGTAGGTGACTCCTCAAAAGTATCTATAATAGGAACATTAAAATGATTGTAAAGAGATAGCTTTAAAATCAAAATAGTATGAACAACAACGAAACGTTGTATATAACTGGCTGGAAAAAATCCAGCTGTGAAAAAGCGGTTAACATTGTAAAATACAATTCAACCACGTCAGTCTCAGGTCGTCACCGCTGACAACCAATATTTTATAAAACTGGACCACACTACAAATGGAAATGTATATTTACTATATATGTAGTACTATATATCTACATGTATAGTAACATGAGAAAAATGACGTCATTAATACCTATATGATTGGTGATGGATTGGTGTAACAATACTCTTATTATTTAACAACTGCCTTCCGCCAGCGTTTCCACCCGCGTGATTCTACTATCCTACTAATATTAAAAATGTGAAAGTTTGGTATGTTTGGATGTTTGTTACTCAATCATGCAAAAACGGCTGAACGGATTTGGATGAAACACACACACACAGATAGTTTATAACCTGAATTAACCAAAGGATAATTTTTATCCCGGTAGTAAGTTCCCGTGGGATAATTTCTGACCTCCACGCGGTCGAAGCCGCGAGAGAAAGCTAGTATCTTTATAAATTATAGCCTAAGTTAATAGGTGAAAGTTATTTTTTTCACCGGTCCGGTGAGTTTATTTATTACAAACAAAAATATAAATCTCTTTCTCTTTATAAAATAAGTGTACAAGAACATAAGTTAGAATACTCAAATAGGCAACCAATATTCAATAACTAGGTACTTGGTAACTTTTTGGTCCCGGCTGTAGTTCCTAGATCTTTACAGTCGTTACGGAGAGTCAGAAGCCCAAAAGTCTGGCAACCAGTCTTACCTGTAACAGAGTTCAGATAGACACCAACATAGTTAGGCAAAGTCAAGGCAGTTGACGATGAACGCAACATTTAGCTGATCAATAAATATCGCTATCAAATATTATCCGAGATTTGATGTTCACTGTATCAAAAACTTTTCCTAAAATTAAAAGAGTTTGAACTTTTTTGTATGGAAGTTGACGTAGTAGCCCCCTTACGAAAGATTTCTTTATTTAATACTTTAAGTACACATACTCGTATATTCGGGTCGGTTATTGTTTGGGTGATGCAGAGACGAACATTGGTAGGTGCAACTACGAAAAATTTAGGAAAAAATATTTATTACAATAAAAAGATACACATTACCTATTACAAACCTTAATTTGTTTTTATTTTATTTATTTATGTATAAATAAATTAAAAAAAAATTAAAAATTGATTTTAATTTTAGTTTTTCTTTTTTATGTTTTTTTTTTCTTATTATCCTTTTTTTGTGGATCTTGTGGTCTGCAATAAAGATTTTTATTTATTTATTTATTATAATATACCTAATTATAAATACCTAAATAAATATTATAAAATTATATATGCACAATTAAAAACAATACAAATACACGAAAATACAAAAAAAAATTTGATAAGCAATGGGAATACATTACCGTTGTGATGATAGTGCCAGCTTCTTACGATTATGCTTGCGATCTTTACATCCAAATACTCGTATCTACATGACATATTTTGTTTGTTTAAGTATCCCTACCCTATACCTACCATAAAGGTATTTCAGTTTAACTGTGCTCTAGAACTTAAAAGAAAAACCAAAATGGCGATGGGGTGACTACACCATTTCGGTTCAATACTCTTTAATCACAGTGTAGACGAAAACCCGTGAATACGTAGATAATGACAGCGTAGAAATAATGACTAATGGTCTGAAAAATTACAATTACCAGAAATATTACATGAAGTAGCTTCTGCTCGCAACTTCGTCGGCGTCAAATTTATTTTCTCCAATACCCACAGTTTCAGTTTGTTTCCACTTAGCGTTCTGTCTGACTTCTCGTATTTTCCTTTTGCTCTAGTTCTAAGTGTTGTAATATTAAATGTCTATGACCTTCCTCAAGAATTGAGCTATAAAATAAAACATATTTTTTCAAATCCGACTGGTAGGTAGTTCCAGAGATGAATGCGTTCAAACAAAAAACCTCTTCAACTTTATTATATTAGTATAGATTAAAACGTAAACGAAGATTACAAGGTCATCAGAAGAACGGTCTTATACTAGTCTTCCTACGTAGTTCTAAAAATAATTGGTGTTAAGCATAGATCGTGGGATTCGTTAAACCTTGGCATTTAAAGGTATCTACATATTGGTCTCGTGTGGTTAGTGACGAACGTGGTATCACAGTTTTAAAACAGCCCATGGGTCTATGACTGGCCTGAGAGATATTATCTCTCAGGCAATCCGGTTTCCTCACGATGTTTTAATTCACCGTTTTTGAAGCAAGTGTTAATTATACAATACGCACATGAATCCGAAAAGTCAGAGATTCGAACTCGAAACCTATGACTCGGCAGTCCGACGGTCACACCACTAGGCTATCACTGCTATACAGGTTGGTGAAACGTAACATGAAAATGTAACATAAATTAGTTTTCGTTAATTATGCAATGCAACTTGTAATGTAACAAAACAACTAGCCCAATTTTTTTGAACGAGTGTTACATACAGTTCATGTTCTATTTCACCAATCTATACCCGGCAACGGCTTTTTGGAATGAAAACTGTGTTCTTACATAATATTTTAAAAACCTGATGCCAATTTTGGATATACATATACAGAATGTATTTATTACAATGCTGTAGTCAAATTTATGGGTGTAGTACAGGCCATCAAATAATAAAAATTGTAATCAAAACAGGTTTTGTTCGTTTCGAATGAGTTCGGGATCTATCATGCGTCCGTCTCATTTATTTGTTAGTTTAGTTTCTGTTTTGTTGTCTTGCAATTTAATTTAATTTATATAACTATTGAAATATTCATTATTATTATTATCTTACACAAATTTACTATCTTTAAGTATACATATACACATTTCAGTATGTAACTGATTTACATCCGTCAACTCACACTTCAGTAGGCTTAGCCAAGTTGACAATCTACAATCGACAACGCTAGTAGAAAACTAATCAAATGTATAGGAATGACATCATCACTACGCTAAGTCACGTGGTCAGAACAAACGAATAGAAAATTCGTAGCCAAGTTTACAATCGTTCAAAATGTTAGAATGAAATGTAATCGTTTCTACAACGTAGATCGCTACACCCATAGAAATGGTAGCCAAGTTACCATTTTGACAAGCGCTAACGAAACGATGTCGAAGTTTTTGAACGATAGCTAAGCGATCGCCGAGACCCAAGAGTAAACGATAAAAAATGGCGTCTTTATGATACAGCTGTGTTTAGACCCTAGAAGTGTTTTGTATATTTACCATATTTTTGGACTATATTTTCGATTTAGCATTTAAAATGCATACTTTAAATATGTTGTGGTGCGCTCATAATGAAGAAGTGTTGCTTAGGCGCCGAAAAAGAGACATAAATCGTCAGTGCATGGAGACAATACGCGAAATACCGGAAACTTTATTTGTGCAGTAATTTCGGCTAAACAAAACGACTTTCGAAGCCCTTTGTCAAGAACTCCGACAAAAAACTTCACTAAAAGGAACCAGAGATTCCTCTAAAAGTTAAGGTAAGTGCTTACGCTGACTGACATAATATAGTATTAGCAATTTTTTTTATTACTTAACTATCATTTAATTTCCTCAATATTTGTGTTTTTGTAGGTGTTGTGCGCTCTTAGTTTCCTAGCCACAGGATCCTATCAGCGAATTGTTGGGGTCACTCAGCATCTTGCCCAGCGCTCGGCTAGTAGGTGCATCAGACAAGTTGTTTATGCTTTGAACCACTCTGCTGTCATGGCAAAATGGATTGTGTTTCCAAAAACACGACAAGACAGAGCATTTATAAAACAAGAGTGAGTCAACAAACGATTATACAATGTTAAATTAATAAGTGCATGTAATGTAATTTAAATTAACAATTATTGTCAGGTTCCAAAGAAGATTTGGCCTGCCTGGTGTAATTGGGTGCATAGATTGTACCCACGTAGCTTTGGTAAAGCCCAATGATGAAGACCATCTTTTTTATAATAGAAAAGGGTATCATACATTAAATGTTGAAATGGTAGATATTATATTTATTTATACTGTATGGCATGTTAAAGCTAGATAAATCACTTCTTAATAATAGTTTTGTTTCAGATTTGTGATAGTAATCTTCAAATTTTAAATGTGAATGCAAAGTTTAGTGGAGCTACACATGATTCACATATATGGTGTTCTAGTAGAGTTGAATCATATATGCGTGAACTTCATCAAAATAATGAACAAGTGTGGCTATTGGGTAGGTATTTATAATAGTAAAAAGATCTAATCTATAGTTTTCCTGTGTTTTGTCTAAAGAAACTAATTTTTCAGGTGACTCTGGATATCCACAACGCCCGTGGCTTATGATACCTATCCTCAATGCAGTTCAAGGTTCTATTGAAGAACAATACACTCAAAAGCATGTGAAAGCCCGTAACTGCATTGAGCGCTGCTTTGGATTACTCAAAGCACGGTGGAGATGTTTGCTTAGAGACAGGGTTCTTCACTATCATCCTCATGTAGCTAGCAATATTACAATGGCATGTTGTGTGTTACACAACATAGCTTTGAAAGCTGGCTTACCACCACCACAACCACTTCCTGCTGCACATGACGATGGGGATGATATAACCATGCAAGATCCTGCAACTGTGGGTACCCAAAGTGAATTAATCCAAGGAAGAGCCATGCTGAGATGTTTATTGAATAGGTTATAGTAAGATTATTTTAAGCATTAAGTAATAACATTTTATGTACATTTCCTTATTATAAATTAAACTTTATAAGTCCTCTTTATTTAATTTATCATATAAATATGAATAATAAGTTATTGATAGTATTTTGAAGATGTCCAGTTAATTTTATGTTCAATGTTCCTAATGTACTTAGATATTAAATTATTAATAAAACAACTTTATTATTACAAATAAGTTTATTATTTGTCTTTATTGAAACACTGACATTCATAATAATTTGGTGGTGGCTTACATGGTAGGTAAGAAGGAAGGATATTTCAGTTATCCAATACTTTGTATTTACAATTGACTCAATACCTACATTTTAGGTAAGTACCTATTATTGTTATCAAATACTGTACATAAAAATCAATTACCTACAGTTACTGTATATAAATATTGGTTTCATTCTTACATTTCAAGTCTAAATTAAAAAGATTTTGTTTAATACTTTAAAAAGATCAATTACACTATTAAATAAAAGAAATAAAAATGATACATACAATTTGTACATATAAAATTTAGAGAAGGGAAAAGTAAACTGGATTATAATATTAAACAATTGAAATAAAAATTAATTGATAATCTGATATTGTAGGCAATTTGAAATGTTCATAGCTATCAGCTGAGACCACTATCACTACATTGGAAATTTTAAGGGATAATATCTGTCGAAGGTAGTGATGATGGTCCCAACTGTGGTAAAATTTCTATTAAATTGTCTACAGTACCAGCCAAACGACTTAAAATCCGATTTTTGTTTTCTTCCATTTCAATTCTTCTCGATTCCAATCTCAACCTTTCCATCCCTCTCGTGATATTTTTTTTCCTAGTCTGCCTCTAGTTGTAGCCGGCGATGCTCGACAGCCACGAACTCGCTCGTGGCTCGTTCGAAGGGTGTTTGTATCCGACGTGTGCGCGCTCGAAACAGCCCGCGGCGCCGCGGCGTCGATGTGGTGGGCGACGCCGCAGGCGACGGGCTTGCCCGATGACGCCGCCGCTGCGGAGCCCCCCGTGACGTGGACGTGGTAGGCGACGTCGCTGGCTGCATCGGCGCGGACGCAGTGCCGAGTGCCAGTGCAGTTCACCAGAGGGAGGTGGCAGTGAAGGACGGGCGGTAGATGCTGTTGTTGCTGAGAATAAATAATTACAATCATATATTAAAATGTGCCCAAATGAATTATTTAGCCAAAAAATTGCATCTCAAAAAAAAGGTACCTTGTATGGAATCAGAAGAAATAAATTCAAACATAATTTCATCTGCGGCAGAAATTTGGGATGGACAGACAGTGTGCACAGAATCTCTAGTTGGTGGTGGTAAACAGTTTCTCTCTGATGGTGGCTCCTGAAAAATATGAAGAATTTAAATTAGAAAAATTTCAGTTTTTTATAAAAGAAAATATGGTAGGTAATAAGCTAAGAAAAAAAACTAACATCAAAGCCTCTCTCCTCAATTCCAGTTTGACCAATGACAGCAGTCAAACCAATTATGCCCAACACTCTCTCTTCTAAAGCAGTGAGAGTTTGTTTGCTGCTTGAACCACCACCAGTACCAGAAGCCTCACAACGTATTGCCAAGGCTTTTTTCTTTGTTTTTGTTTTCCAGTCTGCCCATATTTGCTATATATATAGATACCTGAACATATTTGTCTGTTAATTTTTGTCATGCATGTTTTCATCAATAATTTTCTAGTCTATGAAATAAGCTGATTGCTTTATGTATGTAGATGTACTTCAACTTGTAGATTATTAAATGTTAATAAACCATAAAATAATATTTTTACAATGGTTTTTGTGAAAATCTTACTTTTTTCCATTTGTCCAATGGCTTTATTACTCCTCCACCAAGGTAGTTAAGTAACTCTCCCAGTTCCTGCCACAGTCGGTCAGCTTTTATTCGGCCTTGAGGACCTTGCTGGGGCCTCGTTATATCGCCATGGCTAGAACATAAGTTAAAACGATTTCAGAGAAACAAAGGGTCTATTGATTACGTATTAGTTCACGTCGCGTATCACGTCATTGTTTATGTTTCAAACTTTTAAGTGCCCGAGTATGATAGATTTTCAAACAACAAAGGAAGACGAAATACGAAAGATTTACGAAATAACTAATAATTTACGTACCTTTCCATGAATTCCAATAAAGTTGCGAACTGTTCTGGGCTTGTCGAGATTCCATCCTATAAAAGTTATCACTTCATTGAAGGCATCTTTCTTTCATATTATGCAGGATCATAATCATAACATTTCGAGACACAGTAATGTTTAAAATAATATTCCGCACTGTGATATTATATTACACCAATTATAAGAAGAACTTTACCTAATTTCGCTTACTTTAATATCACTTTGAAACAATTATCTGCCCGCGCATAAAGTAAACAACTGTGAACTTGACGTTTGTAGGAACGCTCACCATAGACTAAAGTATAGGTTTTTTCTAAAAACGTTGTAGAACGAGCGATCGACGCAGTCGTGTCAACTTGGCTACCAACTTATCGTTTTCTACAATCGCTTACGCTAAGGCGTTAACGATTGTAGAAAGAGATTCGATACGAAACGTTTGTAACTTGGCTAGGCCTGCAGGTCTAGTTGAAAACCAGCGTCAGGCACTAGTTGTCTGGCATTTTTGCTGAACTAGGCCTATTTGGCGCAGCCGCAAGGCACACCTTCCAAAAAACTAAAATCAAAAAACGCAATTTACACTTTATTTGTTTTCATTCTTTTTTAATTTGATTTTTGTTTATAGTATAATATGTTGTGTTGTGTGCCTTTTGTGTGCGTGTCTGTTCTAAATAAATGTATTTTCTTTCTTTCTTTCTTTCTTTAATCACGAAAAAATTGCCAGCTGTCCGCATACATTTAGGTCGAGTACGTATTGAAGTTTAGTATGGGGCAATTGATTGGAGGAAGTTGTTAAATTTGATGGCCTGTACCACACCCTTAAATTTGAGCTCACGTTTCTGATAAACCTTCATGTATCCAAAATTAGCACCATGTTTTTTGATACATCCTGCATACCTATATACAGGGTGTAAAAAAACCCTTTGATACAAAAACTAAACGAAGATCGTTGTTAACCACAAAAATATTGTATATACAGAAAAACATCGAGTATTAGAAACACTAAAGTGAACACTAAAAATTAAAATGGTCGCTTGCAAATACACCAGCGGCCGTTCAGCTATGTTAACTCCACTGTTTTTTGCCAAACGAAATTGTACTGTTGAATTGAAAATATATTTTCCCATAAAAAGCGAACCGAACTTGTTATATTTTAGTGTAGCGTTGATTATTCTGGTATTTGATTATGATTTCTCGTTTTAGAGATCCATATTTGTTTTTTTTTACATGATCGATTTTGTTAGCTGGACAAATATTGATGATCTTCAGAGATAAATTATAAAATGGTCTGTCGTAGGAATTCATATGACATACATTATTATTTTCTCGATAAACCTTGCAGAATTACATAACATAACTGCACGGCTGCTTTCCCCGAAGGGTTGGGTAGCGGTGGCCTACAGTACACCCACATTTCGCCACTCATGTT
The DNA here is from genome assembly GCA_947364205.1 of Agrochola lota. NCBI lineage: Eukaryota > Metazoa > Arthropoda > Insecta > Lepidoptera > Noctuidae > Agrochola > Agrochola lota. Next base: position 9,477,542 of record OX376235.1, on the reverse strand, counting down.
TGAGTCCCAAGTTGTGAGGGCGAGCCTATTTCTAACAATTTCACAAATCCAGACTCCAAGCTGCTACTGAGATATTCCATATGGAAAAACCCAATGACACTTAGCTCGACCCGGGGATCGAACCCAGGACCTCATGCTCAGCAGTAGCGCTTGCCACCACTAGAACAACGAGGCATACTTGTAGAATTGTTTCTTGGAAATTTATCGTAATTTGTACCGTAGCTTGTATTTTTATTCCAACACAAATAAAAGACACCCCAATAAGCTGATAAGATTCCGGGACACACACAACGGTCTATGTCGAAAAATTTCAATAGCTATTGAATTAAGTATTGTCGTCCAAGGAAGGGCAATATGACACGTGTTTCAGGGCACATACCTCGGGGTCCAGACCTCTCGGGGGATACGTGACCCCACTGCGAAATTCGCCGCTCCACACCTCCGACACTGATCTATTGAATCATTTCAAGCGATTGTGTGCGCGATAATACCGCACTACTGGTATTATGACCCTCGTTTAAACTGATTGTCTGACCATGTTCCATGAATTTGTAGATGTAACTTGCATTTCAAGTTGCTGCAAATAGCTTTGTTACCCGTTGATATCATTGAATTGCACGATGCCTCGTAAAAGTTAACAAGCGAGACCAAAATAAATTATAGCCATGAAAACGATGCTAACGAGAGCTCAACGAGTGTAAAACTTTCAAACAAAAATATAATTTGAAAATTTATTATTCAAACTATCGAATCGTGAAAAGCTTAAATAAATGCACTAATACAAAATTTTATTGCCCGCCATTTAAAAGCAAGCGGCGTCGGCGTCGGCGCGGCGAAAAACTAAAAATGCTCAGTTGCATTTCAAATTAACCCAGCCCGACCTTTTGGAAAGCGAATTCAAATTTTTCAGTGGACACAGTAAAAATGCTCGTGAAACAGCTAACCTCTTTGCGGGTGAGTGGGGGCGTCGCGTTTATTGGGACAATGAAATTAGCATAGTAATGAAAAATATTGGTCGCCCGTACGCCGCGGCGCGCTTCCTCCGCACCCAATTTATCAGTGGTCGAGAGTAAAACAAAATTACATAGTATGCCCGTGTTTACACCGTGCACTGTCACTAAATTAAGTGGGCTCTGTGACGCGTTGCGGTCGCGTGTCCCATCACTATTTTATTGGCAGAATCGATGAGTTTTTTGAGATTAACTGTTTCGCGTATGAGATTTATTTGCGAAAACAATGCAATTAATTTCTCAGAGTACTTAATTAAGTTTATGGTTTAAATTGAATATCCTATATTATTAAACGAGCAGTATTTGTATAAATATATATTTGTAATCATGTTCTCGAAAACGGCTCTAACGATTTCGATGAAAGTTGTAATACTAGGTATTACGGGGGCGAATCGATCTAGCTAGGTCTCATATCTGGGAAAATTCTTTTTCTCCGTATTTTCACCCGCGCAGAGCTCGGTCGCCCAAAGTTTAGAACAAGATGGCTGGCTGATTACTTATTTGACGATTGACAGACATGGCAGCATGGCATTAGTATGTAGATACTATACATGGAATTTTTCAACAGAGCAGAGCTCGGTCGCCCAGGTACTGTTTCCGTGTGATTATATAAAAATTATGAATATATACGTACCTACGTAATTCTTAAAACCGGCAATGTTTTTAGTTTCCCATGAAACAGGCACTCCATTTAGACGGAGCACTTAAAAAGAATCAAGCAATCACAGCGAAATTAAAACAAGATTAAAACGAAATAAAAAAAAACATCTTTTTCCATTCGATGTGGATAAATTGAAGTAAAAGCTGGTTGAAGGTGAACGGTAATTAAATTTGATCTTTGCAAAAACCTCGACAGGATTTTAAGCGAGTCGGAAACCGAGATTGCAATTAAGATATTAAATAAAGCTTATGTTGCAAAATAACTAACTTAAGGTTTTCTTAGAAATCATTTGCTAATTATTTTTCTTCGATTTTGGCTCAGTTGGTAAACAAAATTTATTTTGGTGAAACTTTCAGCTAATACTTTTATAACTTTTACTATAAATCTTAACTGAAAGCGACATGAAATATGATAATATGACAAAAAACATATAGTTTTAAAGTTGTTGGAGTGCACTATAATATTTTTTATTTATTTTCTTGACATAATCATCCTATTATTTGACATTAAATACCCACAATTTAATTGAAACTCTTTATTATTGGCTTTTGTGGTCATGATAATTATTCAGATTTGTTACAGTTGTAATGGCAATCATGTAATTTTTTTTAAATAGGTTTTTATTATTTTATTTATCTTTTATAAAGATGTTTGATTGACCTTATAATGTCAAAACCGAAAGCAAATTTAATACGCGTAAATAGGTACCTATCTACAGAATTTTACAGTCTGACTCAACTTTTACTAAATGAATTAAATCATTCAGTCCACCGAGTCAGAACTCACTCACTCACTCACTCACTCAGTGTAAACTAGTATGGATACTTGACCAGTTAATTGTACTTAACATTTTATTCAGCAAGCTCTTACTTAGCCGTTTCGAGTCAGCAGAATATCCCAGAGCTATGAATAATGTAGAGCGCACGGCACAATTTTAATGTATTCCGGATTTATTTATTTGTGTAAAACAAAGGGCTTTTGGGTGTTACGGGATAATTTAATATCTATTTTTTACATTTTGAACCTGTATTTTGAACATTCATTCATGTTGGGGCTAAGTTCGTCGCTGGGGTAAGACCGTACGAATGAATTCTCGGCTAATTCTGAATAAATTTTAAATCTCCGATAATTTGATTCACTACGGTCTTTAGCCGAACTTACCCCAACATACGCTATTCCCCGAAATCCCAAATAACACAGAAATTTAAACCGTTTTTAAAGTCTTTCTGTCTCCATCATACTCTTTTAAGTGCCGGAGCCGGCATAAAAATGCACGGCGATTTAAATAAAATTCAGTTACGTTTGAGAATTCGGCCGTCTTAATCTTTACTAGCTATTTAGTCATTCTGAGTAAGTAATATTTTGTCTACAATATCATCTATACCGTAAGAACCATTAGTTTATAATCTTTCTTATAATTTCCGTTAGATTATAAACTGGGTTAGGTTAGAACTGTGACTAACCGCGCGCGAGCCGAGCGAACGAAGCGACTGGTGCCACAGCAACGGCCGGCGAGCTATACTCTTCCAAGTTGCTCGCAGCTAGGTAGGCTATTTAGTATTGGCGCAAGGTGCGTTACGTCGCAAGCAAGTTGGTACTATTCACAATTTGTCGGTTTCCCATGGATAGATTTAAATAAAGAAAAATAATGAGTTACATTGTTAATGGTTTGTTGCTAAAAATCTAATGGAAATTATACCGATAAACTATAAACTAACGATTATAGGGTGACTTAAACATTCATTAATATTGAACCTGTCTCGGTAAAAGGTCGCTGTAAAAACAGATTTGTTTAGAGCTTAGTTTTACTTCTATGGCTTTTATTTTGCTAGTATATATGTGTATAAAATAACCACAAAGAATAAGATATTGTGGACTACACTATTTTTACTCTGAATAAGCCACATAGAAGTCTACCTATATACGAGTATATATCTACACATATTATAAACTAGCTTCTGCCCGCGACTTCGTCCTCTTGAAATGTCAGCGACCGACCGCGTCGCATCGCCCGCCTGCGTTTTCACTTAGCGTTCTTTCTAACTTTTTTTCGTTTTACTCGGGTCCTAAGGGTCGTAGCAAGATGTTAAAGCCAATAACTTTAGAATTGGGCTATAAAAAGCAAAAACAATTTTTCAAATCGAAATAGTTCCAGAGTTAGGCGTGTTCAAACAAAGAAACAAACTCTTCAGCTTTATTATTAGCATAGATATAGATAAGAGATTAAAGTCACTTTTGTCTGTCTGTGTAGCTACGTTGTTCTTCTAAACTATGCAACAGATTTTAATACAATTTTATAATAGCCACTCAAGCGTCCGGCCCGCGCGACCATACATATACAGAATATAATATTCGGAAGGTTTTTATGTGTGTAATACACTAGCTTCTGCCCGCAACTTCGTCCTCGAGGCTGTAACCTTCCTCAAGAATTGGGCTATCCAAAGCAAAAATAATTATTCCGAGATTACCCCCCTACATACAAACTTACAAACAAACAAATTTTACCTCTTTATAAAATTAGTATAGTAAATTAGTATTAAACTTACGTGTGTTTATAAAAGCAATGTATTATTTTTTAATTAAGTTTAGTTTGCGCAGAATAAAAAAGTTTTCTTTCTTTTTTCCTTTCTTTCTAAATCTTGATATTATGTGGTGATAAGACCATGCAAAGCTGGGGCGGGGGTCCCTAATCTTTAATTAACAAAAAATCTGGTAACAATAAAGTTATAGGCACAAGTTTCTGCCCACGACTTCATTCGCGAGCCAATAACCTTCCTCAAGAATTTGGCTAACCAATGCAAAAAGATTTAAATCCGACTGGTAGCTCTGGAAATCTACATACAAACTTACAAACAAACAAATTTTGCCTCTTTATAATTTAGGGGTATGAGGAACAGGATGTAAAGTTCACTCATCCCCCATGGAAAAGGGAGGATCCTCCGACCAAACGGGTGTCGTGTCTGGCGGGCAACTGCCCAGAGGTTGAAGTTGGGAGATTGTATATACGTATGTTCACCGCGCGGTAAACTCTAATTGCGCGGTGCAGGATTTGTGTGACGTCAGGATGTTGTGTGACGTCAGGTCTTTGATGCGTAGTTCGCATGTGGCGATTGTAGATGCCGCCACAATAATATTAGTACCTGGTCGACCGAGCTCTGCTCGGGTGAAAATAGAGAATACTTATTCAATTGTATAGGAATCGTATTAGATAGTTCATATTAATTCCATGCTGCCATAATAGTAGGTACTTACTATTTCCATGCAGCCATGTCATTATTCTAAGGTGTCATTACTTGTTTTAAACTTTGGGCGACCGAGCTCTGCTCGAATGAAAATATGGAGAAAACGAACTTTCCCAGATATGAGACATAGCTAGATTCAATTATTCGCCCCCGAAAACCCCTACTTTCATCGTAATAGTTAGAGCCGTTTTCGAGAATGTGATTACAAATATATCTATATATACAAATATTGCTAATTAAATTGTATATTATATGTATATAAATCGCTATTAAACGTATGTATATCGCTATTAAACGAGCATATTTATTTAAAAAAAAAAAGTATTTATTTATATATTATATAATATAGACAAATACTTTTTTTTCAAATAAGATATTAGATGGTTTCATAATGTTTTATCTTATCACAAAATGGATAATTTATGCTAAATCATTACATCATCTATCATATTTTTAGATACAGCGATTTCACATTATCATTATTCCCATGCTTATTTTCCTTGTTAAAACCTAATAAATGACGTCCTCATACCCACTCTAACCCTTCATAGCTCAGTGTTACTCGGCGGGAGTTTAGATAAGGTCTCTCTTGACAGTGGCCGACGGTAGCCCTCCGGCGAGCACCCGGCGACCACCCGGCAACCACCCGGCTCGATACCGTACCTCCGCCGGATGAATTTATCTTATTTTATTATGAAATACGAGTATCTATACTAATAATAAAGCTGAAGAGTTTGCTTTTTTGTTTGTTTGTTTGAACGCGCTAATCTCTGGAACTACAAGTCGGATTTGAAAAAAAAATTGCTGTTGATAGCCCAATTCTTGAGAAAGGCTATAGGCTATTTAACATCACGCTAAGACACATCAAAAATAAAATGAAAGTCAGAAAGAACGCTACGTGAAAACGAAGTACATATTAGCGCGACCAGGCAAAGGGTCGGGGGGACAAGAAATTTCACACGAACAAAGTCGCAGGTAAACCTAGTGTTACAATAAAACAATGGATATTTTTTGCGGACTATGCTAGTTCTGCGTCATCTACATGTTTGTTTTGTCATGTTATGAAACGGTCATTAGCTCGTGTATGCGGATTACGGTTCTTGTTCTAGTTTTAATGATGTGTGGAATTAATAATGGTAAGGGGATTACTTCTCATGATGTGCTACACGACACGGTCTTCTGGCTTCCGCATCCATTTAAGTATTCAATAAACTTCTTTAAATTTTATTGAACCATCTTGACGTTCCGTTTGTGTTTCGTAAATGTCAGTAAAGTTATCCTTCTCGAAGCAACTTAGGTAAACGTCAAACAAATAGTTTTATGACAGCTGCGCGCACAGACTGCATTAAGTCTGCGGCGTGTGAGTCGCCGACGGTACGACATGTTACCATTTGAAATATTATATTTTATATAAACATTTAGGACTAAGCATTGTATTTATTCATTTTATTTTTGTCTCATATTGATATTTCACTATATGCTGCACAGGTTGACGTCATCACGTCAACGTCGGTTGTCATTGGCAGCATTATGCTGAGCGATGGTCGTTTTGCGTGGATGTGACGCATATTTTCCCCCAAATTGTTTATTTTCGTGTTTTGTTCTTACCTTGCGTCATGTGTACCGCAAATAAACGTATTTTCTATCTTTCTTTCTTTTAGGTAGACTCTGTTTAGCAATTTTATGCGACAGGTTGAATTAGTAAATTTAAAAGTTTTCCATAAATGTAAACCTGCAAGCATGAAAGCGTGAACATGAAGGCTGTTTAAAAAAGAAAAATGTTCAAGCATTAAATATCAATTTGCATACGTTTACTATACGAGCCATTTATCGGCGCTTTAAGAAAGCGTGTAAACATCGCTCTATAATTTTACAGCACGCATAAAACTGTTCTAACCCTTGGCTTGTAAGGTTTTATCGAAGCACACCAGAATCAATTTGTTGAAAATCTCAAAAGTCACGTTCTTAGCGCGGCTTCACGCATAATCCACAGATTCCTTTAATGAATGAGCTTCATAAAAGCTGTTTGGTTTATTGTAAACAAGGTAAGAATTCATTAGCCGCGCTGAAGTAACGCTGCGGGTCGCCTACGTGACTCTCAGGTGATAAAACCGGCAGACGACGTTTAAGGGCCTGTCGCGGCCTTAAATTATTAAACGAAATTTTCCATCCTGCGTTTCATGAGATTGAAAGTAAGGCACTTGTGACAGTTTCCACTCGGCAAGGTGCCTAGTGCCTCTCCCGCTTACACACAGTTTAAGTACTTTACATAAGACGGTGGCGTGGAGGAGCTCGTGGCTAAGTAATAACAGTTGCACGGGTCGATCCATCAGGTTAAGCTACGCTTGCCGGGGTAGGTCCGTGGATGGGTGACCATCTTTACATATCGAGATTCCTCCGTGCCTCGGAAAGCATGTTAAGCCGTTGGTCCCGGTTGTCATTCGTGGATCAGTGACAGTCGTGACGGGTCGTCAGAAGCCCGAAAGTCTGACAACCAGTCTTACCAAGGGGTATTGTGTTACCCAGTTACTGGGTCGTGGAGGTCAGATAGGCAGTCGCTCCATGTAAAATACTGGTTTTCAACTGTATCCGGTTAGACTAGAAGCCGACCCCTAAAAGGCTGAAAGGCTAGGCAGATTGATTGACATAAGACGGTGGCGTGACACATGACAGTAACCTCCACTCTGAAGTATTTCAAGAATTGTTTCTTCAATCATGTACCTCTCCTATAAACAAGGCTGTAATCTTTTCCGCCTCGCTCAAATTGAATTTATAGTCAACAAAGCTGTTTCCTAGAGACCGCGAAAAGATAAACTGAGATTTGCCAGAGAGCAATTAAAACTTTACCTTAGAACTAACTTCGTTAGCGGACTAGTGTTGCCGGTGGGATTATAAACGCAGTCAAGAAATATGTCCGCTTTTACTTTTGAAGGCGAAAACGGTCGATCGAAGCGTCCAACTGGTAAATTAAACCAGAGACTTACAACTGTAATGGAAGTGTCTCATGTAAATTTACACCCGCGCTGAGGCCACGTAACAGCGAACTTTAAGCACCAAATTAAGCGCATTGAAAGTGGACTTCTTTAGGAAATGTATAATATTGTGAATAACCTCTCGGGTTACCTCGATACCCGAAGCTTATTGCGTAAGATTTTGTAAGCAGTATGCTTGAATAAATATGAGCATATTTTTTCGGTTTGCAAGAGTCCATCGCTATTCAAATAACGGATCAATGGTTCGTTACTTCAATAGGTATTTTTTTCAAAGGCGAAAGCTTTATTCAATCCTAAACATGTTTCAGTGTAAGTGATAGCTGGTTGCGATCACCACTACTTTATCTTAAGGGTGTTAATCCCGGACTCTTTACGATTCTTATCTATCGGTTTCATAGTGGAACGAGCTTTTGTAAAAAAGGTTTTCCTCAGACACAGCGAAATGTATAATTTTTTCTTTAGCTAACAATATTCTTTGAAGGAAATGACTTTGTGCGGCCGGCGCGCCCTTCTAATGCGTTGAAAAAATTGTACCTACCTTTCACTTTTCGACTGACACGAGCTACTTTCCCCCTACATTTTTTAAATGAAAGATGAAATTATGAGTCTAATTTCAACATTGATAAATTCAAAATGTAGCAATTTTATCTAAAACTCCTTTGAATTTCATGAAATCGTTTTCGAAGATCAAAGGTTTTTTGTCAGATTATAGGACGTGCTTTCTATATACAGATTTCTTTGGAACTAAAATCATGAAAATGTGAAAGAAGAAAATACTATGAAAAACTTTTGAAAACATCTTTTTGGTATCCAACTTTACAAAAGCTAATTCTAAGAAACACTACTTATGCGCTTGCTTTAGGGTGTGGTCCTAATGGAAGAGGCATCGGATAAAATACCTTGTGTATTTACAAAAAAAAAAGAAGCTATTTTTTTATATTACACCTGGAGAAGCCGGCATCGGGAGGCATGGAAGACGAAAGTAGAGGCCTATGCCCAGCAGTGGGCACACCTAAGATTGAATCCGGTTTTTATAAGAACAATAATTATGATATGGCAACAGTCCTATTCTACATTCCATTCTATCTTATCTCGTTCACTAAATTAGACCATAAACCCAAAGCTAGTAATTATTATTTTTGCAATAAGTAAAATCCACGGTTCGGTTTTTCCATCAGGAATTTCTCAGTAGCTGCCCGGAGTCTGAATCTGTGTCCGGTTGGCTGAGTCACCACCTATTACATAGGGCTGGCAAAATGTGGGTATACCTACTATAAAACAAACAAAAGTGACATCCTCAATGTCTGTTTGGAAGAACTGGAAAGTGAGGAAAAGTCTATCGATGTTGTATGTATTACGGAAAACTTTATGACGCCTGAGCAAGAACAATGATTAAACATACCTAACTATAACATAGCTATAAGTTTCTCTAGAGAATGTAAAAAAGGTGGTGCATGTGTATTAACAAAAATTGGACATCACTATAAAGTGGTAAACTTAAACAATTATTGTATAAAAACTTTCATTGAATGTTGTGCAATTGAATTAACCGAACATGGTATTATTGTTGTGTGTATATATAGGGTTCCAAATTCTGACTTAAATACTTTTTATGACAAATTGGAAAAAAATCTTCATCTAATATGCATTCAACGTAATAAAAATATTATCGTTTGTGGGGACTTCAAGATAAATACGTTAAAAAGAAATAAACAGACCCCAGGTTTTGAATATATTCTTTTAAGCTATAATTTACAATTGCAATTCTCTCAACCCACTAGAATAAGTAGTGGGACATGTTTGGATAATTTCGCGCACAATATCAGAGGTTGCAAGGGGGAAATTATTGAATTTGGACTATCAGACCACACCTCACAGGTTTTAAGATGCCCAGTTAAAAAAAAGTGTACTATTAAGTCATAGCGTATTAGACGAAGAAACTATTGCCAAGAATATTTGGATAAATTTAAAGATTGTATTAAAAGTCTCTCATTTTCAGACATTTACGGACCCTAACGAGACTTATGACTGTTTATTGGATTTATTTCAATGCTTTTACAATCTCTGTTTTCCTTACGAAACTATTACAATGTCATTAACTAAAAAATCTAAGAGGATCACAAAGGGAATAAATAAATGCAGTATAAGGAAACGTGTGCTTCTCTGGCAATATAGAAATAAGCCCACTCTCAAGAACAAAAATGCGTTTCAAGCATATTCACATAGACTTAAAAAAATTATATCATTGACACAACAATCTCAAAATAATTATTTATTAAAACATCACAAAATAAATCGAAAGCGACATGGACCGTAATTAACAAGAATAAAGCCTACTTTCCTAAAGAACCTATAACTGAAATAAAAACTGACACAAAGATGGTTACGAATCCTACTGAAATAGCAAACTCCTTCAACGAATATTATATTAACCAAGTATCTAATTCAAATTATAGAATAACACGAGTCCCCATTAATTCAAATACTTTGAACTCTTTATTTATGGAACCAACTTTGCCGCATGACGTCATGAATCATATTAGGTCACTTAGAGATACAAACAGTGTAGGTAGTGATGGAATATGCACAAAAGCCATAAAGCAGTCTCTCAATACATATCCCCCACATCTTAGTTACATAATCAATTTAAGTATTGAGAATGGTATCTTTCCGGAGAAGCTCAAAACCTCTATAGTTACTCCACTATAAAAAAAACAAGATAAATGTCTTATGAAAAATTATAGACCTAGTGCTTTGATACATATATTTGCAAAAAATATTTGAAAAAGTAATATATAAAGCACTTTATACTTACTTACCTTGAGAAATCAAACATTCTAGTTAATGAACAGAAAGGATTTCGGAAGAACAGAACAATTAACATGGCTATCCATGATCTGCTACGGCATATCTTATCGAATGTGGATGAAATAAATGCCGTATGTGCTATATATATGGACCTCACAAAGGCTTTTGACTATGTAGATTATAAGATACTATTAAATAAATTAGAGAATTATGGTATAAGAGGCAACATTTTGAATCTTATTGAATCTTACTTACACAACAGAAAGCAGATTTTAGAAATAACACAAACAGAACGCACGGGAAATGAAAAAAGATACAGATTTAGTAGTAGGATAATTCAATACGGAGTCCCACAAGGCAGTGTGTTTGGACCGCAACTATTCTTAACTTACATAAATGATCTCCCTATAGAAATAAAGCATCCTATGGTACTATTTGCTGACGACAGTACGGTAGTAGTAAAATTTGACTATCATAATACATACGAAGCAGAAATAAATTTGACATTGAATAAAATAATTACTTGGCTAAATAATAATAATCTTGTCATAAATCTAGAAAAGACTAAAATAATGCATTTATATCTGAGGATTCCTAATGTAAACCTTGAAATTAAATATTTGGGGACTAAAATATAGTCGGCAACCATGACTAGATTCCTTGGTGTTATTATAGATAATACCTTGTCCTGGAAACCGCAAATGGACGATATTTGTAAGAAAATGAATAATTTTGCTTATGCACTTTATAAACTGGCTAAAATTGTAAGTACTAGAATCTCTTTTAATGGCTTATCAAGGCTATGTAGCAACCACACTAAGATTTGGCATAATATATTCGGGCAATTCAGTAAATAAAGAGTATGTCTTCAAAGCCCAAAAAAGATGCATCAGAGCTATGTGTGGGTTACAAACTACTGACAGCTGTCAACCTCTATTTAAAAGCCTCCAAATCTTAACCTTAACTTCACTGTATATTTATGAAGTAAATATATTTGTTAAAACAAACATCACCCTATACCAAATAGCTTTTAAAAGCCAATATAGGAAACTACGTGATAAAAATAAGTTAGAGCTTAAAGTACCATATGCACGTACGGCTTTAATGAGGAAAAGCTTTTTTTGTATGGCCCAAAGAATATTTAATAAGTTACCTACCTCAATAAACAGTTTAAATTTAGTAAATTTCAAGCATAAATTACGTAACATATTAATACAGAAATGTTACTACTGCCTCAGTGACTATTTTGATGACAGTTCTTTGACATAATAATATTTGTATACCTACTCTTAGCATGACTATCTAACTTTATTATTAAGTAGTAATTCTGTGGACAATTTCAATTTTATTTTTTCATAACTTATTGACATATTAAAGGACATTATTACATTTCGTTAAATATTTTCATTAATTACCTGACATTACCTATTACATTTTATTAAATTAGATTAAAAAAATTGACATTGATACTACTGAATTATTTTATTTTATATTAATTTATTTAATTGGCGAAAGCCTCCCATAAATGTACGCCAAATGGCAAAACATGGAGAAACTATAATATAACAATTGTAACATCTCGCACACTTTTGTAACGTATGTTTACAAATAAAGAATATTGATTGATTGATTGATAAATGCACCTTTGCCTAACCCTTCGGGAATTACCATGTATCTATCACACAATTAATTTATCTGTCATTTCTTCATTTTTAATTATTTTTTACCTGTCTTGGTGTATTAATCTTATTCTAGATGCATCGTCTTTACACATAATTATGTAATCAATGAATACAAAATATTGTAAAAAAAAATTAAAAGAGTAACGGTGGAGTTTCCTGCCCATTCTTCTCCATACAAAAACTACCTTTCGGAAATTTTTCCTTTTTGTAAAATTGACGTTCTTATGTGCCTTTTATGTGCCTAATTGAAATAAATTGTTTGACTTTGGCAACGACCTTGGGTTCGCAATCGACATTTGACAATCGCTTGCATTGTGAGAGCGCCTTAAACACATGACTTGAGTGCGATAATTTGCCTAAATTTCGCTTATTTACTATTAAATGAGAAAGTATTTTTTTTGTAAAATTGACGTTCATAAGTGCCTTTTATGTGCCTAATTGAAATAAATTGTTTCACTTTGACAGGTTATGTTATGTGTTATGTAAAAAATTTAATTGAAAGTAAGTAAAAATGCCGTTTTCAAATAGCAGTAAATTTGCTAATACACAATTTTTTATCGTTATGTCAGTTTATTTACCTTAATGCACATGAGTATAACCGCAAGCAAATTACATGCAATCAGTATTGTTATTGTCCATTTAACCAAAACTGTAAAGAAAATTCACGAACTCGTCCTCAAACATAACACAAAGCTGAATTTAAAAACTAGTTTACCATAATTACCATCGCCATCAGTGAGACCCGACCCATATTTCTGTACACACAGCAATACTAGCTATATACTCAGCTTATAACTATTTGACGGTAAACCACATGCAATTTCCAACTCTAAGTCCTTGATGCAAAGTTTGAAATTTTCTAGCACGCGTCTTGAAACGGTATAAAAGTTGTTGCTCCGTGTAGGTAGTTCACTCCGGCAATTATCGGCACGTGTTCGCAGTTTCTCAATACCTTACTATTTCTAGTCTTGAGTGTTATTCAGAGAAAGTATATGAACCACCAGTGTATACTGTATATACCATTCATTTCTTTTACTGGAAAAGTGAACAATTTTAATAGGAACGCGGTTCGTGGGAGCTAAGCACAATCAGCCTATAATTTTCCCACTGCTGGGAGACAGGCCTCCTCTCTTCTAGAGGAAGTGGGCTGTAACCACGCGGTCCCATGAGAGATCGGTGTGGGTTTGTAGATATCACATGTTTTTGAATTTTTGATTCTAGGATATGTCGGTTTTCTCACGGTTTTGAGAGCAGTGGTGATGAAATTATTTACACAAAGTAAAGCGCCTGCTTGGGTTCGAACCTTCGACCCATCACTGCTGCGGTGGGTGCATACGATTTGTGACTCAGGGTAGACAGGGGGAGGGGTGGCTTTACATTAGCAGACATGTTATTATTATGTTAGTATGTTCAATGAAGTGTTTATGTGTCATCGCAATATAATTTTGTATTTTATTGAACCGTAATCACCAATTAACGTTTGTTGACTCTATACATGACATGAAATAATAATTCCAATGTTTATTTCAGTGCAAATAGTTCAGTCATTATAATTGTTACGACTAAACTATTTACACAGTATAAACAGGCATTACTCAATGGTACAAAATAAAAATAAACCAGACGTAGGATCTAGATCAAATACTCATAATTTCTTTCAGAAAAAAAATCATATTCGTATACAAAAGCCACATTTTTATACACACTCAAAATATCTTAGCTGGTATACCTGCAGAAAATCGGTATGCCTATAGACTAGCAGGGGTACTTTTTGACACGTGTTGCCTTATTACCTCCCGTTGTGTGTGTATGCGGGGCCGACTGTACCTTATACAGGATGACGCTAGTAAGTTATGTAAATGTCTCGCTTTTGATGATTTAGTACGGTGGATAGATGTATTGCTGTTAGTTTTTGCTCTAGATATAATATTTTTTTATGGGAGTTGAAGATTTAATAACATTGAGAGTGTTCGGTAGCAGCCAATCAGAATGACATATGATTGTAATTCCCATATTCGAAGTCGGGTGCCGTCACGAGACACGACAATTTTTTTTTAAGTCACGTTGTCTTGTTCACGATATCTTTATATAATGACGTTCAAGTCAGTATACCACAGTCCCTGCTGGACATAGGCCTCTCGTAGGCTGTGCCACAACAACGTGTCCTCCGCCTTACGCATCCAGTCTGTCCTAGCCACCTTTTTAACCGACTTCAAAAAGGACGAGGTTCTCAATTCGCCAGTATGTTTTTTTTAAATCGTCGTTCCATCTAGCCAGGGGGCATCCCACGTTACGCTTGTCAATACGCAGTACTCCAGGTCAACGACGGATTAAGACATTGATTTATTTTAATTTCAACGTAACCGATTCGAGATTCAATAAACAAGATATTCCTTGAGCCTAAACCCATGAAAAATTAATAATTGCAAAATATTTTAATGCGAACGATCTAATGGTTTTCTTTAGTTATGATTTTATGAGTAGGTAATGAGATAATGATCTCATTACCTACTCATAAAATCATAACTAAACAAAACCATTAGATTGCTCACAATAAATAAAACAACATTAACTGTGACATACATTATGACCATTTTACTGTGAATTACGTTACAAACAATATTTTATCGTAATGTACATTATGTGGTGCCATCATTCTAACAAAACATCCCGTGGGTGACGTAAAGTTGTGACGTGTTCAACATTTTAGGACCTAGATAGTGAATAGACGAAAGGCACTAATGAAAGACATTTATATCATTTCTACACACACGCTCAATCAATCTGCCTAGCCTTTTCCCAACTATGTTGGAGTCGGCTTCCAGTCTAACCGATGCAGCTGAATACCGATATTTTACATAGAATGACTGCTTATCTGATCTCCACAACCCAGTTACTAGGTAACACAATACTCTTTGGTAAGAGTGGTGGTCAGACTTTTGGGTTTCTGACTACCTGTAACGACTGTTAAATATTTACGAATGACAACCGGGACCAACGGCTTAACGTGCTTTCCGAGACACGGAGGGATCTCGATATGTAATGGATGGTCACCCATCTAGGAACCGACCGCGGCAAGCGCAGTTTAACTATCGATCAACCCGTGCAGCTGTATCATTTAGCCGCCTGTTCCAAGTCCCCTCCACAGACACGCTAAATAAGTAATGATATACTCGTAAAATTGGTGTCTGTTTTCAGTTGTTTGCTTTGGTAATCTCTCTCCACTTGCGACGATTTTTAGCCTGTTGTAGAAAATAAGTGTGATGAAGAAAAAAGTTAGTTATTTGCCTAATAGCATGATGATTGGTAAATCGGACGAATATCAAAACGTCATGATGTCTTAAATGAATTAAATGCTGAACTTTTTTTTTTATTACAACAAATTGATAAACGATTTCGTATAATCCTATTAAAACTAGTAAATGAGCAATAGTTGCAATATACGGAGGCGAAAAATCGATCTAGCTAGATCTCATAATCTGGAAAAATTCGTTTTCTCTATTTTTACCCGAGCAGAGCTCGGTCGACCAGGTACTATACAATGTCACCCATGGGCATGTGACCGCCCGTATTTTTCAGAATATTCATGTTTTTGTTTCAAAAATTAACTTTAAAAGGGGGGGCCTATCTTTAATTTTTTTTTTGTTATTCCGTTTTTTATTTTTTGAGTAGCGTTTGCCATATCTCCGAAGTTATTGGCTCGATTTGGATTCTGTTTATTATTTCTAAAAGCTTACGAGTTATTTTATCGGATTATATAACATTTTTTATTAAACTTTATCGACTATGAAAATAACAAAGTGTCGAAGACATTTTATTTAAAAAAAGATAAAAAAAATTGTATTTATTTCTAAACACAAGTTTAAGTTCATAAACTCATAGGGGGATATAGAAAAAAAAAAACAAGATAGGAATATTCAGAAAAATACGGGCGTCACATGCCCATGGGCGGCATTGTATAAAAATCTAATACGAAAAACCGATGCCGAAGCATTGGGACAACCTGTATTTTTACGTCTCTTTATCATTACTAATAGACGTTTGTTTTATTTTTCTTGCCCTAAACAAAACAGCTAATTAACAAAAAAGACACGACACAACAAAGTACTTGCTGACAGCCAAGTAATTCTATCGTCACAACTCATTACACACCCGTAATCATTCTTATCCGACTGCGTAATCTGCAGCCGGATGTTTGTGAACACACCCCGAAGATAAAGCATGATAAATGCTTATAAGTGTCGAAAAAAATGTCATGTGACGTCACTGAACGGTAATGAGCGAGCGAAAGAGTGAGTGAATGGAGTATTTTGCAAGGAACGAAGCTTTGTTTATAGTTCACACGGAGTGAGTGAGCGGAGTTTGTGGCGTTCTTTTGTTTGTGTTGTTGAATGAATATGAGACTTGCTATTAATCGGTTTTGAGTGTTGGCGGTAATGTTGTGTGGTAACGGATTTTTTGTTTGTTGCGGTAACTCTTTCATTACTGGGTTGTTTTTGATGCATACTGCTTGAATATTTCTACTTAGATACTAAGTTATTATTTTTTAATAATGGTGTACAGAATGTACTGTAGTTTTGTAGACTTTGATTAAAGCATTATTGAGAAACGGAACGCTATCCTACTAACTTTTATTTCCCAACTTTTTTGTTTGAATGTTTACTTAATCCAACAAGAGCAACAGCTGTTTTATAGCCTCCGCAACCCAATTCGGGCCAAAACCATAAACAATTCACGTCAAAATCGCACCTAACACGAACAACGCATCATTTTAATTTATTTCTTCAAAACTCGCGTCAATATTTTATTTAAAAATGCATACATGGACAAATTCGATGCAGTGTGGCTTCGTGCGTGCTTTATATGGAGGCAATTTCAACCCTCCGCGCGCCGCATCCCGCTAACTATTTGTCACAAAATATGAAGCCACAAAAATTCATGAAATCGAGGTGGCTTGCCGACTTTCATGCTATTTATATCTCTAGGAGGAAGGAAGAGCGACCGGCGGCAATTTCGCCGTGTGAAAAATAAATTCAAGCACTCTTCCTTGGCGATTTTTAATCCGAATTTTCTTTTGAATTATGTGATGTACCTGCAGCGAGGTGAGGGTTGATCGATGATTACTGCGGTTTGTTTTTTGGGTGGCATGTGAATCGCTATATTTGAGCTGTTAAGTAATATTTTTTATAGATTTTCGTGCTTTGAATAATTTAGAAAATATACAAAAAAAAAAAAAGAAAACCAGTATATGTTAATGTATCGCATGAAGTATGGTTAGAAATAATTCCTGATTTATCAATCTCAAGCAACAAATATGTCGTCATATTCTTGAAATTCAATATAACGTCATGTGAAACTATAAATTCTATGAAAAGCTTAACAGATGCCAACAATGTTAACGTAAAGAATTCTCTAGGAATATAAGTTTTACTCATAATATAGTACAATATTATTTTGAAATAGTCGCATGAAAACATTTTGTTGTAGAGGTCCTACGCCGTAGTACTCAATCGTTCCTTGCCACGCTGTCGTAGACACCGCGTAGCAGGTTGCCGCTACGCTACCTCGGCGTCAATATGCCCTCAATTTTTGTAATAAACATTAACTTATTGTTAAAAAAATAACTTATAAATACATGAAAAACGTACCAAACTCACAAATAACATAATCAGTGTAATATCAAATTGTATTTAATGGTATTTCATAAAACGGTTGAATTTAGTTCAGTAATGATGGCCGTGATAACAGGTTCCGAATACAAATGATATAGGTATGTGCCGGAGGTAATTGTATGGCAGACGTGCCGGCTGTCCTCAATCGATGGCCACTGGTATTGTGCCGTAACTGATGGATTTGGATATTTTATAAAGATTCTTCAGAGGGTGTAGTAACCAAAATTGCCTATCTTCAATTCGATTTTCCAGGAAGTTGATAAGACTTACGTATAAAATAAAAATAACACGAGTACTAAATGATATTTTCAAACTTTTTGTGAAACAGAAACACAAACTATTAAAATTTTCTCGATAAAAAAACATCACGAAGTTACCTCTAATTTTCCCGTATTTTCGATTTTTACTTAATATGGTAATGGTTAATTGGATAAAAATTATTTGTATTAATAAAAGGCGAAAATAATTGTGTAGGCTTTTTTTATTCCTTTTAGTTTTGGTTTTATTACGACTATCAGTTTTTAGCACTTACGGCGTTCTTAGTTCGTGGAAGAAGTCATCTTCCGTCGCACGTTGCGGGAACTTCAAGCATATTTTTGTTTCACAAATCAGTCGCCGTCGCTCTGTTGAGACGAGAGGACTGCGCTCAAATTTTTGTTCGCGCTGTGATATATTATTTGCGTAAATAATATTTTCGTAATTTATCACATTCTAGAAAAGAAACTGCGAAATAGAAAACACTAAAACCACTACGATTATTAAAAGCTTTAAGAATTGATAAACTAAATATATATATATATATATATTTTTTTTTTTTTTTAATACCGAGGCTAAATAAAAATATAAAATTCAATGTTGATATTTGAAAACTCAAGATGACATACATTTTATTTGACAGATTTATGACTGTTAAAGTACAACTAGCGCCATTGTCCTGTATTTCGGTAAATTTTCTTGCGGAGAAAATTTACAACATAGCCAACTAGGCAATTCCACGTTTATTTGAAAGTTTGCGCTGGAAATTTTAAATCTTACTGCGATTAAGTCAAGATCCAAATTCGTTTACCCTACTTTTGTTGACAAACTTCTTATAAGGTAACGCTTAGACGAACCATTTCGAGCGACTTTTGACCATCCCCTAAATCACATTGAAACCCGAAAAGCATAAAAGGTTATTGGTATATTATTATATCCTTTACGGGAGCAGGGTCCAAGCTCCCGGTGGTCAGGGCTCGTATATTATCTATGCTCCTGAGAGAGGAACCTCCTAGCGATACGCGTCGTGTCCAGAAGCCCTTGAAGCCCTTTCTGGCTCAAGCCCTTGATCCAACAGCCTAACGAGAGCCTCCTCAGGTGTTAGTCGAGGCTCTTAGCAATTATGCCATTGGCCGTCATGAGTATCGGATTATTTTCCAAAAACACAAACAGCTTAAAAACTGTAAACAAAAATTTTACAGAAAAAGAGATAAGCTTGACATTATGTCTATAGTAACAAATAGCATTTTCTCAAACATGCTTGGAAATTCGAACATTTATTCGAGCGCAGACAATATCTGGCGTGTTTAGCAGCTAAATAAATTACTATGAAAAGTCATATCTCGACACCAGCAATGAATACAACGCTAACTTGAACAAGTCGATTTTACACCAGAGGCATTTCAAAGAAAAAATGTGATAACTTTTTTTATTAAAGATAATTTAGTCTAATTTTTTGTGTTGTTAGTTCTCTTGACAATACAAAGAATGTCGTTATTTAATTTCTTTATTACTTGTTAGTTTTAAAATTAACCCGAGTTAGCCGTGTATACACTAAAAACCGATAAATGAATGTGCAATAAATTACACCAACTCATAGTTAGCGTAGCGTACATTTAAATGGAATGTTAAAAGGTGAGAATGCTATACATAACATTAAATTCATATTAATTGTCAAACTATGCCTAAAATAAAAAAACATAAATTCTTTTCAATAATAATAACTACAAAAAATCAATACTACGAGTAGCTTAAACCGCTATGTAATAGTACTGGTAAGAGTGTGCTTACTCTCATCTAAGTCATGCCTTTTTTGTTACGAATATTCACGAACGGAATACACTAGGCTAACTAGAGATAGCGTAATTAATGTCGCGCGATTACAAAAATTACATTCACTTAGCGTTATGTAAAATTTGTATTTGTTCGTTATTTTTTGGAATTTCTGTATAATTGTTTTGGTACTAATTGAAAGTACATACCATAAATAATTTAGCATTCAAAACGGAAATTGTCCAAAATTCAAGTTAGCGTAGTGTAAATTGCTGGTGTCGAATCCGTCGTATTATTTAAAAATGGAACGAACTTTTGTTGGTTGGTTGCTCCATGGCAACCAAGGAGGCAACTTATCAAAGATTTTATTTAAATTTCGATTTGGCTTGAGAATAGAGGTGTTTAAAGTAAAGAAAAAATAAATGAACATAATTGGCGCGTGTAAAATTATCGTTGTTCGTCATTGATTCTGGAATTTATAATTAATTCACTTAGTTTTCATTTCCGCACATTGTTTGAGAAAAGTACTATACTCGTGGACTCACGTATGTGTGCCTCGGTTTCGCCTCGGCCCACATTTTCATTTAGAATCACCATAGTTCATTTTGTACGTAGTCGGATTTTTGTTTTGTTTTATTTACTTTTTTTTTCACAAAGATTTTCGGTCGGGATTGTTTCTACTCGCGCTTCGCGCAGGAAAGATTTTCATGACACATGCTATGTGTCTTTGCAAGTACAGTGCAAAATCCACTATACCAATATTATTTTTTACTTGGGTAACACTGTTGCTAAGTGACTTTGCACGATCTTGCAAAGCAAAATCCACGATATAGCATAATATTTTTTTACTTGGGTATCACAGTTTTCCACGAAGACGTCGTGAGGTACAAATTGTACAAGATCCTAAATAAAATTTGGTTACATCTAAATTTGAACCTTATCACGTCAACATAGAGTTTCTAGTTCTAAAACTTGCATTTGATCTAAGATTCTGAATTCAAGCTTAGCGTATAGTATATGCAAAATAAACAAATTTTTTAGTTTTTATCTATTGAAGAATTGCATTGAAAATAAAGGGAATGGGGTAATGATCATATTTCGTTTAAATATTGTAATTGAAAAACCATTTCGACGAATAGGGTTGCTGATCACTGCGGTCCAACAAATATTCTAAGTTTATTGATATCTTTGTTCAATCATGTTCGTCCTTAATAATTATGACCTTTATGATGTTATCATTCTAAAAAGGCTTGTTTTCCTCAAAGTAAAAAAGGGAAGGTAAGTGATACGATTAGTTAGATAGTATTTGCTTCCATATCGTCAAAAAAGCAAGTTTATTGAGTTTATTTTCATCATGACTAATAATGGGGAAATTATAAGTGCAACAACAAAAGTTTTCTTTAGCACCTGCAACCTAACGTCTTTTTTTATATGTAGGCTACGAGTTAATAGAACAGCTTCAATTATATTCATTCATCATCTTTACTATTCCAACAGAATATAAAAAAACCAGCGTCAATTTACGAACGTAAATTAATATGACTCAGAGCTACCGATAAATATATTTACTTTTGACTTGATAACTCAGCGACTAATGTTGTAAGTGAGCTACTTCATAAATTTTAGAGATTCAACATCTGTCTGCTAATAAAATCAAATTCCAGCCTCAAAATTAGCAATCAAAGTTTTTTATTCAACAAGTAAATTAATAAATCATATTCGTTTTTCGTGAAAATTAGCAACACAAGCGCGGGACTGTACCTGATGCTCGTTGAGAATGAGAGGGGCGCGACCGCGTATTTCCAATCTATAACAAGGCCAGAACGCAGCCAATGGAAACTGCTCGCGTATACATTGTAAAGCTATTTTTAAATCTGTGATTACAATGTAATCACGAATTTTGCGTACTACTCGTGTTTAGTTTGTAACGTGGACGCGCGCGCCCTGGTTCCAAACTATACTACATCACTTACGCTTGACATGAGTTTTAAACATAAATAGTAAAAAAAAAAAAAAGTGAACTGGGTGAAATGGAACAGATAATGGAATATGAAATGGGTTAGGTTAGGTTAGGTTAGAACTGTGTCAACCGCGCGTGAGCCGAGCGAGCGTAGCGAGCGGTGCCGCGGCAGCGGCCGGCGAGCGCTACTTCTGAGTTGCTCGCAGCCAGGCAGGCTAATTAGCGCAAGGTGCATTACGTCGCATTTGTTTTTGATGACAATATTTTTTGTATGTTCAATTGGGTAGGTATAATAGTCAAGTCATCAATTACTTATGGTAACATTATAAATAGATAGGTGAATACATGAAATTAGAGTCATCATTATTTGATGACAATAATAAGGTAATTTTATGTTCAAATATAGTAGATTCACTCATCAATTACTTATGTTAACGTATAAAAATAAAGGTGACTATAAGAAATTAGAGTTCGTTGATATTATTTTATAGATGCAGTTGATACACTTATTAGAAGCTTGCAATGCGTAGACATATCACAAATTTAGTTGCTTAAGAATTATCACCATGCTGCGTCATAATAACAGTAGGTTGTTTTACAATATATGGTCGCTTGAAAACAATTTATTAGACGCTAAAAGTTCGTCGCTGACCTATTAATTCATTAGACAACTAAATATATTTGAAGACGAGACTTACATTTTAAAGAAGCTGCCTTAATTAGCACCCCTAATAATGTAGTATGTAGTATAATACTGTGATGATGATCCGCTCGCATTTGCGCGGTTTTCTAATCAAAACCTATAACTGACTAAAAAACATTGGATGAATACTCGTATAAGATAACAATTATGTTCAGAGGCAAATAAAAACGTTTAAAATAGTAGCCCACCAGCATCGGTAACAGATTCACGGACATACAATAATGTAATATATGGAATAATATACCTACTTGTATACAGCGGTCATACTTAGGTAAATTTAATACAGCCGTTTCATCTGATTATTTTGCGTATACATACTACAGAAAATTCAAATTCGAATTCTATACCTAGCTAGATAAACGCCGGGTGAAAAGTTTCTGCCGGCGGGAATGGATTGTGTTTTGTTTTCGTCGTGTTTGATGAGAGGTACTAGGTAAGGGTTGCGCGGGTGAAATTTGATTTTTTGCTGGCTTTATGCGCCCTCTTAATACTGCCGATCTATTATGTAAAATCTCACAGTGAAAACTTAGGTGAAGTGACCGTCGAGTGACCCACTGCATTTTCTGTAAAAAAGTGAGATTTTGATTTTAAACACACAGTTCACACATCCTCTGTAGAAAATGGAGGGATCCTCCGACCTGACGGGTTTTGTGTCTGGTGGGCAACTGCCCGACAATTGATGTCAGGAAGTTATATATATAACGGAGAAGGATATGTGTCTCTTTCGCTATTATCAGCCATAGTTTAACTACTGTGGGCGTACTGTGGGTAGTGTTGGTTATTACGTAATAGAAAAACCGGTTTGCAGTTCAGATCACATTATAATTTACTATCAAATTAATCAAACTAGCGATTAACACTGTAGGTACACGACACAACTATTCGGAATGCAGTTTCTAAACGTCTTCACTGATTGACCGCTACCCATGACGTTTGCTGAGCTTTGGCTGGTCCGAGCGTTATGTTGTAGACTCTGTCGAGTACCACTAGGCGGCGCTGGTGTCCCGATAAGTCGACTTAGTAACGTATTTGCAACATATGTGTTGATCGGCGGTAAACCCTGCTTGCGCGATTCACGATTTGTGTGACGTCATGTCTTTGTTGCGTAGTTCGTATATGGCGTTGTAGATG
Organism: Agrochola lota; assembly: GCA_947364205.1. Lineage (NCBI taxonomy): Eukaryota > Metazoa > Arthropoda > Insecta > Lepidoptera > Noctuidae > Agrochola > Agrochola lota. Next base: position 9,453,652 of record OX376235.1, on the reverse strand, counting down.
CCGCCACAGACTGCCTGATGCTAGGCATTGACTTCTCACTTCACCTCAGTTTTCAGGGTGACAAACGGTTTACAGATCAGCCGTTCGATTCTGTAAAAATATCACCGTGAAACTTAGGTGAAGTGAGCGTGAAGTGAGCTGTCAATAGTGTTAATCCCTAGCATCCTGCCGGTCGATTCTGTGGCAGTGACAGCTCACTTCACGCTCACTTCACCTATGCTTCACGTTAATATTTTTACAGAATCGACCGACAGAATCTGTCAAGCTAAGCTATATTAGGCGATTTATGAGACTCCGGCTATTTTTTTATATCTGATAAACTATAGTCGGGGAGTTAGGCCAACATTCACTCACTGCACTTTGACTTTAGTCAGTAAAGTAAGCGTTTCATACGCACGTGACCTTTATTCGTAAAACATTAATATTAATATTCATATGAAACGCTTGCTCACATTGGATTACACGAAAATGAACATTTCTTTTACACAGGAATAAGATTCATGCATTCCTAGGTATTTTTTTACATGACATCACGTTGTAATCCCGGACGGGTTAGGCAGAAGTGTACCTGTACCAAAAATTGATAGCCAACTGCGTGCGTGCCGGCATTATTTCATAGAACAATCATTGTCTTACTGAAGACAGTCTTGACTCAGGTCTGTGCACAGCCTTTCTGTTATTTAATACAAGCTTTTGAATGCGACTGCGCCCGCGTGGATTTCAGAAATTATGCCAAAAAAGGATAAAAGTATTCAGTCCTTGCTCAGGTCATGATGTATCCGTGAGTCAAATTTCATCCCTATCCGTTCAACCGCTAACTTGAGAAGGTAACAGACAGGCAACCGAGTTACTTTTAATGTATGTACTAGTAGGTATGGATACCTAATAATTTATTCGCTCAAATAGGACTAGAATGTGTGTATTTTGTGAAATGAAATCTATAGAATTAACTAAATGTCCAATGTTTGGTATGCAAAAGAGATTATGTCAAGTATGTTTTAAAGGTCAGCAATGTTTTAATTAAATTTAAAACTGAACCCGATTTTAATAATAATTATATTATTGATATTGGTTACATACCGATGTTATTATTAGTTCTGGCAGCTAATTAATTATATTAGGTATTATTTTACATAATATAAATGTCCAGGTTAATAATATTAATAAACTCAAAACAATAATTAATTGAATTCATAACAAAATATCGAAATTTCGTTGACTGAACATGCAGTCAACGAAATTTTGATATTTTGTACCTGTATCTATGTTCAGTTATTCGATTATATCAAATAACGATAGACCCAAAATTAATGTCATATTAGACTGGGTGTACTTTCAGCATCGAATTTTAATCCCTTTTAGCTTAAACTGTTATTAATATTTATCCGCATCATTTTACTAAACTTATTAGCATCATCCAAATACAGTAGATAATAATGTTGAGTAAAAATCCTAAAACCCTATATTTCAATTGATTAATCTATTTTTAATTTTACATAACCTATTAAGACATACGTACGTACATTAGCTAGTAGATTATTAATTGAAAAAAAATAAAATGAAATCACTGAAAGTCCATTAAAAACTGAAATAACATTTTTAATCCACCCAAAATCTGGTAGCGGAAACGTACAAAACGAATAATTTGCCTGTATAATATAAGTGGCCACTTTTTCTAACCAGTGCCTACTTCCAGGGCATTCATTTCTTATAAAGAAGTAACCGGGCCAAGCAATAAAATTAAGTGAAGAAAAACTTTATTACGAATCTCGTCTTAGCTAGCGGTTACACCCCGTGGCCATGAGCTACACGCTCAAGCGATACCCGTCGGCTGCGGAGAAAACAAATGAAATATTTTAGTTGTTTACAGTATGCCACGAGTCTCACGACTAGTGGAGCGACAGACGGGACAGGTGTAGAACGCGCGTGTCGCTTTACGCAAGTCGCATCGCTCCTGGCCGTGAACAGGCCCTTAAGCAGAAATTCCACCGAGCTCTGACTACAGAATAGTAAGAATCTCCATGAATTTATTTTATAGTGCTCACAAGCAACTTCAGGAAGGAACAGTGCCTCGGATTCTTAGTTAACAAAAATAAATATAAACTGAAAATAATAAAATGCCAGCACCAGGTGAGTTTTTGTGTACCGAGGATAGTAAGCTATTTCTATTTCTTACTGTTCTTTTAAGAAATACAAATTCTCCTTTGGGCTTGTAAATCACGTTGAAATAAAACGGACACAATGTTTCATGACGATGCGACTGCAGTGAAACTATTTTTCATAACGTGACTTTGTATTATGAATGACATTCATGTTTATATGAGTTTGTACAGTTTTATAGTATTTTGGAAATTGCACTAGAGAAGAAACACACTCATTACACACAATACAACAATTTTAATAACGGTCTCGATAGATTAAATTGCATGGGTTAATACTGCGCTCCAAAACAAAAATAGCTGACGTGGCTCAAAAGGCTGCCCAACTTAAATGGGACTGAGCAGGACATGTCTGCCGCATGCTGGACAAACTGTGGGCCCAAATAGTACAGAACTGGTGCCCTGAGAAAGTGCGGGGCCGCGGCAGACCACGTAGGAGATGGCGGGATGAGCTGGATAGGTTCTGTCAAAACTGGGAGAAGGACGCGCGGGCTCGCGAAGGATGGAAGGAGTGGAGGGAGGCCTTTGCCCAGGAGTGAGACAGCGTGGGCTACAAAAAAAAATCCTCATTATTATTATTACAGTGGAAGATTTTTTTCCCTCGATAGAAAGAAAGAAAGAAAAGAAAGAAAAATTGTTTATTCTGCACACAACAAAAAAAAAACATAAACTACTCACATACAAAGTAGCCAAAAGCCTCGTATTCCAGCAGTAGAAGTTTAACAATGTTATCTATTGCTTGATGCCAGGGACCAAAGATAATTTACATTGCATAATCTGTGGCAAGGAAATGGCAACAAAAAACAATAAAAAACATCGATGATGGTGGAATGTATTAGACGCTGTCATAATATAAGCGATCGCCGCAATTCCCGCGATCATTTGTTCGGCGAACCATGGGCAAACGCGAAAAAATTAACGCAATGATCGTATCTTCGCGCGACAATCGATTGTATTGGGAAAGCGCCATAAACACATGACTTGAGTAGGATAATTTCCCTAAAGAGTATTGCTTATCCTATACTATTAAATAATATTTGTATGCCATACTATTAAATAATATTTGTATCCCATGTGTAAGTAATCTCGTTCTCGAAAACGTCTCTAACGATTTCGATGAAAGTTGCATTATGGGATTTACGGGGGCGGAAAATCGATCTAGCTAGGTCTCATGTCTGGGAAAATTCGTTTTCTCCGTATTTTCACCCGAGCAGAGCCCGGTCGCCCAAAGTTTAGAACAAGATGGCTACTTTAGAATAATGACATGGCAGCATGGAATGAGTAAGTACCTACTATCATGGCAGCATGGAATTAGTAAGTAGGACCTACTATCATGGCAGCATGGGATTAGTAAGGACCTACTAACATGGCAGCATGGGATTAGTAAGTACCTACTATCATGGCAGTATGGAATTAGTATGTACTATACATGGAATTTGTGTGAGCTTTCCTATATTTTTAAATGAGCATTCTCTATTTTCACCAGAGCAGAGCTCGGTCGCCCGGGTACTATAAATAAAGTTGTAATCACGTTCTCGAAAACGGCTGTAATGATTTCGATGAAAGTTGCAATATAGGGGGTTACGGGGTTGAAAAATTGATCTAGCTAGGTCTCATATCTGGGAAAATTCGTTTTCTCTATTTTCACAGCGTCGGGAATGTGACACAACGTTGGTATACCTAGACGATACGTTTATCTATTTTCACCAGAGCAGAGCTCGGCCGACCAGGTACAGTACATTCTCATCGCAATACTGCCGAAAATCTCTCTCTATGTAAAGAGGCCTTTATCAACATTGCGATTCCGCACAAAATTCAATTATACCATTGAACTCATAGTGTCATCCCACTGAAGAGAGGTATTAAAACGAATTACCGCTAGAACTGAGAGACGGCTGGTATTAGGGTATTTATGCCGATCAGTCAGGCTTGTTGCTACGTGGCCGGAATATCGGCATCACAACAATTATGCAGCCGTGCTGCCATTTAACTGCTGGCAGATACTTGATGCAGTCGCGTTTCTTGATGTTCGCATCGTCGAACTCATAGAAAAGAATCTTTCTTTATACGAGATAAAAGTCTATTGTGATTTTGAGATCGAAATAAGATAAGGATCATGTTCGTTTGAAATGATAGAAATCAGTTAGTAACACTGGTTTTATTTTTTCTAGTATATTTTATTTTTAAACGAAGGGGCTTTTGGCTATGTAATATCAGCCGCATGGGTCAGTCGATCAGGTTAAGCTACGCTTGCCACGGTTGGTCGGTGGATGGGTGACCATCTTAACATACCAAGACCCCTCCGTGTCTGTCCCCTCACGGCTGTCATTCGTAGATCTTTGACAGTTGTTAAGCAAGAAAGTCTGACAACCAGTCTTACCAAAGGGTATGGTGTTACCCAGTAACGGGTTGTGGAGGTCAGATAGGCAGTCACTCCATGTAAAATACTGGTATTCAGCTGCATCTAGTTAGACTGGAAGCCGACCCCAACATAGTTGGGAAAAGGCTAGAAACATTATGATGATAATATTATTTTTAAACGCTTCGACAGTGTTAAAAATGTTCGTTGAGAAAGACCTTGAATATCAGTTACGATCACAAAAATTTGACGATAGAGAATCAATAGGCTACCGCAGTGATAAAGAAAAATTCCAGGAAAATCAATAACTGTTTGTAGATTAATTCTAAGTAAACCCAACCAGAAAATGGTACAACACGATATTGCTGCTTTCCAGTTATGATTAAAAATTTGTCAGAAAAATCATACACTTTTTATTCAATCCGCAAACGTATCGAGTAACCTATAAATATTAACGAGGAAGCATCGACGCTTACAAATCCGGGGGGAGCGCAAATGCGTGTACACCACAATAATATTTTATTAACAACAACGTTATATTTAGCAATAACGTCCCGCACGAGTATTTCGTACGATTTTTTTGTCGCATCGCAAACTGAACACAATCGGATATCATTAAGGTTATTTATGTGTGTGCCGTGCCACGGACGCAGCGGGGACGCAACGGGGACGTGACTTCAATCCTCAACGCCTGTTAACTCGGACACTTACTTTTTCCATTGATTGCCTTTTTAGATTTCCTCTCTTCCCTTTTTTCCGGCAGTTGTCCCTTGACGTATGGCGGTATTGAAAATAATTTGTCCGTAACGTGGGCCGGGTACGACTGTTATAATGCGGACAATTATCGGCATTGTCCGCGGACCTAAACGATTGTGTTGTCCAATATTTTTTTCCGAAAGTGTTCGGCCATTTGCGATAACGTTTTCAATGTTCTTTCTATAAAATTGAGGACAACACTTTTTGTTGTAAAAATGATGAGAAAATATTGATAATAATTTAGGTACCTACAAATAGGTACATTCCGTGTAGTGCCGGACGTAAAGAATAGTACCATCCCATTTCTTCCCATGGGTGTCGTAAAAGGCGACTAAGGGACTTACTAGAGAATGGGCAGCAGCGTTCTCTATGGATTTTAACACCATACTGCGATCGCCAACCCGCCTGCCAAGCGTGGCGATTATGGCAAACCCCCCCATTTGAGGGTGGCCTATGTTCAGCAGTGGACGTCTTTCGGCTGAAATGACGATGAGGATGAGGTACAAGAATATTTATTTCGTTCATTTCTCTTTTTGTATATAGAATAGAACACTGATATTTTTTCTTATCCAAAGTATACCATTATTTTCTTAGAAATTCAAACGCTATTATCATAATAGTGTCTGTAAAGTAGCCCTACATCTCGTAAAAATGATCTTAAATAAGATTAACAGAAGGCCGCGAGCTCTTCATAATTCTGCGTTCAAAAACTCAATACTAGCTCATTGGGGATTCTTGCAACGTTCGATAAAATAGTATTACGGATACCAGCCTTCCCGTGCCGAACCACACTTAATGTTACCGAATCGTTTCGCGAAATAGTGTGCTATCAGAATAAGTTGTTTTATTTTGTATGGTTAATATTTCTGTGTGTTTTGTGCAGTTCGAATACGGTTGTCGTCAATTTTATTGTTAACACTGGCATTGTTTCGCAACTATCGGACTTTGAAATGACAATTTCTTATTTTCGTGCGAGCACGATAATGCGAAATCGTGAATTCAAAGGCCTGCATTCGAGCTGGTGAGCTATCGCTCCTTCAATGACTGAGCTATTGAGAAAGTTTCAGAATTCAAATCAAATAAGTTTCCATTAAAACCATCAAACAAAATCAATCCATACAGGTAACCTTGAACTAACTCCATACATGACATACGATACGACCTTCAAACAGCTACGTGAACGACCTCTTAAAACAATAGTCAAATTAAATTCAAGTAACAAAGCAAAACAAACGAAGCTCGCTTAGTATCTGCGGATGTAATCAAATTATTGGGAACCGGTCAATTATTTGAGACACAGAGCAAACAGTCGCCTAGCCTAGCCGATCACAGACCCTTTGTGACAACCCTGGCTCGAATGTTAAATGCCTTTCGACCCTGTACAAATACAGGCAAGTACTAAGACCATTGCTTTTAACCCACTTTGTATAGCAATTCGAAGAAGCTAAAAGGTGAATGACGATATCAAATTGGGTACGTCATTATGGAGAGATCTGTTGTTAAATTCTTTGAAATGTTAATGTCAAGATTTTCGGCATGGTATTTGGAGTTGAACAGCGTTATTGAAATAATTTGGGAAGCTACAAATGGTAGGCACAAATACCCCCAAAACCGAATTCCTGAATCATATTTTAAAAGAAAACCCTAATCTCTGATTATATTATCTATGCAAAACGAATTCGGTACCTACGAGTAATTTAGACTTATTTGTCGCTTTTCATGAGATGTTGTGAAGGCACAGAACACAACCATAGGAAACTGCTCGCGTATACATTGTAATGCTATTTTGAAATCTGTGATTACAATGTATACACGAATTTTGCGTACTGCTCGTGTATAGTTTGTAACGTGGACAGGCGCGTCCTTGTTCAGAACTATACTACACTTATGCTTGGCAGTAGTTTTAAAGACAAAGGTAGTTAAAAAAAATGTGAACTGGGTGAAATGGAACAGATAACGGAATATGAAATGGATTAGGTTAGGTTAGAACTGTGACCAACAGCGCGCAAACCGAGCGAGCGAAGCGAGCGGTGCCGCGGCACCGGACCGCAAGCGTTACTTCCAAGTTGCTCGCAGCCAGGCATATTAGCGTAAGGTGCATTATGTCGCAAAGAATTTGGAGACCAGTTTACAATTTTTCGCAATCTATACACGATTAGTCCGTATGCGTACTGGCACTGTATATTTTGGAATAAGTTAGTTAATTAGGTCACTACCAACCGTATACGCGAGTATTTGCGTACTAGTTTTGTATAAATTGGAAGACCTTAGTAAAAAAGTCATTTCCAATCCATACGCGATTAGTTTCACACCCTTGCGTTCTGGCCTTGTATAGAATGGAAAGACGCAGGAAAATACCGTTCGTTCATTACAAATTAACTTCTACATCTGACTGTTCTAAAGAATAGCATAGTAATACCAGGAAATCATAGACTAAAAGAGCCCGAAACTAAGCAAAACCAACCAGCGACTAAAATTTCATAATCTCTTCCTCACAACACAGCTCACCCCAGTGAATAAAAGCTTGATTGAAACCAAATCCCTTTAAACCGAGAGAATACGTGACAGTTAATGTACGGCGCAGACACCCGACTTAACGTGGAATTCATCAACAATCCGCCGATTAATAAAGGTGATCTTTTACCTGTGATTTTCATCAATCTTGAAGCATTAACATGGTGTCTAGATAGTCTCGCCAGCACTATCCCTGGTGACCTGAACAAATGCAGGTGCCGCCTAATTACCAACGAGGGGGAAGGAGACGGTGATATAGACTTTAGAGTGTTAGACAAGGAGGGGAGCAGCGAAGAGTCAATCCATCACTGTCGTATTGGGTAATCTTGTAAAGCTAGTGATAAATCCGAGTGAGGCGTCGAATCCACCATGATTTTTGCGTTTGTTATTATTAAATAGGGGTTGACATACGTCACGAAGCATTTGCACGGTAATATGTTTAGCGTTATCTACTTTGGTTTTGTCGTGCAAAGATTGAATAATAAGTTGAGTATCGGGCGCCGAAAAATGATTGATTAAAACAAAAATAGGGAAAGAATATTTAAAATGGGTGGATTTTCATAACCTTAAAGTTTACAAACTTGGTAATTTCATTAATTCCATCAGGTTCATTGATTCAGGCGTGACTTTGCAGAAATCCATTATAAAATACAATGGACGACGTATATTTAGTAACCTAATCCGCTTAACTGTTCGTAAAGAGTCATAAAGAACCCTGTAAGAAATCGACACGTGTTTCACCTCTTAACGAGGCATCCTCAGGATGGCAATTGACTTGTTGCGAACCTGGACCCGACGTTTTGACACGTCAAGCGTCGAGAGCAGAGTGTGTTTTTTCCTTACAGGGTTCTTTATGACTCTTTAAGAACAGTTAAGAGGATTAGGTTACTAAATATACGTCGTCTGTTATATTTTTTAAACTTGTTAATAATGGCAACTATACCTAATTATTATTTTCGAATGATATAAAAAAAATCTGCTTGTCTTAGGTCATCCCATTGATTTTTACGCTTCATTATTAACCAATCCGGCAACGTTTTTGTTTTTAAAAGAATGCCGTGAAAAATTATTTTTAAAATAATCTGGTCAATAAAATATTAGACAGTTATAAATTATTATTTTTTATTAAAAATATATCTAATTTTAAGTATTATTAAATCATATTAATAACTATTTACACTAGGTACTAATTATAATAACTAACTATACAAATAGATACAAAAAAAAAAAAAAAAAAAGGACACTTAGGCGTCGAAGTATTCGTCCGCATCGCTGTCATCTGGAAACGTACCCAGAAGACTGGCAGCATTGCCACGTTGAATAGCAATGCTAATTCTTTGGCCAAAGAACGAGCCAGCCCTCTGGTCTCGTGAAGTGTCGACCAGTCGGCGAGAAATTTCCTTAAAAGGAAAAAAAAAGAATTTAAATAGAAAATGCACACAAATTCGTCTCAACAGGTTCGAAAACTCGGCAAAGTATAAAATCAGCTTTAGCACAATCGGTTAGCGTATTATCTGGTATATTGGATTGGCAATACTGGGCTCGGAAATTTAAGCCTGTGTCACAAAGGTGGATGGAAAGGCATCCGTGTAAATGGACGCTACTGTCTAGATTAGGCCTTTGAATTTAGATCTACTTATGACATATTGAATTACGAAGCGTTCAATAAGCTCCTGGCTATAGTTGGTTGTTATGGTTGTACCGTAGTTCAGCAGTAACTTTTTGAGTTTCAATAGACTCAAACACAAAGAAAATGCTTTGAGTTTGAATCCATTGAATTTATATAAATATATCAATTAAAGAGGAACTTTCGGTTTGTCAAAGGAGTTGGTCATTCAGAAAGATGAAGCTGGACACTCTTTTAAATTATATTGTTAAAAAATATTATTAGAATAATTGGCCTGTATTGGTTTTGTTACCACTGTGCAGCCAACCGTACCTATAGATTTACGCTTGTATTTCAAGGAGTAACATTTTAAAAGTCTTAAAAATGAAGTCTCATTCAATGATATGAGTCTTTTGTAACCGCAACTCCAGGTCCAGCTCAAAACCAGTGCCAGGCACTAGTTATCTGGCGTTTTTGCTGAAATGGGCCTATTTTGCGCAGCCGTAAGGCACACAAATTTATAAAAAAATATGTCCCATTTCCATCTAATACTTTTTAGACATGGGCTTTGAATCCAGAGGGCCTAGAAAAAGTGATATTCTATCAGCGATAACGATTATAGGAAAATAAAAAATGTATCGTTTGGCAAACCCATTGTGGTAGCCCCAAAAATACATGCAAATCAAACGGCAAATCACGCAAAACGGCCCAGTATACGTTGGCCGAGCGATGGACTCACACAACGTGTATTGTCTTTAGATTGATAAAAGCTATCGAAAAGCGTATGTCAATCCTGTTAAAACCGTTGTAGAATTAAGAAACGCATTGAAAACGATTGCCACTTTGTCTAGGCCCAGTCCTATAGCCGCAACGGGAAGTGACCTTATTTTAAAGAAACGAATCGCCAAGATTCCCGGTTAGTTAATTGACTCAGGCGTGACTTTGCAGAAATCCACTATAAAATACAATTAACAACGTATATTTAGTAACCTAATACGCTTCACTGTTCCTAAAGAGTCATAAAGAACCCTGTAAGAAATCAACACGTGTTTCACCTCGCAACGAGGCATCCTCAGGATGACGATTTTCTTGTTGCGAACCCGGACCCAACGTGTTGACACGTCAAGCGTCGAGAGCAGAGTGAGTTTTTTCCTTACAATGTTCTTTATGACGCTTTAAGAACAGTTAAGCGGATTAGGTTACTAATTATACGTCGTCTATTGTATTACTTTAAGATTCCCCGTTGTTTATCATTCAGGATGTGTGATATCTTTGCTTGTATCCGAGTCTATAACCTGTCCCTGATATTTATCAATAAAAAGATTTCCTATGGTTTTACAACGCACTTTGTATTTTATGCTTTTACGAGTATACATAGCTTTCGTATTTTATAGAAGGAAAATGTTTTAGACATTTATAAAAGTCTTACACTTTGAACTACAGTACTTATTTTAAAACATGAACTTATATTAAAACATGGTAGATTTTCATTTAATTAAAATCATACTTTTGGCAGATTCGTTTTATAATTTTATTTGCTATGTAGTAATTAACAGAATTCCTGATGACAAAAGTTGGTAGTTTTAAACTTTTTCGTTTTATAATTCAGTGCGGAGTTCGCAGTTGCAGCGGTTCACGAATTGAACTTTAAAAAAACATAATTATCGTCTGGCGATGTTAACTTGTACGTAAAAAAGTCGAACTGAGTTAGAGTGAATTCCCTAAGAAATGTGTTGGAGATGGTTTTTTAACCGACTTCCAAAAGGAAGTATTTATTTTCGGGCATAACTCCGTAATATATAGACGGAATTGCAAAATTCTTTTTTTGTTTTAAATGGTATGCTTTCGAAATAGTCCCATTGTTATCAGGTCAGGATCTGATGATGGTATCCTGGAGAAATCGAGGGAACTCTTAAAATATTATAGGCACACCTTTAGCGATTTGGGCATTTTTTATAGTAGCTCGTACAGTTGCTCTCGGAAAGCACCATTTGGTGACGTGGAACTGATTATGAAGACCACAGGATGGCCACCGGAGCTGCTCAATAATAAGTATTTCACGGGTTGCGATTCTGCCAAGCAATTTATGCTCGTCACAATGCAAATTAAAAGTGGAGCTAATGGTGAATTACCGGGAGAACTCCTCAACGATTAACGCATTTTTTTTTTTGTAAAAGGTGATGAGTAGTTGACATAAGGCTATTGTAACTTAGAAATATTAAGAACAGACCCACTAAAAGGCGAGAAATAAAAACAATTTTACAAACAAAAAACAACCGTTTTCTTAAAAAACACTACAAAGTGAAAAATTACTTAAATTTTGGAATTCGGTAGCAAATATCGGTAGTACAAAACCAAAGACACTGACTTTCGAAATTTTATTTATTTTTTATCAGCCAGTTTTGTAGATCACAAACGCAAACTAAACAAAAGGAGTGACTAAGGATCGTAACAGGTAGCGTTATGTAATTTCTACATTCCCCTATGGGAAAAGGACATGAGTTTATGTGTGTATGTATGTTTTGTAGAATAGAAAAAACCGGCCAAGTGCGAGTCGGACTCACACGCGAAGGGTTCCGTACCACCATACATTATTCAGCAAATAAATGAAAATACTAAACGAAGAATATTATTATTTTTCATCTTATTGAAAAAGCAGCAGCAGTGATAGCCTAGTGGTGTGACCGTCGGACTGCCAAGTCATAGGTCTCGAGTTCGAACCCAAGACACGCACCTCTGACTTTTCGTATTCATGTGCGTATTATATAATTATCACTTGCTTCAAAAATGGTGAAGGAAAACATCGAGGAGCAACCGGCATTCCTGAGAGATATTTCTCGACCGCGTGTGAAGCCAAGTCAGAGGCCCATGGGCGGCTTTAAAACTCTGACCACAAGAAAAGAAGATTTTAATGAAAATCGCAAAGATAAATTTGTATTTCATAATGATACTATGAATTACAAAGTTATTTTTGCAGTTGCAGAAAACACCCATATTTAAACAAATACCTTATAACCCGGCGTTTTTAGTATTTGTTGATTATACATAGTATATGGTTCATGATATACAGAAGTTTCGAATTCCTAGTTTGTTTAGTTATTGAAATAGAGCTCGTACAAAAATAGTCTAAAACTGACAACTTTTACACCTTCACCTTTTTGAAGGTTAAAAAAGTAAAAATTATGTTTGTTCTCTACTCGATGAGCTCACAATGTACCCAAAAACGACAATGACACCCGCATGCCAGTTAGATTTTTTTCAAAATCAAATGTTTATTGTGTTTATCCTATAATACAAATTAATTTTATTATTTTTTTATTATTTGTTGTTATAGCGGCAAAAGAAATACATAAACTGTCTACCTATTACAGTTTATGACATAAAGCTCGCTGACAGACAGACAGACGGACAGCGGAGGCTTAGTAATAGCGTTCCGTTTGGCACCCTTCGGGTACGGAATCCTAAAAAGCAAGGTTTTTAGTATGGTGATGGCCCGTGCATTGATCACGCACAATCGCTCATTGCACAAATTCTGCTGTCAGTATTTTTGGGCATAATTATGATTGAATGAAAGAGTACAATTTCTTATCAGATCAGACCCAAGGCCAAAGTTGCTACGGCGTAGCAGTTATTGTGGCTACGCTGCTACGCGGGCGTAGCAGATAATTACTACAATTATGTTAAAATGGAATTTGGTTTAAAATTTATTTGTCTCATGTCTGTTGAAAGGACCAGAGGTACCGACACAACTTGCAAGAAAGTAAGCTGAAGGGGCAGTGGGCTGCCCATGTTCATCGAAAGACCGATGGCCGGTGGAGCAGACAAGTCCTGGAGTGGAAACCGCGTACTGGCAAGTGAAGTGAGGGACGCCCCCCAACTAGATGAACCGACGACCTTTTTTAAGGTGTCTGGGACGGACGGGATGCGGAAGGTGGACGACGGGGTCCTGTGGCGCAGCCTGGGAGAGGCCTATGTCCAGCAGTGTATTGCGACAGGCTGAGTTGATTCCCTATTTTTTAATTACAAACAAAAATCTTTTCTCTTATTGATATTAGTGTAGATAAATAGTACTCCAAAATATATTTCAAAAGGTAATCCATTACCCAGTGAAGGTTTAATTACTGAAATAATTCACGTATTAGTAGGTTATGGACATATTTGATTATTACTACTGTCGCACTAAGCCAACCACCTGTTCATAATCCAATAACACAATGTATTATTAATACTCAGAACTGTGCTAGAAGCTAATAATAAAGCTAAAATTGCAGCAAAAATTTTAGAGAGAACTGCTTTAGTTGCTTTCTTTACTAGCTTTACTTGGGCCCTGTCAGAATACCAGCGCCTGCGGTATTTTTTTTTTAAATATCGCCACATTATGTTGAGATAGGAGCCTTTTTGGCCTCGCACAGGTCGTTATTATTCTGTTAGTTTTTAAATGCTTCTTTTTTATCTTTTATTTTATAATTTTTATTATTACTTACAGTTTGTATTTCTTGTACGTGTCCCAAATAAAATAATTTTCTTTCTTTCTTTCACCTGACTTACAATCACACCTGTGTTCTCCGAAGGGCTAGGCAGAGGTGTGCCTTTAATACACACACATTTCACCAGTTATGTTTAAGTCCCATGTAATAGGGGGCGAACCTATTGCCATAACCGGGCACAAATCCAGACTCCGGGCTACTACTGAGAAATTCCAGATGAAAAAACCCAATAACAGTTTGCCAGACCCGCACTGCTTTCATTTTTCCTCATTGGTCGGGAAGCAGCAGTGCGGTAAAGTATGCTCTGTAAACAGAAACGATACCACACTGGTTTCATTACAAACTTTTTTTTTTTTTAGGGTGGGAAATTATCAAATAACTTCTCCCGCTCTGAGCGGAGCGGGAGGGTGTGTCAGACTTTTACTGACTAAAACCCACCCGTGTTCCTTCCGTTGCCTGTGTGCCGGGGCCGCGATATCCCTTTCGGACAAACTCGCAACCCTGGCAGGTTCATGACAAACCTGACAGTATGTTTTCGATATAATTTGTGCAGTACCGCTTAATTCATAGAAATATAGGCGCTCGGTAAGCTTTCGGTGTGTCTGTTTTCGATCACATGACAAAATATAAAAAAAAAACAGCATTAATACCCAAATTCACAGGTTGACTTGTTTATTTTATCATCGTCATATGGACGATGATAAAATAAAGATGATCAATAATTTATAGGCTCCCGCTACTTCATTGGAAGTCAACCCTTAGAAGACACGCCGTTTATAATTTTATAAAAAAAAAAATAGAGTAAACCGTGACACATCAAAGCCGTGTCTAAATTATTTTGATCGTTTTTTCTTTGCCAAAGAGTAACTTTGATCTTCCGTTTCGACTTTATTTATGATTTTTTTCGCAGTTCGTAAAAGAAAATATTTGTCGATGTTATCTAATTTCGCGTTAAGTCATCAAAGTGTTTAACGAGGAGTTAAATTTCAAAAGCTCGAGTCGTACTTGACCTGCAAGGTTAAGCGTTTGACGAGGTTAATTCGTGGATTGTTAACCGTTTTGCACCTGATTCAAAACTTGACGATACTTTAGAGAGCCGGGTGATCTATAACTCAGGATTCTCCTACCTCAGACACCTTTCTCTACTTAAGATTGTACATTTTATTTACCAGTGCCTGTAATATGATCTTGAGATAAATAAAGTTTTATGATTATGATTATTCATTTCTTATTCAATTGACTTGTGCACATGTTATTTTATGCAGTCACACTTTTTATGTACTTAAATATTCTTTTTTTTATCTAATACAATTTTAATTTATTTAACCAAGCAACATACACACGTTACATTATAAAACTGATTTACATCCGCCACATCACACTCTCAGGTCCAGTTGAAAACCAGCGTCAGGCACTAATAGTTGTCTGGCATTTTTCCTGAACTGGGCTTTTTTTGCGCAGGCCTGACGCACACTCCCCATGAAATTTCTGCTTACATCGCTCTTTACACTTTTTTATTTGTTTTTTTTTTATCTTCTGTGTAATTATATTGTGTGTGTTCTAGTCTGTGCTAAATAAATGTATTTTCTTTATTTCTTTTATATTGCTTTATTGTATTTTTCCGTCATCGATTTCTTGGTAGTAGCTGGAAGTCTGATTTTGTTTGTGCCCGGTTGATGGCAATAGGCTAACTTTGAATGCAGTGATAGCCTATTGGTGTGATCGTCGGACTGCCCAGTCAGGTCTTGAGTTCGAACCTCTGACTTTTCGGATTCATGTGCGTATTGTACGTATGTGCGTGATTTTAGGAAAACAATCGTGAGAAAACCGGAATGCCTTTTATTTTTTTCGGGTGGTATATTATCAAATAACTTCTCCCGCTTTGGGCGGAGCGGGAGAAAACCCACCCGTGTTCCTTCCGTTGCCTTTGCCGGGGCCGCAATATCCCTTTCACACAAACTCGCAAACCTAGAAAACATCGTGAGGAAACCGGCATGCCTGAGAGATATTTCTCGACGGCATGTGAAACCAATTCAGAGGCCCATGGGCGGCTTTAAAACTCTGACACTAGATTAGTCACTAACCACACGAAAAGAAGAAGACAATACTTAAACATAACTGGTGAATTGTGGGCATAGTTATACCTCTGCCCAAGACTTCGGGCATCGCAGACGTCATGTTATGTTTATATTATAATGCTTTGGTAATAATTCTACCAATAGGGATGATGACAAAAAAAAATTAGTCCGTCTTCTTGAAAAACGGTGAAGGAAAACATCGAGAGGAAACCGGTATGCCTGAGAGATATTAGTCGACGGCATGTGAAATCAAGTCAGAGGCCCATGGGTGGCTTAAAAACTCTGACACCAGGAGGTCTACTCCCTAAGTCCGTCAACGAAAAGACGGGCCCGTCCGAAGGTAGTCCGAAACGACGGCGTGTACCCTACTCCCTATTGATTTCGGATTCACGAGCTTCGAACGGAATCATAGACAATAATTGAGAGCGAATGATACATGACGATAGAGTTGCGCTATTTTACCGGTCGATCACCGGTTTACTTATTTTGTGGTTTTCAAGCTTAATAAACAAAAAAACCATATTGTTGTGTTAGAAAATGACCACATTTTTAACAAATTACTTTATATTTCGTTTTAGATAAACAATTGAATTATTTTTGCCATTTTAGTCCGGATGGCGGCTTTATCCTGTTGATACCTTTGCCTTTTTTCTTTTTGACGATTATTTTCATATGTCAATTGTCAAAGTTTTTTATTTTGGTTAGTTGGTAGGTACATAAATATCAAAGAGTAAAGTAACTATACAGAGAATAAATATTATCGAGAGTTTTCGTTAAAAAATAACATAATATCGTAAAATGGCCACAACCGCTCCACCAGCAACTCAAGCGCAAATTGAGGCACTCCTCAATTTTATGACTGACCATCACGAGTTGGCTCGCGGACTATTGAGGGGTGCCGATGGAAGAATACGGTCCAAACGGCTGTGGGAAAGCCTGTGCAACTCCCTTAATTCTATGGGAAGTTGCACAAACTCCGTGGAACAGTGGCAATGGGTGAGTTTACTACATTGCTTGTCTATATTAATATGATTTTTAAGGTCTTGTCATCAATAAAGTGAATACAATGATAATCAGTCATCCTCCAAATACATATCTATTGCAGGTCTTACGAGTATACTGGTTTTTATATAGTTTTTGAATATAATTAAAATTAACCAAATAACCAAAATTTTAGGTTTGGGCTGATAAAAAACATTTAGTCAAAAAACCTGCTGGAGCTGCCAGACGGGATGCATGTGCTACAGGTGGAGGCCCATCGGTAGCACCAACCCTCTCCCAAGTGGAATTCACACACAAACCGAGGTAAGAGTGCCAGCTTTTCCCTCGGTAATAATAAAATGTATATATATATATATGATAATAAGTTTGTTTGAATGGTAAAATAGAAAAACAGGAATAATGTATTTGATTTTTTTATTGAAAATTATGTTGCATGGAGTCTTTCCGTGACTTTTTAAATAAATAGTAATAAATTACAGATACATAGTTATTATTTGTTGTATCCGTCAATGATATTCAGTTTTTGCTGTACAGGGACCACCTGCAACAAGAGCCAGCAGCCGTCTCACCCCCTCATACATCGGCTGCTACAACTGAAAATGCAGTCTCCCAGGAGCAACCCTTAGTGTCCGCTGAGGCACTGGACCTGGAGGTGCCAATGCGAAGTCAGCGAAGTAAGTATTATTGTTCAGTAGAAAAGAAATTACGTAAATCATGTTTCAGAAAAACTGACTAAAAAATATTTATTTTGTTTACAGCATTCAACCGTCGTTGTGCACGTGTTCGGCGACACCTCCCTGCCGATTCGTCAGCAAGAAGCCAAATATTGAGCTGGAAGAGCAGAGACTGCTAGTTGAAACCAGGAGAAATGAGGTGCTCGGTGAAATAAAGGTTGCCATTGTGGACCTTTGTAACTTGGTTAGGGAACACCTTACTAGAAATAGTTAAGTTGTAGAAGTCATGGGGAGAGGCCGTTGTCCAGCAGTGAGATGACGCAGGCTCAGTAACGTGTTTATATTCTAACGAATGGGATTGCAACTTGGTTCATAATGTTGCAGCATTTATTTCCCGAGCTTCTCATTTCTTTTATTGCTTGGAGTCTCTGGTCTTTCAACTCAATGATTTACAGAATGAAAACTTGTGTGTTGATCCGATTGGTCAAAACATATATATTGATTGTATGATGTTGATTCTTAATTTGAGATTAGTCTAGGACAAAAGAAAATCTATGTGTTTGGTTGTAAATTTGATTTAGATTAGTAGGTATTTGGGACTGAAGTAGACAAGAGAAACTAAGTTCCTAGCAATAATTTAAGACTACAATAGATAACTATAAGGATATCTTTGTTTTGGTTGTTAATTTTACTCAGATTTTAGGTATTTGAGACTGAAGTAGACAAGTAAGAGAACCTAAGTTCCTAGCCATAATTTAAGACTACAATAGATAAATATAAGAAAATCTGTTCTGATTGTAATAGTGTTGATTTTATTCAGATTTTATTGGTGCTAAATAAATAAAAAACATTTTGTTATAAAAAACAATGCTTTTATTGTGGAAATCTTTTTATATCACAATTTTTCAGCAGTCCCAACACCAATTGTTCTGTAAGCAAAATAAAAAAACGAACGAACTCAACGTCTAGAATATTCGCCAACCAAAAGTTTCGGCGCAAGTATAATCGGTGACGCCTCCGATCTTCCTGTAGTGCTTCTTCGAGAAGTTCGAGCATTATAAAAGCAGACATAGTTTGGTAAATTTTTACAAAATTTTACTTTCGTCTACAGCACGACACCTATTTTGATGTCGTATCAACTGACATAACGCTCCGTCAAAACAAGTGTCAAATTCAACTTTTCGGACGGGCAAAAATACATCGGGAGTAGGGACAACTGTCAAATCGTGTCGTCGTTCATTCTTTGTTTGGGCTCCAAACTAACCGTATGTCCGTAGGTGATAGGGAGTAGGAAACGACCGTAACTAAGGCCGTAACTACGGACTTCGTGCTTAGGGAGTAGCCCCCCTGGTTAGTCACTAATCACACGAAAAGAAGAATGTTTCTGTTAAATTAATAAAAGTATAGGATATATATATCAGGCAACAGCTAACAGCCTAGCAGCAAGCTAGCAGGCTTTAACAGGTAAAGCCTGTTTACGAATCACGAATCGACTAGCGAATTTCAATATTTACAAAGCGTTGGGGTTATAAAGGCATGACGTAGCCGATTACAGCTCTTTTTTCCATTTAAATGATAAATGCGTGCGAGACATGTCATACAAATTCATTTGGAACATAATGTTGCAATTTATTGTTGATAGCTGCGCCCCGCGGTTTCACCGGCATGTCTGTCGTTAATGTGGCTTCTCATCCAGAAAAGGCCCGATTCCTTGACATTGTTTTAATTACAAACAAAATTTTGAGTATGAAAACTGGTTTTTACGACTGGTCCTGGAATACGATTATTTTTTTTGCCTCTTCACACACCAAGATCATTAAAAATACCACTATACAACGTGTTCCTTTTGACATCCCTTAACTCTAAGCTTATATAATATTAGAAAAAATATACAGAAATCCTAGAACACGTGTTCCAAAAATACATAGTTTCGAAGATAACATAACACTAGACTCTGTGTGAATCTAAGTTTCCAATGAAATAAGTACGAGTAAATCATTTTCATTTAAACCAGTCATTAAGAAAGTGTGACGCTGTAATTTTTTTTTTTATGGATAGTCAGAATGAAATATAATTTTTTCACGTAAAGGTGTTTTACATCTGCCGGGGTCGCGAGGAAGTCCGAAAAGGATACCATGGCCCCTGTCAACATACAGGCAACTGAAGGAACACGGGTGGGTTTTAGTCAGTAAGAGTCTGACACGTCCTCCCGAAGTTATTGATGTATATAATAATTTCCCACCTTTTGGGTGGGAAATTATCTATTAGAAATTATATTTATATAAGGGGTTTTACATAAATAATCGTGACTTTGTCGAATTATTTTGAAGGAAAACTGAAAAAGTAAAAAAAAAATATTGAAAAATAATTCATATGCCAGTTGATTCTTTGACATGGTCTGATTAATCACAGAGATATGTGATATTAAAAGGAATACGCTGTATACACTTTTTCAGTCTACACTAATTTCTAAAACTTAATAATACTGAGTTTCTTAACGTAGTCAATACATAGCAAATCAAAGTAATACCTTCAACAACAAACAATGCTTTGCAATACTCACTGCAAACTCCACATACGTATGTCCCTATAGTAAGTTGCCACTTGAGTAACTCTTGCAATAAATAATATTAGTTGAATGTGTCCAATTCAATAGTTTTGTTAAAATACTTACAGTTGCAGGTCGGTAAATCATTGCGAAGTTTGTTATTGTCTTAGTTTAGCGGAGGTAGGAGTCTCGATCTCTTAGAGTTAGTTTTAATTGTGAGTTATTTTTCATTTAGTATTTGTACCTAGTTTTTATTTTGATTTAAACGGTATCTTTATTTATGGTTGTTCTCAAAAATTCTCGATATCTTATTTGTTGTATTTCATGGAAAGTTCTGCACTAAAATTTCCAAGTCATCAATATTTTTATCGGTAAAGATTTGAACATTGTTTTCTGGGAAAAATATGTTTTTTCCTGATATGGGATACTCCATAGACCAGTAGTCTACAAACAAAGCTAGTAACCTAGTAGAGGTGATTATACAAACGAGTACTAAAAAGTAAAGCTTTTTTCCTAAAATGAAAAATAACTATATATTTGGTGATTTTATTTTTATGTGTTTGTTTTAATGTGGTTTACTGTCATAAATTTTTGAGCTGCATTCTCTATTTCCAAAAAAATTGATGAGAAACTAAAAGGTATACCAGAGAGTTTAATTTAAAACAATCGGTTAAAAATAAATCACTTCATCATTTTCTACCTTAGCATAATCAGCTCTAAATATTCCCACTGCTTGGACACAGGCCTCCTCTTTGAGAGAGAGACAAGGCCGTAATAAACCTTCAAGTCGTAAAGCGGGGCCGATATCACTAGGCCTTCGCTACTCCTGGGTAACCACTGCTCACCGTTTTTAATCCCCAGCGCAAAAAGAGGGGTGTTAAGGCTTGTGCAGACCAGCGCGACTTGTCGCGCGACGCGACACGAACAATACAATTTCTTAGAAAACTTCACAGTATAACAATAACCGGTGTCGCGTCGCGCGACAAGTCGCGCTGGTCTGCACAAACCTTTATACGTTTGACCGCTGTGTGTGTGTCTGTCCATCTGTCTGTCTGTGTATGTCTATCTGTGGCACCGTAGCTCTTAAACAGGTGAACCGATTTGAATGCATGTATTAGCAAAATCATTTCATCCGTTTCAAGGTCATCAGCTCTTTTGTGTTAGCTGTGGTAGGGATCAGAGACGCATAATGGGTAGTACCTGGGAGACCGAGTTCTGCTCTGGTGCAAATAGAGAATGTTCATATAATTGTATAGGATAGTTCATATTAATTCTATGCTGCCATGATAGTAGGTACTTACTAATTTCATGCTGCCATGATAGTCGGTACATACTAATTCCATGCTGTTATGTCATTATTCCAAGGTAGGCATCTTTATTTATACTTTTGGACCGAGATCTGCTCGGTTGAAAATACGGAGAAAACTATTTTTTCCCAGATATGAGACCTAGCTTGATACATTTTTCGCCCCAGTAAATCCCTATATTGGAAATTTCATTGAAATCGTAAGAGCCTGAGAATATACAAATATTGCTCATTTATTAATAGTATAGGATTTAATTTACTTTCAAACATGTGTGTTACCTCAAATTTGAAACACCCATGTATGCTATATAACTATGCAAGATTAAAGAATTCTTGGTCTGATGCTGTAGCCAGGATAATAATATCCAGCACACTGCACACTTGAAAAATAAATGCAGATATGTCGTGTTTAGATTCGTTTTGATCAGTATTTAATTTAACATACAATCAATGGTGGCAACACGATGAGCTGATACTGCAGCCAGGATATCCAGCACACTAGTACACTCTTGAAAAAATTATAGTAGTTTTTGACTTTTTAAATGTTTGCATTTCTTATCTGCGTTGGGTTTAAAAAAAATATAAGTTTATAGTTATTTACCTTAAATTCTTCAAATTAAACAGACATACTGATAAATATACTCTCAGACAAAGGAATCAAGTCTTCCAAATTAAGCTAATTTTGTTCAAGCGATGTTTTAATACATAGTCGTTAGGAACATTAAATACTGCAAATCTGATTACAAGTGAGACGCGAACCGTGTTAAAGACTCCGCGTACGTCTTCGTAGAAATGTTTCAAATATACGTAATTATCTCTTTAGGAGTTGCGTTTCAGTGAATCATTTTAATCTGAACGTTTTGGGCTTAAAGTACGAGTAAATGTACTCGTAGCTTGAGTACCTAAGAAATTCAATCATAATAATTCATCAGTCATCTCAAAGGCAGAAGAGGCACACTGGTGTGCGTTGCACTGGAGATCCCAGAGCCCTCCGCGCAAATAAATGCGCTGAGAACTGCTAGTCGTGTGGTTTAAGTTGTAGGAATACATTACCCTCTACTGTCCCCAGACTAAGAGTGTTATAAAGGATTGTCGCACGGAAACAAATAGTATATGTATAGTTTAGTTACCGCTATCGTTTCATCATTGAAAAGTTTCCTTGTAGGAATTGCAGCAGCTTTATGTAGCGTAATTGGAACTACACAATTAGAACAATGCACATTATAAAGACTAGTTCTTTTTCTGGGACACTGCCATGTAGATAAACTGAAAACTGAATCAGTCCATCTTGAACTGCATCATCGCGCATTACCTGCCATCAGGGGGGACATTAGTCAAACGCGAACCTATCAAATGAAGAACTAGGTTCTGGCTGCAACTTCGTAAGCGTGAAATTTCTTGCACACATCCTACTTATATATATATCTATATATTACATTATATACGAGTATATCCTATTTAATATTATGAATCTGAAAGTTTGTATGTTTGGATGTTTGTTGATCAATCACGCAAAAACGGCTGAACTGATTGAGATGAAATTTGGCGCACATATAGTTTATAACCTGGATTGACATATAGAATACTTTTTATCCCGGTAGGACATTCCCATGGGATAATCTCCAACCTCCACGCGGGCGAAGCCGCGGGCGAAAGCTAGTAATATTATAAAAGTGATAGTTTGTATGTTTGTTACTCAATCACGTAAAAACGGCTGAACGGATTGGGATGAAATTTGGCAGACAGATAGTTTATAACCTGGATTAACACATATAACACTTGTTATCTCGGTAGTACATTACCGTGGGATAATTCCCAACCTCCACGCGGGCGAAGCCGTGGGCAAAAGCTAGAAAAATATATACTATGACACTTGGCATTATTGTAGCTTCCCATTAGTGAAGAATTTTAGGAATAGACATAAAAACTCAAAAATTTTACTTTGTTGTAATTATATAGTAGAAGTAGATAGTCACATCACAAAATAAAAACATGCCATCTACGAATATCCGCTGCATTCCAGAAGCCTTTGTAACTTTAAAACAGATTATTTGTAATAAAGAAGTGATAAATTAAGCGGCTCATTTGAGCGAATGAATGGCTCGGTAATAGACTGAGACTGTCGTCGACTCCCCCACAAAAGAAAAGTAGGCGAAAATCGTTTCTTTGTTCTTAGTAAATCGAGTACTGGAGTCGTTTGTCGGCCTTATATCACCCTGATTCGACGTTTATAGCCGACCTGCAGCGTCTAACTGCTTCGGTTGATTCGGGAGTACTCGATTACCTTATTATGTTCCACGTAAAAGCTTAAGTATGTTAGGGTTAATATTTTATCTGAAGCGGTAGAATATGGTGATTTTTGCGCTTGAGACAATGATAATAATAAAGTACTTACTTAGATAAATATAACATAACATGACATCTGTAATCCCGAAGGGTTTGGCGGAGATGTGAGGAGCTCGTGGCTGAGTAATAATAGCCGCACGGGTCGATCCATCAGGTTAAGTTACGCTTGCGGGGGTTGTTCGGTGGATGGGTGACTATCTTTACATACCGAGACTCCTCCGTGCCTCGGAAAGCATGTTAAGCCGTTGGTACCGGCTGTCATTCGTGGATCCTTGACAGTCGTTACGGTCGTTACGGTCACAAGCCCAAAACTCTGACAATCAGTCTTACCAAGGGGTATCGTGTTACCCAGTAACTAGGTTGTGGAGATCAGATAGGCAGTCGCGCATCCGGTTAGACTGGAAGCCGACCAAAACATAGTTGGGAAAAGGCTAGGCGGATGGATTGTTAGGCAGAGTACCTGTACACCCACATTACACCAGATGTGAGACGGGGCCAGCCTATTGCCATCAAATGGACACAAATCCAGACTCCAGGCTGCAACTGATAAATTCCTGATAGAAAAACCTAATGACACCCTACCCAGGACCCCATGCTCAACAGTAGCCCTTGCACCCAGTGAACCAACGACGCAGATAAATATCATCATTAGTGTTATACCATGTTTTGTGTTAAACAGAAGTACTCGGCATCTGAATTTATAAGTTTTGAGTCGAAATTGCACTAGCCAGAATCTCTCTTTGTCGCAGTGAATATATTTTTGAAGTGGATTTATTAAGAAATCGCATGAGTGAATATTTTGCAGACTCGGTGTTTATTAAACATTATTGCTCTTGCATCGTTATTACGTAGTAATTATATTGTATAGCATGTAATTTTGGCTTTGAAGCGTAGCTCATTCAATCTGCCTAACCTTTTCCCAACTTTCTTGGGGTCGGCTTCCAGTCTAACCGGATTCAGCTGAATACCCGTTTTTTTAAATAGAGCGACTGCCTATCTGACCTCCACAACCCAAAGCAACCCGAAGCGTAGCTCATTAAAAAAATAATATTATTTTTATGTGAGAACTATTTTTATTTTTATGTGTTTTTGATTTGAGAATTTTAGGCACGTACTTATTACGTGTGAATTGTGAATTTTATTTACATATGGAAATTATATTCTATAAGAAATGTTTTCTAGGTAAATGTAAATAGTTTGTGAGGTTTGTTCTGCATTTACGATGGAGGCACTTTGAAAGTGTTTTTTTAACACAAATAATTTTTTTTGTCTCCAAAAGTAATTTTGAAGAGCAACCCATAAAAAATTTAAACTCGCGTTTCTATACTTTACATCAATATCTTGAATTTTCTTTTTCTAAAATTGACGTTAACGTCAAATCGTAAAACAGAACCGCAGCGAGTGGCATGCAAAGTTATTACTTTTGTATGTACCTCAAGTGGAAACACGAAGTCGTTTCTCCAATGTAGCTACAAAACTGTAAGTCAAGTCGAACTTTGACGACGAATAAAAACATGGCAGCGGCTATCAGTCAAAGTTTCGACTGGCTAAATAAAAATTAAAGTGCAATCTCTTGCTCCGACGGTTGAATATTAATCAAGCTACATATCTAGAAGGTTCAACTAGGATGTGATTTATGAAGGGAACATTTTTATCGAAACAATCGATCGGTATAGACGGGCTGGGTGCGTCAAAACAGTCATTTATCATAGTTATCTCACTCAACCACCCGCATTGTCTGCCGGCTGCATTGGACCTCACATAGAATTCGTAGTTAAAAACTCTTTGAGGTATAAAATATAGGTACTTACTTGCGTTAGGCTAAATGCGGGTACCTAACAATGTTAATAACGTAAACCTTTTTAGCGTTAAAAGTTATTTAATACATATTAATCTGCCTAGCCTTTTCCCAACTATGTTGGGGTCGGCTTCCAGTCTAACCGGATGCAGCTTAATACCAGTATTTTACATGGATGGCGACTGCCCATGTGACCTCCACAACCCAGTTACTGGGTAACACGATACCCCTTGGTATGACTGGTTGTCAGACTTTCGGGCTTCTGACGACCCGTAACGACTGCCAAAAATCCACGAATGGCAGCCGGGACCAACAACAAACAACAATCTGCCTAGCAAAAGCTAGGCAGATTGTTGATTGATGTTGTATTTTTATTTACAGTGAAATATATCTAATTGTAATAATATTATGTACACGTATAAAAAAGGAGGATAAGCTCATTGGACATCAAAGAATTCGTTCGATTAATATCACAGCCAATGGGAAAAGTACCCAAAAAGCTGGCAGCATTGCCACGTTGATTGGCAATGCTGATTTTTGGGCCGAAAAATAGGCCTGTCGCGTGTAAAGTCAAATATGGAACATTGTTTAACAACTTTTTGTTATTTTAGGCTCAATAACATTGAAATTAAAGTTCGTTTTTGAATCTTTTACACGTCATACGATCATAGCAGCCTACGTCAGCCATTATTATAAACGATATGAACTCTAAAATGTAGGTATAAAGGATATTTTCCACTACCACCCACGCAGTGTATCACATAAACGTGGCTAATGACGTAACAGACACCTGAACCCGATGCATGTATCTACTTATCACGTGTTAGTGACAGCTATGTTCATTTGAACCAAATTGTGAAGAAAATTGAAAGCTATTGTGGCGGGGTAATTGCGTATTTCATAACACTCAGTATCTTCCAGTACCATTCATTTTGACAGTTCAATAATATTCATTGCGTTCATATACTTACGTTGTCAGACAGACCAGTTTTTCAAACATAATGAAGCAATGGATAATAAACTTCCTTCAAAAGCTTTCGGATTGTTTTAGGAAGTGTGTTACACAATTGGGGTGTTGGGTTGGTTAGAAGTTATGGCGGCATCTACATCGCCACATGCGAACTACGCATCAATGACCTGACGTCACACAAAATCCTGACGTCACACAAATCCTGCAGCGCGCAATTAGAGTTTACCGCGCGAACACCAATATATATAACTTTGCCGACATCAATCGTTGGGCAGTTGCCCGCCAGAAACGACACCTGTCTGGTCGGAGGAACCTCCCTTTTCTATAGAGGATGAGTGAAATTTACATCCTGTTCCTAATGCCTCTAAATTGGTTTTTAATTGGCTTTCACATGACTTGAACAAAACTGATGTGTATAAAGCGATGGTGATTGGACTCCTTTGGTTGAATGGTTGGCATAGTTTTGTCTTTCTTTTGGAACAAGGTGAAAAGCTTCGTTGGGAACTTTGTACCTATAGTAATTCTAAAACATTGTTCAGAACGTTGAGAGGTAGAAGCCTATGAGTTGCTGTGAAGTTGGAGACGTCATTTTAACTTAAACATTTGGCACTGAGTGAGATACCCTTTGGGCTCAGAGCCCTACAAAACAACGCACAAAAGGAAGAGAGGCAATGTATTACCAAAATAATAATTATGCTTTGCTTCTTTGTCAATCCAGTAATTCATTAAGCCCAAAAGGAAATACGCAAACCAAATCTAACAAGTCAGTCCCATACTTCCCGGATCTTCAAACTAATCATATCGTAAAAGCATCCCAAAAACTAGATTAAAAGGAAAACCTCGTTTACCGTCCGCCCGATGACAATGAGTTTATTTCCCGACAAAAACTAATAAACGGTAAGAAAGAGGACATTTCCTTTCGGACATGTTTCGAGTTGGTAACTATGGGACTAAATAGATCGGTACAGAAGGTCAGCTTCATACAACAAACGAAAACACACGCACACTAAACGCTTGGGTACATACAGAGATCTCAAGATATCTCTACCCTGCGTTTATCGGCACATACAAATTATGATACTTGTTTTCAACAGGTCATATAAAAAACTTGTCAAAACATGTCGCGTATACAACAAGTATCATACATGACGTTGTTTCAGACATATTTGCGGAAAAAAAAACGGTACCCTTATAGGATCATTCGTGTGTCTGTCTGTCTGTCCGTCTGTCACAGCCAATTTGCTCCAAAAATGGACCGATTAAGTTGAAATTTGGTACTCGTATGTATTTCTGTGATCAAAACGCGGACGTGAAACGTAAATAAAAGAATTTTGAATATCACTTTTGGGGGCCAAATAAGAAAATTTTAAAATAATGTATTGCTAACTGTACCGTGTGACAAATCAAATGAAAGGGCTTGTTGCGAGGATCTTAAATAAAATAAATTAGAAAATTGACCTTTCCCCCCCCCCCTTATCTCCGAAACTATTGAGCCTAAAATTTTGAAAAAATACAGAGAATTCTTTACTCATAGATTACAGAAATACGTATAAGAATGGTCTATGGTCTTAATATAACATAATAAATTTTTCAATATTGTGCGTACAAACTTACATTTGCCGTTGGAATGTATGGGAGAACATGTTTTTCAACTAAAATGTAAAGTTTGTTCTTGGGATAAATACATCCCAACTGCGGAACCCTTCATTCTGCGTGGTCCGACACGCACTTGGCCGGTAATTTTTAACTATTTAGTTCACATTTTATATATTTTTGATAAGAATTCTACAATTTTTGTATACATTTATTCCTTACAACTTGTTTTAGTTGCAAACGATAAACTATGACAGTGGATACAACATGTTGAATAGGTACTTGTTTTATACCTTAGGGTAAATGCGGGGCAACATATTTAATGCCAGTCGCGAGTGTGCTTGCAGTCGCTGTACGTGAACAGTTTCTATGTGTGCGTGCGTTTTCGCTCGCTGTATGTAGATGTCCTTCTGTATTTATGTATTCTGTGACTACGGGACCGTAGGAAGGCCGATCACGTTTTTGTTTTGTACTTTCTGTAGGACATCATACCTAGTTAGTCTTCTTGAAAGGTTATTTCTTAGCTTTACGGCTAAAGACAGTTTTTGTGGGAATGTTTGTGACACATGCTATAGAGGTGTCGTCTTGTCAATTCCATTTCCGAATGTGGTTTTTTTTACGTTTCCTTTCTGCTGATTTGGGTGGATTTCTTTAGGCCTGAATAGGTACTGTGTACCTTTGAACAACTTGTAAGGAAACTTACATAAAAAAAAATCAAATCCATACGCGTTTAATACGCTTGCTAGATATGTTTTTGTGGCTAGAATGAGAATAAGCTTTATTTTCTCGCCACAACACATATTAAATACATGGTTTCTAGGGAACAAGTGGATAGATGTAATTTCTATATACTGTTAGTATGATTAGTATTGTGTGGGCATGAAGGAAAGTGTAGGGTTGAGTGCTTTTGTGTAGTGAGTGAGGATGTAGATTTTTCTGTTGACTGGACATAATAAATATTGATGAATAAAATAAATAGTTAATTTAATTATTTATTTATTTAAATCAGGAACTACACCGAGACAACTGAATACTGCAGATTTTTTTTCAGTTTCAAGGTAGTTTAATTCCTGAGTTAATTTCATTTTGCATTTAATCTTAATAAGATCATAGATAGGTAGAATTCTGGAAATTTTGTTGTAGAGGTAATGACCGAGGTGGCAGAAGAATCGCTGAGAATACTTGGTCAAAAGCCGGTTGCGATAACTGTCTATAGGGTTGTATCTAGTCTTTTACCACGCCACAGAGAGGGGGAATATGTTAAGAGGCCATGCTGCTTTATAATTGTTTGTTCTACGAATAGTTGGCGCACTGTCGGGACTTTCGGTTCTTTACATCGGAAGGTGGTAGGGTATCTAAAAGGAAGGCAGAATGATACTTTCAAGATGGCTCTCTGTACCTATGTACTTCATAATTTTATAGCTTTTGACAAAGAAGAAAGTTAGTAAAAGACACAATAGAACTATCAGAAATGACTTGCAAAACCCCAGCTTGTCCACAATAAATATAAGATCACTGGTCAAAATTAACATCAAATAACTTTAACAACTCAATTACCATCACCCAACAAACCTTCAACGCAAAATGATGAATTCGACACTTCCACAACACAAATAACGTTGACCGAAGATGACCAGAAGCTGATAAGAGACAAATTTTCTCCCCCGTTACCCAAAGTAGGTCGCGATAAATAACCCAGTACCCTTCCCACCACTGATAATATATAAGCAATTCCTTTGCAATAATTCGCATAAAACTAATGGTTTGAAAACGTGACAACTCAAGCGAGAACTTGCGATAAAAGTAATCAAAGTGTCGTTAAAATTATTTTAGTACGCCATCATTCGGGAACAATCCCTATACTCATTCGGCTGATGAGCCAAGATAAACTATATTTACTAGGCTCCGTTCAATAGGTTATGTGGTTAGTAACTTGTATAATTACCTACCCTCAATTATTTTAGAAAAATAGATACCTAGGTCTATTATTACTTATTTTAAATCATTATTACCTGGTCGACCGAGCTCTGCTCGAGTGAAAATAGAGACCGCTCATTTAATAGTATAGGATAGTTCATACTAATTCAATTTATAGTACTTACTAATTCCATGCTGCTATAGTAGTAGGCACTTACTAATTCCATGCTGTCATTATAGTAGGTAATTACTAATTCCATGATGTCATGTGATTATTCTCAGGTAGCCATCTTGTTCTAAACTTAGGGCGCTCCTCGGTTGAAAATACAGAGAAAACAAATTTTCCTAGATATGAGACCTAGCTAGATCGATTTTTGCCCCCGAAATCCCTATACTTATTTAATAGTATATGATTGTTATATACTAGCTGTACCCGCGGCTTCGATCACTTTACTATGATTCTATTGGCATGATAAGTTAATAAGAACGTGAAATCATATCTTCTATAACATCGGTTAATTTTGTTAATTGAAACTAAAACTCGTTTTTACAAGATGCAGCCAAATTACCAACGATTGCACCATATTTTGACACCATACATTTTTATAATACTGTATTTTTTTTGGAAAATCATATTCTTTTACAATGTTTGTAAATTATAAGCATCATGTATAGTAGGAACATTTTTAGTTTAAGTGTATGAATGAAAGAAACCTTTTCTTGTCGGCTGTTTTCCATATTAAACGAGCAATTGGAACCGTGCACCTAGCTTCTGACGTTTCATGAGTGCCCATGTAGGTTAATGTGAAATAAAATATGTTGATTTTGATTACGTACGTAGTGCAATTACACGTTAATAAAACAGAAAAATTCCAACGTATTCGTTTGTTAAAATATTTTGTGAATTCTCACTTTCGATAACATTTTAATTATTCGTTTTGTTTGAAAGCGATGATACTATATAAATACTATGTATTTGATAGTTTATCCAGAAATTATTATATTACTCATTGGTATAGAGTTTTGGTTTGTGAACGGAATTACAAAAATAGCTGTGGCGAAACAAAATAAATACCCTACGTAGGTACTGTCAAATGTTATAACTAAAGCACTAGGTAGTGGTGAAGGGTTTTGGGGGACTGTCTTAAATGTAATTTTGACGTCCGAAAAGTGCTGATTCTAAATTGCTTTTTACTTACCTCACGCCTGTATTTCCGGCAGAATTGGGCAGAGGTATACCTACCTACACACCCACATTTCGCCAGAAGACATACGGGGCGAGCCTATTGCCATCAACCAGGCCCAAATCCGGCTCCGGACTGCTATTGAGAAATTCTGGATGGAAAAACTCAATAACACTTTACCCGACCCTGGAATCGAACCCAGGACCTCATGCTCAGCAGTAGCGCTTGCACCACTACACCAACGTCGAAATCAATAGCTAGCTTTAAAATAGAGCTCGAAATAATTTAAACTCTAGATATGATAATTTCTTGGTTCTCGAGTGTCATTGAGTAACTCGACCAAACTCTTTTGACTCACGCCGCTGAACTAACACTCGAAGTAACTGTAATTGGTGGGCTGTGGTCGTAGGTTCGAACCCAGACTCGCGCTTTAATTTGTGTAAAATAAATATATTTCATCACCACTGCTCTCAAAACGGTGAAGGAAAACATCGTGAGGAAACCGGCATGTCCTAGAACGAAAAATTCGAAATCATGTGACATCTACCAACCCGCACTGGACCCGCGTGGTGGATAACAGCCCACTCCCTCTCACGGAGAGGAGGTCCGTGTTACAGCAGTGATAACTAACCTTGAGGTTTCAGCTGAAAAGTTGGTTGCTGTTAAGTCGTGTTAACTTTGAACATCATCATCATCAAGACAAAGTTCAAGACGACTAAAGGGTTGGTTTCTTTTGGTAGTCACAAGCTACCTAATTATAGGCCTAGGACTGGCACTGATTCTCACCATGTTTTATTCACCAATCACTTTGCTGGGTGGGGTCACAACAGTTTTATTTGTCACGTGTTCTATTTTTTAACGGTAGGAACTTTTTTTTTTTTGATCTTGGTAATTTATCAATTAACTTCTCCCGGCGTGTCAGACTCTTACTGACTAAAAGCAACCCGTGCTCCTTCAGTTGCCTGTACGTTGCCAGGGGCCACGGTATCCCTTTCGGACTTTCCCGCGACCCCGGAGGCACTTTACTATAATGTTCACGTCGGCCTTATTAAAAAAGTATATGTATTCTTTAAGTAGGAACTTAATTTCATAAATACAATTGTGTCTGTATATATTCATAGCCCATTCCCGAACATATACATTCTTACTATGAAGTGCAATGTTCATATTCATAGGCAATTTCGTTGGGTTTATGTTCGCGTTTAACTCGATTCTCTTGTAAATAGTCGTAAATTCATGGCGGCTCTACGCGCGCCATATCGAAGATCGGTCCAGAGTGAACGTCAAATATTTGTTTCATTTTTTCGTTTTCACGAAACAGTTTTCAAATTTATGACACTCGACTTGTCTAGTGCCCTGGCCCAAGGGGCTTAACCTGAAATGGACGCGCGGCCGCCGCCGAGGAAAATATATTTCCAAGTTTACTGGTCCATAAATAACTGTGGAGTGACAGGGCGATGATAAACTCCCGAGCGAGAGTTCATCTCACGTCGGTTACTGAATATTGAACGAACACAAACCTAATGTAATGCGCTGACCATACATACAATAATTGTGCTAATTGCCAATGTGTGGATGCGCCAGTCGGGCGGGTAATTGGACGGATCACGGCACCAATGATCGTAGTCATTTTAGATGCCGATTTAAAGCTGTTCCATGACAGAATAAGTCATTTATTTACTAATTAATGACCTTGGTGTCAGCACAGTTCAAAGGTAAACAGCTTTTTGGCGCAGATAATATTATTTTAATACATCATAAATAACGTGCAGCTCTGCAACTAAGTTTTGTTTAACATTTATTTAAATGTCAGCGCCTGTTTCCACGAAGTACGGGCACAACTCTTAATAGGAGCGAACCCAAAATGTATAAATGAATTTGTTTACAATGTTGGCGAACAAAGACAGCAGAGTCAAACAATTCAAACAGAGCTATGAACCGAACAAAATAAAACTATTTCGACCAAAGTTAGTTTTTGTTTAGCGCAACGGATGTATTTTGCAGCTCTCCAAAGAAACGGAGTCCACTGAAAATCTGCACTAAATACTGTTTTCAAGTAAAGTTCCTTTGTCTCGGCACTCTTTGTTTACTTTACAATTGTAAGGGGAACAATACAAAAAGGTCCGAAATTCGCTAACAACCTAAGCCCCAGTGAAAGTTTTAATTGCTTCGAAATAAGTCCACACGTAACCGTGGTTTGGCTGGATTGGACAAGTTCTCTAGAAGAACCTAGCTCGATCCCATTTGCCTAAAATGTTAGGCTACTTTTACTTCTGACTGTCGGGACTTGGCGGATAAAAGACACGATTCCATTTGGATCTCAAGACAATTCGAATAGTAACAGTGTTCCTCAAAATGTAAGGTCAACATACAAAATATCTTTCCACCCGTGTGTATCGTAATTTGGAAATAAGGACTAAGGGATTATTATAAAATTTTGACAGCAGTGACCTCCCCTCCTGCTTTAAACAACTATCGTGGTAATCCTACCGCGAAATCTGTAGGTACTGACCTTTTTCCTCTAATACCATGCCCTGTGGTAGGTTATCTATAATAATATTAAAAGAAAGAAAAAGTGTTTACTGAGACTCGCACAGGAAATCACACATTAAACTAAAAACAAACAAAACATAAAAAAAAAATACCCAAGTAACATAAAAAAACCGTAACAGTACTCTGTTACGTTTTTTTTATGCGTTATCCTTTTATTGACTGATCCACTAGCTTCCGCCAGCGGCTCCGCCCGCGTGTTTATTAACAAAAACAATGTTTTCAAAAATTGTTTTTGTTTGTAACGAATAAACTCAAAAACACTTTTTTACCTATTTTATAACTAAGCAACATAGGCTATATTTTATAAAGATACACGCGGGCGGAGCCGCTGGCGGAAGCTAGTGGATCAGTCAGTAAAAGGATAACGCATAAAAATATTTTTTATTAATTATCTGAAAATAAATCATATCCACATATCCAAAAACATTCAACTCGCAATATTTATAATTATTTCGCTAAGCACCTAATCAATCACAGCTCCTAAATCACTGTTCCAAAAGCACAACTCTAATAAGCTCACACAACCCTTGAAATAACAAAGTATACGGACGCCGCAGGTGTGGTACAGCAATAAATTCCTAAGTAAATAACTAGTGCATTTATTAACACTAATAAACTTGGTAACATTTCACCGTTACCTTTACGACGAAGCCGTCGACCTGAGTTTTGCAATTGACGTACAAAAACTACGTTATTCGCCGTTCCTTGTAACAGTGCCAACCGCGGAACGTTTTGTTATGAACTGTTACTTTGTTGGAACCGCACTGTTACTGGCTGTTATGCGGTTTGAAGTTCGAATGCGAATATTTATATTATTATTATGTAGCGTGGATCTATTTGTGGTACATGTGTGGTGTATATATACGTAGAATCGTACATTCTTTTTAAAGAAAGTTATAGTTGATATTAAAATCGTGTAGGAATCACATTTGCATTTGCGTCGTTTTATTGTAGTTCCTGAAAAAGCATAAACATTCATATCTAATCGAGAATGTCGCAAAAAGTATTCAGAGATTTGCACTTATTTTCTGTTTTATTACTTCCTTCCTATAAATTTAAACATAAAATCCTATGACGCTCGGTAATACTGTAGTTCCAATGATTACTCCCTACATACAAACTCACAAATTTTTCCGAGGATTTTTTTTGAAAAATAGTAAATTAAAGCTAGCTATTTTCAAAACTTTTTGTAGAAAATGATTATTTTTAGTTCATCTATAAAATTAATCTGAACGACAAGTGCTATCGGCTAACCTAAAAAGGTTTTTCAACGAGTTATTGTAAAGTTATTCAGTCTTTATCAGCCACTAGTGTTCCAATTAAAATTATCTCTGCCGTCATTTTACTTTTATAACATTTTTGGTAACTGATAAATATCTTCAAAAGTCCAATCAATTGATAATAGATCGCTCTCTGTCAAAATGTAGACTAATAATACTTTGGGAATTATTTTATAATTTTGAAAAGTTTTCAATCATATTTTATGATATTAAATCCACTTAAACTGTAGTTTTAACTTTTATTCTAATTCAATAGGACGAACGGACTGACCGACCTCTGCTTTTTCAGCAACCTATAATTACAAGTTTTCAAACTAATACCTGTAACTACAACGATAATTTTAAGAATTTAAAAGCTAGTTTTTTTTTGGGACTTTTTATAATTTAAATGTATGAGTGTAAAACTATGAACTAGAATTATAATTAAAATAAATAAAAAAATTAAATTAAATTATAATATTATTTAAGACTAGCTGCTGCCCGCGTGGACCTTAATTCTTTATCTAAAATAAAAGTAAGTTACTCCTTATAATATCACCAATCTCCCGTCAAAATCGATCCAGCTGTTTCGGAGATTAGCCGGAACAAACAGACAGAAAGACAAAACTTTAAAAAAAAGTTTTTTTGTTACCAGTACCGTTTCATTTAGAAAAAAGCTATTGTTTTGACATTACAAACAGACACTAGAATTGTATTTATTTGTATTAAAGACTGTTATAAAGATTCAGATGAAACTGAAAATGATAACTAGCTTCATAATAGTCAGCTTCATTTTACGATTTAGGAATATTTAGTAATATTTTGAAACTAAAGAATAAGTACTTCTTATTAGAAAACTCCTTTACTTTCGATTTTGGCTACGTCACTGTATCAACATACCTACTAGATGTAGGTATATACGATTATTGTACTGTACACACAACGAGATGAGCACAAACCACGAACTATCCCATAGGACATGAATTGAAGACGCACCGTCATGCATCTGTCATTACAGCTGCGGCAGATACCATACTCCTACTATTGTGAAAGGGATACTTGTATTAGTTACGTCCGAACTCGTGTGAGGGAACTGTATCTACGTATAGATATATCATCCAATCAGAATACTAGACGTGACGTTCTGTCAATCATTGGGCGGTCTAAATACCTACATACAAAAAGTCATAGTTTTTGATGCCGAGGAGGAAGCCTTTTGAAAAGTGTTTAATTCTTGGGAACTGCACACATCGTAAAAGCTCCGATATCTCTGGAGGAACACTTTTGAAAAGTAGTAGCATGTATGCGTTTTTGTTGTCGGGTGTTTTGGTTTTTTTAATAACTTTTTTATTTTCAGCTTCTTATTTTATTATCATTTCTCTTTCCAAATTACATTTCAAGATATAATCTGTATATATTTTTGTAATGACTTTATAAAACCCTACTTTTTGATACCCCAGTCGATACGAGGTTTTTTTTAAACATATTTTTTGGCGCCAAAAATCTGCAAAATTTACAAAAGAAAGACAAATCTAACGACATATCATTCATCAAAATGGGTCCAGCCGTTTAGTACTTACGAGGGAATATAGAGACGGACATACATGTAGGTCAAACACATAACCCTCCTTTTTGAGCTTCGCCGCAATCGGGTAAAAAGCCCTAGCACTCAACATCATAACGACCCATAAAAAAACAATTCTCTTAACTTTCTCAGTCTAGACTTTGCAATTCTCTTTTTCTTCATAACAATTACAATATAGAATTGGAACTGCTACATTCAGTAGTTAAGACTGGCAGGTTACGACTGCCAGCCAGCTGTGGTTCACACGTCCTCAAGAAATACAGCCAACCTTATTAGTCCATATTACCCGGATTTTGTTCCGTGTTGCCAATATACTTAGCGCTGTGTAGCACATGTGTTAGTAAAAGTAGACGTATGGTTGAATTTTCTTGGAAATTCAACTAGTTTTAGTAGTGGCTTCAGTCGTGTTGCAAGCCTTTTTCGTGATGAAAAGGTACCTGACATTATCCAGATAGGTACCTCTTTTGTATATTAGGTAATTTAGTCCTAAAAGTTTTTCGAACAGATGAACAGTCAAATTTAGTTTCTGATTTTTTATATTAGTTACCTCATCTTCTCACGTTTACACATGGAGCATATTTACGTGCATTAGGTTTTTCAAATTCAAAACTCAAAAATTCAAAAATTTGTAATAAAAATTCAAAATTCAAAAATTTCTAATTAAAATTCAAAATATTTGATTTCACATAAACCTACATGGGCACTTATAAAACGTCAGAAGCTAGGTTCACGGTTCCAATTGATCATTTCCTATGGCGAAGAGCCGGCAAGAAAGTCCACGGTTATCCTTTTTAAAATAATTGGCTTTTACAATATTTTGAAATAACATTGTCAACAGGTATGAGAGGACAGTGCAGGCTTATCAACAAGTACCAGATACTTAACCAAAATAGAAAATAGTCATCAAATATATAGTCTACTAAGCCTACAACGTTCTCACATTCACAAAATAGAAAAGAATCTAAGTATATAAACGATAAAAAGAAAACCTATTTTAAACGAAATGACATGATTACCATTACAACTGTAACAAATTTGAATAATTATCATTTCTACAAAAGCCAATTAAAAAATAAAGCCAATTATAAAGAGTTGAAATTAAATTGTAGGTATATAATGTCAAATAATAGGATGATTATGTCAATGAAAAAGGTAAAAAATAAACATGATGTTTTGGGAGCAGTTAATAGACTCTTACATAATTATGCAGTTAATGAGGTACCAGAGAAGCCACATGTACATTTTTTTTTCGGAAGGTCACAAAATAAATAGTATTCGTATATTCATGCTTTATTGTTTTCTCGTTGTCCTAAAAACACAAGTATGTATAGAAGAGGTAAAACCTTTTTTAGTTAATTAACAACCTGAATACTGGCCAAGCTTTCCTTGTGTATAAAAATTGGCTACTTGCCTACATATACGATACACGTGCGTGAATAATTTCAACCTACAATACCACAAAGTTACTAAAATAAAAGACAGCATGGTTCTGCTTTTAATTTCGCCAATCAAAAGCGGCAGCAGCCCAAACTTTACTAGCGCAGAAAGGTGAATGAGGGTTAGTGAGTTCAATTTCTGCCCTCTGCACTATTGACCTGACCTTACGCTTAGCAAAGGTACACGCTTAGTTCGAGACGCAAAAAACACGTCTAAGCGCGTATTTTGCGTACATAATTAAGAGCGGTTATTCTGAAAGTTGGCAACGTCGCAAATAGATGTCAAATATTTCGCTTGTTTTGATTAATTTGGCAATATTACTGTATGGAAATAAGAAATGTGGCTAACTAGCGAACTAGAATTTTGGTTATTAAATGCAATAATTAATATCGTAGCACCTAATATTTAGTTTTAAATGTAAAAATGTAATGTACACCTAAAACACGGGAACAACATCAAATTCAATGTTATAATTGGAATTTATTATTAATATTCTAGTTCGCTAGTTAGCCACATTTCTTATTTTTCCATAAAGTAATATTGCCAAATTAATAAAAGAAGGTAGGTTTTTGACAGCTATTTGCGACGTTGCCAACTTTTAGGATAAACGCTCTTAAAAAATATACTAATCATATTATTGTAAAACCCATATATTGGAAGAAAAGTGCGTGTGACAGCTCCGACGCACGACTGGAGTTTACTCCATAATAGTCTTTAAATATGCAGTAGGCAAAGAGTGTAAAAAAGGCAAATCTTAAAAAAAAAAAACAAAAAAAAAATGGCTGAAATTTCTATTCAATCAAAGTCTGAAATATGTAATACGTTTTTTTCTAAATTGTAACCCGTTTTATTTACGAATAAAACAAGTGTACTTTCACTTATAAAATTTCCAGACTGTGAAAATCGATTCTTAAGGAGTAAACTCCAGAATAGAATAATTCTTTTTTTTGCAAAAACCACCTTTATTTCCAAAAACTTTTTAATTCGTTTTTTTTAATTTTCTTGCCATTTTGGAATACCTAAAACATGCTTTATCATAGAAAACGTCGAACAAAGTGCGAAAAATTTATCTGCAACACCGATTGTTCACTAAATGCGTTTCTTTCCCAAACGCAGTAGGTACGGTAAACAATCATATGATTTCACCATGATTTCTTTCCCTTCAGCAAAATATTCTGGGTAAGGACAAAAACCCACAAAAAGGAGATACATCTAACCAGATAAGTTCTTTAGTAGGTCAATGTACTCGCGTGACGACTTGGGCCCACAATACCGAAGGAAAGTGGTAGTCTAGATATGAACAGTCGTCGTAAAAATATGGAAATACTCTTCAGAAACGAACGGATCAGACTTTATGTTGCCGGTTGCAGTTGTTTTGTTAAATATATCATGTATTAAAAGTGTTGACAACGTCATACCCAAGACTATAAAAACCATCGCGGGCATTGGTGGTGAACCAATTTAAACTTTTTAACCTTATGCCCTTAATAATAGGGCATAAGGTTAAAAAGTGGTCATTCAAAGTGTGCAATTCACACGTGGTAGAAGTGAAACCTTCAAAAATTTTGGAGATCCACGAATTTTGAGAAACACTGTATAATGCTTCCTATCTCATTTTCTCCCACGTTAAATCTTATGAATTTATGTGTCTGTCTCTTTTTACTGTCACTTTTTTGTTTCATCGACTTTCAATCACAACGATGCTAAAGAAGTTTTCACTTTAAAAACAAAATACATTGTTTTTGCTACGGCTTTCACAAGGGAGATCCGTACGTGTAGCGCCCGCAGTGCTCTGAAACGAGGGAGTAGTACGATACGTTGTACGGGCTCTGCCCGGAGCGGGCTGCGAATGGACCAATCCGCGTCGCTGTGAAACAATGTTCTAGCGCCTCACATGTGTCTCCATTCCGAGAGCCCGTACGAGTCTCCCGAACAGCTGTGATACCAGCCTTAGAAAACAATATTTGACCAAAATATTAAGTGATGAAAGAAAACAAGAAAACGTTTTTTTTAATCAGGAACATGTGCTTATAAAAAAAATGTCGATAAATTGCTTTAGGTAACCATTATTTCACACCTCCTTTGAGAATTTCGACGAAACTTGTAAAAGACTACACGTACATGGAGTACATTTTCTTTTTCTTAGATCCATATAGAGGTATGTGGAACAAGGTGTAAAGTTTACTCATCCTCTATCGAAAAGGGAGGACCCTCCAACCAGAAGGGTGTTGTGTCTGGTGAGCTACTACTCGACGATTGTTGTCGGCAAGTTGTATTTATGCTAGTCGCCCGGTAAACTCATTGAAGCGCTGATTTGCTGGATTTGTTTTCTCCTCTACCAATCTTTATTTCTCTTGACAAAGTTTATTGTGTTTATATGTATCTATTAGTGATGTAACGAATATTCGCAATCGCATTCGCGTTCGCGAATATTCGCATATTTTTGCATATTCGCATTCGAATTCGCATTCGCGAAATTATTGCGAATGTTTTTGCGTGTATAATTTTTTTAAGTAATAATATAATAATAATTTCATAGTTGGTTAATATAACAAAATCCAATTCCATTAATTTCTTATATTTTTTAATGCAATAAAAAGTGACTTAACCTCGTAATCACATTATCAGTCTTGACTTTGGGCAATGAAGCTTAACAATCAAACTTTCATAACAATTTAAAAAACAAAACTATATACTAAATGGCTTTTTTTTATTTTTTGAGGATGAGAAATCATCAAATGACTTCTCCCGCTCTGGGCGGAGCGAGAGGGCGTTTCAGACTTTTACTGACTAAAACCCACCTGTGTTCCTTCCGTTGCCCGTGTGCCGGGGCCGCGATATCCCTTTCGGACAAACCCGCAACCCCAGCAGGCATTGGTCCTTACGGACCCCGCCAGTTGGTGCTGACATCTCTTTGAGGCGCGCGTGGAACACAACGCGCCGTCGACCCGGGCCTGGTCCTTATCGGACGGGTTGTGTTATGTTAATACTAAATGGCCTAAATGCAATGTAAACAAACAAAACTAATCTTCTATGAATTTTTACCAAAGTTTGATGATAACATTAAAGATTATTATTTTTAGCTTTATCTAAAAATAATAATCTACAAATACTTGTACAATAAATAAACTATAATTAAAATCAAATAGACACTCGTTGGTGGTGTAACGAAATAATGCCGAACTACAGGAAGCAGAAGAACGTATCTTTCTTTGTTCACTTTCCACCAAGTTAAACGGTCAACGTCATTTGCCACACGTTTTTCCGTTAAGTATTCTGTGATCATTTTACGGATTATCATTGTATCGCAGATAAATGAAGTGAAATACTGGCGTGACTTTAAATCATAGAACACAAATGCTTCATCAGTCTTGCAAAACCTACACTTCCTACGAAACTAAATGGCAAATCTTCCAACGCTACCATTTCACTTATAAAATTATCAACAGCCAATGACTTCAATGATTTATTATCCCATAGTTACGTTTTATCGACACATTCTAGAAGCGATGACTGTTTCATGTTGGATTTAGTACTTTGATGGGATGATGATGCCAGTTCAAGTGTTTTAGAGGCTTCGTGTTTCCGTTTTTCACATTTTTCTAATTCGGAAAACTCGGTTTTATGCATTGCTTTCAAATGATTTCTCATTGCAGTTGTAGTCCTTCCTTTTTTTGAATGCTCCTTATCACAAAGCTTGCATTTAGCTCGCTCAGCATCGCAATGTGTAAAATAAGTCCATATTTCACTAGAATTTGATTTACTCATGTTTATAATCACTATTCATACTGTAACCTCAAAATTCACTTGTTTTGTTTACGAAAACATGGGCGCGAGCGGAATGATACTTCAATCGGATGCGTTCGTATTAACTCGGCTATTCTCGGAACGAAAAACAGACGGAACGCACTTCGTTCGAACGGGACTGCCGCTAAAATCACCAAGTCATAGACAAAGGGCGCTAAATTTAAACAAAAACTGAATATTCGCATTCGCATTCGCATTCGCGAATGTTGGCAGCAAATATTCGCATTCGCATTCGCATTCGTGAATGTCCAAAATATGACATTCGTTACATCACTAGTATCTATGTATTAATATTTACCTATTCATTTTCAAGTTATCTATCCCTATTGCACCTGCCGTGTTTTGTCTCTGCATCACCCTAAGGTTGACTGGTAAAATTGCCTCAGGCATTAAGTCTGCCTGTGTACAATTTTTTTTTTAACTTGTGCACCATATTTTAATAAATAATTAATAAATAAACCCTGCTTGCGCGATGCAAAATTTTGCGTAACGTCATTGTGATGCGTAGTTCGCATGTGGCGATGTATATCTACATCCTCATTTCTCTTGAAAGTTCTTGTATATAAATTTTTAAATAATGCGAGCTCAAAGTTTCAAAGCGCGCAAAGTCGACTTTTAGAATTACTTAGCATATCGGTATATTCTCACGTGAAACTTCTGTCTTATGGCCGGCGTGTGGTTGCGGTGGAGCCAGTAAACATAGCTGCTTTAGGTTCAACAATAACGTAGCAAGTTGACTCGTTTCCGCTTTCACGAAACTTTTCCGAGTTACTGCTGGCAACATTACCCACCTCGGATTCGAACTTGCTACCTTTTATTTTGTTTTGTCTTATACGTTACCTAAAATGGACGATTCTTTGTCTTTGCTCGTCGAATACTTTACTAATTACACATTGAGACTTTGCAACTTTGCCTCTTAGGTTGGCAAACCCCTTGGAGTAGAAAGTATCTGTGGCGGTATAACCACTTACTGAAAGAAATAAAGAAAAATACGTTTACTTGTATTACAAAAAAAAAACGTAAGCTTAGATAAAATACCATGGAACATTCCAACATCCATTACCGACAATTCCATCGAGTTTACAAGTACATGATACTGCCATGTCTCTAACCATTCGACGGTCCACATGTTTATCATATTTTCCGGCAAATAGGTGCCATAAAAACACAAAAAATCGAGAAGCGAATCACATCAGCCCTGGACAAGAAACTACATGAAGATCACGAGCGCTCTGACAAGAGTGCTATGAAGTAGAAGAAGAAGAGGTGCCATAAAAATCCAAAAATCTTTATTTTTGGATTTTTATGGCACCTCTTTCAACTCTCTGTATAAAAAACTGTGTTGGTAATGTGTTTTGTCTCAAAAGTTGTAAACGTCGGTTGAGAAAATTGGTACGTTGTA
Source organism: Agrochola lota (assembly GCA_947364205.1). Classification (NCBI taxonomy): domain Eukaryota; kingdom Metazoa; phylum Arthropoda; class Insecta; order Lepidoptera; family Noctuidae; genus Agrochola; species Agrochola lota. Next base: position 9,410,312 of record OX376235.1, on the reverse strand, counting down.
ACCCTTGGTTACGGACACCCTAGTAATTTATTTTCTTCCGTTGTTTCGTACATATTCCGTAAGATAAGTTGCAATACATTTACTCTCTTTATTCAAAGGTTACAAGCGTAAAGAGTCGTGTTGTGACCAAGATTGGCAAACTGTCACTAAAGAATAAGCCTTTTTTCCGCAAACATGTTTCATGATATGGATCATGGTTTTTCTTGTAGCAAAAAAACTGGGATCAGCAACTATAAGGCAAGCGTGATGATTCTTACCACTGTCAATTGAGCGGAGGTTGAGTCTTAAAGCGTTTATAAAAATACCAGAAACTTTGCTATAGCTATGTTTTCCTAAGAAAGTAGTTCCGTCATATTATAACGGCCGCCATTAAAATCTGTAACTTTCATCAGTATTTGATATTAAGTCAAACTCAAACCAAAGATTTAAATCGCTAGATTGGCCCTCATCGTTCTTAGTCTCAAGAAAAAGTGTCCATACTGAGAAGAATGTGCTCACACATTATTAAATAGCGTTTACATGACAAACAAGTATAATCACTGCGTCATTCTGTGTCAGAGGTGTCAAAACGAAACAGAAATGCGCCTATCTTTTGATGCAGTCTAACGATTTATCTCTTTGCTACTGCCATCATTTTCATGACAACCGTCACTGCAGCTGGTAGTGCTTTACTAGGAAACCGTAGAATAAGTGCAGTAATTATGGCCTTATATTTCCATAAGTTTTAACCGAAGAGTTAAGATACCATTTCAAGTTTAGCAATGAGCATCAGCCGAAATTGCCTTGTTTTTTTTTTTTTCAAAAAATGTGTGACTAATATTTTTACTAGTCCGTTATAGTTGTACTCTTATGGCATGTGGTCAAAATCAAAACAACGCTGCCATCTTGTTGTTTCAATTCAATTTCTGAGAACAAAACAATTTCAAGCAGCGTGCGTGTATGACCTGAAAGCCAATTCTCGTACATAAAAAACGTTCACATTCAAGTCGCAATCTGTCAAATTTGTTGATTGTATTTTTGACAGATTGTGAACGTTATAAAAAATTACGGGAATTGCCCCTCAGATGTATAAACGTAAACGAATCAAAAGCAGTATGTAAGGATCGTAGTAGATGGCGCTCTGTAGTTTCTGTCTACCCCCATGGGACGTAGGCGTGAGTGTATGTATGTAATTTTACAAATATTTACCAATAACGCCCCCCTGTCTATGTCATTCAAGCGCCAAAAGAACCTTGTAGTAGGTACTGTAAATGAATATTATTGTAACTATTGAAATGAATGAATGAATAGTAGGAAATAGTAGTATATAGTGGTTTTTTTAAATTTTAATATAATTAATCACCACATTACCTATATATTTACTTACATAAAGAGCTGTATGAAATACCTTTGTGACAAACCAAACTAATTAGCTAAGGTTCCTACTGTTAGATATAAACTCACAACACTATTTGTTCTAGAGCAGTTAACCTATGATTAACGAGAAGAAACAAATAGGACTTGATGTTTTTGAATCTGAATAGCTAACACGATTTTTATCCGATATTTTTGCAAATGTGTAACTTATGTACCAACTTAGTATATGAATCAATATTTCACTTGATATTTTAATTACAAATTCAAAATTCAAAATCTAAAGTCATTTATTCAAACTAGGCTGCACTTTTCGAACGTCAAAATGACATAAGACAGTCCCCCAAAACAGCCGCCCTTCACCAATTCCTAGTGCTGGGAAGAAGAAGAGGTGCAACAAACTCCCCTGCAGCTTTTCTCAGTGGCCACTAATCTATCTAGTTCATCTAGAATACCTAGATGACCTTGATGAATCGAAATCGTAAAATCGAATCGCCGAATCGTATGGTCGTTAAATTGACTTATGTTTACTTTTTATTTAACTCATGTAATGAAGTTAAATTATAAATAAGTAAAAAATAACAATCATTAATTAATAGCAGTCAGGACCGAATTTCGGCCATGGCGACCAATCTCAGCGGAGACCAGAATTCGGCACGGGAGATATTATCGTGCACAAGTGTGTGCGCAGATACAGGTGCATTCTCTCTATCCTCACTCTCATAGTCCGACGGGACGGCAATCCGACACGACCGGACTGAGATCAGGCGTAGGGCCAACGGCTTAACATGCTTTCCGAGGCATGGGGGTATCACACCGCCAACTTTCGAACTCCGGGCTGTTACTAAGCAATTCGTAATGGAAAAACCCAATAACATTTTGCTCGACCCGGGAATCGAACTCAAGAGCAGCTCGGCAGTCGCCTTGCGACCACGAGGCCAACGGGGTAGGGGGAATTATACAAATAAGTAAGTATAATAATCCGGATATCCATTAACATCTCGAATAACGCAGCATCAGAAACAATTAGCAGATCTTTCTGTTATCTAACTAAACACTGATATTATTTGACGGCTAGCCAGCGAACGTTCATAGCCTGAAACTACTTCAGGATGTAATTGATATTTCTAGCTATGTTTGTGATAGTTATTAATTAGTGTCTTGTTATTCTAGAGGATGTAGATATTCTTGTATTTTTATTACGGCTTTGGTACCTATTCCTTTATTATATAACACTTGCTTTTACTTTTGTACTTGCCCGCGACTTCGTCTGCGATCCAGAAGTTAGCCTATGTCCTTCTCCACGTTATAGTCTACCCATGAGCCAAATGTCATCCAAATGCGTACAGCCGTTTTAGCGTAAAAGCGTAACAAACAAACTCACTTTCGCATTTATTATTTCACACATTGGCAATATTTTAATTACATAATCTAACCGCGATACTTCTTCATTTAGGCCGACAAAATCGAAAAAATAAAAACTTCTTCTTCATAAAAAAAAAAATATGAAGTTTTTTTTTTCTATATTGCCTATTGGCCTTAATGAAGAAGTATCGTAGTTTGAATACGTGGTTAAATATTGCTAATGATATAAATTTCAGCCTGTATTATTAGGATAGTTAGGATTAGGACTGCAGTCTCCACGCTTCTCCACCACATGTCCCTACAGTTTGTAGTTTGATAGGTACTGGCCTGACAAATTAGATATTGTGTTGTTGTTTTTCAGCTCCCTATATACTCTATTTATAACATTCAACCCTGATCGAAAATCAAACAAAAGTTATCAGCCCCTGCCTATTGTCTCGGAAAGATGAACGGACTCATTAGAGCAAGTCACGGTGATCTCTGTGAAACCACTTTCTTTTCTCAGTGACGTACTTATAAGAGTGTTTGTCATGACTCAGCGTCTATATATGTCGAGTGACTGAAGAAAGTAGATGTCATAAAAAAAAGGAATTTCAGTTTGTTAGGTCTTCTAGATAACAACATGATGTACTAACAAAAATAGGTGCATTTTTAATTAGTTTTTTTTTTTGTGATCCATGTCTTATCAAGCCATATACGTAAAGAAAGAAAGAAAAGAAAAGAAAGAAAAATTGTTTATTCTGCGCAAACAAAACGCACATATAAAGATAAAAACACATAAAATACACATTTACAAAAGTAGCCAAAAGCCTCGTGTTCATCCAATAAATAAACGTAAGTGTTCCTGTTACTTATTTTGATCAATTTAGGTACGTCAAAAAAAAAGTATTCATCTTATATTTAAAACAGTTGCAACAGTGGTTGAGACAGTGCAACGGTTCTCGTCTTTATGAAAAATAAACAACAGCAAAAATGTTACGTTTTTATTCTTAACTAGCTAACGCCCGCGGCTTCGCCCGCGTGATGGTCGGAAATTATTCCACAGGAACGTACTACAGAGATAAAAAGTATCCTGTGTCCTAACCCAGGTCATGGTCTACCCATGTGCCAAATTTCATCGAAATCCATTCAGCCGTTTTAGCGTGGAAACGTAATAAACAAACAAACTCACTTTCGCGTTTATAATATTATTAAAATATATATATATAGGTAGGATACGGTGTGACTTGAAGGCGCTGCATTTTGTTTATAAAATTTTGAGGTCCTTAGCTAATTAAATAGACCAAAGTCTAGACGTAATAAAAGCTATTTAGTTCTTTATATAATTAAAAGATAATAATATTATTAGACAACACCAAATTTGCGTTTTGTACTCAAACGTTGGGCTTATAATATTAGGAGGCCTTATAAAATTACGTGACTAAGTAAGTATTTTATATATTCCACTTCAGAGAAAATCATCTGTGTAGCCCAGGCTCTTGTACTAGGAGTTCCTGTATCACAAGAGCCAGACCAGAATATGTTATAGACAAAAACGAGATATATTATAGTTATGGCATGCATTAAAAGAAAATGCGTGAAATTATTATTATTAAAACCAAAAAATTTGATTATACCTAATTGTAAGACAAGTTACTACCTGTAGAAAATAAATACCAATCCATTTGCCTAGCCTTTTCCCATATTTTCACCTCCACTACCCAGTAACTGGGTAACACGATACCCCTTGATAAGACTGGTTGTCAGATTTTCGGGCTTCTGACGACCCGTAATGACTGTCAAAGATCCGGGAATGACAGCCGGGACCAACGGCTTAACGTACTTTCCGAGGCATGGAGGAGTCTCGGTATGTAAAGATGGTCACCCATCCACGGACCAACCCCGGCAAGCATAGCTTAACATGATGGATCGACCCGTGCGGCTGTTATTATTTAGCCACGAGCTCCTCACCCAAAATAAATACCGCAAAACAAAATACATGCCGAAAACTGACAATGAGGTGTTATTAAGCAAATTGGGACAGACGGTATTTAGGCAGCGCTCCTTGAGAGTAGTGTACGAGTATGTTCAGCACTGAATATTGGGAGCAGGGCAACGGAATACTAGAATGTACATTATTTTAGGATTTACCAAGTAGATACATGAATGTCGGGTAGCTACTAACTAATCTACATTTTACATTACATTTATATCTGTAATTTATATGGTGTACATAATAAAGAGAATTCTATTCTAATCCTTCTGTCCATATTGTATATCAGACTTTTTGAATTTGCGTTCTCGATTCAAACAATACTAAGCTAGATTAAAAATGTTTGACGTTTTATTTTATAACCATCACTGTCCAATCTAACATTTTATTGATGCCCTTTTTATTTTAATTGAATTTATATACAAAAATACATTATTCAAATAAAATATATGCAACCAAATAAATAAAATTTAAGTGTCTGTTTGTATTGTCAAAATAATAGCTTTTTACTAAATGCAATATTATGTAATGTAAATTATATATAACGTATTTACGGTATTATTATTTTTTTTTCTGTCTGTTTGTTTGTTCCGGCTAATCTCCGAAACGGCTGTACCGATTTTGACGGAACTTTCACTGGCAGATAGCTGATGTTATAAGGAGTAACTGAGGCTTACATTTATTTTACAACAATAACAAGGGCCCACGCGGGCGAGGGCCCGGGCAGCAGCTAGTATGTTTTTTTTTTACCGCAAAGTACTGTCCCACAGCTGGGCAGTGATCTGTGGCGACATCTATACCGTCACATACGAACTAAACTGACGCATCCTACATCGCGATATCAGAGTTATCCTTACTGTATGTTTGCACTAGCGAAACATTCACAACAAAACATGTTGAAATCTCTTTTTTCTGTCAATGTTCCATACAATTTTTGACAGGAACTAGATATTTCAACATGTTTTGTTGTGATGTTTTGCCAGTGCAAACGCACAGTTAGAAACGCGACAACATCTGCAGTAGCCGGGCAGTATCCCACCAGATATAACACTCGTTGGTTCCACACTTATGTTATACAAATCTCATTTAACAAAAATAAAATATGGAAAAAGCAGCTCGTTACAAACATTCTCCCCTGTCAGCTTAACAATGTTCCAATTAAGTTAAAAACAGAATTAAAAACAGACATGTCATAAATTTCATATCGACGCTCGCGGTGTATTTCATAGACGGAAAAACCTCATACGATAGGAAATTGGAAATAAATTCCTTTAAGCTTTCAATTACCTCAATCGGGAATATCGAGTTTCCGGAGACATAAATTTAAATCCGTATACTGGTATAACTTTAGACGTGGCGTGTTATGGGAGAAATTATTATATTTGTAGCATTTAGTTGTATGTTCAATTATCTTTGTATAAGATCTAGATTTTAGGTTTAAATTTATTTCAATCAAGGATCAGATTTTTCTATATTGGTTTCCATTTTTTTTTGTAACTGCCTCGTTGGTTTTGTTGTCGCAAGCGCTGCTGCTGAGCATGACGCTCCTGGGTTCGATACCCGGATCGGGCAAAGTGTTATTGGGTTTTTACATCTGGAATTTTCTCGCCTGGAGTATGGATTTGTGTGCGGTTGATATCAATGGCTCACCCCCTATTACATGGGACTTAAACATAGCTGGCAAAATGTGGGTGTACTATAGATACACCTCTGCCTTACCCTTCGGGAATACAGGCTTTATGTTTTGTATTTTAATTCTGTTAGGTTTCAATTGTTTTCTCCTTCAATAATTGAAGGTGAAGAAAAACCCATATTTTGGTGGGTACCAATTTCTTGCATAAATAAATGCAGTTTTTCTTGCTCTAAACTTTTATAAGATTTGAATGAATAATCAATCCGTAAGAAAAGTTATCATTTATTGACTCCTAGCTGGTGCCACAGAAGAAACAATTGTGGAAATATCGTTTGAAATTTGAAAGCGTACTTCCATATAACCTTTGCGCAAGTGCAAGCAATAAGTTAGCAAAGTTTTAACCGAATCGGATTACCGGCATTATTATGGCAGCGATAAAATACGAACAAATAAACAGTGATTTAGAAGATAAATCAATATAATAATGTCAGTTGGAATTTACACCGTTATAATTTGCAAAAAGCCAGTATTTTCATTAGCATATATTTAAACGAACCCCAAATAATTCCCATTTTGCGCTTCTAAAAGTATGATTGAACACTCTAATACAATGATTACGCCTCTAATTGTGAACCTCAAATAATTCCTAAGGTATGTTGGGGTCCTAAAAATACTAAATACCCAAGTAACTGCGGCTAACTTGGATAAAGTGCTTGCTGGTTTCTTGCTTGTTCTTCTCCATAGGAGCCTACTACGCTTTGGAATGGGCAACTAGCTTCATATTTCTGACTGACCGACCCCATGAAAATTCAAAAGTACCTACAATTGGTTTATTTGAAATAAATGCTTAGAGTTTGAGTTTTGTGTTTGAGTTTGATCGCTGCCGCAAACAGAAAATTAAAAAACCGGCCAAGTGCATGTCGGACCACGCACAATGAAGGGTTTCGTAATTGGGATGAATTTATCCCAAAAACAAACTAAACATTGTAGTTGAAAAACATGTTCTCCCATACGGAATGTATGGGAGATCCTGTTTTTCAAACCGCAAATTTTAGTTGGTCGATTATTACTCGTTAACCTGTAGAGCCTACTTAGCTCTGATAGTTTTCCTTTTAATTTCGTTATATATACTGCTGCTGTGAAGTTTTTCACAAGTCCAAGTACAACCATTTAGCTAGAAGAGCGGGGGACACTTGACTCAAACAAAAAAAATCAATTAAAAGCTTAATATTTCCGGAACGGATCCCTGAATCCAAAAATGGTTTGAACAAACTCACAATATTTTTGAAAGACCTTTCTAACGATACCCCACAACATGGGGTAGAGACTTTTTACCGTTTACTTGTAGGGGAGGCACCCTAAAAAAAATTTTTTTTCTTGGTTTTATTTTACCACCATGATTAATATGTATACATATGCCAAATTACAGCTTTCTAGTACGAACCGTCTCTGAGCTAAGCCGCGGACAGACAGACGGACAGACAGACAGACAGACAGACGGACATGGCGAAACTATAAGGGTTCCTTGTTTACTACGGAACCCTAAAAAGAGGCTAAATTATTTTAAAAAAAAGTGTGCATTAGAAGGTCAAAAAGTTTTAAAAGGATCAGTTAAATGTTTCCAATGTTTATGTCGTCAAAGAAAAACGAATTATCAATATGTATTTTCATAAAAGTAAACAATTTCACTTCAGATAGGTATTTATTTGTTTATGATATTGACGTCTCTATAAGCTGGGCTCCACCAAGTTATTTTGAGCCCGTTTTATAGGCTCGCAATAAAAATATCATAACATTTGACAGCTCGGGGCGCTGTTTGAAAATATTTTATTGATGAATCGCTATAAAATATAGTCTATCAGTTAGCAGACGAAATACTAATAATACCGTATTTCATTCACTCAACAAATGTACGAATAGTAAAATGTGAAACAGGTTAATAGGAATGTATCCCTTAAGTTTTCCGAAGAAACTAGTTTTTAGAGTAGCCTATGACATTCCTAGAGATCTTTTTTACTTACTTGGCTTATACTGGCCCACTGCTGGGCAAAGGCATCCCATGAACTCGTTTCCCACGCCACCTCAAACTAACCCTTACGGTACGCATCCAATTCATTTCGCCACCTCTCTCCGGGCCGGCCTCGACGGCGCCGTCCATCTTCATCTTCTAGAGAACTTACAGGTTTTTTTTCCTTTAACTTCTTTGTTACTCACAAAGTCTTCTAGCACTTTTTTATGAACACTTACTTTTCCATTTCACATCCGACATCGATAGAATTGTTAACTTCTTGCTTACTATGTTAGAGAATAAAATAGACTTCTCTTAAGTTCTGATGTACCTCTCTTCTACAGACCTTCTTATTGTAGGTACTTTATCATCATCATCATCATCCGCAGCCTAACTTTGCCCACCGCTGAGCATAGACCTCTCTTTTCTTGTGCCAATCCACACGCTCCTGTAACAGCCTCACCCTTTTCTACCCGCGATGGTAACAATGTCGTCCGCCCATTTTTGTACTTATACTCCATTGGTTTAGGTTATTCAAGAAAGGTAAACAAATCGTAAAAAGTGTTTTATAGATGACACTTTCTTATTTAAAAATACTTTGGATATAACCAAATTATATTTTATTTTATTTTTACGATAGTTTCCTCTTATATTAATATATGTTAAAAACTTTAAACATTATTATTTATTCTTAAATTATTCTTTTTGAGCACAATTTTTTAGTTATTTGATTTATAATAATAATAAAAGTAATATATTGTAAAGAGCCTAAGAAGACATGTTCTCTAAACGTTCATGAATTATAACGTTGCTAAATTGAAGAGTACAACTGTGACGTAGCATGACAACTGAAGTGACAGGTATTATGTTTAGTCGGTTACTTGACAGCTCTGTCGTCACGTGTTCTTTTTTGGTTTATCTTTATGTAGCTACCCTAACCAACGGAGTATAGCTTCTTATTTATTACGCGGATTTTTTATGGAGATAATTCTTACCGAATTTTAATATTGGTCAATTTATATTGAATAATTAACTAAGTTCTTGACTAATCGCAAGTGTCTCGTAACTAACCAACATGACGTAATTAAAACAACTCGAGGGTGCTAAAACCCACACAAGCCCAAAATCGAAGGCTCACAAAATTCTTGGGATCAGTTCTATGACTAGCCAAAAACTTTGTTCCCCAATTAAGATGCACGAGTGATTCCTTACAGCAATTATTAATGACACGTATTAAGTAACTTTTATACCTACTCATGTACTAACTTAGAGTAAAATAAAAAGATATAGAAGCGAAACTCTAGCTGCAAACGCACTTTGAATGCCTACAGTTTTGGCATGGTAGTAATATTGTCAATTGCTTCAATTGCTTTTGGTAGATGATCAATTTGCGCATCAATGTATATCAATCACGTATAAATGTACAATTGTAATTGTACGTTTCGGGGACCTCTTTCAACCTTGACTACGTGCTAGGTATGTGCATCAATTAATGTTAAGAGCGTTTATTCTGAAAGTGGGCAACGTCGCAAATAGATGTTTTGATTAATTTAGCAATATTATTGTATGGAATTAAGAAATGTGGCTAACTAGCGAACTAAAATATTAATAATGAATTGCAATTATAACATTGAATTTGATGTGGTAACCGTTTTAGGGGTAAAAAAGGCATTTGGAAAGTTTCCAAATACTTTTTTACGACGTTGCCCTCTTTCTGAATAAACGCTCTTAAGCCACGCGTGTAACAGATGCCTCAGACTCAGACACCTGCGCCGGTACTGCCTGTATGCACCATATCATTCTCTTGCAATTTTGTTGACATGTGGCAAAATACTTATGCTGGTCAATTTAAATGAATAATTGCTAATTATGTTTAGGTGATATCTCGTGTGAGTTTTTGGTTCTAGGAAATACCGCTTTCCGCACAATGTTTTCCTTCACCGTTTTGTGAGCAACAGTGATGAAATAATTTACACAAAGTGAAACGCCCGTCAGAGTTCGAACCTACGACCTCACCTCGTAAGTCGCGGCCGTTACCACTTGGCCACATGCTCCTCGACTATATTCTGTCCAAATGCATAGACATGGGTTTCGCTTCTGTACTTTTTATTAATCTATGCCACCTTTGTTACTAAGTTTCAAGTAAAAGGGAACACTGCAGGAGTCAGGCCCTCAGAACAGTTCAAAGGGGTCACTTGGTAAGGAAATGTCAGGAGCACACATCAATATTAAGTCATCAACTTTGGGTCCGGTTAAGTTTGGCCGTCTCAAGTGAGATGTTGACTTGTGTGTTTACTTAACTTAGGATTAATCAAGGGTGCTTAGGTTTGTGATATATGACGCCTTATTTTGTGGTTTGGTTTTAGTTTTGTTATATCGGATTACTGGGAATATTAACTGGATGTTTTTATAAGACTGTTGTTTTTTTTTATTTAAATACTACCAATTTAAATTGTCCGCATATTCAAATCACAATTACTGTCAATCCTTGACAGTTAGTTGTATGAAATGACAGGCGACTGGCACTCCGACCGCAGACCAGTAGTGCCGCCAACGGTCGAGCGATAGTCACGTTTTTCTATCTTCTATGTACCGATTGTAATACGGGCAGTTGCTGCCCGCGCTGCAGTCAGGTTCGGAATCATGACAATTGACACTGCAGCGACATAACGTCGCGACGTGTTGCCGCGACTTAACGTTGCGACACGTCCCCTGCAGTTGCCACCTGCGGTCGGGTACGGATTGGTACCTTTATCGGCAGGATTTAAAAAAAACTAAAAATACTAACGGACAATTTCAATGCTCACATAAATTATTAACTTATTAAATTACTCCTCAGAATTACTCAAGTTCACAAACTTAAATCCTTAATACACGATTACAGTTTTAAATCTGACTGAAACTCACAAAAACATGCCTGATAAGGAAGTTGACAAAAAAAAAGGTCCGTGATGTAGATTATTAAAATATTTATATTAATATAATATTTTTTACGTAATAAAAGATTACGGCAATACATTGAGGAGGCAAGCGTTAAAATGACGTCACTGGCCGGTAGATTTATACTGACTTGTGACGTAGCGAGCCCCCACTCCCTAACTTTAATGCATTTTATCTAAGCCATTTTTTACTAATATGATAAAGCAAAAAAATACGTGTCTAATATTTTTTTATTATCTGACTGACGGACTAAATAGTTCTTTTTTTTCCCCAGTCAACATCTCTATTCTTGTATATGCTTTATTAGAAACTCACACACAGTGTTTAAATAATATTTTAATACAGATTATAACCGATGTGCTTACAATCTTCGATTGTCCAACATACAGACTGATTATGAAGTTAATAAATTACGCAGACAGTTATCATATATATTAACTGAAAAGAAATTCGCCCAAAGAGCCCAAAGTTTTGACGCAATTCCTAAATCACCTTTTATTACAAAACAGAACCTCTTTTTTTGTTAGTCGAATACTAAATTTAACGTATCTCTCAAAGAGATAAACTGTAACCCTATGGGTAACTACAGTTTTGAGCCGTTTGGGGTCGAAACGTTCGGGTCATGGGGCCCGAAGGCGCGTCTCCTTTTTAAGGAAATTTCTCGCCGACTGGTCTTCACTTCAAATGACCAGAGGACTGGCTCGTTCTTTGGCCAAAGAATAATCAGAATTAGCATTGCCATTCAACGTGGCAATGCTGCCAGTCTTCTGGACACGTTTGCGGATGACAGCGATGCAAACGAATACTTCGACTCCTCAGTGGCCTTTTGTTTTTGAATTTATTTGTATAGTTAGATAGATATAGTAATTTAATTTAGTACCTAGTGTAAACTCAGACCAAATAACTGCGAACAATACAGTGAAGCATGCCAAAACTACACCTCCGCTCTGTGCATACACGCTCACACGCACACATGTACAACGATTTGCAATCAAACTACACCTCACTATAAGTGCATACATGTTTATGAAACCGATCCCACGTCACTGTTAACAGCGCTATAATATGTCTCGATTTTTCTGTATTTTGTCTTGTATTTTACAAATTTGGTTTTTGATCCTTAATAAAATATTTATATTTCTCAAGGAGATAAGTTACAAATTATCGATGAAAACATGATGGACCTACAAAGTTCTACAACACTACAAATAGATATTCCATGGTTATATTTCGTGTTTATTCACAAAGAACTCGGCATAAACATACAGAATGCAATCTCAACGCGACTACACGTATGAGCGACTTGCATTAAAGTTCTCATCGTGTAAACAAACAACATATAGATCGGAAAGAATATATGTAAATCTAGCACGAACGAACTGTAAACAAGTTGACAAATAGATTTGTTTACATAGCTACCTCGTACCATTACTTGTGGGCACGAAAGTAATGTTGAACAACAAAAGTATCGCGTTTTGTGGAGCGTCTTCAATTATGCGGTGAAAGACAATTTAGTTGCAGTATTGAGACAGTTAAATCTAATTTTGAAGCTATTTAGAGTATAAACGCAGGGGACTTTTGGCAACTTAACAACCTCGCGGTGAAAGAGCGTATTATGGGGTATCTACGTATACGCTTGCCACGGTTGACCACGGATGTATGACATATTGCGAGTCCTGGGTCCTTTGAGTATGTACGTTATGCGTCTGATGGAGACCATTATGATTTTAGTGTTTTCCTTGTAGTAAAATCAAGTCATATAACGGAGATGGGTAGGTGTCTCGTCGTCGTCGTTATTATCAAACATATTTTAACTACTTTGGGCATACAAATACAATAGAAAAACCGTTTGCAGTTTAGATCAAATTATAATTTACTATGAAATTAATCACACTAGCAAATCAAACATTGTAGGTACACGACACAACTATTCGGAATGCGCGACAGTTTCTAAATGTGTTCTCTGCTTGACCGCCACCGATGAACTCTGCTTAGCACCAGCCGGTCCGAGCGGTGTCTTAGGTCCGTATTACAGAAGGAAACTCAAGCATTGATCTCTGTTTAAAACTAGTTTTGAGTCGAGTTTTAATTTTAGAACGTTCCTCAAGCATAGTTTTTTTTATCATAGTTCAGCTGAGTTTGGCTCTATTTGAAATCGTTACCTACTCAGTTCACGAATCGAACCCAAGCAGTGATTGGTTCTATAATCACCCAAGTGTGGTCGAGACCGCGCTTGAGCATAGATTGTCCTGTCAATTTTTGTTCTGTTCAGTCTATCTGCGTTGTCGAGTTTGTAAATATTGATGTTTTTTTAAATGATAACTATGAAAATGGATATATTTGGAGAAGTAGATCATTACAATAATTTATTCAACGACGATTCAAATAGAAGGCTGAACTGTAGCGTCACTCACGCAGATTTTTTATTTTCAGCAATATTCTTGAAATCCGTTAGAATTTTTATTAAGTACCTACTTATAATGATTTTTCCAATGGACTGAAATTATTTTATCGTCCTGTCATTTTATAGTGATAATATTATGATTAAATAAATTAGCAAAACTAATTATACGTAAGTAATTAAAAAAACATACAACTGTATCCGATGCATAGGCATAGACAATAGGTACAAATCTCTGCTTGAGGCTGGATCTGAGTCTCGATCTATCTGAGTAATGAGTAGAGTTAGATTACCGGTCTGGAATAAATTGATGCTCAAGTACTGATTTTATACATAAACAGTGATCGACTGATTGAAGATCAAACTAAACTTGAGGAAGGTTCTGTAATATGGACCTTAGACTCAGTTGAGCGCAGCTAGTCGGCGCTCGGGTCCCAATTAGTCAACTCAGTAACGTATTTCCAACATACATGGCCGCAGCAAATAATAACAGTTTATGGCATCACTTCCTTATTTGATGTAAAGGTGTTAAAGAATAACGCGTAAGAACTAGCAAACGTAAGCTGTACTTACTACTTTTCGAAGTTTATTTATGCTCCTTGACAAACGTCATACTTTTAACGATGAACCGTCCAAAAAGACGATGGTCGCAATGACTACCATTACCTATTCGGCTTCCATGTCTCATTACAGTGTGTACTAAGAATAGTGTTTTCGGCTCGCTTCTCACATTATCCTGGACTGCACGACAGTCGTCCGACAGACACCGATAGTGTCTACTCACACGCCAGTTACAAATAACACAACGTGTTTCGTGAATTTGGCACAAGTCACGAGGCAATGTCTTTAATTAAACCGGGATCAGATGTAGCGGTTACATCGGCCCACTCGATGCTGCCACGTTTTTGGTTTCAAGCCAACAGCCCAACAAGCTTCTTGTTTAAATGATTCGCTTGTTAAGTTTTATGTTTTTATTCGGCTCCGACGGCTAATTATGGAGTTTAACTCTTTCCAGTTTTGCAGTTTTTTCTTCGCTACCATTGCGAGCGGAATTGCATTTGTAATTGATACGTCACGAGCTACATTGCGTTGTTTTTTAATTCAAAACGGCGGTCATTTGCATTACAAATTGTGTTTTGGTTTAAAAGAATGTTAATATTAAGTATACAGAACAACATGACGTACAAATATATTAAACATTGTTCGTACTACGTAGGTCAACATTTGCAATAAAATTGGGAGGTTTGTTGCGAATATTGTATTGACGTCCCAATAATTTCGTATTGAATTACAATATTGATCTGATACTTTCGGAAACTAACGATAGTTTGTTTACTTCTGTTTATTTACATTGGCTATAGAATCATGAAAATAATTAGTTTTTACGTATTTGAACTGAAAAACATATGAAGCCAGTATGACATCAAATGCTCAAATGTTTTTCAGTTCATTCGTTATCACCGTCACCCCGTACTGGTATGCTAATGACAGCCACATGAGCGGCTCCTGAAGTCTTTTTATTTCTCCGGAACAAGTTCTTAATTCCGGTCCATAGATCCAGAACTTACACTCGTACCACCGGCGCGTTTCTGACCTAATTCTAGTCTTTAACTAAGACCTAAAACTGCGGCAGTGCTATTAAAACTTGGAGGCAAGCAGCGGTTGTTACAGCACTGTACTCGATGCAGAGTACAGTAGATACACACACACGATCAAGAAGTTCCACAAACTGCCCTAATGGGAACAATAATATACACACAAATAGCTAGCAACAACATCATGGAAACATAGCTTTTTGAGCTCCGAAAGTCAGTTGAATAGCGCAATCGTATGAAGAGACAACTTTGTTGTTGTCCAGTGGCCCAAAATATTGTTTAGTATGAAAGTTTGTTGCAGTTCGTTGGCGACAGTTTATTAGGGTGGTGATAGTTATTGCCCCAGCGGTCATGTTGTGCAGTGGCAACATGTGGGGCAATCGTCCATCAAGATGACAGTGTACGGATGACTATTTTGTGCACCGTTTAGTATGGCGCTAAAATCATGAGTACAATATATTTTTTGGGCAATATTGTTAGTGTTTGAAAACTCATATATGAAAATGTACCAAGGTAAACTGTTCAAGCTTAAAGCATTCATATTCAGACACATAAATCAATAGACATCTACTACCAATGTTCTATAATTAAACTAAGCCACAAACAAGATACTGACTAAGGTCGGAATTTACCAATGAAACTGAACGCGATCAGCACATCTAAACCACGATCTAGAGCTGTCAATGTCATAATTGTTGAGGAATATTAATACTCTTGAACGCAGTTAAGATGTGCTGATCTCGTTCAGTTTCAGTTATGAAATTGGCACTCAATCTACGGTTTCCTAGAAGAGCGGTTCCATCATATTATAAAAATCTGTATTTGACATTAAGGTGTCAAAAAACGCTCTGTATTTGGAAAGTCGTTATTATGTGACAATTCACCGCTTTTCTATGAAACCAAAGCTTTACAACCAACCTACTAACATTGATATCTACTACATTGACGCAGTGATAGCCTAGTGGTGTGACCGATGGACTGCCAAGTCATAGGTCTAGAGTTCGAACCCAAGGCCAACCCAACTCAACCTAACCTCTGACTTTTCGGACTCATGTGCGTATTGTATAATTATCATTTGCTTCAAAAACGGTGAAGGAAAGCATCGTGAGGAAACCGGCTTGAGAGATATTTCTCGACGGCATGTGAAGCCATGTTAGAGGCCCATGGGCGGCTTTGAAACTCTGACACCAGCTTAGTCACTAACCACACGAAGAGAGAGAGAGAACATTGATATCAAAAACTTTGTTAGTATGTGAGGTATTGCAAACGGTAACTTTTTTGCCAACACACATGTGACATCTTTTGTTTTGTAATCTGATCTTCATTACCGAAAGGTGCTGGAGGGTTTACCATTTTATAATCTAGCCCTCTCAATACTCAATCGATTCTTGTATTCCACAATGTGTACTTAGATGGTAATTTAAAAAAAGAGATCATTATAGATCCCGTCGGGCACAGCAAAATAGTAGGAGAGAGGAAGCTTTGAAAACTTAACTTATTAGTCTTTTGAACTAAAAATCGAATCTTATTATGTATAACATTAGTTTTTTTTTATATACATAGTTTACTATACTTATAAATAAAGACTGTTAATGAAAATATGTCATTTTTATGGCAATAAAATGAGACGACAGTAAAAACTGCCTTATTAAACATCGTCACAACGGCTTTTATTAAACTACTTTTTAATTAAATGAGAGTGAAAATTAATAATAACCCGCCTCATGCCACGAAAACTCGGGGTTAAATTTCCAGATGGAACACGAAATTTTGTTTCATTGTAACTTAAATTTCTTTTTCTGATTATGTAGTACTTTTTCGTTTTTTTTTTCCATATAAAATACATTTTTAAATATTTATTAAAAAGGATATTTATTATTTTCCCAACTATGTTGGGGTCAGCTTCCAGTCTAACCGGATGCAGCTGAATACCAGTATTTTACATGGAGCGACTGCCTATCTGACCTCTACAACCCAGTAACCGGGTAATACGACACCCCTTGGTAAGACTGGTGTCAGTGTTTCGGGCTTCTGACGACTCGTAACGACTGTCAAAGATCCACGAATGACAGCCGGGATCAACGGCTTAGCGTGCTTTCCGAGACACGGAGGGTTCTCGGTATGTAAAGATGGTCACCCATCCACTGACCAACCCCGGCAAGCGTAGCTTAAAAAAGATATAAAAAACATTTAAGAATATTAAAAAATTTGCCCGCCGGTGTAGGGAGCATGGTCCAAGCTACCAGTGGTTAGGGTTCCAGAGACAGCCACTATATTTTTATTATTGTGTCCAGTAAAAAAGCAACATAGATACATTCCAAATATCTCAAAAAGAGTACAGTTTAATTCTGCTTATTTATTATATAATTATTAAATGATAATGATAATTAGTCTTGGTCTCAACCGAAATTTTCGTGGTAAATCATAAATGATTTTTTTTGCCTTAGTCTGAAAAAAGTTTTATTTAATTTAATTTACACAAAAAAAAAACAACATTATGTTTTAAAAATAGATGAGTTCTATGTTTCCTATCTGACTACTCTGAGAAGAAAGACCGAAACAAACATAGAATATCTTACCGCGACAATTTGGCGAATTGGTCTGCTTAATTTAGAAAATACAGGTGAGCTCATTTCGAGAACAAGAGAGGTCAATCGAGAACATGGAGGCGTATTGCCTGTTTTAAAGCTAAATATCATCGAGTGGTGTTTGTAGCCAGTCTAAGTGGGTGTCTAGGGCTTTTGATGCTGTATCAAAGAGCTTCAGATTGTTCGGTGTTCAAAAATGTATGTAAAGCTCCTTTGTATTTTGTTTCGGGCGATATCGATTTGAAGTGGTGCCAATCGTCTGCTGTTTATTAGTTAGTGGCTTTTGAATAGGTTAAAAGGCTTAAGGTTTTGAAAGAACTAATTTGATAAGGTACATAAGTAGGTAGGTAAGTTTGGTATGTAAGGACCGAAGGAGGTGGTGTTCTGTAGTTACCCGCATGAGAAGGCGTGTGTTTATGTATGTGTAATTTGATAAGTGAATCGTTTTCTTCTTAAGACGTAGATATATGCCAGTGAGCTTGAGTGGTTAGCTTGCGTGTTTTGTACTGAGCTCACGCAACGCGTCGTACGTCCAGCCAGTAATAGGACTCGCCCATCAAGGAGCCCTGTCCCAAATTAGACGCATTATTAATTTATTATACATAAAACAAGAGGTATTTTAATAAAACACTTAAGCTTAAAGATCAATAATTAAATTATCTTGAAAATGGTGCAGGTTTCAGAAAAATACGCTTGATAGATTTTGCGTGACTCTCAGTTTTTTTATCCGCGTTAGAAATAACTTTACAAATTAATTTCACTATGTAGTAAAAACATAATCTAAAATACATACACGTATATTAAGTTATTAAGAAAATGCTCTAATTTAACATAATTTTTTACCAGAATATTAACAATACTCGTTTAGACGTGATCTTCAGTATAAAATCATTAAAACTCTGCTATCGTCGCCTTAAGCTAAAGTAATCTTGACTCTTCTCTGAGCAGTTTTTCACTCTTTAAGTGAGAAGCAATAGACCGTTTTATTTATTTTACCGATCAACCAGCAAACAACGAGGCAACCGGCCTCTGATCCCATGATAATAACTCCACAAAATAAAATCTATGCAATACCTATAATTTTTTCTCAAACATCCCAGGAAATTCGAGCATTGTTTTGACAACCTTCTTCGAGAAAAATCTAAATTTCTGTACTGATCGAATACATGCGAGCGCCCGGCCGGCAATGTTTGTATGAAAATCCATATTTATCGTGTTTGCGGCCGAATAAATTACTATGAAAACTCATATCTGTCGTTTTATTTAAAAATGGAACGAACTTTACTTCAACACATGGCAACCAAGAAGGTAACTGAACAAAGATTTTATTTAATTTTCGTTTTGATTTGCAAATAGAACTGTTTACAGTAAAGAAGCAAACTAAACAAATGAACGTAATGGCGCGTGAAAAATTATATATAGTTGGTCGTCATTGATTCTGGAATTTTTAATTAATTTACTTAGTTTGAATTTCCGCGCTTTATTTGAGGACAGTACTATACAAGCCTTGGCTGCAACCAGGCATTGATGGACTCACGTTCATCAGCGCCCTTGTTGCCGGCCGTGACAGTAATGTACCGAATACATGAACAAAATCAATCGCCAAAAAACGTCAAGCCAATAGAGCACTACATAACAACAAAACAGTTTAACTTAACAATGGCGGGTTAATATGATCGTGGATGCAGCTTCATTTTAATAATAGATTAACCTTGGCCACAGAATAGGTGGCTTCAGAAGGCCGACTCTAAACAATAAGCGAAAACAGGCGCACGCACACATAGACGTGAACCTACTTACGGCAATCTCAAACTGAAAACAGTCTGATATCGCAGTTTTAGATATACAAGTCTCACGCTGAGAAAATAGCACCAACGTTGGCCAATACAGTTTTCTCGATTCACACGTCGGAGGAGTGGCATTGGAGCCAACGCTGGGATCGACGCGTGAAGCTTGGGCCAAACGAATTGTAGTCGCAAGTGCGCTTGCACGCGCTGTAAGTAAACGAGTGTGCGTGCGCTTTTGCTTGTTCCATGGAGCTGGCTTTTTGTAGCTATCTATTCTGTGACATTAACCTCCACGCAAACACGGGCCGGCCATGTAATCTTTAGTGTACACATAAATTTAATTAATTCTGCTATGACATGCGCACATAAACTCGCGTTTGACTGACGAAACCGTCACGGTATACACTTTGTAGTCACTTTGTAGGACCTAGTTTTAGTTATTAAATTTGCATTATAATAGCTGATTATATCGGTCTAGTGGACAAAAATGTCGCTAAATTTAAGCTTTTTGGCTACATCCTCAAGTTAGTGGTCTTTAATGAGTAAACATTTAAGCTACACCTACATTGCTTTTTATGAATAGATGTTCTATATTAATGCGGAGGCTGCATCTACGTCTATCGTGACAAAGCAATGCGTGCCGAATCTTCGTATATTTTGCTCGCTAAAAAGTAATCGCGCTAATGCGGTGGTCACATTAGCGGCTTTGCCACGTTTATTATATACCGCCAACCGAGCGATAAGTGCTACGCAGCCCGAACTATCGCGATGATAACCGATAATGGTTGGTCACATCTGCGTGTATCGTATCACTGTGCGAAGCTTCATCACGATAGCAGCAGATGCGGCCGCAGCATAAGACCATCTTATGTTTATGTTACCTACTTAAACATAACTGGCGAAATGTGGGCCGTTCTTTCTTTATTTTTCGTGTGGTTAGTGAATAACCTGCCGTTCGATTCTGTAAAAATATCACCGTGAAACTTAGGTGAAGTGAGCTGTCAATAGTGTTAATCCCTAGCATCCTGCCGGTCGATTCTATGGCAGTGACAGTTCACTTCACGCTCACTTCACCTAAGCTTCACGTTAATATTTTTACAGAATCGTCAGACTGGTGTCAGAGCTTTTATGCCACCCATGAGCCTCTAAATTAAATGAAATTAAATGTGGGTGCACTATAGGTACACGTGTGCTCAACCATTTGGGGGATCAGTGCGTGTTATTCTTATTATAATTTATTTTAATTTTTGAATTGTTCTTTGTTTTTATCTTTTTATTACGGACGCTTTTAACGTGCACGTCTTTGTACATTGTTCTCACATGTATAATTTCAACATGAATGATGTAACCCAGATTTTGTAACAAGTTTTTGATTTAAAAGAGTGTCCGTGGAATTTCTTGCCCGTTCTTCTCCATACTACTACGCTTTGGAATGGGCAACTAGCTTCATATTTCTAACTAACTGACCCCGTGGCAATTCAAAAGTGCCCGTAAATGGTTTAATTGAAATATATGGTTTGAGTTTGAGTTGTTATTTATTGGATCTCCAACAAAGGGTATACAATTTCATGCAAGTTTACAAGAACAGGGACAAACACGAGTGTTCGCTTCCAATTATAGGAGACCACAACAATCTCTTATAATCTAGGTAGATACAGTAAGTTTGGCATATACAAATTAATAAAAATAAATCAAAACATGCAACACGAAAATCATAGAAAGACAAAAAAAATGAATAAATAATAAGAAAAATAAAAACATAAAAGACAACAGACAAAAATAACAGTAATTAAGACTTGGATGGTATTGTTATGTTCTATAATAAGGCTTTTTATCCCGTTGCAAGCCGTGAGCCCGATGGGATGGCTCATGAACAAAAATGCCGAAATTCCATACCGCAAATAAACGTATTTTCTGGATTTGTTTCTTTCTTTTCATACAAATTTTAATCCCCCATTTAATTTCGGCGATGAAATTTCAAAAATCCTTGCTAAGTTCTAACTCTTGCGCAAAATTTCATGCTTCTACCCAAGTTTAGGCCATGCGTTGTCTGTCAGTGAATCAAAATATTTTTTACATTGATCATCATAGTCGACATCGGCTCAAATGCCAAAGAAGAAAAAGAAAGTAAATCATGGCCAGTTTTGATAGGCGTTTTCTTAAAGGTACAATTCCGTAGCATACCGCAGGCGGCAACTGCAGGCAACGTGTCGCCGCAGGGTACACTACATAAATACCAAAAACTTTATTCCGTCAGTCACAAATACGAATTTCAAAATACCGATTTTCATAATTCCGAATGGTTCAATAATTTATAATTTCTAAATTACAATATTCCTAACGTTTATAATTACTATTCTAAAAATACCGAGTTTCAATAGATCGAATAACAAAAAGTCCGACTTAATGATAATTCGAAACATCAAAAATACGAATTCCGATTAATACAATTCCGAAATAAAAACTCGAATAATAAAGCTAGCTCGCCTTTGCGCTTTAATAGTCACAGTTCTAACCTAACCTAACCTAAGTGATTCATCAATAATACAGGGGATTTGCAGCATGCAAGCAGGCATGCAGCGTGCAAGCAGACATGCAGCATGCAAGCAAGCATGCAACATGCAAGCAGGCATGCAGCAGGCAAGCAGCAAGCAAGCAGGCATGCAACATGCAGCAATGATTGTTTCTGTCACGGCTCCGGCGCTGTGGGATTTGGGCGGCCCCACGCGAGCTTATCGTCGCAGATGGTTTTAACGCTCCCCACCGCAGCTTCGGCTTGCTGGCCAGGCTCAGCCGTGGCGGCGGCCCTTCAAACCACCTGCTCCTCAGCTCGCGGGCCGCCCCACCCCTCCGCGCCTTCGCGGGCTTAAATGACACTCTAGGGGTAGGGCAGACAAGACTGCGTGAAGTCGGTTTTGCAGCGATTCCTTTCTGTCACAAAATTTTGTGGCACAACATGTTGACTTTTAGTTTATTCGAAGTATTGAAAATCGGAATGTCGTTTTTCGGACCGAGAACCCTTCCGTCGCCGCAACACGACTGATTTATATGTACATATTTCTATGACAGCAACGACGTGTCGCTAGCTACGGAAGGTATTTCATAGAGCCGCAGGAGACGTCCTGGGCGTCGGGAATCCCAGGCCGATTCCCAGCCACCGTAGGCGCGAGCCTGCGGACGGTGAGTAATGGGTAGCTCGCCGTCCGATAAGGACCAGGCCTGGGTCGACGGTGCGTTGTGTTCTCCTCAAAGAGATGTCAGCACAACTGACGGGGTCCCTATGGCCCGATGCCTGCCGGGGTCGCGGGAAAGTCCGAAAGGGATACCGTGGCCCCTGGCAACTTAAAAGCAACTGATATGGGTGGCTCCGCCCAGAGCGGGAGAACATATTTGATAATTTCCCAACCAAAAAAAAAATTAAGAAAAAGGTATTTCATAGAAACCATTTATGTCGCGGCGACACGTCGCCTGCAGTTGCCGCCTGCGGTCGGCTACGGAATTGTACCTTAACAGTTTTGTTTTTAGTTATAATTAAAACACACTGAAAAGGCCTGATGAGGAGTAAGAGTAATTATATCTACAAACTACTAACAACTTTGTTGAGCGGAATCACACGCCGCCAAAAAGGCAAACGTCAGCTCGTTATAGGCTTATGGGATTATGAACTTTGCACACACACGTGCTTTATGTTAACTTTAATTACGACAGTTGTTCTTAGCTTTGTTAAATATTCATTTTAAACTTGTAAGTATGTTTAAGTTAATTGGAAATTATGTTACCTTGCTATTTCAGCAATTAAACCAATATATAAAAGGGACGCCATTTAGCATTAGATAAATACGTCTTTTTGTTAGCTGTCCACTTAAATTAAAACTAAATTAATATTTAATTTAAATTTCTTATAATTATATTCATAAATTCTAATAAACTAGCTTCTGCCCGCGACTTTGCCTGCGTAGAAAAAAAAAGTAAGTAAAGTATCCTTTGTGTTAATCCAGCCAAATTTAATCCAAATCCGTTCAGCTGTTTTTGCGTGATTGAGTAACAAACATCCAAACATACAAACTTTCACATTTTTAATATTAATGGTAGGATTAGTAGGATAACTAAAATTCTTTATAAAATAACATGGTTCATCATTAATCTTACAAACGTCATGACCAGACAAAGAGATACTAAACTCTTTTTTTTTAATCTCCTTTTAGTTTTGATAGAACAATAATAAAACTTCTTTTTAGTTTGATAATTAAATTAATTGCAATTTCAACTAGCAATTACAGCCGTGGCCCGCCTGCCTTGTGTTGCGTAGATGATGGTGACCTAAATAAACAAAAATATTAATTGCGTATTATACAGTATGTTATCTTATTACAAAGATGTTGATCAACTGGAAGAGCCGTAATTCCACGAACTTCAGAAGGCTGATATTGAACTTGCTCAAACTTTAATCATAAACCTTTGTTTATTGGGTATATTACCTCGAGATTACTTTAGTCTCAAAAAGTTGTATATTTAAAGAAACTCAAAAGAGGCGTATAAAGAACATGGTCGCGTAAATCTTAAATACGTTTTTCATTATAGGTTTTAGTAGCGGTAACAGTATATTTGCAGATAAAAAAGTTCTTCATGAATTTGCATGAAATCATACAACTTTCCAGGAATTCAATTTTAATTAATCATAGAGAATATTAGATGAGAGGAAAGTAGTCGTGATTTTGTTGTCAGTTTATTTTTTGTTTACTTGGCAGTTCGTTATACAAATTTTGACCCACAGCTGAGTAAAGGTCTGATCCACTGGATACCATAATACTTCTTCTGCTCCATTTATACTAATATTATAAGGGCCGAGTCACACCGGAAAGGCAGCGGCCGGCGCGGCAGCGCGACCTCCAGATCCCACGCGCCTAGTCTCCTCTTGACTAGTTTAGTTTCTACATTACATACGCGCGGCCGCCCGCAGTGCCGCGAGCGGCCTCGCGTCGCCGCTCACAACCACTGACAAGATGCACGTGGCGTGTGGCCGCTCGCATCACCGCAGGCGGCCTCGCGACCTTTTCAAGCTTTTCATACGATACTGGTCTTTTAAGTATGTAGTTAAAGTTTAAAATTATTTCATACTGAAAGTGCTCGCCGCGTCGCTGCCGGCCGCTGTCATTCCGGTGTGACTCGGCCCTTAAGGCGAAATTAACTCTATCGGTATGTCTGTCTTTCACGCCTTAACGACTGAACAAATTTCGATGATTTTGCCACTCAAGTAGCCCATGACCTGGGTTAGGATATAATGTTTTTTTTTTTATTGAGGTTGGGAAATCATCAAAATAATTTGTATATTGTTATAAAACGAAAGTGCAGGTACTGCATATGGATAATTAAGCGTATCCAATACATTATACTATTCGCGTGTAGGCCGCGGCCATCGGCTCTCGTTAACACATACTTTTTTTTTTTATTTTGTTTGTGGGATATTATCAAAACACTTCTCCGTGTGGTGTCCGAGGGTGTGTCAGACTTTTACTGACTAAAACCCACCCGTGTTCCTTCCGTTGCCCATGTGCCGGGGCCGCGATATCCCTTTCGGACAAACCCGCAACCTCAGCAAGATAACGGTCTTACCACAAAAAACATAGACGCGGCTTAGACACGTGTTTAGCAGTTGTTTAGCAAAAGTGATACCACAAAACCATGTTTAGCCGTTGTTTAAGGTTAGACAGGCTTTAGACGTTGTTTAAATTTAAACAACAACGAACCCCTGTTTAACACGTGCTTAACCCTCGCCTGTCGCCATATTGCTTTCTCTCAGTACATAAATTGCAATTGATATTTTCGATTATGCAGATTTTAATGATTTGAACGACATAGAATTTATGGATAACTGTCGTGATCAAATATACCGAGTGCGAGTGAATCATTTCGAACATTATAATTAATATATCTTTAGAAAACTGTATTGGTTCACAAAGCTTTTGGAAAAAAAATTGTTGACTAATAAAAAATTATATTCCACATTTGTCTCGTGGTAGATGCTTATATCCTCAAATTCAAGTTGCCTGTGCCTTACGAAACTCGGCCCGCCATCAGGTAAGCGCCCTTTTGTTATTGTCTTTAGTTTTTGTCTTTAGTTTTTGTCGTCATTACCGGTTGTCATTGTACAGCTGTGTGCCTTTTTGCATTTTCAGTTTCGTTCCGTTCCGTTGTTAATTAATGTACAAAACACTTTTAACATTTATGTGTACACCAGCTGTATGGTGACCAATGGTGGACTTATTTAATTAAATAGTACTTATTTTCAATTTTCCAATTTAGTTATTCCGTAAAAACAACTGAAACAAATAAATTTCAATAGGAAAGAGAAAGGCTCAACAAATGCAATCTACTTCAAACGAAACGTTTCTTAGGGTTGCCAAGTTAAAACAAGGATATGCCATTTTAAACAGTGTTTTGCTAAATAGACGTTAAACATGTATTTGTGGTAACGAATTTTAAACACTTGTTTAAGCAGTGTTTATCCTTTAGACATTGTTTAACTAAACACGTGTTTAAACGTTGTTTAACTATTTTTTTTGGTAAGACTGTAAGATTTTTGTCCTGGTAGTACATTGTTGTGGGTTAGTTTCCGACCCCATATGGACGAAGCCGCGGGCAAAAGCTAGTAAGTCTATCATTATCGAGATGATTAAGCGAACACATAAAATACTACCCAAATATCCCACACACATTCAACCAAGTCTAATTAATCCTATTCCTACGTGTAATGTCCCGAGTAAAGCCAGATACAGCCTATTCTATTGTCTGTTCATTACGGATGTAATGTGTTCGCATTGAGTGTTAAGTGATATTCTAGATTAATATCTAGAATTATTCTATATATGTACAATATGTACATATCCCTACTTAGATAGATAACCATAGTTAGGGCCTGCGCAGACTGGCACACGGGACGGAAGATGATTTTAAATTTATCAATTGAATTTAATACTTATGCAATCAAGATCCTATGTAATATTATTAATGAGAAAGTGAGTTTGTTTATTTGTTACGTTTTCATGCTAAAACGGCTGAACGGATTTGTATGAAATTTGACACATCGGTGGAAAAGGTGGTGCATGACTTGGAAAAGGGCATAGGATACCTTTTATCCCGATATTCCCACGGGATCGAGACTTATGCGGGCGAAACTGCGGGGCGCTGTTAGTAATGTATTCCAATGCTTGGTGATCGACCTTGGAGCATCGCAGCGCAGTTTTCTCTGGAGCATTGAAGAGCACGCTGGAGGATATTGCGGCAGCATGCTACGGTATGCACCGGTATGCACTGGAATCAAAAGTAACGTTTCGACTGCTTTCAAATTCCGGCGAGCGGTGACTATTCGGCGGATGCTGCGGCATACCGGCGGATGCTCCGGTAAGCTGGCAGACGCTCGCGGTATCTCAGCGGAGTTTTCTTTTCAGTGTGCGCTGGCGGATAGATGAATTCTCCTCGATGCTCTCCCCTGCGCACAGCCGTGTACGCAGCCCATTATAGAAACGTAACATAACATCACGCCTGTGTTCTCCAAAGAGTTAGGCAGAGGTGCACCAATAGTGCACCCACATTGTTCCCATTTTTATGTTTAAGTACCATGTTATAGGAGACGAGCCTATTGTCATCAACCGAGTACTAATCCAGACTCCAGGCTGGCACTGAGAAGTTCCTGTTGAAAAAACCCAATAACACTTTTCCCGACCTGGGAATCGAACCCAGGACCTCAAGCTTAGCAGTAGCGCTTGCGACCACTGGTCTAACGAGGCCGTCCTATTCCGTTGAGACCGATAACGACATTAATAGAAAGAAATACTGTCATGATGGTACATGTTACTGACAAAGCTTTTAGACTGTCTCAAAGTTTTAGAATCTGTCAGAATTTCTTTTCTTTAATTCGTATTGTTCTAAGTAGGTCCTCAGAGCCCAAAATATTACCTTTTTATCACAAGTAGGGACTAATAAAGTGTACCTCCTTCTGAGAGAATTAAACATTTATATGTTTGAAATTTTCATCTGGGTCATAATCGATTTCATTTATTAAATTTAAAGTTTTTTAAAAATTGTTTACCTAAACGCGCGTGTCGTTCCAAGCGACTAATCATTTCCATCCAGAAGAGAGGAATTGTGTCAAGAGGATGACCCTCACTAATAAGAACAAGTTATTATCACTAAGCCGTCTTACGTCTGCCAAAGTGGATAATACAATTTCCCATTCGACTAACTGACAATTCAAGGCCTAGATCAGCCGTTTCCAGTAACAAGAAAGTAACATTAATCATAAATTTTATGATCAGGGTTGGACAAATGTTTTATCGTCTTCTTCATTAGTGAAATTCTACAACGTACAGAAAATCTTGAAGGTTTGATGCAAAGTTCCCATCTAGGAACAACGTATCTTTGTAGCACCCTTGTTGTTGGGCAAGAGTGGCAAGTGTGGGCAAGTACACAAAAGAGCTAATTGTTAGCGAGGAGGAGGGCATCAGCAAACAGATACAGAACACTGCCACCAGCGCTTTTGTTTGCTTTTTATTAACCAAATTCATCCTTATCCGGGCAAACATGTCGCCGTAGTTGACAGTTTGCCCAGAAAGCCGCTGATATATAATTTATTTATAGCTTTTAATAGGTTTAAATAATGGGTTTACTTTAATAATTATTCTAATAGTGGACCTACTTTGTCTAAACATATTTTAGAAAATATTATTGCGTTTGATCAGAGCCTTGAATAAATTGCGCTAAAGTTTAATAAAAAATTCTAAATAACAGAAAAATCTTTTAACATTTTGCCGCTTTAATTAACTGACTAAATTTCAAAAAGCTTAAAGCTATGACAAATACATTTCACATTCCGTTGAATTCGCAACGATCTTCAAACAAACCCTTTTTTAACACGAGAATTCTTTCCCTGGTCTGTTGTTATTGGAGACTTCAAAGCCTTGTTCACAACACCAGGTTCGGGCAAAAAAGTTCTATGTGTTAAAATATAAATATTTTCACGTTACGGGTTTCTTAATTAAAACATCAAACGCAAACTGTTTTCATAATACTTTGATTTCACTTTTTCACCTTCTGCGAATAGAGTTTAATTATCAAGTCCTTTTGGGAGGCGAATGATTTTTCTATTAAATTCTATTTCGTCTACATTGATTTCGCAACTGAATATGAAAGTTATAATTGAGTTCTAAAACACGAATCCAGGTAAATTTGAATCCAGTCGTGGGTTTAAGGAACTTAATCATAAATTTTCAACAGTCGCCACCTATAGAAGTTTGGTCCAGTGCTATAAATTTTCATCACATAATTAGTGTAGAGGAAGACAAATGACTCTCTTGTCGGGGTCCGTGTACCGTTGATAGCTGGTCCCGCCAGCCACTCGCTTGGATAGGTACTTATAGCTAAAAATAATAAACGATATATTTTTGGGGTACTTAAACTGACGAGTTAAGATCAATAATACTATATATATTCGTATAAAAATCAATGGCCGTGCATTAGTTTTGCAAAAACTCGAAAATGGTTCGACCGATTTGTTTTGTTGGGATCAATATAGGGGAGGTTTACAAAAAAAGAAATTGGATAAACCCAAAGGAACAGCCGAAAAATGAAATTGAAATTTTGACAGTGTCAATGTCTGACGGGTCAGCTTGTATTATATAAAAATCAATTGCACGGCGCATTAGTCTCGCAAACCCTCAAAAATGGCTCGACCAATTAATAATGATGAGATGAGAAGATGTGAATGGAGAGTAGCGATCATACACTGCATACACTCAATATGGTGTCACAACGGATTGACTGCTTCAATTATACTCTGAGTGAATTCACACGGGCCACATTTTGCTTTTCTGAAAGCTAGTGTTAACATAATTTTTAAGTCTAATCTCTGTAAGCTACTCGTATTATAACTATAACTACACTATTGTATTAGGTAGCCCTGTGATGATAGTTGTATATGTTTTAAAACAAATAAACAAATAAATAAATCATTTTGAGAGATTATATAAAAAAATAAAAAAAATGTTAAAACTTAGGTATATAGCATTGAGTTACATATAACTCAATGGTATATAGAACAAAAATAATATAAGTAGGTACATGATATTTCCAAGGAAAACATCATGATCAATCAATCAATCATGATGTTACCTTTAATTTCCACGCATTTTCGAAATGACAATATTGTGACAAAATACAGTTTTTTCTCAATTCATTATAGTTTAGGAGTAGGTTAGTTTAAACGTTTGACGTTTGAAAAGTGCTGATTCTCAGCCTATTTTGAATAAATGACTTTTGAATTTGAATTTAAAGTATATTTCAAATCACGGTTGGACACCTACTAAAATGATGATACACCATTCCAAATCTCTGTATGTACTGAATATAATCGACTATGATGAAAACTAACAAAATTTTAACATCAAATAAATCACTAACCTACTTTTATAATAATCCGCTACTGAACCTCGACCAAGCTATCCATATTTACACAAAAACAAGCAAAATTCAACCTTACCACCAATACATAAAGACGAAAAACTTCCAAAGGGGTTGAATGCTGTTGTTTTTTTTTCAGTTTTACGGCTGAATGTTTTGAAAGTGCAAGAAAGGAGGCCGTTTATCGCCGCCCCATGTGGGACGAACATGTTACGTATTATAGTCACAGTGTAACTACTTCCAGTGGTTCAACAGGAGCGTTTACGTACGGAGGGTCGGGGGGTAAGTGGGCGGAGCTTATGTCCTGTACTGCTGTAATGCAGTTAGGGATTAACGGTTACTAAGGTATTGGCAATTGTTAGAAAAAATTATAATTTCCAGATCCTGTCAAATCACAGAGCACAGAGCCGCCCCGAAGACAGTTGCTAAAGGCGGTATTATCAAAACTTTCCATACAAACCAAGCGACTCATCGTTTACTTGCCCTATTATATATATGACGTATAGAAATTGAGGCTTTGAAAGCAGTCCCTGACAGAAGTTGCGCGCTGAATCCACTTTCAGCGCCACGAATTTTATTAGTACTGCTGTCTCTATCACTGCAGCGCGGCGATTCCATGCTCTGAGTGTCAATTATGTCAAATGTATGGGCGATGAACCACTCTAAGAAGTTATACTGTGGTACTATATGTAGTAATGTACGAGCCGTGAAAGGTTTACGTACTTTTGCGTTTTGTACCTGCAGATTGTGAATAGTGTTATGGTGGAAGTTTTCTGATGAGGTCCGGTCGATGTTACGTTTGTTTTTTTCCTTATGAGTAGAACAAAGTTATTAGGGTTGGCTATGTTGTTTGGGAAGGATGGCTCATGGTACAAGCCTAGTGGAGAAATAAACTGTCAGAGAAATATGGTAAGAATTACATAAGCTACTACTCTGAAAATGTGTTTAAACTGCATTTATAATGTTTTCCGACAAATGTATTCTTTCTGTCTGTAATTTTTTTAAATAATTAAAAATAGAATTAATTAAAAATATTTGTGAACTTAGTTGTTTGCCAAACCATATATTAGTACAGATGGGACACTCCGCAAAATCATTTAAATAAAAAGCGACTCTTGCTTCGACACAATAAAGTGCAATTCAGGTCGCGCAGCGGTAATTACTTACAGTTATATTCACCTAGAAGTTGCCTCTCTTTCTATCGCGGAACTATTATATCTTCTGACTAAGTTACGCCCACTGAACTCGACAACTCGTGCTCGCCGCGTACAGTACGACATAACTTAGGTATTTTTGATTATATGACTTCCCAAGCTACTGCGTTTGCGTAAAGATCATTTTCACCTAAAGCAGTAATACATATTGGTGATTTTGAACGTGCACTCAGTTCTGATTGTGATCGGTTTTACGAATTTTGCCGATGCTACATCTAAGTTGTGTCGCACTGTATCTACTTGTAGCTTCATACCTAAAATGCGAAGTGTCGCATCTGTTTTCATCTGTGACCAAACAAGGCAAACAGCAACTGTCATTGCGACGGGCGTTTCTTTTTCGTCTTCGTTTCACTTTGCAGGATCCGCCTAGGTAGTATTCCACAACTACACAAAAGGCCTTAGTAGTTCGTCAGTGCATACCGTGGATGGAATCTAGCTCTAAAATCTAGCTTTCTAGGTCGCCGGGACCTCTCCGAGTCCTTTCGCTACTATGTAGAAAATTTGTCGCCTTTATGAAGCTAATCAACTTAGCCTTTAGCAGAACCCCGTCGGAAATATGGCTCTCAAAATGGATACTCATGTGTTAATAGGTTACATAGTAAGCGGGGTTCTTGATTGCATATACATAGGTTCTACGTATAAGATTTGTTCAAAAGTAATAAAGAGCATCACGTCGGGGTCACCAGTATAGTATAAGGAACAGGGTGTAAAGTAAACTCATCCTCTATAGAAAAGGGAGTATCCTCCATCCAGACGGGTGTCGTGTCTGGTGGGCAACTGCCCGACGATTGATATCGGGACGTTGTATATATACTCGTCGCGCGGTAAACCCTGCTTGCGCGATGCAGAATTTTGCGTGACGCCCGCGCGCCCTAGTGATGCGTAGTTTGCATGTGGCGTTGCAGATAAAAAAAAATAAGCAACAGATAAGAATATATGTTACTTCTAATTATATTTAAAATTGGTCTCACTTCTGGACAAAAGTATTAATTTTAAATGCATTTATTTTTATTCTTCTTTTCGGCTCAATGGTACTTTCAACTTACTTGGACTCAGTAGTTGGCCACGTTAATCCATAAGGTCCTCAAAGATGCATGCGTATGGACACTTGGGGCTCTCCATCAAGTGGGTCATGTTCTGGACAGGGGTGGGTGTCAGACGGATCTGTTATCTCGTATTTTGTGTTTTAAAAATATGTCCTGCTTATGGAGGGCATAATTACCTATTAAGTAGGTACTTCAACTTTACCATAATTACTCCATTAATAATCTTACTCAGTGACCGGTGTCCGATTGCTCCACATGTTCATGCTCTATTACGTGCAATTAAATCTGGTTATGCATCAATGTCTAATTACCCCTCTAACGACAACTCTGTGTACTAAAGTGTAGATCGTTTCATCAATTTGTGCACTATATTGGATTTAAATTAATTTGTGGGACACTTATCATAGGGTTGATTATAAAAAAATATTGAACACGTATTTTTTCTTTTCTTACGATATCAACAAATAACAGCGACACATTGAGTTAAGTCGTCACCATGACGAGTATGTAGATTTCATACTTACTTATGACGTAGTGACCCCCACTCCTCAACTTTAATGCGTTTTATCTAAGTAATTTTTTATTAATATGATAAAGCAAAAAATACGTGTCTAATATTTTTTTATTATCTGACTGACGGACTAAATATAATTTCTTTTTTTTGACCCAGGCATCATCCCTATTATGTATGACCCTACAAAATGGACGGCCATTCGGAAGGTGAAGGTCATAGGCATTCACTGGAGACGAGAATCACAGAACTGGTCGTTGTGGCGACGCTTGGAGAAGGCCCTATGTCCAGCAGTGAACGTCATTTAGCTGAATCATAAAATCAGGCTTCTATTTTGGGCTTCAGGGCATCAGTCGCACTGCACGATATAGACACAAATTCTCATAACATTCGTCTCCATAACATGGATTAAGTAACGCGAACGGACACACTTTGTGACAGAAACGCGGTGACATGCTTGCAACACACTGTGTCGAATACAATTTACTGTATCCATGTGGCTATTGACATCTATTCCATTTTTTATAAATTTATTTGTTCACTGTAACTGCTCGTGGTTATCGTGGTGTCTTTTACGAACTTTAAGACCATGATAAAATGCAGAGGGTAAATACTACTTACGCCTTTTTTTGCTTTATTTTGTTTTAAATATGAATTAGTAAAAAGTTTTTACCGCCTTGTTTGTAAAAAAATCAAAATAAAACGAAATGTTAAGTCTGAATACTGTTTTTTTTGATATCTTCGAATAAATCCTTAATTGTAAGTAATGTTAAGCCTCCAGGTAAAATATATTTTAGCTGTGTAAAATGTCTTTTTTGGTATTATGGCTTAATTTTTCATCAGATCTTAACGGACAAATTTGAGCATTGTGTATCTTTATCTGCGCTATGTGAAACTGCAATAAAAAAAGGGAAGTTTTCTTACTTACGCCTTTATCGCACTGCGGGTGCGTATCATCGTGAGAAAAGTATGTATTATTGAAGCTTACTCAAAAATTAACCAAGCAAAGTTAATAAAATTTATATGGGTTCAATTCGGGAGTATACACTTTCATACAAAAAAGAATTTTCAAAATCGGTCCACAATTGACGGAGAAATCGGCGGACATACATAAAAAAAAAAAAAAAACATACCTACGCGACGAACATATAACCTCCTCCTTTTTGGAAAACGGTTAAAAAAACCGATTCTTTTCTGTACAACACTAATACAAATTTGACTATACTTTAGTTCACTAGTTAGCCACAAATCATATTTCCATACAGTAATTTTGCCAAATTAATCAAAACTGGTAAATATTTGACAGCTATTTGCGACGTTGCCAACTTTTAGGATAAGCTTAAGTTCTAACACCGCGGATGTCAAAATACGCAAATTTTCAGGAGAGAAAAAAACCGTTTCATTTCTGTACAACACTGATAGAAATTTGACTTCCGTGGTGTTCGCTATTTTGCAATGCATTATTGGTCTTGCTTTACAGAAATATATCTCTGATATAATCCTTTCTACGCTTCCCACACCCGACACCCACGCTACACATAAGACGAGCTGTTATGAGAGGATTGCAAGCTATTTTCAATGCTACAATATCAACGGCTTGTACACTTAAGGTGTGTTATCGTTTGTAACTGAGGACGAACTACAAAGTAGGTTTCAGACCGTATTTGGTAATCCTAGGCTTTATTATAGGATATCTGAATTCAGCCGGCCGTATGAGGCTTTGTTGACAGGTACAGGTAACGTCATTTGGGTTTCCTGAAATCGTAGTTAAAATAAACAGTATTCAGTACGCAGGTACGAATACTGTTTATTGTTTTAAGGCTTGCTAGAATTGCTAGTCATACTGTCTAACGTGATCTTCGTAAGGAATCAAAATATTATTATGATTTACGTTTTACTGTAAATAATTTAAAATATTGGATTCATAATTTATTGGACTAAATACAAAACGATATTTAAATTTTACTTGCTGCCTTATAAATGAAGAATTCTGGCAACATTCATTTAGAAAACAGTAACACTGTTGTCCTCAACAGTACCATTTAAGACCGCAACATCAACGATCCAATAGTGCGGAATACCTTGAGGTTCTAGCGACATGCGTTCATTGCCAGCCGAGCACAAACAGGACAAAACCTCAAACCCTTTTGTATTCATAGCGCACTGCCGAACACCTCTCCTGATAACCGGATCCAAATAATACGCGCTGCACACCCCACTACTTCCACCCAATATAAATTAAATATATCATTTTTGGACGCGTGTTTTTTTGACAGATCCTTTTTCCTTCAAAGAGGTACCTACGTTAAGGGAAATGGTTCAATAGTGCGGAACCATAAGGTCCGGGGAGGCTGGGCATGTGTGGCACAACCTCAGAACCTCAAGATCCTTTGTATTCATAGCACAACGTGCCGAACAAGCCGGATTCGGGTAAGCCGATCTAAATGGTAACGTTGTTTACACTGCTAATGTTTTCCCGACCAATGTAGTTATTTTTGCTAATCAAGTGAGGGGTCGGTTTCTTTTTTGTGTGCTCATCAAGTTGAGGGTAAATGGATTGAGGGATCTTATCACCCAATTGTAGACAAGTAATGAGGTTTTTTTATAACACAGTCGTGGAATAAATACAGTTCATTACTGTAATTATGTCTCAGTAAAGTTCTTGTAGCGATCCAGATGTTAATGATGGATCCAAGAAGTAAGCACTCTATATGTTAGAAAGTTTCAAACTAATCATGTACAGACCCGGTTTTCGTTGATGGAAAACATCGTAAAGATTTTATTCGTCTGAAATCAACAACACTTGTTTCTTTACTTTATGACAAGAGGCTTTTGCCTACCTGTATCACATTATTAAGTTCCACAGAATTCTTTAGAATCGATTATAGTCGAAGGGGACGAGATTATACCTTCTAAAATTAACTTTCCGATCTTTTCCCTCTCAGTTCAAAAAGCTATTCCCATTATCTCATTCCCCCTTAAATCTTGTAAAATCTTTGCCATCGATATCCATCCCATTGATAAATATTCCATTCATATGCACGTTATATTTGTAGGAAGCAGTGTATTCCCCTCGGAACGAGTTTTCGTGTATCATGACGTGTGGTAGGTATCCCAATAATTCAACGTCGGAAGGTATGTTAACGGTGGTCCGTCTTAAGAAGTCCTAACCTTCTGGTGATATTGTGAAGGTAAAGAACGAGCTTTTAATTTAGAATTAAAAGAAGAAAAATCCACAATAAGTAATGAAAATTTTCATGTTGTAACTTTTTGTCATTATGGTTTTTTTTTTGGATTGAAATGATATCAAAGTTGTAGCTGACCAAATAGATTCGGTGTTAAATAATTTCATGATGAATACATAGATATCAACCATTTTCTGGGCACTAGCTCACCGAAATAAAAATTTAAAAAATCTCAAATTGGCGTTTGCCCATTTGAGATTTTTTAAATTTTTATTTAACAACCCTACCAGCTTCTTTTTAAGTAACAACCCTACCAGTTTTCACTCCACAACACCCACACTTCATTCTCTTAAGTCTAAAAAGCGTAATCCAATAAGGTTGACACCGCAGCCTGGGTCTCTCAACTCCGTTTAACGAGTAACAGACACCAAGCAAAGTATTTAGAAGTACATCGCCTCATTAACTCGCGTACACTTTCATCTAAGTTTTTCTAGCTGTTTAATGATGGTAAAAGGCACAGGTACAGTTTGCTTGTTTCTGATACCTAAATATTTAATGGAAGTAAGAAATTAAATATACATCATGTAAACTATCTCTATATATTGCAGCTTACTATTTACGCTAGTTCCTAAATTAAATAACTAGGTTAGGTATAGTATTAAAATACAAAAATCATTCTGGTTAATTAATTGTTTTAGCAAATATTGTTTTAAAAGGTTAATTTATATCGAAAATAATATTCTTATAGATCAGTGTTTTTCAACCTTTTTCATGACGCGACCTCCTTAGTATGAAAAAAAAATCTCGCGACCCCCTACCCTGCACTGTTTATAATCTGTATTTTATTATAATACAAATATCAAATACGTACAACATTTTTATTATTTTTTATAATTACGTATCGGCTAGTTACATAAACATAGCCAAACGCCTCCACGGAAAAGCAATATAATGGATTTGTGGGGGATTGGGTATCCCAGTCGCCTCCTAATTAAATCCTAAGTATATTTTACGTAAATTGTATGTCGTTTATTTGATGGATTTATAAGGGCCATGGCTACGAGAGTTTTCCCAGTTTAGTAATTACGTTTTTAAATGCAGCTATAGATGAGGCAAGTTTGGGAACCTAAAAGAAAATTTGGCATTAACGAAAGTTCTGATAATTCAAGCCAAAAAAGAAGTTCAAGTTCAGTTCGGACCCCGTCAGTTGGGCTGACATCTCTTTGAGGCGCGCGTGGAACACAACGCGCCCTCGACCCGGGCCTGGTCCTTATCGGACGGTGAGCTATCCATTTCTCACCGTCCGCAAGCGCCCAGGGCGTCTCCTGCGGTGGCTAGGGGCGTGAGGGCGCGAAATTTGCCTCTCCCTCAAGCATTCCACCTCGTCCTTCACAAACATTACTGTTTCGCAAAAGGAGGTGACGGCCTCCCATGCCCTCTCGCTCCGTACCATGGCCTGGACCTGGGCCGGACGCGAGGACACGGCGATGCTCCGCCCAAGCCGGGCAGACCTCCACCATATGCTCCACCGTGTCCTCCGGGCGATCCACACAATGATGACACCCGGGCATTTCCTCCCGCCTTATACTGAACAGGAACCTCCCGAAACAACCGTGCCCGGTGAGGACCTGCGTCAGGCGGAATGTGAGGACGCCATGGCGCTTCTCTAGCCACTTCTCAAAGAGGGAAGTTATCGCCGCAATTGTAGCGTGCCCAGTCCTGGGTTGCGCACTCGCACTCTCCATGACGCCATGACATGCCGCCGGAGAGGAGCTCTTTCCGCTGTGCCGTGATTTCTCGCGGCAGCGGAGTTACACCCCGGTGTTTCACCTCCGCGCGCCACTTCCAAACGTGGGCGATGCCTCGCGACCCCGTATAGATGCTACGCGACCCCCTTCGCCCGTAGGGGGTCGTGACTCACACGTTGAAAAAACATCAAAATATAGGTACCTACTTATCCATTTCTTTATTTGAAGAATGATTTGTTTATACATGAAAAAGCGTTATTCATGTAAACAAATGCGAAAAAAAAACTGATTGTATTGGTCAATGAACATTTGGTAAATCCAAAACAAAATACATGAAAAAAAAAAAAAAAGACTGCGAACCGAGCCTTTGGATTTTCTACAATACCTCTATTCAGGCTTTAATTTTTTCGAAGATGGTATGCTGCACTGATGCTGTGTTAAAAACGTGTCTAAAATATACTCAGACCTTCAGTTTCCGGATTCCTTTAACAAAGGATGCCTCATGCCAACAGAACTAAGCCAAAAACAATTTTCATTATTTAACCTGGAACAATTCCAAATATCCGTTTCAAATGTTTAGCTTAATGTTATGAAAAGCTCTTTGAATATTTATGTACATCGACATAATAACAGCTTCTGAATAAAGTTGCCTGTCTTCTTCTATAACTTCTATACATAATATAAATTAAAATCGCTTTTCGTGCTTGTGCTCTGTATGTCCGCGTTTGCTTCTAAACCACGCAACAGATTTTGATGAGGTTTTTATCATCGTTTAGAGAATTTATCCTGGAAGGGTTATGTGTATAAAACGATAATATTAAACTTACATAAAACTAAGGAATCTCGATGTTTTGTCAAATCGTAAAAACCGTGCGAAGCCGGAGCGGGTTGCTAGTTAAAAATAGTTTTCTATAAAAGGTAGCTGCGCCCGCGACTTCGCTCATGTGACTGGTTATTCCTTTGTTATTAAATATTTAAAGGAATTTGAATTCAAATTAATTATATTGATTAGAATTAATCCAGTGACTGTTGTTCTCATTAATACATACCAAAACTTATTAGCACATTTTTAGTTTCAATTCCTATATGAAAAAAATAAAAATAATATGATTCACAATCTCTCTCGGGTTCAGAAATCAAAATCGTTACCAATGTATTCATGTAATTTTATATATTATTCACCCCAGCTACCTAATAACGTAACACATTTTCGTATACCATTACGACTAGTCTGTTTAATTTTGACAGTTCAACAACATTCATTGCGTTATTTACGTTGTCGAGCAGATTTTTTTTCGAATTTATGAAGCAATGGATTAGCAATCTTCAATTTCAAAACGATTCAGAATCTGAATCGTTTTGAAACAGATTGCTAATCAATTGCGTAATATATGATCAATCAGAATTGATTGATCATATATTACGCAATTAGTGGATACAAAAAAAAAAATCTGTTGTTCCCTACATTTTGACGAGTTATACCTACGAACATTAATGTAGCGAACAGCTGATTTTTTTTTCGCGATTTCATGCTAGGTCCTATAGTAAAAGTTGTTCATAATGATGAGGACAATGACCCCTTAAGAGGTTGTTAGTGTTTTACCAATAACCCTGTATATACATAACCTACTATCAAACTCATTACATATGTATAGTTTTACCTGAATAAAATAACACTCCTGGGTGTTGTTAAAGTAAACAGGTATTCAACTGTGAACTAATTAGGTACAACATACGTAATACAGTCATCAATTATAGAGCGAAGTTAGGATTCTACCGAAGATCGTACGTATTGACTTCAGAACAAGAGTAATATTCTTTCTGAACACAGTGCAGGCATTTGTCAAAGGTGAAAATAAAGCAACACGTACACAGCCAAGTTATAACTATCACTAACTAACTCCAAGAACACACAACTTTCAACAGCTACCACAGATAAAATAATTACTGCAATATCAGTCCGGCGCACACTCAATGGTCCAAGAGTGGTGACTACAATAAAACTAACATCCCAGGTTCCCGTAGCCAACTATTTTCTATCATCAGACTCAGCTATTGGAAAACTTTTTCGATCTACTGAATAGTGCTCCGTACGTGGGACATAAACGGTACAGATGGGCTCTCTTTTATTATTCCACACACAATGCTTAGGCAAGCTGAACTGTTTTATTGTTTCGCTTTGATACATTTAAATTGATTACTATTGTTCCTGATACGGTTAATGTTCGTGTTTTATTGCTGCCCAGGATTTACTTGTTGGGAGTTACGGAGATTTGAAAGTCGTTTAAAAGTGCGGAAATGTTTGAAATGTTAACCCATTATCGTTTTAGCAAACTACGCTTTTTTTTTAAACTTTGGTGATTTTAAAACAATTCTAAATAACTGTACTCTAGATAAATCATCAGCAACCATAATTTATATATCGTATGTATACCTAAGTAGGAATAGCTTGAGGACATTGGCATGCAACACGTAATGTATTACGTAAGCGATGTTGTCGGCCGCAGCGTCAGGTGTCCCCGCCACGTGCATGTCATTAAGCGTGCTTCATTTGTGTCGATGCTTTCAATTGCATGTGCACGCCAGTGTAATGGCTCATTTACATTATGCGCTTAAACGCCCACCGCGATTACACCTCTGAATACGTACAAATGACTCACGTAAACGATCGTTCGTATAACCAATCCCAAACAGATTTCTGCATTTGCCCAAACCCCTATATCGACTTAATAGAGCTGATACAGACACCTCCATCTTATCTTGTTTTCTCCCTGGAGACATCCAAATATCGACTCATAGTTCGCCAATACTGGCGCTGAAATATTTAAAATTACAATGCTGGCGCACTTCTCTGAATATTGCAAGCGATTCCCACACTCATGAAAGTCGTTAACGAAATCTGACACACGCGGGACAACGTATAATGTAAATGAGCCATTATGTTACTCGCCTTGGGACACTAAGCGATGCTATCAGAACTTACGTCCGTGGATTAGTCGTAGCGATCGGTAACTATTGCTAATATGGCCGCAAGGCGCCCCGGTACGTTGGGTAAATAGCAAATCTTTTCACAATATGGTATTACGGGTCGTAAAGTAAGATGTTTCATTCTGAAACCTTACCTTTAGGGAGCCCTGTGTTCTTGGGAATGCCAAGTTAGTGGATGCCGTCGTTTTCAAACCCACTGGCGCAAATAACATTAGCATAGTTATCGAACGCGCCGGGATGAGACCTCCGTAAAGGTCCCGCCGGGGCTGGGACGGCTCTTAAACCCGCTTTTCCGATAATGACTATCGATGATTCTACCCCGAATGCGGCCCGAGCACAATATTATTACGTAGTTTGGCCGTTGTGGGGAATTGCGAAATATAACATTCCCCCGGTATTCAGTTATTTGAACTGAGGAATTCCTCTTGCGTATACCGTGGAACCAGTGCGGCGCTGTTTACCTGCGAACGCATAGTTTTTAGTTATTACTGGGATTTGGGTACTGCATGATTAGTTTAACTTGTGCGAATTTGGGAATGAAAGCGTTCCGTGAATAGTTTCAGTGGCTTTGCAATTTATTATAAATGTGGTGGAGTTTTTTTTTTGGTATAGATTTATTAGCATTTTAAGGGATTATTTGCAAACGCCGTACCTAATAGACGATTCTCATTACAAACTACATTTCCTAGCCTAGTGGTGGTAACACTTATGACCCACTTAGAAACTCCAGCATTGTTTCCAAAACAATATCAGAACGCAGAAATTAACCAATACCTACGATCTTCACGCTGAATCCTCGGGGTATAACCAAAAGCGGGCTTATGCAGTGTTGTACGTTCATAACTCTTTATAAAATAAGCCCGCTGTCAAAATAACTCGTTCATCTAAATTATCGTGTTTGATTTTACGTGTTTGAAACTGGATAGGGCCCTTGGGCAGTCCGTTTTGTTTGTCCATTTGTATTAGCATCGTTCGTCTGTATTTGTTCACTGTAATCTGAATTGACTGAATACTATGTGGTCGTTGTCGAATTAGTAATGTGTTATAAACTATTGTTCAACACACTTGCTCGTAAAGTAGCTCTTATTGAACCGTTTTTAGGGTCATAATTCAGTGTATTAAAAACGCATTCTTTTTACTTTATATTATCGGACTAGTGCTGTAATGCCACAGATAACTAATCAGGATTTGGTTGCGACTCGTTAAAAATAATAACATTGGACTTGCCTGGTAATTGAACGCGATATCTACGTGTCACTGATTAAATACGCACTAATTAGGATACACCCTCTTTAACATCCTATGCCTGTTTCTTATTGTTTAATTAAACTATTTTAATTAACAATAAAAGCGAAAACTGGAATAAATTTTAAATTTTACAAAAGTTAAACAACCGACCATAGGCAACCGACATCCTTTTTAACTGGTCTAAATTTATCTTGTCATTGAAAAGTTAGTGATTGACATAATAAATATCGACTATTTGTTCAAGGAGTATTTTATTACTCCTTTATTGAAAAAAAAAACTACTTTAATGTATTTATGGAAAAAAGAAAGAAAGAAAGAAAAAGTATTATTGTGACTCGCACAGGAAAAAAACAAAAACAATAAAAAACAAAGTAACAGTAACATATAAAGAAGGAAGTCCTGTACGAGGCCAAAAGGCTCATATCTCAGCATGATGCCGCGACATTTAAAAATAAATAAAAATGTCACAGCGCTGATATTCTGATAGGGCCCGCAGTGATGTCACGGATAGATACAGACAAATAAATATAATAAAAAATAAAAATAAAAAGGTGTGTGAAATACAATGAAGAGTGAAATATTATGTAATCCGCGTGTCTGCATCCGACGTAACATCAGTTACTTGTCTATGCCTTTAGTATTATACTATTATATATATATATTTTTTTTTTTTAAACGTTGCCCCACACTAAGAATTTCTTCTTGTATCGTGGGTGCGTTTACAAACATAGAAACTTACATACACTAACACCCAGACCCGGAAAAACTACTCGCAGATCATACAAATATTTGTTCCGTGCGGGGATCGATCCCGCGATACGTTACGCAGCAGTCGATCGCTCAGCCACTGCGTCAACCGTGTCGTCATATGTATTAGTAGTAGTATTATACTACTATTTATAATTATTATACTGACAACAATCGTGTTTTTCGGCTAGGATTTTCAAGATGCTGTTGGAGCTAGCCCGCGTTTAAAGATGCGGTCCTATTTTTATTCATAGGTCTATATGTATTATGGGCACCCCTCAAGTTTTAGAATATTATACTGCTTTAACACTGAATTTGTTACGAATCATAAAGAATACCTTCAAAAAGAGCACGGGTTGCCCGCCATTCAAAACCGAATGTCAAAGGAAGACTGTTTCTGGAAATTGAAACTCCAATCATATCCCCTTCAAGTAATCTTAAACCCTCCGAGCTAACTAGACGAATACAA
The DNA here is from genome assembly GCA_947364205.1 of Agrochola lota. Classification (NCBI taxonomy): domain Eukaryota; kingdom Metazoa; phylum Arthropoda; class Insecta; order Lepidoptera; family Noctuidae; genus Agrochola; species Agrochola lota. The sequence goes on along the minus strand of OX376235.1, from coordinate 9,367,059 downwards.
TATATCGTTACTGTTAGAAATATTACAAAATGTTTTGTCTTTGACTTTCGACATGTCCGACGGAAGTACGAGCAGAGAATATGAGCTACCCCAGGGATCACCAATTAGTTCTATTTAGGATCTATATAAAAAATTAATATGACTCGCGGTCCGTTTGGAAGACGTTACCTACTAGCAATCAAGATTAAAAGATGATCAAGGACCTTGCGTATTTTTGTATTTTTTGGAAATCGATCACTTCGATTTGTATAGTACCTCACCCAGCTAGCTCTATTACTCCCGAAAACATTTGCAGCTTCATGCGGCTTGCGTCAGCGTCGTCCGTTGTTGTGTCGACCGAACAAAATATAAAGCGTAGGCTTAGTTCAATTACTCAAAAAAAAATGATTAGGTTTTTGTTATAAATTTAACTGTTTACTTAAAGTCCGTACAAAGTAGGTCGGCGGTACGGATCCGGACCGCGGTCCGCCATTTGGTTACTCCTGAGCTACACCATATCTCTAAGTAGTCTGTGAGCTACATCTGTAAGCTCGTCTCGTATTATTTGTCAGGTAGGTATTTGGTTAGATAAGTATTTTTTTTTAAATCTTTGACATACCAAACGTACGTAAGTACCCGTGCTATCTTATTCGTTTTCACGGTTTTAACTTCGAATAAATTTCAATGGATTTGTTTTTTATGTGAAAGTTACTCAATATAAAAAATACTGATACAAAACACTACCTACAAAAAAAATCGTAACATCGAAAGTACCAAAACGAAAAGGTCAATTTCTAGCGGCCATTGTTGTATGACAAATTTTGAAACGCGACATGGCAGTGTGGAATTAGTAAGTACTATCATTGCAGCATGGAATTTGTATAAAGAAATTGACTTTGGATACATGGAACTAGTATGAACTATCCTATACTATTAAATGAACATTCTCTATTTTAACCCGAGCAGAGATTTGTACTTTTTTTTATCTAATCAAAGAGACTTCTTGCCTTCTATGTTCTATATTATGGGGTTTGGTTTCCTTCAGGTGGACTATTGTGCGTGGGTGAGTACTTCTTGCCTTTTTTATGCCTACTATGTAAATAAATAAAATGTGATACATTAACATAATATTTCATCAAATTATATATTTTTCACTACATATTAATCTTAATTTGTGTATTCAAATTATTATTTTGTGTTTATTATATTTTTATATAGGCTGTTCAGCGGTTTTGCCTGTGCCTGCGCGCGCATCGCTATCAGAAAAAAAAACCAGCGCGCCATTTTCCGTAAATATTTGGTATCGTTTTTGTTTTGTTGTTATGAAAAATACGAAAATCTAAAGTATTGTCACCAAACGACGTACAACAGTTTTTAAAAGAAGCTCCGATTGACAGTACCTGGTAACAAAGGTCAGTTGAACTTTATAAATCTAAATTATCATCTCAATAGTTTCGTTATACCAGCATAAGTTCTTACAACAAATCTGTTGTTTTCCTCGCAAGTTTGTTGAAAAACGTCGTATGAAACGCGTGTGCATTGATCATTACCCAAAAGGCGGCATTGGCGCGCGAGCCATAGGCGAGCGCGATAATTTAGCCGAGTGGGTCAATCAATGACCAATACAGCACACTCGTATCATACTGTACTATTATCTACTCTTTTAACGTAATATTCGAATTATAAACTTAAAACGAATTTATATTGACATACTGTATAAACATAATACCAAAATTTATAAATAGAATATTAAAACTCTTTTTCTCCAACAAAATAATGCTTTAAAACATTTTTTTTCTATTACAATACAGGGCAAATCCAAGAAGTTAGTATCAACAAGGAGTTTCCATCAACTTTTGTAATGAAAAGTTAGCGGGGGACAGCAGCACTGCTCTAGCGCTCTCATGCGCGCCGATGTACTGAGTGCAGGCGCCATTTTGCGCACGTTTTGTTGTATTAAATTTCATGGGCTTTTTTTTTCTTGATCTTTATCTTTGATCTTTAATTTAGTAGGTTCAATCCCAATGTATGAGACTAGATAATGTAATGTATGAAACTGCACATAACTAGGTAGGTATTAAAACACTCGTGTGATACTATTAACTCTTAACTCTTACCGGGACACACACATCCGACAAGATTACAGAATTGCCTCGATCACGCAATGATTAATAAATCAAGTTGTGCGACAGTCATAGTAATAGATTCAACAGTCACCGACCATGCCTCAGTATTGATATGCTTAAATAAGAGCGGTAAAAACAAAATACACACGAGTAAATACGTCACGAAAATAAATTATGAGGCCGCTGTAGAGCAGCTTAAGAATACCGATTTCTCATTTATATCTGACAAATTCGATGCAAATGAAGCTGCAACTGGGTTTGTCGAATGTTTGATGTCCACAATATCTCAGCACTCCCAAGTAAATAAACTTCCTAACCGTAAAACAGTACTCAAGCCCTGGATTACACCTGGCCTACTACGGTGTATTCGACACCGTGATAATCTCCATAAAACATTTCTAGGTAACCCAAAAGACGGAATTATTGAGTTGTCATATAAGCGGTATCGTAATTTCTGCAATCTGTTACTACGGAAAATTAAATTAAATCATGACAGATCCGCTTTAGAATCTTCGAAAAACAGTAAAGATACATGGAATATTGTTAAAACGATTACTAACCAATCTAGACAAAAAATTACAGCGGACAAACTCTTAACTGCAAATGGCGCGCCCAATTCCATTGAGGAAATAAATCATTATTTTGCAAATATTGGAAAGCAATTAGCTGACTCTATTATTCAAAATCAAAATTCCCCAAGTGCCCCATATAAATTTGAAACATCCTCGGTCAGTGAGTCTATGGTTTTGATACCCCCGGACGAGACTGAAATTGAGTCAGTGATTGATAACATGAGAAATGATTGTGCCACGGGATGGGACTCAATTCCGACCAAACTACTCAAACTGGGTAAACATATACTAGTCCCACCTCTTACTAAACCCATTGAGATATGTTTTGAACAAGGAACCTTCCCCCGAATCTTCAAAAAATCACTAATAACGCCTGTTCACAAGGGAGGGGATCAAGATGAGGTTAAAAATTACAGACCTATCTCAGTACTTGCAGCACTGGCAAAGATCTTGGAAAAGCTGCTGAACCATAGACTCATAACATACCTAGAACGTTTCAATATATTATCGGACTCACAATTTGGTTTCAGGTCTGGAAAAAGCACCATAGACGCAGTTAATCAACTGGTTGATTACGTTACTGGGAAAGTTGATACAAAACAGAAATGTCTGGGTGTTTTTCTGGACCTGGCCAAGGCGTTTGACACGGTCTGTACTTCAACCCTTGTAAGGAAGATGGAACATGCCGGAATCAGAGGAAAGCCTCTGAGTATATTTACTGACTTTCTGTCTGACCGAACACAAAAAGTAAAGGTTGGTGTAGAGATTAGCAATGAAGTTAAAATTGACTATGGTGTACCACAAGGTAGCTGCCTATCCCCAAGCCTTTTCCTGGTCTATGTTAATGACCTGTGCCAGAAGTCTCTTAAAAACGGTAAAATATTTAGTTACGCAGACGATACCGTATTAATATTTCACGGTGAGAATTGGGAAGCAGCTCAACAAGCGACAGAGCTGGGCTTACGCGAAATAATCCGTTGGCTGGAAAGTAACTTACTAACCCTGAATATTTCAAAGACCTCATATCTACAATTTACTTTCGCCAATACTAGACCCTTGGAAATAAGTCTCAAAGCATTGGTGACCGTTACAATCATTACAGGAGTGTTCCTGTAATGATTGTAACGGTCACCAATGCTCATGTCTTCCAATCTCACAAAAAAAGTCAGTGAAGTACCTAGGAGTGGTTCTGGATGAACGACTAAGCTGGCGTCGTCACATTGAATTGACCACTTCCCGTGTTAGGAAACTTATATGGGCATTTAAGAAGCTTCGACACGTGGCTCAGTTTGAACTACTACGAACGGTCTATTTTGCGCTGGCGCAGTCAATCATAAGCTACAGTATCGCTGCCTGGGGAGGCGCTTGCAAAACCTTTATGATTAACCTCGAAAGAGCCCAAAGATCCCTGCTAAAGGTCATGACATTCAAATCATACCGATTTCCTACGAAAGATCTGTACGAAAACTGTAAAGTACTTACCGTGAGACACTTGTACCTTCATAACCTCACAATGAGACATCATCAAATTACAGCGGTAAATCACACCACAAAATTAAAGAGAACGATTACCCGTACAGACATATGTAGACCAGTCATTTGTGAAACCGCGTCCGCTAGACGACAACACTTTTACATGGCTACGTACATTTACAATAAAATAAACCATATCCTGAACATAAACCCTTTAACAACAAGAGAGAGTAAAAAGAAAATCTCCACATGGCTTCAAACACTGGATTATCACCGGACGGAAGACCTGATACAACAGCAGTACTCATAACTCACAAACCCACACACCATCACCCACTTGTACATACACCTCACACACACGCGCACACACCGTCACACACGCACACACATACACACACCCATTTATGCACATTTATTGCATACCAAAAGAGCTAGCGTGTATCTTTGATTTCTTTTTAAACCATGTTTTTAAGTTAATTTATTGCACAACTTATATAATATGAAATGTACCACAAACGGCGGAAGACACTGGCTCCTGTAACACAGGTTGCTACCTAGCTCAGGAGCCAGGGTTTCAAATAAGCATGTTACACCTGTATTTTGTGTCAATAAAGAATTTATTATTATTATTAAAAACCTCACAGCTAACCGAACCCTACGGCTCGGCTTTTAAACACACACAATACCCCTCATTATACACCAGTTTCATAAACTACTATTCAACTTTTTACTTATTTTTAAAAAGCGTTGCCTAAAATATAATATCATTATCTTCTAAAATTTTGTTCATCACGAGAATCGAACGATGATAAAACCAATCACTTACTATGTCAATCAAGCCACCATAATATCAGAATCATTGAATATTTATAAAAAGCTTTATATTTGATTAATTTGAGGTTTGTACGTCATTACAAACAATCAGGAATGGTTAATTATAAAATATTGTTGTTTTTCATTAATATGATTGTGTTTATTTAATTAATTGATACGCTTTACACAGTCAATAAATATTTATAGATTTTAATTTCGTAGATAAAATATGATAGAACTGTATTTTGATACAAACATTATGCATTTCGCGGAACTTCAAAGACTTGACTTGAAATGAAAATGAAAATTGTAATATTAAAGCCGTGTAGTGTCGGACGTAAAGAATAGTACCATCCCATTTCTTTCCGTAGGTGTCGTAAAGGGCGACTAAGGAACATACTAGAGAATGGGCAGCAGCGTTCTCTATGCATTTTAACACCATACTGCGATCGCCAACCCGCCTGCCGAGCGTGGCGAATATGGCAAACCCCCCATTCGGGGGAGGCATATGTCCAGCAGTGGACGTCTTTCGGCTGAAATGATGATGATGAATATTAAAGCCTGCGTATAAAAATGTGTTTTGTGATTTTATTATAAAAATAAAATATTTGCTAGTCACCAAGGGAGTAGCGGGGTTGACTGCCCAGAGCCAGTTCACGTGAAATTAAGCATTGCCAATCATAGAGACTACATTAAGAGGAGGCTCTCTAAATTGTATGTTAATTTGCATTAATATTCTGTAACAGTCACGCATACAATCAAAATGGAACTCTAGTATATGATTTATTGGATTTTTTTCTTTCCAGGTACAAGACAGTTACGTAATTGTAACATTATCGCTCGATTATATTATGATTTTCGAATAAATAATTAATCGAAAAAATATTTTTCTTTGTGTATATATCTTTTTTTAAATATTATTTAAATGAAATAAAGATTACTCGGCTTTTAAGTCTATAATAAGTATTCACACTAAGAAAATATGGTTTATTATCCAGCCACAAGATATTTTTTCTCTAGATCAATTATTGCATTAGTTATAAATGAAATAAGAATTGCGACTTATAACGCCATTTAGTTCCGTGCTCCAACACGATCAAAGAGCGCACGTGATCTTCAACTTTATTGCTGATGTGTTAGCGTTGCACACAAAGTGGAGTGGCGGGGTGCATGGGGGCGGAGTTCGGAGTTTAGCGTAGAAATTGTGCCTGATCTTAAATCTATTCAGCAACACAACGCTATTAGTCACCATCCCAAATTCATAGCACCTTTAGCCCAAGGTGCGTCAATCACAAGATAGAACAACAAACAAAACAAAACGATTTAGAAACAAAATCCTCGCCTTTGACAAATCCAAACAGATGGTCCTAAACACTTCTACTAAGATGGAAAATTTTCGATTAATAATCTTTTCTTCACATTAAAGGGAGGCGATGAAATAAAGGATTGAGCCGGCGTGAGATTCAATTTGTTACAATCCTTCAGGAAATGCTTTCAAATGAAACATTTTGTGTTCACGAGGAAGTTAAATTGTATTTCTTACAAGAACCTCGTTGGTTGGGCTTGTTTGTATCGGTGGAACTTAACGTAAGCCCCTTTAATACTAAATACATAAATACTTTGTATATATTCTTTCTAACTCGATTTAGAATGTTCTGTTTGAAGTTGCGGAAGAAACGTAATACGTTCTTCATTTATTTTCTCAAGTAAAATAATTGAGTAAATAAATGTAAACTTTGAGCTCCTTAAATTCTGAGTTGAGCTGCACGATTACTGACAAATGCGTGCACTGACTGGACAGATCCACTCAATCTGTGTGGTTCTTTCCCCAAAAGACCATTTCATTCACCACTTTACATGGTATTCACATGATCTGACCAAGATTATAACTGGACTTTAAAAGAGACCTATGAAGTTGTTTCGGCCTTTCTTCTCAGAGTAGTCAGATAGGAAACGCCGACCTCATACAGTAAAAAAAAAAGATTGACGTGTAAAAGTGTTTGTACAAAGCTACTTACAGAAATAAAATCATTCATCATTTATTTCCTTAAACCGTGTTTAAATATCAATAAACAACCTAAGCTTGCAATTTAGCCAATCATCGTTTAGAACCTAAGATAGGTTCTAAACGATTCAGTGAGAACGGTTCAGTGTAAGCGAAGCGTGAAACATTGTAAAATATTTAAATATAATAAGACTAAATCTGCGACCATTTTACTGCGTGTTTGATTAAAATGCGAACACATTTGCGATTCAAATCTTTCTTTTTACTGATCATAAAGAATTCAAATGTTCAAGTTAATATTTTCGACACGTCGGTTGTCGGTGGTGGCGTTTTTTTTATATATTTTTTGTTCATTTTTCCCAACAGGCGCGCGTGATTTATTCCCCTGTACGCTTCATTTTATCCGTTACAAATGTAGTGACATTGAAATTATTAACGCCTATTTAATTATAGCATAATATATGAGCGCCAGACGTAATTTTCTTGTCGTTCTGAAATGATTTATTATTACGTGACACTTTATTTGGGAACACTTAGGTCGTTTGTGGTGATAAGTTAAGTGTTTAACGTTTGTTTTATTGATGTTGAGTAGGGTTTGAATTTGTTGTGGTAATACATGAAATAGATCGATTATATGACTTATTTAATTCAGAGCTAGTAAGAAGTAAAATTATAAACCCCTTGGCAGTGACTTTAACTACCAACCGGGCTGGATACACCTGTATCGATAAACGGAGTCCATCTTCAATCATGCGCCATATGCGGTCACCTGTGCACTTGAAGATCTTAAGACTGCGTCAGCGAACGAAGCGGCTGATTTTTGGGCTAAATATTATTATTAAAATTTTCAAATAAACTTCTTATTAGCCATCATTAAGCTAAGAAGCATTTAAATTCAGCACAAACAACATCATTACTAAATCCCCTCACTAATACCTGACCCCACCAAGTTTGCATTTAACGAACTATTACCACAAACACCCGGACCTATAAAAACATAAGCAACTAATCGTATTTTCATCTTATTTATGCGAAACAGATACCCTTCGTATAATGTTTGTATCGAGAGCAACAAATGCAATACCTCTCAAGCAAGCACGCACTCAGGGGTTATTGCCGCTCCTCCCGCCCCCCCCCGCACTCGCCCCGCACGCCTGTTCGATCGGATGAATATGGCCCGAAGGAAATGATGAGAGTGCCGGCCTGCTATCATCGGGCCTGTCGCGAGGTAATGTCATCCAAACATCATCGTAACGCGGGGCTAGGAAATAAGCGGGTTTTGTAAAACTAGGTAGATACTCAAGGTAATTCTTGTTCTAAAATTGTATGGAGTTGTATCAGTTTACTCTTGAATCTGGTTTATCGCTGTGTAGGTTCCACATACAATATACTGAAATAATGAAAAGACGTGCAATTATCAGCAAAAAATATGCCATTCATTCCCTTTCCCTAGCAACCAATGCGACTGCAAAACTATTATATACTAGCTGTTACCCGTGACTTCATCTGCGTATATTTTGTTTTTTTTTTTTTATTTCATATGGTTTTGAGTTCCGTACCTTCCTTAAAAGAAAAAATCGATACGTTATAATAGGATCACTTCGTTGTCCAACCCTCTGAATGTAAAGATCTTTTTTGTCAGGAAGGCGAGAAGAAATCAAGTTGAAATTAATATCAAATACGTAGGTTTCCGGTCCCTTGGAGCTCCAAAAAAACAAGCGTCTAAGTCAACGCAATAAAAAAATATAGCCATCTAAACGACATTTATTTTGATACTTGCAAATAAATGACAAAACAAAGGGTACTTCCCGTTGACCTAGAATCATGAATTTTGCCAAGAAGCAAGGTCTCACAAACCTTGACCGTGGTGTATAACAATTTATGGGAGAACATTATTTCAACTATAAAGTTAAGTTTGTCCTTGAGATAAATTGATTCCAACTACGGAACTATGTGCGTGGTGCGACACGCACTTGGCCGGTTTTAAATTGAATATCCAGGATGAAAAGGGGCCTATGTTCTTTTCCAGGTCCTTTTTGGGTGGGCAATTATCTAATTACTTCTCCGGCTCTGGTCGGAGCGGGAGGGCGTGTCAGACTCTTACTGACTAGAACGCAACCGTGTTCCTTCAGTATCCCTTTCGGACTTTTCCGCAACCCCGCCAGGCATTGGTTCTAGGGGACGCCGTCAGTTGTGCTGACATCTCTTTGAGGCGCCTACCTATCCGTCAAATTGCATAACGATCGGGTCAGTGGTTTTGGCGTGAAAAGGTTATAGAGACAGTCAGTCGCAGACACAGACGTAGAGTTTCTTGCCATTATTCTAAGGTAGCAATCTTGTTCTAAACTTTGGGCGACCGGGCTCTGCTCGGGTGAAAATAGAGAATGCTCATTTAATAGTATAGAATAGTTCATACTAATTCCATGCAGCTATGATAGTAGGTACTTACTAATTATATGCAGCTATGATAGTAGGTACTTACTAATTCCATGCTGCCATGTCATTATTCTAAGGTTGCAATCTTGTTATAAGCTTTGGGCGACCGGGCTCTGCTCGGGTGAAAATACGTAGAAAATGAACTTTCCTATATGAGACCTAGCTAGATCGATTTTTCGCCCCCGTAAACCCCTACTTTCATCGAAATAGCTAGAGCCGTTTTTGAGAACGTGCTGCTGCGGAGCTTAATTAACAAAGGCCTTCTATAAGTGACAGCTAGACTAGTCAAAATGGCTTTTTATTTACCACAAGATATCCTTCTCGGTATGAAATAAATTTTAGACCACTAACCTAATTTAATAATATAGTAAAAGGTACATTCGGCCTAGTTATTGTTAAATTTGAGCGACTATCAAAACAAACAACCCACGTTAGAACAAAATTACGTTAGAATGAAATGTAATATTTAAAGGTCTTCATAAATATCACATTTGTGTGGCCAAGTGGCCTAGATATAGGTACATATTGTTTTAATAAAATGATTAAATTGACTCTTTAATTCACTGAACAACATTCTGATTTAAAAGAGTGTCCGTGGAGTTTCTTGCCCGTTCTTCTCCATAGGAACCTACTACGCGTTGGAATGGACAACTAGCTTCATATTTCTGACTGAACGACCCCTTGACAATTCAAAAGTGCCTGTTATTGGTTTATTTGAAATAAATGCTTTGAGTTTGAGTTTGAGAGATTGAAATTATAAATGTAAAATTAATCAACTGAATTAATAACTTTATCCTCGATTGCCTCAATGGTCAAGTGGTCGCAAGCGTTAGTACTGAGTGTGAGGTCCTGGGTTTGATTCCCAGGTCGAGCAAAGGATTATTGGGTTTTTCCACCAGAAATTTCTCAGTAGAAGCACGGTGTCTGGGTTTGCCCGGTTGATGGCAATAGGCTCGCCCCCTATTATACGTACATGGGACTTAAACATAACTGTCGAAATGTGTGTGAATTATAAATACTCCTCTGCCTAACCCTTCGGGGCATACAGGCGATATGTTAAAAATAATTTTATTGAGATACCAATTTATACTGTCTTAAAATTAATGTTATTTTATAATTATTACGTAATACTACTATGTACCTCTTCAGTCCCCGCCTATTTAATGGCCCTACCGTGCGGATTCAAGGTAGTGTCTTTTTCATATAAATATGTGTTATTTATTATAACAACATAGTTGGGAAAAGGCTAGGTAGATTGATTTATTTTTGTTGACTCTCCGTATGTCTTTAAGTACAGCTTGCATCCCTTAATTTTGTCTGGAAACTTTTTTTGTGACATTACTATGTAATACAAATACCTACCTCAGTTCATTTGTAACAGAAAAGTGTATTTTATTAGAAAGAAAGAAAGAAAAAAAGAAAAATTGGTTATTGTGCACATACAAAACGCACATATAAAGGCAAAAAAGACATAAAATACACACACATACAAAAGTAGCCAAAGGCCTTGTATTCAACCAAAAGATAAAATTTAAAAAATAAAAACAATGTTGTTCAAGGCCACGGACCAAAGACTATAATTACGTAATTACTCTTAGCCATTAGCACTCTTGTGACATTGGCAAATGACAACAAAAACATATCAAAAGCAAAATACTAATTGCAGAGTTAACCACTTTTGTAACAAATATTAAGAAAAATAATGCTGTGCGTCGCAAGAACAGGTCATTGCTCAGCGAAATGCTGTGAAATTCGGACGAACCCAATGTCAACAGCTCTGGTTTTCAGCAATTACCTATGGAATGACATAATGACGTCCCCCTGCGTGACTTATTAAATCGGGTTAGTGATATTTTTCACTGAAATAAGTGTGATTATACAATATGTAATAAAAATATATTGTATTTTACTAGATATATTATATTTCCATGCAATATTGAAATACGCGAACTATACTTTGGCTACGGCGTATCTTGCTACGAATTCCGTAGCGATTGCTACGAATCTCGTAGCTCTTACTACGGCGGGTTGTTACTGTTTCGCATAAACAAAACTGCGATATTTATTCACCAAATAAACATGGAAACGATTATCTTTTGTATGTATATTTTATAATAATTACATTGTCTGTTAAAATATGAATTGCATAAGTTCACAAGGCAGAAAAAAATGTTTGTATCAATTTGAGTTGAACAATGAAGCATATTTGTAGAACAAGTAAAACAAAAGCATGTTGAATAGTAAAAAACCACACGATATTAAGTGGTTTGTTAATTCGTAAATACGTGCCTCAGAATTACTATAAAACATCTTAAAACTTTCGTTATTATAATACTTCAACTATCTTCAAAGAACATTAATTAATACAACCCTTTAATAAAACACTTTTAATCTCAATACTCATTAGTAGAATTTCAGCAGCCGTTCACAGCTCGCTGAGCACAATATAGAGATGCCTCATAGTATCAAATTAGCGAAGTCTTGCAGCAATAATTAAACGCTCGCAGCCAAAGTGAGGAAACTGCGTTTGACTAGTTCAAATTAAACTAAGTTATAGGGAACAAATTAACTTGTACAAACTATCTGCTGTACCTTTGACAACGTATTAAACCTACTTTTTAGGTTCTATGTAAACTTTCGTTCGTTTATTTTTATATTAAGGTTTAATTTCAGGTTTGAAGATAGTCATCTTGTTATCACTTCATTTGCTAATTATCTGGTAGCTAATAACATTTACTTTTAAATGTACATACTTTATTAAGAGGGACTCGTGGCTAAGTAATAACAACCGTACGGTTCGTTCGATCAAGTTAAGCTACGCTTGCCGCGGTCAGTTCGTGGATGGGTGACCATCTTAACATACCACGAGCCCTCCGTGCCTTGGAAAGCACGTTAATCCGTTGGTGTCGTTATTTGGATTTTTGACAGTCGTTACAGGTCGCCAGAATCCCGAAAATTTGACAACCAGACTTACCATGGGGTATCGTATTACCCAGTTACTGGGTTGTAGAGATAGGCAGTCGCTCCTTGTAAAAAACTGGTATTCAGCTGCATCTGGTTAGACTGGAAGCCGATCCCAACATAGTTGGGAAAAGGCTAGGCAGATTGATTGACTTAATAGTAGTTATCTTGTGCAGCCAGGAAATCATTAAAGGCAGAATCAGATCTGAGGCAATTTTCATGAATTTTCATGTGTTATACATATTATAAATCATTTTACATACTTTTGTGGCAGCATCTACACATTCTACACGCATCAAAGATCTGACGTCATACAAAATCCTTACGTCACACAAATCCTGCATCGCGCAATTAGAGACTACCACGCGATCGACATATATACAAGCTTCCCGAGTTCAGCCATTGGGCAGGTGCCCACCAGACACGACACCCGTCTGGTCGGAGGATCCTCCATTTTCTAATGAGGATGTCTGAACTTTACACCCTGTTCCTCATACCTCTAAACTTTTATAACAGGTATCAATAAGCCTGTAATTTTATTATTTTTAAAGAAGATTCTTCTAACCTTTCACGACTTTTTACATATCGAATTGAAATAACCGTTGACAATTTATGAAGAATAGGCATCAGAGATCCTATAACTACGGGCAACGCAAAATTCATACCACAAGCCGCTTGTAATTCCCAAAAAACTTATCCTCGGCAAAACTATGTACCAGTTTTGCCGTGTTTATGTACATTGAGTATATAAACAAGATACCTGTAATATGTCGTTATCTTAAGTAAAGGTTAGGGTGTAACTGTTTACTGTGTATGGAGTCCAAACCAATTTATATTTTTATAGAGGTATGGTCAGCAGCAAAATTAAGTACCTAAGCATTATAAAAGTATGAAAAATGGTGTATATTTCGTAATGCGCTGGTTATATCGCTACGCAAAGAAAAATAAAAAAACTGGCCAAGTGCGTGTTGGACTACGCACAATGAAGAGTTCCGTAGTTGGAATGGCCCTTTATTGGCCGACACGGTTGGCGCAGTGGCTGACCGATCGACTGCTGCGCAACGTGTCGCGGGTTCGATCCCCGCACGGAACAAATATTTGTATGATCTGCAAGTAGTTGTTCCGGGTCTGGGTGTTAGTGTTTGTGAGTTTCTATGTTTGTAAACGCACCCACGATATAAGAAGAAATTCTTAGTGTGGGGCAACGTTTAAAATAAAAAAAAAGAATTTATTTCAAGAACAAACTTAACATTGTAGTTGAAAAACATTTTCTCCCTTATATTCCAACTGTATAAGTAAGTTTGTTCGCACAATATTGAGAGATTTACTATGTTTTTTTAAGACTACTTCTTATAGGTTTTCCTGTAATCTATGAGTAAAGAACCATTCTCTGTATTTTAAAGTGCAATACCTACGTGGTTAAAATCTATGGAACAGCAGATTTTTTTTTAATAACCAACTAAAAATTTCGAAAAAATCGAAAAAAGAATTTTGAAATTTTTCGTCGGTTATTAGAATCATGTACTGAATCCATATCCATATCAGTTTTCGTGTCGATGTCCCTGCCACTCTGTATATTTGACTTCCTCGTAATAAGCACTTAAATTAGTTATGTCATACGATACAGTGCACAAAGTTTTTTTTTTCTTATTTGTCCCTAAAAGTGACCCCCATATTCAAATTTAATTTATTTACGTTACACGTCCGTGTTTGATTCACAGAAATACATACGTGTATCAAATTTCAACTAAATTGGTCTAGTCGATTCACACTCGAGTGATCCTATAAGGGTTCCGTTTTTTCCTTTTAAGGTACGGTACCCTTTTTTTTTTTTTTTTTTTTGAGGATGGGAAATCATCAAATGACTTCTCCCGCTCTGGGCAGAGCGAGAGGGTGTGTCAGACTTTTACTGACTAAAACCCACCCGTGTTCCTTCCGTTGCCTGTGTGCCGGGGCCGCGTTATCCCTTTCGGACAAACCCGCAACCCCAGCAGGCATTGGTCTTTCGACCCCGTCGGTTGGTGCTGACATCTCTTTGAGGCGCGCGTGGAACACAACGCGCCGTCGACACGGGCCTGATCCTTATCGGACGGCGAGCTGCCCATTGCTCACCGTCCGCAAGCCCGCGCCTACGGTGGCCGGAAGTCGGCTCTCGACTCCCGACGCCCGGGGCGTCTCCTGCGGCGACTAGGGCCGCGAGGGCGTGATGGTACGGAACCCTAAAAGTAATACATCGAGAACAATTGCCTTTAAGTAATATTACAACATCGATATTATTATTTTTTACTTTAGATTGCTAAGAACCGTAATCGTCAGACAGATAAAGTACAGCTCAAATCAGATACACATATGAATATCTGAAGTTATGTCCCTTTAGGGACGTCGAGATAACAATGAGAAATCTTGATTTGTTTTAAAAACATGGTTTCTAAGCAGGTAATACGAAGAACTTCATTAGATCTACATTGTATTGTGTATTCTTTCTATACTTATGTTGCGAACTGTACTAGCTTACAAACATTCAGATCTCGTTTCTTGCTATTAATTCCGTATTTTTCCGGCCTATCTGCCAACCCATCATACCCGCATTAGATTGAATTGGGTCTCATTCCATTCCAACGTACAACGCGTATAGTTTCCATGTTTATTTTTCCAAAAGATAATCATTGGGGTATTTATTAAACGGGTATTTTTTATCATAATATGTAGGCTTAATCAGTATCTTGTGAGGTTATTCAAAATACAAACTAATGCTGAAAATGTAAATATGACTATGTTTTTCTCTTTGGCTTTTGATTCATAAAATAGTAAAAAACTTAAATACATAGCAAAATGGGCGTAAAATAAATTGGTCTTATTTTGTTTCAAAATTACAGAACACAACATTTTATTTTAATTTTACGGCGTTTGTTTTCTTCTGTGAAATTAATTAAGCCTTTTAAGATTGTTAACGCAAAAAAAAAATTGTTGAAATTCGCAGAAAATACATTTTTCTTAAAAAATATTAAACAACGAACTACATACTATATTTCTCTAATTATTTTTTTAATAACTCTTTTTAGTCTAAACACACACAAAAAGCTAACTTTAATTGAGTTTTAAATAAAATTACCTCGTCAACCTACACTGTCTTACAAGACGTAACAAGACGGTTTTTTAATTACGACGTGTCTTCTCTGAAAAAAAAGACTTTTTATTCCAACGATTCTATTAGACCAAAAACAACTCATAATGTAATCCCAACTATCCTAAGTAATATTATAAATGCGAAATGAGTTTATTTGTTTGTTTATTACGCTTTTAGCGATAACAGCTGAACTGGTTTGGCACATGGGTAGATCATAGGACATAGGATACTTGTTATCCCGATATTTCCACAGGATCGAGACAAAATAGCTTCACCCCGCAGTTTCACCCGCATAGGTGAAACTGCGGGGTGAAGCTATTTGAATTATAATCTTATTAGTAGATATCGGATTATAAGCACTATCAAAGTGCCAAAATATGCTTGCAAATTTACACAAAAAAAGTGCGAAATATGCACAAAAAATGTGCGAAATATGCACAAAATATCTGCCTGCCTAGCCTTTTCCCAACTATGTTTAGGTCGGCTTCCAGTCTAACTGGATGCAGCTGAATACTAGTATTTCACATGGAACGACTGCCTATCTGGCCTCCACAACCCAGTAACTGGGTAATACGATACCCCTTGGTAAGACTGGTGTCAGATTTTCGGGCTTCTGACGACTCGTAACGACTGTCAAAGATCCACGAATGACAGCCAGGACCACCGGCTTAACGTGCTTTCCGAGGCACAGAGGATTCTCGGTATGTAAAGATGGTCACCCATCCACTGACCAACCCCGGCAAGCGTAGTTTAACCTGATGGATCGACCAGTGCGGTTGTTGTTACTTAGCCACGAGCTCCACCTTATACGTAAGACGAAATATGCATAAAATATGCACAATAAAAATACTATTTATATATAGAATTAATGTTTATTCTCACAATATATATTAATATTAATATGAGTTGTTATTCTTCTGACAATATAAATATAATTAAATAATTTTCTAGAGCAAACTTGGGACGTTTTTCACTTAATATTATTGTGTAGGCTGAAAATGACCTCACTACGTCAACTGAAGATACTGAACAGAACTGGAAATTTGGCGCCATTTCTGCAGAAACCTCTTCAGGCAGAGTTTGGCCGGTACCGTTGATAAATGCGTTGACTTTCTTTATTTTTTTATAGAACAGCATTTAATTTTAATTTGAATAAGCACAATCAATGAAAAACCGGCCAAGTGCGTGTCGAACTAAGCACAATGAAAGGTTCCTTAGTTGGGATGAATTTATCCCAAGAACAAACTTAACATTGTAGTTGAAAAAGGAGTTCTCCCATACGGAATGTATGGGAGATCATGTTTTTCAAACTGCAAATTTAAGCCGTTTGATTATTTCTCGTTAACCTGTACAGCCTACTTAGCTCTCATAGTTTTCCTTTTAATTTCGTTATATATGCTACTGCTGTGAATTTTTTCACAAGTCCAAGTACAACCATTTAGCTAGAAGGGGGGGGGGGGGGGGGGGGACACTTGACTCCAACAAAAAAAATCAGTTAATAGCTTAATATTTCGCAAACGAATCCCTGAATCCAATAATGGTTTTGACAAACTCACAACAATATTTTTGAAAGACCTTTCTAACGATACCCCACAACATGGGGTAGATGAGGAAAAAAAAAACATCCCCACTTTACGTGGTACCCTAAAAAAAATGTTTTTCTTGATTTTATTTTACCACTTTGTCGGCATGATTAATATGTATACATATGCCAAATTATAGCTTTCTGGTACTAACCGTCTCAGAGCTAAGCCGCGGACAGACAGACGGACAGACAAACAGATGGACATGGCGAAACTATAAGGGTTCCTTGTTTATATGGAACCCTAAAAAGTACTAAAATATGCAATAACACTATAAAAATAGCGTTTCATGCATTTGCATATGCAAACATGCAAATGCATATCATCCGATGTCTACTTATTAGATTCGTCAAAGAAGATTTATCATCGTCATCTGCCGAGCGTTTTCACAACTAGGTTGGGGTCGGCACCCAGTCTAACCGAATGCAGCTGAATACCAGTATTTTACACGGAGAGAATTAATCTTGGACAATGCAATATGGACATGGTGGGCAATGGTGATCCAGTGGTAACGGTGCAGTGGCCTTACGAGTTGTAGGTCACCGTGGGTTCAAACCCAGGTAGGCGCTTTACTTAGTGTAAATAATTTCACGACCACTGCTCTCAAAACGGTGAAGGAAAACATCGTGAGGAAACCGACATATCTTAGAACCAAAAATTTGAAGACATGTGACATCTACCAACCTGCACTGGGCTTTCGTGCCAGCCCACTCCCTATCGTAAAGAGGTGGCCTGGGTCCTAGCAGTGGGAATATTACAGGCTGATTATGCTTATGCCTATGCATGCAATACTGTAAAGTCATCAACGCATAATTTGTAGCAATATTTATTTATTTATTTAAGGCGGAAGCGTCAAGGTAGCCCGCGAAATTCGAATCTTGTTACGTCTTTTGCAATTTGCAGGTCAGTATCATGTTGTAAGTTGATTTAAATATGATTCGCGGCCGTATCAAATCTTTATTTATAGATATGTAATCATAAAAATGATCAATACAACTCTCTAAGTTCGTATAATTCAATTGAATGACTATTTCATGAAATCATGACATTTGACGTTTGTGCTTACTTATGGAGTTGTATTCCTGATTGTAATGATTATAATTATGTAAAGCCATATTTGTTACGGTCGCAAATCATATTTTAATCAACATAAAACCTGACACTGACCTGCGAAATGCAAAAAACTAAAGAAAATTTGAATTTCGGGGGTTACCTTGACGCTTCCGCCTTAAATTAATTAATAAATATTGCTACAAATTATGCGTTGATGACTTTACAGTATTGCATGTGTAGGCATAAGCATAAGCAGTCAAAATTAACCATTTACGCCCCTTAACCATTTATGTACAGCATACATACAGACAAGAAGAAAAGAACACAAAAATACGTACAAAGGTGATTAATAAATAGTGACTTATTTAATTGCCTCGTTTGTCTAGTGGTTGCAAGGGCTACTACCGAGCATGCGGTCCTGGGTTTGATTCCCAGGTTGGACAAAGTGTTATTGGGTTTTTCCATCTGGAATTTCTCAGTAGCAGCCCGGAGTCCAGTTTTGTGCCCGGTTGATGACAATAGGCTGGCTATATTTCATTACATAACTGGCGAAATCTTCTTCCTGTTCTTCTCGTTTGGTTAGTGACAAACCTGGTGTCAGAGTTTTAAAGCCATCCATAGGCCTCTGACTTGACTTCACATGCCGTCGAGATATATCTCTCAGGCATGCAGGTTTTTTTTATTTTTGAGAATGGGAAATCATCAAATGACTTCTCCGCTCTGGGCAGAGCGAGAGGGTGTGTCAGACTTTTACTGACTAAAACCCACCCGTGTTCCTTCCGTTGCCTGTGTGCCGGGGCCGCGATATCCCTTTCGGACAAACCCGCAACCCCAGCAGGCATTGGTCCTTACGGACCCCGTCAGTTGGTGCTGACATCTCTTTGAGGCGCGCGTGGAACACAACGCGCCGTCGACACGGGCCTGGTCCTTATCGGACGGCGAGCTGCCCATTGCTCACCGTCCGCAAGCCCGCGCCTACGGTGGCCGGAAGTCGGCTCTCGACTCCCGACGCCGGCATGCAGGTTACCTCACGATGTTTTCCTTCACTGATTTTGAAGCTAGTGATTATTATACAATACGCACATGAATCCGAAAAGTGAGAGGAGCGTGTCTTGGGTTCGAACTCGGGACCTATAACTTGGTAGTCTGACGGTCATACCACTAGGCTACTGGCGAAATCTGGGTAGACTATATATACACCTCTGCCCAGCTCTTCGGGGGAACAAGGCGTGATGTTATGTGTATGTTATTTGACTTTATTCCTCAATTAACCTTTCACAAAACTAACTGTATAAGCATGGATTACCCATTCTTTTACGGAATCACGGCCATTGGCAAAGTAAACACTAAAAACCTTTA
The DNA here is from genome assembly GCA_947364205.1 of Agrochola lota. NCBI lineage: Eukaryota > Metazoa > Arthropoda > Insecta > Lepidoptera > Noctuidae > Agrochola > Agrochola lota. Next base: position 9,347,572 of record OX376235.1, on the reverse strand, counting down.
TAATTTAATTCGGCAAGTTCGTTGATTCGATTTGATAACACGATTTTATAAGTTACTAATTACTCTCGACGTCATCTCGATTTGAAATTGGAGGATTTGTACTGTTTAGGTATCTTGAGAAAGTTTTCATTAGTTTGTTTCTGTTTTGTTTTGATTTATATTTTATTTTAATTCTTTATAAATGCGAAAGTGATTTGTTTGATACGCTTTTACGCTAAAACGGCTGAACGGATTTGGATGAAATTTAACGAATAGGTAGCCTGAAACCTGGCAAAGGACATAGGCTACTTTTTTCATCTTGGATCAAAGACGAAGTCGCAAGCAACAGCTAGTTATGAGTAATAACAGTAGTACTCGTACATATTATACTTAAACGAAAACAAACCCGTAACTAGGAACTACTCAAGTTTCGATTTAAGCGATAATCTATATTTATACGAATAAATATAGCGAAACTCAAATAGTTTTAACAGTACGCAATTTATCATGTTTTATTATGTAGACACTGGTAAAAATTACCTTCAAAACATCAAAACATTTCAATTCGGAATTCCAAATTGAAACGTTAAATGCCATCGAAAAGTTATTTTATTTTCCTCTTGACCTCCGACCACTCCATAAACGAGAAAGCACAAAGAGATAAAAAACTCAACTCATTTTTATTTAATTTATTTAATTACCTCCCTAAACATCTCGGTCAGAACGTCTCGGTGCCAAAGATAAAAGAAAAAAATACATAAAACAGAACGAGCGCATAAAATTAACATAGAAATGTAGAATAAGTGCGTACGGACAGACAGAACGCCTGACCGGTCAACGCTACGGGCGAAAATCTAGACCAGGGCTGGTAAACCTTTGTTAATCTAGGTAGGTTTGTTTTACGATATTGACTAGACTAATATGACCGCTGCAGTTTATATGCTTTTTGAATATCAACAGGAAAAAATGCACTCCAAACTATAAATAAATATAAATTACCCATTGTGGCACATACAAATATCTCAAAAATTTATAAAACCGTAAATATCAGTTCCGCACTTATTTCTCACTAGCTAATGCCCGGCCAGCGTTGCAATGACATTTTCATATTTTTTTTGTTAGGAACCTTCTCCGGCGCGCACACAACAAGTTACCAAGTTTCATCACAATCAATCCAGCCATTTTCGAGTTTTTGCGAAACTAACACAAGCCAACCGTTGGTATAAAAATAAAGATAATATTGCCTTTGATTTTAATCGTTTTTATACCATTTCAAACACATACAGGCAACAAGTTTAAATAAAATTTATTATTTATTTAATAATGTAAAAGAGCGGAGCCTTCTACTACCTACAGGCATTGTTTGCCTAACACGTTTCAAATGTAATTCTATTTACACAATAAACTATTTTGTATAATTCATTCGGTGATGAACCGTGTTGGTTCATCACCGATGATACCTTTTCAATGAATTTATCCTCAAATGTAGGTAGATAAAGGTATATTTCTAGATTTTTAAACCAAATATAACAATATTTTTAGACACATTCATTATCATCAATGTTTATCATTTGAGTGTTTTTGATAAAATATAACACTACCTAAACAAAATTTTAACAACTAAATACCTACTTAAATTAACCCGCTACCCACAATTCCATGTCGGGTACCATTGGTTCGCCATCCCTGACCTCAACCATTACTGTTAGAAAGGTTCTTTGTAATCCATCTATCTCTAATTAACTATCTCTGGGCAAGCCAACATGCTTTAATTAATTTCCAAACCAACAAACCATAATTACAAATTAGGTCAAAATACGGTCTTACTGATCAAGAGACTGTAAAACGAGTGATAGCAAAACTGTTTTGAATAACATTGACACAACTAAAATAATGCACAATTACTATAAAGGCTCCCGTAAACAAACGCGAAACGAAAGCGCGACTCCTAACAAAAAAAAATCTAATTCTACGGCTACATTGTCGCGATAACGCGAACTACACTTCGCACGCTCTCTCTTGCACTCCACTTGACGTCTCCCGTACAATAGAGAGCGCGTTATCGCGACAATGTAGACATAGTATTAGAAAACCTCTCGATAGAACAATAGGTATGTTGACTGAGAAAAAAAAACTATATAGTCCGTAAGTCAGATAAAAAAGTGGTTACCTATCATAAGTTCGAAAAATATTTAACCGAATTTAATTTCACCTAAAACTTTTCAACTACTATTATTTTTTATTTTTTTTACTTCATCGAAGTCACGTCTGCCACTGTATCATTTGACCTAATAACAATTCGATTTTTTTCATTACTCCGACGTTTCACTTGGTCGAAAAACTTTTTACCAAAGTTACACTTAGCCGAAATAACATTTGTTCGAAGTATTATGTTTCCGAACATTTATTATACCACGAGGTATGGATGGGTGAAGGAAGGATGCATGCTTCAAGCATGCAGCATGCAAGCAGGGATACAGTATGCAAGCAGGCATGCAGCGTGCAAGCAGGCATGCAACATGCAAGCAGGCATCCAGCATGCAAGCAAGCATGCGGCGTGCAAACAAGCATGCAACATGCACGCACGCATGCAACATGCAGCAAGCATTGTTTCTGTCACGGCTCCGGCGCTGCGGGGTTTGGGCGACCCGCGAGCTTATCGTCGCAGATGGTTTTAACGCTCACTACCGCAGCTTCGGCTTCAGCCGCGGCGGCGGGCGTTCAGACCACCTGCTCGTCAGCTCGCGGGTCGCCCCACCCCTCCGCGCCTACGCGGGCTTAAATTACACTCAAGGGGTAGGGCAGACAAGACTACGTGGAGTCGGTTTTGCAGCGATTCGTTTCTGTCACAAAATTTTGTAGCACAACATATTGACTTTTCATGACACTATTTTAATTTGCCAAGGAACCAGCATATTTAATTTTGTGACCAATAATGTTCCGTAAAATGTTTCGGTGTGGTAAAAATATGGCAAATAAATCATTTGGCAAATGAAAAAGTTCAAAAGAGGCTTAAGCCAATAGCAAAAACTTGTTTTGTAAATCAGCGAAATATAGTTCGGTAAAATAATACCTACGACACATGATACTTCGATGAACTAAAAATATGTCAAAAACTATTGACCGACGTCCTTTTTGCTATACGCATCATATAACAAAAAGGACGTCGGTCAATAATTTTCGGTAAAATGAAATTCGAACAAAAAAATTTCGGAAAAGTGATCGGTTCCCTAAAAAAGTATTAGACACGTATTTTTTGCTTTATCATATTAACAAAAAAAGATTTAGATAAAACGCATAAAAGTTCCCCGAGTCGGCTCGCAACGTCACAATTCAGCTCAATGTATTGCCGTAACATGATTTACGTCATAACGCAAAAACATAAAAAAATACGTGTCAAATATTTTTTATTAATCTCTCTGACGGACATAATTTCTTTTTTGTCAACATCCCTGTTACCGGTGTCGCGTCGCGCGACATGTCACGCCAGTCTGCACGAGCCTTTAAGCGAGTACGCAGGGTCAAATTAAATTAGCTAGCCAAACACCCACAGACGTGACGGGTATCGATAAGTAGATATAATAAATAAAAAAGGTAATTTGATGTGAAAACTTCCCAGATGTGATGAATATTTTGTTTTTTCATTTTATCTTTACCAATTTTGTAATTTTTGGTCAGAATTTTATAATTTCTAATTTTATGTAAATGTCAGTTTTTACTGATGTTACCAAATATTCAATATTAGCGCATATTACAAAGTAAGATAGCTTATTTCTCCGATTCATTGTTTTATGCATGTGCTGTTTACCTATAAGTAACGGATGCACTGTTTGTATCAGTGTAATCAATTGTTAGTGAAACTTTTTTTTTTTTTTAGTTTGGGAAATTATAAAATGACTTCTTCCGCTCTGGGCGGAGCAGGAGGGCGTGTCAGACTTTTACTGACTAAAACCCACCCGTGTTCCATCCCTTGCCTGTGTGCCGGGGCCACGATCTCCCTTTCGTACAACTCGCAACCCCGGCAGGATTGTTGGTGAAACAATTTATTTTTATTTTTTATTTTATTGTTTGTAATAATACAATAAAAATATGAAATGAATAAATATCGATGTTTAAACATGATAACTAAAATCTCTTCTTCTTTTTATGGATCTTTGACAGTCGTTACGGGTCCTCAGAAGCCCGAAAGTCTGACAACCAGTCGGACCGGGTAGTCTGAAAGGGTATCGTATTACCCAGTCACTGGGTTGTGGAAGTCAGATAGGCAGTCCCTCCATATAAAATACTGGTATTCAGCTGAATCCTGTTAGACTGGAAGCCCACCCCAACATAGTTGAGAAAAGGCTAGGCAGATTGATTGATTGAAACATGATAACTAAAAATAAACTGATTTCTAAACTCTTACTTCAAGTAATACCTCTAACAACGGTTGTTTATCCATGAAAAAATCATAAATTAAAAAAAAAACATTTTTAGATACCCATCTCGTCTCTGGAGTTTTGCTAGCTGATATAATTTAATCTTGTATAAAAAGGTAGTAGCAAGGCTGCCAGCCCTGGGTTCAAGAAAAAAAAATGGCTTTTATATGAAACTAACTATTTCATATTGAAAATACAAACGTTATAATTAAGCTACATAGTAACTTAGACATCGGATTATTAAACACGTTTCCCAATAATTGCCTTTGACATATAAACGGCAACTGAACTCCTACGATTATGGTAGACAAACATTATTAATAAATATTATATTATTTGATATAACTTTAACTAATGAAGCTTTGTCAAGTGTAATCATTGCTTTACTTTTGCGTCTTAAGTTACAGAGAACCACAAAGCTTGTAAAATGAAATATTCAATGTGATATTGACATTTGAATACTGAATTTGAATTGAGAAGCACGTTAAGCCGTTGGCAGTAGTTACGGGTAGTCAAAATTCTGAAAGTCTGACAACCAACCTAAGTATTGTATTACCCAGTAACTGGGTTGTGGAGTTCAGATAGGCAGACGCTTCATGTAAAATACTGCTATTCAGCAGCATCCATTTAGACTGGAAGCCGACCCTAACATAGGAAAAGGCAAGACAGATCATAAATCAGAATGCTACACTCATTTTGTTGTAAGTAAGTACAAAGCGTACGATTTAATAAAAATAATTAATCAACACTTTGGAATATGCAATAATAATCGAATTGACACCTTGAGCTTTTAAACACTGTTTTTTTTTAAGTAATATTTCTGCAAGAACCAAACTGCCTCTTTGCTAAATTTTCATCAAAATCGATTCAGTAGTTTAGTCGTAAAAACCTTCAAAGTTCTCACTTCCCCTTTTATATTATAATATATTTGTTGGAAATACTTGAGAAACATAGCTTAGAGAGTATTATGAGATGGTGTGGGTAAAGTTATTTTATGTTTATTCATGTTTTAGTACCTTTTGGGAGTAATTAATCTAAGTTGAATGTTACTACCCAGTGAAATAGCATTACGCCCGTCGTGTAACTGGGGTGGGGTTTTGCTATAATTTTTAGTAACTCTCACTAACCGTTATAATTGTACTAACGTATGTGTGATATAATGCCAATTACGAAGGTGAACCTATGTATATTTTTACACAACTATTAGTACTAAAATACACGATTTTAAACATAAAACTCAATTGTTAACTTAACTTATTTTACGTAGAGAAGAATGTCACTTCCAAATTACCTTTCGTGATAGCGTAACCCGTAGTAAGGGTCATAGAAATAGCAAGGTCACTGTAAAAGTCACCGAAGTGGAACAGTTTAGGAAGTTCTCATCAAATCTCGGGCAGAGCCGAGCGGTCGACCTAGTCAAAGAGACGCTTTGATAACATTTGCCGTCGACGAACCGTGAGCTTAATTTGAATAAATCAAATTTGCTGTAATTTAAACTATATCCAGGCGAAATGTACATCTATTGGGATGGCTTAATATTGCCACGTTACCTGGCTAGAAAGGTGCTTAAATGAAGAGAAAGTTAAGTTTCATATTGCTTTACTTAGTTTTCAGTCTTCAATTTGCTTCAGAGGAGCTCGTGGGTAAGTAATAACAGCCGCAGGGATCGATCCATCAGGTTAAGCTAGGCTTATACCAGGGTTGGTCCCGTGGATGGGTGGCCATCTTTACACACCGAGACACTTCCGTGCCTCGGAAAGCACGTTAAGCCGTTGGTCCCGGCTGTCCTTCGTGAATATTTGACAGTCATTACGGGTCCTCAGAAGCCCGAAAGTCTGACAACCAGTCTTACCAAGGGGTATCGTTTTACCCATTTACTGGGTTGTGGAGGTTAGATAGGCAGTCGCTTTATGTAAAATACTAGTATTCAGCTGCATCCGGTGAAACTGGAAGCCGACCTCAACATAGTTGGGAAAAGGCTAGGCGGATTTTGATTTGAGTCCTTATAAATGTATTTTGGATTGTAGTTATCAAAGTTGGTATCTGTCGGGCTTTATTAAACTCGACGTCGTGTATGGATTTTTGTGAAGGTGAAGAAGAAAAGGCATCTGTGCGTGGTTGATAGAGAATTACATTTGATGTAGCAAAGCTACGAGAATAAGTTTGTATGATGAACGAAGTATTAATCTCGAGTAACTTCAAATCTTGAAAGGGATTATACGGAGAACCGGGCTGCGATGTCCCAGGAGGACATTCGGAATAAAGTAAAACTAGTAATTTCCGACGTAGATTAAGTCGGCTGCTTTAGCCGTGGGATTATTTAATAGGGAACAGGGATTATTTATTACGTTTGGGTACAACACACTTCTAAAACCGCCCATTGCGTCACTCTATGTAAAATTTCTACAATATCTGTAATTTGTATGATGTCCCATCAAAGAAGTTCAAGTCTAACCAGTTTCAAAACAAAATCCCGTGAACACGATGACCACATCTGTTACCGGCCCGGTGCTATAGCCGCCGAACGCTGCAAGCAAGAATAGTCCTTACGGTGGTTAGGTATAAACTTTTTCGATGGTACATAATAAAGAGTTGGTAGCTATTCTATTCTATTCTTTCATAAAAATGAATTATTACTATTATGAATAATAATAATAAATACATCAACGCGATCGTCAACAGTAATGATATTAATTGTGTCGATGTGATGTTATCAATTGTTATTGACTAAAAAGGTATTGGCAAAGATTACAACATGATTTATTTATTTGGTTCACCATCAATTGTTACGGTTTACGGTTTAAGACATTTATTTCTCAAAAAGAATACAATTCACTTATCATGAGAAATACAAGTTAATGTTATTACTAAATACATAAACTTATGAAGAACGGTAGGTACTCGTAAATAAGCTTTTAAGTAGTAGATGTACAAAAAGCGTTTTTAGTGAGTAACAAGAAAAAGTAAGTGTACTATTACATATCGTTGCTCGATGGCAAGTCAATAGCAATTATACATTGTTAATAGTAGCAAACTGTGAATACTTTATTATATTGTTAACACTACTAACATCTTGATAAAAATAACGACTTAAAAACTTTGAGCGGTGTAACAATAGGGATGCAAAAAAAAATTTTTTAGTCCGTTTTGGAGATTATTAAAACTGATTGGACCCATATTTTTTCTTTTTTTACGTAATCTAAAAATTACGGCGATACAATGAGTTAAAATGTGCCATGACCTCACGAGTATGTAGATTTTATACTTACTTGTGACGAAGCGACCCCCACTCCCCAACTTAAAATGCGTTTTATCTAATTATTTTGTTATTGATATGATAAAGCAAAAAATACGTGTCTAATATTTTTTTATTATCTGACTGACGGACTGATTAGAATTGCTTTTTTTTTACCCAGGCGTCATCCCTAATACTCAAAGGTAAACACCACTTGAACTAAAATTATCCTAATTTTTAAGCCTAGGTACATGTTCAGTAAAGCAGTATAGTATTCTTAAACATAAAACTGACGCAATATGCTTGTAGGTACTGGTTGTACACCGCTGCTTACCTTTTCGGGAAATACAGGCGTAATGTTATGAAATATTATACTCATAGGTACTTCAGTGCAATCAGGCATTATTTCGTAATATAAAACATGGTTTCGTCAACAACCAAGTTTCACTGACATTCCATTTATCTAGTAGATCCATTTTCCATCACCAAACGAGTTACAGATTGCCGTATCCAATGCATTCACTAAATTCCATTAAAAAAAACAAGTCTTACAAGATAAAAGTTACAAAGTCTTTCGTAACAGTAAAATGGAATCACGTAAAATATGATTTTGTCGAACGTGTCCCGGAATGTACGGAATACACCGGTTGGTACAGGTACCTACCTGCAAGTGAAATGCGCTTTGGAGTCACGTCACACAGTCTGGACCGCGATAACGATTCCCGGGAAAAAATGTAGAAACAATTTATTTTAAGTTAGAAAATGTTACTTGGGTTTATGGATGCGCTTTTTAGGGATTTTATAGAGAATAGATTTGGGGCATTGGGCCGTAGAAGCTATGTTACGTGGGTTGATAGATGCGCTTTTTAGGGATTTTATAGAGAATAGATTTGGGGTATTGGGCCGTAGAAGCTATTTCAAAACACACTTTCCGTTGTAAAATTTAGTTGGAAATAGAACAGGTGCTCGCTATTCCAATGCTTAAAAAAAATAGTTGTCTTTTTATGTATTGCATTGTTTAAGTTGATGATAAGAACATTTTCTGTTTGAGAATCACATTATGCTTCCGTCAATAGGGACTAACGTGCTTTGCCATTTTATGAGTAAAATAGTAGATAATGCCGCAGCCATCTGGTTAAATTAGCCAGCTAATTGAACGCCTAGGCAGTTCATCCAATTGGATGCCTAGGCCGATAGTTAAATAAACTAGAATCATTCAACGTTTAACGCCTTGGCGTATTGAAAGTCAGCCCTTTGAAAATGACTGACCAATACTCAGCCAGGTGATTCAAATGGTGAAAAAAAATTCTGCGAGCAACTTGGAAAAACGCTCTCTTGGCTCAGGTCAACTAAGGCTAACCTAACCTATTTCACCCAGTTTAAATAAATGACTACACGACATTCAGCCATCTGGTTAAACGTTGCGCTCAATGACTTGATTCGTTGTCCTTCAGCTATTAACGTTCGCAGTCGCATCTCATTCGCAATCTGTCAAAAACACAATCTATTTAGCAACACTTTTGACAAGTTTGACAGATTGCGACTAGAATGTGAACGTATTTTAAGTACGAAAATTGGCCTTCTGATGGCTGCGATAGTTACACGACACAAACGGAACACAAACGTTTGTGACGAGGGACATGATTTCTGTGACGTTCACGCAAAGACTTTGTTATGTCCAAACTGTATGATTTGTTACAAAAATAACAATACTTCGCATCTTGTACACACAAACTAATTATTTAGCAGGACTTTTTAGATGCCGATTATTTAGAAAGAAAGAAAGAAAATACGTTTATTTGCGGTACATTTCGACGAAATGATCGGCACTTGAAGTTAATCTACCATTAATGTTGAATAAAAAAATATTGAGAACAAGCTGACCCGACAGACATTGTCCTGTACAAGTTTCAATAATTCATATAAAATTCCCATAGAAAATGAATTTTCAGTTTTCCCGAATTTTCCCATCTTCCCGGATTTTTTTTCAACTCGAACATTAACAACAATTTGCCAAGTCGGTCCAGCCGTTCTGAAGTGATGCGCTTACCAACGAACAGCATTCATTTCATTTTGATTATTATTATTATTAGTTTTTAACTATTCTCAGGACCCTGGGGTCCCATACCTTTGGAAGGCGTACGAGGGACCGAAGCCAACTCGTAGAGGCCCGTTAGACGTTTTTAATTAAATGAGGCACCAACCGACGATTATCCCTGTATGTACTATGCAAGTGCACCCAAGGACAACCCCCGGTTTGTGTAGGATTATTGCAAGATATGGAAACAAAGATATTGGACTATAGGTTTGGGTGGCTAAAGTGGACTGGTGACCTGGAACTTTGCAAGGACTATGGACCCTGCCTGCTATTATTATTATAGGTTACGACTTAAAGGAAAACCTGCACTCTGCGTACCACACTTGTAACCACAAACTGAGAGTTTTCAAGGATATTGCTAATCCATTGCTTCATAGGTATGAAAAGTACGTCTGCTCAACAACTTAAATAACGCAATGAATGTGGGTGAACTGTCAAAATGAAACCCATTGCGACCAATTGTTAGTGTAAGTGTCTCACAATTAACCTGCTGATACTATATGTGTTGGCAATCTAACGTTTGTTTTAGAAAGCAGGCACAATACTGTTAGCACGTTGCTCATATATTTACAGAATAATCACATGGTATTTTTTACAAACATCAGATAGTTTACTGATCTACTTTGAAATTCTTAAAACTGTCTTTCAAATTACAATTTTAAAGAGTTTTATATTAATAAATTTTTGAAAAAGAATTTATCTACTTATCATTCATGTCAACACCCTTAAATACTTAGTTCCACCAGTAATACAATCTTACAAGTGTGAAAAGAGAACATTAACTAACTTTAGGACTCAAAAGAAAAATACTTGAAAGATAAAAAAAACAGAAGAATCCGCACTGATTGAATTGTACAGCTGTTGGAAGTCCTTGACGAAATTATTTCTATTGGAACATTTTGTTCGGCGACAAAGTTAAATTGGATTTCTTATGGTGGAAGTGTCTCATGAAAGTGGCAACGGAGCGGTTGGTTTTATTCAGCTCGGGATGTTTTAGATGTATTATGACAATAGGCTTTTTTTACTGTCCAATGTCGACTGTCAGACTTCGGCTTATATCTGACGTCATGTTTTCTTCGGTCAATTTTCTAAGCTTCCGAATCCTCAGAATTGTTTACTTGGCTTTGTCAAGTATAAGTTCTTATGTTTGACGGGATTTGGAATATCTTTTCTTAGTACAAAAATAGAACAGATTTTTGAAAGCTCTGTTGGTGGAAAGTCTGAGTGATTGGGTTTCTAAGAATCGTGATTTCGAAAGACATAAAATGATTTACTTATCGATTTTTATACAAGCATGGAACTTATAATTCTATGGTCTTATAGTTTCGGAGGTATAGAGCAAAACTTGAGCCAGTTAGTGGTCAGTAATTTAATGAAAGTTTTTTTTTCCTTTTTTTAAAGAGCGCAGAAGTGGTATAGGTATCACAGCCATTTATTTAATACAATGTATTAACTAACAACTCGTTGGTCTTGATGTTCCAAGCGCTACTATCGAGCATGAGGTCCTGGGTTCGATTCCCGAGTCGGGCATAATGTTATTGGGTTTTTCCATCTGGAATTGCTCAGTAGCAGCCCGGAGTCTGGATTTGTGCCCGATTGATGGCAATAGGCTCGCCCCCTATTACATGGGACTTAAACATAACTGGCGAAATGTGGGTGTACTATAGGCACACCTCTGCCTAACCCTTCGGGGAATCCAGGCGTGGTGATATGTTACTTATTAGTGTCTGAAGAATCTTTATTCTAGAAAAGTATAAATGCCGCTCATAATGTCAAGAGAATGGGCACCGAAGAGTTTCTGTGCTAAAGTAACAATTACAAATCCGTTTTTACAAATTATTTTCATGATTTTATTTTGACTCCATATCATGTTCATATCAGCCAAAAGACGTCCACTGCTGAACATAGCCTCCCTCAAGCACCTCCCGCATCCAGCGGATGCCAGCGGCCTTCAAGGTCATCGGTCCATCTTGTGGGAGGCCTTCTTCGTCTTCCGGTATGCGGTCGCCACTCCAGAACCTTTCAGCTCCATCGGCCGGCTGCTCTACGAGCAATGTGTCCTTAAATGTGTCGTTTTGTTCCTTGCCCATTGTCACTTAAGTTTGGCAATCCTTTGGGCTATGTGGATTACCTTGGTTCTCCTACGGATCTCTTCATTTCTGATTCGATCACGTAAGGAAACTCCAACCATAGCCCTCATATCATAGTTGCGACAAACAAATACGCGACAAATGTTAGGGCGACAGTACGATATGTCGACCATCAGTGGTATGACAGCACATCAGCTCGACGTACGTTAGTGCGACTGATTGCTACTCGACAAATGACAGGACGACGGAACTTTTGATCTACGAACGATAGCGCAAAAAAACTTTCGCTCGACAAACTAAAGCGCGACAATCGTTTATATTTTGTGGCAGATTTTTTTTTAAACAATGTTGTTTATTTGTACTAAGTATCCGCACGCTACCAGCAGTCCTACGGCCAGATCTACAAGACCTGCTACTCTGTGGAGCCTGATCTGACAGGCCACTACGTCTGCCACGTGCTGCCAAGGACTGTACTTTTCTTATCATACCCTGGTGTGTGCGAGTGCTCAGACAGTCAGTGACTTACCTACAACCTAGCCGAGTAGAAACAGCAGGTAGGAGTATACCTGCTGGTTACAATTATCTCTCTACACAACTTAACAGTTGACGGCTTACGGAGTCTACTTGGCACTGTAACGGCTTGGACTTTGCAGGTGGACTTTGCAAGTGGACTGCACAGGCCGTGAACTGATAGGTTGTGTGGCGAGGTTAGTGAAACTAGCAGGTTAGGTTAATACATATAATTAAATATGTAGAAATAACACGGCTAGGTCACGAGTAAAGGTCACAGTCTGTACTGAGCACTCGCCCACACTTAGGATAAAGGGTAACGTCCTTGGTAGCACGTGGCAGACGTGGTGACCTGTCAGCACAGGCTCCGCAAAGTAGCAACAACATATAGAAACGTTTGTCGCGCTTTAGTTCTTCGAGCGAAAGTAGTGTCGCGCTTTCGTTCGTCGATCAATAGTTCCGTCGTTCTGTCATTTGTCGAGAAAACAATCAGTCGCAATAACGTACGTCGAGCTGATGTGCTGTCGCACCACTAATGGTCGACATATCGTGCTATCGCTCTAACATTTGTCGCGTATTTGTTTGTCGCAACTATGATACGGAGTCTTTTATTTTCATCGAATTTTCGTCGCTGTCCAGTAAGAATAATTAATGAAAAATTTGGATTGCCAAATTTATGATAGTATCTACAATAAAAAAGAAAATCAAAAGCAAAAAATCTTTCAAACAAACTAAAATACAACGTCACATTAAATTCATAATAAAAAATAATATTGCAATCCAACACAGAAATTATGACACTACAACTTGTATCGAAACCCCTACTTTTTTAATTTAGCTAACTGGTGACAATGTAATTGTGCATTGTCTTGGGACGATATAAAGGCTTGGATACACTCTGCACACAGAACGGACGTGGGACAAATATACATACAAATATAGCCATGATTGCGCTTGTGAGTTCTCGGGTCAAAGTGTGAGGGATCGCCTTACTTGTGATGCGGTCACTTCAAGGAATGGAGAGCACTTTGAACGTACGCGTTTGTATTTACACAAGGTGAACACTGAATGTAGGTATGCGTTAGATATCTAGGTCATAGGTCTATGTCTACTTTGAGACCTACAAACTGTAATGCAGAAATATACTTTAATTTAAATAGATATCCATACTTCTTTTTCAATTTAATCCAGCAATGAAGTCTAGCGACATAGTAAGACTTAAAAAAACCCGTGGTCTCTCCGCGACTATTATTCCATAAAACGACTTTGATACCCTTTTTCGTAAATCTGTATAACACTGAATCTATATAAAAATTAATCCCTATTTCCCTTGGTCACGGCATCACGCGTGAACGGCTGGACCAATTTCGCAATTTTTTTTTTTTGTTGCCTTCGTTGTTATCAGGAGAAGGTTCTTAGTATAGGGAGTTAGGTAGGTATGCAAGTAGGTATGTAGGTACGATAGGTAGGTAGGTATGTAGGTAGGGTAGGTAGGTAGGTAGGTAGGGAAGGTAGGTAGAGTAGGTAGGTAGGTATGTAGGTAGGTAAAGTAGGTAGGTAGGTAGGTAGGTACGTAGGTAAATAGGGTAGGGTAGGTAGGTAGGTAGGTAGGGTAGGTAGGTAAGTGCACCGTAGATAAGTACTTAGTGCTACGCATGAGAAGCCGGGGCGGGCAGCTAGTTCAAAATTAATCTTAAGAAAATCTCTACAAACAATTTTTTCCTTGCGCTACAAGCGTACATATGAACCTCTACCACATGTAACAAGTGATGTTGCATGCCCAAGCCTCAAGCCTTAGTATCTACGATACAAATGCCCGCCAGTGTGCACCAGCCGCAGCGAGTAATTTTTCTTTAGCAGCGAGCTCTTAGCTCAGAATCACGTAAAGTATGAATTCACTGAAGCACGCGCAGACTCCTGGACTATTCACTATTTTTACGACTTCGCTTTACGTGCTCGTCTGAGAAGCAAGTTATTCGTTTAGACTCAACAAAATACGATCCTCATTATTGTGAGCTACATGTTTTAGGTATGTTTGAAAGTTTTATTTATGGTAGTTTGCAAGCATGGCTTCCTTAATCTATAGTCTGTTGCACACCGCGTCTTTGACTTGTTCACACTCCAAATCTTCTTATGTTATTTCAGGCATCGAAGCCTAATAAATCATTACTACAGTAATGATTGATTGAGAGTATGACTCACTTTCGCTGTCGGTATTTCTACATGAAACGCAGAAACTTTAAGTTATGAATTAATCAATATTTTCAATTAACGTTTGTGCGAAATATACATTTAGTTAATAACAATATTATCTCAAACCAATACCATTATTAACTCATTAGAATTACGAACAAATTACAGACAACTTTGTTTGAAGTCGATGCGACATCCACATTTAAAGTCGCCCGGTGCCCTAAGTGACATAAACGGAATTTAAAACGGGTAGGAACGAAATTTAATCAAAAATTTTAAAATTAAGCTCCAGTAAAACGAACCGACATAGACGGAGAAGTAATTAAAAGTTGAAGCATTTCGCTGACGTTTATTTAATTCCCCTCAATAGTCGAACAAATAAAGTACAGGGTCAGCGCATATGTAGAGCAAAGGGAGCGAATCGTTCAATAAATTGTTCTACAACTTCCTACAAAGCAGCCAAATTCAAACATTTCGTTGCTTGCTTTGCATAACGAGTAAATACATTAGAAACAAAAGTCATTCGTGAGATTCCATTTCAGAAATTCTAATTAAATTACGAGCTCACAGGGCTGATACACAACTACAGACACCCTTTATCTAAAGTTGCAGAGTTATTTCGACAAATCTGAAGTATTTGTTGGAAAGTCAACCGGATTGTATTAATGCTGGGACATGCGCTGAATTTATAGGATTATACTGTACATATTTTGGTCTAAACTAACGACGAAAGTTTGCTTGTTATTTCGCAATTTACATACCGAGTGCTCAATGAATCTGGAAAAGAGAAAATATTTATAAATATTTATCGATGGAAACATTTGAATGATCCGCCCACCGCACACTTAACCCTAGCAATAACTGCGACCATACAATTTCCTTATAGACATTCGCCAGCACATATTGGCACATCACAACAACCGTTAACACGCCCCATTGTAGTTGATTCCGCACAATCGTGGCGGCCCTTAGTCACTCGTCCAGTCTGGATGTGGTAGGCACTCGAACCGGGTCAGATGGGCAAGCGATAGGGCACGACTCCGGCCGCGCCTGCACTATGACACTCCGTTAAGGAAGATGGATGTTTCTGACGAATATCACTGCACTTAGTATAATTTTGTATAGGTATCATGTAATTAGAAGTGGAGGTAAAACGAGAGTTTTAACTTCTATATTAGTAATTTGTGGAGAAATTATATGAAAATACACGGGGCGCCCTCGAATAAGTCGACTTAAACACAAACTTTTCGAAAATTATAAATTGTTGCGAGCCCCGTTGATTAGTTAAAGACAGGAACAATTTGCGCAATAGACAACTCATTTTACGTAAACATCATGACCCCTGATCAAATTGCCTCCCAAACTGAGGGACAAGTTTGTCCTTAGCAATTTCGATCTTCTCATCTTCACCTGCGTTGTTCTTTAATTATCGCAGGTCCGCATTAAAAATTCAAAACAAGAAGTCCCTCCCATTTCCTGTAAATAAATTTAGTCTGTTTTCAAGCAAGAGTCGAGAAACTTTCACTAATTGGCTACATAACAAATTGGCAGCGTAAGTTAAACATTGCTCTGCATCTTCGCTGGGTTTGCTTGACACGGCACACGATGATAATTTATCGTTCTCACAAATGTTTTCCAAATATTTGAGTTTGGTTTTAAAGTTATCATCGCGACAAAGCCTCGCCACTGAAGGGTTGAATCCGAAGGACCGAAATCTGTTAACAGTTATACATTTTATGACGAGATTTCGCAAATGCCTTCCAAATTGTGTCGTATAATTACATAATCATTTTAAATTCTATGAAATAATATTTGAGATTGAATCCGTTGACAAAATAGCTTAAATATTTAGACGCATTTATAAGTCGTTGATTGCCTATGTATGCGTATAACTTTGAATTTACAATGATGACAAATCCAATATTTTGTAGGTATTCTGTGAACAAATTTGGCTTATTTTTCCTCAACAAAATAGTTGTCGGTTCGGCTCGTTTTATTGAATCTGGTGAAGTTTAATTCCTAAATAAATCGTTCAGAAGCGAGAAAAATTAGGTTGAGAGCTTCGGCCTGGTGACCAATTTAAATTCAAGAGTGTTTGTGTAGTAAACGGGAGATTCAGTGCACATTTTACTGGCTCGCTTTGTTCCAACATGCCGTTGTAAGGATTGGTTCACTTAATTTTTTATCTCCGAGCACAATGCAGAGTTTTTTATGGACTTGGTACTGAAATCAAATGCTTTTGTTTTCTTTTCTAATGTTTGTAAAAAAATTACAACTTAATTACGAAATAAGTTGTAATTTATGTTTCAAGTTGATATTTACGGACACAGACAAAAAGCTAGCTCTTAATTACATTATTTATAAACAGTAATAACTAGTTCTCTTGCGAGATTCTTAAATCAAAACGCAATACGATAAGAAAAAGATGGTCCTTCACGTAGAACTTGGTAAATTGATGCCTTACTAACTTTTACGCGAAAATTGCTTTTTCGAGAAATTCACGTAATACATTGAAAATTACGATTTAATGCGTTTTCGAATTAGCAAGTTTTGGCCAAAGATAATTAACTTGTAGATGTCCATTACTTGATAAGCTCCTCCAAGTTTTCGAACTCGAATCCGACGACTAAAAAGCCGATAACAGACTGTCACGTGTAAAAAAAGTTAATCTAACATTCGATTCGAAAGATAATTCGTTCGGCAATTAATTCGAACGGACGCCTCTTTTGGACTGCAGTAAAATTTAAAATTCGCTCAGTGTCCAGACTTGCAAAAACAGCAGAAATGCAATGAATTCCCACTGGTGGCACATTAAATGGTCAAGTGTGAGTACTGCGAATGATTTTATCCTTCTAATGAAGAAGAAGCAAGAATTTCGTTGTTAGAAGTACATTTTTCAAGTTTTAATTTAGATTTATATATGTATTTATAACTTTTATAATTAATTATATTTTATAAGGCTTTTTAAATTAGCTTAAGATACAGTTATTAGAGACTTTTTATTTCGCATTATAATATTAATTTTGTTTATCTCGCGCGACAGGATCATTTTATTAAAAGCCAACAAACAAACGGACTTATCTATCGTTCTACGTAAATCTCGCGTCTACAATCTTAAAATTCGTAGAATAAGTCCGAAAGATAGAAATCTGAAACCGTCTTAGATAAAACTATATTATTTGTCAAGTTGGATTTTACATTTTATTTTTAATAATTTTATCGTCAGAGCCAATAAAGTGTACATCAGTCAACAGTTAAAAGGATTACGATGTCCATCATGAAAATTGAATAGAGTGAGTATTTTTCTTAGTCTCGTAGTAGACAAACTAAATAAATTGATAATTTTTTATGAGCTCGTGACTAAGTAATAACAGCCGCACGGGTCGATCCATCAGGTTAAACTACGCTTGCCGGGGTTGGTCTGTGGATGGGTGACCATCTTAACATATCGAGATTCCTCCGTGCCTCAGTTCAAGTTCAGTTTTCGAGTTCAAAGGTGGCTCCTCAATTCAGATCGTCAGGATTGAGGAGCTACCTCTACCGTCCTATTACTTTTTAAGGGTTTTACTACAAATTCCAGGATTCGGCCTATAAAATCGGCTAATTTACTACTAAATATTGGTAGTACCCACGTTCAAATATGGCTCCTCAATCCATACGGACGCCAACATCTAACCTACTTGTCTTATTGTCGATGATTGATAACAGTCGAATGTTCTGCTAAATAGAACTTTATAGCCCTCGTTCCAGTTCTAAACTTGTAGGTATCATTTTGGGTATGAGAGAATTTTATTGTAAAAGCATCTAGGTATCCTAGCAAAAAATATTATTTTTTTGTTTTACTGTTGGATAGTTCATGAATGATAGTGATTAAATAACTTACCTATATCGTACCAACGTATCCTGTTTATAACTTAAAAAGTCAGCAGACCCAAGCTTACGAATATTTATATACTTTTTTGCAACTTCCCTCTGAACTTCACCTACCAACACAATACACAACGTAATTACGTGCATACCATTGTTATCTGTATACCAAACAGCTGTCTCAGCATCCCCCGACGTTATCTTTCTCCCAAGATATACGCGGGCCTATCCCTCGAGAAAAATCGGGGGCCCTGTCAGTGTGGCATGGGGGGACCATTTCTCACTCAAGCAACGCGACGCCACGGCCACGCGGGGCGTATTACACATGTGTAGACACGGCTTAACTTGCCCGATGTTCATTATAGTCGTTTACTATAATTCGGTTCATCAATTCTGGGAACTGAAGGCGGATTGAAGTGGTCGAAAGGGGGCAGGTATCTATCGGGGGATTTTAATTGGATATCCTTGTTGTACGGGGGCATACAACAAGGTGTAGTAACTAGTAGATATTTAGATTTGATTCTTAGTACTGGTAATTTTGATATGTAGCAGAACATTCGGTAAGGTTTCAATTTCGAGGAAGTATGGTACAGTGGGCTCCTGAGAACCTCACCCCCTAGCAATGTAAAAAACAATGCAAAGGGGGTGAGGTTTCTCTGGAGCCCAGTGAAGAAACGAGCTTAAAAGCAACAAACTTATTGATCGTAATCTTAGATTTATTTCCCAATACTATAGTTTTTCTTAAGGTTATTCTCATGGTCTCATCTATCAACCTGGTTCTTGGAAAAATATAAAATTAACACAAGACAAATCTCGCCCCCTGTTACATGGGATTTAAACATAACTTGCGAAATATGGGTGTACCTACTAGAGGTACATTTCTGCCTAAGCTTTCGGGAAATACTGCCGGGATGTAATGTTTACTTAACCGGCTCAGCATGTCATTATCCAATTATTTGAATTTATATTATTCACTAGCTTTTGCCAGCGGCTTCGCCCGCGTGGATGTAGAAAATAATCCCACGGGAATGTACTACTGGGATAAAAGTATCCTATGTGTTAATCCAGGTTATAAGTCAAAGTCAAAGTCAAACAATTTATTTCAATTAGGCACATAAAAGGCACTTATGAACGTCAAGTTTACAAAAAATAGAAATGATTCTAGTCGCCCCTTCCAAAAGGTAGTTTTCGTATGGAGAAGAATGGGCAAGAAACTCCACCGTTACTCTTTTAAAATGTTTTTACAATATTTTGCATACATTAATTATATAATTATATGTGAAGACGATGCATCTAGAATAAGATTACTATACTGCGATAGGTAAAAAAGAATGAAAAATAAAGCAATTACAGATAAATTAAATATGTGACAGATACATGGTGCTCACATATTTACAAACATTGTAAAATTATACGATATTCCTAACATTTTAACAAGTAATACTAATAAGTCAGTGTGTGAGTTTATATATATATATATATTATATATATATATATATAAACTCTGTGAGCCGAATTTTATCCAAATCCGTTCAGGCGTTTTTTCGTGATTGAGTAACAAACATACAAACTTTCCCATTTATAATATATTATTATAAAATAAATAAAAATAATAAATAAATATAAATAAATAATTAATAATATATATTATATTATATAATATATACTATAGAAGGAAGATACAATTAAAAGCATGATAATTTGTACAAAATTAATTCTAAATAGAAAATAGTTTGTTTACATTTATTTTGTAGACAAGAGAGTCAACTTAGCCTAGACTGTTGAGATACTTTAGGCACATAGTTTGAAGGTTAGAGCGACTGACTCACTGAGGTTCGTGCCTTATCGCGAAACACAAGCACCAAGCTGATATTTCGCCTATTATTATATGTCCTAGGTAATTTATTAACCCTCTCTTAAAATTAAAAATTTCAGCATGAAACGTAAAGCGAAAGATTATTTGTAATCATTATTTTTTCGAATTTGGACTTGGACCTCTATCTAGGAAATAAAGGGAAAAATTTAATAATCAAGAGGCAGGGCAAATTAACCCTTTCATAAAAAAAACAAATAAACTCAATTGGAACGCAGGATTTTTTACAGAATTTATATTTTTAGGGTTCCGTACCTCAAAACGAAAAAACGGAACGTTTATAGGATCACTTCGTTGTCCGTCTGTCTGTCAGTCTGTCTGTATATCACTCTGTCAAGACCCCTTTCCTCAGCAATGCGTGGAGGTATCAAGTTGAACTTAATATCAAATACGTAGGTTTACGGTCCCTTAGAACTCTAAAAAAATCAAGCTTCTAATTCAACGCAATAAAAAAATACGGCCACTTATGCGCCATATTCTGATACTTGCAAATAAATCAAAACCCACAGGGAACTTTCCGTTGACCTAAAATTATGAAATTTTGCAGGAAGCAAGGTCTCACAGCACAAATAAAGGAAAAAGTCCGAAAATCGTTAATTTGTAGTTTTATCTATTTTGCCATTAAAATCTTACATTTGCAGTTAGAGAATTGACCGTCTCGTATATTAACGTATGGGAGAACATGTATTTCAATTACAAAATAAAGTTTGTTTCTGGGATAAATTCCAACATCCCAACTACGGAACTCTTTATTCTGCGTGGTCCGTCACGCACATGCCGGTTTTATTTTATAACAAACTGGCGAAATGTGGGTGTACTATATGTACAACTCTGCCTAACCCTTCAGGGAAAACAGCCGCGATATTATGTTATGTGGATACATAACACATAACATAATATCTCGCCAGAGAGGCAGAGGTGTTCATATAGCATTAACTACGCCTAAAAAACTAGCTAGGACGCGAGATTCAATTTTGTTTATTGTTTAGTTTTTTTTTTCTGATTATCCGTAAATTAAAAAAAAAAAATTTTTGTAACAGACTGTATTACACTTTTTTGAAATAAATAAATAATTATTATTTTCCTTTATTTCATATTTATTTATTTATTTATCATAATCACACCAACAACACAGTCACTTACAATTCAAATTAAATAACATCTAAAATTAACATTTCAGTAACCATGCAAATGACAGGTATGCATGACATTCACATATGAAAATTAGAGACAAAGGAGAACAATATAAAATGTGTCTAGTAGACATAAATCTAATAATCTAATAATATCTATCATAAACACTACAAAACAAACCAATTTGAGCTAGATAGACGGGCACTCATCACACTGTTTAAATAAGGAGCGCCTGTATGAAGCGAAAGTCATGAAGAAAATAGTAGAAGTATACTCGTATATACATATACATATAAATTATATTTTTAAATATTAGAATAAAAGAATATCAAAACATTTAAAAATATATAAAATAGTACCCCACCGATATCGGGAATAGGGTCCAAGCTACCGGTGGTCAGAGTTCCGGAGAGAGGAAAAAATATTATTATTATTATCTGAAGCCTCCGGATCCACGTTGAAATTTCATAAAATCGGGAAAAAAAATCATTTGTCAAAACATTATTAGGAACATTGAATATACATAGTTTAAAGAGTTATTGGTGGTAATAAAACACAAGTATAAAGAATAGACTTAGTTATTGAATGATAAAAAAAAACGGAAATAAAAACAAAATACACGTGCACAAGAACCCACACTCTGAAAGTTATAAGGCTGATAATCTTTCAACAAGCTTACAAACCGTAATCTGTTAGGTATCATCATTCCACTTTATACGTATAATCTCTAAGTCGCTTTCTACGATAGCCTTTATAAGAGATGGGATAGCCTACTGTGGGGCTTAGCTCAGAAGGGTGGTTATTGCTTTACTTTGCTGACGAGTAGTCGCCACTGTCAGGTCACTAAGCTTGTGGTTCTACGTCATGCCTAGATACTTCCAACACATACCATTCAGACTTAAGTAGGTACGTACTTCTGGGTTCACGTCCAACCTTAAGGTGGGTACATACATACCTACATGCGAGACTCAAAATATTTGTCACGATCAATGTAGAATTTTACGTTACGAAGGTTCTTATGCAAACTACACTTCAAAAGGAAAGGATTAAATACGATTAACGCGATTAAATACAGGAATTGAATATTTACATACCCTTTCTAGGTACTCGCGCCAACAAAACGCCACAAGTATGTGAAAAATAAATTCAAAAAACCAAATGGAGAAAATAATATAATGTTTAATTTAGTTAGTCGTATTTTCTCTAACGAACGTGTTTACATAAAATTAAACAAGCAATCCCCAAATATACATAAGTCAAAAAGGTTTTTTCGATGTTGCCAAGCGGGTTTGAACACATTTTGATTAAAATTTCATCAAACTTCGTCCTGTAATATTTTCTGTATACAGGGGGTGTGCAAAAATCACAAACCCCGCCCGCGCCGTAAGCCGGCCGCAGCGGCGCGTACGCGCAAACAAACAAATTTAATTACCTACACGGCGAGGTAGCCGCCTGGTATTGAAATTCGTATCAAACAATATTGTGACCCGCATGACAGTAATAACTGAACATTTCAATTTCCAATTAAACGTCCATATATTACTGCACAAAACGATGAGCGATTCGCCGATAGAAATAGACATGATTGTTAATCCAAAAGGGAATTTTTGATATAATCCATGTCATGACAAATTGCTAATTTAATTATTTAACGCCGACTGTCTTATTTCGAACGGGTTGCAGGCCGATTCCGTGTTCTGATAGAATGTGAAATGAGCCGTGACACCTAGAGGGGAACAGCTATATCACTGTTCTGAAGTATTAGCGCACTTCCGGAATAGTCATGACGTGCTGTAATAAATGGGTGAAGTTACGCACACTCCGCGAAAACATCGCTTCGTAACAGGTCTTTCTAAATTTTCGTGTGTAAATTTAGAGGCGCAAATAGGGCTTTTCAAAGTGAATTGCGAGTAGATTATAGACTTTAGCGATACGATATTAGCCTTAAGGTTTTTGAGAATAGGATACAATAACGTTTATTGAATAGAATAACGTTTATTGTCACCAGTATTACAGCTCCTAGTAGTGGTACATACACAAAACTATAATACTAGCTTTTAATTTTCTTGTGAATATTTGTAACCGTGAATAAAAAAATAAAATAAACGAATGCTTGGATTTTAAAACCAACGCACATATTAGTAAATCTTATTAAAATATACATCAGATTTTATTTTCACGGTTTATAAAGCTGTATTCGCTAAGAAAAACCTACATTGAAAATGAGCCCTGCGCGAGGGATCCCGACTATATGCGATATATGCGACTAGGTGAACCCTCCAGGAGGGCTCCCGGCACTGAACGTGTAAAAACGACAGTCAACGACCTTAGGTAGTTTATTTACTTGAAATATCAGTTTAAAAATATGTTTTTTTTGTGTAAACTTCCCAGACGTCTTGGGTATCGATATAAAACTCAATTAACAAATGAAAAGTTTTCTTTAACTCATACTTCTAGTAACTCCAATACAAGCGGACGTTATCCCCAAAAAGAAAATTCATAAAAAAAAAACATTTTATTTTATCGTGCTTAGATAATTGATACTGATAACGTTTGCGTAGTTTCGCTAGATAAGTTAATTTGACTCTGTATTTCTGTTAAAACTAAGGATTTTACATCAAAACAGCGAATATTAAATAGAGACGTTTCCTTATTTATTCCCAAGTTTTATCAGATATCAGTCCTTATTAGATTCCCAGAACGTATTGGATAGAAGAGATTTTCAATTTGACGCATACTTGTGATTTTTTCCTACAAAATTCCGAATTTCTTCTTTCAAACACCATTTAAATAGAAAAAATGATTATGTTTTAGATATCAGAGAACAAGAACAAAGATTATGATTTAGATATCAGAGAACATTAATTTACCTATAGTCTGAAATTGTTCATTTATAATATGCATACCAGAAATATGTATAAAACAGCAATTTCTTTCACACACACGGTTGACACAGTAGTTTTTTAACTCATTTATATTTTTTTACTCAAACTAGGCAGTAACTGGACAACTTACCAAGAATCATCAATACGTACATTCGTGTATTATATTTAAAAACAAACACTTTGTTAACAAAACATGTCTCTGCCTTATTTTTTTTAAACTAGCCATGAAAAGGGGCAAGCAACTTTTGCATGGTTAGATTTTCTTTCAAGCTTTTTCACAAAGCCAAATTTTGCAAACGGTAATAGAAAAGTACATGTGTGGCTCGGCCTTTCGAAGTCAAAACTTTTTCTTAATTCAAATGGTGTTAATTCGAAATAAATGTTTCTTTCAACACAATCGAATCGAGATGAGTTCCCCGAAGGCAGCCGAAAGTGGCCGAGGGTGCGCGACATCCTCACCTTTGGAAAACATCGTCCAATGCCGAATCAGTGCTCGTTCGCAGTTCGTCGCGAATGGCTGTGGGCTCGCCAGCCCGCCTGTAGCGCGCGCGTTTTGACACTCAATAAAATAATCGACTATTTAATCTGTGCTCTGTGACGTAAATATTCTTCACCTGTTGAACGAAGTCCACCATTTTCTTTTTAATTAGTTTTATAATTAATAGTGTGATTCTAAAGTATACTAAATAGAAGAAGAAAATTAAATTTACTTCCTGTATTTTTGTTTAATTTTAATGTTAAATACAAACATGTTAGACAAAAGATTTATAATATCCTAAATATCGTCTTAATTCGCCAGGGATGGAACACTCATAGTAATTGGTACGTATTAATTAATTTAGAAGAGTAAAACAGTGATTAACCTGTTTAGATGTCTGAAAATTTCAAACAATAAATCCACACATGTTAATTCTATGATAAATAATTTATAGTTCTGCATAAAGGAACCTAAAACATTTAATAATATTATTTTTTACGTTATAGTCTAATTTACCAATGCATGTTATTTAATTCAAACTTAGGTTCCTATATGTTTGATTGCTACGGGAAGTTAATAATCACAGCTGTCGTATTTCTCGAAAAATTGTAATTATCCCTAAAATGTACGTGTAACAAAGTCTACAATTCCTAGAAGGTATATCAAGAGGTCAGGATCATTTATTCTAGATTCTATTTAATTGCCTGTTGGTTTTTTTTTTCTTTTGCTTTTGCATGATCTACGTGCGGCCTATCACGTGCGTACCACGTCGTTTCTCTGCCAAATCATTATTTGTTTTTCAGTATTCAATTGAATAGCCGCTGTTTTATATTATTTAAATACCAATTGTTTTGTAATTTTGTTCTAGTTATTCTATATTCTTCTAGAATTCCGAAGAAGAATGAAAATTATAAATAACCTTGCAACAACACAATCTAGTTAGAAGAACTCAATTAATCAAATAATTGCAATATTTATGCCCAAACAAATACAGTCAATATCAATAAAGATTAGAGCGACCGAATAAATACAAGCATCTTATTTTTGTCTCAATTTTCTCGAAACACAAAAGCAGCTTTACGAATAATAGGTGTCTTGCCCATTCAACCGACTAAACAGTTTCGGAGATTACCTCAAATACAATTTTCTGTCTTCACAGTCGGTAAATACAAAAGGTAATACAATCGTACTAGTGTTCATCCAATATCGTCGACTCAAGAAAACTTATTAGTTATTGTCTCTCGACTACGGCTTATCGTCGAGCTATCACGAGCAGTATTAAAAATAAAGCAATAAGGTTCGTTGAACATCGGCAATTTTCGCAATTGTATTGAAATATTTTAACGATAGAATGACGAAGCTATTATTAAGGCACTGTGGAGTAGGATAAGTAATAACAGCAGCACGGTTCGATTTATCAGGTTAAGCACTACACTTGCCAGGGATGGTCCGTAGATGGGTGACCATCTTTATATACCAAGACTCGTACCTCGGAAAGCACGTTAAGCCGTTGGCCCCGGCTGTCATTCGTGTATCTTTGACAGTCGTTACGGGTCGTCAGAAGCCCGAAAGACTAACAACCAGTCTTACTAAGGGGTATCATATTACCCAGTTACCGGGTTGTGGACATCAGATAAGCAGTCACTCCATGTAAAATTCTAGTATTCAGCTGCATCCGGTTGACTGGAAGCTGACCCCGACATAGTTGGGAAAAGTCTAGGCAGATTGAGTTTGTCTCCCTGCCATTTTTTATTCAACGACCTGTATTAGTCCTTGGCAACTTTTTTAAACTTTTTTTTTTCTTTAAGAGTATATCCAAAAAGAAGAATTATGTAAAATAAAAAAAATCGCATCTTCTACATGAAAGCAATATATTTATAATGATCAAGGTAATGTATCATTGAATGTGACCACAATAATTTGTGACCGATATCGGCATCCATTAGAAGTTACTTTTAATGGAAATACATTGTTATGATTTATTGTATGGTAAACAGAAAGTAGTTAAGCAACCAGTTTTTCTGTTTTTACTGATAATTGTTTGGGCTCACCTCATATTGTTATAAGGTGGTTGGTTTTTTTTTTACCACAACGGTAAAGCACACACATTATTGTGAACAGATTATTTTCACTACTTATTTTGTTTGGATCTTGTGTTTCACAAACTGTGTCTAAATAAACGTTGTTTTTCTTTACTTTTTTCTTTCTTTCCTTGTCTCACCTGATGGTAAGTGATGATCAGGCCGAAGGTGGAAGCGAGCTTCCCCCGGAATCCTCAACTACAGAGGAACTGGCTTTCTTACCTCTAACTGCCGAAAGACTACCATGCTGATAAGATTGTTGTTAAGGCGACAGTCTTAGATAAGATTGCTAGCCAGTCGGAATTAGAACAAGCCCTACCACCAACCAACCCGAGCAGATTTTTTTCTCCCACTAGCAATCGAACCCGGAACCGGTCTGAGACCAATCAATCATGTAATGTAAGTTTTAAAAAAACTTAAAAACTTATTTAATTTAAGGATAACACAGAATTACGGTGTATATTATTACATCATTTTCTTTCAAAAACCATAAAAAAAAATATCCTTAGCAACAAGAACTTAAGTTGAAGCAAGTTAAAAGCTTCAAATTTGATCGTCTCCTATTACGGCACAAGGTCTGTTATTAACTAAATTCACCCGACACCGTAGAAAACATTATAACTATGATAAAATAACTAAAATTAAATGACATTAAAAAAAAAATTGCGAAATGTTTCTATGAGTAATTTAAAAGCAATTATTTTTAGTCTATATTTGGCCTTAATAGGCTCTGAAACCTCACTGTTTATTGAACATTTTCCCTATTGCACTGGGCTATTTTTCTTCGTAAATGTATTTTCGTAAAATCGACACTTTCCGGAGCCTGAAAGCCGATTCATCCCATTTTACCCTAACTGGTAGACGAGATTTACCTATTATTGGCTTAATCATTGTACCTACGGAGTTTTCCCTCTAGGAGGTAACACAGCTGGCTTATCTGCCATAAGATGTTATGTTGCATATGTAGCTTTATTCATCACTCTTTGTTATTATTAGGGAGGTATTTGTTCTAGTTATGTTTACGTAGCTTTGGGAAAAAGGATTAGGTATAATTTAGAAGGAAGGAGTTGTAAGAAATATAATATTATTAGGATTTTTTTTCTAAGATGTAAAAGAACAAATTAATATGAAGATTTAGTTTAGAAGTAGACATTTATTAGATTAGGACGAGCCAAAAAAAATAAAAAAAGACGACTGTATCATACTATTTAATTATATGGTGTTCCTATTTTTTTCTGAAACTGCCTTTTTTTCCAATTTCTACTGGTTCAAAAAACTCACCTTCTGTAACACCTTGATGTAACAATTAAGACACGTAGGAGTCTATTCCATATTCAAATTCTTGTTTCCAATTGATGTCATTTCGACTTGAACAAATATCAACTTTAGATTAGTGTAAATTAAGTGGATTTCGTGGTCACCTACTGTGCGTTAGAACTTAGGTGCTGGACATGCACAAGAGGCGAGGGGCGAAGGCGAGGCGACGGTGCAGCGCGGGCGCTGCCCCGCTCCTTTCATCTTTTATACAAAATGTATAGGAGCAATGATACGTGAGATATACACAGGCGACGGGGCGCGGGCGAGGCGCGGGCGAGGCGCGGGCGGGTTGCGCCTTGAGACACAGATATATATGCCAGTGACCGTGAGTGGTAAGCTTCCATTCCCCGATTAATAATAATGATATACTTTCGATCTAGCCTGTCCCGTCTTGCTGTCCTCCCCCCAGCGAACGCCCTAAGCCGAGGTTCGTACCCCACAGGGGGTGCCCTTAGCGAGCGTTCGCCTAGTTTTAATTAGCATAGTTTTGCCCCTGCCTGGAGGCTTTAAGTGTAGAAGCTTAAGGCAGCCACAGGATTGACCGGTTAAGTAGTCATGACCTCAGCTACGAGATGCACAAAAAAAAAAAATGGTAGCCTTCCGTATCCTGTACAGAGCTCACGCAACGCGTCGTGCGTCCAGCCAGTAATCATCAAGGAGTGCTGTCCCAACTCAGACGCATTATTAATTTTCATAAAACACGTATACTAAAAGATCAATAATTAAATTATGTTTAAAATGGTGAAAGTTTCAGAAAAATACGCTTGATGTATTTTGCGTGATTCTCAGTTTTTTTCCGCGTTAGACATAACTTTACAAATTAATTTCACTATGTAATATAAACATAATCTAAAATATTCCTATACTAAATTATTTAAAAAATGCTCTTATTTAACATATATTTTTTCCAAATCATTAACACCAGTCGTTTAGACGTGATATTCAGTATAAAATCATTAAAAGTTGGTTATCGTCACTTTAAAGGACTTATTGCGCACTGCAACTAAGAATTTAACGAGAATGTTACCAAAAATAGCAGCTAGATAAAAAACCATTTTGTTGCACATAAAAGTCCTAAGTATATTTTATTCTCCTCAACTATAATTATATAAATCATTTCTTAGTCCATAAGTTCAACTTCCAATCTTTATAAAAACTTAACACTAAAGTCTTAAAACCTAACAAATCGCATTCAATACTTAGACCAGCCTATTGCATAAAACACGATCAATCACAATCTATTTAATTTTGACAGTTCAACAACATTCATTGCGTTATTTACGTTGTAGGACAAACAAATTTTTCGAACATATAAAGAAATGGATTAACAATAGCTTGCCAAATGATTCAGATTGTTATTGATCGTGTGTTACCCAATTAGGGTGCAGGTACGGACAGGCGATTTTTTTCCGCGCACTGTATTTTCAACGCTCTGCTTATCGCCCAGAGTTGGATATCCAGTTTGCTATAAAAAATTGTGACGTTAAAAAAAACGCCCGTGCGTTTTCCGCCATTAATAAAGCGCCATTTTGAAAACGTTAAATACCTAATGTTGCTTCTCAGTATTTATTGCAAATTTCATTACCCAAGTATCTATGTATTTATATACGCAAAGTTTGGAACGATTGAATCGGATCAAAGCGCAAGGTAGCATAAAATATTAAATGTGCTCGAGAGTTTAAAGCGCTTCTGAAACTGTTAACTTTGTTTCTTACTTGGGAGCAAGATTAATTATTTAACATTGCAATGCGACAAATATAGTAGGAAACCTGTAAATACACTATCGAAACTTAATCCTAACTAATGTTACAAATGCGAAAGTGAGTTCAATACTCAATACTCAATACGTTTATTGCATTCCACAATGTGAACTTAGGTGGTAGGTACATAAAGACACATTCGCTTTGGAGCATTGTGGGCCCTGTCGGGCATAACAACATAAAAATTAGGAGGAGGGCTATTATAGATATTTGTTAACAATTTTAATATTAATCTACTCTTTCGTTTTGTGTAGGTAGGTAGGTAGGTTTGTTTGTTTGCACGCTAAACCTTACACGATACACGCTATCTTTTATCCCGATATTTCCAAGGCACCGAGAGCTTGTGGCTAAGTAATAACAACCGCACGCGTCGATCCATCAGGTTAAGCTACCCTTGCCGGGGTTGGTCTGTGGATGGGTGACCATCTTAACATACCGAGACTCCTCCGTGCCTCAGAAAACACGTTAAGCCGTTGGTCCCGACTGTCATTCGTGGATCTTTGACAGTCGTTACGGCCCGAAAGTCTGACAACCAGTATTACCAAAGGGTATCGTATTACCCAGTTACTGAGTTGTGAAGGTCAGATAGGCAGTCGCTCCATGAAAAATACTGGTATTCAGCTGCATACAGTTAGACTGGAAGCCGACCCCATCATAGTTGGGAAAGTTAGGCTAGGCAGATTGATTGGATCAGTAGTTCCGAAAATTTGCCCCTACATACAAACTCATACACATTCATCTTTATATTATTAGTACCTATATAAGTATAGACTATCCTTTTTAAATACATCATCAAATTAAACAATTGACTTCTCATTTAATAGAACCTCGTGAGTGTAATTCACAATTACTATTACATATTATTAAAACAATTACGCATTAAATGTTCAGTAGATAATAATTATTAAAGACTAAATGGTTCACACTAACACTGAATTATAACACATCTAGGTATTTGATATTAATTAATGTTAGAGATAATGGAGGTCTAGTTCGTGAATAACACATTATTATGCTAACGCTATCTATAAAATGAATTAATATTTTAGCGATAAATATAAGTGAAATTATTATTTATTAAACATGATTAATATTTTGTACTAATCGCCGCTGGTTATGCAAACCAAAGGCTTAGGCCAAAATTAAACTAAGCTCAGATACCCAGATGAAACCGACTTCTTCTTAGGAAATAAAATAAATAAAATAAAATAAAAATACACCAAGAAATAAGTACAGAATCTATACAAAAATATTTTTTTTTTTTTAACACCCGAAAACTAAAATACATTTAACATGTAAGAAAACGTCTGTTTAAAAATGAATGACCAATTTGTAACTAGAAAACTTACGAACGGACACATGTACTTACTTACCCAAAAACAAAATATATTCGGGTCTGCATTTATCTTTACAAAGATAAATAATAAATTAACTTAATTACTGACAAAAACAAAACCAAGTAGTTACGTAAGTTATTAATTTCACAAAAATCTAGGCCATCAATTTTATTACTCACTTAAATATTCTCAACGGTCAAAGTTATTATTAATAAGATTAGTGAGTATCATATAATTTTCGAAGTTCATTGTCTTAAGTCTTAGGTAACTAGGTCAGAATCGACTAACGGTTTACCACTTTTGAAATTGTTAACAAAACTTTTTTTTCGGGGCTAACAAATGTAGGTAGAACCTTGATAAATTGGTAGGTATCTTAAGAAATATAAAGAACTTATTGAACCGACAGACGCAGTCCAGTCAAAATAACAATAATTCATACAAAATTCCCATTGAAAAAAGGACGTTTTTTTCCCGAATTTGAAAACTTTCCGGGAAATTTCAATTGTTTTTCCTTATATAAATAGTACTGATAGATAAAAGAATATTACACTACATTTTCATTACTTTTCATCACCTTCTGAAAATATTCCTGCGAAACGTTAAGCTAAAGAAATCAGTATTAAAAATCCCATCACCCTAAATCGGCTATAATCATTTTGATTGGAATAAAACACTAAGTACCCGTTAGGGAAATTATAGGGAGGGTTGAGGAGGGGGCAGATTGTAACGGGGGGAAACATGGCTTGCAATCAAGGTGTTGGAGGTAAAACGATCCATGACAATGGTATACATAAAAAAAAAAACTCCTACGATGTTATAAAATGCATGGTAATTTCGCAATCCTTTGAAAATCAATACCATAATAATTATTTATGCTATAAGTGCGGAAGGTAGGTGATTTCCCACGAGTGTGTAAGTCGACACGAGTCGGAAATCGTCTTACGCACGTGTATCATACAACGTTTTACTATGCATTGTGCGAGGAAAAACAAAAAAAAACGACCTAGCCTTACGGTAGTCGCCTATGATGTGTAACATCTAAAGACGTATAAAAATGATAAAAACAACATTCATGTACTAATGACTTTGAGTTTCGACTTCGACTTCGACTTCGACTTTGACTTTGACTTGGCTTTGACTTTGACTCTGACTTTGACTTTGACTTTGACTTGGACTTGGACTTGGACTTGGACTTGGACTTTGGCTTTGACTTTGACTTTGACTTTGACTTTGTGATTTGACCATCGTCATCGCCATCGTCATCTCCATCGCCATCGCCATCGCCATCGTTATCATCATCATCTGATTTGTAAAACTTTTCTCAAATAATAAAATCTCTGAGACGGGCTGAGGACGGTTGAAAAAAAAAAACAGAAAAGTAAAAAGCACCAGTGGAAAAAAGTGACACTTTCCGCACAAATTAACTGCTTGGAAAACGCTCTTTTCGAGCAAATGCATTGTAAATAATATTTAAGAATAGTAATGGGTGCTTTTCAAAATGGAGGCAGGATTAACATGCATGAAATATTTATTACATCGAATAGTTTCGAGAATACCAATGAAAGGTCAAACACTCAATTTTCGACATGTTAATAGGCTACCGCTTAGCATCAGGTTAACTATGTCGTAATACTATTACTCGTGCAAGTATTTTATTCTATTTCTATTCATTCCATAGAGTAGAAACCATCATTGCTCTCACGAGCCAGTTTCAAACATTTTGTTAGCCAAACGAATTAAGGCGTCAAAAGCCCGTTTTGAAACTGTACGAATTTTTTGCGAAAAAATGAAACTCGTGCAACTGTGTAGTGCTAAACTTTATTTAAAGGCACCAATTCTAGTGTAACTATAAAGTTGTGTTTCTACTGAAGCGGAGCGGAGCGGAGATGTAGAGGAACGATCAATCGCAGACGAGATGAGAGACGCGATGTGGATTTCAACCAATGTGATTCGATGCTCGATTTTTGCACGTCTCGCTCCGTTTCGCTCCTTACCGCTCAGCTAAACGAGAGAGGCGCATTAGAAATGATAATAATCGTCCGGGGAAGTATGTTACTACCATCACATTTACCGATTTCTGCCTCTAATGCCCGGTTTCTGAGTTCCCCAGATAAATTCTCAATAGCTATTGATTCATTAAAGTTAAGCTTAAGATAAACGTCGGTTAACTGTAACTGCGTTTCTGAATACGCAACAGACCATTCAATAACTATGGAACCGACAACTAGTTCCTTAGTTGCCGCTAGATGGCTCTGTATAGGAGATTGCGTCTAAAATTCATTTCTTAAGACTGTTTTAGTAAAAAAAAAGATGCTATGTCGTTATTTATGGGCGGATCACTGTAATTTTTTTTTTAAACAAAACCTGTTTCTCTAGTGCGCTAGTTAGCCACATTTCTTATTACCATACAGTGATATTACCAATTTAATCAAAACAGGGAATTTTTTGACGGATAAGTGCGACGTTGCCAACTTTTAAGATAAACGCTCATAAATTATATTATAAAGAGAAAATATTTCTATTTTTATTTGCAATGAATAAACTAAAAAAAACGGCCAAGTGCGTGTCGGACCACGCACAATGAAGGGTTCCGTAGTTGGGATGAATTTATCCCAAGAACAAACTTAACATTGTAGTTGAAAAACGTATTCTCCCATAAGGAATGTATGGGAGATCATGTTTTTCAAACTGTAAATTTAAGTTGGTTGATTATTTCTCGTTAACCTGTACAACCTACTTAGCTCTCATAGTTTTCCTTTTAATTTCGTTATATATACTACTGCTGCGAATTTTTTCACAAGTCCAAGTACAACCATTTAGCTAGAAGGGGGCGGGGACACTTGACTCTAACAAAAAAATTTAGTTAAAAGCTTAATATTTCGCAAACGGATTCCTGAATCCAAAAATGGTTTTGACAAACTCACAATATTTTTGAAAGACCTTTCTAACGATACCCCACAATATTGGGTAGATGAGAAAAATAAAACCATCCCCACTTTACGTGTAGGGGAGGTACCCTAAAAAAATATATTTTTCTTGATTATATTTTACTACTTTGGCGGCATGATTAATATGTATACATATGCCAAATTACAGCTTTCTAGTACTAACCGTCTCTGAGCTAACCCGCGGACAGACAGACGGACAGACAGACAAACAGACAGACGGACATGGCAAAACTATAAGGGTTCCTTGTTTACTATGGAACCCTAAAAACTACTGGACCGATTTAAAAAATTATTTCACGACTTATTATCACTGAGTAACATAGTATAAAGTTTATCAAAATATCACGCATGCGAAGCCGCTGGCGGAAACTAGTACTAAATAAAATAATATAAAAAGTTGCAACGAAGTTGAATTATGAGTGTGAATGATATCTAAGATTTCCAAGTTTTAATAAGAACGTTAACACCTCATCAGTATTCTTCCAAGAGTAAAGCAGTGTATAGTCAATCACTCCAGTTATGATAAGGCGATCTACGTCAATATATGATTTTGTTCAGATCGATACCAATCCGATAATTGTGACGTACGACGCGAATTACGGTCTTCGATCGACAAGTGATTATTTTTAAAGATGATCACACACGATACGTGGACGTCGTTCCATCGTCATCATCTCTCTAGTTCCCTACACCACAGAATAAATAATAGTACTTTCGCTATACCTTTATAACTACCATGAGAAAGAGTGTATCTGCGTCCGGGCACACACTTGTGCACCATAATATCTCCCGCGTCGATGGCTAGTCTCCGCTGAGATTAGCCGCTATGGCCGAAAATCGATCTGTAGGACTATAATTATAACTAGGTGCCATAGTATAAGCATATAGCAAAATCAGCCTATAATTTTCCCACTGTTGGGGCACAGACCTCCTATCCTCGAGAGGGAGTGGGCTGTAATCTACAACGCGGGCCCAGTGCGGGTTGGTAGATGTCATATGTCTTCGAATTTTTGGTTTTAGAACATGCCGGTTTCCTCACGATGTTTTCCTTCACCGTTTCGAGAGCAGTGGTAATGAATTTGTTTCCACAAAGTAAAGTACCTGCTTAGGTTTGTACCCACGACACCTAAGTCAAGGCTTAGGTCACTTGGCCACCACTGCTCTAAGTGCCATGCAAAACAAAATCTCATACTTCGAATAATAATCCCTCAACAGCACACTGTAGTACAAAAATACGATTAAATAATAATAAAGCAATAACATAATGGACTTATAATAAAAGAAGCATGTCCACCCTCTCTAATTAAGTATTCTAGTGTAACAAAACAAGGCTTTTAGAAACAGTCCACATTGCAAATGACAGTCGTCTAATAACATTCGAGTGTCTACATTGTGTTTACTATGTAATGTTTCTTTGTAAATAATATCTCGGAGTAAATAAATAAAATTACGCTGTACCACGAATTCTCGGTACGTGTTGAAAGTCACTCCGATCACATAGGTTAAAAAAAGATGCGGTATTCTTTAATTTAAGAATTATCATTTCACATTTTATTTACTTTGAGTTAATTTGAATCGGTCGCTGGTTACCTACTCTTGGTTGTCAACACTTTCTCCAATTGATGTGCATACGTTAGGCCCCCCGTTCACGGCCTCGAGCGACGCGACTTATGACATGACTTGCGTCAAGCGACACGCGCGTGCACGTCACCTGTTTCCGTCCGTTCGCTCTGAAAATCGCATCGCGGTGATCCTGACAAGCACTAAACAACTTCTTTCATTTGTTTTCGCCGTAATCGCTGTCGCAAGATGCGTATCGCTAAGCTCGAGGCCACGAGGTTAACTTTATTTTCGCACTCAAAAAATCAGATTATGACTGTCGGACTTTTGGCAGTCGTATGTAGGCACCCAACAGTCGTAAGCAAATTTTTATCGCTGTCGTTTACAGTACGACACGAGCCAGAGATTCCATCAGCGAAGTAGAAACCAATCGACCAAGAAATTATGCACCTTAGTCTAAAGAAATAAAATCGTTTTTTGTTTCGTACTCGATTATTTGCAATCACATTTCACTCGACAAAATTCGTCTTTGACGGAGGTAACCGATGGAACTCGTGCTGAGTTGAACGTCTACGTATCGACTAACTTTGTCGTAGTACATGTTCTACGTAAAACTTAGTAAGTAAACGGTATAGTTTTATGACTGCGGAAATGAAGTAAAGAATGATATCTGTCATGCGAAGCCGCGCCGTGCGAACTGTGACGAATTCAAGCGTACAAATAATATGAATGACAAATTAACTTTTGCTTCTATCGGCAAGAACTTTAGTAGTCATCTTTGATATTGAGAGACTACGTGACTGTTTTATTTTAGAAGTCATTATAATTCAAAATGAACCTGTAGCTCAAAGATTTAGATCAAATCTTACAAGTTCTTTTACAACTTACTACTTTGGTCTTTATTAATCACGACACATAAATATTACCCTCGGCAAGTTGCCGAATATCCTCGTAATATACAACTGTCGCGTTCGCAGTGAGTGAGTGACGTGTCGTGAGTCCCCGTCGTTTGGCTCCGTCACTTAACGTTTCGAGTTGTAAACAAATGCTCGTGGTAGAAGATGAACACAATTACGCCGGCCCGCGGCGGCACGCTACAGTTTGTTCGTGACAGTCCGCTACACGCTTCTACAGAGAATTTCTTTCAATCCGAATTTCCCGATACAAATGTTCGTGACTCACTCGATCCTGCCGTGTTGACTTATTGCGACTTTCTACTTTTCTAATGTTGAATACATACGCTTGTAGATTAATGAAACCCCAAATTCAATTAAAAGATAGCTACATAATTATACAGAGCCATTACAATAAGGATTTCTGGACTTAATGACCCGTTCGCCCCAAATGAAATAATATAGAAAGATAAGGAAAATTAGTTGTCTCAAGCTTAATTAAACCGATAATTCAAATTTATTAAAGTAGAATCGTCACCAAAACCATCTTAATAAGCCAAGGTTTAAAACAAATCCAAGGAGTTTTTCGTAAAATGAAATTAGCCGAAAAAGGCGGCGCCATTAAAATTACATTAGCATAAATAAGAGGAATGCTAATCTAAGGAAAATAAATCTTGAGCAAGAAATAAAAATAATCCTCGTGGCCAGCCGTTTAATGACGTCATGACAGATTTGCTTAGCAGCTTATTTTACGACTGTCGAATTTCCCTTCAGAAAATAAAATGTTCCGGTCGGAGATATGGTGTCGAACAGTTTACCCGATGTTAAATATTTTATTGGAATCCGGAAACGCCTAAAGGTTTCCGTTGAAGATAAGGCTGATTTTCCTTTATTTTTCTTTGGAAACTTTTCTAACAACCTAATGAAGTTTTCATTGAGACGATAGTTTTTAAGCGAGCGTAGTTCCCGGATTAAGTTTGAACTTTAAAGTTTATCTCTTCGGTATTTTTAGGTTACTTGGTATCACTAGATAGTAACAGGAGCATAGAACTTATAGTAGATGAGTTATAAAATACAACCAATAAATTCTAGGAGGTACATCAGAAGCCAGGTTTTCTTCAGCAAAACCAGGCGCCGGCCATTACACGTAGCCTCTTTTTATGCTTTAACATTGAATAAATGACCCGCGCTTTT
Organism: Agrochola lota; assembly: GCA_947364205.1. NCBI lineage: Eukaryota > Metazoa > Arthropoda > Insecta > Lepidoptera > Noctuidae > Agrochola > Agrochola lota. Next base: position 9,309,722 of record OX376235.1, on the reverse strand, counting down.
AAATAAACCAGACCCTGCCAATCTACCGCGAAAAGGTCGGATAAAGGAGAGTTGTAAAAACTTTTGAATGAAAGTCGAACGACTCATTACACAAAGAACCATACAATAGACTGAATTTCTTTTGCTGTCTTTCAAGTGATATATAGGACGAGACGTATATTCTAAGGACAAGAAAATACTCGATATTTAGAATATTCTATTTTAGCACAGTAAAATACATTATCGGAGCTAATTACAGTCATTTTATTTGTCAGTGTTATGTTTTTTTTATGTCACCTACCTTCACTTTTTTATACTCGTCTGTTGTAATTGCATATAATCCCGAATTGTATTTTTTCTGTTTAACATAGAATTTGTATCGTTATCTTATGGAAAAAACTGCAATAAATCACGCTGTGAATAATATATAAAATATTCACATCGTCACAGGAATACTCGAGAGGGACCCTAGAGAAATGAGTGTAGCCAAAGCACTGCCCAAAAGCGGCCAGTTAGAGTAAGTTTAACACTCTTTTATTCTAATTAGTCCTTAGAGGACAAACTCAGAGGGTCCGCACTCGGAGCTTAGGATAGGAAACGTTGGCTTCCCACCCTCCAGGGACACTTGTTTAATTCACAGAGTTATGATATTTAGAGCTAGACCATCCTTTATAAACTATTTAACAGATATACCAAGTAATAAAGCTACCAACAACCGCAATAAAACTATTACATTTACAACAGCTTTTTGAACTCATAACTCTATTTTCAATACATTCTCTGAAATATAAAACTTAGTTTCGGCATATCACTGCGGAAAAACGAATAAAACAACATCCCACGTCACATGCAACAACGAAAAACTATCGCATAAAAAGTTGTCCCAACAAACCATATATTACAAACTGATGACGCAGTATACATACATACGGGTATAGCTGACGATTCCAGCAATTTTCTGTCCTACACGGCGCCTACACGTATTCAGCCGAATTCAATTCTGGCCTCTCAGATATTCCACGTGCACAAAAATAGTCGATTCGGCTCCCAGCCGGGATCGATGGAACTACGCCCTGGAAAAGATGGCGTAATATCACAACAGATGTCGACGACGGTTATGTCAACTGGCCGTCCATTCACGAAACTAATAAAAGATTCAGCATTGTCGTTTGGCCGAAAGAGGGTCCTTCCAAAGCATTGGCGCCCATTCCGAGCGCTGCGTACAGCTCATACCGGACCTTAGGCCGACATTATCGCTGGATATGGTTTAGAATGAACACGGCTGTAATCTCTCGCGTTATTCCTTTTTTTTTAGAGCGCCCCTTTTGTATTAGTGGTTTTTGTCATATTGGGTGCGAATGAGAATTGCCTTGTTTCTACATCGAGTGAGTAGGGATTCGAAGCTGTTTTGCAGCGCACTGAATATGTTCTCACCTTTGTAATGTTATTAAAGCAGAGATTGTGTTTATTTGCCGTGTGTTTTAGGAATTTCGAGTCATGTGGATGTTAATGTTCCTTTTTGCAATTATCATTACTGCCGTGGTTATTACTGTACGATCCTACATATAAAAAATAAACAAAAGAATTGTCACAAAAAAAAACAAATAAGTCGCGTGACCTAAATTTATCTTGTCGGAACAATTCTCCGAAACCATTGTAAAACAAAATGCAATCATGTAAAACATCAAAAAAAAAATTGCAAGAAATATGAGATCGGAAAGTTACAGCATAAAGTATATATCAAATAGCAATTGGCAATTCGGGATAGAAAGGTTCGCCCTATAAAGTACGTGAGGCGGTCAAAAACAAACTTCTGCCATAAATAACCAGATCGGATAAGAGAAGGTACGCACTCAGCCATTTTATATTCAATAAAAAATGAGATAAACTAAATTGTCTTGCGATACAGTCGGTTACAAGATTTATGGGGACGGAACAATATTCATGTTTATTAAAAAGTTATCAGAGTATGTCCCTTTTAGTATGGGGGTCAGACACTTGTGGAATACACGCGTTTATAGACGATATTGAAGACTGTCGTGATTTTATTAACAGACTACAATTTTATAAGATGAAAATCTCAGAATTTTTATGGGCGATCCAAAGACCACCAATAATATATCTTCTGGAAGTATGTCTAAATAGAGAATCGTTTTTTTTATAACTACTGGAAAAGAAACGTAAACAAGTATTTATCATTGTAGCACTTTTTATGGTAGGTAGCTTTTTATAACATTTTATTTCGGAACATAGAACTACTACTAGCGCTTCTGTTATTTTGAATCATAAAATATTTTCATTACAGGATGTTAGCAAGAACTTTTACTAAATAAATGCCATAGAGTCCGCGCCATTTAGTGAACACTGAAGACCGGTGCACTGTGGATCGAAAAAAGGCTCTCAAAGAAAGAGGAGCTTAAACTTTAAAGTGTCGGTTTTTGCTTAAAAGGCTTCTAATAGCCAATATTATGCATAAATATATCATACGATTCACTCAGGAAGGCAAATTAGTAGGTTATAGTTTTTTGCAAAAAAAATGTATGGAGCTTATGCTTATATCTCCGGAACGAAGAGAATAAAGGCTTGTGCAGACCAGCGCGACTTGTCGCGCGACGCGACTCAAACAATGCAATTTCTAAGAAAACTGTACGGTATAACAATAACCGGCGTCGCGTCGCGCGACAAGTCGCGCTGGTCTGCACAAGCCTTAACCGTTATATCCTTGCACACGGTGATGTAACTATTAATTTATGATTTTTTGACATACGTAATATTAAATATATTATATATAAAAATATAAATACGTATAACATTTATAATGGCTATTAGAAGCTATTTTAAGCAAAAAAACCGACACTTTAAAGTTTAAGCTCCTATTACTCCAAGAGCCTTTTTTCGATCCACAGTGCGGCGGAAAATTGTGGAACTACATTTTTAAATGCAATTCGATGCAATGACATGGACACTAGCGCCGCGTCAAAAGGACTTCAGTGGTGGCGCGGACTCTATTTCGACTGATCGATTGTTTTGATAAATCTACTATTTCTTCGAAATAAGACGAACCCTTCTCGAATTCTACACACGCACCATATTTTTTCAGCATTTCACACACAGTGCGCCAAAATATACTGCAGTATTCGACAAGAGACTGAAATCGTCGAATTTTGAGTAGCTGTTCGCATTGCCTTGTATTTAAAGGCCTTAGAATAAACAACTGCAGTCTCAGATCTAGAATCCTCATTAATATAAGACATTAATTGTTTTCTGCAGGCTCCATAAGCATAATCAGCCAATAATGTTCCCACTTATGGGACACAAGCCTCCTTTCGGTGAGAGGGAATGGGCCGTAATCCCCCACGCAGGTCCAGTGCGGGTTGGTAGATGTCACATGTCTTCGAAGTTTTGGTTCTAGGTCATGCCGGTTCCATCACGATGTTTTCCTTCACCGTTTTGAGAGCAGTGGTGATGAAATAATTTACACAAAGCGCTTGTCAGGATTCAGCCTACGACGTCACGAGTCACGGCCACGGCCACCACTGCTGTGGCTCCAACAAGAAAGCCACATCAATGTACCTGACTTCCAAGCTCTACATAATTCATATTCAACCCCCATACCTGCCTGCCTCCGATTCAACCAAGTACCACAAAACATAAACGAAAAATAAATGTGACGTCACCGTTTCAACCTTCCTAGAAAGTTTTTATTCCCAGGACAAGGGTCAGAGGCTTTGGTACAGATTAAAAGACATTATTTTACCGTATATATGCGAAACCAAGCGTCAAAGTTTTATATTTTTGACAGGGGACTAAATACGGAACCTTGTTCTAATAAGCGTTTCAACGGTTATGACCGAAGTGATTTCCTTTGACGGTGTCCAATGTAGGTACCTACTCTAATTAATTAATTAAAGAAAAGCATTTTCTTTGTCGTGTAAGTGTCGTGATGGCCCAGTGGTTAAGGCTTCGGCTCTCAAGCACGAGGTTGTGGGTTCAAATCCGGGCAAGTACTAATGGGACTTTTTCAAATCATATGTACTTTCTGAGTTTCTCTTTGACATTACTAACATCGGTGAAGGAAAACATCGTGAGAAAACCTGGACTTATAGTTGATATAAGTCTGAAATCGCCAACCCGTCTTGAGCAAGCGTGGTGACCAATGCTCGTGCCTTCTCTGTATGAGAAGAGGCCTTTGCCCAATAGTGGGACAGTAACAGGCTGCTTAGTAATGTGCAGTCACGGCCAAAATACGTTCGTCACCTTAAGAGGCGGCTCCCTAAATTGGATGTTAATTTGCAACCATCACGCATACAACCAAAATGGAAATTTTATGATTAATTGGATCTTTTTCTTTCCATGTACAAGACAGTTACGTTATTGTAACATTTTCGCTCGATTCATTTTTTTTTCGCAAATCATGTCTTTTTTTAAAGGTTATTTAAATAAAATCAAGATTACTCGGCTTTAATGTCTAAAATAAGTCCAGCCACAAGACATTTTTTCTCTATATCAATTATTACTTTAGTTATAAACAAAATAAGAATTGAGACTTACGACATTTAGTTTCGTGGTCGAACACGATCAAAGACCGCACGCGATATTCAACTTTATTACTAATGTGTTAGCGTTTAGCCCATATCGGAGTGGCGGGGTGCATGGGGACGGAGCTTGCTAGGAAATTGTGTTTTTATGCCTCGGTCTTAAGGACTATTTTTGTCTGCTCATTGCACGGTAAAATCTGCTCCACCGACTCAGCATTAAATATTGCGTTGTAATGTCAATACCGCAGAATAACTTTTAGCCATCGTCTTTATAGGTCAGACGGTGTCAAACCGAATTGAGAACGTGACACTGACACACTGACAATTAAATTAAAAAATATTTATATATTTCATAAACATGGCCACGCCATTAAAAAGATTTTAGGTTGATGTCAACTCGACATTGGTCAAAGGTGTATGCTATTTTAATCTTTGATATCAAGTCATTAAGTATCTCAGTTCAATGTTATTGCTTTTTGCAAATCGCGACCAAATCCAGATTAGACAAACATCAACTTTATCAACTGTGTAAATAAAGTTGATTTTAGACCGACTAGTATTGTTAAAAAGTTATAAAACATTATGAAGTTGTAGCGCAAACTGAACCTTATATCTAGGCATTACAGTTGTTTTTCCTAAAACTCGTGTTTGTTTACATGTTTGGTAAATGAATTGCGAACGCAGATTATAGTTTTCTTTGCAATAGCCTGCTCAGTGCCATAGCTTTAAAAGGTATTATGTTTCCTGACTTGAAAAAGAAGGAAAAGAATTTAAAAACTGACGAAGGTATAAAAGACTTGACTGTCCTACTACGTTTAGAAGACAATATCGGGCACTTGGGCAACCTTTTCATAAATAACTTTTATGGCAGCACTACATGCTTATCTGAAGATATTAAAGAAGGATGTTCAGTGTGACCGTTATGAGGCCCAAAAAAATAGGTTTTAGTTTATATACTCTTGTGTTTATAGCCAACTAGCTGCCCCGCGGTTTCACCCACATAAGTCTCGATTCCGTGGGAATATCGGGATAAAAAGTATTCAATGTCCTAACCCAGGTCATGATCTACCCATGTACAAAATTTCATCCAAATCCGTTCAGTCGTTTTGGCGTGAAAGTGTAATAAACAAACATACAAGCATACAAAAAAAAAACATATATTTTCTCTTTATGAAATTAGTTTAGAAACGGAGGTAGAAACTTTTTATTTTTTTTATAAATGATTCCAAATCCGAACACAAAATAAAATTGCAAAATGGTTTATCCATGGGGTTTATCAGAATCATCAATTGCAATGTAGCACACGATGAAACCCTCTTTTATTGTCAAAATTTCGTTCAATATGGAAGTGTTAAAAACAATTTGAGGATTACGAAGCGTCCGCGCAAACTACTGGACGGCAATTGACTGGAATATTACAATTTCATTCTGAGCGGTGTTCCGAGAACCAGCGTTCAATGATATAATGCTCAATTTCCTCTTACGGCAATCATTCATCGAATAATTTTATTGTTGATAATATCACCAGAGATTAATACAGATGTTTCACTCCGCAAAATCATATAAATAAAAAGCGACTCTTGCTATGACACAATAAAGTTCAACTCAAGTCGCACAGCGCTTATTACTCACATATTCACCTAAAAGTTGCCTCTCTTTCTATCGCGTAACTCTTAGATCTTCTGACTATGTTACACTCACTGAATTGGCCCGACTAGTCGCGCCCGCTGCGTACTTGTAGCTTCATATCTAACATGCGAAGTGAACCATCTGTTTTGATCTATGATATAACTAGAAATTCTTAATTATAAGTAGTTCTTGGTAACCATCTTTTGTCAACGTATTTCTAAAGTCTTTTCCCTAACGAAACTGGAGTTGGTTTTCAGTACTGTATTATGTCTTGAATATCAATGTTTTCCTCGAAACGGGTGCCTTTTGACTAACAGAACTAAGTCTAGGGTACTAGGAAATATTGAGGTAACTCCAAGCTTTTGAGTACAACTAAAAAAGTAGGTATTCGTTTAACGAGCAAAGCCAAAGTTATAACAAGCTCTCCGAGACAGGCAATGGTATTTACAAAATGGACACCATCCAAGGACTAAGAATCAATGATTCGTGGAATTCTATTTAGCCATACGAGTCCTTTTCAGTTTAAATAATTTAATCATTCCACAAAAACGTTTCCCTTATAAAAAAAAAAAAATTAAAGCGTTTGTTCACAAAAAAGTTTATTCTCGTTCGAAAGCTTTCGACGCGTCAAAACAAAAGATTACAATATGGTGCGCAACGTTTTTAGAACAAGCGAAAAATCGAATGAAAGTCAATTTCCTGTTCGAAATGATGTCCGACGTTTTGTTCCAGGCCTTATTAAGAGAGGCACGAGAGGAATGACAGCTGAATTGGTTTGAGACAGGCGGCCGAAGGCTCGTAGCGAACGTGCAAAGGCTGCCTTGTGGTTTCGCCAAAGATCGTCTTCCAGAAATAGTTCGGTAGAATCTAGAGCGGCTAGCAGTTTTTATACATAGATTATACTTTTTTTTTTACATAGCGGACTACTTCGTCGCCTAACTATCGTTTTGTTTTTGCATATAATTATATGTATAGTTAGTTGGGTTGTTATTTAATTTAGTATATAGTATATTTAGAGAGGTTAGAAATGGTATTTTAAATATCTGCTTTTTTAAACTTTATACCACTTAGTACATATACCGTTTAAATCAAATTAGGACGATTAACTCTTCATTTTTTGTCGTGGTTAAATACCTGGCGGCCGTTTTCAGGCAAAGTTGGCCTCACTCTTTGGGTTAACACACAGTCACATATATTATACAAGTTAAATAAAAAATGGTCGTGTCTATGAGGACAATTAAAACAGCCGACGATCACAGGTTAATATTTTGTTTTGTTTTATAAGGAAAGAACATAAAACTCGACTTATTTCGAAGTATCGATTGTCGGAAATAATAGCACCATAGATAGTAATTATGTCAAATGTAAGACGTCAACATTGAAGTGTTGGTGTCAAGACAGCTTACTATCTCATCATGTCGGCAATACACAAGTATGGTCAACTGCTCGGCGATGGTAAATTTTTTAATTCGGCAGCGTTTTTATTAGTTCAAATGTACTGATGACCATACATAATTTATTATTAAAGTTACGTTTCGCGTCACATCATTTATCCTTATCATTTGACCTTTAGGTGACAGCATTCATAATTACCGGTTTACTTATGTTTGAATTGGTTATTTGACAACCCGCGTGTTTTTATTTTTGTTAGAATATCAGTCTGTAACAGTGTAATGCTGAACCTGGAACTGTACAAGAACGTTCGAATTAATAACCAATATTCTTACTATTGGATATTTTAGTGCATTTAATTTACCAATTGTTGTTTTTTTTTTTGTTGTTTTTGTTATTGGTTTATCTGATTACTAGTTTATTTATTTAGAAGTATAAAAAGTATGTATTATATAGGTATGTTGAAACTGTTTGTACTCTCCGTCACTTGTCCTTAAGGGTTCATTACAAAACCAGCGTCAGACACCATTTTTCTGGCATTAATGCTGAAATGAACCTTTTTGGCGCAGCCGCGAGGCACACTTATTGTTAAAATAGTACTATCAATTTTACTTTGTTTGTATTTTGTGTGTCACGAACTGTGTCCAAATAAACGTTTTCTTTCTTTCTTTCAATTGTCGTTACAGGGTTTTTTATCATTAAATAAACGTATTTTGTTCGTCCTGCCAGATAAACAAGTGAACATCCCAGTCTCAGCAACCTATTCCTGCTAATTAAAAAAGAAAATGGTGACGCCACTAAAAAGGCTTTCATCAAAAAAGTCAAAACACTGGCACAATGCCAGGGACGGTGTTACAAAAGTGTAATTTAAAAAAAGAACAGTGTCTGTGGTCGTGTTTGTGATTGTCGTGATGTAAAGGAGTCTGGTGATCATGTGTTCAGTGATGTGGCTGCGGCTGCTGGTGATGCTCGCGGCGTGTTGGGCCCAGGAAGGAGAATGGAGTGAGGACGCCGAGGACCTGGGTAAGACTCGAAATATAATTTTTATCCGTAGTGTGGACAGCGTTAACCGGACTTAAAGCTTTGGTTTCCTAAGAAATCGGTGAACGGTCACACCGGATACCCGGCAACCGGGACTTATGAAAAGGCACAAATACATAATAATACAATAATAATAAACCCATTTAGTTCCAACAACCTTAAAAGCCAAATTTTACCTAGAATCTAGTGTTTTACACAAATGACATGCAAAGTTATTTAAATATTAATTTCTTAGTTTTCTAATGTTGGAACCCCAGTCTGGGTATAGGTCTCCTCCAGTTAACTCCAAATCTCTCAGTCCCTTGCTTTTAATTGCCATTATTTTCCTGCTATGGCTAATATATCGTAAATCCATCTGTTCTTTGGACGTCCTCGGCTTCTTTTACCAATTGGTCCTTCTCGTGTTGTTGTTTCTAGTATCCATCTTTTGTCTCTGTATCTTCCTAGGTCCCCTGCCCAACGCCTATGAAAAGGCACTAAGGCTGACTGTCCACTGAAGCGGAGACGAGAGGAGCGGATCGGAGCTGTGCCAATATTTACCAATGGAATTGCATAAAATCTCCGCTCCGCTTCAGTGGACAGGGATTTGCGAACTTGTTTAAAAATTCATACAAGACCGGGAAGCGGAGCGAGGAAGCGGAGCGAGGAAGCGGAGCGGGGAAGCGGGAATAATCCAGCCGCGGGGTATTGCAGCCTGCTCAAATTACTCGTCGCGTGAACTCGGCCTAGCTCCACACTTGGCAACTCCGCTCCGTACTACCTCGCTCCGCATCAATGGACAGACACAGTCCGCAACTCCACTCCGCATTACTCCCTCGCTGGACTGCAATCGCAATGGACTGGCAGCCTTACGGCCGGCTGTCTAAATACAGAGCGTTTTTGACACCTTAATGTCAATACTGGTGAAAATTACAGATTTTCATGACGGCTGTTAAAATATGACGGAACCGCTGTCCTAGGAAACCGAAGCTTTGCATCGCATTTTGTTTGTTTATCGCAGTGAGAAATTTCTGAGTGCTTGTCCGATGGCAATCTGTAAATGTTAATTTCCGGCGTATATTTTTATACCAGCAAGTTGAGATCAGTCTATCTATGAAAATATCTTCGGCCTCATAGTGTTCTGAAATTGCCAAGTGTGGTTGTAAATGTACAGGGAGACCGCTTCTGAGATCCTAAACTACATATATAATAAATCACAGAAGTAATTTTTGAGAATATTTGGGGCGTGAAAAAATCTTTAAATATTGGCAAATTATATCTTCAATAGCCTGTATATCTTGTCTACTCATGCAGAATAGACAATATATACAGGCTATTTATGTATTTAAAAGCTGTTTACCACCACATTCAAATAAAACTGAAAGGTCAGTTTAAAAACAATTGAACATTCTATTTTTACACTCTATGTCGGGTTGTTTGTTTACCAACTCAGTCTGTCTGTAAATCCGTATGGTTTGGAAATGGCGTGGACTAACTTTTGAACCTATTTGGGTTCTAATATTATGATTTATGATAATGAGAGATGCAAAACTATTACCCCTAAATCAAACTTCCTATTAAATTATTGAAAATGGATAAACAATGTTCAAAAGCTTGGTTCTGTTACGCTGTTTATCATGAAATCTAGTTCAATTGGTACAGTGATTCATTTTACAAACTGAATGACGTCCACCCATCAAATTAATGAAACAACTAACCACAAAGCAATTCAAACAAACTCCAAACTACGATCACATCCACTTCATACAATGTGTAGCACTCCATTAAAAATTACTACTAATTAGTATCAAACCGCTATTTTGTTCAATAACAGCATTAGGAAATGTATAACTACAAAGTTATAGTTTTAGCCACGATTATTATTAATTCATGGAAAGTAACGAATTATATAATTACTATTTTTATCGCCATTCCATGCCACACCTCGCCGTGAATCGCTGAAGCGATCAAATGAAACAAAATCGAACAAACTCAAGTGGGAATCGAGCTCAACCCATTAAACGCGATTGCTTGTCGAAAATGAAAATGGGGAAATATATTTTCGTTTGTTCCACGGATCGTTGTTCCATGTTTTTTGTCTGATTTTTATGCAATCCGTCGGGAGCTGCGTTTACACGCAACAAATTGCTCACTTTGATATTTGATTGAGAGCGTTGAACGTAACGTGTCGTTCCAAGCGTGCGTAATGGCCACAAAGGAAACTTTTAAATGAATATATTCGACAGATTATTATTCATTAGTCAAAGTTAACTCGTAAGTTAATAAATACATAGTTTTGAGAGTACAACTTCAACTTCGCTAATTCTTCGAGAACTACTAAACCTTGAAGAAGTTTTCGAGAGCGAGTCGTATTTAGAACAAACAATACTTGCATACTGAGGTGTAGCAGCGTCGAGGTATGTCGAAATGTAAACGATAGACTTACTCAAGTTCGATTTCTCGTTTGGTTGCCTGCGAAAGGAGCAAAAAGAGCGACCCAATTAAAAAGTGTTCATGCATGGGTGGCTCTATTCGGCTCCAATTTTATTGGAACGATTAATTTTATTGCGAAAATTTCTGGACAGCGGAACGAATGGAAAGCGAGAGTCGGCCGAGGTGGCTTCAGCGACCTTTTTGTGGTCGCGCAATGGATGGGTTTGTTCAGTACCGAATCTAATCAAAGGGCACACAGCCGAAAAAAGTGCTCGGAGCCCTCATTGAGACCGTGATGAATGAATTTAAATTTTAATGTAATTGGATATCGGCGATGATCGAGCGCGCGCAATGGCGCTATGTATGACAACAATAAATATCGGCCACTAGATATATTGCCTCGCCTGCGGCCGTTTATTACATTTTTTCTTGCTTATTTTATTTAGGCATAGCTTTGATTTAGATTGCTGAGGACAAATTAACAGATTTTTAACGTAAACTAAAGAGTTCTTTTTTACATCCATAACATTCGGTGCTAGTTAATCGCTGTTACGCGGCTAAAACACATTAGTTGTATAACTAAGGTAATTTGTATGAGTACAAAACCTTATTAGGTAATAAATCATTACTACAGTGAGTTGAAGTACAAGAAAACACAGCACATGCTCGTTAATGAAAGTGCAAATTATTTGTTAGCGTCATGGCCGTGAGTTTAGACTGCGGTACACTCGCGCACACTCGCTGTCATTATTACCTGATACGCTTGTGTTGGTAACTGTACGTCGTGGCACTACTGTAAACTTACTAACGAGTGATTCCTAGAACCCATAATGTCCGTGTTGACCTTTATTTAGCCCCCAGCTTAATATAAAACTGGGTTGAATTTCGTGGAAGTAAACAAAGTACAGTGTCGAAGAATAAAACGACGTTAAAATTGTGTAATTTAACTTGAAGTTTTATGTTTTCAAAAGCAGGAAGTTTCATTCAAAAAAATACAACAAAACAGCTATATGCGAGACTATTCCGCAATATGATGTACTGTGAATGTAATTGTACAGTTACAGTCAAACTTGTCGCAATGTACATACTGTTCTGCTGAGCAATATCGTGCACATGTGTGCTGTGTACAGTCGACTACAGCGGACTAGTTCGCGCGTGAGTCGAGTAGGTCAGGCCCGAGGCTTGCGACGTGTCTCCACAATAATTTTATTAATATTACCCCCGGAAGCCTGTCACGCGCGAAACAACCGCTCGTATATCTTCAGTCTGCGAAAAAATATGATATATTGAGAAAACGAGAGACGTAAGAGCTTTCCTTAGCTTCCCTTCGCGGAGTTTAGCGTCTTTTTAGTGTACTTGAGTATGTTGTAAGGTTTTACTACACCTCGCAATGGGGAGTTAGTATCTTGAAATAAAATTAATAGCTTTTCTATCTTTGCCAGACTTTTCCTTAGTTAATTCGTAAAGCGAGTTAGCCTTGAGTGAGCTTAAGTAAAACCGTTTTCATTTATAAAAAAATGGCTACGAAATGCTAAAATGTTGTCAAGAAAATTCCGAATATTTTCATCGTCCGTTTCTGCTTTATGTTTACCGGCACGACAAGAATTGATCAAAGGCCCAATTTCGCTGCACTTGAAACATAGTTACTTGTAGCGACACGGACCTTATACTCAAACGACAAGAATTTTTAGGCACATTAAAGCCTGATGTGACATGTTATGGAAAAAGGTGAATTGTGATTATAACTGTGAATTATTCTGTTGCAAAACAAATGAATACAAGCAATATCCTAACCTAATAAACGAGCAATATTTGTATATATATGTTTGTAATGACGTTCTCGAAAACGGCTCAAACGATTTTGATGAAAGTTGCAATATAAGGGTTTACTGGAGCGAAAAATCGATCTATCTGGGTCTCATATCTGGAAAAAATCGTTTCTCCGTATTTTCACTCGAGCAGTGCTCGGTTGCCCAAAGTTTAGAACCAGATGGCTACCTTAGAATGTCATTACATGCAGCATGGAATTAGTATGAACTATCCCATACTATTAAATGAGCATTCTCTATTTTAACCCGAGCAGAGCACGGTCGACTAGGTCCAATTTTTTTGAACTAAGTACTAATGTCGTAAAAGTCGCTAAATATATAAATAAACGCACTAAACGTAATTATTTGAGATAATTATGAATTTATTCTTCTTGCGCGTCGATGGCAATCTAAATTGTATTTTCATTAGATACCTACTCACTATGTTACCGACTAATTACATTCAGTGACTCGACATACAAGTGAACTTGAGTCTAGCATCCAAAGTTATTTCCCCACACAGACTTCAAAACGCAGTTAGTTCCCTGAGCCAAAATATTCAGATCGCGTTGAACATTAAACGTGTACAGATTGGCAAGGCCCATACGTGGTAGCGTGTCGTGACATGCCTCCACCACTCATCTGGCCACATTCGGCACCGCCGTAATGAGTAGCGCAATTCTTTAGTACCCTCCAACACGACACACCTATGCGGCCGCGTTATAGTCAACCATTACAACAGCGAACCACCAATCTAATATAATTTATATTTCCGATATATTATGCGTGGTATTCAACGTCGAAACTTGAGGCTTTGTCAGAACAGCTTTATTGTGGGATTATTCTTACTGAAACGGCGGTGACATCGAAATAAAGGGGCGGGACCGATTTGGAATTTAATTTCTTTGCTCTTATCTAAAAGCGAGGCGTCGTGTCTCGTCTTGACTAGCTAGATTGCTCTTTTTCTTTCGTTTTATTTACATCATAACTTTTTGTACATTTCTTTAGCACATTCGTTTAGAAATAAAAAAGTTGAAATCACTATCAATAAAAAAAATTGTATTGTAATTTTCACTGTCGTATCAACGGCTGTTTCTTAGGTAAACCTGCCGAAACTTTTCAAGATTATTATTTTAATAATAATGCTTACATAACTTCTTACTTCCAATATGTTAAGGCTCAGTAAACTTAATAGGAAACTACGAAAATTCTCACGTTTTATAGTCCACTTTACCACGAAATTCACTTAGGTAACGATCGGCTAAAATAGAGCAGGTACGTAGTAAAGATTGTTTGATAAAAAATATATTACGGTTTTGGCACAAACTTATTATAAATAGCGACAAGGTTCCAAGGTTAGTTTCCCCGGTAAGGGCTATTGTACATAATTTGTCTAGGACATAAAAAAGTTACGCAACATACATATCGAGGGCACAATACCTCTCGGGTCTTCAAGCAAATTGATACCCGACTGGCACCGCGAGACCAAGTAATCCGTCTTTATTAGGGTAGTCTTCACACTGAGTAAATTGAAAATTCCTTCTAAGTATGACTGATGGTGTACATTACTTGCCCCCAACACGGTGACAGTTTTTCCTTAAAGAAAAGAAGATTATTTCATGCGGTGTGGAAACGGAGCGTTTTAATATTGCGTCTATTTATATTCATGGGCTCTTTATCGCCTCGAGAAAGCGAACCCAGGAATCGTAACGATGTAAGTACAGAAAAACAGTGATATTCACTTAGGCATTCTTTTTCTTGGAGTTATACGAAGGCGGGGCTTGTTCCCCGAGTCGAGAGCGCGGGCTATGAATGTTTTTTGACGACGATTTTGGGTACCGAAATTAGCTTTCCTCTACACTGCGCCGTAGAGAGGTATGCATGCATTTTAATCTAACGAGTATCATGGCTGGATAGAAGCAAGCCTGTACGAACACAATTTCGTTGAAATTACCTAACAAACGGCGTGTATTCTATGACTCGTTCCTTGCGTCAGTAAAGAAAACAAAAATGTGAATAAAATTATGTTTTTCATAAAAGGGATTTTCGTGATAAGTTTTCGTCGACTTACTCATGCGGCGAGGTCGTAAACTTGTAACTTGTATTAAATTAACCAAGCGGAAGAGGTAGTATGTATGAGAAAATTCTTGGTGTAATTTACGTCGCTTATAGTATAATTATAACACAGGAGGTCGACTATTGAGGGGTACAGCGAGGCTTAAGACTGTATTATAACGTGTAATAACGTTCGCACTATGTGCTTGTGGGTAGCACTACAGAGGGTACGGAGGGTGCAGGATAATGAAAGAAATAATGAGGAGTAGAACCTAAAAGGAGTAATATGCGACCCTTCGCAATGGCCAGACTTAAAATTAATTAAAATTTAACTAAGAAGTCTAGGGTGAGGATGAAGCCAATGAGCTGTGATTGGTCGTTGGGAGCCGTCCTTGAGACAATAACCATGTATTCTTAATTGAAAATAGACTTAAGGGGAGAAACAGCCATAAGGGACGAAGTTGTCTGGCTTCAGGGACAACTTTGAGTAGTCAGAAACCCAAATTCTGACAACCAGTCTTGCCAAGGTGTATCGCGTTACCCAGTAACTGGGTTGGGGTGATCTGATAGGCAGTTGCTCCATGTAAAATACTGGTATAAAGTGAGACTGGAAGCCGACCCCAACATAGTTGGGAAAAAGCTAGGCAGATTGATTGGACAGATACTCTATAAAATAAAATAAAATTGGAGTAAAGAGTGTATCGTTATGAAAATGAAAAAGCTGGCCTAAAAGTTGCTGTAACAAATACAATTAAAATTATTTCAAGCTAAGTAATTTTAAGTAACTTCAACTTTAAGTAACAATTCAAAATATTCGTTTTGTAGGTTCAGTGTTTTATTCGATCAAACAGCAAATTAGTAAATTTTTCTCCTATTTTCGTTTCGTTGATGTCCACCTTTGGATTCATTTACTACAGGTACATTTGTCAATAGGTAAATTGTAAAGATTATAGAATAAAAAATCATTCAAGTTATAGACTCTGAAACTTAAACTTTCAATTTCATAATCTATAAATTGAATAGCAATGTAAACAGTAAAAAGACTGCCTTTTAAAAGTAATAAAATGAAATAATGTTCGTTTCTGTCAATTCATCAAGTATTTTTTTTGTGTCAATATTTTATAACTAGATGGCGCTGGCATTTCCCACCTGACTGATCCCCGAGAACAAACGCCAAAACAAACTCAGAGGTCGTGGTCTCTTTTAGTCCAAACATTACATTATTGAGATATTATATTAGTAGACGTGTACCAAGCGGTCGCGAAACGCGTGTTATCTGTTTGGAGATACGCTTTCAGGGGTACCTACTATGATTAGTGCTTTCGCTTTTGGTGTGTTTTATAAGAGTCTAAATATGCATACCTACATGTATAGTTTAATTCCAATGATTATATCCTTCATTTCATTGATATACATTTTAATTGTGTTTATAAAAACACCGGTATCGAGAACAGGGTCCAAGCTACCGGTGGTCAGGGCTCTTGAGAGAGGAACATCCTAGCGATACGCGCCGTGACCAGATTTACCCAACCGCTTTCTGGATCAAGTCCTTGATCCAGCTGCCTAACGTGAGCCTCCTTAGGTGTAAGTTGGTCGAGATTCTTAGTTATTATGCCATAGGTTATCACGACTATCGGCACAATGACTGCTGTATCCAATCAATTGTTATTTTAAAATGTCTTTAATATATCTCAGAACGCTGAAGCCAACGAACGGCCAAAGCCAACTCGCAGAGGCCCCTTAGACAATCTCAAATGATGAAGAGGCACCAATTAATATTATTATCATCAGCCGTTTGTATCCCTCTACAGGGAAAACGCCTCCCTTCCCTCCTTTCACTTATCTCCATATTCTGCTGTTTGTGACCAATCCTTATGAAAAAGTCGAGTTCGTCCCGCCTTTCCCTCCTGGGCCTGCCACGTGCAATTCCAATAGGAAATAAAAATGTTTGATATACATTTACTATTTTGATTGAATACGATATTTGATAAATTGAAAATGTTTTCTTTTTGACACTTGCATCGTAATTGTTTTTTATGTTTTCTGACAAAGTCTAAGGCCCGTTTACACGTACCACACCCACACATTTATCTCATCATCATCCTACATCGCAGCGACAAAATGAGGGCAAGCAGTGATTAGTTACGTGTGAATAGTGTCGCTGCAACTTCTTGCTTTGTGGTTGCATTGTGGCTGTGACGTCACCTTGATGTGGTTGGTATCGCCCACACGGTTGATTATGATGACCAAATGTTGTCCATGTGAATAGACTATTCATTTTCATACAGATTAGCACCCGTCCATGTGGTGTCGTTGTTGTGAGGTTATGGTACGTGTGAACGGCCCTAAAAAAAATATTTCCATTGTTGCAGTGTCGACCGTGGACGTGGATGCGGTGCTGGGCCGCACGGCATCGCTGCCGTGTGACGTCACGCCCGACACGAATGAAGACAGGGTCTATATGGTGCTGTGGTTCCGAGCGGGGAAGGCTACTGGCGGAAAACCTATATACAGGTACTTTTATATACTACTATACTATAATTGTAGCATAATTATCCTATAATGTTCCCACTATTGGGAAACATGCCTCCTATCTGTGTCAGGCCTAAGAACATCACGCCGAAAGGCTGGTATGTAATAGACGGCCAGCTTATTGCCACTAACCTCCTTAAAATTTGGATCTAGGATAGCTTCCGAGAATTTTTCAAAGAAAATAACACTTTTTCCGAGCTTGTGATCGAACCCAAGAACCCGCGCTCGGCAATCGCGCTTGCGACCATAGGGGCAGTTGTATGTACACACATTTGCTATAAAATACAAAAAATATGCGTTATGATTGTGTGCATACTCGATACTTGATTACAAATATTGATGAGCGTAGCACCAAAAAATAGTCACGTTTTTTATTGGTAAAATAAAATGTTATATTTTTGCTCTGAAATGAATATTTTAAGCAGCCTAAAAAGTATCAAAAACAAAACATCAACCTACCTATTGGACAGCCAGATAATTAACACAAATGAAAGAAAAAAAACTCATTCTATTCAAAACCCTCGTAGCGCTACGCTGCTGCGTGGTTGGCTACGAAATGCTACGTAGTTCGTAGCTTCATCGCTACGTGGTATCCCTGTTTGATATTGATTAATCATCAAATAGTTGAATGCAAATATGGATTATTATTGTTTGCTATAGTGTAAGCAATTATAACGCTCTGTTAACGTTTGATTAGCTAGTGGTATGGGTTGATATTAATACAATTTATTTATATTTTGGTGGTGGTTGGTTTCTGCTGAAATCATTGACATCGAGCACAAATTAAATCATTTGGGCTCGATTTAATGTTTTGGGGCCTACATACGGGCTTAAATTTTTTACCGTCTCGAGAATAATATGGTGTGTTGTGTAAGTGGAAAAGAACCCATACCCGGGAATATTTGCTTAGTAGCATAGCCCACTCGGGCGGGCGGGGATGCGCGAGCGGCTTGTGCGCCTGCGAAAGGATATCAAAGAGGCCGACAGCAAGTGCGGCGACTACCTATCGGCCGCTAAGGAAAGCTACGAATTCATTGACAAATTCCGCGCATTTATTAGGGTGCGTATGATTTGAATTTCGATATTTTTTATCGATTATAAAAATAAAAAAACTGTGCCATAGGCTTCTACTCCGTTCACCTTTATTATACTCTATTTTTTTCAAGACGGTAAAAAAAATGATGTGGTATATGCGTGGCATAGCTGTAGGTTTATTTATTTCAAGCTTAAGTTAAATCTTACTTGTTACCCAAACAATTAGAATAGAATAGAATAGAATATTCTTTATTATGTTTATTACACCATAAAAAATACAGATATAAATGTAGACATTTTACATAGGGTGACACAATGGGCGGTCTTATCGCTAACAGTGATCTTAAAAAAAAAAAAAAATTATATATAAAAAAAAAAAAATCTTTATTATTATTATTGTTTGGTACCATTGAGCAAAGGAACTAAATGAAACGGAACGTATTGTAATTTAGCCACTATTCTTGATTTTGAACCATTCAATCCAAATTACCTTATTATACTCAAACTTTCAACATGAGTCAGAGGTGCCTGAAATTAATTTGAACAGCATGTACCGACATCGGAATGTAATCATATTATTACGCTATTTTTTGTTTGTTTTTTGACGGCAACTAAATAGAAGAGGATCCCTAGAGGAACGACCTGCACCCATACGAATAAATAATATATAGATTAATAATGGAAATATAAAAATTTATTAAAGAAAAAAGTTGAATGTGTCCATGTCTTGAGCCATCCCGTCTCTATAACATATAAATACTCGAATCTACACCAAATTCTATAATACCAAACATAGTTTTATACCGTTAGTTCGGTTCGATTAATTGCCTACAGTGAAGTAGCGGCCGGACAAGCCTGCGGTGCGAGATAAGCCGCCGGACCAAGACATCAATCATCCTTTGACAAATTTATGTGATTCCGACATCAGATCTTGTACATGGACTGGCCACTACATCTGTAACGTAGGTGCTTGGTAATGCTTGGTATTCAGTGTAGAATTTATTTTATTTTATTACCATTGAGGACCAAAAAAGTTTTCGGTAATCATAATATGAATTATGAGTTTATTCAAAAATATGAGGATGTTTAGGGTTTCAGACATCTAAAGGAAAAAACGGAACCCTTTTTTTTTTTGAGGATGGGAAATCATCAAATGACTTGTCCCGCTCTGGGCAGAGCGAGAGGGTGTGTCAGACTTTTACTGTGTGCCGGGGCCGCGATATCCCTTTCGGTCAAACCCGCAACCCCAGCAGGCATTGTTCTTTCGACCCCGTCGGTTGGTGCTGACATCTCTTTGAGGCGCGCGTGGAACACAACGCGCCGTCGACACGGGCCTGGTCCTTATCGGACGGCGAGCTGGCCATTGCTCACCGTCCGCAAGCCCGCGCCTACGGTGGCCGGAAGTCGGCTCTCGACTCCCGACGCCCGGGGCGTCTCCTGCGGCGACTAGGGCCGCGAGGGCGAGCAGCTTAAAAAAAAAAACAAAAACGGAACCCTTAAATGATAATTTCGTCTGTCTGTCAGGACCCTTTTTCTCGGGAAAGCGTGGAGATATCAAGTTGAAATTAATATCAAATACATAGGTTTACAGTCCATTGGAGCTCAAACGCAATACTCTCAAAGCAAAAAAAAATACGGCCATTTATGTGACATATTTGATACTCGCAAATAAATCAAAGCCTTATAGATTACTTCCCGTTGACTTATAATCATGAAATTTGGGAAGAAGCAAGGTCTCACAGCGCAATTAAAGGAAAAAGACCAAAAATCGTTAATGTATAGTTTAATCAAATAAAAAATGCGATTACAAACTTACATTTGCAATTGGAGAATTGAGCGTGTCGTATATAGATGTATGGGAGAACATGTTTTTCAACTACAATGTTAAGTTTGTTCTTGGGACAAATTCACCCCAACTATAACCCTTCAATGTGCGTGTTCGATACGCCTGTGGCCGATTTTTTACGATAATTGAGCATTCATTGTCAGGACCATGGTCAGGACAATAATTAGCGTAGTCCTCCATCATCATTCCCTTGCTTTTATCTAATTAATTTGTGGTAGGCACCGAATGTTTTCTTCTTCCATACATGATATGCATAGTCCAATCAACTGTAATTTTAACAGCCATTCACAGCTTTGCGCTATTTTTTTAATAGACTTCTTAATAGAATATCACTAACACTACATTATTATCCTAACCAATATTATAAATATGCGAATGTCAGTTTGTTTGTTACGCTTTCACGCTACAACGGCTGAACAGACTTGGATGAAATTTGGCACATGGGTAGACCATGACCTGAGTTAGGTCATAAGATACTTTTTATTCCCATATTCCCAAGGGATCGAGGCTAGTAATAAATAAAACAAAGTCCGGCGCCGTGACTGTCTTTCTGAACGCGATATATAAACTTAAAAACTACCGAACGGGTTTTCATCCGGTTTTCACCAATGGACAGAATAATTCATGAGACAGGTTAAGATGTACAATTTATTAAGGTTTTGTGTAAATTGGTTGAAATATGACGATGATTGTTGGAAATGTCGGCTCAAATCATGCCAACTGGGAGCTTTACAGGCGTGCGCCGCGTAAACCAATAGTTTTATATGAAAACCTCGATAAAAACCCCGGTAGACTACCGGGTCTACCCGGATTTTTACTTACGTTTCCGTGGGATATTTTTTGCCATCCGCGTAGGCAAAGCCGCGGGCAAAAGCTAGTTGAAAATAATTTTAAATGTAAAATTTACCATAAACACAATTGAACGCATCCTAACAAAAGTTCGCGTGTGTGTTCAGTATAATAATGCACTGAGAGTACTGCTTGCCGTCGCGTTGGAGTGCGTCAGGGATGTTTACGGATAATAACATTAATGGTTTTGTCGCCATCATTAGAAACGACGTGCATCCCTGATGTCAGGCGTTCGCGGCAGCACCAACAATATTCTTTATATGTTCGCAGATCGGTGGGATTCCCCGATTTTGCGGAGGACCCACGTCCACTGCCGCTCCACGCTGAATTTTAAGTTTATGTTAATCCGAGTCTGTACCTACTAACACTAGATGTTAAGTAAAATTGTTACTAACCCTGTGGACTCTGTCCGAAATAAAAGTATTCTATTTTATTAGAATGAATGCATTCCATGAAAGGGCTGTCAGTAGTTACCGATAGTTCGCCTGATAAGTTACCTATAAGTCTCATCTAATAGTGAGCTTATGTCCATTCGACGATCAATACACTACTATTGAGAATTTCTCATTCAAAATAGGGGGACCAAACCCCAATACTCCACGCTTCACTGTCTCACTAGTAACCAACGAGGCAGTAAATACCGCATCAACGTTACGTCAAAGTCATTAATCATTTATTAAGATGACACCATAAACCTGCAAATGATAACATAAACAGCACGTTAGCACCTCTGTCACAAAATGAATGTCTACAGAAGGTTGGTGGCACGCGTCACCTAGACTACGAGATTATCGTACGGTAACCGTGTTCTAAAATTTCGTAAATTTCTAGTGATTCTGAAAGCAACTAAATTCACATTATTATCTACTGAGCCTTTTCCCAACTATGTTGGAGTCGGCTTCCAGTCTAACCGGATGTACCAGAATACCAGAATTTTACATGGAGCGACTGCCGATCTACCCTGCACAACCCAGTTACTAGGTAACATCTCTAACAGCTCGCCGTCCGATAAGGACCAGGCCCGGGGTCGACGGGCCTTGTGTTCCACGCGCGCCTCAAAGAGATGTCAGCACCAACTGGCGGGGTCCGTAAGGACCAATGCCTGCTGGGGTTGCGGGTTTGTCCGAAAGGGATATCACGGCCCCGGCACACGGGCAACGGAAGGAACACGGGTGGGTTTTAGTCAGTAAAAGTCTGACACGCCCTCTCGCTCCGCCCAGAGCGGGAGAAGTCATTTGATGATATCCAATGCTCAAAAAAAAAAAAAAGTTACCATCTCTGATACCGGTGATACCCCTTGGTAAGAGTGGTTGTCAGACTATCGGGCTTCTGACAACCCTTAACAACTGTCAAAATCTATACAAATGACAGACGCGACCAACGGTCTAACGTGCTTTCCGAGGCACGGATGATGTAAAGATGGTCACCCATCCACAGACCAACCGTGGAAACCGTAGGTTAACCTGATCGATCGACCCGTGCGGCTGTTATTACTTACCCACAAGCCCCTTACAACTAAATTCTCACATATAATAAAGTTGATATTTGTTCATATATAATGGAAATAAGCATTTGAATATGGAATATGTGTGTGTACGCGCCTGTTTTTTGTTGTTGTATGGAGCTGACCTTCTGAACCTATTTATTTAGTGCCTCATCCTATCCTCATAATATCTCAAGTATAAACTTAATCTGCTGTTCAAGAGTATCATGTTCACATTTCCTCAGTGAGATAGCACACAATTTCATTTTACTATCCTCACCTAAAGAAGGTATCTATTCTTTACTGCACTATCCTTGTGTGAATAGGTATGTTTTTGAATTACAATCTATTATTTTTAGGAATAACGGTGTAGCAAATAAAACTTGTCAAAGAAATGACAATCGTGAAAGGTGAGAAAGTTAAAAAAAATTAAGCGCGAAGAGGGTACCTCTTTGCGTTTTGTTTAATTTTTTTTTTTTTTTTAAACTTTGCCGAGTCGTAGGCGTTCAAACCCCCCGAAATGTGAGAAACCAGAATCTCAATCAAGAGATCGACCCTCCCTCCCTCTAGGGTACCCGTACTCTAATTCAGGTAATTGTGATATATTTAGCATAGGCGAACTTTATAATCTACAAAAGCAGTAAGAGTACGCTTATACAATATACATAATTATACTGTATTTTAATCAATTCTAGCTTTGTATTGAATGAATTCTGGCAATTTCAGTATTCTCTGAAAGAGAATACTGAAATTTCCTATTCCAGGCGGGGTCCTAAAATTTTCGAGCTAGCCGGTTCGGTTCGAATTTTCGGTTGATCTTGCATCTTACATTCTGCTTAAGTCCATATTTCTACTTTTATTTCTATATGAATGGCCGAAGAGAAAAAAAATCTAACTCGAAGTGGTATGCTAAAAATTTCGAGTTCGCTTCGCTCGTTTTGCATCCTATATTCTCCATAGCGGCCTCATTATGCCAAAGTGGCCTTATAAGTGAAAGATGTCGCTGTTTTTGGTCATGATTGCAAAGTGGTGGGAAACCAGAAACAAGGCTTTATTGAAATTGATATTACGAATAATAACTAAGCTCTTCATCAATTTGAATTTTGACTTAGAATTTCTAGGATCGTAAAACCTTCCTTTTAATTTTTTTATGATTTTCTGCAATGCGAACAAAAAATGCTGTTTTAAAAATAACAATAAATAATACTCCTTTCGTAATTCTGTACTCTTTATACCCCTACCCTACCCATTACCCTCTCTGAAATCGGAAATGAATTATTTCTTTTAAAAAAAATGGCTCTGCTCTTAAGCAGTATAATTAGATATTTAAGGAATGCGCAAACGGGCGCGACGCGACTCTGGTGGAGCAATTTCTATGAAAACTTCACGGAAATTGTTCTACCGCTGTCGCGTCGCACTGTTGCGTCGCGCCAATCTGCACGAGTCTTTATTGTGCAAAAATAGTCACTAAGTAGGTATAACATAATCCATTCGGGAGAAATCGAAATTAGTACCTTTTTACTAAAGCTGTAATTAAAGTCGAAAATGATCTCGCTAAGCGCCTTAAAATATAGCGATGGTTAAATTTTGTCTGTATTAGTTACTTACATACGGAGCATATAGAAAGAAATACCTACTGCATATTTCTTGTACCTTCTTATAGATTGGGGGATTTCTTCTGAAGGGTCACAACCAATACACGATTAAGAAACTCAAAGTAAAACTCAGCGAGTCGGACCACGTACAACGAAGGGTTCCGTAGTAACAAACATAACATTGTACTTAAAAAACATGTTCTGCTATACATTCCGACTGCAAATGTAAGTTTGTACGCACAATATTGAGAGATTTACCATGTTATTTTAAGACCATAGACTTCTTTTAGGTTTTCCTGTAATTTATGAGTAAAGAAAGATTCTATATTTGGCTCTGTAGTTTCGGAGATAAGGGGGGAATGGTAAATTTCCATCAATTATCTTAAATATCTTTCAAAGTATTTATTTTAAAATTATAAACAACAAGTCCTTATATTTCATATGTCACACGGTACAGTTTGCAAAACTTTTTTTTTTTTAATTTTCCCATTTGCCCCCGAATAGAAAAGTCACCCCTTAATCAAAATTTATTTATTTACGTTATACGTCCGTGTTTGGCGCATAGAAATTCATATATGAACCAAATTTCAACGAGATTGGTCCTGCTCATTCGGAGCAAACTGGCTGTGACAGACGGACAGACGCACGAGTGATCCTCTATGGGTTCCGTTTTTCCTTTTGAGGTACGGAACTCTAAAAACGAACCACAAACAATTCAGTCATGAATAAAAAGAAAACCATGCACGAGAAAACAAAGGGTTTTCCCAAGATTATGTTACAGCTTCCTGTGGCAAATACACATTTACACTAATGTTGAGGTAAATATGAAATATGAGATGGAAGACAAAAATGGCGGATTGATTTACCGTAGCCGTCGGAAGCCGGATCTCAGGGAGATAGGGACTTCCGTACTACAGATACACGTTACATGCCAGGGCTGTGACGGATTTTTTTATGATTCTGGTATTAATATTGTAGTCTGAGTTGGTTGAATTGTTAGAGATGATGACTTACTTAATCATCGTTTTTTTTTTTTTTTTGTTATTTGACAAAAAGTGGTTTTGAACTGAAAGGCAATCATATTGATTTTTACTCATAATTTATGTGACTATCTTTTGTAGTCCGCGGTAAGTAATGAAATGTTTATTTCCGTAAGTAGCTCTTCCAAGACACTTTAAAAGTGAATTTTTGGTCAATATTTAAAAACTAGATAGCGCCGGCATTTTTAACTAATCCTGACTGATAACTAAGACAAAATGCCGAAACAAATTCAGAGTAGTAAGTTATAAATGTGTGTATATGTATAGTTAGTCATAGAGAAAAAATATGCTTTTATTCATGCTTCAAAAATGATGCATGGGTTTCAGTTTTCAGATTCATTTATTTGCAAATTCAGATTCATTTATTTGCAAAAACATGTGTAGATAATATACATGGTATGATGCTTATTATAGGTGTTACAGTTTTGTAACAGTTTTATCATGATTATAATTTTCATGTAAATGTACGCATTACAGTCATGCTGAAAAGATACAAGTAGGTACATTGTTACCCTCTTCACCTTACAAAACAATTTCAAATAAATCTTCGCAAATAGAAAACGAAAACATCTCAGAACTTCAAAGGGCCACCCCTACAACTTACACGAATGACCGCCTGATGCGATTGGAATTTGAATCAATCCAATTCCGTCCATATTTTATTTGGACTTGAGTTCATTATCCAACGAGCACAGTTGAAGTGGATTGAAATATCCGATCGGGATCACATCGTAAACGGACCAGGTAGTTTTCATATTTTATGAAGTTATTTAATATTATGTTTGTCTTAGATAGATGTCCACGTTTTATTGTTTTATAAGATAGTTCTGGTTTTGATATAAAAGGAAACAATATACGAGCCTCACTTCGTCAGGACGGACTTTGTTCTTTGAGTGTAATAAAGCTTTTGAAATAAATATTCATAAAATGTATCGATGATTTAAGGTTGTTCGACTGGGAACCCTTTTTTACTGAATATCAGAAGTGGTGTGAGTCCAAATATAAAGTAATATTTTTTAGGAAAAACTATTACTTTTTTCTGTAGGCCCATTATGAAAATGTATAACATCAGCATCCATTTTATAATCCTACTGCAGAGCAGAGAGATTGCAGAGTAGTTAACTCTGCAATCGGCATTTTGCTGTTGTTATGTTTTTGTTGTCATTTGCCAATGTCGCAACAGTAATCATGCTATATTGTCTTTGGCCTTGACATCAACCAATGAACAACATTGTCAAACTTTTATTGGTTGAATACGAGGCTTTTGGGTACTTTTGTATGTGTGTATTTTTTCATTAAATGTGCGTTTTGTTTGTGCAGAATAAACAATTTTTGCTCTCTTTTCATTATCTGCCATACTGAATAATTGCACAAAATATTGGCGTCTAACCGTTTGGCACAGCCCCACCCAGGTCTTATCTGTGACTCTTAGTAGGTCACTCGCTGACCTGGTTCTGCCAACACTTTCTCTGTAGTACCTCGTATCCATGTCGTTTAGGTTTTGTCTGCCAATGTTAAGTCTTGCCAAATGTTTTAGACTTCGCTTTTATCTTTATAGAATAGCCACAACAACAGCTTTTATTTTCCAGTTTTTCACTGCTTATGCCGCTTGTGCATTGCACAGAATTTTACTGTCCAGAGGTGTAATTTTCCAACATTTGCCGGACGATCACGTGGAATTTGCTTGAAAATCTAAGCACCGGACCGAGAAATTCCGTGTTATGCACAAGAGGCCGTAAAACGGCTATAACCACTTAGCATTTTTGTAATACATAAGTATTATCTACACTAAGATTAAATAAACAGGTCAATGTCAACTTGTGATATCATTTAGTTCAGTATAATTAACAGATAAGAGGAACTTGCTGACCTCTCTTCGAGATTATTGAAAAAAGTGGTATCTACTGCCTGGACAAAGTCGACAATGAAAAAAATCGACTAACACTGTGACTTATCAATCAATCTGCCTAGCCTTTTCCCAACTATGTTGGGGTCGGTCCCTAGTCTAACCGGATGCAGTTGAATACCAGTATTTTACATGGAGCGACTGCCAATCTGACCTTCACAACCCACTTACTGGGTAACACGATACCCCTTGGTCAGACTTTTTTGGCTAATGACGACCTGTAACGACTGTCAAAGATGTGACTTATCAATATCATGTATTATGTATTTATTTATATACTAAAGCAGCAAGTTAAAAAAGGCGCTAATCTAAGGTCCTCAAACGACCTGACTAAGATTATGTTTAAACTTTAAAAGAGATTGTGACTAGGTGTAGTATTTCTTCCCCTGGGTCTAGTATTTCTTCTCAGAGTAATCGGACAAGAAACAACGAACTCATCTAGTTCTAACAGATAATACATTTGTGACGTGATACAGTGTTTTTTTTACCTATATACAAAAATAAATATAATTAATGATTGTTTATTTATATTGTTGTATATTTATTGCTTTCCGTGAAATAGCTTGAGCTAAGAGACTCTTAAAATTTTACAATAGTACAGATTTTTTATGAATATTTTGCTCAATAATTACTTTTGACTTCTGTTGCTGATCATACATTCCAATTATAGTTTCTGTTCAATGAAATAATTGTTTAGGCTGTTCCGACGCTCTCCGTTCTGTAGTTCTACGAAATTTCAATAACAGAATACAAATACCTATCTATTTGTTCGATTAGTTCGAGTAAACTGTTTTGTTTTGTACATTTTATATTATTCCTCAATATGGAATTCCATAAAACATTCAATCGAATCATAGACTGATAACTGGATTGTTGGTGTACCACAATATACAAGAAAATCCTTTGTGTTCCGCTTTTGTTAAAGCTTAATGAGTGAGGAGTTTATACAAAATTCAACCAGAAAAATGTTACAAAAGTGAAGGGTGCCCCTCAGACCTGTCCGTGTTGTTGTTGACTCCTTTTTTATATGGCTCTGTTCTGAAATAAATGTCAAACGCATTTCCAGGGCCCCCACGGTGGTACAGATGTGTTTGTACTGACGTCATATCAGACAATTTTTTTTTTAGTTCTCATATTTTATCTAATCACATAACAATAACATAAATCACACAAAACTTGTGTGATAGTAACAACTCGTATCTGTAAATTATGTTAGTATATACGTAACTGATGCCTATGGCTGTCCTTCCCTTGGTTTTGGAAAGAACAGTCAAAACGGGTAGCAATAGCATCTAAGCTGTTGCTGATGCTTCGTAGACACTGCAGCGAAGCTTGCGCAGGATGGCTTGAAAGCCATCCGTACGAAAGAGGAATCTGCTTATGGCTCTCTGAATCAAATCCTAGCCACACAAAGTGATAGTTTATTTTGGTCAAGCTTTATTTGAATGAACCATATTTAATTGATTTAATTAGTCAACGCTGTTTGTGGGCAATTTTTAATTTGATGTCTGTCAACTTCAAAATGACAGCAGTTAACAGCAACTAAACGGTTTAAATACGCTGAGAAAAAATAAAACTCTTAATTCTGATACACCGGGATGAAAAATTAAATAATTAGAAATATCTCAAAAGCTTATCACACCGATTTATCTAAAAATCTAAATACACTTCTAACTCGGAACTTACCACTAAATTAAATTTATTTTTAGGGTTCCGTACCCAAAGGGTGCAAACGGGACCCTATTATAAGGCTCCGATGTTCGTCCGTCTGTCACAGGGCTGTATCTTTTGAACTGTAGTAGGTAACCACTTGAAATTTTCACAGAGTGTGTACCTACTATAGCCGCTACATCAACAAAAAAAAAAGTTTAAAATTAAAGGCGACCGTACAAGAAACGTGTTATTGTACGGTGGTACGGAACCCTTCGAGTGCAAGTCCGACTCGCACTTGGCCGCTTATATGTTTCAAATAAATGTAATTTTAAAATAAAAAAGCTTTATTTGTACCTACATAGAAAGAAAAGAAAGAAAATGCATTTATTTAGCACATACTAAAAGGCACACAACACAGCATATTGTACCTTAAGTAAAAAATAAAAAGAAAAAAATGAAAAAACATTAAAAGTGAAAAGTGTAAGATATTAGCGGGTATGTGTGCGTCGCGGCTGCGCCAAATCGGCCCAGTTCAGCAAAAATGACAGACAACTAGTACCTGACAAATTATTTACTTCAACTGAATTGAAAAACACATTTCCAAGTACTGTTTATAAGTGAAAATCCATCAATATTGATAAAGGAGATACAGGAAACGTCGCACAATTTCCGTTCGGAAACCGTATTATTTGACAAACGTGTAAGAGATGGAATTCTCTTAAGTACTTGTCATTCAATCTTTGTTCCTTTTCATTCCTTTGAAAAGTATTTATTATTAATAAAATTCTGATAATTTCAACTCATTAAAGACTAAATCACTTACTTGCTTAAAGGGACACTTCTATCACTAGTATGTAGTACAATTTTGTTAAAGAAAATAAACTATTTGTATTTGTATTTGTATTTGTAATCAATCTGCCTAGCCTTTTCCCAACTTTATTGGGGTCGGCTTCCAGTCTGACCGGATGCAGCTGAATACTAGTATTTTACATGGAGCGACTGCCTATCTGACCTCCAAAACCCAGTAACTGGCAACTAAGACTGGTTGTCAGACTTTCGGGCTTCTGACGACCCGTAACGACTGTCAAAGATCCATGAATTACAGCCGGGACCAACGGCTTAACATGCTTTCCGAGGCACGGAGGAGTCTCGGTATGTAAAGATGGTCACCCATCCACAGAACAACCCCGGCAAACGTAGCTTAACCTGACAGATTGACCAGTGCAGCAGGTATTACTAAGCCACGACCTCCTCATTCAATTTCAACTCATTAAATACTGATATATAATTATGAGTTGTTTAAGTTTAATCTACTTTACTATATTTCAGGGAATCGCCTTCCATTTGAAAAGATCACTGAAACTTTGAAGCTTTGTGAAACAGGAAATTAACTTTTTCTTTTAGCGGTTTTCTGTCCAGTCAGTACTTTTTTTTTTTAGGCACAGTTCGTGAAACACAAAATACAAATAACAAAATAAAAAAAGTGAAGATTATGTTTTAACAACAATAGCGTGTGTGTGTACCTGAAATGGTTCCTGTGAGCATGTCAGATTAAATAAAAATTTGACTTGGTCTGATCAAAGTTGGTATTCCAAGACCCGTAAAAATACTAAAATGAATATCATAGTTTCCAGACACCACAATAATTATATTCAAGCACATCTCAAACTCACCACACAACATTAACAGAGTAAGCAATTACCACAGAGTAGTTTCGATGCAGAAGCTACACACGTCAAACTAGCAACACACCCGTCCCGGCCCGCGCCGGTCATTAATCACGTCGCGTCGTTTAGCCCTATTATTAGGGTAACTGCCGACGGCTTTTAAATATCCACCTAGCGATACTATAAACCATCGGTGTCAAGGCGATAACTGATCGTGGATTGAACCGTTTCGACGCAATAAGTTAACTTCTATATCAATACATAGATATTATAAATTAAAGTCACAATCCGTGTCTGTCTGTGTGACCGTGTTGTTGTTCTAAACTTCGCCATGAATTTTGATGCGATTTTCACCATAATTTAGAGAATAGGGAGGTTGCCAAAAAAATTTTGTTTTGTCCCGAAACAATATTTTTTTGGCAAAAGGATTTTTTCTTTTTAATCTATTTTTTTACCTTATAAATGATTACGGCAATACATTGAGTAGGCAATACGTTAAAATGTGACTTGACGTCACTTCCCGGTAGATTTTATACTGACTTGTGACGTAGCGAGCCCCCACTCCCCAACTTTAATGCGTTTTATCTAAACCTTTTTTTATTAATATGATAAAGCAAAAAACACGTGTCTAATATAATTTTTATTATCTGACTGACCGACTAAATGTATTTTTTTTTCCCAGTCAGCATCTCTGTTTATTCCGGAAGGTTTATGTATATAATGCATTAATATCAAACTTACCTATAATAAATTAATGTCGATATTTTGTCAAGTCGTAAAACTGTGCAAAGCAGGGTCAGATCACGAGGTTTTAATAAACTGAACAAATGGTATAATCATGCTACGATTGTTAATTTCGTGAGGACGATTTCAATTCCGTCGTTACCTTGAAATTGAAGGTAGGTTTCTTTTATAAATACAGAGTAATTTTAAGGAGGCTTGCCGCCAAGGTCTGAGCCTTGGTACCTAGTAGATGTAAAAATATTAATGAAAGTGCACACGACCGCTGGATGCGGGTTTCTGGGGACACGTGGCGTCGGGTTTTTCATTACGAACTCAGGAGCAGTCCGGAGTTTAGGCAAAGACACGATCAATCACAATCTGAATAATTTTGAAACAGATTGCTAATCCATTGCTTCATAAGAAAAATCAGCTCAACAACGTAAATAATGCAATTAATGTTGTTGCACTGTCACAATGAAACAGATTAGTCTTGATCATTCACGAATATGTGTTACGCAATTAGATAGCTGGTCTCATAATTCGATATCATAGTTTTGAATTGCGCTTGATGGCAACAGGCTCGCCTCTCATCACAGTCATTTATATGCTCATAAAAATGTAATTTCTCCTTTGTTAAATTTTGGCGTGATGTTATATTACGATGATTTATAAAAACATTCAAAATTTAATATCAAAATAGCGCTGCAAATAGCTTTACTTCTACTAATACGCTACATTGTTAATTATACATAGCCCACTCTAAACATTGACGCAACGCAAGCTAGCGACTAGAGAATTACTTCCCTCGCTCCATTTGTCCACAAGAGGTTCATCAAAGTGGTTAGTGATGGGACGATGATTTTAATCCTTCCGAAGAGGCCGGCCACCGTAATAGCAAGCAGCAATATTGTTCACCCCCTGTATCAGACGTGGTTACCTGTATAGGTAGCTGGTGTAGGTGAGTCAACGTAAATAATGTATACTGTGCTGTGCGGAATTTATAGTAACATAAATTCATACCGTTTTCCCTTTTCACATTGAGTAAGTATGTCTGTCTATAAACGATTTTCATGGCCTAAAGAGAGATTTTTTTATATGTATATGGCATCTCGCAAGTCCTGTGGTTGCCTTAATAAATAAAGACTTCCAGCCAGGGCATACAACTTATAAATTTAGCAACTACACGCTAATAAAGAACGAAAGAATTAAAAAAATACTTGCGTGTAGCTGTGGTATATAATTTAATTTAAAACTGAATATACAATATCTTTTTATTTTTTTTAACAAGTAACCCCACAGTTACTCAGCACTGTATAACCGCGAAGCAGCATCGATTAACTCGTCCCATTCATCACTATATGTAAATATTAGACCTTTCTTTGGCCCTGTAGGCCTCACTGTTGACCTTGAGGGCTGAACATCAGGTCAAGGAGATCCTTTCACGAGTCGCTATACAAAGAACAGGCTTCTTTATCAGCTTTAATTTATTATCATGACTGGTTGCTAAAGTACTGTTGGTATGCGAAATATATAGGTGTGTGTGTATTTTATGTTTTTCGATATGATAAAAAATATAAATTATTTTGGATCGCAGCGAAAAGGATACATAATAATGCTTTAGCAGTAATGCTCAAAAGTATTTATTGTTACACTGTTATAGAACTTATGTTAGGGTGTTATTGGGACTTATATGTTTGAGCCGTTTGGGGTTGAAACACTAGGGCCATGGGGTCCGAGTGCCCACTAAGTCTTTCAAGACATCTCAAAGCGGTTGGTCGACTCTTTATGTGTCCAGAAGGCTGGCCTATTCTTCGGCCAGAGAATCAACATTGCCATACAACGTGGCAATGCTGCCAGCCTTTTGGGCACTTTCTCTGTTGACAGCGATGCGGGCGAATTTTTTGATGCCCTATGATTGTTCCCGCCCCACCCCTTTCTTATATACTTGTACCTATTATTATTATTATTTTAAGTCTGTTCGTTTTTAAATTGTTTGTAATGTAATGTAAATATTGAGAAATTAATAAATTCATTTAATATTGAAGTTACTATAACCAAACACGGTTTATAAACAAGTAACTAAGATTAGGTAGGATAATATAAAATAACGCGAATGACGTGGGACGCAGAAAGTGACTGCTTGTGTGACGTGTCGTATTAGACCTCTAATTCGAACTGTCTGCTCACAGACGGGCGACGTCTTAAGTACTTGAGTTCGCAGGTTGTGAGCATGTGTGGGTTACATACAGTGGCATCAAATAAGATTATTTGGACGTTGCATTGACAGTGTAGTGACACTGTCAATGCAACGTCCAAATAATCTTATTTTATCATATTAATTTAGTAATGCGTTAACATGGTACCTAATTCGATTAACAGACATAATGTTCGTATTAATAAGTAAAAGCAAAGTTAATTCTCACAACGAATACCCTTTTTACCTTTAGAGTTCCGCTATATTCTTTATTATATATTAAAACCGTCTGCAATTGCAACCCTAGTTACCTTCTAACCCTTTTTCAACAAACAGTTAACGCATCAAGTTTCCTGGACTTAACTGATAAGTTAGCGTGCCTCAGTGTTTATTTGCATCTAGTATTTACTGCCTGCTTAGAGTGAACAAGTTCTTACAACTAACGCTAACTGCCACACGCCGTAAAGCGAATGAACAGTGCGGTAAGCTTAGGTAAGTTGGATAGCGATGTGGAAAATAAAATGGCTGAAGTTTTAAAGCTGGTAGATAGAGAAATAGATGCTCATTTTTTTCTCAATTACTGTTCAACACAGATTTGTGACAAATCTTTAATGACGGAAGATGAATGGTTTTCTACGATGCCATGTCGTTCTTAGGAATTACTGTTAGAATAGGGATTTCGTTTTATTTTGGCATTCTGGTAGTTTATTAAAAAATATTGGACACGTATTTTTTCTTTTTTTACGTAATCAAAAGATTACGGCGATACATTGAGTTAAAATGAGGCATGACATCACTCCCCGGTAGATTTTATACTGACTTGTGACGTACCGAGCCCCCACTCCCCAACTTTAATGCGTTTTATCTAAACCATTTTTTATTAATATGATAAAGCAAGAAATACGCGTCAATTTTTTTTTTATTATCTGTCTGACGGACATCAAACTCGTGGTATTTTTTTTCCAGTCTACATCCCTTTTTGTGGGACAAAAAGCTAATTTATTGTATTTACTTGATCAACGTACTATCGAAGAACTTCATATCTAAGCAGTTTGAAAACAAAATCCCGTGAACACGATGACCACATCTGTTACCGGCCTGGTTCTATAGCCGCCGAGCGCTGCAAGCAGAAATAGTCCTTACGGTGTTTAGATATAAACTTCTTCGATGGTACATATATACATAAACTCACGCGTTCGTTCCAAGGGGGTAGGTAGAAACTACAGAACACCACAATCTATGCGATGCTTACATACTGTTTTTTCTTCGTTTACATTCATACATCTTGTCATACACACGTACGTGTAGCGAGTACTTCGCATCTGACCAACATCACCAAGGTCACTAAATGTCCTTCTAGGGCGGAGTTTTCTTACAACCGTTTTGATACAAATTCAAATTCAAGTCATTTATTCAAAATAGGCTGAGAATCAGCACTTTTCAAACGTCAAAATTACATAAGACAGTCCCCCAAAAACGCCCACCCTTCACCACTTCCCAGTGCTTAGCTGGGAAGAAGAAGTGGCGTAACAAACTCCCCAGCAGCGCAGCTGTCTGTTCAGTTAGAAAACTTGATTCTATACAATAGCAGTTACGCAAAAGAATTTACATTATGCAACGTAAAACATTACAACTCATTAAAAAAAAACTGTAATGAGTAGATTATGTCAATAACAAGTTTAAAAAAAAAATTACTTAGACAGTCAAATAAAATGAACTAAGCAATTATATGAACTCATATAGTGTCATCTAGTCGTTGATTTTAAAACACTTGTTCGTTGCTTGGGGGGGGGGGGTACATTGGAGCAGCTTAATTATTCCCAAGCCTTTTTGTCGTCTAAGTCATCTTTAACTTTATAGAAACCTTTTTGACATAGTTTCTGTTTAATAAATGATAAAAATTTATTGAAGCTCAGTTCTTTAACATGGCTTGGGAGTTTGTAGTAAAAACGTATACTTTGGAACTTAAATGAATTACTAATTTTTTGGAGGCTAGTCCTGGGCACAATAAATAAATCTTTGTGTCTAGTATTTATGCTATGAATGTAGCTGTGTTTAGAATTTAGATTAATATTCTTTTTTAAATAAATCAGGTTCTCATAAACATATTGAGATGCGACTGTCATTATGTTTATTTCCTTAAATGTATCCCTCAGTGACTGCCTACAACTAAGGTTATACATTGCTCGAATGGCTCGTTTCTGCAACACAAATATAGCCTGAAAGTCGGCTGCATTTCCCCATAACAAAATGCCGTACGACATTACACTATGGAAATAACTAAAATATACTAATCGAGCTGTTTCTACATCAGTCAAATGACGGATTTTATACACCACGTAGGCTGCAGAGCTTAGCCGCTTCGACAATTTGGTTATATGTGGGCCCCACTGCAGCTTCGAATCCAAAGTAATACCTAAGAACACAGTGGTGTCCACAAGAACCAATTCTGTCCCATTTACTAGTACATTGGTTTTCACCTGCTTAACGTTAGGTGTCAGAAATCTAATACATTTAGTCTTTTTCTCGTTTAAAAGTAAATTATTAACACTAAACCAATGCACTATTTTAGAGACAGCATTATTTCCATCGTCGGTAACAGTATGTTGTCGCTTAAGTTTAAATATAAGTGATGTGTCATCTGCAAGTAACACTATTTCATGACTGTTCTTTATAAGGCAAGGAAGGTCATTAATGTATACGAGAAATAAAAAAGGAAAGGGAATTGAGCCCTGCGGAACTCCCATAGTAACAATAGAACCCGGGGATCGCTTGCCATTAACGTCCAGTCTTTGGATCCTATCATCCAAATAAGAAATAAGAAGATCCAAAGCAGTGTTTCTAACACCATAGTGATGCAATTTCGTGACCAATGTATCATGAGAAACACAATCGAAAGCCTTAGATAAGTCACAAAAAATACCTAAGGCATCATGTGACTCCTCCCAGGCCTCAAAAATATGTGCAAGAAGCTCAACACCAGCGTCGAGCGACCCCTTGTGAAACCGAATTGTTTACTGTTTAATAATTTATGACTATTAAAATGTCTTTGCAATTGATCTAGCATCAATTTTTCAAAAAATTTACTAAAGGTGGGGAGCACAGAAATTGGTCTAAAGTTCGTGGGGTCAGCTGTGCTGCCCGATTTAAATAAAGGTATTATTTTACTACTCTTCATTAAGTCAGGAATTACACCACAGTCAATACATTTATTAAAGATAATTGCTAATTCAGGCGCTACAGTGTTGATTATGCATTTTGCAACCTCTACGGAATTTCCCCATAGATCAGCAGTTTTTTTAACATTGAGTGTATTGAAAGTTTTAATAATATCTCGAGCAGTAACATAGTCGAAATTGAATTCATGGTTACAACTATCAACATTTTCTTTCAATAGTGACTCGGCAATAGTGGGTGAAGAATTTAAAGATTTAGTGGTTGCGACTGGAATATCTGCA
This sequence comes from Agrochola lota, assembly GCA_947364205.1. NCBI lineage: Eukaryota > Metazoa > Arthropoda > Insecta > Lepidoptera > Noctuidae > Agrochola > Agrochola lota. The sequence continues at coordinate 9,272,887 of OX376235.1, read as the reverse complement.
AAGAAATTTTCAAAAACTGTGGCAACTTCTAAATCCTTTTAATAACCATATTGTTTACATTAAGGCTGTAGTCACTACTACGCTTACTGTCTTTTCCAGTCTCATTGTTTATAATTTCCCAAGTCGTTTTTATTATATCTTGACTTTTTTAAATTTTTGAGCTTAGATATCGACACTTAGCTTCGCTACAAACTTGTTTGAATAATTTGGAATAATTCTTAACATATTGATAAAATTCTTTACTTTTATTATAATTTCTTTCGTCGTACAGTTCAAAGATTTTGATTCTACTCTTAAATATCCCTTTAGTTGCCCATTCACTGAAGGTTGCAGAACCATTAACTGAGATCTGCTTTGGTATAAATGTTGTGTTAAATTCTGTACAATACATGGCAAAAAAGGAATTGTACAGTTCATTAGGATTATCACAATAAGGCAAATAGGGTAATTTACTATTAAGTTTGTTTTTAAAACTCTCCAAGTGACCTGCAGTTTTTGGCACAACCGTGATAACTCTCTTAGCCACTTTTTTTTATCTTGTTTACTAAATGTAATCAGCTGGCCACAATGGTCAGAATCCAGTTGACTTATAATTTTTTTTTTAATAGGCGATATGTCAGTAAATATATTATCTAAGCATGTACTTGAGGTGGCGGTTACTCTAGTAGGCTCCAAAAATAAATTATTAAGTTTATATGACTGAAATAAATTTTTAATTTTTAGGCTGTTTGATGAGTCGTCCAATAAATTAACATTAAAATCACCACATACAATTATATTTTTCCCTAATTTACCAAGTTTTTGTAACACATCATCCATGATACTCTCAAAGCAATCATAAATCGATGACGGAGGCCGGTACACGCTCAATACAATAAGCTGCTCCAACTCCACACAAGCTATTTCCATAGTCCGCTCTGTTGAGCGGACTATGGAATTGAAGGATATTGTAAGCCTCTCTGTTGAGAGGCTTACAATATCCTTACGTTCTTTGAATTTAAATTGTTTAGTTAAAAGTTTCAATGAGCCACCATGTATTGTATTTTCTCTGCTGAATGAACTACCAACCTGGTGATTACTGAAATTAAACATGAACTGATGGCTTTTTAATCAATGTTCTGTAATACATAAAATATCAATGTTGTTACAGTTCATGAATAATTCAATTTCAAGGTCTTTTCTCAACATTCCTTGAATATTTTGGTGCACCAGGTGAACTATGTTAGAACTTATTCTGACATTTTGATGATTTAGACTAGTATTTAAATTTAAATTATCTCCATTAATTATGCAAGAGGCTATCTCTATTGTCTCAAAATACAACCTTCTGATGGGTGAAAACATGGGTTTGTCATAATGACACGACTAAGCTACTTCATACTTTTATCCAACTTACTGATCTGTTTATTCCTGGCTTTGAGAAAAAATGGAATCTCATTTTCAGTTTCCAATTCAGTTGAGATCTTTGCCATACTGAAGCGTATCCAATCTTTAATAATAGTACATTGTTCATCGAGAGGATAAAGTGACCAATTACTAACGAGGGTGTCGTTTGAGCCTTAATACACTCGAATAAGGAATCGTACTTTCTTCCGAGTGATACATAGTGCTTTAGTATAGGTATAAACCTTCGAGGAAAAAAAAAGAAATTTTTTATTTTCCGGCGGCGTCATCACTACTACTAGACGGCATTTCGAGCGCGCTCGATTTTCACTTGTTAATTCTTAGTTTTTGTGTTTCATGCCTCAAAAGGAAAAAACGGAACCCTTATAGGATCACTTGTGTCTGTCACAGCCAATTTGCTCCGAATCTAATGGACCGATTAAGTTGAAATTTGGTACTGTCACTTTTGGGACTAAACATAACATTTTTTTTTTAAGTTTTGTAAACTGTACTTTGTGACATATTAAATGAAATATCTTACAGTGAGAGTATCAAATAGATTTTATTTTATAATAAAAAGTTATTAAAGAAAATAGAATTGACCCCCCCCCCCCTTATCTCCGAAACTACTAAGTATACAATTTTGAAAAACATATAGAAGTTGGAATTTGCAGTTGGAATGTAGGGAGAACATGTATTTTAACTACAATGTTAAGTTTGTTCTTGGGATAATAAATTATTTCTCTTATTTCGTCATCCCAACTACGGAACTCTTCATTGTGCGTGGACACGCACTTGCTCGGTTATTTTATTTTATTTATTGTTCAGAAAAGCTAAGCAGCCAGTATCATTTTGCGGACTTTGTGATATAAACTTTTTTGTCTTTTGGCATTATACTACATTTGGCTACTGAATTGCCCTAAATTAAAAAAAAATTTGTACAACAGTAACGACATACATTCTGCCTCATTTTTTTTAAAGTAATAAGAAGCTGGTTGCTGCTTTCCGAGCAGATATAGTACAAGGAACTTTACTACTTTACAAAAGTATTACTCATGAAGCTAATCTTTTATTAAGTAGTATCGGAGCCACTTTCTTACCAGATGAATTTTAAATCAGGATCTGTTAGCAGTCTCTTATTAATAATTTAAAAACTTCGCCGTAGTACGTGATTTAAGTTTTACTTTAGAAACTGCAAATTGAATTCTTATTTTGAATTGAATTATAATTTATTAAAGGGAGCAACTGCTGTAATATGGGCATCTTTTCCCAGCTATAGAAGTAAAAAAGCAATGTAGGAAATATTGTATTTTTGAATATTGAACACAAACTTACCATTGCCTAACTGGTTCTAACCGAAATGTAATAGACTAGCTTCCCCAGCGGCTTCGCCCACGTAATATCTTTATAAATTATAGCCTATGTTACTTAGTGATAATATATCATTCTACTGGTGGATAGCATTATTAAAATTGGTCCTGTAGTTTTTGAGTTTATTAATTACAAACAAAAATACAATCTTTTCTCTTTATAATATTATTAGTAAGTACGTAGCAGTGATAGCCTATTGGTGTGACCGTCAGACTGCCAAGTCATAGGTCTCGAGTACGAACCCAAGGCACGCACGCTCCTCTGACTTTTCGGACTCATGTGCGTATTTATTAATTATTACTTGCTTCAAAAATGGTGAAGGAAAACACCTTGAGGAAACCGGCATGCCTGAGAGATATTTCACGACGGCATGTGAAGCCAAGTCAGAGGCCCATGGGTGGCTTTAAAACTCTGACACCAGATTAGTCAGTAACCACACCAGAAGAAGTAAGTAATGATAGATGATGAGAGTGACCTACTTTCTAGGCATATCCAAAGGTTCTTCCTTCCATATTATAACACGTAACATCTTTATCCGACTCCCCGTTAGTATGAAAAACCACTATGGGTGAATTTCACCAATGAAATTGAACGCAATCAGCCTACCATCGTCGTAACGTCTAAACCAAGAGCTGTCAGTGTCAATATTCCATCATAATGATGACACTGACAGCTGCAACTTGAACGGTTTAGATGTGCTTATAGTATTTGCATCGTTCTCACATGTATAAATAACTTCAACATGAATGATGAAACCAATATTTTGTAACCGTGTCATGATTTAAAAAAGAGTGTCCATGGGGTTTCTTGCCCGCTCTTCTCCATAGGTACCTACTACGCTTTGGAATGGGCATCTAGCTTAATTTTTCTGACTTACCGACCCCTTGAAAATTCAAAAGTGCCTGTAATTGGTTTATTTGAAATAAATGCTTTGAGTTTGTGAGTTTGATTCAGTTTTATTGGACATAAATATCCGACTTCCTACATGTTATATTTTTTATTTATAAAAGTAATAACTTTATAGGTTTAAGAAATATGTAGCTATGCCAAGCAAACGAAGCTGCAGGCACAGGAAGTTCTGCAACAAAGAAAATAGTGCAATATTTTACCCTGACCTCAGCAAACATAACCACTTTTTTCCGGTCCTCGCCCGCGACCGCTCGACCAGTGACCGGGCCTAACCTTTTAACTTAACGACGGTTGTGGCGAGCGGGTAAGTTGCAGTATTGTGAAAGTTAAGTAACATCCTGAAGCCGTTTGCCAAGGGCGCTGCTCTAGTTATCTGTGTAACGACAGGTGATTGGCATAATCACTGAGTCCATTTAGGACGGGGCCTCGAGTTTGGCGACTTGGAGTCATTGATTGTTTTTTTTGGAAAAGTGCTGAAAGCCTAACATTTAGAAGATGCTTTATTTATAAATGCACATAGATGATAGCTTTAACTTCAATTACGTCGGAATATGGTCAAGTTTCCGTTTATAATTTCCGTTAAGGTAGAAAAGCTCCTATGTGCTTTACGTATATATCAATATCGATTCAGAATAATCAATATTTACATGTGTGAATGGCTTTAGTTAACTTTATCATCTTGAGCTAGACCAGAGTCCTAGGTGAGGTACAACGATATTATTCTGAGCTTCGTATCAATATCGAGTTTCGTTCCACCATTCTGTATAGCTCCTTGTTCTGCCATTTAGTCGTCTGTTGTCAGGATTTGTGTATCTTAAGATAATGAACCCTATAGAACTAGCTCATGTATCTAGTCGTCTGTATTTTATAGGGTTCACTTGAAGATGAAAAGATGTTGCTTCTAGGGGAATTTCCTCACATACCCTGATAAAAAGTATTCTATGTCCTAATTCAAGTCATGGTCTATATGTGCCAAATTTTATGTGTGATTGAGTAACAAACATATTCGTAAACTTACAAATCATATTGGAAAAGATAAGTAAAATGTATTTGGTTCCAGAATAACTTTATTCGGGGGCCTTATAGTTAAGTATATCCTCTATTTTTTAAGAATGATTGAAATCCTGTCAAGCCTAGAATGAATCACAAATGTAATTGATTTACGTGTTCAATCGTTGAACTTGCACCTAACACATTTAAATCATTTTGAACCTAAACGGTGAGCTTGTAACACATTTAATATAATTTGTACAAAAACTTTGTTAACTTATGCTCTGTTTCTAACTTGTTACGTGTAAGTTAGTTTGGAACTCGTGCTTTGTAAATTTCCATCTTCAAATAATATTTCAATGACAGAAATATTATATTGAAGATTTGTCTCTTTTTGCACTTTGACCTCTAGGGTGGTTATAATTATAAAATGGTTTGATCAACTACATTAAATTGATTGCAGGATGACAGGTCACTTAAAGTTCACTTCACCTATACTCCATTTGAAATAAGATTAGACATTCTACTCATACCCGATTCTGACTCCTATACCGTAGGCATAAGGATGGCATTAAAAGATAGAGTAGTAGTAGTCAAAATCTGTTGAACGGACTGAAAAAAGGTTAGTAAAAAACTTACGAGTATACTTACTCCATTTGAAATAAGCATTTCAAATGAAGTATAAGTTTTTTTACAGAAATATCGGCAACTTTTGTTACACACCAAAAAACGAAAATTACATTGTCATCTTTACATGTAGCAATAACGAGATGAGTTTATAGGTTAGCTGGATCGAAACAGTTTATAAATAGTAGCTATTCCCCGCCACCGTGGATGCGCAAGACTGAGCAAAGTTTAGGAAGCTCACGTCTATGTAACGAAGATGTCTAAAAATAGGTTTTATTTATGCCTTCGATTCCCGCGAGCATTTTACGAGGTAATTTAATCACATCCAATCGGCTGTATGAGTTGTTTCTGAACCTACGTGTGTTTGGAAGTCTACTAGGTATAACATTAACATAAAATCTTGAGTGAATAAATAAAGGTTACGTTTCGAATTTATCTATAAAACAATAATACCTACCTAGCCTTTTCCAAACTATGTTGGGGTCGGTTTCCAGTCTAACCGGATGCAGCTGAATACCAGTATTTTACATGGTGCAACGGCCTTTCTGACCTCCACAACCTAGTAACAGGGTAATACAATATCCCTTGGAAGAATTGTTGTCAGAGTTTCGGGCTTCTGGCGACCCGTAATGACTGTCAAAGATCCACGAATGACAGCCGGTACCAACGGCTGAACGTACTTTCCGAGGCACGGAGGAGTCTCGGTTCGTAAAAATGGTCACTGATCCACGGACCAACCCCGGGAAGCGTAGCTTAATCTGAAGGATCGACACGATCCATCTTTCCTTATATTCCTATCTTTTCTTATATTAGGTATCCGTGTTAGTTGTAGTTTTTATTTATTTTCTTATTGTGAGGTATGTTACGAAGACTCTTTCACTTTATTTTGCCCAGATTTATTTGTAAACTACTTTAGAGGTATGAGGAACAGGATGTCCATTCATCCTCATTAGAAAAGGGACGGTCCTCCGACCAGATGGGTGTCGTGTCTGGCGGACAACTGCTCACTGGTTCAACTCGGGAGCTTATATATATCTCGATCGCGCGGTAAACTCTAATTGGGCGATGCAGGATGTTGTGTGACGTCAGGTTTTTGATGGTCTTTGAGTTCACATGTGGCGATGTAGATGCCGCCACATCACCAGTAGCAACAATAAATTACATTCTATTCTATTTCTCTATAGGCTGATTACCACCTACGCTATTAATAGCTTTTTCTCTCTGAATCTCATCCGAAAATCTACTGCATTCGACTGAAGGTCAATACTATACCTTTCCAATTGCACGCCACTAACCGCCGTGTGATTGATCAAAAATTTGTCAAAATAATACTGCTTCGTTGGTCTGGTGGTCGCTAGGGCTACTGCTGAGCATGAGGTCCTGGGTTCAATTCCCGGGTCGGGCAGTGTTATTTGGTTTTTCAATTTATTTTTCCAGTTTTTCCATCTGGAATTTCTCAGTAGCAGCCCGGAATGCGTTTTTTTTTCAATTTATTCCAGAATAAGCTTGCTCTTTACCTATTCTCGATTTGAGCCCGGTTATAGTAGGCTCGTCGATTTTACATGGGACTTAAACATAACTGGCGAAATGTGAATTTACACTAGGCTGCCAACTTTTCAGGGAAATACAAGTTTGATGTTATGTTGTCAAAATAACAACCCCAATCATTTAAGTTATAACTTGACACTTGACATTCAGAAGCCCGTTAATCTACTTACTTTTAATAAAGCTAAGAAGTCTTATGGTAGTAACTAAAGCGTCTGCAAACACTGCAGTAGGTACTTGTCACGGCGACCAAGTTTGAAAAGTCAAGCTAGGGAAATGCATAATTAAACATTTGTAAGTTCAAGTAATGAATAATTAAAACTTATTACTTAGCTCGTTATTGTATTTTCCCTGTTCTTATTATGCATGTTTGTGGGTACTGTTTTTCGTAATAGGTATGTGTGGGTATTGCAGCGTTGGGTCGGCTATAAAATCACAAGAGATGGTTTAGAATCTAACAGTTTAAAAAAATACAATAGACGACATATATTTAGTTAGTAACCCAATCCACTTAACTGTTCTCAAAGTGTCATAAAGAATTCTGTAAGAAATCGACACGTGTTTCACATCTCAACGAGGCATCCTCAGGATGACGATTGACTTGTTGCGAACCTGTACCCGCGTTGATACGTCAAGCATCGAGGGCAGAGTGAGCCCACCGATATAGGATAACTGCTCGGCAGACCTCGGCTAGGATCGCTATCAGCGCGATATGGGGCTGCGAACAATCGCAACAAAGGTGACATTGGAACACTTGTGTTTGCGTGTTGGTGGGCCGAGCAGGATAATATACTTATATTATAGAATATACGTCGTCTATTGTATTTTATAATAGATTTCCGCACAGTCACGCCTGAGTCAATTAACTATCTATCAGTTTTAGTCAAACATTTTAAAACAAAAGTACTCTTCTACTGGTGTATTTAATGGTATGGATTTTCCACAAATAGATACTGAATGGGACACAACATATGTGAATTTTTAGATGGCAATTTTTAACCATCATTACCTTAACAAAAAATTGTTTTTATGTTTTACTAGCGAGCCACCCCTGCTGCGCATGGTTGCAACAGCGACATGTCAAAACATCCATATTTCTGTGCTATATCTAAGCATAATAGACATAACATCATGGTGAAAACCACATCAAAATCCATTGTGAAGTTTAAAAGATCTAAGCGATCACACAGACAGACAAGAAAAGAGTTTTTGTTTGTTGATGTGAGTCTTGAGATTTTGATAATTAATTGGGAATCTAAATTATACTTACATCAAGCGCCATGTTGATATTGATTTATACGGAGGAGCTCGTGGCTAAGTAATAACAGCCGCACGGGTCGATCAATCAGGTTAAGCTACGCTTGCCGAGGTTAGTCCGTGGATCAGTGACCATCTTTACTTACCGAGACCCCTTCGTGCCTCGGAAAACACATTAAGCCTTTGGTCCCGGCTGTCATTCGTAGATCTTTAACAGCCGTCACGGGTCGGTCACCAGTCTCACCAAGGGGTATCGTATTACCCAGTTACTGAATTGTGACGGTCAGATAGGCAGTCACTCCATGTATAATACTGGTATTCAGCTGTATACGGTTCGACTGAAAGCCAACCCCAACAAAGTAGACAAGTGATAATTATACAATACGCACATGAATCCGAAAAGTCAGAGGAACTAGAGACCTATGACTTGGCAGTCTGACCGTCACACCACTAGGCTCTCAGTGCTACTATTATATATTTAAATAGTACTATAGGTACTACACTATATATATGTCGCAGTGAAATGGTTGAAGCCGTGATATAGTTAAATCCCTAGGGATATAGCTATAAGCCGACAGTATGAACCGCTTTCATATAAATTATATATGAAAGCCGTTCATAACTGTCAGAGTGCCCTAATTTTGTTACTGAGATCAATTTCGACGTAGCACTCGCCGGCCGCTGCTACGGCAAAGCTCGCTTCGCTCGCTCAGCTCGCGCATAGTTCGTCACAGTTCTAACGTAACTTAACCTATTTGGTCGGAGTGCCCTAATAGTTATACCTATTACTAGATCGTACTTGTATCACAGTTATATTCCTAGTAAGACGGTTATGAACCGCTTTCATATAACTATATTACAGTATATAGCTATATCCCTAGATATCCCTAGGGTAATAACTATATCACGGCTTCAAACATCTTACTGCGACATATACCTACATACTTAGTAGTGAACAAGATGAATAGTACGTATTGGAAAGTGATCAGATAAATCGTGGACCAGTACTTTTATGTTTTATTTTTAACCCAGCTGGTAAAAAGAGTTAAAGGGTTTTTGTACCATTTATGAGCGACAATACTGCACGAACAAAATTGTTACTATAAAATCATTGAGGTCAGTAATAAAAAAGCATAACATTAAAATATACATGAAACACTTTATCACAGCAGAAATCAAATCATTTTTTATTAGTCAGCCATTATGTGTACAATCCATCTTCCGTTTAGTAATGAGAAACTATAAAATGGCAATTAGCGAAGGCATTTTATAGAATAATAGTATGTTATTTTACTTGGAGTATTATTTAACTGACGAAACTGCTGTTTATTGTGACCATACAACTAAACCGTAACTCCGGTTTAGTTGTATGGTCACAATAAACAACTGTTAAACAATGGTCACAATAAACGACATGGCTGGCAGATTAAGCACACTGAATTGGCAGTGGGTTGGCCATGTTTGTCGAAGGACCGATGGCCGGTGGAGCAGACGAGTCCTGGAGTGGAGACCGCGTATCGGCAAGCGTAGCGTGTGACGCCGCCCAGTTAAACTGACCGATGACCTTAAAAAAGTTGCTGTGACAGACTGGATGCGGAAGGCGGAGGACAGGGTGTTGTGGCGCAGCCTGAGAGAGGCCTATGCCCAGCAGTGGACTACGATAGGCTGAGTTGATTGAACCAAACCGAGTAGTAAAATACATAACCCTCTTTGCAGTCGGGTAAAAATAAAAACGAATCTTTTTGCCTCAAAAAAGAGAAGGACTAACCCTGGATATGGACGCACTTTATCTTTTCAGTAACCGACTTTTAATAACACTTGACCTAACTGAAAACATCTGACCTCGTAGGTCAATGTACTCGGTCACGTTTAAAACACTTCATGAAGACCTCGCAAAGCCCCGCGAAATTTCTCAATTAACAATAATTACTTATATATATACTTTATTGTACACCACAAATATACATAACAAAAAAAATATAACAAACACTACAAAATATACAATGGCCAGACTTTTCGCTATCCGCGATCTCTTCCAGGCAGCCTTGGAATAGACAGTGATTTAATTATTAGCAAGAAACCAATAAAAATGCGAAAACGCAACGATGCGTAATGTGGGTGTACTTATTAAGGGTACACCTCTGCCTAGCCCTACGGGGAAACAAGGCGTGATGTTATTTTGTTATTAGCAAGAAACTGTAGGTACCTACTTAGTAAACACTATTCAGACGCATACCTTAAGACGTAAAAATGTTATGTCTGGTGGAGTCATGTGTACTGTCGGGCAGTGCAATTTTTTTGTACATTAAATGCAATTGTCCTAAAAAAATTGTCTCTGACTTGCGGCAGTCTCGGTCATAAATGGCGTGAGTAGGACGGTAAATATTGAAACGGAATTTCTAAAAACTCCAAACTTAATGTCACACCATCTCATTCTCACGATTTAAGACCGAGGCTGCCACGAACGTTATTAAATACTGTAGGTGTTACAGCTGCAGATATCTATACTAATACAGTAAAGCTGAAGAGTCTAGTTTGTTTGAGCGCGCTAATCTCTGGAACTACCGGTCGGATTTGAAAAATTATTTTTGCATTTGATAACCCAATTCTTGATAAAGGTTATAGGGTATAAAACATCACGCTACGATCCTTAGGAGCCGAGCAAAAAGAATAAAAGTCAGAAAGAACGCTAAGTGAAGTAATAGCGCGGGCAGGCGATGGGATGCGATGTGGTGGGTTGGGGGAACAAGAAATTTCGCGCAAATGGAGGCGGAAGCTAGTTACCTACGTATAAATGCCCAATAGTAAAATAAAATACCTCGATAAAAGAAAAGTTAGTTGCAACAAAAAAAAACATCGTGTTAAACTACTACGATCGTAAAAAAAAAATGGAATGGGTACAAACGCTTACCAATGATACCGAAACACTTCTGAAACCTTGACACATACGCACCCTCACACTCATGTACTCTGTCACACCTACAGGCTAACACTTTCACTCACATATACTCACACACATACTTACACCCACTCATACACACATTTGATTTAATTTAATTTAATGTTAATTTATGTAGTTTTAGCATAAAAATTATACGTTTGGCTTTTTATACAACACGTCTTGCTGTGAAAGAGCGGACTCTCCTAATAAAGGCACTATCTACCTAAAAGGAGGATTCAATCAACAATTTTGTTTTACCAATGAACTAATTTTATTTTATTTTCGTTTATTTATAATAATTCCTTTTACAGTTTCGACGTCCGTGGCCGGTCGTTCAACAAGGCGCTACAGTGGTCAGACCCTAATGCGTTCGGACCACGAGCCTACTTCGCGACAGTTGCCCGACCAGCGTCGCTCACGCTTGACACCGTCCAGTTGGACGACGAGGGCGTGTACCGGTGTCGGGTCGACTTTAAGAACTCGCCGACGAGAAATTTTCAGATACGCCTCTCTGTTATAGGTGAGTGAGAAGTAGATTTAGATTTTTTGTTTCACGACTTTTATTTCATAGTTATTGTTTAAAGATAAAAATAGAACTGTGGTGGCGTCTGTGGTGGTGTAAAATACGAGTGTGTGTTTAAAAACCGAGCCGTAAGCGATGTTTTTAATAGTATCACACGAGTATTTTAATACCTAGTTATGTGCAGTTTCATACACTATCTACTCTCGCACATTGGGATTGAACCTAAATAAAAGATCATAGTTAAAGATCAAGAATAAAAAAATCCCACGAAATTCATTTCAACAAAACGTATGAATGGCGCCTGCATCCAGCACATCACCGCGCATGCGCTAGAGCGGTGCTACTGTCCACTTACTGGCAAAAATAGATGGAAACTCCTTGGTGATATTAACTTCTTGGATTTGCCCTGTATCGTATTAGAAAAAAAATTGTTTTTTTTTTGTTACAGAAAAAGTGTTATAATTTGATTCTATTTTTAAATTTCGGTATTGTGTTTATAATGTACGTCAATATAAACTCGTTTTGAAGTTTATAACCCGAATATTACGATATGAGAGTAGATAAAATTACTTTTAATCATTTTGAAATGAAAAATAAAATGTAAAAACGTCATGCGTTATATAACATCGAATTATACCATGAAATTAAAATGTTTTTAATTAAATTAAACGTCATCACCATTCAAAAAGCAATTTACGTTATGCAAAGTGAATAAAGTAACGTAGAGATAATTATGTCATTAATAATTTATAGCTCGAATCTCATATTCCAACACTTAAAATACCTAAATATTGAATTCAGTTCGTTTCAACTTAATTTTTACAATTCCAACAACTCGCCAAGACCGGGCTTTTAAAATTAAAGTCTTTTTACAAAGTTGTCTGGAACCGACGAAAAATAAATTAACCACTTTGAAATATAAATAAAGTTCTCATCAGCAACAGACGTCCCTCAAATAACTGCATCTAAATTTTACTCGAAATGTAAAATACATCGCACAAAATTAAATTAGAACGTTAATAATAAACATTTCTATCTGAATCGTGTTCATGTTTTGCAAGCAAAAACAATAATTTCCCGTGTTAAAAACTACTTAAGCTAGTACAACTAATAGAATAGAATAGAATAGAATAGAATAGAATAGAATAGAATAGAATAGAATCATTTATTTGCCAATAATGTAGGTATACAGATATGATGGTATTTTGTTAAGTGTCCCGATACATTTTGCCTTACGGCATGCAAAAATTATTTAACATAAAAAAAACATTAATTAAACATACAAGAAATTTAAACAAACATAAAAAGCGTTCCATTCGGTTAGTAACATTCATTAGAAAAATTCTCATCCTCAATTAAATACCCACACTAACAATGTCAATAAATTAAGTTATAAAATGTCAAAAAGAAATTAAATTACAAATGTTAACAAATTAAGAAATAAAGCAAAGTGTCAATAAAATAAAATAAAATAAAGAAAAAAAAAAAGAAAAACGAATAAATCGAAATGTCATTAAGTTAATTTTAAGTATAATTAAACACAAAGGTCTCAATAAAACAAGCTAACAATGTCAACAAATTAGATTTAACAATTACAGAAAATTCAATTTTAAATGTCAACAAATTGGGTTTAATAAAGCAGCATAAGCATCGTTAACCGAAAGTGTCATTAATGAAGTCTTTAATTGTGTAGTAACACTTGTCTAGTAGCAGTCTTGTCAACTTTTTTTTTAAAAACGTTGGTGGGTAAATCTTTTAAATGTAGTGGTAGTTTATTATATATTATGGGACCCATGATTAAAATATTGTTTTTTAGTAAGGAAGTTTGGTAACCACCTGTGTAAAGTTGGTTTTTGTATTGTGACCTTAGTGGTCCTGAGCGTTGGCGTTTATCCGCTACTGACGTAAACAGGTGCTTGTTCGTTTTGACAAACATGGCAACTTCCAGAACATACAACGAAGGCAATGTCAGAATCTTTAGCGATTTAAAAACTGGTTGACAGCTTTCTGTCGTTTTGAGACCTGTCATTGATCGCATACAGCGTTTTTGGGCTCTAAATATCCTTTCCCTTTCACTGCAGTTTCCCCAAAATATGACACCGAATCTTAGTGTGGAAGCCACTAGACCGTGATATGCTGTCACTAATGTATTCAAATTAACTTTTTTTGATAGGATATAGAGTGCATATGCCGTTGTACTTAATTTATTGCATACGTATTCAGCATGATGCTTCCATGTCAGTTTATTATCTATGTGAACTCCTAAGAATTTTGTTACTGTAGTAGTATCAACGTTGTGGTCATTATATTGAATAATCATATTATCAGGCTCTAGTCGTTGATAGAAGTGCATGACTTGTGTTTTTTTGACATTTATTACTAAATTATTCCTGTTAAGCCAATCAATTATAGTTTTAAGGGTGTTATTTATATCTTTTTCGTACGTCGTTTTATCTGTGCATGCAATTAAAGCTGTGCTGTCATCTGCAAATAATGTCATTGGATGATGGATTTGAGTCGGTAGATCGTTAATGTAGAGCAGGAATAACAATGGCCCCAGTACACTACCTTGCGGAACCCCAAACATAGTTATCCTACCAGAGGATAAATATTTGAGTTCACGCTTAGTTTTAGTGCATATTCTTGATATTTCTGTGTACTGTTTTCGATCAGTGAGGTAAGACTTTATCAGGTTTAGAACGTTGCCTCTTATGCCATAATCTTCGAGTTTATTCAACAAGGTGTCATGTTCTACAAAATCGAACGCCTTTGTCATGTCAGTGAAAATTGCACATACAGGGTTTTTTTTATCCACATTATTCATGATTACTTTTAAAAGATCAAATATCGCCATGTTAATATTTTTATTTTTTTGAAAGCCCTTTTGCTCTTCGCATAGAATATTATTCTTGATTACGAATGTGTAAATAGATTCATATAGAATTTTCTCGAAAATCTTTGAAAATACTGAAATCAAAGCAATTGGTCTGTAGTTTGACATATCTTCCTTATTGTTTCTTTTATGTAATGGTTTTATGACCACAGTTTTCAACTGATCTGAAAATATGCCTGAGCTTATGCATTCATTTATTATATGGCTCAACGGTTTAGCTATAATATCAGAAACATATTTTACTGCCGCGGTAGAAACTTCGTCGTAACCAAAACTTTTTTTATTTTTTAAATGTTTTATTACGCGTATAATATCTTGAGGAACTACTGGGGGCATGAAAAGCGAATTCCTAATATTAGTATTGCTACTTGTTTTACCCAAACGCTTCCTAGTCTGCACCTGATCAACGAAGAAATTGTTAAATGACTCCGCAATTTGCTTAGGGTTTTTCACTGGCTTATTATCTTTATTTATTTGTAAAATAGGTTCATTTAATCGATTGTGATCATTAATTATCTGCCAAGACACCTTTGATTTATTTTGAGAACAATTAATAAGGTAATTATTCTGAGCTTTTTGAGTGAGATTTATTATACGTTTAAGTTTCCGTGAATAATTTTTAAATATATTTTTATTTTCACTGGAAGGTGCTTTTCTATATTTCCAAAGTAAGTTTCTTTGTTTCCTGCTAGAAATCTTTATTCCCCGCGAAATCCATTTTACTTTTTTTTCAGATTTTATATTAATTAACTGTTTTGGAAAGCACAAATCATAAAACAAACGAAATATATCAATAAACTTATCGTATGCCTCATTAGGGTTTTCTGTTTCGAATACTTCTGAAAAAGACAGACATTGAAGGTGTTTTTTAAATAAATCTAAATTTTCTTTACTTAGGTTACGTTTATGAATATGCCAAGACTTTAGTATGCATGTTTTGTTCACTTGTATTTTTAAAATCTGAGCGGAACTAACATTTTCAATTACCGTCTGAATATAATTGCCCCCTAACGAGTGAAACGGTTTCGCAAATAACTCGGCCGCAAAACGTCGACCCTCCAAACTACAATGGGAATCGCAGCAGATGTTCGCATTCCCACACTGAAAAACTTTAGCGCAAAATGTCTGCTCTATGCTGAAAATTTATAAGAGAACCTTATCTAAAAAGCCAGCCTTTCAGCGGCTTTCGCCGAGCGAGCGATGCAAAACAAAGCTTTGTTAGAGCTCCTTTGAATTTCGGTAAGGAAAATGAGAGGTTACACACGACGCCTACCCCGTCAAAGAAGCTCCGAGTGCTGTTATTACAATAATGTACTGCGATATCACGTTTGGAGTGGTGCGATGTGCTCAGCCGACGCGGCGACGCGGCCGACACCCGCCGCGCTATCTCACTGGGGACTGCTCCCAAACCTTCTAGCTCGCGAAATAACCTAGCCACTATAAAGCAGGCTCAGACAGCCTATTCTCAACTTTATGTTTTGTTCATGACTCCAATAGAAATGTAATCAAAAGGGCTATTCAAAAAGAATTCAATACTTTCACATTTCAGTGATTTGATTAATGATGCGCTATCTTCATTACTTTTGAAAAGAGATGTTGTTTTAGCCAATTAATCGTGTTATTCATGTTTGTGAGAGTTTTTATTTGGAATATCACATTTATTTCGCACGTTGTTAAATCCGAGCAAAAAGTAAGGTGATTAACTGGCCTGTGTATGTATGTATCGAGATATAGGCGTGCAAAACGCGGAATTGACTAACAAAGTGATTTTATTAACTCCACTGCCCTAGTACGTCGGTCGGCGTTGCCCGACCCGAGAATTTATTATACCTCCCTTATCTACATATGTTTATCGTGGAGTTTTAAATTGTAAACGAGCTCCACTTGAAAATACCAGTTCAGTTTCCGCATGAATTTACGCTACATTTTATTTGGCGCACCGTATATTTTGCATCTAATTATAATGGCCATGATTCATTCGATTATGCGATTAAAATATCAAATGTGCATAGGCCACACATTATGACACGTATGAACGTTTTGCATGTTGGTCAATCAAGGTGGCTTATGCAGATCAGCGCGACTTGTCGCGCGACGCGACACCGGTTATTGTTATACTGTGAAGTTTTCTTAGAAATTGTATTGTTCGTGTCGCGTCGCGCGACACGAACAATACAACAAGACAAGTCGTGCTGGTCTGCACAAGCCTTTAACCTGCATCAAACGCTGGTGAAATCCCAATGTTCGTTTGGAACGCATTCAAAAATTAATTGCAGGTAGTAAATTGGTCGCCAGAGCAATTGGTCAGAATGCACCTCGGCTTCATTAGTTAGCGTTCAGCGGACGGCACAATTTATAAGGTCGGCAGTGTAATGTGTTTGTGTCTGTGTAGCGTACGTCCACGGCCCGCGATCCACTTCCGTACGTAATTCTTTCCCGAGCCGGGTTTTGAGTTAAGTGAAGCAATATGTAACAGTTAAGTGGGGGTTGCAGCGGTGCTGTAATCGTAAGTCATCGCCTCTACGACCGCTGTGCCACGCCAAGGTATTGCACAGCAAACCAATATTTCACACTGTTTAAACAAAGTCTATTTACGAGTTCAGATAACTACTCGAAGGTTGATTATGTACTGTGCGAATTAATGGTCTGATAATAAGGTTACAGGAACTAGCTTTTATTATGATATTCTAGATTAAAATGATAGATGTGTTGCCTCAGTTAATAATCTCCCGATCGCTCATTGTTAAGGTTTACCGCAGGGGTTGTGCTCCGGACACTCGGCAGGCATGATTGACAATCATAATTAGGGAGATAGCAATATCCTATTACATTTCCCTGTCAGGATCTCCTTCTTTAGTCAAAGATTAACAAAGTTAGGAACAGATATACGTTTTATAATACCGACAAGAGACCAGAGACAGAAAATTTACTTACATTCTTACGAGAACTGAAAATAAATTCGCTCACAGAACACGGCCTAATGGAAGTAGAAATGTGCCTAATATTGTTCCAAAGTTCCGGCTTCTAGATCAAAGTTCCGGACAAAGGCCGGCTCTGGCTTTTGAAGGTTATATAAAAAGGTAGCAGACAAAAGAGGCGACATTCCTGAAGGAGTTTTGAACACTTATGTGCATTGTTTACGCCTGTTTTTAATACATTTGTTGCTCGCTGTTTACCATGTCAATAGAGCCGTTGGTACTCATTAGGAGTGCGTGAGGCAGTTTATTGTTCCTTTGGCGTTATTATGACGACGCTAATGAGCATCCACTTAAAGGAATCTTCCAAAAATTTGTTTGCGACTCAAGTGTCTGGATCCATAATATTTCGTGGGAGTTGCCGAGCGCTCACAGAAACACGCCCAAGTTTCAACTTTGAGAAATGTGATTATGTAGCGAACTTTAAGTGAATTGCTTTACATGAACTTATGAAACTTAATTGTTCTAATATAAACGGCTTAGCTGCTAACTTTGCTCTCGTACAATCTGACTGTGATACTCCAACAAAAGTTTGTGTATTTTTCATTACAACGAAAAGTAATTCACGTTCCATGCGTCATGAACTCATGAACAGTATTATAGGGCCATATTTGACTTTACCAGGGTGCGGCACTTTATATCGCAGTTCTCACCGTGGTGCTTTGGGGGTTTTCATGAGTATACAAAAGAGACAAATGTATGAATGTGGATATGTTTTGAAAAAAAACTTGTTTAGTTTAAAAAAATGCATGGAAAAATAATGTTCAGGACGCACAGAAGTATAATTGTCCTGGGCATGGTTGGCTATAATCAACTATATGTCCGACGGGAGTTTACGCTGGTCGCCTACTTGGTGAAGGTGCTTCGTGGAGTGGAGAGCCACCCGGGAATATTGCAGCGCTTGAGTCTGTGTGTGCCTGACCGCTACGTGTGGAGGTGGCGCAGCCCGCCACTGCTACTGGTACCTGCAGCCAGAACTAACCTGTTTGCCAAGGCACCCCTTACCAGAGCTATCCGTACCATCAACGACCTTCAAACTCAGATTGATGTGTTTACATGTTGTTTTAGTGAATACGCAAGGGTATTACTATTTATATTATGCTACAAGCAAAATAATACTTAATTCTAACTTTTTTATTTTTTAAATAATTTTTATACTATGTTTTGCTAGTAATTATGTTCTTAATGCTATGTTTTAATTTAATTGTTTTTATTTAATTTTAATAATGTTGTTAGTTTTAATTTTTTCTAATTTGTTTGTAAGTTTATAGTTTAGTTTATTAGTTTAGGTTCTTAGCTGTCGTATTAGGGTAAACCCTGTAATTATAGTTTAAGCTGTTATAAATAAATAAATAATATTTAGCGTTATGTGCGGCATGAGAAGTATAAGGACAAGCACGTTCTCATGCCACACTGTGGTCGCTATGTCTTGCTTACTGCTGTATAACGTCGATGCGTGCATGCACATTTCTATCGACATGAGCTACGAAAATGAAAAGCTCGAGAAAGAAATTAAATCTTTTCATCTTCATCAGAAGATTAAACGTGTAATAATGCCATCAGAGCCGACCGGAACTTTATTATTTGTAGAAAACAGTCCAGTGACACGAAATCTTCATATTAAGTATTATTACTATAGAATAGAATAGAATAGAATATTCTTTATTATGTACACCATAAAAAATACAGATATAAATGTAGACATTTTACATAGGGTGACACAATGGGCCGTCTTATCGCTAAAAGCGATCTTTTACAGACAACCTTTGGATGGATTAAAGGAAGAAGGAGAGATGGAGATGGATGAGATCTGTAAACGTAAAATCCCCTCTCCCCTCCTCCCCCCTCCCCTTCGGAGGGTAATATTGATTGATAATTTCCAATTATTTAAAATAAAGTCAGGGATAAACTTAGGGTTCCTACTGTTACCAAAAGGTTATTAAATCTAGTTGATTGATTTTAAATATCGATGTATTAATTTAAAATATTTCCTATCACTATAACATAAATGTAGTGCGGGATGGCAAAATGTTTCCCATGAAATTAGGACGTCGCGTTTGTCCATTTGTTTCCTCAAAATATTTAAAATAATTAAATACACTATAATATATTAGCCAAATTTAAAAAAAAATACTGTAAATATATCTTAAAACTTCGTCGATGATGTGGGCAAGAAATGCTCATGACGCACCGTGGTAACGTTGCTTATGAATGAGAAACATGGAGATCAAGCCGCACCCATGCCAAGCTTGTTATATTTGGTGCCGCATTGAACATGTTAACAAGATCTGTAATAACGCTTATTTTATTAACAATGGATGTTAACGAAGACTAATATTGTAATACAATTAAAGCCATATTGTAGGAACTTCGGATTACCGAAGCGAAACAGAACAGAACTTGGCAATTATCGCGATACGATATAGCGAACCCTTTTGGAGAGTCTTCGAATTTCTCGAAAACTTCCTCGGGCCGATGTGGAGACGACAAGAATATAAAAAGCACCCACCTAGTCGCGGCCCGACGTGAGGGGCAAACGCTCGCCTGAATTAATAAGTACAACACGAAATTTGAATTTAATGAAACAAGTTAGCAGCAAGCAGCTGAGCGTGTATCGATCCTACAAGAAATGTACCGACGATTCGCGCCGCCATCGCTGGCCTACTGAGGTGTCGTTCAAATGTATGCTAATGCGAAAGTGGATACCTTTAAAAGTGTTATGCCTTTTTTACTGGCTATGAATATAATTTGAGTCTTGTATCCGATATGTTCCAGTGATCACTTATAAATAATGGCTCGACCATCAATCAAGCAAACGTACCCGAGAGAAGTGACGCAAGTATGTCGATATTTTTGACGTTATTGTCAAAAATATCGACATACTTGCGTCACTTCTCTCGGTAATAAATGTCAGCCTGTTCATAATTATAGCTCTTCAGTCGTAGATTGAACGGAAGATAAGATTAAAAAAATTCTGACCCAAAATAGAATTAAATAAACACGACATCTAGAACATTAAACTATATTTCCGTTAGTATTAAATTCACCGCTCACAGAATATCGGAACATAATGTTAAAAGAAATAAAATATGACAACTTTAAATGCAAACATCTGTTTACCATTCAAATACACACCCACTTAGGTATAATAAAATTACACCATATTTTTGAAGCATTAAACTGTTTTCATATTTACGAAATAGCTATGCAATTTTTCTGCACTTACTGCAATTGCGAAAAGAGTAGGTACTAACTGTATAGTTAGAAATCGTCTTAGCAATTTACATTCAAATAAATAGGTGTAGACAATCTCGTGTCTAAGTCCCGTTACTAAGTCGCCCAATACCTCTCTTAGAAAGAAAACAAACAGTCGAGTCAAACGAGTGTATAATATGCTAGAAAATCGCTTGTCGTAAAACTAGTCTCGGTTTTAAGTTATAGCTCGTAGCGTATGGACAAATTCTCTACTTATATTAAGGAGTGTCGAAAACTCGTAAAATATATAGAAGGTATAAATTCGGCCCGCTATAAAACTGGGGTAGACTTACCATGGATTTGTTAACTGAATAATTCTGACGAATAACGGAATCGTGGTATTTGTATGATACCCGGAATATTTGACGTTATGACATCTCCTTCGGAACTGTTGCTTCACTTGTTTATTATTGATTCTACAGCACACCTCAGTTACCAACATAGATTCAATCCTTATGTTATGAATGGAAGAAAACAATAACCATTTGGATAAAGACACTAACATATTATGATGAAACGGAGACACTTTTGGAGCACAAAAAGTAGCAGATACACTCACACATACACTCTCACTTACACTCAAATACACTCTATCATATTTACTCTCACATACTCTACAGACACCCTCACATACAGACACAAGTATTCACACTCGAATCATACTCTCACTAGCATACTTATTTTTATTTTATATTTTAAGTAACTACGGATTTGTTTTAATAGATTAAGTAATTATGCTGTACTATGGAAGAGCGGAGTCTCCTAACACAGGCATTGTTGCTTAAAAGGAGGCTCGAAACACGAAACCCTTTTTGTAAACTGAAGCATTTATATTTTTTTTATTTGACAGGTTTCACCAATTTCAACTCCATTTACCTCACCGGTCAATAGTCCACTACTAAATAAAATTCGAATACAGACCGAAAAATGATGAACGAGACATATCGTCGGCCATAATGGTACGGCTGGTAACCCTGCTATAAAGTCAAGCTATTTGTGTACAAATAGTGTTCTGCCGGCCGGCCGGCTCGACCCATCGACAGGCACTTTTACAACCTCTAGCGTGTTGCGGCTAATGCATAATTCAACAGCTATAATTTCAGCTGTAGTCTCAGCTATGCGATTTATCGTCGCATCAAACGCGTTATCGCACAACGGAGACCACGCGAATTGATCGTATCCCATGTTCCTTTATGATATACGAGTGGAAGTGGACAGGATACGGTACGATTCTAGTGTAAAACATATTTATATCTTGTAGTGATAGATAGTCTTTATTTATTAAGTTACAGGTTGTTCGGAACTATCCTTTAACAACTAAAAATGCTTCAAAGAAAAGTTGGCAGCAATTAATTAGGGCAATGAATCAAAAGCAAATTGGCCGGCAATAGTCGGCAAAACAAACGTCATATCGACGCCGACAGTCGTGTTTAATTGACGCCGTCGCCTATGAAATTCCGTTTAAATTGGATGTTGTTCATCGGCCACCGATTCCGCTATCGGAGACCAACTTGCCGAATGGCTGCCTTTGTAATGACTACTAACTAGCCGGTCGGCCGTCCGAATTCGGGCCTTCGGGGGAGAGGACACACTTTCGTTGCCAATAGGGGAAGGGCCGTAATTCGGTTTTGCGGTGGTCCCTCTTAGTACGTGCTCCAGAACTATTGTTTTGTTTATACAACCGTAATTAGTGATGTTTGTCATGTTACGTTAGCGGTTTTTGAAGTGTTTATTTAGATGCACTACTGACCATCAATTTTGTTGAGCTGAATGTTAACACGTGGTAAATGGTTTTCGATATTACGAAGGTCGAGTCCGGTTTGTAAATGTTTTATATTGAGCTGAGAATATACATTTTTATGTATAGCTGTGGAGGTTCTAGCTTAGAGCCAGTGTGGTCTGGACTGGGCTAACGCTACGATTTACGGCTAGGATCTTTACTCTAGGGAAGACTCGGGTTTTCTTCATTTACATAGTGATCTTACCATATTTCTGCCTTTGTGTTTTTACATAACATTACGCGTATATTCTTTGAAAGAGTACATGGACACGTGTACTGTATGCGACTTACATTGGGCAATGACCCGGCAATATTTACAAGTAAACTGGCTTACAGCTATTGGCGACAAATTGTCCTCAAGTTGGTCCACTATTTCCTAACAAAAAATGACTATGCTTCTGACTCGGTTAATAAACCAATACATTGAGAGTGAGATCTATATAAACGGTACTTACTTCGTGTTTTGAGTTAGACATGTTACCGTCTCTATCGTGCACTTGTAGTTTGACAGTTGTGCGACAGTGACAGGAATAACGCTTAGCCAAATTACGTGTTAGGTAACTTTTATAGAGGCCTGTGAGATCTCATTACTAAAATGGAAATCGCTTCAAAGGCAAAATCAACTACCTATTTTAGGCCAGCGTTAATGTAAAGCCACCACTAACATCCATTTGTACGCCTATGTTTATCAATGGATAACATGCCCCTGGTCCCATGTTTTTGTCCTGCTGTGAACCTTACTCAAAGTGCTGACGTTAGGGCGGCTCCTATTGTTGACATCGCTGCATTATTCAATTGCCTGATAGTATATATTAGGAAAGAGGTTGGTGTGTAACACAAAGGATTTACAAGTGATGGCCGCAGTAACGCTAAGTGAAGGCGTCTTCGTGGCGTGTTGTACAAAGTATTTTTTTTATATCCTATGACTCTAGGATATGAATGAGAACATATCAAAGAATCAACTGGCATTATTTTATATTTTTTCTTTCAAAATAATTCGACATAGTCACGGTGTAAAAAACCCTTTGAAAAAATAGAAAACCATTTAATTCAGACTATTTTTGTTCATAAAAAGAAAATATGACAACGTCTCATTTTCTTAGCTTTAAATATGAATGATTGTTTTCAATGAAAATGATTTACTCGTACTTATGAATGAAACTTAGATACACACATCGAGAATCTATCTTAAAATGTAAAATAATTGATTCCATGAAATGGTCTCATTAATACCCTAGAGCATGGTCTAATAAAACAAGGTCTGGCATTCCGGGACCAACACATGCTTACGTCACTATCCAGTTGCCACTCTATTGCAACAAAACACGATTAAGGAAAGATTTTCTGAAACCAAAGCTTTTAAATTGTCGTTTCGTGTGTCTAATCAAACGAAACAATTCAATTTAAACATTTACCAACGTAATTTTTAATTAAAACCTCATTGTTTTATCGGATTCGCACAAGTAATAAAGGTGGTTGGGGAGTTATTACTACAAACTTCTGGTAACACAGATGTGATGACGTCGGCTTGTGTTTCCCACGTGACCACTGTGTTTCGGAATGCCATACCTGGCAAAGTATATTATTATACCATGCCCTAGAGTTATGGGATATAAAAAAAACCTTGTATAATGGGCACGAGTAGGAGATGTCGGTCTTGAGACTGTTTCATCAAGGTGATTGTTTGATCATTTCATACATTTTC
Source organism: Agrochola lota (assembly GCA_947364205.1). Taxonomy (NCBI): domain Eukaryota; kingdom Metazoa; phylum Arthropoda; class Insecta; order Lepidoptera; family Noctuidae; genus Agrochola; species Agrochola lota. Next base: position 9,248,733 of record OX376235.1, on the reverse strand, counting down.
ACGCCATAATGGATTTCGATGTTTGGCATAAGGATAGACCATGCCCTGGGTTAAGACATAGGATATTTTTATCCCGGTAGTACGTTTACTCTGGATAATTTCCGACCTCAACATGTAAATCATAAAAGTTGGCCTCACCACTCTTTAGTCAAGAATAGTGAGTGCAACTTTGAAGTTTATTGGCAACATCTTGACAAGAGAAAAACTGGAAAAGCATCGCATTTTCTTTGCAGATCACAAAGAACCATTAAGTGTTAAGGTGCTGATAGACTTCACGTGGCACTTCACATAGCATTCACTTGTAATATTCGCTATGGCTCCTACGCACAATGCCGGGTTTCATGTTGGAACTTACTTACATAAGTGTAACACCTAAATGTACACATGAATGCAATAAAGAGTTTGAGTTTGCCAGTGGCAGTGCCGCCGGCCTTGCCGCTGGGCAAGCCGCGGCGCGCTCGGCCCTGCCGCACATAGGCCGACAAAGGATCTCAAAGGAAATGGAGGCGCAAAAGTTGGTAGTACGTGCCGCACGGCGAAAGCCGGGGGCAATACCACCAGCACTGTGTGTCTAGCAAATATTATATAACAGGAAAATTTACGTTAGCGCTTTTGCGAGCATTGTAGCGAGCGTTCTAGCGAGCATTCTACCGAAACGACAGTAAATTTGCTTCGAGCTTTTCGCCGAGCCGAGCCATTCTGTCATTGTTCCGCCGCTGTCCCTCTGTGCCTAGAGCATGGACTAGAGCGTCCGCTAGAATGATCGTGAACATGTTCATAGAAATGTTTGGCTCTATGCTTGGCTCTGTTCGTTGTTCAGTTCGACAAATTTAAAAACGGCGAATGCTCGATGTTCTGTTACAAGTGAATGCCCAATCTATAAGCACCTTTAAATGACTTTTTTAGTATTGATCTTTTTATAAACAAGAGTATACATAAAACTATGCCCCACAAAACCGTTTTGTTTAAACCTTTAAGTCACCTACTTACATCAGAAACAAGCAGAAAACAGCCAATAACGGAATATTTTATCCCACCACAGCTCTCTCGATACATAATAACCTCGGCAGTCCATTCCCCTCTCGTCTTTGTACGAGCAATGTTCTACCGGCATCTACATAATGAGTATTGTCTCTTTATTGTGTACCGCGTCGTTACTTTCAGTGTCTTGCCGCCGTATCGTATGTTTGATGGTTTCTACACAAGTCGTGCATTATTCTAAATGGCTATGCTTGTGATCTTCGTATAGGTAATGTGAATGAATAAATTTATGGAGCTCATAGTTATCACTGTTAACGCGGTGAGCAATGAAAGAGTGTGGACTGTATTTTTAGGCAATGGTTTAATACCGTGCTTATAACAAAATAAACTGTCCCGGACAAACAATAAAATTAGTGAGGAATATCGTCCGGCGCGGTGGAGTCCGTGGAAGCGAGTGGTCATCGGGCCGAGCCGTGTCGCCGTCGCGCCGCACTTCAGCTGTACCGATGACGCGCTGATCACGATGCCTGCGCGTGCATACCACGTGAAAGGTGTTGTGTTTTGGTTTCCCAACAATCACCTTTCAAAGTACCTGGGCGACCGAGCTCTGCTCGGGTGAAAATAGAGAAAACGAATTTCCCCAGATATGAAGAGACTAGCTAGCTAAATCGATTTTTGGCCCCCGTAAACCCCTATATTGTAACTTTCATCGAAAGAGCCGTTTTCGAGAACAATCTATCTGCCTACCCTTTTCCCAACTATGTTGGGGTCGGCTTCCAGTCTAACCGGATGCAGCTGAATACCGGTATTTTACATGGAGTGACTGCCTATCTAACGTTCACAACCCAGTAACAAAGCCCAGTAACTGGGTAATACAAAGGAAGATAGTACAAAGTTCATAATCAAAAATTAATTCAAGTATTCGAGTATTTCCTCAAAATATTAATGGGTTTTATACATTTTTAAGTCTTCCCGCATATTTTCCCGGTGCTTATTTTCTCTTCATTGGTTTTTCCCATAATACGACTGAAGGTTAAAGGAAAATAATTGCACGTGTTTCGATGGAATCATTAATATTAATATTATTTTTACTCATTTTAATAATGTTCCGCTAGCATAAACCAGAAATATAAATATATTTTTATAAATATTCATGGATGAATTCGAAATGTTAGTTTTAAATCTGGAACAATAATTATAAAATGGCACCCATTCCATGTTATTTATCTTGTCCTTGCCACATTGAAACAACTTGATAAAAACATCGAATTCGAAATTTAAAATTTTCACCCGGAAGAAAAGTTTTATAATCTATTGAAAATAATTATTCTTCAATAAGAATGGTTTTTTTTGTTCGAGCATTGGTAGAATGTTTTGTTTTCCTTTGCATTAAAGTTGTTGTCTCTGATTTTTGCAGTAGTGTAAAAAAACAAACGATGGCGCGTGGTCATTCTTTTGTTTTTCAACATAAAATTAATTAAATCTTTACTTACGTGTAAGTACAAATTCTAGTTATTCAAATACAGTCTATTAACATGATTGTTTGTTTCAGTGCCCCCACATCAGCTGATACTGTACGACAAATCGGGTCGGGACGTGTCCGGAGTAGTCGGGCCTCTGGAGGAGGGCAACGAACTTGTGCTCGTATGTGAGGTCAGAGGAGGTAAGGATATTATCATATTTGATCAAACCTACGTACCCAGATGGAATATATTAAAATTTGTCGTATAACCTTCAGCGGTAATTTTGTTACTTTCACCCGTGCTGTTTATCTACGTTACTGCGTTGCCATCAATTTTTAGCTCAATAGGTAGGTACTTTTTAAAATTTGACTTTATTTAGTGAAAATGGCAAAACAAAAGTGTCAATAATTATCATACCGCTCACAATATTGGAATATTGATAGGAGATAAATAATATCTGTTTCGTTCGAATGATTTTTCTAAGACGGCCGGTGTGTGTGTGTTCTTAGTGTTGTGTTCCTTTTTATAGATGATAATACACCTATGTATTTCAGAACATTTCATAATGAAACAGATAAACGTAGTAGATAATTTTCATTGATTCTTCCCATTGATATTCGAAACTTACCCATTAAACGATTTAAAAGCTGTATTAAAACCAAGCTTTGTAAAAAAGGGTACTATAATTTTTTTGATTATTTAGAAGATAGAAAAGCTTGGGATTGAGCTGCTCGCTCTGCTAAGCCTTGTGAAAACCATAAAACTTGACATTTTAATTATTCATCACAATAAACCAGTTTTATATACACATTGACATTGTTGAAAACTATATTCAAAATAACACGATTACTTTATAAAGTAATAAATTATTTGAATTATTGTGAATGTGAGTGAGGAATATATGGATATTTTTTTTTCTTTTTCATTTCTTTTTCCTTTCTCAGTTAGTTTTAATGATGGTCTGGCAGTTTGAGTACTTGATGCGGCCTACCCAAATATCCTTTCTTTGGTATTGTTCGTCGATATGAGCTCCTTAAGTTCTGAGTTGAGCTCCACAATTACTGACAAATGCTTGCACTGACTGGACAGGTCCACTCAAATCTGTGTGGTTCTTTCCTCAAAAGACCATTTCAGACACTAATCTACATGGTCCTCACATGGCTTGACCAAGATTATGTCTGGACTTTGAAAGAGACTGCGACCTCTGAGTTTGTTTCGGCCTTTCTTTTCAGAGTAGTCAGATAGGAAACACCGACCTCACCTAGCTTATTTTTAATATTTTTTATATGACGTGTAAAAGTGATTCCGATATCCTATTTACAGAATAAGCAATTTCATTTCATTTCATTTAATTTCATCTTCTTCTTGTCACGTGGTTAGCGACTAACCTGGTGTCAGATTTTCAAAGCCGCCCATCTTCGATCAATAATGGACCTCTGACTTGGCTTCTTGGATGTTTTCTTCACCGTTTTTGAAGCAAGTGATAATTATACAATACACACATGAATCCGAAAAGTGCGTGGTGCGAGGTGCGTGCCTGGGGTTCGAACTCGAGATCTATGACTTGTCAGTCCGATGGTCACACGACTAGGCTGCACTAATTTTCATGATAAAATAGTTCGATACGTACTCGTATGATGCCATGGCAATGAATTGTAATTTAGGGTCCCCGAAACAATCAATTGCAAATGATTGATACACATTGATGCGCAAATTGATTGTGTATCAAATGCAATTGAAGCGATTGACAATATTATTACTACAATGAAGATGTTTACAAAAAAAATTGTCCTTCAGGTAAATTATTAAAAAATATTGGACACGTATTTTTTCTTTTTTTAAGTACTTACTTAATCAAAAAATTACGAGCAATACATGGAGTAGGCAATGCGTTAAAATGTAACTTATCGCCACTGGCCGGTAGATTTTATACTGACTTGTGACGTAGCGAAGCTCCACTCGAACTTTAATGCGTTTTATCTAAACTATTTTTTATTTAATTGATAAAGCAAAAAATACGTGTCTAATATTTTTTATTACCTGACTGACGGACTAAATAGTTTTTTTAATTTTTTCCCCAATCAACATCCCTATTGAAATGGTCGTTTCGGAGACGCGTCATTTTCAATTCGAAATAAACGGAAATGATATGAATACGTACTTAAATACTTAGTCCTTACAGTTTACCATTAAAAACCGTTTTTCAAAAGTTTATCGTCCTATCTTTCACTGACCGACTCAAAGGTCGATTTATACTAAGCTCAAGTAATAAGGATATACAGAATATCTCCAGCGTTCCCCCAGAGTTTCTCAAAGGAACGGTTAGGTACATTAAATAAAAAGTAGTTAGCAATTTAATCTGTCTAAATAATTTCGCGCTAGTACGCTCACCGAAAAAATAAACTCTGCGCTTCTGGATTTAAAAAGCTTGTTATGTTTTGGTACATAATCCTCGATGAATAATGTTTTATAATCTTAATTATTGTTACAATAAAATTTTGCTACATGACTTGTTGAAAGACCACTACTTATTACTTATACATACCAATCCCTGCAGCTTATGCACATATATGAACCCTAGAAAAATACAAACAAAGACAAAATACCTACCTACTAGGTAGATGATATTTATTTAATTATGGCACTCCAACAACTTATTCACTAATACATTTCTTGGGGTACTGTAACATCTAGAGTGAATTTGTTACTTACGGGTGTACACAGCACTTATATATTTCAAGTTTTATAATATTACATAGAGTACATAAAGGCAAAAAAAATACAAAACTACATGAAAACAAAATTTAAAATTTCAAAGAAGAAATAACTAATTCTGTTATGTTGCTCTAAAGAATAACACAGTCAATGAAAAATAATCAATAAGTAAGTAATAATATTTATGTAAGTAATAATATTATTATATAATATTTTTATAATATTATTAACTGTGGCCACTGTGGATGAGTAACAACTTTTTGCGAAATTGCGATAGCTTGTTGGCGAAGATGCTAGATGTCAAAGCTATTGGAACGTGTATGGAGCTCATTGTACGTCCTCATCAACCTGTTCATTGGTGCCGAATGTCCGAGGTTAGCTCCTGTTGGGTATGGAGTGAACACATCTAGGATGCGTGCAGGTGAACTATGGCGAGGGACAGCTAAATTAGCTTCGGAAGTTGTACACATCCCTAGATCGCTGTATTAAAGTTATCTCATTTTAATGTCATTTTGAAGTGACTTTTGACTTAAATCTGGCTACCAGTTTTAATATCTGAATCTAATGTTCCGAAGTCCAGAAATATAATATATTTTTTCAATAACATTTTGATTCTCGTTGAGTAAATAAGTATGCAAATTAAACATTAATCTGTTATTGATATTCCTCTCGAGAGTCTCCTGAAAGAGTATCGACTTTCCAATTTTAATTATTTATAAATCATAATGGATCACAGGAATGGGGGAGATTGCGAACAAAAAAGAATATGGTCAGGCAACAAACTTAATATTGTAATGGTGTTATTATACTAATTAATATTAATCGTCTGTTATTTTAATAGGGTGAGTAATAATGAAAAATGAGCCACTACCTTAATGTTTTTATAATTATGGTACAAGCATGCTCTTTGAATGGATATGTCTGGCCATTACGGGGCAGCGGACTGCGAGGGGCAGGGAAACATAAGTTAACTAACGGCCGAACCCAATAACCTATTTTCAATAAAAGCCAGATCGCTATTGATAGTAGACAGTATAATTCTGTCTGTCATTGAATGTTGTCCCACAATTCCATAAGGTCCTTATTCAGTCAGTCTGCCCAGCCTTTTCCCAACTATGTTGGAGTCGGCTTCCGGTCTAACCGGATGCAGCTGAATACCGTATTTTACATGGAGCGACTGCCTATCTGACCTGCACAACCCTGTAACTTGGTAATACGATACCCCTTGGTAAGACTGGTGGTCAGACTTTCGGGTTTCTGACGACCCGTAACGACTGTCAAAGATCCACGAATGACAGCCGGGAGTAACGGCTTAACGTGCTCTCCGAGGCCTTATTCTCTGACAGATAATTACAGGACGTTGAAACCATAGATAGAAGAAATTTGGTGATAGATTGGGTTATTGGGTTCGGCCGTTAGTAAATATAATTTAGGGAACACACTTGAAAGTGTTATAATACAGAGTCGTTGGTCCTACGCCTGATCTCTCTCCGGTCGTGTCGGATTGCCGTCCCATCGGACTATGAGAGTGAGGGAAGAGAGAGTGCACCTGTGTCCGCGGCACACTTGTGCACTATAGTGCTGGGAGCTCTAGAATCATGTACTGAACTCATCTCATGAGAGGCTCGTGGTTAAATGAACACTGCCGGTGGCCGGGGCCGGTTCGTGGATGGGTGACCATTCATTACATATCAAGCAACCGAGCGCCTCGGAATGCACGTTAAGCCGTTGGTCCCGGCTGTCATTCATAGATCTTTGACAGTCGTTACAGGTAGTTAAAAGCCCAAAAATCTGACAACCAGTCTTACCAAAGGTATCTCGTTACCTAGTAACTAGGCTGTAGATAGGCAGTCGCTCCATATAAAATACTGGTATTCAGCTGCATCTAGTTAAACTGGAAGCCGATCCCAAAACAGTTGGGAAAAGGCTAGGCAGATTGGGTTTGCGCGTCGCTGTCCTGAAAATATTATGTCCAAATATGCTTTACCCAGGCTAACCTTTGAACCTGTATTTCTTCGTTCTTTTCATAACTTTAATGGTGACTTAATTTTTCATTAATCCCCCAACGCAAAAAAGGGGTGTTATAAGTGTGACCGCTATGTGTGTGTCTGTGGCACCGTCGCTCTTAAACGTTTGAACAGATTTTTGTTTTTTTTATTTGAAAGCAGCTTTTCTTGCGATGGTTCTTAGACATGTTTTCTCAAAGTCAGTTCAACCGTTTGAAGATTATCAACTCTTTTCTAGTTGATAAAGGGATGTGAGCGTCTTTCACAGCTCTGATCGATTTGAAATTTGGTTTTCTGCTACTTCAATGATATAAGAAGAATATATTAACCTTGAACTGATGCTGCAGCATCACCTGGAATATGCAGGATACCCAACTCCCTTACCAACTTACAGCACAGGTATCCTATTTGGGCTCATAGGAACGGTCTCAATGAATAGGTTATAGATAGATGATGAACAGGGTCTGATGATGGAGTAGGAAAGAGAAATGATGACATGCGGGGGTTTTATAATTTTTTATATAACTTCACTTGTTATTTTAATCACCTAACGCTTGTAATTATGTAGCAGTTTACATAATATAGTTCGTTAACAAGTCTGATCTTCCCATAGTGAATTCATTCGCTCTTTTATCGTCCTTTCAATTCCCTTATCCTTTGTTAATCTGGAAGTAAAGCAGGGGCTATCCTATGTATACTTAGGTACACGCTATCCAGCCTTTGGGTCCGCTCTCATTCCAGGATCCCGTTTCGCTGGGTCCTAACCTTGCTTTCGGCATTAAAAACTATCTCATTTACCCTAAGACCTTGACTTCAATATTCGACGCGTGTAGGCGATATATAGCCTGTGTCATATAGAAACCTTACAGTGAGATATTTTATCATGTACAACTTTAACATTTTACTCAGCTTAGTATGGGATGGGACCTGTAACCCAAATAAACATACAGATTAAATCATTTATTTATTTGCAAACATGTGTAAAAATTGTACATAGATGTTATCATAAAGTTAGTTTTCCATGTTCTGCCGTCACATGGGCATGCAAATCATAATCAATTAATATCATTTTAAATAACATTAGAAATATCATTATAATCCCATTTTACAAATTTTACAGATTAATGTCAAATAACCAAATTATCTATTATATATATATTTTTTTTTATTTTTATTTATTAATCAAAACTAGAACAAAAAAACAGGCATTTGGTTAAACACACCACAAAAACCATCGCTGGTTTAACAGTGGTGTGGCCAGACACGGCAACTCGGTGCCACTACATATTAATTATTGCACAATTTGGTAGGTACATAGATTTTTCCTAGATCGCACTGCTATCTAGAAAGTATCTTTTTAATATTTTTGAGCAGTTCTTCGCATTCAATACATTGCCGATTTCCTTAGATAAATCGTTCATATACGATGGTAGCATGCATTCCCACGTCCGCGCTCCATAAGCGTTATTAGATTTAGGTTCGACAAATGTGGGTAAGTAGGTCAAACAACGCAACGACTTCAGTCTTACGTATTTACGAATATTACATAAATTATGGCAATTCTCACTTATAACGCGTAAACGTACCACACACGTATCACATTAAATATAAAATGTCATGAAATACATCAAATATCACTGGCTACAATATTAACTATGTCAATGGAAACGATACAAGTATGTCAAATTAATTATATAAAAATAAATAATTTATTTTATGAAATTTAAATAATTATTAAATTAATTATATTTAAAAAATATAACTGAAAACGAGATGAAACCAGGAAGTCAATCATAAAGATGAAACTTTTCTACGAAATCAACCTCCGTAGGTACTATGTAGATTATAGGAAATTCCATAAAGCTATTTATGTTACGAGTTTCTCCTACCCCATTAGCGAAACAAGGATGATGATAGATACGAAGTCAGTCATGGCCATAAATATCCCTTAAAACATCGACGCAAAATCACCCCACTTACCGTATTACAAACAGAAAACTATCAAAGTAAGTAGGTACATGTTCACAAATCACGACGGTATCAGTCAAGGAATAAGCATAAGTTCTACCCCAAGTGGTAGATGAGAAATTAAAGCGATTACTTTGATATATCGCTCTTAAACTTACCGATAAGTCACTCTCTGAGAGATCGGCTCCAAATGGCACCCTGTGTAAAGTTATCCATCGCCCCAAGATACGCCAGGCAGGGAGGGGGTACGGGCGGGAAATGGCGCCAAAACATTTTGCAAACTTTATATCAATTATCTTTGTACCAATCTAGGAGATTTTATTATATTGGGCTTATTGTAACGGATTAATTAGCGTTGAAATAGATTTTTCCATTAACAAATTAAATTATGCATAATACCGGAAAGTATGGCATATTAAATAGGCTTTTGTGTAATGCGATTTGTGTGTATTTTGCTGTTGGCATAGATAATGAATTAAATAAGTATTTTTTGTGCCAAACACACACTTGGCCGATTTTTTTTTTCATGAAGCCACGAATAAAAAATACCGGCCAAGTGCATGTCGGACCACGCACAATGAAGGATTCCGTAGTTTGGATAAATTTATCCCAAGAACAAACTTAACATTGTAGTTAAAAAACTTGTTCTCCCATACTGAATACATATATGGGAAAACATGTTTTTCAAACTGAAAATTTAAGTTGGTCGATGTATTCATTTATTTATTTATATATATACTTTATTGTACACCAGATTATACATTACATAAAGAAAAAGTAATACACTACAAAACATACAATGGGCGGCCTTATCGCTTACTGCGATCTCTTCCAGGCAACATTGGAATGGACAGTGAATCTCTGGACATAAAATGGGGCTGTCTTTGGTGCAAATAAAAGGATATACCTTTTATTTGCACCAAAGACAGCCCCATTTACACCACAATTACATCCACAGTACAATATACTATAATAGATACACAGATAAGTGATAGTCGATTGTTACTCGTTAAGCTGTAAAGCCTCCTTAGCTGTGATAGTTTTCCTTTTAACTTTGTTATACATACTACTGCTGTGATTTTTTTCATAAATCCAACTACAACCATTTAGCTGGCAGAGGGACACTATACTCTAACAAAATTTTGCACTTTAAAACTTAATATTTCGCAAACAGATCCCTAAATTGAAAAATGGGTTTCAAGGTCACAATATTTTTGAACGACCTATCTAACGAAACCCCACACTATAAGATAGATGAGAAGAAAAAAACATATCCCCCCCAGGGAAGGTACCCTAAAAAAAAATGTTTTTCTTATTTTTATTTTACCACTTTGTCGGCGTGATTAATATGTATACCCATGCCAAATTACATGTTTCTATTACTAACCGTCTCTGTGCTAAGCCGCAGACAGACAGACGGACATGGCGAATCTATAAGGATTCCTTGTATACTACGGAACCCTAAAAAGCCAGTATCACCAAAATAAAGAAACATTCCTTTGTGAAAGACTAGCTAACTTACACTTAGGTTCATTTTATTATTCGTATAAAAAGAGACAAAAAGGACGGAACAATACTTGAGTAAATAAATGAAGTCTCACACAAACAAAGGGAGCTAAACGAATTGAAAGTAGATGCCTCGTTTACTTTATTATGTTCAGTGCCAGTAAAGAGACACATGTCAATCCACACTTATGTACCTACATTTGATTGATTACAGAGTCATGTCATGTAATACTTACGAGTATGTATGAGGTTCGTTTAATCGCGTCCCCATTTCGAAGGGCTTAATCTGTACGATACCTGATCGTTACGGCCGGGAAAATAGGTACATTGAGTTTTAGGTACCCTTATCATCTCCTAATGATGTAGTTTCGAAACTGGAGCTAAGGCTAAGCCCGCACTGCAAAACTCGCCGCGCGATTTTTATACCTGCGGTTAATAATCAGTGTACGATATTTCAATTAAGAGGATTTATCCTAAAAGTTGGCAACGTCGCAAATAACTGTCAAATATTTACCTGTTTTGATTCTTATAGCAATATTACTGTGTGGAAATAAAAAATGTGGCTAACTTGCAAACTAGAATATTAATAATGAATTGCAATTATAACATTGAATTTAATGTTGTACCCATTTTAGGTGTACAAAACGCATTTGGAAAGTTTCCAAATAGTTTTTTGACATCTAAAACTAAACATTCGGTGTTACGATATTAATTATTGCATTTCATAATGAATATTCTAGTTCGCTAGTTAGCCACATTTTTTATTTCCACACAGTAATATTGCTAAATTAATCGAAACAGTGAAATATTTGACATCTATTTGCGACGTTGCCCACCTTCAGAATAAACGCTCTTAAAGCGTCGTGCAGAACGCGCGACGTGGCGGGACTCTAAGAAAAATTCACGGAAGAAAAATTACTGGTGTTGCGTCGCGCGACAAGTTGCTAGTCTGCTCGAGACTTAACACGTATTGCGAATAAAATAACCCGCGGTTTCTGTCAGTTTTATGCAGATCTCAGCTGAGATGTCTACATTGTCTACAATGGACAACAGTACTAAAATTGTAATTTACCTGTTACTACGGCGTAAGAGACGAATCAAAAGATGCTATGAACACATGATTTTCGTGCCTAAAATAACACCACCTGCGAAAATACAGTAAAACTGTTTTTGAATATTACATTATAGCAAAAAAATCATTCGATAATTTACTACGTGTAGTGTGCGACTGAGTGGCAAGCGGCCCGCCCACTCCCGTCCGCGCGAAGTTTATTTCTCAATGCGAGGAGCGACTCCTCAGAATATTCGCACAGCATCGCGTCAAACCAGAGATTTTATATCGCGCGAATGTTAAATCACGAGTGCATGTAGATACATAAAATACCATGTACAATGGGCGAAAAAACCTCGCGTTTTTTATCGCAGTGCTAAAAACGAATTAACCGAGTGGAAAACCGCCGTAATGTTACTCGAATTACTTCATTAAGTTTAAAATCTGGGTTTGCCTGAAAAAAAGCTAAGTAGAATAAGTTAATTGACTGATGGCTTTTAAATATGTTGGCTCAGTACTTTATTACTTGTATACGAAATTGTAAGTAGATATTCAATCTTTATCATTTCAACATTATTTCTAGATAGAAAAATATAGAGATTAATGTTCTGACATAAACCTTAAATTACACAAAAAACCCTGTAATCACAGTGCCGCGCTGCGTTCGGCACTTGACGAGGCAACACGTCGTGTCCGGATTCGCAACAACTCAACCGTCATCCTGAAGATGCCTCGTTGAGAGGTAAAACACGTGTCGATTTCTTACAGGGTTCTTTATGACTCTTTAAGAACAGCTAAGTGGATTAGGTTACTAAATATAAATCGTCTATTGTATTTTTTTTATGTTCTGATATAAACCTTATTACTGTTTACATTCGATTTCTCTTGTGTACACTGATATTGTTATTGCGAGACTTAACAAAACTTACGCACTTTGATTATTAAAGTTTGAAATATAACTATGAACAAGATTCAAACAACAGGGTTGGTAAGTTAGATCAACAGTTTCTGTTAACAACTTATAATATGATTGAAGGGGAAACCTTCTTATAGGTATAAGTAAATCGCGGTTAATCCTCTGAAGCGCTCAATGTTTCGAGACGGAATTATGCATAGCCCTTGGGATTAGCGGGTTGTCATCCCGTGTCCGCCCAAAACGACTCGACTAGATCATTTTCATGGTCCAATGTAAGGACAAATAGATACCCACACAAAATGGCTGTCTTAATGAACTTTTGTTAATATTCCTTTGCAGTTATTGGTGATGTGAAAAAACGTAATGTGAACTTCCAGAGTTAGTTATTATTCCCAAGTACTTAATTCGCTACGGGTAAATAAAAATTATCAGTAACTATTATATATGTAATGGCATAGGCCGGTGCAAGGTTTCTAAGAAAATTATAGGATTTCAGGAAAATGCTCAAAATCAAAAGTCGATATTGCCTCTTAAAAGTCGTAAAGTACTATTCCGTGCCCGACCGCAGGAAGCAACTGCAGGCGACGTGTCGCCGCGACACGACTGGTTCCTATGACTTTATATGGAATACCTTTCGTAGCTAGCGACACGTTGTTGGCAGCTACGGGCGAGCGACAGGCGACACGTGCAGCCCGACCGCAGACCAGTAGTGCCGACTGGAATACGGGCTACTGCCGCTTGCGGTCAGGTTCGGAATCATGACTGCAGTGACATGACACCACCATATGACGCCGCGACACGTCGCCTGCAGTTGCCACCTGCGGTCGGGTACGGAATGGTACCTTTAAGTAAAAAGTTTTGACATAACGGTTACAACAATGAGAAAAAATAAAGGCCTGTAGATCAGATTTGTTCTAAAATTAGTCTATTTCTGACTATTTTGGTCGAATTTTATACTACGAAATTTAAAGACAAAACATGCACTGGAAAGCTCATTGAATTTCTATTGAAATCCATTTCTCCCAAAATAACTTGTTTCGACTAAAACCATGTTAAATACAGGCCAAAAATCTCAAATTCAGTATATTTACTAACGTTCTATATTTGTCATTAGCTAGAGTATTTATTCCTCTAAAATTCTAACCAATGTCAGTCCCGCCACTGAATTTAGCTTCGCACCAAATAACTTCAAAGAATTTCTTTGTGATGTTTTGTTTACCAAACCGTATTACCACAATACCTTGGTACTACGGGTACTACTGCCGTTGGTGAAGAGCTGGGCAAGAAGTTGAGGAACAAGTTAGTTTAAGATTCAGTGACGTGGAATGATCAATACGGCGGGGGTCGACCGGCCGCCGCGATAACGTAATTACTGCCAGAGCCTGCCAGCCTCGCCCCACGACAGACGCCTTTACATTGTTTCTGGCCCATAATCTATTGGGCTTTTTATGGGTTATTTTTCTTTTGTAGGGCGAGTTCCGAAGGGAGTAAAGAAGTTGTTCGTGTGTGTAGTTTTCCGGTAGAAAGTTAGTTTTAGTTTTTATAGTTTTAGGATGTCAAGCGTGTGTGGTTTCTTTTCACATTTTGATGGTAAACGGACAAGCAAAAAAGTTTTATTTTTTGCGGTTCACTATATTCAAAATACACCGTCAAAAAAATTGCTATATAACTTTTTTTCTACTACATTCCAACGAAACTACGAACTCTCGAATCGTTCGTCAAAAACACTGCAATATTTTACGAGAAATATTTATTTAATATATATAAAAGAATTCCGTAAAATATTCACCAATCATAGTCAAAAGCGCACTGTTACTGCGCTCATAAAGAAAATACTTCTATTCTAAGAGATAGCTCTCAACAGCTTCGGGACTAGCATTTCAAGCTGCATTATGATGCATTTTTAACCTTTGTAGCTACACTGCTTGCTGTCACATAACATTTATTTACTACTTGAAGTTTCCACAGCTTGGGATGTAAAACGCACGTGGAACTAGTATTCGTTCAACTAAGTTAAATATCACGTGACTCAAAGCCCTAGCTAGAGAGTTACTTACTAACACTATTGTTAGTAAGTAACTCTCTAGCTAGGGCTTTGCCCTATTGATGTCGCCAATCACCTATGACATAGAACCGAACGGTAAGTTGTCAATTGTTTATCCAGAGTGATGATTTGACAGCTGACAGCCGTGCTGCTGGGGAGTTTCTTGGGCCACTTCTTCATCCCAGTTAAAGAAGCAAAATTACATAAGACAGTCCCCCAAAGCGCCCACCCTTCACAATTGCCTAGTGGGAATTTGTAAAGGGCGGGCGTTTTGGGGGACTGTCTTATGTAATTTGGACGTTCCAAAAGTGCTGATTCTCAGCCTAGTTTGTTTACTTTTGATTTTAATTAGGTACAGTTCTGAACGTCTCCAAAAAGATCCAAGTTACATACAGTGATTTTAAAACAACCTTCAAAACTATTGTTTCAAATAAAATACAACGTTTCTAAGAACACAGACACAGTTAACTTCGCAGTGCAGTTGTAGAGCGTGATCCAGTTATTAATAACTGGTCATGAAAAGTAATAGGACGATCAAGAAATATGTCCTCAAGCCATTCTCCGAGGCGCACTGGCAGACCTCCAAAGTTTGCGACACAACTTGCCTCCGCACTATATGATTAAGTGCATAGCATCTACTGGTTGCAGTTCTCATCGCGTGTAAAGTTTTCAGCTTTTCGCGTTGAAAAACATCGTATGTGCTGAACTTCCTTACTACCAAATAAGTTAGGTCTAATATCTAGAAGCTAAGACGTGAATTAGGGAATAAATGCGACATAGGCAGATTGATAGAAAAACTTTTGAAGTTATAATTAATTGGTAGATGTTATGAGCTTACAGATATTACGCTACTGGTTTCTCCATAAAAGGTCCAGGCTACTTGAAAATCCGTGAAAGACTGTTGGCACTAACTTTAAATAATTCTAAGGCCGAATAATCCTTACCTAAGCCGAGTATTAGGGTGAGTTTCCACTGAAGCGGAGACCAGCAGGAAACGACCAATCACAATGGTTGAAATCCTCATCGCGTCGTTCGTCTCGTCTGTGATTGGAGTATTCCTGCGCGACTCCGCTCATCTCCGCTCGCCTCCGCTTCAGTGGAAACGCACCCGTAACTAAGTTAAAATTTTTCGCGACGTCGCGTCATTTCGCACGATGTCTCTGGAGTCTCGTGTCCTGGAACATTTGTCTCCAAGCAAATGCAAGGCGTTAATTAATAACACCTCTTGTGCGCATAATGTCACAATACGTTTACCTTGTTTCTATAGATAATTCTTTCTCCATCAGGTCGTCCAGCACCCACTGTGATGTGGCTGATAGACGGCACACCAGCGCCGCAGTACATCGGGGAGAAGACTGACACCCACGTGGTGGTTAACCGGTTAGAACTGCCCCACGTGAGGCGAACGCACCTCAACACCACATTCAGGTGTCGAGCCTCCAACACCAACCTCGTCAGCCCGCAGGAGAAGACTGTTAGACTAGAGATGAGCTGTGAGTACCTACTAATTATACGTACATAGCTTTAGGGACCATAAATTCAGCACATGGTTCTAGACCCAACCAGCTTACAAATTCTTTGTCAATGGTTTAAAAAAATCGGTTGTTTCATACAAAAGTACAATACCTACACTGTCATAATTATGAATGGAGTATGATTTTTCTTAACTTATTCGAGATACATTTCAACGCCATTGGGTCTGAATTAATCTAAATTAACGACGTAGAGTACTGAATTTATGGTTTTCTGTCGATGTCTCTTACACCCTGTATTTTTCATTTTACCCTAGTGCTATTCTCTTCGGTTCAGTTCAGTACAGTTCGGTAACATAGTCTGTAGGTACTACACCTACAGACTAAGTTACCGAACTGTAAGAGGCAACGAAACAGTATTTTGGAACACGAGCCTGTTATTCGTGCCAACGTTGACTTAACTTGTTCAAACCAAAATATGCACAGAATTGTAGTTCCCGACATTTCAAGAATAAGGTAGATAAAAGAAGCTTATGAAACCGCTGTTGTCTTCACAATTTTTCTGTGATTCTCTGAATATTATTTTATGGCGAGAGTCGCGTAAAAACGTCTCAAAAAATAAGTCTGTTGATATCATAGGTTGGTATAACGGTTGTAGAGTTAAATTAGGTACCTAATTCCATAACTTATTGAACTAAATGACAAGCAGTGAAATCTTATAATGGAACACTTATATTAAAATTGTTAGTTTAATTCTGTCTGTAATAGACAGAATCAAACTAACTTAAAGGTATAATCACTTCCTAAGTACGCCAGCATTAAAAGCAGCGATATCTTTCAAGAATATTAATTAATAATATCAAGCTCGACCAAACGTTGACAACCCGCCTAGTCGCCACAAACTTGCATGTAGATATGAAATATTACGGCCTCACAAAATAGTGAACACGAACCTACTTGCAGTCAGTATCAACAGCGACCACAATTTATGAAGTTATGACGTACTGTGGTCAACACATTGACCACAGACCGTTAAAATTTTACATGCCTCAGCTTTATGGAGCGAGAGCTAGGGAGGAATATATTTTTTCCTATATTTTATGACGAAAATGCTTACTTAGTTTGCTCGTGCGTGCGGCCGTTGTTATTAGGTATCGTAAATTATACTTATCATAGTTTTTTCAGGGCCCTTGCACAAAATCGGAAGGGCTGTCAATAAGTTTTGGTTCTAACGACTCTAAGGCCGACATCAGCAGGTGCTTTAGTTAAGAGATGTTCGTGTCTCTTGCACTTCTTGTAGTTTACTTTGTGCGTTTACAAAGTACGTAACGTTTATCGATATCGCCCTAAAACTTGACTTATGGCTGAAGTAGGCTGCGATTTTCATTATGACCTATTGAAAAAAATCTAGTACCCAGTATGTGAAATAAAATTATAGACTATAGTGGATTTATTCTTTTGTACCTCTGTTACTTGTTAGTAATAATAACGTTTTCATTCATTGTTACTTTTTAAACCAATTTAACTTTCTAACAACCTTAGTATACAATTAAGTTCACTGTAAAACAGTTTCCATGTAAATCGGCGACAAGTAGTAATTATACACGATTTGAATCGAGAGTTCAAATTACACTTCCGTGAACACAAATGACCGTACAATTAAAATATTTTCTACTTATTATTTCAGCAAATTCTTCGATCTGAAAGATTAACTTTTCAGTTATTGAATCATTAAGAAATCTGTGATAAATGTTTTCGTGCTAAAATAATTTTATCTAGATAACTGCTACCCCAGGTACCCTAAATTAAAAACACGCCAGAAAAATGTCCCTGAATTTTGATAACCTGGTCCAACAACACAGGCGAATTTTTTTATTTTTTATTTGTAACTGTGAATAATTTCCACAGTGCGTCCGACGCTGGTGGAGATATTGAGCAAGCCGGCGACGTTATCGTCGGAACGTTACGTAACTCTGGCGTGCGTGTCGGAGGGCAGCCGGCCGCCGGCGCAGCTCACGTGGTACAAGGATAACAGAAAATTTAAAAGAGGAAAGGTAAGCGTCGTTTTTGGTAAAGAGTAAATTTTTGGGTGACTTCATATTCATGTTTTTGTCACCCAAGCGTTGATCGTGCAGTGTAAATCATCAAAATTCCGCGTCTTATTTTTAATGTAAATTTTTGTTCGGAAACCCGGAAACACGCCATCAAGTTCACCGAACAAACAGTGACATATGAACGCGAGAATCTTAAGGGACGCGGCACTTCACTATAGCAGCAATTATCTAGATACCTTTTACAAACAAGGTAATGTTTATTTACCTTTAACGAATTTGATTTTAGTGTCATCGCGCTGCTGTCAAATGGGACTAAAATTATAATTCGCATGCTGTGTCACAACTTATTTTTGACAGTTCAGCAATTACCAGATTATTAATATGCATGATGGCACGTATTATGGCGTAGTCACCTCAAACATGATCGTGATTTATCTACAAGAACGCAGTATATTTTTTTTTGCTTGAATTAAACTAATAGGTGGATAATTCTTCATAGATAGTGGAAGCCATGAACGAGACGTGGGTGAGCAGTCAGATCCAGTTCATGCCTCTGCCAGAAGATGATGGAGTGCAGCTCAAGTGTCAAGCTGACAACAACGCACTGCCCGGGCAGAGCCTTGAAGACTCATTCAAACTAGATGTTGTGTGTAAGTATTTAACGCATTTTACCCAACTATGTCTGTTTCAAATTCGATTCCTTCAGGTAAAGTTAACAGGTACAGTACTACACAACTTATATATAGCATCGGCAAAATTCGTAAAACCGATCACGTTCCGAACTGAGTGCGCTTACAAAATCACTAATCGTTATTACTTCTTTAGATAAAAATGATCTTTAGAAAACGCAATAACTTGTAAAGTCATAACCAAATATATTCGTAACATTGAAATGAATTAATGAAAATTCTTAAATTTATGCTACATCATTATACATCGTCTCACAAACCGACGTGCATTTTACTTGTGTTAACTAAGTGTAAAACACGCCGGAAGTGTGCGTGTGTGTGTGTGTGTATGCACACACACACACACGCACACACTTCCGACTTCGCCATTGTCTCGGACGTTACCGAGAGCTCCTGCGATTACATACAAGTGCGCGTCACTTTGTGAGATAAAAATACTATGCTGTAGCTGTTCAAGGATCTTTTGGCGCGTGGCCAAAATTGGAACTAACGCCGCCATCTTGTTTTTTCAATACATTTCACTAAACAATTTCACAAATGTGTACGAACAGCGCCCCCCTGGCAACGTCATTCGAGCGCCAATAGATCCTTGTAGTAAGTTATTTGTCGCTGTAAGTGACATCCGACTGTTAAAATAAAAAGAAGTGTGCTTTCTGCATCTAAAATCTCCATGCTTTCGAAATAATCCAAACCCAACGAGGCGAATGATGGTGTATGCGTGCATGAGAAATGTATTCTCTTTTATTGTCTCATCATGTAGCATCCTTAATAAACAAGGCTGATGGAGGGATTTCATGGCAAATGGAACATTTTCCTGTCCATTCTCGTTCCGCACGCGTTTTACCGCACCAATCCTTTAATCCGCCTCTGTCCTGTGTGATACGCATAATATAATATTTTCGTCCGGTATTTTCAAACATCAATAATATTAGTTTATTGTTCCCAGAGGATTTTTTTGTATGGAAATAGATCTCAATCTTAAACCATTTCTGATCAAACTCCTATATTTCCTTCGGAGAATTCCTACTTACCTACCTATCTGTTTTTCGATCATCATCATCTATTTACAAAACCAAATCTGGTGAAAAACTTTATCTACTTTTCCACTTAAATGTTGTAAAAATTCCGATCTGTATGAAATAATGTCGTTTATCTGAAAATTCTTTGCCGACTTGGAGTTTTGTGATAGTTCCTTCCTTTTATTTGCGAATGTTGAGCCAAGTTTTTATTTGTTTCTAGATGCCTTTTATTTCAACGTTCAACGTTGAGAGCTTCACATACGCGAACTTTATGAATTTTACTATAAGGGTGTTACGTACAGAGGAAGAAGAAAGTATTTATAAACACAGAGAGCTCTTACGTCATAAGACGAAAATGGGTCGTAATTGTTTGTACAAATCAACATTTCCATCTCCGTAAGATGACACAATTAGCGGAAGTTCTTAATTCGTTAAGACCCGTTCCCTAAACGAATATAGCTGCAAAGTAAGCAATAAAGGAGCTCGGCTTAACCAGTTTGCACATCTCCGACATCGTAACGCTTAATTATCATTGCTACTTAAGCACAGTTCAACATGTATGACATACTACCATCAAACCTGGAGCTGATTAAACAAGTTCCTCCTGAAATAGAGCAATATCCATTAGGTATATTAATCATTTTCGTTAAATATAATAGTACGTCTGACGTCAAAGAGGAATCGTTTGGGCATTGTTTGACTCCGAAAGTTTACTTACAAAGTTGGACGCTTTTGGAATTAGGATCAATTTTGTTAATTGAATTTGGTTTGTTAGTTCTACGAGTTTATTAAGAAGATAATTTAATCTAATATACTTATTGAACCTCCTTTTAGAAGACCATGTCGACATCTGTTCCAATGGAAATCACGCGACAACGAATTCGGTCAGCCGAAAACGTAGGAACTCTCGTAGTCACTTGCGTACTTACCGCTTAACCGAATACAACGTCATACATTCTTAATTCAAATATGTGTAATTGAAACATGTCCCACAAATGTAAACATAACAACAAAAAGTACATCACTTTAATTCATTTATCTTCACGAAGTCGCGTTTTCTTTTACCGGTTTTGAAAGAAATCTGAAAGAAAGATCTACTCTACTGAAAGTCTCTCTTCAAAACGCTAAAGTAATACTAAGCACTTAATTTAAATAAAGTAATTACTAACAACGTTTTCAGTAATAACACTTTAATGATCGGACTTACAATTTTATCTTTTAAAATCTTACCGTCATCCCTTAATCTCAAGTTTAATAATGGACTCTTCAACCAAAGCAATGAAAAGAAATCTCAACACTAAAATACGGTTTGACAACCTTTAGAAAAAAGCGGCGTCATTTAAAAAAACTACCCCAGTTTACTGATGTAAGTAAAAGAGATTTATAATGGCGGACCACGCGACAGTAAAACGTATTCGTGTAGCGTTTGTACATCCTTAATGTATTGTGCTTATCTTGGTACTTATCTGACGTGTCGGTTACCGTAAGCCGGCGTGACACAACAACGCCCGCGGCGCGGCCCGCCCGGGGACTCACGATGCGTCCCCGACGAAACTTTGCTCACTGACAGTTTATCCTGCGCTACCAACTTGTTGGGAACTAATTCCGTCTAATTTAGTCTGCGGCAGGCGACTCACAGACGCATGGAGTACCCGACGCCGTCGACTCCACGGTGACACCTTCCTGTCTGAAGGATTAATTTGGCTTTCTCTGCCGTGGTTCTGCTACAGTTTGACATGCCATGTTTAGCTGTTACATCGATGTTACAGCGCTGGGCTTGTCCTTGTGGTATTAACTACACAAGATGCTTCACCGTAATGGATTATGAAGTGATAAGGGTTGGGAATAACAACACTTAATAATTAACTGTATCTGTTTCACCTGCTTATGAAAGCTCCTATTCCCAAAGCTCAGCTGGTGCCTAAATCATAAATGTTATTTAATTAACAACCGTAATTAGCAACGGCCTGACATATATCTATTTAAACGGTTCCGAGCGTGTAATTTAGTCAACTCATTTAACACGTAACAAGCCCTGTCAACATTTCGAAATAAACAACCTATCTAACAATATTAAAAGCTTGTATGCGCCAACATGAGAAACTCAGTAAAACGTAATTAAAACCTTGTTAGCGCCGGCGAGCACACAACATCAACACTTAACATCAGCTGAGGACTCGCCAAAAACTAATTCGGACTAGTGGGAGCGACCGACCGACCCCGCCCCGCCACCGAATCCGGATCGCAAAACGCTCTAAGGGATTAAGCCAGCTTAACGTAGCCAGTGCGTTTACATTCTAATCGTAGGACATAACTTGCCAATTTATTTATGCGTAAACGAGTCATCTATCTACACCACGAATATTGTCCGTAATTATTTCCACCTGCGTATCCTCACGCCCGTAACTTTTTCTTAACCCGGCAGATAGTCTGATCACTCAATCAAGGCACTAATTCCCCGACGGGCTGGTCAATTTCTGAAAAGTCAGGAAACGGGCTGACTCTATTACGACAGAGGAAATTAATTTCCAAATATAAATAAATTCTATTTACTTCTGCTTGGCGAACCGTAATGCATTTAGAGCAGGGAGAATTTCGCCGCTCACGGTGCGAATCGTTTTGGCAACAATTTAAACGGAGGAATCGTAAATGTTTATTTGGAGAACGGGCGTTTCCTCAGGCCGCGGGGCGACGTCGTTATAGGTCTTTAATGGCCAATAAAGTGTCAACGCCCGCTCCTAGCCGCAGATAAGTGTGCACCTGGAGTAAAAACGCTTTCCAACCTTGGACAGCTCGGAAACAGACCGACAATAATGGCAGACCTTTGTCCTGGAAAAAATAAAAATAATTTTGTTGGTTAAACAACGTAGTTTAACAGACGAAATCAAAGCTTTGATGTTATTCTTTTTAACGGAAATTTTCTGAATGAAACCTTATTGTTTTCATCATCATCTCTTGGTTCCAATTTATGTATTTGGCGTTGACACAACATGTATTTTTCTATCATACTCCTCACTCTTGTCGAGGGGCTTGTGGCTAAGTAATAACAGCCACACGAGTCGATCGATCAGGTTAAGCTTCGCTTGCCGCGGTTGGTCCGTGGATGGGTGACCATCTTTACATACCAAGACCCCTCGGAAAGCATGATAAGCCGTTGGTCCCGGCTGTCATTTGTAGATCTATGACAGTCGTTACAGGTAGTTAGAAAGCCAAAAACCTGACAACCAGTCTTAGCAAGGGGTATCGTGTTACCTAGTAACTAGGTTGTGGAGGTCAGATAGGCAGTCGCTCAATGTAAAATACCGGTATTCAGCTGCATCCGGTTAGACTGGAAGCCAACCCGAATATAGTAAATCTCCCTTGCTCAAACTCTCATACAGCCCATCATTGACTACGCTGATGCCTGTTATTTGGATGCCACCGAGGAGCTTTTAAATAAACTTGAACGTTTGCAAAACATCTGTATTCGTTTTGTTTTTAACCTTAAAAAGTATGACCACATTTCTAACTTTCGCAAGATACTCAAGTGGCTCCCTATTCGACTTCGCAGGAACTCTCGGATATTGTGTCTGCTATTTAACATCCTTCACAACCCGAAAACGCCATCCTATCTGCGCGAACGCTTTTCCTACGCCCGTCCTTCTGATGCACCTTGCAGGTCGCATCTTAGAAATCTCCTTAAATCCCCTCCCCACTCAACCGACTTCTACTCCTACTCCTTCAGCGTGCACGCGGTTCGGTTGTGGAATTCACTTCCGCCTGACATTAGGGACTGCCAAACTGTTGCAGTTTTTAAAAGAAGAGTGAAAGAACACTATCTGTCCACTTCGTCATAGTTGCATTTTTTTGCATTTATTATTTTATACTACATTATAATTAAGTATATATATTTTAGGGTTATTTATTTTAGAAGTATGTATGTAAGTTTATTCTCTTATTGTATGTTTATAGTTAAATTAGCGAATAATTAAGTGTTTTTATTTTATGTATATTATTTTCTCTTCTAATCTTACACACGTTGTCTACATCTCTTTAACTACTTTCCTATCGCAGGTATGCTGGAAGAGATTTCTTTAGAAATAAGCATCACCTTTGTACGTTTTTTCTGTTCCTTTCTTCTTGTCTATTTATAATGTGTGTACATAAACTGTTAAATAAATAAATAAATAGTTGGGAAAAGGCTAGGTAGATGACTTCTCGTTGTTATCTTATCATACTTTATTAATTAGGATGAAAAGTTACTCTCAAAGACGTCTTATAAATATCTCTTGAACATATAGTAACACGACAGCTAAGTATTTCATTTCCCGTCTTCACTCTCCTGTTGTCTGAACTAAAATAACTCCAAAAACTTAACTGGCCTAACACTCCCCATAAATTTAATATAGGTTACCTTGGATAGGAATTGTTTACACTTCGCCCATGTACGTGCCGTTTTTTTTTTTTTGCCGGTGAGAAATGATCAAATAACTTCTCTCGCTCTGGGTGGAGCTGAGGGCGTGTCAGACTTTTACTGACTAAAACCCACCCGTGTTCCTTCCGTTGCCTGTGTGCCGGAGCCGCGATATCCCTTTCAGACAAACTCGCAACCCCGGCAGGTACGTGCCCTAAGCCGCGATTACTGAGCAAACCGCAGATCGTTTCCGCAACAATCACAACACGATTTAATACTTAGCCGCTGCATCCGTGATTACTGTTTTCAATCCGCTCATCTATCTATTGCAATTCTTTATTACATCCATTCAGATATAGTTTCAAACTACCAATTTCATTGATATATACCTACTTAAAATACAATAGACGACGTATATTTAGTAACCTAATCGGCTTAGCTGTTCTTAAAGAACCCTGTAATAAATCGACCCGTGTTTTACCTCTCAACAAGGCATCGTCTAGATGACGTGTCAACATGTCGTGTCCGGGTTCCCAACAAGTCAATCGTCATCCTGAGGATGCCTCGTCGAGAGATAAAAAGCGTGTCGATTTGTTACAGGATTCTTTATAACTCTTTAAGAACAGTTAAGCGGATTAGGTTACTAAATACACAAAGTCACGCCTAAATCAATTAACTATATACCTACTTCCAAAATATATATTTTTTATAGCTTCCTCTCCGTAAATACCAATTAATATACCAGGATAGTTTGTTGAATAACGTAGCTAATGCTAATAATTGATAAGCATAATCCCTAACCCTATAATGTTCCCACTTGTAAAGAAAAAAGAAAGAAAGAAAGAAAATACATTTATTTAGCACAGACACGCACACAAAAGGCACACAACACAACATATTGTACTACAAATAAAAACCAAATTAAAAAAGAAAGAAAGCAAATTAAAAGTGTAATTTGCGTTCTAAGACTGATGATAACTGGTGATTGTGTCCTTGTGGGACACAGGCCTTCTGTCTGTGAGACGTAATGGGCGGTAATACACGACGCGAGCCCATTGCAGTTTGCTGGATGTCACGATGTCGTTGTCGTACTTTTCCTTCACCTTTTTGAGAGATATTTTGACCAAAAACCGTGACCGTCAGACTGCTAAGTCATAGGTCTCGAGTTCGAACCCAAGGCACGCACCTCTGACTTTTCGGATATATGTGCGTATTGTAGAATTATCAACTGCCTTAAAAACGGTGAAGGAAAACATCGTGAGGAAACCGGCATGCCAGAGAGTTATTTCTCGGAGGCATGTGAAGCCAAGTCAGAGGCCCATGGGCGGCTTTAAAACTCTGACACCAGGTTACTCAATGACCACAATAAAAGAAGAATGGTTGCTCCTAAATCAGCCAGTTATCAGCAACTTGGTAGTTGCTACCACGTTTCTCAAGTCTCAAAAATACTGCTTACTTCAACCTTTTTTTTTTTGATTGCTTATTAAACTCAAACTCAACGCATTTATTTCAAATAAACCAATTACAGGCACTTTTGAATTGTCCTAGTAGGTTCCTATGGAGAAGAACGGGCAAGAAACTCCACGGACCCTCTTTTAAATCAAGATATGGTTCAAAATATTGGTTACATCAGTCATAGTGAAGTTATACATGTGAGAACGATGCAAAACGTTAAAAGCGTTTAAATAGAAAAAAATAATAAAAAAATTACACAATTTAAATAAGCCGTGGCAGCTAAGAGATGACCAGTCCCTACTGACGGCGCCTGTTCACGAACATGACACATGGATTAGCACCATTCAACTCAACTATTTTGAAGGCACTTAGAAACCTTACTAACAAACCATTATAATGTAGTAACAATTTACTTTATTTTTTGTAGACCCACCGGTGGTGTCATTATCACTGGGATCAACGCTCAACCCACACGACATCAAGGAAGGCGACGACGTGTACTTCGAGTGCTCAGTGCGTGCCAACCCTAGAGAACATAGGATATCATGGTATCATAATGTAAGTTTTTATATTTTTTATAACATACTCGTATATCCCGGCAATGTATACTCGTATCAGTCCACTACTGAACATAAGTACCTTTTCACACGCTCCGGCTCCCGTTAGTAAGCACGGGTAAATATTAAATATTTGACACATCTAACTTACACATTCGCCACCGGGTACCCGGTATCGACTACACAGGGTGGATTTTTGAGATGGGGCAGTAAGAACAGGTACCTTAACCGTTGTCGCTACAAGAAAACGGTCTTAAGAGACTGTCCTTAACTTTTTGAAACCAATTGATCTGCATTCATAGATTTTGAAAAAAACGTACAGTAAGCAAGAAATAAACATCGTGAGGAAACTGGCATGCCTGAGAGATATTTCTTGAAGGCATGTGAAGCCAAGTCAGAGGCCCATGGGCGGCTTTAAAACTCTGACACCAGGTTAGTCACTAACCACACGAAAAGAAGAAGCAAGAAAATGGGCAGTTTTCACAAAAACTTTTTATGATACCAATCGATTCAGTTTCTTAAAAGGATCAAAAAACTCTGTCGGACCAACTGAGGTTTGAGTTCTAGAAAAGACAGAAATCGCAAAAATCTTTTGCCATACATGTCATAGGAAATTATCGAATCCAACCTACTTTTCACGACAGATTAGACTGGCTGAAAATAAACAAGAAAATGGAATTTCATATTTCGAACGAATACGCATTATAATTTTATTTGATTCAAGAACATTTAGGTGGTGTGTTGCTTTTGAAAAAACTTTTTCCATACAAATGTTTTTTGCAATTTCTGACTTTTGTAGCGGACAGTCTTTTTATATGTTTAACTGGCAATCAGAACGTGTACAAACAACAACACTTATGATTCCACTAACGTCATGCTTAGCAAATGGATAAGTAATCACGGTATGTTGCTAATAGCACCCAAGAGGACGATCCATCCTCTTGACATAAACTCTTAATCGCCCTTTACGACACACTGCTTTAGGTCTATTTTATAAATAACTAGCGCCCCGTTCCTGCTTCGCACGGTTTTTACGACTAGACAAAACATCGAGATTTCTTAGATAAATGTAACTTTAATATTAATGTATTAAACATAATCCTTCCGGAATAAATTCCCTAAACGATGATGAAAACCTAATGAAAATCTGTTGCGTGGTTTAGAACAACAACGCGGACATACAACAAACACGAAAAGTGACTTTAATTATTACGATACCTACTACACGTATGTATGTATATTGTTGAACAAACTCTTGAGAAGCTTTCGCAAAAGGAACTTTAGCAGGTATTCAGTTGTAAACTAGTAATCCGTCATCTGTCATACCAAAAATTTAATTAAATTTGTTGAAAACTTGACAATTATTTATAGATACTATCAACTCAGTACTTCTATTGCTAATAAAATAATTGAAGGTGACCACAGTTCCAGTCACCATGTTTACAATTAATAATAATCAATTTACTTTACTCTGTATTGATGATCAATTCTTCAATTGACAAATAATTTATCATATATTGACTGTCAATAGATGAGAGTTTGTCTATAGATAGAAGCTTTGAATTCTATTAATAGTAGAATGTAAGCAACGATTAAACGTAAATGTATTGAAAATGTCATGATAATAATCATCGTCTAGGAGTCTAGGAGGGTTTTAAATGATCGTGATGATTATAATAGACAAGACCAAGAAGTCTTGTTGTAATCCCAGTTGCTTTTAAATCAAGATAAAATTTTAAGGACCACTTGCGCGTTCATAGGTTAGCTAAATAACTCGGGAGTTAACATTTAACTCGGAGTTAACAACTAACTCGGGCTTAATCATCAGAGAGAATAAGGCCGAGTTATTTAGCTAACCTATGAACGTGCAAGTGGGCCTTATTGGATTATCCCTGAGTTAGCTGTTAACTCGGAGTTAGCTGTCAACTCCGAGTTAGGTGTTAACACGCAAGTGGGCCTTATTCTCTTTGGATTAACCCCGAGTTAGCTGTTAAATTCCGAGTTATTTAGCTAACCCATGAACGAGGTCAAAGCGACTTAAAAAAATGCAGAATGCAGAAACCCAACTTAATAATAAACTTAATATGAATTGATCTGCTATAGATACTTGTTATAACAATCAAGAAGGGCTCGATGAATTAGATAACCGCAGAGCAGACGACATGGCTGATAAATGACTGGTCCAACTTGGAGATCTGTTCATTATCCGTACCCAATAGATTACGTCACCACCCTTCTTGATATTGACGTCATGCCTTCCACACTAATTATGATTAAAGATTCATATTTAAAGATATTGATAATGATATCATTATTATGAGCGTTCACGAACCTCTAACTTATCGGATTCATGTGCGTATTGTATAATTATCACTTGTTTAAAAAACGGTGAAGGAAAACATCGTGAAGTAACCGGCATGTGAAGCCAAGTCAAAGGCCCATGGGTGGCTTTAAAACTCTGGCACCAGGTTAGTCACTAACCACACGAAAACAAGACGAGCGTTCATTCAAAAAGTTGGCAACGTCGCAAATAGCCGTCAAATATTTTACCTGTTTTGATTAATTTGGCAATATTACTGTATGGAATTATCGCTAACTAGTGAGCTAGAATATTAATAATGAATTGCAATTATAACACTGAATTTGATGTTGTAACCGTTTTAGGTGTAAAAACGGCATTTTCCAAATACTTTTATTACATCTTAACATAAATATTCGGTGTTATGATATTAACTACGAGTATTGTATTCCATAACCAATATTTTAGTTCACTAGTTAGCCATATCTTTTATTTCAAATTAATCAAAACTGGGAAATATTTGACATCTATTTGCAACGTTGCCCACTTTCAGAATGCACGCTCTTAGTTGACGGTTCGTTTGAATGCCAGTCAATCTTTACTAATAATGTTAGTGAGAATGTTTTACTTTTTGTTTTCTGCACCATCTAAACATAGATGGCCGGCAAAAAGTGTGTACTAATGAAATACAGACTTATGTTGGAACCCAATTACTAACTAGCTGAGCTCCGCGATTTCACATAAGTCTCGAACCCGTGGGAATATCGATATAAAAAGTCTCTTATTTCCTACCACAGGTCATGATCTACCCATGTGTCAAATTTAATCTAAATCCGTTCAGCCGTTTTAGCGTAAAAGCGTAACAAACAAACTCACTTTCGTATTTATAATATTAGGATTAGTTTAGATGTAATACCTTCCACACTGATAATGAATTCATATAGAATGATATCGTTATTCGGCTGTTCGTTTTAGATACATAATTAACTGATCCTCTAAAACTTATTGACCTTCTATTGATGTACAGTACTATTTTGTTAATGTCCTTCGGCAAACTTCGTGTATCGTCAGGCGTCGGATTTCCATCAGTAGCCCTTTGCAGCTGGTAATTATGGTTGACGACAACGCGGGCGCAGCGGTAGGAGTCAATCCGTACAAGCACCAAGTGCAAAGGGCAACTGATAGAAATCCAAAGACTCGCGCTGATCGCAGTTAGGTACAGTCAGCATCAAAAGTTGATAATCACATTTAGATTTTCAAAATCGCTGTACACCGTATTCACTATTAGCACTTCACTATACAGCGATTTTGAAAATCTAAATGTGGTCATCAACTTTTGATGCTGACCGTACTTGGCTATTTCGTATTTTTTTTACCGCAGAATAGGAATGAATCGAGGTTCAAAATAAGAGGTGCAATCATTATATTAGAGTGTTCAATAATATTGTTAGGAAAGTGAAATGGGAATTAAATGAAGTTCGATTAAATACATACCTTCGTTAGGATATTGATATCTTTATTAAAATCTCGTTATTACCGCGGTTAAAACAGAATGTACAACTATACTGACAAGCAAAATGTGGATGACAGTATGTTTTTCTCCTGCGTTTTTGTAACGTCTAAGCACAGGCAGCTAAAAGTAAGCGCTAATGAACTGTATACCATGTACCAACCTATATATCTTAACCAAGAATATTGAAGATGTACTTACAACTTCAAAGCTTTAATCCTGCAGTTCTGTTGTTAAACTTTCAAATGAAAGTGATAACAAGCCAAGCTGCCTTTATAGGACAAGCAAAACTGCAGCTCAATTAGGAGGCTTCAATATAATTCAGATTTGGAATAGTAGCACAAATGGTTCACTCCGCATTTTAGGTATGAGGCTTTGTAACTTCATACCTAAATGCTCTCCAAGTACTTATGAACGTACGCGACGGGCTCGACATGTTGGGCCAATTCAGTGAGTGTTGCTTGTTATAACTTTGGTTTTGCTTGTTAAACGAATACCTTCATCTTTAGTTGTACTCAAAAGCCTGGAGTTATCTCAATATTTCCTAGTACCCTAGACATAGTTCTGTTAGTCAAAAGGCACCCGTTTCGAGGAAAACATTGATATTCAAGACATAATAGAGTACTGAAAGCCAACTCGTTAGGGAAAAGACTTTTGAAATACGTTGACAAAAGATGGTTACCAAGAACTACTTATAATTAAGAATTTCTAGTTATTTCACTCCACATTTTAGGTATGAAGCTACAACCGGGCTCGACTTGTTGGGCCAATTCAGTTAGTGTAACGTAGTCAGAAGATCTAAGAGTTACGAGATAGAAAGAGAGGCAACTTCTGGGTGAATAAAAGTGTAGGTAATGAGCGCTGTGCGACCTGAATTGCACTTTATTGTGTCGTAGCAAGAGTCGCCGTTTATTTAAATGATTTTGCGGTGTATAAATCTCTGATAGCAGCACAATTATTTGTTAAAAACATTACAGGGATTATAGATTACATACCTATTATCAGTGTTTCCGTGAATTTCACAAACGTGTTTATAAAAGTTCTACATAGTGTTTTCAGGTCCATAATGCACCGGACGTGGTTTCAATTTGCTAGCCAATCCAAAAACTTATCCGTTGCACTATTGAAGCTTAATTTTATGGAACGAGTTGGTTTATCCACAACCATTTGCATAAACTGCAATAATACTGCGTTCGCGATTCAGTTTCCAAAGATGTAAATAAATATGTGTTTTTAGAAAAACAACTTAAAAGTTCAGTTTGTGCTACAACTTCAAACATTTTTATGAATTATTCAAAAGTACTTACTAGCATTTCTGAAATCAAATTCTTTAAATAATATTACTGATAAATATATATTACTTCAAGTGGAAATAACATCAATTGGAAACTAGATTTTGAAAAGACTGTAAGTAAGCTCAAATGTTATATTAGAAACAAAATTCCCATCAATGCTTTACTTGTATTAAAAACAGACGTGCCCAAAACGATTTATCATTCCCCAAGTACCAACATGTTAATACAAAAGTATAATCATGAAACATTGATGACGAACGTACCTATTAAAACAAAATGGACGACGTCAGCGTATAATCTAAATTACATTTGAATAAGTTCGCTGTAATCACAACATGGGTTCCTGATCTTTATCAAATCACATGAAAAGTCCTCACGAACTTTTAGTGTGTTGCGTCAGAGATCGATTTGTTATGTTATTATAATACGGAATTAAAATATAACTTTTATGTAGTAAGTCATGGATTTACATCTCTTGTGTCTTCTTCTTTTCGTGTGGTTAGTGACTAACCTGGTGTCAGAGTTCTGAAGCCGCCCATGGGCCTCTGACTTAGTTTCACATCTCATCTCATCATTCGCCGTCAAGAAATATCTAGAAATAGGTCAACAAAACTATAACTTTATATATTTAGCACTGTAATTTAAGTCAATGCAAGCAAGCAGGAGGATTCTTCTGCACTTCTGCACATTCAGGAATCCAGGAACCCATTTATTTTCGAGAGGTACTAAAAACGGTTGTTGTTATGTTATTTTTTAATACAGCCATAAGAATAAAACAAATATTCTTCGGCTTTGGAGTAGAAGTATATTTTTTGGTGTTGTCATTCATGCTGATACCAATATCAGCATGAACTAAAGGCACATGACTATAGAAAAAGCTCATCAATCAACTCCGTCTATCGCAGTCCACTGCTGGACATAGACCTCTCCCAGGCTGCGCCACATCACCCTGTCCTCCGCCTTCCGCATCCAGTCTGTCACAGTGACCTTCTAGAGGTCATCTGTCCATCTAGGTGCGGAGTGTCCCACGCTTGCCGGTAAATGGGTCCCCACTCCAGGACTCGTTTGCTCCATTCGCGAACGGTCATTCGAAAATAGCCAGCCATGGTCAGCCCACTGTAACCCCAGTTGTTTTCCCAATGATTTTGTTTTGGACATTTTCCTCCGAGCACGGCCCGCTTCAAAGCGCACTGACTGACTTTCATTTTGTGGACAAACCTGGCTGTCAGTGACCAATTTGCTCATGCCGTATTAAAAATATGAACCAGTCAGCACGGCGGTATTGAGGCAGCCAAAGTGCGTCATACATTAAATGTGGGGTCCAAAAGCAAACCCGCCACTATTGGTCTAATTTTAGACCAACAGCGGCGGATTTGCTTTTAGACCCCACAAATAATCAATATAATTTTAAATTCTAATTGTAGTAAAAGTTCAGACTGGTTCATACGCAAAAAAAAAGTCTATGAACATCCAGGTTCAAAATAAGTCCTGGTCTTGCCGCCCCAAGCAACATTTAGCTCCACTACACTTATTAGAAAATAGTGTTGCAAGCGGTGTTTGTATACATTTTATTGACTTTTATCGACATTTATAGCCATGCTTGTTTATATCGGTCGAATATTCTATTTTGAATTAGCTTTTACAATTTGAATTCTCTGCTTTTTCATAGGGCAAAATATTTCAGTTGTAGTTTTTATTAACTGTGTACAAAAAATACCATGTTTACTCTGTTGCGGTAGGAAGGTACTGCGTTTATCACTATTTTCATTGCACTTAATAGTATTATCGAAACTATAATATTATGAAATAGGTATTTTCTCAAAGATGCAGTTTTTTTAATCCACGAGAAAATCACGACTGTATAAGTCGATGATCGCATTCTCTGTTACAAAGTATTTTATTTTTGTTTTTATGTCCAGGATAAGCCGGTGCTCCACAACGTGGTGTCCGGCATCATCGTCAGCACGAAGTCACTGGTGCTACAGAAGGTGACGAGAGACCACGGAGGTGACTACTCCTGCAGAGCAACAAACGCGCTTGGAGAGACTGCCAGCCAATCAACACATCTTAGTATACAGTGTGAGTAAAATACAGTCTATTTTAGCTATCTATTTGGCTGGGCCTATCTGGCGCAGCCGTGAGGCAAACAATGTTATTTTAAGTTATCTTTATTTTTTCTGTTTTTTTTGTTTTTGTGTGAATATTGTGTGCCTTAATCTGAGTCAAATAAATTTGTTTTCTTTCTTTCTTTGTTTATCTAAGGCCGCGCGCACTTTGGACGCGATTTTTTATCAATTCAATTCAAAATATTTTATTTCACATGAGCCTACAAGTGCACTTATGAAACTTCAGAAGCTTGGTGCACGGTTCAAATTGGTCGTTTCCTATGGAGAATAGCCGGCAAGAGAGTCCACGGTTACTCTTTAAATAAAAAAAATAAAAGTAATCGTAATCGTACGTAAACGTATGACCGTGGTCGTATAAATTGAGTGCGAACACTGAATACGTTTTTCTCCGTCAAGTAGGTAGTGTTCCGGTGATATCGCATTGAACGCACAAAAAATCCCAACAAGTTCGGATTGTTTTCGGACGTCGGAACTATACCTACGTATACGTCCGAATAACTCGCACTCAGTCTCGCGCTCCCTTAGTAATTGATCGGGATCGTTCGTGCATGTTCGTATATATTCGCACGAGTAAAATTCGTACGAAAACGCGTCCAAAGTGCGTATGGCCTTGTACTTTTTCAGGTACTATTTTATTAGACTCTTCTTGATATACAATATACAGTTTGTTTTACGTTCGCCTTAAACCGAGATT
The DNA here is from genome assembly GCA_947364205.1 of Agrochola lota. NCBI lineage: Eukaryota > Metazoa > Arthropoda > Insecta > Lepidoptera > Noctuidae > Agrochola > Agrochola lota. The sequence continues at coordinate 9,214,520 of OX376235.1, read as the reverse complement.
TCTTAAGTAGCTACCCATTATCCGGTCTATGCTACTACCTTTCTTCATCTCATCATCATCGTGCCCTAATCCCCATTTACCTGAGGTCGGAGCAGTACATCTATTTACAATAATGAAGTCATGTCTGTGTTAACTTCCTAAATAGCCTTCATAATTTTTTCTAACTGAACAGACAGCTGTGCTGCTGGGGAGTTTGTTGCACCACTTCTTCTTTCCAGCTAAAGCACTAGGAAGTTGTGAAGGGTGGGCGTTTTTGGGGGACTGTCATATGTAATTTTGACGGCCGAAAAGTGCTGATTTTCAGCTTATTTTGAATAAATGATTTTTTGAATTCAATCGATTAATCATCTTTTTTTGATCAATCTCTTTTCTTATGCATTCCACATTTTTACTAAACACTGACAGCAGTGCAGAGGGCAGTGATAGCTTAGTAGTGTGACCGTCAGACTAACAAGTCATAGGTCTCGAGTTCGAACCCAAGGCACGCTCCTCTGACTTTTCGGATTCATGTCCGCATTATATAATTATTTTACATTTGCTTCAAAAACGGTGAAGGAAAACATCGTGAGGTAACCGGCATGCCTGAGAGATATTTCTCGACGGTATGTGAAGCCAAGTCAGAGGCCCATGGGGACTAAACACTTTTTATGTATCAGTGAAACAAAACATCTCTAACAAAACGCCAAAATAGTCTCGGATCAATAAAATCTATCTATAGAAAATGCGAAGACTCAGAAAACTAAGCGCTCAACCACAGCGCCAATTACTTATGGATTACGTGTCTCCACTCATAAGTCCAGATACACGGTCCACTAGCCAATCAGCTTGCCACAAACCTACATATATATACACAAACGTAGAATATTACCCACATGACGCTACGTCGTAATTAGTACCTTCGCTAACTTGTATGAGGTTTGTATGAGTAGCTAGTTAAATTTTCTTTCACTATACACTGTGTGTTACTGAATTAATGCAGATTAATAAGGTAGTTTGTTCAGAATCGTTTACTGAATCGATTTCAGAATGTTTTAATATACTCGTAGGTAAATTTATGATCCCTCAAATAATTAAAACTACTTAATTACAACAACGCGATGCGTATTCAATACAACAACGCAAAGCGTATTCAATACAACAACGCAAAACGTATTCAATACAACAACGCGATGCGTATTCAATACAACAACGCGATACGTATTCGATACAACAACGCGATGCGTATTCAATACAACAACGCAAAGCGTATTCAATACAACAACGCGATGCGTATTCAATACAACAACGCGTTGCGTATTCAATACAACAACGCGATGCGTATTCAATACAACAATGCGATGCGTATTCAATACAACAACACGATGCGTATTCAATACAACAACACGATGCGTATTCAAAACAACAACACGATGCGTATTCAATACAATAACGTGATGTGTATTCAATACAACAACACAATGCGTTTACAATACAACAACGCTTTTAGGTAACTGTTGCGAATAACACGTTATTGCAGTGCTACTGCAATGTTTGCTCAAGCTAGAGTAGATAGCTTCTCAGCTGTAGTGCGGAAAAAGAATGCTTCTCTTCTCACAAGATTGCGGGAGCAACAGCCTCCTGAAGGCTATTGCTGATGGGCCTGGTGAAAGCCCCATAATGAGGCATCTAATTAAAACCACCCTGTCTGTAGTAGAATATAGGTACTAACATGGAAAATAAGTTAAATTATTTACTCACATCTAGAATTGTAAATATATTTTTTTGTAATTGGATCTAGTTGTCTGTTGAATAAATAATAATAATTATTAAATTCCCGCTACACGCGAGGAGCTCGTGGCTAAGTAACAACAGCCGCACTGGTCGATCCAACAGGTTAAGCTACGCTTGCCGGGGTTGGTCAGTGGATGGGTGACCATCTTTACATACCGGAGGTCAGATAGGCAGTCGCTCCATGTAAAATACTGCTATTCAGCTGCATCCGGTTAGACTGGAAGCCGACCCCAACATAGTTGGGAAAGGCTAGGCAGATTGATTATTAAATTCCCGCTACACTTGCGCTGTACGGTCAAAACAAACCAAAATGAATGAAGTACCTATTACGCTACACCCTTATACGTGTGCGACTGTGTCCGTGCGTAGATTTGTAATATGACCATTATTTTCTCCCACAATCAGTATCACTAATTCAATAAATAATAGTAGTTTATGAAACTGTTTCATAATGAGGGGTATTAAAATACGTGTGCGTGTTTAAAAACCGAGCCGTAGCCGTTGGTGATATTAACTTCTTGGAATTGCCCTGTATCGTAATAGATTTTTTTTTGTTTTATAGCATTATTTTGTTAGAGAATATATAGTACGTACATTATGATACGAGTGTGCGCTCGTATCGCGCTCGCCTATGGCTCGCGCGCCAATTCCGCCTTTTGGGTAATGGCCAATGCACACGCGTTTCATACGACGTTTTTCAACAAACTTGCGAGGAAAAAACAGACTTGTTGTAAGAACTTATGCTGGAATAACGTAACTATCGAGACGATAATTTAGATTTATAAAATTCAACTGACCTTTGTTGCCAGGTACTGTCAATCGGAGCTTCTTTTAAAAACTGTTGTACGTCGGTTGGTGACAATACTTTAGATTTTCGTATTTCATAAAACAACCAAACAAAAACGATAAGAAATATTTACGGAAAATGGCACGCCGGTTTTTTTTTCTGCTAGCGGTGCGCGCGCATTTTTAAATAAAGGTACAGGCAAAACCGCTGAACAGCCTATACAAAAATATAATAAACACAAAATAATAATTTGAATACGCAAAATATGATTAATATGTAGTGAAAAATATATAATTTGATGACATATTATGTTACACAGTAGGCTTAAAAAAGGCAAGAAGTACCCACGCACAATGGTCCACCTGAAGGAAACCAAACCCCATAACATAGAAGGCGAGAAGTCTCTTTGATGAGATTAAAAAAAGCACAAATCTCTGCTCGGGTTAAAATAGAGAATGCTCATTTAATAGTATAGGATAGTTCATACTAGTTCCACGCATTCAAAGTCAATTTCTTTATAAAAAATCCATGCTGCAATGATAGTACTTACTAATTCCATACTGCCATGTCGCGTTTCAAAATTTGTCAAACAAAAATGGCCGCTAGAAATTGTCTATGGTTTTAGTGATGTGATAGTATGATCTTTTCGTTTTGGTACTTTCGATGTTACGATTTTTTTTGTTGGTAGTTTTTTGGTAGGTTTCATCAGTATTTTTTATATTGAGTAACTTTCTGATAAAAAACAAATCCATTGAAATATGTTCGAACTTAAAACCGTGAAAACGAACAAGATAGCACGGGTACTTACGTACGTTTGGTATGTCAAAGATATTAAAAAAAATACATGCTAACCAAATACCTACCTGACAAATAATACTAGACGAGCTTACAGATGTAGCTCACAGACTACTTAGAGATATGGTGTAGCTCAGGAGTAACCAAATGGCGGACCGCGGTCCGGATCCGGACCCCCGACCTATTTTATACGGACTTAAACACTTAAATTTATAACAAAAACCTATTTTTTTTTTTTTGAGTAATTGAATTAAGTCCTCGCTTTATATTTTGTGCCGTCGACACAACAACGGACGACACTGACGCAAGCCGCATGAAGCTGCAAATGTTTTCGGGAGTAATAGAGCTAACTGGGTGAGGTACTATACAAATCGAAATGATTGATTTCCAAAAAACACAAAAATACGCAAGGTCCTTGAATATCTTTTAATCTTGGTTGCTAGTAGGTAACGTCTTCCAAACGGACCGTGAGTTATATAATTTTTTTATATAGACCCTAAATAAAACTAATTGGAGATCCCTGGGGTAGCTCATATTCTCTGCTCGTACTTCCGTCGGACATGTCGAAAGTCAAAGACAAAAACATTTTATAATATTTCTAACAGTAACGATATATTGTATTCGTCTAGTTAGCTCGGAGGATTTAAGATCACTTGAAGGGGATATGATTGGAGTTTCAATTTCCAGAAACAGTCTTCCTTTTGACATTCGGTATTGAATGGCGGGCAACCCGTGCTCTTAATGAAGGTATTCGTTATGATTCGTAACAAATTCAGTGTTAAAGCAGTATAATTTTCTAAAACCTGAGTGGTCCCCATAATACATACAGACCTTCGACATTATTTAATAAGGAAGTAGGACCGCATCTTTAAACGCGGGCTAGCTCCAACAGCATCTTGAAAATCCTAGCCGAAAAACATGATTGTTGTCAGTATAATAATTATAAATACATTAAAGTAGTTTTTTTTTTCAATAAAAGATTAATAAAATACTCCTTGGACAAATAGTCGATATTTATTATGTCAATCACTAACTTTTCAATGACAAGATAAATTTAGACCAGTTAAAAAGGATGTCGGTTGCCTATGATCGGTTGTATGACTTTTGTAAAAATTCAAAATTTATTCCAGTTTTCGCTTTTATTGTGAATTAAAATAGTTTAATTAAAAGATAAGAAACACGCATAGGATGTTAAAGTGGGTGTGATAATACGTGTATCCTAATTAGTGCGTATTTAATCAGTGACACGTAGATATGGCGTTCAATTCCCAGGCAAGTCCATTGTTATTGTTTTTAGCGAGTCGCATTACAGCACTAGTCCAAATAGTATAAAGTAAAAAGCATGCGTTTTTAATACACTGAATTATGACCCTAAAAACGGTTCAATAAGAGCTACTTTACGAGCAAGTGTGTTGAAAAAAGTGTTATAATACGATTCTATATTTAAATTTCGGTATTGTGTTTATAAAGTATGTCAATATGAACTCATTTTGGAGTTTATGTTTCGAATATTACGATACGACAGTAGATAAACATTTTTTTATACATAATAGAAAAAAATCAGTGTATCTAAAATGATCATAACATAAAATTCTTATTGGGGTATTTGGTAGTGTGCATTAATTCCGGGACATGTTGTATAAGTAATGAAAAAATGAAATGAAATTGTTAATTCTGTAAATATTAATCAGTTTTACACGTCATATTACAAAAATATAAAATATTTCCTAGATGATTCTGGCGTTTCCTATCTGACTACTCTGACAAAAAGGGCCGAAACAAACTCAGAGGTCACAGTATCTTTAAGTCTCTGTAAGTGCAGACATAATCTTGGTCAGGCCATATGAGAACCGTGTATGTCTGAAATGGTCTTTTGAGAAAAGAACCCCACAGATTTGAGTGGACCTGTCCAGTCAGTGCAAGCATTTGTCAGTTATGGTGGAGCTCAACTGGACGAACACCAAAGAAAGGAAATTTGGGGAATATTATCGGACCATGATAACCGACGAAAATTGTCAACGCAGGGGGGTCCAGATTCATGTACTGAATCTAAGGTAACAGGAGGCCGGAGGGTGCTTCGCTCTCTTTCTTACTTACAGTATGTCCATAAGTGAGACGGAAAACAAAGCGCCCGTAACGACAGCCGAAACTACGGATATCGCTTAGGGAGTAGACCTAAATTTGTCCAATGGCAATATTCTGTATGAACAATTCTTGTATATGAACACGGAAACTTTTAATAAGTACGTTGCTACTTACTCTAAAACTTTTAAAAATATCTGCAAAGCAGCTAAAGCTTCTTTCATTAGCAACAAGGTTTAATCGGCAGACAATAAAATAAAGACAGTTTGGAAAATTATTAACAATGAAACGAACAAGAACAAAAGACATAATACTGATTACACACTTGACACTTCCCATGGTCTCATTAGCAACAACATCAATGTTGCTCAGGAATTTGCAACTTTCTTTACCAAAATTCCAATTAAAACTACAGAAACTTTAAATTCCTGCCCCTTACTTGCTATTGATCTATTAAAAGCGAATGTTTCAGCCTTTCCCGTGGAATTTAAATTTAAACATGTAAACCTTGTGGTCGTTGTAAATGCTTTTAAGCAACTCAAGATCAAAATTACCGAAGATCTGTGGGGTATGTCTACTAAAGTTTGTCAATCAATTATTGAGACAATTGCACCCTATTTAGCTTTAATATTTAATTTGTGTGTAGATCAAGGAGTATTCCCGGATCTAATGAAGTACAGTAAAGTTATTCCACTATTGAAATCTGGGGACAGCATAGACACTAATAATTTTAGGCTCGTATCGGTCTTGCCGGTTTTCAGCAAGGTGTTTGAAAAAGTAATGTTAAATCAAATGCTCCATCATTTTAATCGTAATAATATCCTACACGATCAACAGTATGGTTTCACCAAAGAACGTTGCACAACCGACGCCGGTGTCACCTTATTAAAACACATCTTTAACGCATGGGAAGAGGCACAAGATGCAATAGGCATCTTCTGTGACCTATCCAAGGCATTTGATTGCGTGAATCACGAAACACTGCTCTTGAAACATGAGCATTACGGACTGGGTAAACTTGCGCTTAGCTTAGTAAAATCATATTTGAATGATAGACTACAGCAAGTTGTAACGGTGTAACGTTTAAAACGGGTTTAAAAGTCAAAATGGGTGTACCACAAGGCTCGATTTTAGGTCCCTTCCTCTTTTTAGTATATATAAATGATTTACCTCATTTACTGAAAAACCGACCACAAATGGTGTTATTTGCTGATGATACGTCACTGATTTTTAAGATAAACAGACATGCACAGGAGCTTGACGAAGTAAATAACTCTATGCTTAAAGTCCATAATTGGTTTACTGTAAATAATTTGGTTTTAAATGAGAAGAAAACAAAATGCATAAGATTCGCGTTACCAAATGTTAGAAGTAGTGAATGTCATATTGTACTGAATAGGGAGACACTAGAATTCGTTGAAAAAACGGTTTCCTGGGGATCACGCTTGACTAAAAACTACAGTGGGGTCCTCACTTAACATCACTTGCAGGGCGGCTAAGTTCAGCCGCTTACGCTGTTTGGAAAATCCGCCAACTAACAGACGTGGATACCGCGAGACTGGTCTATTTTAGTTACTTTCATAGCATCATGTCTTACGGTATTTTGCTGTGGGGACGGGCTGCAGATATTAATTCTATCTTTATTCTGCAAAAGAGGGCTGTCAGAGCCATATATAACCTCCGCAGACGCGAATCTCTAAGGGAACTGTTTAAGAAAATTAACATCATGACGGTACCTTGTCAGTATATACGAGTATATGAAAACATTATGTATGTTCGGAAAAATCTACATCTTTTTAGTAAGATAAGTGACAGGCATAATTTTAACACTAGAAATAGGAACAAATTAGATCAACCACGTTTCAGATTGTCTAAAGTGCACACTTCTTTTGTGGGGTACTGTGTAAAATGTTATAATAAAATACCACTCGATATTCTTGAACTGAATGAGAAGAAATTTAAAACATGCATTAAACGCACACTATGTAGACAAGCATATTATAGGTTGGATGATTATATCATGGATAAAAATGCTTGGCTTAATGCTGGTTCTGCTCCACAGCCACTTGGGCTCACTAGTTAAAAAATTTAATGTTTGGAAGAGTTGCTTCCCCTTTTAATTTTTTGTGACATTACAAACTTAATGTTTATTTATTATTTAAACAAGTTTTAATTGCTGAATACTCCAATGCATAATGATTTTCTTTCTTTTTGGTAGTAACACTCTATTAATCTCTCAAACACATTGCAAATTAGTTTTGTATAATTTAGAAGCATTTTTTCAATTTTTGTAAATGTGCTAATTTGTTGTATGTGTACCATGGAGCCGTTTGTATTTATTTTTGTTTTTTAAATTTATTAATATGTATGTTGACTTGAAAGATCATGGTAGCTGAGAGTATGTCATGCTCAATTAAATGTCTCGCTGATGGTGGCGAGTGTGTTGGATCATTCGGTTCCCTACAAAATGGTTGAGCTGAATGGTGCTGATCCACGCGTCATGTTCGTGAACGGGCGCCGTCAGTTGTGACTGGTCATCTCTTATCTGCCATGGCTTATTTTTAATCTTATATTTTGAATTGTTTTGTTTTTTTTTTTTGTACATTGTTCTCATATATAGAAGCAACAAGAATAATGTACCCAGGATTTTGTAATTTTCTATATTTAAAAGAGTGTCCTTGGAGTTTCTTGCCCGTTCTTCTCCATAAGATCTACGTTTTGGAATGGGCAACTAGCTTCAACTTTCTGACTAACTGACGCGACTATTTGACAATTCAAAAGTGCCTGTAAATGGTTTAATTGAAATAAATGCTTTGAGTTTGAGTTTGACCCTCAGTTTTCGTTTCGATGTCCCTGCCACCCTGTATATCATCACAAAGTAAATCTCACTCCATAAATATCTCTCTAAAATAAGGTCGACAAACGACGAAAAAATAGACTGGCCTTAAAAGTAAAGCACACCAATAAGTAAATTGTTACGTAGATAACTTTCGGCTGGAATCGACGAGTCCTTTGTTCCCTATTATAAACAGAGTGCTAATAAATTACGTTTCATTTCGCCGGAGGCTTTTCGTCGTCTGCTGACTGCTGTATCAATCATTCTCAGAAAGATCTTAACAAAGATTTGTTACACTCAACGGAGTGCCACCGTAGAATGTATTGAATATAGAATAATTCCATTAACTGATAAACACGAGCAATAAATTGCAATAAATGAGCTTTAGGAACGCTACATCTGTCTTCTTGCCCGCTGTGATGTATGTAATGTACTCACGAGCCGGAATAATACCAGGATAATGAGTTCTTCTTATATTCACACAATATGGGTAATTTTTGTGCGAACACGGGCTGAATCAAGCAAAATAAAATTGTGTAATGTTCATGAATAGGCGCTAATTACATTATGAAACCGTACAAACCGTCCCAACATACGTGTTATATTCATAGACGCGCACGATCGCAAATTACCAGCATTCAGGCGAGGTGTTTTTTTATGCATTTAGGTATTTATACACGTATATCGGGTGTTCGGAAATTATATCTCCACATAAAACCAGAAACACCCCATTTTATAAATGAAAGAATCGTTCGAGCGCTTGCTAATGAGCGTGCAATCAGCTGCTTCACCAAAACATTCTGGCAATGGACCAGAACACACTACTCTAACTATCGCCAACTAAATGAAAAAGTCTAGTTTACTGTCCAAAAGTATGATCACTATCGATCAATAAGCAAGTGCTAAACTGCTAACTATTATCCGGAGGGATTAATTTGCCCGCAACACTGATCAATGCGTCTACAAACAACCTAAATTGTATTAGTGAATAGTGGTGAGGGTGTATTTCAACGAGCAGTCCTCAGAGTCACCGCGCGACCATCAATCATCTCGGAAGCTGCCTCGCGAAGATTTACGTCGTCTCCGTCACCGCGGGCGGCACGCGACGGCCGATCTGCGACAAATGTAACCAGCCCTCCCCTGCTATTTGTTACCGCGTCGCTGTTTTACTTTTGCACCGCTCGCTGCCGACAGTTTGTTTCAATTTTATTGATCCTTACCGTCACAAATCTAAGGCGAAGAAAATGTACGTTGTTATTCGCACGCGGTACACGATCGCTGGCGCCGGTATTACATTAATCCACATACATATTTTCATATTCCCGCTACAGTAATCCTACCGAGGTAGGGCTGCTTAACGCGAGCAAATATTTGAGAGTTTAATGAAAATCTAAGGCAGCTCGGGAGCGCAGTTTTGCAAGTAGATATCTAAATGAATCACAGTCGCTGACTGCGCCTGCTCCAGAGGGGAACAGTTGGGCGATAAAATTTATATATCGTCTAACTTCTGTTATGATTTAACGAACTGTATTCGGGTCTCTTTTAGCTCTTTGTTAATTATGGCATTCTTGCTTAGAGACGGAATCTTTTGTTTAATATAACGCTTGAAGTTGTTCGTGCTGAATTACAATTTTAAAGAATTTGAAATATTTTTCGCGTGAAACATTTCGTTTTGCTTTTGTGAAAATTCTTAGAAAAAATGCTACATTGCAAAGTAGTTTGTTACATACATGTAAGTAATGTTGGCAATGCCGTGTTGATTGGTTACGTATTAATTAATAGGTTAAGTGGTAACTGCTTCCGCGACGGATTCAATTAATCTTCACCTACTTAGTACTTGGTTACTTGCGTATTGTTCATTAGAAGCTCACTAATTGCTCTACCTATTAAATCATTTGTTTATTAAAGATGAACAATTTAGTATAGGTAGGTATGATATATTAAGCATAAGGCATTAAGAACGTTTATCCTAGATATTGGCAACACCGCAAATAACTGTCAAAAATTTACCTGTTTAGATTAATTTAACAATATTACTGTATGGAAATAAGAATTGTGGCTAACTAGCGAACTAGAATATTATTAATGAATTGCAATTATTATAACATTGAATTTGATGTTGTACCCGTTTTATGTGTAAAAAATCAAAATAGCGAAATATTTGACATCTATTTGCGACGTTCAGCGTGCTCTCGCTTAAGTCCGTCTTTTTTTTGGTGGCAAATTATCAAATAACTTCTCCCGCTCCAGCCGGAGAAGGAGGAACTGTCAGACTCTTAATGACTAAAACCCACCCATATTCCTACAGTTACCTGTACGTTGCCAGGTGCCACGGTATCCCTTTCGGACTTTCCCGCGACTCTTAAGTCTGACTTTGCACCTTATTGTGTGCGAGAAGTTTAAATAAATAAAAATAAATATGCCAATAAGGTTATTTTTTTAACCAGAAATAAAATACTAAGATCGCTTTTGTTACTGTGTTTCACAAATACCACAAAATCAAATAACATTTATTATAACCTCAAAATAATGTACACCAACTATCGGTATCAGTAAAGTTCGAGAATCATTTTGTCTATTCACTTCCCATATGCCAACGTTACTAAACACAGACAGCCAAAAAGCCTTATGCCCGATTTCTCTATTACTAGGCGGCAGCTAAATGAATGCCCAAATACGAGGTTGCGCATAAGTTCTCACATCTTGGGAAGATGCTCTCATTTTTGAAAAAGGGAATATTTAGTCGTTGCTACTTCGACATTGGTGAAGTACACAAATGTAAAATACCTACACATCGTAAAATCATGGTGCGCTATACTCTACAAGAAGAGAACATCGTAGAACAAGAGAAGAATCTTTCGCCAGAAGTACTGAGAAAAGTTATGCAAAATGCTCTAAAACAATATGCGTCAATTCTGGCGGCTGTCACTTATCAGATTTTTTTTTTTCGATTAAGCAACAAAATTATATATTATTATATATTTTCGAATAAACAATATAACAGTGGCCAGAACAATTTTTCTTATTTCGAAAAAAAGTTATAGTCTTAGAAAATCATGTGATTACATAAGCGCCACCTAGTATTATTACACTGTTGGATTTCAACTCTCGGCGCTGAGCCGAACGTTCAAAATCGAACAGTGTGTTTTTGTTTTGGCATTCATTAAGGTGCGATGGCGCTTAGAGTTAGTGAAAACGGACACTGTCCTAATAAATATAACTACACAGATGCACCAGTATGCGCCCACTCATCCCCTCAAGTGCTGGGCGCGCAGCTCGACGAGGCGCTGCGCGTGCGCTGCTCCGTGACGGCCAACCCGCCTGACGTCACCTTTTTCTGGCAGTTCAACAACAGCGGCGAGAGTCTCGACGTGTCGCCGCTGAAATTTGGTAAGACTGCTTTAGAAAATGAGTTGTGAGTTATGTGTCTATGCGTTTTATAATTGATCTATTTACTTTCATGTAAAGTTAGGGAAATGAATTGTTAAGCAAATTGACTACCAACTTATGTTGTCCGTTTAAACAAGGTGTTTTTTTTGTATCCCGTAACTCTAGGGTGTTAATGAAACCATGTCAAAGAATAGACTAGCATTTATATTATTATTATATTTTTTTTATGTTTTTAAGATAATTTACCAATAGACTCTAGATGTACCTATCGAAGTTTCATTGATAAGTACGAGTAAAACTTATAATTTATATTTAAAGCTAAGAAAATGCGATGTTGTCATATTTGCTTTTTATGTACAAAAATAGTTTGAATCAAATGTTTTTATTTTTTATATTTCACCTAAGGATTTTTCACATAAACAATCGTGACTTTGTCGAATTATTTTGAAAGAAAACCGAGAAAAAATGATAAGATATGCCAGTTGATTCTTTGATATAGTCTCATTATTACCCTTGAGTTATGGGATATAAATAAACACCTTGTATAATCAAGTCAAAATTTCCATCCTTTGACAGATAAAATGGCTATAACACGGCAAATTGACGTAGAGTGTCAATTTGCTCAACAATAAATTTTCCCAACTATACAAAATACAGGTTAGTTACATTACTATTTAATTATTCAATTAGCAGAATACTCTGCTACAGTTTTGCAGTACGAATAATATCTTGCTTGATACTATCTCCTGCAAAAAACTTGAATGTGAATTTAAATAACACAATAATAGTTTTGAATCAATCTGCCAAACCTCTTCCCAACTATGTTGGGGTCGGCTTCCAGTCTAACCGGATGCAGCTGAATACTGTATTTTACATGGAGCGACTGCCTATCTGACCTCCACAACCCAGTAACTGGGTAATACAATACCCCTTGGTAAGACTGATTGTCAGACTTTCGGGCTTCTGACGACCCGTAACGACTGTCAAAGATTCCCAGGCAAGAATGACAGCCGGAACCAATGGCTTAACGTGCTTTCCGCGCCACGGAGGAGTCTTGGTATATTAAGATGGTCACACATCCACAGAACAACGCCGGCAAGCGTAGCTTAACCTGATAGATCGAACCGTGTGGCTGTTATTACTTAGCCACGAGCTCAATGGTTTTGAATACCAAACGTAAATTGTGGTATATGTAGGTATACAATTTGCTTAGATTGTTTGAAGATATAATAATGTTCTAGGAATCTATATTTACTCGTTGGTCCTAGTTTTCATAGTGAAACTGTATTACGTGGGTTGTTCGCATAGTTAGTAAAACAATGATCTATCTCTGAACATTACTTTACCTTTAGCTCGGAACAAATTAGCACAAAACTTATTAGCAGATGAAACAAGACTCATTGTTTTAAGTCGGTATTACTAAACTAATCTCAACATACAACTCCCTAAGTGCGGTTTTCACCATTCCCTCTGTCTCTTGTACTGGAATTATGATGGCATTAAAACGTCATAATACGACACCAGCACTGTCAATATTCCATAACAATGTTGACATTGACAGCTCTTGAACGCGGTTTAGGTGTGCTGAACGCTGAACGCCCTTAGAAGCTAAAATATTGAAGTGTTTTATTTAGCCAGCACTACTAATATTCCTAGTGTTGTTTTATTATCCCTATAAACTTTTTTACTATACTCGTATTAAATGCATGAAAGTTAATTGACTCAGGCGTGACTTTGCGGAAATCCATTATAAACCCGCGCCTCTTCAAGCGTTACGCTTGACCGGGCAATACGCCGTGTCCGAGTTCGCAACAAGTCAATCGTCATCCTGACGATACCTCGTTGAGAGGTGAACCACGTGTCGATTTCTTCCAGGTTTCTTTCAGAACAGTTAAGCGGATTAGGTTACTAAATATACGTCGTCTATTGCATTTTGTTAAATGTATAAAATTCAAATGACGTAGACTCCACGCCAAAATGTCCACGAGTGGCGCATTAGAGATACTTAATTGATTGTACGTCCGGCACAATCTAGGCAATCAGTCCTGGCCACCATTACCACATTGCTACCTGGCTCATCATTTTACCACGGCGTGCGTCTTAAGCAATTGCTATTGAAAGATGACATTTACACTTTGAAAGTTTTATTAAAGTACTCTTATCTCATTCTAATTTATAACTTACCTTACCGTCATAAAAGGTACATTGCACTGACTAGGTTAGATAATAACGGTGTTTCATCATTCAAATTAGATCGTGAATGTCCAACTTGAGGCTTCATAATTTGATTTGTAATCCTCATGTTCCTTAGGTACAGCAAATGGCAGCACCAGTGAGCTAAACTACAAGCCTCAGAGTGAACGAGACTACGGAACGTTGAGCTGTCGCGGCATGAACACCGTGGGCAGACAGCTGGACCCCTGCGTGTTCCAGATCGTGCCTGCTGGTGAGTGAAGTCATAGTATCATGTTCCTTAGGTTCAGCAAATGTCAGCACCAGTGGGCTAAACTACAAGCCTCAGAGCGAACGAGACTACGGAACGTTGAGCTGTCTTGGCATGAACACTGTGGGTAGACAGCTGGACCCGTGCGTGTTCCAGATCGTGCCTGCTGGTGGGACACGTTAGATTATCAGCTTTAGAATGATCACTGATGACCACGTTCATTTTGCACTTTTATTTTAATATTTCTAGGATAGTGAAACTGACACCCGTAGCAGTTGTAGAGATAAGAAACAATAGAAATACGAACGAAAAATCTATAATAATAATTTTAACATAATCCTCGAATATAAACATGTGTAAATTAAGCCGTGAATTCGTAGAAAACACACGATCAGAGTCAAACTACAATTCGAGTTAAAATCCTCATATATCTTCTCGTACATTTATATATTGGAAATACAATGCAATAACTCGAGTATACAAAAGCCCAAAATGTCGGCACCGAAATGAACACTTCAATAAAAGCATTAATAAAACCGCGTGCACACAATTTGAACCAACAACGAGGCCGAACTTGCTCTACGTTTTATAATTCCAGCTTTCTGCTTTCGGCTTTTCATGCCCGTGTGCCAAATCTCATAACTCCTCACTGATGACGTACAATTTCCCTGAAACTACCATTGGCACTGAAATGAGAAACGCGATTTATGTACTCAATTAAATTAAATTATTAATTTCGAGTAATATAATCATTAATTTTTCCACCCTATGTAACAGAATCACTGAACTATTTTTGTAAAGAAGAGTTATAACCAACCTCTATTCTCGACTGCCCGAGTAGGTACATTAAAGCGAAACAAAATTAATCTAACAGCACGTTTCAATTAGAGAAGAAAAATACCAACGGCTAAATTGAAACTTTGTTAAAATATATAAAACTAGACGCTACACGGAACGTACCACGTCGTGTATTATCGTTTTATTCTCAAATCTCGTTATTTCATAGAACGGCTGCAATGTGCTCTTATAATTCTGATGCGCACGAATGCAACGAGAAATATGACTTTGTTGTGGCGGGTGCAGTGAAATAACCCGAAACCCACACAGTTTAATATCCACGCAGTTTGTTATAACCTTCACGCGTTAAATTGTCACCCGCCCGCCATAAGTCAAGGCGAAATTAGTGAGTTTAGCGCTCTCTGCACTTAATTTTCATTTCAACGCACGCACCGCCCTGTTATACGAAGATTCCTTGCAAGTCTCCGCTCGCTCACTTGACATACAATAATAATGTCGAGTAAGGGGCGTAAACTTTGATTTCTATTACAAGTTAGCTTCGAAGAAAAGTTAAAATGGCTTTGAAAATTGTTTGTGTTAGCACTTGCAGCCACATTCTTAAAATATATGTCGAGTGTTGTCTCAAAACTTTCCGATTCTCGAATTATTTTGTTATTTTATTTCAGTTCGTATATTGAAGAAGATAATTATTAACACAAAAACAGAACCGTAAATTCATTAATCTAATTCTGTGTCTGGATCGAAAGGTCTGGACCAACTCATTAAAATCGTTTTCTAGGTCATATATAAATACTGACCTATTAAGTTTAACATTTCAAAATTAACAACGATCATTATCTTTTGCCAGCAGTTAAACTGAGTTAAAAGTTAGTGGTTCGAATTACACAAAGGGTCAAAGGGTAAACGAAGGCCTTTACATCAAAGAAACCAGATACTAAACTATGTACAACCTACTTCTAATTTCTGTTCTAAGATTGTTAATTCAAGTGCCATTTGCAGTTAGACTAAGTTAGCATAAAGATATTACCTACTACTATGATCATTACAATGCCCGCAGGAAGATAACTATTTTGAATTCAGTTTATGTCTAGTTAAGAAATTCAATGAGAAACTTAAATTGTTGAAATACTTGAAACCGTGGCCGCACCAGTGTCCCAACAGTGGGAACATTAATTTGCTGATTATGGTGGTATTACACGTAGGTAACCTACTGTTTACACACAAGTCTACTTTTTTATTTTCTCCGGGTTTATTTATAAACGTTGCTCAAAGTTAAGTAATAATAATATTTTTATCTCTTATATAATTAAGTGATCTTGATCAGTCTATAGTGTTCCCACTGCTAGAACACAGGCCTCCTCTCTGTGAGAGGGAGTGGGCCGCAAACCACCACGCCGGCGGTGCGGGTTAGTAGATGTCGCATGGCTTTGCACTTTTGGTTCTAGGACATGCCGGTTTCCTCACGATGTTTTCGTTCACCGTGTTGAGAGCAGTGGTGATGAAATAATTTACACAAAGTAAAGCGTCTGTCTGAGTTCGAACTTACGACCAGCAACTCGTGAGTCACGGCCGTTACCAATGCGCCACCACTGCTCTCGTAATTTAAGAAACGTGTATAAAAAAACGCACGTAGTAACTCTCGTGTAACTTACCCCTTACTATAATGCAAACCCCTCATTTGTAGAAGCCCTCAGATTAATTAAAAACTTACTTTTATGCAGTTATCATCTTAAAGCCCAGCGCACATTACAGCCGCATCGGGCCGCAGCGCAACGCATTTTCATACAAAAAAGTGCTGTGCGGGCCGCTTGTAGTGTTCTTTAGTTTGTCCATAAAAATGCCCATTCTGCGCCTTAATAAGTATGTTTTGCGTCCAGCCCGCCCCACAGCACCTCGCAACTGCTCCCTACAAGCTGGCAACACTAGCGTAGAAGGCAGTTCCTGGCTGCGCGTGCGCTGCGTCGCTGGTTACGACGGAGGACTGCCGCAGTACTTCATGTTGGAAGCGCTGGACCCCGTCACCGGCAGGACACGGTTCAATGGCAGTGTTAATGAGACTGGTATGTGGAAAATTTATAAAATTTATAACTTGGAAGGTTAATTTCAACATGTTTGCCATTCCATCATTGTGAAATTTTAGGAAAATCGTCTACTTTTACAATGTTTGTAAATATGTGAGCACTATGTACACTTAATTAATTTATCTGTAGTTGCTTCATTTTTAATTCTTTTAACCTATTGTGGTATAGTAATTTTATTCTAGGTGCATCGTCTTCACATATAATTATATAATCAATGTATACAAAATATTATAAAACATTTTAAAAGCGTAAGGGTGGAGTTCCTTGCCCATTCTTCTCCATACGAAAACAACCTTTTGGAAAGGGCAAGTAGAATCAATTTTTCTTTTTTGTAAATATTGACGTTCAAAAGTGCCTAATATGTGATTAATTGAAATAAATTATTTGACTTTGTGGTAAGAACCTGAAGTTTCCTTAAAACTGCTGGAACAGCTAAAATAGCAAATCAAAGTTAGCGTCACTTAATAAAACGAAAATATCTCGAAAGCTTTCCAGAAAACCGAATCGGTTTTCATCATACACTGACAGACAAACAAAAGACCGATAATAACCATATCATACCTTGTAGAAGGCCTAGCTGTCTTCAAGCTGGACCTATCCCAGCTGACATCGGCCGGTGAAGCCGCGGGAGCCACCTTCAATCTGCTCATCTACGCGAGGAACCTCAAGGGCGAGTCGGAGAAAACCCTGCTGGAGAACATTGCCTTCAATGACGCTGCCAGGAGAACAGGTACAAAACCATTAAATAGATTTACTTACCTACCTACACCTACCTACCTACCTACCTACACCTACCTACCTACCTACCTACCTACCTACCTACCTACCTACCTACCTACACCTACCTACCTACCGTCAACGATTTAAAAAATCCTTGTCCTGAGAATAACGAACACAATAAGAATTATCCAATTTGGTGCAGCCGTTCGAAAGTCATGCGCGTACATACATTTCAGCGATTCATTTTTATTTATTGCTAGCGAACCGCTCCTACTTCGTAAGTTTTTTAAGACTTGACAAAACATCGAGATCTCTTAATTATCTTTAAGTTTAATATGAATATATTATACACACACAAACCTTCACGAATACATTCTCTAAATAGAGATGACGCCTGGGTAAAAAAAAAAAAAAACTAATTAGTCCGTCAGTCAGATAATAAAAAAATATTAGACACGTATTTTTTGCTTTATCATATTAATAAAAAATTACTAAGATAAAACGCATTTTAGGTTGGGGAGTGGGGGTCGCTACGTTACTAGTATGTATAAAATCTACATACTCGTGACGTCATGGCACATTATACCTCAATGTATCGCCGTAATCGTCAGATTACGAAAGAAAAGAAAAAATACGTGTCCAATATTTTTAATAATCTCAAAGACGGACTAAAATTAGACGATTTTTTTTATTTTGTGATCATCCCTATTATGTTCAAAACCTCATCAAAATCCGTTGCGTATTTTAGAAGGACAACGCGGACATACAGACAAACGCATATAGGAACTTTGTTTTATAATATGTATGTATAGATAGATTATAGATTATAATAAGGTACACTTGCACCACAAATCATTAAATCGACGTCCCCGGGGAATAAACCGGTAATCGCAAAAATCAAATTTTACAGGAAAAATGATTTAGTGTTTTTGGGGAATATCTCTTCAACAAAAGGCAATTATGACAACATTGTTATATGACGGAAAAACTAATTTTTACACAAAAAGTTTATAGTATTCAGTGTAACTATTAATTATATACAGAATTAGTTATTCACCAAAATACGTATTACCGAAAATGGTTTCATAAAATTTTTAGGGTATTGATATCTTACAATCCTGACTTATCAATATTATTCCAGTAATGTTTACTTACCGAATTATTCTTGTAAATTTCTTAAAAATCATAGGCATAGTATTGCTTTACTGGATTATTAAACGTGTTTTTTTCATTACAGAGACAGATTGTAATGTTCAGTTACCGACTTATTATGGTAAAATATTAAATAACCATAAAAGGGTAAAGTTGTGTAACCCGTATTTTATACAAAAATGTTGGTAGTCATATTATCGTAATCATTGAAAACGATTATGTAAAATAAATTTGTCGTCGGTATCTTCGAGGGAATAATAAAAGAAAACTCACAAAATTAGTAACAGTGCATTATCGAAAATGTCTACAACAAAATTTACTATAATAAACTCGTAATCGCGTTAACCAGAAATTTTGCTGAAATATTTTACATTAATATTACTTTACCGAAATGTAGCCACAGAATTTAATTTGTAATAATGTATTTCGTTATTTTTCTAGTAAACAAAAAATGGAAAATTTCCAAAGAACAAAAGTGTTATAAGGAAAACCGTTGAAAATTACCGTAGAAAAAACATGAAAAAAAATTCATAGGTGTATCCCGACCCATAGATACCGTAAATCGTATAACAGTAAAAAGTCAGTAATAGTATAATACAGGTTTATTCTTTGGGGGCGTCGAAATGCATTAAGCACGAAAAGAATTTAAGACATATTTCTATTTCTGTCATTCGTTTAAAGAGGACAGAGACAAAATGATGTTTTAAATAAAATAAATATAAATAGCGCTAAATCCATTTAGTGATTTGTCGTGCAAGTGGGCCTTAATGTTCGAAACTCAGATGATCAGCTGAGGTTATTTAATACCCTGAGTTCCCAAAATGATTTGCTTTTTCTTTTTTTTATGTTTAGAAATCTATACCTCACCACGTATTTGTAGTTTCGACAAATAATTAAAAATGGTTTATTATTTTAACAAGTAATAAACCTTAACAAATAGTGATTGGAACCTCTTTTTAAGCAAATAAGCCTGTGTTAGGATATTAATTTCATATTCATATATTATAGGTAACCACTTATTAAAAACACATATTAGACAGATAGATAAAAAAATATTGAGTGCACATGATAACAATTTACATGAATATATAAAAACAAGATGCCAAAATACAAAAAAAAAACATAGGGAATATAAAGTTCAATACTAGGATTTGCCGGCGGCCATGTTGTAAAACTAGGAATTTTTCGATTAAATTATCACAATGCAGTTTGCCAAAGCACAAATCAATCTATTTTAAGTCAGATATTTAATCGTTCGCAGATTTTAATTCACCCAGAGCTCATAGAGTCGGAAAAATATCTTGTCTAATTAGATTTATTATTTTGAGACATTCTTTTTCTACAGCAACATAAATGGTTAATTAACTGATCGTTTATGACCTCATATTTTTGGTTCAAGTATTTTTCGTAGAACAGAATTAAATAATAAATGTTTATTATGTTAGGGCCAGCAAAATGAGACATTGGTACTACGTAACTATGTGATATGTTTTCTTTTAGTGCGTACTTATGTATTCGAAGTATAACGTGATTTTGAACATGTTTTCCTGTTGGAGTGAGGTAAAATTCGCACCCTCTTGTGGGCGCGGTAAACTTAACCTTGAATTATTTTGATGCTCTCGTGCGGAACTAGTTTTTTAGGTGTTCAAGAGGTTCAAAATATAACAAGAACTGGGAACTGACTACTGAAATAATGAGCTTGTATTTTGTATCTAAAATATTTGCTTCTGTTAAGATGTTTGTTCATAATTAAGTACGTAAATGCAACTTATAAGCAAACTGACCCAGTATGATACAGTAGGCTGCACGTCAGTGGTAACAAAACCAGTATAACCTCGCCTTGCATTTTATTGAAACTCCGTACTAGCGTAGGGTTTCAATCAATCAATCAACTCCGCCTATCACAGTCCACTGCTGAACATAGGCCACTCCAAGGCTGCGTCACAACACCCTGTCCTCCACCTTCTTTTAACAGTTTTTTTACATTTCCTCTTAATATATTTTTATGAGTTGTTTTGCAATATATGGTTAGCTAGGGACCTCGACAATTGATTGATCATAATATATATTATTCTTGCCTAACTGTTTATTTATTTTTACTTCGATGGTCCTAGTTTATCATATGTGACTTGACTTGACTAACTGAACAGACAGCAGTGCTGCTGGGGAATTTGTTGCGCCAGTTCTTCTTCCCAGCTAACGCACTAGGAAGTGGTGAAGGGTGGGCGTTTTGGGGGACGGTCTTATGTAATTTTGACGTTCGAAAAGTGCAGTTTTTATTTTTTTTTATTTAGAATTTATAACAGTTTTTTTACTGATCACTGTTGCACTGGTAATTCAACAGTCTGTATGAAACGTGTATTCAAAATAAACTATAAAATTAATCTTTGTTAACTGTCATCAAAAACATTGTTCGTTGTATTGAGAGATGGATTACATTATCTAATTGTTAAGCTTTGTGTGAAATAACATTATTGGTGTATGCGTACTTCGTTTGTTCTTGCTCAATGAGACAGAAACTCCGAGTCGAGGTCTTACAGTTTTACGTACGCTTTATTAAACCGCGTTTATCGTTTAATTGAAAAGTTTTTGGGCGAAATTTATTTAAAAAACAACATTCTGCCTAGCCTTTTCCCAACTATGTTGGGGTCGGCTTCCAGTCTAATTGGATCCAGCTGAATACAAATATTTTTACCCCTTGGTAAGACTGTTTGTCAGACTTTCGAGCTTCTGCCGACCCGTAACGACTGTCAAAGATCCACGAATGACAGCCGGGACCAACGGCTTAACGTGCTTCCCGAAGCACGGAAGATTCTCGGTATGTAAAGATGGACACCCATCCACAGACCAACCAAAACTAACGTAGCTTAACCTGATGGATCGACCCGTGTGGCTGTTATTACTTTGCCACGAGCTCCTCCGAGAAACGAAACGGGCGAAAATTATTCATGATTAAAATTAAAATTGTGCACTTTAAAGGAACTTCTTCTCTAAAATCAAGTCGTTACATACGACAACATTTTGCTAACCTATTTAAATTTATTTCATCGAAATTCTAATAAATAAATTGTTTTTTAATTTCGTTCGATAAACATCTTTATAACAACTGAAATCGTGAAATTACGGAGATCCAATCTTCAAAAGCAAAAGTTAGTAGCTAGGTAAGTGAAATTGTTGGTACCAGTTACCTTCTCTATAATTAATTCAAAATTTGTAATAGAGGTACCTAACATTAACAATACTCCTTACAAATAACACCGGTTATTTGGCATCGGTTTAAAATAACAGCTGTTCAAGGCCGAGCGGTGTTTTATTAATTACCTTTGGCTTTGTTAGCATAACATTTAAATGATATTTCAGTATCAATATACTCCATCAGCTTTGTAGGTACTACCTTTTTGAAATGTTTATTAAAAAAGCAAAAAGGAGGGTTATTATTTTGTTTGACCGGTATGCATGTTCATCTGTTCCCTCATAACTTCTAAACTTATCATCATAATTTGATAAATGAGGTATCGTTGGAAGCGTCTTGATTGTCTGCTGATTATAGGTTATGTGACGTCACATTAAATTGAATATGGCGCCCTCTAGAGGAAAAAAGGTAAGAAACTAAAAATGAAAAAATGCCATGTATGTGTGTGGCAATCAAATGTCTGGGCACGCCACAATTGCGGCGATAAGTCCCCTCTTTGAGGAGTGGCTAGAGAGGCGCCATGGCGTCCTCACCTTCCGCCTGACGCAGGTCCTCACCAGACACGGTTGTTTCGGGAGGTTCCTGTTCAGGATAAAGCGGGAGGAAACTCCTGGGTGTCACCACTGTGTGAATCGCCCGGAGGACACGGTGGAGCATACGGTGGAGGTCTGTCCAGCTTGGGCGGGGCACCGCTGTGTCCTCACGGAGGCGATCAGCAGCAGTGATCTCTCGCGTCCGGCCCTGGTCCAGGCCATGGTACGGAGCGAGAGGGCGTGGGAACCCGTCATCTCCTTCTGCGAAGCAGTAATGCTCGCGAAGGAGAAGACGGAGTGCGTGAGGAAGAGACGCCCCAGGCGTCGGGAGTCGCGAGCCGACTTCCGGCCACCGTAGGCGCGACCTTGCGGATGGTGAGCAATGGGTAGCTCGCCGTCCGATAAGGACCAGGCCCGGGTCGACGGCGCGTTGTGTTCCACGCGCGC
Organism: Agrochola lota; assembly: GCA_947364205.1. NCBI lineage: Eukaryota > Metazoa > Arthropoda > Insecta > Lepidoptera > Noctuidae > Agrochola > Agrochola lota. Next base: position 9,191,493 of record OX376235.1, on the reverse strand, counting down.
CTCGAATAGATTTCAGCATAACGGAAGGGGTCCGCTAGGACCGATGCCTGCCGGGGTCGCGGGAAAGTCTGAAAGGGATACCGTGGCCCCTGGCAACGTACAGGCAACTGAAAGAACACGGGTGGGTTTTAGTCAGTAAGAGTCTGACACGCCCGCCCGCTCCGGTCAGAGCGGGAGAAGTTATTTCATAATTCCCAACCTTCAAAAAAAAAAAAAAAACCATTCAAATGTTAGAAATCAAAAGGAAGGGCTTAATTAGCACATTTCAAAAATATATATATTATAATATATATATTTTTGTCCCAAAATAATTTAAATAAAAATGAAAGTTATGAAAACGAAAACCCAACTGTGACAAAAAAGTCAACTAAAAAGGTATAAACCAGACATCACAGACAGACAAATTAAAATTAAAAGCAAACACCTTTAAAAAAAAAGCTTTTATTTAAATGCTCTAAAAAGAAGAAAATAAAATTACCCTCATTATACACAATTTATATGATCATAAAAGCTTGTCGCGCGATTTACTTGTGTAAATAAACTAGTACCTATTTAATTGAGTAACTTAATCTGCTAAGTTAATTTTTTTTTAAATTTCCGTTTTATTAAATACTTATAGGTACTTACGCAAACCTCGCGACAAGCTTTTATGATCATATAAATTGTATTTAATGAGGTTATAAGTTAATAGTTAAAATTTTAAAATATATTTTTTTTCTTCTTTTTAGAGCATTTAAATAAAAGCTTTTTTCTTCAAGGTTTTCGCTTTTAATTTATTTTTTACTTTTTAGTTATTTCTAATTATTCTCGGTAAGCCCTTTCATTTGATACCCATATTGCAGAAATGCATTAAAAATAACTATTCCGCCATCTGGGATGTTCCGCCATATTGGATTTAGAATGACGTCACATTATTTTTCGAATTACTCTCAACAAGCCCTTTCATTTGATACCCATATTGTAGAAATACATTAATAATAACTATTCCGTCATCTTGGATGGTCCGCCATATTGGATTTAGAATGACGTCACACAGCTTATCGTATATTGTCATCCAAAATAAACGTGTATCAAAATTTCAGCTCAATCGGTTGAAGATATCTGCTTCAAAATTGAATAGCAAGATTCCATGCGAACAAACATACATACATACATTGCAAGTTAAATAAAAGCTTTTAAAAATCAGGAGTCACACGTAATCTGTTCTATTTGCTTAATTCGATTTTGCCCTAACACGTGTGACTCCGGATTTTTTATTTGTCTGTCTGTGTTGTCTGGTTTATACCTTTTTAGTTGACTTTTTTATTGTAGTTGATATACTCGTACAAGTATAATTTTTTATTCAATTTTTTTAATTACTCCGAAATGAACGACAAACTTAGGTCGAATCAGGTTTCATCCCATTCAAATACTCATCTATTACGAATATAAAAGGGTGTTCTTTGTGAGTTTCCCTTTTCGGGTACAGAACTAAAAAAACATGAAAATTGAAGCCGGTATTCTGTGATTTTAGTCGTGAGTCTATTTAAACTCTGTTTCCGTTAACATCGGCTCCCAGAGGTCAGGATTATTGACTTTCGCTCTCAACAATTTTTCCATTTTCATTCAAATTGACGTTTCGTTTTGATTGATCTCATTATTAAACAAATATGATTTGAGTACTTTATTTGCTGAATTTATTTGCTCCTGAATTCTTTGAATTATTTTACTTCTTTTAGATGAAGTAATAAGAAAATATGGACGAATATTTAGAAATTTGTTAGATTATGATGGTTTTGAAATGCTAAAGTAGGCGACAAATTTGGGATTGCGAGTTGAAGGAAACACATATTCTAATTTATTTATGAAGTACCTATCTTACTACTTAGTTTGAAGCAAACAAACAGGCAACGAATCATACAACATTAACGTATTTTTTATCACATATATTCAAAAACTGCTTGATCATTCTTCGTTAACAGGGACTAAAAGTGATTTGTAATTTGAAAGTGCATATTGTTAGTAAAAGTTCCAATCACCAAAGAGCTCAATCATGAATATTGTATGAACAAGTAACAGGCTGTATGAAGTAAACCGCGCGCGAGCCAACAAAAAATAAGGTTTTTGAAAAAAAAAGGCGCAAAATGTATTCCGCCTTCATTCGTAACGGCTCCCGCAACCAGACGCGACGCGACAGCACGACGCGACTCTAATAAAACAATTTCTAAGAAAACTTCACGGTAGAACAATTACCGGTGTCACGTCGCGCGACAAGTCGCTTCAGTTTGCACGAGCCTTTATCGTTTACTCGAATTCGGATTTTACTTAATTTTATAAAAACTGAGTGCACTTACTTACTTTCTCATAGGGGGTGATAAAAAGTAGAGTGTCCACCTCGGGAGCAACACTTTTTTAAGCTCAAGTGACGTACTTTGAATTCCTCTCTGTGCTCAGGATTCAAAGAAACACTCTCGCGTTTAAAATAGTTTATTGCTCCCTAGGCAAACAATCTACATACTATTTTTAAATTATGATCAAACAGATGGCAAAGGTGGGATGGGTGGAATAAGCGTAGGCGTGGCAGTCGCAGCGGCTCTTGGCGCAACGTTAGCAGCCGGCGGGGTCGCGCTCGCAGCCCTGTGCGCCCGCAGACGTCGCGCCAGCCCTCCTCACAAGCACCCCCCGGGAGATATGCTGGAGCTTAGCGACGGTGGAAGACGATACGTTGTAGCATACACCATCAAACCTTCACCGGATCTCAAGACACCAGATCCACAGCCTGATATACTTAATGCACCAGGTAATTCTTCAATGTTATATTTATGGAAAATCAAGCTTCTAAGAATATGCGTAGTAATTTGTTTGAAGGTCGCTACAGAAACGTTAAGGCGCTGCGCAGACCAAACTATATTGATCCTCGAGTTTCAGCAACTGGTAACCCTTCAAAGTCTCTACCTCAAATTGCTTAGCATGATCCTCCGTTATATCGAAAATTCTGCAGCATTAATTTTTTAATAAATAATGTTAAGTACTATTTTTGACGAAATCACGATTCCATAAAATTTTCTCGATAGAATAAAATCCCAAAGTTACCTCCAAACCGAACAATAAACCGTTGATGTTCAAAAATCGTTTTCGCCGTGAAAAGAAATTACATAAAAACTATTGGCGCCTTGGAGCCTTCTCCCCGCCGCTTAGTCTCACTCTCACTTAGTCCGCGAGCAGTATCGTGCGAGCGAGATGAAGAGTGAATTTGAGCTGAGTATTACGGACTCGTATCTGTTTATGACGTCTTTCGTATAATTTCAAAAAACTGCGCTGACGTAGACGTTGCTGCAACTAGTAACCATTAACGGAAACGTTTTATGAAGTTGACAGTTGCGTCTTCTAGAGTGGTTATGTATGCGCAACGGCTAAGGCCTTTTCTCCTACTATAGACATCTGAACATGATCTTAAACATTTTGATAAGTTTGTTACACCACTCCATCAGTTTTTTTAGTATAGCTATATATAATGTTTCAAGCCACCTTTTTTCCTTTTTGCCTTAAAAAAATCAATACATTTATTTTACAGATAATAAACTCAATTTGTTAGTAATTGCATATAAATCTTAAACACTAGTGTTAATACATATATTTGGCAAATTTTGGTTATAATAAACCAACACCCCACCCCTTCTGGTGGTTGTTTTTAAAATATAATTTTCAGGAATGGTGTCTAAAACGATATCCCCATTAATATTACAAAATCATAAACCAAATTTCAAAGCTCAATAAAACAGAATCCAGTACATACAATGAATGCCCCAAATACATAATTTTGAAGTCCCTTGAGTGCCAGTGAAATTCAGATCGATAACTATTCTAGCTTACAATTAACAGAACATTCTACTTATGAATGAAAATTTTCCAGATTCTGACAATCAACCATCAGCACCTATAATAGATGAAACAGATGAATGGCCTAGCATAAAAGAAGTAAGAGGTAAGTCTGACCATATACGCGTTTTGACGTGGAGTTGCGGACCCCCGCCCGTATTATCTAATATTATAAATGCGAAAGTGAGACTGTTTTGTTTATTACGCTTTCACGCCAAAACGGCTGAACTGATTTGGATGAAATTTGGCACATGAGTAGACCATGACTAGGAGAAAGACATAAAATACTTATCATCCTGGATCGCAGGCGAAATCGCGGGCAACAGCTACTAATCTATGAAAATAACGTCTGAAGATAGCCAAATAATAAAAATAAAAAATATATTTTAGGCCTCTTTTTTTGGACCCCCCTTTTAAGCAAATAAGCCTGTTTCTGGAGACTAATTTCATATTCATATTCATTTATTTTATGTAACCTTATATTATAAACACATAATAAAGCTACGAGTACAAAGATCAATACTAGGATTTGCCGGCAGCCATGTTGGAAAACTAGAAACATATTTCACTTGGATTTTCATTTGGATCGCAGACGATATCGCGGGCAACAGTTAGTTACAGTACGACACAACTTAGATGTAGCATCGGCAAAATTCGTAAAACCGATCACCATCCGAACTGAGTGCGCCTTCAAAATCACCAATCTTTATTACTTCTTTAGGTGAAAATTATCTTTACGAAAACGGAACAACTTGTCATATAACCAAATACATTCGTAAAATTGAAATGAATGAATGAAAATTCTCAAATTTATGCTACATCTGAGATGTGTCGTACTGTACCTATAAGTCTGACAATAACAACCCAAAGAATTTAAGTTAACAAAGTGACAATTTGACTGAACATGTTACGTTTTCAGGAGACTGGAGTAAAGCTGGCGCGGTCTTCTCAGCAGAAGACTTAGCACTGCTGGACTCTACTGGGCGACCACAACAGGTGAGTTGTTTGTTCAATTAGCAAAGACTGTTTCTAAAAGTATTGATTTGTCCGTAAACGTGGCTTGTTTCATCGGGACCTTAGAAAATACCATATAATTTATAGTTTATTTAAAGACCAGCGCACATCGGCGGACGGCTGGGTATTTCAAATTTGCCAAGGTAAATTCGTACTTATCTATTGGTAACAAGATATAGATTCCAAAGCTCAGACACGAACTACGGAGCATCAAAGGGGATTTCTCTCTGCGGTATTGAAGAGCGCGCTGAAAGGCTATGACCTTTAAGCGCGCTACTGCATGCGGCGTGAGGTAACGGCACGTTGCGAGGGGATGCGGGGGGACGCTACTGCATGCGACGGTATGCGCCGGAGTCCGCTAGCATATTAAGCGAGGGAGAGGCACGGGGGTGCACTCCGCATTTCCCCGCCCCCCGCGCGTGTGTGGCATGCCGCGGGGTGCCGCGGGGTGCTCGAGGCAAACCTTCCTCGATGCCGTCCCCCGCCCGCCGTCCGCCGGTGCGCGTTAGTCTTAACCCTAATGAATAAAATTATGAATATATTGTTAATACTTATTTGTTTAGTATTTGTCAATAGCATACAGTTCTTTGCAGGATTCTAATGCCCCATTTTCCTCCAACAGCTGACACCAAACAGCGACCCAGTGCCCAGTAGACAAGAAGACATTCTCAACCAGAACTTACAACCTATAGGAACTAACTTTAGGCCTAGCTACGTAGTTACAAACAGTCCCACGTTAGGCAGCCCTAACTTTGTGTGCCCCAACGGGAACCTTAGCTCCCCCTTCGGCAGCCAGACTCTCAGTGGGCCAACCCTGAGTTCAGGGAGCCTCGCTACCTCCACCCTACATAGGAGCAAAGGTAAGGGCAATGTGCGGAGAAGGGAACACGTGCTGGCAGAGAACCTGCCCGGACCAGAAAGTTGTGTGTAAAAGTGATGACTATTCATGTGCTTCACGGATTTGAATTTCGAACTTTCATTTCGCCAATGAATTGTATTTAACGTAAGTGTAATAAAATAAAAATAATAATAATAATAAAATAGCCTTTTTGTGTAGATTTTTTTACCAAACTAAGAAAATAAATGCTTGTTAATTTCTAGTCTTATATTTTAGACTGTTTAGTCAATTTTACAAATGGATGTTATTAAATGTTACTTTGCCAAAATCAAACTTATTTATTTGATTGTATTGTTAAGAGCGTTCATCCAAAAAGTTGGCAACGTCGCAAATAGCTGTCAAATATTTACCTGTTTTAATTAATTCGGCAATATTACTGTATGGAAATAAGAAATATCGCTAACTAGTGAACTAGAATGTAATAATGAATTACAATTATAACACAAAATTTGATGTTGTAACCGCTATAGGTGTAAAAAAGGCATTTGGAAAGTTTCCAAATACTTCTTTTACGTCTAAAACTAAACATTCAGTGTTACGATATTAATTATTGCATTTCATAATCATAATAATCATAATAATTAAGTTCATTAGTTAGCCATATTTCTTATTTCCATACAGTAATATTGGCAAATTAATCAAAACAGCAAAATATTTGACAGCTATTTGCGACGTTGCCCAGTTTTTGTATAAACGCTCGTGTAAATAGTTCTTATAGTTTAAATATATTTAGCTAACGTGTCCTACAAAGGGGAACGCCCGATATATCCAGTACGTTGCTGTTATATTCACTCATAAATTGAGCTACTTTGCGCTCTCAATAAATTACGGCCTACATTTTGTGTTACTAATTTGCTCAAAAATCGGGAACTTGAAAAGTGCGAAGCACGAAGTTTTAAATTATATTTCAAGGTTCCTCATAATTATATTAAGTAGGGAACAACTCCAAACTTAGTGTTCCGTGTTTTTATTTTTGTCCCGAAATATACGAGAAACGTTTTTATTGTTTTCTTCCTAATTGTTAGAATAAAGACTTAATAAGCATTTTTTTTTTTTTAATTATGACCTATAATTTTTAAAGCATTTCTTATGCTCCTTTTCTCGTACGAAGAAATTAATTAATAAGATTACAAGACGACTAAAAGGCTTAAGCTGCGTCCCCACTTGTCTTGCCCACGCCGACAACTCTCCCAACAAAGTGATCAACCTACGCACAATGAGGACAGGAATTTGAGTATTACACAGCGAAAATCATACGTTTATTATCGTGCGTATAGTCGAGATTCGTTACAATTATCTACTACAAAATATTTTTTTAATAATAAATACGCTATCCTGTAATGCACACTCAATTACAGGTAACCACGGCTTACACATTATTGTGTTACACATGCTCTGAATACATAAGTAATTAAATTCAGAATAAAAACAATATACATGCTAGGTATTATAAAAGATTAAAATTGCATCAATACATTATAATAAAACCAAGCATTAACTTGACTTTCAATAATTTATGTTTGAATGAATGCATTGATATTAAAAAAATAGGAATACAATTTTTTTTATTAAAATTGAATTATAAATTAAATTAAAAGTAACATTATTAAATTATGATCTGAGTCTCGAACCGTCAGCGTCGCCACTTTGTTTGGACTAGTTCGGAGGATCACTGAGTGAAATGCTAAATCCCCGTCCACATGTGTAACATGTTGGTCACTTTGTTGGGAAAGTTGTTGGCGTGTTTGTTACAAGTGTGATTATAAGAACTCCTACTTGATTTAACAAAATCGGTTGTGTGATTGTAAATACTGATAGTTTTATAAACCAGACTTGTATGTATAGTTACAAATATTTAAATAGAATAAGGAGCTTTCGTTGTCAATTTATTTATGTGAGGGTATTTAGTGAAATTGTAAATATTGCATAGACCGTGATGATTATAGTTGAAGTGCTCTAACGTACGGCATAAGAGGACCCCCAAAATGTAAGAGAAAAAAAATAAAATATACAATGCTGCCGATGGGCATGTGACCGCTCGTATTTTTCTTAATATTCATGTTTTTTTTTCGAAAATTAACTTTAAAAGGGGGTCTATCTTTAATATTTTTCTTGTTATTACATTTTTTTTTTTTGAGTAGCGTTTGCCATATCTCTTGGCTCGATTTGGATTCTGTTTATTATTTCTAAAAGCTTACGAGTTATTTTGTCGGATTATATAACATTTTTTATTAAAATTTGTAGACTATGAAAAGAAAACTGAGGTGAAGACAATTTTTTCTAAAAAAAATACAGTATTTATTTAAAAAACACAAGTGTATAAAAGCCGAACGATTGCAAAAAATAAATTAAAAAAAAACACTTGCCCATGGCTGGCATTATATAATAAATATGCTCTGAGAAACGTACATCGTTTTGTAACATTGACAAGCTACATGAAATGTAAAATAAAATATGTACAAAATGGTCGTGTAATAAATCACAGTCACACTTCGGTAGCGCACCTCCTCGGGTTTTCCGTACGGCGCGGTTTGCAGGTGGCAAAATGTTTTTAAGATAAAATAATCTTAGAGAAGAATATTTTGCATTGAGATACAAAGTGCATTTAATTTATTAAACAAGTTATTGAATTGAATCTTAGTTCTACCTATATTAATAAAAAATAATAAAGCTCTCCCGTCTGTTTTACACATATTAATAAGAATTAAAATCTTACAAGTAGTAACATCATAAGTATATTAATAAAACCTTAATGTACCACCTCCTATGCATTTTGCTGCCTCGTCGGTCTAGTGGTTAAGCGCTACCGCTGAGCATAAGGTCCTGGGTTCGAATCCCGGATCGGGCAAAGTGTTATTGGGTTTTTCCATCTGCATTTATCAGCATCAGCCTGCGAGTCTGCATTTGTGCCCGGTTGATGGCAATAGCACAGTGTAATAAAGTAACAGTATTATGTCTCTCAGTGACCTTGAAATAATTACCTACAGCCGCTCGGCAGATAAAACTTCCGCGTCCGTGCGTAACTGCCGCGCACTCGGGACTGTTGCGTACAGTCACGAGCACTAATATGTATACACTCGGCAACTTTTAAAAGTGTTTTGCTCCTACTGTGTTGTAATTTTATATATACACTAATATGAAATAGGTCTTATCTCAAAGTTGTAATCGTTGTTGCATGAGAAAATCGCTTTTGAATTTTGAAAAGTGTATACATAATTGGCGCTCGTGACTGCACACAGAGATTTCGAAGCGCGTCGTTTCGGCCGTTTTCTATGAAGACATAATACTGTTACTTATTTATACTGAGGCAATAGGGTCGCCCCATATTACATGGTACTTAAACATGACTAGCGAAATGTGGGTGTACTATTATAGATACACCTCTGCCTACACGCGTGATGTTATGTTAGGTATATATTTTTATTTTAATGCAATTAATTATATTTTAGTCAATTCTTGTGCCGTACGCGTAGAGCAACTCAGTAGTGCCATTTTATGACGATAGTAACTGTAAATGTTTCCGTTTTGCGTTGATTCTATTATATAGAGTTTAACATTGAAACTGAGAGGTTCATGTGTAACATACGTCGATCGAACTGTTTGTAGATGTCAGCATTTTATGTGGTCCTACCAATCTGATGGCAATTTTATATTTAATAAATAAATAAAATGGTTTATATGATAACGTTTTTTTATTTCTTATCTTTCTTAATGCCACCACCAGTCTTTTCAAGTATTTTTCTCCTCGGTTTGGTTGGTGGGAGGGCTTGTTCTAAATCCGCCAGGCTAGCTACCACCGTCTTATCTAAGTCTGTCGCCATAACAACAGTAGAGCAGTGATAGCCTAGTGGTGTTACCGTCAGACTTCCAGTCCATAGGTCTCGAGTACGAACCAAAGGCACGCACCTCTGACTTTTTGGATTCATGTGCGTATTGTATAATTATCACTTGCTTCAAAAACGGTGAAGGAACACATCGTGAGGAAACCGGCATGCCAGAGAGTTATTTCTCGACGGCACGTGAAGCCAAGTCACAGCCCCATGGGTGGCTTTAAAACTCTGACATCAGGTTAGTCACTAACCACACGAAAAGAAGAAGCCATAACAACAGTGTTATCAGTATTGTTGTGTTTCGGTAGTTGGAGGTAAAATAGCCAGTTCCTCTGTGGTTGAGGATTCCAGGCAAAGCTCGCCTTCGGCCTGATCATCACTTACCATCAGGAGAGATGAAGGCCAAGAGTAAGCTCTTGGCCCCTTTGGTAAATAAACAAAAAAAAAACCCTCTGACTATGCATTACTGTCAAAGTCACAGTGATCTTTATTTTCGTTACAATAAGGTTGATATTTCTTTCTTGTTGTCAGAAGTACGATAACTTTAAATGTCTGGAACGCATCTAGTGGAACACAACACACAAAATGTCCGTAAAATAAAGGCCTTACGATTTAGAAATGCGGAAGAAAAACATGAAAGGCATATTTTCTTGAGCGAAACCTTTGTTACTTCTTTTGCTTATATTATAAATATAAACCTGCTTCCGCCAGTGGCTTTCTCTCTCTTTCGATTTTTATAAATAATACAGGGTGGCAAGGACATCGACGCGAAGCCTGTTACCATGGATTCAGTACATGATTCTGAGGGCCTAAAACGGCCACATTAAGCAATTCCTCTAAAAGCAATTTATTTTCTAAATTCCCAGCAATTCCTCTATGGTGACACATATTTTAGCTGAATCATATTCAATTCAATTCATATCAGAATCATATTTAGTGTAAGAAATGCCGCATTAAAAAAATTAAGACCGTAATTTTACCTGATAATTTTTCTTTATAGTTTTTATGAATCAAATAAGATGTTTACTCTGTTTTGTTACTCTGTATAATATAGCATTCTACTGGTGAAAGAATTTTTTTAATCGGTCCAGTCGTTTTTGAGTTTATTCATTACAAACAAAAATATATATCTTTTCTCTTATTTTTTTTTTTTTGTGACATTTATACGTATAATCGCAATGCGTATGTCAGTCCCATCGTAACCTAAATACAAACTAGCCATATCTGGGCCATGAACCTAAACAGACTCTTCGCATCATCGCCATTTGTTTGAGCCAAGATTTTATTGAATGTGCCTACTTCAAGTCTGTTCAACCTCAAGACCCTAAACAAATAATTTCTCCCTTTCTCTTTATAATATTAGTGTAGACTAGCTGAGCCGAAAAACGTTGTTCTGTGCAAATTTCAACAATTCATACAAAGATCCCATAGAAAAAAAACTATCAGTTTGTCCCGAATTTGCTTATTTTCCGGGAATTTTTTCAAAATTTTATTTCCGTAAAAACCTAATTCAGACTATTATGAATATTAAAAGAAAATAGCCATATCTGTACACCCGTTCTCAAGTGATGCACTACCAACGAACAGCATTTAATTTTTATTTATATTGAATATTGTTTATCGTAAGTTTTAAAATAAACAGAATTCAGGATCTAGTAAAGTCCCCTTCCCACCTTCTCCCTCCCTTACCTGTTTTCTATCCAAGTTTAGTTACTTAGGTCTCTGTGTATTGGATTAGCAGGTTTATTCGACGCCACCGGGGCAAGCTTAGACGTTCGCCCTCTAGACCTGGCTTAAATAATAAGATTCACTTATTGTTAGGATCAATAATAGTAAATTTATTTATTTATTGGTAAGGCACCTCAACGACTTATTCACTAAAACATACACATACAAAAATCACATACAGTTTTAGATATTGTGAATTTGTCACTTAAAGAAGTGCATAGCACTAGCAGAGAACTAATGATTATAGGACGTTTTAGTTATCGTTAGTTGATTTAGTTACAAAATAAAAATATGTTCACAAATACGATTGAAAGTACAGAAATATTTAATTAAATAACAAAAAACCGGCCAAGTGCGTGTCGGACCACGCACAATGAAGGGTTCCGTAGTTGGAATGAATATATCCCAAGAACAAACTTAACATTGTAGTTGAAAACATGTTCTCCCATACAAAATGTATGGGAGATCATGTTTTTCAAACCGCAGATTTAAGTTGGTTGAATATTTCTCGTTAACCTGTACAGCCTACTTAGCTCTCATTGTTTTCCTTTTAATTTCGGTATATATACTACTGCTGTGAATTTTTTCACAAGTCCAAATACAACCATTTAGCTAAAAGGGGACACTTGACTCTAACAAAAAAATTCAGTTAAAAGCTTAATATTTCGCAAACGGATCCCTGAATCCAAAAATGGTTTTAACAAACTCACAATATTTTTGAACAAGACAAGACCTTTCTAATGATACCGCACAACATGGGGTAGATGAAATAAGGAAAAAAAAACATACTCAAAAAAATATATTTTTGTTGGTTTTATTTTACCACTTTGTCGGCATGATATGTGCGGATTAATATGTATACATATGCCAAATTACAGGTTTCTAGTACTAACCGTCTCTAAGCTAAGCCGCGGACGGACAGACAGACGGACATGGCGGAACTATAAGGGTTCCTTGTTTACTACGGAACCCAAAAAAGACCTAAAAAGAAGGAAATGGAAGTGTATATAATTTTATTAATAGGCGACTTGTGCCGCACAGAGGTCTTCAGACTCCGAGCTGGTTAAAAGTCTAGTACGGAATTGACGAAAAGGGTTAGAGAAGATGTCGATGCTATTGGTTCGTGTAGAGATTTTATTATAATTTCCCATTAGACGGTTCATGGGTGCGGTGCTGCCAAAGTTAGTACGACTTGCAGTTGTGCCAAAGGTAATGGTCTCGCAACCAGATCGAATAGTTTTCTGTCGAGGTACATCATCGAGGTTCATGGTGCTATACTTAATTCCACCAAAAGATCGGGAACGTTTAATAAACCGTTAGCAATTTTGTAAAGAAAGTAAATAAAGTTATTATATTTTTGTCCTGATGATGATGTCTTAATGTCGTGATGGCCCAGTGGTTAAGGCCTCGCCTCTCATGCACGAGGTTGTGGGTTCGAATCCGGGCAAGTATCAATGTGACTTTTTCAATTCATATGTACTTTCTGAGTTTATCTTGGACATTACTGACATCGGTGAAGGAAAACATCGTGAGGAAACCTGGACTTATAGTTAATATAAGTCTGATATCGCCAACCCGTCTTGAGCAAGCGTGGTGATCAATGCTCGTGCCTTCTCTGTATGAGAAGAGGCCTTTGCCCTGCAGTGGGACAGTAACAGGTTGGTATTATATTATTATATTTTTGCCTTGAATAGTATGATACGCTAAAGCTGAATAAATAAATCAATTTGGGTAGCCTTTTCCCAACTATATTGGGGTAGGCTTTCAATCTAACCGGATGCAGCCTAATACCAGAATTTTACATGGAGTGACTATCATACCTCCGCAACCCAGTCACTGGGCAACACGATACCCTTTGAAAAGACTGGTTGTCAGACTTTCGGGCTTCTGACTACCCCTAACGACTGTCAAACATCTACGAATGACAGCCGGGACCAACGGCTTAACGTCTTTTTCGAGGCACGGAAGGGTCTCGACATGTTTTTTTTTTTTTTTTTTCCCGTCATTATTGGGAAATCCTCATGGACGCCCAGACTGCCTCACAGATGAGCCAGTCAAAATTAGAGGGTCGGTGAGTTTGATTTTTAAAATGCTACATTTAAAAAATCAAACTCACCGACCCTCTAATTTTATAGCAACACAATACGCTCCAAGACAGGCATCACCGATGTTGGCGATAAGTCTGCGAGCCTGAAATGGGACTGGCCGGTCACACCTAGAGGATGCATCAAGAAAGGTAAGTCAGGATAGTCACACAGTGGGTGGCTGAAGACGGTCATTGTCACCGAGGCAGGCTAAAAAAATCTGGCGTGAGGATTTGTACTCTTTCCTGCTGACTCATTGGCCGGAGAAGGCAACGCAAGGAAAACTGCCCAGCAATGGGACGGAAAAGGTTAACAAAAACAAGATGATCGATGATTATGTTGTAAGGAGTCTCGATCTCTATTTTTAAAATTAAGTGTTAAAATCTGTAAAAGATGCAACTTATGATCAGCACTATTCAACTAAATTCTATTTATTACAAAGTTACCTCTTTTAATAATTTCCCTGTATCTTGTATCAGGCTCAAACAGCTGCAAAAACACAGCCACTCTATTTAGCTTCCTGCTTTCATTAGACGTACATTTCACTTTACAAAGTGAGTAACGCGGTAGATATCAACTCAATGCGGCACAGAACTCAATTCAGCAGAATAACAAACGTCGCTTCGTTCAAAAACAACGTTTACGTTAGCGAGAGCCGAGCGGCTGAAACTCTTAAAAGCAAGCCGCAAGCTCCTCAAATGTTGACACAAGCCTAACAAATCGACTGCCAGTACCTAAGTAATGTTTGCCGTAAACAATGGCTAATTATAGACCTCTGAATTATTCACGATAAACTCGCTGGCCACGGAAAAAATAATAAAATCTAAATTGTATAACAACGTACAGATTAACAAGTCATAGCCGAACAAAAAATTGTATCTGAACGAGTATTCAAACCGAGTAATTTTCATTTTGCTTATAAAAATACTTAAAACAAAAATTAATTTGTCTGTGTTGGTTGGCTTCGAAGCCACACAGAATTCAAGTCGGGACGAAAATAAATATTTTGATACAGAACCGCCAGCCTTTGTTAGGAGCTCGCAGTAACTGACAACTGTGTGCGCCCTGTTCTTGAGGAACGTTGGAAACTATCTGAAGCTCTCTCGTCTCTATTTTGTTTATGGTTCATAACGAAAGAATTGAGACCGTTGCTTGTATTTTAAGTAAAATGCTAAGAAAAGTAAAACATACTGTTTGTAACAATAGAGCAGCGCAGATATATTTTGTGAGACAAAAACCCGCCAATAGGGATGACAACAATTTTTTTTTTTGTCCGCCTTTGAGATTATAAAAAAATATAGGATACGTATTTTTTCTTTTTTTACGTAATCTAAAGATTACGGCGATACATTGAGGTAAAATGTATCATATGTATAATATAATGTATTGAAATTACTAACAATTACAAAAAACGTAAACAAATCAAGCGAAAAATGTCCTTACGGTTAATAATTTAAGGCGTTCTCTATGCGCAAAATTAATAGATAAAGGACCTGAGCGGGGAAATGAACGAAATCTGCGATAAATGTTCTTACTGCTAACGATTTAAGCCATAAATCTCTACGCGCGAAATGGACGGGGTAGGTGGTGCGTTTCGTCAAATTCGTATTTTTCCGCCGGCGGGCGGCGTGTGCGTTTGTGACTCAGTCCCCGCGCGGCGTCCTTGAGGATAGTTCACTACTACGAGTTGCCTATTCGCTATTTCGCGCACGCGCTCTGCGTATTTTTTATTGTTGTTATTGTTTTGTTTGTCATAGGAATAGGATACCTTATTATTAGTTGTAGATTAGTTAAGTATTGTGGCAGTTCATGCGAGATTGGACGCTTTTACTGTTTTAACTTTTTTTTATTTGTGATAGGACACGTTATTACAACAGTAAAATTAGTTGTAGGTAACCTTGAAAGTGATGTGACAGTTCATGCGAATTCAGACGCTTTTATTGTTTCTTTTTGTATTGTGTTCTCAAGATGCCTCGTATCAATTTCACGTCATCGGAATACACCGATATGATTTTGATTTATGGAGAATGCTATCAAAACGCAGCGCTGGCGTTACGAACATACCGAGAGAGGTATAATACCACACGTGTATGTCCTACAGATTCACGGATTTTTACACGGGCAGTCCAAAGATTACGTGATAACCAATCTTTGGTTCCACGTCAGGTTGAAGCTCCTCTGCGAGTAGCCGTGGGTCAGGAAGAGCAAATACTTCATTATTTCGCTAGTAATCCAACTGCAAGTCTTCGTAGAGCAGCTCGCCTATTTCGAGTACACCACAGGACTGTACACAACATTTTAAAAAGAGACAAGCAACGACCATTCAAATACCAAAAGGTGCAGGCTTTATTAGGAAGAGATAAACCAGTCCGGGAAGCCTACTGCCTGTGGCTACTGAGCAAAGTCGAAAATGACTCAAACTTTTTATGCAACATAATGTGGACAGACGAGAGTACATCGCGCGCAATGGGATATGGAACCGACAGAACCTACGATACTGGAGTCGAGAAAATCCGCATCTGATCCGAGAGTCCGCACACCAATACCGATTTGCCGTGAATGTTTGGGCTGCAATACACGGAGATCACATAATTGGTCCGGTGTTTATTAATGGCAAACTTAATGGACCTAAGTTTGTGGAACTGCTTGACGGTCAAGTGTTGGATTACATTCATGAACTACCGTTGGGTGCAAATGGCCAGGTATGGTACCAGCTTGACGGAGCACCTGCTCATTCAGTAGTGGCTGCAAGGCAGCGCCTAACTGAAATGTTCAGAGAGCGGTGGATTGGCCGATACGGACCTACTCGGTGGCCAGCACGGTCACCGGACCTAACACCACTGGTTTTTTTTTTTATGGGGACATGTAAAAAATGAGGTGTACGCTACTGAAGTGACGACTGTGGAAGATTTAAAAGTAAGAATAGTACGAGCTTTCCACAACTTAAATAATTTAGCCGCAAATAGTGACCTACTTAGAAGGGTTCGTAATAATATCGTACGACGGTGTCGATTATGCATTCGGGTGCGCGGCGGACATTTCGAAAATTTTAAAATTTAAAATCCGTAAATTAAACATTTAAGTGGAGGATTTTAAACTTAATTTGTGATTACTTTATAACAATACCATAAAGTTTCTGTTGAATTGTTGTTACCTACTATTACCAACGCCCCGCGCGTGTTTAAAGAAAGAAAAAGTATTTATTGTGACTCGCACAGGAAAAAAACAAAAACAATAAAAAACAAAGTAATAGTAACATATAAAGAAGGAAGTCCTGTACGAGGCCAAAAGGCTCCTATCTCAGCATGATGCCGCGACATTTAAAAATAAATAAAAATGTCGCAGCGCTGGTATTCTGATAGGGCCCGCAGTGATGTCACGGATAGATACAGACAAATAAATATAGTAAAAAATAAAAAGGTGTGTGAAAAACAATGAAGAGTGAAATATTATGTAATCCGCGTGTCTGCATCCGACGTAACATCAGTTACTTGTCTATGCCTTTAGTAAGTACAGTTTAGTGCCTACATGTTCAAATACCTACCTCTCACTAGTCCCACTGTTGCTGTCGCCCGCGCCGCCGCCGCCGCCGCCGCCGCGGCGTTGCCGCTTTTATAGATCAGTAAACTACTAGTATTAAGGGTGATTTATTTCTTGCCAAATTTTACGCTATTTAGTTTGTTCGAAAAATTCAGTTTTCTAAATTTAGGTTTTTTTTTTAATTTTCTTATTTTAACAGACTGAACTTGTAATAAGCGCTGTACCATTTAATGTGATAAACTAATCGCCACTCTGTATACTAGTGACGCAGCGACCCCCACTCCCCAACTTAAAATGCGTTTTATCCAAGTAATTTTTTATTAATATTATAACGCAAAAAATACATGTCTAATATTTTTTATTATCTGATTGCCGGACTAATTTTTTACCCAGGCATCATCCCTATTTTAAGACCGAAATGAATACTAAAATTCTTTTAGTAAATCTTATCATGGAAAAAACATGTTTGATGTACTGTGTCGTAAACCAACCTACTAAACACTACTTACTATCGTCTTATCTCAAGAATAATAAATTCCCCCAGATCCTCTTATTTGAAACATGATTGCCGCACGCACTAAAACAACCCCATAATTTTAATAGCATAAAATTACTATCGGAAGCGTACATATATTACCCGCACCTCGGTATGGATGAACAGTATCTAACTACATGCAAACTCCTTACAATGTCGGTACTCGAGTTTATTTATTTAGGCTGAAGTTAAAGTGTGCCGCTTCAACGTAGACGTGTAAACTGGCGGAGGCTTGAATGAAATTAGAGTAAGAAATAGGCTTATTCCCAAAACTGTCGGGCGTAAACTAAAGTGCTGCTAAGTTACAAAAGTATTTTTTTTTTGTTATGAGTAGGGAACTTGGTGAATTGAAAATTGTTTTTCTTTTCTTTTTTTTTTTTTGTTTGACCTAACTTATTATTGAACTAATCGTAATCACGCAATCCGGAAAAGCCTCACCAAAAATAATTTTCTTTTATTTTTCAGATTCATAAAATGTGAAAAGAATGATTATGAGGAGCTCGTGGCTAAGTAATAACAGCCGCACGGGTCGATCCATCAGATTAAGCTACGCTTGCCGGGGTTGGTCCGTGAATGGGTGACCATCTTTACATACCGAGACTCCTCCATGCCTCGGAAAGCACGTTAAGCCGTTGGTCCCGGCTGTCATTCGTAGATCTTTGACAGTCGTTACGGGTAGTCAGAAGCCCGAAAGTCTGACAGCCAGTCTGTCAGTCAGACCAAGGGGTATGTGTTGTTACCCAGTAACTGGGTTGTGGAGGTCAAATATGCAGTCGCTCCATGTAAAATACTGGTACTCAGCTGCTAGACTGTTAGACTGGAAGCCGACCCCAACATAGTTGGGAAAAGGCTATTGATTCATAAAATGTGAAAAGAAATTGTTACAAAAGTCTCATATCTATCTTTTATATTTATATACATTATAAATTAAACTCGCGTGTCTGTCCGTGTGACCGCGTTGTTACTCTAAACTACGCAACGGATTTTGATGCGATATTTACCATCATTAAAGAATTTATTCCAGAAAGTTTATTATAAATTAATTCAATTTGTCAAGTCGTAAAAACCGTCCCAAGCAGGGTCGGGTCGATAATTAATAAAAGAAAGAAGAAAGAAGAGACGCCGCGACAGAATTTGTAATTCATTCAACTTACATTCTTATCTAAAAATTAACCAAATACAACTTACAGTTATGTTAGTCACGGCGGCCCAGCTTATTCCTCGTGATTACGCCTCTTCGCCTGCTTTCGAGGACTGGAATTAAAATGAAGTGACTATGAATGTAACATTATTAATGATTTTAGACGCCTTATTCTCTCGACAGAACTCTGCGTTAATGAAGTAATTGAGTCTGTCGACGGCGTTCGTGCTCAGCAGATTGATCGGAGATTAGGAATTTGTTTTGTTTAAAAATAAATACTTAGGTAAGTAGTATTTTTTTTTTTATCTTTATGATAATATTTATGACACCTAGATGGAAAAAAACCTTTAAATAACATCGCAATATTATTACAAATATAGAAACCACGCCAGTAAACTATGCTAAAATCACTAACTTTGACAAATAAATTGGTGGTCATAAGTTTTTATATATCCACATATAAAATTCTCTTGATTTTCGTTAGTAACTTCTAAAAAAATATGAAGTTAGATATGGTTTTTGTTTCACAGAATCAATCTAAATCATGCTTCATAACTTCAATACTTACATAAGGCACTAATATATGATTTTAGTGACCATTAAATCTGTTATTACGCCCTCAAATAATACAAGTAAGTTATGCAAAAAATGTATGTTAAACTAGAACCCATACACATCAATTCTTTAAGTATCGAAAAACCCTATAACTCTTTGAACGATCTGGGAATCGAATCTTGAAATTAACGATCACAGTAACATCACACCTGTAGGTATTACCAGAAAGGTTGGACAGAGGAGAACCTATAGTACATATACATTAATTTCGCCAGTTATGTTAAAGTCCCATGTAATAAGGGCGAGCCTATTGCTATCAACCGGACACAAACCCGGACTCCGGGCTGCCACTGAGAAATTCTCGATGGAAAAAGTCAATAATAATAAATAATTTATTTCGAGCAACACGACTCATAGTGTTAGTAACAATATACTTACAAACTATGTTAGTAGTACACTTACAAACAAAACAAAACAGAAAACAGATTGTGACATCATTGCTGCAAGGTGACAGGCCCAGCCGAAACCTTGCAGCAGTGGTTCACAAACACACAATCAAGCCTACTTGCAATCATAGACAGGATGCTGTTGGCGCTGCCCCGTACCCCACGGACCAAGGATGCGCACCTTTTCCGCATCACCGTGTAGAAAGAGTCTACGTGAGCTTCAGCAAACATCCCTGATGCGCTGCAGTATCGGGGCAACCCCATCAGCACCCTGTATGCGCAATAACACTTTACAGTAGCGTCAGCGACTACTATACCAACGAGGCAGAGAATTACAGTACTTAGCAGCAATTGCGACTACATGGTCCACGAGCCAGATATAATGAAGATAATGATAACGTATCTCTCGTTGGTAATAATAACCAGGTATTAGGTACCTTGGTATTTATTTATTTTACTTCGCTCTGTATGGATCGAAATGTTGGGCCGTGAAGAGGACGGATGAAAAAAGATTGCATGTAGCGGAGACGAGACTATTGAGATGGATGTAAGGGGAAGTTTAAAAGTTGCGCCAGTGACAGAAAAGAAAGGCAATCGTTTGGCCTGGTATGGGCATGTGATGAGGAGAGAGGAAACGCATGAGACTAAGAGAGTGATGAATATAAATGTTGATGGATGGAGCGGGAGAGGAAGGCCTAAGAAAAAATGGATGGAGTGTGTGAGGAATGATATGAAAGAGAAGGAAGTGAATGATGATAGCTTGACAGTTGATAGGGGAGACTGGAAAAAGAAAACGTGTTGCGCCGACCCCAAGTAACATGGGACAAGGGCAGGAAAATGATGATGATACTTATATCTTCATGTTTTTTTTTTCTATAATTATATCTGCGATTTTTTTCAAATCTCGTTACAAAAAATTTATATTACTAATGAAATGGAACGGGCGTGGCGAGCGCGACGCGCATTTGTGTGGCCAAAGTCAACAGCGTTTACCCGACCCTTAACCATTTTTAAGCATTCACAGATAGAAGTGTTTTCTTCACAGATAATATCTAATTCATTTTTCAAAACCTCAATAACTTTTTAACAATTTTTATGTCTAATTACAATTTTTTTATGTCTAAGAAATGATATTATACTAAATATAGCATCATTCAGATATAAAATATGTCTAAAACAATTTTAAAAAAAACTGAATTCAATTCAAGAACCTCTATCTTTTTACTGTAATAATGTAGGTACCTACACATAATGCAATGAGAACGCCGCTACAAATAGAACAACTCTCCGTCGTAGATTCCTTGCAACTTTTTCCGCACGGAATTAGTTTCGAAGTTGGCCTTCAATTTACACCTCAATGAAGCAGGAGTAAGTTTGAATACAAATTCTACTTAAAACCTAGCTAATCAAAACTTTGAAAAGATGCCTTACCTGTTGATGACTTCCTTTGGAGCTGAGCATACATTCAAACTACTATTTTTCTTAAGACGCCGATATATGCCAGTGCCCTTGAGTGGTTATCTTGCGTGTTCTGTACTGAGTTCACGGACTTTTACGTCCAGCCAGTAATAGGACTCGCCCGTCAAGAAGCTTTGTCCAAAATTAGACGCATTATTAATTTATTATACATAAATCAAAAGGTATTTTAATAAAATACGTATACTAAGATAAATAAATAAATAATCTTTAAAATAGTGAATGAATCAGAAAAATATATTTGATAGTTTTTGAGTGATTCTCAGTTTCTTGTCCGCGTCGATAACTTTACAACTTAATTACACTATGTAATAAGCAAAACTTCCGTCTGTTCATCTAGCTTTGACCTTGCATACTTGTGAACATCCGACTGTTATTAGTTCTTCTCACACAGTCGACGCTGTTCTCGTTGTTTGACGAAAGAAGAAGAATTTATCTTCCTGATAATAACCACGATCTAAAAGCGAATATCAAAACACCCATATTTCACAAAACAAATTAAAAATCCAAACACATCGGTACACCAGCAGGAATGTTTCAAAATAATTAGTGTGGAGTTTCCTAATGAATGTTACATGACTGGGCGCCATTGTGTAACAGTACAGTGTGGCGGTAATCCGTAACGGATGTTGTTCGAATATGGTCGCGAAGTTGTTTCCATGCAACTATCAAATGACTGCAGCAATTTACTGTGGGACTAAAATGTACTGTTTTATTTGTATGCTTACGATTGCGTATTAAGGGTTTGGCACATTCTGTTGCTAAGCATACAGGGTCGAATTAAAGTGCCTTGTGAAACTTCGCAAACATGTAACTTCAGCTGATTACGGGGTCAATGGCCGCTGGTATGGCTACTTGAAATTATGAGTTTAGTACATCCTTTTTAGGGTTCCGTACCTCAAAAGGAAAAACGGAACCCTTATAGGATCACTTCGTTGTCCGTCCGTTAGTCTGTCAAGACACTTCTTCTCAGGAACGCGTGGAGGTATCAAATGAAATAGTTATTTTAATTGTTGTTGAAATTAATATCAAATACGTAGGTCCCTTGGAGCTCTAAAAAATCAAGCTTCTAAGTCACCGCAATAAAAAATATGGCCATTTATGCAATATATTTTGATACTCGAAAATAAATCAAAACCTACAGGGCAGTTCGTTGACCTAGGATCATGAAATTTGGCAGGAAGCAAGGCCTCACAGCACATTATCATATTTTACATGTATAGGAAAAAGTCCGAAAATTGTTAATTTATATACAAAATTTTAATGAACTACACACGTGAACCTTCCTCATGAATCACTCCGCCCATTGGTGCAAACCGTATAAAATCCGTTCGGTAGTTTTTGTATCACACTATTTATTTATTTTTGCTATAAAAAACTTATATTTGCGATTAGAGAATTGCCCGTGACGTAATAATAATAATTTATTTCAGAAAAACACATATAAGGTTCACAAAACAATTTTACAACTAAAATGAACATTACAGAAAAAAGTTTATCGTTGGTGTCTGTACTAATGAATGAAAATCATTTTATCACAGACACCAGCGCCTTCCAAGATAGGTTAGGACATAAAAAATTCGAACGTGCTATATAGTGAAGCCGTAAAAAAATTATGGTAATAAAATAAACAGTAAAAGAAATTTTTAAAATAAGATAAAATTAAAATTAAGCAACTTATTTACTACGTATATCGGTGTATGGAAGAACATGCTTTTCAACTAGAATGTTAAGTTTGTTTTTGGAATAAATTCATCCCAACTACGGAACCCTTCATTGTGCGTAATCCAACACTCAAATGGCCAGTATTTTTTATTTTTATCGTCATTGATATACACACCCATCACGTTTGTGAAGTTTGGCTAAAATTTATACCAAGGGCTACTATTTACCAGACATAAATCTAAGGCCTGTACCATAATTACGTAATACACGATCAATCTTTTTGAAACAGATTGCTTCAAAATGTCGGAAAAAAAATCTCCACAACAACGTAAATAACGCAATGAATGTTCTTGAACTGTCAAAATGAAACAGATTAGTCGCAATCGCTTATGAAAATCTGTTGCGTAATTTGATAGCTGGACTAGGTACTCCAGTTTTTCGACCAGAAACACGCAAAACTGTGACCAAAGGCTGTGGCTTTGTAGCCAAGCTTGAGTGACACAAATCATGCAGTAGAGTGAACTGTAGCTCGAGCTACAGTAGACCTGTATTAATCGAATGCTTTTTATTAGGGATCGGTACCCGGAATGTGCCAAACGGAACCCTATTCTAAGCCTCCGCTGTCCGTCCGTTCGTCCGTCTGTCTGTCAGCGGGCTATATCTCATGAACCGTAATAGGTACACAATTGAAATTTTCACAGATTGTGTATTTCTATTGTCGCTACAACAACACATAATAAAAATAAAATAAGATAAAAATTAAAGGATCCCCTACAAGAAACGTGTTGTTTTCGGCGTTTTTTTGCTAAATATGTACGGTTGTAAGTAATCCATCGTGTGCGATTGCGACCCGTACTTGTTTTTAACTAGGAATAACAATATTTTAATCGTACTTCAAAATTAATTTTACTTATTACTGACAAGCTGCGCCTCACGGTTTCTCCCGCATAAGTCTCGATCTCGTGAGATTATCTGGATAAGATATCCTATCGTATGTCCTGCTCCAGGTAATAGTCTACCCATGTGCCAAATTTCATTCAAATCCGGTCAGCCGTTTTAGCGTGAAAGCGTAACAAACCAACTCACTTTCGCATTTACAATATTAGTTAGGATCAAACATAGGTAAGCCTGGAATGTAGGTCAGTACTCGAGAGTCTTAATTCCACAGCCTGCTTTGGCTTGCCAATATTATGAGGATTATTACTGCATATCGAAATGTGCCACATAAGTTTTTATCTGTGCAGTTTTGCATTCCGAAAAACACTGAAGATATTTATTTTTTCATCGATTTGTATTGAAACTCTATCATTAATATTTGCATAATAACGACTACATTTTAATAGGTAGCTGGAAAACATACGTATTTTTACGGAAAATGAAAAGCAAAATAGCACTCAATTTTCGTTTATAAAGCTAAAATTGATATTCAACGCACTTTAAATAACGAACGAAACGTGATAGCTTTTGTTTAAAATAATGAAATTACCATGCATTCTGAAAAACCACAACGTAGGAATTATAGCTATTTCTTTACTAGCTTTGCCCGTAGCTTCGCAAGTGTCAAAGTCGTAAAATATCCCTTTGGAACGCACTACCGGGATTAAAAGTAGCCTATGTGGTAATCCAGGTTATAAACTATCTGTGTGCCAAATTTCCTTCAAATCTATCCAGCCGTTTTTGCGCCAATCCGAAACATACATTAAGACCAACAGACAGTCGGACAAAGATTCTAAAAAAATACTTTTGGCATTAGATTCGTTCCCACACCTCGAAGCATTTACTTTTTTCAAAAATATTCATTTGTAGATTTGACTTTTTCATGACATATTTAATTTTAAGTATAGATTCTGACGGCAAATAGAAACACACTAAAAAACCAAATAAAAAATCCAAGACAGAGTGCTGCGAAAAATACAGTAAAGCATGCCAAAACTACACCGCCGCTCTGTGCATACACGCTCACACGCACACATTAACAACCTTTTACAATGACACTACAATCACACTGCACCACACAAAGTGCACACATGATTACGAAACCGGCTTCGCTTAACTGTTGACAGCGCTCTGTCTCGGTTTTTTCTTTAGTCTGAGGGAAACATCATGTGGAAATCTAAGTCTGAAATCGCATTCTCACAAAAAGACCTAACCCACCAGGTTTTAGGTTTCACTAAAACCTTTGCCCTGCAGTGAGACAAAAACTGACTGGTATTATTATGCAAAAACCAAACTTACCTGCAACACCAACAAAAAGTAATAAGCCCCATCAAACTGCAATTTCTGTATGAGAAAAGCTCTTCTTGCCCTGCATTGGGTTAAAAACAAGCTGGAATTATTACTCAACTAGATTGACCTGTAATACCAACAAAAAGGAACAAGCCCCATCAAACTGCACGTCAATAAGCATTACTAAGTCCTAGGTCAAGATTGTTTTCTGAGGGCAAGCTTTGAGAGCTTAAGTTGAGTAAACCGCTTCGGCGAGAGTTCGGCTCAAACAAAGGGGATGGCCAGCTATCGCTGTGACGTCACTTACGGCCGAGAGCAGGTGAACTATGACTTGCCAGTGCACGAGGCTTAGCCGAACTATGTGGTGCAGGGCGCATTAGAACAGACAAATTGTAATACTTATTTATAGATGTACTTATAGTGGACTTAGTGCTAACTGTTGTGCAGTTGTGATAGATGTTAATGTGAGGAGTTAAAGTACTAATTCTGATTAGTGTGTTGATTAACAGCTAGATAACAATTTTTTGGTCATGAATAAAGAAGTTTATGGTCTGTGAAAAAATGGTACACATCACAATAAAACCATTTAGGTCACAATAACAAAGCCAGACAAGGCAAAAAAAAAATGCACCAGCACAGTAGATTTTTTAAACTTACATAAATGTAGTGGAGCCCGTTCTCCCGGGCAGTAATACCGGTTGGTACCGTTTAAAACCGCTTGCTGCAATAACATTCCGGGTCTAATACCGAATAGTGTACCGAGTTGCATCGTTGCGGCTCTTACAAGCTCACTAGAATAAATTGTTTAAAAAAGCCGAAAGTAAAAAAGTTGTATGACCTTAACCTATCTACTTAATTTTACTAGACAGGTTATTACACAAAACATAACATTCTTGTGCGAGTCTCAATAAATACTTTTTCTTTCTTTCTTTATTTATTTCTTTCTTTAACATCACTTCTGTAATCCCCAAAGGTTAGGCAGAGGTGTAACATTTCGCCAGTTATGTTTAAGTCCCATGTTATAGGGGGCGAGCCTATTGCCATCAACCGGGCATTAATCCGGACTCCGGGCTGTTACTGAGAAATTCCTGATGGGAAAACCCAATAACATTTTGCTTGACCTGGGAATCAAACCCAGGGCGTACGTACGGGCTGAGGGCAGGACCCCTTACACGATCCTGCACTATTCCTACGCACGCTATGAAGGCCTGCCCTACCTGCGGCCTACCGCCGCAAGCTACCTGCGGCCTACCATCGCAAGCTACCTGCGCGAGCCTGTGCTGACAGGCAACCGCGTGCTACCGACGCACACTACCTGTCGGTCTTAGGAAGGCCGTCCAGCCTACTACTAAGCCTGTGCTGACAGGCCTCCACGTCTGCCACGTGCTACTAAGGACGGTACCCTTCCTATACTAAGTGTGTGAGTGCTCAGGACTAAGTGTTAGGACCTTACCCACGACCTAGCCGTGTTTACTACCAATATATGTATATATAAACCTATCTTGCTGTTTTAATTATTCTCATCATCTACCTACCTAACAGTTAACGGCCTGCGCAGCCTACCCTGCGCAGCCCTAGCCGTTACGTTAAGGTCTTGAACTTAGCCTTTGAAGTTAAGAACATGTAGGAAGTCTGAAAATGGCACCGGTGACTAAAAAGATGTGTGGAAATCAGTTGTCATGGTATCGGCATGTGGTGCGAAGGAATGAGGAAAATGTCGTGAGGAAAGTTTTGAGGATAAAGAGAAGACCATAAAAACGATAGATGGACTGTGTGAAAGATGATATAAAAAAAACCGGCCAAGTGCGTGCCGGACCACACACAATGAAGGGTTTCGTAGTTGGGATGAACTTATCCCAAGAACAAAGTTAACATTGTAGTTGAAAAAAATGTTCTTCCATACATTTCAACTGCAAATATAAGTTTGTACCCACAATATTGAGAGATTTACCATGTTATTTTACGACCATAGACTTCTTATAGGTTTTCCTATAATCTATGAGTAAAGAGCCATGTTCTGTATTATTTTCCAAATGTTAGACTCAGCAGTTTGGGAGATAATAGGGAATGGTCATTTTTCAATTGGCTGTTACAGACGGACAGACAAACACACAAGTCATCCTATAAGGGTTCCGTTTTTTTCTTTTGAGGAACGGAACCCTAAAAATTTTACTAATAGAATATTTTTTATTATAATTCTGTAAATATAATTAAATAAATAAATAATGAGCAAAAAAAAAATACTACTGAGATGAAGAAGAATAAATAAGTATGGAAGAAGAATACAAGTTGCGCATACGCCAAATATATCGGAATAAGGGCAACAGAATAATGATTCGCCCTTGAAGGAAGGTATGTTTATTAATAGGAATAATTTTTTATTGCCACAAAGTAAGAATTTCTCCTATTTCGTGGGCCAATAACCTTTGGTAAATAAACTGTCCTAAAGCTTGTAGTCACAAGATTTCATGACTGTCGTGGCAAAAACGAAGTAGGTAAAAGAAAATCACAATATACGCTCATTACTGGCATATTTATATTGAAGCAGCCGAGCTTATGGATTTTAAAATATCAGCATTGTAATTCTGTCCACATCAATCTGCCTAGCCTTTTCCCAACTATGTTGGGATCGGCTTCCAGTCTAACCGGATGCAGCTGAATACCAGTATTTTACATGGAGCGACTGCCTATCTGACCTCCACAACCCAGTAACTGGGTAATACCCCCCTTGCCCATGCACGCTTGCTTAATAACCCCTTGGTAAGTGGTTGTCAGACTTTCGGGCTTCTGAAGACTGTCAAAGATCCACAAATGACAATCGGGACCAACGGCTTAACGTGCTTTCCGAGGCACGGAGGAGTCTGTATGTAAAGATGGTCACCCATCTACAGACCAACCCTGGCAAGCGTAGCTTAACCTGACGGATCGACTCGTGCGGCAGTTATTACTTAGCCACAAGTAATAATGTAATAATAATTCTGTACACATACGGAGAAATAAAGACAAAATAAAAGAAAAAAAATATAACACGAAAGGACCATCACAGCATCGCGTCGAAAACAATCTAAAATGGATATCGAATAGCTTACAAAAACAATTATTATATTCCGATCAAGCACAGCGAGAACAACATAAGTGAGAGAACATTGGGTACCACATCGGTTACAAATATACCTAACATTCTCTATAGAAGGTATCATATTAATGTAACCGCATTCATTGCAGACACGCGGGGCGCAGGTGTTGGCCATATGAATGTGTGGAAACCTTTGCTTTCTGCTCCGAGCCACATCCCGAGTGAATATTCAAGATGTATTACAGGGGTCATTTAATGTGCCTCCGTTATACCGACGTCGCATTAAATCGCTTTTTAGGTGACTGCTGTTATCCCTTTTCCCTTGGCGCTATATTTTACGTAACAGGGTACCGTCGTGCATGCAAATAACTGTAGGTGATCATAATTCATAAGTAATTTATTTCATAACAAAATACATTGTGTTGAATATACTACAGTGATAATAAATAAAATAAAGAAAATAATAACAAAAAAAAAAACATAACATTAATATTTATAATTCATTACGCATTTAAAATGTATCAATAAGACTAATACATAATATGATGTCAATAATTTAGTACCAATAATTTAAATTATATTATATCACATTTATTATTATTTATTTTTTCGTTATAAAAAGCAATCACTACATTCCACATTGGGCACAACATTATTAGTATATTATGTATTAATCATAATAATTTAACTTAATATTCATTCAAAATCAATATAAATTCAATTCAAAGAAATGTATGCCTGAATGTATGAGTGTATGTATGTTTGTGACAATGCAAGTACTTAGTACCTACCTACTTTCAGGTTCAATCAATCTGCCTAACCTTTACCCTACTATGTTGGGGTCGGCTTCCAGTCTAACCGGATGCAACTGAATACCAGTATTTTACATGAAGCGACTGCCTATCTGACCTCCACAACCCAGTTACTCGGTAACACGATACCCCTTGGTAGGACTGGTTATCAGACTTTTGGGATTCTGACGACCCGTAACGACTGTCAAAGATCCGAGAATGAAAGCCGGGACCAACGGATTAACGTGCTTTCCGAGGCACGGAGGGGTGTCAGTATGTTAAGATCATAGATGCATTATTAAAACTAGCGTTAAGATGGTCACCCATCCATGGACTGACCGCGCCAAGTTTAGCTTAACCTTATTGATCGACCCAAGAAATATTTTTGTAAATCTAGAGCTGTCTTGAGTGTTACAATAACATTGTGTTCAACATAACTACACTCGAATCTTGAGAGGGTACCACCGGCATGCGGCAGCGTGAAGGTATGCAGTGTGTTCTACTACAGCAGCCCATGCTGCAACACGAAACAACAGCATTACGAGGTAGTACTCGATATTCTGCATGTGAAAGAACATCATTTGGATCCTGCAAAACATGGGCACCTTTAGATCTTGCCAGATGTGCCCGCGGTGTCACCCGTATAAGTCTAGATCCCGTGGGAATATCGGGATAAAAGATATCCTATATTCTAACCCAGGTAATGGTCTAACCATGTGTAAAATTTCATCCAAATCCGTTCGGCCGTTTTAGCGTGAAAGCGTAACAAACAAATTCACTTTCGCATTTTTAGTTACGACTAGCTTTTGTCCGCGGCTTCGCCCGTATGGAGGTCGGAAAGTATCCCACAGGAACGTACTACCGGGATAAAAAGTATCCTATATGTTAATCCAGGTTATAAACTATCTGTGTGCCAAATTTCATCCAAATCCATTCATCCGTTTTAGCGTGAAAGCCTAACAAACCAATAAACTAACAAACTCACTTTCGCATTTATAATATTAAGTTAGTATTTTATTTATTTTACATATATTAATTAAAACTCGTTTAATAATATTATCCTGTAAATTTTATGCCGTAAATACGATTACAAAGTCTCTTTTGTTTGTCTGTCAGCTGTAATGTCAAGCAATTAATATTCAATTAAAGTTAACACTTGTTATAATGGCAGATTGTTTGAAATTGCTTTATTGCTGTCATTTATCAAACAATTATTTTGTTTCCACGTTCTACGTCCATGAGCATCATTGTAATTTGTTGACACTGTTTTGATTAAACTTAATAATTTAATTAAGCTGTCAGGTTAAAATAATACCTATCAAAATGAATTTAAAACACAAAACTCCTGTTAAAAATCAAACTCGTGACGTCACAATTTGCGCTTCTGCCCAAATTTCACACGGTTTTTTCACAGCGTTTTTGCAGCGGTTATTTCTCTAAAAATATTATCTTTTATGGTACCATCTCTCAGGCATACAAAGAATATCAACACTCATATCAACTAAATAAGAAAGCGTATTAACATATTTGAATATTCCAGTGGAAGTCACACTATTGTGTAGGATATACAATAACCCGACAAGTAAGTAACTTGATATCGTGAGAATACACGCTTAGCTGAATAGATAAATATTTATCCTCAGCACAAAAACGTGGAGGAAGTCTTATAATTTCACTGCTGAAGCTCGTTGCTAGGCAGAAATTGTGGTCGTATTTTTTGCAATGTTATTTGGAGTACTAAATGTAAAAGAATATTATCTTCTTTGAATACAATGGCGTCTGTGAAGGATATGGGTTACTGTTTTTCAATAAAAGAATATCTGCAGACTGAAAAAATAATAGATTTAGAATTTTATGAACACTCTCTATCTGGCAATTTAAGCCACAAAACCGTTATAACATTTGTGCGCTTCTTCGTCTTTTGAATCATAACGAAGAAAGCAGTCTCACCAGCTTGTAATACCTACCAGAATCGAATTCTTAGCACAAAAACTAACAAACAATAAATAAATAAATAAATACATTGTCATCTACAATGATCGCTCAAAATATTCAGGGCCTTATCTCTAATTGAGAACGATCCCATCGCTGAAGGGATTCGGGTCGGATGCGAGAATCAGGGAATCAGATAACCGGGTGTACCGACCTACCGAACACTTGTTTGATTTGAAGGCTTTGCTCGAGCTCGCCCGATCTCGGAGCTTACAGCCGATCACTTATAGGCCGAAAGCCGAATCGCTGTTGTTATTAAACAGCGGTCGCTCCCACGATTCAGCGGTATCGATTGGCGATTCGTTTAGATTAATTACAGAGATACGCTAGAACCTTGAATAGTTTAATCTATATTGCTGAAGCTAGCCGGAGCTAGTGATCATAAAATGTTAATACTGTTTTATATAGCTATATTATAATTCACAATTTTATAGCTTTGCGATTCGGATCTATCACTAACTTCGTCAACAAATGTAAACCACCTACCTACATTGTGTATGCGTGTGTGCCTACGACTCACGACTTTGAAAATGCTTTAATAATTTTATAATGATTATTGTATTTGAAGCTATTAAGTTTGTTTTATAATTTGTTTAATTAAAGTTCTACCTACCTACTTATAAAAAAGTGTTGTCTCCATAATATATGGAGACAACACTTTTTTATTCATAAATTATATCATAACATAAATTTTCACGATCGCTGTTAAATCACCATCTCACAAAGACACCCTAAAAAACACTCAACATTAAAATTCGTAAACATGACACAACAGAAAACGTCTTCAACAATGGACGTCTTTGGCCGTCGCGATGCGTAAGAACGTCCTCCGACGTCGAAGTCGACGTCGCGCCGCGTCGCCGGCCGTCGTAATGGACTAGGGGAGATAACAGATATAATAACTGACATTGTGGTCCGATAGGGTCCCGGTACACCAGGAGATTTGTTCAATTGCCTCCCAGGATATTTGCTTGCACGCCACACTGGGTTTTCTGTAGGCACGCGTTTATTTTAACGTGGCACTGAATTTGATGACACACTAGAGATGCGGATATCTTATCTCGGTCGCTGAACATCTTTTTGTAACGTTGTTTTATAAGAAACAAAGATGGCGGATGATAACTATTGGTCCTCGAAAATGTTGAAGCGATGTGATAAGTATACCTCCAGGTACGGTGAAAAACACCGTACCCGGAGGTATACTTATCACAAATTTTAATTAGGTTCAAGACACAGCAAAAAGAACTTACGTAACATGAGTACATGATTCTCACATTCGATTCGATCAGTATGTTCTTAAAAAGTTTATAAATCTAATCTTCAAGAACACGAAAACACGTCAAACGTACGAAGATCACGTAACAAGTCGGAAGGAAAGTTATTAAAAGTAAAATTCTGTTACGATCAAACAAATTCAAAAGACGAACATTTCTGGCTTCCCAGTGTGCCGCGCGCCGCTGAGAGCCTTGCAAGAACGCGCCCTAATGTCTATGGAGGCCAACAGATGGTCTCACTGCCGGCAGTCATTACCCTTTTGTCTTATATCCTACAAGCAAAATCACATTCTGCACTCTAACTTCAAGCATCAAAGTCCAAATTCGCGTGCAACAAACGCAATCAGCGGCGAACGAGTATATTATTGAGCTGGAAAATGTTTCAGAACTCAAAACTGCACATTTTCTTTTCATGCAACTTAGATATCTGGGACGTAATGCTTACAACATGGTACGTACAGCTTTGAGGTGGGTTCACTAATATTCCCAGGAGATTTTCAAGCTGGTAAATGAGCTATTGTGGTTTCACTGGAACTGACTTTTCGCATCTAGTACTGGAGCGTGTTGTAAAATGTTTTGAGAAATGGGTATCCTTAAAATATGTGTTGTGATGGTTTTATAAAATACTGGCTTCGCCCGCGTTGTTGCCGGAAAAAATCCCAGGGGAATGTACTACTGGGATTAAAAGGAAGCCAAGCGATAATCGCATACCTAATGGCCGATGAAAAGGTCATTGACTCCTGTCGACCATAATTATTTTGTTACGCGTAATTTTGAATCTGTGAGACCTATCTTTTAAATATTAATTTAAATGATACGGTATATTTTAATCTTAATTAAATACCCAATTTGAATAACATATTTTATTGGATAGGGACTAATATTATACCGGTCAAAATAACTTCGGAAATAACAATGAAATTGAATGGTTACTGTGCTCATCCTTAGAAGATAGACATATGCCATCGTGGACTTTTTTGTTGAACTTTTTAAGATGTAATTCTCTATAACATACATTTTAAGTACCTATCTCTCACGGTTTACGCGGCGCATGCCAGTAAAGCTCCCAGTTGTTCTTTTCCGACATATTCAACAATAATCGTCATATTTCAGCCAAATTACACCAAACCTTAATGAATTATACACCAAAACCTTTCTCATGAATCACTCCGTCATTGGTGAGAACCGTTGGAAAATCCGTTCGATAGTTGTTGAGTGTATCGCGTTCAGACAGACAGACGCGCTGGGGCACTTTGTTTTATAATATGTAAGGAAAGGATAAGGATATAATATACAATACATATATTATTATAAAATATATAACATAATATATATTAATATTTTTATATATGTATTTTTTTAAATAATATTTATCTAAACTAATCCTTACTATATAATAATATAAATGCGAAAGTGAGTAATTTGGTAAAACGAACATTTTATCAGAATAGGGTAATTTAGGAACAGTCACATGTGGTGCCGTGACATTGTCCAAACCAGAACCACTTCACTTTTAGTCCAGGTAGGAATACGGTATAAATACTTATACCAATGCTGACCAATGATTGAGATGATGTGTTTAGTGCACTTAACAACGCGATCAGCAGCAGAAAAGATGTCGAAGACTCCAACGAATCCAATCATAGTTAATTGACTCAGGCGTGACTTTGCGGAAATCCATTATAAAATAAAATAAACGACGTATATTTACTAACATAATCCTAATGTCGGGCGAAGTGGCTCACTGGTGCACAGGTGCTCACACGGTGAAGGAAAACATCGTGAGGAAACCGGCATGTCCTAGAACCTAAAATTCGAAGTCATGTGACATCTACCAACCCGCACTGAGCCCGCGTGGTAGATTACAGCCCACTCCCTCTCGAAGAGAGGAGGCCTGTGTCCCAATAGTGGGAACATAATAGGCTGAGAATCAGCAACTTTTGAACGTCAAAATTACATAACAGTTCACCACTTCCTAGTACTTTAGCTGAGAAGAATTCAATGTACTCATTCTAATACATTCACGAGATAATCCTCATCACGAAAGGTGCCGACAACACGCATTACCAAAAACACATTCTTAGTTCCCAAGACACGGGAACGATGTTCAGAAAACCATTTACCACGTCCCACCCTTAAATGGGTCACAAACAACCCCATATTACCCCAAATTGGTCTAATGTTTAGTTATGACCCCCCACAGGAATTCGGTTTTCAACAAGACTAGGACCCGTGAAAGCGTTAACTTTACTTGGCCATCAGAATAAGGGGGATATTCCCACATCGATAGAAAAGTATTGTCACAGTAACTTTGTATAAACAGATACAATAAAATGCGTCTGTTTCACATTTGCCTTCAATTTCTCTCGAGGGACAACAAAAACACAAGCCCGCCTAAAGAGATGTTCGCTATTTTTAGCCTTTTTTGAATCCGACATATGTAAATAATGAATTTTTGTGTATTATTTGTAGCGGAAATCGAATGGTATGAACGGATTTCCGCTTTAGAAATAAATAAAACGGGGTTACGCGTTGTATCCTTCAGTTCGGACGTACTTAGGATCGTTTCCTCTAGTAAAACATAGGAATACGCACGATCATTGCCAACCCTTTTTTTTTTTTGAGGTTGGGAAATTATCAAATAACTTCTCGCGCTCTGGCCGGAGCGGGAGGGTGTTACTGACTAAAACCCACCTGTGTTCCTTCCGTTGCCCGTGTGCCGGGGCCGCGATATCCCTTTCGGACAAATTCGCAACCCCGGCAAGCATTGGTCCTTACGGACCCCGTCAGTTCGTGCTGACATCGCTTTGAGGCGCGCGTGGAACACAACGCACCGTCGACCCGGGCCTGGTCCTAATCGGACGGCGAGCTACCCATTGCTCACCGTCCGCAAGCCCGCGCCTACGCTGGCCGGAAGTCGGCTCGCGACTCTCGACGCCCGGGGCGTGTCTTGCGCGAATCTTGCCTCTCCCTTGCGCGCTCCGCTACCTCCTTCGCGAGCATTACTGGTTCGCGGAAGGAAGTGACGGCCTCCCATGCACTCTCGCTCCGGACCATCGCCTGAACCAAGGCCGGACGCGAGAGATCGCCGCCGCCGATCGCCTCCGTGAGGACACGGCGGTGCGCCGCCCAAGTAGGGCAGACCTCCACCGTATTCTCCACCGTGTCCTCCAGGCGATCCACACAGTGGTGACACCCGGGCGTTTCCTCCCGCCTTATACGGAACAGGAACCTCCCGAAACAGCCGTTTCCGGTGAGGACCTGTGTCAGGCGGAAGGTGAGGACGCCGTGGCGCCTCTCTAGCCACTCCTCAAAGGGGACTTATCGCCACAATTGTGGCGTTGCGACAATCGCACTCTCCATGCCGCCATGAGATCCCACCGGAGCTCTGTCCGCTGTTCCGTGATTTCTCGCGGTAGCGGAGTTACGCCCCGGCGTTTCGCCTCCTCGCGACACTCCCACATGTGCGCGAAGACTTTTGCCTCCAGATCCCATGGTGGTAGTCCGGCAAGAAGGCTCGCCGCTATCACGGGAGACCGTGCGGTAGCCTCGGACCAGCCTAATGGCCATGACCCTTTGGGACGCGTTTAATCGCTGGGCCGGTCGCAGCCTTAATGAACGCGCCC
Organism: Agrochola lota; assembly: GCA_947364205.1. Taxonomy (NCBI): domain Eukaryota; kingdom Metazoa; phylum Arthropoda; class Insecta; order Lepidoptera; family Noctuidae; genus Agrochola; species Agrochola lota. Next base: position 9,155,738 of record OX376235.1, on the reverse strand, counting down.
ACACCAGTGCCCCGTAAAGGGCCATGGACCGCACGATCCCCGCGTAGAGCCTTCGGCAGGAGGCGTTTGGACCCCCTAGGTTGGGCAGAAGCCGCTTCAAAGCAGCCCCAGCCCTCTCCAGTTTGGGAGCCAAACGTCGGAAGTGCTCCACGACGTTCCACCGGCTGTTAAGGACGAGTCCCAGGTACTTCATCGTCGACTCGACACCGATCATTGGCAACCTTCACAATGTGTACTAACTCTGAAACTGCGGGTTTTACCGACTGCGTACGAAGTCGCCCATACGTACGCATGTATGTAAATACATACTATGTTGTAGGCATTTTTGTAATATCATTATGTTCAAATAGCTAATATTAACACTTTTTTAGTAGTATAAGCCGGGGTTGTGCTTAACGCATTCAAAGACACTGAACGAGATACAATAGAAGTTTTACGAGTATTGTTATGACGCCTATGGGCGTTTACTGTCCCTGAAAGTGTTAAATTTAAAATATTAAACGGTTTGGTACACACACACATCAAGCTATACAAATCCAGTTTATGATCTCGCATTGTACAGCATTTCCGTACAATGCGAAGTCAGCTTATACTGGAAATGTATAGCTTGATATGTAGCCGTGTGTACTCAACGATTGCCTTGATTGATTTTCCTAGTGATTGCCATCACTCAACATATAATCCCTTCGTTCCACCTATGGAATAAAGAGACAATGTCCTTCATAAGATCAATTACTAAGACATATTTTAATAACCATTACATTATGTACCATGTACCCATAGGAACCCAATACAGCGTCAGCGAAAAACCGCAAGATACAGCGCAACATCGCGCTATCGAGAGACCACACTAGTTCACGTCGCTCCCTAGGGCCAGCGTGAAAAAAACACGTTATAGACGTGCACTGATGTACGCAGATAACTCCACCCACACATTTCCCGCGAACAGTACAAACGAAATAGTTGAATTAACAACCCTGAAACAATACATATATAAAAAAAAATATGAATCATCAAATTATACTAAACAAAATGAAAGAAATACCCAGTCTTCTAAGCCCCTTTATGCTATTCATTCGAACCCAGCAACATAACATAGTCCCAACGTGTGTGGTACACGTTGAAGCCACTAAAAACACTCTTTCAAAAGAAAAAAATATCCTCATTCATTAGCGAGTACAGAACATGTTTCAAAAGCTCCAGCTAACCGTCGACGCTGACAACATGCCGAGACTCAAGTTATTGAAATGCTGAAGTATTTCTAAGTTTAAAGTGGCGCTAGGCAAGTCTGGTACGAGCATGGCACATGGGGAATGATTACCATATTCAACGCATTTCCTCCCACGCCGGAGGTAGGCTTGAAGGAAATTATTTGTCATATTAACGTCACTCGGCTCGAGTTTCCACGTCGAGATGTTAATATATTAAATTATCCTCGGCGGCATTTTGAAGAAGTAATTGTATATCGATACTGTTTGACAAATCGATGTTTGTATTTCCAACGCTTTGTCATCAGACTTCAGAGTTTGCCGATGTTTATGTAAAGTGGGACCCAATTAGAATTGGAAAGTAAGGATAAACAATATCACTCAAGGGAGAGTTTGAGCATGAAATAATTGGGCAGTGAATTGTGTTACCTGCGGGACACCTATTAGGAGCAGAATTACTTCACGGCAAGATTTTTTTCGTTTTAATTAAACCGCAATCGCCACACCAAACAAAAACCACGAAGCCAACAAATCAATTTCGTGTCAGGAAATTACTTTGTAAAGTTGAAAAGGGTTGCACGATACGGTACCAAATTGAAATTCTTTTGTACGCCACGCCTTTACATGTCCGAAATGTTACCTGACTCTTTGAATCATAGCGTAACAACATTTTTCGATCAAACTTTGGAATACACACTTTTGCTGAGCAATACCGTATAGGGATATCAAACGCGCTAACTTTTTAACAATTATACTTAAACGTACAGTGAGATATCTAACTCTGAGCTTGTGAGCTTTCCTCCGCCTCGAGTCATAAGACATTTATAAAAGTAAAACACAAAGGCTTTACATTCTCAAATAAACATGATCAAAACATTAACAATAAACAAACTTTTCCATTGTGCGCTGATTTGTGTAATCATTTTATTACATTTAAGAGATAATTTTAAGCTATTAAAGAAACGAAAGCAAAAAGTTTTGGGTACCGAAGTTCATTAACAAAATAAGCAATCTGGCTAAAAGCACGCGCCCACCGAGGTAAAAAGCAATTACAAAGTTATGGAGTGTTCTTGACGATTATTTACGTATTATAGAAGAGAAACCTCCGGCTGGCTATTAAGCTGAGAGGAATTTCAGTAGAAAATGTATTGCGGCCTCTCCGAGACAATATTACGCGAGTTCGATGAAACTTGAAAGTTGCGCCGGCGCGGCGGCGGAGCCAATAACCACACCTCACGAGCATTACCTACTTCACTCCATATTGCGCTGGCAGACACTTGCAGCTTTTAAAACTTACATTTAAAATAATGGGAAAGTCCTTCCTCGTACATTTTATATTTACTTACATTAATGGCAATGCAAACGTTTTACTGCTACCGCATTCCTGTGCTAGTAGAAAATAAACAAATCGTTTATTGCTCTAGGTAGTTAAACTACTGTACAATTTATTACTGAAACTGTTACATCATATTAGGCATCAGTTGGCCGATGGAGCCGAAAGGTTCTGGCGTGGCGACCGCGTACCGGAAGACGTACTGTTAGAAGGCCCCCACAAGGTGGACCGATGACCTTGTGAAAGCCGCAGGATGCAAGAAGCACAGCACCGGTCGAAGTGGCGGTGCTTGGGGGAGGCCTCTGTCCAGCAGTGAACGTCTTTCGGCTGTAATGATGATGATAAATAGTTGTTTTACGGTAATCGTCCCAATATTTATTTATTTATGCAATGCTTAGATAGCATAAATCTTACGCAGGTACATAAAACAATAGACAATCGTCTTCTACGATGTCCTTCTCACCGCTCTGGTTTCATTCAGTCTTCTTTCTTTGTCCAGGCGGTCTTTCTTTGGAATGCGCTACCTCTGAATATCAGGACGGCAACCAGTCGGTTGTCTTTTAAAGGGAAGGTTCGTGAGCATATACGCAAGAAGTTGGCTGAAATCCCAGCCGTGATTTGCTGGATTCGTTTTCTCCTCTACTGATCGTTATTTCTCCTCTACTGATCGTTATTTCTCCTCTACTGAACATTATTTCTCCTGACAAAGTTATTCTGTTTATACTTAATTAATTTCGTTAATGTTAATTTCGTGTTATCAATGCCTTATGTTGCACCTGCCATGTTTTGTCTCTGTATCACCCTAAGGTGGACTGGTAGAAAATGCCTCAGGCATTAAGTCCACCATTGTACGATATTTTATTTTTACTTGTGCATAAAGTTTTAATAAATAGTAAAGTTTTAATAAATAATAAAAAAATAAATAAACATCACACCGAAATTTCTTCTCATGGGGGTAGACAGAAACTACAGAACTCCACCTGCTACTCCTAATATACTCTTTCTGCTACGTTTACGTTAATACATCTGGTCATCCACGCACTTTTTTGTAAAATCATAGATAGATATTTGGAATCGAATCTTTTTTTTTCCAATTTAAAGTATAGATTGCAAATACAAAAGTATAATCAGTCATAAACACATCGAATATAGCCTTGGTTTACCGATCTATAGTAGTATAAAACGCTATCACACAATGAAAGTTCGATCGACACGGCACAAAGCAGCACGCGAGACTAGAATCCGTAACAATCAGACGAACATCGGCTAATATGGCACACACACGGAATACTAGGATGATCTTGAAATATTAGATGGAAAATTGATAAAAATCACGTTAATATCGGATGAGAGGTAAAGATGGATTTATTTATTTGGACGTGATCGCTTTGCGTGTGTTATTAAATATAGCAGCATGTGCTGTATTGGCGTGTGGCCAAAATCAAACCTTACGCCGAACCAACGCCCCTATGTCAACGTTATTCAAGGGCCAAAAGATAACGCTATATTGACATAATTCCTCAAAACGTGTCACGATAAGCTTCTCATTTTCATGAGAAGCTTCTGAAAACTGAAAACTGCGAAAGGCGTTTCTTTCTTTCTCAGATTTCATACAAATATTTACACACAGTCGTTAAAGAGGGTCACAATCACAAGCTCAAAAGCCTGGCAACCGTTCCAACCTTAGGAAAGCCGTTTTGCCCAATAAATGGGAGCCGTAGGCCAAATGCGAGAAGTCGACTCCAGACCGGAAGCCTACATAACTTGTTTGTTGGTAATAACTTGGTTTAAAAGAGTAACCATGGAGTTTCTTGCCCGTTCTTCTCTATAGGAATTTCCATTTTGTATCGGGTAGTTAGCTTCAACTTTCTGATTAAGTGACCAACTTATTGACAGTTACTTTTATATGGTTTCATTGAAATAACTTCTTTGCTCGCGCCTTATAACATCGGACTTAAACATAGCGGAATGAGGGTGTACAGTCACGAGCACTAATGAAAAAAGTGATTTTCTCCTACTGTGGTGATTGTAATTATGTTGTTACGAACATAGTATTATGGACACACTAATATGAAATAGGTCTTATCTCAAAGTTGCAGTCGTTATTCCATGAGAAAATCGCTTTTGAATTTTGCTGAGTGGATACATATTAGCGCTCGTGACTTACCTACTTTAGGTATAGTTCTGCTTTTCCCTTTGGATAATACTGGTGTAATGTTATGTTAATATTGTAATTTCTATGAGTTAACCCCTGAATACTGAAATCAAGCATAAGCTAACATCACACTTGACGTACCTGATCAGAGGGTCAATCTTGAGCTATCAGTATTTATTACGCGGAAGTCGATTTTGAACCGAACCTTATAGTATTAATACTAAGTGCTGTAAAATAATGTTTGGTTCCTAAATTAGGTGCAGTAAGTGCATCAGCTCATGCCCCGGAGTTGTTCGTGTTTCGGTTAGTTACGGAGTTTCCACTGATCATATTAACAATTTACACCTACTCCCAGCTCCGCGAGCTAAGTTGATGTTCTACCCATGGTTTAGTTATAACATAACATATCATCACGCCTTATTTCCCCGAAGGGTTGTGTAGAGATTTACCTGTATCAGGTACACCCACATTTCGCCAGTTATGTTTAAGTCCCATGTCATTGGGGGCGGTGTATTGCCATCAACCGGGCACAGATCCAGACTGGGCTGCTATTGAGAAATTCCAGATAGGAAAACCCAATAACACTTTACCCGATCCGGGAATCGAACCTCATGCTCAACAGTAGCACTTGCGACCACTAGACCAACTTCTTCTTCTTCTTTCATTTCTTTTCTATATTTCGATTTCGATGAAAGTTGCAATAGGAGTTTAAGGGAGCGAAAAATCGATCTAGCGAGGTCTCATTTCGGGGAAAATTCGTTTTCTTCGTATTTTCACTCGAGCAGAGCTCGGCCGACCATACCTGGTCGGCCGAGCTCTGCTCGAGTGAATTTCACTTTCTTTTCTTCATTTTTTTATTTTTTGAGTAGCGTTTGCCATATCTTCTATGTTATTTGGCTCGATTTGGATTCTGTTCATTATTTCAAAAAGATTATGAGTTATTTTATCGGAATAACTAACATTTTTTAATAAAAAAAATCCTAAGAAATAAAAAATACTAAAGATAGACCCCCTTTTATAGTTAATTGTCGATAATTTGTCATGAATATTCCGAAAAATACGGACGGGCACATGCCCCTGGGCGACATAGTATACAGGGTGGCAGGGACATCGACGCGAAGCCGGGTACCATGGATTCAGTACATGATTCTGAACCCACTTGAAACTTTTCGTCGGTTATTAAAAAAAAAACAACTGCTGCTGTATTGCACCTTTCTATGAAACAGCAGATTTTTTTTGTAATAACCGACGAAAAATTTCAACGCAGTGGGGTTTTTTCAGAATCATGTACTGAATCCATGGTAACCGGCTTCGCGTCGATGTCCCTGACACCCCGTATACAAATATTGCTCATTTAGTAGTATGGGATGTAATGGCGCCTACACACTATGCCGGCGGCATGGCCACCGGCTTTTGCCGCGCGGCACGTACCCCAGCTTTTGCGCCTTCATTTCCTTTGTGATCTTTTGTGCGGCTTTGAGAGCTGGCGGCGGTGCCGGCGGCCATTCCGCCGGCATAGTGTGTAGGAGTTATAAGCTTCAGCAACGATTGAATATCGTCATAGGTCCAGCTTATTATCAGATTGGGTGCCGTGTGTTCGCGTTATGAATACGTCCAATGTAAACAAAATGAAGGTTAATAATTCGGTGTAGAAACATATCTATGACGCCAGGTTTTGAAACAAAAAACAAAACAATGCCGGGTTAAAAATATTCCTATCGGTATTATTTTAGGGGCTTGTGGCTAAGTATAGTAATAGTCGCACGGGTCACACGATCAGGTTAATCTACGCTTGCCGCGGTTGGTCCATGGATGGGTGACCATCTTTACATACCAAGACCCCTCCGTGCCTCGAAAAGCACTTGGCTGTCATTTGTAGATATTTGTGTCTGTTGTTACGGGTCGTCAGAAGCCAAAAGTCTGGCAACCGTTCTTACCACGGGGTATCCTGTTACCCAGTTACTGGGTTGTGGAGTTCAGATAGGCAGTCGCTCTATTTGATATACTGATATTCAGCTGCATCCGATTAGACAGGAAGCTGACCCCAACATAGTTGGGAAAAGGCTTAAGGCAGGTGATGATGACTTTATTATTTTCCAATTCCTTCCATTATTGTTCTCATAAAGCGATAGTCCGCGCATGGCCTAAAAGTTTTTGAGTATGAGATGTCACAATTTTACTATATAACGAATATGAAACCCGTTCGCAAAGTGGCCGTATACCGAAGCTGCGAAATGACGCATTCGATTACCGCTAACATTTGCACACTTAGACTAGTCGCGACTAGTCTGGAATCGCAAATCAGTCTAAAAGCACGTCTCGGCAAGTCTACTTACAGAAATAAATAAATAAACTTTTACATACAAATTCTACACGTTCTTATCAGCTTTGCTAAGAATTTTCAGGGGTAGCAATATAGGGTACTTTTGATTCCGCACTTAAAAGTCGGATTGGTGATCGTATTTTTGTTGCCATAAAGCTGCGATTCCGTAGAAGGTCACCACATAACGGCCGCAGTGACGGCTGTCAGGAAAATGTTGGTAGTGGGGTTTCACTTTACGGTGTCAAAAAACGCTCTCTAGGAAAACGCACCGACTTACTTTCATAAATAACGTTTACTTTCATAAGTGACGTCATTCGCCGGTGAATTGCAGACGTTTTGTAGCGGCCAACGCTCTTCTAGGTAACTGGCTGTACGCTTGACATAATCCTTTTTCTTCTACAAATAACTGAACCACTTTAATAGCTCAATGTGTGTGTTGTATTTATTTTATCTTCTGTCTTCATAAATCAAAGAGAAACAACTACCACAATAACTACAAGGATATTAGCTACAAGCGGAGGTTTTACAAAAAAGGCAAAAAAGTTTTAGGTTCATTATTATCCTTACATACATACATATAAAACAAAGTCCCCCGCCGCGTCTGTCTGTCTGTCTCAACGCGATAAACTCAAAAAGTACCGAACGCATTTTCAAACTATTTTCACCAATGGACGGAGTGATTCATAGTGAAGTTTTTACATTTATTCATTACCATTTTGTGTAAGTCGACTGATATATGAAGATATTTATATTGTTAAAGATTTCGCAAAAAATCAAGCCGACTGGCAGCTTTACTGGCGTGCGCCGCGTAAACCGTAAGAGATACTTTAAATTTATGTTATAGAGAATTGTACATCTTAAATTCCGCGAGGGATATGTCTGTTTATCTTGTAAGGATGACCCACAATAACCATTAAATTGTATTGTTATTTCCGAAGCTATTTTGACTGGTATTATATTAATCCTTATCCAATAAAATATGTTATTTAAACTGGTCATTTAATTCAGATTAAAATTTGCCTTGATTCATTATAGTGAATAATTTAAATTACACGTAACAAAATAATTATGGTTGACAGCAACGCGGGCGCAGCGGTCAAGACCGACGTCAATGGCCTTTTCCTCGGGTATTAGGTATGTAACCGGTAGTACATTCCCGTGGGATATTTTCCAAAATCCACACGGGCGAAGCCGCGGGCAAAAGCTAGTGTCCTATAAAATACTCGTATAGGACGATCCTATCAACATTTTTGGCAACCATATTTACACAAAGAACATTATCCCAAAAAACAAACCGTCACAACAACAATCCAAGCTGCTTAAAATTACGGCATAATTTTCAAAGTATACACGGAATAAAAGGTAATTATTTGGGTTCGAAGGTATTCTTATTACGTGCATATAAAATGGAATGCTTGACGGATTATCCCCGGGCACAAAAGGCTTTTGTACGACCATCACCCTTAATTATACTCAAATTGTTCTTGTTATATCTTAATCCTGTTGAAAACAGCAACAAATTGATATTTTTGTGTAATATCCAAGCTTATACGGAAAGAAATGTGTAAATTCGCCTTTCAAATGCTGTTTCAACCATTTTGGTATACTTTGTGAAAAATAAATGCTACTTTTGTAATCTAACGTGTATTCGCATCGTGTTCCGTAGATATTTAGTTTGAAAAGTCAATGACAACCCGGCTTAAAACGGCCACATTAAGCAATTTCTCTCAACGCAATTCATTTTCTGAATTCCCAGCAGATCATTAGCAATTCCTTTATGATGACACATATTTTAGCTAAATCATATTCAATTCAATTTATATCAGAATCATATTTGGTGTAAATATTGCCACATGAAAAATATGAAGACCGTAATTTTACCGGACCATTTTTTTACAGTTTTTATTAATCAAATGAGATTTTTATTTTATTATTCTACAGTTTAAATTTTATTTCATTAAAATACAAAACTGTCAAACAGATGGATTGCGTGATACGAATTGAACGCAGATGGTATTATGAATTGTCAGTCTGTGACAGTTTATGTGAATTATTATATTATCATATTGATTCTGCGAAAGCGGCGGTTTTAAGCCCCTATTCCTCTTTCATTTTGTTCTCTTCTTTTGGCACGAACTATATTATATACGTGAAAAGAATATACTAGTAAGTAGCTATTAGAAATTACGTTCGTTAGCTCCTTGTTGGGTGTTGTCATTTACAACAGGAACTATAAAAATAGGAAGAACGCCTTACTACTTTTGATTCCCTAATAGTTTTGAAGGTTTATCTTGATTTAACAGAATTATATTAATGTATAAAATGTATTATAAAAGGTTCCTTCTTCATATTATTCTCTCTTAATAAACACAATTAAAAAAATATCCAAAAAAAAACGACGTTATCTCTCACACGCACCGGCGTAATATAACGTACATGCCCATACACTTAGCCGCCGGGTACCCGGCACCGGCTACCCGACAACCGGGACGAAATGAAATGGCATTTACAGTAGTCGCATATGATGTGTAACATCTTAGCTGACAGTACCCACCTTTCGGAAAATGGGTTGGTACCATCTGACGGCCAAGTCTAGCAACGCGTGCGCTTATTGGTCAAGTTAAGTAGCGCACGCTTCCTGTTTCACACTTCCGTCCCTTTTCACGAAATCACTCCCACAGATTTCAGGAAAGCGACAGGAAAGAAAAAAAATCTCTTCACTTCTCCCGATCTGGGACTGTAACCCAGAACGCCACGTTGAGAAATTACGCTGCGACCGCTAGAGCAACCAAGCATTCTATATGTAATAATGAAATAAAAACACTTTATATCAGTGCCTTGCCCCAGATTTTCTTTAGCGAGTTATTTTTATTACGAAGCTACTGTAGGACCATTGCAAACGAAAATATCATAAAAGGAAGAGTCCTAAGCAAACACAGCGAGGCTTGGCCGCTGCCTGCGCCCCTGCGGTGCACCGCTTACAGCTTTAAACTCCATCCTAACATGTTTGTCGGTCATTTGGTAGAATAACAATGTCGGAAGTTCATGAACTCGGACAATCGAAATAGTACAAAGAGAATTTGGTTTAAAAAAATTATCGAGTGGTATTATTGAATAGGCGACATTTCATGAGATAAATCCAATTGAGAGACTGTTAATATGGTGCGTTGAAAATTATACAGCAAAATCGATTTATAAAACTTTTAAAATTAGCTCTATTTTTTATTTAGATTTACCAACGTTCACATACTCTACATTACAGGAAGTAACAGAAAATTTATTTATTTTCACCTACTAGGTGAACAATCATAAAGAAGAACAGTTAAATATTATTTACAGTATACAGCAAAACAAAGATAGATATCGCTGTCTCTTAAATGATTAAATAACAAAAATACAGGAAAGCAAAAAAATATGAGCGCAATGATATTATTATTGTAACCTGCGAGACAAATGCTTATTCAGGGTGGATTTTTGAGATGGGGCAATAAGGGCAGCTACCCTCATCCGTGTAGCTACAGGAAAACGTTCTAAGGAGACTGTCCTTAACTTTTTGAGACGTTTTGATCTGCATTCACAGATTTAGAAAAAAAAGTACAGGCAGCAAAACAATTGGCAATTTTCACAAAAACTTTTTTTGATGCCAATCTATCCTGTTTCTCATAAGGATCAAAAACTCTACCGAAGCAACTGAGGTTTGAGTACTAGAAAAGTCAGAAATCGAAAAAAAAATTACCTATACATTTCGTAGAAAAGGGACTCCAACCTGAAAACCAATATCCACCCTGTCTATAGGATTATACACTTCCTATATCAATAGCTTTTGATGTAGGAAATCCATTTACAATCATGAAATCATCATGATCATCTACAACCCGACTTCAGCCACCGCTAAGCGTAAGCCTTTCTTTTCTTGTGCCGATTTCCACGTTAAATAATAATACCACCCTGTTACTGTCCCACTGCAGGGCAAAGGCCTCTTCTCATACAGGGAAGGCGCGAGCATTGATCAACACGCTTGCTCAAGACGGGTTGGTGATTTCAGACTTTTAACTATATAAGTCCAGGTTTCCACACGGTGTTTTCCTTCACCGATTTCAGTAATGTCCAAGATAAATTACTTAAGAATTGAAAATGGCACGTTGGTACTTCTCCGGATTTGAACCCACAATCTCGTGCATAAGAGGCGAGGCCTTAACCACGTTATGAACTAGAAATAAAGTATTCAATTTAAACAACTGTCTATTTTACAAAATAATTTCACCCAAAATATTAGGAGACTGCCTGACTACCTTGCAAATTGTTACTGAATTTGAATCAAAATAAAGTATTAAAATGCACTAATTAATATTAAAGAACAAAGCATACAATTTCACAACCTACCCCATTAAACAACAATCCCAAACATATTCATAATTTTTATAGAAACAAAACAACTCCTAACTCCATTAAAAATACTTAAGTAAACTCATATAAGTAATTATGTACACTGTGTTGCGAATTAGCCCTCTGCAACATTTAGCGTGATCTTGTGTCGCTTCAAGCGCTCCCCTGCGCAAACAGCGCTTAGCAGCCGTTTGTGGCACGTACCTTGTACACATCTTATGAGGGACGGATTCTTGATTCAGGTACGTCACTTAGTGACAGGTGAGTGAGCTCTGTTTGTGTTTAATTAGAAAGAGACGGGATTAGGAATACGTTTAGTTAGTTTAACTTGCACAAAAACTTGTGTAACGTATGTGAATTTACATATTTAAATACTATTGATACAATAAGCATAGTGAACCAGACCCCGAACAATTATTTATAGCCAATTTCAAACAAGAAAGAGGTAGTTACCAATGGCCTTCGTTTTAAATGTTTCATTGTTATGTAAACACTCACTTACCGATATTAAATATGATTCGTGAAGATTTCGTAATAGCGATTTTGTACCCATCCTATACTATTAAATGAGCAAAATTTGTATATATATATATATATATATTTGTAATCACGTTCTCGAAAACGGCTCTAACGTTTTCGATTAAAGTTAAAAAATCGATCTAGGTCTCATATCCGGGAAAATTACTTTTCTCTTTATTTTCACCCGACCAGAGCTCTGTCGCCCAAAGTTTAGAATAATGACATGGCAGCATGAAATTCGTAAGTACCTACTATCATGGCAGCAAAGAATCAATAAGTACCTATACTATCATGGTAGCATGGAATTAGTAAGTACCTAAAAGTAAAAATTAAATGAGCATTCTCTATTTTCCTCAGAGTAGAGCTCGGTCGCCCAGGTACTTTGATATACTGTACGATATTTTTACTAAGTAGATACACCATCTATTTTAATACCAAAACTGTAATTCCTATCATTATAACCAGGAAATAGACGAACAAATTGTAAGTAAGTACGGTGACAGAACTATTACTCGCAACAAAGGTAAAAAAAAGCTCGGAAATTATTATTTCAATAAACCAAGAGGAAAAAGGTAAAATTCACATCACTCTGGCCCCCTGAACCATACAATTTCAGTAGAGGCTTATGGCCGCTTTAGTGATTCTTTTATCTATTATTTGACATGGCTCGTCTTGACATGTCGTTACTTCGAATGACATCAAAGAAACAGCTCCGAGGACTGAAAGACAATGTATCGAGGTGTCTCGAGACTGCTGATGAGCCCCGAAATGTAGGTACATAAAAGTGGGTATGTAAATAAAACATGGGATGTGACCACTCACGCTCCATTCCCCTTCTAAATACATTAGAAAGCCGCAAGCCGTCCTTATGGCGTCCCTTATTACTTAAGTAGGCTTATAAATAAAATTAATCCGCTCAATTTGACACCTACATATTTTATGTAAGTGTCTCTTACGAGAAGATCCTAGAAAGTGTGTCGTCACCCGTATTCTCTGAGGGTTAGGTTGTGATGTACTGTAGTGTTTACTGTTTTTCTCACACGTGTCGCCTTTCATAAGACGTTAAGTATAGGTCGCGTCTATACTTAACGTCTTATATAGTATTAGAAGAAAACCGAGCTAATAATACACACTTTCAGAGGAGTACTGAGAATACTCATCGTCATCATCATTTCAGCCGAAAGACGTCCACTGCTAGACATAGTCCTCCCTCAAAGGCCGTTTTTTTTTAGGTTGGGAAATTATCAAATAACTTCTCCCGCTCTGGTCGGAGCGGGAGAAGACAAACCCGCAACTCCAACAGGTCCCTCAAAGGCCTGGGGAGGTTTGCCATAATCCCCACGCTTGGCAGGTGGGTTGGCGATCGCAGTATGGCGTTAAAAATGCGTAGAGAACGCCGCTGCCCATTCTCTTGTGAGTCCCTTAGCGACTAAGGGACTCACTACAAGGGCATAATTGTCATAAATTGCCAAAATGACTTAAATATACAGAAATGCTTTAAAAAGGCCCTTTGAACTGGAGGGACAAAGACCCGCCAGATGGAAATAGTGGCGTTGTCTTTTTGGCGCCATTTTGGCACGACAAAGAAAAAAATAATTAATAATAAAATTGCAAAAACTGCAATTGTGCCCTTGTTCTACCAAAGGTGCGATATTTCTTTCTTTTTTTTTGGAGATTTTACAACACCCACGGGCAGAAATGGGATGGTACTATTCTTACGTCCAGCACCACAAGGAACTACTAACAGAAACACTTTTCTAGACTTGAGAATCGAATCCAGGAACTCGAATTCGACAGCCGCACTAGTGACAACTAGACTCATAACCATATTGTTCCCATTCATCATTTCTGGGACACAGGCCTCCTCTCGGTGAGATCCCGAGAGTGCACCGTAATCGACCACGCAGGCCCAGTGCGGGTTGGTAGATGTCACATGTCTTCGAATTTTTGGTTCTAGGAGATGCTTCCTCACGATTTTTCCCTTCATCGTTTTGGGAGTAGTGGGCAGTGACAATTTACACAAAGTTAAGCGCCTGTCCATCACTGCTCCCCTGCTGGGTTCAAGCTTCCGATTTGCAACTCTTAAGTCGCGGCTGTTACCACTGCCCAACACTTCTCTAGAGCTAGACTATATTGCAACAAAATTCACGACGAACAATTAATTTCCTTCAGAATCTACAAGAACGTTAACAAAGTAAATCTGAACGAAATTAAATCTAGGTTGGTACCTACTACGTGTTCAAAAATGCAATTACCATAGAGTAAAAGGTTCTCTCGTCTATTTTTTCGATCTCCGACGTTTGCACTAGCAAATTTAATAAAGATGACGAGCTAGCGCCGACCAATTAAAAATTGAACTTTACTGAAGTTCCACTTTAAATACAAAGTGCAGCACATTTTAAATCCATAATTCAGTACTTCATTACGTTTTTAATTATAACTTATTTCAATTTTATAGCTTTTCTGTTAACTTGTGCTAATTAAATTGTTTTAATTTCTTAGTGTAGGTATTAGTTTTCTTTAGTCGGCTACCATCTATAGTGACAGTTTATTTGGGTATAGTACTATGATCTAGAATAACAGAGTTTAACAAAAGCTTATCAGGAAGTAAATCTTTCGATTCCTCGTAATAAATTTTCTAAATTAGGTGTAAGTATACTGCAATAATCGGCTTACAAATTGGCTGTTATACTGTTTATAGGGAGGGGGCTTGTGGCTAAGTAATAACAGCCGCACGGGTCGATCGAACTCTTGACGCGGTTGTTCCGTGGATGCGTGACCATCTTTACGTACCAAGACCCCTCCGAGCCTTGGAAAACACGTTAAGCCGTTGGTCCCAGCTGTCATTTGTAGATCTTTGGCAGTCGTTACGGCGGGTATGAGCAGAACATTAGGTAACTGACTGTCGTGCGCTCCTCATCGAGAGTAAGTCAAGAGGTCAAGACTGGTTGGGCGATGCGCGCGCGCCTGCGGCCGGTGTACAACGAAACAGGTTTTTCTAAAATCCTGCTTTTCCACTTAATCACAGCGGCCGAAATTCCGACACAATATAATACATACACAATATAGACATAATAATTTTCATTTATTGTAGCATGTTTATTAAATAATAATTGAGTTAGGCGCAGTTCGAACCCACGCCGAAGACTTTCGTGAAAACGTGTGGTGAAATAATAAAAAAAATCTTTAATTATGTTATTTAATATTTACAATGAATTACAAAATCAATGTTAATTGCATTCCTTATGATGCAAGCTTTCTTCAATTGTGTTTTTTTTTCAGTTCTGAGCCGATTTACGGCTGATATGAGAATACATTTTCTTACCGTTTCTGATACTGTCGTTCTTATTGTATTTGCTCGGCGCTAGATTTTTTAGGCTCATTGCATTCCTTATGATACAAATTCGATTGGGATTTTTAAAATTTCTGAGCAGTGCTAGGGCCGACATGAGTCTATGTATGAAATTATTTTGCTATTATCAAATTCATATGCATTTTACCCCTATTTTACGAAATAATTTTGTTATATCTCTTTCCTCCTAGTAGTCCTTTGTCAACTCTTGGGAACGACACCAGAATAACCGTTCTAGCTGAACATATTTTTACACTATGCCAATTTGAATTTCGATAATTATATAGTGAAAAACAGAGGGTCGCTCGCGCGCACGCGCCTTCCTCGCGATATGACGTCATAGGCAAATTATATTCTGCGTTAAAATTGTTATAAATATGACCTATGTTTTGCGTGCCCAACCATACTCTAGCATTAAACGTACTTCTAGTTGTAGTTATTAGCAATTGAAATGTTTTTGACGGTCACAAATAATATTAATAAATAATAATAAATTCTGTATTTCACCAAAAGCAATCACATTACAAAATCAAAGACTAAGAGCATATAAGGCTTATAACTAGGTCACGATAATTTTAATACTCTGACTCCTAAACTAGGTGTATGTACCTGAGTCTTAGGAGTCAGTGATTCTCCGTAACAACAAAGCCATATTATACTTAAACAGGACGTTTCAACAAGAAGCAAATGGTGTAAGAGAAAACAGAATATAATTTATGTAAACAAAACACAAAATGGAAAACATTTAACTGTGTGGTGAATAAAAGTATGGTTTGGACAAAATATTGAACTAATTACCAGTACTCCGAGCGAAAAGACGTGTTCACGTCAATAATCATATGTTATGTAATTCTTTCAAATTTAATTAATTAATTAATTCTATATATCATAATATAATGTGTAAAGGCGTTAATACAACGCTGTCGTAGCACAGACCAAGCTACGCCGTAGCGTGAAGCGTAGCAACACGGGCCATGCTACGCCGTAGATCGAACCGCGTTACTGGGAGACGCCGTACGTTCGGATTTCTATGTCAGCACGTAAGTAGTATTTAGAACGCAACCTAAAAGATTATTTATTTCTGGTTTTTTATGTGTAACATCTTTCCTCTCGCTTTCCTGCAATGTGTGAGAGTAATTTCGTGAAAAGGGACGGAAGTGTGTAACAGGAAGCAGTGGAAGCGCGCGCTATTTGATTTGACCAATGAGTGAGCGCGGTACTAACGAAAGATGGTACCAACCCATTTTCCGAGAGCTTGGTACTGTGAGCCAAGATGTCAGATATTACACATCTTAAGCGACTACTGTAAGGCTCGCTCGTTATTTTTATACGTAGTAATATTTATGATTAAGGATAAGTGCAATCCTTAAAACCTAACTATCTTTGCCGAAGCAAGAATTGGCTCCTATATAAAATGTAGCTGCATTTTGTGAATATAATAACAAATAACTAAGAAGCATGTTAAATGGGAACGCTAACATAATTCAATACAACAAATTCTTCATTCCTCATCCAACAGGGTTGCAAAAGAACGTCATAAAAACTGTAAACAAGCGAACACAGTATAACTAAATTTATTTCGTCAGAATTTTTTATTTCAGTTCTAAAACGTATTCGAAACGAGTTTTGCAATCGTAAAACGGCCATTTTCCAATTCACGTACAGTACTCGGGCGTTGTTATGACACATCGGGCTTTTGAGAAAGTTCGAGTTTGTAGAACGTTGTCTCTGTCACTCATGGCAATGTGACAGTCTCTTTCTAGCTCTCGATGTGTCATATTAACGGTGGGATACACACAGCTCTGCTACCACCGTGTGTACTCATAAAATGTTCAAATTTCGCACTTTATATTAACAGTCATCTTACTGCCGTTAATGTTTGTTTCCGGACGCCATTTTGTTTGAGTGTGTCGTCAAATCGGGGGACTCAAATCTCAATTACAGTTTTACGATGAATGTCTCGAAAACGATTTTCGATACTGCAATTTGTTTTGCAGCTTAAGTAGCGTGGAGAAGGAAGTAAATAAATATATAAATCTTAACTAATATTCCAATAAAATGTTAATTAATTACCCCAATTGACTCTTTCACTTAGTTTATTTCTTCATCAATATAGTAAGATATTATCGATTTATCACATTAGGCTATGCTATCGGTAAATAACTATATCACAGTCCAATGCTTGTCTTTATTCAGACAAGAATTTGAGTCATCATTAAGTCTTCGAAAATATTTTCAAAACTTAGACAATTTAAATTCTACAACAACAGTTCAGCCCACTAATTAAACAACTACTAGTAACTTTTCCCTTCTTTGTTTCATTGAAAACAAACTAAATAGGTATCTTACTTAGTAAGCAAAGTTTACAAAAGCAGATCCGCGCTGCAGCAGATAGTTTAAATCTTTAACACAATGTTATCTGGTCGAAAACCGCAGAAGTCGCGCTAACAAGCTTCCTGTCCCGAATGGGGCAAGTTGGGGCAAGTCAGCCGAACTCACAAATAAGGCCGAACTGTACCACCGACTACCTAAAGCTGTCCACTTGCCGTAAGGGTACCTACGATATTACTGGTACAACTACTACGGGGAGACAATGGCAGGATGAAGCGATTTTGGGAGGTTTGGCTGCGTTTATGGGTGCTGTGGGTCATTGAGTTGTGAGTTAAGTGAAATAGAGTGTACAGAGACAATATTAGGATATTATTATTTAATTTAATTAACTTATAATAGTAATAAACTACTCTATTTTTAATAAAATTCCGATCGTACTTATCATAAAAAAACAACGTCCCATCGTACTGTTGTAATAAAAAATATTTTAAAAATATGATGCCTCGAATAATATGCAGCTCACAATATGGCCAAACAAACATAAAAAATACATAAGAAACGAATTGATAACCCTTCCCATTGACGTCACAAAATATTACACAATGGGGACAGACGATCCCCGTAATACCGTTTTTATTATTATTTGTTTTTATCACGTACTTTTGATGCGGAATTTCCACGTGGTTAAATTTTATTATTTCATCATTTTATTCACAAATATTGGACCGTATAAAATATGGGTTATTCCACTAATCCCCATTGACAATCCCCATCAATGGGGATTTTTAAACTGTTTGTCCACACATCCCCATTGATGTGGATTGAGGGACAAGAAGTTCACAAATCCCCATCGGTTTAAAATTAAAATACAAACAACATAATTATTATATAAGAATCACGATGTCTTTATTTCTTACTGAGATAAGGACTCATTGATTATTTTTATAATCAAACAAATTAAAGTAATGGCTAAATTAATAGCCTAATTGTAAAATATTTCTGTCATGTCATATAACAGTTCAAACTTTACTACAAAATATAATCTTTTAGAGATTAACTTTTAAATTACTTTATGGTAACTTTGTGATTGATTATTTTAGAACTTTTGTTCAACTTTTGTTTAGTTGAGTCCTGGCCTGACCTGGGTCTAGTGGTGCCACTTTCATAATAAAAAATATATCTCGTGAAATGACATGAAATTAAATTGTTTATTCTGTAAATAGGATATAGGAATCACTTTTACACGTCATATTAAAAATATATTAAATTTTGCTAGATGAGTTCGGCGTTTCCTATCCGACTACTCTGAGAAGAAAGGCCGAAACAAACTCAGAGGTCACAGTCTCTTTTAAAGTCCAGACATAATCTTGGTCAAGCCATATGAGGACCATGTAGATTAATGTCTGAAATGGTCTTTTGAGAAAAGAACCACACAGATTTGAGTGGACCTGTTCAGCCTGTGCAAGCGTTTATCAGTAATCGTGGAGCTCAACTCAGAACATAAGGAGCTCAACTCGACGAACAATACCAAAGAAAGGACATTTGGGTAGGCCGCATAAACTACTCAAACTGCCAGACCATCATTAAAACTAACTTACTGCGACCTTATCGCTTACTGCGATCTCTTTCAGGCAACCTTGGAATAGACAGTGATTCTCTGGACATAAAATGGGGCTGTCTTTATAATATGTTATTTGTATTTTATTTTTAAACCTATGGTGATTTGTGTACTCTAGTTCCAAAATCCCCATTGATGGGGATTTGTGGACAAGAAAGTTCACAGATCCCCATTGATGGGGATTGTCAATGGGGATTAGTGGAATAACCCTAAAATATGCAGATACAGAAAGTCGCATATTTATGTTCACGACAGTAAAGTAGGAGTTAAAATCTATTTTATATCCACGACATTTACTACGGAATATGGGTCATCTATTCAACGTGTACAAAACCAGGGCGTAATATTTTCGTGACATAGAATTTGGAATTTATTTATATTCCATCGTGCTAAGAATGGTCACACACACGTAATGGTCGAAGCAGACACGACCCTATAAGTTTAATACACAACCGAAACATACGTCCGAGCACAAGCAACAAAATGCTAATGGCCACTTCCACCAAAATACCTAGGAACATGCTTCAGACAAACCAAATTGTGGAGGGCTACTTAACAAACCTGAAGCCTGCAATACAATGATGTCCAACTATTGCGACGCCGAGAGGTCTCAAGCCCACTTATTTCTTATTCACTTTAAATAACTTCCCAAACCACCCACAGAAACAAAAAGGTTATTTTGGATGCACTCGGTTTTCTTGTTTGAAACTGCCTTTTTATTCAAAGGATTGCTATGATTTTTATGAGCTTACTAGCAGATTGTTCTGCGTTAAACTTCGCTCGATATTACAGGCCATTTCGACGAGGACTTGCCACGATGCTCGGCGGAAATTTTTGTATTAAAACTGTTGAATGTATAGAATGGAAATGTTATAACGCGGATCTCGGATTAGATGGGTTTATTTGGTCTGAACTCAGAACTACGTCAGTGAATGAATAGAAATGATTAGTGCGGTCGATGTACCAATGAGAAGAATGTTGAAAGTTGATGTGTCTTCTTCGTCTGTCGTCGTTGATGCTCAATTAAACTTGTGCTCTCTGAACTCTTCTTGCTGCCCCGAATTACTTTTTCTCGTCCTTAATCGAGTTTCCCTTATCCTACCTGAAGACAGTTGCTAAGTTTGTTGCGGCTGCCGAGTTTTCGAGATAACTTTTATCTCCAGGCTCGAAGCTAAACAAGGCTTTCGTTTTACTGAGCGCGGTACTGTTCACTGTTGTCACAAAACTTCACAAAACTTAAATTAGTTGTATTAAGTATCATCGACATTAACCGTCACCGCCCGCAGTGACATCATACAGTAAGCCAGGAGGCTTACTGTATGATACACGTTCTGACGGTTATTAGATAAGTAGACGTCGTCGCTCGCTTCGTCTCATTTGTAACACAAAAGTTGGCTTAGCATTGAATACGTTGAGCGCAAATTATCATACCTGAACGAAGGCAATGGATTGAAAAAACGAATATAGGGAAGTTTAACCAACACACACGTGAACAGAGATTATCTCCTATTTACTACATCAGGGAATAGCTAGAAATGTTAAAAAGTTTTATTTACAAAATTGAATCGGACCAAATCGAATAAATAAGCAACACGGAGTTTGCGAAATGGGTTTTCCAAATCGCATAGCTTTTCACAAATTTATGAATATCGGCTTTCATACTTTTTTCTTTAGAAGCTGATCCCGTGCAAAGTGGGGGACGTCTCGTCGACCTTTATGTTCGATCGAGCGCACACAATGTCTGTAATGGCTGCCATTAGGAACATCAATTTGTTCAACCGTGCCGTTACACTTGTCGCACGTCTTTCGTTCACATGCTCTGTTAGCGCATCGCCCTTAATCCCACATAATTTAGATTATTCAAACATTTCCAAATGAAGATACTAATTAGATACCGACAACACAGTTACAATACGATCACAAGTCTTAATTAATTCCCCGCATTTCTCATTCAAACAAAGACAGCGAAGCGCTTACTTGCAAAAAATGAGCATTTAGAGTGCCGCTGTATGTGTATTCAATTATGGCTGATTCTAATAAGAGCGTCATCCCTCCCTCCAATTACACGTAACAGTGAGCAGTCTTTGAATAAACTGAATTTTCTTCTTGTTATTTACAGATTGTGAATCACAATTCAGCGACCAAATGTGGGTTCGTATTTACCCACCCGCAGGTAAACTTCTCTTGCAGTTAAAAAGGAATTCGGGGGAATTTTATCGCTCGTTAGGGAACCTTTAAACGCTGAGAGCGTCCGGGCAGGGACGAACCAGAGGGAAATGTTGCTCACCGCCGACCTGCCCGCTTTATACATCCTAAGGAAATCAATGGCTAATTCTTAGCACCCGAATGTAACGCCACTCGGCCGCATCATTTATTTAGAGCCCCTGAATAAAGTTCGTAACAGTTAATGAAATGTGAATGGCCACGTCTAATTAGCGCAGCGGATTGAGATTGCTTGTTAGGTGAATTATTATAAAGCATTATTTAGTATTGAGCTGTAATTTTTACTCGACTACGGCAAAGCCAATGGAGGGTTATGATTTTAAGAGGCTATGTATGTATGTTCATCTGTTCACTCATAACGCCTAAACTACTCGTTGTATTTTGACGAGGTGTCATTGGAAGCGTTATGGTGTTCCGCAGACTATAGACTTTATGTGGCGTCACATAAAATCCAGCAAGGTGGCTTTTAACGGAGGTAAAGTGATACGGATAAATATATATATATATATATATATATATATATATGTATATCATGTTTAGTATCTAATGAAAGGTCTTAAAGAGTACTTTGTGAAAACATATTGGTTATCAAATAATCATACATACATAAACCCAAATGAGAATAAAACAATCACTTTTCACTTTTGACTGTTTTTAATAACACTAAACACGTAATTTCTATTCATAAATATCATTGATCCTACAGATTACGTGTGACTCCGGTTATTCGAAAACTGTTATTATTTTGTTACGATGTCTTGTTTATACCTTTTAGTCGACGTTTTTGTCGTAATTGGGTTATAGTTTTAAACGTTCCTTTTATTATTTTTAAATTCTAAACTTAGTTGAGATCTACAGGAGACAGATACATTACTAATGAACGATTGTTGATTGTGAGCGTAGTAATCTTTTGGAAAAACTGTTTTTTTATGGGTTGCTTCCAGTATGTAAACGTCCACAGACTTCTTCTTCTTTTCGTGAGGTTAGTGACTAACCTGGTGTCAGAGTTTTAAAGCCACCCATAGGCCTCTGACTTGGCTTCACATGCCGTCGACAAATATCTCTCAGGCATCGGCTTCCTCACGATGTTTTCCTTCACCGTTTTTGAAGCAAATGATAATTACAATACGCACATGAATCCGAAAAGTCAGAGGTGCGTGCCTTGGGTTCGAACTCGAGACCTATGACTTGGCATTCTGACGGTCACACCACTAAGCTATCACTTCTATCGGTACATATTAAGTATGTGATTTAGTAGTTTGGTTGCCATGCTTCAAAGATCGTACTTTTGTAGTGACTAATTAACATAACCTGTTACTTCCTGCTCACCTAATTTCTACAACCAATAATAATATCAAATCAAACATTGTGCTTCCTCACCCTTATTTTCCAAACGGATTGATTTAAGTATCCAGGGAATTAGGGCTCCATAATCGGGTGAAGTTCGTCCTATAGTGCCGTATGATTGATCCGAACGATAGGCACTGATAGATCGCTCCGTTGGCACGCCATACTGACATTTGTTACCGTTTGTTACATCGTTCTCATTTCAAACACAGTTGGTTTTAGTTTAGTCATAGACATAGAGAATGGACTGAGCGTTCCGTATTCTGTTGTGCATTGAATTCAAATCGTAGGAGAGAGACACCGCAAATTCGCGGCCAGTACTTTTCTCTTTATGAGTACTGCAGGTATTGGCCGCACAGTCACTATGTCTATTTCTAGAGAGTGGTCACTTTTGTGAGGCTAACGATCAGTCCAATTCTCTATGTCCAGTGGCGGATTTGCAGTCTTGGCCGCCCTAGGCCCCAGGCCATGGCCGCCCCTTTCTCAGCACCCATCATATAGACTACATAATGAATTTACTTTATTAACAACTTATATCGAAATCGGTTCAGAAAAGTTAACTATGAGTCGGCTTGGCGCCGCGAAATTCTTTGACGCGTTTCAATTAGTTATTTGGACATATTTTTAAATGTTTTTAAGTCATTATTGTTATAAGATGCGGTGCAGTGCAGCCTGCCATAATGTGCGCGAACGTTTAGAATATATAGGTACTTTGAGTCATCTGTGAATTTTTTGTCAAGATTGGCCGCCCCTAATATCTGGCCGCCCTAGGCCCGGGCCTACTGGGCCTTAGGGCAAATCCGCCACTGTCTATGTCTTTTTTTTTTTTTTTTTTTTTGAGGGTGGGAAATCATCAAATGACTTCTCCCGCTCTGGGCAGAGCGAGAGGGTGTGTCAGACTTTTACTGACTAAAACCCACCCGTGTTCCTTCCGTTGCCTGTGTGCCGGGGCCGCGTTATCCCTTTCGGACAAACCCGCAACCCCAGCAGGCATTGGTCTTTCGACCCCGTCGGTTGGTGCTGACATCTCTTTGAGGCGCGCGTGGAACACAACGCGCCGTCGACACGGGCCTGGTCCTTATCGGACGGCGAGCTGCCCATTGCTCACCGTCCGCAAGCCCGCGCCTACGGTGGCCGGAAGTCGGCTCTGGACTCCCGACGCCCGGGGCGTCTCCTGCGGCGACTAGGGCCGCGAGGGCGTGCAGCTTGCATCTCCCTCGCGCGCTCCGCCTCCTCCTTCGCGAGCATAACTGCTTCGCAGAAGGAGGTGACGGCCTCCCATGCACTCTCGCTCCGAACCATGGCCTGAACCAGGGCCGGACGCGAGAGATCGCCGCCGCCGATCGCCTCCGTGAGGACACGGCGGTGCTCCGCCCAAGCTGGGCAGACCTCCACCGTATGCTCCACCGTGTCCTCCGGGCGATCCACACAGTGGTGACACCCGGGCGTTTCCTCCCGCCTTACGCGGAACAGGAACCTCCCGAAGCAACCGTGTCCGGTGAGGACCTGCGTCAGGCGGAAGGTGAGGTCGCCATGGCGCCTCTCAAGCCACTCCTCAAAGAGGGGACTTATCGCCGCAATTGTGGCGTGCCCAGCGCTGGGTTGCGACAATCGTACACTCCATGCCGCCATGAGATCCCGCCGGAGCTCTGTCCGCTGTGCCGTGATTTCTCGCGGCAGCGGAGTTACACCCCGGCGTTTCGCCTCCTCGCGCAACTCCCACATGTGCGCGAGGACTTTCGCCTCCAGATCCCATGGCGGTAGTCCGGCAAGGAGGCTCGCCGCCTCACGGGACCACTGTCTATGTCTATGGTTTTAGTGTATCGATGTCCAAGATTTTTTTTGTTATCTATAGATGTTTGGGTCCTGTCACCTGTGGAAGCAGCAAAGGACTATTTTTTTTGGTAGATCGTTACAGAGCTTTTTGGGAAAAAAAATTCTTAGATAACATAACATCACGCCTTGTTCCCAGAAGGGTTCGGCAGAGGTGTCCCTGTAGTACACCCATATTTCGCTAGTTATGTTTAAATACCATGTTCATAGGGGGCGAGATGTTGCCCGCCAACCAGGCACATATCCAGACTGCGGGCTGCTACTGAGACATTCTAGATAGAATAACCCAATAACACTTTGCCCGAGCTGGGAATCGAACTCAGGACCTCATGCTCCGCAGTAGTGCTTGCGGCCACTAAACAAACGAGGCGATTTTCGTCTATATTAGATATATTTAAATACTATACTTTATTCTATTGCTATGTAGGTAACGCAATCAGTGTAACGAGTATTTGATTGCTGCTAGAACATTATTTTGTTACGTCGTATGTCAGTTTCCATCAATAGGAAATACAATACACGTTATAATAAAAAGCAAGAGGTATGGAAGTACCTGAAAGGTTTGTTACCTGTCCGAGTAGAGCTTGTTGTGTCAGGATTTGTGCGGGTACAACCTACAATATTTTTACCAAACAGGTCAGCAATGTATTAGCAGTCCTCCTCCTTGGTGTTTCTTTAACCTTTAGCTGTGTCCTAACCAAAGCGATCGACTCGCGACCATCGCGTTCATTTTGTTCCGTGAATGACCGCATCATTGACTCGTCGCGCCGACAGAGTGCCATTCGATTTTTAGAACAAATGGGCGACATAATTATGTATGAACGCATAGGCGTGCGACCGATCGCTTTAGTTAGGACACGGTGTTACACTTTCTCCCAGGCTGGCTGTCACTCTTAATTATTCATATTTTCATATAATAACATTAATTTTAATTTTAGATATTATTTCTGAAAATTAATATTAATTAAAGTTGCACTGTGATAATAACAAAATATTTATAGAGATTAAATTTTGTTAATAAGCTTTTAATTGCATAGCTATCGGCATTTGTACGACAATGCAGAGAAAATAAAAATATTGAAGCAAAAACAATGAGCTTGAATTGGAATAATGAATATCTTAAGCTAAAATTGGTATTAAGATATTCATTATTACCAACATTTTGTAATAAATTGGAGTCATTAAAAGGAATATTAAGAAACAAAGTAAAAATTCAAACAGAATTCATGGAAAATCAACCTCTAAAGGTTGCAGGTTAAGAATGTTGCAAGAAGGACATGACTTTTTTAATGTGTGCGCGTCGAGTTTTTTTGTGTAAACATACAGAATAAGTGGACTTTCTAATGTTTAGAACTGTTAGGATATTTTTATTTTTTTAGCTAAGTAGGTATTTTGTAAAGTACCAGAAGCGATACTTACCTAATTGAAACGTTCACTATTCGAAAGAGCCATCACTAACACCGTTCAATAACAAAAAGAAAACAAAACTCGTAACTGTCCGCTACGAGTTTGCTAAACGATGTCGATCACGATAAAGTCAAAAGGACCCAAATCACGTCAACGGCCATACTTTAAACAGGACAAAACCGCGAGTTGAGCCGTCCGTGAAGAAGCACTTACGAGGTATTAGCGGGACCGATGCCATAGAGTAAGAAATCCATGTAGAAGTGAAACTCATATACGTTCAGAGAAATTAATTTATTGTTTATCAAATCGTCATACTACATAGATCTATTCTATTTTTATTAAATGGCAAGCACAGCCGATGTCGACTATTCTGCCAATGTCTGAAGTGAAAAACAAGGGTGCATGATTTAAAAAAAAAGAAAAGAAAAACAACAAGTGGAGACACAAGTAAAATTCTTCGATTGAAACAGTTGAACACAATGTAGATCTTGTTGGGTTAGTACGGGACTGAAACAAAAACATAAAATAGTTAGAACATAAAATATACGGATAACACACAGACAGAATTATTTATAATTTTATGTTATTGTGACGGATGAAAGTCATCAGTGCCACGAGCAGTTCAGGAGAAGAATGTGTTAGCAAGGAGGGAAAGTAGAATTTTCCACGTTACAGCCATTTTATACAACTGTCAAAGTTGAGATTCGAATAGACGGACAATTTAATTTGCCAGTAAATTTGTTGAAAAATAATTAACGTTCCTGTCTTTACAGCACCCGATCATAAACATGGCACATGGAGTTTTTTTTTTAAGTTCTACTTTATCTCTACAAAGTCAAACTGTTTCTCTTTTCCTTTTCCGTCGTCTCTGTTACTCATACCGAAGTGACATTCTCTTTCTTATGCTCAATGTGTAATTACGACTTGACTGTGGCCAAGTTTGTTGTGGATCGAGCGTGGATCGTTTAAACATTAATTACAGTTGACTTCGTAGTTGCTTTACAATTTTGAAAAAAGAAACCAGTAAATTGAATCTTCACTAAGATTGAAATTATCTAACTGTTACATTGATTTTATAGCAAAATAGACCTTGACGTTTTATGATGAAACTGAGCAGTGCTGACCTAGTAAGCCCTAGTCGCCTTGACTTTACGAAATACACTTTACTTTGTGTAAAATATTTTATCACCAACCAAAACGGTGAAGGAAAACATCGTGAGTAAAAATTCAATGACTGTGACATCCACCAACCCGCACTGGGCCCGCGTGGTAGATTACAGCCCACTCCCTCGAAGAAGCCTGCATCCCAGCAGCGGGAAGATTATATTAGTATTATTATATTAGTGGACTGATTCAGCTTACGCTAACTGGTATAGCAATTACGAGGTCTACTATACCTATGTCACATGCGACAAATATTTGACTACCCTAATTGCATTGACCCCGCGTCCTACGCGTTCATGTTCAACAAAAGTGACATGTGAACGCGACGATAGCATATTCGCGAGACGATCGCTTTTAATTAGGACGCGACCTGTACGTAGGGTTCCCAACCATCCGGGTTTCCCCGGATTTGTCATAGTTTAGAGGGCATCCGGGGAGCGTCCGGACGGGGCTTCATTTGTAGTCCGGGTTTAAAAAAAAATAGTCTTGGGCCACCCGCGACACACGCACTATGCCCGCACGCCGCGGTCAACCGAATAAATAATTCTAACTGATTATTAAAACAATTTGTAACAAACTGTTATAAGATTCTGTTTTGTCAGGTACATTTAAAATGATGATAAAAGATGACTAAATTAAATTTTAAGGTCTGAAAATTCATAAAAAGGTGATTTATGACATTTTCAACTGTTTTTTATTACACTGACTGTTTGAAAAAACCTGTTGACATGTCTAGGTTCTGGGCTCTAAAATCCGGGGTTTTCACGCGCCTTGTCCTGGTTGCCAAATTTTAGAGATGGCAACCCTACCTGTACGTAACTTACTCCCCAAAACTGTTGCGAAGTGTCCCTTCTCATTCTTAATCTATGTCCGATACCGGTCTCCGTGGCCGAGGAATCAATTAGTTTTAGACTAATCATCCGGGAGGACGGGTCACTCTCCTCAGGTCATCGGGTGAATAATTTGCCAAAAGGCCGAGTTTCAAGGGGCAAGTTGGCCGGTAATGTTTGACGTTTACGTCTTCTTGTTCCTGTTAGTGGTTGGTGGTGAGTTATATGCGCTTTTGATACTTTTTTTGTGAAATTGTCTTATCGTAAATTATAAACAGTTATTTATTTATTTCATTATTTATGTACATAAAGTAAAATACATATAGATACGACATAGTTATAGTTTTGAGTACAAAAGTACTGCTTATTTCTTAAGAAATTTCTTCCAGCAGACCTGCGAAAGAAAAAGTGAAAGATAAAATGTAGACAATAGTGTGTGAGAACAAGAAGAGAAAAAATTAATAAGCGAAGTTAAAACTAACAATATACCTACACTTATAAAGCTTAAATATATATATATAAATACTCACAGTTGAGAGGAAAGGTAATGCTCTTTTATTCGATACTTGAATACAGAAATAGTTTTCAAATCACGAATGCTAGGAATGTGCTATTAAGCTCCAAACACTGTTGTTTTTAAGGCATTTCACAGCATTTTTTATTTCATGCTTCATGAACTGTTGCCAAATATATGTTAGGTATTCTGTCTTTCTTTCTTGGTTTGGCTAAGCAATGTGACTACAGGAACTAAACGTGTCTAAACGCAAGTTTTATAATACCTAAAAGTATATGATCCACTGCAGTAAACAAAATCAGAAAAATATATGATATTCTTCAGGATATATACTAGTAAGATAGTGTGTTGAAAACATAATACATATACTAAAATTTGATATGATAGAAGAAAAAAAACTTGAAAAAAAAACTGCTCCACAAATTTCTTTTAACGATTAAAAATCATTTTAATATATATGCAATCATTCAGACTTTTTGTTAGATTATTTTACAAGAAACATTACCTTAATACTCGTAGTGTTTTAATTTTTTAGTCCAATCAATAGATGTAAATAGATGATAACTTCATATTTTGAAATAAATTAAGAAGAACCTGTGTTGTGTCATCGAGCTTCTCTTTCTTTTCTATGCAGTCTGACAGTGACCGCGCTTTAGCTGTTGTAACCTTCCTAATTTTTTTGGACTTTAATGGACAAATCTTTGGTGTAATGTGGGTGTCAAATACTGTAGACTACCCCATTGAGTAACATAAACGTGTCATGTATCATATATCACTACATATTATAAAGCAAAACCCCCCCGACGTGTCTGTCCGTCTGAACGCGATAAACTCAAAAACTACCAAACAGATTTTCATGCGGTTTTCACCAACGGACGAAGTGATTCATGAGGATGATTTAAAGGTATAATTCGTTAGGATTTTGTGTAAATTGGCTGAAATATGACGATGATTGTTGAAGATGTCGGAAAAAATAATGCCGACTGATGTAGGCATAACTACTCTGCTACCCGTGCAAAGCCGGGTCGGGTTGCTAGTTATTAAATTAACTAAACCTATAACATAAACATAGTAATTATCAATAGCAAACACATTGATCAAACATTCTGCAACCAACCTAATCTAAAGCTAATAACTAACACCCACTAACCGTGCTCATATTAAATTAATTATCGCGCCACACAACTGCTTCCCATACAATTCCGCACGTAATAATCCCACGTAATGCCTGCTAATTGATACGAGATAATCTTTACGCTGAACAAAAGCTGATAGTACTATAGTACTAATAACTTGGGTTAATCGAGTAACAGGATTGAAGTGTCGTTGAGCGCTGGCCGTGAGGGCGAGGGCCCTCCAACCCGGAGTGTGGCTAAAACACTCGACATCGCTCACTCCGGTCACAAAGCCCATCCCTGGCCGCTCCCCATTTTCCCCAACTATTTGACTTCACTGGAATACCTTAGTTATTTAACTTGTCCACTTTATATTTGATTTCAGTGCTAAACTTTTAAATTAAAAGTGCTGGAGTGAAGTTTTCCAATATATATTTTGTGTTTTATTGGGTGCTGGATATTGTTGGTTATTTCGTGGGCGTTTTCACAATCAGAATTTTAATATACTGGGTACTAAATACTAAAACGCATACCTACATACCATGTTTATAAAAATACTAAAATTGTTCAGTGAAAAAAAATATTTTACTCTCAATTGATTAACTTAAATTACTCTGGTTTCTGGATTTCAAAACAAACATTATATACCTCAAATTAATTGTTTTTTTGCTTCTTCTTTTTTAGAACTGCACTTGCCTTTCCTTAAACACTATTTATAGAAATGCCAGCGTCATTTTCCTTGAGCTTAAAAAACCTTATCGTTCAGATTCTATAAAACAATAACATTTCTTAAATATTTAAACCAGTGATTATTAATTAATTAATTACCTAAATATAACAAGGTCATCAGCATAACCCTTTACATAACGTTATCTTGCTAATTAGTGTCCACAAAAGAAAAGTTGATTGTAAGCACAACATGTTTTAAAAGTCTTTAAAAGTTGGTCATAAGCTCGGCACGGAGAAACTTTTAATTGTTTAACCATTTCATAAGATGGAGACTGGCCAAATCTTTGTTGGGTCGGTATAACTATCTATATCTATTACTGGCATTTAAGGCTATTATTGTAATATATCTTCGCAGATGTCGCTTTGTTAATTGGTTGGGTATTAAACTAATTTATAGGTATATAAAAGTTTGCAAGAGTGGCAATCAATGCTCATGCCTTCTCGTTATGAGAAGAGGATTTTGCCTTGGAACAGTAATAGACTGATATTACAAGTTAACTGATATTATAAACAGTGCGCACCTTCGGTAGGACAACGGCATAACTGCACTTTTAGTGATTTTACAGGAGAGCCATTTTAAGATTTTAAGATTTTTTTTACATTCAATACCGTATCGTTCTCCTATATATAACTTTGTAGTAATTATTCCATGCATAAAATCAGCCTTATACTTTTGTGAATAGAAGCATGTTGTTTAGAGGAGTAAAATATTATTTGGGTATTTTTATGTTTTATGTTTTTATTTTAAAGAACGGAGTACTTTTATGCCCTTGTTCCACCAATTTTTTTAAACATATTGGACATAAAAAGCCACAACAATGAGCTAAGATAATAGTTCTAAATGTAACTTTGTCCTTCCAGAAAACTCAAATGAAAAAGGGCATATTTACCTTAATGAATTTGACGCTCCAGCTTACAACTACCTCGTGCGGGGGCGGCGACGCAACTGACCAGCGAGATTTTGTCGCGCCAAGATAGTCAAAAAAATGCAACAATATGATAAAGGCACTGTTGCCCTCTGGCGGCTGATATTGATATGGGTCTTTGTTCCTCTGGATAAAAGGGACTTTTTAAAGCACTTTGGCACACTTAAGTATTTTTTTTTTTTTTGTCAGTTGTGCCTTTGTTCTACCGAAGGTGCCAGTAGTATTTCTATAATCACGACGCTTAGCAACTTAGTGGAACGCTGACTCGGCAAATGTAGACATTTTGCAACTACTTTATTAAGTTGTTTTCTTGAATATATCCATCTATTTGAGATCACAAGACTTTCCTGCAACTACTAACAAAAGAAACATAATTACAGTCGTTGTTGCAAAAGCTACCTAAGTAAGATCATCGTTAGCCAAGCATAACCAGCATCTGTTCAAGAAAACCCAGTAACTTCGCCACCCCAACGACTTTGAACTCCGAAAACTTAATAAAAACTGAAAAAATATAAAAAATTTAAACTTTTCTTTTATCAGTACCCACAGTCGACGGTATCATTTTATTTCATGTACTTACATTTGGACGAGTGAAGCAAAGGTCTTACCCAAGGCCGGTGATAAATGTCAGAGTATTTTCTTAACATAATGTATGTATAATACAGTTCGTTAACCGAAAATATTGTATCTTTTCTTTGTAACGGCGGTTCACATTTTCTAGAAATCATAGTGTAAGTGGGTCACAGACTAACAAAATACATACAGGGTTATTTTAGATTGACTAGCTAAACTCCACAGACGCAACGGGTAAAAACAATAGTGGGGTGATCGACCGCAGTTATTGTAGTCACTTGAAATTACAGTTTTAAAATCAGTTTCTTTTTTTTTGTGTAAACTTCACAGACTTGATGGGTATCGATATCTCATGATGAAACATAATAAAATAAATCTCAACTCATACTTCAAATAATAACACTAACAGTGGCCGTTGAGCAAAAAACTCCCAAAAAGAACATCAAATCTTTTTATTTTATTGTGTTTAGATACCCATTGCGTCTGCGGAGTTTAGCTAGCCAATTTAAAATAACCCTGTATAGTAGGTACCTACATTTTGTTACGCTGTGTAGTGTGCACTTGTACCTCTATGCTTTTTTATTAGTTTGTATTCCAACTCAACCAGTCTTACCAAGGGGTATCGTATTACCGAGTTACTGGGTTGTGGAGGTCAGATAGGCAGTCATGTAAAATACTGGTATTCAGCTGCATCCGGTTAGACTGGAAGCCGACCCCAATATAGATGGGAAAAGGCTAGAAAGATTGATTGTATTCGAACTCATGAAACATTGTGGTTTCATGTAAAATCTTCAGTCATTTCACTAGTCAATGTAGGTAGAAAATTCTTATTATGTACTTACATAATATTTATGTTCTTACTAATTTATTTTGAAGGCACTCAGGCTTGTTATTCTTTCAAGAATAATTTCGATTCAATGGCATATTTCAACGAACGTTGGTCATGATGAAATTACATCTAAGTAGGTTCCAAGTTTTATCACGAAACCTTAACATAAAAAAATCACTTTCCAATATAAATAGATTGCAAAAAGTAAAGTAAAACTGGTCTCGTAAGTAATTTCATACCAGACATGTACCTTACTGCAAATGTTCGATTCGCGTGCTTGTAGCGAACGAATCTACTCCCACACTTAACATTATAGGTAATGGAATTGGTACCTATAAAGTATAATACGTTTACTAATTTCATAAAATATACCTAGGTATCTTCCATTCTTCTTCTTTTCTCTCTCTCTCTCTCTCTTCGTGTGGTTAGTCACTAACAACACGAAAAATTACAGAGTATTAAAGCCACCCATGGGCCTCTGACTCGGCTTAACATGCCGTCGAGAAATATCTCTCTGGCATGCCGGATTCGGAAGCAGAGGTGCTTTGGGTTCGAACTCGAGACCTATGACTTGGCAATCTGGCAATCATACCACTAGGGTATCACTGCTTATCTTCTATTCTATTCTTTATTATGGCAAGAAAAGCCGATGTCGACCAATCAGTCAATGTCTAAAGTGAGTTGGAAAAGCAAGTGTGTATTGAGATAAATAAAATAAAAATTACACGTAGAATGATAAGAATCTTCGATGATAAATAGTTCAAATATTGATCTTGTAGGGTTAGTACAACTAGGTATCTTAGATTGCAGAGCCGACCTTGAATCTATCACAACAGGGACATGGAAACCATAATTTCAGATTGATTTGAAGACTACGAAACTTATCTATACCTATGTTCTGAATCACACACACACATAACATCACACTTCTATACACCCCGAATGGATAGACAGAGGTGTACACCCACATTTCGCCAGTTATATTTGTGTGTGTGTTATGTTCTGAATATGGTACAATCAAGGATTTATTTATTCTTTATTTAAACTTTTCACGCTCAAAAAAGTACAAAGGTGGACGTAATACCTTAGGCATTGTCTACCAGTCAACCAAGGGTGGCAAAGAGATAAGATGGCAGGTGCTTTATTTGAGAGGAACAAAGAAAAAATTTCAAAAATATATTCTAATGCATTATAACTAAAATACGAGTAGGTACAACAGTACATAAATAAGTTACCAACTACATACACATACATACATATTTACTATAATATATACCTATATTATATATATAACTATATACGAATTCAATAGAGAGGTGTTGAGATGACTCTACTCTATTTATTTTGAAAATAATTCCGCAATTTCCGCGTAAATGCATACCGACTGGTGGCCGTCCTGATATCAAGAGGAAGCGCATTCCAAAGAATAATGGACTGAATATGAAAGGAAGAATAAACAAAGTCAAAAGTATGAGAAGGACAGAGTAGGAGAAGATTGTTAGAAACTCGCAGATTCAGTGTGTGAAGAACATAGATATTGGAAGTTGGACACGAGATAAGAAGGAGTGGGAGAGTACAGAAGGGAGAAAAGCGATTGCAAGGATTAAATTTCTTTCTAAGCTGTCTCTGAATGTTCCACCTCGACATTCCCGTTTGAGAAATCTTCTTCGTGATCCTAACGCTCGCACAGTTTACCGTACCAATTCTTATATAATTTGCTCAGTTAAAGTATTTAACTAAATTGGTAAGAATAAACACCCCTCAATCGATTTGTTTGCAAGCAGCTTAGCATCCATTACTACTGTTTTATCTAGACACTATAATATTGTTTCTGATACATTCTAACAGCGGTTGCGCATGCATCTTTGCGTATGCAGTAGGTACTTAATTTAAAGTTATACTTAGTGTTTACGAATATTTAATCAATTGCAAATTTTGTACAACAATAGTCTATTGCTAACTGTGTAGGCTTGTAAATGGCTCGTCGTCAATGACCTCACTGTTACCTCTGTATTCATAGCTGTAAGACACCCAAACACAATAAAAAACATAAAAAATAAAATGGGTTTCTATAACTTTCATAATTGCTAAGTGATATTTTAATATTATTCAGCAATTGAATGAAATTTAATACTTATTTATAGAACAATATAAACAGATTGGTATTTTTTTTTATCAATCTGCCTTTTCTCAACTATATATATTGGGATCGGCTTCGAGTCTAACCGGATGCAGCTGTACCATATTTACATACCAGTATTTTACATGGAGCCTATCTGACCTCCGCAACCCAGTAACTGGGTAATACGAGTACAACACCCCTTGGTAAGACTGGTTGTCAGACTTTCGGGCTTCTGACTACCCGTTTCTGTCAAAGATCCACGAATGATAGCCGGGACCAACGGCTTAACGTGCTTTCCGAAGCACGGAGGAGTCGCGGTATGTCAAGATGGTCACCCATCCACAGACCAACACTGGCAAGCGTAGCTTAAACTGATGGATCGACCCGTGCGGCGAGTAAAAAAATTCATGAACTACATTATCTATCTGCAAATTCACAGACGACTAATTTATCTATTTTCATTTCATATTTAAATGATACTACTATTTATTACTGGCCATTATCAACAATGTTCCGATAAAAACATAATTTAATTTCGTCAGTAAGCAATAGCTACTGTCACGAGAATTTTCAATTACTCGCGAATGGCTATTTATGATATAGGCTATAGATAGCACTCGTTACCTTTTTTGTAGAGGACTACACCGCATAAAAATACATTGCTTTGTTGTCAATATAAATGTATACCTATTTAGAAAAAAAACAAGGCCCCTTTACACAACGAAATTTAGTTACAATAATTTACAGCAACATTTATACTAAAAAATTCACCTGAATTTTTCATTATTGCATTCGAGAGAAAATTAAATTGCTTCATATAAATAAGCCCTTAAAATATGCAATATTTTTTCTAAAATATTGTCTTCAAATGTAAACTACAGTCTCGACTCAAAAGACCCATCTCTAGTTCTCTACCGCCACTTACAAAACTGCATTTTCTTACCGAGAAAAATACTTTTTCTTTCCGAGAAAAATACTTTTTCTTTCCGAGAAAAATACTTTTTCTTTCCGAGAAAAATACTTTTTCTTTCTTCGTAAAAAAATGAGATGTGTCACTGAAATGTTCTAATGGCTTGACGTTTCTTCGCACTCAGCTATCGACCGAAAACTCGGAATAAGTCCTTTTCTTCATTTAGTACATACTATGACAGTAAACGACTTCTTTTTAACGTGAACTAAATACGCTGGCTACCTGTAACTGAAAAAGGCTTGTTTTATTCATAATGCTCTACGCTTTTAATAATAATGAGCTATTTTAGGACGACAAAAAAAGTCCAATGGATTTTTTTATTTTGGATACCACGAAAACATAAAATATTTACAGCCAACCTAGCGCGCTGTCTATAATCATTTTTTCAAATCGTCTCTGCGTCCTACAAACTAAGACCCAACATATATTTCAAACATCATCAAAGACAGTATATAGTAACACAATCAATCACAATAACACAGCGATTCCTAATCCACCTGCTCGTAATACCGCTAAAAACGCCACTCAATCTGCTATTAAGATAAGTGTAATTAATCAAAGCGCTCATTTCAGTCAACAATATAACCGGCCCACGCGCACTCATGAGGAAACAACTAAGCCGCGCTCAACTTTACGTCCAGCCTATAAAGAAATGTGTTCTTGTTATATTTAATAGGCAATAACTCATTAATACGCCGCTAAAACGTTACAATTTTCTCTGCAAGAGATTGTGTTGAGACATTACAGAGGCAGTTAACTGCTACGAGCTATCATTTGAATGGGAAACCATTACGCGTTTATGTTTAATGATTATTTGAAGCTCCTCATAATTTTGCGCCATTTGTAATTCTACTGCTCGAATGTCTGGTCGTTAAGGATTGTTGCTGCGGTATAATTGTTTTGTATTTTTTCTCCCGTAGGTACCTATTCAGTGTGTCGGACAGTATAACGCAGCGATGAACGGGAAAATAAAAAGTTAATTAACGCTCACAAAGAATTATACTGGTGGTCAGAGTACGTCTCACTCGCTGTTTGCGCTCCCAACCGCACTCTCTCGTACAATGTTTTAGAAATCCGTGCGCGAATATTCATTCCCGTTCCGTACAATTAAAAAGAAACATGTATTTTTCACTCTTTATCGCAGTATCTTAGTTCGTCGGGAGGGAATTAAATCGAACGCTGTTAGCGATAATGTAGCAATTCGTCAGTGACTGCTTTAAATCCAACATGGAAGTGAACATCCGTTCGCAATTCCTTTAGCGCGGACAGAACAATAAGTAACGCTTAGTTCCACGTCCTCGCATAGAGCACAGACAGACTAGAACCGAACGCGATGTACTATCTTATTTGCTTCCAGCGACACATTGGCCGGGACGTTTGAGTGCGACATATTGGACGACAATTAATGGGAGTGGGAGCAGAAGAGTGGAGAGAATTAATGTCCATAGTTGGGTTTAAAGATTCTTTATTTATTCAAAAGAACATACATTGTTCACTTAGCGAATAAATACATAACTAAGGTAAGTGTAGTCCAGTAGTTTTGTTGTTTTTTTTTTTTTTTAAGCAGGTAGGTACGATGTCGCATTTTGTGTGCAAGACTAGCTTAATAGTTTTGTGTTGTTAGTGACGTACTGTTTGAGTTTAGCTTTAAATATATTATGAGAGGATGTGCTCCTTATATCTGCCGGTAAATTATTATAAAGTAGTACACCTTCGTATTTTATATTTCTCCTGCCATATTGCGTCCGCGGGGGGCGCGACTGTATTTGGTTGGGGTTTCTTTGGCTGTATTTGGATGTTTTTATGTTAAAGGATAATTGTGTGTGTATGGTTTTGTTAAGAATTTTTCTAATGAGAATGCAGGAATTGAATGTGTAAAGTTGATGAATGCTCATTAGTTTGGTATGTTTATATAGTTCGGATGTAGGTGTGTGATAATCGTAGTTGAATAAAAGTTTAATTATTTTATTTTGTGCTATTTGTAGATCTTTAATAGTCGATTTGGTGGCGCATCCCCAGATTTCGATAAGGTAATTTATGTGTGCGCGAACTAATGAGTTGTAAATATTGTAGCGGATTTTTTTTGGAATGTTATTAATGTACCCGCGCATTGATCCCATTAGCGATGTTATTTTTGTTTTTATGTAATGAATGTGTTCTTGAAAAGTGAGTTTGTTGTCTAACCTGAGTCCGAGATATTTTTCACAGTTACTTTTGATGATTTTAGTGTTGTTTATGTGTAAGGCTGGGTGGTCAGGATTTTTTTTATTTTTAGCTGAGAATATTATGTACGATGTTTTTGATGCGTTTATGGTGAGTAAATTAGAGCTAAACCAGTTGTATAATATGTCCAAATCTTTTTGCGCGTCAGCTACAATGTTGTTTATGTTTTTGCCGAAATAGAAAAGGCAAGTATCATCGGCGTACAAAGTTAGTTAGTTAGTTAAGCCTAAGTCTTTAATATTATTTATGTAAATAGCGAATAAAAGGGGGGATAGCAAAGATCCCTGGGGAACACCGAATTCTATGGGAGATGGTTTACTCATCGTGTTTCCTATTTTAACAATTTGTTTTCTATTTTCAAGGTATGAGGAGAGGATATTGTACATTTCTCCGGTGATGCCAATGCTTTTTAGTTTTAATAATAGGATTTTATGGGATACCGTGTCAAACGCCTTTTTTAAGTCAATAAAAATACCGAGTGCAATGTTTTTTTTGTCAATATTTGTTTTAATGGTGGTGACTAAATCAATTGTGGCGCATAAAGTGTTTGATTTGGGTCGGAAACCGAACTGCCGATCATAAATATAATTAATGTCGTTTAAGTATTTTTCTAGTCTAGTGTAAATTAAACGTTCAAAAATTTTTGATAGTACCGGTAATACCGATATGGGTCGATAATTTCCAGGATCTGTCTTTGTGCCGGATTTGTATATAGGGTTGACTTTTGCAATTTTGAGAGTATTTGGGAATGTACCATTCTTAAAACAGTCATTGATACAATTTGTTAGGTTGGCTGCTATTAGGTTTTTTATGCATTTAATAGTTTTGGTGGTGATGCCATCAATTCCTGAGCTACAACTGGGGTCCAAATTATCAATAATTTTTATGATTTCAGTGCTAGTACAAGGCGTTAAGGTATCTAATTGGTTAATTGTATTAGGGTCATTATTAATTGTGGTGTATGTTAGGTTATTGTGGAATTTGTGTGGTATTTGACTGGCTAGGAGCTTTCCTACGGACGCAAAAAAGTTGTTAAAAGTTTCGCATACCTCGATAGGGTCGCTAATGGTTTTGTTGTTTACGTTCAGCTTAGGTATGTTGCAGGCGGTGACCGGATTGTTATTAGATAGATAGTTGATTAAGGACCACATCTTCTTTGGATTTGATTTGCATTTAGAGAATTTGTTAAAAAAATATTGTCGTTTTTCTTTCTTCATAAAGTGTTGCACTTCGTTTCTCTTTGTTATAAAATCTGTTCTGAAGTCGTCATTGTTTTGATCATTTTTAGATTTCCTCCATAGTATATTTCGTTTGTCAATTTCCCTCGTAATTTTCCTGTTGATCCAATCGTCTCTGGGTAGGTTTAGGATTTTTGATTTCTTTTTTGTGTTTGATTTTACTTTATCCTGTATAAAGCTCTCTAGAGCATGGTAGTCGTTGTTTGTTGTTATGTAGTTGGCATTAGAGACATCTTTGTATAGATTTTTGTAGTCAATGGCTGTGTAGTGATGTATTTTTTTGGGTGGTCGTTGATATTTCTTTAGTTCCAGGTATATATGGTTGTGATCAGATAAGGATGATTCAATGACAGCCATGTGAAAGTTGTCTTTGGAGAGGTTTGAGCAGACATGGTCTAATATTGTCTTGGTGGTACTGGTAGTTCGGGTTGAATATTTTTTGTTTGTTTTGTTTAGTATTTTGTATCCAGTCTCTTTGATCATATTTGTGTAGGTTATCGTAGTCTTATCCGGTTTTAATAAGTCGAGGTTGAAGTCGCCGAAAACAATGCATCGTCGTTTCTGTCGGAGTTGTGAAGAATAGTACTCTATAAAGTTTTTGCAATTCGTATCTGGAGGTTTGTATATAATGCCGACGTTCAGCGCATATTTTTCAAGGAAAATCCAAAGATAATTGTTGCCATCAATGTAGTTTTGTTGGATATCTTTGTGTTCAAGGTCATTGTGGACGAAAATTGATACACCTCCGCCACGCCGATCAGTGCGGTAATTGTAATGATGAGTATAGTTTGGTATGTGTAGTGATGAACCTTCGGAGTCAGATTTAATCCATGTTTCACTTAATAAAATCAGGTGAAGTACGTGTGGTGTGCTTTTCAAGATGCATTGAAGTTCATCCATTTTCCCTTGATTTGATAGGCTTCGTATGTTGATATACAAGAATTTAAGGGCTTGCGCGTCGGTGTTAAGTTGAGAGTAATTGTCTATTGCTTGATATGTTGCTATGTTTGGGTTTGGACAGGTTATTGTTGAGGTTGCAGTGGATATTAGTTTTTTGGAGGTATGGTGTTCACGATTTTAGGTAGGCCTTTAATATATTTTATGATTATATTGGTTTCTCCCTTTTCTTGACGACGCTGTAGCTCTGTCCTTAAGTCGTTCAGGTATTTTTGTTGGTTGGGTGTTTGGTCTGAGAATATTTTTATATTTGACTTAGTGAGCTTGTCCTTATTACGTAGTATGTGTTGAGCTATTTCGCAGGATTCCAGGCTTATTTTGATGAGCCTATTTTTATCGGCATTGTATTTTCCGAGGCGCAGGCATTTGGTGATGTTAGGGCACTTATTGTCGCCGTAAATAGATTTAAATATTGTTTGTATTTGTTGCTTTTCGAGATATTCTTGATCTGCCTTGTTTGAGTCTAGTTCCAAAACTCCCGCTATAATTATATTTTTTTGTCGGTCGTGTCGTTCGCGCATTTCGTGAAGTAGTTCTTCTTGTTTGAGCATGGATGTCGGTTCTGCTTTTAGGGAAGACATTTGGGATTCGATTTGTTGTAGCTTTTGTTCGGTTATGTCACTTTTACATGCCAACTGTGATAAATCAGACTTTAATACTTGTTGCTCAGTTGTCAACTTATCCGCACGCTGATTAATGCTCGATAAGTCCGTTTTAAGATCACTCAAGTCTTGTCGTATTTGTGCCATATTGTCTGACTGAGTTTTTGCAAATTTTTCTAAGGAATCAAAGATATCCTTACGAAAATTGATTATTAAATCCGTGAATTGAGTATTCATGGTATTTATTTCTGTATGTATTTTGGTTATCTCCTCTTTGAATTCATGGTCAAGCTCAGGCCTTTTTCTTTTGCGTAAAGTAATAGATTGTAAATCGTCATTCTGGTCTAATTTACGTAAATCCGGGTACGACGACGATGTAGATGCAGCTACCGCCGTCGGCGTGTTCGTTTTTTCGCTAGGCGATCGTACCACATTCATTGTTGTGAGTAAGTAAAAAGATGCTATAATTGAATGTTACTTGCTTTCGTTACTGCAGCGGCACCAGTGTCGGAGAGTGCGAGCGGGATCAAAAATGTGGTTTGTCTCTTTTACCCGCGGGGGTGAAGAGCGCCGCTTGTTGACCACGCACCGCGTCGTTACCGTAGGAACTATGTGTACCTACAGTCCTTTTTTGCACAATAATTAGCACTATAATTGGCACTGTCACTTCTCAGTTTTAAGGTCCAAACTAGGGTGGTCGTTATTTGTATTTAATAAACTACTTTTTTACGAGAGTTTGGCACACGTCTGGTTGCGCTGGCTACTGGACGGCAATTTTTTTTTATTTCATTGTTAAGTTAAGTTAAGTTAAGGCGATAAAGTAAGGAAATTCTGAACCTTAGAACGTAAAACTTGAAGCGGTGAATAATTAAACAGATGTACACGAAAAACTTGGATTTGTAGGGTTGTTGCAAGATGTGAGTGCGGCGCCGAGTGGGTGCAGCGACCGCTCATAACTCATCGGAGCCGCCCTGCTGCCCGGCGCCCGCACCTCTCCTCCGTCGTGGAAGCAAAACACATATTTCTACGTCTGAGAGCAACCGGACTCCTTGGAACGGAACAACAGGAGCGGACACAGAAACATGAGTGGTGGAGTATAATAATGTGTCACGGTACATCTCGTGAGCTCACTGGGCTTCAGTAAATATAGTGCACATTACTGACTCGCACTACCAACGGGAATGTCGCCCGACGATAAGCTAATTGCAGTAATTATTTCTTCAACTGAGTAGGTACAACATAATATTTTTCATTTTAATTCTAAGTACACGGTAACTTTGACGACTTTAAATGTATTCAATGTACACCTTCATTGCTAGTCAAGAAAAGATTTTTAAAATATTATTATAATCTATCTTTATTTTTATGTTACACGACAGAGTAATAATAACATCTACAATTTTGTACCTTTTGGAACAAGATAATAAAATCAATTATCCTTTAAAAGTTTTATGAAAATCTATTACGATTACAGAATTCAGTAATTTGTTTCGGATCGAATAATTTGGAGCTTTCAGAAGAGATATCTATATTTTCGGAATTCTTATCTGTTCTATGAATGGTTTTTCTTCGAAGTTTTTTCTATCTGAAAGCTTTTAGTCCAATTAAAATCGTTATTCCAGCTAAAATCGCCTCCACCTCCCAATCGAATATAATCGACAAAGTCGCAAATGATCTGAAACGAGTGACGTGGCGTAACGTGTTCGTAGAACTATATGAGTCAGATAGTGATATATCATGAGCGCGCAGAGAAGCAAGGTGTGAACTGATGTAATTAATAATAGTGCCTAGGTGAGCATACACCAACACCGTCGCTAAGAAAATTTAATTAAAATGCCTTATTGTAAAAAAGAGCAGCGATGACGACTAAACGCTTTCAGCATATTTCTTGCAGGTTTAATAATAAATAAAGCTTTTAACGAGCACTTTTAGGTGAAATTTAAACGGTAACATGTAA
Source organism: Agrochola lota (assembly GCA_947364205.1). Lineage (NCBI taxonomy): Eukaryota > Metazoa > Arthropoda > Insecta > Lepidoptera > Noctuidae > Agrochola > Agrochola lota. Next base: position 9,112,954 of record OX376235.1, on the reverse strand, counting down.
AATGAACATAGGAAAGACAAGGGTTGATGCCAAAAGTTTTGTACAGTTTAATTTAGAAAATCTGTTGATAATGAATTCTACATATAGCTTTATTGCCGCAGCGGAGAGGAGAATACGTTAAGTGGCTACATTATGCAAAGCTGCGCGCGGTGACGGCAACGCGTGCGAGGCGACTGCGACGCGACGCAGCGAGCGGGGCGGGAGCGGGACGGTGGCAGCGCGGTCTGGCGTTAGCGCACTTTTGCTTCCACAGGGAACCCGCGTCGGCATTTTAAATTTCACTGCGATATCTGTCCTTTCGCAGTTGGAAAATTTAAAGTGCGTCCCGCGAAACAAACGCCAGTGGCACTCTGTCGCATTCCCCGAGATATCGCCGGATTTACTGGGTCGAAGGCTTTGTGGGGCTGAAATAAAACGGCCCGCGGAGAAATCCACCGCATGTTATTAGGAGAACGCTAGATTTATATCTTGTATTCAATTTGCGTGAGAGCTATTTGTTTGCGTCGGGGACGCGATGTCGTTACGACAAGCTTAACGCGATAACTTTGTTGTGATTAACGAATGATAACGAATCCATTACGGCTATTATGTGTATAATAAGACTAGGGACTTGCTGTTTAGTCTGGAATTTAGTAGACTCATTATCAAAGTAAGCACTCGGATCTGTTAACTAAGGAGTCAGTCGAAAAGCCTAGTACAGTAGCACTTTCTAGGTTACGTGTTTTAAGAGATAAGCTAAGTAAATAACTTTTTCAGCTATTATCCTTCATTAAATACTTTATTAAATCTAGTTTTTTAATATCAGCAAAAATAAAATACACAGTACCATAAAACTGTATCCGATTCGACCTCGAGTCTTCGACGTCACCTATCAACATTATCTCTAAATACTGCTTGCTGAACTTGCTTCATTATTCTTTTACGTGACACGAGAGAAAAAATGACGTGTCAGCGTGTTCGGAACACGGCGGTGAGAGCGACCGGCGAGACAATGGCACGGGGATCTGATATTATTAATGGGTAAATAAATATGAAATTCAATTTTATATTTCATCTCGACTGTAATAGTAGTAATGGCTTAGTCATGTTGCCTGCGCGGTCGTATGATATTGTGCAAAATATTGCACTGAAATAATATTCATTAACGGTTTCTTTTGTCTGGACGTTAATTAAACAATTTTTATTTTTCATTATATTTAGAAAAGAGAGTTCTTTAGACATGCATTGATTTGAATATAAGGCCACAACATTTGTGAGTAACATTTTTTTCTCATAAATATGTATAAATAGTAGATAGTTAATTGTCTCAGGCATGAATTTGCGGAAGTCCATTATAAAATACAATAGATGGCGTATATTTAGTAACCTTATCAGTTTAAATTTTCTTAAAGAGTTATAAAGAACCCTGTAAGAAATCTACACGTGTTTCACCTCTCATCAATGCGTCACTGCGTTCGGAGCTTGACGTGGCAACACGTCGTGTCCGGGTTGGCAACAAGTCAATCGTCATCATGAGGATGCCTCGTTGAGAGGTCGAAATAGTAATTCTTAAAATTATTATCGTGAAATTAATATCATCATGGTCGAAAACTGTAGCATTTATGACAAGAAATAATGTCATACTCACATTTAATAACGCTTAGCAAATGAGTCGGTGGTCGCTGTATGCTGTATGCAGTCCAGAGGAGATGGCTGCTTATATTCAAGATTGAACCCACGGAGTAAGGCAGAATCTGCTCCGTGTAAAGCCAGAAACTGACCAGAACTTGAAACAGCCTCATTAGCATCCAAAGAAAACTGTGTGACTTGTACAGAAAATCAGATTCAATAATATACGCATATAACACAGAAGTTTAAAACTTTGAGTAAAGGTCCAAACTTAATAGGGTAATTCCTTTTACACAGAAAATATTATTGGTACAATTCCTAAACTGTTCCTACCACAATTTAAATGGACCTGAAATAAGCTAAAACGTTTAAGAAAACATTTAACATAAATAATGTGTCTATAATTTAAATGTAAACAATAATCTATGGAACATCTCTAGGAACATTCTCCCCTATCAAGACACAATGAGTGTTATAATAGAACATTAGTGCTGCGTAACGACGGGTCGGGGGAGAGTCGGGAACTGTGCACCGACCAGGGGAAGTCTGTTTCCTCACAGATATCGCCAGTTTCGGGGTCGCCCAACGACTTATTAATTTAATACGATATCGTTTATGTGAGGGGGAAAATATGGCTCAGAATGAATCGGTGTATTCATTCCTTTGAGATAATTGTATTCAATGTTACTTGTTAACCAAACGGAGCCTACACAATGTATGAGGAAATTCAGAAATGTAAGCAGATTTCAGTTTGCAGATTCAATATAAACTGCTCTCTTTAAATACGGCTTCAGATTCTTTTTCTCTCTAATGTCACACATATATTTGCATTGGAACGTTACTATTACCATAATGTAAACAAACCAAAAGTGCTTCGTACGAGAAAGACTAATGTGCATACCGTACTTTATTGGAAGTAGCATCACAGAGCGCGTCGAATCACTGGCATAAATCCTTTTCCGTCTGGAAAAATACAAAGAATTAAAATACAGTGAGGATTTCTTAAAAAATAAAGCAATAAAGCGGAGGCTCGAACGCGTCGATGTACATGACAGTATATGACAGGCGTGCTATTTTGCGATCAAGAGGGCGTCATTCCCCGCATCTTTTCCGCGTCATTTGCGCGGGTCGCACGCCAACGCGCCGCTCCCGCCCGCCGCCGTCCCGCCAACGCCCCGCCGCCGAGACGCTTCACACTCATGGATAAGAAACGCTCCTAATATATGTCAGTGGCGGACCGTTAATGCGTTCTCGCCTCACTGGAGACTCAGCACCAATTTATGCCGGCGACGCTTTTTCTTATCGAAATGTTATTACCTAATTCAGCATTTTCACAGTGTATTAAGTTTACCTTTCATATTTTTATCAGCGCACCCACATAAAACTGAACTGGGTTAATTACACATATTTAAGCAATCTTGTCGTCGTTTTTGGTTATACATACCTAATATTTTATCTAAAACAGGGATCACATCAGATCTAAACTGCAGTTTCGTCTGTAGGGATAGAGTGAATGGAGTAGGTTTTATGAAAGTGAGACATAATTAATGTTTCAAATAAAAATGCAGTTCGTAGAAAACACTATAATTTAAAATAACCGCAACCTCAAACTAACCGACATCATGAAACAAATTATCCACCATTCCAACTACCCATCGGAGTGGCACATCAGAATAAATGTGAACACATTTGCCCGCAGCATCTAATCCGCGACTCAACTCAAGCTGAAAATAATTTCATCGCATAGTGCAGAGCGGGGCATAAATAATTCCTTTCGGTGTCACGGTAAAAGGGCGCAGCAATCGTTAGGTGCTCACATCAGTTCCGCGTCATTTACCGCGCCGCGCCGCGACCCGCGCGTCCCGAGCCGCGTTTACACATGCCACTCGAGCCAGCGGTGAGCGAGTCAGTGCGAAGGTCGTTAGTGCGCCCCACCACCTCCAAGCGACTTATTGGAAAGAAAATTGTGCTGACTGATATCTTCGACTTTTATCTCGTTTGTGAATGCTTGTTATGATTTTGTTAAATAAATCTAAGCTTATTGTCGAAAATTTCTTTGTCGAGATTTTACTGGCTTGAGTTTATAACGTTTTTGTCAAAAAGATTTAAAATCTGTAAGTAGCAATTGGCTAATAATAATATGTAACACAGCTTTTCTTTACATAAAAATACATTTCGTTTATTGCCACTATTTTCATATCTCAAAAATTGTTTTATTCCTCTCACTTATGCCGAAACTAAAAGAAATCTGGGGACCAGACAGCCACAAAATAAGAAAGAGTAATAGTTAAAATAGTGAATTTTCAAGTTTTATAATAAAACGATTGAAACGAAAAGATAAGCATAAATCAATCCCGCACCTACACCTCAAGAAAAGATATAAAATTAATAGTACGTAGAGATTGTAATGTGTTTTGAAACACTTTCGCTCCAGCTGACCGCGTTCACCGCTGCTTCAGGCCCGATAGTGTTGGCAACACTACCCTCCTGAATATTGCATGCGTTAAACTTGTTCAGCGTGCAAAATGAGGCCGAAATACCCCTCGCTTAGTCTCAACGATTATTTTAAAAGCTTTCTCACTTTAAAAAACACAATTAACAAAATGAAAATTATATTTTAGTGAATCAAATTACTCAACTAAGCGAAATAAATTAAATGTACAAGTTCAAGTCCGAATTCTATGCCAGACTATCTTAAAAAAAACCCTCACAATATTCACCCGAATCGCTTTATTTCACAAGATAAAGCCTCTGAAATGATACCACGTCATGCTTGCGGGCTCAAACAAATGGCTGAAAAATCCTTCTCATTTTTGCTTTCTGCACTGCAAATAACTTCTAGAGCTTCTAGAAACATAAATACGTCGACGAAATTAAATTTTTCTTCATTAGTCTTCAGGGAAATTGAGAGAACCTTCGTCGTCGTTGAGTGAAATGTATTAGAAGTTTGTATTCATAGACTATGCTATACATGCCATTAACCCACGCTATACTTAGAAGGAAGGTTGTAAATAAGTGGCTCAATAATATGTAGCCTGCAATGTAAATAAGCGTATTTAACAAGACCCAACGGAGACATGCATGTTGTTACCGCACAAGAAACAGCGAGCCATAACTCTTGCGAAACAGAACCAAATTAGTGCACTATCACACGAGCAAAAAGCGTGTTAAAGTGCGGACTATTTAAAATATTTTAGGTGACGACGCGCGACGCAAAGCGCGCTAAATAAAGCCAGTGTCGCAATAACTCGCCGTGCACCGGTTTGTTTGTTCTGCTTTAAGTTTAAATGCGCTCTTGACATAATCCCGGGACAAAGGGGCCTGTGCTCATCTGCCCACAATGGGTGCAGCTATTAATTATTTGCCGACAAAAGCCGAGGCGTGAGAACGCGCCGACTCGGAACGATCATCTTCGCGATCACACAAACGACCTAGTGAATATTATGTTATGGGTTATGAACAATCTCACGCGTAATGTCCGCTATTATGGGCCACTAGATAACTTCGCACATGTAGGAATGTTGTGGGTATTGTGTGCTCAATTGTGAATGTTTATTTATGAGAAAGTTAGATAGTGGAAAAGCTTATACCTAATATTTTTTTCAAGACAATAGCTGTAATAATAATATCGGTCCGTATCTCAATCAGCTTTTAATGTTCCCACTGCTGGGGCACAGGCTCTCGGTGAGTGGGCTGTAATCCACCACGCGGGCCCAGTGCGTGTTGGTAGATGTCACATGTCTTCGAATTTTTGGTTCTAGGACGCGACTCGTAAGTCGCGCCCGTTACAACTGGGACACCACTGCTATATATATCGGTCAGTATAAAATAATTATTTTATGATGTTTGATAGCAGAATACGTAACCAATACGTTTCCGTCAACTGCTACAGCCGCGTAGCCGCTGCTTCGTCGCAGCATGTTGGCGCAGCTACGTCGGCACAGCTACGTCGGCACAGCTACGTCCGCTACGTCGTAGACCCTGCGTAGAGTCTTGAGATATCCATAAAATCTAACATCAACCAACTAAACTATTTACTGAATAGGAGCTATTTATTAACCTAACGGGTGACCAGAACATTCAGATTGAATATGCTGTTCAATTTCAGTTATACACAGTTTTGTAAAAAATAAAAATAAAGTGCTCGCTGTGAACGCTATGTGGAGCGTATCCGGTTGACCGGAACAACCTCTGCACAGTGCTGCAACGTTCTATTTTGCACCCCTGTTTTATGAATTTCAGTTCTAAAACAATTACAGTCATCCTACAGACTTTTCAAAAATTATAAAACTTAAAAATTAACTTAGTCACTAATATAAAAATCCAAATTTATCTTGACGATATTATTGTGTACTCATAATTACCGATTTACAATAAATATAAACATAAAAATGTGACAACTCATGTCATTTAACCCTTGAATTGGCAGCGTGACCCAGGAAAGACATTCACTTTGAAAAAATCTGTTAAAGATGTTTTATTCATTTTAATGGGTAGCAATGATTGTTCATTTTGCCAGATAAAATATTAGAAAGTGATAACATCGTTTCTTTTCTGTCAAATTCAAAATGTCTTCGAAGCGGAATGGCGTACCTATGAGACACAGGTAAGTTTTTTAAGTTTTTCTTAAGTTTTTTGGTTGGGACTTGTTATATTTAGGCTTTGCATTGCATAAGGACATCATTAATAATATCACTAAATCGTAACTATACGACATAATCACGTAATCATAATTTTATTAGTTAAAAACTTTGTAAGTACTCCGTAAATGCCGTTGCCAAGTAAGTAGTAAAGAACACAAAATAGACTTCGGTGTTCACGAAGTACAAATGCCAAGTACGCAACAAAATGCATACCTTACGGTTTTTTTTTAATTTTTTTTATCAAAAATTAAAAGCGGTTGAGGTGTGAACTGTATGTTGTACAGCATTTTTTTATTCTTTTTCTACTATTCTTAAATCTGAGGCTATTGCATAAGATGTTAGTTTTGGACCCAAAGAAAAACATCGCATGTTGCGATCAAAGTTCCAGTTCTCAAATTCAAAATCAAATCTTTATTGCATATCACATATGTTTACAAGGTCTTAATAATAATAATAAAGTTCACATGGACAACAATTTCATAAAATATGAGTAGCAGTATCATTAAGAAATCTAATTAAATAACATTTTATAATATCACATTTAAATATGTGATATACGTCTTTGCAAATTATACCTCTTGAAATCATGAGAAAGAATTTATTCATTTCAAATAAATGAAATCACACAAATTAAATGTAACAATCCATAACACAAATAGGTACGTAGTAATTATAAAAATAAAATTAAAAAAATAATTATGACATTTCGATATTATTTTTTAATCGTAGTTCTAATGACGAACCACTTATACTTCTACTATCGCCACCTATGCTCAGCTCTGACCCTCCTCTAGACTTTACATTATGAAAGGCTGAACATTCTGGAGTAAGACCATAACTACTCCGATAGCAACCATAACGACTCTGATAGCAACATTCAACAAAAGAGCGGTCACTCTGATAATGCATTTGAATCTAACCTGCATGATGTACCACTAATACCAACACTTCAAGAGGTTTTCCCATCCACGTCAGCAAATTAATGCGATGCCATACCCACATTGAATTCTATTCCATCTGTAGAACATCTTCAGTTACCGTGTCCTAGCATGTTAAAAGCTTTGCCAATCACTAGATCTAAGCGCAAGAACCCTATCGAAGTAGCTAAAATCGTAAAGAATTTTTAACTTAATTACAGCTGAAAAAGACAAAACCTATCATTAAATGATCAGTGGAAATGAATTTTCTAGAGTCATCGAATAACTAATCACGTTGTAGGTTTTGCAAAGAGCTGCCCGCTCACAAAAGTCTTTTGCGTGAAGTGCAACTATGTCTTTGTGTTTTGTGGTAATAGAAACTAATATAAGAAGCTGTTTCCTCTAAATTTCACTTTAAATAATATTATTTCTATAAGGATTATACGTAATAACCTTTTCTTTTAAACTAAGATGTGTTTTATTGGTATCTTCACACCGTACTCCACGTAGTACAAACATTCGAAGATGTATAGTTTACATTATAGTGGCAACGTAATCCCTGAAGTACATACATTTTCGCGAAAACTGTAAAATATAGATTTATTTTAGTTTTTTTTTCTGTCTCCTGGGATTATAATAAACCGGGAAATATAACAAAAACACAGTTTTTAGACTTAAAATCCTTTGCCAATTTAAGGGCTGTAGTTTCAAAAAACGGCATATCCTAACTAAACATATATACTAATCCTAACTATTATTAATATTATAAATGCGAAAGTGAGTTTGTTTGTTACACTTTCACACTAAAAAGGCTGAACAGATTTGGATGAAATTTGGCACATGGAAAGACCATAACCTGGATTGTCATCAGGATACTTTTTATCCCGACATTCCCACGGGATCTTGAGATGACGAGATAATTTTGTAGCTGAAGTCATTTTTTATAGAGGTGGGGTTAATTTGTTATTTTTATTAAAATTTCGTTTATTTTCCGCTTAGGACGTAAGCCCCATTTCGCAGGAAGTAATTTTTCAATGATTTTTTAACATCAAAAGTAAGAGAGGCATTTATGTAACGGACTTGTGATTATAAATTGAAACGTTCAGGTGGATTTAGATGGTTCTTAAATTAATAATCATTGACATTAAATAACGTCACAAGGGAGGGTGAGGGAAATAATGACCCTCTAACCCTCTAGTCCTTTTTTTTAATACAAAATTCAAAAGTCATTTATTCAAACTAGGCTGAGAATCAGCACTTTTCGAACGTCAAAATAACATAAGACAGTCCCCCAAAACGCCCACCCTTCACCACTTCCTAGTGCGTTAGCTGGGAAAAAGAAGTGGCGCAACAAACTCCCCAGCAGCACTGCTGCCTGTTCAGTTAGAAAAAAAAAACTATATAATAGTATGCAAAATAAATTACATTACACAACACAAAACATAATTTAAATTATTAGCCATATGTCAGCTAGCACACGCCAATATACCAACGAAAATCAAACCAAACGTAAACAGTAGTTGAAGCTTGTCTATCTTAAAATGCAAATGTGTGTCTGTAGTGTATCTAGACTTACAAGACAAACAAATATCTTGTGAAAATAAAAGAGTTAACACCGTAAAGCTTTCATTTAAATGTATAACTAGATTTGGTAAATGTAATCCTTCACACAATGGACTAGCTAGGACAAAGAAGAAAGGCAAACATTTATGGTAACTATCTTATAAGTTTACGTTAGTAAGTTTAGGTTAGTGTTTCGCAATCAACAGGTTTTAACAAATAAATTGCACAAGACATCTTTTAAATACCTGTCACTGAAGACCTCCAAAGATAGAAAATTTTATTAGAGGTTGGAAGGTCTCACTGTTAAAATGAATGAGATGTTTAGATGTTACTTATTCAAACAAGGTACATAGTTAAAGAGACTGGAGTTTTTGAAAGTGTTACTAAATGTCAGTAGGTTCGTATGTACAAAAAAAATTGGCACTCTTCAAAGTCAGATCAAACTCAAACATAGGAATAGTTTTTGCAACACAATTTCCAAAACAAGATTCTCACAGCCAATTGTAAAACTGAAGTCCGACATATACCTGCATCAGATACCGGGAGACGGACGGAATCGACGGGAAACATCGGACGATCTAAATTCTATGCAAATAGTACCAAATATCGGTACCAATGTGTACACCTAGCGACTATAGCCACGTAGTCGCTAGGTGTACACATTGGTACCGATAACTTAAAAAAAAAACAAATAACTTAAAATCGTGTTATGAGTGTGTGTGTGAATTCTTATAAGTAACAGCTATTGGAGTAAAAAGTGTCCCAATCCAGGTTATGGTATACCTATGTTACAAATTAGGATACTTTTTATCCCGATATTCCCACGAGATTGAAACTTATGAGGGTGAAACCGCTGTGCGTAGCTGTTACCTACATGAATTCACACACACTCATATCACGTTTTTTCTCTTCAATAGAAGGGTAAGTAAAATACATCAGAACCAGACTGATTGGGTGCTAAAAGAGCACCAGCTCACTCCATAAAAACGTAAACCAATCAATCTGACCTTCCGTCATCCAATCTGACGACCACCTGCAAACACTTTCATCTCCAACTCATCACGAAGTACTATAAAGTTAAATTAATCAATCAAGACACTTTATGACGGCCGTACAAACCCTCGCCACTTTATAAGTGTCCCTCCAAGATTTCATTACTCACTATCGAAGCGCAGTATAAATTCCGATAGGATTCAATTAGTTGTTCTTACCTACCGGCGGCGGCGCGGCGTGGCGCCACCTACACAGATGTTGAGAGAAATGTCTCTGTACTTTTGTATTGATATAGTAACTTTAAGGAAAGTCAGTCGTGGTGTGGGTGACACGATCCGGAAGATATGGTTTGAAAGAAATTTCCTAGGCGTATTGTAAAAATAGTTTCTATAACAATAAAAATAAACTTATCCGACCGACCGACCAAATGCTTTTTTAAAATACTGCAACAAAGCATCGCGGCTGTATTAAAGGAATAACAATAGAATACATTATAGATTGCCATTGAGAGCAGAACTTAATAACCACAAGAAATGAACGTATACATTTATGTGTTTTCAGACCGTGAACTAAAGAGGGTACATTAAACTTTGATTGACTTTTCATAGTCGGAGGCAACGTAAGAGTGCTGTTAAGTTTAGTGGTGCCACAAATCGCCAGCTCATTGCCGGCGCAGAACGCCCATACAGATGGACATAAACCTGCGCCATACAACTCCAGCTTCCCCTGTACGTTAAACCCCAGTTTTATCATTCGTTCAGTGAAGTACGTACCTCGGAAGCGAAAAAGTATTTCGTGCTCAGGATAATGAATGGTTTTATCTTAAACAGATCACCTATTCTAACACGTGGGCTAAGGTAGAAGAAAAATAAAATGTCGGGTCAAAGGGATCGATTTTCCGCAGACTCTCATTACATTGTAAGCGACCGTATAAATCCCTTCAGAATTCCGAAATTCTTTGGAAGGATTACATTTACCAAATCTAGGTATACATTTAAATAAAAGTTTTACGGTATTAACTCTTTTATATTTACAAGATATTTGTTTGTCTTGTAAGTCTAGATGCACTACAGACACACATTTGCCTTTTAAGAGAGACAAGCTTCAACGGCTAAAAGAGGTCCATTATTTCCCCCACCCTCCATTGTGACGTTATTTAATGTAAATGATTATTAATTTAAGAAAAGATAGTAAAAATTATTTAATATTCATCAAGTTAAATACATAAAGCTTTCCAATTACGTCATATTTAAAAAATAATATAAATATACATATATTTGTTACAAAAGGACACTTAGGCGTCGAAGTATTCGTCCGCATCGCTGTCATCCGGAAACGTGCCCAGAAGACTGGCAGCATTGCCACGTTGAATGGCAATGCTAATTCTTTGGCCAAAGAACAAGCCAGCCCTCTGGTCGCGTGAAGTGTCGACCAGTCGGCGAGAAATTTCCTTAAAAAGGACACGCGCACTCGGACCCCATGGCCCGAGCGTTTCGACCCCAAACGGTTCAAAACTGTAGTTACCCATGAGGTTACAGTATTTGCGCCGCTTGAGGGTCTCAGCAGCCGCTGCAGCGGCGCCAGCACAGCCCGCCGTGCTAGGAACATGAGATGGTGCAAGGGTGTCGACACAGGTTGCGTCCCACACCAGAGGCCTACCCACCTTCCAAGGCAACAACGTCATGCCGTCTGGTCTCTTCCCATCGTCACGTACCAAGCCGTTTGGTTCTAATACCGCTGGTACGCCGGCGGTGACAAGGGCTCGACGAATAATATCGTTGATGCTGGCGTGCCGTGCAATGCGACCTGCGCTCCTGTAACAGGACAGGCCATGGTGTCCGAGACTGTCTACAGCTTCACCGCAGAGACACCGATGCGGTGTAACACAAGGTGCGCCCAAGCGGAGACACGTAGCGAGCCGAAACGATGAGTCATCCATCATGGTGCCTATGGTGGATGACGGGAGCGCTTGAAGCCACAAACCTGACTCCCATTCTCCCACAGCTAGCAGACGAGCACGCTCAGCAGTATTAGGTGACGTGTTTACCAGGGATTTCCGTATAATACTGCAGAGCGGCACGTCCCACCGTTTCTGGGAGGACGGGTTATCAGGCAAATCCGTATTGGGACAAGCCATTTTCCAAGCGTTCAACGCATCGGTCAAACACGGTACCTCAAAATCGACCAGTGAGGAAGATAAAATGTTCCTGGTTAATTTATCGGTACTGTGGACCGAGGAGAGGAAGGCCGGTAAACTTATACTTGAAATTTTGCGGACACCAAGACCACCCAGGCGGATGGGAAGTGTGGCTTGCTGCCACGCTCGGTCGTCCAGGGCCACATTTAGGATTGAGGTTAATGTATTTCTAATAATTTGGTCCACTTTTTCTAAAAGTTGTGGATGCATCCACAGATGGGAGGAACGAAGGCTATACGTGAATTTTGGTCCAAAGCAACAGTATCGAATGAGTGTGAAGGCCGAATGAATATTAATTTTGAAAAGTCTTTCCGAGACATCGTTAAAATTTTGTATTTTTTGCTCAATAAACGTTGGAAAGGATTCGTCAAAGATTGGGGACCCCAGGAGGTGCAGAGAGTTTCTTTCTGTAATTTTGATGTTTGGTGCTATAGTATTAAATTTTGCTATGGTAGTATTTCTGTCAGTGGTTTGGGGAAGATAAATTTCGCATTTTGATAGGTTAAGGTCTAGGCCAATGGAACTGAATTTTTCTTTTAAAAATGTTAAATCTTTTAGGACTGTGTCTACATCACCTCCTAGGGTTCCGTCATCCAAATACCATACGTTGAATTCCGAATTTAGTTGTCGAATAATTGGATTTATAGCCAAACTAAAAATGGCTGGCCCAAGGGGGTCACCCTGTTGACATCCGACGGCTGATTCCAAAAGGTTGTCTTTATAAAGTAATTTAGAGTGGTGCCTGTAGCATTGATAAAGAAAACTGTAAATTTTGGGTATTTCTTTTTGAACTTCTGTCAACAAGGTGTCCCTGTTTACGGAATTGAAAGCGTTCTTAATGTCAACCTTTAGGATGACCTCACCTTTACCGCTATTGAGATAAGTGGATAATGCGTGTACCGCAGCCTCACAGCCCCCTTTAGACCCGAAGCCTAGCTGTAGGGGCTGGAATTTGCTGGCCAGTGTTTCGCTGTAGAAAGCGCAGCAAATTTTGGCTGCGGTACGACGGTAAGTGGACCCTACGGCAATGGGACGAATGCCGCCATCCTTCTTGTGCAGGGCACATAGGTTTGCCCCATACAAAATATCAATGACGGCTTCGTTCACATTGCCGGAGAGCATGAGATTGATGAGGGCCGTCAGCTCCTTCAAAAGGGACTCACCAGCCTCCCCGGCGCCTGAACACATTAAGTCCTTCAGATGTTGGGGTGTCAGGCCGTCGAGGCCGCCGGCGGAGCCACTTCGAAAGGAGCACACGGCCGCACGTACTTGTTGAGCTGTAATTTCAAGTGAGTTGGATTCCGGATCGGGTGGGTCAGGGAAGGAGAGGTCATCCGCCGGGGCAGGGTGCTTGCTCCTCAGAGCTGTAAGTGTCTCTGGGGAGTACGGCGCAACCACATCGCTACTAAAGATGATCCTAGCTGCACCTCTGATATCACCCTCCCCTAGTTTAGACTCCACATAGTGCAATAAACCTCTTTGGGGGAGGCGTGCTGTTAATTTTGGGTCAAAACTTTGGGCCGAAATGTTACAGTTATCCTTTATTTGTGCTGTTAATGTTTTTTTATTAGCCAAATTTTTTTGCACATGTAGAATTCTAAACGGGAAGGTGAGCAATTGCTCCCAAGCACTTTGGGAGTTCTCTCTGGTGGCGAGACGGATACAGCGCGCTAAACATGAAGCCACGGACGGTCTCGCGCCACGAGGAACTCTCTTTAAAACAGGAGTTGAATTTTTCAATTTTGCCAGTGTTTTCCAGAAGGGTTGAGCGGGTGAATTAGGTGTTAGGGAAGGGGATATTGTCGGGCAGGATGAAGGTACATTGTGGGGTTTGTGTTTCTTACCCAAATGTACCTTCAAGCCTCGCTCACCTTTAAAAAACCGTGCTTGGGGACAATGCGGGCATCTCACTAAGGCATTCAGCGATGTGGCAGGTTGACTGGCGCTTCGTACGGCGTCACTACTGTCGTCATTGTTTAACATAAATAAAAAAAAACAAAAACTACTTACACAATTTTCCTTATAAATAGAACACCATTAAACTATACCATCTAAATGAAATAACAAATATGACATATAAAAAGGAAAGCTTGACTTCTGCACGATGACAGCGGCGCAGTCGCGCTGGCGGTCTGAGGCGCCGCGCCGCCGCTGTATGTCAATGTGGCGCAGCCCTGGCAACCGTTGCTGTGAGACAGCGTCGTTTTGCACTTGGAGTTATATTCAAAGAGTAAAGTAATATTGGACTAATTCAAAGAGTAAAGTAACTAGACTAATTTCTCAGCTGCAAAACACTTAAAAACGTCTTGATAGAAGCGGAAAGAGCTCAACGTGTTACACTTAAGGTTGCTGCTGGCCTTCTCTTCCGCTTTCCTACAGTCGACTTGTACAAAAAGGGGGATGCACTGTCTATAAGACAAACTTTCGATCTGCACACAGTCCTCAGAAAGCACTCGCAGCTAGTTTACGACTCGGATCTATGTGCCACCATCATTTATTGCTTTGGTATTTTACAATCAAAATTTTTGGTCAAGAAATAAATTAAATTAATAAAACAAATATTACACACATTATTTCTTTGACATGACATTGGTTTCATTTCATTCCGGTTGGTTCTTAAATTAATAATCAAAACATTTCAATTCATAATCACAAGTCAGTTACATAAATGTCTTACTTTTGATGTTACAAAATCATCAAAAAATTACTTCCTCCGAAATGGGGCTTACGTCCTAAGCGGAAAATAAACGAAATTTTAATAAAAATAACAAATTAACCTTACCTCTATAAAAAATAACGTCAGCTACAAAATTATCTCGTCGTCTCAAGCAAGTTAAACTAACAAGAAACGAGAAAGGAAATCATCTAAATTAGATTGAATGTTATAGGCCAATTTTCAATTTAAAAGCCGCGGGAGATTTTATTACCTCACTGAATAACGTTTATTTTATTACAGGTACATTTTCTACCGTCGCCAGTTTTCCCTTTGCTGTGTTTATTAATCTGGAACTAAATAATTTGGGACTAAAATTTTTGGTGAACTAATTATGCCGCTGACTGTGATAAACTGAGATTAGTAGCGGTGTTCTGGAGTTAGAACCGACGATTGCGCTGAATTGGAGGCCGAATGTTTACAGCCCCTGTAAAATGTACGTAACCTGAATTTTAGGCACAGCGATAGCGGAGTTTCACGACAAATTGAAAACTACTAAGTCACAAATGTAAAGGTAGATAAACTGTAGAGATTTTTACAGGTGAAGAGGTGAAGACCTCATGTCGTTTATATGAGATACTGTGACCGAGTGAAGTATATAAAGAGACTACTTTTTTCTATATGTTTGAAGCTATGATTTACTAGTCATCTAAGCTTCAATCACTGTTAACATCGTTTAATTACCCAATCAAGTTCTATTCACTTTTACGACGCAAAAAATCGGTGCGACGACACTATAAAACAGAGTGCCGATGTCATTCCGATACAACCGACCAATTAACATAAATACAACTGTGCAGAGTTCCCGTAATGCCGTAAAAACTTAACCGGCTCCCGATTGGTGGGCTCCGGGCAAGCTGGGGCAAGTTAGTCCAAGCCAGGCCAAGTTGAGCCAAGTTGGTTTCTTTCCACAACTCCACCTGGTTGTAATCTTTAATAGAGTTCTCTAACTTCATAATACTTTGCCTAGCGACTGAAACTATTAATTTTCTTTTCGCAGCCGGAAAAATGTCTAAGTGTGACTTTCAGCCGAAGTTAAATTAACTTGCTGAAGTGAGGATTCCGTATTGTGGAGACAAAGCTATAATTAATTATAATTGAGAAGTCATTTAAGCCTATTCATGTAATGAAAAGAAGAATTTGTGAGCCACAATGCACTAATCTCGGGCCACAAATGCAAAAGCCTAAAAACAAAAATATCTAGCATATGTATGAGTCCCACAAAATATGAAAATCCAGTTTCCATTTCTGGAAAAATCTGCCTCCATTTCGAAATGTTTACACGCCTAAATCTACTAAAAATAAAAACAAGCTCTCTCAGATAGCACTTTCGCGGTTCTGCGCCCTTCGCATGTAGGTCATATCGCCAGGCCACCTGCCCTCCAGCTATTTGAGCTAGGCAAAAATATAAACGTGCACTTTTTCCACTTCCACCAACAAACATGGTGGTATTTTTCAAGTTCATGTGAGCTCATAACAGCTGAATTGTCAGTTATTTTCAAAAGCTGTTGAACAACAGAAAATTAATATTCATAAGCTCGGCGCTGCCTAAGTGTGAGAGCTCGTAACACTTTATTTTACGACGTAATAATATTTTGTCCACGACATCATAACCAATTTATTATTTGTAACAGAATGGCTACAAACTTTCGCTATTACGCGTAGTTGACATCTCTTTATACCATTGGCCCAAATTGTATCCCCGAAACACGGAATATTTCGTCGGAATTCTGCTTATTGGAAATAAATCTTGGATGAAATGGGATCATACCTATTCTAAGGTAGCCTCGCGTATAGCTAAACGTTCTCAAAACACACCTGTCGATCCGAAGCTCAAAATATTTACGCATTTTACGATTACAGTTGTCATCGTCGTAAAGAGACTAACTAAGAATAAGCTGGTTACACTTTATCAGTTTACGGGAGATGTAGAAGCAACAAGTTTAATAAACTTAATTTAAATGCAGTAGCTGTAACTCGGATATTCAAATCCTTTCACAAGGAGGAATCTACATAAATCTGCTTACATTTATATGCGTTTATTAATCATGACAAAAGGACAATGATACTGTGATATAAGGACGGATAAATGTGTATCATAGCGGCGAAATACCGTGTGTTAATGTTTATAAACACCGATGGTAACATGTGATAATTATTGTTGAACTTCTGATTCTTCTAAGCGTAGAATCGATGGCAAAAAGTTTAAACATGTTTGGCCGAAAATTCGATCTCCGCTCACTGACGCAGTCATAAAATCATCAAGTGCACAGGTGACAGGGCGGCGCAAGATGGAAGGTTCTATGTTGAACTGAAAACAATTTACCTATATATAGCGTTCATTATTCTTCTTCATTATTATTCCCTTTGATATACCTATATCTTAGCTACAAAGTTCAGTTAAGTCCTGAACTTATAACTAATATGTCATCATAAGTAAAGACACTGATATAAATGCTGTAGGTACATCTTGTTTCTGACCGACAAACAAGTTATACCAGGCTAGGCGCACTCCATATTTTAGGTATGGAGCTACAAGTACTCATGGGCTCAACTTGTCGGGCCAATTCAGTGGGCGTAACGTAGTCAGAAAATATAAGAGTTAAGCGATACAAAGAGTGGCAACTTCTAGGTGAATGTAACTTTAGGTAATTAACGCTGTGCGACCTGAACTACACTGTATTGTGTCGTAGCAAGAGTCGCTATTTATTTGAATGATTTTGCGGTGTGAATCTTCTGTACATGTACTATTAAGTATTCTATGTATGTAACTGCTTTGCTTTTTAATTATATGGCTGAAAATGGCCTCTGAGCAGCAAAACACTTCGCCGTAGACACCTGCAATGAAGAAATAACTTGTAATTACATTTTCAAAACATGCAATAATGTAAAAAGCGCCATAAATAAATATAATGGTTGTATTAATATAGTTGAGCATACCTGCAATGATTCGTGACTCGTGACTAATAAGTGCGACACACGTTTCTAGGTTTTATTTCTTCTTACTTTAATTACAGACTTTAAAGAAATTAACTACCTAACATACGTTTCAATACGAAATAACAACGATAAACTTACAGGCTGACCTTTTAAACGAGGGAAATTATTGGAGGACAGTTTTCAGTATGTTTTATTACTTACACATTCGATTCTCATCTTGTTTCCTTAATAGATTTGAACTTTATGATTCACTGTTTTGTCTGTGGTAAAATTACTGTATCAGTTTTCGCATTTTTGTCAGTTAGATGTCCGGATATATTATACTCATATATGAATACTAACATACTAATACACTAATACTAATATACTAATAATAATATACTAATAATAATATACTAATACTAGTATACTAATATACTAATTACTAATAATATCATAAAGAGGTAAAATTTGTGTGTTTGAAAGTTTATATGTCTGGTAATCTCCGAAACTACCAGTCAGATTTCAAAATTTCCTTTTGCATTGGATAGCCCAATTCTTGAGGAAGGTTATAGACTACGCGGACGAAGACGCGGGCAGAAGCTAGTATACAATAAATAATAAATAAAAAATTGAATCGGTCAAAATAACGGAAGGGTTTCCTATTCGCTTCCTCGTCTTTGTTTTCCACCCTGTAGCAGCTGATATCGGCTGAGCCGACTTAACACGCATTATAGCGTACAATGAACTCAAGCACAAATACAAGAAAGGACCTGTCGTCGATATGAGAGTGCAAAAGATTAGTTTCAGTTACAATAGGTGTAACTTACTAGTACAGGAATATTTGGCAAAACTCAATTATGCTGCCACGGAAAAACTACTAATTAGAGTAGTTAGATAGAAATCATAAAATAAAACTTCTATTTACCTCTAATATAAGTCTCTTCCTTCACCTAATTAATAATAGTCTCCACTTTATCTACTTTAATATCATTCGTAAATTTATTTAAACAAATATATTAAGTTTAAATACATTAACGAATATAATCTAGTTTTAAAATAATATACCCAAATAGTTACTCTTTAATTCATTGAACATATTATATCTTCTTTTTAAATGTTTGATGTAAATTGATGCATTGACCCCGGCAAGCGTAGCTTAACCTGATGGATCGACCCGTGCGGCTGTTATTACTTAGTCACGAGCTCTTCTAAAATTTTCCTCGATTGTAATTAATGTAAATCATAATTTTACTTTATACTTATTTTTTTATTTTATTATTCTGTTCAATCTACACTAATCGAAATCGGATGGCCGGTTTGACTTATATCTTCAATATTAACTTGATTGTATTAGTATATTACAACATAACATACAATAACATCGGTCTGTTGACATAATCTACTCATTACAATGTTTTTTTTAATGAGTTGTATTACAATATGTGGTTTGACCTCGACAATTGCTCATATTATTTATTGTTATTAGTAATTAACTGTTTGTTTATTTA
Source organism: Agrochola lota (assembly GCA_947364205.1). NCBI lineage: Eukaryota > Metazoa > Arthropoda > Insecta > Lepidoptera > Noctuidae > Agrochola > Agrochola lota. Next base: position 9,093,890 of record OX376235.1, on the reverse strand, counting down.
TTTTACCTCGATGGTCCTAGTTTATTATTTATAACTTCCAGTTAAAACTACATGTAAGCGGGTACGTTTATGCCTGGAGACTTTTATTTACGTTTAGTTGTGATTTATGCCTGAGTATAGTTCTCGATGATTTTGTCTGGTATATTGGCGTGTGCTAGCTAACATATGGCTAATAATTTCAATTATGTGTTGCGTAAGGTAAATTATTTTGAATACTATTATATAGAATCTTTTTTTTTCTAACTGAACAGACAGCTGTGCTGCTGGGGAGTTTGTTGCGCCACTTCTTCTTCCCAGCAAACGCACTAGGAAGTGGTGAAGGGTGGGCGTTTTGGGGGACTGTCTTATGTAATTTTGACGTTCGAAAAGTGCTGATTCTCAGCCTAGTTTGAATAAATGACTTTTGAATTTTGAATTTCACGCTTGTATTCTCCGATAGGTTGGGCAGAGGTGTACCTATTTTACACCCACATTTCACTAGTTATGTTTAAATCCACATGTTGTAATAGGGGCGCGAGCCTGTTGCCATCAACCGGGCACCAATCCAGAATCCGAGCTGCTACTGAGAAATTCCTGATGGTAAAACCCAATAACAATTTCCCCGACCTGGCAATCGAACCCAGGACCTCATGCTCGGCAGTAGCACTTGCGGTCACTAGACCAACGAGGCAGTAACTATTATTTATGTAGTTATTAATGGCAATGCATCCGAAACACGTGCAAAAAGTGCCAACAGTTTTTCCTTAAGTTTGCATGGAACATTCATCACAATGCAAAGCTGACAGTTTTTCCTTATTAAATACTGTCTCGCTTAGCTAAGGCATCTAAAGTGTATTTCTCTTCACTTTTCAAATTTGGTAAACAAATATGTCACGCTGAGATTGCGATTATAAAGAAATTAAGTCAACGTCGCAAATAGCTGTCAATTTTTTTTTTTTTTTTTTGTTAATTTGGGTATATTACTGTATGGAAATATGAAATGTGGCTTACTAGTGAACTAAAATATTGATTATGCCAGGGCTTCCCTAACTGTGCGTTTAGACGCCCGCTTCAATACGACAAAGACAAACAACTAATTTAAAAAAATACTACTTGAATTTTTGAGCTCAGTTTGTCATGAAGATCGTGCCATCATTACTGCAGCATTGACGGCTCTATTAACATTTGCGACATCGTACTTGAGCGAAACAGGCTTTGCAGCAATAAAGAACAAGTACAGGTTGCAAAAATGTTATTTGGAGTTAAGTAACTTGTTACTAAGCTAGAACTACACACTGGTAGGTACTTTTTGGCTAAAAGAGGGGTCGCAAAAAAATGGTAAACTTCCAAAGGCGTCACAGTAAAAATATGTTTGGGAAGCCCTGCCACAGATTATGCAATGCAATAATTAATATCGTAACACCGAATTAAATTTTTGATGCATAAAAAGTATTTGGAAACTTTCCAAATGCGTTTTTTACACCTAAAACGGTAACACGGCCAACATCAAATTCAGTGTTATAATTGCAATTCATTAGGTATTCATATTTCTAGTTCGCTAGTTAGCCACACTTCATATTTGGATACAGTAAGTAATAGTGCCAAATTAATCAAAACAGCGAAATATTTGACATCCATTTGCGACGTTGCCCGCTTTCAGAATAAACGCTCTTAACAGTAATTCTAAACAGTTATTAGACTTATTATAGTGTCACAACTACCTTCATCTTTCTGACCGACTCCTTCCTTGGCCATAAAAAAAATCTATAATTTTTAAATTTAAATACCTAAATATAATAAAGGTTTTTATATAATATAAAAACCTTTAACTTTTTTTAAATCAAGATGTTTAACGTTAATGATACTATTTTAAAGTGTGTGATTGACTCTGAACTCGTGATAATGGTCCCGGTTTTTATTTACCCAAAACAAGACATGTAAGTAAACAACACTTTACAAATAACCATTAACGTGTGTAATATATATTTGTTAGCGCAGCGCCAACAGCGCATTGTCCGCGCGCAACAAGAAATAAAGCGTCGCTGTTGTAAAATATTCGCAATAACTTCCAAACAAACCGGACCGAGCTGCACTCATTTCTTCGATACGAAAACAATGGCGACGTTACACCATTCTTCTTCGGGAAAGAAAATAAAATGTCGTTATGAACCAACAAATTCTTTTAGCGAGTTAGAAACGAAAACAAGAGGAAAATACACCACGTTCTGACAGTTTATTATTTTGCGGACTATGTGTCATATCATAAAAGTGGTACTATGTAGGTATAGTAAACACTTTCCGCTTATTGTGAACACGTAGGAACTAGAAGGTATGAAATGTACAACCCTGCTCTAAAAACGGTGAAGGAAAACTTCTTGAGAAAACTGTTCTACTTGTGGTGTCCACCAACTCGCACTGCCCCGAGTAGTCGATTACGGTCCACTCCGTTTCCCAGTTAGGAATCCTGAGTCCCAGCGGTGGGAACATTATGGGCTAAAAGTATGATACGCAATGAGAATATTAACGATACGGTCGGTTGGTAAAAATAATGTGTGAGGGGAAGAAAGATAACCCTACGCACATGAATTTAAATGTACTCGTATGTTTTAAACATTTATTATAACGGTAAGTACATTTTAATAAGTTGTAATCTTACCTACATTTGTCTTATTCTGACCTTTTTTTTTTTTTTTGAGGGTGGGAATTCATCAAATGACTTCTCCCGCTCTGGGCGGAGCGAGAGGATGTCAGACTTTTACCGTTGCCTGTGTGCCGGGGCCGCGATATCCCTTTCGGACAAACCCGCAACCCCAGCAGGCATTGGTCTTTCGATCGCGTCGGTTGGTGCTGACATCTTTTTGAGGCGCGCGTGGAGCACAACGCGCCGTCGACACGGGCCTGGTCCTTATCGGACGACGAGCTGCCCATTGCTCACCGTCCGCAAGCCCGCGCCTATGATGGCCGGCTCTTATTCTGACCTATCGTGATCGTCAGATCTTTTATAAAAGACTCGTCATATCTCAGCAGTTCGTGAAAATTTCAGCCCTCCAGTGTTTATGGTGTTAAACTATTTAAATAACTGTTTATTTTTTATTTTATTTTTTATTATATTGACATTGATTTCACATTCTGTGATTACTTACTGACTCATTAATTGTATAATTTTAGGAAAATCATCTACGTTTACAATGTTTGTAAATATTTGAGCACCATGTATCTACCACATAATTAATTTATCTGTCGTTGCTTCATTTTGAATTACTTTACCTATTATATATTAGTGGTATAGTTATACTATTCTAGGTGCATCGTCTACACATATAATTATATAATTAATGTAAACAAAATATTGTAAAACATTTTAAAAGAGTAACAGTGGAGTTTCTTATCCATTCTCCTCCATACGAAAACCCTTTGGAAGGGGTGGCTAGAATCAATTCTATTTTTTTGTAAATTGTGACGTTCAAAAGTGCCTGACAAGGGCCTATTTGAAATAATTGATTTGACTTTGACTTTATTAAACGAGCGACTCAATTCATTGTAAAAATGGCAATACACGTATTTTTCTTTGATCTACGAGTATATAATTCACAAGTGTGCTCTTGCAAATTAGCAATATCTAATATTGTTATTAGTATTAACAATGCGAGACAACACCTTCGAAATACCATTTTTATAAACCCCTATTTTAGGTCTTAAGACCTTATAAAAACCACTTAAAAAAATAAAAACAAATTCCCAATCTCTAATAACATAAAAATAAGCGTGGTGGATTTACGGCCCACTTCCTCCCTCAGACGGGGGCCTGTGTCCCAACAGTGGGAACATCATAGGCGATACTGCACTATATGCCTATAACATGCAACATTATTGCATGTTACAGGAAACCAGAATTGAAGCCTTTCAGTGTCCTGAATTATTAAAAAGCGAATCGATTCAGGGAAAAGCAATTCCGTTTCGAGTCACCTATATTCATTGCACAGATATAGCCTAAGAATCAATGAAATTGAAAATATATGTGGGATAAAAATAGTGTAGTATGAACGCAGCTTATAATGGTAAAACGGAACGCAGCGGATGCAAGAGAGAGAAGCGTGTGTGTGCGAGGGAGAAGAAGTGGGAATGAGAGAACGACGGGGTTATGACGGTTAAGACTTACGGTGGAACGCTGATATTTTTACGTGTGTTATAATAAACAGTTTAAAAAGTATCTTCAACTCGTTTATTTTGCCTTACAATCCCACATATACGTATTATACACATTCAACCGTATAAATAATTCGGAATTTATGTTGGAGTTACTATCATTATTTATTACTTTTAATTCAATATATATGTTCACGTTTGTACATAATATATTTTTATATAAATTAACTCATGGTGAACGTTATCGGTACGTAATGATATGAGTTATCATTTAATTCCATTTAATCGATACAATATTATTTGAAATGAAATAAATGTTTGAATATTTTTACCATTAAAAGTGAGATGTTTCATTGAAATTCTTATTTAACGAACTGAAAAATAACCAAAGGCTTTGTGCTCAAGATCTGCCTTTACCAGACAGCAAAAGCACCGCTCACAAAGAAAGAAAACTGATTTTTCTCTCCAGCCATAATGTCAAGAAGCCCATTTTTCAGTCGTTATTTCGAGCAGCAATTAAGTCATTAAGCGTGTGAGCACGAGAGCGTAAGGGAAGCTGAACAAAGGGATGCTCGGTGGCGACTCGCGGCGCGCGCTCCGCTGCCTCTGAGCTGAGCGCAGAGCAAAAAACGAGCAGCTCATGAACACTCCTGACAGAAAGACGCATATACAAACAATACCAAGATGACGATGTTCTTTTAAAAGTTCAAAAAGCAAAGGTGTATAGCCCCATAGGTTGATTAAATAAGTGATAATTGCATGATAAATATAAACAAAGCTATGCAGGGAAAAATGAGGTAAATCCTAACTAATGAGAAAGTGAGTTTTTTGTTTTTTACGCTTGCACACTAAAACGGCTGAACGGATTTGGATGAAATTTGGCACATGGGTAGACCATGACCTGGAAAAGGACATAGGACATCTTTTCATCCTGGATCGCAGACGAAGGCGTGGTCAACAGCCAGTAATAAATCAACGCACCGAGTACTGACACAGTAGAAATCTTCGATCCTAATTAAAACTCTAAAGACTGTCCAGGTAAATCCAATTATGCAATGAGATCACGCTCTCTGCGTGGCAGGTGGCATTTGTGGCACATTTTAATTCAATCTCCCTCACGAAAATCTTTTAACCCAATTCGTCAATTCAACACGCTTACGTAAAACATTTTTGTATCGATTCCTCCATTTCTATAGGGCTAATGAGGGGTAGATACGGCTAGAGGCGTATGTAAGCGGCCGCGTGTTGACCGCCCCTGACGCGCGTGCAAATCGAATTATCACTACGAACGGACTGACGGTTCCAATGTTAATTGTTCGTTCAAATAATCATTATGGGGGACAGTATTTGCAGAAGAGATTCGAAAACATTTCGTCGACACACAATTTTGTATTTCGTATTTATACTGGCCAGTGTAAAGATTTGTTAAATCGACTTTATTCTATTTGGACTTGTAATTTTATTCGGACATTTCGCGAATAAAATTAGATTTCTCATAATCTTATTCGTCCAAATTTCTTTTCATTCAACAAATTCACGTAAAGTTGTTTACTGTCACGGCTGTTCATTTGCTGGGCCGGTCTCGTTAGACGTGAAAACATCCCATTTGTAAGGATAAACGTTATTCGTTTCGCTGTTGATGCTGTATTTTATCTCGCGATGTTCAAAGAGGGAGTTTATTTAGTGAATATTGTAATTACACTGTGTCACAATGTAAGATGCAGTGCAGACAGAGTGCGACGCCAAGAAACGATTCACAAATCACAGTCAAGTTGCGCTCTGCTATAAAGTACGGCGCACTTAATGGCTATGCACAGTGCACACTAAAGACGATGAATGACTTCGCGTTTAAATGCACTTTACTGGAGACATCTTAACCGCGTGTAAATCAATAAAGCTGCCATGTTGCTTTACGACAGTTGTATGATAATGTGGCGATGTACAATAGACGTCCGAGTCGACTAACGATGCCAATTATCTTGAAATATTCATAACATTACATGTACAGTGTACCACGCAGGTGCAGTAGAACCAGACCAGTTAGGGTCTTAAAATAATTTAATTTACTGAAAATCTGGTGACTTTAGTAAAGATTATCCGTTGTAAAGCGTACACTAATTACTAAACTCAACATCAAGCCGGATTAACCTCCTTAGCCAGTTTACTAAGAGGGTAATATGTCGACAAAATAAACGGCGATCCGCTGCGATTCGTCTCCCTGATCTAGTTTGCGCGGACGATAAACTGACCAACAGCTAACGAATCCTCTTTTATACATGCTTTCTATTTACAATTTCTAAGACTTTAAGCACATTGCCTCGGACTCCGGGCTTCCTTGTTTTTTTTCAGATTGTGAAAACGAAAGACAGCAATTATTTTCGTGAAAAAATAAATTGTTGTTCTTTTTTCACATTATTTTTGATAATCTGCAATGTTCTTCTGCTCGAGCATTAACAGCCCTAACTCTGAGCATCTGACTAACCTTACCTACGTAGATTTGCCAACATGATTGCATAGTAATTACTATCTTGGTAAGATAGTTAATTGACTCAGGCGTGACTTTGCTGAAATCCATTATAAAATACAATAGACGACGGATACTTAGTAACATAATCCGCTTAACTGTTCTTAAAGAGTCATAAAGAACCCTGTTAGAAATCGACACATGTTTCACCTCTGAACGAGGCATCCTCAGGATGACGATTGACTTGTTGCGAACCCGGACATAACGTGTTGCCACGTCAAGCGCCGAACGCAGTGTCTGTGCACAGAACAGGTAAGCGGATTAGGTTACTAAATATATGTCGTCTATTTTATTTTATCATGGTAAGGTATAAACATCTCTAGAAATTGTGTATTATAAGACAGTAGCAGAAAAATCTCCGTCATACAATACAAAATATACACACGAAAAGCCTCTCCCAAGTAAATGGCATAATAAGTAGAAGAATGTGTGCGAATACGTCATAATTTAACGCTGACACGTCGCGGCCCGGCGTCGGGCGCTAGTGTTGTGACTCAAGTAGTGCTGTACGCGGCTCATTTGCACCGTCTCGTGGCGAGCAATGAGTGATCGTCGCACGAGGCAGCGGAAGCCGCTCGGAGAAGCGACGCCATGCCATTATCTGCACAGTTAATGCCTTTTGTCGGAGCTCTATTCACATCGGAATAATTAATAACGGCGTGCGATTGTGCCTCAATACCCCGCGGCCGAAGCTCCTAGATTACGTTAATGTTGATTTCTTAAACGTTTCTTTAATTCTATTGTTTGTGGTTAATTGTGTGGTCGCGGTTATTGAAGAAAATGTACGTATTTAATTAGAGTTCTTAGTCGAATTAGGAAACGGATGCTATCCAACACGTCGGCTTGTATGAACATGAAGCTTAGAGACGAATTTACGAGTAGTAGTTAACAGCAACAACTGCAATTAACAAAAACGGCGTTACATTTACCTTTTTGCGAGCACAGATCAAGCCATAAATCGCGACCGGTGATGCAAGTCGCTGACACTAACGGAGACACAACTCAAAGTAGTATGTCAGTGGCGACAACAACGGTGACGGCCGCCCAAATGTAAATTCGGCGAAATAAATCGGTGACGGCGATACCTATCACCAAACTCCGCACGAATTGAGGAAAAAGATCCATTTAAATGTAGATTGTCTCCGGTAATACTTCCATTTGTTTTTGTCTCGGAAGCCTGAGATACGATTGTAACCCGAAAGCAGTTTCGTGGTTTCGTATGACTAGCGAGTACCGAGTAGCGTCGCAGATAGGTTCCGCGTTTTATTCGCTTACTTCCCGTTAATCCCATAGACGTAAAATCTGAGACGGCGTTTTCATGGTAGCAGCCACGAAGGGGAATAACAAAATGATTGGTTGGAAGTTTACGAATTTCCGTAAACGGTTTAATATTGCTCCGCTAAACGTTTCTGACCGATAAAAAGTTCTAACTCATAAAACTGAAATTGGGCATCGAAGGTGCGTCGTAAAAACTATAACATTAAAGGTAACAATCAATTCTTTACATACATCTATAGGTACATTTAGGTATGTTTTGTGGATGTTCTGTAATGCGTGTGTGAATAGACGATTATGTACTCGATGGCTTTTTAAAAGGCTTTTAGGTACCGGTTTTAGGAGGCTCATTACGAGAAGACAAAGGGGGTTGAATACAAGCCATAATACAAGCATGATAGTATTGATTTCTGGAAATTCAAATACATATTGAATATTCGAAGAACTCAGTTATTCTCTACAAGAATTAACAATTCAGAATACACGTTACGTTCCAACGTTACGTTGTATTCACGTTTCCTTGTTTATTTTTTTTTCGTAGAACATTATTTATTCCTGTTCAATACAAAAGAAAAAGATACCAAAAAAAAACTCGAGTGTTACTTTCTGTTAATTAACGTCTGGTATTGAAATTGATTGAATTGACAAAATAATAAATAACAAATTACCTTTTGTTTATGTATTCATCTGTATTGTTGGAAATTTAATTTAGTATCTAGTCTAAGCACAGACTGCCTCGTTGATGAGGTCCTGGTCTCGATTCCCGAGTCGGGCAAAGTGTTATTGGGTTTTTCAAAGTCAAAGTCAAAGTCAAACAATTTATTTCAATTAGGCACATAAAAGGCACTTATGAACTTCAAGTTTACAAAAAATAGAATTGATTCTAGTCGCCCCTTCCAAAAGGTAGTTTTCGTATGGAGAAGAATGGGCAAGAAACTCCACCGTTACTCTTTTAAAATGTTTTTACAATATTTTGCATACATTAATTATATAATTATATGTGAAGACGATGCGTCTAGAATAAGATTACTATACCGCGATAGGTAAAAAAGAATGAAAAATAAAGCAATTACAGATAAATTAAATATGTGACAGATACATGGTGCTCACATATTTACAAACATTGTAAAATTATACGATATTCCTAACATTTTAACAAGTAATACTAATAAGTCAGTGTGTGAGTTCAAGAAATCACAGAATGTAAAATCAGTGTTATAAAAAATAACAAATACATAATTAAATAAGCAACCAGTTTGATTTTGTCTAGACTCTAAATTGTCCCATGGAGCAGGACCAGCATGTTTCCAAGCATTCTTATCTTGGATATAATCCTCTAATTTGTAATATGCTTGTTTACAGAGTGTACTTTTATTTATTTATTTATTTATTTAAACTTTTCACACTCAAAAAAGTACAAAGGCGGACTTAATGCCTTAGGCATTCTCTACCAGTCAACCAAGGGTGGTGAAGAGATTAGATGGCAGGTGCTCTATATGAGAGAAACAAGGATAAATTAAAAAAAAAGTATTCTAATTCATTATAACTAAAATAGGTACAACAGTACAAACTACATACACATACATACATATTTACTATAATATATACCCATATTATATATATATACATATATACGAATTCAAGGGAGAGAGGTGTTGAGATGACTCTACTCTATTTATTTTGAAAATAACTCCGCAATTTCCGCTTTAATGCATACCGACTGGTGGCCGTCCTGATATCAAGAGGAAGCGCATTCCAAAGAAGAATGGACTGAATATGAAAGGAAGAATGAACAAAGTCAGAAGTATGAGCAGGACAGAGTAGGAGAAGATTGTTAGAAGAACGCAGATTCTTAGTGTGTGAAGAACATAGATATTGAAAGTGAGACACAAGATAAGAAGGAGGAGTGGGAGAGTTGAGAAGGGAGAAAAGCGTGGTCAAAGCGCGCAAACTTCTCCTTTGACGAATGGACATCCATTTGAGCTCAGACCTATAGCTAGACACATGGTCATATTTTCTAAGGTTGAAAATGAACCGGATACAGTTGTTGAGCAGTCTGTCGAGCTTATCCAGCAAAACCGCATTCAAGTCAAAGTAGCACACGTCACCATAGTCGACGATAGGGAAAATCAAAGTCTGCACAAGCATAGTCTACTTTTAATATGAGTTTTAAATTTTCTTTCATTTAATTGTAATATATCACAAGGTATTTTATTGTAACATTTAACACAGTACCCCATAAAAGATGTATGTACTTTAGATAATCTGAAAAATGGTTGTTTCTAGTATTAAAATTATGTCTATCACTTATTTTATTAAAGATATGTAGATTTTTTCTTACAAACATAATATTTTCATAAATGAATTGGCAAGGTACCGTCATAATATTAATCTTTTTAAATAGTTCCCTGAGAGATTCGCGACGATGTAGATTATAAATGGCTCTGACAGCTCTCTTTTGTAAAATAAAGATGGATTCAATGTCAGCAGCCCGACCCCACAGTAAAATGCCATACGACATAATACTGTGGAAGTAGCTAAAATAGACCAGACGCGCGGTTTCTACATCTGTTAACTGTCGTATCTTTCTAACAGCATAAGCGGCCGAGCTTAGCCGCCCCGCAAGAATTGTTATATGAGGTCCCCATTGTAATTTCTCGTCTAGCGTGATTCCCAGGAAAACGGTTTGATTAATAAATTCTAGTTTTTCTCCATTCAATATGATGTCACATTCGCTACTTCTAACATTAGGTAATTTAAATCGAATGCATTTGGTTTTTTTTTATTTAGTACCAAATTATTTACCGTAAACCAATCTTGGACTTGAAGAATAGAGCTGTTAACGTCGTCAAGATTTTGTGACCGTCAGTTTATTTTAAATATCAACGATGTGTCATCTGTAAATAACATTTCCATCTGTAATATCTCAGTAGCAACGCAGAGTCCGGATTTCTGCTAGGTTGATGGCAATAGGCTCACCCCCTTTTACATGGGACTTAAACATAACTGGCGAAATGTGGGTGTATTATAGGTACACCTCTGTCTAACCCTTCGGGGAACACATGCGCGATGTTATGTTATGTTATCTAGTGTAAACAGTTAGTTGTGTAATAATTTTGTATGACGGAGAAGGCTATGTATCTCATTCGTTATTATCAGCCATATTGTAACTACTCTGGGCGTACTATGGGTAGTTTTGGTTATTGCGCAATAGAAAAACCACCCTAGAAATTTAAATCAATCCTAAATTAATCACCCTAGCCATTCACAAACTGTAGGTATACGACACAACTACACGGAACGCGCGAGTTTGTAAACGTCTTCACTGCTTGACCGTTACCCATAAACTCTGCTTAGCTCCGGCCGGTCCGAGTGTTATGTTGAAGACTCTGTCGAGCGCCGCTAGGCGGCACTGGCGTCTCGATTATTCAACTCAGTAACGTATTTCCAACATGTATATAAGCATTTTAATGTTAATAATAAAATAAAGTACATTTTTTATATAAAATATAAAGCAGTCTACATATTAATAGGTATGTATTTATTTGTCTAAAACGAACAGTAGCTATTTCATTTTATGGAGTCTGAGAGAACAAAGAACACATCTACAATTCTCTTTAGACTGTAAAATTCTTAAATTGGAGATACGGTGGAGTTCTCTTAACGTATCCCCACACCTTATAACTCACAATGAAGGCGACAAAAATAAATATCAATCTAGGATCATTGAAAATAATGTTTCCATTGCAATGGACGCTGTTCGATTTCGATTCTTTCTGTTTGTACGAACAGAGGTTTAAATTAATGTATTACTTTATGGCTGGTAATAAGCTTGGTCACCCGTTAGTTAATTCATCTCTTTCGAATATGATATTTTCGTTAACTGGAGATGTGTCATAAGATTTGAAGAACTGGCAAAGATCCCAGTCATAAGCCTTATGTTTTTATAATAAATTCAAAAGTCATTTAAATATATTAAAGTTTTTTTATAATAAAATATGTAGATACCTATGTTTATATAAAGAAAAGAAAGAAAGGAAATACATTTATTTAGCACAGACACGCACACAAAAGGCACACAACACAACATATTGTACTACAAATAAAAACCAAATTAAAAAAGAAAGAAAACAAATAAAAAGTGTAAATTGCGTTTTATGATACTAGCAGGAAAGTGTGCCTTGCGGCTGCGCCAAATAGGCCTAGTTCAGCAAAAATGCCAGACAACTAGTGCCTGACGCTGGTTTTCAACTAGACCTGAAGTGTGAGGTGACGGATGTAAATCAGTTACATACTTCAATGTGTATATGTATACTTAAATATAATAAATTTGTGTAAGATAATAATAATAATGAATATTTCAATAGTTATATAAATTAAATTAAATTGCAAGACAACAAAACAGAAACCAAACTGACAAATAAATGAGACGGACGCATGATACTCGTAGATCCAGAACTCATTCGAAACGAACAAAACCTGTTAAATAGGTTAAAAGGTATTTACTTATCTATGGGCCTATGTCACCAGAAAATAAATCCTAACTATTATTATTACAAATGCGAAAGTGAGTTTGTTTGTTTGTTACAATTTCACGTTAAAACGGCTGAATAGGTTTGGATGAAATTAGGCACATGGGTAGACCATGACCTGGATTAGGACATAGGATACTTGGACACCCGATATTCCTTATTATTAAAGATACATTGCCAGAAGATACAATGCCAGAAGATTCAATGCCAGAAGATACAATGCCAGAAGATACAATGCCAGAAGATACAATGCCCGTTTTTTTGAGAAAATTTAGAAAACTCGCCTTCTGAGGAATTGTTAGGGATATCATGAATCCCTACTGCCTAAACGTTGAACGTTTTCAGCGCATGATAGAATGTTTCAGGATATCTGAAAACGATATAGGATAAGGAATAAAAAAACGATAAGGATATAGAAAATACCGATTTAGTAGGTAACTTTGGTTTACGAAGTTAAAATTCAGCAAAACAGATGTGCCATATTTTATTTATTGAGACGTGAAATTAAGAAATTGTTGAACATTATAGGTAGTGCGGCTGCATTCAATCCATTTGCAAACAAATTGCAGTTCATTCGTTCTTGTAATGAGAGCGAGCGGTTGCAGCAATGTACTGCGTGACTCTAATAGACTTAATATTATCGTTGCCCAGTTAATTTGCCCACATTTAAATAGTACCGCAGTTTAGTTCGTACTTTTCAATGTTTGTAATTTACTATGTGGGTTAATTTAAACTGTAATGGTTTATTGCTCAAAATAGTTTCGTAAACTGTTATATTATGTGAACCTTTGAAATTAAACGTGAATACAAAATTAACGCAATATGTACGAGCGAGCTAATATGCCAAATGCTACTAAATCACTGTAATACATAAATAATCTATCGGTTTTTCAGGAATGCGTTTCGCAAAGATGTCAAAGTCAAATTCAAAGCATTTATTTCCAATAGGCTCTTAAATGGCACTTTTGAACGTCAAAATTTACAACAAAAAAAAAAAAAAAATCTAGTGGCCACTTCCAAAAGGTAGTTTCGTTTGAAGAAGAATGGGCAAGAAACTCCACCGTTACTCTTTTAAAATTATTTACAATATTTAGTTATTACTATATTTTCTTTAGTTATTATAGTTATAAGTGAAGACGATGCACCTAGAATAAAATTACTATATCACAATAGGTTAAAAGAATTACAAATGAAGCAACGACAGATAAATTAATTATGTGATAGATACATAGTGCTCAACATTAGTGGTTAACATTGTAAAAGTAGATGATTTTCCTAAAATGTTATGATGCAGGAGAAATTGCGTATTGAAAACTCAAAACAAACCATCATTAAAAATATGTTGTTGGGCTTGAAAGTTCAGAGAACCTTTACGCAAATGTATGTACAGTCTATACGGACAAAAGATAAAGCCTCATCGACCAACACGAGGACAATAAAACTGAAGACTCGCTTGAAACAAGTAATACACAGGCATTATTACATTAAACGAGAAAAAAGTACTTTCAATCACGTCATCAACTAAGGAAGTTTGCTAACGAATACGAAAACTCTTGAAAAGCTCTTAACCAGCGTGGAAAACATAAACCAGGCACACGGGCGCATTTTATAAAGTTAACGGCAACTCGATTAAGGAAGCAGTCAAAGAAAGTTGGCAGGAAGAGCGAAGTTTGAGTGGGAAGAGGCTGATTGAATTGTACGCAACTTAATGTTACATCGTATGCCATCCACCAGGGCAACAGTACTCTATGAGGCGTAAAAACACGAGCTTAACTGTCATTGGAAAACGCTCGCGACGGTGACGCGTCATTATATGTCCCGGAACATGTGAGGCACTGGTGCTCGCTCGACCTTACGCTAGCTCCTCCAGGATGGGATATTTGTAACAATCACAATAAGTGTAGTATAGGTATCTAAAATTGTACAAAAGTGCTTTTGTATTATAGAATACTGGCTGCGCTCCGCAGTTTCCCCCGCATAATTCTCGATCCGGTAATAATATCGGGATAAAAAGTATCCTATGTCCTAACCCAAGTCATGGTCTACCTATGTCCCAAATTTCAACCAAATCTATTCAGCCGTTTTAGCGTGAAAGCATAACAAACAAACAAACTCACTGTCGCATTTACATTTAGTTAGGAAGTTAGGGTACCCGACTTTCCAGATGAGAGATCTATCAATCATAATTATATGTTATCACATGTTATTGGTAAAACAACCATATTTAAATATCTGACAACAACATTAAATAATATTAAAATTTTATAAACCCCCGACACAAACATTTCCTCATTTCTTTTTCTTACTCCATCAACAGACCCTGCTCATCATCTATCTGTAACCCATTCATTGAGACCATTCCAATGAAGTCAAGCTCGATACCCTGTAAGTTGGTAAGGGAGTTGGGTATCCTGCAAATTCCAGGTGATGCTGCAGCACCAGTTTAAGATTACTATGTTCTTCTAATATCATTGAATTAACAGAATACCAAATTACAAATCGATCAGACTTGTGGAAGACCCTCACATCCATTCATCAACTAGAAAAGAGCTGATAATCTTCAAACGGCTGAACCGATTTTGATACAACATATTTAAGAACCATCGCTAGAAAACCTGCTTTAAAATATAAAAATTACATTCAATTCGGTTCACCCGTTTAAGAGCTACGGTACCACAGATAGACACACACACATAGCGGTCAAACTTATAACACTCCTCTTTTTGTGTCGGGGAGTAATGAAATTGAACAAGCGTAAAAGAATCAGATTCTAACCCTAATTTGATCAGCAAGCAATCGGCATTTATCAGGCACTCCAGATTACAAGTAAGACCTTCCTGATGAGCTCTAATTATCCTCACTCCGACCTAGTTAGCCTTTAGGTGAGAGTCGTCCGTACCACTCACGTGATTAAAGTGTTTATTATCTCAGACTTTACCACCCGAAAAGACTAGGGCGGGGGAATTAGGTAGAAACCATTTTAATTGGAACGACTAGATTTTTTTGTCAAATAGATAAAGTGTGGCTGACCTGATCAGCGGACGCGTAAGACAGTCGTTGAAATTACAGTGCATGCAAAACTAAGTCCATTGCGTCTTATGTTTGAAAGATTTATCTTCTCGACAGCAAAAATAACGCAGTCAGTATTGTTGAATTGTCTAAATGGTCGGAATGGTTTATAATTTCGAAGGAGAACGAATTACTAATACTAACCCTCTGTTTCATAAAAAAAAAAGTAAAGTGACGTTTAAACGTCAAAAATGTATGGGAAAACAAGCGCTAATCATTACTTAACTTTAAGCAGTGTTTATGAATATGGGGGTAATTATTTAAAATTACTCGATACCAAGTTTTCAGTGTAAGCTCAATAAAAACCCCGTAAAAGTTTATTTATAGACGTGTCACGGCAATCATCGTAAAATAAACAGAGCATAACACAATATATTTCTCGTATATTTGTATCGTAAAACAAAATCGTGACGTCAGCTATTATCTCTGGCAGTGTACCCTTGAGTGCCGTATTTTGGGCTCGAGTGTTATGTTGCCATGTTGGTACACCCGGCGTTCGTTAATGGAGGCAAGTGATGTTAAATGTTCTTAACTTTAAGATGATAGTAATCGGTAGAGCCTTCGTGGGTACGGTGTTAAGTTTCGCAGTAATAGTCTGAGAAAACAGGCATGTACTATTTAGAAAGTATATATAAGCATACCTATAGTCTGTCCCAAATGTATCTGATAAAAGTATAAACAAACCCTGTTCTAGTAAAATTCTTCCACAACACTCTCTAAAGGTAAATAGTAACATATTCATCGGTATTTAGAAGGTTTCAGCTTTATATCTTACCACTATTTCCAACCATTATTGTTTGAATAACATTATTAAATTAAAATTTAAAAATCATGGACGAATATTGAGCTTACAAAATTAACCTCAGCTGTCAAATAAAAAACCTCTTTAAAGAGTTAAATAATTAAATCAAAGCACTCAATTTGTAAGTGACACTACAAATTGGCATCCACAGGCCCAGGTACGTTTTCTAATCCATTTGTTTACATTTTCATCAGATACTTCTGAAACAGACCATACATTCTATCTACGCTTCTAAAATATCGTTTCTAAAACGGCTAAAACAGGTTACAGTGCCTTAAAACTTAGATATTTATTCACAGCAAGAATTGAACGAGTAACTGGGAATCCGTGGGAACAAACAATAAAGCCGACCTTTAGTTTCAAATATAATAATGTAAAAAAATATAACGACTTACAATTACCGAGGTAAGTAGGGACATAATTACTGGCTTATTCAGTTAATAATGAGTCGTTTGTATAACCCACTCATACTCCCCAATCATTCTACCCTGTTTAATGTAATGTCATATTCAATTTGACATAACAGCTAATATTGCAGTACATCGCACGTAATTACTACGTAACTGCCGTGTAGTTCCGGCACATATCATTACCAGCTAAACAACCTCTTTGGGAGTACACCGAGTACACGCCACTAATTTCTATTAATAACTATCTATCGAACACTATAATGTCATTGTTAACTAAATTACATAAGCCGTGGGTGAGTATTACATAATTTGCATGTGCTTATATATAATGGAACATTGTGCAGCCGTTCTTGTTATTGGGAGCACAACTTCAATTAATTACCCCTGTCCAAATGTTAAGCTGTTCTGCACAGAGCCTATAATGGCCACAAAACAAGCAATATGCAGGTGCGCTTACATTCAAATAATATTCCATTACCGAAGTTTTGGTAAATTGCACGTGAAATCGATGATTGAATATGTCAGCGCAATCCGTATTGCGGATGTTTCACACAAACAAATAGCTAGTAATCAATCGTATTATTTGACTGTCGCTTTGCATTCTGTTCGAGTAACTGTAAATGAATGTATGTAACAACGATGTAATATGACAATTGTGGGACAACTGTTTGCGCCGCGCATTAATTAATACGCAGACACACGTGAGTCTCTGCGCTTACTTTGTATTTCTTCTTGGGTAACACCTGGGCGGATGTTGGAGGTTCGATTCTGACATAACAGCTAATATTGCAGTACATCGCACGTAATTACTACGTAACTGCCGTGTAGTTCCGGCACATATCATTACCAGCTAAACAACCTCTTTGGGAGTACACCGAGTACACGCCACTAATTTCTATTAATAACTATCTATCGAACACTATAATGTCATTGTTAACTAAATTACATAAGCCGTGGGTGAGTATTACATAATTTGCATGTGCTTATATATAATGGAACATTGTGCAGCCGTTCTTGTTATTGGGAGCACAACTTCAATTAATTACCCCTGTCCAAATGTTAAGCTGTTCTGCACAGAGCCTATAATGGCCACAAAACAAGCAATATGCAGGTGCGCTTACATTCAAATAATATTCCATTACCGAAGTTTTGGTAAATTGCACGTGAAATCGATGATTGAATATGTCAGCGCAATCCGTATTGCGGATGTTTCACACAAACAAATAGCTAGTAATCAATCGTATTATTTGACTGTCGCTTTGCATTCTGTTCGAGTAACTGTAAATGAATGTATGTAACAACGATGTAATATGACAATTGTGGGACAACTGTTTGCGCCGCGCATTAATTAATACGCAGACACACGTGAGTCTCTGCGCTTACTTTGTATTTATTGACATGTTGCAAATACAATGGTAATTGAATTATTTGACGAATATGTATCTTCGGTCGTCAATCTGATTTGATTGTTTTTTATACTTAGTCGTAAAATGATGGTTAATGATGAAGTGTTACTGAAAGCGAGGATGTTAACACGTTCAATGGCCGGAAATACTCAAGTCGCATAAGGGATGCTCATTTTAAATGCAGGTTTTTCTTAGCGAATTCGGTCTTATAAACTGTCCAACTAAAATCAGTTGTATATTTTAACAAGATTTCAATCCTAATGCCAGTGACACTCCTCGAGGGTTAACTATAGCGCAAACGTAATGCCGGTGCCCCTCCTGGAGTCAACTTGCGATATGTATGGCGGCATGGCGTATGAGCTCTATGAAAATGGGTGAAGTCGAAAGTGTCAAAATAAGAAAATATTATTATACAGAGCGTCCCACGGATATGCCACATGGAGGGAAAGTACCTTGAATATTGTAGATGGAACATTTTACTGAAAGAAGACATTATTTGAATTTAATAAATTACTGTCAGAGCCGTTTATGATTTACATCGTCGCGAATCTCTTAGGGAACTATTTGGAAAGATTAATATTATGACGGTACCTTGCCAATTCATTTATGAAAATATTATGTATGTAAGAAAAAATCTACATATTTTCAATAAAATAAGTGATAGACATAATTTTAATACTAGAAATAAAGATAAAATAGATCAACCATTTTTCAGATTATCTAAAGTACATACATCTTTTATGGGGTACAGTATTAAATGTTACAAACAAAATACCTTGTGATCTTTTACAATTAAATGAAAGAAAATTTAAAACTCATATTAAAAGTACACTTTGTAAACAAGATAAGAATGCTTGGAAACATGCTGGTCCAGCTCCATAAGATAAACTAGAATCTAGACAAAATCAAACTGGTTGCTAATTTAAGTTGTATAAATTATTATATTTTATTATATGACATTGATTTTACATTCTGTGATTACTTCCTCACACACTGACTTATTAATTGTAACTTTTTTTTTGGAAAATCGTCTACTTTTACAATGTTTGTAAATATGTGAGAACCATATATCTATCACATAAGTAATTAATTTATCTGCTGTTGGTCTCTTTAAAAAATTATTTTTACCTATATTGTGGTATAGTAATTTATTTTTTTATTTTTAGATGCTGATGATGATCGTCTTCACATATAATTATATAACTAATGTACCTACATATACAAAATATTGTAAAACATTTTAAAAGAGTAACGGTGGACTTTCTTGCCCATTCTTCTCCATACGAAAACTACCTTTTGGAAGGGGCGACTAGAATCAATTTTTTTTTTTGTAATTGTTGACGTTCAAAAGTGCCTTGCAAGGGCCTATTTGAAATAAATGATTTGACTGTGACTTTGACTTTGATTAAAAAACAATTTAAACTGCATTCATAGATATTTAAATAATGGCATATCCGTGGGACGCCCTGTATACTTACATAGATTCAAATATAACGGGAACTCGATAGCTGAATCCCTTATCATTTATTCACAATCCAATAGGCAATATTGAATATACAGGCGTATTAGTCGCTGCTATCGCTCAGATTACCCAATACTTCAGTCTGCCTGCAAAAATTCCGAACTATGTGAAATTTCAGCGACGTGTACAAATAATATTAGAGCTCCGTTCGACGTCATAGAGGGCGCCACTTGATCTAAATATGGAAGGGTCGAAACTACTTCTATCCTCGGCTGTCGAGAGGAAGGATAGATCCACTTATCGTAGCTAACAAACATTATGTATTGTGTATGTACTTGTAAACCACACCGGTATCTATGCCTCAAGGATTTGTAGTATGTTGCTTGGAAGGTTTTGCAAGTTAAAACTAAGAACGTTATCTTATTTGGTTCTGTCACTTTTGTGGCCACGAACAGATTAATCGTAAACAATAAAACCCTAAATTCATCTTAATTTCCGTAATGAGCGGCTGGTAGTTTATTGTTGCAAAAAGAGCCTTGCACGATATTAACAATTGGACTTCATATTGCTGAAAATTTACCCTCAAAAGTGAAACTTTATGTAAGCAAGTACATGTTTAGTTATTATTGAGGTGCGTTAAGAGGCTGACAACAGCTAAAGCATGGTTAATGTCGAACTGCATACAAATGAAAGAGCGCGCCATGACACAATGCTGATAATTTATTGCAAAATTTATAGCAATTATCTGTTTACAAAAAATCTATTGATTGGACTAAAAAATTAAAACACAATTACGTATATGTTGCTTGTAGAATAATCTGACAAAAATCAGAATGATTGCATGTATATTTAGATTTCGATTCGACCTCTTGAACTCGCCGTGGATAGATAATCAGCTGTTGACCAGATGTGATACAGTTATCGCACTAAGACTTCGTTCCGGACACATCCAGTGTAATCCTACTTATATTATAAATGCGAAAGTTTGTGAGCATGGATGGATGTATGGATGTTTGTTACTCTTTCACGCAAAAACTACTGAACGGATTTGGATGAAATTTGGCAAACAGATAGTTTATAACCTGGATTAATACATTGAATATTTTTTATCCCGATATTCCGACGGGATCGAGGCTTATGCGGGTGAAACCGCCGGGCGCTGCTAGTAAGTTCATAAACCTAATGGCAAAATCAACATCTACTAAATGTGATTTTTGTATTAATTTCGTTGATGATGTTTATCACATATATCACTAAATTTCTATCAAGAAATTTAGAAACTTGGACTGTATAATTATAGAGATAGGTTATACTGTAATAATGCTCTAGCTGTGCCATTGTCTGATGCTAGAGTACTTTACAAATGAGCTATGCTAAGGTTTTGTTAAATAGGGATAAACACCAGCAGGGCGGCCATAATCGCATGTGCGACAAAGCTCTTTCATTTTAAATAAAAAAATGTAACTGCGACCAAATTGGATGTAGCTCGCGCGGCTCGCGCACGGGTACCGATTCAGGATCAGTTAATAAAAATCCCATTTATTATTAGAGGTATCAAGCATCAAGCACGCGTAGCGTGACCACCATAGAAACGGGTTTTGTCGACGGAAGAATAGACAAAATTACAGATTGTAGAAAGATTTCTACCGTTCTAAGCATGGCGATCTTAAAACTGAAGAGAAAAAATGTTTTTATTCTTCAGTCGACAAAAGTCTACAATGTCAAGCATGACGACCAATTTTTCTCTACTTTTGACACTTGAGGGTAGAAACATTTCTTCTCAACAAGTGTCAAATAGTCTACATCACATTAGACGTAGACAAGACTAAAGAGTAGAATATTCCTTGATTGATTGATTTTAAATACCTACATGTACGTGATATTGGCAAAATTGTGGTGACTCTTCCACAAAAGCCTTTAAATCAAGAGTTTAAATTAATTTTATAACATGTCGGGGGGCTACCGTCGCCATCGTCTTAGTTTTTTTGCCGAGAAGAACGAAAGGAAGGCCGAAAGGAACGCTGTACGAGCATTGGCCGGGGCTCTCGATCTTCCCGAAAACGAGTTTCTAGAAAATTTCAAGGTTAGCAAAGAGATGGTGCAGTATTTGTGCCAGGAGCTGACCGAGGATTTGTCTCCTAGTACATCTCAGGGTCTGCCTGTTCTTGTAAAAGTAAGTTAAATCTGTTTAAAGGTAAGGTACGCCTTCCAACTGCTTCTAAAAATAATACGCAAGACCTTATTACCTACCGTGGATCTAACAATGCCTAATCATTTGCAGGTTCTTTGTTCGCTGAAAGTTCTGCTGACAGGACACTACCAAAGATGTGTTGGTCAAGAGCAGAATATATCTATTGGCCAAACTACTGTCAGCAAATTTCTGAAACAATTTGTTGTTGCAGTAAATACAAGGTCAGTTAACTACCCTCTCAAATTACAAAAGTTAGAGCGGCCTGTAAGAGGCTTGTGTTAGCTATTTATTTGGATAGATTTCTTACTATTGTATTTAATTTATTTATATTATTTCAGACTAAAACCGCGATGGATTCTGTTCCCAAACACCGAGGCAGGAAGGCAGACTGTAGCATCTGGCTACCAAAGAAAATTAGGACTTCCAGATATATTGGGAGCCATTGACTGCACCCACATACAATTATTTCCACCACCAAAACCACAACAAGCACAATACAGAAACAGACATGGCTTTACCTCCATCAATGTTTAGTTGGTAAGAACGTAGTAACCATAAAATGGGTCATGTACCTACCTTTTTTGTAGTAAGATATTAATACACAAAATTAACCTAATTAATACAAACTTGTATTTCAGATTGCAGATGCTGAGTGCAAAATAATTAATGTTAATGCAAATTTTCCAGGCAGGGTCCATGAGCAAATCATTTTTAATGGTTCTGTTGTTAAGATAGAACTTCGGAGACTATATGAATCCAGAATTGGCCAATATTATTTACTAGGTAAGACATTCTATTACACAAGTTATCAAAAACTGACTAACTATGTGGAAATATCACAACATTGATTGTGACATAGTAGTTATTTCAGACCTATTCTTAAATGAAACATTTTAGTTAATATTGCTGCCCTATTCATCATTTGAAATAATAAACAGTAATTATGTATAAAGTTTTATTAAATGAACAATCTTATCATATTTACAATGATAGGAGATGAACGATGATATGGATAGAAAGCAGGTGACTATTGAGACCCCAAATAATAAATTAATTTTAACATATTAATATGGCCCCATTAATTTTTGGGGCCCATATTAATATGTTTTGCCATTCGGGAACTATGTAATCTGAAACAAAATACAAAATTAAGTATTTATCATTGATTTTCAGGGGATTCAGGCTATGCTTTGGAGCTTTAGCTCATGATTCCAATAAGAAATAGTCAACATGGTACACCAGAGGAGAAGTACACCAAGTGGCACTGCCAAACGCGCAATTTAATAGAACGTACCAATGGCTACCTCAAGGGGACCTTTCGGTGTCTCGGCATTGACAGGAGTCTTCATTATGCTCCTGAGAAGGCATCGGCGCTGGTGTACGCTTGCTGCACATTATATAACATTATGCGACATTATCGGTATGTTTATTTTATTTTATTGTACTGTGTAGTAGTTGTAGTTATACCAACTTTATCTAACAGTGGAGACTTTTGTTTAAGGGTGCCTATGCAAGAAACGGCTGTAACGGCAGACGAAATAATGAGAGACAACACCAACGAGCACCGAGGTAGCCTTCTACAAGTTGCAACTCATAGAAGAGCTAACATTATACAAAATTATTTTATCAAAATAAAAATTGTACCGTCGTCTCATTTTTCTTTGTGTTAATGTATTTTTTTCTTTTAGACTACTGCCTATATCCTGAAACAAAAAATATCATATTTGAATTGATAATAAAATGATAATTTGAAGCAAAATAGAATAGAGTTATACCTGTATCAACTGCACTATTGTATTGTTTCAAACATCACTACAACATTCACATTAATAATAATAATATGAGATAAAATACACGTACTTGTAGAACACATCTTGTCTCAGCATCGGAGTCAAGGAAATCATTTCTCAAGCTCCGTGCACGCTGACCTCGTGCCGAAGCTTGTTGAGTGGAAGAGGTAGAGGGTGGCGCTATTGTAGGGACCGATGGTCCTGGGTTTGTTGAAGTGGAAGGTGTGGTGTCTAGAGGTGCGGTAAAAGGGGAAGCTGGCGGTGATGTGGCTGGTGGTGGTGATCTGCTTGGTGGTGGTGATGTGGCTGGTGTGGTGGTACTATCTGAAATAATTAATTACAAAAATACATTCATTTAATGCCACTAATACTAACATAACATTTGATAGTCACTGCTTTTACCTCTCCTAGGTCTGTCTCCTGCTGACCTGCCATATCATAGGCACTCTCCGTGCCTATGATATTTAATATTTTAGCGCTGGTGGTTGAGAGGCCGGGTATGGCTGTGTTATTGCCTGTTTGAGCACGGGCTGAATTTACTCGTGCACCATCAGCCCGTGCCTTCTTTTTAAGATCCCTCCAACTTTGAAATAATTAATCACATAAATATCATAGGTAGGTATAGAGCTTACGAATATGTTGTTTTACATTTTGTTGAAGTAGGTAGTAGATTACAAAATTATTAATTATTAAATTAAATTACATACCGTCCGCCACTGTTCCACAGTCTTATTTGGCCCATACTCCTGTAACATTTGCTGCAGACGGACCCACTCCTCATCTTGACCTTCTCGCCCTAAAGGCCCCCTATATTCGCCATTGGCAAATTGGGTGTGGGTGGACATGTAATACACCAACATCTCTATTTGGTGGGTGGTACTTCGCACGCTGCAGAAAAAAAAATCGTTTGTGAATGAGGTAAGAATACTTACTGAGACGATAGTAAAGAAAAATAAAAGTATGACCAAGGTATCAAAACAATCAGTAAAGGACGCAATTCACTGTTTATATCAAAAAAAATATCAGACGATGCCACAATCCTCCGAAAATGTCCTCTTAAGCAATTTCGACTAATAGAGGACTCTCTTAATTTCATCACGCACAATGCTATTAATTGGTACAATATTTCCTTACTTCTTTCTTGCCGCCATCGCCAAACTTTTCTAAAAACGAAACATTTGAAAAATGTAATTTTAATATTTTTCCACATTTGCGTAACACAATGCGAAAAATAAGAAAACAAACTACATTTTTCCCATGTTTCATTATTTATTTACTTTGTTTGCTTAATTTTCTTTTTCACAAATCGTCAATCCGACAGCCGACACAGTAAAAACATAATGTTCCGTTTTTGCTTTGAGTTACGTTCAAAAGGTTTTAAAATATGGCGTTGTGACACTTTTTTTGATAACGAAACGTAAATATCATCGTACAGTTCATAACATAACTACATCACTAGGTACCTCACCTTTGCTATGGAAATTTTAAAAGTGTCGTTGTCTTTATAGAAACGCGAGTCTACGGCTCGCCCCGTGCTCGGGCAGAAGAGAAGTCGAGTTGGATAGAAAGAACTTTGTCGATTCTTGGTAGAATGGACATAGAATTGGTCATGCTACGCGTGCTGGTAGAACAAAGTGGGTATCAAACTTTTCTAGAAAGCAGAAATATAAAAGATCAATCAATCTGCCTAGCCTTTTCCCCACTATGTTGGGGTCGGCTTCCAGTTTAACAGGATGCAGCTGAATACCAGTATTTTACAAAGAGCGACTGCCTATCTGACCTCCACAACCCAGTAACTGGGTATTACGATACCCCTTGCTAAGACTGACTGTTAGTCTTTCGGGCTTCTGACGACCCTTGACGACTGTCAAAGATCCACGAATGACAGCTGGGGCCAACGGCTTTACGTGCTTTCCGAGGCACGGAGAAGTCTCGGTATGTAAAGATTGTCACCCATCCACGAACCAACCGCGGCAAGCGTAGCTTTACCTGATGGATCGACCCGTGCGACTGTTATTACTGAGCCATGAGTTAGCATACAAATCGCTAAAAGGAGACATGCACGTCGAGTGGTTCTCAGAACTCGTAAAATAACGTGAAAAAATATCTCCACCACGAGTGCTTTCTTAGGACCTTCAAATAGATACAATGATTCAACTCACACAAGATTACATTGTCAATATTTTAAACAAAAACAATCTTCTTTGATGGTAGTTCAACATTATTATAATGCCTTCCATTTTCTCATGAAAGTATGAAAAAACTTATGTATACGGTGACTCTTTGCTTATTATCTTGCTTTCAAGACAGGGAGTTTCTTCGAGGCAAACTTTTTCATTTCAATCTTAATATTGTTGTGGGATTAGAATAGAACCTCCTTTGCCCTGAAATGGCAACGGTGCATTCCTCAAAAGACTACCTCAGTCATTGTCAATTTGTGGGTTCACTGATCTTTGTTGTCTTTATTTAAGTATAATAGTGTAGTGTGTGTGTGTGTGTGTGTGTGTGTGTAGTGTAGTGTGTAGTAGTATAGTGTGTAGTTTAAGCTGTTATAAATAAATAAATAAATAATAATAAATAATAATATTAATTAGGTGACTTTTTACTAACGCCAAAGTTATCAAAATACGACAGTGCTTTTTGCACGTTTGTAGTGATATATGTTTTGTTTCATAGAATCATCTACAAGACTTATCCTCAATCCGACTTTTTCACTAACTGGTGAAACTCTTGAGCTATCCAGACAATTTCTTTTTCTGTATAAACTTATCCAAAATCCATAACACGATTTCCTGATGAAGACCCATAACCTACGAGAACATATGATCTGAACATTACAATGTTATAGGGATGTTGACAAAAAAAATCTTTTTGCCCTTCAGTTAGATTATTAAAAAATATTAGACACATATTTTTTCTTTTTTTACGTAGTCAAAAGATAACAGCAATACATTGAGTAGGCAATACGTTAAAATGTGCATGACGTTACTCCCCGGTAGATTTTATACTGACTTGTGACGTAGCGAGCCCCCACTCCCCAACTTTAATGCTTTTTATCTAATCCATTTTGTATTATGATAAAACAAAAAATACGTGTCTAATATTTTTTTACTATCGGACTGACAGACTAAATACCTTTTTTTTTCCCAGTCAACATCCCTATTGTATGGACTTTAAAAGCCACTATGACCTCTGAGTTTGTTTCGGTTTTTCTCCACAGAGAAAGTTTTTGTTCATAAAGTAAACACAGACCCCATCAAGTTTTAATAAAAAAATTGATGGGGTAAATTAAATTTAACGTGCAAAAGAGTTATTTTCAACCAATTTAAAAAATATAAAAAAGCACCCGTGCATGAAGTACACAAGAATAATATTTAAGTTCTTATCAAATTACTCACTTATGTTCGGTTCCTAGAAACAAAAACGAATCGTTTCCTTACCAATGGTAGTTTTTTTTTAAAGATTTTATTTAACTTGCAATGTATGTATGTATGTTTGTTCGCGTGGAATCTTGCTACTCAATTTTGAAGCAGATATAACCGATTGAGCTTTTTTTTTTTTGAGGTTGGGAAATCATCAAATGACTTCTCCCGCTCTGGGTGGACCAAGAGGGCGTGTCAGACTTTTACTGACTAAAACCCACCCGTATTCCTTCCGTTGCTCGTGTGCCGTGATATCCGTTTCGGACAAACCCGCAACCCCAGCAGGCATTGGTCCTTACGGACCCCGTCAGTTGGTGCTGACATCTCTTTGAGGCGCGCGTGGAACACAACGCGCCGTCGACCCGGGCCTGGTCCTTATCGGACGGCGAGCTACCCATTGCTCACCGTCCGCAAGCCCGCGCCTACGGTGGCCGGAAGTCAGCTCGTGACTCCCGACGCCCGGGGCGTATCCTGCGGCGACTAGGGGCGCGATGGCGTGCAGCTTGCATCTCCCTCGCGCACTCCGCCCCCTCCTTCGCGAGCATAACTGCTTCGCAGAAGGAGGTGACGGCCTCCCATGCACTCTCGCTCCGAACCATGGCCTGAACCAGGGCCGGACGCGAGAGATCGCCGCCGCCGATCGCCTCCGTGAGGACACGGCGAACCGATTGAGCTGAAATTTTTATTACCAAACTGGGCATTTAAATAGATTCGTAAGCTAATTTAACCTGTGATACATACTTCCATAGACCATACGGAAGGGTCTACTATGCAAAGCCATGGTCTTTGCTTCATATTAAAGATACAAGAGTCTTAATTTTAACCGATAACGGTCCGTAAATTATAGGAATCGGCCATTAATTATTCGAAGAATACCGTAAGTAAACTAATATCACTAGATAAAATGCATGCCAATGTCCCAAAGTAAGAGGACAATCAAATAAAAGTAAGAAGTTAGTAAGCAGGGGTCATCGCCTCATATCCCGCCATCTGGACCAGCATCACAGCTTATATATTGCACGAGAACTTTCTATGACCTCATATCTTAGTAATATCATAATACCGGAGCTTATACTTATAGGTACAATCATATAATATATATCTTAGTACTTATACATGGTGGCCAACTCGAATGAACACAACTTTATTTTTAAATCTGGTTAATTTTAATAATTAAAAAAAATTACGTTTATATTTTTGTTCTTTGTATTGGCCACCCTGTATAATATCAGAAAACTTGCTTGCATTACAATAAAATAAACATAACATCACGCCTGTATTCCCGAAGGGTAAGGCAAAGGTGTATCTACAGAACATCCACATCGCCAGTTATGTTTGAGTCCCATTTAATAGGGGGCGAACCTATTGCCACCAACCGGGCACGATTCTAGACTCCGGGCTGCTACTGAGAAATTGCAGATGGAAAAACCCAGTAACACTTTGCCCGACCCGCAATTGAACCCAGGACCTCATGGTCAGCAGTAGCGCTTATGACCACTTGACCAATAAGGCAGTAATTAAAATAGCCCCCATGAATTGCGATACTTCAACGTGTGTACATCTCTTGCACCCTGGGCAATCAGCGCGTTCTCCAACCTCGCTGACTGCCAATTTTTCAAATCGTCGTCTTAGAGTGAATTTAAAAACTCTTATATGCGAAAACCTGGTGGGCAACTAGCAAGTTATATATACCGGCTGAAATTTTTTATCGTCTCGAGAATAATATGGTGTGTTGTGTAAGTGGAACTGAAGCCACACCCGGGAATATTTGCTTAGTAACATTGACCACGCGGGCGGGCCCGATGCACGGGCGGCTTGTGCGCCTGCGAAAGGATATCAAAGAGGCCGCCGGCAAGTGCGGCGAGTACCTATCGGCCGCTGAGGAAAGCTACGAATTCATTGATAAATTCCGCTTATTTAGTAGGATGCGTATGATTTGAATTTCGATATTTTTTATAGTTAGAAAAAAAATAACTGTGCCATAGGCTTCTACTCCGTTCACCTATTTATACCCTATTTTATTCGAGACGGTAAAAAAAATCATGCGGTATATGCTGATCGCGCGGTAAAATCTGATTACGCGATGCAGGATTGTGTGTGACGTCAGTATGATGCGTAGGTCGCATGTGGCGATATAGATGCCGCCACAAAACTAGGGGTCGCGAGTTTTTTTTCTCCAAAAATATAATAAAATAAAAAGTCAAAGTTGCATTCCCGCAAGTTATGGCGTGACCAAGGGAAATAGAGATTAATTTTTATATATACAGATAAAGTTAGGATTGCCACAAAAATGGCCTACCAAAAATATATATAATACCTACCTACTTTCTACATATTAAGATGCAAAATAGCAAGATGCGAAGTCAAAATACAAACTAAACATTACTCTTGAACTGAACAAAATATGTTTTCCTCACATTTTGCACTCGTAAGTTCAGTCTAACCGAAGAGTAAGTTTGAAACTAGCAACTACAAGCAAAGGTGTGTAGCGCAGTTTGCTACATTTTTATGCTAAACTTCTTTGACGTACTTCTTGGAGCCAAAGAAAAATATAAACGTTGCTCATCTTATCAGCTCATTGTGGTTTTATTACGCAGGTTGACTTCGACAAATTGTTTAGATGCTCAAACTGGAATTCAGACGACATGCAGTAAGACCACCTTTGCATTGTATAAACTAAATCTCTTTAGTAATAAATATTTATAAATTCAACATTTTTTTAATAATATTACTAATTAATTTTCTATATAATATAAACATAATCTAAAATATTCCTACATTAAATGATTTAGAAAATGCTCTAAATTAACATATATATGTTTTCCAAATCATTAACACTACTCGTTTAAACGTGATCTTTAGTATAAAATCATTAAAAGTCGGTTATCGTCGCCTTAATGATTTAACTAATATTTTGTAACAATATAAAAAGAGTGTCCATACGCTTTGGAATGGGCAACTAGCTTCATCTTTATGATTGACCGACTCCTTTGATCATTGAAAAGTGCCTGTAAATGGTTTAGTTGAAATAAACATCACCAACACCCCAGAGGCAATATGATAATCATAATTGATTAGATGTAGTACTTTGTATCTCATTTTAGGAGAACTTAATTCTTTAAACCTCAATGCTTTGAGTTTGAGTAAATGTTGCTGCAGCTATATAGTTACTTACATATTATTTTGTGAAAAAGACTATTCTCTAGTATGGGCTAACAA
Source organism: Agrochola lota (assembly GCA_947364205.1). NCBI lineage: Eukaryota > Metazoa > Arthropoda > Insecta > Lepidoptera > Noctuidae > Agrochola > Agrochola lota. The sequence goes on along the minus strand of OX376235.1, from coordinate 9,063,663 downwards.
CAACAGACAGTAAAGTTACCAATACCCGGTTTCTGAGGTCGTTAGATCAACTCTCAATAGCAGAAGAATTTCGCTTAAATAAATAACTTGTCAAATATAGATTCGATAAGTTATCAATTTAAGCGAAATTCTTCCGCACCTGAATTTTGAGAAACGCCACGTATATCAATACTAGTACATACCCAATATCGCTATCGAATAAATAAATATGTCTTCTTTTTTTCGTGTGGTTAGTGACTAACCTGGTGTCAAAGATTTAAAGCCACCCATGGCCCTCTGACTTGGCTTCACATGCCGTCGAGAAATATCTCTCAGGCATGCCCGGTTTCCTCACGATGTTTTCCTTCACCGTTTTTGAAGAAAGTGATAATTATACAATACGCACATGAATTCGAAAAGTCAGACGTGCATGCCTTGGGTTCGAACTCGAGACCTATGACTTGGCAGTCCGACGGTCAACCACTAGGCTATCACTGCTAATTAATATATAAAAGGTAAATACAGGTTGTCAGGGACATCGACGCGAATTCTGTTACTATGGATTCAGTACTTGATTCTGAACCCCACTGCGTTGAATTTTTTCGTCGGTTATTTTAGAAAAAACAGCTTTTTCATTGAAAAGTGCAATACCTACGCGGTCAAAATGTATGGAAAAGCAGTTTTTTTTTAATAACCTACGAAAAGTTTCAACGCTGGGTGTTCAGAATCAAGTACTGAATCCATGGTAACAGTTTTCGCGTCGATGTCCCTGCCACCCTGTATATAAAGCCAGAAATCAATGCTCATTCATGCCCTCTTTGTATCAGAAGAGGCCTTTACCCTGCAGTGGCACAATAATAGGCTGATATTATTATTATAAGGTCCTTAACGAGAACCCCCCACGCACATATACAGTGGGCGTTTAATCTCCATACAATATCCCTGTAGACGTTTACCAACGCTAATAAAAAAATTAAATAAAACCTTGTAACAATTTTAATTCTATAACATGAAAGCTTTTTTTTAATTTACTAAATTAATATTGCTGTATAAAATCACAGGCTCGCGTTATACTTTGTGACTTATGACGCATAGTCACGTTAAAATATAGCTGTATAATTTGTTAGCAGTTTTTAATGTATAAAACTAGCTACCCAACCCTGCTTCACACGGTTTTTACGACTTGACAAAGCATGGAGATTTCTTTATTATATATAAGTTAATTATTAATGTATTATACACATAAAGATTCCGGAATAAATTGTCTAAATGATTTTCGAAACCGAATCAAAATCCGCTACGGAGAATAGAAGAACAACGCTGTCACACAGACGGACACGTGAAACGCGAGTTTAATTTATAATATGTATATAAGGAGGGTAGGTATCTCTTTCGTTATTATCAGCCATATTTTAACTACTGTGGGCGTACTATGGGGTAATGTTCGTTATAACGCAATAGATAAACCGTTTGTAGTTCAAATCACATTATAATTTATGATCAAATTAGTCACACTAGCAATTCACACACTGTAGGTACACGACACAACTATTCGGAACGCGCGACTAAACGTCTTCACTGCTTGAACGCCACCCATGAAGTCTGCTCTGCTTCGGCCGGTCCGAGCGTTATGTCCGACATACAGATATAGATGAGCTTCTGTATTTCTTGAAAGTTGGACAATTGATCACCAATATTTGAGCCAAGGATGGTGATTTTACATATTAGATAACTTACCTATGTAGGTAGGTACTACCGACAGTAATAACAAGAAGGCCAATGTTGAGCAGTTCATATTAATTGATGACATAAAGGCACCTACTTAAGGTAATGTTTTGTTTATCTGCCCCAGTTTGTCTCTACCGGTAATTGGTTCCATGTAAAAGGGGTATGGCTTGTAGTCATTTAACGGACACTGATTACAGGCCCAGGATTTCTGCTAAAAGGTTTAATAAAAAGTACCGGATACTTTGTCATATCTAGAAATGAATGAAACGATATAATTTAACAATATTAATTAAGTAAACGTTAAACTTTGAAGACGCATGATCAAATTTATTTTCGTAAAGCTTTTTAATATCGTGATTGTGGGAAATTTTCTATTATTATTATTATGTACTTTATGAGTTTATCTTGGACATTACTGACATCGGTGAAGGAAAAAATCGCGAGGAAACTTAGACTCATATAAATCTGAAATCACCAACCCGTTTCGGGCAAGCGTTTTGATCAATGCTCGTGCCTTCTCTGTATGAGAAGAGGCCTTTGCCCTGCAGTGGGACAATAATAGGCTGGTATTATTATTATTTATTATAGCTTTTTATATTGCTGGCAAAAACGGGAGTATCAAGTGTGGTGATAAGTTATAGCAGCGTTACGACCATACTTTGCAGTATTCTAGATAATCATGTGTACAGGGGTATTGGTAATATGTCGACAATCCAGGAGTTGTAAGCGAGTCGAAAGTGTTACGGGGATGTAGGAGAGGTCATTTGCAACCTAATGACCCCTTATTTACCCCGTAATTTGACATTTTATGTTTTTATTTAATTTTTTTTTTAAATATAAAATGTCTACTCGAAAATGGTTGACATTTGCATAGAGGTAATAAGGGGTCATTAGGTTGCAAATGACCTCTCCTACAACCCGGAACACTTTCGACTCCACCCATTTTTCATAGAGCTCATACGCCATGCCGCCATACATATTGCAATTTGAGTCCAGGAGGAGCACCGGCATTACGTTTGCGCTAAAGTTAACCCTCGAGGAGTGTCACTGGCATTAGGTTTGAAATCTTGTTAAAATATACAACTGATTTAATTTTCACAGTTTATACTGCCTAATTCGCAAAGAAAAACCTACATTTAAAATGAACCCTCCGCGAGAGCTCGCCCAGCATCCCATATGCAACTTGAGTGAACCCTCCTGGAGGGCTCCCGGCACTGAACGTGCTAATGGATTGCCGACATATTACCAATAAGCCTGTATAATATGCAACCATCTTCTCACTGTAGACCAGTGAACGTTTCTGGTTTTCAAAACTTTTGATAGTAGCTTATTTTTAATTTCCCCTTTAGATTACCCTCGCCGTTTACCCAAAATAATCGAGTTATTCCTTTTTATGTAGGGCATAGAACAATTTTAACTCAGGGTTGACAGTTTGCAGCTCCGTAATGTAATTTTGCACGTGTCAGCGCGTCAGTGGCGTTTTGTCAGCCGTACCCCTGCCAGTCGGCACATGGGTTGACATAGCAGAGTTTTCGGCATAATTGTTTCGGGATTATGACCGTCTTCCGCTCCCATTAACTATGTTTTCTGTGCGTATTCAATAAACTGCTACATCAAAGATGCTGTTTTGGTGGTTTTGTCTGGTCGTAGACACGTATTTGTGGTAAATGGTTTTTCAATTGGATGTGTATCGCGAGTAAGATTTATTCCCGAGAATTCTCGGGAAATCCGTATTTCTTGTTTCCGAGAAATTCAGATCGAGGAAAGTTGAGAACTCGAGAAATCATTTGTCTAGGATTTCCTTAGCCTTGATTGATTAAGATAGCTCACAGAAATGGAAGGAGGATAATATTTTAGTGCTACAAAAATTGCAGACGATATTAGCATCAACTAAAAACCGGCTGTCTGACAATGCTATAAATGCTTTGGTTTATCTTAAGTCATATTTTATCAGAATTAATTCGAAATTTCAAGTGATTACCTACTAGTCCAAGCACAAGTTAAATTAACACACAATTGCCAAATATTGTGCTGTGATTATTGACATAGTCATTAATAAATCGAGTTGAGTTCCTTTTTAGGCTATAAAGAAGTTTTAATTTTTTTATTTGGTTATTTTTGTATTTAATCAGAGTTTATCAGATAGAAGAAAGTATGTAGTTTAAGTTTATAAAAAAGGTGATTTTGATTATATTCTATGAAAAGAAGAAAAATAAATACTGTAATTTGTTGTTGTAGACAAGAGATTTTGTTGATTGTTGTCCAATTTAAAATTTCTCGGTTTCCCGGGTAGTCCCGATAAATTGAGTTCGAGAATTCTCGAGACCCGAGAGATGAAAAACCTCGAGAACCCATGAACCCTATTCGCGACATAGTTATTTTCATGGTGTTACTTTCTATTTTATGTCAATCCCTTTATTTATTATACTTCACCTTACTTGTCTATCACTTAAACAATCACCGTTTTTACTTAACAATGACATCACAAAGACTCACATTCTACCTGCATCGAGGGACATTCACCAAGACTCACAGTGCAGTTATTATCCCTCGTTTGTGTTAAGTGGGTGCTTCAATGATCCGGCTTAGCGCTTTATAATGAGCTCCCCCGGCGAGATCGCCTTCCACCACATGTCCTTGTCTGCGCCACATAAATATAGCCTTGTATCATAATAACAAAACAGATTGGTACAGAAGGTTGGCTTCATACAACGAGCGACAACAGCCGCATTTAGGTACCTGTCCCACTGCCACCGCTGATGATTAACGATTTAGGGGAGGTATGTTGTAAATAAGAAGGCGAATAACGATATGTGTCATATATTAGAAAGACGTTGCTTATATACAGTTCCATATAAAAGGAATAAAAATAAATAAGGTATATGAATAAACTTAGGACTAACACAATTCGGCAAAGTGGGTAGACTGTGCCGCGCTCCCTACGTTGTTCGCGCGTGATGATACAGCCGGCCGGCTCACATTCCTTTCGCCTCGGCTAGCTTAGTATGCGCGGGCGCGCAGTGGCGAACGGTCGGGTGTGCTCCTCTAACCAGTATGTCTATACGTAAGTATGCTGCTACAACGATAAACGATTAGAACTAGCAACTAAAAACGAGTTGGCGAGCAGCGAGCAACGAGTGTGGCGACGTACTACCTACTCGCTGTTATGCGTTAGTCTCTCAGCGAGTGTACTGACCGTCAAGCGAGTGTATCTGAGCGATAACTCTCTTTGATAGCTCTTGTCGCTGCGACAAACGAGTATTCGCCGGCGGTGTGAAAATTCACCGATCAACTCTTAATATTCCCAATTTTTCATGTAGTGGATACATGAAAAAATTTGAATATTAAGAGTTGATCGCTGAATTTGCACGATGCAGACCTTAAAAAATACTCGTATTTAAGGGTTTTCCAACAAAAATCGGCATACATAATAAATATGTATTGTCAATACACTGACTCATTTTAAACGGACGGGCCTTTCTTCTGTGACACAGTTTTTCAACTACCTACAGGATATAGGGTGATATTTTCCACTAAAGTTAAGTACTGTACAAGTTTTGCTTAACCATAACTGGTGGAAAAATTACTGTAACACTATTTTTTTTACAATAAACAAATATTTTTAACATTTGAAATATGTGTTTCTCTTTTACTTACCTACAATCTTTTGTACGTTTCTTGAGCGAGAAAATCGTTAATAGCTAGCCGCTTCCTCGTCGGCAGAGGGACAGGTGCTGCACACCTGCGCACGCGCACGAACAGTGCGGTTCGCGTGAATATAAGGAATATAGTACGGACAGCTTTGGATATGTTCGCGAGCGGTTAGCGAGCAGTTCGCGTACAAGCTTAATGTTCCCGGACACGAACAGTACGGTTCGTGTGGAACATAGTATGCACACCATTGGACATGTTCGCGAGCCGTTAACGAATGGTTCGCGTGCAGCCAAACACTCGTTCGCGAACACATCGCATGCATGCCGTGTACCTGTGCTACCTCGGATGTGCTCAGTAGTTCGAGACCTTTCGAAGCACATAGTGTGCACGGTTCGTGCGCGTGAGCTTCAATTGTGCAGCTGTCGATCCTTGCACGCGAACCCTTCGCAACATGAGCGCGCGCGTAGAATGTGACGCGTCCAGCCATTCGAAGGGCCTAGCGTGCACGGTTAGTCCGCGTGCGCTGCGCGTAGGCTGGTGTGGACGCGCCTACGTAAGGAGATCTAAAATGATCTGAAACAAATGCAAGTCACGAGTGTGCTTGTACCCGCTGTACGTAAAGCAAGTCTATTTATGCGTGCTCGTTTTATGGACCCGACCTTCTGCACCCTTTCTATTTTGTGATAGTGGAGGCGCCCTGAGTTGTGACCCATTTTGGAGCGTTTATGATACTGTGACAGCGTTACACTATTAGTAGCTTTAGGATTCAGGTTCATGTTTTATGTGATTCAGATATTTTGGTATTAAAATTGTATGTCTTAGGCTATCCTATCGGCATGTTCCCAACTTACGAAGTAGGTACTGTAGACACTTGTTTGGTCTACTGTACCGGGACGATATCAAATGAAAGGGTTTTTGCGGTAAAACCGTTAACTAAAATAAATTATATAAAATAATTCAATTATACATTTTACACAGGGTGGCAGGGACATCGACGCGAAAACTGATACCATGGATTCAATACATCATTCTGAACCCACTGCGGTGAAATTAATAAAACTTAAAAACTTAAAATAAGGCTATTTCATACATTTTGACCGCGTAGGTTGCGCTTTTCTTTTCTGCAACAGAAAAACTTGTGTAATTTAACATCTCGGAAAACACACACACACGACACACAACTCACCACACCCTCACCCTCTCTTACTCAACATTAGGTACTCACACACAAGGCACTTTTGTCAAAATGTATTTTTTATTATTTCTTATCTTTAAATATTTGTTAAAATACCTTTGTTATGTATTCGTCTTGGAACAACCTACCCCCTCACTAGGAGTCGGGCGTTGGTAGCTGCGCCACTGTTTTAACTATTGCAGCTATCATTGTTTAACATTTTTGTCATGTATGTATTTGTTTTATTGTTCCCAATAAACGATTTAAAACTTTTCTATGAAACAGCAGATTTTTTTTTACATTACCGACGAAAACTTTCAGCTCAGCGGGGTTCAGGATCATGTTCTGAATCCATGATACAGTTTTCGCGTCGATGTCCCTGCCACCCTGTATTCCAATTGCCTGCTTGACAGCCCAGGGGGCCTCTGTCTTACTACCAAACAAAAATCACATTCTTTTTTTATTTAAAATACAAATTGGTCGAATGTTCGAATGTTGTTTTCTCAACAGCCTGTACAATTATGGTTGCTTATCGCATAAAATCTTACAGTACTTACCAAAGCTTTCTACAGTTTTTTTTTTTTTTTTTTTAATACAGCTGGGATTGAAAATGGACCAATTAGCAGACGAATTCGTATTTATGTTCAGCACGAACATCAAGCAAAATCACATAGTCAACGTTATCGAGCCACTCTCGAATAATACATAGATTGTACATAAGACTACATACCAAGCTACATATAACCAATATAAGTTGATCTCGCGTTGTATAGGATTTCCGTACAATAAGAGGTCAGCTTATACTGGAAATTGATAGATTGTTGTGACGCCATGTGTACCCACACCCAAGACTAGCAGCGACTTAGTGTTGCTGTCATGTTCTGTGTAACTAATTAAGATAATGTAATCATTGTATGTTATCTTAGATGGACGGATTAATTGTTTGATTACGTCATAAGTTACCAATTACCTAGGTACCTGAACGATATTCGCCGGCAATCAAAATATATATATGTGCTATGAATTGAATTGAAAGCTTATCCTAAATTGAACAAATTCCAACAATACTGGCGCTTTTCACGCAACGTGCACATCATGCGGGCATAAAAGTTTAGCTTACTGCAAAAATATACGCAAAAATCGCTCGTGAGATAACACAGCCTATCCCGGAAATATAACACAAAACTTAAAATCAATATAATCATAAAAATTCATAATCAAATTCAAACATTTCATACAACGCCCGCGTTCCGTCGCTCATAAAAATATATTAACTGCCATAAATTTAGCATCGTCAGCGATTTATTTGTCGCTTAAGCGATACGCTCTCTTCGCTCGTAAACAGGGTTCATCAAACCGAGGCGGATTATTGCCGACATGCACGACAGTATAACGGAAGCGCTCCTTTATAACACTGGAAAATAAATGGCACCGCAAAAGAACTAAGAGCCACTCCAACGCACAATCTGCGCCGACTGCTACTCGATAAATCAGTTTCCATTTAAACGAATGTTTTTGACATGAATAATTCTAGGAGAGTCGGTCGACTGCCGGCTTACTGCGATAACATAAAGTTGCCATCGGATGTCGCCGGGTATAATCGATTAGTCGAACCAATTCGTCCCTAATATCTGATGAAACTCGAATGTAAATTTGCATTGAAAGATATTCCATTTAAAAGAAACGATGAGAAAATATCCTTGTGATTGATGGTGCCGTCATCCGGGCTTCGATTACATTTGACGAAATGTGATATACGAACCGAAATGCATTAACATTTACGCTGATTCACTGCGGGACTAACAACACGTCGAAGATTCGAGATAAAATATGTACCGCGGGTGTTTGATTAACCATTACACACGCGGAATGACGTAAACAGTTCCTTTTCATGGGGCAGGGGATTTATGTGATTGGAAAATAATAAAACTTGTAAGATAAATATCCCTGAAATATGGTGAAGACATTGTCTAACTCGGAAGTCTGAATTCATGATCCAGCGTAAAACTTTAAACTTGAACGAGATGCCGGGGACTAACGACAGTTTCTATAAAAAGAACAAAATTCTTTTAATTCAATTTTGTAAGTTCAACTATATTTTTCAAACTTTAAATGCCTATTTGAAACAATGCAATCTTGTCAAGATTCTATTTGTATGTTTTAGTATCTTTTTAATCTTAGTGATCAGCGAGGAATCATTAATGACTTTTCATATTACATTTTAGCGTGACAGCCAGCATAGCAGTAGTTCTTTGATTTTTAATAAATTATAAAAATCAAAGATTAATACAATGCCACCCGGCATTGTATTAATCAATATGATCATGTCACGTATTGTTGTCAATATTCATGAAAAATTATAATATAATAAATTCGAAATTTTTATTTATTTTTTCATTATTTCTTATTTTTATATTTTTTTTCACTATCCCTGTGATTTTATGGACTTGTTTATTTTTTTAATAAATGCAGATTTTTTTTATAAAAAAATGTCTTCGTTTCAGTCTTTTTTCATAGTCGACAAATTTTAATCCGATAAAATAACTCATAAGCTTTTAGAAATAATAAACAGGCATTAATTCCGCCTTTGTACGGTATTTTATTTTTACTTGTGTATAAAGTTTTAATAAATAAATAAATAAATAAACAGACTCCAATAGAGCCAATAATATCGGAGATATGGCAAAAGCTATTCAAAAAATAAAATAAATTTAAAGCTAAACTTAATTTTCGATATTTTTTCATGAATATTCAGAAAAATACGGGTGATCACATGCCCATGGGCGACATTGTATACATCAGTAGGTATAAATGAGATTTCAGCTTCAGAAACACAAAAGAAAATCCTCAGACAAGTACCCACAAATTTTTACTGGTCACTAAACCAGTGCATTGTTCCAAGGTAACTATAAAACACGGTGCTAGAATAAAACTCTTAAAAAACACACCAGACTATAAAAAAGCTACAAAGCAACTTCAGACAACACTGTAACAGAATTAAATAACTGTTCGTTCCAATCATCGCAATATCGTAACACATCCGACAACTATGTCGCTTATGTTCGTCATAAACATAGATTAAACATTAATCCCAACAAGCCATTATTTTGTTACGTACCTAATAACTTACCTGACAAAGGAAAATGACAGCTTTACGTCCTCCTACCCGGCTTTACCCACTAATTGTACCAAGCTTTTCGTAATCATCTACAAGTACTCAAGTACTTACAAGAAGGGTAGAGAACCCATTATTAATTCAAGCGAATCATTTCTAATATTGTTTTCGAAGAATGTGGGGTGTTCGTGTATTGTCGAGCCTCTTGAATTTCAGATAAACTCTAAGCGGAATGTCCGCTTTAAAACTTTATAATTACTTAGCAAAGATTAGTTAAACGATTGTGCGGACGTGAACTAGCTCGGACGCTGGCCGAAACAATAATGTATATGTAGAATTACCCTTTGTCCTAGCTGAGCAACAAATACAAACCCACGCGATGCTATCGGACATATTGAGATCAAATAAAATTCGGTCTTTATCTCAACTACTGAGCATTTGTCACTGAATTTACAACAACACTGAAAAGTAGGATGAACGTTTCGCGTTTTATAATTGCGACAACGTATAACTGCACCAAGTATTATTATCACATTTTCGCATAGCGTACCACGTTCTCGCATTTGCCGCCCATCTAGGACGCTTGGTTGGGTAGCAAGACTAAAGGCTGAGGGACATATCTCGACATCTCTCGCAACATCTCTTATCTCTCGTGATATAAGCCACGTTGTTAGCGCACTTGCTACTGGCGTATTATTCCGACGTGTAATTGTATTATTACGAGCGGTGTACATTTTGCTGCCAGTTTCGCTTGACGGAGTGATACACGTCCCGGAAGAAGTTTCAGTAAAGTCAGATGCTACTTTGTGACGTCATTTCTCGCTACATCAGTCGAAGAAGTATGGCGGAGTTTATGACGCAGACGTAATCAGGGAGCTCCACGTATTTACCTTAAATCATGCGGTATTGTCTAAAGTAATGGCAAAATAATGTGAGTGGAGGCTGATTGCCGACAGGTGCACGCTTCGCCTGAATACTAAATACGCTCCTCATATATTAATATATGCGACATTCAGTTCAACATTCATTAGTTGGCGTTTCATTTCATTCGAACAGCTTTCCCGCAGTAAACGACGTTTTGTCCCAACATAATGTATTCAGAATTGAAGCATTATTAATGTCTCTATAGACCAGGAATAGAACAAGGCTCTCGTGAGTACATTCAAACATATTGACACACTATCGGATCAGTATGTTCCATTGACATTCCTAATTATTAATAAGGTATTGAGCTCATGGTTACTCATGTTTCATTATGCAAGTATCCATTTCCATATATTTGACGTAACCAGTAACCAAGTTTTTTCCAATTATTTTGAGGGTCATAAAAGCTCAATGCCCCACCCTATTAAGGTAACTATAATCCGGGCTGTATTACAACATATACCTAGGGGTGAACAGTTACATGCGAAGAAACTCGAAGCACCGCGTTAGAGCTGCCCCAATTTTTGTAGAATCGTAAACCCGTAAGATTTAGTGAACGGTCAGAGTTTTAACGAGGGCCTGTGTCCTCCGTCCTCCATCGTCCTCAACCCTCCTCGCCGACAAAATATAGTTTTACGACAATCGCTAGTGAGCCATTAAACAATTTTCACCGGCGCCCGGCTACAATGTTTATGCTTTACTGCCTCGCTTTGTGTTAGAATTATGAGATCTATATGCATTTTGGGTTCCACGATGTTTTTGGATATGCTCATAATTTTGGAAAGCTTTATGCAGCAATGTATGAAGGTGAAATAAAATCCTCCACGCCATAATCTATGGGTTCAGTCAATGTCCGAAGCATCTGACGTATATACAGAGCTACAAGCGTCAAGAGCAGGCCATACTGGGAACTACGCTAAGTTCGTTTAACTTAGCTCATGTGTTTGCATACTTCGATTCACACCGCGAACTATGAATCGAAGCATGAAAAGACGCGGTGGCTACATGAGGGAGCTAAACGAACTTAGCTTTGTTACTAGTGGGGCCTGCGCTTCAGGCGTTAGTTTTTTTTATCAAATGGCATTTAAATGTTATTTAGGGTCGGCGCTGACTGACATAACGGCACGGCACGGCACGGTAAAGAAGTTGTTTTTTTCCTTATTTCATATTACATACTTTATTTCGATACAATCATAACGCGGCATGTCGTGGCATGCCGTTTCATTACACGGATTGCCACGCCTTGCCAGCGCGTCCCGCGATCCACATAGGTCACAGGATTATGACAGCTTAACTAATTGAAATAAGGTTTAAAACGGGTGCGGCGGTGTTTTCGGCGAATGGGGCGCAGCCTGATCTGGGCGCGGGGACAAGGGAGGAAGCGCGCGGGATGCTCTGGCATGCTTCGGCATACCGCGTGATACCAAAGCGTCCTTCGGGCTGCCGAAGCAATGCCGAATATGATAAGGGAATACCCTTATCATATTTACAGAATGAACAATTTCCAAATAATCCATGTTTTACCGTCGACTCAAAAGAAGAAGAATCTTGTTATTTTTTTATATGATGTGTAGAAATAATAATTTAAAAAATAACAAGATTTAGTCTTCTTCTTAAACAAGTAGGGCCCAGAAGGTGGGCCCTAATGGACCGCCCTACCCCACAACATAAAATGGCTAGCTGGCTTTAAAAGCTAGATGGAGTCAATATTTCTTATCAGAATACCACTGAGAAAAAATTACGAAATAAATTGAGCGGACCTTTTAAAGACCAGACATAATCTTGGTCAGATCATGTGAAGATCATGTAGATTAGTGTTGGAAATTGTTTTTTGAGGAAAGAACCACACAGATTTGAGTGGACCTATCAAGGCAGTGCAAGCATTTGCCAGTAATCGTGCAGCTCAACTCAGAACTTAAGAAGCTCAACGACTCTACGTACAAAATATCAATCTCCTTACCCTTTTTCCAACTATGCTCAGGTTGGCTTCCAGTCTAAACAGATGCAGCTGAATACCAGTATTTTACATGGAGCGACTGCCTATCTATACTCCACAACCCAGTTACTGAGTAATACGATACCTTTTAGCAAGACTGGATGACAGACTTTTGGGGTTCTGACTACCCGTAACTACTGTCAATGATCAACGCATGACAGCACGGGCCCGCCGCCGGCTTAACGTACCTTCCGAGGCATAGGAGTCTAGATATGTAATGGATGGACACCCATCCACGGACGAACCGCGGCAAACAAAGCTTATCTTTCTATCGACCCGTGCGGATTTTATTATTTAGTCACGAGCCCCTAACGACTCCACGAACAATACTCAAAAAAGGACATTTGGGTAGGCCGCATAAAGTACTCAAACTGCCAGACCATCATTAAAATTAACAGAGAAAGAATAAAAAATAAATCACATATTCCTCACATGAATACCTATTTCCAACCATAGCAATACATAAGTACATTGTAACACACGCGTATTTTGTCAGACGACTTATTCCTAGAACTCCTACAAGATACAACAATTACCATTACAGGCGAACCTTTCACATTTAGATCTTCCTGTTTCTATGAGCTCCTGGTACATTCATAACTCACTTTGTAAAACGAAGTAATATTTGACTAATTTATAGATACTAATTAACATTTCGTTAGTAATAATGAATTAAGCGGCAGTATTTAAAACTAGAATATTCAAATTACTAAAAAATGTGTTACGACTTTCTTATGCATTATGCATTTTACATCAACTTCAATTTACGCGAGAGTGCAATGTTCACAAAATATTTTCGAGCGACCTTAAATTAGCTGCTGTGAAAGCATGAAGCTATTTATTTCCATGCATACGAGATGACTGGTTACATAAAAGGTCACGTCTCACGTGTCTCACACTTATTTAACACAAAAGCTTATCACTTAATGCAGCCAGCAGATGAAGACAATAACTATGAGAGTCGTCGCGACGAAACGGCACGAGATAGAAACCTCTCGTCTGTAACAATACGCTTTGTGTCACTCCAATCTCAAAAGGATATTCGAATGTATTGAACTCGGGAGAATTTCACTCACATTGAACCATTCAAGGGAATCTCACGGAAATTCTTCGTGAAATTTTCACATAATCCAACGTAGTACGAGGACAGCCCCATTGTTTAGAAAAAATGCGGATATTCAGCTGGGACCCTCCGCAAATTCTTAGAGAAAAACTGGGCTCAAACGCTGGGGTTTTGTTAAATGTTAAAAATAGAATGCGCTCAGAGAAATGGATACTGAGATTATGATTTGAGGACACGGTCTGATGGGGGTAACATCGTCGTAGGGGTCGTATTCTATAAGGATAGCGTATCTCGTGATATCCTCATCGTAACGCAGTCGATATACCGAGTATTGCCGAGTGGTGGTGTGTTTACAAGCTGTGCGACAAACAAACGGTCCCGGTTGAGCTTTGTTTAATTAAGATAACTTTCCTACTCACATTACTGCGCATTAACTCGACGAATGTCGGCCACAATTAAAGTAACGCCCTGAACTTGTGTATGATAAAATAAAGTTGGCGTATGAGACACTTGACATTTTCCGAGTAGGTAACTGACGATGATATCCGGAGATTTTATTTACTTTGTCGTTAAAAAATAAGCGGTGAGAAATTTTAAATTATTAGCCATATATGTTTTACCACATTGCTTTACGAGATGGATCATAACACTCCTCGTGTTCTGCAGTAATTTCTTTGATTGGGTTTATTGGGCTCAGAGCTTTTATAACCATTTTTAACCGACTCGTAGGATTTTTTTTTATGCATGTTCCCCGATTACTCGAAGACGGCTGGACCGATTTGGAAAATTCTTTTTTTGTATGGTGGTCCGAATTTTTTTTATTAAGTTTTGCCTGGGTAGTTTTTGAGTTAGCTTAAATAATATGTATTTTCCCCACAATCTATCTGGATGACGTTAAAATAACTTCCTAACACTGTAATTTACATAGCAGTGGTATTCGAATTTGTGTGGGGTAGGTACCACAAATAAAAAGTTAATCAATCTGCCTAGCCTTTTCTCAAATATGTTGGGGTTGACTTCCAGTCTAACCGCATGCAGCTGAATACCAGTATTTTACATGGAGCGACTGCTTATCTGACCTCCACAACCCATTAACTAAGTAATACGATACCCCTTGGTAAGACTGGTGTCAAACTTTCGGGCTTCTGACGACTCGTAATGACTGTCAAAAATCCACGAATGACAGCCGGGACCAACGGCTTAGCGTGCTTTCCGAGGCACGGAGGAGTCTCGGTATGTAAAGATGGTCTCTGCCACCGTTTTTTTTTTTACAGAAGGAACCGGTTAAACGCACAAATAACTTATAGCAGACACCATGACGAGCTGATGAATGAAGTTCAAACAAAAAGTAATTCTGCTACAACAAACGTTCACCCGAAGCACTTTGTCGGGAATTTCTTTGTGAGAGTCTGCCATAACAATAGCACTTCGTTCAAACATTATTTTCTCATACAGTTTTGTTGCGAGATAGTCGCCGACAATTGCCGGCTATTCACGATTCGTTACAGAACACGCTTACAAGTTTATCCAGTAAAGAACTATGGAATGAGATAGCAATAACGATAATTCTACCCAAAGCCCAATTTATACGTACATCTGTTACTCGAATGATGTTTATGAACGTCTGTATCCGTTATACATAGGAATTATTCATTTTGTTATGTTTCATGGCTCATATTTTGGCACTAAAATGGACAAAACTTTAGTTTTTAAAGGCGTTTATTCTGGAAGTGGGCAACATCGCAAACAGACAGAAACAGCTGTCGAAACTTTACCTGTTTTGATTAATTTGGCAATATTACTGTATGGAAATAAGAAATGTGGCTAACTAGTGAACTAGATTATTGATTATGAAATACAATAATAATTAATATCGTAACTCCGAATATTTTCTTTTAGATGTAAAAAAAAGTATTTAGTAACTTTCCAAATGCCTTTTTTACACCTAAAACGCGTACAACATCAAATTCAATGTTATAATTGCAATTCATAATTAAATTTTAACACCGTGAAGTTTTCTTAGAAATTGTTTTATTAGAGTCTTATCCCGCTATCAAGTCGCGCCTGTTTGCGGAGCCTCTATTAGTAAAAATGTGTAGGTATTGTTTGGTAATTTATGCAAGGTTCATCAAAAATTAATGGCGTCATGAATGATATAAACATAACGACAATTCAATTAATCACAAGCATAATAGGTACATTACATAGTCAGCAACCTCGATCAATCAAGCAAAGTAAACAAAATATTGACAAGTTATTTTAAAAACAAAATATGATGTATTTAGCTGAATCGTTTGTTATTACTGCTTTTATTATGAAATACGAGAATTTTATGAAAAATCATGAAGTCTGCAAAATGTAGTTACAAAACCTCAGAGACTTGCAACTTGTGAATCGGTTGGCAAGAATAGGGTTCCGCAGACATAAAAATTAATTTAGATAGATAAAAAATGTTTCAGTGCACACAAAACCGCAATTAGATGATAACAAATTATGTAAATATATATATAAAAACAAGATGCTAAGAATTTAAGGAACATGAAATCAAGATATTGAAAAGATATTTTTATAATTATGTAAAAGGAATCTGGAAGTAATCAATTGTTGTAAAGTGAGGGAAATTCATTGTTTAGCAAATTAACTACCAACTTGATGATTGAACTTGAAACTATGAAACATCTAATTTGCGGAATGTGTCAATTTGATAAACAATTAATTTCCCTGTCTGTAAGTAATTCTAACAATAATATGATGTTTGTTGTTGTATCCTTTTCTCTTTCCAGTATTTCGGTAAAATTTCTGTGAGTAACAGACGCAGATAGACCTTACAAAATCAAAATAAAAAAGCATTTATTCAAATTAGGCTGAGCATCAGCACTTTTCACATCTACAAAAATACATTTTGTATTTTTTTTTTATTGCTTTTAGGAGCTCGTGGCTAAGTAATATCAGCCGCACGGTTCGATCCATCAGGTGAAGCTTCGCTTGCCGGGGTTGGTCTGTGGATGGGTGACCATCTTAACATACCGAGACTCCTCCGTGCATGTTAAGTCCCTGCTGTCATTCGTGGATCTATGACAGTCATTACGGGTCGTCAGAAGCCCGAAAGTCTAACAACCAGTCTTATCAAGGGTATCGTATTACCCAGTTACTGGGTTGTGGAAGTCAGATAGGCAGTCGCTCCATGTAAAATACGGTATTCAGCTGCTTCCGGTTAAACTGGAAGTCGACCCCAAAATAGTTGGGAAAAGGCAGATTGACTGATGTTTAAAAAAAATAGAGATGACTATTTTACAAAGGAACCCTAAAAATGTACGCTTCTAATTTGTAAAACAGAGTTCTCAGACATGGATTATGCGAATATTAACATCTTAAATATTATGATAGCGTTAATATTAAGTATTAATTCTTTACATAAATGTACTTGGAATTAAGTTTTAATTCGAAGTAAAGCTATACTAACTATCTTGCGTAATAAATAGGGTACAACGTTGAATAATTATGTCTTTGTTTACTTTGTTTTAACTACATAGAATTTATAATTTCAGTTTTTTTGAGCTGATGATATTTATAATTTCAGTTTTTTGATCTGATGATATTTATAATTTCAGTTTTTTGAGCTGATGATATTTATAATTTCAGTTTTTTGAGCTGATGATGTTTTGCTACTACAGTACATACTGTAGTATAGAGGAGCTCGTGGCTAAGTAATAACTGCCGCACGGGTCTATCCATCAGGTTAAGCTACGCTTGCCGGGGTTGGACTGTGGATGGGTGACCATCTTTACATACCGAGACTCCTTCGTGCCTCGGAAAGCACGTTAAGCCGTTGGTCCCGGCTGTCATTCGTGGATCTTTGACAGTCGTTACGGGTCGTCAGAAGCCCGAAAGTCTGACAACCAGACTTATCTACGGGTATCGTATTACCCAGTTCCTGGGTTTTGGAGGTCAGATAGGCAGTCGCTCCATGTTAAATACTGGTATACAGCTGCATCCGGTTAGACTGGAAGCTGACCCCAATATAGTTGGGAAAAGGCTAGGCAGTAGTAGTATATTTTATTTTTGGTTTTTTAAATTCATATTTTTACTTCTACCATTACAGGATAACCCAATGTGTTAAATGCGCCTAACATAACTTAATCTATACTAACATCTATAACTATTAATATATAAAAATGAATTACCGAGCATTAGTCTCGCAAAAACTGGAAAAAGGATGGATTTTTTACTAATTAAAAAAATAAAACAATATAGACAGCCAGTCGCAAGTCGATGACATCCCTATTTTAAAGCGTACCTATGAGGGAAACTCGCAGAAAACTCGACAACGTCCCGCGGGTGAAAACTCCTCGATTTAGCTAAATAATGTCAGATGTGATAAAGTCACAACATCCCCCTACTCCCTTAGTTGACTCCAGCAATTTGTGTGGCCTGATAAGCTTCGCACTCCTAGCTTTTTTTTCGTATAAAAATACAACTCAAATTTTCTCTTCGCAGTATTATTAAGCACTAACTTCTACCCGCGAATTCGTCGACGAAATTTCTTGTTCCCCTGACCCACCTCCGTCACATCGCATCGCCTGCCTGCGCTATTACTGCTGTTTTGGCTTAGCGTTCTGTGGACCATTTCCTATTTTGCTAAGTACCTGGTACTTGTTGCTAGGCCTACACTGTCCTCTCATACCTATTTTAACACTGTAATTTGAAATCATTGTAGTAAGCATTTATTTTTTAAACAGTAAACGTGGCGTTTCTTGCCGGCTCTTCTCCATAGGAAACGAACAATTGGAACCGTGCACCTAGCTTTTGACGTTTCATAAGTGCCCTCGTAGGTTTAAGAAAAATAAAATAAATAAGTACTGAGTTTTTTTTTGTTTTTTGTTGTTTGTCACTTCTTTTTTATTTTTGCGCGGCTACTTAGGGTCCTAGCGTGATGTTAAAAACCCTATAGCCCTCCTAAAAAATTGGACTATAAAAGGCAAAAAAAAAAAAAACTGACTGGTATTTCCAGACATGAGCGCGTTCAAACAAACAAACAAACAAACAACAAATCTTCAGCTTTTTTATGAGTATATTATAGTTAAGCATTAAATATAATTCTCTTGGCGAAACAAACGACATCCCGAGAAATGATAAAATAGTAAATTATGTGGAGGGCTGAACACCTGCATAATGTCCCCGTCAATCATACAGGTGCGTGAAATTGAATCTCATGAGCGCAAATCACACAACCCTCCATTACCATACGCGATGGTGTCAGTCACCTTAACAAAAACCAACAATGTAAAACAAACCATATTTGTACCCTTATAAAGTCTGTTTTATATTTACTGAGTGGATTTCACTGTATGATAAACGGACCATATTCGCTCGTAATATATTTCATTTTTGTTTAGGGCCGCAATTTCGTCTTTAGGTTAATAATATACAATATAGTCTATGTTTAAGCTGTGGTTATTTCTTATTTACTTCACCTCATTCGTTCATTGCGTTCATTCAAATGGGATTGCCACATCACTGAAGTACGGAGTTTAATTATGAATTCATTAGCTCTCACTACGGGTTCTGTATCTAAATGGAATTCATGAAAGCCAACAAGAATGTTTAGTTTGAGTTGAACCTTGAACATTTTTGAATCTTTGTTTATTTCAAATAACTTGTCTGTCAAGGATAAAAAAAACGATTGCCTAACTAAAATAGGTATCATAATAAAAAAGCATAATTATTGTGCTCTTAGGTCAGTCTAATGCTGTACTTTGTATGTCAATACGCATATTAATTGGTCTTGATAATTATGAACAAATCAGGATTTTCACCTCATAAACAAAAGGGAGTTGAACCCAAAAATTTATGGCTAGTGTGACAAGCACTTCTTAACCGACTTCAAAAAGGAGAAGGTTCTCAATTCGACTGTTTTTTTTTTTGTATGTTTGTTACGCAATTACTCAGCCAATTATGAATTGATTTTGATGGTTCTTTTTTTTTGTATATAAATTTTATTAAATTTGCTTGGGTAGTTTTTGAGTAAACTTCAATAATACCTATTTTCCTCTGTGGTGTTAGTACTTAGTATATGGATGATGTTATAATAAATTCATGTCACAGGAAGTGGTACCTATTTGAATTTGTGTGGGGTACCACAACCAAAAAGTGAAACAAAAAAAAAACCTCTTTCAAAAAAAACTACAAAGTTAAAAATAACTTTCACCGACTTCCGAAATTAAAATTCTTTTTCACTTAGTATTTTTTTTGGAAGTCGGTTGTTTTATTGTTAAGAGGGATGCGCTAAGGTAACCCGCGAAATTCAAATTTTCTTAAGTTTTTTACAATTTGCAGGTCAGTGTCAGGTTGTATGTTAATTAAAATATGATTCGCGACCATAACAAACATGGCTTTACATAATTATAATCATTACAATCAGGAATACAACTCCATAAGTAAGCACAAACGTCAAATGTCATGATTTCATGAAATAGTCATTCAATGGAGTTATATGAACTTAGAGAGTTGTATTGATCATTTTTATGATTACAATTCTATAAATATACATTTGATACGGCCGCGAATCATATTTAAATCAAGATACAACATGATACTGACCTGCAAATTGCAAAAAACGTAAAAAAAAATGAATTTCGCGGGCTGTCTTGACGCTTCCGCCTTAAGTACCATAATCTGTCTACTCTCATTATTATTTAGCAACGTAACCTGTCTCATTCAACTTAATAGGAGTAATTCAGTTAGAGAAGCAGGTCATTAAAGTAAAAACGCTTTTAAACACTGTCGATTGTATAAGAATTCGTTTAAATCAGCACATTTACACTGCCCTACAAAATGTTCTTCATAGAAATACTATATGCGAAAAAGTATAAAATTAAAGTAGATCGCCCTTCGGCGATACGACGATTTGCAAGTCGGACAAATCTCGGTCTAGTGACCATGCAGATTTTAATAATAAGTGTATTATGATCAGTTGACTGTCGCGAACTGACACAGTAAACACGACTCGCGCGAGTTTTATTGCACGTACTCAGAAATACAAAGAAAAATGTACATTACTAAGCGTCTAAATACAGTAGAAACTCGTTTACTAACGTTCGGTGATCCATTCAAGTGCTGTTCCGAGGTGATTGTTGTTATAACGGGGAGCCCGGGAATACCTGAGTTCTACAGAGAGTTTGCGGAGCAATTGCATCGTTGTACTCAACTGCCTGTCTGTGTAGTCGGTAAGCGATTCTAATTCAGACATTATTTGTAACCTCTTGTAGTTGGAAAACCAATAAGTTTCGGTCGTATTCTGGCCACTGTGTAACTGGAAAGTGCTGTCACACGTAATGTTGATGAGTAATCGAAACACGAATCGCATCATACGAGTAAGTAATTAGGTCAAGTGACGTGTAAAATACCAAGTAGTAATGTTATGATATAAAAAACTAGCCCGTTAAAAATACCAGTGTTCTAATTAAGTAGAGGTACAAGTTAATTTACCATCTCCCATGGCCCTTCACCCACAATCTGAATACTTTCCTATAGTCTTTGTATCTCACCACGTATAGCTTCAAGCTCAATCATTCATTTTTTGTATTGGTATTTTTCAGGACATGCTGGCCACGACATCGAAAATGAAAATGAAAAATATCCACGAATATGGACCTTATATAACACTGAAGGTCAAATAGAACACAAGCTGGATCTCATAAATAATTACTTTGATAGAAAGACCAAATTACATCTCATTGGACATTCAATTGGAGCTTGGATGCTGACGGAGCTCCTGCACAAGAACGAGTGCCTAACAGAAAGAATCTCTTCAGTAAACTTATTATTTCCAACGCTACAAAAGTTCTCAACAACCAAAAATGGGAAACTCGTAAACAATTTCGTGAGATATCTGCATAGAATTATACTTGTATTCTTGTTTATTATTCAGTTAGTACCCACAATAAGATTCCTTGCCATTAAATTGTATTTATATTTAAATTCGTTACCTACGAATTATGTGAAGCGGGTAACAATATATCTTAACCCGATGCTGCAGGAAAAATCAATGCTATTAGCTTATGAGGTTATGGACAGAATACACGAGCTTAATACCTTTGCTATTAACAAAGTAAAGCATATGACTAATGTATTATACAGCGAGCAAGACGCATGGGTACCGATGCATCATATAGAAGATTTAAAAAAGTACGTACCACACGTTACGTTGAAAAGAGTGAATGTAGAACATGCCTTTGTGCTAAAATCCTCTGCACTTGTCGCTAATATTGTGGGAAAGATAATTAACAACGGAAATACTGTAATGCCCACTTAAAAACTCGAATGAATTCCTTGAAGCGTTTTTATTGATAAACATTTACATAAATTAAATGTTTTTAGATCATAATGTAACTATAATTCTAAATTATTTTTTGTACTCACTCGTTTAATCTTTTTATGTGAAAGTATGTAATTACATTGAATTAAGTTTATACAAATTAAAATTCGAACGTAAAACTTATAGTTTTTTTTTTTTTATACCTTGTTAGTGAACGATTCCTTTTAGAATGCCTAAATACATCATACTTGAAAACATATAATATTTAAGTGAGAATACTGCGAATCATATCGCTGCAAGACATCACCAAAATATACGTCAGGTATCATTTGAGGCACGTGCTGAACAACCATTGTTGAAATTTGGTGCAAATTGAGACGCACAACACAAACATCACATCACACATCACACTTCGATACACTTTGACCAGCTTTGAGCAGTGATAGCCTAGTGGTGTGACCGTCGGACTGCCAAGTCAAAGGTCTCGAGTTCGAACCCAAGACACGCACCTCTGAGTTTTCATGTGCGTATTGTATAATTATCACTTGCTTCAAAAACGGTGAAGGAAAACATCGTGGGGAAACCGGCATGCCTGAGAGATATTTCTCGACGGCATGTGAAGCCAAGTCAGAGGCCCATGGGCGGCTTTAAAACTCTGACACCAGGTTAGTCACTAACCACACGATAAGAAGACACTTTGACCAATGCAAAACTTATTGCGTTCGAAGTTTAATAATATAAGTACCATGATTGCGTTTATCTATTAAATTCTCATTTACTTTTTTAATGTTTTTTTTTTCGAAAATTGAACCAGAATCGTTCTTTTTTTTATGTACTTATTCTTATTTTGAATTATTCTGCTTTCAATTTGTATGTTTTTAGTGTCTTTTGTTAAACAAACAATTTATTTTTAAAACAAATAGCTAATCTATTTGTTTTAAAAATAAATTGTTTGTTTAACAAAAGACACTAAGAATTAAAAAGTCCTTTTTTCTCAATCACTCTTCACTCCTTGTTTTGATTTTACCTGGACGTTCATGGAGACAGCGGCTGGTTAGCTTAGCTCATAACTCATAAAATCCTAAAGGTCCCCCCGAAACGATCAATTGCAATTGTCAGTTTTGACGAGATTGATACACATTGATGCGCAAATTGATCGTTTCCCAAATGCAATCGAAGCGATTGACATTATAACTACAATAGGGATGATGCCTGGGTAAAAAAAAAAAAAAATATTTACTCCATCAGTCAGTTAATAAAAAAATATTAGACACGTATTTTTTTTGGTTTATCATATTAATAAAAATTACTTAGATAAAACACATTAAAGTTGGGAAGTGGGGGTCGCTACGTCACAAGTAAGTATAAAATCTACATACTCGTGACGTCATGGCAAATTTTAACTAAATGTATCGCCGTAATCTTTTGATTACGTAAAAAAATAAAAAATATGTGACCAATATTTTTTTATAATCTACCTGAAGGACAAAAAATATATTTTTAGTCATCATTTCTATTGCATTTGATCATTTCGGGGACCCTTTACAACGGGTCCGAAACTTTACTTCGACAGTCATTAATGGAAAGTCGACTGAACGATTGTTCGAATTGAATTTATTGCGAAAAAACCTCAACACGCTGAGAATTAAATTTCAAGCAACACAAGGTAGGTAAGGACAAGTTTAAAACATATTCGATATTACGTAAAGCGTAATAAAGTTGCTCAGTAAACATAGTTACTTGGAGATGAATAAAAGCGTTTGACAAAGTTGGATCGCAACAGGTCCCTTCCAAGAGAGCATATTGTCAATTTCCCATATTGTGAAGTTCCAAACAACAATTGAATCGGGGTCTCGACGTCTCGCCTTCAATCGGATCTAAAGGACTTTATCTTCGATATAAAACAGAGGTAGTTCTGTCACGTAAATCTACTATAGATATCTATGTATGTACGAGAGGCGAATCCAATATATTTTCAATATATAAATTGGTTGCATAGATATAGCGGTAGGTGTTACTTTTTCGTTCAACCCTTGATCAGATTGGTTATTTGCTGCTTGTTTTGTAAGGGTAATCCAGAGCTGAACAAAATTTATTGATGTTTACGGAATCAGTACATCCCTAAAATAGATGCCAGATTGTCAGATTACATGATTAAAATGAGGTAACTCTTGTTTCATTGCAGCCTATTTACTTTACAATATCTTGAACCAATTTCATTTTGTTTAATCAACCACATGTTTTTAAACACATTGCAACATCTGCTATATTACGTAACATATTTTGGTAAACGATTACGACTAATCTGTTTCATTTTGACAGTTCAACAATATTCATTGCGTTATTTATGAAACAATGGATTAGCAATCTGTTTCAAAACGATTCAGATTCAGTACAGAAGTTGCAAACATTTTCCGCTATTCACTTAGTTCCGACTACCTACATCGTCTCTCGCCACAAACAGCTGTGGAAACTAGAATCAATAATGAATACAGTATTCAATTGACCAGGATCCCGGCCAGTGTTGGCGGACGCTCGCTTACATATCGCAATGGATATGCTAATGCTGTATGTCCTGAGCCGATTACACGCAAACCCACTTGCTGGTGCGTCTTGATTGTTAGCAAGCATCCTGTGCCAGCCAACACTTGACTGTAAACGTATGTAAACGGAGCATGGTAGTGATGTGCTTGTGCAATGATGGAAATGCTTTACAATAAAACATGTTTGAAAATGAAAATGTACGAGTAAGAATAGGTTAGCGTTTTATAAAAATGGCGTTATATTAAGGGTAATTTGCTGTTCTTTACATATTATATATACCTTGTCCATGATTCTTATTGTTGTTATAATAAAAAATATTTGAATGAGGAACGTATTTTGAATTATTTTATTCTTATTGTTATTTCATTTCAAATATTTAATAAAAATGTATTTTCCCTGTATTATTAAATTTTAATATTGGAAATTGTACCGTCATTCGTAATTTTCCTTTTTATTTAATAGCCATTATTTTTACGAAGCATAAAAGGTAAGGTTTTATGAACAGTAAATTGGATATTATGTAGACTATTCGTTTTTCCCGCCGTGCATCGTCTTACCAAGATGCGACCGACACGTCGTGTCGTGAATTATTACAGGGAACGACGTAGATTTCCACGACACGACATCGCATCGTGACACGACGTTGCAACGAGCCACGATGCAACGTCGTATCGTGTGTTTGTCCTTTTGGCCCTTACTTCTCATAATTAATTCTAATTTCAATCTAGATAACAACTTCAATGTATGCAAATACCTTACCACGTTTAAAAAAAGAATATCCATCATATATTTCGGTGTATCATAAGTTTCTTGCCAGTGACCGCCAACTATATGAAAAGTTTAGTCAGCAAAGAGGCGAGTGTGGTTTTCATTAGACACCGTCATTTGCATGTTATTCATTAGCCGGCAGAGGGCGTTGCGCTCGCCGTCGAGCACGCCCTCTATGCTCGGAAATAGTCGGAAAAGCACAACGTTCTCTGTTTGACCAAGCCACACTGGCTTTACTGTGAACTGAGGAACAATTCTCTTAGTTGATTGTTGACCTTTGTTGGATTATTTCATCAATACTTTCACAGGTTGTGATCTTTATCCGGAAAACAACCTTGCGGGTTGCTTTCGGGATAAAGATCACAACCTGTTTAATGGACTATTTAGACGGGGCCAATCCCCGAGACAATCCATTAAGCCAATCCATTAATTTGCTTCATCAATTTCTTGAGTACCATCCAATGCAGTCGACTGTATCTATCTACACGATACTATTATTGGATTGGCTTAGTGGATTGTCTCGGAGATTGGCCCCGTCTAAATGATGGACTATTTAGACGGGGTCAATCCCCGTGACAATCCACTAAGCCAATCCATTAAAGGGAGTTTCACACTCGGCTAATATCGTCCAAATCTTTACACCATTGCAATTTAAAAAGAAAACATAGTAAAACAATTTAAAAATTCAAATACCATATACAGATTCCCCAGCATGCAGTTCTCGGCTCTGCAGATTTTCTTTGTAAATACTCGCAAAAAATCTCGCATTAGACATTGGAATGTTCTGGAACGCTCAGACAAGTGAACTAGTTGCTCAAACTCCATTCCTAGTGGGTAACTGACGGTTAGGCATCTCAGAATGCAATAACATCGTATACGTGGTCTGTGGCAGTAAGTTTGAGAGGCAGGCTGCTTGCAAATGACGGTCGGCGGCCTCGGCAGGCATCTCATGAAACTGTCATCCTAACAACTTGCTCTGTTTGCGAGTACCTAAGTTTTGGACTACATTTTTGCGTACCTACACTTACCTTGGTAAGCTTATGTAATGTTATGAAAGCATTTACCTCTGAACTCTGTTGTTCCAGTAAGTCTGGGGTGTGTACATCAATGATGTTATAATAAGTAAGTATATATAACTAAAATGTACATCAAATTACAAACATTATAATATAATAACGTGGTATTTGAATATTGATATATAACATTGACATTGAAAAGCAAATATTATACGACGCAAAATAATTAATTCCTGAATAAAATTACGCGTTATATTTCATCGTTTTCATTCATCATCTATAATCAGATATTAAGGCTTGTGCAGACCAGCGCGACTTGTCACGCGACGCGACACCGGTCATTGTTATACTGTGAAGTTTTCTTAGAAATTCTATTGTTCGTGTCGCGTCACGCGACAAGTCGCGCTGGTCTGCACAAGCCTTTATTCGACGACCTTACTATTAAAACCTAATTAATTAACATTGAAATGTTTAAAAATTTACTCTCTAATCAAAATAAATGTCACGTAAATAACATTTAAATTAATTACTGTACACAATAAATCAGTTTCTTTTCAATTTTCAAGGTTTTATTAACATGAAACGGTAGCTGTTTTAATGATTTATTTATGTTTTGAGGCCTACCATTATTTTATAATAAATTATAATTAAGAATGCCTGTGACACGCGAGTGAATTAAAAAGCCGAAATTAAAATAATACTAGGTTATAGGAAGTTTTGTAAACATACATTAATCAAGGAGCGAATTAAAATATGTATTAACATTTCCAAAAACACAACTATCTCTTCGTTATAACATGTTTGGAAAACAAAATTGGTAGAAATAATGTACCAGACTCTCAGTAATAGACCTAATCTTGATAGAATCGGACAAGCGTCAAAACCTAGTTTAGAACAGCCCTCAGATTTTGAAAGTCCATGAATATAATCAAGTCACTGATAGAAGATGCCGTAAAATGTGCTGTCTCATGTCAGCGTTGTGGTTAACACGTTCAGTGCCGGGAGCCCTCCTGGATGGTTCACCTAGTCGCTAATGGGATGACGGGAGCCCTCGCGGAGGACATATTTTAAAAATATAAGTTTTTTTTTGCGAATATTAATATAAACAGTGAAAATAAAATCTGATGTAATTTAAACAAGAGTACCTAGTTATTGTGTTGATTTTAAAGTCCAAGCATATTGTTTTTTTTGTTCACGGTTACAAATATTCACTTAAATTTTGGAAACTACGTACAGCGACAAGACCCTGAAAAGACAATTTTACTTCGTTTTACAGTGTTAACACGTTTTTAAACCTATGCCGTTGACCGTCAGCGATGGTTAACTTTAGCGCAAACGTTATGCCGGTAACCCTCCCGGAGGGTTAACTTCGAATATGTATGGCGGCATGGCGTATGAGGTCTATGAAAAGTGGGTGGAGTCGAAATTGTTAATAGAGCGAATATAAACATTCAAGCAAATCACCTGATATTTTAATAAAGGAATTTTATTTTAGGGGTATAAGGAACAGGGTGTAAAGTTCACTCATCCCCCATAGAAAAGGGAGGATCCTCCGACCAGACGGGTATCGTGTCTGGCGGACAACTGCCCAGAGGTTGAAGTCGGGAAGCTTGTATATATGTTTATCGCGCGGTAAACTCTAATTGCGCGATGCAGGGTTTGTGTGACGTCAGGATGTTGTGTGACGTCAGGTCTTTGATGCGTAGTTTGCATGTAGCGATGTAGATGCCGCTACACTATAACCACTATAAAAATCCAATATCGTTTATTTAATTTACCAACGACACAGTTGCATCCATACCCGTGGCTGTCTCAAAGACGGAGGACGTCGGGTCTGATAACCAATACCTGGAAATCCAATTCTGACGCTATTTATAAGTACTACAGCCCTCAAAATATAATCGCTGATGGAAACTTCTGCGAAATGGAAGAAATACTCTTTTGATTTGTAAGACTTCATTTGGGACTCGACCCTTAATTAAAATGACTGCCAAAAAGAAACTCTGGGACACTTGAAGGCTTATAGGATCTGATATTTATTTGAAGGGTTCTGGTGGAATGAGCAGCGCTTTGATTGCGTTGGGATCGTATCTGCATGACAAAGGCTACTCTTTTTAATTAGGTGACTATTTCGAAGTCGCCCCGCATACAAATGAACGAAGATTAGAGCGATTTCGAGGGCAGTTCACATTCTATTTTTCCTTTGACAGTAAATTTAAAGGTTCCGCAGTTTGTTTTTGTACATAATTGAACGGAAGGGTCGATTTGTTTTTGAATTTTCGAACTCATTAAGCGCCTCATAAATCCTCTTACAACCTACCGATATAGACGCATATGTTTGTAGGTACTAGACGTACTGCAGCTAGCTAGCATATGGCTAATAATTTAAATTATGTTTTGTGTTGCATAATGTAAATTATTTTGAATACAATTATATAGAATCTTTTTTATTTGTTCTTCTAACTGAACAGACAGCTGTGCTTCTGGGGAGTTAGTTGCGCCACTTCTTCTTCCCAGCTAACGCACTAGGAAGTCGTGAAGGGTGGGCGTTTTGGGGGACTGTCTTATGTAATTGACGTTCAAAAAGTGCTGATTCTCAGCCTAGTTTGAATAAATGACTTTTGAATTTGCAGTGTTCAGCACCCGATGCAGAATTTTCCGACTGTGAATCCAATCGGTTACCTAAAAATTATTGTCATCGATTTTTTAACTAGTCGTAAAATAGATTACAAAGGTATCTAATGATCTGTATGTGAGTAGGTAATCGTGAAATTCTGAATTGGGAGCATATTAACAAACACCTAACCTGCCACCTTTTTTTTTTTTTTTTTTTCAGGATGGGAAATCATCAAATGACTTCTCCCGCTCTTGGCAGAGCGAGAGGGTGTGTCAGACTTTTACTGACTAAAACCCACCCGTGTTCCTTCCGTTGCCTGTGTTCCGGGGCCGCGATATCACCTAACCTGTCACCTAAGATTTTTTTTTGCGAACAATAAGAGATTTCATCGTTGCCAGTGAGTTGTGGACCAGTAGTGCCCGCAATATGAACTAAAAACTATACCTACATGCCCAAGGTAAATGTTTTTCTAAATGTTATTGCCTTCTATGAATAATATATATAGGTAAGTACTCACATTGGTTCGGCCAAAAATCCCTTCAACAGTCAGACATAAACACACTACACGTCGCTACATTAGGTAAGTAGTATGTTATGTACCGACTGCCAAGTTTAAATTCACCAAAATCAGTTCACCTTTATAAATTCCATTTCCCAGTTTTCGCGTTTGACCAACATAGTTGCTATTAATTTTAAAACAACGTCCAACAAACAGACTAACTTGTGTACTTTACAACTATTCATATTTTCACTAGTTAGTACATACAGTACAACACAACTTAGACGTAACATCGGCAAAATTCGTAAAACCGATCACTATCCGAACTGCGCCTTCAAAATCACCAATCTTTATTACTGCTTTAGGCGAAAATGATGTTAACGAAAACGCAATAACTTGTAAAGTCATATAACCAAATACATTCGTAAAATTGAAATGAATGAATGCACATTTTCAAATCTAAGTTGTGTCGTACTATAACCATAGTTTACTATTATAACACCATTTTGTTTTGGTGTATCAAATTTTCTTATATTGCAATTGATTTGAAACATAGTAGGTTACTAACACTGAAAATATTGTGACTGAGAGAACGAACTTCTATCATAAATTATATTTAAAACTTAGGTTTCATGAAATAATTTGATTATATAAAATATATATAATAAATCTACCGGTAATAAGAGCCGAGCCTGTTAATCGACAATATTATTTCGGTATTCGTGTTGCTAAATTTTGGGGTGAACAAATATAAAATAAATAGACACTAATATGCGCTTTATACTTTCGTGTTATTTTGGCCATCAACACTCTAAAAAAAAAGAATATTATTTCAAAGAAAAACGTAATATTTCAACAAAATTATCAAAGTTTTTGCCTTAAAAATCACGAAACATTATTTGAATAAAATTTTATGTTCTTGTCTCTTGGGATCGTGCAGCAGAATGGCGAAGAAAAGGGGAAGAATCAAAGATAAAACCTGTCAGTTGTGAGGCTACGGAGTGAGGAAGATTACTGTCACAAAAGAGAATTTGCCACTGAATTCGCATTTCAAGTATTATTTATTTACACCGGCTTGCGACGACTCTGTACCTAACACTTGAGGCTTTTTTCCGGTCGATGCGTTTTACGTGATTCTGTTAGTTCCTATCATGTAACAGTGTTTACCGTATCTAAATTTAGGAACCTACTACAATGGTAGATTCTTAGGCAGGAAGAATCGATTAACGTACAGGGTAACTACATTTATATCCGTAATTCGTATGGCTAAGTAATAATAGCCGCACGGGTCGATCCATCAAGTTAAGTCACGCTTGCCGGGGTTGGCCCGTGGATGGGTGAACATCTTCAATACCGAGACCCCTCCGTGCCTCGGAAAGCACGTTAAGCCGTTGGTCCCGGCTGACATTCGTGGATCTTTGACAGTCGTTACGGGTAGTCAGAAGCCCGAAAGTCTGGCAACCAGTATTACCAAGGAGTATCGTGTTACCCAGTAACTGGGTTGTGGAGCTCAGATAGGCAGTCGCTCCATGTAAAATATTGGTATTCAGCTGCATCTGGTTAGACTGGAAACCGACCCCAACATAGTTGGGAAAAGGCTAGGCAGATTGATTGACATAGAATACTGAATACATACATAAATGATTACAATTAATTATTATAAATAAATTATAATTATTATTAGTCATTATAAGGCTGACTGTCCACTGGAGCGGAGAGGAGAGGAGCAGAGCTGTGCCAATATTGACCAATGAAATAACATAAAATCTCCGCTCTGCTTCAGTGGACAGGGATTTGCGAACTAGTTTAAACATTCTTACAAAACCGGGAAGCGGATTGGGGAAGCGGGGCGGGGAAACGAAGCGGGGAAATGGAAAAATGTGTGGGTTCTGTTAGGTATATTCTAAAATCGGATATTCTTATACAAATATAAAATCAGAAACCTACAAACAAATCACTTTGTAACTATTTTTAGGACACAATAAAACCTAAAGGTCAACCTTTCAACATCTACTATCTACAAGAACCTATCCACTTCAAAATGATCACTTTGATCGGCTACAACATAAAAATCAATACCCACACAATATTATTGAAGCAGATTCATATTTAAATTGGAACTTATGCAAGCCCACACGTGCCTCGAATGGGACCGTGCGACTGCGACCCAATTAGTAATGTTAATATGAAGACAATATTGAACTGGGAAAGTAAAACATAACAAGCTGGACTGATGGTTATGAATGGTGCACTCATTGTTTAATATATTCGTTTTATTTAAGATTTTATACTTATAAAAAGGTGTATAGCGTTTAGAAAAGAATCGTACAGTGTGTCCTATTCTTTTACCAGTACTTAATTGCTACTGCCTATCTCTTGAATACAGGTCAGTGTTGACAATTTATTTAAAAAATGTGACCTATATTTAAAGCTGGTCCACTCTGAAATGACGCGCCCGACTAGCGTGATTTGTCGCGCGACGCGACATCGGTAATAGGGATGACGACAATTTTTTTAAAAATCCGTCTCATAAAAAAATATTGGACACGTATTTTTTCTTTTTTTTATGTAATCTGAAGATTACGGCGATACATTGAGGTAAAATGTGCCATGACGTCACGAGTATGTAGATTTTATACATACTAGTGACGTAGCGACCCCCACTCCCCAACCTAAAATGCGTTTTATCTAAGTATTTTTTTATTAATATGATAAAGCAAAAAATACGTGTCTAATATTTTTTTATTATCTGACTGACGGACTAATTAGAATTTCATTTTTTTTACCCAGGAGTCATCCCTATTGTTCGACCGTGAAGTTTTCTTAGAAATTGTTTTGTTGGGGCGTGGGCGTAAAATGCGGTAGTGACGCGCGTCATTTCAGAGTGGACAAGCTATACCTACCTATATCTACAAGTTAGGTTATTAACTGTAGCATCCTAAAGTACACTACTCAACAAAGTCTATATCAACTTATTTAAGAAACCTCTTTATAAAAAGTACTGGCCATTAAAATTTGTAAATGTAGGTTGAACCTGCGTTAAATCGACGGCCACAAAGTATAAAACGTTATCTACAAAATCATGATTTTACAGGAGAGCGCGAGGAAACAAAACTGTGATCATTATTAGAAGAACAAAGCTATCTTTCTTCTATTTAACAACATTTAGTTATTAGGGCATTACCAAGGAAATGATTAAGGCCAATTACTGTATTTTTTTTTTCCAAAATATCGTATATATGTCTTCATCTACTTTGTACAATAAAGTTAAGTAAACGTGTCACTTGCCATAATTATATCCGCTTCTACGCGGGACTGCCTAATTACATAAGTTATTTAATTTATAAAATATGAATACAGTTATTACTATTATTATGTATTTTACATTGTTGATTGCTATAATAAATAAAGGTAGGTATGTAATAATTTTCCTTCTTTACCTTCCTACTTTATATTATTTGTAACGCCGGCGCCGACGTAACTTATAATTGTTCTTGCACTAAACAACGCAAGGTGGAAGAGCCGCAGTGAAAACGGCTATGCGACTGATAGCTTGCTTTACAACAGGCGAACGCACCGATAGTCCGATGTATACACGGATTAAGGGTATACCTATGTCCGTGTCTTCTTCGTCACTTTGTGAAAAATAGGTGAAATTATCTTTATATACGTGAATATTTGTAAAAAAATTGAAGAAGCTCTCCAAACAGTAGTCATCGATGACCAAACCGCCAGGAGAAGATTGCATGAAGATGAAGTTAATCTTCACGCTCGCAGACCGCCCTGAGTTAAGAAGCGGAAAACGAGGGCCTCGATTAGGTTCCATTTCTACCAGAGATGAACGAGGATGCGTTGAGAGGGATATGTGTGAATCTAACCAATATCATCGCTTCACTGTCATAGTTTGAGCTAAGCTTGGTAGTATTGGTATAGTTTTACGGACATTCCTCGCTACGCATCCTCGCTCATCTCTGATGGAAACGCAGCGTTAGTATGGGCTAACGCATATTTGCAGTGACACGACACGCAATGGGCTCGTGTTCTTTTTTCTAATGAGTCGCGCTTTGAATTTCGTCTCGATTCAAGGAGAGTGCGTATTTGGTGAGTTCCTGGTCGCCAGAATCCTCAGAAAGTTCATCCCTAACAAGGCGGAACGATTATTTTAATTCACCTGGGTGGGAGAACGGATATCGTTTTGGTAGAAAGCAATTTAAACGCGGAAAATTACTGTGTTTGTGCAACCCATGGTCATCCCTTACCGACAGCAGTTTGGCCAAGATTTCATGTTCACCCAAGGTAAAGCGCGTGCATACACAACCAGGCTGGCGATGAATGTGCTCTGCGAGAACAATATCACGCTATTAGAGTGGCCTGCTCAGTCGGGGTTTGCTCGGGAGAAGAGCGTTCATTGAACTTCTCCAAAATTTGAACACGGAAGAAAAGCTTTTTGGACATTCTGCCAGAGTATGGAGCGATATTCCACAGGTGACAATAGACAACCTGATACTCAGCTGCATGCCACGCCAATGTAGAGCCAATGCTAACGCCTTGGGAGGTACAACGGATTATTAAAAAGTTGATAGGAATGTTTTTATTTATTTATTTTAATTTTAGTTTTTGGTACCATTATAGATTTTCATTTTTGAATAAACAGCTGTCTCATACATTTAGACCAAGTAGGTTTTAAACTTTACTATGGAACAGCTGATTCTTTTTCCGCATTTTCAAAGGTTATCCCATACTAAAAGTTATTCCTTTGATGTTCTAAAGCACCTCTTAAAGTCTCTAAAGTATTTTTTTTAACATATATTGAATATACAGGATGGTACGGATCGACGCAAAAACTGTTACGATTGGTTCAGTTCATGATTCTGAAACCCCATGCGCTATAATTTTTCGTCGGTTATTAAACAAAAACAATTGTTCCATACATTTTGACAGCGTATGTATTGCAGTTTTCATTGAAAAAGCAATTTTTTTTTTAATAACCGACCAAAGATTTAAATCCATGGTAAGTGTTAGAAAAACATAAATAAAAATAATTACTATGAATATCTTTTTTCCCTAGATTTTGTTGAGCAATGTATTTTCAACAACAAATTCATCATTATCATTTGAATCCTTAGGGGAGGTCTAATACCATAGCTGGACATAGTCCTCTCCTAAGGATTAGCACCAAAACCTACGAGTCCCGGATATTAGCGAGCAGCTAACGATGAAAAGTAAAATACGAAAGGCAAGTAGCTTCATAATCTCCGTGCAAATAGAACTATCTACAAAGCAAAGTCGTTCTCATTCCGGTCAGTTCTTGGAAGACCGGTGTACGCTTGGCAATCCATTTCTACTTCGGATAACTATTAAGCCGCCATTCCTGGTTCCATACGAATACCAAGAGAATCGTCGTTAAATCGTCGTTAATCGTCGGATCTAATAGTAACAACCAGTTTTTAAGCAAAAATACCAGTGAGGTGTTTTCATCTTTCCTCTCGCATTCCTACAATCTGTAGAGTGAGAAATCTGTGGGAGTGATATCGTGAAAAGGGACGGAAGTATATTACAGGAAGCCGGGGAAGCGCGCGCTATTTGATTTGACCAATGAGCGCGCGTGGTGCTAGAGTTGGCCGTCAGAAACGACCTTGACGAGGACCCGCCCCTTCAATATTACTTATTACCTTAATGTTGCTTATTACCAAGGTGAAATGTCAGATGTTACACACCATATACCACACCACCACGACTACAGTAAGGCTCGCTCGTTTTTAGGGTTCCGTAGTCAAAAATATTGTGAGTTTGTGAAAACTATTTTTGGATTCAGGGATCCGTTTGGGAGAACATGTTTTTCAACTACAATGTTCTTGGGATAAATTCATTCCAACTATGGAACATCATTGTCCGTGGTCCGACACGCACTTGGCCGGTTTTTTTTAATGGGTCTCGATGTATTTAGGATATCAAGCAACATCCCACAAAAATTCTTGGATAAACGTGTTCATGCACTGCACACGTTTCGAAATTCCTCACTATGGTTTCAAACAAGTTCTACGCCTTTGATACAAGTGTTTGTTGTGTACCACATCTACGCTCTCGAGGAACTCTCTGTGAACACCTTAGCCCGCGAGTTGCATTTTTCAAAGCCAGACCGCAACCAAGAGGCTATCGCACTTCCGAAAAAGACTAGTTGGAAAACTATCCGACGCCAATATTTCGTAGCAGCAAGATTACTGCCCACTAAGTTGTATACGTCAGTTTCAGCAAAAACAAAATTTACTACGTGTGCAAGACGGATGTGTGTTCCGCCTCTCTTGGAATAACTTTAAAAGATTAGAAAGTTTGCCTCGCATGCGGTGTTGTCCTGTTCCGTGTCTCCGCGGACGCATTACGGTGCCACCAACCTAATGTTTACACATAAAAATAAAGCCACAACATTTGTTAGTTCTAGAAGTGTCCTTTTACACAGGTACGTGACTTAAAACCTTCTACATCTGATAGACGGTTCGTACCTAGCCGCATAGTCCGCATACTTAGTTCGGTTAAGTTCGCTTTTACGCGGATGTTACGATAGTGGAAAAAGGTGTTTCCGTTTGACCTTCTCGAAGATCCTGCTTTTAGTTCATTGTATTTTTTTGACCGTACAATCCTACAATGTTAACACTGGACAAAGGCAACCCTCTCCCTGTTCCCTGGCAAAGTGTATTCCTGCTCTGCAACCTAACATACGTCTAAGTACAGCAATGAAATTGAGCGCGTTCAGCACATCTAAACGCGTCCAAGAGCTGTCAGTGTACAATATTCCTTAACAATTTTGACACTGACAGCTCTTGAACGCGTTTTAGAAATGCTGATCGCTTTCAGTTTTTTTGGTGAAATCAGCCCTAAGAGTTCATCTATTATAAACGCAACTTCAAAATGAAATACCCCTCTACTCTTATTATACTTCGGCAGAATACCGAACCAATTTGAAGCATATTTTGTGAGGACACTTCATCTCAACCTACACAGTCTAGAAAACAATTTGCCTAAGTGAGCAGTACTCTCACCCACGTGCCATTCCAGCAGTATTGCATCTTCGAGGGGCATGCAACGTTCATGGCACACTAGACTTGTTCATAATGTTGCAAAGTAAAACTCCTTGCTCATAAATTGACGTCTTCAGAAGTCGGCGAATGGGCGTAGATTCCGTAGTTGTGATGCGTGAGAGCGATGCACTATACCACTGTACAGGGAAAGCAAAAATACAAAAAATATGATCAAAAAGATATTGTTGAGTTTTTTATAGGGTTCCGTACCTCAAAAGGAAAAAACGGAATACTTATAGGATCACTCGTGTGTCTGTCTGTCTGTCTGTCTGTTCGTCTTTCAGAGCCAATTTGCTCCGAATCTAATGGACCGATTAACTTGAAATGGGACCACACCTTTGGGCAGCAAATAAAAAAAATAAAAAAAGGTTTTGCAAACTGTACCGTGTGACATATCAAATGAAAGGGCTTGTTGCGAAAACCTCAATTTTTTATGTTATCATTTTAAAATAAATGCTTTTAAAGATATTTAAGAAAATGTATGAAAATTTACCATTGCCCTCCTTATCTCCGAAACTACTGAACCCAAAATTTTGAAAAAAATACAGAAAATGGTTTTTACTCATAAATTACAGGAAACCCTATAAGAAGTCTATGGTCTTAAAATAACTTGATAAATCTCTCAATATTGTACATGCAAACTTAAGTTTACAGTTGGAATGTATGGGAGAACATGTTTTTCACCGACAATGTTACATTTGTTCTTGGAATAATTAATCCAAACTACGGAACCCTTCATTGTGCGTAGTCCGACACGCACTTGCCCGGTTTTTTTTTGTGTGCTGTTATCAATACCCATCACGTCTACAGACTTTCGCTAGCTCATTTAATTTGACCCTCGCATACACATAAAAGAGAAAATATAAAATCATAATAAAGTTGAGGTTAATGATTACATGCATGTTTCAAATGCCTAGTCCTGATGTTTTTGTAAATAATATTCATTATTAGTGACCAAACTGGTGGCAGTCATCCGTCAATCCCTGATTATGGCTAGATGAAATTAGGCTAAATAACTCATTCAGCATACTTCAAACAGATCAATCACAATTCATTTCACGAAGATATGAGAATAAGAGATGGTATATTTAAAACAAACTAAATGTTCATTCGGAAATCAAAGTTTGAAAAAACACAGCACTTCTGAAGTATTTTTTGGAATGTCTTCCACTCCCAGGTTTTTATGTTTATGCTGTTCGCAGTAGGAAACGATAAGAAAGCTGTACACTGTCACTTTATCCTTATTTCAGCTCGGTTTATATTTTTTCATAAATGCCAATGCTGTGGCGGAGATTTAAACATCTCTACAAAGAGCAGTGCATTGGCATTCAATACTTATTTGAATGATTTTAAAATGTCGGCTGGCTTGTTACTAGGAACAAAAGAAGTCCCCTAACGACTAATTGTCTAGATGACTTTAATTCGGAAAACTGTTGTACGACTTTAATTCGGAAAACTGTTGTACTTAGGTAATTAATTTTGTTAAGGTTTCGGGAGGCTATACGTAAATAAAATATAAATAGTCTCAAAATAAATTCTGATTACTGTTTTAATATTTTATTAAAACTACTTTACCTAATATATTAGCTTTCTTGAGAATGTTCTTTGAGTTTTTCTGTGTTCTTCCTTTCGTGTGGTTATTGACTAAACCTAGTGCCAGAGTTTTAAAACCGCCCATGGGCCTCTGACTTGCCTTCACTTACGTGGAGAAATACCTCTCAAGCATGCCGGTTTCCTCACGATGTTTTCCTTCACCGTTATTTAAGTAAGTGATAATTATACAATACGCACATGAATCCGAAAAGTCAGAGGTTGTTCTGTAATAAAACATGATGCAGATTTTTCAGTTGCACAGAATCAATACAACAACAGTCAAAACTACAATAAATAAACAACTTTTATCAATAACAATTCATTTATTCAATTCAGAATCGTAAATTGCCAGTCATTATTTATTTTTACCTGCACGACACATCGACTTCACATCAAAACCCGACATCGACTATAAAACCCCAATAACATCGTAAATCAAACAGTGTTCAAGGAAAATGAACTCCGACGACAGCAGAACATGCATCCCTCCACGGCTCCACCATATTGATAACAACGATCAAGCCACATCACGGGAATGGGATTCATTCCAATAATGTAACTTGGGCAATAACAGCCAGGTGAGCGGATTACCGTTACGCACACATCGCCCGCGCATATATCAATATGAAAGATAAATAATTGCCTTCTTCCCCTAAAATTGTCTCCGCGGCGACGTTTATTGGTTTGTTTGCGAAGAAACTTGGCGCCGTATTCTACCTGCGTTATTATAGTTAAGCGAGTGCTACATTTATCGACAGGCGATATTAAATTTGCCTTTTTTCATTCCTTCCCTCCCTTGGCTATTATTTTCCCGCTTCTTTCGTTGGCTGGAAATGACTTAACGTTGTGCGAATGCAAATAAACTACACCTTTGTGTTTTGTTATTCAGACGTGAAATAATTTCTTTCTTTCCTTTGTTGTGTTTTTCGCATCTTATTTCTTACAAGACAATTGGTTCTGACTACAGAGTTTATTATTAAAAACAGGCCATGGAGGGTTCCGTTCCGTAGTTGGGATGAATTTATCCCAAGAACAAACTTAACATTGTAGTTGAAAAAATGTTCTCCCTTACATCGATATACGTCACGGTCAATTCTTAAACGGCAAACGTGAGTTTGTAATAGCAAAAAAAAGTGATAAAACTAGAAATTAACGGCCCCTTACTTGTGCTGTGAGGCGTTGCTTCTTGCCAAATATGATTCTGGGTCAACGGGACGAACCCTATAGGTTTTAATTTATTTGTGAGTATCAAAATATGTCTCATAAAAGACGGCATTTTTTTTCGTTGAGTTAGAAGCTTGATTTTTTAGAGCTCCAAGGGACCGTAAACCTACGTATTTGATAATAATTTCAGCTTAATACCTCCACGCGTTCTTGGGAAAAAGGGTCTTGACAAACTGAACGAAGTGGTCCTGTACGGTTCCGTTTTTTCCGTTTGTGGTATGGAACCCAAAAAATACGAAAGAATTGCAATGCATAACATAGCTAACTGTTATGGTAATTTACTTGTTGTATAAAGTCAAAAGGTAACATTTTCTGTTTGAAAAATAAAACCTAGAGAAATAAAACATGAAATAATGTCTTTCTTTGTTCTAACTTCGCAAGCTTTTCTCATGAAAGACTTATTAAGGGTAACTATTTAAATTAAAACAAAACAAACGAAAAGATTCGAAGTCAAATAACAAACCATAAACATGTCAAAAGCAAAATAAATCAGAAAATGGCCATTTAATTATGTTTATCGGAGTAAACTGAAACTACGGGACGGAGTATAAAGAAGTTAAATAAAATAAGGTTTCCGTGGGGAGGCGAGTACAGAATGAGACGTCCAAAAAGTTCGGCAGGTTAGCGATAAATCGGAATTTATGTGGGCGCCGCGCCGCGCCCGCGCCCCGCCGCCGCCCCGCTCACGCCCCGCCAACGTCGTGCCGCGCTGCATAACAACACGCGCTAAAAGCATTGCTGCTCACCCTTCAACTTTACTTACCTACATCACAATAGTTTAGATACAACCCATTTCATTAATTGTTTTACAACATGAGCTGTATCGTATATTTAATGAAAAGCTGGGGAAATCATTGTTAGGTTTATTGTTTTGTTTGTTTCTAATACTAAAATGTGGGTTGTTACAAAACAATGACGGTAACATAATGTATACACCATGCGATGTTGCTACGCCGTAGCTATGTGAATTGACGCGGCGTAGTACGGCGTAGCAATAGCGCAGACTGTTCTGGTACGCTGTCGTAGTAGATACCCAAGTCGCTACGCGTAGTCTTCATTTTATTTTTAGGGTTCCGTAGTAAACAAGGAACCCTTATAGTTTCGCTATGTCCGTCTGTCTGTCTGTCTGTCTGTCCGCGGCTTAGCTCAGAGACGGTTAGTACTAGAAAGCTGTAATTTGACATATGTATACATATTAATAATGCCGACAAAGTGGTAAAATAAAATCAAGAAAAATATTTTTTTAGGGTACGGGAGGTACACTAAAATATATATTTTTCTTGTTTTTTTTCTTGACTACACGTAAATTGGGGATGTTTTTTTTTCTCATCTATCCCATGGTGTGGGATACCGTTAGAAAGGTCGTTCCAAAATATTGTGAGTTTTCCAAAACCATTTTTGGATTCAGGGATCCGTTTGCGAAATATTAAGCTTTTAACTGCAAATTTTTGTTAGAGTCAGGTGTCCCCCCCCCCCTGCCAGCTAAATGGTTGTTCTTGGATTTGTGAAAAAATTCACAGCAGTAGTATATATAACGAAATTAAAAGGAAAACTATGAGAGCTAAGTAGGCTGTACAGGTTAACGAGTAATAGTCAACCAACTTAAATTTGCAGTTTGAAAAACATGATCTCCCATACATTCCGTATGGGAGAACACGTTTTTCGACTACAAAGTTAAGTTTGTTCTTGGGATAAATTCATCCCAACTACGGAACCCATCATTCTGCGTGGTACGACACGCACTTGGCCGGTTTTATTGAAATCTTTATATTGTGTGCAAGGTGACTTTTTTTCCTAAAATACGTATGTTCAGTAACTTTTTCATGAAATAATAATTCCTTGGAATAACAGTATGACTATCGAAAATTCGCAATTTTAATTTTACTCATATTCAATATTCTGGAACCGCGTTACACACGGGAATATGTCAGGGTTGTCACGTTTGTAACAAATAACCACCTCTGTGGCCTATTGGTTTGACCACCTGTCTCGTACACAGAAGTCCCGGGTTCAATTCCCAGTGAGGGCAACATTTTCTGCTCGGTTTGGTTGGTGGTAGGGCTTGTTCTACATAAGTCCGCCTGGCTAGCTACCACCATCTTATCTAAGTCTGTCGCCATAACATCAATGTTAACAGCCTTGTTGTATTTCGGCAGTTAGAGGGAAGATAGCCAGTTTCTCTGTGTTTGAGGATTCCGGGTGAAGTTCGCTTCCACCTTCGGCCTGATCATCACTTACCATTAGGTGAGATGCAGTCCAAGAGTATCCCCGTTGTGGTTAAAAAAAAACATAGAGTGAGTAATATACAGAAAGTCAGGAACAAAGTAGTAATATATCAAGACGTCGCGACGTGGAATCAATTGATTACAAAGCAGCAAGTAGCCACTTAAAACAATAAAGCCATCGCTAACGCAACCAGGTACGCAGACCGGGTACTAACTCGCTCTGTAAATACTTACATTGTTTCTATTTCAAACAACCTGCGATTCACTGTCTGTACACAATGGTACAAATTCAAAAGTAATTTATTCAAACTAGGTTGAGAATCAGCACTTTTCGAACGTCAAAATTACATAAGACAGTCCCCCAAAACGCCCACCCTTCACCACTTCCTAGTGCATTAGCTGGGAAGAAGAAGTGGCGCAACAAACTCCCCACAGCACTGCTGTCTGTTCAGTTAGAAGAACAAAAGTACAAGATGAGTACAAGATGGATCAAGTCCAAACGCAACCATGGGTTATGTTTCTGACACCAACGAGTTCGCGAAGGAAAGTATGGAAGTATCAAAATGTATGGAACAGCAGATTTGAAAAAAAAATACCGACGAAATATATCAACGCAGTGGGATTCAGAATCATGTACTGAATCCATGGTATAAATTTTCGCGTCGATGTTCCTGCCACACCGTGTAGACCTCCAGACCGTATTTCGGCCATGG
Organism: Agrochola lota; assembly: GCA_947364205.1. Classification (NCBI taxonomy): domain Eukaryota; kingdom Metazoa; phylum Arthropoda; class Insecta; order Lepidoptera; family Noctuidae; genus Agrochola; species Agrochola lota. Next base: position 9,021,438 of record OX376235.1, on the reverse strand, counting down.
TGGCCAATCTTAAGGAGGAGACTAGCCTTTGGCGCGGGAGATATTATGCTGCACAAGTGTGTGCGCAGACACAGGAGCACTCTCTCTTCTCTCACTCTCATAGTCCGATGGTGATGGTGGTGTGTTGGTTAATTAAATACCAAGTCATTAAACAGCGAGTAATATATTTTTCCTTGGGTTTTGACAAACAAGCCAGAGTATTGTATGCCTATGTAAATGCGTCGTCGTGATTCACACCAGTCGAGGTGATATCTAAGTTGTAACGGCAAGGAGCCGTTGTTTTATGTATGAGGCCTTTTCAATTCATTTGGACGATATACTCTTGTACCTTTGTCCCTTCCGGGTCAGTTATTTATTGCTTGTATTTCGCACTAAATCTACCGAGTGCGTGTATTTTCATGAGAATCCTCCGGTCGTACGTCGCAACCAATACAAACGAAAATCTCGTGGCTATTGTCCGCGTTCAGATTCCTGAAGCGTGCGAATCTACATAACTAACACACGCCCTCGCGAAGCCAAACATAGATGATACCGAGTGTACGTACTTTTACCAATCACGCGCCTGGCATCATGTGAGATTAGAGATGTAACGGGGAGAATAAATTGAACACCTTACAAGAGCCGGCATCTAACATCTGCCCTTGAATTATACACGCGTTTGCCGCTTCATCGCACGCGCTCCGGCGCATAAGAAATTACTGGAGTCAGAGATGCGCTTCGCCGTTTATTCGTACGGCACCAATAAAACGCTTCATTGTTCCAAATTGTCATTCATGGCGGCCTGCATCTAACTATAAAGCAATATAAAATATTGTGCGACATGAAACTTCATGGTAGTACATAATTTGAAATTCATAACACGTGCAATCGTGAGCGCCGTTCAGCAAAATAGGAAGTGTAATAAAATATTTCTGACTGAAATCCTATAACTGAAATAGAGTGCATGCGCCGTAAAATTCACAACACCGTGGCATCCTCACAATACTGTGATATTTTTATTGCTTTACAGCTCTTCATATTAATAGACGTATTTTATATGGCTACGTGTACACCCAGTTTTGAAACGTGATCGAATATATAAAGAGGATTCCGTCGGCTTCGTTTAATATTTCCGCACGTTACGTAATATGAACATGCCCAATTCAATAAATATCGTATATAGAAGTAGCTTGAGTAAAGAATAAAATCAATTAAGTAACGTACAAAAACTATTGTACACGTCGCTCGGTAGCAGTACTTGGTACGGTGTACTACGTACAGCGACACGACGTCTGTACGTGTACTTTATTTGAACAGATGGAAGTGTACACGTAAGGTAAGGATTCCCTTCCCCGCCAATATGTTTCAATTTAAACTAAGCCGCTTGTCGATACGAGCTCGCTCCGGAATATCTTCCGATTCCAACTGGATTCCACGATAAGAAAAATAATGTTAGAAAAAACTACCAGATGACAATACCTACACAGTATTTGTAAATAAAACAGCAGTGAATAAAAGATGACTGGAGCGACTGTTGTTCCGTTTGTATCACACCTGAATGTTATACCGAACCCTCATGTTCAATAGCTTTTCAATGGAGTTCGATTCACTAGAATAAGTAGAGTACCTGAAAACTTCAAGGATACTAAAACTGTGTGTGAGCTCAATCGAAGCGTTTGGTATATAGCTTGAGATCTAAATTGCGAGGCTTTAACGGTGAACTTTGCTCGAGGAAATAAAAATTTCGTACGACAAACAAGCAATCAGCAGCATTTGCGAACTCGCGCTAAGCAAACACGGCGGCGCGGGCCAGCCCGGCCAAGTGCTTGTCAAAGACTGCTCCAATTCTTCTACTGTATTTTTTTAACCAAATCGTATCGGACCATCCTTTAGCTTTAAGCACCTTTCTTGCTTGTAAGGAGAGAGATAAATTGTTCTAGTGGTCACGCTGCGCTGTAGCTAGATTTTAAAATCGATTTTCTACGCCTCCTCAGTATTATAGCGTTTTGTCTAGAAATAAATGGTAAAGTAATATCTGATATTTTGCTCGTGAAATTGCTCTTTATTCGTCATTCGTTTTATAAACACAACTTTTCAAAATTAGAACACCATGATGGCATTGTTTCGAGACCCGCGCTCCAAATTCAAATCCTGGAGGTCGACAAAGTCGGTATACACAGTCAGTAGCTCACACAAAAGATTGTTCTGCTTTGACTATTTTGAACGAAACTTTCGGACTTTATCGTACAGACTCAGTGAATCAGTCGAGTGGGGACTATTCATGCGTGAAGGTAAAAAGGATTTGGTAAACAACATTTCTACGATAAAAGTAATGGAAGATTGTATTTTTCTAAATCTTACTCGGTAGAATTTAGCGGTTTCGCTTTTGAAAATATCGAAATTAAAGAAAATGTTTGGCGCCGCCTCAAAATTTGTTACTTAAATTAGTTTAGGAGCTTATTATTAAAAGGTTATTTTTCTTTTTCCAGTTTTTTGCGTCGTCGGTTTAATTTTTTGAAAAAGTTTTAAATTTTTCGCTTTTGAGTTACCGTTTAATTTTATTGTTTTCTTCAAGTAAGGAATTTCCTCAACAGCATTCCGTCTCCATCGCCAGACCCTCGATGACAGTCATATCCCAGCTAGGTCTAAAGTTCTCGTCAAGGTGAATGAAATAAGCCCAAACACGACGTAGCTGCTGTAAACAGCTGAGGAGCTCTCGCGACTGTCTTCCGTCTCCATCATCAGATCAACTCCAGGTCTTTATTATGTGGTTGTGTCATCAGAACTACATTATGTGTGCGAAATTACAATAGAATCGGTTCGCAGTTGAAAATTTAGTAGGTGAAAAATCAATGAACCCCATTTTTTTAACCTTTAGGGATGGATTTTGGTTTTCAATTTTACATGGGACCAACTCGGAGATATACACTCCCCCCTCACCAATAAAACAAGAATCGTTACAATTGGACTACTCATTAAAAAGTTATGCATGGTCATACATAAAAAAAAAAATCAGCGTTGACTGAGAACCTCCTTCTTTTTTTTTCGTCGGTTAAAAAGGGTCACCAACCCAGAAATTTTCCAAAATATACCGTAATTATAATGTTAGGTGTTGCTTTGAAATGCCGGTTCATTAAACAAGCATCATAACTCATAATAACACATTACCCTCTATTTAGCCTCTCGGGGGTAATAAGTTTCGTTCGCAGACTCTTCCTTCGCTGTGGAAACAACAGTTAGATCAGAGAGGCAATTCCCGTATAAAGGCCTGTGCAGATATAAGCGATATCGCTGTCGCACTCGGTTGCGATACCGAATAGGTACGCGATACCGAATATGTACGCGAATATCGCTGTCGCGCTCAGTAGGCGATATCGCCAGACGCATCGGTATCGCTTCGGTATCACGTACCGAATCAGTATCGCCATCGGCACCACAGCGATATCGCATAACAGAGGGACAAATCCCCGTAATTTTTAAGAACGTTCGCATTCGCATCTCATTCGCAATCTGTCAAAAATACAATAAATTACCATAATTTTTGACAAGTTTGACAGATTGCGACTTGAATGTGAACGTTTTTTGAGTACGAGAATTGGCTTTCTGAACAGGAATGAAACGCGTTCGCATTCGAATCTCAGTCTCAATCTGTCAAAAATACCCACAAATTTCCCAACATTCTTGACAAGTTTTTGACATTGATTGTCACTGAGTTGAGATGATGACTATATTTTCAACGTCTTTAGTTACGGTAATTGGCCTTGACAACTCGAAGGATTTTGAAGGAAATTCCTAATCCATTGCTTCTTATGTATGCAAAATACGTCTGCTGGACAACGTAAATAACACAATTAATGTTGTTGAATTGTCAGAATTAAACACATTGCAATTGTTAATCTGGTACGGAATACCCCGCTGATATTAAACGTTATTTTTTTCTGTAAGTTTGTGATATAAATTGAGATGCCACTCAATAAAATAGTATAACCATAAATAATGCGTCCGCGTCGATACTAAATTCCTTTTTCTGCGTCATAAATATTATCGGCAACAGGTAGGTATTGTATTACCGTATAAATGGCGTTTATTAATTTTTGACTGTATTTTTTTGACGATACTAAAAATGGTACCCAGTTGTCAGATAGGTAGTCGCTCCATATAAAATACTTGTATTCAGCTGCATCCGGTTAGACTGGAAGCCGATCCCAACATAATTGGGACATGGTTAGGCAGATTGATTGATTGGCCAAGTAAGAGATGTTGCGCAGACGCCAAATAAATTGACATAAGGGCAGGAGAATAATGATGAATAATGGAACCCAGTAACTACTTACATTACAGGCTTCTAGCATGGCACATGACGTCACATGGCATCTCCTAACGCGACAGCACAAACTTTACGGGCCTTTTACATAGGCTCATCTTGATCTAACTTCAAAACTAATACCTAAATACAGTGATTCTCATGTGTGAACTACTTCGTTGGCGTACTGGTCGCAAGCGCTATTGCTAAGCAATAGGTCCCGGGTTCGATTCCCAGGTCGGGCAAGGTGTTATTGGGGTTTTTCCATCTGGAAAGCTCATACAACCCGGACTCTGGATTTGTGCCCGGTTGATGGCAATAGGCTCGCCCCCTATTACATGGGACTTAAACATAACTGGCGAATTGTGGGCGTACTATAGGTTCACCTCTGCCTAATCCTGTTGCGATTACGGGCGTGATGTTATGTTACGCTATTCTCATTATTAAGGACATGGACTCCTAACTTAACACGTTCAGTGCCGGGAGCCCTCCTTGGAGGGTTCACTCAAGTCGCATATGGGATGCCGGGAACCCTCGCGGACGGCTCGTTTTAAATGTAGGATTTTCTTAGGGAATTCGGCATTATAAACTGTGAAACTTAAATATGTTGTATATTTTATCAAGATTTCAAACCTAATGCCGGTGACACTCCTCAAGGGTTAACTTTAGCGCAAACGTAATGCCGGTGCCCCTCCTGGAGTCAACTTGCAATATGTATGGCGGCATGGTGTATAAGCTCTATGAAAAATGGGTGGATTCGAAAATGTTAAATTGTCCCCTATGTCATGGTGTCTCAACTAGAACAAATTATAATTAGTCTTGAAAAATAATCATAGATGGCAGCATAGGTAACAATTATGAAATTAACAATCACTAAAAAGCGATTTACGGCAGATTTTGGCTGAAGTAAGATTAGAAAAAATCAAAACTTCCTTGTTTAATACTGATTTATCTATTCAAACTCATAAATCTCGTATTTTCAACAAAAAAGATAAATGAAACCTTTTACTTCAATTCCAACCCATAGAATGATAAAGTAGCCATCTGTTAATCATTTCGTGTAGAGCTCTTCGCAATAGATGGCGTTTTACTCAATTTGTCATCACGTTTAGTAGGAAATTCAAACATTTTTTTTATCAAGTACCTACGTTACATAGAATTAAAAGGAATTGAAAGAAAGCTATCAACATGTGTTTGGCAAGTACCTACCTACCTACTTTTTTTTTTCATTTTGCTGATCTACTAAGCTTAATATAAAAAAACTGGCCAAGTGCGTGTCGGACCACGCACAATGAAGGGTTCCGTAGTTAAAATGCATTAATCCCAAGAACAAACTTAACACTACAACAACAATATTGAGAAGTTTACTATGCTATTGTAAGACCATAGACTTCTTATAGGTTTTCCTGTAATCTAAGGTAAAGAGTAAAGTAGGTACCATTCTCTGCATTCTTTTCAAAAAATTTGGCTCAATAGTGTGGAGATAAGGCACCCCCCCCCCCCCTTATCTCCGCAACAAGTCCTTTCATTTGATATGTCACACGGTTCAGTTTGCAAAACTTTTTATTTTTATCTTCTTATTTGCCCCCAAATGTAACCCCAAAATTCTAAAATCATTTAGTTACGTTACACGTCCGGGTTTGGGTCACATAAATACATTATGTGTACCAAATTTCAACTAAATCGATCCATTAGATTCGGAGCAAATTGGCTGTGACAGACGGACAGACAGACACGACACACCACGGTTCCGTTTTTTCCTTCTGAGGTACGGAACCCTAAAAAGGATTGCAAAAAACGTTTAAGTATATAGCTATTCTGTCTGTAAATGGTGCCGATTCTCTTGTCACAAATGCCTCTAAACTAGACTAAAATTTTGTTTATTCCTGTCAAACGACGATTTCCCATTCTGAAATAGACCTACGTGACACAACTTAACTATATTTTAGTTTGACAGCACTAAGATAGTACTGAGTTTTTAATTTAGTGTAAATGGCAATTTTGCTATTCTGAATTTGACGTTTTTCACCAAAATTTTGATTGTAAAAAAACCAAACCCGACTAAACCTGTCAATTTTTAATCGCTATTAAAAAGTTGTGGGGTAAAATAAGAACTATATATAATTCATAGCAACATCTCGACTTCACGTGCAAAAACAGTACTGTATTTTTTTTTTGCTTATATCTCGAAAATGTTGCGTCCTATCGCAAAAATAATGAAAATTTCGACCCCCTTTATGAAACCTTTAAAACCCTAACCCTGAACATGTAGGAAATATTTTTTCACGTTTTCCATACAAAAAGTGAAAAATTCCATATAAAACACGTCGAGGGTTTTAGGAGTTTTAGGGTTTTAGCAATAGGTAGTAGATTTGGAAACGAGGAGAAGAAAATCTAGATTTAAGCATTGAAATGCAAAAAACCCATAAAGAAGCATTCGCAGCAGCGTGAAAATTGCTAGCTCACTCACACATAAATTAAACTATTCCGCCAACTCGAGATATTTTAGTTGATGCTGCCATCTGTTGAAAAAATGGAGGAAGGAAGAAACACGGGTGGGTTTTAGTCAGTAAAAGTCTGACACGCCCTCTCGCTCTGCCCAGAGCGGGAGAAGTCATTTGATGATTTCCCATCCTGAAAAAAAAAAAAAAGGGAGGTCTCATTTCTTTGTATGGGATTGGGTATCTGTACGTAGTATTATATTATCTGTGCCTACGTGGAAATCACACCTCACTGTCTTTCTTTGACAGTTGTACAAAATGGCATTTACGGATTTCCCATCGGGCAAAAATAACAAACTGCCATACTAACTTTCATCCCCTATTTGACGCCGTAAGGGGTGAATTTCAAAAAATCCTTTTTAGTGTTAACCTTCTTTGTATAAGGAACCCTCGTACAAATCAAGCTTCTATAATTAGCATTTAAAGCTATGCGTGTGAATTTAAGATTTTAAGGTTCCGTACCTCAAAAGGAAGACACGGAACCCTTAAAGGATCGCTCGTGTGTATGTCTGTCTGTCCGTCTGTCACAGTCAATTTGCTCCGAATCTAATGAACCGATTAAGTTGAAATTTGGTACACATAATTATTTCTGTTTCCAAAAACGTAAATAAATTAATTTTGAAAAAGGGAGTCACTTTAGACACAGTTGTACAATACGGCAAATTAACTTAGGGTTTAGAATTTGCTTAAAAATTTAAGTCTATACCTTCTTATACGACGAGACGCTGTTTTGAGACAATTTAAGTACCGAGCGCCATATTATATCATGTTTTTGCGACTCACACATAATTCTCCAATTCCATCAGCAACAATGAAGCACATAAAATTCTAATTCCAAACTCATAAATCTTCAAAATCTAAACATACGAACATACCTACACACAGGTACGTAAAACCGAATAGATTACGGTTCCATCGGACGCGAATATTTCTGGCGGTGGAACGCGCCGGCAATGCGTCAAACGGCAATAACGTATTTTTTTCAATTACGGTGCAATTTCCATGAATCATTTTGTGCCGTTGAGCATTCTGTGCCGAACCAGCCGCGATTCGCTGACCCAGATTGGAAATGTTTGCGCACACTACACCTAGCACAGCGCCAATGAATGTTCAGAAATGCATTTGCTGTCTTAATTAGTTATTGATGGCATTACGTTGCGTCTGCAGCTTTTGTGGTAGAATTGCTGATGCTGGTAACTAGCATTTTATTAAACTACAAGCCGTGATTTCCCATCAGTCAAAAATAAAAAACTTCCATACAAACTTTCATCCCCTATTTAATGCCGTTACGGGATGAATTTCAAAAAATCCTTTTTTAGTGTTAACCTTCTTTGTATAAGGAACTCTCGTGCAAATTCAAATTATTTTATTTCACATAAACCTACAAGGGCACTTATGAAACGTCAGAAGCTAGGTGCACGGTTCCAATTGGTCGTTTCCTAGGGAGAAGAGCCGGCAAGGAACTCCACGGTTACTCTTTTAAAAATAATTGTTTTTTACAATATTTTCAAATAACAGTATTATTAGGTATGGGAGGACATTGTATGTCTTTCAACAAGTACCAAGTACTTAACAAAATAGAAGATGGTCAATAAATCTACAGTCCACTAAGCCTACAGCGTTCTCACATTCACAAATTAGAAAAAAAAAACTAAGTATATAAAATATGAATAAATTAATAAAAATAAAAACCTATTTTAAACGAAATGACATGATTGCTATTACAACTGTAACAAATGTGAATAATTATCATGTACACAAGAGCCACTAATCAATAAAATCAAGCTTCTATAATTAGCATTTTAAGCTATGCGTGTGAATTTAATATTTTTAGGGTTCCGTACCTCAAAAGGAAAACTCGGAACCATTATAGGATCACTCGTGTGTCTGTCCTTCTGTCTGTCTGTCACAGCCAATTTGCTCCGAATCTAGTGAATCGATCAAGAGGAAATTTGGTACACACATGTATTTCTATTTTGAATAAGGGGGTCACTTTTGGGGCGCAAAAAAAAAAAGTCTTGCAAACTATTATTATATTTAAAAAAAAGTCTTGCAAACTGTACCGTGTGAGGTATCAAATGAAAGGGCTTGTTGTGTGGATCTCAAGTATTTTTATTTAAGTATACTTTTAAAGATATTTAAGAAAATAGTGGAAAATTGTCCATCCCGCCCCCCTTATCTCCGAAAAAAGTGAGCCTAAAATTTTGAAAAATTTACTGAGAGCGGTCCTTTACTTATAGATTACAAGAAGACTAGAAGAAGTCTTAAAATAACATGGTAAATCGCTCAATATTGTACGTACAAACTTACATTTACAGTAGGAATGTATGGGAGAACATGTTTTTCAACTACAATATTTAGTTTCTTCTTGGGATAAATTCATCCAAACTACAAAACCCTTCATTGTTTGTAGGCGCACTTGGCCGGTTCCGACACGCACTTCGCCGGTTTTTATTAACTTTAATCATAATTATATCCAATTCTAAGATTAACCTGATAACACCAAGCAATAATCAATAACCAGAGAGCTTCAAACTACACGAATAACTCTCATCACAACCCTAAAATAGATTACAGAACCGTAATATTAATATAGCACTAATTAGAAAGGCAGCCGCACGATATCACGTAATAAATCAATCGTTATCAACAAAGCAACCACGCTCAAAGCACCCGATCATCTACTGTAAAGGAGCCAGCCACTATTTGACAGATATGAGCAGTATCTCCTCCACCAATTATTGAATTAATTTCTCATTTCACAATCACTTATCTCCCGAACCCGGAAGTTATTGTAAACAATTACCCATAAATAAATTTCCACCTCGTAAGTAACTTGGAGGTTCGAAACAAAGAAAATCGAGTTTCCCACCAACACAACTTGAGCGCGTGTAAATGTAATTTCCCAACAAAGCTTTTTACCGAAAACAGGTAAGTGAAAAAAGGTTGTCTTTTTAACACATACTACGTCAATAAGTTTTGTTGAATTGGCCTGAATTACTTACTAGAGTTATAAAAAAGATAGGAATAAGGTTTTACGTGGTACTAAGAGCTTCCGTGCTAGTAGAGATCCTTTGAAAGGGTTTGCGACCAAGCAAAAATGATCAGACTTACAATATATGGGTTCTAGTTAATTTACAGTTACAGGCAAAACACTATTCTGTATAGCCAAATCAAAACTAGACCACAGTATAAATATGGACGGTATGGAAACTAGGCCTTATTGTTAAAATAATAACCTACGCTCCATTTTTAAAAAGATTGCGGCCAGCACTCGTCTCGACACGACACCCGCAATTGACAGCACCGCGACTATCGCTTGGGGTCTCGTCAATGAGCGTGTCTGTGTGAGTGTGCCATTTCGAACATTTACTACGTAGTTTCTGTACTGGTCCATATTTAAACTTGTGACTAGACGGAAAGAACGCAGGTCGATTCGAGAAAAGCCAACCAAATAAAACTACGACCATTCAACCAATCTCAAAGGCCGGTTTCCTACCGCTCGTTATGTTAGTCTTTGACAGTGATGGTACACTCTCAATTAGTGTGAATAATACACTATATGTCGGAAATACATCACTGATTTGACTAATCGGGGCGCCAGCGCTGCCTAGCGGCGCTCGACGTTGTCTACAACACAACGCTCGACCGAAGATAAGCAAAATTTGTCGGTGGCGGTCAAGCAGTGAACACGTTTCGAAACTGTCGCGCGTTCCGTATAGTTGTGTCGTGTACCTACAGTGTGTGATTTGCTAGTATGATTAATGTGATCGTAAATTATAATTTGATCTGAACTACAATCGGTTTTTCTATTGTGCAATAACCAAAACTAACCATAGTACCCACTGCAATTAAAAAATGGCTGATAATAACGAAAGAGAGAAGTATCCTCTCCATATACGTATATTTATGCATATATAAGCATTTTTAGTCTTTTATCAAACACGCGAGGTGTGACTCAAGAATCAACTATCTCGTCAAGTTTCCATCTTTTATTTTCCCCAAAACTTGAAGAATTCTACTGCGCAATAAAAAACCTGCATTTTTTACTGCGGTACTTCTTGAAGCAACTACAGTTGTAACCACGTAACTTACATTCTCTTCGACAACAAGGTTCTTGTGATAAATTGTAAATAATTTACATAACACAATGTTGAAGGTAACGAAGGAAGGCGCCGTGGACACAGTTATGAACAGAATACGTATAACTATGTATAAAAGCACTCTGCTAGAAACTTGTTTCATTAAATTTAAATTTACCGTCTGCTTATTAATTCAAAGAAACGCTCGTCGTCTCTCGGATCCACGACGGGGGAAAAACTTCTTCCATTGATATGTCTTATTGTTCAATTTTGGGAATCGTGGATGATTTTTAAATAGCTCGCTGATGTATTCAGAATACTTATTCAATAAGTTCTTTCTTTTCCAATGTAATTTTAATTGTAATTTCTATGTCAACGTTGTACTTCTTTTGTTATGTAGATTTTTGAAATGAAACGTAAAGAAAGGTTCCTAAATTACTGTCAGCCGTATGTTATATCTCGTCTCAGTCCCATAGCAACGAGGAAGTTGAAATTCGAAAAACACAGATGTAATATTCACCCAATCTTGTCTTATCAAGCATCAAATCTTTAATTATCACCTGCATCAACGTTGCAGATTTTCCCATCAGCACATTTAAATATTTCTACTTATAACTGAGCTAACTCGGTTATTTAAAAGTCCCTCTTGGTTCCTCCAATTAATTTCGAGACTTAGTAAAATATATTTTTACATCGAAAGGATCTAGATTGCCCAATTAAAAGTTTAAGCTTATTACTTCCAACGCCCGCTTTTTGAATACGTTTAATTATTTTGCCTCTTACTCTGCTCTATATTCTGCGGGCAATCGTTTTTAGAGCAGATCCCAAATATCGTTTTTGATTTTATTCATTTTCAAATAGTTGCTAAGTATTATTAGGGCGGGCAGCGTGAAGCTGGTAAAGTGAAGTCTTTGGGACATACTTCTAATAATTGAACTGGAACTTATTGATAAGCCTTTAATTGTTTTCCGTCTCTGTCACAATAGGGACTAGACTTTAGACTTTTAGACTTTCTTTAGTTAACCGTTACCCAATTGAACAATGATCCCATCTCCAAAACATAGTAGACTTTCGTTAGAAAATTTTCAATTTTGTCTCCACGCAAAAGCACATTCCAAATGCACTTCTAATAATTTGTAACATGTTTTCTGGTCGCTAAAACGGCAATATTCAACAGTTTATCAGCGGTAGGGTAGTCACAAGTGCATTTCCCGGCGTGGGCGTATCGGGGCTAATCGTGGCCCGCTTCCTACCGATGCAGACCGGAAATTGGCTGCCCGACTCATCCGCTGGCGAGGACATATGATCCAACTAACCTTGGTTCTTGCATATTTTGCATCATACGAATTAATTTGGAACTGGTCCACGAGATATGGATGTTCATCTCCGTTGACGTAAGTTTCTGAGAGTTGAACTTACACTTTTGGCCAATAATATACATTTGGCTACAAGGGGTAAAATGTTTTATTAAAGAAACAATGTTTCCCATTGCATTTGCGCTGATCTCCATCACTTCAATCAACCAGTGGCGGTATGAAACCGTACAGTTTCACAAGTAGTGGCGTGAAAAACATGAAAGGAATCTTGGTGGAGATGACCACCACCATCAGCAAGTTTTGGGTCCTGGGGCTTATGTCCAGAAGTGGACGTCTTACGGCTGAATGATGAAGGGTCTTGCAAATTGAATGCCCACTTTTCATTTTGTTCTTGCCTCGGCACTGCTTACAGTTATGAAAATATTTCCGGATTCTTTATCTTTATATTTACAACATGTCACTTGTTATTCCATCGTTCCGTCGTTCAGGCAACATTTACGAGCTCACCAGAGCTTCTCGAAGCCGTCGCCCGAAGAGCGAATAGTGTATTAAGTTTAAAGTCTATAATATCACATAAGTAGTGGCAAGTTGCGAGACCATCGCCGACATGCACTATGCAAGCCCATTTCCTTGGCAACTCACAAGGAGCTTTCTTAGTAGCTTCGAAAGCACACAAATTGTGAGGCTTATTGATGTCACACTTATGTTTTAAATACCTCACTCGACTGACTGTGACGATGCTTGGTATGTGCATATGTCCAGCAGTGATCGCCTTTTGGGTGACTAATGATAATGATTGGTCGAAGATGAGATTTAGGTAGTGACTCAACATGGTTTACTAACATTTCCTTGACAGCTTTAGCTTTGAAAGCACACAAATTATGAGGCTTATTGATTTGTTGAGTAGATTATAAGTTACAATTATATTTTAAATACCTCATTCTACTGGCAATGACGATGATTGGTGGGTGCCTATGTCCAGCAGTGGTCACAAAAACAGACAAAAATCCGATCCGAATCGAATGCGATTTTTGTCTTTACAAGTTTTATTGTTATCTATGCCCGCGGCCCTTGTTTTTTGTAAACCTCTCTTTGTACCTACCTACGTTTACCTATCTACCTACCTTTGAAAGATCATAATTAAGCCTGTCACACTCTAAAAATAAAATCATATCCAAATAGTAAAATAATTTCATAAAACTGCACTAACCCAACTGATTACGTACTCGATTTGATTTTGCCATCGTCAAATCTTCTATTGATTCGATACCCGTAATTAGTTTCGAATGCATAAACAAGTGAACGGGTTTAGTAGTCCAATTAGCGTCGATCGTGTACATACAATGATTTCATTAAACATGCAAATTTGCGTCCATAGTCACGTATGGCATCGTAATCGGGAGCCTAGCTGTGTTATTGGTTACTAAACAAGGGTTTATTTCCATTATAGATCCCTCTTGGTATGCGCTGGAGTCTTTTGTGCTGTCGGTGTCGATTTACTGAGCCTGCAGCTTCGATCAGTATGCAATGGGTTTTTTATTTTTAATACTTTGACTTCACCGATTTTCATAAAACTCAAATCACTCACTAATACGCCATGCCGTAGTGAACCCTCCGGGAGGGTTACGGCATCACGTTTGCGTTAACGTTAACCATCGGGGACGGTCAACGGCATTAGGTTTAAAACTGTGTTATAAAACACTGTAAAACGGAGTAAAATATTGTTTTCAGGGAGTCTTGTCGCTATACGTAGATTCCAACCTTTTAAATTTTTTGTGAATATTAGTAACAAAAAAAATGCTTGTATTTTAAAACCAACGCATATACATAGTAATAAATCTTGTTAAAATATACATCAGATTATATTTTCACGGTTTATAATGCAGTATTCGCTTAGAAAAACCAACTTTAAAATGAGACCTCCGTGAGGGCTCCTAGTATCCCATATGCGACTAGGTGAACCCTCCAGGAGGGCTCCCGGCACTGAATGTGTTAAGGGGCTCTAACCCTAAAACCTATCGCGGAGAAAAGTGGTTAAAAATTCATCATCACTTCCTAGCCTTTCCCCAACTATGTTGGAGTCGACTTACAGTCTAACCGAATGCAGCTGAATTACAGTATTTAACATGGAGCAAGCTATCTGACCTTCACAACCCAGTTACTCGATACCCCTTGGGTTTTAGCAAGTAACTTGGTTGTCAGATTTTCGGGCTTCTGACTACTCGTAACGATTGTCAAAGATCTACGAATGACAGCCGGGACCAACGGCTTAAAACGGTATTTGCAAGGGACGGAGGAGTCTCGGTATATAATGAATGGATGGCCACCCATTCACGGACCGACCTCGGCAAGCGTTGACTTAACCTTGATGATCGATCCGTGCAGATGTTATTACTTAGCCATAAGCCCGAATAATTCTGAAATATTACATCTCAAACTGAACAATTCTGCAATTTTGAATCCTAACTATAAAATCATAACTAATATTATAAATGCAAAAGTGAGTTTGTTTGTTTGTTACGCTTTCACGTCCTAACAGCTGAACAGATTTCGATGAAAATTGGCACACAGGTAGACCATGTCCTGAGTTTAACGACATAAACTGCGTTCGCAATTTATTTTCCAAACATGTAAACAAACACGATTTTTAAGAAAAACAACCGTAATACCTACACATAAGGTTCAATTTGCGCTATAAGTTCATATTTTTTATAACTTTTTCAACAGTAATAGTCAGTCTAAAATCAACTTTATTTACTCTAGCATAAAGTTGTGTTTGTTTAAGTGACATCTAAGTGACCAATAACATCAATTGGAAACAAGGTTCTAATAATAATCAATACAAAAACACAAAGCACAGCATTTTGAGCATTTTAAAGATAGAGTTAACGACGATGTCTGTGCTTGCTTGCTTGCCTGACACCGGCGCCTTCCTCCTACAACCATGTTTTACTATAGTAATATTATAATGATACAAGGATAATTTCCGAACTTCAAGCTGGCGAATCCGCGGGCATAAGCTATATGAATAGTACACAATAAAGGCTATAATGTAGAAAATAAACAGAAAGCAAGGGATGGACAATACTTATCTGTACCAAATGCGGTTATTGTCTTCGATAAATTATCTAGTCGGCCAGAACAGAAGGCGTATGGTAACCAAACGTAAAATTTTCGATTATAGTCCCTTTAACCGAGGAATATCTTGACAAATACCCTAATAAAAAGGCTCGGCGAGCTCCCGGGACGTTTGGAAAACCATTTACAAGGTTTATCGTCGCCATGGAAATAATAACTGGAGCCGTTATCGTCCTAAATTGATCTAATTTAGAATTATTGTTATCGCGAACCTTTTATTTTTATTAGGTAGGATCATAATATTTTATCAGTGGCCACTCACAAAGTCTTGTGTGAATCTGAACGCGATACATTTAAATGTGTTTCGGTGTACATGTAATGTTTATTTTAAATATGTCGTTTCTAAGGATAATATGTGAAAATATAATCAGACTGTAAGTAAATAAAAGCTCTAAGTATACTCAGTTACTTATCAAAGCAATAATTCTTTGAAACCCGTATTACGACGAAAAAAAATATATTTTTAAGTTCTGAGAAATGAATACATTCATAATGTGATTTACTAGAAAAGCACAATTCTGAAACTACACAAAAGAGCAGTAGGTATGTGAGTAGGTACGTTTTGCTGCCAGGATTTAAAAAGAATCACCTAAAAAACGCATTAAATAATATTAACACAAAAATTATTTATAGCGTCTAGACTCTCAAACACTGAGTATTTGGAGATAGAAAATATAGTTTCCCTTTAGAAAAACTCATACCCATTCATAAGATTTCAAAATCGGGTCGCAGTTATGAATTTTTTCTTTGATGCTGGAGTAGAACTATTTATATAAATGTTAGAAAAGAAACAGGAACGGCTTATAAAAGCACCTATTTCTGCTAGCCTTTTATAATGGCAGCGGAGCGTACAATCATCGAGACTCGTGGAAAATCGGGAGAGTTCGGGCTCCTTTGCCATCCCTACAACAAGCTCCAGCACGCGTAGCATGACCATAATAGAAACGGATTTTGTCGACGGAAGAATAGACAAAATGACAGATAAACAATCACAATCTGTCATTTTGTCTATTCTTTCCTCGACTTAACCCGTAGAAAACCCGTTGCTAGGGTTTTCATGCTACGCGTGCTGCGCGCTTCAATAGCTCCTTTGATTGACGCTGAAATTGCGAGCCGCGCACCTAGTGCGAGCAATTATTGCCTTTTGAGACGAGAAAACATTGCTCCAGCGATAAAATATTATTTGTGTGTGACAGGCTTTGTAGTAGAATGTGTACCAGCCATATCTCAAAGACACTCGTTGTAATTAAGTAGACAATGAGAGTTCATATTTGGCGGTGGGCGGGAATGGAGCCGCCTTTGTGCTCAGCTCGTTATCTGCAGACCAGTCTTTTTGGCTTTGCACAACAAAGTGGCTGCCCCGGTTTGCGTCTGAAACTGTTTATTTAATAAGAAAGCCTAACGATTAGACAATTGGCTACAGAGAACGTAAACAAGTATATGGATGACAGGAGACAATAATGTATGTGACAAGGAAAATTGTTAGTTGTAACCGTCTCGTCCCAACTGCAATACGAATAAAGTATCGTTTTATTTAAACTGTGGTCACAGTTATGAGCGTTTATTGTGAAAGTGGGCAACGTCGCAAATAGCTGTCAAATGTTTCGCTGTTTTGATTAATTTGGGAATATTACCGTATGGAAATAAGAAATGTGGCTAACTAGCGAACTAGAATATTGATTATGAAATGCAATAATTAATATCGCTACTCCGAATGTTTAGTTTTAGATGTAAAAAAAGTATTTGGAAAGTTTCCAAGCGCCTTTTTTACACCTAAACCGAGTACAACCTCAAATTCAATGTTATGATTGCAATTCATTATTAATATTCTATTTCGCTAGTTAGCCACATTTCATAGTTCCATACAGCAATACTGCCAAATTAATCAAAACAGGTAAATCTTTGACAGCTATTTGTGACGTTGCCAACTTTTCAGGATAAGTGCTCATAAAATAAAATGAAAATTATAAAAATAAGGAACAGAAAAAATCCAGATAAGGCTTCCTTCAGCTGAGCAGCTAATTCTAAAGGAAATAAAAACTTTATTTCTTTCATAAAACAGATACAAAGGATGAGATTATCCGGATTTTAGGGCCGACATCGATTCAACGGCGCAGAAAGCAAACAATCGTCTTTTGTTGTCCGTACCTATTGAAGTTTCGGTAATTAATTATACCAGGCGGCCGTCATTTTGCAGATTCACTTCTCCTATAACGTTCTCCGCAAGATTGACTGATTATCTACCTCACACCACATACTGTCGACCCTTTCCGTGTTTCTGTGTTGTGGAGCTGTAAAGGTAATGCTTAACACGAGTTGGCTATATCTATATCGTGAAATAGATTAATGGTAAGTATAGTGTATTTTGTTACAAAGAAGGAAGTAAAAGCTCTAAACCAATTGTTCTTGAAAGTGTGACCAGCATTTGGTAATATTTTTACCGATGAATTCTCTTAATAATGAAAGCGATCGGTTATATTATCTGAATTTGTATTAACCAGGGATCACCAAAATTAGCCTAATTGGGGGTCCATTTAAAAAAAAAATATGAATGTCGCAGTCCGTTTGGTAGACGCAAACTAACAGCCAAGATTTAAAATATCAATCACAAAATAAAACAAAAGAAACATGAATATTTTTTTATTAAATAATAAACAAATATTATGTAATGAACAAAAATAACAAAGTAAGTTATTATCATTAAAGTGAAAACTATCTTCTTGAACTGCCTGAAGACAAAGCTCGGGCTAAATTAAATTACCGTGAGACCTGGCAACTCTGCCAAAGGTTGTTTTTGCCATATACCGCCTTACGAGGCAAAATAATTTATTACGTCAAACCTGTATTTTTTTTTACGTTTTTAATACCGTCCCATTTTTTTATTTTTTTTCAGGATGGGAAATCATCAAATGACTTCTCCCGCTCTGGGCAGAGCGAGAGGGTGTGTCAGACTTTTACTGACTAAAACCCACCCGTGTTCCTTCCGTTGCCTGTGTGCCGGGGCCGCAATATCCCTTTCGGACAAACCCGCAACCCCAGCAGGATACCCTTCCATCAAATTTGAATATTTGGTTGTCAACATTTTATTTTATATGACAGCCCTAGAATTGACATTTTTAGCGGTTACTTTTTCCTGTGTTAACTGTGAGTTAACACGAGAATAACACGTTCTTAATAGTATTCTTAAATTAAAATCGTGATAATTTACGTCTCTTTAAGCAATTTAACCTAAGAAATCACTGTTGGCAAATATACCAACCCAATGCAAAGTTTTAGTGGTGTCGACTTCGCCATGTTTTCTTAGAAGCTAGAGCTGTCACAAAAAAAAACTAAAATAATCTTATTAAGTTTCGATTCCTACTTATCTACCCCTGATTTTACTAACACAACCCTAACAGCTATTTCTATTTAGTTCGAAAAAATCGAAACAAGACGAGTAAATTTCCCACATTTCGGAAATTCCATTGCCAGTGCAAAATATTATACAATTGTAGTATATTTTTACTGTGACCAAGGATATGTCAATGATGACTGTGATTTTTTATGGTAATTCTATTATATCCAAGATTTTGGGTCAATCTTACCACAAGTGATGGTTGACTTTGCCATATAAGGTTTTTGGACTAAAATAACATTAAAGAATGAGTAAACAATAGATATAAGATTGTGTTTCAAAAATGCATAAAATTTACTACATATGCTGATTGATTGCTATGTATATATCTTCATAGATTTTTTTAAGAAAAACCTTTTCAAACTTTTTTACCCACCGTAAAGTGGCAAAGTTGCCAGGTTTCTCGGTACTCAAAAAAAATATTGTAATATTTATAAATTAAGTTTTAGTTGTAAATTGTACTGTTTACACAAAAAGTCCGTATAAAATAGGTCGGCGGTCCGGATCCGGACTGCGGTCCGCCATTTGGTGATATTTACTGCAAAAAATCCACACCAACTTATCAAAGCCAGGTAGATACGCAAAGGAAACCGAATATTGAAAAATACAAACGGAAAATGCGTGCTAGCAGCGTCCGGGGCAATACCTCACTGGCGCAGATACAAAGTAATTGGTGAAGAGAAAAATTACACCAGAGAGAAAAGCGGTGTGTTTAAAAAATAATAGAAAAAAAGGAATTGCTTCTGTTATAATAGCAGGGAACAAAAGGCCGGTTTCATCTATTCCCGACAATGACGTGCCCGTCCAGTCGCCGCCACGCCGCGTCCGGCTCGTAAACGGCACGTGTACACCGACGTTTTGATCAACCTTAACGACGACACTTTTTTAGTGAACTCTTCAAATTGACTTCCGAAAAAGTCCTAACAAAAATATTCAGTTTTCTACGTTTTTTAAATACTTCAAGCTGCTATGAATAATTTAAAATTACTCTTAGTTCAGATATTCGACAAATAAAGGCAATTTCAACATGTCAAGTGTCTGCAAGATAAGATCTTTTTCTCGTCGCTGGTCGCCGCCTGTGAGGTCGTTACCAAGTGTCTCGCTGGTTCTGCTTCGCTCTACTGAACTTTGATTATAACGTAAAATAAATCTTGAATTAATTCTTGGGCAATGTAGTGTTCGAAGCCTTGACTTGTTTTAATTTTACAATATGAAAATTGCGAATGAACTTTACAAATGGATGTAAAGTTCATTCGCTATTTTATAACCTATCCAGAAAGTAAATCATTTAGTAAATATTTTTTTATGAAAAAGATATTATATATCAATACTTATAATAAAAGTAATCACATTTCAAATCTTTCAACATTCTATACGGTAATTTAGAATCGCCACACCTGCACATTTATTGAATGACCCGAGCTTTAAAAAAAATCGTTTTCAGCTATATTCTCTGGATACTTACGGTTATTTTCGGGTACAATATTCCAGTTATTCCAGTTTACATAGGTAGAAACTCTGTTTTATGAATTCGCTAGGCGGGGCAAACGGTTTAGTGTTGACTTCGCACTTTCAAAGTGGACGGCAGCTGTTCGCACTGAACGACCATTTAAAGTCTACTCCCAAACTAAAAATAGGTACCTACCTACTTACTCAACGATTAGGCCCAACAAAGTTTTAAAAGTAATAAGCTAATTGAAATCTTTTGCCTCTTCCCGATTACAAATTCAGAGAAAACTAATCTCATTTCTCATAATTGGTACGGCTTCAGTGATATTTATTATCTCTCGTCCCACATACCGCAGTGTCTCAAAACGAAAGTCTTTGACCAGTGCGTGTTGTCAGTGATGACCTATGGCCTATGGCACTGAAACGTGATCGCTTCCAGAGGGGCTTATTAAAAAGCTAAAAGTCACCCAAAGAGCAATGGAGAGGGTAATGCTGGGAATTTCCCTACGTGATCGAATCAGAAATGAAGAGATCCGCAGGAGAACCAAGGTAACCGACATAACCCGAATAATTGCCAAGCTTAAATGGCAGTGAGCAGGGCATATTGCTCGTAGAACAGATGGCCGATGGGGCCGAAAGGGTCTGGAGTGGCGACCGCATACCGGAAAACGTAGCGTTGGAAGGCCACAAGGAAGACCGATGAACTTGTGAAGACCTCAGAAATCTGTTGGATGCGGAAAGCACAGATTCGGTCGAAGTGGCGCGCGGTGCTTGGGGGAGGCCTATGTCCGTGGACGTCATTCGGCTGAAATGATGATGTTGATGATAAAGCATCGTATGTTTTTTTATGTCATTAATAGCTGAAGAGACTCATGTGGTTTCGTGAATATTATCATGTTGGCTGTAATACAATACACATATTAAAAATCTAAAATTATATTAGTTTAATATTTCAATTATATTCTTCTTTTGCGCATTGGTTTAAAAAAATACTTACTGTTCTATGACCTTATTTTCATTCTGTATCAAAGACATTCTTATCTAGGAGAATGTATCCGCTTCCTCGAATACACAGTAATGCCGACAAACATTTAAGTCTGAGGGTCTAATAATAACCAATTTTCTGATAATGTCTCTTAAGGTGACGCTCCTTGAGAAAGATAACTCCTTAAAATCTTGAACGTGGTGAATTTGCGTCCGTCGAAAATATGAAGCCAAGGCCCACATCAAAACAGATTTGAATAGAACGCAAAATAAAGGCAGCAGCGCCGCTTCCGAGATAACGGCTCTTCAAAAAAGGAAAATGTTAAAAACAAAATTCAAAAGGGAAAGAGGAAGTAGGTACCTAAGTAAATTATAAAAGTGCGACGAGAGCCTTTTGTTTACGAGCCGCTACTGTCAGTGCTCCGCCATTTTGAGCCAGAGCGACCGCATTCACAAACAGACTGCCAAGTTATGCCTCTAATTCGTCGCTTAAAGATGACATAGTTAGGTTTTTTTTGTCAAATCTCCAGTGGCACGAACAATACTGTACGCTACTTCTTTTATCTTAAATAATAAAGAAAATATTTTCCGCGTCTTTTTCCCTGATAAGGAAGTTAAAAACTCGCTAAAACGTTACCTATTTACTTGTTGGTATAAAATATAGGTGCTTACCTAACACGGCAGTCGTAATGAAAGCTAACTTGGTCCCAAGATACTAAAAAGTTTACGACATAACGTAGGCATATAAATATACACTCACCCGCGTTTTTATAAAACTTTATGAAAATTGTAATGAATTTGTATACGGCTGCTAAAAGTAATATTTAAATTGTAATCCCAAAGGAGTAATCGTAAATATGTACCTGAAGCGGTTTTTTTTAACTAAGCGTATCAGCTTTACATGGTTATGAAATCGGTCCTGAATTTTACGTTAGACGAGTAGCCGTGAATTCAAACTAAAGCTTAGTCTGTGAGCTAGGCTGTCGCTTTCAGGTTCACTTGCAATGCGATCCAAAGAACCCCGAAGAATAAACGGGGTCACCTTTATAGTTTTAAAATTGAGTCAACGTAGCGTGGAACTGCCATCCAGTCAGGTAGAAAACGACCTGAAGAAGCTCTGAGACAGATTGTGTGCGCTTGGTGAAATACTGGGTGTCATGGCGGAACTTGAGAAAGTCCTACATTAGCAGATGGCTGTGGTTGGTTTTTTAAGGCGAAAGCGCCCGGGTTACCCGCGAAATACATTCGTTTACATTTTTTGGGAGCGTTTATGCCCCGGAGCCCAATAGCGTTAAGATATATGCCAGTGGAAAGATCTCTTCAAGAAGAAGATTTCATGATATGACGGTTTTCTCGATGGTTGTTGTTACAGAGCTCTAAATGTGAGTAATAAAATATTATTGAAATTCTGGTATTTCGTCAAATAATTTTTATTTATTCATTCAGTGCCTTGCAAACATCATCTTTCAAGCCTATAAACGAACATTTTAAAACATTTGGCGTCCTAGATACCGTTAAGCCTCCCGCATCCCCCATTAGCGTTGAGATATATATGCCAATGGAAAAATCTCTTCAAGGGGAATATTTCGTGATTGACTCCATTGTTAGTCATTGCGGAGCTACAGAGCTCTAAATGTGAGTAATTAAGCATTATTGAAATTTATCACCTAATTAGGTCATTAACTCCGAACTGACTAATAATTCGCAAAAGTCGTGCTAGTAGCAAATGTTCTCCTCGAAAAGCTCTTTCGATTGGTGTATATATTGGGTCAAGAAAATTCTTTAACTTCGTTGCCCAAGTAGTCACACTGACTAACAATTGGCAAAAGTCGTGTTAGTTGCAAAGATTGTTCTTGGAAAGCTCTTTCCATTGGCCAAGAAAATTCCTAACTTCGGTCACCTATTTAGGTCATTAACTTCGAACTGACAAATAATTGCCAACGGCATGACCGTTAGTAGCAAAGGTTCTCCTCAAAAAGCTCTTTTTATTGGTGTATATCTTATGGCTATAGGACCAAGAAAATTCCCTAATCACACTTATTTAGGTCATTAACTCCAAACTGACTAAAAATCGGCAAAAGTTGTGTTAGTAGGAAAGGTTCCCATTGAAAAGCTCTTTTTATTGGTATATATCTTATTTCTATTGGGCTTCAGGGGGCCTAGACAAAATCCCTTTTCTGTAAGCGTTAACGCCAACATAAATATCAAATTGTATGGAGGTGACAATAGCTTTAGAGATGTCACGTGACTGCTGCTAAATTGGTAGACTAAGTCATTATTCCTCATGCGGAAAGGAACGTTGAAGTGAGCGTGACGTATAGATGCCAAAAATATTCATCAAATTGGTAGACAAGAGCCACTTTTGACAAACGTAAATGCTATTTTGGCGATTCCACGACACGCTACATTAGCGGGAGCTCGGACCCTGACGCTAACATATAAAATATTAAATAGAGTCATTTTTGTGTGTGTTTCATGATCTTCGACGTTTAACCTCATTACACTCAGGAAATTAGTTTACAAATCATGTACTTAGTTCAGCTTGTGGCCTTGAAAATCACCATGGCTAAAAATAGTATCTATGATAAGATTAATTTATAATAAAAATGAGAGCCAGTAAACATGAATTTTGGTACTGGCATTCTAACACCTATGCAATAAATATTAAGGTATGAATTCGAGTTTAGTTTATCTATAGAAAGGATAACAAATTTAAGGACCACAAGCACACCATTGTGAGGTTTTTGTTTATACTCGTATTATGCATTCCATATTCTTAAATTTGACAAGTGCTACACACTATTCCATAGACTAAATATGGAGTGTTTCGTGCGACGCTGCGGAATAAGTGTATCGCGTTCCATATGTAACTTGTCTACCATTATCTTCACGCTAACGTCAACTCCTTAGCGTGAAAGGTAAAAGCGTGAGCAGTAAACGCTTGGATTTTGTCTAGGCCCCCTGAGCAGAAAACCATATGTAGGTGCCCATTCTCCTTTGCAATTCAGTATCAGGTTGTACCTATGTTGATTAAAATATGATTCGCGACCGTAACAAATATGTATTTACAGAATAATAATTCTTTAAAATCATCAATACAACTCTCTTCAATCTTGAATTTCCGTCTGCCTTTAATTCCTTCCAAAATATTGTCTGCTGGAAGACAGCTTATCTGGGGGAGTTCCTTTACGAATCGTTCATGTAAGTTATTTTATTTTTAGCTCTCAACACAGCAGTGATAATTATGTGGATCTGTATGTACCTACATGTTTTCTGTTGAACAAATTAATACGAAGCAAAGTCGGCTCATGATTCCTGAGTTCTATGGGTGGCGGGGGGAGGGGGTGGGCCACGGAGCGGTTTTCATTAGAGACCCCATTTGCATGTTATTCATTACCTTCCCACATCATATATATTCATATTATCTCCGGATACTAAATGTTTTTATGACCTATTTTGTGCCTTTAATAATTTAACTGCACTTAATTTTTTTTTGACAAAGATATAGTCTAAAGGAAAAAACGTAGAACATAGCTTCCCAGCTAAAACACTAGGAAGTGGTGAAGGGCGGGCGTTTTTGTGCGACTGTCTTATGTAAATGTTGTCGTTCGAAAAGTGCTGATTCTCAGCCTAGTTTGATTAAATGACTTTTGAATTATGAATTCGAACTTTGAATTTTATGTCAGACTAGCTTTTGCCCGCGACTTTGTCCGCGTAGAAGTCGAAAATGGTTCTAATTGGATTTTTTATTGGTTTTTAACGTTTTTATTTTTGTTATAACATATAAATGATTATGTCGAAATGTTTGAATACTTATCTATACTAATAATACGAGTATAAAGAGGAAAGATTTGATTGTTTGTTTGTTTGTTTTTTTGCATAGAATACGCTCCGAAACTACTGAACCGATTTGAAAAATTATTTCACTGTTTAAGCTACACTATCCCCGGGTGACATAGGCTATATTATATTTTTTTTTAAATTAGGGATCCTTACTAAAACTCCAATAATGTAACCCAAGGTGTAAAAAAATTACCAACAATTTAGGTAGGTGTAGGTAGCTAGGTATGTACATAGGTAGGGTAGGTAGGGAAGTAGGTGCGCCGTAGATATGTACTTAGTTCTACCCGTGCGAAGCCGGACCGGGCAGCTAGTAAAATATAACAATCTTTATTATAATGTAGGGATTTAAAGGTTAAATAAACATGAAAAAAAAAAAAAAGTTATATTATATGAACACGAAACTCGGTGAAAGATACACGGGGGTATTATCTTTTTACAACGAAATCGACATACTACACCTACCGCAGTATTTCTTTGTAAACAATATTTTTTGTTTTCCTTCGGGTGCTAGAATCACCAGGATACTCTGTGCGCTTACTCTGGAGCATGCCACATATAACTGGCCGTGAGAGAAGCAGCTTTACCTCAAGTCTACTCCCGCTATCTTAAGAGTTTGACCTTGAGCTTTGTTTATGGTCATTGCGAAGCAGACTTGGATGGGAAACTGCACTCTCTTGAATTCGAAGGGGTAATTTGATGGTGTTAGGCGAATCCTAGGAATAAATACAGACCTCTGTAAAGCTTAGAAACCTTCAAATGCAGTACTAATATAGTACGGTGACTTTCGAGACATTCCAATTATAAAGAGTATTTGCATTGCTCCAAGCTTTTACGTGAGTTCGACCTTTTTTGAATAAAATTGGATTGAGATTTCAAACATGTGTCAAAATAAAATGTAATTTAAATCAAAAGCACTAAGGAGTATTGATATCAACTTCGAAGCAAATCACTCCCAAAATAACTTTCTACACCTATGTAACCCCGTTAGGGAATGAATTTCAATAAAATACGAAATAAATTGTCCATCAATTCTATTAAAGAATGTTTATGGAAAATTTGAAGTAGATTGGACCAAGGAATCACGTTGTCCCATACAAACTTACCCCCCCTTTTTCACCGCCTTAGGGGTAGAATTTCGGAAAATCCTTTCTTAACGGATGCCTACGTCATACACAGAACACACCCTCCAAATTTCAGATCTCTACGATCAGCGGTTTAGGCTGTGCGTTGATCCGTCAGTCAGTCATTCAGGACAAAGAATTTTATATGTATAGATATTCTACGTCTATGATATAGAGTTTGGTTTCCGCACTTAGTCTGTCAGGTGGACCATTGTACGTGGGCCATAGCGGCCGTTTGGTGGTTATTCCGACCAGCCCACCTCCCTCCTGAATCCAGATCTGGGTGACCCGAGGGTTTCTGTTCTAATCAGGCCCGTGCCCCATATGTCAGATATGGGTCTATTTACTATTATCAATTAACTTGATCGCTTCTTGATAATAACTACTTTCTATGACAGTCAGGGGTGTTCAACTATTCATGTTGGTAATTCAACATGCTAAACGACTTTATGCATGGTAGAGGAGAAACAGACTACCAATCAGAATTATTACGCAGTAATTAATATGATAGTACAGGTAAATGAATTAATTACAATAACAATGATGGAGCAATATATCAATGTATCTAAAATGACTGACAGCAACGACTGCATATTTTATTGGTACCTCTGACTGTAGATTTACATCGTTTTAATCAAATAGGTAATCGAATATTCAGCTATGTACTGTGCTCATGTTAAAATACCAGACACACGCAATGTAAACACAATGATCAAATACACACAGCTATCCATAATATTAATATTAATTTCAATTTGCACAAACACAAACTCAGGATTACGTTAACTAAGCCCGCAGTATTACCTACCACGACATTTTATCCAAATAATATATATTAATATGGAATGCCTACTGGGATATTTATATAGGGTGTACAACTCACGAGAGTAAACCGCTGTATTTTCAGAAGAAAACCGGTTGAAAGAATCTTTTATGCAGAAAATAGGATGACGGAGGGAGGCTTTTTGTATAACCTAAATAAATGGTTGATTAGCGGGAGAAACATTGAGACTGATTTTAATATTAATGAAGCTTAATTTATTATCTAATTAGTAATTGTTAGACAGTTTAAATAAAGAAAGAAAATGCGTTTATTGGTTTACTTAGGTAAGAATCTTTTTCTTCTTTTCATGTGGTTAGTGACTGACCTGGTACAAATAAAACACCATCTACCACCTACCTAACCACGTACCACGTACCTAACCACGTACCACGTACCTAACCACGTACCACGTACCTATTAGTGTTAATGTGGGTCTAGGCAGGTACTATATGTGCATGTTAGATATGCAGGTATAGGATGGACAACAGTCAAACAATGACACACTAACTTTATATATATCATATATACAGGATGTTAAAGAAATTGCGTGCCATAGCTTCAGGGTGAGTTCAGACTCGATAAAAGAACCCGTAAAAAATAAAAATCCTTGTGTATATATATATATATTATCCCTATGCACGGGTTACTTAGCCGTGTCGAAGCCGCGGTACGATATACATACATATATAACAGTGCACCTCTGCCTAACTTTCTGGAAAAACAGACGAGCTGTTTTGTAAAAAAGTGCAGGTCGCTTAGCGCGGCACGCGAACATTAGCGACATCATCCGACGAGCTCTTGTCACCGCCGGCGTTCCAGGTATATTAGAACCTTGGAATGGCTTGGGACGCGTCGATGGCAAGAGACCGGACGGCATGTCTTTATCTCCATGGAAGGTGGGCCTTTAGTGTGGGATGCAACCTGCGTCGCCACTCTTGCGCCATCCCATCTTCCTGGCTCGGCGTGCTGTGCTGGTGCTGCTGCTGCGGCTGCAGAAAACCTCAAACGGCGTAAGTATAATAACCTTACAGGTAATTATATTTTCGAGCCGTTTGGGGTCGAAACCCTCGGGCCGTGGGGTCCGAGTGCTCATGGCCTCTTTAATGAAATTTCAAAACGGCTATTTGACACTTCCCGTGACCCAAGGGCTGATTTTTACCTTGGGCAGAGACTAAGCATTGCCATACAACGTGGCAATGCGGCCAGTCTCTTGGGTACATTACCAGTCGACAGCGATGCGGATGAATTTTACGATGCTATATGTTAGTTTTGAATAGTTTTAGTTAAGTTAGTATATAAATTTGCTATTTTTATTAAATAATTAGTTATAAGTTGTTATGGACCCGCTTGTAAATATTACCCTTCAGTTAATAAACAGTTATTATACTTAAATTAACAAGTTATTTGTCTATTCTGGTACAATTGTTCTAACAAAGAAGCGTCTATATGTAATAGACGCTTCTTTAATTACCATTACAGTACCTAAGTGCACATAGTAAAGCTAAAAACTACATTTACACCAACAGCTGAATACAAGTTTAAATACGTCTTACATTCTCCTTTGGCTTTTTCTCGTAATCAAGGAACCGACGAGTTTTGTTAATTCATTACATTTTTCCATTAGCTTGAGAGGAATATTAACATTCTACACTATCGGCTAAGTCTTCGCCGGGGCTTGCTTTATTAAGTTTATTCTGATATATATTTTTAAGTCTGTTCCTGGTATTCTGGTATATTATTAATTTAGATTCTTGTAGATCCTGTCGCACAGATCGATTTTGTTATGAAAAATCATAACGAAATATGTAAGACGAAAATGCCATTTTATATCAGCCAAGATCACTGTGGTCGATACATTTTCACATATACATAATGCTTAGCAAAGAGACTGTCCTCCATTTTAAATAAGATTAGACACTTAATTAAATAAACCTTTTTTACAGTCCGTGCAACTAATTTTGACTTCTATTGCGTTGGTGGCATGACAAATGGCAGCTGCAGAAAATAGTTGGTATTGTAACCACTTTTTTGCTTTTAATGCCATCCTTATGCCTACGGTATAGAAGTCAAAATCGATTGAACGCCCTGTAAAAATGGTTTATTCATTTATAAAGATGATATACTCGCAAAATATAAAGGAAACTCATTTAAATTGGCAAGGTATTTATTTTCACATTTGTACAACAAATATTTCATAAAGGACCTGTTTTAAATTGGCCAAATTGCACTATCTGCCACATAATTTGAAGAAATCAAGGTACCAGATAATGCAATCAAACCTTAAGAAACAGTCAATAAATAGAGAAAAGTTTAAACATTAAGCAACAGATTCATCAGTCATCTTCAGAAGATCATTCGGAGGAAGCTTCAGTAATGATGATGATGAGGCACTATGTGGTGGGTGCTGTGCTTCACGGTCGCGTGGAAACTGGAAAAACAACAGAATCTTAGTACTATGTTTATAGTAAACCTGTTCAGGGTATATCACATTGAGCTGGTTTCCATATGGTATCAAAATAGCATAGGTAAACGGCAATGTTGGAATATGGTCGACAGGCGCTGGAACATATTCCAACATTGCCTTATACCTATGCAGTCCGTGGCAGTCCTCTGTTCAGAGTGTACGCTTAATGTCATTAGTTAAGTCATTAGTGTTGTCAACACCTACACCTTTGTAATGAATATAGCAGACGAACTAGTCAGTGTCTTGCAGCATGCCAAAAAAAATATCCACTGATGCAGTACCCGGTCGTAAATATAAAACATTAAGCTTCAGGAAGAGACTGTACTGACTTGACTGTCATTCTGTATCAGTGAAAAAGATGACACAACAAAGCCATTTTTATTACTAAAACTCTTTATGACTGACCATTGGCGGATAGCACGAGGTAGTTTCATGTTAGAATAAAATAAATAAATGACAGATTTACAGCCGGATACTGTACCAACCTAGACTTCTCCTTCTTATACTGTTTGTCACTAAACTCACCCGGTATGATCGTCGCCGTGGTAGTCAACATGTCTGAAGGAGCCGTCAGGTTCCTGCAGGGAGTAGTGTCCCTTGACGACGTCACCGTCGCGGTGCTCATGCTGTGACTTGTGGTCACCAGTGTGAGAGTCCTTTACTTCGTACCCGAACTCGTACTTAGGGTAGGTCTGGAAAAAACTTAAGTTTAAAAACTGTTCCATCGAGATGAGATAAACATCCTTAACTACAGGCAAGCCAGGACCAAAAGATCTACCAGTTTCTTCCTTCAGGATATGTAAGAAGGAAAGGCAAGTTTCAGTTACGTAAAGCGATCAATACTTACATAGTAATCATGATGATCATGTCCATGATACACAGGCTCGTGGTGGCCATCGTGGCGGTGGATATACTGGGAAGAGTGGCCGTACCCAGAAGCGACAGCAATCGCCACAGACAAAACGCAAACCACCTGGAAATAAGGTGATAATAGATTTAGGAACACGGAAGGAACGTGTCACATTGGTACTAGGTTGCTCTCTGTGTTCCGAATATTGAGGATGCTACCAAATGCTACTGTAAACATATTTTCGGTGGTTTTTAATTAAGGAAGTCCCTTTTCTGAATCACAGTGATAATAATTCTGGTAATAGCAATGATGAAGCGGTTATCCCAGAACAAATCTTAGTATGTTGTCTGAGTGTCCCAAATCAAATCTTAGTGTGTTGTGTGAAACTTCAAACTTCACTTCAAACTTAAACACTTCATTAACACTAATTAGAAGAACTATAAATAGAATTAGGTAAGTTTCAATACCTTGAAGAACATTTTCGAGTGTTATTGTTTTAGAACTGTTGTCACTATTGCAATTCTAATTTCACAAGGGAACTGATACATGCTGACAAAATCTCACGTCTTTTATACAACTTAAAATACTACATCCAAGGTGATTGATTTCTCTCTAATTATACTGACCATAAAATTACTCGCGATATAGTTGTTACGTTAATTTACGCATTCACATTATTTTCGTAAAAGCTATGACTTGTGACTACATAACGCGTGTTCGCGTGTAGTAGGTAAAGGTCATTGGTAACATTTACCTTGCATTGTTTTTTGTGTGTAACTGGTGTGATTGTTAAATGATGTTTTGTAACGTGTGCAAATGTTCACTACTGAACTTTGTTCTTCCGGCTGAATGACCAGTCGAATGTGGAATTTCCATAATTTGATTATTTAATTCGGCAGATGATTTGAACATCGCAGTTTTTCGTAAAGCGGACTGTCTAATTTTATAATAGAAAAATTTGTTTCGGCTTTGTAAAACGTTGCCTCTGTCAATAAAATTAAAATGTAATTTTGCCCGGGCATTTCTATTTCCGCATTGCGGCTGAATATGGATGGATAAGGAAGACTTCTCTATAGGTACCAAGAACAACATAGGAGACACAGAATATGCCATGTTATTCTATACTGCTGGGGAGTTTGTTGCGCCACTTCTTCTTCCCAGCTAACGCACTAGAAAGTGGTGATGGGTGGGCCTTTTGGGGGACTGTCTTATGTCATTTTGACGTTCGAAAAGTGCTGATTCTCAGCCTAGTTTGAATAAATGACTTTTGAATTTGAATTTTGAATTTGAATTTTAAATTTGAATTTGAATTAAAATTTTGAATTTTGAACTTGAAATTTGAATTTTGATAACGTCATTTCGAAATTGGAATGGTGTCGAGATCTGTAGAAATGATGAGTTCAAAAACAAACGAATTCACGTCACTTTAGTGAAGTTGGAAGTGAACTTTATCACAATATAAATGTGACTTTACTTCCATATTTCTTCGTAAAGGCTCTTGCTGATCAGCACGACGCGACAGCGCGACGCGACTCAAACAATACAATTTCTAAGAAAATTTCACGGTATAACAATTACCGGTATCGCATCGCGCTGTCACGTCGCGCTTGTCTGCACGAAGCTAATAACGGTCAGCTTTAAAAATCCACTGAGTCGGTTATTGTGGCCAATGAATGCCGAAAGGCTTATAACTATTATTATGACGAGCAGTATGGGTATTCAAGCAGCATCATTTCACCCCGTGTGGTGTATTAATTAATTCGGCCATCCGCGAGGGAATTATAGAATTTCGCATATCCTCGTAAAACCAAGCTTATGTTATGATCCCTGGTATGGTGGACAGAGCTATAATTAATGCTGAGCTTTTGCTAAAAACTCATTTGGAGTTCATTTTTAGATATTCTAAATTAGTCCGAGATGCAAGTTGGGCTATAACAGCATTATTTTTTTGGTAACCATTTAATAATCTACCAAATTGTGGTGTAATTTATTTAACTGTTTACTTGTTTATAACTTTAATGTTCAATAGTAATAAAAAGTATCAAAACATAAGAACAATAACTTTTATTCTAAAGACTCAATAACAATCATATCAAAAATGTAACAATCGGTAACAGTAACATGTACAATCAGTGGTGGTGGTGATGTTCAGGGACGATGTGCTTAGCGTGACCCTGGTATTTCACGTTAGCGTTGAATCTGTAAAGAGAAAACAATGATTAAACATAATTTTATAAGATTTTACATAACGCCCGGGCATTTTTTTTTAGTTTACCAATATTAATACAGTGTAGATACAGCCTTTCTAAAACTGCAGGCCTGTCGATCGATTCTGTAAAAATATTAACGTGAAGCTTAGGTGAAGTGAGCGTGAAGTGAGCTGTCACTGCCACAGAATCGACCGGCGGGATGCTAGGGATTAACACTATTGACAGCTCACTTCACACTCACTTCACCTAAGCTTCACGTTAATATTTTTACAGAATCGAACGGCAGGCCTGCAGTTTTGTGCTTAAGTACCTACTCGACACGTCACAAAACAATACTTAGCAAAGACAGCGGTGGCGAAGAAAAATATTCTTATCATATTATTATATTATTCGTTTGAGAAAGCCATAGAACAATGATAAGCACCTTTGACGGATGATTAAAATGAATATACGAATGGCAAAAAAAAAACACAAACACATTAAAAAAACATACAGTCGAATTGAGAACCTCCTCCTTTTTAAGTCGGTTTAAAACTATTTGTTTATGCATTAAATCAATGATAGTTACCCAGTCTTCTTGTCAGCGTGGTACTCAACGATCCTGATGGTACCATCAGGCTGGTGCAGGCTGTACACTCCCTTCACGACATCTCCGTCGCGGGACTCGTGCTGTGACTTCTTGTCGCCGGTGTGAGGGTCCTCCACTTTGTACGCGAACTCGTATTTAGGGTGAGACTGTGGAAGAATGTCGAAGAGAAGATATTTTAAATAAGTCATGAGTTTTTGTTTAATAAGTACATCTTAGACTGAATCTTCATCATCATTCCCAATTCATTTGTGGTCGGCACATGTCTTTTTCTACCATACTTCTCTACAGTCGCCATCTCTTTACTCACCCTTTATCTTCCCATATCATCTATCACATACAATACTGATTACGGAGCTCGTGGCTAAGTAATAACAGCCGCACGGGCCTATCCATCAGGTTAACCTATGCTTGCCGGGGTTGAGTCGTGGATGGGTGACCATCTTTACAGTCGAGACTCTTCCGTGCGTCGAAAAGCACGTTAAGCCGTTGGTCCCGGCTGTCATTCTCAGCGTGGATCTTTGACAGTCGTTACGGGTCGTCAGAAGCCCGAACGTCTGACAACCAGTCTTACCAAGAGGTATCGTATTACCCAGTTACTGGGTTGTGGAGGTCAAATAGGCACTTAATAGAAATACTAGTATTCAGCTGCATCCGGTTAAACTGTAAGCCGACCCCAACATAGTTGGGAAAAGGCTAGGCGGATTGATTGCCATAGAATACTGAATACCTACATAAATGATTACAATTAATTATTATACATAAATCATTATTATTATTATTAGTCATTACAAGGCTGACTGTGCACTGCAGCGGAGAGGAGAGGAGAGGAGCGGAGCTGTGCCAATATTGACTAATGGAATTGTATAAAATCTCCGCTCCGCATCAGTGGACAAGGATTTGCGAACTAGTTTAAATATTCATACAAAACCGAGAAGCGGAGCGAGGAAGCGGAGCGGGGAAGCGGAGCGAGGAAATGGAAAAAACCGGCCGCGGGATATTGCAGCCGCAACAGCCGCAACTCCGGTACGCACTATCTCGCTCTGCATCAATGGACAGACACAGTCCGCAACTCCGCTCCGCATTACTCCCTCGCTCCGCTTCGCTGCCTCGCTCCGCCTGAATGGACAGGCAGCCTTAAACTGTGGTGACCACTGCAGAGCAGAGCGTCCTTCCCTACTCTGTTTTCACTTTTACTCTTTCTACTATTTGTCTATCTTGAGTCTTTATTAAAAGCGTTCAGCTCATTCCACCTTCTCGGTCGATAGCATTTTTTAAAATAAATATTGAGTTCTTTAGTCACTCAGACTCACGAATAATCGGGTTATTCAACTGTTCATTGTAAGCCTCCATGCCTCCCGTTAATCCTTTAACAAACCAGGTTTTGGTCAGTGCCATAGTCAGCGATGCACTGCGTGTCGATAACTCTCTTAATTACCACTGTCACACCTAGCGAAACGACGGTGACAGTGGATAAGGGATTTACCACATAATGTTCCTGATAAAAGAGCCTATATTTGCTGGAAGTCACATAGGTAAAAACATTTTTCTCAATCCATAGGGCTAATCCTTTTAATTAATATAATTTTATTATTTGATTTGAATTTGAATTATAATGTTGACTTTAATTTTAATTTTATTTTAATCTTTATTTTATTTTATAAGTGTATTGCCTATTCTATGATGAGTCTATGTTACTCGAAATAAATTATTTGAATTTGAATTTTGGGTACGAGTAAATTTTTAGGTTAAGGAATCAGCATTGCCATCCAACGTGGCAACCCTTCCATTCTTTTGGGCCCTTTTCTCACTGACTTTTTTCCTAAAAAACTTGGGACATATTAAATATATTTTAGTGCTAGACTGTGTATTATATTTAAATTTGCCAAATATTATAAAAATTTGCCAAGTGTAATAAACCTAATAAAAATGAATTCTTTTAGCAAATGGATTAAGACTCGGTACACACGGCTACACATCAAGCTATATATTTCCAGTTTATGCTGATCTCGCATTGCATAGGATTTCCGTACAATGAGAGGTCAGCTTATACTGGAAATATATAGCTTGATGTGTAGCCGTGTGTACATCTCTGAACTCTCTGAACTCTTAACTTAGGAATAAGCGAGTGCACAACCGTTCATTACATGAACGGTTGTGCACTCGCTTATTCCTAAGTTCCGCAGTAAAGGTATGATGATAAGGACCATAACTTTATACTTACGTAGTACACAACATGGTGGTGTTTGTCATGTTGGTCCTTATGCTCCTCCTTCTTGTGTCCTTCGTACTTGTGGTGCTCGTGGTGAGCAGGCTCGTTTTTAGTCTCATGTGTCTGATGCAAGACTATGCTCTGAGAAGACACTGCGTGTCCGTGGTGGTCGTGACCGTGACCCTCTTGCGGCCGTGCGCTTGCGGAGGCCAAGATGGCGGCGAGAAGGAAGATCTGGGGAAAGTAGATAGTTTTTGTTTATGGAAATATAGTGTACTGTAGATATTAGTTAAGACTGCCTATGAGTTCATGTAAATTAGAGAGTACTTATTACATGTAAATTAGAGCGAATCAATGTCAAATGTATTCAAGGTATTCAAAAAGTACCTAAGTGAATAATAAAAAAACGAAATAATAGAATCTATTGAATTAATCTTGTTGACGTTGATTTAATAACCGTAACATAA
Organism: Agrochola lota; assembly: GCA_947364205.1. Classification (NCBI taxonomy): domain Eukaryota; kingdom Metazoa; phylum Arthropoda; class Insecta; order Lepidoptera; family Noctuidae; genus Agrochola; species Agrochola lota. The sequence continues at coordinate 8,985,716 of OX376235.1, read as the reverse complement.
AACTAAAAAGTTCCCATCATAACGCCACATTCTGTAAATATGTTTCTTGGGTCACAACTTGACCTACCATAACAAAGTCTAAATTAGTTTCTATGGGGTTTATTCATAAACGTTGCTTAAAGTTAACTAATGATTACCCACTGTTTAACCATAGAGTTTCGACGTTTGAACGTCACTTAACTTTAAGCAACGTTTATAAATAATAAGTATAAGTTACTTCGGAAAATTCGGAAGTAGAACCAACAAACTCATTGAAATTGTATAATCAAGATGGATAATGTAATTAAAAATTTAATTTAATACCGGTGAGGAACCATGACGAATTAAAAACTTACTTTGACAAACATTTTTCTTTTTAAATTGTTGTTTACTGTTCCAATATTGAACGGAAACTGATAAACTGATAATGTATTATTGGTCCTTTTATACGCATTTTTAAAGGTATAGAATGAAAAATGTTGCAAGAGTGTAAATTAAGAGAAAGAACTTGTTCATTATGTGAATTCTGTAAGATATGAGACCTTGGTCAAGGCAAGTATTTTTGTTCCACATTTCTTCACACACTCGAACTTTCGGTCGCTAAAAGGAACGTGACAGTGAATTACTTTTAAGTTACCTGTAATAAGGACCAGTTCTTGGATCGCATTTATGGTAATAAATCAGTTACTTATTATGTTTTCTTTTTTGTGACTTGTCTTTAATATGGCAAATTTTATTATATAAACGACCCTTCCATATTTATATTCTGCTCGCCATAATGCTTCATTTACAATATCTACCAGCTAAACTAAAAAATGAGGCCAAAAAAAAAAAGAGATCTTTAATAAGATAGGAACCATTAGGTACATATCCTCCAAATCCGAAGCTGTGCTCCTCTATAGGCACCTCTATATTCACTCGAATAGCATTAAGAATGCAAGAACAGCTGACTGTGCACTTGTGCAGGACCAAAATGTCCTAAAATTCCCGTATTTTTGACCATTATTCGCACCGCACATTTACACTATATTCTTCTATGCATTTGTTAATTCAATTATGCTGGATTCGGTGCCCATTGTTGTCAGAGGCTCAATTTTTTAAATGCTCGTGAAAAACCTATCTCAAATATACAGCCACTCAATTTTTTTTAAACTCACGCTTTTTAAACTTCGTGCAGGGTTTTTTAATTCAAATAAGGCTTTCTGCGAAATATTTCAAATAGGTATACTAACACATATGTAGATAAGTATTTATAAAATTGTTGGTCCTTTCAAAGGCATATAAAATACTATATTAATTTCGCCCGATTCGTAAATAAAGACCAATAATGTGTCACTCATAAATTAAGTGTTACGTAAGTATTAAGCATAGTTTCAGCAAGGAGTGATAAAAAAAAAAAAAACCACGCTACATTATTTCCGAGTTCAGCGAATTCCGTGTATTCTGTTTCAGTGTATTTTATATTGTTGAGCAACATGTAAAACATGTTTCATGGTGCTAAAACATAGTTTTGAAACCTTCTCTTATGATTAACTTTGTAGGGCATAAATAGCTGTAAGACTGGTGCTCGCTATAATATACCTAAGCTTAAGAAACTGGTGCTAAAACCTAAAAAATATGCTGGATTGAACTGTGATTGAATAATAATCTTGAGTTTTTTTTAACTAGACTCTTTCTCTCATTGTTTAAGTTGTGACTTGAACAATGTTTTTTTGTTTTTGATTGATTGTCCCCTCCCCTTGCTTATATACTTGTACATATTACTATTATTATTTGAAGTCTGTTAGTTTTTAAATCGTGTAATTACGTGTGTGTAAATAAGATAAAAAAGTTGCGATTTTGATTTCTATAACAAAAAATCAATCAATCATATCATACAGGTGATATGATCTCCAATATTATAAAACAAATCGATGTTAACTAAACGTAAGTAGCTAAGGTCATATTTTTATTTCGGTAAATTGGCTTTCAATGAACAAAATATAACGTTAACAAATATGCCAAATATGGTCTAGGTATCGATTAAAAGCGCAATTATCCTATTGAATGAAATTAATACTATGTTTTAAAACTAAATAATGATACAGTATTTCGGTAACTAACGTACAGGGAATAATGATTACCACTTATCCAATCTGTACCTACATTGAAAATTATAAGCGTATTTGCCTAAATTTAAACTTTCCTACCTACTCAACACACTCTGAACAGACTCTCTCAAGTCCATATTTTAATCGTAAAGAGAACTTAATAAGCAATAGACAAAGTAAAGTATGAGGAGCAGCACAAATCTATTGAAAGTACTTATTCTTTGTTCCTAAACAACAACACAACTTAACAACGATAAATACAGCATAACTATTATCAGTATAATAACTTAAACTAAATTGCCATTAGGTGCTATCCCTTGCTTAGATATTCACTAACGCGTATTACCAATTTGGCAGAGGCCGTTTATGATTATCATCAGGCATTGGGGTCGGGTAGCCAATAGTGCTTCGGGAACAAATTGGACAGGGCCGCACATCGGCGGCTTGTGGCAACAATCCGTTAGTTAATGAAATGCCACGAACACTCGTAACGTCAGGCGACGTCACGCCGCGTCGACAAATCGTCCCACAAATAGTTGTACCTATTATATGTATGGGATAAGTTATTACGTGGCTGGACTGCGTTGAAATCTGTTTGGAACAAACCCGCTGGTCCGTAAAATGCCGCGTTATTGGTAAAATATTGGATGTTACTATCGTAAGCACTCAGCAGAATGTCGTTCCATGATTAAAAGCATTTCAATCTTTGCGCTCAAACGTTTTTAGTAGTAGAACGAACTGGACCCGATCGGAAACCAATTAATATGAATTTTGGAGCCCTTTCAGCACTGACCGAAAAGCGCCTGAAAATATCCTCGCAGTTAGAATTAAACACAGACCATGGGCAAGACTTAGTTATTGAATTAACAACTTTACACAAAGTGTAAAAGTTTTAATTAAAACAACGATGTAGTCTTATTTCGTGAGTATTATCAAGTTGAACTTACGAGCAGATAACGATGTTTCAAACTGAGAAACAGCTGAATGTGGGTTTTATTTTTTGTCTGCAAGAAAAAGCTACTCTTTTCATAAGTAATCATTGTGATCTGCTATCTAACTTCGTAAATGATTAAGACTAATCTGTTTCATTTTGACAGTTCAACAACATTCATTGCGTTATTTACGTTGTTGAGCAGATTTTTTTTTCGAACTTATGAAGCAATGGATTAGCAATCTGTTTCAAAACTTTTCAGATTCTGATTGATCGTGGTTTACGTAATTAAGGTTCTGATCTTTTCATAATCATAATGAGACTATTCATTAATGAAACTGCTGTAAGTACCCAAATTGAATAGTGATACGGTTTAATTGACCTAAAGAAGTAAAGTAGTCAGCCCAGCTACCAACCTTTCTGATTAGGCGATCTTTTCACCACAGACATTCTCAAACCACAAGGCTAAAGAGACTGCAAACACAGATTACCTTCGCCAAGAAATCCCAAGTAACTTCCCAAATCGTCATTTCGCATGCATCAAAATCGCAAATCGGCTTACTAGAAACGGTAGGTTGCACCCCGCAGGCCGGATAAGGCAGGTGCAAGGCGGTGATAACGTGTGCGATGTTTACCCGGTATAAATCACCGGTTGCCCGGGTATACGACGAACCTGCTTGCTGTCAATAACAGACTGATGCGACGAGACGGCTAAATGCAGATTCGTGCTATGTTTGCATAGTGCCACTTGCCGGAGAATTGGGCTTGCTTGTGTGTTAGGTAAATGGTATTTCGGTAAATGGTTTTTGTTTTTTTTTAATGGTATTTACATTGGTTGGTATTTTGGTATAAGTATTTGGTTCTACTTCTATTTAACACTTTCGACTCCAACCAAATTTCATAGAACTTATGCGCCATGCCGTCATACATATTGGAAGTGAACCCTCCGGGAGGATGGAGGAGGTTTGTTCTAAAGTTAACCATCACGGACGGTCAATGGTATTAGGTTTAAAACCGTGTTATAAAATACTGTAAAACGAAGTAAAATAGTCTAAGTAGTTTCCAACCTTTTCAATTTTTTGTGAAATTATTAGTAACAATGAACTTATTTTTTAAATTATTATGCTTGGATTTTAAAAATAACGCATATACTAGTAAAACTTGTTTTCACGATTTATAATACTGTATTCGCTAAGAAAAACCTACATTTAAAATGGGCTCCCGGCGTCCCATATTCTACTAGGTGAACCCTCCTGGCACTGAACGTGTTTACCAAATCTGAGCTGTAGCAAGCGATCGCCTACTGAAAACCATCTCCTCGTAAGAGCTCAATATTTTTTTCTGAACTTTCTATGGTGCATAGAACGTTTGTATCTTTTGCCTCCTATCAAAAAATTAAACCGTTAAATACCCAATTTCTTATAATACTGTGAGTATGTATTTTGCTTCCTACCTAACTATACTTACCTAATGTGTCACCTAAAATGGGAAATCTGCATCAAAACAAAACACTGTCCTGCAGTCACAACAAATCCCATCCACTATTCGGCCTCAGCAGTCCCAATGAAACGCAATGATTAAAATAAATAAAAACGCCCCATCGTCAAAGGAGTTAAGAGGCCGTACAGCCCTTAATGCTAAGATTCCCATACCAACTGCGTTCCAGCGTCGTCAGCCCGTCAGCGCATTACCCCCGTCGCCCACGTGACACAGTAAATCGAGGTGTTTCCAAAGAAAGTTGGCCGGTGCGGATTACGGCCGCCGAATGAAAACGGGCTGCTAATGAGCATAGCTAGTTAATTGCCGCGAGGGGGCGCACTATTCAGTTAAGCACCTTGAATGCTGATAGCATCACAATGATGAACGCAAACGTAGGTAGGTAACTACTGCCATATTAAAAAATGTTTAGATAATATAATAGTAGATAGTAGTTGGAAATATCTACAAAGTGAATCGGTGTTGTTAGGAATAATTTATAACTTTTTTTAAATAATGTTCGTTAGTTCTTAAGAGCGTGCATTCTGAAAGTGGGCAACGTCGCAAACAGATGTCAAATATTTCGCTGTTTTGATTAATTTGGCAATATTATTGTATGGAAATATGAAATATATGGCTAACTAGTGAACTAAACTATTGATTACTAAAATATTGACACTCTTTGTTAAAGTAAAAGGACCATAATGAACACATTTTTAATTCTACAAACTAAAAATCTTCAAACTTATTACTTAAAGATATATTTTTTCACATAAACATAAAAGACATTAAAAGAATCTAGAGAGGCACCTTGCCTAAATCAGACTGGTCGAACAAAAATGTGGATATAACTAATGTAGGTACCTCTTCTGTAAGTACCTATTTGAATATCACTTGAATAAGATATTTAATATGCCCAGCGCTCTGGTTCTGCTAAAGAGGCTGCACGCCTACGCACAAAAGCACTTAAATTACACCAACACCCGCTCCCCGCGACGCGCGACGTACGTAACGACAAAACCCCTTTTGCGGGAATTACGAGTCTGGAAAATAAGCTTAAAATGACGCCAATGAGATCTGGCAGCCACCCCCTTCAAGCAAATTACAATCTCCAAATTGAACAAAATTGGCACCAACTTTGAAACTCGACTATAATTTGTTGAAACCAGTGCAAAACGACCAACAAGAAACGATAATGACCGAACAAAATGTTTACGCAAGAAATTGGCATTGACTTGGCAATGTTTGGCAAATAGGAGCTGCGGCCGGCGAGCCCTGCGTGTGACAGGAAATCTAATAACCCTTGAACGAGTTTCACGTATAAATTTCTTACACAATCGCTATTTGCTTGTCCCTTTTGGAATTTCGTACTCATGTATATGGTCGGAGGACCCTACACATCAGGGGCTTACGGTAAACGCATGGATCATTTTCCACATTTTGTTAGAACAAGTCCTTTTGTCTTTTTATTAGTTCAACCTTCACGTAACAATCTGATCCCATATGCACGTAACTAAACAACTGTTTATGTCTAGTTCAGTACTGTCGGCCCTCACTTTTTACTGAGCTAACAAAGGTTTGTGCTAGAAGCCACGTAGTTTGTACCGGGTGTCTAGAAGAGCAACTGTTACAGTTTTTTTGTACCGGAACGTTTGCATGAGAGCAAATCGAACACATCGAGTTGCCAACAGTTCAAAGATAGGTATCCTTAAAATCAACACTCATAGGAGCGTTGATTTTACGTACGTTACTACGTATAGACGTAGCAACGTAGTTTATGGAATACGTGCGGTTTATGTGTAGACAAATGAGTAGCAAGGCGAGTGGTGACCACCGGGACTGTTCCTCGATATACGCCTTGCCTTCTGTCAATACATTCACGTCACTATACTCGCCGACGACCTAAACCTATAATTATTTTGTTTGGATACACTTCCATCCAACGCAGCTACGTTCCTATCAACATAGATAGTGGCGGATCCAGGATTGTCGTTTGGGGGTCTTGACCCCAATGAGGGTTGGGTTTTTGCAAAGTAAACACTAAAAAAGCACACGTCATTTTATTTTTGCTTAACGCGTAGCAAGCCTTCTCGGATTACTGTTTGCAAATTCGTCAATGACTTCGTTAGGTTTTAGAATACCAGAGATATCTCGTTGAATATTCATGAGTGTGAGAAGCACAATGAGTGGCGAGCGGATTAAAAAAACGTCACGCAAACAAAACATTTTATAGCAAAAAAAACTTGAAAACATAATACTTATTAAGTTATGGATAATTGATGACAATTGTACAACAGGTAATGACAAGTTCAGCTCGCCGTCCGATAAGGACAGGCCCGTGTCGACGGCGCGTTGTGTTCCACGCGCGCTTCAAAGAGATCGAAAGACCAATGCCTGCTGGGGTTGCGGGTTTGTCCGAAAGGGATATCGCGGCCCTGGCACACAGGCAACGGAAGGAACACGGGTGGGTTTTAGTCAGTAAAAGTCTGACACACCCTCTCACTCTGCCCGGAGCGGGAGAAGTCATTTGATGAAATCCCATATTCAAAAAAAAAAAAAAGGTAATGCCAAGTTCACTTTAAGATTTGTCACAGAAGAATTACTCAGATGCTTTGGCTTGAGCCCCTTAGCCCCTGGATCCGCTACTGGAAATAAATCTATGTTGATAGAATTTCAAATCATAACGGGTATCGAAATTGTGAGAACAGGAAAAAAATAATACTATTTAAAAATTTACAAACATAAAACAGGGTAAATCGGGTAGGGGTAGGGATTCTACAGGAAACCTACTTCCAACACCCCCTGTGTTGGAAGTAGAATTTTTCGATAAAGGTTCCATCCTTATATTATGAACAGTCAACAATATCTACTTAAACACATAAGTATACCTGCACAGTTATAAAATAACACGGGCCTGTATCCTGAGCATAATAACCCAGCGAAACAATGTTGATAAAAGAATTTCTCAGTTCACGGAATGACGTGTCCCTTGATCGTAACTCATCCCGGCCTCCTCATATTACTTTCCTATGCGGCTGTAAGGTTTATACCTACACAACTTACTGCATGTCAGTATAGGTTTGGGTCTCAACACAAAAACCGTAAACGATGTGTCATCAGGAAAACTGACGCATAAGTACCTACTATGCTTCTGTAGGTACACGATTTATTATTTATCTTCACGTTCCTGCAAAGAACTTGGACGATGTTTGACGGTTCCTGAAAAAGATACCTGTGTCAAATGAGTGGGAGCCACAGTCCGTCACAGTGCTAAGGGCAGTGTCTACCTATCTCTTCCTCTTTACTTATATAGTAGTGGATTCAGCTTTCTAGTTTTTTTTTTTCTGAACTGCCAAGTGGAGCATAAGACATACTACCATACTACATTCATGTGATGGTACAAAAAAAACAAAATAAAAGACAAATAATTACGAGGGAGCCCAACTCTGCAACTTGCAAAGCTGACTGCCGACCTTTGTTCTTGCTGGAGAAGAGGATCAGCAGAAGAAGTTGCACAACTAGGTAACAACTGAACAAAAATAATATCATTAGGCATCCACCCTATCGACTAGTATGCAATATCGCAGTCTTTAAAGGCTTGATTTAATTACAAATGTGGTTTTGCAGGCTTAGCCTGCCCTGGAAAATGTAGACCCTGCCCTAGCCGCTAGCTTGCTAAGGATTTCGAAATTTCGAGTTAATAATGATAACGAAACTAAGTTTTATTTTATTATTTACTAGTCTAGTATAGAATATGTACACATACGCCAAATTACAGCTTTCTAGTACTAACCGTCTCTGAGCTAAACCGCGGACAGACAGACAGACGGAGATGGCAAAACTATAAGGATTCCTTGTTTACTGCGGAACCCTAAAAAGGCAGTCTTTCAAAGTTTTACGATGGACAAGTACTGTGCCATCTTTTAGAACAACGTTAGAGCGGTCATTTGGACGTTACTCGCATAGTTTCCAATATTGGAAAATTAATAAGGCTCTAGAAAAAATAACAATGTGCAGAGATATACAGAGCGTCCCACGGATATGCCACATGGAGGGAAAGTGCCTTGAATATTGTAGATGGCACATTTTACTGAAAGAAGACATTATTTGAATTTTAAAAACAATTTAAACTGCATTCATAGATATTTAAATAATTACATGGTTTAACCGGGAATCGAACCCGTTACATGAGATAAATAATCACCGATCGAGAAATGATAACTTTTACAGGGAAATTGATGCCAAAATCAACACCAATTACAACATCTCTGAAGATGACATTCCCAGAAAAAGACAAAGAAAGACAAACACCAAGCTTGCGGGATATTTAATCTATGATACAACTGGTGAAAGATCAGAAGATGTGGACCAAAACGAAGAACATTTCAAATAAAAGTATTTTTCTATGAAAAACTGGATGCCATCTTATACGAAATGAAAATAAGATTTGTGGAAAACGATAAGCTCCTAATTGCAGTTTCTAATGCCGAAGAAGAAAACATTGATTTAGGGAAGTAAATTGTTTGCAAACTTCGGTTATGAAACTTCCATCATCAAAAGACATTACAGTGATTAACAGATTTATAGAAACCCAGACGAGAGAGACCCTGATTTATCTGTATGATGTGCCAACAACGAATGGCCAATTGGATACTTCTAGCACACGAAAGGAATGAACAAATATTGAGAAAATTTAATCAGCAGAAGAACCGACGACTACATCTTTTCTAATTATCTTTTTTACAATAATCCTTAAAATATGTGCAAAAATTAAAAGTTACCGTGTGATTTTAAAACCCAAAAACACTTTGGCCGACCTGGGAATAGAACTCTCAGCAGTAGCGCTTGCGACCACTCGACCGACGAGACTGTCAATAATAATAATAACCGCGGGTTATCCTTGGGTGCGCTTGCATAGTACATACAGGGATAATCGTCGGTTGGTGCCTCATCCCATTTAAAATTGTCCATGGGGCCTCTGCGAGTTAGCTTCGGCCCCTCGTACACCTTTCAAAGGACCGGGATACATACTCCAGAGATTTGCAAATATAATAATAGTGGATAATTTCAGTTTTCAGCCTACCCTGACTTTTTCTCAGCCTGTCCTGATTACACAGTCTGGCTACGGCCCTGCCTCTGTATCGCATAGTGTCGCAGCATTATGCTGAACGATGGCCGCTTTGCGTGGTTGTGACGCATATTGTCCCCCAACGTGTTATTTTTAGGGTTCCGTAGCCAAATGGCAAAAAACGGAACTCTTATGAATTCGTCATGTCTGTGTGTCTGTCCGTCCGTATGTCACAGCCACTTTTTTCTGAAACTATAAGAGCTGAAAGAAAGAGCCACTTTTTCTGTTGAAACTTGGTAAGTAGATGTATTCTGTGAACCGCATTAAGATTTTCACACAAAAATAGAAAAAAAAACAAAAAAAATATACTTAGAACCATACTTAGAACGGAAACTCAAAAAAAAAAAACATCAAACCCATACGTACATACCCCAGTATCTATAGATAGGTCTTCAAAAATGATATTGAGGTTTCTCATATAATTTTTTTCTAAACTGAATAGTTTGCGCGAGAGACACTTCCAAAGTGGTTAAATGTGCCCCCCCCCCCCCCCTGTAACTTCTAAAATAAAAGAATGACAAAACTAAAAAAAAATATTGATGTACATTAACCATGTAAACTTCCACCAAAAAATTGGTTTGAACGAGATCTATTATGTAGTTTTTTTTAATACGTCATAAATCGTAAACCGCAATTTACCTTTCATTCAATCAACACAAGAACTTTTATATTATGTTACTTGCTGCTACGGAACCCTTCATGGGCGAGTCCGACTCGCACTTAGCCGCTTTTTTTTTGTTTTCTGTGCTTTCTTTGCATCATGTTATCTCAAATAAACGTATTTTCTTTTCTTCCATTTTTTTTTACTACCTATTTAAATAGCGAAATAAATCTTGAAAAGGCCGACTACTGGGTGTTTTACCGAACCTAACTCCATAAATAAGTTAGATACCAGTGTAGATCTACTTAGGCAACTTTGACGGGACAAGTCGGTTTACAAAATAATGAATAATTGCTCTTTATCAACGATATTGTACATGGTACAAACAAGCAATAGGGCAGTTTATTTTAAACAGCACATACCAGCGATCTTTAACAAGTGAATGGCAATGTGCAAGTGCACCGCACGTATCACTTTCTTCCCAAAATATTTCTAATCGCAAACCGTATCAATTTCAACTGAGCGGTATGAGCTGCAGGTTGTAGGAACCATTTTAATATCTATGTAATACCTCTCTGCTTTATATGCCATTTAGCTAGTCACTAGTGTAAATAACGAACGAAACGTTTATTATCAGGATACCACTGCTGGCTGAGCCACTAGGTCACCTCTAGGCTCTAACCGAGCCTCTAACGATATTCGTTCAAATAAGGAAAAACAGATGGCGCTGACATACTAACCTATAAGGTTTTGCAGAAAGAGATGGAACATAAATCCTTGTTAAATGTCATAAGAGTAAGTGAATAAAAATATTAATAGTGACTCAACGAAACGAAACGCAGTTACTGTTCTGACGTTAGAAATCGTCAATGTGACGTCATCACAAAGCAGCTGTTTTTTTCATTGCGTTACACTCATCCATCTGTGAATATGGCAAATAATTCGTATTATGGTGAAAATAGTGATGTTGCAGCTATATTTTTTGATTTGGACAATACACTAATACAAACAAGAAAAGGGGACACAAGAGCCTGCAATAAGGTATGTAATTTTTTCTAAAAATATTATTGTGACATTGCCACGGTCATGGATTATGTTCGGAACGAAGTGCGCGCGCTGTCATCGTGGTGCCTATCTCGCAATCGCAAGTTTTTACGTCGTTGGTTGGTAGGAGCGTGGTAGGAGCCGCTGGTTTGCTTATTGCACCCCGCGTGTTTAGCGTTCACGTTCCAGCGTGTGTTTAAAAATAGTGTTTCATAGTTGGAGAACGCGAGCTCGACGTCCAGATTTAGATATTTTGGAAGAGAACTCACGCTAATTATAAACGTGATGTAGATCGAGCCGCTGTCGGAGCGATTCAACTGCGGAGCCAGCGCTCGTTCAGTGGAGCGCTCACTACTGCGCTTTGTGATCGCGTCGTGTGTTTCGTAATCATGGGTGAGATATCGGAACCGATAAAGAAATGTGTACTAATACTAAAAGCCGCCAAAAGCGATACGGAAAAGTTCGCAGCGCTTTTTATGGTGACGAAACTTGTGAAGAGTAAGGACTGCCAATCGCAAGCCAAGAAAGCACTCTTCGAAGCCATTGGATTCAAGTTCCTGAAGAAGCTGCTGACAAGCAACTCTGTGCAGGATGACTGCCCGCCATCTGTGTACAAGTCAGTGGCTCTCTCAGTGCTTACCACCTTCTGCAATGATCCTGTACTTGCAACACATCCTGAAATGCTTGCCAACATACCTGTGTTCCTGGAAATAGTACAAAAATCAGAAAGTGAAGACTATGATGATGATCTCATCATTGTCAGTGAAGCTTACACGTGTCTCCAGTGTATTGCTGAACATGAGGCCGGCCAAAAAGCCCTCATCGAGGTTGGTGCCATCACTAAAATGTCAGAAATTTACTCAAATCAAAGTTTCCAGACTGATGAAGCCCTTAACATTCTTGTGAAGCTCGTGAGCAGGTATGGACCTACTGCTTGGGGTGATGACCCTAAACCTTTCCACGCTCTGGTAAATAAAATAGCATTAGACTTTGCCACCGACCAATCGGAAAGAAAGTTTGAATTAGCTACCATCTTGAGTGCACTTCTCTACAGCTGCAACAAATGCACAGTTGTACCTAGCTCCACAGAAGAAACGTGGCCCCAGAGTATCTACAAAGCTCTTCATGACATACTCACCAGCAAAATTGGTAAAAACCAAAGGGATCCCTCTCTTAAATTGGCTGCCAACATTGTTGATCTTCTCGGCATTGAGTGGACATTAAATGATGAAGAGAATCCAAAGAAGTTTTTCCTGCTGCTGCAACAACTTTGTGCCATAGAAGTAAGAATGCAACTGGATGACAGGAGTTTCAAACAAGCATATGCCAATGCTGAATTAGTAACAGCTTGCTTTATTGTATTAGAATTATCTATTAATTATATGGCCACAGATCAACTGGACTTGGAACAGAAAGAGAAGCAATCTGTTTACACGGGTCTCAAGGGTGCCTTCAATGCCATAGTGTCTATGTTGACTAAAGTATTCAATGATAAGAACAAAGACAAACTACCTGATACCGAAAAAGTTTATGTTTGTGCTATGGTCAGAGTATTGGTGGCTTGGATCGCTCAAGAAACAACAGCCATGAGGGAACAAATTTACACCTTGCTGCCATTCATGTTCTCCCTGGCAAATGACTCTTTCCATGCTCACAGGGCCAGGAAGATGGCTGAAAAGAACAAGTCTGAAGGTGAAGCTATGGAAACTGACGTCAATCTAATGGGGCAGATTGATCTACTCCGCTTAATGTTGCCAGCTCTATGCCACTTGGTAGTTGAAGACAAGGCCAGAGCCATAGTATTAAACCTTAAACAAGAAGATATTCTGTATGAAGCCATGTGTTTCCACTGGTCAATTGTACATTACAAGAAACCCCTTGTACCTAAATCCGAGAGGGGAAAAGTAAAAAATTTACCTGCCCGTGAACTAGACCCTCAAGTATTAGAAGATATGAAGGATTCTAGAGCAGCCATGGTCAGCCTTTGCAATATTTTCATGAACCTAACAGTACTGGCTCCCAAGGTTGTTGAGACCAGTATGTTGTTCAACACACTACTCAAGTTCATCTTCAATGACTTACCCGAACTGAAGGACATACCTGAAAACTTAGTTCTCCATGGACATCTGGCAGTGCTGGGCTTACTCTTACTAAAACAACAAGCTAGTAAAGTGAAGAAGAATGACTTCTCTATATGCAGATACATCCAGTCAACTATCAGATTCCTGTGGGATGCATACAACATTGATGAGTCCAATGACCCCACTGCACTAGTTGTATCAATGAGTTATAAAGAACACTGGAATGAAATAGCTGACCTGTGGTTCTTGGGCATGCAAACTATGAGTGGAGTTCTTGAAATGGTGCCATGGATATCAGAGTTTGCCATAGAGAGTGGTTGGGCTCAGGGCATTGCTGAAATGCTGACTAAAGTCAAAGTTGGTACTCTCCCACCCAATGTGAAGTCAGCATTCGAGGACTTCCTCTGTAGGCTAGTAGATTCCAATGAAACTGTTATCCCAGTCTTGAAGAAAGCTGGTGCACTTAAGATGTGCAGGAATCACAGATTAATGGAATTGGGCAAAAAATTGTTTGGTGATTAAATTATTATTTAAATTAATAGGTAGGTAAAATACCTACTTGTTTTTTACATACAATACAAAATATAAACATTACATTATAATACATTTTTACAACAAAGTACTTAAAATTGTTTTTTTAATTAAGTACTGTATGATTCTTTTAATAACTAACTATTCACAGCTTCAATTGTTTTAAGAACTTACTGTACATATTTTTATAAATTTCATGTCCGTAATATAATTTTATTTCACTGGTTACTTACTACTTCTGTTTTTTTGGATAACAATAATATTGTTTGGTACTCAATAAAGTTTTTAATGTGAATGTGTAGTTTATTTTTTTCATTTAATATTGTAGCAAGTACCCAAAGGCATGTATTAAACACAATGTTTTAAAGTTCTTTTTTTACTAAATTAAGCAGGCACCACACACACAGCTAATGTGAAAATTAGCACTTGAAATCTACTGAATTGTCAGTAAATCTAAATTCTAATTTTCACAGTAATAGGGATGATGACGAAAATTTTTTTTTTAGTCTGTCTTTGAGATTATAAAAAATATTGGACACTTATTTTTTCTTTTTTTACGTAATCTAAAGATTATGGCGATACATTGAGGTAAAATGTGCCATGACGTCACGAGTATGTAGATTTTATACGTACTAGTGACGTATCGACCCCCCACTCCCCAACTTAAAATGCGTTTTATCTAAGTATTTTTTTATTATCTGACTGACGGACTAATTGGAATTTCATTTTTTTTACCCAGGCACCATCCCTACTGTACTTGAACACTTTTCCTTTGAACAGCGCACCTAGTACATAAAATGTCGTAGATAGATCTAATCTCCTTACATGAGGCATAATATGACACAGGGTGTTTGTAGATAACTCATTAACCGCGCGGTATCACTTTTCACGCGCAGTGTGCCAACTGCCAAACGGCAGGTGAGTGAACCAAGCCACGCTTGGAACGTTGACCCGACGCTATTCCTGGAGCAGACACTTCTTCAGATACAAATGTCATGCAACTACATGTGGAGATTTTCAACGAATTACAGGAAATGTGAGATTGCTAAACTATTATGCAGTAGCAGTATTAGCAGTGGAACAAGTAAAATGGCTCACATCACATCTTTCCACATACTTCTAATATTTCTCGTCATACTAGGTACTGAGACACTGCAGGCGTTAATTAAGTGCTCATTTAATTAACGTGGGTCTCTTGTGATAGATTATTCGACATACTTATTACGATGACGAAACTTAATGACTAGGTAGGTATAAGGTTCGTGTGCATGCGCACGTCTTGCACAAACTTACGCCACGATTTTTCTCGCCTTTCCTTGAGGATAGAGTGGAACCGCTGGAGTTTTTTTCGGAATGAGGTCACGATACATGGTTGGGACAAAATAACAACATTAATATTTTAAATGAAACCTTGTTTATTCTCTGCCCAAGAACATGCTACAATGGGACTTTGTTCTATGTTGGATTAGCTGATAGGTCACCTTTAGTGTGAGGCGTGATATCTGTTTATTCTTGTTTTAAAAGAAGTTTCCAGGCTACAAAAAGCTCTCAGTAAACAAACCACTTCAGAGCAAGCCAAGTCAAGTGCACAAAACACATGGTTCTATAACGAATATGCTTCGAACTCGCTTCATATTACATATTTTCACGTAACAACTTCGCCTTTGTATAATAATCGTAGAAGGTACAGTCACAATTTTTTTTCTCGTGAAATAACAATAGCAACTTTAAGAAAAGGGGTCGTCCATAAATCACGTGAGGTTCGAAAGTGGGGGGAGGGAGTTCGGAAAAAATCACGAAATATCATACGGGGGGGGGTGCAGTGAGATATCACGTGTATTAATTTTTTCGTTGAACGGGCATTTCTAAACCGAAAGCTGTCCCCCAAATTAAATATTTTTCTTTATTTCTATTTAAAGATGAAATATTCTGTAATTGTATAAGATACTTTGCACCAAAAAAATACACGTGACTTTGGGTAGGGGGGTTAAAAGTTGCTAAAAAACATCACGTGATTTATGGACGCCCCCAAAGCCCTATTTCATAACAGTAGTTATGTTTTTGTAAATACTGTGTTCGTAACACCATAAAATATCAATCAAGGTAGATCAAGTCCTAATTCCGGCAGAATTTAATCTTTAAATAGTCCTATCCCAATGGACTTAGGTAATCAATGAGGACAATGGACATGAACCATCGATTACTAAATTTACATGTCCCTAGGAAAATACACTAATGGTCTGCGTCGGTGGACCAGTGGTCGCAAGCGGTACTGCTGAGCATGAAGTTCGATTTCCAGGTCGGGCAAAGCGTTATTGGGATTTTCCATCCTGAATTTCTCAGTAACAGCCCGGAGTCTAGATTTGTGCCCGGTTGATAGCAATAGGCTCGTATTACATGGGACTTAAACATAACAACTTACACTGGGGAAATTTGGGTGTACTAAAGGTACCATCAAAAAAGTTCATATCTGACCAGTTTCAAAACAAAATCCCGTGAACACGATGACCACATTTGTTACCGACCCGGTGCTATAGCCGCCGAGCGCTGCAAGCAAGAATAGTCCTTACGGTGGTTAGATATGAACTTATTCGATGGTACACCTCTGCCTAGCCCTTTGGGGATTACAGGCGTTATGTTGTGTTGACTATTGGATCAGTAATTGCAGCCAGAATAATGCTTCCACCATATTTAACGTTGGTTATTGTTTTAGGGATTACCCTATCGAATATTATGCTTTAACTCTTCTATTATTGTCCAGATTATAGAGATTCTACAGCAGCAATATGGGCTGAGTCAGGAAGCGGCAGTGGAGAGTGGAACCAACTTCCTCCGCGCCTTCCGAGCCCGCCCTGATGATGACACTTACGCTCTGGATGAGTGGCCGGCTCACCTATGGCGAAACTGCCTGCCAAAGAACTATAGACATATCGCCAGTTAGTATTTATCTTCCTTACCCAAATCCTTGTTTCCAATTGAAGTTATTTCGATTTAAACGAATATCAACTTAACAGTAGTGTAAATTAAGTTGATTTCAGAATGACTAGTACTTACCACTGAAAAATTCATACAAACGTTTGAAATTGTAGCGCAAACTGAACTTTGTGTGTGGCTTTTATAGTTGTTTTTCCAGAAACACATATTTGTCTACATATTATGAAACTAAATCGCGAACGCAATACATATTATAATGTTAGAGGTATCAAGCGCAACTGTCAAGTGTGGAAACCTGGGTCCGATGCTCGGGCAGTGTTATTGTAAAGAAATCTGAAGTCTGTTTTATTTGAATGTTTAATTGGTCCTTTTTCAATCGACTGACAGACAGAGGTACACTGTATCATATCTACAGCTTTTTCACAGTTACATACAGAGTGTCAGGGACATCGACGCGAAAACTGTCACCATGGATTCAGTAGGTACATGATTCTGAACACCCCTGCATTTAAAATTTCGTCGGTTATTTAAAAAAAATCTGCTGTTTAATACATTTTGACCGCGTAGGTATTGCACTTCTGCATGAAACAGCTGATAAAAAAAAATACCGACGAAAAATTTCAGATTTCGTTCAGAATCATGTATTGAATCCATGGTAACAGTTTTCGCGTCGATGTCCCTGCCACCCTGAGTATACCTCTGACTGCAACGAATAAAATTATGAAAAGCAACCATATAGCAAACACAATAAAGATTAAAATGAAGATGTAAAATAACTGTGAAAGGCCGATCGATATACATATTATGTAAACGAAACTATAAACATTTCACACGCGAAAAGAGCCTTGGACACAGTTAGTAAATCATCCATAAAACACGAAATCACCTTGAAATCTGAAATTATTCCAACGCAGATATTTCACTCAAAACCTACATGTTATGAAGTTACATTATATCGTTTGGCACAACTAAAATCCATATTACAGAGTTTGTGAAAATAACTCGCACTTGTTTATGTGCAAATAAAGTTATGTGCACCGTCATGCTCTATTCCCTTTTAGTGTCAGCAGAACTCAAGGTAACATCGCATTAATTAGCCAGCCGCCAGACATACGTATAATGCTCATTTTGTGAATTGCAGTAATTAAATTCAAAATGCAACAGTAGGAGCAGTTCCTTTTACTCAGACGCTTATAATAATCTGCTCAAACAACATGCATTAAACAAACATGACTTTATTATAATGTTATGCTTTGTGCATAATGTAGGTACACAAGACGGACTTATTAATACATTATCTCCTTTGTCGTATCACAGAATCATATCCCAATAATTTAATTAATCAACTTTAGGTATGAAGAGTAACAGACACCTACATTTACATTGTTCAGGCTACATCAATATAAGTGCCAAACGGTGACATAGAGAGTGCGCCGTCTATTACTGACATGTCCGTATACTTCGACGAAATAGTTTTTACGATTAGACTTGGCACCGAGCCTAGAATGTGAATGCACTTCTACGTCTGATACGTCCGAACGAAAGTACAAACCTACAAGTACTTCCAATGACTAAGCACAACTGACTACACCTTCTATTAATGTAAACACCAAACACATGTATTGCGTGATGATATATTTTCATCTTCTACGTAAACTGTTACCATTTCGTTGCTAAGCGTGGGCGAACACAAGAGATTTATATGAACAGTAGCCGCAGCTATAAATAATTGTAAAAAGACACCGCGTAATGAATGGAAATGACGTGACGATTGGGAACACTGAAAACTGAAAAAACTAAGAATAAGTAGTACAATTATTTTGCTCAGCTCACACTGTTACAAGTACTGAAAGGTTGTTGACAGTTTTATGTCACAAATGGTGGAGCATCGGACAGCAATACGATATCATAATGCCTCTAATACGACGCCCGGGCGTGTGCCAAGGAGTTTTTCACCCATTTGTACACAATTTATAAACATTTCATGGCAAAGCGCGCGTTAGCGTGAAGTAAGTTTAGATAGTGCCACATTTACAGCGATGATTCTACTAGTCCTATACTTGGATATCCTGTGCGAATGCGCCAGCGCCATTAGCCCATAAGGTTCTCGCTATTCATATAAGGAAGCATCCAATTTCTGGGAAAATAACTTTTGGTACATACTTGGGCCTATATTTCCTAGATTTCTACCTTGTACCTAAAAATAATACAGCTATTTAAATAATGTAATATTTTTCTTTTACAGAAAATATATCAACCGAATGGGTAAAATTAAGGTTTCAGTGTTTGGCTCTAACACATGAAGTAATACACCTGTTGGAGACACTCCGGTACGTTGGTTACATTTTACTTACTTAGTTACATGTTATGAAGAAATATTGACCAAGGAATATCACCGTACTAACAAATATTTCTCCATGATGTAATTTTATGTTATTTATTATTTGTAAATAATTTTAACTGGCAATTTCTTTGGTGTTTTATGCTGACTTCTCTGGCCAAGTCTATGTCAATATAAAACAAAGAAATTACTGCAATTATAGCGGAAATATACGTTGTTCTAAGATTAAGAGGCGTAAAGTTTAACTGTGATAAGGAAATAATTTCACGACCTCTACCTAACCCTACATGTATGGCAGTTGTGTATTGAAATGAAATATATGATTTTCTTTATTTTGTATTTAATGAACGCTTGATCTCGGAACAATTCACCTGCTACCACTTCAATTGTGCATGGTGTTATGTGGTACTAAATTGTTTTGGTCATTTTTCAGAAACGTTTCATGTTTAACATCGCTCACGTCCTGCCCACTTCGCATTTTCACTAGTGTTACGAGTATTTTTAGATTATTTCGTAACTCATTGGATCGTGCATGCCACATAAGACTATGAATAATCAGCGCAATACTGATTTGTCAATATCATAACAAAGTCAGGACCAAAACATTGTGGAGGCATAATTTTACACTTGTAAACGGTAACAGCCCAAAAGCAGTGGTATTTAAAAGTAAAAATAGATATATTTAAACAAAGCTGTGCACAAAAAGTATTGATAGATATTTCACAGATGCCTTTGCAAGTGTATTGGGCTGGCTTTGAGCGCATGTTGCTAATAAAAGACTTGTTTTTCAACAGTTCAGTGTTTGCTCAACGAGTGAGTAAACTCGGGGCGCCGCGTGCGCAACACTTAGGTTTGAATTGTATTTGTAAAATATATGAGGGAGTACATCACGGCGAAGGTAATACATTACCTCAGAAAATTCAGTTAAACAATGGAGATAGTTTTGAAATTTTATATGAATGTATAAATACTTCCCTGTTGCATAATCCGATGTAGTTACAAGATTGATTTAGAGTTATTAAAAGTATCTCCATTGTCTTTTTAAACCTATATAAATATGCTATTTTGGGATTCCTATTTATAAATTACTACAATATTATAAATTATTAATTTATTTAATCTGTTCTCAACATAGCATATCCCTAGTTCCTAAGTTTTTTATTTCCTGTGGAATTTATATTGATAATATGAATTGCACTTGAAGTAATGTGCCAATTTCCATGATGTGTGTGTTATCTTAAATTCTCTTGCTAGACTGCAATAGTTAGCTTCCATGTTTGAAACAATAGCACTTAACCATGCGTTTCATTTGTTTGAAAGACGACAGTCGTAACCTCGTTGGTGCGGCTAGAGACATCGTAACTATTATTTTAGTTCCGTTAATTGCTCGAACAATTGCAGTGTGCAAGACCATTTGGCTTTGTTGTATAATGTGCTGACTTTCAGCATGAGAGGAAGCTAGAAATAACAAAAGGATGGTGAATAAATGTGGACAGGGAGGATTACTTACTCGGTCTGATCACGAACGGGCCGTCTCGGGCCCAGTGGCAGAAGATTGAACGGCTAGGGGTCCGCAAGTACTTCGACTGCTTGCTGGTGTCCGGCGACCTGCCGTGGGAGAAGCCCGACCAGCACATCTTCCTGGAGGCCTGCAAGATGCTCAACGTCGAGCCTCGCATGTGCATCATGGTTGGAGACAAGCTGGAAACTGATATCAAGGTCAGTAGTCATTGAATTGAACTGGGCAAAATAAGTACCTACCTACCTAATTAATATTTTAGACTTGCGCATATTTGACCTATGTGAGACCACATTCATACTAATAATATAAATGCAAAGGAATTATCTCTGTCTGTTACCTTTTTACGCCTAAACCACTCAACCGAACGTTATGACAAATACCTATTTGTCATAACGTTCGGTTAAAGTTTACATCTTAGATTATTTGTATTAAAAAAAACATGAAATACACGCAGACGAAGTCGCTGGAACCGATAGTAATCTTTATTTCAGAGTATTACGCGGTTACGCAAGACATGAAAACTACTCGGAAACTAATTGTAAACAAGGTCGTTTCCATAACAACGTCCTTGGGTCGCAGGGCGATAAGCAACATGCCTTTCATGGCAGCCCCGCGAGCGCATCGATTTTACTTTGTTGAGTCCACGCCAACCCTCATAACATTGTTTAAAGTTCTGCTTTCCACGATTCGAATAGAAAAGTGATGATAGACTGTTTAAAGCTGTTCTTGACTTTGTACACAACGGTTTTTATCAGTCTTAACAAATATTATCCCTATCCCTTCCATAGCCTTCAGAAAAGAGCGCCTTTGTACGGTTATTTTTACATGTGCAAAAAGTTTTAGTAAAATAAATAAATGTGAAGGATATGCTTAGAAAATGATCTTAAAATCTCTGTATTTTTCCTTTTCAGGGAGGAATAGAAGCAGAACTAGGCGGCACGGTGTGGATTCCGCTGCAAAAGGACATGGAGTCTTCCGATCTGCCAGACTTCACGATTGATAAGGTCACAGAGTTGCCAGAAGTGTTACCAAACTCACCCAGACTAAAGCGCTCGGAGCACACATCTAACATACCCTACTGATATCTTTATTTTTCGATGGCTGTAATATTCTACCGTTGGCAATGACTTTTTGGTACTCGCAATTATTGATCTGTGAACAGTATTTGAACAAAAGTACAAAATTTTGTTTACAGTACAAATAGGTAGGTTTTAGTTATAACATTCATATTTATATAGCATATGGATGCTAACACGAATTTATCTTATGCACAAGTTACCAAACATCGCTTGCATAATCCGTCTTATACTTATCCAAGTATTATGTTACAATGTTTAAAATATTTATTTTTCTGTCTTGTAGGTAAGAATATAAACGCCTGATTACTTTTAAGGATTTAAAGAAGCATATTTAATGCATATTTTTATAAAGAGATTTCAAATTTTATTTTTTAAGTGTTTTGGTTGTACTCTAAGGAAACTTCTTAAGAGACTGTCTTATATGTGATACTGATAGTTGTAAAATGTTCCTTGTAAGATGGCTTGCTCGGTTTGTGGTTACTGATTACAATTATCGAAAATTAAATTATTTTAAGGGAGTTATGTCACATGGGTGCTCACAAAGTGAAATGGTTCTAGGTGTTGTGGGTATATCTAATGTACATTGTCGTTTAGAGATAGCTTATACTTCTGACTAGACTGATATGTATATGGTGTACATATTATCTTAAGTTGTTGCTTGTGTAAATCTCTTAGTAAATAATTTAGTCATATGACAAACTACCTTTGGTAGCAAATTTCTTCTATGCTTAATCATTTTTTAAATGCCTATCTGTGCCATGTTTTGATTACATAATACCTTTATATAAAGGTTTTTTTAGTTAGTAAAACTTATGAACTTGACAATATTCATTGACAGTTTGCATCTACAAGTTATCCCTATGTCCTAAATGATAGGTGAACTACACAAAGGCATGATCAATTAGATCGTTAATAAAGAAATTTTGGGTATATCTTTGTTTGATTTAAAAAAAACACACCATATTTAAAACTGATTTCTTATATTTCAAACTAGTCTCTAGTAACATTCACTACCTATTGTTAATTTAGTATATAAATTATAAAATTAAGCTGTTCTCAACATCTTGGCTTCTCGTTTCTCTCGTAACTCCTTCTTTTGCTCTTCTACAACTTTTTTCCTCTCTTCAAGGAACTCGCCATATTCCTGGAAATAAGATTTTTAATTAAATATAGGAAATCATACTTTTGCCACGGCTTACACAATTCATAAATAAAAATGTATACACCTTATTTTAATGTATACTTCTCAAACTACAGCTCATATACAATACAGGACATCGCTCATTATAGCAGCACGGCTCCGACACGGCATATAACTTGTCATTCAAGTTATGATTTTAAGTCAAGTCTATTTTACGATGGCTATACAGAATAGTGGACGGCTCGCGGGCAGTGAGCGACCCGCGAGCCGTCACACGTCGCGCCGACAGCTAGCTTCAAGCGAGGAGACCGCTCCCATGCGAAGAAACGCATGCCAGCACCTAGCCGTCCGCACGGTGACACTTCGCCAGCCGCGCGATGACACCGCTTGTGAATGAACAACAAGCTGTCACCTCACCAGTGACACCCTTGCCGACGGTGCATTGGCGACTAGGGGTCGCCTTGCCTACGACACTTTGGCGACTAGCGGTGGCCTGGCTTACGGCGCGTTGACTAGATTTTTCGAGGCAGTGCGGGGGGCGGAACTGCGCAGGAGCGGTGCTGTTATAATGGGCGATGAACTTACGTGTGTATACAAATACCATTGCCACTTACTGTGGGAAAGCTCTTAGCAGTATTAAATCATTGCAGCCCATAAGTATACAGTGTTTACTGTGGACCTACTTGATGAGCATTACAATAAATGGTAGTTTTTATTATCATTATTTATCATCATGCTTGGTAGAAAGATTGGGTATATGATGCTGCTTCTTTATTGTATGAAAAATATTGTCTCATCAATTTATATCTTTGAGGCTTTTTTTTATTGTTATTTCTTTTAAATGTTGAAGTTGAAAATGAAGTTTTGAGAAATGAGCATTGAAAATAATTAGAAAAGAAGAAGTATCCAAGAACATTGATAGGTCATAATGAAGACAAGGTATTCATACCTTTGGGTCCAAATCCTTGACTATCTCAATTCCACAAGTTCTTGCTGTGGCTATCAACATGACACAGATCTCTTCCAAAGATTTCCACTCAAGTGGTGGGTCCTGAGACTTTATTTTTGCTATTTCATAAAGATGCTTGTATGTTATTTTTCCACTTGTTTCCCGGACTGAAAATAAGAATTTGTAAGAGCACAACAATATCTACTGAACAAAAGGGTAGGTAATTAATTATTACATATTTATTTTAAGAGTGTTCATCCAAAAAGTGGCCAACGACGCAAATAGCTGTCAAATACTTACCAGTTTTGATTAATTTGGCAATATTACTGTATGGAAATAAGAAATATGGCTAACTAGTGAACTAAAATATTAATATCGACGACACAGTTGGCGCAGTGGCTGAGCGATAGACTGCTGCGCAAAGTGTCGCAGGTTCGATCCCCGCATGGAACAAATATTTGTATGATCTGCAAGTAGTTGTTCCGGGTCTGGGTGTTAGTGTATGTGAGTTTCTATGTTTGTAAACGCACCCACGATACATGAAGAAATTCTTAGTGTGGGGCAACGTTTAAAAAAAAAATATATATAATGAATTGCAATCATAATTTGATGTTGTAACCGTTTTAGGTGTAATAAAGGCTTTTGGAAAGATTCAAATTTTTTTTTTTACATATAAATCTAAATATTCAGTGATAAGATATTAATTATTGCTTTTCATAATCAATATTTTTGTTCAGCCATATTTCTTATTTCCATACAGTAATATCACCAAATTAATCAAAACAGCTATATTTTCAAAGTCAAATCATTTATTTCAAATAGGCCCTTGTAAGGTACTTTTGAACGTAAAAATGTGCAAATAATTGAATTGATTCTATTCACCGCTTACAAAAGGTAGTTTTCATATAGAGAATGGGGAAGAAACTCCACCGTTACTCTTATAAAATGTTTTACAATATTTTGTTTAGGTACATTAGTTACATAATTATTTGTGAAGACAATGCACCTAGAAAAAAATACTATACCATATTTGACAGATATTTGTAACATTGCCCACTTTCTTTATGGTGTATTATCTGGTCTTACATATGTGTGAGACTTCAAGTGATAGCAATAGAAATTTTAAAAATATGATGGATCTTCACACTTTTCACACAAAAGGGGAAAACTGGACTGTAGTAAAAAAACGGTGTCTGACTGTCACATACTGGTAAAGGACAAAAACTTTCTATAGATTATACTAAGAGCAACTTACCAGGTTCCATAGCACCTCTACTAACACCAGCAGCTTGCTTTAGAAAATACGAAGCTGGAGGTTGGTGAATAACAAGCTGATAGGAACGATCAGCATTCACTTTCACTCTCGTCGGCAAAGGTATACCAGGTTTTATGTTCGCCGTGCGCTCATTGAAGTCCTTGCAAAACGCTGCTATATTGATATTACGCTGAAGTAAATAAATATATAGGTTATGATTACAACATTCGTTAACATAAGAAATATACTTTATCACGAAGAAATACGTACTTGGCCAAGCATAGGACCTAAAGGAGGCCCTGCTGCAGCCATACCAGCAGGGATATTGGTTCTTAATTTAGAAGAATGGTCAATTTTATCCGCAACTTTCTTCATAGATTTTAACCGAGCAACTGACTTAGACATGGTGATTAATGGAAATCACGACACTTTGCGTGCTTTGTGAGCTCTGATATAGTTATTCTTATTCAGTTCTCTTAGTTAATAGGTCATATTTCGTGCAGAAAATTGAAAAAACAAAATAATGATTTCTTCAACTGCACACTGATTTTGACGCATCACAATTTGATTTGAATAAATCGTCAATTTTGACATCAATGATGCTATATAAAATACTAAAATCTCATAGACCTGAAACGCCGCACAGCTGATAATGACAAGATAGAGATGCACCATTCTGAAAATTCTTGGATAATTCCGATTGGAATCCATCCACGTTATTCTTACATATATAAATCTTATCATGCAAATAAATATTTTTACCTGGTTTGGCTCGAATGGCTTGTTTTTTCTTATTTTACTTCCGTCTTTCTTCTAATCTGCGTATTTTCTAAGGTGTTGTGATGGCGATTGTATTACTTTTATAATCTGTAAATCGTGTGTTGTCATTTGTCAGATTTGCATTTGTCACCACTTTGTGAATAGTGAATAGAAAATAATTTTTATTTTTATTTTGTAAATTAACACGTAATTTTATTATCCACATCAGTAAATATATATTTCTAAAGATTATGGTATTTTGCACACCACTTGTAGTGGATTGTACGGAAAGATATGTGTATAGGTCGTGAAAAATAATTATTAGTTCATAATGTGGTCGTTTTTCTCTCGGGATCCTACGAAGGACTTTCCTTACGAAATAGGAGATCCTGTGCCTGGATTAGAAGATAGAAGTGTGTGGACACTACACAAGGGAAAGAAGAGAGGCACACAGGATGAAGTATCAATATTTTTATTCGACGTTCAGAAGCATTCTGAAACACTTTTTGACATAGCCAAGGCCTCCCTAAAGAAACTAAAGACTATGAGACACCCTAGCCTTTTACATTATTTAGATAGCTGTGAAACTGAGAAATTTTTATATGTAGCTACTGAGTATGTAGAGCCTCTAGCCATGCACTTAGAGGAACCAAAACTTGAAGGTCCACAGAAGGAGTTATTTCTTTCGTGGGGCATATTTCAAATCACTGTAAGTAACTATACTAGAGTTTATAACAAACTGTTAAAAGTTAATCAACCTTCTTGCTTAATTATCTAATTGCATCATCAATAAAAAGTATTAGTAATTAATTGATGCTTGGCTTTGATTGGCCGCTAACAATGTATGAATCATTTTACTAGCAATAATAATCTGGCATTCTTCATGTTACAGAGAGCATTATCATTTTTAAATAATGATGGCAATATGAGGCACAATAATGTGTGCCTGTACTCCGTGTTTGTAACTTTAGCGGGAGAATGGAAACTTGGTGGCTTCGAGTTTCTCACGGCCCAGGGAACGGATACAGCCAACCCTATACCTATCAAAATATTGCCAGCGCTTGAAATATATGATCCTCCTGAGAAGAAGGATCCTGCTAAATTGAAAACAGTTACAAAGTGGTTAGTATTGAAGTTGCTATCTCTTTACAATTTGCTATTGAACTATGGTTGCTCTTGATCTGTGAGCATACTAGAACCATCAACAATTTGAAATTTTAATTGACTTAAGACTTAAAAAAAAAAAAAAAAATACAAAAATATTTCAAGTAAGTAAACTCATATACAGAGAAAAAAAGGAAAGCAAATATCTTATAATAACTCATAAGTAAATGTAAAAAAGTCAACTTATAACCATGCATCATTCACAAAATGTTTCACAATTGTTATCTTATCTACAGTCTAATAATGTCTGGAAAATTCATGACAAACACTCGGTGTAATCACTAAAGTACAATAATATGTCTTTAAAACAGCTCCTCAGATATGTGGGGATTAGGGTGCCTAATATGGGAGGCATATGATGGGCCCCTAAAGAACCAGCCTGCACTGAAAACTACTGACAACATACCCAAACAGCTATGCACATTATATTGTGAACTTGTTAGTGCTAACCCAGCATCCAGGCCGAACCCTGCTGATATTATAACAAGGTAAGCAATAACTTGGATGAATACCATAATAGTTGGTTTGAGGTGATGCAAGAAAAAGTACCATAAATAACTTGAAACATATCTATGCCAAACAGTGGGACTGTGTAGGACAGTAGGTTATCACCAGAGAGCAAAGTATGATTGCTAATCACTCTGCCAAATGTGCTTGTAATCATAGTCTCTCCTTCTGATTGTTCATTATAGCCTTCTTTGTACCAACAATAATTTAATTTTATGATGTGTAATGTTGAAGCTTCAAGGCATTATTGATGTTAAGGTAGTGTGTTAAAACTTAATACTTACTAAGTTTTACCTAACTTGAGCAAATAAGCTCACTAACTTATCTTCTGTTTTTTTTATTTGTCCCTTCAAAGACCCTTAATATTCAATTTAAACTATTTCAGGTGTAGAAAACTGGGAGGCTACTTCAAAAACGATCTGATAGACACTATGCTATTTCTTGAAGAGATACAAATCAAGGACAAAGTGGAGAAAGGCAAGTTCTTCTCCACACTGAGTTCTTACCTGGACAGCTTCCCAGAAGCTGTGTGTGTCCACAAGATCTTGCCACAGCTGCTAACAGCATTCCATTATGGAGATGCTGGTTCATTCGTTCTGGCTCCCATGTTCAAGGTAATAATAATAAAGTACTGTTTTATACCATACCTATTTATGTCTAGGAAAGTAGGACACAGATCAATAAAGATTTGGACCACTTGTTAATTTGACTTGATTGAAGAATTTATAAGTGGAGCAATTCTGTTTTATTAGCACAATAAAGAGTAAGTGCAAGTATTCTCACAAATTATACTTGTATATGTAAATATTTAAACATTATTTCAGCTGACTAAATAGTAATCGCTTTAAGAAACAAGAGCCATGTGTAGATTTTTGCCTTGTAAAATAACAATTTCATAGTCATACCCGTATATATATATTTGTGCTTATTTCAGTTGGGTAAACTGCTTGACGATGCTGACTACCAGAAGCAAATAGTGCCATGCGTAATAAAGCTATTTGCCTCCAATGACAGGACAACGCGATCCCGACTGCTGCAGCAACTGGACCAATTCATTATGCATTTGCAGAATTCCACTGTAAGTAAATATCTACATAGTTTCTTGATACTATTTAAGGATGTATGTAAAATGACACTGAACGAGACATAATAGAAGTTTTATTGTTATTACGCCTATGGGCGTTTAGTATTAGACCTCAAAGTGTTAATGCACCCTAGACAGTCAGCTCTACTATAGTTTGACCGAGACCGCTATTCCGCGCCTTAGGTATATGCGTGGCGAAACTGGGGGGTAGTGCAGGCCGCTCATTCGTTAATGCTCACGGCGCGGCGTCCCGCCCGCTGCTCATTCTTCATCGCTGCCCCCTGTCTCGCCGCGCATTCCTAAGGCACCGAACAGTGGTCTCGGTCAAACTATACCACTACCTGGATGTCTGGCAAATATTTATCCACATTTGCGTATAGTTTGTGCCAACTACCAACACAAGACAAGAAGAATAACTCCTTATATTTAAAACTTATAAAAGTTTATGTCAGGTTCAAGTCTTTTTATTTTAGAAATTCAAAGTGAAAGACCTCATTCCAACATGTAGTGGAATACTTCTCGTTTTGTTGTGGTTTATCGTCCAGATTTGGTAAACAAACACGTGTTTGTCGCGCCTTAACTACTACGGATGTGTACGAAATTCCGTCATTATTCCCCAACAAGCATACAAATATTCGATAGTATCGAATATGGGCCGTACATTTCTTTGGAGTCCTTTAAAAAAAAAAACATGTTAGCAATGTGTTTTTCTGTTGTTAATTATCATCATCTAAGCCTCCAAAGGATCTTATGGCTGCCAATGAATCAAACGGCGATCTATATCCAGAAGGAGACAGCTGTAACATTTAACATAAAGAATTGTTTAAAACAGCAGCAGAGGTATGTTCACGAAGTCGGCGTGACCAATACACACTAGTACTAGACGAGCTGCCTAGGTATGCTAAATATAATAAAAATTGTGTAGCTATGTGTGTACGTATATTTAATAATTTACCAAAGACATTAAAAGTATTGAATTGTAGACTATTTAAAATTAAATTGTATAACTGGTTGAATGAAAATAATTTCTATAGTATTAAGGAGTTTTTAGAGCACTAACGTTGACATAACAATTTTGCATGCTTCAATTATAAGCAAAACATGTATGAGCTCATTTTGTATTGTAACAACTTTTTATACCGTGTTTTAAGCAAATAAATATTATTATTATTATTATTATTATTAATATCAGGAACTGTACAACAAAAAATATTTACTTTTATAAAAAAATAGCTTTTACCCGCGGCATCGCCCGCGTTTAGGTCGGAAATCATTCCACGGGAACGTATTACTGGGATAAAATGTATCGTATGTCCTAACCCAGACCATGGTCTACCTGTGCAATGTGACAAATTTCATCAAAATCCGTTAAAGCGTGAAAAACAGCGCCGGCCTTAGCTCTTGATCAGGGTAGAGCGAGATCGTCTTTCGGCGCCCTTTGATCGACGCTTTCACTTCACGTAAATTCTACTTCGATTTCATATTAAATAAATAATAATTCCTAAATCAAAAATCTACTTTTATTGCAAATATCAACACTAATTGAATTTAAATTGAATTAAGTAGCTCTAAACTCCTGCTTCTTTACCATTATGGAAGCTTACGGATTTACCTTACGGATTTAAAAAAAATCTGATCTGGCAACACAGCTCCCGCGCCTCTCAAAAGGTGCCATCAAAATTTTATTTTGCGCTAGTTTTTATTTTCGCATTTGACTTTTTAGCGCCCCTTGCCATTTAGCGCCTCGAGCGACCGCTCCTTTCGCTCTACCCCAGGGCCGGCGCCAGTGAATAGGTTACAGACAGACAGTGGAGTTTTAGTGTGGATATGTATTACAATAGGTAGACTCATTCATTTTAATATTGCAGGTAAATGACCAGATATTCCCTCAAGTTGTGCACGGTTTCTTGGACACAAACCCCGTCATCAGGGAGCAAACAGTCAAGTCGATAGTGCACCTTTCGTCCAAACTTAACTACAATAACCTGAATGTGGAGGTTCTGCGACACTTTGCACGACTGCAGGCGAAAGATGACCAGGGTGGTATTCGGTAAGTGTAAATTTTTATGGGCATTAGCCATAAAAAAAAGAATCGAGCAGCCTTTGCAATATTGTGAGAATACACATATTTAAAATAAAATTAAGACAAACAATTCAGAACAAGAATAAAAACATTTTCAAGTTTTGAGTAGAATACCCTAAGTAGATATATATAATAGTAGAAGTAAAAAAACCCTGATTTAAAAAGATTCAATATAGTCTCTTATTTTTTTTTGCTTGTCAAAGAGGAGAAAGAGCAGTCAAGAACTCAACTGGATGTCAGACAGACATCCAGTTGAGTTCTTGACTCCTCTTTCTATAAGAATAAAGATCCAGCGTTTACAAAAAAAAACCCCGATACTTTCACCCAACACAATCTCTATTTTCCCAGTACCAACACAACAGTCTGTCTAGGCAAGATAGCCCAGCACTTGCACCCTCAAATCCGCCAGAAGGTCCTAGTATCAGCATTTGTACGATCTACCCGGGACAACTTCCCGCCGGCGAGACAAGCAGGAGTGTTGGCACTAGCTGCCACGCAGCAGTACTTCTTATTGGCTGAGGTGGCGAATAGAGTGCTGCCTGCGTTATGTCCCCTCACTAATGACCCGGAGAAACAAGTATGTTGCATTTTATTATTGCTTGTGTTATTTTTGAGTAACATAAATTGTACATTAAATTGTATGTTACGTAATGAAAATAGCTACATAAATTCTTTGAATGAAACTTTGAAAGTATCGTCACAGTATAAATTAGTAACAGTATGTCTTCATAGAAAACAGCCGAAATGACGCGCTTTCTATATCTTTTCTTAGCGGCAGTTATGCACGGACGCGGAAGGTTTACCTATCGAGCGGCCGTAGGTAACTATTTCAAGGTCACTGCCGAGACATAATACTGTTACTTTATTATACTGTGGTATCGTTTATGCGTTTCATAGGCGATAAAAAATAATAAGTATCTTAGTGTGCTAATTTACTAACCGACAATGATAGGTATTCTACAATAAAATGGTAATAAATCCTATGAAGAAGAGATTGGTCAACGTAAAACTATTGTTTACAGGTTCGTGATGCAGCTTTTAGAACTATAAAAGGTTTTCTCGGTAAATTAGAGAAGGTATCCGAAGATCCCAGTTTGAAAGAAGGAATGGGTAAGATACTTTGTTCAAATATAACTCACGTCTGTAACTTGTGTGTGTTATCAACAGTTCCAGATTTTAAAAAAATTGGTTGGATATCAGTGTGTCTTTAACCTAAAGTAGCGGATGGATGCTCCATGTTTGTGCTAATAGCAAACCCTACTCAAACTGACCGTTGGCGCAAGTTATCGCAACTTTCTGCGTACAGTGCCTACGTCACCTTCGTTTAACAGTTGCGAACCCCTTTTTTTGGGTTCCGTAGTAAACAAGGAACCCTAAATAAAGGGGTTAGGGCCGAGTCACACCGGAATGGCAGCGGCCGGCAGCGGCTGCCAGCGTCCGCCAGCGACTTCCAGCGTAGCCGCTGGCGGCCTCGCGCGACCTCCAGATCCCACGTCCCTAGTCTCCTCTTGACCAGTTTTGTTTCTACATTACATACACGCGGCCGCCCGCGGTGCCGCGAGCGGCCTGGAATCGCCGCTGGCAGCCGCAGGCAGAACCACCGACAAGATGTGCGTGGCGCGAGATCTTTCATGCTTTTCAAGCGATACTGGTCTTTTAAGTATGTAAATAAAGTTTAAAATTATTTCACATTGAAAGTGCTCGCCGCGTCGCTGCCGGCCGCTGCCATTCCGGTGTGACCAGACGCTTATAGTTTCGCCATGTCCGTCTGTCTTTCTGTCCGCGGCTTAGCTCAGAGACGGTTAGTACTAGAACACTGTAATTTGGCATAGGTAAACATAAATCACGCCGACAAAGTGGTAAAATGAAATCAACTTTTTTTTTTTTGTTTCCTTCCGTTCATGTAAAGTGGGATGTTATTTTTCTCGTATCCCATAGTGTGGGGTATCGTTGATCGTCGAAAAATATTGAGGGTGCGTGAATGTAATTTTTCAATTCAGGGATCCGTTTGCGAAATATTAAGCTTTAAAGTGCAAATTTTTGTTAGAGTCAAGTGTCCTGTGTGCGCCTCCCCTGCCAGCTAAATGGTTGTACTTGGGTTTGTGAAAAAATTCACGGCAGTAGTTTAAATAACGAAGTTAAAAGGAAAACTATCACAGCTAAGTAGACTTGACAGGTTAACGAGTAATAATCGATCAACTTAAATTTGCAGTTTAAAAAACATGATCTCCCATAGATTCCGTATGGGAGAAAATGTTTTTCAACTACAATGTTCAGTTTGTTCTTGGGATAAATTCATCCCGACTACGGAACCGTTCATTGTACGTGGTCCGACTTGGCCGGTTTTTTGTATTTATACTCACCAACATTAATTCTACAGAGGCGGACGTACACACAGCGACGCCTTCACTCAGCAACGCAGCGGCGACATGGGCGGGCTGGGCGGTGACCGCAGTGACCGCCAAGTTCTACCGCTCACACTCCGACACCGCACGCGTGTCGCATACCAAGTCTGTGCTCTCTAAACCTGGCTCTCTTGGTAAGCTTAACATAATATCACACCAATTTTACTTGAAGGAGAGTAGATAGAGGTGATTAGTGCAGCCGCATTTCGGCAGTTATTCGAGGTGAGGTCATTCGGAAGACTTACAATAAAAATTACCCTCCTTCTGGGGCAGTTGGGTTAAAAGGACTGCTTTGTTTTTTAAAAGGGGGACAAAACAATAGTCCACCCACCAGCACGTCACAACCGCTATCGAATGCGATTGTTAAGGTTCGTTTAGAGGAAACGCTACAAATGGCAACTTTTATGATATTTATTTTTTTAATTGTATATAAATTATTACTATTAGGTAAGTCATGAGGCGAGCCCTTTGCCCAGATGTGGGAGACGCAGGCTGGCAGTAACATTCTTTTTTATTTATTGACAAAAAGATTAGGCCTGTAACAGCAGTACTCTACGCAATAATGACAGCGGTTCTATACGACTCTATTCGCTTCTCTT
Organism: Agrochola lota; assembly: GCA_947364205.1. NCBI lineage: Eukaryota > Metazoa > Arthropoda > Insecta > Lepidoptera > Noctuidae > Agrochola > Agrochola lota. The sequence goes on along the minus strand of OX376235.1, from coordinate 8,952,033 downwards.
GCAGAGCAACCATCATCGAGCAGTATGTCAACGACAACCTCTTCAGTAACTTCGATGACGTCACTGGAACACAGCGAGTCAGCTTCAGATTACGACCCCGATCATTGGGACATGGCGGCTTGGGGCGAGATTGATTCCAGCGCAGGTATGTTGGATAATATACTATGTCGACAGGACGATACGGCGGCCTATCTTATGAAAAAAATGCCGTCCGATTCTAAAAAATACAGCAATTTATTTTCTTCTATTTCACTTTATTTTATTAATCACAAATACAGTATTTTATCTCAAAAAGCGACGCGCGCTTTACTTATGGTAACCAAGTGTACAAACACGCTGTGAATATGTGCGTGAAGAAGATAAGCGTCAGCACATAACACACGCACACACACACACACACTTCCGACTTCGCCATTGTGTCGGGCGGTATCGAGAGCTCCTGCGCTTACACACACTTTCACAGCGTGTTTGTAATTGTACACTTGGCAACCACAAGTAAACCGCGCGTCGTTTTTTAAGTTAAAAATACTATGTGAAGATTACTTTACAACACACAACAATTTCATTTACATTTTTTCATATTCCATACTGGATATTTTCATGATATAAATCAAAATATAATGTACTTATTTGATACATTTTGTACTATTTCATAAATAATAATAATAATACTAGATGATCCATTAACACTGTTAGTAAAACAAGGTCTTACGTTAGTATAATAAATCTTATATAATATCACTTTTCTTGTTGGTATTCACAGCTTTGAGATGGCATCCTGAAACCAATAAATTAATCAGTTGACGGACACTGAACGAGACTATTGAACTTTTACGCGAGCCGTCCACTTAGTTTGCCAGATTTTCTTACATGTGCGTCCACCAACTTAGTTTAGCTCGCGGTGGACGGCTTGCTTTATTTTTATTACGCCTATGGGCGTTTAGTGTCCCTCAGTGTTAATTTTATGTTACTATAAAAAAGTTAAAAATTTCTAATTTCATGGTTGTTAAGTTTTCTAATGAGCTTCTTTGATGAATGTTATACAGGGTCAAATTAACTTAGCTAGCGAAACCCCGCAGATGTGATAGGTGTCAAAATAAACATGATAAAATAAAAAAGATATTAATTTGGTGATGTTTTTTTTTTGAGTTCTTCGTAGTTAGTTTTTTTTTTGTGTAAACTTCACAGATGTGGTGGGTATCGGTACCTCAACACGCTGAAACAGATTTTATGAACTCACACTTCAAGTAACAAAAGCAACAGCGGTCATTGGCGCCAAAAAAAAACATCAAATCTTATTTTTTTTATATTGTCGTGATTAGATATCATACCCATCATGTCTGCGGAGTTTCGCTAGCTAATTTAATTTGACCCTGTATACCTAATATAAACTTACTCTGCGTTCGCAATTTAGTTTCCAAATATGTGTTTTTAGAAAATTCACTTTAATACTCACGCATAAAGTTCAGTTTGCGCTACAACTGGAATTTCTGTCTTTTTCAGTATTGCTAGTCATTCTGAAATCAACTTCATTTGTACTACAATAAAGTTGATATTTGCTTAAGAGAAAATATCATCAATTGGAAACAATGATTTTTAAATGGCATAACTAATTTGGTATATGGAAAACTTAATAAGCAGTTTTAAGCGAAATTCTAACCGAGCTGATAAAAAGTATTCGATTACGATTATATGCGTAATCGAATACTAGAGTTCTAGAGTTTCGCAAATGTGGTGTTTTACTTTTTTAAGATAAATGGTAAGTTGTTATGAATAAGGTACCGTAAAAATGGGTGAATAGGACTGCTGTAAGAAAGTCCACGCACGGACTAAGTGCGGAAACCAAACCCTTTATTAACATAGAACCTAGGACTGCTGTACGGGAGAAGGGAGACATAACTGTGTTTCAACATTGAATTTGTTACCTACAAGGAACCTTTGATTCCAGTTTTGTCCCTATTACCCTGCAGTCTTATACAACCCCTAGCCGTTTCACCGGTATAATAATTTGCCCTTTACATAATTAAATTCACATGAAATGTGTTTACGTTAGGTACCGGTGCAAGCGTAAAGTCGCCCCCAAGCAGCGGCAGTGCGCAAGCGACGCCCGCGCTCGCAGCCCTGTGTGAGGACGAGTGGGACAACGAGGAGTGGGGCGAGTTGCAGGAACAACCCGTGAGTATACTATGGTCCGTTCAACAGTATCTGATGAAAGTGTAAACAAACCCTGTGCAGTCTAATTTTTTACCCAATCACTCAAGGGAATTAGTAATACAGTCAACTGAATTGAGTAGGTTTCAACTTTATATGTATCTTACTACTTTTCCAACAATTAATGTTTAATCATTTAAATTGTAATTGAAAAATCGTCGACGTAAATTGAGGTTATAAAATTAACCTCAATTGTCTTGGTGATTTAAATTTAGAATTTCAGGTTTAAGTATTCCAATAATCAAATTGAAAAAAATGTAAGTGGCGCTTCAAATTGGCATCCACACTGTATGTTTCTGATCCATTTGTTTACATTTTCATTAGATACTTTTGGAACAAGGTATACCTATTGCTCTTGTGTTTAAACAATTTAAGTTATTGGTCCCAAGAATTCTAAATGATAGGTGATTAGCGCAGCGTACACTTTCGACGAACACCTGCGCTAATTAACTAATGCGATGGCTTAAGTCAATAGTTTAGCCAACTAGGCTTGCCCTGTCTCCTTCTTTGACATGACATTATACGTCTGGGACGTGAGATCGCAAACACGACTGTAAAATGGTAATCTGTGTAAGGAGATGATTTGCTGAACACCAATGAAATGCCTTAATCACAGGCCAATAAACATAATAGGGATGATGCCTGGATAAAAAAAAAATCTAATTAGTCCGTCAGTCAGATAATAAACAAATATTAGACACGTATTTTTGTGCTTTATCATATTAATAAAAAAATACTTAGATAAAACGCATTTTAAGTTGGAGAGTGGGGGTCGCTACTTCACAAGTAAGTATAAAATATACATACTCGTGACGTCAGGGCAATCTTTAGATTACGTAAAAAAAGAAAAAATACGTGTCCATTATTTTTTTATAATCTCCAAGACGGACAAAAAAATTGTCATTATCCCTATTGTGGAATAATAAGTCCCTTTATACTGTATGCTATAATTTAAACCTATATTTTCTACACAGTTAGCAGAATCCGAGCTAGCGAGTCCATCAGAAACATGGAACAACTCCCAATGGACGGACCCGGTGTTCAACAACGCGAACGCTACGTACGTGCGAGGCGGCCGCTTAGAACACAGGCCTACAGCGCTAACTTCGCATCAGAATAGCAACGACTCTCTCGGCGGCTGGGAGGACAGCGAGTTTGAACCTATCGAGGAGAATATTGACGGTAATTTCTATGAGTGTAAAGTCACGATTTTCTTATGGGGTAGGCAGAAACTATCGTTTGAAGTTTGTCAGTGATATCCACATAAATACGGAATTACGTTTAACAAATTTGGAAAAAAAATTGAAACGGAGAACTACTGTACGTGTGTGATAGATCTTTGATTTTGTTTGGATTTTCCGCCTTAGGAATTCCGAATTGTTATTTCAGAAACTAAATTCCGTATGTATTTGACTAGCCTTATCATCATAAGTCTTGAAGGGTGTATTCAAGTACCCTTCAGACGATAAACGTCCGCGCGTCATGTTCGTGAACGGGCGCCGTCAGTTGAGGGCCTTATCTTATATTTTGAATTGATTTATATCGTTTTTTGTACATTGTTCTCACAAATAGAAGCAACAAGAATTATGTACCCAGGCTTTTGTTATGAGCATCTTGGTTTAAAAGAGTTTTTGCTCCATAGGGATCTACGTTTTGGAAAATGGGCAACTAGCTTCATCTTTCTGACTAACTGACCGACTCCTTGACAATTCAAAAGTGCCTTTAAATGGTTTAATTGAAATAAATTCTTTGAGTTTGAGTTCGATCGCACTCTAGCCCTGCTACCATCCTTGCTGATGGGCTAAGTGGGTGATCTTTTCGCCTCCGCATGGAGAGTTCCATGGTTTCTATGTTTCGGATTCCATTCTAACTGCTTTTCCTAGGAAGAACGCGGGTCAAGTAACAAGTAGTCAGGGCGTCACGGTGTCAACTCAAAATAGCCTAAGCAGAGTGGCTGATTATTGGTATTTAAAATTGATCTCATTTGAGCTTCATTTGATATTAGTCGTGCATCGAGGCTGCATTTTTGTTTACTAATTACCTAGTTAGTTTTTCACGGCTTTTATCGCTTTTGAGGATAACATTTTACTTGCAAAAACTCAACCGCATTCCAATTTTTTTTTTTTTTTTTTTTCTCTTGCGATATAGTATAAGGTATACCCAACACAAATATTATCTACGTAACACGTATTTATAATGTTGACAAAAAACGTGTTTTATGAACATACTTCATTTCACAGAAAACAACGCCTCAAAAATGGACGAGATGCGAAGAAAGAGAGAAGAGAGAAAGCTTCAGAGGCAGAGAGAGATGGAAGCTCGTCGTTCGGCTCGAGGTCAAGGACCTATGAAACTGGGCGCTAAGATCACCACCGCTCCGCCGCCATTTTAGTTCACCTGCGCAAGCGACGGACACAAGACTACACGGTGAAAGATATTCCAAATAATCTTAAAAAATTGGGACTTTTTCAAAAACACTTTTTTGAACGTCGTCTTATTAAGTGTTTAGCTGGGGAGTTGGCGTTATTCTAGACTCTAGACCAGTGACACTATGGCATTCTATTAGTCTTTATTTTTGTGGACCTATGTCTTGGAATAGAGATGGCAACACAAAAGTATGAAAGGTGTCAGGACTGCGACTTTGGACGCAAAGAAAGGTCTTTAATCTACGGCAGTACCTCTCTTTGGGTTAAATCTTGCTGCACGCTTAGCGTGACCACAGTGGAAACAGGTTTTGTCGACGGAAGAATAGACAAAATGACAGATAAACAATCACAATCTATCATTTTGTCTATACTTCCGTCGAGAACCAGTTTGTATGGTTGTCATACTACACGTGCTGGTAGCATAAGTGCCAGAATAAGAGCTTGCTCACAAGCTCTTGTTCTGGCACTTTTGATAATCAAATGAAGGCCTGATGGCCCTGCTCACGCTTCGCGTAGCTCAATAGTGGCCTTCCCTACTCCAGACATTCCTAGCATACATCTCGATTCTTGGTATATTTATACTTTTCGGATCTTGGTTTGTAAATGTCCAGTAAAATCAATATTGAGAATGAATTGTATCACCAGATGTTTTGAAAAAATTGACGTAATTATGAGTAAACATGACTAAGGTAAACTGATGCAAACTCCTTAAAATCGTCTACAGATATTATTTTCCTATAGCAATATTATAAAATAATGGATTTTGTTTAAAATTTGCATTTTTCTAGAATAAGGTTTACGTTATTTAATTTTAAATAAATTATAGTTATAATTTTACATACATTCAAATTGTATTATTCACATATCTAACAGATTACTGAATGTTATGTATGCTATATTATAGTGATACTAAAGATTTCTGATAAAATACCATTTTTGATTATTGACTACATTTAACTATAAACTGTGAATCAGGAGTTTGGCAACTGTTTTTTATAATGATACAAAAGGACTGCTTCGACGATTGAGATGTAATATAAACGCCTCTTTATCACAAACATTAAACTATTCAAAATAAATGGGTATTCATATTTGTTTCGTCAAGTTCACTGCAACGACCCCCTGCGATATATTTGGCGATAATCCTATCTACTTCTCTCTATGCAAACGCTAACGAAATATTAACTAATGTTCTATTTTATTCATGAAACTCAAATTAACATATAAATCAACCGCCCATAGATCGCTAGGTGGGCTCAGCCTTAAATAAAACAAAAGTAATTCCATTTGTGAGTGACGTCATCATAGTGTTCTGATTGGTCGATTTTAGGGAACAAGTATTGTAATTTGATATGCACCAAATATAGAGCGCTCAAGTGAGACTAGACGCCAGTAAGGCATAAAGTAATATTTTCAAATTGTCCGTAGTGAAACAATCGTTACGCTGAACGGAGATTTTTGACCTAAAGTGGTGATTTTTTAAATATATCGAGATATGAATATTGAATTTTACAACTTTTATATAGTCACGTGACTAAATCAACAACTTATTAATTGTGGGACATCCCTAGTTGTCGGTATACACGTCACTATTAAAAAGTCGATGATACATAATCGATTGCCATGTTTTCCTCTAGCTTGTAGCTATGCGTATGATATTCAAATAAATGTACAGTTAATAAATGCTTTTTTTCCTGTGGTATGGGACTTGTGCAATCGGCAAATGAGGGTGTCAATTTTATGTAAGTGCTTGAATGGTGAGTGTGCGTTGTTATTGGTTAAACCCGGTACTTGAAATTGATAGCTACTCGAAGTGCCTTTTCACACGGTACGAGTGCTGGGTACTCGAAGTGGAAGAATTTGTCCTGGTTGCCGGTATGTGTGAAAGCTTGCGTATCAACTTACTCCTATACCCCACCGGGTACCCGACAGTCAGAGTGTGGCACTTATAGTAAATAAATAACGTGACTGTACGGACTCAGTACATTCATAACTCTTATCTCCACTCTTGGAAATAGTTTGACTAATCCAAAACTTAGCATAAAATATAACGCAACGCAACGCAGAACGTTAACACGATTCCTTACGATTTCAAGTATACGATAATTCTGACACCGCTCGTATGGATAGGAACCGCTATTTTATATGTATTATTAAACGAATATTACGAATATTATGTATATAATATGAAGTATCAGACTGAACCGGTCTATGATTTTTATGTATTGTATTTCGCAATCTAAATTGTACTTATTTATGTATTTTGCATACAATCAAGTATTTCACCCAGTTTTACACTATTTTTCCTAATATCCCTACCAAATCCAATCTATTCAGCATATTTAATATCCAAAGAAATATACACAAAAACCTTTATCAATATTTTATCAAACAATCTGCAAAAACTATATTACTACTCGAACGGGCACCAAAACTAAGTTTTCGGATACCTTCAAAATTATTATATCCTACTTTATTTTACTTGTAATAAATTTGTATTATTTTTTTTAATACAGCATCTAAAAATCAGTACCTATCTACATAGTTCCAATTATATGTCTTCTCAATCTTCATAATAATTTGACGTAAGCAGATATCTCTCGGTACTTACACGTAAATCTTCTAAGTATTAGTTTCGTTACTAAATATTATACGACAAAATATGAATGAATGGCTATATTCCTGAGAATGTTGAGATTTAGGGACGTATTCTTAGACCAGTTTCATTTTACTGGTTAATATTATAGAGATTTGAAATATAATGAGATCACTTTGTTTCGGAAAGTGTTTGCTTCTGAGGCTCAGATTAGGTGAAGTTATAAAACCAGCCTTGTACAAATACGAATTGACATCGTATTGAATGTATGGTAAACGAAATTCTTATTATATCCGCAAAATTTACACTTCTGTAAATAAAACATGTAAAATGGCTACTTTTGTTTTTATTTTCCTAATTATAATCCCACTAAAAACTGTTGACTGGAGAAAAAAAAACTAGTCCTGTCAGTCAGATAATAAAAAAATATAAGACACGTATTTTTTGCTTTCTCATATTAAAAAAAAAATGATTTACATAAAACGAGATTAAAAGTGGGGGGGGGGGCTCGCTACGTCACAAGTCTGTATAAAATCTACAGGGGAGTGACGTGAGTCACATTTTAATTCAAAGCCGTAATCTTTTGATTACGTAAAAAAAGAAAAAAACGTGTCCAACATTTTTTAATAATCTATCAGACGGACAAAAATTTTTTTTTGTTAACATCCCTATTGAGCGTTTGCACTGGCGAAACATTCAAAACATGTTGAAATCTCTATGTTCTGTCAATGTTCGATACAATGTTTGACAGAAAATAGAGATTTCAACATGTTTTTATTTAAATATTTCGCCAGTGCAAACGCACAGTAAGACACAACCTAAAAGATGCTTTGAAATAAGACTAAAACATAAAGCAATAATGGTTTAATGACGCAAAATTTTCACACAAATGTTAGTTACAATACAAAAACAGTAAGTAATATCTTAAAAACATATTTTTAAGTACATAATTACAAAGCTTTAAAATCAATTGTGTATATATCGACATAGACAACTTAGCCAGTGATTTTTTTAAAGTAACACTGTTAACACAACTGACTAGGTTTTAAACTAAATTGAGCGTAACAACTAAATGGCAACATAATTAATACAAACGTTAGTATTTAGCTCTTCTACTAATACAAATGAAAAGCAAAACAAAATCTTAAGCATGAAAGCTACTCCAAAAATATTACAAAAAGGTCTTTACATGCGCGATTCGATGAAAAACTACGTCTAAACATTATGTGCTAGGATATCCTTAATCAATTGGTCACCCCATTAAATGGAGATATCACAACATAAGGTGATATCACCCTTTGATGGATAGAAGAATTGACCCTGCAACCGTAATCACACGAACGACCAAAAAGACACCACAACAAGATCCATTCGGCTTCGCGCAGACCAAAAAGGAATTATAAAACTTATTTTCATTGTTTTAAAGTACATATTAGGTCGCCCGAGGACCCGTTTGACGTCTGAGTCAATGTTTGTTCAACTGTGCACTTTATGAACACTAGTAGCAAGGTTTAATATTGAATGATTATCAACTCGGTGCTCTTTTTTGGTCTATGCTGAGCCTTAAATGATCAGAAAGCGTGATGCAAGTGAGAAAAAAAATACAGTGCTTTTATAACAAACTGCAAACGATATGTTATAAATAGAAAAAAAATAAAAATAATTGTAGATTCACCGCCCGTTTTCTAAAAGCCTGCCCTCTAATTGCGTGACACACGATCAATCGGAATCTGAATCGATTTTGAAAGATATTGCTAATCCATTGCGCCATATGTTCGAAACATTTGTCTGCGCAACAACGCAACGCAATGAATGTTGTTGAACTGTCAAAATGAAACCGATTGCAATTGATCGGGTGTTACGCAATGAGATAATATACAAGATCAGAACCCTAATTGCGTACAGTACCTAACTGCCTGACGCCTAAGATTTGACAGATTTGTACATTTATTCATAACTAGCTGTGCCCGCGACTTCGTCTGCGATTCAGGATGAAAAGTGTGCCTATGTTCTTCTCCAGGTCATGGTCTACCCTTGTGCCAAATTTCATCCAAATCTGTTCAGCCGTTTTAGAGTGAAAGCGTAAAAAACAAATAAACAAACAAACTCACTTTCGCATTTATAATACAGGGTGGCACCCCATCGACGCGAAAACTGTTACCGTGGATGTTTCATAGAAAAGTGCAACACCTACGCGGTCAAAATGTATAGAACAGCAATTTTTATTTAAACGCAACGCTGCTGGGCCATTCAGAATCACGAACTGGATCCACGGTAACAATTTTCGCGTCGATATATTAGTTAGGATATGAATAAATGTACAAATCTGTCACATCTTTGGTAGCTGTGGTGATTTACTTGTCAAAATATCAGCAAACAATCAGTTAAACTTCTATTGGCTAAATTGGGGGATAAGTAAGTATATTGGCTTTCAGAACTGGGTTCAATCATTTGCGTGGACGGCGCTGTATTGAATTAAATTTGCTTGTCATTAAGCATTGCTAATTTGTTTAATAATGACACACCAGACTACACACAATTACTATGTCTTTAATCAAGCACAGCGCTGCACAAACAAATGAACGAATCTAAAGATAGTCCTCAGTAATGCACAACCTTGGTTCACCGAATTTTAATTATGCATAAAGTCCGCATACAAAACGAAAATATTCTCTAACCTCCAGTCTCTAAAAGTCTTTACAAATGTTCCGTTTTCAAACCTCAAAATCAAGTTCTTTGATTGGTTGTTATTAGTTCCGCCAACCAACCACAGCTGCTAACATCAACAAATTTGATAGGCCTTTAAGAACTTGAGTGTATGCAAAAAGATTCAAATCGTTAGATTTGCCCGACCGCGTCAAAAGATGGTCAAGTTTATGTTAAGTTGACAATGGCATTTGAATAGTATTGTCTCGCTCACTTATACTGAATATCGTATCTATTGGCCAAGTTTTCGCGCAACCTTAGTACGGTGAGGACAAATCTAACGTTTTAAATCTTTGGGTGTATGTCTGTCTTCAAAGTCTCGGAGACGTAATATCCGTACATAGAGATGGAATGATGGATGCTGGCTGGAAGTGCCGTGATGTCTGCTCGGCCTCTTGTGCGTACTTACAGTTTAGAGCGCAGGTCGGATGTCCCAGCGGCTAATTGTCAAGAGGGGTCCTCGAACCTGCAAATTAAACGATAAAGTTAATTTAGAAAGAGGGATTATTTATGACAAAACAGCATTCCGCCAAAAAAATATCGTTTACGTACTGAACGCCAAAACTAGCAGCTATCGTGGTCATAAAACGTTACTCGCTCTTTTTATGACCACGATAGTTGCTAGTTTTCAGGACGGCAAATAATCAGTACGGGTTTTCAAGACCTCTAAGTCTAGTGTTGTCTCGCTCCCACGTTTTATGACCCGTTTAGTACGGTCGTATTTATATTTTTTGTATTCTAATCTCAATCGTGCTTTACCTAACATTGAGACGTGAACTCGAAAAAAACATGCATAATATCAACCTCCACACATAAATTAATTATTTATTTAGGTATAAATATTGGTGACATACCGCATATTCATAGCGTTAGAGTTTCCGGGTTCAAGCTTATAACCCAGGGTCTCGTAGAACTTGATCAGTTTGTCTTTGCAGTCCAGAGACATTTTGTAACAGCCCAGCTCTTTGGCGAGTAGGGAAACTGTCACGACGATTCTGAAAATAATATTAGAAGTCACTTCTTTTGATTTTGTCGAAAGTTCAGTCTGGTTTGAGATTGGTTATTTTCCCCAAAAAGCATAACATTAACATTTTTATTTCTACGCCAGAACAATCACGCCAGTTTTACCATTGATGTGGCCCATTACAGGTATCAATCGCTTATAATTTACTAGCTGCAACCACCGGCTTTGCCCGCGTGATATCTTAATAAATTATAGCCTATGTTACTGAACGATGTGATCAGATAATCTAGCATACAACTGGTGAAATAATTTTAAAATGGTTCCAGTAGTTTTTATCAGACTACGGCGAAGCAAAAAGTTGTATGTATGTTCATTTGTTACCTCATAACTTCTAAACTACTAAATATAATTTGAAATTGTGGGGTATCGTTGGAAGCTTCTTGATCGTCTGCTGGTTATAGGCAATGTGACGTCACATTAAATTGAATGTGGCGCCCTCTAGAGGACATGATAATAATAAACTAAAAAACAAATTATGATGATGCCGTGTTGGGTATCAAAAGAAAGGGCTTAATTAGCACATTCTAAATTTTGTTTCATAGAAAAGTGCAATGCCTACGCGGTCAAAATGTATGGAGCAGCTGTTTTTTTTTTTTTTTTTAAATAACCGACGAAAATTTTCAACGCTGGGGGGTTCAGAATCATGTACTGAATCCATGGTAGCCGGCTTCGCGTCGATGTCCCGGACAACCCGTATAATATAACCCCAAAATAATTTAAATAAAAATAAAAGTCATAAAACTAAAGATGACTGTTTTGTCGTAGTTGCGTTTTAGTTTTTATAACTTTTATTTTTGAGTTATTCATTATAAACAAAAGTACAAATATTTTCTCTTGTATAATATATTTGTAGAAATACGGTCACCATCGGTTCGTAATCGGAACGTTTTCGACTGGTTGAAGGGCATTCTAAGTGTCCTTTTCGTCCTTTAATAACATGTTCATAAGAACTCTATTATAGTGTACAGATACTTACAATTTTCCCAACTGTTTGCCTCTGTAAGTATCATTGACTACCACATCTTCTAAACGTCCGCGCTGAAACAAACAGGTATATTTTAAAGGTTACGATACTATGAACTTAAAACTTGTTTTTGTAAGAATGGCATCAAATTCATTAAAATAACTTGTTTAGGTATTATGTGACAAGTGGCAGAGGACTCCAAATCTGGCGCGAATCGGTAATATTTAGTCTAAAATTATAGCCAAAAACGAGCTCGTGACTAAGCAATAACAACTGCATGGGTCGATCCATCAAGTTAAGCTACGCTTGCCGGGGTTGGTCCGTGGATGGTTGACCATCTTTACATACCGAGACACCGCCGTGCCTCGGAAAGCACGTTAAGCCGTTGGTCCCGGCTGTCATTCGTGGATCTTTGACACTCGTTAAGAGTCGTCAGAAGCCCGAAAGTCTGACACCAGTCTTACCAAGGGGTATCGTATTACCCAGTTACTGTCTTTTGGAGCTCAGATAGGCGGTCGCTCCATGTAAAATACTGGTATTCAGTTGCATCCGGTTAGACTTGAAGCCGATCCCAGCATAGTTGGGAAAAGGCTAGGCAGATTGATTAAGTCAAAAACTTTGTAGAAGTTGCTTTTATACTTAAACAGGATTAGAAAACATACTCATTAATTCCTTAATATATTTGGGATTGGAAAATCCCCTCATTAATCTCTTAATATATTATTTTCAACACTATTTTCCTTACAACCCGATGTGGGTGTACCTACTATAAGTACTCTACCTAACCTTTCGTGAAAATACAGGCGTGATGTTATATTATATTTCCGTTAACCTTGACGTGACATAAGACTCTGGAGACTCATTATAAATATGCAATTTCCCAGCACACGCACTGCACAGGACTAGGTCTTAAATCTTAGGTTACAAAGCGTATGAAAACGTACCACAGAGCAGTTGTGTATGAACTTCTGTTCGATAGTGAGGGTGGCGGCTCCGATCAGCTTCGATATACGGGTATCTTCGATGACTGTGACGTAGTATCCGCCCGACTGCTTCATCTTAGTGAACCGCTCTGAAACATTCGTTTGTTGTTTAGAAATAGTTATAGTTTTATGATAGTCTGTGTAACGAGTCATAGAACTAAGCAAGAATGTTTTTCAGACTCTCCCTTGAAATCGTTAGAAGGCCACGAAATAAATATTCAAGGGATGGGACTAATGTGTACAAAACGTGGCTTATAATCTATGTAGGTGCCCTGAAATTAGTGGTAATGCAGAAACGGGAAAGCGTGCAGTTTTCTCTGAATAATACGTTAGTAGCTAATAGCCTAATCGAACATTCGACTAAGTCTTTCAGTCGCCCTACACACAACTGCATTTTCTACTGCGATGTTTTGGTCTGTTTCATAAAATTATTTCCATATTATTTAAGTATTTTTATTGCACCTGTTCCAATACTCTGTAAGTTGTATAATAAACCTTCGTATGGCATTAACGGCCGTATTCATTTTGAATAAGTATAAGAACACAGATCGGCGGAAAAATAAGCCTAATCGGCCCGAACAGAAGTGCTCTATTCGCTTATAACGTTGTCAATAAAGATCAGGAACTCAAGACATATAGAAAGGTCATTATCATTACACCGGTTTCGCCAAGGTCGCATATTTAATGCCAATAAATTTCGCATACCAATGTAACCAGTTTACTAGAACATCACAATTCTGAGAACGAATTGTATTACAACTCTCGTGTTTGGCTCCGTTACTTTGCAGAATAACAATAATAAATTCATCCAAGCATGCATGTGCCTTTGCGCCCTTTCAATTCCAATGTCGTTTATTTAGATACAACCTGATGCAGGGTGTTTTGAGACCAGGCCGCGTATAATAATTCTCCTATGAAATGTATAACTACTGTAAAACAGCCTGCTAGTTTTCCGACCTTTTAACGGAACAGGGTTGTGGTATACAATTAAATGTAGCACATAACCACAGAACACTATTATCCTAGCGGTCCTGCTCTATCCCCGGTGCCAGCTAGATGTTCCCTTTGAGTTGTTGTGTACCTACTTACTGAAAATTTTGTGGTTTTAGGTACTCTAAACCCCAAAGTCAAGTGATTCAAGTCAACACCACAAGGGTAAACAATATTTTTGTGAATATTGGCTCTATATGTTGCTTACTGCATCGCTGTCATATCTTAGTACCTGAGGGGTCAGAGTTATCCACCAAAGTAAAGTTCTGATCTTATTTTAAGGCGCTATTACCAAAATCTAAGTCGCCAGAATCTGGTGTATTCTTGATCAAATAGTTTAATATATTATGGAGACAATTTAAAATAGCAGGCCAGTACGTGAATGTTCTATGTCTACATTGCAAATAATTAACACTGTATCGTAATAAGTATACCTACACTCGGTGGCATTTAAGAGGTATTGCTTAGGTACTTATAATACCTATTGAAGCAAGTTTAGGTAACGAGTTTTCAAAGACTGATTGCGTACTTTTTTCATGTTTGTAACATTGGTCATGCTCAGTAATTATTATCTGCAACAATATTTTGATGCAGATTACGATATTTGGAGCAATGCTATTTTATGAATGCCTTGTAACATATTAGTCTGCAGTTTCAGGGACGAAAATAATTCAGTTAGAAATAGTGTAGGCAGAGTAGATCGTTTTCAATATTACTGCTTCATGATTATGGCGCGTTAAAATTAGGTCACACATTGATTATGGCATCCTAAGTAGCTGTTAGGTTTTCGAGATTGGGCACGCCACAATTGTGGCGATAAGTCCTCTCTTTGAGGAGTGGCTAGAGAGGCGCCACGGCGTCCTCACCTTCCGCCTGACGCAGGTCCTCACCGGACACGGCTGTTTCGAGAGGTTCCTGTACCGTATAAGGCGGAAGGAAACGCCCGGGTGTCACCACTGTGTAGATCGCCAGGAGGACACGGTGGAGCATACGGTGGAGGCAAGGTGGAGGTCTGTACTGCTTGGGCCCTGCACTGCCGTGTCCTCACGGAGGCGATCGGCGGCGACGATCTCTCGCGTCCGGCCCTGGTTCAGGCCATGGTCCGGAGCGAGAGTGCATGGGAGGCCGTCACTTCCTTCTGCGAAACAGTAACGCTCGCGAAGGAGGAGGCGGAGCGCGCGAGGGAGAGGCAAGATTCGCGCCCTCGCGCCCCTTGTCGCCGCAGGAGACACCCCGGGCGTCGGGAATCGCGAGCCGACTTCCGGCCACCGTAGGCGCGGGCTTGCGGGCGGTGAGCAATGGGTAGCTAGCCGTCCGATAAGGAGCAAGCCCGGGTGGACGGCGCGTTGTGTTCCACGCGCGCCTCAAAGAGATGTCAGCACCAACTGACGGGGTCCGTAAGGGCATGCCTGCCAAGGTTGCGAGTTTGTCCGAAAGGGATATCGCGGCCCCGGCACACAGGCAACGGAAGGAACACGGGTGGGTTTTAGTCAGTAAAAGTCTGACACGCCCTCCCGCTCCACCCAGAGCGGGAGAAGTTATTTGATAATTTCCCACCCTCAAAAAAAAAAAAAAAAAAATCGGGATGAGATAGTATGGCTCATTGAATCGAAGGATCTCTAGGCGCGCTTCTTCTGGGGATAATTAGGGTGGATCTTATGGAACAAATCTAACTTAGAGAGATGTAATAATGATTCTAATGATTATAATTCTATATTTGTTATGGTCGCGAATCATATTTGATCAAGATACAACCTGACACTGACCAGCAAATTACAAAAAACGTAAGGAAATTTGTATTTCGAGCGTGTCAACTGCGGATTCACCAGGGTTGTCAGTTCCCACGATGATAACTCTTCATAAGGTATGATAAGTTATAATAGTGGCACTCCACATCGCTATTCGGTATTCGCGTTTTTTTACTGTGTTTAATTCGGCTATTATAGTATAGAAGTCCGAATAACTCGAACACACCGTCGACACATCGTCATGAACAACGAATATACCGAACATTTAAGAATATTTTTGCTATCATTTTGCTAATCTGAAGGCAAAGATGGACGTATTGACGGCAGCAGCTAGGTACTTATTATTTCCTCTGTGTTAATTACCAATACCTACATGTTATCCGAACAAAAAACACCGCACTCTACTGAGCATGTCATGTGTGGACGGTAACGAACTTATTCGGTATATTCGCAATCCTTTGATAAGTGACCAAAAACCGACAACCGGCGGATACGAGCGTTCGTGTATTTGCCTATTCGTGTTATTCGTGAAAAATAGGCAAATATAGGCGAATAGAGTAACTTCACATCGTCGTATTTGGGTAAATAAGACGAATACGCGAACACGAATAGCGATGTGAACCGCCACCATGACGGGCTGATGTTCGCAACTCCACCTTTCGATAACTCGTACCTAATTATCGTCACTTACCATCAAACTGCTTCCGCGTAACATTGCCGACGCTAGTCAGCTGTCCTAGCAGCTGTAGAAAGCCCTTATCGTAATCGGATCGCTGCAGCGGCCTAACAACCATCCAGTCTTCGCCGGGACTGGATGCGCTGATCTTAGGCTTGAACGTGGCCGGGCTTTTGTCGAAATCCAGGCGCTTCAGTATCTCTGGGGGGAAGAGGTACTCGGACGGCTTGCCATCCTAGAAAAAGAACATAAAGATTTGATGAAAGGCCCTTAAACTGGGTTATGTCAATCAGGGAAGGAGTCTGGAGAGCTGTGGAAGGATTGCAAATTACTTAGCGCGTTTTATGCATTTTTTATTTGCGATGTTGATTTTATCTGAGAGTAGGTAATATGCTAAACAATAATAATAGATTGAAAATTCAAAGATCCTGGCTGACAAAATGTAATTGTAGAATTTCATCATCACTTCCTAGTTTGGATGAAAAAGTTTTTCGATACACCATATTAAAATTATCAGTTAAGTGATCTATGATAGTGGATATTATTACTGATCTGATAAACAAAATACTACATATACTCATATATATAATTATTACCAAGAAAATCAAATGAATGTAGATATTGTTTTATCTTATCTTCACATTTTTTCTAACCTCAATAGAGAATTAAAGTGCTTTACTACTTTATAAAAGGGAGTATCCCTTCTTATCACAAATAAAATAACTTGGTCGAATAGATTCACATATCTTCTGAATAAAGTCAAAGAGAAATAATAATAATATCTTTTCAACAGGTATATAACTATAAAGTATTATCTATTTGAATAGCTTAAAGCTTAATTTTCCTTTATTTCATATTATATACAATAATATAAGTACATATAATTTACATTTTTTTTTTTTTTAATAAAAATAAAAGCATTAAAAATATAAAAAATAGTAGCCCACCGGTATCAGAAACAGGGTCCAAAAATAATTAATTATAAGTTAATTTTATTATAAGTAGTTCATAAATGGCAATTTTAAAAGCTAATTGTCCATATTTACCATAATAGAGGGACATTTAATTTGATATAAAAAAAAAATACCCTATGGTACCCTAGGGAGGGCAAGAGAAAGAAAGGGAAACCCTTGTAAAGATGGCAGAATGACTTGGTGAGGACAGCGGGGAAGACATGGACTAGACAGGCAAGGAACAGGGAGAATTGGAAGGGAATGTAGGAGGCCTTTACCAAAGGGCATACAGAGACACTAAGATAAAACGTTTTTTGTAATACAACAGAATTCTGAATAAGGGCTATAAATAAATAAAATAGATATTAGACTGTAAGCTTTCTGAAGAAGAATAAATAAATATTGTTGATATTAATGTGCAGCCAGCAATAGATACCCTCATACCAAATAAAAAACCAAGACATAGCGCTGTGAAATACAGTGAAGCATGCCAAAACTACACCTCCGCTCCCTGCATACACTCTCATACGCACACATTCATAACCATTTACAATCAAACTACAGATACCACACCTACACCGCTAGTAATTAATCAATGTAATCATTTTGTGAATAAGCTGTATCATTACTTCTCTATATTTACTATAACATTAAACTACATTACATTAAATTTCACAAATTAATTGGTTTCTAACATTTTTTTATTTAATATATTACTGACAGAAACTTACCACATTATTATATTTCTCCATACCCATTTTCACTATATTTTGGGCCTCTAATTTGTACAAAAATTAATATCAGCACATGCTTATGATGAGAAAAGCTTCGCTGTTTACGTAAAACAAGTCTATTTGTGTACGTGGCTCTTTTGTTAATGGAACGCGCACTTCTATTTCGTCACAAATTAAATAAATACAATGCCACGACAGGCGAACAACGTTACGAGAACGACGTCCCTGAAAATTCTAAAGAATTTATAAAGTGAAAGTAATCTCGCCAATAGCTCGTAACAGTCAGCCTGTGAACCGGGCGCTGATTTGACATTGACAACAAGTCGCACTTCGTATTACGAAGTGCGAAGTAGTGATGGGTAACTGAGTGAGTGAGTGTTGCTTGAAGCAAGACAGCTGGTGTCAAACGGTCAATGTCAAATACTATGCAGTAAAATCGCTTTGTTTACAGATTTACTTCTTTACTGTTTGATTTTCTTAAATGAAAACTACTATCGTCTTCATGAAAAATCATTTTTATATCAACGTTAAACGCTTAGCTTTTTATAAAACTTTATAACGATGAAAATGTTGATCGCTGCCATAGTTCCAAGTTCTGACTGATTAAGCTAACTAACTAGTCTGTGGACTGATTTTCTGAAGTTCTCTTTTTTGTTACATTGGTCCAGTGTTGCCAGATGCATTGAACCTTATGTCTGTAGTAGAAACTGGTAAAATCTGTATTTATATCTGTATGCTATTTTAACTCCGTATGTATGGTCAAAAGGACCAAAACAGAATAATATACAGTCAAATTACTTTATACTGCTTCTTTTGAAAAAGAAGAGAATAGGTTTGATTCATCACCTATCTCGACCTCGACCTCCACGACACAGTTACTGGGTAACACGATACCCCTTGATATGACTGGTTGTAAGATATTTGGGATTTTTTATTATGCATTAAATCAATATCAATTACCATTAGAAGTTTGTACGGAATTCATTATTTACGATAAATGCATCACGAGAGCGCAGTATTTTGGAGAACCCGCAAAAATCTTATTTGGGGGATTCCTCGTTTGAAAAATAACTGAAACTGGCCACTGACTGACAGAACAGTACTACCAATCGCGATTTATTTACCTAAGTTCAGTTTTAAAGCAGATTATGGCTATTTAATCAATAGAATTAGAAAAGTCTGTATAAAAATCTGTATCCAGTGCTTATCTGTATCATAAATCAAAAATCTGTATAAATACGGAGAAATCTGTATATATGGCAACACTGCATTGGTCATGCCTCTGGGGGGTCATGCTATATTTTGACGTAGATTACGATAATTGGAGCATTATGCCTTGTAACATATTAATAGTCTCGTGAGTTTAGTGTCTATAGGAATTAGGTAAAGTTGTCATGATTATGATTTTACAAATTAGTATTTTATCACTTTATGTTCTTTCTTCTTGCCAAAATCTGGAAATATTCGGTCCACTTTTCAGATATTTGAAATTGAATCAAATGGATCTCTAAATGAGTATAGCTATTGAATGAATGAGTATTTTTCTAGTCATCTTCTTCTTTTAGTCGATTTGCTTCTTTTCGTTGTCACCTCACTATAGCTTATGCCATTGCCATGCCATTACTCATTACTGTCAAACAGCTGATGAACCTGAAAATATTTTGATGAAAATAATTAAAGGTTATACAATAAAACCAAAATAAATAAATATTTATTTCGTAACTTAGTTATGTGATATCATACTGGAATTGACAGTGTACGTAAAGTGTTACAGTATGGCATTGTGTAAAATCAACACTTTCATAAATCTAATAAGAAATAATAGCCAGTACTCTGCCCTAAGCAGAACATTAATCAAAACAAATAATGTTAACTATTCCAAACCTATTCTAATTGGATCTCAACGCTGGCTGTTTCATGAAAGTCATAGAAAAGGCGGGTACGATACAGAACAGAAGGCATCCAATTTAGAACACTTGAAAAAGGGTTTCAAGGAACTGAAGCATGAGTTGAAACTGTTTGGACAGGAAGTGAAAGATTTAATTGAAACAGATCCTCTGCTTATTGCTAGACCAGGTAAGTTGTTATTTTTTTTTAAATGTTGGCATAAACAAAACATTTTTTTAAATTTAAAAATAGTAAATACAAATGTGATGAAGAAACAACATTTAAAAATAAAATCCAGAAGTCGCTTGTAGATTACATGAATGATGATGGGTCAATAAAAGATCATAATATTGAAAAACAAATAATAAATGAGAAACAAATGCTATTTTATAAAAGACATGGTTACAGTAGTGTCACACCCCGATTAATCACTATAGAAGTAATACTTCCTTGTGATCCTCATCTCCCAGAAGAGGTAATGTTGTTGGTGTTTGTTTGGTAATAAACTGTAACATAGGAACATTGTTACCATCATGTATATGCCTCATCCTTGAATCCAAGCACTCCTTTGCAAAATAATCCAAAATATGATACTATACATGAATACCACATCCATTTTCCACTATAATTAGATTCCACCAATTAGAGAACACATTTGGTGGCATTTATTTTACTGTTGCAAAAAAATTATTTCAAAATACTTTAAAAATAAAAATACTCAAAACGTGAAAATAAAACAAAACTGAAAAAAAACGGAAAATTTTACTATTTTTATAAAACTAACTACTTATATCATTTAATTTATAATTTCAAAAACATCACTATCATTATCCTCCTGCCCATATCCCAATTTATTATATGTCAGCACAGCTCATTTCCTTCAAAGTCTCTTCGCCATCTCAATATTCACCTCCCTTTCCATTCTGAAATAGTAGTATCGTAGTATGTACCTATTCTTCTATAATTTACAATCATAATTTCCCGCTCGTTTACCATGTGTTCTTCTAGGGCAGCAACCAGTGAGCACAGCACACTTGTGCTACCCGATGATTGACGTCGGGTGACACAAGTGTGGATCTGGTACAGCAGTCTATGTCCTACGATTAATGCGTTGTTCAGACAGACTGGCCTGCGTTATTCATTACAACTATCTGCCAATGGCTTTGTTCGACCACGCATGGTTTTTTTTTCTTAATCTGTAAGTAGAATCTGAGCGCACATTAACGTACACGCAAAATATGGTCGAAAACTACGGTTTCCTAGAAAAACAGTGGCCGCACTTGATGACCGCTGTGGCGGCTGTCATGAAAATAATGGCAGCAGAAAACATTTAAATCGTTAGATTCGCCATACCGCCTCAAAAGATCGCGTTTCTGTTTAGTTTTAACACGTCTGTTTTAAAACATGTTGAAATCTCTAGTTTCTGTCAATGTTCAATACAATGTTTGAACGTTTACAGTTACAATAGAAATTTCAACATGTTTTTATGTGAATGTTTTGCCAGTGCAAAACTGCAAACGCACAGTTACTTTTCTCAGTATGGACTCTTCTTTTTCTTGTGACTGAGTATGGTTAGGGCAAATCTAGCGATTTCAATCTTTGGGGGGCGGGGTTTGCTTTACGGTGTCAACAACACTCTAGAAAAACACACCAACTTACTTTCATAATCAACGTTTCACTGACGTCATTCGCCGGTAAATTGCAGACGCTACGGTTTCCTAGTAGGAAACCGTAGCGCAAAATAGAAACTACAAAAAAATCCATAATAATCTTGTTGTAAATATAAACATACAACTAGCATTAGTTGATTTAAGTCTTAGTCGATTTTCCGTATGGTTTGCAATGCTGTGACATAATAAAATATTGTCTGTGGCAGGTACATTCAAAACTTAAATATCCGTTGAAGTCGTTGAGCCAAGAATAATTTGCTTCTTTCTATTTTGTTTTTGTTGATCTATCCACAAGTTTTATTATTAGTACTCAAGGCCTGATCTGTAACTATCGGACGCTGTTTAATTTATATATATCGGTCACCTAGATCAGAAAGGGCGAATGTTTTCAAACATAATTTTGAGCGATTCTTCTTTTGTATCTCCTGATAGAGGCATAAAAACCATTTACAAGAAATTCCAAAACTTTCTCGGTCGCGGAGTTGAAGATAACAGTGTTAAATTTAATGACGATATGTTGTCTGCTGGAGCAAGCACAACAGCATCTGAAGACAGTTTCATAACATCAGCTTCATCAGTGGATGACCTTATGGCGATGTCACCAAAGCGATACAATGATATGTCGGAACAGAGGAACGAGACCAGTGATCTTCTCACCGGATCAGACTTTGATAGCATCTGTGATGTAACTATGAAAGAGGTACCTATGTCAGACGATATGTTTATTGATGCCACGAGTTTAGATTACCTCGTCAAATGTGCCGAATCGAACCGCCATCATAACCACATAGATCGAGGCAAGGAAAGTTTATTTGTGAAATTTGATCCACTGTATGCACGTCAAAAGCTAGAAGATGTAAGCTCTATTCATACTGATTCAGGAGTTGACTCCTCCGAGTATGATGTGGGATATGAAACAGGCAGCACAGTATCGACTTTTACGGAACATAATGTAGTTGCACCAAAACACTCACAGTCTACAGGAGCTATGGCTTTAATTAGCAAAGATAAACCCATGCAGGCAGTACCACCTGTAGTGAACAGTGGAAATCCAAAACCAGGTGTGTGTCATACTAGGTCAACACCGGGCCTAATGCGCAGTGTCTCTGCTATTCTAACTCCCTCTAGGGGGGTAGCCACTGAGAGACTCATCAGCATATCAGGCAGTACTCCTCCAACCGCAGCACCGAGAAGTCCTCGTTACCACCACAATTTTACTTCACAAGATGTAGATCACCTTCACACCCTAAGAGTTATTCTTCAGAAGCAAGAACAGGAGGTATTGCAGCTGAGGCAACAAAACAGAGAGCTAAAAAGTACACTACAAGATATGGAACACAAGTACAATAGGGTCACAGAAGATTTGGAGTCAAAAGTTAAGAAATTAACTGATGAACGAGATAACTCTCTTCAGAAAGAAAATAAATTACTACAGCAAGTCAACGACAAGATTATGAGCAATAAACAAATGAGCATTGTTATGGAGGAGTATGAGAAGACTATATCTTCACTAATAGAGGAGCAGCAACATGACAGGATAGTGAATCAGGAGACTTTGGAGAAGGTCACTTCTGAAAGAGATCAAGCTTTGAACCATCTCAGTAATATGGAGAGTTCTTTTAATGATCTCCTCACCAAATATGAAAAATGCAAGAGTGTAATAATGGAAACAAAAGATAGAGAGAAAGTTTATGAACAGAAACTGGCTGAGTATGAGGCCGCTGTCAAGAAGTATGAAGAGTTGTATGGGAGTCTAAAACAAGTAACTTCAGATGCACTTTCTAAAGCTAATGAAACTCTGGAGAACCTCAAGAAGAACTATACTATTGAAGTAACTAAGTTAAATGCTACTGTTAAGAAGCATGAAATTACTATAGCTTCGCTACAAGAATCATTGGTACAAAAAACCAGAGACAATGAGGAACTAATGAGGTTATATGATCAGCTCATTAGTGAAGTCCATTGATAATATTTTTGGAACTTCTCTTCTTTATCTTCATTTGGTGCTTTCAATCATTTCCATGCTTTTAAATGTTAAAGGGCTGCTTTTCTTAGCTGACTTCTCACTGTGATGAATCTCAACTTTTTTTATGATAAATTGTTAGTTTGAATAGTATTATTTATTAGTATTTAGTTTTAACTTTTTATGACATATGTATGTTTAAAATTTGTGATTATGTTTCTTTTATTACACATTTTTATGACAACAGTATTAGTTTCTGACTTTTAAACTTGAAAAATACATGAATACTGTACTGTATTTTTTGACACAATGTTAGTAAGTTTAAACTACAAATTTCAAGACTGACTGTCTATACTACCTAGATCAATACAATATACGTTTGGAAACTGGGTGCAAAGCCTTAAGGGAGTGATAGTTAACACCATTTAAGAGCATTTTCAGCCACACCTCTTAGACGAAGTATGTTTCATAATTATTAACTACTTACAAACTTTTCGTTTTGTTTTAATAACCAAGTTTCGGTTTTTCAAATTTTATACGTTTTCTGCTACCTCAAAAGTGTCCAGATTTTTTTCAATAACACAGTTGCTTGGAACTTGTTTTATTAGATTAGGTACACATCAGTCAAATCACAAAAATGAAAAAACAACATACCAACTTTAACTTAGGCACTGTTGGCAATTAACTAACGGAATGTTTTAACACTATAATTATACCTAATAATAATGGTGTTCCCTTTATTATTATTCAATAAAATTGTTACACCCATAAATTAATATTATAAAATACTCCCAATGTGATAAAATTGTCTTTTTATAGCAGCTATTAGTAGCAAAACAATGTCATACATATTATGTGCATGTAAGACTTATTAGTTACTTCAAGTACCTAATGTAAAAGGCACAAGAAAACCATAAAAAGAGGAATGGAGCAAAATATAAAATCATGTTGAATATAATTGATAGAAATGCCTTTCCAGCCCTCATAATAACATAATATTATGTGCCATTTGTATGCCTTTTGTATAAAATAAGGTATGTAACATATTTAATTTACTACCCAAAAAGACTTTCATAAGTTACTTACATGTATTACTAGACATACAATGTCGCCCATGGGCATGTGCCCGCCCGTATTTTTCTGAATATTCATGAAAAATTAACGAAAATTAACTTTAAGGGACCCCCCCTTTAAAGTTAATTTTCGATAATTTTTTATCTATCTTTAATATTTTTCATGTTATTAAATTTTTTTTTTTTTTTTTGAAGGTTTGTCCTCAATATTATTGGCTCGATTTGGATTCTGTTTATTATTTCTAAAAGGTTATGAGTTATTTTATCGGACTAATAGTTTTATAGTAAAATTTGTCGACGACATTAACAAAAAAAAAAAAAACAGCATTTATTTAAAAATCACAAGTCATCAATCATATAATCATATCAATCATAAGTCCATAAAATAATAGCGGGATATTGAAAAAAAAAAAGTTAGCGATATTCCCCCCTTTTTAAGTTTATTTTCCATAATTTGTCAAGAATATTCAGAAAAATACGGGCGGGCCCATGCCCATGGGCGACATTGTTATGAGAATAATTAAGGATTTGTTATTTTTCATTGACATTGAATTTATCAGTTGATGAGTAAACATAGGATGTTGTAAAACATATTACAGGATGGTACGTAGCGGCATAGATTCCGATGCGATAGTCAATGCGATGTTATTTCTGGTTGACCCTATCTGGGCATATATCATGCAGAAGACATACCTACACTCTTCCCTTGGTACCTACCTGCTCTGACTCTGTGCCTTTAGTCTTACCACGAATAAATTAGGCGTAATATAGGTACGTCCAATTGTATTAAAAATAGTCTTTAGATTTGTTACTCTAATTCTAAGGGTGTTGGTAAAAGCCCATACATTTCATTGTATTAAATACTTGTGCAGTAAAGAATAAGTCGTTTTTTTTTTTCTTTACTTTTGTGTTCTCTTTCAGTCCAAGATGTGCATTTGTACTTAGATATTTAATAAAACGTTGGTATAATATATCTTTGGTTTTAATAAATTCCTAGTAGTATTTTGTCGAAATTAAAACTGAAATTTGGACTTTGCTGTTTCCCTACAATATTAATCTTTTATACAAAGAAAAAAACTACTTTGATGGCTCCAAACCTAATAAATAACCCTTAAAACAACAACAGCTACAACAATCCTACAACTATTACTTTATCTATTTCCAGGTGAAACAGACCTAATCTGGTGTTTCAACGAACCCAGTACCCTAGACAAGTTTGTGACGACTGCCGACAGTGACCACAACGAAGGGTTCAGCAAATGCAGCCTAGAGATGAGCACCGCAGGCCGTGCACGCTTCCATGGCTACCTTGACGTCAGAGTACCGAAAGATGGACGCATCAAAAAGGCGGGCTATTGTGGCATGAGGTCTAAGAGAATAAGAGTGAGTATTGTGCCATAATATTGGTTTAAAAAATCAATAAAACACAATATTAAAACCTATAAGCGTGCAGTACACCTACATTTCTCCAGTGGTTGTTCCATGTGAGTGTAGTGTACACCTCTGCCTAATACTTCGGGGATTAAAGGCGTTATATTATGTTTGTTGTAAAAGTACCATCGAAGAAGTTCATATCTAACCACCGTAAAGACTGTTCTTGCTTGCAGCGCTCGGCGGCTATAGCACCGGGCCGGTAACAGATGTGGTCATCGTGTTCACGGGATTTTGTTTTGAAACTGGTTAGATATGAACTTCTTTGATGGTAAGTACATGATCGTGTACCGCATCTGCGCTTTACATCAGGCGGGGTAGTGGCCAAACGCGAGCAAGAAAACAAGTTCACTTTTTGCCCGACTTACCTAAGGAAGCACAGCAGCATGCACCCTGCATTGCGGCATTATTATTCCACTGAAACACTGAGTACCTAAAGCAGGTGAATACACTTCCGTCAATCGAAACATAAAGCACTACAGCGAGGCGATTGGCGAAGTATGTCTACTCTAGAAATATCAGATCGCACTGATGACAGCCTTGACCTCCGAGCTTGGGGTTCTGGGTTTGATTCCCGGGTATAACTAATACGCCCCTTTTTCGACGAGACTAAAAAATGTCAAAGGCGATAGATTGATCGATTTTGCGTATCACAGGCGAGACGTGGTGTGCAATATAATTTAATGACTATCTGTATCCTATAACATCTCATTCTAATTTTACAGAAATCATTCAAGCGCCCCACAACATTTGACTGGCATCTGTACAACACTCTGGTACTCAAAGTCAGGGGTGATGGCAGATCATATCTGCTGAACGTATCCTGTGAAGGGTACTACGATATCACGTGGAACGATATATACCACTATGTGCTATACACAAGAGGTGGACCCTACTGGCAGGTTGCCAAGGTGTGTATGATAAGTAACAACTCGCCATGTGTCGTGAATGCATTAGTAATGGGATAATTATATTAATGAGTACCAAGTCGCTGCCAAGGCCTAACCTACGCTAGAATGCCGTAAAATGATATTCAAAAATGCTTTCTCTTGAAAACTGGGGCTAGAAATGAATTAGAAACCTATTTATTTTACATTTCACAAACATATTTTATGAAATGCCTCTGACTAATTTAAATCTGTTTCAATGTTTTCAGATACCATTCTCCAAATTCGTACTAGGATCAAAAGGACGTCTTCAAGATAGACAAAATAGGATGAGATTTGACAAAGTAACGCACTTCGGTATATCTTGCGGCGATAAAATCAATGGCCTATTCGATTTAGAAATCGAATACGTAGGTAAGAATGCTTTATCTACCCAACTAATACGAGATTTATAAGGTTTGTAGTTAGGCCTCAGCCATAGGAGTAGTTCGTTGCCAATTGCCACCATAATCAGACTATTGGTTAACTGCAACAGTGGGATAAAATACCGACAGATTTTGCTAACCCATTTACTGCAAACGGTATTATGGAGTTTGGCGATTTGCGACAATATTTTACGCGTACTCCGCGCCGCTTATTAAACTGTAATTAAAATAAGCCGATAGGCGTTTTCCGCTGTAAATGGGTTAATATTCAACCCATTCAATGAATTCGCCAATAGGGATAATACCTGGGTAAAAAAAAATAAGACACGTATTTTTTGCTTATAAAAAATTACAAAGTACCTAAACGTAAAAAAAATTTTTAGTCGTCGTCCCTATTATATAGGTACATAGCTAATACATATCCTATTAATCTAAGATAAGTTTGTTTATATAATTACAGGTTTGGAGTTTGATCCAACTCATAATGAAGAATTTGCCTACGAAATGTACAAAACAGATAAATACATTGTTGGAGTTTAATATTTTAATAAAGACTAGTCAGTTAATAAATAATTGTTACAATAATTGGAGTTATTTTTATTTATTTATTGTTTAATGGAATATTTTACAACACCAGCTATTACAAGGATGCTTTCGAAGCGACTGTACCCTGTACCTGAGCATTGCTATTCTAGAATACATGCTTTTTAACCGACTTCCAAAAGGAGGAGGTTATCAATTCCATTGTTTATTTTTTTTTTATTTTTTTTATTTATGTTCGGGCATAACTCCGTCATTTATAGACGGATTTACTAAATTCTTTTTTTGTTTGAAAGAGTATACTTCCGAGATGGTCCCATTGTCATTTGGTCAGGATCTGATGATGAGATCCTAGAGAAATCGAGGGAACTCTTCAAATATTGTAGGCACACCTATAGCGATTTGGGTATTTTTTTATAACAACACGTGCAGTTGCTCTTGGTAAGCACCATTTGGTGAAGTGGAACTGATGATGAAGAACACAGATGGCCACCGGAACTACTCAATAATAAGTATTTCACGAGTTGCGATTCGATTACATTAATATGAATACCAAGCAATTTATGCTCGTCACAATGTATATGGACAATTGGAGCTGATGGTGAAGTACCAGGAGAAGTCCGCAACGATTAACGTCCCTGCTTCGGGAAAAGCAATATTTTGTAAAAAGGTAGTCAACATTAGGCTATTGTAACTTAGATAAATTACAAACTTACCCACTAAAAAGTGAAAAATAAAAACTTTTTTTCCAAAAAAACAACCGACTTCCAAAAAAACACTACATAGCGAAAAATTACTTAAAATTTCGGAAGTCGGTGTCTTTGGTTTTGTATTTTCGTTATTTGCCACAAGTTTTTACTGAATGTATTCACATAACCGAAGCCTATGTCCAAGCTTGTAATCTTTCTCCACAAATTTATTTTTGTAGGTATGGACTTATTATCAGAGTAATTTCAGCGAAAACAAGTTTTTGGTGGCAAAAACGCACCCAGGCGGATATTATACTATTTTGGGAGCATGAGGAACAGGGTGTTAGGTTCACTCATCCACCATAGAAAAGGGAGGATCCTCCGACCAGACGGGTGTCGTGCCTGGCGGGCAACTGCCCAGAGGTTGAAGTCGGGAAGCTTGTATATATGTTTATCGCGCGGTAAACTCTAATTGCGCGATGCAGGATTTGTGTGACGTCAGGTCTTTGATGCGTAGTTCGCATGTAGCGATGTAGATGCCGCTACACTATCATAACTATGAGTACATCAATCAGTATCATACAATGAAATTGTAAAATAGACATATTATGGGTAGGCATATCCCTACACCTAGGTAGGATCTTATCTTTAAATCTATCTGATCTATGAAGCTCACAAATTACTAAGGTCTATTTGACAATTTCATTAGGTTAAAAAGGATCAGATCATTAGTGTATTATCCCCGTAAGGATTCTCTTGATTTATGTATTTCATACGATGAAATCATATTGTAAAGAGAGAGATCTTAATTTCACAAAAACCGTTAACGTATAAATCACGATAAAACCATGGTCTCATAAAACAAAGTATATTATTATATCATGGCGAAGTATATTATTATACCATGGATAAAACCTAAAAGATTATTTTTGTACATAAAAAACTTATTTACAAAAAAAAAACCGACTTCCAAAAAAACACTCAATAGTGAAAAATAACTTAAATTTCGGAAGTCGGTGTCTTTGGTTTTGTATTTTCGTTATTAGCCACCGAGTTCCGAAATTTACCCTTTCAAACAAAAAAAGAATTTTGCAAATCCGTCTATAAATGACGGAGTTATGCCCGAACATACATAAAAAATAAAAGTATAAACAATCGAATTGATAACCTCCTCCTTTTGGAAGTCGGTTAAAAAAGGAAATGCATTTTCTTATTTTTCATCATTTCAATTCCTTATTTAGCGACCGGTTAACTCGATTCTTGTTGTCTAGCTCGTTCTCGCTAAAATATTACTATGCTATCCTGTTGTCATTCACTTCATTACGAAGAACAGTGATTTCATAGACAACAAGGGGGCTAACGCATCTGTGGCGTAAATGACTGATGTCATCGCTTTGATCATCGTTCATCGTTATTTTCCTGCACTGTGAAGTGGTGTTTATTTAATGAATAAAGTCTATTTCTTTACTAAATTCTCGTAAATTGTGTATAAACTTTTCCTGTAATTGTTTTTATTTTCGTGCTCTACGGCTCAAGGATATTGCGGTAGGTTATCATATGCAACCAACGCTAATTGTAACTTTATTGTTCCTAATCATTGCACCTTGCGTGGGATGTTGACCATTTCACATATTTTAACATTCTCGTGTATATTTTAAAGTCTAGCGGGTTAGGCATAAGCATATTAACGAGATTTTGTTTTATTAATCTAATTAAGATAATGATATTGCGCAAACCAGTTTGTCTTGAACGGTGGCTTTTATGGTGCTAAGTGATATTGCAATCTGTCATAATAATGTTTACGTACTTTCAGGTGAGACCATGTGAACATTTTAAAATAAAAGGAAACTAGTTCGGGAATAGTGAAATCAGTGTAGTACCATGTCAGGTACGGAGCAGAATATAGTGAACTCAATGCAGCAATTATCCGTGCAACCAAATATAAGTGGTCCCACTGAAAAGCCTACGCAAGTTGTTACACCTGCTGTCAACAGAAGTCAGCAGGCATCAGCAGCAAAGGTAACCCCTGTGAAAGCAAATACTGTCTCCCCAGCAATAGCCACTATAGACCGGTTATTGAGTCTGGGAGCCAACATCCCACCTCCCCCACCAGTGATCACACGGTCGTCAGACATGGACCCCCACACCATGGAACAGTTGCGTGCTGTCAAAGAGCTTCTCACAGCTCAGGAGGAAGAAGCACAGAACCTTAGAGACATCAACCATGAGTTACGAGAAAGATTAGAAGAGTGTGAAACAAAAATCAAAAAGTTGTCTGACCAAAATGAGGAATATGCAGACAAGGAAAAAGCTCTCTCGCAGCGTGTTGCTGAAAAAGTAAGAAATAATAAACAAATGAGTGTGGTCATGGAGGAATATGAACGTACTATATCTTCTCTTATTGGAGAACGGGAAGCAGAAGGGAAAAGATGGACTGATGAGAGATCCACTCTTGTCAGAGAACGTGATGAAGCTGCAGCTCATCTTGCATCTATGGAACATGCATTCAATGATGTTCACACCAAGTATGAGAGATGTAAAGTTATCATTCAAGGATACAAAAGCAATGAGGAAATGTTAAAGACTACAGTTGAAGATAATAATGATGCTATTCAGAAATTAGAAGCGAGGTATGAAACCTTGCGACAGCATGCCATGCAGCAGCTTAACAAGGCTAATACAGAACTGGATTCTGTGAAGAAAACACATCAACATGAGATTCTTAAATTAAATGCTATGCTTAAGAAGAGTGAGGTGCATGCGTCCTCCTTGCAGGAATCATTGGCACAGAAGATTAAAGATAATGAGGAACTCACAGCTATCTGTGACGAGTTGATCAATAAGGTTGGTTAATAGTATTCTAATCACGATACTTATACTCATTCAACTTTCATTTACATAACTAACATGCATTTTGTATTTATATGCGGTTGACTATACATAATAATAATATATTAGTGTAATACCATTATTACGCAAAACATTGTGAACTTACTTAATGAAGCTAGTACTGTTACCAATATCAGAAATTAATTATTTTTTTTTTATATAACAGTATGTAGTGTAATAATAATTTAATGTACTGTGCAATCACTTGTATCTGTTTTATTTTGTACAATTTTTATATTATAAGTGTAAGATTTTAATGCCTTGTGACATTTGAACAGTGAATTTGTTTTTGTTTTTCAATTTAGTTTTTATTTGGTGCCTGACTATAATTATGTTTTGGGCATGTTATGTGCTCATATAATTGTCGTAAAAGTAATGAACCCCACTATGTAAAGCCTATAAGTATTGGACCATGCTTTTATACCATTTATAATGAATTTCTGAGAAAATTTTCATAAGATTCATACATTGTAAACTTATCCAAAGATATGGTTACAGTCTGGTGTGTCTCTGACTACTGTCACAGAGGACTAAGGTCAGGATATCATTATTTTATGGTTACTATGTTTCTTCTGACTAAACCCCTAGCTGCCATATTTAATTTTGAAATTTCTTTATTTATAAAAACGTAGGTATTTAAAGCTATAAGCGTGCTTAAAATATAATTTAAACAAGTAACTTGATATTATTGTTTATGATTAGTATTAGCTGTTAAAACTATCAGAATTTGCAGGACTAATAGTTAATGTTCTTCTAGTCTTTGATCTTTTGAAATTGGTTACAGTGACTTTATTATGTTTATTTAAACTTTGTACATGCAAGTAGATCAATAAAGTTACTAAAACTGCAATAATTTTATAAGTAATAGAGTCC
Source organism: Agrochola lota (assembly GCA_947364205.1). Classification (NCBI taxonomy): domain Eukaryota; kingdom Metazoa; phylum Arthropoda; class Insecta; order Lepidoptera; family Noctuidae; genus Agrochola; species Agrochola lota. The sequence continues at coordinate 8,919,695 of OX376235.1, read as the reverse complement.
CATATCAATTAAAGCTTATTTTCGTTATGACAATCATAAAATATAAACAAACTTAACTTTAACATTATTGCTTTTCGGCTTGTTATTAGTTAGTTCCATGAAAAGCAAATACCAAAAAAATGAGTCATTATAATATAATATTATTGCAACAATTGGACTTACAATTAGGTTTATTTATTTCATGTAAGATCATGAGAATTTGAAACTTAGACATTAGTATGTGCCTTTTGAAATTAAATCTTCACCATCCATATTCATTCAGTCCATGATTTAATATTCCTAAATAACTAGACACTTACAAACTAGAATAATTTCTATCTCAAAGCCTAGGCTAGCCTAATGCTGATGAATAGTTATCGAATTTTATTATTATGTTTTGGCCTGAAAGTATTATTTAGTGGATGAGGTAAAATAAATTAACCCTACTAAAACTCCATACATTATCCAAACATACAACATTCCACAACATTATTTTTATAGATCTTTAATCCTAACAAAGTAAGACAGTGAAAACAAAACAGTCAAGTGTGAAATAAAGATCATAATGCGTCATCAACATTTTCATATTTATGCATCTCATAAGAATCCCATTTAGCCTGAATTCTACATTACAATGTTTCATTTTAGAATAAGCATAATTTAGTTAATAATTATTTTACTACTACATATTTTTTTATATCTTTGATTTTCGCATAAAATTAACTGCAATTTATTCGTATGAATAGAATGAAAAAATAAAATGTTTCCTTTTGTAACTGGCTGCTATTTATTTCCACATAATTTTAAATACATAAATATCCCTAAATATCCATATCCTCCCAACATAGTGTATTAAATTTTTAAGGGCGGATAATTAAAAATAGGTTTTTTATAATAATAATTTATTTACAGTTTTCAAATATCATTAGTTAACACTTAGCTACATAACTAAAATTTTATGGAAGACTATACAGATACAAAAACGATTGTAGAAAAAACAAATACAATGTTTACATCAAAATTAACATATTTCAGGACTTGTTCTTTAAAATTTTATATGTGTCCTTACTAACTAAATAACTGATAGCTGAGACTATTGTTGTGGCAGCTGTCACACCACACAGAGCTTGAAGTGCTGGGTGGTCCACATAGCCAAACACGGGAGATGCTAGTGTCGTGCCCACCTGTGAATTGTGATACAATACTAGTATAATAACATTCTTCACATATTGTTAATTCTAAGGGCCTGGTACAGTGTACAGATGAACAATGCAAAGTAAAGTAAAAATGGAGGTGGTGAAACACACCTTAAGTACTATAGTTTGACCGGGACCGCTGTTCCGCGCTTTAGGAATGCGCGGCGAGGCGGGGGGCAGCGTTGATGAATGAGCGCAGAGCGGGACGCATCGCGCCGTGAGCATTGACGAATGAACGGAGGGCAGGAACGCCGCGCGCCGTGAGCTTTAACGGAAGAGCGGTCTACACTGCCCCCCCGTCTCGCCGCACACATACCTTAGGCGTGGAACAGCGGTCCCGGTCAAACTATAGGTACTTAACAAAAACATTCAGACATCTAAATATTATGGTTCTATTCGTCTGAAAATGCTATTTTAATAAGGGAAGTATATAAACTCACAAGTAAGAGCTGCACAGCAGTGTTGACTTTACTGATGAATGTGGGAGCTAGCTGAGCAGTGGCGTGAGTCACGTCGAAGTACCGGCTCAGTGTTCTCTATAAATTAACAAGAAAAGATTATTAGAAAACACACTTTAGTCTCTTACAAATACATTGAGAAGGGTGCACTAGAAATAAAAAATAATTGAATTAAAAAGGCATTTTCTTACACACTTCTAAACCAAAATGAAAGCAGAAGATCTTGTAAAGTCCTAATTTGATTATGTGTAATTAAGTTATGGCTAAAGGCCATCTCGAGAGCCAGATTTCTTGTATTCTAGTTTCCTTTAAAAAATAAGGACCAAGAATAAGTATATTATAAAATTAAAATACTCACAGGGGGTGGTAAACTCATGTATCTGATAACAAAGCCAGCTACAACCAATGCAACATCTCGGCTGATTATGAGCAGAGTGAGCGACAACGGTATCAAGGTCTGATATGTCAGAGATATAAAGAGAGTGCCTACAAGGACTTTGTCTGCCATCGGGTCTAGGAAGGAGCCCATCTTTGTTGACTGACCCTTCCAGTTTCTAGCAATCCATCCATCCAGCTGGAAAAGAAAAGAAAATAAAAATATATCAGAATGTGTGCTGAAGATATAAGGAGCTTTTTACAGTAAGTATGTTTAGACTGGTCTATAGTACAAGCAGTGAGATTGAAAGAGATTTTAGCCCTGCAGTGGAAGAATTCAGATTTGTTTAAATTTTTGTACATAGTTTTTACCATGGGTGTAGGTAGTAAGTTTATTAAGGTGAATAATAAAGGAAATCTTACCAGATCTGTAACACCAGCAAACACCAATAAACCAAGTGCAACATTATAGTTCCCTTGAATTATAGTATATCCCAAATAAGGAGACATTCCTATCCTTGTGAAGCATAAGATGTTGGGTATAGTGAACACTTTCTCTTTCTGTAAATAAATAGATGTTGTTTGATTATACATTTCAAATAAAAAATGAGTTTAAAGTAGGATCAAAGTTTCAGCAATTTTCTCTAAACAAGGAGGTAGGTGATTTGAAAGATTTGTTTAAAAAAATGTGGGTATCATATAACCATCAATGCAGGCATAAACAGGATTTCCTAATAAAATATCATAGAGTAAAAAGTTACTAAACCAGAATACTCATTTTGAGAGCCAGTGTTCAAATTTTACAGAACTAAGATCAAAGTCGGCTTGTTAGAATAGACGTTCTTATTAATTCGATCATGCAAAAAAATATTTGCTTTTCATTATTATCTCAAGCAGAGACAGCTAGAGATAATATGAAAAACTAAAATAACTAACCAAAAAAATATAAACAGAATAAAGAATGTTGTCTTAAACAAACATTAGCAATCAATCAATTACACATTTTGGTCTTATCACAGGTGTGGCAGGGATACAGGATACATAGCCACTTAACTTGAAACCCGAAATATCTACCTCTACAACTTCTTCAATCCTTTCTTTTACTTTTGCTTTGGTTTCAAGTATGTCTTTTATGATATACTCTTTCTTCACTCTCAGTTTTTGTCCAGTTACATCCTTTTGATGCTTTATATCCCTTACAATTTCTTCACTTCTTTGCCTAATCCGGTGTTCTGTATCTTTTAATTGTTCTTTTTTGTGCTCAAATGCATTCTTTAATGCATGGGTCTTTTTCTCAAAGGTTAGGAATGGTTTCTTGTCGTCAGAATAGTACAAGGATGACACAGAAGAAAGTGGTAAAGGAAGTCTTGTCCTTCGCCTTGTATTAGAGAGAACGGTAACATATTCTCGGATCGAGACAGTGTAGTCATGTTTGATATTGGGCCGGTATAAAAATGAGACATGTTTTATAAAGTTGCATCGTGACAATATTTTCATAATAGCTGTATTGTACTAACTAAAAATAAAGATGATTTTAATTCAATAATTCTTCATTCACTGCAAACACAAAACGGAAATCGTCAATTTATAAATTGAAACAGAAACAAAATAATCGGCAAATTTCGCCAAAACCTGTCTGTGATCAGTGATCTGTTACTGTCAGTGAATGTCATCTGTCATTGACAATGACTCAATGGCTCTGATTGGGTGGCTAGTGCTAACCTGCGCTAATTCTTTGTCTATGATATTTTTTTACAAGATACCGAAGGAGGTCCTTAGACGATCAATCTGGCATCAGTTCAATCCATGATTTTGGTAAGATTGTTATCAAATTGATAATGTTATCAAGTTCAGAAGGCGATACTTTTCACGTAATTTCATGATGTATCGATCATGTTGCAGTGCAGTTATGTTTAAGTTTGAGTGCTAAACCGTATTCATGTAATCTTTGAACTGCGCGTAGCAGTAGAATGCGCTCATAGTGTGCTCGCGTGACGCAAACTTGATGCGAGTGTATCCGACAGCGTTGAGAATACGACAAGCGTCAGGGAACATTATCATTTTTACTTTCTCATTGGTTTATTTTGAGGTACCGTGTTTAACAGATGCGTTGAACGCTAGGAAAATGGGTTTTCCCAATACAGATTTGCTCGACAACCCGTCGTCCCAGAGACGGCGGGAAGTGCCGCACTGTGGGCTGTAAATCGAGCTTCATAGTCATTTAAAATGTTTGCGCTTTTTTTTTTTTTTCATGTGATAAGGTTCTAATGCCTTCAGCGGTCATGAATATATATAAGGAATATCATTTCATAGGTAAACTAAATTATAAAATAAAAAAAATTAAAATTTTGTATGGCGCCAAAGTAATAAATCCAAATCTCTTCAAAACTACTGTTTTAACTGTTATATCCTTACAGATGGCGATTCTACAAATTATTTGTAATTTTTTGGTGTATTTCATATATTGGTGATAACTGCGGTTTTTTTTATAAAAAATATATACGTTATTTTAAAAAATCGTTTTACAAAATTTGTACTTACGTCCGGACCAACGGGTTTATAAACTTCAAATTTTGCACAGAGGTCTTTGTATTTTAGAAAAACACTACCACATTAGCAAAATTAAGAATATATTCCATGACATCGACAAAAAAAAAATGAAGTGATAAATTTAGTTACGCATTCTAAGAACTCGTTTTTAACACTATTGTATGATCGTTAACCTATTAGGAATTATCTAATTACCCAAATTATATAATTACTTTAATGATGATGACATAAATTACTGTACCTAATTATTAGTATTACGACATTAATAAGGGTGGTTAAGCTAACTATAATTAGTTTTCAAAATCGTCATCAGAATCAGAATCTGACTCAGAGTCAGGATCTAAATGAGAAACATAAAAAAATTCGAAATCGCTCTCCTGAAGTTTCAGCAAATCCAGGGTTTCGTTGAAAAGCTCTTGCTTTTTTTTCGTACTCATCTTGGGTCTTGTTGCAAAAATAACTGGATCTGATGAAAGAAGTAACATGTTGAGGATATCCTCATTCAAATTTTATCTGCTTTTCTTTCGCGAATTGTGTTCCCTAAATCTACGAAAGTCTTTGTTGCGTGACTCGGACGCTTCCTCTGATAGGCTCCCGATTGGCATAATTGCGTTACTGGCAATGATATCTGCCCCGTGTATTAGCAATTTGTGCACAGTAGCAGGCGTATGGTACCAATTATATAGTTCCACATACCTAGCAGCTGTCTGGTACGCATATTCTTTAAATTTTACAGCGTCAACATCTTGTCCTGAGGTAACTGCCTGTAAAATTACTGCAAGTCTACGAATTAACTGTTCGTCTGGCCCAGTGATCGCTGCAGTTTTTTCAGGAAACTCGAAAAATCTTCTGGCTGTATTGCCATCATTCGTTGTTCCGGATCCTTGTTTAACAATGTCTATCAAAAGGTTTAGCTCAGCTTTGCAACGATCTTGTATAACTTTTTTTCTTGCTTGAAAGACAACTTTGTCATCATCTCCTCGCACTGCCCATTTCTTGAGGTCAAGCCTATAAGCTATATGTAAGAGGCATTCCATGGTATTGATGCGACCGTGTAATGTTGTCAGTCCAAATTTATAGAGGTCGACAGACACTGGTCTTTCCTTCACAGAATCCAATTTATTCATGTCTGAAGGTTTTGCTAAACAAAGGTAGCAGCTAGAACTAGATTTTGCATCTGATAGATAGGTGCAAATCTTTCCATCAATCATAGTCATCATTAACTTATGGTTGACCACATTAGTTCCGCAATCTGAGGGGCGAAGTGCGTTTATCTCGTCTTCCATCTGCTTTTGATGTTCAGTAACAACAAAATTACTTTCTTTCGTAAATATGAATTGCACTGGGCGACAATATGACGATGAGCATGGCCTTGGATTTATCCAAATAGTATCTTCTTCACATGTGATTTTAAGTGGTACCATCGAAGTCATGAAAACACTTGAATCGTCTTGGTCACAGGTCATACTCTGCTTGTATCTACTTTGATCAGAAGCACCATCGAATCCCCACTTGCATATCATAGTCATACATTTGTCATTTATAAATTCAGGCAAACTTTCTAAGATTCTTTGCACTGTTTTGTCAAGCAAACCTTGCAATGTGATCTTGGCTGAATAATCCGTCACGGTGATTGTTGCCTGTGGGGGATAGCACTGTAATTTTGAATTCTGTACTTTGTAATAAGAAGGACATAGATCCTTTGCACCTTCTCGCATGGCTGTTTCCCTCAAAGTTACATATTGCCATTTCGAAAGCTTTAAAGAAAGAAGTAGACCCAGCGCTTTTTCGGGCGAAAACAAAGGTTTAGATGGTTTCCTAATAATTTCCATAAATTTGTCAGCTGCTTCGGGGTGCTTCAGCATATACTCAATTGCAGTTGCAATACTTCCCTGACCTTGTTCTCTCAATTGAACGGCAGTTGCATATGCTAATTCAGTGCTATCGCGACCTTTCTCGTCCATTGTTCTTCTCTTTTTCGGCTGAGTACTTAGTTCTTCAAAAGGTTTTCGAGGTGTTGATTTTCTCTTTGTCATCGTTCCAACCGATGATGTTGTTGATGTCGAAGGTTCAGGTTCAGGACAGCTTGTTTCAGAACTTTCAACTGTTAGTCGTATACAACTAGGCCAGTCGATGTTTGCTTCAAGCCAAGTTCCGTAATATTTTTTTAAATCCGTGAAGTTCCTTTGGCATTTTTCCATCTCAGCATCGCAGCTCTCGTGAATCTTTGGCAAAAGATTTTCAAAGTCAAACTGTCTTCGTCAGAAAGACTATGATCTAGGCAAGATACCACTGTATCAAACAATTTATCACTATCATTCTTCTTATCAGAATTTTTTAATATGACAAACAAATCTAGGTTTGTAACAAGGCCCTCCATACTTTTACACTTAAATATCAACGTGAATGATTGAAATGCTCAAAATGAATTAAGTAATAGTATATAATTCAGTTCAATTTATATGCAATATTGTGCTTAACTACCCTCATTAATGTTATAATATATAGTTAGCTTAACCACCCTTATTGTCGTAATACTAATAATTAGGTACTAATTACAGTAATTTATGTCATCAACATTAAAGTAATTATATAATTTGGGTAGTTAGATAATTCCTAATAGGTTAACGATCATACAATAGTGTTAAAAACGAGTTCTTAGAATGCGTAACTAAATTTATCACTTCATATTTTTTTTGCCGATGTCATGGAATATTTTCTTAATTTTGCTAATGTAGTAGTGTTTTTCTAAAATACAAAGACCTCTCTGCAAAATTTCAAGTTTATACGACCAACGATTTTTTTAAATAACGTATATATTTTTTTATAAAAAAACCGCAGTTATCACCAATATATGAAATACACCAAAAAATGACAAATAATTTGTAGAATCGCCATCTGTAAGGATATAACAGTTAAAACAGCGGCTTTGAAGATATTTGGATTTATTACTTTGGCACCATACAAAATTTTCAATTTTTTAATTTTATAATTTAGTTTACTTATGAAATGATATTCCTTATATATATTCATGACCGCTGAACATTATCACAAAAAAAAAAAGCGCAAACATTTTAAATGACTATGAAGCTCGATTTACAGCCCACAGTGTGCCGCTCTAAAGTTTTATACGGAATACCTTGGTAAACATGTCACCTAATACTGTTGAACGTGCCCGTCTGCTGGCTGTGGGAGAATGGGAGTCAGGCTTGTTTGTGGCTTCAGGCGCTCCCGTCATCCACAATAGGCACTAGGTATTATGATGGATGACATCGTTACGGCTCGCTGTGTGTCTCCACTTGGGCGCACCTTGTGTTGCTTTCGCATAGTTGTCACTGCGGTGAAGATGTCGACATTCTCGGGCACCATGGCCTGCCTTGCTGCAGGAGCGCAGGTCGCATATCACGGCACGCCAGTATCAATGACAGTTCTCGGTGAGCCTTTGTCACCGCCGGCGTACCAGCGGTATTAGAACTAAACGGCTTGGTACGTGACGATGGGAAGAGACCAAACGGCATGATGTGGTTGCCTTGGAAGGTGGGTAGGCCTCTGGTGTGGAACGCAAACTGTGTCGACACCCTAGTGCCATCCCATGTTCCTAGCACGGCGGGATGTGCTGGCGCCGCTGGTGTGCTTCTGAGACCCTCAAGCGGCGCAAATACTCTAACCTTACGAGTAACTACAGTTTTGAGCCTTTTGGTGTCAAAACCCCGAGCATTTGGACCCCAAACGGCTCAAAACTCATCATAGGGCTCGAGTGCGTGTCTCCCTTTTAAGGAAATTTCTCGCCGGCTACGATTGGTCGACACTTCACGTGACCAGAGGGCTAGTTCTTTGACCAAAAAAATTACATTACCATTAAACGTGGATTCGTTTCCGGATGACAGCGACGCGGACGAGTACTTCGAACCCTAAGTGTCATTTTAAATCTAATCGGTCGAGTCATTTTCGAGTTATTGCGAGACTAATGCACGGCAATTGATTTTTTTGTAAAGATAAATACACCGAAACTAAATCAATCTGCCTAGCCTTTTCCCAACTATGTTGGGGTCGGCTTCCAGTCTAACCGGATGCAGCTGAATACCAGTATTTTACATGGAGCGACTGCCTATCTGACCTCCACAACCCAGTAACTGGGTAATACGATACCCCTTGGTAAGACTGGTCACCGAAACTAAATAACAACAAAAAAACAACCAAATTAAACCCCGAAAAATATACTCATAGTTGCCCATCTCTAGCTACGTGGGAAACAATAGTAAATGTCAACGTGATGTGAGTGAAGTCAATCAACTGACATTAGTTCTACTTCATAGTCTGTGGACTTTTGTAATCTGCACTTTGTGTTATTTTCAGAGATTGAGATAACTTCAAATGTTATGAATTTTTTCTAATTAGCAAACAATATTCTAGTAACTACTTCGGTAAGGATTTGTTTTATAATGGTTTTACCAGGATAACCGTACGTGATTGTTTATAAAAGGTAAGTTTTTATTGTTATTGTTATCTACCATACCACTATCTATGTTTATTTACATAACGCTAAGACCTCAAAAGCTATTTCTATTATATCGTTCGATTAAAGTAGGACTGCATAATAATGACTAACCATTTGATACAAAGAATATAGTGTCAGGTATGTTAGTTTATGACAATAATTATTGATACCTCATCTTTTATTCTTAGATTGTGTTTCGTTAAACAATAACATACCTTCGTAGACCTTTGTCTACTGCTTTTGTAGTATCTATAAAACTGTTATAACAAACTTATCCACAGGATTATTTTATTAGCACTTTAAAACTTTAATTTTGAAACTTCTTACTAAAGAAGGCGGTATTTAGTGCTGTAATATAACACATTGTAAGCTCCCATTGAATAGTAGTAAGTAAAAAATAAAAATATTTAGATCATAGTAAAGTTCTGTCATAGTAACAGTCAAATTGATCAAAGTCATTGACTTGTGACCGGTAGTTCAGAGGCACAGATAACAAGACATAATTATTTGTTTACTTATCAAGGTAGTTCATGCTATTTATCAGTCATTATATAAGCAACTATTTATCAAGTACTGCATTGGTTGTTTATCAGTACTACCTAAAGATTTTCTCTTCCTGTATAAAATGCAGTTTTTAGTGATATAAAGTTGGTTGAACTTTGTGGTGCTATTGCTTCTTAAATACCTAGTTAGTTATAGCTTGTGTAGAATAAAAAGTAAACAAAACAATAGCCAGTTAGGTATGGTATAGAAAATAGAAAATTAAGAATTGTTTTAAATTCAAACAAAGCGGGGTGGGGGCGGGGCTCCTCTCTGTAAGGAGATGGGGTGCCTCCACCAAACTATCTGGGTTGACAATAGAATTGTTCATTTCAGAAAAAAAAAGCTCCCAAGATGAAGGAAGAAGAACTTATGTACATATTAAAACTCCTAGACCAACTTTCTCCAGAAGTATATGACGTAAGTTTGAATCATAATTATATAAACTTATTTCATGTTAGATTCAATATAGTATACTTTCATGTGTATATTATATATTAATAATATATAATTTTATTTTCCTCAGGAAATCATACAACTTTATTATGACATAGAAGAATCAAAACCATGTAAAGAATTTAGCAATGAAACAACAGAATTTATAAAACTAAATTTAAAGAATAATCCTGTGACAACAGTTACAATTCTTTCCTACATACAACAAAATGCTCTCAAAGATGACCCTAATCTTAACAAAATACAAATTCTTTATTTGGACATTTTAAAATATGAGCTGACTGAGACTAATTCAATAGATAGACTAATCACATTAATATCATTAGTAAGATGGAATGACACTTACTTGCCACAGTTTGTCAATCAAATACTGCAGCATATTTCTGAAGAACATTTCAGACAACACAGAAAGCAAATCTTGCTAAGTCTCATTACACATGAAAAACCAGAACTTTTGTATGTAACTTCTGATCTCATGCAAAAGAATGAGCCACAGAAAGAGTTCAAACTGACTCCAGAATATATGCTTGAACTGTGTTACCAAGACAGAACTCACTGGCTGTTGAAAGCAGCCCAGGTGTACAGACAACATGTGCATGATATGAAGAATGTGACATTCAAAATCAATAATTTCACTAAACAAATTCTCATAATGGTGCTCATAGATCTTACAAACAGTGCTGAAACATTCGATTTAACGTCTCTGGTTCATCAGCTCACTAATATATTTTCTATTTTGGATACATACACTACTGCTGATGACCATCTACAATTTTATATAACAGAAGTAAAAAGAGAATTGACTATTATAAAATTTTGTTTGGAAAACAATTGTAAAATAATGACCACTTCTATATTTAGTCAAGTGTTGGCACAGAGTGCTCTAGCCGTGATATCTCAAGTATGTAGACTTTCGAAAGTAGATAGGTATAAGGTTTCGAGACTTTTGAATACAAACAATGACTTTCTAGCAGAGTTGAAAACTTTGAAGAATAAGATTAATAACAAAGGTCAAGAAAAATGTGGCTCCAACTGGGATGTAATGACTTATAACAGTTACTGTGCAATAACAAAAATAATAGACACAATAGTGAACTCATCTGAGGGTGTAGAAGACTCTCAAGGCACTGTATCTTCCTTAGATGAACTAAAACGTCTTGTTTTGTCAATTCAACCACTACAGAGTTGTATAGAAGTGATCGAAAATATTTTTTCATGTCTGTTCTTAAGATATGACTACTTTTCCTGTCATGAGCACAGCCAAAACTACCCGTGTGGAGCCCATTCTGATTGTTCCTACTTTTATGCAAAAAAACAAACAACAAATTCCAAGAATAGCGGCAACAGTAATGCCGGATTTATGTGCAACTCATACACCACCCAGCTTGTACTGAATACTTTGAAATTATGTTTGGAGAAATTGGAAGAAAATGTAGAAGTTGACAATGAGCAGGACATTTCGATGAGGCTGAAGAAGTTGGTGAAAGTGGTGAACCACTCTATATGGAAGCTGCAGCTGGTGTCGACACTGTCCCCTGACACCAGCCCATTGCCGCTAAAGCTCTGTTTAGACTATGTAGAAGTGGACGAGAGCAGCGAGGACGAAGCTCGGGAGATGGATTTGAAAGTGTTCAGGAAGAAACCCAAAACCAGACGGAAGAACGCAAACCATGCTAAACATGAAGTGGAACAAGTTATGTTTGCATCGACTGTGTCAGACGAAAGTGAGTTTTGTTTGCTTCGTATTACAGTCCAAACTGACATTCGTCGAAATAGTCAATAATGATATATTAAATTCCAGCTTATCCATCGAAGAAAGGCAATGGTATCGACTTCATATCAATAATGTTGGCGAAGCCGACCAGCCTCGTCGCGCTCGCGCTTTACCATAATGATTTTTCCAAAGCTAATCAGATTTTGGAGGTAAGTGTGTCATTCTATTACCTTATTATCCCTGCACGCGTAGCATGACCACCATAGAAACGGTTTTTTCTACGGGGTTTAGTTGACGGAAGAATAGGCAAAATGACAGATTGTAATTGTAACTGTCATTTAATATATGCTTCCGTCTACAAAACTCGTTTCTATTGTGGTCATGCTAAACGAGCGGGCTCAGCTGGGGTGCAGAAAAGTTTTATGTCTGAGACGGAAAACAAGAATCTATCAACATTATAATCTGTCGACAATTAACTCTAAAGATGCAGCAAACGGCCTTATGTTTATGAAACACTCGGTTATTTTTGCATTAATATTACTCGAACTGCCTCATTCGGTAATAATGCTTGCAAGGTTCCGGGGTCTCATCTCAGGTATAACAACATAGAACATTAGAACATAACTAGAGAAATATAGATGGCAATTGCTTCACCACCCTAAGGTTGAATGTTGCTTACACGTCATAAAACGACAAGCTCTAAAGCCCTTCAAAGCCAGTCTTCAAAGCAATAAATTTCTTTGAAAACTGAAAGAATGGGGCAGTAAGTTTTAGCCTTATCCTCGCCAGTTTCACACTGTTTGATTTTAGTTAATCAATTGTTAAGTCGAAAGCGATTTGAACCGTCTGAACAGACTTTCAATCAAATTGAATTTCAAATTCAAAGTATTTTTTGTTGAACAACAAAAGTATTTGAACTAAAATTGAACCGTGTAAAACCAGTACTGAAGTTTCAATTTACTGGAAATCGTCGTCTAAAGTACGCGTATTTCGAGGTCGATTATACTCATAGATAAAAGAAAGTTATTTATATTTTTATGATTATACTATTCTGCGATGTTATACAGATTAGACCCCATATAACTAAAATTAAGCTAAAGGCTCGAATGAAGCACCCAATAAAAATGTGTTTGGAATATTTTTATTAATCTAATGTTGTCTACAAAGTTTTAATGAAATGCTCAAATTCCTCGTAGCATTGTTTCTCTCGTCCACTAGGCTCGTATCGTATTTCTCCGTTCTTGTTTTTGAATACACCTGGCGGGTATGCAACCAAATATTTCTTAGCCTCTTCTATAGTTTTTCGAGGTTTGAAAAACTTACAACAAAGGCAGCAACAGCACCAACCTAGAAATAAAAAAAATAGTTTAGTTAATCTCCTGTTAATGAAGTGGCCTTGTGGTCTTGCTATCTGTATGTCCTTCCCCTATTCTCCGCCGTGATGATGCATAGGTACTAACACAAGTATCTATCACATTCTAACTTCAATTCGTAATATCAGATAGTTTTCAATAAACTAGACATTATGGTACAACCAACAACCAACTCAATGTTCAAAGTTACAAAGTTCAAATTATATTGCAATCATTTATTTAGGATAATCACTTCTTCTTTTCGTGTGGTTAGTGACTAACCTGGTGTCAGAGTTATGAAAGCGCCCATGGGCCTCTGACTCACATGCCGTCGAGAAATATCTCTCAGGCATGCCGGTTTCGCCATGGGATCTGGAGGCGAAAGTCCTCGCGCACATGTGGGAGTTGCGCGAGGAGGCGAAACGCCGGGGTGTAACTCCGCTGCCGCGAGAAATCACGGCACAGCGGACAGAGCTCCGGCGGGATCTCATGGCGGCATGGAGTGTGCGATTGTCGCAACCCAGCGCTGGGCACGCCACAATTGCGGCGATAAGTCCCGTCTTTGAGGAGTGGCTTGAGAGGCGCCATGGCGTCCTCACCTTCCGCCTGACGCAGGTCCTCACCGGACACGGTTGTTTCGGGAGGTTCCTGTTCCGCGTAAGGCGGGAGGAAATGCCCGGGTGTCACCACTGTGTGGATCGCCCGGAGGACACGGTGGAGCATACGGTGGAGGTCTGCCCGGCTTGGGCGGAGCACCGCCGTGTCCTCACGGAGGCGATCGGCGGGGGCGATCTCTCGCGTCCGGTCCTTGTTCAGGCCATGGTTCGGAGCGAGAGTGCATGGGAGGCCGTCACCTCCTTCTGCGAAGCAGTTATGTTCGCGAAGGAGGAGGCGGAGCGTGCGAGGGAGATGCAAGCTGCACGCCCTCGCGGCCCTAGTCGCCGCAGGAGACGCCCCGGGCGTCGGGAGTCGAGAGCCGACTTCCGGCCACCGTAGGCGCGGGCTTGCGGACGGTGAGCAATGGGCAGCTCGCCGTCCGATAAGGACCAGGCCCGTGTCGACGGCGCGTTGTGTTCCACGCGCGCCTCAAAGAGATGTCAGCACCAACCGACGGGGTCGAAAGACCAATGCCTGCTGGGGTTGCGGGTTTGTCCGAAAGGGATATCGCGGCCCCGGCACACAGGCAACGGAAGGAACACGGGTGGGTTTTAGTCAGTAAAAGTCTGACACACCCTCTCGCTCTGCCCAGAGCGGGAGAAGACATTTGATGATTTCCCATCCTGAAAAAAAAAGGCATGCCGGTTTCCTCACGAAGCCGAAGTAATGATGTATTTTAATCACTCAATAATCAACTAGACTACATAATGTTAAAGTTGATGGTTCAGTAAGTGAAAAATATCTAAAATCCTGAATTCAGGATTTTAGAATAATTAATTTTATTCTACTCTCTTGTGTCGGCAAGAATAGAGGTTTTTCTGTCAGCAATATTGGTAGAGCTCGTTTAAATTGAAATGACGCGCCCCACTACCGCATTTCGGCTTAGGCGAGGTCTGATTGCCTAGACTGCGCTAGACGTAGGTACTTAAGTTGTGTATCTGTCGCAGTAAGATGGTTTAAATAGCCGTGATATAGTTATATGACAGCGGTTCATAACTGTCATCTAGGAATATAACTATGATACGAGCACGATCTAGTAATATACCTATTAGGGCACTCCGACAGAGAGGTTCGGTTAGGTTAGGACTGTGACAAACTACGCTCGAGCCGAACGAGCGAAGCGATCGGTGCCGCGGCAAAGGCGAGCGCTACGTCGAAATTGGTAGCAGTAACAAAATTGGGGCACTCCGACAGTTAAGAACCGGTTTCATATAACTATACATATAACGTTATATAGCTATATCCCTAGGGATTTAATAACTATATTACGGCTATAACCATCTTACTTCGACATATCGATGTAACCGAATATCGATACATTAATTTTCCAGCATAATGATTTCAACTATACCTATTTAATATTAATTTCCTCACTGTTTCCTAATCGCCACTGAGTAATGAAGCTAATCCTTGACTTTAAAACGAATGTTTACTTCAGTAGTTTGTTTAGGTACTCCTCTGACCTTGCTACGCTCTACCGTAGGTAGGTATGTACTACATATAGGTATTATATTCATGTAGATATCTACATATTTGACATTTACATAGTTGAAATTATTCGATGGTTATAAAAATAAAAAAAAACAGCTGCTCCATACATTTTGACCGCGTAGGTATTGCACTTTTGTATGAAACAGTTGTTTTTTTTAAATAACCGACGAAAAATTTCAACGCAGGGGAGTTCAGAATCATATACTGAATCCATGGTAGCCGGCTTCGCGTCGATGTCCCTGCCACCCTGTATATTTGAGAGCAGAGGAGGAAAATATCCAATACAAATATTTTAATTAATGCATGTACAATATGTAAAAAAACCTGTTCGGTCCGAAAGGGGCACATATGTAGGTACTGCAAAAAAACTACCAAAAAGTTATAAAAAAATCTAATTATTATTGAAAACTAGCTGCCCGCCCCGGCTTCGCACGAGTATCACTAAATACTTTATCTATGGCGCACCTACCTATCTACCTACCTTACCTACATACCCTACCTTACCTACCTACCCTACTTTACCTACCTACCCTATATACTTTACCTACCTACCTACCTTACCTACCTACACTTACCTACACCTACACCTACCTACCTACCTACCCTACCATCACCTACCTATCCTAAGAACCTTCTCCTGATAATAATGAACACAACAAAAAAAGAATTAGCGAAATTGGTCCAGCCGTTCACGCGTGATGCCGTGACCAAGGGAAATAGGGATTCATTTTTATATATATAGATCAAAAGTTATTGCTATTTAAAATTCACATTTTTAGTACGAAAATTACCCCGAAATCGAAAAAAAATAGCAAATTTTCAACAGGGGTCTTATGTTATAATTGACATGTTATAATCTGGCGAATTTTAGCTTTATTGTTTTTTCTTCAAAATTTCCGCATAAATAGCCTATCAATACGATACTCAACAACAGCCTCATGGATCGGACAGGGTTTTCTTACATGTTGTATATTCAAATATTGTTAATATCAAAAGTATGTTGGTTTAGAACTGGTAAACACTGCGGTACTGTCGTTACATCTCCCGTTTACACAGTCTGCAACTCTGTAGCCCATTAACGTAATCAATTAATTAAATATACAACCATACGTAGGCAATGTGTGCGAACAGTTTATCAATTGTTTACATTACAGTAGGTATATCTCCCCCAGAGTAGGTACCTATACTTAGTTCCCAGATTATTTCAGTTCCGCCAACTTAAATTGTCTAGACATAAACGCACCTTGAAACCTGGTTTAAAAATCTAGCTAATAGTTTTCTCGGGAAAACTCAAACTTTTAGGAGATCTGGCAATTCTTGCAGAACTCCAGAGCGATACTTGCACCTTTACTATCATCTAGCTCACTATACTAGCACATGAATATAGTTTTACGTTATTTTATTCATGTGATACTAGGGCCATTACAAACGGAAACTACGAGTCATAAATCATTATGTTAATAACAAAAACACAGTCACGCATATAACGTGTACCACTAGCACTGCTCCATAATACCGGGTTCACGCGGTTCTATTTTAGTTGAACAACTTTTATTGTTAAACAAAAAATACTTTGAATTTGAAATCCAATTTGATTGAGAGTCTGTTCAGACGGTACGAATCGCTTTCGACTAAGCAGTTGATGAACTAAAATCGAACCATGCGTCAGGTTCGTAGACGAGTGTCATCAGTCGGGGCTGGTCTTCTCTTAGCTGCCACGGCTTACTTAATTAATTAATTTAATTTAATTTTTGAATTGTTTTTAAGCTTTTTATTATGGACGCTTTTAACGTTCTGCATCGTTCTCACATATATAATTTGAAATAATTTCAACATGAATGATGTAACCGTTTATTTTGATCTAAAAGAGTGTCCGTGGAGTTTCTTGCCCGTTCTTGTCCACCCATAGGAACCTACTACGCTTTGAAATGGGCAACTAGCTTCATATTTCTGACTGACTGATCCCTTGACAATTGAAAAGTGTCTGTAATTGGTATAATTGAAATAAAAGCTTTCGAGTTTGAACCATGGGAGCCCGGTACAAGGGTTGTAGCTTCGTAAGTGCGAGCGAAAACTCCGATAAAATGATTTATGAGTTTATGACTTTCAGTTTGCGTTTGTAATTTGAGTATATCATGGTAGATCCATCTTGCTGCATTATAGCTTGAGAAATGGCAGTAGACAGTAGATATCTTTCCTGCGCAGCGGACTGTCATGTAGAACAGTAAATGAGGCAGTTTAGACAATTTCTAGAATCACTCAAAATTATGTGACACCTACCAGCTTTAGCCCGCGGCTTCGCCCGCGTGGAGATCGGAAAACTACCGCAACAAAAAGTGCTATCCTATGTCTAACCCAGGTCATAGTCTACCTGTGTGCCTAATTTTATCGCAAACCGTTGAGCCGTTAAGTAGTGAAAAGGTGACAAACAGACAGATAGTTGAAAATTGATTCAGGCGTGACTTTGCGGAAATCCATTATAAAATACAATGGACGACGTATATTTAGTAACCTAATCCGCTTAACTGTTCTTAAAGAGTCATAAGGAACCCTGTAAAAAATCGACACGTTCGTCATCCCGAGGATGCCTCGTTGAGAGGTGAACTCTCAACGAGGCGTCCTCAGGATGACGATTGACTTGTTGCGAACCCGGACCCGACATGTGGGCACGTCAAGCGCCGAGAGCAGAGACAGCGTTACTTTCGTGTCTATAATACTTCTATGGATATGGATTTACCTCTCGTACACCACAAAGGTATAGCAACAGCCAAGTAAACAAGGAACCATATTTGGAAGATCTTCCAGAGTCGAGCTATCAGTTCTCTAATCGACTGACGGTGTCCGTAGTAATCGTTTACCAAACACTTCACAGCTAGCAATCCTATGCCGTTCACCTCGGAGCAATTAGCAATACCATTTGTCAGTGTAAATATCTTCTTTAAAGAACTTAAGGCACCATAATCATTTATATTAATCACTGAAAAAAAATTGCATAGCATTATAAATGAAAAAAAAGGGGGTTGGTGCGTGTACGACCACGCACTGTGAAAGGTTCCGTAGTCGGGATGGATATATTTTCGCATGCAGTGTTGATTTTATCGGCAGCATAAATAAGTTTATATTTCATAGTAAATCTCGAAAAAACTACTTATGAAAAACAAAGTTATCTTTGTGATTGTAACCGAATATATCTTATAGTAGCAAAGTCGCTTAGAGAAATCAGAATCTTTTTAATTATGAGATCTAACAATAGGTACCCCACATGCATATGTGAATTGTTTTTTATTTTCATCCCTCGGTTACATGTGTGGCAACTATGGCGAGTGCCACTCCTAATATTTTTTTTGTACATTTCTTTTCACCATTGTTTAGTGGTGCAGAGAATCCACCTTTCCAATTTTCATCAATATAAAATAGTCTCCAAGCCAAATGGCTGTGTAATATCAGGACGGACGGACAACCGGACATGAAAAAAAAACGGAACCTTTATAAGTATGTACCTACTTATAAAGGTTCAGTTTTTTCCATTTGGCTACGGAACTCTAAAAAACACATTATCAACACATGACTCTAACTCTAAAAAACACATTACCAACACAAGACTATAAAACTGTTTTAATGAGTCGTTTTAACGTGGACCACATGTTCAAATACATGAATCACGACTCATTAACTACAATATTAATTTCTTTCACAAATATCTATCGCCAGTGCGACAGTTTGCATTACACATTATACAAAGAGAGCGTGCAATTCACCTGATTTACGTATATGATACACGTCTGCGGACCGAGATTCGTTGTTCGCCTCATCATAATACTCGTTCAATAAACTGTCGTAATCATATAGTGTTTCGTTTTCTTCTTTTATACCTCTTTTATTGCTGCTGATTGTAGTAGGTAGCTAGAATTCATATAAAGAAATCCTAACTACGTATACATATATACTATCCTACTTAATATTATAAACACGAAAGTTTTTGAGGATGGATGTACGGATGTTTGTTACTCTTTCACGCAAAAACTACTGAACGGATTTGGATGAAATTTGGCACATAGATAGTTTATAACCTGAATTAAAACATAGGATATTTTTATCCCGATATTCCCACGGGATCGAGACTTATGCGGGTGAAACCGCGGGGCGCAGCTAGTATCTTTATATATTATAGCCTATGTTACTCAGTGGTGATAAATTTGCTTTGTGCTGGTGAAATAATTTTTAAAATCGGTTCATTCGTTTTTGAGTTTATTCATTACAAAAAAACAAACACACATACAAAAAATTAAAAAAATAATTCTCTTTATAACATTAGTTTAGATATTCTGTGCTATAACATATTTCAGCCGCTCTTTGTGAAATAGAGCGCCTAGTTCTACGCATACTTGCCACATGCGGTCATTGATGCCAAGCAAATATCTGAGCACACAAAATACAAAGACTGAATAATATTTATTGTTCAAAAACATCATTTGGGTGCAGTTGATTGTTGAAACTATCGTAACTAATGTTATAAATGCGAAAGTGACTTTGTTTGTTTGATACGCTTTCACGCTAAAACGACTGAACGGATTTGGATGAAATTTGGCACATGGACCATGACCCGAAGAAGGGCATGGGCTACTTTTCATCCTGGATGGCAGACGAAGTAGCGGGCAACAGCTGCATCCTAACTAATATTATAAATGCTAAACCGAGTGAACGAATTTGGATCAGATTGGTTAGGACATAGGAAAAATTTTATCCCGATATTCCCTCGGGCTCGAGCCTTATGCGGATGAAACCCGGGGCGCAGCTAGTAGTAAATAAAATAATCTGTTGATACACGGGAAAAATAAATAGGTATATTGACTCTACGGTTGGACCTTACATATTATCCTAGAATCGTCACTTTTACAATTCAAATTCGAAATTCAAAAGTCATTTATTCAAACTTGGCTGAGAATCAACACTTTTCGAACTATGTTTTCGAACGTCAAAATTACATAGGACAGTCCCCCAAAACGCCTAGAATCCCTATTTGTGTGTAATAAATAAAATAACAGAATGTATTGCTCACCGGTCCAATAAACGTGGTTATAACAGAATTAGATTGGCCGTTCACAACTATCATAGGCAGAATTTCGAACGGCTGTGGCACATATTTCGGCAACATTGTCGGGACTCGAGAATTTGCCTTTCTCGCCATCCTAAAAATATAAATTAATTTTTAATATTTAAATTCTATAAAGGCCCAAAATATATGTTTTTCGAAACCTTGGGACTTGGGGAGTGACATATTATGGACCATTATCAACAAGTACCAGGTACTTAGCAAAGTAGAAAATGGTCCACAAATCTACAGTCTGTTGAATGGCATTGCACCATACATGACATGCGCCAACAACATCCAAACACAAGCGCATTAGCTAAGAGGTATCTCACAAAGTCACGTGTCGTCGCCTTAGAGTGAAAAGCTCGGGAATGCAACTTTGACTTTTTATTTTATTACATTTTTGGAAAAAAAAACCTCGCAGTACACGCAGTTTTGTGGCCGCATCTATATTGCCACATGCGACCTACGCATCATACTAACGTCACGCAAAAATCCTGCATCGCGTAAGCAGATTTTACCGCGCGATCAGCATATAATATACATTCCCAGTTGCCCACCGGTTTTTCGCATATATGAGGTTTTCACTCGTAAGAAGACGATATGTTTATTAAGACCAGTTACTCTAAAGACAATTTCCACGCAAGCTCCGCCGCCATGCACCCCGCCACTCCGATATGTGCTAAACGCTAACTCGTTAGTAATAAAGTTGGATATTGCTTGCGATCCTTTGATCGTGTTCGAACACGGAACTAAATGGCGTAAGTCTGAATTCTTATTTAGTTAAAGTGATAATTGATCTAGAGAAAAAATATAAAAACTATATTTTTTTTACTGTGAATACTTATTTAAAAAATAAAAGGCGAGTAATCTTGATTTTATTAAAATAATCTTAAAAAAAGACATGATTTTCGAATAAAATTAATCGAGCGAAAATTTTACTTAACTGCATGGAATGGAAAAGTTCCATTTTGATTGTATCCGTGATTGTTTGCATGAGGTTTTCTCTCCCATGAATCACGTTTAGTGCAAATAAATGTATTTTTTACTACTGAGCATGAGGTCCTGGGTTCGGTCGAGCAAGTGTTTTTGGGTTGTCCTATTAGGAATTTCTCAGTAGCAGCCCGGAGTCTGGATTTGTGCTCTGTTGATGGCAACAGGCTCGCCCCCTATTACATGGGACTTATTTAAATATAACTGACTAACCGCAATGTGGGTATACCTACTACCGGTACACCTCTGCCTAACCCATCAGAGCTACAAGGCGTGAACTTATGTAAAGTATTTTCTTTATTTCTTTCTTTCTTTACATTTAGCTCGTCCCGAAACGAGGAAAGAATCCCAACTCCAGTCCGCTACTAGACTAGGCCTGTCCTAAATTGCGGCACAACACCCGGATTCCGCCAGTCCCCTCCCATACTCTTTGGCTGTTTTTTACGTCGTCAGTCTATCTGGCTGGGGTAAGAGACGGAAGAATATAAACAAAATACTCATACTCATTCAGTTCTCTAAACTTCTCTTTCTCATCTTCTATCTTAAACTCTTTCAACTCCTTTTGTTGGATCATCTCATAGTCCTCATCAGTTATGATGAGGTCCACTTTATAATCAGCGTCATCTTTCAACAGGACGTTGAACGTGTCTTGGATGACGAAACCGTTTGCATTTATAATGTTGCTTATACATAGAGTTACGAACAAATACATTTACTTATTATTCTATGACTATGTTTCGTATTAAATTTATAAGTTCTTGACATCTGCCTTGTCAGCTTTGTCATGGCAACTATATATTTTTAAATCAGTGTCTATAATCCTCGAGGTTGTCTATGCTGCCATAAACATAAATTTTATGTAAAGTTTATTTCCACCAAGTAAACCATAATTTTAAAAACATTATCCTGTTTAACGATTTTATTTTCCTGCTTATTTTTAAGTATTTCGTATATTCATTGTTTCAGATGTTCGACTTAGCGGACTCCGAAATAGCTACGGAAGTAACATTTACGGAGCAACTTCGAAATCTAATAGCTAAGATTAAAAACATTATTTATTATAGAGATGACACTCGCTACCCAACCAAAGAACTATCAGCTTTATCTGTCGTATCGACGGAGGTTATGGGCCTCGTTGAAGGATTTCTGGCTTCAAATAGGGCCCCAAATTCCTTCGACATTATAGAACTCGGTGCTCGGCATCCACACTTGCAACTGTATAATCATCAAAACGCCCCTTTCATCAATGCTGTCGACATATTACTAAGCAG
Organism: Agrochola lota; assembly: GCA_947364205.1. Taxonomy (NCBI): domain Eukaryota; kingdom Metazoa; phylum Arthropoda; class Insecta; order Lepidoptera; family Noctuidae; genus Agrochola; species Agrochola lota. Next base: position 8,897,073 of record OX376235.1, on the reverse strand, counting down.
TGGCCTAAATAGAGAAATCACGTATGGCCTAATAAATGTAGTAGAGAGAAAACTAGCTGAAGTACGAAGCTGCACTGATATAGCGGCGGTCAAGAAAACGAACTACATACGCTTCGTAGAAGACATTGCAAGCGTTACATTCGAAATTTTCGGGAACACTGAAAAGTCCTTTAATTTCATCGACAATATTTGTGGATTGATAACAGATTGTCGAATACCTATAAAGCATAAAGAGTTCTGTAAACTTAACCAGTTATCTAAGGAATTAAGACAGTCTTGTGAAGATTTGATTGATATAGTGACACCGAATGAGTCCTTCGAGCTAGATCCAAACTTATTACAGAAATACCATCAGATTTATATGAATGTTGTCGCTTCATCTGATAAAGACTTGTGCAACATCTGCGAGGTGTCTCGCCAAGGGAGCAAGAAAGCAAGAATACCGTATCTGCGAATGTGTTACATGTATTGTAAGACCGTATCTCAGTTAGAACAAGAAGATAACCGATCTGTGGACAGTGGTTCCGACCAGCCTTACTTCTCGGTGCTCGACCGCCAGCTCCATGACATATTCGGCAATATGATCAACAATAAGGAGATTCCCGTAACTAACTTGGAGCCTATATGTAAAAAGCTAAATGTAAATCTTATACCGAAACTAATCCTGAACTTTTGTCCGTCCATCACGTTAGCTGGACCGCCAAAAGAGGCAAGCGAAGTGAATTTCAATACCCTGCTTCATGTGGTCTATGACTTTAAAAACCCGGAAGAAAATTTGTTTCTGGATCCCGTTACCAACTTCGCTCCTTTACCACGCTCACCTGACCCGCAGTGCCTTACATACATAGTTCTACATAACTGGGTCTTAGCGCACATTATAAAGAAAATCCATACGTCACCGAACGAAAACAGCTTACAACAAAGTATGGACGCTCGTACGAAATGCTTGAATAATTACATGGAGTTGGATAGATTCAACTGCACGAAACATTTGTTTGGTAACAACAAGTATTTAGCATCCCTCCACACGACTGTTGACTTGGACAAGCTGTTCTTGTTCATGCCGCAACTGATTGAATCTGGGAAGATTCTGAAATGTCTGAACATTATAGACTCCTTGTCAGAACGACAGTTAATGTGCAGTGCCAATTTGTCCAATTTGAGGGACTTGATCCTGTTTAAACTGGCAACAAATCCGAAAATTCCCAGCAACTGGAAGTATTGCCAGTACCTGAAATGTCCTGAGTTGAAAGTGGACCTTATTTTGAACAACTTGAGCGTTTGGCCCGCGGATGGTGCTTTAGAAGTCTTGGATTATCTCCGTTTTCTGCTGAACCAAGATCTTTTAGATGACGGATTATATGAGCGATGTTCTGATTGGATAGTCAAAATACCTTTGTATGACCAGGTATGGTTTCTGGCTTAATTTATTTCCACATCTTTGTGTATATGTATGTCCTGATTTTGACGTTATCATATTCTTTTTCAGATATCTGCAATAATGGGAACAAATCACTGGTACACCATATACGAACGATCAATCGAAAACCCTGAGAGTGTCATCGAAGTTCTCATGGACAGTCAACAGGTAAAAAATTGCTATAACAAGTCGTAACCTTTTATAAATGTCTCTCTTGCTATATAAAATATTCTCTTTTAGTTTAAGTTATGTTTGGAGTGGGCCGACGCGCATGAGGTGTCCGAAAACATGAAGAATTTGATTGTAATGAACCTTTTAAGGCAAATGTTCGAATATACGAATCAAGCGACACCCGAACTGGTCCATCAACTTCTTCTAAGACTCCCAACATCCCAGGCCATGGACCTCATACAAGATGAGATGTCCAAAGTGCGGAACGTAGAAATTCTCCAAGTTTGCGTCGACTTCATAACAGAAAACTCTTTCGACTGGAAGTCTTTCGAAAACATCAAAATAGGACTACAAATAATGCTCGAAATAGATCCGAACTGGCGTCATCTGTTTTGGGATCTAATTGAAAGTCCTTTGATTATGATTGAGCAGTTCCTAATGAACGCGAAATTGGATGTCCTCGCAAATATCATAAATAAGATCTCACCAAGTCTGAAAAAAGATCAGAGCGGCGACAACCTCTATTACAATATAAAGTCGATCGAAAGCTTAGTTATATCTCGAAATGCTGTAGATGCCTTACTGAGATTTTATGCCGAAAAGGCTTTAGATATGAAGAATCCCCGGAACGTGTGCCCAGCTCCACCAAAACCTTCAGACGACTCATTACTGCAATCTATAGACTCTATAAACATTGAGGCTGCCAACATGCCATTCGTAATGCCTGAGCAAGTGCCGAACAAAGAGCAGTGGGCCGAAGACTACTCAACAGACCGGTGTATGCTGTGTCATACTTCTATGTTCTCTATGATCATTCGCAGACATCACTGCCGACGGTGCGGGCGGTTAGTCTGCCACGCCTGTTCCCGCCATAGAATGCATGTTCCCACATATCCTAGCGGTGTCAAATTCAGAGTGTGTGACGACTGCTACACACAAACGATGAATAAAAAAGCCCATTCTGAGCATGATATGATGATGAGCAGTAACTCTGATTCAGCTGGCAGTGGCGTGACATGTATGGACTGGTGTTTGTCCACCAATGCTAATAGAAACGATGCGGTTAGGACGGAGTTTAGTTACGAGTTCACGCCCAATGTGACGCTGTGTCTGTCTGTTATGAAGATGCATTCTATTAATTTGGATTATCCGAGGTGAGTTGCTGTATCTATTAACTAGGGATTATGATAGTTTTAACTCATCCTCTCGAAATTCCAGAATGTCAACATCTCGCTTTTGACTGAGAAATCAGAATCTCAGATAAGTACATTCATTGCCACTTACTCAACTATCTACTTTTGCTTTATGTGTTTTGGTGTGGCTTGTGGTTTAAGTTGATTTTTGAGAAACCAGGTGTAATACAAAGGTCCTAAAAATATTTGTTTACAATGGAACTTGAACTTTTTCACGTAGGACATTGAGTTTGAGTTCCCAATGCACATGAAAATTATCTGAGATTCTAAATTCAAACTAAGAAATTTTCTTGTATAACTTTGTATCGCTTTAGATTTTAAGCAACAACTACTAAACATGTTGTATCTATTTTACAGGTTCCTCTTAGACCGCAGTGATGAGGTAGCCCGCGAGTTATCACACGGTGGTGACGCGCGGCTTCTAGTTCGCGCTCGACGCTCCTTACTGCTCGCCGCTGCAGAGCTATACTCCAGGACACCACAAGATTCTGCGTAAGTATACTACGTAATTTCTGAAAAGAATATATCTTTCTACATATTTTTTTATATTTATTGTTACAGTGTTTCGGATTTCTTTTTTTGTCGCTTTTGGTGCTTGCCATTGATCATTTTTAATGTAGCATATAGTTCTTGGCAAATACAGTGTTATAAAATGTGAATATGAAATAAGTTGTATGTTTTAACAGGTTTTAACTTGTTGTTTTTAAAGTTCAAGCAGTTTTATTATCAATAAATTTTCAATGTCCGACCGGGGTATAACATGGTTTTTCGAAACATATCACTTTAGCGAAAACGTAGTACCGGTGACCCTCCTGGAGGGTCCACTAGCCTAGCAATATGTATGGCCGCATGGCATATGAGCATCAGAAAAGTGGGTGCACTCGAAATAGACGAGCGATGTCAATAACAAGATTTTTTTTAAAACCCTTTTGTTCATGTACCACGTTTGTGCTATACTGGCGTAGAGCCAAACAGTCAATACACTGTTGAAATATATTCTTCATGTTGTGATATTTGAAGCCATTTTTCGGCCGTATTTTCACAGCAACGCAGGTGGTCGCGTGGTGGTAGCAGAGACGGGCGCGCTGCACGCGGCGCGCTGCCTGGCGCACGCGGACGCCATGGCCACGCTCGTCACGCATCAGGCGCAGCACCTCGTGCCGCACCACGGCGCGCATCCCAGTCAGTATACACGCGATACATAAACGATACAGCGCCTGTTTTTACCCTGAAGCCCAATCTTAAAAATTCACCTTTATACAAGGTGAATGAGATTGGACTTGGGCAACGTGACGGTTTTACGAAACCAGTATTTTCATAAATTCCCATTGCACTATTAGGAATTTCTTTTATCATAACATAACACAAATGGGATATATAACACAAAAGGTAGTTGATCGAAATCCTGGTTCTGCTCAGGATTATTATGAAATTGAGTCTTCATTTTGCCATAATCTTCGGATTCTGACAAAATTACATCCTGTTTCCATCGATATATTGCGGCATAGTAAAAAATTATAAAAAATATGTCTCTCTTGCGCCCGAGGTAAGAGATGATGATGAAGCTCATTTACTGCAAATCAGAGCGCATAAATGAACCAATATTCATTCTTTCGGCAGGTCAAATAGTAAGATCACTTCTAGAAGCAGAAAAATGGGAACTAGCACTAGAAATAGCCACAAAATCAGGACTCCCTAGAAACAGCGTACTAGCCGCTTGGGGCAAAGCGTGTTTAAAGGCTGGCTGTTTCAAACAAGCCAGAGAAAAGTTCGCACACTGCTTCAAAAACGCTTTCAACGTATGTGCCGAGGTCACAGAAGATTGTGAATTCGGTAAAGAAGCTTCAGAATCTCAGTTTATCAATAGAAGACTGCATAGTATGAGGTATTCGGAGCGGACTAGTTCTATGTCGAGCGTGCAGTCTGATGGCCGGCCGCGGAGCAACCCACCGCTGCTAAACGAAATTATTAGCATGCTTGAAGATATGAACTATCCTGTTAACCAACAGCTGCTGAGTAAAGCTGAAACTATCAAGGTTAGTTCTCTTAGTTGTTGTAAAGATATAAAAGTAACCTCAAATAATTTTATGGTCCCCTATTTATATTGAACTAGCAGAGCCCCGCGGTTTCAACCAATATCGGGATAAAAAGTATCCTATGTCCTAACTCAGGTCATAATCTACCCATGTGCCAAATTTTATCAAAATCCGTTCTGCCGATATTGCGTGAAAGCGTTACAAACAAACATACCAAAAATCCAATCTTTTCGATTAGTTTAGAATTTTAGATGAAGGGACTGCCTACAACTATTTGTGTATGATTGGACCACTAAATATACTGCGAAGTTTTACTGAGTTATGTTGAATATAAGATGCGGCGGTTTATCTTGAACAGTATTTAGTTACCTTCTTCCTCGCGCCATTTTGCCCATTTCTAATTCTGAAAGTCTTCTTATTCCATAGTTTAATCTCTCGTCAGGTGATTTGATTGACTGTTCCTGTAAAACCAATTCTAACATTAGATTTACTGACTTGATCAGCTTAAAAAAAATCGGGGTGTAGTAATGCTGCTCTGTTTTACCCAGGAACCGTGGTATTGGGGGGCAGAAAGGGCTAAATGCCCCCCTAAAATGAAACGGGGGGCCGCGCCCCTACCAATTTTACTGTTTGGTAAAGAAGGTTTCTCTGTGCTATCCTAAAAGAAAATTTGCCCTACTGTCATGGAATACTTCGTTTTTTGACCAAAGACTTTCCCCCCCCCCCCCCCGTCATGAAGTACTTCGTTTTTGGAAGGAGGTGAAAGAAGTTTGCCCACCACGTCATGGAGTACTTCCCCGGTCCCTGGTTTTACCGACCATTGCTGACCTGCTTTACGGCAAATAATCTTACTACCGTATGACGTTCTAACTTAATTTTCAGTCAACAAACGAGAAACTAACAACAATGAACACCAACAAAAAGAAGATACAACTTAGCGAGCCAGCTTTAAACATAATGCACACTTTAGCAAGCGTAAAAAAGATTAAACAAGGAGACTACAGCGACTTCCAGACCGCAACAGTACAGCCAAAGAAGAGCTTAACGCAAGGTCTTTTACGAAGAAACAATAACCACACCGAACCGAAGATAGACCACCAGCATAAAAGATTAGATCCCTTCTTTTACAAAGAATGCGTGTACTATCTCACGAACTATGGATCTCATACTGCAAACATAGCATTTTTCATGAAACACAGCAACTTGAGTGAAGTAATCAGGTACTGTTATGATAACCTGGTCGATAAGGAAACGTTCACGGATTCTGTGTACATGGAATGTTTGAAAAAGGAGAAGGTGAATGATTTACTGAAGGCCATGACTGATATTGATAGTACGCTGGATATGTGGGCGGTAAGATGGTTAACTATTTATTATTCTATTAATTTCCCCTGCTATAGTTATTTTTCTTCATATTGAACTTCAACTATTCAGCACCCTCATCATCCATGAAAATGGCGCCCATAACGAGTCATATCATTTCACATGCTGCCATCTTGGGTTAGATTAGTTTCGACATCAGCAGTTAAAAACCGACTAAGTACGTGTCAGCCCAATCACAATGAAGGGTTCCGTAGTTGAGATGAATTTATCCCAAGTACAAACTTAACATTGTAGATGAAAAACATTTTCTCCCATACATTCCAACTGCAAATGTAAGTTTTTATGCACAATATTGAGAGATTTACCATGTTATTTTAAGACCATAGACTTATTATAGAGATACTTATTACAGTTTTCCTGTAATGAACCATTGTCTGTATTTTTTTTTCAAAATTTTGGTTCTCAGTAGTTTCGGAGTTAAGGGGTATTTTACGTGTGACGGCTCGCGCGCATAGCCATCGTAAAATAGACTTTAATGCATATGATTTAAAATCATAACTTGAATGACAAGTTATTTGCCGTGTCGGAGCGGTGCTGTTATAATGAGCGCTGGCCTTCAGTCTGATCGCTGTGGCATACTATCAACACGGATGTCTGTAAAGTTGCACTGCCACACTTTTAACACAGGGTAAAACTGAGCATATATTAAGTACAATTTCGTATTACTCTGTCCAGGAATACATAATGCACATCTGCCGCACGCTAGAGATGTCGAAGCGCCTGGAAGCGTTATATGCGGTACAATGCGGGAGTGGGCAACACGCGCGCGCGGCGGCCACGTGCGCGTTACTGTACGCGCGGCCGGCGCCGCACGCCGCGCGCCTGCAGCACGCGCTGCACGCCAGGCAACACCATCTGTCCAACGCGCTGCACCATCTAGCGCACTGCGTGCCTGTGCCTATCAGTAAGAACAAAATCTGCTTCCTTTCGTGTCATTGGAATTTTACTTTTATATTGTTCGAGCCCAGTAGATGTTTACGTTGATTGCGGCATCAGTTGCATTCTTTAGGTTAGCAAAGGTACAAGTGAACAAACACTTAGCGACACTCCAGTGAAGTGGGACATTGTTTGATCATCATTTCGGCCGAAAGACTCACACACGGCGAAGACATTCACTTTGACCGGTTCTGTGCTGCCCGCATCCAGCGGATTCCTGCGGCGTTCACAAGGTCATCGGCCCATCTTGTGGGAGGCCTTCCAACGTTACGTCTTCCGGTACTCGGATGCCACTCCAGAACCGTTCGGCCCCATCGGCCACCTGCTCTGCGAGCAATGTACCCTGCCCATTGCCACTTAAGTTTGGAAATTCTTCGCTCTATGTCGGTTACCTTGGTTCTCCTGGGGATCTCTTCATTTCTGATTCGATCACGTAGGGTAACTCCAAGCACCGTATAAAATAAAGGTGGTCCTTATAGACTCCTAGGGTTCCGAGACCTTTACTGTGAAAGTCATAAAAACCATGTTCATTTCTTCTTGTAATCCATCAATCCATGGCTATGGCTAGATTGGCTAGTATTTCGGCTTGCTGAAACGACACACGCATATAATGTGTTTCCTAGGCAATTTTTATTACGCGTAAGAGTAAAAATCGCTCAATCTCTTTCTTATTTTAGTGATTAGAGCGAGTACCACCCCAACTCACAGTTTTATACAGTTCCTCTAACTAAAGCCTGGTCACACACACCGTATACTCGCTACGAGTGTGCTCCGAATGATACTCACAGAGACAATTCGCTGCCTGCCTGTCACTCAAAGCGAGTCCTTCACGAGAACTCACACCTACCTAATCTGCGTTCGCAATTCATTTGCCAAACATGTAAACAAACACGGTTTTTAGAAAAAAAACAACTGTAATATCTACACATAAGGTTCAGTTTGCGCGATCACTTCATATTTTTTATGACTTTTTCAACAATACTAGTCGGTCTAAAATCAACTTTATTCACACTTCCATAAAGTTGATGTTTGTCAAGTGATGTTTGAATAATTTACATGTTTGGCAAATAAATTGCGCACGCATATTAAATACAGTTTTCGACAATACAGGTGCGCTGAGTGGAATGGTTACTCGCAGCAAGTACCCTGGCACACAAATCGAATTCTCGCGGCGAGTGGGCATTCGCAGAAACTAACATTGAACATGCTCAATAGCGCAATCACAAGATATTTTTTTTATTTTTTCCAGAAACAAGTGACGCACGGTCCTTCCACTTCAACTTGGACAAAGTGACCATAGATAATCTCATGACTTCAATAACTCGACAAATTGAGCTCGCTAAGTTTCTATCATCGTGTGAAGCAAGTGGGAGGCTCACAGAGAAGGTCCTCAATGAGGCGATACCGATACAGAGTGCTCGGAAGGAGTCTGAGGGTACGGATGTAAGACCTCTAACGCTATTTGGGTCTAATACGGACAAAATAAGACTTGTAGCTGTCGTACTGGCTAGTGGACCTACTATCGAAGTGGGGTTCGAATTAGCTATCAAGTAAGTAAATTATTTACGTATGGTCTGTTCCAAAAGTATCTGAAGAAAATGTAAACAAATGAATCAGGACACGTTCCTGTTGATGCCAATTTGTAGTGCCACTTACAAATTGAGTGCTTTGATTCGATTAGTTAAATTAAACCCGAAATTCTAATTTTAAATAACCATCAGATGCGCTGATTTGCTGGATTTGTTTACTCCTCTACCGGTGTTTCTCCTGATAAGGTTTATGCTTTTATATGTATGTATCGTATTCGTTTATTTTTTTCGACTTATCTGTCCTTTATTTTCGAGTTATTTATCATGCATCTGCCATGTTTTGTCTCTGCATCACCCTATGGTTGACAGGTAGAAAATGCATCAGGCATTAAGTCCGCCTTTGTACAGTATTTTTTTTACTGGTGCATAAAATTTTAATTAAAAAAAATGTAAATCAACTACAATTTCATAATCTTATTCAAACGTTGTTGGAAAATGTATGTTAAACCTTCTTAATACAGATGAATGTGTTACTAATTACCTTTATTGAGTGATTGCGTAAGAATTTAAACTGAACACGGTTTGTTTATACTTCCATCAGATACTTTTGGAACAGGCTCTATAGTGTTATCTTAATATTTTAATAATGAATTTAACAAGTCACAATATTGGACCTTTACACTTAGAGCTTTCGAACTCGCGTGTTGGTCATGTTTGTAACTACTTTCGAATTATTTCCAGGATCATAACTGAACATAAGCTGGACTCCATGAACATTTACATCCACGTAGCGAGGTTTCTGGTGCATTCCGATAGATTTATGGAGGTCAAGACGTTGGCCAAATGTATACGGGCTTCAAAAGAAACTGCAGCGAGGTAACAAAACTAATGATTTTTAACTTGCATTTTTATTAACTTCTCAAGTAGTCATTATAAATGTCAGTCATCTCTTAAGTTATAGGTATACACGGTTAATTTTAGCTCGTTCTGGAACGAAAAGCCATAGACTCGATCATCGAACTCGAAACGATTGGGACTATTATTTTCAATAAATTACAATTTAAAAAAAACACGAAAAATCGAATTTATTGTTTTTTTTTTTAAATAGTGAGAACTCGAAGTAACTGCGATCAATGCATATGTGTAACGTATCGACGAACGACAACACTTGCGAACGGTACCCATTGAAAAATCCATTCATCGATCAGACAGCATAAAAACACATAGATAAATAGGTACAGAAATAAAAATACGAAAAGCGAATTCAGACTTTATTTCTAAACCGTAAACGGTATCAAATAGAAAATTCACCAAACTAGGTACAAGGTAAGTAGGTACGCAGTTTACTAAAATTATTCTGAGAAGTGTCCGACCGGACTTCAAAAGGATGCACAACCGAATTCCGCGGTTAAGTGTATAAAAATAAGGTCTTAATTCGGTCCAATATTTTCATAGAAAAGGGCACCACCATCTTATAATGAACTCTATTCGACAGATAAAACGATTCATTTTTTCTGTTTACATTGCCTGCCTTTGTAGAAGCCGCGTAGCTACTCGCAAGCAAGCATTGTCGTATAAAAATTGGTTTAGGCAGTATTATTTTTATTTATCATAAATATGGTAGGTAGGTATGCTTATTAAGTACTTATTAGCTCGATTGGTCGACACTCGATTCAAGGCCTTAAATACAACTCCCAAGCATACTCGTCGTGTCTAGTTGAAAAGGTACGAGTACTAGTGATTTCGTGATGCGAGAGTGGTGAATGAAATTTCAATTAGTTTCTCTCGTTTACGAAGAGATGTGATAGTGGTAAACACCGTGCTTTGCTTCCGATACAAACGAGAGATAACGGAGGTGAATGAACTTGCACCAACCTATCGTACCAGAAATGAAATACCTACTTGCAGGTACTTACTTGCAGCCGGACTCGCACACGCACAGCTGTGCCGCGCTACGTCATCACCGAGCGGATCGCGTACGATCTTGCGTTTATGAATGAAATAGTGGAAGCGCTACTAAGATTTAACTCGAATGACAGAATAAAAGTGATAAATTTCTAACTTCTATATTAGATGTCTTAAAAAAACAATAACAATGCTAATAGAACCTATTAATCGTCTGGAGTCACTGTGTTTTGGCTCCAGAACGATTTAAAAATAATCGTGTATAATCGACCCTATTCAGTTGGTGCCATAAAAATATGAAGGATGATAGTTTTTCGCACTTGCCGGGTTCGATTACCAGTAAATACGTATGACTTCACATATATTATTGTGCATTTATAATATCTTTTAAAAATAAAGGAATGCTTCTTTAAAGTAAAATTTACAAACATCAAAATATTTAGGGTAGACTATTCAAGGCGCGTAAATGCAAAGGTGGAGGTAACACAGACACCTATAGTCTGTGCTGCATTATCTTGCGAATGGCTTAAAGCAGTAACAGTTCGTCCGAACCGAACTGCAACACAGCGGTTTGTAGTGCAGCTGCATTTGTTTGTATGAGGCTGCGTTTCCACCAGAGTTGAGCGATGGTGCGAAACTGACCAATAACATCGCTAGCTTAGCTCAAGCTATGGCAGTGAAGCGATTTTATTGGTTAGTTTCACACACTTCCCTCGCTACGCATCCTCGCTCATCTCTGATAGAAACGCAGCCTTAGGCAATGAAAAGGCGAATTCAACGCAGACACCCATAGTATTATTTCCGTCAGATTATAAACTGTCTAAAATTGTGAACTGGGTGAAATGGGTTAGGTTAGAACTGACCAATCGCGCGCGTCTGCAGCTGTATTGCAGTCGTTTTTGTTAAAACAATATCTTTCGGAGAAGATCTCATTGCAGACAGTTTTCAAATCTTTGTGGTGTAATCGTGTTTGTAATACTTTATTCATACGAACGCGGCTGCGTTACAGAATAGCTACTGTCTGTGTCGCATCCACCTTTGTATTTACGCACCCAGGGCTTAGTTCTTTGCTAATTACTTGCTTTATATACGTATGTTCTAGTTTAATGAGTGATCAAGTATTGGAGTCTGGTGTAAGCGCAGTTGTGGCTCGCTGCGAGTCTCGAGGGCAGCTGTATGATGAGCAAGCAGAGATCCTTATTGCAGACATACACAGCGTTACTATAAAGGTTAGATAACAACGTGGACTATGACCCTTCTCTGATAAGTAGTTCATCAGACTGTTTAATAATAAATTAAATGTTGATACTGGCTTAATATGTGGGTCACCTGCTTCGAGTCGCTATTAAATGCTCAGACCAAATAAAAATCCAAAACGAAAAAGCATGCCAAAACTACACCGCCGCTGTGCATACACGCTCACACGCACACATTTACAACATTTTACAATGACACTACAATCACACTACACCACACATTGCACACATGTTTACGAAACTGACTTCACTTCACTGTTGACAGCACTCTGTCTTGGTTTTTTACTTGGTCTGAGATTATATGGCATTAAAACATAACGACACGAAATGTGGGTGTACAGTACAGTCACGAGCGCTTATATGTATCCAGTTAGCAAAATTCAAAAGCGATTTTCTCATGGAATAACGATTGCAACGTTGAGATATGACCTACTTCATATTAGTGTGGGTTCCGAAATACACAGTAGGAGCAAGTCACTTTTAAAAGTTGGTAAGTGTATACATATTAGTGCTCGTGACTGGTACACCCCTCTGCCTAACCCTGTGGGGAACGCAGGCGTGATGATGTTATGTTGTGTTGTATGTACTATCAACGAAGTTCATATCCAACCAGTTTCAAAACAAAATCCCGTGAACACGATGACCACATTTGTTACCGGCCCGGTTCTATAGCCGCCGAGCGCTGCAAGCAAGAATAGTCCTTACGGTGGTTAGATATGAACTTCTCCGATGGTACTTAAGTCGCGTTTTCCGACTCCCCCTTTTTAACGTATTCCTAAAATAAGTCATCTTTTCCCAGATATCCTGCTACCTGGTATGTCGAAACGTAAGTAGCGCTTACATTCTCGCCGCGCGCAACGACCGAACGAACGACCTCCGTCGAGTGTTACAAGAGGCCGAGCGACTCGGCAACGACCAAGTCAGGAACGCCTGCCTCAAACGACTCACTTCGAAAAACGTACTATAAAGGCTAACGTAGATCGAGGCGAGCTGCGCCGCAACGCTACGCATTGCAAAAATCCTTCATCACTTTTGTACATTTTCTATGAACCAACGCACACTACAGGCGGGCCGCACCGCACTTTTTTGTATTAAAATGCGTTGCGCTGCGGCCCGTTATGGCTTTGTGCGGTAGGCTTAAAAAGGAACTGTTATTTATCGTAAAACGGGGTAAATATGGATACACGGATAGATGGGGCCAAATTGGTAAGGGACTGTTGAGAGTTGTTGTTGGCAACAAACTATATTAACTATGACTGAAATCCCTTTCCCAGGTTTACACCTATTCAGGGGTGAATCCCTGAATTCATTCACCCCATTTTATTAGTCTAAAGAAGAATTGAAATGTAAATATAATAATTGGGTATTCAATTTAGGTGCTTATATTATATAAGAAGCCATGTATAATGTAGCATACGGGAATTAAATTAATTGACCTAAGGTCACAATGCAGTTTGCCTAAAAATTAAAAATATCAATCTTGCAGTTGAACTAGATTATATTCGTGTCTTTTTTACATTTAAAATATGGCGTAAAAATATCTGTAAAAAAAACGCTTCAGTCCTATTTTAATAATTCATAAACTCGGTCATGACTGAATGCCCTTATTTTTCGAATGTGATACTATGACAGTTTGTAAAAATATATATAAAATTCATCATATTTTGTTTTCAATCACAACTACCAACATTTATAATTTGTAACCAGTATTATTTCTGATGAGGGTGTTCATTAAATTGAATAAATTATAATTTAATAAACTCATTTATAAAATAAAAATTGTAATATATTTTGATATAAAGTGATATGACTATAAGTAATCACCATGTTTAAAAAATTCAGATATTATTTTGATTGTATTAATTACAAATGTATTGGTCTCATATTGTGATATCATTGTAATTGTTAACTCATAATCTTGAACTCATGTTATTCTATATAAATAAAGTTTTCTATGATTATTGTTTGAATGTTCAATGTTATTCTCGAGAAAATTGCATTTTTTTTTAATTTACATACGTAAGCTCGCGCCTTCTTTCCATGGGGGTGGGTAGTAACTACAGAACCTCACCTGCTACAATGCTTACATACTCTTCTTGCTTTATGTTCATACATCTGGTCATACACGCATGCCTGGTTGCAAGCACTACTCGCCTTACCTTTCTGAAGAACATCATCAGCGTTACCACTCACATCTGCCTAATAAACACCTTTTTTTCCTCACCTTTAGTTGATCTCCTCAACATAACCAAACCCTTTAAGCATACTCTTTCATAATTTAATCTCACTCCTCACCCATGATTAAATAATACAAATACACTGCTGATAAAACTTTATTGGGAGAATATAACATAAAGTATGAATAATATAAAAATCAGGTGCATTGGACAGATGGTCAATGACTGCGTCTGCATCACTAGCAACTGCAGGCAAGACTCCAACTCTTCAGATCTCACAGAGAGAGAAGAGCACACTTCAATGGACCTCATCCTACCGGCTAGGATATCACGGTGGTGTATTAAATAGCAAAGTTCACATTTTGTTCATAACACTATATTGCGCACTTTATTTTCAGTCTTGACACATTGTCTGCTTCAAAGCATGATTACTGTGTAGCCATCGCTTTTTTCTTCGGTTTTTTCAAACGTTTTAATCCATTTACGCTTGTTTTTAGTAAATTGGAATAAGCAGTACTGAATGTCTCCACATCTCGTTGCTCTACAACTGTTGATATTTTTTTACTCTTTGATTGTGCCCGTACCAAACATTTGTATTCTGGATTTTTCACTACCGGCTTTCCATCACGCCGTTCCGGTTTAGTACGACCATCATCTGAGACAAAAATAATATATGTTATTAGTTAATACAGTATTACAAGCAATACAAACTCAATCTTCCCTTAATTAAACTTACATCTTTTCATAGTCATAGTAACTGATCCCGCAGTACGTGCTTTTTGAAACAACTTTGTCAGCTCTACAAGAAACTGAAAACAAGAATTGCTTTAGAAATAATAGAAATATGGGAGTAAAATTTTTGTTGCACCTAATGAATGTTGCTTACCTCATCATTACCCAGTAAAACCATGTTTTTAGTTGATATTTAATATTTGTATATGTTACGTTAATTAGTTTTATAATTATTGTGCACTATCTTCGGTACAAGTTGCACATTTTACGAATAAATTATTCGAACCATTCCATTCGCACAATAGCCGTACGGGACACGTTGACAAGACAGTAATGACATTTCAGTTTTAATGTTGCCACTTTGTAATACCTACTAAAGATTTTTTTCATTATTGTCATTGCCAAGTCATTGGCATTATTCGACTAATCTACTATTGCAGAATTTCTAGATGAAATCACGAAACATGCTAAGGAATCATCAAAACATAGCATAGGCAGTGAGGCAGTAAGGTGGACCTGGCTCTTGAAACCTGTCAGGGACTCTCAATGGAATGAGGTGGCAATTTTAGCAAGCAAACAGCCGTATGAAAGATTGAGAAACATGATTACACACATGCGTTGTGTGTGCCATGAATGAATACATGCGTTGTTTTAACAACTGGCATGAGTTATTGCCAGCGACTGCATGAGCTATTTCTATTCCACGTTCTTCGCTTTGTTTCTTGCTTCAGGTTCATTACGAGTCACGAGCAGATACTTATTATTTGGTAAAACTTAATAGTTACGGGGAGGTTCTAGTTGAAGCCATTATGTTTTCAGAATGCAAGAGAGATAGTTCAGGTGGTTTGATGCATGCGGCCATGCGCTATTGCCAGCGAACTTGAGGGGTGCGTCTGGGTACAATTTGGTGTAACTGTGCATTGCGTCTAGTAGTGCAAGTTCAAAACGTAGGTAGGTATGTTGAAAGCGCACGAGCATAGCTACAGCAATTTAAAAAATTTACACCGCTTCTTTTTTCACCGCAGTTAAATATAATATGCCATAAAATATCTAGGTATTAATATTCCATTGTGTGGAAATATCGGAGCAGACCTATATCAGGTAGAAAATTGGAAATGGCTAATTTTAATTTTAGGTCATTTTAATTTATAAGTAGGTACTAAGTAAAGACCATGTAATAAAATAATACTTTGAAGATGACGAGATAACAAGAGCCAACACTAAAAATACAAATATTTATGTAGGTAGGTACCTACTTAGGAATCGCTGAAGCTTTTATGTACATAACATTGCATGAGCACTGGAGGTCAACAGACTGGACTACCTACTTAAAGGGTATGATATTTTTTCCTGTCTCAGCTACATTATTTTATTAAATGAAAGTTTCTCGTTAAATACCTACAGTAGCTATATAAATAGCTAGACAATCTTGTACTTATATATCTTTAAGTAAGGTATTCTTCTCAAATAAATAGCCAAAATATAATGAACACATTTGCTATAGGTAGGTACTTACCTAAGTTGAAACAAAAGAATACCTACAATATTTCATAGGTTATCGTATCGTATCGTGTCTGTGTATCGTATCGTCGAGAGCCGCAGACGACACTTTTGACACTACACTACACACACAATAAGTCAATATCATATTTTTTATACTTACATACAAGTTATTCACGCTCATATAGTATTATTGCAGCGCGCGGCCTCGATAGTCGACGCGACGGCAGTTTGTCCTTCAGTCAGTCTAAACTTTGCGTGTCAAACGGAATATCACGTTTATCGTTACTTTTGCTCTTCAAAAATGTCCAATCACGGTAAGAAATTACAATAATTACAAATTATTTTGATAACAAAGTGCAGTTAAAAAGCTCCGTTGATTTACATTCATTTGTTAGCGATCTTCTTTCAATAAATTGTATATCTATACATATTTAACCATATCCATCATCCAATGAAGGCAATAACAGCTCCAAAAATAATAAATATGCTATTTGCAGAATCGACCATTACCTACAACAACATTATAGTCGGTAAGCGATCGAAAATTTTCGTCAATTCAACCGGTCATATCGATGTCAATAAGCAATTTTATAAGCACTTGTAAACATGAAATAAAAGTAAACATAACATTACATGTAAAACTATTGATGAAAATACCTACCTACATCGACAAAATGATGCATAGAAAAAGAAAATAACAGTTTTTTATAAATACACTCTTTAAAACGCCTAAAAATAAATTTCTAAGAGGCTTTCTAATAAAATATCGTGCTATCTACTGTTGACACTTTATAAAGATCATACCTGCCTACTCTTTTCACCTTGCTATATGTTTGTGTTTTATGACATGAGCGTTTGAAAACATACCTATTCAGACGTGCAATCATATTATTCAGATGTGCATTAGGTGAGCGTATTATCAGGGTTACTTAATAAAAAAGATTAAGGGCACCTAGGTAGGTAGGTAAAGACTTACTTTGAATAACGTTATATATAGGTACATGACTGTCTGTGTAGTTTACCAATAATAGCTCATCATTATCCAGCCCCTATCCCAATTTAGGTATTATTCGTAAACTTCGCAGTTACGTTTACGTAATTTATTGAGACAGTTTTTAAAGAACCATTCACTAGAGGGCACTGAGGGGCACTCACACACTGTGAATTGGTTTGATGATATCAATTGAGGCGAGACTCGTCTTGTTCTCTGAGCAAATTATATTGTATGTTTATTATTGACCTCGTTTTATTTAAGAGCGTGAAAGAGGATGGATGTAAGAGTAAATAAGGGGAGACCATGAATGCGTGAAAGATGACTAGAAAAGGTTGAATATGGAAGTAACAACTGATAGATATTAGCTGAAGAACAAGACTGCGCTGAGCTGACCTTAAATAAATTGAGGCCATGAGAGCCAGAGTGGCCTAATGCTTTAAACAAGAGTTTTCAGTAGCAGGGAAAAAACACAAGCCAAGATTTAAAAAAATTTTAACTTTAAAAATTTAAATTCTAAAAATTATTCTTTGGTGCTCAAATCTCTTAGTATCTAATATTTTTTATCTTTTAGGAATCATATGAACCCTAGGCACCATTATATTTTTTTTTTTGTTAGATAGGCCACTTTGGCATCTGGGTTTTAAGATTTATTGAAAAAAAATAGCAGTTAGTCTAAAGTATTTATTATAATAAAAGTATCCATACATTAATAAACCTTCCTTTCATGCATCAATCGCTATCTATTTCTTCATCTTCCACATGCAAATCATTCCTTATTGAAGCATTGTCCTTAATATTAGTATAATAGTCATGATGCACCGGGGGAATGTATTGGAGAAGTTCCACCAAATCCTTTTTTTTTTCCACACTTATTTGTTTTCCCACTGGATACAAAAGATCAAGCTGTAAATTAGCTAAAGCAATAGAATTTCTTTTCTTCAAGTCCACGTTTTCAAACAGGACCTCAGCATTATTTGAATATTTAAAAAATATGGTGAATGGGTGGTTTTTGTGATAAAGGAGCCACTGAATACTTAGCCACTTTACTTTTGATTTTTCTGCAGTGACTTTTCGATTGGTAATATTATTTTCCAGTTTTTTAGTTGAATAGAAATCTTCTTTGGTCATTTTTATAATTTTAAAGGGATTTTTCTTTCTTGCAGCCTTTATAACTTCCATCCAATCATCAGGTATGAAAATATTCTTAAAATATTTTTTCTTTTTTTCTATCAATCCAAAGTCCTGGTCACACGCCAAATAAGAATGACCACTGACAAAAAATTTATGGTCTATATTTTCCACAACATAGTCTGGATGACTAGTGATATATTGACAAAGAGTGGCCATTTTTATATTCCGGTTCTGGCCCCCGCATTGGTCAGAATATAAAATTAACTTCTTGGTTTTAACATTTTCTTTAATATATCTCAGTAAACAAGATCCTACTTCTTGTGGCCCTCTCGAGGCCACTGTTTCATCCCATACACACATAGTTGCGTTGTCATTTGCAGCATCATGTATGCCTAGTACATACGTCCACAGCTGCCTTTTATAATAACACACACCCGTTGACACTACTGGAGTAGGCAATGTTTTCATTAGGTCGAATACAATGACAGTGACATTTGAGTCTTCTTTAGCTAGGTTTTTATCTTTCTTGTAATTATCTTTAGCAGAGTCAGCTTTTGAGAGGTGTATCTTTTTTTGTAACTCAAGCTGGTCCTTTTCTTCTTGTGAATGAGCTGCATCTATCTTAATCTTCAAATTGTCACATTTCTTGCATGAATCGGATATAGATGCATGGAATGATAAATTAAATTGTTCATTAAAAAAATTCCGGAACATAAAATCTGATACCTTTTCTGACTCTGAAGTATCATCACAGTACATGGAATACATTTTTGGCAAGCTTAGATCTGGAGCTAAGAATCTTCTGTTCATACTCTTGTGTAGTGTGTAGTGTGATTCATACTTAGGGAATTTATCAATAAATGTTTTTACTTTTTGAACCTTTTCTTCATTTGTCTTATTGACAGGAACATGCTTTCCCCTTTTATCAATAGGTGGTGTAGGAATGGACAATTTCGTTTTTAAAACTCTGGTTATTCTTCCATCAGATACTGCAAATACTTTCTTAAAGAATTCTTTACATACCGTAGTAGACAATCCATTGGAATTTGGAACAGTATATACCCGGGTATTGGAGCGTCTAGACTCAGTTTGTCGGCGATCAATGAGAAAAGAACATCTTTTTTTAGGTAACACTTTTACCAAGGAAAATAGGTAAGATGACTGCAAACTAAAACTTTCCATGGCATAAAACCTATCGAAAAGTTCTTTTTGCTGTGCAGCACCAACTTTATCGTGGCATTTTAGTCCACATCTACATGGAATATCTGTATTTATACTTTTAGAAAGTACAGTGTTACCTTTTGTATTCACATATTCCTCCCCTCTAGCGCGTTTTGCCTTGCGGATATTCTTTTTCCACTTACTTGGCTGTCGAACTCGCTTTCTTGGCTTCCGTTGCTCTTGATCGTTTTGAGGGCTTCCTGGGTTATTAACGTCATTTGGAGAATGGTTATCTGCTAAAATGTCAAGTAGATCCAAGGCAGTTGGCGATGGCGATCTTGTTGGCAAATACTCAGAGCCTGAATCTTGATACGGATCCTCCTCATCTACACCAAAGATTTCTAAAAGTAAAATAATTTGCTTAGAAAATAGCATAGACTGAGAAAATTAGTTACAACACTCAATCTGACAATTTTTTTAAAATAAAAATCATGTTTGCTTACCTTGCAATGTGTTTTCTACATTACTAGAGGTTCCAGCCTCCATTTTAAGTACCATTCATAGCAATAAAACACCTTCGATCAACAATAAAAACAATCCAAGAAACGCGGCAAATTTTGACAGTTTGGCCTAACATCAAAGTAATGTCAATACAATTAGTATTGCCATAGTGCTAAAATGGCCTAACTCACTTAGGCCAGTAAAGCGCTACCAAACTTTTTAAATTTTTGATAGGCTAAGATGGAATTCTAATGCCATCTATGAAAAAAATGTTGAACTAAATTTATGCCACTGTGGCGCTATGACTTTTACCGTTTAGAGCAGTTTTATCAAATAAAATCAGTATTGAAAAAATGACAGTTAGGCCACTCTGGCTCTCATGGCCTCAATTGAGATTTGGGGCCATGGGCAGAATGCCCATATCTAGGTAGCAGGATGATGATGTAATGGTCCCTATTGTAGGTTAGGTAGGAAATAACCGTCTATTTCTTCTCTCGTATCAGTAGGTACAAACGCCATCAGCTCTGTGGTCGGTCCCTGTTCGCTCAGGATCGTACTAATGACGATAAGCTTTAGGGTCTGCTTGCATCCACCTATTGCGGCACGGCAGGTACGGCAGAAATCAACAGTACCCATATCTTTCATCCAGTTTGACCATTTGATTGGAGATCAGCTGCGGGATACTCAGACAGCTGCTTATACCTTCTATATCGTTTGTTCCAGTTCCATATTACGTGACGGCCTCAGTAACTGCCGCTGGTGTTCTCGGCGGTGCTTACTTAGCGTATCGTACTCTGTCTCAAGACAAGCCGACGAAACTGCCAGAAACATGGGAAAAAGTCGGGGTTCTGAAAATGATCAGTGTGTACCCAATCAAGTCTTGCGCACCTGTTTTACTGAACACAGTTGAATGTACTTATATGGGATTAAGAGATGGATGGCTCCGAGACAGGTTTGTATGGATACTTATCTACATGCATGTATTATAATGTTTATTTATGTGCCCCATATTACTTGACAGTTTTGATTTAATAACCGCAACAGATTCATAAAGTCAACAACGCCTGAGCAATCGGTCCAAAAGGTACCACTTTCTACATCCAGTTTATGTCTCGTTTCTGTAATGACAAGTTATTTTGCTGCTTTGCAGAGTCTTGATGGTAATCGATGACAAGAATAACTTCATAACAGCGAGAGGTTACCCTGAACTTCTAAAAGTATTCCCTACTATTAGAAATTCTGTTCTTACTTTGAAACATGCAAACATGGAAACAATGCACGTAAACCTAGCTGAGGTATGTTATCTAAACTAATACAAAAAGGCAGAATTTTCTTTTTTGGGAGATAGGAGGTTTGGTTTGAACTTTTAAACCGATTACAATTTACAATTCGAATGCCATAGATAGGATAGGATAAATATTGCCATAGTCGATTTCTCCACACAGGCGAAAGTTGCGGTCTTCGTATGATCTACTACCTATCTATATGAATAAAATGCTGTTCGTTAGTAAGCCGCATCACTTGCGAAAGGCTGGACCTACTTATTTGAATATTTTTTGTTTTAAATATTCGTAACTGAGATTTTTATGGGAACAACAATTGGAAAAACTGAACGTCATTTTTACTATTTAGTACGTAGGTACCTATGGGATTTTTGTATGAACCATTGAAATTAGAACAGGACAAAGTCCCAACTAGTTTCTTTCATAATTTTGTTTTAGTAAGTACTTATCTTGTTTGTGAATGATATATCGTATTTATAAATACGATTGGAATTATCAATAATATATACAATGCTATTTAGGGATTGTCAGACGTTGGTTAATAGATATTATATGTTTTTATTATTTAATTTTAGATTGTAGCTCTACAAAAACCTAAAACGGCAATTGTATGGGGTGATCCAGTAAATGTGTATGATTGCGGCTGGGAGGCAAGCGAATGGTTCTCGAGGTAAACAGTTACGGTTTTATGCTTTATCAAAACGTTGTTTATATTTCTGTACGTACATTATTGTGCTATAAGCATTGCCTACTTACGTTTGCGTTATCAACCTCGTTTATATAGCTCATAGTTGATAAAGTTTATCAACATGACTTTTTCCATAAGTACTGTAAATATGTATTATTATTAGGTAACAAGTTACTGTGAATCTGAAATATAACTGCACTCTCCGTACCTACCTACTTAATTTTTTTTTGGCTAGTGGTCTGTCCACTCTTAGGCGTCAGAACACTACAGTAAGTCGCTCAATGCTCAAGCAGTCTGTAATACAGGCCCTTAGAGCGGTTCTGCACTGCATCCCATCAGAATCCGAATTGGGAATGTTCTAAATTCGGACGGACAGAGTTCGGGTTTAGTGCACAACCCCTCATACAAATAGTAGATACCTACTACGGCTACTTCGGACCGACATTTCTCGGATTCTGATCGGATGCAGTACAGATTATGTAATCTAATAAAATATTTTACAGATTGATTGATCGCTCGACCGTCAACTACCGCTTGGTTTATTATGCAGCGGAAAATTGCCGTAAACTGCGTAGTAGCGCTAATAAGATATATAAATTCACGAAGAACGATACGGTAAGTGAGAGTCACATACGATTAGCAGGCACAGGTCGTCATGTTGTCTCTCTTTTTTAGGGTTCCGTACCAGAAGGGTTCCAAACGGAGTGTGTGAGGTTGATACTATTATGTACCTTACAAATCCAAAATTTCGACTTTCTGTGAGCTATACTTTAGAAGATATTATAAATGCGAAACTACAATATTATAAATGCAATATAACTACAATATTATAAATGCGAAAGTGAGTTTGTTTGTTACGCTTTCACGCTAAAACGGCTGAACTGATTTGGATGAAATTCGGCAAACGGGTAGACCATGACCTGGATTAGAACCCATAAAGATTTTATTAGCTTTGGTTACCCAGCTTTTGAGATGTTGGTATTGTTTATAAAGATTCCTGTCAATTAGTGGTATACGAATTTGTGAGGTAGGTTTTTACAAAAAAAAACACTACACAGTGAAAATCAGTTTAATTTCGGAACTCAGTGGCAAAGAATGAAAATACTCGTACATACTAAAGACACCCGACTTTCGAAATTAGAATTTATTTAATAGAAACTAGCTATTAAATAAATTGTGTGGCTAAAGAACAATATCTAAAACAATCTCTCACCCTAAATGCATATACCTCCTCCGGTCCGTCGCGTCGTGGGTTAAAATAAAAATACCGATGCTATTGCGTAATTTAATTAGATCGATAAGAAACGCATTAATTAAAGTGTTTATTTCCTTTTCAGGGTGCTCTCCCCGATGAAACGTCTTTCAACCTCGTCAACGAGGCTTCGGTCGACGACTTGAACACTCGTCTTGCATCGGACAGTCAGGTTACAGAGCGTAATTTCAGACCCAACTTCCTACTAACTGGGGCTCAGGCTTACGACGAAGACAAATGGAAGTTCCTCAAAATCGGCGAAAATATTTTTGAAATCATTAAACCGTGCTTTAGGTGAGGGTTTTCTTAAAATGAAGTGTTTGCTCTTTATTTTTAGTACCTTTAAGCTTTGTTTATTGTGTTTGTGTTACTTTCAGATGCGTGCTGACGACCATCGATCAAGAGACAGGAGTTCGGAGCTCCAAAACTGAACCATTGACGGAATTAAAAAAGTAAATAATGACCCAAACAGCTTTTACCGCATAGCACAGCCGATAGTTTTATTCCCATTCAATCAATGCCCGATTATTCGAATTGACAAAAACACGTTTTTTTTTCTAGATACCGTCAAGCCCTGACCGATGAAGAACGCAAATCGTGTGGAAACTCACCGCGCATGGGACTACAGATGGCGCTGCGCAGTGGACCAGGCGGCAAGATCTCGCTCAATGACCCTATTTACGCGGCATAAAACATTTTTGCTTCACATTTTTTAATCAACGAATCTTGGACATTCCAATTAGGTCCAAATCTCGAAATTTTATATTTTTTTTAAGAATACAAGCATTTATAAATTTAATAAATAAAAGAGGGAATTGTTTGTGAGTTACTTTAGTTACTAATAATTATTGTTAAATGCGTACAATTTGAGCCGCGATTCTTTTATCGTCGTTGTCACTAGCTATTTGTAGGCGGGCGAAGGTTCCTCCGCCCGTACCTTTGGTCAGGTGCTCCGGATTCACCACGACGCAGCCATTTACTTCCTGAAAGACAACGATAATATTACAAGTTTTTGCAGCTTTTATTTTAGTTTTAATCTCTATTGTTTTTTTTTTTTTTAAATAAAATTTTCATCATTGTATTTGAGTCTTTTTTACGAAGACTCCACTTGATGGAACGTGATTTCATCAATTCAAAGAAAAGATGGATGGTTTGTGAGTAATGTGTGAGAGACGATATGGGGTGAACCATGTCGTGAAAACAATATAGTCCATTCGCGTTTAGAAAATTGTGAGTCATCGTGGTCCGCCGGCCTAGCCCCGCCTCTTGACCAATCGGGTCGCAATAAATTAGAAAGCTGACTAGTGACGGCAGATGCTCGTACGAAACGCTTGTCTTTTACGACCCGATTGGTCGAGCAGCGGCCAACGACCACTCACAATTTTCTTAACGCGAATAGAATATAACGTGTGCGTAGTCGCATCGGAAAAATTTCGAATTTCTTAATTTCAGTTTAGCAGATATTTAGTGTATGACGTCGTGTAATTGTGAATCGTAAGTAAAAATTTGTGCATCCAACGAAAACTGTTTACTGTATACTGGAAATTTTAGAACGTTAGCTCTTTATACTGCACGGCTGCTTTTTCGTAACCATTCAAACTTGGTCGGTTTCGGTTTATCCATGTATTGCGGTTGTTTTAGTATTTTCATTATATCTCTTTAATTATTTAATGTAGTGAGCCGAAATTTTACATGTGAATAGTTGCATTAATACACAAAAAATTGGGAAAAAATATATTTTGCTTTTCTATTAAAAAGTCCTACAATCGGATGTCTTAAATATAGTAGTCCAGTCGTAGTAAATTAATTATGCCATTGCTCGTTAATTACTAAGAGCACATAAATGAAACTTGGCAGGATATTGTAGACCCTTACAAGATACAAATAAACGTTATAAGTTAGGCTCTAAAGTTCCTATTTTAAGTACTTGGACCTAATAACCTTATTTTACTTTTACGTGTATATCTTCTGAACGGTATGTTTTTTTCAAATTCTGTTTTCACACACATTACACACAAATTCAAAGCAACGTGCGTAAAAAATTACAACACTAAACTACACTTTTTTAAACTACACTAAACTTTTTTATATGGTTTTCATCAAATAGCCAAACGTCAGCGCAGCGGAAACTTGAATAACTTGGTAAATAAAGGACGCACAAATTTCATTTAAACATACACATTTACCTCTCGTTACACACTAATTAATGAACGTATTTTTTTTCTTGTACGTCCATAGGAAAAACAAAGCTCCGCTGGGATGACGTAGTCCCAGCGGGAACAGTTTTTGTTGAATAGCTCCCCAATGGTTGGATGCACAAATTTTTACTTACGATTCACAATTACACAATTATTGAATGGAGAAAAACTAGAATTTATTAATCAAACCGTTTTCCTAGGAATCACGCTAGACGAGAAATTACAATGGGGACCTCATATAACAATTCTTGCGGGGCGGCTAAGCTCGGCCGCTTATGCTGTTAGAAAGATAAGACAGTTAACAGATGTAGAAACCGCGCGTCTGGTCTATTTTAGCTACTTCCACAGTATTATGTCGTATGGCATTTTACTGTGGGGTCGGGCTGCTGACATTGAATCCATCTTTATTTTACAAAAGAGAGCTGTCAGAGCCATTTATAATCTGCATCGTCGCGAATCTCTCAGGGAACTATTTAAAAAGATTAATATTATGACGGTACCTTGCCAATTCATTTATGAAAATATTATGTATGTAAGAAAAAATCTACATATCTTTAATAAAATAAGTGATAGACATAATTTTAATACTAGAAATAAAGATAAAATAGATCAACCATTTTTCAGATTATCTAAAGTACATACATCTTTTATGGGGTACTGTGTTAAATGTTACAATAAAATACCTTGTGATATATTACAATTAAATGAAAGAAAATTTAAAACTCATATTAAAAGTACACTCTGTAAACAAGCATATTACAAATTAGAGGATTATATCCAAGATAAGAATGCTTGGAAACATGCTGGTCCTGCTCCATAGGACAATTTAGAGTCTAGACAAAATCAAACTGGTTGCTTATTTAATTATGTATTTGTTATTTTTTATAACACTGATTTTACATTCTGTGATTTCTTGAACTCACACACTGACTTATTAGTATTACTTGTTAAAATGTTAGGAATATCGTATAATTTTACAATGTTTGTAAATATGTGAGCACCATGTATCTGTCACATATTTAATTTATCTGTAATTGCTTTATTTTTCATTCTTTTTTACCTATCGCGGTATAGTAATCTTATTCTAGATGCATCGTCTTCACATATAATTATATAATTAATGTATGCAAAATATTGTAAAAACATTTTAAAAGAGTAACGGTGGAGTTTCTTGCCCATTCTTCTCCATACGAAAACTACCTTTTGGAAGGGGCGACTAGAATCAATTCTATTTTTTGTAAACTTGACGTTCATAAGTGCCTTTTATGTGCCTAATTGAAATAAATTGTTTGACTTTGACTTTGACACGACGTCATACACTAAATATCTGCTAAACTGAAATGAAGAAATTCGAAATTTTTCCGCTGCGACTACGCACACGACTATAACATACTAGAAAACATTTTGCGCCACAGAAGATCACATGATCAAAACATCATTACTATACAAACCTTGACAAAGTATCTGAAGTTAGAAGGTAGTACTAGGACGTGCGGTATGCAGGACATCTGCGCATGGGCAGCCCATAGTGCGGCGTCGACGGCTAGGCCTTGTGCCGGCGGCCACAGCGGGTAGTATGTCTGTTGCATCAGGATGTGGCCGGCTAGCCGTGAGAGCTTGTCACCGCCCATGCCTCTGTAATAATTATAATGAATGAATACAAAATATTTTAAAAGAGTAACTATAGTTTCTTGCCCATTCTTCTTCATACGAAACTAACTTTCGGAAGCAACTAGAATCAATTCTATTTTTATTTCATGTACATTTTGAAGTTCAAAAGTGATTTTTAATGGCCACTTGATATAAATGATTAGACTTTGGCTACAACTATCAAAATTATTCTTATATTATAAAGATAATTTGAATTTGAAAAACATTATGTCTAAAGCAAAAACAGAAAATAGTCTCATGATATGATTTTTACAGTTAGTATAGGAAAAGAAAGTGCAGGTGTATTCCCTGACGATCGCATCCCTTTTCATTACAACTGGGATTACCAGCATGTGTAATAGATACGACTGAGCTGAGAGTTCTAAAGTTCTAGAATAATAAAAAGGTATATATTTACAAGGATATCTCTTCTTGGCTGATGTGCATGAGTATGTCTGTGCTGGTAACGCCAATGACAATACCATTGATGTTGAGCGTGCAAGGGTCAGGAACAAAGTGAATGCTCGTGTGTTTCCGCCTGCTAGGGTAAGCCGGCGTCGGGTAGATGTTCACGTGGAAGGCGTCCTTATTACTAGAAACTATGTATATCTTAGTGTATGGGCTGCAAAGAAATACATACAAATTATTATTATCTTCTTACAATAATTACAAATACAATCATATAATTGATGTAAAGGGCTCGTTTCTGCTTACCTTGTATTACTTAATTCACCTAAATTATCAATTAATTTGTCGAAGAATGACTTGAAAGTCTCTGCCATGGTATTGTCTTTGACTTTGGTATGTTCGCTATCCAAAAATGGTCCTGTCATTATAACTACATGGGGTTTGTGTGTCGTAATGTATGTTACTAGGTCTTTCAAAGGCTCATAGGCCATGTTGTCTGATGTTGTGTACGGCCCTGGGGCTATCACCATTGACATTTTACCTAAAACATATTAAACTTTAAAATGTTGTTTCTAATAGTGACTTGCGACAAATAGAACCATAAAGCACGGAATAGCCGTGTCCGTGCTAAATTGTGTTTCTCATCACGACATACCATTTAAAACATTCATCATATCAGCCTTATGATCCGCGGCAGGAGGCGAGGCGTCGCAGAACACTTCGTTCGCTACAAACTTGTCACCACGCGTGTTTACTCCTCGCATCACAACAGTCTGACCAGGAAATAAGGAATACTGCTTCACACTGCCACAGAAATAATAAGCCCATAAGAATTTTGCCTTTGAAAGCTTATGTTACTACAATTTCAAGTTAGTCGGATGTCTTGAAGTTGGTGAACCTTACGTTTAAAGATTCAGTTACTTAGATATATACAGGTCAAGCCTGCAGCGTAAAAGCCTGTTAAAAAATATAAGGAGTTTATTTAGGTCCAAGCAAGTTTGAACAAAGAGAGTTATTAAAAATGTTCAGTCCATCCAAAACCGAGAATTCACGAAATACATCAGGTAACTTCCTCAAAAAAACATCATGCACCAATCATTGTTGCAGCTAACTAATTCTTAGCTGGCATGCCCTCGTCCACCGACAGATGGCGTTTTACCAAAGTTGTCGGCTTATTCAGTCTGAGGATGGACAGCTGTTGAATCAGAGAAACAGCTGCACCTGACAGGCAAGGTGTTCGCTATGCTGTAGCACGATGATGTAGAACGATGCTTAGACGACTTGATGTTAGACTTGAAAACTAAATTATGATAACATTTACGAAGTCCGCGCGCCTACCCTCGTAACTTTAAAGGATCTGTCTTGCTTTTAGTTTCAAAATGTACACCTTTATCAATTGAATATACAGACTTGTCCAAATCCACTGGTACTGTTTGACTAAGTGATTGATCCCATGTTCCTTGGAGGATGACACTCTTTGGGTTGAGCCTGGCATCTGCGTCGCATTCTATGCGGGCCACTACCGATACTTCAGCCTGTAATTAAATTGTTAGTTGTTACAAAGTTATACAGCTGATTTTTATAAGTGAAAAATTCTTTAGGCGCGTTGAGCGATTTTTGGTAGAGGGTAAACTTATAGATTCGCGTCACCGACATGCTCGCGCCCGCCATAGTGCTGTACTACAGAAACCAGATGGCGCTAACACGAGTTTTAAGTTTTCACTTCTGTCGGCAGGTTTTGGATATTGGGCTGGTTTTCCATCAGAGCAAAGCGAAGAAAAAATCCACCAAACGAATTGCTCCATTAATTTGAAAACTCCATTGGTGCATTTAGACTCTGGTAGAAAGGCAGCCTCAATGTGAAGATTTTTTTTATGAGCTACCTGTGTTTTACACCTAACTGATGTTACATCTGAGATTCCACATTTCTTCATGATACATTGCGATATGTAGCGAATGTTGTTGTCAAACGTACTAGCTTTTTCGTGAAGGAGTTCAAAGCCAAACCTAGAATGGAAATGAATAATATTATATTTTAACCTATACTATTTAATGAGCAATATTTGTATTTATAGGGTGGCAGGGACATCGACGCGAAAACTGTTACTACCATGGCTTCAGTCCATGATTCTGAACCCCCTGCATTGAAATTATTAGTTGGTTGTTTTAAAAAAAAAACTGTTGTTTCATAGAAAAGTGCAATACCTACGCAGTCAAGATGTATGGAACAGCAGATAATTTTTTTAATAACTGTATTTATATATATATATTTATTTGTAATCACGAACACGAAAATGGCTGTAACGATTTCGATTTAAGTTGCATTCTAGGGGTTTACGGTGCTGAAACATGGATCTAGCTAAGTCCCATATCAGCCTCGGGAATGTGATACAACGTTGGTATACCTGGACGATATGTTTATCTATTTTCACCCGAGCAGACCATGGTCGAGGTACTATTATATTAAATGGATAGGTTTCAGGGTAAGTGACAGGTATTTTTATTTAGATAAATTATTGTCAAATTAATTTTATTACTAAGACTGTATGACAGTCATCAATAAAAAACTAGTAGCCAGTCATTAATATTCAGATGAGTCAAATTGAATTTATAAGAATTCCCTAGTATGCATTTGAGTGTTAACTCAAAATGACAGGTGATTGCAAACTATGTTTGCTTGAGTGGTATACTCTTACAATACTTACATAGCCTTGGTGTATGTATCACCTTCATCATTAGATACTTGTGTGATTTTCAGATTTAAAATGTCATTAGGGCCACAAGGCTCAGCAATATTCTGTAATAATTTCTCATCACCATATGAGTGTACTACGGCACCTGTATTTGTTCTTGATGCATACTTAGCAGATCCACTGAAATAAAATGAATGGGCCTCATTTGTCAGAACTAGAAAATAGGAATGCTAACGTGGCAAAAAAATCTGTGTACCTCAACTTTGTTGCATACAAATGAGCAGAAAGTAGAAGGGAAGAATGCTTGATTTGACTATGGGTTTTGAGATGGTGCTAAAAGCAGACTGCTCATTGCCATGACCTACCCCATTGATTTGACTCAGCCAGCCAAGATCACAATTTTATGAGAACTGCCAGAAATGCAGTGTATGCAACTTTTGCTATGTCAGTGTATGTGTAACCTGGGAGCCATCATAACATCAGGAGTGATAATCCCATGAATAGCCTACTTGTCCAATCCAATTTTGTGAGTTTGATAGATGCTTTTAATAAAAAGAGGTAAAAGTTAGAGAACTGGGTAGGACAAAAAGATTGATATCAGTTTAGTTGTATAGCTCAAGACATAGTAAAAAAAGTTGGAAGTCAAATAAAAAATAAATTGTAATAAAAGGGATTGGTTGCCTAGGAGCTGGCGAGGGCTCTTAGTGCACCCCAGAAGGCTGAAGTCCGACGGCCGAGTTAACCTCCATAAAAAAAAAAAAACTCAAATTTTGCCAAACTTACATAGTTGGTGAATAAGTGGCTGGACATAAATCATTTGGCTGATTTGGTGCAGATTCAATTTCAATTTTAACTCTCTGAAAATCATTAAAATGGCATATTTCATTTAATTACATTACAATCTGTATAAAATTGCTTCAAATAAACAATCATTAACTGGACTAACTTTATTGACATGAAAATTTACCATGGGCCCTAAAGACATGTACAAAAGTAGAATAGTTATGAAAATGCAGATTAAGTTGATGGCTGCAGACGAGTATGGATCTAGTCATGATTTGTAGTGAACATGAACCAGAAGCAAACTCGCCCACAAATATCATCAAGTTAAGTGGTACGCCCCCTAATACTCAAGTCCCAAGGTTGAATCTTTATGTACCATCGAAGAAGTTCATATCTAACCCTTGCAATGCTCAGCGGCTATAGCACCAGGTCGGTAACAGATGTGGTCATCATGTTCACGGGATTTTCTTTTGAAACTGGTTACATATGAAATTCTTTGATGGTACATGTCAAACATCTTTTAGTAAAACTAGCTTGACAAGGTGGGTAAGAAAACAATACAAATTAAATACAATATTGTAAATATCTTGAAACAAGTCTGTAAATGTCTGTTGCTGTAAATGGAGCTCTGTCCATTATCGCCGCTGATGGAAGTCCTTCAAGCGCTCAATGAGTGTAGATCTAGTCACAGAAATTATGCACTGAGGTACTAGACATACACCCATTAAGTGCAAGTAGGTGCCTCCAGACTTCTTTCTTCAATGAGCTGTTCTGAAAAGGTTGCGTATACTTGCAATGTACAGCGTCTAATAAACATAGATAAGTATCATGAGGATAAATAAGGGGTTGTTATGTAAAACAACAAATCTTGTGAATTATAACATATAAAACGAATGTTATCAATAAAATAGTCAATCTGTACCATGACTAATGTTCAACAATACCTATAGAAAACATTAAAATCCCAATAAATATGTGGGTGAAAACATTTGCAATAAAAAGTTTCAATAAAGGGTTTAGTAAAAATGATTAGTACTAGTTACTAAATTAAATGTTCTGGTATAAACATGTAATTAATCATTTAGGCTTAGGTTATAATCTACTGAACAGTTTTAATAGTTAATAAACAGCATAGTGTTAAGTAACTGATCATACCTTTGGTGTTGTGGACATATAATTTGATAGAACTTCATTGTCTGATCTGTACCAACGCTAAGGATTGTTGATGGAATACAACTCATTAACCAACCTTACACTAAAAAAACAAACAATCGACAATAAACCGTTAATTAGACGGGCGGGTACTAAAACGATAAGAAACAAACTACAAGTTACAATAACTTTGGTAAATAATGAACACGTGGAGCATGCGCATTAAAAAGGATACTGAACTGAAGCGGGTGCCCCGTAAACCGTCAAACTAGTGCCGGTACCCACTTGTCCGTTTTCTTTAGCGGTTGCGTTGGAACGATGCGCCGCCCGCTTGGAAAATTCCTTTCTCACAAATGAATCCAAGTTGTCCAAATTCGGCGATGCACCGTTTAAATGGTTTAAACTGAAGGCCATCCATTGTTCAATAAAAGATTCAGCGTCGATGTTGTATTCTTCGCATAAACTTACGCCTTAGAAAAAGAAGTGAATAATGGAACAACCTTGAACATTCATTTTGAAGCGGTACAAAGTTATTCTCAAAACTTTTGGTAAAGTTGATGAACAGATAGATGCACAAGTTTATTTCTTATCGCGAATTATTGAGGTACTCACATTTACTTATGACTTCTTTAGGCACATCTAAACCGAAAAATTGAAATTGCTCAGTCACCAATTCTTCGGAAGCCATTTTCTGTAAATTGAAAGAGCGAATGAAAGGAAAGGAAGCAAAAGAGCGCCAACGCCAATCAAAAAGTTTGCGTGCGTTTCGTCAAAGTTTTGACCACAGATTAGGTGGCTTGCTTTTTTTCCGAGCATGGCAACACTTTAATTTCGGCGTCGTACATACAGTGACAATGTCAGATAGCATTGAGAACTTCTCAACCCTTTTGATACCTGACCACGTTGCCCTAAAACTGACCTCAATATTAAATTATATCAATAACATTCCATCCCCTGACATTTCTTCAATGGAACGTGAGGAGTATTACTCCCAGGAAACCTGATCTTTCCTTTTTAATTAATAAATATAAACCATCAATCTGTGGCATTGCTGAGACATGGCTTTTACTTGAAAGTAATTTCAGGATGCCTTTTTTCGGCAGTGTTCGTAATGACAGACCTGATGGATATGGGGATGTGCTTTGCTCATCAATAGCAAAGTATCATCTTCCCCAATTCCTCTACCCTCTGTTGACAATAACATAAATGTTATTGCTGTTAAGGCGGGAGGATATAAATATTTTTTCTTTTAATATTGCTCACCCACAACTCGAATATCTTTCGATAATTAGAAATTTGTTATGCAATGTTAGTGGTCCAATACTTGTTATGGGTGATTTTAATTGTCACCATTATCGCTGGGGATCAGATACTTGTGATAATTTTGGCATAGGCTTACTGGATATACTGGATGATCTTGATCTTTGTATCATCAACGATGGCAGTGCCACACGCAGGTCTGCTCCAGGGCAGAGTAATAGTTGTGTTGACTTGACGTTCTGTTCATCCAGTATAGATATACTAGACTACTACTATATATAGGTAGACTAGATAGTCTACTCATCTGGCGTCGCTTGGATATGACTTATG
This sequence comes from Agrochola lota, assembly GCA_947364205.1. Taxonomy (NCBI): domain Eukaryota; kingdom Metazoa; phylum Arthropoda; class Insecta; order Lepidoptera; family Noctuidae; genus Agrochola; species Agrochola lota. The sequence goes on along the minus strand of OX376235.1, from coordinate 8,863,348 downwards.
GAAGTGACCACTATCCCATCGAGATTGAATTCCCTTCTAAAAACGTTCCCACTAAAGTATCCCCACCCCTTTTAAAACACCAGCTAAACTGAGCAGATTGGGATTTATATTCAAAAGTTTTAGATTTAAGAATATCTTCCCTTCCAAAAATAAACAGTGATAATGCCCAGGAATGCTTTTTGTCCTTTTCTTCCACCGTTTCTTCCACAGCAGATGATTGCTTCCCTTCCAAAAAACCCCAATCTGATAGAATTCCTTCTCCACCATGGTGGGATAGGGAATGCACTGACATGGTCAGGGCCAGAAATGAGGCTGAGGATACTGTTAACAGCGATATGAACCTGGATAATCTCATCACCTTCAAGCGGATATTAGCTCAGTCCAGGAAAGTATTAAAAAAAAAAGAAACGAGAAGGTTGGTCAAAATATTGCAGTTCTCTGAGTCCATCTACCCCGGTTTTAGCAGTGTGGCGAAAGGTGAAACGTTTTAGATGTAGTTTAGCACCTGCCTCCTCAAACATGCCCACAGAAGAACTGGGATACCAGTTTTTCTCAAAAATTGCTCCAGCTTATGTTGCAGGTGTAGAGGACAGTTGTGTCGGCATCGATGATGTAGACGACACTAACGATCCTATGAACATGCCATTTAGCTTCGAAGAATTAAAAGCTGTACTATCCCATGTCAAAGATTCCGCACCAGGGGTTGATGGATTCCCATACTCCTATTATTTCTAAAGCTGGTCCGAAAACGCAGCAATACTACCTGGACTTGGCAAAATTTTGCTTTATTTCTGGTTACATTCCCACAGACTGGAAGGTTCAAGTTGTCATTCCGTTATTAAAATCTGGCAAAGATCCTAATGATCATTGCTCATATAGACCTATCGCTCTGTCGTCCATACTAATTAAACTTTTAGAACATTTAATTAAAAATCGTTTAGAGTGGTTGGTGGAGAGCGAGAGGCTGCTTCCGGCGACTTAGTTCGGCTTTAGGAAAGGTCTGGGCACTGCTGATAGTGTGGGTATCCTCACGTCAGCGGTCCGGCTGGCCCTCAGCAGGAATGTGTCTGTGGTTGCTGTTTTTCTTGACATATCGGCTGCTTATGATTCGGTTCTCCTCCCTATTCTCAGGCAAAAGCTGCAAGAGCTGAGAATCCCGGCTAGGATCTGTCGTATCATTGGTAGCATCTTTACCAACCGCGCCATTCAATTAAGAATCCCTGGGGCTGACTCCGAACAAAGAACAGTCTGGAGAGGGCTACCTCAAGGATCCGTTCTTAGTCCCCTATTGTATAATATATATACAGCAAATCTATCTTCTTCTATAAATTTTGACTGCAAAATCCTTCAGTATGCTGACGATATTGCATTACTGGTCACTGGCAGTACCATTCAGGATGCCGCTCTGTCCATGAATGTGTCTCTGTTGGACCATGAAGGCTATAATGCACTATTGACTATGTTCTAGTGGTAGAGTCTTCGTTGTTGTTGCCTAGCAACCGTTATGTGTTTTTTACTGTCACCTATGTTTCTTTACATGAAGTTAATTGTTCGTTTTATTCAAATATATCTGCGGGATATAGTTGCTCCCGAATATTCGGAATAAAACCATTCACTGTGATACATAGGTTATATAGTTTAATCAGCCAGGAACACTCACAAAATGGTAGTACACTAGGTAGATTGATACAATCAGAATAACAAGTGATAGTCGCACAATAGAAATAGTGAGAACCTGGATTAATAACTAACAAACAGTCAAACCCCAGAAAAATAACCGTCCGAGTTTTCGTCCAAAAACGTAGTGATGTGTCACTATCGTAGGGACGTTACATAGTGATTCGGGTGAACGATTTGTTCATCGCCACACCACCCCCCTACAGAGAGAAAAAAACCAGGCTAAAATAATTAATAATGTACACAATTATAGCACAACAATAGACAATTAAACAAGAAATTAATCAAAATTTTTAAATCTAACGCGCCTGCCCGAGCGTGTGGTATAGGGCTGTTTTACCGGCAAATGAACCTGTACTGACTGTTGCGGGATTGAGGGCTCGGGCGACAACGAACCCCTCACGGCTTGCCGTGAAGTAGGATCAGCCGGGGCGGGTAGTAGCATAGTGTGGGTCGTTTGCAGATCGGAATGATCAATGAAGGCCGGTTTTAGTCTGTCGACGCTCACGACGACCTTGTTGCCCTTTACCATTAGGGTGAATGTTTTCCCATCACACGAACGCTCCAGGACCTTGTATGGACCCGTATAGGGTGGCTGCAACGCTCTTCGGATGGTATCGTCTCTAAGGTATACGTGAGTCGCAGTCGACAAATTCTTGAATATAAATGAAGCTGGTTCACTATGTCGACTAGCTGGTAGTGGTCGTACCAATGACATTTTGTGTCGCAGCTGTACAACGAAATCAACTGGGTTTTCTAATGTTCCTGATGTTAAAGGTGACACCAAAAATTCTCCAGGGAGCCTGAGAGGCTCTCCGTAAAGTAATTCTGCTACCGTGGCTTCGAGATCTTCTTTATACGCCGAACGCATTCCAAGCAGAACCATCGGAAGGGACTTCGCCCAGGAATCATTATGGCACATTAACGCCGCTTTAAGTTGCCGATGCACGCGCTCAATCATCCCGTTTGCGCAGGGGTGATATGAGGTGGTTCTAATGCGCTTGGTACCGAATTGCTGCAGTAATCGTTGGAACAAACCCGACTCAAATTGAGAACCCTGATCTGTAGTAATAACCGCCGGAACGCCAAAGCGAGATACCCATTCCTTAGTAAAAGTCTCGGCTACCTCCTCCGCGGTAATGGATCGCATGGGCCAAACCTCGGGCCATCTGGACACTCTGTCTATTGCGGTCAAGCAATAACGGTATTCGTCACTGACAGGCAATGGACCAACAATGTCAATGTGGACGTGCATGAAACGACCGGATGGTATGTCAAATTTACCGACAGGGGTAGAATTGTGTCTTGAAATCTTGCTGCGCTGACATGCTTCACAAGATCGGGACCAGGCTCGGCAATCTTTTCTGACCGAAGGCCAGACAAAACGCTCTGCCACCAAACGAGTCGTAGCTTGAGCACCGGGATGGCTCAAATTGTGTAACTTATTGAAAGCAGCGCGGCGGAAAGAAGGGGTCAGATAGAGACGTGGCTTACCGGTAGAGATGTCACAGTAAACCGGAGTGCTACTCCCTGATGGACTGATTTTGGTGAGTGTTAGACTGGAACCACCTTGCAATAAATTCGCTAGTTCTTGGTCTGATGCCTGCGACCTAGCTAAAACTTCATAATCTTGATCCAGAGTAATTGCGTCTATGTCAATGCGTGACATAGCGTCGGCCACGATATTGTCTTCACCCTTAATGTACTGGATGTCAGTCGTGAATTGGCTAATGAATGATAGCTGGTTTAGTTGTGGAGGTGGAAGTTTCTCACGTCGCTGTAAGAAAGCGTACAAAAGGGGCTTATGGTCTGTGAAAATTGTTGCATGCTGGACTTCTAAAATGTACCGAAAATGTTGGACACTCTCATAGATCGCTAATAATTCACGGTAATAAGCTGGCCACTGTGTCTGCTGCGGAGTCAACTTTTTGCTGAAAAAGGAAAGTGGATACCACTGGCCGTTTAGATTTTGCTGAAGACAGGACCCAATGTGAACGCTAGATGCGTCAGTAAATAAACCCAACCTGGCGTTGCTGATTGGATGTTGTAGCAGTGTTGCGTTGGAGAGGCTCTTTTTGCAGGCTTCAAATTGTTGCAAGAGTTCGGGTGACCATGGAAATGGCTTTGCACCTTTACTGTTAGTTGAAACTAATGCATCAATCAATGGAGCCTGGGATTGCGCTGCACGAGGCACGAATCGACGATAGTAATTAAGCATACCTAGAAACCGGCGCATACCTTGTACTGTCTCAGGTGGTGGAAAATCCAGCAACGTTTGAATTCGACCGTGAGGGGGTCGCGTACCATCACCACAAACGTGGTAGCCTAAAAATACGGTTTCGCTGACACCTAAGACACACTTAGAAGGGTTTATTACCACTCCGTAGTCTTGCAGGCGTTTAAAGAGGACACGCAGGTGCTGGAGGTGGGTAGACTCGTCTTTGGAAAATATGAGGATATCATCTACGTAAGGAAAACAGAATTCGAGACCCCGTGTGACCTCATCGATGAAACGCTGGAAGGTTTGGCCAGCGTTCCTTAAGCCAAATGTCATATACGGGAATTCGAAGAGGCCAAACGGGGTCACGATGGCAGTTTTTGCAATATCCTCTTCAAAAACCGGAATTTGGTGGTAAGCTTTAATGAGATCTAGTGTGCTAAATACCTTGGCACCAGCGAGGTTATGGGCGAAATCATGAATGTGCCGAACCGGGTATCGATCTGGTATGGTTCTGGCGTTCAGGGCGCGGTAGTCGCCGCAAGGGCGCCAAGTGTTGTCTTTTTTAACGGTCATATGTAAAGGTGAAGACCAAGCACTTTTAGACGGCTGGGCTGTCCCGCATCTTACCATTTCTTCGAATTCTTTTTTAGCCGCAATTAGTTTCTGCGGCGCCAAACGTCGAGGTCGACAGGAGACAGGAGGTCCGTCTGTGGTCTTGATGTAGTGCACTGTGTCATGCTTGATGACTCTGAGAAAACCGGGAGGTCGAGTGATATCTGGAAACTCCGCCAGGAGTTGAGTAAATATTGACTTACCAGACGCTACTGCTCGTACGCTGGGCTGATCAATACTAGCGGTAGAAGCAGCAGATGTTAGTCCAGTAGTACCATCGACCAATTTCTTATTTCGGCAGTCGGGTAAAAGGTGATAAAATGCCAAAAAATCAGAACCAATAATGGCTGTGCTGACGTCGGCTATCACGAACTGCCAAGTAAAATCGCGGCGCAAGCCAAAATTTAATTTAAGATTTACTGTACCAAAAGTTTGTATACTACTTCCATTAGCGGCACTTAGTTCATAATCAGTAGGCTGCCTGCGTGACGGTAACCAGCGATGCGGAAAACAGCAGAGGTCTGACCCAGTGTCAATTAGGAACCGGCGGCTGGTCACGTGATCTGTGACAAATAGGCGGCGGCCGATGTTATCGCAATCAGTTGCCGCCGCTACTGACCGCTGGTTGGGTTTTCCGACTCCCAGTCACATGGCCTAGTACATCTAGTTGCTTTATCACCCCATCTCCTGTGGTACCAGCATCGCTTGAAATTGTTCGCTGACCTACTGGAAGATGCTGACCTGCCGGAAGATGTGGACCGGTCACGTATAGGACGGTGTTGCTGCTTCGAGAGTGCAGCTACTTGGTTACTCACAACTTCTAATTGTTGAGCTAATGTAGCTAAAGTTAAAGTTGAAGTTGCTGATGTGCAACAAACAGCAGGTGAAGGAGCTAACTCTACGATTTTATCAGCTAACTCCGACACTTTATCCAAATTGAGGTCAGCCTGTGCTGCTAGTATTGCTTGAGCTTGTTGTGGCAGACGACGCAACCAAAGTTGGCGTATGATATTATCATCTGAAAGAACCGTCCCGGCAAGTGAGCGAAGGTGACGAAGAAATTGGGACGGTTTCCGGTCTCCAAGCTCTTCGTCGCTTAGAAGCTGTCTTACTCTTTTCTCTTGGGAAGTTGAAAGCCGTTGTATAAGGACTTCTTTCAATTTCTCATATTTCCCTTCGATTGGAGGATTCGTTATTAGATCCTCGACCTCACCTGCCAGCCTCTGATCTAGATGGCCTACTACATAATTGTATTTGGTGGTATCACCAACAATATTAGCGATTTGGAATTGGGCTTCCACTTGTGCAAACCAAATTGCAGGCTTGTCAGCCCAAAATGTGGGTAATTTTACTGCAACCCTACACACCTTTGTCTCAACTTTATTCTGGCCTAGTCGCTTTTGCAATGCTGCATTTTCTGCCATTACTAGCTCAAGTTGTGCCTGAAGCTGTTCATTCACCATAATGCAAAACTTAAAAACAGCAAGTAGCAAAAATACCACACACCCAAGCACCGCAGCACAAACAACAATTTTTTTTTTTATTTTTTTGTTACTACAGTACCAAACAGTACAAACAAATCCAAAAGTAAATTAATGTTAGCAGTAGGTAGGCATTCAAACAATATACATAAAATTTTACAGCATCTAAATTCAATGAATCAGCTAAGTAATATTTTTTATATGATACGGGTTAGTTATAGACACTTATTATAATGATGTAGATATGTTATTAGGTATTATATGCAAGCAGGCAGGTAGACAGTTAATAGGTACCTGAGCACTAGGAAAGTTTGTAAACAAATTTTTTGGAGTTATTAGTTAGCAGAAAAGAAAAAGAAAATAAAAATAGAAAAAACTTGCTTGAGGCGGTTAGGAATGTCCAGTGCTGCTTATCATTGGTTCAGATTTCACTTTACACTTGCACTCAAAGCACACACAACATGCAATCATGCACTCTGGGTAGTTGTTCTGGCGATTGCAGTGGTAATGTACCAACTGCAAGTTGTAGTCTGTACGTCTGCAGAAACGCGATGTAATTCTCGTAGCGTAGATGTATCGTAGACCGACCGGCGCGGCGACGCAGCGTCGGGACTGTGGTTGGGCGTCGGCAGCGTCGTAATAAGCGTCAAAATGATTATGGTACTTGGATCCTCTTGTTTGAAACGCGACGACAGATGCAGGGAGTGGGCACTCCGGCGTCGGCGTAGGCACTTGTTTGTCTAGCTACTGAATACAGGTAGCGTGATATTGTAGTCGCGGTCACCAATGCGGGATATAGTTGCTCCCGAATATTCGGAATAAAACCATTCACTGTGATACATAGGTTATATAGTTTAATCAGCCAGGAACACTCACAAAATGGTAGTACACTAGGTAGATTGATACAATCAGAATAACAAGTGATAGTCGCACAATAGAAATAGTGAGAACCTGGATTAATAACTAACAAACAGTCAAACCCCAGAAAAATAACCGTCCGAGTTTTCGTCCAAAAACGTAGTGATGTGTCACTATCGTAGGGACGTTACATAGTGATTCGGGTGAACGATTTGTTCATCGCCACATATCTACCAAATAAAACCACTGTGTTATATGTTAAAAGCAAGCTCAGCCAACAGGTTATGGGCCCAGGAGTGATCTGGTGTGATATCTGAGCGGAGTGAGAAGTATCTGATCTCAATTTCAAATATGGAACTAGCTGTTACAAAAAGTATTGAGAGATTGGCAGGCCAAGCTAATTATGCTACGTGGGCTTTTGCTATGGAAATGTTCCTGGTCGACCTCGATCTGTGGGAGTGTGTAAGCGAGAAGTTCGTTGCAGACTCGGTGGAGGCTAAAAGGAAGGATGCCAAAGCTCGAAGTAAGATCTGCCTTATGTGCATGGAAAATATTTATCCCATGATCATGAATCTCAAGACAGCGAGAGATACTTGGCAAGCGTTGCAAAAATCATATGCTGATGGCGGATTGCTGCGACGGCTATATCTGTTGCGGAAATTATTCAACGTCAAATTGACAATGTTTTCATCAATGGAGGAATATCTCAATGACATCCAGTCAACCAGCCAGTCATTACTTAGCATAAAGGCAGGTCTCGATGATGAATTTGTTGGGATTATTATGTTGGCCGGTTTAACCGATGTGTACAATCCTCTGGTGATGACATTGGAGCATTCAGGTATGAAGATTACGACAGAGTCTGTGCAAGCAGCGTTGCTCAAAGAAAGCTTGAGGAAAACCAGCACAACGAACACAACTGAAGATGACACGGCAACGGCACTGATGTCAAAATCCAAGAAGGGTGTTATATGCCATTTGTGTAAAAAGAAAGGGCATTATAAGTGGCAGTGCCAACGTCGTAAGACAGGAGACAACAAAGACACATCTTTATATAAGAAGAAAGACAGTAAGGAGACCTCGGGTCTAATGGCCGCTCTATCTATGACGGTTGGTGAGGGCCATTGGGTCGTAGACTCCGGAGCTACATCACACATGACGTCTGACGTGCACATTCTTGAAGATAGACAGTACATTAGTTCTAAGTTAGTGACGACCGCGAACAATGATAAAATAGTATCTAGTGAACAAGGGGATGTGTATGTCATGGGGCGCTCTGTGAGGTTTGAGGATGTACTTATGCTTCCAGGTTTGACGACAAACTTGCTGTCGGTAAGTAAAATGTGTACTAAGGGTTGCACTGTTGTTTTCGATGAGACTTCTTGTAAGGTTTACCAAAAGGATTACAAAGTAAAAGTAATTGGAAAACCAGTATTGACAGCACCACTGAAACAAGGGTTATATGTTTTAGATAAAGAAGCAGCGATGGTTCTGACGTGTCCTCCAGAAGATTCTTCTCGCGCCTGTTTTGATTTGTGGCACAGAAGACTAGGTCACCTGAGTGGAACTCTGATGGTGAAGCTGAAAAGTTTGGCAGATGGTCTGACTTTTAAAGAGGTGAGCACGGAACCATGTGAAGGATGCTGTAAAGGGAAGGCGTGCGTCAAAATGTTTCCAAAAGGTAAAAGCAAGAGAGGAAAAGACTTTCTTGAACTCGTGCATTCGGATTTAGCGGGCCCTATGGAAGTGGAATCCTGGGGTGGAAATAGGTACTACTTGATTTTTGTGGACGACTTTAGCCGAAAAACATTTGGCTATTTATTAAAATCCAAGACCGAAGTTTTTGCTAAATTCATGGAATTCAAGGCACTAGTTGAAAATCAGACAGGAAAGAAGATAAAGAAATTTCGTAGCGATAATGGGACTGAGTATACCAACGCAGAATTTCAGGGTTTCCTGAAGAAACATGGGATCCAACACCAGAGATCAGTACCTTACACTCCTCAACAGAATGGAGTGGCGGAACGAACAATACGCACAATAACTGAAAAGGCTAGATGTATGGTGCATGAGGCTGGTTTGGACAAGAGATTCTGGGGAGAAGCTGTTGGTTGTGCCGTGTACCTGAAGAACCGATCTCCAACAATGGCCCTCAAGGATAAAGTTCCAGAGGAGGTTTTTACAGGAGAGAGAGTCGATCTATCGAATCTGAAAATATTCGGATGTAGAGCTCACGTTCTGGTAAAGGATCATAGTCGCAAGAAGTTTGATCCCAAGACGGTTCAAATGATAATGACTGGGTATTCAACCAATTCGAAGGCGTACCGATTTATCAATTTGGAGGATGATCCAACAAGGATTATCATCGCTCGAGATGCTACATTTATGGAAAATGTTTCCATGACTTATAAAGGGAAACAAAAACCCGCTGTTCCTGTTTCTAAGAAGGATGCTGTGGTCATAGATTTACAGTTTGACATTCCTGGAGTTAGTCGTTCCACTACTCAACCAGAGGTTCCAAGGATTGCTGGTCCTGTTGCAGTGGGGGTTCCGGTGGCTAATTCGAATGTGAATGAAGAAGAATCTGGAAGTGTATCTAGTACAACGAGGGCTAGTTCACTGTCAAGATCGGATTCTGGAGAGAATTTTTACGACTCTGTAGACGTAGAGAATCCTACGATAGAGGATTTGCAAAGTTCAGCTTCTGTCGACTTAGAGCGTCCTGTGGCAGAAGATTTGCAAAGTTGGAGACGTTACCCTGCTCGAAATAGGGTTCCGAAGCGGGAGAAAGACATGGTATACAATTTCCATGTTTCAGATGATCCTGATCCTATTTCAGTTAAAGATGCCATGGAGCGTTCTGACAAGAAGTTTTGGGTAGAAGCGATGAACGATGAATTCAATTCCCTGAAGGTGAATGGAACCTGGGAATTGGTTGATCGACCATTAGAAGCTAATGTTATCAAAACGAAATGGGTTTTCAAGTTGAAGATTGGAGCTGATGGCAGCACCCAGCGCTATAAGGCCAGGCTGGTTGCTAAGGGTTATTCGCAAAAACCTGGTGAAGACTATTTTGAAACATTTGCACCAGTAGTCAAGATGTCGTCGATTCGTCTTCTACTAGCACTGGCAGTTGAGAAGAACCTGAGTGTTCATCATATTGATGTTACCACCGCTTTTCTCAATGGAGATCTGTATGAAGAGATTTATATGGAACAACCGCAATCTTTTGTTCAAGAGGGGAGTGAAGGCAAGGTTTGCAAATTGAAGAAAGCCATTTATGGCCTCAAACAAGCTGCCAGGTGTTGGAACCAAAAGATTCATGACCATATTATAAAGATGGGGTTTTCTCGGTCTAAATATGACCAGTGTGTCTACACAAGGAATTATAAAGAAGTTTTCACTGTCATAGCTCTGTACGTGGATGATTTTTATATATTCACAAATAAAGCTGTAGAAGCCAGGACGGTGATCCATCAGATTGGAAGATCTTTCAAAATAAAGGATTTGGGTGAGGCAAGAGAATGTCTTGGAGTTCGAATCGAGAAAAAGAGTGTAGGTGAAATCCACTTGTCTCAAAAGAAATACATTTCAAAAATATTGGACAAATATGGAATGTTGGACTGCAAATCCGTTAGTACACCGGTTGAATTGAATCTTCGCCTAAAATCTGGTGAAAAGAATGACAACACGCGGTATCAAGAAATTATCGGTTCACTAATGTACCTGGCATGCTGTACAAGACCTGATATATCGTATGCAGTTACGATGCTAAGTCAATTTAATAACTGTAATGATTCTTCTCACATGGCGGCACTGAAACGAGTGCTTAGGTATCTAAAGGGGACAGCGGAACTATCGCTGTGTTAAAAAAAATGTAATAAGCCTTTGGTTGCCTATGCCGATGCAGATTGGGGAAACGGGCCTGATGGGAAATCTTTCTCTGGTTATACCCTAGTTTTCGGTGGTGCTGCGGTGTCTTGGCAGTCTATAAAACAGCGGTGTGTTGCGTTAAGTACTGCTGAAGCTGAGTACATCGCAATCTGTGAGGTCGCTAAGGAAGTGATATCAGTAAATGGTTTATATTGTGAACTGACTGGCCGGCATAACACTGCTGTTACTATTTTTAGTGATAGCCAAAGTGCCAGTAAGCTAGTTTATACTCCTGCCATTGGAAAACGTTCCAAACATATAAATATAAGATATCATTTCGTTAGGGAGTTAGCAAAGCAAAGGGTAATTTGTGTTGAATATTGTGAGACTGCCCTTATGCCTGCTGATATGATGACAAAGGGAGTTGGTAAGCAGAAACATGTGTTCTGCACACAGCATAGTGGATTAAGTGGGGGTGTTGGACCATGAAGGCTATAATGCACTATTGACTATGTTCTAGTGGTAGAGTCTTCGTTGTTGTTGCCTAGCAACCGTTATGTGTTTTTTACTGTCACCTATGTTTCTTTACATGAAGTTAATTGTTCGTTTTATTCAAATATATCTACCAAATAAAACCACTGTGTTATATGTTAAAAGCAAGCTCAGCCAACAGTCTCTGTCCTCACTTAAAAAATGGCTTCTTGATCACGGGTTATCTTTAAGTGCGCCAAAGAGTACAGCGGTAATTTTTACCCGAAAGCGTTCTGTTCCCCAAATTTATTTAAATATAGATGGTCAAATCATTCCAGTCAAGGATAAGGCTAGGTTCTTGGGAGTAACTTAAGATTCAAAATTATCTGGGGTTGACCACATTAACAACACGGTCAAAAAGTGTGAACGCTCCGTGTCGATCCTTAAGGCTCTGGCCAGAGTGTGGTGGGGAGCTCACCCCTACACCCTTAAACTGGTCTATAATGCGCTGACCAGGAGTGTTTTGGACTACTGTTGCTTCCTTATTGAGCCCTGCAACAAAGAAGCACTTAAGAAGCTAGACAGCATTCAGGCCAAATGCCTGAGAATTGTTTTTGGAGCCATGAAATCCTCTCCTATAAATGCGCTTGAAGTCGAATGTGCAGAACCGCCTCTTTACCTAAGAAGACAGTATTTGGCAGATCGCTTCCTACCCAAAATATTCTCCCTTTCATCCCATCCTTTAATCCCAAATTTAGAGCAAATCGACCGCTCTTTTAATGATTCTCCCTATTGGAACAATAAAACAGTTCCTCTATTGCTAAATAGGTACAGAGAGCTTAAACACCTCGCTGCCCCTGTTTATCAATATCCAATTCTCCCCGTTTTTTCCACCGCATACGAGACGATTCACTTCGAACCAAAAGCCGTTTTGGGACTACGTATACCAAAGAATTCCCAAAACGCAAGAGGCGACATTGAGTTAGCTCTCAAGCGTTACTGGGAAGGATGGAATCTCTTTTTCACTGATGCATCTAAACTATCTCAAACAAGCTGTACAGGAGTAGCAGTTTATTATCAAAATTCAAAAATAGCTTTACTTTATCAATGTCCGCCAGAAGCATCAGTTTTCACAGGAGAGTGTATTGGTATTTTAGAAGCCGTCCACTTTATTAAATCTCACCAAATTAAAAAATCTGTATTTTTTCGGATTCCCGTAGCAGCATTCAGGCCTTAAAACAAAACCAACTTAGAAGCAAAGTTCATAGTCAAATCATTGTAAAAATTAAGAACTTATTATTTGATTGTTCCCAAAACGGCTTGGATATCGAGATAGCTTGGATCCCTGGTCACTCGGGTATTGCTGGCAATGAGTGCGCTGATTCGTTAGCAAAGTATGCCACATCAAATCCGGTTGATCCAAAGCACTTTGTAGCTCATAACTACGATTTGCGAAATGGTGCCAAGCCCAAGTTATTCGGCTCGTGGACTAAAAAATGGAGGAATACTTCAAAAACCAAGGGCGTCTACTTCGCAGCGATACAGCCCGACATCCAACGCAAACCTTGGTTTTTCAAATGCCCGAACTTGTCCAAAATAACTGTTTCGTCACTTTGTAGACTGAGACTCGGACATTGTTGTAGCCCAGTGTTCCTGAACAAGATCCACGTTCGGGACAATTCACTATGTGAGTGTGGCCTTGTGGAGGGTACGTTAGATCATATATTTTTCTCATGCTCTTTGAACACCCATTCCTTCGACCTCTATCGAAAAATTTCCATCCACCATTCTATCCCACTTCTCTCCCAAAATCATCCAAATTTTAGCAACCTTTATGAATGAAAATAATTTAAAATTTTAACTGATGCGTAAAATAACTATGTATTATATTTTATATATATATATATACTTTTTTAGGTTGTAAGTATATTATTTTATATTAGTTTGTAAATTAGAATACATGTTTTTTACTAACCCTTGTCTTCGTCAGCAGCTACTAACATTTATCTACCCTCAAAGTACAAAGTCCGACGGCCTGCCACTCTGCGCTGCCGTCGCCACGTGACACTAGCAGAATAGTCGACACCGGCTCAAATGCCAATAAAGGAAAAAAAAAAAACCCTTTTGATGTTTACAATTATTCCAAACTCATTTTTAGGGTTCCGTAATAAACAAGGAACCCTTATAGTTTCACCATGTCCGTCTGTCTGTCTATCTGTCTGTCCGTCCCTCTGTTCACGGCTTAGCTCAGAGACGGTTAGTACTAGAAAGCTGTAAGTTGGCATATGTATACATATTAATCATGCCGACAAAGTGGTAAAATAAAATCTAGGAAAATATTATTTTTTAGGGTACCTCCCCTACACGTAAAGTGGAGATGTTTTTTTTTTCCTCATCTACCCCATGTTGTGGGGTATCGTTAGAAAGGTCTTTCAAAAATATTGTGAGTTTGTGCAAACCATTTTTGGATTCAGTGATCCGTTTGCGAAATATTAAGCTTTTACCTGAGTTTTTTTGTTAGAGACAAGTGTCCCTCCCCTCCTCGTCTAGCTAAATGGTTGTACTTGGACTTGTGAAAAAATTCACAGCAGTAGTATATATAACGAAATTAAAAGGAAAATTATCAGAGCTAAGTAGGCTGTACAGGTTAACGAGAAATAATCAACCAACTTAAATTTGCAGTTTGAAAAACATGATCTCCCATATATTTTGTATGGGAGAACACGTTTTTCAACTACAATGTTAAGTTTGTTCTTGGAATAAATTCATCCCAACTACTGAACCCTTCATTGTGCGTGGTCCGACACGCACTTGGCCGGTTATTTTACGTAGAATACATGATCAAATTGCATTAGCTAGCGAAACTCCGTAGAGGTGATAGGTGTCGAAATCTAAACAAATAACAAAATAAAAATATAAAGATTTGAAATGTTGAAGATCTTTTTGGGGTCATCGATTACTGGCAGTGTTGTTAAAAGCTAGGTTTGGTTCCCTAGAAGAGCGGTGGCCGCACTTAAAGGTCGCAGTGGCGACTGTTATGAAAATAATGACGGCGCCAAAGATTTAAATCGTTACATTTGCCCTACCGTACCGCGGCAAAAGTTAGTCGCGTTTCTGGGGACCTACTCAATAAGGGAAATCCGTAGTTTCGGCCGTCGTTACTGGCGCATCGATCTCCTTCTCATTTACGGTATGTCTGTAAGTAAGAGGGAGAACGAAGCACCCGTAACGTTGGCCGAAACTACGGAATTCGCTTAGGGAGTAGGCCCCTAGTTTCGTTTTGTTAGACACCTCTGACTACGTATGTTATAAATTACTCTGTGAGTCTGTGCCTCTGAGTGCCTCTGACATACAATGACGCGGGGACTACACTTGTTTGTCATGAAAACGGACACTTTTTCCTGTGACCGAGTACGGTGAGGACTAATCTAGCGATTTAAATCTTTTGGGAGGCGGTTTAAAGCTGGGAGCAAATTATCGGACGCGTCCGTAAGCCGCGGCTGAGAGTCGCGGTATATTTGTATCTGGATAGTACATTTAGCACTACACTGTGCAAATTATCGGTCGTAAGTCGCGGACGTGCCTTTGAGCGTTCGGAAGTCTGTTGATCGCGACTGTCAGTCGCGGCTTACTGACGCGTCCGATAATTTGTTGCCAGCTTAACTTTACGGCACGGTATAATAATATACTTTGCCAGGTATGGCATTCCGAAACACAGCGGTCACGTGGGCAACACAAGGCTACGTCATCACATCTGTGTTACCAGAAGTTTGTAATAATAACTCCCCAACCACCTATAATACCTGTGCGAATCCGGTAAAACAATGAGGTTTTAATTAACAATTACGTTGGTTTATGTTTAAATTTAATGGTTTCATTTGATTAGACACACAAAACGACAATTTAAAAGCTTTGGTTTCTGAAAATCTTTCCTTAATCGTGTTTTGTTGCAATAGAGTGGCAACTGGATAGTGACGTAAGCATGTGTTAGTCCTGGGATGCCAGACCTTGTTTTATTATAGACCATGCTTTACGGTGTCAAAAACGCTCTCTCGTAAAACACACCCTTAAGCTGGGAACAAATTATCGGACGCGTCCGTAAGCTGCGACTCTCAGCCGCGGCTTATTTGTGTCTGGATTCTACATTTAGCACTACACTGTGCAAACTATCGGCCGTAAGTCGCGGACGTGCCCTTGAGCGTTCGGAGGTCTGTTGGTCGCGGCTTCTGGACGCGTCCGATAATTAATTGTTCCCAGCTTTATATTTAACGTTTCAGTGACGTCATTCGCCGCTAAATTGCGGAAGTTTCAGGCTACATGTTGAGCGGTCAGTGCTCTGCTTTACTAGCAGAGCACACCGTAGTTTTACTCGAGTTGAGAAATTGCATTTTTTTTTTTTTCGAGTTAGATATCGATAACCGCCGTATCGTAGCGTCTGGGGAGTTTCGCTAGCTAATTAAATTAGACCCTGAATATATTATTGTAAATCTATCGAAATATAAAGTGCAGCCACTTATACTCAATCCACTTTGCTGTCCACTATCCTTGCCCAGAGCGACCACTCTTTTAAATTGACTTATAAAGAAATAAAAAATCGATACGAAACTCATCCAACAGATACAGCAATTTTTATAGGAAAGTTGTTGTAAAGGGAAATAATGCTTGGGTATAAAACTAATTCTGTTGGTTAGGTTATGAAAAAATGATTACTTAATAAGAACACATATTTTTATTTAGATTGTTCATGTTTTTCATGCCAGTGATTACAATCAATGTGGTTAAAATAATATAGTCATTTCAATGACAAAAAAAAAACAATTTAGATTTTTATTTAATAATTATGCATCAATCATGTAACTAAACCTAACAACTATTTTTTATCAATAAACATCCATTATTAAGTTTGGGTAATATTCAGACTTTCATACCAAATTAAATTGATGTGCATTTATATTTCATCAAGTTTTTTAACATTTTTATGTTCTTTGGACATGTATATGAAATTTACAAGATGGCATGGATTGAACTTCTGCTGTGACTACGCTGTTTATGCATAAGTTGGCCAAACCTCCTCGGATCAACCCACAAGTGTATGCAACATACTGAAACAAGAAAACAATCTTAGAAAAATCACAAAAACAAAAAACTGATTTATAAAGATTCAGGCAGTTTACATTGGCAAGAGTCGAGATTTGTTTTATATTAAAAGCGGTACTTACTCTTGGCGCTGATTCCAAGTACTGGTGGCCATTAGAAAAGTTTGTGAGGAATCTGAATGCATTATCTTGTAGGACATAAACGCCTTGGTGATTAGTCCGCAAGTTGTCTATTTGTTTTTTATAGATACATGTCCAAAAGTCTGTACAGATGAACTTCATGGTATCCAGTTCATCTTTAAACCTGGGCCATTCTCTAGTTAGTCTTTCCATTATCTTATAGCCAGTAGCAAATCCAATATATTCTACGACAGACAGATCCACCTCCTGAAACACCATAATAATTCCTGTTTATTTTGATGCGATTAAATACGACTTTATTAACTAATAATATATGAAAATGTTAACACCTTTTTATCTTTGTGGGTTTCCTTAGATTGGTCTATAGCATAGTTAATTATTTCGGAATGTAGTAAGTCAAACACAATATCGTCAGCCATTGGTAATCCCTGAAGTTCTCCCTTAAACAGTGCAAGTACGCCAAAATTTCTGTTTTATAATCGATTTATTCAGATTTTTTTTAGATATTTACAACCATATCGTTCTAAAGCGACAAAAATCAAAATAAACTTGTTTGTGATTCACACATTAAAAAACAACTATACATTTTTGTGACAATGACAGACATGAGACATGACACTATATTTTCTATCTCAATCAATGCATTATGCATGACACTCCTGAGCATGACAGATGATGACAGTCCAGGTCCACAGTTCCACTGAGTGTTGCTATCGTAAAAATCTGAGCTGCCACAGTCTGGTTTGCCGTATTCATACGGGAAAAACATACTAAATTGCCGTTTTTTTTTTGCAGAATATATCTATTCTTTATATGTTTCTCCACCATAAAGCTTCGTGCAGACTACCGCGACGTGACAGCGCGACGCGACACCGGTTATTGTTATACCGTGAAGTTTTTGAAAAAAACGAAGAATGAAGAAAGAAATTGTATTGTTCGAGTCGCGTCGCGCTGGTCTGCATGAGCCTTACAGGTTTCTTATGTTTCTATGTCTTTAGATTCATGTTTATCTAACTAATGTGTACTTGTCCTTGCCACCCATTATGTTGCACATGTCGCGCGACTCCATAAATTTGGTACAGTATCCTTGATTTTGGTCCTTGATTTAGAATCAGTTGACATCGATTTTTTTAAGGTCATTTCATATTTTGACAATTCGTGGTAGTTTCTGGGTTAGTAGCAAAATTGACGAAAAAACAGATAGTTGAGTTTTATTTTCGTTTCATTCTATGGCTAGTGAAAAAACGTTTCGTTTCAACTATAGTCAATTGCCGTATTTTCTGAAAATATATTGTGGATTGCCGTATCAATAACAACGCTGCACACAAATGACCTGAACTTATGAATGTGACAAAGAGTGTTGCCATTGCCAACCCTAAAACACTAACAGCAAATCAACCATTAAAAAAAACAGTAGAAAACAGCAAATAGTACAGAAAGGTACATACATTGCAGAACAGTAATCAATCAGTAAGGCGATTAACACACGGCACCGCTCACCGCCGCGGAGGTAAAGGTGAGAGCACCGATTCGACCGCGCGGTCGGGCAGTGTACGTGTGTTAGGCATCAACAGATTTGCATTGTGCATCACTTTTTTAGATGAACAAATACCTTACTGACACATTAACCTTTTTTATTAGTATAATTTATTGATTTGACAATTCATACTAGTATTTATTATTATTATATTTTATTGGAATGTTTTTATTGTGTCGAAAATTTTAATTAGAATTGTTTAATAATGAGTGATAATTGTTTGATAATTTATTATAATCAGCATGTTTGTACCAAAATAATATTTGTCCGCCGATTTCGGCTAGACATAGCGTTCTTTAATAATTACAACATCTGTACCCAACCTACCTCAAATAAAAAATATTTGTATTTAGTTACAAAAAAAAAATGCAAGGCTCTGATTTTGAAGGTACAGAAAGAATTTTGCGCACTCCCCGTAGGTATATTCAAAACACGACGCAATGATGAAATTTAAAAATTTAATTAGCACATAGATACTGTACGAAAAGATTAAAAAAATAAAAACAGATTTTTGTAATAACTACTTCGTTTTATTCAGTTTTTAAGCGCAACATTTAAAAAAATAATAATAGAGGTCTAGTGCCAAAGTACCTTGCACAAAGCACCAGATGGCGCCATACGCCATACCTAAATCCCACAAAATGACTCGAGTGACGTCTATAACCTATTTAAAAATGTCATCTGTGAGTTAGACAATGAAAATTGATTGACGTTGACATTCTACATTCACAAAATATTGATAAACCATTCGATCATTCGGTCATTTTCGACTCACTCATTCAAAAACGCTTGGTTATTTAACCGTTGGTTAGAAATAAATGGTGAACACGAAAAAAACGCGGTTTGTTTAAACAACTGTTTATTTCTAACAGAACGGTTACGTAACCAATGATTACGTTGTTGTTAAATATATATAGGGAAATTATCAAATAACTTCTCCTACCCACTAAAACTAAAACCCACCCTTGTTCCTTCCGTTGCCTGTGAGCCGGGGCCACACGATAACCATTTCGGACAACTCGCAACCCAGGCAGGACAATCGTGTGGATTAAATGTTGATTAAATGTCGAGTGCTGGATTAAATGTTGAGCAGTGAGCACGTATTTTTGTTTTTTGTCTGATTGATTGAAATAATGTAGATGATAAGATCCCGTCTAGCCTGGACTGGATTGACTCCTGGAATAACGTGAATCCAGCATTATGGGGGATCCACACATGCGCACGCGCACGAACAGTGCCGTGCGCGTAAATTTTAGGAACATAGGATGATTAAAATTGGAAACGGAGTGGTTGGCGAGTGATTCGAGTGCAAGTTATAAAATTCTCGACCTGCACATAGTCGTTTATATTCGTGCATAGACATATATACACGAGTTACCATAATAATAACATGCGCGCAGTTTGACGCGTGCATATCTAGCCATTCGAGGTGCGTAGCGTGCATGGTTCGTGCGCGTGCGCAGGTGTTGTTAGTAAGAGTACCTTGAGTACGTAAGCCTTGGTTTTTTTGTCCTAGAGAAAAAAATAAAACCGAAAACCGAAAACTGATCGAACTCTGTCTCACAGAGTTCGATCGAGAAAGATAAATTCTCATAGTCGTTCCGTATTATTGGGATTCCGTAGCGATGACTACTACGCGTTTTATGAAATATCAGCCGAAAGAAGTCCACTGTTGAGTCCATATGTATACATCGTCTCAACGACACCGGTGCGCGCAACCATGGTATTTATTGTGAATTCCCGTGACTTCCTCTTAACTTATCGGTCCACTTTCTGGTTACTAATAACTTAATAGCTCTATGAACAAGTAAACTGATTATAGATTTAACTTTTCAATTTTTTATTAGTCTCTATATACATTGAATAGGAAGATACCATTAGAAATTGATTTCGATTCTTTATCACCATTCAGTTTCTTTTCAGTTACGCAATCAGTCTCCATAAAAATTCGTTCTAGGCAACCCCGACTACGTCAGCTAGGAGTAGAAAAAAAATGTAACAATAAATAAATAAATAAAGATGGCGGATTGCGTCCTCAGTGTAGTGCTCCGTGGTACAATGTACTTTTATGAAGATTTTAAATAGCCCTAAGTGGTGAAAAAATTGTAATAACAGTGCGATTGTTAATTATTTTCTATAACATTTTAAGTTTTTTCAAAGTAAGTGATTTTTTTTATCACAAATGGACGGAAATAACATTATCGCTTTTAAAGATGGCGATGCGACGCGACCTGCTGAAGTCGAAGCGCCATCTGCTGTAGATGTGCCTAAACAACAATTTGAAGGACTTGTCAGAAAAAAAAGGAGGCGCGGGAAATCTAAACGCAAGATAATGAAACCATTTTCAAAAATTCCATGGCAGGATCGAAGGAAGAATGACAAATCTAAAAGAAATAACCGCTTTAGGAAGATTGTGTTGGCAAAAACACATGCGCCATTTAATAACAACCAATTTTTGATGGAAATACATAAACCAGAGCCAGAAAATTCATTTATACTACGAACACCATCAGCACGTACTCGTGATTCAAGTTTCAGCGTAGATTCAGAAGAAAATTACTTTTTTTCGCTGCCTGAAGACGAAGAGGAGTACTTGACAAAAGAGTTTTCTAGTGTTTATGAAGATGCTCAAAGTGAACGTTTGTCAAATATGTCAAAAGATGACCTCATCCAGGAATATCTTTTATTGGAAGCCAAATATGAGAATCTTGTTAAAAGGACGGAACGATCTAAAGCAAAGTGTTTAGAAGAAGATAAAGATATCACAGTCAGAGATGCTTCTTTAACTGATAGGGACAGTATGTTAACAGACAGAGACACTTCAGGCACTTCCATTGGGTCTAGTGCCGTGGATGAGCAGTCCTTTAGTGAGTTTATGCAACGTATGAAGGAACAAGAAGAACAGATACACTCTCTACAGTTGGACAATGAAAAGTTGAGACTCGAAATTGAACATTTACGTCAGCATTCTCAGGACTCATCAAGTGCAGACTCTGAAAGTGATAGTTCATCCTCATCAGATAGTAACAGCAGCTCTAGCAGGAGTGCCAGTCCTGTAGCTGAGCCAGTAGCTGAAGATTACTTGGTTGAAGACAACTTAACTAATGAAAATAATGTTCATGTAAATGGCCAAAATGAAGAGACTGAAGGTTCGGGAACCACATACCCAATGGTTAATGGCAGTCATGATTCAAATGATTAAAGCACTTTTCATATATAATTATATAGTAGGAATTAGATTACTTGTTAAGTTCTGTAAAAATTGTTGGACAGTATTTTAAGTATCTTTATTCTGCTTATTCCTTATTTACAGTGGATAATTTTATATTTTCTGGTGAGAATGTGTGGATTTTATATGACATGCATTTAGTGACTTGCTTATTAAACTTAGCACCCCATTGTACAAATCCCTACCCTCAAACATTCTTTCCTGTAAACACTGGGAATATAAATGTGAGATCTCATTTTAGATTAGTGAAATTATTCTGTGATATCCTTGTGGATATTTTATCAGTAGTGATTAATGTAATAAATTGTTTTTATTTCCAAATAGATCTCACTTTTATGTTTATACAGTGGGACACAATAATAATCTAGTTATAAGGTGAAAATGTTGTAGCAAGTAATCATTTATTTTGTATAATTATATATTCTTATATTTTTATGGTTGTTATTGGACTTGTTATGAATGGGTGTTTTTTCTCTTTTAAACCAAATTGAATGTGTCAAGTAATTTGTAGAGATAGTTTTATGTAATTTATAAAGCCTATACTTATAACAGGGATTGTAATAATTTTCTCCTGCGCCATTAAAATACAGTAATATGTCAGAAGTTTGTGATGTTATTTACCTACACCCATATTTACCAAAAACGGCAAAAAATAAAATGAATTGATGTCGATTTTTTTAGTAACAAATGTTTCGAAATGAGATAAAATTATTTATAAAAAATATAACCTTTCAGTGAAAATAGTTTTTAATCACTTAAAAAAAATAACTACTTAAGTAAGTATCAGATAAAGATGCATAAAATAATTAAACAACATAAAATATTATCATGACAACAAAAGTATAGAAAACCTGAATAAACAAACAAGTGTTTAAAAAATAAAAGAGTATGTTTCAGCTTTAAGCCTCGTGCAGATTAGCGCGACACGACTCAAACAATCTAATTTCTAAGGAAACTTCACAGTATAACAATAACCGGTGTCGCGTCGCGCTAGACTGCACGAAGTTTAAGGCCGCGTGCACTTTGGAGGCGTTTTCGTACGCATTTCACTCGTGCGTACACGTACGAACACGCACGAACGATCCCGACGTTCCAGTTCCAAGTACAAAGGGAGCGCGCAGACTGGGTGCGACTTACTCGTACGATACGTACGTATAGTTCCGACGTCCGAAAGCAATCCGAACTTTTTGGGATTTTTCGGTTTTTCAATGCGATATCACAACGGACGAATACCTCTTTGACGGAGAAAAACTTATCCAGTGTGCCCACTCAATTCATAAGACCATGGTCGTACGTGTACGCACGAGTGAAATTCGTATGAAAACGCATCCAAAGAGCGCGCGGCCTAATATGCCATGTGTAGGTAGGTCTGAATTATTGTTCCAACGTAAGCAAAAACGAATCCGGCTTCTACTTTTTTGTCCTATCACCAGGTCCACGCCACGAGGGTATGTTATTTCTGTTAGTAGTGTTGAAATCAAAATGTATCTCCTGTCTCAAGAAATTTGACTAGATGACAGGGCATCTCAGTTTTAGTCGAAATAACATACCTACCCTCGTGGACAAAAAAGTAGGTCCACGAGAAAATACCCAGTTAACTCATGATCTGATACTAAAAATTATAGTCTTGGCTCATGAGTATTCATGACATCATCATTTTGCGATTCTTTTATTTGCCTAATGAATACTGTCCTTACATAAACAAAAAGACGTTTTATTGTGTCTCAGTCAATTAGCAAAATAATGGAATACTCGCTTGTCTAACTGCTTGCATTCTTATAGCCATACCTTACTAGGACGCCACGGCCACGTCGCCAGGTCGTGATGCCAACTGGCTCTAAAACGACTTAGGTCAGCGCAGATCGGCCTCGGCACACTGGCAACGGAAGGAACACGGGTGGGTTTTAGTCAGTAAAAGTCTGACACACCCTCTCGCTCCACCCAGAGCGGGAGAAGTCATTTGATGATTTCTCATACTCAAAAAAAAAAGGTCAGCGCAGATAGAGAACAAGATGCTAGAGCAGTTTTAATTAATTAATAATTAACTAAAATACAACAGAAATAGAGTTGAATAAAACCGGCCAAGTGCGTGTCGGACCACGCACAATGAAGGTTCCGTAGTTGGGATGAATTTATCCCAAGAACAAACTTAACATTGTAGTTGAAAAACATGTTCTCCCATACGGAATGTATGGGAGATCATGTTTTTCAAACCGCAAATTTGAGTTGGTCGATTATTACTCGTTAACCTGTAGAGCCTACTTAGCTCTGATAGTTTTCCTTTTAATTTCGTTATATATACTACTGCTGTGAATTTTTTCACAAGTCCAAGAACAATCATTTAGCTAGAGGGGGGGGGGGGCACACACACTTGACTCTAACAAAAAAATCCAAGTTAAAAGCGTATTATTTCGCAAACGGATCCCTGAATCCAAAAATAGTTTGCAGAAACTCAATATTTTTGAAAGACCTTTCTAACGATACCCCACAACATGGGTTAGATGAGGAAAAAAAAAACATCCCCACTTTACGTGTACTTTGTCGGCATGATTAATATGTATACTTATGCCAAATTACAGCTTTCTAGTACTAACCTTCTCTGAGCTAAGCCGCGGACAGACAGACGGACATGGCGAAACTATAAGGGTTCTTTGTTTACTACGGAACCCTAAAAAAGAGTACAAGATATAATTCCATGCGGCATGCGCGCGAGTAATCCTCACAGCCACCCTGGCCATCGTGAACACGCACGGTCGTGAATGTTTGTGCGTGCGCGCGTAGACGCTTGCGAATAGCCCAGAGAGACAAAGCTTGGAAGGTGTTTATAATGAGTATTCTATTGTTATTATTCTAAAGTGACGGTGCGCGCGCGCGCGGTGTCCGCAGTCTACAATACACGGTGGATTGTGCTTGAGCATGCTCGAACAGTCTGCGCTGACCCTTTATATAGGAGGGGAAGTAGTCTAAATATTGATGTGACCAATTTTTGTTTAAAGGAAACATTCGATTGGCGAACCTTTCAAATCCTACTAAATACGTATATAATCTATATATAGCTTAGAACCAGGAGTCTAACATAGGATATACTTTTTATCCCGGAAACTATCCTCTAAAGAGGTGAAAAGGGGGGGTGAATGTTTGTATGGGAAATTAAAAACTGATGACTGGATTTAGATGAAAATTTTCAAATAGATAGTTGAGATACTGAGATAAAGGATAGGATACTTTTTATTAACAGGGGGATGAAAAGGGTGGGATAGGGTTAAAAAATGACGAGTAGGTATCGATATTGGTATCATTTCCGAGGTTTTTGGGTCGTTTATTTTAAAAATGATATCTATTTTTAAATCCGAAATGATAAGAAGTAAAATATTATCAAATATTTTAATGGGGCGGAAACGGGTCGAACATGTCTAAGTTCTCAAAAAACTAAATAAATTAATAGGTATGTTTCCTGCTTTCTAAAAAATTACCCTCAGGGGGATGAAAAAGGGGTGTGCTAGGGATATCCATGTAAAAAATCGTAATGGGTATCATTTTCGAGGAATTTTGGGTCGTTGATTTCGAAAATGACATCTATTTTAAAGAGGGTTGAAAAATGGATGTGATTGGGGTAATAAATGTGAATAATTAAATATGGGTATCATTTTTGAAGAATTATTAAAATACTTATTTTTTAAATTTTTATTTCCTAATAAAAAATTGAACTTAATAACATCCAAAATCTGCTTATTTCTTATTGCCTCTAAGGCGGAACAGAGTTCGCCGGGTTAGATAGTAATATTATAAAGGTGAAATTTGGTATGTTTGTTACTCGATCACGCAATAATGGCTGAACGGATTTGGATTTAATTTGGCACACTGCTGGGTTAATAACCTGGATTAACACATAGGTTAGTTTTAATCCCGGTAGTACGTTCTTGTGGCTTATTTTCCCACATCCACGACGGCGAAGCCACTGGCAAAAGTTAGTTGTGTCATAAAAATACAGGTGTTCTTTTTTGTATTTGAGTTGGTTCAAAACCCGGTTCTGGCAATCTTATAAAAAAAAAACCTTTTCTTTGAGCAAAAATTGGTCACTTCTATATTTCGGGTAATTCCCTTCGACGGCCCGCTAAAACTTTCCACCCTGTCTACTACCTACTTATTCTAACACAATTTTGTATGTTTACCTATGCTCTTAACAAACATTATACTTTTTCTTTTTTTGTCTTTGATTCTGGTGCATTGGGATTGGCGCCTTTATAAAATTGTTTGAGTAAAGCCATTGCCTCAGTTGCCATTAAATTTCCAATCAGATTATAATTACGTTCATAAAAGTTACTTATATCTAACACAGTTTTGCCACCAAATCTGTCATTGGCACAACCATATATCACTTCTTTTATATTTAGGTTGCTGAGTGCTGCTGCACACATTATACAAGGCTCAACTGTTACATAAACTGTAATATTTTTACAGTACAATCTGTTATCAATATTATTGGCTTTACAGTAATCTATGACTTGATCTATACAATTAATTTCAGCATGTCTTGTTGGATTGTGTGTAGCATTAACACTATTCCTAGACTCAGCAATGATATCTGAGTTTATGACAAAAACACAACCCACTGGTACTTCTTGAGCTGATAAAGCTTCTGATGCTAACTCAAGAGCTCTCTTCATGAACTCAGCCATTTTTATAAAACTATTATGTTTACTGTACGGGTACTTGACGTCAATAATCACATACGTATGAGTATCACAATCTAGTTCTTCAAGTGGCAGGTACAGCTTAGTTTATTCAGAGTCTTGTTAGTAGTATTGAAGCAAATTATGATTATTAAGATGTTCCGTCGCAATATCTGGCCATTTGTTATTATTCACTGCTCTGGGGCTTGGATGAGGCAAGTACAGAATCTGAAATAGGAAAACACAATTAATTAAATTGATTAATTAATTATCCATGAATGCAAAACATCATGTCTTTGTATGATTCATATGCTCAACTACATACCTGGATAGATCTAGAGGAAGGGTATCTTTTGAATGTTTCTTTTGCTCGAGTTTCACAAAACTTTCCAATTGCAACTATCTTTTCAACTTCGTACAGTTCTAAAATTTTGCTGAATACCGGATCACAGATGTTGTATAATTCTTGTACTTCACCTCTCTGGGAATTATTTATAAACAGAAATAAGCTTAATGAATAATGATGGCAATGTATTATTTATTTATTCATACTTTATGCACAATTAAAAAATACTGTACAAAGACGTATACCGAATACTGTTAATGCCTGAAGCATTTTCTATCAGCCAACCTTAGGGTGATGCAGAGACAAAACATGTCAGGATAGAGAGCACGAAAATAACTACATACAAAATACAAGAATAAACTCTAATACATAGATTCAAACATATAAAGAAAATAAATGTAGTCTGGAGAAATAATTATTGGTAGAGGAGAAAACGAATCCAGCAAATCAGCGCTGGGATGTTTCTGCCAACGTCTTCGAATATGTTCATGTGCCTTTACTTCCACTTCAAAGTATTATTGCATGAAACAATTTGAGGGTGACTAAGTCTTTTTATGATTTCAGTATGTACTTAGTAACTTGTGGGCAAGCTCTATGCTCATCTGGTCTTGGAATTCTTTAAATAAACATAATAGGTAATATTTATTTATTTAAACCTCGCACACAATAAGGTACAAAGGCGACTTATTGCCTTAGGCATTCTCTACCAGTCAACCAAGGGTGGTGAAGAGACAAGATAGCAGGTGCTCCGATTTAGAGGAAATAATAATAATAAAAAATATTAAAAAGAACAATGAATTATAAATAAAAAAGGTACACAACTACATAATATAGTTTATAAATTAATAATACGTGTACAATATAACACTTGTTTAGCAAAGAAATATCTCTTACTTTGAAATCACCAGGAGTGAGATTGCAACCTGAGGCTGTCATCCACTGCTGAGGCAAGTAGTTATACACAAAACTGGTTTTGAAGAAATTTTCTGGTGTTCCACATAAAGTTTGAAGCAGACCCCAAAATCTTTTGCCACTGATCTGGAAAATTAATGGAATACAAATAAGACAGATGGATAAAGTTGTACATGTGCCAATATATTATCTTTCTTTGGCAATGCTTGAACTTATAATGGTTTAATGTTAAAGTATACCTTCTTTTTTATTTCATATCCCTTTATATTTATATCTTTCAACAATAAGTATAACTGAGGCCATAGTAAAAATAGGTAGCAAGGCGTAAACTTAAACTTTATGGCAGCTCTGAAGGCTGTGGGCTATTTGCTGCGCAGTATCCCACCCCTCAACCCTGCTGACACAATATGAATTTGTTACTGCGCAGCTACTCACCTCATGTGCCGAGCCGAGCCGAGCTGAGCCGTCATAAAGTTTAAATTGGGCTATACCTAGAATATGCCAGAGACGTTCAATATGATAAAAATACCAGCTACCATTTATACTTACTTCAGTTCTGCTACAATCAAAGCCCAACACAGGACGAGCTTTAATCTCATTAGGTGGTTTCTGCACTGGCCCACTGATGCCCAACCAATCTCGGACTGAACTTATTTCACCAAACGGCACCTGTTGATTTCATAAAATATTTTTAATAAGTGAAGCCTTCTTCATTACTAAACTGTTGATTGAAAACTAGTTTTGCTTAAGCCTCAAAATTATATTATTATTTTAAAGTAAAGGAAGTCATGGTTCATAAAATAATTTATTTCATGCTATGTAATCATGATAAAGGTGTTTTATACATTTAAGAGTATATGAGGTAGTCCTTACTCCAGTCTGAGACATTCCCCAAGGTCCAGGATTCATGCCAAAATACATAATAGGTTTTGTAGTATTGCAATATTTTCGCACATACATTTCAAATGTATGTCTTGCATAAATGGTTGGATTATAAACAGCTTCTACTCTTTTGGGCATTTGAAACTGTTCAAGAGAAAGATTCAATTCGTCTATTAAATTCAGAAAATCTTCGCTGATATCCTGAGAACTAGAATCTCCTAAACTACTTGAGAAAAACGATGATACAACTTCTGGTTCCATTGTATTTTACGGGGAATAATATCACTTTTAAACACTGCTAGGCACATAATTATAACGCTTATCAGTTATCCTTATCACTTACTATACGAATGTATCGATGCAATCTTGATATCTGCTATTCTGCTGATATGCAAGAACCGGTAAAAAGGAATCGCAGAAACGCTAGGATAAGTGAGAAAGAAACGCATACAAAATCAAAACAAACACGGACACGCAAAGCCGTACACAATTTAGAGATACGTTGATACGATCTCTAAGTAGTCTGTGGTACAGAGAGTAAAGATGACAATGACACTGACAGTAACGGCATGGTCAGAAACCAATAAAATGTCTACGGAATTCTGCCATGCTGCCAGTAATCATCACTGGCAGCATGGCAGAATGCACCACTAGTTGTTGTGTAGCATCACTGAGTGATGCTACACAACAACTAGTGGTGCAGGATGGGATAGTCGATAATTTTTTTGTTTTTGTTTTTTGTGCTCTCAAATGAAAATATTAATTAAAAGCTGATAACCAGAGGTCACACTGAGGGTTTTTGTGATAACCACAAAACTGCTGTACACGCACCACTGTTCAAAAATCTGTCGCGGTAAAACTGCTTTCTTTGTCTCAATATCTTGCAGGTAAAAGCCAAAAACCGTGCACATCAATCCACAGGGACGTCTGCGTGCAACAGTGCGTTTGCACTGGCGAAACATTCAGAACAAAACATGTTGAAATCTCTAGTTCCTGTTAAATATTGTATGGAAAATAGAGATTTCAATATGTTTGGTTCTGAATGTTTCGCTAGTACAAACGCACACTATGGCTTTCCTTGATAATTTTCGAACGAAATTTTGTTTTTCTTTTGTCTTGACTGTTAATGTCAAAAGTTGACAATAATAATTTATTTTAGTCAGCCGGTGTCTCTTCTCGCCTGTTATCGTATTGATTTGAATACCTTTGTTTATTTATTATTTTTAACTACATAAAACGTTTAAATGTCTGTACTAAACGAAGATAATGTTCGCAATCTTATAGCGAATTCTAGTGTTCCATTGGTCTTCCGGGGCTTTGTGGGAAATTGGTCAATATGCCAGTGGAGTATAGAAAAATGGTGTTCAATTTTTGGAGAAAAAGAAATACCATTTAGATGTTTAAAAAAGGATTTTCTATCGGATGAACCTTGTTGGGAGAGAAGGTGCTCTGTAAAATCGATGACTTTAAAAAAATTCGTGGATACGTCGGCTTCAAGCGACGAGTGGATGTATTTCGATTATAAATATCTTTATCAGTGGTTCAACGGAGACGATGAATTGTATAAGGTAAATATTTACACGAACTCGTACAGTTAAACATTGACAGAGTGCTTGTTATAATAATTAAGGCTAGTTGTTGTTTTTAGGGTGTTTCATGGGAACAGTTTGGATATTCTGAAAAGGGCGCCTCAGATGCGACGTTGTGGGTAGGCAGCAGTGGTGCGCACACGCCGGCACATAAAGACACATATGGAGTTAACATTGTGACTCAATTACATGGAAAGTAAGTTATAAAACCCCTTTATGTGGGCCAAGCATTTTGCTGCTTATAATTTAAATCCTGTAAAATTGCTAATATAAGGAAATTGCCTTTTTTTTTCTCCAGAAAACGCTGGATATTGTTTCCTCCAGAAACGGGTGGATTGAAGCCCACCAGAGTGCCTTATGAAGAATCAAGTGTGTACAGTGAATTGAACTTCTACTGCCCTAACAATTTAGATGTGTTTATTGGTGAGATATTCTTCTTTTTTATTACAAGCTTTATTCAGTTTTTTCTATAGAGCGGCATGTATTAATGAAAATTGTAGGTAATACATGTTTATTTATACTCAATTAGTCACAATAGTCACCCATAAAAATAGAAATTAGTGATGCATAAAAAAAAAATCATCTAGGAAATTAAACACAACTTTTAAATTGACTTTTGGTCAACATGGTCATTAAACCATATCAAAGAATCATTGCTAATTGAATTGCCACATAAAATATAGTAGAGATTATAATTCTGTTGTTTCAGGATTGACAGGTGGGCGCATGGTGGAACTGTCAGCTGGTGATGCCTTGCTGGTGCCGCAGGGATGGTGGCATTATGTGCAGAATGTGGATCCATTGAATATTGCCCTCAACATCTGGCTGCCCCATGTATGTTCAGTTCAATTAAATACATAAAAAGAGTAACAACAAACTAAAACAAAAAAAATGAATCACTACCATTATCAAATTTTCTTTCTTTCACTTCCTATGTATGTTAAAATTCTATAAATAATAATTGCCTTCTTTGACCCTCTTTTTACTAACTTTAAAATATTTTAATAAACTCTTCTCAATGTTTATTTTGTTTACAGGAAAAAGATGGTTCAACCAGAGTGTCTGAGGCCCTTATTAAAATATTTGTAGCTCAAATATGTAAGGACCTGCCACATGAAACAGCTAAACTGATTGTCAATCCAAATGAAGTATGTCAAATTATTTTATTAAGTATGATAAGTATTTATTTGTTTGTCTGAAAAGGCTTGTGGCAAATTAATAATGGCCGCACGGGTCGAGCGACGGTTAAGTAACGCTTGCCGAGGTCTGTTCGCGGATGGGTGGCCATTCGTAACATATCGAGTCCCCTCCGTGCTTAAGAAAGCAGGTTAAGCGATTGGTCCCGGCTGTCATTCGTAGATCTTTGACAGATGTTATGGGTAGTCCGAAGCCCGAAAGTCTGACAACCAGTCTTATCCAAGAGGTATTGTGTTACCCAGTAACTGGATAGTGGCGGTCAGACAGACAGTCGCTTCATATTCGCGCGTTAAATACTGGTATTCAGCTGCATCTGTAGACTGGTAGCCGACCTTAACACAGTTGGGAAAAGGGTAGGCAGTTTGATTTGTTTGTATGAAAAACCCAAACAACTCAAAAAAGAGACTTTTTCAGCAGTCTTTGTTTGACTACTGCAAAATAGTATATGATTAGCATACGTTGCATATGATTAAATTATACTATAAACTTTTATTTAAATTCATAAAACTTCATATAAGATGTTTGGGTGCTCGCCAGACTATTCACACAAAACACAGTAAACATATAATATAATACTTGTGTTAAACCATGCCCTTTATCCAAACATTTATTAATAATATCTAATATTAGCCTTGCACTCTTGCACTCATCATATAATGTGAGTCAGTAAGGCACCGCAACAATGACATCATGTAGCTAAGAGGAATTTGTTTAATGGCTTCTTATATTAATGGTTTAATATCCTAAGGCCTTGACATTGAGTGAGTGAGTTAGGCCGTGTCCTAATCGAAAGGTATGGTCGCGCGATTACACGATCGTCACGCTCGTTTATATGAGAATAGCTACTGCTGCCAACCTCGTCCGCGTGAAGTTTCTTGTTTTAACATAAAACACTAAAACAAAACACACAAAACTCGGCAATACAGTATATTTGGAATAGGTTCAGTAGTTCCGAAGATTAGGTACCCCCCCTTTTTTATGATTCTTTTTTTTTTGGGTTGGAAATTATCAAATAACTTCTCCCGCTCTGGGCGGAGCGGGCATGTCAGATTCTTACTGACTAAAACCCACCCGTGTTCCTTCAGTTGCCTGTACGTTGCCAGGGGCCACGGTATCCCTTTCGGACTTTCCCGCGACCCAGGCAAGGATTTGGTTCCCCTTACATACACTTTCACAAATTTTACTTCTTTATATCATTAGCATTGCAGAGCAGTGGTGGCCGTGTGGTATCGGCCGCGGCTTAAGAGTTGTAGGTCGTAGGTTTGAACCCAGACAGGCGCTTTACTTTGTGTAAATAATTTAATCACCACTGCTCTCAAAATGGTGAAGGAAAACATCGTGACACCGACATGTCCTAGAACCAAAAATTCGCAGGGCCCGCGCAGTGGATTACGGCCCACTTCCTCTCACCGAGAGGAGGTCTGTGTCCCAGGAGTGGGAACACTATAGACTGTTTAATAATATTAGCATAGACGTACTCGTGTAATCAATCAAAGCGCGTTTGTACGTCGCATATTAGCGCGATGGTCGCTTTCAGTTAGGACGCGGTTATGTCCTCCACCTATTGTCGCTCATGGGATTAGTACCTAGTAGAACATGCTGCAACATCATTGAGTCAATTGCATTTTTATATAATTGTAAGGCCGTATTTATTTGCTATCACGTCTTATAGGTATATCGTTTCCTGGTATCTGGGCCAAGATTTTAATTATCTGTTTTCACATGAATTGAAATTTACTCTAAAATCTAATAAAATTTAAATCACATCCTGACGTGATGTACATTTTACACAAATCTTTGGAATTGAATTGAATTTTATCATTTCATGTCAAAATTTCACTACTGTAGGGGATTTGCATTGAAACACCACTTTGATAAATATTGTTGAGGTATATTGAGTCGCGCACTAAAAAACTAGTGTAGTGTAGTTCTTATAACTAATTACTTAATTCAACAAGAGGCATAGGTATTAATCAGGCTTAAAAGTATGGGCGATTAAAACTATCCCTATGCTCATTACAATACTACTGTAGGGGATTACTTATATCTATCTAATTAAAATGGTTTTTATTGTTCAATCAAAACACTTAATAACTAATCAGTCGTTCTTCTTGTCGTCGCCAACAGTCTCCCTCTCAGTGCGTTGCACTCCATCTCGTTGGGGCGGCGTTGCAGGTACAATCAGGACTAGGTGTGATGCTGGCCGCCGCAGGATACCCGCTGCTGTTTGCGCGTCGACGATCCTAGTTCTTCCGTCTGGTCCGGGATGAGTGGCGACTATTTCGCCGCGTGGCCATGAGTATCGTGGCAGAGTGTTGCCCACGATCAGGACTATGTCGTGCAATGTCGGGTCCCGGTAGTGAGGACCTTGGTTGTAGCGAGGCGAGAGAGTTGGCAGGTACTCTCGCAACCACCTTGACCATAAATGATCGGCCAGGTGTTGGGATGTTTTCCAGTTGGGAGAACCGATGAGTTCTGTGTCGTCGAAGGAGCCAAAGAGAGTGGCTCCGCATGACCGCCCGATGAGAAAATGATTCGGGGTCAAAGGTTCTTCTTCTTCTGGATCGGTGCTTACGATGTGCGACAAAAGGCTTGAATCTCCTAGGGTCTGATTTGATCCATGTCAGTGCTGTTCTCGAGTCGGTCCAGAAGTATCTTCGGGTCACAGTCAGGTCCATTTCTTGGCTCGCACTATTGGCCAAGCGACTTCCCAATACACACGCTTGTAGTTCGAGTCGAGGTATTGAAGTTGGCTTGAGAGGTGACATTCTAGCTTTCGCCGTCAGCAGCTTCACTTCCACGCGATCGTCCGGATGTTGGGATCGTCAGTACACCGCGCAGGCGTACGCCTTGTCGCTTGCATCGCAGAATGTGTGCAGCTCCCTCTCAGTCGCGTCGTATGTGAGGCAGCGAGGGATTCGAAGATTTTCAAGTTTCTTAGATCTTCAAGCCACTTTCTCCATTCCTCTTCTCTGTGTGGAGGCAATCTTTCATCCCATTCTAGGCCGGACCTCCATAAGTTCTGAAGCATTACTATTCCCTGTATGGTTATGGGTGACGCCAATCCTAAGGGGTCGAAGACCGACATCACTGCGTTTGTTGCTTCTTTGTTTTCAGGTAGACTTTCGTTGTCTGTGTTCCAGATCAGGCCTGCGCTGAATCTTTCATCAGGCAATCTTTTCGTTGTGGAATGCAGCACGTCGAAAGCCCGCTGGTCGATGTCGCCGGATGGTCTCTTTGCAGCGACTCCTAGGGCTTCGATGTCGAAGTGGTCCCTGATCATCTTCTCGAGGTAATCATCTTTTCCTTTAGGCTGCGTCACCAGATGATTCACTATTCGTACCGGAGTATTGTTGCTTGATTTGGTCCCATGTAAGACCCATCCCAACTGGGTTCTGGAGGCTACTAGCTTGCTTTGGTCGCCAGCTTTCACTTCTTGAGACACGATCGGATGCCAATTGTCCTGCCCAATGAGTACAGTAGGACGAGCGTTAGGGTATTTCAGTTGTTCTGCTATCTTTTCTAGGTGTTGGCAATCTTCCAGATCCTTATCGCTGACCTCTTGGGGGGATAGGTTCAATGTTTTAACGGTATATCCTGTCCTTTTTTCTATGTTTTGCTCAAACTTCCCTCCGATCTTAATGTCGATCTTCTTTGAGTTCTGATCCATTCGATGACCTCCCACGCCCTCAATTCTTAACTCTTTTTCGGGACCCTGGGCTCCAATCATGTTCACGATGTCATCTTCTATATGTGTCACCGTTGATCCTTCGTCCATGAGGGCGTAGACTTCGGCTTTGGCATCTGGTCCCCATAGTTCTATTGGTACGATTTTCAAGTAGGCTCTTGATATTGTCCGTGTTGCGTTCACTGTTGATGCTACGGCTTGGGTCTCTTGTGTGGTTGGCTTCGTCCTTTCTTCTGAATGTAGCATCACATGATGACCTCTCTTGCATTTTCCACACGGCTTTGCTTTGCAACTGTATCTTCTGTGTCGCCCCAGCAGACATTTAAAGCATATTAAGGCTCGCTTGGCTTGTTCCCATCTTTCATCTATGGAAGAGTCGATGAACTTTTTGCATTTCAACAGTGCATGTTCCTCTGCACATTCAGGATTGGTGATCTTCTCTGGCTTCTTTATGTTATCTTTGCATGAACAAACTGTTGCCGTTTGTGGTTCGGCTTGCTCTTCATCTGAATCCTCTTCGTTCGATGGATATTCTTCTTCAGTGTGCTGTCTGACTCGAGTGGCATTCACGCCTCGGGAACCTGAAGATCGCATGCGGCTTCTCAATCCTTCTTTCTTCACCTTGGTCCCCATGAACTCGTGCATCTCGAACTGATCCACCATCTGGTTGAAGAAGTTCATGAGGCTGATGAGGATTGGTTCATCATTTTCTTCTTTGGATGCTCTGTACTCGTACCACCTGAATCGCACCAGGATACATATCTTCTCAATTATTCGATTCGATATATCACTTGAGTGTAGGTAACTTTGTTTCTTCATTTGTTTGACAACTCTGACTGTATTGGCCACGGCTCCAGCGTATCGCACCAACTCTCTTGCATCTTCAGACATGGGAGGCAGTTTCTCTATGTTTTCTATTTCGCTTCTTATCAGGTAAGTAGGTCTTCCGTATCAACGTTCTAATGCTGTTATTACTTCTTCTGGATCCACTTGTGTATAGAGAAGGGACTTCACCGCTTCCTTGGCTTTCCCTTTGATTGCTCTTCTTAATATTCTCATATTTTCAATACTACTGAAGAGAGCCTGTGAGTCTTTGTATGTTGCTTTAAAGGCCATCCAGTCTCTTGCATCGCCGTCGATTTGATGTAACTCGCTGACATACTTCGGGGCTCGTTGCATGATCGCTGTTGCCTTACTGTCTGTGGCGGACTTGACTGCTTCCAGTATTGCTTTAGCCAGCTGATTGGTGTGAGTCGTTGTGGGTGCCATCGTTTCTGCAGTGTGTGGCGCTTCCTTGCTGATTTCTACTTCGTCGCGCTCTGCTTCCTTTGACTTTGACACCCAAGCTTCAGTGGCCTTTTCGGCAGCGGCTTTGGTTGCAACATCCTCTTCATCATCACTCAAGTCCGTGTCATCTTCATTGACACGTGTTAATTCCAACTTGGTATTTGCCAGCTTGGCTTTCATCTTAATTTCTTCCAATTGTAATTTCTCTAATTCCAATCTGGCGTCTAGTTCTTTCTTCTTAGTGTTTGCTTTATTCGAGGTTGTTTTTGCCTTATTCTTTTTGTTTTCCACCTAGGTAGCATCCGCTTCCTCGACCAGGGTTGTGTCTTCAGTACGTGTGCTGCTATCCGTCACCACCTCGGAGGTGGTAGCGGAGGTGGTAGCTGACGTCTCCGTGGTCTCTTCTTCCGTGGTCGAGCGCGTGCTATCCCCTTTACGGCTTCGCGTCATCATTATTTATTCATTTTCACAGCACTTATTGTCAATATTGTTCAGTGACTTACCAGTCTTTATATGTTGCAATCCTTCAGCAGAGGATGCGTTGAGGTGTAGGTGTACACACACAGTTAAAACTTCACTAAACAATGTTTGATGTTCCTTATGTATTCACTATACACGTTCACATAACACTTATGTATTCTCGATACACGTTCACATAACTCTTATGTATTCTCGATACACGTTCACATAATACTTATGTATTCTCGATACACGTTCACGTAACACTTATGTATTCTCGATACACGTTCACATAATACTTATGTATTCTCGATACACGTTCACATAATACTTATGTATTCTCGATACACGTTCACATAACACTTATGTATTCTCGATACACGTTCACATAACACTTATATATTCTCGATACACGTTCACATAACACTTATGTATTCTCGATACACGTTCACATAACACTAGAACACGCAGGGCTTCGAGTGATACCGGGCTTCGAGAGGGCGCCGCGTGACTTGTAGTCGGCCTTCCCAGCAATTTTCTTCACTCAGCAGGTCGTGTACCCACCAACAGGTCTTCCGTAGAGGGCCTGTCTTCGAGAATAAGCATTCTTCTAGTCGCCTATTCCCAGCAATAATCTTCCGGCTGTGATGAGTAGTTAGTGCGCGGCACGTAGAACACGAAATACATAAGCTTCTCGTAGAACGCTGCTTATCTTCAAATAGCGATGTATCTTCACGTAGCTTATGTATTCTTCACGTATCTTCAGACTCAGGCTTCCGTTCTTCAAATCTGGCTGCAGAAGGACCAATTCTTGTAGGGGATTTGCATTGAAACACCACTTTCATAAATATTGTTGAGGTATATTGAGTCGCGCACTAAAAAACTACACTTGAGAGCAATAAAATCGCACACCCCTTGTAAT
The DNA here is from genome assembly GCA_947364205.1 of Agrochola lota. Taxonomy (NCBI): domain Eukaryota; kingdom Metazoa; phylum Arthropoda; class Insecta; order Lepidoptera; family Noctuidae; genus Agrochola; species Agrochola lota. The sequence continues at coordinate 8,826,197 of OX376235.1, read as the reverse complement.
TTGGTTTATTACTGATTGTTTTCTAAAATCGAAAGATATTGAGTAAAAATCATTAGACAAAATTAAAGCATACAAGCTTAGCTTTACAAAAACATAAAATTAAAATCATTGACCTTCACGTAACTTACAAAAACCGACCGTACACCGAATTCCCCAAATTCACGCGTTTGCGTTGTCACTACTTGCACCCTTAGCCGCAGGTATAAAAAGGTCAGTTTATTGGAATTTTTATTCAGTTGCATACCAAAGGTCAACGTGATAACATCTCTACTGGAAGCATACGGATTTACTGGAAAAATATGGATACCACGCCCGCAGAAGCCGCTCAAGTTATTGCCTTGCTCGAAGCAGGCCATAACCAAAGTGAAGTTGCTCGACGGCTAAATTTGAGCCGCTACTCTGTTCGTCGTGTATACCAGAGGTTCCAAGAGACCGGTGGCTACATTCGGCGACCAGGATCTGGCCGGCGACGCACAACATCAGAGCGTGATGACCGCTTTCTTGTGACAAGGTCTTTGAGAAATCGGCAACTGAACGCGGTTCAACTGGGACAACAGCTTCGAGAAGTTCGCAATGTCAGTATAAGTCGGTGGACAGTTCGAAGAAGACTAGGTGAAGCAGGAATGACTTCACATCGCCCAGCAAATGGTCCCAAATTGACCACAGCTCACCGACAAGCCCGGCTACAATTTGCTAGGGAACATTTAAATTGGACGTATGACCAATGGCGGGCTGTTATGTTCTCTGATGAGTGCAGAATGACTTTACATGGTCATGATGGACGCTCTAGGGTCTACAGAAGGTCATCAGAGCGATTTTCACAATGCTGCATAAGCGAACGTGTGGCTTTTGGAGGTGGATCGTGTATGTTTTGGGGTGGCATAATGTTGGACACTAAAACTGACATTGTATTCATCACTACGGCGAATACCGGCCCGAGATCGAGAAGTTTGACGGCTGCACGATACGTCGAAGAAGTGCTCGAAGAACATGTGAGGCCGCTTGCGTGGCTTATGGGAGAAGATTTTCTCTTAATGCACGACAACGCCAGACCGCATGTCGCTAGAACAGTTTGCGACTACATGGAAGATGTTGGAATCACCGCGATGGAGTGGCCAGCTCGTAGTCCTGATCTCAATCCGATTGAGCATGTCTGGGATGAGCTAAAAAGAAGAGTTCGAGCAAGAAGCCCTGCTCCTACGCGCCTCCAAGAGCTTCAACTTGCCATTGAAGAGGAGTGGAACGCCATACCACAAGATTTCATGGTGAAATTAATACGGTCCATGAAAAACCGATTAAGAGCTGTAATCAAGGCTAGGGGAGGGAATACACCTTATTAAAAAACAATTTGATCAAGCATTTTGAGTTTTATTTTTATTCTTTGTTAAGCTAAATTGGGTAATTTTATCCGTATGTTGGGTTTTGTGCCCTAAAACTCCCTATGGGTACTTTTTTTACACTGTATTTGATATCATTAGAAAGGTACTGAAGTAAACATTCAAATAGTGTAAGTTTTATTTTAATATGTATTCACATTTATGAAAAAAACTGCTTTAACAACAAAAAGTCAACGTGTGCGATTTTATTGCTCTCAAGTGTAGTGTAGTGTAGTTCTTATAACTAATTACTTAATTCAACAAGAGGCATAGGTATCAATCAGGCTTAAAAGTATGGGAGATTAAAACTATCCCTATGCTCATTACAATACTACTGTAGGGGATTATTTATATCTATCTAATTAAAATGGTTTTTATTGTTCAATCAAAACTCTTAATAACTAATCAGTCGTTCTTCTTGTCGTCGCCAACAACTACCTTTGAATTGTAATAAAATTTAATTGGCATAGAATTGGATACTCAAGTACATATTTAAGTATTTATATTGTAATAAATTTATCATTGTATTTGATCGTTTGTATGTCACTATTGGCAAAACATAGTGCACTACCAATTTTTTCAAGATCTTTGTACCTATGTTTCACAAATAAATTGTTCTTATTCAGGGTTTGACTGCCATCTAAAGTTTCGGTTAATTAGAAACTGCATGTTATCATGATAAAAATTATGATAACATTAGAATTCATTATGATCTTGCATGCAAAAATAATTGACAACATCAAACGACATTGAATAGTAACGAGAGTGAAATCTTGTGCGTTCGTGTATTTAAGATTACAAGGCTGATTCGCACATGATCAAATTATTTTTCACATAATTATTCTAATATATTTAAAACGCACGTAGAGCGTTACTAGTATAAGATGATCTAATTGGGTACCTACGAACGTGGCTCCGGCATTTAGTTTAGTTTCGTTTCGGTTGAATACCCTATTTGCGTTCGCAATTCATTTGGCAAAAATTTAAAAAAAAACACGAGTTTTTAGAAAAAACAACTGTAATGGCTACACATACGGTTCAGTTTGCGCTACAACTTCATATTTTTTTAAGACTTTTACAACAATACTAGTCAGTCTAAAATCAACTTTATTTACACTTGTATAAAGTTGATGTTTGTCTTAAGTGGAAACACGTGTTTGTTTACATGTTTGGCAAATAAATTGCGCACGCAGATTTGTTACGTACCTACCTACCTGTTATATTATGCTACTTGCGAAACTATGCCCAGGAGTTATGTGCGAAGTAGAATCTCCCTTGGCAGTGCCAACATTACACCCCCTGTGGACTTCGCCTAAACATTTCAAGCGAAATCATCTAAATAAATTGACAAAAATATATCCAAACTCTCGCATTTACTTTAAACCTCGTGCAGACTGGTGCAACGCGACTCTAACAAAACAATTTCTAAGAAAACTTCACGGTAGAACAATAAGCCTAGGTGCACGGGCGATTTATTCCCGCTGTTTTCTTCAAAATTTTTAGTGCACTGGATTTTCAACGCTCTTCTCAGCGTCGAGAGTTGAAAATCCAACAGTGTGTTTTTTCAATTCGCGACGGCGGACGCTCTCTCGTCCCAGCGCCTTGGATTCTCAATGCTCGGTTCAACACCGAGAGTTAAAAATCCAGTGCGCGATAAAATTCCGCCGCGATGTTTTTAGGCTTACTGACGTCGCGTCGCGCGACATGTCACGCTAGTCGGTACGAGCCTATAATCAGGTATTTTTATTTACAAAAATAATATATTTTCAGGACGACATAGCAGATACGCCGCTGTCTGTGCTATTTTTACAACTAGACACAGTAGCCAAAGCGTATCTTGACAACCGACGTAAGCTTCGTCGCGCCAAACGACAGCGAACGTGTGAGGACGAGCCGGCGAACACCGCCGTCGGAGACTATGACTTCAATGCTTTCATAGAAAATAAAGCAAACAATTTGGAGATACCGCCTCATGTGAGTAGCGAGGAACTGATCAAGTTGATCAAACAGAATCTGATCGAGTTCGCGAATAAGGACCGGCCGTTATGTGACGATGAGATAGACGGGTCCACGACAGCATTGTGTCTTACTAAAGCGGTCATCGATTCGTACAGTGAAGCCAGTGTTATCGATCTAGTGAAGCAGAATTTATTTGCTCGTCTAAGCAACCAGGTTAAGTAAAAGTATTCAATACTGACTGACATTAAAATAGGTCTGGTAGACATGTTCTAGTCTTAAGCAAAAGTTAAACTTTTCTTCTCTTCTCATTTAGGAAAATCCCTAAAAATGTATCGAGCAATATTATTAGATAAATATTTAAAATTTTAGTTTATAGTGAAGTATTGACTATTTATTGGAACTGGCAGTGTATGGCTGCAAGAATAATTCTTAAGTAGGTATTATGGAGGAAGTCCTACTTTCATGATTGCATCGTTGGTCTAGTGGTATCAAGCGCTACTGCTGAGCCTGAGGTCCCGGGTTCGATTCCCGGGTCGGGCAAAGTGTTATTGGGTTTTTCAATCTGGAATTTCTCAGTAGCAGCCCAGAGTCTGGATTTGTGTCCGATTGATGGCAATAAGCTCGCCCCCTATTACATGGGACTTAACATAACTGGCGAAATGTGGGTGTACCTACTACAGGTACACCTCTGCCCAAACCTTCAGGGAAATAAAGGCGTAATGTTATGCCCTAATTTCATAGACTAGTTAATAATACAGTGTAAGAAACTCATGAACGGTATAACAATGGACAGTATATACCTTTGTCCTTTGCCTATTCTAGGCGTAATGTTATTTTATGGAAAATAATCTATATCGTAAAAAAATCCCCATGGGCTTTCCCACGGTGGGGCAAGTAGGGCATCTGCCCCACCCTGGCCTTGGGGGCCTACTTCCTAAGCGAAATCCGTAGTAATGGGCGCTTTGCTCTCTTTCTCACTTATGGTATGTCTGTAAGTTAGACGGAGAACAAAGCGCCCGTAACGACGACCGACACTACGGATTTTGCTTAGGGAGTAGGCGCCCTGACTCGAAGCTAAAAATGTTGCTCTAATATGTAACAAAATAAATTATCCATTTGGAAAAATTCAAAATTATCGCGCGAAACAATGCAGCATCGATGAATCGAGCGTGCATGCGTAGTTATAGTTTTATCGAGAGAGATCCCTTTTATTATAGAGTTTATTTACTTCTGCCCTACCCCTCAAACAATACTGGGTACGACCATGGCTATAGGCACAGCAATATACGACTATCAATCGACGCTACGCTTTTTTAGATAGGCGTTATAAACGCGCAGGCGCACTCAACTGCACTAATTGATTGGATACAGAAATTGTAGCGACGGATAACCACTATGTTATCAGTGCATGAAGAATTAGCGTGCAATGTGTGCTAATACAACATAAATATCAAGGTTTTTTTAAAGTTGTCCTTTTTAGGGTTCCGTAGCCAAATAACAAAAACGGATCTCTTATAACTGCCTCGTTGGTCTCGTGTGACTGCTGACCATGAGGTTCTGGGTTCGATTCCCAGGTGGGGCAAACTGTAATTGGGTTTTTCCATCTGGAATTTGTCAGTAGCAGCCCGGAGTCTGAAGTTGTGCCCGGTTGATGGCAGTAGGCTCGCCCCCTATTACATGGGACTTCAATATAACTGGCGAAATGTGGATGTACTATAGGTACACCTCTGTCCAACCCTTCGGGGAACACAGGCGTGATGTTATGTTATGGAACCCTTATAGTGTCGTCCTGGCCGTGCCTTCTTTCTGAGTCAAAATGTGTGTCGCCTCCAACTTTTCAACTATACTAGGTAGAAAATTCTGAAGAATTGAACTTTTAGAAACGTAGTTTTTATAATTTATTTTTCGGTTACAGCCGCTGAAATAAATCTGTTTTTCACATTTTCTTAAATGGAAACCAATTTTGCGGCCGATAAAATCAATACTGTGCATGCGTAAATATTCATCCCGACTGCAGAACCATTCACCGTGCGTGGTCCGACAGGAACTTGGCCGGTTTTTAAAGATTTATGCGACGTCGTCTTAGATATACTTTTAGGAGTATTAAAATAAACGACTGACTGTATTTTATTTTGTTAAGCATCCTTCGTATTAACTACTAAGGCACAAGTTGCCCCATACATGTATTAGGTACCTACCTCGCGGCGTGTGCGGGGCTCACCGTAACAGTTTTACAAGGGGTACATGACATAGAAGGGTTAAAATATATTAGGGTTCATGCCAATTCAGAAAACATGTAGATATCGCAACATATGTGTTTGTCGTCGTAGAGGTAGGTAATTAGGTCTTTGTATGTGAACGTGTAATTAATACTACATAAATAACTGTATTGATTGTGATATTAGAAATGGAATTGTCGGATTAGATTGTAAGAGATATTTCATGGAAATATAAATAAATGTTTATTTTAAATAGAATATTGTGTTTATACTAACATCTGAATCCGTCTTGTATGAAGTTATTAGCAAAGGTAGTGCTGCTGAGATCTCGCGCTCTAGACGGACACGACCACGACCACTGGTCGCAGCGACCAGGCAGCCCCGTATCCCGTACCCGGGCATGTGCCCCAGGCGCCACCTTCAGGGGGCGCCAAATTCAAGCGTAGCAGACAAGTGCACCACCCAGCACACCACAACTTTGCAATAAATGAGACGCGCAGCACATGGATTCCTTCTATTTCTCTCTTTTTTACATCAGTTTTGGCGCCCCTGTTGGATTGGGCATTGTCGATCGATAAAATGTGATTAATATGTTGCCAAAATTTAAATTTCCAGAAAAATTGTATTTCGCGGGCTACCTTAGCACATCATAAAGGATTGGCGTGGGGTGGCAGACGGCAGCTTTAGCCCCGCTTAGAAAAAAAACTAAATCCGGGGCTGCGACCAGGTAAACTATACAAACCGATACGAATCGCGCACTTGGTAGTGGCAGCAGACCATACAAAACCACTGTCTAGTGGTTGACATGACTCGGCGAAGTTGTGGCCGTGTAGCGCGCGAAATCCGTACATCCGTCATTTGTGTAGAATGTGAACGCAGCTGGCTGGTGCAATAATCACCCTTTCACCCGCAAAATTATTATAGTCATGCGGGGACATAGCCGTGTTCCATCGTGGTTCACAGGTAAAATATACCTGTTATCGACTTTGGACAAATAGGCTTTAATAAGAGGTAGAGAAGTTGTATTTACTGTGGATGCCATGTACTAGTACATACAAACTACTTGCCCCGGAAAATGCTTAATACGGGATGGCGATTTAATCACCTGCATCCGCCAAGAGGCTGATTCTACTAAACAACTTTCGCATATCCGATTAGTGAAAAATAAATCAAATTCTAGCTACAACTGACGACAATTTCGGAGCTTGTATGAAAAGTTTGTAACTACTGAATCACCACCCTGTATCTATAAGTACCTAAATAGGTCATTGAAATATTTTTTGTCCCGAGCGAGTCGGTGAGAGGATCGAACCTATTAGCGCAGCCGCAGCAGCCACTGCATAAAATAAAACTAAATCAACAACTTTTTAAAATGTTTTATTAAATTATTAAACGTTACGGTTTCTTGGTCTTGATATATGAGCGGTAGTAGAAGTCTGAGAACAGTATGACCATGAACAGGTTCTGCGGGATCAGCAGGTAGGCAGGCTCGCGCGGGAAGTTGCATTCGGACGATGTCGCCAGCGCTATGAAGTGCATCAGCAGCAGTGTGAACTGGAGCTGGAAAATTATTTGTTAATTAGGCCAATGATTTTTTATGGTAGGTATAGTCAGTCAGCTGCGAAAGTCTGTGTTGTCTCTTCAGTTTTTTAAATCATAACCACGACTGAAGTCTATTTAAAAAAACTGCAATGATTTAGGTAGTTCCCTATAGTTTGGCATTAAAAGCATTTTTTTTGGTTTTTTTTTGCATTACAGCAAAAGAAAAACACCTTCAAACTATACAGGGTGGCAGGGACTACGACGCGACGAACTTATAAGTACTATGGATTCAGTACATGATTCTGAAACCACTGCATTGAAATTTTTATTCGGTTATTTAAAAAAATCTGCTGTTTCATAGAAAAGTGCAATACCTATGCGGTCAAAATGTATGGAACGGCAGATTAAAAAAAAAATAACCGACGAAAAGTTTCAACGCAGGGGGTTCAGAATTATGTATTGAATCCATGGTAACAGCCTATCAGGTTTCGCGTCGAGTGTCCCTGCCAACCTGTATAAACGCATTTTTCTTTCTTTCTTTCTAATACCTATTAAAATTACATAAATTAATGCTGAACGCAGTGTTAATCGCATGGATCGTGAGGACAATGTGCACTGACAGGTCCTTATGACCTTATACATTTTATACCAATTTTCCGTCAAAACACTCTGAAACGGGTGTTGTTTACGAATCGTAAGTACTTAATTCATAAATAATGCAAATCCACAAGTACCTATATCCGGGTGTAAAATATTCATGAATCACTGAAAACGTAACAATTAAGTAGTTAGGTAGGTACGTACGTCCTGGTACGTAGGTAGACAACAGGAGGTCGTGTTTACTTACAATTGATTTAATTTACCTATAGGATTGAAGCGCCTAGCAAAATTTTTATCAAGTTTTATTAAATCGCAGTAAGTACTTACCTAAATAAAAAAACGAGTATAAAACGAGAGTCATTTGTTCTTCCTGTCATTGTTATGGTCGTGAGCTTTTTTTTGCAGTCGACTCTGGACCATACCAGCTATCTAATAACGCAACACATTTTCGTAAACGATCACGACTAATTTGATTCATTTTGATAGTTCAACAACATTCATTGCGTTGTTTACGTTGTTGAGCAGACGTTTTTTTGGGACTTATGCAGCAATGGATTAGCAATCTGTTTCAAAACGATTCAGATTCTGATTGATTATGTATTATAAAATTAGAGTACTGGGTCACCTTCTGATGGTTACGGAGACATTGGTCCAATCCAAGTTCCAACTTTTTTGACGTTTTTTTTACGAAAAAAAGTTTTAAATGCTCAACTTTAAGTAGGCCTCCACGATCTCTGTACTGTTGCATGCACCTATAAGCACAATGTTTTGCGTGCGTTACATTGCGCATAAACAGCGAAATTTCACACCAAAAATAAAAGTCCCCAGCAATTATTTTTGCACAAAGTTACTTAGTTTGATGTCCAGTATGTGTAAATGACTGCTTCGTGTTGGGTTTTTTTTACAGCCTGTAGGTACAGGTAATCTGCGTTCGCAATTTATTTGCCAAACATGTAAACAAACACGAGTTTTAGGAAAAAAAACCGTAATACTTACTCATAAGGTTCAGTGTGCGGTATAACTTTGTAATGACTTTTTCAACAGAACTAAAATCAACTTTATTTAAACTTATATAAAGTTGATTTTTGTTTAAGTGGAAATAACATCAATTGGAAACAAGGTTATAAATAAACCTTAGGTAGGTACACTTACGATTTGTATTTGGGTGACATGTTTCTTCCACCAGATAGACTGTTTGTAGGAGTCGTCCCATGTGGTCAGCAGGTAGTAACCGTACATGATAATGTGGACAATCGAGTTCAAAGTCACCAGCATCGTCACATGGCCACCTGTGGTGAGAAAGTTCTACATTAATCTTTCAAACTACCATAATCCACAAATATGTAACATATTGTTGATGGATCCCAAAATTCAAACATTCTAAAAAAATAAAATACAATACAATATGAAAAATAAATTTAATTTCGGAAGTCGGTGGCAAAAAACGAAAATGACTTAGTTTTTTTTACCCCACACAAATTCGAATACCAATAACTGCTATGTAAATAACATTGACAGGAATTATCACACATATTACGAAGTGGGAAAAATACGTATTATTGAAACTAACTCAAAAACTTCCCGGCCAAAGTTAATAAAATTTATATGGGACCACCGTGCGAGCTTCCTCTACCAAATGAAAAAATATGTTTTCAAAATCAGTTCCAAATTGACGAAAACATGGATATACTTAAAAAATTTACCGTCTCGAGAATAATATGGTGTGTTATGTAAGTGGAACAGAAGCCATACCCGGGAATATTTGCTTAATAGCATTGACCACGCGAGCGGGCGGGGATGCGCGAGCGGCTTGTGCGCCTGCGGAAGGGTATCAAATAGGCCGATGGCAAGTGCGGCAACTACCTATTGGCCGCTAAGGAAAGCTACGAATTCATTGATAAATTCCGCGCATTTAGTAGGGTGCATATGATTTGAATTTCGATATATTTCATAGTTAAAAAAAAAAGGAAAAAAAAAAACTGTGCCATAGGCTTCTACTCCGTGCATCTATTAAACCCAATGTTTTCGAGAAGGTAAAAAAAATCGTGCGGTATATTATAGCTGTTACCGTTGGATTACCTAGTCTCGTCATGGAATGACTATGCTATTATAAAAAGAACGACTACAAAGACTTAGATGAAATTTAAAAAAAACTCACCTGGTACCCATTTAACGATGCCCCAAGAAACGGCTACCATCCCAAAGTGGTGGTACACATGCAGGAATGTCACTTGATTCTGCTTTTTTCTTAGAACGAAGAATATCTATAATATTTAATCGGTAGGTAAAATCTGTTAAACACATGTGTATTGCCAGCTTTTTTAATTGGGCCACATAACACTTTAGAAGGGATGCAAATATTATCGCTGGTCCGTACGTACCGTATCCAGGAGATCAACAAGTTTCATGACAAAGTATCCGTAGCACACACTCCACGCATATTCTAGGCTATGAGGTGCGTCGTCTGCTCCTTGGCACACTAGCGAATAATGATTTAGCCATCCTAGGGTTAGACTCTGTAAAAAAGTATATAATATAGTTTACTCGCTATGTGAGTTGCCTATTTGTTATTTTCTTATTCCGTTTATTGAATCAATCAGCTCAGTCAATTTGCTGGACATAGGCCTCTCATGAGTTTCTACATGACATCCGGTCCCAGCTTTTTTGAGGTCGTCGATCCATCTATAAAGCAGGATTCATCTGCTCCAACGGTTATTGGTCCTGTCCATCGTCAGACATGGCTGTTTCACTACCACTTCAGCTCTATTTCTCTCTTTTTTCCTAACTGTTAATCCGTCGTGTGGGTGGTGTCAGACTTCCTTGTCATTCTTCTCGCTTCGCTCTTTATTTGGCATTCATGTCGTGTGCTTGTGCTAGAAGTGAGACGTGGGTCTTGTACCTCATCAGCGGGTTTCCGTCCTCGCACCTCTCGCTAGCCAGACGGCGTCATAAAGTTTAGTGATTTTGTGGTAGATAGACTACTGATCAGCAACCGTAACACAGGGATGCTATAGAGGAATTTGGTATAAACGATATGCAGGAGACGCTAAGAACAGAGTTGAAGTAGGCTGATGATTTTAAGGACGTTGTGTGTTTTTGAGAAGTGTAGGGAATACTTACTTTGTAAGCGATATATGCGCAACCCACTATTTGAATAGCATTATAAGCTGCAATAGTTCTTCTAAGGTCGTAAGCAGGTCTTTTGCTCATGAAGTCAGGCAGCCACTTGAATACAGTCGCTAAGTATAGTATCATGATGGCCAGTCCCGGCCATGGCGACTTGATCAGGAACCATTCTTGCGTCCTAGGGTCTTGGCGGAATAAAGAGCTATTACGAAACTGCCTATTTACTTAATTTAAACCGCATTAATTAATTAATTAAGTTTGTACCTGTAATGTCTTCATTTAAATAGTAATATAATTTCACTGCACCCCTTAATATGACCGACATAATTTCAAAGTTATTATGACACTTATTTTAGAAGCCCGGCAGCACAGTCATCCAGCTAACAACAGTACATAGTACCTACTACACCGTGACATGTAACTTTACAACGGAGCGTGAATGCCTGTTTACAACAAGAATGCACACATTAATTTCAATATTAATCGCTACATTTATTATACAACAGTCCGCCCGCAGCGTTTGTCTGTCTGAACGCGATAAACTCAAAAACTACCGAACACATTTTCATACGGTTTTCACCAATGGACGGGTGACTCATGAGGAAGGGTTATTAGATGTACTTGTTATTTATATTTCTATGGGTGTACCTATTTACTGAAATATGACGTTCAATCTGGCTAGCCTTTTCTCAACTATATTGGGTCGGCTTCCAGTCGAACCGGATGCAGCTTTATACCAGTATTTTACATCAAGCGATGACGTTGATGGTTAAAGATGCCAGAAAAACTCATGCTGACTTGGAGGTTTAGGTACCTGTACTGGCGTGTGCCGCTTATATGTTAACCAATAGAATAGAATTATATGAAAACAATGTATTACGGAATTAATACATTGTTTACCTTAATCCAGGTACACATTAATTTAATCCCGGTAGTACGCACCCGTGGGATATTTTCCGACATCCACGCGAGCGAAGCCGCGGGCAAAAGCCAGTGTATTGGGCTAAAACTGTGTTTGCACTTTGATACTTATAGTTGCCGATTTCGTAGACTGGCATGCACACCCGGCTGCGTTCATACGTATTTCTTTTTAAGGACTGAAAAACCCGCATTTCGTACAGTTTATTGTAGTCTTTGTAGCGTTGGATTGCAAGGTCTCCCACAAGGTGGACCGATGACCTGGGTGAAGGCCGCGGGAGCACAGAACTGGTCGAAATGGCGGTGCCTGGGGGAGGCCTATGTCCAGTAATGGAAGTGTTTCGGTTGACATGGTGATTACGGTCTTTAAACTAGGGACTGAATTACCCAAAAATTACGTATAAGGTACCTTTAAATTTCGGTATGACGTCATACCAATAAATAAGGGTTACCTAAATATTTCGATACCGTTATTTTTTTCAGTACTCACCGGAATTTTGAGGTTGGAAATGCATACCGGTTTATTTCGATAGAAGTACTAAAATACACAAGTTCGATCACCCACGCCGCGCCGTCTTGTTTTTCGGTACCGAAATCTTGTAAAGGTTAAATAACGGTTTAGAAAGGTATCGGTATAGTTCAACCCTTATTTTAAACCAGTACCGGTATATTTTTGAGGTTTCTTAACCTTTAACCGTAACCGCTTTCAGTCCTTGCTTTAAACGCTCTCTAAAACAGATAAACAAGAATAGTACGCAAAAAGGAAGGGATGTATAGGATTTTAAGGAAATGGCCAAGACCCACTCATTTAATTTTGGTGCAAAGTAATAATTGGCCTATAAAGGCACAAGATAAAGAGAAGACAGCAATGTTAATTTCTAAGTAGATCATGATGAAACGTCAAAAACAATAAGCGAAAAATAAAGTTGATAAAGTAAAAATACTCGTCGAAGTTTAAGGCCTGAAAGACCAAGTCGGACTCAACCGTCCTTAACACACACTGAACATTCCGTAAAATTATTAAAAAACTTTTTACAGAAAAAAATAAAACAACCGCCTTCCAAAAAAACACACTACAAAGTGAAAAATAACTTTAATTTCGGAAGTCGGTGTCTTTGGTTTTGAATTTTCGTTTTTTGCCACCGACTTCCGAAATTAAAGTTATTTTTCACTTTGTAGTGTTTTTTTTGGAAGGCGGTTTTTTTTGTTGTAAAAAGTTGTTATAATTCACTTTTTAGCTGTGGTACTGTTTTTACATAGCAGGTAGTGGTTTTCGAATTTGTGTGGCTACCCCACACAAATTCGAAAACCACTACCTGCTATGTAAAAACAGTGACAGGAAGTTATCATCATATCATCCAGATACTAAGTGGAAAAAATACGTATTATTGAAGCTTACTCAAAAAACAATCCAAGCAAAGTTAATAAAATTTATATGGGACCAACTTGGGAGCATATCCTTTCATACAAGAAAATAATTTTCAAAATCGGTCCACAATTGACGGAGAAATCGGCGGACATACATAAAAAAAAAAACACATTCGCGACGAACATACCTCCTCCTTTTTGGGAGTCGATTAAAAATCGACACGCCACGAACAATCAAATACAAGGGTTAAGTCGCTGTACCTTCTACACTACAAGAATGTAGAGCCATATGTAAATAAGAGAGCATAGGTCACTCACGGAGCCCTACGTCACAATTTAGAATATTACGGAACTATCGTGTTTGTGACGAGGACGAGACACCTAGGTTATAATATTTATATGGCCAAACAAAGCAAACATACTGCCTACTTTATTCTTACTTCTCTTCTCTTGTGCTCTCGTACCTGCGTCTCTTTTCTTTTTGATTGGATTCGGGGTATAGTTTCTCTGTTTATGACGTTAAATGAGGAGGAAATTGTCACAGGGTTAATTGCAGAAGTTTACACAGTTTTACGTGGTCTGGGTCCGGGTCCAAGCATAGGGTCCAGTCCAACATCAGAATCTTATCATATCCTAACTAATGTTATAAATACGAAAGTGAGTTGGTTTGTTTGTTATGCTTTCACGCTAAAACGGCTGAACAGATTTGGATGAAATTTGGCACAAGGGTAGACCATGACTTGGATTAGGACATAGGATACTTTTTATTCCGGTATTCCTACGGTATCGAGACCTATACGGGTGAAACCGTGGGTCGCAGCTAGTATACATATTATAAATGCGAAAATGAGTTTGTTTGAAATGCTGGGGCCGCACCTGCGTCTATCGTGACAAAACAATACGTGCCGAAGTTTCGTACGTTTTGCTCGCTAAAAAGTTATGGCGCTAATGCGGTAGTTACATTAGAGACTTCATAATTTTAACGAATTATCGTGCAATAATCCAAGATCCGCAGTCCGGAAACAACAGTTGAAATGACCAACGCTAGTCCGACCACGCGCCACGCTCATATGTACCGCCACCCGGGCGATAAGTGCTACGCAGCCCGAAGTATCGCGAGGATAACCGATAATGGTTGGTCACAACTGCGTGTATCGTATCACTGTGCAAAGATTCGTCACGATCATAGAAATATAAATAACAGAAGTGGCATGGGGGCGTGTGTCCGCGCGTCCTGATCACAACGATCATGCCTCCGGCAAATGGCCGTCTCTGGTAACTAGTGCGCTTTCAAACGCGATCCTGATAATATATAAGAATACCGTATTGTTCAGTGGTTTCTTGTAAAAATCGAAGCCAACCTAGAAACTTTATAAATCATAGAACCACTTATTATATATCAGCACAAGTATTTTCCTATATTTGTTTTGAAAGTCATGGAAAACAACAATTCGTAAAATATTTCTTGCCTTTAGTACGTTATTTTAGTTTTCATAAACCACAGCGACGTATTATAATTGCAGTAAATACATTGCTTCTTTACCACTACCTAAGTATGTTGCTAAGTGACTGGACAAGCAATGTAAAAATCACAAAACGATATTTTCTTTAAGCGGTTGCATCGTTAGTACGGCCGCAGCCTCTTGCGACGGGTTAGTGATGTGGTTGTGCAGATCCAGTAACTTAGGCTATCGACAATAATGTCGATTGTTGTATGAATTTATATTACTATTAAAGTATTCTATCCTTCAATTTGTCAACAGTTATAGCCTGATTGGAAAACCGATGTGAAATCTTGTTTTATACTCATTTAGATTTTCTCATAATGTTGAATTAGTTTGATTTACTTAATATTTCTTTTTTTTACTTACTTATTGTTTATTTACATCATCTATAGTATATGTATATCGTTTTTAATTTAGAATTTTTTCAGAAACTCCCAAAAATTTTAATAAAATAGTAAAAGGGAGAATCTATAACTTTCCGATTTAGTCAATCACTAGCATATATGTTAAATAAATGGCTTTTGCACAGCACAACGATAGCGATTGATGTTTTCGTGTGAGTGAGTTGAACGGTGCATGGTTAATGCACGCTGTGTTTGATGGGTTAAGGTTTATAATTGATTGTGTAGTACGTTCTGATTTATAAATTTCAAGTGTGAGCGCGACCTTGTATTTATTGGGTTTACTGATCTGCATATGTAGTTGTGGCAACTGTGGCAAGGTAGAGGGGGTCTAGTAAAGACATTGGGTTTCAATACATTTTTAACTACCGGGCATATCTCCTTCTTTCTTATGTCTATGGTCACGATAGACGCAAATGCGACCCCAGCATTACGCTTTCACGCTAAAACGGCTGAGCGGATTTGGCACAAGGGTAGAGCATGACCTGTGTGAGGCCATAGGATACTTTTTATCCCGATATTCCCACGGGATCAATACTTATAATATTCCTTTCTCAATTTTCGATATGTCTGCACAACCTCCATCGCAGAGCGCGGGCGAGCATCTCTTTTTGGAAGTAAACCTGAATCACATGAAAGTCCTTCTAGGCGTTTATTATAACCCTTCGACACGAATAAATTCCTTTTCCTCTTCGAAAACCTAACACCGTCTTACAGTCATACAATCATCATGACGATAAAGTCAACCTGCTGGCAGACAACCTTGTGCAGCTTTACGAAGTCCACGCTCCTATCCGTGCTGTAAAAATTAGACACCTTCCGGCACCATGGCTTACAGACGATATTAGAAGTATAATGCACAGAAAGGCTAGGTAACAAAAACTAAATTTAAGTGCCGGCCCTCGCCGTCGCACCGGGAGATCCTTGAGGATGCTCGTAATCGTTGCAATAGGGTGTGTAGAGGTGCCCAACGCCGCCATATCCACACCTCAGTTGAAAACGGAGATCCAGCTAAAGTCTGGAAATTTCTTAAATCCTTGGGAGTTGGAAAATCGCGGCAAGAATGGATTCCTAAAAACCTAGATATTGATCTACTGAATTAATATTTTCCATCTTCGTCCCACTGTAATGGAACCATGAAGGCAGCCACAATAAACTATCTTTCAAACCTTCCAGCTCCGGACCATCGCCCATTTATTTAATACCGTCCAATCTCTATCTTGCCTTTCCTCTCCAAATTTCTTGAACGTCTTGTCAACCATCAGCTTGTGCTTTTCTTTGTAAGAATAGTCTGCTGAATCCTTTCCAATCCAGTTTTCGTCCTGGTCACAGTACCGCTACAGCCTTAGTTATCGTCACTGACGACATACGGTTAGGCATGGAAGTAGGAAATGTGACGGTTCTTTTCTTACTGGATTTTAATAACGCATTTAATACTGTCGATTTCGATATCCTGCTTGGCATGTTTCGCTCGCTTAACATATCTCCAACGGCGATTGACCGCCTGAATCAACCCCCTCTTATCTTGAAGAACGTTTCAAGTTCTTTCATGGCACACATAATAGATATCTGAGGTCATCGGAAAACTTGAGACTAGAGATGCCGATGCATTCCACCAGCTTTTATGACAAGTCTTTTACAGTTCAAGCAGTACGGTTATGGAATGCCTTACCCGTGTCGTTAAGGCGTGCTTAATCTTTGTCCACTTTTAAAATTCTGGTAAAAAAGCACTTCCTCTCTCCTTAAACATCATCATTACATACAGTTCCTTGATCTTGTTTCATGTTTATTATTGTATATATAGATAAATATATGCTTTATGTATGTATTTATTTATTGTGTATGTAAATGTTACACCACTTACTACTTACAATATTGTCACTCCTTCTTACTATAATCCATGCAAAGGTTGTTTGTAAAAGATCGCTTTTAGCGATAAGATCGCCCATTGTGTTACCCTATGTAAAATGTCTATAATTTTATATCTGTAATTTTTATGGTGTATACCTACATAATATAGAATATTTATCTATCTTATGCGGGTGGAACCGCGGGGCGTAGCTAGTATTCCATATAACTACTAATTCCCGTTTCAATATGTATGGAATGAGTCTAGTCTGATATAGCATTTCTGTCAAAATCACAGTGATCTTTGTGATCATTAAAATAAAGTTGCTGTTTGATTGCTACTGATAGAGGTAACTTAGGGATTCCGATTCTCGAGCCTTGCCTGTGCGAGTCGGCTCCCACACGAAGGGTCCCATACCGTTTAAGATCGAGCAAAAATAGTAGATTGTTTGCCTAGGGAGCAAACAACTATTTTTAAGGCGAGAGTGTTTATTTGAATCCAGAGCGGAGCGAAGGATTCTAAAGTGAGAAGGAACTTTTATGCTGACGGGGTCAACCGCACACATTTTTTTTTAAATAGAGGGTGATATAAAGTAGTGTTCACGTCGGGATTAACACTATTTTAAGCTCGAGTAACGAAGTTTGAATCCCTCGCTGCGCTCAGGATTCACACAGAAACAATCTTCTATTTTTGCTATGTATTTTCTGGTGCACAATAAAGAATATATAAATAAATAAAAAACGCTATTTTTGTATATGAACCCCTTTAATTATTAAGTAAAATTTTTATTATTTGTTCTTATAGCGGCAATAGAAATACACAAACTGTGAAAATTTCAATTGTCTACTCCATAACGGTTCATGAGATACAGGCCGCTGACAGACAGACGGACGGACGGGCAGCGGAGGCTTAGTAAATGGGTTCTGTTTGGCACTCATCGTGTAAGAAAACCTAAAAAGCAACAAAAGTCTTGTATTGTTTGTTATTCATTTTTAATACATATTTGATTATTCTATATTTTTATTGATTAAACATATTTAAAAAATAAAGGTCTATTTCTTGAAAGGAAACTCAGGATGCTTGTCGATTCCGGGGAAGAATGCGAAGTCGCAGATACGTCCGTCCTCTCCCCGATCCAGTGAGGCAAGCTCGCTCATCTCTGTTTCATTCAACTCGAAGTCCCACACCGAGATGTTCTGACGAAGAAATAACATTTGATTAATTTAGGTAAGTAAATGAATTTTCGAATGTCGTGATGGCCCAGTGGTTAAGGCCTCTCATGCATGAACAACCTCATGCAGGGTTCAAATCCGGGCAAGTAGCAAAGTGGCTTTTTCAATTCATATGTTTCTGAGTTATATTGGACATTACTGACTACTTATAAGGTTACCTCAGGTTTTTTTTTCTTGCTCATCGGCGCAGGACCATCAGCATCTGATCTACTAATATTATAAAGATGCATTTTTTTTTAGTTTGTATGGGGTGTTCTTCTTCTTCTTCTTTTCGTGTGCTTAAAGCCGCCCATGGGCCTCTGACTTGGCTTCACATGCCGTCAAGAAATATCTCTCAGGCATGCCGGTTTCCTTACGATGTTTTCCTTCACCGTTTTTGAAGCAAGTGATAAGTATACAATACGCACATGAATCCGAAAAGTCAGAGTTGCGTGCCTTGGGTTCGAACTCGAGACCTATGACTTGGCGGTCTGACAGTCACACCACTAGGCTATCACTGCTTTATGTAGGGGGTGATCTTCGGAATTACTGATCCGATTCCAAAAACTCTTTTATAATTGGGAAGCTATATATAGCTATATATATTGCCGAGTTTCAGGATATATCTTATGTTAAAACAACAAACACGCGATCGAAGTCGCGGGCAGAAGCTAGTAAGTGGTTAATATAAGTCTGAAATAGCCAACCCGTCTTTGAGCAAGCGTGGTGATCAATGCTCGTGCCTACTCTGTATAAGAAAGTAGAAAAAGAAAGAAGTAAATAAACACGAGTTTTAGGAAAAAACCTACACATAAAGTTTAGTTTGCGCTACAACTTCATATTTTTTATGAGTTTTTCAACAGTACTAGGTATTCAGTCTAAAATCAACTTTACTTAGATTTGAATAAAGTTGATGTTTGTTTAAGTGGAAATAACATACATTGGAAACAAGGTTATAAATAGACCTTAGATATGTTGTTGACGGACAAAAAATAAGTGGCGGACTAATGTCAGTCGTCTGCAAGGCAAGGGGCTACTACCACCTCTAAAGACGGAATGAGATAAGAAGAAGAGATGGAGCTATACGAGACGTATAGCTCAATTTATTTCCACAAATTCCTGAGTCCATTGAGTTGGTGGTAGGCCCCGAGGTCATGTTAATCAAGCTAGCGTCCTGACAAGCTAAGTGACACTAGCCTAGTGTTGTCAAATATGTTGTATGAGTAGGTAAATGGTGGGCATGGATCTGTCTCCAATCTCTATACGCAAGCGCACTATACGAGTAGGAAGATTTCCAGATGGATATAAGCGTTGCTGATGTTTGATGAAATATGTTCTACTTAGCCTTTTCCCAACTATGTTGGGCTCGGCTTCCAGTCTAACTAGATGTAGCTGAATACCAGAATTTTACATAGAGCGACTATCTATCTGAACTCCACAACCCAGTTTCTGGGTAATAATACGATACCCCTTGGTAAAAGTAAAACTGGTTGTTAGGCTTTCGGGCTTCTGACGACCCGTAACGACTGTCAAAGATCCACGAATGACAGCCGGGACCAACGGCTTAACGTGCATTCCGAGGCACGGAGGGGTCTTGGTATGTAAAGATGCTCACCCATCCACGGACCAACCGCGGCAAGCGTAGCTTAACCTGGTCGATGGACCCGTGCGGCTGTTATTACTTAGCCACAAGCCCCTCTGTATGTTTGATGAAATGTAATGATGTTTATTTATTTATGTAGATCTTTAGAGACACTTTTACAAGCAAATTTTTTTGTTTGCTTGCCGAATAAAATATTGACCTGTTTAATCCTGGCAGGGTTAGTGCTTTTAGGGATGGCGGCCAGGCCTCGCTGTAGCGTGTGTCGCAGCAACACCTGCGCCGGAGTGCGGCCGTGCGCCTGCGCAATGCGCGTCACCACCGGTAGTTGCAGAAGGTCCGGGTACTCGCGTCTGTGTACAAAACATTCAAGGGTTTCTTATAACTACGGCTGTAAGGATGAAGGTGGGCGGTGATAGGTACTTATAATAATTACAAGATATTATTTAGTTATTTTAGCTTAGTCTGCAACTAGCCTATTTTATTTTAGACTATATTTTTGACTTGAAGGTGCAAATAAACTATTTTATTTAAAAGACACCTCGTTTTTCAAACAAAATACGACTAGCAGTTTAGGCGTTACGAGGGAACAGATGAACATACAATACAAACATTCTTTGGCTTTGCCTGTGTCGGGTGCAAAACCGGCCAAGTGAGTGTCGGACCACGATAAGAAAAATAAAGGTTTGATTTTATGGGCTGCAAAAATAAGTTTGTATTTCATAGTACGATAAACAAAGTTGTTTCTGCGGTTGTGTGAAAATATTGTTTTTGAAAATATGTTTTTTTTTTTTGTTTTTTTACTGGTACTTTGTTATTTATGTAAGTAAATACTTTTTTTGTTTTTTTTTTATATGGGTATTGATATATACTGGCCACCAAGGTTACAACGTCTGTCGCGCTGACAGTTGGTGACGTTTGATGATCCTTCATTAATTTCAATAAAAGATTATTCTTGTACAAAATGTGTATTTAATAAATTGGCGACGAGGATGTCGACTAATGATATAAAAAAACTGAAGAAAACCCGCGCCTCATTGCGTGGTATAATCACAAAACTAGAAAACTACGTGAACAGCCAAGAAACTCTACCATTTGAAGAAACAGAGTCAAGACTTCAATCACTTCAAGAAACATTACAGAAATTACAAGAAATACAGCATAACATAGAATTAGAAACTCCAGACGAACAACTAGACCAAGAGATAGAAACCAGGTACGATTTCGAAGAGAAATGTATTACCATAAAGACAAAACTCCTAATATATCAATATAGAGAAAATCGACGTTTTACCGCTACATACATCAACATCACAGTTAAGTACAAATACGCAACAAGAACGAGGCCCAAAAATTAATTTCCAGCCTTTTCATGAAAAAGAGACTTTTGCAAACTTTACTAAAAGACTAACTGTATTTTTCTTACTTAACAAGATCTGAATGAAAGTTTACACCTTACTTGCTGCTCTATCACCAGAATTACATGAAAAATTACACAATTTATGCTCACCGGATGATCCAATTGACATGAGTTTTAAGGAGCTCACACAGATACTAGACGAATATGTTGACCCTAAACCTAGCATATGGGCTTTACAACACAAATTTATTACGCGCACACAATGCGAAGAAGAAACAGTGGCAACATATGCCTCTGAATTAAAAAAAAAGATCCTTGAACTGCGAATTTAAATGTCAAAATTGTCAAAAACCTACATTAGAAAGCTTTCTAGCCCTACAATTTATTCGGGGATTGAAAGACAGTGATATACGAGCAAAAATTCTTCAAGAAAGGGAGACACTACCTTTTACGAAACTGCTACACATGGCCATATCCATAGAAATGGGAAAATCGGAGAACCTAAGAATATCCGCAGACATGCACAAACATTCGGACACAGTAAACAGAATTACGAGCTCGATAAAAAGACCTAAGTATCCACGATCCTCAAATTCACCACCGAGCGGACTGTCAACTTCCCCATCGTTTTCATCTCCGATAACGATAAGAGATTTAAAGGGAAAATGCTTCCGATGCCGCAAAGACGATCATCGATCTAATGAGTGTGGCGCCATCAAATCTACCTGCCTGAAATGCAAGCAGACTGGACATCTGGCACGAGTCTGTTTACAGCGGAACTTAAATACCAATCAACT
The DNA here is from genome assembly GCA_947364205.1 of Agrochola lota. Taxonomy (NCBI): domain Eukaryota; kingdom Metazoa; phylum Arthropoda; class Insecta; order Lepidoptera; family Noctuidae; genus Agrochola; species Agrochola lota. The sequence continues at coordinate 8,804,366 of OX376235.1, read as the reverse complement.
AGATGACAATACAAGTATACGACTAACGAAAGCATGGGAGATATCAACCTAATTAAAAGTGAGATATCTGAAAAATATATGATCACAGTAAAAATAGAGAACAAACAGGTTAGCATGGAATTCGATACAGGAGCGACCTTGTCCTCAATGTCACTCAGACAATACAAAAGCCTAAAATTAACAAACAAAATTTTCAAAACGGAAATGAAATTGAGAACCCACACTGGAGAAATTATCAAGCCTGCAGGAGTGACATACGTAAAAGGCACTTATAAAGACCAACCCTTCAACGGGAAATTATACATAATCAATCAAAACGTTGACCCAATATTTGGAAGAAGCTGGATGAAAGAACTAAATGTGAAAATTGCAGACATAAGAGTTTTGCAAACTTCTAAACAATCCGACAAACTTGATAAATTATTAGAAGAGTTTGCAACAACTGTTTTTAGATCGAACTTGGGAAAAATACCCAACTATGAAGCTCACTTAAATCTTAAGGAAAATACACGACCGATTTTTATAAAACCGCGGCGAATACCGTACGCGTTAAAGGAAAAAGTCTATAAAGAAATTGAACGACTATGTGCAGAAGGGGTGATCACCAAAGTAAACCATTCGGATTGGGGCACGCCAATCGTACCGATTGTGAAACCAAATGGGAGCATTCGACTATGGGCAGACTACAAGGTCACCACCAAGGTTAACAAAGTCATCAGGGACGAACATTACCCAATTCCTATAATAGAGGATATATTTGCAGAAATGAACGGAGGCAAATACTTCTGCACCTTAGACATTACCCAAGCCTATCTAAATTTGGTTATGGACGAAGAAAGCGCTATCTTACAAACATTAAGTACGCACAAAGGTACTTACAAAGTCAATCGCTTAATGTTTCGAGTCAAAGTAGCACCAAGCCTTTGGCAGAAATTCATGGACCAATTACTTCAGGGACTAGACGGAATAAAATGCTTTTTGACGACATTATAATTCAAGGAGCATCAGAGGACCAACTCTTAACACGTCTAAAACAAGTCTTGCAAAAACTGAAAGAGAGTAACATCCACGTTAACAGAGACAAATGTCATTTTATTAAACGTAACATTAACTACCTTGGACATATAATCGATAAAGATGGTTTACTTAAGAACAAAGACAAAGTAAAGGCCATCGTGAACACTGTAAGACCAACTAATATAAACGAACTACGAACCTTCCTTGGTATGGCAAACTACTATAACAAATTTATACCGAACCTTGCCTCTTTAACAAACTCACTAAATGAGTTACTAAGGAAAGAGAAAGATTTTCACTGGATTTCTAAATGCGAAGACAGTTTTAATAACATTAAGAAGGAGATTTTGAGCGAAAGAGTTCTTATTCACTTTGACCCAGGAAAACTACTGATACTAGCTACTGACGTTTCACCAACGGGCTTAGGAGCTGTTCTCTCTCACAAACTACCTGATGGCTCTGATAGACCAATCGCATTCGCCTCTAGATCACTTTCATTTAGTGAAAGGAAATATAGTCAAATTGACAAAGAAGCTACGGCGATCTACTGGGGCATAAAAAAAATCTTTCACTACTGTTACGGCAGAAAATTTACATTAGTGACAGACCATAAGCCCCTTGCCTCAATTTTTCATCCCCACCAGACATTACCAGCATTGAGCACAATGCGATTATTTCATTACGCACATTTCTTATCGGGATTCAACTACGACGTGGAATACAGAGCTTCAGCGAAACATTCAAATGCTGATTACCTATCAAGATTCCCAGTAGAAATAGCAAAAGAAACCTCAATAGACCAACATTGTTCATACTAACTACAGCAGATTAACGTCCTAGAAATTCGACCAGAAGCAGAAGCCAGAAGATAGCTAATGAAACTAGAAAAGACAATGAACTTAAAACATTACTGGAAGCACTACAAGCAGGCCACTCATTACGACAATATGGCTACGGTGATAATGAATTAACACTTCAAGACCACTGCATATTGAAAGGAACTCGAATGGTAATACCCAAAAGTTTACACATACGTGTACTAGATGAACTACACACCGGACACATTGGTATACTTAAAATGAAATTACTAGCTCGCAGCTACATATACTGGAAAAATATAGATAGAGATATCGAGAACAAAGTAAAATCCTGTAGAGCATGCCGATTAGAACAAAATGACTCACCAAAAGCACCCCCACACCATTGGGAACAACCTACAGGACCATGGCAACGTCTTCATATAGATTTTGCAGGACCTATTTTAGGACATCAACTTCTAATAGTCGTGGATGCCCTTTCAAAGTGGGTGGAAGTCTTCCCAACAAAGACAACAACAAGTGCTTGGTGCGTTGTTAAGTTGAAAGAATTATTCTGCACATTCGGCATACTATACACACTTGTTTCGGACAACGCACGGCAGTTTGTGTCCCAAGAATTCAAGAGCTACCTTTCCAACTGCGGTGTAACACACTTGACGTCAGCCCCGTACCACCCAGCCACCAACGGTCAGGCTGAACGTTACGTGCAAACAATAAAGAAAGCACTACGCGCAATGGAGGGGGAGAGGGGCGATCTTACGGATAACCTCCTTGTCCTTAAGACCCGGCTCAGACGCTCACCAACCCTGAACGGACAGCCCCCTATCAATTGATGTTCAACCGGGATGTGAGAACAAAGTTGCACGTGATTTTTAAAGACTCATCTGCCCCGAAGGCCTTCGACCCAAACCACACACCACCTCCCATCAGGGCTTACTCCGTAGGTGAGCTAGTCCAGGCTAGAGCCTACTCCGACCAGAGACGAAGATGGGAGTTCGGCACGATAGTGCGTCGCCTAGGCAAGCTTCATTATGAAGTACAGACAGATGGTGGTGTCGTGTGGCGTAGACACCTGAAACAGTTGCTTTCAGCCCCAGGCGTGGTACAACCAGGAATGGCGGCGGAGGACTGATATATACTTGCCACCAAGGTTACAACGTCTGTCGCGCTGACAGTTGGTGACGTTTGATGATCCTTCATTAATTTGATTAAAAGATTATTGTTGTACAAAATGTGTATTTAATAGGTATGATCTAAAAAACTATTTACTTGCATAACATAACATCATAATCTTTTAATGGGATCCAACAATACCCCACATGCATATGTGTATTGAATTAAATTTATTTCATCCCTCTGTTACATTACATGTCATGGGGAGTGCCGCCCCTAATTTCACTACTCCATTGTTTACCGGTGCGCTGAATACAGCTTCTGTCCAATTTTCATCGACAAATAGGCTCCGAGTGAAATGGCTGTGACCCAGCCATTTCACTCGGAGTTTTATCCGGACAGATGACAGACGGGCATGACGAAATTATAACGGTTATAATTTTGCCATTTGGCTAGGGAACCCTACAAACTGATTTATTGGGTCTACGGCTAAACCAGTTTTATTTAGGTAGTCCCGTGGGAAGAGTACGTGCGTGGTAGCGCAGACGCGTGCATCGCGGTTCGTCCGAGTTTGGGTACATTCCCTTTGAAGTTACCGACTCGCCGTGGATCAGCCCGCACGAACACGCACCATGGGGAGGGTAACATGCGTGGTAGCGCAGACGCGCCCGACGTCCGTGGCGGTGCGCCCGATCCGCGGCGACTCGGTAAACTACAAAAGTGCGCGAGGTATGCTCGGTTCCTATAAACTAAAACGAATCGTTTTGCTTACCAGTGCTACCTTTTTTATTGCACAACTTGGCATATAAATAGATTCGCCGACTGTTAGCTCATTTGACTCACGCCACACGCGCGGTAAAGGAGACGACTCGGCTCGCTTAATAGCTCTTTGGAAAATACAGTAAATACACAATATGTGCCTACTTTGAACGCAGCGGCATGCATATCATTTCGTCAAAAGAATCAAAAAAAGTACTAAGTACTTACTACTGTTTGATGATTTTACGACTGATATGACTTTACTTAATACCTAACAGGCAAAATTAAACAATACAGTTCCTTTTGATAATGTGCCAAAGTATTTTTACTGTCATTGAGTTAAAGTAGTTTTCTTACTTTAACTCAGTGACAATAAAAAAAGTTTACAATGAGGTATTGTGCCCGAGAGCTATTGTTGGACAAGCGAACAATGCGATTTGAAGTATTCCGAAGCGAGCCGAAAGAACCGTTCGGTCGATGACTTCGGTGTCTTGCTCGGTGAGACATCTGCCGAGACTTGAATCCGCGTGTGTCCGCAATATCGCGCACCGTGAGAAGGGCCTTGGTGCGCGGTGCGTGGCTATCCGTGCTCGTCCGTGCGGGCTGGTGCGCGTTCGTCCGTGTAATCGCGCACGCGTGGTAAGCCGCCTTAAGAATGCATCAGTCAGTGTATCAGTGTTGTGCTTGTGCCATTAGGTATACTTATGCCGCAACCCAGGCGTTAATTAATTCACTAAAAACTAAAACTTGGCAAGCAATGGGAAATTGCTAAAAAGGCTGCGGGTGTCGAGTGTCGACCTCAGGACGAGCTGCTTCTCACACGTACAACTGAACGATGCTTGCTCCCGCGTCACCAGTCCTGACTCTCTGTATATTTTGACTGCTGTGATCAAATCTACAAACGTAGTATACAGGGAAGTTTTATTAACATGTGGCTGTTATTTTACTATACGTATTGTGGTGTCTTACGACTTCCATGCGAACGAATTCGCGGGCAGAAACTAGTTTTTTCATATTTGCGCCTTGCAGGGTTGCATCTCAAAAGTTATACAGGTACAAATTAAAAAGTTATCTTACCCAGTTTTAGCTGCTAAAGCATCAGCAAGTGCTTTGGATCCGAGTGGTGAGTACGCTACGATGGGAACACCGAGCTTGCTGGCGGCGGCTGCGAGCGCGGGCTGCTGGCACAGCGCGTGCACCTCCACCTGCAGGCAGGCCGGCCGCGACGCGCCGCACACGCGCGTCAACTGAGCCGCGTTCAGGTTCGACACCCCCACGTGCCGCACACGGCCAGACTCCTTCAATTTCAGCAATGTCTGGAAGAAATGGTCAATGATGAACAAGTTATTGCGCAGGTTAAATCCGGCGCTAAATTATCATCTTACCGCTATAGAATCGCACGTTGCCTAAGATTTTTTCAGAAGAACTTCACCTGGCCCCCATATTTTAGTTTTCGAATTGATATGATTTACGAGGAACTCATGTTGTGAAGGCTCGTCCCTTATTACTACAGGTTTTTCAAATTTCTTGCTATTGCGTTTGGCGGAAACCGTGCGGATAGTTGCAGTATTGCTGAATTTTTTGGGTACTCTGAGCACTACTACGTTGTTCTTTTTGTTTCTTATCGGAGTTTTTAAATGCTTATCTTTTATTTTTCTAGCGTAAGTGTACATCATAACTTGGATACTTGAAAGTTTTTTGTCTTTACGACAGCTATCGCGACATTTAGCACTATAACCATTGCCAGTCAGGGAAATGTTAGAGTCAGATTTGTTCAGGATTTGAGAGATAATTTCGAGGCTATGATAAGATTTTATGCTGTTTTGGCAGCCGAAGTCGAATGTATCTCTGTTGAAAGCACTCATGACGTGCACGTCTGCATGCGCTACAGTCGTCCAGGGTTTGCTGAACACTGGTTGGTTCGATCCTGTTCGTTTCAAACTTTCAGCTCCTATATTTTGTTTCCCGCCCAAGCAACAGAAGAATAATGATATGAATTTGCTTTTTGAATTTTCAGTTGTCTGTCTTCTATGAGTTTCTTTTAAAGGAGCAACATAACACTGACCAAATGTTCGTCTATTATAATTACTAGGCACGAGCAGTTTGTTGTCATCAATAGGCTTGTTTAATGGATGGTCTTCGCGTAAGTAAATACATTGCAAAGATGGCTTGCATTTTCCTTGTTTTTTTATGAAGGCTTCAGTTCTAATGACGTCACTAGAATTCATCGCGTTATATTTTATTCTGCCTAAATTGAAACTGTTCTCAGTGAAATAGTATAATTGAGTTGCAGTTCCTTCCAGTCCATTTTCTGATGTATTTCTATGTACTCTACGTTTCATGTTTCTAAGCACACTCCGCCGCCGCGGCACACTCGGCCGCTGCGGCACAGTCACTTCCCGCGGCGCATTTGCCGCCCGGGGCGTATGTGGTCCCCGCTGCCCAGTCCCTACGGCCGGCACATTTGCCGCCTGGGGCGTATTTGGTCCCCGCTGCCCAGTTAACCCACGCTGCACATTTGACCCACGCTGCACATTTGACCCACGCTGCACATTTGACCCACGCTGCCCAGTTAACCCACTCTGCACATTTGACCCACGCTGCCCAGTTAACCCACGCTGCACATTTGACCCACGCTGACCAGTTAACCCACTCTGCAAATTTGGCCCACGCCGCCCAGTTAGGTCACTCTGCGCCTTTTTCTTACGCTCTGCAACCGATGGTACCGGTGTTACTGCAATAGGTCTCACCCGCCTTTTACGATTTTTTATTTTTTGTATACACCATCCACATAAACAAATGGATTTGAAACAATTGATAAAATTTGCCTTTACTGCGTTTAGTTTACTGCCCTTCTTTTTGGGCCTTATAATGATAGGGTTTCGCACATTCTTACTCATAATAATAAAGATGATTTAGGTACATAATGTGTTTTGCCTGTTGCAAGAAGGCTTAGTAATTAAAACCATTTTAAATTTTCGTGCCAATAAATCATAGCTGCCTGTGGATTAACAAAATAATTCAGCAATACGTGAGGATTCCAAAAAATTAGCACATTATTTCATTCAGAATGTTATTTTTGACTGTTTTTGACACATTAACATCTCTGCTTGTCATCTGCTTTTTTTTACTTAGACGTTCTGTAAGTGAAGCCTTTTTTCTATCAACATTTATTCTACGTCTCTGTGTGATTATTTTATTGTGATTATTATATCAATTGCGTTTTTATATGTATTGCGAAGAACACTACCTATTATTGATGCATAATCTTTCGGTGTTCTTTTCGGTTTTAAGCTTCTGTGCAAATGTATAATGCTCATGAGAGATGCGTCCAAGTCTAACGAGTGAAGAACATTGTTAGAGCATGCCTTCAAGTCGATGCTTTCATAAGATCCTGCGGCAGTTTGACAGTGGTACGGCGCTCCGCCGTCGCTTCCTCCTGTACAACACGGGCATACCAATTTTGGAAAAGAGCTTTTGTACCATGCCTTAAATTTAGTTTTCAGGGATTGCCTATATTTGAGAAACGAAGCTACCGAAGTGCCTACGTTGTCTGTAGGTATTACAATATGAGATGCTTGGGCATTGGTATCAACTTGAAGACTTTCGAATTGATCAGTATCAAAGTTATATTCAGATGACTGTTGACATGTTTCTTGTATATCTTTTTTTACCTTGCATTGTCTTTCTAGGACGGGCAAGTGATTCACTAGTGAGTAATACTGCGCATCTAGATTAACATTATATTTTGGAATTTCTTTATTTATTTCCTGTGAGTCAAGTGTGGAGCTTGATTTTTTTTTAATCCTGAATAAATGGAGAGCTGGCAGTTCATAGCTGCACTCTTTGTATATTTCATCACTGCGATATATTGAACTTATGTTGCGTTCACTTATATTTTCATTTTTCCCTTTTTTGATGGGGCCTGTGATACAATCGTCTGTATAAGAAACAACCATGTTTAATGTTCGCTTGATAAATTCACAAGAAATAAAGTACATTAAAAAACAAATAATTAATATAGACTTTAGTATTACGCATGAGTTTTCTTTTGAGTGCGAGACTATTTCTTTTATGCAAAGAGTACTATTATACCGCTTTTATGTAAAGGCCATGATGCGTGTTGACATATTGTGTACATAGTGCTGTCAATTCGTAATAAGGTAGTTCAGTTTTTACCTTCCATAGTTCAAGTAGGTTAGTTGAGTGGTCAACCTTCATGCTGCCGTCTGGGTTCTTCGGATGCAGGTCGCCAGGGACGTGCTCGAATGCGAAGGGAGTGTGTATGAGATAAAGGTCCACGTAGTCAAGTTCGAGGTCACGAAGTGACGCGTCAAAGTACTCCTGAACCAACTCTGGCCGGTTTCCTGGGTGATTGAATATGAGTATTATTTTTTGATTAAGTATTCATTTTCTCCTTATCGAGAGAGTAAGCGAGATAGGTAGCTAGAATAGTACTAATCTAGGTACAAAAATCTATTTGTGTAATTTAAAAGAAGAAACATATACAAATTAAGTTTATTTTTCTTAGGTTTTGCCTATGGAGTGCGCGGGAGTCCAAGGCGAATATGGCGGCGCGAACTAGCTACAGCTATTTTTTACCATGCAGTGGAGCAACACGGGCTGATCAAAATAAAGTAAAACCGGCCAAGGGCGTGTCGGACCACGCACAATGAAGGGTTCCGTAGTTGGGATGAATTTATCCCAAGAACAAACTCAACATTGTAGTTGAAAAACATGTTCTCCCATACGGAATGTATGGGAGATCATGTTTTTCAAACCGCAAATTTAATTTGGTTGATTATTACTCGTTAACCTGTACAGCCTACTTAGCTCTGATAGTTTTCCTTTTAATTTCGTTATATATACTACTGCTGTGAATTTTTTCACAAGTCCAAGTACAACCATTTAGCTAGAAGGGGGGGGGGGGGGGGGGACGACACTTGACTGTAACCAAAAAATTCAGTTAAAAGCTTAATATTTCGCAAACGGATCCCTGAATCTAAAAATGGTTTTCACAAACCCACAATATTTTTGAACGACCTTTCTAACGATACCCCACAACATGGGGTAGACGAGAAAAAAAAACATCCCCACTTTACGTGTAGGTGAGGCACCATAAAAAAAAAAAATTTTCTTAATTTTATTTTACCACTTTGTCGGCATGATTAATATGTATACATATGCCAAATTACAGCTTTCTAGTACTAACCGTCTCTGAGCTAACCCGCGGACAGACATACGGACAGACAGACAGTCAGACAGACGGACAAGGCGAAACTATAAGGGTTCCTTGTTTACTACGGAACCCTAAAAACGTTCAGTGACATAAAAAAATATGTAATAAGCTGTCCTACAGACCTCCAGGAGGTAGTTTGGTGACGACGAACAGCTGCTTCCTCCGGGCGGGGTCGCCTGCGATCCAGCGGTTGAGGGCGCGGCCGAGTGCAGCCTCGTTCTCGTAGACCCGCGCCGTGTCGAAGTGCCGGTAGCCCGCCTCCAGGGCCAGTTCCACTGACTTCTCCAAAACATCATCTGCAGCCTATAGCATGAATTTAAATGATTTATTTTTATTTCTAAGTTATGTTATTATCAATATTTTAGTTCGCTAGTTAACCACATTTCATACTTTCATACAGTTATATTGCCAAATTAATCAAAACAGGTAAATATTTGATAGCTATTTGCGATGTTGCTAACTTTTAGGATAAACGCTCTTAAGACCATTTTACACCATCAGGGTCAGTCAGGGTCTTGTCTCCCAGTCGGTGTGGCCAGCTGTACTTATAGGTAACTACCTACACTAACTACATGGGCACTAAATCCGAACGGCCTGGATACCTGAGAGGCCTTGATGACTTTTAACAGAAAAGTTGAGCGGTGGTTGTGTACTTGGCGCGTGGCTAAAATCAGAACTAACGCCGCCATCTTGTTTTGTCAATATATATTTTCTGTGACACTTTCACGAATCACCAACAACGCCCTCCTGTCAATGTCACTCAGGCGCCAAAAGATCCAGTGCCACTTGAAAACAAGGTTAGGTTATCGATCTCTTTGACCGTTTCATCCGCAGACATTTGTCCCTACTTATATTTAAAACAAACAGACAAGATTCATAGCAACAACTTCAATCAAGGTTACAATGTGACGTTTTTGGTTTGTCAAAATTCACTTTCAACTACTTTCAATCCGTTTCAATCCATTTATAGTTCTCATCTTAAACTGGTTATTGGTTGTAGGTACTTTTGGACAAATTTGATAATTTTAATAGAACAATGTGTAAATTAACTGTAGGACCAAATGGTTAATCAACATTTTCGAGATAATGAAGACAGTGGGTTCTGATCAATCGCTGATGATTGAGTGATGACTTCGCAGCCGTCGGAACTATGTCAGAACAGTGAACACGGTGTTCAAGAAAAGTGGTCCCTGGACAACAACTCTTGTCGCGCCTCCACGTCCAGAGGACTGTCGCACTCGAGTGGAGACTTACTCGATAAGAGCAAATCGATTTCATTCTGTAGTAACAAATGCTCTTGCGAATCACGTAATATGTATTTTCAGGACTGCTCCGAAGTACCTTGTATGATTCGCTCGACCTCACAAATACATCGGAAAAAGTGGAATATTTTCAAAAAAACCTATAACTTTTTCGTTAAAAAACGAAATAACAAAAAAGGAGGTAAAAGTGAAGATAGAAATAAGATAGATCAAAAAGAAAAAGAAATTGTGGAACCGGAAAAAGATACATAGGTACAAATGAAACAGATCCAATTAGTCCTTTACATGTACCTATTAGAACAAAGAGTTGGGTGTTTGTATGGTTTTTCTAAAAGATCACCAGAATATTGAGCGGTGTTGGGAAAACGTAACATACAAGATACCTCTATACACTAGTACACTAATGGGATTTTTTTAATACACGTTTTAAACTCTTACGTGGTTTATGTATCTCTGACAGAAGTTACCAACAGTTTCGTATCTTTGTCTAAATATAAGGAGCTATGCAATATTAATAAATAAAACTATTTTAAAAACTATATTTCCAACTTACTTGCCAAGTGCCGAATCCAATCCGCGGCATGCGGTCACCACCTTCCAGTTCAAAGTACTCGGGAATCGACATATTTGCAACTGTATTATAACACAAATCTATTTGTTTTAAATTATACTTGTTTGTGTATTTCTGTGTTTAAACAGCAGAGAATCAAAACACAATGCGAGTGAGCGGCGCGGACGCAGCAGTCTTGTTCGCAGGCAACCTTGATTGCCTCACTGCAATTTAGCACCGGTACCGGTTTGCCATAGAGTAGGCATTCGTCCGATGAACAGTTAAATGTCTTACTTACAATATAATTAAATTGTGTATCATATGCGAGACTCCTCTGTGAAGCAGACCATATTTAATTGTTTTATTTTAAGGTAGTACCTACCTATGATATTTCACCTAACCAACTCATTCACACGGTGTTTTTTACCGATTGATTAGGTACCAAAGTTTTATGACAACAGTACAGAGCACCAATCAAATATATTTATAATGTAACGGGATCAAAGTAGGAGTCGTTCTGGCAATTAGCAAGATCCGAGTTAGCGCGACTGTGGAGCCACATCACAAACGATGCCTTACCTCTTGTCGTGCTCTCAGTGCAATACAGCACTGTGAAAGACCTTTGCGAGGCCAGTGGTAACGCTCTCAACGTGGCTGAAAATATGGAAATGGAATCATCGATACGACATAAGAAGTGCACGGCATGGCAGTGCGCCAAGTCAAGCTAAATTTCCTTTTTTTTTATTGAGCCAACAGTTACAATTACTCTCAAACACAATCAACTACCTATAATTCAATGTTTCAGTAACACAGGAACAACACTGCTGTTTTTTGTGCCTAAACCAATTTCAATACACAACAGGGTGTACGTAACATCTGCGCCCAATAACATCCTTTATCACCGGCTCAGATCTTTTACAAACCTACTGTAATGTTTACAAGTGGTTAGGTAATTGTAGGATTATACAATTATGTTTCTGTAACAATTATTCAATGTTTGACAATAATATACTGCGGTACTTGAGTTGCGTGTACCGCGCGGCTGTCGACACACTTTATCACAAAGTAAATCACAGTTAGCAGATAATGATTGCTCTATAGTTGGCTTGGTTGTATCAGGTTTTTTGTGCCTTCATACTGCCTATAAGTAGGATGGATGGATTTTGGTGGATTTTTTACTAACTAATTAATTATCCTAACTAATGTTATAAATGCGAAAGTGAGTTTGTTTGTTTGTTACACTTTCACGCTAAAACGGCTGAACAGATTTGGGTGAAATTTGCCACATGGGTGGACCATGACCTGGATTAGGATTTAGGATACTTTTTGTCCCGATATTCCCACGGGATCGAGACTTATGCGGTTAAAACCGCGGGGCGCTGCTAGTTATATATAATTTCCGTAGTTGGCATCTTAAAGAAAGAAAATGAAATAAAGAAAACCTTTATTTGGACACAGATCGTGAAATATAAAATACAAAATAAAAAGTAAAATAACCTTTTGACAATCAGTGTGTGCCTCACGGCTGCGCGAAAAAGGTTCGTTTCAGCGTCTACGCTGGTTTTCTTGAACCCTTCCTTAAGGACAAGTGACGGGGAGTGTGTAGGTACAAACAGTTTCAACATAACTAATACATAATATGCATCTTGTAGACCTACCTACTTACGCAACTAAAGAGATAAAAACGTGGCTACGAAATGACTTCTCATTAACACTATAGTAGAGGGTAATTGTGTTATGATGATAATTGCCTTTGCATCGTAAATCAGTAGAAATATACCTAATATTCTACTCTAAATGGCTTTTCCCTAGATAGATAAGTTAAGTCATACTATCACATTTTCATTGTAAAGAACTGACTAATGGCAACACATGGCTAGTGGTCTAAAAATCTCATCATCAGAAATCGAAAAGGCAATGTAACATGAATAAATTTTATATATTTTTAATAAGCTATTATACGTTCAGGTATCACATTACAAGTCGATTAATCTCCAACAAAGGCAATAGAATAGAAATACAAATTAATTTTCCCACAAACCCTTAAAGTAATATCATCCTTTTGTGTGCAAACAGTATCTCTTTACCATTCAATTTGCGAACCGTATGAATGAACTGTCACAACACTCGTGAGCTCATTGGTGCGTACAACCCATAGATTGTGGTCGCTGATAACATCCCATTCATCCCCTAAATATAAGGCGTGGTTTATCTGAGCCGCTCCTCCTATTGTCCACGAATCATTTTAAGGGTAGCAGATAAAGGAATACATTTAGTCACATTCAGATCCAGTAACCGTTGGTCATGGATACCTCCCCGGTACAGTCAAGTGCGAAGTGTGGCTCTGATTTCAGCATAGAGCGGATTTTGAGTAGTGATAGCAAAAGAAGAAGCGACAATGTAGAAGTTCCGGAATGGTTGTGCTGCACTCGATACAGACCTCCTCGGTTACCACGTAAGTATTTGAATGGTATATTGAAGCTGCGATGGTTGACCTCAATCAATTAATCCAGATAAATATTCTGTTCTGAAAGTTGCAATTATAGGAAGTGATTAACTTCGTACGTATATCCTTCGATTGGTGTTTTCCTGTCATAAAAAAAAACAATAACAATACTTCCATCAATTTATTTAACAACAAGTTCCGTGTATTGGAAATACAGTAGGTAGGTAAGTAATGGTGAATGCCTGAGATAGGCGATAAGTCGGTCGGTCTCATTAAGCAGAGGTGTTAAGTGGGTAATTACCGGACATCGACATAAGAACGGGTCCTCGCAGTGCGTTAATGACCATTGAATATGACGCGAACCTTTTGTCGTTTCAGCTCCAAAATGCTAAAACGAAATATGTACTTACTTAGCTTTAGGTACTGCACGTATGGTCCTGGGAATGTGTCTTTGCAAAGGGAACTAGGGATCTCGTGTAGTGTTGCCCATTTAACTGAATGTCCAGTTATTTAATGGAAGCATCTTGTGCTAGAGGAGCCTTGTTTTTATGACAGGTGCAGTGAGCAGTAGCGGTGGTCGCGCTCGTCGGTCAGGCCGGCACGCTCGGGTGCCGTTCACGGCAGCGCAGGCGGCGGCGCTGGAGGCCGCTTATGCGCGCGCGCCGTACCTCGCGCCACCGGCCTTGCGCGCGCTGGCTGCTGCCTTGCAGTTACGTGACGATAGAGTGAGTGGCCAATGTGGTTATTGAATTCGTTGGTTGTCTTCCGGAATATTTCTTAGTTTGGCTACACAAATTACAAGCAGTCTCAAGCTGAATTTAAATTCGATAGGAACTCACTATTATTATAGTATGTATTTATTTTTAAAGTCTCTCAACAGATTGTTACCCCTAAATATGGCGCAATGTTAGTTAATAGATCTGGAAGAGAGTTAGTCGCAAAATACTGCCATGGGGCATTCCGAAACTCAATAATTGCTCTCTGGTAGTAAAAATGCTAAGTTTTACTCATTGCGTACCCTCGTTTGGATAGGGTATTCCTTGATTTGTAATGTTATTCCTTTCGTTTCAATGTTTTCAAATTTCGAGACTAGAATCTGTAAAAGTAAATATTGTCGAATGCCTTTGTTGGAACTTATCACTTATTATAACGTATCTGGTGGAATGTTATCGCCGCCCAATCCTTCGGGGATCACAAGCGTGATATTAAGTTGAGTAGCAGGGATGGTCCAACTCTTACATTAAAACAGAAAGATGTGTAAAACTTTCATCTGTTTTGTAGTTTCTTGATACGTTGTACCTACCACTTATCTTATTTTATTATTTATTTAATAGTTTATGTACACATGTATAAAAAGACAAGAAGAAACAAAAAAATACATAGATACAATAGTAACCGTACCTATACGTATAACCGTATGTAAATTTGTAGAAATAAAGACGCAGTTTGCATGGGAACCACCACGTTAAAATGTGGGTACCTTTGATGCCATTTATGCTAAGTTTTTAACTTTGTTCACATTCACACGTGATGCTATTGTATGTAGAATAGCCTGCTATTATTATGATACATTTCTTTACGGTAGATGATTTTCGTAGGAAATTTAAGAAAAATATGTATAGTGGAAGGTTTAACTAAAGCTACAATCATTCCCACTGCAGTCATTGTCACTAACCCCATAAAAAATATTGTTCTCAGATAAAGATTTGGTTCCAAAACCGTCGCGCTAGAGAAAGAAGGGAGAAATGTGGCAACATCGCCCCACCGATAGCTGTGGCGCTTCCTGCAACCACCACAGCCCATGTTTCACTAATCTCTTCCTGTTCCTGGACATCAAGCAGTGATATACCTGGACATCCCTTCAATATAGCTCTAGAGCAAAGTGAGGGAGAAAGAACATCGCTGTATGAAAGAGACGGAAGTAATTTGAGCGTTTCATCCTGGAGTGTATCGACTGATGAAGATAGAGATGAGCCGCTAGATATCGAAACTATTGAAGACTGAGGTATCAAGTAGGTATAAGGAATCTTGCATAGAACTACATTATTCACCCACAATTTACTGTGATATTCGTGACATGATAATTATAAATTATGTAAAACATATGGATAATACTTTATTCAAGCATTTTCATTAACACTGCCGCGCATATTTTTGCGAACGTTAGGTACGTAGATAAGTATACCCTACTTTAGTACCTACATATAAAATGTAAAATAGGATATCGAGATTCTAAATTTATAAGTTGAGGAGGTAGGGCCGGATTTAAGGCAGGGCAACAGGGGCCATGGCCCCGGGCCTGCTGAAAAAAGAGCCCCCACAATTAGATTTTTTTTGATAAAAATAAAAGTTTAGTTGGTCCAATACGCTACCACTTTACCGTTTTGTATAAAAACGATTATCAAAACTCGAAAAAACAGAGCTACATTTCCAAATGTAGAAATTACGTTGAGAATGTACTTGGGGTTGATGGCGTTGAACTGCACTGGAGAATGCTCATTTTCGAAGATACTTCGGACTACAATGACACATATCCGCCTATGAAAGTTATCCCTACTTAGTATTGAAAGTGATTTACTCCGAGAACTGGATTTCACCGAAATTGACAATGTTTTTTCGATGAAAAAAGCTCGCCAAGTTCCGTTCGCCTAACATTTATCTTTTTTCTTTTGTATATTTTTAGTACCTATTAGGTATAAATGATTGAAAACTACGTTTTTTTTTTCGGCTGGTCCAAAAATAAAATCGGTGTCTCCACTTCTTGGTTGCCCTAGGGCCTCCTTTAAATACGGCCCTGTGAGGAGGTCTTATTTTTAGGGTTCTGTAGTAAACATATTTTTAAGGGTAGCCCCCAACGTAAAGTAGGAATGTATTTTTTTTTCTCTCGTCTAAAAAAAATTTATTGTGGGTATGTAAAAACCATTTTGCAATTCAGGAATCCGTTTGCGAAATATTAAGCTTTAAAGTGCTAATCATGGTTAGAGTCAAGTGTACCCCCCTGCCAGCTAAATGGTTGTACTTGGATTTGTGAAAAAAATCGCATCAGTAGTATACAGGGTGTCAGGGACATCGACGCGAAGCCGGTTACCATTTCATTACATGATTCTGAACCCCGCTGCGTTGAAATTTTTTTTTGTCCCTGCCATCCTGTATATAACGAACTTAAAAGGAAAACTATAACAGCTAAGTAGGTTTTACAAGTTAACGAGTAATAATCGACTAACTTAAATTTGCAGTTTGTAAAACATGTTCTATCATAGATTCCGTATGGGAGAACATATTTTTCAACTACAACTGACTAAAACCCACCCGTGTTCCTTCCGTTGCTTGTGTGCCGGGGCCACGATATCCCTTTCGGACAAACTCGCAACCCTGGCAGGCATTGGCCCTTACGGACCCCGTCAGTTGGTGCTGACATCTCTTTGAGGCGCGCGTGGAACACAACGCGCCATCGACCCGGGTCTGGTCCTTATCGGACGGCGAGCTACCCATCGCTCACCGTCAAGCAAGCCCGCGCCTACAGTGGCCGGAAGTCAGCTTGCGATTTCCGACGCCCGGGGCGTCTCCTGCGACGACCAGGGGCGCGAGGGCGCGGATTTTCCCTCTCCCTCACGCGTTCCGCCTGCTCCTTCGCGAGCATTACTGCTTCGCAGAAGGAAGTGACCGCCTCCCATGCACTCTCGCTCCGAACCATGGCCTGAACCAGGGCCGGACGCGAGTGATCGCCGTCGCCGACTGTTTAGATGCCTATGAAGTTTACACAAAAAAATACTGCTTTTCTAAACTGATATTTCAAGTTGTAACTAGTAAGTAATTATACTACCTAAGGTCATATGCCCACAAAATAGTGGAAAGTGGAGCGTGCCTGTACAGGAGGCTGGGTGTGGTGATGAGCTGTGGTGATGAGCCAGTGAAGAGATGTATTCAACCTAATTACGGAATCAACACGATTCTACAGCTCCTATGGGCTTAAAATGTATTAGATCTAATTGTAGAGCTAAGTCCCTAACTCTACAAATTTTACAACTTGGTCAAAATGTACGGCTTGGCCGTTTCGCGGCCGTCGCACATACACTCCTATGCTCTTATGGTAAGAAATTAAGTCACTGGTCTTTAATGTTGCGTCATGCAATCGTTTAATGGAACGGCCAAGCCACACATACATTTTGACCAAGATGTAAATTTTGTACCTAGTTACTTATTAATCAAATATTAGGTAAGTACATATAATCCAATGCCTTTATAGAAAAAGAGAAAAAGGTGTTGCCTACCAGATAATTAAAAAAACAACAGAATTTCATCAAACGATTTGTATTTCTCAAAATGTTTGCAAAAACTATTCACGGTCTTCAATTTTATTGTTATTTCTGTCTACTAAAAATAATTATCTATTATCATCGACAGTCCTTAGCGTGCATGCGATCAGTAAGATTCTTGAAGGTAAAATTAAAAACGCCACAAATTACACTGGGTACGTGTACGTGACCCCTGAATTATATAAATTAAAGATTAATTGCTAATTAACTGTTGTCGTAGTTATTCTATGCGATAGCGTTGCATTCAGTACAACTATGAACCTTAGCAACACACGTAAATGAAATTATCTTATTCATTAATATACCCAGCTTTCAAGGCAGTCGTGGAACAAAAAGGTTAACGAGTAATAATGGACCGACTTAATTTTGCAGTTTGAAAAACATGATCTCCCATACATTCCGTATGGGAAAACATGTTTTTCAACTACAATGATAAATTTGTTCTTGGGATAAATTCATTCCAACTACGGAACCCTTCATTGTTCGTGGTCCGACACGCACTTGGCCGGTTTTTATGAATGAATAAACTTTTGTATTCAATTAAGAGCGTTTATTCTGAAAGTTGGCAACGTCGCAAATAGATGTCAAATGTTACGCTTTTTTGAGTAATTTGGCAATATTACTGTATGGAAATAAGAAATGTGGCTAGCGAACTAGAATATTGATTATGAAATGCAATAATTAATATCGTAACACCGAATATTTAGTTTTAGATGTAAAGAAAGGCATTTGGAAACTTTCCAAATGCCTTTTTTACACCTAAAATGGGTACAACATTAAATTCAATGTTATAATTGCAATTCATTATTAGTATTCTAGTTCGCTAGTTAGCCATATTTCTTATTGCTATATCAAAACAGGTAAATATTTGACCGTTACCTATTTGCGACGTTGCCAACTTTTAGGATAAACCCTCTTAAGCATTTTACAATTGCAATCATTTCGCGTTTGGGGCACTGTATGAGAAATGTTTATGTTACATGTTACCTTTTAGAGTCGTCATTCACATTTGTATATTTATGGCAGTAGGTAAGCATTCATTATTGAGGTAAATGTCTGTCGAATATAATGTGTTTTACTTACATGTTTTTCTTCTAGTTAAGAATGTATGTAAAATACTGTGAAATGTATTTCAATAATGTACAATATGGCCGATAAAACTTGGCAGGTCTGAACATAGGCTCTGTGAACATTCGCGCATGTTCTCTCACTCACACTCGTCTCATGTCACCATTTGGTTCATAAAAAATGTTATTGCGCAACCTTCTGCGCGAAGTTCGGAACTCCGGCCAAGTTATATCGGCCGTTTTGTTTATCAGCTTTAGGGTCTAATGACACTTGGTAGGGGAGCCCAGAGGGGAGCTATGTGCCCCCCTACCAACTTACACGAACGGATTCGCATACCAATTGGAACAATGCATCTAGCTTCTGACGTTTCATAAGCCCTTGTAGGTTTATGTGAAATAAAATATTTTGAATTTGAATTTTGAATTTGCATTTTTCTGTACTTATCTTTATCTCTTACGATCTCTGCGTTTATGTGGAATTTCACCTTAAATTACTTTGACTATACTATCATTTGATTCTACTAGAGACAATTATTCGAGCACTATTTTTCGATTCTATTCTTTAGTTTAGAAGTAAGTAACCTATTACTATGTGAACCTCAGATCAAATAAAAACCAAGACAGAGCGCTGTCAACAGTGAAGTGAAGCCGGTTTCGTAAACATGTGTGCACTGTGTGGTGTAGTTTGATTCTAGTGTACGTTTCACAATGGTGAAACGTTGTAAATGTGTGCGTGTGAGCGTGTATGCACAGGGCGGCGGTGTAGTTTTGGCATGCTTTTTTTTTTTTTTTTTTGGATGGGAAATCATCAAATGACTTCTCCCGCTCTGGGCAGAGCGAGAGGGTGTGTCAGACTTTTACTGACTAAAACCCACCCGTGTTCCTTCCGTTGCCTGTGTGCCGGGGCCGCGATATCCCTTCCAGACAAACCCGCAACCCCAGCAGAGTTTTGGCATGCTTTACTGTATTGTTCGCAGCGCTCTGTCATGGTTTTTTATTGGGTCTGAGATGTCAGCATACAAAATTAAAGTTATAAAAACTAAAACCCGACTACGACAGTAAAGTCAACTAAAAAGGTATAAACAAGAAATCACAGACATACACGTTAGAGCACAAATCGAACAATTACTTCAATTGAATGTGACGTCACATAACATATAATCAGCGGACGATCTAGATGCTTCCAACGATACCTCATTTGTCGAATTATGATGAGTAGTTTAGAAGTTATGAGGGAACAGATGAACATACATACATACATACCGGTCAAAATTATAACCCTCTTTTTTGTTTAGCCGTAGTCGGGTAAAAATAATATCGATGTAACAGTCTCTTGTTAACTTATGTTGATTAATTATCATGATCAGAGGAATCCAGTTTCTTTGTAGCTACTTTCTATAATTCTAGATAAAACATTAGCAAACATCAATTTTATTAAGGTGCATGTGCTAAGATAGCTCGCGAAATTCAAATTTTCTTACGTTTTTAAGGTTCTGTACCTCAAAAGGAAAAAGCGAAATCTTAATCTGCGACTAAACCCTTATGAGGATTACTTCGTTGTCCGTCTATCCGTCCATCTGTCAAAACCCTTTTTCTCAGGAACGCGTGGACGTATCAAGTTGAAATTAACATCAAATAGGGTTTTTTTTGCCTTTACAAACTTTCATTTGACGTTGGAGAATTGACCGTGACGTATATCGATGATGCGAGAACACTTTTTCAACTACAAAGTTAAGTTTGTTCTTGATATAACTTCATCCTAACTTCGAAACCCTTCATTATAATAAATAATAAAATCATTTATTGACCAAATAAATAACCTTTAAATTTCCTTAAAAGTAATACAAATAAACTATTCCTAAAATAATTGTCGTATAGGAAACATAGTTTAATATTTTAACTTATGGACTCCATACTAAGTCGAGCCTGTCTCATGGAATCCTTGCGAGTATTTACCAATTTAAAAGTTCAGGGTCAATACGTTTTAAAAAAAATATGAAAAACAAAATTATTGATTTTGTTTTTACACACCTGGTCCGACACGCACTTGGGCGGTTTTTTTTTTAAATCGGCCGGTTAATGTGAGGATGTATGTTGATCAAAACATGATTTATAATCATCAACTGTCTCTTGAACTGAAATGGCATGATTTCAAGAAATAGTCATTCAATGGAGTAATTTGAATTAGAGAGTTGTATTAAACATTTTAATGATTTAAATTCTAGCAAATTGCAACAAACGTAAGAATATTTGAATTTCGAGGGCTGTCTTGGCGCTTTTACCTTAAGAAATACCAACGGAAAATGTTCTACGTGACTAGACAATACTAAAGTAAGGGTCATTGAGGATTGGCCACTTGGACTGCGCGCATGCCTTCGCTCAGCGGGCATTTCTCTTCGGGAGTTTCATCTCCTTGTTGGCCTTTAGTGAACTTGCTCAGGATCTCGTAGTGAGCTGCCTCCTCTTTCTCCGGACTTGTCTCGTCCAAAATGTACCTGTTAAAAACAAATGAATCTATTCATGGAATTTGTGAGATACCTACTAGCCGTTCACTTCGAGATGGCCGTTACCTTCCTTCCCGCTTCCCGACACCGCACAAACAAACACACGAAATAAACGACGATGGCGACGATGGCTTGCCACCTATTTTTTTAAGAAAAATTGTATTTTACACATAAAACTTGCAAAAAAATAGTACTTTTGTAAAATTTATAAAAAAAAAATAGTACACATTTATTTTTAATCATTATTTATTTTTCCATTTGTAATTGTTATTACTTCGCGCTTTCCCCATCAAGATTTTATTATTTATAAAATAATTATAGGAATCTAAGCAATTTAGATCCTTATTAAAATAAATTAACAATTCATTTTTAATTAGATTAATAGATGCTCTGATTCCGTTGTGATTTCTTTCTTCTTTCCATTTTATATTCAAGACGGATTTTTTTTCGTAAAAGCGGATGTTTCTGGAATGGATTCTATGGCCGCGTTTATCGATAAACTGACAATGACAGCCAGAAAGTTGACGTTTATGGGAATTCCCCATGCTGCGCTACGGGTGCGTTCCATTCCAGTCACATTTAATATAAAAAAGCGCGAAAATTTAATGAGCGATGAAATTATATAGTTTTTTCAAACTATATTATTTTTCTATAATATATAATACAATTGATTAAAATATAGTACGATACTATACACGATTAATTTTAAATCGTTCTGGAGCCGAAACACAGTGACTCCAGACGATTAATAGGTACTATCAGCATTGTTATTGTTTTTTTAAGACATCTAATATAGAAGTTAGAAATTTATCACTTTTATTCTGTCATTCGAGTTAAATCTTAGTAGCGTTTTCACTATTTCATTCATAAACGCAAGATCGTACGCGATCCGCTCGGTGATGACGTAGCGCGGCACAGCTGTGCGTGTGCGAATCAGTTGACACCGAGCTCGCGGTGGGTCAACGGACGTTGGACGAATAACCGGCTGCAAGTAAGTACTTACCTGCAAGTAGGTATTTCATTTCTGGTACGATAGGTTGGTGAAAGTTCATTCACCTCCGTTATCTCTCGTTTGTATCGAAAGCACGGCACGGTGTTTACAACTATCACATCTCCTCGTAAACGAGAGAAACTAATTGAAATTTCATTCACCACTCTCGCATCACGAAATCACTAGTACTCGTACCTTTTCAACTAGACACGACGAGTACGCTTGGGAGTTGTATTTAAGGCCTTGAATCGAGTGTCAACCAATCGAGCTAATAGGTACTTAATAAGCATACCGGTCTGCCTACCATATTTATGATAAATAAAAAGAATACTGCCTAAACCAATTTTTATGCGACAATGCTTGCTTGCGGCCGCGGCGCGGCGGCTTCTACAAAGGCAGGCAATGTAAACAGAAAAATGAATCGTTTTACCTGTCGAATAGAGTTCATTATAAGATGGTGGTGCCCTTTTCTATGAAAATATTGGACTGAATTAAGACCTTATTTTTATGCACGTAACCGCGGAATTCGGTTGTGCATTCTTTTAAAGTCCGGTCGGACACTTCTCAGAATAATTTTAGTAAACTGCGTACCTACTTACCTTGTACCTAGTTTGGTGAAATTTCTATTTGTTACCGTATACGGTTTAGAAATAAAGTCTGAATTCGCTTTTCGTATTTTTATTTGTGTACCTATTTATCTATTGCGTATGTGTTTTTATGCTGTCTGATCGATGAATGGATTTTTCAATGGGCACCGTTCGCAAGTGTTGCCGTTCGTCGATACGTTTTACACACATATGCATTGATGGCAGTTACTTCGAGTTCTCATTATTTCACAAAAAAACAATAAATTAGATTTTTCGTGTTTTTTTTAAATTGTAATTTATTGAAAATAATAGTCCCAATCGTTTCGAGTTCGATGATCGAGTTTATGGCTTTTCGTTCCAGAACGAGCTAAAATTAACCGTGTATAATATAGTGCGGGTGGCAAGCCGGCTATCTCGCTATCCGTACTAAGCGGCCCTCTCGAAGTGAACGGCTAGTAGGTAGGTACCGTAGAGATCTTAATTAAATTATTTAGTTAATATACAATCTTTTCTAGTTATTATTATAACTATGGCATAAATATAAGATAACATTCATACAAATTATAAAGAATACGAGAAAAGTTTAGAGAGTCAGTCCCCCGGAGCTGACAAGCGCATGCCATGATAATATAAAATATAATAATAGAAAAACGAAAAGATTGTATCACAAACAATGTTTTATCTACTCTCCTATCGTAAAATTCGAATTATAAACTTCAAAACTAGTTTATAACGACATACTTTATAAACACAATACCGAAATTTAAAAATAGAATCTTATTATAAAACTTTTTCTCTAACATTTTTTTCTAATACGATACAGAGCAAATCCAAGAAGTTAATTTCACCAAGGAGTTTCCATCTATTTTTACAATGGAACGTTAGCGTGGGACAGCAGCACCGCTCTAGCGCATGCGCGGTGATGTGTTGGGTGCAGGCGCCATTCATACGTTTTGTTGAACTTACGTGAGATTTATAACGAAATTAAAAGGAAAACTATCATAGCTAAGTAGGCTTTACAAGTTAACGAGTAATAATGGACCAACTTATGTGCGTGGTCCCACACGCTTTTGACCAGTATTTTTTAATCATAATTTTTGAGCAAAATATTTAATATAAAAATGGAACGGAACGGAAATGTAAAAATATTTATTAACTTTCAGCGCTTATATGAAATGGTGATTTTGTGTAAACGTGCTGACCATACCTATACACGATTATTTTTAAATCGTTCTGTAGCCAAAACACAGTGACTCCAGACGATTAATAGGTACTATTAGCATTGTTATTGTTTTTTTAAGACATCTAATATAGAAGTTAGAAATTTATCACTTTTATTCTGTCATTCGAGTTAAATCTTAGTAGCGCTTACACTATTTCATTCATAAACGCAAGATCGTACGCGATCCGCTCGGTGATGACGTAGCGCGGCACAGCTGTGCGTGTGCGAGTCCGGCTGCAAGTAAGTACCTGCAACTAGGTATTTCATTTCTGGTACGATAGGTTGGTGTAAGTTCATTCACCTCGTTATCTCTCGTTTGTATCGGAAGCACGGCACGGTGTTTACCACTATCACATCTCCTCGTAAACGAGAGAAACTAATTGAAATTTCATTCACCACTCTCGCATCACGAAATCACTAGTACTCGTACCTTTTCAACTAAACACGACGAGTACGCTTGGGACTTGTATTTAAGGCCTTGAATCGAGTGTCGACCAATCGAGCTAATAGGTACTTAATAAGCATACCTACCTACCATATTTATGATAAATAAAAAGAATACTGCCTAAACCAATTTTTATACGACAATGCTTGCTTGCGAGTAGCTACGCGGCTTCTACAAAGGCAGGCAATGTAAACAGAAAAAATGAATCGTATTATCTGTCGAATAGAGTTCATTATAAGATGGTGGTGCCCTTTTCTATGAAAATATTGGACCGAATTAAGACCTTATTTTTATACACTTAACCGCGGAATTCGGTTGTGCATCCTTTTGAAGTCCGGTCGGACACTTCTCAGAATAATTTTAGTAAACTGCGTACCTACTTACCTTGTACCTAGTTTGGTGAAATTTCTATTTGATACCGTTTACGGTTAAGAAATAAAGTCTGAATTCGCTTTTCGTATTTTTATTTGTGTACATATTTATCTATTGCGTATGTGTTTTTATGCTGTCTGATCGATGAATGGATTTTTCAATGGGTACCGTTCGCAAGTGTTGTCGTTCGTCGATACGTTTTACACACATATGCATTGATCGCAGTTACTTCGAGTTCTCATTATTTCACAAAAAAAACAATAAATTAGATTTTTCGTGATTTTTTTAAATTGTAATTTATTGAAAATAATAGTCCCAATCGTTTCGAGTTCGATGATCGAGTCTATGGCTTTTCGTTCCAGAACGAGCTAAAATTAACCGTGTATATGGATGATCAAAATTGTGTCTAGTTATTGTATATCTAAATAACATCACAAAGTCACTATAATTGTTTCTTACCCGCATGCTCTGAAGAACGCGGAGGCGGAGGGGTTATGCGTGAGCGCAGTGAGGCGTACGCAGCGCATACGCGTGGCGGACGCGAGCTTTTCTAGCACGATGAGCACGCGTTGTCCCAGGCCGCGCCGACGACCTTCAGCCTCCACCTGAACCTCGTAACTGAAACAATAACATTTATTATGAATCACTACGTTCACGTTACTTAGTTACATACTAACTCAAAATTAATCACAATACATCGAATGTAGATAAAGATAAAGATAAAGATAAAGATCAATTTATTTGTTTAAACATGTGTAACATGATACATGAATATGCACATATAGATAGAAGCGAAATTTTACCGGACCAACATGTTTTGCCTCTCTCGGCGTACAAATATTGTTTTTAATATGTTATTAATTTGATTGGCAATTATAAATTAATTATGAATGTCAGACTCATACATAGAAATTAGAGCCAGTGCAAGATATAGTCAATAATTCATTTCACAATCAGAGTCAGTACAAAAAGTAGTCAATAATAATTATAGGCAAAATATGTCAATACGATGTAATAAACGTAAATAAGCAATAAAATTCAAAATGTATCATTTAAAAAGTCAATAATGTTATAGTAGCACTTATCAGTAAGCAGCTTTTTAAGTGTTTTCTTAAATAAAGTAAAATTTAATTGCTTAATGTCATTCGGAATTTTATTGTATATTAATGGGGCCATGCATACAACACTTTTTCTTAGAAGTGCTGTTTTGACCGAGTGTGACTGCACCCAAAGTCTATACTTCTCACGTCTGTTTCTATCGGAATTATTTGACAAAAGAGGAAACCATTGCGGATTAGTTTTTACAAATACCGATATTTCCAATATGTAGAGTGACGGAAGTGTTAAAATTCTGTGCTTTAAGAACATTGGTCTGCAACTGTCCATAGTTTGCAACCCAAACATAGCCCGTAC
Source organism: Agrochola lota (assembly GCA_947364205.1). Taxonomy (NCBI): domain Eukaryota; kingdom Metazoa; phylum Arthropoda; class Insecta; order Lepidoptera; family Noctuidae; genus Agrochola; species Agrochola lota. The sequence goes on along the minus strand of OX376235.1, from coordinate 8,778,245 downwards.
ACAACGCTTTTGCGCTTTGAATACTGTGTCTTTGTTTGTTGAATTGCCCCAGAAAATTATCCCAAATCTCAATAAAGATTCAACAAGTCCGAAATACGCCGTGAGTAAGGTGTTTGTATTGACAGTAGGAGCAAGTTTATAGAGGGCAAACGACGAGCTACTGATTTTTTTACTAAGGACAGCAACCTGCTTTTTCCAATTTAATTGCGGATCAATGATTAGTCCCAAAAATCGGGCTGTATCTGTTTCTTGTATATTATTGTCATTGTAAGATAAATTGAATTTTGATAAATTATGTAATTTTTCACGTTGTCTAAAATGCATTATGTTAGTTTTATTTAGATTAATTTTCAAATTATTGTTGCTAAGCCAGGTAATTATAGAGTTTAATGAATTATTTGCGTCAAAACTATAGTCAGATAAATTTTTGGATGCAATAGTTACAGTACTGTCATCAGCGAATAATGTCATAGGTTCTTTAGTTGCATTTGGTAGGTCATTAATGTATAATAAGAACAGGGAAGGGCCCAATACACTTCCCTGGGGCACACCATGCGTAATAAGACGCTTTTGAGAGGCGAAGATCTGTGCCTTTTTAGTTTTAATATTGAATTTCGATATTTGAGTTATTTGTTGTCGGTCAGTTAGATATGATTTTAACAAATCCAAGACATTACCTCTTATACCGTAGGCTTCAAGTTTATCTAGCAGAATATTGTGGTCTACATAATCGAATGCTTGGGACATGTCACAGTAAATGGAACAAACAGGTAAAGATTTATCAACATGTTTTGAGACAGTGTATATAAAGTCGTAAACCGCCATATTAATGTTTCTATTTTTTCTGAAACCTTTCTGTTCATCACATAGGATTGAATGTTGTTCTAAGTATCTGTTGAGTTCGTTATAAACATATTTCTCAAAAATTTTTGAAAACACGGAGATTAATGCTATGGGTCTATAGTTATCCATTAAATATTTATCTTCTTTTTTAAATAGAGGTTTAATTATTGCCAATTTAAGATCGTTTGGAAATGTCCCATTTAGTATGCAAAGGTTCATAATATAGCTTAAGTGATGAGAAATATCTTCATTCACTGCTTTGATCACATTCGTTGAAATACCGTCATATCCTACACTACTCGTGTTTTTTAGATTCCTTATAATCATCTGCATATGATAAGGCAGACTCGGTGATAAAAACATTGAGTTGGGTTGGTGATTGATTAGAGCCGAGGCATTCTTACCAGCACCTGGAAGAGGTTTTACTTTTTCAATAAAATGGTTATTAAATGCATTGGCAATTGCTTCAGGATTTGTTGTCAATTTATCGTCAATTATTAATTCGATTGTCGGTTTCTTAGGGATATTTAATTTATTATTATTTATAATTTGCCATGTCGTTCTACTTTTATTAGTTGATGTATTTATTTTGTAGTTGTTTTGTGCGCGCTTAGTAAGATTTATAATTCGTTTAAGCAGTTGAGAATAGCTAGTATATTTTTGTTTATTAGTTTTTGATGGTTTCCGTCTGAACTTCCAGAGTAATTCTCTTTTATTTTTACTACACACTTTAATCCCGCGCGATATCCATTTTGACTTAGTATTTACTTGCACAGTGATTTGAGTTAGGGGAAAGCACAAGTCGTAAATTAATTTAAATGTTTCAATAAAATGATGATACGCTGCTGATGGATCATCGGTTTCATAAATTTCATCAAAAGAAAGGCTTTTAATATGTTTTTTAAATTTTTTAATGTTTTCTAAACTGTAGTCCCGTTTCATTTTACGCCAATATTTCAATTTAAATATTTTCTTAACTGGTAGCTTAATTAATTGGGCAGCATGGTCAGATAAGCCAAATTCCAACACATCCGTCTTACACTTTTTATTAAAGTTATGGGCAAAGTTATCCAGACAGGTATTACTGGATAATCTTGTGGGCTGTTTAAGTGCTAATGTAAGATTATATTTTAATAATAAACACTCGAAATCCAAGGTAACATTGTTACACTTCATGACATCTATGTTGAAGTCACCAGCAATAACGGTATTATGATTATTTAGTCTAGAAATACATTGTAATATCTTGTCAAGCCTACCAAAAAACAAGTTGAGGTTACTTGGTACCGGTACTCGGTATACACAAACTATAATAATTTTGGAGTCAAGTAATTCAATTGCACAACATTCAATTACATTAGTTATGGACAATTGACTAATTTGCGAAATTTCTTTAAACTTATGCACCTTATTAACTAGAATACAGGCACCACCTCTTTTACTGTAAGTACGACCATAACATGCTGCGAGTTCATAATTATTTATTATCAGGTGTTGTTCATATCCCGCTAACATAAAGTGTTCCGTGACACATATCACATCCACGTCAATATCTTTGTCTTTTAGCTCTTCTATATTTACCGATAGTGAGTCAGCTTTGTTCAACAGTCCCGCAATATTTTGATGCAGAACATTAATATATTTAGAGTCGAAAAAATAATGAATTTGCTTCTTCTGCAGCATTTCCAATTTCCTCTTTAGTCATGTAACTTATAGTAATGTCATTAATTAAATGTAACAAATTTTCAAAAATATTGCGCAAACCATAGTTATTAATACGGCCCTTTAACAAGTCAAACATTGTATGGTCATAATTTAAGTTACAATTACAATCTAAGAAATATGCATGCTCATGAGATAATATATCCAAGTACAATAAATTATTAAATGTCTCAATTCTCCAGTTATAAATGTTGGTGTAGTTTCGTAGTTTGTAAGTGGGGGTACAGATTATTACATTTGTATGAGAAATTTGCTTCAAAGTATCTCTAATGTATACAATAGTATTATAATAGTTGCTAGTAATTTTAAAGTCCTCGTCTCCAATTAATAATACACAAAAGTCGCTCATAGTATAATCACACAGTTTTGACTGAATTCCGCTGAGTAAATGCTCTAATGTTCCGCTCGGTGTAATATAATGACATATGTGATATTTGTCAATAAATAAATCTTCAGCTGTAGATAAGACTTTATTCTGATTATTTGTGCTTATTAGACATATTTTGTTTTTTTGTGCAGGAACGGGGTTTGAAGTTGACTGACTCATTATGAGTGACTGATTCAAACTAATACTAGGTTGACTTGGCTCAATACGATCATTTTTTCCCTCGAATAGATGATTTTCAATAGTTTCTGTAGTTTGTGTCTGTTTTGACTTCGTGTGATTAGTTGCATTCTTCTTCGGAGTTTGAACTTTCTGCTTAACTGGGCTATTAGCAATTTTTCTATAAAGATCATTTTTCTTTGATAAATCTGTCTGAATTTGCTTCAAGTTACTATTTTCCAACGACAATACTTCTATTTCTTGATGTGCGCTTTTTAGTTGCGCTTTGAGATTTTCTATCTCATTTTTAAACATGTTTATTTGCGTGTCATCCTCGTCGTCTGACAATTCTGGCATACTGTTTGTAGTACAATCCAATGTTTGGGAGATAATATCACTGCTATCATTATTAGGTTCTGATCGGGTGCGATTGCGTCGGAACGTAATATTATCCACTACATTTTCTAAGAAATTCATATTTCTAGATATTTTTTGAAGATACTCAACTTTGTGCTTATTTCCGAGCACTGAATAAATCGGTATAAGTAACAATAGCATACGATATATACACCCATGCAGAATTTTGCTTTCTGGGCTTCTTGTATGGCACACACAGGTCTTTTGAAAATACAAAAATAATACCACTTGGTGAGATTTGAACCCAGTTCGGCCGGACCAGCAGTCGTTGTAGCCACACGACCAGACGTACATTAGTTACACGCACGAAATTTGTAATCCTTTCCTAGCAGCTAGTTTGAACGGATTGCCGATGTAGTTGTGGGTTGGGGTGGTACCGTTATAAACTCAGTCCGAAGTTCACTTTTGTCTTCACTTTTAAACTTAATACGAGTTCGTTATTTTATTCACATGTTGTTTTGGGATAGTTCCACTACTTATATCACTATATTTTTTTCACAGATTGTCACTTGTATATTGAACTTTATATTTGTGAGTATTTAATAGCAGATAAGTTATTTTAAACCACTTTTTCAAATAAAAATTGTAAGGAGAACTGACTAGAACTAGAACTGATAGAATCTATATAACCCTGATTACACGCAGAAGCAGCATGTGGCATGTGGTATGTGTATACAGGGTAATTTGCAACTTAATGAACCCTTACGACCCCCATGCAAATGTCAATCATTTTCGAGTAATCTGACATTTTAAAATTAATGAAATAAAAATACAATAAAATGTGAAATTACTCGAAAATGGTTGACATTTGCATGGTGGTCATAAGGGGTCATTAGGTTGCAAATTACTTCTCCTAAGTCCCCAGATTGCCGACATATTACCAATAACCCTGTATAGACATACCACATGCTGCTTCTGAGTGTAAGCAAGTAAGTACAATGTGGTCAAAGTTCATTACAGTTCGACGTTAGCTTCTCATTAGGGAGAAAGACAATAGTCATTAACTTATTATCTTAACGCAGTGGAGAAGCAATTAGGATTTAGGACGCCGTGCCCTGACTACCAACAAGGTTAATTGCAAAGACATTTAAATACAGGGTGGTAAGGACATGGACGCGAAAAATGTAACTATGGATACAGTACATGATTTTGAATCCTCATGCGTAGAAATTTTTCGTAGGTTATTAAAAAAAAACTGCTGTTCCATACATTTTGACCGCGTAGGTATTGCACTTTGCTATGAAACAGCAGATATGTTTTTTATCAACCTGCGTTGTTTAACGCAGGGTTTTCAGAATCATGTACTGAATTCATGGTAACAGTTTTCGCGTCGATGTCACTGCCACCCTGTATACTTGTTAATTGGAAGATAAAGACGGCGAAGTTCCCGTCTCCTCCTAACTTAGTTTTCAAATCAGGACAGCTACAATGGCTACATAAAAAACTTTTATGATAACTATATAGTGAGAGTTTGGTGAAAAATATTAAAATATGAAAGCTAGTAACAGCTTACAGATATAATGTAATCGTTTTTCCTGACAAAATCGGGACATGCGGTTCGATCACGGGTGAATCGGTACGTACCACAAGACCTTCGGGAATCGGGAAGTTCCGCGCATATAGGGACACTTGGTAACGCTCATAACCAAGCCCAAATAGCCCTTCGTTAGCAATAAGGGGAGCTAGACGCAGAGAGCTCCCCACTCGCAAATCGCAACGCTAAATATAATTATAATGCCAAGCCGCAAGCGGTTTAACAGAACATTCTTATCATCATTTTCTTTAATAGCTGCAGTAAAACGTGAAATATAATTGCATAAGTAATAATTAAACTTTTAAGATAATATATCACTGCAGTGGCTAGTGATCGGATTTCTGCAATTTGACCTTATTATCGGTTAAATACTGACTACATCCCCTTTCAATACAAACTAACACGTTGCATAAAAAGATAATGGTTCAAAAGTTCGATAACAATAAATACTAATTGGGTAGGTATAGTTTCGAAATATAGATTAAGTACGTCTGTTAAAGCATCAAGTTAATTGTATTGCACAATGTGGTAGATTAGGTATGTAAATAATTTTACAATGCATTTGCTCGAAAAGAGCGTTTTCCAAGCAGTCAATTTGTGCGGAAAGTGTCACTCTTTTTCACTAGTGCTTTTTACTTTACTGTTTTTTTTTTAATTTTTGAGGCCGTCGTCAGCCCGTCTCAGAGATTTCATTATTTGAGAAAAAAATTACAAATCAGATGATGATGATAACAATGACGATGGCGATGGTGATGACGATGACGATGGTCAAAATCAAAAAGTCAAAGTAAAAAATCAAAGTCAAAAGTCAAAGTCATGAATGTTGTTTTTATCATTTATACACGTCGTCATATGTTAGATGTTACACATCATAGGCGACTACCGTAAGGCTCGCTCGTTTTTTTTTTTTTCCTCGCACAATGCATAGTAAAACGTTGTATGATACACGTGCGTATGATGATTTCCGACTCGTGACGACTTATACACTCGTCGGAAATCACCTACCTTCCGCACTTGTAGCATAAATAACTATTATCTACTCTCATATCGTAAAATTCGAATTATAAACTTAAAAACTAGTTTATATTGACATAGGTACTTTATAAACACAATACCGAAATTTAAAAATAGAATCTTATTATAACACTTTTTCTCTAACAAAATAATGTTATATAACAAATGTTATTCTAATACGATACAGGGCAAATCCAAGAAGTTAATATCACCAAGGAGTTTCCATCTATTTTTGCAATGGAACGTTAGCGGGGGACAGCAGCACCGCTCTAGCGCATGCGCGGTGATGTGCTAGGTGTAGGCGCCATTCATACGTTTTGTTGACCTGCATTTCGTGAGATTTTATTATTCTTGATCTTTAACTATGATCTTTTATTTAGTAGGTTTTATCCTGTATGAGAGTAGATAATAGTAGTTTATGAAACTGTTGCATAAAGAGGGGTATTAAAATATGAATGTGTGTTTAAAAACCGAGCCATAGGGGAGGCTTTGAATAATATCACACGAGTATTTGAATACCTAGTTATGTGCAAATTCAAATTCAAAAGTCATTTATTCAAACTAGGCTGAGAATCAGCAGTTTTCCAACGTCAAAATTACATAAGACAGTCCCCCAAAACGCCCACCCTTCACCACTTCCTAGTGCATTAGCTGAGAAGAAGAAGCGGCGTAACAAACTCCCCAGCAGCACAGCTGTCTGTTCAGTAAGAAGAACAAAAAAAATAAGATTCTATAACATAGTATTCAAAATAATTTACATCACGCAACACAAAACATAATTTCAATTGTTAGCCATATGTTAGCTAGCACACGCCAATCTACCAAACAAAATCATCGAGAACTATACTCAGGCAGACTGCAGTTTCATACACTACTTTGAAATAAATGATTCATTATTATTATTATTATGCAACAGTATCATAAACTACTATTTTGGAACGAAGATCCTTATCGTTTTACGATAAAGGCTTGTGCAGACCAGCGCGACTTGTCGCGCAACGCGACACCGGTTATTGTTATACTGTGAAGTTTTCTTAGACATCGTATTGTTCGTGTCGCGTCGCGCGACAAGTCGCGCTGGTCTGCACAAGCCTTAACTCTGCACACCGCACACCTTTGCGAATGAGAGCTTGACCGAAAAAAGTGTAACCTTTTTACCGTCACGAATTCACGACAATTGCATGAGTTTTCAAATTACCAATTCCTTTTTTTTTTTGGGTTCCGTACCACAAAAGGAAAAATGGAACCCTTATAGGATCACTCGTGTGACTGAATGTTTACACCATTCCTTTCCTCCTCCCCTTATCTCCGAAACTACCGAGCCAATCATTTTGAAAAAAATACAGAGAATGGTTCTTTACTCATAGATTACAAGAAAAACCTGTAAAAGGATCCGGGATAAAAATATCCCATGTGTTAATCCAGGTTACAAACTATCTCAAAGAGGGCCACGCAGTCATGCGCGCCTTTATGGGAGGACGTGCGGTCGTGGGATCGGCCGCACTGGGTGATGGGGCCCGCTAGGCATGGCGGCCTGATACCAGTCCCGCCATGCCTAGTACCAGTATCTCCCGGGCCCCCGACACATGGTAGTAGTAGGAACAGTGGGGTTTTAGTCGTCCGACATAGCCCTCCGTTCTACTAAGACGGAGGGTATCCATGAGGACTTCTCCATGGGAAAAAAAAGGTTACAAACTATCTGTGTGCCAAATTTCATCCAAATCCGTTCAGGCGTTTTTGCGTGATTCAGTAACAAACATGGAAACACACAGACATACAGACTTTCACATTTATTATATTAGGAGGATGGATGATATGGTTTGCGGCGTTTGAGGTTTTCTGCAGCAACAGCAGCCGCGCCAGCACACTTGAAAGTTGGTATATTGATAACGAAGGTGTGGTCAAAAGCTATTCTTCTAACCTAAAATCAAAATTCCACTCACTGGGTGACTTACTCGTGAAATCTCAGAAACTATAAAGCTCAACAAACTTGTACCTTCTTCTTCTTTTCATGTGGTTAGTGACTTACCTGGTGTCAGAGTTTTAAAGCCGGGCGTCTGGCTTCACATGCCGTTGAGAAATATCTCTCAGCAAAGTTTTTGAAGCAAGTTATAATTATACATACAATACGCACATGAATCCGAAAAGTCAGAGGAGTAGTTTTACCTAATTTAATTTCTTTTAGTGTGACTAGCGTGAAATTCTTAGCAGGGGCTCCTGCTAAGAATTTTACGAAAATTGGGGGTAAAAGGGGGAAGTTTGGAAGATTATATTGTATTTGAACGACATCGCGAGCAAAGATTCCTTAATTTGGATGGATTGTAAATAAGTAATGACTATATTTTGTGCTTTACATTAAGTAATCAGCATTAGTGAGGGCGAAAATACATTACAATCAGTTGTTTGATCTGGAGCAGTCTTGTGTTTTTACCGATTTACAAGCCGTTTGTACGGTCCGGTAGGATTTACCATCGGCAAAAAATTCCACGCAAATTTTCATTCCTCATTTAACCTCCTTAGGGGATGAATTTCATTATTTAAAGAACTCTTAGTTGCGCTTAATTGCTTCTGGACCCAGCGGTATTGGCGGAACCTGTGCGTTGTCTGTCAGTGAATGAATAAATGAGTGAATATAAGATTTTTAGTAAGTAGCAGAATTCTTGTTTTCCGACGTTGAATATTTTGGGTGCACTCCCTAAGTTATTGCCCTCATTCCATCCATTGTACACAGAAAATTTACATTACGACAGGAAATTGCACTTGCCTGATGATATAATATGCACGCACGAACGCTTGATGCACCTTGACAGACGGTCAAATAGGACGGCGAAAGTTTGTTGCACCCAATGGATTGATATTATTCTCTTATTTGTTTTAGAAACACAAATTAATTCCGGAAATAAACTGTAACTATTTTTGTACGTCACACAAAAAGCAGCTTGATTTTACGATGTATACCATCACTAGTTCACTACTCCTTCGCCTTTGAAAAGGGTAGACCTTTTGATAAACGTTACAGTTTTGTCGATTCCAAGGAGCTCCCGATGCAATGCATAAGCTCTATTCAAATGAAACACGCATCACACACGCACCATTGCTAAATTCTAAATGCACTGAAACTGCACATTTTCCACATCTATCATTTTAATTAACAGAGCAAAATCACTTGCTACATGCTATTTTCTAACAACCGAACCTCACGATGACTCTTGCGCCGGAAATCGAACTAGCAATGAGAAATCAAGAAAAAGTTGTCGGAGAAAGGTTCCTTAGCGGAGGGCGGAGCCGGGGAGCGCGGGTGGCGAATAGGAGATACCAGTGGTTCCTCTTATCTGCGGTGACGTGCGCCTTTATCGACAGTACGGGGTTCGGCGGTTTCAGGCTAGACGGGTTCGCAAACGGAGGCGAGCAGCAGAGTGATGAGGCCGCGAGTCCTATGGCTGATTCTCTTGTGGGCGGTGGCGGCGCGGGCCGCACGCCTGCTCGCCGTGTTGCCCACCAACACCAAGAGTCACCACGCCATGTACGGACGGCTCCTCGATGCACTGGCCCGGAGGCACCACCATCTCACAATCGTCACGCACTTCCCATTGGTATGTATGATTTGTACCTATTCAATGAGCAGGCCCGATTTCGCTGCTCAGTTTCTTACCGTAACGTTTATTTCTTATTATTTATAAGGGTTTTTCTTTTTGATGCATAGTTAAATTATTATATAATATATTATACATATATTATGTTTATATATTTTATGGATAAAAACTTTCGCGAATTTCTACCACAGTTTTATTTTATTTTTATGGTTCGAACCTCAAAAGTAAAAAAACGGAACCCTTATAGGATCACTTTGTTGTCTGTCTGTCAGTTTGTCAAGACTCATCTTCTCAGGAACGCGTGCACGTATCAAGCTGAAATTAGCATCAAATACGTAGACCTATGGTCCCTTGGAGCTCTAAAATCAAGCTTCTAAGTCAGCGCAATAAAAAAATAAGGCCATTTATGGGACATATTTTGATACTCGCAAATAAATCAAAACCTACAGGACACTTCCCGTAAGACCTAGAATGAAATTTGCCAGGAAGCAAGGTCTCAGCACAAGTAAAGGAAAAAGTCCGAAAATCATTCATTTGTAGTTTTATAACACAAAAATATATTTTTTGCGATTACAAACTTACATTTGCAGTTAGAGAATTGACCGTGACGTATATCGATGTTTGGGAGTATGGGAGAACATGTTTTACAACTACACAGTTACATTTGTTTTTGGGGTAAATTCATCCCAACTAAGGAACCCTTCTTTGTGCGTGGTCCGATACGCACTTGTCCTTTTATTTTGTAAGGGAAAACAAACAGTAGTACTTATAATATTTAAAAAAAATCTGCCCTACAACGTAAATAACGCAATGAATGTTGTTGAAGTGTCAAAATGAAACAGATTAGTCGTAATAGTTTACGAAAATGTGTTGCGTAATTATATAGCTGTATACCTAAGTCAAATTTACATTTGAAAATATTGTTAAGGAATGAAATACATTTAATAAAAATAAAATTGTAGAGCCGTAGATACCGTATCAAACCATCTATACAAAATTTATCAGCTCAAAACTCGCCCGCCTTGGACATTCTTCGATCTTAGGGCCGTTTCCCACCACTAGATATGGTGTTATTTTCGCATCTCCCTGCTTTCTTGGAAAACGGCCTAGATGATGGCGGCATTGCTTATAATGATTGAATAATGATTTTACTTTTCTAACTAAAAATTAAATTTCTACAGGCAAAGTCGCGGTAGGTCGTTTGTAAAAAATAAAAGAGTGTTTTTATGCTTTTTGAGTAGGCACAGTTTTTCAGTGTGATCGAACAAAGTAAGAAATATTTTTATGAATTATTCTGAAACAAAATATTTTTCTCACTAAGCTTGTAAAAGTACTTATATTATCTTTCCTAAAGTAATTTTTTCTCCGATGGACAGCACAAAGGTCGCCAACTGCAGGCGAATCGAAACGTGCTGATTACGGATTCGCAGAACGCATAAGATTGCTACAAAGTAACTCATTTTCCTTAAGACTATATATTTTGCGGTTTACGCTAAAACTTTCCAGAAAATACTCATGGGAATAACATTTTCTTTGATTCATTAAAGAGTTTTCCTAACTACTCAAAATTATATTAAAAGTGGCTGACAGACGTGCGAGGAACTATGCTCGACGACTTTTTTCACCTATGTGTTATTCTAAAAGTTCGCGTACTTAGGGTGACACAAAGGCGAAAAAGATTGTCGGGCTGTAAGTAGGTAGAGATCGTTTAATTTTAAATTACACGCCCCTCCACAGCTTGTTGCATATGCCACCGTATAATTATGAACTTCGTTAGTTTATAATTCATTGGTATTACTTCCGTTAGATGAGTGAGGCTACGAACAACAGTGTAACAGTTTCAGCAATTATTGTGCGCTGTCCAATGGTACTGTTCTGAATTTCATACTTAGGGAGCTATGAAAAGCCTTTCGCAGTCCACTGCTGGACATAGGCCTCTCCTGCGCCACAACATTCTGTACTTACTTCCGCATCTAGTCTGTCCCAGCCACCTTTTTAAGGACGTCGCTACGCTTGCCGATTACGCGGTTTCCACTCCAGGACTTGCCTGCTCTACCGGCCATCGGCCGTTCAAATAACATGGCCACCTCACTGCCACCTCAGCTTGCTTGCTCTGCAAGCCAACCAATTCCGGTTCTTTTCATTTCGTTTCTGATTTTAACCTTCAAAGAAACTCCGAGCATATCCCGCTCTATAGCGCGCTGAGCGACCTTGTATTTGTGGACCAGCCCGACTGTCAGCGTCCACGTTTTGGCACCGTAAGTCATAACGGGCAGGACGCACTGGTTGAAGACCTTAGTCTTCAAACATTGTGGGATAGTGAACTAACTAACTATGAAATTTGCAGAGGTCAACCAATCTCTACGAAGGAACATGTTATCTCGCTCTAAGCTTTTTCATGAACGTACGAATTATTGTTTGCTCGCTCAGATCTGATAAATAGGTACACCAAGTGCAACCATGCTTTATAATTGAGAGTTGTTAAATTCCTATTGCAATTACTAATTCGTGGTACGACGACATAACAATATCCAGACCAAATTCGGCCAACCTTAATAGGGACTAGCCAAGTACCCCGGAGATATAGTGTACAATAGGGATGATGCCTGGGTAAAAAAAATGAAATTCTAATTAGTCCGTCAGTCAGATAATAAAAAAATATTAGACATGTATTTTTTGCTTTATCATATTAATACAAAATTACTTAGATAAAACGCATTTTAAGTTGGGGAGTGGGAGTCGCTACGTCACTAGTGTGTATAAAATCTACATACTCGTGACGTCATGGCACATTTTACCTCAATGTATCGCCGTAATCTTTAGGTTACGTAAAAAAAGAAAAAATACGTGTCCAATATTTTTTTATAATCTCAAAGACGGACGAAAAAAAAATTTTTTGTCGTCATCCCTATTGTGTGCGCAAACACAGGTGCACTCTCTGTTCCCTCACTCTCATAGTCCAACGAAATAATAACAGCGGTGAATGATAGGTAATCATAAAAGCTTACTGATCAGCAACTGACACCAGTTTCCAATAGTTATTGACATTAAGTGAAGTGTGAATGAACGGTCACATTCAAAATAATAATGATGCCACGCGGTCATTATTGAAAATACGGACTTCATTCCAACGTAGGTTAGGTCGAGGACAAGATAAAAAATGTTTACAAAGAGGCTACGTAATCGATAGCCAAAAAAGTGAAGTGTATACAGAAACTCTAGGTACTGAGTATGAAGATTTTATCTTGTTCTTTGTTGATCATATGTTGGTGATGTCACTTAGCTTTGGCACGAAGGCAATGTCCAGTTCCTTTTCGTAACAAAGGGCTATTCTTCTCCATCTTTTCCTGTGGTTAGTGACTAACCTGGTGTCAGAGTTTTAAAGCCGCCCATGGGCTTCTGACTTGGCTTCACATGCCGTCGAGAAATATCTCTCAGGCATCCCTCTATTTCTTTCACTTTTCGTGATCTTGCTGCCTGCTACTTTCTAGTTCTCTAGTCTCTATGAATGTATTAAGTCCTAGCAATCAAAATAACTGTACGTATTTGTGTTGGTCTCCTAGGCATAGAACAAACGCTTTACGGCTATAGGATTATCATCATCGAAGTCATCATTATAGGAACTGATGGACGCTGCTGAAGGCACCAGACTCGTAGCCGAATTCTGGGCCGGCTTAATTTGATTGCCATAGACACCCGCACTCAGGAGAAGAAAAAGAAGGGAAGAGAAAGAAGAAAATGTCATCCCGGATACACTAAACTTTTACGACGTAGAAGACTATTATTTATTTCATAATCATGTTCGGTTGCTCCTTAGTACGTCTCGTCCGTCTATCGTATTTATCACCGAGCGATATCATTTGTCACGTAGGTATAGCCTACCGGGTCGCGTGCCGCATGTTTTCTTGCAACTTTATTAATTATGTAAACAGAGGAAGTGCAAACTCGAACTCGAACAGAGCAAGTTCGCAGAAATACGTCCAGACATAATTAATTAATTAGTGACGAATGTTTCCTAAAAATGTTTGTGCGCGGCAGGTGGACAGAAGCTTTCGCGCGCGGCAGACGTCCAAACGCAGGGCGGCAGCCGCGCATGATTTCCGGTCAATTTTTGGACCCACCTTAACAAAAATAGGGTTTAGATGGAATCTACCTGGTCCTAGATCATTTATATAATCGTGCTTTCAATATAGTATGATGAGTGGTGATACAATACCGTCACGAAAACAATATATTTATAGGTACTTTCCTGAGAGTAACCATGATAGATAGATATAGAGATACCATATATTCAATTAAGTATTTATATTTCAGAAAAACCCTCTACCGAACGTGCACCAAATAAGTCTCGCTGGGACCAGACCTGAAATCGTCAACAATCTCACAATGCAACACGATTCCATAAAGCCTGATTTTATCCGGAACTTGGAACAGATAATGCAAGAATGCGTTGACGCCTGCGAGAGTGTTGCCAAAGTGCCTGCTGTCAAAGCACTGTTCAATTCAACGGAGACCTTCGATTTGATCATTGTTGAAGTATTCGGGAGCGACTGTTTCCTTCCGCTCGGCAAGAAGTATGGAGCACCGGTGGTCGGCTTTCTATCAAGTGTACCGCTGCCGTGGGTCAATGATCAACTCGGTAATCCAGATGCAACTGCCTATGTTCCGTCTTACATGGTCGGATACGGACAACGAATGTCGCTATGGGAAAGATTCGCAAACACAATGGCGGTTATCATAGCGAAGGTTATGTACAGATACAAATCACAAATTCCATCACAGGTTAGTAGGGTTCTTCAGGATGTTAGATACAGAATGAATAAGTTGCTGTTTATAGTGGTTATTAATAAACTTTTTCTTTTCCAGGCTATAGCAGATCGGTTATTTGGCCCCGGACCAAAGTTGGAGTCTTTGGCCCAGAACTATAGTTTGGTTCTGTCCAACAGCCATTTCAGCATAAACGAAGTACGGCCGCTAGTGCCTGCTTTAGTAGAAGTAGGAGGACTGCACTTGGAGGACTCACCAGTGCTTTCTCGCGTGAGTACCATGTTTATCAAATACTAGCTGTCCGCTCGGCTTCGCACGGGTAGCACTAAGTACTTATCTACGGCTATCTATCCGCCCTACCCTACCTAGCTACCGTATACCTGCCTACCTACCTACCTACCTACTTACATACCTACCTACCCTGCCCTAACCACACCTACCTATAACCTTGGCGTGAGAATGACAAACACAATAAAAAAAGAATTATCCAATTTGGTGCAGCGGTTCGCAAGATATGGCGTGAACAAGGGAAAAAGGGATTCTTATTTATACGTATATATACGTAGTCGGGCCATAAGTTCTGTGATGTGATGTGACAGAAGTTATGGCCCGACTACGTATATATATACTAGCTGCACGCCCCGGCTTCGCACGGCTAACACTAAGTACTTTATCTACGGCGTACCTACCTATCTACCTACCTACCCTACCTACCTACACCTACGTACCTACCTACCCTACCTATAAACATACCTACCTACCCTACCTATAAACATACCTACCTACCCTACCTATAAACATACCTACCTACGTACCTATCTACCCTACCTACCCACCTACCCTACCTACCTACCGACATACCTACTTACCTACACCTACGTACCTACCTACCTACCCTACATACTTACCCCACCTACCTACCTACCCTACATACTTACCCCACCTACCTACCTACCTACCTACCCTACCTTCACCTACCTATCCTAAGAACCTTCTCCTGAGAATAACGAACACATTTAAAAAAGAATTAGCGAAATTGGTCCAGCCGTTCACGCGTAATGCCGTGACCAAGGGAAATAGGGATTCATTTTTATATATATATAATATATAGATAGATACGTAGATGTAGTAATTTAATAAGCTCGTTAATTCTTTGATATCGCTATTAGTGATTGATCAGCACATTAAATCACCTCTAATGCACTTTAATCAGCGGTCGTATCAGCGAGCGGCGAGCGGCATGCGGTAGGCGTACGCAAGTCACTGGGTCACTCAGACCGCGTGTCCGCTGAAATTATCTCAATTATTGTTCGCGCAGTTTCAACGTCTGCGACGGTTCATACCCAACAGTTATCTCAATTACCAGTGTTGCGTTTGCAATTTCTAAACGCAAATAGGTCATTAGGAAAGTTTTACAATCAGGGGAGGTCAGTTTTACAATGAGGGTTTCATCTTTTCATTTCCATATTAATGATTTTCCGGAACGCTAACCAGCTTGGTAGCACCATCACGGCTTTAAGTGAACCCTCTGCACCCTCTACGTTCAGACATCAGACGATTGATATTGCTGATAAACGTGTCAGTAAAATTGAACGTGATTGTGGTGACATATGACATTTGTTGCAATGTAAGTTTTTTCCGATAGACATTTCTCTGAGAGAGTTATTCCATTCCTACTCATGGAAATTAAAAGACACGCAATTATACCTACTATAACATACAAAGTTGAGGCCTAATGTTTCTCCTTTGGAAAATCAACAAAAATCCTGGAAGGAATACGCCGCTGCCTCCGATCTCTACCAGTAGCGGAAAATGATGATGTCTAAAGGAAATGTCGAGCCTAATTTATGAGTTGCAAGCTAATTAGTTGTAAACCCCGAAGTCTCGTCAAGAAATACATTCTCAGACTAATAACTGGTATCGACTAAGTAAGGGCTTCATTAAGAGTAAATCAATAATAATGAATCAACATCAATGCAATTAAAATCTTCAAAGGAATAATAAAATGATGTCATAAAAACAACACAAACAAATAAACAGTAAAATGTTAGATAAAGTTATCGGCTGCAGCACGATTCTTGAGAACGTTCATGTTTATTACTAAACTGTAAATATGTCTACATAAACAATAGTCATTCATCTATTTCATAGAACAGGTTCGTCGATTCAAGAAGACATTTTAACCTACATTTCAAAATGCAATAGAGAACCGCGTATCGCTCCGAGCCAGGACCTAAGACCCTCCTGACAACAGATAGTGTCAAAAGATGATTCATTTAGCCGTGTTCATAATGTTGTTATTATGGAATATCGAATAGTAAATCCGAATCGAATAGAGATTGATAGTATCCTACACGAACCCAAACTTTGACCAGACGTTGCCTATCTCCACCATTATTGGTGGTTAGAGCATGAGTGGAAGTTAAAATAATATTAATAACTTAATTTATTTTGTAGCAAATGCAGAAGCTGCTGGACGCATCAACAGAAGGTGTGATCTACTGGAGTTTCGGATCAATGTCCAGGATCGAAACGATACCAAGCGATATATTGTCTCGAATATTCAGTGTGCTATCGGAGCTACCCCAGACCGTGTTGATCAAGATGGACCGGCGTATGCTGGCACAGAACCTCACCGTGCCAGACAATGCCTACACAATGGATTGGATACCACAGCACGCAACCTTATGTGAGTCGTAGTTATCAGGTTCATTTCACTGTTACTATACTAAATCCGACCCCTTTAGGTACGACTGGAGATAGTCCTTTTTTTCTTTTAATCACTTTTTTCTACATGTTTGAGATAAGCTCGAAATGAAGCGATCAATGAATACTTACAACTCATCAATATATTTTTTATTTTGACGCATTGATTATGAGTTATCGGCTGTAAATGAGAAACAATAAACATGAGTTATTCCGACAGGTCACCCGAACGTGAAGTTGTTTATTTCTCACGGTGGTCTGCTGGGCACGCAAGAAGCAGTGGCGTGTGGAGTACCAATGCTTATGGTGCCGTTGTACGCAGACCAGGCTCTGAATGCACGAGCGATGGCTGATCGGGGTGTTGCAGAGATAGTCACGCTCAAAGATTCTGACAAGGACATGTGGAGGCGAAAATTACGAGCTTTGCTCACAGATCAACGGTATGTACTATCGAATACGAAGGGCAAGCTCCCAAAACATTGTCCTTAGGGCGTCTTTTAGATGAAAAATTAAAGCTTTGCTCTCTGCTTGTTGGTATTGAAATGAGTAAATAATTAATTATGATAGACCCTGAGTCTTAGATAGTTCGAGACAATAAGGTCCGTCTAGATAACCTCCACTGACTTAATGCGATACGTAGATAATTGGCGACTTGGCTTTCATTATCATCGTATTAACTACCTATGAGAAAGTCGCAAATGGGTGGGTGGTATAATTACAGGGACTGTACACGCTAACACCATTCGCTGACGCAGAAATTAGGTCCTCACTGGTACAGCACCCAAATTGCGTATCACACGATCAAAAATAATCTGAATCATTTTTGAAGGATATCGCTAATCCATTGCTTCATATGTTTGAAAAATGTGTCTGCTCAACAAAGTAAATAAAGCAATGAATGTTGTTGAACTGGCAAAATGAAACTGTGATTGATCGTGTGTTACGCAATTATGGTGCAGGTGACAGTACTGTTTATTGGTTGATTGATTATCTGTTGCCATGGTTAGTGATAGTGATGTCACATAAGTTCCACTGAGGAACATCTTATCATTTTACGACGAAGTTGAGTAGTTCTGAGTGACTTTTGGAAAGCTTTTGATAAGATGTGTACGACAGTGCTCTGTGTTTATGCATTTACTGATTTTACCAATTATTTTTTTCAGATACAAAGAAAATGCTATACAGTTAAAAGACATATTCCTGGACCGGCCTATGAAACCTTTAGACATGGGGATTTACTGGATAGAATATGTCCTGAGGCACAAAGGGGCCTTACATCTGCGGTCGCCGGCTCTCGACCTCACCTATCCACAGTACTTGCTACTCGACGTGGTAGCGTTAAGTACTGCCACAGCATTGCTTACCATATTCATACTACACAAGCTATTTAGATACTTATGCACGAGGTGCATAAAATGGTGGCCAAAAGAAAAACTAGTCTTTGAAAAAAGACTTTTAAAAAGAAACATTAGTTTTTATTTGTGTGTTTTGTGGAATTATAAATTGAAACCCAATTGATGAGTGCTATGAACGTAGATTGGAAATGACTCATTGTATTATGTAGGTGTAAATATTATTTTGTAAGATTATTGTAAATGTATTTCTATTTTCGTTGATTACAGTGTAATTCTGTCAGGAATTCCGATTTAATTACAGAAAAATGAAGGCGCCACTCAAAGACGCGACTTGGTGCGTTGGAATATCTAGTACATACTTAGTTTCCATGAATTGTGACGAAACAAGTCGCGCCTTTGTAGCGGATCTAATGAAAATAGAAAAAAATACACTTGTTTGTTTTGAGATTTTCAAGCTGAAAATATGCAAATGATATCTTAACACGTTTAAATCTAACAGAACGGTAACTCTTTTGATGATACCAGTAGAGGAGTCTGCCCACTACACCATATCATACCATGGCAGTACTAGGAACATGTCAGGGAAAAATATTCTTTGTATTGAAAAATATGAGACTATGCCCCCAAGACCGTTCCGTCACCGACCAACACCGTCGCGTGGCATGCACGGAGCGACAACAATGATCGGCGAGTATATTTTGCCGGTGCTGATACGCTCCGTGAATGGCACGCGACGTTGCCAATACGGTGGGCGCAGGCGCCGCAGGCGGCGATACGGTGAGCATGCGGGATATAAACGCGTATGATGACCGTTCTAAACCCGTTATTAATGAACAATTTTCTAATAGCCACCGTATTGGTTTAGGGAAATGTTTTTTTCAACAAAAGATTCACTCGCTCTTCTTGACGCGTCTGCCTTACGCATAAACACAGGTGAACTACTACAACCGAGAGAAAGGGAACCGTATGGATATGACACGCAGATAATACACAAATGCTACGTTCACTATAACTGTTATGCACGGGTATGATACGCTGTTGACGTTCTAGTGGGCATAGTAGTTCGTGCCTGATACATAATATGGTTGTGGTATGGTACAGTGTAGTGGGCAGAGAGCTTTAGTCCTTCATCCATTTTGGACATGAATGGTGCATTTAACATACTACCAAAGTTCCCTGTTGGTAGGCTTAGTATTAGACAGATAATTCTTGCTTGTTATTTGTTTGTACTTAAGATTATGAGAAAAAGAAATGATACATGAACATCAGTAAAACCCGAGTAAAAGGCCAACTAGCCAAGAATAAAAATGTAAAACCTGATGACCAAATACAAAAACTAAAGAAATAAAATATTCTTTCTAAATAGTTTAGAACTGTTATGATTGTTTGAATTTATTTATTAACACGTTTTTTCTTAATGATAAGTAATTATTTATAAATAAGATAATAATAGAATTCAGATAAAAATAAATGGTAAGTAATGAATGTTAATATAAAAATGTTAGTCATTGAAAATATATACTTTTGTAGTCTGTAAAATTATTAATACAAGAAGAAATGGGATAATCAGCAACATTTAAAATGAACTTTAGACAACAAAGTAAATAACATTATCATAATAAAACTATAGCAGTCCACTACCAGATATAGGCCCCTCTAAGGTGTTCTGAACAGACCAGCAGATTTAATTAACTTCTGAAAGGAAGTGGGTTGGTTGGAATAACCACCAGACGGCTGCCATGACCCACACACAATGGTCCACCTGACGGAATAAGTCTGGAAACCAAACCCCATAACATAGATAGATAGGCCTCTCTAATTTCATGCTATGGTTACACATAATTTGTTGGGACATCAGCAGCCAATAAATCTGACAACGAGTCTTACCAAGGGGTATTGTATTACCAGTAACTAGGTTGTGCAGGTCAGATAGGCAGTTACGCTCCATGTATAATACTGGTATTCAGCTGCGTCCAGTTAGACTGGAAGCCAACCCCAACATGGTTGGATAAAGGCTGTAAGTAAGATAAAAAAGGACTGATTTTGCTCACCAATAAAGAACAGGATCCCCAAAGTCCATATCAAATCTGAAGTGTGAGAAAGCTAGAAGTGATCCATTCTTTTCTCTGGCAATGAGGTACCATGCTCCATCGTCTGTCATCTCCTCCACTTTGCGATCCTTGTTCCATCCCCAAGCACATGTTTCATATCTGAAATTGAATTAAATATTTAATTAGTGATTGTTTTGTACTAAATGAGTAGAATGTTATTTGACAGGGTAGTTTCTGAATGTACTATTTAAATGACAACAATGGAAAGGAAGAAACTATATTAGCAAACAAAATTATTCTCATTTATTTATTTATTTATATATACTTTATTGTACACCACAAAAATACATAACAAAAAAATACTAATCAAACACTACAAAATATACAATGGGAGGCCTTATCGCTCATCATGTGACTTATGAAACAGTTGCTGTGATGCCTTTTAAGTTATAGTAATTATTATAAACTTTTGTTAAATCCCATTCATGCATAGTACAGTTGGTTCCGGAGAAACCTCACCCCCTTGCATAGTTTTTTACATTGCTAGGGGGTTGAGGTTTCTCTGGAGCCCACTGTACCAGAGTAGTGTAGTTTTTACAGATCAGTCTTATATAATCTTAGACCAACAGTTTATAGAGCTGTTTTTAGATGCTCATGATGCATTCCTTTACAGAAGTAACAGTCCATCTGTCGTCTTAGGGGGTAACGAAACCGTAATTAATTATCTTACAGTAGTTTCATATTCCTTTCCGTCAAGTCAATCGCCCACTGAAGCACATTCTTGTCTAGGTCAGTGACCCGCTGGATGTACATTTCTACTTCTAATTCATTATTCTGGTACACAAGGAGTTCTTTGCACAGTGAAGCCAAGTCTTTCAGTTTATTGGCTGAAGTAACGTTTGTCATTCCATCCGCAATTCTACGTTGCTCCAGCTTTCTTGCTTGGCGCTTTTCTTTACTTTTATTAGCATTGGTTTGTGTTTTTTTCTGGAAAATAATAACCAAAACAATAACAAATTGGTGTAATAAAACATGCGGGCGCTGCAGAAGCCGGTGAAAGTTATTGCGAAAGGATAAAAATACTTACGCCCATTTTATTTAACTCAGAAATTAAGTTGGAGAACAAGTCAAAGATTTTTGGCTTTTTCGCTTGAAACAAATAAAGTCAGCCAGTCGTCTAACTATTCTAAAATCGATTTCACAACAAAAAATTTAACGAATACAAAAATCCCAAAACACACAACACCACTGTCAGTCAGGTGTCAGAAATGTCTATTCTATTTTTCCATATGGCAATGGTGCCGATGGCGACAATTCTGCCAATGTCAATGTGTGGAGAAAACGTGCGGTGGGAAACAAAATAAAAATTGATAGGAGCTAAAATTAAAAACCAATAAGTAATTGAGTTTAATGCGAAACTTGTTGACGGATATTGTCAGAAATGTCAGTCAATCATCTCATCTCCCTCACCTGTCATGGCCAGTGTTGCTATCATAATTCCTAAGAGACCAGGATTCATAGCCGGACCCAAGTTTATACTATACAGTATATACTAATTCCATGGCGGACCCACAAGACACTCCTATGGCGTTGGCGGTCGAAAAAATAGTATAGTCGTAAATTCGTGTCTTTGGGCGAGCGCTTGCTCGGTGCGTATAGTATTTATGGGTTTTTGGCCAATTGTATTTACTCGGAATAGTCATAATGTTCTATGTACCACTAGCTTTTGCCCGCAGTTTCGTGGACGTCTTACCGGGGTAAAAAGTATCCTAACACAGTTATGTCATGTTCTGCCTGTATACCAAATTTAATCGAAATCCATTCAGTCGTTTAGGCGTGAAATGTAACAGACGTGAAGAGTTACTTTCGTAAATAATAATATATATTAGTATGGATTTATGTGAATGTATTAAAATTATTTCGTCCGAATTCATCAGTATGGCAACTTGCACAGGAAATAAATGCTACTGGCCGCCAAATTTGAATGTGTGCCGAATGTCAATGAAAAATCAATTTAATTTACAAAATAAACTGCCTAGCCTGAAGATCTTGTTGGACGTGTTAAAAAAGTATAATTAAATAGCTACGCCGGGAGTGGGTAAAGGTTATAATCAGGTGTATTATAATATCGCATATAATATGTTTGGTTGATTAAATTTTCTGGCTCTTTGCCAAATTTTGCTACTGTCAGTCTTGTTTCAGAGTCAATTTATATGCTCGGAACACTCCAACTGCGCTCGATTTTCAGAGCCACAGTCAGCTATAGCCACTCATATCATAGTACGATCAGAAATATGAAATTTGTTAATCTATCTCAAACAGACGCTTTAATGCCGACAGTAGGTTTAGGAACATGGCAGGTAATGTAAATGTTCAGTTTGTAAAGGTTTGTGTAAACCTTAATTAGGTAACTAATAAACCACATTTTTTCTAGGCTGAACCAGACGTTTTACAGCCTATCATTTATGAGGCTTTAGAACTAGGATATAGACACATTGATACAGCATTTAATTACAACAATGAAGAAGCCATTGGCAATGCAATAAAAAAATGGGTTGATGATAAAAAAGGTCTCAGATCAGATTTGTTTATTACAACCAAGGTATATCTTAACAAATCTATTATTATTAGACCATAAACTCAACAGGTACACAGGTACTCAATAAATAAACAAAAACGCTGTTTATTTTCAGCTTCCACACGTAGGCAACAGGGCGTCAGACGTCGAAAAATTTCTAGATATACAACTGAAACGTTTGCAGACGTCGTATGTGGACTTGTACCTCATACATGTGCCGTTTAGTTTCAATTGTGATCACACTACACTAACCCCCAAGATCGACGCCGATGGCAATTATGAACTGGACATGAATACAGACCATAAAGCAACATGGAAGGTAGGTTTTAAATACTTTTGAAATTCTATATTTTTATTCAAAAGAATATAACAAAATAATTTAAATCAAATCAAATCGAATGTTGTCCGCCAATAATCTTATACGTCCGTCTACCCCTTTGGTGCTACGTCTTACAGGCTATGCGTACTTACTCTCCAAGTCTCCACGCATGCTTGTCATAGAATTAGGATAATCCTCGTCTCCTAATAAGAAAGTACTATAATCTCTTAGGTCTATGTCCCATCCCACTATATCTTACATTAGGGAAAGGCAATTTCCCATCTATCCTTGTGGTTTGGAAATTAGTAGCCTAGTTTGAATAAATGACTTTTGAATTTTGAATTTTGAGTAGGAAATCCATATTCAGCAGTCTATGTTCAAGGGGTAGCTAACTCATATTTTAGTTCGAAAAAAGGGTTGTAAAAAGAAATCTATAAGATTGAAGTAATTTTCATTGTTAATAATTATTTTTGTTTTAGAAATTGGAAGAATGCCAAAGATCAGGTCTTATTCGCAACCTTGGTTTATCTAATTTTAATAAGCAACAAATACAAGAAATTTGGAATTCTGCAACATTCAAACCACAAGTGTTGCAAGTAGAACTTCATACTTATTTCCAGCAGCAGGAACTGCAGGCTTATTGCAGAGACCATGATATTATTTTAACTGCCTACGCCCCTCTTGGTAGCCCAGGTGCTAAGAACCATTTTGTGAACAAATATAAATACAGGTACTGACTCATAAAGTATACAAAAATACCCATTAACTAGATAATAATTATACAGCTGATATTCTTTTTTTTTTAGCCCTAATGTTTTTCCTGATTTGATGACTGTGCCGGAAGTTGTTACAATAGCCAAAAAGTTTGGAAAAACTCCAGCACAGATATTGCTTCACTTCTTAGTTCAACAGAAAATAGTTGTTATTCCTAAGAGTACTAATAACAAGAGATTGAAGGTAGGTAAATGATTTTAAATTTTACATTGTCTGGGAAACAGATGAAATAAATACAGATGATACTCTGCAAAATAATTTAAATAAAAAGAGATTTGCTACGACACAATAAAGTGCAATTTATTCAGGTCGTAGAGCACTAATTACCTAGTTACCTAGAAGTTGCCTCTCTTTCTATTGCGTAACTCATATATTTTCTGACTACGTTACGCTCACTGAATTGACTTGACAAGAGCCCGTCGCATACTTGTAGCGTCACATTTAAAAAGCGGAGTGCGTTCTGTACTATTCTGTGCCTGAAATCAGGGTTAGTAACATTAATTTGATCAACTTCATGTTTCATTTGAGGTCTTCATATTTCAGGAAAATATGGACCTCTATGATTTTGAGTTATCTCAAGATGATATGGATACTCTGGTTAAATTGGATAATGGAGAGAAAGGAAGAATATTCAACTTTTTGTTCTGGAAAGGTGTAGAGAAACACCCTGAGTATCCGTTTATGGAAGTGAAACAAAAGATTTCTGCAGAGCATTGTTAATAAAGGAATACTGCATGTCACCAATCTAGAAAATGAATACCTTGTGCTTCAAAACTTTGCTATGACACCCACCAAACGCTTGAGTGTCGACCTAATATGGGTATTGACACCTATGCAAACACTTTTAGCTTTAATATATAAATGATCAGTTATAAACTGATGAAAATATTGTTTTAAGTACTTGCTTAGAGCAAAAAACTGTGGACTGTTCTTGATAGAAATAAATAAAATATAAAAATAATGAATCGTTTTTTTTTAATTAAAACTGACATGATATTCAAGTAAAAAATAAAAGTAAGAAATTGGCAACATAAACTAGACAAATCATGAGAGTCTGTAAAGCATTTTCCTCTGCAATCTGTGTTGTAATTCTCCGCGTCTTATCATGGTGTGTACGACTTTGAGGATGGCTCTCTCAGGGTACTTTTGTTTGAGGAAATCCTGAATGATTGTTTGTTCTGATACTTGAGAACCCACTGCGAACCTGCGCTTAAGTTGCTTTTCTATGCGAGACAGCATTTCATGGTCTTCCTCTGTTGTGAAACCTTCTGCTCCTAAAATCATTATTAAAGTTCGTTATTATTAGTTTCGCAGTTTAATATCGCTTGA
The DNA here is from genome assembly GCA_947364205.1 of Agrochola lota. NCBI lineage: Eukaryota > Metazoa > Arthropoda > Insecta > Lepidoptera > Noctuidae > Agrochola > Agrochola lota. The sequence continues at coordinate 8,752,699 of OX376235.1, read as the reverse complement.
GAAACAAATCTTTAGCCCTCTATTAATTCAGAAGATCGTTAGTTGATAAAGCCTACCATTATATTGGTGAACTTACCAGCTAAGCTCCCAGTCATAGCTGCATCCAATGTTGACACTTGGAACAATCGGAGTGCTTCAGTGACATGCACTTCTGTTGCGAACGGCAGCAGTTGCATCTTAGCAAGAGATTCAGATATTCGGACGACGGCTTCTAGCTGCCTGAAAATATAAAGAGAGAAGTAAAGTTTATTTCTCAACCTGAGAAATTACGAACCTTTTTCTACTCTACGGCAGTTCAATGTCTTTATTAGGGCAAGCCGGGCTTTTAGGCTTGCTTTTATGGCAAGCACGACGCTCTACGGTCCTCTAATTAAATAATATTATAAATGCGAAGGTAAGTTTGTTTGTTACTCAATAACATAAAAATGGGTGATTTGGATGAAATTTGGCACACAGGTAGACCATGACCTAGGTAAGGACCGTAAGGACATAGGCTATTCTTCATCGCGGACGAAGTCGCGGGAAACAGCTAGTAATTGGTATTTGAATGTTTTTCAACACAAAAGTTTTAATTACCTCACTGTGATAGGAATGGAGAGTCGTTTGTCGACTTGTCTCTCATGCAGCGAGGCGCCTGTCCTCATGAGTACGTAGCGCGCGCGCAGGCGCTCGGCTGCGCTAGCAGACAGGCGCGGTCCGCAGCGTGCGCGACAGTATGCAGAGTATCGCCGCAGTAATGCCAGTGGCAGCTCGCCAGCGGCCGTCTCGCGTTCCACGCTGTCACCACCCATGTGTACTGATATGATGTGTTTGGCTAATATCTGGAAAAGTTTAACGGTTCATTAATCTGTAACCCATTCATAAGAGATAAACAATGATCATACCACCATATGCTAAGAAAGCTTGAATTGGTGTCCAAATTTCTGGTCATATTTTTCTGCAAGTTTTTTTAAAGTTATATCTATAGTTTGGAACTATGTCTTAATAAAAGTCAATCAGCTTGTCTCTGTGTGGTGTGTACTATCCTATTCACATAGGATACTTACAATATCCCTGTTTTGATCGTGTTCATCCTTGACAATGAAAATCATGTCGAATCTTGATAGAATAGTTGGCATGAAGTCAATATTGTCGTCAGCTTTGGTGTCATCCCACCGGCCGAACACAGAATTAGCGGCTGCCAGGACCGAACAGCGAGAGTTTAAAGTTGTAGTAATGCCAGCCTGTAAACAACGCGAAATTAATTAGCTTCATATATCAAACATTTTTATTCGATGGGTCATTCTGCCAATACACATTAGAAATGATTAATGTTTACCTTAGCGATAGATATAGTTTGCTGCTCCATAGCCTCATGTATGGCTACACGGTCGTCTTCGCGCATTTTGTCGAACTCATCAATGCATACAACCCCTCCGTCCGCGAGCACCATCGCTCCGCCCTCCATCACAAAGTTACGCTGTGGACATGATTAATTTGAATAAAGAAACTACCCTAATGTGAAATTCCTCTTACTGGTTATCAAGGGTCAGAAATAAATTGTAACTCACACTGGCAGGATCCCTGATTACTGAAGCAGTGAGACCGGCTGCACTGGAACCTTTGCCAGAAGTGTACACGCCGATAGGAGACACCTTCTCCACGAACTTCAGCAGTTGTGACTTAGCAGTACCGGGATCGCCCAATAGCAGTATGTTAATGTCGCCTCGCCGGGTGAGACCATCTGGTAGTCTTTTGCGTGCTCCTGTTTTGGAACATAAATCATTTAGAACCCTTTTTTGGGTGCATTTGGAACGCAAAAATGCGCCTGATTATTTGGATTTACGCGCAGCAACCACGTAAGCGAACAGCATGCGTTCAAATATCACTATCACACAATAATACCAACGCGAAATTCGCCGTTTTTGATTCTTTAAAATTTTGAATACATCATTAACAAATGAAAATTTTACAGGCTGTAATTAACGTAAGGCTGCTACAAAAAAAAAAAAAAATGTTATCATTATCACATACCACCAAACAGTAAGCAGGAGATAGCCTTCTTTATATCAACCACACCAAATACACTGGGTGCTATAGACAAGGCGATACGGTCGTATATGTCGGGTGAAGCTGCCAGTCTTCGGAACTGTTCCTCTTCCTCAGCAGTAAAAGGTTTCAGGCCTCCAGTAACACCCTCTTCGGCCGTTAGACCGACGGCGCGGAGGTATGAAGAGCGGACACCTACTGAACCTTTGTCGCGGCTTTCTCTCTGCAAATATACTTTTTTTGTTAGGATGAAATATTTTTGAAATAATCATGACATAGTTTTGTTTGAATATGAGTTGGTCATCAATCGTGAATGAATAATTGCAACTTATTTAAATAGTTCAATCAATTAACCTTGTGTCCGCGATCGTCGCGCTCGTATATATGAATACTAGCTGCGCCTCACGGTTTCACCCACATAGGTCTAAATCCCGTGGGAATATCGGGATAAACGGTATCCTATGTCCTTTTCCAGGTCATGGTCTACCCATGTGCTAAATTTCATCCAAATCCGTTCAGCCGTTTTAGCGTGAAAGCAGTAACAAACAAATTCACTTTCGCATATTTATAATATAATATATAATATATATACTTAGGATGATGACGTACCTCGCAATTAATCAAGTCGCGTTTGTACCTCATAATAATAATACCTCACACAGTATAAGACTTTAGAAACTCACCCCAACTTTAGCAATTTTCTTAATGGAATATATTCCGAGCACGATGACTCTTGCGCCGGGTGCGACTCGCTCGCACAACACACGTTCACAATACACCGTTAGATGACGGGGCATCTCGCCCTGAGGGATACTTTCTGGAGCTTCTTGCAGTTTCAGAACCTGCCAAGAGTAGTCTTATTTATCTCCAACAAAAGATATCCACAATACATGACACATGGGCAACATCAGCACTTAAATTGCGTAACACACTATCAATCACAATCTGAATCATTTTGAAGTATATTGCTAAATCATTGCTTCATATGTTTGAAAAATGTGTCTGCTCAACAACTTAAATAACGCAGTGAATGTTGTTGAACTGTCAAAATGAAAGCCATTGCTACTGTTAGTGTGTCATGCAATAACACCGTATTAAGTAGGTGTACTCCTTCACTTGCAGAAGACCACAGCATGCAGAATAAAGTTAAAAAACAACTAAGTTAAATATTAATAATATTTAGGTATAAATCAACGGATAGAATAATAATAATAATAATAACCCCACCACCGTATCTCTACGTTGACCTCGTGGTGGGGCTTGCGCGCTCCGAATTCTGGGTCTGTGCCGGTAGAGTTTACTTTGCCGGAACAGGTCTAGGATGAGGAGCCAAACCAAGAGAGATACAGAAACCCGCAGGGCAGCATGTGGCGAGCTGTTGGGCAGTAGCGACCCCACGGACCCTATCTCCCGGGAAAATCTTGTTCCTCATCTCTGGCTTGCCTTTATTGGCCGGCTGGAGTGAACACTGACGAGGAACAGAGCTCCCACCTCATTCTTGCCTTAATTGGCCGGCTTGAGTGGAGATTCGCAAGAGCAAACGTGCTCGGAGGAAGGAAGTATTCCAGTAAGTGCTCGTAGGGATCTTGACCATCTTCCGGGCTCTGGGATTGTTCTGAAAGCCGTGGAATACCTCTCCACTCCTCAAGCACCTCAGGACATGTTGCCCCCTTGTTGCTACGTCACTATATGCTAGCGACAGTTTTCGGGGGCCCATTATTGAGTGTGCAAGTCACCCCCTGCCATTTTTCCGTGTACATATAAAACATTGATCAGGCAGGGGCCATAGTCCTTCCATAGTTCCAGGTAACCAGTCAACTTTAGCCACCCAAACCCATAGCCCAATTTATTTTCTTCCCATGTTCTACAATAGTCCTGCACCAACCGGGGGTTGTCCTTGGGTGCACTTGCGTAGTGCATAGAGGGATAATCGTCGGCTGGTGCCTCAATACATAAAAATCTCTAATGGGCCTCTGCGAGTTGACTTCGGCCCCTCGTACGCCTTCCAAAGGTCCGGAACCCTAGGGTCCCGAGATATGTCAAAGACATTTAAAATAATAATAATAATAAACTTTATTAATCAAAAAGTAACAATACAATTTAGTCAAATTCGGTGAGCCACAAACTAAGCATCGAAGAATGCATTTGAATGTTGTTAGCGAAGATTTTATTATTATAAGTTGCAGATTCTGTCAGTAAATTTTTGTAAGTATTACTTTTAAAAAACATGCAGTTGATTATTTTTAAGAAAGGCAGCAGGTATTAAATTTAGGAATCTGCAGCTTTTTAATATCTAAGAGAGAAGTATTTGCCTGTAAGTACCTGATAGTCAATGCACTTGCACTTGTCTGGAATAATGAAGTAAGGATCTAAGGGGCACTTTGGTCGCCCAGCTTGTTCCCTGAAAATAAGACAGCAAATTGGCTTTTAGAATAGTAGGATGCGGAGTAATATCAGTTCTAAGAGTATCTGAAGAAAATGTAAACAAATGGTCCAAAAACGAAGTTATAGATGACAATTTGTAGTGCTACTTACAAACTGAGTGCTTAGATTTGATTATTTGAATACTTAAACCTGAAATTATAATTTAAAATCACCTTAAAGGTTTTATTTTATTTGACAATTGAGGTAAATTTTATAACCTCAATTTTTGATGTTAGTGTTTCAATTACAATTAAATCATTTTATTCAAACAATAATTGTTGGAAAAAGTGGTGATATATAAAATTGAAAGCTTCTAATTACAGATGAGTGTTGCTAATTCCCTTTAGTGAGAGATTGCATAAGAATTTAACCTATACAGAGTATGTTTACAGTTTCTTCAGATACTTTTGGAACAGACCATACAATCATAACATGTTCCATTTGCATTGGTTAACTTACGTGTTACATTTCCTGGGCATCACATATCCTTCTAGTCCTGGCTTCACTGGTAAGTTGGGGATGATGTTGCGGCATGATCGACATTGGATAGATATCTTTGTTGCTTTAGCTTTGATGCCTGATGCAGATATTACTATGCCAGGGATTTTAACAAGTCGGGAGACTGTTTCCGACTGAAAGATTATAAAGCTTATGTTCAAAATAGGTACAAAATATGATAAGCCTATAGAAAATAATAATCATAGTAAAAGTTTTTCTTAAAATAAAAGTAAAAAACCTGGGTTTAACGCCCAGGCTGGGTACTGTTATTGGGGTTTTCCATCAAGAATTTCTTAGTAGCAGCCTGGAGTCGGGATTTGTGCCTGGTTGATGGCAATAGGCTTGCTCCCTAATACATGAGACTAACATAACTGGCAAAATGTGGGTCTCCTATACCTCTGCCTAATCTTTCAGGGATAACAGGAATGACATTATATTAATTAATATTTAATAATAAATATGACATAACATACTTTGAGCTCTCTCAAATTAGCAGCATGTGCATCTGAAGACAACAGGACTTGAATATCTTCAACTTTCTCCTCTCCCTCAGGTCTTGGTGCAGTCAATTCATCTGCCAGCTGTATACATGCATAACAACTTAATTATAAAACTACAGGCGTAAAAAATGAAATAATAATGAATAAATAATGTTTTTAATGTACCTACCTCTTTAGCTGCTTCTTCTAGTATAGGTATATGTTCTGTGGGTTTCTTGTATAATTTCTCTGCTAGAACCTCATCGAAACTAGATAAATCTTCAATGTTAATCTCAACCCAGTAATTAGTCAAGTTATAGTTGCGTTTTAGAGCGTCTCTGAAAATAAAACAGAGGATAGTGTTAACTACGAAGCTAGATGTTTCCGAACTTAAATTGTTATTTTCATTAGTTTTCTAAAGATGTTTACCTGTATTTGTAGTTAAAGTTACCCGTGTGAAATTGTCGAATGAATTCTTTGAATTTCTTTTTCACAGCTTGTAGGTTAAGTTGGTCTTGAGATTCATTCTCTTCAACGCCGAAGTGGTCGGAAAAGAAAACACCGGGATCATCAAATCCTTCCATTATCACAAATCAATTATATTTTTCACAATTCAACTTTGTTTTGCAAGAATTTTCAATCACAAAACAAGGTGCTATTGGTGCTAATAAAAGTTTACGGTTCCAAGCCGGATTTTGGCGCGTAATTTTGACATTGACGGTTGTCGACCCACAGCCATAGACATTAGTGTTGTTATCGTAAAAATCTGTGCTGCCGTATGTCGCTGTGTGGTTTGCCGTATTTTACGGGACCAATACAAAATTGCCGTATTTATTTAAAAATTGTCTATTCCTCATTTGTTTGTTTTCCATAAAGGTTTCTTATCGTTTCTATTAGGTACCTATTTTAGATTTATGTATATCTAATATGTACTTGTCCTTGCTTCTCGCACATGTCGCGCGATACCTTAACAGGTGCAGTATCCTTGATTTTGATTCAGTTGTCATCGTTTTTTTGAGTCATTTTCAATTTTGACAATTAGCGGTAGTTTCTAGGGTAGTGGCAACATTGACGTAAAAATTATCTCTTATTGCGAAAGCGTCAAGGTAGCCCGCGAAATTAATTTTTTCTTACGTTTTTTGCAATTTGCAGGTCATGTTGTACATTGATCTAAATATGATTCGCGGCCGTATCAAATGTAATAGAATTATAATCATAAAAATTATCAATACAACTCTTCTAAGTTCATATAATCGCATTGAATGACTATTTCATGAAATCATGACATTTGGTGATTGTATTGCTTACTTATGAAGTTGTATTGCTGATTGTAATGATTATAATTATGTAAAGCCATATTGGTTACGGTCGAGAATCATATTTTAATCAACATAAAACCTCACACTGACCTGCAAAATGAAAAAAACTAAAGAAAATTTGAATTTCGCTGGCTACTTTAGCACATGCCCTAATGTGGCGTACATTAAAAGTACTCTGTGGTGGCGTACAGCCTCTTCAGGTAGCAGAGTGAGTACTACTTAGTCTGTGGGTGGCAGATATTTGAGTAACATTTTCATTTCATTACGCTAGTGAAAAAACGTTTCGTTTCACATAGAGTCAGTTTTGCTGTTTTGTTGTTTTTGGAATAATGTAGTTCGTTTTCACGTTTTCATTTGTAGATTATTAGGCGCTTTTTTCACGGTTTTATTTATATAAATGCCACCAGTTTTATCAAAACGTAAAAAAATGGGAGTTCTTCTGTTGTTGTCAGCAGCAGCAGAACCCAACCTAGGGGGTCCAAACGCCTCCTGCCGGAGGCTTTACGCGGGGGTCGTGCGGTCCATGGCCCTTTACGGGGCACCGGTGTGGGCGCGTTCACTGAGGCTGCGACCGGCCCAGTGGTTGAACGCGTCCCAAAGGGTCATGGCCATTAGGCTGGTCCGGGGATACCGCACGGTCTCCCGTGAGTCGGCGAGCCTCCTTGCCGGACTACCGCCATGGGATCTGGAGGCGAAAGTCCTCGCGCAGATGTGGGAGTTGCGCGAGGAGGCGAAACGCCGGGGTGTAACTCCGCTGCCGCGAGAGATCACGGCACAGCGGACAGAGCTCCGGCGGGATCTCATGGCGGCATGGAGTGTGCGATTGTCGCAACCCAGCGCTGGGCACGCCACAATTGCGGCGATAAGTCCCCTCTTTGAGGAGTGGCTTGAGAGGCGCCATGGCGTCCTCACCTTCGGCCTGACGGAGGTCCTCACCGGACACGGTTGTTTCGGGAGGTTCCTGTTCCGAATTAGGCGGGAGGAAACGCCCGGGTGTCACCACTGTGTGGATCGCCCGGAGGACACGGTGGAGCATACGGTGGAGGTCTGCCCGGCTTGGGCGGAGCACCGCCGTGTCCTCACGGAGGCGATCGGCGGCGGCGATCTCTCGCGTCCGGCCCTGGTTCAGGCCATGGTTCGGCGCGAGAGTGCATGGGAGGCCGTCACCTCCTTCTGCGAAGCAGTTATGCTCGCGAAGGAGGAGGCGGGGCGCGCGAGGGAGATGCAAGCTGCACGCCCTCGCGGCCCTAGTCGCCGCAGGAGACGCCCCGGGCGTCGGGAGTCAAGAGCCGACTTCCGGCCACCGTAGGCGCGGGCCTGCGGACGGTGAGCAATGGGCAGCTCGCCGTCCGATCAGGACCAGGCCCGTGTCGACGGCGCGTTGTGTTCCACGCGCGCCTCAAAGAGATGTCAGCACCAACCGACGGGGTCGAAAGACCAATGCCTGCTGGGGTTGCGGGTTTGTCTGAAAGGGATATCGCGGCCCCGGCACACAGGCAACGGAAGGAACACGGGTGGGTTTTAGTCAGTAAAAGTCTGACACACCCTCTCGCTCTGCCCAGAGCGGGAGAAGTCATTTGATGATTTCCCATCCAAAAAAAAAAAAAAAAATACTGCAGCAGAAGGGAGGAAAAAATATTAGAAGAGGTTTCGGAAAAAAAAAAAACTAAACGTGCAGGGTATATTCAAGTGAATAATATCATGAACGGTTTGAATGTCTCATTTTGACGTGCAGTCACCTTGCGACACAAGCTCTAAATACTGAATTTGCTGTACAGGAAGATATATATACACATTATACACATACACGACCAAGCACGCACGATCGCTCTGACGTACGTCCACATTATTCACTGTATATCTTTTTTTTTTTTTTGACCGTGGAAATTTATCAAATAACTTCTCCCGCTCTGCGTAGAGCGGGAGGGCGTGTCAGACTTTTACTGACTAAAACCAACCCGTGTTCCTTCCGTTGGCTGTGTGCCGGGGCCGCGATATCCCTTTCGGACAAACTCGCAACCCTGGCAGGCATTGGCCCTTACGGACCCCGTCAGTTGGTGCTGACATCTCTTTGAGGCGCGCGTGGAACACAACGCGCCGTCGTCGACCCGGGCTGGTCCTTATCGGACGGCGAGCTACCCATTGCTCACCGTCCGCAAGCCCGCGACTATGGTGGCCGGAAGTCGGCTCGTGACTCCCGACGCCCGGGGCGTCTCCTGCGGCGACTAGGGGCGAGAGGGCGCAAATCTTGCCTGTCCCTCGCGCGCTCCGCCTCGTCCTTCGCGAGCGTTACTGCTTCGCAGAAGGAAGTGACGGCCTCCCATGCACTCTCGCTCTGAACCATGGCCTGAATAAGGGCCGGGCGCGAGAGATCGCCACCGCCGATCGCTTCCGTGAGGACCCGGCGGTGCTCCGCCCAAGCCGGGCAGACCTCCACTCCACGTGCTCCACCGTGTCCTCCGGGCGATCCACACAATGGATTCACTGTATATCTGACGTCGTCATCGTCCAGGCTGAACGTATGTAGATGAAATTTGGCACATGGGTAGACCATGACCTGGAGAAGGACATAGGATCGTTTTATCAGGCTATTCCCACGGGATCGAGACTTATGCGGGTGAAACCGCGGGGCGCAGCTAGTTGATAATAATTATCGCATACATCGAAATCGAAACTATTGACTGTCGTTTTTCGTCGTGCATCTTTCGCCTGTGAATAAGTCCCTGTTGACTATCATGTGAACATCTTCATAATAATTTACGAAAATTATTTATTTATTTGCTCATAAGCACATTGCACTTTTTACTTATAAATTGTCGGATTGAGTAACTACTTGATCGCTGTTAGGGCGCTGCAAAATACAATGTTGGTTTGCTAATTAATTCCATGGCAGCACCAGTACCCAGTAGAAAGGGCGGCAAGTTGATAATTTCTGTAATCTACAGACGTAATCGACAGAATGTACTACTACAGATAAGTTAAAACCTATTTTGGTTTACGACTGAAAGACTTGTATCTATGGTCATGAATAAAAATTATTAAAAAAAAAACCAGTACCCAGCGTACGTACCTATTTATGTTTTGGCTCCAAATTCAAAACGCTAAACACCGGTTGCTATGACGATAATTTTGTTTATAGTAAAGAATTTCAACTTGTGTATTGAAGAATTTCTAATAGTTCTTGGAATATTTTTTTATTTCATGACAATGGTTTAATTGAGAAGTTAATAATATAATCTGAGTTCTGAGAAACAAGCACCATGGGTGAGGTGAGTAATAATACAATATTCCGCAGGGTTAATCAGATACAACCAATATCGCTGTCGCGGTCGTCCGCCTTCTGGTTAGTCACTTTGGACCAGTATTGCTACCTACGCTTATAGCTGAATAGGCCTTTATTTTGCTGAAGTAAATATAAGAAATTGTCCCAACTGGCAGACCATCATCATGATCACATCATCAGCCCGTAATTGATACCTATGTAATAATTTAATGTCTTTGGCCTGTAATAAATATTACGAATTGTTTAGTCTCGATTTAAACTTTAACAGTAAGACGAAAACGCGATCTCAAAATTCATTGACAAATTTTATTTTCCCTTTTTTTGGCAAGACCTCTTTTATTTACATATATATTATATTTATATATATATATATTACTTTTTTAAAGTTTCTATGGTGACACTCATTGCATTCAAAGAAGATTGCATACTCAGATTTTAGTATAGGTTACATGCATTAACTATATATCTGCTTCTATCTTTTATAATATCCTCAAGCTTGCGAAGCCTAGGTCTGGGCAGCGGCTTGGTGAGAAGATCCGCTAATTGAAGCTCGCATGTTACCTTCTTTATTAGCAGTTCTCTTACTTGGACAATCTTTCCTAAAGTGACTAACCTCTTTACAGATATGACATCTGAACTTAGTAACTTTTTGTTCCTTCTGTTTCTCGACACCTTTCTTACTTGTTTTTGTGAGAAGCGCTTCACTAGAGACGTGCCTTCCTTGCTTCCTATCAGCGCTTTTTCATGTGCACAAAGTTGGCTGGTGTAAAAAATATTCTCAACAGTTCTGTCTTTCTTGGACATCAACATCAACATCCAACTCGACTTAAATGAAAAATAGCTTTCTGGCAGTGTATTTAAAATCTTACAGATTAAAAGTATTTTTGGTACTTTGCTTACTTTCATCAGCTTTTAATCATTCTTGATTCAGTTTGTGCCACATATTTTTTAATTTCGTTAAATTAAATACTTCTATACATACTTCATATAACTTGTTTTCATTGACACCATCATAGAGTCTATGCAATTCAACCCATACGTTAGGATGAGAGAATTGAATCACGTTGTCTAAAATTTCATCTGATATGTTGTTCGTAACCAGCAGTAAAGCAGTACTTTCCAGCCTAACATAATCCGATAACTTTTTTTTATACTCCGTCAAAGCCACTGCGGACGCAGCATCAGTGTCACCATCCTCAGCTACTACAGGCTTATTTGGTTTTCGAGATTTTCCTTGAATAATGTGCAAAAGTCCGTCCATGCCCCGTAACAGAGCAGACATGCGGTACTTCCATTGTATCCAGTTATTTCCATCAACATCAAGCCCCTCCTGATCAGAAGGTCTAAGTAGCAAAACGTCCAACATCGCGAAACGTCTAATGAGCAGTAAGTCTAATTAGCAAAATGTCCATGTAGCAAAACGTCCAACTATCAGATGGTCTGTATAGCAGAACGTCTATTTAGCAAATCGTCAGATTCTCAAAATGTTTGGATACTCAGACACAAAATTCAACACACACATATCATTAACCTTTTTTTCTTTTTTCTGTTTAGATTGTTATTCATTACACATACAATAAAGTTCTAGCTTCTAAATTCTAAAAATGGATGAAGAGCAAACATTTACTTTATTTAGCAAATCGTCAGATTCTCAAAATGTTTGGATACTCAGACACAAAATTCAACACACACATATCATTAACCTTTTTTTCTTTTTTCTGTTTAGATTGTTATTCATTACACATACAATAAAGTTCTAGCTTCTAAATTCTAAAAATGGATGAAGAGCAAACATTTACTTTAATTGAAAATCAAAAGAAGCGTATGCTGCTGCTGGGTGGTCACAGGTACAATTTAAATGCGATTATGAGATAGCGCTTATCAATGGAATTAAAGACGCTTTTCCAAACACTCAAATAACGGGCTGTTATTATCATCTTAATAAGGCCGTTTGGAAAAAAAGCGTCAACATTGGGTCTTCCTGAAAGCAGAGAGTGTAGAAACATTGTCAGAGTATGCTCCAATTTACCTCTGCTACCTTCTCCATACATTACGGAATGTTGGACTAGCATTGCTGAAAACGCCACGAAAAGCGAAGAAATGGTGGCTTTTTTAAATTACTTTAAAAAACAATTGCTTCAGTCTCTGGCAGATATAATCCTAGTAATTATAATTTTCGCACAAACAATGCACTCGAAGGGTGACACAGGCGCTTTGGCAAGATCGCAAATACAAGAATATGTTATTTGAAGGAAATAAGAGAAGAAAGATCGATATTATGTTAAATGCCAAATACAAAAGAGAGCTGCAAAAGCTTGAGGCCCAAAAAGTTAGTCCATTTGAATTTTTGATAAACCTTGGCCGTATCAAAAGGATATTAGGTGAATAAATGGTGGGGAATTTGTGCACCTAATATAATCATAATATGTAAGAGGCTACTAGGTTTTTAACCCAGATATTTTTTTAAGAAATAAATTTAATGTAATTTACAAATGACTTTTACTTTCTATCTTGAGTGTACACATTTAAAAAATGACTTTTTGCTAAATAGACGTTCTGTTATACAGACCATCTGATAGTTGGACGTTTTGCTACATGGACATTTTGCTAATTAGACTTACTGCTCATTAGACGTTTCGCGATGTTGGACGTTTTGCTACTTAGACCTTCTTATCAGGAGGGCATCAAGCTTACATATCTGTATTTTACTTAGTTTCATTCTTAGTTTCCAACAAATATTTAAGTGAAAATAAAGGGGCCCATAACCTATAACGAGTTGTTTAGTCTCGATTTAAACTTTAGCAGTAAGATGAAAACGCGATCTCAAATTTCATTAACTTTTTATTTTCCTATTTTTGACAAGACCTCATCACAAATACCTGTGTTACGACACAGGTATTTTATGCCTTTTTCGGGCACACATGTTGACCCATTTTATTAGATTAAGCACTTCCTGTCCAAATCAACATTTGTGATGAGAAATATATAATTATTATATTATTATTACCTTCTTAAACATGACAAGGTTTTTAAGGTGACACTCATTGCACTCAAAGAAGTTAGCATACTCAGATTTTAATACAGCTATCTAATTACGCAACACATTTTCGATTTGCAATTGAGTCAAATTGGTTTCGTTTGACTAGAATTGCTTTCAATTTACAACTTTTGAAAGCAATTCTAGTCAAGCGAAACCAATTTGACTCAATTGCAAATCGAAAATGAGTTGCGTAATTAGATAGCTGGTTGCATGCGTTAACTTTATCAATAAATAATAGGTGCTCATAAAAATCTTGAACCAACGACAATCGACGCCGAGGCGACCGCCTATTTAGAGGTCGTGGGAATCTGCTTGATATACGCAAAGCACAGGGGGCATACTCCCTAAGCGAAATCCGTAGTTTCGGCCGTCGTTAAGGGCGCTTCGCTCCCTTTCTCACTTACGGTATGTCTGTAAGTGGGACGGTGAACGATGCGCCCGTAACGACGGCCGAAACTACGGATTTCGCTGAGGGAGTAGGCCCCCAGGATCGGATGTCGTGATGATACTTGGGAGCGGCCTATGTCCAGCAGCGGACGTATTTCGGCTGAATTACGATGTTTTAATTGATTCTGAACCAATCAGCCACGACTCAAAAATTCTACGACTTTTCTGCAGAAAGAAGAAGTTGATCTACGGTTGGAGTTTATGAGCGAATACATCCTGAAAACGCTAAAACAGAAATTAGACAAATGGTCTAAGTTCATTACTGGCGATGACAGGGTCAGTATTACCACTAACAAATAATATAATAATCACAAATTCACTTCGGTGAACGAAAACATCGTGAGGAAACCGGCCTGACAGATATTTCTCGACGGCATGTGAAGTCAAGTCAGAGGCCCATTGGCGGCTTTAAAACTCTGACACCAGGTTAGTCACTAACCACACGAAAAGAAGAAGACCAACCTTTAATATTGTTGGTAAGATGCGTTACACGAGCAACATAATTGCTCAATTATGTAAGCAATATTCACTAACTGGAGAAATGTAGGTGTACCTCTGCCTAGCACATCGGGGATTTTATGTGTGTTATATTATTAGGTAAGTAAAATAATCAATTAAGTATTTACTGTGATGCCATCATGTAAGTTCAACTGTTGCAACAAGAAAAATTTAGTGTTAGCACTGTAAAGGTGCTCTTACACGAGCCACTAAATTGCGCAATTCTTGGCAATTTCTATACAATCTTGGAATTGCTGTAAATTGAGCAATTTACAACAACTCCAGTGCAATTTTAAGAGACATTGTTGCAACATTGAAAAAGATTTCTCCACAATATTTCCGGCATCTATTGCTGAAAAAATAATGCGTGGAAGCGCAGCTTTAGGTAAGTATCATATTTAGTTGCCTCAGGGTTTTTTCCACAACGTCTGCGAACCCTTAATTATTTTTTCTTACAGCACATCCTGCACAGATTCTTCGACATTCCAAAGTATGAATTGATCGTATTTCGTATGAACACAGCAGGCATGCTCACGTGTTCCACGACATTTCCGGCCGTCTCTAGGGGTAAGGTGGTGTACTTCCTCAGAAACGTGGAAGAGAAAATTACACCGGCAAATATGCGAAAGGTTTGTAAATTATTTGTTTGAAAACCGCAGAACTACAGAACAGCGACCGAAAACTGCCTCGGTTGGTCTAGTGGGCGTAAATGCGGCTTCTGAAGTGTTATTAGATATTTCCACTTATTATACACCTACATTGTCGCGATAAACTGCAATTCGTGCGCTCTCTGTTTCTAATGCTGGGTCTCCATTGTCGCAATAACGCAAACTATATGTGCCCTTGCATCCGGGCCCTAGCATCAGCGAGATTTCGAGCGGTGTGCGAGAGAGAGCGGACGAAGTAGGCCGCCTTATCGCAGCTATGTGGCCGCACCATAAGAATTTCTTATGCTAGGAGGCTACATTGTCGCGATTACGCAAACTACTTCGCGCGCTCTCTGTTGTACAGCAAGACGTCGAGCGGTGTGCGAGAGAGAGCGCGTGAAGTGTAGTTGCGCGGCAATGTACCCGTAGCATTAGTAGCTATGCCCCCAGAGCGTTTCGCCCCCTATTAAGTAGCATAATGGAACTTTGTGACGCAAGCGGTGTAGTTTTTACCTTGGAATCAGTCGAGTTGTGACCCAACATAATAATCTTTGTCGCACAAAATGAGACCAGGAATTTCCGATCTAAAATTTTACATCGACCATAGTCAATCGCAAAAATTTATGAAAACGAATGGCACGTACTTTCGCTGACTCATTTTGAGCCCAAAGTTTCAACAGAGGACGACTTTTGAAACTTTACCTAACCTATAAGGTGCATTCGGGTAATTAATTACGAAATAATTTTTGAAGAATTGAGGGTATGTTCATATTTTAATTCACTACTCAGAATTGGTAGAGCTGATGAAACTAATTTAGGTCACTTTATTTACTTGAATATACAGCCTATAAACCTCTGTTTCGAATACTTTTATAAATATCCTCAGTATTTAGATACAAGTGTTTAAAAATCTGATTATTTTTAATTTGTACAAGTGCAATTTCGAAGCATGTTCGGGTAATTCTGTTCGGGTAATTCATTTTTGTTAGTTTTAGCATAAGTACCATATTGCTTTTTCGTCCAGGTTTACCTTCAAACAGAAATATTTCTCAATTTTGATCTCTCAGTAGCCTGAACAACATATTTATGTGATATTTGAATTTCGGAATTACGTTTACGCGTTTTTTGGATTATCGGATTTACCCGAAATCCGATAGGTAATCCAAAAAACGCGGGAAATATCAGTCGTTCACAAAAATGTCGCGTTACACACCAACGCTCGCTCATAGCCTCTTAAGCCAATAGGAGCGCGGAAGCTTACTAAGATGGCGGTTAGGTGAGTGTTGCTAGAGCAAATATTGCCGCGATGTGTAGAAAATTTTAATTTTTGAAATAACCCTATTTTCGGAGTTAGCCGAATGCACTTAACTGACGTTAATTGTTTCTTAGGCTCTCACTCTCGGCGAAATGTCAGGCAATGTTCTACTAGATTTAATAACGTTGGCGGACCATGTGATCGGGCCTCTCCTATGCAATCCTGAGAACCAGAAGGGATGGCCCAAGATAGTGAAGAATGATATGATGAGACATGTTAATGATCTGAGGAATTTGATGTATCAGGTTGGTTGGTTTTGACCTTAAAAGACATAGATATTCAAGAATTTTCCTTTTCTCAATATTTATTTTTATTAGAGTGGACCCATAATTAGCCCCAAAGGCCCCCAAATGCCCATTACCCATTCCAACACAGACGATCGATTTTATTTGATACAACCCGTGGCCGGTGTGCCCGACGAGATTCCTCATCTACTCCTTAGGTACTTACTTCTCTTCTTCAGGAGCCTTAGGGGATGAGTTATGAAAAAACGATGATACAACTAACTTGTATTACAGTTTACCTCTAATGAAGAGAATCGTAAACGCCAATTTCTGCGATACTAAGTTTATTAATAGATACGTTTCCAAAAAGCGATAATAAAACTAACTTTTACTTAAGAAGTCTAAGTACCTTTCACGTTTCTTACTTTATAAACTACGAAGTTCCAAGAAACTTTCATCCCCTATTTAAGTAACCCCTGTCATCACTGTCATTTTGGGCAGTTTTCAAAAATTCTTATATAAGGAACTCTAATGTTGTGCAAACATGCTTCAAGACCCAGCGGTTTAAGGTACCATTCCTTCCCCGACCGCAGGCGGCAACTGCAGGCGCCGGTCGTGTCGCGGCGTCATGTCGCTGCAGTCATGATTCCGAACCCGACCGCAAGCGGCAGCAGCCCGTATTCCAGTCGGTAGATAGAAGATAGAATAACGTGTTATCGCTGGAGCGTTGTCGGCACTACTAGTCTGCGGTCTGGCTGCACGTGTCGTCTGTCACTCGCACGTCGTGTCGCTAGCTACGGCGGGTTTTTCAAAGAGATTCATAGAAACCAGTCGTGTCGCGGCGACACGTCACCTGCAGTTGCCTCCTGCTGTCGGGTACGGAATGGTACCTTTAGGTTGTGCCGTGTCTGTCAGTGAGTGTATGTATTAAATTAAAAGTGGATCTTCAAATTGCAGTTAAAAGGAGAAATGTCTAGTCAAGTACTGCTGCCGATGCCAGCCGGTGTACAAACTATATACCACGCGGAAGCCAGGCTGAAACAAAGGTATGAAAAAATCAATAAATTAAGTATGTAGTTATTTTACTGAAATTAGCTTAGCAATAAGACAGGTTCCTTGTAGGTTGTAAATACTAGCTAGCTTAACTTCTTTTTCCAATGATGCGACCTTAAAGAGGAGGAACAGACTAGATGCGGAAGGCGGAGTACCGAGTGTTGTGACGCAATTTTGGAGGCGCCTGATCAGAAGGTCGGTCTAAGTAGCAAAATGTCCAACAGTGCGAAACATCTATTATGCAGTAAGCCTCATTAGCAAAATGTCCATGTAGCTAAACGTCCAACTATCAGATGGTCTGGATAGCAGCAGAACATCTATTTAGCAAATCGTAATTTTTAAAATGTGTATCATGATATAAAGCAAAAGTCATTTGTAAATTACATTTTATTTTAAAAAATCTGGGTTAAAAAGCTAGTAGCCTCTATATTATAAAGATACTAGGCGCACAAATTTACCTAATATCCTTTTGATATGGCCAAGGTTTATCAAAAATTCAAAGAGACTAACTTTCTGGCCCTCAAACTTGTTATGTAATGTTCTGCTATACAGACCATCTGATAGGCTTACTGCTCATTAGAAGTTTTGCGTTGTTGGACATTTGCTACTTAGACCTTCTGATCAGGCGGGATTTTGGAGAAGGCTATGTCTAGTAGTGAACTGTTTTATGCTGATTAGCTTGTATCTTATTTTCCTCTCGTATCAATCAGCACGAACCACATAAAGGTGCTGATAAACTTGAGCATTCACTTGTAATGAGCATTCTAGTGAATGTTACATTACAGAAAAATAAACGGGAGCGTTTTAGCGAGCGTTCTAGCGAGCATTCTAGCGAAAGGACAGTAAATTTGCTTCGAGCTTTTTGCCGAACCGAGCCATTCTGTCATTGTTCTATTTCCATTTTCGTGAAGAATATTTTTTTGACGAGCATTGACTAGAGCGTTCGCTAGATGATCGTGAAAATGTTCGTATTGCGATGTTTGGCTCTATGCTTGGTTCTGTCCGTTGTTCAGTTCGACAAACTTAAAAACGGCGAATGCTTGATGTTCTGTTCCAAGTGAATGCTCAAGCTCAAGTCTATTAGCACCTTAAGAGTAGCTGATGCTGTGGAGAAATGGCTTCTCAATAAGGTGGTAGGTTACACAATAGTAGATTTTAATAAAAATATAGGTATAACCCTTTTTTAATTCCGTACCCTAAGGGTGCCAAACGGAACCCTATTACTAAGCCTCCGCTGTCCGTCCATTCGTCCGTCCCGTCCGTCTGTCTGTCAGCAGGCTGTATCTCACGAACCGTAATAGGTAGACAGTTGAAATTTTCACAGATTGTGTATTTCTATTGCCGCTATAATAAGAAATATGAATAAAGTTTGAAATTATAGGGAGTCCCCATACAAACAATAAATGTTTTTTTTAGTAAAGAAAAAAACGTAGTGTTAAATATTGTACGGTGGTACGGAACCCTTCGTATGTGAGTCCGACTCGCACTTTTTTATAATACTATGTTACAGCGATGGAGAAGACGTGGACTTGTACTTAAAGACGAACATAGAAGGAGCTATTATAAAGTGGGCGCAACAAGTTCACGACTTACTGGCAGAGGATTCATACTTAGGTAAGCTATACAGAAGAATCATGTATTGAATGCATGGTATCAGTTTTCGCGTCGATGTTCCTGTCACCCTGTATAGGCTTCGCTTATTAAAGGCTTGTGCAGACAAGCGTGACTTGTCGCGCGACGCGACACCGGTAAGGCGCCGTCTTATTGTCATCGCTCGCGCGATATTGAGATGCGATTGAATCGTGCGACGAAATTTGAAAGCAAAAATCGCATGATCGTGCGACCGTCTATATGACATTCAGTAGATACCAGTATGTACGATCGTCGTGTCGTCGGACGCACGCATCATCGCGTTGACAACAGGACGGCGCCATATTGTTATACCGTACAGTTTTCTTAGAAATTGCATTCATTCCTAGATTTGATATATATTTTCTTAATTATCTTAAATCCATATTATCATATTATTGGTAGCATTTAAACGAACAAAGTTCCCGCTTCCCGTCGCGGATGTCAACTTTTACACACAGCGACTAAAGAACCTCGAAGGCATATACTCTCAGCTGCGAGATCCTCGCGTCAAGAGGATGGCTCACTATCTAGAGGATACAAGGAGCGTGTACCTTAGCTGCTTCAAGACCATGCTTACCAATGTGGTTGCTGGTGAGATTTACTATATTTTAAAATGCAGTCTTGTCTTGATAATTTCTAGAATTTGTGATGTGAGCTTTTATAATTTGTAACGTGACGAAATTATCGTGGACGTCCACCCCAACTAGCAAAAACTGGTCTATAAAAGTCCCCAATGCGCTTTTGCCAAGAGATATTGCATTGGTAAATGAGTCATGTAATGGTTTTGTAGTGTCTAACAAGTCCCGATTTGGGCACAAATTTCAAGACTTCTAGTTTTGCTTTGATTCTGTAAAAGCATTGTTACGTGTTTAAATTAGTCTTGATTTTATCTCGTAAGCGCATTAATTTATGCTTTAAATCACAGACTTTTCCAATATGAGATCTTAGCATAATCTGAAAAGCTTCCTTCATAAAAATATTTAATTTTGCTTACGTTCCGGAAAAGACCAGTTAGGAATACGTGATACGTGTGTTGCGTTGTAATTGAAATATTTATGCGGAGGTAAGTTTTCTGTCATATTTTATGTGGGTTTTCGGTAAATTTTCAATGGCCCTTTTCTTTTTTTTTTTTGGGTGGGAAATTATCAAATAACTTCTCCCGCTCTGCGCGGAGCGGGAGGGCGTGTCAGACTTTTACTGACTAAAATCCACCCGTGTTCCTTCCGTTGCCTGTGTGCCGGAGCCACGATATCCCTTGCGGACAAACTCGCAACCCTGGCAGGCATTGGCCCTTACGGACCCCGTCAGTTGGTGCTGACATCTCTTTGAGGCGCGCGTGGAACAAAACGCGCCGTCGACCCGGGCCTGTTCCTTATCGGACGGCGAGCTACCCATTGCGCACCGTCCGCAAGCCCGCGCCTACGGTGGCCGGAAGTCAGCTCGTGACTCCCGACGCCCGGGGCGTCTCCTGCGGCGACTAGGGGCGTGAGGGCGCGAATCTTGCCTCTCCCTCGCGTGCTCCGCCTCCTCCTTTGCGAGCATTACTGCTTCGCAGAAGGAAGTGACGGCCTCCCATGCACTCTCGCTCCGGACCATGGCCGAACCAGGACCGGACGCGAGAGATCGCCGCCGCCGATCGCCTCCGTCGATCGCCTCCGTGAGGACACGGCGGTGCTCCACCCAAGTCGGGCAGACCTCCACCATATGCTGCTCCGGGCGACCCACACAGTGGTGACACCCGGGCAAATGTTCAATGGCCCGCGATTTAATCGAGTTTTAAGTATTTTTGGAATAAATCAAATTTGGACACTGACTTGACGGAGACTATTGCAAGAATTAATTACTATTCCTAGGTTTCTATCAGAACTATTGCATTTAGACTTGTGTGATAAGCTTATTAATATAATACTTGGACGCCATTATATAAATTGGGGTTCCATTGAAAGTTTATAAAAACCTTTAAAATATATGAAAACCTGACATTTGTACTGTAGGGCACTGTAAGACGTCGTTACAAAATAAGGCTGTGGCGGGATCAGTTGATGTATTCTACCCATAGAAATATACGTAATATATCTATGATTTTACCAGAATAGGTAGATCCATACATATTTTCCGTTTCGGATCTACATACTTCATATGACTTGAAAATCATGTTGTTGGCGTGTATAGATGTCAATATTTTTTTTCTTCAGAATCAGTATTATTTCCAGAAGAAAACGATAAGTCTACGGAACCACTAGCTTCATCATTGTGCAAACAATTCATCCAAATCACGAATTTCTTCGTGTTTTTCTTTGTCTTGAAATGTACAGAACCACTAGCTTTATTGTCGACGTAAAATTTGTCGTGTTCAGCGAATTTGTCATGTAAAATTTTTGCTAACAAATAAAATAAAATAAATAGATTGCACTAATATTTGCGTTCTCAAAACCAATATTCTTGTATGAATCATATAAACGCAGTTTCATAAAGTTTTGTCAGGTTCTTCGGACGCAAGGCTATGCAAATATTCGATACCTACTAATGTTGTAAACTCATCGTGTGTGCGGACTGTCCGCACACACGATATTGAATCGCAAGACGCGTGTTGTCTATTCTGCCACTGTAGGCGTAGCGGATACACGGCCCACACGAATATAATTTACAAAATGTCTGACCCAAGTGACGATGAAACTATAATTTTGGCTTACCTACTATCTTTACCGGAAGCGAAGAAATCGTCGTAATAAGACATACCTACTGGGTTGATTCATATTAGAAAGAAATATCTACTAATATACTACCTACTGCTACCCAAGTTTTTTCTGTAATATCCTTTTTAGGATATTCTTTCAACTTGTAATTATACAAACGAGGGTGTTTTTCAACCTCCGAAACAAAGGACATCATTGATTTCGTACCCATAAACTAAAGTGCCGGCCGGAAAAAAAATGCTGTTTTCTTATGGAAAATAACATCTTGAACATTTGTATGTTCTACGCCACGTCGTCGTTCCTATACATTTTGTATGAAATATGAAACGGGCGGCGCAACGCCCGCGCTGCACCGTCGCCACGCCCGCGCCACTCGCCATTTGTGTCCCTATGTCCCGCGCCTTAGAAGTGATAAAAGTGCACATTAGACTTTGAGCGAGTTATGGAGTCTATATAGTTTATAATAAGTACCTAATAAAGCTTGGTGCAGACTATCGTGATGCGTTATTGTTACCGTGAACATTTCTTGGAAATTGTATTGTTCGATTCGCGTCTCGCCGTCGCATCGCGTCGTCGCGTCGCGCTAGTCTGCACGAGACTTAATATGACTCCATTAAAAATATTTTTTATTTTACAGCCATTGTCGAATGCCGCGATATTTACGTATACCAGAGACCTTTACTATTACACTTCGAATCGTTTGAGGCATGCGATTTTGTTGACGCAAAACCCTTGATCAGACCGATGCTGCACTGTATCGGGTTGTTGTGGGGGAACTCAAGATATTTCTGTAGCGTGGATAAACTTATACGTATGTATTAAAGATACACAAACTCAATACACTAAAATACTGACTTGCAGGGTAACTACTAAGTAGAAAAACTGTGTCTTACGTCAAGTTATGATTCCGACGACAGTTGCAGCTGCGGTATGCGGCAGCCGTCGGAATCATTAAACTGATGCTATTATGGTTTTCAACTATCATTGATCGTTTCTGAAAAAGATTGTTGCGAAATATTTCAATAGCGGAAATACCACAGATGAAACAGATAATTCACTCCGCATTTTAGGTATGAAACTAAAAGTAGGTACGCGGCGGGTTCGACTTGTCGAATTCAGTGGGCGTCACGTAGTCAGAAGACGTAAGAGTTACGCGATAGAAAGAGAGGCAACTTTTAGGCGAATATAACTGTGAGTAATGGTAATTAGTGCTGTGCGACCTGAATTACACTATATTGTGTCGTTACAAGAGTCGCTTTTTATTTAAGTAAATGACTTTGCGGAGTGAACCATCTGTAGGTACTAATCTGTGTCCGTACATTGTTGACGACAGCGAGTTAGCTTTTTTCACTAACGTGCATTATGTTATTTCCATTGACAGCTTTGCTTCGTGAAGTGTGCAATCTAGTAATACAACAGAGCTCAAACAGTATTGATCCGTCATCAATATTCCAAGGAGAACCCGATGAACAACTTATGAAAATAAGGAAGTCTTTGAACATATTGAATCATTTCCTGTAAGTACCAGCGGCTGTCATCCTAATCCACAAAAAGTTCATACATATAAATCATGATAGAACATGATTGGAACTTGTTACGACGTAACTGATATTTATCCGCTTGAACACTGTCATAGCTGGCTACCGTTTGCTACGCGCTTAGTTCAAGCACATGATTTTCATGTGGTTCAAGTAGATATAAATTATGCCTATGTATTTAAAAACCAAGAACTACGCTAGAGCATCACGAGCATATCGTGGCACGTAGGTAAGGGCTATGCAATCTGCGTGCCCGCAATGTCGCGAGATTTCGGTCGCACCGACTTACGACTAAAGATTTAATTACCGTGTAAGGCCCCGTGCCACGTGTCGTTTAAACCGTCGTCGTAGCTTGTGTATTTAAATGGAGGTGTTCACATATAGGACGACACGATTAACTGTAAATCCAGCGATAAATTAATCGTCACGACATAGTGGGTACCCGTCCTCCTAAGTTGCAGTTACCTACGCGTTAAATGATAACTGGCAAAAGGACTTGCAGATTATTTAAAAAGGGAATGGCTATGAAACTAAGCTCTACGGCAGTATTACAACGCAGCTGTCACAATCACTGCTAGTAGCTACGCGGGTGACAGTACCTACTACGCTTTTAGCTTTTGTACATTACCTACTGATACTTTGTAGTGGTTGGTAATCACTGGAAAGAAGACTGGCCTTTTGCAAAGGCTGTGTTGATAAATAGTACCATAGACGGGTAATTTAGGAATTAAAGGAAAATAAAATAAAATTCTCTGTGATAATTCTGAACTGCTTGTCTGATTTGACGCCTTTATGATGCTTTTACATTTAGCATTAATAAAAATAAAAAATCCTTTGTATCAAGTTTGCTTGTAAACTACAATAGTATAGGTACGGTCAATGTGCTTATGCCAATTAACATTTAAATGCATGTTTTTTTAAAGATGTTGGTAGTGTAAAGGTTTCAATAAATGGCCAAATGTATTGTTATTTCTCATTTTTTATTATAAAATATTCAAGATCACACACAGACATCTTATGTTACCACAGACAAGAAGTTAAGAGACAATATATGACTACTTAAATGTCACTCATAATCAAAGACAAAATATAAATGATTACATTGCCTTTTTGCCTAAGACAATTTTAACAGTAAGCAGTTGTTGGTAGACCTGTATAAATAAATGAAAGCTTCAGTAAATTGTATAGAGTAAACTCCCTTAAGTCTTAAGTCAGTGGTGGCGCTAGGCGTCGGGGACGTCGCAACTGCCGACGGTCTCGCAACTGAGGGGGCGTCGCAAAAAAAAAGTTAAAGTTAAAAGTTTCCCCCGACCCCTGTCCTGAGGCCCCCGAAAAGTACCTTTTAATCAAATCCCAAACAAGACCAAAATATGCTCGGTAACAAAGAGGCAGTTTGTAGTTGGAGGCCCCACTATACCGTACAAAATATAAACGCAGTATGCAAAAAGCTCGCTCTTCCATCGTACATTTTCTTCGTTTTCTAACTTATCTGCAAAGATCGATAAACCTATTTCTGTATAAATGTTCAAATTTACCTATCTAAGACTGGGTGCTAAAATTTTCGAGCTCGCTTCGCTCGCTCTGGCATCCTATGTTTTTCTCATACTCAAAACCTTTCTGCATAAGTCAACAACGACAAAGTATTTCGCTAATTCTGTATGTATGAACAAAATGAAACGTTATGTACCTTTCCGATGCGGCGATAAGTCTTGAGGAGTGGCTAGAGAGGCGCCACGGCGGCCGGGCGGCCTCACCTTCCGCGTGACGCAAGTCCTCACCGGACACTGTTGTTTCGGGAGGTTCCTGTTCCGCATAAAGCGGAAGGAAATGTCCGGGTGTCACCACTATGTGGATCGCCCGGAGGACATGGTGGAGGTCTGCCCGGCTTGAGCGGGGCACCGCCGTGACCAATGCCTGCCGGGGTCGCGGGAAAGTCCGAAACACGCCTTCCTGCTCCGCTAAAAAAAGGTATCTTTCCGAGGCGGGGTGCTAAAATTTTCGTTGTTGCGTCCTGCATTCTCTTGATTCTAAAATTTTTCTGTAGATCTTAACAAATATCTCCTATTTCTGTAAGAATGATTAAAAGACAATCTAATTTTAACCATTTGAGGCGACGTGTTAAAATCAAGCTCGTTTCGCTCGCTCTTGCATTAAAATTAGCGGCTGGAGTTAGCTATGACATAATCTTAAACAATTCAGCGAGGCTAAAACCCGAAAATTTCTTCTATTTTATTTCATTTGTGTTTGTTTATGTATACAGTATGTATCATCAATTCACCATTTGATAAGTAATCAAACTCATAAGTATATTCATACATTAGTGTATAATTCACCACATTCGATTTAACGTTTTTCTTTCGACTGGGAAATGAAAGGGGCATCGCAAAGCTGATGTCGCCGACGTCTTCGTTTGTCTAGCGCCGCTACTGTCTTTTCTGTAGTGATATTGAGGTATAAAACGATTAACTTACTCTGCAGTGAAACTTACGAGATGAACCGAGACAAGGTGAACACGTTCTTCCCTCCTGGGGTAATGCCCGTGCGCTGGTCCTTCGACTTCGACCGCGTCTTTATGCGGTTCAACGTATACATGAAACGGCTCAAGATGATCGAGAACATTCTAGAGGCCACCTGCGAAATATTGAAGCTCGAGAAAGTGGAGTTTTCAGGTTTAAGAGGCAAGACGTTGAGCGCCGAGTGTATGCAGGTGAGACTACTTTTTTGTAGAGTTTCCCTAATTAGGTATAATATATATTTGATTTTATGGCATCAATCCACGAAACGAAAACTGGTCTTTTGTAAGTATCTGTACTTTATTATTGTCACAGCGTGCATTATTTTAGCAATTTTACAAGCCGACCTCGCATTGTTGAATCTAGGTAGCCGGACTACGCTAGACCAGCTCAAGGTGAAAGTGACGTGCGACCAGTAGGTCGGTAGTTTTTTAATTAAAAAAAATTGAATACAGCAGTATTTCATTTTATTAAAAAAAGAAAACTATAGAGCTCTGAATGCCGCGAGGTGGTAAGACCCATGCTAACGATGTCAATTAATTATCGGCCTAGGCATCCAAATGGATGCCTAGGCCGATAATTAATTGACATCGTTTAATGAATGGCGAAGGCGTCCAATTAGCTGGCTAATTTAACCAGATGACCGCGACATATCTAATCATTTAAACCGCTTATAAGAAGTTCAAAATCTTATATTATTTAGTGTGTTCGCTTTTATTAGTTTTTAGGGTCCCGTAGTCAACAAGGAACCCTTATAGTGTCACCATGTCCGTTTGTCTGTCTGTCTCAGAGACTCTTAGTACTAGAAAGCTGTAATTTGGCTTGGGTATACATACTAATCACGCCGACAAATTGGTTTTCTTAGGGTACCTCCCCTACACACAGTGGGGATGTTTTGTTTTTTCTCGTCTATCCCATGGTGTGGGTTGTCGTTGGAAATTTCTTTAAAAAAAAAAATTGTGAGTGTGTGAAAATAATTTTTGGATTCTGGGATCCGTTTTCAAAATATTAAGCTTTAAAGTGCAAATTTTTGTTTGACTCGAGTGTGGCCTGCCAGCTATTGTCCCAACCATTGCTGATTTTTTGTATTTTTTTAGCCTACACTCTCCCACTGCTGAGCAAAGGCCTCCCCCAAATC
Organism: Agrochola lota; assembly: GCA_947364205.1. NCBI lineage: Eukaryota > Metazoa > Arthropoda > Insecta > Lepidoptera > Noctuidae > Agrochola > Agrochola lota. The sequence goes on along the minus strand of OX376235.1, from coordinate 8,725,927 downwards.
CTTGCAAGCATCCTTTTCCAGGGCCACCTCCATCCAACCCTTGCCGTAGGTCCTCTCGCCACCTCTTTCTGGGCCAACCTCGTCGGCGCCGTCCATCCTCAGGCACCCACCGAGTGGAGACTGTTGCCCAACGTTCACTATGCATGCAGCTGGCATGACCCGCCCAATCCCATCTTGGCAGCCTTTTTATCTACATCTAATTTCCCTGTTTTGGAGCGCAGCGTAGTGCGCTTTAACCTCAAATCTTTCCTAATGCTCCTTTTAACTTCTTTATCTATTGTCCTGTAGTCTGTTGTTATATTACTTTATTAGTTCGTTTTTAGGGTTCCTTACCCATAGGGGACCCTTATAGTTTCGCCATGTCCGTCCGTCCGTCTGTCTGTCTGCGGCTTAGCTCAGAGACGATTAGTACTAGAAAGCTGTAATTTGGCATATGTACACATATTAATCACGCCGACAAAGTGTTAAAATAAAATCAAGAAAAAAAATTTTTTTAGGATCTCCTCCCCTACACGTAAAGTGGGGATGTTTTTTTTTTCTCAACTACCCCATGTTGTGGGGTATCGGTAGAAAGGTCGTTCAAAAATTCGTATTGTAAGTTGGTGAAAATCATTTTTGGATTCAGGGATCCGTTTGCGAAATATTAAGCTTTTAACTGATTTTTTTTGTTAAAGTCAAGTGTCCCCCCCCTGCCAGCTAAATGGTTGTACTTGGATTTGTGAAAAAATTCACAACTGTAATACATATAACGAAATTAAAAGGAAAACTATCAGAGCTAAGTAGGCTGTACAGGTTAACGAGTAATAATCAACCAACTTAAATTTACAGTTTGAAAAACATGTCATGATCTCCCATACATTCCGTTTGGGAGAACATGTTTTTCAACTACAATGTTAAGTTTGTTCTTGGGATAAATTCATCCCAACTACGGAACCCTTCATTGTGCGTGGTCCGACACGCACTTGGCCGGTTTTTTTAAATCATATTAATACTATGAGCTGTTAGTTTATTTCTATTTCTGGGTTTGTTTTTTATGGTTTTACAAGTATTGGTTATTCCGGCCACTATTGTATTGTTCTTCTGCGTCTGTTTCGTCAATTTTCATTTCTTCAAAATAATTTGATCATTATAAGTTGTAATGTTCGGAATGGCTAAAAAGTGTTTCTTTAGAAAGTCTTTTGGTTTGTTTAGTAAATTATTTGGGTCGGTAAATTTTAAAGTCTACTCTGATTTTTGCACGCATTGGTCTATGGGCTGAGCTGTATTTGAGTCTAATAATGATTGTAATATGTTTTTATGATATGACTGTCAGATAAAACGTAGGCGATTTCAAGCCGTCACGTGAAATCCAAGTCCATCGTCGTTGTGGTTTCTTCGAGAAAAACGATTGGCTATGTGCATGCTCCGTCCAAAGGCGAACTCTATTATATCACAGATTTTTTTTAACTCTTTGAACAATGTGGCCCTGCAGTAGAATAAAGACGGACTATATAACGTTGCACACGTTATATAGTCCGCATACTGAAGGATAATTTAAAAAAATGTTACGGTTTGCGTTAATGTGTTTAATTTTCTTGTAATTAAGTGAGATAGAGCCTATAAATAAAATTTAAACAAAATTTAACTCTGTTACATTTTTGCCAGAACAACTATTGCAAAAAAACTTTGATTAATATCTTGCGCTAGTACAATATGTTTAATTTTGTTCGATAGCGTATTATTATATTTAATCTATACACATAAAATGCTTTGTCCTGATTGACAGTCAGTCGACTGACTGACGGATCAACGCACAGCCTAAACCGCTGATCGTAGAGACCTGAAATTTGGAGGGTGTGTTCTTTGTATGACGTAGGCATCCGATAAGAAAGGATTTTTGGAAATTCTACCCCTAAGGGGGTGAAAAAGGGGGGCTAAGTTTGTACGGGACAACGTGATTCCTTGGTCCAATCTACTTCAAATTTTGCATAAACATTTTTTAATAGAATTGATGGACAATTTATTTCGTATTTTATTGAAATTCATTCCCTAACGGGGTTAAATAGGGGTAGAAAGTTATTTTGGAAGTGATTTGCTTCGAAGTTGATATCAATACTCCTTAGTGCTTTTGATTTAAATTATATTTTATTTTGACACGTTTGAAATCTCAATCCGATTTTATACAAAAAAGGTTGAACTCACATAAAAGTTTGGTGCAATGCAAATACTTTTTATAATTGGAATGTCTCGAAAGTCACCGTACTATATTAGTACTGCATTTGAAGGTTTCTAAGCTTTACAGAGGTCTGTATTTAATCCAAGGATTTCCCTAACACCATCAGTGCAGCTTCCCATCAAAGTCTGCTTCGCAATGACCATAAACAAAGCTCAAGGTCCAACTCTTAAGGTAGCGGGAGTAGACTTGAGGGAAAGCTGTTTCTCCCACGGCCAGTTGTATGTGGCATGCTCCAGAGTAAGCGCACAGAGTAGCCTGGTGATTCTGCACCCGAAGGAAAACAAAAAATATTGTTTACAAAGAAATACTGCGGTAGGTGTAGTATGTCGATTTCGTTGTAAAAAGATTTACACGGGGGTAATCTTTCACCAGATCAAACGCCGAGCTTCGTGTTCATAAAATATAACAAAATTTTATTTTATTTTCATGTTTATTTAACCATTAAATTCCTTCACTATAATAAAGATTGTTATATTTTACTAGCTGCCCGGCCCGAGTTCGCACGGGTAGCACTAAGTACTTATCTACGGCGCACATACTTCCCTACCTACCCTACCTATGTATACGTACATACCTAGCTACCTACACCTACCTAAATTGTGTAGTAGAGTTTAGTGAGAGTGCGGGCATTCTTTCACTTGAACACACTTTTTCGCACGGCCAACTTTGAGACGTTGTTTGATGGGTCGCGATGGTCATCGATATTCACCAATATCATAGGGCCATAACATAACACTAAAGCAAAACATTGAGCCTATGAGTGCATGCAATGGTACAGGAGTTGTGGGGTATTTAAATTTAAAACCTGTTCCGTGACAAAAAGAAAAACAAGTTGGAACTTTGAACTAGAAGGTTCCCAGGTATGGTCCAGTACAAAAAAAATATCACAATGACGGCTAGAACACCTCGGCATCTTTTTACATCCGTTATATTTCAGGTCCTAGAGGACTACACGCATACGTACACAATCCTCGGCAACATCACGTACGACCCGGCCGACCCTGAGGACGACTCCTTCCTGAGAGATAACGTGGCCCACATGGCAGAGCTCGAAGACATTGACAGACGACTTGCATCACTGTTCTCGCAAGGACTTGACGAGTGCCAGAACTTGCAACACTTCTTCAAGGTAAATCATCTCTCTCTGATTCTTCGTTGTGTTGATGATTCCAAAACAAATAAATTGAATTAACTTCGATCAGTAACTTAACCACATCGATAGTTGTAACAGTGGCTTCGCTAATGGTCCATAATACATAGTGCAGATGGTACCTACAAGGAGCTATCGGAGGTAAGTGAGGCATCGCTTGTTACAGTGCTTCAACACATATCCACCCGGCATATGATGAATCACTGTTTACAGTGCTTCAGCATGACGCTGAAGGATCACTGCATGTCCATTTTTTTGTAATCATTTATTTTTAACCGATTTCCAAATATGTTGGAGGTCCAACGTTTTATCCGTCAATTATAGAGCGATTTTGGAAATTATTTTTTTGTTTTTAAGGGTGTGCTCTCGAGGTGGTCCCATATTTTTTTTTTTAACTTTGCTTGGATAGTTTTTGAGTTCCCTTCAATAATACGTATTTTTTCCACTTAGTGTATGTGGATGATATGATGATAGGTTCCTGTCACTGTTATTTACATAGCAGCTAAGGTACTAAAAAGTGAAAAATAAAAATAACTGTCGCGAAACATAATATTTATTTTGGTTTGTATCTTTTCAGTTTTTTCAAGTCATAGGAGATCTTTTTCACCGACCAATAATCAATCAAGAGTTAAAGCCCAAGCTCCCTAAATTACTTGAATACATGCACGCTAATTTAGATGCTGTGAAAGAAATATTCGATGAGGAAATGGCGGTGAGTTTAGACACAAACATAATATTTTGGTTCGGTTTTTGATATTTTGCAGGATTTTTTTGTCCCTCGGAAGTTCATCATAAATATACTTTTCTGACAGCTGCGCGCACAGATTACTCTAATTTAGCGGCGCGCGAGTCGATGCCGACTGCATGGAATGTTGCCATTTTAAGTATTATACTTTATATGTAGATTAATTATTGTATTTATTTTTATACCTCATTGTATGCTGCACCGGTCGACGTCATAACGTCTACGCTGGCTGTTGCTGAGAATCAGCGCTGGGGCTCTGTCGCGCATAGAGTCACAGCATTATGCTGAGCGATGGCCGTTTTGCGTGGATGTGACGCATATTTTCCCCCAATTTGTTCTTTTTTGTTTTGTGTTCTTTCTTTGCGTCATGTTTACCGCAAATAAACGTATTTTCTTTCTTTTTCTTTTCTTTATACCAATTAAAAACAAGTGTTTTTCGTAGAAAATTGGTAGAGGTCCGGAAAGACCGATGGTGGATCTTTATCTCCCACCAGTTGCCGGTATGTTATGGTGGATCCACAAGCTTCGCAGGAGGATTCAAGTGCCGATGGAAGATTTCATTCTGTTTGAAGATTCGTAAGTGTTTTAAATCTGAAGACATTTGAATATAGAGTGCCTTGGGGTGCTCAGATTGATTTCCACAAAGAAACAGCTTATCTTTTATGTTTTATTGAACTGTACTAATTTAGGTCTCATACTGGTCATTTGTCGTTAATGTAAAACGTGTAGTTACTTTATTTTGCCATAATTTAGTAGTTCCTTTTCTGTAACTAAGACTCACACGAGATATAAAACTTTTGCCAGCAATATGTTCCAAAACAACAACAGAAAAGGTTTGCATTTGAGGTATGGTGTGCTTATGACATAGTGTTGGACTTTATTTTTTTTAGTATTACTGAATCTGAGTACGCATTGTACGTTAAGCAGAAGACAAACGAAATGTTGGGCTACCTCAACGTGGTGGAGGACAGGCAGTTCAAGGCGTGGAGCGCCACTGTGCCGGCCGTCTGCAAGACGCATCTTGCCAAGAACCTCATATACAGGGACCCGCCCTTTGTTAGAAACAATTTTGCCCCGGAGGTTAGTAGTATCAAAAGACTTGTTTCATAAGGGCCCATACATTGACTTCTTCCTTTACACCTGTCTGATCGGCTTCAAGCTCGGTTGACGAAATAAAAAAAACAGAATTACAAGCTTACCTCTGAAACTCCCTCGCGGCCCTAGTCGCCCCGCCGCAGGAGACGCCCCGGGCGTCGGGAATCGAGAGCCGACTTCCGGCCACCGTAGGCGCGGGCTTGCGGACGGTGAGCAATGGGCAGCTCGCCGTCCGATAAGGACCAGGCCCGTGTCGACGGCGCGTTGTGTTCCACGCGCGCCTCAAAGAGATGTCAGCACCAACCGACGGTCGAAAGACCAATGCCTGCTGGGGTTGCGGGTTTGTCCGAAAGGGATATCGCGGCCCCGGCACACAGGCAACGGAAGGAACACGGGTGGGTTTTAGTCAGTAAAAGTCTGACACACCCTCTCGCTCTACCCAGAGCGGGAGAAGTCATTTGATGATTTCCCATGCTGAAAAAAAAAAAAAAAAAAAAAACTGAAACTCAACAGTCATAATATCTATACACATGCATCACGTAACATCGATCAGATCAGATGCTACCTTTAGTAAACGTTCGTTAACGTGTTGGTTAGGTTCGATCAGACTGATGATAATTGTATTGTTTTTGCAGCTAGTAATGTTATTGCGTGAAATACGTTATATGAAATATTTGGACAAGCAAGGCATTCCGCAGGATGGGCTTGATCTATACGCAAGAAATGAGAAGTTACAGGTGACATACTTATTCTTTACAATTGTACCTATTATCCACTTAAGACGCAGATATATGGCAGTGACCTTGAGTGGTTAGCCTGCGTGTACTGTACTGAGCTCATGCAACGCGTCGTACGTCCAGCCAGTAATAGGAGTCACACATCCAGGAGCGCTGTCCAAAATAGGTGCATTATTAATATATTAAAGATAAAACATACTAAAAGTATACTAAAAGATCAATAGTAAAATGGTGAAGGTTTTTAGAAAAATAGATTTTGCGTGATTCTCAGTTAGACATAACTTTAAAAATGTATTTCACTATGTAACATAAACATAATCTAAAATATTCATACATTAAATTATTAAGAAAATGAATTCTAATTTAACATATATTTTTTAACCGACTTCCAAAAAGGTGGAGGTTATAATATGTTTGTCGCATAATAATATGTTTTTTTTTATGTATGTCCGCCGATTTCTCCGTCAATTGTGAACCGATTTTGAAAATTCTTTTTTTGTGTGAAAGGGTTTGCTTCCAAATTGGTCCCATATAAATTTTATTACCTTGCTTGGGTAGTTTTTGAGTAAGCTTCATTAATACGTATTTTTCCCACTTAGTATATGTGGATGATATGATGATAACTTCCTGCCACTGTTATTTACATAGCAGGTAGTGGTATTTGAATTTGTGTGTGGTAGGTACCACAAAAGAGTGAAAAATAAAAACTTTTTACGAAAAAAAACAAAAAGAAGTAGACGGTTGTTCTTTTTTATAAAAAGTTTTTATTATTTCAAATCATGAACACTACCTACTCGTTTAGACGTGATCTTCAGTATAAAACCATTAAAAGTCGGTTATCGTCGCCTTAAGGGGGATGCGCTAAGGTAGCCCGCGAAATTAAATTTTTCGCCATACAATCTGATACTACCAGACCTCAAAAAGAAAATTTTAATTTCGCGGGCAACGTTGGCGCTTTCGTATTACGAAGCTAACCAGTTGAATGTATTAGTACGACATGAACCGCTTGAACCGCGCCATCGCGTGGTACAACGCGATTCGCGAGGGCAGCCACGAGACGGAGGTGGCGCTCATTGAGAAGGAGATCTCTGCTATCGACAATCTGCTGGGTCGCGGCGTCGAAGAGCTCACCTGGAACGATGACTGTAAGGCCTTCACGTAGATAGCACCGCTTTTTAATTACCATAGTGTACCTATCTACTACTCAGTTTTTTATTACCTATGCGTTTTTTCCGAACTTGTCAAAATGTATGACATCACATAAGTATGCTTTTGTTGCGGCCGCTTGCGTACAACGTATTACGAAATATACAATGTCGCCCATGGGCATGTGACCGCCCGTATTTTTTTGAATATTCATGACAAATTATCGATAATAAACTTAAAAAGGGGGGTCTATCTTTAATTGTTATTTTTTATTTTTTTCTTATTTTTTTTTTCAGTATCCCGCTATAATTTTATGTATAATTAACATAATTTCACTTATGTTTTTTAAAATAAATACTGTTTTTTTGGAAAAAAAATCTTCACCTCCGTTTTTTTTTCATAGTCGACAAATTTTACTAAAAATTTTTAGTTAATCCGATAAAATAACTCGTAAGCTATTAGAAATAATAAACAGAATACAAATCGAGCCAATAACATAGAAGATATGGCAAACGCTACTAAAAACATAAAAAATTGAACAACATGAAAAATATTAAAGATAGACCCCCCCTTTTAAAGTTAATTTTCTAAAATTTTTCATGAATATTCAGAAAAATACGGGCGGTCACATGCCCATGGGCGACATTGTATAAGCTACGGGATGTTTCTAAGAGTCCCTAAAAAAAAATAGGTAGTACTTGGTACTAATTTGTACCTGCCAAATAGAAAGAACGTGCTATCCAACTAGGATATTAATATTGTGAGCTAATAATTACTCATATACTCTGTAGTATCCTACATCAACCATGTTGCATAAATTGACAAATGTTTGCTCCAATAAATGTTTTGAAACCAGTTTCTCTTTTGCTTCTTTTGTAAAGCTTTCTTGTTTCTTAAACACTTCAGAAGCAATACTCGATTAATTCCATGCATTCTTAAGAATTCAGAAACATTACTCGCTTAATTCCATGCATCCCAGAATTAGGATTAGAACGTACCTACCTGTTCAATTTGAAAAGTCCAACTGCTAGTAAATGCACAAATAATACGAAGAAGAGGTAAAGATTAGAAATTAATAGGATATCAAATCCGGCACTCTTATTCATCTTTAAACTGATTGTTTTATGAACCGTTAAAAATAATTACTATGTAGTTACGGAGTGGATGGCGGAAGTGTACTCAGCGATAAACACATTGCAAGAGCGTGTACTGACCGCGCAGAACAACGTGAAGACAGGGTTGCAACACATCGCGGACTGGGGAGATATACCGCTGCACGACCGCAAGACGAACCCTGACAAACTCGAGCTGCTGGCAGTCAAGGAACGAAACCGTAGATTCATAAGCAGGTGCTGGCATGAAGGGTTGACAATTTATTAACTTGAACAATATTCGATTCTTAAACCCAGCATAAGATAGCTTTTGGATTACAGTAGTCTTTTGTCATGTACCGCTCTTATTCTGTTGTTGAACTAACATTGAGAAGAATAATCCCTAAATTTACGATATCGTAGCACACTCTCGTCATTTTAACATAGTTAAAAACTAATTAACCAAAGAAGAAATAATACATTGGTTTTTAATCACTGTTATTTCTTCAGGCGAGAAAAAATCATTGCAAGCCACGAAGAGTTTCAACGTATATTGGCAGACAATTATAACTTATTTTTCAACATAAAGGATGAGAAAGAGGTAATTAATTGACTACTATAATAATATCAATCATAAAAATAATATTACATTACTTAATTCGAATAAGAATGCACTATTGCTTGTTTCTTTTCTTAGGATGCATTCGAAGAAGAGGCGCTAGAAGAAGTAGACGAGGCAACTTTAGATGATGAAGAAAAAGCGGTAAGGGCAAAAAAGCAAGAAGAGATTGAGGTACGACGTGAAGAGTTCCGTGTGGCTAAAGAAGCGAGAGATCAAGAAAGGGCGGAAAGAGATCAGATAACGTTTGACAGACGGGAGGTTCGTCGATTGAAAAGAGAACTGAAACAAGCTGAAAAGTTTGAGAGACAAGCAAGACGAGAATTGGGTATAACTTTATCTATCTATCTTCTATATAAATAAAATTAAATGCTGTTCGTTGGTAAGCGCATCACTTAAGCATGGCTGTACTGATTTGGGATTTTTTTGTTTTAAAATGTTCGTATTAGTCCAAATCAGGTTTTTAGGGAAAAAAAGTTTGCCCTGAAAATTCGGGAAAAACTGAAACTGGTTTTTTCTATGGGGTTTTGTATGCATTATTGAAATTTGGACAAAACAACTTCTGTCGGGTCAGCTAGTACTGTAATAAAAGCCTAAAGACTGTCACTTGCATAATTTCACGTCAGTGACTATACTTACTTCGGTGTTTTCCTATATGTAGTGCCTTCTCACTGGTTTATATTTTCTTTCATAGGGGAGCAGGTGGATTCTCCAGAAGAGTATGAAGAGGAAGAAATAGATCCAGAAGAATTAGCTGATATTGAAGCTGAAAGAATTGAATTGGAAGAGGCGGCTTTCAGGGCAGAGCGATGGCCCGCTTATGTGAAATACGTCGACTCGCTTGTAATTAGTGATTTAGATTCCCATTAAAAAAAAGGAAGAAAAGGAATATGAATTGGTTTAAGGTGCTGGAAGTTAAAAGGAAAAACAGAGCCTTCATAAGATCACTTAAAGTTATTATGTCCGTCCGTCTGTCGCGAAGGGTATGCGTAGCAACGAGTTTCACGAGAAGATATATTCGAAGACAGATTATTATGATTTAATGGCGTTGAATAAAAAAACTCCAATAAAAAAAAATCATCTGGTTATTGGTTATATGTCGGTATCCATTCATTATGGGGATGTAGAGAGGTCATTTACAACGAAATTACCCCTTTTGGCTCCTATACAGGGTGTCAGACATCGACGCGAAAATTGGTACCATTGATTCAGTACGTAATTCTGAACCCACCCCGCCCTGCGTTGAAATTTTTTGTCGGTTATTTAAAAAAAATCTTTTCGTTTTGACCGCGTAGGTATTGCACTTTTCTATGAAACAGTAGATTTTTTGAATGCTTTATGCTATAAAACTTTTGATTTTTAGCCTTGAAAATACAACACTACAAACATTGTGTATTGTGCCCCTTTCAGTAAAGCATCTTTTGATATCATTTTAATTTCTCTATCTTAATATTTGAGGATGCTAGCGGTCGCACTTTTCTTGAAAACGGGTACCGTACTGAAGCGATCGAAAAAGCATTTTCAATGCTAATCCTATCGAAACCAGATTGGTATCATTTTAAAGCCCTTTAGATTCAACAGATTTTTTTTCTGTTTTGAGAAATTAAAGATTCTTTGAAAAAATGTCCCAAAATAAACGGTCAAAAAATTGCGTTCCTTATAAATTAAAAAAAAAAACATTTTACAAACATAATTGCAGTATTGTAGCCCTTTTGGTAACGCTTCTTTTGATTCAATACCATTTTCATTTCTCTATCTTAATAATTGAGGACGCTAGCTAGAATTATTCAAATAAATTAAGTCGCTGAAAATATTTGTTATAGACAACGCCGTAAATTGTTTAAATTAACAAATATTTTATTAATAATTTTCTTCTTTAGTAAATTTTCCTTAATTAAATTATTTTCTCGACTACTATTGTGAGTGTTCTAGGTCTCACACTATTGTGCACTGGATTGGAGGGCACTATTACGTTGTTCGGTGAATAAAACTCTCGGTGACTTGACGTATATCATTTACTTGTTCAATATAAGATCTGGATACAAACTGAATACTGAATATTATTTGAGGTATATTGAGTCGCGCACTAAAATACACTAGGGTTTTGATGTCGGGGATGTCGCGACGCCCCCGCAAGGGGGCGTGGCGAGCGGGGTCGGGGCTTCGCCCCTCGCCCGCGGATGCAGCACGGTGGCCCGCTAAAACGGGCCCCTCGACGTATTCGCCTTGGACGGCCTACGGAATTGACGCACGCAAAGTGCGTCTGTGTGAATGGTTGCTATGAATTTTTCTGTAGGCGCGCCACGACGCTATATACTATAGCGTCGCTTCTTCACGACATCTCGGCGGTCTGTCCCCGCCAGGTGAGACCCCCAGTTGCCTGGGGGAGGCCCAACGAAGACGACCAGCGACGGAGATGCCGACTCGACGCTCCTACAGGTAGATATGTAGCTTTCCCTCGCCCCGCTCACAGATCTAGCCGTTTACGGATTGAGGGATAAGCAGTCGTGTTTGTGTGAGCGGCTTGTATTGTAGTGTACCGCCGCTCAGTGTCAACGTGCTACGCGGCCCGCGTCGCGCTCGCACGTGTTGTGTAGGCGTCTGTAGAGTATTGGTTGTCTGTGTATAGTTACGCAGCATGCCTATATTAACTTAGAACACGCCGCGCAACAGATGTATGTGTACATCTGTGGAGTCTCATTATATCGAGTAAACCGCGTGTAACCTGGATGCGGTTTACTCGAGGCGTCATATCCGGTGATAGGTATCACTTGTCCGCTACCAGGTCGCGGGGCAGGGGTAACGCGTCAGGGGGGCGCGCGTGCAGTGGCGCTAGCTGCCTGACATGGGGCCAGGCAGATGCGTCGGCACGCGCGAACATCCCCGTCGCGAGTCGCCCGACAAACTCATCCAGGCTCTCTAAACCGAGGTCCCGGTGGAGTACGTCATTCCTCACAAAGGGAGGAGCGTCAACAATGGTCCGCAGCGCAAGGTTCTGTTGCGCGCGGAGCAGCTTGCGGCTCGACTCCCTTGTGAGGGCGAACCACGCGGGGGCGGCGTATGTCAATATTGAGCGTACGTACAGCTTGTACACGCTCAATTTGACACGCGCCGGGATGCGGGATGAGAGCACCGGTTTGAGCAGATTACGGGCGACTCTGCCCTGTGCGGCGACCGAGCGGACATGTGGTATCATTGAGAGCCGGCAGTCGATGGTCACACCCAGGTACTTGGCCCGGGGCGACCAATCGATGTCGACTCCGTGAAGCTTCAAGGGCGGTGGGAGGGGCGCCGATCTCGTGGTCAGCGCCTGCGTCTTACCCACGTTAACCGAAAGCCGCCACTTAGACAGCCACTCGGGGAGCAAATCGAGGACGCGCTGCATCTTGACCGCCGCGTACTTCGCATTGAGCGATGTAGTAATGTACGCGGCGTCATCTGCATACAGCGCGAGCATTGCGTCTGAAGTGGTGGGGATGTCGTCGGTGTAACGCGAGTAACACGCAGGCGACACGCAGCTGCCTTGCGGTACGCCCGCGAGCACCTGGCGGGCGCTAGATAGCGCCCCGTCGACCACCACCCTGAAGGTCCTGTGGGAAAGAAAGCTAGACACCACCTTGACAACGCGACGGGGCGCGCCTGAGGTGGCTAACTTGAATATTAGACCGTCGTGCCACACACGGTCGAAGGCCTTCTCCATGTCGAGGAATACTGCCACCGAGTACTCCTTCTTGTTCTTTGCAGCTGTGAGGTGGTGCAGTACCCTCGACAGCTGGAGCGTCGTGCTGTGTTCAGCCCGGAACCCGAATTGCTCCGGACGAGGCTCAATATGGGCTAGGAGATGTCGCAACAGGAGCACCTCGAACACCTTGGAGATCGTCGGCAGCAGCGTTATTGGCCGATAGCTCTCCGGCTTCAGAACGTTCTTGCCCGCCTTGGGCAGCATAATGACGCGCCCCTCCTTCCAAGAGGCGGGAAAGGTCCCGGTGCGCAGTATCGCAGTGAACAGGCGCGCCAGTGCCGCTACTGTACGGAACGGCAAGTGGCGCAGCGCTGTGTTTGTGATACCGTCCGCACCGGGGGCCTTTCTAGGCTTCGTTTTTAGGATGGCGCGTCTTACTGCGCCAGGCGAGAAGAAGATAGGTTCTTCATCGGGAGCTATCGGCAGTGCGAAGTACACTAGGGTTTTACATTTTGGTTTGAGCTTAAGTAGTATTCTACTATGGTACAAGTAGCGAGTGGTTTGAGTATTAAAAATAAATGATTTACAATTCTTAACCAATGATAGGTAGGTGAGGCCTGGATATTTTAGTCAAGCATGAACTTGATTCTCGACAGGTTGTAACCTGCTCCCTGAATGATACCTTTTTACGTAGTTTATTTTCGACAAGTTGCAACTTGTTCTTGGGCGATGCCATCTGGCTAGTTTCTCGTCGACAAGTTGCGACTTGTTCGTGAGTGATGCTAATATTCTGTTTATGTGTGTTCTTGTCAAGTTAGGACCTGCTTGGTGTGTAGTACAATTATCGCTTGTTTGAATATTATTATTTACAACATTGATCTATGTGATTTACGTTACATAATCAAACCGTACTATTGTTTGAGTGGGCGTCCTGCACATTCCTCCCGCCGTGCGTCGTCCGTCGCTGACGTCGCAGTCGTAGAAGCCGGTGCAGGGTCGCCGTGGTCTATTGATAGTACCACTATCTTTTTCACTGGACGTCGCAGGATACCTCCCTTCGTAGACACGTCCACTGTGCGGACGACTCCATCTGGGCCAGGGAATGTAGCGCAGATGCGTCCTCTGATCCACATATTTCTTGGGAGGTTACCATCTACGATGAACACTAGATCGCCTACCCTGGGGATCACGCCTCTAGTGTGTGATTCTCTACGGTTCCGTAGTTCTGGGAGATATTCTTTCAGCCATCTGGCCCAGAATATATCGGTAAGCCTCTGAGCTGCACGCCAACTGGCTCGTAAGCGTAAATCGCTGTCGTTGAATTCTCCTGGTGCTGCGATGCGACCTGTGAGTATTTGGTCGTTTAGAGAGACCCCTCGGGTCTTAGCTGCAGCGTCACAGACAATTCTCAATTTGTCCGGTTTCATCGGGTTGTAAACTGCGAAGTGAGGCAAGTACCAGGTTCTATGTTTTGAGGTGGTCGTTGGAGCTGGTTCAGCGTATCCCTTTGATACTAGTGCTTCCATTTGTTCAGAGTACCTCTTCTTTAGTTCTGGATCTTTATCAATTTTCTTTTCCACACTGATGAGTCTGTTCAAAGCGCTGTCGTAGTTGTCTGGCATTTTCATCTCGCCATAATAGAGCGGTTTGATACCGTCCTTCCGCAGTTCTCTTCGTGTGCTGCTGCAGGATACGAAGTGCCTTTTCATCAGGATCATTGATGGGTTTCTTTGGATTGACTTGCATATTGTCTATTGTGATGTATTCTTTCACCAGTTCATGAAGGTCGTCATCTGTGTTAGCATGTCTGATGAAGTTCACTCTGTGGCCTAGTGCTCGCGTGTGGCTGCCGTGCAGGACCCAACCGAGTGGCGTTAGTGATGCCACTGGTTGGTTCTTCTTTCCTGTTTTGATTTCTATTGTAATGAGGAGATCCCAGTTGTCTTGGCCGATCAGGAGTCTGGGTCTCGCATCTTCAGTTACTATGTCTTTGGCTATGTCTCGAAGATGTTCACAGTCCCTGATCGCATCTCCAGGTATCCTCTGTGCAGCCAACTCTAGCTGCTTGACTGTTCTCGCTTGTAACTTCCGTTCAGGTGTGTGAAGTCCTCTGATGAAGAAGTTCACTCGTCGAGATGTCATGTCAATCGTAGGTTCACTGTCGAAGGCAGCTATACGTAGTGGTTCACAGGATCCTTTTGCTCCGATTTGATTGGCTAGGCTCTCGTCGATTATGGTTACCGTAGAGCCGTCATCTAGGAGTGCGTAGGTATCTACAGCTCCCGCCGGTCCAGAAAGGTGCACAGGTATTATTTTTCAAAAACGATACCTTAGGTGTCCATGCTGAATTAACCTTCTCTTGTTCTTCTTTGGAGCATTCGGGTTCTTCTTTGTTCTTGTTCGCTGCACTGTTGGCGTGTAACATCTTGTGATGTAAATGTACACAGTCGTTTATTTCGCATTTCTTTGGTTTACAGCTGTGTTGCTTTGTTCTGTATTTGAGGCAACGAAAACACAAGCGATGCTTCTTGGCTATATCCCATCTAGCATTGGTAGTTGCTTTCTTGAATTGTTCACATTCTATGATGCTGTGCCCCTGACGTTCACATAAACTACACTTTGGTTTGTTCGTTTCTTGCGTGGTATGTACTCGTTGCTGGCGTCGCTGCGTGTTTTGTGAGGTTTGTGTTGTTGCAGCGATATTTTCAGGCAGTGCATACGGACTGCATATTTCAGCTTCAATCTTGATGAATCGGGTGAACTTTATGAGATCAGGTTCTGTTCTGGGCTGCATTGCTGAGAACTGGTACCACTGTCTCTTCAAGGTTGGCGTGAGCTTCTCAACGATAGCTTTCGTTACTTCTGGATTGAAGAGATAATGTCCACAGTTGAGTGCTTGCAGAGTCCCAACTATGCTTTCTACTTTGGTGGCGAATGTACAAACTTCACGCGGAGATTCAGTGAGGCGCGGCAGAGTTCGTAGACGCTCTATTTCGGCCATTGCGATTGAGTCTGAGCGTCCGAAGCGTAGCTCGAGTGATTTCATAACTTCATTCGGGTCGGCGTTCACTATTAATAGACCCAGTACAGCTTCCTTGGCTAGACCTCGAAGGCTTCTTCTAAGTCTAGACATGTTCTCCACTGCTGATAATCGGTGTGCCGTCTCATAGTAGGCGGCGCGGAACGTGAGCCAATCTTGATGAGCTCCGTTGAAGCAGGGTAGTTCGGTATGTCTTGTTGGCTGCTGGTAATGCGTGGCTTGCACAGCGTATGTGATCGCAGCAGCAAGTTCTTTCATGTCCGCCCTTGGTTCTTGGACGGCTAATGTTGTAGGCTGTTGCTCGATGTGCGCTGATGGCATAGACTGCGGCACCCGGGACTCGGCGGCATACCTCGGATTGTAGCTGTGATGTGGTGCCGTAGTGTAGATCGGTTGCCACGATGTGTTCGTTGTCGCGTATGTCGAGTTCTGTGGCCAGGGTGCGACGGGTTCTGTCGGCACATGCATTGGTTGCGGCTGAGTAGGCACGTATTTCGGTTGCCAGTACGTGGATGTGATCACTGGCTGCTGGTTCGGGTATGGCTGCAAGGGCGCGGAGTTCTGTTGCCAGGCAGCGATTACTGGCGGCGGGTTCAGGTGCGGCTGTTCAGGCGCGAAGTTCGGCTGCCAGGAGGCGGCGGTGCTTACTGGCGGCATGTTCGGGTGCGACTGTACAGTCGCAAAGTTCGGGTGCGATTGTTCAGTCGCGAAGTTCGGCTGCCAGGAGGCGGCGGTGCTCACTGGCGGCATGTTCGGGTGCGACTGTACAGTCGCAAAGTTCGGGTGCGATTGTTCAGTCGCGAAGTTCGGCTGCCAGGAGGCGGCGGTGCTCACTGGCGGCATGTTCGGGTGCGACTGTACAGTCGCAAAGTTCGGGTGTGATTGTTCAGTCGCGAAGTTCGGGTGCGATTGTTCAGTCGCGAAGTTCGGCTGCCAGGAGGCGGCGGTGCTCACTGGCGGCATGTTCAGGTGCGACTGTACAGTCGCGAAGTTCGGCTGCCAGGAGGCGGCGGTGCTCACTGGCGGCATGTTCGGGTGTGACTGTACAGTCGCAAAGTTCGGCTGCCAGGAGGCGGCGGTGCTCACTGGCGGCATGTTCGGGTGCGATTGTTCAGTCACAAAGTTCGGCTGCCAGGAGGCGGCGGTGCTCACTGGCAGCGTGTTCTTAGGTTCGGTGTTCAGGTTTTCAGGCGGTGGGTGGACTCCCGCCGGTAAGGTCGCCGGGATGTCCCAGGACACGGCGGCGGTCACTGGAACTGCAGGTTCGGTCGGCGACTTTACTTCGGATTGATGTGGTCGGTCGGCGATAGCGAGTACTTGAGTTGATTGTAGCCAAGTAGTCACTCGTTGATCATTTCCAGTTTCCGAGGCCATTGCGGATGAGTCTTCATCCGTAGATTCAGTTTCGACTTCGGCGAGGCGCGCGGTTGCTAATTCCACTAACCTTTGTGCTAGCTCCGCTTTGGCCTTGGCTATGCGACGCGCTTTAGACACTTTTTCACTCTTTTGCGACGTAAGTTTGCTGCGGCGACCACTTTCTTTATTTTCAGGTTCAGTTTCTTGTTGTGTGGCGGCGACTTTGATTGTAGATTCGGTCGCGGTGGGTGCTTCTGACGTATCAGCGGTCGTTCTCGTAGCCTCCGTACTGACTGTCTCAGTCGTAGTTTCTGTAGCGGTTTCAGTAGCGGTTTCAGTCGCGGTTTCAGTCGCGGTTTCAGTCGCAGTTTCAGTCGTGGTTGACGCTTGTCGGCCTCTTCTACCTGTAGACCTCGTAACTGGCATTGTTCTTGATAAATTCTTATACTCGTAAATAATATTCTTCAAGAAGTTCGGGAGAGTCTTCTCAATAGTGTTTTCCTCAGATCCGGCTAACGAAGGACCAGACAATGTGAGTGTTCTAGGTCTCACACTATTGTGCACTGGATTGGAGGGCACTATTACGTTGTTCGGTGAATAAAACTCTCGGTGACTTGACGTATATCATTTACTTGTTCAATATAAGATCTGGATACAAACTGAATACTGAATATTATTTGAGGTATATTGAGTCGCGCACTAAAATACACTAGGGTTTTACATATTTTTTTTTTTTTTTTTTTAATGGGCATCTCGTAGCTGACCTCTGAGGTCATGACTACTTAACCGGTCAATCCTGTGGTTGCCTTAAGCTTCTACACTTAAAGCCTCCAGCCAGGGGCAAAACTATGCTAATTAAAACTAGGCGAACGCTCGCTAAGGGCACCCCCTGTGGGGTACGAACCTCGGCTTAGGGCGTTCGCTGGGGGGAGGACAGCAAGAGGGACAGGCTGGATCAAGAGTATTTCATTATTATTAGTCGGGGAATTTAAAGCTACAGGCTCAGCATCGACGCGGGCTGGCGCATCTTCGAGCAAGGGTCGGGGGGGAGTATCATTTACTCGGGAGGGTCGCGATCGCGGACCTCTGCGGCGAGGTCGGAAAGTGTGTCGGTGTGTGTGTTTTCTGACTGTACTGGTTTCCCTATTGCTCTCCTGGAGGAGGGTTATGGGGTCGTCTGGGTCGGAAAGGATTAGCCTCGGGCGGCGGATCTTACTGATTTTACTTGGGACATAACTAGCGGCCTCGACAACCAGAGGGTTGCGGTGGGTGGCGGCGGAATCAAAGAAACGCTTGGAATTGCGTTTGAGAAACTGGTGGATCGTGGGGAGTTTAAAATCGAGATGGAGGGTTTCGTTCCTACAGAACCAAGGGGCTCCCGTGGCCTTACGAAGGAATCTGTTCTGCATCACCTGCAGTCTGTGAATTTGTCGGGGCTTAGCTTGGGCAAAAACGACGCCCGCATAGGTCATGATGGGGCGAATGCATGTGGTGTAGATTCGCAATTTGCACCTAAGTGACAATTTGCTACGTGCATTTAGCATGGAATGGAGTCTTCCGAGAGCGAAAGCGGCCCGCGCGCGGGCCTGCTTTATATGGTCTGCGAAAGTGAGTTTTTCGTCGAGGACCACACCTAGATACTTGGCTCGCTTCTCCCAAGGGATCGGCTTGCCGAGCATGGTGATGGGTCGGGGCAAGGGGGGTCTAAATCTTACGTGCGTTTTTGAAAATAAAACCGCTTGACTTTTGTCGGGATTTACTTCGATCCTCCATTTCCTAAACCAAGCGCCGAGTTTATCGACTGCGGTTTGGAGAATGCGAGCTATCGAATCGGGCCCAGCGCCCTTGTAGTAAATGGCCGTATCGTCTGCGAACAGAGCCAACTGCGCCTTTTTACTCTTCGGGATGTCGCTGGTGAATAGAGTGAATATGAGGGGGGCAAGCACAGAGCCCTGAGGGACGCCTGCGCGGATGGGACGGGGAGAGGATATTGCGCCTTCGATGCGATAGCGGAATGTGCGGTTCGACAAAAAGTCTCGTAAGATGAGCACGAGACGATCTGGCACGCCGAGTTGGTACAGCTTATATATTAAGCCGTTGTGCCAGACTTTGTCGAACGCTTTCGCTACATCGAAGAATACTGCACCGGTATACAAACCGCGCTGGAAGCCAGCGCTTATGTGTTCGATTATCCGGTGGGCCTGATGCACGCTAGAGTGCTGGGTGCGGAACCCAAACTGTTCGTTGGGGATGAGGCCCTTTGTCTCAGCGTAGTCTCTGAGACGCTTATAAATAAGCCTCTCGTAGACCTTGCCGAGGACTTTGAGCAAACTGATGGGGCGGTAACTCGAAGGCTCGGTTTTGGGTTTGCCGGGCTTCGGGATACCGATGACGGTGGCTTCTTTCCACATTTGTGGAAAGAAATTGTTGCTTAAGGCACCATTGAAGATGGTAGTCTGTAGCATTATTAGGTGGGCAGGGAATAGCTGAATCACCCTATTAGTGATTCCATCTGAGCCGGGGGCTTTACGGATTTTCAGACCCTTGATGATGTCGTGCACTTCGTCTGGTGTGACGGGGGGCAGAGGACTTTCAGGGTCTTCAACGGGAGGGAGGGAGGTTCTACGTTCGACTTCAGCGTCGACCTCTAAGAGGTGAGCTTGGTCTACTGGTAGAGTGCTGGGTGAGCATTGTGCCTCTAGACTATCGGCTAGGCATTCAGCCTTGTCGATGTCGTCGAAGGCTATGGTCTTGTCGGGGCGGATTAGGGGTGGTGTGGACGCGACTTGCTGGGACTTGAGTTTCCTCTGAAGTTCCCAGAAGGCTAGGTGGGTTGGCTCTAGTTCGCTCAGCATCTTGTCCCAGCCCGTGTCACGCAGCTCCTGTATGCGTGTCTTTACAGATCTCTGTAAATAGCGCATATGGGCTTTGTTTGCGGCGCAGGGAAAGTTACTGTATGCACGAATGGCTGCGTTCTTCTCAGTCAATAGGTCACGCACATCGTCAGGTAGTTTCCAGCGGGGGTCTTCCCCCACTGGGACTTCCTTTGAGCAGTCGCTCACGACGGATTGTACGTGATCAGTGAGTGACTCGATCGCGGCCGTTGTTGCTGCGATAGAGTGGAATTGGTCGGGGATGGAGTCCAATTGGGGGGACGTGTTGGATTTCAGCTGGGTGCTTACTTTCCTCCAGTCCGTTACCCTTTTGGTGGTCGGGGGGCGATTGGGGTCAGGGAGACCTATGCGGGGGTCGAGTTTTAGTATTACAGGACGGTGATCAGAGTGAAGCTCGTCCACCGTCTCTATTGAGTCTAGTCTTAGATTGACGTTCTTAAGGATCGCCAAGTCTAGTACGTCAGGGATATGGCCTACTGTATGGGGATAGTGGGTATAATTCATCGGAGCGATGATGTCGATATTAAGGGAGTTTGAGAGGTCGAACAAGTGTCGCCCTCTTATGGAGGATCTGGAACTATTCCAGGAGGGATGTTTGGCGTTGAGGTCGCCCGCTATGATAACGGAGTCGCTCAAGGCTAGTAGGGATGTGAGATCGTTAGCGAAGGGTTGAAAGTCCTCCGCACCTCTAGAGGGAGTTGCGTAGGCTGATACTAATATGATCGGCTGATGGCCTGTCATGCCTAGGCGGCAGACTGAGACTTCTAGTCGTGAAAGAGGAGGAGGGTCCATAGGGATGCAGTACAGATCCTTTTTATAATATATTAAAGTGCCTCCCCTGTGACAGTGAACCCTGTCATTGCGAACTACACGATAGTTGGCAATGCCGGGGTCACGATTACAGGGTTTAAGGAAGGTTTCCTGAATGAGAAGGATGTCAATTTGATGAGCGCGGAGGAAAACCGCGATCTCATCGCGTTGATTTTGGATGCCATCGGCATTGAAAAAACCTAACGTGAGGGATCGGGGTTTGAACCTAGCTATGACGGTGTTAGACATTGGGGGTTCCTTGAGTGGCGGACGATATCAGGGCTTGCGTAATGTCGGGGTACGCATTGTATATAGCCTGGATCCTAACTATGTCGAGGGCATTTTGGGCGGCAATGAGTTCGCGACCCATTTGGTAAGCGCGAGGGGACAGGAACATCATGATTCCGGATTGGATCATGTTGTAGGGCGTGTTGGGGAGGGCCACGGGAGTGTTTGTGGGTTTGGGTTGGGAACGCGGTGCTACGGGAGCAGGTGCGGACCTGACTGGGGGGGCGGGGGCGCGAGTAAGGGACGCGGGGGCTCCCATAAGGGGCGCGGGGGGGCCCATAAGGGGCACGGGGGTGCCCATAAGGGGCATGGGGGTGCCCATAACGGGCGCGGGGCCGCGAGTACGGGGGTCCGTTTGGCGGGGGGTGGTGGTGGGTGGGGGAGGGGGTGGGGGTTGGAAGTGACCCAGGGCTGGGAAAGCCTGCTGGTGTTGGAGGTAATTCCACGGACTGGGCCTCTGGGGGCTCAGTCTCTGTGGCATTTGGGATGAAGGGAGAGTGTAGGTGGAGGGAGCTTCCCTCTGCTGGCGGGCGTCGAAACGCTTGGCCAGTTTGGGAGAAGAGGACTTGGGGGCTTTCGGGCAGCCGCGGTAGTTAGCCGGGTGACCTACTTGCCCGCATAGTACGCAACTAGGTGGGTCAGGGCATAGACTACGGTCCTTGGGACGGGTGCAGTCGGAAGTGCCATGCTCGCCCAGGCACTTGACGCACCTGGGTTTTGCGTGACAGTTCCTCTGCGAGTGACCGTATAATTGGCAATTGTGACATTGCCCTATAGCGCCATTTTTCCATGGCTTCTCTATTTGGAAGCCCGTGAGTGAACACAGGGACTTTAACTGAAAAATGGGGTGATGCCCCTCGACGGGAGAGCATACGACGAGTATCATGTCGTATGCTTCCCCGCGTTTTGCGCGGTGCATACGGTGGACTTCGTCAACCGGGACGTTTTGCGACTGAAGGTCGGCTAAGATGTCTGAGGGGGCAATTTCTTTGGGGATCCGTTTGATCACCACTCGGATTTGACGCTCCTCTGAGAGAGTGTACGTGTGGAATGACACACGTCGCTCTCTCAGGAGTTTAACTAATTCCCTATAGTCGTGGGAGGTAGGGGTTTGGACTTTTATACCCTGTTGGGTATTTCGGGCGCTGGTGTATGCAATCCTTTGATCGCAACACCATTTTGATATTTCCGTCCACTTTCCCTTGTCCTGAATGAACATGGGTGGTGGCGGAGAGACCTTCTTAGGGTCAGAAGTAGGTGGGGTGGGGGCAACCTGCGAGGAGGGTGACGCGGTCGGGCGGGGGGTGAGGGAGGGGGTAACCTGCGAAGAGGTTGACGCGATCGGGTGGGGGGCGGGGGAGGGGGTAGCGACGGGGGTGCAAGTAGCGGGTAGAGGGGATTGTGAGAACGTGTCTCGGTCCTCGAAGGCTACGACCTTGTTGGCCTGGGTGGAGGATTGCTTCCTGTTCTTCCGTTTTTTCCCCTTTCCTTGGACGGGGACGAATCCATCGTCTTCGGAGTGGGACGAAGCGGAAGAGCAGGTGAGGATTGGCTCTAAATCTGACGCGGTATAGGGGGATTGGGGGCGCTTTGAAGAAGCGGCTAACGGTGCGCTAGTGTCCATTTGCTCAGGCGGACTGGGCGGACTGACTAGCTCGACTGCTGGGAGCGAGCACTCCAGTGCGTCACTGAATTCAGTGACGCTGGCGACTGAAGGTCCTAGTTGGGGAGTGGGAGTGGGGGTAGGAGTGGGAGTGGGAGTAGGCCGTCGTAGTTGAGTTATTTCCGGGCCATACACATCTCTCGAGTCCGGGGGAGTCGGACAATATCCTTTTCAGGATATTAACTAAGTTAGCGTTGTCGCTTTTGAGTGACCTTATGTCGTCTTGAAGAGACTTTAATAAGGACTCCATTTTAATCGTTTCTAGTGGTACCTATTTCTCCTAACAATTCCTAACACTAACTCCCCGGGCGGATTGGCCGGGGATGTGTAAACCCTCCCTGTCGGGTATAGACAGGGAGGTTGTGTACTTATAGTGAGCCCTAAGCTTGCTTTTGCCCGTTGCCTATCTTATTTGTGCAACGGGGTCCTAACCAGTCTAGTGCGCCGGGGTAGACACACCCGACCGACACTAGGTGTGTGGCTGTGAAGGCAAAACTGTCACCAATGTCGACTAGGAGATCCCCCAAGGCCGAACACTGGGACCCGTCCAACTGATTGCCTAGCCCTGAAGGGGTTTCGGCGGGTGTAATTGGGGCAACACCCTCTCGGTTTCGTTGGCACCGTATGGTTTCCACCGAGAACCACGAAACTGTGGATTTTACCCAGAAGGGGCCAAAGTACGCGACGGTTTGTTTTTGACTGACAACTCTGAAGAGAAATATTTATTAATTGTGTCTTGAAAAAGACAAACAATTAATAGGTCGATGATAGTCAACAGACTATAGAAGACTCGTCGCAGGGCGCGACGATAGAGGGCTCGGGAACCACAGCGGGAGCCACAGAGCCGGGAGCAGGAATCTCGTACACACAGCGCAGCACGTGCGTCCGCGAGCGGTGTCGAGCGTAGAGTGCTACTAGGGTTTTACATTTTTTTTTTTTTTTTTTTATATAGGGCATCTCGTAGCTGACCTCTGAGGTCATGACTACTTAACCGGTCAATCCTGTGGTTGCCTTAAGCTTCTACACTTAAAGCCTCCAGCCAGGGGCAAAACTATGCTAATTAAAACTAGGCGAACGCTCGCTAAGGGCACCCCCTGTGGGGTACGAACCTCGGCTTAGGGCGTTCGCTGGGGGGAGGACAGCAAGAGGGACAGGCTGGATCAAGAGTATTTCATTATTATTAGTCGGGGAATTTAAAGCTACAGGCTCAGCATCGACGCGGGCTGGCGCATCTTCGAGCAAGGGTCGGGGGGGAGTATCATTTACTCGGGAGGGTCGCGATCGCGGACCTCTGCGGCGAGGTCGGAAAGTGTGTCGGTGTGTGTGTTTTCTCACTGTACTGGTTTCCCTATTGCTCTCCTGGAGGAGGGTTATGGGGTCGTCTGGGTCGGAAAGGATTAGCCTCGGGCGGCGGGTCTTACTGATTTTACTTGGGACATAACTGGCGGCCTCGACAACCAGAGGGTTGCGGTGGGTGGCGGCGGAATCAAAGAAACGCTTGGAATTGCGTTTGAGAAACTGGTGGATCGTGGGGAGTTTAAAATCGAGATGGAGGGTTTCGTTCCTACAGAACCAAGGGGCTCCCGTGGCCTTACGAAGGAATCTGTTCTGCATCACCTGCAGTCTGTGAATTTGTCGGGGCTTAGCTTGGGCAAAGACGACGCCCGCATAGGTCATGATGGGGCGAATGCATGTTGTGTAGATTCGCAATTTGCACCTAAGTGACAATTTGCTACGTGCATTTAGCATGGAATGGAGTCTTCCGAGAGCGAAAGCGGCCCGCGCGCGGGCCTGCTTTATATGGTCTGCGAAAGTGAGTTTTTCGTCGAGGACCACACCTAGATACTTGGCTCGCTTCTCCCAAGGGATCGGCTTGCCGAGCATGGTGATGGGTCGGGGCAGGGGGGGTCTAAATCTTACGTGCAGTTTTGAAAATAAAACCGCTTGACTTTTGTCGGGGTTTACTTCGATCCTCCATTTCCTAAACCAAGCGCCGAGTTTATCGACTGCGGTTTGGAGAATGCGAGCTATCGAATCGGGCCCAGCGCCCTTGTAGTAAATGGCCGTATCGTCTGCGAACAGAGCCAACTGCGCCTTTTTACTCTTCGGGATGTCGCTGGTGAATAGAGTGAATATGAGGGGGGCAAGCACAGAGCCCTGAGGGACGCCTGCGCGGATGGGACGGGGAGAGGATATTGCGCCTTCGATGCGATAGCGGAATGTGCGGTTCGACAAAAAGTCTCGTAAGATGAGCACGAGACGATCTGGCACGCCGAGTTGGTACAGCTTATATATTAAGCCGTTGTGCCAGACTTTGTCGAACGCTTTCGCTACATCGAAGAATACTGCACCGGTATACAAACCGCGCTGGAAGCCAGCGCTTATGTGTTCGATTATCCGGTGGGCCTGATGCACGCTAGAGTGCTGGGTGCGGAACCCAAACTGTTCGTTGGGGATGAGGCCCTTTGTCTCAGCGTAGTCTCTGAGACGCTTATAAATAAGCCTCTCGTAGACCTTGCCGAGGACTGTGAGCAAACTGATGGGGTAGGGTTTTACATTTTGGTTTGAGCTTAAGTAGTATTCTACTATGGTACAAGTAGCGAGTGGTTTGAGTATTAAAAATAAATGATTTACAATTCTTAACCAATGATAGGTAGGTGAGGCCTGGATATTTTAGTCAAGCATGAACTTGATTCTCGACAGGTTGTAACCTGCTCCCTGAATGATACCTTTTTACGTAGTTTATTTTCGACAAGTTGCAACTTGTTCTTGGGCGATGCCATCTGGCTAGTTTCTCGTCGACAAGTTGCGACTTGTTCGTGAGTGATGCTAATATTCTGTTTATGTGTGTTCTTGTCAAGTTAGGACCTGCTTGGTGTGTAGTACAATTATCGCTTGTTTGAATATTATTATTTACAACATTGATCTATGTGATTTACGTTACATAATCAAACCGTACTATTGTTTGAGTGGGCGTCCTGCACAACTATCTTTATGCAGGGTGGCAGGGGGACATCGACGCGAAAACTTTTACAATGGATTCAGTATCAGAATCACGTATTGAATCCATGGTAAACGTTTTCACGTCGATGCCACCCTGCATATATTATTTCTATGATTTTATGTTAATATTGTACCAATTTTAATACTGAATAAATATTTATTATTTACTACCTACTATTATGCAAATGTCACCAATTTTCGAGTCATTTGACATTTTATATTTTTATTTCATCTATTTTAAAGTTTAAAATGCCATATTTCTCGATTTTTTTTGACATTGGCATAAGGGGGAAATGAAAGGTCATATGGTTGCAAATGACCACTCCTACATCCCCGTAACAGATTGCCGACATAGCCAATAACCCTGTATAAATAAAAATTGTAATTGTTTGTACAAACATTCATTTTTGCGGGTGTCGAATCTCAAACAAACAGAAGACGTTTCTTTGAGAATAAAAGCATTCAACATCGTTTGACCAATCACCGTGACAGTTGCCAATATGTTTATTATGTATTTTTGCATAAAGAAGGTTTTTAAAGGGTTTGTTTCCGACCTCCACGCGACCGAAACCGCGTGCAAAAGCTAATGTTAGAATAACATTTTATATCTAAGTTCCTTATTTATAGGTTTCTCGGCAAATAATGAAGGCTGTGCAGAGTAGTTTAGATTTATTTGAGCAAAATACTAACATAGAAAAAGGACCTAGAGTTGCATTCCTGGAAGTAATTGCAGAGCTGAGAGACCCAGGTAACCGTCACTGTTTGCCATTCAATGTAATGTTTATGGAGTTATTTTATTATCTTTTCGGTCTTTTCAAGTCAATTTATCAGGGCACGTCGCTAACACAGTTTTTATCATGATAAAAAAAAGAAATGTTTAGTCCGTCAGTCAGAAACTAAAAAAAATATTACATAGACACGTATTTTTTGCGTTATCGTATTAATAAAAAAAAAAAAATTATAAAACGCATTAAAGTTCGGGAGTGGGGGCTCGCTACGTCACAATTCAGTATATAATCTACCAGCCAGTGCTGTCATGCCGCATTTTAACTCAATTATTGCCGTAATCTTTTGTTTTTTTTTTTAATAATCTATCTGACGGACAAAAATTTATTTTGTCGAAATCCCTATTTCATGGTCCGTCCTACTACGTATCTGATAGTGCTGATTTTGAGTGTTTTATTAGCCTTAACCGGTGCTTTACATTTGTAAAGCACCTGCTATCTAATTACGCAACACATTTTCGTAAACGATTACGACTAATCGGTTTAATTTTGACAGTTCTACAACATTCATTGTGTTATTTACGTTGTTGAGCAGATTTTTATTTCGAACTTATGAATCAATGGATTAGCAATCTGTTTCAAAACGATTCAGATTCTGATTGATTGTGTAGTACGTAATTACAGGGTACTGGTCTACCGAGCTCTGCTCGGGTGAAAATAGAGAAACCGAATTTTACTAGACATGAGACCTAGCTAGATCGCTTTTTCGCCCCTGCAATGCAACTTTCATCAAAATCGTTAAAGCCGTGTTCAAGAACGTGATTATATATATATATATATATATACAGGGTGTCAGGGACATCGACGCGAAAACTGATACCATGGATTCGGTATATGATTCTGAACGCCCCTCCGTTGAAATTTTTCGTCGGCTATTAAAAAAAAATCTCCTGTTTCATAGAAAAGTGCAATACTACGCAGTCAAAAGATTTGAAAAAAAATAACCAACGAAAAATTTCAACGCAGTCGGGTTCAGAATGACGTACTGAATCCATGGTAACAGTTTTCCCTTGGATGTCCCTGCCACACTGTATACTTATATAAAAATATTGCTCATTTAACAGTAGAGATGTAATAAAACAAGTGGTGTATCCGGTTAAAAGTGAATGCATCTACGTCATTCCAGACTTACATTTCACTCCATCACTGGATGTGATGCAAGAAGATGGGGTCTTCTGTACGTTGATGGAGATGATGAAAGATATGTTTCTTCAGAGCACGTTGTTCCCAAGGATAGACCCAGTCATCGTTCCTATAGCTTCGTATGAAGGTACATCTTTCTGTACAATAAAGGCTAGCGCTCATTACTTCCCCATCAGCATCGGGTCGTAGCGAATCGCATTCCAATACAAAAATCCCGGTGCGCCCCGCCTGTACTGTGCCATGATTCGTAAATGTCACCGTAAGATTGTGAGCACTGTTAGTTTATAAGCTGTAGGTATTATTTCCGTTAGACTATAAACTGTCGAAAAATTGTGAACTGGGTGAAATGGGTTAGGTTAGGTTAGAACTGTGACCAACCGCGTGCGAGTCGAGCGAACGAAGCAGCGCCCGGCGAACGCTACTTCCAAGTTGCGAGCAATTAGGCAGGCTATTAAGAGCGTTTATTCTGAAAGTGGGCAACGTCGCAAATAGATGTCAAATATTTCACTGTTTTGATTAATTTAGCAATATTACTGTGTGGAAATTAAAAATGTGGCTAACTAAAGAACTAGAATATTGATTATAAAATGCAATAATTAATATTGTAACACCGAATGTTTAGTTTTAGATGTAAAAAACGATTTGGAAACTTTTCAAATGCGTTTTTACACCTAAAATGGGTACGATATCAAATTCAACGTTATAATTGCAATTCATTATTAATATTCTAGTTCGCTAGTTAGCCACATTTCTTATTTATATTCAGTAAAATTGCTATAAGAATCAAAACAGGTAAATATTTGACAGTTATTTACCACGTTGCCAACTTTTAGGATAAACCGTCTTAAGTATTAGCGTAGACCGAGGTGCGTTACGTCGCAAGCAAGTTTGATACCAGTTACAAATATTGTTGGTTTCCTATGGATAGATTATAGATACGTACTATCGAAAAATAATGCGTTAAATTGTAAATGGTTTACTGCAGTTCACAATTTTTCAACAGTTTATAATCTAAGGGAATCAATACCGACAGATTATAAACTAACAAAGTTGTTATTTATACGGTGACTATACGGTGACATTACGGTGACATATACAAAATGTACGAAAGTGATGTTGAACTATATTTACAATGGGGCGCGGCCCGCCTAAAGGTGAACGCACATTACCCGAGCCGAACGCGTTGAACGAACCGAACGGAACGAATTTTAGAATTCTTTATAATCTCGCACACCTGCCACCGTTGAATCGTCCGAATCTGGAAGACCGTTCCTAGCGTTGTCGTTGCCTTTGATTCGTTCGACGCGTTCGGCTTGGATAAGTGTGCGTTCACTTTCTGTGCGTCAGCCTTAACTTGTTCAGAATTTTTGTGTTTATCTATTTATATTTGCCATATACTCTTATTTTACTCTTTGGTTGCTATTGTGTTTCCACTGCCATTAATACAAGTTATTTTTCACCTCACAACCGAAAGGTTCTGTTTTAGGTTTAAAGGTGGTGTTATTCGAAAACTGAGTGCAAAAGTGCATTTATCCGCTAGCGTGGAAAGAGTTTTTTAAATTCGAATCTTTCTATTCAGTCAAAATATTCAATTCCAAATTCAAAATATTTTATTTCACATTAACCTACATGGGCACTTATGAAACGGCAGAAGCTAGGTGCACGGTTCCAATTGGTCGTTTCCTATGGAGAAGAGCCGGCAAGAAACTCCACGGGTGCTCTTTTAAAAATAATTGGCCTTTAGTAAAATATTTTCAAATAACAGTATTAATAGTACGTTGTTTAAACGTTGTAGGCTACCTACACTGTCCTCCCATTGGGTATGGGAGGACAGTGTAGGTCTTTTAACAAGTACTAGGTAGGTACTTAAATAAATAGAAGATGGTCAATAAATCTACAGTCCACTAAGCCTACAACGTTTTCACATTCACAAAATAGAAAATAATCTATAATAGAATATGAATAAATTAATAATAAAAATAAAAACCAGTTTTAAACGAAATGACATAATTGCTATTACAACTGTAACAAATCTGAATAATTATCATGTACACAAAAGCCATGAATAAAGTGTTAAAATTAAATTGTACTTAGGTATATAATGTCAAATATTAGGATGATTATGTCAAGGAAGAATGTAACAAAAAAACAAGGTAATTTGGGAGTAGTTAATAGACCCTTACTTAATATGCCGTTAAGATGTACCAGGGAAGCCACATGTGCAGAAGGAATTATTGCCAAACTTGCTTGTCTTCAAAGTAGTCTTATTTTATAATATGCTTTCTTGGTAAGGACACGTTTGATGTGGGTTTTAAACTTCCCATATCGCTAAGTTCTGTAACCGACTTTGGCAACTTGTTATAAAAGCGGATACTGTTTATAAGAAATGACTTGCTTGTTTTAGTTAATCTTAATTTGGGTATCACAATTTCATTTTTATTTATTTATTTTTTCATGTCTACTACGTGTACTTATATTGGATATATGGAAATCGCTTCTTATTTTGAAAAATCCTAAGTTTTTGCGAACATACATAATACTTTCTAAGATATAAAGAGAAGGCAGAGTCAGTATCTCAATTTGTTTGAATTTGTTTCTAAGGGACTCGCGACTTAGAGTAGGTATATAACACTGGAGAAGCCTTACGAACACTTCCCCTCTGTAAAAGTACAAGAACAAATGTTCTAGTACGTTCATAAAAACTACTTTCAATTCGACTCTAACGCACTTCGTAAATCGTTTTAAAGGCGCGC
Organism: Agrochola lota; assembly: GCA_947364205.1. Taxonomy (NCBI): domain Eukaryota; kingdom Metazoa; phylum Arthropoda; class Insecta; order Lepidoptera; family Noctuidae; genus Agrochola; species Agrochola lota. Next base: position 8,695,712 of record OX376235.1, on the reverse strand, counting down.
GGAGCTCCGTAAAAATGCCAATTTGTGCTGTTAAATGGTGTAAGAAGCGTTCAAATACGTCAAATTTACATAAAGAACTGCATAACTTTCCATAAGCAAAAAGTTTTGTCTAAGATTTAATCATGTTTTAATTGAAATTTAAAATCCTAACCTCATAATACAATTCGATTTTTCATTCGATTCAACCATGATTCAATATAAAACGTAGCATGAATCGAGTATTTTCCTCACGTTGCTTCTGTGACGTCACCGAGTCTCGCTACATCTCGTTTTTATGTTCGTAAAGATAAAAATACTTTTCTTTTGCATTACGAAAATATAAGTCAAATCAGCAAAACTTACACGCACTTGACATGCGATGACATGACATGTTCCACGGGGGGATACAACTTTCATTTAATGCGAAGTTAAGTAGGTACCTACCCTGCAAGAGGTACCTGGATGTCTAGCATTTAGTTATGACCGTACCTAACCCCTAACACCAGATTTGACTAATTATAATTAGCAGTGGTACCTAGTGGTAGTGTAGTGTAATAAAAAAAAACAAATTGCTTTACAATAATTTATTGAAAACCAGGTTTACAGTAATTGTGATCTTTAGATGAACCTGCATACACAACTTCATCCTGGTTGTGAGGCCATACTTATTTCCGTACCACTATCATCATTATCACTATCGCTTTCGGTTTCAGTGTCACTTACCACTTCTATAATAAAAGGTTTATCTAAATATAAATCATGTTTTAAGTATTCTCCTTCTAACCAGCGAACGTGTTTACAATGCTGTGCCCACTCATGAACTGTAATAGCGTCAAAAGCATCTCTAACTAGGCGCGGAATTTCAGCATTTTTGTGCTCAATATTCACATCAGCAACTTTTCTTTTCATTGTGCTCCATATGAGTTCAATGGGATTGAGATCACAGTGATAAGGTGGTAAATACAAGCATTTGTGTCTATTGTCTTCTAAAATTTTTTCAATCTCATATACAGGTTCAGGCTTGTTTCTCTTTATTATTTCTAAAAGCTGAGGTTTAGTCAAATTCTCTCCGTAGTCAATTTTATTTTGGGTCAACCATAATTGTATATCTTTTTTTAAGGAATTCGTATTTGGAACTTTATTCACACAAATACGGTGATAAGGAGCACTATCCATCACTATTATGGATGGCTCTTGTAAATTAGGCACAAGTTTTTCAATAACCCACTTTTTAAAGTTGGTACTTTTCATCTCGTCATGATAATCACCACTTTTTGTGTTTGATTTAACACAAGTAGTGCATTTGTAACAAATCCAGTATCTCCTCCCGCATGAACAATAGTATATCTTTGCCCTTTCGATACAGGCTCCAATACTTCGACTTCACCCTCTCCTTGCCAACATTTACCCGATGTATGCGAAGAGTGAATATAGGTCTCATCTAAATAAATTATGGGCCGGGGCTGGGGAGATTTATTATTTTTATCCACTGCATGCAAGTACTTAGCTCTCCAAGCTGATATTTCATTACGCTCCATAAGAACCTTCCGATTGAATTGAGATTTTTTTAAACGAAATTCCACCTTGTGAAGCAGCTTTCGCAGACTCTCTCGCTGTCCTGTGTAATTTATATCTGTCTTTAAGACCTCTAGAAGCTTTTTCACAGTAGGGACCTCTTTTTTAGAATAAAATTCATGTACTTTCCTCCGTATAACTCCAATGTAAAAATCATCAACATGCACAAATCCACTTTTACGTTTTCTCTCCTTGCCTGGTGTCCGAATTTTTGTACCAGTTTCTTCTGCTGCGTGCCCTTCCTTAACAATTTTTTAAATGAGTCCTTGACTCACACCTGAACTATAAGATAATAAAATAAATGTTAGTAGAAATTTGAAATCTGGCAGGTTAGATGGCTCACTCACTTAGCAGGTTACCTAATAGATGTACGTTACCGTTACGCTAACCTGCAGCAAGAATAGAAACGAATATTTCGTGGACTTAAATAATTAGTTAAGTATCGGGTAATTTATAACAAGAAAGTTGACAACACTAACTTGTCGCTGCCGAAATTCGTTTGTATATTTGATTAAATGGAATAATCGGAGACCCCGCCCGAGCTTCTTCTTCAAAAAAGGTTTTAACCTTTAGAATAATATTTCGAGCATCCCTTTTAATAGCTTTCGGCATATTTAACTTTATAAATTCAGCAATATCACGACAAAACAACCAGAGAACCCGAATGTAGTCGACACTGACAATCGAATGACATTTCAACATGACGGCCGTAGTTCCAATTTTCGCCATTTCACAGTTGGTAGGAGTGTATCTTTTCTATCTAGGTATTTAAAAAAAAATTGTAGGTAGTTCAGTAATTTTCTATACCACCAGTCCACTGAAAATGCATTAATTATTTATTTAGGTACTTATTTCATGTCAGTGCGCCAACCTCATTTTTAGAATAATCGCACTGGCCAGCACGACGATTGCATGAAATAAAATCTTCTCTTGATTCAATTCACTTTTTCGATAAAATCGTAAGAAATCATAAATTAAGAGCAAGTACAGATGCGACGAAGATTTATATTCAATCCCTTCAGAGATAGTGGTAGCTAGCTAGCGGTACATAATGCCGATTTGAGTTTTCTAATTTTACATATTCTTTAAGCTATTTTTCTTGCACCTATGTAGTGAGGAGAAAAGTTGTGTTTCGCTCGGCACCAAAGTTATTCTGCATCTCGTAAGTAGCTTTGAAACCAACGCTCAGGAATATATACAAGTATTCGCGCCAAAAACCAACTTTGCAGCCTTGCATAACAAATAACTAGTTTATCTTAGTAAGGATGGTGGTTGCAACACCTATCTGTTTTGTTCACTAGCATAAGTCAAGTGTATCTACAGATGATACTATTATATTGCTAACATTGTTATTCGATTAAATAAATTATTATTATTGTAGACGATTTAGTTGAAGAAATCGGTATGATTGATCTGTACCATGAACTGTTGAAGAGAATTGAAAATAGTATCAACGATATAATCGTGTATGTGGGGGTTAGTATCTGTTTTCTGATTTGCTAATGTTACGAGTAATATTTTTTTAAGTTTGCAGTACGTATTTGTAATTGGAATCAATTCTCCGTTTTGATAAAAATTTGTTTATTCCTAAGAAATATGACAAATACCGTCCTTTATGGGAGGAGGACAGACAAGAAGTTCTATCAGCTTTCTTAAAGTATGGCCGATTTATACCGCTAGAGGAGTTTGATAAATATGTATATGAGAACCAGTGTGAACCTCCGGAGCAAAAACCTAAACTTGAGCAGTATCAGGCAGAGGTAATATGTCTATTTGGAATTTATTTTATAAATAATATTAGGCATTGTTTAAAGTAGAAAATATTGACAGCAATTTGTTTAATTTGAAATTCAAACAATCACAATTGCCCATATACTTAGGGCTGATTTCACCAATGAAATTGAACGCGTTCAGCACATCTAAACGCGTTCAAGAGCTGTCTCTTCTGGCACCACTCCCACGAAAAGGTAACGCACCGTTCATGAGAAAAACAAATATTTGTAACCTAACCCCAAAACACTTTAAAATTCGTTGCGGGTTGCGTATTACGGTTGGGGAAAATCACGTGGTGGTTTAAATTTGTTTCCAATCAATATAATAGCGACGGCGTAGTCAACAATGACGGCCTAGTCATTAGCCGCTTCGAGGGGCTCCTATTTCTGAGTGCTTTAAAAAAAAAGTGGAGCCGAGTCGGGGTGCCCCAAGTCCCGAGCTCGCTTCGCTCGCTCTTGCATCCTAAGTTCTCCTATTAACAGTGGAAGTAACATTGTAGTAACCTCCGCAGCTTTCTAGGTTGTTATAAAAACCACATAAAACAACAAAACATTGGTACATTTTCCATTTATTAATGTGATCTAAATGTAAGTGACGTACTGTTTTATTTTTTACGTTCCGTTTCATCGAATTGGCACGACATTTTGCATCACGAATGCACTGGGATATATACTGGGAGTTTGGGACAGATTTGGTTGTCAATAGCCCATTTTAACGCTTCGTTTTCATTTTTTAACTGATTTGAGGTTAGAAACATTTTTATTTTATTAATTTCTCGAAAAATACGCATTACCTTTTTATAAAAGTGGTAGCGATATAATCCCACCGAACCCCTACCAGCTTTAACCTCTTTTACCCCCATACAATTGCCGCCAAAATGTCAAATGTACTCGTATGAACTTTTATAGATAGACAAGTACAACGCAATGTACGATGAAGTCGAAGCCTTGCCTAAAAGCTCTCTTGTCAACGGTTGGTTGAACTTAGACCTGAAGCGGCTAAACCAAGCCATCATGAATATCATATGCAAATGGAGCAACCTCTATAAAGAGAATTTGAAACAACATGTGGTTAAAAGGTGAGTTCTAATAAGTATTTGCGTTCAATAGTAGCCCGGGGAAGTTACGTTGAATTTTAGGCTAACTTTGCATTCATTTAGAACGTGTACGATTTTTTAAAGAAAACATCTACTTTCTATTTTACGTGGTAGAAAAACATATTAACAGATATGTTTGTATGGAGTGTTTGTCGAAGAGATTAGGTATTACAAGTAGGTTAAAAAAAAAACATTTTCGTGCACCAATTACGATTTTTTAAAATTGTATTTAATGTGTTTAATTTTCTTGTAATTAAGTAAGATAAAGCCTAAAGTTGAACTAAATTTAACTCTGTTACATATTTGCCTGAACTTCTATTGCAAAATAGTAGTTTATGAAACTGTTGCATAATGAGGGGTATTAAAATACGAGTGTAATAGTATCACACGAGTGTTTTAATACCTAGTTATGTGCTATTTCATACACTACTTTATCTACTCTCATACATTGGGATTAAACGTACCTAATAAAAGATCAAAGTTAAAGAATCAAGAATAAAATATCCCACGAAATTCAGTACAACTTTACGTATGAATAGCGCCTGTATCTAGCACATCACAGCGCATGCGCTAGAGCGGTGCTGCCGTCCCCCGCTAACGTTCCATTACAAAAGTTGATGGAAACTCATTGGTGATATTAACTTCTTGGATTTGCCCTATAACGTAATAGAAATTTTTTTTTTTAACATTATTTTGTTAAAGAAAAAATGTTATAATATGATTATATTTTTAAATTTCGGTATTGTGTTTATAAAGTATGTTCATATAAACTCGTTTTGAAGTTTATAATTCGAATATTACGATAAAAGAATAGATATTTTTTTTAAATAATATCTTTCGCTAGTACAATAGTATGTTACATTTTGTTGAATAGCATAATCAAATATTTAACTAGGTACTTTAGGCCGATTTTTCAATCCTCAGATAAAGAATCGAATAGCGTTTATTCCATTGATAGCGTGATTCTGGATTTTTCAACAGTCAGATAGTCAGTATCGGACGGTTAAAGCCCATATCTGAGGAATAAAGTTAACTGTCCCTTCAAGCCTCAGTTAGTACATTATTCTTACGAATAATTAATGTTTTGCCATTTTGTTTTGGTTGGGGTTTTAATGTGCTTTGCCTCTGCGTGTTTTCGTGCACTTGTATTGATGGAATAATTTATGTTTTTGATTCAATTGACGATAGTTTTTTTCAATTTCTTCAAATATCACTTTACTTACATTTTCGGGGCGACATTATTTTAACAATTTAAAACCACTAGGCTCAGCTTTTAGTACCAATTCGAAAACACCGATGACACACAGAAAATTTGTTTGTAACTAAACCTTTTTAAACACATACTCACTTCTATCAAGATACCTGCAAAAAAACAAAAAAAAAGGTCGCCTCTATTGCTGACCATCTGTAGATATAAACAAAAGAAGAAATTTCGTCAAAATGTCAAACATACGTTTTGTTTCTATTCTTGTCTAACACGTTGAATACTGTATCTGTGCATCTCGCTTGCACATCATAGTGTGAAGTTAGTTAACAAAGGCCACAGATTGAAAAATTTAAAATATTTATTCGCCTGCTAAATAGCCAGATAATTTTAAACGCTAGAACTATTCAACGATTTAACTGAGGATTGAAAAATCGGCCCTTGTTATTTTTATGTAAATTTCCGTGGAGGTAAATGTTTAATTCTGAAATAATATATTAGTTTTTAACCAATTTACATACTTAATAGATATAACCAAAATTTTCCTATTAAACTATTTTGCCTCAATTTTTATTCACAAAAATCCTTTTTTTTTTACCTTCGGTCCTGGAAAATGTTTAATTTTTTTATATTATTTGAAGAGCTAAGTTCAAAAACACGATTCAAGAAACAAATCGCTGTTAGGATTTAATGCAGGGTTCAAACCTGATTTCCCAGGCCTAATACTTCTGATTTTAAATTACTATGAGAACCTCATGTATTAAGTGAAGTTGCTTATTGTATTTGTATAATATAGGTATATTTTTCGACTTTATAACGACGATGACGATGACGAGCTGCTGTCGGCAATTTCTACTTAAACCCACCGCTTGAATTTTATAGCTTGGATGATCTGGAGGAATTCATAGCTTATGCTTCCAAAGCGTTGGCAGTGGACCTAGGTGATGATGACTACGAAGGTCTGCTGAAGGTGATGGGAGTTCTGAACGAGGTTAAGGCTAAGATTGACGCCGACACGGACCATATGTTTGAACCACTTAGAGATATCATAGACGTGCTCAAGGAGTACGGCGTTGACTTCACCGAGGAAACCTATGAACAGGTATGACATCAATTTACTGCTACTTCGTATATGTTTTTAGTTTTGGATAAAATCGTGAAATAAAATGTAGGGTGAAACGGTGTCACCATGCCGAGGAAGCATCCAATCAGTGCTATATCAAAAATTATCCATCATCAGATTTAACAATTACTTAACAAAATATCTTCAATTACTCAATTCCAATACTGAAACTCTGTGTGCTTCACGATTATGCTAAGAAAGTGGTCAGATGAAGGAACATATTAATACCTCATTGGGTTTTTTTTAAACTTTAATGCTTACGGGATACCAGGGTGAGAAGGAACATCAGTACTCTGTACACACATTGGTAAGCAAATTATCTAAACATTCTGGACAAAATAAAATAATTAGAATTTATATTACGTATTTGGCACCGAAACCTAGTTCACCACTTTCACAACCCAAAAACAGCTTTACTATAACTAAATTTTTTAAACTGCTTGAACTTTTTTAAACTTAAATCTTTATTTTCCATACTCGGAAAGTTCGTGGTTTAGGTGTTTGTTTGAGCCGAGTAGCGGGTGGAAGACGCTGCTCCCTATCTGGGCAGGAAAAACTCATAGTAACTGCATCCATCGGTAGGGCGGAAATGAATTTGAAAAATGAACGAAATTTGGTTATGAAAATATTTTATGAGTGTATAAACAACCAGTGTGAATTAAAAAAAAATCCTAATAAGCGGGACGGCCCGCGGTGGGGACGCAGTATGTTCCATACTTAAAGTTTTAAAAAGACTATACAATATATTAAAAAAAAACCTGTCCGAGCCGCAAGAGCACATAGGTACTGCAATAACATTACCAAAAAGTATTATTACTTATTATTGAAAATAAAATAGTTATTGCTATTTAAAATTCAGATTTTTTGTACCAAAATTACCACAAATCCATGGAGGGTTATAACTTGTAGACACCAGCTACACGTCGGCCGCCCGCGCCCCATGTACTAAACCAGTAATAATCCCTATTGAAAAGAAAAGGGCTGATTATTTCTTTCTTTTTTCCTGAAAATTACCACATAAATAGATACTCAGTAAGATACCTAACAACATCCTCACCGATCGGACAGGGTTTTTTTTTACATATTGTATAATTTGGCCAGATAACTCTGTAAGCTGTACCGAAATTCAAAATTTCGTTTTTATAAACTAATAATTTATTAAAAATGAGTTCAATCTGTTCTGAAATATTGACTCCAGATTCGGTTAAAGACAAAACAGTAATCGAAAATCACACACACAACACAATTTTTTACTTTCCTTTTATTCGAAATGAAAAGTAGAGTGTTTAACACGGGTGAAAGTTATCAATCACTACCCGGTCTACTCGTATGGGAATTGATTCCTTTCGACCCTTATAATAACAACTCTTCTCTTCTTCAACCAATGATTGTTTAGCTGGACGTGTTGCCTGAGAAATGGCGCAACTTGGTGAAGCAAGCGACCGTGGTGAAGAACACTGTGGCGCCTCTGCAGGCTGCGCAGGCAGCACTCATCGCAAAGCGGGTGGCGCTCATCAACCTGCGGCTCTGCATGTACAGGGAACAGTTTAAGAACAAGGAGGTAATGTAGACTATTACAATTCTCGTTAGTTTTAACGTAGATGCGTACACACGACTACATATTAAGCTATAAATTTCCAGTACACGCTGACCTCTCATTGTACGGAAATCCTATACGATGGGAAATCAGCTTATACTGGAAATGTATAGCTTGATATGTTGCCGTGTGTACCAAAAGCGGCCTTCAAGTGCCGTGAAGACAGCTCTTTAAGTGACATGGAGGGAAAGAGCCCTAACAGAAGAACTGCTGTACACGTTTCCCTTAAAAACCGAAGCAATTGTCAACTCGGGGTCATTGACATTACGTATGTTACTGAAAATGACGAATACTAGAGCCTTACATCACATCTTTCCATTTCCTAATAGGAAGCTCATCAAGTCAACAATTACCTGCCCCACAATAATGTTACTACGTTTTTTAATTTTATTTAGTCATCCCTTGTGCACACTGCTTTACTAATAAATGTGCTAGGTTTTCTGTCACTCTCGAACAACATACCCGCCGCCAAATAAAATGAAACAAATACACGAGGTACCACCACCCTCACATTTTCCGCCCCTCACTAAGTCCACTCAGACACGGAAGAGTTCGTGAAAGCGTAGTCTGCAGTTCTTGTTGGTTATGCTATCCTAGTACTTTATACAAGAATGCTGAAAACTTCCGCAACAATGACGTCATTGGTGACGTCACTTACCGACTGAGGGTAGCGTTCCGAAAATGTACTATGCCCTCTTAATCTTCTTCTATCCTGGTGATTTGTTATTTGAATAATAACTACATAGCCTTACCCGGCCAGGCTTCGCACGGGTAGCACTAAGTACTTATCTACTGCGCACCTACCTATCTACCTACTTACCTACCTACCTCCCTACCTGCTTATCGAAATAGGTACTATCGTGAATTCATGCAAGCCTAGTATTTTTTGTTAGTTAGGATTATGGCAACGACAGCTAGGAACAGTTTGTATGGGAAAATAAAATTATTGTTTTTACTATTTTCCTTGCAATTTTTCCATATTTTCTCACCATTTAAACTAACCCTGGACTGCCACAAATATTTCAAAACCAAAATTAGCCAAATGGGTCGAGTTTTAGCGAGACTAACGAACAGCAATTCATTTTTATATATACACCGTGGCATTTTAATCGTCTCGTCGTAAAAGTAATTATGAATGAAAATTTAAATTCGCTAGAAATTCCGTGTCTAATTTATGGGCTTTATTTTATGTAGGTTTTACAAAAACTACAATATTTTAGTATTCTATAAGAAAGTAACTTGAGTGTAATGAAACTGGAGGAGTAGAACGTCTTTGTTTAGAAACGTCGATTTGGCTAGTGTTATATCTAGAAAAACTCTTACGTCTTATTTTTATCTCCTAAACTTTAGAACCTAAAAACTAACCAAATTCTACCAATTAGCTCCTTAGTAGCGGGGCTAGGCCCCGCGCTACCTTTTTTCGGCACTTGTGCATAAGGCCGCGCGCACTTTGGACGCGTTTTCGTACGAATATCACTCGTGCGAACACGAACGAACACGCACGAAAGTTTTTTTTTTAACTAGGGTGTCTCGCAGGTAACCTCTAAGGTCGTGGCTTCTTAATCGGGCTTTCCTGTGGGTGCCTTAAACTTCTACACTTATAGCCTCCAGCCCCCTGGCTGGAGGCTATAAGTGCGCCTGGCTGTGCGAGGCGGCGATATCACCGGAACACTACCTACTTGACGGAGAAAAACGTATTCTGTGTGCGCACTCAATTCCTCGGACGACCACGATCGTACGCTTACGTACGATACAAATTCGTGTTCAAAGAACGCGCGGCCTTACACTACACACAATTATGCGACCCGCCTTCGGGAGTTACAATATTAGTACCATTTGTACTTAGCTTGCGATTTGCTCATTGTCACGCTCTTTCATTGGTCAAACCGATCAGTCTGGCCCATTTGTTTCATCGTCTACCCCTTTTAGATCGGAGTGTGTGTACACGTACCGTAATGGAGCGAGGGGTGCACCGTGTCTGTAATCGTGCAGCTTTTCGCAGGTTTCCCCGCCACCCCTTCGTGTTACTGGCAGCTTAGTACTTTTGAACGGAGTGCTGAAGACTTTCACCGTTATTGTCGTGCAACGGGGTGTACGTTTTTTAGTACGCGCATTCCGTACCAACTCAATGAAATTGCCAACGAGTATAAATTGCTAAGGGCCTATTTCACGATGTACGAATAGGCACTACTTATCAAATAAATAAAAAAATGGAACAGAATTTGTAGGATATTATCGGCCAAGTAAGTTAACGAGAACCTAATCGTAGGTAGTCTTGGTGTCTATAACACTGGTGAAGCCTTACGAGCACTTCCCCTCTGTAAAAGTATTTATAAAAACTACTTTCAAATCGATTCTAACGCACTTCGTAAATTGTTTTAAAGGCGAGCGGAGCTCAGTGAAAATGCCTAGCTGTGCTGTTAAATTCTGTAAAAAGTATACGTAAAACTTACGTAAAGAACTGAATAACCTTCTATTTTTTTATAATATTTAGTCATATTTTTATTGAAATTCAAAATCCTAACCTCATAATACATTTAGATTGTTCATTCGATTCAACCATGATTCAAAATAAAACATGGCATGAATCGAGTATTTTCCTCACATTGCTTCTGTGACGTCACCGAGTCTCATTACATCTCGTTTTTATGTCCATAAAGATCAAAATCCTTTTCTTGTGCATTACGATAATATACGTCAAATCAGCAAAATTTACATGCACTTGACATGCGATTTTGTCCTTTAGTAAAAATTATAGCGAGACTACCGTATAGTCTCGCTATAATTTTTACTGACTAACTTTTTTTAAGCTTTTCTACTAACTGTCACGAAACTTAAAAATGTCAAAGTCGTTAAACGTCATAGAACTGTCATAGCTGCCCTAAAAATATGGTAACCTTATTAAAAATCTTCCCAAACAATCATTTTCGTACGGCTGTACTCTTCTTCAAATTAATTTGTTTGTATTTTTATGAGAATCTCCTTTTTTTCTATTTATCTATGTAGTGTACATAGTAGTAGCCCAAAATCAAACATGTCTTTTAGTTACTTTTATTTGATTGTAGTTATTTTCACTTCTTATTAAAATTTAACTATTTTATGCAACAGCTGTTTTATTACATGGATTCAAGCAAAATTCCGAATGAATATCCATATCGATAAAAAAAAAATGGAACGAAAAATGGTTCCAGGCGAGCGGCTACCGCGTCCCCCGCCAAAAGTGACTTTTTTTTTTACTTTTTTGTTCGAAATAATGCGCATAATCTGCAGTGTTATATACTTGTAGACCTGTGGTGACACAGGCCCTTAGTGTTATTAATTGTAGTCTGGCTGAAAGAAAACACTGCGTGTGGCATTTTAATTCTGAATAAACACATACGTCCAAAAAATATAATTATAATCAAGAATCAGTCTAAATAATCATCAAAATAGCTCTCTAAATTTTATTTGAAGGAAATATTATTATGTATATTTCGTGAAATTATGACCTAACATGATACAAATGCGATTTTTTGTTTGTTTTTAAGCTTTCACGCTAAAACGGCTGAATGGATTTCGATAAAATTTGACACATGGGTAGACCATGACCTGGGTTAGGGCATAGGATACTTTTTATCTCGGTAGTACGTTGCATGCATAGGTACAAGAATTACGAAACGTGCACAATTTCTGAGCCTAACAAAAACCTAACAAAAAGTAGGTAGGTAGGTACTGGGCTTGCACTCACGATAGTATTTCAATAATTAATATTATGTGTCCTAATAGGATTTGGATAAAATTTGGCACACAGAAGTTTGTAACCTGGATCCTATGTGTTACATAGGATACTTCTTCTTACGTTAGTACGTTTCCGAGGGATAATTTTCGGCCTCCACGCGGGCGAAGTCACGGGCAAAAGCTAGTATCTAATATTTTGATATTTTTTGTAGATGTTCTTTGAGGCATGCAAAGAACCATACAGGAGCGTAGACAAGGTCCACCTGGAGCTTTTAGATTTCGAAGAGATAGTGGAGGGACTGAAGACGTCTAGTGGCCTGTTCGACATCCAGCCTCCAGATGAGAAGAACCTGAAACAATGCAGGCGGGAACTCAAACTTGCTAAGGTAACCCTCCAAGATAACTCGTAGCGGAAAAACTAAAACCTGCTTGATGACTTTGTATTGTTTGACTAACATTGCTTTTCGAAATTCATTGCAGACAAAGTTGAGTAGCAGTCACGCAACATTGTTTTCCGCAATATCAAATGTTGCCGGCAACAATATTGTTCGTTCTTTTCTTTTTATGTATAGGGAACTTCAGCACGTTTCCAGCAACACTGCAACATTCAATGTTGCAAGCAACATATTTTTCACAACGCAAAAACATGTTGCAGAAGCAAAATTTTGTTTCCCAATGAACACGCAGCTTAAAATTTTTCATAACAGCAATTGTGGGACTATTACTACTTGGTGATGGGTACTATCGAGTTCTGGAAGAAGTCCCCATGGAAGAAGATTGACGCCGATGGCATGGACCAGGAGTGTAAGCGGTTTACCAAAGATCTGCGACAGCTGGACAAGGAAATGAGAACATGGTAAGCTTAATGATTGTCATGTTTGTCATAAAAGTACAATGTATCTTCAATAAGTACATGGATAAAGAAACAAAAAAATCCATGCAAGGATTTTAACTATTCTACAATACGCCGTTTATCAGCGTGTATCAGAAAGCTGTGGTCAAAATAAAGGATTTGGTATAGAACAAACTGAACGATGTTCAGATTCATGGTGTGTACCAGTATAAACCCTCTTGATTTTGACCATACCTTTCTAATACCTGCTGTATACGACTTGGTCCTTTACCAAGTTGTATACAGCATGTATTACGCGAATACCGTTAGATGCGAGAGGAGCAGGATCGATCGTTGTGGCAGTGCTTAGGGAAGGCTAGCGTCCTGTATGTAACAGCAACGTCGCCGTCGCCTGAAATGATGTCAATGATCCACATATACAGTATATTTTTATCACAGGGAACCCTTCTTAGCAATAGAATCAACAATAAAGAACTTGATGACGTCATTAAGGGCCGTCACTGATCTACAGAATCCAGCTATCAAGGATAGGCATTGGTTAGAACTTATGATGGCCACTAAGGTAAAGTGCGAAAAACTTACATAAGCATGTTGTTTATTTTGTTATGTAAATATTTAAATATATGTTTTTATTTTATTTAGAAAGCGGTTCACTCGCACGTCATGAACATCAACACAAAGCATTCTCATGTCTCATCGTTCTCAAATAATAATATATTTAGTACAACTTTAGACGAAATTATAAATGACTTCAAATCATTAGATGAATTCGCTATTGGTGTAGATGTAGAAAATAATAGTAATACAATTCAGAATGGAATTAAAGCAGATCATGACAAATATCTACAAATGCAAGACTACAGAAGAACTAAGTTACAAGAAGGAAGTAAAATAAATACGTTTAGATTGAATAGATCGTACTCAATGAAAGAAATGAAACGGAAGGGTTTCCAACTGAAGTCTGACACAAATTCGTCGCAGCAGAAATTCCTACATCATCCAATAATATTATCAGAATACATTATTTAGATTATGTAGACACAATATAATTTATATACATTAGATAAGTTTATAGAGTATTTAGATTGGTTACACGGATAATAATAAGGTAGGAACTTTACTGATGATTTTAATTGTAGTAGCACCATGCTATAATACTTACCTACAGGCAGGGCCGGATTTAAGGCAGGGCAACAGGGGCCATGGCCCCGGGCCTCCACAATTTTTTTTTTTTTTTTTTTTAAGTTTAGTTGGTCCAATACGCCAAATTCACCGTTTTGTATAAAAACGATTAACAAAAATATCAATATAAGGAAATCTATTAGCAAATACTCGAAAATTCAAAGCTACATTTCCAAATATTGAAATTACGTTGAAAATGTACTTGGTGTTGATGACGTCGAACTGCACTGGAGAATGCTCATTTTCGAATATGAAATTATAAAAAATAGACTTCAGACTACAATGACACAGAACCGCCTATGACAGTTATCTCTACTTAATATTGACTAGTGATTTACTCCGAGAACTTTATTTCACCGAAATCATCAAAGATTTTTCGACGAAAAAAGCTCGCAAAGTTCCATTCGCCTAACATTTTTCTTTTTTTCTTTTGTATATTTTTTGTACCTATTATGTATAAATTATTGAAAACTATGTTTTTTTTTTCGTCTGCTCCAAAAACAAAATCGGTGCCTCCATTTCTTGGTTGCCCCAGGGCCTCCACACCTTTAAATCCGGCCCTGCCTACAGGTACGACACAACTTAGATGTAGGATCGACAAAATTCGTAAAACCGATCACCATGCGAACTGAGTGCACCTTCAAAATCACCAATATTTATTATTGCTCTAAGTGAAAATGATCTTTACGCAAACGCAATAACTTGCATAGTTATATAACCAAATACATTCGTAAAATTGTAATGAATGAAAGCAAAATGGTACATCTAAGTTGTGTCATACTGTACGTACTTATGAGCGTCTATTCTGAAAGTGGGCAACGTGGCAAATAGATGTCAAATATTTCGCTCTTTTGATTAATTTGGCAATATCACTGTATGGAAATATAAAATGTGGCTAACTAGCGAACTAGAATAATTGCAATCAAATTCAGTGTTATAACACTGAATTTGATGTTGTAACCGTTTTAGGTGTAAACAAGGCACTTGCAAAGTCTGCAAATACTTTTTTTACATCTCCTTCAACTAAATATTCGGTGTTACGATATTATTTCACTAGTGTGTAAATGTGGCTTCATTTCATATTTCCATATAGTAATATTGCCAAATTAATTAAAACAGGTAAATATGTATTTGACAGCTATTTGCGACGATGCCCGCTTTTAGGTTAAGCGTTCTTAAAGGTTGTCACACACTCAAACTAATATAATATTTTCAATAAAACATTTCATTAACCGCTTTCAAGCAACCAGACTGAATAAATAAAAGAGGGTTCCTAATTCAATTAGTATTATTATATTAATTAACATTAATGTTTTGCTTTAAATAGAGAATATCCCTCGCAACTTTGTAACTTGGCGATTTAGTAAGTAGATACAATTATTAAACTGAGATTTTCTTCAGGTTAAGTTCCACATCGATGACGACACGACACTGGCGGACTTGCTTGCACTAAACCTCCATAAGTATGAAGAAGAAGTTAAAACTATTGTTGATAAATCTGTCAAAGAAGCAGCTATGGAGAAAACTCTCAAGTATGTCCATTAATTTTAACAGGCATCCGTTATTTTATACCCGTCATAGAGTTTCTTCCCTTAAAATAATTCAGAATTTTGGAAAAGAATATTTTAATTTAAGTAAATACCTAAAAAAAATTGATTCGGTTAACTGCAGCTTGAACTAAGGATTGTCGTCTGTAAGTATCTTTGCTTTGTTTTTATTATTTGAAATATATTCTTTTTAGGGAATTGGAGGCAACCTGGGCTGTTATGGAGTTAGATTACGGTATACATGATAGAACTGGAATTAAAATACCAAAAGCTAGTGAGGAACTTGTAGAGACGTTAGAAGATAACCAGGTGATGATAAAAATAACACTCACATGCAGCACTCCAATAACATACTATTTCATTGTATTAAAAGTATAATGATATAGAAGAATTTTAACTCAACTTCGCACGGGCGTTTTTTTCCCGCGGCGATATTTTTTCGTGCACTGGATTTAAAACGCTCTGCTAAGCGCCGAGAGCTGAAAATTTTTTCAACGCGATGGGACGAGAGTGCGCCCTAGCGCGTTGGATTCTCAACGCTCGGCTCAACACCGACAGTTGAAAGTGAAGTGCTTGTGAACGTGGGCTAAGGCTCGTTTGCACCACAGATCACTAAATACGGTTAACACTAATCGAATTTAAAACATCGTTATATTTCTGATAATTAATAGAAGATGACTTAGACATAATTGTTAGTGATTGGTTGTGCAAGCGACAGTTAGTATGTTTTTAAAAAGTAAATAGAATACTGACATTCTTAAAATTATGAATTTTAAAGTACTAACTAATAATTTAGCGTGGTTTTCATGTGACTATAGAATCAAGTACAAAATATGATGTCATCCAAGTTCATTGGCTTCTTTGAAATGGAGGTGACAGAATGGCAGAAGAAATTAGGCACTGCCGATGCCGTGATCGCACTATGGTTCGAAGTGCAACGTAAATGGCAGTACCTGGAAAGTATTTTTGTTGGATCCGACGATATTCGCTCGCAACTACCTGAGGATTCAAAGAGGTTTGATCATATAGACCAAAAATTTAAGGTACGTTAGTGACCTTTCATACGCCTTTTAGCATAATTTCTTCAAATAAAGTTATTCATGATAGCAATAATTTCTTGTAGGAAATGCTGAAAGATATCGGAACGACTCCAAACGTGATAGAAGCCACTAACAAACCGCATCTGCTAGAGAACCTCGAGGAACTGATGTCTGATCTGAATCTGTGCGAGAAGGCGTTAAACAATTATCTCGAGACGAAGCGGCTGGCTTATCCTCGCTTTTACTTTGTGTCTTCTGCAGATTTACTTGGTAACAATAAATAAACGCTGTTCATTCATCAACATCAGACTAAAGCAGTCTACTACTAGACATAGGTCTCTCTGACGAGCATTGAACATAATATTGAGCACTAAAAGTCATTATATCCGATCTTCGTCGCGAATTTGTTCGCGGCGTATCACGAAGATCGTGACACCACATCCATCGAGTCCATCAATCGAGTCTACGGATTTAATCATTACTTGTATAATATGGCCAGTTAAACCGACTTCGAACCTAGAGTAGTTCCTAGATTGACTCATTTCATAGTACGCTGAGTGACTAACTACTTTAAGATTTCATAAAAACGAATTTGAAAATCTGTCAAAACTTTTCCCTGATATAAATAACGTAATGGTTGTCAGATATCCTGTCGAACGGCAACAATCCGCCAGCGGTTTCGCGGCACTTGACCAAGTTGTACGACAGTATAGCGAAACTCGTGTTCCCCAACGCGACCAGCAAGCAAGCCATCGAGATGATATCCAAGGAGAACGAAGAACATGTGCCTTTTAAAGCACCCTGTTGCGACTGTTCTGGAAAGGTTCCCATTTAATTATCTCGTCCATTTCATCTTAAAATTATATTTACTTTAAAAATTATTGAACCGGTTGGTATGTATTTCAGTTAATGCATTATAAACTTAGGTGCATTTTATACACCCGTTTGCTTGTTTTTGTTGTTTATGTCATTACTTTTTCTTTAGTTGAGACTTTCCTTAACCCATTTTTCGTATTTACATGACATGTTCACGTTACGTCCTCTTTGTAAAAACTTCTCCCTCAGTATGTAACATTGTGTGCCAGGTGGAAACTTGGTTGAACCGAGTGACAGACTGCATGCGGTACACTCTTCGTGATATCTTCGAGCACTCCGTTAAGTCGTACGAGGACAAGGTGCGAGAAGAGTGGGTGTTTGACTGGCCCGCGCAGCCTGCCCTCGTCGGCACCCAGATATGGTGGACCACCGAAACTAACCAGGCTTTTGAGAAACTTGAAGAAGGTACGTAACATTTCCGTGCACTTCATTTACAGTCAGTTGATAGAGAGAGTCCAACTTACCTAGTGGTTACTTGGTAAGGTGGATATTGTAATCGGTCTGTCGCAGGCAGATTGTATGATTCGTCATTTTACAAACAGCGCCCTCCGTTTACATAAACGCTGGCGTTTTTACAAAATCCTAAGGCAAAATGTAAATTGCCTAGTCACATGCCACAAAATTTGATGGACAATTCAAACGTCGCTTACAAAAATGCCGCGGCGAATTGGAGTTTTTACATAGTTATCTGTTTTTCACCTTAAGTGTAAAACGTAAGGTGTCCACGGAATCTGGTGCTCGGACGACTGCGGAATATTATTGGTACAAAATTGTCGAAAATCTTGAACTGCAAGAAAAAAATTACAATTTAACGCATTCGTTTTTGATAGTTTATTATCTAACGGATATAATACATAATACAAAATGCGGCGCAGGTCTTATGCACGCGCCAAATCACCGATAGCCTATAGCAAAAGTATCATGTAGGTACCTGTTATGGACCGTAATTCCTCAAATGTTTATTAAATACCAATTAGAAACTTATAGGTTACGAGGCTGCATTGAAAGATTACCAGAAGAAACAAATCTCCCAGTTAAGCTCGTTGATAATGTTGCTACTGGGCGACCTGACAGTCAACGACCGACAAAAGATTATGACCATCTGTACTATCGACGTACACTCTAGGGATGTGGTCGCCAAGCTCATCACCGCTAAGGTGGAAACTTCTAATGCTTTCCAGTGGCAGAGCCAGCTGAGGTACTTGTCGTTATTATTTTATACATGTCGTTTGGATTTTCGAGTAGTAATAAAATGTGTCTTGGATGTTTATGACCATGATAAAATCAATGTGATTACCTTGAGATACCTCTGAGATTGTAAGTTAGAAAATGTAGTATTCGCCTTTAATAGGGATGTAACCTATTCTTTTTTGTCTGTCAGGTAAATTATTAAAAAATATTGGATACGTAGTTTTTCTTTTTTTACGTAATCAAAAGATTACGGCTATACATTTTGAGTTAAAATGTGGCATGACGTCACACCACGGTAGATTTTTTACTGAGTTGTGACGTAGCGAGCCCCCACTCCTCAACATTAATGCGTTTTATCTAAACCATTTTTTATTAACGTGTTAAAGCAAAACATACGTGTCTAATATTTTTTATTATTATCTGATTGTCGGACTAAATAGTTTTTTATTCCCCAGTCAACATCCCTATTATTATCCACTGGTCACACATACCTAAACCGTTGTTGTTATCTATCATTTCATATTTTATAAAAGTCGGTCGCACACTTTTTCAGGCATCGCTGGGATGTCAAAGTGAACAATTGCTTCGCGAATATATGTGACGCGCAGTTTACGTATGATTACGAGTACCTTGGAAACACTCCTCGGCTTGTTATCACGCCACTGACTGATCGCTGTTATATCACATTGACACAGGTAATAAACACTTTAGATAGGTACTGCCCTAAGGTTCCTGTAGATGAAGCTGGGGCCGCACCGGGCGCCGGTTCGCATGTTTGTGTATACGAATGAATATAGTTAATAATTGATTGGAGGTGGAAATCCATTATAAAATACAATAGACGACGTACATTTAGCACCCTAATACGCGTAACTGTTCTTAAAGAGTCATAAAGAACCCTGTAGGAAATCGACATGTGTTTCACCGCTCAACCAGGCATCCTCAGGATGGCGATTGACTTGTTGCGAACCCGGACCCGACGTGTAGACACTTTAAGCATCGAGAGCAGTGTGAGCCACTTCCATTTCCACTTCTTATCGCGCTGATAACGATCCTAGCCGAGGTGGGCGGGGTTGTAATCCTATATAAGTGGTGTTGGCGAGCGAAGTGGCTCTACACCGACACACGTTCCGACCTCGCTGCAGAGGTCCGCGACCGCGTCCCTCCCGAGTAAATGATACTCCCCCCGACCCTTGCTCGTCGATGCGCCAGCCCGCGTCGAAGCTGAGCCCGTAGTCTTAAATTCCCCGAATAATAATAATAATAATAATCGTATGTTTGATCCAGCCTGTCCCATCTTGCTGTCCTCCCCCCAGCGACGCCCTAAGCCGAGGTCCGTACCCCACAGGGGGTGCCCTTAGCGATCGTTCGTCTAATTTTAATTAGTATAGTTTATGCCCCTGGCTGGAGGTTTTAAGTGTAGAAACTTAAGGCAACCACAGGAAAGTCCGGTTAAGCAGCTACGACCTCCTCAGAGATCAACTGCGAGAGGCCAAATAGAAAAAAAAAAAAAAAAAAAAAAGTGGCTCACACTGCTCTCGACGCTTGACGTGTCAACACGTCTTTCGCTACCAACCCTCTGTATGTAGGTACATTGAAATATTTATCCGTAATTTGTTGCGTTCGGTTTCAGAGCCTTCATTTGGTAATGGGTGGAGCCCCCGCCGGGCCAGCTGGTACTGGAAAGACGGAAACCACGAAGGATTTGGGTAGAGCTCTGGGCATCATGGTCTATGTGTTCAACTGTTCTGAACAAATGGACTACAAGTCCTGTGGCAATATTTATAAAGGTTTTGTTTACATTACTTTATTTACATTTATTTGGATTGCCATCGTGATGAAAAAGCCGAAACAGTTTTTTAAAGTGTGTCTTTCAACTCACTGGCGAACGATCAAAAGAAAAACTGAAACTGTAGCGAGACAGTGCTTACCCAAACCGTTCGTTCCACCTACTGAAGATCTCCCACCTGGACGTGAGTTGGCTTGGGGAACCTAGAAGTCTTTAAACAGAGTCCGGACACAGATTGGCCGATGCAAGGAAAATCAGGTGGAGATTCATAGACGACTCCGCCTTGGAGTGTAAATGTGGTACTGTTCCACAAACAATGGGACATCTAATGTCATGTCCTGCGTGTCCTGTCAGCTGCAAGTTACAGGAACTGATGGACGCTAGTGTTGGCGCCAAACACGTTCACTATTTAGATTGGCATCGACACACTAAGAAGATTACATTTATTATTATGATAAGCGTAATATTTCATGATTATGATAATCCTCTCGCCATATCCCAATTTATTTGGGATCGGTGACGTAGCACTCCTTATTTTCTTCCACAAATCTCCATATTGACTGTTTCTAACTGCCACATTTTCAAAATAGACGATCTAAATTGTAACTTCTTGGGTTTTAATGAAGGTCTTTGTCAAACTGGCGCATGGGGCTGTTTCGACGAGTTCAACCGAATCTCAGTAGAGGTGTTGTCTGTGGTGTCAGTGCAAGTGAAGAGTGTACTGGATGCCATTAAAGCTAAGAAAAAGAAGTTCGACTTCATGGGTGAATTCATCATTCTAATACCCAGCATTGGTATGTTCATTACGATGAACCCCGGTTATGCGGGTAGGACCGAGTTGCCAGAGAACTTGAAAGCACTTTTCAGGTGAGTTTGGGCAAAGCCTTTTGTCGTAATTTAGAAAATAAACACTATTCTAGTTAGAACATGTTTAGGGTTGCGTACCTAAAGGATGAAAGCGGGACCCTATCAGTAAGCCTGGGTCGTCTGTCTGTCCAACCGCACGAATTTTTTAACCCTAAAAAGTAGACATTTTAATTATTTACAGTATACGAGTTAGACATATTAATAACGTGATCTAAGAAAATTAAAAAGAAGATATAGTTCTCATAACCCTCCAAGCAGACACAAAAAAATGTCGAAAATCGGTAACGAAAAAAAAAATTGAATTTCTTTATTTTATTGTATACACAGTAAAATACATAGAGATACGACATAATAATAATTGTACAAATAGTATTTATAATATAAATTAGAGTACTTACAAAGGTACTGCTTAATTCTTAAGAAATTTCTTCCAGGGGACCTGCGAAATGAGAAAGACATGTAGACAAAGGTGTGTGAGACCAAAAAGAGAAAATTATGAATTTGCGAAGTCTTATACTAAAAAATATCAATATATACCTACACGTATAACGCAATAAATTAACATATACCTAAATAAATATATGAAGCTTGAATATATAAACATACATACCTATTATTCTACATTATTATTGCATTATTTTATTAATATTATTGATTTCTAAATTACTTAATTAGTGTACCTAATAAAGAGTATTCTATCTATATATCTACCGTTTCTTCCTTACTTAATATAAAACGATTGCTAATTGTAATTTCCACTATGAAACAGGCCATGCGCCATGGTAGTACCGGATTTCGAGTTGATCTGCGAGATCATGTTGGTGGCCGAAGGGTTCCAGGACGCTCGCCTGCTAGCACGCAAGTTCATTACTCTGTATACGCTGTGTCGTGAGCTGCTGTCTAAACAAGATCACTACGATTGGGGGCTAAGGGCCATCAAATCTGTGTTGGTGGTTGCCGGCTCTTTGAAGGTAAATTTGTCCAAAGAATTCAACCATATAAGCAGTAACAGCAGCTTAAATTATAAGTAGTAGGTACCCGAAGATGGTATAATGAATCCTCAGTCCTATACCTACGAGAGAAATAATCATCTTAATCAGTTATTTGATTGAATACATGGGAAGCCAGTATATTTGACCACATAAACATAAACCCTTTATCTTCTAGCGAAGTGACCGCCAAAGACCAGAGGACCAAGTGCTAATGAGAGCGCTGAGAGATTTTAACGTCCCTAAAATTGTAACAGATGATTTGCCTGTTTTTATGGGCTTGATTGGTGACCTATTCCCGGCACTTGATGTACCCAGAAAGCGAGACATGGATTTTGAAAAATGCTTGATAGACGGAGCTCACTCTATGAAACTTCAGCCAGAGCCTGGTTTTATTTTAAAGGTAAATTAAAATTATTTGCACAGCTTTTTTCCCCCCGAAATTAGTGATCTTATTTTCAGTACTTAATGTTATAGTACCAGGTCGACCGAGCTCTGCTCTGGTGAAAATAGAGAATACTCATTTAATAGTATAGGAAAGTTCATACTAATTCCATGCTGCCATGTCATTATTCTAAGAAATCATTATTCTTGTTCTAAATTTTCGGCGACCGAGCTCTGCTCGTGTGAAAATACGGAGAAAACGATTTCCCAGATATGACACCTAGCTAGATCGATTTTTCACCCCCGTAAACCCCTATATAGTAACTTCCACCGAAATCGTTAGAGCCGTTTTCAAGAACGTGATTACAAATATATGTATACAAATATCGCTCCTTTAATACTATAGTGTTATATTTTAGATGGTGCAACTAGTGGAACTGTTTGCCGTGAGACACTCTGTCTTCATCAATGGATTTGCTGGGACTGGCAAATCAATGGTGTGGCAGTGTCTCAATAGGACTTACCAAATGTTGAAACTGAAGCCGTTTTACAATGACCTGGATCCTAAAGCCGTGACTAATAACGAATTATTCGGTATCATAAACCCCGCCACTCGAGAGTGGAAGGACGGCTTGTTTTCGACGATTATGCGCGATATGGCTAATATGCCCGGAGATGGTCCAAAGTGGATCGTACTTGATGGGGATATCGATCCTATGTGGATTGAAAGCTTGAACACTCTCATGGACGACAATAAAGTTGGTTACACCCTAGTAGTAATACATATTTGGGTTTTCTTACATTTATTTATTATACGTAATACACTT
This sequence comes from Agrochola lota, assembly GCA_947364205.1. Classification (NCBI taxonomy): domain Eukaryota; kingdom Metazoa; phylum Arthropoda; class Insecta; order Lepidoptera; family Noctuidae; genus Agrochola; species Agrochola lota. The sequence continues at coordinate 8,672,103 of OX376235.1, read as the reverse complement.
CATAGGTGCTGACTTTGGCCAGTAACGAACGAATTGCTTTGACTAAATCAATGCGATTGCTGTTTGAGATAGCTACCTTGAGGACAGCCACTCCTGCTACGGTGTCTCGAGCTGGTATTCTGTACATTAATCCACAAGATTTAGGATGGAATCCGTAAGTACTAGTAGACGTCCACGGAAGTACAAACCGTACTTCATGAGAGACGTCCATTACGATATCATGATTCGTGTAGGTGAATATATTCATAATACAGATCAATTCAAATACACATAATTTCATCCGTACCTACACAACAAAGATAATGATTTTAATTAACAGGTTTGTAGCATCATGGATAGAAACAACGAGAGACAACGATTCAGAGAAGGCTATGTTAACAGTAATGTTCGACAAGTACATACCGTCATTGCTAGAATCGTGTAAGAAGTACAAAAAAATCACTCCGCTTACAGAGCTGCAACAAATACAGCTCACCTGCTATCTGCTCGAGTGTTTTCTGAACAAGACCTTGCTGCCCAGTGACTGTCCTAAAGAATGGTGAGGAGACTAATCCAATATGCTATTCAATAATAATAATGTATTATTTACAACTTATTTATATAGACGAAGTTCAGTCTCATCTTTCGTTGCAGGTACAGAACCGTCTCTAACAAAGAGCTTGCTCACTTGCAGATATTATGGTGTTCTTATTTCAAACGCTTTTTTCAGGTATGAAACTTATTTCGTTTTCGCCGTGGTATGGGGCTTCGGTTCCAGTCTGTTCCAAGATCAGCTCGTTGACTGGCGTAATGAGTTCAGCAAATGGTTCTGCAACGAGTTCAAACAGATCAAGTTCCCTTCCACGGGGAATGTGTTCAGCTTCTTCATAGATCCTGAGACCAAAAAGTTCTTACCGTGGTCCGAAAAAGTGGAAGGCTTTGTATTGGATCCCGATATGCCACTTCAGGTAGGCATATACCCTGCTAGGGTTGCGGGTTTGTCCGAAAGGGATAACGCGGCCCCGGCACACAGGCAACGGAAGGAACACGGGTGGGTTTTAGTCAGTAAAAGTCTGACACACCCTCTCGCTCTGCCCAGAGCGGGAGAAGTCATTTGATGATTTCCCATCCAAAAAAAAAAAAAAAAAAAGGTAGGCATATACGGACTTTCTAAAGACAGTGTGGCGTATCGTATTGTGCATTTGTCAACACACCTTAGATTACGTGGCGTCGTTCTTTTTATAAGTTAGGTACAGTGGCGCCGTCGCCGACTTCGTGGGTGTTCGTGGCTTCCAACACTCAGGAGAAATAAATAGTGATCATAGACATCAAAACTAATCAGTCGATCTCTTTAATATCTAGTAATTAGAATATTACGTTGGTTAGGTACGTCATCGTCAACCCTTTAAAGCGGGGTGCTAAAATATTCGTTCGCTCTTTTATCTTGAACTGATTTCACTCTACGATTTTCAATATTCGTCACAACTTGCTATTAAAAGTTACTGGATATGAATTCCTTAAAAGAATTAAATTTGTGTATCCAACAAAAAGGGGTTCATTTCGAGCAACTAATTAGTGCTAGAGTTTGCGTTCAGGAGGTCTACTCCCTAAGTCCGTCAACGAAAAGACGGGCCCGTCCGAAGGTAGTCCGAAACGACGGCGTGTACCCTACTCCCTATTGATTTCGGATTCACGAGCTTCGAACGGAATCATAGACAATAATTGAGAGCGAATGATACATGACGATAGAGTTGCGCTATTTTACCGGTCGATCACCGGTTTACTTATTTTGTGGTTTTCAAGCTTAATAAACAAAAAAACCATATTGTTGTGTTAGAAAATGACCACATTTTTAACAAATTACTTTATATTTCGTTTTAGATAAACAATTGAATTATTTTTGCCATTTTAGTCCGGATGGCGGCTTTATCCTGTTGATACCTTTGCCTTTTTTCTTTTTGACGATTATTTTCATATGTCAATTGTCAAAGTTTTTTATTTTGGTTAGTTGGTAGGTACATAAATATTATCGAGAGTTTTCGTTAAAAAATAACATAATATCGTAAAATGGCCACAACCGCTCCACCAGCAACTCAAGCGCAAATTGAGGCACTCCTCAATTTTATGACTGACCATCACGAGTTGGCTCGCGGACTATTGAGGGGTGCCGATGGAAGAATACGGTCCAAACGGCTGTGGGAAAGCCTGTGCAACTCCCTTAATTCTATGGGAAGTTGCACAAACTCCGTGGAACAGTGGCAATGGGTGAGTTTACTACATTGCTTGTCTATATTAATATGATTTTTAAGGTCTTGTCATCAATAAAGTGAATACAATGATAATCAGTCATCCTCCAAATACATATCTATTGCAGGTCTTACGAGTATACTGGTTTTTATATAGTTTTTGAATATAATTAAAATTAACCAAATAACCAAAATTTTAGGTTTGGGCTGATAAAAAACATTTAGTCAAAAAAGCTGCTGGAGCTGCCAGACGGGATGCATGTGCTACAGGTGGAGGCCCATCGGTAGCACCAACCCTCTCCCAAGTGGAATTCACACACAAACCGAGGTAAGAGTGCCAGCTTTTCCCTCGGTAATAATAAAATGTATATATATATATATGATAATAAGTTTGTTTGAATGGTAAAATAGAAAAACAGGAATAATGTATTTGATTTTTTTATTGAAAATTATGTTGCATGGAGTCTTTCCGTGACTTTTTAAATAAATAGTAATAAATTACAGATACATAGTTATATATTTGTTGTATCCGTCAATGATATTCAGTTTTTGCTGTACAGGGACCACCTGCAACAAGAGCCAGCAGCCGTCTCACCCCCTCATACATCGGCTGCTACAACTGAAAATGCAGTCTCCCAGGAGCAACCCTTAGTGTCCGCTGAGGCACTGGACCTGGAGGTGCCAATGCGAAGTCAGCGAAGTAAGTATTATTGTTCAGTAGAAAAGAAATTACGTAAATCATGTTTCAGAAAAACTGACTAAAAAATATTTATTTTGTTTACAGCATTCAACCGTCGTTGTGCACGTGCTCGGCGACACCTCCCTGCCGACTCGTCAGCAAGAAGCCAAATATTGAGCTGGAAGAGCAGAGACTGCTAGTTGAAACCAGGAGAAATGAGGTGCTCGGTGAAATAAAGGTTGCCATTGTGGACCTTTGTAACTTGGTTAGGGAACACCTTACTAGAAATAGTTAAGTTGTAGAAGTCATGGGGAGAGGCCGTTGTCCAGCAGTGAGATGACGCAGGCTCAGTAACGTGTTTATATTCTAACGAATGGGATTGCAACTTGGTTCATAATGTTGCAGCATTTATTTCCCGAGCTTCTCATTTATTTTATTGCTTGGAGTCTCTGGTCTTTCAACTCAATGATTTACAGAATGAAAACTTGTGTGTTGATCCGATTGTATGATGTTGATTCTTAATTTGAGATTAGTCTAGGACAAAAGAAAATCTATGTGTTTGGTTGTAAATTTGATTTAGATTAGTAGGTATTTGGGACTGAAGTAGACAAGAGAAACTAAGTTCCTAACAATAATTTAAGACTACAATAGATAACTATAAGGATATCTTTGTTTTGGTTGTTAATTTTACTCAGATTTTAGGTATTTGAGACTGAAGTAGACAAGTAAGAGAACCTAAGTTCCTAGCCATAATTTAAGACTACAATAGATAAATATAAGAAAATCTGTTCTGATTGTAATAGTGTTGATTTTATTCAGATTTTATTGGTGCTAAATAAATAAAAAACATTTTGTTATAAAAAACAATGCTTTTATTGTGGAAATCTTTTTATATCACAATTTTCCAGCAGTCCCAACACCAATTGTTCTGTAAGCAAAATAAAAAAACGAACGAACTCAACGTCTAGAATATTCGCCAACCAAAAGTTTCGGCGCAAGTATAATCGGTGACGCCTCCGATCTTCCTGTAGTGCTTCTTCGAGCAGTTCGAGCATTAAAAAAGCAGACATAGTTTGGTAAATTTTTACAAAACTTTACTTTCGTCTACAGCACGACACCTATTTTGATGTCGTATCAACTGACATAACGCTCCGTCAAAACAAGTGTCAAATTCAACTTTTCGGACGGGCAAAAATACATCGGGAGTAGGGACAACTGTCAAATCGTGTCGTCGTTCATTCTTTGTTTGGGCTCCAAACTAACCGTATGTCCGTAGGTGATAGGGAGTAGGAAACGACCGTAACTAAGGCCGTAACTACGGACTTCGTGCTTAGGGAGTAGCCCCCCAGAAACGACCATGACGAGGCCCCGCCCCTTTAATGTCGCTTATTACCAAGATGAGATGTCAGATGTTACACATCATAAGCGACTACCTGTAAGGCTCGTTTTTTAGGGTTCCGTAGTAATGAATGAATGAATGAATGAATGAATATATTTATTTGCAAGAATATAGGTAGCTAACATAAGTTCTTAAGATCTATGGGTTTCACTATATTCGGCATTTCAGCCGTGCAAATATTCAGATTTTACATCTTGGTTATACTTATAGCATGCAGTACACATTTAGTAATTAGCAATAACATAAAAAATAATAATTTAATAATTTAAATTTACATTACAATGCAATTAATTAAATTAAAATTAAATACATACAATACTATTAAATTAAAACAATAATTTATATTAAAATAGCGATCAATAATAATGATGTCATGTCAATAAAAATATAGCAAGAATAATGAAAATGTTTCGATATTGTTTAAGTAATGTCAATATGTAGATGTCATAATAATTATAATAAATAAGTTTTACATTTTACACTCAAAATATTCATTGATGGAATAAAAACATCTCTCACACAACCAGATATATAGCTTTCTATTAAATTCCAAATCTGTAGCACTTCTAAATTCTTCGGCTAAGTGTTATATATTTTCACCGCCATGGTATAACAATTTTTGTTGCATATTTTTATTTTTCAACAAGGAACCCTTATAGTTTCGCCATATCTGTCTGTCTGTCTGTCCGTCTGTCTGTCTGTCTGTCTGTCTGTCCGTCTGTCTGTCCGTGGCTTAGCTCGGAGACGGTTAGTACTAGAAAGCTGTAATTTGGCATATGTATACATATTAATCATACTGATAAAGTGGTAAAATAAAATTATGAAAAAAAAAAAAATTTCGGGTACCTTCCCTACACGTAAAGTGGGGATGTTTTTTTTCTTCCTCATCTACCCCATGCTATGGGGTATCGTTAGAAAGGTCTTTCAAAAATATTGTGAGTTTGTCAAACCATTTTTGGATTCAGGGATCCCTTTGCGAAATATTAAGCTTTTAACTGATTTTTTTTGTTAGAGTCAAGTGTCCCCCCCCCCCCCACTTCTAGCTAAATGGTTGTACTTGGACTTGTGAAAAAATTCACAGCAGTAGTATATATAACGAAATTAAAAGGAAAACTATGAGAGCTAAGTAGGCTGTACAGGTTAACGAGAAATAATCAACCAACTTAAATTTGCAGTTTGAAAAACATGATCTCCCATACATTCCGTATGGGAGAACACGTTTTTCAACTACAGTGTTAAGTTTGTTCTTGGGATAAATTCATCCCAACTACGGAACCCTTTATTGTGCGTGGTCCGACACGCACTTGGCCGGTTTTTAAATGATTAAATCATCAATCATAATTCTTAATATTATTAAAATGTATCCTTAATATTCCCAGTCATGCTTGGTTTCGACGTCGGAGACGACTCGAACCAAGTTCTTCATGGACCTGTTGATAGTGAAGACCAAACCAGTGATGTTGGTCGGCAGTGCAGGTAGCGGTAAGACTGTGAGCGTGGCGGCGAAACTCAACTTGCTGCCTGACTCGTACGCCATCACTAATGTGCCACTCAACTTTTACACAACATCAGGTACTTACCTCTACAGGATGGCATGGGACATCGACGCGAAAAAGCCCCCTGTGTTGAAATTTTTCGTCGATTATTAAAAAATAATAATCTGCTGTTCCATACATTTTGACCGCGTAGGTATTGCACTTTTCTATGAAAGAGCAGATAAAAAAAAATACCGATGAAAAATTTCAACGCAGGGGGGTCAGAATCTTGTACTGAATCCATGGTAACAGTATTCGCTTCGATGTCCCTGCCACCCTGTATACTAATGTTATTTTTTCATTATGTAAAATCAATTAGTTATTGATTCAATTTGACAGCATTTCATGTTCATAGGTATCTAGCCGATGACTGAGCGACCAATGATGAAAATCCATTGGTGTTGCGTCTATGTTATATGCAATGCAATAGCGGGGCGCGTAGTTTGAAATTAGGTAGACGATCTCTACACTCATTACGCTGTACTATATAAAAAGTTTCCCCAAATTTCTTGATGGCCCACTGCCGTAACATTCCTTTTTACTTCAGGAACGTTGTTCAATGTCTTGCAACCATTGTTATACAAAAATTGTTTCCACAAGAATCTTAATTTGTTGCAGAAATGATTCAAAGAGTTTTAGAGAAGCCTTTGGAGAAGAAATCGGGTCGCACTTTTGGGCCACCGGGCAGCAAATTTATGATCTATTTTGTAGACGATATGAACATGCCTGAAGTAGATAAGTACGGCACAGTGCAGCCGCATACTCTGATCAGACAATTCATGGATTATAAGCACTGGTAACTAGAAACTTAAATACTAAATACTACGAAAAAAAAAGGTCTAAACTCACCACTTGGACGAATAAAAATACAGCCAGATGGCGTTACAAGAGTAGGTACACAGAAGGTATCTGACCTGTGGTTGAACTGGATTAAATAAGAATGCTTAGGGCTGATTTCACCAATGAAACTGAACGCGAACAGCATTTCTAAAACGCGTTCAAGAGCTGTCAGTGTCAAAATTATTATGGAATGTTGTACACTGACAGCTCTTGAACGCGTTTAGATGTGCTGAACGCGTTCATTTTCATTGGTGAAATCCGCACTTTGTTTAAATTAGGAAGAATTTTTCCAGCTATAGGATTAGGATATATATGTTAGGATACAAGCGAATAATAAAAACGCATCTGTTAAAAACGAAGTGTTGTGTTCAAATAAGTGTTAATATTTCAGGTATGACAGACAGAAGCTGTCACTGAAGGAGATATCGAACTGCATGTTTGTGGCGTGCATGAACCCAACAGCTGGCTCCTTCACTATCGACCCGCGGTTACAGAGACATTTCTGTACTTTTGCAGTCAGGTAACGCTTGTTTCCATATAAACCTATGAATACTGTTATGCTAAGGCGGATTCATGCGATGTATATTTTAGGAACATAGTACTCGTCCATAGCCGTTCGAGGCACGCACCGAGTGTGCACGGTTCGTGCGCGTGCGCTGCTCGTGCACAGTTGTATATGGATAGATAGTAGTTGTTTTGTGATTTGTGTAGTGGTTTGCTTGACTCCAATATACATTAGTAATATTAGAAATCGTCCTGATACCTGTTCCTTGGTATTTTTCTATATGTTAAGGGTTGTATCGCTGAGCGATAACGTCGCCCTGTAACATCAAAACAATAACTAAAACTAACGATCAGTACAAAAGAAAAAAAACGGCCAGAAGGAAGTCGGGTTCACACAGTTACGGTTTCGTACCAAATGAGCAGTCTATTGGAACGTTCGCTGGCCTCCCATAATTACAAACCTGCGCTAGTTCCTAAACTATACATCTAATGACTTAGGGCTTTTTAAGAAAGGGCATTAAATAAGAATGCTTAGGGCTGATTTCACCAATGAAACTGAACGCGATCAGCATTTCCAAAACCCGCTCAAGAGCTGTCAGTGTTAAAATTGTTGTGGAATATTGAACCCTGACAGTTCTTGAACGCGTTCAATTTCACCAATGACAGTCGAGGAAAAACATTGTCTATTTGTAAAGGTAATTTTGGATAAAATTTTATGAATATTCAGAAAAATACGGGCGGTGCCCATGGGCGGCATTGTATAATTCAGCTAACAATTATTATTTGATAAAACTTAATAATAGATACCTAGTCCCTACATAGGTTAAAATCTTCTTCTTTACGTGTGGTTAGTGACTAACCTGGTGTCAGAGTTTTAAAGCCGCCCATGGGCCACCGACTTGGCTTCACATGCCGTCGAGAAATATCTCTCAGGCATGCCGGTTTCCTCACGATGTTTTCCTTCAACGTTTTTGAAGCAAGTGATAATTATACAATACGCACATGAATCCGAAAAGTCTGAGACCTATGACTTGGCAGTCCTATGGTCACACCACTAGACTATAAAGGCCTAAGTAAGAACCTACTTTTCGTTATTTTTTTCATCAGCAATTATAACAGTGGTAACCGCTATAATTATTCTGTTATTTCATACAGACATAAACTCACGCGTTATTCCCATGGAGGTAGGCAGAAACTATAGAACGCCACGTCTCCAAAAGTCATATAATCAACCTAGGCTGAGAATCAGCACTTTTCGAACGATAAAATTACATAAGACAGTCCCCCAAAACCCACCCTTCACCACTTCCTAGTGTATTAGCTGGGAAGAAGAAGTGGCGCAACAAACTCCCCAGCAGCACAGCTGTCCATTCAATTAGAAAGACTTGATTCGATATACAGGGTGGCATGGACATCGACGTGAAAACTGATCATGGATTCAGTACAAGATTCTGAAACAATGCGTCGAAATTTTTCGCCGGTTATAAAAAATAAAATCTGCTGTTTCATACGTGATGAAGGGCCCAAAGGGGGTGTGGAGGCCCTGGGCCCAACTAAGAAGTGGAGGAACCGATTTTGTTTTTGGATCAGACGAAGAAACAAAAAATAGTCTTCAATCATTTAGACATAATAGGTACTAAAAATATACAAAAGAAAAAAAGATAAATATTAGGCGAATGGAACTTTGCGAGCATTTTTCGTCGAAAAATCATTGATAATTTCGTTGAAATTCAATTCTCGGAGTAAATCACTTTCAATACTAAGTAGGGATGGGATAATTTTCATTGGCGGTTCTGTATCATTGTAGTCAGAAGTCAATTATTTATAATTTCATCTTCGATAATGAGCATTCTCCAGTGCAGTTCGACGCCATCAACACCAAGTACATTCTGAACGTAATTTCAACATTTGGAAATGTAGGTCTGAATTTTCGAGCATATGCTAATAAGATTTCCTTATATTGATATTTTTGATAACAACAACACTTATTTTTTAATTTAAAAAAATCAAATTGTGAAGGCCCCTATTTTATGGAGGGGGTGGAGACCTATTCCGATCACCGGTACATTCGGTTTGAGGTCTCCGCCCAGACGTCGGGCGCGCCGGTCCGACAGACCCCGAGTGGTCCGCGGTGGGCGCTGAAGCAGCTGGACCGGGAGCTCCTCTTGGAGGCCTCGATCGTGCAGGCCTGGGTGTCATCACCGGACAGGCCTGCCGACATCAATGACGAGGCGGAGTGGTTCCGGGAGGCCATGTCCGTAATATGTGACTTGGCAATGCCCCGGATCCAGCCCGGAAGTGCTCGGCGCCAGGTGTACTGGTGGTCGCGTGAGCTGACCGCTCTACGCGCGGCGTGCGTTGATGCGCGCCACCGGTACTCCAGGCACCGCAGGCTCCGTATCCGCTCTCCGGATACGGAAGCCATTGAGGCGGAGCTGTACGAAGGGTACAGAGCGGCGAAGACCGCCCTCCGAGCGGAGATCGGGCGGGCCAGAGGAGTGGCCCGCGAGGAGTCGCTGGAGACTCTGAACAGAGATCCGTGGGGACGCCCATACAAATGGGTGCGAGATAAACTCCTCCCATGGGCTCCCCCGCTGACGCAGAGTCTCCGGCCCCAGCTCGTGGAGGAAGTGGTGAGCGCTCTGTTCCCTTCGCGAGGGGAACACACTCCCCCGCCCATGGCTCCGCCTCCTGCGGTGCCCGATGCGGACCACACCACTGACGACGACGATGAACCTCCGGAGGTGACCGAGGTAGATTTGAGAGTGGCGGTACGTAGGCTGAGTGCCAAAAATACCGCCCCAGGACCCGACGGCTTACCTGGAAAAGCCTGGGTTCTGGCCTTAGAGGCTCTCGGGCCTCGACTTAGGGGGCTCCTAAGCGCATGCTTGGAGAGAGGCCAGTTCCCACTTCGTTGGAAGACAGGGAAACTGGTCCTCATTAAGAAGCCGGGGCGCCCGGCGGACTCTCCGTCCGCTTACCGGCCCATCGTGCTGCTCGACGAGGTGGGCAAGCTCTTTGAAAGAGTAATTGCAGACCGCCTTGTCGGGCGGCTGGAGCGAGTGGGGCCGGATTTGGCGGACAGCCAGTTTGGTTTCCGCAAGGGGCGCTCTACGGTGGATGCCATCATGCGCGTTCGAGCCCTCACGACGGGGGATGCTGTTGCCCGGGGTGGGGTCGTCTTGGCGGTGTCTCTCGACATCGCCAATGCCTTCAACACCCTGCCCTGGAGTTGCATTAGGGAGGCACTCCGGTATCACCGGATGCCGACCTACCTCTGTCGAGTGGTCGAGGCCTATTTGACGGACAGGGCCGTCATCTACCCCGGTCACCACGGAGAGTGGAACCGGCGAGAGATGTCGTGCGGTGTCCCGCAGGGATCGGTCCTGGGGCCGCATCTGTGGGACATCGGCTACGACTGGGTGCTGCGCGCCGACCTCCCTAGCGGCGTCAGCGTGGTCTGCTACGCTGACGACACGCTGGTCCTGGTGCAGGGGAGGTCGCATGAGGCGGCGGCCGAACTAGCGACACGTTGGGTTGCGACAATCGTCGATAGGATCCGGCAACTGGGACTCGAGGTGGCCTTGCACAAGTCCGAGGCCATGTGTTTCTATGGTCCTCGGAACGCGCCACTGTCGGGTTCCCAGATAACGGCGGGAGGGGTTCACATCGGCGTCGAGTCGACGATGAAGTACCTGGGACTCGTCCTCGACAGCCGGTGGAACTTCGTGGAGCACTTCCGACGTTTGGCTCCCAAACTGGATAGGGCTGGGGCTGCTTTGAAGCGGCTTCTGCCCAACCTAGGGGGTCCAAACGCCTCCTGCCGGAGGCTTTACGCGGGGGTCGTGCGGTCCATGGCCCTTTACGGGGCACCGGTGTGGGCGCGTTCACTGAGGCTGCGACCGGCCCAGCGGTTGAACGCGTCCCAAAGGGTCATGGCCATCAGGCTGGTCCGGGGATACCGCACGGTCTCCCGTGAGGCGGCGAGCCTCCTTGCCGGACTACCGCCATGGGATCTGGAGGCGAAAGTCCTCGCGCAGATGTGGGAGTTGCGCGAGGAGGCGAAACGCCGGGGTGTAACTCCGCTGCCGCGAGAGATCACGGCACAGCGGACAGAGCTCCGGCGGGATCTCATGGCGGCATGGAGTGTGCGATTGTCGCAACCCAGCGCTGGGCACGCCACAATTGCGGCGATAAGTCCCCTCTTTGAGGAGTGGCGCCATGGCGTCCTCACCTTCCGCCTGACGCAGGTCCTCACCGGACACGGTTGTTTCGGGAGGTTCCTGTTCCGAATTAGGCGGGAGGAAACGCCCGGGTGTCACCACAGTGTGGATCGCCCGGAGGACACGGTGGAGCATACGGTGGAGGTCTGCCCGGCTTGGGCGGAGCACCGCCGTGTCCTCACGGAGGCGATCGGCGGCGGCGATCTCTCGCGTCCGGCCCTGGTTCAGGCCATGGTTCGGCGCGAGAGTGCATGGGAGGCCGTCACCTCCTTCTGCGAAGCAGTTATGCTCGCGAAGGAGGAGGCGGGGCGCGCGAGGGAGATGCAAGCTGCACGCCCTCGCGGCCCTAGTCGCCGCAGGAGACGCCCCGGGCGTCGGGAGTCAAGAGCCGACTTCCGGCCACCGTAGGCGCGGGCCTGCGGACGGTGAGCAATGGGCAGCTCGCCGTCCGATCAGGACCAGGCCCGTGTCGACGGCGCGTTGTGTTCCACGCGCGCCTCAAAGAGATGTCAGCACCAACCGACGGGGTCGAAAGACCAATGCCTGCTGGGGTTGCGGGTTTGTCTGAAAGGGATATCGCGGCCCCGGCACACAGGCAACGGAAGGAACACGGGTGGGTTTTAGTCAGTAAAAGTCTGACACACCCTCTCGCTCTGCCCAGAGCGGGAGAAGTCATTTGATGATATCCCATCCAAAAAAAAAAAAAAAAAGGCCCCTATTTTGTGAAGGCCCGGGACCATGGCTCCTGTTGCCCTGCCTTAAATCCGGCCCTGCCGTTAATTCCCTTTTCTTAGTACTAAAACACAAAGTGAACTTCAGAATAAAATAAAATAGGAATTAACGATTTTTAATTATGAACTGTTGTTAGTTTCCCAGGACAGGACGCGTGCCACCACATATACAAGAGCATCCTGGGCCAGCACCTGGGTAATGTCGCGAACAAATTCGTGCCAACAGTGATCCGCTACACGGAGGTCCTCGTGGACGTAGCGCTGGCACTGCACACCAAACTCTCCAGCACATTCCTGCCCACTGCTATCAAGTTCCACTACATATTCAACTTGCGGGACCTCTCCAATATATTCCAGGTATATTGTAGGTTTTCAACAAATTTTATTTAACAGTATTTAACAGCATTTTGGCACAATTCTTCGTTAACTATTTACCGTTTTCCGTCGAAGACCCAAACACAATTTAGGTAGAGGAATATTATGTTGAAATGAATGTGTGGAATGACGAAAATGGATAAAGTAAGAAATGAGTATATAAGGGGAAGTCTAAAAGTCGCGCCAGTGACAGAAAAGTTGAAAGGAAATCGTTTGGCCTGGTATGGGCATGTGACTAAAAAACTGATGAATATAAATGTTGATGGATGGAGCAGGAGAGGAAGGCCAAAGAATAGATGGATGGATTGTGTGAGGAATGATATGCAAGAGAAGCGAGTGAATGATAGCGTGACGGTTGACAGGGGAATGGAAGATGAAAACGTGGTGCGCCAACCCCACGTAACATGAGACAAGGTCAGGAAGATGATGATGATGGTCAGCCGGAGGCCATAGTCTTTCAATAATTTTAGTTTCCATGTCCTAGAACCTAAAATTAAACCCGCACCCGACCGCGTGGTGGATTACGGCCCACTCCCTCTCACCGAGAGGAGGCCTGTAACCTAGCAGTGGGAACTGGGAAAATTAGAGGTTGATTATGTTGCTGCATATCCTGCAGCAGTCCTACACCGACGGAAGGGGTTGTCCTTGGGTGGACTCACAAAGTGCGAAAAGGTCAAATCTTCGGTTGGTGCCTCATTTCATTAAAAATATCTAACGGGCTTCTGCGAGTTGGCTGCGGCCCCTCGTATGCCTCTTCCAAATGTCCGGGACCCCAGGGTCACCCCAGGGGTGTATTTTCAATTTTTTTTTTATATCGATGCATCGGTGGAAATACATAAAAAAAAAATCAATAAGAAAAGATTTAAATAATTCTTCTTTTGTTTGAAAGGGTATGCTCTCGAAGTGATCCCAAATTTTATTAACATTGCTTGGATAGTTTTGGAGTAAGCTTCAATAATACGTATTTTCCCCACTTAGTCTATGTGGATGATATGATGATAAGTTTCTGTCACTGTTATTTACATAGCAGGTAGTATTCGAATTTGTGTGGTGTAGGTGAACTACAACTAAAACGTGAAAAATAAAAACTTTTTACAAAAAAAAAAACAAGTCTTCCAAAAAATAACACTACAAAGTGAAAAATAACTTTGATTTCAGAAGTCGGTGGCAAAAAAACAAAAGATCAAAACCGTTGTAGTGTTTTTTTTTTGGAAATCGGTTTTTTATTTTTTTGTAAAAAGTTTTTTGTTTGTAATGAATAAACTCAAAAACTACTGGACCGATTTAAAATTTATTTTACTTGTAGAATGCTATATTATCACATTTATAAATACAGCACGCCGGCGAAGCCGCTGGCGGAAGCTAGCTAGGAAAAAAGACGCATTTCTTGCCGTCCCAAAGAATAAATACTTGTTTTCTATTTCACATTTTGTTTAATTAAATGCTAATTATACCTAATAGCTTTTTTTTACTATTAATGAACTAAGTATATCTGCAATCAGATAGCACATTCGAGCTTAAATTATTATGCTTTTAAATAATTTAATGTAATTTTATCTATGCACAGGGAATATTATACACAACCGGTGACGCAATCAAGACGTCAACTGAACTCATTCGGCTCTGGATGCACGAGGCAACACGCGTCTATTCAGACAAATTGATCGACTCCGGCGACAATGAGACGTTCGCGAAACTTATTTTAGATGTGATTAAGAAAAACTGTGAGGTGAGTACAATTGATAGTATGAGTCATATTATAATAGAAGAAAGGCACCAAAAACTCTGAGAATAAGTACCTCAATAGGGATGATGACAATACATATTTTTTTAGTCCGTCTTTGAGATTATATAAAAATATTGGACACATATTTTTTCTTTTTTTACGTAATCTAAAGATTACGGCGATACATTGAGGTAAAATGTGCCATGACGTCACGAGTATGTAGATTTTATATGTACTAGTGGCGTAGCGACCCCCACTCCCTAACTTAAAATGCGACGGACTAAGCAGAATTTTTTTTTTTACCCAGGCATCATTCCTATTCTCAATTCTTTATTGCGTACCATAATGTATAAAGTTGGTAGGGAAATAATTATATTGTTGACAATTATGGACCCTGTCGGGCACAGCATAGGAGAGAGGAGGAAGAGCACTGGGTGTTTATGTAATAAATTTTATTATTAGATAAATAGTATGTTATTATACTCTTTTATTAATACAGAGTTGAATTATAATGATTGTTTTATAAATTTTATTTATGTAACTTTGTAAAAACCATTTATTTTTAAATATTTTTATAAAAACAAAAACATTTAAAAATATAAAAATAGTAGCCCACCGGTATCAGGAACAGGTTCCAAGCTACCGGTGGTCAGGGCTTCTGAGAGAGGAATCCTGACCACTATATTATTATTATTTTTATTTATTACGTAGGTACTCTTTATTATCCCTATGGTAAATTATTTATTGGACGCTTCATTCTTTCTTACCTAAGAAGAAGATGACAAATTAGTCACGCTATGGTCTTGATCACCAACTCAAATCACTTTTATAGTTTAATACGGCGTATTTTTATAGTGTCAGTTCAAGAACATCTTCTATGGAAACGGTTTAAGTTTTGGAAAGTTCCTTTTTCATAATAAATCAGTGTTTTTGGTGCCAAAACTGTCGGCACCTTGAAATAAATGAACGCATGCACAGGAATATGACGAGACCGTGGTAATAGCGAAGCCCCTCATCTACTGCCACTTCGCGGAGGGCGTAGGTGACCCCAAGTACTTCCCTATCAAAGACTGGAATCAGATCAAGAAGCTGTTGGACGAGTCGCTGTCGGCATACAACGATCTTGTGGCCAGCATGAACCTGGTACTCTTTGAAGACGCCATGTACCATATTTGCAGGTAGTTTTAACGTCAACCATCATTGTGTATTATTTAACTGCCCAGCTCACCCTCGTTCTATAGCTTAACTGTGTGTATGCTTGAATTTTACTTGAGTTTTTTTGATTAGCACCGTTCCCAATTTGTCGTGATTTTTTTTACGTAAAGCTCTATTTACCTAACGAGAAACGTACAAACTAGATAGGATTATTGCTCGTCAATTCTCCGCCACAACTTCGTTTCCAAACATTTCCGCGGCAATGTGAATCGAACGACGACTGTTGTTTTTACCCAAAAAGTTTATACGTGTTTTTATTGTTCTCGCATAATTATTACTTAGTAAAGAAAGAAAAAAAAAACATTTGGGACTGGCGTGCTGTCTGCCGTTAGGCTAAGCGTATGCTGAGACGCAGGTGACGCAGGTCCACGCAGCGCAGGGCAGAGCAGTTTTTGTAATACTTGAATGTACTGACAGCTGCGTACGCTGCGGCGTAGGCACGTGAGACGCCGACATGTGTCTGCAGTCTGTTCTGCTCTGCGTCTCGTTGTAGAGCCGGCATAGATTTCTGCGCGACGCGTGCAGGTCTTCACTTGTTTTTTTGCTGAGACTCAGGAAACGCAGCACAGCCGTAAGTTATTTGTACTACCTAGGACGCGCTCGCGGCCTATGTCTGCCTCGCCTGCCCTGCAAAACCTGTACTGTACTGTGCTGCATCACCTGCGTCTCAGCATACGCTTAGCCTCACGACGCAATGAGAACTGCGTCTAACAGTTTTTTCATTAACAATCATCAACTGCTTGCCGTCTTGTACGATACGTATAAGACCCATAAAGTTTGACGCATTATTTTGCTGGTAAAGGATCAACCGTATCCTGGAGGCTCCGCGTGGCAACGCTCTGCTGGTTGGCGTCGGTGGATCGGGCAAGCAATCGCTGTCCCGTCTGTCGGCCTTTATCTCTTCATTGGAGGTGTTCCAAATACAGCTACGAAAGGGATACAGTATAGCTGACCTCAAAATTGACTTAGGTATGTCTAATTAAGGTTCAATTAGATTAAATGTAGAATTTCTTAGGGTTAAGAAGATATGCGCGCGTCGTTTTCGTAATTTTGTTCACATATCCAAAGCCAAGCATTTACCAGACTGGAGGACACACACTTGACTCTAACAAAAATTACCAATTTAAAGCTTAATATTTCGCAAACGGATCCCTGAATCCAATGGTTCCAACACACTAACAATATTTTTGAACGACCTTTCCAAATACAACACCACGCCATAGGATAGACCAAAACATCCCCACTTTACGTAGGAGGGACTTATCCTAAAAAAATATATTTTATGATTTTATTTTTACCACTTTGTTGGCGTTATTAATATGAATACACATGCCAAATTACAGCTTTCTGCTACTAAGAGTCTCTGAGCTAAGCCGCGGACAGACAGACAGACGGACATGGCGAAATTATAATGGTTCCTTGTTGACTTCAGACCGTAAAAACGACACTTAAAACTTAGCACCTGTAAGTCTTCTAAACGTGATTTTCGATTCAGCGTGCGCCATGCTTTACTGTTTATAATTATAAATATATTGAAAGACGCGTTGCCGAGCCGTGCCAGCTAGGGCCGTGATTGGTCGGCGTTCGCCGGCGCGCGGGTAGACTCGACTTTTTGATACAGAAACAGGCGATGCGCGACGGCACGTGTAAAATAGAGGTAATTTTTATTTTGGTAACCGGTATTACTACCGGTTGTCCTCAATTTAAGAATAAAAGAAGTTTTCACTTAAACAAAAAAATAGCATTCGCTTCGGAGCGATTCTATTTCGACAATCGCTGTAGCTTCAACGATAACGAAGTTCGATTGGCAGACAAAGTACACTACGTTTCGCTATCGTCTCCTCCATTGGTTTGTTCGATAAAAATTACATTTTGTCTCTGGTCTTTCGTGAGCAAACGTCAAATTCCGCGCTGTCGCTGTCAATTCTTGTTGTCAGTTGAACTCCGATAGTACGAGAGCCCACGACCAAAACCATGTCGCATCGTCTGACGTATAAAATCGTTAGTTTAGATGATTCTGAACCCGACTCGGTGGGCTGTACCGGTCAGAAACGTCACAGTTTTATGAGAGCCCATTTCTGCTATATCAAAAGAAATAGGCAGACGGTTACATTACATAATAAAAATGTTCATAGGTTTCGTAATTATATTACGAAATTTTTGTTTCAGATATTTTGCGTGTCCATTGTGGGCTTTTTTTTTTTTTTTTTAGTGTAGGAAATTATCAGATAACTTCTCCCGCTCTGGGCGGAGCGGGAGGGTGTGTCAGACTTTTACTGACTAAAACCCACCCGTGTTCCTTCCGTTGCCTGTGTGCCGGGGCCGCGATATCCCTTTCGGACAAACCCGCATCCCCAGCAGGGTCCAATGTGGCCTGAGCGCATTTTAAAAAGGGTCAAAAAAAATAAATCCGATCGGTCTCATAGCAACCTGGTTCAATTTTTTTTTTATTTTCTTGTATAGTTACCGGGGTTACAAAAAATATGTTTTCTTAAATTTTAAATAGTACCTATGATTCCAAAAACCAAAAGAACGTTTCGAAGTCACCCGCCAAACGCGCGGTGTTTGTTACGCTCCTATCCCTCACGACAATACACAATATTTTTTAAACACGTTCAAATGTTTCAACACATAAGAGGCGTACACTTTCTTCTGAAAAATGATTTATTCGCATCAACTGAAGAATGTTCAACTGAAAACAAAATTTTCAGACGGGTTCCTATGTATTTTATTTTTGCCTCCTTTTTAGGGTTCCGTAGTAACCAAGGAACCCTTATAGTTTCGCCATGTCCATGTGGTCTGTCCTGTCTGTCTGTCCGCGGTTTAGGTCAGAGACGGTTAGTACTAGGAAGCTATAATTTGGCATATGTATATTAACCATGCCGACAAAGTAGTAAAATAATATCAAGAAAAATATTTTTTTTAGGGTACCTTCCCTACACGTAAAGTGGGGATGTTTTGTTTTCTCATCTACCCCATATTGTGGGGTATCGTTAGAAAGGTAATTCAAAAATATTGTGAGTTAGTCCAAAACATTTTTGGATTCAGGGATCCGTTTGCGAAATAAAAAGCTTTCAACTGTAATTTTTTGTTAGAGTCAAGTGTCCCCCCCCCCTGCCAGCTAAATGGTTGTACTTGGATTTGTGAAAAAAATCACAACAGTAATACATATAACGAAATTAAAAGGAAAACTATCAGAGCTAAGTAGGCTGTACAGGTTAACTAGTAATAATCAACCAACTTAAATTTACAGTTTGAAAAACATGATCTCCCATACATTCCGTTTGGGAGAACATGTTTTTCAACTACAATGTTAAGTTTGTTCTTGGGATAAATTCATCCCAACTACGGAACCCTTCATTGTGCGTGGTCCTTCGACACGCACTTGCCCGGTTTTTAACTTACTCAAATGGTCTCCTCGGTACTTGCAACGAACAATCAACAACAGTTGAATTTTGTTCAAATTCAATTTTGTTGTTCAACAGGATTCTGAAAATTGTGTATTTCGGTATCTGAAATCTATCGTTCAACTTTTTAACATTCTTAAAATCAGAGAGATTGCTATGAAACAGGTCAGTATATACTCTTAAGAATCGATAGGTATGGTAATTTATGAGTAGTAAAATTTATACTAAAGAAATTCTATTAAATCCGTCAGTCAGATAATAAAAAAATATTAGACACGTGTTTCTTGCTTTATCATATTTATAAGAAAAAACCTAAATAAAGATGAAAATAAAAGCACGCTGTTGAATTTTAACGCTGGGCTGAGAGCCGAAAGTAGAAATATCTTTTTATTTTATTTTTCCTTCTAAAATGCACGAGTCACTTTGCCGGGTTTTCTCTGATAATGCAAGAAGTCTGCCATCCAAAGAATAATTTGTACTATATTTAAAATGACAATCACAAATACTTTTTTTACTACGATCCTAGCTGGACTAAATATGAAAGCTGGCGTAAAGGCGATTGGCAACGTGTTCTTGATGACTGACGCTCAGGTCGCCGAGGAACGCTTTTTGGTGCTCATTAACGACTTGCTGGCATCCGGGGAAATACCGGAGTTGTTTCCAGATGAAGACATCGAAAACATCATCAACGGAGTGAGAGCAGAGGTGCCTAAGACCATTCGATTTAGTCATAAATATATGTTTTTTTTTACACTATGAAGCAGTCATTTATTTACATATTGGTGGCAGCGACATCGACGCGAAAACTAATACCATGGATTCAGTACCTACATTGTATCGGCATCTACATCGCTACATGCAAACTACGCATCAAAGACCTGACGTCACACAACATCCTGACGTCACACAAACCTTCATCGCGCAATTACAGTTTACCGCGCGATAAACATATATACAAGCTTCCCGACTTCAACCTCTGGGCAGTTGCCCGCCAGACACGACACCCGTCTGGTCGGAGGATCCTCCCTTTTGTATGGAGGATGAGTGAACTTTACACCCTGTTCCTCATACCTCTAAAACATGATTCTGAACGCCGCGCCGCGGTGAAATTAGTCGCAGGTTATAAAAAAAAAATCTGCTGTTCCATAAAAAAGTGCAATACCCACGCGGTCAAAACGTTTGGAACAGTTTTTTTTTAATAACCGACGAAAAATTTCATCGCAGGGGGATTCAGAATCATGTTCTGAATCCATGGAATCAGTTTTCGCGTCGATGTCATGCCACCCTTTATAAGTATAACAAAAGTTCCCAAACACTGACAATACCAAGCACCAACCTCAGGCATAGCTTCCATTACCTAATGCACAATTGTGTTGCAGTGTAAAGCAAGCGGTGTGCCTGATACACGCGAAAACTGTTGGCTGTTCTTCATCAACCGTGTTCGAACCTTGCTCAAGGTCAGTCAGTTCGATCTTTCATACTTCATATCCTAGTTTCATGTAAATTTTACTTCATTGTAAAACTTGATGGTTTATTGCGTAATTGGATACCTAGATAGATGTTTAATGTAAAGTATTTAGCACTTTCGACTTTCATCGCGGACGGTCAACGGCGTTAGGTTTAAACCCGTGTTATAAAACACTGTAAAATAGTGTTTTCAGGGGGTCGTCTGTACGAAAGGGATATCGCGGCCCCGGCACACAGGCAACGGAAGGAACACGGGTAGGTTTTAGTCAGTAAAAGTCTGACACACCCTCTCGCTCCACCCAGAGCGGGAGAAGTCATATGATGATTTCCCATCCTCAAAAAAAAAAACGGGGGTCTTCTTGCTAATAAGTAGTTTCCAACTTAAAATTTTTAGTCAATATTTGTAACTGTGAACAAAAAATTTAAAATATATTAAAATGCTCGGATTTTAAAATCATCGCTTATAAATAATTAATCTTGTTAAAATATACATCAGATTTTATTTTCACGGTTTAAAATGCTGTATACGCTAAGAAAAACCTACATTTAAAATGAGCCCTCCGCGAGGGCTTTAAACATCCCATATGCGACTACGTGAACCATTCAGGAGTGCTCCCGGCACGTTCCAGCACTTGTAGACAACAGTTGGCTACGCGTCTGGCAGAGTT
Source organism: Agrochola lota (assembly GCA_947364205.1). Taxonomy (NCBI): domain Eukaryota; kingdom Metazoa; phylum Arthropoda; class Insecta; order Lepidoptera; family Noctuidae; genus Agrochola; species Agrochola lota. Next base: position 8,651,109 of record OX376235.1, on the reverse strand, counting down.
CTATTATACGCTCGAGGAGAGTTTTTTCCTGCAAGTGACTCAACAGAGACCGATACATCTTGCTTCTTTAGGCAACTCGCATTTTAGTACGTAACAGTTGTAAAGTTGTTGTGGCTCCAGGTGGTGCTATGTTTCTCACCGGTGGGCGATAAACTGCGCGTGCGCGCGCGAAAATTCCCCTCGATTGTCAATTGCACGTCGATCAACTGGTTCCACACGTGGCCGCGTGAGGCGTTGCGCTCCGTCTCCAAACGGTTTATAGCTGAGGTGGAAAGTTTACCGGTATGAATATTTTTTTTTTCTTTTATAAAATTTGACCTAGCCTCTTCACAAACAGGTTAGCTTTTTCAATCGTCACTCTTCCATATTTAATTTTCAGGACCGATTAGTACAACCGGTGTCGGACTTTATGTCTCACGTGCATCAAAGTGTGGACAGTATGTCGGCAGTGTACTTCCAAAACGAAAAGCGGTACAACTACACGACTCCTAAGACTTTCCTCGAACAAATCGCTTTATATAGTAAACTACTCACTGAGAAGACAACGAATCTCAAGATGATGATAACAAGACTAGAGAACGGATTAGAGAAGTTGGCGTCGTGTGCTGGTGACGTCGCCGTACTAAAGGTAATTTAAGAATTACAATTATTTTGACTTAAAAACCGCATAATACGAGGGTGACACTGAAAGTTCTTAGAAAATCAAAAACTGAACAAACTAGCAAGTTATTAGTTTTATTATATCTTTTCTAAGCATTGGATGGAACCACTGAGAAAAGCACTTTGCCCACTCGTCCTTAGAGATATGATGACCATTCGTCACATTCGCTATTTCGTCGCTATCCCTAATAGGTCACATACGTCACCTTGTGCATCTGGTCAGTTTTCTTAACTCGTTTCATGCTGTATTTCGACTCATTCCCAACTCGTCCGATGTATATGTACAATTAACCACAAAATAAACATTTTCAGTACAACATTTTTTTTCATTTAAATTAGGTATTCGTACGATCTTATTTTATTTTTTCCTAGAATGACGATAAAGAAAAAAATAACAATAAACTTAAAAATGGGCTCTCTCGTACCATAATAGGTAGGTAACTAATTAGCATTTTGATGAAAATTTCAAAATGATGAATGATTAGTTTAAAAAATATAGGTTCATTTTACTTCCGCCTTTTCTGATTTCGCTTGTAATAGTTAAAATTATTGTTGACGGTAACTGTACATTGTACATATACATCGGATGAGTTGGGAATGAATCGAAATACAGCATGAAACGAGTTAAGAAAATCGACCAGATGCACAAGGTGACGTATTAGTGAATGTGACCTATTAGGGATAGCGACGAAATAACGAATGTGACGAATGGTTATCATATCAGTCCTTAGAGGTCTCTTCGACGGCATTTTAAATCGGCGTCCATAAAACTTTTTCCTCGAAGTTTTTCTTTTATTTTCGGAAATAAATAACTATCGCAAGGTGCGAGGTCGGGGCTATAGGGCGGGTGACCCAGTAATTCCACGTTTGACGTCGCCAAGTAGTCGATTGTTTGCTTGGCGGTGTGCGACGAGGCGTTGTCGTGGTGAAGGAGGATCCTACTGCGAGGTCGTTTCTCCAGAACTTTTTTCAAGACAAGTGGTAAACAATTGTTAGTGTACCACTCTGCAGTAACTGTTTTTCGATCCTCTAAAACAATTGTTGTGTAATGACCTGTCCTTCCGAAGAACGAGACCACCATCTTTTTTCCCACGCTTCGACCTCTCTTCACTTTAGTTGGCAACTCCTCGGAAGGAAACATCCCGACAGTAGACTGTCTCTTAGTTTCAGGATCATAACAATAAATCCAACTTTCGTCACCCGTAAGTATGTCGAACACAGCATACCGATGCCTAAGCTGGTCCGAATCTGCTGATAAGTCACTCTTTTATCAGTCTCTATCATACGCCGGACAACACTGATGTTATCTTCAGTCGTCGCCGTAGAAGGCCGTCCCTCACGCAGATCATCGGTGAGATTAGTGCGACCACGTTTAAACTCATTAAACCAGTTTTAAATATTGGCACGAGTTGGGGCTTCAACGTAAAAGGCCAATCGAAGTCTATCATAACCTTTTTGTTGACTTAAATGACATCGAAAGTCGTAAACAAATGTTAAATGAATAAAATACATACACAATAATATTGGTAAAGAGCTCTATTTTCAAAATTGGAACTTATTTTTTTATTATATCGTTTACAAGTGGCCAGTTCTAAAAACTTTCAGTGTCGCCCTCGTAGGCCTATTTTTAGTATCTTCCTATTCGTTTCGTATCGGTTTCCACTTTCAGATCTACTCGCAGGCGAACGAACGAGAACTGAGCGAGGACCTCGTGGCTTAGTAATAACAGCCGCACGGGTCGATCCATCAGGTTAAGCTACGCTTGCCGGGGTTGGTCTGTGGATGGGTGGCATATTTACATACCGAGACTCCTCCGTGCCTCGGAAAGCACGTTAAGCCGGTGGTCCCGGCTGTCAATCGTGGATCTTTGACAGTCGTTACGGGTCGTCAGAAGCCCGAAAGTCTGATAACCAGTCTTACCAAGGGGTATCGTATTACCCAGTTACGGGTTGTGGAAGTCAGATAGGCAGTTGCTACATGTAAAATACTGGTATTTCATCTTCATCCGGTTAGATTGGAAGCCGACCCCAATATAGTTGGGAAAAGGCTAGGGAGATAGATTGATTTCATTTCTGCTCGCACATTATTTGAGCCCCTAAACAAATGTATCTGCGTGCCGTCATTCGGCTTAACTACTTTGGATATTTTTAGAATGGAAACCAGTGAGACTCTGGTGTCTGATGTGTACTTTCTGCTGCACAGGTGACTCTTGCTGAGCAAGAGATAATACTAAAAGAGAAAAACAAAGCTGCTGAAGCACTCATTGAAGTAGTCGGCGCTGAGAGTGAGAAAGTATCTAAAGAAAAAGCATATGGTAATGTATCGCGAAATTTTAAATATTATAACGTTATGCAGACTAAATATTCCTTCGCCGTTCGATTATAGATTGAAATTTAAATAAACAATCCAACCGACCACCACGACCACATTCATTGTGTGTATAAGCTATAAGCTTGTCTTTTCTTATGGTTTCTATTAAAATATTATATACTAATCACCTACCTAAACGATTGTATCATACCCACTATACCTAGACAGAAGCCATGCTTGTTGCTCTATCCACCAGAATTATTATTAGACTTTTTAATCAAAAATTCTACAAAAACCAAAAACATTCCGCGTCTTTTTAAATCCAGCCGCCGAAGAGGAAAAGAAAGTAAAAGTCATAGAGGAAGACGTGACAATCAAGGCTAAAATCTGCGCGGATGACTTGGCGAAAGCCGAGCCCGCGTTGATAGCGGCGCAGGAAGCGCTGAACACGCTCAACAAGAACAACCTAACGGAACTGAAGTCCTTCGGCTCGCCGCCCGACGCCGTCGTCAACGTGTGCGCCGCGGTGCTCGTACTCTTCGCGAAGAAGGGCAAGCTGCCCAAAGATAGATCTTGGAAGGGGTGCAAAGTATGTTTCCAAATAGATACCTAGGTAAATAGGTTCGTTAAGGTAAGATTAGCCGACCCATTTTGGTAAACCCAACGAAAACGGAAAAATAAATATCAATAGATTTCGAAGATCCGAATTAGAAGTGGTGAAGGGTGGGCATTTTTTATGTAATTTTGACGTTCGAAAAGTGCTGATTCTCAGTCTAGTTTGAATAAATGACTTTTGAATGTTGATCAAATGTTTCGTTGTAAAATGTATTGTGTAGGAATAGGTTCTTGAACAGTTTTTGAAAACGAAGATCCTTGAAAGTCCTACCCCCACATGAAGAGTAATTCACTAACACTAGCTGAAAGTCGTCTGCAACTGGCAAGGGTTAATTTGAATCATTGGCACGACATCGATCCTCTTAAATCGAAACTACTTTTAGAATGCATTTGCTCGAAAAGACCGTTTTCCAAGCAGTCGATTTGTGCAGAAAATGTCACTTTTTTTCACTAATGCTTTGTACTTTTCTGTTTTGTTTTTTATTTTTGAGGCCGTCGTCAGCCCGTCGCAAAGAGATTTTATTATTTGAGAAAAGTTTTACAAATCAGATGATGATGATAACGATGACGGTGGCGATGGCGACGTAGATGGAGATGGCAATGGCGATGATTATGACGATGGTCAAAGTCAAAAGTCAAAGTAAAAAAATCAAAGTCAAAAGTCATGAATGTTGTTTTTATCATGTCGTATTTAACGTCGTCATATATCAGATGTTACACATGCGGCGACTACCGTTAGGCTCGCTCGTTTTTTTTATTTCCTCGCACAATGCATAGTAAAACGTTGTTTGATACACGTGCGTAAGATGATTTCCGACTCGTGTCGACTTATACACTCGCTCGCTTTGCTTGCTCGTGGATAAAAATGCCTCTCGTCGGAAAACACCTACCTTCCGCACTTGTAGCATAAATAACTATTATATACTCTCATATCGTAAAATTCTAATTATAAACTTCAGAACAAGTTTGTATTGACATACTTTATAAACAAAACACTGAAATTTAAAAAAAAAATTACAAAAGAAAACAACTGAGTCCCAAAAAAAAACATTACAAAGTGAAAAATAACTTCAATTCCGGACCTCGGTGTCTTTGGTTTAGAATTTTCGTTTTTTGCCACCGACTTCCGAAATTAAAGTTATTTTTCACTTTGTAGTGTTTTTTTTGGAAGTCGATTGTTTTTTTTTAAAACGGTTTTATTTTTCACTTTTTAGTAGTGGTTTTCAAATTTGTATGGGGTAGGTCCCCACACAAATTCAAAAACAACTACCTGCTATGTAAATAACAGTGACAGGAAGTTATCATCATATCATCCACATAGACTAAGTGGGGAAAATACGTATTATTGAAGTTTATTCAAAAACTATCCCAGCAAAGTTAATAAAATTTATATGGGACCAATTTGGGAGCGTACCCTTTCATACAAAAAAATAATTTTTAAAATCGGCCCACAATCGACGGAGAAATCGGCGGACATACATAAAAAAAAAAATACGCGATGAACATAACCTCCTTTTTGGAAGTCGGTTAAAAATAGAATCATATTATAACACTTTTTCCCTAACAAAATAATCCTATAAAATAAAATAAACTATTACGATACAGGGCAAATCCAAGAAGTTCATATCATCAAGGAGTTTCCATCAGCTTTTCTAATGGAACGGTAGCGGGGGACAGCAGCATCGCATCGCTCTAGCGCATGCGCGGTGATGTGCTGGTGCAGGCGCCATTGATACGATTTGTTGTACTGAATTTCGTGGGATTTTTTTATTCTTGATCTTTAACTTTAATCTTTATTTAGTAGGTTCAATCCCAATGTATGAGAGTAGATAAAGTAGTGTATGAAACTGCAAATAACCAGGTGTTTAAACACTCGTGTGATACTATTAAAAACTTCGCCTATGGCTTGGTTTTTAAACACACACTCGTATTTTAATAACCCTCATTATGCAACAGTTTCATAAACTACTATTTTTTGTCTCCTAGTGATACAATAATGCAAGATAAAAACTGATTTCTGAATGAATCTATTTACATTATTTTTTCTATTTTAGATGATGATGGCAAAAGTGGATCAATTCTTAAATGACCTGGTGTACTACGACAAAGAGAACATTCATCCTGACGTGGTTAAGGTAAACTTTATTAGATACGTAATAGGTACAGTAAAACTTAGTTAACTAGGACTTGGATAAGTGGGAAACCTTTATAGCTGGAATTCATGCCGAGGTCCCGACACTTTAGCACTGAATTCCCTATGTTAGTGGGACCAAACAAACTTCTATATCTGGGATTAGTTCTTTCGATTGGTTCTTTTTATTTATCCTCATAATTACCTCTATAATTGAGACAACGACTGTATTTTATCTCTTTTACTGAGACCATATTTTAAAGAAAGACTTGCTTAATTGTTTTTTTATTACTTAGGTATTGACCTGTGTAACTGAAATAACGATAATTAGTTCACTAGTAAGCCATATTTCTTATTTTCATACAGTAATAGGTATTGCCAAATTAATAAAAACAGCGAAATATTTGACAGCTGTTTGCGATGTTACCCACTTTCAGTATTATAAACGCTCTTAATGTGCGAAAATCTACTCTTTGTAGAATCAGTCGGAATAAAGATAAAATTCAGTCACAATGTTCTGAAGGACAAGGAAATCTGAAACATGTACATTTATCAGAATATCCTGATCTTGAACAGTGTTTAATAATCGCTCCTCTATAACTGAAATAACCTCTATTCTCACCTGTATTAGTGGAACCCTGGTAAAAGAGACGGATATTTATTTATACCGGGATATCTGCGACACTGGGTAAGTGGATACCTCTTTAAGTGATTCTTAATATGCGGGTCCCCTATTGTCCCAGTTATCCAGGTTTCACTGTACATAGGTCAATCTGCGTGATTATACTACTTATAGCAAAGAGTATAATTCATGCAACAAAATGTTTAATTAAGAGTAAGCTTGACCAAGCCATTCATCCACCATGACGCACTTGTCCGAGTAACTTCACTTCTCTCCTTAATACATAAACTTGTGCAACAATAAATGAATATATGTTTGACATCATCACAGGCAGTACAGCCTTACATAAAGGATCCCGAGTTCAACGCTGCGTTCATAATGTCCAAGTCAGCGGCGGCGGCCGGTCTATGCGCGTGGGTCATCAACATCGTCAAGTTCTACGAAGTGTACGCGGTGGTGGAGCCCAAGCGACGCGCGCTCAACGCGGCCAACGCGGAGCTGCAGGCCGCACGGGACAAGCTCGCCTTCCTCACTGACAAAATAACTGTAAGTAACATTTCCACAAGAACAAGTGCGAGTTGATGAACTCGTGTGGTGAGTGTTGTGCCGTACGATAAATATGTGATCTAAGATACCATGTTTTTTATCCGAAGAACAAACTTACAGCATAGTTGAAAAACATGTTTTCCCATACATTCCAATTGCAAATTATGTAAGTTATTACGCACAATATTGAGAGATTTACCATGTTATTTTAAGACCATAGACTTCTTATAGGTAGGTTTAACTGAAAGCTATAAGTAAAGTAAAGAAAGAAAGGAAAAAGAAAGAAAATACGTTTGGTTGCGGTAAGAAACACGACGCAAGGAAAGAACACAAAAAAAAAAGAACAGGTTGGGGGAAAATATGCGTCTCATCCACGCAAAACGGCCATCGTTCAGCATAATGCTGCGACCCTATGCGAGACAGAGCCAACCATTCCCAGTATTTTTTTCAAAAGTTTAGGCTGTCGTTTCGGATATAATGCTGGCTTCCCATGGTGCGCTAGATTGCGGACGCACGCGCACCAACCCGCATGACGAACCGTGTCAAGAGTAACGTGCGTGGTAGCGCAGACGCGTGCGACGCGATGCGTCCGAGTTTGGATACATTCTCTTTGAAATTACCGACTCGCCGCGGACCAGTCCGTTGGTAAACTTCAAACGTGCGCGAGGTATGATCGGTACATATTAACTAAAACGAATCGTTTTGCTTAACAATGGTAGTTTTTTTATTGGCCAACTTGGCATATAAATAGATTCGTAAGAAAATTTTTAGACATAGGCTTTTTTGGATTTTTACGCAAACGGTAATATTCGATTTCAGATTATGAAAACGTTATCAAAATCCGATTTTAGAAATTGAGTTCTGGAGCGGCTCTGGCTCGCAGTTTCGATCGTCTCTATACAGTAATATTATATGTGTCCCGTCATTTCACCAACAAATAATTTACAAATTTTCACTTGACAAGTAACTATTGGCAAAAACATGATTTGTTATTTCATCATTATACAACAACAAGTTTGCCAAATAATTTAGAAAATAATTATCCAATAAACTTTTTTACTAACGTATTATTTGACACTGTTGTCCATCTGTCCCATCACTTTTCGATTGGTTGATTCATGGAAACTTACTAGTTTCCATGAATCAACCAATCGAAAAGTATAATACATATAAATATAACACCCGTGATACCACTGGTACACCGTTTTATGGATTTGAGGACCTGGGGGTGCCACGGGTCCGAATTCAAGTTCCCGTGGCTCCCCCAGGGGTATCTTCCAGGGGTACCATGGGTCCGGAATGACAGGCACAGGAGTGATCCTATAAGGGTTCCGTTTTTTCACTTACGGGCCTCTAAAAAAAAGAAAAAAGTTAAATTTAAAATTTAAAACAATAATTTACAGTAAGTAACCCCATATATTTTAAGTATTGAGTAGGTATTGACTTTATTCCCCAGACGAATAAGTAGACGTTTATTTATCAGCAGCATAGACTAACCTGGTTCTATATTTGACAGGAACTTGAAGCAACATTGGAAATATTGCTCAAAGCCTTCCAGGAGGCAGTGAACGAGAAGATGAAGTGTCAGGCTGAAGCTGATGCCACAAATGCCACCATTGACTTAGCAAACAGATTGGTTAATGGTCTGGCTTCAGAAAAAATCAGGTCTGGATTCGAATTATTAGATCACATTTAAACATAATTTTACATTTTCACTTACCACATCTCGTGTATTCATTTATTCTTTGTTCTTTCGGTTTTCTTTACCTGTAAAGGTAACGAAAAATAATTAAAATTTCCTACATGAATTAAACCTATCAACATGGGCGCCGGCAGGTTTATTTTCAGGGGCTGCATCTTTAGCTCCACGAAACTAGGTCGATCATTTTTCGGTTCACGTCGGATATGTTGGGTTATCTTTTGTCCATTCGTACATAAAGAGGACTAACTGTGTCGATTTATACAAAGAAGCTGACGAATGAAGAAAGAGTAGGATGCAAGAGTGAGCGAAGTAGACTCGATAATGTTAGCACCGCGGGGTGCTAACATTATCAAGCAATTCGATTTCGGAAATACGAGTTCGGTACTTGTCGATTAATGCACATAAACTTCTGAATAGATCGCACAATGAATCGAAAATTGTATGATCTCGCCTCGAATAGGTGAAATTCTCTATTATTGTGTTAGGCGTTTTATTTTGAAGCCAGGGAGGTGCAAATACAACCCCATGCACCCCCCTCCAGGCGCCCATGCCTCTCAAGTTTCATAAAATATAATGAGTTATGACACAATGAATAGTATCTGTTGTGGCTCTCTTGGGAACTGGTTAGTCTCGAAAAGTTAATAAGCGTGTTGGCACAGATGGGTTAAACCGCAAAATAATTTAAATAAAAAACTACTCTTGCTACGACACAATAAAGTGCAATTCAGGTCGCACAGCGCTAATTACCTACAGTTATATTCACCTAGAAGTTGTTTCTCTTTCTATCGCGAACTCTTATTATCTTCTGACTACGTTACGCCCACTGAATTCGACAAGTCGAGCCCGCCGCGTACCTACTTGCAGCTTCATGCCTAAAATGCGGAGTGACCCATCTGTATTTATCGGTGGTGTTGTTCTTTTGTGACGCTTAGATGGACAGCGACAGTGTTAAACCTGAGGGAGTCCGGTGTGTTGCTGCCCGGCGATGTCCTGTTGGTGACCGCCTTTATTTCGTATGTGGGCTGCTTCATGCGCCGATACCGCTTGCAGCTCATCAAAGAGGACTGGGTGCCCACGCTCGCTAAGTCCGAGGTAAGGCATTAATAACTGTAGTTACATTGAAAATATTTAGTTGCACTAACCATTTCAGAGTTCAGTTTCTACCTTAGATTCGTCCGATCCGACCAACATCTGTACCGTGTGTGTTGTTACAGCGTCACAGAAGGTCGATCGTACACGACAGCTGAAACAATTACTAGTTATTCAAATACATATCAACTTCTTAGCTCAGACCAAATAAAAAAATCAAGACGTCGTCGACCCGGGCCTGGTCCTTATCGGACGGCGAGCTACCCAATGCTCACCGTCCGCAAGCCCGTGCCTACGGTGGCCGGAAGTCGGCTCGCGACTCCCGACGCCCGGGAGGACTAGCACCCTAGCACTATCAACAGTGACGTGAGACCGGTTTCGTGAACATGTGTGCACTTAGTGAGGTATAGTTTGATTGTAAATGTGTGCGTGTGAGCGTGTATGCACAGAGCGGAGGTGTAGTTTTGGCATGCTTCACTGTATTGTTCGCAGCGCTATGTCTTGGTTTTTTATTTGGTCTGAGCTTTTTAGTGGCAGTCAGGTAAAAAATACCGACCCCATCAAGTTTGGTCGTAGAAAAGTGTTATTTAAAACTACTCTACTTAAATAAATATCACATAACACAGCCTAAAATCGATACGACGCAAGATCTGGACGTGCTGACGATGTTGACGGACGACGCACAGATAGCGTCGTGGAACAACGAGGGCCTGCCCACTGACACCATGAGCACGGAGAACGCCACCATACTCACCAACTCGGCGCGCTGGCCACTCATGATCGATCCGCAGCTGTAAGCCTCAATCTAACGTTCACTTTTGTGACATTAAATTAAACAAGTATTATTGCGTTCATGAAAAAAAACCTTAATTAACTTGAAATCGTTACTACAGGCAAGGTATAAAGTGGATAAAACAGAGATACGGCGACTCTCTGGTCGTGGTACGATTAACGCAGCGCAATTATTTGGACCGTATTGAGCGCGGCGTGAGCAATGGCGAAGTGGTGCTGATTGAGAACATCGGCGAGACTGTGGATGCCGTGCTCGACCCGCTGCTCGGCAGAGTGCTCATACGCAAGGGGAAAGTGCTCAAGGTGAACCTCTACACTACCTTCACAGTCCTTTCACAGTTATTTTACCTCTAACGTTGCATCACAGTAAGTGATCTTTATCCTCGTTGCTATAAGATGTAAGAAGTTAAATCGGCGTAAACGTCACAGTATTTTTTAGCTGCGTATGATAGAGAGCGACCATATCAATTACATTTCCATCAAGCAACCTTGAGGCGGTGTTCGGCAAGACGCGGTATGCTGCTGATGGTCGTTATGTGGAGATTTCACCCTTCACTTCTCGTTCACAGCAAAGTGTTGCATGAAGGCGCTTCCTTATCTACCTCCAAACCTACTTTTTTTGTTCTGTCCTCCAAATCTACATCAATGTACAGTAACAGTATCCTAAGATGAAACTACCTGGCCTAAAAATGCTTGAAACTCTCATCGTGACCAATACTGTGCATCTTCTTAATAGCTGAACAACCTGATAGCTAAATGTTACGCTTTCAGATGGGAGACAGAGAGATAGATTACCACCCAAACTTCCGTTTCCTGCTTCAGACTAAGCTTGCTAACCCGCACTACCAACCTGAGATGCAAGCGCAATGTACCCTTATAAATTTCACTGTCACCAAGGACGGGTAAGCGCGTTACTGGTTTTATATTTTTTTCATCTCTCTATCATTATTTGCCAGAGAATCGAATAGACAAAAATTTTCTATACTTACATAAATTAAATTACCTGTCTCAACATAAAATTCTGTCGATTATTATTAAGGAAAAAGAAAAAGTGTTTATTCTGCACAAACAAAACGCACATTACAAAAAAAAAACTATAAGGGTTCCTTGTTTAGTACGGAACCCTAAAAACAAAAAGCCCCAAGAAGAAAAACAGCCCTATAATTTATTACGTAAATTCATGATTTTTTACGTAATTTTCAGCAGCAGTAACATATTTTTATTATTTGATTATTATGAATAACGATAGTGCCATTCTCTTTCTTGTAAGTTGGAGTGACACATTCTTTGCGTGTAATTTGCTGAATTGACGCGGACACATACTACTTACTTTGATTTTATTTATTGTAATTTTTTCTTATTATATTGAGAAACGCGAACTAATTAAACGTATTTGTAGATACCTAGAAGTTTCATATCATATTATTTTATTCGATAAAATTGTGTTAATTTGGAATATAATGGACGCTGAAGCAAGGAATTTATTGCTTTTCTTTAGGATTTTTTCCGTGAAAACTCAGAAATTCTATGTCTCCAATAAACAAGTAAAACATTCAACTTATCTTTTAGCAATGTTAGCTTTTATTACAATTGAATGAAACAATGTGAATTTGAGCGTCACGTTTTCATAGCCGACGGTTTTTCTTGTATTGACTTCGTTAAATATTTGTAGTCAATTACACGAAAAGAAAAATTTTAATGTGTGATTCCAACTTACAAATAAGAGAATGGCACTATCGTTATTCATAATCAAATACTTAAACTATCTTCCTGTTGCTGAAAATGACAGTGTCAAAAATCATGAATTTGCGTAAAAAATATAATAGGGCTATTAGTTAATTGAGTCAGGCGGCAGGTTAATAGACGACGTATATTTAGTAACATAATCCGGTTAACTTTTCTTAAAGAGTCATAAAGAACCCTGTAAGAAATCGACATGTGTTTCACCTCTCAACGAGGCATTCGCAGGATGACCATTGACTACGTGACAGTTATGATGACCACTAAACTAGGTACCAAACATCTCCCTATCCCTTGAATCATAATATATCACGTTTACAGATTAGAGGAGCAGTTATTGGGTGAAGTAGTGAAAGCTGAGCGTCCGGATTTAGAGAAGTTGCGTTCTGGCCTTACGAAACAACAGAATGATTTCAAGATCACGCTCAAGGTTTTAGAAGACGACTTGCTGAAACGATTGTCATCTGCCGGCCCCGACATACTGAGCGACTCGGCGCTCGTCATCAATTTAGAGACCACAAAGAAGACTGCCGGAGACATCGCGATAAAAGTAGAGGAGGGGAAAGTAACGGCAGTTAAAATTGACGAAGCTAGGGAGAGGTATCGGTAAGTACGAGTAAACGAATCCATTACAGATTTTTTTACCATAATAATTACTGTTAGGCTGGTTTCACAGCTGTCCGGGAGACCCGTACGGGCCGTCCGTACACGGGAGTACTGTACGGGTAGCGCCCGCAGTGCTCTGAAACGAGGGAGGGATACGTTGTACGGGCTCTACCCGTAGCGGGTCGCGTACGGACCAATCCGCGTCGCTGAGAAACAATGTTCTAGCGCCTCACGTGTGTCTCCGTTCCGGTCCGTACGGGTCTCCCGGACAGCTGTGAAGCCAGCCTTATTGACCGAATGTTTTCATTAAACAGGCGTGCAGCTGGCCGAGCTTCCTTACTGTACTTCATTTTAAACGACCTGTACAAGATCAACCCGATGTATCAATTCTCACTAAAGGCGTACAGCGTGGTGTTCAAGGAAGCCCTGGCCACCGCCGAAGTTGCCGATGACCTGGAACGCCGAGTCGAAAGCCTGCTAGACAGCATCACCTTCGCTGTCTTCGTGTACACGAGCCGAGGACTTTTTGAAAGAGACAAGCTCGTCTTCCTGTTCCTTATTGCGCTACAGGTTGTTAATTTTCTAAACGTTTGCAGTTCTGGATTTACATATTTTGCGTTCGCATACGCGAACTTGAAGGTAACTTTGCGCGAAATGCTAGCGCACTAGTATATACGTGTATGAAAAAACGAGCAAAACAACCACAAAGCATGCAAACATTGGATTCTCCAGGGAAATACACTCCCAGATCAAATCGAGCCACTCTGCATATTTTTGTTTAAAGGAAGGTCTTTTCAAATAATGGTAGGACAAAGAAAAAAAATGTGGTTTTGAAGCCAGTCGCTCACTATGATTTCTGTTTGTCATTGTTCCAAATTTGAAATTGGAATACTAAAAAATAACAGTTTAAATACAATAAGTCGTCTTTTCGCGATTCATAAGGAAAACATAAATAAAATTCAATATTTCGCATATCGCTAAGTAAAAATATAGTAACTTGTGCAGCATATTACTTAGTTGTTAGAACTTTTGTTGTAAGCTATAATCTACTAATCCCTTGCATATAGGAAATTATTCAAATTTTTTTATTGAAAGAGTTACGGGACATTTTCAGTTGTGTCATCGTTGCACAGTACCTATCTGTTAGCATTTTCACTAATAAAAAGTTTAGATAAACGTGCGACAATCTAAGAAGCACGATTTGACGTTTCTCATTATACATGCCGCGATAACTTTGTATGAACGTCGACGTAAGAAAACGAAAAATCAAATTCATAATCCTAATTAATTACTATGGTATACATGCACTATAACAATGAGTATCATTCGCAAGCACCAAATTTCACTTTATATTGGAAAATGCACTCTATAACACAAATATATCGTTGATTAATATTCCGCCAGGACGTTATTACAATGTCATGTCTTCTGGGTTCCTTGCCGTAGTGTTGTGACCGTTTTTTGACCGAATAAAATCGATGTTCTGAAAAATCGATACTTTTACAAACATAATTTAATATTTAGAAAAGAGATACATGTATCATTACTGTATTATTAAATGTTTAAACATCTAAAAACAAAATCTGATCACTTATATTTTTAGATTTAGGGTAGGAGTGTGCAAGATCCACACAAAAGAATACTCAAAGAAGACTTTAAAAAGAAAAATGAAATATGTTTACCTATTAAGAGTAACACTGATAAACCTAAGAAGCCAGCAATTGCACCAAAGAAGAAAAATTGGGCATGTCCAGATTGCTCAGAAGTGTATAGAGAACCAATTATGGATAGTTCTGGATCGAGTGTATTTCTTACTAAAACAGCTGGCACGAAAAATGCACAATGCTGTGTATTTTTAAGTAGGCCATGGAAGGGGTTAGAAGTGTTATGACTACCTCTCGATAAGACTAAATAGCAGATATGACTAGTTCGCTATAGGACTTAATCTCGATATGACTAGATCTTGTTAGGACTATATCGTGTTTGGACTAGATCGCAATAATGCCAGATAGCGTAACGACTATATTTTCGTTTGCTTTTTTGGAGTACAGTCGGTCGATTCTGTAAAAATATTAACGTGAAGCTTAGGTGAAGTGAGCGTGAAGTGAGCTGTCACTGCCACAGAATCGACCGGCAGGATGCTAGGGATTAACACTATTGACAGCTCACTTCACGCTCACTTCACCTAAGTTTCACGGTGATATTTTTACAGAATCGAACGGCAGTTATCGAGTTATAGCATTAAGTTTTTTTCCTTGGTACCTATACTAAAATACTTAAAATGAAAGCATTTCATTGTAACATAATTATTTATTTATTTAAACTTACGCTTTAAATCGCTAACGTTTTAAAAAAAAAATAGGAGCGTAATCTCCTTCGTCTCAAGTTTATTTAATTCTCTTTGATACTTGCGATTGAATAATATGGTGTTTCTTCTTTTGTTGTTCGGTTCAAACAGAGAATTTTGTTTTTTTTTATCTTGAAAATGTGCCTCTTTTTTAAATAAAATAAAAATTATAACAATGTTGGTTTGTGCTGCATGCGCACATTAAGGCGGCGATGCCATGCCTCTAATCTATTATTGGTTCTGTGCTTTTGTTTTGCACAGGAAATAAGCAAAGGATTCTTTAGCCATTGCCTGCCAAAGTAGCTTGCGAATGCATTCATTTCAGGTGATTACGTTGAACATTCCACAATAGCAGACCATCCGTCTTGTATATAAGATGAAGGCAAGAGCGGCAAATTAGCAGTAATTCTAGTGATGTATCGTCCTTCTTGAGATTTCGTCAAACCAATATCGTTCGCCTTTTTCCACACCGATTTATTGTAATGGTATAAACATCCTGTAACTTTAGCATTCGGATACACAGTCCTAAATGCATTGATGAGTCCCAATTCGTAATCACATTTAAAATGTTTAATATGTACTTTGAGCACATCACGTATTATTTATTGTAAATAAAGCGAAATAAGTTGTTTCGCGTTTATTTGGTAAGAGAGCATACAAGACGGGAAATATATTTGTCGTCTCTTCCGTGCTATCAATGTCTACGTGAATGGAGAAAAATTGATAGAAAGGCCTGGGTGCACTTTTAAAGGTTCCGTCACCAAAAAAAACCTTTTCGTGATCTGCATAAATTTTCATATTCCTTTTGGAAAATCGTGATGAGAATACAAGCATTTTATCATCTGTTGGTAATCCAAACTCGGCGATCAATAGTAGATTATTAACCAAGGGGATAAAGCAGTGTCTTCTGTCGCGGGTGACGATTTAAATCGCAAGCGTAACGAAGGACTCGAGGTTTACTCCCGAGCGTAGCGAGGGTGTTAAAAACTTAAATCACGAGCGAAGCGAGGGATTTAAGACGAGTCCTGAGTGTAGCGAGGGATTTAAGTTAACCCAAGACTAAGACAGCTTTATCACCGAGGAAAATACTCTACTTTTCGTACCATTTGCGAAAAAATTAACACAATAATAATATGAGATAAGCATTTATTGAAAATAATGACAATTAAAAGTAAAAGTTAACATTCGAAACATTGGTCCAATTATTGATAGAGAGAGTTACATTTTTGTTTGGTACATTTATTGTTGATGAGTTGATTTGAGTATTTCTCTGTTCTTGCGTCTGAGGAACTTGCGTTTCATTGTAGATGGTATACGTCGGAGATAGTGGTGGTGGTGCATCGTGAGTTACGGACGAAGATAAGATGCCGGAAGTTGATGGTTGTGGATCTCATGGATTAAGTTTTATATTTTTGTTAATTTGACTGCTTAATATGGTTTTATTCGCCATTGAGCTTTCGATATAACCCTCAGCTACTCCATCAGAGCTCCAACCGCCGTGTCTTTTTATTGACGTAATATCCGCCCCTGAATCCGCCAAGAAAGTCGCCGAAGTTCTTCTAAAGCAGTGACCGGTGTAGAGTTCAACATCTTTAAGTTTTAAATATTTAGCAATTTCCTTTGGCATATTGCTAATTTTATTTTTGCCGATGGCTTGTCGAGTACATTTCCCATTCCGATAGTTTCTAAAAAATCTATTGTTTTCCATGTTGGTGGGACGTAATGCTTGGTATTTATGAATGATTTTAGTATATTGTCCTTGTACAATGAATGACCGATTTTTCTTTGTCTTAGTTTCCTTTACATTAATCAGCAGCAACTCATTGGAATGATTTTCAACGTCCTCCACCTTTAAGTTTACAAGTTCACATCCGCGGCAAGCACCATTGAGTCCAAAAATTAAGGCCACCTATAACAAAGATAAAAAACAGGTAAATATATAGAATAATTACTATTACTAAGATACGAAATATTCATAGTTAAATCATGTATACTTACTTTTGTGGCCAGAACAATTTCGTCAGGAGCTTCATTGAAGAAGTACTGATTCTGAAATTGATAGGCCTTTCGCACTTCTCCACGTTGAAAATTCTTCATAAGTTTTTAAATAATTTTCCTTGGATTTTGTTGGAAGCAAATTATTTATAATCGCGGCAGCATTTGCACTGATGGAATCCGACAATTCACTGTCACTGTCGCTTTGATTTAACATCGTAACGTATTTTTAGAACATTAACTTATTTATAAAAATAAATTAAAATAAACTTAACGTTTATGTATTTGAAGAAAACAAAAACGCGGCAAATTCCTAGACTAATATTTTTTTGTCAGAAAAGCAAAGGCATCAAGCTCATACGGCCTCGTCGGCTTTCGTAATTTTATTTAATAACCATAACTGCATAATAAATGCGTATTCCTTTTTCAAAAAAAATTATAATGCTTTATATACAAACTCAATGGTGTACAGATGTAGTTCAGTATAAATTTCGGTAAGTATTCCAAATTTAAATCACATTCTCCCCCTAGAGGATGAATGAAATTCAGTACAATTTTCTTTCCCTGTTTTTAACAGATTAAAAATGACTATTGTTATGTTCGCTTTTTGTGGCATAGAATGTCACTTTTTTGAGCAAGTGGTACGAAATAGTAGATTATTAACCAAGGGGATAAAGCAGTGTCTTCTGTCGCGGGTGACGATTTAAATCACGAGCGTAACGAAGGACTCGAGGTTTACTCCCGAGCGTAGCGAGGGTGTTAAAAACTTAAATCACGAGCGAAGCGAGGGATTTAAGACGAGTCCTGAGTGTAGCGAGGGATTTAAGTTCACCCAAGACTAAGACAGCTTTATCACCGAGGAAAATACTCTACTTTTCGTACCATTTGCGAAAAAAATAACACAATAATAATATGAGATAAGCATTTATTCAAAATAATGACAATTAAAAGTAAAAGTTAACATTCGAAACATTGGTCCAATAGATAGAGAGAGTTACATTTTTGTTTGGTACGTTTATTGTTGATGAGTTGATTTGAGTATTTCTCTGTTCTTGCGTCTGAGGAACTTGCGTTTCATTGTAGATAGTATACGTCGGAGATAGTGGTGGTGGTGCATCGTGAGTTACGGACGAAGATAAGATGCCGAAGTTGATGGTTGTGGCTCTGATGGATTAAGTTTTATATTTTTGTTAATTTGACTGCTTAATATGGTTTTATTCGCCATTGAGCTTTCGATATAACCCTCAGCTACTCCATCAGAGCTCCAACCACCGTGTCTTTTTATTGACGTAATTTGAATCCGCCAAGAAAGTCGCCGAAGTTCTTCTAAAGCAGTGACCGGTGTAGAGTTCAACATCTTTAAGTTTTAAATATTTAGCAATTTCCTTCGGCATATTGCTAATTTTATTTTTGCCGAGGGCTTGTCGAGTACATTTCCTATTCCGATAGTTTATAAAAAATCTATTGTTTTCCATGTTGGTGGGACGTAATGCTTGGTATTTATGAATGATTTTAGTATATTGTCCTTGTACAATGAATGACCGATTTTTCTTTGTCTTAGTTTCCTTTACATTAATCAGCAGCAACTCATTATAATGATTTTCAACGTCCTCCACCTTTAAGTTTACATGTTCACATCCGCGGCAAGCACCATTGAGTCCAAAAATTAAGGCCACCTATAACAAAGATAAAAAACAGGTAAATATATAGAATAATTACCATTACTAAGATACGAAATATTCATAGTTCAATCATGTATACTTACTTTTGTGGCCAGAAAAATTTCGTCAGGAGCTTCATTAAGAAATTTTTCCACATTTTGAGTCGTAAAAATTTTAGACTTCTTTGCGCAACACCTTTCTGATTTTCTTTTTAAAAAAGCCAGTAATTTCGTGAATCTATTTATTTCAATGCTGTGTTTGATGCTTATTGTAGCTTTCAGTTTTGAGTATATGCACCAAAGTGTATTCGGATTCTTTGTCTTGGATAAATAATCAAAATAGACAAGAAGTACTGATTCTGAAATTGATAGGCCATTTGCACTTCTCCACGTTGAAAATTCTTCATAAGTTTTTAAATAGTTTTCCTTGGATTTTGTTGGAAGCAAATTATTTATAATTGCGGCAGCATTTGCACTGATGGAATCCGACAATTCACTGTCACTGTCGCTTTGATTTAACATCGTAACGTATTTTTAGAACATTAACTTATTTATAAAAATAAATAAAAATAAACTTAACGTTTATGTATTTGCAGAAAACAAAAACGCGGCAAATTCCTAGACTAATATTTTTTTGTCGGAAAAGCAAAGGCTTCAAGCTCATACGGCCTCGTCGGTTTTCGTAATTTTATTTAATAATCATAACTGCATAATAAATGCGTATTCCTTTTTCAAAAAGATGTATAATGCTTTATATACAAACTCAATGGTGTAAACACAGATGTAGTTCAGTATAAATTTCGGTAAGTATTCCAAATTTAAATCACATTCTCCCCCTAGAGGATGAATGAAATTCAGTACAATTTTCTTTCCCTGTTTTTAACAGGTTAAAAATGACTATTGTTATGTTCGCTTTTTGTGGCATAGAATGTCACTTTTTTGAGCAAGTGGTACGAAAAAAGTATTTCTTAATCATATTTGGTATTGTCACTTCACTGGATTTAGAAAACTCTTGAAGGATCCTTTTACGATGTCTGTACAGGGCATCCTTCACTGAATTATAAGGTCTGCCATTAAAGGTTGAAGAAGAGGGTAGTTGTTGTACTTCTTCGTAAACCTTTTTTACTGAAGACATATCTTTGCATACATTCTGTTTTGCCGTATCCAGTAAAAGGTCTTCTTGCATTTTGTCATGGTCTTGCTCACACTTGTGCAGACTCTTTCTGATTATAATGGTATTTTCTTGATTTAGTGTGAGAGAAGCACTACACTCTTGTCTCTTGTAGCAACACCAGAACGATGTTCCGCTTGAATTGTTGGACACAAAATTGTATCGGTAGCCATCATGAAGAAGTTGCTTCCTTATTCTTTTTATTTTTAATAAAATTTAATTTTTCATTATCCTGCATTTTAAATAACAATAAAATATGCCATGCAAGATAAAAATTCGAAGTGACAATGACAACTATTGTTTCAATTTATTTTTAATAGTGGAATCATAGATAAAGTGGAACTCCATAGTGAATTCACACTTTAGTAAAGCTAAGTAGGTACTCCATGAAGTTCCTATATACTAATGCCACTTTTAGATACGATTGTACGTCATATCGATAATGAGTCATTATGATAACATGACTTATGCATATGTAGTCAAACAGCTAATTAGTTTTACAGTGATCTAGTCATATCGAGATTAAGTCCTATAGCGTACTAGTCATATCTACTATTTAGTCTTATCGAGTGGTAGTCATAACGCTTCTAACCCCATGGAAGCTTCAAATGAGACATTTGTTTGTCAGTATGATTGAAAATGAATATAATAAATAAAGGTAACCGACGAAGACAGTTCAACTGATGATAATTTTTCTGGATCATCCAGTGATGAAAGTGCATGAAAATGTTACAAAAGTGAATTTATTTATTTACACGTCATGATCATGATGGTTACGTATAATTAAAAGATATGCCTCGAGAATCAGTTCTAAGCTATGTAGATAAATTGTTGATTACAAACTCTAAGTATGATAAATCGATATGTCTCAAGAATCGGTTATTAAAGCAACCGATTTTTTTTTTCCCGTCACTCCACAAATTATTTTGGTAGGTGTCAAATCGGGCTTCATATACAATGTCGCCCATGGGCATGTGACCGCCCGTATTTTTCTGAATATTCATGAAAAATTATCGAAAATTAACTTTAAAAGGGGGGGTCTATCTTTAATATTTTTCATGTTATTCAATTTTTTATGTTTTTAGTAGCGTTTGCCATATCTTCTATGTTATTGGCTCGATTTGTATTCTGTTTATTATTTCTAATAGCTTACGAGTTATTTTATCGGATTAACTAAACATTTTTAGTAAAATTTGTCGACTATGAAAAAAAAACGGAGGTGAAGATTTTTTTTTCCAAAAAAACAGTATTTATTTAAAAAACATAAGTGAAATTATGTTGATTATACATAAAATTATAGCGGGATACTGAAAAAAAAAATAAGAAAAAATGAAAAAAAAACAATTAAAGATAGACCCCCCTTTTTAAGTTTATTATCGATAATTTGTCATGAATATTCAAAAAAATACGGGCGGTCACATGCCCATGGGCGACATTGTATTGTCGCAAGTTTAGTACTAATAAAGAAACACTAAATTATTCTGATTTAAATTGTATATTATTGTTATAACGCGAAATAATAGGTAATACCTACTTTATACCTATTGCACAACTCACAACTGTTAGCATTTTTAAACATAGCAATGAATTCACTAAAGCTATCCAATCAGCGAAACTAAAATAACTTTAGTATTATAAAAGTTTTTGTTTTTTTTTTTATCTTTACTGGACTAAATCAAAACTTGTTGCTTCTAGCGATCAAACTCCGATTTTCTTTTCTTTTTCAAATTCGTGAATTCAAATTTGGAACAACGCTGATACCGAAATGAAGGCCAGTACGTTAAATTAAAAACTGCATATATAAAAACCTTTTTTTCAGACTTTAAATTATTTTGTTGTTTTTAACACAATAATGATACGGTGGCTCGATTTAGTAGTGTATGATCCGCCATCTATGTATTAATTTCACACTGTCTCTGTCGTTAACTGGTACCATGTTAGTAAAAAACATTGCATTTTTGCATTGTTCCCATCTTAATCCTAACTAATATTATAAATGCGGCTGTGAGTTTGTTTGTTTCGCTTTCATGCTAAAACGGCTGAACATATTTGGATGAAATTTTGCACATAGGTAGATCATAGCGTGGATTAGGACATAGGATACTTTTTATCCCGATATTTCCACGGAATCGAGACTTATGCGGGTGAAACCGCGGGGCGCAGTTAGTTATGGAATAAAATTCAATAAATATGTTGAGTATTGAGTAGTAACCAGAAATAATCTATCAATATTTAGTCCGTTATACTTCACCAGGTCCTCCAAACAGAAGGTAAAGTAGATGCGCGAGAGTTGGATTTCCTCCTGAAGTTTGCCGTGGCACCGGAGCATTCACCGTTCC
Source organism: Agrochola lota (assembly GCA_947364205.1). NCBI lineage: Eukaryota > Metazoa > Arthropoda > Insecta > Lepidoptera > Noctuidae > Agrochola > Agrochola lota. The sequence goes on along the minus strand of OX376235.1, from coordinate 8,628,784 downwards.
ACTGGCTGACCAATCAGAGCTGGGGCGGTATCATAACGCTCGGCAAAATGGACGCCTTCGAGAATCTTGACAAAGATATTGAGGGAGCTTTCAAAAGGTATTTAGGTTTTATCTCGATTCATGGCACCAGCCCGGCCTTTCGAACTCATCTGATGCGATCGAAAATATGTATATTGATTTTAGAGTATTTATTATTTTTAAGAAAAGTGTTCGTTTTGTTGAAAGCTTGAAGATTTTGTTAAATTATGATTTTTAACATTAATTAATTCAATTTAAATTTATTTAGATGGCAGAAATACACAGAGGGCGAAGCTCCCGAGAGAGACAAGTTACCGGGCGACTGGAAGAATAAGTTGGCGTTGCAGCGCTTGTGCATAATGCGAGCGTTGCGTCCCGACAGAATGTCTTATGCTTCTAAGTACGGTCATACACTTGCTTGGCGCTTACTTGAAACTTGACAGTACCTAAAGCCTCAGATCATCGATACTTAGCCCGCCCACACCCACTTGGCGACCATGACTGTGACCATGGTCGCTGCGACCGCGATCTAATATAATTATAACACCTAACTACGTGTGACCTGCACTCTAATTGCGTAACACTCATTCTCAATCTGTTCCATTTTCACAGATCAACAACATTCATTCCGTTATTTACGTTGTATGTTCAAAAAAATTGTGTGCTCAACACACATTTTTCGAACATAGGTTTTAAGTAATGGATTAGCAATATCCTTCAAAATGATTCAGATTGTAATTGATCGTGTGTTACGCAATAAGGGTGCAGTTCGTCGCGTTTGCGTGGTAGGTTTGGTACAGATAGTGCCTTCCACGAAGATGCGCCGCACTCCCTAAGTTCCCTTCAAAATGGTTGAGCTGAATAGTGCTGATCCATGCGTCATGTTCGTGAACGGTCCCCGCCGCCTTCAGTAGGGACTGGTCATCTCTTAGCTGTCATGGCTTATTTAAAATTATTGCAATTTTTTAATGGTTTTATTTTCATATTTCTATTACGGACGCTTTTAACGGGAACGTCTTTCTACATTGTTCTCACATTTATAATTTCACATAAATGATATAACCAATATTTTGATTTAAAAGAGTGTCGTGGAGATTTTTGCCCGTTCTTCTACATATGTACCCGCTTAGTGTGGGAAAGAGATGAAGGTCTACAGGACGTAAAGTTTCATCTCTTTCCCCCACTGAAGTAAGATTAAAATAATACTGCTTTAGAGGTGGTGGAACGCCCCCAATACCTCGACTTGTCGCAGTAGACGGACAAGCAAACTTCCGGCACTAACATCATTATCACAATAGCTCAGAGGTCCTAGAAAATAAAATGGTTAAAAAACTCTTTACCATTCCTTTAGTGCATTTTGTGAAGAAACTCTGGGCACGAAATACGTTGAGGCCCGTACGCCATCGTTAGATAAGTCTTACGAGGAGAGCAATTCCACCACAGCTATGTTCTTCATTCTTTCGGCTGGTGTCGATCCATTGAAGGTAACCTGTTTTGTACACTGTATAATAAATACTGTATATTGGAGATTACTACATATTTTTCTCGTGTAGATGAATGAACCTTTCAATTTTTTTACTTAGAATAATTTTTAATTGAAATGTTATTTTCAGGATTTAGAAAAGTTGGGTCGTAAAGTTGGCTTTGCAACTGATAAGAAGAATTTCCACATCGTTTCTTTGGGTCAAGGTCAGGAGGTGGTCGCTGAAGAGGCCATGGGTATCGCTTCAGCTAACGGCCACTGGGTCATCTTGCAAAATGTTCACTTGGTCGCCAAGTGGCTCGCAGCACTTGAGAAGAAAATGGAAGAGTGCTTTGAAAATCCTGAGCCTGATTATAGGTAGGATAGGCTCATCAGATTTAAGGTTGATTTCCACCAAACGACTCGCACCGCAACGACTCGAGCCGTTTGGTGGATATCATCCTTTATTCATATTTTGCAATATAAATGGCCATTTTATCCACTGTTGGGAATTTTATCTCTTTCTTTTTAAAGGTTATTTTTAAGTGCTGAGCCGGCCGCTGATCCTGCTTACCACATAATTCCGCAAGGAATCTTGGAGTCGTCCCTCAAAATAACAAATGAGCCGCCTATCGGCATGTGGGCTAACTTGCATAAGGTAAGCTGTTAAATATAGTAATAAATATATCACATAACGGGCTGTCCGTACCCTTTTATATTCGATCCATCGTCCATAGTGTGGGTTAGCAGGGGGTGACTGATTGTTTCTAGTGCCACATGAGATGTTTCTACCGACGACGCTTACGCAATTGAAGGCCTTGGCGACGGCCGGGTACCTGCTGCCCATCCTTTCGTGTCATGTCGAGTTGTTTTGGCCGCTTTCTCTTATTTTATGGCGTAACGTTAACGTAATGAATGTAGAAATACGGTACGCTATTCTTACTCTGGCTACGACAACGTTCTGGTAAGGTCAAGATCTGCTGCTTCGGCGGGCGCCCTCGTTATCTGATTGGGTGCATTGGCGCCGGTAGTGGCTCAGAGTTATCTCCATTATACGGAGTCAGAGCAGATGTGTGATATACGCCATTGACTTTAGTTGCGTCTGTTGTCATCGCCAGCTCATATGATGCGGGCGCATATTGTTGTAAGATAGCATAAGGCCCATCGCGTCTTGGAGCTAATTTAGCGCTCACTCCACGATTTGAATTGCTCATAACATGGCTAGTGAATAATACCATGTCTCCAGGGTTATATTTTGGGGCTCACGGCGTTTCTCATCAGTATATATATGCCTTACATTTTTCCTCTTGAACTTCGGTGGTTGTGCGAGTTTACTTCAGTGTTTTTGCTAGCATTACCAGAATCTGGCACGGAAGGACATGTCTGGTGGGGCAATGGACGATTGCCTAGGTAATCAAAATCAATGTTCAGTAATGATTGTTATATTATTATAATCGTCGTATTTTATATTTTATGAATTAATAAGTTTCAGGAGTCAGTAACTTACGAAAACTGGTGAAAATAAGGTTTATACACCGGGGATTTTTCTTAGTTTTTTATTATAACGCCATCAGTGAGCGACAACAGGTTGGTATTGGTGGCCTTTGCGAGCTTAGTGAAAGATATATATAATATTTTGATTGCATGAGAACCGATTCTGCATTTTTTTTAATATTTCTATTAGTGTGACAAAAATGTAAAACACCTATTGTATATCTTATTAAATAAGTGCTTATAATTTTTGTTATTTAATCATAAAGTATTCTTATTCTATATTGAACAAATAAATACACATAAAATTATATTTTTATCATCTTTAATTCCGTATTTTGGTTTCTATCCTCAATACACATAATATTATTTATATTTAACGTAAATAAAACGTATTTATTGCCAAACAAATTATTTTACTGTAGGTACATACTTAAATAAAATGATCCATGTTCAACGGATGTAACAACATCCTGTCGTAAGTCCCTTGATGAGTCATGAATCTGGCGTCGATTCGCTCGACCCTAACAGCCTTAAACCAACATGCATAAATTGTTGTCATATCCTGAAATTTTTATTTTATTATTAAAATATATTTTATTAGAAATGACATGACATCTTTACAATTATCAATTATCTTTACATTTTTACAAATGAAGTCGCTTCCGCTGTCTTTTAAACTACTCAACGGATTAAATGCAGTCTTCAGCAATAGATAGAGTGATTCAAGAGGAAGGTTTATATGTATATACCCGTGCGAAGCCGGGGCGGGTCGCTAGTAACTACATAACTGGTGAAATGTGCCGCACAATAGGTTCACCACGACCAAATCCTTCGAGAATCGCTGGGGTGATGTTATGTTTATGTTGAATTTTTAGATGAAGAACACTCCTTTCATCTTTCGTGAACGACGTTTCCCTCGCTCGTCTATCCAATTTTGAGGGAGCAGTCCCATTTATTTTGCCAGTTTCTTTCAAAGACTTTACCTACTTATACTAAAAACGTATTTGGGTAATAAATAATTTACCTGATAATTATTATCATTGGACCAAACCTAACCTAACTAAACGACAAAAGAGGAAAATTCTACAATTTGAGGATGAATGTCTGAATGCTAACCTTGTGCAGCTAACCAACGACCAATCAACGGATTTCTCTCTCTGGAAAGCGACAAGCAAACTAAAAAAAGCCGATAATGCAAATACCGCCCATCAGAAACAGCGGCGGAAAATGGGCCATAAGCAATGAACATAAAGCGTTTAGGTTTGCCCAATACTTAGAAGACACACACACACACAACCCAATGAGAGCTACATAGACATACTTGAGAGTGAAAAGTTATCACAAAGTCAAAGAATTCGACTTGTGACTCCTAAAGAAGTTCTGAAAGAAATTCAAACCAACATTAGATCAAAGAAATCCCCGGGTTACGACCTCATAACAGGAGAAATTTTAAAACACCTCTCGTGCAAAGCCATAGTAAAGCTGACCAGACTTATCAATGCTGCATTTATGCTTAAACATGTACCTGAGCCATGAAGGTTGCTGAAGTCATTATGGTCGCGAAGCCTGGGATACCACCCCATGAAGCATCATCATATAGACCCATTTCCCTGTTTATCGAAACTATTTGAAAAACTATTATTAAGACGGTTAAAACCAATAATAGAAGAAAAAGGCCTAATACCAAACCATAAATTTGTCTTCAGGGAAAAACACTCTACAATAGACCAGGTACACAGAATAACTAACATTATTGAAAAAATACTCGAAAAAGTAAGTCTGCGCCACCGTATTCCTAGATGTCGCGCAGGCTTTTGATAAAGTTTGGCTTGAAGTTCTGGTATTTAAACTCAGACGCATACTACCTCCAGAATTAGCAGACATTCTAGACGTATATATAAGTAACAGAATGTTTAGAATAAGGCAAGAGGGTGCATATTCCGAGCTAAAAACTATAAAAGCTGGGGTACCACAAGGAAGTGTGTTAGGCCCAATCCTGTACTTACTATACACATGCGATATCCCAGAGCTGGAAAACCAACACCATTGCGACCTTTGTATATGACAGTGCTATTATGGCTACCGGATCAAGCCACAAAGCAGCAGTCGAAAAAGTTCAACTAGCTGTGAACAAAGTTTATGACTGGACACAAACGTGGAAGATCAAACTGAATGATTCAAAATCAATTCATTTTGACTTCACTAATAAACACTGTGATTACCACCCAATCTATATAAATGGCATGCAAGTGCCTTATGTTTATACAGCCAAATACCTTGGCATAACTCTTGACGCCAAACTGCGTTGGAAATCTGAAGTCAAAAAGAAAAGACAGGAACTCGACATACGTTATAAAAGTATGTATTGGTTACTCGGAAGGAAATCCTGCCTATCAATACATAATAAAATTATAGTATACAAGCATATTCTTCCAATTTGGACGTATGGCATCCAACTTTGGGGCTGTACTAAACAAAGCAATGTCAAAATAATTCAACAATTCCAAAACAAAGTACTCAGGGACGCTGTAAATGCGCCATGGTACATTAGAAATGATGACCTCCACCGTGACCTTAAAATAGAATTCGTCACCACCATCATTCAAAAATTTGCTGAAGCCCCGAACGCAGACTCCACCGACATGTAAATATCGAGGCTATTCAGCTGCTAGACAACACAGACATAGTGCGTAGGCTAATGAGAACTAAACCATTAGTGTAGTGAGAGTGAGTTAGTGTAGTGTGTAAATAGTGAATTAATAATAAATAGTAGCAATGCTGTGCTATACATGTAACACATGAACAAAGTGTTTTATCAATTATCAGACCCTAAGAAAGAGCAACGACATTAGCCTTGTGGAAAAGTGCAAATTTACATTATTCTTAGTTATAACATAATCTATCTCGTAAAATATTAAGTAAGAATCAAATTACTTATTAGTCTATTAGGCTAGATTGTAATACGGCGCGTTGTGTTCCACGCGCGCCTCAAAGAGATGTCAGCACCAACCGACGGGGTCGAAAGACCAATGCCTGCTGGGGTTGCGGGTTTGTCCGAAAGGGATAACGCGGCCCCGGCACACAGGCAACGGAAGGAACACGGGTGGGTTTTAGTCAGTAAAAGTCTGACACACCCTCTCGCTCTGCCCAGAGCGGGAGTAGTCATTTGATGATTTCCCACCCTCAAAAAAAAAAAAAAAAAAAAAGGCTAGATTGTAATCAATTATTAAGAACGTCAGTTCTTATTAATACAGAAAAAAAAAATGGAAATAAGGGGTACTAAAGGGCTGTCTACTACAAAAGTATAGAAACGTCGGCCTCTTGGATTTCTGAGCCCGACTGAGATACCACATCCACGACAGACCATTGTATGACCTAACAATCTCTTATGGTCAGCAGCTTCGGTATTTAATTAATTATAACAGTCATGACAAGCATATCCATCTAATGGGAGATGGAACAAAAGTAAATATCATTGTATTTTTCAAATTATAACACAATTGGTCAATATCAGGACATTTCAAGTTAGTTAATTGACTCTGGCGTGACTTTGCGGAAATACATTATAAAAAGTCAACGTGTTGCCACGTCAAGCGCCAAACGTGTTTATACTGCGTTCGGTGGCACGTCAACAATTCGTCGTATATTGCCTTCACTGCATGGTTTACGTAACGACAGCCTTGATACGATATATCTGCGAATCCGCTGCACAGCGATGGCATAATTGATGCATCTCATCATAATATCCAAATCGAAAAGTAAAACAGAATCCTATATGAACAGCAATAGTAATCGTGTCTAGATGATATCGCAATTACATTACAACAATTACATACATTCCTTTGATGTAAAATAAGCGGGTTATAGTTATTGTTCACACTCTTTAGAGGTAATTACGGGATAAAATGGAACGTCAAAAACATTTTAGTACTTCCCGTTAAAAATTGCGAGGCGGAAGCTATAATTGAGCAATGTTTTTTTAAGAATTATGTTACGCAAGTTATTCTGAATTTATAAATCCATAATAATTTAAATATAAATTTTTAAATCTGACTGTAAAACCTTAAATCAAGAACATTATCGATTCATACCATGACCAAAGGGCAGAAACTGGACATATTCTTTGCAGAGACCACCATTTGTGTTAAGTCCCTTGTTGTATCATAAGCGGTGCTTAGTTCTCCCCCAAAACGTGAGGTAGGCTGGCGTATTTCCAGTTGCAAAACTGGTCACCGCATTAATTGCAAATCATATGCTTGGTAACTTGTCTAGCCAGGTTATATGACTGTACCCGACCAGAATGGCAAGTTGGGTTTTCAGGTCCGTCTTCTTCCCTTCCACCGGATTAGTTTCAGGGTGATATATAGGAGTAAATGCATGCTTGATGTCCAAGCAATAAGTTACTTTCTGCATGACAGCGCTTACAAACTGGGCGCCGTTGTCACTGATAATTTTTCTAGGTATTCCGTAACGCAAGAATACTTCATTTATGAGCGTTGTTGTGCATGCTTCGGCTGTAGCTCGTTCTAATGCAAATAGTTCAATCCATCTGCTGGCAATGTCTTCGATTATGAGATTCCAATATTTCCCATCTGGTGACTGTGGTAGTGGCCCAAACAAATCAAAAGATAATACTTCAAACCTCTGATTGGTCGCAGTCGTTTGTAACAAGACAGCTGGTTTTAGGTTTGTCTGTTTGTATTTTTGACACGGTACGCATAGTTTTATATAAGCATCGTTGTATTTTCTCATACCCTTCCAATAATATCTTCTTGAGATTCTTAGCATTGTCTTTTCAACGCCGTAGTGACCTGCCAGTGGGTCATCTTGATAGGCCGCTAGTACGTTTGACCATTCATGTTGTGGAACCAGCAATTGTGCGTCGTCCTTGTCTTTATTGGGAACATAACGGTACAGTAATCCATTATTCATTAGATATCCCTTATTGCTCCAGTATACAGGGTTTTTAGATTTGCAGGGCACTTCTAGAAGCGCCCTGCAAATCAATCAAAATAATTATGAAGCCCTAGGGCTTCATAATTATTTTGCATTAAACAGGTTAGATTTTCAATAAAATACAAGGACCGAGATATTTTTTTTTTCATGAGTTGTGTACTCTACTTTTTACCATTGACTGCGAGTAAATAACTAGTAGTTTAATATTAATATTTATCTGTCGTAGTTGTAGTATTTACATGACTGCCTCGTTGGTCTAGTGGTCGCAAGGTCGGGCAAAGTATTATTCGGTTTTTCCAACAGGAATTTCTCAATAGCAGCCCGAAGTTTGGAATTGTGCCCGGTTGATGGTAATAGGCTCACCCTCTATTACATGGGACTTAAAAACATAACTATTGAAATGTGGGTGAACTAAAGGTACACCTCTCTCTGCCCAACCCTTCGGGTAAACAAGGCGTGATGTTATGTTATTTATATGTATCACATTTTTGGCGGTAACAAATTTTCTACCATAATTGCTGCTTCAGAAGGAAATGATTTCGAAGTCAGTGGTAGCAAGTTTCTCATTTTCCAATGACATTAAATAATCTATATATATAAAAATCAATTGCTGTTCGTTAGTCTCGCTAAAACTCGAGAACGGCTGGGCCGATTTAGCTGATTTTGGTTTTGAAATGTTTGTCGTAGTCCAGGGAAGGTTTAAACGAGAGAGAAAATTAGGGTAGGTAGGGTAGGTAGAGTAGGTAGAGTAGGTAGAGTAGGTAGGGTAGGTAGCGTAGGTAGGGTAGGTAGGGTAGGTAGGGTAGGTAGGGTAGGTAGGGTAGGTAGGGTAGGTAGGGTAGGTAGGGTAGGTAGGGTAGGTAGGGTGGGTAGGGTGGGTAGGTAGGGTAGGTAGGGTAGGGTAGGTAGGGTAGGTAGGGTAGGTAGGGTAGGTAGGGTAGGTAGGGTAGGTAGGGTAGGTAGGGTAGGTAGGGTAGGTAGAGTAGGTAGGGTAGGTAGGCTAGGTAGGGTAGGTAGGGTAGGTAGGGTAGGTAGGGTAGGTACGATTTAGTGCTACCCGTGCGAAGTCGGGTCGGGTAAAGCTAGTAAATAAATAAAAAACTTTATTGCAGACCACATGATCCATAAAAAACATGTTCTAAAAAAAAAAAACCTTGGGCCCCCCCTGCCGCCCCCACTACGGTACTCCACTAATTCATAGACATTGACGCGGAAGTACCGTTCGCTAACGCATATGCCGGCGCCGGCGCCGGCCGACACGAATATTTGAGCAATTGTTTTATGACACGTTTTGAAAGAACTTATAGCGTCGTTAGTTCCGATTTTGGTCACGCTCCAAAAGAACCTTGTGGCGCTATATCATATTTAGCGCCGGGTACTACATATAAGCCGTTTTCTAAATTCTGTCCACAGGCCCTGGACTGCTTCACTCAAGAGACCCTGGAAATGTGCAGCAAGGAGGCGGAGTTCAAATCTGTTTTGTTTGCTCTATGTTATTTCCATGCCGTTGTTGCTGAGAGACGGAAATTCGGCCCACAAGGGTGGAACAGGTACTTAAGATCCATTTTTACTTTTCTAGGCTCTTATGAAATCCGGTTTGAAACCAAAGACAAGGTTTCGGTTTTCCCGGGTAACTTGTTTTATTATGTTTTATTGCCTTAAACGCGGATATTATATTTAGAATATTTTTTTCTGTTTTACGCCTAGCAAATAGCAACACTTTTGGGTCATGTTTCTAAAAAACCTTATTGGACTCTGATTTTACTTCAACTCGACCTAACGAATAACATTGAAATAGTGCTTAAATAACAAGGACTCAGAGCCTACAAGTTCATGTTCACTTTCGCTTTAGCAATATATGTATGGATTCCTTTTGCAGGGTGTATCCATTCAACTTCGGCGACCTGACGATCTGCGTGTACGTACTGTTTAACTACTTGGAGGCGAATCCTCGTGTGCCGTGGGAAGACTTGCGCTATCTGTTCGGAGAGATCATGTATGGAGGGCACATCACTGACGACTGGGATAGGCGGCTCTGTCGCACCTTCCTGGTCGAATATATGCAGGCGGAATTGGTCAGTCACATAACAGAATTAAATACTACAGGAGTAACTTGATTGTGGTTGATCGCCGTCGGCCAGTCGATATTGATCACCTCAAAACATAATCGATGGTCGATCGTTAACCGGATATCATGCAACATTGGATCTGGATAGATCTGAACGTTTGTGTCAATATCATCAATCGACGTCGATCGACTGCTATCTGGTTGCACCATATCACGTTCAGTGCCGGGAGCCCTCGTGGAGGGCTCACCTAGTGGCATATGGAATGCCGGGAGCCCTCGCGGAGGGCTCATTTTAAATGGAGTATTTTCTTAGCGAATACAGAATTATAAACCGTGAAAATAAAATCTGATGTATATTTTAACATGATTTATTATTTAATGAAATTGTTTATTCTGTAAATATTCATTTGTTTATTCAGAAGCAATAATATTATTGAGGACTACGATGGAAACTGAACTGATTTTTAATGAATGCAGATTGAAAGTGTTAGCAAATCAAGTGATATCTGTAGTAGTAATTTTACATTATAGTCATGATGCTTAAAGGTGGGAAATATCTTAAGGTTGGCTTCCTTAACGCAGGGTCTCTGAGTACAGGCCATGATGATTTGATTTGTGCAATTGACAGGTACAGTTTCGACATAATGGCTATAAACGAAACTTGGCTTCGGCCGGGGGAGGAGGGGCGCGCGCCCGTTGTGCCCGGCTATCGCCTGTGTCACACTCCGCGGCCGTTAGCTGTTCGCGCGGGACGAGGTGGGGGCGTTGGGTTTTATCTACGGCGGGGTCTGAGCGCGCGCGTGTGTACTGGCACGGCAGATCCCAGGTTCGATTCTGTCGAACAGATGTGGCTGACAATCTCGTTAAGTGGCAAAAAAATTGCCATTGGTACAGCGTACCGGCCACCGTGGTTTGACATAGATGACTTCCTTGATGCCATCACGAACACTTTTGCTACGTTGGGTAACTGTGACCATTATATATTGCTCGGTGATTTCAATGTGAACATGCTCAACATAAACGAGACTAAAGCCAAAAAAGTGCAAGAATTTTTAACTTGCGTAAGTCTCGTCCAACTTGTCACGATGCCGACTCATTTCACAGATACGAGTGAGACTCTTATCGACCTACTGTGCACAGACCTTAGGGCAAGGTATACGACGGTAGAATCCTTTGGTTCCATAACAGGCCATTCTATTATAGTCAGTGAATTTCATATAAAGCGGGAAAAATTTAAACCATATGTAATTAAATTTAGACCGACGAAAGACATATGTATGGATAGTTTTTATACGGATTTGTCGCAATCATACATAAGTCGTGTTTCTGAATTTACCGATGTGAATGACATGGTTAATATTTTTAACCACTGTATAATATCATTGTTTGATGTTCACGCGCCACTTAAGACTTGTCGTATTAGAGAATTATCGTATCCCTGGATTACGGACACTATCAAGCTCATGATGCGATTACGGGACAATGCATTAGCCAAACATAGGAATACTAAAGCGGGACCCACAAAAAATTACTATAAACAGTTTAAATCCTTGGTAGAAAGTTCCTTGTATCATGAAAAAATTGCATACTTTAGGCACAATATAAATAATAAAATAAATAATCCACAATTACTATGGAAGAACATTAAATCCACATTTGCACCCTCTAAGCATGGACAAGACCTTCCCCCACATTTTAGGAACCCAGACCTAATAAATAACACTTTTTTGAATGTCCCTGGCAACCAGGTAGCTAGCACGTCACTTATATTATTCTATGAGACCCACAGATATAGTGAAGCAACTTTCACAATTGCTCCGGTGGACCAAAATGATGTCTCCCGCATTATTTCTGACCTTAAGTCAAATGCAGAAGGCTACGACAACATAACCTTAAGTATGCTTACTCTAACTTTTCCGCACACTTTAGCAACTATTACACACATTATTAATTGTTCCATATGGACATCACAGTTTCCTTACCAATGGAAAATTGCCACAGTTAGACCCCTACCTAAGAGTCCAAACCCTATAGAAGTTAAAGACTTGCGGCCGATCAGTATTCTGCCTTGTCTCTCAAAAGTAATGGAGAAGGTAGTATGCCGTCAATTAACTCGGTTTTTAGAAGAGAACGAAGTGTTACCTGATCTGCAATCCGGTTTTAGAAAACAGCGTAGCACTTCTACGGCGTTACTAGATGTTACGGACAATATTCTATCAGCCCAAGATAAGGGCATGTGTTCACTGATGGTGCTACTCGATTTTTCCCGTGCATTTGACTGCATTAACGTCTCGCTATTACTGTCAAAGTTAAAATACTACGGTTTTGACGACAATGCCATTCAATGGTTCCACAGCTACCTCAGTAACAGGAAACAACTAGTAGAATTGCGTTTGTCGGATGGTACTACCTTGACTTCAGCCCTTACTTCTATAGAAAGAGGCGTTCCTCAGGGGTCAATTTTGGGTCCGATTCTTTTTATTCTCTACTGTGCAGACATAATAAAGTGCCTTCAGAAATGCAAGTATCATATTTATGCCGATGACGTCGAACTGTATTTATCTTTCAGTCCAGATGATTATGAGGCGGCCATAAGAGACCTAAATGACGACCTAAAAAGAATCGCCGCATGGTCTAATGAAAATTGTCTGGCATTAAACCCATTGAAAACCAAGTATATGTTGTTTGGTACGAGGCAGCAGTTGAAGAAAATACCTTCAAGCCTTAATTTAACCCTAATGGGTGAGCCTATTGACCGTGTGAACGAGGCGCGAAACCTTGGATTATGTATGGACAACGGCCTTAGATTTGAGAAACACGTTGCTAACTCCGTAAGAAACTGCTTCTATCGTCTTAAAGTGCTTTACAAAATGAGGCCGTTCTTGTCTGAAAGGCTTCGCGAACAGCTAGTCGAAACCCTTGTTCTTTCTAAATTAAACTACGCTGATACGGTTTACGGCCCACGTTTACTGGCTCGTACCGATCGACTTATACAAAGAGTCCAAAATGCATGCGCACGCTTCTGCTACTCTGTTCCCCCTAGAAGTCATGTCACCCCCTTTCTTAACAAACATTTTATTCTCAAGATGAAGTCGAGACGAAAGTTACATCTAGCGTGCCTGCTTTTTGGTGTCGTTAAGTCACAGAAACCGAAGTATTTGTACGACAAGCTTAGTTGGATGGCTAGTAGACGGGATTGCGCGCCCAGGCAATGTGCACAACAACTTTCAACACAGTCGCATAGGACAGCAGCTTTCAGAGGCACTTTCCGATACGCTGCATCTAAGGTGTGGAATAACATCCCACCACCAATAAGGGTACTGAGCACTATCCACACGTTCAGAACACGTTTACGGCAGTATCTGATAGATTCGCAACAGAAACTAGATATGGTCGCCCTGAATGTTTCACTTATATGAAATACAATACAATACTTAGCTTAAAACATAATTTCTCTTACGTCAAAACAATATATTTGGTATGGTGGTTGCGCACGCTCGGTGATTTTCCGTCCTTTGCTGCCTGAAAAGTCAAACAAATACAGTTCAGCACAAGAAAATTATGGTAATAAATGAATGATGCTTACCTTCTTTTATTAACAGTGTACCTACTTCATCTATTGATATATGTGCTTCACTTTCTTATTATCTTTCTTCACTATTTTATTATTATTTATAACTATTCATATGTTTTATTCAAACACCCCACAGTAATTTTTTTTTGCATGTCTTAAAACTAAATAGCAGTCGGTGTATCTGTCCGCCGCGGTTGGCGGCCTGTTGCGCTTTGTGAGTGCACGAATCAATCTAGTCTAGCTAATCGTTAAGAACAGGTTTTGCGTGGACAGTTCCTATTGTTTTCATATACATATTTTTTATTTTTGTAATTTAGATTTGATTACTAGTTTATTTATTTATTTAGAAGTATATAAATTATGTATTAGGTATGTTGAAACTGTTTTGTACTCGCCGTCACTTGTCCCTACTTATAGGTTCATTAGAAAACCAGCGTCAGACAGCATCTGCCTGGCATTAATGCTGAAATGAACCTTTTTGGCGCAGCCGTGAGGCACACACTATTATTGTTAAAATATTATTTTCACTTTTTTTTTAATTTTGTATTTAGTGTTTCACAAACTGTGTCCAAATAAACATTATTCTTTCTTTCTTTCTTTCTTTCTAAATAGGATATCGGAATCACTTTTACACGTCATATTCAAAATAGGCTAGATGAGTTTGGCGTTTACTATCTGACTACTCTAAGAAGAAAGGCCGAAACAAACTCAGAGGTCATAATCTCTTTTAAACTCCAGAAGTAATCTTAGTCAGGCCGTAAGAGGACCATGTAGATTAGTCGTTTCTTTTTTTTTTTTGATGGTGGCAAATTATCAAATAACTTCTCCGGAGGGTGTGTCAGACTTTTACTGACTAAAACCCACCCGAGTTCCTTCCGTTGCCCGTGTGCCGGAGCCGCGATATCCCTTTCGGACAAACTCGCAATCCTGGCAGGCATTGGTCCTTACGGACCCCGTCAGTTGGTACTGACATCTCTTTGAGGCGCGCGTGGAACACAACGCGCCGTCGACCCGGGCCTGGTCCCTGGTCTGTGGTCTCTAATCGGACGGCGAGCTACCCATTGCTCACCGTTCGCAAGCCCGCACTTACGGTGGCCGGAAGTCGGCTCGCGACTCCCGACGCCCGACGCATCCCCTCTCCTGCGGCGACTCGGGGCGCGAGGTCGCGAATCGTGCCTCTCCCTCGCGCGCTCCGCCTCCTCCTTCGCGAGCATTGCTGCTTCGCAGCAGGAAGTGACGGCCTCCCATGCACTCTCGCTCCGGACCATGGCCTCAACCAGGGCCGGTCGCGAGAGATCGCCGCCGCCGATCGCCTCCGTGAGGACACGGCGGTGCTCTGCCCAAGCAGGGCAGACCTCCACCATATGCTCCACCGTGTCCTCCGGGCGATTCACACAGTGGTGACACCCGGGCGTTTCCTCCCATGTTGATTAGTGTCTGAAATGGTCTTTTGAGGAAAGATTCACACAGATTGAGTGGACCTATCCAGTTAGTGCAAGCATTCGTCAGTAATCGTGGAGCTCAACTCAGAACTTACGATCTCAACTCGACGAACAATACCAAAGAAAGGATATTTGGGTAGGCCGCATACAAATTGCCAAAAATAAATGAAAGAAGAAAATCAAACAAATACGGTTTTAAAAACATAATGCTGTTGTCCGTCCGCTATGGTTAAGTTTACCGCAAACGTGACCGGTAACCCTACCGGAGGGTTCACTTCCGATATGTATGGCGGCTCTATGAAAAGTTGGTGAAATTTGAAAGTGAAAGTCGAGTCCGTGCACAAAATTCACTCGACAGTGTTTAGGTAAATTCACTGCGATGCTATGTTTGTGTGTACCGTTCACGCACACATGCCTAAAGATCCAGTGTAGTGATCGCTGATCCTTTAGATGATATTTTCTTAGTTACGTTAAGAAATAAAGCTGGAATATTTGTGTATATTCGTTTAGTATATTTATAACATTCAACATAAATACGATACAATTTGGTGTTAGATGCATTTAGACATTCAATAACATTGAGGTAAGCGTTTTACATAAATACGAGTAGTGGTGCCGATTCTCTTGCACACCGAACTAAATTATCACAAAAATTCCTTACTTTTTGGCTATGAGAATCTTAAAGCTTTTCTGCAAAAAAATATCTAAATTTAAAAAAAAAATTGACAAACCTAAAATGTTATTTGACAATAATAACAGAAATCCGCAGGGCAGCATGTGGTGAGCTGTTGGGCAGTAGCGACCCCACGGACCCTATCTCCCGGGAGAAATCTTGTTCCTCATCTCTGGCTTGCCTTTATTGGCCGGCTGGAGTGAATACTGATGAAGAACAGAGCTCCCACCTCATTCTTGCCTTAATTGGCCGGCTTGAGTGGAGATTCGCAAGAGCAAACGTGCTCGGAGGAAGGAAGTATTCCAGTAAGTGCTCGTAGGGATCTTGACCATCTTCCGGGCTCTGGGATTGTTCTGAAAGCCTTGGAATACCGCTCCACTCCTCAAGCACCTCAGGACATGTTGCCCCCTTGTCGCTACGTCACTATGTGCTAGCGACAGCTTCCGGGGGCCCATTATTGAGTGTGCAAGTCACCCCCTGCCATTTTATCCGTCTACATATGAAACATTGATCAGGCAGGGGCCATAGTCCTTCCATAGTTCCAGGTCTCCAGTCAACTTAAGCCACCCAAACCCATAGTCCAATATCTTTGTTTCATATGCTGCAATAGTCCTACACCAACCGGGGGTTGTCCTTGGGTGCACTTGCATAGTGTATACAGGGATAATCGTCGGCTGGTGCCTCATTTCATTAAAACGCCTAACGGGCCTCTGCGAGTTGGCTTCGGCCCCTCGTACGCCTTCCAAAGGTCCGGGACGCCAGGGTCCCGAGAAATGTCAAAGAGCAAAAATAATAATAATAATAATAATATTTATTCAAAACTTACATGGCATAAAAATTAGTACAGTTTTGCTTAAATGTAAATTATATTCCTAAGACTTACGTGCCTGAACTAGGTAATCCTGTGTTTCAGGCGAGAGGAGCTAAAATAGACTTATAAAATAAATAAATAAACAACAGGTTGACAATAGATCACTAATTACATGTTAAGGAGCTTAACTCTTAGTTTCTAAATTTGATATAAGTACTTATACTTAACGTAGGTGACATTTTTCACTTTCGCGACTCCACGTGGAACTTCTTTTATCCTTATACCGTGAATTTTTATTAGAGCCGCAGGCGCACACTTGGGGCAGCCTCGACGTGTTTTATATGAAATTTTTCACTTTTTGTATGGAAATTATAAAAAATTGTTACCTACGTGTTGTGTTTTAGGGGTTTATGGATTTTATAAAAGGGGTCGAAATTTTATTTTTGTGATAGGACACACAGTTTTCAAGATATAAGCAAAACAAAAGAAAAAAAAAGATACAGTACTGTGCAGCTGAAATCGAGGTGTTTATGTGAATTTTTGTTCATGACAACAAATTTTATTCCACACCTTTTTAATCGCGATTAAAAATAGTCAGATTTTGTGCAAATTTCACCGATGAAACTGAACGCGTTCAGCACATCTAAACGAGTTCAAGAGCTGTCAGTGTACAATATTCCAGAACAATATTGACACTGACAGCTCTTGAACGCGTTTAGATGTCCTGAACGCGTGCAATTTCTTTGAAATCCGCATTTAGTGAGACAATCAAAGTTTTAGGTGAAAAATGTCAAATTCAGAATAGCAAAATTGCCATTTTCATTAAACTTATAACTCAATGCTATCTTAGTACTGTCAAACTAAAATAAAGTTGTGTCACTTTAGTCTATTTCAAAATGGGAACTCGTCGTTGACAGGAATAAACTAAATTTTGGTGATTTTTAGTCTAGTTTAGAGGCATTTGTGACAAGAGAATTGGCATTGAATAAAACTAAAACATAAAACTATTTTTTTTTAAATATTCTAAAATATATAAACATATAATTTATATAACGCAACGAGCACAAAACAATCATAAAATCAAATCATCTACTAACAAATCCAAAGACACATGGGCGATTATAAATAGGTCTTAACTGAATTTACCAAAGGGTATCACTTCCATAGAAACAAACCATAAAACTATAACCAGGCCGCGAGAGATTGCGAATGCTTTTAAGAATTTCTTTATAGAAAAGATAGAACCAATACCAGACGCTGGTAAGGACGTCACTGTAAACATTTCTAAATCAAGTCAATCTATGTTCATGGCACCAACTACTCCATATGGAGTACTTCAAATTATAAGAGCTTAAAAATACTACAAGTATTGGATACGATGGGATCTGTACTAGAATCCTAATAAAAGTATATCGCTTATCATATCTGTGACCACCTAAACTATATCATTAATATGTGTATAACCACTGGATCCTACCCGGAAAGTCTAAAAACTAGTATTGTTAAACCCATCTTCAAAAAAGATAACAAGCAGAGTATGAACTGTTACAGACCTATTGCACTTATTCCTATAAGATAAGATAAGATAAGATAATATTTATTTGCTTTAAACATGTGTCATACAAACAAGAAAATACATGCATGCAAGATGGTAAGAACATTATTAGGTACGGCATGTTTGCCACATGATGTGACGTGCAAATGTCAAGGAATATCATTAATTAATTAAAACATTCTCTTCGAATAACAATAAAATAAGTAGGTAAAGAGCAAAATAACAAAAATCAAACAGAACATTAACACACGCATTAGTTAATAAGACAGTTATACAATAATCATGTCAACAATAAAAAACAATAAAAAGATCCAAAAATTAACAAACACAAAAAGATATATAGTATAATTAAATCAAATAGCTACTATGTCAATACAAATCTTTCTTCTAGGAACTCGTTAATGTTATAATATGCTTTATTTACTAAATGTGTCATCAGTTTTCTTTTCAAGTGTATATTATTAAGCTCCTTCCAGCTCTTAGGCAACTTATTATACACAATTGGAGCCATATGAAAAACACTTTTACGCATAAGTGCAGTCCTACAGGGAGGTACACATAGTTGGGTTTGGTCACGGCTGTTCCTGGGAAATTGCTCTGCTCTGCGCGGAATTAATTTAGGATTGTTCCTGACAAACATAACAGTTTCAAATAAGCGCGAAATGACGCCTTTTTTATATAGCCTTTAAATTGGTATCGGTAATCTTCAGGAAGGAAGGTGGCCCTGTGGTAAAGGCCGCGTTTATCCGATTGTAGGTCGTAGGTTCGAATCCAGAAAGGCGCTTTACTTAATGTAAATTATATAATCACGACTGCTCTCAAAACGGTGAAGGAAAACATCGTGAGGAAACCGGCATGTCCTAGAACCAAAAATTCACAGACATGTGACATCTACCAACCCGCACTGGGCCCGCGTAGTGGATTAATTGCCCACTCCCTCTCACCGAGAGGAGGCCTGTGTCCCAACAGTGGGAACATTATATAGGCTAATTGTGATAAATCTTCAGGAAAATAACCAATAATCGTATAACTACTATATAACGAGCTTCTGTGGTGGGGAATTATCAAATTACTTCTCCCGCTCTGGCCGGAGCGGGAGGGCGTGTCAAACTCTTACTGACTAAAACCCACCCGTGTTCCTTCAGTTGCCTGTACATTGACAGGGGCCACGGTATCCCTTTCGGACTTTCCCGCGACCCTGGCAGGCATCGGTCCTAGCGGACCCCGTCAGTTGGGCTGACATCTATTTGAGGCGCGCGTGGAACACGACGCGCCGTCGACCCGCGCCTGGTCCTTGTCGGTCAGCGAGCTACCCATTGCTCACCGTCCGCAAGCCCGCGCCCACAGGTCTAAAGTTCTAATCAGATATTAACTTTTTCTTCTTTTTTCGTCAGGTGGACGGTGAATTACAACTAGCTCCCGGCTTCATATCACCACCGAACTCTGATTACGTTGGGTACCACGCCTACATCGATGACTTTTTACCAGAGGAAACACCGTACTTATATGGATTGCATCCTAACGCTGAAATAGGATACCTGACCACTGTCTCTGAGAGACTCTTCAAGGTATGTCTTAAAACTCGGGGTGCGACCTTTTAATTTTGGAACGAACTGACTCACCTAACTTACCCAATACATGAACTATGTATGCTAAATATATATGATGGTTAGGTACCTGACGAGTTCCGTTATTTAAATGACTATAAATTTTAAAAGGTGGTGTTCGAAATGCAGCCGAGAGATACGGGCGCACAGGCAGGAGGTGGTGCGACTAAAGACGAATTGGTACCTTGCATCCTTTATGTATTATTAGATAACCAACAAACTACTAGTAGATCATATCTCATTAACATTTGTAACATTTATTCAGGTCCGAATTATACTAGATGACATCCTAGACCGAGTACCTGAACCCTTCAATCTGGCGGAACTGATGGGGAAAGTGGAGGAGTTGACTCCCTTCACCATCGTAGCCATTCAGGAGTGTGAACGAATGAACCGCCTCATGGGGGAGATTCGAAGGTCTCTGAAGGAGACAGAGTTGGGGCTCAAGGTGCGATGTTGATTTATGTAGCTAATAAACCAATGCACTGAACTTGACTCAGAAGTTCCTCAAATAATTGTTTCCACTTATTTTAAATAAATCAAGTCTCATTTGTGTGCATCAAAATTCGGTATGTAAAGTAAAAATGTTGTAGGCTGGTTCCAAAACCATTTCGAGCTTTTGGGTTTCATAACCTTATTTTTCTATTTTTAGTGCTTAAAATTATAAGATTTTCACATTTACACATGAAACCACTTAACGTTCATTTGGAAGCCAAATTTAAGTCAAGTGGTTTCATGTTTTTATGTGAAACCTTGATTGGGACTACGGCTACTTTCGGGATACTCGGTGCCTCCGGTGACAAAAAAATCAAGTTAAATATGTAAAGTCAACTTTAGGGATGATAATATAGTCATGTGAAAAATTTGATCTTTGAATTGATTCAAATCAAACGTTGAAAATCAATTTACACAAACAATCTATCCCGAAGCCTGAATGATCGTCAATCAATGTAATGTAGCTTAAAGAAACTCCATTCACTATAAACAGTAATCAATAAAAAAAACATTCGAACTATTTTGTAACTACCTACTTACTAATGGTTTTGAAACTTGCAAATAACTGCTAAGTACTTGGATCACATCGTAGATATATAGACTCAAGCAACACATAAGCCAGATAACAGAATAAACATTAACTAATAAGCAGTTTAATTAAATCTTGTATTACATAGCCATTAAAGCTTACAAAATATGCTGTATTGAATGGTTTTTGGGCTATTATTTTTCTATAAGCTTACGCAATACATTCTTAATAGCACTGATTTCCTTAATTAGGGTTCCGTAGTCAACACGGAACCCTTATAGTTTCGCTATGTTCCTCTGTCTGTCTATCCGCAGCTTAGCTTAGAGACTCATAGTACTAGATAGCTGTAATTTGGCATGAATACATACAAAATATGAATCCGCCGACAATGTGGTAAAATAAAATCATGAAATTTTTTTTAGGGTACCGCCCCTATTCGTAAAGTGGGGATATTTTTTTTCTCATCTATCCCATAGTGTGGGTTGTCGTTAGAAAGGTCGGTCGTCGTTAAAAATTAAAAAATAAGAAGTGAGTGTGTGAAAACCATTTTTGGATTCAGGGATCCGTTGGCGAAATATTAAGCTTTAAAGTGCAATATTTTTGAACGACATTTCGAACGATAGCCCACACTATGGGATAAACGAGAAAAAAAACATCCCTACTTTACGTGTAGGGGGAGGTATCCTAAAAAAATTGATTTTTCTTGATTTTATTTTACCACATTGTCGGTGGACATATTTTGTTCGGCGTGTTTATATGTATACCCATGCCAAATTACAGCTTTCTAGTACTTACCGTCTCTGAGCTAAGCCGCGGACAGACAGACAGACAGACGGAAATGGTGAAACTATAAGGGTTCCTGTTCACTACGGAAGCCTAAAAACTAAAAAACATATCTTTTTTCGTGTTATTTTTGCGTTCGACACGCTAAGCACTATAATCGATTAACCATTCGAGTTAGTAATTTCGTAATTGATTAGCAGTTTAATTTAAAGTATTAAGCAAAGGTTGGAATATGTCGATCATTCCCAATGACTTATAAATATGATTTATAAGTCAGTAATCTTTCCCATCTCTAATTTCATGGATCCATCAGTCAACTGCCAAGTGTTATGCTTGAAGTTTTTGTTGTCAAGCAAAAAACGACACATTTAGGATTTTTCATATTGTGTTATACGTGGCAAGATATTGAATTCTTAAGCCAGTAGGTGAAGAGTCTAAAAACAAATGGTCTAAAACAACAAAAAAGCACATGCCTGCTTGGAAAATCATAATATTAAAATAATTAAATCTATTAAACATAAGTTGGTTTAAATAACTAAATAAAAAATAAAAATAAATAATTATCTGAAAAAACTTTATAAGTATCCCGAATTGCTAAAACAGCAATGATTCTCAAGGCTTGTTTGATCAATGAACCTATCCAACTCGACCTGCTTTTCAGGGTGAGCTGACCATCAGCAATGACATGGAGACGCTGATGGAGTCTCTCTTCATGGATAATGTGCCAGTATCGTGGAGCAATCTAGCTTACCCCAGCCTGTTGGGCTTGGCCGCGTGGTTCGCAGACCTTTGCCAGCGACTCGTTGAGCTTGAGAACTGGACCGGGGACTTCAATGTAAGTCGTCACTAATTCTAATCGATACATCTTTAGATGTGTTCGCTGTATATGCACTATTTGGCTTGCTGGACTGTACTGCCTGCTTCTTCTTAGATCTCTTCCTAATATTGTTCAAAACGGCGCGGCGTGCAACATACCATACGTCAGCGTACCTACTTGTATACTAACAGCTTTTCAGTTCTTTGTAACTTCTTACTAGAAACTCCATAAACATGCTGAAATTTAAAGAGACTCGTAATGGTTATCTGTCTCAGTTTTGTCAATGTCATTATGCCTTTTAATGAACAAAATTCACATTGTTACTTTGACTCCTCTTTTCCAGCTGCCGCCGGCGGTTTGGCTAGCAGGGTTCTTTAACCCGCAGTCATTCCTGACAGCCATCATGCAGCAGACGGCCCGCAAGAACGAGTGGCCCCTCGACAAAATGTGCCTCAACTGCGACGTCACCAAAAGAACTAGGCAGGACTTCAAGTATGTACTCATTGGGAAATAAAATGGTTTAGCACCTGCGGGGTAATTGTGTAACACTCTAACAGTAGCAATGGCTTACATTTTGACAGTTCAACAACATTCATTGCGCTAATTACGTTGTTGAGCATGCAAATTTTTCGAACATTGGAAGCAATGGATTGAAAGTGTTTTACGCAATTAGCGTGCTGGGTCTTAACTTTTTATTTGTTTTACACAGTCCAGGCGATAAAACAAAATCTTGATTTAACGTCTGACTAATACGTATTTGCTCACACACGTTTCATTACATATTAGGACGACCAAACTTTCTTCTTGGTCAAAGCATCTGCGGCTAAGATTGCAGCCATCGTCGCAATGACTAGGTATATACGTATAGCCTCTCTGCGTCGTCGTGACTGCGTAGTGCTTTAGATACAATGCCACGCATGAAGTAGTAAAGGCTGACTTAACTCTGACTTTCAAATGGAAAAGAGAGTGCGCGATGCAGGATTTGTGTAACGTCAGGTCTTTGATGCGTAGTTCGCATGTGGCGTTGTAGATGCCGCCACAAATACTTTTGAAAAAAAGTAATCGCGACGAGGTAGGAGTCTGATGCCGAAGGTATAGTTTTGTAGAATTTTTGTCCGATTGTCGGGATGTTGGTATGTTTCGGACTAGCGTAAAATCGGATTTGGATAAAATTTGGCACATAGATAGTTTATAACCTGAATAATAATAATACAGGGTATTTTTAATATCGGTATTACGTTCCCGTAGGATATTTTCCGACATCCCGCGGGTGAGCAAAAAAGCAAAAGCTAGATAATAAATAAATAAATACGCTATGTCGCAGTACCCCGCCGCGCGAGGGCGCTAACATCCACGGCCTGTACATGGAGGGCGCGCGCTGGGACACCATGACCGGTGGCATCGTGGAGTCGCTGATGATGGAGCTGTTCCCCATGATGCCCGTCATTTTCGTCCGCGCCATCACGCAGGATAAGCAGGAAATCAGGAACATGTACGAGTGTCCCGTCTATAAGATTCGGTGAGTTGTTAATTTCCAAGCATAAGTCTGTTCCAAAATAATCTAACGAAAATGTAAACAAATGGATCAGAAACCGTAGGTGCCAATTTGTAGTGCCACTTACGAATTGAGTACTTTAATTTGATTATTTGAATAATTATGACGGATGTTCGAGCGGTCGAGACACCACGTGTCGCTGCTAATCTGTCATCTGTTGGTCCTCCAACGTGGGCGTATACGTGCAGGTGTTTAAAAATAATACTCGCAAAATAACGCAATCCATTTACTTGCAAATATCGTAACAAAACTTAATCACAAAATAGTTATTTATGCTACAACTGCGGAAGGTAGGTGATTTCCGACGAGTGGCATTTTCATTCACGAGCGAGCGAAGCGAGCGAGTGTATACTCCGACACGAGTCGGAAATCATCTTACGCACGTGTATCATACGTTTTACTATGCATTGTGCGAGGATATAAAAAAAAAACGAGCGCGCCTTACGACAGTCGCCTATCATGTGTAACATCTAACATATGACGACGTATATAAATGATAAAAACAACATTCACGACTTCGACTTCGACTTCGTCTTCGACTTTGACTTTAACTTTTTACAACATCGTCATAATCATCGCCATTGCCATCGTCATCGTCATCGCCATCGCCATCTACGTCGCCATCGCCACCGTCATCGTTATCATCATCATCTGATTTGTAAAACTTTTCTCAAATAATAAAATCTCTGAAACAGGCAGACGACGGCCTCAAAAATTTAAAAAAAACAGCAGTCACACCGGAATGGCAGCGGCCGGCAGCGGACCCGTCGTCGCCGCTGGCGGCCTCGCGCGACCTCCAGATCCCACGCGCCTAGTCTCCTCTTGACTAGTTTAGTTTCTACATTAAATACGCGCGGCCGCGGCCTCGCGTCGCCGCCGGCAGCGGCGGGCAAAACAACCGACAAGATGCGCGTGGCGCACGGTCGCTCGCGTCACCGCGGGCAGCCTCGCGACCTTTTCAAGATTTTCAAGCGATACTGATCTTGTATGTAGATAAATTTTAAAATTATTTCACACTGAAAGTGCTCACCGCGTCGCTGCCGGCCGCTGCCATTCCGGTGTGACTCGGCCCTAAGGATATGTAACGATGCGCAGGTGGCGTTCTGTAGTTTCTACCTACCCTCATAGGAAGAAGGTGATAAAACCGAAATTGTATTTTTTTTTTCACCTTTGTTAGGGAGTACAACTGGGATATTACTATGGCCAGCCGACCCCTCCGGGCGCCACTGGGACTTTACGTGTAGATGTTTTTCATTTGCCATAATCATAATTTTTCATAATCTAATAGCCTAAATTTAGGTCGATGATTTTTCCATTACAATTTAATAATGTTATTGAAACTATTATTATTGGCTATTATAATTAATCTGAAACTAAAACTGTTATTCGTGGATATTTGACAGTCGTTAAGAGTCGTCAGAAGCCCGAAAGTTTGACGCCAGTCTTACCAAGGGGTATCGTATTACCCAGTAACTGGGTTGTGGAGGTCAGATAGGCAGTCGCTCCATGTAAAATACTGGTATTCAGCTGCATCCGGTTAGACTGGAAGCTAACCCCAACATAGTTGGGAAAAGGCTAGGAAGATTGATTGAAACTATTATTAAAAAGTGGTGAGATATAAAGTTAGAACCTTCACACACAGATGAATGTGTTACTAATTCCCTTTAGTGAGTAATTGCATAAGAATTAAACCTGAACAGAGTATGTTTACACTTTCATCAAATACTTTTAGAACGGACCAAATCTGGGATCTTAAAGTGAAGAGTTAAGGGCCTATACTACCTCAAATTGCTTAACATGATCCTCCGTTATATCGAAAATACTAAAGCATTAATTTTGAAATAAATATATGTTAAAGTTGAGGATTAATGTTAAGTAATATGTTTGACGAAAACACGATTCCATAAAATTTTCTCGACAGAAAAAATCCCAAAGTTACCTCCAAACCTTACAACCAACCGCTGGTATTAAAACAATACTTCAAATTAGATTATGACACTGCATAATAACGGAACTAACTTTGTACCAGCAACTATTTTTTATATTACCATAATTTTCGCCGTAAAAAGCAATTACCTAAACTAAAATGGCGCCTTGGACCCACCAGCACCCCACTGCGTCTCGCTCTCACTCACTCCGCGAGCGATACGAGCGAGATAAAAAGTGAATTTGAGCTGAGGTAGTATGTGCTCTTAAGTATGGCTTCAATCACTGCCTTTCATTTTTCTCCATCATGGAGGGCAATGGTAGTGTAGCCCAATAGGGTCACATAAAATAGGTCAGTCATGTTATTTCTTGTCATCAGCCTTGTATTGATTGGACAAACTAATTCGATGGTAAGCTCTTTTATTGTGGCTCTCTCCTTCAATTCCAAAGGTTTATAAATACTATTCTATCTATTCGCATCATGAATTCGTTCCCTTCCATCTTATGGCTCCTGCACAAAGCCGCACAAAGGATCGCAAAAGAAATGGAGGCGCAAAAGCCGGGGGCACGTGCCGCTCGGCAAAAGCCGGTGACCGTGCCGCCGGCATTGTATGTAGGAGCCATTACACTCGCATTTGTAACTTGTAACACACCTCACCTTTATTCGTTTTAATTTTACTTAAATGCTCAAAAACATTTACTTTTTCCCCAGTCTGCGTGGTCCGACTTTCGTCTGGACGTTCAATCTGAGGACCAGAGATAAACCCGCTCGCTGGACCCTCGCCGGCGTTGCCTTGCTACTGGGAGTATAAGTATATCTGCTTATCTTTATTACCTTTCTGATGAGGAAGCCCGTCTTTTCAGTGTTGTGCACGTCATAGTTATGTTTGTGTGATCTTTAAAATGTATGATCTCAAATTTTACTAGGTTAATAAATATGTATTTCTATGGAAATGGACTTTATATCTTTACCTTATTTGGCAGCATCCATTTATAATTGATTTCTAAATGACATGGCTACCCACAAAACCATGGCGTTACCTACAAAACGCGCAATAACGCAATACACGATCAATCAGAATCTGAATCGTTTTGAAACAGATTGCTAATCCATTGCTTCATAAGTTCTAAAATAGAGATGACTAAAACATTTTTTTTAGTCCGTCTTTGAGATTATAAAAAAATATTGGACACGTATTTAGTATTTATTTACGTAATCTAAAGATTATGCTGATACATTGAGGTAAAATGTGACATGACGTCACGAGTACGTAGATTTTATACATACAGACTTGGCCACGCCCGCCCCCCAACTTAAAATGCGTTTTATTTATGTAATTTTGTATTATTATGATAAAGCATAAAATACGTGTGTAATATTTTTTTATTATCTGACTGATGGACTTATTAGTTTTGTTTTTTACCCTGGCATCGTCCCTATTCTGATCAACAACGTAAATAGCGCAATTAGTGTTTCTGAACTGTCAAAATGAAACAGATTTGTCGTAAATAGTGTTGCGTAATTAGATAGCAGGGGTGACCAAAAATTTTCGGAATGGTATACGTTGATGTTTAAAGAGCATCGGTTACACCAGTCGCAACTGGCGCAAGTAATTCAAAAAGCCGTTCATATTTCTCACTTATTTATTACTGTTGAGTATTTTGTGCAGACAACAATCGGCGTTTTATGTATAATTTTCATCATTATATCTGTGCATTACAACGCTTTAACAGGAAGACTACACAACATTTAGTTACTTAAATCTAAAGATATTATTACAGTAGAGACTCTGCCGGATATACATTAACTTTTATTTTATTATACTTCTCTTTAAATTTATAAAAATAAATATGCCCTTTTATTTGTCGTAATGGACGGCTTCATTCAGTCTAATCACTTGAATCATTATTTAGAACATTAAGTGCAGCCATAACACGCCCTGTCGTCTGAATGTTAACTTAGATTGTAAGCTGGCAGTGATTAGTACGCGTTTGTCTTCATAACGTAAACTATTATCACAATCATCCTGTTCTCAAACCCTTAGTGTTTAAAGTAGCGCTTGGAGAAGAATTGTCATTATCTGACGTCGGTTCGGAACCTTTAACAGTGAAAGTGACGTAATATCGCTTATTCTTATCCAGTTTCTCCGCTGGCAATGCGATCAGCTGCTTCTCTGTTCCGTGGGAGACTTCTAGCGTGACGTGCGCTTTACCACCACCTGCTGGTGGTTTGGAATTGATCTTCGGGAGAAACCCTTTTGATTTTGAGCTCGGGCCTGCTGTTGCGGGCTTTGGCATTGTGTGATGGTTCCACCTGTATGGTACTGAAACGATGATAAAAGTATCAGTGATATTATATTCCACCATTTAATTTCTCGTCTTTTTGTATCAAACGCCTGGAATAAATAAAAAAGAGGATACTTACTATATGCCGAGCACGGTATGCCAGTATACGCATGCACTGCATGGAAACATCTGTGAGTCTTACTAGTGCAAAGACAAGGGTTGTCAGGAATCGCGCTCATTTTATACAGCTCACTTTCTCCGTAATCAAATTCAAAAGGCTTCTCTGGCAGTTTATCCAAATGTTTCTTGCCACTCTTTTGCAACTTTCTCAAGCTCTCGTAAAGAAATTTCTCAAAACTACTGAAGGAAAAATCTGGAGTATTGTATGGACCTAATCCCACGTTAGCTAAACTCGATTTATTGTACTCTTCGATGGCTCTTTTTACTAGGACCGCTTCATTTGCTTTGCTTGTTCTTATTTGAAGTCGTTTTAATTCTAATAAATGTTGAAAAATCTTCCTTTCGCAATAATACCTGTAAAATTAACAGAAAATATTAGAGAGAAAAGGACAGGACAAGGGTACGCAAGAAGCTGAGATTATTACAGTAATAAAGAATACAGTTTTTATTATTAGAAAAGTAAGCTAATCGCTATGCAAGTACACAACGTTCCTAAAGTTTTAGCTAGACAAAAACAAAATACCTCCTCATATTTGTTTGGATTCTCTGAGTAACGGACTTCATATCAACAGCGTTTTTATCTCCTGGTTTTCGTACGGGGATCCGACTATCAGATTTTCCTGAGTACCTGCCGCTAGCATTTCTTTGTTGGTAATAAGCAGCTAGCCGAGGACTTACAATTCGGCGCTGAATAGCTCTGGGACTTGGTTCAAAACCAGAGTCCATTAAACCACTGGATTCATAGCCCCTCTCGGAGTTTTCGCTTTTGGATCTAATAGTAATACGACTTTTAGACCTGCCCTTCTTACGAAAACGTTTCCTTCTGCCATTTGCCTCGCTATGACTGTACAATTCATTATCACTGACACTGGGTACTCTACCTAAGTAACCATCTTTTGAGAGTCTGTCTCCCTCATATACTTCTCCATCTTCCAAAGAACCATCATCCAGCTTAATAGATGTTTTTTTGAGAATCCCTGTTGTAACATCTGGCGCACTGGCAATATCTGATAATACCTTATAACTCTCTGTTTCGTAAATACTACTCTTTCGACTACTGCCTTGGCTTTCTTTTGAAGTCTTTCTTATTCTATCCTTGGGTGATGATTGCGGCAACGACACATCTACATCAAATTCTTCCGATAAATTCTCCAAGATAACTTGTTGAACTGCACGATCACTCGTAGGGATACTATCGTCTAGTACGGAGACGAGGCCTTTATCATTGCTTTGAGCATTTTCCGTACTGCTTCCGGTAGTAGATGCAAAGTCCTTCCTTCTCTCTTCTGAACTCATCACGTTGCTTTCGCTGCTATCTTTTTGTAGAATACTATCTTGAACTTGTTTGTCAGTTTCAGGATCCAAACTGTGATCAACAGACTCCCCCATTAAATGATCAGCTTTGCTTTTAGATTCGTTGGGGTCAATAATTACATCTTTATTTGAAAATGATACAGCTGGGGAACCAGATCCGTTTTCCTGAGTTTCTGTTTGTTCAATACTAGGTACATCACAACTTGTTTTTAATTCTCCAGATGCATCTTTAGTTGGTGATGTTGTTTCATCCGGTCCTGATAATATTTGAAATGACTTTCTTCGCGTTAATTCTAAAGAACTTGGAGTATTCCTAGGTTCATCGTCTGACACTTGACTAAGATCCTTGCTAGTTTGTTGCGGTGGTTTTAAATTTTCTGAACTTTCTGTGTGCTTTGCTTCAGATTTAACTATATGTTCTTCACTTTGAGATTTACTGCTGATATTAGTTTGTTCATCTGTTACTTTTTCTTGATTGATTTTATCTTCAGTTAACGTTTTATTTTGCGTTTGATCGCCTTCATTCAATGTATCTCGTTGCTCTGCGGCCGATTTGTCAGCTTTTGATGGTTCTGTTTGAGATTCATTGCTGGGAATTTCCGCAACTTCATCCTTAGAAACTTCTTTACCACCGGCCTCCATCTCTAGTTTTTCACTATCTGGCTTCGTTTCCTCTGTCATATCTTTGTGTGTTACCGACAAATTTGTAGTCTCAATAGATACGTTGTTTGAAGAATCAACCGTTACATTTAATTCAGAGTTCCCCAGTTGACTCGATTGTCGTTCCATGTGAATTTGAGCTTCGGTTATAATCATATTGGTTTTAACTGATAAAGTATCCGTTTCAGTCTCACTGTGCGCCTTAACTAACTTATTTTCTTCTTTTTCAAATTCAGATTTATTGCCCTCAGCTTTAGTTTCAGTATCAGCAGCAAAATTATCGTTTTTTTCCTTACCCTGTAAATTATCAGTGGTTTTATACTTAACTATATTCACACTTTGCTTTTCGTCATCATGCTCTATATGAATTGACGTTTTTTTTCCTTTACGTTTAGTGCTGCGCCTTTCGCTTGATTCTGAACTACTACTTTCTGAGGGTGAACAGGACTTTTTTTTGCTACGTCTGTGGCGTCTGCTTTTCCTTTTTTCTGAATAAGTTTCTGATTCTGAAGAACTGTCCGAACGAGATCTGTAGCGATGATGATGTCTTGCACTACGCTTATGTCGCCTGGAAGGTTCACTCTTCGATCTATTTTTTTTCGAACTCTTTTGTTTTCGGTCGCGTGAATCTTCTCTTTCATAGCCCTCAAATTCACTATCGTATCCATCACTAAAGCTCTTTTGCGTGTGCATAAGTCTTTTTCGACGCTCTTTATGGTTATTAGTTTTATATTTATGGGGTTCTGATCTTTTTCTTGTCATTCTTTTTCGATTATCGGCAGAGGATTCATTAGATGTATCACTGCAATTTTTATCTTTGATCCTTCGCCTTTCTTGAACAGGGCTAGAAAGCTCAACCACCTCTCTTTTTTCTATTCTTATCCTATCATGAACGTCAATTTTTGTACTTGTGACCCTTCGCGTGGGTAATGCAGTTATTGGAGCTCCATCTATCACTATTTCTGTATTAGCTAATTTAGAGGCAGGCATACCACCATGCATTTGCAAATATTTTGCCGTAGATCGATGGCCACGAGTTGTTGCGCAATCTAAAGGTGTCAGCGGTTCGTTCTTCGATGACCTCGCTACTAGATTAGCTTCAGCGCCTCGGTCTAATAACAAGCGGCAAAGATCAGCGTTATCCGTAGCTGCTGCGATATGTAATGGCGTACGGCCTTCGTGATTGGTAGCGTTAACTTGGGATGGCCGACCGTCTAAAAGCCACTTCACCAATTCTCGTCTCCCAGATGCAACTGCTTCGTGTAAAGGTAAGTCGCCTTTGGAATTTCTTAACCAAAGGTTAGCTCCTCTTGCACCTGAAAATTACCAGATGACAAAATTATAGACTGACATTATGTAACTATAGTAATTATAAGTACCAATAAAAGTTACTAACCTAGTATTCGTACAGTTTCTATTTGCCCTTTAGCTGCTGCTGTATGCGCTGGACTCCGACCTCTTCTATCTTGTCGATGGGAATCCGCGCCATGTTGCAATAGAGCTGATGTTGCGTCGGCGTGTCCTAATGCAGCTGCGTAGTGCAATGGAGTACATCCATGCGAGTCTGCCACGTCCACTCGGGCGCCACATAAGCCAACTAACGTTTCTAAAGCTTCAGTGTGTCCTCTAGCAGCAGCACAGTGTAGAGCTGTCAACCCGTCTCTGAAACATATTTTTTCAAGTCATCATCATAATGATGCAGTGGTGGCACTGTGGTAACGTCCGCGACTTACGGGTTGTAGGTCATAGGTTACCCTGACAGGCGGGCGCATTACTTTATGCAAATTATTTCATCGTCACTGCTCTCAAATCGTTGAAGGAAAACATCGTGAGAAAATCGAAAAAAATCGAAGACATGTGACATCTACCAACCCGCAGTGGGCCCGCGTGATGAATTCCGGCCCACTCCCTCTGACCGAGAGGAGGCATGTGTCCCTACTTTGGGAACATTATAGGTTGATTATACTATGCTTACGCTACAGTAGCCGCAAATAACTTCGACTTTAAAAGCACCATCTCTTTCACTCATTGAGTATCTGTATAACAGTATCTTTCTGGTCTTGGTAATGTAACCATTGTCAAAAATCTCCTATAGTACAAGATCTTTCGCACCTGTCAGCATCGTCAACCTTGGATCCAGCCTGGTGTAGGGCCAGCACTGCTGCCGCGGACCCTGCCGATGCTGCCCAAAGTAAAGGCGTCCGCCCATCAGCATCCCGTACGTCCACACTTGCCCCGCCCTCCTTCACCAGTGCACGTAGCACTTCAAGTGCTGCACCTCTGCTCTGTGAAGATTATTAAATCGATTATGGAAGATTATTCAAAACAGTATTTAGGGTTGATTTCACCGATGAAACTGAACGCGATTAGCATTTCTAAAACGCGATCAGCATTTCTAAAACGCGTTCAAGAGCTGTCAGTGTCAACATTTTTATGGAATATTGTACACTGACAGCTCTTGAACCATAGAAATATAATTAACAGGAGAAGTGGCACGGGGGCGTGTCTGTGTC
This sequence comes from Agrochola lota, assembly GCA_947364205.1. NCBI lineage: Eukaryota > Metazoa > Arthropoda > Insecta > Lepidoptera > Noctuidae > Agrochola > Agrochola lota. The sequence continues at coordinate 8,596,066 of OX376235.1, read as the reverse complement.
CGCGCGTCCTGATCACAATGCTCATGCCTCAGGCAAATGGCCGTCTCCGCTAACTAGTGCGCTTTCGAACGCGTTCGTGATAACATTTAAGAATACCGTGTTGTTCAGTGGTTTCTTGTCAAAATCTAAGCTAAACTAGAAACTTTATAAATCATAGAATCACTTTTCATAAATCGGCACAAGTATTTTACTATACGAGTATTTGTGTTGAAAATCATGAAAAACAACAAATCGTAAAATATTTCTTGCCTTTACTACGTTATTATTGTTTTCATATATCACAGCGACTGTACTATTATTGTAGTAAATACATTGCTTCTTTACCACTACCTAAGTATGTCGCTAAGTAACTGGACAAGCAATGTAAAAATCACAAAACGATACGTTCTTTATGCCGTTGCATCGTGTGGTACGTCCGCTGTGTCTTGCGGCGACTTAGTGATGTGGTTGTGCAGATCCACTAACGTAGGCTATCGACAACAATGTCGATTGTCGTATGAATTATATTACTATTAAAGTTTATTCTTCAATTTGTTAACAGTTATAGCCTGGTTAGAAGACCGATGTGAAATCTTGTTTTATACTCAATTAAATTTTCTCATAATGTTGTTTTTCTTTTTATTTCTTTAATATATATTTTTTTTTTAGCTACGTATTGTTTATTTATATCATCTTATTATATGTAATACGAGGGCGGAGTGATAAGTCTGGTAAAAATCAATTTTGGAATAAAATTATCGCAAATTGCATGTAACCTCCTTGTTCACAACTCTTTTGAGGGACTATATTTAAATTTTCAGGCAGCACCGCCGATTAGTTTTTTTTTGAGAGTCATTAAATAAAAACGATTGAACGCATTTTCGCAAAGATGGAGAAAAGTGAATTCGAGTGTTGATTAAACATTATTTTTTGCGCAAAAAAACTATTACGGAAACGAAACAAAGGCTTGATAAATATTATGGGGACTCTGCTCCGTCGATTAAAATTATTCATAAATGGTTTACGGATTTTCGGTGTGGTCGTACAAGCACAAGTGATGCTGAACGCCCAGGACGCCCAGTTGAGGTCACTACTCCAGAGATGATCGCTAAAATCCATGACATAGTGTTGAACGACCGAAGAGTAAAAGTGAGCGAGATAGTCGAGATAGTAGGCATCTCAGACGAACGTGTGCGCAATATCTTACACCAACATTTAGATATGAAAAAGCTCTCCGCACGATGGGTGCCGCGTTTTCTGACTATTGATCAAAAACGCATGCGAATTACCACTTCGAAGGCAGGTTTGGCGTTGTTACAACGGAATAAACCTGATTTTTTGCGTCGTTATATAACGGTAGACGAAACGTGGATCCACCACCATACACCAGAAACCAAGGAACAATCGAAACAATGGATTGCTAGGGGCGAACCAGCTCCGAAGAAGGCCAAAGCAGTTTTATCGGCCAATAAGGTGATGGCTACAGTTTTCTGGGACGCACGTGGGGTAATCCATATTGATTACCTAGAGAAGGGTAAAACGATCAATGGCGAATATTATGCCAATTTATTGGACCAATTTAACCAAATTTTACCTGAAAAACGACCGCATTTGGCTAAGAAGAAAATCCTCTTCCACCAAGACAACGCACGAGTGCACACCTGCGCGATTGCCATGGCCAAATTATATGAGTTGCGATATGAGTTGCTATCTCACCCACCATATTCGCCAGATTTGGCCCCTTGCGACTATTTTCTGTTTCCGAATTTAAAAAAATGGCTCGGTGGAAAAAGATTTAGCTCCAACGAGGAGATCATGCTCGAAACCAATGCCTATTTCGAAGGGTTGCCTAAGTCGTACTTTACGGAAGGGATCGAAAAGTTTGAGAAACGCTGGATGAAGTGCATTGAGTTAGATGGAAATTACGTTGAAAAATAAATCATAATTTTTAAATAAAGTTGTCTCCTTGTTTCATTTTTACCAGACTTATCACTCCGCCCTCGTATGATAATTTTTTCAGGAACTTCCAAAATTTTAATACAATAATAAATGGGAGAATCGATAACTTTCCGATTGAGTCAATCACTAGCGTATATGTAAAATAAATGGCTTTTGCACGGACAACGATAGCGATCGATGTTTTCGTGTGAGTGAGTTGTACGTTGCATGGTAAATGCACGCTGTGTTTGATGAGATAAGGTTTAAATTTGATTGTGTAGTACGTTCTGATTTGTAAATTGCAAGTGTGAGCGGGACCTCGTGTTTATTGGGTTTACTGATCGCATGTGTAGTTGTAGACTCGGTCGGCTCGGTAGTAGGGATAAATTGAAGACATTGGGTTTCGATACATTTTCAACTACCGGGCATATCTCCTTCTTTCTTATATCTATGTCTTGAACGCATTTAGATGTGCTGAACGCGTTCAATTTCATTGGTGAAATCAGCACTTACTCGTAGTTCTTTGTAACCAGAATAAAAATCTATGTTGGATAAAAGCTAGATCATACTCCACTATGATTCCGAGATTAACCTTCCGTCTCGGGCATTCTACTCATAGACCTTGCCTAATGATTTTAATAGGAAGAAATAAAAGTTACTAAACTAGAAAGGCAAATTAAAAATCCGGAGTCAGACATGTTAGAGCATAAATCGAACAGATTAGATTCCGGATTTTTAATTTGTCTTGTCTTTGATGTCTTGTTTATACCTTTTAAGATGAATTTTGTCGTAGTTGGGTTTTAGATTTATATATTTTTTATATATAACTTATTTTATGATTATATTTTTGAAATGAAGCCCTTTCATGTGATACACAACAAGGCATCATTAAATTTTTATTTTTGTATTAGGTACGTGACTTTTTGTTCGCGACTTTATGGGCGCCATATTCCATGTAATGGGACGTCACAAACTATAACGAGCGGACGATCAAGACGCTTCCAACGATACCTCATTTGTCAAATTATGATGAGTAGTTTAGAAGTTATGAGGTAACAGATGAACATACATACATACATACCGGTCAAAATGATAACCCTCCTTTTCCTTCGCCATAGTCGGGTAAAAAAATGTTTTTACTCAATGCTTAGTAAATATTTCGCCGCTATGTCGGAAAAACGTGCCCACATTATTTAAAACACCTCACGGTGTTTCAAAAATATATAATATTGGTAAAACCAAAGTATACTTGATGGTCGGTAGCAGCCGGAGCCCCGCACATTTGCGCGGCGTAGTGCAGAGGATACCCGCCGTGCTGGTCCGGAGTGGCTGCGTCTGCGCCGGACGCTAATACCGCTCGCAGCGCCCCCACCTCGCCACACACTGTGAAATAATCTTATGTCAAAACAGCTGTTAACTAATCGTAGTTAGCCTAAAATAAACGTAAAAGTCCTTTCAGGCTAATATTAAAACATTTCCAATATCCCAGGCTTCGTAGTTATTCGAAAACGAAAGTTTAGAAAAGTTACCGCCCGAAATAGTATTTACAACAAACCATTTAACGCATTCCCTCACTTAATCTAACACGCGTTGATATAATTATGTAGTCTTGTTTGAGTCATAAATAACAACAGTAAGTAGGTATATAAATTAATAACAATAATTATTATCTGAACGAGCGATATCGGGCGCCTAACCTCGTCCTACACGTCAACTTGACCTGCATAAAACATTACTCGTCAGTTCGTCACTCAGTCAGAATCGACCTTTAAGCGCACAAAGTTGTTGAAAAACCCAGTCCTAACACAGGTATCGGACTGCGGACCGTGAGGGTTCAAGGGCCTGACCTTGCTGGCCGCTCAATAACATCTGACCGGACAACCCACTTCCCCCTAAAATATAGACTAGCCTACCACCACCATCCATCCCCACAACACATTCACTATGATAACTTATAACAATGCGGCATTCGAATAGCGGTTTACTCTGACGACACGGCACGCCGTTATAAAGTCTGGGAATGAGGCTTGCGTATCCTTTTTTTACGACTTCTTAAATATTTAACTTCCACGTTCATAAGACCTGAAAATCGATCGTATGAAAAGTGGTAAGGTTTATTTTCTCTTTCTCCTCATTTCCATGTCTTTGAGGAAACACAAGAAACTGTCGGACGTCCGTTTGTGGTCGTCACACTACTCACAAGAGCGGAAGACGGAGTGGCCTTGCATGTCGTCGTGATCTCCGCTGGCGTTATGCCACTGCCATCTTATGTTATGCAACCTCGCGCTGGAACTCTATTTATAACATGCCCGTGTTCTTCACTCTACTTTCACCTTGCTTAGCCAAAAAAAAAATCCTGTCTGAGACATTAGCATAGTTGTTTTAAATGACCTTTAAAGGTCGCCCAAAAGTACCTACTTATTTAGATATTTGTGGTCTTTCTTGCCCGGAGAAAGAGGGAACAAATGCTAACAAAGAAATATTGGTTGTGCGGATTCTGAACAGTAAATTCTTTAGGTAAGTGCCAAAAAACCAGCACCTTAATTGCGTAACACACATTCAATAACAATCCGAGAGTTTGGAAGGACATTGCTAATCCATTGCTTCAAAGCAACAATGTAAATAACGCAATGGACGTGGGTGAACTGTCAAAATGAAACCCATTGCGATCAATTGTCATTTTATGTGTGTTACGCAATTACCCCGCAGATGAAAAAGTATAACTAAAAGTACCTAACTGTGATAAAGATCTTGAGACGTTTATATACTCCCTTTGCTTACAAGGACATCTGGGGTGGGAGCCGGGCTGGCAGCTCAATATATTATGTAAATTAAGTTCATGGCGACCAGTCTGAGCCATTTATCACGAGCTTGAAGGTCGCAGTTTTTAGGCTGGTGCTATTAATCGACTACTGTAATTCTGCAATTTCCTTGGTATTGTGACATAATACACAGGGCACCATCTACTTTCTATAGAAGTGCCGCCTATCAAGAAACATCAGCTTAAGAAGTAAATACAACCAATCTCGATCCCTTCATAAAAACCTCACAATTGTAAAGTTTTGTGATTTAATAAACCTAAGCAGTGTCGTAATAGCGAGTAAGCAGCGACAAATAACTTCATAGCAGGCGTATGATTGACACGAGCGCGGTGGGTAACTAATAGGTTCGCGTGCGGGCTGCACGCCTGAAGATAACCACGAAGGCAACGCTGCTGCGCCGCGAGTGACACCCCTTAGATAACGACTCACTCCCATCCATCTTTTTAGTGAAGAGGCAAAAGCCTGCTGAACTAAATGATTCTTCGTTGGACAGTTTATCTATGTACCTATCTCGATGGAATGAAAATGGTGCTTCAGATTTTTCTCTTTGATTTCCAAATCCAAATTGATTAAATCCTCTGTTCTACGACTTCTTTCCTAATTTAGGTTATTAGGGGTGTAACCAGTCCTGCCGGGGTCTCGAGAAAGTCCAAAAGGGTTACCGTGGCCCCTACCTAGCAACACACAGGCAACTGAAGGAACACGGGTGGATTTTAGGCAGTAAGAGTCTGACACACCCTCCCGCTCCGGCCAGAGCGGGAGAAGTTATTTGTTAATTTCCCACCCAATAAAAAAAAATAAAAAATCCAGTGACCCATCACATATCATGATTCATGTGCGTATTGTATAATTATCACTTCCTTCAAAAACGGTGAAGGAAAACGTCGTGAGGAAACCGGCCATGCCTGAGAGATATTTCTCGACGGCATGTGTAGCCAAGTCAGACGCCCATGGGCGGCTTTAAAACTCTGACACCAGGTTAGTCACTAACCACACGAAAAGAAGACGAATTACATATCAATTTGAACCAAGTTTCCAGTTAGGGACCTCTTAAGACTACTAACTTGAAAGTACTCACCAGTAGCCCAATGAACAACAGTATGATGCTCATCGTCTCTCGCATTGACGTCAGCGCCGGCAGCGAGCAGCGTCTGCACCAGGGGAACGTTGCCGTGCACGACGGCGAGGTGCAGCGGTGTCAGGCCGTCAGCGTCTCTTGCGTCAGCCAGCGCTGGTGAGGCCATCAGCACTCGGTCAGCGCAGGCCGCACGCGCCGCCTGCGACGCGCCCGCGCCGCTCGAGGCACAGTAGTGCAGCGCACACCGTAGCCCACGGTCACGTACGCGAACTGATGCCGGCTATTACGACAATAGGTTTATTATAAAGATTTTTTAGACCAAAAATACTTTTAAGCTAATATAAATAGTCACCACTAGCTTTTGCCCGCAGTAGCGCCCGCGTGGACTTTAAAATTACCCCACGGGAACGTACTACCGGGATAAAAAGTACCCTATGTCCCCCGGTCATGGTCCCTCCGTGTGCCCGTCCAAATCCAAGCTGCCGTTAAGTCATCCAAAGTTAACAGACAGACAGACAAAGTTATGTACTTTCGCATTCATCTGTACAATTCAGAAAGTACACGATTTGGAGCACTGAGTTCAGATGCCAGTTCAAACTACCGACGACTGCAGACAACGAGCTGACTACTACACTACTTACTTGGATAAGGGGACAACTGTATGAAGGAAAATGTTGTCGTGGTACCTTTTTAAAAAGTGTGTGTAAAAGATTTTTGCCCTACGTTCTCTTTTCCCACAATGCGATGTGGCCAGATGGACACGGGCTTGGGCCCATCGACTTACATCAATGCTTAGGACAAGCTTGGTAGACGGGGTCCGTAAGGACCAATGCCTGCTGGGGTTGCGGGTTTGTCCGAAAGGGATATCGCGGCCCCGGCACACGGGCAACTGAAGGAACACGGGTGGGTTTTAGTCAGTAAAAGTCTGACACGCCCTCTCGCTCCGCCCAGAGCGGGAGAAGTCATTTGATGATTTCACATCCTCATAAAAAAAAAGGACAAGCTAGGTAAGCTCGAGTTAAGCTTCGTGCAGACTAGCGCGACGCGACACCGTTTAAGGCTCGTGCGAGACCGATAACTATTCTACCGTGAAGTTTTGTTAGAGTCGCGTCGCACCGGTCTGCACGACGCTTTATTGTTATTCCGTGAAGTTTTCTTAGAAATTGTACCTATTGTTCGGGTCGCGACGCGCTAGTCTTCACGAACCTTTATTGTTCTGTTACGGGTATTTTTTGGAGCAATCTAACGTAAACCGATATACGGCAACAGCCTCATGAATAAAATAATATAATTCCTAAACATATTAGTCTGCATATTAGACTTAATAATAGTACCTACCTAATTTCGACATTGAATCATCAAAGTCTGACCAGAATTACAAGTTTCAAATTTGCTTCTTTTTTAATAGCATTGTTAAACGAAAATAGCTTCATCGTCATCATGTGCAATCAACATCAGCAAAATGTATGTGTGCGTTACGATTGCTCCGCCAAGAACAGAGAAAACTTCGCTGAAAAAAAATTGTCGGAATTTGTCAAAAAGGGAACTTACCAAAAATTTGTCAGCGAAGGTAGTAAACTTGTGTAGTAACATCGCATACAAGTCACTTTTAATTAGCATACTTACAACATTTTATGATGTCCTAAGCTAAACCACAGTTTATAAGAAAATCAAATGAAAATAGATTATTGACGATGTCATGTAAGTAAGCGTACCTACTAAAAGTGAAATATGATTAATAAAACATGGACTTTCGAAGAATTGACGTCTAGTTGGTGAATAGAGGTTCTTCGTCGTGAGTCGTTAGCGGGGTGAGGGTTATGCCACGTGTCGTGTTACTAGACAACCGATTGTAATCGTCACGCTCGCCGTGCATGTGAGAGCGGCTCCTTCTATTGTGCCAGTCAATTCTAAACATATTGATTGACTGCCCCCCTGCACCCCTGTCTCACCGTCACGCCGCGTGCTAGTGCATTTCCTTCAAAGCATTCTGGTTCTATGGAGTTGTCAACATTTACAATTTTTTTTGTTACCTATATTATTCATTACTTTTGCGTTAGTTATATTATAATCAATCAGTCAATTGGTTTGTAAAAGAAACCGTTTCTGATTTATTATTGACTTCATGTCGCTACTAATAGCATAATGTTCTATTTAATGGGTTTGTAATAACTCGGTATCTTGACAAGTAATTGTTGCAAAACATGGGGGAAGTATTTGAACAGCGCAGTGGGCAAGCATCAAGGGTTGTTTACAGACAGGAGTGAAGTGATCGAGGACGAGGAGCATCGCGTGCTCTACTCATAAAACATGAACGAACGTTTTACCATTTCATTTAGGATAAACTCCCAGTGTACTGACCAAGAATGTATGACTTTAATGTAGTTTATGATTTCATAGGACTGTGGAATGAGACATCTATAAAGCACCATGCGTTACATTCAACTAAGATCTCGGTGTCAATGAAGTGAATCATTCCAAGCTGAATGCTTTCGTCCCTAAGAGACAGCAGCCGCTGAACTCACGTCCTTGTTGAGTATATCGACGACTGCCTTGTAGTCTGCCTGCTGGCAGGCGTACATGAGCGGAGAGCACCCCTGCTGCAGCGGCGCGCTCACATCTCCGCCTTTCTTCGAGCCCTCCACCTTCTCGCGCTTGATCTTTGTGCTCTTGTCAACGAGGTCTCCCTTGTGGCGGCCCTTAGGTTTCTTGAGGATGCTCGGGATGGGCTCGCCCCGGCCGCTGGTGGCGCGCTTGTCCATAACAAAGGTTAGCAAGGCGCCATGTGTGGTGTGGCGCGTGTGGGTCGCGGCTCGGGCGAGCGGGCGCGGAGGGCGCGGGCCTCAGACTGGCCCTCGCGCGCGCTGCCCGCTCGGACAGAGGAGGCGCTGGGCGGCGGGCGCCACGCAACTCCCGCCGCCCGCCCAACACCTAATCTATTAACGGGCTCAAAGCAGGTCACCGTTTTCCGACTGTTAAACAGTCTTACACGATTTATAAATTGGTATATAGCTTTATAACCATCAGACGTTTGAATGCTATTGACACATTGACATCGTTTATTCGAATACATATTTTAAGTTTCCAGTAAAGAGTAGGCCAACACTATTCTTCGTATGGATCCCTTGGCTCGAGAATTTTATTAAAGGAGAAGAGAAGAAGTTCGGTAATAACAAACCAATCGAAGAGTTGGCTTAGTTTAGTAATTATGACCAATTTCTAGTCCCCTGGGCTGTTGTTAGATCTGGGTAGTGACACTGATCATGTACTCTCAAAATCTCAACCACAGAACCATATTTATTTACTGCTGATAGTAGGTAAATGGTCAACCTGCGGCAATTGAGGATTATTAATTATTTGCTTAGACTTCATTGCTTAAAACAAACTGCGACAAAGTCAAAAGAACCATAATTATTAATAACAGTTATATTTCTTTAGATCAACCTTCAAAATAAGCTAATATGGTGCTAGATCTGAATCACTCTGCCCTTGAACTACAGGGTGTACAAATATTCCGTGTCCCTACAGTCATTAGTACGGTAACATTATGCTCATGTATAATGTCAAAAGTTAGGACAATCACGGCAGCAGTAAATAATATTAACACCAGTATAATATTAGAACTGTACCGAACACGTGTGAAGAAATTTTTGTATATATGCGACCTTTTATCCACCTAGTATATTGTTCATTATGACGGCTGGTATGATGACGATGCTTAAAAGTATCTACTGAACGTGAAGTATCCCCTTCGGGTAAGTAAATTTTGACGTTCAAAAGAGCATGTAATGTGCCTAATTGAAATAAATTATTTGACTTTGACTTTGTACGAGCATAAAGCAACGGGATTTCCGGTATAAATAGCTGTAGGTTGATCTACGGAAAGAAACAATTTCAATGTTTTACCTGTTTCTATATATGTGTGAGCGCATAAGTTAATTCGGAGCTATTATATTGAACCCGTACCGACCGTACCGTACCGTTACCGGGAAACCGCGTCTCTATTCTCCCTTCCCTCGACACTAGCATACCTTCGGGTCAGTTGGCCATAAAAAAGGAGTACCTTTCTACCTGCTGGACGTACCTACTGGTGCAACCTGGGTGGTCAAACCCGTTACCAGCCTTCCTAACTGTGTCATAGGACCACTGGCGGACAAAGGGGGGAGGCGGCGGTGCCCAGTTCTGGGCACTCCTGCCGCCTCCCCCAAACGGCACAGCTCGAGAAACACTTTTCATCAAACCCCATACAAGACCAAAATAATTATGTTCAGTAAGTAAAAGGCAGTATTAGTTGGGGGCCCCTACGCATGCTTTACTTTACATAAACGTACGGTGCTAGAATTTTCGAGCTTGTGTCTCTCGGTCTTGCATTCTACATTCTCTTTTTTCTCAAACTTCTCTGCGTAAGTCGACAAAGTAACTAAAAGAAAACCTTACCAATCCGGGGCGGGGTGTAAAATATTCGCGAGCCAGGATGGTAGAGGCCATCCTGTTCTAAATTAACAAAAAAAGAAATTTACATAATGTACATACAAGAATTATGCCAGTATTTACAAATTTTTATAATTTCGAGGAAGTAAATTAATACAACACAGAATTACAGAAGTCAATATGACAGATTTTACATTAGCTTATTTAAATGAGTGTGCGTTTTGTGTAAGTTATTGTGAGTTGGGCATGTGTGATATGTGTGTGTGTGTGTGGTGTATACGTGGACATGTTGTACATGTGAGTAAGTGTAACCGCGAATAGGGATGACGCCTGGGTAAAAAAAATGAAATTCTAATTAGTCCGTCAGTCAGATAATAAAAAAATATTAGACACGTATTTTTTGCTTTATCATATTAATAAAAAATTACTTAGATTAAACGTATTATAGGTTGGGGAGTGGGGGTCGCTACGTCACTAGTACGTATAAAATCTACATACTCGTGACGTCATGGCACATTTTGCCTCAATGTATCGCCGTAATCTTTAGATTACGCAAAAAAAGAAAAATACGTGTCCAATATTTTTTTATAATTTCAAAGACGGACAAAAAATTTTTTTAGTCATCTTCCCTATTAGTGAGGTATGATGTCTGCTGTAGGAGTGTGTGTCTTCATATGTGAATGGTTTTATCCATTTAATTACTAGTTTTTAGGTTTCCGCAGTAAACAAGGAACCCTTATAGTTTCGCCATGTCCGTCTGTCTGTCTGTCTGTCCGTCTGTCTGTCCGCGGCTTAGCTCAGAGACGGTTAGTACTAGAAAGCTGTAATTTGGCATATGCGTATACATATTAATCATGCCGACAAAGTGGTAAAATAAAATCAAGAAAAACATTTTTTTTTAGGGTACCTCTCCTACACGTAAAGGGGGATGTTTTTTTTTTCTCGTCTTCCCCATGTTGTGGGATATCGTTAGAAAGTTCGGTCAAAAATATTTGAGAGTTTGTGAAAACCATTTTTGGATTCAGGGATCCGTTTGCGAAATATTAAGCTATTAACTGATTTTTTTTGTTAGAGTCAAGTGTCCCCCCCCCCCCCCCCTGCCAGCTAAATGGTTGTATTTGGATTTGTGAAAAAATTCACAGCAGTAGTATATATAACGAAATTTAAAGGAAAACTATCAGAGCTAAGTAGGCTGTACAGGTTAACGAGTAATAACCAACCAACTTAAACTTGCGGTTTGAAAACATGATCCCCATACATTCCTTAGGGGAGAACATGTTTTTCAACTACAATGTTAAGTTTGTTCTTGGGATAAATTCATCCCAACTACGGAACCCTTCATTGTGCGTGGTCTGACATGCACTTGGCCGGTTTTTACATTCATAATATTGTTTGGTGTATAGATACATCCCAACTAGCAAAAAGTGGTTTTTAAACTATCCTAGAACCATCATTTATCGAGGACTATATGAGACTTATATCTGCATATAAGTCTCGAAAAGGGCCCACTTTATAAGTCTACTTTTACTTATAACGTATTTATATTAGACCGCTGAAGTTCCATATACGCCTATATTGCTCCTGTAATTGAGTTACGTCAATGCAATTACTCCTGTAAATCTCAATATAAGTAAGTTATAGTCAAAAATGAGATTAATACGCGCCTAGAAATGCTTCTATAATATATAGTGAACAGTCGAAGTGAGTGTATCGCTTGTTGTGCTCTGTAAAAAAATATTTATTAACATCTTGAGGGGAAGTATTTACCTATATGAATCAGAATGTATTAATGTCAACCTTAGTAGAAAAACAAAATCTTATTGTTGTCAAATTGTTGGTTCTATAGCTTATTCGTAGGGGAATGTGAATTTTCTGTGAAATCTATCATGGTTTTGATAAAAAAAATTAAAGCGCCTTTTGAAATTTGCTTATTTACATTTTAGTATTAATTAATATTAAATAAATATTATGAAGGCAGCTGCCATTTTCTTGGTGAGCATTTCCAAGTATGACATAGTGCTAAAATAAGTCTTTTTAGCATTTCCAAGAGTGACATAGTACCAATATAACTGTATTGGTTCTATATTGGGTTATCTCAAAACCAAAAAAGATTCGCCATTGTTACCGATTAGGGTTCTGCAATGCCCAGATGAAAATCGATTCAAATCAAATCCTACAATAGAATTTGCAAAACGATATAAAGCGCGTTTTCGCCTTTACTGGTCGTTAACAAGCAAAAGTGGCTTCTTAAGAGGATTGTTTGTGATTTTTTTTTTTTTTTTTTATAATCTTGGTGATTTATTATTTTTAAAACGTGGCTATGTAATTCATTTAACACTTACTTTTAAGTTTATGTAAAACCAAACCAGATACATAAATGATTTACAGTAATTTAACTTTAATTTACTTAAATTGATCATAAAATATTAGCTTATATGAGGTTATAAGTAAAAATAACAAGAGTAATTGCTCCTCAGTGTATATCTTCCTGGTACATGCTCCTACAGGAGTATTAAGATTTAAATGGTCCGCAGATGTTATCTTATAGGCGCATATAAGTCTGAGTTACCGGAGTAATTACTCCTGAGTGCAATTACTCTTGTTTCATGCTTTTATAGGAGTCTTGATCCTATATTTGTCAGGAAATATGATCCTATTTACCGATTGAAGTACAAATTATAGGATTAAACGTACTTGAGTAAAAACAGCATGTATTTATGCTGTTAAAAGCGCAGTAGCAACCACCAAAACTATCATCGGAGTTTTATAAGTCCACGTAGCATTATAAAATCGCATTCCAGGATTATTTTGCTTGTTGGGATGTCTCTTTATTTATTTTATTGTAGAGTTGAGATGACCGAAGTGGTAGTTGGCCAGGCCGAGTCGAGCTTTTACTTACTAAAAAAATAAAACTAAAAACCATACAATCTCCTGGTCTGGGTTACCTAAGACCGCCGGCGCGACGGTGCGGGATTCGATGGTGCTTTCACCGCTCTCTAGAAGTTATTCTAACTAGAACATCTAAAATCTAGTTCACTGTCCACGATGTTTTTAGTAAACTATAGTAGTTTATTATGGAGAGGGTGCAAGTAGCTAGGTGTTGGTGAGTGATGCGTGACGTAAGGTTGGCACGCCATGACGCCGCCCACCCTCCGCTGATTCTAATCATGCTAACATAATTTACGTTGCGAGTTTCAGATGATATTCCGCGTGATTCACTACTGATAAAAGTTTTAAAGGAACTTGCTTAATCAATATAGCGTCATTGGAATATTCGTTAGCGATTGTCGCTAAGGATCCGTGGCATTTTAATCGTCTTACAAAAGCAGCCCACTTCATGTATCCAATGACTACTAAACATTCATTAAAAATCTTCTTCTTTTCGTGTGGTTAGTAACTAACCTGGTGTCAGAGTTTTAAAGCCGCCCATGGGCCTCTGACTTGGCTTATTCATTTAATTCATTTTTCATTAAAAATAAAAGATATAGACGTGACATTTGAGCCGTCTTACAAAGGGGCTCCGCTCAATGTACCCGACATAAAATACCTCTAGGAGCAATTAAAAAATTGTTACAATATATTTTATGTTGTTAAATTAATGCTTAGTAGTCATTGGATACATGAAGATGCTTTTGTTAGGTTAGACTATTAAAATTTCGCGGTGTCTCATATTGCTTACGTAAACACTAACTAAATGGAGCTGCTCTCATCACTTTTCTGGTACACACGGCTACACATCAAGCTATTCATTTCCAGTACAAGCTGACCTCGCATTGTACAAAAATCCTATGCAATGCGAGAACAGCATAAACTGGAAATGTATGTATATGTATAAAGTGATGAGAGCAGCTCCATTTAGTTATTTTCAAACTATTCAGGTTGCTTTCCACTTCTTTAAGTGTCCAATACAGGGTCTAATTAAATTAACTAGCAAAACTCCGCAGACATGATGGGTATCAATAACTAAACACGATAAAAAAAGATGCCAGTGAAGATAACACAAAAAAAAACTGATATTTCAAGTGACTACACAACCTGCGGTCAGCGACCCCAAAAAAAAAACTCATCTAATGAATTTCTTTTTTATTTCATCGTGTTTGGATTTCTATACCCGTCACATCTGCGGAGTTTTGCTAGCTAATTCAATTTGACCCTGTATTTTTTAAGTTGTTTTGTTAATCTCGTAATTCCCAGAAATATTAACAAACTAGGATTACCGGTTTCAAATAAATGAGGTAGGTACTACAAAACAATATCCTGATAAAACTGGTCGCAAAAAAGCAAAGACTATTATAATGTTATTGATCACGCCTCTTCGTGTTAACTCCTATATTAATTGACAGTAATTTAATTATTTTGTAACTGTAGTGTGTTTCCCAGTATTTTTCGCCCCCGTAAACCCCTATATTGCAACTTTCGTCGAAATCGTTAGAGCCGTTTTCTCAAACGTGATTACAAATATATATACATATATACTAATATTGCTCATTTAATAGTATTACATAGGATAATCAAATTGCTCATTTGATGTAATGAACGTTTAATAATTGTGTAGGAGTATACGATTTTACATGTTTCATTTAAATATGGTCTAATATTTAGACTATATAGCAGTATCTAACGTGACAAAATTTATATTTACCTTATTACATGAATCTAAACACTCCAAAGTTAGAACTAAGTATTTCTCAAGTTAACAAAGTTAGACCTAAGTAGTTCTCAAGTTAACAAAGCTAGACCTAAGTAGTTCTCAAGTTAACAAAGTTAAACCTATGTAGTTCTCAAGTTAACAAAGTTAGACCTAAGTAGCTCTCAAGTTAAAAGTGCTAACGGAGAGAAGGACAGTGACTGCGGATCATAATATTATGTAATGTATAGAATCATAAACAAGGATGTAGCGTTCGGTAGGCATCTTATGTAACACGTTCAGTGCCGGGAGCCCTCCTGGAGGGTGCACCTAGTCGCATATGGGATGCCGGGAGCCCTCGTGGAGGGGTAATTTTAATTGTAGGTTTTTCTTAGCGAATACATCATTATAAACCGTGAAAATAAAATCTGATGTATATTTTATTTTAACAAAATTTATTCATCCTGTGTTGGTTTTAAAATCTAAGCATTCAAGTTTTTTATTAATTTTTTGTTCACGGTTACAAAAATTCACTAACAAATTAAAAGGTTGGACTACGTATAGCGACAAGACCACCTGAAAACAAAATTTTACTTCGTTTTACAGTGTTTTGTAACACAGTTTTAAACCTAATGCCGTTGACCGTCCGCGATGGTTAACTTTAGCACAAACGTAATACCGGCAACCCTCCTGGGGGGTGAATTCACTTCCAATATGTGTGGCGGTCGAAAGTGTTAACAACATTCTCAACCCCAAAAACCAAGGTACCCAAATTTACTGTCTCAACAACCGCACACAGAGAGTGAGGATAGACAACTGGATCAGTGATGTGGTCAAGGTAACCTATGGTGTTCCGCAAGGAAGTATCCTAGGACCAACACTGTTTTTGGTGTATATGAACGACCTTTGTCAGCTACAGCTTCATAACTCAAGAATATTAACCTTCGCTGATGACACTGCGCTCTTGTTCTACGGAAATAGTTGGGACGACGTTTTTCGTAATGCGCAGGATGGATTTCAGACCGTTTGCACATGGCTGAAGAACAATATTATACTTACGTTAAATGCCACTAAAACGAAATACATAACGTTTGCTCTTAGAAAAAACCTTATTCCTCCTACGGCTCTATCTATCACTGCTCATTCATGTCATCAACCGATGTTGACTGGCTGCGACTGTCCGATCCTTCAACGAACGGATTCTCTAAAATACTTAGGTGTCACTATAGACCAATCTCTACCATTCAAACCCCACTTGGGGGTTCTTGTTACCAGACTTCGCAAGGTAATTTATATATTTAAGACACTCGGACACATTGCTGACCGTCAAACAATCAGAATGGTATATTATGCCCTTTGCCATTCTCTTATTAACTATTGCGTAGCTTCGTGGGGAGGGGCCGCAAGAACTCACATTTTGGAGGTTGAGAGAGCGCAGCGGACAATCCTTAAGGTTGGAGCTGGTCTTCCTTTTAAATTCCCTACTGCACGACTTTACAAAAAATGGGATGTCCTGACAGTCAGACAGACGTTTCTAATAAAGATCATTCTAAAAAAACACTCCCAGCTGAAGTACAAGAAAACGCAGGAAGGGTACGGTATGTCATAACCCCTTATTTAAAACCAGTTTTTCTCACAAATTCTATTGCTTCCTTGGTTCATTCATCTACAACAAAGTAAACACCGCTCTTTCCATCTACGAGAAGCCCAAAAGCGGTTGTAAGGTTTCTGTGAGTAAATGGCTGAAAACTTTGGATTATGAAGCAACTGAAAAATTATTGATTCCTGTATCTTAACACTTTTACTTACACATTATCTCACGTAAAATTACAAACAACACCTACACAAATCTACTCACTTACACTACACATGCTCACAACACACAGTCAAGTTCACTCTGGTAAACCTACAAGAGTGAATTCCTCCATCCATTGTCGTTATGTTATTGTAATTACGTTACGTTGTTTTCATTTTTTTTATCTTTTTTGTTTTTTATTTTAATTCTCTTCTGTTTCATAAAACACTCAATACAAGCTTGTCCACATAAAGCGTCGTGGGGCCCTGGTGACTTGTACTACAGGCGTTGCTTGCAATGCCTATTTCAAGCACCAGTCTCTCACAAATGTAAACTATCCTTAAGCTAGTTTTAAGCACCACTACTGTACATTTGTGAAGAGAAAATAAAAATACTTATACTTATAATATGTATGGTGGTCGAAAGTGTTAACAACATTCTCAACCCCAAAAACCAAGGTACCCAAATTTACTGATTCTAACGGACCTACATTAGGATTAGGACAGGGAATAGCTGTTGCAATACCAGCTATGTAAGTCGTCCCCACAAGGTTATCTCTAGTCGACCCCCAACGACACTGAACAGTGTTCAAGTTCTGCACTTAGGCCTTGAATACGTGAATAGGCAGTTCCGACATGTCGTGTCAGCGACAATGCTACACTACCCATTACTTGAACATATTTTATGCGAAATCACAGCCGGCTGGTTATCGACCGGATAACCAGCGTTGATTAGCGTTCTTAGAAGCGCGTTTACAAAACGCGCGACAGCATCGCTACAAAAAGTCGCCGTGGGCGAGCGGCCTAAGACAAGTTGACGAAGATACCGTGCCCTAGTAGATCATAAGCAGCATTTAAACTTCTCATAAAGCGTCGACAATCGAGGCAATGTAGCAGTACCTATGCAAGATATTTTTAACCCACTAATTAGACGGTAAATAATAAATTAAATTAGCTATATCACTCCACAAGCCATTAGTCGGACATAAACAGGAAATATATCAAACCACAAACTTCCCACTAACCCTTATCAGCGTTCAACTAATTGTTTTCGTTCTTATTTATATATTGTACGGAATTATTTACCTACAAACTTCATAATATTACATACAATACAAATGGTAACTATTCGAACTACCGACTACCTACTTCACGCCCAAATTACACGCAAATTTTCTTGCTTGCTACTCTCTCACGCAACCTTCAAGGACGTATTTAAAATCATTCTCGTGCTTTTCCGTAATTTCCTTAGATCTAAAGTACAGTTGACCCACTGCCCCCGATACAAACATAAAAGGGCCAACCATGTTGTAAAAATTTCGAGCTTGAGGCTTATAATTATGCAATGCCTATAATTTTATTTTAAGCACGACCTAGAGTTGCCTATGAACCTATTTACGTAGTGACGTGCTTTCCAGCAATGAATGATAACATTTTAAAAAGATAACTCATACCATGAAGGTTTTTACAAATCTATAGACAACGAGGAAATAGGTAATTCTTTAGTTTAACAGGAAAAACCTATGATAATGACGTCTTTAAGAATATAAATAATCAATCGGCTAATTCTAGGTATCCCTAATTGGAAAATGTACAAAACTATGTTGGACGCCAGCGGTTTTCCTAGAAAGATAGGGTTATCACACGCTCAGAAGTCACAATAACAAAAATAGACACGTTATCAACGAATTGAACTTTATTTCTTTGCTATATCAGTTCTTCCAATATGTACTCAACAGGGTGAAATATATAGCGAAGTAGGCCGTATGTCGACCTGGTTTATCCTCACGATATTTACCTACATTTCCCTTCGTGTGCGAAGTGTCAAGCTCTTGACGCGTCCGTAGAAAGTGCGGGTACTCGGGTATTACAGCTGCAGTGAGCAAGTAACCTACGTAATTCATCACTGTATGTACGAGTCGGTACGCCCACGATGTACAAGAACATGCTATCGAGCAATTAGTGGCGTTGTGTTTCATAAAAATGTTGAATACATTCGTAATTTAATAGCCTAGGACCTAGGTATATGATTTGTAAAACACATCGCAATTATGGCGAAAGTGGTACGTATTCATCTTTGGTGTAAAAATCTGTTAAATTATTAGATAGGTAGGTACATTTTGTGTGGAGAGAACAGGTCCAACCCTCTCATTAAATTTGCATAAAGTAAGTAAATAAGCGCTTCAGAAAGCTTCTCTTTTTATATAGGACAACCGGCGCGACCGCACCCTATGACGGTCCGAGAAGACGACATAAGTACTTACTGAAATTCAATTATACAAACTTAAATGAACATTATGTAATACATAGGTACATATGGGATCCCTTCTTTTATAATTAGTTTTCAGTGCAATAAGTTTACGAGTTCTTACTTGAAGAATAAAAGTTATAAAACCTCTAAACAATTTTGCAAAGCCTAGACGTCATCTAAGACGTATTTCACGAAAATGCATGATTAAACAGTTAAAAGCTGAGTTAAACGATCAATTATGTTAATTATAAAACAGCTTTTTAGTTGAAATAGGTAACATTCGTGACTTTCAAGGTGGTAACCTAGTCATGGCAACGTTCATAGGGTGTTAAACTAAGCATTTGCTACACACGAATATGTAGTACTACGTAGAAAAGAAAGAAATACTTGAAACTACATATTTTAGGCGATACACAACGAAGGTCTACCAAATAAATCATACCACGGTTTATTGAAGCAGTATTTCCTATCGCCATTTCCCCGACTTAATAAACTAGGTAACCTGCCAAAAGGTAGATTAAGAGGAAATAACATTCCGACTGGCTGCCACAACTAAATTCGTCGAAGGTCGTATACTTCGGTTACTCAGTCAATCAGAGCGAGTGGTGGGTTGTAGTGGTCAGTGGCCACTGTGCTAGTAGCCAGTCGTCGGGAATATGGGTCAGCGATCAATCGCGATAGGAGCAAGCTCGACTCCACTCGCGATTATATGGAAATTAAACGATCAGCCGTCGCACTGCCCACTGAAGCTACACTTACGAGCCGGTTTTATTGCTTTAACTTTAATCGTATAGAAATAAAGAGTAAACATTCAGCTTTTTAATGTAACATAACTCAAACGAGAACTTTATTTCCTTAATTTTTTGCATGCACTATGATTTTATTAACTAGGTCATTATAAAACTTACCACATTTCAGCTGCATGTTATTTCTTACGAGGTATGCTTCCTAGAAAGGTGCACTTTTCACTTGGGAAATGTTTCAAACTTTCCACCGAGCCGTCAATCAACCTTAACCTTCCGAGCACTGACTGCTACGACTGGCTAGTAATGAAACACACTGCTGTTAGGAGGTGGAGTATTTTTTGGGCACCGATTGTATCATGAGGGTTGTCGATAATCGTGCGTGCAGACGGCCACGTCGATGTCCATTGTGGTAATTGGTAAATAAACGCCGATGACAGGGACATGGTGTGGCAAAATGACGGCGGACGGAGTCGCCATGGCTACACGAGGGACGCCCGGCGGTTGCCATAGAGAGTCGCTGTCGAGCTCGTGCCATACCGTACTAGGTTAGGCGGATATTACCATGTCGCTACAACTTTTGGGGGAATTTGTAACTTAATTAACGTAGTGAATATTAATTTCAGTTTTTTTAATAGCTTTTTTAAATCTACTTGCATGTTCCACATAAGTATTTATAGTTCCTACTAGCATACTAAAAACTAAAATGGCTTTTTGCAGCCACATGAAATTTTGCGTGACAAGCGCGAGAATTTGCGCATGATTATGAAAATTGTAGTTTTAAAATGGTGACTGCTAATTGTTTTTCTACAAAAAATACACATTAGAGTAGGCCTATCTTATAAAAATTTATTTAGGTAGGTACACATTTGCCGGTAATACTTCTTTTGCAGCCTGGTGGACAGGGCGCACGCATGAGGGCTTGGGTGTCTTCAGCGAACCTCGACTGAAGGTTAAGTTTCTCGCAGGTAACAGATAAGCTGGTGGAGTTCACCGCTAGAGCCGCAGGAATGGGCCACATGTGCCTGCAGGGGGCAACCGTGGCCAGTTGCTCACACCTTCCGTTGTAAAACACGTAGCTGTCGATAGAACAAGGGTTCTTTTCGCACACAGGGATCGCTGACTCCGATCTTAGCACCAGGTACTCCCCGTCTTTACAGGGACCTTTTCTGTAGGCTGGCCAACACGTGTCTGATTTTGGGTGATACAGGAATGCTGAAATAAAATAAATAAAAATATGAAGTTTTTCTTGGTTCAACGACCGCTGGTAGAGTTGTTACTTACTAGAAGTATGAGTTGAGAAAATCTGTTTTCCTTCGATTTATCGTGTTTTAGTATCGGTACCCATCACGTTTGTGAAGTTAACACAAAAAAAAACTATTTTTTTTTAACTGATAAATCAGGGACCAATAAACCTGCCTAGCCTTTTCCGAACTATGTTGGGGTCGGCTTCCAGTCTAACCGGATGTAGCTGAATACCAGTATTTTACATGGAGCGACTGCCTATCTGACCTCCACAACCCAGTAACTGGGTAATACGATACCCCTTGGTAAGACTCAGGACCAAAAACCTTTATAAATTACAGTACAGGTATCGAAGGATTTTGTTTACTTCTACGGCTAAGGTTCCCGCTATCAGGGTAACCAAGAAGAAGAAATATGTTAGGTTACCGTATTTATATCGATTACACGCACAGGCGATCCGCGCCCTTTGTCTAATGCCGACGACACATGTAAGATAGAGGTAATTTTTATTTCGGTAACCGGTAATACGTTGTATTCAAAATAAGGTAATCTTTAAACATACCTATACCTGTAAAAAATATAAATGTTTTAAACGAAAAAATACCTGTATTGCTCATACCGGTTTCGGTCCCTGATTTTAAGTAAGTACACTAATTGCGGTCGACGACCCCAAAAAAAATCTAAGCTGAGTTTCGCTAGCTAATTTATTTGACCCTGTAAATATTTTTGAACCTGCCAATGATATTTTTTTAAACCTGCCAGTGGTATTTTTTTAAACCTGCTGATGTTATTTTTGTTTAAACCTGCCAGTGGTATTTTTTTTTAAATTGACAATGGTATTTTTTTTTCAGTGAATTCTCACTTGGTCTGCAGTCGCATATCCAGTCATCCTTCTGGTCTCCCGGGTAATAGAGCTCGCTCTCCGGACACATCGATGGAATGTACACCGGCTGACGGTTCTGGAAAAGAATAATTAAATTGTTATTAAAGTAGAAGGTATACTGGTATCTGGAATGTAGTATCTAGGTACTTGTAAGTGGATTAATAACCGCCGAATTGTTACTGGGGTAATTCATATGGGGGTTATTTATAAAAGTTGCTTTAAGTTAAGTAATGATTAGCGACTGTTTAACCATACATTTTTAACGATTGAACGTCACTTAACTAAACGACGTTTATAAATAAACCCCAAAATGACAATTGATCGCAATAGGTTTCATTTTGACAGCTCTCCCACGTCCATTGCGTTATTTACGTTGTTGATTAGACGAATTAGGAAACTGTCCGTAACTTTTTAAGACATTTGATCTGCATTTACAGATTTTTAAAATAATACAGTCAACAAGAAAATGGGCAGTTTTCACAAAAACTTTTATTGATGCCAATCGATCCTGTTTCTTTTATGGATCCAACCAACTGAAGTTTGAGTACTAGAAAAGTCAGAAATTAAACCCTTACTGCACTACTGGCTGAAAAATCCACCCTGTATATGGTCACCTTACCATATCAGCGAACTGCGTTTGTGACAATTAATATTCATCGACTGATGAGCAAACGGCATCGCAAAATTGCAGTTTCGATCCTAACAGGTTTTGGATTAATGTCACAAGTTTTTATCTCATAAGAAATTAAAAGAATTATACTGTGCAAGCGTGATATCCCGTTCATTGCACCTGGGAAATCCTAAGTGTTAACTGTAGGCTCTTTTTATGGACTTACACCTGTTTTTAGGGTTCCGTACTTCAAAGGGTAAAAACGGTTCCGTACCTCAAAAGGTAAAAACGGTTCCGTACCTCAAAATGAAAAAACGGTTCCGTACCTCAAAGGGAAAAAACGGAACCCTTATAGCATCACTTTGTTGTCTGTCTGTCTGTCTATAAATACCCTTTTCCTCAGGAACGCGTGGAGGTATCAAGCTGAAATTCATATCAAATAATCAAGTCTACTGTCCCTTGGAGCTGAAAAATAAAAGAATAAAAAATAAAACTTTTAAGCCAACGCAATCAAAAGATACAGCCGTTTACGCTGCAAATTTTCGACACTCGCAAGGGAATCAATACTTCCCGTGAACTCAGAATCTTGAAATTTCGTACAAAGCAACGTCTTATAGCGCAGATAAAGGAAAAATTGCGAAAAGCATACATTTTTAGTTACAGCATATAATAAAAATATTTTTAATAATTTTAAACTTACTACCCCTTTCTTCATGAACTCGTAGAGGTATTAAGTTGAAATTCATATCAAATAGTCAAGTATATACGTAATACCTTTATAATATATAATATAATAGCTGTAACAAAATCAAACTTCTATGTCAACGCAATCAAAAGAAACAGCAATTTAAGCCGCATATTTTGAAACTCGCAACTACTCGAAAGGGAATCAAAACCTAAAGCATACTTCCAGTCGACCAAGAATTTTGAAATTTGGCATGAAGCAACATTTTATAGCACACATGAAGGAAAAATTTCGAAAACCTTACATTTTTTTGTTACTTAACATAATATTTTTTTTTTTTTTATAATTACGAACTTATTACCCTTTTCCTCATGACCGCGTAGAGGTATCAAGTTGAAATTCATATCAAATATTTAGGTCTAATTTCCTATAACCTGTGAAAAAAAAAAACAAAGTAAACGCAAAAACACTTTTACTTATATACCTACAGGTTTGTACGGAACCCTCGGTGCGCGAATCCGACTCGGACTTGGCCGGTTTTTTTTAAATAAATACTGTTTTTTTTTTTCTTCCTCTCCGTTTTTTTTTCACAGTCGATAGGTAGATTTTAGTAAAAAATGTTGGTTAATCAGATAAATTAACTCTTATGAATAATAAACAGAATCCAAATCGAGCCAATAACATCAAAGATATCACAACTAACAAAAAATAAAAAATTGAATAACATGAAAAGTGTTAAAGATAGACCCCCTTTTAAAGTAAATTTTTGATAATTTTTCATGAATATTTAGAAAAATACGGACGGTCACATGCCCATGGTCGGCATTGTATACATATACGTATGCGTATCATTAACGCGGATAACGAGTGCGATTGTGATTCCTAGACATAGCCAAGAACAGTAATGTGCCCACGGCAAGTTTTCGGAATTTGCACCAGAATTAAAATGGCAGACCCAGGGCAAATCGTGGGTTGTGTATTTCTATTGCCGCTATAGCAACAATTTTTTTTTTTTATGTAGTTAATAATTAAAGGTCCGTCTTCATACAAGAAACGTGCTTTTTTCGGCGTTTTTTGCTCGATCTTCATGTGCGAGTCCGACTCCCACTTGACCGGTTTTCAACTTGAATTGGTTTTTTTTTGTAGAACCATGGCGTGCTATTATTTCTTAGTTTCTGAAAGCAGGTCGGTCGGTACAATACACTTTTTTTTTATTTGCCTCCATTTTCCGTTTTCTGAGAAAATTATGCTGACTGTGACGAATCTTAAATATTGATAAACAAATCGTAATTTTTGTACCTTTGATCGCTACAAACGTTTTGTAAAAACGATCAACTTTGCTTATTTCATTGAACATGCCAATTAAATCGATGTTATAAACATCATTTTGAGGTTATGAGCGTTTAAACAGAAAATGGGCAACGTCGCAAATAGCTGTCAAATATTTCGTTGTTTTGATCAACTTAGCGATATTACTGTATGGAAATAAGAAATATGGCTAACTAGTGAACTAAAATATTGATTATGAAATGCAATAATTAATATCGTAACTCCGAATACCTATTTAGTTTAGATGTAAAAAAAATCAAATACCTTTTTTACACCTAAAACGGTTACAACATCAAATTCAGCGTTATAATTGCAATTAATTATTAATGTTCACTTATTAGCCATATTTCTTATTTCCATACAGTAATATTGCCGAATTAATAATAACAGGTAAATATTTGACAGCTATTTGCGGCGTTACCAACTTTTTGGATTTACGCTCTTAACTTATTGAACAGTTGTGAATAACAAACGTGATACCTAGTGTTGAGATCAGAGACCCATGACCTACGAGTGATCACCAATGGAAGGTCATTCGCGATATTAACTTCTTTGATACATTATGACGCGTATAGCTGCCAACACACATTATGTTTATTTACCTAGATAAAAACATAAATTATTATCTGTTCGTGATTATATTTATACGAAGTATTAATGTTGGACCCGCCTATTTTATTTAGTAAGTAAGACCTACCCACTACATAAACTTGCTTGCTTCTAAATTGTAAGCAATTTCAAATTATATTCAAGATTTGGTTTATTTTTTGCCAAAAAATCATCTACGACGTGAAGCAAAAAACCTTGCTGACTTCACGATAACTATTGTAAGAGGATAATTTGGGAAAAAAAACATGTTTGACATAAGGAAAATCGTATTCCTATTTATCGTTACCTACATAACAAGAAACTTGATTACGCTTCAAACGTAGGTAAAAATCTGGTACTCACATCTTTATTCACTAAATTAGGATCTTCTTCTGCCTCGGGAAAACCAATGGCTTGTTGTGTAGAATTCATCGCCAAAGTCACACTAAATAACAGACATGTTATTACAAAACTTTTAAGGGAACACATTTTGAACAAATTCAGCAATCAACCACTGTGACACTACTAACTGAGTTACATTGATGATATTGACTAGACTGAGTAACTATCAAAACAAAATTAAGTTAATATTAAGTACGAGCTGTTAAATACACTGCTCGAGAGCGACTAGGCTCCTCCGAGACAACGTTCGGAGCTATATACAAATAATCGAACGTCATGCGTACAAATTAAAACGGGTTTTCAATGATAAAAAATGTGTTTAAGTAAGTTTGAATCGTGAATTCCGCGGAATAACTGCTGATATGGCAAGAAATATAAGCGCGGACAGAGATTATAAAACTTTATATAACTTTGAGATGATTTCGATTAGGTACTTATAATGCATCATTTTTACCCGACTTTGCGACAGCAAAGACAGGGTTATGTTTTTCACGCATTTATCTGGGTAATACACAGGTGGGTTTTTGAGATGGGGCAGTAAGGACCGCTACCTTCACCGTTGTAGCTACAGGAAAGCGGTCTTAACTTTTTAGAAATTTTGATCTGCGTTCATAGATTTTGAAAAGAATGTACTGGCTGCAAGAAAATAGGCAGTTTCACAAAAACTTTTTTTGATGCCAATCGATCAAGTTCCTTAAAAGGATTAAAAACTCTATTGGATCAATAGAGGTTTGAGTCCTAGAAAAGTCAAAAATCTCAAAAAAGATTTCCTCAAAAAAGTTTTTTCAAAGCAACAAAGTAGGTACCTAATTTTGTTCTCAAATGAAATAAAATTATAAATTAGGAAAAAAACTCCAACTTATTTTTTGTGATGGACTGATTAGCTGAAAATAAACAAAAAATTTAAACTTCGAACGAATTCGCGTTATAATTTTATTTCCTTTGAGAACAAGATAGTTTGCTGATTGTGATCTCAGACGTTCTGAGAAAAAAATTACCTGAAATAATTTTGAACTTTCAGACTTGTATGGGAAACGATAAAAAAGTCAGAAATTGCAAAAAAACCTTTGAATGGAAAAAGTTTTTTCAAAAGCAACAAACTACCTACCTAAATTTTGTTCTCAAATCAAATCAAATTATAACGCGTGTTCGTTCGAAATTTGAAATTCCTTGTATTTGTTTGTTTTCCGCCAGTCTATCCATCGTGAAAGTAGGTTGGAGTCCCATTTCCCACGAAATGTATGGGAAAAGTTTTGCGATTTCTGACTTTTGTAGTACACAAGGTCAGTTGGTCCGATAGAGTTTTTTGATCCTTATAAATAAACAGTTTTTGTGAAAACCGCTCATTTTCTTGCAGACTGTATTTTTTTTTTAAATCTGTAAATGCAGATCAAAATGTCTCAAAAAGTTAAGGACAGTCTCCGAAGACCGTTTTCTTGTAGCGACAACGATTAAGGTACCTGTCCTTACTGCCCCATCTCAAAAATCCACCCTGTATACATATTGCATACGCATGTATGTTTTTTTTTTCGCCCACATGTTTATCATGTCAATGTTACGTTTGTTTGTTGAACAGCAGGTTTTTCTTTTTTTTTAAACCGACGAAAAATTTCAACTTAACTTGCAGAGCCTACTTAGCTGTGATAGTTTTCCTTTTAATTTTGTTTTAAACAATATTTTAACTAACAGAAGGCGTTCCCGCAATAGTAGAGTCCATACAAGCAAAAAAAAAAAAACATCGAAAAATAAAAACTTTTTTTATTTTTTTATAAAATAGGTATTCACAAAAAAAATTATTGCGGGTTAACGGGAACGCCCTCTGTTAGGTATACTTCTGCCGTGAATTTTTTCACATAATTATCTAAAACCAACTATTTAGCAGTCAGGGGTGGGGGACACTTGACTCTAACAAAAATTTGCACTTTAAAGTTTAATATTTCACAAACGGATCCCTGTATCCAAAAATAGTTTTCAGGCGACCTTTCCAACGACACCCCAAAGAATTGGATAGACACGGAAAAAAAACATCCCTACTTTACGTGTAGGGGGGCCTAAAAAAAACATTATTTGATTTTACCACTTTGTCGGCGTGATTAATATGTATACCCCTGCCAAATGTCAGCTTTCTAGTACTAAGCGTCTCGGAGCTAAATCGCGGACAGACAGACAGACAGACGGACATGGCGAAACTATAAGGGTCCCTTGTTGACTACGGAACCCTAAAATAAAGAATTTTATAGTAGGTAATAGGTAAGTACCCATCCAACCGGTATTTGGTAAAATACCAGGTTTATTAAAATACTTATTCGCTAGCAGTTATTAATTTTTTCAAAATCTCCAATTAATATATCACGCTTGATTCCCCGCCGGGGTATTAATTCTACAAGCTATTATTTATTTTTCCAAAATTCCAAGACGAGAGACTGGACCAATGAACGTTGAACGCTTGAAATACCCAGAGAATATTGAAATGTCTAATCAAGTATTAATATCACGCCTTATTTCCCAAAGGGGTATAGGCAGACGTGCCATGGGTATCGGTGACGTGGGGTAATGGCTGATCTTTGCGTTATGCTCGTGAACTGGTGCTGCTTGTGTTGACTGGTCATCTTGCTGACCATGGTTTTGTTATTAGTAACTGTATATTTATATTATTTATTTTTACTTTGAGGTCCTAGTTTATCATTTGTGACTTCGAGTTACAGCTTTAATAGCTATATGTAAGCGGGCACGTCCTTTATGCCTGGTGGCTTTCATTCGGGTATTAAGTTCTGTTTACTTTTTATTTTCGCTTGAGTATAGATTTCGATGATTATTTTGTTGGTATATTGGTGTGTGCTAGCTGGCATATAGCAAATAATTTAATTTAATGTTTACGTTGCATAATGTACATTATTTTACATAACTACTATTGTATAGAATCAAGTTTTTCTAACTGAACAGACAGCTGTGCTGCTGGGGAGTTTGTTGCGCCACTTTTTCTTCCCAGCTAAGCACTAGGAAGTGGTGAAGGGTGGGCGTTTTTGGTGGACTGTCTTCTGTAATTTTGACGTTTGAAAAGTGCTGATTCTCAGCCTATTTTGAATAAATGACTTTTGAATTTGAAAAAATTGAATTTGTGAGGACGTCCACTTTCGTTTGCAGTTCAATGATCGTGTATATTAGGTAAGTCTCGTGTAATAAGGGTGAGTTAATTTTATATGTAAGTACATACAGGTACATATACGTAGATAGGTACTGTATTAATTGTTACTAGGACCTATTGGCATTAGCTAAGGCGATGCCTATCAGTAGGTTAGGTCTTCATAGATAGCTATCAAATCAGCATCTAGAAGATAGATAGCAGACTCTTAATTGGTGAGTTGGCGTATTTTTATCGCGGCGATATTTTTTGCGTATTGGTTTTTCGACGCTCTGCTTAGCGCCGAGAATTGAATATCAGTGTGTTTTCTTGACGTGCTGGGATACGCGCTGGATGCGCTCTGTTGGATTCTCAATGCTTGGCTCAATACCGAGAGTTGAAAATCCAGTGTAGCATAAGAAATCACTGTTGGCAAATATACCAACCCAATGCAAAGTTTTACTGAAGTCGTCTTTGCCATGTTTTCTAGAGGCTAGGGCTGTCACAAAAAAGAAACTAAAATAATCATATTAAGTATTGTCTCCTACTTACCTACCCCTAATTTTATTGATACAATCCTGACAGCTAATTCTATTTAGTTTGAAAAAATTTAAACAAGGCGGGTGAATTTGCCACATTCTGGAAATACCAGTGTAAAATATTATACAACTGTAGTATATTTTTACTGTGACCAAGGATACGGCAATGATGACTGTGATTTTTATGGTAAATCTTTTAATTTAATCCTACATTTTGGGATGGAAATCTTACCACAAGTGATAGTTGACTTTGCCATAAAAGGTTTTTGTACTGAAATAGTTATAACATTATAGGATGAGAAAACAATAGATTTAGGCTTGTGTTTCAATAATGCATAAAATTTACTACGTATACATAACTGATTGGTTGCTTCGGATATCATCATAGTTTTTTTAAGAAAAACATTTTCAAACTTTTTTATCCTCGGTAAAGTGGCATAGTTGCCAGGTTTCACAATGGTATTTTTCTTTTTTCGCAATATCGATTAATTAGTATTTTTCCTACTAGAAAAGAAATACCGAGATATATTTAAGTATATGTTTGCCTACAAAAATCCATGGTTACGACTTACGAACTCAACAGGGGTTGTTGAATAACTGTCATTAGTTGAAAGTTAAAACAGTTGTTATATGAAGTACGGAGTCATGCATGGGTAACCATGAATACACTGGTAAACAAAATTTAACTTTATAACACGACGCCTTACGCCATCTATATCGGGTGCACAACACTACACCACCTGATTAGATCGCATCACAAACAAGATCAACCATCGATTAGACGATAACAGCAACAGTACCTACAGACTACTAGCGACATCTAACATTGCGTGACGTCAACGAAGGTTACAACCACATACAAGCATGAGATGGTGAAGACACACACTAATCTGTCAAACCGACTATATAAACGGTCCACCATGGAGGAACGAGCACTCGCTACTTAGAAGGCACAGTGGTCGATAGCCCCGCAGTCACCACTGTTGTCATAAGCTAGACCTGAGCGGAGGCCCCGTCGCCCTCAGGAATAGCCTAGCTAGGAGGTTAAGGGATAGGATAGCCCCGCAGTCCATCCCTAGGACCACTCATAGGTTTAACCTCAGTCTAACTTTGTTTGCTAAAGTCTGTCACATGTTTGAAGTAAAGTGAATAAACACCTATCTGTCATCCAACGTTGGTTTTATTCCACCGCCACCATTATATTGGCGCCCAACGAAAATCTTCTTCTACCCGCAACAATTTTATCGGAGTACCCACATTTTTTGACGGTGTACCCACATATTGGCGAATAAACAGGAGCCTACCCTCAAGAGAATTTATATTATTTTGACAGTATTGACATGTCTGAAAAACAAGCTATGGTGATGATGACTCAGGAGCAGTTCACTGCGCTCATAACAAAGGTGACAGAAGTGAACGAAAGTGGAAATAGACATTTTAAAAGTTTTGCTGCGTGCACAAAGCGTTACGACGGTGAACGAAATTTTGATAAAGTTGAAGAATTTGTGACCGGTATCTCAGTTTACAAAAAAATTGAGAAAATCAGTGACGAAGACGCCCTAGAAGGTTTGACTTTGTTATTGTCTGGCGCTGCTGCTACGTGGTGGAACGGTGTAAAAGGCGACATTAAAAAGTGGACCCAAGCTCTCGACGCCATTAAGTCTGCTTTTGCGCCGAAAATGCAGCCACACGAAATTTATTTGGAAATATACTCGAAGAAGCAAACAACTGAAGCAATTGACGCGTTTGTGTGTGAAAAACGTGCCCTACTCGCTCAGTTACCTGCAAAAAGGCATAAGGAAGAGGAACATTTGGACTTTGTTTACGGACTTCTCAATATAACCTACAAAAAGGAGATTGCACGAACGGAAGTGAAGACGTTTGCTGAACTTCTGGATCGTGGTCGTCACATTGAGAGTCTACTCAAGGAAGCTGGTGAAGTAATGACATCAACACAATCAGAACGGAAGCCGCTCAAAAGATGTTCTTTTTGTGGCAAGAAGGGTCATCTATTTGACGTATGTCGCAAAAGGATGGCAGAACAAGAGGAAACGGCATTATCTAAACCAGAAAAGAAGCCAGTCATTACGTGCTATGGATGTGGAGCACCTGGTGTTTACAGAAGCAACTGCAGTACCTGTAAAAATAAGGAAACGCCACCGAAGCCCGTTGCATTTTATACAGTACAAAATAGCTTGAAGATACCAGCCAAAATACCAACGATAAAAGTAAATATAAAAGGGGACGAAGGCTATGCATACATAGATACTGCTGCCCGTCGCAGTGTTGCCAGTATGCAACTGTATAAAACGTTGCTACGAAAGGGAACACAGTTTGACCAGCGAGTAACTGACATCAAATTAGCAGATGGAACAGTGAAAACGTCAAACTTATTGACAACGACAACTGACATACGTATTGGAAAACGCACACTACCAATTACTTTGTCAGTCATACTAGAAGCTGTTGACAACCGTACGCTGTTAGGTATCGAATTCCTAGAACAGGCAAGAATCATACTTAATGCACCGCAACGCAGTTGGAATTTTATTGACGAACCTCAAACAGTATACAACTTCATCCAACTCAACAATGATGCCATACCAATGAAGGCAGTGAAGCGGATGACATTTGAAGTGAAAAAGGAGCCAGTGGAAATAAAGGCAGTGTCGGAGTTCATCCGTTGGGCTAACGAGCTGGACATGTTGTCACCGTTACCCATAACACCAACAGTATCCGACGTACAAGATAATCCACCAGTAAACAAACGACCAAAATGGACATTACACAAATTGGGCACGCCACCAGGTCCTACACGTCCAAGAGAACCCGCTGACAACCAATCTTGTGTGGATCCACGTATTGTTTATTTACCAATAAACCCTACTTCTATGTATTCTGTTGATCTTTATTTAAATCCTGATGAAGGAACCTTACTTACAAACAATGAACAAAAGATGTTCAATGAATTGTTAATTGAGCACAGCGACATCTTTGAGAAAAACACGGAACCAACTCCATTTACACAACATAGAATCGACACAGGCAATCATCCTCCTATTAGTGTTAAGCCCTATAGATTATCACCAACAAGGCAAAAGCAATTAAGAGAAAAGCTGGATAATATGATAAATGATGACGTTATCGAGGAATGCGATTCCCCATGGTCAGCACCTGTAATTCTAGTTCCAAAAGGAGAAACCGATGTTCGAGTTTGCGTAGATTATCGACGACTCAACGAGATAACTAAACCTGACAGATATCCATTGCCTCGTATTGACAACTTATTACATCAGGCAAAAGCGATGCCATACATGTCAACAATTGATTTACAGTCAAGTTACTGGCAGATTATGGTACATCCAGATGATTACGATAAAACAAGCTTTGTATCACCATTTGGAACGTTCCGTTTCAAGCGAATGCCATTCGGTCTTCGAAACGCGTCTGCTACGTTCCAAAGATTAATGGACAAATTCATACAAGGATTGCACGCGAAGTGTGTATTAAGCTATTTAGATGATCTAATTATAAGATCTATTACTTTCAGTCAACATATAAAAGACATAAGAGAAGTATTTATTAAACTGAGAGAATACAAGCTACGAGCCAACAGAAAGAAATGTAAATTTATGTGTTCAGAAATTAAATATCTGGGCCACCTAATAGTTTCTGACGGTATCAAAACAGACCCAGAGAAAATCTCTGCTATTGCAAACCGCCAGGCGCCTAAAAACTTAAAACAATTAATATCATTTTTACAAACCGCATCATGGTATCGGCGGTTTATTCATAATTTTGCAGACATTGCTAGACCACTTACTAACCTAACGAAGAAGACAATAAGTTGGAAGTGGGAACGAGAGCAACAAAAAGCATTTATGAAATTAAAAAATGCTTTGACTACGTCACCAGTGTTAAAACAGGCAAGTGACGATTTACCCTTTGCTATCAAGACTGATGCCAGCCAGTATGCCATTGGCGCAGCTTTAGTGCAGGGGGAGGGAGATAATGAGCACCCTGTTGAATACGCAAGTAGACTCTTAACACAAGCTGAACGCAATTACAGCGTCACAGAAAAGGAAGCACTAGCCATAGTATGGGCTATTTCAAAATTTCGTGGTTATTTAGAAGGAACAAAGTTCATAACTATTACAGATCATCAACCGTTGAAATGGCTAATGAATCTTAAAACACCTACTGGTCGCTTAGCACGATGGGCACTACAGCTGCAACCATACGAATTCAAAATCCAATATAATCCAGGACGAACTAATGTAGTAGCTGATACATTGTCTCGACCACCGTGTGAGCAGCATGATGGAAAATGCATCATATGCAGCACAGAGTTAGATCTACCTAGATACAATGAAAAACAGTTAAGAGATGAACAAATGAAAGATGACACCCTTCAAACTATTATAAAAATATTAGAAGAAGGAAAAGAAATACCAAGTTATGTAGAATACATTAAGAAAGGGTACTTAGTCCATAAAGGTGTCCTGTATCTGTATATGCCGGAACAGGAAAACGACAATGCAAAGTTAATAGTTCCACGTCATGAAATACAAAACGTACTGAACGCTTACCATGACTCACCTACTGCTGGTCATATGGGAGTAGAAAGAACAGTGCAACGTATAACAAATAATTTTTATTGGACGGGACTACGAAAAGATGTTATAAAATACGTAAAAACATGTGTTGAATGCCAAAAATATAAGCCCTCTAATAAGAAGCCAGCAGGATTATACCAGTCCACCCCAAATTCTCAACGATTTGAGGTACTGTCCATTGATCTTTTTGGACCTTTACCAAAGGGATCATCAGGAGAAAAGTGGATTCTGATCATAGAAGATACTACTTCAAGATGGATCGAATTATTCCCACTAAATGAAGCAACTAGTGAAAATTGTGCCATTATTTTACTCAATGAAATATTTCTTCGGTATGGGTTGCCAAGGAAAATTATCAGCGATAATGGAGTTCAATCTATATCAGCGATAATGCAAAAACTAGCATATTGCTTAGAAATTCAACAAATATTCACACCCGTATATCACCCTGAACCAAATGTGGTTGAAAGGAAAAACAGGGATATGAAGTCACAAATTGCAATTATGGTGAAAGACAAACATAAGAACTGGCCGTCGACTTTACCAACAATAAGATTCGCAATGAATACAGCTAAGTGTCAAACTACAGGCTTCTCACCATCTTACCTTACATTTGGGAGAGAATTACGTACACCATATGAGTTGACACATGATCTAAGCTCGGTTGTAGAATCAGAAAACTTTGTCGCAGAAATCACCCCACAGTTAAAACAACTAGCCCAAGACTTGGAGCTAGCAAAAGAAAATATAGAGTGTAACAAAGAAACGACACGCCAAAGAGCAAATAGCAAGAGAAGACCTGACCCAAACTATGAAGTTGGAGACTTAGTCTTGATAGAATCTCATCCCGTGAGCAACATGGATAAACAGTTTACTTCGAAATTTGCTCCTCGACGAGATGGACCGTATGTTATATTAAGGAAACACGGAACCTCCACTTATGAAATTGCTCACTCAGAAACTCCAGACAAACCTATTGGAAAGTATCATACGTCAGCAATAACAAAGTTTCAAAAGAGAGATAACGTGATATCCAAACCAACTTATCCGATACGCCGAAGAGGAAGGCCGCGGAAACAACCTGGTGCTGGTACTCAGTCGGGACGACCATAGAGTACCAGAGGGGGAGAATATAACACGACGCCTTACGCCATCTATATCGGGTGCACAACACTACACCACCTGATTAGATCGCATCACAAACAAGATCAACCATCGATTAGACGATAACAGCAACAGTACCTACAGACTACTAGCGACATCTAACATTGCGTGACGTCAACGAAGGTTACAACCACATACAAGCATGAGATGGTGAAGACACACACTAATCTGTCAAACCGACTATATAAACGGTCCACCATGGAGGAACGAGCACTCGCTACTTAGAAGGCACAGTGGTCGATAGCCCCGCAGTCACCACTGTTGTCATAAGCTAGACCTGAGCGGAGGCCCCGTCGCCCTCAGGAATAGCCTAGCTAGGAGGTTAAGGGATAGGATAGCCCCGCAGTCCATCCCTAGGACCACTCATAGGTTTAACCTCAGTCTAACTTTGTTTGCTAAAGTCTGTCACATGTTTGAAGTAAAGTGAATAAACACCTATCTGTCATCCAACGTTGGTTTTATTCCACCGCCACCATTATAACTTTTTTTTTTTGTTTATGAAGTTTCCAAACTGTTTCTTAGTAATAGGGATGATGCCTGGGTAAAAAAAATCTAACTAGATAGTCCGACAGTCAGAGAAAAAAAAAAAATTGTCACATATTTTTTGGTTTTACCATATTTAAAAAAAATACTTAGATAAATCGCGTTTTATGTTGGGGAGTGGGGGTCGCTACGTCACTAGTACATATAAAATCTACATACCTGCTCGTGAGGTCAAGGCACATTTTAACACAATGTATCGCCGTAATATTTAGATTACCTACGTAAAAATAATAAAAAATACGTGTCCAATATTTTTTTATAATCTCAATGACTAAAAAAAAAAGTGTTTGCCATCATCCCTATTTGAGTTCGCTGATTTCTTATCTAACCTCAGTTTTTCTCTAGCAGGTATAGTTTTTGAAATATTAACATATTAAATTTTTAGAGAAAAATACTCGAATTATAAAATGAAAAAAATTGTTTCTTTAACCTAACATGAAAAAAACTTTCGTTTATAAGATTTTCTTGCATGAATCGAAACTTCAGCCTTGTTTTGAATGGTCCTGCAGTAATCAGTCATCATATTTGCATTCCAACGACCGTATCGCTCTTCCATCGTGCGAATTTCCTGATGAAAGCATTGTCCTTGTTCTTCGCTAAAAATTTTGGGAAATTTGGGAAGCGGTCTAAATGACTGAAGAGGAAGTGCATCTTGATGCTCATGTTAGGTACATCCTAGTCTTTGAAAGTGCAAAAGATTTGGAATCAGCGTGCCAGAATCATACAAAATCAGTTATGAAACTTCACAAAACAAAACTACTGTTTACCGGTGATATAATGGTAATATAGTAATTCAAATTATTTAGAAGTAGCTACGCCTCGCGGTTTCACCCGTTTAAGTGTCGATTTCGTGAGATTATCGGGATCCTCTCAGATTATGCTATGTAACCTAACCTAATGTAGACTACCCATGGTATAATATTTATACTTCGCCAGGTATAGCATTCCGAGACATAGTGGTCACGTGGGTGACATAACTACGTCATCACATCTGTGTTACCAGAAGTTTTGTAATAACAACCACCGTTATTAAATACCTGTGCGAATCCGATAAAACAATGAGGTTTTAATTAACAATTACGTTGGTTTATGTTTAAATTGAATTGTTTCGTTTGATTTGACAAACGAAACGACAATTTAAATGCTTTGTACATATTTTTAACAGAATGGAGACTGAAAATCTTTCCATGGTTCGTGTTTTGTTGCAATAAAGTGGCAACTGGATAGTGACGTAGGCATTTGTCACTCCCGGAATGCTAGATCTTGTTTTATTAGACCATGGGTCTACCCATGCGCCCGTGCCCATCCAAATCTGTTCCACCGTTTTAGCGTGAAAGCGTAGGTACCAAAAACACACTCACTTTCGCATTTATAATATTAGTTAGGATTTAACTCGATTTGGTTGTGTGCAGCGAGCTTATTTTAGGCTAAGTAATTTATTAGGAAGACTTGGCGAATTTACTCAGATGTTTTATTTTAGAACCAATAACGTTCGTTTTAAAAGATAACCAAGCAGAAGAACATAAAGTATGAACAACCATAGAAAGATAAAAATCTTCTTTCTTATAACTATGCCTATGGTATGAACCTAGAAAGTTGCATCTAGCGAAACTCCACTTTTTTTTGGGGTCAATGACAGCAGGTCGTATTTAGTTCCTTGAAATATATAATGTAGTTAAAAAAATAAAAAAGTTTTATTATGTTTACATAGGTATCGATACCCAGCACGTCTGTTGAGTTTCGCTGGCTAATTTAATTTGACTTTGACCTTGACCTACTGAGCGGCCTTGGCCACCATTTACCAAGGTTAAATTTGAAATGCTGGGAATTTTCCCAATTATTAAAAAATCTGAAAAAATAATAAAACTTTTTTTTCCTACGTGGGTAGGCGTGACATATGTACATAATTTTGTAGCTTCCTTAATTAATAATTATATTAAAATAGTTAATCGTTCTTTTTCACAATATTTATGTGCTAATTAACTGATAAACCCACCTTCGCTCGGAACTGTCCTTTCACTTTCACTCTTCTACAATCACAACACTTGAAATTTACCAACTAAGCATGGACAGCAAGCTTGTGCGCAGTATGGAGGAACTGGAAAAGCTGTTTAGCTCTCGCATGAGTGAGTACGAAGATAAGCTGCAGAGAGCTACAGCTGGAGCTGACCCTGCACACTCGGATCTTGCTGCACTGTCCCTGGACTTCTCAGAGTTTAAATCCTTTGTTTGCAAAACATTCTCACACTTCAAAACTCAAATTGAACTCCTGTCATTGAGCCTGGACACACATGAGACCGCGATGCGTAGAAAAATCTTGCTGTTTCACGGTATTCCTGAGAAACCTAATGAAAAGCTGTGCGATTCGATTCTTCAGATTTCATCCAAACAACTTTTGATTGACGACATAAAATTGGATCATTTAGATGTTTGCCACAGATTAGGAGCCCCCCAGGGTAAATCCAGGCCTGTGTTGGTACGATTTAAAGAAATGGAGCATCGTCGGTTGGTTTGGGACGGTAAAACTTCACTGAAGGGCAGCGGCATCACTATTTCAGAGTTTCTGACTAAGTCACGGCACCAGGTATTTATGGCTGCTCGCAAACACTTTAATATCAACAGTTGCTGGTCTGCAGAGGGAAAGGTTATTGTCTTGACGCCTGACAAGTCACGCCGGAAGATAGCGACCATGGGTGAGCTTGAAACATTAATCGCGCTATTCCCCGCTCCCGCCTGTGCTGCTGCACCCAATGATCCCGTGCCTACTGCTTCTACCTCGTCAGCCGTAGCATCTAAATCGCCTGTAACAGCAACCCCCAAACGAAAGATTGTGAGGAAGGCTCGTCGCTAAGTTTACTCATTTAGTTTACTTGTACATTAACCGCTTTGTGATACATTTGTCGGTACACTTTATAATTTAATTTCCCTTGTTTTTCATTCTACCCATAGCATTTACTTTTCACAACTTTCTCACATAACTTATCTTGCCGGTAGATGTTAATATTTTTATGATGTATTGACGTGACGTCTATTAGTGTCATTTTTTGTTTTTTATGTCGTTACGTTTCGTTTCACTCTGCGTTTGTATCCGATTGTTGAGGATATTTTTTGAATGTCTTGTGTTATTCATTTATTTCCTTCACATTTTTATTTATGTATCTAGTTCTTAAATGGTTTGTTAAAATCTCTACCAACTACAGCGAATAGGTGCCTTTATTAGTTGAGCGTATTTATTTATTATATTTGTTCGTTTTTATGCGCATAAGTAGTTTACTTAGTAGTTAAGTAGTTTTAATATTTCATTTTTCTTACTTTTTTATTAAATTTTTTTATATTATATTTTATTCATATATATATTATTATTTTTGCATACTATGATCGATGCTAACCTTGATGATAATTTTTTCTCGTGTTCTTCTTCTTCTAGCAGTTTCCTGAGTGCGGCGAGTGGTTCTTCCTCTCCTCTCACTCTCGATGATCAGATTTTCTCTTTGCTTTCCCACCTTCCCAACAATCTCAACATAGCCCACATCAATGCCCAGAGTATTCCATGCCATTACTCTGATCTTCTGGCTTCCATTAACAGTGCACATTTAGATGCTTTGCTAATTTCAGAGTCCTTCCTCAAACCGTCCCTTTCATCTATACACTATGCCCTTCCTGGCTTTGTTCTTATTCGTAATGATAGAACTGAAAAGGGAGGTGGTGGTGTTGCCATTTACTTGCGTAC
Source organism: Agrochola lota (assembly GCA_947364205.1). Lineage (NCBI taxonomy): Eukaryota > Metazoa > Arthropoda > Insecta > Lepidoptera > Noctuidae > Agrochola > Agrochola lota. Next base: position 8,556,948 of record OX376235.1, on the reverse strand, counting down.
TGATATTCCTTACAAGATTATCAGCACTTCTCCATCTTCCTACTCAGGGTCTGCGGAGCATCTATTTCTAGAAATTTCCTTGCATCACGTTAAAATGCTTCTTGGAGTGATGTACAGCCCTAACCTTACTATTGATTATTTTGACTCTTTTGATTCTCTCTTAAATGATTTCTGTCCCACTTATGACCACGTAGTCTTGATGGGCGATTTTAATACTTGCCTTCTTAAAAATGACAGTCGTACTCACAAACTTCAATCTATCTTATCTTCACTTAACCTTAGTATTCTGCCTCTTTCTGCTACTCATCATTTTCCTAACTGCACCCCTTCTCTTTTGGACCTTATGATTGTCTCTAATTCTAATAATGTATCTGTCCACGGACAGCTTACTGCTTGTTTTTCCTACCACGACCTCATCTTTATGTCCTACAGGATTCGCCCTCCCAAGCGTAAGCCTCAATATATTTTCCTTAGGAACTACAAGGGCATAGACCTGGAGGCATTGTTGCGTGATGCTGGTGGCATCGACTGGACGGATGTCTTGGAGAGCTCGTGTATTAACGATATGGTTCACATTTTCAACAGCACGATACTCAGCTTATACGATCGTCATGCCCCTATCCGAAGAGTCAAAGTCAAGTTTGTTCCGGCTCCCTGGCTTACTCCTGCCATTAGGGTCGTAATGGCAAGTAGGGACAGAGCCAAAAGGAGGTTAAAACGCTGTCCTTCCGATCGCAACTTAAATGCGTTTAAGGTGCTGCGTAATCGCTGCAGTCGTATGTGCAGAGATGCCAAGAGACGCTACTTCCATAATTCTCTCGACAACCGTAACTCTTCTGAAGTCTGGAAGTTTCTGAAAACTGTCGGTATTGGTAAGTCTCTAGTTGCTTCTAGTAAAGACACTGACGTGTGTGCTCTTAACAAGCATTTCTCACATCCCCCTGTTACGCTGGATCCGCACGTCAAATCTGCTACTTTAAATAAACTTTCCTGTCTGCCTGTGCTTCAGTGTCCTTCTTTTGAGCTTAGTCCTGTTTGTGAAAGTGAGGTCAAAAAATCTATTTGTGCTATCTCCTCCTCTGCAATTGGTAATGACAATCTTTGCTCAAGAATGGTTTCCCTTATCCTCCCCACATTACTTCCTATCTTGACCCACATTTTTAACTTCTCCTTGTTTTCTAGTTCTGTTCCCGAGGCCTGGAAACAAGCCCATATCATCCCCTTACCCAAAATTCCTAACCCGGTCTCTCTGTCTGATTTCCGACCCATTTCTATCCTCCCATATCTCTCTAAAGTTCTTGAGCACATTGTTCATCGGCAACTCTCTACCTTTCTAACTACAAATGACCTTCTTAGTACTTTTCAATCTGGTTTTCGACCTGGTCATAGCACAGTAACGGCTCTTTTGAAGGTTACTGATGAAATACGCTGGGCTATGGACCACAAATCTCTCACCTTGCTTGTACTGCTGGACTTTAGCTGTGCCTTTAACTCTGTCGATTTCGACATACTTCTAGGAATCCTTAAATCTTTCCATTTCTCTTCTTCTACTGTTGATTGGTTCGAGTCCTATCTTAAAGGCCGCTCGCAGCGGGTTCGTCTCGAAGAGTCTACTTCTGATTGGTGTTCTCTTACCGCGGGTGTGCCTCAGGGTGGCGTTCTCTCTCCTCTTCTCTTTTCTATTTTCATTAACTCTGTCACCAGTGTCATCTCTTCCCACTTCCATCTCTATGCCGACGATCTGCAGCTTTACACTCACTTTTTAAGGCAAGATGCGGAAGCAGCAGTGTCTGCCATGAACAGTGACCTGGATTTGATTAGCGAGTGGTCACGGTCCTTTGGACTGCAAATCAATCCTAAGAAATCCCAGGCCATCATTATTGGCGGAAGGTATATGCGGAATAGGCTCGATGTTGCGTCGCTGTCTCCACTCTGTCTGAATGGAGTTCAGATTGAATACGCAACTACTGTTAAAAACCTGGGGGTTACCATGGACTCTTACCTATCGTGGACTGCCCATGTTGGTCAAGTCAGTCGTAAAGTACACTACACATTCCATTCGCTGAAATGCCTTCAGTGCTTCTTGCCCTTTAGTACCAAAATCTCCCTTGCTCAAACTCTCATACAGCCCATCATTGACTACGCTGATGCCTGTTATTTGTATGCCACCGAGGAGCTTTTAAATAAACTTGAACGTTTGCAAAACATCTGTATTCGTTTTGTTTTTAACCTTAAAAAGTATGACCACATTTCTAACTTTCGCAAGATACTCAAGTGGCTCCCTATTCGACTTCGCAGGAACTCTCGGATATTGTGTCTGCTATTTAACATCCTTCACAACCCGAAAACGCCATCCTATCTGCGCGAACGCTTTTCCTACGCCCGTCCTTCTGATGCACCTTGCAGGTCGCATCTTAGAAATCTCCTTAAATCCCCTCCCCACTCAACCGACTTCTACTCCTACTCCTTCAGCGTGCACGCGGTTCGGTTGTGGAATTCACTTCCGCCTGACATTAGGGACTGCCAAACTGTTGCAGTTTTTAAAAGAAGAGTGAAAGAACACTATCTGTCCACTTCGTCATAGTTGCATTTTTTTTTGCATTTATTATTTTATACTACATTATAATTAAGTATATATATTTTAGGGTTATTTATTTTAGAAGTATGTATGTAAGTTTATTCTCTTATTGTATGTTTATAGTTAAATTAGCGAATAATTAAGTGTTTTTATTTTATGTATATTATTTTCTCTTCTAATCTTACACACGTTGTCTACATCTCTTTAACTACTTTCCTATCGCAGGTATGCTGGAAGAGATTTCTTTAGAAATAAGCATCACCTTTGTACGTTTTTTCTGTTCCTTTCTTCTTGTCTATTTATAATGTGTGTACATAAACTGTTAAATAAATAAATAAATAAAAATAAAACTAAAGCTGAATAAAATGGCTCTAATCCAACAGGTATATAATACTTTGCATTGTGGCTGTCACATAATTAATACTAAAAGCTTGCGCGAAACGAGGGCACGCTGAGATTTGTGTTGCTTTTTACCCGACTGCGCGACGCAAAGGAGGATAATATTATATTTATGTTTGTTCCTTTGTGGCGCTTTAGAGACCAAACGCCTGGGCCAACTTTGATGATTCTTATGTCAATCGATTTGTCTTAATCTTGTGAGTGTCACTAAAGACATTACAGTAAGTAATCAAAATGCAGTTATGGCGACAACCAGACGCTAAATGAAAGTCGACGAACTATATCAAGTGGGGTATCATTGAATAGGTTTCTCTAATCATTATTAATTTTGAATGACTATTTAGGATCTTTTTAAAGTTGGATTGCAACCATTTTCACTTAAATTTTCAAAACCTGTAATAAAGTTGTGATAAAGTTCATAAAATAATGGTACCTAGGTATATGATGCTCCCGAACCGAGTTTATTCAAAGTTGAAAGCGTATGATGACTTCTAAATATTCTACTAATCTACTTATAACAGTTAGCTAGAAGGTCACTATGAACACCAAGCCGTTGCTTGTTTTTATAATAAGTCCATGGTTTATATCTTCTATTACCGTTCGGGGCTACAAACTAGTTCGGGTCGGTAAGCTAATGCTAAGCTAAATTTGTAATGTTATTACTACTAATATTAATCATTTATACTTAGTAGTATAGACAACTAGCTCAGTGTCAGTTTTATCATCGTAGCGTAAGTAGTTCTTGGTAATCACTGGGTCGCGAATTCGATCCCCAGACAAATTCAGATTGGAATATGCTATTCGCAACAGTGAGTTTCAATGCCAAGACTTTCGTACTAGCGTACCATTCAAACAGTTTTTCGAATCAGCGTGTTCGCGACAACGTCATTCGGTATAGCGGTTTTCGAACTGACGTACCACTCTTAATTTTTTTCGAAATAGCGTGCGTCGTAATAACTTCATTCGAATCTTCATATCACTCCCCTAAAAATGTGCCAGCACTATTTTACCCTTCAAACCGGAACAAACACTTGATGGTTAAAAAATAGGAACGACTAGTTCTGGCAGAATCGTTATAGGTACCTTGCTCGGACGAGGTCCTTCACATAGGTATTTCGATTGTATTAGATTGCAGTGCCTGTTACGAACTTAGCGCTTATTTTATGAATACGCGCTAAGGTGCGGTGAAGCAAGTAGGTAAAACCGATGATAATAATAATGTATTCTACAACAACTAACAATTTATATTTTTCTACATGATTTTAGAAACTAAGTTGTAATATTTGTACGTATAAATAAAATAATTTATCGACAAAGCAGTTCACAGGCGGTCTAATAAAATTCCATTGACAGAGAACGTTAAAAAAGGTAGACCGTGTTCCATTTAGCGTATTATTCGCCAATACTTCACACCATAATATCACAGACTAAACTACTAATAGTATTTAATAAATGAATTAAATCTCATGGAGCCCTTAAAAGTCTTACTACAATGTAAAAAACTAAATGAGTTTATAGCTAAATTGTGTGTATTTCTCATTTTATGTTACCTATCTAAAATTCCAATTTCTTCGAACCGCTTGACGTTTCGATGCAACGGTACTTTTATGATTCTACCGTAAAACGAACACACCTTTAGTGTTTACGTCAACCGAGATTTTTATGTAAGTGAAATGTCAAAATGGGAGTGAAAACTTAAAGAAAACAATGTGAAATTACTGTATTTTTTAGTCTGAGAATGAAAAGAATCTACGTAATGACGCTATAAAATCACATCCGAAATGTTTACCAAGAAATCTCACCAGGATGTTAAGAAATCGACAGTTAAAATACAAGACTCCAAAAAGGATTCAGCAACCCGACTGAAACACTTAAAAATCGTTTTAGGTAAGAAATAAATGGGTTTATTGTTATTCCTAGGCTGGATAGAGGGTCTTGGGAAATGATGTGATGAATTGTGAGGGTTTTCTAGCATCGACACCTATCACATTCCATACATGCTAATTAGTCGCGAATAACTGTATTTGATGCGCCTCAACTTACAAACTATTTATTGTATCGAGGAAGTAGTATTTAAAGTTTCACTTCAACTTGATTGTGATTTTAAATAAGCGAATGATGTTGCATTGACATCTAATTGCTGAACAATTTCTATTGTTTAGAATATTATTGTTTATGAGTACAATGGTCTCCTTATGAGATCACTGTTCATTTCTAGGTTAATGTCTTTCTTGTTTTGTGGATTTTAAATATGAGGACATAAATTAAACTTTTCACCTCCATACTGTCGCTTACATCAGCAGCATTAAAAAAAAAAAAATTGGTCTGGATTATTTACTATTCAAATCTTTATATTTTTTACCCAGATGCGATTTTTATGATAATACCGAGGTTTTGTTAAATTCACTATCAATAACTAAATCTCATTTATAATCTGTAACAAAGCCATTGAACTTTACATTGACTAAATTCTTATAATGGCTGTATTGGCATATGTGCAGACAAGTTGGCAAGGAAAATGTCGATCATGACAAATAATTCAGGACATTGACCCTATTTTAAGTCCTTAGCACCCATATAATAATGTCTAACTCTGCTATTCCTGATTGACTATTGCCCTAATGGCATGTATTTAGCCATCTGCTGCTGATCATTGATAGGTAGATATAATTTGTACACCGAATTTGTAACACAGCTCAACCAGTAATCTACATGGTCCTCATATGACTTTGACCCTTGAGTTTGTTTTGTCAATTCTTCCAGGGATAGTCAGATAGGAAATGTCGACTCAATCTAAGTTTTTTTTAAAATTTTATGTATATGTAAAAGAGATCCTATTTACAGAAAAACAATTTCATTTCAATATAGTGAATTTTATGGGCACAATGACAGCTAAACTACAAAAACAAAAAAAAAGTACAAAAAGTAGTTTCTTAAATCATCGCTATTTAAAAAAAATATGCTGAAGATGGTGTGGTGGGAGCAATCTGAAATTTTATTAGCAGCAAGGAGGACTCCACTTAACTCAACAATGAACAATGTGAATTATACAACTCTTATCTATGTGATATTTAAACTGTTAACACCCACTCATATTGCTAATAAAATAAAATAAATGTTACTTTATTTATTTATCAGCAAATGTATTGTTTTAGAACATTTTGACACTGATGAAGCCAAAAACTACTTTGAAGGCAACTTCAGTCATGTCTACTTCATATTGTACGATAACTTCATCCAAGCTGAAAACAACCTGCGACAACGAGGTAACTATTACGTTGCAATATTTATTAGAAACTGTTGTAAATTAATCTCATAAATAATTCAAAATCCTAACTTTCATGTTGTGAAGAAAGAGTGATTGAGTGTGATGTGATGTGTCCGCCTTGCATACCTGTGAAAATTTTACAAGCATACATTCATTTTATAGAAACTTTATTAGATGAAACACAGAATCAAAATGTCTTATACAAGTTAATTAAGAATGTAGACAAAATATGTATTATAATTATAATTTTTTGACATAGATACATAATTCCAATGTACACACATATTTACTTATTATTTTTCTGTTTTTTGCGGTACAGAACTTCCATTTCATCTCGGTGAGTTTTGGGTGTTTTGATCATCAGACAGTCACTCATGTTCCATAAATCAAACTTTTTGTCATACACTATAAGCTGGTTGAATAATGTTTAAAGTTAAATAGGTAATTATGATACAATAATGTGTTATAGAAAATTATGAAATAAAGATAATTTTTTTCCTCATTTGATATAAAAATATAATATCAGGTAGGTAATTATATGAATCAATAACAAAAATATACCAAAACTTTAAACATTATTAAGCTCTTCTATGTAATAGAAATCATTTTTCATGTGTGCATTGAATTTGGTGCTTGACATTGATCCTGGTAGATGTCATTATCTTATCTCATTAGATTAACCATCAACTTATCATGAACACTGGAGTTGTCATCACTTGCCTTGGGATTATAAGCATGTACTGTCATAGAATTATTGACCAGCTCGTCTTTGTATATAACCATGTTGAGTAAGCCAAGTCATAATTTACATATTGACCAGAGGTTTTAGCATTTTCAGGCCGTATTTAAATAAGGATAAATTATATATGTCCATAACAAAAGTCTGAGTCACGCCTAACAGAAATGTCGCTAATGGGTTTGACAATAGAAAACATAATAGTTCTTTAATGACCATATTAAAACAACATTGTTTCCAGCTTCATGTAACACTCATGGTAACCTTACATGGTCTCATTTACATGCAAATTGAGTTATTTCTTATGTGTTCTAGTACACAAGGCGGGCAGAGAAGAGCTAGAAGGCGCATTGTCCCTTCTAGACAAAGTATTATGCCTCCTGCCAGAGCTGATCGGGAAAAGATGGCAGTTACACTCATTGACGAGAATATTTTCGAAACTCCTCCATAGTGGGAACTCACAGAAATTAAGAGCAGAGGCTATCAGGTACCATTTATAATAATAACAGATACAACTCAGGCAAAAGTTGTAAAACAAAAAGATGATTCTAATTCTACACTTGCTTTTAGATACTTCTTGCTGTGGTACCAAGCACTTGGTGATAATGCTCCGAATGAAGTACACAAAATGTTCGCCACACTCATCCCTGGCATGCCCGAACCAATCATCATACCGATCGGATCTCCTCTCAAGCCGAACATTACAGCTAACGAAACCCACGGCTCTGGCGACTTCAGTATAGAAGACATAATGCACCATCCGAACTTTAACTCTGCTGTAGATAACGCAAAGAAGGTTGTCGTGGAACAAACCCCAACTGGGATCATGGGGAAACTCGCTAACGTGTCAGCTTCCATATTCCATGATACAAATGCCTTGAACCCGGTACAAAGTGTAGAGATCCAACCGCTCCTGCCACCAAGTGCTAACGAAAAGGCCGTTGACAACGAGACCAAATATTTCTTTGAAATACTTCTCGATGGAATGGCCACGTCAGTTACGAAGATCCAATGGAGAGACAGATGTCATACGAAGGCAATGAGATGTTTCGCATTTCTACTGGAGAAATTCAAGATTTATTATTTGCCTGTGATCTGTCCTCAGTTTAATGTCAAGAATTCATTGTATAAGCCTAATTTAGGTAAGTTGTTGCTATTATACTGTTAAGACCACCCTGATCTAACCCCTGTATAAAAAATAAAGGCAGCTAGCTAATTGTTTCACGAGAAATCTCACTAAAGAATAACTTTAACTTTTGAGCTAAGTTCAGCAAATAAATTACAGTAACACCCCGCTTTACGCGACCCCGTTAGACGCGGTTTCGGTTTTACGCGAATTTCAAATTTCGCGCTAAAATGCCTCGCTTTACACGGATGCATTGATTGGTCCATTATCAGACGGTGATATTAATCACATTATAAGTGTTCGGCAAGCAATACAAAACAATGTTGTTTGTTAATTAAGTAAAACTTTTGCAAGAACTCAAACAAAATGCTCATGTAACATTAGATACATATTTCTCATGTAATTCTAAGAATTAAAAGTAAAAACTTTTCTGTAACAATGAATAGGTTGATTCTGTTTTATTTTTGCAATAAAATCACTTTAATTATTTATGTGGCTTGATATTTGATTTTGTCCGGAACACATCCCTCGCGTAAAGCGGGGTATATCCATAAATGTCATATAGTCCCATGAGTGATAGATGATAGCTGTTCTCACACAAGTTTATCCCATGAGCTATGGTTGGCATCAGCTTGAGATATGAGGTTACAAATAAACTTTCGATTGTCTGAAATTAAATGCCTGTATAAACCTAATTATTCAACACCAACTTTTACTACTTCCACAGAACTGCCAGTCCAACACAATATCCTAGAAGACGACTACGTACTATGCCGCGTAACTCTCATCAAATGGGTGGCCGGCTACGCTCACTTTATGAAGAAGCAAGGCAGCGATGGTGGCCAGCCTTCTTCTATGACCAGCACTGGTTCACACTTACCACACTCGAACACACCTACCCCGGCCACGTCGTTACATCATGAGGAAGAAACTTCGTTCACTGTGGGACATCCATCGGATTCGAGTAGAGCTTCCTCACATGATTCTGCTTCTAATACTCCGCATCCTAGCTTGGAGTCAGGTTTGTGACCTTTTTATCAGTTTTAATTATGTAGCAAATGCAACGTGCACAAAGTCTGTTCTACGTGCGTTACAGAGTCGATTGTACAAAAAAATCTGAAATAGAAAGAAAGCAGAAAATAAATTTATTTGACTCACAGGTAAGGCACATAAAAAAAGATACAGAAAAATCACGGCTGCGCCAAATACCCCGAGGGACTAGTAATAACAAGCACCCGAGGCGCGCGCTCAGTACGCTGTGTTTTGGGCGCGCGTCGAGCATGCGGTCTCGATGCGTTGGACGCTCGTCAAACGCAACATGATTTCCACATTTTGATAAGGAAAAATAGTAAAAAAGGAACTTGAGTCCACGCGTCGAGGGCGCCGTTGAACGGCAAGGCTTGATGTAATTCGTTACATAGAAATTCATAAAATTTTATTGAGCGCCCAAAACGCAGCGTACAAGACGCGCGCCTTCGGGCGCCTGTTATAACTAGAGCCTTATACCTAATCTTCATCCATCAGTCATAGCATAACAATTTATTATGTGTATCTCCTTTGTTCTTAGTGAAAGCCTTCCATCTCAAAGTATATATAGACACGTCACAAAAAGTTTTTATTTCGCTAGTCTTACAGATTTTTTCCAATTTTTTTCCCAACCCTAAATTTTTTACTACCCAGGTTCCGGAGCACTGGAAGAGCTGAGTTCCGAGCTAGTGGTGCGCGATGTGCTGTGCTGTTCGTCGCGTGAACACGTCGACTTCACGATAGAGGTTCTCCGGCAAGCGTTCCTCTTGCCTTTCTCCCATGCGGCAGCTGTCAGACGCGTCATAGCGCTGTATAAGGACTGGATACAGATGAATGTAAGTTACTAGTAAATTACTAAGATTTTACATGTCCCACGGTTTTAAAAACCTTTGTAAATCTTAAAAAAATCATATTATGCTATCAAAACTTATGTTGAATTTTCATGATTGGAAAATCCATGCATATGTTCGCTCCCCACATAGGACTTAAAACTTGTGGAATCTCGGTATACTATACAAACTGTTCCCACCCTTCAGTAAATATACATTTGGCGTCAGATTACGCTGAAATTGACTTTTTTTGGCGCAGTCGTGAGACGCACTGTTGCTGTTAATAAATTCCTTTTTTTTTGTTTTTTTTATATTGTTTCACGATATGTTGGCTTATAAATGTTATTCTTTCTTTTCTTTATTCAAATAATAAATAGGCTTTCAGGGTTAAAATATATGGTATGTTTTATCGTAAACATCGTCCTAAAAACTGGAGCTCAATGTTGCCGACTGAAATAATCCGCTCAACTTTCAATTTGCCCTATTAGAAGTCAATAACAATAAAAATTAAACAGTTAAACTCTGAAAGGACTTGTAATACACGTTACCCTTATAAGTTTCTCTCCACACTTAACATACCATTAACCTTATTCTGATGGCATATCATCGTTTTCCTCGCTCGGCTGGTTCCGCCCTGATTACTCGTGAGGCGAGTCGACAGCCAATGTGTTAGATATGCATCACTGAATATACGTTGTACTGCAAGAATAAGCAACCCAAATACTACATCGATTAAGTCGTATTATCTAGATACCGCAGAGAACCAGCATTTGCATTCGAAAGCTGCCAAGCATGAATAAAAAATAAATAAATAGTATGAATGTCTAATTCAAGAGAGACCGGTCGCTATCAATCATACAGTCTAGGTATTGTCTAAATATATGTGTCTAGTGTAGAAAAAAATCCACTTTTACTTATCTTCATCATAAGTTAATACAACTTGGTAGGACAGGTTTATGCTACAGAACTTACAAGTAATAAAACAACTTTCTTTTCAAACTTTCGTGGATCTAAATACGAGTTTGTATTTTAACCACTGCTACCGACTTACTCATCAAATTGCGATATATTTCGAAGATCCTACGAACGTTCTTTAATTGAAATTAAAGTCACCTAGCCCCAAAAAAATTACATGATGTTCTGTTCAACAGGTGGCAGAAATACCGCCATTCCTAGTGGAGAATACATTCGAGCAGCAAGGCGCTGGCGAGCCGGCTGCCCCGCCGCGGCGCTTGCGCAACGACTCGTACCTCGGCGCTGTGGGACGAGATAACGTTATGGTACGGGCTGGGTTACAGGTAACGCATGCTATATTGTGTCCTATCTTTTCACAAACCTCATACTAACCCACTTGATGTATTCGGGAAAATATTCGTGTTATTTCGTAAGCACAAAATTAACTTTATTTCAATAAGAATACCCCATTCTTATTGAAATAAAGTTAATTATCATTTCACAACTATGTTGGGGTCGGCTTCCAGTCTAACCGGATGCAGCTGAATACCAGTATTTTACATGGAGCGACTGCTTATCTGACATCCATAACCCAGTTATTAGGTAATACAATACCCTTTGATAAGACTGGGTTGTCAGAAACCCCTAAAGACGGTCCAAGATCCACGAATGACAGCCGGGACCAACGGCTTAACGTGCTTTCCGAGGCATGGAGGGGTCTCGGTATGTAAAAATGGTCACCCATTCACGGACCAACCGCGTGATTATCGTGCGGCTGTTATTACATAAAGTGCGCGCGGAACTAGTTGGCCGCGTCTTAGGTGGTGACAGGGGTGAGGTGGCGGGTTTCCTACTGCTCGCAACGCACATGAGATTAGACAGTGATGACCAATCTCGAGATATCGTGAACAATCATTGTTCAATTATTAAAAAGAATAAATAAAAAACAATTGAACTTTTAGAAGTTTATACTGTACCAATCTAATTATATTGTAATTAATAGTAAATTAAACCAAAAACAAATTAAGTATATGAAATTATTCTGACATATCCTCTAAATCACTTGATTCTGAACTCTCTGAACTTGATTCAGAATCATCTTGCAAGTTTATAATGATTTCGTCCATCATAGTATCAAATCTCATATCATGATTCCAGTATTCTTGTTCGTTTTTTTGTACGTGGTTATCGCATTTTTCCATTGTTCGGCAGAGAATTCGGAGAATAGCCTTGTTAGTATTGTAATTTTCTCGTCCAATGTAGCATTAATGTGATCTCTGGCCAGGCAATTTTTAATATTTGCCCACACAAGCTCGATCGGGTTGAGGTCTGAATGATATGGAGGTATTCTTAGAACAGTATGACCTGCAGCTTTCAGAAGTTCATCAACAGTGTATATTTTTTCTGATTGGGTCGTATTAATCAACCTCAAGAGTTCGGCTTTGATTATCGTGGGAGAAAATGGCACGTTATGATTTTGCAACCAGTTCTGCATATTAATTTTCAAACTGGACATAGTCGGTTTCTTCTCAACTTGCACACAATGATAGGCAGCATTATCCATAACTATGACTGAGTTAGGTGGAAGTTTAGGTATTAATTTTCGATCAGCCCAGTTGTAAAAATTTGTAGAGTTCATGTCTCCATGATAATCCCCCGTTTTTTAATCTGATTTAAAAATTTGCAAACCATCGTCAACTAACCCGTTCCGGCTACCAGCGTGAACTATTATTAAACGCCTTCCTTTGCCTATAGGTGTATAAATTCCAGGGTCCGACGAAGATTGCCAACATTTTTGGACATTGTGACTTTGGTTGACGTAAGTTTCGTCCAAAAAGAATATATTTCGTTTGTCTTCTCTGAATTTTCTTATGGCCCTCAAATATTTCACACGCCATTCAAAAATGTTTGGCCTCTCTATTAAAAGGGATCTCTTCGATTTACATTTTTAAATGAATATCCCAGTTTGTACAAAATTTGTCTTAAAAAAGTTAATCCGCAATCTAAAATATTATCCTCTTTTAACACAGCATTTACTTTTCGTAGACTTGGTTTTTTTTTCTCTACCATATAAAACTGATTTATTTTTCTTCTTATCACTCCTAAATCAAAATCATCAACTTTTATTTTCTTTTTTATTTCTTTTGGTCTCCGCGGAGAACTAAATTTTGCTTCCCCTGTATTTTGCAAGGAAGTTTTACTTTCAGCAATCACTCTCCTTACAATTCGTTCTGATATCCCTGTTGCTTCTGCTACTAATTTATGTATATTCGCATCAGTTTTATATTGTAAACTATTGACATCGGCTTTCCGTTTTTTTAAAAACGTATGAGCTTTAAATATTATTTCCTTAGATTGTCTTTTTATCGGCGGACTCATCTCGCTATTGCAATCTCATGTGCGTTTTGTCTAAACTAGCCGGAACTTGCCGTACGCGTGTTGCCGTCGCGAAATACGGCACCGCACTGAGTAATGTCAGCAAGCGCCCCCGCCTCTCCGTCCCACCGCTCACATACCTAAGGCGCGGCCAATTAGTTCCGCGCGCACTATAGCCACAATCTTCCAATAAGAATGGGTAATACAGGGTGTAAAAAGACCGATCACAGCCCGTTATCTACGCTGGAAAACGTCTTTTATTTTTGGTGTGCAAAATTGCTATTTACGGGAGCGTACAATGTAACGCACGCAAAACATTGTCCTTATGAGTGCATGCAACGGTACAGGAGTTGTGGGGTATTTAAAGTTAAGTTAAAACATTTGAGAATTTATTGCTTACGTGACAAAATGTTGGAAATTTGACCTTCTACATTACCGTAACCAGAAGGTACCCAGGTATGGTCCAGTACAAAAAGTCACTGTGGAGGAAAGTACAAGTGACTCTTGACTTTTTTAAGCGTCCTTGCAAGCGGCTTCGCCCGCGTGGAGGTCGGAAATGATCCCACGAACGTAGTACCGAGATAAAAAGTATCCTAAGGTCTATTTATAACCTTGTTTCCAATTGATGTTATCTTCACTTAAACAAGCATCAACTTTATGCTAGTGTAAATTAAGTAGATTTGAGACTGACTAGTACTGTTGAAAAATTCATAAAAAATATGAAGTCGTAGCGCAAACTGAACCTTATGTTTAATAGTTACGGTTGTTTTTCCTAAAACTCGTGTTTGTTTACATGTTTGGCAAATAAATTGCGAACGCAGATTATATCCTAAGCCAGGTCCTGGTCTATCTGTGTGACAAATGTCATCCTAATCCGTTTAGCCGTTTTAGCGTGAAAGCTAAAACTGTAAATTGTTACAAACAAACAACCCAGTTTCGCATTTATCTAAACGTATAATATTATAAAGAGAAAAGATTTGATTGTTTGTATATTGTGTATTGAATAAACTCAAAAACTACTGGACCGATTTAAAAAATTATTTCACCAGTAGAATGCTACATTATCACTAAGTAACATAGGCTATAATTTATAACATAGCTATAAGATATCACGCGGGCGCAGCCGCTGGCGGAAGCTAGTATTAAAATAAAGAGAAAAGATTTGAGTTTTCGTATGTTTGTTTGTTTTGCTGTCACGCTAAAACGGCTGAACGGATTTCGATGATTTTGGTACATGGGTAGACCATGACCTGGGACATAGGATTTAGAAAGATTTAAATCGTAGATGTGCCCACACCTTACTACGTCGCGCGAAAAAGTGTCCACACTGAGAAGAGTGACTTCGCACAATAATAACGGCGTTTCCATGACAATCAAGTCAAATGTCTGCGATATTGTGTGTCAGAGGTGTCAAAACGAAACAGAAACGCGACCATCTTTAACGCGGCAGGGCGAATCTACGATTGAAATCTTTGAAGATTTATATTAGGATATTTTTATCCTGGTTTGCGTATGGTGTTTTTATCGTGTTATGTATTGTATCGGGCGAAGCCGCGGAAAAAAGCTAGTAATATTATATAGTTAGGATTAACCAAGTAACGCGGATATTTGACAAATACGACAAAAGAAGTGCCAGCATTAAAGACTTCAAATCTTTCATATTCTGCTCGGTTCCCACCTTCTCCGTGTTATTTGTTAACTAGCATTTTCTTTTTCTTTTCTCTGATGCCGTCTTAGGCTTGATACCGTGTAGTATGTTAGTTATACATAGGTTCTTCACTGCATAAATCATTTCATTCTTAGTAAAACTCCATATAAATAAAATAAAATTATCTTCCAGTTTTCGAGAGTAGACTTAAACTACTGCATGAGTATAGATATTGTAGTGTATAGTATGTGTACTAGTGTTTTACTATAAAAAAAAAAACAATAATGTTTGAGTCAACTTTATTCCATATCTGATAATTCTCGTAATTTTCCATTGTGTGCCAAAATTAAATGTGCCCTAACCCACTTAAATGAAAATGTATTTTATTTATAATCTGCATGAGTGTTTTGGGTAGACTGTTGAGCCTAAAAGTGTTATGTTTAAAATAAGAACTGAAGTAGGTACACAGATATGCAGTAAATATATCTTTATCTTTAAAATAAAACACATTTTTACAGAACGTCCTACAAATATTCATGACGCAAGCGGCAAACGTGTTCCTTGCATCCGCTTCGCCGGTGGCGCCGCCTGGTGCGCTCAGTCAACAACAGTTGTTAGAGGAACAGACTGATACGTGCAAACGAGTGCTCAATATCTACAGATACATGGTCATGCACGTTGCTATGGATGCTAATACATGGTAAGCACATCTCACTGATAGCGATATGGGTGAAGAAATATATCTTACCAAAAATATTTGTTGCCACATGAAAATTGGTATTATGCAAAATGGGCGTACACGGAACAAATTATTTCAATTAGGCACATAAAAGGCACTTACGAACGTAAATTTTACAAAAAATTTAATTGATTCTAGTCGCCTCTTCGAAAAGGTTGTTTTGGTATGGAGTAGAATGGGCAAGAAACTCTACCGTTACTCTTTTAAATGTTTTTACAATATTTTGCTTACATTAATTATAAAATTATATGTGAAGACAACAGACATCTAGAATAAAATTACTATACCACGATAGGTAAAAAAGAATGAAAAATGAAGCAATGACAGGTAAATTAATTATGTGATAGATACATGCTGATCACATATTTACAAACATTGTAAAGTTATACGATATTCCTAACATTTTAACAAGTAATACTAATAAGTCAGTGTGTGAGTTCAAGAAATCACAGAATGTAAAATCAGTGTCATAAAAAAATTGCAAATTATATATTTAAATTAGCAACCAGTTTGATTTTGTCTAGACTCAATCGTCCTATGGAGGAGGACTAGCATGTTTCCAAGCATTATTATCTTGGATATAATTCTCTAATTTGTAATATGCTTGTTTACAGAGTGTACTTTTAATATGAGTTTAAAATTTTCTTTAATTTAATTGTAATATATCACAAGGTATTTTGTTGTAACATTTAACACAGTACCCCATAAAAGATGTGTGTACTTTAGATAATCTAAAAAATGGTTAATCTATTTTACCTTTATTTCTAGTATCAAAATTATGTCTATCATTAAAAAAAAAAACTCTACATATTTTATGTAGAGTTTTTCTTACATACATAATATTTTCATAAATGAATTGTTATTATATTCAGAGATCCTTTCAAAATTACACTCAATAGACATCCCACAAACAGCCACTGTTATACGTATATATGCCTTACACTTACGCAAAATGCAAAAGCGACTTTTTCCTAAAGTATTGTTAAAGATTCTATGGTGTTACGAACACAGTATTCATGAAACCATCAACATCATCAGCCTAAAGCAGTCCACTGCTGGATATAGGCCTCTCCAATTGCACGACATTCAGCTCGATTCTTGGTAACTCACATCCAGCAGATATCACCCACCCTGCTAAAATGGTCGCTCCACCTAGCCTGAGCCTTTAAGTTTGCCAATTCACGGTCTCCACTCAAGAATACGTCTATTCCAACGGTCATCGGTTCTACGGCTAATATGGCCGGCCCATTGCCATTTCAGCTTGATTATTTCACGAAACCATACCATAAAGAAATAAGTATTTTCTCAAAGTTGCAATCTTTGCATAAGTGTAAGGTATTTATGCTCGTGACTGTACACTTTACGACTTTTTATAAACTCTGCAGTCGGTAGGGATGTTGACTGGGGAAAGAAAATACAATTTAGTCCGTCAGTCAGATAATAAAAAAATATTAGGCACGTATTTTTTGCTTTATCATATTAATAAAAAATGGTTTAGCTATGACGCATTAAAGTTGGGGAGTGGGGGCTCGCTATGTCACTAGTGGGTATAAAATCTACCGGGTAGTGACGTCATGCCACATTTTAACGTATGGCCTATTCAATGTATTGCCGTAATCTTTTGATTACGTAAAACAAGACAAATACGTGTCCAATTTTTTTTAATAATCTACATGATGGACTAAAAAAAGATATTTTGTCAACATCCCTATTCACTTTATTATTTTTTATTCCACAGGGAACAGTTACTGCTAGTACTTCTCCAAATAACATCGCTGGTACTAACAAAAGTGCCGCCAAAACGTAAACAGGAATCTTTAGGTGAGCAAAACCATCGCAGACACGTTTTCTTTCCTCTCCTTTATGATTTTAATGAACCATCTACTTTCTAGGAGGTTTCCTGGCACCAGCGCTATTCCAAACCCTGATAGTGACGTGGATCAAGGCGAACTTAAACGTGGCGGTGAAACCAGAACTGTGGCAGAATTTCATGGAACTACTCACCAGGCTTACGCATTGGGAAGATCTTATCAAGGAGTGGGCGGTAAGTTTTTGAAATGAAACTTACACTAGCTTCAATTGTTTTAGGGCTTT
Organism: Agrochola lota; assembly: GCA_947364205.1. Lineage (NCBI taxonomy): Eukaryota > Metazoa > Arthropoda > Insecta > Lepidoptera > Noctuidae > Agrochola > Agrochola lota. The sequence continues at coordinate 8,539,174 of OX376235.1, read as the reverse complement.
CGCATGCATACATGCATATTACAGATTAATACAGATGGGATACTCCGCAAAATCATTTAAATAAAAATCGCCTCTTGCTGCGACACAATAAAGTACAATTCAGGTCGCACAGCGCTAATCACAAATGCTAATCGCGATAAGGCCGCCCATTGTATATTTTGTAGTGTTTGATTAGTATTTTTTTGTTATGTATTTTTGTGGTGTGCAATAAAGTATATATAAATAAATAAATAAATAAATCACCTACAGTTATATTCACCTAGAAATTGCTTTTCTTTCTATCGCGTGACTCTTAGATCTTCTGACTACGTTACACTCGCTGAATTGGCCCAGCAAGACGGGCTCGCCGCCTACTTGTAGCTTCATACCTAAACTGCGGAGTGTCCCATCTCTGACCATATCAATTAGACACCAATGCAAACCATTCTCATCCTTACGTTCAGTGTTAAGGAGTCGTCAACTGGCCGTAGTTGGTCAGAAGTGGTTGATGATTCGTCTAGTGTAGTAATTGTTTTTGAAAACTCGGCTATACGGGACACGATATAAAGATCACATTGCAATGCTTTACTTTCGGTTCGAGTTGGTGTTGCGTAACGTGTGCGATGGCTTTTAATCTTTATTTCCTTTAGGGCTAATTAAATTCAGTCACTGGTTTACATTTTAATGTTAGTCTTTTTTTTTTCAAAAGTGGCACAATATATGTGAATAGCTCAAGCATGTTGTGTTTTTGTTCTAGAAAACAATGGAAACATTAACCCGTGTGCTAGCTCGTCACGTGTACTCGCTGGACCTGTCGGAGAGTATGAGCGGCGAGCGCGGGCGCGGCGGGCGGCGCGTGACGGCTGCGCCCGCGCCGCTGCCGCGCCCGGCGCTGCCGCACCACGCCGCCGCGCAACACAGCGCGAGGACGCCCGGTAACTGACTGATATGAGTTGTGAATTCTCCCAGATTTAAAACAATTTAACTCAACAACCCGATATCTGCTATCTATGTAACTACGAAACTTGACAATGACTTCTTTCAATTAGAAGTTAACAGGCAAATCCCGCATGGGCCGCGCAACGGGAACTACATAGGAGGATACTATCTTCATAGGAGTTGTATAAAGCATCCCGCACGGGTTCCATCTCAGTGCAAGTCCAACTTTATCCCGACTATAATTCACTATAACATCGACCATTAAAACGCGACTTTCTGCACATGAAACTGAAAATGCCACGCACGCCCCGTGGTCAATTAATCAAACATTACCGTTGAAATTCAATATGCGGTTGATGGATGGGCTAAACACAAACTCAATTTATTAACAAAAAATTTCGTTGCAGGCAAATCTCCAAAAACAGGCCACGAAACACATCCTCGCAAAGAAACTGGCAGCACACGACGACAACTAACGAGATGTCGGAGTGACCCTCATTTGGGGAAACATGCGCAAACGCAAACGGGTATGTTAACGTTACTACACTTCTCACTCTGCAATAACTTATATTTGAATTTAGAATCTGAGATAATTATTAAGTTTTGGAACAACTAACAAGACAATGTCATACAAGACAAAGTTCAAATTTTAGGGCCCTTTTATTACAAATAGTCACGCAAAAATTAACTTTTAATACATAACGCTAAAGTGCATAGTTGAGTAAGGAAGCGATGGAATGTAACATACATTTAATCCAAATTTAAGCAAACTTTTACGTATTAACTTTTTCCGGAAGAATATCAATTTCTAATAGGGATGTTAACTGGAGAAAAAAAAACTACTTATTCCGTGAGTCAGATAATAATAAAGTATTAGACTCGTATTTTTGCTTTATCATATTACTATAAAATTGTTTAGAAATTTTATCTAAACCTTTTTTTCTCGCTACGTCACAAGTCAGTATAAACTCTACCGGCGCGATTTACTTGTGTAAATAAACTAGTAAGTTGTTAGTAGTTGTTGTTAATCTGCTAAGTTTTTTTTTTATAGGTATTTACGCAAACCTCGCGACAAGCTTTTATGATCATATAAATTGTTATAAGTTGATAGTTAAAATTAGAATTAAAAAAATAATATCTTTTTAGAGCATTTCATCATTTTCATCATTTTCCTGCCCTTGTCCCATGTTACTTGGGGTCGGCGCAACACGTTTTCTTTTTCCATTCTCCCCTATCAACTGTCATGCTATCATTCACTTCCTTCTCTTTCATATCATTCCTCACACACTCCATCCACTTTTTCTTTGGCCTTCCTCTCCCGCTCCATCCATCAGCATTTATATTCATCACTCTTTTAGTCACATGCGTTTCCTCTCTCCTCATCACATGCCCATACCAGGCCAAACGATTTCCTTTCAACTTTTCTGTCACTGGCGCAACTTTTAAACTTCCCCTTATATACTCATTTCTTACTTTATCCAGTTTCGTTACTCCACACATCCATCTCAACATTCTCATCTCCGCTACATGCAATCTTTTTTCATCCGTCTTCTTCACGGCCCAACATTCCGATCCATACAGTACGACAGGCCTTATCACGGACTTATAGATTTTCCCCTTTAACTGGAGGGGCATCCGTGAGTCACAAGTTGTTTCTGTGACCTGTCGTCATTTTATCCATCCTGAGTTGATCCGGCGTGTTACGTCTCGGTCTACTCCGCCATCCCCTTGGACAAGCGACCCGAGGTACCGAAATTCGGAGCAGATCGGTAAGGGCGTTCCGGCGAGAGATATGGACACAGGACTGGAAGAACCGCCAAAATCGCAAAACAAGTATTCCGTTTTGGTTCGACTTAATCTAAGGCCAACGGTCTCCAGTCTTTCCCACCACACCTCCAATCTGCTCTGGACCTCTAAGCCACTCTCGGCAACCAGCACAATGTCATCAGCAAACAGCATACACCAGGGGGCCTCTTCTTGGATATCCGACGTAAGAGCGTCCATTATCACCAAGAAGAGGTAAGGGCTGAGTGCCGACCCCTGGTGCAAGCCGACCGCCACATTGAAGCTGCCAGTAGTGCCCACTGTAGACCGGACTTGGGTACTGCATCGACTGTACATCGCTCGAATCAACTGCACATACTTCCCTGGCACACATTTCTCCTTAAGAGCCCACCACAAAACTTCACGAGGCACTCGGTCGTATGCCTTTTCGAGGTCAACGAAAACCATGTGCAAGTTTTTATGCGCACCTCTGTATTTCTCGCACAGCTGGCGGATAGCGAAGATGGCATCCGTTGCTCCCCGACCAGGCATAAAACCGAATTGGTTTTGCGAAATTTCAGTCTCTTCTCTCAGTCGCTTTTCAATAACTTTCTCCCAAGCCTTCATACTATGTGACATTAGCTTTATTCCTCTATAGTTGTTGCACTACAGCACTGTTACACCATTCGTCAGGTATGGCTTCTTCCCGCAACAACTTATTGAAGAATAAAGCTAACCACGTCCATCCATCTACCCGTAATAACTTCCACACTTCAACTGGTATTCCGTCAGGACCTATAGCTTTACCATTCTTATTCTATAGCATTTAAATAAAAAAAAAGTTTTTGACGTGACAACGTCTTATAAATTGGTTTGCCGGGTGACACTTCAAGAAACTGCGTTACGCTCCGCTCACGTTATGCGCTCACAATGAGAGCGAGTGAGAGGCACGCGTCCCTTCCACTCGGGCATGGTTAGCCCGCCTAAGAGCGAGAGAGACAGACATAAAAAGTGAAAGGCACGCGTCCCTTCCACTCGAGCACAGTTAGCCCGCCTAAGAGCGAGAGAGACAGAATTATTTCATCCTTCTTCCTACTATACGAATGAATATTCACATTAAAATTATTTTACCACTCAAAGTCGTTGTCACGTAAAACTTTCGCCCGTATACCGACTTTACAGGCAACCAATTTTTTTTTGCTTAATTTATTTTTTACTTTTTAGCTAATAACCTGCGTTTTTATTCTCAGCGAACCCTTTCATTTAATACCCATACGGAAAGCATAAAAAACTTTAAAATTCCGCTATATTGGATTACGAGTGATGTCAGAATATTTTTCTAATTATTCTTGGCAAGACCTTTAATTTGATACCCATATTGCAGAAGTGCTTAAAAAATAACTATCCCGCCATCTTGGATGTTCCGCCATATTGGATTTAGAATGACGTCACATTATTTTTCGAGTTACTCTCAACAAGCCCTTTCATTTGATATCCATATTGTAGAAATGCATTAAAAATAACTATTCCGCCATCTTGGATGGTCTGCCATATTGGATTTAGAATGACGTCACACAGCCATCCCAGCCATGCGTGTATGTGTCATCCAAACTAAACGTGTATACAAAATTTCAGCTCAATCGGTTCAAGATATCTGCTTCAAAATTGAGTAGCAAGATTCCACCAGAACAAACATACATACATTGCAAGTTCAAATCAGATTTTTTTTATTTTCGTTGAGTTTGTTTTACGAGAGATTATTTTGTTCTCGGAATGCTCTCTTTATAATATTGTCATTGGCATCCTGTTCCTTCGGGATTTTCCCTGAAACAAAAATACTAGTTAAGATACAGGAAATACAGTCCATCTAGCTCAGTTCCTAAATCTTTTTAACCGACTTTCGAAAAGGAGGAGGTTGTATGTTCGTCGCGCATATAGTTTATTTTTATTTTTTATTTATGTCCACCGATTTCTCCGTCAATTGTGGACCGATTTTGAACATTCTTTTTTGTATGAAAGGGTATGCTCCCAAGTTGATCCCATATAAATTTTATTAACATTGCTTGGATAGTTTTTGAGTTAGCTTCAATAATACGTATTTTTCTCACTTAGTATATGGGTTTAAAGATTCTTTATTTATTCAAAAGAACATACATTGTTCACTTAGCGAATAAATACATAACTAAGGTAAGTGTAGTCCAGTAGTTTTTTTTTTTTTTTTTAAGCAGGTAGGTACGATGTCGCATTTTGTGTGCAAGACTAGCTTAATAGTTTTGTGTTGTTAGTGACGTACTGCTTGAGTTTAGCTTTAAATATGTTATGAGAGGATGTGCTCCTTATATCTGCCGGTAAATTATTATAAAGTAGTACACCTTCGTATTTTATATTTCTCCTGCCATATTGCGTCCGCGGGGGGCGCGACTGTATTTGGTTGGGGTTTCTTTGGCTGTATTTGGATGTTTTTATGTTAAAGGATAATTGTGTGTGTATGGTTTTGTTAAGAATTTTTCTAATGAGAATGCAGGAATTGAATGTGTAAAGTTGATGAATGCTCATTAGTTTGGTACGTTTATATAGTTCGGATGTATATGTGGATGATATGATGATAACTTCCTGCCACTGTTATGTACATAGCAGGTAGTGGTATTCGAATTTGTGTGGGGCAGGTACCACAACTAAAAAGTGAAAAAAAAAACAACTGAATTCCAAAAAAAAAACATTACACGACACTGTTTGTTTTTGGAAGTCGATTGTTTTTTTTTTTTTTTTTTTAATTTATATTGTCAGAAAAGATGTTGGCGTAGCGATGCGGTCAAAAGCCAACATCCAAACGAAATTGAAAAAAAGAAAAAAAAAAGTGAATATTTTCTCATGTTCAAGTGATTTGATTAGTTGTTATTGGTGAACTAATCTAAACCAATGCAGCCTAAGCAGTGGTGCATTTGTACGAGTTGTAGGTCGTAGGTCCGAACCCGGGTACTTTGTGTAAATCATTTCATCACCACTGCTCTCAAAACTGCAAAGGAAAATCATCTTGAGGAAACCGGCATGTCTTAGAAACAAAAAACCTTACCATGGTTTCAGTACATGATTCTGAACCCCACTGCGCTGAAATTTTTCACCGGTTATAAAAAAAAACAGCTGTTCCATACATTGTGACCGCATAGATATTGCACTTTTCGTTGAAACAGCAGATTTAAAAACAAATTACCGACGAAAAATTTCAAGGCAGCGGCGTTCAGAATCATGTACTGAATCCATGGTATCAGTTTTCGCGTCGATGTCCCTGACACCCTGTATACCCACGATACTCTCACAGAGAGGAGGCCTGTTTTTCAGCAGTGGGAAAATGATTATAAGCTTATTACTGTTATCTAAACCTTCAAATATTTGATTGCTGATTTACCAATCAGTGTCTTGGTCAAGGTTTTAGAAAGCGAGCGTAAGATATAAGATTTCAATGACACAGATTCGCATGAAGTGCCACAAGCATTGTCCTTTTCTACTTCTTAAAATGCAGGTATCTAATCTGTTCTGTTATTTTTGTTTAGATACCAAAGAACCAGCGAACGACAAGCCAAGGAGATGGTACTCTTTAGACTCCTTAAGAAACTCCACAACAAATGAAGAGAGAGATTCTGCTAGTGGTAAGTTGTCCAATACATTTATTTAAAAGCAATCTCGTGACTAAGCCGCACGGGTCGATTGATCAGGTTAAGCTACGCTTGCCGGGGGGTTGGTCCGTGTCTCGGAAAGCACGTTAAGCCGTTGGTCCCGGCTGTTTTTCGTGGATCGTTGACAGTTGTTACGGGACGTCAGAAGCCCGAAAGTCTGACAATCAGTCGTAATAAGGGGTATCGTATTACCCAGTTACTTAGTTGTGGAGGTCAGATAGGCAGTCGCTCCATGTAAAATACTGGTATTCAGCTGCATCCGGTTAGACTGGAAGCCGATCCCAACATAGTTGGGAAAATGTTACGCAGATATTTATTTTATTTAAAAACAACTAGAACAATTAGAAGACTGGGTGGAATGCGAAACAATTTAATGTTAGTAGGGCTTTTTAGTTGGCGGTAAGGATGTTTTTTTTAGTTCAAGTATTACTTACTTACGTGCGTTTGACAGTACTAGAAATGTTTGCAAAACGGACAAAATTCAAGAATATTTTAAATTGTTGTCTTGATTTTTAGGCTCCCGTTCACCGTCGCCCGCGCCTTCGAGCGGCGTGGAAAGTAGTTCCATCAAAGATTCACCTTTACAGATTGACTTGGCTTCCGATGGCGGAAATGTCGGTATGTACACGAAACTCTTTATTTTTTCATTTGTTTTGTCTTTCATAATTTCATAACAGCTTTTTAAATGGGTGAAAAATTATAAATCAATGAGATTGTAAATTCAGGAGATTTATTATTATAGTTTGACGTCACTGCTGTACCTCGACATAGGAATGCGCGTAGTGGCAGGGGTGTTACGCCGTGAGCGTTGACGAATGAGCGGCCTGCACTGCCCCCCCGTCTCGCCGCGCATTTACCTAAGGCGCGGTACGGCAGTTTCGGTCAAACTATAGCTTATTAGCATACGAATTGGATACTCGATACTTCCTTTACTATCTAAAGGACGATGAGTAGCAGTCTAGTCTCTTTGTTACAATCAGTGTAGAGACAGGCTGAACAAAGTGAGGACCCCTATAATAACAGATTTCCCTAAAAAATAAAACATTTCTCTTTGCGAGGCAATTGTAAATTAAAAACCCACTTTTTTTTAGAAAACAAGTAAAACTAACCAATTTAGCGCTGTGTTCAAGATCAGATGGTTGCGCCAATACTCGGTTTCAACAGACATTTGCGCTACTTGTTGCGTTTTAATTCTGCAATCATCGGATCTCAGCTTCACTAACAAAACAGGCTCAAATTAAGGCAAATGCGCTAAGTTACTTAGCCCGTAAAATTAAATTTTTCTTACGGTTTTTGCAAATTGCAGCAGCTATTCATCGCCGTGCAGTGAAAACCTCGTAGAAAAAAAACCCTCCGTATCAAAACGTCCTAAAAGCAAATGGTCCTACTAGGAAAACGACACTTTAGCAAAATGTCCTATTAGCAAATCATCCTATGAGCGAATGGTCCTAAAAACAAAAACGGAAATGGTACATTCATACATATGAGATTTAAAGGAATAATATTATATATCGTCTTCTCGAGACAACAAACTGTAAAATGAAATAAACTTTAAAAACTAAAACTTACTTTAAAAAACCGGCCAAGTGCGTGTCGGACCACGCACGATGAAGGATTCCGTAGTTGGGATGAATTTATCCCAAGAACAAATTTAACATTGTAATTGAAAAACATGTTCTCCCATACATTCCAACTGCAAATGTGAGTTTGTAGTTGGAATGTACCAATATTCAACCCTACTTTTCTGGCTTCGGTTCAGTCGGGTAAAAACCGATAGTAATTTTTCAGTGTTAATCGAAACGACACTTTAGCAAAATGTCCTATTAACAAATCGTCCTATGAGCGAATGGTCCTATTAGCAGAACGTCCTACTTGTAAACTACAGTAACACTGAAAAATTACCCTACTTGGGTTGAATATTGGTACATTCCAACTACAAACTCACATTTGCAGTTGTAATGTATGGGAGAACATGTTTTTCAATTACAATGTTAAATTTGTTCTTGGGATAAATTCATCCCAACTACGGAATCCTTCATCGTGCGTGGTCCGACACGCACTTGGCCGGTTTTTTTAAAGTAAGTTTTCGTTTTTAAAGTTTATTTCATTTTACAGTTTGTTGTCTCGAGAAGACGATATATAATATTATTCCTTTAAATCTCATATGTATGAATGTACCATTTCCGTTTTTGTTTTTAGGACCATTCGCTCATAGGATGATTTGCTAATAGGACATTTCGCTAAAGTGTCGTTTTCCTAGTAGGACCATTTGCTTTTAGGACGTTTTGATACGGAGACGAAAAAAAAAATCTTTTAATGTATTTTTTGTGTGGAAAGCGTCGTAATGGATGTTTTATAACAAACGTGCACAGCTCTAAGATGTTTCTAATGCCTTCTATTGATATTAATGTGAACCTTAGAGAACGTTAATGACTGCCATTTTTCAAACAGTATTTATTTTCTCCTGTAAAATAACGTTAAAGCAAACATGACGTTTTCACTGCACGGCGACGTATTGCATTTTAGCGCCTCCGTCTTTAAGTAATCTATAGGTATCGTGCACTTCATTAAATGTTTAGATATACATTAATTACGTTAAAGTAGGTTCATTGGATATCGGTATACCAGAATGGACGGAGAACGAATCGGGCGAGTCCATGTTGGGGCTGGGCGGGGAGGGCGTGGGTGTGGTGATGGGCGGGCGCGCGCGCGGCTGGCTGCCCGACGTGGCCGCCGTGCTGTGGCGCCGCATGCTGGCCGCGCTCGGCGACCCCAACCTGTTGCGGGACCCGCATGCGCACGCCAACTTGTATAACTATCTTATACACCTCAATTGTACGCTGCTTAAGGTGAGTCTTATCAACTATTACTTGGTTTAACTGGTGATAGTGTTTAGCGGTTAACCGCATGCGATAGAATCACAGAAACCTAGGCATGTCGGTGACGCGTTTGGATCGGGTCAAATCTGCAGCTATATTATTGCCACCGGTGCCAACTGCCTTAGAAAAAAACTTTTTCAAGGTATTACGAAAGTTGGTTCTAAAAATGATGAAAATTATTACGATAAAGGTGAGTTCAATCGGTGAGATAATGTGACATATTGGTAATAGTTGATGAAAATATTAGCAGTTTAACTAGCTAACTATGTTTTCTGTTGTGATTTTCTTCTACAAAGTGTCCTTAACTACTTTTAAATCCGGGTCCTAAGCGGTTAACCATAATAAGGTATATTTTATAGCTTGATTTACCTGCAAAGTATTGCAAATGATTGACAGATTGAGCAAAACTGATAAGTTATGTAGAAAGATTAAAATAATATGCGTTCCGCTACAGATTCCATTGGCTTCTTTATCAGCGTTTGGGCTACATTATATTTTATCTTAGACAAAAAGGAAATGACTCATTGCTAAACAATTTACATACAATCTTTTCTATCTCAGTTTAATCTTTATATAGCATTATACACGCTATAGTATAGTCGACCTCGTAACGCTATATCACCATAAGGGCGAATGTCACTTGCACGTTATAAAACGTCAAGGTCGGTCTATTTGCCTCTGACAGTTTTTTTTGTTTATTTGGTAGGAGTAAGAAGTCCTCATGGACGCCCAGACTGCCTCACAGATGAGCCAGTCTGGGCAGTGCCGGACTCTTACCGGCTAAAACCACACTCCTGCCTTACAATTAGTCCACAGACTTGACGGTCCGTGCTTTTGGTTACCTGTTTACATTTATTTACATGGTTTTTACTTGTTTGCAGTTACTGTGCTCCTACGTTGGACACATATTACTAGCTTAAAACTAACTTAAAGTCTTATGTGACAGTTAGATAGTTTGAAGTTTCAGTTGACTCGGAATTGTAGTCAAATGTGGTATTGCAATTATGAGGTCAAGTATAACATACTCATAGTCTCCATACCAAACTAATTTGATAAAGAGGAAATGTAGTTTCTGTTTGTCATATAGTGTCTATTAGTTCGGGTCTGTTTATATTCATAAATAAAAACAACAAAAAACAACAGTTACTAAACTTCAATCCCACAAAAATTCATTAAATACATGGGCGTGAGTTCATGTATGTATGTAATTTCTTTTGATCGGTATAGGCAGAAACCAGGGCTCGGAAACGTTATTTAAAATAACGTTTCTAACAGTTCTCGTTCTTCTTTGTACAACATTTTGTTCGGAACGAAAACGAAATGAGAATTTTTTCCTAAACCGGTTTAATCCGCAGGACGCACGTGGTTTCGCCGACAAGCATGAACTTGTTTAGTTAAATTGTACCTTATCTTCATTTCATTACATCATTGATTCCAATGCGCTTGCCGATTACGTATTGTTTAGGGTTGTGTTGCGAATTTCCTATCGATCTACCCAAACATGGTTAAAAACGTTTTAGTACCCGAGAACGGTTAAAATTTTGTTCTTCTTCAAAAACGTTCCGTTCGAACGTAACCGAAACAAATCGTTCCTTAGGTTTTTAAGACGAAACCGTTTCGAAAAATGTACAGTTATCCGAGCCCTAGCAGAAACTACAGAAAGGTGGCGTTCTACGATCCTTACATACTGCTTTTGCTTCGTGCATACATCTGGTCACAGGCACGCTGGTTGCGCGTAGGTACTACGCACCTGACCTTTCTGAAGAACATCACCAATAAGGTCACTATATGTCCTCCTAGGGCGTCCCCTCCTGGCGTTTCCACTCACATCTGCCTTGGAAATACCTTTTGTTAGTCGCCTTTCCTTCATCCTCTCAACATTACCAAACCATCTAAGCATACTCGTTTAAATTTTTGTCACTACATCTTCTTTTAAACGGCACCATTACCTTATCACATCATTCCTCAACCTATAATTCATATATCGTTGAATAATTAAATAATTTCCTTAAAAATACATTTAGGGAATATCCTAATCCTAATTTACTCATAGCCATTTATCTGAATACCATAATACCATTATAGGTACTGCTTTGTTTTGTTTTGGTATTGTTAATTATATCCTGTTGGTATTATTATTCATTTGTCCTGATAATGGTAGAATATTCATGTAAAATTCAGTCATGGATTCGGATATTGTCGAGGATGCTCACTCGGTGAGTAAAAAAAGATATTTTGCTTAGTTTACTAACATATTCCTTTTTAGGGTTCCGTAGTAAGACAACCCGCATCGGATTCAGTCCGTTAACCATCCGTAGGTATGTTAAGTACACCTTTCGACCTTCCTGTACTGTCACAGTACATTATCCTCCTTCCGAAATGATTATTTTGATGATAGATAGAAGTATTCCAACGAGTTTTTACCCTTTACGCTTTCTTATGCTTCTGAAAAAAGCAATAGTCATTTACTATTGCTTTTTTCAAAAGTATTTTTCACAGAAAAAATTGGAGCATCAATAATCATTTACGTAAATAGTTATCTGTCGCACATCTGTGTCTCTCAACGCACTTTACACCTTGAATGCATTTCGAAGATTTCAATGTCGTATGTATATGACACATCGATAATAAGAACTGTGTCGTATAAAATATCAAAGTATGAGAAAGTACTAAGTACAAAAAACTGCTAAATCAAGTTCGTTTACCCAGCACCACCCACGTCGCAAAAAACAATGTTTACTTGGAATTGTACGCGTTTAGAACGTTCAAATTGAACCGGTATCGTGAATAAACACTTATGTAATGAAATCATTCCAAAGCGAAGCCATCTGTTAATGCTTATCGCAAATAATGGCACGCTGGAGTAACTTATCAGTCGATATCTGTCAATGTTTGGCAGATGGTGCTATTGGGAAACCATTCACAGTCATCTGGACACTCGCATCATTTGTTATTGTTTGCATAAATAGGATTTTATTGCTCTGTCTGCATGTTTTCGAATCGGTCGCGAGGACCCGTGTTCCGTGAATGGTTTTATTGAGTTTGTGCGACCTGTTGTCCAAATCTAAAGTATTCAAGAGCTGCCAATGCGAAAGAAGAGCAGGAAAAAGAAGACTCCTGAGGAGGCTCAGGAAAAAAGAGGTTGTTGTTTACAAATATATCGCAATCATTTATAAATCGTTGTGAGGGTATTTTGATAATAAATCTTCAAATGTCAAAGATTGTTTTGACGTTGAAGAAATGTGAAGTCGATGTGTGTCATATTATTCGTAAAACAGACAATATTTTGAAATGGAATTTAAAAATGGAGATAACAACAATGATCCGCATCAGAAGTCTTTCGAAGACGATCAGGAGTCAGAGGCAGTTATGCATTAAAAATAACTAACGATGTATTTAAGAAGTAGAGAGTTGTGTTTCGGTGGTGACATGTGGTGTTTGTTGCAGATAAGTGCGAACCAAACGCTCAATGGGAACACGGAGATACACGTACCGTTCAACTTGGTCGCTGGATGGTGCCTCGAAGCGGAGGCACTGCCGCCCTCACACAGGTCAGATATTCTTTTGTTTATCTAGAGATTATTGTTCTGCATCTATTGTTCTTATACAGTGACTCAGCCCAAATTACATTGCGAAATCTAAATGAAGGAAGTATTCAATGCACTGTTGACACGCGCTCGTTAATATTAATTGTAACCTTACGATTTCGCGCTTAAATTAAATAAGAAAATGATTTGTAAGCGAAACCGAGGCTAACGCGAGTGTGGTATCTGTGCGGTTGAACGAAGCAGAATGGATTGGGGACAGAAAATAGGAGATCACTTGACTCCGTTCGTATTTATTACAAGTTGCAAGATAATTTTGAAAGCAGTATCACTACATATTGAAATGAAATGAAATGAAATGAAATTGTTTATTCTGTAAATAGGATATAGGAATCACTTTTACACGTCATATTAAAGATATATTAAATTTTGCTAGATGAGTTCGGCGTTTCCTATCCGACTACTCTGAGAAGAAAGGCCGAAACAAACTCAGAGGTCACAGTCTCTTTTAAAGTCCAGACATAATCTTGGTTATTATAAAACAAAGTCCCCCCGCCGCGTCTGTCTGTCTGAACGTGATGAACTTAAAAACTACCGAAAGAATTTTCATACGTGTCTCACCAATGGATGGAGTGATTTATGAGGAAGTTTATAGACTATTAAACATCTTCAGAGCCGAGCAAAAAGTCTGGGCGGGCGATGCGACGCGATGGGTCGAGGGCCGAGGGAGTGTTATAAAAATGTGGCTGTTATTTTAGTATATTGTGCATCTTACGATTTCCATGCGAATGAAGTCGCTAGTGGAAGTATAAATTACCTTTTTTTTATAAATGCTACAAATTTTTGAGTATATTATAAACTTCGCCTAGGTCTTGCAAACTGGTAACACCATAATAATGACGGTCGTTTACCGCCATGAAGCTCAAAATGTCACTAGTTCAAATACAGTTTTCTTGAAGACAAGCCCATTTTTTCCGCCGGCAGTCGATTAAATTCAATTAAAGCGACGATAACCAACTTTTAAACATTTTGTTCTGAAGATCACGTCTAGACGAGTAGTGTTAATGATTTGGAAAAAATATATGTTAAATTAGAGCATTTTCTTGGTAACTCAATCTGTGAATATTTTAGAGTATGTTTATATTACATAGTGAAATTAATTTGTAAAGTTATGTCTAACGCGGATAAAATACCTACTGAGAATCACGCAAAAACTATGAAGCGTCTTTTTATGAAACCTTCACCATTTTAAAGATAATTTAATTATTTGTCTTTTAGTATACATTTTTATTAAAATACCTTTTGATTTATCTGTAATAAATTAATGATGCGTCTAATTTGGGAGAGCGCTCCTTGATGGGCGAGTCTTATTACTGGCTGGACGTACGACGCGTTACGTGAGCTCAGCCCAGAACACGCAAGCTAACCACTCAAGGTCATTGGCATATATCGGCTTCTTAATTGGTGGTTATTCTAGTATGCTGATATTCGCTAATTACAAGCAAATCAGTGACCTTGATTAAACTTGCGTATATTTTAAGCATGTATTTATTGACCCACGTAATATTTATTTGCATCCAGGGCGGGCAAACTACTTGCATTGCGTCTGCTATGCGAGTCGACTCAGGCGCAAGGCCCTGGCGCACCATCTTCCTGCAACAACCGCCTGCACCTGGCACATCTAAATCTGTACCAGCGAGCGCTCCATCATGGTAAGTACTAAGTACCTAGCTGATTTAAGGAACTTATCTAATTCAAAAGTAAAGTAATAACACATATTAAGGTGCGTGAAGAGGCTTGTGGCTAAGTAATAACAGCCACACGGGTCGATCGATCAGGTTAAGGGATTGGTCCGTGGATGGGTGACCATCTTTACATACCAAGACCCCTCCGTGTCTCGGAAAGCACGTTAAGCCGTTGGTCCCGGCTGTTATTCGTGGATCTTTGACAGTCGTTCGGGACGTCAGAAACCCGAAAGTCTGACAACCAGTCTTAACAAAGGGGTATTGTAATACCTAGTAACCGGATTGTACAGGTGAGATAGGCAGTCGCTCTATATAAAATACTGGTATTCAGCCGCATCCGGTGAGACTGGAATCCGACCCCAACAGAGTTGAGAAATGGCTACACAATTAATGATGAAATTAAGGTGCATTATGGTTAGGTTTTTGCAAATTGCAGCGGATTATACCACACGAAGTATGTTAATCTAAATGTAATCAGCGTGTGGAATCAATATTTACTGAAAAATAATAAATGAAATAATCAATCATCATCATCTATAATTTGTATTTAATGTTTTCTTTTTACATCGTGAGGAAACCGGCATGCCTGAGAGATATTTCTCGACGGCCACATGCTGTCGAGAAATATCTCTCAGGCATGCCAAGTCAGAGGTCCATGGGCGGCATAAAAACTCTGCAATCTAGTCACTATGAAAACGAAGATTTTTTTCTTGAATGAGCCTTTCGGTACCTTAACGTATTGTTTTTGTCATAATACTGTAACCAGAATTCATTAACGTTTGTTAGCACGTGCTTGGGCTAAACATTACTCCTGTCACTGTCGCACTACTGTCAAACTACAAATGCATGATAGAAACGGGAACATATCTAAGCACTTGCAAAGTGACGTTTATCTGCCGACAAACTGTTATACAGTTTGGCAGACTTTATGTATGGTATTGTTAATACAGATTTTGAATAAATAAAAATAAAAACTAACCAGATGGCGGTCCAGTATCGCTACCGAGCGCGCCAGCGATATCGTTTATGAATAGCTCTTAACTGTCACGATTCCATCTTTAAATTACTATTTCTCCTTCAGGTCTGACGGGAGAAGATCGTTCAGTAGTGGACGTGCTAGTCGAGCACGCGGCACCACGGTATCTGTCACTAGCACTCGATGGCTATTCCTTACTACTGCTCGACTTCGTTCATGCTTCCACTGTCGTGCTCAACTCTTCGGACATGGGACCCTCGGTGAGTGACAACATAAACAGATTTTAGCTGAACGTCTCTTGATCAAGTTAAAGATATTTAATGTTCAGTGCCGGCACTAGGGCAGAGCAAGTGGAGCGGTCGCTCTAAGCGCCAGATGTCAAGGGGCACTAAAAAGCCAAATGCGATAAACAATTTCCAGCGCAAAATAAAATTTTGATAGCGCCATTTGAGAGGCGCGAAAGCATTTTATTTGATTGAAACTAACACCAAATACTAATTTAATTATATAGCAGTAAAAGCTTCCTTAATGTAACAGAAGTATACTAATTAGAGATAATTAATTTTAATTCAATAAGTATTGATATTTTCCATAATAGTAGATTTTTGAAAATCTGAGAATTATTATTAATTTAACATGAAACCAACGTACTTAAAATTTACGTCAAGTGAAAGCGTCGATCCACAATCTCGCTCTACCCTGATCAAGTGCTAGGGCTGGTGCTGTTAATGTTATTGTAGTATTATTACATTTTAAACTAAATAATGGTTGTATTCGCGGCTGGTGAACGCAAAATCTCGATTAATTTGCCAGTCCAACGTAGTGTTATTCTGTTTGGAAAGTTACAGACCGGCGAGGTAATTGCGTACCACATTTACAGTAGCAATGGCTTTCATTTTGACAATTCAACAACATTCATTGCGTTATTTACGTTGTTGAGCAGACAATTTTCTCGAACATATGAAGCAATGGATTAGCAATATCCATCAAAATCATTCAGTGTAGTGTGGTACACCAATAGGGTGCCGGGATTAGGTCGTCTTTACAGAATTACGAAACACTATTCCGCCGTATGTTATTATAAAATCTAGGTTTTCCAAACCATGCAGGCCTGTACATATTTTTCATCTCTGCCAGGCTCAAATTCCACTATTTTTGTTTAATTTAGCGTTCTAACTCCTTTTTTTTTCAGTGTCCACGCACGGCCGCGGTGACGTTCCTAGGATCACTGCTATCGCTACCCGACGGGCTTATGAACGCGCCCATGTTGCAGCCTTACCCTCACCAGTACAACACAGTGTCTTGTCCTGACCTAAAGGTACGTATACTAAAAATCAAGTGTCATACGTCACAGAGAGAGAGAGAGAGAGAGAGCGTCAGAGTCGGTATTATAGAGATATGAACTGCTGCATTCATGATAACTTATCTAAAAACACGCACTTACAATAACGTCATAGCATTAAGGCGACGATAACCGACTTTTAATGATTTTATACTAAAGATCGTCGATCGAGAATCTTAACGAGTAGTGTTAATGATTTGGAAAAAATATATGTTAAAATAGAGCATTTTCTTAATACGTTAATATAGGAATATTTTAGATTATGTTTATATTACATAGTGAAACTAATTTGAAGAGTTATGTCTCACGCAGATAAAAAACTGCGTAAAAAAGCGTATTTTTCTGAAACCTTCACCATTTTAAAGATAATTTAATTATTGATCTTTTACTATACGTGTTTTATTAAAATAAAGTTTCTTTTGTGTATAATAAATTAATGATGCGTCTAATTTGGGACAGCGCTTTGATGGGCGAGTCCTATTACTGACTGGACGTACAACGTGTTGCGTTAGCTCAGTACAGAACACGCAAGCTAACCACTCAAGGTCACTGGCATATATCTGCGTCTTAATAAGTATGTTTTATATGGTCATGAGGGCAGTAGTGGCCCAGTGGTAACGGCTCCGACTTACAAAGTCGTGGGTTCGAACACAGGCAGGCGCTTTACTTTGTGTAAATAATTTCATCACCACTGCTCTCAAAACGGTGAAGGAAAACATCGTGAGGAAACCGGCATGTCCTAGAATCAAAAATTCGAAGACATGTGGCATCTACCGACCCGCACTGGGCCCGCGTGGTGGATTACAGTGTGTTCCAACAGTGGGAATTATAGGCTGTTTATGCTAAAGTCTATTAATAACCTTGTTTCCAATAGGGATGATGCCTGGGTAAAAAAAATTAAATTCTATTTAGTCCGTCAGTCAGATAATAAAAAAATATTAGACACGTATTTTTTGTTTCATCATATTAATTAAAAAAATACTTAGATAAAACGCATTTTAAGTTGGGGAGTGGGGTCGCTACGTCACTAGTACGTATAAAATCTACATACTCGTGAGGTCATGGCACATTTTACCTCAATGTATCGCCGTAATCTTTAGATTACGTAAAAAAAGAAAAAAATTCGTGTCCAATATTTTTTCATAATCTCAAAGACGGACTAAAAAATTTTTTTTAGTCATCATCCCTATTGATGTAATTTCCACTTAAATAAACATCAACTTTATGTAAGTGTAAATAAAGTTGATTTTAGACTGACTAGTACTGTTGAGAAAGTCATTAAAAAAATATGAAGTTGTAGCGCAAATTGAACCTTATGCGTGGGCTTTACAGTTGTTTTTCCTAGAACTCGTGTTTGTTTACATGTTTGGCAAATAAATAGCGAACGCAGATTATGTGGATTACTCCTAAACCGCTAGAAAAAAGAGTGTCCATGGATTTTCTTGCCCGTTCTTCTCTATACGAACCTACTGAATCGGTAACTAGCTTCATGTTTCAGACTGACAAACTGCTTGACAATTCAAAAGTGCCTGTAATTGGTTTCAATTGAATTAAATACTCTGAGTTGCGTTAAACTAGTAAAATTTACCTGTCTTCAAATCAGGGACCTTTATAAATTACGGCACAGGTATCGAAGAATTTTGGTAACTTCTACGACTAAGGTTACCACTATCTGTGTTACCAAGAAGAAGAATCATGTTACCTCTATTTAGGTTACCGGTTACACCACACATACAGGTGATGCGCGCCTTTGACTAATGCCGGCGGCACGTGTAAGATAGAGGTAATTTTTATTTCGGTAACCGGATTAATACTGGTTGTATTCAATTTAAGGTAACCTTTAAAAATACCCATAAATAATATTAATGTAGTAACCGAAAAAATACCCGTATTGATCATACTGGTTTCGGTCCCTGCTTCAAATGTATAATTATTAGAGTTACCAATAATTGCATTCGTTATAGTGACTCCATTGAAAACTGGTCAAAATGGATATCCTAATATGGTTTTCTTCTTTGTCACAGGAGCATGTCCTCAACATAGTAGTGCGCGTGTGTCGTCGCGAGGGCGGCGCGGCAGCACGCTGCGCGGGCGCATGCGCGCTGACTGCGCACGTGTGCCACCTGCTGGCCACGCGCACGCAGTGCGCACGCCTGCCGTCATACGTCACGTGCCTGCTGCAGATGCTCATGGTACGTTCACATATTACCACAAATGCAACTGCGGGACATAATCAACCTGTTACTCGATGTAGTATAAGCAGCACCTTTGGACGTATTTTTCTGTTCCTTTATTTTTGTCAGTTTATATGTGTACATAAACTTTTAAATACATTAATAGTCAACCCACTCAATTTCCTGATTCGTTACTGCTGTAATAATAAATTATGTTGTTATTACCGCAGAAATATGCTGCTGTCATTATTATTGACATTATCTCTTAGTGTACACGGCGATCAGGTTGATTATTGCTTGTTACAATTACTCGGAATAAAAACTTCGTGTGGACTGTTTGACGGTTTATTTCTCACTAAATATGGTAAAGTAATGTGGACTGTAAATACATGCATAGGTACACATGAATAGCTATGTATAGGCTACCAACATCATTCGATGTTGCGGTTGGACAGTTAGGTTCAAATCAGATTAGGTGAAGTATTGTCGAATACAATTTGCTGTTGGTTCTTTCTCTCTTAAATGCATTCCAATGTTGAGAAACGGTTTACCCTATGTAAATGTTCAGCGAGGGATTCACGCTTACTATTCGCGTTTATTGCCTACCCCAAATGCAAGTCGATTGTCGTTAAAACCTAGCACTCTATTTGCATTTGGACAGGGTAATACATACATTTTCAACATTATGCTGGCGGTAAGGTAAGGAAGTTATATAATTCTGGTTGAATCTGTTTACTTTTTCTTACAACTGTCAGATATGACGTCATCCGCAAGTATTTGGCGGATATTAATGGTACAAAGGGCCCAATTACACTATCATATATGTATTTATCATACAAATATGATTTCATATCTGTCAAATTCTATCATCATAGTTAAATGATGCTGTTCTTAATTTTTACATATTAAACTCTCTCCCCATGCCCATGCAGGCCCATGGGCGGCTTTAAAACTCTGACACCAGGGTAGTCACTAACCACACGAAGAGAGAGAGACATATTACACTTATATGATCATATAAACGCCATACTTAATCAAGATGGATAACGATGTAGCTGTGTTTGATTTAGCCGTTTTTGAGGTTAGATGGATATGATCGTATTTGTACGCTTGCTGTGAAATAGGATCCCTTAACTATGATCATAGATATGAATCATATGTAGTTATTATACCGTCATAGTTACTTTATATAAAAATGACTCGTACATATCTGATCATATTTCTAATAGTTTAAGCGGCTAAGCAGATTGATGTCGCTTTCCACCCATTTTTCTTATTGTCTTGTCGAATAGTATTTCTAACTACTACACTATTTCTTATGCACGTCTTATTTAATTATTAATAAAAAAAATATTATCAACAGTAATCAAATACAAGCGGGAACATCTGGTCAATAAGTATCAATCTACAGTCTGTCATCATTAGACCCTGTTATCATGTCGCACTGGCGTCAGTTTTTGTACGGATTGAATGATTTAATTTATCTACTATCGAAATGTCGATGGTATTGTACTTAGAGTTATATGTCCCTGTTAATACTGTCAAAGACAATTACTACTAACGCTACGCTAAGTCGCTAGTTTTTGCACAATAATTACAAGAAACTTTATACAATTATACATCGCCAGTGAAACTAAAACCGTGTATAGGCAAAGATTTAAATCGTAGATGTGCCCTCACCGTACTACGTCGCGCGAAAAAGTGCCCATATTGAGAAGAGTGACTTCGCACAATAATAATGGCGTTTCCATGACAATCAAGTCAAATGTCTGCGATATTGTGTGTCAGAGGTGTCAAAACGAAACAGAAACGCGACCATCTTTTAACACGGCAGGGCAAATCTACGATTGAAATCTTTGTGTATAGGTGTTATGGTGACCACAAGTTTCACAGTCACATCTTTAATCAAGAAGTTTGAATACCTACGCTATATTGAGATTGAACAGACATATGAAAGGCAAAAATTCAATCGCATTGTTGCATAATATAAACTACAAACATTGATATAGCGATCGTCGATAAATTAAAACATTGAATCCCTACAAAAAAGTGACTTCATTGCGACAAAATAACGGGGTCTAGTCATCATAAATGAACACACGATAAACATTCGAAATATTTTAACTACATTAAGCGTATATTACACCTTTTACTACGTAAAACTGACTCATAATAGAACATCCAATAGTGTTAGTGAAAGTCACTTTTGATGTATCTGTCAGGCAATTAGCATCTGAACACCTCAAATACGCAATATTTCTTATGAATGGTTTTGCAATATACCTATGCGGTCAGCACCTAATATGACTCGGTGATAACGTTAGAGATACGACAGAATAGCACGTTAGGGAAGCAAATATTGAATGTAGATTTCATAATATGGAAGTTTATAGTAATTTCGACATTCCCTTGAATTACAATTTGCGAAGCTAAAGCTAGTTTTAATTGAGTATTAAAAGTTCACGAAATAGAAAAAAATATTGCATTAATTTACTAGTTTTAACCGGACCGGCTTCGCACCCGCCTACCCGCACTAAGTACTTTTATACGGCGCACCTACCTACTTACCTACCTATCGAACGACATATCATCAAAAAGCCGTTCCATACAAAAAGTATGAGAAAATGAATTTATTCATAAATATTTTCTTCGTGAATTTTTCCGGTGTTTTAATAGTTATTCTGCTATTCGGGGCGGAAACAAATCCAACAAATCAAAGACTTAAAAACCCGGTCCAGCCGTTCTTGAGCTACAAATATAAATGGTGTAACTAACCGGACTTTGATTTATAGTTATATAGGTTATCTCTAATTTAAATATTGCCGACGTAGGAGCGAAACCGATCCTGTCGCCGGCCCTGGCGCCTGTCTAAAGAAACTGTCACTAAATCTTAATTTACACGATGCGATTTTGCAATTGAATTGCCTGTGGCATACCATAAGTTGAAGCAACAATAAAAGTAATTTAAGTTTTTTTTTTAAGATGCAAGTAATTTGTTGCTTCAATTTTACTTGTATGCCACAGACAAGAAACTTGCATCGTGTAAATGGGACTTGAGTTTAAAATCTTCAGTGCCAACCACAGCTTTGAATCACGACTCCAATCTACTATTGTTTACAGATGAAGAACAAAAACATCGCAAAGGTGGTGAGTGACTGTATTCTGGCGCTCGCAGACTATACTGACCGAATCGTCGAGCTGTATCCTGGTCTTGCCGGTAAGGAACCAAAGCATTTAGATCATTATTTGTCTCTCCTATGTATATTCTTTACGTTTCAACCCGTGTGTTACGTTTACGTTCCTTTGGTCAATAGGAAATCTAATAGGTTTCCTGAAACCAGTAAAGTAACTTTTATTAATAGCTAAGGAGCCTTCTTCCTATATATATTGTCACAGCAATGAAAATTACCACGATTTTCTTGTCATATTTAATATGTTGATTTTTTGTAATACTTGTGACATAAATCGGGCTCAAACTGCGCAAGAGAGTATTTTAAGAGTGTGCATTCTAAAAGTGGGTAACGTCGCAAATAGATGGCAAATATTTCGCTACTTTGATTAATTTGGTAATATTACTGTATGAAAATGTAAAATATGGCTAAACTAGTAAACTAAAATATTGATTATGAAATACAGTAATTAACATCGTCACACCGAATATTTAGTTTTAGATGTAAAAAAAGAATTTGGAATACAACATCAAATTCAGTGTTATAATTGCAATTCATTATTAATATTCTAGTTCACTAGTTAGCGATATTTCATATTTCCATACAGTAATATTGCCAAATTAATCGAAACAGATAAATATTTGACAGCTATTTGCGACGTTGCCAACTTTTAGAATGAACGTTCGGAACTCCATATTACATTTCCTTCTACTATTCTAGATCTATTAAACTTTATTCTATTTTTCCAGGTAAAATAATCAAGTGGATCTGCGCATGCCTAGCGCAGATCTCACCCAGTAGCGCGCGCGACTCCGTGAAGCCGTTAGCAGGCTCGCTCCTGCTGTGTCTTGCGGAGTTCGCAGTGAGGTGCGGCCCTACCTACCTGATGGAAGAGAAGGACGGAGACCAGACGCTGTTGCTTATGATATTTAAGGTTAGTTGTTTCGAAAATGTTTGTGGGATTTATCGATTTGAGTGGCATTTAGTTATATAAAGTGTCATAATTATAACATCTTTTGTAAATGATACCTACACTGACAATAAAATGCATGATAAAAGTGTAAAGTAATACCATTATTTTACTAGTGCTGTGGCTAAAAGGCCAATGTTCAGATTTAAATTAGATTTATAAAAAAATACGTTTTTTTTTTTTTTTTACTAAGGTAAGGTATAAACTTTGTATTGTTTGCTCGTCATTTTAAACTTTCTTTAATTTGGAAAAGGTCGTTGATATACAATATTTTTACCGGACTACGGCAGAGAGGATGAGTTGCAAATCTCACTGGTTTATTTCTGAATCAAATAAGAATGGATGGAATGAAAAAAAATTCAAATTCATTCAAAAATATATTACTGCAATATATTCATACAAAAGACATACGAAAAATGTAAAAACAATGAAAATACAAAATAATTAACAGTCAGCGCATGTAGTAAAACCTACACAAACTGGTGAATATGATGGTAACTATACTAATATTTGATCAAACATTGGCCACAGAAATGTTGGAACATTTTATAGTGGCTTTTGATCAAATATTGGTGCTTATTGTTGGTGTTCAACGTGCTCTTGGGGCTGGAAACCGTGCTCGTTCGCGATGAAGTTGACTGCGTATGTCAGGCCGTCGGTGCCGACGTATTTGTAGCTACCGGTGACTTCTAGGGCCTGGTGGTCTTCGCTGATCTGTTTCAGGGTACCCTTCTCCTGGCGAGAGGTTCCGTCGCTGGTCTCGAACCTGGGGAAAGAAAAAGGAGACTCTAGATTAGGCAAAATACAAACTTTGATTCCTGGTGCTATGCATTTCAAAAAGCTGCTTTGAAAGGAGTTTCCTGTGATTGATTAAGTTCATAGTTTCTATTTCGATCAATTTTTATTTTGAGCATTTGTATATTTCCTCTTATAGACTGAGTTTACATCCACTCCATTTGAACTGCAAAATATGTCTTTAGAATTTGTAACTGGTCAAGTAACATTATGCGTCGGAAACTCGCTTTCTCCAACTTTTACAACTCGAAAGCTATACGTACTCGAAATTGTATCCATCGTGGCTGACATCAGAGTCCTGCTTGAGGATGTACACGGGGTTAGCTGCGGGGGCCTGGCCCTGGTGTTGAGGGGCGGCGGCGGCCACGGCGAATAGGGCGAGGGCGACGAGTACCTGGAAATAGTCATGCGTTAGATTACGAGGTTGGATTGTTTCACTATACGGGATACTATTTGCCAAGGATTTAGAGTTCCTGACATTGTCATTGCATTTGAGAGATTCTGATAATTTCATCATGGTCTAGGGCTTGCATCGTGGAATTAACACTAACACCTTGGGATGGTGGTTACAGACACTGCTCTGAACTAGTAGCGGTTTGGACCATTTTCTCGGCTGCCGATTTTACGACCGATATTCGAATTTTGTAATTCAATTATCACATATATCACAAAATCACTGAAATCCAAGATATGAAAATACTCACGATCTTCTGCATGTTGAGATTGTGTGGGTTGTTTGAGAGTAGGTGACTACGACTGAATCAGCTGTTGACTGTACCATTCTCACCGCGCCCCGCCGTTTTAAACCAAAACTTCTACTCGATGACAACACTATCTCTCACATACACGTAATAGGGTGCTAATAAATAAAATAGCGGCGTTCCACGAAACAGTGGGCTGGCGGTATTCTTACATAAACACTTATTTGTTCTTGCAAAATGGGCCCGTGAATCTTGTTAGCAATTTTATATGAATTTTATGATAGACATATGACATATTTTTTATGGAGGTCAGATTTCTGTGAGAGTTTTAATTTTAGAACAAAATTGATCAAAAGCTAGTATGGGGGTTTCCAGAAGGATCCCTTCATAATGGATTTTCAGATTGGATGGATTGACAACCTATTAAAGTTTACACGAATTCGGTGGATGTGGGAAGCACAGGACACTCAGTTGTAGAAATCATTGCCTGAACCTTGAGCCTATGTTTGGTTGTGATAATTTTTTGGCTGAGATGATGCTCCAGAATCATGTCATATCCTAAGAAAAATTTACAGTTTTCTTAGCTGCATACGGTTTGATAATATTATCATGAGGTTAGTCAAGGTCATTTTCCGAACTTATTTTAAAATGTTGATCTCATTCCAGGTACTCTACACTGTAATGAAAGGTACTAATGGAGCGGACATCGAAGGCCTATCTCTGCCAGTCGACGAAGATTTCGACCCCAACATACAACTGGACAACTTGGGGCCAAAGACCTCACCAGCTTCTACGATAGATGTCAAGCTATGGGCTCAAACGGTAATTTGTTTAATCTATTAACAAGTATTTAGTCTGTTCTTAGCTTGTGTTAATTATTGAAGTAAATATTAGGCTTATGATGCTTTTACAGTAAGATCGTTAAAAATAGAACGACCTTAACCAAGGAATACCGACAGTTTGCCGAGGTAAAATGCACCCTCAAACAAGAGCATAACGCCGAAAACTACAGATCATTGGTCATTGTAATTTATCACAAGACGCCATGAATTACTTGTCCTTTTTTGGCCTGTAGCCTTTTCATAAGCTAAATGAGTCTCGATATTTTTTTAATAAACTTTTTATCATATACCTACTTTATTGAAAACTTGTGAAGTTCCTCTCCCTACGAGAAATAAAATCCTGAATTTAATATTACTCCTCAGATATGCACCCAACTAGTACTATTCCTGGGCCACTGGCCGCTATGGAACGGCTGGCAGGTATCATCGTCGGTGTGCGAACAGCACGACAGTCCCGCGCTGGGTGGCGAGCTCGGCCCGGCCGTGTTGTCGGCGCCGCATGTGCAAATGTTACGGCTGAGCGACTCTACTCTTGCTTCGCTTATTGAACTGCCTGCGTTGGATATGCCGGCCGCTACTACGCCAGGTGAGAAATAAGATGCATAAATTGTAGATAATTATAACAAAAGAAATCTAGGTAAATATACTATATAGGGCCTCGTGGCTAAATAATAACAGCCGCACGTGTCGATCTTCAAGGTTAAGCAACGCTTGCTGAGGTCGGTCCGTGGATCGGTGACCATCCATAACATACCGAGATACCTCCGTGCGTCGGAAAGCACGATAAGCCGTTGGTCCGGGCTGTCATTCGTAGATCTTTGACAGTCGTTACGGGTAGTCAGAAGCCCGAAAGTTTGACCACCAGACTTACCAAGGGGTATCGTATTACCCAGTAACTGGGTTGTGGAGGTCAGATAAGCAGTAGCTTAATGTAAAATATCCAGCTGCATCTGGTTAGCCTGGAAGCCGACCCCAACATAGTTAGAAAAAGGCTAAAGGCAGATTGATTAGGTAAACTACAATTGCACTCTTGCGTGAATGATGCTG
Organism: Agrochola lota; assembly: GCA_947364205.1. NCBI lineage: Eukaryota > Metazoa > Arthropoda > Insecta > Lepidoptera > Noctuidae > Agrochola > Agrochola lota. The sequence goes on along the minus strand of OX376235.1, from coordinate 8,512,632 downwards.
CCTATAATTGGCCTGGAGAACAAATAAATAGAAAGAAAGAAAATAAATTTATTTGACACAAGTTAAGGCACACACACAAAAACAGATAAAATAAATATAACTTAAAATAATATTGTGTGCCTCGCGGGTGCGCCAAATAGGCCCAGCTCAGCATAAATGCCAGACAACTAGTGTCTGACGCTGGTTTTCAACTGGACCTTATGTTACGAGGACGACTTACGGATGTAAATCAGTAACACTTATACCATTACCAGTAGTTCTGTGACGTCATACAACATGTAAAAAAAAACCCTGTTCGATCCGCGAGGGTGTCGTTAGGTATCGTACGGATGTGTGGATCGCCCGGAGGACACGGTGGAGGTCTGCCGGCTTGGGCGGGGCACCGCCGTGTCCTCACGGAGGCGATCGGCGGCGGCGAGAGTGCATGGGAGGCCGTCACTTCCTTCTGCGAAGCAGTAATACTCGCGAAGGAGGAGGCTAAACGCGTGAGGGAGAGGAAAGGTTCGCGCCCTCGCGCCCCTAGTCACCTCAGGAGACGCCCCGGGCGTCGGGAGTCGCAAGCCGATTTCCGGCCACCGTAGGCGCGGGCTTGCGGACGGTGAGCGATGGGTAGCTCGCTGTCCGATAAGGACCAGGCCCGGGTCGACGGCGCGTGGTGTTCCACGCGCGCCTCAAAGAGATGTCAGCACCAACTGACGGGGTCCGTAAGGGCCAATGCCTGCCAGGGTTGCGAGTTATCCGAAAGGGATATCGTGGCCCCGGCACACAGGCAACGGAAGGAACACGGGTGGGTTTTAGTCAGTAAAAGTCTGACACGCCCTCCCGCTCCGGTCAGAGCGGGAGAAGTTATTTGATAATTTCCAACCCTCAAAAAAACAGAAAAGGTATCGTATAGAGTCTATTCATGTGGTAATTTTCAGGAAAAAAGAAAAAAAAACACTTTATTTTTCAAAGGTGATTTTTTTGGGTAATACATGGGTGTGGGCGGCCGTCGTTTCCCGGATGTCTACAATATGACCCCTATTGAAAATTTGCGAATTTTAAATGGATTTGGGGTCATTTTGGTATTCAAAATGTGATCTTTAAATAGCAAATAACTCTTCTTTCTATAATAATAAGTTTTTTTTTTTAACTTTTTGGTAATGTTATTGCAGTACCTATGTGCTCCTTTCGGATCGGACAGGGTTCTTTTTGCATATTGTACACACCAAATGGTATATTGGCTGTTATGGTATAAGTTTGATTTGTCTGGATTTTTTACGAGTTTAGCTCATTTATTAGGGGAAATCTGCTCTCAAAATTGTGAAGGAAAATATAAGATAATACGAACTAAAAATTCCAAGACATGTGACATCTACCAACCCGCACTGGGCCCGCGTGGTTGATTATAGCCCATTACCTCTCGAGGAGATAAGGAGGCCTGCGCCCCAACAGTGGGAAGCTTGTATCATACCAGTGTTGAGATGATTTATAATGACACTAAAAATAATGGTTTAGATTTAGACGAAAATTACAAAACTCATAGAAGCTCATATTACCCAACCATCTTTAATTTTAATTTTGACATTATTTTGATCAGCAGCTTAATTATAATATTCCTTCAACAGGTCTAATGACGTCAGACAAACAAGTGCGAGTGTTACTTCGCGACATCGCCGGCAAGGCGTGTTGGGATGCCTCAGCGCTGTACTACGACCCCTCTATAGCTTCCTCTGAAACTGTGGAGCCACTCGAACTGCCTGACACGTAAGCTTGTTAAAACATAATTAATTAATTAAGAGAATTAAATTCTTTTAAGAGAGAAAATACGTTTATTTGCGGTAAACATGACGCAAAGAAACAAAAAAAATAACAAGTTGGGGGAAAATATGCGTCACATCCACGCAAAACGGCCATCGCTCAGCATAATGCTGCGACCCTATGCGAGACAGAGCCCGAGCGCTGATTTTCGGCGCCTGCCGGCGTAGACGTTATGACGTCGACCGGTGCAGCATACAATGAGATATAAATACGATATACAAAAAAAAAACAAATATACAATAATTAATCTTCATGTTTATTATAAAATCGGCTTCCATCTATACTCTGATGTAAAATTGCAGTCATATTTACAAATAAACAATTGCGCAGCATGCACACAAACACTATCTTTTGGTGTACACCGAAGACAACGTTGCTCTATCCAAAAACAGGACGTTTTGAGCTTCATCTGACAACGTCGAGCACTATTGCGCAACGTTGCCAAATATGTCGAGCGTCACATCGTCGTCAATTATTTCATTTGGCTTCGATTTTTAATATAACAAACATCATAACAACAACAGTTCTATAATAATTTTATTATATTAAATATTAAATTTGATATTTGTTTGGTTTCTGTGTTCTTTAGGGTAAATATATATAAAAGCTATATTTTATTAAAAAGTTGTGTTATTTTCTAGCGCGGAATGTCCGCGAGACAACACCTTATCGTCTCTACCGCCGCCGTTACCCCCGGATCTTTTACCAGATCACAAGAACTGTCCACCGGATAAACATCAATTGGATCACGTATGTATTCATATTACTATAATATTTAAGACAAAGAATGAGCTTTGCTTGTATGGATGAAAGAATACAGTCAACATCTGGTAAGTTTGTAATACACTTATAGAGGGTGGGGCAAAAGTAATGTCATAATGTGACTCGGCTGCCATTTTGTTGAAAATTTAAAAAAAATTGCCTTGTTTTCACGAAGAGATTATTTAAAGGTGTAAAAAAAATATCGGTCAAATTACCAATTTCTGAGTTGATACACATTTCTGCTCATTTTAGGACATTTTGAATTAATCTGGCCCCATTTTGGTGATTTCTTGTTCAATGTTGGCTTTCAAAACTTGCAAGTTTGTGAGTTTATGCTGGTAAACGCGAGATTTCAAAAAGCCCCAAAGGAAGAAGTCTGGCACGGTCAGAACTGCCGATCTGGCCAGCCGGATCAAATCGCCAAAACGAGAGATTATACGACCCAGAAATTGGTGTTTCAAATTCATTGCCTGCGGCACATAATTTTTTTGTTTTTGTTTTTTTTTTTGAGGGTGGAAATTATCTAATAACTTCTCCCGCTCTGGGAGAAGCGGGAGGGTAAAACCCACCCGTGTTCCTTCCGTTGCCTGTGTGCCGGGGCCGCGATATCCCTTTCGGACAAACTCGCAACTCTGGCAGGTGCCTGAGGCACCTGAACTGTGTGTATGGCTCCATTGCATTGCCAAATAATTCTCCATCGGTCTATTATCTAAATGTCAAATCACAATGAAATTTGACGCCATAAGGTACAAAGTGTCAGAATTATCAGGATCAAATATAACCTTTTTCTTTATAACTCTACCATTATGTACATAATCATAATATAACAATAACATAAAATCACAAAATGTTAGTGCGTTAATAACAAAGTGTACATATATATATTATGTATTAATAGTACCACAGCCAACGTGGCAATGCCGTGCCATATTTCCTATCAGTTACCTGCTTTTAGACTTTTGACCATACGAACACCTATTTGACAGGTACTAGCATACATCGGTCACACCTCACCAGAGGTGGTGTGTGGACGGCGGTTGGACGAGGCTGGCCCATCGCCCCTACCACCCGGAGCAGAGGACGAATTAGTAGCTACTCTAGTTGCACACCGTAATAATGAGCGACACTACCTGGCGAACAGAGATAGGTAAGCACGGTTAAACCCTGTGAAAGACGCAGCGGAATGAATCAATGACAAAACGCTACTTGTTTATAGTCAACCAGGATAATAAACTGTAAATTCAAGAGGTAGTTGCAAAACTTCCTGCAACAACCAGGCCGTGGATAATAACCATTTCCATTTACCCCTTGCTAGAATTATTATTTTCTGACTACAATTACCCTGTTTAACCCTATGCTTTATCAACACTAATAGTACAGTCAAATTAGCCTCGGTATGAGAGATAATGAACAGTTTTTTTTTTTTTTCGCGTGCTGATGGTTATTTATTTATTTAATAGGACTTAATGCCATAGGTATTTTCTACCAGTCAACCTTTGGGTGATGCAGAGACAAACAGTGGTAGGTGCAATAGCGAGAATTGAGGAATAAATATTTCCTTAAATATAAAGCTATACATATACCTATTAAAACTATAAATATAATATATACACCTAATTATAAAGTTTAAAAGTTGTCTCAAAAGTCTCATAAAATCTCGTGTCTGCGTCGTAAGTTATTCAAAGGTTACAACCATCGGATTTTCGCGATTATTTAGGGTTCTATAGCTATAATGATGTTAAAATTCATTATAAAATTGTAGAGCATAAAATTTGCGACAAATTTTGTTCCAAGCCCATACTGTAATGCAAGGTCAACCGAAAATCTCGGTGAACAATACCTTGTTTATACAAGGTATTATTCATGTCAGTCACTATTTATATAAAGTTATTAATCATTAAAATATTATCCGCTTGCCGCGGTTGATCCGTGGATGGGTAAACAAGGTTAGAACTGTTAACAACCGCGTGCGAGCCGAGCGAGTGAGTTGCTCGCAGCTAGTCAGGCCATTTCGCATTAACGCAAGGTGCGTTACGTCGCAAGCATTATAATTTATAAACTATCGTTAAATTGTAAATGGTTTGTTGCAGTTCACAATTTTTCGACAGTTTATTATCTCTGATATATAATACCGATAGATTATGAACTAATGAAGTATGTCACCGTGTAATTATGAACTTCATTCGTTTTTAGACTTGCATTATAATGATTCCTTTAGATATTATATAAAGGAATAATTATAATGCAAGTCTTGTGATTAATTTCTCCACTCCCTTGTAACTAAAACTGTTAATTAGGGTTCCGTACCTCAAAAGGAAAAAACCGAACCCTTATAGGATCACTTTGTTGTCCGTCTGTCTGTCTGTCAAGACCATTTTGAGGGTATCAAGCTAAAATTCATATCAAATACTCTACTACTGAGACTGGGTCTACTGTCCCTTGGAGCTGTGAAAAAATCAAACTTCTAAGCCAACGCAATCAAAAGATACAGCCGTTTATGCTGCAAATTTTCGACACTCGCAAGGGAATCAAAACCTACAGGGTAGTTCCCGTGAACTCAGAATCTTGAAATTTGGTACGAAGCAACGTCTTATAGCACAGATAAAGGAAAAATTGCGAAAAGCATAAATTACATCATATAATAAAAATATTTTTAGTACGGAACCCTCGGTGCGCGAGTCCGACTCGCACTAGGCCGTTTTTTTTTTACATAAATTCACTTGTTCCTCCAATCCATTACCTACAGTACGTCATGCAGTTACGAAGAGGAAGAAGTCCCTACCTTAGTAACCAAGTCGACAGCGCGACCATTCGGCGTATGTCGTGCTTTAGCGGCGCAGCTCGGCACGCTCGCGCCGGCCAGGAGGAACCACGCGCACCTACTGAGAAGAACCGATCGATTGCTTCGAGAGCTGAGGAATCTTGACGCACAGAGGTAAAAGAAGAGATCAATTATTTTCCCTTTGTTTTACATGACCAAAAAGAAAAAAAATCGCAAAATTCAAACAAAGTTTATGAATAGGTTCTACAGACCCTTTACCTACATTGGCTCAATGAAGTAGGTTATTCGATTGCGTCGGTTTTTGCTGTTACTTATTTCCATTTATATTTTATACCATTAGTAGCTGCCCGCCCCGGCTTCGCACGGGTAGCACTAAGTACTTATCTACGGCTACCTACCTACCCTACCTACCTACCTACATACATACATACATACCTATCTACCTACCTACCTACTCTACCTACATACATACCTACCTACTCTACCCTACCCTATCTACCTACCTACATACCTACCTACCCTACATTGACCTACCTATTCTAAAAACCTAGTCACGTAGGAGTATAAAACACTGTTTACGTCCTATTCTCAGACCTACTGAATATACACACAAAATTTCATAAGAATCGCTCAAGCGGTTTCGGAGGCGTTTTGTTACAAACACAGTGACACGAGAATTTTATATATGAGATCAATGTAACGAAACAAAAGGAGTATGTAAGGAGCGTAGTAGGTAGCGTTAAAGTTTCTGCCCACCCCCCATGGGATAATGGCGTGAGTTTATGTATTTATGTAAACTAGAAAAGTGCTGATAATCGTCAAACGGCTGAACCGATTTTGATAAAACATGTCTTAAAACCATCGCTCGAAAAACAGCTTTCAAATAAACAAAACCGCATTCAAATCGGTTGACCCTTTTAAGAGCTGCGGTGCCACAGACAGACAAACATAGCGGTCAAACTTATAACACCTCTCTTTTTGCGTCGGGTGTTATAAACGTTTTTATTTTTTCTTATAAAAACAGGTGTCGTGAAACGCACAAAGTGGCAGTGATATACGTGGGCAAAGGACAGGAGACTCGCAATGAAATCCTGTCCAATAGATGTGGTAGTCCTGGGTACGAAGCGTTCCTTGCTGCTCTGGCGTGGGAGGTAAGAACATTTAATACTTATTAAAACTTGTTTTTTATACAACATGTTCCTTCTGATGTCCATTGACATTTCAAATAATCAACTGGCACATGAACAATAAAAAAAAAAAAGTCATACAGAATATTTCGACAAAATCACGATGTTATTATGTAAACACCCTTACGTGAAATATGACGTCGCATTTTCTTGACTTTAAATATGACTGATTGGTTTGAATGAAAATGATTTACTCATACTTATCAATGAAACTTAGATCTTCGATACCATGTATTTTTGGAACACTTGTTCTAAGATTTTTTGTATTATTTTTACATATAGCTGGGTCATCAAAAGGAACGTGTTGTATAAACTTTAAATTGGTTTGTTAAAATTTAAATCCTTTGGCACATGTCTCTTAAAATAACTAAAACTAAATAATAATGATACTATCTGATAATTTACTCTGAAAACATTGGTAGTTAGTAAGGTGGACCACAAAAATCGAATGTTTCTTTTTTCCTGTTCCACAAACACATACCAAGCATTTGTCTCGTGAACTACAATGGAGTGTCGTACAGGTGGAGTTGGAAAGTCACGTGGGATTTACGGGCGGCCTGCGGGGCGGCGGGGGGGGCGGCGTGAGCGCGCCCTACCTGGCCTCGCTCACGCTGGAGGCGCTGTTCCACGTGGCCACGCGCATGCCCGCAGACTCGCCTGATGCTATACTTAATAAGGTATGTGACAAATATATCAGATCTACAAAAAAAATCGTTTTCCTTGGGCAATTAAGCGTAGGTACTTTTGTTTGATGCCCTGGTATACTTCGTTTTACTTTCGAACTAACCACGGCAAACTCGATTTATCGCAAATGCAAATCGCGCGACTATTATAGCGAAATAATTTGTAAAAAAAAAATGTGTGTGTAAATCTTAAAATTAAAAAAAACCGTTGCGCAGAAAAACGTTTGCGTTTGAAAAGCTTTTGAGTTAACGCTTGTATAAATTTCACACTTCATAAAATTTCAATACCGGGGGCCTTATACAGGGTGTCAGGGACATCGACGCGCAAACGGATACCATGGATTCGGTACATGATTCTGAACCAAAAGAAAATTTTCGTCGGTTATTAAACAAAAAATCTGCTGTACCATACATTTTAACCGCGTATTGCACTTTTCTATGAAAAAGCAGATAAAAAAAAAAAACCATTGGAAAGTTCCAACGCAGGCGGGTTCAGAATCATGTACTGAATCCATGGTATCAGTTTCCGCGTCGATGTCCCTGACATCTTGTATAAACTCCAAAAACCTCTTTTGTTTCCTTCTCCAGACTCGTCACCTCGGCAACGATGAGGTCCACGTGGTATGGAGCGAACACTGGCGGCCATACAAACGAGACACACTACCCACGCAGTTCTGTGACGTGCTCATAGTACTGTATCCGCTGCCCGGCGGGTTGCTGAGGTGTACTGTGTCCAGGAAACCCGATGTGAGTATCACTTTTATATGGAATGAATTGAATCTACTTGTGTACTTATTTTCTTTTTGTGTTGGCCTGCTAAGAGAAAGCTAAAGCCGATGCCGCTGAAAACTGTTTTAAATATAGCAAATGCTTACGTTTTCATGTGTTTTTTTCTTAGAGGACGGTTTGAAAGGCTAAAATCTATACAAATAAATAAAATTTATGTCTGAAAAAACAAACAAAGGCCGTATAAACAATAAGTTTTAACCGCGAAAAACTTATTTTCCTTTTTGAATAGACAATAATTATGTGATGTCTTGTAACTGCCCATTATTTTCATTTATATCCAACCTACTTTATGCAGTATTCCTCTGTATTCAATTTTGATAAAAATTAATATCCACATGAATTCCAACAGGTATGCGTATTCGGCCCAATATGGGAAGAGTGCATAATCCGCGTGAGCTGCTGCGCGGCCCTCGTGCGCTGCGCCGCGTTCGGCGGCGGGCGCTCGGTGCGCGCCACCATGCCGCTGTACCAGCACGCCTACAGCGAGCGCGCGCGCTCCCTCGACGCGCTCGTGACGTCACACACGCTGCCCAGCACCTTCGAGAGCTTCGTGGAGCGCATGCGCGACCCCGCGCCGGCCGCGCCGCCCCCGCACGGTAACACTGACCCCGCCCCCGTCCGCCCCACGCGCCGCCTGCGCACTAAACATGACATGGAAGCGTTAACTTAGGTGGTTCTTTTTTTTTCTTTTTTCATTTGTGGGGAAGATTATTCTTTTGTTTTTAAATGGTCGACTTAAGCTTTAATTATGCTGGAAATCATCCAATTAAATAGCTATCATAAACCAGGCCAGTAAAATAATTCGGGCTGGGCTATTAAATATTAACGCTTAAATTTTAATCATTATCATCATCCGCCTTCCATTGTAACTAGATGCGATGTAACATGACATTTTACATGAAGCGACTGCTACTTAACCTGCTTATACTGTAATATAACACAAGCTACAAAAAAGTAAACATAGATAAAGAAATAATACTTAATCGAAGTGAAACTCATGCCTGACGCTGCAAGCGCGCGGCGATTGAGAACACGTTCGGATCGTGAGTTTAACTTCTATACGAAGTAATATTTCTTTGTCTATCGAACAGGGAATATATACTCGATACTAATCTATATTGTGTTGACAGACCAAGGCTCGGGCCGGCTAGCTGCGGCCCTGCTGGACCACGGCGCGAGTGGCTGGGGCGGCGGCGGGTCGCCGCACGGCGTGTCCCCGCGGCCCTCCAAGCGGCTGGGCCCCTTCAAGCGCCCCCCGCACACCGCGCCGCTGCCGCCGCACACGGCCCCGCCGCTGTCCGCGCCGCCCCCGCTCGCCGCGCCCGGCGTGTCGCGACGGAACCGGTGAGCACAGCCACGCCTCTTCATGTCGACAGCTTCCTAGGACCTCAGTTTCCCGCAATGGCGCTCAGCTTCGTGTGGCCAACATACTCCACTTCATGTACGAAAAATTGTGACGTAACAAATCTGTCTCAAGCCTCGCTAAATGCGATGTAACACAAAAGCGTCGTCCACCCCGCACGGCCGTATGTTAGTAAGTACGCTGCGAAACGTCGGTGCTTGAGCATCGTGGGTGGTGACAAACATTATCCGGTCGCTAAGCTATTATGGTGCGTAAAATGTAGTCGGTAATTTTAGAAATTGATCTGTTTTTTACCTGAGCCAAGTAGATCGAATACAATTAAATTATAATTTCATTCCGACAGAGAAAATATACGGACAAAATATGAGATAAATTCATTAAATGTGATACATATTGAATTTATCCACGCAAATCTAAGTATCGATCTTCTTTCGATCTATTTCTATTATGCTATAATTATAATACTGAAGGCCGACCGCAGTCGAAATGTTCTGTGAACGTATCCGCTCTGTATCTTAAGTTAATTCGTCCATCGAGAGATTATAGCACTACTTAACGGACTTAAAAGGAATTTTCATGTACTTAATATTTTATAAGCTTTTAATATCTGTAGAGTCTTGCATTTAAAATGTAATGTACATGCTTGCTGTTAGCTTGAAGTGTGCAAACTGTAGAGTTAAAATGTTCAAAATGTTTTAACAAATATTTTTATGTAAATTTCTTCAGATATACAAACTGTAATCAGCAATCATTCGACATTACATTGATGTTTTCTGTACATATGTAAACTAGATGTAGAGCTTTAACTGTTGTAGGTTTGTTTTATACAATATTATTTATTTGCATAATTGAGATTTAAATCAAGTCCCATTCGTTGTTATTATTTATTTTTGTTTAGAGAGGACGTATGTATATCAGGCTAAAAACGTACACGATAGTAACCAGGTAAATTTGAATAAGAAAAAATACGTAGTCTCATGTCATTATTCCACAATATATCCTACAAGATGCTCTAGTATGCTTTAAGTGTTTCTGGAGATGTTCCCGTCCGTTTGTATAATGGTATTGATTGTTGTATTCAATTGTTTTGATCTTACGCCTACTGAGATTTGTATTGATAAAATAACCAACATTCCATTCTTTTATTATTTTAAAGGTAATTTCGAATCTATTATTATTTTTCTACAAATGAATTGAGATAACGTGGTGATAATATTGTGTAACAATCGACCTGCATTTATGGTTTACCTGTGGTACTCACATCAACTTATCTGATGCATTCCATTCGAAAATATTTTTTGAAGAATCTGTATTGTTTCTCAGTATCTCTTAGTTTTATTATTCATTATAATAGTAATTATTATTTATTAATCTGAATGATTATTTCCACATTTTAATTATAAACAGTATTTTTATAGTTGTTAAGACTGACACAAGATTATGTATTGCAAACACTAAGTATTAAAATGTTATATTTTATTAAAACAATGTGGTGGTATTACTTATAACAGCTAATTTATTATTGCTAGTATTTGTTGATTGAAATAGCTTCGAGAATTGTCTTTACAATAAGTAATTCAGATATTAACCCACAGACATTATCTAATGTAACCAAATTTTTATATTTAAAATGATGTAAAAATAAAGTTTTGTTAAACTTTTTCAAGTTGTTTTTGTGTGCACATACCCTAAAAAATTTGAGATTAAAAATGTTGAAAGCGTACGTAAGCTTAAGGTTTTATGAAATAAAAATGACATTATATAATTGTAACATATAATTGTTTATTCAATAATAATCCTTATATCTATGTCTTAGGCAACTTATACATTCCTCCTTGTAAAACCAGTAGATGAGTTCGTACTTTCGTATCCAAGAACTGCCTAAGCTCTTGAAGACTGCATTCTGTCCCTGGAGCTTGTGATGCAAACATCTTTAACATTTGGTGAATACGGTCCAAAGGTAGAGAATCCAAATTTGTCAGCATTCCAACAATATAAGACCAGAAAACTTGGAGTTCCCCTTCCCTCTGGTCATGCGCTGAAGCCATAACACTCTCTGTCTCATCATCCTCGCAAATCATCTCCTGAACTTGGTTGGTAGCTACATTAGCCTTGTTCCCATCAGAACCATCTACCAAAACAAAGTGGTCTGAACTTTTCTCAGTGATGAGGCCCATTGATTGCCAATATGTTATTTTTCGCCTTAGAATGGTGACAGGCACTTTCATGACCTGGTGCAGTTCATCAATTGACCACTCTGGTTTATCTTGAAAATGCATGATGAGTGTTGCATTGAATGGCGACACAGTTAAGTCTAATTTCTTTTCTCCTATTTCTATCTCAATATTCACATTTCCTAGATGTGGTTTCCAACTTAATGTCCTGTTCCCTTTTAAAGCTTCAAATGATTTCGTATATGCCTCTAAATGGCGTTTTATTTGCTCTGGTACCTCCAAACTCTCATCTTTGAAAGGAGGCCAGAACTGTGCAGATAAAATCATTGCATTTGATGTAAACTTTTTGTTCAAAATTTCTATTTCCTTGTCTTGTTGAATGAGTGCATTAATTCTTTTCGAATCTGATATATCTTTGAGCATAACTTCACAGAAGTGCAGTTGTGATTCTCCAAATCTTAATTTCAACAGTTCCAGATATCTGATTTCCTTCTCTGTGTTTATAGCATTTTGTGCTAATAATCTGTCTGCTAGAAGGGTCCTGTATTCATTCACAAATAATTCCTTACTGCCATATACATTCACAAGCATTGATATAATATCATTGGCTCTTCTATCACTGGAGTCAACAGTGGGGTCAGCATCAACTGGGTCAGGGTTCCACTCATCCCATGCTTCATCTTTGTCACTGTCGCCATCAGCTTCTGCAGCAAACTTGACCAATTCCTCGGCTAACTCACTACCTGCTCCTTCTTCAGTCAAACTACTGACAACACTGCGCACTGTGTCATCTCTATTCCTCAGATAATTTCGAACCGGCTTGGTTACTGTTTCAAGAATCACCCCTGATGGATCAAGATGCCGCAAAGCCCTTATAGTAGTAACATAGGCAGTTAGTATATCAGGAGTGTTCACACCCGGGTGCAACAGTCTTGTTTCAAGTGCACTTTGTAAGTTTGTACACAAAGTAGATCTCAAGTCAGTCTTTTCCAAACATATTTTAATATCATCAACAGCAGGCTGTGAGTCTGGGTATTCAATTATTATATTAAAAAGTTGATCTATTCTTAATTTTGTGTAGCTGTGGTATAAAAAATAACTTAATTTTTGCTTGAACTTTGATATAGCATTTAGAGTATTTTTATCATCAGGGGATGGTTTTGAGGAACCCCCACAGTAAATCCTAGTTAGCCATGACATAACAGTAGTGTCAAGCCAAGTTTCCAAGAATTCTATATGTGATATGTCAAATGTTCCAGTGCAAAGCTTCTGAATGTGACATTCTATTCTCATTTGTATGAAGTTTGTTAACACTTGACCAGTCAGTCTTTCAAGTAACTGTAACTCCATCAGTTTCCTATTGGTGTCATGGAACACCTTCACAATATACATACAGTTGCAGTCTGAACACTCATTCAAGCATCCTGAGCATGTGACATCTTCACCCATGTCAGAGTTCGCATATTCATTATCAAAGACATTAAAAGATACTTTGTAGAAATTATTGATGATCACTTGGAAGTCCAATGGCAACTGAGACAGCAGTGTTGCTCTAAGCAGTTGTTTGAATCCTGAAATAATATCCTTTTCGCCATAAATAGGCTTGCTATCATTACAGCTGTTGTTCAATGTGGTCAGTCTTTGTAACATACCTGAAAAGTTGGACACAGCGTCGTATATATCGTTCACAGCAGCCTTGAATAGTTGGAAGCCCTTCACATCCTCTTCTACTTTAACAAACTTTGACCAGAACGAAGGCGCTACATGCTGCCGCAGGTATTTCTCCATGTGAAGAAGAACAAGATCCCGTATTTTGATCTGAATGCCGAGACCGACAATTATTTCTTGAATCTCGTCGTACTCCGCGTTGCTGCAATCGCTGAAGACAGCGTCGTTGAGAATTGGAAAGGCATAGTTTATCTTGTTCCAGTAGACCTTTAAGTCTTCTTTTTTATAAGACATGTTGCACTGCTAATTACTCCTTTTATTTATTCACATTTAAATATAAATTTCAATAAAAACAATCTTTTTGACCAATTTGTCAACTTTGATTGATTTTCGTTCGGCGGCGCGCGGTTCGGCTGACATGACATTTGACATTGACAGTTGCATTGCACAGACTAACCTGCATTCCGAGTTACGCGTAATCGATTTGAGCGTGCTAACGGCCGTACTGAATATGCCTTAGCGCGATAACGATGTATTTTGAATGGTCATAGATGACGTCATGACATGCATCATCTTGCGATAACGCCGACCATGCCTTTTACTAATCACCGTGAGCGCTGTCAAAGATGGCAGTTGTGCTGTTTTGTTTTGAGTCGCATCATAACTTTAGACAAACGTGGCAACTTCGAAATTGTGCTTCTGGCTACCGTGGCCACTTAACCAACGAAAAAGAAGAAATATGTAGTTTAAACACAAAGAAATATTAAATGCAAGTTTTGACGTTGAGCGAGCACCGTGAGAGCGTTCACGAGCGTTCCGAATTGTTGAACCTTGCGCTGATTGATGATGATGATGATGATTGATGTCAGCGCTGTGAACGATTACGTTCTAATTCGGAAAGCGGCCGTAGTCCTAGTCTCAAGGCCGCTTTCCGAATAAGAACGTAATCGCTCACAGCGCTGACATCAATAATAAATTGGCGTTCTGATTTAAATAGCACGATTATGACAGCGGAGGGTCAACAATTCGGAACGCTCGTGAACGCTCTCACGGTGCTCGCTCAACGTCAAAACTTGCATAAAATAGTTCTTTGTGTACTACACATTTCTTCTTCTTCGTTGGTGGCCATGGTAGCCAGAAGCATAGTTTCGAAAATGCCACGTCATTCTAAAGTTATGATGCGACTCAAAACAAGACAGCACAACTGTCGTCTTTGACAGCGCTCACGGTGCTATTACTAAAAGGCATGGTCGGCGTCATCGCAAGATGGCGCATGTCATGACGTCATCTATGACGATTCACGATACATCGATAACGCGCTCACGCTTATTCGGTACGGGCGTTAGCTCAAATCGATTACAGCGTAACTCGGAATGCAGCCTACGTGGCGTAAGAAAAAGGTGAAAAAAATATTGCGGAAGAATAATCATTTTCATCTTAGTGGATAGAGGATAGTAATAGTACAAGTACCCGAGCGCTACTTCCAAATCTTTTGACCACATCGGTTATCCGTTCTGCCGAGTTCTGTGAGGAATGTCCCGCACGTCCCATGGCCGATGCCGATTACCTTCACAGACTAATATGTACTACGAATGCTACCTTGCTTTTCCTCATGTTTTATGGTTCGATCATCAGGGAAACTGAGCCAGGGCCGGATTACCCACGTAGCAGGTGTAGCAAATACTACAGGCCCAGCGCCTTGCAAGGCACCGCGCTTAGACGTAGGTACAAAAAATAAGTCTTGCTACCTTTACCAAAAATGGAATATTATATTACATGAATGGTCAAAAGATATCTAATCTATCTCGGAGGCGGGATCTTAAAAATTATCGAGCTCCTTCGTTCTCTGTTGCATCCAAGTTTCTCCTAATGCTTCAGCTTTTAAGTCGACGAAGTAACTCTTATTTCTGTATGAATTGTCAAAAGAACCTCTCTAGGGCGGGGTGCTAGGAATTTTAGATCTCGCTCCGCTCTCTTTTTTTCACTGGATTGGCAGCAAGGCCTGCGCCTCACCCACCCACCTAAGCCAGAGCCAGGGGCAAGCCCTCCGCCACCGCCGTAGCCGCCCCTGCTGCCGCCTCCACCGTTGCCGCCGTTGCCGCTGCGGCAGGGCCCTCACGGGGGGCTCGGGAAGGGGCTAAAATGGACTGCCTATAATGGCCCCATTACGCCTCCTCTAGGCGAACATCAACCACTGCGCCGCAGCTCAGGATCTGTTGCTCCAGAGCATGGCGCAGTGGTCGATTAACATAGCCGTGGTCGCTGAGCCGTACATTGTCCCGCCCAGGGATGACTGGGTGGAGGACCTGAGCGGCTCAGTGACCCTATTTTCGTCGGTCAGCGCCGGTACTCCGTCCCTCGAGGGTATCCAGAGAGGACGGGGTTGCGTGGCAGCACGGTTCGGGGAGATTGTCGGGGTAGGGGTATACTTCTCCCCGTACCGAACTCTCGCCGAGTTCCACAACTCCCTTGCGGAGTTGAGAGTCGTCGTTGTCGGGTTCAGTTCCCTCCCCGTGTTCGTCCTCGGGAACTTCAATGCAAAGAACGTGGCTTGAGGTTCCCGGTATACGGACACACGGGGCAGGATGGTGGAGGACTGGGCTCTGGAGGCAAGCCTGGTCGTCCTGAACCGGGGTTCTGTCCCCATGTGCGTGCGGATGCGGGGCGAATCAGTGGTGGACATCTCGTTCGCCAGCCCTGCTCTGTCGCCGCGTGTCGGTGACTGGCGCGTCATGGAGGAGGTGGAGACCTATTCCGACCATCGGTACATCCGGTTTGACGTCTCTGCCCAGACCTCGAGCGCGATGGTGCCGAGTGGTCCGCGATGGGCGCTGAAGCGGCTGGACTGGGAGCTCCTCCTGGAAGCCACGATGGTGCAGGCCTGGATGTCATCACCGGACAGGCCTGACATCAACGACGAGGTGGAGTGGTTCCGGGAGGCCATGTCCGAAATATGTGACGTGGCAAAGCCCCGGGTCCAGCCCGGACGTGCCTCGCGCCAGGTGTACTGGTGGTCGCAGGAGCTCACAACTCTGCGCAATAATGCGTACGTTGCTGCGCGACGCCGGTACACGAAGCACCACAGGCTCCGTATTCACCCTCCGGATCCAAGCGGAGATCCTGCGGGCCAGGGGACTGGCCCGCGAGGAGTCGCTGGGGACTCTGAATAGGGACCCGTGGGGACGCCCATACAAAATGGTGCGGGAGAAATTCCGCCCATGGGCTCCCCCGCTGACGCAACTCCGGCCCCAGCTTGTGGGGGACGTGGTGACCGAGGTAGAGATGATAGTGGCGGTACGTAGGCTGAAAGCCAAAAATACCGCCCCGGGACCCGACGGCTTACCTGGGTCCTGGCCTTGGAGGCTCTTGGGCCTAGACTAAGAGGGGTCCTAAGTGTGACTTCGTTCGAAGACGGGGAAACTGGTCCTCATTAAGAAGCCGGGGCGCCCTGCGGACTCTCCGTCCGCTTATCGGCCCATCGTGCTGCTCGACGAGGTGGGCAAGCTCTTCGAAAGAGTCATTGCGGACCGATTCGTCGGGCGGCTGGTGCAGGTGGGGCCGGATTTGGCAGAGCCAGATTGGCTTCCGCAGAGGGCGCTCTACAGTGGACGCCATAATGCGCGTGCGGGCCCTCACGACTGGGGATGCTGTGGCCCGGGGTGAGGTTATCTTGGCGGTCTCTAGACATCGCCAATGCCTTCAACACCCTGCCCTGGAGTTGCATCAGGAAGGCACTCCGGTATCACGGGATGCCGACCTACCTGTCGTGTGGTCGGGGCCTCCTGTCGTGGGTAGATGACGGGTTGTCATCTACCCTGGTCACCAGGGACAATGGAACTGGAGAGATGTCGTGCGGTGTCCCGCAGGGATCGGTCCTGGGGCCGCATCTGTGGGACATCGGATACGACTGGCTGCTGCACGCCGACCTCCCATAGCGGCGTCAGCGTAGTCTGCTACGCTGACACGACACGTTGGTCCTGTCGCAGGGGAGGTCGCACGAGGCGGCTGCCGAACTGGCGACACGCGGGGTTGCGACAATCGTTGACAGGATCCGGCAATTGGGAATCGAGGTGGCCCTGCACAAATCCGAGGCCATGTGCTTTCAAAGGCCTCGGACCGCGCCGCCGTCATTGGTATGCCTACGCACATCACTTGAGAACGGATTTGGCAATTTTTTGTTCTAAAATGTTTTTGATACTCCGAATTATGTTTTTATGGCAAGAAGTTTTCCGGAAAAATGGTAAAACTGAAAGTCCTTTTTTCTATGGGATTTTTATGAACTATTGTTCGGTACAGCTAGAGAATAAAATAAGAAAAGTAATGTATAACTTATAATTTAACTTCTTTTATTAATATCTTATAGTATAGGTTCAGGTTGCTGTGTGAGAAGGAGTCCAAACCTCTTCTTGATTATAATTCTGTGTCTGGAGTACTTGTCTTCAGGGGAGAAGCGAGCTGAAAATGTAAAGCAAAATTGTTGGGCAAAATACCATTCCACTCCTTCAGATCTTTGTATTCAGTACAGTAACTCTTGAATTGTACGTTTTGGGGAGGTCCACCTTTAATAGTATTTGCAGGGTCAAACAGGTCTACCATAATTTTGTTAAAATGATTTCACTATTATCACAACAACATGGGAGTGATTTAAGAAAAATAAAATGTTTTCTAGCATAAAAGTCAACGTAGTCTACAATCACCAAGCAAACAGCTCAGTATATAAAAATGTACCCTGTGGCTCAGACATCAATTGGTTATTCCGTACCCAGAGCCTCACACACAAACTTGTAGAAATCTGGTTGTTTATTTACCTGGATGTGCTGATATTGTAGGTTTGCCATGAGGATCAATGGTCTGTAATTAATAAAAAAAAATCTGATTACTCGATTCTCTGATCTAGGTAAGTCTGGAAATAAGGATAAGAATGGTCCTTATAAGTTGGTTGATAAGTGTTCTTCGTGCTTTGGTCAGAGGGTCGTCTTTCTGTATGGAAACTTATTTCGAAAGTCGAGGGCACGAGTCGAGTTTCTAAATTTAATCCAGAATTACTTTTAGAATCTATTTCGTTTAAAACGGAGTGCTAAAAATATAAAATATATTTTGTAAACAAACACGTGAGTTTTAGGTTATAAAATATTACAATGAAAATTTACCGATAATGTGTACTCCCTGTCACCCTTTTCGTTCAAATAATATCTTAGATACATTCTGATACAGCTGTATTCACAAAATTAATGTAATTTATTTAATGTTCTGATCGCTATTGCGTATGAAATATAATCAACACAATTTTAAACCACTCTGAAATGGAGGAATGACCGAATGACGACTGACGAATTTTCAAAATAGAATGAGAATGGCAGGAAAGAGCTGCACGAGTCGGTCGACCGACTGTCTTAGTGATGGGACAAACCGTAGTTAATTTTAGGTAATGTTATTACATTTTTTAGTTAATATCAGGTAAATTGTAATTTTACGTATGCCTATAGACTTTACTGAATTGAATTAACTATGTGGTTAACTCTTAGCACAATGTCAATTATTACTATTGGAAACCCTGTCTGAGGTTTGTTGATTTGCCCAAGCTCAGGTTTTGTCAATGCGGCAAAACCCGGGCCGTCCGGGACTTGGGTCCGCCTAAGTCCCGGACCGGTTGATCTCTAGTAGTCTGCGCCGGGATCTGATCATCTGTCATGCAATGTCAAATCAGTTTGACAGTTAGTTTAGTAATGTTTGTTTGATTGATGGTGATTTCACTTTTCATGGATTGTTTTTATGCAGCGAGTTTGGTGTAATTTACGAAGTCATTTTGTGAAAATGGCAAATCTTCCGCCTCGAAAAGTATCGTCTTCAAGTAAAGTAAAACAAGATGCCTCTCCGCTTCAAATACTATTACAAATGGGATTTCCGAGGCACCGGGCGTAAGTTAAATGTTTCTCCCTTTTAAATGACCCATAGATTTACATATTTGTTGTATATCACCAATATTATAATCAGTAAGTAAATCAATTACTACCTCTGATTATTATTTCACCTGAAACAAGACGACTCTCCGACGGAAACCGTGCCTGTCTATCATTTATATTATAGGCTTGGTGTATAGCCAAGCCCCTGAAATCTTGCGTTATAATAATAATAATTTGATTTAAATAATACTTGGTTTTTAAAATAAATGATTTTTAGTCTTGTTCCTAAAGAAGTAATATGCCCATTATTTTCAGACTGAAGGCACTATCAGCAACTGGTAACCGCAGTGTCCAATTGGCATCTGATTGGCTGTTGACTCATGTCAATGATGCCTACATTGACTCTGACGAGCCGAGAGAGTACATCTTCTATGCCAGTCCTACTGGATCCTTGCTCAGTCAGCTGCTAGAGTTCTGGGATAAATCTAAAGAAATCTCTGGTTGGAATGGAGCACATAACTTTCCTCCGCATATTACACTTGTTTCATTTTTCAAGGTAAATGTTTTTTCTGTAATTTGGTAAAAAAAAAAACACTGGTTTCTTGGTCTGAAAACACAATCAGTCATGGTTATTAGAAGTTCTCTAGGCCTTGTCAGACAGTGGATAGATCACAGGCTAATTTAATGATTGCTTTTCTTTTCATAAGAATGTCAACCAATGGCTAGTCTGGCAATTCTATTCATACAAAGTTTATGAGTAGGTTTTACAGACCTCTTACCTACGTTGACTCATATCAATCTGCCTAGCCTTTTTCCAACTATATTGGGGTCGGCTTCCAGTCTAACCGGATGCAGCTGAATACCATTTTACATGGAGCGACTGCCTCAAATCATCATAATCAAATCAAATAAGAATGTATATGTGGCATATCAAAATGATTTTCGATACTATTATTTAATAATTATTATAACAATTTGTTGCAGGCTCCGGATGAGACTTCACTGCAACTAGGAAAAGCAGTGAAGCATGTGGTTGAGAATGTGGGAGACCCTCCTAACTGTCCCCTAAAGCTGGAGCCCTATGTTTCACACAACTTCATGGCCTTGTTTGTTTCTGAGGAACATGCGGACTATTTGAAAAGAATAGCTGTGCAGTACGTGAAACAGGTGTCCTCTGTGTGTGAGTATCAGATATTACTTTATTATTCAGATACAAAAAAGATTTTTTACAATTACACAGGCTGTTTTAGTGAGTTTAGTCAATCCTTAAATGTATTGTGCTGATGATCAATAAAACATTTATTAAAATAAAATCTACTCTCTGACAGACTCTTTTTTGAGTAATATACTTTTTTTCATAGTAAATCTTAACCAAAATTATTAAAAACGAATGTAGTTATGTTTTGTGACCATGTGAACCTATCCTTCATTTATTGACACAGTCTCCTAAATACCCTGTATAATTTATTGACATGGCGGGGTCACTGTCATGTCTCCCGCTAAGAAACATATGCTTATACTATTTCCCATATACCACACCCCGTAGAGACTAGAATGGACTAGAACCTGTATATTATTACGTAGTATAACATTTCCCCTAACATTATTTTATAGTGGGTGTAATGGTGGATACTTATGAACATCTGGATGCGTTGGGAACATGTTTTCCATGGTGTACTGTGCCTCAAGAGAAACCTATCAAATGTAAGAGTGTCCTCTGTGACTTGTTTCTGCAACAATATCTAGCATATTCCATGGTGTTGTTGTATGCTTCTTTATTTGCCATTTTAATTGAAACTTTCTTGTTGCGCCTTACAGTTCAGAATTTATTGTGAGTATCTATAGCACGCAATATGGGTACCTACATTGTTTGTGTCTCCCTCTGTTGCTCTTGGTTTTTCCTCATTATAAAATGCATAGTTTTATATCTTTTATTAACGTAAATAATATTTTTTTATTTTACAATTTATAACAACAAAAAAAAAACTGCAGGTCATTGTTTTTAAACAAGAGAAATATTTTTTTTGGAGGTGATTCATTTATTCATTCTTCGGTTCTCCCACAGCTTATGCTTCTTTAGTACCTTATTATTTTCCCTCATTTAACCATATTTTAATTTATTATTTTATTTATCTGCTATTTCATAGGCTAGAGAAGTAGATGACTCCTTGAGCATGTCCAACGCGCTTTTCAGGTAAATATTGTTTTAGTTTGTTTTGCCATAACTTAGCCATATATAAAATTCTTATTTTTGTTACTTATTATTGTACATGTTGAACATTATTAATATAAATGCATGTTTATATTAAATATAAGTTGTATAGCTTACAAATAAAACTAAGGTTTATGTGTATTACATTTTTAACTAACTAAAAAAAACTGAGAGAATGTGCTTAATTCGACGTGTAGGTATGTTTTTATTTCATCAATCTATTAAGGCTTGTGCAGACCAGCGCGACACCGGTTATTGTTATACTGTGAAGTTTTCTTAGAACCTGTATTGTTCGTGTCGCGCTGGTCTGCACAAGCCTTCACAGGTTGCTTTTTGGAGATGATTGGTAGTGGTATTCTATTTATTATTATAATTTCTGTTAAAGTCCTATCCCAAAAATCATCTTTATATGTATTACATTAGTTCTGACAGAATGTGTTGACTGAATTTTTATCAGATATTCCTATTTTGACCTTTGCCCAGCATTGGGACACGATATATGCTCATGGGCATACCCAGTGGGGGGCAGGGCAGGGCAGCTGCTCCCCCCTGGATTTTGTATGCCAAGGTACCTTCTGTCATCGAGAAAATGTATGTTAGAGCCACGTTAAAACTACAGGAATATACTCCTATTATGCATTCATTTTAGAAAAAAAACACAGGTCATTGCTGTATCATGCAAAATACGCGAACGCAGCAAGCACACAGTTTATTTATTTTACTACCTATAGCTTAGGATCTCCTGCAGGTGTTTCCCCTACACACTACATATAGGGTAAAACATGTGCCCCGGCTTTAGAAATTTCTGTTTTGTCCGCCCCCCTCTGGGCACGCCCATGTATAGGCTAACAATTTTTATTTTTATTTCTATCTATAAGTTCAGATCACTTTGAGAGTCAGTGTTTTCTAAATCACTGACGTGTATGCAGAGTAATAAAGCCGTGGTATGTGCTTGAACACATTAAGAGAAAACTTATGTGGGTTTATACAAGGTAATCTAGCTAGAGACTTATCTGCACTTTATAAGGGTTCCACTGATATAAGAGGATTTAAACGTGATTGCGTAGTAAATAAAGTCGTACTTGTATCTCGTAACCATACTGCATAAAATTAGACGCAGACAAAAAAAAAATCCTCCTTTTTTTTGCCCTACCACCACCTCTAAAGCAGTATTATTTTAATCTTACTTCAGTGGGGGAAAGAGATGGAGCTATACGTCTTGTAGAGCTTCATATATTTCCCACACCAAAGTAATATTAAAATAATCCTGGTTTAGAAGTGGTGGTTGGCCCCTACGTAAATTATTAAATAATATTGGACACGTATTTTTTAAAAGTCAAAACTCAAATAATTTATTTCAATTAGGCACATACAAGGCACTTTTGAATCAAAAGATTACGGTAATACATGGAGTTGAAATGTGACATGACATCACTCCCCGGTAGATTTTATACTGACTTGTGACGTAGCGAGCCCCCACTCCCCAACTTTAATGCTTTTTATCTACACAATTTTTAAATAATTATGATAAAGAAAAAAGTATGAGTCTAATATTTTTTTATTATCTGACTGGCGGACTAAATAGTTTTTTTTTTTTCCAGACAACATCCCTATTGTAATTTGAAAGTCACATGGGACTTAAACATAACTAGCGAAATGAAGGTGTACAATACAGCTCTGCCTAACCCTCCTAGATTTAAAGGCGTGCTGTTATTTAAGTCACATTTATTACGGTCTGTTACTTAATTTTTTTCTTCTTCATCATCGTGTCGCTGGCACGACTATCTATTTCAAATTTTGTTGTTCCATAACTTTACTCTCTACATGATTCTTTTCGAATTTGTTGAGTCATATGAATCTGAGCATTTATGGGGGCTTCGGAATTTATTTTTCGAATGGCGATAAGTTCTCACTAAATTAATTAATGATGTCTATTCAGAATGATACTGGAAGCGTCTGCCGATAAAAGTATTATGATGAGATGTCGTCCATTGCTTTCGTAAAGCAATGGACATCACTTGGTTATTAAATACTTTGACGACGAATACTTCGACGCTGAATCAGTTTGCAATCATAACATCAAAACGTTTTGACGCCTCTTTCGTGTTCTGGTCGCTAGCGCAACTGCTTAGCGTGAAGTCTACCACCCTAATTGCGTAACAAAGTTTCAATCACAATCCGAGAGTTTTGAAGGATATTTCTAATCTATTGCTTCAGACTTGGCATATGGCATGCCAGTGACCTTGAATGCTTAGCTTACGTGTTCTGTACTGAGCTCACGCAATGCGTCGTCGTGTCGTACGTCCAGCCAGTAATAGGACTCAATTTGACGCATTATTAATTTATTATACATAAAACAAAAGGTATTTTAATAAAACACGTATACTAAAATATCAACAATTAAGTTATCTTTAAAATCGTGAAGGTATCAGAAAAATACGCATGATAGATTTTGCGTGATTCTCAGTTTTTATCCGCGTTAGACATAACTTTACAAATTAATTTCACTATGGAAAAAAACATAATCTAAAATATTCGTTTCAAGTTATTAAGAAAATGCTATAATTCAACATATTTTTTTTCTTAATCATTAAAACTACACGTTTGGACGTGATCTTCAGTATATACATATATTTAATTTAAGTATATTTTATGCTCAGCTCCTTTACATTTATTGTATAACTAATTATGTTTACATTCCGCGTCGTGGGACCCTGGTGATCTGCTATGCAGGTATTCCTAGTGCAGACACCAGTCTCTCACAAACTTTGTCACGTAATTTTTAAGCTTGTTTTAAATAGTTTATCATTGTTTGTGAAGAGAATTTTTTTTTTTTGAATTTGAATTTAAAGTCGGTTATCGTCGCCTTGATGAGGTTTAATATATTCGTCTCGTAAATAACGCAATGAACGTAGCTGACTGTCAAAATGAAAGGAATTGCGATCAGTTGTCATTTTATGTGTGTTACGCAATTACCCCGCGGGTTTCGATTTCTAGGTCGGAGAAAATGTTATTGTAGCTTTCATTAGGAATTTTCCCAGTAGCAGCCCGGGGTCTAGATTTTGCTTGTGCCTGATTGATAAAGTCCGCTCGCGAAGCAGAAAGAATTTCGTACAATGACCCCTCAATACTTATCTCTATCGCTCGCGCACAAATATATTGCCGTCGCGCTCGCGCATTTGAAGGTCCTTCTTCGCGACCGGACTTTAGCAATAGGCTCACCCCCTATTACATGTGGCTTAATGTGGGTGGTGAACCTTTACACCAGTCTGCCCAATCTCTCTTGGAATATAGGTGTAATGTTATGTTACGTTTTGTAGACGTGCAATGCCTAGAACGTTGGCTTTCGGATGTTTGAGTCTAGAATATAAATGTCATATCAATGTATGGTTTTACTGCAGCGCGTCTGAGTGCAACGTTGGCACGCGAACGTTACAATTATCAACGCCATTCTTATACACCTTTTTTTTTTTTTTGAGGATGGGAAATCATCAAATGACTTCTCCCGCTCTGGGCAGAGCGAGAGGGTGTGTCAGACTTTTACTGACTAAAACCCACCCGTGTTCCTTCCGTTGCCTGTGTGCCGGGGCCGCGTTATCCCTTTCGGACAAACCCGCAACCCCAGCAGGCATTGGTCTTTCGACCCCGTCGGTTGGTGCTGACATCTCTTTGAGGCGCGCGTGGAACACAACGCGCCGTCGACACGGGCCTGGTCCTTATCGGACGGCGAGCTGCCCATTGCTCACCGTCCGCAAGCCCGCGCCTACGGTGGCCGGAAGTCGGCTCTCGACTCCCGACGCCCGGGGCGTCTCCTGCGGCGACTAGGGCCGCGAGGGCGTGCAGCTTGCATCTCCCTCGCGCGCTCCGCCTCCTCCTTCGCGAGCATAACTGCTTCGCAGAAGGAGGTGACGGCCTCCCATGCACTCTCGCTCCGAACCATGGCCTGAACCAGGGCCGGACGCGAGAGATCGCCGCCGCCGATCGCCTCCGTGAGGACACGGCGGTGCTCCGCCCAAGCCGGGCAGACCTCCACCGTATGCTCCACCGTGTCCTCCGGGCGATCCACACAGTGGTGACACCCGGGCGTTTCCTCCCGCCTTACGCGGAACAGGAACCTCCCGAAACAACCGTGTCCGGTGACGACCTGCGTCAGGCGGAAGGTGAGGACGCCATGGCGCCTCTCAAGCCACTCCTCAAAGAGGGGACTTATCGCCGCAATTGTGGCGTGCCCAATTCTTATACACCTAAATGCAAATTTTATTAATTTTGCACACGAAATTATAGACTGCAATTATTTAATACAGGCGGCTGTTTCGTTGTTTTCTAAATATGCTTGGATTAGAAGCGAATTCTCTAGATTGCGGAATGCAAAAGATATTCAGATACCAAAATGATATAGCGCAATCCAGCTTATTCTCTGGGCTAGGTGATATGACTTCTACTGAAGGGACAGGCTTTAAATATGAACTTGAGGGAAATGGAGTTCCTAATTCCTCGACGATAGTATAAGTAGGTAGTTTATGTTAGGTTACATGATTGTGTTTGAGGATCGCTTACACTTCACCAAAACCACATCAGTGTTAACGTGTTAGCGATGCCTCTATGTAGTACTATAAAATAGAGTGCTTTCTTGATGAAAAGAAATATGTTCTGTATCTAAAATAAAATGTAGACCTCTATTTTAGTGAGAGACCTGATACTTAGTTAGATATACTATGGATAAGCTTTACTAGTTACTTAATGTAAGCATTAGTCATCTATCTAGACATTTCATTGTGAATGTAGCTAAAACAAAACAGACTTATAGAAACCTTTTTCATCGTCCTTAGGGCGTCACTAACATGTAACTTTGTCCCCTTCAGCGATAAACTTGGAAGCTCACGTGAAGTCGCTGCATATAACACTAGCGTACCACTTTGATGTGGCCGCTTACGATGAACTGAAGAAGCTGGTGGATGATATGCAGCCCTCAGACCACTCTAGCTGGGAGTTGAGGCTCTATTCCAGGGATCCACGGTTTGCTAATCATCAGGTGAATACTTGTAACAATTAATTTGATTTGGGTGATGGTTATTCTTTCTTAGTTTATCTTTATCATTTATGTCTTTTTCTTATGTATAGTTTAGATTAAAAAGTATACTTAGTAGGAAATTAAAAGTAAAATTTTCAAAAAAATGAACTTTGAGTTATTTTCTAGCTAGATTCTCGGTTTAGGATAAATTATTTGTATTTATGTTTTTTGTTGACAAATTGATAGGAGTGTAGAGAGTTGTTTGTTGATAGTACCACATGAGTTAAGATTTCTTCAGATACTCTGTGATAATACGGTCATCAACGAAATAGTGTTGAAAATATTCGATAGGATTTCATGTAATAGTCAAAAGTTTTGTTTTTATGGTACATGTTTCAAAATCTGCTCCGATTTATTCAATACTATTGTGAAGTCTCATTCATATCTCACTTTCATTACTGACTGCACCTGATTATGAGCGTGGGAACCATGTCACCCTAGTGCGTAATTGCTATGACTTCTTTGTCAGGAGTCAAGTTACATTTATAACCATATCTAAGCTCTCTCTTAAGACTGATAAACTGATAAGCAATGAGATAGTAATACTCTTGTAATAGGTTATTATTGTCAATTACATAGATAAAGCTTTATAATAGGTACTTATCTACTATAAATTGTAACAGTGAATAAATTTTCACGCCCTTACGACCTAGGCCAAATATTTTTTGATATTCGTATAGTTCATGACAAGAGGTACTATAGAGAATAGGACCAAAAAATTCGACTAATTAACAAGTTATGCAACAACGCGAAATTTCGCGGGTGGTGTGCGATAATGTAGTAATTATAATATTGTCCTCAGGTACACAAAGTAACTCAAGGTTACGCACCGAAAGCTAGTGACGAACTTGAACTGGTGCTCGGAGACTATATTTATATCGAGGATAAGGAATTTGATAGCTCGCCCGATGGGTGGGTACACGGGACTTCCTGGCTCACAGGTATGGCTTCAACTGTTGAATAACCCATTTTTCAACACAAAGACACCCAGTTTTTTATATTACCATTCATCTATATACAGTATTGACCTTTATTTGTATTCACGAAAATATTTGAACTTTAGATATAATATTGTCTTTTGTGCCTGCGAAATCTAGCAAATATTGGCATGCATATTGTAACTGTGTCGCCTAGTTATATATGCGGCAAGGTACGCATTCGGTTCGGTTATCAATAGCTGACGCATTACACATAAATAGCACTCTAATTGGTAACGCTCGGAATAACGCGCTGACGAAGTTATATCAAATTTTAAGTTCTATATTAACCGTTTTTCATCGTGTATACGCCTAACAGTTGGTTCTTTGTATATTCGCCCTAAAATATGCTGAAATAGACTTACCTTGATAGCGGCAGCCAATCGGGGCTTAGTTGTATATCTGCTGTCAGCTGTTTTCATACAACGATTGCGATTATTTCGTGCTCTTTCTGTGATAAATTGGACTTTAGCTCTCATGCACTCGCATGATTCGTTGATTCGACTCGGATATCGAGCTTGACGTGAATTAAATCTAAGTATTACAGTGACTTGCGGTATCGTTGATCACGTGACGTTAACGATGACGAAGATAATCAAGACTTTAGGATTGTTGAACTTGAAAATTGGAGGTTAGTGTAGTGTTGTGTAATGTAAAATTAAACCTTGTGTGTCGTCAGTGAACGTTTATTTTGCATTGGGTTACTGAGCACCTAATTAGATTGGTTTACGTTGACTCTCATGTAGACTTGTAGATTAAAGATGGTAATCTTTCCTAAAGACAGTGATAGGTCTTTGGTACCTACTTTTTATATACTTTCGATATTATGATTATGTCTGCGTCATATACAAATATTGCTTGCTATCTATGTAATAGGGATAGGACAGATAAGATTATCTGTTAAGTACCTATGATAGATATCGTTATGAATCAAATATCACGATAAAAGGACCAACTACTATCTAAAATCGATACACTTGTCAGACATCTACCTGCCGGTCGGTTGTTGCTTTTTTTTGCAATAAAATAAACAACATACTGTAATTATTTACAATTTATTTTAAAGTTATTAGCTCTTTTCATTTCAATATTACAAGTCATTTATCACTCACACTGACTCATGAAATGTGTTAAGTATTAAATAAAGTTGTGTTTTCTATACTTATACTTATTTACTTATAAATATTATGTTTGTAAGTTTGTATGTAGGGGTAATCTGGAAACACCAGTGTAACATCGCGGTAGGTACGACCCTAGCCGAGCGATCACGCTACGACCCTTGAAGCCGAGCGAACCTTCGTCACGCGTACGAAATCGCGGGCAGAAGCTATTGAAGCTAGTCCATAATAAAAACAATAATATTTATCATGTTATACATCCTCCCCGACCCTTGCTCGCAGATGCGCCAGCCCGCGTCGACGCTGAGCCTGTAGTCTTAAATTCCCCTATTAATAATAATTTATCATTGATCCAGCCTGTCCCTTCTTGCTGTCCTCCCGCCAGCGACGCCCTAAGCCGAGGTCCGTACCCCACAGGGGGTGCCCTTAGCGAGCGTTCGCTTAGTATTAATTTAGTATAGTTTATGCCCCTGGCTGGAGGATTTAAGTGTAGAAGCTTAAGGCAGCCACAGGAAAGCCCGGTTAAGCAGCTACGACCCCTTAGGTGGTCACCTGCGAGATGCCCGAGTTAAAAAAAAAAAAAACAAAAACATGTTATACAAATACATTCATTTATCTACGTGGATAGTTGATAAAATAGGTTATAACATTACCGGCCTTTTTGGCATCACACACTGTGTTAACAAAATCTGAGCTAAGAGTCGTGACGTCACTCGGTGCTCTCTTCAAATGTTTTTCATTATTTTGTTGTAGGAGTCAGTGGGTATTTGCCGGCCGTGTTCACACGACGCACCGCTGAGTCCGACGCTTGGACACTGCACCGCGCTATTTCACTTGGGAACAATAACAGTAAGTACATACATAATATCTTCTTCTCACATAAGTAAACATATGTTATTACTATGACATAATAAATTGTAAGTAATAATAAATAATAGTGACGTATTATCTATTTTAATATCTTAAAGTAAATAGTATAAACTGAAGTCGTTTCTTTGCGTTTCTTTGCGTAATCTGCTTGATTAATCTGATGCATTTTGATGAGATTTTCACTATTATTTAGAGAATTTGTTGAGGAATGATTAGAACTAGGAGATATACACATTGATAGGCACTAGAGCGAGCTGGGGTGTGATAATGTTCCCACAGCTGGGACAAAGGCCTTCTCTCAATGGGAGGGAGTCTCGTGAATCTAATAATAATAGTGTTCAATAAAAACCTGGGTCCACTTATTATCGTTGAAGCCCGATTTCCTGCATATACACGTGTTGTTTGTATCATTATTATTACTTACTAAATTTGTTTTCATCAATCTTGCGTCATTTAGTTATATTTATTCATTGCCACGTGATTATATTTATATCGTGAAAGTGATATTGATAAAATTTGGACTCTGTGCTGAGCAAAATAAAGTTTGTTTGGTAAAACTATCTAATTCGGGGTAAGGTTAATGCACCCCAGTTTTTGTGTCTAGGATTTTTTGTGACCCTGTTTGGTTGGTTCTTTGTTAGAATTGTAACTTTGTGTTCTCGGTGTGGTTACTATAAGATAAGTTGAATTTTGGAAGGTTTTAGTGCATTTCCTTACCAGTAATATTTAAAATCCGAAAGTGTGAGTTTGTATTCTAAACATTTTTATTTTTTTAAATAATAGGTATGCATTATAGGTTTGTTGACTTATCAAAGCAACGAACTGCACGAAGGAAATCGAGTCATACATTGATTATCGAATAGTTGGTAATAAATGTATGCATTTAATGCTATCCAATGATATTATTGTATTGTTTGTAGTTTTGTATTTAAACTGTGGAAATATGAATACACTTTTAACAGACTTTCAAAAAGGATGAGCGAGGAGGTTCTATGGTAGCGTACGTTTTTATTTTTATATGATTGTCCACCGATTTCTCCGTCAATTGGGGACTGATTTTGAAAATTATTTTTTGGTTGAAAGGGTGGTCAAACAAAAAAGAACCAAGGTGGTCTCATAGAAATTTTATTAACTTTGCTGGGATAGTTTTTGAGTTAGCTTCAATAATACGTATTTTTCCCACTTAGTCGTGGATGATATGATGATATATTATGTTCCTGTCACTGTTTTTTATATAGCAGTGGTTTGTGTGGGGTACGTACCACAACTAAAAAGTGAAAAAAAAAAATACAACACACCAAAAAAAAAAACACTATTTTCAATAATAACCTAAATTCAAAACCAACGACACTGACTTCCGAAAATAAAGTTATATCCTGCTTGGGATGGCAATATGCTCGCACCCTACTAGATATAAGAATTAAAGCCACCACGCCAGTGTTTCTTAGGCCTGCTTCTGTGACGATGCCTGTTTTAAGGCAAAATGTCTTGAATTCCTGATGCATCCGAAATATGACCTGCCCAATTCTACTTAAGTCTTGCAAACTAATCGCTGCACTACTCTCCTACTTCACACAAGTTTAATAGAAGATATATATGTATCACATTGTATATTATGTTTCTGGTATAGTCTAGATATATGCGCACACTAAATTTGGTTGCCAACGAGATCTTTTCTCATGTTCACTGAGCGAGTTCGCAAGGCTAACGTGTTATGTTTTTAATTTGTAAATCTATTTGATATTTTATGTTGTAAATTATTTGATTAACTGTTAATTAACTACACTACCGAATTCGGACACTGTAATGATAGCGTATGTCTGTAATAAATAAATGTACAGGATGTCAGGGACATCGACGCGACAACTGGTATTGGATGGATATAGATACCTGGATTCAGTACATGAATCTGAACGCCCGGCGTTGAAATTTTTCGCAAATTCTTAAAAAAAAAATCTGCTGTTCTATACTTTTTGACCGCGTAGGTATTGCATTTTTCTATGAAACAGCAGAGTTCTTTTTTAATAACCGACGAAAAATTTCAACGCACTGGTTCATATTCATGTACTGAATGATTTACAGTTTACATTTTTTACAGTTTTTGCGTCAATGTCCCTGCCACCCTGTATATAAAATAAAATATCCAAGGGCTTGTAAATAAAGAAAACAATACGTACTTACATCGAAGCAAACGTTGACACTTCGTCGTACCTACCCTTAAGCAGTTATACAGTTGCACGCACTCAACTTATCAAGTACTGGTATTGACTGTACTCCCAAGCAGGGGCGGACTAGCAGTCTCGGCCATCGTACGCCTCTTTTGTAGCGTAAAAAATATTATTTATTTATTTAAACTCTCGCACACAATAAAGTACAAAGGCGAGATTAATGCCTAAGGCATTCTCTACCAGTCAACCAAGGGTGGTGAAGAGATAAGGTGGTAGGTGCTCCGAATTAGAGGAAATAATAATAATAAAAAATATTAAAAAGACAACAATGAATTATACATAAAATAGGTACACAAGAACATATATAGTTTATAAACTTAAGATACACGTACAAAAAACAAACGTGGTGTATTTAACAAAAAAAAATACAAATATTGCGTTCGATTTAACCAAAAAATATTTATTTCTTCGTTTAGAAGTTTTATATTTTTTCATTTATTTAATTAGCCGTCATCGCTCTTTTATTTACTGAGCTGAGATATTGCCAGCCGAAGGTGCAGTTTGGACCCGCCTAATATCTAAACGCCCTAGGCCGGGGCCTGTTCGGCGTTATGGAAAGTGCGCCTCTGCTCCCAAGATGAAATATTAGTTCAATGTCTCCAATTACTGATAATAAAGAAATTATTTAACAAACATGTACTGTATTTACAACATTTCTCGTCGTTATAAAGATCAGTACGGACGCGGCACAATGAGAGAAGGGTCCCAGTGTTCTCGCGTTTTCGCGATTTTCTTAATTTTTTTCTATGTTACAGGTATAGACACTAAGTCGGAATCGGATTCAAATACCGACGGAGAAATGGCTTCAAATTTCCCCCACGAAGATGCAGCGCAGCTCGCTCATGAAAAATCTGAGGAGACGTATAAAGAATGGAACAAGTACTGGACTGCAGTGCAGTTGGATAAGAGTGACAGTATCCTAAACATAACCCAGGGTAAGACTACTTCTTAAGTACTTTTTAAATTGTGTGACTCGTTGGGCACAACTGGACGGCACGTAAATTTCGATGGCGACGTCGTCGTCTCTCGTGGTCCTTAGTTCCTCTAAATGTCAGGTGTTTAGACATATATTTGGGACTAGGTTCCGCCAGCGGCTACGCCCGCGTGATATCTTATAGCTATGTTATAAATTATAGTCTATGTTACTTAGTGATAATATAGCATTCTACTGGTGAAAGAATTTATCAGTCGGTCCAGTAGTTTTTGAGTTTATTCATTACAAAAAAACATACGAAAATACGAATCTTTTATCTTTTGTTAGTGTAGATTATGTATAGATTTTAGAACGGACTACATTGACAAAAAAACCCAGCTTCAGCAAAAAAGTCAGGTAAAAAGCTATAAACTAGACATCACAGACAGACAAATTCAAAACCCGGAGTCACATGTGTGGCCATAAATCAAACAGATTACGTGTAACTCCGAATTTTTCATTAATGTGACGTCACATATCCCACAACCAGCGTGCAGCGGACGATCAAGACGCTTCCAACGATACCTCAAATTATGATGAGAACTTTAGAAGTTATGAGGGAACAGATGAACATACATACATACACACCGGTCAAAATCATAACCCTCCATTTTGCTTCGCCGTAGTCGGGTAAAAATTGAGAAGAATACCGTGAAAGGGAAGAGGCGTATGTCTTCGTCTACTGCTGGCAATGGGGTGCTGGACGTAGATAATGCTATTAAGCAGGGCCTAAGGGTCAATTACACAATGAAAATCGCAACCGTCGAGAGACGAGAACGTAGGCACAGTCACCACCATAATCATACCTTTCAGTTACGCAAAATTCAAAAGCGTTTTTTCGTGAAATAAAAATTGTAATAAGAAAAAAAAAACCTTTTTCATATTAGTATGGTTTCGGCAATACTATGTTCGTAATACCATAACATATCTATCAATACTTTAGGGGAAAATCGCTTTTGAATCTTGCATAAATACATTAAATTCTGGCTGACTGCGTTCCTGGGACCTTTTTTTTTTTTTTTTTTTTTTTTTTTTTTTTTTTTTTTTTTTTTTTTTTTTTTTTGAGGGTGGGAAATCATCAAATGACTTCTCCCGCTCTGGGCAGAGCGAGAGGGTGTGTCAGACTTTTACTGACTAAAACCCACCCGTGTTCCTTCCGTTGCCTGTGTGCCGGGGCCGCGTTATCCCTTTCGGACAAACCCGCAACCCCAGGCGTTCCTGGGACCTGTCGGTTGGATACGATTAGATACAACTAATAAAGTTTAAATTCGTAAAACACGTATGCTTTTGTACTTAGCGTTTGCAGTAATTTTACCTCTGATTTTGCGTCACAGTGATCTTTATTTTCGTTGCTATAAAGCTGCTTTTAGTTATATACAGTCCCGTATGTAACTGACAGGTTTCAGGAACGTATTCTCTCGTTGCCGCAGGAGAACGGAGATTACCCTTACTTACATTGAATGTACTATCACGGACAAGCATATCTGGTGACCGTAAGGACTATTCCTGCTTGCAGAGCTCGGCCGCTATACGCTTACCTACAAAAAAAAAGGGGCGATAAACAGGTGGTCATCGTGTACACGGGATTTTGTTTTCAAACTGGTTAGATATGCGTGACCGCGATGTACCATCGAAGAATTTCATATCTAAGCAATTTGAAAGCAAAATCCCGTGAACGCGATTACCACATCTGTTACCACCCCGGTTCTATGGCGGCCGAGCACTGCAAGCAGAAATAGTCCTTACGGTGCATAGATATGAACTTCTTCGATGGTACATGTGAGAATACGACTTTTTATCGTATGCATGCCGTATGATGCATGCTAATATTGCGCGGCAATTGTCCCTTTTCAACATACAAAATGTCTTACGTACTGTTATGATGCTCCCACAAAATGTTAACAAACATTTTCTATCAGTAGAAGAGTACTAGAATCTAGTACTTTCAAAAACTATGTTAGAAAATCAGCATTATACTCGTATTGGTAGATACCTACTGTTTACACGAGTCAACTTTTTTCCGGTCCTTTCATTAATCGCCTAATCAAGACTACAATAAACCGAATCTAACTTAGTCAGATGTACTAATGATTCTAATGATTATATTTCTATAAATACAAATTTGAATTTAAAATATGTATTTATAGAAATATAATCATTACGTATAGAATCATTAATCATCTTATTAAGTAAGATTCGGTTCATTGAATAAGAGCTCTTCGTGTAAGTGAATGATCTTTTATTTAAAACTGCGGTTTTTCCGTATCATTTGTGAATGAATTAATGAATAAATGAATTAAATGCAGCGACCCCACGTGGTTAACAGGGCCGTCTTAATATATTTGGCGCCGGGGTGCGAAAATCAGCCTGCGCCCCCTTGCCAAAGAAAAAAACTTGACTTTTGTGTTCCATTTTTTTATTTAATAGCTACTCTACAATAAAATTTGGTACATTTTCAAGCATCGAATTAAATTCAAGGCAAACTTTTTTATGATATCTAAATAGTAGGTACTTATGCCAAACGTTACGGTCACTTACACGGCTATCGCAAAATTAATGGTAATTGTAACACAATACAAATAAAATTAAAGGAACCGTTACACTTTTTATGCATGCATGAATTCACGATAGTATTCAATCATTATGTTATGCTACTAATAGGATTTGGATGAAGCAGTTCATAACCTGGATTAACACATGGATACATTTTATCCCCGTAGTATAATAATAATGTGATTTAAGTACCGTCTATTATTTAAAAATTTGGTTGTTATGTAAAATGTCCTTTATCTCCGTTTTGTATCCGACATATCGTTTCTATTTTGATTAAGAGCGTTTATTCTGAAACTGGGCAACGTCGCAAATAAATGTCAAATATTTCACTGTTTTGATTAATTTGGCAATATTACTGTGTGGAAATAAAAAATGTGGCTAACTAGCGAACTAGAATATTGATTATGAAATGCAATAATTAATATCGTAACACCGAATGTTAAGTTTTAGATGTAAAAAATCTATTTGGAAACTTTCCAAATGCGTTTTTTTGCACCTATAATGGGTACAACATCAAATTCAATGTTATAATTGCAATTCATTATTAATATTCTAGTTCTCTAGTTAGCCACATTTCTTATTTCTATTCAGTAATATTGCTATATGAATCAAAACAGGTAAATATTTGACAGTTATTTGCGAGGTTGCTATTTTTAGGATAAACCCTCTTAAGTTTACCTACTTTTGATTTTGTTTTGTTGGTTAATTTCTTGTAGATATAAAAATATTATTTCATAATTTTGAGTTAATTTCTTTCGAAGTCGGTTTAATTTGTTTAATTACTTTTTTATTGTTGACACAATTTGTGTTGGTAATGATAGATGCTCGCTTCAAGCGGGCGGCGATATGTCAAAAAGCGGGTAGCGCGTGTCAAAGGGCGGTTGTAGCCACAATCTCTTTGAATTTGCCACGTGTGTTTGTTGGAAATTTAATTCTTGTTGTAATAAGATTAAAACTGGCTTGCACAATGCAAGTCGTAAGACGAATGTGCCGAAAGCTGCAGAAGGCGTATTTTTGTAAACAATATTGCTGCCTATATATTTTTTTTTTTTTTTTAATTGGGAATACGTATGGTATGTGTAGGTAGATAAGGCGATCGGCTTGCGCCCCCTAAGACCCTGCGCTCGGGTGCTACGCACCCCTTGCACCCCCTTGGTAAAGACCCACCCTCGTGGTTAAACCAGACTCAATGAACCCCAAGATTCGCACTAGTCCCTGGAGCCTCATGGTTTATGGGGCTACAGGGGCCATTGCATATCAAGAAGTAGACCGGGGGGCGCGTTATTTGAGATATTTATTTTTAATTGTGCCCAATGATGGTATTTTGATCGACGTTCTTGTTTTTCAGGTATTCCAATCGACTGGAAAGCTAATGGGAATAATCCAGAGAGTGAAGCAGATGTGAGTAACCTTTCTTTTATTTTTCTTCTCTGTTTCTCTTCTCCACAGTATGATTTATGATTACTCCTAAGTATATCGTACCCTCGATACATAATTCCTATCAAAATTCATACGAACGAACAAT
This sequence comes from Agrochola lota, assembly GCA_947364205.1. Lineage (NCBI taxonomy): Eukaryota > Metazoa > Arthropoda > Insecta > Lepidoptera > Noctuidae > Agrochola > Agrochola lota. The sequence goes on along the minus strand of OX376235.1, from coordinate 8,475,994 downwards.
GACGAACTTTAATTTTTTCACATTTCCAAAATGAATGAAATTGTGAAAAGATGACCTTCATTTACCCATCGCGCCATGCACGTCGTCGACTCGATGAGTTTTGTTAATAAAAGGTTTTCCATCGTTCTGCCCCCTTTCGGTTACCAGTCACTAATCACACCCTTCGATAAACCGGTACTAAGGAACAATAAATACATTTTATGTGCCTATAGGTGAGCTTTGTAGGGCCACCCGTTATAGAACCCCCCCTATACTATACGTATTTAGGTCGAAGTTTTACAAACATTGTATAAAGAGTAACAAAACTGGTTCATGAATGTAGCTTTTGTCTTCCTAGCAGACAAACTTACCAGGTGGTCAGTCCTCACTGAAAATCCGTTTTTAATATTAAAATATCTAGAGTTGTCGTGCGAATTGGGACATGCCTGTGTCCAGCCGTCGACTGTGATAGGCTAAGTTGATTGATTCAAATATCATTGATCTCATCGTATGACTCAAACGCAGCCTAATTGCTTTGATCTTGAAAGTTCAATAACGTTCAAGTTCATTGTACCGTATGTTATATAATAATTGAACTCTTCTCCTCGACTAACGTTCTGATGAACGTAATAGGTACCTATAAACTTTTAAAATAAGATGTATTGCAACAGCTATTACGAAAAGTGTCCGGTATCTTTTTGGAACACAAGACTAAGTGAAAGGAGAGTAAAAATATTAACTTCCTGATTCTATCTATGGTCATTTCATGTTTTGTCACTATAGATTCTCTTCCGAATCCACTTGTTATGTATGGTTCATATTAACTTATTATTATCAATGTAAAGATGTAAGTAAAATAAGTGTTCCGTTTACCAATTTTGCCAAGGAACACCAAAAAAGGCTTAACTGATTATTTTTGGACGAATCATGCAACATCATCATAAAAATTGATGTGTGACACCTGCCACGTGTCCTGGTGATTGGTAAAGACATATCGGTTATGACTAGACATCGGATTATAAGCATTTGCATGTTTGTGTATGAAAATGCTTAAAACACTATTTTTATAGCGTTATTGCATATTTTAGTGCTTATTCAAGTTATTGAAAGAACAAAGAACGTTAGTTAACGCATTTATCAACAGTAGGTACAGTACGACACAACTTACATTTTAAAATTTGCATTAATTCATTTCAATTTTAAGAATATATTTCGTTATATGACTTCACAAGTTATTGCGTTTGCGTAAAGATCATTTTCACCTAAAGCAGTAATAAAGATTGGTGATTTTGAAGGTGCACTCAGCTTGGATGGTGATCGGTTTTACGAATTTTGTCGATGTCACATCTAAGTTGTACTGTACCGGCCAAACTCTGCCTGAAAATGTTTTTGCAGAAATGGAAACACCAATTGGCTAAATTTCAAGTTCTGTCCAGTAACGCTAGTTGACGTAGTGAGGTTTTTTTCAGCCTACAAATTAATAATAAGTGATAAAAGTAACAAGTTTATTTGAATGCCTCGTGAACATGATTTGACCATTATTTCAATATTGATAAGGTTGTGATTGCTATGCGGTTGATTTCTAAGCATAATCATTGTTTTATTAGATAGATAGATAGATAGATATATCCTTTATTTGGTACACACAAAAGACATAGCAAACATACGATAACACGATTAAATAATAACTAAATAAAAGAATATGCTACAAGGTGCCAATATACAAAAAAAAAAGAAACAAGAAAATATGTATTGTGATGACACTATTGGCTAAGACACTTTAAGAGGGTTTATCCTAAAAGTTGGCAACGTCGCTAATAACTATCAAATATTTACCTGTTTTGATTCATATAGCAATATTACTGAATAGAAATAAGAAATGTGGCTAACTAGAGAACTAGAATATTAATAATGAATTGCAATCAAAATATTGAATTTGATGTTGTACCCATTTTAGGTGTAAAAAACGCATTTGGAAAGTTTCAAAGGTGTGCAACACCCATCACGAAGCAGTCGTCTACGCATTCTGTACATCAAACTAAGCGATTCCCATCAATTATTTTTGCACAACTTACATAAGTTGTGCAAAAATAATTGCTGGGAATCGACTTTTATTTTTGGTGTGAAAATTTGTTGTAGTGCGCAATGCAATGCACGTAAAGCATTGTGGTTAAATGTAGGTGTATGCAACGGTACTGGGATCCTGGGCGTATTTAAGTTAAGCTTTAACATCTAAAATTTGTTTTAGTAAAAAAAACATGTGTGCGATTCACACGTGGTAGAGGTGAAACCTTAAAAAAAATGCCTTTTCTCAAGCTTAGTACTACGCATGCGCGCACAAACACGTATTAACAATCGTACAACGCTGAGGCCCAAGCAAACTCCCACTATGCCTTGGTAAACACGAGTGGAAGGGGTACGAAGCAGAGCACAAAGAGAACCACGAATATAAGAAACACTGTATAATGCTTCCTCTCATTTTCTCCCACGTTAAATCTTATTAATTTATGTGTCTCTTTTTACTGTTGCTTTTTCGTTTCATCGACTTTCAAATCACAACGATGCTAAAGAAGTTTTCACTTCAAAAAGTAAAAATATCTTGTAACTTTGACCTTCAATATCTCCGTACTGTACGACACAACTTAGACGTAGCATAAATTTGAAAATTTGCATTCATTCATTTAAATTTTACGCATATATTTGGTTATATGACTGTACAAGTTATTGCGTTTGAGTATAGATCATTTTCACCTGAAGCGTAATAAAGATTGGTGATTTTGAAGGCGCACTCAGTTCGGATAGTGATCGGTTTTACGAAGTTTGCCGATGCTACATCTAAGTATATCGTATTGTAACCAGGTATGGTCTAGTACACAAATATTATCACAATGGTGGGAAGAACAAGTGAATCTCAGCATTGTTAAGAATATTTTTACAAGCAGTATGTCGTCAAAGAAATGGCTCAAATCAAAATACTTAATGAAAATGAGAAATGCACTGGGAAAAGTTAACTAAAATGTTTATAAGCAATTGTCCGAGAATGCTTCCTTATTATTATACAAACTGGACACTAGTTTATACTTCATTCAGATGTCACAATGACTTGAATGATACATACAAAAACTGTCAGACGACATTTTTATTATATTTTTTTTTTTTTTTTATTCCACGGATAAAAGATATCTGACTCTGATAAAACGAGCCCATAGACCCCGCTTCCACCACAGCGAAAAGAAGAGGTGTCATGTGACCATCGTGAGCAACCAATAGGTTATTGTATACAGCTTGGCGAGGTGCCCAAGTCAAAGTTTACGAATATACAAAACGACCCGCATATCTTGGGAGCTATTATTTATGATTAAACATATCTATTTCAGACTAAATCGGTAAGCGACAAGCATCGTCGCTGGATATTCGCGATGCGTCACGGTGAGAGAGTAGACCTCACTTACGGACAGTGGGTTCCATTCTGTTTTGATGAAAATGGCACCTACGTCAGGAAGGATCTAAACCTGCCTTTAAAGTTGGGTGAGAGGTACGTATTTTTTTAATATAAATGCAGTTATGATGAGAAAATCATAAAACTCATTTCTATTGAGGAATATACTTAGGGCTAATTCGACCAAATGTTGACACCTACCTAGTTTAGGTCTTACTCAACCATTTTGAATTTTAGAAAGTTTTTCCATATAAAAATGTCAGACGTCATAAAATTGAATAGAAACTAATCAATCTTCACACGGCGATATTTTTGTGACTGGCGTGACTATCGCGATTCTCCCGCCCGTGGAGATGGCGCCTATGGCTATCCTTTAGCTAGGAGTAGGTTCACATCTGCCAGCAGTTTGAATGTCTTGCCAAAGGAAAAAACACCGTATTATTTCGCCAATAATTGTCTGACAGAAATATTCATTGATGTCCACAAATCCACACGTGGAAATAGTGTTTCTTAAGTTCTGAGTTGAGCTGCATTACTGACAAATGCGTTGCAATGCCTGGACAGGTCCACTCAATCTGTGTGGTTCTGTCCTCAAAAGACCATTTCAGACACCAATCTACATGGTTTTCACATGATTTTGACCAAGATTATGTCTGGACTTTAAAATACCTACCTCTAAGTTTGTTTCGGCCTTTCTTCTCAGAGTAGTCAGATAGGAAACGCCGAACTCATCTAGTTTTTAAAATATGATTGACGTGTAAAATTGGTTGTACAAACCGATTCACAGAAATAAAATCATTTATCATTTAATGGATTCACGTTCAGTGCAACAAGTTGTATCGTGTCTGAAGATTGGAATTTGATTGATACACAGTCGTGATTTTGATAAAGAAATAATGAAACTGTCATCATGCGTCGTCTTTTTCACTATCTTCACTAAGTATGTTCAATGATAGCTCAGGTTTCTAATTTCTCATGTTTATGAATCACGAGACGGGAAACCAGAGTCACGTAATGAATTAAATTCTCATGGTATCAATAATAAATGCAAAGCGGTATAAACGCGCGTAGGATTATGATAATAATTATATCATTGTTTTGTTAGGGTTCCGTACCCGAAGGATGCCAAACGGAACCCTATTACTAAGCCTCCGCTGTCGGTCCGTCCGTCTGTCTGTAAGGCTATATTTCATGAACCGTAATAGGTAGACAGTTGAAATGTTCACAATAGTGTATTTCTAATGCAGCTATAAGTAACAATAAATTATAATCCAAATATGATCCATCAAGTAAAGCTACGCTTGCCGGGATTGGTCCATGGATGGGTGACCATCTTTACATAACGAGACTCCTCCATGCCTCGGAAAGCACGTTAAGCTGTTGGTCTCGGCTGTTATTCGTGGATCTTTGACAGTCGTCCCGAAAATCTGACAACCAATCTTACCAAGGAGTATCGTATCCCCAGTTACTGCGCTGTCGAGATCAGACAGCCAGTCGCTCCATGTAAAATAGCGGTATTCAGCAGCATGAGACTGGAAACCGACCCCAAAATAGTTGGGAAAAGGCTAGGCAGATTGAATAAAAATAAAGTAAAAATTAAAGGATAAAATATTGTACGGTGTGTGAGTCTGACTCGCAATTGCCCGGTTTTTCTTTTTCAAAGCTACCCAGCAAAGAATGGAGTACATTATGTTGATAAATCAGTATGAATCATGAGCATTCATCAATTTACAGGGCTGGTGGCAAAGACTCTTACACAAAAGACACGCCCCTGACGCGAGTCGGTCGTCTTCAGGCGCAGTTGGTAGGAGAAGGACTGCGATTGGCCGGAATTAACGTAACGCACGTGTACGCGTCAGCCGCACTGCGGTGCGTTGAAACTGCGCATGCATTCCTTGAGGGTAAGGTGATAATTTTGTTTTGTGTTTTGTTACAGTGAGGTTAGGTTCAAATTGTTTTGTTACGCGGTTTCATGCATCAATGGAATTGCAATATTTAATTCGGCAGAAATATATTTTGATGAATAGTTATTTGAATAGATATTATTCTGGATGCTGTAACCTACATTAAACTAGGCTAAATCTGTCTAAATTGGATGCTATGCTTTATCAGGAGTAGTTCATTCAATCATTAATTATCAAAACATAATACATTCAATTCTGGTAGATCCAAAGTGCATTATCATTATTTATTTACAAATAGTTGAAGTTATCAGTAAAATAGTCTAAATACTTCCACGTCAGTAATCAATGATGCAATATTTTACTTTTATCGATGTTTATAATTATTATTTACTATTAATAATAATATAACTGTTTGAACGATTACAGGATTACAAGCAGACCCGTCAGTGAAGATAAGAGTGGATCCAGGTCTGTTTGAGTACAAGATGTGGCATTTAGCGAAGGGAATGGCGCCTTTCATGACACCCGTAGAACTTTACAAGGCAGGATTAAATGTTGATCTGAAGTAAGTAATAAAAGTAAACATACTGGTTATCACTTGCAATTATGAGTCCATACTACCTCAGCTCAAATTCGCTCTTCATCTCGCTCGCACACTGCTGCTCGCGGATTGAGTGAGAGCGAGACTGAGCGGCGGTGAGAAGGCTCTAAGGCGCCGATAGTTTAGGTAATTTCTTTTTACGATGAAAATAAAGATAATTAAAGAAAAAAGAAAAACATGGTATCTGCTTTATCGTTCAGTTAATATACAAAGTTCCATGATCTAATTTGAAGTATTTTTTGAATACCAGCGGTTTATTGTTCGGTTTGCAGGTAACTTCTGAAGGTTTTTTTGTCGAGAAAATTTTATGGTATCGTGTTTTCGTCAAACATAGTACTTAACATTAATCTTCAACTTTACCATATACATGCTTCTTTCAAAATTAATGCTGCATTATTTTCGCGTTAAGGAGGATCATGCTAAGCAAGATTGAGGTGTTATAGATTCTTTAAAGTAGGAAACTGGTTTATTATCATAATAATAGAACAGCTTGACCCCGCTTTCTATTTAAAAGCAATCGTCGCGCGAATACACGATTGTTCGAATTTTTTTTCGGTCAACCTGAACTCGTGGTTGTGCCGACAGAGGGCGGTTCCGGTTTTCCGAACAAAAAGTCACATAATGAACGCGACTGATTACGTATTCGCGCGTTTACATAGAGTTCTAATTAGAGTTATTTTCGCACGATTTTGGCACTTTGCCGATCTTAAAAACAAAGATCAAGACCAGTTTTCCGAAGGAAATTTCATCTGTATATCTCACTTACTTCCATTTTGTATATACGCCTTTGAGGCCCAGTAAATTTTCGACCATAATTAAAATTGAAATGCTTATATGTAGTAGACTAGTTTCACGATTAACTTTCGTCAGATTTTTTGCAATTTCCAGGTCAGTATCATGTTGTTTGTTGATTAAAATATGATTCGCAACAGTAACAAATATGGCTTTACAGAATTATAATCATTAAAATCAGCAATACAACTCTTTAAGTTAGAATTTCACGATTCCATGAAAGGGTAATATGAACTTGTAGTTGTATTCATCATTTTTATGATTACAATTCTATAAATAAATATTTGATACGGCCGCGAATCATATTTAGACCAACATACAACCTGATCCTGACCTGCAAATTGCAAAAAACGTAAGATTTTTTATTTATTTCGCGGGCAACCCTGCCGCAAACCGACCAAAAAAATCGAATTTAACGTTAACAACCTCAGAAATATTTTTTATATTTTAGTTACAAGCCGTACGTTGAAGTTGAGATCAACAGCCCTGAAACATTAGAAGACTATTACAAGCGAGGAGAGAAAGTCATACATTCTGCTGTGAAGGACACGGAAAAGGATGGTACGTAAAACAATGAAAACGTTTTTACAAAAAAAAAGCAAAAAACAACTTGTGTCTTTGGTTTTGTATTTTCGTTTTTTTTCCTCCTGCTCTGATATTAAAGTTGTTTTTCACTTTGAAGTGTTTTTTTTGGAAGTCTGTTGTAATTTTTTTTTGGAAAACTTTTTTGTTTTTTACTTTTTGGTAGGGGTAGTTAACCCCAAACAAATTCGAATACAGTCACAGGAAGTTATTATAACATCATCCACATAGACTAAGTGGGAAAAATCCAAGGCACATAAATATAATACCTTTTCAAACCAAAAAAGGTTTTTCCAATTCGGTGGAGCCCTCTTCAAGTAATCGGGGAAAATCCATTAAAAAAAAAGATTCCGGCGAACTGAGAACCTCCTCCTTTTTTGAACTCGGTTTAAAATATAACAAAACGACATTGGTTGATTTATGACAGTACAAAATATGATTGTACTAATTTCACAAGCAAGTGATTTCAGAAGCTTTTCACGGTGGCGAGTTCTGCAGTCACATTACTTGTAATTTCAAAGCCTTGGGACCAAGAATTATAAAAAAAAAAGACTGATTTTATTTCATGTGTGAATCGAATCGAAGCTCGCGTAAAGTATAGCGTAGAAACAAATTCAACATAATAGCCGTTGCGACGATCGGCCTTAATTTACAATTAATTGTTCTTTCGCAGGCGGCAACGTAATATTCATCGGGCACGCCGGAACACTAGACATAATGGCGATCGCTCTCAAGCGCCTCAGCGAGGTTTTGGAAGAGTACCCACCGTACCAAATACACAACAATCTCCTCAGGGTACCATACTGTGCCCTCGGAGCAGTTCGGGACAACCCGTGGCAGGTCGTGTGCCCACCCTGCCCTCCCTCCATCAACTCCAGCTCTGGCAGGTTCGACTGGAAGATGCTACAAGATGCATAGGAATTTGATTCTATATAAATATTTGTGATATACAATCAATGTTATTGTTGTTTAGGAATTGCATTTTTTGTCTTTATCTGTTAGCGCGTTGGTTCTGGCATGTTTTTGTTGCAAGTTATTTTAAGGCTAGAGCATATAACAGCCGCATTGGGTCGCAGTGCATCGTATTGCAAAACTAGAAAGTCCGATACGGCTCGCCTATAGAAGGCGAAATGCGAAAGTGATAGAGGACGATTTCTGCAATTATTTGCGTTGCAGCGTGGCCCGCTTTTACAGGCCAAATACGCTTTGCGGTTAGACATATGCCGTTTGTGCCGCAAGGGACTGTTTGTATAGATCTGTCGCAAAACAATAGCATGAAAATAAACTAAACTGAGCCTTGTTTCGTGAAGTAGTCTTGAGTCTGGTTAGTTGTTTTCCAGAGCCAACGTGCGAATTACATTACAAATAATATGTTAAAGCAACTTTAGTACAGATTTACTTATATCGCCTGTTTTAAAATACATAGAGTCGTACATTTCCCTAGGTATATTTAAAATTCTTTATCTCTGTTTTTCTTTATGTTCTAGAAATAAGCAAAACTTTCATATTTTTATTTGCTTTTTAAATCATGGTTGTAACTTATGAAGAGCACTATTTTTTTATACTGGATTTACTTTTATCATTCCCAATGACTAAATATCACATACATTATGTTAAAAAGTGTAATTTTAAGATAATAATCATAGGCGAAAGTGATTCCTCTTATTATAATAATATTACTATAGACATACATACTTGAATCGATGGGATGTGTTTATTTTTTGTGTACAAATTGTACTGTAAATCATTTTATGCTGTTACACACTGATCGTATATTTTTGTGAAATTAGTTATCAATTTTAAGTAGTAAGTCGTAGATAAATAATTGCTTAAGAACACCGCTTTATTTAATACTTTTTTTTTTCCCGAGGATTGTGACAATGCAGTATTTTTGATAGGTTAACTGCAGGAGACATGGTTGCCAAGTTAATCGAAAAAAAAACATGTCGGGGTTTTTACAACTGCGCAAAGACAGAAATGCAAAATCCAGTAACGCTCTGGCCACACTGACGCGAATCCCGCGCAGTATGCGGGCGCGACTGCGTGCGTTGATTGAATTAATGATCAGGAAGTCAACATCCTAATTGCGTAACACACGATCAACCACAATTTGAATATTTTTTTCCTTTGAAGGATATTGCTAATCCATTGCTTCATATGTTCGAAAAATCTCTCTGCTCAATATCGTAAATAACGCAATTAATGTTGTTGAACTGTCAAAATGAAACGGATTGTAATTCATCGTGCGTTACGCAATTAGGGTGCATTTGACGATTCGCGCCAGTTTAACATCTTAAAAGTTAATTGACCAATCGGCGCGAGCGAATTTCGTCCTGCATCTCGCTCGGGATTCGGTTCAGTTTTGCCAGAGTAAAAAAAATGGTTTCAGCAGTAAAAGTGTTATGTCATCATCAAAAAAAAGTATGTCTAAAGCCATCAAAAATGACAGCGGTACGATTTATTTTCTGTTTATTTTGTTCTAGTCTTACACACATCGCAATTGCCCATTGTAGATCACGCTTCCTGTATCTAATCAAATTATGAGCAAAGGCATATCTAGTGTAATGTAAGAGTACCGGAAATCCTGTTTATACCGTAGCCCGCTAGCTAATGTATAGACATTTTAGGGTTGTAACGGATTTACATTTAGCGGATGAGGATAGGACAAGGATACAGATGTAAGGAAATAATATTTTGAGGATACGAACGACAAAAAAATAAAAAAATTGTAATTTTTTTTTACTAACCGGAGATACTGATACGTCTATATAAACTGCGTTCACAATTTATTTGCCAAACATGTAAACAAACACGAGTTTTCCACTTAGACATCAACTTTATGTTCGTGTAAATAAAGTTGATTTTAGACCGACTAGTACTGTTGAAAAAGTCATAAGAAATATGAAGTTGTAGCGCAAACTGAACTTTATGTGTAGGCATTACAGTTGTGTTTCCTAAAACTCGCGTTTGTTTACATGTTTGGCAAATGAATTGCGAACGCAGATTAGAAATTATCAGGGAGCGGATGTTATTTTAAATAGTAAATATGGATAGGCTAGGTGGTGTACTGCGCAACCTACTAACCCACATTAGACAAGCGTGGTGGTATTTGTATTGTATATTAAACCCCTTACCAAAATTCAAAGTGGAAGGAGGAAACGGGGGGCCTATGCCTTGCAGTGGTACCCTACGAACAATAACTATTATTTCTCTTCCGGGCGTTTCGCAGTTGTGGATATCCGTCCGTTACAACCTTATATTTTATATTCTGTGTACTTATGTACTTCGTCGGTACCTGTGTATTTTAGTGAATTGTTTACTTTGTATGCCTTATTAGACTGATTAGATATATGTTCATTACACTTGTATGTATTAATGTTGATTATATGTACCTACGTCAAACTGGGTAAATAAAACGTCTTTATAAAATCATAAGGGTATTTTTATTAACACGTTTTGTTCATGGTCTAACACGATATGAAAGATCGCATGTACTTATTTATAAATAAATATTTACAAAATATTATGATATATCCTTTTCTTGTAATGGTTTTTTAGTAGAAGAGGTTCTTTGAATTAAGGAATCATTGACTGTACTTTTGTATGGCGACCACAAAATCCAGTACGCGTACTGTTTCCATCGTTTCGCGTAATAAATTCGTATAAATGATACGATATGTAATTCATAATATTGCAATAAACACTTAAATGACTAGAAAAAATTGGGGCAACAATCGTGATAAAAAAGAAATGCAAAACATAAAATTACTTAAGCCAAAACAAAATGCAATTCATCACCCACTTATAACAATAAAGGATTTCAAGGCACAACTTTTTTTAGCACCGAAGATATACTTGGTAATTGGCACTCCTTGTTATACTACAGTGTACAGTAACTGTAAAGATACCACATTGAGTTTTAAAAAAAAATGGCTAAGTAGAGCAGCATCTCTGTCACTCGTTATACTAAGACAGTCTTTTTTTTAATGCTCACATGTGTCACATGTTAACGCTCGGATACTATAACTATGCACTCCATACAATAGTAAATCAGACACTGAAAAAAAAAATGTGTTACATAATTGGGGCGTCTATTTTATGCCTAGATCTGTATGCAACTTAGAAATAAAAAAAACACCAATTCTCTTTGCAGGCAGTACTATTACTTTAAGAACTTTCTTGACGTAACAATTGTATGGAGTTACATTTACGACTGTGGTATCTATTCAAAACTATATCGAGATCAAATTAAAAAAAAACAGGGCCAATAACTTTAAATACATTTCCACACACTCACTTACTGCTATCAGAATTTGAATAATTTAGTTTCTCAGCTAAAACCTCTTCAACGATTTTCTGTATCATGAGCCTATCTTCAGGTTTCATGTCTTCGGGCTTCGTCTTATCGTCGTAAATTTTTCTATCTATTAATCTAACTATAACCTCTTCCACAATAGTATCAATATTTTCGTTTATTTTATTTGGGCCAATAGCGTTGTCTATTCTCTCTTCACTATTTTCTGCATCTCCCTTATCTTTAGTTTCAATTTCATCTACGTCATTTTCTGGCACATCAGGAATCATCTCCTCTTCAGGTATATCTCCTCTACCATCTCTCGCTTCTAATTCAACATTTATATCTGAAATGATGTTTTCAGAAAGCTCTACAGCGATGTGTTTATGGCGTTTCATAATTTCTTTAAGTTTCTCTTTAGCTGATGCCACAACCTCTATCCTAGTTTCCGATTTAATTTTCTCAATTGCTTTCTTCTTTCTTTCTTGTCTTAACGTTTTTAATTCATCTAAAGATTTCTTTGCTTTTTGTAACTTAGGACTTTTCTCTTCTTCCATTTGAATAACTTCCTCAACTATAGGCTGTTTAATAACAATTTCACTGTCAGAGTCGAAATTATTCTCCAAATTATCCTCTAAAATTGGTGCAATAATGTCTACAAAACTTTCATTTTCTGGTGCTGTGTCAATTATAATTTCTGGTTCCTCCACATTTATTTCGGCGCCAGATTCTTTCGACCCAGTTTCGTCAACGGTTTCGTAATTTATGACATCAACAATATATTCATCACTTGGCATTGCTTTATCTGTGAATATAGGTGAACTATCAAAGGACCCAATACTATGTCCTAGAGGAAATTCTCGGAAATCTTTTCGCTCCAGTATGAAAAGTGCTGGTTTAGTCTTGATTTTCACTGGAGGCATTAGTTTATAATGCATGGATACTTGAGAAAATGATTCTATACTATCTAAGATGCTGTGCGTTTGTGTAAAAGACTTAAGATTGGGCGAATACTTGCTTTTAGCTTCGATTACAAGATGGGTATAGTCTTGTAATAGTTCTAAAGGCAAGGATTCGTTTTTGCTATAGATCCAACGGTCATTAATTTGGGTGTATCTTGTTACGCCAGTTTGAGCAGCTAGGTTACAGATATGTATATGTACGAATGGTTCATTCCTTAGCAGTTTGTGGAATCTGGAAATTTATTGAGGTTCATTAGTAACTTCAACTGCATGAGCACATCAAACACTCGTTTAAATAAATATTTAGATTATACAAACCTAGTGATAGCCACTCCGCCAGGGTAGTTACTCATGGCCACCAAAACAAATGCTAGTGATATGATTATATTGCCCAGTATAACAAAAACTGTTCCCCAGAAGAGCAACTCAAAAATAGGTGCCTTCGATCGTTTTATATATCTGAAAAAGAAGAGTTAAACTGAGTATTTGTACCATAGCCTATTACAAAAGACATTACAGTACGTATGTGAAATTATTGGCATGGATCGTAACCGTGAAATGAGAACAGTCGGTCGATTCTGTATAAATATTAACGTGAAGCTTAGGTGAAGTGAGCGTGAAGTGAGCTGTCACTGCCACATAATCGACCGGCAGGATGCTAGGGATTAACACTATTGACAGCTCACTTCACCTAAGTTTCACGGTGATATTTTTACAGAATCGAACGGCAGCTCTGGTGAAGTTTGAAACTGACCGTAAGCACCAATAGAATATACAGAGTGGCATGGACATCGACGCGAAAACTGATACCATGGATTCAGTACATGATTCTGAACCTGCGTTGAAATTTTTCGTCGGTTTTTTTTTTAAATCTACTGTTCCCTACATTTTGACCCTGTAGGTATAGCACTTTTTTATGAAACAGCAGTTTAAAAAAAAAATCCGACGAAAAGTTTCAAAGCAGGGGGCTTCAAAATCATGTACTGAATCCATGGTATCAGTTTTCGCGTCGATGTCCCTGTATATGTGACCCCAGCCGTAAATACAAAAGTCAGCATAAGACAGAATTGTGTGGAGAGGGAGACGGAAGCCCTGCAGTAGGACAATACAGGCTGTTTAGATTCATATAGATAGATACTTTATGAAAAAAAAAATGTGTAAATACTTACATAAAGGAACAAGCGGCCGCAGACGCCATATTGAGCAAAGGGAAGACATAAATAATGAACCGCAGTTCTTTGTGTGGCAGAAAGGAGTACAGCAGTATGTAGACGATTGCTGGCGCGACATACTGTATCAGTCGCCGGTCTAGGTACAGTCCCACTGGTATGAGTACCATGCTGGGGCCCAACCCTCGCGGGAGAGCCGAATAAAAGTACCAGAGGAATGGTGATGTCTGTGGTTGAAGTTAAGGATCTCATAGCAATTTTTTATGAAGTATCTACATATGTGGACTTTTTAGAATTTGGTTTCTCATCTGTGTTCGAAATTCATTTGCCAAACATGTAAACAAACACGAGTTTTTGGGAAAACAACTGTAATACCTAAACATAAGGTTCAGTTTGCGCTACAACTTTATATTTTTTAAGACTTTTTCAACAGTACTAGTCGGTCTAAAATCAACTTTATTTACACTTGCATAAAGTTGATGGTTGTCTAAGTGGAAAACTCGTGTTTGTATACTTGTTTGGCAAATAAATTGCAAACGCAGATTAGAAACATTTCTCTGCTCATGTTGTCTGTTCTTTGTTTCATGACAACAAATAACATGAGCACAGAAATGGCAGAAAGCAGTAAAGAGAATAACTGATTAGAATGTATCATGGGGTTTTTTTTTTTTTTTTCAGGATTGGAAATCATCAAATGACTTCTCCCGCTCTGGGCAGAACGAGAGGGTGTGTCAGACTTTTACTGACTAAAATCCACCCGTGTTCCTTCCATTGCCTGTGTGCCGGGCCCGCGATATCCCTTTCGGACAAACCCACAACATGGGGCTTACTCTCTAAGTCCATCAACAGAGATACGGGCCGGGCCGAAAGTAGTTGATCCGTCAAAACAAGTGTCGAATAAAAATTTTCGTATGGGCAAATACATATTGGGAGTAGGGACAACAGACTATCAAGTGTAAGTGGTATAGAGGACGAAATGGTAATTTCGGCCGAAACTACGGATTACGTGCCTTGTCGTTTTATGACGTGCAAAAGTGCCATTCAACCATAGGGTAGTGTAATTACGAGGCCCACTATACAATAACACGACAAAATCTTCGCAATAAACGGCAGAAACCCGAGTTGGGGGAGCACTACTTTGGTCCATGTTTAAATAATAAATAGCAATTTATGAAAAAGGATACACCCCAATCAGAACTCTTATTCATGATGGTATTGTACCAGAAGACTTCAGCTTCCGGCCACAGCAGTCGGCCCCAGAATATTGAGTCTACTGTCACAGTCAGGGCCACTAACCCCAGTCCTGCAGGCACCACTATTTTGAATAAACTGCAAAGATATTTGTAAGATTAATACAATTTTATGATTACATAATATATTTATCATAAAAATCAATTGCTGTTCGTTTGTCTCGCTAAAACTCGAGAACGGCTGGGCCGATTTTGGTTTTGAAATGTTTGTCGTATTCCAGGGAAGGTTTAAACGGTGAGAAAATTAGGGTAGGTAGGGTTTAGTACTACCCATGCAAAGTTGGGCCGGGTAAAGCTAGTTTATTTATAAAAAGGTTTCTCAACAGCTTGTCATTTTGCTGATAAAATGATTTTAATGGTAAATGTCTTAAGGTATAATTTTAAATGTATAATGTTTATTCAGCTGATAAAGAAAAAATGTTTTATTTAAACAATTTTAAACATACATTACAAAACAAATAACTTTTTGTGATATTCCTAGTTTTTTCAATTTGTTTTTTGTTTTTTTTATATAGTTGTACAGATAATATATTATTATTATACATATATGAATATATGGTCTCTATATCAGAATATTATGTGTAAAAAGTTAACTTACTTCGTAAAGTCAATCTTCTTGAAATACAAGTCAATGATGAGGAACAGTCCAAACAGCATGGCTAGCTCTGCTCTGAAGATGACGATGGAAGCACCAGCACTTACCAGGAATTGCTTATGTTTGCCAGACAACCAGCCTTCAAATGCTAGTAGTACTGAAACAATATTTTGAAGCTTATTTATTGGAAGTTTTTGCACATTTCAATAAAATGTGTTCCCAATGTGTTGAATAGAACTTTAAAGTGCTAACTTTTGTTAGAGTCAAGTGTGTGTGTCCTTACCACCTAAATGGTTGTATTTGGATTTGTGAAAAAATTCATAGCAGTAGTATATAACGAAGTTAAAAGGAAAACTATCACAGCTAAGAGGCTTTACAGGTTAACAAGTAGTTTGAGGATATTTTTGTATATTTAAAAAGTATATTTTTATTCTATTTGGTGACATTATTGTACACATGTAATGAAATATAATTAAAAGTACTAGATGATAATAAAGATAGTTTGGAAACACTATTGAATAGTATAAAAGAAAAACGTGTTGCATAAATTTTAAATACATAAAAACTAGATCTTAAAATGATTGCTGATAAATAATCAGATACTTAACTATCTTAGCTAATCTTATTATATTTGTCAACAAAAACTCCTATCTTACCAAGGGGTAACACCATGATGTTAGGTAATGGCCGGCTCATATAAAACATGAAGTGGTACTGTGTGACTGTGATGAGAGTGTACCACCAAACAAATGTGCTGCCAAACTGCTTCAGCAGAGTGCTCCTCAATCGACTCCATGCTCCTATCACTGACATCGCCAACACCAGACGCACTACAAATAGATACCACAAACGTACTTGAATTATACAATAATAGATTTAAGATAAATAGTAGTAAACAAATGTACAGCTATCTGCAATAAAGCTCTCATAGGTGACGTAAAAGCAGTTAGATAAAACCAAAACAAACACATTATTAGTATCGGATCTAAATTTAATATTTCCCACTAACCTACATATTGCATCCAAAATTTGTTGATTCCAATAAGATAAAAGAGTGACACCACTGGTGCTGAAAGAGCTGATATTGCCAGCGGGCCGACGAAAGTGCGCGGCACAACTCCCGGGAACTCATTATGATCGTACTGGAAAAAAATAGTTATCAATGTATGTCTATACGACGCGACATAGGAATCCAAAATTAGATTTACTAGACACCTGTGAGAGGTTATGCCGATGATATAAAATGTCGTGAGTGGCTTGTATGTTGAAACTTTCTTCTACTTTTGTAAATGGACATAGCAACACATGTAAGCTGGCGACAATATAAAGTAATTGAACCATTTTATTGATAAAATCAACAACAACAACCAGTCAACCCATAGCTCCTTTTCAACTGAAAAATGTCAAAACAAACGTCATTATGTCAATTGTCAAATCAAGACAGAATGTCAGAACGGTCAGAGAGATCACCGAAAACAAAACTGGTTAGTCGATTATAATCATTTTGATTATAATAACTAATATTATGCTCATAGAACCTGCTATTATTGTTTGTGTTTAACACATTTATACATAAAGAATCATTATTTACATGCTAATTTTTACGCATGGAATTTCTACAATTGAATAAATTAACAATAAATTTTCATTAATATTTATTAACGAGTTGACAACAAAACGTAGTTTTGACAACAATCGTCAACAATGGTGGAACGGATACCGTGACATTTTATGGCAGTATTCGTTTTCTGATACGAAAAATATCAATAATGATCAATAATTCACTTGAAATAACCTTTGCGATTATATTGCAATAATATTTCGCTTAATCTTGACATAAAACATTAAGAATGTGTGATGTTTGTTCGGAGTTTTCACAGCTTTTAGTAAATTGTAAGTTACATTGTTTCGAAATTTAGCAGTCCATTTGTCCGTTCTATTTAACCATTTTAATCGAAAATCTTTTTAATTCGCCGGCGTTTAGTGTAGAAAAATAAAATCTTAGTTATTGTGAGCTGCTATGATATTGTCCGACTGTGGTTTTAGGTGAATCCAGACTAACCGACGATGTGTCCCAGTATCCAACAATAACCCAATCTGAGCTGGAGATAGTGTTAAACTATATTCTCTCATGGCCACAAAGGTAAGATATTTACTATACTTCGAAACCCAACCAGATTTTAAGTCCTACAGCTGCTTGAATGTGACAATCAATGTAGGTGACTGCTGTGGTTTGTTAGAGCCCTTTGATATTCTATCCAGTCATAATAAGTTTATAAAATTGGCTATTGCATGGACTTACTGGTACAAAGTGTACTTTAATACAGTAAACAGTCATTCTATTGTGACAAAGTGAAAACACAAAAAGTAACCTTTCAATCTCAATAGACAAAGTCATTGTATTGGTAAATATGGGAGTGTAATACATTTTGTAACTTTGTTTTAGGCAATGTATGTGTTGCTATCGGGATGTAAAGAATTTTGAAAGATTCTATCTTGTAGTGCAGAGTATACTGTGCTTGTCTGTATGTCAACTGAAGCAGCTGAAAGATGAACTAGTAGAAGCAGCTAAAACCGCCCCGGCACCCGCACCACCGCAACCACCTGACAATGCAGAAGACAAACAAAAACCTGAGGAGGATAGTTCACCCCCTGTTGAGGAGAAGAACAATGAAGAGAAGGAATCTCCAGACGAACCAGATGAGCCTGCCCCTACAGCTGACACTCCAGGAGAGCCCAAAAATGCTGAGACACCTCCTTCTTCAACTGAGGACACTGAACTATGGTCTATGCAGCAAAAAGAGAAGCTCATGCACATAGTGTCTAAAGTGTTCCTCCTCAACTTCCCTTTATACCTAGCCTGCAAGCACTCAGCACTATGCCGCTTGGATGACCTCTCTGCTCAAGAAATATCTAATCTAAGTTTATATTGTGACCTACATGATACTGAGATACCTGCTTACTTGCTGAGAAATGTGAGCTTCTTCTGCAAGCTGGGAGGAGTTTGTGCAATGACATCTGTGTTTGAACATGCTACACAAAGCACTCTCCCTTTATCAATGGCGCATGCCATTGTAGCAGCAGTAGGGAACCTCAAGCTATGGCTGAATTTCAGAGCTGTGTCCCAACTCTTCATGCCATTGAGAGCCAAGATATTAAAGTACATGTGCACTTTAGAAGACAAAGATCTTAGAGTGCCTGCAGTGAAATCTATGGCTGGTAAGTTAAGAATTTGTATTGGTAAATTATTAAGTTCTAATTCATATCTGACATTATATAAGGCTTATGATTAAAGACTGATTTTTCAAGTCAGATGTATTAGCCATACAAAAGCTGTCAAACCACAAAATTTGTTCCTCAGATAAATAATGTATGATTACCTGAGCAAGCATTTAGTTGGTTACCTAAGTAACTGACTTGACAAAATTATACTATTACTTCTAATTAGAAAAAATTACTGAACGATGATGATGAATGATATTTATTTCTGTAAATTTGTTCAAACAAACACTTTTACAGTTCTGCAGTTCGGTTATTCCTATCTAACTACTCACACAGAGGTCACAGTTTCTTTTAAAAAGTCCAGACATATCCATCAGTGTTCTGATGCAGCTTAGTTGAACTACCTACCTACCTGCCTATGGCAATATGAGTGCATCAATATTGATGTTAACCAACAGTTTATGCACCTTGTGTTTTGAAAGGCTAGGTCCCTATCACCTAGCCTTTCAAAATTCTTACAATTAATTCTGTAAATTATAATAACCCTTTTTCCTCCAACAGATTTCATGTGGGGAGCAGCAAAGGAGCCTTTGGACGTACCCCTGACATTCGACGGGGATGGACTAGCGTTAGCTTTCAAGTACTTCAACAGCAGTACACTAACGATGCGCTTAGCAGGGGTGGCGCAGATCAACGCGCATATCGCGTCGCACAACGAGCTTTGTGCTGGGGAGTCTGCGACGGATGCGGAAGTGGCTGGGCAACAGCTGGCGACCTGGCTCACGTATAATAACATCATTGAGCATCTGTTTGGGCCTAATTTGCATGTGGAGGTAAGTAGATAGATAGAGAATGGAGAATGATGTAGGATTTTCCTGTGCTAATTTTGATCACTATGTTTTTTTTTGTGAGTCATTCTTTATATTATTTCAACAGCTATATTAAATTGTTTTGTTGGTGGTGCCTTGGATGGCTATCAATATCATTATCACCGCATATTATAAAACAAAGTCCCCCCGTCGCGTCTGTCAAAAAGTCAAAAACTACTGAATGGCTTTTCATGCAGTTTTCACTAATGGACAGAGTTATTCATGAGGACTGTTTACGAGTATAATTCATTAAAGTTTTGTGTAAATTGGCTGAAATATGACGATGATTGTTGAAGATGGCAAAAACGGCTGAACGGATTTGTATGAAATTTGGCACACGGGTAGTTTATTCTATAGTACGTTCCCGTGGGATATTTTCCAACATCCACGCGGGTGAAGCCGCGGGCAAAAACTAATTTGTTATAAATGTCGGTAATTCATTTAGCTGTGGTCAGTTAGATCTGTAGTATGTATTGACAAACTAGAAGGTAGTTTATCAAAGCTCAACTACCAAAATTTGTTCAGTCAATCAAGGTCCACAAAACAGCAATTCCTTAAGAGGGTTGATCCTAAAAGTTCGCAACGTCGCAAATAACTGTCAAATATTTACCTGTTTTGATTCTTATAACAATAATAGTGAATAGAATGTGGCTAACTAGCGAACTAGAATATTAATAATGAATTGCAATTATAACATAGAATTTGATGTTGTACCCATTATAGGTGTAAAAAACGTTTTTTTACATCTAAAACTAAATATTCGGTGTTACGATATTAATTATTGCATTTCATTATCATTATCAATTAATCAAAACAGTGAAATATTTGACATCTATTTGCGACGTTGCCAACCTTCAGAATAAATGCTCTTAATTTAAACCTACGTAAGTACGTAGGTTTAAATTAAGAGCGTTTGTAGCTTTATTGAAGTCAATATTACCATCTTCACAGGTGATAAAGCAATCTCATATGATCCTGAAGTTCCTGGCGGTGGAAGGTCGCGTGACTCCCGAACACGTAGAACTGGTGTGGGCCGCCGCTCAACTCAAGCACTGCGGCCGGCAGGTGTATGACCTGCTGCCTGGGTTCATCAGGGCGCTAGCACCAAAGCCTTGTGCTCATCTGTATAGTCTGCTGTGCGCGTTGCCGCCTAAGGAGCACACAGAACAGGTGAATATTTTATTTAAATTGATAGCACTGACATTAGAGCCTTGAACTCTTTTCATATTTTTCCCTAAGAGTTTATAAAGAGATAGAATTTGTATACGCATTTTGCAACAAAGAATCTCTTTTCAATGTAACTTCTCAATTAATTTCTCAACTCAATGTAATTTTAATATTTCCAATAGCGACTTAGCACATAGATAAATATATTATAATACTTCGTGTGCAGGTGTAACTCCCGCTCTGAAAGCGTTCAAAATTGCGCTATAACCCAATAGTTTCGGAACATACGATACCAGGTTTTTACCAGGTACAATCTTGACTGGTCACTGCAACACCCAGTTTGCCTTATAAAAGAAATATTATTTCAATAGTCTCACCCCCATCACAAGGCACTTAAACATCGCTGGCGAATGGGTGTACTATAGGTACATCTCTGCCTAACCCTTCAGGAAAAACTGGCGCGATGTCATGTATGTATTCCCTTTTCTTCCTCTTTTATGCTTGGCTATAAAATATTTTAATTAACATCGTATTTCATCCACCAGAGTCTCTACCTAGCGTCCGCACTAATGCGCGCCATGTGGTCGCGCGGCGCGTCGGGCACGCTGGGCGGGTCGCCGAGCGCGCTGGCCGACGACCCGCCCCTGCGGCCCCCGCAGCCGTCCTGCAAGCCGCACCACAACTCCTCCTCCGAAGCCAGCGTGAGCATGGATCAGACTAACTCCGATGATGACCCTGTGAGTTTACAAAACATTGAAAGTTTTGAAAAAGGTTTTGCAAATCCGAGCTTTTGTAGTACAATGTATAAGTACAATGATCGACGTGACCTTGTGAAATGCAAAAACAAAGGCTTTGCTTTGATTTTGGAATTCCAATCGTGATTAGTTGGAAAGCGGAACTTAGGCTCACTTGCATGTTTATGGGTTATCCTAAATAACTCGGAGTTAACAGCAAATTCAGGGTTAATTAAATAATTCATCATGCACCACCCACAGCTAGAGTTAAACTTTTAAATATTTTGTTAAGTTGCTAAACTCTGGGTTAGTATAAGTAATGTCAAATTAAATGGATGTTATGAGATGCAGCTGATAATTTATTTTGTATTTTATATTGTGTTGGGTAATTTTCCAATTGTGTGTAATTGCAATGATCAATGAATAATTTTGTTTTCTGATGAAGATGAAGAAATCTTTGAATTTATTCAGTCAAACTTCTATGATGGAAAGGTTGCACAAAGATCTGATTATTAGAATTCACAAAAAGACAAAGATTTTCGTTGAATATTTTAAACCAAAAAAAAAAAAAAAAAATTTGGGAGTCTATTTTTATTTTTGTTGATAAAATTTATATGGGACCACCTCTGTAGTACGACATAAAAAAATAAAAATAACATACAGTCGAATTGAGAACCTCCTTTTTGAAGTCTGTTAAAAGACACTATTTAAAGGACTGATGTCCAAAGTTTTCATAAATTTCTACGTTCTCTTATCCTCAGTGTGAGGAGCTGAGCACATCGGGCGAGGAGGCAGGACCGACGCCGCGCAAACAAAGTAAACATCAGCGTGACCTGACTGGTAAACATATACCTACAGAATAATGCCGTGGCCAAACAAGCTGCTGTATACACTCTCACTCTTGTCTTACAGCCGAACAGGAGTGGCTGAGGGAAGGGGAGGAGCTGACCAAGAAGGAATGTCCGACGCTTAAGTCTTGCCAGAAGTAAGTATTGTAGGAACTTTGTCCATACAAGTGTATCTGCCATCGAAGAAGTTCATATCTAACCACCGTAAGGACTATTTTTGCTTGCCGCGCTCGGCGGGTATAGCCCGGGCCGGTAACAGATGTGGTCATCGTGTTCACGGGATTTTGTTTTGAAACTGGTTAGATATGAACTTCATTGATGGTACTTCTGTTCAGCCAGAATTTTGTGAGCTAGAAACATCTTAAAACTGTCCATAAAGTTGAATATTGATTGTTGAAGTTTGCTGAAAAAGGAAAATCAAACACAATGTTCGATTCATTATTACACATACATACAAACAATCAATATTTGATTATACGAGGGCGGAGTGATAAGTCTGGTAAAAATGAAACAAGGAGACAAATTTATTAAAAAATTATGATTTATTTTTCAACGTAATTTCCATCTAACTCAATGCACTTCATCCAGCGTTTCTCAAACTTTTCGATCCCTTCCGTAAAGTACGACTTAGGCAACCCTTCGAAATAGGCATTGGTTTCGAGCATGATCTCCTCGTTGGAGCTAAATCCTTTTCTACCGAGCCATTTTTTAAAAATCGGAAGCAATTTTGGCTGTTTTGTCCACTCTTGTGTTTTCAGTATTCTCCTTTGAGACTAATGCACAGCCAATACTATTTGGAAAATTATTCTCTAAGTGAAATTATTCTCTATTGAGGCCTCGCCTACTTATGACGTACTAAACGAAATATAACTTCACCTCTGCACAGACGTAACAAGCGCGCCGGTAGCAGCGGCAGTGCTAGTAGCGGCGCCGAAGAAATGCTGCGACCGCGCAAGAAGAAGTTCTACAAGAAGCGCCACAAGCCAGGCAAACCCAAGCATTTCCGTGAGTGCATGGTCCATACATCAGATACTTTCAATTTTATATGTGTCTTTTTATTATAAAACCTCTTTTATTTGAGTAGGTATTTGCTTTTTTATTTTTGTATTGAAGCAAAATATAAAATTGGTTTAGAATGTATGTACAGTCCTTTCACAGTTATTTTACCTTTGATATAACATCATTGTCACCTTTCACAGTGATTTTTTAAAAGATTTTATATTTATAATAAGGTTGCTGTTGGGTTGCTGCCGCTGACATTGCTGACAAGTCTGTCAAAATTACAGTGATTTTTATAGTCGTTATAATAAGGTTGCTGTTGGGTTACTGCTACTGACAAGTCTGTCAAAATCAGTGATGTTTAAAGTCATTACAATAATGAATATAACTTTCAGGTTGTACATTGTGAGTGACAGAGTGATCAAACTTTATAATAAAGCTTAATTGCATGCTGTGTGGAAATAAACTTCTGAGTTTGTTGCTATTTTTAGTCCAGTACTTGAACTATCTTGTAATAGTATACGACTACAAATCTAAGTGTAACATTATTCAACAGCAACTCAACTGAAAACAGCTGATCTAGCCGAATCTGTGTCTGAAGTGGAGGAAGAATCGTCGGGCAGTGATACCGCGCATTGTCAACTGATTTGCGACAACGTTGATGCAAGGTGAGCCTTATTATCAAGAGTATTGAGTCTTATTTTTGGTTGCATAAAAAAAAAATGTGGTTGACCCTACCTACCTACTTCATGCATAGTACGATAGGACCAACCGCTTTTGCTTACCTAGACTAGTTCATCAAAAGAATTAAATTAAATTGATTTTAAATTGATTTAAATTAAATTAAATTGATTTCAATTCAATTAAATTGATTTCAATTCAATTAAATTGATTTCAATTCAATTAAATTTATTTCAATTCAATTCAATGTTTTATTTCAACTCAATTCAATTTATTATTTAAATTCAATTCAATTTTATTATCTACAGACAATTTTCATTGTGTTTGAAGTCTTCTATATGATAATAAAAATAACATTCGTAATACAAGTAACACATTTAATAATTAACAACATAACTCACATCATTATTAAAATTAACACAAAATAAAAGTTACCTATTAATGAAATTAGGATCAACATAAGCCAATACTCAACTGACAACTACAATGATCTTTTATAACCTTTACCTTCCTACATCAGGCGTCTTATGGAGCTCCGTTTAATGGAGAGCTACAAACGTCGCGGCGCGGCCGGTGAAGAAGAGGAAGGCAGTGCCTCATCAGCGCTGTCTCCTCACTCACACCCACACCTTGCTGATTTGGATGAGGATGATTCAGCCTGTGAGGAAGAACTGGCCAGGCTTGCTGCACAGGTAACAATAAAATACTGATTCTTTAGTCACGCTATTCGCTCATTTTTTCGACCAAGTTGACTTGAGCTTGACTTTTTGGTGGAGCTTCCGGCTAGAGCCTTGTGAGTTAAAACTCAATGGAAAAGTTATTAATTAGTGGGAATTTTAATGATACAAAGGTCAGAATGACGCGCTCTTTGAGGAAACAAAACTAAGCTGTGAAATGATGTAGCCGTTCCACTAAAACTAATCAGTGTAGTGAAGGATTAAGGCTAGTTTCCCATTGCACGTGGTACTGTAGTGGATTTGTAGGAGCGAGTCTTCTCGTACTATCGTACGAAACCACTCGACGCAGCGTGACTTGTGATTTGTAGAAGGAAGTTAGCTTTAGATATGTCAAGATGTGAAACACAATAACAACCTACTCTATTTATCCGATTATCTCATAAAGCTATACCACGATTATTGTAGTTAGTTAGTTATTATGTAGCGTATAATGATGCTTTATTGCCCACGTCCCCCCCCAGGCGCAGTGCCTGACGGAGTACCAGGGCGCGGGCGCGGCCGGCAGCAAGCGCGCGCGCGGCTCGCCGCCCGCGCCGGCGTGCGACGTGGACGACGTGTGCCGGCCCGGCAACACGCTGCTGTGGGACCTGCTGCAGGACGGCGCCATTGTGAGTTGTATGACCTGCTGCAGTATCGGGAACTTGATCGTGTATTCTTTAAATCATCATCATCACCATCATAACAGCCTAAAGTCAACTGCAGAGACAGCTTAGTGGTGTGACCGTCGGACTGCCAGGCCAAAGGTCTCGAGTTCAAATCTAAGGCACGCACCTCTGACTTTTCGGATTCATGTGCGTATTGTATAATTATCACATAATACACGCCTTGTTTTCCCACAAGGTTGGGCAGAGGTATTCCATTAGCAGGTAAACCCATATTTCGCCAGGTTATAATTATTACTTGCTTCAAAAACGGTAAAGGAAAATATCGTAAGGAAACTGATTTGCCTGAGACATATTTCACGACGGCGTGTAAAGCCAAGTCAGAGGTCCATGGCGGCTTTAAAACTCTGACACCAGGTTAATCACTAACCACACGAAAAAAAAAAAAAAAAAAACATTTCGAACTAGTTTATACTACTCTACTACTATATTACTTTTCCAATGCTGGAAAGAAGCCTTCCCCAAATATTGACACAGCCTTCGATCAACAATAGCACTAGAATAAGGATTAAAAACAAAAACATATTGCTGAAGTGGCCCCAATTCCATATAACTTGATTATAAACCTTACCACTTACAAACATAAAGTTTATTATCGTTTGCAATATTTTTACGAGTTCGATTGCAAAGAAAACATATTTAAAAATAAAACATAATTTAATTACAACAAGAAAAGCAATCGTAAGAAAAACGCTCACGCAATTATGAAGGATAAGACTGACTTTTATGTTTAGAACAGTTCGCTAAAATATCATTTATTTATTCTTTAATAAAAATAAAATGCTGTTCGTTGGTAAGGGCATCATTTGCGAACGGCTGGACCGACTTGGCAATTTTTCGTTTTAAAATGTGCGTAATAGTCTGAATCCGGTACTTACGGAAAATTTTAAGAGTTGCGGGGAAAATGTGAAAATTCGGGAACTGAAAGTGCATTTTCTATAGGATTTTTGTATGAATTATTATAAAAAATTGGAAAGGACAACGTCAATCGGGTCAGCTAGTTATAAATAAAATGTAACTAAACTTTGTTTTTTTTCACCTAGGAGCAATTGGGCGAGGGTTTAGCGCTCGAAGCGGAGAAGGCGCTCTGCGCGTTACTATGCTTCAGTACCGACAAGTTCATAAGAATAAAATTCATTGAAGGATGTCTTGATAATCTTGCCAACCATAGGTATAACATGATTCAGTATTGTGGTCTTAAAAACGTCAATTGTTGCTTTGGTAAACGTATTAATGAAATGTGTCTTGTCTCAGATCTGTTGCGGTCTCACTTCGGCTATTACCGAAGTTATTCTCCTCATTTCAACAGCTACGAGGCATGGATATGCATCAGGTAAATTTGCAATCTTTTGTGACATTATAAATCTTTTCAGCGTTCTAGGATAGCCTTCGGAACAGAGCCCGCATGTTATAAAGATGTTTGCATTCGAGATTAGGATAGTTTATTAGATCAAACGTTATGAAACTGGTCTTTAGGGTTTTGGTTAACTTTTGCAGGTACTTTTACTTGTGGGTTTGTGGCTAAAATTCGAGAAGTTACATGTTACATTTACCATGTTTTCATATCAACGAATGGTTTCTCTTTTCTCTACAGCAACGTCTCGGAGTGACGAGAAGTCATAAATGTCCATCACCAAGGCATCCATCTAAAAATAATCTTGTGAGTCGCGTGCGCGTCGATCACAAAACGCCAAGTCTTGATATGTTTAAGTATTTGTTCCAGTAGATTAACATAATTATGTGTTTTATAGGTGGTAATGTGGGCAGAACGCGAGCGTGGTATGATGCGCTTGTTCCTCGAAGACCTACGGCACTACATGGCCCAGCCCCGGCCCGTGTGCGACGCGCCGCACTACGCGCACATCACCGAGCTCACCGTACGCCTGCACTTCCTCACCGCCATCTTCTCGCCGGTCGGCTCCCCGCAGCACTTTAGGTAATACATCAGTATAGCTATTCACAAACGTTCGATAAGCTTCCGTGCTGAATCGAACATCAATCAATGTTATCAAAAGAATCCTCTAAAGGAATCCCGAAAATAGACGACCGCCATTGTTCCGAAAGGTTTTTCTTTTAGGGGGCAAGGCAAATTAGTCATTGAAAATCTATCATTTTCGATTCCACAACCTGTCTTGTGTGTAAGTAAGTAAGTAAGTAAGTATATGATTGTGAATAGCTGGTGTAACACAGAGGTCAAAGGATATCCGGATCTACGACAGTCAATAAAAGGAAACACCGCATTCCACACATAGTCCACAGCCCAGTAACTGGGTAATAAAAACCAAGGGGTATCTATCTCCTTGGTAAGACTGGTTGTCAAACTTTCCGGCTTCTGACGACCCGTAACAACTGTCAAAGATCCAGGAATGAAAGCTAGGACCAACGGCTTAACGAACTTTCCGAGACACGGAGGAGTCTCGGTATTTAGGGCTGCTTCGTGGGTCAAAGTGGAATACATCAGCACCCAGCAAAACAAGAATATGAAAAATAATAAGTGCGGTTATCAATGCCAAAAAAAAAACAAAATATTTCTGATGCACTACCTGTCGAAAGAGACTCCTACAAAGATCCTGCGACACAGGTTGTCTCAGTGCAGGATCCAGTGTCACATTTGAATAATTTGTTATTTATTTATTTCTAAACTTACAACCATCATTAATAGCTAACCTATTGCTATAGTGTGCTATAGGACACTTCTTTAAAAATCGTATCCTAACTTATAAGAAAAACAACCAACTATTTTACGTTGAATTACTATGTTAAAATAAAGTCTAAAATTTATTCATTTAAATATTTAGTTGGTTAAGACCGCGCTTCACCGGGTCTCGATTTCTTCCGACAACTAGATCAAAGTTAACGACCTTTTTAGATGCACTCATCTGCAAAGGAGCTGATGTTCTTCCTTTAACAGACCCACAAAATGTTCCTACAAATAGTTAAACCATATCATTTCTATACCAGGTTGACAGTAGAACAAGTAGAAGAGCTATGGCAATGCCTAGTGGTACGCGGTAGCAGCGAATGTGCGGACTGCCTTTACTCATGGCTGCTCTCTCATACCAAGTCGCCGGATCAGCACGCTTTGGGACTTGATGCGTTACGCTTTTTATACGTTGAGAAGATGCCTACTTTAGATCCTGAGGTAAGTAAAACAAATGGTAATAGAAGATGTAACCCTTCTGCCTATGCCAGTTTAACATAATTATGTTGTAACTACCTTTTACTCGCAGTTTCTCTCGTGCAGGATTTTTTTTTGGGATAAATAGCCTATGTCGCTCTCTGGACCATAAATTATCTATAGACAAAAAAATCACGTCGATCCGTTGCTCTGTTGCTGCTTGAAAGAAGGATAAATGAACAAACAGACTTACTTTAGCTAATGAATCTGACGAGCACTCAGTGTTAGCCAGAATAGGGATGTTGACTGGGAAAAAAAAAACTATTTAGTCCGTCAGTCAGATAATAAAAAAATATTAGACACGTATTTTTTGCTCTACCATACGAATAAAAAAATGTTTAGTTAAAACGCATTAAAGTTCGGGAGTGGGGGCTCGCTACGTCAGAAGTCAATATAAAATTTACCGGCCAGTGATGTCATGCCACATTTTAACGCATTGCCGTAATATTTTGATTACGTAAAAAAGAAAAAATACGTGTCCAATATTTTTTATTAATCTACATGACAGACAAAAAGATTTTTAGTACACATCCTTAATGTACCATCGAAGAATTTCATATCTAAGCAATTTGAAAACAAAATCCCGTGAACGCGATGACCACATCTGTTACCGCCCCGGTTCTATGGCGACCGAGCACTGCAAGCAAAAATAGTCCTTACGGTGCATAGATATGAACTTCTTCGATGGTACGTCACTGTTCGCGACCGTCGCGCGTCGTAGAACCATGTTCGTTACTGTTTGCATATTATGTGTATGTGCGTCAATTTTCTCGATTGTAATGTGATGTCGACCTTCTCCACAGACAATTAGTATAATGGGCCTCAGTTTATATCAGCAACTGTGCAACTTAGCGCGCATGGCACTCGGTACAGGTGACTCGAGAGATGCGGCCCACCCGCACACGTTAGCTATGGACCATCTGTGGAAGATCGCGCTAAGAGCTAATAGTACTGGTAAGTTGTTTCAGTATCAACGAGATTTGATTCTTTTCAGTAACTTTGTGGGTCGGTGTATAATTTGATACTTATCAGGAACTTTTTTCGATAGGTGTGAAAAAACGGACTTTATAATTTAGTCTGTTTTTTTTTCCATAACACTGTTATATCTCCCGGCCCGACAACAGTATTTCAATACGACACGGTTGGCGCAGTGGCTGAGCGATCGACTGCTGCGCAACGTGTCGCGGGTTCGATCCCCGCACGGAACATATACTTGTATGATCTGCAAGTAGTTGTTCCTGGTCTGGGTGTTAGTGTATGTGAGTTTCTATGTTTGTAAACGCACCCACGATACAAGAAGAGATAAACCGAGTTATTAATTCCCTAAGTCGATTGCAACATTGAACGTATTTATCCTTTTCGTAAAAACTTGGTTTTCACCCTACAGTCCAATCTGCCTACCCTTTTCCCAACTATGTTGGGGTCGGCTTCCAGTCTAACCGGATGCAGCTGAATACCAGTATTTTACATAGAGCATCTGCCTATCTGACCTCCACAACCCAGTAACTGGGTAATGGGAAACCCCTCGGTAACACTGGTTGTCAGACTTTCGGGCTTCTGACGAACCGTAACGACTGTCAAAGATCCACAAATGACAGTCGGGACCAACGGCTTAACGTGCTTTCCGAGGCACGGAGGAGTCTCGGTTTGTAAAGATGGTCACCCATCCACAGACCCACTCCGGCAAGCGTAGCTTAACCTGGATCGACTGTGCGGCTGTTATTACTTAGCCACGAGCTCCTCACCCTGCAGTGTCGTATGAAAATAAATTCACCCTGTATTTTGTTATCGATTAACTACGGAGTGACGCCGCAATGTTCATAATTATCATCCATCTGTTCCAGACGTATCAATGGGCGCTATCCAATACCTAAACAGCTACTACATGGGACAACAACTTCAACAAGAAGACGACTTCGTGGCCAAATGTATGTTCCATCTCTCTTCGGCCGCCGAACGACTGATCACTAAGAAACACCCGGTGGACGGCGAGGTCGCCTCAACGTCACAAATGTGTGAACAAGACGTCAAAGAAGAGAAAATTGTTGATAAGCTGAATATCTATGAGCATATGACTGAGGAAGCTGCACTGCAGTGCATACAGAGGGCGCTGTTGCTGCTAAAAACACATCTTGATACTTTTAAGAGGAGGTTTGTGTTGTTTTGCTATTGTTTAACAGATTTAAGTAATAAATATGGACGCAATTTTTTTTACAAAGATATTAAAAGAAAGTTTTAAAACCTTAACTTGTTGACGTTAATTATGCAGAAAAAAATATATTTCGCATTTTCTACAGATTTTCATACCAGAATAGTTTATCCTAAAGTGTTTTGTAGTCATTGGTCGCATTGTAATTTCAAGCGTACTTCGTAGTGTTTCGTGAAGTCTAGAGAAATAATTGTTTGATGTGACGATATAATATTTAAATCTACGACATAATGGCAAACTTAACCGCGTGGTTTAGCAGTTAGCCGGCTCCAGGCAGCCCTTGCTCCCTCGCTAAGCTGTCTCGTGAGTTCGATATAGTTTCGAAATCTGACTGGGCAATATATATTATGCCTACAGATACGCGTACCACCTCCGTCGCTGGGCGCTGGCCGAGTCGGGCGCGTGGGAGGGCACGTGCGGCGGCGGCGGCTCCGTGCGCGTGACGCTGCAGCCGGCCGGCGCCGGGCCGCGCGCGTCGCTGGCCATGCACCACGCCGACCTGGTGGCGCACCTGCGCGCGCACGTGCACGTGTGGTGGGAGACACAGGTACTGTGCACGGCGGGACCGCCACCGACTGGCCGCAACCAGCTTTGGTAAAAATCAAAACTCAGTCAAATCAGGCTCAGAATCAGCATGAACGTCAAAATTACAGACCCCCTAAACGCTCGCACTTCACTACTTCTTAGTGCTTTAGCTGGAAATAAAAAGTGGCGGTAAAATAAATAAAAAGTAAGGTAATCTTCGTGTTTCCAAATTACCACGAACGTCGCGCCACAGAGTAACCCCCCACGGAGGCAATGCTTCTCAGTTTTGTACTGCCGCGCTTTGTAGAGATATCACATACTCCAGAGGGTGACAATTAACATATTGTCCTCTGTATGACTTGTGCCGGTACTCAGAGTCGTTACTTAGGGACTTGTTAATTGATTATCCACGTTAATCGACTGATACAAATTTGGACCCTGTCCGTCAACATAGGACAGTTTAAAAAGACTTCATTTTTGTTGGTGGTGGCGTTTAATCGGTTTTTAAATTGTGACTACATTGTTGTATTGGGTTCCCACCTGTAAAAACAAATGTAAGTGATAAATAAAAACTTATAGAGAGTTTAATTTCCGCACTCGGTCCTTCAGGTGGACCATTGTGCGTGGGCCATGGCGGCCATCGGTGGTTATTCAAACCAGCCCACCTCCAGAAGTTGATCACGTCACCTGCTGTTTAGAAAATCTGTGAAAGATCTGGTGCACCTATCATTGCGCTGTTGTATACAATTTTCTCTTTGTCGGGTCTCAGATCGTCATTTGTTACTCAAAAGGGCTTTGAAGGTCCCATATCTACTGTTCGACCATTTTGTTATTTTTTCCATAATGGTGGCCACGCATGTGACCTGTACAAATCGATAACTGACATCAATGCAAACAGAACACATAATATAACCAAACCCCGTAGTGTCACGTTTTCGAGATATTAACATTTAAAGTTGATCACGTGACATCCATATTTTTTAAATTGCTTACATCTTGTTGCATGGATGTTTGAAATAATCACCCGAGACACATATTTTAATTTGGAAAGCTTTAGATACGTGGCAGCCGTACGGTGAGCTTGAACTGCATGTGTAACCGAAGAGTCAGGTACAAACAACTACTGAATGTATTTGAAATTTTTACCATCCTTCCAGGTGTTGAAAGTACTCAAATATACAAGCCACTTTTGTTTCATACGAAAATCTAATTCCTACCCCATCAAATTGGTACTAGACAGCTACAATTTTTTTTTTAAACTTGGGCCCAGAGTAAATGTTTTCACTGACGTCTTATTACCCAGAATGTGCTACATTTTATTGATGACCTCAAAGAAATATCGTTGATAAATGCTACTGACATCGTTCACAGATTCAAGGAGAAGAAGGTGTGACTGCGCTTTCAACAGATGGACCACTGCGCATGATCACCCAGGGACAAGAGCTAACTATAGACTATGACGAACGGACACTGTATGATATGGGGTTCAAGGATAATCAGGTATTGTTTACGTATTATTGGTATTGTTATTCACACATTTAAATGTCTTAGAAATACACAGGTATTTCTTGAATACTCCATACTTTTAGGAAGTTAAAAAAGGTAAACAAATCGTAAAAAGCGTTTTTATAGATACCACTTTCTTGTTTAAATATCGAGCAAACTATAGCCGGGGAACGGGTGTAAGAGAAACGCAGGTGCTTAGGAATTACACTATAATCACATAGATCACACAATTTACAATCTGATAGAGCTTTCGAGTTAAAGCGCGCGCACATTCGCTCGCTGGTGGGTAGCTTACATAGACTAACTAACGATTCCAATGAGAATTTACTGGAGTTTGCGCGGGCGCCCTCAGACGGGCGGCCGTGTAACGACTGTGGGATGCCATAACATTTAAAGTCTGCCGCAAGCTATAAAACCAAATTTGATTTATTTTAGATTTTCACAATAGTTTCCTCTTTTATTAATGTATGTTAACCTTTATTATTTATTCTTAAACTACTCTACGTAAATGTAACTGCTTGAGCACAATTTTTTTGTTAAATTTGTAAAAATAAAATAATATTTTGTAATCTGTTTATTTTAAAGAGCCCAAACTCTGAACGTCAACGAATTATAACGTTGCTAAATTGAAGAGTACAACTGTGACATAGTATGACAACTGAAGTGACAGGTATTTACGTTTGGTCGGTTACTTGACAGCTGTCTCGTCACGTGGTTCTTTTTTGTTTACATTTATATAGCTACCTAAACCTATGGAGTATAGACACATATTTTTATGAAATGAAATATATTTTCAAACGAGTTCATTCGCTTCATGTACAATATTTTAATGCTATTTTGACGATAGCAAAAAGAATGCATATGAATTTTATAGTTTACGTAAGTGTACTTAAGTACAAGATCGTAGTTTCGGAGACGTATTCTCTCGTGTAGCTTACTCTTTAAACTACAGTGTGTTCATTATAACTTGACCCGTGACGCGACTAATTAGCACTGAATTTTGCAGTCATATGATTTGTAGTACTGTTCTATCAGTCGCCATTTTGAACTCTATTAGTATTAAATTCAATTTTTTTTTAAATTCAAACTAGGCTGAGAATCAGCACTTTTCGAACCTCAAAATTACATAAGACAGTCCCCCAAAACGCCCACCCTTCACCACATCCTACTGCGTTAGCTGGGAAGAAGACGTGGCGCAACAAACTCCCCAGCAGCACTGCTGTCTGATCAGTTAGACAAAAAAACTTGATTCTATACAATAGTATGCAAAATAATTTAACATAAAACAGTAAATACAATTATTTGCCATGACAGCTAGCACACGCCAATATACCAACAAAACAATCCAAAACTATACTCAAGCGAAAATAAAAAAACCTAAACAGAACTTAATACCGGAATAAAAGCCTCCAGACATAAATGGCGTGCCCGCTTACATATAGCTAATACAGCTGTTACTCGAAGTCACATTTGATAAACTAGATACATCTAACTAGGTTGGATTTTACTTTAGCTTTAAACGCATTAAAAGGCAAATCTAGCAAGGAGGTAGCTTGCTATAAAAGGTTATACCAAGTTCAACAAATTACTTATGAACCTTATGAAGCCGGTGAAATGGAGCTCGTAATTTAACCTTATTTCTGGTGTTAACATTGTGAATATCACAGTTTTTTGTGTATATTTTGCCTAATATATAAGTGTTGGCGAAAATGATTTGTGATAACACCGTGAGAATACCAATATCTTTAAAAAGATCTCTTAGATTGAAAACTAAGACTGCAAAATTCCGTGCTACCAATCGCGACACGGGTCAAGTTATGAACGCACTGTACTGATTTAATTTCAACAACTGAAAGATATTTAGATTTATCTTGATCTACAGCGTGTTCAAATTTCAATAATGGCTAACGATCGACATCATGTGAATTCTTAGATCCCAAAACTGATCCCCTTATACAACACAATTGTAACACGCACTTCTTCCATCGCAGCTCGTTTTCGTATCAGTGGGTGTAGGTGGGCGTGGCGCGTGGGCAGAATGGCCGTCCGCACAACCCGCCCCTGCACGAACGCGGTTACCTACATTACTGCTACTCGACCCTACGTACTTCCATCATCTGTTCACGTTGATGCAAGCGTTGGGGCAGATGAAGGAGCCTGGTGCTAGTGGGGTAAGTTCAGTTTCACTGCAAGTATAGGTGTTGCAAATCGTGCGCGTGCGTCAACTAACTTGTCCTTATGGCATTGATATAAGGTTGAAATTCAATAGCTAGCGCGCGCACGTGACTTGCATCAACTATGGGTTGTTTACTCATGGATAGCGATAAGCGGTCGTTGTCGTTGGCTCTCATTTCATAAATAGTAAAAAATAATGGTCGTTGTCCCTATGTCGATGTTTATGATTCACTTAAGAGTCCATAATACCTCAGCTCAAATTTACTCTTTATCTCGCTCGCACAATACTGCTCGCTGACTCAGTGAGAGCTAGACTGAGCGGCGGCGAGAAGGTTCTAAGGCGCCAATAGTTTAGGTATTCCTATTATGCAAACTTTCTAATCTAACTTGAAGTATTTTTGAATAGTCGGTTTGGAGATCCTTGTAATGTTTTTCTGTCGCGAAAATTTTATGGAATCGTGTTTTCGGCAAACACAGTACTTAGCATTAATCCTCAACTTTACCATATATTTATTTCAAAATGAATGCTGCAGTATTTTCGATATAACGGAGGATCATTCTAGGCAATTTGAGGTATTATAGACTATTCAGATTTAATAAAGTACCTGGTACAATCTTGAGAGTCTTTGCACGATTTCTCCTATGTTAAGAAGTTAAATTAATCGTTATATCAAAGTTATGTACTGGAAAAAAGAAAAATTAAAAAAATACTGACTAACGCTATTTCCTACAGGAGCCCATAACCCACACAAAAGCTCAACTCCTATCCCGTCGCGTATGGGACATCCTTCAAGCCGTGCCATTGAACCCAACCCTACTGGAAGCATTCCAAAACCCAACAGAGAGCAAGCTACCAGAATTGCTAGACCCGACCAGTCCACAGAAACTAATGTATTCCCTACATATCATTGACAAGCTGAGCTCAAGTCACACTGGTGCCTCAATTATAAGAGAGAATACGGTCAGTACGCTCAGTCCGTTGATCTCTAATGAAAAAAGTGAGGAAGATAAAGCTGCGGTGGAACACTGGAATGAGCTGTTTATTAAGAAGGGAGGTTTAAGACTGCTGTATGATATTATGATGTCGGGTGAGTTATTTACTAATTTGTTATTAAATAGGACCACAAATACCACAAATTTACTAGATTTTTATCTATAAAATCTTGTATCTCAGTTTCAAAATCATACAATGTTGAAGTAAAACGTTGGTCGCTTTTCCTAACATTGATAACCAATTGTTAATCAACTGTGACCGTTGGATGTTAAATACGCATTTATTCCTAGTTTAAGATACACTCTGAACTCAATCTGAGCCATACGCAACAAAACACTCACTTCACTTATTCCGCGATTTTGCAAGTGACTTGAAACAAAATGTTCCTCAGCCAGCAGTATTTTTATCTCACGTAGCGACACGCGCTTTACTTGTGGTAACCAAGTGTACAAACACACACACTTCCAACTTCGCCCGTGTCCCGGTCTGTACCGAGGGCTCCTGCGCTTACACACACATTCACAGCGAGTTTGTAGGTACACTTGGTAACCACAAGTAAAGCGCGCGTCGCTTCGTGATATACAAATACTGTACTAGCAATCTGGACTTTACACTTGACACTTTTAACTACAGGATATGAGTTAGTTTGATAATAAACATAATTTTCTTCTGTTGTAGGTGTTTTACAAAGGAATGACGACAGTGAATGGCGACAGGACTGCCTCGCGCTATTATTGCAGCTATTATGTAGGATCGGCACGCTACCCTTAGCGGACCCGGCGCAGACGCCGAAACTACATCCGGTAAGTTTCCTGTTTAATAACTACTAGCTTTTGCCCGCGGCATTGCCCGTTTGGATGTCGGAAAATATCCCACGGGAACGTACTACCGGGATTGAAAGTACTCTATGTGTTAATCCAGGTTATAAACTATCTGTGTGCCAAATTTCATGCATATCCATTCAGCCGTTTTTGAGTCAATTGAGAACATACATCCAGACAAACGGACAAAAATTTTAAAAACTATATTTTCGACATCAGAGTCGTTAACATATCGATTCAATTAATTACTTTTTCTTTTTAATATGCAATGTACAGTTTTTACTTCGTTACCTGTTTTCAGGGTTGCCATGTTTACTTAGTTTTTTTAATTTATTATTACATGTCCCATTGCTAACTTATGATTGACATAGCGGTTTTTGTTTGCAGTCATTGTTATCGTTGATGAGTGTGGAGGAAACCACAGAGCGATTGATATCGATACTGTGTGAGGCGGCTACGTTGAAGGAACCCACCACTTATAAGACTGGATTCTGGGGAAGGGCACAGGTATGTAACCTTGAAAGAAAGAAGAAGTATTTATTGAGACTCGCACAGGAAATCACAAAAAAAGGAACACACTAAACTAAAATAAAAAAACAAAGTAAAATTTAAATTTAAAGCAGTCCTGTACGCGGCCAAAAGGCTCCTATCTCAGCATGACGCTGCGAAATTCAAAAAATAAATTTCGCGGCGCTGGTATTCTGATAGTGCCCGCAGTGATGTCACGGATAGATACATACAGAATTATATAATAAATAAAATGAAAAAATTGGTGTGTGAGATACAATACAAAGTAAAATATATTATTATGTAGTCCGCGTGTCTGCATCCGACGTAACATCAGTTACTAAGATCTATTGAAGTTAATAGATTGTGAAATTTTAATTAGACCTTACCTTACCATACATGTGCAGTGGTGGCCCAGTGGTAACGGCGTCGCCCTATGAGTTGTAGGTAATGGGTTCAAACCCAGGCAGGCGCTTTACTTTGTGTAAATAATTTCAACCCCACTGCTCTCAAAAACGGTGAAGGAGAGTATCGTGAGGAAACCGGCATGTCCTAGAATAAAAAAATCGTAGAAATGCAGCAGTGAGACCATTATAGGCTGAATATGCTTATGCTTTATACATGGGAATAAGCTGGAAAGGGGTTATAATAACCTTTCACTGAATGCTAGCTAAAAGCGTAGGTAACTTTAAGTATGGATTTGATGTTCTATAGGTTGGGATGTGAGATTCTCCTCTGATTTTGAACATAATCAACACTGTCTTTTATTACTTTTCAATAATAAAACGTGCCATCACTATAACATGATTATATAACAGTAAGTTGCTAAATTTCCCGAGCGTCATTCTAATTAACGTAATGTCGAGCCTTGCCTTATTGGTATTGCCTTTGTTGGTCTAGCATGAGGTCCTGGGTTTAATTCTCGGGTCGGGCAAAGTCGTACCGGGGTCGCGGGAATGTCCGAAAGGGATACCGTGGCCCCTGGCAATGTACAGGCAACTGAAGGAACACGGGTGGGTTATAGCCAGTAAGAGTCTGACACGCCCTCCCGCTCCGGGAGAAGTTATTTGATAATTTCCCGCAAAGTTTTATTGGGTTTTTCCATCTGGAATTTCTCAGTAGCAGCTCGGAGTCTGGATTTGTGCCTGGTTATACATAGCACTTAATTACATGACTCGCCCCTAATTACATGGCACTTAAACATAACTGGCGAAATGTGGGTGTACTATAGGGACATCTCTGCCCAACCGTTTGGGGAATAGAGGCGTGATGTTATTTTATAATAAAAAATTTAAAAAAACATTTATTTCAGGTACCACATAACCCATATTAGAAATCACACACAAATAAAGAACCGCATCACAAAGTAAATAATTCAAATCAAATCAATTTAAGTCAATAAACGTCTATGACAAGTGCTTTATGACTCGTGAAGGAACATTACTTGTTGTTGGAATCTTGTTCTTGTAGCTGTAATAATCTGTAGTCTTCATTTATTTTCGTTGCTTATATAAATATTCTTATATATTTATTATGTATCTATTATATAACATATATATATATCTATCTATGTATCTATTATAATATATTGTATCTATTTAATTATTATTTTGCACCAATGTCTATGTCAATCACTGTCCATTCCAAGGTTGCCTGGAAGAGATCGCAGAAAGCGATAAGGCCGCCCATTGTATGTTTTGTAGTGTTAAATTTATTATTTACTATGTATTTTCTGGTGGACAATAAAGTATATATCAATAAATAAATATATTTGCAGGTGGTACAACACGCAATGCGTATGTGTGTATGGTGGGCGCGCGGCGGTGGGGATGCTGTGGCGTTAGCGTGGTCATTACGAAGAGCTGCGCCGAGACTGTTACTTGATGACGCCGACCCTGCGGTAAGTATCACCACAGAGCAGTACAGAAGGCGCACTCCACATTTTAGGTATGAGGCTTGTCTTGTCGGGCCAATTCAGTGAGCGTAACGTAGTCAGAAAATACAAGAATTATGCTATAGAAAGAGAGGCAACTAGGTGAATATATTAGCGCTGTGCGACCTAAATTTGCACTTTATTATGTCGTAGCAAGAGTCGCTTTTCATTTAAATGATTTTGCTGAGTGAACCATCTGTGGTATCACATAGTATTGTAATAATCATTAGTTAGTGTTACTTGCGATGCAAATTCTTGGAATGCCAGTCGTCTTTCTATTTGATTGTTGTACCACGCTGTGGTGTTGCCCGCACGTAACGCACGCAATGATAACAGTAAATATTGCCTAAAATTAAAAAATCAATAAGAAGCACACTTCGGTACCGATGTCGGGAGGAATTTCTCCTGAATCTTAAGGATCGTGATTTATAAGAAAAGGTCGACATCATTTGAACAAATAAATAAAAATAAGCCATTTATTCTATTGTTTTTACAAAGGTTAGTAGCATGCTGTCTACCTACACT
Source organism: Agrochola lota (assembly GCA_947364205.1). Taxonomy (NCBI): domain Eukaryota; kingdom Metazoa; phylum Arthropoda; class Insecta; order Lepidoptera; family Noctuidae; genus Agrochola; species Agrochola lota. The sequence goes on along the minus strand of OX376235.1, from coordinate 8,436,135 downwards.
TAAATAATAAAAAAAAATACATGCAAAATATTTTTTTTTATTCGGTACAGTTTCAATTATTTGAGTTTAAATATTTAAATTTTGTGTTACTAAATTGTAATTGTATTTTGTTTTTATAGCTTTTCGCAAATATTTGTATGTTTACGTTTTTAAAATACAAATCTTAGCGCAGGACACTAATCGCTACTCTCCTGTTTGTTGCATGCAGGTGCGGCGCGAGGCCGGCAGCGCGCTGTACCGGCTGTGCGCGGGCGGCGAGGTGGCGGTGCTGGCGCCGCTGCTGCAGCTGCTGCTGGAGCACCTGCCCAGGGCCGCGGACATGCGTCCTCATCAGCAGCACCACCACCATCATCACCATGACGTTAGTATTGCATTCAATCATTTTGGGGAATAAAAACTTAAAAAAACTCAAAACTCAAAGCATTTATTTCAAATAAACCAATTACAGGCACTTTTGAATTGTCAAGGGGTCGGTCTGTCAGAAATATGAAGCTAGTTGCCCATTCCAACGCGTAGTAGGTTCCTATGGAGAAGAACGGGCAAGAAACTCCACGGACACTCTTTTAAATCAGAATATTGTTACAAAATATTGGTTACATCATTCATGTTGTAATTATACATGTGAGAACAATGTAGAGAGACGTGCACGTTTAAAGCGTCCGTAATAAAGCAAAAACAATTCAAAAATTAAAATAAATTCAAATAAGCCGTGGCAGCTAAGAGATGACCAGTCCCCACTGACGGTGCCCGTTCACGAACATGACGCATGGATCAGCACCATTCAGCTCAACCATTTTGAAGGGAACTTAATGATCCAACACACACGCCACCACCAGCGAGACATCTGAGTGAGCATGACATACTCTCAGCCGCAAAGGCACATTCAAGTCAATGAAAGATGTACCCAGTAAACGGTAACTTTAAATTAGGGACATAGTGCTCACACATGTGCTATGCAATTATATAATACTAAAAGACTGAATTTATACAATCTAAAGATAGTCTTATAATCAGCTCCAAAAATATTTTCGAATGCCAATCAATTAGTTTATGCGCCCTTGAGGAGCTGGACCAGCGTTGAGCCAGGCATTTTCGTCGTCGATGTAATCCCCCAACTTATAATATGCTTGGCAGCATAGTGTGCGTTTTATACAAGAAGAGAATACAGATCTTCGTCTGTTAAATACAACACTCATTTCCGGACTACCCCGCTCGAATGGCTCGGGATAAGGTAACTTGTTGACGCAATCTGACGCAAACTAAATGCAATAATTATAATAATTATTTCATTCAGACCACAAAGAATCCATACAGTAGTATAAGTAAAGAAAATTTAAAACGAATGCACGCAGGCAACGGAAGGAACACGGGTGGATTTTAGTCAGTAAAAGTCTGACACACCCTCTCGCTCTGCCCCAAGCAGGAGAAGTCATTTGATGATTTCCTATCCTCAAAAAAATAAATAAAAGGCATGCAAGCATGCGTTATTCATGTTAAGTTTATTTTTCCTCACTTTTATTAATTACCGAATTTATTATACCTACAGAATGCCAAGCGCTAAGTTACTCTAGGCAAATCAAACACTATGGCCCACTTACACCACAATTCAATAGATAAATTCATTGCTAAACAAAATTAAAACATCGTTCTTTTTCTGTCAATCGTTTGAAGATGATAGAGACAGAATGATATTTTAATATGTTTAGTTTATAGAGTACTAGCTTTTGCCCGCGGCCTTCGTCTGCGTGGAGGTCGGAAACGTGCTACCGTAATGCGCACGCCAGTAAAGGTCCCAGTCGGCATGAATTTTTCCAACATCTTCAATAACCATCGTCATATTTCAGCCAATTTAAACAAAGCCTTAATGAATTATACACCTAAACTTTCCTCATGAATCACTTCGTCCATTGGTGAAAACTGTATGAAAATGCGTTCGGTAGTTTTTGAGTTTATCGCGTTCAGACAGACAGACCTGGCGGTGCGGGGGACTTTGTTTTATAATATGTAGTGGTTTAGCGATTTGTGGTGCAAGTGGACCGGAGACTTCGTAATTTAATTATATTTTGTGTTGCGTAATGTAAATTATTTTTGAATACTATTATATAGAATCTTTTTTTTTGTTCTTCTAACTGAACAGACAGCTGTGCTGCTGGGGAGTTTGTTGCGCCACTTCTTCTTCCCAGCTAACGCACTAGGAAGTGGTGAAGGGCGGGCGTTTTGGGGACTGTCTTATGTAATTTTGACGTTCGAAAAGTGCTGATTCTCAGCCTAGTTTGAATAAATGACTTCAGAATTTTGTTTTTTTTTAATTTTGAACTGTATTTCTCTCACAGGTTGTCCACCACCATGTGGAGGAAGGCAAGGAGCCTTATGGGCCCGCATGTAGAGATTACTTCTGGCTTGTTTGTAGGCTCATAGACGGGCTCCCTGAAGACTTTTTCAAAGGTAAGCTATCTGTTATTTAATCCTTTCTATTTCATAACTCAAACACACAAAAAATACTTTTTTTGTTGTTAAAACTTAAATTGTTTGCTGCAGCGGTTCCACACTTTTTTCTTTTCTATCGTGACAAAGCAATGCGTGCCGAAGCTTTGTATGTTTTGCTCGCTAAAAAGATATCGCGCTAATGCGGTGGTCACATTAGCGGCTCCGCCACGTTTATTATGTACCGCCACCCGGCCGATAATTGCTACGCAGTCCGAACTGTCGCGACGATAACCGATAATAGTTGGACACATCTGCGTGTATCGTATCACTGTGCGAAGCTTCGTCATGATAGACGGAGATGCGGCCGCAGCAGTACGCTAGGAATATAGCTACATATTATTAACCTTCATTTTCAATACAGTGCTTCTTTGAGCTTGTCCAAGGCTAAAGCACTCAACTCTTTCTAAATTCATCAGAAGGCGCAACATCAGAAGACAGTGGCGCCCCCGACCTAAACGAACTTTGCGAACAAATACACACTTCATTAGAAAAGCGTGAGATCATAGAGCGAAGAACGGAGCCGTGTTCACCGGATGACGGACTTTATGGTCAACTGAGTTTGCTCACACATCTGCTCAAACACCCGCTACGGTTTAAGATGTCGGATCAGGGAACTAGGACTCTGGAAATGGTGAGTTTGGTTGGATATATGTATAATCTTTGTTGGAAAAACTTTTAAGGCTGAATTCGATTTCTTCTTTAAGTAAGAACCTAATTCAGACTATTACGAATTAAAAAAAAAGAAGGAAATCCGTCTAGTCGTTCTGAACTTATGCGCTTACCAAAGAGCATTGCATTTTTATTTTTACGTAGATTATTACTAGCTGCGCCCCGCGGGTTCACCCGCGTAAGTCTCGATGGAATATCGGGGTAAAAGGTATCCTATGTCCTTCTCCAAATCATGGTCTACCCACGTGTTAAATTTCATCCAAATCGGTTCAGCCGTTTTAGCGTGAAAGCGTAACAAACAAACTTTCGCATTTATAATATTAGTTACGATTCAATGCAGATATTGCTACACACAGTAGCAACAGATTGAACATATCAGATCTTTTCTATCACTTTGGGCAAACAATATAATCGGGTTTTGATACAGCAAATATGTTTTGGGCTGTTTGTATGTACCATCAACGAAGTTCATAACTAACCACCGTAAGGACTATTCTAGCTTGCAGCGCTCGGCTGCTATGGAACCGGGCCGGTAACAGATGTGGTCATCGTGTTCACGGGATTTTGTTTTCAAACTGGTTAGATAACAACTTCTTTGATGGTACTTATCAGCGAGAATGACGGGGATAGTTTGAGCTGAGGCCCAACGCCCCATAAAGAGCATGAAGCAGCAACTTTTTCATAGAATGTAAAGCTTTAGACTTTAGAAGAAGCAAAAAAGTTCATAAAATAATGTGTATGTGGTTATTATACATATTATTATATTTCTTGCGACAGGTCTTTGGCTTCCTCTTCGACGTGCCGAACCCAGAAAACCGTAACCTACCCAAGTGTAAGTCGCAGAAGTCTCGCGCGGCTGCTTACGACTTACTGGTGGAACTGGTGCGGGGCGCGCCCGACAACTACATGGTACTGCACAATAAGCTCATGGAGCATCATAAGCCTGGTGAGTTTTATGGTGTTTATGTTAATTTATGTAGATAGAATAGGGATGTTGACAATTTTGTTTTTTTTATTCCGTCTTTGAGATTATTAAAAAATATTGGACACGTATTTTTTCTTCGTAATCTTAAGATTACGGCGATACATTGAGGTAAAATGTGCCATGACGTCACGAGTATGTAGATTTTATACATACTAGTGACGTATTGACCCCCAATCCCCAACTTAAAATGCGTTTTATCTAAGTATTTTTTTATTAATATGATAAAGCAAAAAATACGTGTCTAATATTTTTTTATTATCTGATTGACGGACTAATTAGATTTTTTTTTTTTTACCTAGGCATCATCTCTATTATATAGTTATATATATCCGATACTCGTTCCAATGACTCGAAATTCACGAAACGGCGCTAGCTTATCGCCAAAGGGCTACTGAATAAATAATTGATTTGATCTGCTTATTGATCTTGACCACTCGATACACGGTCCTTGTAGTCAGTTGATTACCTACTTAAGACTGTCATGGCGGGAACTCGTATTACCAAAACTGAAATAATCTTAGAATATATTGGTATCCTACTAGGACTAGTTCTGATGATCCATGTTGCAGCGTTCCATTGATCGAATTATGTTTGTCAAAATAATATTTAATTTGCAGAAAATAAAAAAACTATGCGTTTTTATGACTCTCAAAACTCTAATGAAATGTAATTCTGAGACTTCAAATGGTTTTACTGCCTGTTTTTTTTGTCTATAAAAAATATAAATAAATGCTACAATTAATATTCTTTTTTTTCTAAGGCTACTGTTTCGAACCTGGTCCGCAATCGACCTATCCTTGGGACTACTGGCCCGCTGAAGAGTCCAGGTCTGAATGTGGTTACGTGGGGCTGACGAACCTCGGAGCCACGTGTTACATGGCTTCGTGTATGCAGCACCTGTACATGATGCCTCAGGCCAGAGCTGCGTTGCTGCAAGCTGATCCAGCTGCTAGCAGGCATTCAGCCACCCTGCATGAAATGCAGAGGATGTTTGCTTATCTTATGGTGAGTTTAATCTAATATTTGCATTTGACCTAGTATCTTATCTTACCTTTTAGTATGTAGTTGTATTTAGTTATTCCTTATTGTGTCTCGGCCAGGGACCGAGAACCTTTATAAATGAAGGTACAAGTATCAAATAATTTTTGTTAGTTTTACGAACAAGGTTACCGCTATGTGGGTAACCAAGAAGATGAAAAATGTTACCTCTTTAAGGTTACCGTTTTTTTTCACACACACAGGCGTTGCGCGCCCTTTGACTAATGCCGACGGCACGTGTAAGATAGAGGTAATTTTTATTCTGATAACCGGTATTAATACTGGTTGTATTAAATTTAAGGTAACCTGTAAAAACAAATATTGTAACCGAAAAAGTACCTGTTTTGATCATACAGGTCTCGGTCCCTGGTCTCGGCCCCTGGTCTCGGCGACGACTATTATATGATGCGAGAAGAGCACTCTTAAAATATCCCTTTTCCATAAAGTGGAATAGTTTTTGTTGCTAACTTACTTCGCCAAGATGCGCAAGAGCAAGTAGTGCTACTAAAGCGGCTAACCGCTTCTTTCAGCAAAAGACAAAGATATACTCAAGTAGCACCTCGAGACAAAATAGTTTTTGCTTAAGTTTAAACTACACTGCTCTTCTCTACCCTTTTCCACCTTAATCCGCTTTTATGCAACTCGATCTTTTTAGGGCTTAGCTATTAGGTATATGAGTAACGAATGAAAGAAAAAACGAATTCGGAAAAAAATTGTGCTCCGTGGAAAAGAAAGACAAGGAACTGGGACAAACGGTCCAGGAGGAAGAAAATAAAAGAACAAAATGCTTCTCAATTCTATCTATTAATAATAACCGTCATAATTCCTCAACAGGAAAGCGAGCGCAAAGCCTACAACCCGCGCAGCTTCTGCAAAGTGTACCAGATGGATCACCAACCCCTGAACACTGGTGAACAGAAGGACATGGCTGAGTTCTTCATAGATCTGGTCTCGAAGCTTGAGGAGATGACTCCTGAGTTGAAGAAGCTGGTGAAGACGCTGTTCTGTGGAGTGCTGAGTAATAATGTGGTGTCGCTGGTGAGTCATTATTCGTTTTAACTAACTAATGTACTTTGCTGCGTATTGAGAGTCAGTCTGCATAGCCTTTTCCAAACTATGCTTCCAACTTAACCGGATGCAGATGAATACCATTATTTTACTTGGAGGGACTACCTAACTAATCTTCACAACCCAGTAACTGGGTAACATGATACCCCTTGGTAAGACTTGGGTTTCTGACTACCCGAAACGACTGTCAAAGATCTATGAATGACAGCGGCGACCAACAGCTCTCCGAGGCACGGAAGGGTCTCAAAATGTAATGGATGGTCATCCATCCAGGAACCGACCGCGGCAAGCGTAGCTTCACCTTCGATCGACTTGTGCGGCTGTTATTATTGAGCCAGGAGTCCCCGTAATTTCGTAGCCACTGTCGGAACTAATAGTAGGCTAGTGATAGCAATCATATGAATGTAATTACACTGTATTTGCATTGATGCTGCTTGATTTGAACATAATTAAATCCTGTGATTGTTTACTACAACCATCGTGAGGAAACCGGCATGTCCTAGAACCAAAAATTCGAAGACATGTGACATCTACCAACCCGCACTGGGCCCGCGTGGTAGATTACAGCCCACTCCGTCTTGAAGAGAGGAGCCCTGCGTCCCAGCAGTGGGAACAGTAGAGGCTGAATATACTATTATTTACTACATTTGCTATTATTTATTAAATTGTGATTTTCAAAAGAGTTCAAATTATTTCTCTGGTACTTCATAATATCGGTGCTTTTCTGGTTCATAGCCTAAACGTCTAGGTCATATTTCTCCCACAGGACTGCCCCCACGTATCCCGAACTCTAGAAGAGTTCTACACGGTCCGGTGTCAGGTGGCAGATATGCGGAACTTGCACCAGAGTTTAGACGAAGTTACTGTGAAGGACACGTTAGAAGGAGACAACTGCTACACCTGCTCGCAATGCGCGGCCAAAGTACGCGCGGAGAAACGGTAACTAACACTATACATATTATAAATTAAAGTCGCTTTTCGTGTCTATCTGTGTGACCGCGTTTTTCCTCTAAACCACGCACCGGATTTTGATGCGGTTTAATCTTCATTTAGATCATTTATTCCGAAAGGTTTATGTGTATAAAACATTTATATTAAACTTTAAAATCTTCGATGTTTTGTCAAGTCTTAAAAACATCGCTAGTCTCTTGTTAAATAAAACTGACACTGACGTATCATACGGCCCGAGGCTGAAGACTATAAACGCATTTCTGAAGGACACTTCTTCAATGCCTCCGGTCAAGATCAGAGCTAAAACATAATTTACTATAGTTTGACCGAGACCACTGTTCCGCGCGTCAGTTATTTGTGCGGCGAGATGGGTGGGGCGGGGATGGCAGTGCAGGCCGCTCATTCGTCAACGCTCACGCCGTCCCGCCGCTCATTGGTCAACGCTGCCCCCCGCCGCGCCTCACATTCTTAAGGTGCACAGCGTTCTCGGTCAAACTATTGTTTATCTATTAGAGAAACGGATAAATAGGGCTTGTTACGTGAACTACACCTTATATTGACAAAGACAGCAAAAAGTATCAAACATCTACATGCTAATGCAATAAAAAGTTATGAAACGTATGTTACAAAATTATCTCCCTCTAGCACATTTTTTCAGCATATAAACTTTTAACTTCACTATCTACTAGAAATAAAGATGGTGCCATCCACAAAAACGTCCCCACTTCGCGATTACTGTACTGTGAGCTGTACTTTAGTACGGAGCGGAGCGGAGGGCGGCGCGTCTTCGTGGATGGCACTATCTTTATCGATTGATCAACACAACTTTGGAAAATATCATTTGTCGATGACAAAAAAAAAATGGTTCTGTGTTAAAGGGTTTCGTTTCAGCACTTAGTCCTTCAGGTGGACCATTGTGCGTGGGCCATGGTGGCCATCGGTGGTTATTCAAACCAGCCCACCTCCCTTCAGAAGAGAAAGACAAAACAATCTTAACATATCTTTTTCTTTTCAGGGCATGCTTCAAGAAACTCCCGCGCATTCTCTGCTTCAACACAATGCGGTACACCTTTAATATGTTGACGATGCTCAAAGAGAAAGTCAACACGCACTTCTCGTTCCCCATGAGGTTGGACATGTCCGGATATGTGGAGAAACATCTCATGCCGGCGCAGTATCAAGGTAGCGTAACCATAACAATATAAAGTCTATTCAAGGCCTTGTTTCCAATTGATGTTATTTCCACTTAAACGAATATCAACCTTATGTGTAGTGTAAATTAAGTTGATTTCTAAATTACTAGTACTATTTAAAACGGCACAAAAATATTTGTAGTTGTAGCGCAAATTGAACTTTATGCGTCGGTTTTAAAGTCGGATTTATAACCTCTAAAAGTTTGAAGTCGGTTAAAAATACTACCTGTATACAAAATGAAATTGGTTATGAAAATACAAGTTAATAGCTGATAATGACTGATAGTTCGATGCATAAAAACAGTCTAATTTGTGATTTTAATTTTTTCAGAGGAGAAGAATAAATTATTAGCAGAAAAGAAAGATGGCGAAGCTAGTCCGACTGCAGCAGAAGTTGAAGATAATTCCGAATTTGAGGAGCACTATGAGTAAGTTGTTATTTTTTTTGTTTGCTTACCAAATATCAGTAACATGCACACGATAACAGTCTGCGCAAGCTATAAAAACTGCGCAAATTCGTAAAAAATCGCGGAAACTTACGGCCGATATAACTTGGCAGGTCTGAACATAGGCTCTGCGAACTTTCGCGCATGTTCTCTCACTCACAGAACATACACCATTTGTTTCGTAAAAAATGTTATTGCGCAGCCTTCTGCGCGAAATTCGGAACTGCCAAGTTATATCGACCGTATTGTACAAAACTTTCATCAATGCTAAGTCTGGCGTCGCCTTTTGAGGACACAAACCATTTCTTGTAATAAAAACTAGTCATTCTAAAGCCCATCTCATGTTTCTCCCTCCCAACAGATACGAGCTAATAGGCGTGACAGTCCACACGGGCACAGCGGACGGCGGTCATTACTACTCGTTCATTCGCGACCGAGAACATGAACATCACGACCGATGGCTACTGTTCAATGACGCTGAAGTTAAACCATTCGATCCTGCACATATTGCGGCCGAGTGCTTCGGTGGAGAGATGACGGTTAGTATACAGATTAGTTCACTCGTTCATTCGCGACCGAGAACATGATTACGACCGATGGCTACTGTTCAATGACGTTGAACCTGTGGATCCTGCTCATATTGCGGCCGAGTGCTTCGGTGGAGGGATGACCGTTAGTATAACGAAGGGTTAAGAAGGGTTATTGCGAAAGGTATCAAGATTATATCAACTTTATGCGAGAGTAAATTAAGTTGATTTCAGAATGACTAAATATATGAAGTTGTTTTTCCGAAAACTCAATTTTTTGTTTAGATGTTTGGAAACTAAATCGCGAACGCAGTATAAAAAATTTCTACGTATGTTGTAAAAACTGCATTGACTCGTATTGGAAGGTTAACCTTGTTCGCAAAAACTGTATCTTCAAAAGTATTATGATCTTTGGTGTTACAAACTATCAATAATAAATGTCGTTTCTTTATTTTTCTTCTAGAGCAAAACCTACGACTCAGTGACTGACAAGTTCATGGACTTCTCGTTCGAGAAGACGAACAGCGCGTACATGTTGTTCTACGAGTGGAGTCCGCCTCGCAGTCAGCGCGGGTCTGAATGTGGACAGCAGGAGGAGCCACAGGTAACAACTACTGTACAACTATTTGTTGTGTAAGTCAACAGGGGCACTGTGGTGTGAGCACGTACAGGGTTAAAGAGGCATCGAATCCGCATTGCAACACCGCAAAATAATGTGCAATCATTTTTCAATATAATTTTATATTTAAAAAAAAAAAAATCACTTTCGTCACTGGATGATCCAGAAAAATAATCATCAGTAAAACTGCCCTCGTCGGTTACCATTATAATAAATTCATTTTCCATCATATTGTTAAAATAAATCTCTTCTAGTCTTCCATTATAATTTGCTTTGTCCTTTCTACTACATTGATCCAATCATCTTTTGTGACGTATGCACATATCAAAGCTAAAGTTTAGGAACTATTAAAAAAAATTACAGCATCCTCAATGCGCACTTTTGCACAACATATGAGGGCAAGAGTGCGCAAGTTTGCGCACGTAGGCCGAGAGTGCGCATCACTCACAAATGTCACATTTGAAGCTTCCATGCCCTATGTATGCTGTGCATTTTTCGTGCCAGCTGTTTGTTTTTGTAAGAAATAAACTCGATCCATAATTATCCACAATTGGTTCTCTATACACTTCTGAGCAATCTCGACATGCCCAATTTTTCTTCTTTGTTGCAATTGCTGGCTTCTTAGGTCTATCAGTCTTACTCTTCATAGGTAAACGTTTTTCATTTTTCTTTTTAAAGTCTTTTTTGAGTATTCTTTTGTATGGATCTTGCACACCCCTACCCTAAATCTAAAAATATAAGTGATCAGATTTTGTTTTTAGGTGTTTAAACATTTAATAATACAGTAATTATACATGTATCTCTTTTCTAAATGTAATGTTTGTAAAAGAATCGATTTTTTCAGATCATCAATTTTATTCGGTCAAAAAACGGTCACAACACTACGGCAGCAAACCCAAAGACATAACATTGTATTAACGTCCTGGCGGAATATTAATCAACGATATATTTGTGAAATTTGGTGCTTGCGAATGATACTCATTGTTATAGTCTATGTATACCCATAGTAATTAATTAGGATTATGAATTTGATTTTTCGTTTTCTTACGTAGACGTTCATACAAAGTTATCGCGGCGTGTTTAATGAGAAACGTCAAATCGGGCTTCTTAGATTGTCGTACGTTTAGTACTGTTGAAAAAGACATTAAAAAAAAAAAAGTTGTAGCGCAAACTGAAACTTATATGTAAGCAATACGGTTGCTTTTCCTGAAACTCGTGTTTGTTTACATGTTTGGAAAATAAACTGCGAACGTAGATTAGTGCCTATGTTTAGACCTGCCAAGTTATATCGGCCTTATTGTACACCAATATTGTTAAGAGTATGTATTTGTATTTTTGTTAGTAGTGAATAAACTCAAAAACTACTGGACCGATTAAAAAAAATATTTCAGCAGTGTAACTATATTATCAGTTTATCACTTAGTAACATAGGCTATAATTTATAAAAATAACACTCGGGCGAATCTACTGGCGGAAGCTAGTGTGTGATAAAAAGAGCATTTCTACAAAACATCTGGTTTTTGTAAACGGCCTTCTACGTCTTAGCTCATATTCCGCGAAGTTCTAACCTTAACTCCTTGTATTATAGCCATCAACAGCAGAAGGTGCCAGTCCAAGTTCATCGGTGGAGCGACGCAGCAGCGACGCGTCACCGTGTATCAGGCTACCTCCCGACCTACTCAAGTGGATATGGGACGACAATATGCAGTTTTTACACGACAAGAATATATTTCAGCATGCATATTTCACGTAAGTAAAGCAATAAGGGATCTCGCGCGTATTGTCTAGCGGTATTGTATGGTCTGCGGCTGGTTGGCCGTTGCGACCAAGTGCGCGATTCTTATCGGTTTCTATAGTTTACCTAGTCGCTGCGACCACTGGTCGTTTTCGTGGCTGTCTAGTGCGCTAGATCCCTAAGAGTTTACTCTTAGGGATCTAGCGCACTAGACAGCCACGAGTTACACGAAGTGTGGTGATAAGACAGTCCCCCAAAAAGCCCACCCTTCATTACTTCCTAGTGCGTTAGCTGGGAAGAAGAAGTGGCGCAAGAAACTCCCCAGTAGTAGCAATTGCCGCTTGTGTCGGGAAAAAAATTTGGACCATCTTGTTCCTTACCCAAATTAAAGGCACATTGAATCTTGAATGTTTGTGCGAAACCTTATTCCATTATAAATAGAAAGAAAAGAAAATACGTTTACTTGCGGTAAACATGACGCAAAGTAAGAACACAACACAAAAAAAGAACTAGATGAGAGAAAATAAACGTCACATGACGCAAAAACTGCCATCGCTCAGCATAATGTTGCGACCTTATGCGAGACATTATAAATGTGCTTATGGAGTAAAGCTGTGACCGAATGGTGGCCAAAGTTAGTTCAAAGAAATCAGGGCCGTCCAAAAGCGCGATGGTTTAATGATATCACGTGCACCAAGCTGCTGAAGCGCGCACCGACGACGCGCGCGCTGCACACGCTCAACGCGGTAGCCGAAGGAATATACCTGTTTTCTTGTACACTGAACGACTTTACTCTGGCGACTTCTAGGGTTTTATGTTACAATTAACTTTTATGTTTGTTCTTCTATTGGGAATTTATTTTATAATAGTATATTTTTTGTACTTATCTATCGCATTAGGGCAACCTGTAAAGATAAATTTAAGGGTGCCTTTCCACCAGAGATGTGCTATGCTACGTTGCTATGGATCCATTTGATATCCACCAATCATATTCATTCGCTATGTGGACCAATACGGGACCAATGAATGAATGTGCTTGACACTTTACAGTGGTTCAGAACGTCGTTGTTTTTTGTCCAGGTTCATGGGTCAGATGTGCAGCTCAGTGCCCCAGTCGCTAATGACTCTAAAGCCAGAGGTTACTGAAGTCGCCGCGCGGCTGTCGACCTCATTCTTCATCGAAACTTTCATCCACGCTAAGGAAAAGGTAAGAATCTGTGACTATTGTCACTGATTAATACAGATGGAACACTCCGCAGTTTAGGTATGAAGCTACAATAACGCGGCGGGCCCGTCTTACTGAGCCAATTGAGTGAGTGTAACGTAGTCAGAAGATATAAGAGTCACGCGATAGAAAGAGAGGCAGCCTCTAACTATAGGTGATTAGCGCTGTGTGACCTGAATTGCAATTTATTGTGTCGTAGCAAAGCTCGCTTTTCATTTAAATGATTTTACGGAGTTTCCCATCTGTGCTATTGTTTACGTAGCTTGTTGGGAACGAATTTAGGCTTTGTAATTTATCTATCTATCATTATACAAGGTCAAATAAAGTTAGCTAGCAAAACTCCACAGACGTATTGGTTATCGATATCTAAACATGACGAAACAAAGAAAAGTGTTTTTTTTTTTTTTTGTGAAGTTGGTGTAGTTACTCGATGTATAAGTTTGAAAAATCTGCTCTTTTTTTTGCGTAAACTTCACAAACGTAATGGAACTATTTGTCCTTGTATTTTTCAGATTTAAAGAGTATTTTTTTCGATTCTGTGGCCTGTTAAATATTAGTTTGCGATAAAATTTTACTTGATCAAGGGTATTAAATATATTTTTATTCCCTTTTCATAGCCGACGATGGTTTCATGGGTAGAGTTGGTGACAAAGCAGTTCAATGCGTCTGCTGCAGCTTCAGAATGGTTTCTAGGTCATATGGCCGACGACACCTGGTGGCCGATGCAAGTGAGTCGACTTCTTATTTATATTATCACTCTTATGTCATTGATATAAGGTTTAAATTGGTATAAGATAAAAGATGTGTGTAGTATAACTGTCTATTTCTTTGGTGGTAACATTATAGTAAGCAAATGTTTGTTTTGTTACAGGTTTTAATTAAATGTCCGAATCAGATGGTCCGGCAAATGTTTCAAAGACTTTGTATGCATGTTATACAAAGGCTCAGGTAAATAAGATAGTATTTTTATCTTTTATCCGTGGAATAAAATTGATGTCTGACAGTTTTTGTATGGAAAATCTGTCAGAAATTACTAAACTTAGTCCACCAGATTGGTATGTCTAGTAAAACTTGGATCGTATTATAAAAACTAGTTGAGTATCATTTCAATTATTTGAAATCATCCTTGTGTTATAGTCATAGCATTTCTTCATAAGTTTTGCCAAAATAAAGCCAGGATTTGTCGAAAACTTTTGTAAAATGATGTTGTTTTGTTTCAGATCTAGTCATTGTTCGTTATACCTGCAAGGTATGGAGGAAGGCGAGGATAATAGCAAGTTGGGCGAAGCGAGTTGTGTTACTAGGTTTATAAGAATGTTGTTATCATTGGTGAGTACTTTATTTATGGCATTTATCGTAATACAATAATGTTTCATCCTTGCAATGTCAACCATCCCGTTTCATAATTGAACAGCTTATATATTTTAAGCGGTACGGTAGTTATAGTTTGACCGGAACCGCTGTTCCGCCTTAAGAATGCGCTGCGACGCAGGGGGCAGCTTTGACGAATGAGCGGCGGGCACGACGCCGCGCGCCGTGAGCGTTAACGAATGAGTGGCCTGCACTGCCCCCCTTCTCGCCGCGCACATACCTAAGCCGTGGAACAGCGGTCTCCGTTAAACTATAGTTTTACATATGCATTAACATACTACTGGGATCAGATGAAAGCACAGTCATTACAGTCATCCATTGGCACGTGTCTCTATGAGCCTATCTTGCTACTTTGCATAATGGATTGTTTGATAAGTTGCATCACAAACTTTAAGTGAGCAATAAGTTGTGTAGCACGCATGTTACGTAGTGCTACGTATACCCAGTATAGCACGTTGCTATTCAAAAGTCATTTATTCAAACTAGGCTGAGAATCAGCACTTCGAAATTACATAAGACAGTCCCCCAAAACGCCCACCCACTTCCTAGTACGTTAGCTGGGAAGCAGAAGTGGCGCAACAAACTCCCCAGCAGCACAGCTATCTGTTCAGTAAAAAAAAAAAAGATTCTATCTAATAGTATGCAAAATAATTTATATATGTCAGCTACCACACACCAACATAGTAACCAAAATCATAGAGAACTATACTCAGGCAGAAATAAAAACTAAACGTAAACAATATATCTAAATAAAAGCCTCCAGGCATAAAGGGCGTGCCCGCTTACATATAGCTATAAATAGCTGTAACTATGACGGCAAACGTCAAAACCTTTCCGTTTACTATTTTTAGATGGAGAACGGCGCAAGATCTCACTTACGCCATCTGACGGAGTACTTCAGTTTGCTGTACGAGTTCAGCAAGATGGGAGAGGAGGAGGGAAAGTTCATGTTGCGCATCAACGCCATATCCAGTATGGTCAACTTTTATCTCGGACAGAATGCTACTGCAGTAAGTGCACGACTTTACTTATATTCAGATCTAGCTTCCCCCCCTTGACTTCATCCGGATGAAATTTTATGTTCCCCGACCCACCCCGTCGTATTGCATCGCCTGCCCGAGCTATTACTTCGTTAGCTTAGCGATCTTTCTGACGTTTTAATTTTTGCTCAGTTCCTAAGGGTCTTAACGTGATGTTAAGTAGCCTTTAGCCTTCCTCAAGGAATTGGCTATAAAATGCAAAAATATTTTTTCAAATCCGACTGGCAGTTCTAGAGATAAAGATATAGAGAAAAGAGAAAGAGATAGAGCGCGTTCAAACAAAAAAAAAAAACATTTTTATCAAATTCTGAAAGATAAAAATGGTTACTGTAGGTCATCCTTAGAAGATAGACAGCTATCGCGGACTTTATTTTTGAACTTTTTAAGATATACAATTCTGTAAAACATAAATTTGATGTATCTCTTACGACTTAAGCGGCGCACGCCAGTAAAGCTCCCAATCGCCATGTTTTTTTCCGACATCTTCGACAATAATCGTCATATTTCAGCCAATTTACATAAAACCTTAATGTATTATACACAAAAACCTTCCTCTTGAATCACTATCTAGTAAAAAAAACCGCATCAAAATCCGTTGCGTAGTTTTAAAGATCTAAGCATACATAGGGACAGACAGCGCGAAGCGACTTTGTTTTATACTATGTAAAGATATAACTGCTAAAATTCTTGAGGTGCAGTACCCAGTTAATATATGAAGGATATATTTTCATGTAGTTATCATAAACTTGACATAAGCTTTGTCACAAAACAACAAAATTTTCAATATGCGGTTGCTTTGTATTGATTATCTACTAAAATATTTATATTGTTCCTTACTCTAATTATGGCGATGTGTTTTTTGTTTTTGTGCTCACACCATTAATTATTATTATAAGTCTGTGCGTGAGCATTTGTAATTGGCTCTCTAGTCTGGTGACTATGTTATTCTGTTTTTTGTTTGTTTTTATTAGCTGCAAGTCCTCGATGTACTAAATAAATAAACAAATAAATAAAGTCTTCCAAGATACAAGATCATTTTCATTTTGCTAGTAAGGGATCTCGAGCATTACACGGCCACGACCAGTGGTCGCAGCGACCTGGTAAATACCACCGATACGAATTGCGCACTTGGTCGCAACGGCCAACCAGCCGCAGAGCATACAATACTACTCAACGGCCACGACTGGCTGAAATCGTGGCCGTCTATTGCGCGAGATCCCTAATTGTTACTTGATTGTCATATGATGAGTTCTGATCATTGACAGACGGAATCACCAACTGAGGAAGCGGGGGGCAGCGGTAGTGGGAGTACTAACGCAGAAAGTGGCGGTGACAAGCTACGACCCGGAGCCCTGGACAAGATGGTGGCCCTAGTGGCCGGGCTGGTGGAGCGCTCGCGAGATGCGGGGGGACACCTCGCATTGTTGGAACCTGATGCGAGAGCTTTACTGCATGCGAAGGTAAACAGCATTCAAAATTTGATAGATTTTGACTCTGATTGATTTTTGAATTCGCTATGAAATTCGTTCGATCTAAGTAATGTAGTATCATTTTCTTAAGATTACTGACTAACGCATATACCTGTTGTGGATCTACATGCGAACTACGCATCAAAGAACTGAGGTCACACAAAATCTGCATCGCGCAAACAAACAAAGTTTACTGCGCGATCAAAATATATATAACTTTCCGACAGCAATCGTTCGGCAGTTGCCCGCCAGACACGACACCTGTCTGGCCGGAGGATCCTCTATTTTGAGGATGAGTGAAATTTATACCCTGAATCTCATGCGTCTAAACTGTTTACCTCGCCATCTAAGTCAGAACAATTACTAGCGGGAGATTCGAACACACTCCGGATATTAAAAAACGACCGAGCCTTACAGTCGTCGCATATGATGTGTAACATCTTGGCTGACAGTACCAATCATCGTCATCATTCTCATCGTCATGTTATCGTCATCGCCAACCTTTCGGAAAATGGGTGGGTACCATCTGACGGCCAACTAGAGCACCGCGCGCGCTCATTGGTCAAATCAAATAGCGCGCGCTTCCCTGGCTTCCTATTACACACTTCCGTCCCTTTTCACGACTTCACTCCCACTAATTGCAGGATAACGAGAGGAAAGATTTGGAGGAAAACGAGAGGAAAAATCTTACAAATCAAAAATTTTAACAAAAAAGATTTATTTCTATATTTATTTGATTTATTTTAAGGCTCGGAACCCTAAAATAATGCGAATCTTTGATACTTTGCCTAATTAGGCATATTTGAAGTTGTTCTCAGTAAGTATAAAAAAAATAAAAAAAGTACATTTGTAAAGTTGTGGTCTTGGTGGTTGTGATAAGGGAAGGTAGCAGATGTCTTGCTTTAAACAAGTGTTTTAGCAATATCAACACAGAAAGAAGAACAAGCAATGTCATTAGAAATTAATTAAATAAGAACTGGAATTATACTGGAGCTTTGTACATGTGGGATATATTTTATTTCATAACTTCGTGTCCACAGGGGTTTCCTTTTATCTACCAGCAGACGCGCGACTGCCTGAACTTACAGCAGACGCGCTCGCTCATCTTTGCGCTATGTCGCTGGAACGAGCCGCTCGCTCAGAAGATAGTTAACATGATCTTTCAGGCCATCGCCAAACATTCAGAGGTGAGTAGAAAGAAGATTGAATATTTAATAAGTCTAAATACAAGATTGCATCCCATCTTTGTATTTCGTGAACCACCTAAAACCTAGCTTTTTCGGCGAGACTTTCGACTAGCATTATGAGAAGCATGAATGATTTCGTCCTATTTTGTGTTGTACAAATAAAAGAAAATTCAGAATAAATTCGTGTCACGAGAAGGTTTTGCGCATCAATCTTCGCATAACATTGTCTGTTATATTTTCTATTAGATACGGTATAAAATATTGAGACAAAAATAATACTCCTTGCTTCTGTTTCCAGAGCTGCGGACCATTTTTTAAGCTGCTAACGTTGCTGGTGGAGGGCAGCGGCACGGGCGCGGGCGCGGCGGGCGGCCTGCCGTGCTGCACGCAGCTGGTGCTGGCGCGCCTGTGGGACGTGGCCGACGTGTGCCCGCACGCCGCGCTCGAGTGGCTCGCGCTGCAGGTGCGGGGATAAACATCCACCTTAAACAACTGCAAACGAGGAAGTCCTTTAACTTCCTCTGTGCTGAATTCGGTCAAAACTAAAGCCTTTCCGCACCATGAAATTCGGTTGAAAATTTACTCAAATTGTTTCATGTTAAGAGCAGTTGACGATAAATGAATAATATAAATTTTACTTTATTAAAAACCATCGAATCAATTCGACATCATACAAATCAATTGACAATTTGATTAATTTAGGTATGGTGTGAAATTGAAAGGTTTAAGACGATTTTTTGGACTTTGTGACATAAATTATGAATTTTGATAAAAACATGGCCTTTCTTACGTCGAAACAAAAGCACTGATAGTTTTTTTACATTCCATTTACGGTATTAAAAAAAAACAAAACTGACATTTACAAAATACCAAAATGATGTCATGACAATGAAATACAAATATGTAGACTTGACAACAAATTTATGAAGGCTTTCAGCAAAAATATTCATATGTTCATCGTCTTTCTCAGGTTCCCCGCAACAAAGCAGCTCACGCCTGGGCCCTCCGCACGGCCGAGCGCTGGGTGGAAGCCCAACTGCTGGGCGCCTCCGCAGCCAGGGTCCGCGCCGCCGCCGCCCTGCTGCTGGTGGCGCTGGTACCGTCGCAGCACTTCCGCGCCGGCTACGCGCGCGCGCGCCCGCCCGCGCCGCCGCACGGGCCGCACGCGCCGCACATAGCGCACGCCAACCACGCCAAGCTGCCTGACACTGCGCATCATACTCTACACCAGGTATGACGCACATCATCGCTCAGCGAAAAGACGACCACTACTGTACATAAAGCTCTCCCGAACATCGCCACATGAGCAGTCCAGTGCTTCTCGCATCCAGCGGATTCGCCGTCTTCTTCACCAGGACTTCGATCAGATATGATAAATAATAATAATTCTTTATTTCACCAAAAGCCTGTTTGTCTACAATATCTTTATTTTAAAGTGATCTTCTTTTGTCATCATGACACTAATGTATACTGCCGTGATGAAACAATCGCCTGATTGTTTAGCAATCAAAGCCTCTCATAATATCTATATTGCTTGGCTCTAGACGATCTTGATGATCTTTGCTTGTGTAGATTTTCAGAATCAGTATATGCTAATAAAAATTCCCCTTACATTCGCAGGTATACACGATGCTACTGGGCAAGTTGAAGGCAGCGCGCAAGTACACCGACATAGCGGTGCACGGCACCATGAAGTTGACGGCTTACTTCGGAGTCATGTCCTACTGTGTAGTTAGTAGGGTCGAGAAACTTATGGTGAGTAAGATAAGCTTGTGTCCAGTTCAGTAAAACAAAAAATCCTCAAAAAATCTCTGTTATTTCATTTTTTTGGTTATTCTTGTAGTTAGCGACTAACCTGGTGTCAGAGTTTTTATGCCGCTCATAGGCCTCTGACTTGGCATTCTCTAAAAGAACACGTACTACCACAGATTAATACAGATGGACCACTCCGCAAATACATTTAAATAAAAAGCGACTCTTGCTGCGACACAATACAGCGCAATTCAGGTCGCACAGCGCTAATTACCTACAGTTCACCTAGAAGTTGCCTCTCTTTCTATCGCGTAACTCTTAGATCTTCTGCTTACGTTACACTCACTGAATTGGCCCAGCAACACGGGCCCGCCGCGTACTTGTAGCTTCATACCTAAATTGCGGAGTGTCCAATCTGTATTAAACTGGTACTACCAAGATTGTCATTTGTTTCGTCACATAACGTTCAATTTGTCAATATGAGTAATGAGGTTTTATCTTAATAGTTTTAGCGACATTACCAAGCTCAACTTGAAAAGATGGGAGCTAAAAACCATTTTGTTAAACCAATGCTAAAGTTCTAAAAAAAAACACCTTGCTCTTATTATATTTCATTGCAAGAATGAAGCATAATCTTAGCACAAGGAATACAAGTCTACTTTGAAACTTTCCCTATTCCCCAGTTCGGTCAATACTTCAACGATCTATGGGAGCTGTACCACCCTGCGATCTCGGAGCCTTCAGTCGCAGTCCACCCGAACAAGCAAGCGTTACTTACGTTCTGGCACGCCGTGTCTGTGGACTGTCCCGAGAACGTGCAGCTAGCAGTCGCCAACCAGCGGCTCACCAAACATATCGCTTTTAATTATATACTGTGAGTACCATTACATTTTACTAGCTAATGAGAGGGATTTATTCTGTTGTTCTCTGTGTGAATTCACAAGCAATGCATTGGTTATAATTAGTTATTTTTCTTTCTTTTTTTTCTTTTTTAAAAAAAAGTTAAAGTTATAGATGTTATGATCGATAAATTTAGGATAGGCGAATTTATCTCATTGGTATAAAAATGTAGATGTAGGTAGATAATATATAAATAAATTTCAAGTAATAAAAAAAATTGCTTATTTTTATTCTAAGTTTAGTTACTACTAGCTATTTCGCCCGCGTGAACCCTAATTCTTTTTCTGAAATAAAAGTAGTCTAAGTTACTCCTTATAACATCAGCCCTTTATAGCATCTGACAGTAAAAGTCCCATCAAAATCGGTCCAAAAGTTCCGGCTAGGAACAAACGGAAAAACTGAAAAAAAAAGAATTGTTTTTTTTGTTAATATAAATACTCATACACAATTCAATTCTTTATTTCATATCACGTGTGTTTACAAGGTCTTAATAATAATAATAAAGTTCACATGGACCCTGTCGGGCACAACAATTTCATAAAATAGAGTTGTAGCATTATCATTAAAAAATTACATTATATAATATCACATTTAAATATGATATACGTCTTTGCAAATTATACCTCTAGAAGTCATTAGAAAGAATTTATTTATTTCAAATAAATAAAATCACACAAATTAAATGTAACAATCCATAACACAAATAGAAATGAAAATAATAAAATAAAAATAAAATTTTTGGAATTATTCAAAGATTAACATTTAAAGACTTACATTATGTTTTTAGTAAAAAGCTGTCATTTTGACATAACAAACAGAGCCTTAAATTTTATTTATTTGTATAGGTAAAACTGGCAGACAAAGGCTTAAAGGTCTCTGCAGTTGGCACGGTTGTAAAGTACTTTTAATTTGTTATAACCTGATGAGCTGATAAGAAAAGTACCAACCCATTTCTTCGCGTGGGTGTCGTAAAAGGCGACTAAGGGACTCAGTGGAGAATGGGCAGAAGCGGTCTCTATGTATTTTAACACCATACTGCGATCGCCAACCCGCCTGCCAAGCGTGGCGATTATGGCAAACCCCTCCCCATTTGGGGGAGGCCTATGTCCAGCAGTGGACGTCTTTTCGGCTGAAATGATGATGAACCTGATGAAAAAGATGTCGCGCGTGTACTTGTGAATGTAAACGCGCATACGATACACAACGCACCGAATTTGTTGGCATTATAATTGTAATGTTTTAGCTCAAATTACTTGTTAACTGGGCGGTGTTAGAATACGTATATTTACTGATATACCAATGTTATAATAACCGTACCAAGCCCATATATGACCCAGTTCTGTAATTATTTTGATCATATTTTAATTTGCTGACTATAGATAATTTTATTCGAATCATTCAACTCGGCAAAAAATGCGTAGGTGTTGGGGAAACAGCATGAATCACATATTAACTGACATAGATAACATAGCATGGGCATGTTTTTTTAATCAATTCGCTATCGGAACTAAAATAATCGCTGATTTCCAAATACAATATGATAACACGTGCAATAAGCAGGCAATATTTTTGTGAGCTGATGAGTTATTTCGACGTCTCTTTCATCGGGGATATAGCTCAGTGGTAGAGCATTCGACTGCAGATCGAGAGGTCCCCGGTTCAAACCCGGGTGTCCCCTGATAAATTCTCTTTTTGCAATTTTTATTAGCAATCTAACATTTTTCGTTTGTTTTATGTATATTTAGTATAGTGTTTTTGTCAAATCACGTTAATTTTTGTTTGTTAAAAGATGTTTTAATTATTTTACAAAATAATGAAAGGACGAATCGCTTTGTGCCGCAACTTTGAGCCAGTTTCACATTTTACAATAGGTCACAAAAAATGCTGAATTAACATAACATAGTATTCATGTCACCCGCTCTGTAATAGTTATAACATAACATACGTTCATGCTTGTATTCAACGAAGGGTGAGGCAGTTTAACTAGTAGGAATTTTAGCCAATCATGTAGGAATTTTGTTTTCTTAGGGGTATATTTTGTGGCTTCAAGTAATCTATTTATATCATTACACAGCGCGGACCACGAGGACGGCGAAGTGGTAGCATACAACCGCGCCATGCTACCTCCGTACTACGCGTTGCTTCGCCTGTGCTGCCGACGGTCCAGTTCGTTCGCGCGCTCACTCGCTCAGCATCAGAACATACACTGGGCGTTCAGGAACATCGCGCCACACGCTCATCTGTACCCCGGCGCGGCTGATGAGTTGTTGAGGTCAGTATATCGACTTATTTTCCTTTTTATGCAAAATTGATTGTTTATATATGTTGATAAGGTGCTAGATCCAGAGTTACAGCCTCATTATAAGCAATTTTCTCCAAACATATTAAGATCGCTAAAAAAGACAACTAGGACAGTGATTGATGGCAGATTTTGTACCATTGCTTGGCAGGGTTGAAGAATAAATTGTTTCATGATAACCATAACTTAAAAAACGAGTACTTAAACAATCCTAACTATAATGTTATAAATGCGAAAGTGAGTTTGTTTGTTACGCTTTCACGCTAAAACGACTGAACGGATTTGGATGAAATTTGGCGCACGGGTAGACCATGACTTGGAGTAGTACAAAGGATACTTTTTATCTCGATAGTACGTTCCTGTGAGATAATTTCCGAAACGCACGCGGGCGAAGTCGCTGGCAAAAGCTAGTCTACAATAAAATTAATACATTTTCGTCATAAATAATAAGTACCGTGTATTGTTGCAACAGTTAACAAAAACGTTGAATCATGCTTACACTAAACAAACATTTCTCCCCATTCAGGCTTGCTCGCATACTAGCAGCTCGCGGCGGTAACGGCAACGGCAACAACGGCAGCACAAGCAGCGGTAACGGCAGCGGCAACGGCGCCAGCAGCGGCAGCGAGTCCGCCGACGGCAGAGAAGCCGCCGCCTTCCGGCGAAGCACGCTCTCCGCCTACTTACAGGGTGAGCACATAGGTATCATACACTTCAAACACTAATAGAATGTAGCTTGTTTATGTTGTGTCGTAGTTAGTCACGACTGTGCTTATAACAGTTGTGAGCATGTTCTTATTTTATATACAATGCCATCCATGGGCATGTGACCGCCCGTATTTTTCTGAATATTCAAGTTGTTTTTTTTTTTTTAGTTATCCGTAAAATGGGGGTTTATCTTTAATATGTTTTATGTCATTCAATTTTTTTTTTATCGTTGTGGGATTTTAAGGACTTACACTTGTTTTGAAATTTTTATTTTTTTTTGTCTTCACCTCCGTTTTTTTTTCATAGTCGACAAATTTTAATAAAACATGTTAGTTAATCCGAAAAATAATTCATAGGCTTTTGGAAATAATAACAAAAATAATAAACAGAATCCAAATCGAGCTAATAACATTGGAGATATCACAAAAGCTACTCAAAAAAAATACGTGAAAAATATTAAAGATAGACCCCCTTTTAAAGTTAATTTTCTATCATTTTTTATAAATATTCAGAACAATACGGGCGGTTACATGTCCAAGGGCGGCATTGTATACGGCGAAAGGGCCATCGGAACGAAATCTGACCATGGATTCAGTACATGATTCAAGTCTTTGATTATTTATATGTCTAGATAGAGTATCACACTGCAAAAGAACTAAAACAAACGCCAACTTTGTTATACTGGTGTGCTACGTCTTACATTTGCGCCACGAAATTCTGCTGTTCAAGTGTGCGTGCATTAAGCAGCCAACAGTTAGACGCTATCTTTTTGACGAGTTCACTTCTGTGAATGTCTATCTAGACATATTTATATCTTTGATTCCAGTCTACAAAAATTCTGCACTGTACGCCCCTCACTCAGGGGCCTAGAATCATGTCATTGTACTGAATCCATTGTAAAAAGGTTTCGTCACGATATCTTCTACCGTGTATTAAAATATAACTTTTAATGTTGTTAGAAGTAGGTGCTTGTAAAATTTTTGATTTGAATATACAATATTATACCTTTCAGTACACTTCGCGTCAAATAACTTTACCGCTCTGAAGTAGGCCACAAATGACTGCGCAGTAGTCAATCTTCTTATAAAACAGTAGTGCGCCTGCCAGTGCGCATGCGCAAACTTATTTCTGAGCGGAAAAGTTTAAACTGTAGTTTCCTTGTCGCTATGTATTTTCATGTTTACTGTATGTTATATGAATAATGAGACACCGCCGTCTATGGGTACCTACCATAAAATGCGAAAAAAAACTTATTGCGATTTTAATTCGCGCATGTAAGAATGTATCTATTCGACCTACAATCGAGGTGTTTGTGTAGTTATGGGAGATATTTGTGTTGTTAAACATACTAGGGTCTTGAAAAATATTACAGTCCAGGATTTAATAATAAGTAAATGGCACTGACTTGTGCATTACAGTCAGTCCATACTCTGCAATTACAGACATAGGGCATTTGCCCAGTTACCCGTATCCGGTTCATATTCGATTAGTGTTCGAGTGCGTATACGGTTCGTACAATTACTACGATGGCCAAACCGGATCAGAAACGAACACGAATCGGATACGAACCGGATACGTATAAGTGGGCAAACGCCCTAACATGTTTACACACGGTCTCTGGAATGAAGATCGAGGCGTTTCTATGACTGACTGACTGACTATCTGTTCATACACGTCCCTGAAATTGACGTGACTGATCGGCGACTTGACGTTGACGTGACTGACGTCTGTGCATGAACCTTAATCAACAGTCTATCAGATAACCTGACATGCAAATCAAACTCAAAATATTTATTTCAATTAAACCATTTACAGGCACTTTTGAATTGTCAAATAGTCGGTCAGTTAGTCAGAAAGTTGAAGCTAGTTGCCCATTCCAAAACGTAGATCTTTATGGAGAAGAACGGGCAAGAAACTCCAAGGACACTCTTTCAAATATAGTGTTTTTAGTGAGTCATGGGCAGAGATCGGATATTCGGATGCATATTTACCTAAAGTTGAGGTGTTTGGCTATTATGGAAAGCACTTCTGTATCGAAAAGATCCCGGGATTTCGATCGACAAATTTAGATTTCTGATTTCTATAGAATCGACTGTATATGTACTTACGTTCGGGTGTTGGCTAATATGGAATGTACTTTTGTATCGATCGCAAAAATCTCGCGATTACGGAATTGATAAATTTAGTACTTTTTGTCTATAAAAATGCTACCTAATATTGTAAAGTAGGTTGCCAAATTGGCATAGCACATAGCGACAAACAACTCGGTGCCTTGGGTTTCGTTAAAAAATGTTTACAGTAGGTATTTTTTTTATGTTAACACCGCATAAGTAACCTTCATAAGAGGGCTGATAAGCTGTTTCCACACCACGTATCCGATTAGTTATGCATTCCCGGATTTGATTGAATTCCGGGATTTAATATAGATAAAAATATATTAAGAAGCCACCATAATTTCCATAATTTCTTAGCCAAAAAATTTACTTTAGGCAAATATGCATCCGAATATCCGATCTCTAGTCATAAGTCTGATTTTGAAACGTTGATGATTTTCAGTTCATAAACCGGGTGTTGCCCGTACATAGTGGAGATATATGCTTCAAACACAGTTGTTCTACATACGTTTAACTTGCAGGTCTAAACGGCCGGACGTGTTGGTCCACGCTAATATCTGCGTTCTGCACGCTGGTGGAGAATGAGGATGACAGGCTGTACGTTGTATATAATGGAGGACTGCAAATGACGTTTGAAGTAAGTGGATATTTGTATTTAAATAAATAGTTAAAACTTTTAAAGGTCGTGGGAATCCACTGGATACGGACAGTACAAGGCAGGTTGTTATAGAGATCTTTTGGCCAACAGTGGTCATTTTTCAGCTAATAAAATGATAAATGTTGGGACCTTATGAGTATCGTGGTTAGAGGAGTATAAATATAGTTTTGGTCGGCGCGGGAGCGCTACCGGGGTCTGACCGGTTAAATTCCAGTGTCCAGGATAAAGACTATTCAGATGACCATGTATATTAAGCACAGTGACGCTTCTTATATTAGGGCTCGCACACAAAACTGCGATGCGGTACGATACGACGCCGTATCGCAGGTTTTTAGAGGAGCTTTGTTATTTAGGAGCTCGCAGATTTTTGCAATGCGATGCGAATTCGCAATTTTGTGTGGGAGCCCCTAGTTATACACAAGTTATTGCCACGAAGCGGTGAAAACGACTGTCCGCTAAACTCTATGAGCGGGGAACATTGCATTTTGCATTAATAGCATTATTGTTACCTGTAGTTCCTACAATGATGATTAGTTTGAGGAATTTTATGCTGCATAATGATCTTCTTGAGGCATTAGGTTTAATAAATAATAGGCAAGAATGAGACTTTTATAAGCGTTACTAATTGAGATTTGTGTGTTATTGGAAGTCGTGTTTACCGTAAATCCTACATACTATGGTCTTGACGCAGTGGTCTTATCATGATCTACAAAGCCGTGAAATCTGTTGTAATTTTTTAAAGTATTTACATACTTCCGATACATTAACGAATATACGAACACTAAATTAAAATCTTTTTTTTTTTCTTCCTCGGTTTCTTGTTACACACTTCCGTCCCTTTTCATGAAAACACTCCGACAGATTGCAGGAATCCGAGAGGAAAGATATAATCGGTTTTACGATACTAATGATTGCATTTCATAATCAATGTTTTAGTTCACTAGTTAGCCACATTTTAAATTTCCATACAGTAACATGTTTTACCTAAAAGAAACCGGCGTTATAAAATATACTTGATTTTCTCCTAGGCATTACACAGTCTCCACGCTGTATACGTAGACGGTGGCGGCGCGGGCGGTTCAGCGGGCGCAGTGCGAGCCGAACTAACAGCCGCGTTACGATGGGCGCGCGCCTTATGTCGTACTCTACGTACGAGACGAGATAACAAGGAGGCTAGAGCACTGCTACTGGCCTGCAAGGATTGGCCCGAGTGCGCAAGACGACTGCTCACCATGCTCAATTTACATCATAGGCATAATCATCTGAGGGACGCTGCGTTAGGTACGTGTGTTTGCTTTTAACTGATCAATGAAAATGAATTTAGCGTAAGAGAATGAGACGGACGACTTTACGGAAAGCAAAATCACAAAGCATAATTATTGTGATTGTACCCTAAATTAAACTCTACCTGTAGATAGTTACATTCACATTCTTAAATATATTTTACTTTTTACGTTTATAGTTTCTTGCCCATTCTTCTCCATAGGAACTTATTTCGCTTTGAAATGGACACCTAGCTTCATCTTTCCCACTGAATGACTCCTTGACAATTCAAAAGTGCCTGTAATTGGTTTATTTGAAATAAATGCTTTGAGTTAATTTATTATTAAACTGAACCATGTTAAATGGAATTAAAGGATTTTATCGCACGGCTTTGTATCTAAAACATGTCTGAACGATGTTTTTTGTAGGCGTCCTCCGCGAAGTAGTAATGCTAGGCGGCGGCGCGGCGCTGGGCGCGCTGGTCCCGCTGGCGGCGGGCGCGCACTGCGCCGCGCGGCCGCGCCCGCACGTGTGCGCCGCGCGCGCCGAGCACGTGCCGCACGCGCCGCACGCGCCCGGGCCCGCGCCGCCGCACGACAAGCACAACGCGCACCGCCTCGCTACGTCCTACAGGCCTTACCATAAGTTTATAGGTGAGCTTACATCTTCTACTTGATAGAAATCTTAAAATCATTCATTCATTTGTTCACTGACAGACGACACACAGGTTTGAAACAAAAATTTCAAACTTCTAGACCCAGCGCAAGGGTTTCTTATAATTACAGTGCAAGGTAGCACTAAAGCAACGATTTGAAAGTAATTATGGGATAAAAGTTTGTGTGGAAAATCATAATTTTTGCCGATGATAATATCTCATTGGCAAGCCAACCGTATCGGCCCTGAATTTTTTGAGTTTATTAATTACAAACATAAATACTAATCTTTTCTCTTTATAATATTAATGTAGAAAACGGGGAAGAAGATAAAAAAAAACAATTTCAATTCAAAACAGAAATATTAAAACCATTGTAATGTTTCAGATACCTGTTGTCGTGTAGCTCGCAGTCAACGCTGCATGTCGGAACAATTAGTGTTGCTGTCAGCTCTCTGTGCACTTGAAGCAGTGCCTTTGCGCTTCAACTACTTCGCAGCGTTCTGGAGAGATGTGGCTACTTCGCCGGTGAGTACCAGATATCTTCACACATAGTGAATTTTACATGGTTACAGTCGGTGTTGTAACAGTGAGAGTCGAAGACGCGCAATAAAAGTTCCAAACTAGAGCATAGAGCAACACCAAAAACCCTTAAAGTAAAATATAAACACAAACAAAAATCGGTCTTACTAGTAAATATTGTTTTTTTTTTACTGGATAAGTATTATGGTTGAAAATAACTGTGGCAGACAGATAGACCAAAAGTCTATTTATAACCTTGTTTCCAATTGATGTTATTTCCACTTAAACAAACATCAACTTTATGCAAGAGTGTAAATAAAGTTATTTTTTAGACCGACTAGTACCGTTGAAAAGTCATCAAACAATATGAAGTTGCAGCGCAAACTGAACCTTATGTTAAGGCATTGCGGTTGTTTTTCCTAAAACTCATGTTTGTATACATTTTTGGCAAATAAATTGCGAACGCAGATTATGTAGATGTGAACTGTGGACTACGTAATAGAGACCAACCTTTCATTATGGAACTGATGCCTCGTTGAGAGGTGAAACACGTGTCGATTTCTTAAATGGTTCTTTATGACTCTTTAAGAACAGATATGTGGATAAGGTTACTAAATATACGTCTACTATTGTATTTTATAATGGATTTCCGCAAACTCACTCCTGAGTCAACTAACTGTCTTTTTTCTAATCAGGGTATTTCGTATCTCGTCTTGTTTTTTACGTGGCCGATACGAAAGGTTAAATAATTTGTTATAATTATTTGCAGGCTGATTCAAAGTTGGAGGAGATGCTACTAGAATGCAGTGTCGCCACGGAGTATGTTGATGCAGTGTTGTTAGATGAACGCGAGTCGCTGGAGGACCCCGTGATATATCAGTTCATGCAGCATTATTATCCTAAGGTATGCTAAAATT
This sequence comes from Agrochola lota, assembly GCA_947364205.1. Lineage (NCBI taxonomy): Eukaryota > Metazoa > Arthropoda > Insecta > Lepidoptera > Noctuidae > Agrochola > Agrochola lota. The sequence goes on along the minus strand of OX376235.1, from coordinate 8,406,340 downwards.
CATGTCAATAGCACAGAATTGATGACCACTGGTCAGGGCGGACTTCACCAATGAAATTGAACGAGATCAGCACATCTAAACTGCGTTCAAAACCTGTCAGTGTCCATATAGTTGTGGAATATTCTGACAGCTATTGAACGCGTTTTAGATGTGCTGATCGCGTTCAGTTTCATTGGTCTGAACTCTCGCTTGGGCTGTTTTTTCGCTCAGAAATGTCCTTAACTATAACAAGATAGAGTGCCTGCAAGTGCCTGCAAGGAAAACAGGTCGCGTAAAACTTCTCCATTTCTCCACAGTTTTTCGCTATTCGTCTTTTTTTCATGTATTTGGTATCAGTCAAATACTCTATTATGTTCTATGCTAAGTGGTTTGGTTTCCGCACTCAGTCCGTCAGGTGGACCATTGTGCGTGGGCCATAGCGGCCATTGGTGGTTATTCCAACCAGCCCACCTCCCTCCAGAAGATAATTAAGTCTCCTGGTCAGTTCAGAAAATCTGTGTAGGATCTGGGTGACGCCCGTGCATTGAAAGAGCACGTGCGCAACGGTCTCAGCCTTCATGCACGCCCTGCACAGAGGACTGTCCGTTATGCCTATTGTGTGGAAGTGTTTGTTAAGCGAGCAGTGTCCCAATACTCTACCATTGTTTCAAACGCAATAGTGGTTGTTTGTTAAACCGGCTATAAATGTGTTACATTTCTTGTAGCTGGGCGGCGGCGGCTCCAACGGATCAGACAACGCCGACGGCACAGACAGCGGATCAGGCGCCGGCTCAGGCGCAGCGGAAGCATTGCTAGAAGAACTTATGTCAGCGGCAGCGCGTGCGCCTCTGCGTGCGTTGTTAGCGCCCGTGCGTGCGCTGGCGTTGTTGCATGCGCGCGCGCCGTTAGAGCCGGCCCGAGCGCGTGAATTACAGCGAGTCACGCGCGCCTTGCGGGCTAGGTTGCAGCATGCTACAGGTAACTTGCTCGCATTCAAAAGTTGTCTGGTAGATATCGCTATTAGCGATAAGACCGCCGTTGTACCCTAAATATTAATGATTATGTACAGTAGCTTTGTTAAAGAACATCGAACCTCATTGGCAAACCTACACCGTCAGCCATTTTGAAAAAAAACTAGTTTTGGCGGCCAGCGATGAAACGCGTCAATCGACAGAGTAAGTGGTTACAAACAAAAATTTGTCAGTGATGAATCTCGTAAGTGTTATACTTTCTGTTCTGAGGTATTTGTGTTAAAAAATGTGAAAATGGACGAACTTCGCTGAATACTTTCTTATCCACTAAATTCAAAAATAAATATTTTTAATGCTTTATTTTTCCACGTTTTTTAACTCTTGTATCTCAGAAAGTATATCTCTTACGAGATTCATCATTAAATATTTTTTGTTTGCAATCACTTGCTCTATCGGTTGACATTTGTTTCATCACTGGCTGCCAGTGGCGGTCGGTAGGTAGTGTTAGGTATGCCAGACTCTTCGAGATCTTTTTTCAATGGGGAGTTTTACGGGGATAATAAATGGGGCGCGGGCGGCTGTCGTTTAGCGGATGTCATCCAAGTCATATCTTATGAGACTTATGATCCTTGTTGAAAATTTGCTATTTTTTTATGGAATTGGGGTAATTTTGGTACTAAAAATGTGAATTTGAAATGGCAATAACTATTTTATTTTCAATAATAATTTTAAAAAAGATTACTTTTTGGTAATGTTATTGCAGTACCTATGTACACAGATACTGCAATAACATTACCATTACCTTTTGGTTCGGACAGGTTTTTTTTTTTTACATATCGTGTAAGGGACTCTTGTGCAAAATTTCATGCTTTTAGACCCAGCGGTTTAGGCTGTACGTTATCTGTCATTGAATGAAATGAATAAATTTAAGAACTTTATTAAATATATCTATCACGTTCACGTTCTTACAGAAGAAGAAAGCTCCGAGCCAGAGAGTGGGTGCGCAGGTGGGCCGAGCAACACGGCAACACGGGGCGGGTCAGGTTCCGGCAGCTCGGGCGACGACGCCGCATCCGAAGCAGCGGAACCCGACTCGGAGCCGGACGAGGCGACGCCGCGCGGTGCCGCACTAACGCACCTCGCGCACGCCCTGGACGCGCTGGACGCGCTGACGGGCGCGGCGCCGGCGCCGGAGCCCTAGCCGCCGGGGCCCGCCCGGGGCGGCGGCGCTGCGGTACTGTGTGCGACTTCGCGAACGATATCCTAACTCTCGGTTTGATGATGGTATGGAACTTTGTTTTATGAACTGCTAAATTAATCGCGAAGTGTTGAGTTTTATTTGGAAGAATTGACAACGTATGTATTACTGCGCAAATAAAATCGCGAGCATAAAGTAGTTTGGAGTTTTAAAATGGAGTCATTGTATGACATTGATCAACGCCGTTTTGACCTCTGTACAAAAAACTAGGAATTAATTTACGGCGTTTGACGCAACAACAACAAACTTCTATAATTTTAGGCCAAACATTATTATATGAACTTTTTGCCATTGAATAAGCATTGCTAAGAAGATTGTGTTTCGTACAAAAGAGATGGCTCTCCATTTACCTAAGGGTGCAACCAAACTGCGGTTGACTGAGAACATTCTGACATATTTTGAGACATTTATGACGTATGTAGTGACATATTTTGAACCAACGCGACGGTCTAAGTCAGTCGACCGCAGTGCAGTGTAATTGAACTGTAATTGTGGGTACACATTGTAACACACATTGAATTCGCTTAATCGTGTAACTTTTCATGTTACACTGCATGGAAGGCATATTCGTTTTAACGTATGTTACGTTTCACATTGTGTACCTACCATTATACTCTGTGCTCGGGAGACATCTAAGATCTCGACACAAGTTTCAAGAAAGTAGTTCCTTCTTTGACTTTATATCTATTTAACCCCACAGATATGAGATATCAAATTATAAAACAATGTACTCCCGCGGACAATGGCGATTTACCACGTTTCACCCTTATCCCCTTAGTTATAAGGTTGAAAGTAGCCAACTGCCACTGTCCGCGGTTCTACACTTTCATAGCGTGTATGTATTACCTTGAATACGTTGCATAGACTAACTTATAAATATATAAAGATTAATTTAAAATTGACATCTCATTTGAAAGTGCAAATGATGTGAGAAAATTTAATATTTTTTGGTTGTTTCTAATAATATTTGTAAGTTAATTAAATGTATATACATAGATTTGTGATCGTTGCGTTTCAGTAAGTATATGAAATAATAATTATTATTTAGTTAGGAATTGGAAACAATAAAGTGACTTTGTGTACTAATATTTGGTTCGTAGAAAGTAGGAGAGTTTGTTTGTAAAACATCGATGTTTAGAATACATTCCAGACGCATCATCACAAAAGCCGGGCTAACATTCGCAGCGCGACATAACTCTATTTTAAAATGAGATAATTACATGACAAGATAAACATCTTGTCATGTCTTCTCTCAGTGCGAGATAATGCGACGGCAAAATTTTGTCACGTCTGCGTATTTTAGCCTAGTGACTCGTACTTTTTAGTATATGAGGTATAACATGACGATGCCTCTTCTAAGTCGGTCTCTAAATAGAGGCTGATTAGATTAGACTAGATTATCTGCACTTGCCAAAAAGACATCCCTGTATTATTGTATTCAAATGTTATCTTAGATATTGTTCAGTATCTTATGTTACTTTATTGACAAAATTATTGAAATCGTATGCATCCCACATTAACAGAACAATATTATTTTGACGAAGCGCTCGCACCATTGACTCGATATTCGCGAAATGGATAACACAGAAAAGGTTTGGTCCTACCTTCCTAACCTTTGATTTGTATCTCCAAAGGTCTCCATCTCCACAAACTGTGTTTGAAACACACTTAGTGTGTTTTTTTAATTCATAGTTTTTTTGTAAAAAAATCAAGAGTCCAGATGTCTTGTGTTGCACACTTTGCGTACGTGGAACCAGTTTGTCTCTACCTTAAAACTACGTCTATGGTGTGCCCGCTTAAAATTTTAAGTAAATTTCATTTTGTTAATGTCCTTATTTCATACCAACCCCAAATAAAGGGCGGCTTGATGATTTCATACAATAATCTATCTTTTCTGCGAGTGCAGCGCTTTCCATGCAATCTAAACAAAAAGTGCCGCTACATCGATAATGGCGCCTAAACATCTTCTCGATTTACGAATATAACCCTTATCGTTCAACAGTCCTGAAAATATTTAGTCACCTCTATAGATGCAGGTTATTGACGAAAAATATCACTTTAACGTTTAACTAATCAGCACGCATAGCATGACAACCATAGATACGGGTTTTGTCGACGGAAGAATAGACAAAATGACAGATTGTGATTGTTTATCTGTCATTTTGTCTATTCTTCCGTCGACAAAACTCGTTTTTATTGTGGTCATGCTAAGTGTGCTGGAGGATGTGTTAAAAAATTGTATTTTAATTCTAACTAAACATGACTGCATCATCTCTTTAGATTGCAAACTTATTAGTACTCCTTTGAAATATAATAATGTTTCATAGAACTACTAATTCTGACGTGCTTTGATTTATTTAATTTGTAAGCTTACAGTAGCTGAAGCTGGCGGCTATTAGGAAAAGGACTGTAGTATTCCTATTTTTTGAATTATCTAAATTAGATAATGTTTCTTGGCACGTGAAACTAAATTAGGAATCCTACGGTCAAATGTTTTTTTTAAATATTTTGTAAAATTGCGGTCTCTTATTCGACCTATGTTGGAGAAAGTCGACAGTGTCGCTAGGTGGTATTTTTAAAATTGCTGCTTTATACAAATTAAGTACTTTCTTTGATAGAAGTAGGTCATATATTTTAATTTGATTTAATTCAGTTTTCATAATAATCTTTCATGTTACGAAATATATGCTCATATAGTGTGAAATAAATGTAATTTCATCATTGTACGTTATCTATGTCTTCTGTTATAAAACTTGTAGACTTCTTATAAATAGCTATAGCTTTCAACTGATGTGCATTTCTAACTTAGTGTCTGTAATTAAATGGTATTTGTGTGTGTATGGCTGTCGCAAAATTGATATTGTATGTCAAAATTATAATTATGTACATTTAGGCTGTGAGCATTTTGTTAATTTATCTTAAATATTGTAATGTAATTAGTCAAAAAATACCCCACCCCGCTTATATTGTGTCTATGTATGAAAAATGCTAAACGACATATTGAACAAAACAATCACCCGTCCAGGCGCGTACTTTTATTTGATAATCAGATCTTTGAAGATTACTAAGCAAGTATGTTGTGATAGTTGGATCTACAAGCTCTTTCTAATATTATATCTGTAAAAACATTTTACCTTAAAGTATATATTTATGTAATAATTAAAAATCTTCTCAACATATTCAATTTTAACTGGTATCATAGGTGTTATTTTAATGTAAACTTGAATAATATTCGCATAGGTGGCAACACAATCACATACACTGCCCAGTTCGATAAGATTTTAAAATAATTAGTCATTGTAAATCATATAATCTCACGTAGAAAGTACGGTTCATATTAATTGTATATAACGGCAATTTACCTGAGGATGTTACGAAGGAACCTGTCCATTTTATATCTTTATAGTGAACACTAGCATGATCTATTTACGCTATAGCCCATCACAAATTTAATTGTCGTTTAGAATGTTTAAACGTGAAAATAAATGTTGTAACGTAATTCACCATGTATTGTATTTAATGGTAATCTCTCGAATATCATATTTATACACGCGTACCACGATTGTAGCTACAAATAGTTGCATGTGGATATAGCTATCGAAAGGAAGCAATACATTCGATTTAATACGAATTATCAAAAGAATAATGTGTCATTTGTTTTTCATGTTAATTATTTTATTTTCTTCGTGTACCTATAATTATTACGATTATCGTATCGGTAAAGCATGCGGTGGACAGTCACTGGACAGTTTGAGGGGGTCTGAAAGTAAAGTGGTGCTATCTAACTGATTGGAGTGACTGGAGCATAAGACAAAACATGTATTTAAGTTTGTCCTGTTTTTAGAGCTTATTAATATATACAACTTAATATAACTATGCTGTAATTATCTTTATTAATTTTAAGGTTATAATATGTTTGTAATGAGATGTGGCATAAGATGATCGCAAACGTTTTGTGGTACTTATTGTGGTCACATTGTACCCCATTTCGTTTTATGGCTTTGAATTTGTGTATTATATTAAAATGTGTTACTGGAACTAGAGTTTCGGTCGAATATAACTGTGTTATTGAATACAATTTGTGAAAATTAATGAAAATACTGTAAATCGGACTGGAAAGCCAAAGTAAACAGTATTTTATACAAGAGTATTTTATTGCATTGAAACTCAACCCAGTCCTCAGTCGACGAATTAGTTTGAAAAACCGGCCGAGTGCGTGTCGGACCACGCACAATGAAGGGTTCCGTAGTTGGGATGAATTTATCGCAAACGAACAAACTTACAATATTTTATTTGAACGACCTTTTCAACGACACCCTACCATAGAATAGATGAGGAAAAAAAACATCCCTACAATACGTGTAGGGAGGTACCTTAAAAAAAAATTTGATTTTATTATACCACTTTGTCGGCGTGATTAATATGTATGCCCATGCCAAATTACAGCTTTGTAGTACCAAGAGTCTAAGCTAAGCCGCGGTTAGACAGACAGACGGACATGGCGAAACTATAAGGGTTCCTTGATTACTACGCAACCCTAAAAATATAAGCTACTGAAAGAACTTGAAATAATAACAACAGGACTCAAGTTATTAAGAGGTTTTTTTGAAGTGAAAAATTCTTCAGGCGCGTTGAGTGATTTTTGGTAGAAGATAAACTTATGGATCCGCGTCAACGAAATGCTCGCGCCGTCGTGCTGTATAGGATCCCGCCTATAGAAGCGCATCTAAGCAGCAATGACGAATGAGCGGCGGGACGCCGTGAGCGTTGACCAATGAGCGGCCTGCACTACCACCCCCCGTCTCGAGCAGTACAGCGGTCTCGGTCAAACTATACCAGTAAATTTGAAGATCGCGAGTGCGTGCTCCTAAGAATGTTATTAAAAACTAACTTGTGTGTAATCGACAGTAACTGGATAAACATTCAGTTACACAGCCCATTATGTTTTGATGAATAAATAAACTGTATGAAAACGCCTAGCGAGCCTATTGCCATCAACCGAGCACAAATCCAGACGCCGGGCTGCTACTGAGAAATCCCAGATGGAAATACCCAATAACATAGCGACTGTACTGTACTGTAAGAAATGGCGCGGAATAAATTTAATTTTAGATGAGTACCGATAGAACAAATCTAGAACTAAGCTCTGGAACTACCCGCGCGCTCTGGTATGGGTCGGGGGCCTCTGGGTGTAAGGCTACCAAAACAAAATAGGCAGTCATGGGAACTGCGGACAGAAATGAAACCTTAAAACTTTGGAATTGTTTTTTAATTTTATTTATAAACTAGCGACCCGCCCCGGCTTTGCACGTGGATGTATTATACATATAAACTTCCTCTTGAATCACTCTATCTATTGCTGAAAACTGCATTAAACTCCGTTGAGTAGTTTAAACGATCTTAGCGAACAGACAACGGAAGCGACTTCATTTTATACTATGTAAAGATTAATTGTACTATGAATAATTAAAAAATTATTAATTTGTAAATTGAAATTATTAACATTAGTCTGGTTTTCACATCTATTGGCAATCCGAGCAGTAAAAATTATATTATAATTATATTATATATTAAATTTTAACAGAAATCATCGATCTATATTTCTTTACTCCAATCAGGCAATCAGTAAAAAAAATATTTCACCTTTTACCTCCTCCTTTTGGAAGTCGGTTAAAAAGAATCTATACTTGGTTTCACAATAAATTATTTATTGGAAAACTCAACTCGTCTGAATCAAACATTGTCCATTTTATTTGGAAAATAATTTTGGGCCAGGGGGCCTCCACTCCTTTGTTGCCCCGAGGCCTCCAGACCTCTAAATCCGGCATTGTATTTGATAGTACACACGACAAGGGTGGAGAATATCCCCATTTAAAACTTCTTAGCCCTTATTGGGCCTATTGCCTTGTTTCTGCATATTCTCAATCCTAAAAGCCTTCCTCTTCCAATTTCTCACGATGCCGTGCTTCCTCCCTGATGAATCTATCCATAGGGCAGGGCACAAATGGACTGTGAAGTGATGATTTCTAGTAGGTACACACGGCTACACCTCAAGCTATACATTTCCAGTTTATGCTGATCTCGCATTGTATAGGATTTCGGTACAATGCGAGGTCAGCTTATACTGGAAATGTATAGCTTGATGTGTAGCCGTGTGTACCCAAGTTTGTCCAGCTTGGTTGTCTCAAATTACCATAGATCCAATAATTATATAGGAATAAACATAAAATTAACTGCGTGGATGTTGTTTTACTATTGTTTATGTTTATTCAATTTTGATTATATTTCAATAGAATTATATGCAATGTTGGCGCTTCGCAACTTCCACGACGAAATTTGTGTATCTAGTTGCACCTCACAGTTCTCTAGTAAATGAAACAAACAAAAGTTTAAAAATTACTTTTTCTTTATTTGAACTAATTTATTTTTTATTTCAACAGGAAATGTTTCTATTAATTTATTAGCACAATCTAAACAATATATTTTTTTATAAAATAAACTGCACTCTTTGTTGATACAGACAGTATGTCCACAAACAGAACAATCAGATCCCAATACCAGAATTTCTCCTTTCCCAGGTGGACTAAAGGGGTCCTTCATCACATAGCTTGGGTACTTAAGCACTACATTGCGAGAAAATGGTGGATTCGTGCCTTTGTAGTGTGTTGTCTCATCTAATCCACATGAAGTGCACTTAAAATCATAGACTATCTGCACTGGCTCTTCCTTTGGTGTTGCAGCTTCCATAGTGTTACTGAAAGTAATTTTACATTACTAAGAAAACAATAATTCATCAAATAAATGCAATTTTCAGTGTTCTTTTATACAAACTGAACCACAATGGTAGCAATTTTCTCTGAACTTATTTGCATTTTTGCTTAGGGCAACTTTTAACTTATACAAATACTCGGTACTGATAGGTAGTATAGTTATCCAGTTAGTATTTCATGATATAGAAAGCATTTTCATTAAAAATACAAAAAAAACACATGACAATGGTGCTACTTTGATATCTTCTTTAATGATTCACTTGACTTTAAGTAAAGTAAGTGTTTCAGAGTAATGTGAACCTTACTACTAATGCCTTCAAAGCTCATATTCGTTCAAGCTAATTTGAGCAAGCATTTTATACCTGTATGAGGTATAATATTTTAACAATAAATCTTACATTTGTATGAGACGCTTACCTTACTTACCAAAGTCGAAGTGCATCTGTTAAATTTGGCCTTTGAATTTCTCCAAGTGACAAATGGAAAAATTCCTGTAATAATTGAATATCTGGTAAGAGGCCTACTATTCTAAATAATTTTAAAGCCAGTCGCTTAAGTGAACTTTAACTTTTAAAGCTGTCATTAAATATTAATCTTCTATTAACTTGTTGCAAAAACCAACATTAGACTCGATTTTATTGGTTCTATGGTGAAATTAATTAAATCATTAGCGTTCATGATCCATTACGTAATGGGGCATTAATGTTATGTCTTTATGCAACTGGGTGTAATACTTGAACAAGTTAATTAAGACTGTATTAAATATGTTACCTAAATTTTAATACGGTAAAAAAGATGACATCATTTGGCTTAAGTAGTTGTTGTGGTTCCAGGTGGTACAGTGAACTTTTCTTTAGAAGCTTCTACAGGCCACCAATGTGGCTTAATAACTTCAATTGTGTTCATCCCAATATTTATAGTTTCCGATGCTAGTGCCTCTTTTATTCTAACTAGACCTAAACCAACAGTACCCGCATAAGCTTTCAACTTCCCCAAATTAGTTCTCCTATTTTCAAAATTACCCCAGATTGTGGCATCTTTTTGAAGATCTTCCTCCAGTTTTATATCCATGAGTTGAATGGGCATTATTCTCTTTCTTATTACGCCTGTGTGATGAATGCGAGCAGTTAATTCTTGACCAATATAACAGCCTTTATGAAAACTAACTCCATGGAGATAGTCACAATTTACTTCTAGAGGAAAACAAGTACCGGGGTACAAATCTTCAGCCCCCTCGCTCACACCTAACCTATACCTCAGAGCTTGATACCCCTCTTCATTTGTTTTAACAACAGTATTTTTTCCAACAAGTTGAAGAATATCAACCTGACCTATGTCTGGTGTAGTTATCATTCTATGACCAAGATCTGCCAGCCGTGGATCCTTGTATAAATGAATATTATGTTTCATATCTGACCCCAAATCCTTTTCATTGATTGGAGGTGCTATCAATGCCCATATTTTGAACAGGTCAGTTACATCTTCAACTTTTATTTTTCTTTTCAACTTATATATCTTTAGATGTTTTTGTAATAAATGTTGAATACCTTTGTCGCATTCAAGAATGAATGCATTTTCATTTACAGTTCCCCATTTGTGTACTAAAGTATCATATAAAACTCTGCCCTTGGTATTCAAAAACATGGCATACATGGATTTTGCGCCTTCTTCAAAATGATTCATGTCGTTCGTAATAAGACCCTGAAGAAATTGCGCTGCTTCAGGACCACTAACTTTAACAAGGCCCCGGGTTTTTAAAGGGTATGCCACTTTCAATGAATCTTCGTTAGACAAGAATCTAGACCATTTATTTATGAGTGTAAATTTGTTTACCTGACTTGCAAATGGAATCATTGTTGGAATTTTTATTTAATCTCTGTGTATACGAATTATTTTGTAATTTCTGATAAAAAAAACCTCAATTTTCACATATTTTTTTTGTTTTTCTTGCGGAGACACCAGCACAGAACTAATACCCTAGGCACAGATATAGATAACCACCACAGAGCATGTAACTCTCGTAGATTATATAATGTTTTGTGATGTAACCACAGAGCATGGTCTCATTATTATACCATGCCACAGAGCCTGTAACATTTGTAACTTTACACAGAACATTGAATAAACTCTTCGCAGATACCCCTAAGGCTGCGTTCCGAGTTAGGCCGTAATCGATTTGAGCGTGCTAACCGTGCTAACACCCCTACCGAATTAGCGTAAGCTCGTTGCGTTAACGATGTCCCGTGAATCGCCATAGATGATGTCATGACATGCGCTATCTTGCGATAACGCCGACCATGCCTTTTAAGCTGGGAACAAATTATCAGACGCGTCCGTAAGCCGCGACTGACAGCAGTCGCGACCAACAGACGTCCGAACGCTCAAGGGCACGTCCGCGACTTACGACCGATAGTTTGCACAATGTAGTGATGTACTATCCAGTAATCTAGATACACATAAGCCGCGACTCTAAGCCGCGGCTTACGGACGCGTCCGATAATTTGTTCCCAGCTTTTCCAGCTTTAGTAATATCACCTTTAGCGCTGTCAAAAATTACAGTTGTGCTGTTTTGTTTTGAGTCGCATCAAAACGCTGTTTTATTTTTATAATTTATATTTGTGTTATGGATTGTTACATTTAATTTGTGTGATTATATTTATTTGAAATTAATTAATTCTTTTTCATGATTTCTAGAGCTAGCGAGAATTTGTAAAGACGTATGTCACATATTTAAATGTGATATTATAATACTTAATGTAATTTTATTCGATTTTTTGAACGATAAAGCTACTACTCATATTTTATGAAATTGTTGTGGCCGTCCATGTGAACTTTATTATTATTATTAAAACCTTGTAAACACATGTGATATGCAATAAAGATTTGAATTTGAATATACAACGTGTCCCAAAATTCAACGATAAGCGGGCACCAGACGGTGGACCTGCTCATCACTACCCGAGATAAATAATGAAAAAAAAAAACTAAAATACATTGAAATCCTTCAGAAATTGACACAATTGACAGGTCAAGCGTCTGGTGCCCGCTTATCGTTGAATTTTGGGACACGTTGTATAAACTAACGTGGCATTTTAGAAATTGTGCTTCTTGCTACCGTTCGCCGGTATATACACAAAGAAATATGTTAAAGAAGTTTTAACGTTGAGCGAGCACGTGTTCACGTGCGTTCCGAATTGTTGACAGCTGTTATAATCGTGATAACAAATCGGAACGCAAATTATTGATGTTAGCACTATATGCGATCATTTTAATTTCAATTCGGCAAGTGGCTTAAATCGATACGCAAATTATTGCTGTCAGCGCTGTAAGCGATTACCTAAACTGAGCACAGACTACATATCTAATTGTGGTACTTCACACGGTATATGCGTTTTTTACAGTGTTTTATCCGGCTATAAAGTCTAGAAGTCCGAATAACTCGAACACACCGACCACACATCGTCATACTGCTATTGTATAGAATCAAGTTTTCTAACTGAACAGACAGCTGTGCTGCTGGGGAGTTTGTTGCGCCACTTCTTCTTCCCAGCTAAGCACTAGGAAGTGGTGAAGGGTGGGCGTTTTTGGGGGACTGTCTTATGTAATTTTGACGTTTGAAAAGTGCTGATTCTCAGCCTATTTTGAAAAAAATAAAAAACAAACAAACAAACATATACAGCGAATATGCCGAACATTCCACAATATTTTTGCTAGATGCTAATCTAAACGCGTTCACCGCACTCTACTAAGCAAGCGCGGATCCACCGTTGTGGGGACGATGGGCATGCCCAACCAACCCTAATAGACTTGTGACGTCACCCTTTCACAGTCTATTGATGTCAATAGGCTGATGATATTACAATTATAAAATGCCACACTAAAAAAAAAAAAAAACGTGTGCAATTTACACGTGGTAGAAGTGAAACCTTCAAAAATTTTGGCTTTAAGATAATGAGATGAATGTAAAATTTCGCATATTTGAAGAATTTTATTATAAAACTAGCTTTACCCGCCCCGACTTCGCACGGGTAGCACTAAACCCTACCTACCCTAATTTTCTCACCGTTTAAACCTTCCCTGGACTACGACAAACATTTCAAAACCAAAATCAGCTAAATGGGCCCAACCTTTCTCGAGTTTTAGCGAGACTAACGAACAGCAATTGATTTTTATATATGTAGATGATGATGAAGAATTTTAGTATAAAAATTATGAAAAAACTGCAAAGGTATAATACGTACACGTATACAAAACACGGTGTTTTGTATACGTGTACGTATTATACCTTTGCAGTTTTTTCATAATTTTTATACTAAAATTCTTCATCATCAACAACAGGCGTCTCGGTGTGCCTCGGTGACAGTCTGTCACCGAGGCACACCGAGACGCCTGTCTCAAGTGCGAGATTTTGCGAGAATGTAGATGAGAGGGCTCGACCCGCCTCGGTGTGTCTCGACGTTCCTCGCTCGCTCTCCGTCCCGTCGCAGATGAATACAGATGGGATTATTATTTTAACTTATAATATTTTACCTCGTGACTAACACTAGAATGTCACAATGCACTAGAACGTGTAGGTAACGAATAAAAGGGGATAGCCGCTCACTAGGTAACGACGCAGCTGACGAACTAGCTAGGAGAGCATCAAGCACGTCAATCTGTGAATCCGAACCTTTCGTACCCATACCCTTCAACCAGATAAGCAGGTGGCTACAGGAGTTCACCCACACACATGGGCGTACCCAGCTTTTGGCCCAGTGGGGCAAAACCGAAATTTCTTAAAGTGAAATCTGGAAAGGAAGCCCGCGAAATTGTAATTTTCTCACGTTTATTGCAATTTGCAAGTCAGTGCCAGATTGTATCTTGATTAATATGATACTCGATCATAAAATAATATATATAGAATTGTTATCATTAGAAACATTAATATATCTCTTTTTCATGAAATCATGAGATTTCAAAACAAATCTAACTAAGAGATCTGATGTATTACCGATTGTAAAGCAAATTACAAAATTTACAAAAACGTAAGAAAATTTGAATTTCGCGGGCTTTCTTTGCGGATCCAACTGGCAATATGTGGCGCTTGCAGGAGCTGGTGAATATGAAGGTACATGACATAGAGAAACAAGGTGAAATAATACTAGTAAAGGAGGTACTAAAACCAAAGTTGACCGAGCCTTCGTGGTAACGAAAGAATTTGAACAAATAATAGAAAAATATCAAGGACTTCGACCTAGTGATATCCAAACAATTTTTTTTTCCTGAATTACCGTAAAGGGAAATTTTTGAGGCACGTAATTGGCAATATGTGGAATATGCGGGACACGTGTCAGATCCATATTTCACGAGGTCCGGGGTAAGCCAAGGCAGTAACCTCGGCCCTTTAGTCCAAGACGCTAAGTGTTTGTTGTTTGCCGATGACCTCAAATTGTCCCTCACGGTAAAAAACTGTGATGACTGTGTCAGGCTACAAAGGGACATTGATAGGGTAGTGAGCTGGAGCAAAAAAAATCTCTTGCAGTTCAATAGCTCGAAGTGTGTGACCCCTGGTTTCTCGAAACAGATAGCCACGTACCTATCTTAATTTACCAAATCCAAACATATATTCTGGCTACTGCTTTCGCAGAACTTCAGCTACTTGTAGGAGGATGGAAGTCGAGTAAAGTAGCCGAAGGATACATATAAGAATCAGTGGAAAATAAGACTGAAATATCAAGTAAAGTAACAAAAACGATAAATCTACATTACTCGGAATTCTCCGTAACCTAGTACTTCCAAAGATTACCCGGAGCGAAGTAAATACCTTTCTATTCCAGCTGAAGAAAATCACAAAATATGACTTTCTCCAGCATTTACAGAAACACAAGAAACTCAAGTTTCGCAAAAAATATCTAATAGGTTTATCAGGAAAGAACCTTTCCCTTACGTTTAATAATTACTCTAATTTTTATATTACTTTTACTTGGATATTATCTTACCAATATTGTATTTATGTTTTAATTAAATACCACAGTAATACACATTGACAATTCACAAATAATACACGTGTACTCACTAATATTCTATAACATACAAACACTTTTACAACATAAACAATACTAACACAAATCACAGCACCAAGCATACGCGTACACTCTTTTTTATATGTACCTACTTATTATTTAAGTTTTTTAAATTGTACCTTTTTATGTAAAATTGTTAACGGAACGAAGGAGCCTGGATCTCACAACACAGGGAATCCTAGTGTGAGGTCTAGGATTTCAATCCACTTGAATGTATTCTTTGCGAAATAAATTTATTCTTATTCTTATTCTCTTATACCTATTGTTTGTTTAACTAAGCAGGTTTTTATTTTCTTTCCTCATATTCGAAATGAAAATCAGAGTGTTTACCTACCTCGGGTGAAAGACCTCGAACTATTGGTGCCCTCGCTGCACTCGTGTGCCAAACCATGTCGTGCTTAAATAGGTCCCTTTCATCCCTTGTTTAACAATCTACTATAACAGAATTACTTATAAACTTTAGAATCATTATTATCTAAGTTACATTTGTTCTGAAATGTCATGATTTCATGAAAAAGTCATTCAATGGAACAAATCTAACTTAGAGAGATGTAAGTTTACATGA
The DNA here is from genome assembly GCA_947364205.1 of Agrochola lota. NCBI lineage: Eukaryota > Metazoa > Arthropoda > Insecta > Lepidoptera > Noctuidae > Agrochola > Agrochola lota. Next base: position 8,390,735 of record OX376235.1, on the reverse strand, counting down.
TTCTAATGATTATAATTCTATCTATACATAGGTATTTGTTATGATCGAGAATCATATTTTGATTAAAATACAACTTATTACTGATCAAAGACTGATAGAGCAAAGATCTCAGCCATGTTTTTACGCGTCTGAGGCTGAGGCTACATTAGACCGCGTCGCGAAATGCGACACATAAGCGATTAAAACAAATAATTGAATGCTCACGTATATGACTACACCGTACATCAAATATTACCAGCGATCTTTGATTTCTTTATGCGATAGGAACAACATTACTGTAATCATGGTATCGGCTACATCAACATATCAGCGAAATTGAAGCGAATTTATTGGAAATTTCTCAGTTGCACGACTAGTTCAATAGTGCTACTAAATATGCGTGTGGCTACATTATGCGTATAGTAAACCGCGATGGATGATTTGATCGCATTCTAAGAAAACGACCGATTCAAATTGAGTCATTGTTATGATAGCGGCTACATTACAACTGAACTTCAGATCGTAAAAAACAAATGCTCGTCAGGTATATTAAGTGGCTACATTATTTGAGCAAATTTAAATGAATGAGCGATTTATTTTGCGAGAAGTTCAAAGTTACAGATAGAGTGGGTCCGCTGTCAAGTGGCTACATAATCGCGCTACGGACATCGGACTGAGGTGCGGGAGACGGTGGGCAACACTTGTGCATTCGGCGCTCGCTCATGCATGACGCTGCGACACATTCAAACCAAACAGTAAACCAACCGAACAGTTTAGTTTTGATCGCTCTTCTAAAGAGGTTTATCTACGATGGACGTTGAGTTGTTTGTATCCGAAATATGAGCAGTTTGTCTACATTTATATCTGTATTTTTATGGTGTACATAATAAAGAATATTCTATTCTATTCTACGAGCACGTCCTGCAATATGGATGGCTAAACATGGAGCACACAAAAATAAAGTAGATATTAAACGCCCATAAAGGCGGAAATAAAGGAGAAATTCCCAGAATGTACAGGTTTTTTATTGTTATTTTAAACAAAGATTCGATTCGAAAAGTTTTGACAAAGCCATTGGAAACAAATACACGTTTACACAAAGCTAAAGCAACCTATCGACAGTATCGACTGATAGTCTGATACCGCGCACTAAACGACCTCCCCCGTAACAAGCCCCGCGCGCATCGCTTATGTCGCCTGTGTGTGCGCCCTCTATGTAGCCACCTTGACATGACACGGAGTCGCTCACAGACTGAGTCGCTTTAAGAGCGTTTATTTTGAAAGTTGGCAACGTCGCAAATAGATGTCAAATATTTCGCTTTTTTATTAATTTGGCAATATTACTTACTGCATGGAAATAAGAAATGTGGCTAGCGAACTAGAATATTGATTATGAAATGCAATACTTATTAATATCGTAACACCAAATATTTAGTTTTAGATGTAAAAAAAGTATTTGGATGCTTTCCAAATGCCTTTTTTACACCTAAAACGGGTAGAACATCAAATTCAATGATAAAATTGCAATTCATTATTAATATTCTAGTTTGCTTGTTAGCCACATTTCATCATTCCATGCAGTAATATTGCCAAAATAACCAAAAAAAAATTTTTTTTTGACATCTATTTGCTACGTTGTCTACTTTTAGGATAAACGCTCATAACTCAGAACCCACTGGAGGGCAAAGACCTGCCTACTCTCTTTAACACGTTCGTCGACGGTCTCAGTTTAAATTGTGTTCTATAATGACACAAGAAATTGCCGACCCGATTGCCCGCCGATTTGACGTTTAAATGTTATATGTTATTAGATGTTTAAAAGTCAATATGACAGAAACGTTCTATCACGTCACGCAAATATTACGATGCGCCACTCCCGCGCTGATGGAACGCGTGCACCTCGCTAGCGTGCGTGACACTGCCGCACTGAGTGTAGGGAAGCGAGGGGCGCGGGAGACGTATAAACACGGTGTGCTTGTGTGTGCAGTGTCGCCGCACATTATCAACAGCACATTTTTTAAACGGTTACAAACAAAGTTCATGTGACAGTAAAGTTTTGAGTTTTTGATATGTCGTGACACAAGGTACGATATAACGAATTTTTGCTTTTAAATTCACCGGGTATCAACGTCCTGTCGTAAATAATATTCTGTTTTTGGACGTCATCATACGTTGTGCCGTATCAAAATCTCCAATCATGACGTCTAATTACGTTCTGTCCGCGAAAGTGACAGTAAAACTGCTAAGGACCAGCCGTTCGATTCTGTAAAAATATCGCCGTGAAACTTAGGTGAAGTGAGCGTGAAGTGACCTGTAATAGTGTTAATCCCTAGCATCCTGCCGGTCGATTCTGTGGCAATGACAGCTCACTTCACGCTCACTTCACCTAAGCTTCACGTTAATATTTTTACAGAATCGACCGACTGTTCTTGTTGAAGCTAATAAACGATTTTTTTGCCACAATAACATAGGTTTTTCTTTCAGTTGTAACTTTTTTCTCACAATGATTTGAGACTGATCGCCATATAAAGAGACGACATACGATTTCTGGGTATTATTGGTCGCTAGGGACGCGTCCCAGACATTTTTCCCCATTCTCCTAGCGCCCGGGCGTCCACGTGATGGCGTTGTGGTGTGGTTGTGGTAGGGACGCGTGATCGAGCCCTAATCATTGTTAGTGACGCCATGGTACTAATTACACACTAGACGACGACATTGTCCAATATAAGCTGACTTCTCATTGTTCGGAAAGCCAATACAATACCTACAATGCGAGGTCACCTTATACTGGGTCATGCATTGCTTTAGAATCGAAATAAAATGGCTGATACGATTTATGATTTGTATTTATTTGTAACTTAAATGGCAAATAATTATTAATTCAAAAAAATTGTAAACTTAAGTAACTTCTTGATGGACGATTCACTTCCATTAACAATACAAAAATAATAGTAACTACCTATAGGTATATACGCAACTAACTTTATGGACTTAAAGAGTAAGCGATAATCGCTGCCGCTGAGCGTACCGAAAAATACCATCTAGTATTCCGCTAGATTGGGTATTATTTGTGAACTCAAGCGCAAAACCAGAACGCACCATAATATAGACTACCTGGGTTAGGTGCCAGCATGCTTAGCATAACCACAATAGAAACGGGTTTTGTCGACGGAAGAATAGACAATATGACAGATAAACAATCACAATGTCATTCTGTCTATTCTTCCGTCGACAAAACCCGTAGAAAACCCGTTTCTATGGTTGTCATGCTACGCGTGCTGGAGTTATATATTGTAAATTCGCTTGTTTTGCGAAACCTTTAAGGAGTCGTCTCAAAACAAAAAAACTAAACAGGCCCAATTTACAGATTTACACTTTCTTAAGGAAAGTCTAAAGAAATAACTCTATTTCTGATTGTTAATGCGATCTTGTGACGTGTATGTCATTTCAATGTCATCAGTTTTATACGGTGAGTTGACCGGCGTCACCGTCCGGGAGGTTGGGGCGGAGTCCTGTCCCTGCTCCACGGATGCCGTCACCAGTTCTGTGGTATTCGTAGGCTCTGACCGCATCGACGCGTTGTCACGTTTGCTCGGCGAGCTTTGGTTGGACCGTTTATGATATTTTTGAGTCTTCAACAGGTGTGGGATGACTTTCTGTAAAGATTTTGAAGTTTCATAAATTGATGCCATTTAAAAGGAAGAGGTTTTCATTTAATAATCTAGCGTACTAGCGTAGAGGGTTGGCAATTGGTTTAAAATACCGATAAGAGGGTCATTATCTTGTTTGTTATCCAATTTAAAAAAGAACTCTTGCCTGTTGTGGGTCCTTAGCAAGATAGACATCCGTGCGCCTGAGCACGAAGTCTGGCGCCACCAGGCAGCGAGCCATCAGTAAGGCGGCGGCGCAAGCCCAGCTGGCCAACACTCCGGCGCAGGTGGCACGCGTCGCCGCCACACGCCCGCTGAAGCTCCACGTTGCATTCCAACTCGGTTCCAGGAATGCGTTAACTGAAGAACACCTGGAATAAACAATATTCGTGATAATAATTGCAAATCATTGTAAGACAACATCCGTCCTGTTAGCTCACCGCGCTTTCCCTGACTCTACCTATGGTAAATACTTTGGTTGGTAAAGGCGCGTCTCCACTAGGGCTGCGCGGTTTGGCCTCACGGAGCCGCGCGGCCCTAGTGGTAGTGGGGACGCGTCTTTATGACTTAGAGTGTTAACCCAGGTTCGCACGGACGATTTTATCACGCGGTGTTTTTTTTTTCGTGCACTGGATTTTCAAAGCTCTGTTTAGCGCCGAGAGTTGAAAATCCAACAGTATGTTTTTTCAACGCCCTGGGACGAGAGTGCGACCCAGCGCGTTGGTTTCTCAACGCTCGGCTCAACACCGAGAGTTGAAAATCCAGTGCGCGATAAAATGCCGCCGCGATATTTTTACGTCCGCGCGAACGTGGAAACTGTTAGCTACTTTAACCTGCTTACAATAGGGATGATGCCTGAAAATTTTTTTTTAGTCCTTTGAGATTATAAAAAAAATATTGGACACGTATTTTTTCTTTTTTTACGTAATCTAAAAATTACGGCGATACATTGAGGTAAAATGTGCCATGACCTCACGAGTATATAGATTTTATACATACTAGTGACGTAGCGACCCCCACTTCCCAACTTAAAATGCGTTTTATCTAAGTAATTTTTTGTTAATATGATAAAGCAAAAAATACGTGTCTAATATTTTTTTATTATCTGACGGACTAATTAGAATTTAATTTTTTTTACCCAGGCATCATCCCTATTATCTACGTTTCGATATTTCAGCGAAGGTATACCAACGAGGGCGTTTATCTGATAACGCTCAGTAAGACTGTTCGTAGTTGAATAGGTACTTACGTGGTAGAATGAGTGACGTTATAGAAGGCTGCACAAAAATCGTGCAGGCCTCCGTTGGTTAACGTGAAGCTGTGCCCAGTGACCCCGACCATCACCAGTGCGAACACAAGCGCTGGAGGTAGGATACGCCAGGGCTGTTGAAGCCTGGAAGTGATAATACGCACAATAAGACTTTGTTTGGAAATTACCGATGTGTATCTACGTCAGCAACATTGCTCTTAAGGGCTTAGTAGACTGTAGATTTGTTGATCATTTTCTATTTTTTTAAGTACCTAAAGACCTACACTGTCCTCCCATGCCTATTAATACTGTTATTTGAAAATATTGTAAAAGCCAATTATTAACCGACTAAATGGGGAGGATTTTTTTTATGTATGTCTACCGATCTCCGTCAATTTCCGTGAGTTTGTGTGGGGAGGTACAACAACTAAAAAGTGAAAAATAAAAACATTTTACTAAAAACAAAAAAAAATCTGGGACACATAGTAGAAGTGAAACTTCAACGGACAAGTGGAAAAACGAATCGCAACGGACAACTGACAAAACGAATTGCAACAAAATTTTAACTTGAAGTTACGGGCAGATTGTTAATATACCTGTCCAATTTGAAAACCTGCCCGTAAAACTTCAAGTTGAAATTTTGTTGCGAATCGTTTTGCCACTTGTCCGTTGCGATTCGTTTTTCCACTTGTCCTTTGCCATTCGTTTTCCCAATTGTCCGTTGAAGTTTCACTTCTACTATGTGTCCCTTCTTTTTTCGCAGGTTTACTGCAAATTATGATTCAAAAATATGATTGAGAGATACATTGTAATAAATGCATTTTTTATTTAAACCAATTTTATTTTATCAAACAAAAAAAATGAATTCAATCCGGAACCAAAAAAACATCCATAGTAAACTTATACACATACAAAGGAACATTCAAAAATGCACATCCTTCGTCATCAATCTTCATTTGGCTCATCTGTGTTATAATCAACTAGCTGCCCGCCCCGGCTTCGCACGGGTAGCACTTAGTACTTATCTACAGCGCACCTACCTATCTACACTACCTACCCTACCTACCCTACCTACCCTACCTACCCTACCTACCCTACCTACCCTACCTACCCTACCTACCCTACCTACCCTACCTACCCTACCTACCCTACCTACCCTACCTACCCTACCTACCCTACCTACCCTACCTACCCTAACTACCCTACCTACCCTACCTACCCTACCTACCCTACCTACCCTACCTACCCTACCTACCCTACCTACCCTACCTACCCTACCTACCCTACCTACCCTACCTACCCTACCTACCCTACCTACCCTACCTACCCTACCTACCCTACCTACCCTACCTCCCCTACCTACCCTACCTACCCTACCTACCCTACCTCCCCTACCTACGCTACCTACAGCACTTCATTTCTTGACATTGACTCCCCTCCCGTACGGCCCGTACCCCAGTGACGCCTAAATTACATAATTATGGTGCTGCCTAGCTAGCCGAGGTGGTGGGATGGTGAGCGCGGCTACCACGCAACTTTTTTCTAATACTTACATTTTTAAACTCGTGATATCTTTCGAATGGAATGTGCAAATTGAATAATTCAAAAAGTTGTATAAAGGTATTGAAGCAGTCTTGAATATGAAGTAATTTATTTCGATAAGGATTAATACCAAGATACAAATAAAGAGCCTTTTCTAGCGGCGGTATTTCAATTAAATTTTTAAAATGAAATAAACACTTATTGTGGCATAACTATAAAAGTTAGACATATGCTGTATCGACAGTTTTTGTAAATAATGATGTGTTCTGCAAAGTCCTAGTACATTGTTTTATTCCATCATCAATAGTTTTCGCAGCACACGCGATGTAAAGAATATTTTAGGTAATTTTTTTACACCTTGGGTTACATTATTGGAGTTTTTGTAAGGATCCCAATTTTTTTAAATATATAATATAGCCTATGTCACCCGGGGATAGTGTGGCTTCCCAATAGTGAAAGAATTTTTCAAATCGGTTCAATATAAAAACTTGAGATTCTAATCTATTCTCTTCCTCCGCCGTTGCCGCCTCTTACCACGCGATATATCGTCCACCCCTCCACGCGGCCGTAACGCTTTTTTGTGACAGAAAAAATCCTAATACCCCCGTCTATATCTAGAAGCTTCACCTCAAAAAAATACAACCGACTTCAAAAAAAAAAACACTGCAAAGTGAAAAATAAAGCTTTTATTTCGGAAATCAATGGCAGAAAACGAAAATTCTAAACCAAAAAATTACTTCCGAAATTAAAGTTATTTTTCACTTTGTAGTGTTTTTTTTTTAAAAGAGTAACCGTAGAGTTTCTTGCCGGCTCTTCTCCATAGGAAGCGACCAATTGGAACCGTGCACCTAGCTTCTGACGTTCATAAGTGCCCATGTAGGTTTATGTGAAAATAAAAAATTAAATATTTTGAATTTTGTTTTGTTTTTTTTGCTGATGCGGGCCGACAATGAAAGCGGATTTAAATGGGAGCATTTTACACTCCTCTACGACAAAACGATAGTCAAACGGAAATAGACTTCGATCAGTGCCCATAAAAAAAATACTCGGTACCTTCTAACATAACATTACCCCTGTCCACGAAAGGTTTAAAATTAACATCCTATAGTACACCCACATTTCGCCTTTCAAGCGTTTATTCTAAAAGTGGGCAACATCGCAAATAGATGTCAAATATTTAGCTGTTTTGATTAATTTGGCAATATTACTTTATGGAAATAAGAAATGTGGCTCATCTAGCGAACTAGAATATTAATAATGAATTGCAATTATAACATTTAATTTGATGTTGTAATTGTTTTAGGTGTAAAAAAGGCATTTGGAATGTTTCCAAGTAGGTACTGTTTTTACTTCTTAAACTGAATATTCGGTGTTACGATATTAATTGTTGCATTTCATAATCAATATTCTAGTTCGCTATATTAGCCACATTTCTTATTTTCATACAGTAATACATTGATACAGTAATATTGCTAAATCAATCAAAACAGGTAAATATTTGACAGCTATTTGCGACGTTGCCAACTATCTTAATCTATTTATCTCTCAAGACAGAAATGGGATAGAATATATCGTCTCCCGTTAGTAAATTTTTCAGTAAAATACTGCCAACTAGCTCATAAAAATGTGAATGGAACTTTGCATTGGAATGACTTCATGATGTATTTATATTATACTAATCAAGAAATGGTATTTTAAGAGGGTTAATCCTAAAAGTTGGCAACGTCACAAATAACTGTCAAATATTTACCTGTTTTGATTCTTATAACAATATTACTGAATAGAAATAAGAAATGTGGCGAACACAAGTCACAACTAGCGAACTAGAATATTAATAATGAATTGCAATTATAACATTGAATTTGATGTACCCATTTTAGGTGTAAAAAACGCATTTGGAAAGTTTCCAGAAAGTTTTTTTACATCTAAAACTAAATATTCGGAATTACGATATTAATTAATGCATTTCATAATCAATATTCTAGTTCGCTAGTTAGGCACATGTTTTATTTCCACACAGTTATATTGCTAAATTAATCAAAATAGTGAAATATTTGACATCTATTTGCGACGTTGCCCAACTTCAGAATAAACGCTCTTAACAAGTTTCTTTTTTAATTACCCATCATCGTTAACGAGACTTTTCAAATCTTCCGCATTTTGACCTCGTTGGACTATAGCCAACCGGTGCTGTTCCAATTACAAATGTTGTCTTGTATGTAATTTGTTGTTGTCTCACAGTGTTATATCCAGAATAAAAATGTGTTGGGCGGATTATGGCCTGTCTCAGAAGACTTCCTTTTTAGGCTGACCCGAATACCAAAGTAAGTAATTAATATTCCAAGATATATGAAGAAAACACAGATTCAAAGCCAACTTAGGTGTAGATATAGGCAGCGTCGGACTGACCTTAGAGTCGAGGTTGCATTTGCCAGCCGGGCCCCAGCCTGCGCGGGCCCCCCACGGGCCTGGCTTACTGGGCTTGCGTCAACCGTAGGATAGGAGGCCCGCGCAGGCTAGGTCCCAGCTCTTGCGACCTAAATGTAAAACTAGATCAGATAGTTCGTTCATACGATAGAGAGAAATGAAATAGAAAACTTGAGTTATATGAAACTCGCCTATTAAGGAAGGTCCTTATATACTGCTAGTGGGTAACCTGATATGCTATTGTCCGTACCTAATAATTTATTACATCGTTGATAATACAATTTTATATTTTGTTTATCTCAATTTGTGTATCTCAGTATTTTCCGATAGTATCCTATCTACCATCATCTAGTCTCGGGCCCCGAGCTTGTGGTCAGCCACCCGGGCCCTTCCGGCCCAGTCCGACCCTGGATATAGGTCCCTATGTAATTGTCAATAATTAATCGTGTTTCAAAACGGATTAGTATTAGTTATTATTAGTTCATCAAAACAAACGGAAACTCCACTGACTTTGAAAATCAATGAATTTTCCTTATAAGTATTCGCCACGTTTTCCCTTTATTCCTTGTTACCATGTTTAGTCACTAACCCGGATCTGGCGCGTCCTCCCCGTGGACACATCGTGAACAAGGTGATCCACACACCAGCGAAGATCATGGACATAATAGGCATGTACTCGGCAAAGTCACAGTCAGTGTTCGTCTCGAACAACGTCCTTGTTGTGTCCAGTGCTAATCGGTGCGTTTTGTTCTCTGAAACCAGTTTCAGAAGGAAAATAAGCTAGTAGCTCACAAATGTGACCTAAATAAGTCAAATTGCGGTTAGTAAAGTCCGGGAAATTATTTGATAAGCTAATTGACTACTAATTTAAATTGTCAAACTTCAAATCTCAACTGCCATTTTGACAGTTACTTACAGCGTGTAACAAAAACCCTGTCCGATCCGTGAGGTGTTGTTAAGAATCTCACTGAGAGTCTTATCTATGTGGTAATTTTCAGGAAAAAAGAAAACAAAAAGACGCCGCATTTTTTCAATGGGGAATTTTACCGGGTTATTTACGAGTACATGCGGCCATCGTTTGACGGGTGTCTCACAAGTCATAAATTATGATGACACCTGTTTTTTTACCAATTTTAATGGAATTGGGATAATTTTGGTACCAAAACGTGAATTTGAAATAGCAATAACTTTTTTATTTTAATAAGATTTTTTATTACTTTTTGGTAATGTTGGTACCTACATAAGTGCCCTTTTCGGACCGGACAGAGTTTTTGTAACACATTGTATAAAGCGGTTTTATGCTAATGCTTAATTGGAGCTATTCAAAGTATTTTTACGAGTACGTGGTGTACTATAGTAATTCTAGAAACAAAACCATGCAACTATATCGCTCAGGTATTCAGCACCCCGAAAGTTGATGGAATTCACAAAAAAAATGCGACTAAATTTATCTAAAATAAAACGCAAACCAAAAATTGTTAGTTAATTTTGCCTCACAGTTATTAACTCAAATGAAAATAAATAAGTCAATCCACACGCAACGATAAGAAGACGAATTCCCGTTACTTTTAAGTTTCCTGTTCACGAAGAGAGTTATAGAGAGATGACTAATCCATGGTTTACCGGCGGGACGTGTTTCAGGCCCTTGACAAACAATTCAAATATAAGAAGTATGGTAGAAAGCAAGAGACTCTCGCCCACTATTGGTGGGACTCAAACACCTGGCGAAATGCAGGTGTATCTCCTTACACCTTTGCAATACATACCCTCCGGGGAAATACGGCAAACTAGACATGTAAAAACAAGATATGGGCTCCCAGATTTTCCTTTTTGGGAAAACATTTATTATACAGTACCTCAAACATTCAGCCCTATAAAAATGTAGGTAAATTTTAATTCTATTGTTTCATGTAGACTATTTTTACTGCCTAGACATGAATTGACGCCTCGTAAAAAGTTGTTATAACTTCGATAGTATTATCGATATCGAGGCAAGATTCCTCATTCAACAGGTAGATAACTTACCGGTAAAGAATGCCTCGCCATCTAATGTTGTCTCAGTCACAGCTGTTTCATTGTCGTTTGTGTCTCTCTTCACTTTTCCATTCTCATCAGTATCATGGACGGTTGAGTTACCTTGATCATCATCAGTCACATTCTTAGTAAATTCTTGACCTTCATTATAATTTTGTGTTTCAGGAGTCTCAGGCACCGCAACGTTATGGAACTCGAGTTCACGCGGATACAAAGGGCAGTTTCCGCCAACCAACTCCTTCGTATTTTGTAGGAATACGTAATTGGTGATGCCGAAAACGGCAGCACAGACGTATAGTATTAAATGACATGCTGGAAAGAAAAAAGCACTTATGAAACAGATAAAAACAGTGTAATAATAGTTATTTATGCTATAAGTGCGGAAGGTAGGTGATTTCCGACGAGTGTATAACTCGACACGAGTCGGAAATCATCTTACGCACGTGTATCATACAACGTTTTACTATGCATTGTGCGAGGAAAAAAAAAATAACGAGCGAGCCTTACACAGGGGCAGTTGCCTTTTTTTTTTTTTTTTTTTTTTCTGGTTGGGAAATCATCAAATGACTTCTCCCGCTCTGGGCAGAGCGAGAGGGTGTGTCAGACTTTTACTGACTAAAATCCACCCGTGTTCCTTCCGTTGCCTGTGTGCCGGGGCCGCGTTATCCCTTTCGGACAAACCCGCAACCCCAGCAGGCGTTGGTCTTTCGACCCCGTCGCATTGGTCTTTCGACCCCGTCGAGGGTCAGTTGCCTGCGATGTGTAACATCTAACATAACTTTGACTTCGACTTTGACTTTGACTTTGACTTTGACTTCGACTTTGGCTTTGACTTCGAATTTTTGATTTTGACCATTGTCATAATCATCACCATCGTCATCATCATCATTCTGAAATAATAAAATCTTAGACGAGACGGGCAGACGACGGCCTCAAAAATTAAAAAAAAAACAGAAAAGTAAAAAGCACTAGTGAAAAAAGTGACACTTTCCGCACAAATTGACTGCTCGGAAAACGCTCTTTTCGAGCAAATGCATTGTAAAATAATAAGTAGCTATTTTCAAACAATGGGGACATTATCAGGAATTTTATTGCTGGGTAACCGTTCAACAACTTATCTTATGACTATTCTTTGCATAGAGTAGATTAGATAGGTATTATACGTTCCTCGAATTTCTTTTACACTTCTTTCATATGAGTCATTCGCATAAAGACAGCCACTGCTTGACATAGGCCTTCCCCAAGGATCGTCATAGCGACCACAATGCTGCGCTGGCCATACCCAGCGGATTCCCACCTTCACGATCGACGCCGAGATATCGGGGTCACTATAAAACTTTCTTCTGATTAGTACTTATTAACATACTAAGAATACTTATATAACGACGGTTATCTGCATCATTGTTAATGTTAACACCAACGCCTTCATTTAAGTAAATTGGTACCTTTGCCTGATCATGGTGTAATGCAAATTACCAAAGACTTTTGAAAGTGTTAAAAAATTTAACTGGCCTAAAACAAGGTGTGGTGCGGGCAAACGTGAGCTCATAGTGACATAAGACCGATAAACGATGAGTACATACTTGAATGTACTTGTTATCCGGTTGATTGACTTACGATTAGTCTATGTTCTGCTTAATATGGTGATAAATTGACATACGTCATATAGAGAGATTTAGTGCCTTTTTTTCTAAACGGCATTTAATCTGAAAGAATCAAGTACCTCGCAACGTAGCGGTCTTAATAGTTGCTAGTTATCGTCTACAAAACGGACCGCGATAGTCATATTATTTTTAAAACGGACCCCCAATTAAACTACTTGTTGGTCCCTGACCTAAACCATGTATGATAGGTACTGCTAGGGTTTCCAAATTTTTGTACAAGAAATAAAGTAATTATATTATGGAGTGGGAAAATAAAAAGTATTTCGGAAAAATAAACAGTATTTTAAGTATTTTTGTAATGTTTTAAATAGATACATCATTCATTAGTGCTGCTCGCGCAAGTCATGAATTGAGCACCAAGGCTTCGTAAGCAAATAGACGGGAGCATTTTTTTTATAAATGTATTCTATCGTCCCACCGAAGGCCTATTTCTTAGTATTCATCACTAAAAATACTAATACGAACTAACTATAATACTATCTAAAAGGTATTTCAATATGTCCCGAAAATTCGAGTTTAAAACAGTTTCAATCTGAGATGAAGGCTAGCTGAATTCTGCTGAATCACCCCGCCCTTGCAGCTGCATACACGATGTTCTATGTCGTAGGTGAAATTTCTTATTTAGGTATAGCTCTGGATATGAGTGAAAACAGTATATTCATATAGTTTATTTTTGTTGAACAGTAAACAGTATTTAAGAGTTAAAAAAAGTGTAATACTGTTTTTAACAGTATGGTTGGCAACCCCAATGACCGCGCCCATGCAGGTGAATGCACGATGTTCTATGTAGTACATGGAACTTTTTATTTAGGTACCAGCTCTGGATATGAGTGAAAATAGTATATTCATATAGTTTATTTTTGTTGAACAGTAAACAGTATTTTAGAGCGAAAAACAGTATATTCATATAGTTTATTTTTGTTGAACAGTAAACAGTATTTTAGAGTGAAAAACAGTATTATACTGTTTTTTACAGTGTGGTTGACCACCCTGGGTACTGCCCACCTAAAACCTAAGTTGCCGTAAATAATTATTTCGGTAAATGTGTGATTTTTGTAGTCGAGACTTAACCGATACATATTTTTAATAAGCATGCTAAAAATAAATAACATTGAAACGTCTATCTGTTAAAGTTTCCGAAAAATATCTGTTTATTTCATCGGTATGTTTATTTGATAGCTGAACAATATTTTATAAACATCGTTCGTGATAACACTTCATGTACACCTGTTAATTTAAAATAAAGCCGCTATGCCACATGTTCACAATCTTTTAAACATGTGTTAAACAGAGCTTTATCCTAAGTAGATTGCTAATCCATTGCTTCATAAGTTCGAAAAGAAAATCTTCTCAATAACTTTAATAACGCAATGAATGTTGTTGAACTGTCAAAATGAAACAGATTAGTCGTAATCGATTACGAAAATATGTTACGTAATTAGATAGCTGATATATACTCCTTTGTACTCAAATTATAATTATGTCGTATCTATAAGTGTGGCAAGAGCTATATGATTTGCCTGTATTTCTCTTATTGATTGTGTTCTTCTTAGAGGGACCGGCGGCGGCTTCGAGCCGCACGAGATTGAGCAATAACAGATGCCCTTAGATGTCTCTATGTATTTTACTGTGTGTAAATAAATAAAAAAAATATCTTTTGAAATGTAGCTCACCGATGCACGTAATTGAGTCACCTTTAATGGTGGTTGTGTACTTAAGTTAAAAGATAACGATAATATTATCTTTGAAATGTAGTGCAAAACAGTCTTTCATGAATGACATTTTTGTGTAGGTAGGTAAAGTGCAAAGGCTTCGGGGCTACAAATAGTCAACAACGGCGAAGTTTAAGCATCTACTAGGGATTACAGTGAGTGTAACTGCATTAGTCTTCATAATGATGCATAAACATGGAACTTTTTTTTTTTGTAAAAACTATCTTGGCTATCCTTCTTCCTATGGATATTAGCCTTCACCGTTTTGAGAGTAGTGGTGATGAAGTTATCTAAACGAAGTAAAGCGTCTACCTACAACTCGTAAAATAGGGGCCTTTATCACTTGACCACCACTGCTCTGCACCGTGTGGCATACCATGGATATTTGTATGTTAGGTCGCCCGTTCCGGTGCCGCGCCGCGCCGCGCGCCGCCGCAACGCATCGTGCACATCGGGCAACCATTGCTCCTCATATATGGGTATTGAACCACCTGAAATCTTTTATCTATCTAAATTGTCCCATTGCAGAGCAAGGCCCTCACTCTGCGATCTTACCTTTCCACACGTTCAGCGTGTTGGAGGACCTCTCCTCCAGCTCGAAGTAGTCGTACAGAAGAATCGTCATGTTGGCTTCACTCCATGGTCATGACAGATCTGGGAAGGATAGAGAAGTTCCTTGTAATATAAGATAATTGAACTGATCGATGTTGATGGTTGTGCTAAACCTTGCGTTTTCTGATACATATCTCTAGATGACGCCAGGACTTGAGGACTGCTGACTTAAAGGGCGTAGTTGTCGTAAAACAAACAAGGTACCTAAGGAGCTTAAGTAGGAAATACCTACTCATGAATTCAGAGGTTCCTATAACATGTAAAAACTATGTAAGTTCTAGAAAATATTTCTTCACCAAACACAATGGTATCTAAAGTAAGGAACATAAACCCACCTACGGCGAGATTTAGAGTTAGTAAAAGTTTTGGTAAACGTACTCTGTGATTTAGAGTAACATCATAGACTATAGAGGTATTTGGGATGCCAAATTTGATATCTACTGTAGTAATTACACTACACACACTACTGGTGTAACTACAAAAACCTCTTTTGGACGAAAAAATCATGGTACTTTGGTAAGAGTTTCTCTACCTCTCACTCTAGGAATACCTACAGTGAAATAGGAATCGAATTTGGTTCATCAAAATTGATGTCTGCTCCAGGCTTTTGACACGCTAATATTGTTAATTTATTAGATAGCTAGATTAGCCATTTGTTTCTACTTTTGTAGGTCAATTAACGTATTGAATTGGGACATCATGGCGTCCCTGGAGTAAATAATTTACGATCCAAATGTATGTTGATATTCCTTAAGGCAATGAAAGTTCGTGTTTTAATACCGAAAGTAGGACAAATTCGTCGATTAATGTCGGCGCGTCGTCGAATACAATTGGCACCAATGGTGGTTTTAAATTAACTCTCGCACAATGGGTTATTTTTAACGTAGTGTGTAGTAGTAGTACTATACTCTAGGTACCTCAAGGTTATGTGGTTTCCTGTGGTGGGTTTATGTGGCTTTCTTCAAAGGCACACCAAAAATTTTCATAGTCTACTCCGATTGTAGATACTGGCCGGCCACATACATACAGAATTCCGTTTCGAAATATCGATTCGGAATTTCGAAGGCAAATCCATACAAAATCAAGGATCAAAATTTTCTCCGATTAGAAATTCCGAAACGGAATTCCGTCTGTATATGGCCGGCCTTTTTTATGGATTTGTTGCCTTTGAAATTCCGAATCGTTGTTTCAAAACGGAATTCCGTTTCAGAAATGTATGTGACCGGCCATATTGTTGGACAACGCCACGTGCAAGTTGCCTCGAACGTTGCATTTTTCATAAAATCCTAATCTTATCTAATATTATAAATGCGAAAATGAGTTTGTTTGTTACGCTTTCACGCTAAAACAGCTGAACGAATTTAGATGAAATTTGGCACATGGGTACACCATGACCTGGGTTAGGACATATAATACTTTTTATCCCGATGTTCCGACGGGATCGAGAGTTATGCGGATGAAACCGCTGGGTGGAGCTAGTATATGTTAACAAGCTGAATCTTTACATGATTAGATCTAGCATGAACAACTCGCCGTTATGAGCGTTTATTCTGAAAGTGGGCAACGTCGCAAATAGATGCCAAATATTTAGCTGTTTTGATTAATTTGGTAAACCAAAACCAAATGCCTTTTTTACACCTAAAACGAGTACAACATCAAATTCAATGTTATAATTGCAATTCATTATTAATATTCTATTTCGCTAGTAAGCCACATTTCTTATTTCCATACAGTAATATTGCCAAATTAATCAAAACAGGTAGATTTTTCACAGCTATTAGTGACGTTGGCGTTGCTAACTTTTAGGATAAACGCTCATATGGCGAAATGGTATCGTGGTAGCGTTCCGGGAGCGGCGGTACGACCCGGCCCGCGCGCTATTCTATTGCACTATGTTTAAAACATTGAATTTAAAAAAATTACTTGTAAAATAAGTCCATAATTCCTTAAAGTATTTAATAGTGAATACGTAGACACAATTTTAATACAATTGCTTTGGTAACAATCGAATGGAATAAGTTTTTCTCTTAGTGGTTGTAACCATTGGTTGTAACAAAAAAAGTAGATTTTAAGGTAACTTTGACGTTTTTTTCTATCGACGAAAGTTTTGTCAATCGTGTTCGGGGCCTCATACTTCACTAAGGACACTTCAATTTTCGTAATCATAAAAAAAATATGTAAATTCATTATTTTTTAAGAGAAACATTGATTTTGCGTGAAGTCAAACTTATAACGAGTATTTTAGAATTCCATATTATACTTACGCTAGTTTGAGTACACTAATTGGATTAATTTATATGTGCATCGCAGTTATAAAGGCCCAACAGGAAATCAATTGAAACATAAAGTGGCCATTTTGTTTGGTTAGTTTAACGATGGGGAAAACGATTTTCCTACTTGATAATAATATACCTAATATCGAACTGGGAAGTTCTTTATTATCGTATGCGATGGTGTTCACGATAAACACACTTTATTTCAACACACAATATATAATCCTATAGTATTAAACGAGCAATATTTTTTATATTATATACTATATAATATATATATATATATATTTGCAATCACGTTCTCGAAAACAGCTCTAACGATTTCGATGAAAGTTACAATATAGGGGATTATGGGGTCGAAAAATCGATCTAGCTAGGTCTCATATCTAGGAAAATACGTTTCTCTTTTTTCACAGCGTCGGGAATGTGATACAGTATTGGTATACCTGGACGATATATTTATCTATTTTCACCCGAGCAGAGCTCGATCGACCAGTTACCCAAAATCCCCTAAATACCGTACCTACCTATTTTATTTTGGAACTCGCTGACCCGACAGACGCTATCCTGTC
This sequence comes from Agrochola lota, assembly GCA_947364205.1. Classification (NCBI taxonomy): domain Eukaryota; kingdom Metazoa; phylum Arthropoda; class Insecta; order Lepidoptera; family Noctuidae; genus Agrochola; species Agrochola lota. The sequence goes on along the minus strand of OX376235.1, from coordinate 8,373,021 downwards.
CAAACTATAAAATAATCATACAAAATTCCCATAGAAAAAAGGACGTTCAGTTTTTTCCGAATTTGAATTTCCGGTACACATTTGCAATGTGAACATTTTTAAACAAGAAAACCTGCCAAGTACGTGTCGGACCACGTACAATGAAGGGTTCCGTAGTTGGAATGAATTTATCCCAAGAACAAACTTAACATTGTAGTTGAAAAATATGTTCTTCCATACGAAATGTATGGGAGATCATGTTTTCCAAACTGCAAATTTAAGTTGGTTGATTATTTCTCGTTAACCTGTACATCCTACTTAGCTCTCATAGTTTTCCTTTTAATTTTGTTATATATACTACTGCTGTGAATTTTTTCACAAGTCCAAGTACAACCATTTAGCTAGAAGGGGGGGGGGGGGGGACACTTGACTCTAACAAAAAAATTCAGTTAAAAGCTTAATATTTCGCAAACTGATTCCTAAATCCAAAAATGGTTTGAAAAACTCACAATATTTTTGAAAGACCTTTCTAACAATACCCCACAACATGGGGTAGATGAGGAAAAAAAACACATCCCCACTTCAAGTGTACCATAAAAAAAAAAAAACTTGATTTTATTTTACCACTTTGTCGGCATGATTAATATGTATACATATACCAAATTACTGCTTTCTAGTACTAACCATCTCTGAGCTAAGCCGCGGACAGACAGACACACGGACATGGCGAAACTATAAGGGTTCCTTGTTTACTACGGAACCCTAAAAATGACCAAATCAGTATAGCCGTTGTCATATTATGATGCGCTTAACAATGAAAAGTATTTCATTTTTATTTATGTAAAAGAAGATGATAGTATATATGCTTCCAGCTATATGCTACCGAGCCGAAAAGCAGTGCAATTAATCCAAAATATAAACAGACCAAACGGAAATCTATTGAAAATTATCTATTGATATTCTACTCTTTAAAATGATCTGTCTGTTTTGCTTTCAACTTGGACTTTGTAATGTAGTGTGTAACGTAAAGAGTATTGATGTTCGTGGTTCAATCTGCAATTACCGCACGAGGGCTTATAAATATAGCATTGACACCAAGATCAACGCATAAGGAACCTGGCGATCCACTCTTAATTAACAACGGTATGCTGTATATAAAAGACGTTCTAATTACAATTAGGGCTGAGAAACCCTTTCCATTAAAGCAAAGCAGCTAAATAGTTTAGACGTTAAAAATAAAATAAAACTTTGTTAATAATATTTCCTCACGATGGTTTTGCTTCAGTAATGTCCAAGATAAACTCAGAAAGTAACCTGGATTAATGGGTATAAATCTGAACTTGCCAACCCATCTTGAACAAGCATGGTGATCAATGCTTTTGCCTCCTCTCATATCTTTATGATGAAAAAAGGCCTTTGCCCTGAACGCTTAGCATAACTACAATAGAAACGGGTTTTGTCGACGGAAGAATAGACAAAATTAAAAATAAACAATCACAATCTGCCATTTTGTCTATTTGTCCGTGGACAAAACCCGTTGTAAACCCGTTTCTATGGTTGTTACGCTACGCGTGCTGCAGTGGGATTATAATAGGCTGGTGTTATTTATTTTTAATCATTCGCAGATGTATATAATTTTACATCCTCCATGATCAAAAATTGAACAGTTTAGATAAAACATACCTACATAATCAGATGTCAGAAATATAATTTAATGGTGAAGGTCCAAGGGCACAGGTACTGTTCAATGTAGTCATGTGGCAAATAATAATATAAACTCCAGAAATAGCAACAGGAAATACCTACGTCATGCCAAACGTTTATAAGTTATTGGACTGAAATAATGTTATAAAATATGTTTTGGTTTTACAGAACAGAACCACGTAACAACGTTTTTGAGATTGTTTTATATTTCATAGAAAGACTGATCACGGCAGGTTTGATTCGGCAAATAGACAACATTATCATTCTGGGTTCCTGTAGAACCAGGCAAGTTTTTGGAAAGAGCTGCCGAAACTCAACTTACTCAACAACTCAGCTGTCGAAAAATATGGGAATGAATCATCAATAAACGTCTCATCAAAATCTTCAAACCAGTTTGGCTTTACAGTATCCAGGTCAACCACTGACGCTATACAAACAATCAGAATCCTGATGGAAAAATATAGGATTAACAACAAAGACCTACATCTAGCATTCATAAATCTCGAAAAAGCTTTCGACAGATTACCGTCAACTAGTATGGCAGGCTCTTCGTGCCCAAAATATGCCAGAATATTACATTGAGCTCATAATAGATATGTACAACAATGCCAGTACAAGAGTTCGAAGCCTAGCAGGTGTAAGCAAAGCATTCGAGGTCAAAGTGAGTGTCCATCAGGGATCTGCTCTCAGCCCCCTATTAATCAACCTGGTGATGGATTACCTCACCAAGGACATACCTTCTCCACTGCTGGCCGTGGACTATGCTATAAGCTGACGACATTGTGCTGATACCGCAAGACATCTGCAGGAACTCCTAAATACGTGGACACAGGGACTTGAAAAGTACGGCCTGGGGGTTAGTAGGAGAAAGACTGAGTATTTCAAATGTCCCTTTAGTGGAAATGCAACATCTGAAACCATCTGTATTGAGCAAAATTCCTACAGTAGAGAAGTTCAAATATCTAGGCTCCATGCTCCCAAGAGATGACAATGTTGATGCTGACGTGACTCTTAGGGTCAGCGTCGCATGGTTGAAATGGCGATCATTTACAGGATTACTCTGTGATTCACGTATTCCCTTTGAAACAAAGGGTAAAGTGCTGAGTGACGGCTAATAGAGATGTATGACAGGAGATAGAAGCTGAGTCCTCACTCCAGAAATAATTGGATAAGTGCAGGACCATGATGATGCTTTTTTAAGCCCAAATCCATAGGATTAGATTCAGGATAAACATAATTTATTACTTTAATTTATTTTACAACTAACTATTATATATAAATTATGTACAAGAATGTAAAGAAAAAAAAAAAAATATAGGGAAGAGCTCATTGGGCATAAAAAAATTCGTCCGCATCGCTGTCAGCGGGAAAAGCGCCCAAACGGCTGGCAGCATTGCCACGTTGGATTGGCCTGAGAATTGGCCAGCCCTCTGGTCACGTGAAGAGTCGACCAACCGCTGGGCGATGTCCCGAAATATTTGATGAGCACTCGGACTCCACGGCCCTAGTGTTTCAACGCCAAACGGCTCAAAAATATAGCTACCAATAAGGTTGTTATATTTGCGCCGTCTGAGGTTTTCTGCACCTGCAGCAGCCGCCCCGGCACAGCCCGCCGTGCTAGGAAGATGGGATGGTATGATTCAGGATAATATCGCCCCGTTCATATCGTATCAACCAATACGGCAGGCAAAGGGAATCTAAAGATTTATACACATCCAAGCACACGACACAAAAATAAAATATGCGTAAGACGTCATAAAAACCGGCCAAGTGCGAGTTGGACTCGCACATGAAGGGTTCCGTACCACCGTACAATATTTAGCAAATATGACGTATTAAAAAAAAACTACTTACTAGATCTCGTTCAAACCAATTTTCGGTGGAAGTTTACATGGTAATGTACATCATATATTTTTTTTTGTTTTATCATTCTCTTATTTTAGAAGTTACAGGGGGGACACACATTTTACCACTTTAGAAGTGTCTCTCGCGCAAACTATTCAGTTTAGGAAAAAATTATATTAGAAACCTCAATATCATTTTTGAAGACCTATCCATAGATACCCATCACATACATCCCATACACGTATGGGTTTGCAGATTTTTTTTTTTTGAGTTTCAGTTGGGGAACCCCCAAAATTTATTGTTTTTTTTCTATTTTTGTGTGAAAATCTTAATGCGGTTCACAGAATACATCTACTTACCAAGTTTCAACAGTATAGTTCTTATACTTTCGGAGAAAAGTGGCTGTGACATACGGACGGACGGACAGACAGACAGACAGACAGACAGACATGACGAATCTATAAGGGTTCCGTTTTTTGCCATTTGGCTACGGAATTCTAAAAAAACAGTATTTAATCAAAACATTTTGGGCATGGCTCCCAAAATATACAATAAGTTGCCAAAAAGTATCACAGACCTACACAAAATGTACCAATTCAAATCAGGTTTGCGCGAATTCCTAGTTGCAAAATGTTACTATTCAATTAATGATTATTTAAATGAAAGATGACTGATTTTATCTGTAATGGCACCACAAGTATTATTGAAATTTTGATTTGACTTTTTATTTTGACATTTCTATACTATTATCTAATTTTAAAAAAATATTCTGTTTAATTAATGTTGCGATTAGTACCTAAGATATTAATTTGCACACCTCATTAGGTTATATTACAATGTACCTTTTATACCTGTAACACCTTTTTAACATGTATTATGCATATAAATTATTTGATTTGATTTGATTTGAAAGGAAGGGAGCCAGTAGTAAGTTTAGTAGGATGATGTTATAGCTGCCCGCCACGGCTTCGCACGAGTAGCCCTAGGTACTTATCTATGGCGCACCTACCTCCTCTACCTACTTACCCTACCTACCTTCATGCCGACGTATCTACATACCTACATATTTACCTACCTACCTACGTCCTTTTCTACTTACCGTACCTGCCTACCTATCCTACCTACCTACCTACCTATCCTACCTACCTGCCCTACCTGCCCACCTATCCTATCTACCTACTTACCTACATACATACCTACTAACCTACCCTACTCTGCTAAATTCACATTCATCAAACGCGCGAAGTTAAATAGTCGTTAAGTTTAATGAAATTTTCTAATTTTCTGCGCAATCTTCTTAATTTTTCTTTCCGTAAGAACCTTCTCGAAGAAATTGGTCCAGCCGTTCACGCGTGATGCCGTGACCAAGGGATATATAGATGAAGTAGCTAAGGAACTCGGCTTTCTTCCTCCCTAATAAACTAATTTATTACTAACAGTCGTCATAAATAAGCCCTTGTATTAGGTAGGTACTTATTACATGTTGATTTTCGCCAATAATTAACTGGAGTGTAACCTCGAGGGAAATAATTCAATATTTACAGTATTGCGTCCAAATAGCTCGTAATGTGTTGATCATAACTGACGTCTATATACGTCACGAATATTAATATTAGGACGGGTAGACGTAGACGTACTTGTTGTATTCCCTGAAGGGATGGACAGCATTTGCTAATTTATCCAATTGAGAAGAATAATTTTACTCTGGATCCTAAGAAAAATATACAGTATATAAATATTAATATTGAAAAATATATACGAGTAATATATTTTTCAATATATTTTCGGCAAAAAGCACTAACAGTTGATTCAATTTACCAGCGATAGTATAAAATTGGTCTTAGCTTGTCAATTTCACTGCTGTGGACGCTATACAAAGAGCAAATCATGAATGATAACATGCTCATCAGCCTTGCCAAATACCTCAAACTGCAGCACAAAATGACCAATGATCAGGCTTTCTGACTTTAGAAACAAATCCTCTTCAGGGTCAAGGTCGTACAGATTATTTCAAAATGAATTGCAAAAGATAGGTACTCAAACTCAACGCATTTATTTTAACAGGCACTTTTGAATTGAGAAGGAGTCGGTCAGAAAGTTGAAGCTAAGTTCTATAACAAGTCTTCAATCAATGATCTCAGTATTCTCAGTCTTTGCATCTGAAAGACGAAAGTAGGTATGATCTAACTGAGTAGCAGCTGCCAGAGGTCATTACCTACCGACTAATAAGTAGACGTAATGCTTAAATATAGATGTCCAATAAACTTGAACAGTGACCATAGTAACGAAATACACCACATCCGAAGTGGGTGACCTCGTGCGAGTATTGAACCAAGACGCTAATATTTTGTACAAAAAATTCAAAACATTTACATGTACAATACATGCAATGAATAATAAATAAGAATGGCGTGCATTTATTTGTTTATCTTATTGTGCTGGGTTTTTGGCAATTTGGGGACAAATGAAACTAATTTGGTTGGTCCTTTTAACATTTTCATCAACTCTAAAACATAATACTTCGGTGTAGCGGTCGTGACTTGACATCGGGTTACCTCGTGTTTTGATAGGATGAGACAATCGTTCTAAGTTTATTTTAGTGCTGGTGGGTAACATTTACTGAACGTGCATTATTGATCGAAGACTGAACACGATATAAAAAAATAAAAAAAACACGATGGATTTCAAAGTATTGATTCAATTGTTGGTCATGCTCAGCATCGGGACATCTTGTTCATCAACTTGAGAAAATGAAATCCTGCCGCGAGGGGTTTTGTTGTAGCCATTTTTAATTCGATCCTATATTTCTTGGTGTTCTGGTTGCGAATTAACGCAGCCAATCGCAGACCACTACCAGAAGAATGAAAAAAAAGTTATAAATACATATTTTTACCTACCTCTGCTAAACTGCAAAGCAGTTTGTTGGCAGACGCTCACATTTTTTCAACCAATGAACATAAAAGAAAGTTTTCACTTATGCTAAACCCAGGTGCACTGCTGGGGTTGCGGGTTTGTCCGAAAGGGATATCGCGGCCCCGGCACACAGGCAACGGAAGGAACACGGGTGGGTTTTAGTCAGTAAAAGTCTGACACACCCTCCCGCTCCGGCCAGAGCGGGAGAAGTTATTTGATAATGTCCTTTCATTGGTATGGACCTTTTGCTTATGCGTCTTCTTTGTTGTCCAACCACTTCTTTGTTGAATGAACAGGGCGAAATTATCCTGAATCTAATCCTATGGATTTGGGTTTAAAAAGTCATCATCATGGTCCTTCCTGCACTCATCCCATTATTTCTGGAGTGAGGACTCAGCTTCTCCTGTCATACATCTCTATTAGCCGTCTCCTCAGTATTTTATTCACCCCGTTTCTAGCTATGTCATAATACTAAACTTGTTTTAATTTTTTTTAGGTTGTAGAGAAAACACTTAGAAATGAGGAAAACTGAACTTAATTACATAGACTCCCAATTTTTGCTTCAGTGAAACCTTGCTTGGAAATGTTTATGGTTTATGATGATATCATTATTGCAGTTTCATACTTAATTACGTATTTCTTCTTTACAATCTAAAAAATTATTCCGTAGTCGTCACATATTTGATCAATGATTTGTGGCGATCAGGCCTGGTGTCGCCAGGGAGACTTTCCGCGTCCGTTCGTATTTTTTGCGCAGTCGCAAAACCACGTCAGAAACGGTTATAGGGACACCTTCAAGTATTGCTAAATATTCATGATCCTATTCATAGCCCGTCTACCTCGATGTGTGAATCATGACATCACTCGTATAGTTCATTTTAATTATCAACACTGTATGAATATATATGAATATTGTACCTACATGAAGACATTAACGATTCGACGGGTAATTAATTTTAATTTATGACTTGTTCATTTTTTCAAACAAGGGTAATAAACAAATTGTAATTACTGAAGAGTTAAGTAGTTCACATGGCATGAACAAAAGAGTCAAAAGAACACGGTTGTTTTGATATAAAACAAGATCATAAATCTTCAGACACCTATCTGGAATTTGAATGGTTCCTGCTGAAAATATATAGCGGAGTGCGTATGAAATTTGCTGGACAGTTACGAACCTTGTGTATTACTATTAGAATACACGAATACACAAGTTTCGTAAACCAGGACGCCTCGGGCAGTTCAAGATATTTTGAGTGCCTATTGCGGACTGCCCCGATTCAAAATATGTTCTAGCCTAGCCCCAACTGTGTTTAGAATCCGAATTTCGTTAGGATCTGAAACCAGTTATAGTTTTCCCCAACAATATTTATTTGGACAAAGGTCAATCGATGTTCCAGGACACCGCATCCTATTATTCGATTCGTATTTAAACCATTTTCAGCCTTCCATTTTCTCCCCAGAAACATAACACTGGAACCATAGAAATATAATTCTTTCATATATCTATGACTGGAAAGAACCAAGGCTGACTTCAGAAACGGACATGACCAAACTGATAGCTGAGCCAAACAATACAAATTCTTTCAGATCCATCAAGGCGGATTGCTGACGTCAATCTAAACAGGTGTACGACCTCAAACGAAGATCAGAAATACAATCAATTACCATCACGCCAACAACAGATGCACAGGCTGTCAGCAGGTCGTATATAAATTGCAATTTGCAGGCGATACAATACCCGGTCGAGATAGAGTGTTTGAAGGCAGAATACAAATGGGGAGGATTTTGAAGTATGAAGGATAATGCATTGGCTTAGTTGGAATTTTCCTCAATTCTAGAGGAGGATCGGCTTGGAAAATCCTTATTTAAATATGCCATGTGTTTATGCTTCGTCATAAACGCTGCGTTTTACCAAAAATTTAAACTGGTTTCGATGAACTTTTGATGCTTACGCTGCTGTATGGGATCGTTGCTTCGGCAAGGATTTTCCTTTACTCTAAGAGTTCAGTCCTAGATTAGCACGGCAAAACCCCTTAATTACTTAATCATGCCATTTACATACTGGTTCTCCATAAAACATTTATATGCTTTTCATACTTGCATAGTTATACTATGCCAAAATCTCTCTCGTCTCTATGTGACTTTATTGCATAAATATGTTTCTACCTAATTAACTTAGAATAAAGGCTTGTGCAGACCAGCGCGACACCGGTTATTGCTATACTGTGAAGTTTTCTTAGACATTGTATTGTTCGTGTCGCGTCGCGCGACAAGTCGCGCTGGTCTGCACAAGCCTTAATACTTTCGAATTTGGAAGTAGATACTAGTTAATTATGCCTCATTGTTGTAGTGGTCGCAAGCACTGCTGACCATGAGTTTCTGGGTTCGTTTCCCGGGTCGGGCAAAGTGTTATTGGGTTTTTCCTACTGGAATTTCTTAGTAGCAACCCGTTAGTCTGGATTTGAGTCCGGTTGATGGCGATAGGCTCGCCCCCTATTACATGGGACTCAGATATAACTGGTGAAATGTAGGTGTAATAGGGTACACCTTTGCCCAACCCTTCGAGGAATAAGGTCGTAATCTTATGTTATAAATCTGCCTAGCCTTTTCCAAACTATATTGGGGTCGGCTTCCAGTCTAACCGGATGAAGCTGAATACCAGTATTTTACATGGAGCGACTGCCTATCTAACCTCCACAACCAAGTAACTGGGTAATACGATACGCCTTGGTAAGACTGGTTGTCAGAATTTCGGGGTTCTGACGACCCGTAAAGACTGTCAAAGATTCACGAATGACAGCCGGGACCAACGGCTTAACGTGCTTTCCGAGGCACGAAGGAGTCACGGTATGTAAAGCTGGTAACCCATCCACAAACCAACCGGCGGCTGTGATTACTTAGCCACGAGCTCCTCTTATATAGATATAATGTTATGTTAGTTAATTATAGTCAGAGATTGATAAAAAGCATTTAATTTTGTTACAGATGAAACGAAATAAAGAACACAGTTGATATACCTACACCATTGTATAAGTTGTCGTCTAATAATCTTGTTTACGGGCATGACGTAATACCCCCATTTAATATTCTGTTTTTATAGCCACGCCTCGGCGCAGGAGCACGATTTATGTGGTAGTCATTGTTACTGTTTATATTTTTTATAGCAGTTTATATGGAAACTTTGAACCAAATGGCCACGCGGCTTCAACGCGAACGATAAGATAAAAAAAAATGTGTCGAGCACTGGTGATAGCAGTTTTAATATAAACAGTAATGTATTTGTTAACTCAAGTGCATTATCTTCTGTTATGAATACGTGTATGTATCATAAACCACGTACAAGTGTTGCAGGATTACCTGCAGGAAAATGTGTGACTGAATTGACGTCGAAACTCGTGAAAAAACAACTCACCCTGTATTAATAAACAGATGCTACCGTGGTGCAGTGCAGTTCAATCAATTTTGACCTAGGGATCGAGGTTTGAGGGAAACTGCACTATAATTAGCTCTCCCATTCCATTCTTTATGAAATTTGAGCTTTTTGTAAAGGTTCTAAAAGTAGACTAGTAACTTCTCTCTTCACCTATAAGTGGGGTTTCGTTTTAGCCGAAACTCGATCAGTGACAGTCGCAAGCGATTTTAAACATCCTCTTGCCAGAATTTCCTAAATCCTGGAAGTGACTGTATCCACGATCCACGTCCTAATTCCCACAACGAGGAAACAAAGTGATACGCATTAAATTGTCCAGACTTTTTTAAAACACTAGCCTTTCTAATCAATAAAATATACTTCACTGTCGCAAAGCTTAATTTTTATTACGTCAGGATCTGATATCGTCTCGACGTCGCGGCGCGTCTCCTTCGCAGGGGCCTCGAGGTAAAGCGAGGTCAAGGATTTGAAGAAGGACGAATTCGGAGGCCCACTTCGGATATCCAGATCAATGAAGTGTGTTTGTTCACAGCAGTGTGCTCTTATCCTAAGAATGGATCTTTATCAGGACCAACTTTAGATTTTGTCTGAGTTATGAATTCATGTCACAGAGGACTGTAGATTGCAGCAGTACCGTCCTCTCATTATAAGGAAGACCCCAAAATAACGATGAGTAAGGACCCTAATTAAAAAGTGGTTGTAAAACGAATTAATTATTATAAAATCTATAGACCATTCAGACCAGAGTATTTTGTGTGACTCCTACAAAATACAGCTATATTTAATAATGCAATGTTATAGGTACTTACGATGGATATTAAAGGTGGGTTATGGGCTTATGGCCGAGTTTTAATTTTATAATTATTTTATGCTTCCTTCAACAGATTAGTTGGCAACTTAGAAGATATCTATAGGTACGAGTACATTCTCAGAGAAGAGCAATCTTCATCACAATGAGATCAATACCCAGTTTCCAACGTAGATGTAGCTTGTTTGATCTACCTGTATCCTATTCATTTTTTTTTTCGTCTGCATCAAGCTCTTAATTCATAAATTAAAGATCTATCTCATTGTTTCGACATCATGTTTTTTTTTATTCCTTGTTTATTTTACAGACTACGAATAAACCAAAATCCTACCTTATCTGAAATAGTATCCGAACGGCAACGATAAACACCGATAAATAGTTCATGAACAATTCACATTTTCATTGATAAAAATATATTTTGTAACATAACTTCCTATGAATATTCGTTTCGGTCCGACAATCACACGATTGTTCTACTACGCATGCCGCGTTGACTGACTCCAGTAGAATTAATTCTATGAGATAAGCCGTTTTAGATTCGGAGCTTGCGGCTGTGGTAACTGCGCGGTCAGAAAAGAGACAAAAGGAAAACACGGCGTACGAAGCCTACATCTGAAAGAGATAGCGGTATAGCTATCGACTCCCACTGAACTTCCGAACTTTTTGACAGTTTTGTTTACGTGACGTAACCACTTGATGTCATGGCAACGTCGCCATTTGCTATTTTCTCGCTTTTAGCGGGTGTTTTGATTTGTACACATTGACTGAAATAGAATGCAGTTAACGAATTCACAATGGTCGTTTAGTTACAGATATTGACTTTCCAGCTTTTCACCTCATAAACAGCTCAAGACTCTTGGAAAACTTAATTTGTAATTTTATGACTTCACTTAGTTCACTTTTCACTTTATCGTAAAAGTTGGCAATGGCGCAAATAACTGTCAAATATTTACCTGTTTTGATTCATATAGCAATATTACTGTGTGGAAATGAAAAATGTGGCTAACTAGCGAACTAGAATATTAATAATGAATTGCAATTATAACATTGAATTTGATGTTGTACCCATTTTAGGTGCACAAAACGCATTTGGAAAGTTTCCAAATAGTTTTTTTACGTCTATAACTAAACATTGGGTGTTACGATATTAATTATTACATTTAATAATCAATATTCTAGTTTGCTAGTTAGCCACATTTTTTATTTCCACACAGTAATATTGCTAAATTAATCTAAACAGTGAAATATTTGACATCTATTTGCGACGTTGCCCCCACCTTCATAATAAACGCTCTTAAGTATATGGAGTGCAAAAAAGATAAGGTACCGTACCTACAGTTACTGATAGATAAATCCACAGTACCTACCTATCTATTAATAATGTAAAGCTATATAATTACATAAAGAGGTAGTCTTTTTTATCTGGGAATCATCTGAAACTGACGGTCGGTATTCAATTAATTATCCAATGTATCGAAACTTATCCAATCACCCTAATTGCGTAACACAGTTTCAATCACAATCCGAGAATATTGAAGGATATTGCGGATCCATTGCTTCATAGGTTTGAAATAATCGGCTGCTCAACAACGTAAATAACGCAATGAACGTGGGTGAACTGTCAAAATGAAACCCATTGCGATCTATTGTCGTTTTATGTGTGTTACGCAATCAACCCGCCCCAGCCTTTACCCAACTATGTTTGGGCCGGCTGAAAACCAATATTTTACATGAAACGACTGCCTGCAATCCAGTTATTGGGTAACACGATAACCCTTGGTAAGACTTTCGGGCTTCTGACTACCCGTAACGACTGTCAAAGATCTACGAATGACAGCCGGGACCAACGTGCTTTACGAGGCACGGAGGGTCTGGATAAATAAATTATGGATGGACCCATTCACAAACCGACCGCGGCTAGCTGGAACATTCATCAATCTCATGTCATGAATATTCCAACTGTCTGATCTGGCAACAGTTTAATAGGTTGCGTAATGCTTTAGGTACCTGTTAATCCGACAGGCTGGCAACATTGATTGATTTTTAAAGTACAAGTAAACAAAAAGATCTTATTCTAAATGTAAACTAACATAATCCGAGTAATGTTAAATAGGCAAAATCATCTCTTTTAACATAAAACATGTATGATTGTTAGTGTGACTACTAATTTAATAGATAATTATCTTAGGATAGTGCTGTTATACAACGTGCCGCTACAATGGCGACATTAATTTAACACACCGGTAGGGCTAGTGGCCAGTAATGATTAAAAAAAAAAAGCTGAATGAAAAATTTTAAAAAAAATCTGACGCTCGCCGACATAGGGCTCTCTCTTTTCTTCAATTCGCCTTCTGTTTGCATGTTATTCGTTTTATTTTCATTGATGCGAGGTTATGATCCGAGAGCCCGGTAAATGAATGAATGCGCTAGAGTTTTTAAGTACAGGTTGCTCCAAGATGCTATTTTTGAAAATTGTAAATAAATCAATAAATAATAACGTTAAATTAAATTAAAATATCTTCATAAAAAGAAAAGGCTAATCCGTATACGTGTGTTAAATTAATGTCGCCATTAAAGCGCAACCTTGTAGGTTATATTAATCTGCATAGGGTTTGCAGACCCACATTTTTTAAATTAAATTTTTCATTTTAAATTATTTTGAAATTGTTACAGTATTTAAAAGTATTGTAAAAAACACAAAATAAAAGCATATAAACTTAACGTAATTAATGAACTATTTAGTGAGTTAAAGGTGACAGCAATCATGCTGGGCAGGTGATAAGTGAGCTAACGTTAATCCACCAGGAAATGATGATGAGGCAGTCTGTACTTGTTATAAACAAACAACAACATACTTATTATTCTCATTTAAAAGTGGGTAATTTAAATTACTCAGCCTAGTTGATACCTAAGTAGCAAGTGTCATAATCATGAATTTCAGCGGTGATGCCCCATTTAGATTACCGCTTTGCGCCTTATCTGACTTGCGGCTCTTTCATAAAGGACTGAAGGATACGGTGTAGATACAATTGTACAGTCTCGCAATGCGCCAAAAAAGATCGGTAGGTATAGCTCGTAACTAGGGAACCTAAGTGTCAGTGTATGTACTCGTAGATTAGGTACGGACTTATATTATCCCGGGTCCACACTCTCGCGAGTGCGCCTCGTGGAAGCCCTCGCACGAGTCGCGGCAAGCGAGTGCAACCTATCCACACTCTTGTTTTATTTAGTTTACCCGCCACGCGTGATTGAAGTGGCTAAGATCGCTGTTTTGTGTACTTACCAATAATATAGAGCGCGAGAGTGTGGTTGGTTCGCTCGCCTCGCGCCTCGACTCTTTTGACTCCCGCAAAAAAACCGACAACGAGCCGAGCGCGCGCGAGGCGAGGTGAGAGACGACGAGAGGAGGCGAGGGCGCGTTCCACACTATCGCGCTCGTTTTAACTCGTCTTGCCTCCAGGAAAGTGTGGTCCCTGGGTTAGATACTCTACACAAATAACACTCGTCCTTACCGTAGGTAATAACTACCTACTTACTACCCATGGGCACAATTTACGATAAATTTTAGTTATGCAAATTCAACCCTGTTAAAATGTTCTAGCAATGTGTCGAGCTACGGAAATAAAGTTTTCTATGTCCCGGATAGCCGGCACCTACAACAATCGCTCTTTCTTGCAGCTGCTTAGTCTTCCATATTGGTTCAATTGGGTGTCTAACACGTTCTGTACCGGGAGCCCTCCTGGAGGGTTCACCTAGTCGCATATTGATGCGACCTAGTTGATGGGAGCACACTCCCCATCAAATTTCTGCTTACATCGCACTTTACACTTTGTATTTTATTATAATTTTTTTATCTGCTGTGTATTTATATTGTGTGTTTTATTCTGTGCTAAATAAATGTATTTTCTTTCTTTTCTTTTTCTTTATATTGGATGCCGGGAGCCCTCGCGGGGGGCTCATTTTAAATGTAGTTTTTCTTTGCGAATACAGCATTATAAACCGTGGAAATATAATCTGATGTATATTTAAAAAAATAGTATAGATTCTGTTGATACAAGAATATATGTAGACTAAACAATATAGAAAATAAATAACCTACCCAAAAAATACGATTTACCTCTCATCTTGTTCTCTATTTTGCTGTCGCACTCCACCGAGGTTGTTCATCGGGAATGTATGGGCTTTTTTCAATGGAAATGAGGTGCAATGCAAGAAAAGAGAGTCATATATAGTACTTTAATTTATTATACAAAATATTTAATACAGACTTGGACCCAAAGAATGCGTGCCTACCTAAATCCTGGGTACATGTACATAATGAGGCGCGTTCCGTGAGCCTTAAACATTTACCAACTCGACGGTACAACATCTCCAAATATTTCCTCCTAAAATTTACTTAATTAGTCTCCTCGCTAGCTGTGCTAACTCTTGGTACCCGTAGCATTAAGCGGCAACGAAAAAAAAATTAACAAAACAAAATAACAGAGAAGGGGGTTTTTATAAGTTTCTAAAAGGATTCGATATCTCAGAGTCGCGAGCAACGATATGAAAAAAAATATTACTTCGAAGCTTCGACAAGCTACAAAAGGGTACGGTGGTTATAGACAAACCTCAATCGGTGTGAGGTGAAAGTAGGTACTTTAGTATTTTTCTTGACTTTTTAAAACAATGCAACAAAATGAATATAGAACAAGGAATATTCGCCTAAAGCAACTTGTAAATATTACAACATATAAAATCGATCACAACATCGATCGAACCCATGGCAGATCGCCTACTTAGGTACTAATATAGTAATTAGATTAGTTTCATAATTATCATCTTAATGGTAAGAACTTTTCCAAATCCTCGACTGGAAAAGGCGATGTTAAAAATATCGTTTCGAGCAGTCTTATCCGAATGTCATAAGCCGATGGTCAACAAAACACGTATGGCCTGACACAAATGGGACATCTATCTGACGTGGCCAGGCATTTTCTTAAACAGTCTGCATGGAAGAAGTGAGCGCAGGGCGTGACACGTGCTGACTTCATAGTCCCCAAGCACACAGCACATACGTCTTCAAGGGTCGCCAGTTCATCTGGGGTCGCCCGCCTAAACCTGGCCAGAGAGCCTCTAGCTTCCTGCAGCTTCATAAGGGCTTCTCCAAGCCTGTGTCTTCCATGAACGAAGACACACACGTACAACAGCAGAGCGGCTAGTCTCCACCGTTCGTACCATACTAAAGCTGGCACTAAGGGCAAGGCTAGCGCTGTGGTAATGCCTCTCGCCAAAGCACCGAAGTACAGTAACTCCATGCCTTCTAATATCTCTAGTTTTAAAGCGGAGATGCCAATAGGCCAGAGCTCCAAAAAGGTCCTCTCTGTTAGGAGGTAGTATGTGCCAGTTATGGCTGTATATAACGCTGTGGGTTTGTAGTGTTCCAGTCCTTGTTCCAATCCTAGAGCAAGGAGTACAAATGTTATAGTGACAATGAAAGTGACGGCCTTCGTCCATTCCAGGACAATCTTCGTGGCTGACATGGCAAGGTGCTTGACGCGGGAATGGCGGTTAACGTTGACGTAGGGTGACCAGTCTTCCTTGGTGCAGATCTCGCGGACATAGCTGACGGAGTAGGTGACCACGTTGTAGAACATTAAGGAGTAGAGGCAGGTTAATCTGCCTTGTGAGACCAGCAGTCGGTCGCAGGCTGTGAACATCAGCAACTGGAAGAAAGAAGGATATTATTTTAGACTAACGAAGTCAGTTAGATCACTTAATGGGAAGAGGAGGAAAGGCAAGTAGACATGCGTTTGTTAACTGATTTTGATTTACTGTTCCTTAAAGGGTTATCAAGAATTCGTCATTTTTGTCTGGTGATCTGTTGGTGGTAACCATAGAGGAGGTGATCGTACTTTTGATCTTAGTTAGCAAGGGTCCCAGCAATTTTGCCTCAATACAATAATGAGAAGGAGTAGACACTCTACCTGTCCAATCATAGTTGAAAGATTGTTCATCTGGAGGAACAGCTTCTCAGCACGTTCCACCGGCGCGTACGCAGCCTTCATCACGCCCAGCACGCGCGACACAGGGGCTCGCAGCTTCTTCGCACATTCTGGAAACATTTAAATTTTGTTTTGCTTAGTATAAGGAGTGCCTCCGCTACCGGGCGGCCCAGGCACTCAAAAATAACATACATTACTGCCGGCAGCTGAGATTAAAAACATCGGCTGCCTGCGCTGCCGACTCCCGTAATAGACACCGGGGCGTGTCGTTTATGGAAACCTTTCTAGTATTCAGAACCCCAACTAACTAACCCTAACTAATAACCCCCAACTAACTAACCCTAACTAATAACCCCCAACTAACTAACCATAACTTTTTTTCTATATATTCTAGTCGTTTTGGGGGCTAGGGGGTCACAGTTCTAACCTAACCTAACCTTTTTTGGGAGTAAAAATATTTAACCTAATCTAACTAGTTCGGCTCCGGGTAGTACTTGATTACTGGAATAAGGAAATTAGGATTATGGACATATATTAATGAAAAAAAATAATGCCTCACCCGCCTATCCATACTCCATATGCCAAATTACCAACCCCATATTCCCCATAACCCCATTTTGTTTTTTTAAGTCAGCGCTGTCAGCCATTTCAGCAACCGGCGCTTGCAGCCAACTCAGAAAACGGCGCCGGTAGCTGAGCCTACCTAATAATAATTATAACAGGGTGGCGGGGAGGGACATCGACGCGAAGCCTGTTACCATGGATTCAGTACATGATTCTGAACGCTCCTGCGCTGAAATTTTTCGTCAGTTATATAAAAAAACAGCTGTTCCATACATTTTGACCGCGTAGGTATTGCACTTTTCTGTGAAACAGCAGATTTTTTTTAAAATAACCGACGAAAATTTTCAACGCAGGGGCGTTCAGAATCATGTACGGATTCATGGTATCAGTTTTCGTGTCGATGTCCCTTGACACCCTGTATTTTGAAACACATCATTATTTTCCGCCAGGTGTAAACTCGCACGGTGTTGTAAACTATATAGGCTTGCACTAACAGTGCGAATTTATCCCTTTTTTCATTTCCAATCCAAATGTTTTTTTTGTAATTTTTAGGTTCTCTACACCCATGTCCAAGACAAATGTGCAACGTGCTGTGGCAAACCAACTTTTGACGCACATGGACGCCTCCGAATAGGTACTTCAAATTCTTAAGTGAGCACCTAATCATTTTTATCAATTAATTCAATAAAATCAGTGTAGCAACAAGTCTTTGATAAAATGTGCGTGGGAGGGTGTCCACAGCCTGTCACTTCGAGTTGTCCACAACAAGTTTACTCTTGACTGTTTCAAGAAATTTTCCCTCATTTGCATACTTTTTCTCAAAGGACACATTTTAGTATTATTTCTAAAGAAAGAGGTAAAAAATATGGACCGAGTATTCGAGATAGTGCCATGAAACTAATTTATAGGTATTATTTTTGAGTACAGAATCCTAAATCGAAAACTGTTCCCCTTATTGCTTAATACACGATCAATCAGAATCTCAATTGTTTTGAAACAAATTGCTAATCCATTGGTTCATAAGTCCGAAAAAAATTTTTGCTTAGCAACGTAAATAATGCAATGAATGTTGTTGAACTGTCAAAATGAAACAGATTAGTCGTAATCGTTTACGAAAATGTGTTACGTAATTAGATAGCAGATTCGAATTTATTTAAAACAAATACTCTCTGCCATGCGCGAAGAACGTGTAAGAAACGTGTGATTTGTGGCTCTGTCTTATCATCTCATCATTTGACTAGGCTTTTCCCAAGTATGTTGGGGTCGGCTTCCAGTCTAACTGGGTGCAGCTGAATTATTCACCTGCATGCGGTTAGACTGGCAGCTAAAATACTGGTGTTCAGCCTGAATACCAATATTTTACATGGAGCGACTTGCCCATCTGACCACCACAACTAGTTACAGGGTAATACCCCCCACCCCTCCTATCTAAGGGCGTAGGGGCCCTTGGTAAGACTGGTTGTCAGACGTTCGGGCTTCAACGGCTTAACGTGCTTTCCGAGGCACACAGGGTCTTGGTATGTAAAGATGGTCACGTATCCACGGAAAGCATAGCTTAACCTGATCGATCGACCCGTGCGGCTGATATTACTTAGCCACAAGCACAGGTGAATATAGATGGTTCACTCCGCATTTTAGGTATGAAGCTATAAGTACGCGGCGGGCCCGTCTTGTCGGGCCAATTCAGTGAGTGTAACGAAGTCAGTTATGCGATAGAAAGAGAAGCAACTTCTAAGTGAATATAACTGTAGGTAAGTAGCGCTGTGCGACCTGAATTGTACTGTATTGTGTCGTAGCAAGAGTCGTTTTTTAGGGTACCTCCCCTACACGTAAAGTGGGGATGTTTTGTTTTTTCCTCATCTACCCAATGTTGTGGGGTATCGTTAGAAAGGTCTTTCAAAAATATTGCGAGTTTGACGAAACTATTTTTGGATTCAGGGATCCATTTGCGAAATATAAAGCTTTTAGCTGAAATTTTGCGGAGGGAACCATTTATATTCACCTGTGCCACAAGCTAATAATGTAAGTATTATTGTGGCCTATCTATCTTAACATTGTAAGAGTTTTGCAGTACTCTCCAATAGACTGAGTTGATTGACAGAGGAAACGTTGAACGTTTTATATTTCGACCATCAACATTCCTTACAGGTTTACTGGTCGGTTCATTTTGAGGATGAGCTTCACAACAACGGAACTACTGATGTTACCGTTCAGCAAACCTACATAAATATTTCATTATTATATTTGAACTCGTGGTTCCTTAACATTGAAACTGTTCGCAGTCGCAGATACAGTGGATGTCCAGCAAAATGTTGAGTATAAAAGGACCCCCAAGAAACAGGGTTGGTCAGTTCAGAACAACGCTTCACCAGCAACATCCACCTTCCAACAGTACCTACATCGAAAGGAATCTGGTAAGTTTATAATCACTTAACTCTCTAAATATTTTAAAGCTGATTTGTATCATATGGGTACTTTTAGATACCTATTACTTCTTCAACCCATCTTGTGTTCCACCCGGGTTGGCACCGTAGATTTTCTAAAACCTACTACACTGTAATTCAATATTTGTGATAGCCTAAAACATACCTAATGCATAGAAAGGTATTGGATATAACTCATTCATGTGAGTACGCTTGGTCTTTGCACAATTATCTCGTCTCAGAGTACTTACACATACCTAACTCACTAACTAAAATCTGGAGATGTGTAAGATATTTTTTTGTTATTATTACTCAAACCCTGCAGACCGAACCGTGTAAACTACTTGACTAGAAACTACTTAATAATTAAGTCAGCATACAGATCGACAAAATCACACTCTTCTACAAACTGCATAGGTACATCTAAATCGTGCTTATGATCACGTACTGATTTTAAATAATAGATAAAAATGTGCTCTATTTACAAAAATAGCTTAACTATTGGGCAGTCTGGCTCTGTCACATTATTTCTAATAATTAGAATTCCTCGCATCGTACGATGTCATGGCACTACAATATTGGAATTTCTTTGGCAGATCTTCTTGTTTATCAGTCAATACGTTTAGATTCACAAAAACAAAAATACTAACACGTCGTCGGTACCTAGTCGATTGCAAATCTGCGCACCATCAAAACAAAATGGTATTTTGAACTCGTAAATATCACGACGATGTTCATGTTGACATTCCCGATGCTGCATTTGGTTGAAATTGTTGAAAATATTATGTTTCGCAGTTTTGAAATCTTATATCCAGCACTAATGGTTTGCGAGTTTGTCCGAAAGGGATATCGCGGTCCCGGCACACAGGCAACGGAAGGAACACGGGTGGGTTTTAGTCAGTAAGAGTCTGACACGCACTCCTGCTCCGCCCAGAGCGGGAGAAGTTATTTGATAATTTCCCACCCCCAAAAAAAATTAAAAGCACTAATGGTGAAAGAACAAAATATTGCTTCCATTAATATTTATTTTAATTGAAGCAATTAGGTAGCAACCAGATTTGCTACTCTGAACGTGTAGCAAAGTGCATACAATGTAGTAGTATGAACGGCACATGATTTATTAAGACAATAATATCAACAGTCGCGACGTTAGAGGTCGGCTCGAGCCCAGACTTTCTTTGGTTCGTTTCAAATGATTGGGGAGTACACAAGACATGTGTTCTTGTTTAGACGCAGAAAATACAAGTAAACGGGGATGACGCACGGGCACTGGCCAGTCGCCAGCTTCCGTCGCCCCATTCAGCTTCTACTCGACAATGACCTGACTTTTCCACATAAATATAAACTCAAGAGTACAACAATAACATTGCAAAGCTAATGATTTTACAGTGAACTTTTGAATAAATAATGAACCCTTGCCGGGAGTAGACTTGTGTGCTGGGTAATGTAAATTAAGTCAAAGAAAATGGAAACCGGCCTGATTTGAAAACGGATGGCCCTGCCTGAATTACGGAATCGTGTCAATCAGGGTTTACACATTGTCAATATCCAATGCACTAAGAGAGGCTATCAAATAATGTTGCTCAGGCCTGATTTGAAGTGTTTTCAATCCATGCATGATACTTGTATGTGCATGCAGTTTATCATATTTTACACATACTTAGATCTTCGGAGACCAACACCGCATCATTAGTACGACTGGTAGTTTCAAATGACTAAGAATTTTCTCAACATAGTCGCTGCAATAATTTTCAAGATAATAAGCATCACTGATAAATCGTCCTAAAAATATTTCTTCAAATAAATTAATCTGCCCAAGACATCAGAGGTTACATAGACACTGATGCAAAAAAACATCTAGAACATTTTGATTCAAGTACATCGACTACAGATCTAAAAACATTTGCATACGCAAATGTTACACCATGTTATGCATTTCTTACGTCATTCGGTGGCGGGATCTGCGACCGATTCTTCAGTCTATGACGAGTGCAGAAAGACTTGGGTAGCGTGAGACGCATAGGTCGGGAGATTGGCACACCCCAGTGTTTTGCTAGGCATCATTGCAAATTTGTTATTTGTGTTATTGTGTTTACCTACTTTTCCTCGCTGTAGGCCTAAACACAAGATGAAGCTAATGATTGTGGGTGTCTGTTGTTTTCGACATGTTATGTATTTTTTCCTTCCTTTTTGGCTTGGGATACTGCCAGATTCAATATCCGGTTAGACACCGTATCTGCAATATTTTATCTTTAATTTGTGATATGTATGAGCATTCAAAATATCTTGAAAGAGTGCTAATTTCCTTATCAGTCAATCAACTCAGTCTGTCTTCCAAATAGATAACGTTTTATTATTCTTTCATTCTACCTCGACTATCCTCATTAAAAAGGTTGAATTCAATCTTTTACCTTCTTTTATATACTATCAATTATCAAATATCTCGTTTCAATCTTCCTACCTTGAGCGAGTTTGACCACAGCAGGGTACCACCTCGCTGGGTACTTGTAGTTGGCGGAGATGAGCACTGGGACCACCAAGCATGTGTACGCGGCCATCAGCCATGCACCGCCAAGCGCGACCAGCAGCCCCCGAGGTGCCCAGTAAGGTAATAGCAAGACCAGTGACAGGAGCCATACTGAAATGTGAAATTAGGAGTTCTTAATGATCAGTGAACATTAGACAATCCAGCGGTTTCCAATCCAGCTGGATGCAAGTAGCACAGAAACGGTAATGCGGGATAAATTCATCCTAACTACGGAACCCTTCATTGTGCGTAGTCCGACACGCACTTGGCCGGTTTTTTTATACAAGACAATGTTTCCCAAAATTGCAGTGACATACAATTATGTAATAATCGTGCAAGTACTTTAAATTTTCCTAATTTAAATCAAAATAGCCGTGGTAATCGAAGTGGCGATGCTTGGGGGAGGCCTATGTCCAGTAGTGGACGTCTTTCTTCTGAAATGATGTTGATGATGAGTAGACAATGGGGGTAATCCTACATAACAGTATTTAACTCAAACTTTTCGAACGGTTTTGCCGTGTAGTAAATCACTTTTCGAACACAAGGGAATGGAATTGGGCGATTATTGCTGCAGGTGAATATTGTTAGCGTAACACATGACATGATTATTTCTCTTGTTTTAATTGTTCCTAGAATTTTTTACGGCGCACTCAGTTATGAATGGAAATATGATGCTCCAACAAGACGCGACCTGTTTTCCTCCAATTCTCAAAGATACTCTAAAACACCAATTTCTCGTAAAGGAGAAATATAACGCCAGAGTCAGTGCACTGTAAACAATTATTAATATCTCTCTAAAAATACAACATTGACGCGACTGAAAAATAAGGCTATTCCAAATATTTTTATCGAAGAGTTTTCCTTCACTTTAAGCTCATTTTTATGGTTTTGCGTCAGCATCGCTCGTGCTAAAAGCTTCCATTATGATTAACAAAATATCTCCTCTGTGTGGGATTTGTTCCACGAACTGACTACTCAAAAGTGTTTTGAGATATTGAAGGTCGCTCAATAGTTTCCAAAATTGTTTACGAATAACTGACAGAGAAGGAAACATAAAATATTATTTTATGACTTTCTAATGACTTCTCGTAGAGTATGCTACTTGCTACGAATAGCACCTACGAGTGCTAGGAAGATTTGAACCACACAAATTAAGTGTTTCATACAGCCCTCGAATTATGCACTGCCATGATCAACAAAGCTAAAATTTAATACGGCGATACGAGATGATTTTGTCGAATATATTACCTACTTCATTGAAAATATCTTATCACGATTGCGTGCTGGATTAGCAGCAACACAATACGAGTAATGACGAAAAATATGACTTAAAAAAACGCGATTTTATTCAGACATGATTCAGACTGAAAACAGTTCAAGTGAAATGTGTACATTGAATATTATTTATTCGGTTGTTTTCGTCATGCAGTCACCTTGTTCCATTTCTCGATATACTTTTCTCGATATCAAAGTCGTAAAAAGCAAATATTTAATATTCACTGACTTTTTATTATTTAATTAAATAGTGATAGAGTTATGAAAATATAAAATGGTAGCCGCAAGATTCATAAAACTTTAAGACTTGCCCTAAACCGCAAAATTATTCTCTTGTAACAAACTTGATAGTAAGCGATCGTAGTCCGCAGAATGTTGGCACCCGGATAATCCCCCCCCCCCTATCCCGCCATCCCTATCCCTTTGACAAGGGTTTGTTTAAAAACGCTACACTTCAAAAGATCCTGCTACGACGTAGGCGTAGTTGAGTCGTAGCGCTACGCTTCAAAAGATCCTGCTACGTCGTAGGTGTAGAGGCGTAGCTCGTAGGCCGTAGAAAATTCGTAGCGTTCGGGAAAATGAAACTACTACTTGCTTAGAAGCTTACGAAACTTAAATTGATCTTCATGTTACGGTGTATTTCGCAGTGTATTCGCCCGTACTTTACGTTAAGAATGTAAACACCTAGGCTGGATGTTGTCTACCGTTAGTAGGTCAATACATTTTGTTTGGGTTAGTTTATTACATAATGAAATGAATATCCTTTTGATAGAGCAATGCTGATTCTTTACACTTTATTGAACAGTAAATCGATTCACTTTAGTGAATCGATCGATTGTACCTACTCAAATATTTAATGTCAGCGCGCTCAAAACTTTACCTACAGCACGCGTAGCATGACCACCACAGTAAAGGTTTTGTCGACTGAAGAATAGACAAAATGACAAATTGTGATTGTGAATCTGTCATTTTGTCTATTCTTCCGTCGACACAACCCGTTTATATTGTGGTAATGACTAATTCTACGCGTGCAGATATAGGCAAATGTAGCATGACGTCACTGATCTCCCATAGATTTTATACTGCATTGTGACGTACCGAGCCCCCACTTCCCAACTTTAATGCGTTTTATCTAAAAATAATATATCATAATATTAATATGATAAAGCAAAAAATACGTGTCTAATTTGATTTTTATTACCTGACTGACGGACTAAATAGTTTTTTTTTTACCCAGTCAACATCCCTATTGTGGCGTTGAAGCCACTTTCTCTAAGAACTACATCCAGCTATAGTCATAGTCATTCAAGATTCTCACCAAAAATTCTTGGAAGCAGTAGGTAATGACAGAGCAAGTTATGCCAGACAAACCCTCGTGCATTTGTGCCACATGTTCTCGATACACGTGGAAATGACACGGCGGGCATGAGTCAACAAAGTAAGGAAAATAATCTGATAAACAATAACACATCATTTGATGCGACATAGATTTTTTTTAACTTTCATTTGAGCTGAATGAGAAACGCCTTTGTATTTTGCTGGGATATTTTTTCCCGAAAACTGGCAAAAATGTGGCTCACATCACATTAGATACAGAATTATTTATTTTTCTTAAGTCCCATGTAGCAGGGGGCGCGTCTATTTTCATGCACAAATCCAGACTCCGGGTTTCATGATATACAATAAAATAGGTCATTCGGACATGATATGAAATAGTTTTTTTTCTTTCACTTGAGCTGAATGAGAAGCGCCGTTGTATTTTGCTGGGATATTTTTTCCCGAAATACTGGCAAAAATGTGGCCCACATTTTGATACAGAATTATTTATTTTTCTTAAGTCCCATGTAGCAGGGGGCGCGTCTATTGTCATTTACAAATCCAGACTCCAGGGCTTCATGATAAACAATAAAATACGTCATTCAGACATGATAAGAAATAGATTTTTGAACTCCAACTTGAGGTTAAGTGTCACAAAAGAAAGGCCTTTGCATGTGCAAAGGCCTTTCTCATTCAGCTCAAGTGCTTCGGACTCCATGATAAACAATAACAACGTCATAACATGATACGAAATAGATTGTTGAACTTTCATTCGGGCGTGAATGAGAACAGGCCTTTGCACTTGCAGTTTTACAAGCCAAAACAATCTCAAACTTGTATTGTTCTCCTTAATATCAGCAAACATGTGAATGGCCTAAGTTTTAGAGATAGCGACTTGTTTATTTTTTCGACAGTAATATGCGCCCCGCATTGCTTAGCTTAATTACTTATTACAAACCTCTTATTCTGCCATTAGTTTCTCTTATTTCAAATCACTAAGCTTTTGCCGCAACTAAAGATAATAAAAATAAGTATCTTGCAAACATTGCTAATCGGTCAGTCCGATATAATTATGAGCATCTATTAGAGATAATGATATCGATCTTAAAAATGAAATCAATAATTTTAATAACTCTTGTCTAAACAAATTAATGACTGCATTAGTACAATGTTTGTCGAAACATAGCATCAAGAATTCCAAGACTGATAAACATAATAGCTTCTTAGACAAAGCTATTCTCAGCTCATGAATTCTTAAAAGAACAGTATTTACGGAATCTCAGTCTTCTCTTAAAAAGAACAAGTTTTCTACTTACCGATATTGGCAAGTTTGTCCTTTGATTTTATCGTATGAATCTTCGAGAAAGAATCACTCCGTATGCGTCCGCGCACACGCGAAATCATTCCCATTTTAAACTTAAATATCAAACGATATATTCAAACAAACACTTTCTTATGTAAAACACCACAAATGTTTTAGAAATAATGTCTTTTTACGCTTATTTTGAACGTGAAAATAATATTTATTTGGCCTTCTTGCCTCTGTATTCTTCGAAGTGTGTCACATGAATGCGCATTTAGCAAACGGACGCCGACGTTTGGGCGGGCGGCTCTCGCGCAGACGTATCTCTACTCCGACGTAAACGGACTCTTAAACAAGAAAATTCTGCTAAACATACATTGCGGATTTCATCCACTCAAATAAAATTTACCGCGGTTTAAAACCAGCAATGTTATAAAACAACATTGGAAACGATCTCGCTTTCAGCTGCGCCTACGTCACACTGCAATGACGTTTATTTTTAAATTTAATTCTATGTCACTGACTCGTGAATCGGAAATTATTATGTTTTGATTTCTACCTTTATCTGCTATATTTCATGGGGAAATGCGAGCAAAAAGAAATAATTGCGCACGTATGGAGTTTTGACCCCTCAAGTGTGCATGAAAACTACGTCATTGTTTAAAAATGGGATAATATTTTGAATCGTAGGATCCATAAAGGCTGACGCTGATGTGGGCGGGCCGGACTGCATTTCAAAAATCACCCCTTCTTCACTTGCGTACATTTTATACCTTTAATATTAAATTAGCAATATTTGTTTATAGTAATCACGTTCTCGAAAACGGTTCTAACGATTTCGATGAAAGTTGCAATATAGGGGTTTACGGGGGCGAAAAATCGATCTAACCATGTCTCATATTTCGGAAAAAATCTTTTTTTCTATTTTCACCCGAGCAGAGCTCGATTGACCAGGTACTCATAATGAAATATCATACCTAATCATAGGCAGGCCGCACCACGCTCTTGGTATTGAAATGCGATGCACTGCGGCCCGATGCGTCTATAAACCACCACTAATAAAAAATTCGTCGTCAATATTGGATGCTACATGACTCTCAGTCATTTCTTAGTCCTTATCAGGAAAGATATACTTATCCAAACGTGCACGTATTATCTACCGATGACACGGTCATTTACCTTAGCTTCGAAATTTGAAGCCAGTGTACCTAAAAATGGAATGTCTGATCTGCCAACGATAATATTACACAGTACACTCAACTTCAAAGGCTTCCTTTCAACTTTTCTGCAAGCGTGCTACAGAATGCAGTTTGATTTTATCTCATACAACATCCCTACCGGGAATCGGAGGGAATCGAATTTGACATTCGATTCCTGTCTGAAGTCCAGTGTCTCATTCCTTTAGTCAGACAGATCGGCTGTGAAAATTATCACATGTCTCTTACAGCAATTAGTGATGCTAGAGACCGTGTGATAAGTGTTACCTACTTATTTATGTAGGTAAAAATAGATCGTCTGAATACGTGCGGGTTGCCACGATGTTTACATCTAACTGAAACACATGACTCGGCCATTATTTTAAACCTGAACATAAAGACGTGGGCAGTATGTAGCCGGATCCATTGTTGTGAATACAACACACACAAGCACAAATCAGCCATAATGTTCCCATTGCTGGAACACAGGCCTCCTCTCGGTGAGAGGGAGTGGGCCGTAATCCATCACTCGGGCTCAGTACGGGTTGGTAGATCTATGTCACACGTCTTCGATTTTTTTTGTTTCTAGGACATGCCGGTTTCCTAACGATGTTTTCCTTCACCGTTTTGAGAGTGATGAAATAATTTACACAAAGTAAAGTGCCTGTCAGGGCTCGAATTTACTACCTACAACTCGCAAGTCGCGGCCGTTACCACTGAGCCACCCTTGCTCTCAATGAGAACTACCCCATGTAGAGCAAAGGCATCCTCTCGTTCAAAGGGAATGGAACGAGCATGGATCGCCATACTTGTTGGCGTTCACTGAACTCACTGATTTCAGATCATTAGTTGGTGGTTATTATCAGTTGCATGCCATTCTATGCGTTTAATATTATACTAGCTGCTGCCCAGGGCTTCGCCCGCGTGACTACAATTTTTTTTTCTAAAATAAGCGTGCCCTAAGTTACTCCTCGTAACATCAGCTATCTGTCAGTGAAAGTCCCGTCAAACTCGGTCCACTCGTTTTAGAGATTCGCCGGAACAAACAGAGAGACGGACAAATTTTTTAAAAATAGTTTCTTAAAAGTATCGTTATTTCTGTACCCATGCATTTAGCAAAAAGCTGTTATTTTGACATTACAAACAGACACTTCAATTTTATTTATTTATAGTATGTGTATAGAGAGATATGAGAGACGCCTTTGCCAGACGATCTATCGATTTTTCTTGCCAATATAAATTGTTTTGGCTGGAATTTCGATTACCTATAGGACAGACTGAGTACATGACCGTGACTGCCTCTCGCCTACTGCGTTATTTGATCAACAAATATTATTTAGGTATTTATATCTACTACATTCATACTACAGTCGAATGCGTCACTATTCATTCATGCCACCTCGTTGACTTTTGCAAAAATAACTAATGATGTTCCTCTTATAGGCCATGATTAATTTATTTGTGTTAATATAAATGTTTACGAATCATACTATGTCCCCGTCGACGTCATTGGTTGAATTTCACTAACTCATTTTGTATTTATGGAATGTTTCTCATAGAATTTAATTTACTACCTAGGTACTGAACTAGATGGAAGTGTTGACGAAGAGTCACGGGTTCGCTTTCCGCACGGATCACGGGATTTACTGCGAACCTACCCTACAAACAATTCGTTCTTAGCTGTAGGTATGGATAGAATACCTCAGCTCCAAAGCGCCGATAGTTTAGGTAATTTCGTTTTACGGTCAAAATGATGGTAATGAAATAAAATATAATAAATCATGTTTCATAATCTAATTTGAAGTATTTTTTTTAATAATAGCGTTTTGACAATTTTTTATAGAATCGTGTTTTCGTCAGGCATAGTTTAGCTACTTAACATTAGTACTCAACTTTACCATATACTTATTTCAACATTAATGCTGCAGTATTTTCGATATGACGGAGGATCACGTTAAAAAATTTAAGGTATTATAGACTCCTATACAAGTGCCAACCCCTTTCGGGGTCGGCGCCGTCATCTCGTTCTCGTTGACGACCCGTTCACGGTGCGGTGGACAAACGGCCTTAAAAGGTTCAGACACCATAGAAATATAAATAACAGATCTATGATAGACACTAAGTCAGACACAGTAACAAATGCTAGACGTACCTAAGTCCTGCTGGGGTTGCGGGTTTGTCCGAAAGGGATATCGCGGCCCCGGCACACAGACAACGGAAGGAACACGGGTGAGTTTTAGTCAGTAAAAGTCTGACACACCCTCTCGCTCTGCCCAGAGCGGGAGAAGTCATTTGATGATGTATCATCCTGAAAAAAAAAAAAAAAAAAGACGTACCTATGTGACGGCTACTCAAGAGTCATTCATAACATGTTATTTTAGTTTTATGGCTATTTAAGTACCTACTTAACAATATGCAAACAACAAAAACAAAAGAAACCTTTAAAGAAATTAAATGGATTTAAAATTAATTAATTGTCTTGAGTATTTATTGGGAGCCTATGACTATTAGTTAATTGGATATTTAATTGATAAATTAAGTATCGGCATAATGATCTAATTTTAAAGCCATTTAATATTATTTAAATAGGCTGTCATTTTTAACTCATCATTAGGGCTTTGGACCTGATTCGATTCCTACTTACATCTCCTCCTGCGATAAAGTTTATGATCAGAACTTACTGGACCTCTTTATTTTCCAGAACTCTTCAAAATGCATTCCCTGGTGTATCTGATGTTCGTCGCGTTCAGCTCCTGCCTGGCGCACTACAGAGGCTCCTACGAATCCCGGAACTTCATAACCAGAGAAGAACCTGCTCCGGTCGAAGGGTAGACTTCTCCACTATTTCTCATCACAATAATATAAGCATACCAGCCATTGAGCCAGTCTATTGCAGTTAGAAGGTACTGTAAAGGTTGTCTGCAAAAAGTAACCCTACATCCAGGCTGGTACAAAAATGATTGCATTCGAGACAAACAACAGACAATCAACTTTAGAGATTTTTTTTTTTCAATATTGTCAAAGAAGCGTTTGTTTTAGAATAGGAAAAGAATGTTTTGTTTAGTGATCTCATCGCACTAGACGGCCACAACTGGCCGGAGTCGTAGCCGTCGCGACCAAGTGCGTGATTCGTATCGGATTCTATAGGCGACCACAGCACGCGTAGCTTGACAACCATAGCAACGGGTTTTCTACGGGTTTGGTCGACGGAAGAATAGACAAAACGACCGATTGTAATTGTTTAACTGTCTGTCTCTTTTTTGTTGTGGTCGTGGCCGCCTAGTGCCTACATAGTGCCGTCTAGTGTCTGTGTAGTGAGATACCTTGTTCAGTATAGCTTGTTACCTATTTAGTGGCAACGTCGCATCTATTCTGGTACCAGAGCTCTTATGTAGAAGCTATGCTATTAGCCCTACAGTAGGTACCTACCCATTGATAGGGTTGGCGAGCAACGAGGAAAGTAGTCATGAATTCAAACACTAGCCTTTGCATTACATTGTCGTATTCCTATTAGCATGCATACAATACTAAGTTGAAATAGTTGAGCGGCTTATAAACCTTCAGATGACATCATCTTTTATATTTATAAAGGCTTGTGCAGACAGGCGCAAATTGTCGCGCGACGCGACACGAACAATACAATTTCTAAGAAAACTTCACAGTTTACCAATAACCGGTGTCGCGTCGCGCGACAAGTCGCGCTGGTCTGCACAAGCCTTAAGGAGGATTATCTACCTACGGGTGATACATCTAAAAATTCTAAAACACGTGCTCCAATTTCCAAGTCTCTACAGATAATAGGTACGTTTAACGTCATAATGAGACACCTGACACCTAATCGTAACACATACCTAACTTTAAGAATTAAATTGCAGAAATTCCCGAGTAAGAATAAGATGTGTTGCCAGACCAAAAATCTAATTATCAGATTGATAACACGTTATGCCACGCGTAACTTGAAATCGTAACGGTTTCCGGATTTTTTCAACCAATGAGAGATATATTCAATTTTCTACCATTTCTCAGCTCCTTATGCAATAGGTACTTAAAATAAATTAATAGCAAGTTATATGCATGTTTTCTATATTCTAGAGTGCTCGTCGAATGTCCGGTGTGTGAAGAATCTGACCACTGGATGGCGAGCAACGAGGAATGTCCCGTCAGGAAAGGCAACAAGACCTACAAAATCTGCAAGTTCGGCACCTACACCAACGAAGTTTGCGGCAAACGGCTAGACTGCTTCAGGGTGCGTCATAGAAATCTTCTTTCTTTCTTACTTCCTTATTTTTATGTACGTCCTCGCCATATCAATCACAATCGCAAATAACCACTTTGTCAAAGAAATAGGATCTAAGCAGATGTCTAAATTATCTAATCATGTCAGATACCTTAAGGCCCGTATTACAGAAACTCACTCAGCAATAACTTCTAAGCTTCTCATCATAATTTGACAAAAGAGATATCCTTGGCCCAAGGGTACCTCTTTTGTCTCTTTTGCGGAAGATCAAGACTCTTTCAAGCTCCCAAGAGCCTTGGGAGTGTGAAAGCGTCTTGATCGTCCGCCGGTTATAGGCTATGTGACGTCACATTAAAATGGCGACCTTTAGAGAACATTATGTAATAAACTAAAAAAATAATAATTATGATGCCATGTTGGCTATCAAATGAAGGGGCTTAATTAGCACAAAGTAATTTAAATAAAGATAAAAGTTCTAAACCTAAAACCCAACTACGACAAAAAAGTGGTCGAGTCAGTCGTTTGAGTGTTAGGACTTTTTTTTATATTTTCGAAAATAGGTATTAAGCAATGGATTAGCAATTTCCTTCAAAATGATTCAGATTATAATTGATCGTGTGTTACGCTATTGGGGTGCTGTGCAAAATGTCGAGTGGTGAACTTTTACAGACAGATGATGTTTTGAAGCTTTGAACCAGCAATTTTTTCGACTTGAACATGGTAAATCATCATCGTATAAAGCAAGAGACGTCCACAGTTGGACTCAAAACATAGGCGTAATTTTGTGCCTAATACCTATAAAGATTTTTTTTAATCCTTATGAAACATTCTTCTTCCAGGGTCCTCGTGAACAGTGCACCGAGAAACGTGAATTCGACATGTACGGCCAAAAGTGCGCCCCCGGCTTCTACTGCAACAAACGGGCTGGCGTGTGCACCGGCCCCAATTTCCGCCTGGACACCACCAACAACTGGCAGTGGCTTATGCCGTTCACCGGCCGCCGTAGCGACCTCAAAGTACAGCCCGAAGACGTCAACTTCGCCTTCGAAGGAATCCGCAACTAAATTCAAATTTCATAAATCCCACATCGAATGTTTCCCGGATATGTATTTGAACTATTACGATCTCAATCTCTAGTCATTATTACGCTTATATTTTATTAAAAATTCCTGAAAGTGATCTCAATGAATTATTATGAAATTTTTGTACGAAATCATCTGATAATATAATTAATGTAAAAGCATCAATGACGTTTTATTACACCTACCGTCTATTTAATTAATGAAACAAGTTTCACAACGAGGTAATTTGTTTTGTTCTTGTTTCCGTTTGCTTTTGCATGAAAATACGGAGATACTACGTATTAGGAGACTACTGTGGAAAAACTTTTTCTACGAACCATACATTTGATTATAATAATACAAATAAGTGTGTTCTCTCTAGTTTCTATGGTTTAGGTCAATAAAATATCTTCATTATCTTTTAAAACTCTGACAATGTAGTCTAATTATTGTAAAATAGTTGAAAATCCCCGGCAAAAAATCTATATCCTTACCAGCCCAAATAATATTTCTTACCAAACTTGATTTCAAGTCGGTAACTACAGAAAGTAGAATATTCTTCAAAAATGACCTATGAAAAGTATGATAGTTTGACCAAGTTTGACTAACTTTTATCAACACATTTTAATGATAAATAGCAAAATCAGGTCATTTACAGGGATTTACACTTTACGAAAATCAAACAGTAATATTATATTCCCTTCGGAATACTTCGAAGCAATCACCAAAAGGGTTTTCAAAATAAAAATATTTTTAATCTGGTAACCCAGGCAGTCGCCTCTTCGTCAGTGTTGTCAACTTAGAGGGATTTCCACTAAACGTGGGGACGGGGGTCCAAACCCCCAAGTTTAATGGAAATCCCAAAAAAACAAAATTCTCCGCCCCAATATGGGTACTGGGGCGGAGAAATATTGCTTTTAGTGGCTGAAGGTTGTGTCTAATTGTTAGTAATACAATCATTTACTAAAACTTTGACCCGAGAAAATACTATAATAACACGATACTGGTATGTTTTATTGTTTGTCTAAAACCTATGTCGGATATTTTACGATTTATTCGTTTCGTTCGAACGCTGATTTGGAAAGACTGTTCACAATGAAGAATATAGTGAAGTCTAACAGAGGCTATGCCCGACTGGATGTCTTGTGTATGTAGGTATCTAACAAACATCCACATATCTTCACTAACTTTTTCATGAATTAATTTGTGATATGTAGTGTAGTGATGATGTTAAAAAAAATACTATGATTATGATTATATGATTTATTTTCTTTCTCACATATTCAAAAGGACCTCCAAAACAGCGGCCGAACGTCGGTAACAGGAATAATAAAAAATTGTGACTTACAGTTCATTTGTGGTTTGAAGTTTTGAAGAACCATCGCTAGTGGACTCGGGAAAATAAAGTTTGCAACACTGCTCTTCGTAATCCGGCATAAAATCAAACTTTTGTTCGTTTCTCTCCATTATTTTGTTTTTATACTTTTGGTTTTAACTATGAGTGCACATTTAGAGCTTGGCTTTTGTCTTTTAGTTAATTTGTGGTAAAAGTGACCTTTAATCATAGCACTTCGAAACGAATTCTAAAAAGATTATAAGTTTCTCTTTGTAACATTCAAGTATCGATAGGTGATACAGACCTATTTACCTACCAATTTGATAAAAAATCATTTACAAAATGAGTGATTGTACTGTGTGTTCGGCCCGGAACGTGCAGCCGGAGCATTTTGCTACAGAAAATCATAAGAAAAACGTTTCTTTAAAACAATTTGCAGCGAATAAGTAAGTATTTGTTTGTTTTGTTTGCCTATGTTTGTAGGTTTTTTTTTTGTTTGCTGTGCGTTCTTTTTACCGAATATAGTTTTATTTGTGGAACAAATTTTTAGACCACCCTCTAATTGAATTCTATTAAAATATAACTATAATACTTAAAACTAAATCACCCAGGAACTTATTTCTTATTCATATCCTGATAGTTTCCTATTTATTTATTAAATTTATTTCTGCATTACCAGAAAACAATTTGTTACAAATCGGAAAGGAATTGCAGCGGTGTCCTGCTCTGTTAAAACAAGTCTTGGATCTGAAGTTGAGAACCAGAATGGAAAAATTAAGATATCTGTAAGTACCTATAACTTTTAGAAATTCAGCTCATTCCTACTAATATTGAGTCTTGGCTCACCAATGTAATAAATTAAAAATATTTTAATATTCACAATAGACCTGGCACGATGATCTTTTAAGTACTTAATTAATCTTAATTACGAATTTAAATTAATCTAGTTCGAAATGAATACTGCGGAAGAATCAAATTTATTATTCAAACTTTTGAGTAGTTATTACACATTTATTAAGAAAGATATGGGTGCAGTTACGAGAGAAAGAGCTAAAAAACCAAACTTTTCTAAAACTCAATATACCATACTGGATTATAGCTGGGTACTATATCTGTGGTGTCTGCTACATACATGACAAGAATTTTTCAAGTCCAACTGGTATTTCCCCCCTATTGGGAGGTATATTACCCCCTACAAACTTACAAACAAACAAATACCCCTTTATAAAATTAGTATTGATAATTCCAAAAATTCTATAGTATGAGTATTTGAACCAAAAAAAAATCGCATTAAGTATATATGTATAATAAAATGGGTGGATGATATTTATATAAAAAATAAAAAATATGTGTCTGACAAAACCAATATCTTCGGCAGGCAAAACCTAAAGAGAAAGTGGAATTTAAATTTACATTGTCCAATGAGAGTCAAACGGATGATATCCATGTTACATACATAAAGCTGGCGCACTCACGTTTCAATTTTAAGTTGGAAACCAATCTTTTTAGTGCTGAATGTAAGGCACATCGTTTGGCACCACGCAAGTTTGGTAAAGTATTACATTTCTTAAAAACTCTTTAAACTAACCATTGGCTTAGGGATTTTAAGCATTACTAACACAGGGTGTGGTTGTGGCGTTGCATTTATTCATTACTTCTTTGTTTTCCGTTCATGACTTGTTTTGTTCTCATTCAAATAATTAATTTTTTAACCAAGAAAGCTTTGGGTGTTGGGTATATTATATATTTAGAGGGTGGTTACATTTAGCAGAGAAATACAAACAGCGGTTGCTTGTGTATGTCTAACTTACATGACAAAATTAATCTACTGTAATGTATGGCAACAATATGAATAAAAAATACAATACAATGTTGCCATCTTCAACAGTAACTAGACTAATAGTCTATATGAGCTAAATGCCCACTCTAATTCATATCACTTTGCCTCAAGCCCTGGTAGGGCTAACATTATTTTATAATTAAAATATTATCGTTTTCTAATGACTGTTGCATATTATGTGGTTGAAATTATCAACCATAAGGTTCAATAATTAAATAGACAATTAAATTGGTCACTATTCAGATTAATATGATAAAAAAGTCTTAAAAATTCAATAAAATATTGTTGTAATATTACTTATTTTTTTAAACGAATAGAATCATCTTAGACTCATATTTTTTTTACTAATTATCTTTATATCTTTTAGGGAACAAACTGTTGGAAGAAATCGTGGTTTCATTTAGTTCACCAAACATCGGACAGTATGAAACTCCAATAATATTCTACTTTCAAAAGAAAGAAACAAATGAAAGTATCATCATCATGAAAGAAATGGTAAGTGACCTAATGCATTTTCTTTTTTACCATATTTGAGTTGTAAGTTCTTTGAAACATATTGCAGGCTAATAATAAGGCTTTTACGTGCACGTCTGTCTACATTGTTCTCACACATATAATTTCAGCATGAATGATGTAACCAATATTTTGATTTAAAAGAGTGTCCGTGGAGTTTCTTGACCGTTCTTTTCCATAGGAACCTACTACACTTTGGAATGGGCAACTAGCTTCATCTTTCTGACTGACCGACCCCTTGACAATTCATAAGTGCCTGTAATTGGTATATTTGAAATAAATGCTTTGAGTTTGAGTTTGAATTTAAGAACTTATTAAGTGCAAACAATTGGCCCGTATTTTGAATTTTTCAATTTATAAAGTATTTGTTCAGCCAATATACTTTTGAAAGATAATTAATTTGTATTCAGAACACTAAATAATTATCCCCATAAAATTAATGGCACTTTGTGTTCAGTTCAATTTATCAATTCTGCTAAAACCAGACTACAATAGTCCTATTAGGATTATTAGCATGAACTAATCATTTATATTGGATACTTATTTTGGATAGGGCCGGGTCGTTGGAAATGCTCACATCCTAAATAGTCAGAATTGATTAGCGAAACCTAGGCACACAAAAAATGCTTCACAATATAAAGTTTTTTTTGTTGGTTGTAAAGGAACGGTATAATATAAGTATTTTTATCCTTGATGACATGTCTGACTTCATTCTTTAATAAGTTAATCTTTTAACTTTTTAGGTCAGAATATGACCTGTTAAAACAAATAACATAGATGTCTTCTTGTGTTGATGCTCAATAAAATTTATGATCAAACAGATAATCCCTGACTGAAATATAATAAAATAGTAACAAAGAATTTTTGTTCATTTGTGTGGATGTATGTTCCGGATTGGCGGATGAAATTTGGCTCACAGATAGTTTATAACTTGGACTAAGAGGGTTTATCCTAAAAGTTGGCAACGTCACAAATAACTGTCAAATATTTACCTGTTTTGATTCTTATAGCAATATTACTGAATAAAATGTGGCTAACTAGCGAACTAGAATATTAATAATGAATTGCAATTATAACGTTTAATTTAATGTTGTATCAATTTTTGGTGCAAAAAACGCATTTGGAAAGTCTCCAAATAGTTTTTTAGGGTTCCGTAGTAAACAAGGAACCCTTATAGTTTCGCCATGTCCGTCTGTGTCCGCGGGTTAGCTCAGAGACGGTTAGTACTAGAAAGCTGGAATTTGACATATGTATAGATATTAATCATGCCGACAGAGTGGTAAAATAAAATCAAGTTTTTTTTTTTAGGGTACCTCTCCTAAACGTAAAGTGGGGATGTTTTTTATTCCTCTTCTACCCCATGTTGTGAGGTATCGTTAAAAAGCTTTTAAAAAATATTGAGAGTTTTTCGAAGCCATTTTTGGATGCAGGGATCCGTTTGCGAAATATTAAGCTTTTAACAGATTTTTTTTGTTAGAGTTAAGTTCCCCCCCCCCCCCCTTCAAAAATTAACAGCAGTAGTATATATAACGAAATTAAAAGGAAAACTAAGAGAGCTAAATAGGCTGTACAGGTTAATGAGTAATAAGCAACCAACTTAAATTTGCGGTTTGAAAAACATGATGTCCCATACATTCCGTATGGGTTCTTGGGATAAATTCATCCCAACTACGGAACCCTTCATTGTGCGTAGTCCAACACGCACTTGGCCGGTTTTTTTTACATCTAAAACTAAATATTCGGTGATACGATATTAATTATTGCATTTCATAATCAATATTCTAGTTCGCTAGTTAGCCACATTTTTTATTTTAACACAGTAATATTGCCAAATTAATCAAAACAGTGAAATATTTGACATCTATTTGCGACTTTGCCCACCTTCAGAATAAACGCTCTTAATTAACACATACGACATCCACGCGGGCAAAGCCGCGGGCAAAAGCTAGTTTTTTAATAAGTTCATCATTAACTTTTTGAGGTCAAAACCTGACCTGTTAAAACGAAAAAGCATATAACTGTGTTCTTGTGTTGATGCTCAATAAAATTGATGACCAAACAGTTAATTGCTGACTAAAATAAAAACAAGTTTGATAAAAGACGCGGTTTTCCCATTTGCTTTAGTACCTAATCATTTTCGGATAACATTGTTGTGTTCAAGACCTATTCAACATTCAAATAATACCCACATTGTACTACCGTAATCGCGTCAGTATTTAATATTGTTAATCAAACTGGTTTAGGCAATAATACAAAATTGCGCGTGCGCCTCATGAATGCGTTTCAATGCAACTTCTACATCAGGGTTTGTTAAAACCCCCTTATAAAATTGCAGAGTCCGATAAAGCTGAACCTTTGTCCGAGTAATTTTAGAGTGTTATTTCGTCTGTTCAAATTATACAAATGAGTTGTCGAGTCATATTACAGTGTGTCAAACAAATATGGCTTTTATCAACAAAGCTTTAAAACTCATAATAAATATGCATTAAATTTAATCCGACCTCAACAATTTTAATGCGGACTTTGTCCCTAGTATTAAAATGGTATCATGTATCGTGCTTCTGTGAGGAGGCCATTATCTAAACTTAAAGCTTCGTGCAGACTGACGCGACGCGACACCGGTCTTTGTTCTACCGTGAAGTCATATTCGAAATTATTTTATTAGAGTCGCGTCGCGCTGTCGCATCGCGCCTGTTTGCGCGAGGCTTAATTGTGTTGATACAAAAAGATGTATTTAATATACCCCTTTTCAAAACCGTCTTTACAGCGATCTAAAGCGCGCTATTTATTTATTGGAAGTTGCCTCGGTAGTGGAGCGAGATCTTTGCGAAGGAAATACTGCCATCATATCTATTTCCGCCGCCATGCGCCAAACGGTGTCGCTATTTTCCGGTTTGAACTGTAAAGACAAATGGTGTAATTACAGCCGCACAAGACATTTCAGTTCATTCTCCCCGCGACCTCGTCCCGCCCGCCGTCGTGGTTCAAAATCAATAATCAATCAATCAACTCAGCCTATCGCAGTCCACTGCTGGCCTCTCCCAGGCTGCGCCACATCCCCCTGTCTTCCGCCTTCCGCATCTAGTCAGTTCCAGCCACATTATGCTTGCAGATACGCGGTTTCCATTCCAGGACTTGTCTGCTCCACCGGCCATCGCCGATCCCGGCCCGGTTTGTCCTTCGAAATCAATAATCATTTATTCAAATTAGGCTGAGAATCAGCACTTTTTGAACGTCAAAACTACATAAGGTAGTCCCAGAGCACCTACCGGTTGCAACAACACCAAAACATAACTCTAAGCCTGTTTTTCCCGAAGGGTCATTTTCACCCGAACTAATCATCCTCGGTCATCCAGGTACTTATATTATTATAAGTGTATTTTGTAAAAATAAGTACAAAATAAGTTGTAAATCCTGTAATAAATACACTATTTGGCACGAGAATTTCTCTATTCAATTTCCCAGCCGGATGCACACGTGGCCCTCTTAATACATTCCTAGAACCATAACCATGTTTTTTTTTAACTTCTCAGTACAGAATGGCCCTTCCCACAAATATTGTATCGTTTCCCGGTAGCTGTCGCAAACAAAAATGTATTGTTATTCGATTACAGTTCGTCCATGTGTTTCAATCCTTTGGATGCTACCGAGAATTTAGTAATAAGGATTTTTAGACTGAATGGAGACAATAGATAATAAATCTCGAAATATGTAAGATAATTAACTTTTAGCGCACGTGTAAGCCTGATGTTTGCAGAACGAAACAAAAGGAATAATTATTTTAAGGCTCGAAGGACGTGGTCTTCTGTAGTTTCTGTCTATGCCCTATAGGAAAAGCGTAGCATTAAAACGTTTCGATTTTAGCACCATGACCCGGCTTCTTGTAATTTACCGCCGCGCACTGTTATCAATGTTTGTGTAACGTCGACACTATTGTTTACAAATTCTTCATTAGATAATTAGATACCGCGTCCATTACAGTTACCACTTCCTTTAATACTTTCTAGATGAGACATCATCGGACCAAGATTACGTCTGGACTTTAAAATAAACTTTGACCCCTTTTTTAGTTTTTTTTGAGGGTGGGTAATTATCAAATAACTTCTCCCGCTCTGGGCGGAGCGGGAGGGCGTGTCAGACTTTTACTGACTAAAACCCACCCGTGTTCCTTCCGTTGCCTGTGTGCCGGGGCCGCGATATCCCTTTCGGACAAACTCGCAACCCTGGCAGGCATTGGCCCTTACGGACCCCGTCAGTTGGTGCTGACATCTCTTTGAGGCGCGCGTGGAACACAACGCGCCGTCGACCCGGGCCTGGTCCTAATCGGACGGCGAGCTACCCATTGCTCACCGTCCGCAAGCCCGCGCCTACGGTGGCCGGAAGTCGGCTCGCGACTCCCGACGCCCGGGGCGTCTCCAGCGGCGATTAGGGGCGCGAGGGCGCAAATCTTACCTCTCCCTCACGCGGTCCGCCTCCTTTGAACCCTGAATTTCATTTTTTCTTAATATGACTTGTAATGTGTAATAGCACAGAATAGTACAGAAGATTCACTCCATCTAAATAACAACCGACTCTTGTGCTACGACACAATAAAGTGCAATTCAGGTCGCACAGCGCTAATTACCTACAGTTATATTCACCTAGAAGTTGCCTCTCTTTCTATCGCGTAATTCTTATTTATATCTTCTGATTACGCTACGCTCACTGAATTGGCCCGACAAGACGAGCCCGCCGCGTACTTCATACTTAAAATGCGGAGTACGCATTATGTACTACTCTGTGGTAATAGTGATTTCGATACGCTATCTGAAGAATAACCAATTTCATTTCATTTTTTAATTGGGGAGTTAGTACAAGTCCGATCAAAATACAGTAACGATGCGAGCTTTCGCTTTATAATTAGTTTTCAATGCCATATGCACTCAGGAGTTAAATAAATGATAAGTATTGATTTCAGATCATACTCTACGTAGTAGTCACAAAAATAACCAAGACTTAACGGTCGATAGCTTGAAGGTTTCTAACGACGTGCATTTTAGTTAGATATTCTAATTAGAGTAAGCTCTAAATAAAAATACATAATTTTCGTGTATTTAGAAAGCTTGGATGAATTCGGAGTCCACATGATTGTCGTTCATGGCACTCTTATGATCACATCCATACTAATATTATAAATGCGAAAGTACGAGTAAGTCTGTCAAAATGTGTGTCTACCTGTATGTTACCTTTTCACGCCACGGATTTGGCACACGGGTAGACCATAACCTGGGTTAGGACTCTAGGACGCATATCCAGTACGGCTCGCAAATCCTTCCATATCCTGAGGGCACGTCTTCCCTACCATTACTGCGCCCCCCGGTCTACTGCTTGATACGCAATGGCTTCTGTAGCCCCATGTGCTCCTAAGCATGAGGCTAGTGCAAATCTTGGGGTTCATTCGATATATCGAGTCTGGTTAAACCACGCTGGGGTCGGTGCATTTCATTCATTCATCTGGTGCACTCTCTCTTCCCTCACTCTAATAGTCCGATGGGACGGCAATCCGGCACGACCGGAGAGAGATCAGGCGCAGGACCAACGGCTTAACATGCTTTCCGAGGCACGGGGGTATCACACCGCCAACTTCCAAACTCCGGGCTGTTACTAAGAGATTCTTAATGGTAAAACCCAATAACACTTTGCCCGACCCGGGAATTGAACCCAGGAGCCCTTGCCATTGAGCTCAGCAGTCGCGCTTGCCACCACGAGACCAACATGGCAGTTCATGTCCATGGGAACGTACTACCAGAATGGTTAAATCCTTGATACACAGTGAAATCAAAAGTGATTTCCTTCTCAGGTATATTACGGAACTGTTTTATTTTTACATCCAAATCTAGATTGTAATACGCATAAACCAGAATATTTGAGATTTAAATAGCGTGTGTGCCAGTCACCAGCAAAAATGTTTGACAGTATTGAAATATTTCGAATATATTAAATAAAAACTTGCTGTATTGCTGTGTTTTTGTTTGTAAATGATTAAAGACCGATTCATATTAGCTAGTGACGTGATAATGACCTTCGTAGTGTGGGTTTATATGATTACAATTTAATAAACTTAGGAAACCAAAAATTTGGTATGGATTCAAGTAATTTATTTGAGCTGAAACTTTGCATAGAGATTCTTATACCTTTTTTTTTTTTTGAGGATGGGAAATCATCAAATGACTTCTCCCGCTCTGGGCAGAGCGAGAGGGTGTGTCAGACTTTTACTGACTAAAACCCACCCGTGTTCCTTCCGTTGCCTGTGTGCCGGGGCTGCGATATCCCTTTCGGACAAACCCGCAACCCCAGCAGGCATTGGTCT
The DNA here is from genome assembly GCA_947364205.1 of Agrochola lota. NCBI lineage: Eukaryota > Metazoa > Arthropoda > Insecta > Lepidoptera > Noctuidae > Agrochola > Agrochola lota. The sequence continues at coordinate 8,330,414 of OX376235.1, read as the reverse complement.
TTCGGCCCCGTCGGTTGGTGCTGACATCTCATTGAGGCGCGCGTGGAACACAACGCGCCGTCGACACGGGCCTGGTCCTTATCGGACGGCGAGCTGCCCATTGCTCACCAGAGATTCTATACCTGATGTAATCTTCACCCCGTTTGGATAGATATACCCTTTCCGTTACACGTTTTATATTTAAAACGATAAGAAATTATTAATATTATTTGGGATACTATGAAATAATAAAATATCCGAAATAATCATCGACTTTTATCGCTGGTCGTAGGCACGTCTAGCAGTGAATTGGCAACCTATTCTTATAGTAGGTTTTACTCATAGTACTAGTTTTTACTTCTTGTACGAGTCAAGGTTAAACACGATTAAATTAACAGCTCTTGAAAAGGGGTTTTCCTCGTAATCTTATGAACTTGGGAGTATCATTCATAATGATTTAACACAGTGAATCATACACTTAATTCATTCGTATAGAAAATGTACAATTTAAAACAATAGGTAATCTTGGGTATTTCTTGCTATAGACGAGGATATTGCTAAATGTATGTTTATAGATTTTAAAGTAATTTCGTATTCAGGACGTGTGGTTGGCGGCACGTTTTATCTTTGTAAATAACCCGTTTAGTCGTCGAATACCGATTACGCGTCGTATTTGGTCTTATGAGCTTTATGACTCGGACATAAAGTACAAATTATAATGATTCGATGTCGATGGTCAAAATTACTAACATGATTATACAGGCTGGTAGAATTTAATACTCTATAGTCTCTATTATAATCCTTAATTTATGTTTTATATTAATTTGCTTTGTCGCATCGGTGATTAACATGTTTCATATGAGCAGGATTCAACCACGTTGACAGCGTTAGTGTTGGCCTCGCAAAGTTCGTTCAGGTGTTATTGCACAGAAAACATCTTAGCTCTCTCTACATTCTATCTAAATGATTCCAGAGTTAAGATAAAATCGTCTGTGTATAAAAGAAATCATAGATTTTTGTGTGAAAAAAATAAGTATTACAAAAAAAAAGAAGTATTACAAAATAATAGCAGTTATATTAGACAGCCAACTTTGAAAACAAAACTAAATGTATCCATTAATTCCAGGTGGTGTTCGTGGAGGCGAGTCAGACCGGGCATGACAAAATAATCAGCCCGTACGCAAGAAAAGGAGTATGGGCTAAACAACTTATAAAGTCCAGTTCTGTTGAGTAAGTATTATAATAAATTAGGAGAGTGTTTTACACACCTCTTTATTCCACTAAGGGGTATGCAGAGGTGTTCAGAAAAGAAAGACAAATAAGTATTGAGACTTGCACCGGAATATAATTACATAAACTTGATATTATGACAAAAACAGAAAATAAAAAACAAAACAAGAAAAAAATAAAAAAAGTAATAGTGTGCTCGTGGAATGCAACAACTATAATTATGGTATTTTTATTTCGCGAAGCGACGCGTGCTTTACTTGTGGTAACCATAAGTACAAACACGCTGTGAATGTGTGCGTGAAGACGAGTAGCGTCAATACACACTTCCGACTCCGCCATTGCCTCGGACGGTACCGAGCGCCTGCGCTTACATTTGGTAACCACAAGTATAGCGCGCGTCGTGAGATAAACATACTATGTATAATTCTAGTTGTTGCATTCCACGAGCGAGCGCCAATCATTCAATATAAACCTTATGTCAATGGCATACAAGTCACAGTTCATGATTTCAAGCGGACACAGGAGGGGGTGGGCCTTTAAGGGGCCCAAATTTTACCTAATTAAAAAATTGACAATTTTTTACATAAAACATTGCCATTTATTAACTAATATATATATCCCTTATTTATTACAGTCGGAGCAATGATATGTTCTGTATACCAAAAAATTCCAAACAAATATTTGCTAACAGCTTGAAAGTGCAAGAGACGGCTACTCCGGCTGAAAGAGGTTTAGCAACGGATATCAGGTACGTAGGTGAACGTTGGTGGTTGACCAATGTTTAACCTTATTGCTAAGGCCATAAGGGTGAAAAGTAGGTATGCCGCGAATACTCGTTATTATTCGGTATTCGGCATTACTCGACCTTTTTTTTTGTTATTCGCCAAATACCGAATAATAGTGTCTATTATTCGACATTCGACGAATAGTTGTCTAAATAAAAATAAACTTTTAATGAACAGAAAAATTATTAAATTTATATTAATCTTTAAAAACAAAACACAGTAGTATTATCATTAATATAAAATCTTATCCAAAAATCAGTCATCAATCTGCCTAGCCTTTTCCCAAATTTGTTGGGGTCGGTCTAACTGGATGCAGCTGAATACTAGTATTTTACATATAGCGACTGGCAGTCGCGGGTTGTGAAGGTCAGATAGGCCTCTGACCTCCACAACCCAGTTACTGGGTAACACAATACCCCTAGGTAAGACTGGTTGTCAGAGTCGGGCTTCTGACGACCCGTAACGACTGTCAACGATCGACGAATGACAGACGGGACGGCTTAACGTGCTTTCCGAGGCACGAAGGAGTCTCGGTATGTAAAGATGGTCACCCATCCACGGACCAACCCCGGCAAGCGTCGCTTAACCTGATGGATCGACCTGTGCGGCTGTTATTACTTATCCACGAGCTCCTAAAAATCACTCATATTGAAGTTAATTAGTTAGGCTTTTTAATTAATAATTTAATATTTAAAGTCCAAAAGAGGCCGATTGTGGTGCAGAAAAACTAGTTATTCTGCACGATTGGGATTTTTTCATAAATCAAACCGGCCTCAGAAAATAAATAAACTTTATTATTATTTGAGAATAAATAACCAATTTTTTATATTCTTTTTTTATATGTCGAGTTATAATGGCGAATATTCGACTATTCGCAATAGGGAATGGCGATTAATCGGTATTCGACTATTCGCGGCATCTCTAGTGAAAAGTGATCAACTGCCAATGTTTGCAGTTAGTACATACATAATTATTATATTTGGACTGCACCGTTGGTCCCGTGGTTGCCAGCGCGACTGCTGGGGGGCGGGTCCTGGGTTCGATTCCCAGCTCGAGCAAAGTGTTATGGGGCTTTTCCATTATGAGTTTCGTAGTAACAGCCCGGAGTTTGTAAGTTGGCGTTGTGACGTGTGACCTCCGTGCCTCGGTGCGAATAATATGCAGTTAGTCCTACGCCTGATCTCACCCCGGTCGTGGAAAGGGAAAGAGAGAGTGCAACTGTGTCTGCGCACTCACTTGTGCACTATAGTATCTCCCGCGCCGAAGGCAGTTGCCGCTGAGATTGGTCGCCATGACCGAAGTTCGATCTGGAGTTAATACACATTTTTTTATTTTCAGGAACACCTTTAACACGGGGGTAACTAAGGATAATTACATCAAATTCTTCCACAATGTTCTGTGGTATGAAGAAACCGTCATCCGAGTTAATATAAAGGTATACTAATGTGTTTCCAAGAGCACTAGTTCCTCTTATATTGTTCTTTTATTAGTTACTAGCTGCGCCCCGCGGTTTCACCCGCATAGGTCTCGATCTTGTGGGAATATCGGGATAAAAAGTATCCTATGTGTTAATCCAGGTTATAAACTATCTGTTTGCCAAATTTCATCTAAATCCGTTTAGTAGTTTTTGCGTGAATGAGTAACAAACATTCATACATCCATCCATACTCACAAACTTTCGCGTTTATAATATTAGTAGGATAGTTATATTCACCTAGAGTCCTAGAAGTTGCTTTTCGCATAACTCTTTATATCTTGGTTGGTTATCGCGTAACTCTTATATCTTCTGACTACGTTACGCTCATTGGATTGGACCGACAACACGAGCCCGCCGCGCACTTGTAGCTTCATACCTAAAATGCGAAGTGCGCCTTATGTACTATTCTGTAGTTATGATATTCATTAAATTGTTTGTATGTAATTAATTTGTAACGACACTTTTGGAGCAATGACTAAGTGTTTGACTGCGCTATGTGTCGCGGGTTCGATTCTCGCATTGTTACTCTATGACCTGTCTGACTGTTTTGACAGAAATACAACATGAGTGGAGTGACAGTCGTGATGCAGCACCACATGTGCGGCACCTGTTACGCGCTCGTAGTACCGGGCCTCGGGGAGAAGAGGCCTTCCTTGATGATTGGTAACTTGTATTAATATTAAGACTTTAGTAAGCCTATCGCCTACATGCCAAAGACCTCCTTCCATTTGTCCATAACTGCTGCCATCAGAGGACTAGTCCTTTAAATCAGAGTAGGTACAAGCGACTAGTCGCTAGTACTCTCACTCGCATGGTTTATACAACTTGACAAAACATCGAGATTCAAGATTTATCAAAGTTTAAAGGCGGAGCCCACCGCTACGCACGGAGAGGCTACGCACGTGTGTCTAGCTTCGCTTTGCAAGAAAATGTATGTGATAACGTCCACTGCAACCCACGAACACGCTACGCACGAATACAAGATTCATGACGTCATTGCTAGACGCGTGGTTTGGTCGAATAAGGCGCCCACGCAGCTCAACGCTGTCAACGCTTTGCACGCGGTGAGCGGAAGCGTGCGTCTGCGTAGCTTCACTGCAGGTGAAGGGACGTGGTAACATAGTCGTGGGTTAATATTCGTGTACAGTGTGTGCTGCAGTGGAAACGTAGACACGTTGTCAAACAAACGAACCCACTCAGATAAAATGCGCTGCGTGACCGTGCACAGCGTTCGCCGCGGTGGGTCAGCGCCATAATATTAATTTATTTTCTATTGGCCTGTGTCGCCTGAAATAAATGGTATTATTATTATCATGTATTATGCAGATAAATTGTCTCGAATAAATTCTACAAATGATGGTGAATACCGCCTCCATTGCGAAGTTTAGAATAACTGCTCGGTCACACAAACTAACACGAAACGTGACTTTAATTTATAATGAATTTATAATTTATTTATTTATATATACTTTATTGTACACCAGAAAATACATAGTAAATCATAAATTTAACACTACAAAACATACAATGGGCGGCCTTATCGCTTTCTGTGATCTCTTCCAGGCAACCTTGGAATGGACAGTGATTGCGTGGACATAAAAATGGGGTAGACATTGTGGATTAGCCACCTATGACTCCCAAAAAGAGGGAAGTTTATCTCTTTTTCTGGAACAACATAGTAATGTTGCCATATTGACAGTTTTTTTCACACAAAATGTATATTTGTCTACCTTATTCTGGCATCGATTAAAGAAAAATCTATACTATTTTTATCCGACTACGGCCAAGCTAAAGGAAGTTTATGATTTTAACAGGCTATGTATGCATACAGTTCATTCATAAGTCCTAAGCTAGTCATCATAATTTGACCAACGAGGTATGTATCGCAATACCAATAGTTTATTTTGTGATTGCAGGGGACTTATTGTTCATAAAGCCGTGCGATCAAACCGAAGTGATGTTTGAAGCTGTCGTGAAGGAGATCAATGAAAATGTGGCGCTTATAGGGAGCTTGAACCAAATGTTAGTATGATATCGTCGGCGGAAGTGGAGAACTAAATAACTGCGATTTGGGTCAAAATGACTTTTCACCAGTTTCGTAACACCCAAATCATGCCGCATATAAATCGCAATTTTCTCTAAACAAGAAATTTTTTGTTATTTAGTTCACCAACGATATTACTTGCCTAAAAACATAATAATAATGTTAATCTTGTAAGTTATAAAGGAGAATTAGCAAAGAAAATAAGGGTAACAGACTGGCTCCTTGGTTGATTATGTTTCTGATCCAAGTTCTAAGTAAATAAGTTATGTTAAATTAAACTCAACAACACTCTCACGTACGACATAATCTATCGATGGTATCGATCGACGTCTTTTGTCGTGTCATCTCAAGGTGTTCCATATTTTCACCCCGTCTTGAGATATTATAGTTCGTGACAATACGAGAGAAAACGATACAGGCGCCGCTTCAAAGCAGCTCTCGACCAAGCCTCGCACTGTATTGTACTTAGCTTCGCTTTGTATGAAAATGTAGGCGAGATCGTCCACTGCGACCCACAGCTTCACTACGCCCGAATGCATCATTAGCATCATTTCAGCTGAAAAACGTCCACTGTTGGCCTTGGAGCTGAGGGCATGTCAGACTTTTACTGACTAAAACCCACCCGTGTTCCTTCCGTTGCCTGTGTACCGGGGTCGCGATATCCCTTTCGGACAAACTCGCAACCCTGGCAGGCATTGGCCCTTACGGACCCCGTCAGTTGGTGCTGACATCTCTTTGAGGCGCGCGTGGAACACAACACGCCGTCGACCCGGGCCTGGTCCTAATCGGACGGCGAGCTACCCATTGCACACCGTCCGCAAGCCCGCGCCTACGGCGTGGGCGGGGCGTTTCCTGCGCGACTAGGGGCGCGAGGGCGCGAATCTTGCCTCTCCCTTGCGCGCTCCGACTCCTCCTTCGCGAGCATTACTGCTTCGCAAAATGAAGTGACGGCCTCCCATGCTGGACATAGGCCTGTCACAAGCACCGCCACTTCAGCCGTGTGTTCTCGCATCCAGCGTATTCCTGTGACCTTCCATCGCTAAGTCTACGTTACGCAGTCGCCACTCCAGAACCTTTCGGCCCCATCGGCCGTCTGTTCTGTGAGCAATGTGCCCTGCCCACTGCCACTTAAGTTTGGCAATTCTTCGGGCTATGTCTAGATTGATTACCTTGGTTCTGCTACAGATGTCTTCATTTCTGATTCGATCACGTAGGGAAACTCCAAGCGTAGCCGTCTCCATAGCCCTTTGGGTGACTTTTAATCTTCTAATGAGGCCCATTGTGAGTGACAACGTTTTAGTGCCATTGTAGGTCAGAATGCATGGCAAACAAATGAACCGCGCAGTTAACGTGGCTAACCTTCCCGTGTACATCCTTCATATAACGCTACAAGGTTTTTGTGGCGCGTGGCCAAAATTAGAACCAACGGCGCCATCTTGTTTTGTCAATAAAAAAATTGTGACCCCATTTCACAAATGTTTACCATCAACGCCCCCCTGTTAATGTCATTCAGACCCCAAAAATATTGTTTGAAAAAGAAACGCTTACAGTTTTGTGCCAAGATACTAAACTTCATAGGTACAAATTTCTTTCCCCAGGTTCACAAACTACTACGCCCCGGGCGCGCTATTCGACGTGCGTTTCTTCATGTCCCGCATTCCTCTCGAACGTATGCATAATGCTGTCAACTCCGTGAAAGTTGAGGGTCATGTATCCAAGATATTCCCGGAAGAGAACAAGAACATGAATGTGGTTAAACCGATCATGAAGTGAGTAGAATTGTTCGTATTTTTCTTTGTATGATATTTATTTTTATTATTTTCAGATATCGCACTCAACATATATTTCGAAGACGAAAGGCTTGTGTCCCTTTTCTTTTTTCCACAGCTGGGCGGGGCATTGGCCTAGTTGTGGAAAAAGAAAAACAAAGATTGTAAAACAATTTGTAAAAAAAAAAGATTCTAGATGCATCATCGTCTTCACATATAATTATATTATTAGTGTATACAAAATATTGTAAAAACATTTTAAAAGAGTGACGGTGAAGTTTCTTGCCCATTCTTCTTCATACGCGAAAACTACCTTTTGGAAGGGATGACTAGAATCAAATCAATTTTTTTGTAAATTTTGACATTTGATAGTGCCTTTTATGTGCCTAATTGAAATAAATTGTTGACTTTGACTTACGACTTGTTTATTATAATTTAACAACAGATGGGTATTGCGTTTATACATTTAATAAATACTTCCTTAGCGTGTACAACCGACCTAGTAAACACTAATATTAACATAATTTAGTAAAAACAAAATTTTATCAGTATGGTAATTTAGGAGCAGTCACATGTCTCGTTTTTTTAAACAGCAATCCCAATTAGTTACATATATTCCGTGAACACTTTAACTGACCACATATTACAAATAAAAATATACAAAATCATCATTTAAATCATTTATTTATTTACAACCACTATACTTATTTAGTAATGGTCTCGTTGGTTCCCTTTTAGTAGGGAACCGAAAACGAACCCTATATTTTTACAAAATGCAACGATTTATCAAACCCTATTTCTCTCCCACCAGTTTCTTCAACCCACTGGTGGAAGCCAACTTGGAACAGCGTTGTGCCGTGGAACGCATTGTAACGGGTACTTCAGGCACCGCCCCTTACTTGCTGCACGGACCCCCCGGAACTGGCAAGACTGTCACCATCGTAGAAGCTGTGTTGCAGGTACAAAAAATAATAACATTTAATAAAAAAAAATATTCGCTGAATAATTTAAAAATTTCTCGACACGTGACTTTCACACGAACATACTACAGTGCATTTCATCAAATAGTTCCTCTGCCGTAATGTTGGCTCCACGAACGACGAACACGAAAAAGCTACGGCGCTACCTAATAGGTCCGTACTTAAAGTTTAACACTGGAGTGGATTCTTTGACATGGTCATACCCTAGAGTTATGGGATAGAACTCTAGAACACCATTGTAGAACATTACTCTTGTTCTATGTCCATGCGGAAACAATTTCAGATTACATTAGTGCAAAAATCTTGTGGGCAGTTAAAATAAAAAATCTCAAACAACAAAGCCCGCTTGCATCAAAAATCATGAAATTAGCGCTTAACGTATTTCAAAAATAATTCTGTCTTTGTCAACATCAAACGATTGACAGAAATAGAATTATGTAAGGTCTATTTAAATCCATATTTCCAATTGATGTTATTTCTACTTTAACAAATATCGACTTTATGCTAATGTAGATAAAGTTGATTTAAGCTCGACTAGTACAATTGCAAAAGTCATAATTGAAGTTATAGCGCAAACTGAACCTTATGTGTAGGTATTAAAGTTATGTTTCCAGAAAATCGTATTTGTTTACATGTTTGGAAATTAAATTGCGAACGTAGAATAGTTTGCTTGTAATGCTTGTAATCCTTGTAATCCTGCACGCGTAGCATGAGCACCGTTTTGTCGACGGAAGAGTATTCACTCTGACGTAATTTGACTCAGAACTTTGTTGAACTTTGTTTTGTCATAGGACTTTTTCTGTTTGATTCTCTATTTTTACTTATATAAAGACAACAACAACAATTATTCTTAAAATGACGAAGTTCCATGTTTTGGAACAAAAAATATTACAGTAATATTAGCCTTAACCATTTCCTTGGTAATGCCCTATTAACTAAATGATGTAAAATAGGAGAAGATAGCTTTGTTCTTCTATTAATTATCACAATTTAGCATTCAAAACGTTCTTCTGTAAAATCATGATTTTAAGATTTTGTAGATAACCGTATATACTTTGCGGCCGTCGAGTAGAAAGTTTCAAAAAGGGATTCCAAAATCAAATTGTCTTCAATACTTTGGACAACTGTCAGTTCTGTGGGATTTTGACAGTTTGGGATAGAAAACTTTCTTCTGAAATAGTCTACATAAAAAAGGATCTAGACAAAGATTGTTCGAAACGTAAGACAAAATGACAGGTTGTAGAAAGATTTATACAGTGCGATGTCAAAAATGGAGAAACACAATGTCACTTTGTATAGAAAGAGCTATGTCTATTCTTCGTAGAAATAGAAAGCGTCATGCTACGCGTTCTGGAATGTAAAGGTTCAGGACATAGCTTTCATTTTACTCAAAAATAAAATAAATAATTAGCTCGTGTCGTCCCACTGCAGGACAAAGACCTGCTTTTCCTTTTCCCACTCAACTCGATCCTGAGCCAATATGTACCAATCCCTCTTATAAGCGTCAAGTTCGCCCGCCAACTACGCCTGGATCTGCCACAATGCCGTTGGACGTTTTCAGTAATCCATATTGTGATGTTCTTAGACCATAATGCATCCGATATGCGGTAAACGTGCCCGGCCCAGGTCCACTTGAGCTTGGCTGCTTTTTTGGTGACGTCAGTGATTTGTGTCTTACATTAGTTCTTTTTTTAATGCAACATCCTCCTCTAACTCTTAACCTTCCCACATCCTTAAGTTTCACTTACCAACATTTTAACACAGTAATGTTTTCCAGCTGGTACTAAAAAACTCTAAGAACCGTATCATGGTGTGCACGGATTCCAATATGGCGGCGGACCACGTCGCCACCATGTTCATCAAATACTCGCACATGTTTCATTCAGAAAACTGGCTGCTACGTGCCAATTCCAAGTTCAGGATGTGGTAAGTACACTAAAATAATTATTGTTTACGCCGTTGGTAAACATAATTATGTGCAATTGTTTTGTCAAATACAGGGTCAAATTAAATTAGCTAGCGAAACTCCGCAAACGTGACGGATATCTAAACATGATAAAACAAATTAATTTAATGCTTTTTGTCGGATCATCGACCGCAGTTAGTGTAGTCTCTTATATGTCAGTAAAATAAAACAGTTTTCTAGGCTATCGATCGAGTTTAAATATCGATACCCAACACGTCTGCGGAGTTTCGCTAGCTAATTTAATTTGAACCTGTATATTAAAAAAAACAAGATTTCGGCGTTAGTTCCGATTTTGGCCACTTGCCAAAAGATCCTTTACAGCTTTACAAGTATATCCCCCTCTGCTTTCTAACTAGTCATTGCACATCACGAGCATGCATCAATCATGTGACTTTTACGAACATAGACATAAGGTTCAAGTTACAATTATGGACGCTCTCGTGCAATGCAACACATATGTGAATTTGTAAATACTGTACAATAACATTATTAATTTTTCAGGGAAACTCTCCCCGACTGCTTGGCGAAGTACTCGAACGGCACGTGTCGCCAGGACTTCCAAAACGTGCTGGTGGAGGACTTCATGGCACACAGCATCGTCATCACCACGCTCTCACATGCCGCTAAGTTTGCTAGGTAAATATAGCGTGAAGTACTCGAACGGCACGTGTCGTCAGGACGTCCACTACGTGCATGTAGAAGACATGACACACAGCATCGGTATCACCACGCTCTCACATGCAACTAAGTTCGCTAGGTACATATCACATTATGTGGCCATAATTGTTTGTAATAAAAATGGAGTTAGTAAAGTTGCAAGTTAGACCGCTTTCCGAATAAGAACGTAATCGCTCACAGCGCTGACATCAATATTTGACGTTCCGAGTTAGATATCACGATTATGACAGCTGAGGGCTGTCATCAATTCGGAACGCCCGTGAACTTTCTCAAGGTGCTTGCTCAACGTCAAAACTTGCTTATCATATTTCTTTGTGTTTATACTACACATTTCTTCTTCTTCGTTGGTTAGGTGGCCAGAAGCACAATTTCGAAGATGCCACGTTTGTCTAAAGTTATGATGCGACTCAAAACAAAACAGCACAACTGTCATCTTTGACAGCGCTCACGGTGATATTAGTAAAAGGCATGGTCGGCGTTATCGCAAGATGGCGCATGTCATGACGTCATCTATGACGATTCATGGGACAGCGTTAACGCGTTCATGCTAATTCGGTACGGATGTTAGCACGCTCAAATCGATTACAGCGTAACTCGGTACGCACCCTTAGATTTGCAGGCAATACGTAAGCTAACTTAATATCTTGTAATTATAGGTATCAGCACCCACCCTCGTTATCATTATAGCAGATGGTATTGTACCTAAACGTTTTAAATAATTTAAACGAATGAGAAAAATCCATCTCGCACAACCAACATAAGTGATGAATGTATAACATATTTTAATTAAAGGAATAATTTGTAAACTTCAAGATGAGTTAAAAATATAATTTTAACTCATCGTTAATCTCTAGGTTCCTCTGAAATAGCGCCTATTCTAGTGCACTCATTCCAGAGGTTTCAGTTATAATTTTATACACAAAAAAAACACGACAAATTTCTTCCAGCAGAACAGCGACATTACAGTCAAGTTTTAGCCCACTGTTCTATATATTTTCAGCTAATTTATCTCTGATGGCCAACTGTAATCACGACTTCTAAGGGGTGTGTGGGTAAAACTCCTTGATCTACCCTGTATAAGCATGATAGTTGTTGTTCTGATACCCCATTTGTTCGTCAGACACATGCGCTCGCGTCGCTTGGCTCACCACATCACCCACCTGTTCATCGACGAGGCAGCCCAGGCGAGCGAGCCCGCCTGCCTCATCCCCGTGTGCGGCATGCTCAAGCTGGGCGGCGCGCTGGTGCTGGCCGGGGACCCTCACCAGCTGGGGCCCGTCGTCATATCGCACAACGCGCACAAGATAGGACTAGGTACGTTTGTACATAATATGTCGAATAAAAAGCGTAATCTTTCAATAGCGTATAGAACTTAACGTTCAAGTTTTCCTGTTAGCAAAATTCATGTGCAAAATAAGGGGTAAGCATGACTCTTGCTCGAGCCAGCCCGCGCCCCTGAGCATGTTGCTTTAAATTCGTCCCGAATTAACCTGATCCAACTTGTCCCTTGCCGTCCGCCCCCAGCGAAGCCCTAAGCCGAGGTCCGTACCCCACAGGGGGTGCCCTTAGCGTGTAGTCTAATTTTTATGTCTATTTTTACCACCTAGGCTGGTTGACCTGCGACAGGCCATTTATAAAAAAAAAAGTTTCGGACACATATCCTTTGCTAAGTAAGCAATTCATACGAAAATGAAACTCATTTTACACGAATAATATTCTTATTCGTATAAGCAAATGTGAGCTAGCATTTCATAAGAATTTGAACATTCATTTTATAAGAATAATATATGAGTCGCTTAGGCGCGGGACATACACAAAGAAGAGCGGCGCGGGCGTGGCGGCGGTGTGGCGCGGAACACAAGTAGCTTGGCGCGGGCGAGGCGACGGTGCGGCGCGGGCGTTGTTTATATGTTCCGCGCCACGTCGTTCCTATACATTTTGTATGAAATATGAAACGGGCGGCGCAACGCACGCACCACACCGTCACCACACCAGCGCCCCTCGCCATTTGCGTATGTCCCGCGCCTTACTTTACTTAGGAAAGGAAAGTCAAAGAGCGGTCTTTCACATAATATTCCTGTGTAGGTTATAAATAAGGGCCCCGGGAATATAATAAGTAGACATAATCGCGCATGCGCGAAATAAATATCTGACTAAAACCTTAGTCTGTACGAAACATTAGTCATAGTAAATTCATATATATACTGATCATGAACTTACCGTGTTTATTTATTTATTAAAATGTTATGCACAAGTAAAAAAAATACTGTACAAAGATGGACTATGTCTGAGGCATTTTCTCCCAGTCAACCTTAGAGTGATGCAGAGTCAAAACATGGCAGGTGCAACATAAAGAATAAAAATACTACTGATTACCTTACTGTAACAGGAACATCGTTGATGGAGCGTTTGAAGAAGGACTGCCCAATCTACAGCGACATCCGTAACGACCCCAACTACGTCGTCATGCTGCGGAACAACTTCCGTTCCAATCCGGACATCCTCGAGATTCCTGATAAACTGTTTTATAACGGACAACTCAGAGTAAGCACATAAGACGCGTAAATAACCCGCGGTTTCTAAGCGTCGGGTCACACCGGAATGGCAGCGACGCGGAGAGTGTGAAATAATTTTTAACTTTATCTACATACTTAAAAGACCGGTATCGCTTGAAAAGCTTGAAAGGTCTCGAGGCCGCCCGCGGTGCCGCGAGCGGCCGCGCGCCGCGCGCTTCTTCTCGGTGGTTCTGCCCGCGGCTGCCAGCGGCGACGCGAAACCACTCGCGGCACCGCGGGCGGCCGCGCGTATGTAATGTAGAAACTATACTAGTCAAGAGGAGACTAGGCGCGGGGGATCTGGAAGTCGCGCGAGGGCGCCAGCGGCGACGCCAGAAGTCGCTTGCGGACGCTGGCAGCCGCTGCCGGACGCTGCCATACCGGTGTGACTCGGCTCTAAAATAATTACTACAGACCGTTCACTATAACTTCTCCCCTGCCATCATGTCGGCACCATTGCTTGTTAATCTTAGTTTCAATACTAATAGAGTTTAAAATGGCGACAGAACAGTAATACCTTACACAACCTAGATATAGCATAAATTCGAAAAATTTTATTCATTCCTTTCAATTTTACGAATGTATTTGGTTATATGACTTTACAAGTTATTGCGTTTTCGTAAAGATCATTTTCATCTGAAGCAGTAATAAAGATTGATGATTTTAAAGGCGCACTCAGTTCGGATGGTGATCGGTTTTACGAAGTTTGCCGATGCTTCATCTAAGTTGTGTCGTACTGTACTGGAATCTGTCATCAAGTCTTCACGAATCAAAGTTTGGTGCACGGTTTCTACTGCTAAACGACTATCAACACTGCTGACGTTGAAATAAAGTCAAAGATAAAAAAAACCTCATCGCGGTGCGCAGCACTTTGCTTAGTCTGTCCCAGTCCATACACCTAATATGAGATTTGAGTAGAAATTACTATCTGAATAAAAGTTTACCAGTGTTCTAGAAAAAAAAAAAAAAAAATGAATAGAACTTTTGATCTATCATGTTAATTAAAATATTGTTTGCAGGCATTAGCCAAAGAGGACAACATCAGCAACATCGACATTTTGGGTGAGAACCAACACAGTCGTGCTGTGGTGTTCCACGGAGTGCTCTCCAAGGAACAGAAGATGGGCAAGTCGCCCAGGTACGTTAACTTAACGAGGATTTATTCTCTATTTGAATAACTTTTTTGACATAGGTACGCGCTTTTAATGAGCTATAATATCTCCCGCGCCATATGATCTCTGAATCTTCTTTATATAGTATAAAATGAAGTCGCTCCCGCTGTCTGTTCGCTTAGATCTTTTAAACTACTCAACGGGTTTTAGAGTAGAGATAGAGTGATTCACGAGGAAGGTTTATATGGGATTATATATACCGGGCGGGTCGTTAGTAGTGAATAAAACAAGTTACAAGACCTTGTAATTTGGTTTTAGTCTTCTAACTTGTTTTATAAATTTTTTGGAACTTTCGCTTTTAAAGAGTAGTCTCATTGTTTCTAAAATAACAAAAAAAAAAAACGAGTTATTTTACTTCCGCGCAACATGCGATGAGTATTTCACTACCAAGTCAAATAATTTGCCTGCAAAAGGCTGATCAGAAAAAGAAACTTCATTAGACATACGTACGGGAGGAAGTGAAGTTTCTGCATAAATATACAGAGCTGTCTTTTTTGTGTATATTCGTCCATCGTAAATAATTTAGTTACATGATTCTTACAAGTTTTTCGTCTTACAGCTTCTTCAACATGATGGAGTGTGAAATAGTGCAGCTGTACGTGAAGCGTCTATTGATGGTGCACAATGTACCGATGCATGAAATTGGGATCGTCACACCATACATACGACAGGTGAGTTTACATAACATTAGGGCTGTATTTCCTGGATGGGTTGGTAGATGTGTATTGTATAGCACAAGTACAATTCTTATATAACCAGGAGGCGAGCCTATTGCTACTGACCGTCCAAAATCTTGATTTGTGCTACGATCGGATCAGGACTATGACTGAGAATTCCCTAATGAAAAAATCTAAATATTTTATTTCACATTAATCTACATGGACTCTTATGAAAATTCAGAACTTTCCACGGTGCGCGGTTCCAGTTGGTCGGAGAAGAACCGACAAGAAATTCCATTCGTGTTGACACGTCAAGCGTCGCGCGAAGTGGCTCACTCTGTTCTCGACGCTTGGCGTGTCAACACGTCGGGTCCGGGTTCGCAACAAGTCAATCCTCATCCTGAGGATGCTTCGTTTGAGATGAAATACGTGTCGATTTCTTACAGGGTTCTTTATAACTCTTTAAGAACAGTTAAGCGGATTAGGTTACTAAATATTCGTCGTCTATTGTATTTTACAACGTTTAACCTCGCAAGTCATTCAAATGTGCTAACTCCTCCATAATATTCAAATTCTCCGATTATATTCTAGGTGTACCAAATCAAGAAATCCCTTAAAGAAGTAGGCTACGACAAGATAGAAGTGGGCACAGTGGAAGCTTACCAGGGCAAAGAGAAGCGTATCATTATCATATCGACCGTCCGCGCCAACTGCAACCTGTTGGACCATGACGCCAAGTTCCAGCTCGGATTCCTTGTTGATGATAAAGTAAGTTACATTTACTTATTAAACTCTTTATTGTACACCACATGATACAAAAAGGTTATACATTTAAAACTTGTTTACAATGGGCGGTCTTGTAGGCTTTTTATATTTGATGACGTTGAATATTAAACTTTATTGTTAAACGTATAAAGTGCAAAGTGGAAGAAGTGTGATCGAGGACGCCCAAGGATGTTTTATGTATGCATGTGTCAATACAACTTTGCAAGTTATAGTATAGACAACAAAGTTGATTATTCAATGTCATCATGAAATCCTAACGTTTTAAAGTCTGTTTGTAATTCATATGGTGTTCAAGAGTACATATAATAAAAAGTACTCTCTTTATCTATAATTTTTTCTGCGCTCATCTGATTCTGATCAATTCTTCATTATGCCGAGATTGATAAAAAAAAAATCTGCTGTCCCGTATTATTCTTGTTTACCTGACTGCGGCGAATCCAAAAAGGTGGGTTCTGTGTTTGACATGTATGTATGTCCGTCTCTATGTTCCCTTGTAACTACTAAACGGCTGCTCCGATTTTGATGAATGATATGTCGTTAGATTCGTCTTTATTACGCGAGTGTGTATACAAAATCAGAATCAAAATGCCGGGATTTTGGTATCGCAGGCAAATATTTCAGGTTATTGCCTGCGATACCAAAATTCTATAGATTATAATGGTTACTTTTCATTAATGTGTTTTTGCAGTCAGTCTTTTTAGTTCTTTTTTATTTATTTTTATAACCAATGAACATTGTTCTTTTCAGCGCTTCAACGTAGCTATCACCCGCGCCAAAGCCAAATGTATCATCGTAGGCAACCCACTTTGCCTCGAAAAAGACATCAAATGGCGTATGTACATGCAACGCTGCCGCGAACTGGGTACCTACCACGGCTTCGACTCTATGAGTATGGATAACGAGACTTACGGCAAAGAAATAGTTGACAATCTGACGCCCATGCTGCAAGGTAAAAATATGATTTTATTGAAGTACTAACTTTACCTACCCTATCAACCTTCCTACCCTACCTAACTACCTACCTACCTTCCTTCCTTCCTTCCTTCCTACCTACCTACCTACCTACCTACCTACCTACCCTACCTTCCTACCTACCTATCCTACCTACCTATCCTACCTACCTATCCTACCTACTACCTATCCTACCTACCTACCTACCCACCTATCCTACCTACCTACTTAATTTTTTTTTCTTGTTACACAAACAATACCGTATCATACTTCCTACTAATTATTATCAATCATATACATTATTTTATTACAACCAAACTGATTCACATTCGCCACACTAAACGTAAGGTCCAGTTGAAAACCCGCGTCAGGCACTCATTGTATGGCATTTTGCCTATTTGGCGCAGCCGTGAGGCACAATTTTTTTACATTTTGTTTTTCTTTTTTTTGTGTCAGTGTGATTGTGTACTTACGACATACGCCAAATAAATATATTTTCTTTCTTTCTTTCAAGGTATCACGTTTACTGTTGATACAAAAATACATAAGAAGAAGAAGCCATATTCCTCTGCTGTGTCCACGCCCTCTGTTCCTGTGGCTGTCGGATACACTGACTAAAGGAGTCGGAAAATAGTGGATGAGCAGTAGCATTCACATTACAACTACGGGCTATAGCAGACACTACTTTTAGGCTCTATTAGACCACTAAATGCGTTTAGCTCTAAATATAAATATTTGAAACATCCCTCTGGTCATCTTCAAAAGATTGAAACAAAGGCGAATTCCCGTAACAAAAAACGTTCAAATTCAAGTCGCAATCTCATCTCAACAACAATCAATTAAAAAAAAAAAAAAAGTCAGAGGTATTTTTGATAGATTGAGGCTGTGATTAGCATGCGAACGTTCTTTAAAATACGGGAATTCCCCTCAGGACCGTGTTTTAAATAAGTTTAACGATAAACGCGTTTAGAGTTTTGTGGGGCACCGTGCAAGCGGGCCTTAGCATCAGCGATCGGTGATTTGGCGACTACATCACGGTTTGGTGGCTCACGGCTTTCGATTTGGTGATCGCTATTTGTCAGTCTCTGTATCTAGTTTCTGAAAACGCTGATCGCTAAACGAACTGACAGTAATCGCAGTGACTGCTATGGCCCTAAGGTAGAAACTCGATTATCCGGACCTCAGTCATCCAGATTTGCGGATCGGGATCCACAATCAGTCAGATTAAGACATGCGTCAATTTTTATCCCTAACGAAAAAGAGGTGTTTTGGACGCTTCACACGAAACAGCACTCGTTCCAGTCAGTGGGCGATTGACGTTGACTTATCATACATTTTCAACTTAATGCTCAAATTCGGCGGCTGACTATACGTTTTGTGTAAACCGTCTCTAAATGGCATGAGAAGAAACAACTCCAAAAAAACACCTTTTTTTCTATCCGGATTTTCAACTATCCACATGACCTACGACAATAATACGTCTGGTTCAGATAATCGTGATTCTACCGTATTTAATTACTACTGCGAAACCATACAGCATTAGCTTGTATTGAATTTTATGCCAACTGCAATCGCCAATCCGCCTGTCAAGCATGGTGATTATGGCATCTCCCGAGATTTAAATGCATGTAGTGATCATTTTTGTATGTGCTATTAAGGTGTTTTTTTATTCTCTTACATTAGGAGTTTCGATTTGATTGAGACTCTGTGGTGACATTCCACTATGTAGGTATAGGTGTCCAAACGTATGTGTTGTATTTTAGTCCTTACAGCACGTCCGCTGCTACGATATAGGACGCGAACACTATTTGTTCGTATTGCTATATATGTACTGAAGCAATGGTAGCAGGTTGTGCATAGATGTCCCCGCCATCCTGTATTTTGCTACTGCCTTCGGAATACGATTTAAATGTAGTGTGTTTAATGTGGGCGTTTATTCGCACAAATATTGTGTGCGCCACGTTGAACCAAGGTGTTTACACCTTCTGTGGTGTGCTGACGCCGGCTTAGCTTTATTTTTAATATCTTATGTCAAAACACTAACAAAGAAAGTTGAAAGAAAGTTTTTTGTCTGACACCGGAGCTTTATTTCAGCTGGGATACGAAACAGAACGTTTTGAATTCCTACCATACTATATGCATATGGCAACTACACTTAAATTGAAGTTACATTTTTTATCAGAAGATTATAAAATGACTTAGGGCTAAAACTTTTACATAACAGCTATTTACTGTGCCATATACTGATACTAAAGTTGATGAAGCTTATTAGATCTTACCACGAATCTTCGATGCTGAAAGACGAATTTCAAAATGTGTTTCGAACTATTTGAGGTAAAAAAAAACCTGCCCTCAACAAAGCCGTGCAACTCCACTATTAATTTCTTGTAACTTCCAATTCGCGAGCACGTAACTCTTAAGTCATTGTCACAAGGTATAAATTTCAATGATTACCCGCGTTCGTGAAACTTACATTTCTGTTCAACTGTAGCAGCGGACGTGCTAATCAACTATTTCTATGTGACGTCTGATAAATGTGATATTTTTGTAGAGCCTGTTGTTTTACTCTTTGACCATAGAGCAATTAAACAGGAGTTTATTCGTAAGGTAACTGTCTGCCGACCGTATAGGTCACGATGACCATAGTCAATTAAGATTTGAAATCAACAATAAAATTTGTATATGCTTAAGGAGATACTCCCGTGAAATTAAAAAGTTTTAAGACGCTTGAGAAGTACCAGAGATATGAGCTCATTTACATGATAGACGAAGATCTCAAGATCATTTCGCCCAAAAAAAAACTTTAAAAATCCAAATAAAAAACATATTTTTGTAGACATTTTTCTTAGTTATTATTTTTTGGATTTTTTTTATTTCCATTTATTAGTTTATGAGTAAGAACATTCCTATATTTTTATGTAAACGAATTGTGTTTCGTAATTCTGTTTATCTGTAACTTTGGAGGACACGGGTCTTTAACCGACTCCGGTTTATATGCTCTTTAACTATTAAAAATTAATTTTAATATCACTTGATAATATTTAGATCGTAAGTTAATGTGGTAGGAGGCAAGCGCCACACTGTTTTGGCAAAGCCCTTATATTGTATAGTTGTAGCTATAAGATTAACGTTAACGGATCTTAACCAAAGATTCAATTTAAGTATTAGACGGGATGTCATAATTGAATGTTCTTTTATTTTTGTATTAGTCCATAAGTTTTTTTTTTGTAGATGACAAAATGAGATAGCAATATTCTCATCATCTTTTTATTCGCTGACGTGAATATCATAATTGAATGATAAATAAATGTTGATCCTGATGCTGACTCAATTTTATAAGCACTAGGTTTAAGAAAGTTTTATGGATTGTAACATGGTTACAGACACTAGACAGTTGACACATATATGTATGATTAAGTGTAGTATCGAGTTTCGGTGGCTACAGGGATATCCATATTAGGTATACCTATATGAAAGCCAAGATTTTTCCAGATTTTCTCCTGTGAAAGGTGTTATATGTGTGTTTTCTTATTGACATTGTTTTGAGTGATGCAAAATTACTTTTTGATACGTTTTATACAAATTCTATTCATTTGTGTGCCATATTACGTTTGGATATTTTGTTATAAAAGAAATCGATTCTATTTTAGTACAACCATTTCAAGTTTATATTTTGGAGATGCAATTATTGAAATATCTTGGTGCTAAATGTATAAGACTTTGAATAAATTTCAACACGGAATAAAAACCGTAGTAAACAATCCTTTGGTTTAATTTTATACCTCAATTTCTAATAGTATACCTATCCGTTCTTTGATTCGTTTATCTTTTGCCAGTCATTAGAGTAAGAACGTTTCAAGAGTTACTAAATGATTCGTGCAACTCAATCATACTAAAAACAGCAATGACAATGAATGATCATTGATCATGTTGTAACATAATTTTCCCATATTATCTTCTCTTGGTTGTGTAAATGTATGCAGTTTAGCTCTACTTTATCGGTTAATGTTCTATTCCACCTTAAAACCCTGTTTTGAAACCTGTTTTTATATCTATCTTATTCGAAGGATTCGCGCAGGAACTCTAACCGTTACCTTTACCTATCTGATAAACTGATCCAAGCACCTATTCTCAATCATTATACAAGGTGTCCAGAAAGGGTATCGGGTATTTGTAAGTTCAATGAAACAAAAATTATTTGTATCCAATAAAAAAGTTTATTGTTTATTATTAGCATATGAATTGGAGAATTATTTGGAAAAGATGATGTTATCCAAATGATGACCGTTATGTTGCTGGCACTCTTCTAAACGGAAACGAAGATTGGCGATAACACGTTGACACATAGCTATTGATATTGCTGCCATTTCTGACCTGATGTTTTGCTTTAACTGGGTTAGATTCGTCGGATTGTTTTGATAAACCTTACTTTTAAGGTATCCCCATGCAAAATAATCAAGTGGGCTAAGGTCGGGGCTTCTGGGAGGCCAGTTGATGTTACCCCTTCGCGAAATGACTTTATTAGGGAATAATTCGTTAACAACTTCCATTGAGTCATTTGAGGTATGGCAAGTGGCCCCATCTTGCTGGAACCACGTTCTTGAGTTGAAACCTGCAAACTCCTGCAACTCTGGGACCAAAAAATTTCGCAACATATCGCAATAACGGTCACTATTCACATTAATTGCTCGGCCTCGTTGATCTTCATGAAAATAAGGACCAATTATGCCTTTAGCAGACATAGCGGCCCAAACAACGACCTTTGGGCTATGCAGGGGTCGTTCATGCTTTCGTCTCGGATTCCCCACTGCCCAGTACCGACAATTCTGCTTATTAACATGACCATTCAGGTGAAAATTTGCTTCGTCACTGAACAGTATGTTGTTAAAGTTGTTAAATCGCTGCAGCATTTCGTTCGCAAAATTCAGTCGATTAGCATAGTCCGTATCCTTCAATTCTTGAACCAATTGAATTTTATAGGCTTTTAGATGTAAGTCTTTCTTTAAAATCGAATGTAAAGACGATTTTTTTATGTTCAACGCTTGGCTTCGCTTTCGGATGGATAAAGACGGATTTAACTGTCGCACCTGTATTCTCGAACATCCTGATCCATTTCCTAATGCTATCGTCACTTGGCGCGTGGCGTGTACGATATTCCGCACGATAGAGACGTTGAGCAGTCACTATTGAATCACCATTACGATAATACGCTCGTACGCAAAATGCGCGATGCGTCCCCGAGTACTGTTCCATCGTGACTAAAACTCCACAAAATGGCGGACGCCACGAACCCCTCCCCGCACCCTTTAGACGCCCCGTTTCGAATATGGCGCGAAAACAAATACCCGATACCCTTTCTGGACACCTTGTATTTGAAATCTTTGTAAAATATTGGGGTTTTGATAAAATGATAATTTTATGACGAAAATAGATAAATTAAACGTCGCTGTTAGCGTGGCGTGTCACGGCTGTCAATGTCATGTGCACGAAATCATAACCTGTCACTGTCACTGACCGACAGACTGTCAGTAAATTATGTCATCGTAGAAGAGAGGTTGTCTGGCTTTCGTAAAATAATTAATTTCAATAAATGCCTATTTACGTGCAAAATTAATTAACAGATTACATTCCATTGAAGTTGTATGATACATACCCCTAAACTCTGTTTTTCACTGCATAACCCTAAAGGAAGTACAGAAATGTGTTGAAGTTTGTGATATTTGTTGAAAAAACTGTGAAAATGAGTGCGCAAGCGGAATTTGTTGATATTTTAGAGCCAAGGAGGACACAGTCAGGGATCTTCAGTTTTATGACTCGGAACTGGTATCCCCAACGAACTCTGACACTGGACAAATATTGTTCACCACAAGAACTCAAAGATATTGTCGCAAATTCAGTTTATTTGGACGCTATTATCGAAGCAGTAAGTATTTTAAATGAATTCCCATTTTTATATGTTTAACTATTAGTGTATGATCTGAATTATAGTGTAACATGTTAAAAAAAAAAAACAAAACACCAGCCTGTAAATAAGGTCTTTACAAGGCTAGAGCAGAATATTTCTCGGCCAGAGAAGGTATTCCTTACTCTGCCTTCTAACCTTCTTTTTAACTTCTTACCTTCTAAATTCTAGTCACTCACATGTTTTCTTAACTTAACTTTACTTTTTCTTTGCATAGAGTAGACTGTACATTAACTGTTTCAGTTATAATATTACAAAACTGATTTATTCTAATTAGGATCAAATAGACATAGAGAGGATAGAAATTCCTCGCTTTTTGAACATCAAATGTTACAAAAGACCACCTGTTAAATGTGCACCGTTCTCCATCTTTAGTTTAATACATCTCAAAGTAATAATGAGACTTCAGCGACTAACTCTTTAAATTACTCCCTCAGGAATGCTCAAGAAGTGGTGTAAGCAAAGAAAAGTTGCACCAGGAAGTGCACAGCTATTTGGAGGAAATGGGCCTCGACAAGAAGCTTCACGTCATCAGGTGGATGGGAGTCGTCTTCCTGAAGATATCCTTCATGATGAAGATTAAAATGTTTGTCAATGAAGCGGCCGCATTTGAAGTAAGAGTTTAATTTAAAAATAATTATTTCACTTGACTATTTGGGTATTCATAGTGTAGATGTATTATTTTAACTATTTGCCTATTTAACATTATTAATATTGTTTTGTTTTTCTCAAGAAAAATTAATAATATGTATATCAGTACATTAACTATCCATTCTAAAAATATTTTGAGGCCTAAAAGGCACTAACACGATAAGAAAAAAATATTGTTGAATTTTAAATGTAAGAGACTGTGATCATACCCCAACAAGCCTTATTGTTTTTCATTTTGTCAACCCTAACCGTGTTTAATTATTTTTGTAGCTCAAGTCAATAATGGGCAAGAATCCAGTACTGTTCCTGCCCACACACAGAAGCTATGCAGATTTCTGCCTTATGACCTATCTGTGCTATCATTTTGACATTGACTTCCCAGCTGTGGCTGCTGGCATGGGTATGTGTGTATGCTTTTATTGATTGGTAATTTTTGCTAACGCCAAGGCTTGTGGTAACTGCGGTCATAAAACATGCAAGCAGAAAGATAATAGTGATTGTTGTGTTGTCTCGCTCCCACATTTGATGACCCCGCCTTTCATGTATGTAATAATTTAATATACCTGAACATTATATTTATACCAAAGATTTAAATTGTTAGAATTGCTCACTCCGTACTAAGTCGCGCGCACAAGTGTCTATACTGAAAAGGGTGAGCTCATAAAATAATGGCATTTCCATGATAATCAAGTCAAGTCTCTGCTAAAATGTGTGTGTCAGAGGTGTCAAAACGAAAAAGAAACGCAACTAACTTTTGACGCGGCATGGCGAATCTACAATTGCAATGTTTGATTTATAATACTATTTTGGTAATAGAAAATTACCAATGTTTTGCCTAGAAGTTTGTTCTGCACTTGCGTGTATTTTATGAATACAAATAGTAGTTAATATAAATACAGTAGTAAGATACATATTTTGAGACTGGTTTAACAATATAAATTAAATCTTAAATAAAATAAAAAATATGACAACTGTTGTTATAAAGTTAAATCAAGTTGTTGTTTATGACTGTGAGAACTGTGTTAAAATCTAAACATATAAACATCTAAAAATAACATAAGTACTAAGTAAATGGTTTTGCCTTTATAATAAGTTGAGAACTCACAATATGTGCCCTGTGTGCCTTCCCAAGTTTTGAGTTTCCCACATACATATACCGGCTGAAATTTTTTACCGTCTCGAAAATAATATGGTGTGTTGTGTAAGTGGAACAGAAGCCATACCCGAGAATATTTGCTTAGTAGCATTGACCATGCGGGCGGGCGGGGATGCGCGAGTGGCTTGTGCGCCTGCGAAAGGATATGAAAGAGGCTGACGGCAAGTGCGGCGACTACCTATCGGCCGCTAAGGAAAGCTACGAATTCATTGATAAAGTCCGCGCATTTAGTAGGGTGCATATGATATTAATTTCGATATTTTTAATAGTTAAAAAAAAAACAAAATAAAAAACTGCCATAGGCTTCTACTCCGTTCACCTATTATACCCATTTTTTTCGAGACGGTAAAAAAATCATGCGGTATTATAACTACCTTGCAATACCCTGCATTGTAGGTGATCTTTTTAAAAAGACAAAAGAAGAAGCTCAATATTTTATTTATAATTAACTAACTTTCATGGCACGCGCGGTCTTATGAGGAAACTCGGTCACGTGGTCGTTGGCGTATAATATATTATTTTTTGTTTTTGGCGTAATTATTATTATTTTTCTAAAATTAATTTAAAATGTAAATGCAGTGGTAAATATACATTATATCGTAAAAAAATATGTGAACTAGTATGCAATGAACGCCAACGACCACATGACCGTGTTTCCTCTTAAATCTAGCTAAACAAAAAAAGTGTATAATATTCAAAACACTACAATTCGACATAAATGCGTTTCCTCTTAAAACTTGGGGGCGAGACGGACCCCATTGCCGCCAAGTTGCCGTATTCAATATATTATCATATGAAGCCATTTTCCCTCCTCGATTTGCTCTCCACTTATCTTTAAGCTAAAATACGGTTTTCTAGATTTCTACTCTATGGCGGTCATAGGACGTCGCATGAGAGAGACTTGCGCATTCTACATACGTCGCACTCTGGCTGGGGACCCGTTGTACGCAGCCACTTTAAAGCAGTACGTACGCACCGTGGTGGGGAGGCACTGCGCTCCTATCGAGTTCTTCCTTGAAGGCACAAGGAGTAGAAGCAATAAAAGTATGCCTCCGAAATATGGTAAGTTCAGCTAAGTAAAGCACTATAGTTTGACCGAGACCGCTGTACTGTGCTTTAGGTATGTGCGTGTGCGCGGCCAGACGGGGGGCAGTGCAGGCCGCTCATTCGTCAACGCTTACGGCGTCCGGCCGCTCATTCGTCAACGCTATCCGCCGCCTCGCCGCGCATTCCTACAGCGCGGCACAGCGGTGTCGGTCAAACTATAGAACATAGATTAAGTATGAATAATGTTGCGCAGCACTAGGAATTCTGTATCCTAAACATTTTTATGTCCCTGAAAATATTAGTCCCGACACGGAATTTGAACTCGAGACCCATCCTGAAAAAGTGCTAGAACTTTTTGCTTAACTAGACATAAAATGTTCTCTATATTTTTATTTATTATCACGAATATTAATATCCAAGAATGCAGGGAAAGAAAGAAGTAAGCTAGTAAATTTGTTTAAATAGTAATATAGTACATAACATATCATCACGCCTGTTTCCCCGTGGGATTAATCAGAGGCATACTTATAGCATTGAGGTTCAATGTAAACTAGAGCAAACACCGCGAACAAAATGTTTGCGCAAACATTTTGTTCTTACAACATGATACTGACCTGCAAATTGCAAAAAACGTAACAAAATTTGAATATAGCGGGCTACCTTGACGCTTCCGCCTTAAGAGGGCCCTTCCCGGTCCGTCTATCGTCAACGCGAGCATGGTCGAAAAGCTAGTTGTTTCATCGAGCGCAAGTGAGAACTGCTAACAAACAAGCGAGAACGCGATAACATTGTACGAAAAATAGTGTGTAAAAAGTTATATCAGGAAATACGTGTTTTTGAGTAAGCCTTAGAAATTTGTGAAAAAAATGTTTGATATTTAGAATTTCCATTACATATGCGAGGTTTCTATGCAGACGTATTCTTTATTTTTACCAATTATGAGTATATTATGACCGGCCAAAGTTCGGGTAAAATTTGTGCAAAAAAGCAGATTTTTGGAGGCTTATACTGAATTTGTTTCTCAATTTTTTTATTTTTTGCTTTCATAGAAACCTAGATATAATGCACAAGATACATATTAGTTTAATTTCAAAGAAAGATGTGTTACAACGCCATAATCACGTACGAGCGTTTGTATGAAAAGTATGACCGGTTGGCCCCCCTTAAGGTTGAAACATCTAACTACCACATAGACAAATAGATCCTGTCGTTTTATGACGTACAAGTGCCATTCAACCTTAGGGTGGTTAATCAGGTCGACTATACATGGCAGAAACGAACCCACGACCTTTGCCTAAGGAAAATAATAAAACCAACATCATTCTAGTTTTCAATGCAAAGCATTATGTACACAATATACAGTTTTCAAAGCTTTTGACATCGTTTCTTAGTACCTTTACAATATAGGGATGCAAGAAGTGCCAAAAAGCATCGATATTTATCGTATCGATATTTTAAAAAAAAAATTGATATCAATTTCGATATATCGAAAAAATCACCGATATATCGATACATCGGTGAAATTTTCTAACAAATATTTTTACTTTATGAAATTCTATTGTGTTTGTTTTTTTTTTTAATCATATAAATATCAAATCAGATATAAATATCAAACTACAAACTTCATTTCTGATGTAAAATCTTAAATTAATTAAAACAATGATAAAAAAATAAGACTACTTTTTTTATGGCTCTGAATTCCAGGGGTTTTAGTCAGTGGCGACAACGGTATTGCTATTGGAAATATATAGTATTTGATAAATTTTCGATACTTGATTGATTACAACGATTGTATCGAAGTTATAGATACGACCAAAAATATCGATGTGTCGATACATCGACATTTTTTCTACAAGACTAACACAATATCATATTATTTGTTCTGGTAAAATAGTTAATGTAATATAACTGCTGTTTATCCAAGCAACATAATGAAGTGTTTGCAATCTTGAAACAAATGGAAATAAGTAGACAAACGTGCGATGTATTTGCACTGTCGATCTTGTATCTGAAGACCGAATTGGCGTGACGTAATTAGGTAAGTATTAGATACTTGTAAAGAAATTTTCGGGAATATGGTTAAGAAATTGCCGGGAAAAGTTAAATTCTGTGATTCCCGACAGCGAATAGGTCGGCCTCGTTATTTACTTTCTTAAAACATAGACTAGCAACAATAGGGATGATGACTAAAAATTTTTTTTAGTCCCTCTTTGAGATTATAAAAAAATACTGTACACGTATTTTTTCTTTTATTACGTAATCTAAAGATTACGGCGACACATTGAGGTAAAATGTGCCATGACGTCACAAGTATGTAGATTTTATACGTACTAGTGACGTAGCGACCCCCACTCCCCAACTTAAAATGCGTTTTATCTAAGTTTTTTTTTATTATTATATAATTATTATTTATTTATTTGTCAGAAAACAATGATGCATAATGGTTAGTAACCATTGAAACTTATAAACTATGTTAGTAGGCACAAAAATCACAAAATAAATATTACAAAATTAAATAGGCATTTGAAAATTTAAATTGGATTCACGATTTAAAATAAAATTATAACATTAGTCTTTACGTGAACCATACAGCAATGGTTCACGTACTGACAGTCAAAACGTTCAGAAAACGCGCTCAGGATACTGTTGCGGCTGCCCCGCATCCTACGCACCAGGGATGTGCACCGTTTGCGCATGATTGTGTGGAAACAATCCACACGAGCTTCGGCAAACATCCCCGACGTGCTACAGAAGCGAGGCAGCCTCAAGAGCACCCTGAACGCATTGTTATACTGGACACGTAGGGCTCCGTACTGTTTCTGCGTGTAATCCAACCACAGACTGTCAGTATAAAAGGACGTACAGAATGCCCTAAACAGGGCTATTTTGACGTCCCTCGAGCACCGAGCAAATCTGCGGGCGATCATATTTGCACGAACAGACAGCGCCCTACGTTCCCCTTCGATGTCTGCATCATCTTTCAGGTCAGAGGTTAATAAATGTCCAAGATATTTAAACATGTCAACTCTTTTAAGTGAAATTGAATTGAATTATGATATAGCAAAAAATACGTTTCTAATATTTTTTTATTATCTGACTGATGGACTAATTAGAATTTCATTTTTTTTACCCCGGCATCATCCCTATTGAACAACCCAATATGATCATAATTCTGTCATAAATTCGCGCCAGTTAAAATTTACTACATTTACGCGCTGTATAAAAATACTTTATGTTCTACAAATAAATATTTTATTACTTATTCAACGACATCGTAGTAAAATATTATTACTTTGCTCGATTGGGATAAAATTATGTTCTTTTTCTACATAACATCACCCTGTAACTATAGTACACCCATATTTCGCCAGTCTAATCTTACAGATTGAAACCCAGTATATTGTCGACAGGTATGTTATCCATGACCCTGGTCCCGCTGTTCGCTCACGAGGTCTCCGATATCACGATAGTTCCTGTGAACATCAGCTACGACAGATTGATGGAGCATTCCCTCTTCGCCTATGAGCATCTTGGCGTGCCCAAACCTAAGGAGTCTACTGGGGTGAGTACATTTATGTTGTCAGTCAATGACCAAAAATTTGATGCAAATAACAACAATGCCAAATTGATCAATTATGAGCAGAACAGGCATTATTTAATATGGTGCGGGCCATGTGCGTGCATATTTCAGTAGAAGCCCTACATAAGCTTCCATTCTTTCAAGGTGTAGGGTATTCTCGACGGTTGCGCCACGGGAGGAATCCGTCTTTTAAGAACTTTTTGTTTTGTTTTTGTTTTT
Source organism: Agrochola lota (assembly GCA_947364205.1). Taxonomy (NCBI): domain Eukaryota; kingdom Metazoa; phylum Arthropoda; class Insecta; order Lepidoptera; family Noctuidae; genus Agrochola; species Agrochola lota. The sequence continues at coordinate 8,300,768 of OX376235.1, read as the reverse complement.
TTTGGATGGGAAATTATCAAAAAACTTCTCCCGCTCTGGGCGGAGCGGGAGGGCGTGTCAGAGTCTTACTGACTAACATCCACCCGTGTTCCTTCATTTGCCTGTATGTTGCCAGGGGCCACGGCATCCCTTTCGGACTTTCCCGCGACTCAGGCAGGCATCGGTCCTTTTAAGGACCAATAATAAAGAAGTAGTGCAGAATCGTGCGTGAATAATGCAAAAAATAGGATAACAAAAGTTCAACGAAAAAACAACCGTTGACTAAATTAGTGCTCACATGTACCTACAATTTATAACAGTAAGCTATCGTGAAAAATATGTTACAGGATAAGTATGCCATAAAAAAACTACATTAATGTTCATAATAAATAGCTAAACAAACAATGTAGCAAAAGATTAAAATAAATTGTTGCGACATTACAAATTATAATGTCAAACGGAAGGCAAAAGTTGAAAGTAACAAAGTTTCGTAGTTCGTTCGGATTATCCTCAATGTCTAAGTTATTATAATAACTTTGTTTTATAATATTTAATTTATGAAGCCATTAGGTATGTCATCATCAATAATGTATTTTTGAGAAAATTTGAACTACATCTATACTAATCCATACAAATATTGCAAAGAGGTAAAATTTGTTTTTAAGGTTGTATGTAGAGTGTACTCTCCGGAACAACCAGTCGGATTTGAAAAAAATCTTTTTGTATTGGACAGTCCAATTTTTGAGGAAAGTTATAGGCTCGCGGACGAAGTCGCGGGTAGAAGCTAGTTATTTATGAACCCAGTTCTGAATGTCAGTTTCAGGGTTCAATGACTCTATGAATCTTCTTCTCCCACGACAGTGTATAAAATTTTGTTGTCCTGAAACTTCGCAAAATTCACGGCGTCGTCGATAGCAGCGCAGAGGTCGCTATAGCTGCATTTTTTAGGGCAGGATAGGAAGTGGAACATAGTTTGCGCCACAGATCTAAATCCACACCCTGCTGCCGTACCGTTGAGATAGCCCCAGTTTGCGAGGTTGTATTTGCATCTTCCCATTCGGTTCAGAGACTTCCAAGTGGGCTACGGAACGATACCACTGTAAAGAATTATAAATTAATTTTAGACTAAAATCACAGGAAGGTGACCCATATTTTTAGCCAATACTTCTGATGTCCTAACAATAAAAATAGAAACTATTCATAAGCCTAGTACTGTGTTTAGAACTAAACGTTTTAACTTTGAATAATAACTACAAGATTTGCCAATGCTAAAACCTGTCAAACCAGTTAATTTTAAGAGGCACGCGTTGAGAGATTCGTCGATAATTTTGTAGTAAATAAAGAGGTCAATGTTGTATATTTCGCAAACTCGTCACAAGGCCGTTTCACACATGTTATTAATCAACTGATAATGTTACACTGACCTTTATGTTAATGCAAAATATAGTAGTAGCAGAGCAATGTACGAGATAAACTGATTCCACGCCTTTATATCTATGACGTATTTTTATCTTTATACCGTGTTGAATTTTACTAATGCCCATAGATAAATAACACACGTCATCTCCACTATTCCAATGCCTGCTCTGGGATGCATATCCGGTACGGCTCGCAAATCCTTCCTTATCCTAAGGGCACGTCTTCCTTACCATTACCGCGCGCCACCCGGTCTACTGCTTGATATGCTACGGCCTTTTTAGTACCATGAAAAATGAGGCTTCATGGGCTAGTGCATTCGATTTATCGAGTCTGGTTAAACCACGCTGGGATCGGTGCATTATATTCATTAATTCATATACCATGTTGAATTTTACTAGAAATAAATCTGGGATATGTCTCTCAGTCGAAATCATCGCAATTTTCTAAAGAATGATGTCAAAGGAATGTACAGAAATTTTCTTTTAGACAATAATAACAACCCGCCCTTGTCCCGCGTGGTAGATTACGGCCCATTCCCTCTCACAGAGAGGAGGCCTGTGACCTAGCAGTGGGAACATTGTAGGTTGATTAGAAGGAACAATAGCGATATAATGGTGAACTGTGATTATCAAAATCTTTAACCAGCATAATCTTTTTGCCAACATGGATCTACCGTTTACTGTAGCAATATATTACCCTCAACTCACTTCCACGGCAGTGACTGCTCACTGCCGTAGTCATTGCCGGAAGTAGGCAGGATTAGAATGTAAACACGATACTTCTCTTGATCCTGCTACGGGTTGCGTTTTATTTTGCCGCTCTGAAGTAGGCTACAAATGACTGCGCATTAGTCAATCTTCCTTATAAAACAGTGACGCTCATGCCATTGCGCATGCGCAACCTAACTTCAGAGTGGCAAAGTTATTTGACGCGAACTGTACGGCAGTATTTAGGGAATTATTACCGGCAGCGCGTGGAGCAGTGGCAGGGGCTGAATGTAAATGACGCATTAGATCTGCTGACTACGTTACACTCACTGAATTGGCCCGACAAGACGGGCCCGCTGCGTACATGTAGCTTCATACCAAGAGAAATGCCAGATGGAAAAACCCGATAACACTTTGCCTGACTCGGGAATCGAACCCAAGACGTCATGCTCAGCAGTAGCGCTTGCAACTACACCGACGAAGGAGCTCTGGCTCGAATCTTCATTATAATATTTTTTACTATATCAGTCGAAAGATGTCGAAGCCGCGCGTTCTCTTCTGTCGGTGACAGTCGTTACGGGTATTTAGAAGCCCAAAGGTCTTACAACAAGTCTTACCAAGGGATATCGTGTTACCCAGTAACTGGGTTGTAATACTGGTATTCAGCGGCATCCGGTTAGGTTGAAGCTAACTCCAAAATAGTTGGGAAACGGCAAGGCAAATAGATTTTTTCAGTCGAAAGACGTCCTCTGCTGGACATAGGACACCCAAGATACAGGATTTTTCTAGTTTGAGGGGCAGGGTTGGGGGGCTTTTGACCTCATTACCTACCTTTTGTAAAACACCATTCTGAATAATAATTACTTATTGCCAATGTTTGTTTTTTTGTGAATAAAAATATTTATTTATTTATAGTCTCCTCGAAGGGAAATAGAGACTCCGCAATATAAATATTTTCGTAGGTATACCACCCAATCACGTCGCACAGCATTGACCTTCGAAAACTATGTATAACAAATCGCAATTTAACAGACGGTTAACGTATTTACTATCTACTTACTAAACAAGTTGTGTGAGCGTGAACTTGCTTCAAGTTACATCATTAATTGTTCCGGTCGTGGTTGCGTATAGACAGACCTAACTAGTAATAAACTAGGACAGAGGTAAAACGTGGAGTGATTAGCAGCCATCAACTGTGAAATACATAACATATTGCGGTACTCTGGCATAGCATAATTATCCTATAAAATATTCCCACTTCTGGGACATGGGCCTCCTCCCAGTGACAGGAAGTGGGTCGTAATCCACCACGCTCTTAAATATTTTGGTTCTAGGACATGCCGGTTTCCTCATGAAGTTTTCCTTCACAGTTTTAAGAGCATAGCCTCGGGTATAATCGAATATATTTCAGTTTACAGGCCCAAAAGCCATGTCGACCGCAAAGCAAATTCAAAAGTAATTTATTCAAACTAGGCTGAGAATCAGCACTTTTTGAATGGCAAAAACACATAAGACAGTCCCGCAAAACGCCCGCCCTTCACGAATACTTCCTAGTGCTTTAGCTAGTAAGAAGTGGTGTAACAAAATCCCCAGCAGCACAGCTGTCTGTTCAGTTAGAAGAACTTGATTCTATACAATGGCATGCAAAGTAATCAACATTACGAAACACAAAACATTAAATTATTTGCCCATTAGCACACGCCAATATCATTACCCTGTATAGCTATTCACAACCATTCGACACGCTGCCGAATCGGAATTGTAAGGTTTAGGTTCGTTTAGATCGGTGGTTAGTAAACTCATTAGTCAATAGAGCCCAATAATCAATACTATAACGACTAAGATTTCTCAAGAGAACCAATCCTTTCTGTGTCCAAACTGTCGCAATTCACTTTTCTTAGTCCATAAAACTCCCATCCTTTTTCACTCAACAACGCTTCGTAAAATTAACTTGCTAAGAAGTAGGATGCCTTTATCATCACATAAGGTATTTCGCATTATAACTTAAGTGCTATTATAAAATATACATTTAATGTTTAATAAAAAAACCAGCGGTAATGTTATATAGAACCATTAAGTAGTCCCCCTTAAACACACTTTAATATCGTATTCGGCCGCGTATTGAATGGTTATGAATGGCACTGCAGAAAAGCATGGCACAAGTGGAAGGAGTCCTATACGCAGCAGTGGGTGTAACAAGGCTGTCTATAATGATATTGATGAAGGAATACTAATCTTGAACTTTATTGATTACGTGATACTTTACAAAATAATAATATCGTTATTCGCACCTTGACCTGAGTTTAGTTACCGATAGCGAGTATAAAATAGAGTTTTTCACACTCATGCTAAGTGCTCCACACATGATTGTTTTATCTTTTAGATATTAGCCTAATTACCACCAGTGTCACATATTTTATGTAACCGCCGTAACAACAAACAGTCGTACGATATTTGTAATGATATCTAATTCTATGTATGTTTTTGTGATGTATGAACGTAAACGAAGCGAAAGAAGTACCAATGGGCGTACCCAACTTTTGGCCCGGGGGGAGGGGTTGGGGAAACAGGAAATTCTTCACACGGGTCCCCGTAAATGTATAGTGTGTAAGGGAAACACCCGCAGGAGATCCTACTTTAAAGGTAGTAAAATAAATAAACTGTGTTTACTTGTTTTTTTTTTTTCGTTTCGGAATTTGTCAAATAACTTCTCCCGCTCTAGCCGGAGCGGGAGGGCGTGTCAGACTTTTACTGACTAATATCCACCCGTGTTCCTTCCGTTGCCTGTGTGCCGGGGCAATATCCCTTTCAGAAAAACTCGCAACCCCGGCAGGCATTGGCCCTTACGGACCCCGTCAGTTGGTGCTGACATCTCTTTGAGGCGCGCGTACCCATTGCTCACCGTCCGCAAGCCCGCGCTTATACGGTGGCCGGAAATAGGCTAGCGGTGTGTTTGCTTGCTGCGTTCGCGTATTTTGCATGATATAACATAAACGGCCACGCAGAACGTTTTATTTTTTAATAATGCATAATATATTGTAATTTGTAAGTCGTAACGTGACTAACATAACTTTTATCGACTAAAGTAGGTACTTAGGCATACAACATCCAGGGGGGGCAGCTGCCCTCCCTGCCCCCCCTGGTTACGCCCATGGGGGGAGTATGTAAGGATCGTAGCAGGTGGAGTTCTGTAGTTTCTGTCTACCTCCATGAGAAGAAGGCGTGATTTTATGTACGAGTATGTGTATATTTATGTATCAATTTCTGTATGCAACTACGCATCAAAGACCTCAGGTCACACAAAATCCTGACGTCACACAAATCCTGCATCGCGCAATTGGAGTTGACCGCGCGAACACCTCTACAACTCCCCCGACATCAATCGTTGGACAGTTGCCCGCCATACACGTTACCCGTCTGGTCGGAGGATCCTCCCTTTTCTATAGGTAGAGGATGAGTGAACTTTACACCCTGTTCCTCATACCTTTAAAATATTTATGTTACTTACTAAGTACATTTTATTTAACTTTTATCAGTGGATATCTTTAAATTTCCGGACTTTAAGAACGGGACCATTATAAAATCACTTTTTTGTCTGTCTGTCACAGAGATTTTTCTCGAAACAACAGTTAATCTATGCAACGTAGGAATTTTAATTTTGGCATAAGGTGTAGGTCTCGCTGACGCGCACGCGCCAGTCAGAGACCAAATATTTTTTTTAGATCTATTTGGCGACTTAGTTTGATCATAGGAAATAACATTATCGTATTTGGTATCATTTAAACGAGCTTTTTATAAATAACGGCTAGTAAGGACCCTCGGTAAGAGTGTCTAGAATTTTCCAATACCTTTTATAAAGTTTCATATTGTGACAGGAAGCAACAAAATGCGATCTAAAGAAAAGCGGCCACATTCCTCTAGGTCGTATTTTATTGCTTCCTGTCTCAATATGAAACTTTATAAAAGGTATTAGAAAATTCTAGACACACTTATGTAATTTTGACGTTCAAAAAGCGCTGATTCGCAGCCTAGTTTAAACAAAAATTACTTTCGATTTTGATAGCTGGTAAAAAAAAAATAACTATGTATTTCATGAACCGTTCCGTCAATTCTAGTGTACATATCACGGGCTATTGAATACATACAAATCGAAGCGATATAAATATTTATGTCACAAGGTTAAGGAACTAAATTAGCATATAAATAATAGAATAAAAAAGTACTTATAGCTTCTATTATTTTGCAGTTTCCATTTTCAGCCGAGCAGAGCTCGGTCGACCAGGAACTAATACAGGGTGGCAGGGACATCGACGCGAAAACTGTTACCATGGATTCAGTACATGATTCTGAACCCCTCTGCGTTGAAATTTTTCGTCCATGGTAACAGTTTTCGCGTCGATGTCCGTGCCACCCATTTTTTTTGAGGTTGTGAAATTATCAAATAACTTCTCCCGCTCCGCCCGGGTGGAGCGGGAGTTATTTCATAAGACCCCGTCAGTTGTGCTGACAGCTCTTTGAGGCGCGCGTGGAACACAACGCGCCGTCGACCTGGACCTGGTCCTTGTCGGACGGCGAGCTACCCATTGCTCACCGTCCGGAAGCCCGCACCTACGGTGGCCGGGAATTGGCCTGCAATTCCCGACGCCCAGGGTGTCTCCTGCGGCGGCTATGGGCGTGAGGGCGCGACATTTGCCTCTCTCTCACGCGCTCCGTCTCCTCCTTCGCGAGCATTATTGCTTCGCAGAAGCAGGTGCCCGCTTCCCACGCCCTCTCGCTCCGTACCATGGCCTGGACCAGGGCCGGACGCGAGAGATCACTGCCGCCGATCGCCTCCACAAGGACACGGGGGTGCCACCCTGTATATTAAATGAATAAAGTCACACATATTTAATGTCTGGACTTTAAAATAGACTTTGACCCCTGAGGTGGTTTACCATTTCTTCTCAGGGATAGTCAGATAGGAAATGTCGACTCGAGAAGTGATTCCGATATCCTATGTACAGAATAGACAATTTTATGTTATTTGGTTTATTGACGAATAGGCTCAGGCCGCGAAGCGATTGTCGCGTGGAAATGTCACTGTTTGTACCGTGAACCTGAACGCGTAGTCGCCCCGACACAGGGCCAATAGGTATGTTGACTAGAAAAAAAAAACTATTTAGTCCGTCAGTCATATAATAAAAAAATATTACACATGTTTTTTTTTGTTTTATCAAATTAACAAAGAATGGCTTAGATAAAACGCATTAAAGGCCCAGCGGGGGCTCGCTACGTCACAAGTCAGTATACAATCTACCAGCCAGTGACGCTACATTTTAACGCATTGCCTACTCAATGTATTGCCGTAATGTTTTGAATACGTAAAAAAAGAAAAAATAAGTGTCCAATATTTTTTTTATAATCTACCAGACGGACAGAAAATACTTTTTTGTCAACATCCCTATTGTGACAGGGCGCGCCTTCCAGTTTTCCGAACAAAAGTCACACATGCGATGATCGCTTTTAAATAGAACGCAGGGTTATACAAAACCGACGGGGTCGAAAGACCGATGCCTGCTGGGGTTGCGGGTTTGTCCGAAAGGGATATCGCGGCCCCGGCACACAGGCAACGGGAGGAACACGGGTGGGTTTTAGTCAGTAAAAGTCTGACACACCCTCTCGCTCTGCCCAGAGCGGGAGAAGTCATTTGACGATATCGCATCCTGAAAAAAAAAAAAAAGGGTTATACAAAACAGTTGGCCTACCAACATAATTATGTAATAATAAGATACCTAATTGCGATTATAAATAACAACCTTTGCACACGTTAATTAATTTATCTAACAGATATGTAAATTATCTAATATCTACGCATGTGCTAGGGATAAATCTCAGGTTGTAATCTAACAAAAATTTTACGTGTTAACCGATTGTATCAATATTTTTCTTCAACGCTCGTCATTGTCTGTTTAAGCATCGTCAATATTTGACAAGCAAAGGTCATTCTTTGGTTGTAACAAGTCAAAAATGTCATGACGGAATATATTCACACTCAATGAAATAATAATTGTTATTCATAGAAACATCCATTATTGTCTACCGTCTCATAAGAATTCGCTTCAGTTACTCGTACTATTGTGTCGATAAACTTCTATTAGTACCTACATACCTAATACTGACACATTCCTACTTTTCATAACCTTAAGAGGCTGACAAGAGCTAAACTCGGACTAATGTACAAAAGAAAGAGAAGCGCGAGACAACGCTTGTAATTTATCGCAAAATATGAAGCAATTATCTAATTACTCAAAAATGAGTTATCGAAAATAAAAACAACCAAGTTCAGCATTCACATAAGACGTTTTTGTTATTAGTTTAATACGTTGTTATTTACTACAGATAATTTTAATTGGAACTCAAGGTAGAAGGTTCTTGCTGGGGTTGCGGGTTTGTCCGAAAGGGATATCGCGGCCCCGGCCTGTGTGCCGGGGCCGCGATATCCCTTTCAGACAAACCCGCAACCCCAGCAGGCATTGGTCTTTCGACCCCGTCGGTTGGTGCTGACATCTCTTTGAGGCGCGCAACGGAAGGAACACGGGTGGGTTTTAGTCAGTAAAAGTCTGACACACCCTTTCGCTCTGCCCAGAGCGAGAGAAGGCATCAAAAAAAAAAAAAGGTAGAAGGTTAGTCACCGTTTTATATCGAGATATTTTTTTCAAAACGTGTTTTGGTCACAGCCAAGTTCTAAGAAATATGTTCAAGAATAACATATATTTTTTTCCGCTACCACAAACTATACAACATGTAAAAAAAAAAACTTATCCGATCCGTGAGGGTGTTGTTAGGTATCGTACTGTGAGTCTATTTATGTGGGAATATACAAAATAAAAACGTCAATTTTTTTTGTCAATGGGGGTATTTTACGTATTTATTACATGTGGTGCAGGCGGCTATCGTTTAGCGGGTGTCTACAAGTCATAACATGATCCCTGTTGAAAATATGCTGACTTTTAATGGATTTGGCGTAATTTTGGTACTAAAAGTGTGAATTTTAAATAGCAATAACTTTTTTATTTTCAAAAATATTAAGATTTTTTATTACTTGTGCCCCTTTCGGGTCGGACAAGGTTTTTTTTACATGTTGTTTAGATTCGGTTTTTTTATTTATTAAAACTAGCCTACTTACAACATATTTTGCCTCCTGTCAGCGCCTTAATTGGACAGCCAGCTCGCCGCTTCTAACATTATGCAAATATAAATTTTATCACCTTTTTGAATTCTCTAAACACAAGAGCTCACTATTATCATATTCATGTAAAGGACATGATGGGCTCATCGCCCACTTAATGGATGAACTATGTGCGTCTTTATTATTCTTGTCCTCGAAATATAATTCTATGTAACTTGGCATTTGAAGTGCCTAAGTACCTGTAGCGAGGTTAGTCCTAGGTATTGTATTGAAGTCAAACTCAAACTCAAAGCATTTATTTCAATTAAACCATTTACAGGCACTTTTGAATTGTCAAGGAATCGGTCAGTCAGAAATATGAAGCTAGTTGCCTATTCCAAAGCGTAGTAGGTACCTATGGAGAAGAACGGGCAAGAAACTCCACGGACACTCTTTTAAATAAATTGTTACAAAATATTGGTTACATCATTTATGTTGAAATTAAACATGTGAGAACAATGTAGAAAGACGTGCACGTTAGAAGCGTCCGTAATAAAAAGATAAAACAAAGAAAAATTCAAAAATTTAAATCAGCCAAGGCAGCTAAGAGTTGACCAGTCCCAACTGACGGCGCCCCTTCACGAACATGACGCATGGATTGGCACCATTCAGCTCAACCATTTTGAAGGGAGCTAAATGATCCAACACACGCGCAGCGAGACATCTGAGTAAGCATGACATACTCAAAGCCGCCAGGGCACATTCAAGTCAATAAAAGACGTATTACCTGGTAAATGTTACCTCTTTAGTATACGTATATAGTACTCACACCTGTGCTCGGAAATTATATAATACAAATTTATTTTATGCAATGCATAGATGGTCATAAACTCTTCGGCAGCTCCAACTGTATTTTCAAATGTTAATTAAATAGTTGTGGTTGTGGAGCAGGACCAGCATTGAGCCAAGCATTTTTCTCAGTGATGTAATCCCACAACTTATAATATGCCTGCCTGCATAGAGTGCGTTTTATACAAGATTTGAATTTCTTCTCATTCAGTTGAAGTATGTGGGGAGGAATTTTGTTGTAACATTTTAAACAGTATCCCATGAAAGATGAGTCCACTTTAGCCAGTCTGAAACCTGGTTGGTTATTCTCAGTTGTCATCATTGCTGAATACAGTGGCTAACATATTTTATATGCCCATTGTAGTTGCTTAGGTAGTTAGCTGGCGGTCAAGGCAAATAATGTTTTTTTTTTGTAAAAGCTGTCAATACCTAATTGTCAATATTACCGTTTACTATGCTTAATGATAACTATGGCTGTTGTAACACCATTGTAAAACTTTTTTAAATAATGTTTTATTAAATATAATCAACTGCATTACTTTCGTTTTGTGTATATGTATATATTTTAGTACTAATACCAGTATTTTTTACTTTCTACAGTCCTTCTATATAATAATCATAAGAAATATGTAAATTACCGACTGCTTTAAAAAAAAAAATTCCCTGGACCTACGCAACTTAAATGGGCAAAAAATACATGTTAGCCACTGGATTCGGCAATGATGACAACTGAGAATAACTATATTAATTTTAATCTAAAATCTGAGGTATAATAATTTTGCGCCGGGCCTGGGCTTTTTTTGTATAGCCCGTGGCCATTCTCCTTTTACGCCTTTATAATATTAATAAGTATAAACGACAGTCGGCAACACTGCATCTTCCAATTAGTGAGAAAAAAAAAATTGGAATCGGATCAGTAGTTCTAAAGATTACCCCATAAATACAAAATCGCGAACTTTACCTCTTTATGATAATATTTTATATAGGTTTGATAGGCTATTTAGTGCACAGGTCGATACTTCTCGTCAATTTCGTAGGAAAAGATAGTAAAACTTCGTAATACTCAAAATTTGTTTCGAACTGTGGACTTCCTATGTATGTAGAGTTTCTTAGATAATCTTATTATTAAATTTTTTTGAAGTATACGCGCATACGTCTCAATACCGTGGGAATATCGGGATAAAAAATGTCCTATGCCCTAATCCAGGGTATGGTGTACCCATGTGCCAAATTTCATGCAATTCTGTTCAGCGTGAAAGCGTAACCAACAAACTCAGTTTCGCATTTATAATATTAGTTATGATTAGGATTAAAACAAACACACACAGTAGTGAAACAAAGACGCAAGCGTAACGATGCAGGTGTACACTTGCGTCAATTGCCTAATTTATGTATTTTACCTCCTTGACTAAATAGAAAAAGAGCGTTACACGCTGACATAATTACCTAAACAATTTTCGAGGAATCCTTAGCCAGCGAATGCAGATCGCTGAGTATTTGTAAAACACTGAATAATAACGATCCAACCAACTAACCAATCCCACCAACCCAACTAATCTCCATGACCAATTTCTCGATTTAATCTATTCATTCACTTATGTAGTAACGTCGTAAATCTATTCGTTCGTATCTAAATATAAGAATCGTAAGCTCATGATCACAGAACGTTCTAAAATCCACCTAAAAATCCCTTTTTCGCAACCTGTATTCTAATACAACAAAACTGTAATTCCAGGGTTTCCTAAAAGCGCTACACAGTCTAAACGACCATTTTGGCAACATCTACATCAACCTCGGCTCACCGCTATCCGTCAGAGAGTACCTTAAGAACGACACATCACATTCCAAAGAAACACTCAAACCTCTGGACATGCAACAGCTCACTCCTGATCAGTTCAAAAAAGTTCAGAGCATCGCTGATTACGTCATCAGTCTGCAGCAGAAGAATACTGTAGCAACAATCTCGAATCTTCTATCTTTAGTGCTAATGCAGAGTTTGATGAAGGATAGACCATTAGAATTTGAAGAGGTAGTGGAAGAAGTAGGCTGGATGGTCCAAGAGCTAAGGAATTTGGGGGCTACAGTCTTTGAAAATGATGTAAGGAGCAGTGTTGAGAGGATCCTGGTGGTGCATAAAAAGATGATGAGGCTAGATAAGGAGAGAAAGTTGAGACTGATCTCAGGAGTTCTGGCGGACCTGTCTAATGATGTGAAGAACAAAATGAAAGGTAAATATTGTTATCTCTCTCTCTATTCCTAGTTTTTCTTCAACAAGTGGTGGAGCGAGCTTTCTTTAATATATTCTCCACGCCGCACACAGGCGAAATATTGCTAAAAGTTGGCAAAAACTAAAATTTACAAATTGCACGTTAACTGGTTTTTATTGTTCAAACAATATTCTCGGTAAAACGGGTTAGCTACCTGCGTAAGCGCCCGCCCCCCCTTGATACCCGTTTACTTAGTATCTTAGTCCAAAGTTTAACTTGTTAAGCAGCGGATGTGTTTTGTTTCATTTATTCTTAAAATTCAACTGTACATTTTATTACGTTGTTCGGTGGATTTAAGTATTTTAATGATGGATTCTACTCCAAGAGGTAAGGAACTATTATTATATCTGTTAAAAAAATATATTTTAGTTATATTTCTATGGTTTTTCGTATTTCTTGTTAAAGAGGTCGCAATATTGGGTGTGGTCAAACTTCTCTTAGACTAAAAGTACCATATCCAATGGAGTCAAGACCTCAAATGCGCGTTAAACTGAGCATTACACATTCTTCTTTTATAAACACTTACAATGAGATGCTCGTTTTTGCGCACCTTGAACAAACTTTATAAATTTTAGTGCTAAGGTAGAATTTTAATAATTAAACATTTATTTTATTTTTTACCAGGATCCAACTCTGAAGAGATTTTTATTAGTAGACGTACTCTTATTGAGTATTATAGAGAGTCTACTTTAAGAAAGGACTCTGAAAAAATGCAATTTCTTTACAAAAAAGTGGAAAATGCTCTAAAACAGACTCAAATTTCAAGTGATGTTAAAAGTGTGTTGCAAAAACTAATACATCAATATAAATCAAAACTTGAGAAACATCAAAGACATTTTGAAAGATGTCTTAATGCGCATAAAGATTGGTTTGACCAATATGTTTCTTTTAACGTCTCGCAGTCTCAGAAAAGAAAAGTATCGGTTTGTCGACCCTCTGAGGATTTTGAACAATTAAGGGAACAAGCTAAACGGCACAAAACTGAAAATTTACGACAGCAAGTGACATCCGCAGAACTGGCGTATGCCACGCAAATGAAATATAGAGAGCGTGGAGAGATAGAAACATCTAAATTTATAAAAGATGTTTCTCAAGATGTTATTCCAAGAATGGATAAAAACCATGCTACTCTTTGTCCTGATAAAGCCTTATCTATTGTTAAGCTAATATAACATTAAGAAAAAGTGCAATGGAAGTGAATTGTAATTTATATCCAAATTACGAAGCAATAACCAAAGATAAAAAGTGTTATCCTTTTGGTGTTTGCACTACAGAAACACGAGCAGAAGTATCTCTACAAAATCTTATGGATCATACGGCTCAAAGGCTATTACTATCATTAAGTGAAGTAATTCAAAGCCTTAATGAAAGCGAACGTCAACATCTTTTTTTGATCTCAAAGTGGGGATGTGATGGTTCTGGAAGTCATTCTCAATATAAACAAAAATTTCAAAATGTCGAGTCAACAGATGAATTTATGTTGATAACATCAATAGTGCCATTACGCTTTGTGAGTTTAAATTAAGGGGAACATATTTTCTGGCAAAATCCTCGCCCGTCATCGCCGAGATACTGCCGACCTTTGAGACTTCAGATGGCTCACGAAACAGTAGAATTGTCCAAATTGGAAGCTGTAAATGTAAAATACCAAATAACAGATTTGTTTCCTACTACAACTGCAGTGTCTGTCAAACATGATCTAAAATTGACGATGGTTGATAGCAAAATGATTAATGCGCTCACCGATACAACCTCAGCCATGCGGTGTTATCTTTGCGGACTTACCTCTAAAGACTTCAATCATATTAGAAAGTGCATCAATAAACGTGCTAATGAAATATGTTTAATCCATGATGATTAAATTAATAAATGGTTTCATTTTTTTATTTTGCATTTTTTTTACAATCCTGTTTAGTTAATAACTATGATAGGAGTATTTTTTTAATGTTTCATTAATGATTATTGTAAAACTCGTCCACAAAACTGCAATTTGGATTTTTGCCAACTTTTTGTGATATTTCGCCTCTGTGCGCCGCCCAATTTTTTACATAAATTTGTTCATATCTTTTCAAATGTATATACTGATTATGTTAGAAAGTTTATAAAACCAAATTCGTTGTCATAATCAATTGAATTCGTTATCATGCTTTACGACCTTGTGTAAAAAAGCAAATAAATCATTTCTTGTAGCTATACAAAAAAACAGTTTTTTCCGGTGTGTAGAATTATTTCGGTTACGTTATCATTACTAAGAAACATTTGTCATTTTTTAACATGTCATCCGTTATCGAATTAGAAATCGAAATGACATGATCAACACGATAATAGATTATCTATAATAATATAGTATGACGAAATATTGTAGGTCATGTTCTCATTTCCTGTCGCCTTAAATTCAAAAGTAAGTCTATAAATAAATTGAATTTGCAATTAAAATCCGTGTTCTTGACCAGATATGCAAATCAGATCAAATGCTAACAATATTACGTATTGAACCTCGAGGAAATAAAATTATGTTTACACTAAATATGGTAATTTAATTGAAAGCAAACATACTTGAGTATTTTTATTGACTTATAGTTAATATTTACTTGAACATAATAACTATTGTAGAACACATTAGTAGATAAATGTAAATTATTAGCGCTTTTAAAACAGTTAATTAAATCATCGCCAACCCGTCTTGAGCAAGCGTGGTGATCAATGCCTTCTCTGTATGAGAAGAGGCCTTTGCCCTCCAGTGGGACAGTAATAATCTGGTGTTATTATAAAATCAGATAGCTTATTTACAACAGTTAACTGTGATATGCTGAGTTAGTTAACAGATTGTAGCGCTGCTGTAGTAGAATTATATAGGATCCTATTTTTAATACAAGGTAAAAAAATAAAAATGGTTTCCTGGTATAAAAATATCTGCCAGTAATTAATACTAAATAGACCCAAGCTCCCTTAAGGTGTTTACACCTTAAGGGAGCTTGGGCCTATTTAGTGTGTGTTTAAATTAGAAGTAATATACCTAAATACTGTTTTTAACTAATGTTATATTACGTATGCTGTTGGTGTACTTCTATAGATATAAAAATAAATAAAATTGAAGTGTATGTTTGTGAAGTCAAAATAACAGCTGTTTACTAAATGCATATGACGGTATATAAGGTACTTATAACAAAATAAACAATTTTTTTTTTTTGTCTATTTGTCTGTCTTTTTGTTCCGGCTATTGTCCGAAACGGCTGTACCGATTTTGACGGTACTTTCACTGGCAGATAGCTGATGTTATAAGGAGTAACTTACGCTACTTTTATTTTAGAAAAATAATTAGGATCCACGCAGGCTAAGCCGCGTTCACCGGCTAGTATTAAATAAATTAACTGAGTGTGAGCTACAGTCTACAGCTACAGTGCACAACACCGTCAATTTGAAAATTACCTACTCCAAATTGAACTTGTTTAATAAATAAAAATCAGGTCCATTTCCACAAGAAATTTATTAAAAGTAAGCCTAATCTATGCCTGCGACTTATGTAAATAATTTGGTTGATATGTGGAGCCTACCAGATAATATTTATAGAATGGTTTATCGAGCCATTAATCCATAGATATAGATATATTAATCCTACTGAAATCGCCAATTAAACTTGTCTGTTATTCAGGCTTATATCATAATAATAATGTTATATCGAACGGTCCCGCATGCCGGGAACCTCGTGGAAGCTGAGAAAGATAAACAAATCAAGTATCTCGACTTATCTCGCGAGGTTGTCGACATGTGGGGTGTGGACTCAGCCATCATTGTGCTGATAGTCGTATCAGCCAATGGCTTAATAGCCAAGAGGCTCGACTGACACCTAAGGAGGCTCTCGTTGGACAGCTGGGCTTGATTCAGAAAGCGGTACTTCTGGACACGGCTCCCATTATTAGGAGATTCCTCAATCTGGAGCTCTGACCGGTAGCTTGGACCCTCCAGATACCGGTGGGCTACTATTTTTTATATTCTAATATTAAATATAATTTATTTAAAAAAGGAAATGTTATATCGGATGATACAGCTAGTTCTTTCTAGGCTTGGAAAATAATCTCTATTCTTTAGACGAAATAATACAATATTGTTATTATTTCAGGTCACATACTCCAACCAGAGACAATGGTGGCGGCGGTGCCTATAGTCCAGCTACAGTTATACGTGAACCCCATACTGCACTACTTAGTACCACCGGCTATCATATATCTGATTGTACACAGATCTGCTGTCGCTAGAGGTAAGCTTACACTGCAATTATATATTACAGCGGCAATAGACTTATGTTTCACAGCTAATCTACCGAACGGCTGTGATTGAGTTAAATTATATGCAGAAATACGTGAGGGCCTGTGCAAATAGGTGGACGGGACGGCAGAGGTGTTTGAAATCAATTGAATTTAATACTTATACAATCGAAATAAGGTATATATTTCAATGCTCGTTGATCGACGGAAAACTGCCCAAACTCGATCACCGAGCATTGAAATATATACCTTATTTCGATTGAATAAGAATTGAATTCAATTGATACATTTAAACTCCTCTGCCGTTCCGTCTGCACATCTCCGCAGGCCATAAGTCGTCATGTATGGATGCAATACAAAACATTTAAAGAAGTTAAATCATTCTGTTCAATAAAGTAGCTGTTTTGTTTATTTTCCGAGATTGAAATTTTAGATTTGCCCTCACCGTATTGAGTCGCACGAACAACTGTCCATACCGAGAAAGTGAGCTCGCACAATAATATAATGTCGTTTCCATGACAACCAAATCAAGTCTCTGCGACATTGTGTATGTACGAAATGTCAAAACGAAACAGAAAAGCGACCAACTTTTGACGCCGCAGGGCCAATCTACGATTGCAATCTTTGGAATTTTTATATAAACTAGTAATGCTTATGTCAAGGCTCTTAACTAACCTGTACAATAGTACAATACACTTCATGCATTCAATGAAATACAAACACAATCAGCACGTAGTAAAATGTTACTCGTTTTATTTCCAGATAATTTGGAGGTAGATTACCACCGCGTTAGGAAACTACTCAGTCACGAATTCTTTCACTTGGAAAGAGAAGAAGCTAACGTAAGTATGACGAAAATAAAATTTTAATTTCTCATACTTGGAAAGTACGCTCGAAGTTACCTGATCATAGGGATGAAAACAGTACTTTTCGTCGTCAAGCCGTCTTTATCTAGTTCCTAACGTTAAATATTTTTCCCTTTTTCAGACATTCAACAAAGCGCTGAATTACTGTATACAAAACAGAGTTATTTCGTATAACAGTGACCTGTATGCGCTGGGCGATGATACAAAGATACAGTATTTATTGAAATGGTCCGTTTTGCCGGCACTTACGACATTATTGAAGTGCGCTGAAGTTATGACTGAGGTATGTAGAGTAAAAGTTTTATATTTTTATTATCTTGATTTACCTTGTAGTTGAAATAAAACAACGTTCAAAGTTTCGTTTTCATTGTTGTCTGAGAATACAGAATTTAATAATAATACAATAACAGGTCCCTAAGATACATGTAATATTAGGTACTCAAGCAAACTTATTGTTAAGATAACTTGAGGTAAATAATTATGTTATAATTGTAAGGACATCTTTGTAACATTGAATAAAATGAATTTATTCTTATTATTCGACCGACATTGCTTCACAGACATCGTTCGCACCGAAGTTTCCCACATCCAACATTTTCGGAATTGATTCTAATTTTATGTAATAGCACAAATGAATACAGATGGATCACTACGCATTCTAGATATGAAGCTACAAGTAGGTTCGCGGTGGGCTCGACTTGTCGAATTCAGTGGGCGTAACATAGTCAGAAGATATAAGAGTTATGCGATAGAAAGAGAGGCAACTTCTAGGTGAATATAACGGTATGTAGTACGCGCTGTGCGACCTGAATTGCACTTTATTGTGTCGTAGCAAGAGTCGCTTTTTATTTAAATGATTTTGCGGAGTGACTAATCTGTACCAATATGTGGTAATAGACAAACAAGTACCTAAAAGTAGTGAAAATCCCTTGAAAAAAAGGGGAATGATGGCGCTTTCAAATTATTCAAATATAGCTTATTAATTCCCTAAAATAATAATAGTTCCAGCGAGCGATACGTCATTCGTTATTGCGGCTCGTACAATAATGTAGTATGGCATCTGTTTCCTCACAGATAATATTAACGGAATTTCAAAAAACGTCATAAGCCATCATACAGAGCTATCAAACGGATTGCAGACCAAGAGCTAAGCTAAGTTAGTTGAGCTTATTTCGCATAGCTGAGGTAATTTTTCATACTTTGTTAATAGTTTGCCGCCTGCACACAAGTATGAAAAATTACCTCCGCTATGCGAACTAAGCTAAACTAACTTAGCTTAGCTTTTGGTCTGCAACTCGCTTCATTGTAGTCGCAATGCTTGGCATCCACTTTGCCAAATAGAGTGGTTATTTGCTAGAGGCTTGCGTATTCACTGTCATTTCTACAAACAATTTTTCCGTATTTTTTCAGCAAATACGTTGCGCTCACAAGCAAGCTTTGAAACTAATTCAACAACGCGTAGAAAGTCAGCGAGTACATCCGTACTGCCTCAGTTTGGAAGCCACCGCCAACTGTCTCAACGGACTTGTCGCCGCCGATGCACTTGGAAAACTTAAAGGGTAAGAATTACTTATATGTATTTATCTGTAATGGCATAATGTAGAAAAGCTCAAGCCTGATAGTAAGCCTGCATAGTTTACTATACATTTTTAATAAACAGTGCTCTTGGAGGCTGTTAAAATGTTGTAACTAAGACAGGCGCGGTCCCAAGGGAGTGGGGGTCCTGGGGGTCATGACCCCGTTAAAATCATTCAAGGTGTCGACAGCTTTAATGATTTACGTATCTTACTAACTAAAAACTGTAGGTTCTTGAGCTACAGTAACCCCCTGGGCTACGAATAATAAAAGCCCCTAGGGCGTAATTATACAAAAAAAAAAGCCTGTCAAGCAAACTCGAGGATTTGGGCGTTCGGGTTAAGGCCAGATTTCAAAACCTGAACCTCTATAAAACGAGTTTAGGCTTTTCTTCTCGACAAATTAAGTTCTCTTCCTGTATAATGTAAAAAAAAACAGAACCTCCTAAAATATCGAGGCTTGCTTGTTCTTGAGCTTTTCTTCATAAATCGACAAAGCAAGTAATTCTTAGTGCTTTTGGAATTATCAAAAGAAAATCTAACGTATCTCAGAGTGTGCAAAATTTTTGAACTTGCTTCGCTCGTTCTTGTGTTCGACATTTTAATTGTTGCTTGGCCTTTCCTGCACAAGTCAAAAATGTAACTCTTATTTCTGTTTGAAAATGTAAATCAAATCCTAACCTATCCGAGACAGTCTATTGTCCTAATACATAATAAAGTAAACTCCCCCCCCCCCCCCCGTAAAACAAAAAGCGTCCCTGAACAGCATAAAGTCAAGCTGGAGATCCTTAAAATACTAAATAGCCAAGTAATTGCGACCAACTTGGATTAAAATATGCGGTAGTGGGGCGCGTCATTTCAGAGTAAACAAGCCAGTAGAGAGCGAAGCGAGTAGTATTTAAGAGTATAGCACTCGCCAGCCACTGCCGTGGTATTGCTCGTTTCGCTCGCTCGGCTCGCGGTGTGTCACTGTTTTAATCTGATCTAACCCGTTTGGTCGGGGTACCCTAGCTTAGTTACTGCCTAGGTTACTACGACCAACTGTGAGAAAAGATCAGAAAGTTAAAAAGAGGTCCACTTATTTTAAAAGTTTTTAGAGTACCTATCAATTAAATATTTCCCTGATATTCCTTGGCACGCATGGTGACCCCCCCCCCCCCCCCCCCCCAAAAAAAAAACTTAGGCTGCGACCGCGCCTGAACTAAGATCTTTGTTGAAATCAATACATATTATAAAACAAAGTCCCTCCGCCGCGGTTGTCTGTCTGAATGCGATAAACTGAAAAACTACCGAACGGATTTTTATACGGTTTTCACCAATGGTCGGAGTGATTCATGAGGAAAGTTATTTAACATCGCTCTACACCCTTAGGAGCCGAGCAAAAAGACAAAACCTCAGCGCAAGCGGGCGATCCGACACGGTGGGATGAGGGCCGAGGGAGTTTTATAAAAATGTGGCTGTTATTTTAGTAAATTGTGTACGACTTTCACGCAAAAGTCGCGGACAGTATTTAATAAATTGAATTCTTGTTCTTGTGTCTAGTTAACTAACACCTTTTTTCACCAATCTGAAATAAAAATGTATAAAACTTGTTGAAAGTCATTTACAGTTTAACAACCAACGGATTCGGAACATTTTTGTACGCGTTCGGCCAGCGTATCATTTGGTTCAGTTGAATATTCCTTTGAAGGCACATTTTGCTTAAGATTTCGAGAGGTTTTAATTCCTATGAACATCTTGCATAATTTCAATATCACAAAACATAGAATATTGTTTGTCATCACTTATTTCATTCTTTTGTTTCAGAGAGAACGACGTAATATACGAATTAGTGCCTTCTACGATGCAAGAGTGTCACAATCTAGTCAAGTCAATAATACCCTCATTTAGCGTAGACTTCGCGAGCAATTCCGTCGTTTTAGACCACAAGGCATTATCTAGGCTTTAAAGCTCAACAGACTGTGGGGTTTTTTAAACCACTTTTAGACTCTTCAGACTCTTTAGACTGCTATGGGACCCTACAGAACACTGTGGGAGCCTTAACAACTCTGTGGACCCCTTTGAACCTCTGTGGGACTCTTTAGACCTCTATGGGACCGCTTTTACACAGCTGTGGGACTCTTAGAACTCTAGGATTCTTTAGACCATTGTTGGCCAAAGCCTGCTAATGCTACAACACGGTAATATACTTAAAATTATGTATTTTAGATTATAATTAGGATTTCCAAATGTGTCCAAAACTAGTTAAATAAGTTGGCTAGATAATGGACATGTATTCGAATGTATTAAGTTTTTAAAACAACCGTATTATTTTTCTATGTTTATATTAGTATCTATTGGGTATCAAAGATGTTTGCTGGCGCTGTGAACGGCGAAAACACTGGCCGCGAAAATTCATACAGTAAAATCCGGCGAAATATTATCGCTTTCCACAGCTGTATCGAATATTGCCTATTTCTAAGGATGCGTAATGAGCAGGGACGTGCAGGAATCGATTATAGTTGAACAAGAATCTTTTGAAAATACAATATACGACGTATATTACCCGGACCCGACGTATGGACACGTCAAGCGTCGAGAGCAGAGAAGCGTCCACACGTCGGGTCCGGGTTCGCAACAAGTCAATCGTCATCCCGAGGATGCCTCGTTGAGAGATGAAACAAGTGTCGATTTCTTACAGGGTTCTTTATGACTCTGAACAGTTAAGCGGATTAGGTTACTAAGTATACGTCGTCTATTGTATTTCATAATGGATTTCCACAAAGTCAAAGTGAATCAATTAACTAAGAATAACAAAGTGTCAAATTAATTTAGCAAACTGCAACTCGGCAGTCGTACTGGGTATCATATCAAAACAGGATATAATGAAATAAAAAAGATTTGATGTATTTTTGTGGTCAACAATCGCTAGCAATTGCTAGTTGCAGTAGTTTGCTGTTAGTAGGTTACTGGAAATAAAAGTTGAGAAAATCTCCTGTCTTTTGTTTTGTCGTCTTTAGATTTTGATGTTCGATATCCATCACGTCAGTGAACTTTGCACACAATTAGTTACAATAAAACCGTGTTCAAAACTGATATTTCAAGAGACTACAATCCGGTCGACGACCGCACATTTTATTTTTTATTTTATTATGTTTATATATCGATACTCATTACGTTAGCGGAGTTCCGCTAGCTAATTTAATTTGACCCTGTATATCTTGTTTTTTCAATACAATTTCACAAATGTTTACTAACAACGCCGCTCAGTCAATGTCGTTCATAGGCCAAACGATCCTTGAAGCACTGTAATCATAGACGTTATGTGGATTTATAACCAAGGTCGACTAGCACGTGTCCGCTCCTTTCCGCGGCATCTCGGATCTCGCGACCATTTTCGCCACGACCGCGACCAGGCAAACTATAGAAACCGATACGAATCGCGCACTTGGTCGCAATGGCCAACTCCAGACGGCCACGACTGTCCGAATTCGTGTCCGTCCAGTACGCGAGATCCTTAAAGGTTTTACGTGCATTTTTTTCTTCGCTTTTATTACGGGTGCAAGATTATCGAGTCTCGTTATTTTGAGTGATTATATTGGTTACCAGTAGCTTATCTATGTATTAATTTATTTTAGTCGATAACTGGTGTTTTTAACGCAATTATTGTAAATATGGGTGTGTCAATTATATTTTAGGATTAGGTATGCCATATGCAACGAATGATTGTATGATTTGGTAGGATTGAGGAGATGGGGAAATTTTTTATGCATTAATATTCATCTTTCTATAAGAGTCAGTCATTTATAGAGCTGGCATTTTTTTTTACTGCAACCATTAATATGAATATTGAAGTAGAGTTACGAGCATATGGACAGATCGGCAATAATATCTGATTGTATGATTCATTCATTAATATTTGTTCTCAAGAAGACAGCAAACATATATGATCAGCTGTGGAAGGAATATACAAGTAGAGGCGTCGCTTGTCTCGTCTAGTCTCGTAGATAAGTTTGGTGTGTCGGATATTTGTGCCGCTATTTGTATTTGCATTCCACAGATGTTAACATATATTTGCTGTCTTCTTGAGAACAGATATTTAAAAATGAATCTTGAAATCAGATATTATTGCCGAACTGTCCATCATCATTCATCATTCTCCTGCCCTTATCCCAATTTATTTGGGGTGGGCGCAACATATCTTGTCTATTGCCAAACTGTCCATAGTAATATGTATATTTATGCTTGTGACTATTTTTACTGTTAAACGAAATGTTAACTTGTAAACGGGAGAAACTGATGTATAAAAAGATGAAATATTGTTATGTATTGTAGCAGTTCAAACTCAAATCATGGTTCGATAAAAAAAGAAACTTGGAAAAACGGTTCTCAAAAACATCTACGTTACATCACATTTTAATTATGGAGGATTCATTGCATAATTTTGCTGATTTTAACAGAGTTCTAGTCTTAACACACTTTAGTACTTATGTATTTCTTATAGATGCTGCATAATATTTTCTATCTGGTTTGCTTTGAGTGAGGAAAACATTTATTTTATTTTTTGTTTAAATCTATCTATTTACCATTTTACGGCATTAATAATTACATTTGATTTGAACCTGCTTTTCAACAATATTCCTATTATTTTAATCCAGTATTTCGCTTTTATTATAGTATTATTTTCCATTACCAATATCAATTTTTTTTGTTCCATCATCAGCAAGACTATAAATAAGTTCTTTTCAAATCCTTGTTTCCAATTGATGTGATTTCCGCTTAAACGAATATGAACTTTATTTCCGTGTAGATTAAGTTGATTTCAGAATCACATTTTATTTTACTGAAAGCCATAAAAATGTTTTAATTTTTTTCCAAATACATATTTGTTTACGTTTGGAAACTAAATCGCGAGCTAGCAAACGCTTTTTTATGTATAACTTATTTCCTTTCGTTTTCCTGCAATCTGCGCACAGAACCCTAAAAATCTGTCGAGAGTGATTTCGTGAAAAGGGACGGAGGTGTGTAACATAAAGCCGAAAAAGCGAACGTTATTTGATTTGACCAATGAGCTCTCTCGGTGCTAGAGTTGTCCGTCAGAAACGACCTTGACGATGATCATGTTGCTACAAAGATAAGGTGTCAGATGTAACAAATCATAAGCGACTACTGTAAGGCTCGCTCGTTTTTATTTTATTTCTGTTAACGTTATTATAATTATATTATTTATTCAGACATTAAAGACATGTCTAGTGAATTCGTATTCAATTTTGATAAAGCAGTGTACAATTTAACACATTGACAGTATTTGCGTGATAATTGTTATTTTATGTTTGTTATAGTAACGACATAGTCAATACTATGTCGTTACTACGTTACCATGTTAAGTTTCAATAAATAAAATTCCAATGCATTCTAGTTTTTTTTATTTTACTTATTTTCATACCTATTCTGCAATCCCGATAGTGTTCCGAAAACATTATTGACATTGAATACATGCGCTAACTGACGCCTTCTGCCAATGGGAAACTACAAACTACTGTCCAACACGCACTGTTGCGAGTACTACGCACCTGACCTTTCTGAAGAACATCATACATCAATCTGCCTAGCCTTTACTATGTTGAGGTCGGCTTCCAGTCTAACCGTATACAGCTAAATACCGTATTTTACATGGAGCGACTGCCTATGTGACCTCCGCAACCCAGTAACTGGGTAACACAATACCCCTTGGAAGACTGGTAGCCAGACTATCGGGTTTCTGACGACCCGTAAAGACTGTCAAAGATTCACGAACGACAGCCGGGACCAACGGCTTAACGTGCTTTTCGAGGCACGGAGGAGTCTCGATATGTTGAGATGGTCACCCATCCACAGACCAACCCCGGCAAGCATAGATTAACCTGATGCATTGAATCATGCGGCTGTTATCATACATCTAAGGTAGATGATAAATACGTCTTGTGCATTGATATCCTTAGGTAAAATAAATAAAAGATCAATTCCATTTCAACACAATCTTCTATATTTACATCATGAGTTTAAAATACATTTAAATGCATGATAAAACAGTATTATACAAATCTCACTAATATTTTACATAGATAGGTAAATAATTCAGAGGAAATTCATTATTACACTGTAGTACGTATAATCAAACAAAAGACATCGTGATATTCTTAAATAGCTTTATGATATTTAAATATTGAGATCTCTATATTAGCTCCGATCCCACGGGCGACTTTTGATTGATTTTCATCTCTAGGTGTTGAGCCGAGCATTGAAAATCCAACAGCGCACCCCAGCACGTCAAGAAAACATTCTGTTGAATTTTAAAATCTCTGCGCTAAGTAGAGCGTCGAAAATGGAGAGAATTGCCCGTGCCATCCCGGGCACAAATTAATACAGATGGTTCACTTGGGACTCTTGCTACAACACAATAAAGTACAATTCAGGTCGCACAGCGCTAATTACCTACAGTTATATTCACCTAGAAGTTGCGTTCTATCGCGTAACTCTTATTTCTTCCAACTACGTTACGCTCACTGAATTGGCCCGACAAGACGAAATACGGAGCGCACCTGCTGTACTATTCTGTCCTAGGCTTAATTTGTTACATAAGACGGAATATTACGAGCGAGTGTCGCGTCTTTCCCTTTCTCGTTTCCGTGGTAACTCCGAGAGACCGGTTGCGTGAAATTACCACGCTTTTGTAGCACAGTACATGCCCACCAAAACCGAGTTCAGTTTGCGTCAATTAAACATTTGCGCTCGCGAAATGCTGAATGATTGGTGATACCTTAGAAACAGATTCTCTCAGGCTGCATTCATAGTCTTTGCAGTATTTTTAATTGTTGTTTGTCCCCAAGAGTCTTTGTTTTTAGGGTTCCATACATGATCTACAGTTTGAAAAGCACGCCACAAGGAAAACTTATTGCACATCCTGGGTTTCCTTTCGATGAACTGATTAATTACATTATTTGTGCTATATTTAATCTCATTTTGTCA
The DNA here is from genome assembly GCA_947364205.1 of Agrochola lota. Lineage (NCBI taxonomy): Eukaryota > Metazoa > Arthropoda > Insecta > Lepidoptera > Noctuidae > Agrochola > Agrochola lota. Next base: position 8,274,708 of record OX376235.1, on the reverse strand, counting down.
CAAAAATCAAAACAACTTTATTTTACATATTAAATATCGTGCGTTGACGGAACATATCGAATACTCATTAAAGTTAAGGTTTCTTACGAAAGGCGTATCGCCACATAGCTTCGCAATGTAGCGCCGACCGAATGACGTCACGAAAACATTTGCCACGTGCCAGAGAGGTTTTTGACGCCCGTATTACGTAATAATGCGGGCGTCAGCACTGTTCTAAGACACAGTACCTTACCCCTACCATAGATAATGCAATTCAAATATACATAAATTTCTAATAACTGACTATCACTAATGTGATCATTAAGTATTCATGTGCAAATATATACAACTCTTAACATTATAAACTTGGCTAATAGCAACCATTTTTAGTAAGAAGTTGAATTATTGTTGCATTATCAACTTGGCAGTATAATTATTGTGATTACTTTACACTGTACTTTTAGTGGCTAAGATTTATACTCCGTTGGTTTAGGTAGTTAAGTAAAGGTAAACAAAAAACCACGTGACGAGAGAGCTGTCAGCTAACTGCGTAACACATTTTCTTAAATGATTAATCTTTTAAGAAAATGTGTTGTGTAGTCTTAAGACTAATCAGTTTCATTTTGACAGTTCAACAACATTCATTGCGTTTTAAACGTTGTTGAGCAGATTTTTATTTTCAAACTTATAAAGCAATGGATTAGCAATCCCTTTCAAAATGATCCAGATTGTGATTGATTGTGTATTAAAAAATTAGGGTGCTGATTACCCGAATAAACGTAATACCGGTAACTTCTGTTGTCATGCTACGTCACAGTTGTACTCTTCAATTTAGCAACGTTATAATTTGTGAGGTTTAGAGAACCTGTCTTTCTGGGCTCTTTACAATAGACAGATTACAAAATATTATATTATTATTATAAATGTAATAAAAAAAAATGTGCTCAAGCAGTTACATCTTCGAAGAGTAGTTTAAGAATAAATGATAAAGTATAACATACATTCATAAAAGAGGAAACTATCGTAAAAGTCGAAAATAAATTGAATTTGGATACAAAGTATTTTTAAACAAGAAAGTGTCATCTATAAACACCCTTTTTACGATTTGTTTATCTTTAGTTAATTACCAAAACCAATGGAGTATAGTAAGAAATAACAACATAGGTCTGTAAGAGTATTTTTTTGTAATGAAAATTGAGTTTTAATTATGAGATCTTTTTTGCTTACCCCATTTTAGAAGAATTTCTTAATAATGAAAAATGTATCTAAAAGGTATCCCAGCCACTAAAAGTGCACTTAATAATTAAGTATTATAAAACTTATCAACCTAAATTTTTTACTTGAGTCGAACATCAAGAATAGTGGAGGTTTAAAAAATTAATGTCAATATCAAATTAAAAACTAAATAAATAAACTTATGGATCATTGATTCTTCCGTAATGTCAATGGTTCATTAATTCGATATAATATTTATATAAATTATACAATATTAAAATTTATAATTCCATAAAAGCAAGAATGCCAGCTTATATACTAAATAAATAAAAAATATTAATTAATTAGTGGTGAACATAAAGATGGCTTTATATCGCGTATTTATCAACACAACCAAATGTGATTAATACAAATATCTCGTCTACTTATTCTCGTATTGTTAAACATAAACGGCAAAGCCCTATTAGGATTATTAATCCAGGCATTTTTACTGTGAAAATTAAGACTAAATACCTAATTACTGGTTGAACGGCCATGAGATAACGAGCATTTTTGTGCTAATAAAAAATTCAGGATACTAAGACAAAAATCTATGATCCCTAATCAGTAATTTAAGTAACCCACGGTTTCTGAAAGTCCCTGATCAATCAATCTGCTATTTATCCTATACAGGGTCAGATTACATTAGCTAGTAAAACTCCGCAGACGTGATGGTTATCGATATCTAAACATGATCAAACAAAAAATAAATTAAATTGATGAGGTTTTTTTTCGAGTTATCAACCGCGGTTATAGTCCATTCGCGTTAAGAAAATAGTGAATCATCAGCCTAGCCCCGCCTCTCGACCAATCTGGTTCCAAAAGACACAAGCGTTACAAACGAGGATCTGCCATCAATGGTCAGCTTCCAAATTTGTTGCGACCTGATTGGTCGAGGGGTCGGGGCTAGGCCGATGACTCACTATTTTCTTAACGCGAATGGACTATAGTGTAGTTACTAGAAATATCAGAAACAAAAGAAAACAGATTTTCTCAACTCATACTTCAAGTAACAAAAGTACGAACGGTCGTTGACCCCAAAAATAAACTTCAAAGCATTTTTATTTTGTTGTTTTTAGATATCCATACCCATCACATGTATAGCTATTATATATCTTATATATATATATATATATATATATCTTTTGCAGCTTGAATGACATTGACAGGGGGGCGTTGTTGTTGGTAAACATTTGTAAAATTGTATTGAAAAAAAAAAAAGGCGGCTTCAGTTCGTACTCTGGGCATGCGCCAAACGATCTTTTTTACAGCTTGTACAAGGATCGTGCATGCCAACTTTGATAGCTGTAGTTTTTGTGATTGAGCAAAATAAAAGCAGATTACAGTCGAGAGAACGCGTTGCTGACACGTGTCAGTTGGACAATTTCTAATTGTCTTAAGAATCAAATTCGCAAAACACAAATTCTATTCTAGTATGAAACTGACAGGTGTCAAGAATGCACTCATTCCGGACTTTAATTTCAATATTTTCAATAGACTTTTAGAAACCGATGGGGCCAACTTCTGCTACAACATCAAAATCATCACCAGAAACCAAAATAGCTATATCAGTCGATTAGTTATTCCTCTAGTAGCTAGTCCTTTGACTCAAGAATATTAGCTGCTTTTGCAATGTAAGTGCGATTTAAACCGACGAAATTCGAGTTTTCCTTTTAACCTTTTACAATTATACGTAGGACTAATATTTCTTAAGAGTCTGGTTAATGAACACGGATCGCACTTCCATGGGGCATAGGGTTACTACTCCGCTGGGCAGCGGGTTCCGTACGGTGACGTATGTCAGAGAACTGTCGTATACGTTGTCTGCAGGCGCGTCGACGAGGTCTGAGAGTGATACCTGTAACAAAATTGTGGTGTTAGAAAGGATATATTTATGACAAAACCTACCTGCGTCCCGCGGTTTCACCCGCATAAGTCTCGATCCTGAGGGAATATCGGGATACAAAGTATCCTACGTCCTAATCCAGGTCATGGTCTACGCAAGTGCCAAATTTCATCTAAATCCTTTCAGCCTTTATAGCGTGAAAGCGAAACAAACTCACTTCCTCATTTATAATATTAGTTAGGTTTATTAATCCAACTTACGCGCGGGACTTACGCAAATGGCAAGTGGTGCGGGCGTTGCGCCGGCCGTTTCATATTTCATACAAAATATATAGGAACGACGTGGCGCGGAACACACACAAGAGGCGTGGCGAGGCCAAGGCGACAGTGCTGTCATTATGACAAATAATTTTATTTACTGTTTTGTGTTGAGTAATATAAATTATTTTGCATACTATTGTATAAAATCAAGTTTTTTTTTTATCTACCTGGACAGACAGCAGTGCTGCTGGGGAGTTTGTTGCGCCACGTCTTCTTCCCAGCTAACGCACTAGGAAGTGGTGAAGGGTGGGCGTTTGGGGGACTGTCTTATTTAATTTTGGCGTTCGAAAAGTGCTGATTCTCAGCCTAGTTCGAATAAATGATTTTTGATTTTTTTATTTTGAGTGTGGTGCGGGCGTTGTGTGTATGTTCCGCGCCACGTCGTTGCTATACATTTTGTATGAAATATGAAACGGGTGGCTCAACGCCCGCGCCACACATTCGCCACGCCCGCGGCTCTCGCCATTTTAATGTGCCTTAGATGTTGATCCCGCACAGAATGCGGACGCAGTTGAAAATCACTCCGTGAAATCTTAGCCTTATTAGCTGCAAGAACGGCTTTGCGGGTTACGACACTCAAGTCAAGCTGCGTATTATTTAGTTCTCTTATAAGGGTCAGCTTAGCATACAGGTTTTCTCCAAAAAGAAATGTTTCCCAATAAAAAGAGGCAGACTTACGCAACACAAAGTGGCATGACAATGAAAGAAATAAAGGTCTTTGTATCTTACTAAAAAAAAAAAACAAGAGGATAATGAGAAGCAAATAAATCCTCGATCTTACCTGTCCGTCTCCCACATGGTACCACTTGTTGATTTCTGCGCTGCCGTAGCAACTCTCGAGGTACACTCGCTGCAACGTCATGCCCATACCGTGCACCACACTGTCTTTATTCTGTAAAAAAAAAAAACATTTTACTAAAGTATTGTCTTATATGTATACCTCACAGTTGAGCCGTTGGTCCCGGCTGTAATTAGTAGATGTTGGACAGTCACTACGACTAGTCTGAAGCCAGGAAGTTCGACGAACAGTCTTACCAAAGGGTATCGTATCGCTCAGTGGGTTGTGCAGGTCGCATAGGCAGTTGCTCCAAGTAAATAGGGAAGATGACAAAAAAATTTTTTAGTCCCTCATGGAGATTATGAAAAAATATTGGACACGTATTTTTTTTTTTTTACGTAATCTAAAGATTACGGCGATACATTGAGTTAAAATGTGCCATGACGTCACGAGCATGTAGATTTTATACTTACTTGTGACGTAACCACCGAGGGGGTCGTTCTCCGACTTAAAATGCGTTTTATCTAAGTATTTTTTTATTAATATGATAAAGCAAAAAATACGTGTCCAATATTTTATTCTCTGACCGACGGACTAATTAGTTTTTTTATTTTTTATCTAGGCATCATACCTATTACAAGCATTCCGCTGGATCTGGTTGGACTGGAAGCTGACCCCAACAAAGTTGGGAAAAGGCTAGCCAGACGATGAAGTTGATGTAAGATAATCCAATAAATTTAATTTGCTATCAGCTTCAGGTTTAACCTGCTGGGAATAGCAGAAATAATCTTAGACAGATAAACTTACCTTAGCAGTAACGTGCGAGTGGTACGACGCGAGCACTATGTCCGCATGGTTCATGGTGGCTCGCGAGTAACCGATGCGGGTTGTGTCCTTCTTACTGGTGTAGTGCATGGCTATGAGCGGCTGTAGTAAGAACTGTTGCGATACGTGAGCGCCTAATGTTAGCTGACCGGAAGGATGGTCTGCTAGCGTTCTTTGCTGAAAAATAACAGAAGTCGTATTAAGAGCGTTCTGAAAGTGGGCAACGTCGCAAATAGCTGTCAAATATTTCGCTGTTTTGATTAATTTGGCAATATTGCTGTATGGAAATATGAAATGTCGCTAACTAGTGAAATAAAATATTCATTATACTTCTACAATAATTAATATCGTCACACCGAATAGTTAGTTTTATTTATTTATTTAATACTTTGAGCACATAAATGTGCCGAGGCGGACTCAATGCCATAGGCATTTTCTACCAGTCAACCTTTGGGTGATGCAGGACAGACAATGGTAGGTGCAATATCGAAAATTGAGGAATAAATATTTATTTAAATATAAGGATACGTACAGCTATTTGCGACGTACTTTTAGAATGAACGCTCTTAACGCTTTGAAGGACATCCACGTTTATAACTGTTTATGGTTCTGTTTTCACGAATTATTTGGATTATTTTCAGCCCGAAACCAGCCAGCTACATTCTTTTTTTAATAGCCATACATTTTGCTGTAGACGAACCAGATTTTTCTTCTCGAATTTTCAGTTACTCTCTTAGTACAGAGAGTGCCACCCGCGAAGACGCGCCCCACTCTTCTAAACGCTTACAGTACAAGAGTGCAAAATTCCGCTAGTGTTTTAGTATTGTCATACACATTAATTACCTATGAATGGGTAATAAGTAAACAAGACAAACAAAAACACGTATGTTGCACACTTATACTGTAAGAGATTGGGAGTGGGGCGCATCTTCGTAGTTGGCACTATCTGTAAAGGCAATTTAATCTGGTCATATTTATGGTTCCAGCTTGATAATCATTCCAAGTATTCTTCTTCTTTTCGTGTGGTTTGTGACTAACCTGGAGGCCTACTCCCTAAGCAAAATCCGTAGTTTCGGCCGTCATTACGGGCGCTTCGCTCTCTTTCTCACTTACGGTATGTCTATAAGTGAGACGGAGAACGAATCGCCCGTAACGACGGCCGAAACTACGGATTTCGCGTAGGGAGTAGGCCCTGAGGTATCAGAGTTTTAAAGCCGCCCATTGGCCCCTGACTTGGCTTCACACGCCGTCGAGAAATATCCCTCGGGGATGCCGGTTTCCTCACGATGTTTTCCTTCACCGTTTTTGAAGCAAGTAATTATACAATACGCATATGAATCCGAAAAGTCAGAGGTGCGTGATTCCAAGTATTAAATGTGTGTACCTCACAAGTCTTCTTAGCGTTCTCAATAATAACTTTGAACGTATGTCTCGTCCTTATGTTATCTAGGACACCCTGCACGAGTCCTCTGTTGTCATCCCGGCTCAGTCTTCTGTCTTGCATTATCTAGAAGATAAATACGAATCATATATGACGAATAACACAGCATTTTCTAAATGGATGTAACAAAACTTAAACGAATGATGGAGAAGTTTTCTTATTAAAAGGTTTGTTGGTAAAATAATAGTACCATTATTAGCTGCAATCATTGGATCAAAGCTGTGTGAGTGGTGGTAATGTTCCACGCAGATAAGACTTTCGAACTTTGTCTGTACTCCCGCAGAAATCCGCGACGCGATTTTTTATGAAAAGTTCATGGAAATAAAATTGTTCTACCAGAATTGTGTCGCACCGGCGCGTCGCGTCTGTCTGCGGAGCCTTTAGCGTCACTTTGATAAATCTCGTGACGAGTTCAAGGGTCTATCTTATGCGGTGGTAACAACCACTTTACATTACATGAAATTTGTAACTTTCTGGGAATTAAAAGGACTCACATCGTACGAAATCTTAAATATGGCTTTACTTTTTCTTTTTTTTTTTATAATCAATAAAACTTTATAGAGGTATGAGGAACAGGGTGTAAACTGTAAAGTTCACTCATCCTCCATAAAAAAGGGAGGATCCTACAACCATTCGGGTGTCGTCTCTGGTCGGCTACTGCTCCACGATTGATGTCGGGACATTTTATATATGCTAGGCGCGCTGTAAACTCTGCTTGCGCGATGCATGTTTTTGCGAGACGTCAGTGTGATGCGTAGTTCGCATGAGGCGATGTAGATGCCGCGACAACTTGTTATTTTCTTTAACATACCTCAATCTGTCCCGGCTGCAAGGCCGCCATACCAAGCGGCGTCGACGTCAGTACTGTAAACCTAATCTTTTCATCCTCTATGTAAGTAGCAGCCGGTAGCGGGTAGAAGTTGGCTTGAAGAGGAATCTTTTCGAAGTAACGACGCTTTATCATCTGTGGAAAATGTTTGATGGTGAAAAATTCAGATTTTTTTAAAGACTTTTAGGTTTCGGGCATACAAAGTAAAACGGAACATTTATAAGATCAGTTATTTTTTGTGTTAATGTTATTTTTTACTTCGTAGTGTTTGTTTTTTGGTAGTCGATTGTTTTCTTTTTGTTTCCATCATCATCCTGCAGAAGTTCTTTGTTGGAAATAGGCCTCTTCAATCACTCTATCAGGCCATCCGTTGGGCTATCCTAACTAATATTATACATGCGAAAGTGAGTTTGTTTGTTTGTTACGATTTCACGTTAAAACGGCTGAACGGATTTGAATGAAATTTGGCACATGGTAGACCATGACCTGGAAAAGGACATAAGCTACTTTTTATCCTGGTCCGCAGACGAAGTTAGGGGCAACAGCTAGTTAAAATTATTTGTGTTCCATCTCACCTGCATGCCATTAAGGTCGGTATAAAAATCGAGTCCATTCTTGACGGCTGTGCGGAATCTGAGGGCAAGCTCCAGGTCATCCACCTGAGGATCTATCATTAATGTATTGCAGATTTCCACTTCGCTATGTGGTAGTGAGGGGTTGTTGTGGACCGACACCTGGGGGGAGAAAAGGTTAATATTATAATAAGATCTGCCGTCGTAAAGCACTAAGCCGGTCAAAGAGAAATGCAAGGCACAGGTTTTTCTGAAACACATTGAATAATACATTTTATTTTCAGTGTCATAAATTGCAAAGTTGTACTAAAATAAACATCAAACGGCTATTAGGGCGACCAAGAGCAGACTTCGTTTGCACTTTAGACAATGACGTTTAATATGCAATGCTATAGTTTGACCTAACCGCTGTACCGCGCGGCGAGGCGGGGGCGGGATGCCGTGAGCGTTAACGAATGAGCTGCCTGCACTGCCCTCCCGTGACCCGCGCTCATACCGCAGATTAGTACAGATGGCTCAATCCACAGAATCATTTAAATAAAAACCTACTCTTGCTACGACACAATTAAGTGCGATTCGCTCTAATTACCCACGGAAATATTCACCTAGAAGTAGCCTCTCTTTCTTTCGCGTAACTCTTATGTCTTCTGACTACGTGACGCACATTGAATTCGACAAGTCGAGCCTGCCACGTACCTACTTGTAGCTTCATACCTAAAATGTGGAGTGAACTACTGTATTCATCTGTGCTCATACGTAAGGCGCAGTACAGCGGCTCCTCTTTTCTAAAGTGTCGTATATGTTAACGTCTATGAAAAAGAACATAATTGTGATCTATTAAAATGAGGGTTCTTTTTTTAAATGACAAGTTGGGACAGTTCCATTTATTAGGTAATCTGGAGACCAGCAATAAACACCTAAATACTTTTTAAAAAACATGTGAACGTTAAGTATGCTCAATACTCACAGCTAAAACAATATCCGCAGCTTTTGGCGAGTTAAGGGCCGCGTACATGGTCGCCTTGTAGATACCCTCAGTAACAACGATCTCTGGGAAGGCCTCTGCCTTATAGTCAGTGGCAGGACCCGTCGGGACGAAGAGGTACGCGCCACTATTGTTGTCTTTACCACGCTGACTGTCATATCTGGGGAAATGTCGTTCTTGATTTATTATCATCATTTAAGGCCTATACAGATATAAGCGATATCGCTGTCCCGCTCGGTAGCGATACCGGTTCAAAGGGACTAACCGGAAGGCGGACCAGTATCGCAAAAAAATATTAGAAGCGAAACGATAATTTTTCGGACACGTTCAGTCAGAATCAAGCTTGTACTTACTGAATATATTTTAGTGTTTGGGATTTGATAAAAAGTATTTCTCGAGATTTGGGGTCCCCCAGGACCGGGGCCCGGGGCGGACCGCACCAGCTCCCCAGTTAGACCGCCAGTGGATCAGCGCTATGTCTTTTGCTTTAGGGCGTACGACACGCCTAGTTTACTTCTAAACTAAGTTTGGAAGTTGGGTTGCTTAGATGGCATGCTCCTCTGACCTCTACAACCTAATCCCTCTAGATTTCCTGAACCAAACACCAATGCTCCTCTCCCCTTGTTTACGACTCAGACTTCAACTTAGGCGAAAACGCCAGGGTACCCGCGAAATTCAAATTTTATTACGTTTTATACATAATATAATTCGCGGCCGTATCAGAATAATAATCATAAAAAATCATCAATACAACTCTCTAAGTTCATATAATCCTATTGAATGACTATTTCATAAAATCATGACATTTGAGGATTATTCTAACTTAAGGAGTTGTAGTGCTGATTCTAATGATTATTATTCTGTAAAGACATATTTGTTACGGTCGCGAATCATATTTTAATAGACTTACAACCTGACACTGACTAGGAAATTTCAAAAAACGTAAGAAAATTTGTATTTCGCAGGTTACCTTGGCGTATCCCCCGTAAAGCGACGATAACCGACTTTTGACGATTTTATACTGAAGATCACGTCTCAACGAGTAGTGTTAATGATTCGGAAAAAATATATGTTAAATTAGAGCATTTTTTTAATAACTAAATATATGAATATTTTAGATTAATTTGTAAAGTTATGCCTAACGCGGATAAAGAACTGAGAATCACGCAAAATTTATCAAGCGTATTTTTCTGAAACCTTCACCTATTTAAAGATAATTTGATCTTTTAGTATACGTGTTTTAACAAAATACCTTTTGTTTTATGTATAGTAAATATGCGTCTAATTTGGGACAGCGCTCTATCATGGGCGAGTTCTATTGCTGGCTGGACGCACGACGCGTTGCGTGAGCTCATTACAGAACACGCAAGCTAACCACTCAAGGTCACTGGCATATATCTGCGTCTTAACCAGAAAAGTCCCTACAGCCTAAACAAAACAAAATACACTCACTGCGCAAAATCCATATGAACAGGTACAGTAGTCCCTTCTGGCGACACGATAGCCTTAATAAGCCCATCCATAGTCACGACCACGCGGGTACTGTTGCCGGCCTGTATGGTGATGTCTTCCATGAGGCGCGCTGATGGCTGGTCTACTGGGAACATCTTCGGAAGGTCTACTGTCCAATAGTCTGCGTTGTATACTCGGACGCGGGAGTAGGATGTGTATCTGAGGAATTAATGGGGAATTTAAGTATATAAGTTAGTTAGCATGAACATTTTTGGCTACTTACCATGTTCTGCTTTCATAAAAGTCGATACAGCAAGTCCAAAAAGGTTATTTATTAATTTATTTATTTATGTACACACAGTAAAATACATAGATACGACATAATTATAATTTGAGTACAAAGGTACTGTTTATTTCTTAAGAAATAGTGCAATCCTGTTTGTTTAGTACTAGCTTCTGCCCACGGTTTTGCCCGTGTGGACCCTAATTCTTATTTAAAAATAAAAGTACTATTATCTGCCAGTGAAAATCCCGTCAAAATTGGTCCCGCCGTTTCGGAGATTGGCCGGAACAAACAGACAAAAAAAAAGTTATATGTATCATATATACTTTCATATGCATTTAATAAAAAGCTATTATTTTGACATTACAAACAGACACTTCAACTTTTTTGATTGTATATGTATAGATTCATATTGTTCTTCGTCAGTTCTACTAACGTACAATTTGCACTGTTATTTTCGCAAAGGAGATAATAACAGTGAATCAAATATCTTGCTCTAAGTCAGTGTTAAACTAAGGGACAGGGTCACTACTTGCATCGAGGTCGATTCATGTCATGTCCGATTTTTTTTAATTAGGTTTATTTTCATTATCATGAAGTGAGAAAACTATGGAGCAATGACTCGACTAGACGCCTTACCAAGAAATGGCTTGAAAAACAGTGATAAGTATATGTACAAACGCGGACATTTGTGGTGAAACACTCTTCACCCTTATATATAAAGGCCTGGTTACACGGTGCAAGCTAGCGTGCGAGGTGGCGAGGAGATTTCCCGCAGCGCAGCAACTTACACCGTGTGACCGCATCATGCGAGTTACTGTGATGTGCGAGTCGGTCAGTAGCTCGCATCCAAGTTACTATAACAATTTTTGTTTTTAGTCGCCACTCGCATGCGGTGGACGTCAACTCGCACGTTTTTAAGGAAATGTTAAAAACAGTAGCTCGAACACTCTGGCGCACGCCGGGTACATTCAGCTATTTTTGTAACCGCTTTTATTGAGGTATGAACTATGATCAGTCGCGTATTGTGCGACATCATTGCACGGGACATGATACGTCCAACCATCGAGCGAGAACCATGAGACATGCGAGTACGGAGGTGCAGTAGCTGTCTACTGTCACGCCAGCTCGCACTAGTGTGACCGGGTAAGGCGAGTCGAACTACTGTCATACCAGTACAAGTGGCAGTAGCTGTCTACTGTCAACGCCAGTAGCTCGCACCCTGTAACCTAGACTTTAGTAATAAGGTTGAAAAATGGTTCACCGCGTGTCCGCCATGGTACAAAGAAGTGAACGAGATTTTTCGTCCAGGTAAAATAAAGAACTTACTTATTTAGCCTAGTATTATCTCTCAACGAGATAGTATATACAGTCAATGCCAGCGGGTCAACGATCGCGGGGAAGGACAGTTGGTACTTGTTAGCCGCGAACGCAAGCCGCTTGTCGCCAGCCACCACGGGCGATATCTGAGCCATCATCGGGTTGCCTTCGGGGTCGAATACCTGCAATTAAGATGTCCTTATAAACACAGACAATTAGCTCCATTATCGGTTAATAGGAACTGGTTGTTTGAAAGAGAGAAAGTAGGTACAATCTACAAAAATATAAGTTTAGTGGTAGCTAACTAAAAGTATTTTTTTAGGAATTGTATAGAGTGCCGCTAGCGGCATTTTATCCTTATCGGATAAAGTGCCGCTGTTTGCGGCATAATAGTGGCGCTACCTCGGCCCGGCTAAACTGCCGTAAGCATTGCATTGTCATTGTCACTGAGTCACTGTCCCTTGTTATTTTGGTTGATTGTTGAGGTTAGTTCGCTGCCCTTTGTATTGATTGATCGTATTTATTTTAGATAATTATATCAAAAGTCACTAAATGACTGAATTTATGAAATTAAAATGAAGTAGCAAATGGAAATGGCTGAAAGGTAGGTTAGGTTAGAACTGTGACCACATAAAGCACGAACCGAGTGAGCGAAGCGAGCGGTGCCGCGGCAGCGGCTGGCGACTGCCAGGCTCCGTTTAGGCACAAGAGAATGTAATGTTTTGGGAATGTGGTGGTTTACAGCAAACTAACCTCAACAATCAAACAAAATAACAAGTGGCAGTGACAATGCAATGCTTACGGCACTTAACCCGGGCCTGGGCAGCGCTACTATTATATTATTATGCCGCTAGCGGCACTCTATCATTACACTGCCTTGTTTTTAACACATGTGAGATTGATCTATACTCTTTAACATGGCTTGTCTGACACCCGTTTTCTGAAAGGTTAATCAACACAAATACTAGGTAGCAGACTGTCAAGTGATTTGAAATTAGGTGTTACTGTGTTATGTTAAAAAAGTTGTTACGAGCGTTATAAAAATGGGCGTTGCGCGCATAGTACCTAAAAACATGTTTATTTATTGCCTCTTGCTGGGTGATGATGCGAACTAAACTTACAACATGATAGCGTGAAACAAATAATGGCATTCATGAACGGTATCCTCTCAATTTTTTTCTGTGTGTCATGTGAAAAAGGTCTGCCGGTAGAGGTTGGTATGTTGAAGAACAAGAATTAAAGCTATCAACAGACAAATCACTCACCTCAACATGCGGCGAAGAAACCAACACCGTCATAATCTCATGTCTCCTGAACGCAAGCGCATTATACAACACAACTCTTCTAGAAGGCGACACCACATCCAGCGCAATAGTGATCCGCGTGGGTATCTCATCATGAGACCGCCAGATGTCGTCCACGTCGAAGTAAATGTCTTCTTGAGCTTGGTCTACGATTAACGGCTGGTTTAGGAGATAGTAAGCTGCTTGTTGGATCGCTGATTGGCTGTATTTTATTGCTGTTAACATTCTGCAATGAAAAGATATAGTAAGTGTCTTAGTTTGGATCGAAAATGGGTGAGGATCATCATACGTACATATACAGCGTGGCGCTTTAATGGCGACATTAATTTAACACACGTATACGGATTAGCCTTTTCTTTTTATGAAGATATTTTAATTTAATTTAACGTTATTATTTATTGATTTATTTATAATTTTCAAAAATAGCATCTTGGAGCAACCTTTACTTAACAACTCTTGCGCAGAGGTCATTTACCGGGGTCTCGGATTATAATTTCGCATCAATGAAAATAAAACGAATAACAAGCAAATAGAAGGCGAATTGAAGAAAAGATAGAGCCCTATGTCGGCGATCGATTTAAAAATTTAAATTTTTCAATCAACGATTTTTTTTTAAATTATATTTTTATGATTACTGGCCACTAGCCCTACCCGTGTGTTAAATTAATGTCGCCATTGTAGCGGCACGTTGTATAAAACAGACAGTTATAGCGTTTGATGACGTCGAAAAAGCCGATATCGTCTAGATATTCGTTGCAACGAAAAAAGTGCAAGGATCGTCACACAAACCAAAGGTAAAGCTACCATTCCATACCCGACCACAGGCAGCAGCTGCACGCGTCGTATCGCGGCGTCATGTCGATGCAGTCATGATTCCGAACCCGACCGCAGGCGGCAGCAGCCCGTATTCCAATCGGTAGATAAAAGATAGGAAAACGTGTCATCGCTCGAGCGTCGGCGGCACTACAGCTGGTCTGTGGTCGGGCTGCAAGTGTCGCCTGTTACTCGCCTGCAGTTGTGTCCTGCGGTCGGGTACGGAATGGTACCTTAAGGTAAGCGGGCCGCCGCCGGGCCCAGGGGTAAAATATCCCCCAAAGGCTTTCTTTCCCCCTTGATTGTTAACCGAACAATTTTTTGACCTCGCCCAACATCCCACCGGCGTAATCTTTGTAGTATGGTGGCAGTAGAGGATTTTGGGGAGTCCTGCCACAACAGGAACATGGGAATCATTGCGTTAATCCGTAATGATTTACAGTAGTTTTCGCTAATGGACGTAGGCATACTACAGAGCTAAAATAATTTTAAAACCCTAGATGGTGATCATGAGGAAACTATTCGAAAGCACTGTTGCAGAAAATGAGGTCAAAATTAAAATCGGAAATGGCGGCTATGAATGCAAATAATTCGTCATAGGTATCATTGCCCCGGCTTTCAAAGGCGCTGATGCAGAAAATGAGATCGAAATTACAAACTAAAATGGCGGCTACGAAAATTAACAACTAATTCGTCATTGGTACCATTTCCATGTTTTTCAGGGGCGCTTATGGCAAAAATGAAAATCCATGATAGCGGCTAAGATTATTTTATGACGCCACTTACTTCTTAGCGTAGTCTTCTCTGACTTCGTCACGGGAGGTGCCAGTGACTCCGTCGTGATGCTGGAACAGTGACAGTGAGCGACGAGCCTGCTCCACTCTGTCTCGTAGTTGTAGCGACATCATGTTGGACACCGCGTGTGAAGCTGTGGCTTGAGCTGTGATTATTTCGGCTGCCCTGGAAATGAATATTTTAGGATGTAGTTAAAGGCAAATATGGAATGGAGACCTAAAGCCGTCCGAGACGGGAATCCACGTGCTTGTCCGTTTCTGGAAAGCGCACTGCTACGAGGTGTGGACCGTCCGTCGGAGAAATTCGAAGAAAATAAATGACGCGGATTCATTTATTTTCGGGACGGTAGCCCGTTGCGGACGACCGCCTTATACATTGGATGGCCTAAAAAGATTTAAATGTGAAAAGCGCAAACGGTTAGATTTTTTGTATGTTTTTTTGTTATGCTGCGGCCGCATCTACGTCTATCGTGACAAAGTAATGCGTGCCGAAGCTTCGTATCGTTTGCTCGCAAAAATAATTTAAATTATCGCGCTAGTGCGGTGGTCACATTAGCGGCTTCGCCACGTTTATTATGTACCGCCACCCGGCCGATAAGTGCTACGCAGCCCGAACTATCCCGACGATAACTGATAATGGTTGGTCACATCTGCGTGTATCGTATCATTGTGCGAAGCTCCATCAATGCGGCCGCAGCATTACGCTTTCACGCTAAAACGGCTCAACGGATTTGGATGAATTTTGCCACCTGGGTTAGGACATAGGATACTTTTTATCCCGATATTCCCACGGGATCGAGACTAATGCGTGTGAAACCGCGGGACGGAGCTAGTTACTAAATACATAGGTAGAGATTATTACCCATCGACGTCTTTCAACACGCCTCTTTCGTAAAACAACATAACGAAAAAATAACTTTACCTAACATAAGCCAGCAGTACTCGATCCATATTCTTATAGAAAGGCCTGGACGTGTAGTATCCACTCCAGTAGTGCTGGTTCCTGTCAGCATACGTGAAGAAATCCCCTGACAGCACCGGGAAGGACGAGGACTTGACCTCCGAATGGACAGCTTTGAAGTAATCTTGGAGGGTGCCAAATTGAACCTAAAAACCAAAAATATTTTTGAACTTAAACCCATGGAAACAAAAGTTGAAAAGTTTTTGTTTTCACGGGCTGCCAACATCATTATCATTATTATTCAGCCGGATAGCATGTGCTTTGGCT
Source organism: Agrochola lota (assembly GCA_947364205.1). NCBI lineage: Eukaryota > Metazoa > Arthropoda > Insecta > Lepidoptera > Noctuidae > Agrochola > Agrochola lota. The sequence goes on along the minus strand of OX376235.1, from coordinate 8,258,685 downwards.
GAGTTTTATTCCTGTCACTGTAGCCGAACTGTCAAACTACTAGTGCAAGATAGAGACGAGGATAGCTCCAAGCGAAACCACGTGCTAAGTAACGTTTATCAATCTCGGCCTGTGAATTTAGAAGCGAAATATGGACGTTATTAGCGGCAGCCATCATTCCTGAGCTTCTCGCATCCAGCAGATTCATCCGTGATTTTCATCAACAAGCTATTGGTTCACCTTATGAAAGGCATGTACCAACTCAAGCTGAGCCGGTACATAATTGCCTCTACAGAACTTTTCGGCCCCCGTCAGCCGTTCGTTCAACCATGAGCCCCGACCACAACCACTTCACTTTAACAGTTCTTCTATTTATCACATTAAAAGACATCCAGAACTCCGACTAACAATAAGATCCTCACCTCAGCATTCCAGCCATCATTATTATTAATAAAATCGATGAGTATCTCGTAATTCTGGTACTGGTTGTCCCACTCGTTGGACCGGTCGTACCTGAAGTCGTCACCAAGCGGGAACATTACCACGTTACTTCGGTACAACTGTGCTTTTTTGCGCCATTGGTCTAAGATTGTTTGTGCTCTGAAAAAGTTTAACAATTTAGTCATTTGCCGTTGGTAGGTCTGTTTTCGGCACAGCGTAGTCGGCACATAGCCTAAAGCAGAGTGTTTTCTAATGACATTCCATAATAAACTTGATTATCAGTGTTTAAAAATTCATATGAGTACGCGCTTTGGCGCCCAAGGTGCTGTTTCAAGTCTGCATCGATGTTTGTACCACATTGCACTTTAACACGTTCAATTCCAGGAGCCCTCCTGGAGAGTTCACCTATTCGCATATGGGACACCGGGAGCCCTCGCGGAGGTCTCAGTATTACAGCATGATAAACCGTGAAAATAAAATCTGATGAATATTTTAATAATATTTATTAGTTTATGAGTGGCTTTTCACAAACAACTTAATTTTTTCTCGATTACTAACATTCATAAAAATTTAAAAGGTTGGAAACACAATTTTACAGAGTTTTAGAATACCGTTTTAAACCTAATGCCGTTGACCGTCCGCGATGGTTGACTTTAGCGCAAACGTAATGCCGGCAACCCTCCCGGAGGGTTAACTTCCAATATGTATGGCGGCATGGCGTACGACTTCTATGGAAAGTGGGTGGAGTTGAAAGTGTTAAGTAACTGATAATAGAAGAGTTAATTGACTGTTAATATGGAGAGAATTTTTAACCAATTTTTTACCTTTCTTGAACATTTTTCTCAGTAATTTTTCGCGGAGCTACACCCCATGGACAAGTGACGCCGTTACCTGGCAGTCTTTTGAAATCGAATTGACAGCACACCTACAAATAATACAGAAGCATTTGTACCAAAACATTCATATGTTGTTTTTTTGATGGATTTCATCATAACTTTTATTTCTAAGGTTAATTTAATATTTCTTTTACTGGAAACATTTTGTTTGATATACATTATTATTTACCTTAGGATTAGGCCCACAGGAGTGAGGAACGTCGTAAGAATAGAAAGGCATCATGTGAGTAAACATATCTGTTTTGCCGACACCATCTGCAGAACACAAACAAAATTGTCATTGAGATCGAATATGTTATGGCATTAAGTACTCAAAAGAATATTTAAACGATAAAATATAAGTGCTAACATAATCTATTATGTATTAATACAGTAAACTATACACCGAGACATTTTAGTCGTCTTACAAAAGCAGCCCACTTCATGTATCCAATGACTACTGAACAATCATAAAAAAAAAATTGATATATTGTAACAATTTTCTTAATTCCTCCTGGAAGGATTTTATGTCGGGTACATTAAGTGGCACTTTGTAAGACGACTAAAATGTCACGATGTATATAATATTTTTTAGGCAGTGGATAGAGTGCCGATAGCGGCACTCTATCCTTATCGGATAAATTGCCGCTAGCGGCATAATAGTGACGCCGCCTCGGCCCGGCTAAACTGCCGTAAGCATAGCATTTTCATTGTCACTGGGTCACTGTCACTTGTTATTTTGTTTGATTGTTGAGGTTAGTTCGCTGTAAAACACCACATTCCCAAAACATTACATTCTCTTGCCCACCTGGCCTGACCCGTTGTGTGGTCACAGTTCTAACCTAACCTACTTTCCAGCCATTTTCATTTCCTACAGAATTTTTCTTAAATTCTGTCATTGTAGTGACTTTTGATATAATTATCTAAAACAAATACGATCAATAAATAGAAAGGGCGGCGAACTATCCTCCACAACCAAACAAAATAACAAGTGACAGTGACTATGACAATGCAATGCTTACGGAACTTTAGCCGGACTGACGCTGCGCCACTATAATGCCGCAAATAGCGGCACTTTATCCGATAGGGAAAAAGTGCCGCTAGCGGTACTCTATACACATTATTTTTTTTAATGATTCTAACTCAAACTCAAAGCATTTATTTCAATTAAACCATTTACAGGTACTTTTTGATTGTCAAATAGTCGCGTCAGTTAGTCAGAAAGTTGAAGCTAGTTGCCCATTCCAAAACGTAGATCTCTATGGAGAAGAACGGGCAAGAAACTCCAAGGACACTCTTTTAAATATAGAAAATTACAAAATCCTGGGTACATTATTCTTGTTGCTTCTATATGTGAGAACAATGTCCAAAAAATAATCAAAACAATTCAAAATATAAGATTTAAAATAAGCTCTGGCAGATAAGAGATGACAAGTCACAACTGACGGCGCCCGTTCACGAACATGACGCGTGGATCAGCACCATCTAGCTCAACCATTTTGTAGGGAACCATCAGCGAGACATTTAAGTGAGCATGACATACTCTCAACTGCCATGCTCTTTCAAGTCAACATACATCTTATCTTAATAACAAAAATAATAAACGGCTCCATGGTACTCACATTTACAAAATTTTTAAAAATGCTTCTAAATTATACAAAAGTAATTTGCAATGTATTTGAGAGATTAATAGAATGTTACTACCAAAAAGAAAGAAAATCATTATCCATTGGAGTATTCAACAATTAAAACTTGTTTAAATAAAAAATAAACATTAAGTTTGTAATGTCAGAAAAAATAAAAAGGGGAAGCAACTCTTCCAAATATTAAAAATTTTAACTAGAGAGCCCAAGTGGCTGTGGAGCAGGACCAGCATTAAGCCAAACATTTTTATCTATGATATAATCATCCAACTTATAATATGATTGTCTACATAGTGTGCGTATAATGCATTTTTTAAATTTCTTCTCATTCAGTTGAAGAATATCGAGTGGTATTATAACATATATATATTATAACATTTTACACAGTACCCCATAACAGAAGTGTGCACTTTAGACAATCTGAAACGTGGTTGATCTAATTTGTTCCTATTTCTAGTGTTAAAATTATGCCTGTCACTTATCTTTCTAAAAAGATGTAGATTTTTCCGAACATACATAATGTTCTCAACAGCTGATTGGTTAGTTGTCATTGGATATATGAAGTGGGCTGCTTTTGTAAGACGACTAAAATGTCACGGTGTGTAGTTTTACTGTATTAATACTTATTAGACTATGTTAGCACTTTATATATTATCGTTTAAATGTCACGGTGTATATGTAAAAAAAAAACTTATATAATAATATGTTATAAGTGTTAATGTTACAATGGTAAAAAGCACGAGGGGGTTGACATATATATTTAGATAAAAACCACAAAACAAATAAAGAGGAAAAAAAATAGATTTAGTTCAGAAGACCGCAGAAAAAAAAGCTTGGGTATCAAAGCTAAGTTTTTTTTTCAAAGCTTCTCTCTCCTACTATCTTGTTGTGCCCGACAGGGTCCATAATGATTACATATAATTTTAATTTACCACCTAAGTACACATTGTGTAATGCAAATAAAGTATTGAGTATGCCTGTGTAGGTTTAACTTATGCAAAAAGCATAAATAAATAAATAACATTGTATTTATTAATTAAATGATCCTAACGTAAGATATTTAGAATTTACATATTGGAAAATAAGATTCTTACCCCATAGTTGCCTCCACTTAAACTCCAATTGCTTATGAGCTGCGAGTTCCTTTTTTACTCTGTAATGCACCCTTTGAATAACAGAATTCTCAAATCCAGCTAACTTGAGGAGATAGGGCTGGGTACTAGAGTACCCGAAGGGGTCTATAGACCAGGCGTTCTTAGGCACAACGCCTAGGTTATCGATCAGCCATTGGTGGCCTGTGGTCAGCTGTCGAATGATGGATAGCCAATGGGAGTTGGCTTCGTCGTTCATTACCCAGCCGCCTGTAACTATTTCTATCTTGCCGGCTTTTAGGAGACTGAAATAATAATAAGACATGTAATATTAATAATATTAATACGTCACTATGTGCTAGCGACAGTTTCGGGGGCCCATTATTGAGTGTGCAAGTCACCCCCTGCCATTTTTCCGTGTACATATAAAACATTAATCAGGCAGGGGCCATAGTCCTTCCATAGTTCCAGGTCACCAGTCAACTTTAGCCACCCAAACCCATAGCCAAATTTATTTTGTTTCCATGTTCTGCAATAGTCCTGCACCAACCTGGGGTTGTCCTTGGGTGCACTTGCGTAGTGCATACAGGGATAATCGTCGGTTGGTGCCTCAATACATAAAAATGTCTAAGGGGCCTCTGCGACTTGGCTTCGGCCCCTCGTACGCCTTCCAAAGGTCCGGGACTCCAGGGTCCCGAGAAATGTCAATGACCTTAATAATATAAGACGTTCATTTTCTCTACACAAGTTATGTACTTAATGCTAGTATTTGACAATAGTGCAAGGAGCTAACTTGGTGAGAGACTGTGGCGTGAAGTAGGTTAAAATAAAAAACCTGTATTACATGTCACCAGGGCCTTCCTGCGACAAGATGCCTGTGATTTGGACCACAATTACAATATATACTTAACAAACGTTGAAATAAAAATATAAAATAAATTAAAACACAAAAAATTTGTTTGTGAAAATATTGTACGTACATTACGGTACAGACGGTTTTAAGGCCTTCTTCATATAACCGTAGAGCCTATTTCATTTACCGGGAAACCCTCTATTACTCGCGTGGGATCAAAGGGTTCAAGCGTTTATATAATAAAAGAATCTTAAAACACGTATTTATTTATATTGAAAATCCGGACCAAAACATAAATATGCATCACAATTGCGTAACACACTCTCTATCACAATGCGAAGGTATTTCAAGGAAATTCCTAACCCACTTCTCTTCGTTTTCGTGTGGTTAGTGACTAACCTGGTGCATAGATGAATATAGATGGGACACTCCTTAGTTTAGGTATGAAGCTACAAGTACGCGGCGGGCCCGTCTTGTCGGGCCAATTCAGTGAGTGTAGCGTAGTCAGAAGATCTAGGTAGGAGAGGTAACTTCTAGGTTAATATAACTGTAGGTAATTAGCACTGAGCGACCTGAATTGCACTTTATTGTGTCGTAGCAAGAGTCGCTATTTATTTTGATGTTTTTGCGGAGTGTCCCATCTGTATGAATCTGTGCCTGGTGTCAAAATTTTAATCGCGCCTATGGGCCTCTGACTTGGCTTCACATACCGTCGAGAAATATCTCTCAGGCATGCCGGTTTGACTTCCGGCAACCGTAGGCGCGGGCTTGCGGACGGTGAGCAATGGGCAGCTCGCCGTCCGATAAGGACCAGGCCCGTGTCGACGGCGCGTTGTGTTCCACGCGCGCCTCAAAGAGATGTCAGCACTAACCGACGGGGTCGAAAGACCAATGCCTGCTGGGGTTGCGGGTTTGTCCGAAAGGGATATCGCGGCCCCGGCACACAGGCAACGGAAGGAACACGGGTGGGTTTTAGTCAGTAAAAGTCTGACACACCCTCTCGCTCTGCCCAGAGCGGGAGAAGTCATTTGCTGATTTCCCATCCTCAAAAAAAAAAAAAGGCATGCCGGTTTCCTCACGATGTTTTCCCTCACCGTTTTTGAAGCAAGTGATAATTATACAATACGCACATGAATCCGAAAAGTCAGAGGTGCGTGGCTTGGGTTCATCGAGATCTATGACTCGGCAATCCAACGGTCACACCACTAGGCTATCACTGCTACGAACCCATACCTAACCCATTGCTTCCAGTGGCGGATCCAGGATTGTCGTTTGGGGGGGGGGGGGGGGGGGGGCTTGACCCGCTGAGGGTAGCTTTTTAGCAAAGTAAAAAATAAAAAAGCTCACAATATTTTAATTTACTCAACACATGAAAGAAAGAAAGAAATCACGTTTATTTGCGGTACACATGACGCAAGGAAAGAACAGAACACGAAAACAAACAATTTGGAGGAAAATATGCGTCACATCCACGCAAAACGGCCATCGCTCCGCATAATGCTGCGACCCTATGCGAGACAGAGCCCCAGCGCTGCGGCACCAAGCCAAGCCAACCAAGCCTCCTCGGATTACTTTTCGCAAATGCCTCAGTGACTCCGTCAGGTTGTCATAGACTACCAGAGATATCTCGGTGAATAATACATGGCGGTCAAACCGGGCAGCGTGAGTGGTAGAATGAGTGGTGCGCGCGTTCAATATTCGCCACGTAAAGAAAACATCATAAAGAAAAAACTTGAAAACATAATAATTACCTATTAAGTTAAGGATAAGTATTGATGACAATAGGGATGATGCCTGGGTACAAAAAAATAAATTCTAATTAGTCCGTCAGTCAGATAATAAAAAAATATTAGACACGTATTTTTTGGTTTTTCATATTAATAAATACTTACATAAAACGCATTTTAAATTGGGGAGTGGGGGTCGCTACGTCACAAGTAAGTATAAAATCTACATACTCGTGACGTCAAGGCACATTTTAATTCAATGTATCGCCGTAATCTTTAGATAACGAAAAAAATAAAAAATACGTTTCCAATATATTTTTTTAAATTTCCATGACGGACTAAAAAAAAATTTGTCATCGTCCCTATTTGTACCTTAGGTAGAGTAATACTTGCTAAAAAGTTTAATTAATATAGAATAATATCAAGTTCACTTTAAGATTTGTCATGGAAGAACTTTGATGCTTTTTAGAACTTTGATTGGTCTGCTCGACAAGGTAAATAATGCAATGAAGGTTGTTGCATTGTAAGTGTGTTACGCAATTATCCCGCTGTTTATAAATATCGGTCTGGTTTTCGTTATTAAACAAGATATCAAGTTTTATTCAAAATTCTAACTATATATCAAACATTTATTTCCGAAGTGTTTTCACCACAAAATAACAACATCAATTTTTTTTCATTTACTGTACCTACTTTTGAAGGTTTTCAAAGGTTAATTTGTTAATACGTAAGATGCCTTCATCATATTATTATCAGCCGGTTTGATGATGATGATTATGAAGGCATCCTACTTCATAGCAAGTAAATTTTAGAAAGCTTTTAGGATTAAACAGTTTTAAGGATTAAGAAAAGTGTATTGAGACAGTTTGGAAACACAGAAAGGATTGGCTCTCAAAAGAAATTTTGTCATAGTATTGATATTTGGCTCTATAGACTAATGAGTTTGCCGACCACTGATTTAGAGGGTACAATTCTCTTACTTTCTACGCATACTTACTTCAGAAAAGCGGCCTTATCTTTATCAGTCGCATCGCTATTCCACCATAACGCCAGAAAGCTGATCTCGGCCCAAATAAACTTCCGGCCGATGCCTTCCGACAATTTCTCCACCATGTTATTGAATATCGCTCGCGTTTGCGTCTTGTAGTAATTCTCGAACGTCTTTATCCAACCTGCAATGTTTGTCAACAATCATTGATCCTCATTTGTTTTTTTATTCGGAGAAATGTGATTGAACATTCTTTTGTGCGAGATTTCGCTCACGGATTTTCTTTAAAACTTACGTTGACAGTTGAAGATTATTTAATAGAAAAAGGATTGGGATAGTTATGGTCCCTATAATCATCCTAACTATATAAAAAAAATGCAAAAGTTAGTTTGTTTGTGTGTTACGCTTTCACGCTAAAACGGCTGAACGGATTTGGATGAAATTTGGCACATGGGTAAACCATGACCTGGGTTAGGACATAGGATATCTTTTATCCCGATATTCCCATGGGATAGTAATGCGGGTTAAACTGCGGGGCGCAGTTAGTATTGAATAATTCAAAGTACCGTTAATTCCATGAAGTGCTTGGAATTACGTGACAACACATAAAATTGCGAAAACAAATCAGCTGACATTTGGCGAGTTATGCGAACGTAATTAATGTATGTAGTAGATGATTTTATAATCGTTGTTTCAGGGTTGATCCCATAGTAAATGTTAGTTAATTGACTCAGGCGTGACCTTGCGGAAATCCATTATAAAATACAATAGACGACGAATATTTAGTAACCTAAACCAAATCAAATCTTTTTATTGTGGGCATAGGTTATACAGACACATGTTAGATAAATAGGGATGATGACAAAAAAATGTTTTTTAGTCCGTCTTTGAGATTATAAAAAAATATTGGACACGTATTTTTCTTCTTTTACGTAATCCAAAGATTACGGCGAGACATTGAGGTAAAATGTGCCATGACGTCACGAGTATGTAGATTTTATACATACTAGTGACGTAGCGACCCCCACTCAACTTAAAATGCGTTTTATCTAAGTATTTTTTTATTAACGAGACAAAACACTGTATTGATAGTGGTGTTTTAGGTGGGTACAATGGTGATGCCTGCGGATAATTGATATATGTTATTTAGTAATTTTATTCATACTGTTGGTTGTTGCATTATATAATATTATATGTACTATTTGTTTTATTTTATATTTATGTATAATTCTGAATTTTAATCCTGACTTGGTTTCCGTACGTTTTTTTCGGGTGACCACTGAAAATCAGCGCTGTGCTGTGGGTCTCCATAGCACAGCATCATGCTGAGTGGAAGCCTTCTTGTCACAGTCATGACGTGCCAGCAGCTGCCTACTATTTCTGTTTTGTACTCGTTATTGTATACGTATTGTTATTGTTTTGTTACCTACTCGAGTTTTTATTATTTTTTTATGCACGTGTTTCTGTGACGAATAAAATTATTTTTCTTTCTTTCTTTTATTAATATGATAAAGCAAAAAATACGTGTCTAATATTTTTTTTATTATCTGACTGACGGACTAATTAGAATTTTTTTTTTTTTACCCAGGCGTCATCCCTATTACAGTTGCATTATGTCCTGCCTACAATTCTTAGGTATCACATATAAAACAATTCTTACAAAATAACAATTAGGTGTATGGTGACAGATTGTAGTAGGTAATCATTATTAAGAAAATCTTGGATCGTGTAGTAAGCTTTGTCAATTAAAAATTACGCAATTTACATAACCTAATCCGCTTAACTGTTCTTGAAGAGTCAATCGTCATCCTGAGGATGCCACGTTGAGAGGTGAAACACGTGTCGATTTCTTACAGGGCTGTTGACGACTCTCTTTAAGAACAGTTAAGCGGATTAGGTTACTAAATATGCGTCGTCTATTGTTTTTTATAGTAAAAGTTGTTCATAATGATGAGATTTTTAGTTCTTTCAGTTACATTATGTATAACATACTGCCAGAAAACAAAACTGTTTCCCTATTATTTACTATTGGCTTTCCATTCAAATATTTACGATTTCTCGAGTCTATAAGCTGTAGGTATACAAGAACTTTTTGGAATGGTTTCTTCCTGTCGTAAATTTACAGAATTTGCCACATTTGTATAAATTTTCTGTTTAAGTAGAGTTTGTTATGTACATAGCCTTATCTTTTATTACGGTACAATTAACCTTATGATAGCAACCCGATAATCCATAGTTACAGCGGTTTTTAACACTTCATACTTTATACTGTATCAATCTAAATGAAAAATGTGTATGTTTCAGCGTAGGTGCTACACCGGGCGCTTACTTTACAATACACAACATAAATCCGTGGAAGGGACGAGCCTATGACTATTTACTGGGCTTAATTCCGGTCACCGGGCTGCTATTGAGAAATTTCATTAAGATAAACCCAATAAAGTTTTGCCTGTCCTGTACCGAAATCAGGACAAACAAACTAAAGTCTATTCAAATTCTTGTTCCCAATTAATGGCCTCTTAAACAAACATCAACTTAATGCCAGTGTAAATAAAGTTGATTTTAGACTGACTAGTACTGTTGAAAAAGTCATAAAATATGTGAAGTTGTAGCGCAAACTAAACCTTATGAGTAGGTATTACAGTTGTTTTTCCTAAAACTCGTGTTTGTTTACATGTTTGGAAAATAAATTGCGAACGCAGATTAGCCAAACGTCGTCTATGTATTATCGATGTATAAATTGTCCATTCAAAATGTTTAATCTCGTGATCTACATAGATATTAGTAATAAAAAGGTATACGTAAAAAAAACCCATTCAATTACCGTATTGTTGATAAACCATCAAAGACAACCAGTCTCCCGGATATTCATGGGGTTTTTACCCGACTGTGCGACAGCAAAGACAGGGTTTTATGTTAATCAGCGAAACTTCACAGCCGTTATGTTTTTTTTTTTTTTTAACGCTATGTTATTGCGCACAGCGTGGAAAAAGTTTCTCCTTTCTCCTTAAAAACCTGTCTATCTTATGCGTGTCGTCTTGTGCTGTTTTTTTTTTGGTAGAGTAATAAATTGTCATAATTACAATAGAAAGGATAATATACGTTATACGAGGATAGGTAAACATTGAGATTACCCAAGTTGGTTTATTTTTTATCATTATATTATTTTGCAGACTCATAAACTATTTTTACCTCCAAGGAAGGAAACAATGCTAATCAATCTGAACCGAACTTTAGTTTTTGTGCCAAATTTTTTGCAGATTCTGGAAAATTAGTTACTGTTAATTATACATACGATGTGGTGTACTATTAATGTTAGCTTATATTGTAATTTATTAAATAATTAATCCGTCGGAACCGAACACCGATTTATTGACACTTCTTTTTTGCACAGTATATCGTGAGACATATCAAATGAAAGGGCTTGTTTTGAATATCTAAATTTTTTATTATTTGCCATGAGAGAGGCCATTGCAACACAGAATCTGTGAACATTTTAACTTGTCAACTCTCCTGGTTAAAAAGATACAGCTCCATGAGAGGCAGACGGACACAGAGACCACCTTTTGTTTACGGACTCTACCAAATTTGCAAGTGATAAGGAAAGCGTCAATATGATACATGTTACTACAAACAATGTTTTTCTATTCATGATGTTCGTAAGTGTTTTATCTTTATTGAATTACAATTGTGTTTGATAAGGAACGTCCTTCGATTATCTACGCAAATATTAATAATATTGTACCTATATACCATCTATCAGAATTCGTCTAATTTCGATACTCAAGGCGTATAAATATAATACAGGGTGTCAGGGACATCGACGAGACAAACTGATACCATACCATGGATTCAGTACATGATTCTGAACGCAGCTGCGTTGAAATTTTTCGTCGGTTATTAAAAAAAAATCTGCTGTTTCATATAAAAGTGTAATACCTACGCAGTCAAAATGTATGGAACAGCAGTTTTGTTTTTTTTTAAATTACCGTCGAGAATAACCGTTTCAAACTCATGTCCTGAATCCATGGTAACAGGCTTCTCGTCGATGTCCCTGTATAGTACCACAGTGATACCTTTAGTGGGTACAAAAATCAAGTGCGTTGGACACCTCTGCCTAAAGAACTTCGTTTATTTACGTGACCACAACTCACTTTACTCACAATTAAGTATTGGAAAATGGACTTGTTTAAGGTCTAAATATAGATAACTAAATTTATAAAATAAAGTGTGATAACTTTATTCTTATGATACTTTCGGACTTCAAAGAACACATTTATATTAGGTATCATACATGGCTAAAGCAGCATTGCAATCTATTGTCCTTGATCAATAATTGCACAAAATTATACTACGGAAATGGTTGACCGATTCGAAACACGGGAGTATTTAATGCCCTGCCATTGAAGGGAAATCCCATCAGCAAGCTGTTGCTTAGGAACAGAAGCGACGAGTTGATATTGTATAATAATTATGCTCAATAAACGATGAACCTACTAGCACTCGCTCCGTTTAAAACAACAACAACATATGGTATGTTATGTTGGTATTATCGTATTGTGTAAACTAATAAAATTACAGTACCTACAGTATATTTTTCCTATGATAATGATATCATCTATGTTTCGCGTCAATTTCGTCTGAGCGAGAAACGCAATATTTAGATGGTAAATTCTTTTTAATACCACTTATTTCTTTTTACAAAAAAATAGCAAATTTCCGTAAAATCAAGGTCTAGGGTTCAAAAGGTCAAGGTCAAAAGGTTCAAGTGTGGGCACAAAATACCTGAAAGAAAAAAATCTGAAATCACTTCAATGTTACCTGGATCATTGTGTGAGTGGGGGACTATAAAAACTTTCAGCTTATTCTTCTGGCTCCATTGATCTTCTTGATACTCTATTTCCCAACCTTGTTTCCATACTCCTCCGTCTTGATCGTCAAACAAGATTCGGTCGTACATTGACAGCATCTGTAACAAATTATTACTTGAATAAACCAGATTATTGAATTGTTAATACAAAATTAAATTATCAAGCAAAGACATGGGCGTAAGACCAATGAAAACATAGGTCAGTTGTTCCAAGGCCAGTGGAGGCTACCCTACCGTCGTTTTTCTTTTATTTATTTCTCTTTTTCTTTTTTCTTTTTCTAACCGACTTCCAAAAAGGAGGAGGTTATGTTTATAGTTTTATTAGTAGGAGATATGTTCGTCGCGTATGTGTTTTTTTTTTATGTGTGTACGCCGATTTCTCCGTCGATTGTGGACCTATTTGGGAAATTCTTTTTTTGTATGAAAGGGTGTGCTCCGAATTGGTCCCATATAAATTTTATTAACTTTGTTTGGATAGTTTATGAGTAAGCTTCAATAATACGTATTTTTCCCACTTAGTACATGTGGATGATATGATGATAACTTCCTGTCACTGTTATTTGCATAGCAGGTAGTGGTATTCGAATTTGTGTGGGGTAGGTACCACAACTAAAAAGTGAAAAATAAATCTTTTTACAAAGAAAAAAAAACAACCGACTTCCAAACCCTGTATTAAGAGCGTTTATTGTGAAGGTGGGCAACGTCGCAAATAGATGTCAAATATTTCACTGTTTTCATAAATTTAGCAATATTACTGTGTGGAAATAAAAAATGTGGCTAACTAGCGAACTAGAATATTGACTATGAAAAGTAATAATTAATATCGTAACACCGAATGTTTAGTTTTAGATGTAAAATTTGGAAACTTTCCAAATGCGTTTTGTACACCTAAATGGGTACAACATCAAATTCAATGTTATAATTGCAATTCATTATTAATATTCTAGTTCGCTAGTTAGCCACATTATTTATTTTCACACAGTAATATTGCTATAAGAATCAAAACAGGCAAATATTTGACAGTTATTTGCGACGTTGCCAACTTTTAGGATAAACCCTCTTAATTCAAGTTCAGTTTAAATAACTATAATTTCGTCTTTGGTTTTGAATTTTCGTTTTTGCCACCGACTTCCGAAATTTAAAGTTATTTTTCACTTCGTAGTGTTTTTTTTTGGAAGTCGGTTGTTTTTTTTATGAAAAAGTTTTTTTTTTGAAAAAGTTTTTTTTTAATTTAACCTTGGACTTCGTATCGGCTTTGGTGAAGGAAAACTGAACTTGAATTAATACAGGGTGTCAGGGACATCGACGTGCAAACTGTTACCATACATTCAGTACATGATTCTAGAACCCCCCAGCCCAAGATGAGAAATTTTTTGACGGATTTAAAAAAAAAAACAGCTCTTTGATGTAAAAGTGCAATACCTACAGGGTCAAATGTATGGAACAGCAGTTTTTTTTTTAATAACGCTCTATGTATCTATTAAAGTATATTGTATCTAAATAATTATTATTTTGCACTAATGACAACTCCATTTTATGACCACGGCATCACTGTCCATTCAAAGGTTGACTGGAAGAGATCGGAAAAGGGATAAGGCCACCCATTGTATGTTTATTAGTATTAAATTTATTTTTGGTATGTATTTTCTGGTGTACAATAAAGTACATATAAATAAATGATCAATGGTCATGGCATGGCTTCTTTGTATGAGAAGAGGCCTTTATAGTGGCACAATGGGCTGGTCTTTATGAAAGATAGCACCTAAACAGGGTTGTCCTCCACCAAATGATTATGCTATTCATAGAAATCCACTGCTAAACATGTTGCAGTCATAGAAGGTCAGGCGCGGCCAAATCATTCAAGCTGTCGACAGCTTGAATTATTAACATGTCTTACTAACTAAAAACTGTAGGTGCTTGAGCCACTGCAGAGACCCCGATGGCCATTTACAAAAAACATATGAAAAAAAGCCTGCTAAGCAAACTCGGGAATTTGAGCACCACAACGCTCGGATTAAGGCCAGCTTTCAAAACCTAAACTCTTGTAAAACGAGTTTAAGCTTTTCTTCTCGACAAAGTAAGTTCTCTTCCATAAGTCGTCAAAGCAAGTAATTCTTAGTTCTTTTGGAATGATCAAAAGAAAATCGAACGTATCCAAGAGTGTGCAAAATTTTAGATCTCGTTTCGCTCGCTGTTATATTCTCCATTTTCATAGTTGCTTGGTCTTTCCTGCATAAATCGACAATGTAACTCCCATTTCTGTTTGAAAATTCAAATCAAATTCTAAGAAAACAGAACCTATTCAAGGCGGGGTGCTAACATTTTGAGGCTCGCTTTGCTCACTTGTCTACTCTTGAGCTTTTCTTCATAAATCGACAAAGCATGTCATTCTTAGTTCTTTTGGAATGATCATAAGTTAACAATGTTACTCCTATTTCTGTTTGAAAATGTTAATCAAATCCTAAGAAAAAAATTGTGTATAATTTTTGAGCTTGCTTTGCTCGCTTTTAATTTCCATAGTTGTTTGGCTTTTTCTGCACGTCGACAATGTACCTAACTCTTATTTCTGTTTGAAAATGTAAATCAAATCTAACCTATCCGAGACGAGGTATTAAAATTATCGAGTCAGCTTCGCTCGCTGTTCTCACCCTACATAATCTTCTGTCCTAATACTTTTTATTTATCAAAAAGCTAGCGACTAATTTGGCAGCATCTCATAATTTAATCGAACCCCTAATAGTTCATATTGTGGGGTCATTATAATAATAAATAGTGAACTATTTGCGAACAATTTGTATGTAAAAATGCTGTAGTGGGGCGCGTCATTTCAGAGTAGACAAGCTATAGCGCTCGCCGGCAACTGCTGCGGTACCGCTCGTTTCGTTCGCTCGGCTCGCGCGCGGTTTGTCACTGTTTTCACCTGACCGTTTGGTCAGGCTTAGTTACTGCGACCAACTGTGAGAAAATATCAGAAAGTTAAAAAGAGGTTCAGATATTTAATAAAAACTTATTTAAAAAAAAAACAACCGATTTCCAAAAAAAAACACTACAAAGTGAAAAATAACTTTAATTTCTGAAGTCGATGTCTTTGGTTTTGAATTTTCGTTTTTTGCCACCGACTTCCGAAATTAAGAGCGGCCAACCCGTCATACTTTTCATACAAACGCTCGTACGTGATTATGGCGTTGTAACACATCTTTCTTTGAATTTTTTAAAGTAATTTGTATCTTGTGCGCTATATCTAGGTTTCTATGAAAGCAAAAAATAAAAAAATCGAGAAACAAATTCCGTATGAGCCTCCAAAAATCTGCCCTTTTGCACAAATTTTACCCGAACTTTGGCAGGTCATAATATACTCTTAATTGGTAAAAGTAAAGAAAACATCTGCATAGAAACCTCGCAGATGTAATAGAAATTCTAAATATCAAACATTTTTTCATAAACTTGTAAGGTTTACTCAAAAACACGTATTTACTGATACAATGTTATCGCGTTCTCGCTTGTTTGTTAGCAGTTCTCACTTGCGCTCTATGAAACAACAAGCTTTTCGACCATGCTCGCGTTGACGATAGACGGACCGGGAAGGGCCCTCTTAAAGTTATTTTTACCTTCGTAATGTTTTTTTTTGTAAAAAGTTTTTAATTTTCAGTTTTTAGTTGTGGTACCTACCCCACACAAATTCGAATACCACTACCTGCTATGTAAATAACAGTCACAGGAAGATATCATCATATCATCCACATATACTAAGTGGGAAAAATACGTATTATTTAAGCTTACTCAAAAACTATCGAAGCAAAGTTAATCAAATTTATAAGGGACTAATTCCGGGGCATACCCATTCATACAAAAAAAGAATTTTCAAAATCGGTCCACAATTGATGGAGATATCGGCGGACACACAAACAAAAAAACAAAAAAAACACATTCGTGACGAAGATATAACCTCCTCCTTCTTGGAAGTCGGTTAAAAAGTGAGCATCATTAAAAAGGTCAAAAACTTTTTAGAGTATCAATTAAATCTTTCCCTAATATTCCTTGGCACCCATGATGACCCCCCCCCCCCAATCTTAGGCTGTGACCGCGCCTGTAGAAGGTTTCGTAAACGATTACGACTAATCTGTTTCATTTTGACAGTTAAACAACATTCATTGCGTTATTTACGTTGTTGAGCAGATTTTGTTTTTCGAACTTATGAAGCAATGGATTCGCAATCTGTTTCAAATCGATTCAGATTCTGATTGATCGTGTATTACGCAATTAGAGTACAGCTTTATAAGAAGATTATCATAATCACAAGTGTTAAATATTTATTTAAATAATTATGCTATTCTGATTATCAGTGAAGATATGCAGTAACAATAAATAATGAGAATTTATTATGCTACATTATCTAATAACTGCTTTGTTGAAACTGATTCAATGATAACAATATTCTCTAAACTACTTCAGCAGTATTTTTTTTTTAATATTATAAGTATGGATAGCTTATCCATACTTATATTTTTATATAAAAAGTAACTCTGTCTGTCACCTTTTCACACTTAAACCACTGAACCGCTTATTATGAAATTTAACAGATATATATAGCCTGGGACCTCGAAATGGACATGGGTTACTTTTTATCTTGGATATTTGTATTGAAAAATGATGAAATGAAAAATACTAGCAGACAAAGTCACGGGCGTGCTAGTAGGAAAGATTTTTCACTATTTTATACCTAGTAGGTAGGATAGGTATAACACTTCCACACAATAGGCAAAACGGACAGTCCTCTGTGCAGGGCGTGCATGGAGGATGAGGAAACCGTCACGCACGTGCTTTTTGAATGCACACGCGTCACCCAGATTAGAACAGAAATCCTCAGGTCACCCAGATCTTTCACAGATGTTCTGAACAAACCAGGAGATATAATTAACTTCTGGAGGGAGGTGGGCTGGTTGGAATAACCACCAACGATCGCTATGGCCGATGCACAATGGTCCACTGAAGGACTAAGTGTGGAAACCAAACCCCATAACATAGAACATACATATAATATCATTATTGAACTTAACTTTTTTCTTAAATCTTCATCACAGTTGAAATTTTTTACAGAAATGTTTTTTTAAAGATTTCATTAGACACAGTACCTGTATATCCGTTTTCGGTATGGTTTGTTTCTGTATAGGGCATGATGACATATTGAATGGAATGCGCATCTTTGGCGGCTCATCTCCAACTGCCTTGAATTCCTTGACCTTACGAGGCTCCTTGTAAACCACTTCTTTAGGCCTCTTTTGAGGAGGGTGGTACTCTTGAGACTGTTCAACAATCTGGTCAACAGCGGACTTAATCTCACCAACCACAGCGTGGTGTTGGTTCAACTCATTCTCTATGTGACGCAGCTTTGATTCAAAAGATGACCATTTTGTCTGAAAAATGATTACATTTTATTTTATCTAGAATGCGTTTGCAGTACATTTGTTTTATACGTATATTATGAGCCAATTTTTCATTAGTCAGATAACTTAAATCTTAGGAATAAACAAGACAATTTGTATAGAAATTATGTTATGATGTTATCAGACAATCAAAAAATTTGCACCCCAAGTAAATAGGTAAGGTGAGAATGGTGAGGTATAAAAAAAAATGTATTAAGTAATGAAAAGACATAAATGAAATCAGGTAACTGAACTGTGTGAGGAAAGTAATAAAATGAAGGAAAAGGTAAGGTACTTAAAAGACCTACCACCACCTTGTATGTTGTATGTATGCATGCGATCTTACACACACCTGATTTAATAACGTTAGTATGGTGTAGTGCGGGCGTACATCAAGTACGTATACGTAACGTCTACATGTAACCTACACTACAGGCCCCCTGCCTGTAGTGTAGGTTACATGTAAACGTTAAAAATATTGAATGATAAAACGCAGCAGTATGCAAGCAAAAAATTGGAAGAAGGAAGACCATATTAATTGAAATTGTTTATTACACATGAGAAAATATTTTTCACAGAATCCAACTCAAAATGTCGTCATTTACGTCTGACGTCATTTAATAATAAAAAATAATAGTTTAAAGAACTAGAATAAGGTTGACGATAACCTGAGTACAGAGCAGCAGTATTGCATTAGTACAGAGGACACTAAAATATTAAAACTTAAAATAACTCATAAAGAAACTTACTGAGGATCTGAATGGAACCTATTTGAAATGAAAGATAGATCAATGTAATAGGTAGCAGACACACAGCGAAACTTACAGGATAGATGTAAGAATATAATAATGCCAGAATATTTAATTATTTTCATACTTACATCAAGATCTTGCACTGCTGGTTTTATACTAGGCAACTTAAAACTCA
Organism: Agrochola lota; assembly: GCA_947364205.1. Lineage (NCBI taxonomy): Eukaryota > Metazoa > Arthropoda > Insecta > Lepidoptera > Noctuidae > Agrochola > Agrochola lota. The sequence goes on along the minus strand of OX376235.1, from coordinate 8,239,868 downwards.
AATCTGTCACCACGTACAATATAAAAATAAACGCGATTATGCATGTTGTCCAAAACACAGCTGACAATCTTCTGATCCTCATATTGGAACCTAATAAATAAAAAAACAACTTTATTCCTTGCTTACAGCGCATTCTACAATAATTATCAACAAATAGTGTAAAAGTTTGTCTTCTAAACTAAAAGTAGGATTCTGATATTAATTGAAAAGTCTTCAGTAACACGTTTGCTGTTAAAATCGGCAAAACATAAAACTGAACACAAGTACAAACACATACAACGATTAGGCGTCTATGTAATTTTATGGTTTCGAAAAAGCCGGTTTGTAATTTTCTGATAACACTAAGCAAAAGTATTTAACTACCTTGATATAATAGTTCTAGTTTAGGCTATTTTTATTATTTTATGACACGAATACATAATTTTTTATCGCTTACAATTAGGTATATCTTGCACCTATTTGTTATGTGGTCTGACGTTAATGACGTTTCAATGTTGATAAGTAATACCGGGGCTATGGGGTTGACCCTTACCGCTTACAGTATACCACTAATTGTACTATGCAACTTCAGTGAAACTAAAATGAAATAAGAGGTCATAAAATGAAAATTGCTAATATAAAATTATACTTTCAGATACTTTTTTACACAAAAAGCATTCAAAACTTATAAAAGAACATTACATTTATTCAAGCTCATAAGTCAATAAAAGTCCTACTTTCAAAAATGAATTTATACACCTGGCGACACACTTGACACCCTGTCAATAGTGTCAATGCAACGTCTCACTCAACGTCATTTCGTATTTAGAGGTCGATGTTACCATATAAATATTGTTTATGGATATTTTATGGGATTTTCAGTGGCATATTTACACTATGGCCAACAAGGCCATGACCTGGCGTGGCAGACTCTCTGTATAGTTACTTTACTCTTTGTGGCAGACTAAGCAATTATGGCAGGCTGCCGCCCTTCGCAGTGTGCTTTATTTTATTGATACAAGCGCTAAAATCTCATAGTAGTTCTAAATCTTCTAAGCATTTCATCATCATCAGTCTGTACTGTATGAATGGTAAAAAGAAAAACTAATCAGTCGTGCCCCGTAGCAAAAATGTTATCTTTATTCTGCGGGTACGAAATTAGCGGCGGCGCGGCTGAGCGATGGCGACCGTGGAGCGGCGCCGGGAGGCGGCGACGTAAACAAAATCAACATTCTGAAGTGACGCGTACGAATCGGGCGAGAGCGGACGGTTGCGCGGCGGGGCGACGCCCGAGCGACTGGAAAGGAACAAACTTGTTTGATTTTGACGCTCGATGGCCGCTTGTTCCAATATAGTGTTGTTTTTTTTTTACAGCCGGTTTCATGCCCACGTCCTGGACGTTGCCGGATCGCTCCGCCCCGCGGCGCGCTCCGCTATCGCCATCGCTTGGCCGCCGCTCATTTCGTGCCGGCAGATTTAATTGTTCTGAATCTTCTTTACATAAATCATTATCATCAGTCTGTACATGGTCTGTACTGTATGAATGGTAAAAAGAAAATCTAACCAGACCGCGCCGTAGTGCTATAACATGAGCTCACTCTGCTCGCTCTTGCATTTTAAACTCTCTTATGTCGACAAAGTAACTTCAATAGCATCTGTATGAATGGTAAAAACAAAAATCTAACATATCCGAGGTCGAATGCTAAAATTTTCGAGCTCGCTTCGCTTGCTTATATATCCTAGGCTCTCATAATTAATACTATTCAAGTTTGTATGCATAAGTTGGCAAACAAACTTATCTATTTATGTAGGTATGTATGCTCAAAAGAAAATCTATTGCATCCGATGTGTTAACATTTTCGAGGTCGCTTTATATTTGTGGTAATTTTTATAAAATCACTACCTACCGGAATAGGAAGATTTTTTCCTTTTTTTAGGGTTATGTCGTAGTAAACAAGGAACCCTTAAAGTTTCGCCATGTCCGTCTGTCTGTCAGTCTGTCCGCGGCTTGGCTCAGAGACAATGAGTACTAGAAAGCTGTAATTTGGCATGGGTAAACATATTAATCACGCCGACAAAGTGGTCAAATAAAATCAATTTTGGGTTTCTTCCCCTACACGTAAAGTGGGGATGTTTTTTTTTTCTCGTCTATCCCATAGTGTGTACCCCACACTTTGGAAAGGTCGTTTAAAAATATTCTGAGTTTGTCAAAAACCATTTTTGGATTCAGGGATCTGTTCGCGAAATAGTAAGCTTTAAAAAGCAATTTTTTTTTAGAGTCAAGTGTCCCCCCTACCTGCCAGCTAAATGGTTGATTTTGGATATGTGAAAAAATTCACGGCAGTAGTATATACAGGGCCGCGCCGACCCTCGGCACCGCCTGTGCGCGAAACCAATGAAGAGCCTATTTTTTTTTGTTTGTCGTGCTTCACAGCATTTTTTTAAATTTATTGTCGTTTTAAATACGTAAATAATACTATCGTAAATAGAAAAAAATCGGTTCGCTTCCGCTTATTCGCAAAGAGAGAAAGAGAGAAAGAGAGACATAGAGAGAAAGAGAGAGAGAAATAGAGAGCGCGAAAAAAGAGAAAGAGATATTTTGCTATGGGTGTCGTTATGAAACCCGCGGACGAAGTGTCGGGCTGAAGCTAGACATCATCATCATCATTTCAGCCACAAGACGTCCACTGCTGAACATAGGCCTCCCCTAAGCACCGCCACTTCGAGCGATTCTATGCTTCCCGCATCTGGCGGATTCCTGAAGCTACTACATTATTATAATGCAAAAAAAGCTATCATAGCAGACAGACCGCAGCCTAAGCAACATAGCCGTTCTTTTGATTTTAACGCAGAGCTCATAATTAAGTAATGAAAACTAAAACCCGCGACCTAAACATTCCACGATCCTCAGACGTAAATATTGTTTTGGAGATTTGTACTCACTTATCGACTATGATGAATGAAATAAGTTAAAAATTCAGAACTCGGAACCGCCTCCGGCTCCCCTAGTGCCCTGGCGCCCGCCGGTGTGCGTTGCACACTGCACATATGGGCACATATGGGCGGCTCGGCCCTGTATATAATATAACGAAATAAAAGGAAAACTATCACAGCTAAGTGGGCTTTACAAGTTAACGAGTAATAATCGACCAACTTAAAATTACGGTTGCAAAAACATGTTTTCCCATACGTAATGTATGGGAGAACATGTTTTTCAACTACAAAGTTAAGTTTGTTCTTGCGATAGATTCATCCTAACTACGGAACCTTTCATTGTACGTGGTCCGACACGCATTTGGCCGGTTTTTTGTTAAATTACGGGGCGGCAAACCTTATTGGTCCCTGTGCCAAATCATAAAATACGCCACTGACGGCGACTGTATCTACTTCTCTGACCGGCGGACCTGCGTATATTGCTATGATAAAGCTATTATTATCATACATAACAAGCCCTTACAAAACGAATGCGCCATCCTATACGATACCACGATTTTATAGTCTCCGGTGTAACTGGAACCTACTCTTCAAAAGGTTGAAGCCCTATAAAACGTAGACCCACCTGCAACTTCTTGTTTTAGGACCTGAAGAGTAAAATAAGTAAATTTAGACATGACTGCAAGCATTTGTCTTCTTTTTTTACAGGATTTGAATAAGGTCTCAGAATTTTAATTTTTTAAGGATCGTATCCGAACGGAGCTACGACCCTTGTTATCGATTTTAGTAGAAACGTCAAACTAATTTGTTTGTGTGTGAAAGATGGCGTCAAAGGAGTCCCTGGACGTAAGTATTAATTATTTTCTTTGGATTTAAGCGCCTGTTTGGAGTTTAATTTAATTTAACTTACATTCGACTTACTAGGGAATGTAGTTTACGGCAAATTATATCGCTATACTTGTTTTAAAAAGAACAAATAACTGAAGAAGGCCACGCCCCTGCCGTTGGTTTTCTTTTTTATTTGTATTTCTGGGATTTCAACGAGATTTTGAATTAAAAGTTATGCATAACGCATTTATTAAACGCATGGCTCTTTTGATATACTTCTTTAAGTAAAAACCTGCATTTTTAAGATATCTTTAATTCATGATTAACTCCAAAGTTAATTATGCAAAAGAATAACAAATACCGGCAAACGGCAAAATTTTTAACCGGATATTTTGCTGATCTAATAAATTTTACACAAGTAACCATTCGTTTTTTTATATTTTACTATCACATTTTATGAATAAATAAGACTGCAGGGTATTAAAAACTGTTAAGGCAGATAGTTGTATCTTCAGCATCATAAGCTATAATCCAGGAACTTTAATTTGAAACAAGATTCTATTAGGTTGATCCAGATCCTAACATCATTACGAGACAATGGGTGCGATAAATATATACTTACAAGATTTCATACAACCATAACGTACCATTTGTATGAAATTTTGTGTTGGTATCAATGATAGTCATTCAATCAAGAAAATTGTTAGTTCAATACTTAAAGTATTAACTTGCCTTTATTTCATATTTCTCTTCTTCCTAAATATTCGTCTTCATATCGCAGGATTATACAAAATCTCAATGTTAAACTTATTTGCCACATAATTTAGTCCACTAAAACAGAATGTAGAAATCAAGGGATCACTGTGAACCTTTGTCGCTTTGAAATCACATTTGCATTGCATTAAAGCTCTTTTATTATGACTCTTCAAGTCTTGAGTAAATAAATTGAATGAGATACCCAGATGTAACAAATTGAGTGCTTTCTCGTGAGAGTCTAAACTATCACTAACTACAGCATCGCTTACCATCTGGTAAAACAGAGATTGAAGGTGACAGAATTGAATCAGTAGATTACGTACCAATGTCTTGATCCCTATTTGTATTTCACAATCACTTTCTGTAAAATAAGACCTGTCCAATTGTTATTGCGTTGCATAGTTTTTGCTTATCAATAACTGGTGGAAAACTAATCTGTAACACTGTTTTGGGAACAATTGAAATTATTAAATTAAATTATTAAAGTTATATAGATGAGATTGTCTGATCATTGTAATATGAAGTAGAAGAAGGTAACCATTTAATAATTTGAAGGCATTCAATTCCAATAGGAATTTAGAAGTTAAATATATACGTTGAAACTTTTCACCAATAATATACAACATCATAGTAATACAAAATAAAAGGTACTACTAATAAATAAGATCAGAATGACTATAAGATGTTTCAAACTCTGAATGCTGAAGCTTTGAAGAAGCATTCTTGTCATTTCTTTTTTCTAATTTAAAAAATGTTACTGGTGCAGACATACAGTAATGAAATTGCTACATGAATAATGTTTTTTCTTTCTTTGAGTTGTTTTAGTTAATAATAGATCTTCATCTTCATGGGTGTGGCTGTTACGTAAGGTTGCATCTAGTTCCCTTTGGCACTGACTATTGCCCTTGCCACATCCATGATTATTTTGTATCAAGGGTATCTATCATACAGCTAGCATTAACAAATCTGTTAAGACGGACAAATATATAAAAGATGTAGTCAAAGTTCTATCTATGTGGTCCAAAACTGGTAACCACTTCCCCTCTATGCAATTATTTTAAACCAGGGAACATAATTTCCAATTTGATTGGTTGATTGATAGTATCGCCATCGTGAAGGTTATTTGAAGATTAAACTTCTATCGATTTAGCTATCATACCCCCATGCTAAACACTTCCTAACTGACTGTAGAAGTAGAATTTACAGTCTGTGGAGTATGCCTCAACCCAATCAATACTAATATTTTAAAGAGGTACAATTTGTGAGTTTGTCTGTGGTGGGTCATCTTCGGAACGACAGATTCGATTCCGAAAATAGGGATGATGCCTGCGTAAAAAAAATGAAATTAGATAGAGTGATAGTTAGATAATAAAAAAATATTAGACAAGTATTTTTTGCTCTAGCATATTAATAAAAAATTACTTAGATAAAACGCATTTTAAGTTGGGGAGTGGGGGTCGCTACGTCACTTGTATGTATAAAATCTACATACTCGTGACGTCATGGCACATTTTACCTTTAGATTACGTAAAAAAAGAAAAAATTCGTGTCCAATAATTTTTTTTTATCTCAAAGACGGTCATCATCCCTATTCTGTCAGTAATGAGAAGTTGTAGTATTGCCAAGAAAAACAAGATATTTCAGGTGGACAAATTCGCGGGCAGAAAGTATAAACTATATACTTAGTTTAGTTTTTTTTAAAATCTGATTTCATCAAAAACCTTTCTTCTTTGTTTTTCTATCCCACCAATTTGATGAAACATCGCAAAAGTGCGACAGTGCAGCCTTGCGTGGTGTTTAACGCGGTTCGATAACGGCCGCCTCGCCAATTGAACGCATCCGCATTTGTGTCAAAGGACACAGCACGCGCTCCAAGACGAGCTCATCTTCATGCAAGGTTACCAACACATCCGTAGGCGAAATACTCCACGGGATACCCACGTACGCTAGCTTTTATAGCGGAAAAATACAGGCCAAATTTGTATACTGCTCCAAATAATATATAATTTTCCGTTGTTGTATATAATATTGAATTTACTTTTCTGAAATCTAACGACACAAACCTGGCTTTTGACCTACGGTAGTGTGAGCGGCCTATATTCAATTGTTAGAGCGAGACTTGCTTCTACCGTGACCGATTAGAATAAATCATTCATTCAGTGCCTAGTACCCACTACGAGATTTGCAAATTGTAAAGTAAGGTTACTTCCTCATGTGAATGAATTGACGGACACACTAACCAGTAGGGATCGCCGGCTAACACATGAATAGTTGGCCTTCCACACCCGTGCAACATTGTGCCATTCGCATTATGGCTTATGAATGAGTACGCCTGAATAGTCCGTGCGTCTCATTTTTCAACATCATTAGCGGACGTACTCGCCTATTCAAAAGATTAATCCGCACATCGTGTTATGCCCAGTGCTACTGAAAATATATGTTCGTGCCGGCGGCTACTTCCACTAACTTCATGTAATCGATTGTACTCCATTCCAGCTAGAACAAGTTTCCCCTGATTCCGAAAACTTTTCGCACCCCACATATAACACACAACTCCACTCGTATCTTCTAGCGCCCGTAATAGGCAGTCGGCTGTGAAATTAGGAAACAGCCTTGCGAATATCGGGCACGTCAAAACGAAAACCCTTTTAGAGATAACTCGATTCAATTCGCAGAGATCTCCAGAGTAAGTTCATTAGGTGCAAACCCGATGGTGGCAGTGCGAATTGCACGTGCTTGGAGAATTTCCATTCATGAGATAAGAACGAGCGGATTATATTCTTGGCCCTTAAGTGTATGATGGCGAATCAGTTCGCTGACTATTTACGACGAATGTCATATATCACACTTGCAATCGTCTGAGAGATCGTCTACAACAGGCTAACTACACAGTGAGGCTAAGGTCCTGCACGATGCTGACGCAAGTAGCCGCACTTCCTGCAGGATGTCGGGAATGAGAGCGTGTCCTCATAACTCTTGCGCTGTCGTGGGTGGCGATCGCAGACGTTGTGTAACTCCTTGTTCTAATGAGGATATTATTCAGGAGTATCTGAACATTAGCAGAGAGAGCGTCGCGCGCCTTTTGAAGCGCTTTAATTACACCGCTGTCGGCGGCTACCTCGTTAGTGCTCGGCGAAACAACAGACAGATTGTGCCATTAATTAAATTCAATCATCTGTTGGTGTTAAATACTCTGTCATTCAATAGCGTACAATACATTTGAGCGTGCAGGTAAATCTTCTTGTAGGGTTACTGTCAACGTTATTAATAGAAAACTTAAACGGTATTCAAATATCTACGAATTTTTTCTTTGATTTTAATTAATTCAAAGGCAGTTTCTTAAAAAGAATAAAACATTTGAGAATATGACATCCAAAAATTTACAAAACCAGTTTGTTAATTTGGATTATTTAACTTCTCAATATTGGGTCCTTAATTCCGTATTCAATATGATCACCACGCCAAAAAAGAGAAGGAAAGCTTGGCATTGTTCAGTAAATTGCGTTACTCGGCGAAATATTCGCTGCTTATTATTTTTTTTGTCTGAGTATCCGGAGCGATGTCGACTTCAGAATCCCCAGCGAGGCGTGAATATTTATCTCGGTTCCAGGCCCGTCGAACATTGTTACTGGCAACATAATGACCGCCACTTTAGGGTGAAATCTCTTAGGGCGAGAATTTTCTTCGATCGAAGAACTTTTTAATACTGAAGGTCGCGCAGCTTAAGTTGTTAAATATTTCATAAGGAATTTTCGAATTAATTTGAAGTTAATACGAATATTTGGAGGGATGTCTGGGGGACCGGACGGTTAGCAACAGACGTTTTGGGCTTAGACGTTTATTATTTTTTCAAGGGTAGGAAAGCACTGAAGCTGTTACGGGCGTGGTAACAGCTTGTATTTGTTACGTAAGGCTCGGGACATATGTATCGGAACTTATAAATTTTGCAGAATTATAAAGGGGTAGAGGTTGCGTGCGGCTGTCGGCCATGATAAGTTCGTCGACGGCAAAGAATATTTTGCAAAATATACGGAGGTCGCTGCTAGGGAAATAGGCTCGTAATGGGGCGCGCACAGCAGGTAGTGCTTCGTTTTGATAGATAGGGATCTAGAAAAGCTGATAGTTATCGTTCGCTTAGCAACAAAGCTTACGTGAGCAAAGCTATTGTAATTTAATGGGAAATCTTTTAGATTCTGCATACTCGATTATTTCTAATACAATTTGTTGATTGAAATTTATTATTAGTACTATATAGTTCAGTTAGAGTATTGATGGACCAGTGGAAACGGCCCCGACTTAAGAATTTTAGGTCGTGAGCTCGAACCCGGACAGGCGCTTTACTTTGTGTAAATATTTTCATCACCACTGCTCTCAGAATGGTGAAGGAAAACATCGTGATGAAACCGGCATGTCCTAGAACCAAAAATTCGAAGATATGTGACATCTACCAACCCGCACTGGGCTTGCGTGATAGATTACAGCCCACTCCCTCTCGAAGAGAGGAGGCCTGTGTCCCAACAGTGGGAAAATTTTAGACTGATGATGATGATTATCTAGTTCCGCGTCAATATGTCAGCCATAATGAACAAAGAAAAAGTATAAATGCATTGCTCGAAAACGTCGACACCTGGCCAGGTTATTCTTAATTAATTCCGTTTTCTAATTACTTATACCGATATATAATAGGGCATCTTATCTACTTATACATATAGTATACATAACATACGATACCATATTCTTATAGCCAAAGGCTTATGGCCAAATGTGTATCTATACGGTTAGCATGTCAATAAGAAAAATACGCTCAACTTGCGTCGTAAAAGCACTTTTATGACTTGGTTTATCTAATATTTTCTCCTTTCTTCTTACTGCTTTAAGGTATCCGTAACTAACATTCACTGTTCGCTCAATATCTTCAAGGACTGAACCTTACCTACCTACCTTCCTACGTGAAGCAAGTTTCAAACCATTACTATTTCAAAGGTGCTGTTCGTGATGTGCCAACATGAACGAAGACGCAAGACTTTGTAAGAGTATTAAAAAGCTAATATATAACGATTCTCTGAACTTGTTAAGCCTTGAATGTAGTTCAAACTTGAAGCTAATTTATCTAATGTTAGCGCTTATGGCTTACATAAGAGAAGGCGTTACATCGAAAGATAACTCTACTCTGACTAATAAGCTCAGATCACCGGTAATAGACTTTTTTACTGGTTGTTGATATCATTTTTCGCACTACAAACCCTCTACACCGGTTTTCGCAAGACCTCAGAGATAACATGCTTTGTAAAAGCAGCTCATGATACCTGAAATGGCACCTTTTGTTAACGCTAAGATATTGTCTGCGGAAGTAACCGTATTTTCCACAATAATGGAGCCCTAAATAACTTTCTAGAAGGTCAAAAGGATTAGACTAACATGAAGGAGATGTAGTGAAGAAAACACTACTTGTCATATTCTGAATTTATTTCATGACTATCTTCCTACCCATCCTCAACAATTCCTGTTATAGAATTTCTGAAAATGTCAGCAAAAACCTCTTAACTTTCAAACAGAACAAATGCTTTTACTGACAAAAAAAGGAACATCCAACATCGGTTTTTATTTTTGCTCTTTCGTATCCTTCCTTTACTTTGTAAAATGGCGAAGTCTTCATCTGCCCAGCTTGACTTTGTATAGGATTACAACGATAAAGTCTTCTTCGGAAATATCTCAAAGGTTTTTATTTCGTACAAGTGAGCTGAAAGAAAATAGATTGTATTTATTCAGACGATGGTCGGTTACCATTTCAGAGCGTTTATATCGATCTCTTGACATATTGTGAGTACAATTAGGGCACAGTTTTCGTTCTAAAATACTAGCATTCATTATAAAGCAATTTACTTTTTAGTTCATTGGAATTTATCGACATCATCATACTTTGCTGTTATATACTATAATTAAACATCTCAATCCTAACTATAATATTATACTCGTAATAGGGATGATGACAAAATAAAAAAAATTGTCCGTCTTTGAGATTATAAAAAAAATATTGGACACGTATGTTTTCTTTTTTTACGTAATCTAAAGATTACGGCGATACATTGAGGTAAAATGTGCCATGACGTCACGAGTATATAGATTTTATACGTACCTAGTGACGTTTCGACCCCCACTCCCCAACTTAATCTAAGTAATTTTTTATTAATATGATAAAGCAAAAAATATGTGTCTAATATTTTTTTATTATCTCGCTGACGGACTTCATTTTTTTTGCCTAGGCGTCATCCCTATTGTGAAAGTGAGTTTGTTTGTTACGCTTTCACGCTAAAACGGCTGAACGGATTTGGATGAAATTCGGCACATGGGTAGATCATGACTTCGAGAAGGACTTAGGGTACCTTTTATCCCGATATTCCCACGGGATCAAGACTTGCGGGTGAAACCGCTGGGCGCAGCTAGTCTTCTATAAAATCTTTTGCAAATTCAGAATGAGAATAATTATTGTTTTTGTTGTATCCGTCTTTATTAAGTAACTTTTCATCTATGCCAAAAAGTTTAAAAGTTTACGAGAAAAACATTAATACAATCTCTCAATATTTAACGCCACATCTTAAGTTCCACTTTCCCGAACAAAGTGCGATTGGGTGTGTCTAATCCGATTTCTGTCACCCAAGTTATGTCATGCCAAGATATTGTTCAACTTGGCGGGTCCTTTGATTAAAATTTTTCCTTGACGACGAATTCACATTTCAGTCAGAAAAGACAAAAAAAAAACTAGTTTAAAAACTAGATCGGCAATTCATATAGACCCGATTTAAATCGTGGCAACTTATTTCTGTAATGTAACAAAGCACACGGTACGGTTTACCCGGGCAGTTAACTTGGTGCATTGGTCGCTAAAGAGGTCGCTATCGATCCGACCAGGTCGAGCTGCAAGTTTCATAAGTTAGATGCACTGGCGCCAAATTGTTACCAATTTCTGTTTACGCGTTTCAAAAACAGAGCCTTACGTTTGAACTTTTTCCAACTTTTACGAGTGTCATTAATAATTATGACGAAATTTTGTTGTTGGGACTTGTTATCCTTGTTTAAATTAAGGCAGGGATGATTCTGTTTTTTAGTTGTTGACCCTTTGATTTTAGGCGTAATTTTTTGCATTTCTGCTATTTGTGTCCGCCATTTGGGTAGGTAGAGTTGTAAACTTACATTTGTTAGGTTTCCAATTCCGTAACACGGAACATAACGAAGTCGGAATAATTCAGATACTACTATCCATATTTCACATGAATACTGCCCTATATAGGGGATGAAGGAACTGGTCATACGTCAACTAATGAGCACTCGACCACTTTCGTTCCTGTAGCGGGAGGGATCCTGGCAGTATGCCAGGAAAGTACTAGTGCGAAACATTAGTGGAAGTTAATCTTGAATTACGATACTAGAAATTCATTTATCGGAACTTGTTTTTAACAAGAGATTAGCTCATGTTCTCGTAGTAATTCATCATGATAGAGCGTAGTACGCTACGAGGCCGCTCGATGTCCTAGGCGCGCATGGAGACTAAATCGATAGGAGGGTTGTACTCGAGCGATTATATGGGATTGTGCGCAGATAGGAAGATTGTTGGTCGATCTATCTTGAATATTCTAGGTTGCATTGCTGCCATTTCATGTCGGATAACTTTCCAAGCTTCTTTGCTTTCATTTACATAACTTACATCCAATTTCTACGGTGTAACGTGCTGTTAACCGATTTTGTGCCTAGCTCCGGAAAAGGATCATAAATATCATTAATAATTTTTTGGTTACCAGGCAAACCTGTAACAGCCTTCAGACACACGGTAGTTATTACCTACCTTAGGAGATTCTAGAGCGCTCGTGTAGCGATCCACGTCACTCCTGACCTCTTAGGTGATTTACTGCAAATTGACTGTGTTCAGTGTCTGGCACGCGACATTATGCACTTAAGGAATAGAGGCGAAGTTTCATAAGAATATCAGCTGTCATGACGAAGCACACTTCACAGGAAATGTTACACAGAAAATCACTTGGTTGTGGGTAAGTAACAAATTGCTGCCCCGAACTCAATTCACCTGCCAAGCCAGGCGAAAATACTAAGCGAATTTTCATCCAAGATGCAACTGAAGGAGAATAAAGAAGGAATTGTATTTTCTGAATTACCATACCTCTCCAATAAGTGTGCAGAGATCAATTCAATTTCCTTGCAACTGTAAAATGTGGTTCTAGTTCCTTTAATATACGTTAAAATAGGTCACCATTTTCTGGAGTAAAAACTACCCACGTTGTTACCAGATCAATAAGTCGAATGAGATGGATCGTATAACTACCACTGCTGCCAGGCGATTACACGACGCAGTTGACATTTCATCTAGTATTGTGGATGAAATAAAGGGAGTTATAATGTTCTGCAGACAATATGAAGTCGGAAATTGAACTACGTCACGTCATATTATAAAACTGCTACTGGTCGTACGTTGTTCCGAGTGGTTGACGTTCGTTCGTTTGGATTATGTGCTCAAAAGGCCAGAGGTGAGCTTAATACAGTTTTATGGTAAAACTAACATTTGCCCCGAGCTGCACTCACAAGCGCTACACTCAGCAGGGTAGGAAATAAAAATTTATATTTCTATCCTTTCTAAAGACGATATCGCCTCTAGAAACAGTTGATCTATACATTATAACGTAGGTACGCAGAGGTATTCGGTTAGGTAATCTGCTCATTACTGGTTTTAATATGAGAATAGGATTCCCATTAGATAACCTTAATATATTCAACTATTGATTATTACTAAGAGCAGTCGTGGCCCAGTTGTAACGGCAAGAGTTGTAGGTCTTAGGTTCGATCCCTGTCAGGCGCTTTACTTTGTGTAAACTATTTCATCACCGCTGCTCTCAAAACGGTGAAGGAAAACATCGTGAGGAAACCGGCATGTCCTTGAACATAAAAATCGAAGACGCGACATCTACCAACCCGCACTGGGCCCGCGTGGTGAATTATGGCCCAGTCCCTCTCACAGACAGGAGGCCTGTGTTCTAGCAGTGGGAACACTAGGCTGATTATGGGTATGGTTATATACAACTCTGCAATGAAAGTCCCAAAAGTTTTTAGGTTCAGACTTATCCGGATGCCAGAAAATTCCAGCCCAAATATACAACTTATGTCCAGGATTTATCTGAAATCCGTTCACATAAAACTGACTGTAAGTTCTTCAAAATAAAATAATATAGATAGAGCGTTTTCTAGGGTAATGCTGGAGTAATCCGGGGTTCAGGCAGGTACGTATTACGTGGGCAAGGAAAATGCCAGAACATTGGGCGTGCCTTAGATAGAACAGTGTATAGAAAGCAATGTACTATAATGACATAATTACGTGGAATCTCATATCGTAAAACCTGCTTCAATTAAGGTTTTGTTTACGAACATTAAATAGCTCATGATGGAGTGGAAAAGTGGAACCAATTAAGCGCGTGAGGGTCAGTTTACTTTCCCGATTAAATTCTTAGAGGAGTGCCAGCATAAAAGTGGGCTATTTATAGCGTCTCAAATTATTTACTCGGTTTCCTACGAACTTATACGTAATGTTGAGTATCGAATTTGAACGATTCTTTCCGCACTCAAAAAACTACTAACATCGTTTCGCTTGTCTATAAAATAAATATTTGATTTGTAGTCTCGGGGTCACCGACTAGAGCTCATAAATAAAAAAAGAAATACAACGTAAGAGCTTAGATACGAAGGTAGCAGCTTCCAAGAGTGTTATACCCTCGTAATATTTTTTGGAGAACAATAGCGTTAGTGGGGCTTTAGAACTACACTATTCGTATCTATTGTTAACAACGACTTTGCTGAACTAAAGTGTTGCACAACATTCCAGTTCTAGTCGAGAAATATTTATTGGGAAACTTGTCGAGCTGTGTCTTGTTCAAGGTGAATAAGGGGACGCTAACTCGCATACGTTTTCCAACTCTGATTAAATAACTCAATTAAGTTCGAGGAAGTTAAACGAAGAAATGTCGAGTTTGATCGTTGAGAGCAGTCGTGTGGCGGAATAATCTTATTTGTGAATCGCCTAAGCTGTTCAGTATTCCAAATTACGTTTGTTCTAGAACGTTCTTACATATACAGAGTTATCCTGTTTCCCTCGTAGGGTTTGAGAGCCTCGCCGATGTTATTCAAATGCTGCGATTTCATTTTGCAAGTAGCTCTCGTGTACATTGTCATCCTTGCACGTAGGAATATCCCTCTGTGGGTAAACTGTAGGAGATCCAATAAAACATTCAGTAGTTTTCCTCTGTGAAGGAACATTTATTTTTCTAACGTCTCTTCCCTCTCTTGTATTTTTATAATTTGATGAATGAGGAAGAAATAAAAATAGTCACCTTCACAAGAACCGTAGTAAGAGAAATCTAATTTGAATTTTTCGTAGCCGATCGAGGGTCTACGAGATTTTCTTGCGTAGCGCGTAGCGTTGAAATTCAGCGACAGCCTCAATTACTCAAACTTGAAATTTCTTATCGCTATATTCACATCGATATATTTTTAGACCAACTAGGTCAATTTCCAACTTTTAGGCATTATTTCTATGACCTTAGCACACTTAACAAAATGTATTCAAACTACATTTCTTTCAACAGAGTACGCGTTTGCTCTACCCCTTTCATGAATATAAGTGCAAAATATTTTCAGTGTGTACTCGTATGTATAAATCAGATGGGATTACGTATCCGACATACCACTGGGACCGTTCCGTCTTTCTATTTCGGCAAACATTTTTATTATCAGATTATACGGGTTCGAGGGTACTCGTAGCGTGAAATGGTCAGTTTTTTTGTATTCCATAGCAAAATTGGCATAACGGAACCTTTGTAGAATGACCTCGACTCTTGTCTGTTTGCCTTTATATCAGAGACATGATTTAGCTGTCCCTAACAAAAAATTGCAGCGTCTAAAAATTCTGTACCTTACCGCATACCATTGATTCTGATTCTCCCAACGCTCGGCGCGAATCGAACTTATCCATTTTCAACTCGACACTGTCAGATAGGAACGGATCCATCAAGTTATTTCGGCGTGGCAAAAATTGTCAATTTATATGTAAATGAACACCGCCATTAGGAGCTTCCAGTCATCGACCATTTTCGATATCTGCGTACTTATGGTATCGATTTCCAGGAGTTGGTAATGTATCTCCGCTTTCCATTCGGTCGCCACCGCCGTATCAACAAAATGGAGGACTACCTATACTTATAAATTAGCAGACTGAAACCCAGTTCGTTGTTACGTGAAACTTTTATTAGTAAGAAAGGTCATAGGTTATAAGGGGTCTTGCGTGTCGCTATTCCAATGAGTCGTGTTTATGACGGGTTGCTGAAGAAAGTCCTTGAAACAAAATTCAGGGTATCCTTTCGCAGAAGCCTGTGGGGTTACGTGCGTGCTTGTCATTGATACAGTTACTTGTCGTTCAATTTTACCTAGTCGTAACGTAGAATATGGCTAGGAGGACAGCAATATATATGTAGGTTAAGACAGTTTTATTTTTCGTCTTACCTTTTTGCTGGCCCATCGCCAGGCTTTCCTTTAAGAAAACTAGTCGTGCGCTTATCAGTAAGCCCACTTCTGGCTTTTCGACGTTACGAAGTTTGTTTTCTTACAGATTATTATTATTTTTTTTCTTCGGAAATACTCTCGGTAAATTGATGTGATTTTAATAGAATGTCCATCCGTGATATGATTCTATAATTAGAACCTAACCACCTGTAATATATGTTCATACTAATTGTTAATCTTATTACAATAACAACTACAATGTTATTTAAGTTTCTATGACGTAAATGCATACCTAATTACCCATTACACATTATGCTCTCATGAAAATAATTCCATACCCATTCAAACCACTTCACTCCTGTCATGTTATTGCTATCTAATATTCTAATACATACAATGCGCTTTTTTTTTTTCTAAGTTACATGTGTGTTAGAAAGTTTACCTCCATAAGCTGGTGCAGTGAATTTATGGTGCTAAATTTCCATAGGGAGATCTTATTATTCAGTTTCGAAAAATTCTTATTTGACCTTAATATTTTTTATCTTGATTCTGCAAGAATTTACAACATCTATAAGTTTTGGGTAGTTCCGTAAAGTTTCTGAAAGATTTTGTTACGTAACTTTACCATACGGTCTCCGGTTGAAAAGTTCCTGCCTTTTTTCGAGAGTGCCACATCGGGACTAATAAAATATGTCCGTTGGTTCTATATCCAGCCAGCCATTTGTTCGCCCGTAACGTGAAATCCTACTGACAGACGAATAAAAAAAAAAAAAAATCGAATCCTGGCGTACTTACATCTGTAAGTAATATGCACTGAAAAGGGGATGAAAATGGGATAAAATGATAAACATAATAATACAACGATATATAGCTTTAAATCTTAAAATTGAATGCATGTAGAAACACATTCTCCTCCGTCACGAAGAATAATGTGATTTGTGGCCAATTTGTACCAGAGAAGGAATGCCAACGCAAGTAATAAAATGTACTATGACATTCTTTATCCGAACATTGCCCCGTACTATTCTAAGAGTTACCCCATTTTATAGACATTCTACGCAAATTGGCCTAACAATGATAATACTACATAAAACCGGCCAAGTGCGTGTCGGACCACGCACAATGATGGGTCCCGTAGTTGGGATGGATTTATCCCAAGAACAAACTTAACATTGTAGTTGAAAAACATGTTCTCCCATACGGAATGTATGGGAAATCATGTTTTTCAAACCGCAAATTAACTACTTAATAATTAATTACTCGTTAACCTGTACAGCCTACTTGGCTCTCATAGTTTTCCTTTTAATTTCGTTATATATACTACTGCTGTGATTTTTTTCACAAGTCCAAGTACAACCATTTAGCTGGCAGGGGGACACACACTTAACTCTAACAAAAAAATTCAGTTATAAGCTTAATATTTCGCAAACGGATCCCTGAATCTAAAAATGGTTTTTACAAACTCACCTCACCTTTTTGAACGTCCTTTCTAACGATACCCCACAACATCGGGTAGACGAGACAAAAAAAAACATCCCCACTTTACGTGTAGGGGAGATACACTAACAAAAAAAATTTTCTTGATTTTATTTTACCACTTTGTCGCATGATTAATATGTATACACATACCAAATTACAGTTTTCTCGTACTAACCGTCTTTGAGGTATCCGCGGACAGACAGACAGACGGACATGGCGAAACTATAAGGGTTCCTTGTTTACTACGGAACCCTAAAAAGATCCATTTCATAGACTCGCAGACGAATTCAGCCAATGTATGGTTGCTCGGTTGGAAAATAGGTTTTTATTTAAATCGTTTTGCCGGCCGGCAGTTCGTGAACATTCCCATCTTCTTAGTACCGTAGGATTTAATAGGCAATAGCAAGTAGGAATTTTATTCAAATTGTAAAACTTGTGGGCGCGGTCCTACTTCCTCCCCGTAACACTCCAGAGATAAGTTTTTAGTATAGTCAGCATTTTGCTCTCTTTCTTGGAGATGTATTCTAATGACCGCATTTTGCCACCTTGGGGAGTGGAAACCTTAATTTTTGTGAAAAAAGAATTTCTGTAGAAGTATTATCAGTACTTCGTTGTATCTCTATGTCAGAAACATATCCAATTACGCAACGAAAACAACATCCGATACATATAAATTTTTGGTTGGGCGCCACGGAAATCCATTCGACCGATAACTGGAACTTGAATCTAAACGGTCACATGTACACGTGATCCTATGGACTTAAAACGGCAACGCCAACGTCAGGCAGAGCCTGTGACAAGATGTTAGCCAAGATATCCGTAGAGTGGAGCTTGCTTCGAGCTTTTTCCTCGTACATTGGCCCTAGCATGAAGTGCCGGGCGCCCGTATTGATTAGACAGGACTGCTGAATGTTACATAACTACGCGACGCGCCCGCAGACTCACAGACTGCAAGACTACTTTGATTATATACTTCTATATTGGTTTCGAAAACTTCATCGACCGACTCCTTATAAAGACTATCATTTGCTGCGTATTGCTCTGTTTCTGTGCGACTAATAGGGTGTTAAATAACTTTGATATCCTTGTGGATTTCACTGTTGGATAGAGATAATGGAACATCTTATTCCCAATTCGAATTAGCCTTTATCATGGTTCTATTTTCTACTACTGTCAGTGTCGCTTACAATAATTATATGAGCACTTGGTAATAATTTGTAGAGGAAATGAGCTTACCTGATAATGCTTTTAGTTAGGGCGTTGAGCTAAAATCTAACAAACATTAATTACCTATACCTACGTCACGGGTGTAGCTATGTTGTTGATAAGGCTTTTTCCATAATTGAAGTTAACGCTACCACACCTCGACTTAAGTACTCCATTGTGAAGTATACGCTCCTTTCAAGGTGAGTTGATAAAGAGTATTGATAACAGACTCAAATAGGTAATGAATTATTGATAGATCAATCACCGTGCAATGAGAATGTTTTATTCAATCGCGTATTCAGAAATGATATCCAAAATGATGCAGAATCCCAAATAAGTACATTTGTCTCAATCTTAAAATAGAAACCGAACAATAAGACTGCCTGAGGACACAAGGTAGTTCATCCCATTGTTACAACATAGGGAAAGGGTTTGGGTACTTAATTCTAGTACGTTCTCACCAGTTTCTACGATTCCTCTGAATCTCTGTATAATTTATGAAGCTCTGAACATGTTCACGTTGTTTCTATTCCTCATATTGGAACCTACTTTGTAAGTATAATAGAGCGAAATCAATACATTGAGCTGTGCTAATATATTTCCGTACAACGTAGTTATGAATACATTTTCATAAAGGACTGTGTTTTCGTGCTTTCATTTTAAATGGAAAACTGAATATAGATCCACTCAGTGTTTCCATTATGGAATCGAGTGACGTGATACCTTGATGTGACGTGACGCCCACGCTTCGCGTTCCGCACAATTGCAATAACACTACGAAGTATACTATACTCGTCGAAAATGGTCCCCTCGCACGTCGAAGACTTCAATTGAAATTGAATTTTGTACAAGACAAAGTTACAAATAGAGATACCGCAATTCAAATCAATTTTCTTTGAAACGTACTCCAGAATGGTTTCATTTCTCTGTGCTGGTTTAGAATACAAGCGAGTAACCGCAGTATCGACATTTTTATCATCAATAAATAGAAAATGTTCACAGAAATTTCTTTTTATTTCTTTCAACTAAACATTTTCTTTGAATTATGAAACTATTAAGCTTCTTTTTCATTCCTTTAACTTTTTTAAAGCATTCCATTCTAAAAGCAAGTGACTAATGAGTACCGCTTGCCGCGGACCACCTGATGTTATCTCTGTAATCCCTTGAGGCCGTGATGAGAAACATTAATTATGTTACAGTAGCCCATTCCATTATTAGAATTCTTGCTACAGGAAAATTTTAATAACGCAAGTCTCGGAGAACTTTTCGTCGGTGTTACGTACTATACGGCTTTATATGGTGCAAGTGATTCACGAACTAAACGCCTAAAGTCAACATGGTGAACGTAATTATGTTTGCCCTGGGTCGTGTCGGAGACAGTCTCGTATGCACGATAAGCTCGATATAAACTTGTCTCGTCAGACTCACGACATGTGTAATGTGTACGCTACTCCATTTTGCCATAATTGAAATGGGAGTTTCTGGCTTTGTATCAAAGATACGTGGTTTACAAGTGAGTTAACGCCTTAAAGGGGTCAAACGCTTTTAAATACCAAATTCTTCTTTTAAAAACAGTTTCTTTTCTCTTTGCTAAAAGCTCCTGATGTATTTTTCCCTCATGTCCATTTGTAAAACTTCACCTCATAAAACGTTGTTCTTCCTAGAAAAGAGATTAATGTAACTTTGATACTTTTAATGGAGGTAGACGAAGTATTGTTACCTCAAGATTTACGTACATTATTGCTAGATTGGCGTATAAGTAAGCAAAATCCGTTGTTCAAAGAACTTCCAAGAACAAGGAATAGATATACATTTTCCTTGGAAGTTTATCTGTATGGTGTTGCTTACTAATGGTTACTAATTCTGTTTAGCTCCATAACAACTATGATGTATAATATATTTTCACGTACCTATTGGTTACATCAGGGAATAATTTGATTAAATGATGTAATCACTCGCGAGTAATTGCCAGTAATTAATCTGTTCGGACTTTTTCTTGGTGGCTTGTGGCTAAGTAATAACAGCAGCACGCCTCGATCGATCAGGTTAAACTACGCTTGCCGCGGTTGGTCCGTGGATGGGTAAGCATCTTTAAATACCAAGACCCCCGGGCCTCGGAAAGCACGTTAAGCCGTTGGTCCCGGCTGTCATTCGTGGATCTTTGACAGTCGTTATGGGTCGTCAACAGCCCGAAAGTTTGACAACCAGTCTTACAAAATGGGTATCGTATTACCCAGTAACTGGGTTTTGGAGGTCAGATAGGCAGTCGTTCCATGTAAAATACTGGTATTCAGCTGCATCCGGTTAGACTGGAAGCCGACCCAAACAGACTTGGGAAAAGGCTAGGCAGATCATAAATTGTTCTTGGTTTGCTTAATTAATTTCGGCACTTTACAGGATTCAATCGATCATATCAGAATTTGAGATATTTGCCGTGAATGAGTTCGTATTCATATCACCTTCTACTACTTCTGCATCTGTATAAGCTTCTGAACAGACAGTTTCATTAAAGCCATATTGAGTTACTGTTTTAAATCTTTTCCATAAATCTCTACTGCCATGACTGTCAATCCCAATCCCCTGGTTATTCAAGTAATTAAATTACTATTTACTCAATTAGATTCCACCTTGCAGATCACGTTATCTGTCGTTCCAAAGTCAAATTAATGGCTAAAGCAACTCTTCAATCAAATGAATCAGATCAGTTTTGTCTAGATTCGCCTGCACCGCGCGAGAGAATGAATTCAATCTCTTTCGAATAGCCACCCGTTTATGCGTTACGGTTATTGCTGCCTGCATTTTGATGTGTACACTGTGTTTCGGACTCGTTCAATAATATAAGCATTTGTTTGACATTTAATTGCGTTCGGGTAATAAAATTTTTATACATTTCATGTATACTGCTTTAATAAATTTTTATGTGAGTTAGTGTCTCTTATTTGGCTGTGAAACGAGCCAGTGGACGGATCTTTGCCATTAATTTTATACATAAATTCGGAAATTTCAAACGTGGCTAAGGGTGCAGACAACAATATATGAACCTTTGGGTTGGCTTATAATCTCCAAACTACCAATGCCCAAAATAAACCAATATTTTCTTATCTACCAAACTGGGTCCTAACCTAAATAAATATGAACGTGTAAAATATTAGTGAAACGTAACGAAAATAGTCACACATTCAAAACATTTATTTTATTTTGCGATCCTATGCTAGTATATAATGGAATGATTCATCCCACGAAACAGGACCCTACACATGAGCAAAATACTTTCTAATAGCATCATAATTTACACGGGCAGGCTTTTCCTACATGCTACCGGATATAATCCTCCCCCTCTTTCCTTTTATGATGTTTTTCCTTATTCCGCTATTGATTGTCTGGAGCAGAGCTTCATAAACTTGTATCTACCCGACATCGATCAGATGATCGATGTCTCTCAAGATAATAATCCAATTTTCGAAATTCTACCAAACGTAATCTAGTTTTCGAGATTCTACCAAACGTAATCATTTCATGTATCTGTATTTTCTTCTCCATCAAATTGTGAGTTTTTCTGGTTTTGTCAAGTTGATTCACCGCTCTAAAGAAGTTAATGTTTCAAAGGTCGTCTGCGTCCCATCCTCACTAGATAATTTGGCTAATTTAAATTAACAAACCTAAACAGTTCTTTTCCTCTGACTCAGTCTAGGTACGCAGATTACCCCATTGAATAGGTTCAAAGGCCGAAATGAAATCCTGCTTTAACTGCAGTGTGCCCGCCATCCAGTCTTGTGATTGTATGACTAACGCGTGTCTGACAACGTATGTATGTGAAGCTGCCGCTTTATTGTCATGCTTTAGTATAGAGTCACGTATTGTGTAACATGATTTATTGTTGTTATGTAAAGCCTAACATCAGAGATATATCTTTACAACATTCACCAGACTATACGCTTTTGAAGAGGAAAAGTTTTTACCCCTGTAACTCTGAAAATTTTCGTCAAACAATCGCATACTCTCATGACATACTGTACGTCAAAATTTCCCATCTTTTTAGATTTATTAGTGGAAGTTTGTTGGTACACGTTATACGGTTTAATTAATTTAAAAGCAGAGAGATAACGAAGCATACAACTAGCGCTTTACGACGCCCACATCCAATTTCTCGCAAACGTTGCTATCCCGCCGGTGCGGCACATAATGATACCTAAATCATTTAGTGTGACAGTTAGTTTTTGTACAAGTGCGCTTATACCCTCTTTTTCTACCTCGGTGTAAGTGAGAGTAATGTGGTCATAAATTTTATTAATTGCTCCAAGAAAGTGTGCGTTTTCTAATAAGCGCTCAACCACTCTTGTCCCCGATTAAACGTGGTAATAGATCGGAAATCGTTGAGCTTAAAGAACGATTTTGTTTCATTCTATGCAGATCTGGAATGAACAATAAAATACTATGTATGCCACCCTGGTTTAAAGAAACCTATTTCATTGGTATTCTGGAAAGGCTCGTCGTGTCCGCAGCTTCACCTGATGAAACGCGCAGACGTGCTCTAAGGCTGGTTTCACAGCTGTCCGGAAGACCCGTACCGGTAGCGCCGCAGTGCTCTGAAACGAGGGAGTAGTACGATACGTTGTACTGTAGTACGGGCTCTACCCGGAGCGGGTCGCGTATGGACCAATCCGCGTCGCTGTGAAACAATGTTCTAGCTCCTCACGTGTGTCTCCGTTGCGGGAGCCCGTGCGGGACTCCCGGACAGCTGTGCAACCAGCCTA
Organism: Agrochola lota; assembly: GCA_947364205.1. NCBI lineage: Eukaryota > Metazoa > Arthropoda > Insecta > Lepidoptera > Noctuidae > Agrochola > Agrochola lota. The sequence goes on along the minus strand of OX376235.1, from coordinate 8,216,379 downwards.
AAATGGAGCACACTTGCCTATAAGAAATAAATAGTTCAGGCGATACAAAGTTACAGTCTGTAGCTGTTCTTACAAAGAAAGGTAATTGTGAAGTAAACAACTTTGTATGTAATAGCTTTTTTCATTACAATCTCTACTTTGTGGAAGTACAGGCGTGCAGCTGAATGCCCGGTGCTAAAATATGATGGAATCTAGATGTTCAACCAGATACCCGATAGGAATATAGGAAGGATGGTTGTTTTTTACTCCGATCACACAGATATTTTTCTGATGCGCCCCATGTGCATGATTCGTCATGATTCGGAAACAAACTAGTAGAACTGTCTGATGAAATTCAGATGTCATACCAGAGAATGAGATGTGTAAAAAGTAACGAAGGTTTTTGTTCTGATCTAGCATCTCTAGTATCTTGGTTCTGGTTTCCTTCATAATTGGCTCTTGATGATTGAGAAACGAACTAGTACCCAGTGCTTTCACTACGTATTTGAAGTATTTCACCACTTATCTACTGCAAGATGTTTAAAAGACTAGGATGAATTTCTCTAATAAAACTGAACGCGATCAGCACATCTAAACCGCGTTCAAGAGCTGTCACTGTCATAATTGTTATGGAAATTGACACTGACAGCTCTTGAACGCGGTTTAGATGTGCTGATCGTGTTCATTTTCATTGGCGAAATTGCTCCACAGCTACCAGACCAAGGCCTTTATCATTTTAAGTACTTGCTTAGTTTCAGGTACACAAATACTTTAATTAAATAAGAAAGCCAACAAATTTCTACGCTGAACAATATCGTAGTATAGTAACCAAGAAGAAATTAACTAATTACTATTTTGCGTGACTACAATAGTGTCCAATGAAACTACAGTGCTATTCCACAAACGAGTAGAAAATAAACACCTGTCACTTTTATCTATTCGTGACATCATTTGACAACTTTGTCCACCTGTAACTGTTTTCTGCACGAATTACCAACAATTTGGAACTAATTCATCAAAAACTTAATTGCTGGTGTCGGAACGATATGGAATTATGGAAATTTTCTTTGCTTCGGTATAATACAACATGTAAGAAAAACCCTGTCCGATCCGTGAAGCTGTTGTTAAGTATCGTACTGAGAGTATTTATGAGGAAATTATTACAAAAAATTAAAACTTAAAAATTCGCCCTTTTTTTTAATGGTGAATTTTACCGGCTTGCGCCTCTCACGGACTTATGACCCCTGTTGAAAATTTGCAAATTTTTAACGTTTGGGGTAATATTGATACAAAAAATGTGAATTTTAAAGAGGAATAACTGTTTATTTTCTATAGTAATAAGATTTTTTATTACTTTTTGGTAATGTTTTGTAAGTCCGAATAGAGCCAAAATTCTAAAACCATTTTTATTTTTTATTACTTTTTGGTAATGTTTTGTAAGTCCCAATAGAGCCAACATTCAAAAACCATTTTTATTTTTTATATAGCAATTTGTTCACATATTAATTAAACGCTAGAAGTTCAGCTGGTTACGCGACGTTTGCTATTAATATTAATGGTTAGTACATATTCATCTAGTGGCGATTTTTGCAACTTTTACACTCATTTAAAACCCGGTAGGAGCGCAGCAAAGCTCTGGAAAAATTAAATTTGCAATTCTGCAAGGCAGCAGAGGAGATTTTCACAAATCTCATTTGATCGTTCCGGTCATTGCTTTGAAGGCTGTATACCAATTTATAATGCAAAGAGGGTACATTAAAATCAATAAAGCAATCCACACAGACGGCAACTAAAGTGCAGTATATTGATTCAGTGCAGTATATTGATTAATTGAATTATCTGGCAGACGTTCCAGAATAATTCGGTCAGACACTTCAGGTCCTTAACTGAGATACTAATAAAATCTAGACTGCACAGGCGCCCGATGAACTCAGGACAGACGTGAAATTCATTCATATACTTCGCCCACGTCCAATTTGACCAAGCAGTTAATAGTAATGGGGGACGGTCTTACCTGAAACTTTTCCGTTATATTCGCTAACTTCTAACTTAATGTTTCTTGGAAATTACTCATTAAATTTACTCCCATTTCGCTATGTAAGTAGGTAGGAATCTACAATTTTCTTAATTTTCTCGTCTTAGCACTAATTTATACGATTTATTCTTTTAGACGGTTTCAAACGAGAGGAATTAGTGAGACTGAGCACGGACTTAAGTTTCTTCAAACAACATTAAGGCATTTTTTCCATATACTTAATTTGATTCATTTCTCTTTGAGCCCTAATTAGTATGCGATGCACGTCCTCCACAGACGAATGGCTTTAGCGTAATCTCACATGAAATTCAATCATTTCGTAATTTTTGGACTACGAGATTCTTCTCGGAATAATATAATTCCATTTGTAAACGTTTTAGCTTTCTAACATCGTGATTATTTTTACGTAGCAATGTGTGTCCAAAACGCGGTGCATCGAACTGATCTAAGTGACCGGAAATCGCGCGGGGACTGTCCAGATCCACCGGTGCGGACCGCTTCGAGCAGATCTCACCGGCATTAGCCAGTAACGGTCAAAGGATAATCGTTTAAATTCGGGTAAAACTCTCATATGCACACGACGGTCACCCGGAGTCCTTTCAATACCTTTTTACTGTACAGAGCAGTGGATTGAATAATTAATTTGGGATTTATATCTCACTGGTCTGTTTTCACATTCTCAACGTTTCTGTTTGTAATTAATTAATGGTGATCCCTTTAAGGAGGTCAATTCATTTGTTAGACAATATGATTACATAGTGTTAGGAAAATAAAAAGTTCAGTTCAGTGTATGAGGAGTTGGTGGCTAAGTAATAACTGCAGCATTGGTCGATCCATCAGGTTAAGCCACGCTTGCCGGGGTTGGTCCGTGAATGGGTGACCATCTTTACATACCGAGACTACACCGTGCCTCCGAAAGAACGTTAAGCCGGTAGAGTAATTACGGGTCGCCAGAAGCCCGAAAGTCTGACAACCAGTCTTACCAAGGGGTATCGTATTACCCAGTTACTGGCTTGTGGAGGTCAGATAGGCAGTCGCTCCATGTAAAATACTGGTATTCAGCTGCATCCGGTTAGACTGGAAGCCGACACCAATATAGTTGGGAAAACGCTAGGCAGATAGATAGTCTTAGGAAAATAAACACAGGGTTATTTTGTATTTTAATCATGTTACGATCTCAGTTTACACCGTTAATACCTTCTGCACTATGTTGCCAGCGTGAATATTAACAGCAAATATGCCTATAATCTATAAGATTAAAACCTATTATGCATGCGATAAAAATTTATAGCGTTACTCCAATATGAAGGTAATGTGCCTATATGGTGCCGTCAAGCTCATAATTGAGTTATGTGGAGCGCGGCAATTCTCACGTGCACTTAACACCGGCTGTTTCGCGAAATACCCTGGAGTCTGTTTAGCACACCCGACCCGTCGCCAATGCCAGGATTAGCTAATTAGTGCGATGTGATTATGTGAATGAGTGTTACGCAACACTGATACTCACAACTAGATCACAATAAATCAGTTCAAGGGTCGCAAAGCTTTCCTGTCCAAAATTTTATGAAACAAAACATTTTTCCCTTTAGTTATGGTTTTCGCAAATATGGCAATCAAATAGGGATGATGCCTGGGTAACAAAAAAAAATCTAATTAGTCCGTCATTCAGATAATAAAAAAATATTAGACACGTATTTTTTGCTTTATTATATTAATAAATACTTAGATAAAACGCATTTTAAGTTGGGGAGTGGGGGTCGCTACGTCACTAGTACGTATAAAATCTACATACTCGTGACGTCATGGCACATTTTACCTCAATGTATCGCCGTAATTTTTAGATTACGTAAAAAAAGAAAAATACGTGTCCAATATTTTAGTATAATCTCAAAGACGGACAAAAAATTTTTTTTGTTATCATCCCCATTGGTGTTATCACCATGTCAATCTTTATGTCAATGAGTCTCTACGACACCTCCGTTGATTTCGAACTTTCCCGTCGCCATAACTACAGCAAGGTGTAGTACGGCGAGCTTTGAAATTCAAATTGTCCTTTTAGCATAAAAGCTGCAGATTTCAGTCCACATAGGAGTATTACGCAACGATGCGTACTTTTCTTTGTTATGCTTCTAAAAAGGTTTTATCTCCAACTCGTACCCTGCTGGCTAATCCCCTGAATGTTAATGCAGCCCTCCTACCGCAGTTCTCAAATGTCATCCGCACTGTATTACGCGTAACTATAACCTTTTCTAACAGTTTACCGGCTTCGTGGTTAACTAATCCATTGCCCCATTGCTCAGAATCAATATATTTTGTATTATGTTTAAAAGGTACCAAACAAACAAAATTATTATGTAAACCGAACGGAAACAGAGTTGTTAAGTACTAAAACTTGTCGGTGTAACCAATATTGTAAATATCAGTGGTAGTTTTTAATTTATGATTCAAATAAATCTGCGGTTTATGTAAATATTGCGTTTATCATGTAACCGAAATACCACGATGAACCTTGTTAAAACGTTGCTCTTCAAAGCATCAACCAATGGTGAGTGGAGCCGAGACGTGTGCAATTTTTAGAATGGTTACTGAGAACTATAAATATTATCTGCTAGTACATTTTGCAATAAACTTCCTTCGTCTTCACCTTCAGCCTGTACGCTGAGCCGAGTGAATCAACAGCATAGGCCGTAGCAACGACTGTGACGTCCGCTGTTTGTACATGATCATATAATGTTTACGCTGTAATAATTTCATTGACTGAATTTCTTGGAATACGTATCTCACTAAGCAGAGACTCGTCTTTGGCAAGGCCGCGTGTTTTCCGGACGCTTCTGATCGAAATCCCCCTTGACGAACGTAATCCTATGAATTTTAACACGATTTTTTATATTTTTCTCCGTGCTCAGCTACAAGGATGGGAAATTTGGAGATTTTATGAAGCCCCATTCGTGATATAACTTAATCCCGGAGTTTGTTTATTGAATCTTATGTGCCTTTCATGGCAGTTGACAACGGCGTATATGTTCTCGAAATGGTACTGTGCTTAAAATTTGTGCATTTATTTTAATCTTGGTCTATCCTCATATGCGTACCTATATCATGTCTGTCGATGTTCTTACTTAACTAGTAACTAGTCGAATAGAGGAACTACCCAATCATGCAGTTGTTAATGACAGCATAATAACGTTCATTAAAACGAATTGGAGCATATTTTTTTTTTTTTTGCGGTTGGGAAATTATCAAATAACTTCTCCCGCTCTGGGCGAAGCGGGGTGTGTCAGACTTTTACTGACTAAAACCCACCCGTGTTTCTTCCGTTGCATGTGTGCCGGGGGGCCGCGATATCCCTTTCGGACAAACCCGCAACCCCAGCAGGCATTGATCCTTACGGACCCCGTCAGTTGGTTCTGACACCTCTTTGAGGCGCGCGTGGAACACAACGCGCCGTCGACCCGGGCCTGGTCCTTATCGGACGGCGAGCTACCCATTGCGGACCGTCCGCAAGCCCGCGCCTACGGTGGCCGGAATTTGGCTCACGACTCCCGAGGCACGGGGCGTTTCCTGCGGCGACGAGGGGCGCGCGGGCGCGCATCTTTCATCTCCCTCGCGCGATCCGTCTCCTCCTTCGAGAGCATAACTGCTTCGCAGACGGAGGTGACGGCCTCCCATGCACACTCGCTCCGAACCATGGCCTGAACCAGGGCCGGACGCGAGAGATCGCCGCCGCCGATCGCCTCCGTGAGGACACGGCGGTGCTCCGCCCAAGCCGGGCAGACCTCCACCGTATGCTCCACCGTGTCCTCCGGGCGATCCACACAGTGGTGACATCGGGCGTTTCCTCCCGCCTTATGCGGAACAGGAACTTCCCGAAACAACCGTGTCCGGTGAGGGCCTGCGTCAGGCGGAAGGTGAGGACGCCATGGCGCCTGTCAAGCCACTCCTCAAAGAGGGGACTTATCGCCGCAATTGTGGAGCATAGCTGGTTTTTAAACTCGCAAGATTTTCAATTGAATTGCGTTCAATGAATTTTACGTAAAAGCAAGAAAAATCGCGAACTCCGACTGTATTCAATCAGTGTTAGACGTATCGATCAAGATGCCACAGCTTGATTGGAAACACCATTCAACTAATGCCCTAGCTAAAGATAAAGCAGACTCGGAATACCGTCGCCTCACTTCTGCCTGTAGGCAAATCTAATATCGGAAATTGACTCGACTCGGCGGTTTATTCACTTCGACCTCGCCCGACTCCGCTGCAGGTGAGGTACTACACTCCCGGACTCCTAAATCGAGGCATCTTGCATTTTTATATTTAAAGGCCTAAAACATCAAAATAATGATAAGTCAGAGAAAATATGCAGTTTTTAAGTCGACATACTTGCCATCATTTTGGTATCACCATTGTTCCAAATTTGAACTCACAAATTTGAAAAAGAAATTGGAGTTTGGTCGTTCTTAAAGAAGCAACAAGCTTTGATTAAGTCAATAGTTATTTTGTTTTGTTTTGAACTGCCGAACTGCTGAAAACTGCCATATTGAAATAAAGAAAGAAAAATATTTTATTTGGGACACGCATACAAACAGTATGTAATAATAAAAAAATATAAAATAAAAAAAACAAAAAAGGAGCATTTAAAAACTAACACAATAATAACGACCTGTGCGAGGCCAAAAAGGCTCCTATCTCAGCATAATGCGGCGATATTAAAAAAAAATATTACCGCAGCGCTGGTATTCTGATAGGGCCCACATGCAAGAACATTTATGGAAGCATGGGAGAACATTCTACAGCACGTCATAGTGGTATTAATTAATGCAATGCCGGACCTCATGTCGTCCGTCGTAAATGCTCTTGGCGGTAACAGAAGTTACTCAATGACCGATTTCTCTATATAAACCATTGTTTTCTTCAAAAATTCCACGCTAATTTTGCCCCTGAGAAACGCGAAAAGACGACTTATTGCAATTAAACTGTTTTTATAGTTCCGTACCACAAAAGGAAAAAACGGAACCCATATAGGATCACTTCGTTATCCGTCTTTCCGTATGTCTGTCAGTTTGTCAATAACTCCAGACCCTTTTTCTCAGGAACGCGTAGAGGTATCAAGTTGAAATTAATATTAAATACATACCCCTTGAAGCTCTAAAAAAAATCAAACTTCCAACGCAATAAAAAAAAAACAGCCATTTATCGGACATATTTTGATGCTCGCAAATAAATTAAAACCTATAGGGTACTTCCTGTTGATCTAGAATCATGAAGTTTGGCAAGAAGCAAAGTCTCACAGCAAGTAAAGTAAAAAGTCCGAAAATCGTTAATTTGTATTTTCACTTTTTTTTGCGGATAGTAACTTACATTTGCAGTTGGGGAATTTATCGTGACGTATATCAATGTACGGGAAAACATATTTTTCAACTACAATATTAAGTTTGTTTTTGAGATAAGTTCAAACCACGGAACCTTTCATTGGGCGTGGTCCGACACGCAATTGGCCAGTTTTTTTTAAGTATTCTGAATTCAAATTTGGAAAATGACAAACGGAAATGAGTGAAGTGAGTTGCGAAATGAGTGCAAAACAATTTTTTTTTCTTTCTAGGTACTACTATTATTTAAAAATATAGACCTTTAAACGAAAATATGCAGGGTGGCTCTATTCACGTGTCCGGGAGTGTATTATCCCCCACTTCATAGCGTTAGCGAATCAAGAGCCCCACTTTTTCTTTTCGTGTGGTTAGTGACTATCTTAGTGTCTGAGTTTTAAAGCCGCCCATGCCGTTTTCCTCACGATGTTTTCCTTCACCGTTTTTGAAGCAAATGCATTATACAATACGCACATGAATCCGAAAACTCAGAGGTTGTCGCCTTGGGTTCAAAAGAGCCCCACTGGCATAGTCCCACATCCCAGTATGCAGTGTGTCAGGGACATCGACGCGAAAACTGTTACCATGGATTCAGTACATGATTCACTGAACTGAACTGCGTTGAAATTTCGCGTCGGTTATTAAAAAAAAATCTACTGTTTCATAGACAAGTGCAATATCTACGCCGTCAAAATGTATGGAATAGCTGTTTGATTTTTTTTTAAACAAAAAATTTTTTTAACTCGGGCGTTAAGAATCATGTAGTACTGAATCCATGGTAACAGACTATCCTGCTATCCTGTATAGCTTCTAGAATATTTCGGAGCGGAATACCAGGGTAAATAGCCTCGAAACCTCTCGATACATTAAAAAGATTAAAACATTCATGCAAATTACATATTTTCGGTTTCTGCGATGCTGAAAAGTTTACTTCTCATGATCTCCTAATGTCTTTATTGTTTACCAATGGTACTGAGTCACGTTGTCGTAATAAAGGCGTTACTTTATTCTGCACACATTTGTTCGCGTACCTAGCATCAGTTATTTTATCAATACTAATATTAGAGAGAGAATTTTGTGTGTTTGTGTATATGTGGTATATTTTTACCATTAGAAAGGCACATTGTTCCAGAAAGACAGATTATATTATGTTAATTGTATATAATCGTCGTACGATGATTTGATAATTCAAATTTTCGCGAAAAACCTAGGGATTTTGCGAAAACACGGATAGTCAGAAAATGGTGAAAACATATCTGCGAGCAACTTGGAAGTTCACAGTTCTAACCTAACTTATTTCACCCAGTTGCTCGCAGAAATGTTTAAGGTTTGCGAAAATTCGAATTATCAAATCATCTTACGACATATACAAAAAGAAGCACTTAACAAAACTAATGAAATAGTATCTTGAATTCATGCAAGCCTGGTACTCTTTGTTAAGTTACTGCTCAGAACTTGGCGTGAACAGAATACTCGTCTTCACATGTAAAGTGCACCCGTGCAAAGCCGGAACGGGTCGCTAGTGCTTTATATAAATGGAAAACTAATATTAAAATATTGACACGACAACGGCATGCTACTGTCGACGATCACATGTTTTTACCCATCTTCTTTCAGGCGGTTTGAAGCGGTGGTTGACCAACCCAAGAGCACAATCGGTTATTTCTTTTGTTTTCCATGCATGGTACTATAACTTCTCAACTATCTACTATTGATATTTCTCAATCGCCACATGAAATCATTGGCTCTCACATTCACCGCCATAATATCTTTCGATACTAAAAATTCTTCAAATTTATCTTTCCAAAATGATTTACGCTGTATATTTTGTGGCCGAACCAAACGCATTCCAGCGCCATTTCGGTCAATGTGTTCTTGACCGATATTTTTTTCCCTTCCCTTTGCAGCTACCAAGATTAAAAGAAGCCAATATAAATGTGCGTCTCACATCTCGTGATACTTTAATAGATAAACATAACTTTGAATAACTGCTAATCGTTATACAAATTGCTGCTTTCGTTTTGGGGCGAGTCAAATATTGCTCTGAATTTTTTGGCTACGTTAACTGCCTCTGTTTTACACTGGCTATTATATTTAATGCGGATTACGCTCAGTATCACCGTACGTTTTTTCTTATAGGTGTAGCTAACCCCAAATTAGTTGGCACCACTCTAATCCACGTGTAGCGTATCCGTTCCTCTTAGCTGACTCTGGAACTAATCATTCATCTTCTTAATCCTTGCTATTTATAGTCCCTCTCTACCCCTCTCTCTCTATTTCTAATCGTCTAGTGTTGCTATTTGTAGTATTGACTGCCCCGATGGTCGGGAAAAGTGTTATTGGGTTTTTCCATTCGGAATTTCTTAGTAACAGCCCGGAGTTTGGCAGTTGGCGGAATGATACCTCCGTGCCTCGGAAAGCCTATTAAGCTGTTGGCCCTGCGCCTGGTCTCACCACCTGCGGTGGTCGTGTCGAATTGCCGTCCCATCGGTCTAAGAGAGTAAGGGAAGAGAGAGTGTACCTGTGTCAACACACACACTTGTGCACTATAATATCTCCCGCGCCGAAGGTTGGGCTCCGCTGAGATTGGTCGCCATGGCCGAAATTCGGTCTGAGGGACGATTATTATTATTTATAGTGTCTTGTCTGGATGAACTTGGCTTACAAGAATGTTTGGTTACATCAGCTCAACCTGGTTTTTCATCTGAAATACTATGTTATGATTCTAAAGGGATTAGCTCCAATCATCCTCCATTGTGATGAAAGCGTTTCGGTTTCTTCAATACGAATTATAAGTACAAGGTATTAATGAATTTAGAATTATAATTTGATGAATTTTCGTTACATTATTAAAAGGGATCATCATGTTGAAGCTCATTAAAACCTTACGACTTCTAAAAGCCATAAGTAAGTCTATTGTGATAAGTAATTTTATCTGTTACTCGCACGTTTCTCGTCATTTAATGAGTTTTATCTCTTTATATGGCGTTTATGGAGAAGAGAGCCGTAAAATTGGCATTAAAATTTAATTAATTGTGACAGTACTGGCAAAGGATAGGAAAGGATAGGTAATCCTTAAAATTCATCGCTTTTACTGGGTTTCCTAAAATATTATTTTATGTCCTGCTATTTTTAGCTAAGTGTCTTGTCCCGAATCTCATCGGGCCTCAAGACTTAGTCGAAAAAATTTAGGTCTTTTGCGGGTAAAGAAAGAAGATCAGGAACAATTTTTCTTTTCTTTATTCAGGTATTATATTGTGGAAGTCAGATGGCCAGACATAACTACATATATCAAGGAAAAGGAACATTCTGATACACTCGTCGAACATATCAAAGGATCCCATATATATAATATACTTTTTATCTTGTTAATCTTTTCTGAATGCTCTCGTTACATATATCTGCACAAAGATTTTTCTCTCCATAGCTTAGAATAGCTTTCCCAACAAATTATTAGTTAACTATCATTACGACGTGAGATAGTCCAAAATGTTTTATGTCTAGTAATTGTAGAAGTAAATTCTTTTTAACAGCATCTCATTTGTGCTAATCACAGCTTCAGTTGAGTGGGAAAATAAACATTAGGTGCATTAGTAAGAAGCAAATCTATTACTGAGATATCTGTTTGTATATATTAGCGTTTACGGCATGAAGAGCCAGCTCAATGGACTGCTTTATTAGAATGTTAATCTCCAATTGGCTTAGATTGATATATTGTTCTCTAATATCTACTTTAGTGATTTTTTCTTCTTGGCACAAAATGTCAAACGGAAAACTACTACACTCGCCGCCTGGTTGTAAAATCAATGCTGTATATATTTGTATAAGAGAAGTTCAATACCTTGTAACTGTTACATAACGTTACGAGCCGTCGTACAATATGTTGCGGCACAAAATCCCAGTTTAGCGCAAAACTGATATTTTACCAAGATTTGTGGTTCAAAGTTTCTCGTCGAAGTCCCGTAAACCACAATCTCTTTAAATTCGGCTTTTGAAGTGGTTTACAATAACTTTGGGAGTTTTATGGGCACATTTCGCCAACGAATATAATATTTTATGGCATACGTCACCTACTTACCTATATACGAAAGTTTACCTTAAATCCCGATGTACTTATACTCACACCAGGCTATTTCTGAAACACGCGGATTGCGGTCTAGATATTTTGCCTAACAATAGATGATTTACTATGTTCACGAAGAATACGTTCCTTACAGATACGAATATGTAATACGTCTTTCCAGCTTTTGGATTGATTTGAACCACCACAGCAGAAAACAAGAATGAAATATTTAATATCTGAATCACTAGCTCAAGTTTCCTATCCAAGCCGATGAACTTTAATGTAAAAAGTTTGTCCAATAATTCACTCAAAATGCAAATGTCCAGAATTCCTCCGAGACCGATCAGTTTGTTTTCCCTTTTGTTTCAAAAGATGAAGGCTATTCAATATAGAGATGTATTTCTGTACAATAACGTTTCTTATAGAATTGCGTAATACTTTCTTTGAGGCAGGCTCAATTTTCCGGAGACGAACATCTTCAACTAGTTAGCATTCCCCACTTCATCGGGTGTACTCGTCGGTAATATTTATGCGCCCACTTCAACCAGCTCCTCGACTCCGAACGCCTCATTATAAGCTTTCAGCGTAGTTTTAAAATTATGAGCCGTTTGAGATAGCGCTGACTGGTAATTTATTGCACCATCTATTCTACTTGAAGATTGCCACTGAATGTCTTGAGATGGCTCTCATTTAAAACCGCCTTCGACTGACAAAAATCTAAACAGTAAATCCTGTTTACTGTACATTATTTTTTATCTTTCGTCCTGGAGTTACGTAACTCCTTTAGTTCAGTTCAGGAAAGGACTAGGCTGTCTGCACATTAGGTTATACTTGTATTAAGTAAATGCGCAATACATCCTTCCTGATCGAATTTACGGCTTGTGTGTCGTGTGTCCTAATGGGGTTATTGGTAGTGTTCAGTATTATCTAAATAGTTCCCATGTAAGAGGCGATTTGGAAAATAATTAATGTTGGTGGGGCAGTGTGCGAGACGCGTTAGGTAACTGGCGGCGCGCGAACGAGAGGGAAGACGGCGCGCGCCGACTCCACTATTGATCGTGGAGAATGACGCCCGGGGTGACCCAAATAGAGCCTCCGTGCACCCTCCGCCCCCCTAACCGAGCACCCCTCTCTGACGCCCCGCCCGCTGCCGGCCGCTTCACGACGAATTTTCATATCAGCCGGTCTTTCACGACGAAGGAATGGCCCGCTGCCCCTACTTTGATACTAATGCTTTACATAATATATCATGAACAACCCTGTTCATGAATTATCTAAGTTTAAAATCTCTTTGTTCCCTTTATCGTTTTGACATGAACTTCACATCAAGCCAAGTCTTTATGACACCAATATCCATTACATTTGTCCATCATCACACATACTGCTCTAAAATTCTTAAAAACTACTCCAACAAATTGTAATTACCTTGTTACATACGTAATTCAAATAACATGCTTACTACTAACTCATTCCAATTTATGTTATACCTAAAGCGGCTTAAATTAGGTCTTCAAAAGTGTCAAAAGTTAAACTTTATGACTAGTTACTACGCAATAGCAGAACGAAATTAGACTGTTACAAGTGACGTACATTCTGGTAAGTAACAAAGAAAATGGTTGAAAGTGCATGAAATATAAATTCAACCCCATGGCGTGCCGTGCTGGCAAGGCACGGTAACTGACCTATGCCTGGGAGCCACCCCGGCGGCGGTGCATGCGTACTATATTATTCACATAGCTGACATATTGCAATTATATTGATCGCCACCGGTACATTTTACCTGGTTGTCTGTGGCGATGTGTTGCTAACGTCCTTTCTCTAGGTAATATGTAATATTTTACATTTCAATTGAAATGTAAAAGGACACTAAGGTAATACGGAAATGAATGATGAAATGAAGTGAATACTTTAGATATTTATAGCTCGGGCTATATACGGAAGTTTCCGTAATATGCTAGGGCCTACAGCTCCCCCGAGTTTAATTAATCCTCGGCAATTACGCAGAAAAACTGTTGGAGTGTTCACAATTCTAGATCAACTGAAACAATGAGTGGAAAAGTCCTTTTGTTTCACATCCCAGAGCTAGTAAAATGAAAAATACGCGCACAGGCGGGGCACGACGGACGCTGAAATTGAAAAGTGTGCAACTTTGTGTTTTATTGTAACAGGGAGGCATAGGCTGCAGGAGATTGCGAATAAAATGTACCAACGATTGCTTCAACGCATTTACGATGGAGTATTTCACCCGACTGTTCAAAAGTTGCAACATAGAAATATATAAATAACATTTATTGCGGTCGTCTGGATTCAAAAGGAAAAGATTTTTTTTCTTTTTTATGCTTTGAGATCTTATTAAAGAAGGCTATAAAAGTGTCGTAGGTCAAGCTATCCTTATTAAAACGTCTACCATTTTAGCATCATTATAATTAAAAGCTAATATTGTTCGAGGGCTTTTGCGTGCTCAAGTGGGGGGTGTACGGCTGTTGGCTGGCTGTGTAGCGCTTGCGATGTGTCTATATTTGCTGACGTGTAATTGCGCTGGGGTAGGCGGTGTCAAGTGCCGGAAATTAATATCTGACAGGTAGCGCCCTCGGTGTGGCGGAAATGTATTCCGCGGTAACCACTTGACGCCCATCCAGGACATTTTCGCTTTTTTCGCTTGGATACCTCGCGTAACTGCGCCTAATTCTGTATGCATTTAAAATGTACCCCTGTTTGTTGAGGCTATTTGGACGCTTTATATGTTGTAACACTTATAGTAGTCACGCAACACGCATATTCTAATAGCGTGTCTGCGTCAGGAAACCCTTATAAATGAGTCATTGTCATAGTAAATAGATGAATTGTTAACGACGACGATATTGTATAATCGGAGATATAACGCAACGAACATTTTGGTATAAGTGCCTCTAATCTGGTCATTATATCTAGAGCTGACAGCTTTGCAACTGTGTTTGATGTTGGCAGGAATGACGTGAAAATTGATGAGTTTCAACCCTGTCATTAATCCCTTCACCTCGTATACAGAGGGATGAATTGCTAAATTCAACACGAGAGTAAAACAAGATACTGATGCGATGGTGAAAATCGTTAATAATTTTACATTTAGATTTTTTTTGGTATTGCAAAATCGTAGCGTAACTTTTTTAGACAAACAAAGCCATATTTAAAAATTACGTTCTTAAAAGTGAATTTGTATAAAAGTTACTAATTTGTCTCTCTTCTCAATAAAAAATAGCGTAAGCTTTGCTTCAGTAGATTACGTCAAATTGTTTTCGTCCATAATAGGATTATCCGAGTACTTTAACCTACTTCAAATAAATACTGCTTCCACATGGAAACACGTTTAGACTTCCTTAAATAGTGTTAGAATTAAAAAAAAAAACTAAAATACATTGTAATGCTTGATTATATCAGCAAATATTTGGTAAAAAATTTGTTCCAATTCGCTGTATATTCGCTGTATTTATTGCTGTATTTCTAAAATAATCATGTTAATGTCGTCTACGCTCCTTAATAAAAAAATACGTCCTCTGATTTAACTAAGTATTTTAAAGATTAGATGACATTTAAGTCCAGATATTTTTTCTGGACTCAAAAGTCATGTAATCGTAAAAATACATTGAAGGCAAAAAAAAAAAATTGATAACACTCCATAAAACTTATTAATATATTATTTATTCCACACCGACACGTGAATACATGTCTTGTTACTACTGAAGCCCAAAATACTAAATTTATTACTGCTACCCTTTTGATCTCTTTGGTATAAATAACAAAGGCTTTGTAAACAATTTCGACTATTAGGCATAGATACGTTCTGCCGAACATTTTCTGATGTTCATATACATATTTTTAGTCGGTGATTTATTTATTACGGCCATATTTTTAAGACATCAATCATTTATTCAGACACTAGTTCGTTGTTAGTGTTATTATTCATGGCCCGTCCTGGTTTCCAGGCAATCGGATCGATCACCACTTGCATACGGTAAAACGAATGTGCCACAAAGAGGGGCGATGGCAATTTACTTCATCGATTATCTAAAATTAGCTTCGGAAATGCATCACTAGTTCGTCGTTTGGAATAGTTTCCACGTTTTTGCTTGTGGCCGCAGTTTATCGCGATTTCTGTTTGAAACTTTTCAAAATTCATTGAACATTCTACTATGCTCAGCTGAACAAAAAATGGAAAAATCCAAGCATGAAATACAATGTGTAGTACGGTTTTTTTCGGACAAAAGATTTAATGACCCCCATATAACACGGCTAAAGCCTCTTTTTTGGAGGTAATGCGGGTTTCTAGTCCGAGATCAAAAGTAATAAATTCCGCGTGTGCTCCAGAAGCTGAAACCTACGGATTTAGCCGACCGGGGTAGTTACTTTAGGAGGCCCCTTACTATAAAACATTTACGTCTAGAATTTATTTATATGCGGAGGTTATGACATTATCATAATACGAATGCAATAAACCGGACGCAAATGTATTCACTCGCTATAAAATTTATTGACCACCCGAATATAAACTGATGGTAACGTTAATGCTCTACGAAAACCACAAGTTTTGCTCAAATGAAAGTTTCCAATGAGTTTGACACTTTAAATATCTGTCTACATCTTATTTTGGTGATAATAAGCCCTCTTCCGTGATGAGTTTGCCCTCAAGATAAGACCATTTGTCAATACGTACTCAATATAGTATTAGGGCTGGGCGCGCCGCCCGCCGAGACGGCCTTCCGCCCACGCCGCGCGCCCTACCAACAAACGCTCATAAAAATTTATTAACGCCGTGTACAAGAACGTTCATATAGTGGCTATTATAATAACCACTCCATATATCAGGTCGTGTAAGATTAAGTTATTTAAGCATTTTGGAAATCGTACAAATATTTGGTAGATAGTATCTTGGTGAACGTGCGTCGCCGGAAAACTTGTCGATCAGTAGGGGCTGTCAACGTACCGGTTGTGGAAGGTTACGAGCGGGGCGGTGGCGGCAGAGGGCGCCGCGCGCAGCGGGTTGCGCGCGTCGCTGGCAGCGCGGCGCTGGCGTCGTGACGCAGTGTGACGTCAGTGCGCCGTCGGCTCGATACGCGCCGGCCCCACCGTCAGTCGCCGCCCGAAGCAGGCCGCCGAACGTCGCGCCCTACGCGCCTCCGCCATCCGCGCACCTCTCTCATACCGGGTTTTAGTTTCGTACAAAGATGACATAGCCAGTGCCGTGCCACGAGACTACGTGAAAGCGCACACTTTTTAAGTTTTTTCGTTGGAACGAGGAAACCGTAACGGTCCCCGTTGTTGCAGAACTAGCGACGACCCACCCCACTCCGTTGAGGGCAAGAGGCGAGACCGAGAGGCGGCTTGTTCCTTTTTATCCGCCTTTACATAAAGACTAGCGAAAATGGGCGAGGTGAGTGCGGTGCTTGCAGTAGTGCTTGCCTTAGCCTTTCAGTAGCGTGCCGAGTCGGCGAGACAGTGCTTTCGTGAAGGTGTAAGTGCATGTCGCAAACAGTGAGTGCGGAAAGGTAACGAAGAAGCCCCCGGCTGCCATCGGGGGCTCGGCTGCTCGTGAACAGTGCTTGCGATCCTCGTCTCATGTCTCTGTGCAGTCTCATCGCAGGAAACCATTTGCACGTCCCATCGCCTTTGTTCTGTTACAAATTTCAACCGGTCCATTATCCTATGCACGTAGCCGAATAGTCGTCGTTTTTCTCCTTGCAACAGCTTGAGTTCCTTTGTCCATTTTAATTATAATATTGCACTAAATGTTAGTCTGTAATTATTATGTTTTTTGGATAAGATTTAAGGATAATATTAATTGCAAGTTCGGGCGACTGAAGAGGAGCAATGTATCGGAGACGGCGCCGGTCGGGTTGCGTAACTCGGCGTATCGATCTGTGCGGAGAGGGACACTCCGCTCGGTCCCTCATATGCCAGTATCGAATCACTTCCTTGAAACGTCCTGATATATTCCCATTTAATATTTCTATAAGAATCCTCTTAAAAACAAAGAAATATGGAATAACATCTTCAACTATCGCTAGTAGTTCAGTACTTCGGTGACTTTGTCTTAATTGCATTTTCGTACATATTTGTACTTGTATCTTCATAATTTAGAATTCTTTATAAACGTTAAAACCAAAAAGAGACCAATCCAAAAAATTGCTGAAAGTTTTATAAAAACAATTGTAATTAAAAAGATCTAATTGTAATATTGGTTTCAGAAGAGTAGAAACTGCTTAGACAAGAAAATTCCTAAAACAGATTATAATTCTGAAGAATCATAGTACCGTCCCCGATAACACGGGGTCAGAATTAATGAATTTTCAAATAATTTGTAGTATTTTTACATTGAGATTTTAATATTCTAAAATATCCCAATAGCTGGTTTGGTACACAGAGAAATCAGTCAATATCATTGACTGATTTCTCTTTTCTCTCTCTAAAATAAAATCTTACTTTGCTAACAATACCCGCATAAATAGAATTACCAAGTAAAATAATGATAAAAATACCCTTTTGCCAAAATTAACATCAGCATCAAATATAACAGAAAGCGCAACTCGCAAAATCTGTACATTTCGCGCAGTACTAATCCTGTTAGATGAAAATATTGATTTTAGCTCTCAGCTTGCCCTAGTTTCCTGACGCCCATTTAGGTCGAATGTCCTGTCTTCTACGAACGTCATGTCCTGATCACGTGGGCTATTACTAAGGCAAAAAGACCATTCCTCACTAGGTGTTCTGAAGGAAGTGGCTAACAGGTTGTCGCGGGAGCCAACCGTGGTTCGGACACGACAACTATAAGAGTACCGAAGGTTTATTAGAAAATTGCCTTCGTCATTATGTCATTTAAATCGCATAGAGTACCGTCGCTCTATTGGAGTATTTCCTTTATCCTTTATGACGACAGCACGCATCAATTAGGATGCCAGACGCAGTCCTTGAAGGTGTTTCCTAATGCTCTAAAGTTCTTCTGTCGTCTTGAGACATCTGCAATCTTCTCATTGCAATTTTATAGTTTTTGGAAGCTCTTGAGTTAATTGAATTCTGTACAAACAATGGCTCCGCAGCCATTCCTCTCGTGCAAACTTAATCCGGCTTGTCTTCTTTGATGAAATCTTTTCAAAATTAACGCTGATGGAAGGCGCTTCTCTGATTAGTAATTGACATAAATTTTATCAAATTTTTAACTGCAGTAAATTCATTTAAGTAACTTATAATTGTGGTAATACCATATCATCATTATAAAATACAGAGGTTCTATTGCAACTGCGATTTATATCATTCAGCTCATAAATGAATGCATTATGATTAAAGGACACATCTGCAGTAGATAGTCGCCTGATAGTTTGTCCACCATTTGTTGCCACGGCCACAGCGCCATGGACTGGTGCCATTCATTACGCAATTACAAAACTATTGCCATCCTTTGCAGTCTTATCTTAATCGCTTCCTCTTACATTCCTGATAGATACAGTCGGTCCTTCGTCCCATTCGGATCTCATCTTTCTTTACATAACAATCTCATCAGTATTCAGTTACTTATAGTTTTTTGGACTGGCAGTTCAAAATATATTTTTGTAAATTATATTCCGAGCTCGTGGTTCAATGATCTTTAATAAAAAAACAATACAATCATAATTGTGTGACTTTATTGTTCTTAATTTGTCATTACACATAGGTTATCAAAATAAAATAATTATCTTGTAACTTTCAACCTTATATCTTTGGGATGTTTTTGCGGTTTTATTCTGATTGCTTCTTTTGACATGGACGTACCAATACAATAAATAAAATACGATATACAATAAATCACAATCGTTTTGGGAAATGAAGATCGAGTGCCACAACTTGTTATTTAATCAGACACCCAAGAAATAGAACTTGCTAAGAGCTAAATCTTGGGATTGTAAACGAAATAACAGCTCTGAAATCTTCCGGTTGATTTAAGTATTATGGTTATTTAAATGCAAAAACAAATACTGAAATATTTACGCTAATAGTTTTCTTTTAAGAAAAATTGTTTTAGCATCTGAATCGATCACTGGTGCTTGCATTAGCAACACCGTTGCTAATGCAAGATTATAAAATAAATGTAACATCGATAAATTTTTCGGTGCTTCTGGAATTCAACGTCGATTCGCCCACGTTACATGTTTATTGTTCCTTTATGCTCGTCTAGATCTCCAGATAGGCCACGGGAAAGTAGGGTTTAGATAATAATAGTGTTTTGGCAACGATCGAGGATCGCGGCGTCACGGGGATCCGGAGAACACGTCACATACGCCGCGCTTCATTAATGTTAAAAATAATTGTCTCATTCACGCGACACGTATCTACTACAGTAGTAACCACAAATTTTCGGTTTAAAGCAGTTTTGCGGCCGTGGCAATGAATCTTCGCCGGCTGGCTGACACATAACATGGCATTTGTATGCCATTCGCTGACTCAATCACCTCTATTTATTGTTTTGATATTTTATCTGGGTAATTCTGATACATTCGTTTGCCAAAAGGTCAAAGATTCAATTGGAGTGCGTTTATGTTAGTACTATTATTATTTGACCTTATTCCTGTAAAATTTACAGGAATAAGGTCAAATAATAATAGTATTTAATACATTTTGATTCACACGCGCCGGTGACAACCCTTCCACAAAAGAATTCCTTTCCACCGATCCTCTCGTAACAACGTTTTGAAAGTGGGTTAATCATCCCCATGCAGACAGTGTTTTATTCTTCCTAGAACCAGTTTCGATTTTCCATCAGATATTCCGGTTTAACCTTTATAGAGATTATAAATGCGGTCGCCGGGGCCCCGGGGTGGCAACCTTGTCTTTTAGCTATTTATGTCGAGGGTAGCGCGCGGGGGTTGGTCCGCAGTGCGCATGTCCGATGTGCGCGCCGCTTATGTAACTCACGGGACACGCCGCCGCGCCGCTCCGCCTCCGTTGCCGCTGCCGCATGTCAGTCCCAGAGTGGCCCCTGCCTTGCACCTTGTGGTACAAGGCAGAAGCCAAACTCAATATACCCTATGAATATTCTGTTTTCATCATTCTCTTTTGCGCCCCAGTTATATCGACACCCCTTCTGTTAACTTCAATCCATCTTGGGCATCCATTATTCATACCAACCCTACCCGAAACGGAAGTCGGACTTCTCAGGTTACTTAAAGGTTCCCTTAAGTATACAATCCATTAGTCGTAGCATTTTCCGGCACGAGTGCATTTCACAGCCTGTTGTTCTAGTTATTCTCGCGATAACCTTCACGGGAATTCAGGGCGCGGTTTAATGAGGCCTGCTATGAAAACGTTCATCAATTATCGACGGCGACGGCTGGCTTGTTTACGGCACCGCGGACGCATTTAGACTTTGTGACATTACTCCCCTTTAACGCATATAGCGCACTCGTTTGTTACGTAAGAGCCCATATCCAGGCAATTTTAACTTTGAGGCCATCCATTACTGAGTGACTAGTTGGACAGTTAACAATAACATACCCTGACGATAGGACGTACTCGCTGAAGTATAAATAATCCAGAACACTATGGAAAAAGATAATGTGAGTATTCAGTTGTAGTATGGAATAACACTTTGGAGTTGAGGTTCTATGTGTGAAGTCGTCCATGCGTAGAGGTGTACGCCTGTGCGGTGTCCTTACGTTCGCTCAGGTTCGCACGCGCAACTAGTTCAGACCAATTGAGCGCCATTGAGCCGTTGGTCCCTAGCTCTATAGAACACTCAGTTGGCAAGGTTATGCCTCATACGCTCTGTTGGTGTGTAATGCTTTGCAATTGAACGCTTTTCAAATGCATACGTGCATACTTCTATTCAATTTTTCCCTACACACCCTTACAAATTGTAGATTATTACATCATAGTTAGCACAATCATCATTAGATGCAATTTGTATATTAGCGCTACCCTTTGTCTTATGTTAACATCAACATGCATTTGTTTTTATGTTTGATCAAAGTGCCTGGATTGTTTCATTTTTATTGATTGAAGATACAGCATCCAGATGCTTTCTGATTTTCTTTTACATGTTTTGTTCTTGATTATCGATATTGCATGCATCTAACTTATGTTCTTCATGCTTAACATGAGATCTTTTTAGGATGGCTCCATGCGATATCGATGGTCTTCACTGCCACCCATTCATCCATGAGTGCATGGCCCGTAGGGCCGCCTAGTAGAATGTGTCTAGCCCCTAGTTGTGTTTACAGCATGGCCGTACCGACTCGTACCGCGTCGCCACCATTGGACATGTTAAGGACGATAATAGAACTGCTGACGGACAGTACAAGGTTTTTATTTACATTACCATCTTTCATTATAATCTTGCTAAGTGACCAATGATGCCAGCAGTCGCAAGACAAGCAGCTGTCAACATTAAAGTATTGCATGGTTTTCAATATATTTTATTTTGCATTGCATTTTTATACTTCATCATTTCGCTTGTATAATCTTAGCGAAAACCTGTTTAATTGAATAATGTGTTAAAAAAAATAAAGATCCGTGAAATACTACTGTCACATATTCATATATTCTTTGTGTAAATATTACAGACACGCCGGAAACCCCCCGCGAAAAAACGGAAACCAGGAGATTTAGATGATCTCAAACAGGAGTTGGACATCGATTTTCACAAAGTAACACCCGAAGAGCTCTACCAAAGATTTCAGACACATCCCGAAAATGTAAGCCAATCACATTTAAAACATAGCTTGAGGCAGTGAAGTCGAAACTGTACTAAGTCTTGAAGTGGAACCTGGGGTACACATCTTATCTTCTTTATTCCAGGGCCTTAGTCACGCAAAAGCGAAAGAGAACCTCGAACGAGACGGTCCAAACTCACTTACGCCGCCAAAACAGACGCCCGAGTGGGTGAAGTTTTGTAAAAATCTGTTCGGCGGTTTCGCATTATTATTGTGGATTGGTGCTATCCTTTGCTTTATTGCCTACGGAATTCAGGTCAGTAACAGTGCATTGAGAGATGCTGATTAAACTTAAATAATGAAGTGAAGAAGCAAGCCAATTGACGTTGACTAATTTAATCCCCAGGCGAGTACCGTTGAAGAACCTGCGGATGACAATCTGTACCTCGGCATTGTATTGGCGGCTGTAGTTATCGTTACGGGCATTTTCTCATACTACCAGGAAAGCAAGTCTTCAAAGATCATGGAATCGTTCAAGAACATGGTACCTCAGTTCGCTACCGTCATTCGTGAGGGTGAAAAGTTGACGCTGCGCGCTGAAGACTTGGTGCTTGGTGATATTGTTGAAGTAAGAACCACGATAAAATTATTCAGCATATAAGCCTTCTAGATCCCGAATGTACGAGCAAAACTTAAACTTTGTCCATAAAATTCCTAGGTGAAATTCGGTGACCGCATCCCTGCTGATGTCCGTATCATCGAGGCGCGAGGCTTCAAGGTTGACAACTCAAGTTTAACCGGCGAATCTGAACCCCAATCCCGTGGATCCGACTTCACTCATGAAAACCCATTGGAAACCAAGAACTTGGCATTCTTCTCTACTAACGCTGTCGAGGGTACGGCGAAGGGCGTTGTCATCTGCTGTGGCGACAATACGGTAAGTCTGAACTTGGAGACACAAAAGTGAGATTAATTAATATATTATATTATAATATAAATCTGCCTTTCGAAAGAAAAATCTATAAATTGTGGTATGTAATAGGTGATGGGTCGTATCGCTGGATTGGCTTCGGGATTGGACACTGGAGAGACCCCCATTGCCAAGGAAATCCACCATTTCATTCACTTGATTACTGGCGTGGCTGTGTTCCTCGGAGTTACCTTCTTCTTCATTGCCTTCATCCTCGGTTATCACTGGCTGGACGCTGTCATTTTCCTTATTGGTAAGTACCGATACGAAAAAAAATTACACACTTGACATTTTTTCTATGTTAGGTGCTCGGTTTTAAACCTATGTCCATTCTCCAGGTATCATCGTAGCCAACGTACCTGAAGGTCTATTGGCCACTGTAACCGTATGTCTGACTTTGACTGCCAAGCGAATGGCATCCAAGAACTGCTTGGTCAAGAATCTGGAGGCCGTCGAGACCCTCGGATCTACTTCCACCATCTGCTCCGATAAGACCGGAACCCTGACACAGAACAGGATGACTGTCGCCCACATGTGGTTCGACAACCAGATTATTGAAGCTGACACCACCGAAGATCAGTCTGGAGTTCAATATGGTATGTAATAGTAAAAAAATTGGAAATAAATTACCTCCCATTTTAGGTGGAGTTAATAATAATGGAAATTTTGTCATCAGACCGCACCAGCCCCGGATTCAAGGCCCTCGCTAAGATCGCTACTCTTTGCAACCGAGCTGAATTCAAGGGCGGTCAGGATGGTGTCCCAATTCTGAAGAAGGAAGTTGCCGGCGACGCGTCGGAGGCAGCTCTACTCAAATGTATGGAACTGGCTCTTGGAGATGTCTTATCGATCAGGAAGCGCAACAAGAAGGCCTGCGAGATTCCCTTCAACTCAACCAACAAGTACCAGGTTTCGATCCACGAGAGCGATGACCCCAGCGATCCTCGCCACTTACTCGTCATGAAGGGCGCCCCCGAAAGGATTCTGGAACGTTGCAGCACTATTTTCATTGGCGGAAAGGAGAAGGTAAAAAAAATCCTTAATAAAAACAAATGACATAACATTCGTATTTTCGAAAACTAATTCATTCTTCTTTTGTCAGGTTTTGGATGAGGAAATGAAGGAAGCTTTCAACAACGCTTATTTGGAACTCGGTGGACTTGGTGAACGTGTACTCGGGTTCTGCGATCTTCAACTGCCCTCAGACAAGTACCCCATTGGTTACAAGTTTAACACTGATGACCCTAACTTCCCATTGGACAACCTTCGTTTCGTCGGCCTGATGAGTATGATTGACCCTCCCCGCGCTGCCGTGCCTGACGCTGTTGCTAAGTGCCGATCGGCTGGTATTAAGGTAATAATGAACTGTTAGAAAAATAGCAGTTTGAAATTTCGCTTTTCCAGAACTTCTTATTAATCTTTTTATTCCGTTTCCAGGTTATCATGGTAACTGGTGATCACCCTATCACTGCCAAGGCTATCGCGAAGTCAGTAGGTATCATCTCGGAAGGAAACGAGACTGTTGAGGACATTGCCGCTCGGCTTAACATCCCTGTTTCTGAAGTCAACCCTCGCGAAGCTAAGGCCGCCGTTGTCCACGGAACTGAACTCAGGGAGCTGGGAGGTGACCAACTTGATGAGATTTTGAAGTAAGTTGCACTTTGTATTTTAAATTATATTTTTTTTTATTAAAAATAAGATTTCGCCGTTTCCGTCCTACAAAGCGGATATGCAATATCAACAGTGACACAAATAATCAGTAAAAATGCTTTTTAATTATTAAACAATAAATATATTTTCATATTAATAAGTTGTTTTATGAATCAGATACCACACGGAAATCGTATTCGCCCGTACGTCACCGCAACAGAAGCTGATCATTGTGGAAGGATGCCAGCGACTTGGTGCCATCGTGGCCGTGACTGGCGATGGTGTAAACGACTCGCCCGCTCTCAAGAAAGCTGACATCGGCGTTGCCATGGGTATCGCTGGCTCTGACGTGTCTAAGCAAGTAAGTGGGACATACAAAAAAAACATAAACATAAGTTATGAAACATTGTTGCAGCGACATGATGTTGTGTTGCTGGACACATCAAAATATATGCCAACAACAAGTTTCACAAATATATGTTTGAAACAATGTTGTGCAACTTTTGTTCACCATGAGAAAAAATACTACAATATATTTTTTTTACTCTTAGGCTGCCGACATGATCCTGCTTGACGACAACTTCGCTTCAATCGTAACTGGAGTAGAGGAAGGCCGTTTGATCTTCGACAACTTGAAGAAATCTATTGCATACACCCTGACCTCCAACATCCCTGAGATCTCGCCCTTCCTTGCCTTCATCCTCTGCGACATTCCACTGCCCTTAGGAACCGTTACTATCCTCTGCATCGATCTTGGAACTGACATGGTAAGTTCGACCTTATTTCTAGATTTCTATGATCTATTTTGGTATAAAAGATGTTACATTGCAAGAGTAAATTACTTTGTTTTTTATATTAAATGATAATTTAATACAAAGTTGAGTTCTAATGTATAGCTAAATCTGGAATAGTACTTGAAATTGTGCTCTTACAATGTAGCATACAATATTACTATTTTTGTAAACCTATGTAATATTACTGATATTATTCACAGCCTTTGTTCATTCCAAATGTTGAAACTTTCAAAATTCAGAAATAAATACTAATTGGTGAAAAACACAGGCTGTCGAATAAAATATTTTCTATAGATAGTATTTTACTTAATAATTTCAGCTGAAGATCCCTCGAGCTGGTTATAATATTACAGTTTATATTAAATTAGTGATTGACTTAGGTACCAGCGATCGCGTTGGCCTACGAGACGGCCGAAGCTGACATAATGAAACGTCCGCCTAGGAACCCATTTTGTGACAAACTAGTCAATGAGAGGTCTTTATTTAGTGATTACATACTGTTATGTTGCCAAATAACTACTAACTGGTTTTCAGCTAATAACGTCGCTGTTGTCTCGATATCGTGACGAGTGGGTGTTTTTCTAATGTGTACCTTATTCACGTAATCGTAACCATCAAAATATCATATCAATTAAACATTAAAGTAGCTTTTGTAAATTATCTTTTGTCAGGTTTGTAAGTTACGATTACGTAAATAAGAATATTGTGTTACAGTGTAATAAAAATGTCGAGTCATGCATGATTCTACTAAAATCAGGCAGACCAAGTATTAGGCTACATCTGTACTAATACGTGTTGTCCATATCATGTTCCTGTTAAGAGCTGGAAGTCTAGTAGGAATGAGGGAATGATGTACGTAGATGTGTTTTGTTCTAATCCCCTAAATAATTAAACTCTTGCTGACATCCGAAAAATACTAGCCGTTTATTAGCCCATGGCGGACAGTATGTGACGTCCGCATAAAAGTCCACATAGATATATCCAACAGCTAAGACAAACACAACACACTGATGTTACCACAGTCATTTCACTCCATCACCATCAATCAATTCGAGAACGTCCATCGAACATTGTGATTTATTTCAAAAACATTACATTCTCATCCATATACCATTCGGTTAATTTTGTATTTTTTAAGTTACAAAGAGTCCCCGTCTGCAACTGAAGTCATCTCATGATCTACATTTTTTGTGTTGAATTTTATTTTGTGTGATAGTTTTAAGCGTAACTAGTTGCAAGCATACGCTGCTGAGCTAGGCGTGGACTAATGTTCCTGTCGTGTCGCCGGTTCGGTAGTGGCGTCTGATTGTAATGTCGTTGCTATTTGTTCGATGTTGTACACATGTGACAATGATGCACCACGCTTTCGTGCGATGCGTGAGCGCTTGTGGCGCGGGTTCGCTCCGCCGGTCGCTCACGCCGCTAGTGTTTGTGTAGGTGCCCGCCATTTCCCTGGCTTACGAGGAGGCCGAATCTGACATTATGAAGCGACAGCCGCGTAACCCTTTCACTGATAAACTCGTTAACGAGAGGTAAAACATCACGAGTGACGAGACTCGTTCAAAGATATTATTCTATCCGCTACTTGCTTGCTACCACGTGTCTAGTCTTCAATATTGAGGTTTGGTTGTTGCCTGCAGTGTGTGGACGGTGTCCTGTAGGATTCACGATTCTAGAACTCTCTGTGTGTGGATATTGAAGGCGACAATCGCACCGCTCCTAACTTTGCCTTGCGATGTCTTTTTATATATTTTTCTATACTAACGTATCTCCTATTTCCTTTAACTATGTAGCTTGATGTGGTGATGGAATAACGTGTTTCGACACACGGTGTCGTGCTCACAGACCAAACGCATTGTTCCATTGTATATTTGTGGTTTTTTAATACTCTTTTCCGCTATGTTCTGTGTTCGCGTGCCAAGGTAAGTTTGGTGTCCCTCTGTCTCTGTCATTTGTCTATCGTGCATGTATGAACACACTCGACGTCTTTACAATACGACTTATTATTTATTTATTCTATACTTATTGTATTTTGACTTTCTCATTTTGTTACCTCTCATGATCTCATGACACGATATGTATCTCACAAGTTACATCCTTTCATTCGGTATTCTTCTTACACGTTTTCGCAACAGGCTTCATCACACGCATACTCATATTTGATACACCGACATCTACGTATCTATAAACTGTTAGGTACAGCGACACTGTATTATAACTTACATGATACAACATGCTGATAGGGCTTATATTTGTAACTTCTTTCACTAGCGTAGTATTTCAGATATTTTGTCTCCTCAAGGCTAGTACCAGCTGCCATAATTTTTGAATCTCAATCACGCCAATTTTTCCACTTTTATATTTACTAGCTAATTTTATGCGTAATTTAAGTACCTACGATAAATAGTTTAATGTATTTTTTTATATTAATTAATTTCTAATAACGCTAGTTGTAGATATAGGTTGCGGCGTAGCCGAGGGGTGTATGTACGTATATTTATTATGTATAAGTCGGTGCGTGCCAGTCGCGCGAGTGTTGGTTTGTCCTGATTGCTTGTGTTACCGAAGGTGCCTGCTATATCATTGGCGTACGAGGCGCCCGAGTCCGATATCATGAAGCGGCAGCCCCGGGACCCTTACCGTGACAACCTCGTCAACAGAAGGTTGGCCCCCGCACCCACTCCGCCACCGGGCGCGCGTCACCACGCGAGCCCTGACGCTTACTAGATTCTCATTTGGGTGTTAACACAATGACTAGCCCACCGTCATAACTTGTGCATATAACCACCTTCATTGGTGAGATTAAATATTTAGTGTGGTGCGGCTACTTGTGGTTCAACAGTACCATTTGAAACTGGATGTGGAAGAGTGATTATAACGATCCAATCCCCCACCTTGTCCATCGTATTGCAATTGGCTGTCAACCCGATATATTATTTAGAGTAAACCCTTGTCCCGATAGTAATCAATAGACGCGACGCTTTCAAGTACATAATACAAAATAAATATACCGAATTCTTCATAGCAACAGTATTTATTTTAATTAAATCTATTATCTTGTTTAAATTTATTTAGATTTATACAAAATTACCTTAGAAGTCTCTAGAACTAGACGACCTAGTACTTTCTATGTCTGTATAATCTTCACTCTTCCATATTTCAATATTAGAAGTTCAATTATTAAAGTTAGCGATGCAAGGCTGTGTCGAAAAAAAAAGTTGCACGTTTTAGCGATCAATTAGAGAAATATTTTTAGTCTCTGCCATAGAGAGCGCACTAGTGGTTATTATTGTGTGTGAGTTTACGTGTTAGCCAAAGTAGAATAGTGTTGGTCGAATGGTTCATAACTAATATTTTAAACAAACGTTTTTGTTGAAGGAATGTCTTAGGCGACATGGAGCATCTTTTATATTGTAACATTTATTTTTATATTTTCTTCTTAGTATATACTTTATGTATATATTGGTTTATATTATGTAGTATATTTTCAATAGTTGAAGCACGTTGTAGTGCCGAGATCACACCGCTAATAGCGCTTCCAAGCCCCACATGTTACATACACCACAGTTAGGCAGTTTTGTACAGCTATTGTTACAGTTCCTTTATATTTATTATTTATATATAAACTCTTCTTGCTTATTCTTCCAGTATTTTATTTTTTACTTCCTTATTAACACAATGAAATTGTAAAAAAAAAATCGCTTGAGCTTTCTTCGCCAGATAGTTGAAATCATACTTGCATGCTTGTGTGAACCTTCAATGGATTGTCTTACAGCCTAACCTGAAATTTAAATAATTGGGCTTGAAAAACGGAATATACAGAGGAAACAAAAATCTAAATGTATGAAACAAAAATATATTAAAATAAATACCAATTTATTCTGTTTTTCAAAGCATGCATTAAGGATTAACGACCTTATGACAAATTAGACTGAAACTAAAATTATACATAGTAACAATTTAAAGCAAAAACATATTGAACTTTTTATTTTAAAACAAAGTCTCATTTGTCATATTTTAAACGGTGATATTTGCAAAAAACTAACTGACTAACTGCTTTATAGAAATTTTCTTTTGACAAAACTAAAGCTTGACCCCCAATTAGAGTAAAAACTAATCACTGAAAATTTATATTGAAATTCTCTCACAAGGAAAATTGCACAAATAAATTAAAAGATTTTCAAAGTAAAATTAGAAGCCCTAAAGAAAAAGAATTTACTAACTTGCAAGACCTATGAGTTCAAAACTTGACATTGTATCCGGGTGTATACAGGCTTATTTCGATGGCGTACGGCCAAATCGGCATGATCCAAGCCGCGGCTGGTTTCTTCGTGTACTTCGTCATCATGGCTGAAAACGGCTTCTTGCCGATGCATCTCTTCGGTATCAGAAGAGAATGGGACTCAAAGGCCATCAACGATCTGACTGACTCCTATGGTCAGGAATGGGTACGTAACCTCACGCTTCCTCCAATTTGATCTTGCTCAACAAGGAAAAGGCGATAGATAACAAAAGAAGATCGCAGAATATTATATCAGAACGTGTTGAAAGTTGAACCAATCACATCGATCCTGTAGCATCTGACGTCACTGCATACATGCCTTTCCCATTGTGGTAGCAAATTCAAACACACATCAATACAAACCATTATCTCCCAAGTATCTATCAGTTGTTCAGTTTATAATGAAACTTCCCAATTTTCCAGACGTACCGCGACCGCAAGGCTCTCGAGTTTACCTGCCACACCGCATTCTTCGTCTCCATCGTGGTAGTACAATGGGCTGATCTGATCATCTGCAAGACGCGTCGTAACTCGATCATCCACCAGGGCATGCGCAACTGGGCTCTGAACTTCGGTCTCATCTTCGAAACCGCGCTCGCTGCATTCCTCTCCTACACGCCTGGAATGGACAAGGGATTGAGGATGTACCCTCTCAAGTGAGTATCATGAACTGGTCAATATTGAGAGTGAAAATACTTAATAATTTTAGCTTGTTGAGTGCTCATGTTTGATCTGTTTGTCCTCAGGTTCGTGTGGTGGCTGCCTGCCATTCCATTCATGCTGTCGATCTTCATCTACGACGAGATCCGACGCTTCTACCTGCGCCGCAACCCCGGCGGCTGGCTCGAACAAGAGACTTACTACTAAACCGCACCGACCACTGTCCACACCGTCGTGCATCAGTTAGTTACTGCGTACATAAAGTTCATTTGTGTTCTTATATCAGACTGACAGAGGTTTGCGGTGCCGTTCCGGTATATGTGTAATCGCTGTCGTGTACGCTTCTCACCGCTTGTTACCGCATCGCTCCGCACAGGGGCACCTGTGTTTGTACCTGTCGAGTGTTCTATGTTATTCTGATGTTTCATTGCGTAACGTGACCGAGAGGACGCGGCTGCGCTGGCGCCGGTCGGGCCCGCGCCCGCCCCTCGCCACCGCACACTTTACACTATCGTTTCTAACGAACTATGTATGTATATATGCACAGTGGAGAATGAAGTTGGTATTTGTGATGATATAAAAAAAATATACACATAATTATTTTAAATCGTGAATCATGTTATTTTTGTATCGAGATCGTTTAAAACGTTCGAGTATCTCGACTGTCATGCGACAATTTGATGAATCTTTTCGATATTTGTTGAATCTCTGTCTGATATTATTATGAGTTAGTCGCGCGGCGGCGGCGGGCGCGCAGGCGTGCGGCCCGCGGGGCGTGCGGCCCAGCCCGCTCGCCGCCGGCCCGCGGCCCGCCGTGCGGCCCGCCATGCGGCCCAGGCCCCACGGCACGTCACGCGCAAGCGGCCGCCGACTCGGATTTCATGTTACAGTAGTACGCCCTCAGTGACACTGATGACATTATAAGATAGATTAAAAGTAATACTAATAAAAATTGTTTTTCACATACTTATGTAATAAGTAATAAATTATCGTTTAGCGGTAGTTCATCGTTCGTGAATCGAGTGGGCAGAAGTATGACGCCCGCCGCGCTCCGTGCTCGGCGGCCAACGAAACGCATTTGTTGTAAAATTAACAGTTAAGAAGCCATTATTATTATTATAATTTAAGTGAATTAGATTTAAGTTGAATTTTTCGAGTGAAAAAAAGTTTAGTTGACGATTCGATCGGGTGCATGGTGTATGAGAGGTCGATGTGGAGTGCCTGAGTTTTAGTGTACTACTGCTTACTGTTAGGTAGGTAGTTGAAATTTTGATGCCGTATTTTCAATTGTAAAAGTAGATAAATAAAGCATACACAGTCGCGAACGCTTAGAGGCGCGGGGGGCGGTGCGCGTGCGCCGCACCGCTACACGTTCATACAGCACTGCCGTCGACTATTGTTCGTTCGTATCTCGTCAGCCGGCCGCCAGGCCCGGAACCGACGCCCGGCCCGGAACCGACGCTTTTCTTTTCTAAAAATAATCAGATTATTAGCGAATTTTGTCAAATTTATTAAAATAGGCTGCTCATGGTAATTACGTAAGATTTTATTTCTTAATTAAAAGATAATAACAAAACGTAGGGATGCGTAATTAGAAATTTTTAAAATTATACAGTTATGATAGAGTCATCTTATTTTAGTCCGCACTTGGCCCTTGCGCGGCGCGGTAGGTGGCCGATCGTTGCCGAGCGGGCGCCGCAGACGGAGAGGCAGACGTGCACCCGCCGAGGACCAAGTGGAGAGATTCATTTCAATTTTTCGTAACGAATACATATAACATTATAATAATGGTTACAAAAGTAAAATATAACATTATAGCGACTAATAAAATCTAAATTATATGAAATGTTTATAGATTTAAATGAAGTTCGTTTCTTTAGGGTGACCTTCTGTGCTTGTTTGATGAGAACGATGTACATCTCACTGACAATAGTCGTTGATGATATTATTGTAATGATCTGATCTTTGTAAGCGGTTTGTTTATCGTACACTGTAGAACTAACATTGTTTTGCGTTCGACAGTTCTTTACACCGATTCATTTTATAGTATTACTCTGTTGGCTAGGAGCGCTGTAAAAATGTAAGTGTTAATAAAAAAAACATTTTCAAAATATTAATGTGGTCTTTCATTGTTGTTTTTTTTATTATTATTTTCTCCCAAATATTTTGAATACTAGCAACACAGTCGAATGACAGGCAACACTGGTGTAAATCGATAGACTTGACCACACCTAAATACACACAAGAAAAGCTTTCAAAATGTAAAGCAAATACAAAAATTAATGTCAACTTGATTAAACTTAATTAGAGTTTACATTAATATTTCGGTGTAATTGATGAATGCTAGTCCAATCTTTCAGTTGACATAATTAAATTACACCTAATATGAAAATCATTGCTACACAGAATACGCATGATTAGGTACACATGTAAAAATATTAAAGAGACTTGGTTATCTTGGCTTTGTTTTTCTTATTTTTTTTACATAACTCTTAACTGGAATAAGGCGGAGGCTTTTAGGATATATTGAACTATCAACTAAACTTATAGTGGAGAGAGAATAAAATAAATATTAATAATAAAATATAAAAATAATATAAATATTATTTTTAATTATATTGATATTATGCTTTATTTTACATAGTGTCATGTAGGTCAAGGTCATATACAACAGATTTCTCTTTAATACCAATCTCGGAGAAATGAGGTGAGATAAAAAACTACAGCATGTCGATTCTGTAAAAATATCACCGTGAAAACTTGCGTGGAGTGAGCTGTCAGTGAAAACTCACTGATGCTAGGGATTGACCAAGGATTACATTTACAATCGTAATCGTGATTTAAATTATATTTTTTATGTTAATTCTATTGATAATTTTATATTGAGTATTCAAAAGCTAGTATTTAAATGTCCAAACATTACTATATAGGGGGGGTTTTAATAAAATAACAAAACAGCCGTTCGATTCTGTAAAAATATCACCGTGAAACTTAGGTGAAGTGAGCGTGAAGTGAGCTGTCAATATTGTTAATCCCTAGCATCCTGCTGGTCGATTTTGTGGCAGTGACAGCTCACTTCACGCTCACTTCACCTAAGCTTCACGTTAATATTTTTACAGAATCGACCGACAGATATCCAATCAGAAACTCAATTTTATTTTATTCTATTTTGTTCCTAGACTAGTCCCTTAATATAAATAGCCTGAGGCGCGACGCGTTACGCACGTAGGTACCTACCAACAATAAATAAAATAGAACATACCTACATAGGTACACGTTGCTGCTACTTACTAAAGAAAATGCTCATCGACATACGTTTGTTATTATGAACCCATTGTTAACTTATATTATAAACGCAATCGAGTGTTAATAGTATGTAATTTAACCCCACACAAACTATGTGGGAACCTACCTAAACGATGTACTTAAGTAGTCATATAGATAAAAAGATGTGTATATTATTTGTACCTACCTACCGAATAGTTTATTGGAGATAACCTACCTACGCGTTGAATAAAATCATATTCATCAAATCATTACAAAATTCTTAAGTTCAACAGCTGACACTCTTGCAGCGCGCGTACACTTCAACACGCTGAAGCGATAAGAATCGCGCTTGCGCGTTAGGCAGTCGCTATCACATTGAAGTTAATTATTTAAGTTACTAGGTACCTACCTACTTATTTAACTTGCAACGCGTCACGTACTTGCGTACTAAGTACCAACGTCCAATAAGTACCTACAATGTTTTATTCATCATCATCATATATAACCCAAGTAAAACTGACACTTGTAGCGCGCGCACATCCCATAATCGAAGTGTTGTCGCCGAGGAAATAACACGCGTTACCATGGTGACCACCCGCGTGATCACTTCACCCGATTCTTAAAGAGTCGGATGAAGTGATCACGCCGCGCAGGCGCGCCGCCGAGGAAATAACACGCGTTACCATGGTGACCACCCGCGTGATCACTTCACCTGATTCTTAAAGAATCGGATGAAGTGATCACGCCGCGTTACCATGGTGACCACCCGCGTGATCACTTCACCCGATTCTTAAAGAATCGGATGAAGTGATCACGCGGGTGGTCACCATGGTAACGCGTGTTATTTCATCGGCGACAACACTTCGGTGATGTGATGTGCGCGCGCTACAAGTGTGTGACTAGTCTAGGAACAAAATATAATAAAACAAAATTGAGTTTCTGATTGGATATCTGTTTTGCTATTTTATTAAAACCCCCCCTATATAGTAATGTAAAGACATTTAAATACTAGCTTTAGAATACTTAATATAAAATGATCAATAGAATTAACATAAAAAATATAATTTAAATCTCGATTACGATTGTAAATGTAATGCTTGGTCATCCCTAGTATCGGGTGGGGTGACACTGACAGCTCACTGCACGATCACTTCCCCTAAGTTTTCACGGTGAGATGGTTACAGAATAGCACAGCAGGTCGACAACTTTTGCAAAAACAAAAGAAAATAAAGTCAATTTGATCAAAGCTAAATTATATCTACTAAAAAACAAAGTTAACAATATTGCAAACAAAATTTATTTAATTACATAAATTGTTAGAAACGAGATAATGTGGTTAGTCCGGATAATTAACAAAAAAATCTTTAGATTAGAATCATATTAGAAGATTTTATATATAAACAGAAAACGTCAGGTTGATTTGATATAATATAACTTATAAATAAAAACAAAAAAATAATTTTGTTAGTTCTTAGTATAAAACAAAGTACCTACCTATGGAATAGTATGTTTGGTAAAAGATGTCAGCAAAAGTAATAGGAAAATTACACATGGTGTAAGAGACATCGCCGTCAAATTGCTATCATGAATTCAACGCTGGTGGGTCCTAGAAACATGTAGTGAATTGAAATGTTCATTACAGCTTGTTTTATAAAGACACAGTGGCTGTCACTGAAAACAAGACAATTCGATTATGTACGTATGTACTCAGTCATATGATTATTTTGTTTGTTGACAGGATGCTATTGTCTGATATTATTTCAAATATATAAATCTAGAACTCGAATCTTTGAAGAAAGTACCATATTGGATAGGTATGTAGTTACTAGGGAAAATAAAATAGAAAGCCTTTTATTCCAATACGACAGTAAAGCCTCCATTAGCCAGGCTGTTACTCACTAATGGATTTAGAAATCTCATTTTAATCCGGAAATAAACGATTTGGATTTCAGTATTGCTATTTCCTTTTATTTCTCACGCGTGTCTCATTTTTATGCCAAAGTGCCGTCGATTATATTAATAAATTTCCTGAAAGACACCTGAATAATGTCCAATTTGCTAAAAGCCTTCCGTACTGATGGATAGTTTATTTATATTTACACAAATCCTCGCAGATTTAAGTGTGGGTGACGTATTACTGCAGTTATATGGCTCTGGCAGATCTCCAATGTCCTAATTGCAACATTGGAACGTACCTACTAACTGAGTGCATAGGTATAGGTATACAAAAAGAAATTTCCGTAACTATTATTCATCTTGTGTGTAGCTGTTTCTATTGGGCATTTGTAGGTATTTGTTAGCGATTTTAACTACTTACTTACTAATAAGGCTAAGTAAGGGCTTATTTCTAGGGTCTACTTTCCCAAAAAATTTACCTTTATGTTAAATAAAATGTATGCAGACCTTGTCAGTGTCATATGACATATTTATGTAGTTACTTAGGTATATACTTAATTCTAAAAGTGTGTTGGTATAACCGAAGGGTGCGAGGGCACGTGCCGTCCTCGGCCTTGACGACAAGCTCCTCCGACTATATATATGTATACAGACACGAAGTACCTGTGAGCGGGTCCTTCGTCCTATAGCGGCGCAGAAAATTCCACACGCCCCTACGTGCCCCTCGCGTACAGCGCATGAGCAACACTGACAGCTCGACCGTGCCAACACGTCCCAATTATTTCCCTCAGTTCGCTTTATTGTCGCATTATATTCAACGGAGATATTCGTCGAATGTTTCTTATAACATCAGTGAGAGTTGGGAGCGTGAGATCGCGGCGCGCAACGATGCGCCCCGCGGGCTCCCAGTGAGCCAGAATGGTGGCCAACATCGGCGTCATCAACCCTTCTAATGGTAAACATCTTTGTCACAAGGTCGTGTTTGAAGTTTGAGCGGAGTCTTGAGTGTTTGTCGTGTGTACAGTGGAGGCGACAGCGTACATAAGCGCGGTAGCGGCCTTCGCCGTTGTGGTGTTGGTGGTGCTGCTGTTCCTGGGCAGGCGCTGGTGCTACTCCGCCGTCTTCAGCCGCAAGTGCTGTGATGACATCCTCGCTGTGAACCCTCGCGTCGCCGCCCCCTGTCTTCCCCGCGACAATGCTCAATTCGGTAGGCATACAACCTTTGTTTTGCTTCTGTGTTACTAAGCTACTGTATGTCTTATCATATTTCATTAGAACGGTACGAAAGTTTTCTTTGTTGCTAACACAATAGATGTTAAAATATCACATTAAATATAAGTAATATTTTTCTCTATAAATTCCAAGTATAGAATATGAAATCCTTCACCTTTATAAATATATCTATGGCTATTGATTATGTGATTAATTATTAATGTTTGGATTTCGGTAGACCGAAGTCATTTGTGAAAGCGTTATTGTGTAGTATAGAGAACTAACATTCATTTAGTGTTAAATGTACCGTCAAGGGCATCGTGTGCGTCATGAAGGTCTCGTATTAATTTCTTTACCTGTTATACCTAGGTGTTTTTTTACACACATAGAAATGTAGAGGACGATATATGCTAGAACTTAGTCTTAACAGTTAGAGTAGTTTAGTTCGGGTTAGGGCAATATTGTATATCGATTGACGTTGTCCGTACGTCTGTGTTGTTATAGATGCTTTGTCGAAACCGAACCATTACCCCGAACGAATATTCACGTTCGAGGCGTCCGACTCGGATGAAGAGCTGCGTTTGCGCATCCAACAGGTGAGACAGTAGACCGTTCGACATTTGAATTTGAATCTCTTTCGCTATGACTAGTTTCACGCTTTTATTGTGTTAATACTTGCATTCCGTATTTGTTAAATCCGGAGATCTCTTTAAAAATAAACCAGTCTTTGCGTATGACTCACCGCGATGACATTTTAACTGTTAATAAACCTCTCATTTAACTACGGTATTTAGGCCACCTCAGTTAATATTAACTCAAGCGTCAGTCCGGAAATAAACGGAATTGCAATAATTTACATAATTTAACTCCCTACTGCGCAATATCCTGTTATCCTGTTATCCTGAGTGCATCACTACTTAATGTACCAAATTCCAGTGTCTGGACTATAAATATAGCCCGCGGATTTGGTACTTCAGTGAGAACCGAACGCGGAACGATATTACAGCTCCGTTTATGTGATTAAGATTCTCATTACCATTTTCTTAAGACAATCTAAAGCTCTTCAAGGGGTTAAAATAGTCCTTCTAGATGGAATACCTCACAATCAGGAGAATTCCCTAAACACTCTCGCAGTATTCATGAATTGCAAATGAGATATTCATTAGATGATCACCATCTTGATATGCGCGCTGCATTTTAGAGGAGTCTCTTCACACTTATTTACGTAGTTAACATTTTAGTTTTTATTAAATTACATGTGAATTTTATTCTCTTTTGTACTTATTTCGTTTTCTACTACTTATCTAATTCGTGTATTTAATCACTTCTAATAGTTTACTCGTACATTCTAACCTTATTACCAGTGATCGGAGTAGGTAGATTGATTTTTAGTACTTGTATCATAAATGCACACAGAAAGAATAACATGGATAAGCCATTTTTCCGGAAAGTAATTCCGGTATTTCCGGATTCAATTAAATATTGTTAATGTTGGTAGTGATATTATTACTAGTGGTATTATTATTAGTGGTAGTCGTTGGGTTTTGTCAAACCGTGACAAAAAAAAAATAGGAAGAATAATAAAGAATAAAATTGCTCATTTTATTACAATTCCTACCTTTTTTTGAGGATGGCAAATCATCAAATGACTCCTTCCACTCTGGCAGAATACAATTCCTACATAAGTTCCGGTTTTTTTTTAATAATCCACCAATTCCGGAGGAATGTCCATAGTAATATATACGTTTCGGATCAATGACCCCAGTTCAATCTACCTACTCCGATCACTGATAATATACAATATATACGTTTCGGATCAATGACCCCAGTTCAATCTACCTACTCCGATCACTCATAAACTTACGGCTTGCAACATTGGCACCAAATGTTTAATCACTATGATCAGGGTGGTGCAGCGAGTGCTAAACTGGTCCAGAAGCCGTATTGTATTATAACGTTTTAGAACCATGATTGTTCGAGTGTGAGAGAGAGAGAGATAACGCTATACAGGACGCATCTCTTTTTCTCAACGGGACAATAATGGCCCCTTCAAAACACAGCCCCAGCGCGCCCATTTGTTTCTCACTCGCCAACCTGTCACCATTGCTCCAATAGATGTTGCAGGCCTTCCATCCCACCATTAAATTAACTGACAAAACCCTTGCTTATCCACGATTCCTGAACTCTGAAACTTCCCAGGATAAGGAAGAGGTGGAATGCCACTACGAGGAAAAGAACGAGAACGCGGCAGCTCCGAAGCTGGACGTAGAACTGGTGGAGAGCAAGCTACGGGAGACCAGTCTTAGGGAGACTGCGCTCAGAGAGACCAGGATTGATGAGGTGGTTCCGAAGAGGGCGGAGTACATTCACACACTGGAAGCGCAGAGCAGCGTCGATAGTGATATAATTGCTCATAATGTAAGTCTTAATTCGTATACTAAAGTCATTTCACAGTTATTTTACCTCTGACAGCAGCAACCCAACTGCAACCTTATTTTAACGATTATAAAGATCACTGTGATTTTGACAGACTTGTCACTGACAGCAACCTTATTGTCACGACAATAGAGATCAATGTGATTTTCACAGTGATGCAAAATCAGAGGCAAAATAACTGAAAGGACTTTTAGGGGTATGAGGAAAAGGGTGTAAAGTTCACTCATCCCCCTTAGAAAAGGGAGGATCCTCCGACCAGACGGGTGTCGTGTCTGGCGGGCAACTGCCCAAAGGATGAAGTCGGGAGATTATGTCCATCGCGCGGTAAACTCTAATTGCGCGATGCAGGATTTGTGCGACGTCAGGATGTTGTGTGACGTCAGGTCTTTGATGCGTAGTTCGCATGTGGCGATTGTAGATGCCGCCACAGACTGTACCTTATACTCTGATCCCAGAACAAAACACGAACGACAGCTTCTTAATAAAAAAGTGTTTGTTGCCACCTAGCGCCCTGAACCACTTGTAAGGGATTTGGCGATGCGTTTCCGATCTTGGAGACACAATGAAAATTTTTAATAAGTTTCAAGTGGCTTTAACTTTGGTAGCGCCCTTTCTCATCAAACCAGAAGTGTATCTGATTAGTGGCAGTAATATTAAGAGTGCAATTAGTTTCTAAGTGGCATTTAAATGAATCCCTACATAAAAGTAATCTGTGTCTTAGAATGCAAACATCCGATTCCTTTTTTTTATTTTTTTTTTTGGAAGTCAATCAATAATAATATGTCTCCAACACCCTAGAAGTAACTAATATTAATGGTACCTACTAGTTATAATCACTGATATAATGTCTCCAACACCCTAGAGGTAACTAACTAATGTAATTAGATCACTAAGTATCTCATTGTAAGCGAACTGTTAAGTTCTTATGAGAAATAAAGTTCTTTAAACCTAAAGTACACTGTTGGATTTTCGACGCTAGGTATAGCGCTGAGAGTTGACAATCCAACAGTGCATTTTTATTTAGGGATTATTTTAAGTGTCACTTAGTTGTCGGTGAAAACGGGCATTATCCGTATATTTTGGAAGTTAACCGACAGTCTCTATGTTTTTTCTTCACTAGGACACCTCTCTCCTCTGTGGTGAAAGCAGCAGTTCCCAGGAGCGTGGCTCCTTAGAACTGACGCTGTTTTACGATGCTCCAGTTCGCAGTATGACAGTCCATATCCTGCAGGCGAAGACCCTGCCGCAGAGGAGTACGGGGCAGATACTGCAGAGCCAGGTTTGTTGTAGCAGTTCTCAAAAAGAAATAGAGATGATGATGGCTAAGTTGAGTTTTAATTAAATCAACGGCATCGAACCCAGCCGAAGAAAAATCCGAATTGTCAATGTGACAGCAAAAAAAGTGGTCTACCCCTCTTAAATTTTCTTCGCACTACGTAAAACAATAACGACTGTTTTCGTGCGTTCAGAGGTTAAAAACTCTAGGAAATGTTGTCAACACTGATAGACACTAATACAAATTATTAACTGATATTTTAATGATTTAATAATTTTATACAAGGTACGAGTATTATTCGCTGAGATTCACAGTTGACCTTGAATTACAGTATGTATATCGATCACTGCGCGCTCTCCGCCCTCTAACTCAAAAACGGTTGAGTGCATGATAAAAATTGCAGTGCAGACACGAGATTTTATGAGTCTTTTGAGACAAAGTTTAAAACGCCAAAATGAATGTGTAAACTATATTTCCAGCTTAGTATCTCTTGACTGGCCTGCTTCTCCCTAGAGCTACTAAGGACCAGTAGGTAACTTATCGAAGGAGTCGCTACTGATCCCGCCGTCTCTGTCTTGGCCGGCCGACCGTACCAGCTTATTTTTTTAACCAACTTCTTCTCCATCAACTCCTTGCTTGTTAGTAATGTGGACCCGACAAAACCGGAAAATGCAACTCCCTAGATCGTAACTCTATCAAAAGAAGTTTTCTACAAAGCTCAAGAAAGATCAATGTGCAATACCAGAAATAGGTACTTTATACCTTCCATAAACATTATGCTAAGTATTATTTATTGAAATCGATAATATTTGCATTTCCGTTTGGCAATTACGCGTAAATTATTTAAATTAGAACCTATGCCAGTAATATACAGGTCTGGAGATGCGTCATCGCGGAATGCAACAATGTAAGTAGGTATTATGAATAATTATAAAACAATGTCTTTGTCTTATACTAGCCTTTTTCCACAGGTTCGAGTTGTTTTATTGCCTTTAAAAAAGCAAAAATACAAGTCGAAAATACGGAATGGCGAAAATCCTCAGTACATGGAGAGTTTTGTGTTCCACAAGATCAATCCAGGTAAATAGATACTTCCCTCGCTTTGTGAATGTAATGTATTGAATAGATGTTTCAAAGTTCGCGTCTAAATATTAAACATTTTCCATCATTTCAAAGAAAAAAAAAAAGTTTATTGCTGGTAAACATGACGCAAAGAAAGAACACAAAACAAAAAATAACCATTTGGGGGGAAATATGCGTCACTTCCACGCAATACAATCAATCAATCTCATTGTTTGAGTTACAGAAAGATCTAGGTGTCATTATGTCCAACGACCTAAAATGGGAAGCACACATATCCAGTATTTTCAAAAGAGCAAATTCGAAACTTTACATCAACCGCAATGCATTCAAGTGCCTGACGCCTAAGAAATTTGTCAAGTTGTACAAGACCTACATAAGATCCCCTTGGAATACGCTTATGTCATCTGGGACCCATATTTAAAAAATAAACTGTACAAAGATAGGCAACCTAGATGTTTGCACCATGCGTAATCTATCTTACGAACAGCGCCTCAAGGATCTTGGCCTTATCACACTGGAACAGCGTAGAACTAAGGGGTAGGTAGGCTTATTGAGTCGTACAAAATACTTACAGAACACTACGAAGTGCCCACCCAGACCAGACCTTTACACTCTGAATGCCAACAAACATTTGCGTGGGCATTCCCATAAGGTATGGGAAAATACATCAAAGAAAAAGCGTTTGAACCAATTCTTGTCTAACCGAGTTGTACAATACGCGCCACGAAAGATGAGAGTTGACAGCGGCTACCGCGCTCTTTCCGCCGCCACGATGACGCCCCGGCGCAGACCTCATACCGCTAAAGAGACCTTTAAATCGTTTACTGCGCAAGTCAAACCACGTGGTGTGTAAAGTCTCATCTTTAGTAGCACGCACTGTAACAGCATGGAATAGGCTCCCGGAAATGTTGTGAACTGCTTCAAGAATCGACTCGACAGATTAAAAATATCTCCAAGCTGTTTGATACACACGCATCAGCTAATTAACCGCTACTGTGTAATAATAATAATCCCCCATCTCAAATAAACACCCTATACTTATATTCATTCCTTATCCTTTTCAACTAAATACCATACTGAACTCGCCATCGTCTCTGTATTTTGAAAGGTAAACAGAATTAAATGTAAACATATTTAATCGACAGACTATAATTATGCATAATTTGTGCATTAAGTGCATTTCCAAGAATACGTTTGTTTATTCTGAAATCAGTAAATTCTGAACATAAACATTGTACAAATAGAACCACGGAGTTGATATTGTAATTGAGATATACATACAGATTTAATATACGATATTCTAATACCAGCAAGGTCTAATTAGAGTTGATTCTAATAAAGGAAAATTCTAATTAGTGCTCTTAGTTGCCATTACTGAAAAATTCCAATATGAACGAAATTAAATAACACTCAATTCTGATTGGAATATCTGATAAGGCACAATTAACTAAAGATTGTTACTTGGTTGAATTCAAAACATAAGATGTGGACTAGTTTGAGACGGCCACATAGGACTTGATCGTGAAAAATGTGATGCTGAAAAAACAAATGGCAGTGCCCTGAAAACATTATTTTTTATTACATAAACTAATAGAATAAAAGTATTGACTTTTTGTATGCTTGTTTGTTACGCTTTCACGCTAAAAGGGCTGAACGCATTTGGATCAAATTTGGCACAAGCGTAGACCATGATCTGGGCTAGGACATAGGATAGTTTTAGATGATGTATGGATGTTTTCTGGGCAATGTCTTTCAATGCGTTTTCCGAGATTTGTTTTAAAATTCCCTGTCATGTTATATTTAAGCTGTATTTTTTGAAAAAAAAAAACCGCATATTATGGATAAATAACAGTAACCCAAACATCAGAAATACCTTTCTCAGAGGACGTGCACGGTCTCGGCTTACGTATACGTATCTACGGGTGCGAACGCATGCGTCGTCAGCGCTTACTGGGCGAGGCGGCTGTCAGCTTCGCCACCCTCAACCTTGAGGTAGAGAACAGCTTGTGGATGCAGCTGATGCCGCGGCAGCATCATCAGCCTAGTTTGCAAGTTAATAAGGTAAAGATTTTCATGGGTTATGGTTTTTTTGACAGCGTAGATGGAACGTCTGTATTACAGAATTTCACTTAAAACTCAAGCATTACTTTTTTTTTTATAAAGTTTAATTTTTTTATTTAATTATAATATTAAAAATTAGCTAACTAAGTAACTCCTAGTCAAATATATATACGTATATATATTTTTGGAAGCTGTCTTAAGTTTGTATCTGATTATTTTAATTCACAGCTGTTTATTGCAGCCCATTCGGCCCATTCTACACTTTTTCTCATATCATAAGGATATCCTATATTTCCAAGAGATTTTATTTTAAAACTGAATATACAAAATTATAACGGATGTGACATTAAAATAACACTGAAATGCTGAAAAGACGTGCATGGAATTATTTTGTGTCAATTTATAAATATGATGGTAATAAAAGTAGTTAACCAACTTTCGTTCGCTGCCCATTATTGTTTAAATATTTAAAGATTGAAAACACTATACCTCAATTAACTCTTCATTACCAGCTCCCGAAACTAGAGCTGAACCACTCAATGACGGGCATCCTGGCCAGTCCATCATCCATAGGAACAGTGACAACTCCCGGGGCAGGTGGCCCCGGCGGCGAAGCATGCAGTCTCGCTCGTTCAGACTCAGCATCGTCGTGCTGCAGCGCCAGATCTGCCCCAGAACTGCTGCTCGGACTGCAGTATAATTCGACCACAGGACATCTTTCTGTTGAGGTAGGTCGCGTTGCCATAGTTACGATGTAATTAAGCCTCGCCCGTTCAGACTCCGCATCGTCTTGCTGCAGGGCCAGATTTGCCCCAGAACTGCTGCTCGGACTGCAGTATAATTATACCATAGGACATCTTTCTGTTGAGGTAGGTCGAGTTGCTATGGTTACGATGAGTGACCCCTCGCCCGTTCAGACTCCGCATCGTCCTGCTGCAGCGCCAGATCTGCTGCTCGGACTGCAGTATAACTCTGTCACCGGACATCTTCCTGTAGAAGCAGTATAAGTAATGGAAGGCGTAGCCATATTCAAAATGTATGCCTCCAGACTGCAGAGCAAGCAAAGCAATGTAGGGCCTGAATGTGTGAATCAGAACTGCTGATCTGCAAAGTT
The DNA here is from genome assembly GCA_947364205.1 of Agrochola lota. Classification (NCBI taxonomy): domain Eukaryota; kingdom Metazoa; phylum Arthropoda; class Insecta; order Lepidoptera; family Noctuidae; genus Agrochola; species Agrochola lota. Next base: position 8,171,586 of record OX376235.1, on the reverse strand, counting down.
ATTTACAGAAGAATTTACTTTGACGACGAGCTCCTTAACTATGGCTGTTTTTGCATTGAGATGTGATCGAAAAATAAATAAATGTGGTGTAATGCCGCTTCCCGCAGCGCAGTTTCCTAAATGTTCTATCCAGGGCAGTTAGCCAGCGTCCGGCCCTGGTTCAGGCCATGGTTCGGAGCGAGAGTGCATGGGAGGCCGTCACCTCCTTCTGCGAAGCAGTTATGCTCGCGAAGGAGGAGGCGGAGCGCGCGAGGGAGATGCAAGCTGCACGCCCTCGCGGCCCTAGTCGCCGCAGGAGACGCCGACTTCGGCCACCGTAGGCGCGGGCTTGCGGACGGTGAGCAATGGGCAGCTCGCCGTCCGATAAGGACCAGGCCCGTGTCGACGGCGCGTTGTGTTCCACGCGCGCCTCAAAGAGATGTCAGCACCAACCGACGGGGTCGAAAGACCAATGCCTGCTGTGGTTGCGGGTTTGTCCGAAAGGGATATCGCGCCCCCGGCTCACAGGCAACGGAAGGAACACGGGTGGGTTTTAGTCAGTAAAAGTCTGACACACCCTCTCGCTCTGCCTAGAGCGGGAGAAGTCATTTGATGATTTCCCATCCTGAAAAAAAAAAAAGGGCAGTTAGCCAATACGTTTTATGGCATCTTTGTTGTCTCTAAAATGCCATCCCCAATTATCCTGAAGCCTGTTCTTCAATTGATTCCCTTACATCATTGCAGATAATAAAAGGCACCCACTTTCGCAAGCTCTCCCCGAACAAGGCGCCCGACACTTACGTGAAGCTGTGCCTCATCAGCTCGCTGGGCATGGAGATGGGGCGCTGCAAGTCTACCACACGGCGCGCGCAGTCCAACCCGCTGTACAAAGAGCTCTTCATCTTTCAGGTAAGCATTGACATGTTGTTATTGGTAAAAAAAGACGCCCAACACGTACGTGAAGCTATGTCTCATCAGCTCGCTGAGCAAGGAGATGGGGTGCTGCAAGACCACCAGACGGCGCGCATAGACCTACCCGCTGATAAGAAGCACTTAAATTTCAGGTCCGGGTAAAATATCATTCAACTTGGTCAAGAATACACTAGATTCATGGTTAGAGTTTCGAAAACGCCCCGAAATAAATTACCCTCCTTCTGGGGCAGTCGGGTAAAAAAAGCAACGTGGCCTAAGCTTTGCGATCAAAAATAGAATAAGCACCAATGATCAACATATTTATTCAACCTAATTGCTTTGATCTTAAGTTTTATTTTGGAATGATTAAATTAGTTCTTTTAACTCGATTTTTATAACTGTGCGCTTGGAGCTGTCAAAATCGTAGATTGTTAGTATTGAATTCACCCGCCCGGTTATCCCCCGTCACACTTTGGATCGAAAAAAGGCTCTCGAACAAAATAGGAGCTGAAATGCTAGTGTCGTTTTTTCCTTAAAATGGCTTCTAATAGCCAATATTATGCATAAATATGGATAGATAAATAGGATTTATTATTAGCAACTGATATATTTTTTTGCAAAAAAAATGTATGGAGCTAATGCTTATATCTCCGAAACTGAGAGAATAAAAGTTATATCCTTGCACACGGTGATTTAACTGGGTCCACCCTTTATAGCAGAAATTTTTATGTCATAATATTATTTTGCATAACAGCGGATAGCATAAACTTCATTTCGCAGAAAATCGTTTAGCGTACACTCATTTATCATACATTCAAAACTCATAATTTTGTAAGTCAGAATCATATTTTGGCATACATTTCATATCCATAATTATTAAAAAGTAGAACCATCATATAGCAGAAAGAACACAGTCAGAGTCGTCTTTTGGCATACATTTAATATCGATAGTTTTGAAAAGGCAGAACTATCATATCTCAGAAAGTTTACAGTTAGAATCATCTTTTGGCATACATTTCATATCCATAATAATTGGAAGACTCATCCATCACATTATGCAGCATGCAAGCAAGCATGCAGCGTGCAAACAAGCATACACCATGCATGCAGCAAGCAAGCCAGCATGCAACATGCAGCAGGCATGGTTTCTGTCACGGCTCCGGCGCTGCGGGGCTCCGGCGGTCCCACGCGAGCTTGTCGTCGCAGATGGTTTTAACGCTCAACACCGCAGCTTCGGCTTGCTGGCCGGCCAGCTGGGAAGCCTCAGCCGCGGCGGCGAGCGTTAAGACCACCTGCTCCTCAGCTCGCGGCCCGCCTCGCCCCTCCGCGCCTACGCGGACTTAAATTACACTCTAGGGGTAGGGCAGACAAGAGTACGTGGAGTCGGTTTTGCAGCGATTCGTTTCTGTCACTACCTTTTATAGCACAAAGTATTGACTTTTTAAAACAATATTTTCATTTAAGGTTAAAAATGCTATTTTATACAAATGACAATATGCCTAATAAAATTATTCCAAATAAAATACTGCCATCTTCATAGTATGCCAAGTGAAATTGTACCAAATAATCGTCACTCTAAATAAACGTTATGCTAAACGAAATTATGCGGAATTTTAACTTTGCCAAAGGTAATTATGCCAAATAAAATTCTGCCATCTTATAGGTTGCAATTGTAAAGTCGGACATATAAACATTCGGCCTCACAATAATTAGTTTAAATATTTTTTATGCCTTTAAAATATTCGTTTAAAGAAGATTATGCCAAGTGTGTTATGCCAAATAAATTTCGGAGCATCAAAATTCTGCCAGATAGAGGGAACACGATGTAACTATTTATTTATGATTTTTTGACATATAAAGAGATTTAGTGTGGTTTTTTTTTCTACTAAACGGTGCCTAATCTAGTATAATTAAGAATTCATGGTTTTATTTACAATTTTGTCGGCGTGATTAATATATGTATACCCATGCCTAATTACAGCTTTCCTGTACTAATAGTCTGTCTGAGCTAAGCCGCGGACAAACAAACAGACAGACGGACATGGAGAAACGGGTGACGGGTGTTGACTACGGAACCCTAAAAAAGCTTTGATGATTCTTTTTCTGGGGTCAAAGATCGCTAGTAGTGTAGGTAGTTTACTTGAAGTAGTATGAGTTGAGAAATCACATCCCCCTTAAAACGGCAAATTGACGTATGGTTTGTTCCAAAGTAGGTATCTGAAAGTGTAAACAAATGGATGAGATAATATACCTTTTATTTTTTTACGGTGGGAAATTATCAAATAACTTCTCCCGCTCTGGGCGGAGCGGGAGGGCGTGTCAGACTCTTACTGACTAAAACCCACCAGTGTTTCTTCAGTTGTTTGTACGTTGCCAGGGGCCACGGTATCCCTTTCGGACTTTCTCGCGACCCCGGCAAGCATCGGTCCTAGCAGACCCCTTCTGTTATGCTGACATCTCTTTGAGGCATCAACTTAGAATGTCAAATTTGACAAAGATAAAGAATTAATTTATGTGACTGTAATTTACTGAATATTTCAAAGACTTGAAGAAAGTCTTTGGTCTGAGTACACACGGCTACACATCAAGCTATAATTTCCAGTTTAAGCTGTCCTCGCATTGTACGGAAATCCTATACAATACGAGATCAGCATAAACTGGAAATGTATAGCTTGATGTGTAGCCGTGTGTACCACTATTGTACATGAAGTTTAAATCGTAATAAAACATTTAACCAAACGATTTAATGACTAAAGAGCTACCAATCTTTTGACGGTGTCGCTGCGTCCGCTTCGTAGTAAGCCTCATTTCTTTACAAAATAAGAACAACTCAGCTTAACATAGTTTAGAGGATATGAAGAACATTTGAACCAACCTACACTATTTGTGTTGCAGGTAGCTCTATTCCAACTAACAGAGGTAACTCTAATGGTGTCAGTGTGGTGGCGACGCAGTGTAAAGCGCAATGAGATGGTGGGCTGGTTCGCAATGGGACACAGCGCTTCAGGACGAGAGGAGGAACGGCACTGGCAGGAGTTGTGTGAACGGCAGGGAGAACAGGTGACTATGATTCTGGGTGTAGAGGATATATGGTTGAAGATTTGGGTTAATATAATCACGTATCAGAGCTATAGTTTTACCAGCGTAAGAGAGAGACGGGAGCTATAAAAGAGGAATAGCACCATCTTTTTAACCGACTTCCAAAAAGGAGGAGGTTATATGTTCGCCGCGTATGTATGTTTTTTTATGTATGTCCGCCAAGGACCGATTTAAAAAAATATTTTTTTGTATGAAAGGGTATGCTCCCAAGTTGGTCTCATATAAATTTTATTAACTTTACTTGGATAGTTTTTGAGTAAGCTTCAATAACACGTATTTTTCCCACTTAGTACATGTGGATGATATGATGATAACTTCCTGTCACTGTTATTTACATAGCAGGTAGTGGTATTCGAATTTGTGTGGGGTAGGTACCACAACTAAAAAGTGAAAAATAAAAACATTTTACAAAAAAGAAAACGATCGACTTCGAGAAAAAAGCACTACTGTTTTTTTTTTCGAAGTTGTTTGTTTTTTTTTTTTTTTTCAATAATGTTAGGTTCTGCACTCCATAGTACAACCCTTGGGTTAATTACGAGTTTATGAGCTTATGGTATCAGGGTCAAGCGCAACGAGGTGGTGGGGTGGTCCTCACTGGAATATTAGGATGCCAGACTAATCCTTTCCAATAATGGTTATGATGATTAAATTCTTGCAAAAAGATGGAATAAATAGTTTATTTTGCACCGAAGATCGATGATCAAACTTGTTCTGTTATTCAGGTGCAGCGCTGGCACGTATTGCTGGACTCCTGACGGGCGGTGACGTAGCGCGTGGCGGATGCGCACGCCTGAGCTTCTGTCTGACGTCACCCCGGGCCCCTGCCCCCCGCGGCCGGCCGCCCCCCGGCTTGTGTGGCCCCGCGCCCGCCGGCCGCCCCCCGCACCCTCCACTCGATGTTCGGTGCGTGTCGCTTTCGTTGTTAGCACGCGGTTTGCTTTGCCGTCGACCGGACCAATCCGTCGACTCTGTTTGTGGTATTGTAACACGAGCGAATCACTCAGTTGCACTGTGGGCACGTTTTTGACTGAGTTTACATAGGTTACATTGTACCGGCAAAAGATTAAATCTCAAATGTGATTTCTCCAATATTATATTAAAGCTTATATTACGTATATTGAACGGGAATTGTAACGTTTGGATATGGTCTTTATTTAGATGGGAACTCTTTCTGCTAACGCTTGTTTTCGAGAGTGTTTTATGACTTAATTTCCTTTTTGCGAAAGTTTGAACGTTAACGTTTTGTAGTATTTATTATGAAGAAGAAGACTTGGAGCGCACAATACTGTGAAATAGAATTATGATACTAGGAAGGATATTTATTGATATACTATAATGTACCCTAACGTATGGGCATTAATTCTATATGTCTTGAATATACTCTTCATATATATGTAAGGGAACTAACAATTTTGTATAGTAACTGGTACAAGTCCATTGTTCACTCACCTATTGGATAGTTACAAATTATATTATTACGAAGATACTCAGATTTCAATAATAATTTTATATGAAAATAGCTTTGGCATTCTTTCAGAAAAATAATTATATTTTTGTATACAATTAGTTTCAGTACTTCAGAAATACTACCAATTAATATTTTAAATACCTAGGCTACTTTTGAAAATAATATGATCTTTACTGGTTTTTTCAAGATATTAGGTATGTAGTAAACTTTATTCTGAATCTATTTTGCTTATAATATTGAATTCTGATTGTTATTATGTCCGCGCTGATGAAATTAAGATTATATAAAAATACCAATTTTATTTAAATTAGACAAAGTCAATTTAAGGCAAAACGGACGAAATATTTACAAAATTTATACAAATATAATATAATATATATTTAAAAATTTACATAATATGAAAATTAATTTATTTGAATGGAATTAGAATAATAAATTAAAACCATATAGGTGTTATATGTATTTATCTTGAAATTATACAACATTTTACTAAAAAATAAATTAAAAGCCTGTATGCCTAATATTATAAATAAAACAAAATGGTATATAAAAGTATATATGATTTTATTGTAGACAAGGAGACGAAATATTAGCTTAAATGCGGAACAAATAGATGTCTTATAAAGTATATAAATATATAACTAACACCAAATGGAATGTGCGGCGAGAACTCTTTTATAGTGGAGTTATTAAAAATATTACTACGTACTTACTAAAATATTATAACTGAGATTGTCTAAATATTGAATAACTGGGAAGTAGATAAATGTATGTACCTACATGCGGACACAGAAACGAGTGTTAATAATGTAATATTAGCGTTGTAAAACATTAGGAAAATTCCTATTTGCCTGCAACTGTTTTTATGAAAGTCGGTAATATATAAAGCTTTCGATAGTCGAATTTATCATAGAAAATTTATGTGACGTATGTGTACAGTCAGCAGAAAAGTTTGGTATCTAACCAAAAACTGATCATCGCATACTTAAATGAAGTTAGTAGGTGTGCGTGATAACCTTTTAACATACGAAACACTAAAAAACAATGTCAAAGATTTGACTACTCCTACTAAATTGGTAACTTATCTCTTGCCGACCGTACCCATTATATATAATTATTATCATCATATTTAGATGTCGTCTGCTATCGTCCGATGTCTTGTTGGTGTTTGTATAGCAATGTCACAATAAATGTCGCATTCACAGACACTTTAAGTTATAACGTAAGAATTTAACACTCAGAGTTGTGTATCATTCAATAGTGCATTATTTATTTTTACAATTAAAAATTATAAATTGTCGTTTTAATGTAAAAATAATTACATTAAATACGTTTTTTTTCTACTGAATCTCTCAATGTTTGCTCATCGTAGATATAGAAAAAAAAACTATACAAAAATGTATTTTTATTTCACTATCTAATTACTCACTTACATTACAGTATTCAACCAAAAAGATGTTATAAACAAATGTATTTTTTATTACAATAGTCTTTTATATCTTACGCGAATACTCAAAAAATATATATTACAATAAATATATCTGAATATAATATACTGCCTTGTTTGTCTAGCGTTACTGCTGAGCATGAGGTCCTGGCTTCGATTCCCAGGTCGAGTAAAGTGTTAATGTGTTTCTCCGTCAGGAATTTCTCAGTAGCAGCACGGAGTCTGGATCTGTGCCCGGTTGATGGCAACAGGCTCGCCCTCTATTACATAGGACTTAAACATAACTGACGAAATGTGGATGTACTATATGTACATCTCTGCCGAACCCTTCGGGGATAAAGGCGTTATGATATTATTATTATATCACCGAAATATTTACAAGAGTTGCTCAGTTTTTGCGGCTCAACTTCGACAAGTGTAATGTCATTTAGCTTTCATCATTTTAGGCTTACTAATACGACCAATTGTAGATATCACATAAGTGTCCAGACTTAGCCAGAATTACTAATGCATCCAGTATTTTATATAAAACATAGAATAGCCAACAAGTACGCGGCAACTCGATTGTGTGGTTGAGAAATACTATAGGAGAAACAAATTCATTTCTACATTTATATTTTACTCAAAATCGCGTTGCCGCGTACTCTACTTTTCATACTGCTATAATCTCTTCATGAAAGCCAAAATAGTACCTGCTCTAAAATATAGAAAATACTTAATACGTAAGTATAAAGCGAAAAATGTCTATCTTCGTTATTATAAGCTCGATCAGTTTATCATTAAAACATGTGGATAATAAATGTGATAAGCACTTGGAAAATATATGAGTATATAAGAATATATATATTTTGAGTTATTGGAACAAGTAGTAGTTAGTGGGTTTTGAGTGTACAGTTGTGCACCTCTACGTTCTTTGCAATGATTGTCGTTGGCGATGGCGTATTGTGCGCCAAAAATTGTTTGGGCACTATTTACCTTAGAAATAAGGCAAGTTATTTGAATGTACTCTTGTTGTGTGTTATAATTTATAATAAGACTATATATTTTGAGTTATTGGAACAAGTAGTAATGTTAGTGGGTTTTGAGTGTACGGTAGTACACCTCTATGTTCTTTGCAATGATTGTCGTTGGCGTATTGTACGCCAAAAAATATTTGAGCACTATTTACCTTAGAGATAAGGCAAATTATTTGAGTGTACTCTTGTTGTGTGTTATATTTTAAACGTGTATTTATAAATGTCACACCACACTAAGTGGAATTATATGATATATTATAATTATTATGTATAAAAATATTTACTTCTCCAGTGGTAAACTGAATATCCGATGTCGACAACTTTTTAGATCGATATTTAAAAATATAATTATTGTAAATGCAATCGTCACAAATACATATATAAAAATATAGTTATATTAAAGTTAATATTATATATTATATTTAAATTACCTAAAATGGTAGTGTGCGATTGTTTAAAAAAATTCAGTACGTATTCTGTAAAATTCTATTATTTCTGTAGAAGCCAAGGGCTAGTCCCTAAACGCCTACCCTAATGAAAAATTAGCTTAATTTTATGTACACGACCATACTTAATTATTATTATCAGTAAACGTTTGATGTATTTACTTTCAACACGAGTGACGATATTATGCACCGTGTATTAATAGATATAATGTATAACATCAAAATATTGGTTTGAAATGTCAACAGAAACTTTAGAACATTGTTAACCTATAAAAAATATGTAATGAGAATTTCTCAATAAAATCACTTTATACATTTTTCCTAACATTATCTTTTATTTATTGCCACACACACACACAACACGATTAAAATTGACAGATATACGGAACGAGGAGTGACGTCAACAAAAATTAAACATGAAACACAGCTGCTTGTTCACAGCAGATTTAGAGATTACAATGATATTTTAATTATTCATAATTATAATTAATTAGCATATCGTGACTGTTTCTACAGTGTTTCAGAATTAACGATATGATTTTTACGGTAAATATTTAAATACATTTCTGTTAAAGCATTTCACTGCAGCCCTGTAAAAGGGAAAGCGCGAAACGCTGTTCAAAGCTGTTCTAATACATTTACGTAGTATTATTTAAATAGGATATCGGCAAATTCATATGATGGGTAACTTCCAGCGTCTCCTGCGGACCTACTGTTTGGAGAGCACCATAGTAGGACTCAAGTATTTTTACCTCTATCCGGATATCATATCAAGGTATTATTATATTATTTCGTTTGGTCCTTCAGCAATTTTCAGGTCTTATCATAGATGAATACAGATGGTTCATTCCGCATTTTAGGTATGAAGCTACAGGTAGGTACGCGGCGGGCTCGACTTGTCGAATTCAGTGGGCGTAACGTAGTCAGAAGATATAAGAGTCATGCGATAGAAAGAGAGGCAAACAGGCCAGGTGAATATAACTGTAGTTAATTAGCGCTATGCGACCTGAATTAACTTTATTGTGTCGTAGCAAGAGTAGCTTTTTATTTAAATGATTTTGCGGAGTGAACCATCTGTACGAGTACTACCTAATCTGTGATCTTGTAACTTAGTTTCATAGAATTTGTTGAATTTTACACGAGGGTTTCGGTCATGGCTTTAGAAGAAGAAAAACAATACTTCATACAAGAGCAAAGCTGGGCTTATATATATATATATATATTATGCTCGTTATTAACTGTTTTCGGGGAATATGTTTTGCTCATATACCAAACATTTCTTATTTTCTTAATAATACTTCATTAGAGAGAAGCAAAGCTGGGCGTATCATACGCCGAAGCTCGTTATTAACTGTTTTCGGGGAATATGTTTTGCTCATATACCAAACATTTCTTATTTTCTTAATAATACTTCATTAGAGAGAAGCAAAGCTGGGCGTATCATACGCCGAAGCTCGTTATTAACTGTTTTCGGGGAATATGTTTTGCTCATATACCAAACATTTCTTATTTTCTTAATAATACTTCATTAGAGAGAAGCAAAGCTGGGCGTATCATACGCCGAAGCTCGTTATTAACTGTTTTCGGGGAATATGTTTCGCTCCTATACCAAGTATCACTTTTTTTCTTCATTGCGAAGGAGTCCACTCATCCATCAATTTCATAGACATTTTATAACCCACACAGATGCTTCTGGGCAGTAAACATGATAGCAGTGCTAACGATGTCGTTCTTGTTCACCCTCTTGCTGTACAACCGGTTTGCTGAGATGCCTACGAGGGTGACTATTGAGAGTCAGTTTGAGCCGGTGGCGAACCTGCCCTACCCTGCCATCACCCTCTGTTCTCCGAACCAGATGACCATCTCTTCTTTGAAATATTTTAACAGGAGTCTTGTGTAAGTATTTATGTGAGCGGTAGTTTGAAACTGGGTATAGTAACTTAGAATTTAAGAAGTAAATAGTGTATTTTAGGTTTGACTAATGTCCAAGTAGTACCAACCAATGACAGCTCGGATAGCTAAAATAACAAAAAGAACTAGCGAGCCTTGCTGTAGTCGGATATGATGTGTAACATCGTACATCTTGGCTAACAGTACCAACCTCTCGGAAAATGGGTTGGTACCATCTGACGGTCAACTTTAGCACCGCGCGCGCTCATTGGTCAAATCAAATAACGCGCACTTCTCCAGCTTCCTGTGTTACGTTGTGTGCGTGAAAACTTAAAACTGGTATATATGATATAAACAATATTAATCCTGTTTAGAACTTCTCGGAAAATGGGTTGGTACCATCTGACGGCCAACTCTAGCACCGCGCGTGCTCATTGGTCAAATCAAATAGCGCGCGCTTCCCCGGCTTCCTGTTACACACTTCCGTCCCTTTTCACGAAATCACTCCCACAGATTGCAGGTAAGCGAGAAGAAAGATGTTACACATCCAAAAATGTGTGGGTTGAAAAGGGAGATGGAGGTCTTTGCCCAGCAGTGGGACTACGGGCTAAATTAATAGATAGATAGATTATATTGCAACGTATAAAAGCGTCGTATGAGCAGTGGCGAATGAACTGCCTTACTGCCGGTTTGTCTGGAACCTTGCTCACAACGAGACGAACATTTCTTGCCATAGCGAGCCCTCTATGCTCCAGCCTTACCCTGAATCTTAACGTAATCAGCCTAGTAATGTTCACTTTCTCCATCTGGGGTTGGAAAAAAAAGTGGGACTTTAAAGAAAATTGGAACTGTTGTTATACTTTCCGAGTAACTAACTATCCTTTGAGTAATTAATGTGTTTGCAGAGATGGTAACGTAACGATTGACCTGGAAGCTGCTCTGCCCGTGATCTTAGGCTTCTACGAAGTTATAACCGGATTAGATGATAACAGGCTAAAACACTTGCAGTACCTTTTAGATGTTAACCGATACACAGTAAGTATGCTAATCAATTTAGAAATACTAGTGTTTTTATTTTACTACTTATAATTTAGGCTGAAAGAATGTCGACTGTTCTTACTTCGTCATTATCATCCGGCTAACCTTTTCCCTAAAGGTGGATCGGCAGTAGTATCCCGCGAAATTCAAATTTTCTTACGTTTTTTGTAGAAGAACAAATTTCCAGGAGAACAAATTTCTTATGGAACAAATTATCTAACTTAGAGAGATAAATATTAATGATTCAAATGATTATAATCCTGTAAATACATATTTGTTTTAGTCGCGAATCATATTTGGTCAAGATACAACCTGATAATGACCTAAAAATTGCAAAAATAGTAAGAAAATTTGAATTTCGCTGGTTACAACTCCGGATTCACCTTCCAAGTGCGGCTGAATACTACCAATTTTTTTACCTAACTGCGGCGAAGCAAAAAGGAGGGTTGATTTTGACCGGTATGTGCGACTGCCTGACTTCCACGAACCTAATTTGTATTTAGGTACTTAACACCCAGTTATACTAAATAGATGTTCATAGAGCATTATACTGTGCTCTGCACCGGCACTTGATCAGGGTAGAGCGAGATTGTCTTTCGGCGCCCTTTGATCGACGCTTTCACTTCACGTAAATTCTACACCCATTTCATGGTTAGAAAACGTAGGATGCAAGAGCAAGCGAAGCGAGCTCGAAAAATTTTAGCACCTGACCCCGGATATGTAAAGTGTTCTTTTGACTATTCGTACTTAAGTAGCAGTTACTTTGTCGACTTACGCAGAGAATTCTGAGAGAAAAGAGAATGTAAAATGGAAGAGCGAGCTCGAAAATTTTAGCACCCTACCTTTTACTTACTGGACATATTTTGGTCTTGTATGGGATTTGAGAAATACTATTCCTCGAGCTTTGGGGGTTCGGGGCGTATTTCTTGAACTTAGTATAGATTCCAAATTCAAAAATGACTCCATGGTTTAAACCCTGGGTCTAACTCGAAATATTGAAATAAGGCCATAAAAAAAAACTCAAACACTTCATTTTTCTTTCCACGTGCTTCTCTTACAGATTCCAGAAGTAATGGGCAGGATGCCTCAGACCTGCGACAGATTTCTAAAGCGATGTTTTTTGGAAGGCAAGCTCTATAAGAAGTGCTCAGAGCTGTTCAAGCCGATCCTTACCACTCACGGGTACTGCTGTGCCTTCAATAGTCTGTACACTTTTAATGGCAAAAGGTACCTACAATACAATTGAATATTTAATCCTAACTATAACAGGGGCAGGGACATCGACGTGAAGCATGTTACCATACACACAGGTACAGGTACTGTACAGTTGGTCGATTCTGTAAAAATATTAACGTGAAGCTTAGGTGAAGTGAGCGTGAAGTGAGCTGTCACTGCCACAGAATCGACCGGCAGGATGCTAGGGATTAACACTATTGACAGCTCACTTCACGCTCACTTCACCTAAGTTTCACGGTGATATTTTTACAGAATCGAACGACAGGTACTTAAATATTTGACAGCAATTTGCGACGTTCCCACTTTCAGAATTCACGCTCTTAATATTAATATAATAATTATTTATCTTTTAGTATAAGTGTTTTATTAAAATACCGTTTGTTTTATGTGTAATAAATTAATAATGCGTCTAATTTGGGACAGCTCTTTGATGCGAGTCCTATTACTGGCTTGACGTAAGACGCGTTGCGTGAGCTCAGTACAGAACACGCAAGCTAACTACTCAAAGTCACTGGCATATATTTGCGTCTTATGAAACTTTTTGGCGCAGCCGTGAGGCACACATTATTATTGTTAAAAGATTATTTTCACTTTTTTATTTTGTGTTTCACGAACTGTGTTCAAATAAACATTATTCTTTCTTCCTTTAATTCTATATTCAAATTCAAATTCAAAATAGGCTGAGAATCAGCACTTTTCAAACGTCAAAATTACATAAGACAGTCCCCCAAAAACGCCCACCCTTCACCACTTCCTAGTGCTTAGCTGGGAAGAAGAAGTGGCGCAACAAACTCCCCAGCAGCACAGCTGTCTGTTCAGTTAGAAAACTTGATTCTATACAATAGCAGTTACGCAAAAAAAATTACATTATGCAACGTAAAACATTTACAACTCATTAAAAAAAAACTGTAATGAGTAGATTATGTAATAATAAGTTTAAAAAAATTAATTGACTTATACAGTCAAATAAAATGAACTAACCAATTATATGAACTCATATAGTGTCATCTAGTCGTTGATTTTAAAACACTTTTTTGTTGCTTCGGGGGGGGGGGGGGGCGGTTCATTGGAGCAGCTTAATTATTCCCAAGCCTTTTGGTCGTCTAAGTAATCTTTAACTTTATAGAAACCTTTTTGACATAGTTTCTGTTTAATAAATGATTTAAATTTATTGAAGCTCAGTTCTTTAACATGGCTTGGGAGTTTGTTGTAAAAACGTATACTTTGGCACTTAAATGAATTACTAATTTTTTGGAGCCTAGTCCTGGGCACAATAAATAAATCTTTGTGTCTAGTATTTATGCTATGAATGTCGCTGTGTTTAGAATATAGATTAATATTCTTTTTTACATAAATCAGGTTCTCATAAACATATTGAGATGCGACTGTCATTATGTTTATTTACTTAAATTTATCCCTCAGTGAATGCCTACAACTAAGGTTATATATTGCTCGAATGGCTCGTTTCTGCAGCACAAATATAGCCTGAAAGTCGGCTGCATTTCCCCATAACAAAATGCCGTACGACATTACACTATGGAAATAACTAAAATATACTAATCGAGCTGTTTCTACATCAGTCAAATGACGGATTTTATACACCGCGTAGGCTGCAGAGCTTAGCCGCTTCGACAATTTGGTTATATGTGGGCCCCACTGCAGCTTCGAATCCAAAGTAATACCTAAGAACACAGTGGTGTCCACAAGATCCAATTCTGTCCCATTTACTAGTACATTGGTTTTCACCTGCTTAACGTTAGGTGTCAGAAATCTAATACATTTAGTCTTTTTCTCGTTTAAAAGTAAATTATTAACACTAAACCAATGCACTATTTTAGAGACAGCATTATTTACATCGTCAGTAACTGTCTGTTGTCGCTTAAGTTTAAATATAAGTGATGTGTCATCTGCAAATAACACTATTTCATGACTGTTCTTTATAAGGCAACTAAGGTCATTAATGTATACGAGAAATAAAAAAGGGCCAAGAATTGAGCCCTGCGGAACTCCCATAATGACAACAGAAACCGGGGATCGCTTGCCATTAACGTCCACTCTTTGGATCCTATTATCCAAATAAGAAATAAGAAGATCCAAAGCAGTGTTTCTAACACCATAGTGATGCAATTTCCTGACCAATGTATCATGAGAAACACAATCGAAAGCCTTAGATAAGTCACAAAAAATACCTAGGGCATCATGTGACTCCTCCCAGGCCTCAAAAATATGTGCAAGAAGCTCAACACCAGCGTCGGAAGTCGAGCGACCCCTTGTGAAACCGAATTGTTTACTGTTTAATAATTTATGCTTATTAAAATGTCTTTGCAATTGATCTAGCATCAATTTTTCAAAAATTTTACTAAAGGTGGGGAGCACAGAAATTGGTCTAAAGTTCGAGGGGTCAGCTGTGCTGCCCGATTTAAATAAAGGTATTATTTTACTACTCTTCATTAAGTCAGGAATTACACCACAGTCAATACATTTATTAAAGATAATTGCTAATTCAGGCGCTACAGTGTTGATTATGCATTTTGCAACCTCTACGGAATTTCCCCATAGATCAGCAGTTTTTTTAACATTGAGTGTATTGAAAGTTTTAATAATATCTCGAGCAGTAACATAGTCGAAATTAAATTTATTGTTATAATTATCAACATTTTCTTTCAATAGTGACTCGGCAACAGTGGGTGAAGAATTTAAAGATTTAGTGGTTGCGACTGGAATATCTGCAAATAAATTTTCAAAAACTGTGGCAACTTCTAAATCCTTTTCAATAACCATATTGTTTACATTAAGGCTGTAGTCACTACTACGCTTACTGCCTATACGCGCAATGAGTAAGCGTGGCGATCAATCCTGCCCTTATTGTATGAAAAAGCATGATTGACAAGTCTCCAGTCATCAGGCTGATATTATCTTTGCATTTCAGAAACACGATGATACCAAACTTCAGGAACCGCACGGTAAACGCTGTGGGCTTCACTAACGCGCTGATAGCGGTCACAGACTACGACGCAGAAGACGCTATACCTGGCACACTACTCAATGCTGGAGCTATTATGGTAGAGTATTATGGTATTGTGGTATTATGGTATGGTATTGTGGTATTATGGTAGTATGGTATTGTGGTAGAGGATTATAAGTTTTAATTTAAATATTAAGCGCACTAACAACAATACAAAATATTCAAGCTAATTAAATAATCAATACAAATATATAATTGAATACAAAAATAAATAAATAGATTGACCTAAACATATTCTAATCAAAGAATAAATAAATGAGTCATAAAATAAATAAATATAATAACTAATACTGTTACAAAAAATTTAAAATAAATAGACGGATAGGATATAATTTAAATATTTAGTAATAAGCCTCCTCTCTCCTACTTACTTACTTAAAATTTTGCTGTGCCCGACAGGGTCCATAATTGTTTCATTTTATTTATTCCTACCACCTGTATGTGAACATTATGGATTGCAATAAAGTTAAATTGAATAAATTAATAAATAATATCAGCCTATTATTGTCCCACTGCAGGGCAAAGGCCTCTTCTCATACAGAGAAGGCACGAGCATTGATCACCACGCTTGCTCAAGACGGGTTGGCGATTGCAGACTTATATTAACTACAAGTCCAGGTTTCCTCACGATGTTTTTCCTTCACCGATGTCAGTAATGTCCAAGATAAACTCAGAAAGTACATATGAATTGAAAAAGTCACATTGGTACTTGCCCGGATTTGAACCCACAACCTCGTACATGAGAGGCGAGGCCTTAACCACTGGGCCATCGTGACATTTTTTCAAATTGAAATTGGTATAATATTCAATTTCAACGAGGACATGTTATTTTGGACCTATGCACGCAGCGTTTTTGTTACGCGCCGCCGCCGTCGACCTGCGTATATGCACTGCAAATTCAATAAGCGCTGTTTTTACAAGATATAAAAGGCGCGTATAAAAAGCGCCGTGTGCCCTTCTTAGACTTTAGTCACCTATTTTATGGTACATCCGACGTCCGACTTCAGCGTCCACGTTCCGATCGATGTATGAACGCAAAAAAAAAACAATAGACGACGTATATTTAGTAACCTAATCCGCTAGACTGTTCTTACAGAGACATAAAGAACCCTGATTCACACCTGAGTCAATTAACTATGTATGTCTGAAAGAAACCACAACAGTTCATTTCTATAGTAAGCATCGTGACGCGGCGTACGGCGTGACGCTGTAAGCGCCCGACGACGTTTATAGGAGACCATAGCCTTACCTAAGAAGCGCGACTTGCGTCACGCTTGTCCAAAAACTATTGAACTGGCTGGCTCTAAACACTTCCTAATGTCGACATGTTGCAGTCTTGTGATTATTTCAGACAGCAATTTAATTTATTTTTCGTACCACTTGCTCAAAAAAGTGACATTCTATGCCACAAAAAGCGAACATAACAATAGTCATTTTTAACCTGTTAAAAACAGGGAAAGAAAATTGTACTGAATTTCATTCATCCTCTAGGGGGAGAATGTGATTTAAATTTGGAATACTTACCGAAATTTATACTGAACTACATCTGTGTTTACACCATTGAGTTTGTATATATAGCATTGTACATCTTTTTGAAAAAGGAATACGCATTTATTATGCAGTTATGATTATTAAATAAAATTACGAAAACCGACGAGGCCGTATGAGCTTGATGCCTTTGCTTTTCCGACAAAAAAATATTAGTCTAGGAATTTGCCGCGTTTTTGTTTTCTTCAAATACATAAACGTTAAGTTTATTTTAATTTATTTTTATAAATAAGTTAATGTTCTAAAAATACGTTACGATGTTAAATCAAAGCGACAGTGACAGTGAATTGTCGGATTCCATCAGTGCAAATGCTGCCACAATTATAAATAATTTGCTTCCAACAAAAACCAAGGAAAATTATTTAAAAACTTATGAAGAATTTTCAACGTGGAGAAGTGCGAATGGCCTATCAATTTCAGAATCAGTACTTCTTGTCTATTTTGATTATTTATCCAAGACAAAGAATCCGAATACACTTTGGTGCATATACTCAAAACTGAAAGCTACAATAAGCATCAAACACAGCATTGAAATAAATAGATTCACGAAATAACTGGCTTTTAAAAAAAGAAAATCAGAAGGGAATTGCGCAAAGAAGTCTAAAATTTTTACGACTCAAAATGTGGAAAAATTTCTTAATGAAGCTCCTGACGAAATTTTTCTGGCCACAAAAGTAAGTATACATGATTTAACTATGAATATTTCGTATGTTAGTAATGGTAATTATTCTATATATTTACCTGTTTTTTATCTTTGTTATAGGTGGCCTTAATTTTTGGACTCAATGGTGCTTGCCGCGGATGTGAACTTGTAAACTTAAAGGTGTTGAACTCTACACCGGTCACTGCTTTAGAAGAACTTCGGCGACTTTCTTGGCGGATTCAGGGGCGGAAATTATGTCAATAAAAAGACACGGTGGTTGGAGCTCTGATGGAGTAGCTGAGGGTTATATCGAAAGCTCAATGGCGAATAAAACCATATTAAGCAGTCAAATTAACAAAAATATAAAACTTAATCCATCAGAGCCACAACCATCAACTTCGGCATCTTATCTTCGTCCGTAACTCACGATGCACCACCACCACTATCTCCGACGTATACTATCTACAATGAAACGCAAGTTCCTCAGACGCAAGAACAGAGAAATACTCAAATCAACTCATCAACAATAAATGTACCAAACAAAAATGTAACTCTCTCTATCAATAATTGGACCAATGTTTCGAATGTTAACTTTTACTTTTAATTGTCATTATTTTTAATAAATGCTTATCTCATATTATTATTGTGTTAATTTTTTCGCAAATGGTACGAAAAGTAGAGTATTTTCCTCGGTGATAAAGCTGTCTTAGTCTTGGGTGAACTTAAATCCCTCGCTACACTCAGGACTCGTCTTAAATCCCTCGCTTCGCTCGTGATTTAAGTATTTAACACCCTCGCTACGCTCGGGAGTAAACCTCGAGTCCTTCGTTACGCTCGTGATTTAAATCGTCACCCGCGACAGAAGACACTGCTTTATCCCCTTGGTTAATAATCTACTATTTCAAGATGCATACATAGGTACTAATAATGAACTTTAAATGAGTATCATTTTAAAGGGGATAAATGTCAACCAATCTCCCTAGACTTTTCCCAACTATGTTGGGTCGGCTTCCAGTCTAACCGGATGCAGCTGAATACCAGTATTTTGAATGGAGCGACTGCGTATCTGACTTCCTCAACACAGTTTGGGTAACACGATATCGCTTGGTAAGACTGATTGTCAGACCTTCGGGCTTCTGACGACCAGAACGACAGCTTTACGTGCTTTCTGAGGCACGGAGGGGTCTTGGTATGTTAAGATAAGATAGAGGTCAGGTGCCATCCACGGACTGACCACGGTAAGTGTACCTTAACCTGATCGATCGACCCGTGCAGCTGTTATTATTTAGCAAGCAATATCAAGCTTTCTTACATTATTACATTTACCACTTCTCATACCCAGGTAATGTACACGGACTGGTCTGAATTCCCGTCAGACGATGAGATGGCCGTCGTCGATACTAAGGGAGAGTCCTACCACATTCTACACGCCACCTACACCTACTGCTCTAATGATGTTCAGTCGCTGCCTGTGTGGAGGTAACATAACACATTACATTATAGATCTCCCACGAAAAGTATGCACTTCGGCAATCATCGTCTATGCTCGGAAATCCGAACTCGTGATGATGAGAAATGTTTTACCATGGTAAGAAACAACTAAACCTTTTTAAACGAGTAGGTAGCCCGACTGAAAGAAAACTTCATACAAACGCGAAATGTTAGGTGCACAACTACAAAGCGCCGCAGTACAAAACTAAGAAGCTTTTCTTCTGTGGGGGTTACTCTGTGGCACGACGTTCGTGCTAATTCGAAAACACGAAGATTACCGAAGAGCATATTCTTTTTCCAAGTGACTGCCTCTAAACCTATGCAGCCTAGAAAATAAGGATTAAACCTGAGAGTTGGGTCGAAGTTGAGAGAGAGGTTTAACTAAAGTCTATTGAAATCCTTCTTCCCAAATTGCTGTTATTTCCATAGAAAGGAATATCAACTTAACTGTAGTGTAAATTAAGTTTATGTCAGTATGAACAAGTCATACAAAAGTTTGAATTTCTATTTGAACTGAACTTTATCTGTGTTAAGGTGGGTTACCTAAAAGCACATATTTTTTTACATGTTTGGAAACTAAATTGCGAATGCAATATATGTTCTAAGGGACGACTGATCATCTTTAAGGACAGCCATTTTACTTACATTGGTTTGAAAAATTTACAGTCGCAAGTGCTATTTCGAAGACGAACACCACCTGCCGTTCTTCAGGAAATACCACAACTCCGATTGCGATCACATGTGCTACGTGGCGGCCGTGTACAAGGCTTGCGGGTGCTTCCTCGCCTTCCTGCCCAATGTGGCGGAGCATGCCGCCTGCAGGATTACCAGCATACCGTGTATTATTAAAGTTAAGAGTGAGTGATTTCTTTTCTTTTTTTTGGGTATACAGGGAACACCCCTGTACTTTTATAGCAGGAGAATATTTAACTAAAAATGTATGCTGTAGTACAACTATATGGTACGGACCCAGTACTTCGTATTCCGCTTTTAAATGCGTTGCGATGCGGCCCGCCAATGTGCGATGGTTAAGAGCGTTTATTCTGAAGGTGGGCAACGTCGCAAATAGATGACAAATATTTCACTGTTTTGATTAATTTAGCAATATTACTGTGTGGAAATATAAAATGTGGCTAACTAGCGAACTAGAATATTGATTATGAAATGCAATAATTAATATCGTAACACCGAATATTTAGTTTTAGATGTAAAAAAACTATTTGGAAACTTTCCAAATGTGTTATTTACACCTAAAATGGGTATAACATCAAATTCAATGATATAATTGCAATTCATTATTAATATTCTAGTTCACTAGTTAGCCACATTTGTTATTTATATTCAGTAATATTGCTAAAAGAATCAAAACAGGTAAATATTTGACAGTTATTTGCGACGTTGCCAACTTTTAGGATAAACCCTCTTAATACAAAATGTACGAAAGTGATTGTAGAATGATTTTTATAATGCGTTGCGTTGCCGCACGGCCCGCCCGAATGTGCGCGAGCATCATTGCACTGCAAAATCAACCTATAATTTTCCCACTGCTGTGTCACAGCCCTCGTCTCTGTGAGAGGGAGTGGGCCGTAATTTACCACGCGGCAGCCCCGGATCTAGGGGGCGGCATACCGGGACCCGTGCCCCGGGCGCCAACGTCAGGGGGCGCCGAATTCAAGCGTGGTGGACAAGTGCACCACCCAGCGCACTACAACTTTGCAATAAATGAGACACGCAGCACTTATCAACTTTCTCTGCAGGTGGTGCACTGAGGAAATCACTGATTAGCGTAGGTATAGGTCGTCAAACGGTGTTTGGCGTACGTCCTTTTTTTTGGTGTATGTCCCCTACATGTAAACTGAGGATGTGTGTTTTTTTTTCTCGTCTATCCCATGGTGTGGGGTATCGTTGGAAAGGTCGTTCAAAAATATTGTGGGTGTGTCGAAACCATTTTTCAATTCATGGAACCTAACCGAACCTACGACCTACAACTCGTAAAGGCTCGTGCAGACCAGCGCGACGCGACTCGAACAATACAATTTCTAAGAAAACTTCACGGTATAATAATAACCGGTGTCGAGTCGCGCTGTCGCGTCGCGCTAGTCTGCACGAAGCTTAAAACGCGCCGGTTACCACCGCCCACCACTGCTCATATACGATATACCACTGCATTGGACTGGAAACAATTCAAATTCAATTTGAATCTGTCTGAAAAAATTACTGCGTCGCGGCTATAATGTGCGCTTAGTTTTATAATTAGCTAAGCAGAACTATAACCTTGTTTTATTGGCTACAGTCCGATGTAGCGGGAAAAATTCATAAGGTCAAGCGACCGCAGACTTTATTAACAGAAAAACCCAAATTATAACTATTGAATCACAATCATTTAAATGAGTCCTATTGAACTCATTTAAATGATTGTGACCCACGGTATTCCGTGGGTAATACCCACTTACGTATTGAGCTCCTACTGAAATTAAGTTGGGTCATTGATTCTCAAGTTAGTCAATATACTCGTATATACGTATATACCTTGTACTAATATTTCATTTGGCGTGTACCTTGGTAATGATAGTTGCACAATGTTATGAAATATTGCCGTCATTATGACGCATGATGAAAGGGCAAAAAGGAGAATGACCCTCTACTTTGGTTTTATAATTTCCTATAAGGAAAATAGTGATGATTCCTGTTGAGCCCCGATGCTGGTGTTGCCTATTGGTCGTTGGAGTTGGGTAAACTATAGATACCTACACTTCTGCCTAACCCTTATCCCTCATTTACATTAAGTCCCTGCCGCTGCTCCTCGCGCTGCCGGCAATAATTCCCTAAATACGCACGTTCTCGTCAAATAACTTTGCCGCTCTGAAGTTAGGTTGCACATGCGCGCTGGCATCGCGCCACTGTTTTAAGGCTTGTGCAGACCAGCGCGACTTGTCGCGCGACGCGACACCGGTTATTGTTATACTGTGAAGTTTTCTTAGAAATTGTATTGTTCGTGTCGCGCTGGTCTGCACAAGCCTTTAAAAGGAATATTGACTACTGCGCCGTCATTTGCGTCGACCTACTTCAGAGCGGCAAAGTTATTTGTCGCGAACTGTAGCAGGATCGAGAGAAGTATCGTGTTTACATTCTCGTCCTGCCCACTTCCCTGCCTACTTCCCTGCTCATTGCCGTGGAAGTGAGCTGAATGTAAATGGGGTATTAGGGGATTACAGGCGTAATGTTATGTGTGTTTGTTGGTCGAGTGATAGTGGGGTCCTGGTTTTGCACTGGTTTGGCATACACCCACCAAATTTTAAGGGTATTAAGTTTCATTAACCCCCGACGCAAAAAGAAGTGTTGTAAGTTTGACCGCTATGTGTGTGTGTCTGTGGCACCGTAGCTCTAAAACGCGTGAACCGATTTGAATGCGGTTTTTTAAATTTGAAAGCAAGTTTTTTAGCGATGGTTTATAGACATGATTTATCAAAATCGGTTCAGCCGTTTGCAGATTATCAGCTCTTTTCTAGTTGATGAATGGATGTGAGCGTCTTCCACAGGTCTGATCGATTTGAAATTTGGTGTTCTGTTACTTCAATGATATTAGAAGAACATAGTAACCTTGAACTGATGCTTCAGCATCACCTGGAATTTGCAGGATACCCAACTCCCTTACCAACTTACAGCATATGTATCGTGTTTGGGCTCATTGGAAAGGTCTCAATGAATAGGTTATAGATAGATGATGAACAGGGTCTGGTGATGGAGTAGGAAAGAGAAATGAGGAAATGTTTGTGTCGGGGGTTTTTTAAATTTTAATATAATTTCACTTCTTTTATATAAGTACAGGTGTTCTTTTTCCTTCAGGGTCAAATTAAATAAGTTAGCGAAACTCCGGCGACGTAATTGATATCGGTTTCTAAACACGATAAAATAAAAACCTTTATCTGACCTTGTTTAGGAATACAAGGTCAAATAAAGTGTTTTTATTTTACGTTTTAAGATAATATATTTTATAAATGGCGTTACTTTTCAGAGGACATGCACAACTGGCTATCGGCACGGCAGTGCGACTGTCCTCGAGACTGTGTGTCACGGAGGTACGGCGCCGAACTGAACATGGGCAACTTTAAAGCTCTGCCTTACGTTCTCAGGAGCCCATAGTTAGTATAGTACCACTGTTATAAAAATAAATGTAGTTTTACTGTTCATCCATATCATAGGTACCTACTGTTTGGGCCCAGAAGGTGACACTGGCGTATTGTGGCGTCAGCGACGTTGTTCAGACCGTCATGGGTTGGGTCACTCCGACGATGGGGTATAGTCTGATCAGGGGAGCCACGATCGCAATGGTTGTTAAAAATTTAGTATAATGAGACTACATTTATCTACACCACCCATCTGACTGCAGAGAAAAACATGCATCGGCATCAGCCGTCAAGCCACGGGCGATGGCTACAGATCGACTGGCTAATATGCTTACTTTTTCTTCTTTCTCTCTTTTTACTTATTTATAATATTATAAATGCGAAAGTGAGTTTGTTTATTGCGCTTTCACCGTAAAACGGCTAAACAGATTTACATTAAATTTGGCGCATAGGTAGACCATGACCTGGATTAGGATATAAGATACTTTTTTATCCCGATATTTCCACAGGATCGAGACTTATGCCGCTGAAACCGCGGGCCGCAACTAGTATTCTCATAACTTGTTTCGATACGAGAAAAGATCCAAGTAGTTCAGTACTAACTGTGAACCGGGGGAAGTCAAATCCATCGGACGACTTAGGGCTGGCAAATACCTGGCGAAGCGCAGTTATCACTGCCAAACAAATATCAACATTTGTCATCATTGAAATAAAATCGAAAATTGATTAGCTTCCGACAGAACATCAACGGGAAAAGTGGCTCTTTCTGAGCCATATTGCAGTTGTAATATACAGTATGTTAATTAACGAAATGCGTTCCCGTTAACCCGCAATAGTCCGTACATTTTTTTTTAATAAAAGATTCACAATATCGACTTTCAAATCGCAACAATGCTAAAGAAGTTTCATTTAGAAAAAAAAATGTAGGAACGCTATACTTTTTTGCGTGGGTGGAAGCTTTACTATTGCGCGGTAAAAGCCTTGCCTTAAGCCGTATAATACTTATTATGTTTCTTTTGCAGTATGGGATTGGTTTTGAACACGACCACGAGTGCAATGCATTTCTTTTTCAATAACCCCGTTTATATGAAGCAAAAACAAGAAACGGTCATGTCTATCATCAGTTTAGTATGTAAGTAACTTTTGCCATACATTTTTTACTGATATGCTGCCTCGTGGGGTGTAATGGGCGAAAGCACGATTGTTCAGTGTTCTGGATTCAATTCCCAGTTTGTAAAGCGTTTTTATTAGCTTTTTTCATTAAGAAATCCTCAACAGTAACTCGCAGACTGAATTTGGGGCCGGTTAGTTAGAAGATCCTCCCCTGTAACCGAAATTAGGACGCATACCTTCACTGGTAACAGTATTTCAAAATTGCGTTCTTAACAACGTTGAAATAAAGTCCAAATTATTATTTTGACAGTACAAACCGCACTGCGCTACTTACTTCACCAACTGTGCTCCAGTCCAGTACTAATGATATGTTTTCTTTCAGCGAATCTGGGCGGTGTATTTGGCTTGTTCATGGGATGCAGCTGCATTAGTGTGTTAGAGATATTGTTTTACATCTATCTCGGAATAAAAAAATACATCCAACGTCGGCTTGAGAAGTGGATGCGTAATACTTTGAGGAACAACTAAAAACCTAGAAGGTATTTAGTTAAGTTTTCTTTTAAGGGATTTTAAGTAATATCGAGTCGGGAATCACCGCTTTCTCCAATAGAATTGCCACAATGGTCATCACACATTAGAAAGGTTCGTCAAATAAAATAAAAAGCCAAGTTCAGGTGTATGTAAACAAAATTTATATTTTCTGATTTACATATATATTTTACTACATCTGCTTATAAATTCCAATAATTTTATCAAATATATTGCTTTGCTAATTTTCATGAAAAAATACAAAAGTATTCTACAATTGCGTTAAGAAAAATCGTCTAGAAAAAATTACATCTCTATTAATCCTAGATGTTCATATTATGCGTTATAATATTTCGAATGAGTAATAACTTCATAGCAAAAATTGTCGCTTATAAAACCATAGGCAATGTTCCGCACAATTGCACTAGATATAATCCATGCAGGTAATACAATAACTCGTAGATTACTAAATAAATACTCTCCGCTCTCGGCGCGTAGACAATAATACTTTAACGGGAATAACTAAACCTAAAGTAACGACATAAACTCAATATTTGGCTTAGATTTTAATTACAACTACGATAAAGCACATGAAGTAATAATTTGGTCTAAGTTATGCATATAATATATAATTAAATCGTTAAGTGCCCTTACACTAATTATTGCCTTAAACTAATTATTTTTTTTATTCCAGTGGTCACTACCGACTTAAGACATCCTAGGAAACTCATGCCACGGACCAAAAGTATCATAGCATTAATGTTTATAATATTATAATTGACTTATACACTTTATTTACTGTAACAATTTAATAACTGTAATTAGAAAATAGTTAATTCCATGTAGTTAACATTAGATAATGTGAGTATAAAAATGCAGTCAGTGCAGGATGTACGTACGTTCAACGGTATTACATATGTAATGGCATGAGTTACAATACATATAAGACAACCGCGCCGGGCCACGGGCCGCGGGCGCTCACAAATCACTGGACGTATCACAAAAGACTTAACAATAATTTTACACTACCAGTACCTAATCCAATGGAACGGTAAGACGGTTACATCAACATTGAGCTAACTTACATTCAATATATTAATTATTCTTTAAGTAATATTGCTGTTAGTTTATGGTTAACTAAATATTTCGTACTCATAATTATTGTATTCCTGAGAGTAGACGTAGTAAATGGCACGAGGATATTATGACAAGATACTTTGAGGATCGTTCAATAAATACATTTTTGTGCCGAAATATTCCGAAGTGAACAGTGTAAAAGAGATCTTTTACAAACATTACCTTATAATATAAAACGCACCGTTTATTCTAGCCTCGCTAGACATCAAGCACAACACGAAAATAAATCCCTGAAATGCTTCAAATAAAACTCTGTTTTATTTTTCGATCACAATTATTATTTCTGCAGAAATACACATCTATTTATAAAAATATTTTTTTCTTTAGAATGTTATAAAACAGCTCGTAAATTGACTTCAGTAGGCCGGCGACGGCGACGTAGCCGTCACTAACTTTAACAAGACTACGATTATAAATACAAAGCACAAGTGAGCAAGTATGTTACTTAAATATACCTCTCAATAAATAAAGAGTAGTAAGATAGAAAGATTCGATCGGCTTCCGACCGAACCGAGAAAAGACGAGAAAGAGAGATTTCGGCGCTGCCGATACAGTTGAATAAATAAGTGTAGCGTAGTCTTTAGAAGACGAACTAGTCACGACGCGTGACGTCACGTACCGAGGGGCAGGGGCTGGCCGCCGGCGCGCAGGCCTCAGAGGCTCACGAGGCTGCTGTGGGCGTCGGGCGACGCCGCGTCGGGCGCCGCGCGCTGCTGCTGCGCGCACGGGTGCGGGTGCGGGTGCACGGGCGTCAGGCCCGTGCCGCCCTCCATCAGGCTGTCGAAGTTGAACGGGATGCCGTTGCTGGGCGTGCTTATCTCTATGCCCGCTATTTTGTTGTTGCCGAGTGCTTTGTTATTGTGTAACTGGAATAGAGAAGGTTCTGTTAGTTATGGCTGTTTAGATTCTTGAAGTATCTCTTTAGTTAGGTGTACAGTCGTTTTTCATAGTAGAAGAGGATAGTCAATGTTAAATCAGTTTATCAATGGACTAAATCTTTTATCATCTTTGTTTTTCTAACGATAAATCAAAACATGTTCCATGAAGTCTTCTCAAATTAATATCAGCCTAATATTTACCCTCACTGCTGGGACTCAGACCTCTTCTCTGGGTACAGGTAGTTATGTAATACACTATTCGAGCGCAGCGAGTGTCACGTTCCTCATTTATTATAATCGAAACTATATTAAAAATAAGTAAAAAGCCTTAATACCTGTGCGGGCGTAAGGCTGAGCGGCACCTGTAAGGAGTTGGGTCTGTTGGGGCGCGAGAGCACGGGCGGCGTGTCCAGCGGCGCCGGCGCAGAGCTCGTCACCATCGGGTTGGCCGCCGACAACATTATTCTGGAAAAAAATAACATTATGTCAGTTTATTGCCCATTACAGACATTTATCTCGAAGAAATTCACAAGTTAGTCTCTCGTTTCGACACGAGCTATGCTAAAATCAACTTTCGAAATGTAATTTAGGCATAATAATATTCGTAATATTTGTAAAGGTTTTTTTTTTACCCTAAACACATTATATTTGATCTTTCCCACAATTGATATTACATTACAGGCTTTTAAGATGATTACAAATAAACGTTTCTACCTTCACAATCAACTAGAATCAAATAGAACTTTAAAATTACAATCATTCTTGCTTCACAGCAAAAGTTTCCATCTGGCGAGATCGAGGTGAAGAGCCCATTTGGTAAAAAAAAGCAGAGGAAATAAAAAAAAGTATACTCACTTCTTGTCATTCGCCGGCGAAGTAAATATATTATCCAACACCATGACGGGGTCCACAACAGGTTCCACAACTTCCACTTTGACTCGCACACCGTCTTCAGGCATCTCCGGGTAGGCATACTCTTGGAAGGGCTTGACATCGGGAGGACTCGTGGACCGCTTGCCGAGAGGACACGACAGCATATGAGTCTGTAAAATCGACTCTAACTGTTCCCGATCATGGTTCAATTTCCGAATCTCTTCCTGGAGTGATTGTTTCTTCTCTTCGAGTTTATCAGTCTCGTCCTGCAGTTCGTTTGTGTGATCGAGTCTGCGCTTACGGCAGCGAGCGGCGGCCATCTTGTTTCTCTCTCTCCTGACCTTGCGTCTCTCTTCCTCCTCGGGGGAGATGTCAGTGGGTGTCTTGGTAGGTCTGCGGCCGCCCATGTTGCGCCGCTTGGGCGTGGGCAGGCCGGGACTGCTGCTACTGTCGCCGCTGGCGGACATGGGGCCCGGCGACACGTGCAGCGCCGTCGTCGGGCCCGAGTCGCAGTACCCCACCGAATTCAGGATGCCTGGAATTACAAAGATAATATTATAGTGTTATGTTGCAGACGATTTTTATATTAAAAAAAATTGATTTTGACAGGCCACAGCTTTGTTGGGTAATTGAAAAAGATTTATTTCTTGAATGATTGATTTCTATAATTCCTTAAATTCGGATCAGAAATATTCCCCCAACCGAAATACCCAAATTCCATTAAATTTCTAAAACGCCGAACTCTATCTCTGATCCCCAAATATTCCTTCCTAATCCCCCAAATTCCCTTTCTAGTGCCCCAAATATAATTTAAAATCCCCCAAATTCCGGTCTAATTCCGCAAAATAATCCTCTACATACCGTAGTTGTTGGCGTGCGTGACTGAAGGTGGTACAAAGCCGGCGTGCGTGGTCGGCTCGCTGCGGCAGTTGGTCAGCTCGATGTAAGTCTGCTCGAAGCTCCGCAGCTGAGTGGGCGTAATGGTGGCCGTGGTGCGGGTTGGGACCCCCGACTGGAGGCCCTCAAGGTTTGCCAACTGGAAAAGAGAATGGAGCTATGAGTATACGAAGAAAAGGGAAAAATAATATAGATACTTGATAAGGTGCTTTCTCTATGAGCACAGAGTTTGCTAGACAAAGTCAGTGTTGAATGGGAAAAGATGTGAGCAGAGCGGAGCGGTCTTAAGGATCTAAAGTAAGATTCCGAATAACAGCCCAGTTGGGTACTGCGAAATAAATAAATAAAACCAGCTCTGAATGGGCTATAAGAGCCAATGGAGTCAAAGACTCCACATCTATCTTCAAATATCTTTCCCCATTACATAAGGCAATACCTTATTGATGATTCGATAAGCTATTATGCCATGCGTCATGGTACCTATTTCGAAATAATTAAATCGCAGAATAAAAAGAAACTAGATTGTCCACCTGTTACAACTTGTTTGTCAAACTTGAGACTAAACAAATTAATTAACAGTAGACAGATGTAAGAAAGCATCGTCATCAATTCATGAACCCGACCGATTATTCGTAGAAGTTCAACTATACAATTAAATTGATTGATAGTATTTGCAACTTTTCAATAATTCATTGCAAAATGATTATAATTTGTTATGCAATATTTATTATTATGATTGAACGGTGGTTGCTTCCACATTCCGATCGCAATTTATCAGCAAAATATTTTCACAACACATGTATCGTATCAACAACATAACAAACTAACAATTTTATTTACATAATTAATTTAACATTCTTCCGTAAAAGTAAATAGTTTAATGGTATTTTTAAATGTTCTTTTTTTATTCTTTAAATTTGTTTACCTCAAGACTCCGCGTAAGTTTCGTAGTGAGTACGCTAATGGCAAGTGTGTTGAAAGCCAACCAATAAATCTGTCACCTCGAAAGTGATGCTAGTAACAAACGTACCTACTACTCTCGTTGCTTGCGTTGCAAATTACTTGTGATAAGGATTTATTAACTTAAATTAGTGTAGTTCCAGTTGTACTAAATTATACCAAACTGTTAATGAGTCTAGTCTAATGCGAAAAGACACCTTTACTCATCATTTGTGACACCTTTAAATAGAGCAAGAGCCAATTTTCTACACGAACGGCAGGGTCCTAGAATGTAGAACACATTGGCTCGTGCTCTAGAGTTTAGCATACAGAAGTGGTAGTGGGCGATATACCTGCTGGCACCACAGCTCCGTGGCGAGGATGTTGGCGATCTCCAGAGGATCAATGTTCTGCATGTTGCGGTGCTAACTCAACCACGTTTATAATTAGACGCTTACTCTATTGTGTTGCGCTTTTTGCGACGCGACACCTTCGTGCGGTTCGAGTTTGTTAGTCGATTTGTTCGTTATAATCCGCCCTCGCAAAAGTGCAGTAGGTATTAACTACGTGAGGTCGATCCGTCTGTGCACCGTCGAGACTTGATATCGCGGGACTTTCGTATAGGGGTCGGCGTTAAGGTGTGTTTAGGGGCGGATCGTAGGTCGTACGTCGCGAATATCGCGTGGAGTATCGTGTGCGCGGGAGTGCGGGTCGTTCGTTCGTTGCGCGCGCGTACGGCGGCCGGCCGCGGCGGATCGCGCGCTACTGAACGCCGCGCCCGCGCACGCTCGCCCGAAATCTTCGCCCACGAGCGACGTCGAATCATTTATTAATAGAATACTCCTCTAACTCCGGAAATATTTCGCATCATTTCGCATCGCACGCGGTGATGGTTACTTATCTGAGGTAACGCTTTATACTCAAAACAAAGCCTCTGCACTCATGCAATCCAACAGCTTTCAAACAAAGCTTCAGAATTTTCCGCGAGACTACATATTTTCATTTTGTATCAATACATTCTGGGCCGATTTTGATGGACAGCTAGGCTACGGTATTTCGAGCTTAATATAGTAGTATCGATTAACTATTGTAGATTTATGATGCGAGCGGTGACGCCACTGGTGGGCGGGAGGCTCGGTCGGACCTTGTCGCAAGGACGCGTTGGACCCGTGGGCGCGCTCATTACGACC
Source organism: Agrochola lota (assembly GCA_947364205.1). NCBI lineage: Eukaryota > Metazoa > Arthropoda > Insecta > Lepidoptera > Noctuidae > Agrochola > Agrochola lota. Next base: position 8,140,666 of record OX376235.1, on the reverse strand, counting down.
ATAGACGCGCGTCAATACTACCTTAAAAGGCGTGTTGTAAAAGTGCAGAAATCATTTTTGAACATACCGAGTCAATGTATAACCTAATATAGCCATTTATTACTTTGTTAAAATTCCGCGCAAGCCTTACTAAGATTCAATTAAAATGATGGATATATAAAAGATCGTATAACAAATAGTCTGACATTGCCGACCTCGTGCATCAGTGCAAGTGAGGAGACAAAGCAGGCGGCTGCTCCGGAAGGCGCTCTGCCCGGTCAATTACTACAATTGCTTAAATGAAATTCGTCTCAAATGCGCGCGCGCATTGTATAGCTAACATGTACGTTAATTGGTCACGGTGCTTTACCTAACAATTAACCAACGCTTTATTATCACATTCTTGCTTGTTAGTCTTAGTAATGTTACTTTTCGGGTGTTTGGATCCTTGTTCGCATTTCTCTTAGATTCCGTTCGCTCCGAAAATAAGTAGAGTCTACTTGCTTTGTCTGGTCGTGTGACGGACGACAAAGGATTTTGCAAACATGTCACGAATTTTTCTTTGTGTTGAGACCTCTCATTTCATATTACTGTCACAGTTTATATAGAAATTGTTACCTTGACCTATAGACTGAAGTGCGTCATTCTTGCGTGTATTGTGTGCTAGGGCTTATTCAAATTTTAGCGTTGAAGCATCGCGGCATCATACGCGTTGAGCCCTTGAGGGTTCTCAGAGAGCGTAGTACGCGGTGTTATCGGCAGCAGCACGCCAATGAGATCACCCCTATATCTAGTTGTGACGTATCAACGTACAGCGCTTCTATAATGTTTTGTTCTGTTACACTTGAACCATTATTTGAGGCACAAATTTTTGTTTACGTCACTAGACTAATGTACGGTTTGAGAATAATGATTCCACAATTTTTCCTGCTGAATTTCTGAGAAAACTATTGAAAGAGTTTCTAGAAATGAAGAAATAACCTAAGGTCACTTGCTTATCTATTACATTTTGCACAATAATTTCGCAAGCGTTGTGGCGCAATACTCTTTAGTTGCGAAATACGGATTTTCTTTTGTCCAGCACAACTAGGTGAGGTTTGTAAGCTCAGTTGATAAGGCAAACCGTTATCCGCACGTGTGCCCTCCCACATATTGCAATATCTAATCGTGTGTGCAATGTCCACATGCATTCGAGTTCACGGAAAACTGTCCTCACTGACCCAAATAAAATGATACTTTTTCACGTATTTCCAATTCTTCATCTAAGTCATCCTTATCTTGAGACTAGTTTAAAGTAGAAATTAGAAGATATCGTTTATGATATAATAATATCTTCGCTCTTCCCTCGGTAACTGGGTTCAAAAATGGTTGGACATACCGTATCATTTCTCTGATAGACATTTAGCAGATATCAAAATTATCGCTGTAACCATTCGCACAGGTGCTTCGAGGAAGAGCACATTTTAATTTGTTTATATTTTCCTCAATTGAAAGTCCTGTCGCGATGTTTCCCGAACTGCTGCGTCAGAGTTTTATTTAGCACCGTATCAGAGCGCGAGGTTCGCTGTAGCTTTCCGGGAACGATGTCCGATACTACATCTGCACACTGTTTCACATTTTATTGTGCAAAACAAATAAAAACATAATTTCGCAAACGAATAAAATGGGTATTGACTGAAAACAGGAGCAGCTCGTTAACGTAAATAAAACATGTATTTGATCTATGTTTCGCCATGTGGCTAATAAGAATTGACCAGAACACCAGTATTCTTGAGTTGCTGGGAAGTTCTCATGAATACCATAGGAATGGCTAAAAGTATCTCCCTGTAAATTCTTGACCTCACAATGTTTCCTTGCATTTAAGCTAATATGAAGCCCAGAAACTGTATATCACGGGAATGAGAGTAGTATATTATGTGCTAATTAATTAATTACTCACAAGTTCACAAGTAATTCATCTATTTAACATTATTTGTTGAATGTGAGCCCTGGCAATAGGCCAGCACCATGAGGATAAAGAGGAACAATAAACTTCACAAAGAGTTATGGGATATTGGTAGAATCGAAAAGCAGAAGACCAATGCTGAGAAATTGACCATAAAAATGGATTATCTTTTACCTAAGACAACAACCTTTAAAAATAAGACGCACATCACAATGTCAATTGGTTTGACAATAACAAAGCGAAGGTATATGACCCCATAGAATAGTGCGAAATTAGTATTCGGAAACCACTTGTGTATACATAAACGGCACCGCGGTGTTTTATAGATTTGTATTGTTGTTTGTATGACCATTTGGGTGGCCGTATAAAATAGATTTTCTCCATTGATAATATTGTTCAAGATCGTGATGAGGTTACTGATTGAGTAAAGCTTACACGCATTGTAGAGGATGGCAATATTGGGGATTTTTTAAATTTACTTTTCGATCTAGAATGAAAAAAAAAATGCTATAAAAAGCTTTGCTTCAATACATGTAAGTATAAATAATTAACGTAGAAAGAGACAATCAGAAAACTTAAAACATCATAATATGGATACAATGCAGCTATTAGGGTGTTGCTCTGACATTTAATATGAGAGAAATTCTCCTTCAGTTTTTAAGTTGAGCTGCTACCCCTAAAAACTTGGCCTATACGTAAAAATACGTGCGAATCCTACGAGGCTTATGATCGGTATGCGCATCGCGTACATAGAACATGCGCGGGCGCACGTGGCCGCCGCGTGATGCGACAGGTGAGGCACGCCCACTGCACACAATATTTGGTCACCTTTGTAATGAGGTTACAGGTGTGCCTAGTACTTATAGATGAAGGAAGTCATTATGGTCTAGATTTTTTCAACTAATCTAAGGAATCCGAAGAAAAATTTTACTACTCGGAACTCCATGAATAAAACTCGGAACTTCATAGGTAATATACCTATGAAGGATGTTCATATTTCGCCAGCTGAAGATATGAAGCAGAAACCTCTTTAAGGAATGCCAAAATACAAAGGCTAAGCGGATAAACCACCCATCAAAGAAAAGCTTGAAAAAGATATCAAAGTCGGAAAAACCATTGATGTAAAGATGGAAGAGCAAGGTAAAAGGGGTAAACTGCTCCAAGTAAGAGACTGTAGTTAGTCTACAGCCAGAGCCACCCAGAACTCTACAGGAGTACACAATGTGAAATTCCTAGCAGGCCATAACAAACCTTGAGCTGTTCGAAAAGTGACCTCAATTCCATGGTGATACGGAACCTATTGACATCGCTAACCACGGGCGCCATAAAGCACTCTCAGGCTATTACCCCATCAAGTTTAAGTGGCCAGTAACCCGTCAAGATGTGTACTTCTAAAGCCGTCTCTTCGTATCTAGTCGGTTGTCTGGGAGCTCATTAACGGAACGCTAATTGCTCATACTAATAGCGACGGTCCGGCGAGTTAGAAAATTCCTTGAACTGATTCTAAATAAAATAAAGAACAGCTTGTGTTGCAGTACTTTATGTGATGAGGATAATTTGGAGCGAATAATGATATAAAATTGAAATTGAATGCATAGACCACCGGCCATTTATTTGATTTATGTAAGTATAGCAATCTTATTCCAGTAAGTACTAAAGTTTTGTAACTGAATAAATATCACTTTAAAAATCTGTGTTTAGAAGCAGCAAAAACATCAAATATCCTTGATAAATTGTTCGTCCGGAAAGGAAAGGTGCGCGTCAAGGTTCCGTTAGATTAGATCATTATTTGAGGTAATAGAATGCTGTTTATAAACCTAAAATACGCAGACACGAAACTGGACAATAAAAAAGCATCACAAAAATATATCGGTCAATATAAAAGTACTATCAAATTGTCACACATTGGATTGATTCAAATGATAGACATGTCACGTGTAAGTAACAAAGTATAATAAAAGTTTAAACTGTAGAAATAATAAGAGCAACACATGCAACCGATGTGTGGCGCCGCCGACGGCCTGTCGCGACATTGACCGCCACCGAGCGAATAATAAAATAAATCGACGCCCTGGCACCGCGCCAACGTCCCTTCACTTTACCTTTATTGTACGAAACTAACGCTCAAGCGAAAACCATCGCTGCAGACGCGTAAGCCATGAAAAGTGAAGCCGAACCTAGGCAGCAATGAATAAAACACCAGATAGCGGTGAAAAATTAGCGTCTGTCAGGACGACGCGATCGATGCACTGTCGCTTTCCATATGCACCCTTCACATACCCTAGGCAAGGACAAAGGGTTACACGTACAGTTTCTAGTAAATCTTTTTAATAGTACACCACTCCACGAAAAAGCAAAGTTGGAAGTATAAAGAAAATTAGTCTTTGTTGGCACAAAAGAGGTGGTCATTACAGCGACTGCTCGACCGGAGTCGACCTTCGTTTTCACGAAAACTGCTCCATTCTGTGTTTCTCGGAAAACCCGCGTGACTCACCGTTACTCGCTCTCTATCGCGGGTCACTACGATCGCGTATTTACATTCGTGGTCGTCGGCTCAATTCAAAAACTCGATTACGTTGAATGATTCATTCTGAACTATGAATCATCGCGCGACATTGGTGAAAAGTAAAACAAAAATGAGGTAACAAAATATGGATTCTAAGAATTGCGTAATGAATATCGCGTGACAAATGATAGGCTGTATTATATGTTACGAGAAAATACAAAGATTAAGAACATGAAAGCAACAAATAACTTGCAAGACACTGGAAAAACTTGTAGAGTCAAGGAAATTCTAATAGCTGATTCAGTAGGATAATAAACTATTTAATGTATACATTGTGATAAAGAGATTATGATTCGTCTCATTTAACTGAAAGATAAGGTTATCTAAAGCGCTACGTATGGCGCCGAAGCAAGGACCGGATATCGTCCGGAAATGGCAAGCATTCCGCGCGGCGCCGACGGCTAACCGCACATTTGTCGAAAACCGCGCGCTTTTTTTACAGACGTTATGTTCAATAAAATTACTGATCTCGACACACAGTATATTATTTTTATCACTTCTGGGTTTTAGGTCACCTTGTGTTTCGTGGAAGTTTGCAAAAACTTTGACAAAGACCAGTTAATTAAGATTGAATATTACAGAAGGACATAACGGGTTATCTACAGTGAGAACTGTTTTAAATCGGTATTTATTGTTCTGCGCCGATAAGGAACAAGCAGCTGCACGAATGCGGTAGAACAAAGAGGTATAATCCTAACGCGTTAAAAGGCAATGCAAATTATATAGCCGCGCTAATGGTTATTGTGACTCTTCGCGTGGTCAGATTACGTACACTTATGAGCATTATCTCGAATTAATTAGCTGGAAGGAGTGACGCAATTACGAAATAAATGTAATGCGAACCCTCAAGTCCTCTTGGAGAGTTATTTTGACCGACTGAAACGATACATAAATGACAAAAACATTATGGCAGATTATGTGGCCATACAAAGTCCAAATTACATGCCTTTTATTTTGGTCGATTTGATAAACAATTTGATAGGTTAATCGCTTTAGCGTGTACATACATACATGTATATGCTATGTGAATGTTATCTCCAAACATGATTGGGAAAATATTCACAATATTTTTATTCTTGATAATAATGTTTTTACTAACGATTAATCCTACATGAAAGATTACATGTCTACGGAGTTAATAGAGTGGTGAATTAAATTAACACTACGTATTATTAGTCAAGATCCTCGGTAACCCGTCGCCGCGTCGCGACTGCCGTCTTCAGACCGACGCCTACGCAAATGTATTCCTTGTTTTATTCATTTTTTAATTGCGTCGCCTACATTGCCATCAAAGAAATCGCCTTTGCAGTACTTAAGGAGTTCATTTAAAGTTAAATACACTTCGACCAAAATACGATAAAAGTTGGCATATTCGGTTGAGAATTTGTGCTACATTGACACTTCGGTAAATGTAGCACAAATCCTCATTATTAAAACGTTCCAACTCGAAGCTTGGAAATAACGTGATACAAACGGAGAATTAAAGATTCGGAACGCGATAATAAAGCAGCTCCTTATGTGGGTATGGCATTTAAAATAAAATGCATACTAAAAGGTTAGGTGATAAAGAGTATGAAGTCAATGTAGGCATTACTTTCAACCAGTAACTGCCGGTCAGTAATAAACGAGCTACGGTAAATGTTGAGAACAAAGTTTACGCCACTCATACTGTTAAACATAGTGAACGTTTTGGAATCGCAATGCAAAAATATGAGCACTAATTCACTTTGTCGGTGCACATTTAAAGAAACATTGTAAAACATAAAGAAACAGTTATAGTAGGCGACGTATAGACGGATAGACAGACAAAGCCATTGTCTCGATGCCGATGCTCGCTGTGTTTGGCGGCACTTATGCTAATTTCTTTTGAGGTACACTCGAGCCTTCATTGCGGGTTAAAAACGCTTTATTACCTGCAATATTTTAGCGAAAACCAACACCAAGGAACCGATAGCTCTAAAAACGTGAACGAAATTGGGAAAATTTCGACCAGATCCAATTTTAAACGATCTGAGCTCCAGAAAACATAATCCAACATGATAAAACAATGATGCAAGTGCAAATCCCTGCATCAAAAACAGGCGTTGAGGGATCCCGTTAATCTGTTACAAAGTGGGCTCAGCTGCGCGTGCGCAGTTGAAAGCATTTCGGTTTATCAGTTGGGTGCGGAAAGGCCGCCACTTCGCTGTGGCCCTGGCACCGCCTAGCACCACCCGAGAGCCGACGAGAGAGATAATTGTACGCCCATCATCTGACGTCACACAGTATTTTTTGTGTTCAAGGAAAAACGCGTTTTTATGTTTCGACATAAAAAGGTGTGGAAATTCCAAAATGTTGTTTATTTCCTTTTTCGTAGAAAGTTTTGAAAACCTGATACAATATTTTATTTATGTATAGTGTCGAACCATAAGTAGGAACATAACAATTTATAACCAATAAATAGTAATTGATTCTAAGTAATTAATTTGAAACGGGTCGTAGAATTACTTAAGTAAACAACATTTCCATAGAATCTATTAACCGATTTCGATGTCTAAATCGCAATTTATTGATCTAAATATTATCTATTGTTTGTTTTGTCCGGGTTACGTCTCAATTTGCAGGACTCGTCCCTTCGTTATCAGTGCAGATAGCGGCATCCCAATCGCTGCCTACACCGGCACTATGCTTATCGCCCTTCCACGAACACTTAGCTGCACAAACACTTGCACTTATCGCAAAATGTTTCACAATTGCTCTTCTACAGAAAATACCGATGAAACGGGAATCAGATAAACAGGAATGTTATTTAGGTCGTTTTAATAGATAGTTTTTTGTTATTGCAAGTTTTTACGCCAAATTGGCGAAAAAACTTGCAATAACAAAAAACTCAAACTCAAAACAGTAAACAAGTCCAAAGTCTGAACCTATTTCACTAGAAATAACATGTCAAAATAGTACTGATTGGAGACCTTTGATCTCTAGCATTTTATCAAGCTCAATTTCAAATTAAGTCAGTAAGAACAAAAAACTAAAGAAGTTATCTGTAATAACTGTGTAGGTTGTCTTAAAAACGGGTCTCCCTTGTTTCATCGAAAATAAATTGCCAACATTATCATTTCCCAAACAATTTTCCGCATAATTCCATTTCCCAAATTATTACTTAGCAAAAAATCTCTTCATAAATAATTGTAACGCAAACCTAATGTTTTGCAAGTGAACGTTTAAACAATAACTTGTTTACCAACTAGTACTTTTACCAATTTTTATGTAGTCAAATATTTCAGTTGGAATAACTTATATTACGCAAAATAAAGACGTTTTATTACAAGGGTGTTTTCCACGTGGGACAAATTCTAAACAGGTAAAACATTATATATAGATATAATATAAATATTAACTATTCTGTTTGTATTATTATTTTTTAGTAAGTAGCATTTTTTAAATAATTAGTCTCATGTAACTAGTTCAGTTTCGGGTAGCCTGTTTTTTTCCCATATTTTTTTTCTATATAATATAGTCGTTTCTGGGAGGTCAAAGTTTTAACCTAACCTAACCATTTTTTTTTTAATAATTAACCTACTATAACTAGTTCCATAACTAACTGACCAAACGTTTATTTTCTAAAGATTGTTTGCTGTAATAAATCATTTGATTAAAGACCAAATGGCAAAATGACATTATGCTTGATAATATTCTGCCAAGTAAAAATTTGACCAAATGAAAATGTGCGTACTAAAATCATTCCAAACATTGCATTGGTATAAAAAAGGTTGCTAAAATTTGTTTGGGTAGTGAAAATTGGGCAAAATCTTTTCGGTAAAACGGCAGGATCCCCTTAAAAACACCAGCCATTAAAAAAGAACTCGTCTAGTAAAGAGATCCTATTCATATGATAAAAGACGAATACATTAACTGCTGTAGATATATTAGACATAACAAAATATTATGTAAACGCAATACTGAAAGTATTAGGAAAATACACGTATTACAATATTACCTGAACATAAGACAGTTCAGTGCGTAAATAACAAATCAGACGTAATTTCAGATGTATTCGTAAATGTGTGTAGTGTAGCGTCACTACGAGTTACAAACTTACAATACATCAAGCAAAGTGTACAATCGTGTAACTGACATCAGCTTGGCAGAAGCCCAAGGTTTTGTCAAACGTACTTCATATCCGTGTATCACAATGCAGACAGTTAACCGATTAGTATGTCATAATTTGTGTTCGACACTTTCTACGTGAAAGGAAAATGTATTTACAGACCTGACCAGCAATCTAATTCAATAAGTGGACTGCGGAAACCATTGACCGGAGTTTTCTTGGCCCTGGAAGATTTTCAGTGGGATAACAAGGTTTTATGACATCCTGCATTACGAGTTTTAAGGTAACTATCATACCGTCTACATAGATGATGTTTTTGGGTACTTAATATCTTTGATTTAACCGTAAATAATTGCTAAGTTAGAAGTGTTCCATACCGTCTAAACATTGTTTAAGCAAAATAAAAAATAATTGCTCATGTCATGTGAAGCAAAGTAATAAAAGTTTGCCTACGGACAACTGTAGATAGTCTTTATGGATGTCATCAAAAGAGAAGAGACGCATTTAAACGACACACGACGAATAATAAGCCCGCATAAAATAGATTTTTATACATTTTTATGTGCCCACGAGAATAATGCCTCCTGTATAAAACTAATTTGAATAGCGCAACAGGATGCCCTGTTGTGCATGTATATATCCCCACATTTGTCTTAAATTACTTTGATAAATATTTATTTTATGCTGATAGCTTCTACTTAATCAAGTTATTGTCGGGACTGAAGATTTCTTGAATGATAGCTGTAACTCGGATATTATTTTAGATTTATCTATAATAAGTAGAAACAATTGCTTAGTTATATTCAAACAGTTAGTTAATGTTAATGTTATGTTATCGCAGTTTATATTATGTTATGAGGAAGGCATAGCCAACTATCGATAGAGTCAATGCAATCAACACATTTCCTAGTTTTTATTTTATCTTTTAAAATATCATTTAATGAAGTACCTAAAATCATTAGTTTTTTTCTATCATGCTGTAGATTTTTGATATTACGTGTTATTTTTAATATTAAGAAAAACCAATTAGGGTAAGTATTGCTATTGAGATAATCTATTATATTCCTATAAAATATATATTTATACCAGAAGCGCAAAAATATTTACATTATCATGACTTCAAGGAACGATCGGGCATTCAATAAAAATTATCAGCAGCGGCGCCGATAAACTAGAAAGCAAACAATGTTCCACAGTATTCTTATCATGATTGTAATAAGACCACATTTAATCTTGCTAAACTTTAATTTAAAAAATTGCTCTGTTAAAAACCGTACACCATTTTTTTGCTCATTGATCTGTTGCTTCTGGCTTCATCCGCGCACTCAGTGAGACAATTAGAGGCTCACTTACAGCCCACAGTGGGTACAATGGCGATGCAAATAATCGCGATTATGGCAAGGTTGACGTCGGTCGGCGGAGGGTTCGTTCAACTGACCGCGAGCGATGACACGGTGCGCGCGCGCAGCGTCGCGGCGTCACACGCGCGCCTTCGCCGCACCGCCTCCAACACGCTGCGACAACCATCTCAACAACGATTAGATCCCGTGATAAAAGCCATATTGACCACGTGGACAATCATCTTGATAGTGTCAAGTGACATCGTAAACCCTTGCCATAGGTACTAATAGCTGGACATCATTTAGTGATGATACTCGTAATACAGAACCAATAACGAAGATGATGCAATAAAAAACAGATAATAACAAACAAAATAATCTCTGTTTATGTCTTGTGGTATCATTACGAAACCACAAGGGAATTCCCATCCTGCACCGCGATATCTCGGCCTACATACCAGATTAACACTTACCGATTTCCTCTAACTGCAATCCAAATAACGCACTTCACAATGCAACAGGAAACTTCATAAAAACTTCAAAAACTTGTCGTAACTTGATACAAGCAAGCGCGATTCCCGCGTGCGCGCAACGAAAACAATCGGCTGACAGATTCGTCGGCGTCGGAAAACCCCTCAGAAACTACGCGGCGCGAAGCACGCAGTGTGTAAATATTATTGCCTCGACTGGACAAAGGTTTTTGTTATCTAAAACCGGTGTCAGTGAGCGTGCACGACACGCGCGGCCAGCGGTAGAACGTGGAGTGAGGCTCGCGCGCCGGCCCCGCCACTGTCTGATAAGCCTGGCGCGACGCCCCCCGGCGACGCCTACGCCCCACTCGGCGCCGTCACACCGGTGCATCGTAAACACCACCGGCCGCCCCTCGGCACCCGGCACCGGCGGCGCAGCCACCGCCACCGCCGCCGCCGACCAGACGGGCCCCCGCGCATTATGCACCGCACCTACGCACAATTTCACAACTGCAAGGCACCTCGGCGCATTGCAGAAAATCAACAACTTTCGATTCCTTAAAAAGACGAGGAAACAGAGACTTGCCAGTTGCGAAACTATGGCGGTAGCCCAGATACCGATGAGAACAATGAGGCGCAAACAAACGCAGCACCTTTTTAGTGTCCTCCTAATTGGGCTGGTGGTGCGTCGGGCACAAATTCAATATGCAACGCGATCGGTGCGGTACATAAACGGAATAATTGAATTAGTGCAAGCATGTCGAGCACGACCAGCCAGACCGCCGCCGCCCGGTCCACCACTGCACACCTATGAACTCAATCATTGTCACTCACGTATAAAGTGTGGAAATGCCAATGACAGATCTGATAACAAGTTTACTGCAAAAAGGCAGCTATTCAGTTTATTGACCATCAATCAACTTTGTGACCACTGGACCCATAGAAGTTATAGCTAAGACCGTCATCATCAAATGAGAAAATAAAACAAACGGCAAAGTTTGCATCCTACCGTGAAATACCAAATTCAGAGGAATATATCGTTTGACGATCTAAATACTAAAGGGAATCGGGCTATATTCTTAGTTAAATGTTAAACGGTTAGCGTGACAAGATTGTATGTTTAATATCACCAACGATTTAGCAATGTGCAATGCTAACTAATAAAGCAATAGTCATTGAAACAAGGCTATTAAATAATGATAATAATTAAAAGCGTGCTAAAGTGCTAATGCTGAAGAATCAACGGGCATGTGCAGAATCGTTTGCATAAGCGCACACGGACGACTATTCAACCATAAATTATGGGGGAAGAACTGAAAGAGAAAGATTGAGGAAAATATGATTCTTTTGTTCAAAACGAAAATAAGTAATTAAATATTGTTGCTTAAAACGAAAGTAATATATGTATTGATCCCATTCAAGGTGATTGGTCGGTAAGGTCACACAGATTTTAAGTTCCATCACCTACCTATACGCACAGGTTCAATGATCTGCGAAGTTGTATAGCACACTACGTAATAGGTAGTATCAACTACGTCGTTTGTATACTTTGTATTCATATAGTGATGAGAAAAACATCTTTGACGACATAAGCAAAGTTTTCAACAAGTTTTCATAAATAGGGAAACATCGCAATATTCGCAATATGGTTAATGCGATACGCAATAAGCAAATTAAAGAGAAACAAAAATCTGAATCCAGTAACAAAATGACACGCGACCTTCTGCAAATGTTTCAGAATTAAGAACTGCGTAGGTGTAGTAAAATACAAAATTGGATTCGAAGAATTGCGGCAAGTAAGCAGCCATTCGAAACCCATTAATTCAGTTATTTACCGACATCCCATGTTATCAAAACAATTTATTGTAAGAAAGATCAACCGAGTTGGTGTCTGAAATAACAACAATCAAAATACGACAATATTGAAAGTAACACATCTTCCACTTCTGATAATAATATATATATATTAAAAAAAACGCTTTAATATGTAATCTTTACACGCTCTGAAGGTCATAGCGATAAAATTTCATACAAATTCAGTGGAATGCCATAAAAGTAAAATATTTATCATCGATAATCCGTAATGGTAAAACCTATATAACAGTGCCGGAGGAATCTCAAAAAAATGATTTAAATAACATTGAAAACGCAGCCACAGTCGTAAACATTTACGAGTACATTACTCTCAGTAAACTGGCATGCCCGTGCAAATTATCCGCCCGACAATTTATACCACATTGGAGAATTACGTTCTTTGATTAATATTAACCCGAGCAGTTGGACACGGTGAGTCGAGAAAGCAAAACAATAGTGATCAAAATATTTAGATCACAAAAAAGCTATTCTGTAACAAACAAGATTGTAGGAGACGTTCAGAAAAAAACGAGTCCCATATTTCTTTGTGAGTTACATAAAATATAAAATCAATGTCATATAACTCTGTCCGTCAGGCGAGAAATCTGTCGGGGCGCGTTAGGCCCACATAAATTATGAGATTAATCTTTTCAAATAATTTGACCTTTTCATCTGACGAGGGTTCATTAAATAATGGCGTTGGTATTGGTAGTGCGGTTATTGTGCCGTCTATCACGAATTTTGTTGTGGGCGGGAGCAGACTGCCTACAATTCATAGTCATATTATTCAAAGAGTCTTTGAGGGTGGAAATTGTGATTCTCATGTAGATGATGAAGCTATCTGCAATAACAAATTGTAGAAAGTTTATAATCATAAATAGTATGCAAATTGCGCTATCCTCTTTTGAATGTGTTATGTACTTATCAATCAATCATTTATTTGCAACGAACGTAGGTTACATTAGAATACAGGTGGAGTAGATAGGAGTGAGCCATGTACATTCTGCCTGGAAATAGGCACGCAAAAAATTATAAAAATTATTATGAAGCAAATAACAATTATCAAAATAACTCTACCTGGAAGTCTATTGTTTGTACGTAGAAACATTAGCCTGGCTTTATAATTTTATTAATTTAATGCATCACTGCAATAATAAACTGCATAGCTTATTAAAATATGCAGGTTTTATAGCTTTTCCTTCTGAGTAATTTGTCTCACCGTCTCACAGTGCCTCAACAACTTTGAAATTCCATCATTCGATAATTCCTGCTCTATAAATGGGCCGACACCAACGAACAAATCTTATGTGCGTAAATATTTATAACAATGATCTAATGCAATTAGTTCGCCTGCAAGAGGCTGCAACAGTAAGTATGACATCTTTTTAATAAGGCACTCGAGGCGGAAACGTGGAAAATGTCAGTAATCTACGGAGCGGTAAGCACGATTCTTGCCCATAATCGGAACAAGGACTCCGCAGCTGTTGTAAATATCAGCTCCATGCTTATTATTGTGACGTAATTATTATTGCTTCGTGAAACAAAGAAAATTAAGCTCGCTAATTTATACAGGGAATCCTTTGTTTGGAATTTATAAAACTCAACTTTACTGCACTTATGTAAATGTTTAATTGTAGAGGCAGCCTAGCTTCATAATCCCGCGATCAAGATAAATAAACGGTATGGACAGAATGTCCGGCGGAATGCCGTGCGAGCCAATCGGGTGACTCATTGGGTACCCGTGGTCAACAGTCGGGATCCTTAACTACCTTTAACGGATCCCCGGTATAAACAGAACTCGATGCAATTATTGTTACACCGTTACAATGTCTCCCAAAAGAGCTCCAGGAAACAATTTAAGCGGCAGGCTTTGCGGCATTATTTGTAAATAGACTTCTTAAAATTTTATGGCATAATATTGTCATCTTTGTGTTTGACGAAATCCGTATTGTCAGCCAAACCCAACAGTTAACGTCAACAATAGATCAGGAGGCAACAGCTATGGATGAGACTGCAGAAGAGTATTACAACTTTTTTCTTTATTTGTACAAGGTTGCGTGCTTGGGTCTTTCAAGCATAAGTAGCCGTAACTAAAGGCGCGATGGGGCGCATCAATCAACCACAACTTTCAGAATTCATTTACATTTGGAATGTGTTAGACCTTATTAAGAGTCATTTGTTTGAATTTTTTACTTCTACAATAAATTCTCATCAAGGTTAACCCCTTTATTTAAGGTTGTATAGGTGTCCTATAACCAAAACACAATAATTCACAAACTGATTTATTAGACAATGAAAACCACGGGAAGATTTATCAAGCGATGTCAAGTAAAGTCAAGTTTATGAATAAGGAAGGGATTTAGAATAATACAATGACATGGTCTTTGTCCAATATCAAATTCTATAATAAACCTGATGAGCTTACACAAACAGGAAATTTCAATATCAAACGGATAAGGACAGTTGGGGCTGTAACTAAAATAACTTTATTTGTATCTATTTATTCGCAATTACTATTACAGACAAAAACTTTTCCTGTTTCGCCTTAGATTGATGTGGTCGTCACAATGGTTTGGGTAGTTGTGACCGGTTATTACAGTAGACTTTATTGTACTCCAATTTATGGGTGAATATTTCCGTAGACAAAATTAAAGTTACAATTGCTGCAAACATATATTTCAAAGAAAAAGAACCTGTTTAGAATTGTCTTATAATTCTAGAAGCAGTAAATATAGAAGAGGAATCCCGTCAGGTTAACAGTATTGGCGACCTTGCATTTACTTTCTCACGAAATATGCAGTTTTCTGTGGGAAGTAACGTTTAAAATTTTTCCTCGAAGGACATTATGCCATCGCAAATTCTTGGATCAAGAAATAATATTCTTTGCTTTGAGAGTGTTGAGAAAACACTCATAAATCGTTAGATCATTTGCATTTCATACAACTTCCCAAGATACATTATTTTTTAATAAATTTTAGTCCAAGAATGTGGTCTCGATTAAAAAACAATTCCACAAAATCTTTGTAAGAACCCATTTCTTGAAAGCAATTTCACACGACAAATATGCTACATTTCAATTGTAGACAAATATTTGAGTTTACGATGCTTTTGATATGGATAAACGTCAACATGACATTGTACAACGTGGGTGGTTGGTTATGGTGCGACAAGACCGGACCGCATGACTTAGCACCGCGGTGACAGCTACCATGCTCTAACAACTTAATGTGACCGAGATAACTAATCGATTGGAGGAGAACCATTTTGTACAAGAAAAGACAAAAGGGATTAGGGACAATTTACTGCGGCAGAAAAAGAACAGTGGAATTTGGTGATAGACTCTTCGGTTCTATGATCCATACCATAGAACCAATATATTTAAATAAAGAATAAAACAGAAAGCCGTTTATTGTTAACAAATATACAAAGGTAAAGACAAAAGGCATTCAAAACAAAAATGTTTTACGGGTAAAAACCAATGGAGTTTGGTGATAGGCTCGGCTATAATCCATAGGACCAAATTTAATCGAATAATAATTGTAGTATAGCAGAACATAAAGCAGTGTAACGTTAACAAATATCCAAAGGTAAGACTTATTAAAATGTTCTTTGGCTATTATCAGAGGGAACAATATAATAATTATAAGCAATGATGATAAAATCTACATTCATTTATTGTGAAGTTGCCTTGACTTAAGATTTCATGCTTGTACTTTACAGCTTTATTTGCAAGTCATGATATTGGTTGTAGACAAGAAGTCTAGACTTATTACAGTTAGGTATAATTGCCAAGTTTTATAATGTCCTACACTTCATATAAAATAAGACACAATCATTAATTTACAACTTTGTTAGACATGGTCAAAATTTGAATTGAAGAATGCTTGCTTCGCACAATCGCACTACGTATTCCCGACACACAAATATAAAGAAAGAACGACCAAGTAAACCTTTTTACTATCTTTCCAATATTGTTCTCTTTGTAAGATTTGTACGCAGCATAGTTTCAAAGCAATGAACGCCAGGAGACAATGGAAAACACTTTATGTAATGGGTCAAAACGGATAACGCAGCCGTGTTATCTTTTAAAGGTAATAAAGAACTCCGCTTCAGAGTTTATTGTAGCTACTTGTGCAACTGCATAAAAGCTCGTTTTGTATAGTACAGCTATCACTTCGTAATATCTTATTGTCTTTGGTGTAGTGCGATTTAATGGAGTCGATGTAATATCAGGTACTGTTACAGACAGACAGGCAGGGATGATAGGAATGTTAACCAGGAGTATAAACCAAAGACAGAGCGAAGAAAAAAATGGTCTTAATAAGGTAATTTACTATTAAAATTATTGCACAGACAATAAGTTTCACATACTACCACCGCGTGCTTTATGTCTGACGTCACTAGTCAGTACGCGACTGCGCGCAGGTGTGCAGGCCGCGGTTTTTTTACATTGGAGAATTGCATCAGAACACCTATCCATTGCAAATTATGAACATAAGAACTTATACTGCATTACAAAGGACCATAAAATAGAAGATCAGACAGCTCACAAAAACGGGACAAAGAATAAAGACTTAATCAATTGGATATGCCAAGAGGGCTAGTTATTTATAATGACATTAATATTGGCACACGTGACTATCAATATTTATATTTTCAAGTGCTTATGTAATAAATATGGAACTAGACTGACGATGAAGTTATGTAAAATTCTAGAAGTGAGAATAAAAGCTGGTCTTGGTGTATTTAACATCTAATTATAATAAGTTTTGTCATCTCATTCACATAAATATTTTTTCACCGTATATCAATGAATAATTTGGCCCAATATAGTGTTGCCAGACGATAAAAGGCTTAAAGCTTTAAAAATAAACGTGTAAATTATGGCATACTTGCTTGCTGCTAACCAGTAATGGTACAAGTATTTGTCATGTCTGTATAAAAAAATATGTACTTACAGACATGACATGCCTACTTCCGATGATTCACAATATTCTTGGAAAACTCAGCGTGTATTAGTATAATAAAGATTATCTAATCCGTTGTTACACGATAGTATCGATAATTCATTCTACTACGGCGAACCACAAACTTGTATTACGCATCTCTTTACAATGTAGGGTTAAGTTTTGAGGATAAAATTCGATTCAGGATTTCGAAAAAACAGGCGACATAATGGAAACTTCTTTTGTTTGAATTCGTTCAAACGAAATGGGGAAAGCCATTTAATTCATAACCTTTTAAAGACTTAATTGTTATAGGGAAAAAAGCATTAAAAGCCACAACGTCCTGTGTAAGTAGGTAAGACCACACTAGAAAATTCAGACAGAGGTATTCCTAGTCAATATTCAACTAAGCCTGATTCCGAGTTGATTACAATTAAAACAAATTGTCCACATCCTGCCCGTATTGACTACAACTGTTTCATAGGTGTCCGTCAATAAAATACATCTGCTCAAGTCAACAAGGTTAATAGTTGCTTGAAATCAGTTTACATTTCAATAGACAATGCATCTATTACGTTACTTGCGTCAGGAGAAATAGGTCACCAATTACAGGTCCAATGATCCAAATGATAAATGCTGTAATAGCAATTCATTGTTCTAGGCAGGTAAATGGTGGCGTGTTGCGTTCTAGCGTATGGGGATTCCCCAACCACAGACGTGTTCTTGGAAGCAGTCAGGCGCAGGAGAAATTTCACAAGCGCGGAAAGTGGGTCAAGTCAGCCGGACTTGATGTTTTCGCTTCGCAAAGGTTACCATCACCGCTGCGCCTGCCCCGCCACCCGGCAAATCCGGTTGCGCTTGCGCAACTGATAGTCTCGTTTATCAGATCCTAAAAGATCAGTTGTTTCTGCAACTTGATTTACTAGGCTGTTTCAGGGGGCTAGGGCTGCTGTTTTAGTTGCAAGTCCTTTGAAGTTATCAACGGAAGAGGAGGGTATAAGACATCACCACTTTCGCTTCGGCACGCCTGTGTTGATAATCTCACGTAACACAAAGGACATATTACACTACAACATTTATTATGTGGTCGTCGTGGATAAGCATAAAACCTATTAGGTATCATATTTGTAGGGAACGCACATTGTTAAATTAGACCAAGTGTTGGGGAAATCCAAGGATTTCATTCATGCATATTGAAAGTAAACAATAGTAGCGTATGCCGTCATCCGATGTTTTCATAATATTTTTCCTGTTTTTTAAGTACTGTGGGAATTTTCATTTAACACTTTTTTTACATAAAATATTTCATGCCATAAGAAAATGAAACAAAAATCTAACGCAAGATTATGAAATACATGTATGAGTACCAATACTTATGTGCGTGTTGTTTAACTATATGAGTCACTAGTAATAAAGAAATGAATTGAGGTTGAAAAACAAGCTTGGGTGCCTACATACACCACAGGTATACGTGACCAAAGCCTCTTCAAGGAAGATATCGGGCAACGGAAATACCAAGCTGATTTTTTTTCAAATTTCCTCAAATCTGTAGGTAATATTTTAAAACTTCAAGGAGGCAGCTTATATATTTTATCGCCTTCTTGATTATAAGTGATCAATAAAAATAATGTAAAAACTGTTCAGTCGTTACATTATAATAATGGTTCAGGTAGCGATACAAGTTCGTGGAACTTCTCAAGACTCGCGCACTGCGCAGTGGGGCAAAATGACGTCATTGGGTGACGTCACCCCGTCGGACCATATTGTGACGTCAGGCACGCAGTGATAAGAAGAAAACCTCAACACGAGACAGTGAAAATTAATGCACGTGATTATTATAAAACAAAAATATTGATAATGCTTTGTTTCATTATTCTGTGTCCATGAAAATGAGAGTTCATTATTGTAAATAGAATATTGATAGTAAATACATATTATCTCTACAGTATTATCACATCGTGCTGTGGTCGTATCTGTAGATAAAATTGGCGCGCAAAGCTGCGAGTAGCGCCATCTTTTGCAAACCAACGGAACTGATAAAGGCGGTATAATGAAAAAAAATTAACAATATATTTTATTGTCGACGAGGACGACCATACTGTTCGGATAGTGGAGGTTACGTCATTGTCTAATAATAGGAATAAATTATTATAACAATACGAATAAAGACAAACAACTCCTGGAATTGCTACTGACGTAAATATTGTCAAGCGATCTTAATGTAACACAGGTGTTTAATTTGTGCTAGCATTTCTAGAATATTCCATAATAAGAGCAAAATTGGGTATCACATTATTGAAAAACAATATTAAAAGAACTGCAAAAGATGCTTAAAGACGGTGAAGACAGATCACAGAATATTAAATAAAAAGTTCAAAACTTAAAATATTGGCAAACGTGATACAGGTCTCGTTACATCTAGCCTACATCCTTTTCGCACCAACAACGGACCAATAGCGTTCTAGCCAGTTCCAAGTGACAGGGACCTATTATTGGTGTCACAACAGTATCAGTATTGTTTTTCAAATTAATGCGTAAAATTAATTCATGCATAGACTTGGTAGAATTTAAAATTTTCAAAGAAGTTGATAACTTTCAAGAATCTTTTACAAACTGGATACCTATTAATAAGAGCTAAGGATACAGAATTGTTCCCAAGGTCAATCAAACAACGGTGTTAAATGTTTAAAAATGACGACAAAAAGTAAAAAGATTGCACCAGTCACATACACATTGAACTAACTGTCCCCAATTTGAGAAAGTTGTTTACGAAGTCACTTCACGCAGTGTCGCGCAAAACTCTGGCTACAATGACGCAAAAACTGTCAAAAACTTGATGTCTTCAAAACTCACCATTGGCTTCTTATACTCGTCTGCCTGGTAGTCAAACATGGTAGCGAACATCAGACTTTCGTCTTGCTCGCTGCTGATGAAGGTGTATGGCACCAGCTGAGACATGAAGACCACTTTCCACTAATATTGTCCAAACTTACTATATAAACTATCCACTAAGGGCAACAATTAAAAGTTCACAATGAAAATAGTTCGCGAAACTCACGGCGCGGCAATTCACAATATGATAAGAGTATGAGTCATATGAAGGCTTCTACAAACTGTAGACGTACGCGTAGCTAGAATGTTTTATATCAGACTGAGTCAGTTGGCGCGGTTGTGGCCGGTTTTGTATGATACCAAGCGGCCGTACGGCGCACGCGCAAACTTCGCCTCGAAACTAAAAGGTCTTATGTTCAAGCATTTCAACAATTCGCTAACCGAGCCAAATACATTTTTTTACGGTTCTTTGAATGAAGCGATGTTCCAATGATTCAAGGAATAGCTTTCCATGACATGGGAAGTAAATATTTTCATGCAGTTAAAGAGTATAATTTGGCAAAAGAAACGAATCAGCGGTGTGACTAAATGATCTGGGATTTCCATTTTCTTTTTATAGTGGTTAGTAACTAACTAAAGCAAACAAGTCGTCCAAACTTTTCGTGCAGTAATTCAAACTGAAACAAAAGCTGTGAATGCTGTGATAGACGAACATGGTTAAGTAGGTCATTTGCTATCCTTAGATAGTAGGCAGTGAAATAGCAAACAAAGTATAGGTAGTTAATATTTTACCGCCACAAAGCCTGTAATTACACTATAATGAATTAATGAATCATCTAACAGAACAAAACATATTGCATCGTTTAGAACTGTTACAATTAATATAACACGTATAGTGCAACAAAATATACTCTTGAAAGGACTGTCTTGTGACAAGTCGGAAATAGATGCTGAAGATCAGTTAGTGAATAGTGACTAGATAGGTATCCTTAATTCAATCATGTCCATCAGAAATAATGAGGTTGGTGTATGCGGCAAACTGCAGCTGGCTGTAGCAATAAGTAACTTATCCGAGGTTCCAATCGATTTGCCCGTAGATATTTAGAACGGCTTTGTTAACATAAACATATAGTAAAATGAAGAACTAGAATAGTAAACTACCGTCTACCAAATATATAAACCACCTCTGAGATTTTGAAATCAAAGATTATCGATAATCGACGAATATACCTACCATTAGTCTAGTTTCTCAAGTGAGTTGGAGTAATCTCTCAGTTTATGTTAACGAAAACATTGTATGAATCATTAATACAATTATAAAATCATATTACAGAATAATCTTTCCTCACTATCATATCAACTTTAGCCTTTAGGCTCTGATAAGTATATTTTAATTATTTAAGCGTATAGAAGAAGTATGAGTATATTATACAGAAGATTTCAATGATGATAGTGCACGTTTCGACGTAGACTTGAAACAAATAAATACAGACACTATTAATATTAATTACACAATCATTATTAAGGTGTATAGAGTACCGTACGGAAGGAACCACGCCGTCTGATAACACGATTGGTCATTACATAAGATGGGCTGATATAGACATGCCGTCACCTCTCTAGCAGAAACACATATAGCTTATCATTTTCACGGGAAATCGTAGCAGTCAAATCAAGTAATACGTTGTATTTTGATAACACTGCCCTTTTCCTCATTACAGGAAATAACAAAACAAAATTCAACGAAATTTAATTTTACGAACAATTTATAGGTGCTTAATTAATGTTTGCTTCAGGGCTACCTATAAGTTTTCCAACAATTCTAGAATAAATATTAATTCCAGAATTGTTGGAAAACTAGGATTTTCAAGGCTTAAGTTCGTACCAATTGTAGCCAATTTGATACGAAATTACAGTCATGAAAGGGCCTGAAAAATAATTCAACCATTTCGCAGTGTGGTCTAGAATAGACACCGAGCTCTAAAAAGAATACGTGAAAGAAACTTTCCGAATCATCGCCAGTCAAAACACCGTAGGAATCAATCCCGAACTGTTCCTCTAGCTAGCTGTCGAAAAAAGTGATATTGGGATTTTCCGATTAGCTTTAAGATTGGGGGACTTCACCAGAATACCCCAGATACGATGCAACACCATAAGAAATGGTAGAAGGTGATGATGTGACCTACATTCTCGCAAATAAATGGATTTGATTTGAAATGAATAAAATCTGGATATATGATGACCATTCGCCACATTACCTATTTCGTCGCTATCCACGATAGCTATACACGATCAATCAAAATCTAAATCGTTTTGAAACAGATTACTAATCCATTGCTTCATAAGTTCGAAAAAAAATCTGCTCAACAACGTAAATAACACAATGAATGTTGTTGAACTGTCAAAATGAAACGGATTAGTCGTAATTGTTTATGAAAATGTGTTAGCTGGTCAGTTTTCTTAACTCGTTTCATGCTGTATTTCGACTCATTCCCAACTCGTCCGATGCATATGTGAGCACAAAATAATTTTATGAATACAAAACTCCTTTTAGTACATCAGAAGACAGCTTGGACGAAGCCACAGACCCAGAACCAATGCTCAAGTACTGTTCAAAAGTCATAGATTGCTTCAGATAAAATTGAAATGACCATCAATCAACATACACAGTCATCACCAGCATAAAACATGTGGTTGCCTATCGTTCGTGCGAGATCGTGAGTCGTTCAACTCCCGGACAGTTCAAGGTTCCGTCCTTGACTAGCAGTCACGCGAACCAATGCTTCCACTAGTTCAGCCCCATTTTCCACGAATGTCGATGTCATAGTTCGAAATAAATATGTTCTCATATTGATATCGCATCGTATCGGACCATTTCGATTTCCATAATGTTTTTCACTGGAATTGTTGTTAAGTACTTTGTTCAAATTGGTTTCGACAACCGTCGTTTCATTTTCTAAAGGTCGTATGTTTTTAATATTTTCTTTGTGGTACAAAGATTTCTATTGTAATATCCTAATATCCCATCTGACAAGAACTTTAAAACAAAGATCACACTTATGTAAGTATACTTTTTCTTAAAATATGTATTTAGTTTCATCATTGTCGTCACATTTACTTAATTTATTCGGATTCACTACCGTTATGTTTTCTATTCTAAACTTGCTGTATTTTCTGATGCAACTTGTAATCCTATTATGTTGAACATATGTGCAATCGTTATTGTGCGTCGTGAAGATGACAAGCAATTTTTCAAATATGCGAAGAATATCTGCAAAATTGACGCAGATTCTAAATTCTGCCAAAGTAACACAGTAACGAGAATTCTACTATCTAACTTTAAACAAAACACGCCTCAGTATTAACTAGACCAAAAGGAAGTATCACTATCTATGTAGACTATCTTGGAATCATTTACAGGAACAATAAATCTGAGACAGTGGAGGTGTGAGGTGCTTGCCCAACCTGAACCCGTGTTAATTGACTTGCTAATCAACGTTTGCGCACTGCCCACTAATGCGATACAATTCGATGCTCAATTTCTGTTTAGCAGAAAAACAATCAGTAGTCTATTCCCGACTAAAAAACAAAAACGAGTTTCAAATCCACAATGAAAGATTGAAGGTCAAAGTCAAAATCAAGTAAGTAAAAGAAAATAAAGAAAGAAAAAACGTTGCGAATAAATTAATTGCAGATATTATTATATCTTAAATTATTAATTGAATCAAAACACGTCATTTTATTACTGTGTCAATAAGTTACAGACGAATAGATAAATGGGTCGTTTAGCTCCACACTTGGACTGGACGTCATTAAAACTTCTGATAGGTAGGTATCGTTCAAGTTGTTTACATGTCTTGTTATGTCATTAGGACAGTCACATGCTCATAAAATTGAAAGACCTACTCAAATTAACAACACGTGTAATTCATGAATATTTAATTATTTATTGCAGATCACACTACCTTTGCTAATGTACCAGTATATTGTCATGAGTTAGCGGAAAGACAAACGTAACGAGAATTCTATTCTCGTTCGCCTATTATCAGCTTTAACCTATTCTAATTAGTAAACAGATTTCCTATAGCTTCCAGATCAAAACAAGTGAGCTAAGGCATATCATGTAGGTCGTCTGTTTGCTTGTGCATTGCATTGCCTTGAGCCATACCGACACATGACACTGTTCAAGGTCTCAACGTTAAATCGCAACAGCAAATTCTCCAAACTACGTCTTGTGTTTTAATGATATTATCATAGAATAATATCGAGTGTAATGTTCCACCAGCCAGTCAATGGTAACATAATGTGTGATCAATTTACGTTCGTTTGTTTCGCGAGTGCTGGTTGGTAGACATGCGCATGCGACGCGTGGGCCCGAGACCCGAGTTTTCCTAGAATCGCTGACGTCAGCGCCGAGCGCGGTCATCGCCACTCGGCAATATTTTCCTGCTATTTTATCCTTTTTCAAACATGTAGCGGCACTAAAGGTTTATGGAAATTGGTTATAACATTATAGTACGAGTATTATTTACCCCTAAAGTGTAGGTTAAGTACCGTATAGAACCAGACACAATACCAACTTCACTTCACCTCGAGCTCTAGCAAAACTGTCAAGAGAATGCGTAGTAATTTTTAAATAATGATATTTTTATAATATTTGCAGGCTTAAATAAGCAATAAAGCATAAAATATTGCTATTTACACAGTTAATAAATCACGTGAGTCGGTACGGTACAAAGTTAGTGTTTAATTAAGATTATGTTTAAAGTTCGGCACAGACGAAACGACTAGTCAATCCAAAGGCTTAACCAGTCTCATGAGTTTTTGTCGCAGTCCAGGTATTCAATCATCAGTAACAAAAACCTGGTGTTTCGCGGACCGTGAATAAATAAATAACACTAAGTGAGACTATTTTTTGTATCAAGAAGTGTTAAACAAAGGATTTAAATTCAAAACGTGAATTCTTTGTCAATATCACACCTGCAGCGTATAGCGGTTATGCTAAGGGCATAGAACTATTTTCCATCATTAATACTTTTCAAGCACGTTTTATGTCTGCAAATAATATAAAAAGAAACTGGATAATTCTTTACAGCGTCGTAGGAATTTCAGATCGCTTAATTTCCATCACCGAAGAAAATCAGGAGCAAGTTCCGATGGAACCTAGCGAAAATTTCAGATTTCCAAATAGGGCAAGAGAGAACTGGGTAGGAATTAAAAAAAAAATATGTCCCCTTCGCCTCAGAAAAGCATGAAACAAATTCCTGAGGACCATTCCAGAACCTTTGGGGCCTTGGAAGGCGAAGCTAATATTTTTTACAGCATTGCATGCATCTCAGAAAGCTACATTTAGGTACGTTATGTCCTCTTCGCCGACGAAAAGCGAGAGCATATTTCTTTGGGACACAACAGAAGCTCTAGGGTTATATTTGTTTCTCCAAATTATGGTAAGACTAGAGTTCTCTAGAACTTAGCAAGATTTTCAGAGAGCCTTATATCCACCAAGGAAATGCTCGAGATTTGTTTAGGGTCTTGGGGCGGGCGTAGCAAAAGCTCGGGGGCTCTATTTGTTTCAAGAATTATGGGTTTGGAATTGTGGAGTTGTATAGAATTTTATTCTCACTCGAGACTAAAATTCTATATAACATTGCCCCCAACATAACAGGCGAAATGTGGATGTTCGGGAAAAACAGGCATGTATATGTTATGTTGCAGGAAGTCATGAAAACTACGCTCACCAGCGTTAGAAGATTAGTTTGGGACGTAGAAAACTATAGCTGAAGATATGCGTGCACCTGTGTTGAGGCATATCGTTCTTCTTGTGATCTTTTAGGGAGATATCTCCCTATTGGTTATCTTGACGTGCCGGGGTGTCTCAGCACAGGGGCATTTGTGTACAGAATTGGATGTGTTGTCCTTTGTAATTGTATTTAAGTTTTTGGATCTAGTTGTCCCAAAATAGATAATTTTGATTTGATTTGATTTGTAGTAGAAGATGGGGCTCTATTTATTCACCAAATAAAGAAGAGACGAGAATGTCCTGAAGTCTATTCAGACATTTCAGTAGAGCGTTGCATTGCATAACTCTCAGAAAACTCTGTCAGTACCTACGCGACAAAAAGAAGGTCCAAGTAATGGACTACAAATTGTCAGCACCATTACCGAATATTTCACCATTACGTACTCGTATACACTGACTTAGCAAGCCTTGTTGAATGTTACGACATCCAGCGTACAAAGTCTTATCCCTTCTATTATAAATAATTTTATTGCTTTTAAATTATTGCTATAATTGCTGCTAGTTACCACATTGGCTTAGGACAAAACCACGATAACAGAAACAAACAACTCAGAACGGAAAAAGCGGGAGGAAATAGGTACCTACTTGGTAGGCCATTTTACAGCATAACAATTAAATACATATTGGCAATACCTACTCATTTCTCTTTATTGCTAAAGTTTGAGAATTTTAATTGAGGAAAGGATTTGTGGTATTACTCCCTGTTGGTCTTCTTGGAAAATAGGCAAATGAAGTTACATAATACCGTAGTTTTAATCAATTCCCATACGAGGTATTTAGACGCCCGAGCGCAGCGAGCGTGGCTTTTTTCTCGTTTAGTTTTTATCATGGTCTGGCAGCTTGAGTAATTTATGCGGCCTACCCAAATATCTTTTCTTTGGTATTGTTCGTCGAATCGTTGAGCTCTTTAAACTCTGAGTTGAGCTGCACGGTCACCGACAAATGCGTGCACTGACTGGACAAGTCCTCTCAATCTGTGTGGTTCTTTCCTCAAAAGATCATTTCAGACACCAATCTACAAGATCTTCACATGATCTGACCAAGATTATGTCTGGACTTTAAAAGAGACCGAGTTTCTTTCGGCCTTTCTTCTCGGAGTAGTGAGAGTAGATAGGAAACGCCGACCTCATCTAGTTTAAAAAAATATGATTGACGTGTAAAAGTGTTTTATCCAAACCCACTTACAGAAATAAAATCATTTATCATTTATCCGTGTTAAAACACTCTACATTTCATTTCAAATATAAGGAAAGTAAAAAATAGTAGTTATTCTAAAATATTGATTGAATATTGATAATAATAACATAAGTTTACCTATTTAAAATTAATTGAGAAGTTAGAACAATTTGTGAAAAAAAAAAGAAGATATTTTTCTTAATTAAGTAATATTTTTCGTAGCCGACTACCTAACCAAACTTAGTTTTATTTTTTTAACTCATTCCCGCCCTAGAGACGGAAGCAATTACTACGAGTCTTTCCCGCCCAAAGATGGGGAGCAGCGTCTTCCACCCGCTACTCGGATCAAACAACCACTACTTTCCGAGTATGAGAAATGAAAACAGTATTACTTATACCAAAATGATGTCTCGCTTTATTCATTATTTCAGTTAGGGTTTATCAGTATGCATTCCAGCTGCACGCCGACTGTATGCTAGCTGCACTTTTATGATGCAAGTCCGATCAATATTTTACATGCAGATATCAGCTACACCAAAACCGCATCAAAATTGCTGTTTTGCAACTAGCTTGCAGTTTAAGGCGACACTAAGCGACTTTTAATGATTTTATACTGAAGATCACGTCTAAACGAGTAGTTTTAAAGATTTGGAAAAAATATATGTTAAATTACAGCATTTTCTTAATAACTTAATATATGAATATTTTAGATTATGTTTATATTACATAGTATAATTAATTTGTAAATATATGTTTAACGCGGATTAAAAACTGAGAATCACGCAAAATCTATAAGCGTATTTTTCAGAAACCTTCACGATTTTAAATATAATTTAATTATTTATCTTTCAGTATACGTGTTTTATTAAAATACCTTTTCATTTATGTACCTATAATAAATTAATAATGCATCTAATTTGGGACAGCGCTCCTTGATGGGCGAGTCATATTGTTGGCTGGAAGTACGACGCGACGCGTTGCGTGAGCTCAGTACAGAACACGCAAGCTAACTAACCACTGAAGGCCGCTGGCATATATGCGCGTCTTAAATTTAGACCCCCTGAACAGACCCTTAGTTCCGTTACGGTGACGGGTGGGTACGCCTGGGCAGTCAGACCCGCCTCCAACCTTATTGACTGGTTAATCTTTTTTCTGTAACGTATACCGTCAATACGAAAGGAGGATAAAAAAGCATAAATATTACGTAAGATTTCATGAGTCATGCTAATTATATCATATCAAATCTTATCATAAAAATAATTCTCAAAATTTGTTTGTTGAGCTCAAAAACAATTTTTGTGGAACAAAACTTATCTACAACTTTAAATTGGGTTTATTATTGTTTTGAGGAGCTCGTAGCTAAGTAATAAAAGCCGCACGGGTCGATGCATCAGGTTAAGCTACTCTTGCCGGGGTTGGTCCGTAAATGGGTGACCATGTTTAGATATCGAGACTCCTCCGTGCCTCGGAAAGCACGTTAAGCCGTTGGTCCCGGCTGTCATTCGTGGGTCTTTGACAGTCGTTACGGGCCGTCAGAAGACCGAAAGTCTGACAACCAGTCTTACCAAGGGGTGTCGTATTACCCAGTGACTGGATTGTGGAGGTTAGATAGGCTGATGCTCCATGTATAGTACATACTGGTATTCAGCAGCATCCGGTTAGACTGGAAGCCGACCCCAACATAGTTGTGAAAAGGCTAGGCAGACTGATTGATATTGTTTTAACGGAATATCCAAAATGGATAAGTACCTAAACAGTGCTTCCATATCCCCGTTCCCCGTTATAATTAACCATAATACTTAATTATAATTAAGGATACACTGAGATTTACATACTGGAAAATTAAAGCCGATGTTATATACGCAATTAAGGAAACACCATTGTTCAAAACAAAATTGTTATCATAACTCCTGAGTATTTGTTTAAGTTGGTACATGCTTCACTTACACGTGTTACCCGCAAAAGAACTCAATAATTATATAATTACGCCTTATTTTTATAGGCCTTTCGACTTCGAGGTTTTTAAGACTAGTTTGCACACCTAAGGCAAACTTGTTATTGGTTATATCCATCGGGTATTTCTCAGTAGCAGTCCGGAGCCTGAATTTGAGCCCGGTTGATGGCAACAGGCTTGCCCTCGATTACATGGGGCTTAAATATAACTGGCGATATGTGGGTTTACTTACACGTCTGCCTCTTATCTCAGGGATGTTATGTTATTTTATGCCTAGTCAACTGCCTACGTAAGTATAGACATTATGGCGTAATAAAATATGCCTAGTTACCTGTATACTCAGGTACCTACTTACCTTTTGTTTTGTTTAATTTTCTACCTTATTTCAGTTTTTTCCTTAGAAGACGCTAATAGGAATTAGGGACTGCCAGTGGAGATTTTAAAGAATTAGTTAATAATAATTAGTTTTCTTAAAATCTTCATCATCATTCTATTGCCATCCAATTTATTTGAGTTTTCTAAAAAAAATCTTCTTCCAATAGTATTTTGTTCAAGTTCATTTTCTCTTACCTACTTATATTTTAGGTAATGGACAATTCAATAGGTATAATATACCAAACATTAGATAAATCTTGTGGTAACCGTTTGTCTTTGTATTATTATTTATGTCGTGTTTGATTACTTATTACCACATTGTATTTAAAAAATACATTCTTTGTTACCCTTTTATAAACCTTATGTGGTTACAGAAATCATTCATTTAAACAAATTCAAGTTATTAACTGTTTCTTTTCATTGAAAACAAAGTTAGTAAAAACAGTTGTTGTTTAAATAGTTGCCAATTAAGTCTTCCAAGTAAACCGGTCCGAAATCCACAGTATGTATTGTTTTATGCTTCTTTAGTAACAAAATGTTGTTTCCTTCACCCGCGAAGGAGATACCAACAATAGTTACTATGTTGATTTTGTATCCAAGGATATTTTAATTTATAAATATCCTCATTAGGACAATAAATCTAACAATAATATAATTTCCTTCATAAAATAGGGATCCATATGTTTGACTATCAAGCCATAATAGGATTTAAGATTATTTCAGTATTTTCCTGTCACCATTATTATAGTAGTACGTATTTGGTCAAGGGAAATGTTTTAATAATTTATATTTTAAATGACCTAAACAGTGCATTTTCTAATTCATACTACTCACATAGGTAATACAGTTTTGGTCATTGGCTTTATAATTAAGCTCAAAGCCTTAATTTCAAACTACCTTCTGCCCGAGACTTCATTCCCGTGAAAGTCGATAAAATATAGAACATGTTACTCGCTGATTATGGAGCTTTCTATAGTGAAAAAATTGGTTATGTAGTTTTTGAGTATAATCTAATCTTTTCTCTTTATAATATTAATTTATTAATATTAGTTCATTACAGGCACTTTTGAACTGTCAAGGGGTTGGTCAGTGTAGGTACCTACAGAGAAAAATGGGCGAGACGTTTAAATCGAAATATTGTAAGTGAGTTATGATTGACATTTAAATAATAAGCTATTGAATTTTGAAAAGAAAATGTTGTTTTGTATATCTTAATCATACTTTAAATACCAAAATAATATTTACTTACTAAACGGCCTAAGTCAAACATGAATGATAAACAATGAATAAAAAATACAATTTAGCTGAATGACTAAACAGTTATTAATAGTATTTATCATTAAATAATAATAACTTCTATCAGCACACCAGTGAAAAAGGCCAATTGATTACCAAGAATCTTATCATTGGTAAGGCGTAATATGTTTGCTATGACACAGCAACTAAATTTAAAGAAAGGTGACTCATTCTGACAGGTATAAATCCACATTATCAGGAGATATTAGGTAAGAGCTGTTATCAATCCGCACAATTTATCCATTTAAATGATTCTATTGTCACAGACTGTGTAGAGAAATATGACTTATTCATGACCAAAGAAATGGTGGATGGACTTTGTGAAAGATGATATGGCTGGAAACTTTTGGTACTACCAAAATGACGACTAATAGAGAAGTATGGATTGAAAATATGTTGTACTGTCCCCAAAAAATCGGGATAAGGGCAGGAGATTTATGAGCCCTATACACCCTTATTCAAAATGATTTTTACTATGTTATGTTGCAGTTGTTACGGCTTTATTTTAATACGATTTGGTTTAAATAAATATTGACTGTGTTATTATCAGAGAGTAAACTAAAGTGGGGAATCTAATCATGTTATTGTTATTAGATTGTTGCTTTAATTAATACATTGATTTTTTAAAGTATAAACTTACTAATTGCAGTTAATATTAAAACTAAATATACAATAATATAGATTAAATTCAACCGATTAAATAAAGACAAAACAGATCATTACCGTAATACCTAAAGTAGAAGTTATCTTGTATAATTTGACAAAAAATATTAATGACATCTCTTGATTAATGGAAAAAATTACATAGCTCATTACTCCTGTATTATCAGGAGGAATAAGTAAGGATTAAAGGTATTGAAAGAGAAAAAAAAAACAAAGGTTTCCATAGACAATCAATAGTATTGCATTGTCAAACTATCTCTGAGAAAATAAGACTTGTATTATATCTTTTGTGTTTTCAAATTGTCAGTACATACCACCTTGTTTGTTTTCCTTATGTAATGTTTCAGATTCAGGTACATAATAATCCTATTTCAGTAAATTATTGTTTGTTTTTTTGACCTTCATACACATCAAATGGTTGTATGTAAAAGGGATTTTCTTATATCCTAAAAACTTCTACTATAAAAGCGTGCATTAAAGTCTATGGTATGTATTGTTTATTAAATTTGTTCTACTACAGATACATTTTGTGGTAGGACAGTTATATTTTCTATATAACAAGGATAAAAATGCATTAAAACACTTCTCAGAATTGAAATGTTGATATTTGTGTAATTTTTATTCATCAATTCATGATGCTATACCAGGAACTCAGGTGTCTCCAAGGTCTTACTAAATTATAGCAGAATAGATCAATTAAACCTGTTATTACTATCATAAATGTAGTAAAAATAAGTAACTATGACCATTATAGCGAAAAACTGATACTTCCCAGGCATCACATCATCGCACATTAGTAACAGACATTCCAAATCCATTGAAAATACTTGAAAACAACTTCTGAACTACTAAAATAAAGTTATTTTGAAGTATGCAAATTTAACCTTTGTTTGAAGTAAGTAATTTATCATCAACCTGAGGAATTTGGACTGTGTGTATTGAGTTACTTACCGTAAGTAAGGATCGAGAGGTCGGTACGGAGGAAACGAAATCATTTGTGGAGGAGTCCTGCGACGATTGACTGTCATCGCAGGAAATGTCCGACTGGTTTGATTGACTATCACTGATTTCTAGCTTCATCGTCATCAGTTCAGATTCACTCAAGTCCAAGATTCAACACGAGATGCGATTTACGTAATTTGTCCGACAAACAACGCGTATTATCAATGCGATCTACAAGTTCAAACAAAGTTTTTAGTTCCGCGTAACTATCAAATGCTGCGAAGTTTCTTGTGACAGTTCACTAATGACAGCAACGGAATCAAAATAAGGCGCTTTGAATAGAAAAAGATTATCCAACGAGAACACAACAATGATGACTCATCATTGCAGATTGCACACAAACGATGACGTCGTCGTCGGTTTGGGGATGCCCTTCTCTCCTTAGAATTTGTTAAGCTCCGTAACGAAACGACATAAACGCCGACTATTATCATAAACAAAATTACTTTTTGGACGTATCGTCATACTTCAGCCTAAACGAAACTGAAGGGTGATCTCATCGTCTAAAAATAATGGATAGCGTGATAACCGACCAATAGCAAAACTTCGTTTCAATGACGTCACTAATATTTGGCTGAACAAGGTTGCCTGGTTGCCTGACTCAGCGGAGTACCACGAAAACTCACAACATATTCGCTATTATTGGTTTAAAAAAATTAGTTATCTGGCTCACTATATACAGATATAGCAGACAGCAAAAAGTTTAGTGATTATTTATCTAAAGATAATTTTCGTAATGTTTTCGAAGGGAAACTTCTTAGTAGGCGATTCGATAATTATATTGGAAGATATTAATTCAAGGACACAAGGACGCGTCACGCTTAGGCACATTGCGTTACATAAGAGAGAAAAAAGATAACTCCCTTTGTCTCCCTCTCACACTATCTCTCATATTCTTTATTTTCTAAGAAGTTCTAGTTCTATCACCTCTTTTATGTAAGAGGCAGACCATCGAATTTGTGCGCAAGATGATTAGTATGTCAAGGGCGGAAGTGAACATTCTCATCACTGTCCGGCATGGGATTCATCATCAAAATTCAAAAGTCATTTATTCAAACTAGGCTGAGAATCAGCACTTTTCGAACGTCAAAATTACATAAGACAGTCCCCCAAAACGGTGGGCGTTTTGGGGGACTGCCTTCACCACTTCCTAGTGCTTTAGCTGGGAAGAACAAGTGGCGCAACAAACTCCCCAGCATCATTTCAGCCGAAAGACGTCCATTGTTGGACATAGACCTCCGCTAAACATGGCATGGGATTAATGGAATAAAACCCATGCCATTAATTCCATTCCATTAATTTTATTTGGGTTGGCCAAGTACGTCTTTTGGTCAGTGGACCAAAAGACGTACCTACTTGGCCAACCCAAATAAAATTAAGAGGGCAGGTGGATGATGAGAAAGAAGTCTGAGTAACACCTAGGTTGACCCTTTGGCTAACCATAATAAAATTAAAAATCAAGCACTGTTCCTCAAAGCACGGTGTGCATATTTACCCAGCATCCCAATTGCGTAACACAGTCTCAATCACAATCCGTAGGATTTTGAAGTATATTCTTAATCCATCGCTTCGCTTCATATATTTTTGAATAATTCGACGCAAGACCTTAAAAAAACTTTAAACTCTAAAAGTACGTTTTCTATGAACCAACGCATAATACAGGCGGGGGCCGCAACGTACTTTTTTTGTACTTATAATGCGTTGCGCTGCGGCCATTTGTCGCTGTAATGTAGTCTTTGTTAATTTACATACGTTGCA
Organism: Agrochola lota; assembly: GCA_947364205.1. Taxonomy (NCBI): domain Eukaryota; kingdom Metazoa; phylum Arthropoda; class Insecta; order Lepidoptera; family Noctuidae; genus Agrochola; species Agrochola lota. The sequence continues at coordinate 8,106,620 of OX376235.1, read as the reverse complement.
ATGTTCTCTTCATTGTGAGCTATTGACAGATATTGTATGGCAAATCTGTCAAAAACTCACTTTATTTATTTTCGGCCCCTAAGTGGAAAATTTTTAGTCTTATAACCTGTTTCGTTTCTTCTTTAGTTCTTACTAAACTAGAGTTGAAACAAAAGCGATAGAGGTTACAAGACTACTACTACTACTAGAAGACTAAACTACAAATGAAACTAGTTTTTAATTAGTTTTTTAGTCTTTTCTGAAATGAGTACATCCCTTCAACCATCATCACTGATGTCATTTGTCAACATGTGTCAAACTGTCAGTGTCACCGTCTGTGCCTGTAGCTCAGTAGTCAGTACTTCATTTATTTGCTCTGATTTTGAGCCTACTCATTTTATATATGTCCTCTTCCAACTCCAAGAGTTTTATATAGTCTCTCTTTGTTTTCCAATATCAAACGCCAAGTTGCCCTTGTCAACGTCAATTATGTACCCTAGTTATTATAGTACAGCCATCTGCACTGCGAAAGTGCGAATATTTTTATGTTTTTATTCCCAGCTCGAGTAAGATTTAGTGAATACATAGGTGAAACATAAAGTACCACTGCCGTATATAGTACGTTAGTTTATGACTAGTTGCTAGGTAATTATCTAAAGGTGTTGGTAAAGTTTTATAATTGTTATACCTCCACTTAACCTAAATCCTCGTCAATGTTTATGTTCTCTTTTTTGTGAACAGAAGAATGTCTGGGAAGAAATGTAAGCACTGCGGGTCCTCGGACATCGAGGTGGACCCGGCCCGCGGTGATGCAGTGTGTACGAACTGCGGGTCGGTGTTGGAAGACAATATTATTGTTGCTGAAATCGAGTTCCAAGAGAACGCCCATGGCGGTGCTTCTACTATCGGACAGTTCGTATCTGCTGAGTCTAAAGGAGGAGCTACAGGTTTTGGACGAGGTAAATAAGTTCTTGAAATAGAAAGCAACTATACTTATTGCTAGTTTATTATTACCACTTTAGTTAATACCTATGTTGTTGAGTATAATTTAATAGTCTAACAGTAATAAGTATACACTTATTTTGCAAAGAACAATGAGAGTGGATTAAATTCTTCTTATAAAAGTCAGCAGCCTGTCTTCTACCAAGATTTCTGGTACTACATCCCAGTCCCATCCCATATATTGGTTTTCTGACAAGATTCCTATGAAAACTCTTTTTAAATACACAACTTTTCCTCTTGTACTTAAATGAATTATGGTTTTGTATAAAATCTTAATTTACATTATTCAGGAACCAACATCAATTAACCCACCATACTTTCCTCTCCACAGCCTTCAACGCTGGTATTGGCCAGGAATCCAGGGAGGTGACACTAAGAAAGGCCCGTGAAGGCATCACAGCTCTCTGTCAACAGCTACGTCTCAACCAGCAGTGCATAGACATCGCCTGTAACTTCTACAAGATGGCGCTGTCTCGCCATTTGACTATTGGAAGACCCTCCAGTCACACACAGGCAGCTTGCGTGTATATGACATGCAGGACTGAAGGCACAGCCCGTATCCTTTTTTGATAATCTTTATTTTATTTATCAAGCAACAGGGTGATGGGATTTTAACTGATGTCAAATAAAACATATAAACTGGTTTACCGAGCAGTGAAAGCCCAGTGGTGTGACCGTTGGACTGCCAAGTCATAGGTCTTGAGTTCAAACCCAAGGCACAAATCTCTGACTTTTTGGGTTCACGTGCATATTGTATAATTATCATTTGCTTCAATAAGTGAAGGAAAACCTTGTGAGGAAACCGACATGCCTGAAAGATATTTCTCGATGGCATGTGAAATCAAGTCGCGAGGCTTATGGGCGGCATACAAATTTTGACGCCAGGTTATTTACTAACCACACGAAAAATAACTACGCTCGCTCTTGCATCTTATATTCCTCTAATTCTCGTACTCGTATGAACGTTCAAAAGAAACCTAACTGAGAATTAAAAAAAAAAAAACGGTGGGTTAGGAATGACTTACAAAGTAAAGAAAAAGTATTCAGTGATCTCCGTGGTTGATGGGTCTTTTACGAATTTTACCCGAATGAGCAAAACAGACTGAGAAACTGTTACAAAAAATTTAACCTACCCATAATATCGAAACAAGATCATTATGCATCCTGTTTTTTTTAAATTTATTTTTATATTCTTGGTGAGCAGTATCCCTTAGATATTCATAGAGCACTCGTTCGTTACACCACATTACGGACATTTCTGCGCATCAAATGTTGTCGAGTGGAGGCGTTAATCTCCACTCGATAACTTACAACTGCATGTTGCACGGAAACAAAAAAAACCGGCCAAGTGCGTGTCGGAACACGCACAAAAGGGTTCCGTAGTTGGGATGAATTTATCGCAAGAACAAACTTAACTTTGTAGTTGAAAAACATGTAATTCCCATACATTCCGTATGGGAGAACATGTTTTTGCAACCGCAAATTTAAGTTGGTCGATTGATTATTACTCGTAAAGCCTACTTAGCTGTGATAGTTTTCCTTTTAATTTCGTTATAATGTACCTATATTACTGCCGTGAAATTTTTCACATATCCAAAACTTGGATATGAGAAAAATTACAATTTAAAGCTTAATATCCTCCTGGGACCAGGATCCCTAAATTCAAAAATGGTTTCCACAAACTCACAATATTTTTGAACGACCTTACCAACGATAAAAAAAACCCACTACGTGTAGGGGAGGTAAAAAATAATGTTTTTCTTGATTTTATTTTACCACTTTGTCGGCATTATTAATGTGTATACCCATGCCAAATTACATTTTTCTAGTACTTACCGTCTCTGAGCTAAGCCGCGGTCAGACAGACAGACGGACATGGTCAAAACTATAAGTGTTCCTTGTTTACTACGGAACCCTAAAAAAGCCGCGTGTCATATTGTGCGCGTGCAACGTTGCCGAACATGTTGAGCGTCACGTGTTGCGCGTCAATTGTTGCCTAGTGGATACGAGGCTTGAAGTTTCGAGCTCGCCTCACTAACTCTTGCATCCCACATTTTTGCTTTTCGATATGATACTGTGCAGATGAAAATGCATTTCACTGAAAAATGTTTCGCGCCCCGGGCTCCTAACACTCTTAGTCCGTCACAGCTCCAATCGCACTCTATTTATCTCGAAACTCTGCCACACTCTCAAGTCTCATCTATCTGTAATTAGTTAGCTTTATGTATCTTTACTTTTCTGAACTAAGCACAGATCTGTTGATTGACGTCAGTGACGCGGTTCCAATCTGCTGCTATCAAGTCGGCCGCACATACTTCAAGCTGTCGAGAGCATTGTGCATCAACATACCACCTACTGGTAAGTACCCTAGTTTTTAACTTATACCTAGGCACAGTTCGGATAAAAACGAAGAACTGCTGCGCAGTCACATACAAGAAGTGTGAAATAATTGATACATTACTGAATAAAAACAGTAATTATAAACGCGTAATACGAGTGCTTGGATGGATTTTACGACTGAGCAATATTCGTAAGCAAAAACGCACACTAAACTCAAACAATAACTTAGCCGACCGTGGTAACAAAAAAGTGGTTATGTGTTTATCACCACAAGAAATTATGGGAGCAACAGAATTGGTCATCAAAAACGTTCAAAATGAAAACTATGGCGAAGAAATTGAATGTTTAAAGAAAAAACGACCAATATCAAGTAGAAGTAGAGAGCATTGGCCGATTTGAAGAAATAACAATATGCTTCAAGTCCTTGTTATCTGAAATGAGCTTATGTAGCATACAATATAATTCTTGAAGTGCCTTCAGTCTGCTATTCTGCTTGTATCGAGTTACGATGTCTTCCTGCAACTCATCAGCCATCACATGTACAACAGGGTTAAAAAAGAAGTTGTACAAAATTGGAATTTGATGGTACAAAATTTGAGTGCTACGGATTCTTACTTGGGATTCTGCTTACTGAAGCTTTCAAGATTGCATATATAAATAAAAAACCGGCCAAGTGCGAGTTGGACTCGCACACGAAGGGTTCCATACCACCGTACAATATTTAGCAAATATGTCGTATTAAAAAAAAAACTACTTCCTAGATCTCGTTCAAACCAATTTTCGGTGGAAGTTTACATGGTAATGTACATCATATATTTTGTTTTAACATTCTCTTATTTTCGAAGTTACAGGGGGGGGACACATTTTACCACTTTGGAAGTGTCTCTCGCGCAAACTATTCAGTTTAGAAAAAATGATATTAGAAACCTCCATACCATTTTTGAAGACCTATCTATAGATACCCCACACGCATGGGTTTGATGAAAAAAAAAAAATGAGTTTCAGTTCTAAGTATGGAAAACTCCCAAAATGTATTGTTTTCTTTCTATTTTTGTGTGAAAAACTTAATGCGGTTCACAGAATACATCTACTTACCAAGTTTCAACAGTATAGTTCTTATAGTTTCGGAAAAAAGTGGCTGTGACATACGGACGGACAGACATGACGAATCTATAAGGGTTTCGTTTTTTGCCATTAGGCTACGGAACCCTAAAAACAGAATTTGTGTAGTAATTCAAAGGTAGAGCTGCGATTACAACGTCACGGAATATTACACCAAGAATGTTCAATTGTTCATGTTTCCCAAGAATGAGCAGCAATTCTTTTGTGGCTACGACATAAATATCCAATACGCGCCCGTCTGGACTCTGGACCCGCCTTATGAGAGAACTTTGCTTGTGAGAATTTTCAACCTTGCAGAATTTGCAAATGAATAAAAGTGCCGCGCGCCCTCCTGGAGGGCCTCCTCTAGTCGCATCTGGGATGCTGAAACCCTAGTGGAGGGCTCATTTTAAATATAGATTTTTCTTAGCAAATACAGCATTATAAAATGTGAAAATAACATGACAGTAAACCAGATTTATGTTTTTGAAGTTTAACCAGTTTTAATTTCAATAAAATTTGGGGGCCATGCGGCGTTCAATTTGAGGGTATTTTAGGGGTGGAAACCCATTTTCACGGTTACAAATATTCACTAAAAATATTCTAACAATAAAAGCTTTTCGGCGTTCTGTATTTTGTAAAAGTGAACACTTTGGTGCGACTTCGATCGTCACACCTGCTTCTTTCAGGAGTTTCTAATGCTAGACTTGTTGGAATAAATATAATACTTTTCAATCTGCCTACCAAGTGAAAGAATTTTAAACAATATTGTGATATTCATTGCATCATCATCATAACTAGGACAAATGAGGTATCACATGAAAGAGCTTTATTTGCACAATTGCTAAGCGAAATTCTGAAATAAATTTAATTGGTGCAGGAACCTCCCTCCGTATTTATGTAAATATTCCAGAAATTTAAACGATGTCTCAAACTAGCACAGTTTTAGAAAAATCTGCAAAATCTCTTTTAGAAAAAAATTGTAAAGAAGTATTTTTCCTACCAGTGTACGCAACTCTCGAGTGCGACTCACTCTTTGCCAGTTTTTTTAAATCATAAGAGAAGATTAATAAAATTTTATTTTAAGATTTTATTAAATTTAAATAATAACGATCTATGCCGTTAATTTAAATAAATCAAAAGTTAAAATTATAACTACATCAATCAATCTGCCTAGCCTCTCCCCAACTATGTTGGGGTCGGCTTCCAGTCTAACCGGATGCAGCTGAATACCAGTATTTTACATGGAGCGACTGCCTATCTGACCTCCACAACCCAGTAACTGGGCAATACGATACCCCTTGGTAAGACTGGTGTCATACTTTCGGGCTTCTGACGACTCGTAACGACTGTCAAAGATCCACGAATGACAGCCGGGACCAACGGCTTAACGTGCTTTCCGAGGCACGGAGGATTCTCGGTATGTAAAGATGGTCACCCATCCACTGACCAACCCCGGCAAGCGTAGCTTAACCTGATGGATCGACCAGTGCGGCTGTTGCCACTTAGCCACGAGCTCCTCTATAAAATTATAACTACATAATATCACAAATTGAACACCCGTCTCGGGATCAGAACGAGCGATTATACTTTTTCTTTACATTTGTTATTTCATGTCGACCTCACTATACTTAGTACACACATGAATACAGGTGTAATTTTGCTTCAATTGCGGACACCTATATTTTATCCCTTCATCCTATAGATCCAGCGAAAAACTAAAAATTCTAGGAATGAACCATTACTTTTTTATGTTTAGTTTTGAAGTTATTTGAAAACTCGAGAAAACTCCATAGACACCATAGAAATACATTATTTCGTCTCAAATATATGATTTTGCAATTATTATATGTATAGATGAGGTCTTAAAAAGGACTGTTATATTTACTAAATCAGTGAATTTTTTTATGTGAAACTTCTCTATAGACGGGGGGTATTAGGATTTTTCTGTCACGAAAAAGCGTTACGGCCGCGTGGACGATATATCGCGAGTTGAGAGGCGGCAGCGGCGGAGGGAAAGAATAGATTGGAATCTCAAGTTTTTATATTGAACCGATTTGAAAAATTCTTTCACTGTTGGGAAGCTACACTATCCCCGGGTGACATAGACTATATTACTTTGATTTTTTAAAATTGGGTTCCTTACTAAAACTCCAATAATGTAACCCAAGGTGTAAAAAAATTACCTTAAATATTCTTTACATCGCGTGCGCTGCGAAAACTATTGATGATAGAATAAAATAATGTACTACGACTTTGCAGAACTCATCATTATTTACAAAAAGTGTCGCGACAGCATATGTCTAACTATTATAGTTATGCCACAATACGTGTTCTTTTATTTAAAAAATTTGATCGAAATGCCGTCGCTAGAAAAGGCTCTTTATTTGTATCTTGGTTTAAATCCTTATCAAAATAAATTACTTCATATTCAAGACTGCTTCGATACCTTTATATAACTTGTTGAATTATTCAATTCGGACATTCCGTTCGAAAGAAATCACGTGTATAAAAATGTAAGTATTAGAAAAAAAACAAAATTTGCAAAAACCTGCGAAAAAAAAAAATACTTGAAGATTTACAGGCAGGGTTTCAAATTGGACAAGTACATTAACAATCTGCCCGTAAAACTTCAAGTTAAAATTTTGTTGCGATTCGTTTTGCCACTTGTCCGTTGCGATTCGTTTTTCGACTTGTCCGTTGAAGTTTCACTTCTACTATGTGTCGCAGCCCACATTTCGATTTTTTATCTTTAATAATCGTAAATAAAAGGAAAAATCAAGTTTTTTCAAAAATCAAAAATATTTTTTATATGGTTAGTCTCATTGTATCCGCATTTTGTTTTAACATGAACAGTTTTATATTATAATATGCTATATATATTTATGTTTTAACCGGCCAAGTGCGTGTCGGACCACGCACAATGAAGGGTTCCGTAGTTGGGATGAATTTATCCCAAGAACAAACTTAACATTGTAGTTGAAAAACATGTTCTCCCGTACGGAATGTACGGGAGATCATGTTTTTCAAACCGCAAATTTAAGTTCGTCGATTATTACTCGTTAACCTGTAGAGCCTACTTAGCTCTCATAGTTTTCCTTTAATTTCGTTATATATACTACTGCTGTGAATTTTTTCACAAGTCCAAGTACAACCATTCTATATAAAAATAAATATTCTATTGACTGCCAATTTACTATCTTTCTTGATGTAAAATTAAATGTAATGTTTTTTTTTTGGTGTATTTAATTAAGTATTTTAAGTTAAATTCCTGAGAGTTGAAAAGTAGAATAGGAAAAATATATTAATGGGTATTTTATATTCTTTTTAATTCGCCAAGGAGTTTCTAATTAACTACAATATCTTTTGATCCGCGCGTGGCACGTCTGGTAGCTTTTATATGTTGCACATTATCCTCGATGTTTTAATCATGTTTTGTGTAATTTCTTCGATGAAGGACATCATGTGATATTTGGAAAGGGTCCGCCCTCGTCAAGCGCATTGCTAAAACAAAATATGATATCTGGAGAAGCGGGGGTGAGGTGTCATGGAGCCGTTAAAGACCCATGGCGCTGCATTGCCTCCGCAGGATCTGACCCATTCTGCGGGGGGATGTCCTTCCGGGCCTCGACCGGGGGGTCTTAATGTTATGGGGCATGAGGGCGCCAACCCCCATGTTGGTCAGCGAGTGGCAGACTATCATTCTACTGAGAACGAAAATAGTAGCGCAGCAATGCGTGCTACGTATACGACGAATATACAGTTGAAGTGGACTCGTCTTAAGGTCTTAAAAATATTGGAATCAAATGCTCGGTTGCAAGGCCCGAAAATCCGACCAATAGATTTGGATGTTACTCAGCGAATCGAAATTGTCATGAACGCCTTTTATCCGAAAGTTATTCCTGATATTATCAGGAATAGCTTAAAAAATATTCAAAATACACTGACTGACTGAAAATTCATAAGCAAATGTGAAAAGAAGTACAAGGATTGTCACAGAAAGCAGTCAGTTTTTATAAAGAAAAACAATATTTGGCTTTCGACTCTTTGATCTCGGAGTGCTGTTAAAAGAATCTGTCGTTAGCTCTGATGATAAGATATTATTTTACCATCTGAATAAGTTTTAATATCTTCGATGTCGAAGAGAAAAGAAAGTGAAACGGCAATTTTATTTAATAATACATTTTTCCATTTGAATAAAATAATTAGGTTTATGCGATTTGACAACCCTATTTCCATAGAAATTCTATGGAAACTTTAGAAATTTAATATTTCCGAAGTCCCGCTGTTAACGTCTTTTTTTTTTTGTGTTGTTTATAACTGTATTATGCATGCTTAGTATTAAAATCAAATACGGAATCGATAGGAATACGGAGAAAACCGCAATTTTGTGAAAATAGAAAAAAAACGATTTCTCTTTGTACATCGTAGATGCAATGCCTAAACTTTGTATGGAGTTAGATATTGTACTTTTACTGTAATAAAACAATGATCTATGTAAATCATATCATTATTTTAAAATGTACAAATTAAAACAGTTTTTTGCTGACGTCAGCATAAGTTTAAATAACCTTAAAACTAAACATAATAAAGTCATGGTTCCTTCCCAGAAGTTAGTTCTTCGCTGGATCTATAGGATGAAGGGATACAATATAGATGTCCGCAATTGAAGCAAAATTACAGTGTGCCCCGCATTTTAGGTATGAAGCTACAAATAAGTACGCGGCAGGGTCAATTTTTCGGATTCACTGTGCGTAACGTAGTCAGAAGATATGAGTTACGCGATAGAAAGAGAGGCGGAACTTCTAGGTGAATATAACTGTAGGTAATTGTGTGACTGACACTGGCATGGCCACCATCAGGAATTTTAATTTTGATAAAACAAAAAAAATCGTCGCTCATTAGTCGAAATTTAAATACTATATAAAAATACTCTCAGCGATGACCCCTTGTAAACACAATTTTACTACGTTTTATGGTGCGTTATAATATTGTTTCAAATTGAATGCCAAGAACCTTCCTTGAGGGTTCACTTTAGAGTAAACGTAATGCTGGTGGAGTCCTGGAGGGTCCACTAGCAATAGGGCATAATAATTTTATATGAGGTCTATGAAATGTGGATGGAATCAAAATTATTATTTCATATGAATCAAAATATTTATATATTTTGCATACATTCTTTTTACGACTGATGAGGTTGGGGTCCTAGACGTGACACCTTGTATAATGGTATTTACTATGTAATGATTAGTAGGTGAAGGAAAAACAAACAACATTTTAATTATTAAGTAATAACTATATATATTGCAATGAATTTGTATCATGATAGGTCTAAAACCTACTGATTTATAGAGAGCTATTACGACACCCATATCACAATCTTAAGGTACGTATCTTAATTGCTATTCAAGTTCAACAATATACACAAGAACTTCAAAGTTTTCCAACGTAACAATTTTAACATTTGGGAATGGTTAAGTACCTATAATAAAATTTTGATTTAGATTCTTGATCAAATATTATTGAGTTTCTAAATGTTCCGATCTTACTATACGGAATAATTGTTAAAAGGGCGAGATCTAGTCAACTGTCAGTCCTCATTAGTGGTAGTGTTGGCCATTGAAGTGTTGACTGTAGGTCCGTAATAGATAAGTTCTGGGATCTGTCCTCCCTGCACTCCTGTACCATTAGTACTCTCAGAAGAACAATGGAACTGGAAAGTCACTGTTCCCATATACACTTCACTTAAGCCTTCTTGTCCAAAATAACTTAATTCACTCCCATCTAGTATCGCCGAAGCAGTGTAGAAGCACTCTGGCTCAATTTGTATCGGATTTTCAAAGTAAACATGGAAAGTATTACTTGATCCATCTGAGAAGAATTTTGTGTTGTTCTCTGCCAGGACTCTGCCCAAGCGTTTCAGTTCAATCTTAACATTATAATCAGCTGCCCCATTTGAGGATCCATAAAGTCCGAAACCGACGACAAATATTCTCTTGTCCACACAGAACTGTATGGAGTCACATCTGCCGCGGTACCTCCACTGATTGCTCCTGTAGGCACATGACTGGAATCTGTGACAAATCTGTAATGCAAAGAAAAGTTTGATTTAGTAAGACATTCCATTTTCTATCAACAAAATGTAATCTGATTCAGCATCAAGGATGTAATTACCTGAGCTTTCAGTCCTGCTCTCGTTTTTATCGGGTACGATAATTGTGGTTTGCTTGATGCAGTAAAGTGTAAAAATATATCAATCGTCTCTTGTGGAGTTAAAATGCCAATCTGAGCTGCACTGTTAGCAAACTCCTCTAATGACATGGTGGGAAACCTTATCAAGTATATGGCCCCTCCCAACATGACTCTTTTATTTGTTGGTGTAGGGTCTATATCTCTTCGCACACATTCAGCATGTGCCCACGCTAAAGCTGCCTCAAACAAGTTGATCTCCTTGCAATTGAGTGTTTCCCTCGCTAATACTGATTCTAATGTTGACACATCAATATCAACAAAGCCTTCTGACGTCAGGGCCATCTCTGCCTAAAATAAAACAATATTTGTTATAAAAGGTGAAGGATCATTGAAACTGCAATACAATTTGTACAATACTTTATTCAGATCTATATCTTTTTATTACATTATAAATATTACAAAATTGCTATTTAAAGAATTACATGCATTACACAACATTCATACTGTATGGAAAACGAACCATTGCATACTAATTCAAGCAAACTGTATTGCAGTTAATCTATATCTTGTATTATATGAACATGACTAGAGATACACTGGGAGCTTATTGGAATGTAAAGTAATAGAATCTATTTACATAATATAAAGTATAATATGTATAGCATTTCACCCTTAAACCTAAATCACAACCTAAAATTGAGTATACAAATGCATTTTTGTGGCACAAAAAATATTTTTATGTTAATTTTGATAGTTTGTGTCAATAATTTTAAGAGGTCTGACAAAAACTTTCACAACAAAATCTTTAGATAGTTGCCAATTAATAAAATAACTTATTGGTCAGAAGATCAGTCAGTAATGGGTAGAATAGAATTACAATTCTATAATAAAATTATTAATTGTAGATACCATGGATATTTTCCATGCTTTCTGGACTAGAATAATTTCGACTGGACGTTTCTGATAGTTCCATCAAAAGACTGCTGTAGGACGATGATTGTTCAAGACACATTGTGGTGAGATTCTCAGTAGATTCACATACCTGAGCATCTATCACTTCCCAGCATCTCTGCATCAGTTCCGGTTCCTCAAAGAGACGGGACTGGCTGAGAAGCAGGCATGCATTCTTTGCTGTTAGACTTGTTTCCAAATAATTGACACAGGCTTTGGCCAAATGTGGAACAATGTATTTTTTGGCAACATAAAGAGTTGATAATACTGTATCTGCTTCTAGTTGAATTTCATCACAGTAAATGTACCTTAAACAATAAAAATACATAAATACCTAAAATACATGCTGATCATCAAGCTTTAAAAGTCAAAAGTACAAAACTCACTTGAGAAGTGTAAGGAAAGCAGATGGTTCGACATCGGGAACTTCGATCTCCTGCTTGCATTCAGCGAGCCCTCCGTAGAACATAGCATAGAACACAGAGCTGGCAGTAGCTAATACGTATTTGTGAGCGGGTATTATCTGTGAGTGGCCTGGAACATAAATAAAGTCACATGTTAATATTGTTATAATCATGAGCATACATTGTTTTGGGGAAGTTAAAACTGATTACAATAAATAACAAAACAATTATCAAGCATGATAATGATTTAAAAACAATTTTCCTAAATAGGTATTTAAATTTATCACTAAAATAAACAGGTTATGGAAAAATTATGATCTTATGAAAACAACATTCGATTTATAAATAGACATACCGGTTCCTCCAACAATGAATGTGATGTCCGACATGAGTTGGTTATTGAACATAGCTGCATTTCTCTCCCGTACCGTGGGTTTAGTGGCTTGCCAATTAGGGTCTAAAGTGGCGGTGCCCGGCGGCGGGGCCGGGGAGGTCGTGGGGGAAGGCGTAGCGCTTGCGGACCCGCACGGAGACGGCGGCCCACTGTAGCACTGAGAAACCTGCGTACCCGTCTCACGCTGCGACACCGTGTGCGGCGGAGACAGCGACAGACCACCACCATTGTTGATATTCTCAGCTGGAAACACATAAAAACCATCCCGTAAATTAATAATATCGACAAGCTATAAATAAATACCAACAGAATTCAGGTTGCGAGCTAAATTAAATCTTGCGAACCATGACACAGAACTACATTCGTCAAACCAAACAACCGTAATTAACCTATTTGTTGACCTCTACAACCATTTAAAACACTTATTTAAATTGACACATGAATAAATCAATATTTACAATGCTTCATAAGCTCACCATTCATCCAAGCGTTTGTTTGCGCTACAGACATGCTAGGGATACCGTCTTGTAACCTTTTCGGAGGTTTTGAAACGATTCTAGAACACAAATTCGACATAGTGATTATGTGACCTCACAATATTTTAAAATTATATCGCAAACATTTGGGCCGCGAGCTTGTCCTAAGCACTGACGTCAGCCATTTTGTTTGGTGGCAGGCGGAAAAGACAGTGCTGCCATATCGCAGACATGGAAAACGTACGAAAAGTTAAATATTGTACCGGAAAAAATGTTTGATTTTTACTGTCATATTCGTGGTCGTATTTTTTTAAGTGAAAACTTCTGTAGGCGTGTTGAGCGATTTTTGGTAATGGATAAACTTATGTTCGCGGCACCGCTCGCCTTAGTGCATTAAATATAGATGGCGCTAATACCAGTTTTAAGTTTTCACTTCTGTTGGCAGTCCCCATGTCTGATTAGGTTTTTTTATACTGAGTATTGATGTGAAACATTTATAGGCGTGCCTTGGGGGTAATTTCGACTCGTATGTATGGCGTGACTGCAAACGGCATGAAGTACTCTTATGCGGGCTTTTCGCCATGTTTCACATCTGCCGGGCGTCCCATGACGGCCACATTTTTAATTTTTCATAATCGCACATAAAACAAAACCTATAGGGTACTTCCCGTTGACCTCGAATCATGTTTAGCAAGAAGCAAGGTCTCACAGCACAAGTAAAGGAAAACGTCCAAAAATCGTCCGAAAATCGTTAATTAACCAACCACTTTTTTTTGCGATTTAACCTTACCTTTGCAGTTGGACAATTTACCGTGACGTATATCCATGTATAGGTGTATAAATGTTTTTCCACTACAATGTTAAATTCATTTTTGGGATAAATTCATCCTAACTACGGTACTTAATCCTTCATTGTGCGTGGCCCAAGCCCAACACGCACTTGGAATTTTCTTGCAGTGAATAAACAGAAGCTGTCAATGATGGTGATGCTATTAAAATTCATGAGACAAATTAGCATTTCCCCTTTTGAACGAAATAAATTGGTTGACTACACTATCTTATCTGTTAATAAAACATACAGATGGTTGGTTTTCTTCTGGTAGGGCAACACTGGCACTTAACCGAGGTCGCCGCGCATGCCAGAGAACGGCCAGTGACATTTCTTACGTTCGGAAACAAAGTGTTTATTTTACAAAAATTTCGTGTTTACAACACAAGGATAACGTTCAATGGCATGTCTTATTTTCATTTATTTACAGCGAAAATTTATCTACCTTGAGGTAACTGTCGTTGTCGTGGCCGGTAGCCTCGCTGAGGCTCTTGACAATTTAACTCGGCGAAGCGCCCATCTTCGTCTATCAGACTTTCAAAGAAATCCACGCTGCTGTTCATCGATGATCGCACGTGTAAATGACACGCATACCCAATAAAACTGAAATCAAAGAAAACAGGACATGAGTATGATGAATATCGTTATAAAATTAAAGCTGTGGTTCAACATGGTATGGGAGAAAAAGAAGTGGTTCGCCGACCCCATTGGGGTCAGGGCTTCTTTATTATTATTGGGTAAGGGATACCACTAGGGTTACTCTTTGAGGAGGGGAATATTAAAGAGGCATTTATAACGCGGTTTTTTAAGTCCGCGAAATTCAAATTTTCTTATAAACGTAAGAAAATTTGAATTTTGCGGACTGCGGATCCACCCTAAAGGCAGACGTTACGAACTGACGATTAAACACAAAATATAATACCTAATAATGATTATGATGAACAACATATTTTGCTGTCTACTTGCCTTTTGTATTAAGTATTTTCAAGTCAACTTACTAAATAAACAAGTTCATAAATAATGCTGTACGTAGTTTCGACGTATTTTAAATAAAATCGGAATACATTTTGTAGTCTGTGAACCTTTGGAATGTCAAAGGTTTACTGTCACGTATACACTCATCGCCAAAAGCGATAGTAAGGTAATATTTTTGTAGCAAATAATGATGTATTCAATCTAAATGCAAATCCATTAGTAATTTGATATACCTAGCAATAATAATCTTAAGGTAATTAATTTTAAAATTGAATTTCTCAGTTTATTATGATACGGACTAAACACAATGGTGCTTGGTGCAGGTAAGTATTATTTTTTAGCACAAACAGTAATAATTAACTTGTCAATTTTGTATGGGTAAGTACACATTGGGAACATGGGAATATTATTTGTGTGTATTTTTTATTTATAATTAAGACAATAGAGAGAGACGGTCGTGGGCACTAGGTTTCTTATCTTTTTTTTGTAGATAGGCAATCAGGGATGTATTAAAATTCTTCTTGTGTCATACATAACTTACATTATATGGGTGGTGATTTAAGCGCGAAACATTGCAATCCGCCAAAAACTGTTATTTAAATAAAGTAAGGTACGGGATACAAAAAAAAAATGCAACATTTTGAGATGACACAATCTAATAGACTTTAAATCTCATGTTATGCTGCTGTGATTGGATGATTTAAATAATAACTGCCAATAAAATCATGAATTGTGTTTTTGACAGTTATAAGCTAATATTGTTGGCTTAAGTGGAGAACTAAATACTTAACAAAAAATTCTTGTTTGGAGAAAATTGCGATTTATATGCGGCATGATTTGGGTATTACGAAAATGGTGAAAAGTCAATTTGACCAAAATCGCAGTTATTTAGTTCTCCATTTACGCCGACGATATTATCTATAATAATATTACTAAATATATATACTAATATTATAAAAAAGGTAAAATTCATCCTATTTCAAAAATTATGTTACTGATGAAACATGATACACATCACACATGAAAGCTACGCTATTGGAGAGTGCCATAGCATACAGTTAAAAAACGCGAACGGAGTCGCGAGCAGAAGCTAAATGTTTATTTAAGAAGACTTTAAAAAAAAAATGGGTTTCTCTCTATGAAAAATTTAAATATTCTAGTGATAGTTTAACCAGATGTTGCGAAACATCATTTTGCACTTAAACTTTCGCTTATCGTTATAAATTCTAGTTATAAATCTAATCAAAGACTTATTAAAGATGATGCCATACCATATAATGTCGTCATGATACGATTGTTGCATAAAAGTATGGCGCAGACTACACCATTTTATGATATGACATATTTTTGCAACTATACAGTTAAACACAGGGACACAGGTCAATAATATTAACATGAAAACGTAAATAATATTAACATATTATTAAAATAAGTATCCATTTCTATTGTTACCACGAAAATAACGGTACTTATGTGTCGTCTTGCGAAAGTTGTAGAATTTCCCGTGGTAAATCTTTGTGAGGCCATTACTGAGATGTTTGCATGACAGGCAGGACCGACTGTGACTACCCTAACGATGATCGATGGATAAAGTCGGGTCAGGTACTGTACAGTCTCCACTTTTTAAAGCGAAAGCGTCAGGGTAGTCCACAGAAATCAAATTTTCTTACGTTTTTTGCAATTTGCAGGTTGCACTGAGTTGTATGTTGATCAAAATATGATTCGGGGCAGTATCAAATGTTTATTTATAGAATGATAATCATAAAAATCATCGATACAACTCTAAGTTTTTATTATCCTATTGAATGACTATTTCATGAAATTATGAATTATTTGCGGTCAATTCTAACTTACGGAGTTGTATTGCTGATTCTAATGATTATAATTCTGTAAAGCCATTTATGTTACGGTCGCGAATCATAGTTTAATCAACATACAATCCTGACACTAACCTGCAAATTGTAAAAAACGTAAGAAAATTTGAATTTTGCGGGCTACTTTAGCGCATCCCCCGGAACCATAGGAACAGTTGTAGGTACACTACTATGATTTATAAACTAGCATTTCCATTTGTTTATACACGGCGCTAATATCAGCACGCTTAGCATGACCACTATAGAAACGGGTTTTGTCGACGGAAGAATACACAAAATGACAGATAAACAATCAGAATCTGTCATTTTGTCTATTCTTCCGTCGACAAAACCCGTGTCTATGGTTGTCATGCTACGAGTGCTTGTATGACAGTGCGATTTAAAATAATTTAGTGTAAACTAGCAACCCACCCCTACTTCGCACGGGAGCAAAACACTGAGTTTTCTGTGCTATATCGAAGTTAAATTATTTATTTATTATATTATTTATATATATATATATATATATATATATATATATATATTATATTAAAGTATTTATTAAATATTAAAGTTTGACTTTCGAAAAGTGCTGATTCTCAGCCTAGTTTGAATAAATGACTTTTGAATTTTAGAATTTTGAAAGTATTATTTATACATAAAAAAAATCCTGAATAATTTAGCAAAACGATGGTGAAAACCGCATTAAAATACATTGTGTAGTTTAGAAGATCTAAGCGGTCACACAGACAGAAACGAAAAACAACTTTGGTAATATAATTTCTAGAGTCAAACAATATTTGAATAATCTCTAGTCTAGATAAATAATTTAGTTAAACCGACTAGTGTAGTGAGCGAAATGAGTCGGAGCAAATACGGTCTTTATAAGAGTAGACTACAGTTTCTTACTATAGACTAATCAAGAAGGAAAAGGAGCAAGCTACAGAGATATTATAGCAGTTTTTTTTACATTTAAAACAAATATGATTCGTTTTCCTGTTAAAGTTATTACAGGCTAATCATTTATTTTGCAAGCCATAATCATTGGTCAGAAAACTTTTGACTTTCTCGAAAATGATTGCACAGTTTTTTCCGTTACAAAAATATTTCCACTATGCATTTACGACTGACCCGTGCCGTGCATTTAATGTCAATTCCGCTTTGAGAACCACCATAATATCAGTTTATAAAAATAAAGGTAAATAAGATGCTTCTGGCTGTTAATAACATTACATTATATATTTTATGGAAGTAAATGTTTTTTACCGTTTTATGGAAACAATATTGTAGTATCCAGAAGATTAAAATTCCAGTTACGATTATTTAATGATACGTGTGTCGTTAAATAAAAAATCTGTAGGTATCATAATCTTCTACATCCAGTAAGGTCAACGCAAAAGTTCAAAATGGCTTCACAAATGATGTATTAGTATTTTTGTAAGGTAGGTAACTACTTTATTTTGTTGTTTTTGACAAATTCTTTAATACATCGCCGTAGACGGCGAAGGCAATTTGACAAAAAAAAAAACATGTTCCCTTGACCGTCTTCACTTTTATTGTTCGCCAAAAATGTCGTGTATTGGATGTCATCCTTCTTTGAATACAATACAAACAGTTTGAAATATAGTTCACGATTTAGCAATTTAACTTAGACTACAATTTAACGATTTATCACGAGTTTATCACTAGTCACGAGTTGACTTGACGGTGACAGCTGTCAAAAGAAATTACAAGCCTTTTTTTCTCTCGTGAGAAAACGCTGTCATTGGCTGTACATAATTATGTCGACTTAAAATATGCGACATAGTTTTTTTTTGTTCTAGTTTCCTTTTATATTATGTGCGTTACGTAACGTGTTTATGTGCTTAAAATAGCATCTATGTCGTATGCCGGTGATATTAACTTGATTACAAAACTAGTTTAGCTCAAAAGCTGTAGGTACGTCCTGCGGATCTATTCTGTACAAATCTCACCTTGAAAATTAAGGTGAAGTGAGCTATCATTCCACCTGATTGACATTATTGTGAATAAAACGCCTGTTCTCGTTTTCGAATATGATCGAAGTGTCAAAATAGTTTTGTGTGAAAAAGAAATATATGCTTTTAGAGTAATATCTGTTCTTCCTGGCCAGTGGTCTTAATTTTTAGTGTGTGTAAGCTGCGCTTTACATCACAAGCAACTTAAAAAAAAAAAACATACACCTTACATGGGCACAAGAAACGTTAAAAGCCAGGTGCACGGTTCTAATTGGTCGTATCGAATGGAGAACAACCGGCAAGAAATTCCATAGCTGTATCATGCCATTTAACTAACACCCTAGCTTTTGGTGAATTCTCGGACATACGTTTCCGCGCATTTCGCCCAAGAATCCAAGAAGTCGGACATCCAGTCTTGCCAAGGGGTGTTGCTCCACTTAGTCTAGCGCTTTCATTTGCCGATTCTCTGTCACCAACTCTCCACTCAAGAAAACGTCTACCCCAACCCCAACGTGCAATGGTCATGGTTTCTACCATTAATATGGCCGGCCCATTGCCACTTCAACTTGTTATTCTGAGGACTACCTATGTCTACCTATGTCGAATACTCTGTTCTTCAATCCTATTCAATTGATTTTTGGCAGTATAAGTATACTGCCAAAAAAGTTGGTTTTGGTTGGTTGGGGTTTGGTTTTTTTCGCATACTTACTTCCGAATAAAAATCCAATTTTTCGCATACTGGGGCATTATTTATTCCATATAGCGAAATCACCATTCAACGGGAAAAATCATCTGTATTCCATCAAAGCCTGAAAAACTTCCAGAAGTTTTAAATATCTGTCTGAATTTAGAATTAGATACCTAGGTATGTGTAATATTATGGAGGTATGAATTATAATGAAACTGGACCTTTCACTTCTTCAATCAATATTTTAGATTTCCGAAGATTTCGGTTTCTACAATTTGTTTCCTTATTGATACTACTGGAACTATTCTTACTTTGAATCTAACCCAAGTTCTCATCGTTCGATACAAAGGCGGTTCTTTTAAACACTAGTGAACTGATAACATTTTCTCTTGTCTATGCTCGTCAAACTTGATGTAGAAGACGAATAAAATAACCAAGAATCGATTAATTCACTTTGTAAAGCTATGAAGGAATGCACTTATGTTAATTTTAGTCAATCATTATTTATTTATTCGGAGGCATCGCAGTGTGTATGAGGAAGGAGGCGTCAACTACGAGAAGCACATTATATCATAGATAAGAACAAGAACAAACCGGTAAACAAAGAACACGAGGTCGGCTTTGGTGAAGAGCCAGCGCAGGAGTACCTTCCCCAGCACCACTGGAAGCTTACTGGGTTCCCTGTAGCTCCTCCCCTTCATTTCATTCCTTCGGGAAACCGAAACCCTTGCAACATGTCCACAGGTTTGTCAACAAACTTGTCAAAGGGCACAACACTATGTTATTTATAATTAAAACACTGAATAAACACACGGGTTAACGAACTAATATTTCGTGAACGACAGCGGAACTGTTGTTGGTATTCTTTCCGTGAATCAATGCGCCCGCGCCACTGCGCTCGACCGACTGCGCCCGATCTTGCGGCTCGGCTCACGAACACAGGCGGCCCACTCTTGCGCAAGGCCACTGGGGACGCCTGCCTCTGCAGCCAAGTTGGACCGAGAAAGTATATGATGTCACAGTTTATCAATGCAGGGCATAATGCAGTTTCTGTTATCGATTTCGTCGAAACACACTGATTTAATTTCCAGTTATTTGGTTTCTTCATTAGCTTTGCAAGATTGCGTTAGTTTAATGAATCATTCGGGTTTATTATTAATCAAAACGTATTGCCGAGAGTATCGAATTATTAGGCAGTATCAAGTTCTATCTGCCGGTAGTGTCTGAGGCAGATAAATATCGATTAACGTTTTTCCGTGTCTTTGTTTGGACTCTGTTAACCGTCGTCCGTCACCATAACCGGAACCGTTATCGATGTTCGATGTCTTCTAATTGTTTGTGTTTTGATTCCCAAGTGATTGTTTATTTTTATTTTTTATCTGGCATCTGTCATGTTTTTACGGATTGTTTTGCTATAGTATTTCCAAACACTGCTCTTCTTTTGCTTGAACACTGGGGTGACACAGTGAACCGACAAATTGAGTAATACAATCAATCTATTCCAAATAAAATAAACCACGTAACTGAGGACTGTATGGGACTCTCAAAACAAACTAAGTTACCTACCGATTAATAATTTAGCCTCAACAATGTGAAATTCTGGAGGCTCAAGCACGCTAGTAGCGTAATTAGCTCCACGGTAAATAAAATACCATTGACGATAAATTTTTCGACTACCATGAATAACTTTTGAGAATTTTACTACTTTTCTGAGGAAAATATGTTGTGGTGACTTGTTCAGGGTGACGCCTGCGCCATCCACGCAATGATATCGTCGATAATCTGAATTCTTGCGTGATTTGTAACGTTTAGTTTTTTTTTTTTTTCTGTCTGAAATAAATAATGACAGTCATCTGCTCTGCCTAATTATTGGAGCAAAAATACTGTTGTTTTTACCTGTTACTCATCAATATTACAACTCCCTACATAAACATTATGTCAATCTTCGATCAATAGTGCATTATTGATCGAAGATGTCAATGGTAATTTTTAAGTAACCTCGTAACGAGTTTACGAGCTACTCTAGTGGAGAATATAATCTCTGTCCCGTAATAAATGTATGCATCTAACATTTGCACGCCACACTTGGCAGAATGTGATGATACCATTGACTAATCTTAAGACCTTAAAATAGTGTACCATATTTTGACAAATAAATGATTATGAATTTCAAATAAGGAATCTAACATCTATTGTGAAAAATGTAGACGCATACGCATCTGTGAGAAGCTTGGTTGACAGAGCAGACAAAGGTGTTAATTAAATTAGCCCTGAAAACTAACAAAAATAACACCTCATAATTTTTCTCCGCTGGAAGTAGAAGGGGACGTCTTTCTGCTGAAAAGATGATGAGGTTGATGATGGAAGCATTAGAAGGCCAGTCTCCCAGAAAAACACAACAGCTGCTAACTTATATAGCATAGGCAGTCTATAATTTTCCCTCTGCTGAGACACAGGCCTCCTCTCTTGAAGAGGGAGTGGGCTATAATTTACCACGCAGGCCCAGTGCGTCTTCGAATTTCTGGTTCTAGGACATGCCGGTTTCCTCACGATGTTTTCGTTCACCGTTTTGAGAGCAGTTGTGATTAAATTATTTACACACAGTAAAGCGCCTATCTGGGTTCGAACCGACGAACTACAATTCATAATTCGAGGCCGGTTCCAATGGGCCACCACTGCTCACTATCTGATATAATATTTTCGAATTTAAATCTAGTTCTTGCCATCTAAACAGCTTTTGACGTCAAATCGTATAAAAAACAGGTTTGGAGAACAAAGAAGTTTATCGTATATTCAAACGGAAGATTCATTGTAATAAGACTCTCAATGAGGAAATTAATTGTTTAACAAATTCATTATATCTACCAACTTAAAATGTCCGTATATTCAAATCACAACTGTCATTTATTGACAGTTGTATGAAATGGCTTCAAGTGTACAAATAGTCGACGGCTCGAACTCATTGGTGGGCGTGACTATTAGGCATGCTAATTAGTCTAATTATTTATTTATTTAGTTTTTATTTATGTAGTTTTTATTTATTTATATATTATTAATTTATTTAGTGAAACAGACGATGATTTATAACGAAAACGAGCGCGTAAAATTTCATGAACAGACCTCATATAGATATTATAAAAAAAAACTTCTGAGTGCATTAACTCAAAATAAAATTAATTGATCTATTGAATAAATTATCTATCCCTATACGGTTCCTGTTTTGCCATTTTTATACTAAACAAGTTATGTATTTATTTACGCCCAAGCACGAGTAAAAATTACTGTTGAAATAAGGAAGT
The DNA here is from genome assembly GCA_947364205.1 of Agrochola lota. Lineage (NCBI taxonomy): Eukaryota > Metazoa > Arthropoda > Insecta > Lepidoptera > Noctuidae > Agrochola > Agrochola lota. The sequence goes on along the minus strand of OX376235.1, from coordinate 8,084,161 downwards.
TTCGACGCTCATAACTTCCATACCAATATTTTTTTTTCCAATTCTGCTTCCATACAAGGCTAGATAATGACAAGACAAATTGATATAATTTTTAGTTTTGAACGTACACCGTCAAACAAACTAGTAATCACCATACTACGTTTGTATGGAAGAATTACCGACTAGCGTATCCTTACGCAAATTACAAGAATCAATTTGATAAATAATAAATTTTGCTGACTATACTTCATGCCTTTATAAATTTGCCCTTCTTATTTTCACGAAGTCATTTCGTCCAAGACCGAATTGATTTTAAAAGCGACCCGAGGTCAGATTGCCCTCCACCACTTGAGTGCCTACCTATGTGAATTTTATGTTTATTTAATTCACACCTCATATTCATACGACGAATGAGGTTAGCGCGGGTGGCATTAAGTCATCGGCATTCAAGATGCGTCTGCGCAGGCTGTAAGCAGACCATATACATGCTATTGCTGAGCGAGATCGCCTTTGTTTTCGTATCAAACACGTTTGCCTGTATCGCAGAGCCGTTATGTTGGATATTTAAACAGATTTAAATACCTCTGCGGTCTGCATTTAATTAGCATTTCAATCAACTTTTTAAGAAGGGCCTAAAATGAAAACTTACATTCACGAAGATTTATAACGAATTCTGTTACTGGAATGTAAGTCGTGTGTATACGTATATATTCTGGTAACGGCTGACATTTATAAAAAAACACTGCTCTATAAAGTAAACTATCATTATTTTCACTCCGATGTCAATGAGGTAATACCACAAGGTTTCGGTTACAGCCTGACTCACCGTCGACCACTTAAATTTACTATAAATATATTCTTGTTTTAAATTCATACATTTTGTAATCGGTAATCGATAAAAAGAATAACCACTTTTGTTCCGAGTGCCTTGTCATTGTAACCCACGTGCTGATCAAAAAGATTTCCAGCTCTGGGATACGCAAATGTAGAAAGGAAGAGCTAAACTAGTAAAATATGATAATAAATACCTGTATCATCTACATTTATGTGCTGCTTCTAAGTTGGTTATAATCATTCTAAATAATGAAAACATATATGAAAGAATCATTAAAAATTACATACCTATAATGTAGTTTAGATTCTTCTGGAGATCTGGATTACATAATGAACCCATAACGTTCCCACTGCTGGAACACTGGGCTCAACAACAAAGACCCAGTACGGTGTAGTGCATGTCGCATGTATTCGATGGTTCGGTTCTAGGACATGCCGGTTTCCTCACGATGTTTTCCTTTTGAGAGCGGGAGATCTGGATGTCAATGTCAACTTGAAGTTCCTAGCCCTACTCAACATGATACAAACAACCTTTGCTTATGGTGTCAATATCCTATTCTGAACGCAAACGATTCTCGTTACTCACGTGATTCCCATTATAAACAGTCCTATAATAAGGCTATAAATAAACAATAGGAAAACTTAAGATTACACCAGCAAATCATTGACGCGACACTCCGCGACAAAGGTCAACGGGATCTGCTACGAGAGTACAGTTTTCTGTCATTTTCCTAAGCTGAGCCTTCGACAATTTTCGGAAAAATCTCAATTAATTCCTCATTGTCTTTGCTAGTTTCCTGGTTTCCGTAATAGAATATCCATTCATGGTGTTCGTAGACACTACCTTGGAGCTGCATTCCCCTAATGTTATCCATTATTTATCCACGTTTGGTTCGCTACTCCAGACATTAGGGTCCCTATGTTTCATTGACAGTGAAGGTGTCATATCAATCAGCATTTCCTCTTCATCATTGCAGATAATGTCGACGTGAATTTGTTCTCAGTACTTACCAAAAACGTTCCGCATGAACTCTGTTATTCTTATCTTCGCTAAATCTAAAGACTAAGGAAATCATATCAGGAAATGAGCGAACGTCGTTTCGGTACAATAATAACGTCATGCCACAATCAACTGCCAAGCCTCTTGAATCTTGATTATTCTTCCTTGATTTCTTTCCTTATCACAGTCGTACAGTCCTCGGAGTCCGAGGTAGTATAGTTTACAAGATTGTAATGACTCAACGAAAACGGTAAGCCTTTCACATCTTGTGAAAGATTTGACGCAGCTACTCATTGTCTCGCTGCTAATTAATTTGCTACGAATTTAACAAATCCACCTTGAATAATCACTTAAAATGAATCAATCGTTATGTCTTCTTTTGAAATTATAATTGTTGGTTGTAGACATAAAACTTCTTGGTCAGCGAACTGTGGGTAAGTTCTGTACTTTGGACACATAAAGAGCGTTTATCCTAAAAGCTGGCAACGTCGCAAATAGATGTCAAATATTTCGCCGTTTTGATTAATTTGGCAATATTACCGTATAGAAATAAGAAATGTGGTTAACTAGCGAACTAGAATATTAATAATGAAATGCAATTATAACACTCAATTTGATGTTGTAACCGTTTTAGGTGTAAAAAAGGCATTTTGGAAAGTTTCCAAATACTTTTTTATATCTATAACTAAGTATTCGGTTTTGCAATAGTAATTATTACATTTCATAATCAATATTTTAGTTCACTAGTTAGCCACATTTCATATTTCAATACAGTAATATTGCCAAATAATCAAAATAGGTAAATATTTGACAGCTATTTGCGACGTTGCCAGCTTTTAGGATAAACGCTTTTAAGATCGATCAAGTTAAGTGGAGTTTTGAATTTTATGGGATGGTGTGACTCATTGGATAATTATTTTGCTATATTGTAATGACTTTATAATATTTTAGAGAAGCGTGACTAATTTGATAAATGTTATGATCAACGGTTGTACTCATATTATAAGGATAAAGAAAATGCTATTCTTGTAGATATTGCTCTCATATTGTTCGCATAATATTATGAGAACTTGATTTTAATGAGGCGTTCAATAAAAAACAAGTATTCTTATGATACCTTTCGGTATATTTTCGTAGCCAGTGTTGAAAACTACAGTGCTAACAGCCGTGAACTGTCAGAAATTGATAATATTTGTATCGGTCACATTGTGGAAATCGTGTGACCTTTAAATTTAATACGTATGAGTGGTGGGAATGGCGAAATGCAGACATAGAAAATTATGTAAATTATTAGTAGTACAAATATTTGCTAAAAACTAGGACTGATAAGGTCATCTTAGTGCATTACACAATCAGCTAATTATAATGTGCAGTAGGTTTTTTAATTGTCCTTTAAAGATGTATCGAATGTTTCAGGTCAAATAAGAATAGCACGGATGAATCCCTAAAACACAAATCAATGTGCAAAGTTCAATTGAATATGATCCAATAATAAAATCAAAGGACAGTCATTTTTGGGATCCAATTTTAATAAATTTTCAAGCAGACCTAATTCTAGAGCAAAGGAGTTTGGGTAAGTACCTGGAGAAGACACTTTACTCAACTGACCACCAGTAAAGGTCTTTCCAATGTGTCTTCCAATGTCTTACTCATCATTTTCCAAAGGCGATAAATAGCCACAATTTCTCTTCAATTCAATATAGCTTTACTATCGTGTTAAGGCTAATCTGCAATACAGTTAGGTTCTTGGTTCGTGTTGGAAACGAACCGTCTTGTGAGGTGAAGGTTAGCTTACCATCGCGCTGTACAATTGACAGCATATCGGTGGTATGACTTTGAACTTGAGCTGGCCTAACGTAGTACCGAGATTCAATATAATAAGAGGCCAGCTTAATTGGAAAACTTAATTGGAAATGCATTGTGTGAGGAATGATATGAAAGAGAAAAGAGTGAATAATAACATGGCGGTTGACAGGGGAGTATGGAACAAGAAAAAGTGTTGCGCCAACCCCACGTAACAATAGACAAGGGCAGGGAGTGGTAAAGGGGCCAACTTATACTGGTTTCGTTTACACTGACGTGGGGCCTGCTGTACTACTCTTTACCCGACTACTGCGAAGCAAAAAGGAGGGTTATGATTTTGACCGGTATATATATTCATCTGTTCACTGGTTATAGGCCATGTGACGTCACATTAAATTGAATATAGCGCGCTCTAGAGGACAAAATCATGAATTAAACATTTTTTTTTAATGATGGCATTTATGGTATCAAATGAAAGGGGTTTAATTAGCATACATATCAAACGTATTATATTTCAAAAATATTTATATTATAACCCCAATATAATTTAAATAAAAGTTATAAAAACTAATACCCAACTATGAGAAAAACGGCAACTAAAAAGGTTTAAACATGACAACATAGGTAGACAGACAAATTAAAAATCCGGATACACACACACGTATATAACTCGATGCGTGACTTCTGATCTTGATTCATTTACTTTATTAATTATTCTAATTTTGGGGAGAGGTGGAGGGAGAAAATGCAAGGCTGAGGGAGGTGGTTGATTGAAGATCTAAATAAATAAAATTGTCATCTTGAGAACGGTTAGCATTCAAGATATTAGGATAATTTGTGGTTCTCTCAAAACTATAGATTAACCACCTGGACCTCTGACTGCTCAATAGTTGCTTTTAAATTATCGACTAATTTGTTTTGGTGACCAAAATTATTCGGATTTGCTTCAACATTTTTTTTAACAGTCAAGATTAGATTGGAGTGAAGCATATTATACGACTGCCCAAAAAAGGAGTGTTTTCAGACTTTTCAGGGTTCATGTATGTATACGAGTTTCTTTATTAGACCATAACTTTTAAATGCCTGAACATATTTGGATGTGTGGGGTATCGTAACTTTAGAATCCTATTTAATTTTTCAATAGGTATATATAAAAATGAATTTCTGTTCGTTAGTACGTGTTCTATGACTCGAGAACGGCTGAACCGATTTGGCTAATTATGGTTTTGAAATATTTGTGGAAGTCCAGGGTAGGCTTAAACGTTGAGAAAATATGGAAAACCGGCGAGGGAAATAGTAAAAACTACAATTTTATTTTCCCATTCAAACTGTTCCTAGCTGTGGCATAAATCCAAACTAACAAAAAGTACTAGGCTTGCATGAATTCACGATATTATTTATTTCAATAGGTAGTTAGGTAGATAGGTAGGTATGTAGGTAGGTGAGTATGTACCTGCGTAGATAGGTAGGTAATTAGGTGTAGGTAGGGTAGGTTTATGTAAGTATGGTAGGTAGGTATGTATGTATGTATGTAGGTTATGTAGGTAGGTAGTGTAAGTAGGTCGGTAGGGTAGGGTAGTTAGGTAGGTAGTGTAAGTAGGTAGGTTAGTTAGGTAGGTGCGCCGTATATAAGTTCTTACTGCTACCCGTGCGAAGCCGGGCCGGGTAAAGCTAGTATATACATATTAATTCATTTTTTAAATCAATATGTAGATGGCTCTGTTTTTTTTGGTCAATTAAATATTACTATATGGGTACCTATCAAATTGAAGGCCTTGATGAAAACATTCCAAAACTATATAATTTATTGGCATAAACTTGTCACTAAAATGTATAAAATAAAAATATATAATTAATAAATTTAAAACACGACTACCTGCCTAAAAAACAAACTAAACGTAAAAAACCAGTTGTATTAGTTAATCTATACATATAAAATGCTTTGTCCTGAATGACTGACTGACTGACGGATCAACGCACAGCCTAAATCGCTGATCGTAGGGACCTGAAACTTGGAGGGTGTGTTCTTTTTATAACGTAGGCATCCGATAAGAAAGGATTTTCCGAAATTCTACCCCTAAGGGGGTGAAAAGGGGGGGCAAAGTTTGCATGGGAAAACCAATCTACTTCAAATTTTGCATAAACATTCTTTAACAGAATTGATGGAAGACGTGTTTCGTATTTTATTGAAATTCATCCCCTAACGGTGTTAAATAGGGGTAGAAAGTTATTTTGGGAGAGATTTGCTTCGAAGTTGATATCAATACTACTATCACACTAGTGCTTTTGATTTAAATTACATTTTATTTTGACACATGTTTGAAAACTCAACCCGATTTTATTCAAAAAAGGTTGAACTCACATAAAGGCTTGATGCAAGGCAAATACTCTTTAACATTGGAATGTCTCGAAAGTCACCGTACTCTATTAGTACCGCATTTGCAGGTTCCTAAGGTTTACAGGGGTTTGTATTTATTCCTAGGATTCCCTTAACACCATCAAATTACTCCTTCGAATTCAAGAGAGTGCAGTTTCCGATCAAAGTCTGCTTCGCAATGACCATAAACAAAGCTCAAGGTCAAACTCTTAAGGTAGCGGGAGTAGACTTGAGAGAAAGCTGCTTCTCCCACGGCCAGTTGTATGTGGCATGCTCCAGAGTAAGCGCACAGAGTAGTCTGGTGATTCTAGCACCCGAAGGAAAAACACAAAATATTGTTTACAAACAAATGCTGCGGTAGGTGTAATATTTCGATTTCGTTGTAAAAAGATAATACTCCCGTGTAGCTTTCACCAGATCGAAGGACGAGCTTCGTGTTCATAAAATATATTTACTTAACAAAATTTTATTTTATTTTCATGTTTATTTAACCTTAAAATCCCTACACTATAATAAAGATTGTTATATTTTAAAAGTATTTAAACATTTTAACATAATAATTTGTATGTTATAACAAAATTAATAGCGTAAAAAACCAATAAAAAATCCTGTTAGAACCATTTTCGACTTCTACGCGGACGAAGTCGCGGGCAAAAGCTAGTCCGTATATAAAGCAAACGGTCACTCGCACACACACACACACACACACACACACATACACATTTACTCGCTGATTAAACAGATAAATAAAATTGTCATTGCAGTCGCGGGACCTCTTAGATTGAAAAGTGTTCCACGAAACTGTCCTCCGACAGCAATAACAATTTTATTTTTGTGTTTATTAATAACATGGTTTTAAGAATAGCACTATGACTGCGATCTGCAGAAGAATATGTCATCAATTCATCATTAAACCTCTTGTTCACCACTTGCAAGTTTACTTAAATCCTTGACCTTTCATTAATACTGGATACATTTTGGTTGTCTTGTATCTTATTATGCAATACTTCAAACAGGCTTTATATATTTTACGATATTTATTGAACACAGTATTTATGTAGGCATTGCATTAAAGGTCCCCTTGCAGTGGCCTTCACTCCATAAATACGAATTCAGCATACAGATACAAAAGTAATTAAAGAGACATTATAATTAGCCTGTTTTGGCGCCAATTGCAAGTTTCGTAATATAAACAAATTGTTTGTCTGCGTGTGAGCTGCATACGGTTACGTGTTCAGTGTTTTTATTGTCAATTTAGATTATTCTGAAATGTGTGAGTGAATCTTTTCTGGATTTTGGCCTTGTCACGACTTCACCTCGTCTTTAAGAGCGTACATTCTGAAAGTGGGCAACGTCGCAAATAGCTGTCAAATATTTCCCTGTTTTGATTGGAAATATTACTGTATGGAAATAAACATAGCTAACTAGTGAACTAAATTATTGATTAGGAAATGCAATAATATAATATCGTAACTCCGAACATTTAGTTTTAGATGTCGCCCGAAGAATTGCCAAACTTAAGTGGCAATGGGCAGGGCACATGGCTCGCAGAACAGATGGCCGATGGGCCGAAAGGTTCTGGAGTGGCGACCGCGTACCGGAAGACGTAGCGTTGGGAGGCCTCCCACAAGATGGACCGATGACCTTGTGAAGGCCGCAGGAATCCGCTGCATGCGGGAAGCAAAGAATCGGTCGAAGAGGCGGTGCTTGGGGGAGGTCTATGTCCAGCAGTGGACGTCTTTCGGCTGAAATGAAGAGATGTAAAAAAAGTATTCGGAATCTTTCCTAATGCCCTTTTTGCACCCAAAACGGTTACAAAATCAAATTGAGTGTTATAATTGCAATTCATTATTAATATTTTAGCTTACTAGTTAGCTATATTTCTTATTTCCATACAGTAATGTTGCCAAATTAATAAAAACAGCCGTTCGATTCTGTAAAAATATCACCGTGAAACTTAGGTGAAGTGAGCATGAAGTGAGCTTTGTCAATAGTGTTAATCCCTAGCATCCTGCCGGTCGATTCTGTGGCAGTGACAGCTCACTTCACGCTCACTTCACCTAAGCTTCACGTTAATATTTTTACAGAATCGACCGACTGGTATATTATATTTGACAGCTATTTGCGAAGTTGCCAATTTTTTGAATGAACGCTCATTTTTGCTCCTGCTGGAGTCACATCGTTTTGTTTTCTCATCGGTTTTGCGATCAGTTATTAATAATCACTTTTCCAAGACTTACCTAATCTTGTAGAAAATCCATTTTATCACAGTTGCAATATTTATAGCACTTAGCACCATTTTAAACAATTCAAATAGCTTTGGTATGTCAAAAATGCAATTATAACCATAAATTAACACACAGTTTGAGATTTCAAGTCTTCATAAAACCTTGTTTTTCTGAATCGTCCTTAGGGCCACAATGAGCATCAACGAATAATATTGGCTCACTGACTTTGACAAAAATAAAATAAATTCTTCAAACTAAAGTCAATTCAAATAAGTGGGTACAGGTAGGTAGGTACCTTCTTAAAAAATAGGTAGATACGCGTTCAGTGACATTGCATGGCCTTAAAAACTATAAGACATAGCAAACGTAATCTCTTTTTAACCGACTTCCAAGAAGGAGGAAGTTCTATGTTCGTAGCGTTTTTTTTATGTATGTCCGCCGATTCCTCCGTCAATTTTGTATGAAAGGGTATGCTCTCAAGTTGGTCCCCTATAAATTTTTGCAACTTTGCTCGGATAGTTTTTGAGTTAGCTTCAATAATACGTATTTTTCCCACTTCGTATATGTGGATGATATGATGATAACTTCCTGTCACTGTTATTTTTATAGCAGGTATTCGAATTTGTACGTACTTACCACAACTAAAAAGTGAAAAATAAAAACTTTATAAGTACAAAAAAAAAAAACAACCGGCTTCAAAACAAAAACACTACAATGTGAAAAATTACTTTAATTTCGAAAATCGGTGTCTTTGGTTTTGAATTTTCGTTTTTTGCCACCGACTTTCGAAATTAAAGTTATTTTTCACTTTGTAGTGTTTTTTTTGAAGCCGGTGGTTTTTTTAGAAGTCGGTTGTTTTTTTTTTGGTGAAAAGTTTTTCTTTTATGAACTCTTCAGGCTACATCGTGATCGTATAAGGCTCCGTTCTCACTATGTGGCGACGACAGATTATCGTGTCGTTTAAAGCGTCGAGTTGTTCACATGGACGACACGATTAACTGTAAATCCAACGATAAATTAATCATCACGAAATAGTGAAAGAAAGAAGAAAGAAAATAAATTTATTTCACTCAGGTTAAGGCACACAATGGTGCCGATTCTCTTGTGCACCGAAATAAACTAACAAACTATCACTAAAATTCCTTACTTTTGGCTATGAGAATCTTAGAGGTATTCTGCAAATAAAATTCTCTAAACTAAAAAATAATTTTGACACAACTAAAATAGAATTTGACAATCGCGAATCCACGTGGTACCCGTGATTTTTTTAGAGCCGGAGGCGCGCAGGGGGTGCCGCCTCGACGTGTTTTATATGAAATATATGGAAAACATGAAAAAATATTGCCTACAGGTTCAGGTGTAGGTTTAAAAGGGGTCGAAATTTTCATTATTTTTGCGATAGGACGCACCATTTTCGAGATATAAGCAAAATAAAAAATAAATACAGTACCTACTGTTTTTGCATGTGAAGTCGAGATGTTGGTGTGAATTTTAGTTCATGACAAGTTGTTTTATCCCACACCTTTTAAATCCCGATTAAAAATTGTTAGGTTTAGTCTGGTTTGGTATTTCACAATCAAAATTTTAGGAGAAAAATGTCAAATTCAGAATAGCAAAATTGCCATTTTCACTAAACTAAAAACTCAGTACTATCTTAGTGCTGTCAAACTAAAATATAGTTAAGTTGTGTCACTTTAGTCTATTTCAGAATGGGAAATCGTCGTTTGGAGGAATAAACTAAATTTTAGTGATTTTTTGTCTAGTTTAGAGGCATTTGTGACAAGAAAATCGGCACCAACATTCACACAAAAACAAAAAATATTGTGTGCCTTACGGCTGCGCCAAATAGGCCCAGTTCAGCATAAATGCCAGACAACTAGTGTCTGACGCTGGTTTTAAACTGGACCTTATGTTACGAGGACGTCTTACGGATGTATAAATCAGTAAGAGTACGCACCCTTACTTGAAAAAATAGGCAGTCATGAGGCCTGCCGAGAGAAATGAAAACTTAAAATTGGTATTAGCCGTCGCGTCGGTGACGCGAATCCATAAGTTTCCCTACCAAAAATCGTTCAACGCGCCTAAAGAAGTTTTCCCAAAAAATAAAATCATATGCACCTATTTTCTACAACACCTATTATTACACTATAGGTAATGTAAACTGTTCACTGTTTTTTTTACTTCAAAAACGGTGATAGAAAACATCTTGAGGAAACCGGCATGCTTGAGAGATATTTCTCGACGGCATGGGAAGCCAAGTCAGAGGAGCATGGGCGGCTTTAAAACTGTGACACCAGGTTAGTCACTAACCACACGAAAAGAAGAAGACTATTATGTTCCGTTTTGAATACTAATAAAGCTTAAGACTTGTGAGAACCAGAGATATTTCCAATAATATTTCTTCACACCAGCAGTTTTGACATCTTCGTCTAGATAAATTATGATAAATACATAAATATGCAGTTATGATAAACATATTTCTGTATTTGCCCCAGAAGGTAATTCATTCAAACATATTGGTTAACATTATTCATTCATCCATACACATTGCTTTATTTGTAAATCGATATGTTTCTCAACATACCGTGAAAATCAGCAATGTACGCCAAGATTGAAAAATCAAAAACCAAATAAAAAATCAAGACAGCGCTGCAAACAATACAGTGAAGCATGCCAAAACTACACCGCCGCTCTGTGCATACACGCTCACACGCACACATTTACAATCAAACTACACCTCACTAAGTGCACACATGTTTACGATACCGGCCTCATCATCATGTCTTGGTTTTTAGTCTGAGGTGTTTTCTTAGTGATTATTTAGTTTTACCTACTTGTTCAATTTGAGGATCAAATTAGCGTCAAAAATATTTTGCATTCAATAAATTTATTTAGCGCTAACATCAATAAGAATCGAGTTCTTTTATAAATCGATTTATCGAGCAGGAGGAAGTAGTTGACTACATTACGTGCAAAAATGTGTGCATTTTTGCTTCGATATTACGTAAGATTCTTTTGCGATGTATCAAATATTTGCTAACGTTTGTTAGATTTTAACGGTTTAACCTTAAATGACACAAGGAAGCCATTTATTATCGGATCCGGATATCCTTGTTAGGTTTTACGGTAAGTCAATCTACGATTGTAGTGGGTTCATCGCCCACGATAACATCTGTTTTGTTTTGTCTTTTCCAGAATTACCTACAATATTTTGCGTAAGCAGCTAGACCGGTTACTATAGTTAATACAAAGGAGCGTAACCTGATTCATATTTTTAGACTTGTGATCGTCTTTTGAGTCTATAATTAGGATAACAGTTAATTGTTTTGTCGCAGTAACCTTTATAAACAGTTAAATCGGTTCCGTGTGGTGTCGGACCTAAAGAATAGTACCATCCCATTTCTTCCCGTGAGTGTCGAAAAAGGCGACTAAGGGACTTACTAGAGAATGGGCAGCAGCGTTCTCTATGCATTTTTACACCTAATGCGATCGCCAACCCGCCTGCCAAGTGTGGCGATTATGGCAAACCCCCCTATTTTGGGGAGGCCTATGTCCAGCAGTGGACGTCTTTCGGCTGGAATGATGATGATGATGAATCTTTAAATCGGACAATGTTTTGCCAGGCCGCCCATTGTATATTTGTAGTGTTTTATTAATTTTTTGTTATGTATTTTTGTGGTAAAGCTACAGCTAAAGTTTAAAGATATAAATCGATAATAAAGTTTTAAACAAAATTTTAAATGGACATTAATCATGAGTAATGGTTTGGATCAAAGTAATTTGTGGATTTACGCGGCGACGACGACGTAATTATTATAATAACCGAGAACAATCATTGGCATGTATAAACTTATAAACAAAGTATCCAACATTTTAGCGTCTATAATAAAAGTCATTGCTAATATCACAGTTATAGCTTAATAATGTGGAATTTCGTACTTACTTATTCACGCTACCTCGCTACCTATAAAATTCATTAAAATTTTCGTCTATAGCCGGCCAATCGAAGACTATTAAATCAAATGCTGTTGTGCCAACAGGAAAAATATTGAATTTAATATCTCGTAGGTATCATACGCCATCAGTTCTGGTTCGTGAGAACAATAGCGTAGTTTGTCTAGTGTGGTTGTAAGCAAGGTGACTTACAGTCCTGGGTGTCTGAAGGTTGGACTTGCTCAACCTGACCGAGGTTGGGAGTGTTGAGACAGAACCTCTTATTTTCCGTGCATAAATCATTCATATGACACAACATTTTTTTCAACAAATTATAAATCTGGCAATTTCAGAAACCGATCATCTTTTTTTGAGTCTGCCTTCTCAAAAGATGGAGGACTCAGAATTCGGGAAAATTAATCCTTAAATAAAATAGATTTATACTTAAGTTACATATTATTGGCAAGTTGGCAACAGCTTACAGCAAAACAAATCATGCAGTAGACACGATAATTAGAAATATTAGAATCACACGATTTTATACCATTAGAGCATTTACAGCGCAAATCGCAATGTGGCTCTTGCGTCACTGCAGCGTGTACGATGTGTATTTAAGATATTAGAGCGGTTAACAACAGGTATTTAATGTTATTTAGATGTTAAATCTAATGGAGGTGAAGTTAGACGTAATGCAAATAAAAAATATAGGTACAGCTAATTCGTTCCTCAAACTCGTCGCTAATTACAGAGTCGACATGTTTTGTCCGTCGTCATTCGTCGTCGTCCAGTAGCATCGTGAAGTCTCTGTAGTATGTACCTACTGTAAAAATGCATATACGCGTTTCATGTAAGGGTTTTTCTTTTTAGGGTTCCGTACCCAAAGGGTGCCAGACGGGACCCTATTACTAAGCCTCCGCTGTCCGTCTGTCTATCAGCGAGCTGTATCTCATGAACCGTAACAGGTAGACAGACAGTTGCAAATTTCACACATTATGCGTTTCTATTGTCGCTATAACAACAAATAATGTTTTTTTTAATAAAATTAAAGGGGCGTCTCCATACAATAAAATCTTGATTTTGAAAAAAAAACGAACCCTGGCATGTGGGGTGTCATTGTCTAGAGCTTATCGAGTAGAGAACAAAGATATTTTATTTTTTTATCTTAAAAAATTATGAAATAGGGGGCTGTAAAAGTTGCCAGTTTTTGAACATTTTTGTACTAGCTCTATCTCAACAACTAAACAAGTTAAGAATTTGTTTTAGTTCTGTATATCATGTAACACATACCGTTTATAATTATAATCAACAAAAAATAAAAACGTCGATTCATAAGGTATTTTATTTAAATATGGGTGATTTTCTGAAACTGCAAAAATTACTTTGTAATTCATAGTATCATTATGAAATACAAATTTATCTTTGCGATTTTTATTCTTCGTTTAGACTTGTATTTTTTTGCTAAATAATGTACGGTGGTACCGAACCCTTCGCGTGCGAGTCCGACTCGTACTTGGCCGGTTTTTTTTTTTGTTAATACCTCAACGGGATTGGAATTAAATGAACGCCTGAATCAATTTGATCTGTAGATAGGAATCGCGCCCCGCCTTCCTTTCTATTTGATGTCGTTTATGCTATCAAAATACACGAATAGAAAGTAGAAAATTACTTTGTATATTAATAAGTTGCTAGCATCCTGCTAAAATCTGGTTGCCTCAAAAATTTCGAAAGTTATTAAGACTGACTTAGCATCATTCAATTTCTCTCCATTTAAAAGTACATTTATGCCGATTGGCAAGAAACCTGATAGTCATTTTCTTTTCCAGATCCATGTCTGTACATTCTCCGGTTCTCATCACAACTGCAGTTCCACGACAAGTCGCACGAGGTCAGCATGACTGCCCTGCGATTAGTCCAAAGGATGAAGAGGGACTCCATACACTCAGGACGAAGACCTTCCGGTATTTGTGGAGCTGGTAAGATATCGCTTTTATCTGTTGCTCTATCCCTTTCTGGCGGTCAACATCCCTCAAAAGAGCGAGAAAGAGGCAGCCACGGAAAGTTTCAATCTTCGATTGGAAATTCTTTAACAAAGAGGTTTTGGTTGTTTTCTGACTGTGTTGGTTGTTGGCGATGGTGACTGCCAGAGTTTATTGTTGTGGTTTAGGTGTAAGTCAAAGACTGAGAAAAGTGCTGGGCCAGTGGTAACGGTCGTGACTTACGAGTTGGAGGTCATGCGTTTGAACCCAAGCAGGCACTTTACTTTATGTAAAAAATTTCATCACCACTGCTCTCAAAACGGTGAAGGAAAACATCGTGAGGAAACCGGCATGTCCTAGAACCAAAAAATCGAAGACATGTCACATCCGCCAATACTGGACCCGCGTGGTGGATTATGGCCCACTCCTTCTCACAGAGAGGCCTGTGTCCCAGCAGTGGGAATACTATAGGTGTAAGTCAAAGACTGGACTGGAGTCTTGAGCCTGGTGATGTTTATCTGTTAATTATCAGAACAGCATCTGTTAGAAGCAGGTTTAATATATCCTGAACCTCAAGATTGCAGCAACTCATGATGTATATCTTGTGGTGTTTCATTTCGGATATTTTACAGTACCCATAGATTTTAATAGCTATTCAATGGGAAAGGTTTTTTAAATTTAACATTAAATTGCCAAGTATGTAATAACATGGTATTTTCAACGCTCTGCTTAGTGCCGAGAGTTGAAAATTCAACAGTGTGTTTTTTCAACGTGCTGGGATGAGTGTGCGTCCCATCGCGTTGGATTCTTAACGCTTGGCTCAAAACCGACAGTTAAAAACCCAGTCCGCGATATTTGTACGTCCTTGCGAACGTCGGCTTATGGCGATGGTCTATTGGACCAAAAATATGGGACAGGATGCCTACCACGAGCTCTTAGCGCAATCCATTTTAGGACCTAAACTGAACTGTTCTTCTTATTCGTACCATGACGTTAGTTTAACGATTCAATTTAGGCCATGCCATGTGACAGCGATTGTCCCAAACTGAGTCGCAAGTTCTGGTTTCATTCATTCTTGTTTGGTACCATGACGTCCATAAAGCAGCTCAGCTGAAACGCTCAACTGTCAAAATAAGCGATTCAATAAAAGTTACTATTTCTCTAACATAAACTGAAACGTTTGGTGAATTATTGACGAAAATAAAGTTTTTTAGTACTATTTTAGTGGAATTTTACAAAAACCGATGTAAGTGTGCTTTAATCTTTCTTTTAAAGTCTAAAATACCTATTTTATATGCCTTTTTAACCGCATTCGTTTTTCTCTAACAGATTTCTGATGAACTACTTTTATTTGAGTTTTTTGAGGAAGATTCTGCCTCACACTAGGCCCACTATGCTCCAACTCAACTCACACAACTTTGTTTACTCTGGTACGTTCGAAACAGAAACACAATTTGTTTTATTACGTCGAAATAAAAATATTTTTTTCGTATACTTAATAAATAGCAAAAAGTAAATAAATATCTACTTTGACTAAGAATTATTTTAACAATAGTTACCGTATTAACGTGCAATCTTAAAAAAAACTGTTGAGTGTCTGTTTTACTTTAAAGTAATGATACTGAGTTAAGAACAAATAAAATGTTACTTGCTTCTGAACGTGTCTGACACTAAATAATGTGCGCGAAACAAACTTATTTGACAATAATAGCGTTGTCTCGTTTTCACCAAAAACGTTCCAAACGCGGCGGCGCGGTTCAGCCACAGATTGCGATCTTTCATTCACTTTTAACGATCCAAATGTCGCGGAGTTTATTGGACGTCATGGTACGACTTTGAAGCGATGCAGTTTAAGAACCTAAACTGAAATGCCTTGCTTTTGAATCTTTTTTAATTAGATCATGGTAGGCATCCAGTTCGTCGTTTAGTTCAGGAGCATCTGTTTTTCTTTGGAGTCAATGAGTCGAGCCTTATATCAACTTTTTTTTTCGATCGAGTTCGTACCAGAAACAAAAACAGAACTGAAAATAGGGTCAAGAATATTTTAAATCTTTTAAGTATAACTTGTTTCCATAAACGGTTTTTCCATTTTGCCGGCCATATCAACTGGCCTCCTTGACTGATATTTTTAACTCGTATATATGTGGGTCATTGTTTTTTTTTCTCAGTTAGTTTTAATCGTGGTCTGGCAGCTTGAGTCATTTATGTAGCGTGCCCAAATGTCCTTTCTTTGGTTCGCTGAATCGTAGAGCTTCTTAAGTTTTGAGTTGAGCTGCACGATTACTGACAAATGCGTGCACTGACTGGACAGGTCCACTCAATCTGTGTGGTTCTCTCCTCAAAAGACCATTTCAGACACCAATCTCATCTACATGGTCTTCACATGATCTGACCAAGATTATGTCTTAAAAGAGATTGTGACCTCTGACTTTGTTTGGGCCTTTCTTCTCAAAGTAGTCAGATAGGAAGCGCTGAACTCATCTAGTTTTTAAAATATGATTGACGTGTAATTTTTTTTGTACAACCTACTTACAGAAATAAAATGACTTATCAATGGCGTCATTTAAAACTGGATTGTAGGTTAGTAGTGTGGTAGTATTTATTTTGCCAGTAAAATCTGAGTTCTGTAAATGCTTCTTAGGTTCTGGAATCCAGATCTTTGTGATGCATAAGTATAAAAAAATTATAAGATCATGTTTTTTGCAAATCACGAGCGTGTAGTATTATATTATTAACACATGTTTTGAAGAAATCATATGTAATGTCATCGTTTGGAAGACACGTTCAACAATCTTTTATTTGCTTAAGTATATGCAAAAATTTAAGATTACCCATACTTCGTATTTTGAAAGCTCTAAAGATGCGTCGGAACTACTCATATTAATAACTCAAAATTAGCGACATAACTACTCATATCAATAACTCAAAATTAGCGACGGAACTACTCATATTAATCTAGATTCAAGAGCCCCAAAGATTACTGGCACATCATGGGCGTACCCATTACAGACACAACTACTTGTTAAATTTTTTAAATTAAACTAAGTAATCTATTACAAAAAAACAAAGTCACGCTCCTCAATCTTACACACCCTTTCACACTCCTTCATGCATACCTCCATCACACCCAAAGAGATGTCTGTCTACACACCCATAATTATTACCTTTTTAAATATTGTAATCACTTTTGTTTTTATTTTATTTTGTTTTCATAATAAAAACACTTCATTTGTAACCCAGGGGATCGGCGTTGAGGGCTGAAATACAGGTTAAGCCTAGTTCGGCCCCAAATTCTAATACTTTTGTGTACTTTATGTTTAGATTAAGCACTCTACTTGTGAAAAATGTACATATTATGTGAATAAACATTATGATTATTACCCAGGGGGGGCGAGGGAGGGCAGTTGCCCCCCCCCTGGATTTTGTAAGCCTAAGTACCTACTGTTGTTGATAAAAGTTATGTTAGAGTCACGTTAAAACTTACTTTACAATTACAATATACACCGTGACCGTGAAATAGGTCCCTACCAAAGTTTACCATAGCCAAAGCCATACTTTTTTCTTTTTACTGTTTTTGAAGTAGCCACTTATCAGTGATAAAATACCTACTGAAATCAACTTTTAATTTTCGTATTTTCTAGTAAGACGTACAAAAATAAGTAATTACTAAATTTCGTTTATGGAGGTATGTACATTTCCCAGTATCTAGACAATGCTGTGTTCCGTGCTCGCGCGCCGAGCCGCGTCTACTTTTGAGACGCGAACGCCGCACTGTCTGTGTTGCTGGGAGAAACGATAATCCCGACTTTTTTAACTTTGTTTTTTTTTGTGTTTTTTCAAAAACGAATGATTTTATTTTATTTTATTGGATGCTATAGAATGGTAGTAAACCATGGTCTGTACAACGATTGTTCTAGCGAAACTGTGATTCAAATTTCACGGTGTACTCGTATTATGCATTAATTTTAGAATGAAACTTCCCAAAATTTAAAAATTACCCTACGCAGTAAAGAAAAGTGAACATTTAAAAAGTCAAAAATGGCTGCAGCATCAGCTCATCGTGCTGTATGTAGAATTAAATACTGATCAAAACGAATCCAAACACGACGTATCTGCATTTCTTTTTTGTTAAGAGTGCTGCATATCCTGGCTACAGAATCAGTCTAAGAATTCCATAATCTTCCATAATTATATAGCTTATATGGGTTTTCCAATTTTAGGTCACACACATGTTTAAAAGTAAAGTATGTAAATACCCATTATGCGCTTAAGATGCTTAACTCGCAGAAAGCGATAAGGCCGCCCATTGTATGTTTTGTAGTGTTAAATTTATTATTTACTATGTATTTTCTGGTGTACAATAAAGTATATATAAATAAATATAAACTCAGCTAGCATAAAAGAGCTGATGACCTTGAAACGGCTGAACCAATTTTATACAACCATCGGTAGAAAACCTGCTTTCAAATTTAAAAAAACCGCATTCAAAACGGTTCATCCGTTTAAGAGCTACGGTGCCACAGACAGACACACACACATAGCGGTCAAACTTATAACACCCCTTTTTTTGCGTCGGGGCTTAAAAAATGGCGCTGCGCAGCCGGTCATGTTGTATCATGCATTTCGCGACCGCAGCAAGCAAGCACACAGTTTATTTATTTGACTACCTATAAAGCAGGATCTCCTGCGAGTTTTTCCTGTACATACTACATACACCTACCTCATGTTTTGTGTAGTGTGTAGGGTAAAATATGTGCAGGGGACCGACTTAGAAATTCTTGTTAGCTTTTGGCCCAGAGAGGGGGGCTCTCTGGGCCAAAAGTTGGGTACGCCATTGGGCACAGTAGCGTGGAGATATACAAAGTCAGATTAAATTAGTTGAGTAAACTTCACTGATGTGATTCCGGGATCTACGCTGGTACAGTGTTTTTATCTCACGAAGCGACGCGTAGGCGCTCTCGGTAGCGTTCGAGACAATGCCGAAGTCGGAAGTGTGTATGTGACGCTACTCGTCTTCACGCACACATTTACAGCTTGTACTCATGGTTACCACAAGTAAAGCGCGCGTCGCTTCGTGAGATAAAAATACTGTAGTGTAGTTACTTTATATCATGAGTTTAGATACTCATTTTTGTTTGTTCTATCATCATTATACACATATCCATCACATTCCTTAGCCTTCATACAAGGTCATATTAAATTAGCTAGCGACAGTCGATACACGTGATGGTTTCGGTTTCTGAACATATAAAACAAAAACAAAAAATGGGAGTTATTAACTGATGGTAGTTACTTTCAGTATGAGTAAAAAGATATTTTTTTTCTTGTTTGTTTTCTTTTAAAACGATGAAGGAAAAAATCCTGAGGATACTGGCATGACCTAGAACTAAAAAGTCGAAGACATGTGACATACACCAATCACAGGCCTCCTGCCTGTGCCCCAGCACTGGGAACGTTTTAGGCTGATTATGCATGCCATAGATATCTATACCTATCATCACATTATGTTAAATTTCGCTAGCTAATTTAATTTGACCTTGTATATTGACACCACCAAAAACAGGCCTATGCCCAGCAGTGGTTGAAGTTGGGCGTTGGAAAACAGCGAAAGAACTGTTGTTCTTGTATGATACTCATCAATTTTATTGAAACCTGCTTATTACACAATGGGGGCTATCGCGTATGAATTCGCCGTTAGAGGCGCTAGTGTAGCGTGGGGTCTCCGAAATGTCAAATGTCACTGAATGTTCACTGTTTGCGGGATTTTCTATCGAGAATTTTTACTTATTATTCATAATTTTTGTAAAGATTATGCCATTCTTGATGTATTATGGTTTAATATTTAAAGTAACAACTCAGGATCTATAAGAATAATATTTGTCTTCTTCATGCTTGCCAATTTTAGGAACATTATAATGTAAATATTCATTTGATGTTTTAAAATGTAATAAAATAAACATTATATAAAGTAATGGATACTTTTAAACATATCCAAATCATTTATACTTATAATATTATAAAGAGGTAAAATTTGTCTAAGGGGTAATCTCCGGAACTACCAGTCGGATATGAAAAAAACTTTTTGTATTGGATAGCCCAATTCTTGACGAAGGTTATTATAGGCTCGCGAACGAAGTCACGAGCAGAAGCTACATCAAATAAAGTACAGACAGGACCCTACTCGTCAGTGGCGCCAATTGGTGAGCACAAAAACCATAGCCCCCATTATAAATTCAAACATTGCATTCTACGAATAGGCATAGAGTACCAATGTAGAGTAGATAAATATGAAATGTCTATGACAAAACGTGTCTTTTGTTCACTGTATCTAAGGCTGTCAAAATTATTGAGTACGGAAGCAAATTATCCGCACATGTGACCCTGGTTGCTGTGCGCATATTTATATATTCATACTCTGCTGCTGTAATATTTTTGGTTGATTGACATTGTATTTCCTCTTGGATACAGAAATTAATGAGGTTACAAATACAATACGGCCGTTAAAACTCGGCAGTTCCGAACTTCGCGCAGAAGGCGGCGCAATAACATTTTTTGGGAACCAAATAATGACATGAGGCGAGTGTGAGTGAGAGAACATGCGCGAAAGTTCATAATGCCTATGTTCAGACCTGCCAAGTTATATCGGCCGTATTGTACTTTAGTGAAGCTGTTTCAATCAATCTGCCTAGCCTTTTCCCAACTATGTTGGGGTCGGCTTCCAGTCTAACCGGATGCAGCTGAATACTGTATTTTACATGGAGCAACTGCCTATCTGACCTCCACAACCCAGTAACTCGGCAATATGATACCCCTTGGTAAGACTGGTTGTCTAGACTTTCGGGCTTCTAACGACCCGTAACGACTATCAAAGATCCACGAATGACAGCCGGGATCAACGGCTTAACATGCTTTCCGAGGCACAGAGAAGTCTCTGAATAAAATGGTCACGCATCCTCCTCCTCCTCCTTTAGTGATAGTGAAGCTGTTGGAATACCAATTAAATAGCCTTAAATGGTCTGTTCCCGCACTGAACTCACGTGGTGGATTACAGCCCACTCCCTCTAACAGAGAGTAACCGTCCCGGCTATGGGCCCGGGTGGGGCAAGGTGGGGGCATCTGCCCCACCCTAGTCCCTCATGTCTCGAAAATATTTTAGTTTAAGTAACAAAATCAATCATTCATTTGGTAAAATTAAAAATATACCGCGCGAAACAATGCAGTATCGATGAATGGAGCGCGCATGCATAGTTATAGAGTTTTATTGAGAGAATGTCCTACTACTTATCGAGTTTACTTACTTCTGCCCCACCCATATAAAAATGCTGGTTATGCCTATACGGTTATAACTATACAAGGTCCCATTAAAATAGATGGGCAAATTTTAACATAGCGTTCAGTACGTCTCTAGTTTCTTGTCCGTTCTTCTCCATAGGAACCTACTACGCGTTGGAATGGGCAACTAGCTTCATATTTCTGACTGACCGACCTCCTGACAATTCAAAAGTACCTGTAATTGGTTTATTTGAAATAAATGGTTTTCAGTTTGAGTCTAACCAAAGACATCCAAGCAAAAAAAACACTGATTAAAGTGATTTTATTTTGACTTTAAATAATAAATGGCATTGGGTAACCAAAATTTTTAGTTTATTTTCGTTAGCAAATTTATTTTTAGTGTATTTTCGTTAGCAAATTTATTTTTCTTGTAAGTATCTAATGCGTTTTACTTACTATTATTTTTACCATTATCCTTATTCTGGTGGTCTGAATGATTAGTAAAATTTTGTCCATATATTTTAATGGGACCTTATATAAATCCTCGTAAGATATCTTTGACAAAAAAATCTGATCGGTGTCTAGAAAATACAATGCAGGACATAATGAAAGTAACAAAGAAGATAAAGTAATTATTTGCGACTGTTTAAGCATACATTTTTGACGTTTAAACGTCTCTTTATAATCATCATTTATGAATAAGAGGGTAATTGTGAAGCAAATTGACAACCTTCGTCACAGTTGTGATTTGATTATGCGGATAATTTAAGTTGGTTGCTAATTGGCTTAACAATTAATTTCCCTGACTTAACAAACTGATTTTTGTTTAACTATCACCTTACATTCAAACTCTTGCAATCAACAACGTGTTTTTTTCTTCATCAGCTCTCCTCATAGCAGCTCGTCTCCACGAATTCAACCGAACGCCAGCCGATGTTGTCCGAATAGTCAAAGTTCACGAGTCGACGCTTCGCAAGAGACTCCTTGAGTTCGGAGACACGCCTTCCAGTGCTTTAACTCTTGAGGAGTTCATGACTGTAGACTTGGAAGAGGAACAGGATCCACCAGCCTTTAGAGCAGCTAGAAAAAGGGATAAGGAGCGATTACAGAAGGTATTTTAATAATGTAACTATCCCACGGAACAGCGTGATTTTTTAATTTTGTATTCTTTACCCCTTCCAGGTAAGGCCAGCTCACGCCACAATTGTGGCGATAAATCCCCTCTTTGAGGAGTGGCTTGAGAGGCGCCACGGCGTCCTCACCTTCCGCCTGACGCAGGTCCTCACCGGACACGGCTGTTTCGGGAGGTTCCTGTTCCGCATAAGGCGGGAGGAAACGCCCGGGTGTCACCACTGTGTGGATCGCCCGAGGACACGGTGGAGCATACGGTGGAGGTCTGCCCGGCTTCGGCGGAGCACCGCCGTGTCCTCACGGAGGCGATCGGCGGCGGCGATCTCTCGCGGCCGGCCCTGGTTCAGGCCATGGTTCGGAGCGAGAGTGCATGGGACGCCGTCACCTCCTTCTGCGAAGCAGTTATGTTCGCGAAGGAGGAGGCGGAGCGCGCGAGGGAGATGCAAGCTGCACGCCCTCGCGGCCCTAGTCGCCGCAGGAGACGCCCTGGGCGTCGGGAGTCGAGAGCCGACTTCCGGCCACCGTAGGCGCGGGCTTGCGGACGGTGAGCAATGGGCAGCTCGCCGTCCGATAAGGACCAGGCCCGTGTCGACGGCGCGTTGTGTCCCACGCGCGCCTCAAAGAGATGTCAGCACCAACTGACGGGGTCGAAAGACCAATGCCTGCTGGGGTTGCGGGTTTGTCCGAAAGGGATATCGCGGCCCCGGCACACAGGCAACGGAAGGAACATGGTTGGGTTTTAGTCAGTAAAAGTCTGACACACCTTCTCGCTCTACCCAGAGCGGGAGAAGTCATTTGATGATGTACCACCCTCAAAAAAAAAAAAAGGTAAGGCCAGCTACAGCCGGGGCACATGTTTTACCCTACGTGTAGTGTGTAGGGGAAACACCTGCAGGAGATCCTAAGCTATAGGTAGTAAAATTAATAAACTGTGTGCTTCTTGCTGCGTTCGCGTATTTTGCATGATACAACGTGAAAATGTAAAGTAAGTCTTAACGTGACTCTAACATAATTTTTATCGACAACAGTAGGTACCTAGGCATGCAAAATCAAGGGGGGTGGTTGCCCTCCCCCCCCCTGGGTACGCTCATGACATTTAAGATAATGGTTACTAACAAAACGTGGTCAAATTATACCCTGAACTAAACGACATTCTCGTTATTAAAATAGGTGCGGTAGTCAAGTCGTGAAAATGTGTCAAAAATACGGACGGACAAACTTGATTTGCATTCAGAATATTACTACGGATATGTATTAAATCAATTAGCACTAAACCATCGACAATATTTGTCTAGCGCCTTTACCTAATACCTAGTCTAACGCAGAAAAATACCGGTCTTGGTATTTTTCAAAAAATTGTATTTTGAATTTAAATCAAATACTCGAGTTGTTAAACACGGGTTATAAAATAAATAGATATGTATAATAATAGCAGTAATTCCCCTGCCAAAACGAATTAAACAATCCAATTATCTGATTGGTAGTTTTACTATTATTAAAAAGCCGTTTGGGATTCACATTAGTAATGGTTTGCTTACCTACCTCTTTAATTAAGCTGAATGTTTTTTGCTAGACGTGGGTTTGCGTGAATTGTGCAACATGAGGTTCATACTCACGACCTCTAGCTTGACAGTCCACCCATAACCGTTGGGCTATGCTTCGCCCGCGTGATGTTGGAAAATATCCGACAGGAACGTACTACCGGGTTTAAAAATACCCTATTTGTTAACAGGTTATAAACTATCTGTGTCCCAATTTTCATCTAAATCCGTTCAGCCGTTTTTGCGCCATTCCGGAACATACATCCAGACAAAATTTTCGTTACTATTTTATTATATCTACCTATAGACATTAGTCGATTTGGAACACCTGGATCGTGTCCTGCGTGCCCAGATGCCTGCACGTTACAGGAACTGATGGACTCGTAGCAAGTTCTCAACCGACTCAATTTAGATTGCGTCGAAACGCTACGAAAAAGAGATCCACAGTCACATATCAATCAATCTGCCTAGCCTTTTCCCAACTATGTTGGGGTCAGTCTTCCAGTCTAACCGGATACATCTGAATACCAGTATTTTACATGGAGCGACTACCTATCTGATCTCCATAACCCAGGTCCCCGTGGTAAGACTTTCGGGCTTCTGACGACCCGTAACGACTGTCAAAGATCCACGAATGACAGCAGGGATCAACGGCTTAACGTGCTTCCCGAGGCACGGAGGAGTCTCGGTATGTAAAGACGGTCACTCATCCACGGACCAACCATGGCAAGCGTAGTTTAACCTGATGGATCAACCCGTGCGGCTTTTATCCACAATAACATATGCGAAGGAGAAACTTACGTATCCGTCAAGTTCACTAAAATAACATTAATTTTGCTTTCTACATCAAAATATATTTGCAATAAAAAACCAGTTTAAAAGTATTATTAAGTACTTCCGTATAATTAATCACTCTGCGCATAAAATTTGTACTATACGTCATAGTTTGAATTGTAGGAAATATACTGCCATGTTTAAATTAGTAAGTATCTAAATACATGTAGATTATTTGAATACAATAAGAACGTGCCAAGAACAACAGTTTTATTTTCGTAGGTAAGTTATAATAAACGTCACTTACGTCTTATTGAAATGTTAAGAGCGTTTATTCTGAAAGTTAACAACGTCGCAAATAGATGTCAAATAATTTGCTGTTTTGATTTATTTGGCAATTTTACTTTTCAATTCATTTATTAATTTTGTGAACATAGGGTAAAAAAAAAATATACAGATGGTTTACAAATAAATGTCGGTCCATACTATGTCCTGCCGAAGGCATACAAAATTGTTTAGGTATCAAATGTAACATTAATAAAATAAAAGTATAAAATCAGGGTACATGTCACAATTTCATGTCAAACACTAATAGTTAACAAAAATAATACAATGTCAATAAATTAAGACGGCACACAGACAAATAGGTATTCAGTCACAATCTCGTATACAATAATAAATTAAATTTAAAAAACAGTCAGCCAGGGAGCAATATTTCAGCAAATTATTTTCTCTGATAAAAACTCAGTCACACTGTAGTACGTCATATCATTTAAAAAATTACTTAGTTTACTCTTAAACAGCATTGTTGTCAAGTCTTTCCAACCACTTGGTAAATTATTGTAAATTATTGGGGTCATACAGTAGACACTTCTGCACACCAAAGTAGTTTGACACGATAATTGATACAATTTACCATTGTCACGCCTATTTCTTGGGAATACATCAGCTAGACGTTCAAAACGACTTGGATTTTGCTTGACAAACGTATACTGTATGGAAATAAGAAATGTGGCTAACTAGCGAACTAGAATATTGATTATTGCTCACCGCAAGCCCGCGCCTACGGTGGCCGGAAGACGGCTCGCGACTCCCGACGCCCGGGGCGTCTCCTGCGGACAGTATGCCACCTTACGATCCTTATTTATACTCGTCGTTAACGTTTAAATCTGGTCATAAACGCACGCCGGTTGCTAGTACCTACTACGTACCTGACCTTTCTGAAGAACATTACCAATTGGTTACGTCCTTCTCGGCTCCTCCCGATGTTTCCAGTCACATCTGCCTTGATAAATACCCTTAAGGCGAAAGCGTCAAGGTAGCCCGCGAAAATCAAATTTTCTTACGTTTTTTGTAATTTGCAGGTCAGTATCATGTTGTATGTTGATCTAAATATGATTTGCGGCCGTATCAAATGTTTATTTATAAAATTATAATCATAAAAATTATCAATACAACTCTCTAAGTTCATATAATCACATTGAATGACTATTTCATGAAATCTTGACATGACCGTTGTGCTTACTTATCGAGTTGTATTGCTGATTGTAATGATTATAATTGTGTAAAGCCGTATTTGTTACGGTCGCAAATCATATTTTAATCAACATAAAACCTCACACTGACCTGCAAATTGTAAAAAAAACTAAAGAAAATTTGAATTTCGCGGGCTACCTTAGCGCATGCCCCTTAAATAGTCGCCTTTCATTCATCATGTTATTAGAGACCATAAATTAGCTCTCTCATAGATTGTTCTCTTTGTGTGCGAAATATTTTCCGTGAATTTGCATAACATAGGATCGCTTCTGGGTGTGTAGAAACAATCGCGAGATCAAACAACTGTTTTTTTATTAAATGACAATGATATAAATGAGGAAGAGCAGCCAAGAGTTACAAAAAGTCAAGAAATGCGTTATAACTACTTATATTTATTCAACTTAAACCAAAATTAAATTTCCACTAAAACTGCCTGCCTGCCTGCCTTTGGTACACAGGGTTACCAAAGGATGCAAATTCTTTATTTAAATTCCGCTTTTTATGGACCTATCGTTGCCTTTTGTTACGATATCGAGTTAATGAATGAGGAAGATGGTGAAAAACGATTTATTTACATGTTTTGATGTAAATTCCTGAATTAAATTGTCTGATCTTTAACCTAATAGGATTAGTCGTTATTATTCCGTTTTTTTACTGACCAAAACTTTTTTTTTTTTCGAATTCCAGTTAATGGATGAGGAAGATGGTGAGAAAGAGCTGACGGATCTACAAAAAGAGATAGAACATCAGTTAGAAAAAGACGGCAATAAAAGAAGAAAGGTTGCTGCTGTCATTGGGACATCAACCGCTGTATTGGGAATTGGTAAGCTACTGTTTTTGATAAATTAATAATCATTATAACTGATCAAAATTCCTTTAAAATGGAGTTTAAATTAATAAAAATAATATACTTAAGTATTTTTTTTTAATTATATAAATTAAATCTTAAATCAGTAAAAAAATGGCACTTACTTTAATATAAGAGAAATCAATTCTAAATAATAAATTCTATTATTTTGATTCAATTCAGAATATAACCCACTGGTGCTAAAAATTATCCACCGGGCACAGTCCCTGAGGCCTTGTTCACATTGTAACATTGTTCACTTATAATTTTAATTATATATTCAGCTCGAACTAGTTACTAAACTATATTGATTTAAAAATAATATTTGGCAGCTTATAAAAGACAGGTACTGAACAGGAAGTTGAAACGTCTATATTGTTGATCTACAAACTACTACAAAGTTCTTTTGCATTAAATATACATAGATGTTCTAATCTTTTATATACTTAGATAAAAACGATAAAGATATAAATCTAACTACATGCACATATATAAACGCACGCCTTCCCATGGCGTAGGTAGGCAGAAACTATAGAACGACAACTGCTATGATCCTTACATACCTACTCCTTTAAATTCATACATCAGAGGCCCTAGTGTGAGTTTCTTTCAACCATCTCGACTTTACACATCGACTGCGTTCGGCGCTCCGATTGGTTCTTCACCTCGATGCGCAAAATGATGGCCTCCGGTCCCCCCCCGACCTTTGCTCGACGATGCAACAGCCCGCCTCGATGCTGAGCCTATAGTTTTTAAATTCCCCCATTAATAATAATATATGTTTGATCCAGCCTGACCCATCTTGCTGTCCCCCTAGCGACGCCCTAAGCCAAGGTTCCCTTAGTGAGCGCTCACCTAGTTTTAATTAGAATAGTTTTGCCCCTGGTTGGTTGGCTTTGAGTGTAGAAGCTTAAGGCAGGCACAGGAAACCCCCGGTTAAGCAGCCACGACATTAGTAGTCAACTGCGAGATGCCCTAGACAAAAAGGAAGGCCTCTGGTCATACACGCACGCCGGTTGCCAGTACTATGCACCTGACCTTTCTGAAGAACATCACCAATAAGGTCACTATATGTCCTCCTAGGGCGTCCCATCCCGGCGTTTCCACTCACATCTGCCTTGGAAATACCTTTTGTTAGTAATTTTCTTTCGCCTTTCCGCCTTTCCTTCATCCTCTTAACATTACCAAACCATCTAAGCATACTCTTTTCAATTTTTGTCACTACATCTTCTTTTAAACCGATCCGTTGAAAGCTATTTTTTTTCTGTATTTGAGGATCAACGGAACTGGTCTTTGCAGTCTGCACCTGCCCTGGTCCCACACTGTCTTCATGATCTGCCTCGCCCTTTCCCAACTATATTGGGGTCAGCTTGCAGTCTAACCAGATGCAGCTGAATACCAGTATTTTACATGGAGGGACTGCTTATCTCCACAACCCAGTTACCGGGTAACACGGTCACCCTTGATAAGACTGGTTGCTCAGACCAAATAAAAAACCAAGACAGCGCTGTCAACAGTCAAGTGAAGCCGGTTTCGTAAACATGTGTGCACTTTGTGTGGTGTAGTTTGATTGTAGTGTCATTGTAAAAGGTTGTAAATGTGTGCGTAGGAGCGGATATGAACAGAGCGGCGGTGTAGTTTTGGCATGCTTCACTGTATAGTTCGCAGCGCTCTGTCTTGGTTTTTTATTTGGTCTGAGACTGGTTGTCAGAATTTCTTGCTTCTAAAGACTGTCAAATAATACTAGCCTATTATTATCACACCGCAGGACAAACGCCTCTTCATCTTCTCTGTTAAATGGGCATTCAGTTTAAACGTATTTTATTTTGTCCTGGTTTGACATTGAAATCTCAGGTTAACAGCCTACCTCTAAAACTGTACATAATAAACATATATTTGATAACTGCGAAACTGTTTATGTTAATTTCTGGAATTAATAAGTAATAATATAAATATTCCACGCTGCTGGCTTGTATTTTATGTATACATATCTTTATTATATAATTATTACGCACTGAACTGATGATTTCTGACTCCGATTTTTTTTTTTGTATGAAAAATTATCTCCCCCCGAATCATATCCGCGTACTGGGGGAACCGCGGAGTTATAGCATTACACACTTATAAAGACAATATGTATGGAGTATGTAATGATCGTAGCAAGTAGTTCTGTAGTTTCTGTCTACCCTCATGGAAAAACGGCGTGAGTTAACTCACGTTTGAACACTTGGTTACCACAGTAAGTGAAAAGTAAAGCGCGCGTGGCTTCGTGAGAAATTGTTTTTATTTGAAGTTTAACTAAACGGTGTAGCGCTATAGTACATAAATGTCGCGGCCTGCAACACGGGCATTGATGGACGACCGTTAAAATGTGAGCCGAGGCGAAACCGAGGCATACATACGTGAGTCCTGCAATGCCTGGTTGCGGCCAAGTCTACGATCGTGAAAATCCATCAATCCATCACTGCCTTGTTGCGGCCAAGGCTTGTATAGTACTTTTCTCAAATAATGCGCGGAAATTCAAACTAAGATAATATTTTTTTTGCAAACATGCTTAGTAATTCGAACATTATTTTGACAACCTTCTTTGAGATAAATCGAAAATGATGCAATGGTCGAATACATGCGAGCATGCTGGCAATGTTTGTATAAAAATCCATACCTGTCGTGTTTAGCGGCCCATTAAATTACTATCCAAAGGCTGTCTGTAAAAGATCGCTTTTAGCGATAAGACCGCCCATTGTATTGTGTCACCCTAAGTAAAATTTCAAAATTTATTTCTGTAATTTGTATGGTGTTCTTAATAAAGAATATTCTATCCATCTATCTATGACCACTCATATCTGATGTATTATTTAAAAATGGAACGAACTTTTTTCTTCAACACATGGCAATCGAGGAAGTAATTTATCAAAGATTTTATTTAAATTTCGATTTGGTTTGCAAATAGAGCTGTTTAAAGTAAAGAAGAAACAAATTAACATATAAGCGCGTGAAAAATTATCGTTGTTCGTCATTGATTCTAGAACTTATAATTAATTTACTAATTATTTGGGAACAGTACTATACAAGCCTTGGCCGCAACAAGGCAGTGATGGATTTATGGATTTTCACGATCGTTCATCAATGACCCAGTTGGAGGCCGCGCCAGTAATGTCCTGATAAATTCCAATAATTTTACACGCGCCAATATATTAATTTGTTTCTTCTTTACTTTAACAGCTCTATTTGCAAGCCAAATTGAAATTTAAATAAAATCTGTGTTAAGTTACCTTGGTTACCATGTATTTAAGCAAAAAGTTTGTTCCATATTTAAATAACACGACAAATATGAGTTTTCATAATAATTTACTTGGCCGCTAAACACGACAGACATGGATTTTTATACAAACATTGCCGGCGTATCGCTCGCATGAAGAAGGTTGTCGAAATAATGCTCGAATTTCCAAGAATGTTTGACTAAAGTCTATATAGCTACATTTGGTATCTACCTTTGAGCAAAACTCGTTCAAGTCTACCGGTTTTATAATATCATTTGATCCTTAAAATAAAACGTTTATTGGTGTTTTTGCTGTGCCAAAATTCCTAATACATAATTTGAGTTACCTTTTAAAATTTCCTCATGCTGGCTTTTTTTTGGCTTATTTAACATTTAATCATATACCTACTAGGAGCAATTATGCAAACCTTATCTGCAAATGTAGATTCTTTTGAATACATACCTAGATGATATATTTTTAAGTATTGTATGAATATTTTTTTTCTTGAATACGTGATTAATTACCGTAACGTAGACGTAGGTTATGCACTTAGCATAAGTGCATAACATATAATTACATCCTTGCTTGCTGTTTTGTTGCAGTAACCTTTATAAACAGTTAAATCGGTTCCGTGTGGTGTCGGACGTAAAGAATAGTACCATCCCATTTCTTCCCGTGAGTGTCGTAAAAGTCGACTAAGGGACTCACTAGAGCGTCGGGAGTCGAGAGCCGACTTCCGGCCACCGTATGCGCGGGCCTGCGGACGGTGAGCAATGGGCAGCTCGCCGTCCGATAAGGACCAGGCCCGGGTCGACGGCGCGTTGTGTTCCACGCGCGCCTCAAAGAGATGTCAGACCAACCGACGGGGTTGAAAGACCAATGCCTGCTGGGGTTGCGGGTTTGTCCGAAAGGGATATCGCGGCCGCGGCACACAGGCAACGGAAGGAACACGGGTGGGTTTTAGTCAGTAAAAGTCTGACACACCCTCTCGCTCTGCCCAGAGCGCGAGAAGTAATGTGATGATTTCCCATACTGAAAAAAAAAAAAAAAAAAAACCGTAGTAAACAAGGAACCCTTATAGTTTCGCCATGTCCGTCTGTCTGTCTGTCCGCGGCTAGTACTAGAAAGCTGTAATTTGGCATATGTATACATATTAATCATACCGACAAAGTGGCAAAATAAAATCAAGAAAAAAAAATTTGTTTAGGGTCCTACACGTAAAGTGAGGATGTTTTTTTTTTTCCTCATCTACTCCATGTTGTGGGGTATCGTTAGAAAGTTCTTTCAAAAATATTGTGAGTTTGTTGAAACCATTTTTGGATTCAGGGATCCGTTTGCGAAATATTAAGCTTTTAACTGAATTTTTTTGTTAGAGTCAAGTCTCCCCCCCCCCCCCCTCTTCTAGCTAAATGGTTGTACTTGGACTTGTGAAAAAATTCACAGCAGTAGTATATATAACGAAATTAAAACTATGAGAGCTAAGTAGGCTGTACAGGTTAAAGAGAAATAATCAACCAACATAAATTTGCAGTTTGAAAAACATGATCACCCATACATTCCGTATGGGAGATCACGTTTTTCAACTACTATGTTAAGTTTGTTCTTGGGATAAATTCATCCCAACTATGGAACCCTTCATTGTGCGCGGTCCGACACGCACTTGGCCGGTTTTTTTATTTTATTCACAAATCATAAGGGCATAAAGTATTTCACAAATAAAAAAACTAAGATATTTTCTGACTTCAATGAGTTTTTTTTTTTTTAACGTTGCCCCACACTAAGAATTTCTTCTTGTATCGTGGGTGCGTTTACAAACCTAGAAACTCACATACACTAACACCCAGACCCGGAACAACTACTTGCAGATCATACAAATATTTGTTCCGTGCGGGGATCGAACCCGCGACACGTTACGCAGCAGTCGATCGCTCAGCCACTGCGCCAACCGTGTCGTCACGGATAGATTAATATCAAAATCAAAATCGTAGATTAATATCTATATATTTTTAGGGTTCCGTATGTCCGAATGAAAAATCGGAACCCTTATAGGATCACTCGAGTGTCTGTCACTACCAATTTCCTCCGAAGTGAATGGACCGATAAAGTTGAAATTTGGTACATATATCTATTTCTGTGACCCAAAAAGTCCGTGTTTGGGTCACAGAAATAGATGTGTGTTACGTAAATAAATGAATTTTGAATATGGGGGTCAGTTTTGGGAGAAAAAAAGATAATTTAATAAAAGTTTTGTACTCTGTACCGTGTGACATATCAAACGAAATACTGTGAGTGTCTCATGTATTTTGTTTTTTGTTTTTTTATCATTCCAAATTACATTTTAACATATAATTTGTATATATTTTTAAATCACCTTTCAAAACCCTTATTTTTGATAGCGATAGGATAGGGAGTTTTTTTTTAAACATACTTTTTGGCGCCATAAATCCGCCATTTTAGTTTTATAATATTTTAATATACCCAGTGACACTCACACGATAAAATTGGATCTTACGAATATCATATCATAATCAAAATCGGTTTAGCCGTTTTGTAGTTACGAGGGAACATAGAGACGGACACACATACATACATACAGGTCAAACACAAAACCCTCCTTTTTTAGCTTTACCGCAGTCGGGTGAAAATATAAATTTGCGGAGGATATTACTCGTAGAATTGGATAATAATATGTGGACAACACAAAAATTTACTTAGACACTTAAATCTCATGTAAACTGCTGTAATTATTGTAATTATTGCTTTAAATTTGTATCCTTATTTATATATATAATGTAGGTATATATTATAGTAAATATGTATGTACGTGTGTCGTAAGTTTATAAACTATATATGTACTTGTGTACATATTTTATTTATAATTTATTGTTGACATTTAAATATTTTTTATTATTGTTATCTCCTCTAAATCGGAGCAACTGCCATCTTATCTCTTCACCACCCTTGGTTGACTGGTAGAGAATGCCTAAGGCATTAAGTCCGTCTTTGTACCTTATTGTGTGCGAGAAGTTTAAATAAATAAATAATACAAATAAACGAAGTAGTAACGCGTCTATAGGTACCAATAAAATATAATTTTATAATTCCAGACGAAACCACTTCAGAAGATGCAGAGGCGTCAAGATTCGCAGCGGAAGGCGCGTTGGACCTCATTGGAGAAATAGCCAAAAAGGTGCAAGATAAAGAAGATGTCAAGAGTGAAAAACTGAAGCTTGAAAAAGGACTTGGTATGTAAAGACAGGGAAATGAATCGTTTAGCAAATTGACTACCAACTTAAACTGTCCGTATATTCAAATCACATCTGTCATTCTGTTTCATAATATTTGTCAAATTGGCAAAGGAATTGACGTAGTGTATCAATTTGAAAAACAATTTATTTATTTCCTTGACTACTTGCTATTTACCGCCTAACGATATCAAAAATGATATGCACAATCAACCTATAATGTTCCCACTGTTGGGACACAGGCCTCCTCTCTGTGGGAGGGAGAGGGCCTTAATCCACCACGCGGGCCCAGTGCTGGTTGGCGGATGTGACATGTCTTGGAATTTTCGGTTCTAGGACATGCCGGTTTCCTCACGATGTTATCCTTCACCGTTTTGAGAGCAGTGGTGATGAAATAATTTACCCAAAGTAAAGTTCCCGCTTGGGTCAAACCCACGATCTCCAACTCGTAAGTCGCGGCCGTTACTACTGGGCCACCAGAGCGTCAAAACTGTATAATTTTAAGTTATCTTTTGATCTTGAAATATGATTGCAGTTTAGCAAGTCCTGTCTAAAAAAAGCGTCATAAATGTTTTTAGTATTACGTGGACGCGTATATTTAATTTAAAAATACATTTTAATCAAGGAAGTATCCATCAACGACACAACATCATCTATTCAAAGCTTTAATTTAAATTTTATTGTACCAATTATCAAATGAGAAGTAATTAAACATATGTATTTAATTAATTTATATTATATACTTCCTTTATTCCATTATATACATACTCGTATAAATTATATTTTTAAATATTAGAATAAAATAATAAAAAATCATTATAAAAAATAGTAGCCCACTGGTATCGGGAACAGGGTACAAGCTACCGTCTGTCAGGGTTCCAGAGAGAGGAACCTCCTGACAATGCGAGTCGTGTCTAGAAGTATTGCTTTCTAAATCAAGCCCTTGATCCAGCTGCCCAACGAGAGCCTTCTTAGGTGTTGATCGAGGCTCTTGGCAATTAAGCCATTGGCTGTTACGACTATCGGCACAATGATCGCTGACTCCACATCCCACTATTATACTGCATGATTTTTTTACAGTCTCGAAAAAAATAGGGTATAATAGGTAAACGCAGTAGAAGCCTATGGCACAGTTTTTTTTTTAAACAATAGAAAATATCGAAATTCGAACCATACGCACCCTAATGAACGCGCGGAATTTATCAATGAATTCGTCGCTTTCTTTAGCGGCCGATAGGAAGTCGCCGCACTTGCCATCGGCCTCTTTGATATCCTTTGGCAGGCGCACAAGCCGCTCGCGCATCCCCGCCCGCCCGCGTGGTCAATGCTACTAAGCAAATATTCCCGGGCTTCTGTTCCATTTACACAACACACCATATTATTCTCGAGACGGTAAAAAAATTCAGCCGGTATTTATTATTATATCCTTAATTATTGTCTTCAGGTCCAGATCTAGCTGTTATAGGCCTTGCAGGTTCCAGTCAAGAGGACAAATCTGACAAGTTCCTAAAACCTGAACCGAAACAGCTGGCCAAAG
Organism: Agrochola lota; assembly: GCA_947364205.1. Classification (NCBI taxonomy): domain Eukaryota; kingdom Metazoa; phylum Arthropoda; class Insecta; order Lepidoptera; family Noctuidae; genus Agrochola; species Agrochola lota. The sequence goes on along the minus strand of OX376235.1, from coordinate 8,048,888 downwards.
ACCTCCACAATGCTGATGAAATGGCCCTGGATCAGAAGGATGAGGATTACATCAACTCTCTCATCATGACTGAAGAGGAGGTGAAACATAAAGCGCTGCTATGGAATAAGGTCAACGCTGGATATCTGAGGGAGCAAAAAAGTACGTAGTTTTTTTTGAAAGGTTGGACCTGGTTATGCTGAAATGTACCAACCCACGAAATTTTTATGTGTTCATTCAAAAACTTGGCAGCGTCGCACATAGCTGTCAAATATTTACCTGTTAGGATTAATTTGGCAACATTACTGTAAGGAAATAATAAATGTGGCTAACTAGAATATTAATAATGAATTCTTCTTCTTCGTCTAAAGAAACAAGAAAAGAATAATGAATTGCAATTATAACACTGAATTTGATGTTGTAACTGTTTTAGGTATAAAAACGGCCTTTGGAAAGTTTCCAAATACATTTTTTATATCTAAAACGAAATATTCGGTGTTACGATATTAATTATTGCGTTTTAGTCCACTAGTTAGCCATATTTCTTATTTCCATACAGTAATATCGCCAAATCAATAAAAACAGGGAAATATTTGACAGCTATTTGCGACGTTTCCCACTTTCTGTATAAACGCTCTTAATTTAAATATTCATGACAAATTATCGAAAATTCACTATTTTCGATAATTTGTCATGAATATTCAGAAAAATACGGGCGGACACATGGTGCGACAGTGTATTGATATAATATACTTTATATACTATTTAATATACTAATACAATCTTTGAGAGCACAGCAGCGGGTTCGATTCCTGCATAGATCAAGTATTTGTATGATCTACAGATCTAAGAGTACGCAATTTTATTTTTGCATGTATGATTTAACATAACCATCCATGTGAAAAAACCAACTAGCGTTTACCATAAAATCTTAATTTGTAGTCATACATGTTTAAGTAAAAGAAGAGCTTCGCGCGAAGGAAAAAGAAGAGAATAAGGATAAAAAGAAGAAACTTCGAGGTTCCTACAAGAAGAGAACTCCTTGTAACGCTGCGACTGCTGGGGAGGCTATTGAGAAGATGATTGCTGAGAAGAAGATTAGCTCTAAGATTAATTATGATATTCTTAAGAGTTTGGACCATCCTGGCACTCCGTTACCGCCAGTGACGCCGAAGGAGACTGTTGTTGTTGTTGAGTAAGTGATTAAATAAATAAATAAAAATTAACTTTATTGCCAAAAATATTATAGGAGGTTTTACATTGGCGCCAAACTAGGCCTGTATCTTGAGCCGCTGTCCAGACGTGTGTAATGGTGTTGTATCGTGTAATGTAATGCGAATAGTCTGGATGGCATACAAACGCAACGCGAATCCAGCACCATAATAGGGAAGTCGACAAAAAAATAATTGTCTGTCAGGTACATTATTAAAAAAATATTGGACAAGTATTTTTTTCTTTTTTTACATAATCAAAAGATTACGGCAATACATTGAGTAGGCAATGCGTTAAAATGTAGCATGACGTCACTGGCCGGTAGATTGTATACTGACTTGTGACGTAGCGAGCCCCCACTCCCCAACTATAATGCGTTTTATCTAAACCATTTTTTATTCATTTGATAAAGTAAAAAATACGTGTGTAATATTTTTTTATTATTTGACTGACGGACTAAATAGTTTTTTTTTTCCTGTCAGCATCCCTATTGGGTAACACACGATCAATCATAATCTAAGTATATTTCGAATCCATTGCTTCATAATTATGTTCGAAAAATGTGTCTGCTCACCAACGTAAATAACGCAATTAATGTTGTTGAACTGTCAAAATGAAACAGTTTGTGTTTGATCGTGTGTTCGCACTTAGAGTGCTGTATGTGTTCGACTGCGAGACCCTTTGTGTTCGCGCAAAAAGCTGGCAGCCCATAAAATGAAATTGTTTATTCTGTTAATAGGATATAGGAATCACTTTTACATGTCATATTAAAAAAAAAAAAAATTGCTAGACGAGTTCGGCGTTTCCTATCCGACTACTCTGAGAAGAAAGGCCGAAACAAACTCAGCGGTCACAGTCTCTTTTAAAGTCCAGACATAATCTTGGTCAAGCTATGTGAGGACCATGTAGATTATTGTTTGAAATTGTCTCTGTGATGCAGAATTCGCGTTACCTTACACGATACTTTACATTAGACGCATTTGTACATGGCTTTAGGTACCAAACATTTAGTTTGTAATTCCTCCCTTGCACTTACTTTTACTTGTGCATGAAGTCCATCCTATTGTATTGGATAAGGCAGCTCTACTGCTTTCAGCAATGTTTTGTAAACTAAAATCTACTGTATACTACTGAGATAGCTCTCCCCATTCTGATATTTTCGCATACGATCACTACTCGGTCCCACAAAAGTAGTCGAAAATAGATTATTGTCTATTTTCGACTAGTTTTACCTTAGCTATTTTACATTTTAGCCAAAAAAATTGGCCTAAAAAAATCGGCGCATGAATTACCAATGTTCGAGGCTGTTTTTTATCATTAAATGATTCTAACTGCCTTTCTTCGACAGCTTTATCTCATTATTAATCTTGTCTGTTTTAGAAACAAACCTCCAACACCAACAGTTGCGGTCCCAGCTTCACCAGTACCGCGCAAACGCAAGAAGAATCCCGCGCCCCCCGCCTCCCCCGCGCCCGGCCCGCGCACGCCCGGGCCGCCCGCGCCGTCCACACCGCAGCCTGTTACTGGTAAGTACTGCAACTAAGTAGTAGCATGATCTCACTTTAAAAAAAACTGATTATAATGAAATCGGCGGATACAGTTTGATGCTGCAGCTACATATATATCATCTACATCCAAAATTTAATTACACCACTCGATAGCGAAACGATCAAAGGATTCGTCTCAAAGAAAATATTGCTCGTAACATACACATATTCACGTAAAACACACGGCCGTGTCCACAACATAGCCACACTCCATTTTTTTTTTAGATATTGTGCTATTTTATTTTCAACCCTCTGGTCAGGGCCGTAACTTCAAAATTCAAACAGCGCGCTTTTATTTAGGCATTCAATTAGTTGCCGCCTCATGGTAGTGAAAATGGACATTGGGCCACAAACTTTAAGAAATCATAGTGTTTAAGTGTTGTTCCCTACAATAGATTTTGAAGTGACAGAAACAGTATGTCTGAGGCTCAACGTTAACTTCAGTTCTAGACTTAACCAAAGTAGTGGCAATGAAAAACCTAATACGACAGCAAATAGAAATTCAACTTTAGAGTATATTGCATAAGACTGAAATTACTGTTACCAAATGAAACGAGAACAAGAGTTTTAATAAATAGTATATTTGTTTTTAATAACAATAAACAAGGTAACACCATGACAGGAAAAAATATTATAAAGGTTTGCATCAATAAAATCTATACCGAAAACACAGCGCTGCGCTACAGTTTATACTCAGTCTTGTGTTATTGTTCCGAAATAAACTTTTTATTATGTATTTAATTTATTTAATTTTAAGTTTTAATACATTCTCCTTTCATTTCTTCAGAAATAGCAGATGACTACGAGGACGAAATAGAACCGGACCCAGTGGACGTCGGCGGCGAGTTATCGCTAGCCGCCATGTTACAAAACGGCCAGGATGATGATTATTACGACTACGAGGAATATTGATATAAGCTCAGGAGTATTGGATGCTGACGATAGCTTACTGCTTAGGATTCAATACCGATATGAGGGAAATATATGAGCGTCGCATCCAACAAAATGTTCGTTCTCATAATACCGAGCCTCAATTATTCATGAGTTGACGTTGACAAATCACATCTCGGGGTATTCCGAAACACATCGGGCTATTCCGAAATACAAATGGCTATTCCGAAACACATTGTGCTTCTCTAAAACACATTGGGCTATTCCGAAACACATCGTGATATTTCAAAACACATCGGACTATTCCGAAACACATTGGACTATTCCGAAACACATCAGACTATTCCGAAACACATCGGACTATTCCGAAACACATCGGACTATTCCGAAACACATCGTGATTTTCCGAAAACACATCGGGTTATCGCGAGACGATTAAACTGCCCTAAAACTAGTCGTGCAATCCCGAAATCAACATTATGAATAGAAAGCAAATCGATTTCAAGTTTTGCTTATCAAATGCACATTCTGATACATGACTATAATCTATAAACGAAACTATGGAACATTAACGGCACAGTAATAATGTAATGTTGCCAGCAAGAACGATACTTTTGTTGGATGTAAGCTGAGGTTTAAATTGAGTTAAACTGCTTGAGAAGTGGTGTTTATAATTATATGGACGCTATCTTATAGCTGAGCTTCAGAGTTGCAGCTTGAAAGTTTTATCAAGTATACTGACATATTTAATTTATGACATACAGTAATACCCCGCTTTACGCGAGGGCTTTCGTAGGAAACAACACGGTTTTGTATTGCTTGCCGAACACGTATAATGCGATTAATATCACTGTCTCATAATGGACCAATCAATGCATCCGCGTAAAGCGCAACGGGTCGCGTAAACCGGGGTGTTACTATATTTAATTTTATATGGCTGCAATTCAAAAGATAAAGAAGAAAGGAAATGTAGACAGATGCGGTTAAATAACCGTACAAAATACCGTTTTTAAACATGATCAATTTAAATTGGTTGGCCAATTTTCTCATGTGATGGATATCGACATCTTATTATATTAAAACAAACACATAATTTCAAGTTACTTCGGTCGATTATGGGATCCACGAAAGATTTAAATCGTTAGATTTTCTCTCATATTGTTCCCACTACTGGGACACAAGCTCTGTGAGTTGGAGTGGACCATAATCCACCACGCGGACCAAGTGCGGGTTAGTAGATGTCACATGTCTTCGAATTTTTTGTTGTAGCCGGTTTCCTCACAATGTTGTCCTTCACCGTTTAGAGAGTAGTGATGGATTTTCCCTCACCTATGAATTATGTTCACGTTTGTTACGCCATGTTTATTCACATATCTATCTAATAAAAATTGTTTTTCCATGACAGTGAAGTCACTTGTGTCAAAACGAAACAGAAACGTGACCATCTTTTGACCCGGTAGGGCGAATCTAACGATTTAAATCCTTGGTCCGCGGCCGCTGATAGTGTCATTATTAAATATCGATTCCTACCCAACAAGTCTGTGAAGTTTTGCTTGTTAATTTAACTTGACCTTGTATATCACTGAGTTGCATCCTTGCATCCAATCTAATAAAACGTGACCCAATAAAGTGAGACCAAATATAAATGAAAGAGAATAGAAAGTTTATTAATGACAGGTTGGCTTGCTAAGATCGCAAATCAAAATGGCATAAATGAGTTTGCTTTTACAAACTATGAAAAATCAAAATAGTGATTCCAAGATACTATATTATTGTAATAAATAGGTACCATAAACTAATTATTAAGATACCTAACAAAACTATATTTTAAGAGAGGCTAGTGAGCGTTTTGCCACTATTTGGCCGATGTATACATTTTGTGATGTATCCGGTAGCTCAAAAGAATTGTAAAAAATTAAGTAAGATCAGCGGAGTAATTGCGTAACACACATACAATGGCAATCGTTGGCAATGCTTTTCATTTTGTCAGTTCAGCCACGTTCATTGCGTTATTTACGTTGAGCAGATGATTTCTTCAAACCAATAGGTTAGGGCGTTTGATTGAAAGTGTGTTATGCAATCGGGTGCTGTTCTGCCAACACACCACAATGTCAGTAGGTACCAAATCGGGTGTTTTACGCGCGTAATAATATTGAACGTAACCCGATTACAAAGCGAGATTTAACTGTAATCCGAGCCTTCGAGCTAGTTCTTGTATTTCCGACTTTTTAGTTGACAACTTAGTACTGGACTAAACTGACAGTTTTTTATAAAGAACTGTGTTTCTATCACAGTTAGGTTCTTATTGCAAAAACTGTCTCGATGGTTGAAACCAGGAGTCGCCAAATGGTGAACCGCGGTCCGCTGACTTCTTTTGTGTTAAGTAAACAGTAATTTTAGTCAAAACCGTTTATAACGAAATCTCTTAAAACAAATTACCGTTGTTACGAAGAAATTTTGAGGTTTCACCATTTCTGTTTACTTAATAACATACTTTTTGGATATAACGACTATTAACAACTATAGTCCGACGGTCCCTTCGAAGTCGTTAAAACTGTTTTGATTGTATTTAAAAATAAACAATTTAGTAAGTCATTTAATGTAGCCCGCGCTTTGTCTTTTTTGCCGTCGACACTCCAGAGTAGACAAAGTACAAAGTAAAAAATAAATTTTTCACATTACTTAATTTGTTATTTTGGGTCATTATTACATAATATTTGTTTATTACTTAATAATAAAAAAATTTATAGTTATCATCTGCCGGACCGCGACAGTCGTTATTTTTTTAAACGGACCCCCAATGAGACTAACTGGTGATTCCTGCTTTAAACCACGACCTTTATTTTGTAATAAGACCGAACAAATCCCCCGTGTCGGCACACCTGTCTATCTCCCAAAGTTACGCGCGTAAAGCGCCTTGACTTGAAAACTGGACAGTTTTTGCAGGGCGGGCAAACGTGTCTCCACCATTAACAAGTCATAACATGAAACACCAATGACGTGGCCGTTGTATCCAATCCAATAAAGTGTTGTGACACAATACTGTGACCTAATGTATTCTGAGAACTATAAGTTTACTTATAAATAATACTGATAATTATGTAGTTATTTAAGCTATCGTCACAATAATGTTTTAACTTTAGTTAGGTTAATTACGATTTCATCATTTTTCCTATCATGATCAAAATGATAAAAATTAGAAAACTTTTAATTAAAAATCGAAACGTGAAATTCAAATTTTAGATCTCACTTAATTTTTTTTTTGTTACTCATATTTGAGGTGTTATTTTTTTGTTGTATCATATTGTGTCATGTCTTAATGAAACGGGATTTTTGACTCGGCGAGAAATTGCTCTCGCTGCTTGTATGTATTCGCCTTATGTATAGAGTGCCAAAAAAACCGCGCCGAGCCAATAATTCCGCGTCGTGTAAACAGGGGTTTAGTTTTAGAGTATTTGAACCGATTTTGCCAATACATACCGAATGTTAGAATAATATTGTGTGGAATGGTTAATGGAACATGTACGCTTGTCGACTGATTTAATTTATTAAAATTATTGAGATGTTTAGAGAGCTAGTTTAAATAGTTTCAACTTATTACAAAGTTATATAGAAATTGATATAAATACGCTTTGCATCTTAAAGGAAAACTAATGTAGAAAAGACAACTAGCATCTTTAGCGTAGTTTAGATGTAGCTTAGGTGTTGTTATGTGATGTTGAAACGTTGTACGATTGTTGTAGTGACGTAGGTACTGTGGGTTAAAAATGATAAGAAGATGAGAAGACGAAAATCTGATCGCGCGTGATCGGACATATTTTGTCCAGTTTTCATGCTCCACCAAAGCAAACGGCTACAACGAGCTGCTGCAGTCTTACCGCGCGTCATCTGAAAGTTCTACCGCGCGTCAAATTGCAACAATCTGAACAAAGCCTTAGGCCCAGTTCTTATGTCAAAAAATCTGACGCATTCTGAGAACCCGCACCTTGAGAATTGATCATGAGTGCGCGTTGACGCGTTTTCAAACTTCGTGCACACTAGCGCGACGCAACACCGGTTATTGTTGTACCGTCAAATATTCTTAGAAATTATATTGTTCGAGTCGCATCGTCAACACGAGCCTTAAGGCGGACGTTCCGATCAACCGTTCATAGAATTATGGCTGGCTGGACCAAATGGCTAAATTAATGATTAAATGTTTCTAATAAGTATAATTCTATAAATAATAATAAAATATAAGTCGACACGAGTCGGAAATCATCTTACGCACGTGTATCATACAACGTTTTACTATGCATTGTGCGAGGAAAAAAAAGAAAACGAGCGAGCCTTACGGCAGTCGCCTGTGATGTGTAACATCTAACATGCGACGACGTATATAAATGATAAAAACAAAATTCATGACTTCGACTTCGACTTTGACTTTGACTTTGACTTTGAGTTTGACTTTGACTTTGAGTTTGACTTTGACTTTGACTTTGACTTTGACTTCGACTTCGACTTAATCATCGTCATCGTCATCATCATCATCTGATTTGTAATTACAAATTTGTGAAAAAATAATCTCAACTAAAAAAAACTCTGAGACGAGACGGGCTGACGACGGCCTCAAAAATTAAAAAAAAACAGAAAAGTAAACAGCACTAGTGAAAAAAAGTGACACTTTCCGCACAAATTGACTGCTTGGAAAACGCTCTTTTCGAGCAAATGCATTGTAATAGTTATTTGATCAACATTCAACCTAACACTGACCTGTAAATTGCAAAATACTTAAGAAAGTTTGAAATTCGCGAGCTAGGCTGCCCTGAGGCTTAGGTCAATGTTCGTAGACCGTTTACATGTTAATGATAATGCGTGTCAGATTATTTATAATGGAAATCGGTTCTACTTAAATATCGTAATTAGAAATACTATAAGTTACGACATAATGCCGTCATTTTTCGTAATATAATGATGATAACAGTAAAAACCAAGCCAAAATGACATGCAAAAGATATTCACGACAATACTTTACAAAACATTTTTAACCCACTGTACCTATGAGTCTAATTGACTAATTGACGTAAGTACCATAATTAACAAGCAACTTCTATTAATTAGCTTTGAGTGTACCACTGTGCAGTCACGATCAAAAATACCTTACATTTACGCAAGATTCAATAGCGATATTCTCCTAAAGTATTGATAGATATTTTATGATATTACGAATATGGTATTCTCGAAACCATTCATTATTAGGAAATTATTTGAAAAACAAAAAACCAGATAACAGAAAAGAGAAATACGAGCTGTTTTTTGTAAAGTATTACAGGCGAGGAGGACAAACAAAATTTACACCATATTTCAGGTTTGTAAGCAACACCTTACAAAAAACATCAAGGCTTATAGGCTACAATGCGTGCCAAAGAAATATACATACTCTCGAAAAACACGACCTTCATTCTGTCTGGGGCAGTCGGGTAAAAATCTTCTCAAAGTGACATTCTTTATTTCAGGAGAAAACTCCTTTTGAATTGCGTAAGGTATTAATGCTCATGACTTTTCATCATTTCATTGTTTATTTGTAAGAGATGTATTATATTTTAGAGAAACAATTGTACACAATAGTCTTATGATCTGCCTTAGACCAGAATTTGGTTGTAACCTGACAAAAGTAATATTGTTGATAAGTTCCGAGATATATCTTACAGCAATAAAGGAAATGTTTCATAATAAATTAATACCTATTGTTTTTATTTTAATATTTTTCATTGAGTATTTTATGAAGTCTAAAATGTTTTAAATACTTCCTCGAATAAGTGTGCAAAAATAGAATCAGCAACAGTAAAGGCTTTCGCACACAGGCGACACGATTCTGGTAGAACAATTTCCATGAAATGTTCATAAAAATTGTTCTACCAGCCAGTCGCGTCGCGCCTGTCTATGGTAGCCTTAACTGCCTAGGTTCATAATGTTATCATCGTTCGTTACATGTTGAGCAAACAATACAAAAGATATACAAGGTGCAGTTTTGAACCTGCAAAACATTTCAGGAGGTTGTTATGAAACTCGTAAATAATCATATAACAATACGATACCAAGTCAATAATCGATAATACTTTTTATTTTCGATTTTTCAATTTTATTGACTTTCAGAATAACTCTCTTAATAACCCTCTTCAAAAAAACAGAATCACCCATTGCGATGTCGATGCGCGTCATGTCACTGTGTGCGTGAATGCGATGACCAGTGACGTCAGCCTGTACGAGTCTCCGCCCACATTTCTACGAAAAGAACGCGGCATGTACGTTGAACTAAAATTAAGGTCGTTGCTATGGTTACGGGGAGCCCCCGCGATGCTCGTCATACCGCATTTCGATTAAGGCCCGTATTAATAAACGTTCCTCAACATCGTACTCAAGTGCGTAATCATTTGATACGCCATTATTACGATAACAGCATCTCAAGATCATTGCTAATTAATAAACACATGAGTACAGTATCTCAGTTACCAAGATCAGCTCCTCAATGCGCTGTACTTGATGCCGATCTCATGAACGATTACACACACATTGACTGAAGTTTAGAATAACATTCATCACGTTTCGTTATTGTTATGTCGTGAGATTTATTGAAACACTTGTATTTTGTTAAAAAAAATATGAATAGCGCTGTATCACGTTATTAAGTTGTTGTCTACCCAAGAAAACCTTAAATTGTTAAAAATGTTGTATAATTATTTCTCAATATGACAGAAATGATTACTACTCAACTTAGCAGGTACAAATAACGTAACGCAATAAAGCGTCTGGAGGGTCAAGGACGAGTCTCAAAAAAAAAGATGAAATATAAACTTATTAGATTACTTTTTCATTTATTTATTTATTAAACTTGTATGTAACTAAATAAGTGGCGGACAACATAGGCGGATTTTAATGTCTTTATGTGTTACATCTATATATAAATAGTAATTAAATAAATGTACTTACAATATTTATTTACCTACCTGAAATGATGCTGTAGCATAAAACGTTTAAGATAATAGGACGACTAATTCTGGGGAAATTGAAAGACCTTTGTTAACTGTATTTCACGAATAAGTCTTTTAATTAATGTTACTGTATACAACACTGACTCTGATAAAATCAGAATCTTTAAAAAAAAAATCACTTGTTAAATCAAAAGGATTTGAGGTCGCCCTTATGTATATTTTTGCTAAACGATATCTCAATGGCCATAAAATATCGTCATAGTACTCTATTTGATCGTAATAATTAATTTCACCCAATATATTTTCAAAATCCATGTTTCGCGCTACTAATCACGACCTCAAGTCACGTACTGCCTACACTCAGGTTTTAGCATGTTGAGTACACTCACCTATTGTATACTTAAGTGTCGAGTTTCGTTTATTAAACAGTCCATCACTCGGCTGATAACGTAAACCCAAGCCGTAACTTGAGTACATCAATTCTTATGTTTATTAATACGGTCGAGACCTCAAGATTGGTATCAAGTGCGAGCTCTTGGGCTGAGTAACGTTTATTAATACGGGCCTTAGACTCGAAAAATCTGTTACTGCGCATCGAAGGTTCAACCAACGTGCCGCGATCTGTACAAGTTGTTGTAGCTACAGCAACTTATAGCAAATAATTTTACCTTAGATGTAGTTCGAATTTGAAAATCACAATGTACCTACATTATTGTTTTAAATTTCGCTAAATAATAACTCATTTTTAAGCATCATTACAATGCGAAAATCTTCATCATCTGCCGAGCCTGTTATTGTCATGCCATGTTAGGGTCGGCTTTCAGTTTAACTGTATGCAGCTCACTACATGGAGTGCCAGTGAATCACGTAGGGCGACTGCGTATCAGACCTCAACAAACCAGTTACTTGATAACACGATATCCATTTGTTAGACTAATTGTCAGACTTTCTGGCTTTTGACTACCCGTACCAACGACTATACGGCAGGGCTGTAAGGTCGTTGACCCGTACCGACCCGTGTGGTACCTAACGACTGTCCGAGAGCTACAAATCAATTCTAACCAAAGGCTTTAATTAAGTGCTTACCGAAACACGGGATTTCAATGATGTCCTAGATAAATTTAAAAAGTACTTACATCATTATGAATTAAAAAAATAACACAATGGTACTTGCTCAGTTGCGAACCCGCAACCTCATGCATGAGAGGAGAAAGCCTTAACCACTGGGCTATTACGATAAATAATAATAGTAGGAAGTAGATACAACTGCGCCAAAAAAAGTTCACGTTGGCGTCGTTAGTTACCTATCAGCTGATTAATAAAATGATAGGCGGAGATAAATAAACCTTACATAGCACGTAAGCAGTTCCTGTTGCACAATTGTGAAACTATGATCGCGAGCACGTGCGCGGTATTTAGGTAGGCACCTAATAATAATAATAAGGCATGTAGGTACTCGGCGCAGTCGGCGCGCTCTGTAGGTAAATTCAGCCCCAAGGACGGTTTTCGTTTTTATTTGTAGATTAAATTGGTTGATTTAAGATTTTCCTTCCTACTTTTTAACGTGCTGAGGACTGACAGAAATACATCAAGATAATGTGTGCTAGTTAAGTAGGTAGGTACCCATGTGTTAGGGATTTTAAGTGATTCATTTTGTCTGATATGTATTTTTGGCGTAGTTAAAATTTTTAAATCAACTTATTTACACTGATCAAGTTGATTTAGCTAACATCCTATTTACAAATTATTGTCTATGTACAAATAAATAAATAAATTACCTACTTATGTTACCTGGAGATATTGTTCAAAGTTTCCACCGTCACACTCCAGGCACAGTCTAGCACGACGTTGCTGATTTTCCTTCAGCTTACGTAACACAAACACATTCGTTTTTATTGTGTCGAAAGCACTGATCACGTTGGTGGAGATCCTGTATCTTGCGGTAATGAAAAGGATGCTGCATTTCTTTGTGCAGTAGCCGCCACACTGTGGAGTGGTGCACTCCAAACCGTCGACCAGCCTCCCGCGTGCTAGCCCGTGGCTCTCGCCGGAAGAATTCCAGGATATCTTCCTGCAAGGCGACAGGCAGGCCTTCGTTGCCGCGACCTTCAGCATGCTGGGGAACGTCGAACTGCCGATGATCGCGCAGTCTCTGCGTAGCAGCCAGCATTACCCTGTGTGAGGGACGTTGCCGATTGGGGAATAACTCCGCGAACATTTCGATGGCTCGAGATACATTGTCTCCACTGATGGCATACAAGCGGACCATCTCCACCAACTCTGCATTGGAGTATTGGTCCGTCATCTTTACAACTAGGTAGTAGGTACCTATCGCGACCGTTAATCGAAGGCGCACTTGAGGGGCGGAATTTGCAAGCGTATGAACATACCGGCGTCATCAATTACACTAATAAATTGACTCGATTTATTCGGTTGCGATGGCCGCGGGGGCGTGGCTAGTGGGAGAGGGTGCGGGCGGTGGTTGGTGCTTTGGATTTATGAAAGAAATGTCGGTTGCGTTTGTTTGTGTGTGTGAAAGCGCAGTTTAAGAACACGTGCAGATTGGCCGCGTTTTAAAAAGGGGAGTTTACACTTACCGATTTCCATAAATAAGAATAAAATGAAAAAAAAATACCTGCCCATTTTATTATTAATTCGGGTCGAGAATCACTAACATAATTACCTCCTAAAATGTTTTGCAGATCCAAAACTGCACCTTGTATAAAGCTATGATAAGTATAAGCTATAACAAAGATATTGCTCCCAAGAACATGTCAGTCAGTAATCGAAACTCGCAAATCAATACCGGAATGTGGCGCGGTCGTAAATGTTTTACAACTGTCATCTGATTGCATCACAAGTATTCACAAGTCTGCCACCGCAACGTTATTACACATACAGACAAGTTCAAACCTGCATAGAGTGCCGTTTTCCTACTGCGGGTTCGTGTCTCGCCGTGTCTGACCGCCTTCATAATGAGTAAGCGCGATGCGTCATAGTGTTAGCGCTATGCACACAGTGCAACTCTGTGTCTAGTTTTGAAACATTCACAAGTATGGAAAAGTGCATATAACAAAGCAAACATTAGTGCTGTTCTAGATATTTGATGCTTCTTGCCTCGTGGCAATCTATTTTAATCGAAGACTTACTTAGAAATACATAGGTATCGTTATCTGTAAAGGTATAGGCAGAGAGATAGGAGTGCCGTCGCCGTTAATTGCTACAGACATTCCTTTGTTTTCAATTTGCTCCACTTGGTGCAATTGGCGGGAATTTATTGCCACGTAGCTGTTTCAAATATTCTATCTAAAATTAGACATTCTATTCGCGTTTTAGATGAAATTTCTTGCTGCTTAATTTAACCATGACATAATAATGTGCCTTGACCTTGACCTGTCCAATTTGTTTAAGTATAGTTTTCCACGATGTTTGATAAAATATTGATAAAACTTTTATCTTGATTTATTATTCCGAGCGACAGCAAAAACCTTGTGAAAAATATATTTTATAAAGATTACGGAGAAGGCTTGAAAAACCATAAAACCCCTAATATAATAATAATAATAATAAGCCTGTATCCGTTTATTGTTTTTCCCCATTCGTGGTTAGGTAGAGGATTTTGATTTATTATGCCTCTGATTGGCACAGATGGACATAATACTGCTCGAAACTGAACAGCACTACGGCGAGCGACATGTCGCTACACGAACACCCAATCCTGTTGTTACGATGCGAAGTCGGAGGTTTCCTTTCCTACTATCAAATTTATTTCGCGCCGATCAGAGTGCAGTGTACATACTAAGACTTAATAATACATTCTAGTCAATATTTGAAGTGATAAAAATTAATATATTCGATCAAATTATTTATACTTATTATGGGTTTCTATTGCAAATCTCAAGAGCAGAAAATAAGAAAGTTTTCGAAGAGTAAACTCGTTGAAAGGGTAAAGTCAGAAAAATATGTTTGCGTGAAAACAAGGATAGGGAGTGTTATAATAAATTCAGTTTATTTGCGTCTTTTGATGGATGCAAGTGTTAGGTCACGTTTAAAGCGGTGAGTTGATATATTTTGTTAATTATTTGTCTCGGTTTTAGTGTGATTTTTATATTTTTTAAAGGCAAAACGATTATCAGCGGACAGCGCAGTATCGCTCGTTTAGCTATGGTTGACCAACTGTGGAAGTGTGGACCTGTTTCGTTTGATATGATGATGAAGACCTGATTCATTTTAGAAAATTAGCTCCTCAAACAAATAAGTACAGTAGGTACATAAACCAAAAAAATATGAATCGCTGTAGGTACATAGCAGAAAAGGGCCGCTGACCCTAAGCAGATTGCTACTGACTTGATTTGCTAGTCAAGCAACGAAAGCGGTGACGCTGAAATAATGAAATAGGCTTCAGAAACATGTTATGCAAACATTTTGTCGATTTTAAAAGATTCATTGAAAAACATTAATAAGATTACATAGGTACTTATTATTATTAATGTACTATTGTGCTCTACAGTTTAGGGAAATTACCTAATTATCATAAATAAATAATGTTCTAAGAGCCATACATTTTATTGTAGGTCTGTTTATTATCAGTCATAATGTGAAAAACATCCTCTCGGCTCACAATTCTTTCTTTTACTCAACAAACAAAAGAAACTAGGGGCTGGCTAAACCTAGAACAAAGTTCAAGTTGGAAAAGGTATTTTTTCTTTCAGTCGTACTTTCACAGATTAGCGTACTTTCGATAAAATATGTGGGTGTGTAATTTAAATTACCCGCGCCGGATACGAAGCAGCGCGCACAAAAGTAATATTTTTCGGCGTGATATTCTCGACAATCAGTCTGTCACTTAATGCTATATACACACGCAACGACTTTAGTCGCGGGACTCGCAGGTGACTCGCTGGCGCTTTTCGGTTTAGAAATGCACTAATACGAAAAAAAATATGTATTAACGTGATATCTCACTACGCCCTCTCTCTCCCTTGTGATATTTCGTGATTTTTTCCGAAGTCATGGCTATAAAATATATAATCCTTTCA
This sequence comes from Agrochola lota, assembly GCA_947364205.1. Taxonomy (NCBI): domain Eukaryota; kingdom Metazoa; phylum Arthropoda; class Insecta; order Lepidoptera; family Noctuidae; genus Agrochola; species Agrochola lota. The sequence continues at coordinate 8,033,249 of OX376235.1, read as the reverse complement.
AGCCTCATGTGATTTACGTACGACCCGTTAATAGTTTCGGAGAAATGCGTGGACAAACATAGATAAATACATAAATATATTTGTATGTATGTCATAATATGTTTATACCTTTTAAATTTTGTATATTAGTTTGGAAGCCCTATTAGATTATTATATTTGTGAATATATTGCAGTTCCAATAACATAACCTACATAAATACGTGTCGAATTGACAACCTCCTTTTTAAGAAGACGGTTACAAATAAATTTAATTCGTTGATACGTCTAAGGTTTGGTTTAGGGCTGAAGTGTTGAAGAGCTGAAGAGTCACCGGGAGAGACTTCGGCGCCTTCATTTCATTCTTGGTGACGCCAAGAATGAAATGAAGGCGCAGAAGTAGCAATACATACATACAGGCCGCGTTTCCACCGCATATCCGTTACCCGAGCGCCATCATCCCGACCGACGAAGTTTCGAGTAGTTCGGCCCGAGATTGCGACGGGCCGCCGCCGATGAGCTGGCAATACAAAACACGTTTGATCTAGTCCACACACTGCCGTTCACCTTTTGTTTTGTCTATCGTAATGCTGGGGCCCCATCGTCGCGACAAGGCGAATTAAACTTCGCACGCTCTCTCTCGCACACCGGTCCACGTCTCGCAGAGCACTAGAGAGCACGCGAAGTATGTTTCGCGTTATCGCGATAATGTAACATACTACAACCCCAGCATAACATACTGAACCACCGAGTTCGGTCGCGGTGGAGAAATGTTCGCCTTCACCTCGTCACGTTGGGTTCGAATAATATGCTGAGGCCACACTTACACGGTCAATGTCCATGCCCATCATCACCATAAACAACGCGGTAATTATTCCGATAATTATATCGATAAATCGAGTGGCCACACTTGAACGGTCAACGTCAATGCTCATTTGCCGCCACCCGAGTTAACGCATAATGTCAAACGCCAGTGTGAATGCCGTTGTCAAATTCTCGCGATAAGTTATGGTTACACCTACACCTACGGTTAACGGTCATCATCGCGATAATCAACGGCGTTTCCCGTTGTTGTGGCCCCAGCAGGCTACATTAACATTTATTTATCCTGCACAAGTGCACAGTTCCTGGTAAAAGTCCAATCCGGATATTATCTATGGCCATTAGCAACAAACCACAACACACGGAAGATGTGTGACCCTGACGATGCACCCGTTTTCAAAATATTTTCCTACTGGACTGGGTGAATTGGCCAGATTCCATTATTCCAGTTCCAAACGCTTACCGAATCTCGACAAACCATTCCAATTTAAAAGTGTGGATGACGTTTGACTTGGTTTGTGGTGTGTTGGCAAGCAGTATTTCATGCCTATCGGATCGAGGATCGGTTTTTATACAAATCAAAGGAAGCTTACGCCAAGCGCTTGTGATGCATCCATACGTGTGCGTTTATAGTTTGCAGCAAGTGCCAAGCGTGTGGAACTAGCTTTACAAATCAACTCATCGGAGCACCCCACATTCATTTGTCTTTAGTAGAGCGGTGAGAATATCAGTTGGGTCGCAGCAAAATTGTAAGGTTGGGTTGGCTAAATTGACGCCACAAATTTTGAAATCAGATGTTATTTTCTTAGAAACAAACTTGGAAAAACAAAACTTAAGAATTTATTCATTTTTAATTATACCACGAGCAAAATAATATTTTTGGTTTCAATAACTACGTTATAAAACTATTAATAACTTTATGTACTTTTCTTGGCGGAATGTTGGCAACTGTGTAATGTTTTCGTCGTCGGTATACTGTAGTGAAGTTCGTGCTGTTGTAATCTAAAAACACAATTTTAGTTTTAGTTTGTGTTTATGAGATTTGATGTTCATCAAAGTGGAGTGCGAATTATTTGAAGTTAGTGAAATAATGAAGAAAAGTGTGTTTATCGCTTTGTAGCGATGTGTGAATTCCGTAAATTGAATTGATGGTGATATAATAAAATTCATGGTGTTTCCGATATTGTTAGTGCCGTTTGTAAAGTATAGTTCGAATCATAGGGTCCACAAACGAGGAGACGGATTCTATCATGGTCGTAAAACGGTAAGTTTTTATCTACAACGTGGTGCCTTTTACATTATGTTTATAAGTGGGTATAAACCAGTAAGATATGCATATATGCAAAATGCTTTGTTTCATGGGTGGATGTTGTTCTACAAAGTAGACCAAATGTGTGCTATAGGCAAATTCTAGTCGCATAGATAGATATTTTTGTTTGTTTATGTTTGGTAGCAATTCACAGAATATGAAAGGATTCGTGATTTTTAGTGTGAAATTGTTTCGTAATGTAACCGACCATGCGTTTTATTGCACGTATTCAAATGTAAAACATGACTACGATGCGTTTTTGTCCAAATTATCGATCACAAGAAATCGTTCTCAATATCCTGAAGTATTTTGTTATTTCTGTTCCATATTTAAAAATTAAACCATCACAACAATGACTCTTTAGAATGCAGCTGTTATGGCATTTCAGATGCGTAAAAAATCTTAAAACGTTGGACCATACAACAGTAATGTCTAACCTACCCTTTTTTATTCATGACAATATAATATTATCCTGTATTTTATATGTATTATTGGAGGTACATTTAATTGAATTTACATGAAAAAGTACATTCCTACTTGGTAATACCTACTAGGAAATTAACACAAATAACTGTAGTACACAAGTCACTAGTATCAGTTATTCAGGTTTGTATGTCAATTAACATGCAGATCAGACAATGAATCAGTTCTACCTACAAGAACTAACATTTACATAAAGTAATGTTTTTTCTATTTACTTTGTTAATTTGTTTTTTTTTATCATATAGTCAGTTCACAATATCAGTGTGTCACTAATGTAAACATAGTTAACATAGATAAGAATAAATGTTCTTATTAAAATGTTATTATATCCATCAATTTATGAAGTAAGATACAACATTGCGTAAAGAAACTTTTTTAATTACTCAGCCCAACTGTTTCTACAAAAGTATAAATCTCATGTAAATTATAACCAGCCAGTCTCAATACAACTTACAGATACATGGTGTTTTTTTTTTGGTTGTCTTACTTTTTTAGGGTTCCGTAGTAAACATAGAACCCTTACAGTTTCGCCATGTCTGTCTGTCTGTCCGCGGTTTAGCTCAGAGACGGTTAGTACTAGAAAGCTGTAATTTGGCATATGTATACATATTAATCATGCCGACAAAGTGGTAAAATAAAATCAAGTTGTTTTTTTTTTAGTTTGCCTCCCCTACTCGTAAAGTGGGGATGTTTTTTTTTCCTCATCTACCCCATGTTGTGGGGTATCGTTAGAAAGTTCTTTCAAAAATATTGTGAGTTTGTCAAATCATTTTTGGATTCAGGGAATCCTTTTGCGAAATATTAAGCTTTTAACTGAATTTTTTTTTTAGAGTCAAGTGTCCCCCCCCCCTCTAACTAAATGGTTGTACTTGGACTTGTGAAAAAATTCACAGTAGTAGTATATATAACGAAATTAAAAGGAAAACTATGAGAGCTAAGTAGGCTGTACAGGTTAATGAGAAATAATCAACCAACTTAAATTTGCAGTTTGGAAAACATGATCTCCCATACATTCCGTGTGGGAGAACACGTTTTTCAACTACAATTTTAAGTTTGTTCTTGGGATAAATTCATCCCAACTACGGAACCCTTCATTGTGCATGATCCGACACGCACTTGGCCGTTTTTTTTTTTGTTTGTGCATGTCAATATTTGAAATAAAATTAAGAATGTAAAATATCATCAAGGAATTCATTGCCCACATGCCCACAGACAGTGATATAATCGCAATAAACTTTCGTAAAAGACCTAGATAGTATACTACCTACCTAGTTTAATTATATTGAAATAGAAGTGTCTGTTTTTTTTTTCTTTGTGATCCTGGAATGTTGTGATTATATCCTTACTTACACAGGTGGTACTCAACAGATGGTGATATTTTTTTCTACATATTACACAATTTATTTTGATTAATTCCATTATGTTTTTACATACTGTATAGGTAACTTCTTGTGGTTATTGTTCTGTACATGCAAATTATAAGTATACAATTATTGCTCTTACAATTAAATTCTGAATGTCTTAGGGCTATTATGTCATGTTACATCTATCTACTTCATACGCTCTTGGATATAAAGGAAATCCTTCTAGTAATGAGTTTAAAACAGGAAACCAACTTATTTGTTAAATAAAATTAAGTAGATCAAGGTAATGATAAAACCGAGTATCAGATAATTGGATAGAACATCCTTTTGAATCAGTTTTAAAATAAACATTCAAATTAAGATCTCATTTTTTAGTTCATTACACTGGCTATTGTGAAAAAAATTGCTGGGATATTCTCGAAAAAAGAAACATTGCGTGATTTATAAAATCACACCGTGGCTAGTGGCTACTGTCCAAGATTATTTAAAAACATCCAGCTGAATTAAAAATTCGGATATTTTTTTTCAAGCCATAAAATTAACCGTTAGTATTTTTAATATCAAGATTTATAATAATTGTAGATAAGTATTTCGTCATGGCGGGGTCGAGGTCGGCGGCTAATCAATGTCAGTCATTCTTAACTTATCAATCAAACCTGCTTATGGCTTAGAAATTATTCAAAATGCGTGTTCAAGATGTCCATAGTACGCACATGATTATGTTACGTCGTAAGACGTTTATAAATATGGCAACCGTCATTTAAGTCGTGATACCTACCTAACCATAGAGATCTAAGGGTGTATTCACGTAGAAAGGTAGTTTCATACTTTTTACCAAATCAGCGCGAATCACTGCGAATTGGCGCCGACTGGTACGGTTCGCGCTGATTTGGCAAAAAGTATGAAAACTGCCTGCGCCAACCAGCGTTGACAACCAGCTCTTATCAGCGCCGGCAACAGCTGGCTTACCTATTGACGCCAGTTACCAGCTTCCTACGTGAATACACCTTAAAGCGCAGGCCACACTGGTTCTCACCGCGAACTATAAACCAAAGTATGAAAAGACGGGGTAGGTAAAATAAAATCCCGTGAACACGATGACAACATCTGTTACCGGCACGGTTCTATAGTCGCCGAGCGCTGCAAGCAAGAATAGTCCTTACGGTGGTTAGATATGAACTTCTTCGATGGTACATGAGCGGAACTAAACGAACTTAGCTTGGTTCCCAGTGTGCCCTTCGCTTAAGCCAGAAATGCTGTACCTAATGTAGAGGAGAGTCTATTACGATTTATCGGCGGCCAAGTTAATCCTTTACCGCGAATTTATCTAACTTAAGCACACACTTTCGCCATTATTCTCGATCCGGCTTAAACATAGGACCTCGCGAGAACCAACCATTCACCTAGGTAAATTTTATTTGTCTGACCTTTAAAACCTTCACATTGTAATGACCTTCTTTGTTTACCGTTTACATTGTTTCTAATTAAGATTCCAAAGTTCGTACAATTTTTAAATCTTTTGTAAACTCATTAGGTACATGATAATAATCGTTAGTGTACGGCTTCTTGAATAACAATAGTTATTTAGGAACTTATTAAATTACGTGTCGATCCTTGATCTGTCGTGGCCTTGCGTGCCTCTATTGCGTCGCTAGTATTCAAGTACAGACCGCCATTAATGTTATTCTTACGTTGTTATCTCAGCCTGTCGTCGACCTCTGCCCGTGCGTCCACTTTATGGTCCATCCAAACAAAGGAATGCACAGACTCCTGTCAAGTCTTGAAATAAAAGTAAATTCAATCATTGTTTACTTTTATGCTACAAACAAACATTTAAGCCTGGTACTCGAAGTATGACGTTTGATAACACTCGAGTTTTATTTTTAACGAAACCTGTACGTCGAACAAAGCCCCAGCGTTTGCGTGGAGCCCTCTTCTAACCCTTGCTCATTAAAGTTTCAGCTTGGTACTCTTGGTAGGGCCCCGTCCGACTCGTTTAGCTGATTGTGCGAAATATGTGTCGCAAAACGAGTCCGTAAAATGTTTAGGACCTAGGTACATTGTATCTCAAACCGCAAAAGTAATAAAACAATATTTCGTCACTAATCACAAGTAGATAGACTGATTGTAGGTATCTCTAGTTTACGCAATAACTAATTCTCGGAAGTACATATCTAAGTTCCTAAGAAATTAGAATCAAATCGGACTAAATTACTCATTCCTTCCGCCTTCATAGTGCAATAATGTATTACTTAACTTTTTACAATAAGTACATAATTTAGATGTCAAGTGTCTGAGTAATCTGAATTCAGCGGAAATTATTTCGTAACTTTGCTTAGTATGGTGATAAATTGAGAGCATTTCCGAGAAGGCTGGTACCTGTTTCACGTTCACAGACCCCACAGGTTTACCCGGTATCGCTAGCTGTTCACTGATCCCTACCCCACACGAATTTACACGTCCTTTCCGTAAATGGATGACTTGCGAATTACCCATCCATTGCAAAAAGATACAATTTCCTACAGGAAATATACTAGAGAGGAATTCCACTTATGCCATTCTGTTGGAGCACTATAAAATCAGAGACGCGAAGGATGGAATGGGCTACTTAGCAAGCTGAGCCGAGCTAAAGCCGTGTCTAGATGTCATTATATTTATCAAACTAATGCATGTTCTGCACAGGCGCGATGCGACTCTTAAAACTTCACGGTAGAACAATTACCGGTGTCGCGTCGCACCTGTTCGTGAGAGCCTTAATAGAAAAATAGGTATAGGTAGGAGAGAAGAATAGTTAGTGGAACTCGTCAATTTATGCAACAGTAGCTGCGCCCCGCGGTTTCACCAGCATGTCTCGATCCCGTGGAATATCGGGATAATAAGCATCCTATGTCCTAATCCAGGTTATGGTGTATCCATGTGCCAAATTTCATTCAAATCTGTTTAGCCGTTTTAGCGTGAAAGCGTAACAAACACTCACTTTCGCAATTATAATATTACTAGCTTTCGCCCGCGTGGATGTTGGAAATTTTCCCACGGGAACGTACTACCGGGATAAAAAGTATCCTATATGTTAATCCAGGTTATAAAATACCTGTGTGCCAAATTTCATCCAAATCCGTTGAGCCGTTTTTGCGTGATTGAGTAACAAACATACAAACTTTCACATTTATAATATTAGTAAGATTAGTTAGGGTAATTAAGGGAACCACTGTCCTTTAACACCCGTCGCTTTTTTATAGTAGCAATTATTTTTGGATAGAATAGACCCTTTTTAGTGTAAATTTGAAACCCCCAAAGTGAGAAAAAAATCGCCAAAGTTTCTTTCGGTATTGGTGGGACGAAGATCACATGGCGTGTCTACATTTGTTTCCAAGCATAAAGTGTAGTCCTATATCTGAATAGTTAAAAAAAATAACCACGAAGGGGATAGCGGCCCTGCGGCACCTACATGCGATTACGTTTCGTTACCCATGATCTTTAAGGAGTACAAATAAAAGTTTATTCTTTTTTTTTTTCATCAATTACCTATATTATTTGCTTCATATTTGAGTGCATTGTGGTAGCAGTTATAGTAAAATGAATTAAAGTTAAAAACTAACAATATTTATACCTAGAAACCATTTAAATTCGCTGTCACTTTGTCTGAACGTAAAACGGAACAACGTAGGAGTGAAATTCGTACAATATCTGTGGTAAAATGTCAAATTTATTACGTAAAAGATTGAACTTTTTTAAACTTGTGGATTTTTTCTCTCAAAAACTAGGCGTTTGCGCAGTGTGAAATTTTGCGAAAGCGTTTTACATGAAGACATCTATACCCAAAAAAATAATTGAAGCATCGCATGCGCGGGTGTTAATGTACAGTGGCGCCTAATTTAGGACAACTTGACTATATCATGAGGAAAATAATATAATCTGAATTGGCCGAAGCTACAATAAATAGCTATAATAAACATTTTTAATAGAAATTGCGGTTTCAAGCTAAAAGCTTACTCATAAACATTGAACGCGTAAAACCCCTGGGTTAGTCTGTCACGCCCCGAGATCACGGTTCCAATGATTCAATAAGCCAAGGAAAACTGTAGATCATACAAAAATAGGGTCATGTTTTTGTGAAAGAATTGTGTACATAACTGTTATGATTTTTTTAGTCAGTCTTTTATTGGAAAACCATAAAAAAATTATCACCGACAAATCGTTCGGTGTGATGTAAGAATGCAGAAAACTACAAACGTAAAAAAGAACATAGATGACGATCTTACGATCTTTTTTATCTCATTCAAAAAACTAACAGTCAAACTAACTAACTAACAGTCCTCCTAAACAATTATGGGCGGCCGTTCTTCGGCACCTGCCTTAGTTACCCCTGTGTTGGCGTGTTGGCTCACACCTGCGCAACAGATGTGTTTATCTTGCCATAGAAAGAAACCCCCTATACCCATTTCATACAAGCAAAGTGCTATTTCTGGGCTTGCAAAGAACAGAGTGCAGTTAAAAGCTGCCATTTGCAAAGGTCGGCATTGAATTTTTATATAGCTGATTAAATGAATGCACCCCTCTTTCGGAAGTTTAGACCGGGCACGTGCCATGCGCTTATGTTAATGCTATCGAATAAAGGAGTCGGCTTTATCGATTTGATTTATTGGACACTCCATTGATCGAATTTGGTTGCTTATTCGTAAGGTCACCCGTCCAAGTGCTGCGTGCGGCGTGCGCGCATGGCCGCATGCGAGTACCGACATGTTACAGTTCGCTGACCGCATGGCATCACTTTGCCCTCATTCATTGCATAGACTTGCCAATTCTTTCCGGTAATTTAAGATGTGTCAAATTAAGAGGTTATTGAAAGGCGATAAAGATATTTTATTACCAAGTCACACGATGGAATTAAATTCGGTGAGAATGTAATTACCTACATCTAGCTATGTCAGAATTTGTATACTTACCAAAACAAGTAAAAAATATGTGTCTTCGACATTGAGAGTATCGTCATGATACACGCTTAAACGATAAACGGCCCGAAGATGTTAGGTAGGTATTTGTATTCACACGTTGGTGTGCATTCTACCGTTCATCCTTCCGGCTTATTGCCAGAGTTGGTTTTGCGGTTTTCCACTCACAAACCAATGCCTCAAGCAGTTTCTTCGGCTTCTAAAACGAGTTTCTGGTCACTTAAGCACTTGAATTTTATCCTTAGCGGGAAGGCATCGTTAACTTGAACTTATAACTGCTCTAAACACCTATTCGGAGACCAAGATATACTGTATACCAACTGTGGAGAAGAAGGTTAACCAATTAGTAACAAAAATTGTAAACGTTAATCACACGTTTATTGACAGCCAATATATCGCAAGAGTCAGCACCTACAAGCAATTGCAGTATTTACGACCATACTGTTAATATTTGACAGCTTTATTGATCTAAATGGCTTCGCAAAATTGAGCGATTACTGTGAATGTGTGTTTTGATAGGCTGGTTTCTAAGATTCAAAATATTTATTTTGTGTAGACGTTGTTTATCTGTCATGTTCTGAAACACAAAGTAAATATACAGTCCTGATAATTATCTCTTCTTCATGATGTTAAACATCGTATACTCCAACTTCGCATCATTCTAGAGATTGCATGCCCTAATCTCAATTTTCGTCATTTTATACTCTTACATGGAATGCGTATCGTCACCATCTAATTATCCGCCGTCACACGTCAACTGTTGAACGTTGACCTCCTCATAAACCGCTAAAAGAAACGGTTCACCACTTTCGGCAACCGGATTGGTAATCTCAGTTTAGTTGGCAAATAACTTCGGCACAATTTACCATTAAGGCTATTGCACTAATACTACAACTTGTCTTTTCGTCGTTCATACATTCATACATAAGTAATTTCTTTTTTTTTATTTACTTTACCTAAATCTAGAATAGATAATTAATTTATTGGAAGCAACCGGTTTAGATTAATATCGGATGGAGTATAATCGCGATCTTGACATCGAAATCCACGCAGAGGCAGCGCTGATAATATATCCACAAGATGATAAACAATTACCAACTTCCGTCCTCAAAGCATTACACGTTATGATATAAACGCTTGGATTTCCTCCAGATGTTTTTCATTTGAATGCAATGTTGATTGAATTCGTATCATTGTCATTCATCTCCTGTCTTCCGACTGGCTGCTCAATTTTCCATGGGCCTATCGTATTCATTCATCATGTTGCGTTTCATACTCCATAATTGTTTCTTTTCCTTTTGTCTAATGGATTGGCTAAATTGCATGCTTCAGTGCAGATGTACAACTATATCCCAAAACAGATAATGACCCAGCTTAGAAATCTATCCCTTTTGATACATCATAATCGACTCGCCTTTTACCAACTATGTTGGGGTCGGCTTCCATTGTAACCTAATGCAGCTGAATAGCACTATTTTACATGGAGCGACTGTCGGTCCTTCACAACCCAGTTACTTGGTAACACGAACCCCCTGGTAAGACTGGTTGTCAGACTTTCAGGCTTCTGACTACGTGTAACGTCTGTCAAAGAACTACGAATGACAGCCGGGACCAACGGCTTAACGTGCTTTCCGAAGCACGGACGGGTCTCGGTCTTTTGAACCCTTCCAATTTATCGGTATGAGCTGAACGAGAACATTACATAACATACCCTTTTTGAAAAGTTGATGAATAGAAATAGTAAATACTAAATATGTTCTTGGATTTAACTTGGAAAAAATTTGGATGTTTCCTGTTGCCTGTTAGTTCAATTTCTTCCCTGCCATTAATTAACTTATGACTCAAGAGTTTAGGAGACATCGGCAGAAACTTCTCACGCTCTGGCCTTATAATTCAATGTATTTTGCCCCTGCCAGTACTAAGAAACCTTACCTTCAAATGCAATCATTTGAAGGTAAGGTTATAACCTATTTTATAGGAATTTATGGGGCCTACGAAAGCCAATAAACTCGAATCCGCTCGCTTAGCCATGTGCTATATCAACAGATATTGGCCGACGTTCAGGTGTGTCATCAAATCAGAAGCAGACATAAATCGCTTCGTGTCCGGATAGAGCGTCGATTCAAAGTAATTTCCGCCTCTTGTAAAAAAATGACCGTTGGATCATCAACCGTTGCCCATTGGCAGTTGATGATCTTTACGACTACACTTATACTTTTGCCTATGTTGTTTACCCGTCGCGTTATAGCCATACCTTATGAATTACGGTCTCCATTCCCATAAAGTGCTCTTGTCAATTTAATGTCCTTTGTGCCACAATCAGCTCTGCAGAGCGTTGCACAAAGGTTCATATTGTACTTTTATGACTACTCTTTTTGTTCACTTCAATGGCACTAAAGGATCATTTTAAACTGAATTGAGGTGCACTAAAAGGAAAGTATGAATCCATTAAATTGATGCACTTGCCGAACGCAAGCGGGCGAGACTAAATTAAATCCAATTTCTTCGATGTGACTTAAATTAAATTAGTTATCCAATCAAACCAGCTGGAGTGGGAAGGCCTAGCAGGTGGTCGGGGTAAACGTAGTATCTGAATACACGAGAGCTTAGTCTTGAGATCGTGACACGGATGGTGAAAGTACGGACACAACAAGGGATTGAATACATTGAACAGGCACATTCATATCAAAATATTATTTTCGTTCTGTTTCGAGAGTATCTTCATTGAAATCGTGAGTACATTCAGAACTGGTTTCGGCCCCGTGGATCAAGACGCGTCCACATTGAGTAGGTGTATGGACTGTATCATATTGCCATAGTATCGTGCGTTTGTCTTTTATAAGAAATGAGTCAACGGAATTCTCGTCGTGTAGGAGTGATTCTTCGTAAGCTTCCGGCGTTCCCACATTCGCCGCATTTGGTGTGTTGCGGCAAAACCGGATGCAACGTAGCCTTTTATCGCCACGTGCTTGGTGTGCTGAACAGTCAGTACTATAGGCCATCGTCACTCGTCACTGTGACGTGAATCACCTCCGTAGTAATTCAAAGAAATATCACTACGATAACTCTTACACACCTATTGTATTCTACATGTTTGCTTCTTTATTATTTTCCTCAAACCATTAAATCAAAATGGAATCGGATCAAAAATCGTAACAGACAAAGGTGAGACAAGCGGAAGAATCATGCGGAAAAATTGTATTCACACATGCAAATGAAGTTAATTTGTTAGTGTCACGGAATCAACCGCCATGTTTTTATGTAATACCTAAAACAAGGAACAATTACTGGCGTTATAGATACAATCTAGATCGTCTGGTGCAGTTAAAAGCAGTGCTTGTGATTTTTTAAAGTAATAGAAATCGCTCCGCCTTTGTTTCAAATGATTTAATGTTCCATATCGACAATGGACCGTTCGGAGAGTGTTATTATTTAAATGCTGGCTCGGTAATTGTGGGTCGGCATTAGAAGAGTGTCCTATCGTGGAGCCAGGAGGGAAGGGGTGGCGGCGGGAGGCGGAGGGCTTTGACCCCGTGCCCGTAATCAGGGACGCTGTGGCCGGCGCTGTCCTTGCTATCCTCTGTCTCGTTCAGTTTGTAACTTTTTATGAACAACGCCATTATTAGATATCAATTCTTTTGTTGTGTTCAACAACACTGATATAATTAATATCTAATCGGTCATAACAAATAACAAAAGCGATAGTTGAACTGTGCCATCGGCAGGTACTTCCACTGAAAGTGTGTTTAGAGATAGAGTGGCCTAGTTCGCAGGCAGACGATAAGTTATCGCGGTGCGATCGATAAAGCACTCAAAGCACTAAGTTGCCTTTAGGCTGGATAACAAAGTAAACCCTAGGATTGCGAAACGTTAGTCGTCGCTTAATTACTCCATACACGTAAATAGAGGCTTACGAACGTTTTATGATTTTAATAGTTAGGTTTATGTGGCTTGCGTAAGTGTCGGTGCATCGAACGCAACCGGTTTCAGCGGGCGTGGTTATAATTTACCACTAATCTTGACCCACAGCTGTCCCGAACCAGTTTCTCGGCCTGATGCAAAGGCCCGTCATATCAATAAGATCTGTTAGGCGGAAGTAGATGCATACTGAATAAAACTTGTGGGTGGTAATCCTGTTGATGACTATCCCGACAAAGCTCGGCTTATTAAAACATGGTCCCCTCCTGACTATCCGAAATCCGATTGTTTACGTTCGATGAGCAGCTGTTAGTTCATTATGAATTTAGAAGTTTATAACAACACTTTACTTAGTAACCTTTCTTTTGTGCTTTTATGATCTTAGTAGGTACTTATGTTATGTCTTGCATTGTTCCAGTGCTGCGGACAGTGCGGACTCACCAATACTGGAGGAAGCTGGCGAGAGCGGCTCGGAACAGAAGCCAAAGCCTCTCATCAAATATGGAGAACTCGTTATACTCGGGTGAGCATTGTTTTCATTTGTTTTTCGACCTTCGTCTGGCCACTGTAGATGCTTGAATCTTTGGTGAGACATTTTAATAAAAAAAAACCTTGATACTCTACTTCCGGACAAAAGAATGTTGTTGTCTCAGACCCAATCAATTGAGTAACTGTCCTGACAATAGCCCCATAGCCCCTGGGGACAACCCCAGATTGTATTCCTATAGTCCTGCCGTGAAAGCGTCCGGAGTGAATGTCCCATTCCATTTAATATTAAAATTCCCTAGAGGGGCTCTGCGTGTCGAACCCATGTCTGCACGCCTCTTAAGGCCCAGCTTCCGGAAGAAAGCCCGCAAATTTATAAAGAGGCAATAATATTGTAAGATGCTAATCAGATCATAAGAGGCAACGAACTCTTGTTTATAACTTTATTGTAAGTATAATGGGGTCTTTGAGAGCCGTCTGGCAAAAGAGCCGCTTGATAAGGAAAAGATAAATTGTCGTGGCGCAACATTCAGCTGGCTTCACAAGTCCACACTGAATAAGGCAGCTAATCACATAACAGAAATCAGAATACAATATCAGGAAGAAGCCTGTTTCAATCGCCTTCCAATTATCTTAGAATATGGTACGATTCGTTGGATGCGTGGTCCTTGTACGTAAAGAGAAGGGTCTTTTCGATTGAATTTAGTACTATGTAACTTGTCTACGGTTTCAAGTACTTTAAAACTGCGTAGCTGTAACTGGGACGCAGGATAAGTATACTGTGGAAAACGATTATCAAAATTAATCAACAGTAAGTCTAATTGTTCCATCAAAATGGCCAAGGTTTTAAAGCGTCAGTGATAGCTCGGCCCGAGTCAACTGGACCCGAATAATAATACCGGAATAAGGTCACTCTAAAGTCAATAAAATTCTAAGCTTTGTTCGAGTGCATGAACTCATCAAACTAACGACATGATCAAATAACTGATTTAGCCGGTTCATAGCGTCATATCAGTAGACAGTACTTGCAACTCATTATCCTTTGTGCGGTCATCTACGAGTAGAATAACAAGGTTAGCGTGCGAGTGCAATGCAAGGCAGAAGAGGCGACCGGTATATACCTAGTGCATGTCTGCGTAGATACGCAGTAATGGTAGGTTAGTTCGTCGCGACACGGAGTAGGATTACATGGACTGCAACTGTGTACTGGCCACAGTGCTCATCACGCTACCAGTAACACGACCCAGAAAGACCCATCACCAAGCCGCAATCTATGCATACGGATCATCATACCTGGAAGTAACTATGCTTTGGGCAGGTATCGCAGAAACTGAACTATATGTATGTTATATGTATGTAATTACCCAGTCACGGTAGGCACATTGTTTTTTAAACGTGTGATTCCCCACATAGGTACTTCTCTACTTACCTTGATTCTTGCACAATTTCAAAGACGAGCTGTTAGAAATTCCAAGTATGAATACGTGTGCAAATGTAACGTGCTTGATGCTTTGATGATTTCATACGTGTCATTGTGTTATTCGGTTTTCCAAAGTCGCGAGCCACACCAAAGGAAGCTAGATTTTTGAATGCAATCATGTTTCTCCATTTGCACATTCCTCTATAACACAATCAGAAATCACAATGCAAGTTGAAACGAGTTTTTTTTCCGAGCAATAGTTTTTACGCTTGTAAAGCTCCGCATAATTGATTGATATACGCTTATAAAAACTATTGAAGTATGTGTTCTGTGTTTGACGCATGTGTTCTACGATTTGCAATAAACTGGTTTTTAGGGTTCCGTAGTAATTATATCATCTTCCTGCCCTTGTCCATGTTAAGGTAGAACAATTAGCCCACGTTCGCACTGATGTAAACATATCGCGGCAGGATTTTCAACTCTCGGTTTTGAGCCGAGCGTTGAGAATCCAACGCGCTGGCGCACTCTCGTCCCAGCGCGTTGAAAAACGCACTGTTGAATTTTCAATTCTCGGCGCTAAGCAGAGCGTTGAAAAACCATAGCACGAAAAAAAATCGCCGCGGGAGAAAATCGCCCGTGCCTACCTCGGCTTGCCGGTGTTGCGTCGCGCCGTCGCGTGGCGCCAGTCTGGACGAAGCTTTACATGGGGTCGGCGTAACACGTGTTCTTCTTCCATTCTCCCCTTCAACCACCACGCTATCATTCAGTCCCTTCTTTTTCATATCATTCATTATGTAATGTACTTTGACCGGTCTCCAATATTGATGTCATTGAAAAAACCCACATAGAATGGCATGGCACACAAAGATAAACACGCAAGTCTCAGTTGTCTTACAAATATGTATGTATAAGTCACCCCTAAAATAATACTACCACAAAGGTTATTTATTGATGTGTCATATTCCACGCGAGCAATAAATCTAAGCGATATTAACCATTAAAGATATGGTACCAAAGATACAGTCGTCGTAACTCGCAATCTTCTTTCTGACCTCGAAACGTACACCGTTTTTGTGAATGTCACCCTCTAAATGCCTTATATTACACGACAGGCAGTGTCAATCACATATCGTGATTAATTGAGGTAATGGTATATAGTTACTTATATTACAAGCATTAATGTTGGCAACATTACATCACTCGAACGAATTTTATTGCCAGCCTACAGACGTTTCCGGTCTCAATTTGATTTGAGTTCCGTCTATACTGCTGGATTGAATGGTTTGAGGTGTGATAACAACTCTGATAAACGTAATAATATTATTGTATATCCAAGACGTTTCATTTGTTCGTCTTGTGCTCATTTGTAAACGTTTATTTTCTTGTTACTTGTGTGTTCGCCAGGGCTTTAGCCTAGGGCCACATTTACAGGGCTGCGAATAAAATTACTCTTGTAGCAATGAGTAACATAGTCATTATATTTTTAAATGTCACATGCATTTTCTTATAATAAATTATTCGAACAACATTTTCGAAGCCAGAAAAGTGCAACCCTAGGACTGAAACCGCACGAAACAAATACTTAAGTATTTCATTACAGGTATGTTTTAATAGCCAGTATTCGTAATAATGTCGCTTGAAATGTTCCGTAAAACGTTTTACGGTTTCTTCTAAGACAAACGGGTGAAAGTGAAGCTCTGTCCCTATAATAAAACTGAAACAAAGCAAATGAACAACAATTTTACGACACTACGCAGATTGTCCTCCAAAACGGTTTGCCAATTTCGATACAAAATGGAAGTTCGCTGTAAAAAAGTAATCATAAAATTTAAGTTTGATTTTTACGGTAGAAGTTTTACGTCGTTGTTCATTACTTAATTAAGTACTGTGCCGACATTCTACTTATTAAAAATCTTAAGGTGCTCGCCTGTAATTTAACGTTACAGATTTGATTTTGAGCATTACGTTACAATACTGCCTCCCTGACCGACGAGCATTCGCCTGTAATGTAACATTTCAGATAAAACATTACAGACATTGCATACTGTAACGCACGGTTCACCTCCCTCACTGTTGTAATGCTCGACTCTGAACGTTACATTACAGGCGAATGCTCCCGGTGATGGAGCATCTTTAAATTCACTGACAGACAACGCACAGCGTCAACCTCTGGGCCGAAGACCATGAAACTTTGCACACGAGTTCTTAATAGGATTTTTGAAAATTAATTCCCTGGTTTTGTTAAATATGGGATGAAAGCTTCTATGGTAGTTCAAATCGAGTACATATACTCCTTTGTTCTACGTGCTTTATTGACTCTTTGAGGATAACTTACTATGATTAATTTTAATAACCAAATAATTTCTTGGAAATTATCCTGTTTGACTTACCGATACAACGGAATAGCTAAGCCTAGAGATACATTATCATCATCGTTGTTGTCGCTATGGCTTATTGTTCTTTTTGTTCTACATAATAACTAATAACCAAGAAAACAATAATTTGTGTTGTTAGTATTTTATCTTTATTTTCTTCCATGTTGTGGTAAAAAAATGATTTATATTAACATTCAATTGTTTTATAATATACGTTCATCTTTGTATGGCATAATAACTCCGCATAATTGGTAACTGCAAGTCTGCAACAGTCTCTTTTCTTCCATATTTGGCGGTAGAACCTTTTATACGGCAACTCCTGATCATGTGTGATTATTAATCAAATACAGTAGTAGTACGTTCCCGTAGGAAAATTTCCGACCACTACACGAGTGTAGCCGAAGGCTAAAGCTAGTCTTGAATATTTACAAAACCCTAATTATCTTGTTATTAGCTGGTTCATAAGGAGCATCCTATTCCTAATGATGTAGACAAGACAGCCGTTGTCTTTTAATGGCGAGATCGGTGGACAAACTATATCTGTGCTGGGAAACACACGACCACGTTCTGTACATTAAAAAAAAAAACTTTATCTTGGACATGCACGTAACCAACCTCTATTATTATCTCACTGGTAGGTGGTATCTCAAAGGCCGCTTCTTTCACCGAGAAGAGGCTTCCTGTGAAGGTATGAGCATTAATCACCACGCTTGCTCATTGCCAGATTGCGACTTATTTTGAAGTCGAGATTTCCTCATATATTTGCCTTATCTTGTACGGTTTGTGACTGTCAGACTTAAAATATATTTTTATTCAATCAGTCATTGAACTACAAAATATTGTTACACAACTTTAATGTTCTCTTGTTAGTGAAGAGGCTTTTATCATACCTCAGGGCCCTTGCTCTATCAGACACTTGAAGTAAAGGGGATATTATTATACCGAGTAGCAAACACTATGATTGACACTCGATTGTAGACAACCCCTGGATAGGGTTGTATAGAAAACATGTCACAAAGGATTTCCGAATCATAGACGAAGACCAAAGTTCCCAAACTTACTTGAACCACCCAAACCTTTTTGAACACCATCTCTTCCGGGCCTCACAATTGTATTCCGTATTCAAAGGACAGAGTTTCTGAAGGGTCTCAAAATCTCTTCTGCTATTTTTGCACATCTTTGGTCTTCTAAAGGTATATAATGTGTTATTTTTCATCGGTATAACCTTCCATCAAATGTTTTTTTGATATCTTACTACTACCGTTCTGTATTAGCAGCAAGACCACAAGTTATCATTACAAGTTTAATCTGGCTATAACGTATAAACCAATTGGACTCCCCACTGAGTAAATGTGCGGTGCGGATGGTAAGCTGACTGATGTCATCACTCGAGACACAGTTGTCTTGTTTAATCTTTATGGACAACGCTTATCGTGCATGCCATGCCTTTTGAGGACTGTTTACACTATCTTTCACGTTCTGTACTAATGTCGCACTTTCTTTTTGATTGCCATCGTCATCATAAGCCTTCAAATGCCCTGTTGTAGTAGGCAACACTTTGATATAGCCGATGTCATTTCATGGGGAAATGATTGGTGACGGCAATTTGTTACTAGCGCTCAGAAAAATGTCTATCTCTTTGACATAGCCGTTGATTGGTCATCTTGAGGTGCATTCAATGAACAAACCGCGTCGCTGCCCACCTTGGTGACTGACTAATCATTTAGTACTTTAGTAGTTTATGCCTACTTTTATTTTTTTACTTGTAGGGGCTCGTAGGTAAACATTAACAGTCGGTCCGTTGGGTTGGGTTTGATGGGTAACTATCCAGTAAATACCGAGAGCAGTTGGTCCCGGCTGTCATTCGTAGATCTTTGACAGACGTTATGGGTAGTCTGGTTTAGAGGTCAGATAGACAGTCATTGTAAGTAATACACTGGTATTCAGCTGCATCCGGTTAGACTGGAAACCAACCCCGACATAGTAGAGAAAAGGCTAGGCAGATTGAATTTTTAGTTTGTACTTTAATACCGAAGCGGTAGAAGAAGCACTTCTTTTACCAGTTAGCATCCTTATATCCAATTTCAGTGTTAGCTTTTTCTTCGCCAAGAATTACAAGCTCTCGGATTAAGACCTAGTATTAACACCTTTATTTACAAAACGATATAAATTACCGCGGTGTGGTCATAACAAACGGCGTACTTCGTTTCTGTAATCTACGGCACGCATGTGGATTCTTATAATCACGGTCATGACATGAATTCGTAATAATCGCAGTATATCGAGTTCAAGACCAGCTGACCGCAATACTTGGTTTCTCATAACTTAGAGGTCATGAACATGGAACATCTCTTTTGCTCCAACATCACGTTCTAGCAATTTACCTCCTGTTTTCTTGCTGTTTTTTTGACCCAAATATACACATACAAATCCGAGCCAGATATACATAGCATCTGTGATTTAAATATGACGTGAGGAAGAGTGGAAATAGCGAAGAGACTCGCATTACTGAAACGTAACTCCGGTCTTTAATTATGTACGAACGAATATGGTGCCGACTTTATTTTCTCATTTCGTCACGAAGCTTTAGCTACAGTAGCTAATGTTGTGATTATTAGATTCCGTACAGTAATTTAGTTACGTATGCTACAACGAGTTTTCTTATTCTGCCCACTGCCAAAGTCACTGCTAATTTTCAATGTTAATGGTATGCTTCATGCTACCGGTCAAATTATGCTGCTAGCGTATTCGGAATTTGAATTAAACCATTACATCATCGGGCAACGTCTCTAGAATATCAGCTATTAAATGCAACAAAATTACCAGATTAATAGGTTACTATGTCAGTTTCAATGTTTTGTGAAAAACCGCGCAACTAGGAGTTTCCTTACTGTAGTAATAAAACTGAATTACGACATATTTTATTGTAGGTATATTGGGTTTATAGGGTTTACAGCTGTATGACGTCATTTTGATGCGTTTACTGCGTTCCTTATTTCTTTGTACCAGACAAGATGTGATGCGCGGTGCGGAAGTACGCCTGCGAGACGAGCGATGCTGCCAAAATAGCTCTGCTTCTATGCGTTAAAATCATAACAAGCTAAAATTGTTTCTCGGATCGTTATTTATTACATCATAGGGCTGTGTGGTCCACGACCAAAAATACACCGTCCACTTTCGTGGGTGTCGTTAAGGTCAATTCAATATTGTAAACAGCATATTTGATGCCATAATCTTTACGGAATCCCCATATTCCCAAAATAATATCCGTCGGCATCGGCAGAGAATAAATCTAATCGGTATCTCGACTTAGCGGGGCGTCATGCATACCGAATATCTGAATGTATTTCTTTGTATGCAGGTGGATAAACGTTTAACACGTTAAGCTATTAATATTCAGCTGGCACGTACATACAGTACAGACGCAAAAAAATACGTTTTCTAATTCATTTTTCGGCTAACGGATGTTCAATTACTCAAGTTTGACGAAAAATATTCTTGAGCCTCGACCGAATTCCAGATTTCTATTTTATTGATCGTGCCTACTTCGAGAAGGCTCGTATCGAACCCTTTAGTACTAATTGTTTGTAGTCGAACTTTCGGAAAGTTTTAGATGTTAGCTTGTTTTGATTTACGTTTAATTGAGCACAGAGGTCGAACGAATTCACATGGTTTGCGCTACGTGGCCTTTGTTTTCAGATATTTGGATACAGTTACCAGTCGCTCACGTGCGTGAAGCACAAGTTTTTCACGATATCCGAAACGTGCGGACTATTTGGTCTGCTACTCGAAATGTAATAAAAATATTTATATTGTAGAATGTAGGTAAGTTCTACATTCTTGGTTTATCAGTGGGTGGATGTGGTTCGAATTAATATTAATTTATTTATCAAGGTTAATACTTTGTAAGAAAAAATAAACACTTGAGAACTGAGAATGCTGGGATGTAAATAGTCGCCATAAATATCGATAGGAGAATCAGCGGTGTAATTGCGTGAGACACACATAAAATGACTATGGATCGCAATGGATTTCATTTTGAAAGTTCACCCACGTTTATAGGATTGTGCGGACCAGCGCGATTTGTCGCGCGACGCGACGCCGGTTATTGTTATACCCATTGATATATTATAAAATACCGTACAGTTTTCTTAGAAATTGCATTGTTTGAGTCGCGTCGCGCTGGTCTGAACGAGCCTTATTGCGTTATTTATGTTGTTGAGCAGACGAATTTTTCAAACCTATGAAGCAATGGATTAGCAATATCCTTCAAAACTCTCGGATTGTGATCGAAACTGTGTTACGTGTGCCTCCCAATCAGGGACCGAAACCTAGTCTTTTCCCAAAAATTTTGGGGTCGGCTTCCAGGCTAACCGGATGCAGCTGAATACCAGTATTTTACAAGGAGCCTATCAGACCTCCACAACCTAGTTACTAGGTAACACGATACCAATATTGGTAAGACTAGTTGCCAGACTTTTGAGTTTCTAACTACCCGTAACGACTGTCAAAGATCTACAAATGACAGCCGGGACCAACGGCATATTGTGTGATAGGAACAATACGAGTATTTTATCGTTTCCAACATTTGTATTTTTTACTAACTTTTTAAAGGTTACCTTAAATTGAATACAACCAGTATTAATCCGGTTACCGAAATAAAAAAAAAGCGACCAAGTGCGAGTCATCAGTCAACATAATATAAAAGTTCTTGTAGTTCGTTGTAACTTTGAAATTTAATGTTTTTTTTTTTTATATTTGAGTTAATTGAATGAAAGGTAAATTGCGGTTTACGATTTATGAAGTATTAAAAAAAAAAACTACTTACTAGATCTCGTCCAAACCAATTTTCGGTGGAAGTTTACATGGTAATGTACATCATATTTTTTTTAGTTTTATCATTCTCTTATTTTAGAAGTTACAGGGGGGGGGACACACATTTTACCACTTTGGAAGTGTCTCTCGCGTAAACTATTCAGTTTAGAAAAAAATGATATTAGAAACCTCAATATAATTTTTGGAGACCTATCCATACTTAGATACCCCACACATATGGGTTTGATGAAAAAAACTTTTGAGTTCTAAGTATGGGGACCCCCAAAATTTATTGTTTTTTTAAATATTTTTGTGTGAAAATCTTAATGCGGTTCACAGAATACATCTACTTACCAAGTTTCAACAGTATAGTTCTTATAGTTTCGGAGAAAAGTGGCTGTGACATACGGACGGACAGACAGACAGACGAATCTATAAGGGTTCCGATTTTTGCCATTTGGCTACGGAACCCTAATTACATCTATCTAATGCTCTTTGACTAATGCCGACGGCACGTGTAAGTGCCATCGGCATTAGTCAAAGAGCGCGCATCGCCTGTGTGTGTGTTGTAACCGGCATTAAAACGGTAACCTAAATAGAGGTAACATGATTCTTCCTCTTGGTGACACAGATAGCGGTAACCTTAGTCGTAGAAGTTACCAAAATAGGGATGTTGACTGGAAAAAAAAACTATTTAATCCGTCGGTCAGATAATAAAAAAAAATTAGGCAAGTATTTTTTGCTTTATCATATTAATAAAAAATGGTTTACCTAAATCGCATTAAAGTTGGGGAGTGAGGGTTCGCTACGTCACAAGTCAGTATACAATCTACCGGGGAGTGACGTCATGCCACATTTTAACGCATTGCCTACTCAATGTATTGCCGTAATCTTTTGATTACGTAAAAAAGAAAAAATACGTGTCCAATATTTTTTAATAATCTACCTGACGAACAAAAAATATATTTTGTGAACATCCGTATTCTTAGATACCTGTACTTAGCGTATTTTATAAAGGTTTTCGCTCCCTGCTCTCAATTAGTATTGTTCTCGTATAAAGGCTTGTGCAGACCAGCGCGACTTCTCGCGTGACGCGACACGAACAATACAATTTCTAAGAAAACTTCTCAGTATGACAACAACCGGTGTCGCGCTGGTCTGCACAAGCCTTAACCAATGCCGTCGAAAGAAGGGTTTTGTTTGCAAAAAATAAAAGAAAATTGGAAAGTGCTGTCTTACCTAAAATGTAATAACGCGAGCGTGAAATCACTTTCCGCAACAGCGGTAAAATACTTTACTGTTCCGTATCGAATTTGGAAAAACCAAATATTTATGAAATCAATGCGGTGCGTCTACTCTTTGACCCGTGAAATTAACTTTTCGAAGATACAATAATAATTGAGTTTAATTGAGATCGTTCGTTTTGATGAAACGAAAGAGACTTTGTCTCATCCGAAAATAAGGTTGTTTAAAAATTTCAGGCAGTATGTCTGGCATTGGAATTGTATAAATTGATTGATGGTATGAATATCTATGTCTATAAAGTGGGTCATAGAGGTGCGAACTTAAAGTACGCGGTTTTTAAGTTCGCGAACTTGCTCGGCTCACCGTGGGTGACACAAGTGAAGCTTGCTCACACTGTATCGCGATAAAAAAAAGAAATAAAATGGGTGCTCGCAAATTTATTTATTTATTTATTTATTTATTTATTTGGATCTCCAACAAAGATTACACCTTACATGCTGAAAATAAAACATAAAAAGATACAGATCCTTGTGCATCTTCAATTATAGGAGACCACAGCTTGCATTAAGATATCAAACAATCAATTATTAATATGGAAATAAAGTATACAAATTAAAGTAAAAACAACAAGAATCAAAATTAAAATTATAAAATTATAAAAAAAAAAAAAACTATATATATTGAGTTGAACAGTAGGGAGGAAGGTCAACACTTACTCAATATTAAGTTTTGCGTGTAACAGCAACTTAAATTTACTTAGGCTGTTGGAGAAAATGTCTATATCGTCGGAAGAACATGACAGTGAGTTGTATTGATTAGTCATCCTAACAATCGGCGAGTGTTTACCTAGATTTGTTCTGTGTTGGGGGGCTTTCAGTAAAGGGCCGGGATAGCGAGGAATACGGGAAGGGACGTTAATGCGTAATTTGCTAAGAAGATCTGGACAGTCAATGCCATTATTGAATAATTTATACAGGAACAACATGTCGGAGATAGTGCGGCGAGATTTTAAATCTTTGAGTTTGAAGTGATTTACTCTATGTTCGTAAGATCTACAATTTCTTACTTTAAACCTAAACGCTAGATGACGGACAAGTCTCTTTTGAACCCTTTCAATGCGACTTATGTGGACTTGGTACGAAGGATTCCACACCGTGCTGCAGTATTCAAGTTGGCTTCGTACGTAACTGTTGAATAAAAGTAATGTAGTGGATGGTTTTTTAAATTCTTTTGAAGATCTCAAAATAAAGCCAAGAGCTCGGTAAGCTGAATTAAGCATTTGGTCTATATGATTTATAAAATTAAGTTTACCATCCAAGTATACTCCTAAGTCACGAATAACTGTTACTTCTGTTAGTGTGTTTCCCTGAATATTGTAAACAGATTCGACTTTATTGTGTTTTCTAGTAAATTTTATATGAAAACATTTAGTACAATTCAAGTACATTTTATTGTTGGTACACCATTGACTCAGACTATCTAAATCAATTTGTAATAGCTGTGTATCGACATTATTCAAAATTACACGGGTCAGTTTTAAGTCATCAGCAAAAAGGTATGGTGTGGAGTATTTAAATATGTCTGATATGTCGTTAATAAACACATTAAAAAATAACGGCCCTAGATTGGACCCCTGGGGCACACCGGATGTTGCAATGTAGGGATCTGACTCATTACAATCTACAACCACTGAAGAAGTCCTATTCTCGAGGTAAGTTCTACACCAGCTCAGTGTGATACCGGTTATACCCAACGACTGGAGCTTATTTAGCAGCAATTCATGATTTACTTTGTCGAAGGCCTTCGAAAAGTCTGTGTACACTGCATCAATTTGAAGACCTTTATCTACTGCGGATGTTAGTTCAGTGACATAATTAACAAGATTTGTGTTTGTAGATTTTTTAACCATGAAACCATGCTGTCGGTCTACGAGCAAAATTTCAAACCTGCTGGATTGCCGCCGAACTTAATCAGCGGTTTTAAAGTGCGCGGACTTAGTATGACACACGGGCGAGTAAGGTCGCCCAGCCATAAGTACGCGGACTTAGTATGACACACGGGCGAGTAAGGTCGCCCAGCCATAAGTACGCGTACTTGCTCGCAGGTCTATCACCCCTTTAAGAGTAGGCGAAGACCCAAAGAAACGATAGATGGACTGTGTGAAAGATGATAATGGCTAGAAAGGGTGGGTGTGACTTTCGACATGACGACTAATAGAGAAATATGGAAGAAAGGTAGGTAAATGTTGCGGCGACGTGTTTCTACATATCCGTTCGGCCGCTTTTGCGCGATTGAGTAACAAACATCCAAACATACAAACTTTCAATAATATTACATAGCTGTGCCCGACGGTTACACCCGCATAAGTCTTGATTTCGTGGGAATACCGGGATAAAAATTCTATGTCCTAATCCAGGTCATGGTCTACCCATGTGCCAAATTTCATCCAAATCTGTTCAGCCGTTCTAGCGTGAAAGCGTAACAAACAGACCCACTTTCGCATTTCTAATATTAAGTTAGGAAGTTAGGACAAAGTAGTATGAAGCGGCAGGTAAATGGAACACCAGCATAACCCGTTCTCCTCATTTGGGTTTACAATATTTTACGAGATGAGAAACAGCTGACTAACGATGATGCTTCCCATCCCCAAGCGGATGTGGTACTTCCCATACTACACTCAGTCGTGAAAAACCCAAACAATTAGAATATTTGGTAATAAATAAAGATTTGCAAACATGTGCACTCCTAATAGTTCTACACAGCATCACACCATGTGGGGTCTGGAAAAACCAAAATTAAAGCCAAAAATGTTGTTGAATATAGCCAACAAATAGAATAAATAAGGGATTAATTGAATTATCACTGGACAGCTACAGTCATTAGCTAGCTGGATAGCAGTGGATATATTAGCATTAGCAGCTTATCATGTTCCCACTGGTTTAGACACAGGCCTCCTCTCTTGGAGAGGGAGTGGGCTGTAATCTACCATGCGTGCCCGGTGCAGGTTGGTAGATGTCACATATCTTTGAATTTTTGGTTCTAGTACATCCCGGTTTCCTCGCGATGTTTTCCTTCACCGTTTTGAGAGCAGTGGTTATTGGTTGAAACAAAGTAAAGCGCCAGCCTGGGTTCGAACCTACGGCCGACTCGGAGAAGGAGAAGTCGGGGCCGTTACCACTTTTTAAAAATTATTATGGAAACTGTATAATTTGGAGTTATCTTTTGATCTTGAAATATGATTGTACTTTAGCAAGTCCTGTCTAAAAAAGGCGTCATAAATATTTTTAGAATTACCACATATTAGTACAGATAATTCACTTCGCAAAATTATTTAAATAAAAAGGTACTCTTGCTACGACACTATAAAGTTCAATTCAGGTCGCACAGCGCTAATTACCACTGGGTATTGTTTTTTTTTTAAGACGAGAAAACTCCGAAGCTGTGACTGAAATCAATATCATCTTCCACGAAATCTCCCTTCAAGAAAACAGCAATGTCAAGTGAATGAAATGAATCAAAAGCTTCAATATATCATTCCCCTTGCGGGCTCATAATATCCCACAGATTCCTTGTAATAAAATTTTCATAACTCGGATTGACATCCAGGGGAGGACTTGAGAACGATACATCATAATGAGTAATCCGTCAAGCCAGCCGTAACTTTCCGAATCAATGCTGGTTTTATCCTTTGTTGATATATAATATGAGGTCCTTTCCCATAAAGTTTATGTTATGTACCATCCAAGAAGTTCATATCTAACCAGTTTCAAAACAAAATCCTATGAACACGATGACCACATCTGTTACCAACCCGGTTCTATAGCCGCCGAGCACTGCAAGCAAGAATAGTCCTTACGGTGGTTAGTTATGAACTTCTTCTATGGTCCGTACATATTACTTTTTTATCGTTTTTTGGTTAATAATGCGTGTAATGACGTTAGTTCTTGCAACGTTCGTTCCGTGTCTCATCCTATTAATATTTTATATGTGAAAGTTTGTATGTTTGGATGTTTGTTACTCACATAACATCATGCGTTGTTTCCCCGAAGGGTTTGGCAGAGGTGTACCTATAATACACCCACATGTCGCTAAGTCCCATGTAATAGGGGGCGAGCCTATTGCCCAATGGGCACAAATCCAGACTCCGGGCTGTTACTGAGAAATTCCAGATGGAAAAACCCAACCACCTTTGACCCATTGTTACTTAATCACGCAAAAACTATTGAATGGATTTAGATGAAATTTGGCACAAATAGTTTATAACCTGGATTAACATAAAGCATACTTTTCATCCCGATAGTAGGTTCTCGTGGGATATTTTCGATATCCACGCGGGCGAAGCCGCGGTTATATGCTAGTTAAAAACGAAATACGTAATGAACCTTTTTCTGATAGCAAAATCCACGCGCACCAACACGCAATAAGTCTGTACTTGCATAAAGCCGATCTGCAGCGCTACTCCTATGTTTATATTATGAAGTCTATTCTGAGCTACAACAAACTTTGTCTATAATTAAGATATATTATTCAATACTCTTGTACGATCGCCACAAGTTCCGAGTTGCGTAACCATGCAAGCATGCAACCGCACTAATTCTATTACACTGAAATGCTATCCCTATTTTCTTTAAGTAATGCAATCGGTTGCCTACTGGGGTGCTCGGGACTCATGTATTCGTCATGATCGATTTATTCCTAATAGGATTTTCCAACGACGTGGGAGGCCCTACGATGTAGAAGAAAACAATTATATTTAAACAAGTAAATTTCTACATGTTTCCTTTATCCTATACTATTAAATGAGCAATATTTAAGTTTTTAATTTGTAATTACGTTCTCGAAAACGGCTCTAACGATTTCGATGAAAGTTGTCAAATCGATCTAGCTAGGTCTCATATCTGGCAAAATTCGTTTTCTTTGTGTTTTCATCCGAGCAGAGCTCGGTCGCCTTAAATGTAGTACAGGAAGGCTACCTTAGAATAATAACTTGGCAGCATGGAAGTAGTAAGTACCTACTATCATGGTAGCATGGAATTAGTAAGTACCTTATAACATTGCAGTATGGAATTAGTAAGTACCTACTATCATGGTAGCTTGGAATTTATATGAACTTTCCTATACTATTAAATGAGCATTCTCTGTTTTTATCAGAACAGAGCTGGGTCACCCAGGTACTAAATAATAGAACACCATGTACAAGTGTAAAGATAGCACAAAGGTACAACAAACCTATGGACTATCGTTTAGGTATTGTGTAAGCGTGCAGATTTATGGCTGGCCATGTTGCTACCGGAAACAATGGTGCTTTTACTCAATTTAACCGTCTTATTGCTCGGACATAATTCATTGCTTTCTCTCGCTATTTCTTGTTTTTCTTGTACGCATTAATATAATAGCTATATTTGTACCAATCTGTATCGCCTGTCTATTCTATATTCGGTTACCAAGCAACCACAAATTGTAGACCCGAGGACCTTTATTGGACTTAATGTGGTTAATTATATTGAATATGAGTTGAGTTTTCCTTTACAATGGCGGCCCGGGGTGAAACCAAAGGTCGGAGAAGTTTTGATTGACTCTATTTGGAACATCAAGGTTAAAAGACCGTTTGATTCCGAGATTTCCTTTGATTGGCCTTTGAATATTATATTAAGACGCCGATATATGCCAACGGTCTTGAGTGGTTAGCTTGCGTGTTCTGTGCTGAGCTCACGCAACGCGTCGTACGTCCAGCCAGTAATAGGATTCGTCCATCAAGGAGCGTGTCCGAAATTAGACGCATTATTAATTTTTTATACATAAATCAAAAGGTATTTTAATAAATCACGTATATTAAAAGATAAATAATTAAATTATATCTTTAAAATGGTGAAGGTTTTGAAAAATACACTTGTTAGTTTTTGCGTGATTCTCAGTTTATCCGCGTTAGACATAACTACAAATTAATTACACGATGTAATATAAACATAATCAATAATATTCATATTTTAAGTTATTAAGAAAATGCTGTAATTTAACATATATTTTTTCCAAATCATTAACACTACTCGTTTAGACGTGATCTTCCACATAAAGTCATTAAAAAGTCGGCTATCGTCGCCTTAAATGAGAAAATTTGGTCGTTCAATAAGAATCAGATGTTACCAACGGTGTATTGAGGATAATTTTGATTAGGCACATTCTTTGTATAATGATTTATTTGAAATTTATAATAATATACCGGTGGGATATACCCACTTCCAACAGCCAAATAATTTTATTCAGTAAAATCCAACAGAATAATAAATGAATCGCAGTATTTGATCAAAGGTGAAAATAACTCGCTCGGCGCGCGGAAATGGGGTTTATCTGATGGGAATTCGCGAGAATAAACTTTTTAACAAAAACGTCTTATGTCAGACAGTGTTACGCCGACTTATATAAGAGCACACAAAAGGTTTGCACTTGTGCAGCTTCCCATGCCTCGAGCTGTCAACATTGTCTGATTTCTTGCCGTTTCATAAAAATACTACACCTCTGTGAACTACTTGAATTGAATTACTGGCGCATGTGTTATGTTCATAGCATTTTAACGCAAATTTTGACGTCATCCTCGTCTTCATACGACGTGAACTTGACATTGCGTTGGCGATTTCATTATTAGAACCATAGATAGATATAAGAAAGAAGATTGGAACTCATAAATAAATGCAATCAAAAATAATTATTGCCTTCAAACAATTTACCCTCTTAATTAAGATATATTTAAACATCAAAAATTTATGGTTAAGAGCGTTTATTCTGAAGGTGGGCAACGTCGCAAATAGATGTCAAATATTTCACTGTTTGATTATTTTAGCAATATTACTGTGTGGAAATAAAAAATGTGCCTAACTAGCGAACTTGAATATTGATTATGAAATGCAATAATCAATATCGTAACACCGAATGTTTAGTTTTACATGTAAAAAAACTATTTGGAAACTTTCCAAATGCGTTTTTTCATCTAAAATGGGTACAACATCAAATTCAATGTTATAATTGCAATTCATTATTAATATTCTAGTTCGCTAGTTAACCACATTTGTTATTTCTATTCAGTAATATTGCTATAAGAATCAAAACAGGTAAATATTTGACAGTTATTTGCGACGTTGGCAACTTTTAGGATAAACCCTCTTTAACAGACTCGTAATCATTACTTAACTTTAAGCATCGTTTATGATTACGAGGGTGCGTATTTCCAATCAATACAAGACCAGAACGCAGCCATAGGAAACTGCTCGCGTAAAATTGTAATGCTATTTTTAAATCTGTGACAACAATGTATACACGAATTTTGCGTACTGCTCGTGTATAGTTGGTAACTTGGTAGCGCGCGTCCTGGTTCCCAACTATACTACATCACTTAAGGCTTGTGAAGACCAGCGCGACTTGTCGCGCGACGCGACACGAACAAGAGAATTTCTAAGAAAACTTCACAGTATAACAATGACCGGTATCGCGTCGCGCGACAAGTCGCGCTGGTCTGCACAAGCCTTTACGCTTGACATGAGTTTTAATAATATAGAAATAATCATAAATTGAACTGGGTGAAATGGAACAGCTAACAGATAACGGAATATGAAATGGGTTAGGTTAGGTTAGGTTAGAACTGTGACTAACCGCGTCTTACCTACTTCCAAGTTGCTTCCTGCCCGGCAGGCTATTTAGCGCAAGGTGCATTACGTCGCAAACAAGTTGAATACCAGTTCACAATTTGTCGCAATCTTTATACGATTAGTCATGCGTACTGGCACTGTATATTTTGGAATAAGGTAGTTAATTAGGTCACTACGAAGCGCGAGTATTTGCGTACTACTCTTGTATAGATTGGAAGACCTTAGTAAAAAAAATGATTTTCAATCTATACGCTATTAGTTTCACACTCTTGCGTTCTGGCCTTGTATAGAATGGAAAGACTCTACGAGGGTTAGTATTCAAATCGAACACATTAAGGCTTGTGCAGACCAGCGCGACTTGTCGCGAGACGCGACTCAAACAATACAATTTCTAAGAAAACTGTACGGTACAACAATAACCGGCGTCGCGTCGCGCAACATGTCGCGCTGGTCTGCACAAGCCTTTATTCTAGAATCCACAAATGCAATGTTTATTTAAATACTTATTATTTACTTTACTTGTTTACCTGTGGGAATATTAACCCTTAGATAGAAAGTACGTGTCGATTGTTCGATTTAAATTCTCACGGAAGTTTAACCTTTCGCATCGACGATTAATGCATATAATAATGGCTATAACTAAGACCCCACAATGAGCACTCATTGTTTTAATTGTAAGCGTTGAGAGCTAACACTGACCTAAGGAATCTTTCACGACTGGAAAGTCGGTCGACAACGTTGAAATTTTCCTTCCAGAAGTTTGTCACATAGTTTAGTTTTGGAGGTCGCCGTTTCAATGTCATTGCCAAATACATAATTTGGTCGATAAAATATTGACGACAGATTTTTTTTCCGAAATAATATTTTTGAGACTGAAAATAGGTCGTTGTCCAAAATGTTTGTGCCTAAACTGCCTAATTACTTTCGCTTCTGTGGATTATCGATAAGAAGTTGATTGATGATCGCGAAACGAAATTAATATTAATTCAGGAGTTTTCCCAAGATGAAAATAGCCCACTCCAACTTTGACTCCCAGATGTTACCTAAACTCAACACTTTGGTTTTTCCGAAAGTACAAAAGTTATAAAAGTATTCTTATTCCAGTTACAACGGATACCTGCCAGCAGGAGAGCGAGGTCGACGCCGCAGCAAGTTTGTGCTGTACCGACGACCTTCGGCAAACGGTGTGAGGCGCTCAAAGCACTATGTGGTCAAGACGCCGCACAGCAGCAAGGCAATCCTCGATGCCAGCCAACACTCAATATCGTACACACTCAGCCGCAGTCAGGCGGTCATCGTCGAATACACGGAAGACCCAGATACGGATATGTTCCAGGTAAGACTAGATTTCGAGAAGATTGTTGAGCCCATTTCCGTGTGTCTCCCAAATTCACTGTAACGAAGCAGTCTTTATAAACCCAGACCCAGATGCCCAGCGATAATTCAGGAGAAAGCAAGTTCTTTCAATAGCATCGTGGTGCGATAAGCCAAATAGCTGCTAGCAATAGACGATTAGAAGTAGAACTTTATTGGCCACACAATATATTTTCCTAAGTGCCGCTTTGCGTTGGCAAATTATCTTATTTCCATTTGACCTTTTCGGTCTTTAGATATAAGGGGGAAAACCCAAATTACTTATTTTAATGTTTTGGTTTAAGTTCGATAGTAAATGATCTCTATACCCTGTCTTGTCACACTCTTGACACACGTGACTAAAGACATATCAACAGGATTTACTTTGTCCGGTTTCCAAGTGTTGGTTTTTCCAAGCTAATCTTGAGGTAAACGGCGCACGCTTACTCAATGGAGTAGGTTGAGAATTACTACTACGCACAAAACATTTTAATTGAACCACCGTGTTTATAATACAGGCTATTCTTGGTCGTAAATACTTTCTACCACCTTGGAGAATGGAGCCACACCTACATATATTCTCACACGTGCGAAATTCATTGCCACATCAAGGGGAACAAAACAGCTTTATGGTTTCGAAATGATATCACAAGATCCCCTCAAATTGGGTCCTCTTATCGGGCACCAGACGTTGTCTGTTTGCACTACAAAACATCTGAACAATGTGCTACACGAGCCCAAACAATGGGCCTTGATACACGATTGCTAAATGGGGACGCGTATTTCATCTACACCGGTATGGATAACAACCCTCTGTACGGAAACGCTTTCAAAATTTCGCAATGCGCAAATAGAACACGACGCCTTGCCACAAGGCATGCTACGATTAAACAAGATTATACAAAGGAAGAAACGTTGGTTTTATGCCAAAAAAATATCGCAAACATGTGTCTCTAATGGAGCTGCCGACAGTCTAACGTTGTTACATTTATGAATAATTAAAATTGAGCATCGAAATTGGGGCAGAACCACGAAGGATCCAGCTCCCACCTTTTTAATATAAAATGAGTTGCAAAATGTCAGACTGCTTGTTGTTATAAATCATGTTGTTTACGTTTTGCGTTGCGCATGAGGCAGTGTGTTTACCCGGCGGCGGCATGTCGTGGCGTCTCTCATATCTAATCGGTGCATATGGGTTAGTGCCCCCCGGGAGAACAATGCGTTGGTCCCTTTAGAGCGTCATTGATGAGCTGAGCCCATGCGGAGACACAATCACATTATCAGATCGTGTTACAAACACTTAGCCCATGATAACGTCCAGTGAAACCGATCTACAACAATAGTCTGTGATATTGATAACGGTATTTGCTCACGAATTTATGATGCGTAGATCGTGACGATTACCTTCTTCGAACTTAAGGACCTCCTCTTTATTTAACCCAAACAGTATCATCGGCTAAGTAAATATATAAAATAAGATTACCTGTAGTTAAATTAAGTGTCGTTTAATAGCTTTGTCCTTTGTTTGCGGATCTTCTTGTTATTGTAAGGCTTCAAGCCTTCAAATGTTTTAAAGCATTCACCTCCACTGTATTATTAACGAGTTTGTTTGTTGTAAATTGTTGTACAACTTTAATCCAAGTGGGCACTTGACGCAGCCGCACTTGCTAATTTCTATGGAGCGTCGAAGTTCGTTGCCGCCGCGGTCGACGCACTGTTCCACATCCTGTTCATTTGATTGAACGCCATTTCCATTGTAGCCAACACTTACACATCGCAAACTTGCCGTAAAATCGTATACGAGTCGCGCATCCCAATAAATATTTATTTCGCTACTAGTGGCACAGTGGGCACCGGAAGTGTTCCAAACATTAGCATATATCGCGTCATTGTTTACTCCTAGATACACAGTCATAAATGATATCCTTCGTTTTCCGAAAAAAAATCATTCATATTCAATAAGATAGCAAGTTTTGTTCCATAAATATGTTTCTACGTCGTATTCTATCTGGATTATTTCTTTAAAAGAATATATCGATCAAAACTTGTTTACGACTGTAAAAAAATAAATTGTTAGAATTACAGACAGTTTTTGCGTCTACAGAATGGTTTTGTTGTCTGGGCTTTTGTCATTATCTGCAGTGGACTGTTCATGACTGTTGTAAGCATTAACGGATTTGTACAAGGTGTCTGCTTAAATCATGGAGATACAATCTTTTCTATTGTTTGCATATTTTTCAAAACTTACCATCATTATGTTAAGGGTTCAGTCACACCATTAAAATTATCATCTACTATAATCTACCGGGGTTGCTGATAATTATGTTTAATCAATCATTGGCTTTGTTCCATCTATACTGCTATTTCCAGCAAATAATTCTTGTTGCACAGGTCGTTGGCCTAAGATCTAGGTCCAGCTAGTTTTTGTAAATATGCTAATGCTCCTTTATAACATGGTCGAGGTGACCGGTGCACGACGGCAATCTTCTTGCGCTGGATTTTGTGCCACACCTCTGCAACACACATAATATGTACAGGTTTAATGACCCAATGACCCACAAGTAAAGAAACTCATTGTATACAGGATAAAAAAACAAGTTTATTACTTACATTAAACGAGCAGAAATTTTAATTTCCCCCGATTTGATGATTTGATTTGTTTTTTTTCTCTCTCTCTCTAAAGGGAAAACCCTTAGAGAGAGAGAGAGAAAAAACAAAAACCTACCTGCACTCTCATGCGCTTGAAGGCTTGTGCAGACCAGCTCCACTTGTCGCGCGACGCGACACAAACAATACAATTTCTAAGACAACTTCACAGTATAACAATAACTGGTGTCGCGCCGCGCGACAAATCGCGCTGGTCTGCACAAGCCTTTAACATAAATCATAATCTACCGTGTTAATAGATTCTTTATTAAAGTAATCGTAAAAACTGAGAGACTTTCCTCAGTTTATTATTTCCGCCAAGAACACTATTAAACATAAGTGTTAATTGTGCAACTAAATGCTTAAAACATAAAAATATCTGCAAAGCACTATTAACTTCAATAAAAATTGATTGGTTCTTCGTACAACGTGCATAAAAGAGCACTGCATGAATGAAATGAATTCCGATAAACGAACCAGTGATGAGTTGCCAAAGTAATAAATTCAGCTTGCGATGATAAATTCATAATTTTCATCCTCTTAACGCCAGACAATGTAATTTGTTTCGTTTCATGAAAGGGTGAAACATTAAGCAGTTTGTCTTTGATTTAATTTCGGAATTTCATTCCAGGCTCCTAGCAATGTCTGAATTCCGAATAAATTAAAAGTTCCGATACCGTTAAATAGATTACGCTCGCCGAGGTAAAAGGCATTGCTAAAATATTTGCACAAAACGCCGTCCTCGGTGATTGGCAGCGCCGACAGTCATACAAATTCAGTGATGCATCATGTTTGGTGGCGCTAACGGGGTGACACGTGACGTCACGGATGACCCGATCCGCATGTCAACGAGGGTGGGGCGTGAGCCGTGACGTCAGACCTGGGGTGGGAGTAAGAGACGGCGGCGTGGTCGGGCCAAGGACGTCGCCGGGCCGACCGGCGCGCAACACCCGCCGCAATCGATACCGTGGCTTGACAACCGCGATCTGCAATCGACTGCCTATCCTCACATCTAGAGGATCTAGACAAGCACTAAGCTACCTCCTTTCAGGAACCTCCTACTGGTCCGTAGAAGCTTCTCTATAGTTCGATGACAGCAGACAGCTCCCCCCATCAATGAACTTGTTCTTCAGCAAACAGAAATGTTTTTAATTTTCGAGGTCTCCTAACCGGTTGTTTTACAACTTACAACGAATGTGCTCATTTGCATATTCGTAGTAAATCCGAACTAAATTGCGATCTTATGCATATCAGATGGAAGGGTTTTTCTGTTGGGTCTTACATTCTAGTTGAATTATGTCAGTAGACGATGTTAGGGTTTATTACGGTTCCCTGGAAAATCATGTTGAGCTTGGGTTATTCGTCTAACGGTCGTTCACCGTCTCTTTTATATAGCAAAAGTATATTTGCTACGTGTTCACCCCGCCCCGGTTAACTTACTTTCACTCGTATTTATCTCCGTCCAACCTTCAAGATCACGAAGAGAACTGGTTTAAGTTCTCATGAATTTACTCTAGATTATGTCTCGTAAAAGCCTATTATTCATTTAACATGAGGATATGATTGTAATATTATCTGTAATTATTTAAACGTTGTAACAGATCTTTTTGTCAAAGTCAGCACACATATAGCACGAACTTCTATGTTGTATTATTATTAAATTATGAAAGCTTGCGTTTGATATCAGTAATAACATATTATGCAATGCAATAAACCTTCATCGCAGTTCAAAATAGCCCGCTGCGGAAATCTCGGGCGTTATCGTTGAGAGTGCAGCCTTGGCCGCTGTCCAGGAAACATCCCGCTTTTACTGGTGAAAGTATTCCTTTTGGATAGCTTTTACAACTGCAATAATATCTGTGTGATGAAAATTCATAGGATTTTTTATATAACCACCTATAGTCACACGGCAGAAACCGCACGTTCCGTTTCTCATGTGCAAAGTAATCAAAGGAGCTTTAAAATTAAAAAGCAAATCAAATAACGTGGAACTGCAATTTAGCAGCGCCGGCGTCGAGTTCATGCTTAT
The DNA here is from genome assembly GCA_947364205.1 of Agrochola lota. Lineage (NCBI taxonomy): Eukaryota > Metazoa > Arthropoda > Insecta > Lepidoptera > Noctuidae > Agrochola > Agrochola lota. The sequence goes on along the minus strand of OX376235.1, from coordinate 7,996,416 downwards.
CGTTTGTGGCACACTTGCTGTAGGTGAAACTTTTTCCATTATACCTCAAGTCTAATGGTGTCCTACTATCCGCACAACTTACTCTCTACCAGACTAAAATTAAAACGATACTTCACTCACTCGAAGTTAGAAGGTTGTTTCGATATTGTTCTAAGAACTGAAGTTTATAACAAAGTGCTTTCAGTCTAAGTTTGTCTTTTATCTTTTAATAATGAAGTGTTTCACCCCAGAGAGCTTCCGAAACGTTCACAGTAGACTATTTATACGGCTTTAAAATTGGAAACTTTTTAAATTACCATCGAAGTCGCCAGGTTGTGTAAACAAGCTGTGTTGTTTGAACAATAAATCTCTTATATCAAATATGTTTTAGTAATATGTTTGTTTTAGACGTTTAGCGTTTATTCAAATTACTGTTAAATAAATTCATATATTCACACTTTGTTTAAGTAGAACTTTAACTATTCAATTAATAACATAGAGACGTTCTCTCAATTTAATTTGCTTTGAAAGTTTTATGAAAACCTTATTGTGCTCTTTTTGAGAGATAAATTATCATTTCGAATATAGCAAATATCTTACTTACTTAAACATATTTCAAAAAGTTCAAAGAGATCTCAACATTATACTCAAGCCATACAAATACACGTGGAATTTAATATAATATAAATATTTGTAACCTTTGTATCCGATTCGCAGACAATGTGAACTTCAATATTTCGGAGATTATTCACCTAGATACCTCAATGGGTTGGGGAGGCCCGGTGGGTAAGGGTACCGTAGGGGGTAGTGGCGAGACAGTTCATCGGACCCTGGGATGAGACGCGACGCTCAACGCTCATTATCTCCTCTCCGTCTAGACGAAGGATGCTGTTGATCTGACTGAACATGCTCGCTTAGATCATATTCGTAATTGGGATTGTTAGAAATTACATGAATAAGGTGGAACCAATTTCCAGCCCTTGTATACTCTCTACCTACGTAGGCGTCATTATCTTGTTGAATATTGTATGGCATGTCTAGTTCAATCTTATCGTAGACATAATCACACAAGGACCCATTCTCTTAGGTAAGAGGTAGGGCTGATGGATGCTCGTCAGAAATAACTCTTAGTAAGTGGTTGATTTGGCTTCAAAGAATTTGTTGATGGTTTTCAAGATGAAAATCATCAAACAGCAATCGCTCCACGTAAAACCAATTCGTGCAACGATGATTGCAATGATTTGAAGGCTGAAGAGGAATTACGAAAGGTAACCATGGCAATTTGATAAAATATCGAATGAATTGAATCGAAAGCGCTGAAGATGTGTAACATATAAACTACTAGTAGCGCCCCACGGTTTGACCCTCATAAGTCTCGATCCCGTTGAAATATCGGGGTAAAAAGTATCCTATGTGTTAATCCAATTCGTAAGATCCAAATCCGTTCTGTAGTTTTTCTGTGAAAGAGTAACAAACATCCATCAATCCACCCTCACAAACTTTCGCGTTTATAATATTAGTAGGATTTAGTCAGCTAACAACTTCTTCATCTTGTCTCGTTATCACAGTTTCCTGCCTTTATTAACATGACCGTACAAATTGTTTCTTTGTTATCGTCGTCTTCTGGGTCACTAGGCAGGTACTGGAAAAAAGAAATTACTTTCTATCGTCTTCGTATTAAACACTAGTCTGATAAAATAGTAGACGGAGTGAAATATTCATTGATTATTTCACTTGAATTGAAATTGCTCATTGATTTGCATCAACTATTAAATTGTTTTCTATTCAAATACACAAGGTTTTTTGTTTATAATCATGATGTAACGGCTTTTTTATCTTCCATGTAAGTATCTATTGCCATACCGTTATTGAATGTCAAGAAAACATGTTTTGAATAAGTTCACAATGTTAATGATATAGTATTGAAAAGGTCAGAATTGTTATTCCTTAAAATTTTACATACTGATGACCAGTTTTCGGAAACGCAGTAAGTATCAATTTTTTTATCGAGATCGTTAAATTTCGAATCCCTAATTTGCTTCCATGAAGCCTTTTAAAGAGCAATCGTTTAAAATGGCATTCATGTTAAATATTAAATTCATATCGGTACCAAAGACGGTAATTTTGTTAAGGACGACATAGCGTGAAAAACGGAACAGTCCATAATTCATTCACCACACGAAGACTATTAAGTATAAGAATACCGTTAGTCTTGTGCATTTGACCTCCTTGTGGGTCGGCTGTAAAACCGCTTGACACTTGAATACACTCCTCTAATCGACTTCACTTATGGCTTATTAATGCACTTATTACCATAAAAAAATAAGTCACACAGTTGCTTGTGTTACTTCCTATCTTCCTTGCAGACGCTAACGATATAGTGAATCATTTAGTGAACAATGAACAAAATATTGACACATTGGATGAAAATACAGACACGTACTATTATACTAACGATTGTAATATAACAAAATATTAGCTGTACGAATGACACTTCGGAAGTACGCATATACAGAAAAATTGTCTTCTTGTTGACTCGACAGATTTGGACTTTTTTGGGGTAAAACTATTGAGACTGTTGCCTGTAGCACGTGGCAATGTTATAGTATCAATGTGACAATCATGCAGCATTTTCTGGCCTAGTTTCCACCTTCCCATTCTGAATGTAGTTCCAATTCTACATGGTCTTAGTCCTCTTACAGCATGTTAAATCTGATTTATTTTGGTCTCCTACTTTCCAATTCTCAGGACTGTGTATTCGGTAAAGTCGGAACGAATTTATATCAGTTTAACGTTAGCTAGTTTAGTAAGCTCTCAGTAAATAACAAGATTTGGTTAATTTATTAGAATGTATCGCTGTTCAGGCGTTTAGAGCAACATACTTGAAAGCGTTAGAACCGTTGTCGCAAGAATTTATTGAGCGACGAATCTTCGTTTTAATTTCACTAAAAGCAAAACGTTACACGGGTATACCGGAACTTAAAGCAATCAAAGTACTTTCACGGCTTGAAACGCAGCACTGTGTTCGTAAAAGGCGCAATTTCGAACCTTCGGGACGCTCCAAATTGGGTCATCTGTAGAACCGCCCGCGTCCATCAGGCCATTCCATTTTTTTAAAGACCACAAGTAAGGACGTGGGTATGATTGTACTTGCCGCCAGCCATCTTGGAATATAGCCTTTGTTCGTAGGACAATGGCGCCGAGAATTGGGATGGCCTGTCGAGAACATGTGCGAATATGTGGACAATGGCAAACATTCGGCTACTCATTAAGAATCATTGTAGTGATAATTTTAGTATATGTATAGGACATTTGTTTTGTTGTATTGTATAGCTACCGTATGTTTTTCTACTCAATGGACAGTTCGGCAATTTACGCACTGACCGTCAGTACCTAAGGTCAGGCAGTAGAAAACAATGATGTGAATACGACAGCATCTAATGTCTTACAACGAGACATAAATTATACACACTTGAGATAATGTATGTGCAGTGTGTGGCGTATCAAATAGTATTGTCGCAGTAATTGACTTACCTTGAATTCCGCGTTCTAAAATCTGCTGGAGTTGAATTTTGATGAAATAATGGTCTTTATTTACGATCATTTCACTGACAAAGCAAAGTTGCAGTTGGTGCTGTAGCAAAAAGCACATTAAATGAATTTTCCCCGGGCTGTGCTCTGTGGCTTTCCCCGAAAGTTATGCGATTTCGTAATAATATCAGAATACGCCAGACGCATTGGAATTCCCCCAACGCTATCCTGCAGGCAAAATACGAATACATTTTATAAACAGTTTCAATTCCCGATATATTTGAGATCAAAATTCTGGTTTTCTGATTGTTAAATTGTAGGTACGTAATGTTACTTTGCATTGAACGGGAAGGTAAAAAGATTAGCCACAGAAAACGACAATGCAGGTGTTAATTACGATCAGATTAACCCGCGATTACGATTCTCTTCTCTTTATGATATGTTAAATTATTTATTTTTAAACATATATTTGGGTGAATCACCTTTTTATCTGCACTCTACTCCGTTTTGCTTAGTTTCCCCATAGCGAGTGCTAATTTAGTATTCCCCCAGTTCGGTCACATTTTTTTTATTGGGGAAAACGTGCATTGCTATTGCGTTTTATATAATACTAGCGACCCGCTCCTGCTTCGCACAGTTTTTACGACTTGAAAAAACATCGAGATTTCTTAGTTTTATGTAACTTTAATATTAAGGTATTATACACATAAACCTTCCGGAATAAATTCTCTAAACGATGGTGAAAACCTCAACAAAATGTGTTGCGTGGTTTAGAAGAACAACGCGGACATACAGACAAACACGAAAAGCGACTTTAATTTATAATAATAATAATTTTGTATATATCGTGTGCCGTGAAATTTATTATAATAAGTATTTACCTAATGCCGTGCCGGGCAACGCATGGAGGAATAGTTTTAATCATAAATATTTCGTTCAACGCCTATTGAATGTATTTTTAAATAAGCAATGTACTACAGCATTCTCTTTTACGTGCATTTAAATCGTTAATTATTTCTGAGTAAGCTGCAGTATGAAATATGTATGCATGAGAAATAACGATGTAATTTCATAGTTAGGATCAGATAAAAATAGAAAACGAACATAAGTCTCGAGTATTTTCTAGGTTAAAATCCAAACAAAAATATTCGTAAACGCCTCGTCAATCACGTTTTAATAGGAAAATAATTCAAGGAGCCGCTACTGTTGTAGCTGTACCGATCATTGTGTAAACAAATTCATTTAATTAATGCTCTAGTACGCAAGCTTGCGAAACAACAATGCAGCTCATGCAACTAGAACGAAGGATGTCCCATTTCGCGCCATTTGCGTGGGCCGACCTCATTGTGCGCCGGAATTCGTCCAGTATCTATCTATACCTGGTATTGCTACTGTTTGCAGCAGCGAAACTGGCTTTTGTCCAGAGCTGGTGATTTTTTTTAAATGCTTCGCAACTTGCAAGATAACAATTTATCTGTTGATTAGAGTTGTTCTGCCCTGTACGCTTAGCATGACCATAATAGAAACGGGTTTTGTCGACGGAAGAATAGACAAAATGACAGATAAACAATCACAATCTGTCCTTTTGTCTATTCTTCCGTCGACAGAATCCGTAGAAAACCCGTTTTTATGGTTGTCATGCTACGCGTGCTGGTGAGCCAACTTGAAAATATTGGTAAATTTATCCAACATTGGTTTACAGTCGCCCCAACAAGTTACCAATTGTTTTCGTTTTATTTTGCATTCATTCCGTAATCGTGGATGTCATATATGTATATTCCTTCCTTTGCAGAAAGGGGGAGACTTATTATCCAAAAGCAATATCGTGGATTGGTGGATTACCCGGCCCATAAATTAACTGGCGATCGTGAGGCAACTCTTCCAATGTCTAGTGCTTGTCCTCAATGAATGGTCTTTAGAGTTTTAGTTCTATTCTTTCCCTGAAACCCCACGGCCAATTTCACCATACAATCTGAACCAACAAGCCAAATTTACTAGCTAACACAATACCTTGAGGCACATACTACTTTGCATGTATACAGCTACTTGATTATTGGTTGGTTTGATGGTGAATGTTCCATGCCAGTGCAGCGTAATGTCTGTGCAGGTAGTATACAATTGGCATTAGCCTTACAGGTTCAAAATTGAACGGAGCTTTGCAGTTTCGTAATGTATGTGAAACTATGTAGGTATACGTTTAGGTCAAGGATTTGTACGTTATTCTTTTTCGTCCATCCAAACACTTCCTATAACTGTTACCAGAATTCGTCTTGTTTGAAGAAAGAGGTATTAACCATGTCAGCAAGTTTTATCCTGCAACCGGCGACCAAGTCTTCAATTGATGTTTCTTCGTTTCCAGTTGGAACTATCATGGCAACTCTGTAATGAATTATTATTTTTATCAATACATCGAATGGCATAGAAATGTAGGCGGACATGACATGACACGGTAAATAAAACATGAATGTCTCCGTGAAATTCATCTTAGATACGAGGTCCCAATTTACCGGGCAATTCAACCATCTTGTTCATTTCACGTCAATCACTTTCGACCTTTTCAAAAGATCTTCCGTTGAGACGTCCTCTAGTAGGGGAAGCTGCCTATTGACAGTCAGCCAGCGGCATGTCGCGATTTCGCGAAGAACGGGGACTCCACACAAGTTCCCTCCCTACATTCAAGTTTTCATAACCTATTTAATATTAATATGTAATATAAACTGTATTTTAAGAGTTACAGAGTTCACTATAGCATGATGCCGTGTAAATCCAGGTAGCCAAATGAAATGTTGTATCCGCATATCGACATGAGCAGATGCGTTGACTCGGAACACATGCCGTAACATGCTTATGACTTGCGAGGATATGAGGCTCAGGCGTTTGCAAAACTACATTTGGTAATATAAACAAACTTCACCGTATTTGTGTAGGGTTCTGACTTCAATTCAGTTCAGTTCAGTTCAAACTTGTAATGGTTTGTGTCTTGAAGATATAGAACCTAGTTACAAATACAGAGTTTGAATGCGTGCAAGCAGACAGACGTACGCTAAGTAATTGAATCTCTTTAGGACTGGGACAGATTACCAACTATGCTTATAACGACCGATAAAAATCTGGATCATGCAATGGCTCTAATAGTTAGTTTCCTTTTTGGCACGAACCTAATTATGTAGATGGGATTAGAATAAGCTAAATTATGTAGGTTCATTGTTCAGTTAATGTGGTTTAATTATGTATACTCAATGTTTTGGAGATAGTCGTGTGAGCCCCCGTATCTTCGCCTACGTTACCGCCTACACGAAGCTATCGAATGCTCTGTCTTCGATCGCTGTCAAGTTAGGGATCCACTTGATATATTTCGTACTCAATTACGCATTTATTTTCGTTGCTGTGCGTAATTACTGTACAAATAAATAGTATTGGAAAAAGCTTTCGGAAAATGAATGATATTGTTCTAAACGCAAGATGGATTGCGACATTTGAAATTGTCAGGAACTTTCAAACAAGAAAATGTTATAACTTTTCCAGAACATCTGGCAGCCCTGGTCAATATTGTAATATTTGCATAGCACTCGATTGTAGGCGTATTAAATTCTCGACGAGCTCATAACATAACTTTGTTTAATCGAAATTAAATCGAGCTTAACTGAGCATTGCACAAGCGAATTGATAACTTAAGTTTATTCAATAGTCGTAACTGTGTAGATCAGATAACGTAACATACACGTGAATCGCTAGGATCCAATTTCAACATTACTAAGCTTTTCACAAAAAAAAAAAAAAAAAACAATATACGGTTTATCATGAAACTGTAACCACTAGCAAAGAATAGAGGTCTCAGAAAACAGAACGGAACGGAATGTAGTATATCCGTTATTTACCGAAAAATTATAATGAATTTTATACGAACAATGCGTTTAATAGTGTTTGTTCTGTACCTGAGTTTTTGTCGCCACGTTGAGTGCCGAGAGTCGAATAACAGGAAGCAGATGAATGTATGGCCACATAGCCAGGTAAATGGCGCCCGCCGGCAGACAGACGGTATTTTCTGAAGAAAGAGGGTGTTTTTGAGAAATGCAATTATGTTTTGTTCTACGATATTTTGCAGCGGATTTGAAGGCTGAAAAGATTTCACTTTAACTGTACAATTTTGTGGGTAGGATTGAGAATTTGAGGTTTCAATATAGACACCAGTAGGGGGCAACTGCATACAAATCGTATTAAGAAATGTCATTGACCTGCAGTGCAGTAGACCATCGCACATCAATATCCTTTTAATAAGTTTTTTTCTAACAAATGCCTGTTTCATTGACAATGGCAGCCAAATGTGAACATGATACCACTTCCCGGTTCTCTAATTAGATTGTAAAGTAAGCGAAGCGTGGTGATAACGCCAGTATCAAATTTATGGAAAGGAAATTGCCTTCGAGTGGAGGCTTCATTGCTTGCCGGGTCGAAGCACAGCCCCTGCATTAACCGCTCACACCTGCGGTTGCTATGAATTTGTTTGCAAGAAGGGGAATATTTATCTCTTACACGGCTTCAGTATTGAAAACACTAAATTCAATTATTTATAGCAATACCGAGAGTACATTGAACAAAGCCAATTGAAATTCTCCTTCGAATTTGCAAATTCGATCGTTTGAATATTGAACTTGTATGTAACGCTCCATGGCATTAAGTATCTAGGAAGCCAGACAAGAATAAAAAGCGGACATATCTAGAAGAGAACCAAAACGAATTTCCTTTCCAAAAGACAATCTTAAGGATGCAGCACGCGCTAGACACAATGGACCTTCAAAGACTAAACGGTTCAAAGAAGTATTTTCTTACGGGTGCCAATAGAACCACGTAGAATTTTAATTCGACTACGTTTGAAGGCTAGCAATTACCTGCGAGGCGAGTAGTGGAATATTTCTACCTTAATGCCCTTAATAATTTATTTCTTGTTTTTCTAATTATTATATCGATCAGTTGTGGTTTTGTTATGTAGGTGCGTGTTATCTTGCTGCGGTCAGCTGATATCATTTACAGGCGGCCACTGCATTACCTTACCGATAGCCAGCACAAAATGGCGCGGCTTGACACCTAATATTACAGCTGATTGTAATAAATAAATGCCTGCGTCTACTGACGTAAGTTTCCTGGCAAATCACAGCACTCTAATACCTGTTAACACTATAGAATTTATAACAGTTGATTATACATTCGTTTTATGTGCATTGTTTATCTTGTAATGCTTCAATTTACATAATACAACGTTTCAGCAACTGCTCAACCTTGACCGACATTTAACCTTGGTCAATGGTAAAAAGACAATCGGGCGGAATGATTTAGATTTAGGAACAATAGCATTGAGCTTTTCTCTTTAAACCTTATTTATATACAATTTTACGCCGTATATTATACTTATGGGAGGATTAATGGCGACAGACCGTGAAATATTATTAGAAATAGCTACGCAATTACAGACTTTGAGAACAATACACATTCGGAACACGACCGATATCCGTGCGTGAGATATCTTATCTCTTTGCACAAGATGTAATTATCGATTGTTTTGGTTAATATTTAACCGTGGCTAGATTAGATTAGTCTTGGTGCTAAGGAACAGACGCACTGGACGCAGCTAGCTGTGTAACGGGATGGTAACCGGATAGCATGTAATCTCCACCATCTTTATTCTCTCGTCACGCCCGCTGATCCAATTCTGTGGTTTGGAGGGAAAAAATATAATTCAGAGTTGCTCAATTGAAACCTAGACGCAGCTGTCGTTGCGCAATGGGTTTAGTACCACTCCGATAGAATTTAGACACGACGAATTGGAGTAATGTTGTTCTAGCCAGTTACTAGCATAGAATATTCGGAGACTCGTAGTTGTTTATAATATTACGAGGAACAGATTCGTGCTCATTTTAGATTAGTTTTGAGAATAGTAATTTTGAGAGTGCATATAGATGTTGACTCGCAGAACTACGAATATAATAGGATCATATTGGATTATATTACGTATTCTCAAGAACAAGACAATTACTGTTAAAAGTACGAAGAAGATTCCATTTTCTATGCAGCCTTGAGTAAAACTAGGCCGATCGATTGTCATAAAGTTAATTTCACAAGTGCATAAAGGCCTTGTGTCCTGGTAATGTATGCGGCGTCGCGCCGGTGCACAGTGCTGCGCCGGGCTCATGACGCAAACGCCTCGTCGCTGCCTTGCTGCCTTAAGTTACCCAACAGCGGCAATGCGGCGTCAATCACGCTAATCTGCATTCTTATACTCGAGTACGATATGCCCCCCACAACTACTGCACTATTGAAAACATTGTCATTTGACGCAACGAATTCCAATGTTAACGGATCAACGCCTTCACCCATTGTCTTTACACCATCGACTTATTGAACAACATGTGCATGATCGCACGTATGAACTTACCCGATCATTTTGTAATTTAAATTATTACATTTTAACTCTTATCTTCACCGATTTGTCCGTTATCAAGTACCTAATCTAAATTGATGCCACGGTTCAAATGCGTATTTCCATCAAATCGATATGCTCGTAAACTCCTAAAGTACTCCATCTTCTCCATCGAGAGAAATTGAATTTTTGAATTTCTCGTAATTGGGAATTAAAGGTTGCTTCGAGTGTTTGTAAACAAGCATAAATTAGGGATTATTTGAGCGTTTTCAGCTCTGAAGGTAACCTTACAAATCCGTTACACATGAAAATACTTTAAAATTGTGTAAATACAATGCTTGGTGGAGGTGTAAAAATAAAATGATGATACTGACGTCCCAGTTGGCTCAAGAATTAAGGTGCGTGATTGCCAAGCGACAAATGGGACAACGTTGACGAAATTGTTAAATATTTTAACAAAATCACGAGCACTACAGACAGAGACCCAAAAATAGTTCCTAACTATTGAATTATCTAAGTTATTCGGGATAAATTCGTCGGAATACAGAACAGAATTTGTTTTTATACCAACCACCAATTAGTTAGTTTGGTTTAGAGGAAAGTCGTGGAGTTCAATTTTAGATGCACCGGTTAATTCAGTGTTGCGAAAGGCTTCATTTTTGCTGCCAATTATATTCTACAAATACCATTTACATTCACAACTTCCTCTGGCCTCTACGATGCACTTTGAGGAGCATTTGACAGGAGGCTCGCGAATGCTTCTCGGCATTGCCAATCAGAGCGCTGCAGTCACTCTTTGGAACGGGTGACGTAACGCAGCCTTCACACTCCTCGGCTGCAGGCTGAGGAATTACTCGTTAATCATAAAAAAAGCTTTTGTCACGTCCAATTTCCTCAGTCTTAAATGTTTATTGCTCGTGACGAAATCGGAACTCAACTGATTACTGTGGTTTCAATTCAATGCTTATGAAACGTCGTTGCTAAGCTGTTAATTAATTTAGGTATAGGGGAGTATGTTATCTTATCACGTAAAAATATTCTTATTCAAATTGATGCAATAGCCATGACTTCTTATTATCGTTTGAATTGTATCGTTTTCACTTCGGGAATTCCACTCTTGTAAGCAAATCTTTTATCAGTTCAATTGTTTTTAATTTGGTTTATATTCTGGATTTTTTATGATATCTCGGTATTCCCCCGAACCAAAAATCATTTTAATACGATATTTTTCTGTTATTTACTGAAACAGTTTTACCATCTAATATTCTACTAATGTGATAGGTATATTACGTATTATTGTGAGATGTAAGTTCTAACGAAAATGGTATCTTCATAGGGCTTTGGCATTAAATGTATGTACTACTTTTCTAACACCGTCATGAAAGGTCTACTTCTACGTTACTATTACGTAAAAAATGCCAAATTCTAACTGTTAAATATTATAACCAACAGAATTCTTTCCTTGTCTCCAGATCGGTAGATCATCGGAATCGCCGATCGACTTCGTGGTGATGGACACAGTGGCTGGCGACAAGAGTGGCGACACAAAAGTGCTGCAGAGTACAATATCACGGTTCGCGTGCCGTATCATAGCAGACCGCAACGATGTGAACAACTGCCGCATTTACGCAGCCGGTTTCGACTCCTCCAGAAATATATTTTTAGGGGTAAGTGACCGATACTTGTACCGTAAGGTTGGGTGAAATGTATTTTTGTTGTATTTTATGTAATGTCAACGAATTCGGTCGTCGGACTTAAACGCCCGATTTCTGTAACGTAAAACAACACTAAAATTATCTAACAAATTGTCAAGCGCTTGTAAACTATTGTGATTGGTTGGTTGATTGAATTATTAATAGCAAATTGGATCACTTGACCTGCATTTAATTTTGACACGTCGTCAATTTTCATTCCAGGAACCGGGTGTAGGCTTAGCTTCGCCTCTAGGTTCTGTGTCTGGTTACTGATCCACATAAACAATCTCTGAAATGATCTAGTAGGCGTAGAAGGACGTTATGTTATTGATTGGATGTTTTGTAACTTGAGTAAGAAATAAACAACTACTGAGAATACCTCCGTGATCTTTTATCGCAAGTACAAACTGAGTACAAACCTGGTACAGATTTGACGCTTCTGACGTCATCCGTAGGCGTCTGTGACGTAGAGCTGCTTCGCGTAAATGAACGGCTAATGCCAACAATTTTGTCGCCATTACTTGCAATGAGCCTCCACTTAGATTCAGCGATCTTTTAATGACAGGCATTCAGAAACTTTTTGAAACAGTTTTTTATGTTTGCATATTTTATTTTCTCATGAATAGATGATGATTTAAGACCAAAGGATTTTAAACTAGCTCTTACGTCGATCGTGAAGAGGTCGTAGGATGATTTGATAATTAGAATGTTCGCGAAAACCCTAGGGATTTTGCAAAAACACGGATATGTAGAAAATGGTAAGTAAATAGATTAGGTTAGGTTAGAACTGTGACCAACCGCGGTACTTCTCAGTTGCTCGCAGAAATGTTTTCACCATTTTCTAATTATCCGTCTTTTCGCAAAATCCGTAGGGTTTTCGCGAAAATTCGAATTATCAAATCATCCTACGCCATAGACAAGAAGATCCTCTTATCAATTCGGTTTATCGCAGTCCACTGCTGGCCATAATAATTATGGCTCTCCACATTTCATCCAGTTATAGATAAAATGTCTGTCCCCACTTCCCCAGTTATGGTACAATACCATTCTCAGTCTCATTAGTTTAGTAGTCACCTCTCATAGGTACCACCAGAAAGTGATAGGATTTTCCTTAACCGAAATCATACCACCAATATTTGAACGTCTCATCATAATTTCCAGGAAAAAGCGACAAAATGGACAGAGAACCACGAAATAGATGGACTTACAACGAATGGTGTCTTGATCATGCATCCGCGCGGTGACTTCTGTGGCGGCAGCGCCACCTGCGGGCCGTGGCGCGAGACTTCCGTCGGAGGCGCCGTGTTCTCGCTCAGGGAGAGCCGCTCTGCACAACAGAAGGTAATTTACGAAGATGAAGGTACACAGCGTCATCAACTATTTACCCCAGCAAAAGACACGCAAGTTAAAATCCGAAATATTAACCGACTGGCATAACAGCTTTTTATGTATTTTACCACAGATGAATACAGATAGTTAACTCCCCATTTTAGGTATGAAGCTACATGCACGTACGCGGCGGGCTCGAGTTGTCGAATTCAGTGGGCGTAACGTAGTCAGAAGATATGCTGTGGCCGCATTTGCGTCTATCGTGACAAAGCAATGGGTGCCGAAGTTTCGTATGTTTTGCTCGCTAAAAACTTATCGCGCTAAGGCGGTGGTCACATTAGCGGCTTCGCCACGTTTATTATGTACCGCCACCCGGGCGCTAAGTGCTACGCAGCCCGAACTATCGCGATGATAACCGATAATGGTTGGTCACATCTTTGTGTACTGTGCGAAGCCTCGTCACGATAGATGCTGAAGCGGCCGTAGCATAAGAGTTACGCAATAGAAAGAGAGGCAACTTCTAAGTGAATATAACTGTAGGTAATTAGCCCTGTGCGACCCGAATTGCACTTTATTGTGTCGAAGCAAGAGTCGCTTTTTATTTAAATGGTTTTGCGGAGTGAAGCATCTGTACTAATCTGTGACTTTACTAAAAACATGTTATAATTAAGGATATCGATAAGAAAAAAAATCCAGAAAAAAGGCAACAAAAAATAGCAGGTGGGCAAAGATTGAATCATAAAATGGACAGCTGCTTGGGGGTTTTGGTAGGTCAGTAAAATTTTCAACTGTGGCCTGAGGGCCACTGGTTTCCGACAAAAAACCATGCGGAATATTACAGTAGAAAAAGTTACATACATTGGCATCTGTGTGTATTTTGTGCCAGGATGTTGCATGTTAGAATCCTAGGCCTCCTGTAAATGTGAGGCAATATGTTTGGGTATGTAGCCAATACTATACTATAATAGGTAACAAAGAAGTCTTATAGTCAACGTATTCTGGGGGCCTACTCCGAAGGTCACCGAAGTTATGGGCCCATCCGCAAGGACGGGCCCGTGACTTCGGTGACGGCCTTGAGAGAGCAGGCACCCAGAATCGGTACTTCAAAGTGAACCCTACATCCGATAAATTTACTTTTTGGGACGGGCAAAACACAACGGGAGTAAGGACAACTGTAAAATCGTGTTGTTATTCTTTGTTCGAGCCCGAATTAATCTTATATCCGTTAGTGATACAGAGTCCGAAACAACGGACTTCGAGCTTAGGGAGTAGACCCCCCTAAAATAATACGCGGACAGCACTAAAGTTTAGTTACAAAAAAATCGTCGCTATGTAATTGCGTGCTGATGCAAGGGAACCGGATGGAATGCATTTGGACATAATACACGGTGGCAGGGACATCGACGCGAAAACTTTTACCATGGATTCAGCACATGATTCTGAACCGTTGAAATTATTCGCCGGTTATTAAAAAAAACTGCTGTTCCATAGAAAAGTGCAATACCTACCTACGCGGTCAAAATGTATGGAACAGCAGATTTAAAAAAAATAACCGACGAAATATATAACCTACTGAATCCATGGTAACAGTTTTCGCGTCGATGTCCCTGCCACCCTGTATATTGTTTGAACCTCAAGACACAGGTGATACAAATTATTCCAAGAATTCGTTAGGAATTTGAAACACGCGTGGGAAACCCTTGAGATATTCCTTCAACGTTCAAACTTGCCGATTGCGTTGCCGATATTTATTCTATGTGCGCTCGCATACTTAGCTATAAATATTTTATTATTTCTTTTGTAGGGCCTACCCTGTCAAGCAGAGACAAACGTCCTCAGAGACGGAACGATGATAGATTTATGTGGCGCTACACTACTGTGGAGGAGTGCTGAAGGACTTAAAAACTCACCGGTAAGTTGATGACGTCACTGTAACATAGCTGTGAATAAAATATGACTAAGGTAAAAATTTGGGTATTTTCTGACGCCAGTGGATTTGATTAGAAAATACGTCATGACGAATTTTCACACGTAATACTGATTAAAATATCATTAACCCAGATTTCTAAATAATTTATCTGTTGCCAAATCTTTTGATAACAGATTGCTTGTTACATTTTGGTCAATAGTACAGGTTTTCAGAAAAAAGTGATCACACTTAAATTCAACCCTTTTGTGTTGGTATACGTCATAATCTGATCCTATGGCGTTCCCACTGTTGGGACACAGGCCTCTTTTTTATAAGAGGGAGTGGGTTAAAACCCACCAAACGGGCTCAGTTCGGGTTGGTGGATACTTTTGTGCTGGATTAAATTTCGTAATTCAATTCCACAGACAAAACGCGATCTCGAACAATTAGTGGACGAGCTGAACGCGGGGCGGCCGCAGTGTCCCGTGGGACTGAACACGCTCGTCATACCGCGCAAGCTGTCCGCCGCGCAACAGGACCTCAACCAGCCCTACGTGTACCTCAATTGTGGACATGTGCAAGGTAAATTCTATAATGTTTCTTAAATACAATGCCGCCCACGGGCATGTGACCGCCCGTATTTTTCTGAATATTCATAAAAAAAATATGTAAAATCAACTTTTTTTTTTCAATGTGTGCACCTCTTTGATTTTATGGACCTACACTCAACTCCGTTTTTTTTTAATAGTCGACTTATTTTAATAATAAATGTTAGTTAATCCGTAAAATAATTCATAAGGTTTTAGAAATAATAAACAGAATCCAAATCGAGCAATAACATAACAAAAAATTGAATAACATAAAAATATTAAAGATAGACCTTTTAGAAATTTTTTCATGAATATTCAGAAAAATACGGGCGGTCACATGCCCGTGGGCGACATTGTATACGTATGTGTGTAGTCTATGTGTTTTGGTCCTATGACCTCTGTCCTTCATCCATCACTATTCTACTTCGTCGTTGCTCTGTTGAGAGAATTCCACCGGAGATTGCCGTACATGATCCATAGAGCCTGGGACCTGGACCATTCAAACTACAAACATTTATTTCCATCAAACCATTTACGGGCAGTTTTGGAATTGTCAAGGAGTCGGTCAGTGAGCAGTTAGAGCAGGCCCGGTCTCGATGTAGATAACGATCGCTATACGACCGAATTCTATTAATTGTAAATAAATAGTAGTGAATTAGTCGTGTAGCGATCGTTATCTATGTCGAGACAGGCGCCCCCGGGCGCCCGTTCGAAAACATAGATCTCTATGGAGAAGAACGGGAAGAAATTCCATGGACACTCTTTTATATCAAGATATTACAAAATGTTGCGTCTTTATGTGAAATCAATGTAAAAAAAAGCACCGCATGAGAGGTCACGAAAGTCAAAGCGGATCGCTTACACGTCGTCCACGGCGAGTCCAGTTTTGTTCACTTGCACCCACTATTTAGTATTTAGTGGATGCAAGCGAACAAAACCAACGTGTTTTCCCGGCCAAATAATTCTCTCGGATTTCAAATATAACCTAATCTTCATAGTGTTTCGAAAAAATGCAGAATGCTTGGTAAAGCTGGCAAGTTTTAACCGGGTACGGTTGTGTTTTCTGTATAACTATTCATAATTTAATATGCATTTGTTTAGATATATACGTGAAATGTTATTAAATTAAAAACTCTCCTCAACAACATTACTTTTAATAAAGCAAATAGGGTAAATAGGCAATTTGAACAAGATATGACGGATTTGGTATTATAGAATTTATTTTGACGCCTCGAATAACTATACTAAATCTATATTTGTTATAAATTGTGTCATCAAAATCCGCTGCGTAGTAAAGAACAACGCGGTCTTGTTCTTTTTAAAACTACGCAACGGATTTCAATGAGGTTTTCATCATCATTTAGAGCATTTATTCCGGAAGGTTTTTGTATTGTATAAAACATTAATATTAAACTGAATAAAGAAATCTCGTTGTTTTGTCAAGTCGTAAAAACCGTGCGAAGCAGGGGCGGATGGCTAGTTTTATACAGGGTCAAGTTAAAGTAGTTAGCGAAACTCGACCGACGCGCGACGTGATGGGTTTCGATATGTATCAAAACAAAACAAAAAAAAAAAAATCTTTTTGGGGGGGTCAACGACCTTTGGTTCTAGGGTTTATGTTTTCTCGAGGTTTTTAATTTCTCGGGTCTCGAGAATTCTCGAACTCGATTTCTCGGGTCTACCCGGGAAACATAACAGTAGGTAATTAGCGCCGTGCGACCTGAATTGCATTTTATTCTGTCGTAGTAAGAGTCGCTTTTTATTTAAACGATTTTACGGAGTGTCCCCATCTGAATTAATCGGTGGTAAAAGTTAATTATATTAATATCAATGCTCAATACTTTAATTAAGGCAAATAGTAAATAAGGTAAATAGGTAATTTGTACAAGATATGACGAATTCGGTATCTTAGAATTTGTTTTTATGCCTTGAATACAAAAAATATATTTTGGGAAATGTGTTATTGCGACATAAGCTGATAAGCTATTTGTTTGTCAAAGCTTATCTCACTAGACTAGGTATAGGCCTTTCCCAAACTGGAAGTGTGGTGGGTTTTTCCTGTAGCGTCGGACTTTTTGATTTGTAGATCAGCTATCTAATTACGTAACACATTTTCGTAAACGATTCTGACTAATCCGTTTCATTTTGACAGTTCAACAACATTCATTGCTTTATTTACGTTGTTGAACTGATTTTTTTCGAACTTATGAAGCGATGGATTAGCCATCTGTTTAAAAACGATTCAGATTCTGATTGATCGTGTATTACGCAATTAGGGTACAGGACTGCTCAAAATATTAGTTGCTTGATGCATATTCAGTATTATTACTTATTATAAACTTGATAATGGATTCTACAATATTAAGTTTATAATACTTTTGAAACTGATTAATCATACATTTTCTGGGAAAGCTTTTCGGGTTGGAACGCATTTCTCCGCTCCAGAGACAGGTGGTTTAACTTCGGATCGATTCGATTTATCACTTAGAGGTTTAAGGAATAAGGTGCAAAGTTCCTTAACCTTCATGGAAAAGAGAGATTTTCCGACCAGAGGTGTTGTGTCTGGTTTCTGTTTGTATATTAATCACTCGGCTAACTCTGATATCACTATGTATATAATAGGTTTCGACGGTGTAGTTTTGTATGTGGTGGTATAAATGTTGCCACAATTATAACCAAAACCTTGAAGTCGTCAGTATTCATTCGATTTAGTTTATTATTGAAAAGTATTGGTTTCAAAATGGTTGAGCTAATTGGTGCTGATCCATGCGTCATGTTTGTGAACGGGCGCCGTCAGTGGGGACTGGTTATCTCTTAGCTGCCACGGCTTATTTGAATTTATTTTAATTTTTGAATGGTTTTTATATTTTTATTACGGACGCTTTTAGCGTGCACGTCTTTCTACATTGTTCTCACATGAATGATGAAACTTATATTTTGTAACAATATTCTGATTTAAAAGTGTTCGTGGAGTTTCTTGCCGGTTCTTCTCCATAGGAACCTACTACGCTTTGGAATGGGCAACTAGCTTCATCTTTCTAACTGACCGACCCTTTGACAATTCAAAACTTCCTGTAATTTGGTTTATTTGAAATAACTACAGTTTTACAGTACACGTGGACCTCACTACCATTTACTAGCATTAAAAAAAAGTGGACATGACTTACTCACTCACTTCTGTCCCCAGGCGAGCACTCTTGGGGCGCAGAGGGCAGCGAGTCAGGCTCGCGGCGCTGCCCCATGTGCCTGACAGCGGGCTCAGTGGTGCGCGTGTGCATGGGCATCGAGCCCGCCTTCTACGTGGACGCCGGCCCGCCCACCTACGCCTTCAACCCCTGCGGACACATGGCCTCCGAGAGGACTGTCAAGTAAGTCATATTATCCAGAAAATTCAGAATCACAGATAATTTACATTCATTGCCACTTACTCAATTATCAACTTCAGCGTTACCTTGTAGTCTAAGTTGGTTTCTGAGTGACCCTAAATAAATTAAGGTCACAATGGAATTTGAACTTTGTTGTGCAAAACTTTAGAATAATCTCAGATTCTGAATTGAAGTTTAGGTAGTGTGAAGATTTTTACAGAGTGGATGGATTAGCTGAACGAGTGGCCGAGGGTAGACTATAATAGCGTCTTATTAAGGAGATCTATGTAGCAGTGGATGGCGGCGGTCTATTGTGTGTATGTGGAGTATTATAGACTGATGAGATACCGCCAAGCAGCGTTGCTGTGTTCCGATTTTAAGGTTATGGAAGCCGATAGCTTGTGAGACTGTTTATGTTTGTCTCTAGGATGGCAATGCACCTGCAATGCCTCTATTAGTGTTGTAGATGTTCATTGAAGGCAGCGATCACTTGCCATTAAGGGTGGGATGCAAGCGTATAAAAAAAACACCTTCGATTCATATTTTAGCCTTACCAATCTTATCAAGAGCTTTCAGTCAACACAAATCTAAATAAGCAGTTACTATAACGTGTGTTATTATATCCTCAGATACTGGGCCAACGTGGACATCCCGCACGGCACGAACGGCTTCCACGCGATCTGTCCGTTCTGCGCCGCGCCGCTGCAGGGCTCGCCCGGCTACGTGCGCCTCATCTTCCAGGACAACCTCGACTGAATCTCGCTACACTCGCACAGGTTTGTTAAAAAACATTACCCTCCTTTCGCGCTTAACCGCAATCGGGTAGATACTACGTGTTTCTGGAAAGATAGGTTGGCCTACCGATCACCACAACCGAGGGCCACAAAAAATCGCTCTTTGCGTTTTTCTCTGTTCGTTTTAAAACAGTGTGGAGCGCAAAATCAAATGTATTTTTACAATGGTAAAGTCGATATTCGTTTAGTTGATCATTGATTGAAACATTTTTCTTCTTGGTTCAGGTATTTTGCGTGCTAGATGTCAAATGCGTAGTTTGGATACTCCGAAGAGTACCTACACGCGACTGATGCGTTCGCGAGTAATATAAAGTTCTGGTTAGCCGGATACTCGTTTAGGTCACTTCTGAGACTTATTGCTAAGAGTTTGGATGTTACATAAGTGTATTTTTTCGACTAGATACAGCGTCAGTCACTAGCGTCGGTCGTGACTCGTGACTAAAAGTCCTATAATGGAATTGTTCTATTGCTTTTAAAACTTTTTTTAATATATAAAGCCTCAGACTTAGGAAAATCTGTGGAGCATTAGATGCTTAAAAAACGGTTAAGGAAAACATCGTGAAGAAACCGGTATGCCTGAGAGATATATATCGACGGCGTGTGAAGCCAAGTAAGAGGCCCATGGCCGGCTTTAAAACTCTGACACAAGGTTAGTCACTAACCACACGAAAAGAAGATTAGATGAGCGATTGAAACAATAAATAAGAGGCAATCAAAGTTCAAGATAGCACTTGTTTTTGGCAACTTGAGAGTAATGCACTACATCAAACGCTTCGCGGTTTGAGGCATACAAATTGATTAGATACAAAGATAGCAGCTGTACGGAAGGACGTATTGTTCTCTTCCATAGGCTTCAGGATACAAATAAATGAATAAACATCGTCATTGAATTGAACTTAATAAATAATTCATAAAGGTTGAATACGCATACTAACGGAAGCAGATGTTATCGCGTTAATTGAAAACATTTTCTAACCACATTCAATGACTCCTGGCCTGGGGTTTTGCCTACATGTGTTTATTTTGAATCAATTATATGAACACTAGGGTTGGCTAGCGCATTTATCCGGTTAGTTTTTGCTTTCATTCTTCTTTTGTGACTTCTATAATAAATTATATATTACGAATACATTTCCTTATGAAAACAGGAGTCATCTCTAGTAGAATCTAAATTAAAATACTAGTTTTCTGCCCGCTAATTTGTCCGCGTGGAAGTCAGCTATACCATAAAATATATACAATATTGTAGCTTACTATCGTATTTTTTTAAATCTGTTATTGGTAAAAGGTAATCTCGGAGATTACCTTTTACAAACAAACAATTCAACCTCTTTATAAAATTCGTTTAGATTTAAAAGCTATTTAACTTAGACGGTCTGTAGGCTTTGTATTCGTCTGTCGTTCGGTCTTACACCTATTCTAAGTTCAAAGCTAAATGGAAATGTTTGTGTTACAGGTCGCCAGCGGCTATTTGACGTGTGCGTACAAAGTGCATTAACGGACGTGAAACATGACGGCAGGCCGTGCACTCAGCTTGCGCTACGTTACCAACGCAACGGTACCGGGCCATGGCTCCCTCACCCCGTGAGGGCGCTCACATGACTAAGTACACATACTGACTACATGCACACACAGTGCGAATCAACACTGTTGCTTCAAATACAACATAACACTTACGCAAGTGATTAACTAGAATAGATCGTTAGACAATACATTTATTTATAAAATTATATCCAACTTTCCTGATTATTTATTGTATTAATTTCGCAATTACAAATAAAATGTTTTTATCATCGAATATTAATTATTGATAGTCTGAATTGCGATGTGTTTATAATGCCGTTGTGTATGCAAATATGGTACGTTCATAATTCTATGTTTTCGGTGTCTGTATGTTAACATAAGGCTCATTATAAAAACGCGATAAAATATTAATATTTATTTGTTGAACACAACATGTAAGATACGATAAGGCGAAGAGAAAATTCGGGAAATAACAAAAAATATTTAATGCTTTGTATATTGCTGTGCTGATTTTATTGCTAGAATTAATAATTGTTGTAATTATGAATGAACTGAATTATTTAATTAATAGATGTTTCGTTTGAAACTTATCTAGAATATAATCATTTTGATTGCACATGCCTCTCAATATTGTTTTCACCTGTGCTTTTTATTCGGTACTACACTATCAGACAAGTGTACGACCGCCATTTAACGGCCTTCAATACAACACACAGTTGTTCGTTCGGTAGTTGGAAAAACCTGCACGAAAAATATTGCTGATAATTCTATTCTAAAGATAACAACTTGTATATCAATATTTTAATATTTTCGAGAGTGGATACGGGACCTTTCATGTTAGTGTACAACAGTAAAACGAAACAGTTTCAACTCTTTGAGATTCGAAAAATTCGCACAAACGCCCTACACACGTGACAAGCAATATACTATGAATGACTACGCACCACGCTGATAGTGTAGTACCAGCCCTATTATTCTAAGGTAACCAAATGTAAATATTCAATGTACGTTCATTTCTAAACATGGTAGGTAAGTAACTTATGTTGGTTTTTCCGTAGCGTGTGAGATGTTTAATAGTTAAGTATGAGCCAGCCTTTTAGCGGTAGAATTATAGACACTACTGGTGTAAGCTTCAAACAGTAAGTTGGTATATGTTTAATAAGATTCAATTTAATTTTCGAAATGGTCTCATTTCTTATTCGAACATATTTGGATATTTAAAGTAAAATATACATAAAATAGCAGAATAAGCAGTTTTTTTTTTCAATTCGATAATCAGTTATAAGCATCAACTATTATAAGAATATACAGTGGATTGTTAATATTTAGAGACTGTGATTATCGAATGTGTAGAGATTTGTATTTGAGTGAAATGTTCTATGTTTAACTGGCTGTTATGTCTAAATATAGATGTCAGTGTCAATGATGTTAATTTATGTTACATGCTGCGAATATTGGTGTAGTCATAGGCAGAAATATGTCGACAAAAGTGCAAAGATGACTAGACACCATGACTAAATACACATTAGCGTATTGGACGGTCAGATAGTTATATTGGTTACAATTTCGCAGTTGAGTTCACAACTCATGCAAACACTGAGGCCTGAAGCAAATGAGGAACTAAATAGCCTGGCTGTGTCACTAGCAGCAAACGAAGTGGAGGCTACAACCTGAGCGTTAGATAGCTCGGAGTATCTGGTGTACGTAACGTTGGTCGCAACAGTCCAGGGTTTTTAGTGCGCCATTTGTCTTACCTCTGGACGTCAGTTCCTATAAATAGGGATAATGACAAATTTTTTTTAGTCCCTCATCTCATGGAGTTTATTAAAAAATATTGGACACGTATTTTTTCTTTTTTTACGTAATCTAAAGATTACGGCGATACATTGGGTTAAAATGTGCCATGACGTCACGAGTGTGTAGATTTTATACTTGCTTGTGACGAAGCGACCCCCTACTTAAAATGCGATTTATCTTAATAATGTTTTATTAATATGATAAAGCAAAAAATACGTGTCTAATATTTTTTTATTATCTGAGTGACGGACTAATTAGAATTTCTTTTTTTTTACCCAGGCGTCATCCCTATTGTACATTGGACGTTGTTAAAGCCCAACATACAATCTATTGTAGTTCCCATCGAGAAAAAGGTCTCAAAATACAATCGCTTGCTCGAATGCGATCTCAAAATATTCGAAAACTAAAAAATCTGGCTTTATAACAAGCTGATCGAAATTAAAATAAGTACATCATTCATGAGAGTGTAAAAAATAATGTAAGTTTTTATAGAAGTAGCAAATATTAGCTTACGGAGTATGAAAATTTAGTTTTTGTACAATTCACTAGTTAGGGGTTACACGTAACATTATTGCCTTCGAGTGATAAATTACAAGACAAAAAAACTAATGTGTTGTCCAGATGAAATTGTGAACTACAAAAGGCAAGTGGATTGCACATGATTGTTTTAGATATTAATCGTAAGAATTTTGGTAAAAAAAAATGAATGCTTATTTAAAGAGTCGATATAATGTAGTCGTTTAAATCATCATAGAAATGTTATAAGCCATGATATGAAGGATGATTTTGAATTAATTTTATTAGTGTGGTTGCATAATTCAGAACCATAAAGCTATGGAAATATTGGACCATACGATTTAACTTAGTAGCGATGGTAATGTCTGTGTTCTATTATAAAGTTGCGTTTCATTAAGAATATTAATTATTTAGCATTATTTTCGTTAGGGTGAAGAATGTAGTCAGTCACGCTTTTATGTCGACTAATCGTCACGACATTCTAAAGTCGTGGGTAATGACGAGACAAAGAAACTGTCTCACCTATCAATACGAGTGATTGTGTTCAGAGGCGAAAGTGTAAATTATGTAAAGTTACGGAAACGAATGGTTAAGCAAATTGGCTACTAACTTGAATTGTCCGTATATTCAAATTAAGACATTGTCATTATTTTACAGATGTATGAAATGGCTATATGACGGCTTAATGACATAGGTTGTCAATTTAATTTCCCTGCCAAGTTTACACTGCGTCTGCGTACTTTCTATTCATAATGTAAGTATAGAAAGGAAATAGTAATGTTAACTACCTACAAAGTTTACACTTCAAGCCACTGTTCATGATACAATGAGCTCGACACGACTTTAGTGTGGTGCGCACGATCAATCAACTTGAAACTTATTAGTGGTTATAAGAACTGAATGCTAGCCTTAATTTTATTTATAATATGTACCTAAGTACTAGGGCTAACAATAAATCGCTCTTTTAGTTAGAAAATTGACATGTTGTTTTATTTCCTGTAACTTGAAACTTCACCACAGTATAAATAAGTAACAGTAAAATGTCTTAATGTCATAGAAAACGGCCGGAATGACACGCTTCGAAATCTCAGTGTATATCAGAACGCAACAGTCCCAATTGCGCGGCAACTACGCATGGACGCGGAAAGATTATCTACCGAGCGGCCGTAAGTAATTATTTCAAGGTCACTGTCGAGACATAATACTTCTCCTTTATTATACTGTGACATAAGTGACTAGAATCAAACGGCAATCAACTGTGTGGAAAAACCCTACAAACAAAACACTAATTATTATACTATTTCTTGTCAAACGAGATAAACAATTTACTTTGTCATACTAATTAGTATTGATTGCTGCAGTAGACAGAAATTTATCGTTCAATAGCTACATCGTGGGTAATATTAATTTATACTATAAATTATTCTTATTATAATTGTTTTGCACGAGGTACGCACATGTTAAAGCTATTCACATAAAATAATTTAAAATTCAAAATGCAACTTTTAAACTTAATATATATTTCTGTTGCAAACATTGCAAAAGACACGCAATCACACAAAAAAAACATGTATTACACATACTATTGCAAATTAAGTTTAGTAGTCACTAAGATCCTGACATACTGGTCGTAGGCAGTAGCTACGGCCAACCCGAGCTGGTCTCGGTTCCACTCCCACGCGTTGATTGGCTGAGAACTGACGACCATGCGCTGGAGTCTTTTCAGTTTGCCTGGAACGCCGCTGGATACGCCTTGACCGTCCACGTGGTATCTGTGCTCGGGGTACTCACTGGAAGAGGTAATGGTAATAAAGGCTATATAATTATGAACCTTATTCTTACAATTATAATGTTCATATTTGTATTAGCGAATCTGAGTTAGCATCTCATACGAATTTGAACGTTAACAATATACAAATAATGTTCATATTCGTATGCGACGCTAACTTAGGAAAGTAAAGTCATAGTGCGACTTGTGAATCTTGTTGCCCTAAGTGATAGGAAGGGTAAGTAAATACTAAGTGGAAAGTTTTGAAAAGGTCTACTCATGGCAAGTAAAGTCGATGTCGACTATTCTGCCAATGTCTAAAATGCATTCGAAAAATTGGAAAAGGTCATACGACACTATTTGCCAATTAACTGACAGATATTCCAATAATAATATGATTCTTTGTGGCAAATTGTCAAATTGTAGTTAATCTAACGCAGATTAGCTACATTTTATTTTCCACTTAGACAAACATGAACTTTATACAAGTGTAAATAAAGTTGATTTTAGACTGAGTAGTACTGTTGAATACGTCATTAAAAATTATGAAGTTTTAGCGCAAACTGAACCTTATGTGTAGGCATTACAGTTGTTTTTCTTAAAACTCGTATTTGTTTACATGTTTGGCAAATGAATTGCGAACGCAGATTAGATGTCTGTGAAAAAGACCTAACGAATAAAGTGGAACTTTTTAGGTAGTAGGTTACTTACTATTTCCACAACGACACTTGACCATTACCGGCACAAGTTATGAAAATGTCCCGATTCTGTGGAACATGACGCGCCACCCATATTGTTCCACTTTTGGATGTATTGTCCAGCACCTAAAATAATGAAAGAGTGATGAATACAGGCTGGCGTTGAAATTATTCGTGGGTTATTTAAAAAAAAACTGCTGTTTCATACATTTTGACCGCGCAGGTATTGCACTTTTCTATGAAACAGCAGTTTTTTTTTTTAAACCGATGTAAAATTTCAACGCACGGGGTTCAGAATCATGTACTGAATCCATGGTAACCGTTTTCGCGTCGATGTCTCTGACACCCTGTATAAAATGTAGATGGATGGAGAGGGAGTGTAAGACCAAAGAAGATATAGATGGATTGTGTGAGGGATCATAAGAAAAAGAAGTGAATGATAGAGTGCCGCCTGACAGGGGAGAATGGAAGAAAAAAATGTCTTGCCCCAACCACAAGTAACATGGTCAAAGGCAGGAACATGATGTTACCTTTAAGTAAACAAAACATACTTCAAAATAAACTACTTACTTGTGCAAAACCTTTGCTAGGATTCTGTGTTCTAACATCAAACACATGGAACTTTCCTTCCAAAGTTGTTGCAACTAACTTATTCATTGGAATGTCTCTGCGATCAAATTCAGTTGAGCATACCTGTGGAAAATATTTTTACTTTATCAACTTATAAGTGTAAGTCCACTGGACTCTCTCCTGTTGCAGAATTAAGCACCATGTTTAAGAGATACTACACTAATAATTATTGAAACTGCATAAGAAATGAAAAATTCACATACCCCATTTTTCAAATTACATTCCCATCTAAGTGACATGGTCCGTAAGTCAAACATCTTAAGGTCACCATTGTCATAACCAGCGACTACAATCCTCTCTGCATCATTGAAAGAGTTTCCAAACGAAACTGCCCAACAATCACGTTTTGTCTCTCCTTTCATTGGCTGCATGTTTGCAACTGGTTTGCCCCTTTGGCGTGGGTCCCATACTTTGACTGTGCCTGATGTAATAAAAAATAACTTTAGAATAGAATAGGTTTTGAAGAATACCTAATATAAGCCATAAACAGAGTGCAATCATGTTGATTTTATTTATATTAATTTCTTTCTTGAATATAGTTACCATCTCGACTGCCCGTGACAATTTCAGGAGCACCACAGTTTGTTGTATTACCACCCATTGCATCTATAGAATTTATTATATCGGTATGTTCCTTTGTGATATAAATCTGACAACTTTTCTCCAAGTCCCTGCAGAAAACAGAAACAAGAATACATCTCTACTCCACCTAAAGGTGCTTGATGTATTAAATGAATATTTTAATAAGAACTCACCATATTTCTAAATTGCCTTTGAAGTCACCAGTTGCTAACCTTCTTTCAACGTCACTGCTGGCCCCAAATGTTCCACATTTGAATGAATTCGGTCTTTCTATCTCCTTTATCTTGCGGACCTCACCAGATGTAATTTCATACACCTCCAACATTCCACTTCCTTTCGGCAGAGATCCGATAACAACAAACTTTGCGGAACAAGGAATCCATTTACAATCGAATATGGAATGGTTAATGTTATGTTCAACGTGCGTTATAACTTGAGGAGTTTCTAATTCTTCCATGGTTTATAAATTTCTGTTCGTTTGTGCTATTTCTGCAAAGACTGAAAGTAACTTCAACTCTCTTTTATAACCTCTAAATGTAAACAATCATCGTTGCTATGGCAACAGATGATACATTAAGTTATGATGACACATTCATTGACACATCGCGTTTAGTTTTTTGAACTGGCCAGTCCTGTAATCGAAACAAATTTATTAAAGCCGTGAATACACCGCACGTTAGCCGGAAGTTACATGCTCTGTGTTAGCCGGTTGCCAAGCTAGCTGAGGGTACAAATATTTTTTCTTTTTATATTACGCACCGTCAACTCGAATATCTTTCGTTAATTAGAAAGGACCCCGCACAAAATGTTTGGAAAAAGCCGTTAGGCGAATTGAGCTGAATTTCGTTACAATATGGCTTACAGTACAGTATAACATGGGATGGGATCGTCACCACTGTCACAAACATGTTCATCATTAATGCTACGCACAAATAATAATTTGATCCTAGATGCGACTTTTATTCTAATGAATCGTAGTTCACTATAATTTAGATCTTTTTAGGGTTCCGTAGTAAACAAGGAACCCTTATAGTTTCACCATGTCCGTCTGTCTGTCTGTCTGTCTATCTGTCCGTCTGTCTGTTCGTGGCTTAGCTCAGAGACGGTTAGTACTAGAAAGCTGTAATTTGGCATATGTATACATTTTAATTATGCCGACAAAGTGGTAAAATAAAATCAAGAAAAAAATATTTTTTTAGGGTACCTCCCCTACACGTAAAGTGGGGATGTTTTTTTCTTCTTCTTATCTACCCCATGTTGTGGGGTATCGTTAGAAAGGTCTTTCAAAAATATTGTGAGTTTGTCACGAACATTTTTGGATTCAGGGATCCGTTTGCGAAATATTAAGTTTTTAACTGATTTTTTTTGTTGGATGTCCCCCCCCCCTTCTAGCTAAATGGTTGTACTTGACTTGTGAAAAAATTCACAGCAGTAGTATATATAACAAAATTAAAAGGAAAACTATCAGATTTAAGTAGGCTCTACAGGTTAACGAGTAATAATCGACCAACTTAAATTTGCGGTTTGAAAAATATGATCTCCGATACATTCCGCATGGGAGAACATGTTTTTCAACTAGAATGTTAAGTTTGTTCTTGGGATAAATTCATCCCAACAACGGAACCCTTCATTGTGCGTGATCCGACACGCACTTGGCTGGTTTTTTTTTTAAATTCGCACACCCTCATTTTGCGCTGCTTCGTCTCCTGTATGCATAACTGCTGTGCTATTCTGTAACCATCTCACCGTGAAAACTTAGAGGAAGTGTTCGTGCAGTGAGCTGTCAGTGTCACCCCATCCGATACTAGGGATGACCAAGCATTACATTTACAAACGTAATCGAGATTTAAATTATATTTTTTATGTTAATTCTATTGATAATTTTATATTAAGTATTCTAAAGCTAGTATTTAAATGTCTAAACATTATTATATAGGGGGGGTTTTAATAAAATAGCAAAACAGATATCCAATCAGAAACTCAATTTTGTTTTATTCTATTTTGTTCCTAGACTAGTCCCTTAATATAAATAGCCTGAGGCGCGACGCGTTACGTACGTAGGTACCTACCAACAACAATAAATAAAATAGAACGTACCTACATAGGTATCTAAACGTTGCTGCTACTTACGTACTAAAGAAAATGCTCATCGACATAGTTTGTTATTATGAACCCATTGTTAACTTATATTATAAACGCAATCGAGTGTTAATAGTGTGTAATTTAACCCCACACAAACTATGTGGGAACCTACCTAAACGATGTAAGTAGTCATATAGATAAAAAGATGTGTATATTATTTGTACCTACCTACCGAATATTTTATTGGAGATAACCTACCTACGCGTTGAATAAAATCATATTCATCAAATCCTTCTTAAGTTCAACAGCTGACACTCTTGCAGCGCGCGCACACCGAATCACTTCACCACGTTGAAGCGGTAAGAATCGCGCTTGCGCGCTAGGTAGACACTATCACATTGAGGTTTTTTTTTACTTACTACGTACCTACATACTTATTCAACTTGTAACGCGTCACGTACTTGCGTACTAAATACCAACGTCCAATAAGTACCTAGATACAATGTTTTATTCATCATCATTATATATAACCCAAGTAAAACTGACACTTGTAGCGCGCGCACATCACATCACCGAAGTGTTGTCGCCGAGGAAATAACACGCCTTACCACGGTGACCACCCGCGTGATCACTTCACCCGATTCTTAAAGAATCGGATGAAGTGATCACGCCGCGCAGGCGCGCTGTTACGCACTTTATTTTTTTTTCCCCTCTTTGACGGCCATGTCCATAAGCCTATACGTATTCAGAGTCAATAATGAGTACCTATTTATTTCAATACTTTTAGATAATTCAATGTCTAAATCATACCGTTTTGTACATTTAAAAACTCAGTTTATTGCCTAGATACATTTTGTTTTCAATAATTAAACTAGTTTTTTTTAAATGAACTAGTTACATACTACTTATTTAACCTGTAGGTATGTAACGCGTCACGCATGTGCAGTCAGAACATATATAAAATAAAATTTAATAAGTAGGTACCAATAAGTACAGCAATAAGCAGCAAAAAAACAAAGTGCGTAACAGCGCGCCTGCGCGGCGTGATCACTTCATCCGATTCTTTAAGAATCGGGTGAAGTGATCACGCGTGTGGTCACCATGGTAACGCGTGTTATTTCCTCAGCGGCGCGCCTGCGCGAAGTGATCACTTCATCCGATTCTTTAAGAATCGGGTGAAGTGATCACGCGGGTGGTCACCATGGTAACGCATGTTATTTCCTCAGCGGCGCGCCTGCGCGAAGTGATCACTTCATCCGATTCTTTGAGAATCGGGTGAAGTGATCACGCGGGTGGTCACCATGGTAACGCGTGTTATTTCCTCGGCGACAACACTTCGGTGATGTGATGTGCGCGCGCTACAAGTGTCAGTTTTACTTGGGTTATATATGATGATGATGAATAAAACATTGTAGGTACTTATTGGACGTTGGTATTTAGTACGCAAGTACGTGACGCGTTACAAGTTAAATAAGTATGTAGGTACGTAGTAAGTAAAAAAAATCTCAATGTGATAGTGTCTACCTAGCGCGCAAGCGCGATTCTTACCGCTTCAACGTGGTGAAGTGATTCGGTTTGCGCGCGCTGCAAGAGTGTCAGCTGTTGAACTTAAGAATTTTGTAATGATTTGATGAATATGATTTTATTCAACGCGTAGGTACGTTATCTCCAATAAAATATTCGGTAGGTAAGTACAAATAATATACACATCTTTTTATCTATATGACTACTTACATCGTTTAGGTAGGTTCCCACATAGTTTGTGTGGGGTTAAATTACACACTATTAACACTCGATTGCGTTTATAATATAAGTTAACAATGGGTTCATAATGACAAACTATGTCGATGAGCATTTTCTTTAGTACTTAAGTAGCAGCAACGTGTAAATACCTATGTAGGTACGTTCTATTTTATTTATTGTTGGTGCACGCGTTGGCACCTACGTGCGTAACGCGTCGCGCCTCAGGCTATAATATACAGTGTAAACTCTATATAGCGACACTGAAGGGACTGTGCATTTTATGGCGTTATAGAGAGTTGTCGTTAAATGGAGAGAAGAAACATCAGAATTAGAAAAAGAAAAAGTTTATTTCCGACTATTGTTAGTAGTTATGTGCATAAAAAAGAATGTTATATGAACGCTATTGCGTATAGTCTGTTATTTTTGTCTGACGTCTTTTGCTGCACCAGTAATTTTGTTGTATTTTTTTACTTATTTTATTCATATCTAGCAATATTGAGGCATCTTGGCTATAAAGGAAGTATTTTTCCAATAATTTAGCTGCTTCCAGAGCTTCTTTAATGCTCGGCGGAGGCTCAGGCTCATCCGTCTCATCTTCTTCATAAACAAAAGTAAACAAAAGAACGAATTTCTTAGAAAGTTCGGTATGCATGATGCCGACAGTCGAGTTTATTGCGGGCTAGGATAATAAAGCGACAATAGATCGTACACAGCTGCGCAGTTTTTACTAATTTTAGCAACTTAAAAGGTACTTTTTATTACTCAATTGTTGTCGTTATTGAGAGTGGGTGTAATGCTATGTAGAGTGAAACATTGTATGAAAGACAAGCTAAACCAACCAAAGCCAATTGATTTCGACGCTTAAGGGCCGGTTTTTTGATCCCTAGTTAAGTCGACCAATGGTTAAAAATGGCAACAAATGGTTAAATTTCTGCAAATTCTGTTTTTTGATCCCTAGTTAACACGGCAAGTGGTTAAATATGTAACTATTGGTCAAAATATTTAACCAGAGCTCCATCAAGGGTTTAGCAAGATGGCGGATAGTTAACCCTTGGTCGCAATCGACTGTTTCGTGTTATTTACGGTTTTACTATGGATGGTTTTACTTTGATATGTCGAAGACTTCATCGGATGATGAAAATTTCACAGAATATATTTATTTTATTTAGGTATTTCATTAACAATTTTTACATTGTATCGAAATGCATTAATTATAAACTAACACAACATGAAGACATATAAATGAAAAAAATACATATATATAAGTATTATGGATACATGAGGTTTCCACTGTTTTGCAGTTTTAACAGAAATAAAATTCAATAAAAATAAACATAATTGCGAATTTGGCACATACGTATTGTGGATCAAAAATACCTATATATATTTATTTTTGAAGAGGAATAAAAGTTGCGAATGTGATCTATTTGACTAATGCGCTATGATATTAAGTTATTGAATAGACCGTATTCCCATTTCATAACTGTGAAACTTTATAAATCCAAAATCGGTTATAGGGGTCCATTTAAAAAAAGGAGTTATTTTTTTTGCGACGACAGGTAAAATCTAAAATGTTATTTTAAAAACATAGTTCATATTAAATGTTTTACTTTATAATAGTTTCTGTCCTGTTTAATTCCAATATTTCAATTTACAGTCGTTTGTATTTATGTATGAGCGTATGATGAGTGATGAGTTACAAGAGTTAATAAAAAAACCACGAAAAAACAATAAAAAAACTCGTCATTTACCAACTTTGACAATAAACATGCGCGAGAGACGTCAAAATGCACGCATTACCATAACAAAATAATGACTCCCAAGTTTTTTTATGGGTAAGTTAGTGCCGATTGCAATGGCAACATAGTTAACAATAGTAAATTCTAACCATAGTTCAAATGGAGATCAAAAAACGTATACTTGAGTTAACAATTGGTTAGAGCCTTAACTATGGTCAGTTTAACAATTGGTTAGCTTGACTATTACTAGGGATCAAAAAACCGGCCCTTAGGGCCGGTTTTTTGATCCCTAGTTAAGTCGACCAATGGTTAAAAATGGCAACAAATGGTTAAATTTCTGCAAATTCTGTTTTTTGATCCCTAGTTAACACGGCAAGTGGTTAAATATGTAACTATTGGTCAAAATATTTAACCAGAGCTCCATCAAGGGTTTAGCAAGATGGCGGATAGTTAACCCTTGGTCGCAATCGACTGTTTCGTGTTATTTACGGTTTTACTATGGATGGTTTTACTTTGATATGTCGAAGACTTCATCGGATGATGAAAATTTCACAGAATATATTTATTTTATTTAGATATTTCATTAACAATTTTTACATTGTATCGAAATGCATTAATTATAAACTAACACAACATGAAGACCAATAAATGAAAAAAATACATATTTATAATAAGTATTATGGATACATGAGGTTTCCACTGTTTTGTAGTTTTAACAGAAATAAAATTCAATAAAAATAAACATAATTGCGAATTTGGCACATACGTATTGTGGATCAAAAATACCTATACTTTTTATTTTTGAAGAGGAATAAAAGTTGCGAATGTGATCTATTTGACTAATGCGCTATGATATTAAGTTATTGACTAGACTGTATTCCCATTTCATAACTGTGAAACTTTATAAATCCAAAATCGGTTATAGGGGTCCATTTAAAAAAAGAAGTTTTTTTTTTTGCGACGACAGGTAAAATCTAAAATGTTATTTTAAAAACATAGTTCATATTAAATGTTTTACTTTATAATAGTTTCTGTCCTGTTTAATTCCAATATTTCAATTTACAGTCGTTTGTATTTATGTATGAGCGTATGATGAGTGATGAGTTACAAGAGTTAATAAAAAAAACCACGAAAAAACAACTTTGACAATAAACATGCGCGATAGACGTCAAAATGCACGCGTTACCATGACAAAATAATGACTCCCAAGTTTTTTTATGGGTAAGTTAGTGCCGATTGCAATGGCAACATAGTTAACAATAGTAAATTCTAACCATAGTTCAAATGGAGATCAAAAAACGTATACTTGAGTTAACAATTGGTTAGAGCCTTAACTATGGTCAGTTTAACAATTGGTTAGCTTGACTATTACTAGGGATCAAAAAACCGGCCCTAAGGGAGTTTGTCGTTAAATAGAGTGACGTTACATGGAGTTTACACTGTATATTAAGGGACTAGTCTAGGAACAAAATAGAATAAAACAAAATTGAGTTTCTGATTGGATATCTGCTTTGTTATTTTACTAAACATTACTATATAGGGGGGTATATAATGTAATGTTTAGACATTTAGATACTAGCTTTAGAATACTTAATAAAAAATGTCCAATAGAATTAGCATAAAAAATATAATTTAAATCTCGATTACGATTGTAAATGTAATGCTTGGTCAATCCCTAGCATCAGTGAGTTTTCACTGACAGCTCACTCCACGCAAGTTTTCACGGTGATATTTTTACAGAATCGACATGCTGAACTGTCTTATAAATATAACCCGGGTGATAGGTAAACCTGATAGGTTCAAAATGTTAAATCTTTTAAAAAAATTAACGCGGAACGACTAGTATATCCGCTGCAGTTACTTAATCCAACCCATCGTGCTCTTCACTGTCAGATTTTCAGCCTCTACTCGTGCCTGTACGACTGCAGTGTACTGCACTGTAGGTTACGTCTGCATTTGGCATTGTAATAATTCCATAATATTTATTTATTATGGCTCCAGAGAGACGGAGTGAGAAGCTTTAATTCGGAACATGAGACGTCGATATGGAATTATTGAAGAATTTGAAAATATTTTTTAGATGACTATTTCGTGCTACCACTATCCATCGTGTTTTGGTTACAATCCGCGTCTTATTACCTTCTTCAGTTGTATATTGACATTGGCCAGGTCTCAAAATAGGTGGCATCATTGATTTCAAAGTTTCAGCAAAATTGCCCGAACGGCTTTTTCCAAAAAGTTTGTGCGGGGTCCTTTGTTATGCAGTGTTAGCGGTCCAATACTTGTTATGGGTAATTTTAATTGGCACCGTTATCGTTGGGGATCAGATACTTGCGATAACTTTGGTATTAGCTTGCTGGATATATTGGATGATCTTGGTCTCTGTGTCATCAACTACGGCAGTGCCACACGCAGGTCGGCGCCAGGGCAGAGTAATAGTTGTGTTGACTTAACATTCTGTTCATCCAATATATCTAGCCTCCTCGTCTGGCGTCGCAGAATAGTGGTCACTTCCATAAGTCATATCCAAATGACTTATGGAAGTGACCACTATTCTATCACGATTGAATTCCCATCTAAAAATGTCCCCAATAAAGTTTCTCCTCCCCTTTTAAAATTCCCAGATTGGAATTTATATTCAAAAAGTTTAGATTTACGAGTGCCTATCTTCACTTCCAAAAGTTAATGGCGATAATGGCTAGGAATGTTTTTTGGTCCTTTTCCTCCACCATCTCTTCTACAGCAGATGGCTGTTTCCCTTCCAAAACATCCCAATCTGATAAAATGCTTTCTCCGCCATGATGGGATAGGGAATGCACCTGAATGAACCTGGATAACCTCATCGCTTTCAAGCGAATATTAGCTACATAAGTCCAGGAAACTTCTTAAAAAGAAGAAATGCGGATTTGGTCAAAGTATTGCAGTTCGCTGAGTCCATCCACTCCGGTTTCGGTGGTATGGCGAAGAATTAAACGTTTTAGGAGAATTACATTACATTTAGTTTAACGAGGTAGGCGCTAACTTCCTCGAACAACCTCTCAGAACACCCTGGGATACCAGTTTTTCTCCAGTCACTCTAGCTTATGTTCCAGGTGTGTTGGCATCGATGATGTAGACAACACTAACCATCTAATGAACATGCCATTCAGATTGGAAGAATTAAAAACTGTTCTATCCCATGTCAAGGACTCCGTACCAGGGGTGGATGGATTCCCTTACTCTTTTATTGCCAAAGCTGGTCCAAAAACCCACAAATAATACTACCTGGAGTTGGCAAAATCTAAGTCTTTTCAGTAAAAGAGGTGATAGACACAATTATAGGACTAGAAATAGGGACCAATTGATTCAACCGGGTTTCAGACTGGCTAAAGTAGACTCATCCTTCATGGGGTACTGTTTGAAATGTTACAATAAAATACCTCCCCACATACTCCAATTGAATGAAACGAAATTTAAATCTTGTATAAACCTTGTATAACACTATGCTGCCAAGCATATTATAAGTTGGGGGATTACATCGACGACAAAAATGCTCCACAAGGGCGCATAAACTAATTGATTAGCATTCAAAATATTGTTGCAGCTGCTGAAGATTGTAAAACTATCTTTAGATTGTATAAATTCAATCTCTTAGTATTATATAATTGCATAGCACATGTGTGAGCACTATGTCCCTACTATACAGTTACCATTTACTGGGTACGTCTTTCATTGACTTGAGTGTGCCCTGGCGGTTGTGAGTATGTCATGCTCACTCAAATGTCTCGCTGGTGGTGGCGTGTGTGTTGGATCATTAAGTTTCCTTCAAAATGGTTGAGTTAAATGGTGCTGATGCATGCGTCATGTTCGTTAACGGGCGCCGTCAGTGGGGACTGGTCATCTCTTAGCTGCCACGGCTTATTTGAATTTATTTTAATTTTTGAATTGTTTTTGATTTTTTTTTTATTACTGACGCTTTTAACGTGCACGTCTTTTTACATTGTTCTCACATGTATAATTACAAAATGGATGATGTAACCAATATTTTGTAAAAATATTCTGATTGAAAAGAGGGTCCGCGGAGTTTCTTGCCCGTTCTTCTCCATAGGAACCTACTACACGTTGGAATGGGCAACTAGCTTCATATTTCTGACTGACCGACCCCTTGACAATTCAAAAGTACCTGTAATTGGTTTATTTGAAATAAATGCTTTGAGTTTGAGTTTGAGTTTGAACACATTATTGGTCTAAAAACACAACAGATAGAAATTAAAAGAATTTCTATAGGGGTTTATAAAAAAATGCTACTGTCATGTCCAGTGTTGCCAAACCGTACGATAATTATGGGGGCGTAGGATAATTTGGCCAATGGTACGATGTACGATAATGAATGTCTAACGTACGATAATTTAGAGATTTGCTGAAAAATATATTTTAAGTTCCAATAACAATGTAATTTGTCAAGTATATGACAAATTACATTGTTATTGTACATCAACAAGTAAGTAGGTATCTCTGTCTATTTCTCTCACTAGTTTTTTATTTAATTTAACAGTGATACAAAACGTGAACATAAATATATCAACAAAAAATTATGACAAAACATGTTTACGGTTGTGAAACTTGGCTTATACGTCCCCTTTGACTCTAGTATAAAATTATTCATTGTCTTTTGAGAGCAATTTGAATTGCTATTTGATTTGGTTTAGGGTTTTTTTTATGTTTTTTTTACAATATTTTGCCCAAAAAACTATGATTTCGACGTGGGAACTAGATAATTTTAACTTTTGGACACAGATCATGGAACTTCTTTTGGAGTTGGATATAGCAACACTGGTAATGTCAGTTGTCTGTGGTAAAATTTCTATGTTCGTGAAAAGATTGAGATTTGTTTTCGTAAATAATTGTAATATTTACTGCAAACAGCAGGCTAAATTATTAATAGATGTGAAAAAATAATTGGACCAACATGGGTGACAAGAAATATAAGCAGAGTGTAAGTTTAAACAGCACTAACACAAGTACCAACGCGGACTCATTTTCGAAAGCGTTTATGGCTCACACGAAGATTTTTTTTGCAGAAAGCAGAAATAGCGAAGCAATTTAACTTGCCGGAGCGGCAGTCTAAGATCACAACCTTGCTAAATCAGGCTGGACAAGCGTACTGCATATGCAGATCATCGGACAGTTCCCGTTTTATGATGTGAGAGAATATTGACTTATTGAAGGCGTTTAACTATATTAAATCAATAAACGAACGTGTTTAACGTATTGGAGGCCCTGACCACTTTAGGATAATGGGAATGTAGGATGTAAGAGCGAGCAAAGCATTTTTTTCCCCGCCTGGCCGTTTGATTTTCGTTTGACGGCCCTTAGCCACGACATTGGCAGGAACTAGAGAGCCCCATGAATCACAGGTCCTTGCACTCGACCAGTAAAAGACAGCCATGTTACTAAGAATTTACTACTTACAGTCACATACATAAAAAATAATTATAACTAACTTTTGTAAACATTGACTAAAAGTTGACAAACATTATTGATGTATTATTACTATTCTATGTATTTTCTTAATCCATTGACTGCCCAAGTCAGATTAATATGACAAATGTTCTTGTGCACATGCTGCCTCTTTCTCACTCACCTCGTTCTCTGTCATATCCATAGGACTGAAAAGATATGTTCGTTTGCTATTTTGTATTTCATTGCTTAACCCGATATCATAAATAGACAGATCAACGATTTATTAGCTGGATTTTTTCAATTCACGTGCCCGCAGCTCTAAGGGAATTGAAAAAAACCAAGTCAATAGGTTATGGTGATTTTTATTATAGTTAGTTAATACTAATGATTGATTTTAGAGCTTGCGACTCCTGCGAGGAGTGGTATCATGGAGATTGCATAAACATATCAGAGAGAGAAGCTAAGTATATTAAGAACTACTTTTGTGACCGATGCAGAGAAGAAGATCCTACTCTTAAAACTAGGTTCAGGCCACAGAAGAGAGAGAATGATGGAGATGTTGGTATGTTATACTTTTATTTAGTATTCTAGGATGTTTAAATTACTAAAGAAATCCATTATCTTTTTCTAAAGAGAAAGGGGATTATAAAAAACGTTGCTTAAAGTTAAATGACGTTTAAACATTAAAAATGTATGGTTATCATTACTTAACTTTAAGTTTACAGTTGCTAATCATTACTTAACTTTAAGCAACGTTTATAAATGAACCCCTAAATTGGATGGCAATATTTGAAATAAATAAATCTGTTTTTACTATTAACAGGACTTCTCTATCATTCTTGTAATGATCAAATTGATCATTGTGATTTGTATTATAATCTATTTATGTTTTAGCACCCCGTGATGACAGAAAAAAGAAACGCAAAGAGAAAGACCATTCTGAGAACAAGTCATCAAAGAGACCAAGCACTAAAGATGGCTGCGGAGACTGTCCTGGATGTCTGCAGATGAATGACTGTGGGCAGTAAGTAACAAACATTACTTCTGTAATTAGAACAGACATCTTAATCAAGAAGGAAACTTATTTAGGGACCAAATCAATTCAGACTGACTAACGCCGTTACACGTACTACAGTCTTTTCGAAAAGTATCTGATGAAAGTGTAAACAAACCCTGTTCAGGTTAAATTCTTACGTAATCACTCACTTAGAGGAATAAGTAACGAATGTCTTTATATTTCATCTTTATAATACATTTACATACATAATGCCTTCTTCACATGGGATAGGCAAGTCGCAGAAAGCCATCTGCTACGATCTTTACATACTCCTTTTGTTCATACATCTGGTAATACACGCACGCCGATTACAAGTACTACCCACCTGAACTTTCTGAAGAATGTGTGTTAACACATTCTTCAGAAAGAACTTTATAATATCATCACATTTTCCAACAATTATTGGTTGGATAGCATGATTAAATTGTTATTGAAAAATTATCAACGAAATTTTTTATAAAATTAGCCTCAGTCTCTAATGAAAAACATCTATAAGGTGATTCAAAACTAGAATTTTGGGTTAAAGTTTTTAATAATCAATCCAAAGCACTCAATCTGTAAGTGGTACTATAAGTTGGTATCCACAGCTTTGTTTTCCATTATATTTTCATCAGATACTTTTAGAACAGACCATGCACTTCATAAACATTTTTTTTTGTTTTTTCATACATCTCTTGCAAAAATAAATCATGTTCAGTGATAATGTTAACATACTTTGTTGACATTTGAAAAGCTGGTTCGTTCAGGTTTTTTTAGAATTTCATTTTAGTGGTATGAGGAACAGTGTGTAAAGTTCACTCATCCCCTATAGAAAAGGGAGGATCCTCCGACCAGACGGGTGTCGTGTCTGGCGGTCAACTGCCTAATGGTTGAAGTCAGGAGATTGTATATATGTCGATCGCGCATAAATTCTAATTGCGTGATGCAGGATTTATGTGACGTCGGGATGTTGTGTGACGTCAGGTCTTTGATGCGTAGTTCGCATGTGGCGATGTAGACCGCCATACCATGTTTTTTGTGAGGAACATTTGTTTTGCAGTTATGCTCCATTAAGAGGGCCCTTCCCGGTCCGTCTATCGTCAACGCGAGCATGGTCGAAAAGCTTGTTGTTTCATCGAGCGCTAGTGAGAATTGCTAACAAACAAGCGAGAACGCGATAACATTGTACGAAAAATAGTGTGTAAAAAGTTGTATAGGAAATACGTGTTTTTGAGTAAACCTTACAAGTTTGTGTTTTTTTTTTGATATTTAGAATATCCATTACATGTGCAAGGTGTCTATGCAGATGTTTTCTTTACTTTTACCAATTATGAGTATATTATGACCGGTCAAAGTTCGGGTAAAATTTGTGCAAAATAGCAGATTTTTGGTGGCTTATACTGAATTTGTTTCAATTTTTTTTTACTTTTTGCTTTCATAGAGACCTAGACATAGTGCACAAGATACATATTAGTTTAAAAATTTCAAAGAAAGATGTGTTACAACGCCGTAATCACGTACGAGCGTTTGTATGAAAAGTATGACGGGTTGGCCTCTCTTAAGTATAAAAACAAGAAGAATTGTCCCTGAAGAATGTTGATAGTAAAGTACTTATAACAATCACATAAATTCCATTATCCTTTCCTAATGTTATCATAAATATTTAGTTAACACACATAATATTATGAAGTACAATACTTTTGTTCTGAACAAATGTTAAAGAAATTTTATCTTTCAGTTGTGACGCCTGTGAAGATATGTACAAGTATAGCAGCAGTAACAAGTTGAAACTCAAGTGCAAGATGCGGTTGTGTATCAAGAATACTAAAAAGCCTTCGAGACAATCAAGGTATACAATCATTAGAATGAATATATAAGTGTTACTTTTTGTCTTTTTGCCCACCTTGGCTAGAAGTTTTGGTTTTACAAAACCTGGGAGACAATTGCGTAACACGCATAAAATGGCAATCGATCGCAATGCCTTTCATTTTGCCAATCATTGCTTCATCTTTTTCGTCGTTCCCTCAATGCTGAGGATCGCGGCTACATACGACGCGTCTCCAAG
The DNA here is from genome assembly GCA_947364205.1 of Agrochola lota. Taxonomy (NCBI): domain Eukaryota; kingdom Metazoa; phylum Arthropoda; class Insecta; order Lepidoptera; family Noctuidae; genus Agrochola; species Agrochola lota. The sequence continues at coordinate 7,955,188 of OX376235.1, read as the reverse complement.
CTATGCGGTCTTCTGCAGTGTGGACCGCTTAGTAAATGCTGCCTCCAACAGCCTTCTTGATCGCGTCCATCTTGCCCGTGCTCTGCTTTGTGCGCGTTTTCGTTCCACCCGACCCAGTAGCCCATAAGCCTTTCCAGACCATGCTCTATGTCCGTGCGTCCATTGTCTAGCCTTTTCCCAACTATATTGGGATCGGCTTCCAGTCTAACCGGATGTAGCTGAATACCAGTATTTTACGTGGAGCGATTGCCTATCTGACCTCCACAACCCAGGAACAGGGTAATATGATACCCCTTAGTAGGACTGGTTGTCAGATTTATGGGCTTCTGACGACCCGTAACCTCTGTCAACGACCCACGAATGACAGCCAGGACCAAAGGCTTAAAGTCTCGGTATGTAAAGATGGTGATCCATCCACAGACTAACCCCGGCAAGCGTAGCTTAACCTTATGGATCGACCCGTGCGGCTGTTATATATTGAAAATTTCTGATCAACAACTTAGATAACGCAGTGAACGGGGCTGAACAGTCAAAATGCAAGACATTTTATGTGTGTTAAACAACTACCCCGCTCATGGGCGTGCCCAGCATTTTTTTAGGGGTGGGGCAGCAGTAAATAAACTCTATAATAAGTAGTAGGAATTTCTCTCGATAAAACTATATCAACGCATGCACGTTCTTTTTATCGATGCTGCATTGTTTCGCGCGGTAATTTTGAATTTTTCCAAATGAATAATTAATTTTGTTACTATTATATATTTATTAGTATTTATTTTGTTATTAAACCAAAATTTTTAGCTTCGAGTCCGCACCAGGGTGGGGCACATGCCCTTGCCCCGCCGTGGTTACGCCCGCTGGTTTATACCAGTGTGAATTTCTCAATGTCATATTATTTTATGGACCTAAAGAAAGACCATACAGTGAAACAACACTCAAATTGTCAATAAAGGCAGGACCATCACAAGACTGATGATATGGTTTCTGTGTTTTTTTATGTGTAGGGAGGATTTGTGTGTGTGGGAGTGATTTCGTGAAAAGGGACGGAGGTGTGCCACAGGAAACCTGGAAGCGCGGGCTATTTGATTTGACTAATGCGCGCGCGGTGCTAGAATTGGCTGTCAGAAACTACCTTGACGAGGCCCCGCCCCTTAAATGTTGCTTATTACCAAGGCGAGAGGTCAGATGTTACACATCATCATATGCGACTACAGTAAGGCTCTCAAGTAAAAAAAAAAAATTGTGTGATTATGGAACAGGACTTTTAACACAATCTTTTAAAAAAAGTTCTGAGAGTTTATAACAAATTCAAATATCACTTATGAGACACAATATAATTTTAATTGTTATTGAACTTAATGACTGTGCGTGACAGTTGAGCTCTTGCATAATTTCCAATTTCCACATCCCAGCAGTAGTAACAGAATCAAGAAGAAGCACCATGAGCGAGAGCAGCATGAGCCAGAAGAATCGATATCTCACCTACAAACAACAGAGGCTCGTCAGTGCTATGGGCCACAGTGTACACGCCCGGCCCAGTATGGCTCCAAGTATTGTTCTGCGCAGTGCGGTATGAGACTAGCGACTGCTAGGATTTATCAGGCAAGTGTTAGCTTAAAAATGGTCTTTATTTTTTGGGATGTACAGTCTAAAGTGAAATTTCGTGCACATCTTGTTGCATTGCTTCTCGTAGTTCTCATAAATATAGTTACACCCTGTAGACTGAAATTGACTGAAAATGTTACCATGAATACAGCACGGATTCTAGACCCACCAGCACGTGTAGCATGACCACCATAGAAACGGGTTTTGTCGACGGAAGAATAGACAAAATGACAGATTGTGGTTGTTTATCTGTCATTTTGTCTATTCTTCCGTCAAAACCCGTGCACGGCTGAAATTTTTCGTCAGTTATGAACAAAAAAAATCTGCTGTCAATCCATATATTTTGACTTTGACTTTTTGTATGGAACAATAGTTTTTATTTTTTTAACAATAAGGAAGCAATAGGAGTATGTGATCGTAGGAAGTGGCGTTTTGTAGTTTCTGTCTACCCCCATACGAAGAAGGCGTGACTATGTGGATATATATTTTTTTCTTTCTCAGTTAGTTTTAACGATGTTCTGGCATTTTGAGTAGTTTATGTATGCGGCCTACCCAAATGTCTTTTCTTTGGTATTTTTGTTCGAGTTGAGCTCCTTATGTTCTGAGTTGAGCTCCATGTTTACTGACAAATGCTTGCACTGACTGGACAGGTCCACTCAAATCTGTGTGGTTCTTTTCTCTAAAGACCGTCTCAGACACTAATCTACATGGTCCTCATATGGCTTGACCAAGATTATGTCTGGTCTTTAAAAGAGACTGTGACCTCTGAGTTTGTTTCGGCCTTTCTTCTCAGAGTAGTCAGATAGGAAACGCCGAACTCATCTAGCAAATTTTAATAATTTTTAAATATGACATGTAAAAGTGATTCCTATATCTTATTTACAGAATAAACAATTTCATTTCATTTCATTTCACTTTATGTATGTGTATAATAAAGAAATATCGATGTCGAAATCTGAAGTCGTAAAAACCGTGCGAAGCATGAGTGGGTCGCTAGTTGTTTATAAAATAAATCTCTACTAACTAACTACAAACCTCTTTCAGGTGCTACCCCAACGCATTCAAGAGTGGTCCCTATCCACCTGTGTGGCTGAACAAAAGAACCGCAAAGCGTTAGAAGTGGTGCGCGGTGGACTTGCGCGTGCGCAGGCCGCACTTAGAACGTTGGACACGCAGCATTCTGATCTAGACGCGATTGTGGCGAGGGCTAAGAACGCGACTATTGTTTATACTGATGATAAGGTAAGGAACATTAATTAAAATATACTATCAATGTAAAAATAGAACTTGACACTAGTTAGACCGGCTTTTACCCAGCAGTGATGATTCAGACTGGCAGGAACATTAGACCGGGTATTTACTTCTAAGGGCCAGACCAGACTTGACGAAACGGCACTTCACTGTGCTTCACCATGTCTGTGCCGGCTCGAGTCACGCAGCCATCTCGGCTGCGATTTACGTGAAAGATTCTGCTGTAAAAATCGCTGTACCTTTGGCAAGATATCGGTCAATACAAAATAATACGTGCCATCGTTACAGTAAAAAGCACGACTGCAGAAAAAATCGAGTACTTGGTAAATCTAAAACGAAAATATCATTCAATTCTTTCATTTCCCAGGATGCTGACGACGAAACCTCAATGTACTGTATAACATGCGGCCATGAGATCCACTCGCGCACCGCAGTCAAACACATGGAGAAATGCTTCGTAAAGTACGAGGCGCAGGCGTCGTTCGGCAGCCGGCATCGCACGCGCATCGACGGACAGAGCATGTTCTGTGACTACTACAACCCTATCAACGCTACCTACTGTAAGAGATTGAGGGTAGGTGGAATAAACTTGTGTTGTTTTATAGTTATGCTAGCTTTTTCCCGCGGCTTTGCCCGCGTGGTCTAACTGCGTGTCAAATTTAATTAAAATAATGCGTGGAAAGGAACAGAGAGACTTACTTTCGCATTGATATTAATAATGAATAAGCATTATGCTAATGCACGGCTGTTGCGGCATGTCGTATAGCTCGTGTCAAATTTCCAAACTGACCGAGCTGTAAGACCGAAACCTGCCCTGATTGAGCGTCGTATTAATGAGGCCAGCGTACTCATCGAGAAGCTCATCTGCTTCAGGGAGGGCAATACACGCCCAAGGGTGATGCGCTTTGTGAAGCGGGCGTTCTCGGGAACTAGTATTAGTCCTCGAGAATATGTTTCCTGTGTCACAGAGTGCATCGATTTCCTGAAGCAGAAAGTTTATGCATGGGCAAACTGTATCTGTCGGTATAGGCGATTCAGTGAATCGGTACACTCAGAACAGCATGTTCCAGAGCAATGAAAGTTAGGTATACAGACCATGGTAGTGACCCATTCCCACTCAAGGTGTGACTGACACGCGTCCACCGGAAAATGAAGCCATGAGTGCTTTTTGGTGCATTTGGTCGGCGACCGTCAGTCATACTGAAGGTGATTGGATGCGTGTTGTTGAGCGGGCGTGTGATTCAATACCAGACATGGAGGTAATTACCATCAGCCCTCTGGGGAAGATTTGGACGTTTCATACAACTACCTAACTTTTTTAAGAGGTGGTGTTTAATTTCCGTTTCGATGTTTGGTGGCTGAGCTACTCAAGGAAAAGCTAATCTGGGAAAGCTCTACCTCAGTCGTTGTTTCAAGCGCCATCAATATCGCTGTTTCCAGTTTATGTATAGATTTATGGATATACAGCATGTATCTATTACAACTGACTCATGCAAAGTACCCACTCGACTCGACCCAAATGTACGGGAGGGTTGATAATTTTTTTCGCGATTACGATGTTGGTTTTATGGATAAAATTTGTTCACGTTGATGGTTTGTACCACACCGAGAGAGTGATATGAAGAGAGAGTGAGAGAGAAAGAGTGAGAAAGAGTGAGAGAGAGAGTGAGAGAGAGAGTGAGAGTGAGTGTGAGTGTGAGTGTGAGAGTGAGTGTGAGAGTGAGAGAGAGAGATTGAGAGAGATAGAGATAGACATGCGGTTTACAACAACGACTGGGTTCCGACTGCTTGTGCGGGAAGGGTCGACTACCTGTAGCGGCAGTCTCCACATAGATAGCGATAGCTATACGACCGAATTCTGTCGCAAACTCCTAATCCCTCGTCCCTCGACGGTCAAAATTGCTTGACAAGCACGAAAAAATCGCGTGCTTGTGAAGCACGTCGCGGGTGTCGACGCCATTACGACTTTGCGAACGAATTCGGTCGTATAGCGATCGCCATCTATGTCGAGACTCCAGAGTTACAAATGTGTCCCTTTTTCGATGGACCGGTATAGGTTGCAATATATATTTAACTTCGTAAATTGTTTTATATGACCGGATTTTACAAGGAAATACTGTGTGCGGTGTTTCTTCTCAGAGTAGTCAGGAAAAACCTATCCACCTAGATTTTAAAATATGATTGACGTGTAAAAAGTGTTTGTTTATACAAATTATGTTTATTATTTTTCAATCTAATCCGCCTCCATTTCGTTACCAGGTAATGTGCCCAGAGCACTTCAAAGACCCTAAAGTCGGTGACCACGACGTGTGCGGCTGCCCGCTCGTCCGCAATGTGTTCAAGCCGACTGGGGAGTTCTGCCGAGCGCCCAAAAAGGCTTGCTTGAAGCACTACCAGTGGGAGAAGCTGAGGAGGGCTGAGATCGATATGGAGAGGGTTCGTCAGTGGCTGAAGTTGGACGAGTTGGTCGAACAGGAGAGGAGTATTAGGCTGGCCATGGCTTCTAGGTTAGTAGAAAAAAAATTATAAGTAGAATTAGTGAAGAAATGGAAGTTAAATCGTAATACTATCGGGCCAAATGCAATAGTTATCGAGTATAAAAATTTATGCATAACTGTCGAAATGCTGGTGTGTTATAGGTACACCTCTGCCTTTAACCCTTCTGGGGAATCGGGCGTGATGTTATTTTACGTTATCCCGACTATTCGTAACAATTTCCAGCCTAAACCAAATCATTATCCTGACCATCTTTTCTCAACTATGTTGGGGTCGGCTTCCAGTCTAACTGGATGCAGCTGAAATTAATACCAGTATTTAGATGGATTGACTGCCTATCTGACTTCCACAACCCTTTTACTGGGTTATTACCCAGTAAAAGGGTTGTGGTCGATACCCAGATAAAGACTGGTTGTCAGACTTTCGGGCTTCTGACGACCCGTAACGACTGTCAAAGCTCCACGAATGGCAGCCGGGACCAACAGGTTAACGTGCTTTCCGAGGCACGGAGGGGTCTTGGTATGTAAAGATGGTCAACCATTAACGGACAAACCGCGGCAAGCGTAGCTTAAGCTGATTGATCGACCCATGCGGCTGTTATTACTTAGCCACAAGCCCCTCCAGTCTAGACTAACTGCAGCTGAATAATATTCAAGTATCTTACTCGAAATTATGTGGTTCATACAAGCCATAGATGATGTTATTATTGCTGTTCAATATTCACAGTATTGGCTACTACCAATATACTACTTTTTCTAGCTCCTTATTGTATAACCCATATTTTTGACTTAACAGCAAACAGCAGCATCTTTGCGTAAAGACCGGTTACCCATCCAAACTTAGTCTTAGGCTCCAGAATATTTCTAAATACTTTTTTCCTTTCTACAGGGCTGGAGTCCTCGGCCTAATGCTACACTCAACGTACAACCACGAGGTCATGGAGCGAATCACAACTAAAGCGACGGAGAACGGAAAAGTGACGGCCAAGGAGGGGTCCTGACATAGAGACGCGGGGCATGCCTCCGAACACTCCGACTCACAAACTAGGGAATAGAGAATAGAGCAGAGCTATAATATATCTAAGATAGTATAATAATATTATTAAATGTATTTGATTAAGCTGGTATGTTTTTTTTTGCATTCTTCCTTTGTCCATACAGGGTCTGATACGAAAGCTTGTGGTTCACTGTATCACTCTTAACTTGTTAAAGCAACGGAAGACGGGGCCCGACAGTCCGGTCCATATCTTTGGGCGTTAATAGTGTCTGCGGAATTGCTCAAGGACGCGCGTGGCCCGCATGCGTGCCCCGCATACGTACTATCGAAGAAGTTCATATCTAACCACCGTAACGACTATTCTTGTTTGTAGCACTCGGCGGCTATAGACCCGGTCCGGTTACAAATGTGGTCATCGTTTTCATGGGATTTTGTTTTGAAACTGGTTAGATATGAACTTTGATGGTACACCTGCAAATTAAGAATTGCGGGACAGGGACAGAGAGGACAAAGCCTGGCTTCGTGTCTCATTATTTCGGACGGTGTTATTGGGTTTTTCCAAATAGAATATGAATGATGCCTGATAAAAAAAAAATGAAATTCTAGTCCGTCAGTCAGATAATAAAAAAATATTAGACACGTATTTTTTGCTTTATCATATTAATAAAAAATAACAGGTAAAACGCATTTTATGTTGGGAAGTGGGGGTCGCTACGCCACTAGTATGTATAAAATCTACGTACTCGTGACGTCATGGCACATTTTACCTCAATGTATCGCCGTAATCTTTAGATTACGTAAAAAAAGAAAAAACACGTGTCCAATATTTTTTTATAATATCAAAGACGGACAAAATAATATTTTTTGTCATCATCCCTATTTATCAATTATGGATCTGAGGGCCTACTACCACCTCTTAGCAGTAATATTATATTCTTACTCCAGTGAAACAGATAGGGCAGCTACAGACATGTCACATTCGAAGTGCCAAGCAGCTTCTTATTTCCTATCTGGGTAGCAACCTAGCAACACTATATTATTGAAGGAAATAGTGATAGCCACAATGGTCAGTAATGTGACCGAGAGCTGCAAAGTGACGGCCTGTTTTTTTAAATATAAATTAATGATCATCTCGTAATAAACCATTTACTTATTAAGACCAGGCACCCTTAAAGACAATTTCCACGCAAGTTCCGCCCCATGCACTCCGCCACTGTACTATGTGCTAAACGCTAACACATCAGTAATAAAGCTGAATTTCGCGTGTGCTCTTTGATCGTGTTCGAGCACGAAACTAAATGGCGTAAGTCTCAATTCTTATTTCATTTATAACTAAAGTATTAATTGATCTAGAGAAAAAATATCTGGTGGCTGCTAATACTTGTTTGAGACATAAAAGCCGAGTAATCTTGATTTTATTTAAATAATTTTTAAAATAAGACATGATTTTCGAAGTAAAAATTAATCGAGCGAAAATGTTATAATCACGTAACTGTCTTGTACATGGACAGAAAAATATCCAATAAATCATATACTAAAGTTCAATTTTGATTGTATGCGTGACTGTTTGAGAATATTAATACAAATTTAAATACAATTTAGGGAGCCTCCTCTTAAATAGTCGTGGAGGTTGGTTGGCAAAGCCATCCAGGCGAAATCTCAACAGTACCTCTACAAATACGAGTAATTACAAAACTCGTAGATAGCTACGGTCAGGAAGGAAGGTCAATTAACGCCTTCAGTCAAAACAGAAAAATACAAATAACAAAAACAGAACAGAAATATGAAAATGTCATCCCCTAAGTTGTCGCTGGGCTACCCTTCGCAAATTCACCCCGCGTCATCCACGCATTGTGTAAAAGTGTGTCCAAACGCTGCATTATCTTCGGTTCCGACTTATTAAAAATATATTAGCGTGTTTGCGTAGAATAGGCGATTGTACGCTCGTGTGGCCATTAGAAAGTTTATTATTGAATTAAAAAAATAAGTATGTATATATTTTTAATTCATATCTCGTGTTTTGGGAAATCGAGGAGATTCAGTATGTAAAGATAGTCCACGGATCAACCTAACCTGACCTAACCTGATGGATCGACCCGTGCGGCTGTTATTACTTAGCCACGAGCTCCTCATTTATTTAGTTATATCAACTGCAATTTGCAAAGGTAAGTTTGTTCTTCAATTTGTATTGAAGTAAAATTTAGTCCGTATTTAATTCAAATCGGTCTAATCCACTTTAGTAAAAGTTGGCGAATGCTCGCGGTGAGGGAGCGCCAAGATGCAATTTGATGGCGTTGGGATCGAGTCACAGAACCAATCATAGCCTCGTGCAAACAGGTGCGACGCGACTCTAATAAAACAATTTCTAAGAAAACTTCACGGTAGAATAATGATGCCGCTGTCGTGTCACGCTGTCGCGTCGCGTCTGTCTGCACGAGGCTTAACACTTTCGCTTACTTTGCGCGGTTTGATAAAGTGTAAGATGGCTGCGCACATGGTCAGATAACTTTTTTAACCGACTTCCCAAAAAGGATGCGGTTTTCAATTCGGTTGTGTTTTTTTTGTTCACAATAGTGTTGAGCTGCTGCGAATCGTTTTACAAAAAAATTCCTTAGTCCAAAAATCCATAGATCTACGGACAAATCCGTTGGTATGGTAACGCTGCATCCAAACATTAGGAATAACAATATCGATAACTTGAAAGCTCTAAGATCATAATTTGATTTCAAACAGCCAATTCAAAACGCAAACCACTATAAACTAGAACACTTGCGTAACAAGACAGCCCCCTAAACAATTAGATCACAATACAAAGCATTAGTTATCATATCAAAACATATTTTGTCCCTCGGCGACACGTGCGACCGCTCTGACGCCCCTGACTTTTAATAACAGCCCCCTGTTCTATTGTAAATGTAATTGAAGCGTGTAATTCGTTGACATGTTTTGCAAAATCTCATAATTTGACACGGATAAAGATAACCCTTGTTAGGATCGAGTTTTAAGATTTCGGATTTTCACTTTGGTGTTGGGTATATTGGGACTTAGGACAGAAAGAAATAATTTAGTTCTGTTGACTAACTTTTTTTTTAATGTGTAACATGTATCCTCTCGCTTTCCTACAGGAAAGCGAGAGGATACCCACAGACTAAGTAGTACCTACCTGCCATTTGTGGGAGTGATTTCGTGAAAAGGGACGGAAGTGAGTAACAGGAAGGCGGGGGAAGCGCGCACTATTTGATTTGATCAATAAGCGAGCGCGATGCTAGAATTGGCCGTCTGAAACAACCTTGACGTGGCCCCACCCATTTGTATAATATTTCCTATTGGTTCTTAAAAGACTAGACTGGTTTACAATAAAACGAGCATGTTTACACGAAAAATAAGTTTTGTTATTTTCACCCATTTTTTCAATAGTTTTTAAATACTTTAAAGCTTCAAAGCTCTTCATATTCTTTCTGTTTTCATATTTTAGTTATCATAAGTCTATTGCCTCCGCTCTCCCCCAAATTAAACAAAAATAACTGTCTTCAATAAAAAATTGCATTACTCCTAGTGTTAATTAAATAAAATACAATTTTCATTAAAAAAAAAATATTCTTCGTTACGAAAGCCGACTCCAACATAGTTGGGCAAAGGCTAGGCAGATTGATTGATTCTTCGTTACGAAAAATCATTTCAAATAATACCTGAATACTCGTATTTTTTTTCAGGTTAAAACGTTAATGTTGCTTATTAGTAATGTCATCATATGCGACTTGTTCTATTTTTTGTCATTTGTTTTTTTAATTTGGGACTTTTATAACCGCAATGCGAATGGCAGTCCCGTCATACCCTAAATACAGACTGCTACGGGCAGTTTTATTTGGGCCATGAACCTGAACAGACTCTTCGCAACATCACCATTTGGTTGAGACAGAATTCTATGGAATATGACATCGGTTCAACCTCAAGATCGCAAACACATCATTTCTGTCAGACTCGTATTGATCTCAGTTCATCATGTAGGTCTTCCACAACTCCAGACTAACTAACTTAAAAATAGATAGATTGTCTTGTTAGTCTTGTGGTCGCGAGTGACACTGGTGAGCAGGGGTCCTGGGCAGTGGCGGATTTGCCCTAAGGCCCAGTCGGCCCGAGCCTCGGGCGGCCAATCGTGACAAAAAATTTACTGATGTTAACAAGAAACAAATCAAAGTACCTATATATTCTAAACGTTCGCGCACATTATGGCGGGCTGCACTGCACCGCATCGTACAGCAATAATAACTAAAAATATGTACGAATAACGAATTGAAAAGTGTCATAGAATTTCCCGGCGCCAACCCGACTCATAGTTAACTAAATTTCTGAACCGATTTCGATAAAAGTTGCCAATAAGGTAAATTCACTATGTAGTCTATATGATGGGTGCTCAGAAAGGGGCAGCTGATACTTACTACATGGCCTGAGGCCTAGGGCGGCCAAGATTGCAAATCCGCCACTGGTCCTGGGTCGAAAACTTAATCCCAACATAAAAACCTGAATAGTTTAGTTACCTGGTAATCTCCCGACACGGTGCCACTACGACCTGTGCCGTGACTCAAAATCCAAAAGACCACCCAACAAAATTCAGATTCCATATGAAATTATCGCCACAGTTGTCAACTTAAAAATAACATTTTAATATAACCCCTCGATGAAAGCATGAATACAGCTTACCCTGCTTTACCCTATCCGCACTAATTTCGCGTCAGAATTGACAAATTCCCTCAATTCTGTCAGTATTCTGTATTGGACAATGCACGCGTGGCCAATCTGCCATCTGTCCGGGTCACGCCTATCTGGGTAATGCGTTATGATCAATAACAGATTAGCCAATGTGCTTCGAATTAGTTTTACTCGGTGCAGGTGCATTATGATAAGTTGGATTAGTAAATCAGTGTTATAAGAAAACATGGTGCATCGCAAAAGATACTAAGAGTGACAAAAAAAAAAATGTTTTGCAGACCCTTACGTAGGTAAGTAGGTAGTTAGTAGTTTCTGCTTATATACTGCTACGGTACTATACCAACAATCCGAAATAGATGGCGCAGGTATACAGGCTGGATTTTAGAGATGGGGTAGTTGTACCATAACCATTAAAGCTACAGACTAGCGAGCACGGCCTTGTGATATGGCTCGAGTCACACATTTTATCACAGTTTATTCATATAAAATCGAAAAATCGCGGCCGTGCTCGCTAGTCAGGAGAACGTTCTTAGAAGACTGTCCTTAACTTTTTGAGTAATAGATAACAAATTGCCTTGTTAGTCTAGTGCAGTGGTCGGCAAACTCACTAGTCAATAGAGTCAAATATCAATAGTTACTATAACGACTAAGATTTCTCATGAGAGCCAATGATTTCTGTGTGTTCAAACTGTCTCAATACACTTTTCTTAATCCTTAAAACTCCCATCCTCTTTCACTCCACAACGCTTCCTAAAATTAACTTGCTAAGAAGTAGGACGCCTTCATCATCATCATCATCATATCGGCTGATAATAATATGATGAAGGCATCTTACTTATATTAACAAGCTAACCTTGGAAAGCTTTAAAATGTACAGTAAATCATTAGTTTTCGATGTGCTGTTAAAATACTTATAATAATTTTGGTAAAAATACTTCGGATATAAATCTTTGAAAAATAGTTGGAATTTTGAATAAAACTTGATATCTTGGTTAATGACCGAATACCCGACCCCCGCGCGTATCTACGCTCGCTCTCATCGACATTTGTACAGGCCAAAGAGCCGCATGCGGCTCACGACAATAATTGGTTTGTCAACCACTGATCTAGTAGTCGCAAGCTCTATTGCTGAGCATGAGGTCCTGGGTTGTCGAGTTTTTCCATCAGGAATTTCTCAATAGCAGCCCAGAATCTGGATTTGTGCCCGGTTGATATCAACAGGCTCGACACCTATTACATGGGACTTAAGCATTACTGGCGAAATGAGGGTGTACTTACCTACTATGGGTACCATCGAAGAAGTTCATACACTGTAAGGACTATTTCTGCTTGCAGCGCTGGGCCGCTATAGAACCGGGCCGGTAACAGATGTGGTCATCGTGTTTACGGGATTTTGTTTTCAAACCACTTAGATATGAAGTTCTTCGATAGTACACCTCTACACAACCCTTTGGGGATTACAGGCGTGATGTTATGTTATGCGTTGCTAACTTCAGACTATTCAAGCTACTTTTTGCCCATTACTGTCCCGTCTGAAGTCAACCACATTGTACCTATTGCATTTGCAGGATTCCGTTTTACATGGACATGAAGTCAATTGAGACTTACTTAAGGTAACTTATGAACTCGGAAAGGGATCGTCGCCGTATCGCCGCGGTTCGTGAGTTTGTCCCGAGGCGAGGCGATTACGTTAGGATTCCGAATAGTGTGCGTTGCAGTAGGGAGTTTCATACAAAGAATACTGAATGGCTCGAGTTGATACGGTGACAATCCCTTTCCAAGTTGATATGTGTACTATTTCCTTTATATTTCGAAGAACGCGGAGGTTGGAGAGCACGGCATGCATATCAACTATTATCAACTATATTTTTCGTCACCGCGTATCAGCAGTACTAGAACTCAGCGTCGGACTGGCCATATAGTCGAGGTGGCATTTGTCAGCCGGGCCCCAGCCTGCGCGGGCCGCCCACGGGCTTGGCTTGCGGGGTTTGCGGCAACCGTAGGATAGGAGGCCCGCGAAGGCTAGGTCCCAGCTCTTGCGACCTAAATTTAAAACTAGATCAGATAGTTCGTTCATACAATTAGAGGGAAATTAAATAGAAAAATCGAGTTATATGAAACTCGCCTATTAAGGGAGGTCCTTTTATACTGGTAGTGGGTAACCTGATGTGCTATTATTGTCCGTACCTAATAATTTATTACATCGTTGATAATTAAATTTTACATTTTGTTTTTCTCAATTTGTGTATCTCAGTATTTTCCGATAGTATCCCATCTACCATCATCTAGTCTCGGGCCCCGGGCTTGTGGTCAGCCCCCCGGGCCCTTCCGGTCCAGTCCGACCCTGCTAGAACTAAACGGTACGTGACGATAGTATACCAGACGGCATTACGTTGTTGCTTTGGAAGGTGGGTAGGCCTCTGGTGTGGGACGCAACCTGTGTCGACGTCCTAGCTCCATCTCATGTTCCAAGCAAGGCGGGCTGTGCTGGCGTTGCTGCTGCGGCTACTGTTTTGAGCCCTTTGGGGTCGAAACGCTCGACTCATGGGGCCCAAGTGCATGTCTCCTTTTTAAGGAATTTTCTCGCCGACTGGTCGACGCTTCACGTGACCAGAGGGCTGGCTCGTTCTTTGGCCATAGACAAAATTAGTAGTTGTGTAATAATTGTATAAGTATGGACAAATGATGTAACATGACTTATTCTGAAAGATACAGACGTAAATAGAATTAAGAAGGATGAAAATTCTAAATAAAACTTGAGGATCAAAGAAAACATGTTTTTTTTGCGACAATAAATACCAATACCTATGTATTCATTAAACGTTCACTCGTAAAACATCAGCCATATCGTTGTAAATTAAAAAGGTCAAAATTCACTTCTTAACATTAAGGTAAACTATTTTGTCATGCTTTAAACAGTTTTACAGCGAAATTCAGGAGCAAGAGGTCGATACCGACCGCCTCCTGCGCCTGCTGCGACCAATCATAGCCAACCACCCTCATCTCACCCTTCGTTCCGCCAATCAGAAGCGAGAAGACTGACGTCACCATGGTTAGGGGTGAATTTGAGACCATGCAGATGCAATCTCAACTGTAGGACTCCGATGTTTGGGTATATTTTTGAATAGCAAACAAAATTAATAAAACTGCGAAGCTCCGGGTATAGCGTGAAGATATAATAATTTGATTTAGTCCATTTTGATGCTTGGTGGCTTCTGGTCGGCCCGTGGCTGTCAGTACGTTGGTTCCTTGTGCTCAGTGAGTCGGCAGTGGTGTCAGTTTCGTCCGGGAGTCTGTGCAAAGGTATCAAGATTCATTTCCCGCTGATGTCATACGGCAGCGAGACGCCGCACGTCTGGAGCAGCTCGGCGGTATGTACCTGGAATTACCTTTTTCTTATTTTACCCATTTATTCAACATTCTGGCCTATCATAACTTTACCTTACGTGAGGCCTGTACCCCATTACAGGCCTCTGAGAGCAAAAGACTTCAATAAGCTGCATATTGGTTTTATTTATTTATTAACTCGTCATCACTATCATTACAGGGATTTTCAAATTCAATAGTGTGGCCATAATAACAGTTGTATTATTGACCATAACATATGTACATCGTGGTTTTTGTGAACTCACTCACAGAACAAGTAAAAAGATTTATGCTGTCTGCTACGTGAATAAGTACCTACACGCAAGGTACTACATTCTACTACATTCAATCTGCCCAGCCTTTTCCCAACTATGTTGGGGTCGGCTTCCAGTCTAACCGGATGCAGCTGAATACCAGTATTTTACATGGAACGACTGTCTATCTGACCTCCACAACCCAGTAACTGGGACGATACCCCTTGGTAAGACTGGTTGTCAGACTTTCGGACTTCTGTCGACCCGAAACGACTGTCAAAGATCCACGAATGACAGCCGGGACCAACGGCGTATCGTGCTTTCCGAGGCACGGAGGAGTCTCGGTATGTAAAGATGGTCACCCACCCACAGACCAACCCTGGTAAGCGTAGCTTAACCTGATGGTTCGACTCGTTCGGCTGTTATTACTTTACCATGAACGCAAGGTGCGCATTATAGGGGCTTTACTCAGTAGATTGGTCCTATCTACTGGGCACTGCTAATAGACGTGGACGTCGCCTTCGCAATACATAATTGTCGGGCACACACAGGTTTATTTATTTCAATATACCTGGGCTTAAAGTCTTGGTCTATAGGAAGCAAGAGCTATGTTCCTTGTTTCCAATTTACTGTATCCCACCATGAATACATCAATGGATAAAATAGATATACACCATACCACCTTAGTAGAGTACCTAGTAAATTTATTTTGGATACACTCCAGCATGAGACTGTATTTAGCTTCATGCGGAGCCCATATGATTGCGTTACATTCGAGCTGACTTGCAAAGAAGTTAGCGCAGCGATGCTTGTAAAACCTTCAGCTCTTCTTAGGACGAAATCTAGGCTCTTATAGGCTTTTTTATAAACATTTACGATGTGATAACAAAATGTCAGATCCAAGTCAAGGCGTACAAGGCAGAAGTCACGCACCGTTTCCGTTCTTTTCAATACCGTGTTGTCCACTCTAAAGTCATATTTCTTGGGCATTTTCATCCTACTGAAAGCTATTACCGAACACTTTGACGTATTAAACACCAACTTATTCTTTTTTCCCCATTCAACAACCCCGTTTAAGTCTTCCTGTAAGCGATCAAACTCCTTTTGTTCTTTCAGAGCTTCTATGAGACCTATACTCATACCCAGTAATTCTTTTCCGCATTAACTTCTTGAAGACTTGAACTCAGCTTATGTTAGTTTTATTGACATAGCTACTTAAATGCTACGAAAAACCGCAACTTTGGTAGGTATCTAAAAACCGTTAGGGTTTTTAGATACCTACCAAAGTTGCTGTTTAATATATAATAAAAATTTACCTATAAATAAAAAATAAAATAAAATACCTATCTTACTCTTCAGCAAAGCCACCAGCCAAAACCACGATTTGAATCCGAATTATTTTTAAAATAATTCCGATTCAAATCGTGGTTTATAATTCTTTTCTTTTTTAAATTACTTTTGGAAAGACTTTTAAATGGATGATAGTTTTAATACATTGTGGAAGAAGGCTATTTGTTGCCATAGCCAGTTGTAGACTGCAATAGGCTTAGTTTGATCGTCTTTTGTTCAGGGCAGCGAGGTGTCTCCGTACGGGCCATTGTGGGACGCGCCGCCGGCTCCCGTGCCCTATCCCGACATCCTGGCGTTCCCGCCGGCCGACCTGGGTAACTATTATATTTCTTTAATTTGTAGTTATTGTAGCTGTAGACAATCCGGTACTATTTACTACCTTAGAAGCCATGCTTCCAACTATAATATCGATATCAGCAATGAACACAACGCTAACTTGAAAAAGTTGATTTTACATCAGAGGCATTTCAAAGAAAAAATTAGATAACTTTTTTATTAATAAAGATAATTTATTGAAATTTTCACTGTTGTCAGTTCTCTTGATAATACAAGGAATGTCGTTGTTTTATTTCGTTAGTCATTTTTAATTTTGAATTTGACCCGAGTTCGCCGTGTATACACAAAAAACTGATAAATTAATATGCAATAAATTACGCCAACTCATAGTTAACGTACTATATTATGGAATGTATATAAGTTGAGAATGTTAAAACATTACATTTAATTCATATTAATTTCCGAACTATACCTAAAATAAAAACATAAATTCTTTACAATATAATAACAACAAAAAAGCAATACTAATAGCTTAAACCTTAACCATAAGAGTGTGCTTACTCTCGGCTAAGTCGTGCCTTTTTTATTACGAACATTCACGAACGGACTACCCTACGCTAACTAGAGATAGCGTGATGTATGTCACGCGATTGCAAAAATTACATTCACTTAGCGTAATGTAAAATTTGTAACTTCGTTATTTTTTGGAATTCCTATTTAATTGTTTTGGTACTAATTGAAAGTCCATAGTATAAATGATTTGGCATTCAAAATACAAATTGCCCAAAATTCAAGTTAGCGTAGTGTAAATTGCTGGTGTCGATATTGTAAATACGAACGTAACTTTGTCTGTCTGTTCTTCTTTGATCAGATTTCGATGAAATTTGGCATACAGGTAGACCAGTACCCTAATTCCGTAATACACGATCAATCAGAATCTGAATCGTTTTGAAACAGATTGCTTATCCATTGCTTCATAAGTTCGAAAAAAATCTGTTCAACAACGTAAATAACGCAATGAATGTTGTTTGAACTGTCAAAATGAAACAGATTAGTCGTCATCGATTACAAAAATATGTTACCCTAATTAGATAGCAGGACATAGGATACTTTTAATCCGGGTAGTACGAGTATGTTCCCGTTGGATAACTCCCAACCTACACGCGAGCGAAGCCGCGGGTACAAACTAGTATCATATAATATTTATTGACTTAAAAACCACTATACCTAAGTCAATGAGCAGCAGAGTGTGGTACATGTGGAATGGTGCTGATCCATGCGTCATGTTCGTGAACGGGCGCCGTCAGTAGGGACTGGTCATCTCTTAGCTGCCACGGCTTATTTAAATTTAATTTTCGAATAGCTTTTTTATCTTTTTATCACGGATGGTTTTATCGTTCTGAGTAATATTGGTTACATTGTATCCAATATTTTGTTACATTATTTTCATTTAAAAGAGTGTCCGTGGAGCTTTTGCCAGGTCTTCTACATAGGAAACTAATACGCTTTGGAACAAGTGAACAACGCTTTGCTTTGGGCAACTAGCTTCATCTTTCTGACTGACCGACCCTTTGACAATTCAAAAGTGCCTGTAATTGGTTTATTTGAAATAAAAGCTTTGAGTTTGACATATTTAAACGCCAGCTTGCGGTGATTACTGCTGTTTTATTCAGAACAGATCGCGGTCGTGCGATGAACTACCAGCGAGCTTTACCAGGGAAAGCCAAAAACACCGCTCGATGGTGGACCTAGCCCTTTATAACGGATGCAAAAAGACGCTTAACAAAGCCTAGAGTCACTTATACTCCTTGTCATTATGATATTTTTTTTGTATTGGACTTTACCTGGGTCCCCGGGTCAAAGTTTGTTTCTTGAAAACAAGACTTAGCTTTAAATACTTCCACAACTCCTGTAGGTACCGTTGCATGCAATCATAAGCGCAATGTTTTGCGTGCGTTACATAGCCCACTGCCGCATTACAGCAAAAATAAAAGTCGTTTCTCAGCAATAATTTTTGATGATGTACAGAATGCGTGGATAACGGCTGTGTGATGGGTCTTTTTACACCCTGTATTCCTATTAAATAAACAATTGGCCTGACCAGTGTGGTCGGCGGCGGGTTGCGGAGGCCGCGCCGGAGCCCGAGTCCCTTCCGGCGGCAAGAAGCCGCGGCGACGTGTCGCCTCCGTCGCGCAACGTCGCGCTGCCAACATTCGTGAGCGACGCCGCATGTTCAATCTCAATGAAGCCTTCGATAAATTGCGTAGGAAGGTTGGTAATCAATACTTAAGCTAAACCAATGCGTGTCCGTATCCAGGTGGCAAGAAGTCGAGGCATCGCGTCGCCTCAGTCGCGCAACGTCGCGCTGCCAACATACGCGAGCAGCGACGCACTTTCAACCTTAATGAGGGCTTCGATAGGCTGCGGAGGAAGGTTTGTACTTGATATCTTCTCTAAATCATTAGGTCCACCGTCAGTGACTAAAAAGCAAGGTAATGCGTTGCCGCAGTGGCGCTACTTCACATCAGCAAATTCATCAACATATGCAACTGAATACGCATGCAGCTTTTCAAAAGCTGCACAAGAAGGTTTGTGCTTGCGATATAGTCTATTATACCAATGTCAATATCATGGCAATACTTCAGCATAAGGACGAGACGATGAACGTTGTGCCGTGAACATATTACGTTAAACGTCCCTCTGGCTGATTTCAGTCACAGCGACAGAGTAAGTTGGTAACTTCACTGGAAGATTCTTATTCACTATTTACGAAATTGGAAATGAAATAGCAGCGACGTCATGCACTAGCGGTAAAGTTTAGTATAATTAACTCGTAAATAAAAAAGGCAAGTCTCACTAGGCGGTAAGGATCTACAAATATTTCTGCATACGTGCAACCTCCGGAACTGATGTTTGGTCAAATTCAGGACTAGGTGCAATCTAACTGGAGAACGAGGTATTGAATGTATTTATTTATTTAATATATATATAGCTAATTTACCCCAAAGAATGTTTTATGAGCCTCTGTCCAGCCAGCGAGTAACATGTCGCACACTTCCTTGTGCAACTAATGACATACAACTCTTAAAAGTCATAGCCAGAAGCGTAGCCAGGAATTCATTTCGGGGGGGTTAGGGTTGCCAACTTTCATACTTTCCACCGCTATGGAGCATATAGGATGCAAGAGCGAGCGACAACCGGCCTGGGATAGATTAGACTCTCTCAGAGAATGCTGAAGCTGCAGGAGTTCATTGAATACAAAGTCAGAATCGATAAAAATACAGTATTTAAGCGTACTCTTGCTGCTTTTGTAGTCGATGTCTGTATTGAGATTCTGATTTCTCACATTTCGGGGGGGTTTGAATCCCCAAAACCCCCCCTATCTAACCCCCCCGCCTACGGCACCGGTCATGGCCTGAATGGAAACCCAAGAAGACATTCAGAACCCAATTGTTTTGAAAATCTTCACGAGACAGCGATCGAGCTGATAGGAGAACAAACCATGGACTCATAATGTAAATTTCCCTCTCCAGGTACCCACCTTCGCCTACGAGAAGCGACTCTCCCGCATCGAGACCCTGAGGCTGGCCATCACCTACATCAGCTTCATGTGTGAGCTGCTCCATGGGTCCCCCCAGCCTCACCATGCGCCCCACGCCATCCATCCTCCGAGACACGTGTTCGATGCTGAGGTGCCCTGGTGCGCGTAAATGGTTCCAGAAGGTTCCAGAAATATAGATATAGTAGGGTTTCAACCCGATTTTAATATATTAACGAGTGATCTCATAGTTTATTCTTATTCTAAGTCTTTATTTTTGGGAATTGGTTCAGGTATTGCAGCAGCAAAACGTGTAGATCGTTACGTTGAGTGTGAGGGAAATGTTGAAATCGGTGCAGAAAAATCGTTCTCTATGCTGCTGTATTTTTTAACATCGAACGACGATATTGATGCTTTCATCTTCTTATAATATGTGTAAGATGTCAATTGTTTTTGACTTTTTGTACATAGTTTGACCAAAATTTATTTTAAGATACCCAACTAAGGTTTATTATTTTCTCAAACCAAGATTTGTATTAGTTTTTCTCTATTAATTTTATTCGCAATGATTGTTGTCGGACATGAACTGCTTTTTCGTATGCTATAATACCTACAAGTTATAATTACTACTCTACTCTAGTAAAAGAATATTCATTATTTTATTTTTAATATAATATAACATCTCGCCTGTAGGTAATCCCCGAAGGCATAGGCAGAGGTGTGTGTAATATTATGCGACAAAATTTACAAAATACTCATTGGTATATTTATTAATATTTGTTTATATTTATTTTAGTCATACAATTGCATAATTACCTAAGACATAATCAAGTATGTAAGTGGAGACGTGATCATACGATACTCAAATGATTTTAATCCTTGTCTTCCATTAGTAGTAATAATAAACATTATATTAAGATGAGTATTGGTTTTATTTGAAGCTAAGGTGTGTATAGTACAGTCATGAGTGTAAATATATTACTTAGCTTGGCACTAATATCTGATTTCATGATGTATCCATTAATATCTGTCGTCAAGATGACGGCCCAGGTAATGGCCGCGACTTATAGGTTCGAACTCAGACAGGTGCTTTACTTTGCGTAAATTATATCATCACCACTGCTCTCAAAACGGCGAAGGAAAATATCCTGAGGTAACCGGCATGTCCTAGAAACAAAAATTCAAAGACATGTGACATCTACCAACCCGCACTGGGCCCGCGTGGTAGATTACGGCTCACTCCCTCACCGAGAGGAGGCCTGTGTCCCAACAGTGGGAATATTATAGGCGGATTATAAGATGACGGCAAAGATATGTGATCTTTTATGGAAGGTATACACAAGTGGCAGCACAAATATGTGACATCGAATCGAAGGAACACCAAAACTATCTGACGAGACAGGTGACGACAAAGTATAGGATGGTGCATCGGCTTCAAAAAGATGTGGCACATCGTGGAGAAATGAGAAGAACTCTCACAGCGCAGTTGAGGACTGCAGAGATCAACTTGCACAATCGAACTTCTTACTTTGATGTTTTAAGTTTTTTCGGGACGGATCTTTTCCAAAAAAAGATTTGACATTGAACTTACCTCTCCTCTCCCATATTTTTGTCCACTGTGTAACTTACTGCGAGCCCAAAACGATGATGAAATCCTTGCCATTTTAACTTTCTTTAAACAATTAACGTTAACACAACTTAAATCATAATCCCTAATGCTTATTTAATGATGACGTACAAAACTAGTTAATAAAGGTGCAGTACTTAGTACTAAAATTCCTGTGTCCATTCATTAGAGTTGCATATTTCTATGAAATTAATGCAGTTAACTAATCACTACTAAGTTGACTCATGTCCTATAATTAAGGCTTTCTCCACAAGTACGGCTATATAAAACAGGGGACAGGGTTCATTTTTAAATTTAGTTTCGCGTGAGTGAAGTTTACCAATTGTGAAGTTTGTGAGACTTTAATATGCGGCTGTTTGTTTTTAATGTGAGTATTTATATTCATTACGTGACTGTTAGTTCCTTCTGGATATGTTGGTATTATCCTGTTTCACATTCTACAGATTTGTTCTGGTTTATTAATTGATACAGATACTGATTCTGTTTTTGAATTTATTTGATAGACAGTGACTAGGTATTCGACAATTGGAAACAGGCCTTTAGATTCATTTTTAATTTAGCTAACTTCAACACACGACACTTTTACATGATTTCATACTTCATTTTCTAGATATACTGACCTCGTAGTTAGTGCTCGGTCTGTAAACGAAGCTTATCACCTTTCCCATATCTATCTACTTTTCGTGTCTATCTTTCTTCTATTACGAGTATAATGACCAACATACATACTTACTACATTTGTTTTACATTATACAGTTTTGCAAATGTAACCCTTCTGAGTTTTACTAACCCAGTTTTTCATTCACCTTTCAGTGCTTGCTCCTAGCAAGTGTCGCCGTAGCATTACCAAATGGACGGCACAAAAGAAACTTAGCATACCTCAAGAATATGATCACATCGGCCATCTTCGGTCGAAGCCAAATCAATATCCAGCCCACAGAAGTTTTACAGGAAGAAAATGGATTCAAACTATTTCAACTACCTGGGTATGATGACGTTATGATTAAAGTTACACCAAGAAAACCTGTTATAGAAGAATTCGTGTATCCTCCAGCAGTGGAAAAAGTAAACATAAATGCTTTTGGAACAGTCGTAGGTACAGAATCTATTGAGGATACTCTTGTGGCTGTGAAAGAAGTCGATAATTTGCTTTCAACGGGCATTCTGTATGGAGGACATAATAATGTGATGAAAGAGACTGTTGTTCCGATGTTTCCTTCATTAAACACTCCTAATTATGTCGTAGAAGAAAAGATTAAGACTGTTCCAGTAATTGAAACAAGACCAGTTCTTAAAGAGGTTATTGAAAGTAGACCAGTTATTACAGAAGTAATTGAAAATAGACCGGTTCTTACTGAAGTGATCCGACCTGTCGAAGAAAAAGTAGAATTAAAAGTACCGTTTGAACCAACATATTCGTACAAACAAATTCAGAATAATGAGCCAATGATAACGTACACAGCTCACAATAACCATGGAGTGGAAGTGTTGGAGAATATTAAGATGAAGACTGAACTACCGATGTGTATTAAGAAGAGGGTTGATGAAGCTATAGTGTTGGGTGCAAACCCAAATCGGTTCGCTCCTGTGCAAGAGGTATTTCAGAATCAGAGTCCTCCCGTTGTTGAATTGTCATACCCAAAAGTAAAAACTAATTCGTATGTACAAAATTCTTTTCGTGAGGAGGTTAGTCCTGTGCAAGAAGTATTTCAGTATCAGAGTCCTCCAGTTTTTGACTTCTCTTATCCAAGAGCAGAAGCCAATTCGTACGCACAGAATCAATTTCGTGAGGAGGTATTTCGTGAGGAGGGATTTGAAACGTTTGCCGATTTTGGATTCCCACGTCAAAGGTTGAACCCTTTAAAAGATAGCCCTGTTCGTTACAATTTAAGACCAACGAAGAATAAACCTATAAATCCTCGTTTACATTCGCATAAATCTCTACATTTTGAGGAAGATATTAGTGTCTCAAAAGATAAAGTTAATTTGCCAACTAGGAAAGTACAAGCTTTTAATAATTTGGGTGAAAAAGTCGATATATCTCAGACCTTAGGGCCTATTCCACCTCAATATATCACACAAGTAGGCAAAAAAGGCGGAAATTCTGTAGTATCAAATGGAGACATGAAACAAATGAAAGCTGCTCCTATTGTAGGTTCGAAAGATAATGTTTCTAATGCCAAGATTCCCGCTAACGTTTATAGACTACAGAGTAATCCCAATACAGGGAACGTGGCCAAAGAAAGTAATGCTCTAAGGACCAATGTGAAAGCAAATACTAATCAATATGCACCTGCTGTAAATAGTGTAACTGCAAAAAAGGACACCTCTCAAATTCAAAATGTTGCACACACTAATAACATAACAGCAAAGCCTCAAAGTGTTACACGTCCTGTTGTCGGAGCTAGCACAAATGCACCCAAACAAGCATTAAGAGAATATATCGAAACTGCTATTTTAAACAAATCAATCGTTCTAAAAGATAATAAGTATTTTTCTAACCAACAGAAGAACGCTGATGGCTCTTCTATGAATGTAAACGGTAACAAGCCCATCGTCTCCGTTAGTGTTAAGGAAAATAGTAACACAGGTAGAGGAGATATTCCAGATCAATGATGTAAATATATTTAAAAAAACATACATATTTAGTTTTAAATATTTATTATTAGATTTACTTAATTCATATAATATTCCTAAATATAAGCTTGTAATAAACAAATATACTTAATATTTTAAAGCCTGTTTTTTTTCGTTGGAGCCTTTCAGGGGTCATGGCACAGATATAAAGTGATAAGGATGGTTCAACGACCAGACGTAGCGTAATCCATAAATTAATAAATGCATTGTTTTAACTATTAATAAAGACACTTTTGCTTTTAACAAGGCTGAAGAGAATAGATTTTCAAATAAATTTTGCATCACATGCATTTGAAATTGGCAAAGTAGGTATTAATTTCATGTTCTTTTATTTTTTGTTCAGATTAAGTTACGACTGATAATTGTTTTAAAAGGTCAACTTAGAACGCATTGTAAAATTATTTAAATTGATTAACAAACAAACAGAAACAATAAACAATTTTTCACCATTTTATGAAGTCAGCAGTTTTCAGTAGGTATAATCTTGTCTAATTTAAATATTATTGGGTAATCTTGAAATATAAATGATAATGCGTTCTAAATATTTCATTCGATCATAACAGTCACTTTTATAAAGTCATAGTTTTTTTACAACAGCAAGGGTTTTGAAAATCTAACAATAGATGCGCAACAGTTACTTTTATTCTATTTAAGATTTAATCTTTTGATATATGTATTTTTAAAACTGTACATTATGGCAGTGTAATTAGATTTATTTGGATATTTTTGTAATCTTAACATTTATGAAAAGACAAAACGGTTCGAATAATAGTTTTGGGTATGGCAATATTCTAAGACAGTTGAAATAAGAATTCAAATAAAATTCTTCAACTGTATTTCTTTTAACAACTCTTCAATGTCTTGGATAATGTTCTGTAGCGTCAGTTATGCCTTTTGAACAATATAATGGCCTGTTGCAGCCTATACTGAACAGGTACACGATCTTTGATTGAATCATACTGAAACCAGCCAGATCCAAACTGGTGAACTTGAACCCTAGAACAGGACACTAGTCCTGTCAAACTGTCAACCTACGTCATCAACTTGTTGGCTTTCATAGGTTTTTGACTCTTTCTGCCTTGAACAGATATCAAAGGCCGGTTAGAAAAAAAAATATAAATCAGTCGAACAAAAAACAATGTATCTTATTTGCAGCAATTGTCTTCATTATTTTAATTGAGAGCTGTTCAGACCAGCGCTTCCATATCAACCGATTATTTAGGTTAAGCACTGATGCCAGGGGTTTATCAGAAGCCATGTTTTAAATCAGTCATAGTTTTAAACAGCACTCTCTCTATGTAGCGTGAGGGTGACGTCGGGCGGGGGCGGCTCCCAGCGCTCCCACGCGGCCGGCTTGCGGCGCCTGTCCGGCGCCGGCGCCGAGTCGCCCGACGCGTCCGAGTAGCCGCTGCTGCACGAGCGCAGGCTGCATGACGCGTGTACTTTGTGCTCTGGAATTATAAACATGGTTCTGTGGTTAGGAAGGACTAGGTTAACGAAATAAAAACTATAGTTTTCCGAGAAAGTATGGTGCGTTTGGTGAGAAAGTAGTGGGGCAAGACCACTTTGAAATCTGGAAAAGGAATATAAAATAGACTGTGATCCGAAATGGCATTTCATGGTCTCGATCTTCACATAATATACCTACGTGCGTCGGAGAGAACTTTTTTATTTAATTTTTTTCTTATCGCCACAACAACACTAACTATTAATTATTATTGATCAATTGAATCGAGAGGGGTTCATAGCTAAATAATAACAGCCGCGTGTGTTGATCTTCAAGGTTCAACGGTTACCGAGGTCGATCCGTCGATGAGTCACCATCCATTAAATACCGAGACTCCTCCGTGCCTCGGAAACCATGTTAAGCCGTGGGTCCCGGTTGTCATTTGTACGTCTTTGACAGTCGTTACGGGTCGTCAGAAGCAGTCTGACAACCAGTCTTACCAAGGAGTATCGTGTTACCAGTGACTGGGTTGTGGAGGTCCGATAGTCAGTCGCTCCATGTAAAATACTGGTATTCAGCTGCATCCGGTTAGACTGGAAGCCGACCTCAACATAGTTGGGTAAAGGCTAGACAGATGATGATCAATCGAATCAAGGAGCTATGCTACCAAAAAGGAAATAGATTTTTACCTACTAAAAGTAGGTAAAAATCTGTTTTCTACTATGAACAAGCATGCGAAAACCAAGGGAAATCCCCTGCAATCGGACAATTTTACCTTGAAATGTTATAAATTTAACCTACCTCCAATATTATCCAGATAGTTCCTGGCCACGTCATCCAGCTGCAACACCTGTATGACGGGCTGCGGCTTGGAGCGCGGTCTCTTCGCCAGTCGCACCAGCAGAACTGAGGATATGATGAACACAGCCACCAGTACCACGGCGCCTATTGATATGCCGACATCTTTTTCTAGGAAAACTGAAAATTACAGAGTTTGGAGTTTTTGTTGTATTTGAATTTTATAATCGACCGAGGAGGTTAAATAAAAATAAAACTTAATAAAACTAAAATGGGAAAAATAAAACTCGCCGAATTTAAAATTTTCCCATTTCTCTGTGATTACTGGGCTGATTTACGATAATTTTTTCATTCGTTTTTTTTTGTTAAAAGTTCTTTGCTAGTCATATTAGATAATAAAGTGCAAACAATGCCCTCTATTTTGGACACAGGAACAATGGATGAACCGTAACATTTGGAAACTTTCATTATATACCAGACGGATGTTGTCAGCGCCATCTATTGCTGCTAAATAGAAACATTGGTAACTTGAAATTGAATTTAGTTATCGCGCCACCCACTAGGTGTCACTAGTGAGGGGTGAAAATATTACGTTACGAAGCTTTTGTCTGTGATTCGGGATCTTTTATATTTCGTTTTAGTTGTTATGAAGCCCACTAGGTGTCATTAGTTATTTATGAGGGTTAACAAAATGATCATACTATTGTATGTTGAACTTTGTTTTTTTAGCTAGAACTATAAATAGGAATTGGCAAAAAATATGACTAAGTTTTATTTTTGTATCTTTATAACTTTGGGGAATTAGAATCATTCGTTTGTGAAACAACAAGGGTCTTGTATGTACTTACAATGCCACCACGGCGGATCAGCAGCGTGTAACAGCGTATCCGTCGGCCGCAGCAGCAGCGGCGTCGAGCACCCGTATCTATTACAAGCTCTAGCCCCCGCTTCGTCGCCGCGCCGCACGGCACCGAGGCCGGCGCGCACGGCTAACCTACCGGACACGCCAGCACTGGCGGCTCCCGGACCGGCAGCGGCTAATGCGCGGCCGCTACCGAACCCCATGCTCGCGCGACGTTCTAGGACTAATGTGGAGTTGCTCTCTGACATTCTCCAGACGGATACTTCGTAGTATGTTGCGTTTTCCACTGTAAAAGAGATTGAGTAACATGAGTTTTTAATGATCTACTAATTTGTATGTATAGGTAAAGCTGTTTTTGATGAGTTCACAAAAGGAAAGTCCTCACGTAGTAGTTTATTCCAGCATTTTAAGATTGTAACTGTAAACATTTTCTTTTCCCCTACAGTTGAAATCAAAGGTTTTGATAATTATTTTTTAATTATGATTATGAAATTTAAATTTTTTGGTCGGATGAAAGTGAACCGTAGGCACTGTATTTTACCTGGTATACACCTCATCTGGAACTCCCCAAACTCGTAAGCAATATCGCACTGTTGAGGCTTCGGTGGTCTCAGATGCTCAAAGGTGAACAACCTGTCACAGGGCTCTTCTTGCGACGCAACCCCATTGCTGGCCTCACAGCTAGCCTTCAAGGTCTCCGCTAAGGGACCTGTGATTTGATCCAGGGGTAATAGCGGGGACCCTGTTGTTAGGTGTTGAATTTCAAAGCCAGAAGCCTGTAGGTGCCAGAAGTAAGTGTCGGGAGCTGGTAACGCCTTCACGACACAGTGTATTGTCTCTTTGACGAGTCTGATGCCGTAGCCTGTGCATTCTGGTGGGTCTGGAAATTTGAAAAATTTGAAACGTTAATATCCTGTCAATGGTTCAGCTGACATTTCGTAGATTATTATTGCCTGACTTGAAGAATACTAAGTGACCTACTTATGGCTATTTTGTGTAGGTACTATCTTTTGTGTAGTCAACAAAGATTCACGAGTAGAGGTCAAACGATATCGACATTAGTACTCCACAAAAAAGGAAATTGATTTGATAAAAATTACCGAACCGAATCCTAACCCTAGTTTGGAGTCAGTTTAGTAACTTACATAAGTATTGCGGAGAGATAGCAACTGGAGAAAAATAAGTGAGTAGGAACTGCTGAAGAACTTACAAAAAACCGTAATGCTGATAGTGTCTGATCTGGTTTCCCCTATCGCGTTGGCAGCTGCACAGGCATATCGTCCAGCGTGCGCGCGAGTCGCTTCCTCCATAAGCAACTGGTGAGAGGAAGTCGCCTCGCCCCAGATACCGCCGGGCCTTATTTCTATATCCTATTAAATAAGCAAAATTTGTTAATTAATTTATAGGTCAAAACACCGAAATCGCGTACCGAGAACATGCATGTGTGTGCTTAGTTAATTTCAAATCTATGATTTCTTAATTTATTTCATCACTAGCTGCGCCCCGCGGTTTCACCCGCATAAGTCTCGATCCCGTGAGAATATCGGGATGGGATCAAAAGTATCCTATGTCCTAACCCAGATTATGGTTTACCCATGAGCCAAATTTCATCCATATCCATTCAGCCGTTTTAGCGTGAAAGCGTAACAAACAAATAAACAAACAGACACATTCACTTTCGCATTTATAATATTAGTTAGGTTATTATTACGAATGATTTAGGGTTATTTTACCGCCGATGACTATAAGCACTCTTTTTGTTTTCAAGGTAAAAGTGTAGCAAGGACTTACATTGAAATACCACATGAATTGCTCAACGGGTGGGTTTGCTCTGACATCACACTCTAACTGCAGTGAGTCTAACTCAACTACATCGTTCAGATTGCCGTCACCCAGCTTTATCACGTCCACCATTGGACTATCTGAAAATATAAAGCAGAGAAATATCTTACACACATTTGAAAATAGCCATTATTCAGAATGTTTATTAATGTAATCACTACTTAAATTGGTGCTCAGTACGCTCACACTGAGTAAAAAAATCTTAATTAAAATATCCAATTCAATTGTTTCGTAGAAAATAACCGAATTATTTTCGTAACAAAACAAATTTCCCACGAGGCAATGGCTAAAACTAATTTTCAAAAACGACTTATAAAATGAAACCTTTAATACAGTACTCCCAATTTACTAGATAAACTATTTAGATAACTTACATGTAATGGCAAGCGTAATGACATTAACCTTGGAGTCCCAGTTGGGTGCCAATACCGAGTGTGTAGTAACGCAGACTCGTGTTTTTGCGGGATATCATAATACATTTTAAGCAAAATTGAACTATGTAGTAACGTTGGAACTTGAAACCTACTTTTTTTTTTTTTTTTAGCAGGATGGGAAATCATCAAATGACTTCTCCCGCTCTGGGCAGAGCGAGAGGGTGTGTCAGACTTTTACTGACTAAAACCCACCCGTGTTCCTTCCGTTGCCTGTGTGCTGGGGCCGCGATATCCCTTTCGGACAAACCCGCAACCCCAGCAGGCATTGGTCTTTCGACCCCGTCGGTTGGTGCTCACATCTCTTTGAGGCGCGCGTGGAACACAACGCGCCGTCGACACCGGCCTGGTCCTTATCGGACGACGAGCTGCCCATTGCTCACCGTCCGCAGGCCCACGCCTACGGTGGCCGGAAGAACTTGAAACCTCAATTGAGTACTACAGTTTTGTTGTGGCTCATCTAACATTAAGGCAATTAGACAAAAGTTATCATCCCCGAAATCCCTGTTGGGCGCCATTACGAAATTTTCAGTATTTGATACTTACAGCATTTTCTATATTTATTTTAAGTGCATTCTTTCATAGCAATATATCCAAATGTAAAAAGTGTTTTACAAGTTGTAATGACAGCTTATACCATTGACCACTACCATTAACGCCATAAGGTACATTCCAAATAGATGGTATTGGCGATACTTTCACCAATGAGGGTCAAGCTGATGTACTTTTTAACACTACTTAGGTCTAGATACGATATTTTTGTAATGAATTATATCTAACATTAAAGTTAAAAACATCATCACTAGTGGCGCCCAAATGGAACATCTGTTGAGCGCCATTACACGTTTGATTATGTACAACGAAGGCATAATTTGGCCACACTTAGGTATAGTTAAGACATCGATATGATAACTCACAAATTATACCATCAGTTTTGGACCCTTCGTTGGGTGCCATTACGAGTTTGATTATAAAGGAAGGTTTTTTTTTTCGCATTCAGTGGTACCTACTTAGGTCTACATACGGTATCAGTGTTTTAACATTTAGGCTAAATAAAACATCATCCCTAATGGCGCCCAAATGGGACAACTGTTGGGCGCCATTGCGAGTTTGATTACAAGGAAGTTAAGTCTTATTTTCTTTACTTAGTTCCGATTATGACATCGGTATGATAACTTACATGTTACATTAAGCGTAATGACATCAGCTTTGGAGCCACGGTTGGGCGCCATTACTGGGTTGGTGGCGACACATGCTAGAGTGGCTCCATTCTCACCTACCGCGGGACTTAGCTCTAGATATGATATCGCTGTGAGGGACGAGTTGAACCAGGTCTGCAATAAATAGAAACACATAGTTAAGAACAAACAAGCAATAAAAGTGAATTGTTAAAAAAAAAACAACCACTTAAAATAAGTAGGTAATATTCTGAAATTACTCTGTACAGGAACTATTCGAACAAACAATTTCTTTAATAACGTGAAAGTGAATATGGGTAGAATAACATAATTTGACCGTCGATTATTAAGCCATTTCTTATTATTACTTATATTGTTTGCATTAGGTAGGTATAGGAAAATTCCTCGAACTCCATATAAAATTAAATTACATGTTTACTTGACAACACATTACATAAATGATATTTTGCTCAGGGAATCTAGCGGGATTAGTTTTATTATTAAAAAGAAGATTGGATTACTCGATATGGGTTGAATCATAAGAATAAATAATATAACTATTCTATAGGTTAACTGTGCACATTCATAGTTTCTTTAAATTCCGCAAACTAAATATAAAATACTAACTTATGCCCGCGACTTCATCCGCGTGAAATATGTTCTATGACACTCGGCAATGCTGTAGCTTCCCATTCAGCATTGGATCACTAGTTTTGAAAATAATTAAAGTAAAGAAAAATAATTGATGCGTAGCATGAAAGTCATATTCCCGTCCACTTGTATTTAATAACTTTTCTGCATTAATTAAAACAAAATACTGCTACAACTTGGTTACGAGTTCAAAAAACATTTCAGATCCTGTGGCAGACTACCCGCGTAATAACAATATTTGCTCACACAACAGCTACCCTCGTCTCCAAACGCCCTTTATGTGGTTCGGCTATGTACATGACACAAATCATAATTTTGTCAAACGAGCACCTTCATAGTAGCAAGCTCAACGTTCTCGATGATTGACGCGCGATAATTACCTGGATCCCTCGTTAGTTAATTGATTTCCTCTGCGTTCGCTTCCGGGGTTGCAACTTTTTGTAAGTCATAATGGACGGATCGTGAGTTGCTTCATTAAGATTAGGTTGCTGTTTTTATGAAAGGTGTGTGATTTGGAGTACTATGACAATCATAAAAGAAAAGATTGACACAAAATTAAATTTTTATCCTAGTACACATTTTAACCGAATTACCGCAGAAAGAAAGATAATTATGTCCTATCTTCTTATTGATCGTGTTCCAAAAATGTAATTTTAACTTAGAAATGATTACCTTTATGTGCTATGGCGAATAGGTACAACACACTAGATTCCTATCATGTTATTTGGGGAGTAGGCCTTTGGGAGTCAAAATGTTATGGTTTAGAAGAGTAACAGGGTCATATTAAATTAGCTGTATAGCGAAACTAATTTAGTATGCCCCTGTTTTTTATTTTATTTTATAAATTACATTTTCCTTACATTTAAACAAAGCACACAATTAGACCTCTGGGGTTTATCTTAGCATGCCATGGCCTTAGATTTGATCAACAGTTATGTTATAATCGAGTTGATGCAATGTTCCTTCAGCTTACGCTTTATGTTCTTACTAGTCATTGAGTCTCTAATGTCTACATGTATTTGGTTTAGTAAAATTGGTATTGTGAAAGAAGCGGTACGCCTGCCATAAAAGTTAGTTTTGCGTGGCACATGAAATGATTTAAATTTGGCTTGTCGTGTATTCACGTCATATTTAACTGGAATTTGGATATGACTGTTATCAAAATGTTCTATGAGGAACAAATACTCAGCACGCGCTAGAACAGGTAATACCTTGCAATGTTTAAATAACCCGGTGTCTTGGTATTTATTTTTTACATATTTTGGTACTACAAGTTTCAGCAAACGTGTTTGCAAATTATGTATTTGTTTGTTACTCTTCTAAATTATAAAATTTTGTCTAGTGTGTCTAAGTAAACATGTTGATTTTTTTTGGGGTCGACGAACGCATGTAGTTTTGCTACTTGAACCATGAGTTGGTATAAAAAAAAACTGAAATTTAAACTGAATTTCAACTACACTGCGGTTGAAGACACCAAAAAAAATCATCGTTTTTTTTTTTTTTCTTTATCATGTTAAGGTATCGATATCCATCACGTCTGCGGAGTTTAGCTAGGTAATATAATTTGACCCCTGTATACCGACGACGAAAACATTACACAGTTGCCAACATTCCGCCAAGAAAAGTACATAAAGTTATTAATAATTTTATAACGTAGTTATTGAAACCAAAAATATTATTTTGCTCGTGGTATAATTAAAAAATAATAAATTCTTAAGTTTTGTTTTTCCAAGTTTGTTTCTGAGAAAATACCGTCTGATGATAACTTGATTTCAAAATTTGTGGCGTCAATTTAGCCAACCCAACCTTACAATTTTGCTGCGACCCAACTGATATTCTCACCGCTCTGCTAAAGACAAATGAATGTGGGGTGCTCCGATGAGTTGATTTGTAAAGCTAGTTCCACACGCTTGGCACTTGCTGCAAACTATAAACGCACACGTATGGATGCATCACAAGCGCTTGGCGTAAGCTTTCTTTGATTTGTATAAAAACCGATCCTCGATCAGATCGGCATGAAATACTGCTTGCCAACACACCACAAACCAAGTAAAACGTCATCCACACTTTTAAATTGGAATGGTTTGTCAAGATTCGGTAAGCGTGTGGAACTGGAATAACGGAATCTGGCCAATTCACCCAGTCCAGTAGGAAAATATTTTGAAAACGGGTGCATCGTCAGGGTCACACATCTTCCGTGTGTTGTGGTTTGTTGCTAATGGCCATAGATAATATCTGGATTGGACTTTTACCAGGAACTGTGCACTTGTGCAGGATAAATAAATGTTAATGTAGCCTGCTGGCCACAACAACGGGAAACGCCGTTGATTATCGCGATGATGACAGTTAACCGTAGGTGTATGTGTAACTATAACTTATCGCGAGAATTTGACAACGGCATTCACACTGGCGTTTGACATTATGCGTTAACTCGGGTGGCAGCAAATGAGCATTGACGTTGACCGTTCAAGTGTGGCCACTCAATTTATCGATATAATTATCGGAATAATTACCGCGTTGTTTATGGTGATGATGGGAATGGACATTGACCGTGTAAGTGTGGCCTCAGCATATTATTCGAACCCAACGTGACGAGGTGAAGGCGATCATTTCTCCACCGCGACCGAACTCGGTGGTTCAGTATGTTATGCTGGGGTTGTAAGTATGTTACATTATCGCGATAACGCGAAACATACTTCGACGTGGACCGGTGTGCGAGAGAGAGCGTGTGAAGTTTGATTCGCCTTGTCGCGACGATGGGGCCCCAGCATTACGATAGACAAAACAAAAGCCAGGCGAACGGCGGCGGCGCCGCCGGTACGACGGCAGTGTGTGGACTAGATCAAACGTGTTTTGTATTGCCAGCACATCGGCGGCGCGCCGCCGATGTGCGCCGATGTGCACATCGGCGGCCCGTCGCAATCTCGGGCCGAACTACTCGAAACTTCGTTGGCCGGGATGATGGCGCTCGGGTGACGGATATGCGGTGGAAACGCGGCCTGTATGTATGTATTGCTACTTCGGCGCCTTCATTTCATTCTTGGCGTCACCGAGAATGAAATGAAGGCGCCGAAGTCTCTCCCGGTGACTCTTCAGCTCTTCAACTCTTCAGCCCTAAACCAAACCTTAGACGTATCAACGAATTGACTTTATTTGTAACCGTCTTCTTAAAAAGGAGGTTGTCAATTCGACACGTATTTATGTAGGTTATGTTATTGGAACTGCAATATATTCACATATAATAATCGAATAGGGCTTCCAAACTAATATACAAAATTTAAAAGGTATAAACATATTATGTCATACATACAAATATATTTATGTATGTATCTATGTTTGTCCACGCATTTCTCCGAAAATATTAAGGGGTCGTACGTAGATCACATGAGGCTTGAAAGGGGGGGATTTTTTCCGAAGCCCCTGACTTCGTAAAAAATCACGAAATATCACAAGGGAGAGAGTATATACGTAGTGAGATATCACGTTAATACATATTTTGTTTCGTATTAGTGCATTTCTAAACCGAAAAGCGCCAGCGAGTCACCTGCGAGTCCCGCGACTAAAGTCGTTGCGTGTGTATATAGCATTAAGTGACAGACTGATTGTCGAGAATATCACGCCGAAAAATATTACTTTTGTGCGCGCTGCTTCGTATCCGGCGCGGGTAATTTAAATTACACACCCACATATTTTATCGAAAGTACGCTAATCTGTGAAAGTACGATTGAAAGAAAAAATACCTTTTCCAACTTGAACTTTGTTCTAGGTTTAGTCAGCCCCTAGTTTCTTTTATTTGTTGAGTAAAAGAAAGAATTGTGAACCGAGAGGAGAGAAACATTATGACTGATAATAAACAGACCTACAATAAAATTTATGGCTCTTAGAACATTATTTCTTTATGATAATTAGGTAATTTCCCTAAACTGTAGAGCACAATAGCAAATCGGTCTAAACTTCCGAAAGAGGGGTGCATTCATTTAATCAGCTATATAAAAATTCAATGCCGACCTTTGCAAATGGCAGCTTTTAACTGCACTCTGTTCTTTGCAAGCCCAGAAATAGCACTTTGCTTGTAGGAAATGGGTATAGGGGGTTTCTTTCTATGGCAAGATAAACACATCTGTTGCGCAGGTGTGAGCCAACACGCCAACACAGGGGTAACTAAGGCAGGTGCCGAAGAACGGCCGCCCATAATTGTTTAGGAGGACTGTTAGTTAGTTAGTTTGACTGTTAGTTTTTTTAATGAGATAAAAAAGATCGTAAGATCGTATCATCTATGTTCTTTTTTACGTTTGTAGTTTTCTGCATTCTTACATCACACCGAACGATTTCTCGGTGATAATTTTTGTTTGGTTTTCCAATAAAAGACTGACAAAAAAAATCATAACAGTTATGTACACAATTCTTTCACAAAAACATGACCCTATTTTTGTATGATCTACAGTTTTCCTTGGCTTATTGAATCATTGGAACAGTGATCTCGGGGCGTGACAGACTAACCCAGGGGTTTTACGCGTTCAATGTTTATGAGTAAGCTTTTAGCTTGAAACCGCAATTTCTATTAAAAATGTATATTTGTAAATAATTTATTGTAGCTTCGGCCAATTCAGATTATATTATTTTCCTCATGATATAGTCAAGTTGTCCTAAATTAGGCTCCACTGTACATTAACACCCGCGCATGCGAAGCTTCAATTATTTTTTGGGTATAGTTGCTTCATGTAAAATGCTTTCGCAAAAAAATCCACAAGTTTAAAAAAGTTCAACCTTTCACGTAATAAATTTGACATTTTACCACAGATATTGTACGAATTTCACTACTACGTTGTTCCGTTTTACGTTCAGACAAAGTGACAGCGAATTTAAATGGTTTCTAGGTATAAATATTGTTAGTTTTTAACTTTAATTCATTTTACTATAACTGCTACCGCAATGCACTTAAATATGAATCAAATAATATAGGTAATTGATGAAATAAAAAAAGAATAAACTTTTATTTGTACTCCGTGTGTCGGTCGGTTCCGAACATTCGTATGTGTCATTTCAGAGTAGACCTCCTGTATACAACGTGTAAAAAAGACCCTGTCCGATCCGAAAGGCACATAGGTACTTCAATAACATTACCCAAAACAAATAAAAAATCTTATAATTATTAAAAATAAAAAAATAAAAAATTTCGTTTTTCGTACCAAAAATATCTCAATGCCATTAAAAATTAGCAAACTATACCCGCTAAACGACAGCCGCCCGCGCCCCATGTATTATCCGGGTAAAATCCCCCTTTGAAAAATGCGTTTTCCTGAAAATTACCACATAAATATACTCTCAGTACGATACGAGTACTTAACAACACCGTCACGGATCTGACAAGGTTCTTTTCACATTGTATAGGTATATGAGGGTGTAACATTTTGTTAAGTTCCTCATCCTCTATAGACACGGGAGGATCCGACCAGACAGGAGTTTTGTCTGGCGGGCTACTGCCCGTCGGTTGATGTTGGGATGTTGTACTTATATATAAAATGCTAGTAGCGACGATAACTTTCATTGCGCGATGCGTGTGGCTTCAGTTTCTTGATGCGTAGTTCGCACTATAGATGCCTACTTAAAGATGTTATTTACCTGGTTGCTATGATGCGTGAGGTGCTTGTGGTCGAGCCACCACGACAGCTCAGGTTGCGGGTACGAGCCACGCGCCGTGCACTGTGCTAGCGCAACGCCGCCAGCGCGCAAGGCGTCGCCTACCGTGCCGCGCACCCAATGGATCGACACGTTGTATGCAGGCACTGTTGGCAATACCAAATATTTTGTCAGGGTCTATATGATGGATGAATTCTCTGGCTCCTGCACGTTTTCATACCACTGAAACATCATCATTATCTTGCCCTTATTCCAATTTATTTGTGGTCGGCGCCGGCGCAACATTTCTTCTTCCATACTTCTCTATTAGTCGGCATCTCAGTAGTCACCTCCTTTCTATCATCTTCACAGTCCATCCATCGTTTCTTTGGTCTTCCCCTACTCTTAAACTACTACTAACCCTACTATAAACAAAAAATATTTGCCCTAACTTTATTTTTAGTGACTGGGCAACTAGAGGTATTAGGATAAGTAGGGAAAGACTGTTCGAGCTGTATGGCCTTAAGCCTTACATTAACACTGAAACTTTCAACAAGTATGTTGCTACATATTCCAAAAAAATTAGATTTACCTGCAAGATAGCTAAAGCTCTGTATATTAGCAACGAGATCAAATCAGCAGAAAATAAAATAAAAACATTTTGGAAAGTTATAAATAATGAAACTAATAGGAAAAAAATACGAAACATTGAGTTCACATTGGAGACTTCACGTGGTGTCATAAGCTCGAATTTAGAAGTAGCTCAAGAATTTGTAAATTTATTTACTAATATACCATATAAAACGACGGAAGCTTTAAATTCCTCACCCGATGTCTCAATAGATTTATTAAAAGCGAATGTTCCAGGCTGCCCGGTTGAATTTCAATTTAAACATATACCCTATGATAGTTTTAAAAGCTTTTCGGCAAATTAAAATCAAATTGACCGAAGATCTATGGGGATAATCTATCAAAGTTTGTACATTCATAATCGAGACTATAGCACCATACTTAGCTTTAATATTTAATTTGTGCGTGGATCAAGGAGTCTTCCCTGATTTAATGAAATATAGTAAGGTTATACCCCTTTTTAAATCTCGGGACAGTAAAGAGACCAACAATTATAGACCAGTATCCGTGCTGCCGGTATTCAGCAAGGTGTTTGAAAAGGTAATGCTCAATCAAATGCTTAATCATTTTAACACCAACCAAATCTTACACGATCAGCAATATGGGTTCACCAAAGGACGTTGTACGACTGACGCCGGTGTAACCTTATTAAAACACATATTTACAGCGTGGGAGGGGGCCCAAGACGCCATGTGAATTTTTTGTGACCTCTCAAAAGCATTTGACTGCGTAAATCATGAAACCTTACTCTTGAAACTTGAGCATTACGGACTAGGTAAGCTTGCACTCAGTTTGGTAAAATCTTATTTAAATGATAGACAACAGCAAGTTCAAATTAATGGGGTCAATTCACTCGGTCTAAAAGTAAAAATGGGTGTACCACAAGGGTCTATATTGGGTCCTTTCCTCTTTTTAGTATATGCAAATGACCTAGGTACCCCAGCTATTAAAAATCAACCACAAATGGTGTTATTTGCTGACGATACTTCTCTAATTTTTAAGATAAATAGACGTGCATCAAATCTTAACGACGTAAATAACGCCCTACTGCAGGTCCAGAATTGGTTTACTGCTAATAATTTAGTATTAAATGGGAAAAAAACTAAATGCATTAGATTTGCTTTACCTAATGTTAAAAGTAGTGATTGTGACATAGTATTGAATGGGGAGAAATTGGAATTCATCGATAAAACTGTTTTCTTGGGGATCACGCTCGACTCAAAGCTGCAATAGGGTCCTCATTTAACATCTCTTGCAGGACGGCTAAGTTCAGCAGCATATGCTGTGAGAAAAATCCGTCAATTTACTGATGTAGATACCGCGACGCTAGTCTACTTCAGTTATTTTGATAGTATCATGTCTTACGGTATTTTACTATGGAGACGGGCTGCAGATATCGACTCTATTTTTATTCTGCAGAAAAGAGTCATCAGAGCAATATATGGCCTCCACAGACGCGATTCTCTAAGGGAACTGTTTAAAGATATTAACATCATGACGGTACCTTGTCAATATATCTATGTAAACATCATGTACGTTAGGAAAAATCTGTCTTTTCAGTAAAAGAGGTGATAGACACAATTATAGGACTAGAATAGGGACCAATTAATTCAACCGGGTTTCAGACTGGCTAAAGTAGACTCATCCTTCATGGGGTACTGTTTGAAATGTTACAATAAAATACCTCCTCACATACTCATATTGAATGAAACGAAGTTTAAATCTTGTATAAAACGCACACTATGCTGCCTTGCATATTATAAGTTGGGGGATTACATCGACGACAAAAATGCTTGGCTCAACGCTGGTCCAGCTCCACAAGGGCGCATAAACTAATTGATTAGCATTCAAAATATTGTTGGAGCTGCTGAAGATTGTAAAACTATCTTTAGATTGTATAAATTCAATCTCTTAGTATTATATAATTGCATAGCACATGTGTGAGCACTATGTACCTGTGTTGGATCATTAAGTTCCCTTCAAAATGGTTG
The DNA here is from genome assembly GCA_947364205.1 of Agrochola lota. Taxonomy (NCBI): domain Eukaryota; kingdom Metazoa; phylum Arthropoda; class Insecta; order Lepidoptera; family Noctuidae; genus Agrochola; species Agrochola lota. Next base: position 7,915,636 of record OX376235.1, on the reverse strand, counting down.
AGCTAAATGGTGCTGATGCATGCGTCATGTTCGTGAACGGGCACCGTCAGTGGGGACTGGTCATCTCTTAGCTGCCACGGCTTATTTGTTTTTTTTTTTTTTTATATTGTTTTTGTTTTTTTTTTTATTACGGACGCTTTTAACGTGCACGTCTTTTTACATTGTTCTCACATGTATAATAACAACATGGATGATGTAACCAATATTTTGTAAAAATATCCTGATTTAAAAGAGTGTCCGTGGAGTTTCTTGCCCGTTCTTCTCCATAGGAACCTACTACGCGTTGGAATGGGCTTCATATTTCTGACTGACCGACCCCTTGAGAATTCAAAAGTACCTGTAATTGGTTTATTTTAAATAAATGCTTTGAGTTTGAGTTTGAGGTTGAGTTCTTAAAGCAATCCACATTTTAATCCCAGTAAAAAATATAAGGATTACTTTGTGGAGCTTTAAATTTTTTTCAAATAAATAATCACACTTAGAGGTGGATTTGAGGTTATTATAAACAGTAGACGGATGTAGATATTACTCAACTGCCCAAATCACAGAGAATTTCGCAGGTATTAAGAAAGAGTTACCTACAGCTAGGTTTTTTTAATGACAAATTACATAACATACATACATAATAAGCCTTTAATGTTCCCACTACTGGAGGACAGGCCTCTTCTATGTGAAAGGGAGTGGGCCATAATCCACCACGTAGACCCAGTGTGGGTTGGTGGATGTCACATCATGTCTTCGATTTTTTTTGGTTCTAAGACATGCCGGTTTCTTCACGATGTTTTCGTTCAAAATTTTTAGAGCAGTGGTGTGGAAATTAAATATAAAAAGTAAAGTGCCTGCCTGGATTTGAACTCACGACCTACAGCTCGTAAGTCATTGCCAATATCTGGACAACAATCTAAACACCTGGCTAACTGAGAAAGAAAAACAAATGAATTATTTCAAAATGTTAAACTTACAATACAACTCAATCTCCAAGCTGGCTATTATAGGCGGAGCGAGGTGTGTATTAGAAGCTCTGCAGGACAGTGCTGCAGCATTGTCCCTCGTCAAGGGAAGGTACAGCTCGTTCTCCCGTACTGCTGGGATTTCGCTGTCCCCATCCGAAGCATCCACCAGGGTGTCGCCGGAGTACCAGCTAATGCGGGGTGGAGGGCGACCTGCAGAAAGAAAAGAAAGCAAAACATTTATGAAAATAGAGAAATGCTATAAAAGCATAATGTGATGCGCCAAAAAAGTCGAAGAAAGAAACGGTATAGTACTTTAGGTGATAGAAGTCACAGATTCAGTTAACCACAGGTTTCTGAAAACTGAATCAATTCAAATCTGCAATCCGACATGTTTTCCTGAAGAAGTCAATAATTTGTTTATCGCACCAAGAGTTTCAATGCAGTGGTTTATCTGGAAAATATAACCTAAAGATTACACACTAACATACACACGGCCCGCCAGGCCCCAATCAGAATACGTGTTTCTGAAATTTATAGAATTCCTGTACAAATACAAACAAACATCCAACTAACAAACTATCTCCTACCAACTCATACAAACATTTATTCAGGGCAAACGCCACGAAAACGAGGGTAGTCGGCAAAAATTAAGCGATAACCGGCCAGCGTTCGTCCAACAGTTGGAGATGTTGGAATGTCGGTAGTGGCGAAGTTCGGAGGTCGACATACCCTCTAAATTATAGAGATGGACCAGACCCTACGTAAAGTTATTTATTCGGAGGAACAGTAACGAGGAATGTTGGTAATGAACACACGTTTGATATGTGGGCATTTCAAGGACTAGTATGACTGTACTGTTTAAGGGCGAACGTGAGGCGGCGATAGGGAAGTTTGGACAGCATTAAATATTGATGTTATTGCCAGAAGAAAAAAATACAATTAATAATAATGTATGTGTGAATGAAAATAACTTTAACAACTTCAGCAACATTGGAAATAATTTAAGAAAGGACAGATTTATGTAATAAGTACGACCCGTCAACAGGAGACAAGGACTGCCGCATGATGGGAAATCATCAAATGACTTCTCCCGCTCTGGGCAGAGCGAGAGGGTGTGTCAGACTTTTACTGACTAAAACCCACCCGTGTTCCTTCCGTTGCCTGTGTGCCAGGGTCGCGATATCCCTTTCGGACAAACCCGCAACCCCAGCAGGTCGATCCCGACCTTCCAAGTACAAAGTGTGCGCGCAGACTGAGTGCGAGCAGACTGAGTGCAAGTTAGTCGTACGTATACGTACGTATAGTTCCGACGTCCGAATCCAATCCAAACTTGTTGGAATTTTTCGTGCGTTCAATGCGATATCACCGGAACAGTACCTAGTTGACGGAGAAAAACTGTGCAAATTCATTGTGGGCACCCATTTTGTGAGACCACGATCATACGTTTACGTACGATACGAATTCGTGTCCAAAGTGCGCACGGCCTAATTGCTAACACACTATCAATCACAATCTGAATAATTTTGCAGGATATTGCTAATCCATTGCTTCATATGTTCGAAAAATTAGTCAGCTCAACAACGTAAATAACGCAATGAATGTTGTTGAACTGTCAAAATGAAAGCCATTATGTAAGCTTGTTACGCAATGACCCCGCAGTATCGTCCAATGAAAGACTTATTTGACATAAAGAGGCTTTTTTGGTTCGGAAAAGCAACAAACACCACTATAGCTAGATATATCTCTGTCATGGATTACGTTCTTTAAATCAACCAACTTATTTGCTGAAAAAGGAATTCCCAATCTGCAAAAACTAACTCGGGAATCGAGCTGTAATGACAGTTTTAAAAGAAATAGTTGCGAACAAGTTAAATGAAATAAAACGTTAGTGAAATAGTTGTATTTAATTGATCTTTTGCCGTTGTTCGCTGGAACGTCGAGGTTGTTAAGGTTCTGTACCTAAAGGATGCCCTTTTACTAAGGCTCCGCTGTCCGGCCGTCCGGCCCTCCGTTCGTCTGTCACAGGGCTGTATCGTGTGAACCGTAATAGGTAGACATTTGAAATTGTCAGATTTCTTTTAGAGTGTGTGCTACTGTGGCCGCTATTACAACAAATAATAAAAATATCCTATACTATTAAACGAGCAATATTTGTATAAATATATAAGGTCTCATATCTGGGAAAATTCCTTTTCTCCGTATTTTCACCCGAGCAGTCAAAGTCAAAGTCAAATCATTTATTTCAAATAGGCCCTTGCAGGGCACTTTTGAACGTCAACAATTACAAAAAAATAAAAATTATTCTAGTCGCCCCTTCCAAAAGGTAGTTTTCGTATGGAGAAGAATGGGCAAGAAACTCCACCGTTACTCTTTTAAAATGTTTTACAATATTTTGTATATGTAGGTACATTAGTTATATAATTATATGTGAAGACGATGCATCTAAAAATAAAAAAATAAATTACTATACCACAATATAGGTAAAAATAATTTTTTAAAGAGAACAACGACAGATAAATTAATTACTTATGTGATAGATACATGGTTCTCACAGAGCTCGGTCACTAAACATTTTGAACAAGATGGCTACCTTAGAATCGTATTTAAATGTATTATCTATGCTGAGAATAATGACATGGCAAAATGGAATAAGTATGAACTTTCTTATACTATTAAAAGAGCGTTCTCTATTTTCGCTAGAGCAGAGCTCGGTCGCCCAGGTACTGTAGTGTTAAATGTGTTGTACCGTGGTACGGAACCCGCCAAGTGCGAGTTCTACTCACACTTGGCTTCTTTTTTAAAGAAAAAGTACTAAAGCACATTACAGTATCAGGGACATTGCTTCGTAAAAAAAAATCTGTTAATTAAGAATCGGATGTCGTTATTTGCAATTAATTAAAAGTATACTTGCTACTGTAATTAATGGGATTAACGCTAATTTCGTGTAACTACTACACGACATTAGCGACAGATATGTACGTCTTTTCCTGCTAGCAAGTATTTTAATACGGTTAAGTACGTATTAAAAAAAAATGCTTTTAATTATTTATTTATATACTTTATTATTGCGTACCAGAAATTTGATAGCAGATAATATATTTAACTCTACAAAACATACATATGTCACAGTAAGATGGTTCAAGTCGTGATATAGTTATATCTCTAGGGATATAGCTAAATACCGTAATATAGGTATATGAAAACGGTTCATAACTGTCAGAGTGCCCTAATTTTGTTACTGCAACCAATTTCGACGCAGTTGGTCACAGTTCTAACCTAACCTAACCTATTTGGCCGGATGATACAAGCACGATCTATTAATATAACTATTAGGGCAATAGTTATATTACTAGATCGTGCTCGTATCATATGTGTATTACTAGTATGAACCGCTTTCATATAACTATATTACGATATATACCTAGCTATATCGCTAGATATCCCTAGGGATATAACTATATCACGGCTTCAACCTTCATACTGCGACACATGCGTTTTTTATGGGTAAGTAGAAGCTACAGGCAGACTACAGACTTACTGAGGATTCTTGTACTCTTTTTGATTAGTTCACTTTTATGCAGCAGGTCGTACAGTCATGGGCACAAATAAATACCTTACACTTACGCAAAAATCAAAAGCGATGTTCTCGTGAAATAACGAATATAAGCAGTACCTTTGTACTCAAATTATAATTATGTCGTGTCTCTATGTATTTTACTGTGTGTACATAAATAATAAAATAAATAAATAAATATTAACCCTAACGAATATTCTTATAAAAAGAACCAGGTTCTTATTAGTGCTTATCCTAAAAGTTGAGAGCGTCGCAAATAGCTCTCAAATAATTAAGTACCTGTTCTGATTAATTTGGCAATATGAAATGTGGGTAACTAGTGAACTAAAGTATTGATTTTGAAATGCAATAATTAATATCGTTACACTGAATATTTAGTTTTAGATGTAAAAAACTTACCAAATGCCTTTTTTCCACCTAAAACGGTTACAGCATCACATTTAGTGTCATAATAAAATTGCAATTTATTATTAATATTCTAGTTAGACAGTTAGCCACATTTCATATTTCCGAACAGTAATATTGCCAAATTAATCAAAATTTGACATCTATTTGCGACGTTGCCCACTTTCAGAATAAAATCTCTTAATAAATAATTATAATCTAGCATATAAGATTATTATGCAATTTTAATCTTACCTTATTACTGTTTTATTATTATTTTAAAACTTAACTAGAATAGTGTTGATTATACTTTACACAGGTTCGTTCCACTTTCTTAGAGTCTGATATAATATGAGATAATGAGATAAGAAATATGAGATTAGAATGCGGACATTCTTACCCCTCAGATATTTCTACAGTTCTACTAATATTTATCTAATTTACTCCTGCTACTTATAATGTGGGCTAATTAGTTGATAGACGTGCTCATAAATCCTTGATTATCAATTACTGAATTCACTTTACTTAGCTTGACATTCGGTGCCGTATAATTATAATATTAATAAGGAAGAGAACGATGTATTATTGAAATTAAATTACCTCGTGTACTAAGCTAATCAAGGATATATTCTGCTTATGTTTGCTCATGAAATTAGTTGACACGAGAGATTCCAACCTGTATGATGTCGGTTCTGCGTACTCTAAATCCTGCATGTTGGAGGAATACATAGACACTACTGACAGTACAACACTAGTAGCTAAAGCACCTGTCCACCCCTGAGCCAGCTTTCACGAGGAAGCGACAAGTCAACAGCAACGGCTATCAACGACAAGTGGGTAAGTAAAAAAGATACTATTTATTTATTTACTAGCTGCGCCTCGCGGTTTCACCCGTATAAGTCTCGATCCCTTGAGAATATCGGGATAAAAGGTATCCCATATCCTTCTTCAGGGGGTTGTCTACCCATGTGCCAATTTTCATCCAGATCCGTTCAGCCATTTTAGCGTGAAAGCGTGACAAACAAACAAATTGGCTTTCGGATTTATAATATTAATATATTTTATTTAAATTATAAATATTATATATTTAATTGAAATTATAAATATTATATATTTAATTGAAATTATAAATATGATATATATAGTTAGGATTAGGATTAGGATTTATCCTCCCACTAGAACGCCATACAGCAATTACATCAAACGGAGCAAAAATATACTTCATGTGCTGCTTTCCATTCATCCTGTGCTCGATTGAGAGATTCCAATCGATATGCTATGAAGAATAAGTTCACGGCGTGAAAGAATAACAGAAACCTGTCCAAACTTTGCTACTTATTAAGTAAGTATTAATTAATAGAACATCACCTCACTTCGACCTACACTTCCAATACTAGCACTGTATAAGCCCACACTTTGATTGGTTTCCGCCTTGTCTCAGGGGTATTTGCCGACGTTGCAGGGATACGGACGAAGTAAACAAGCAGTAGGAAACAATGTATCTTATCGGACTATTTATTTGCCTAGATGGTGTAGTATAGATCTTCTACTGAGACTATTGTGTTAGTTAGATAAATGAGTCTTTTATCTATTCAAGATTCAGCTCTCGAAAGACCAAATTCTACTGCTGCGGCCGCATCTGCGACTGTCTTGACGAAGCTTCGCACAGTGATACGTACGATACATGCAGATGTGACCAACCATTATCGGTTATCGTCGCGATAGTTCGGGCTGCGTAGCACTTATCACCCGGGTGGCGGTACATAATTATTGTGTGTTATTGTGTATTGTTTATTACTGTTAATTGGACATCATAACGACTAGACATGTATTGTTTTTATTCCTGAAATGTTTTGTATCGTGTTAGTCAAAACTTATGCCGTCTTATTCCAAAACACGGTCTAAATTTGGTACTGGGATTAGTACTAGCTTTAGTACCATGACTAAATAAAACGTTATTATAAAATGAAGTTTATCACTAGTTCCAGAACTATTTATGGTACTAAAGTTAGTCCGCCGAGTCCCCTAGTTTATCTTTGGTACTAATTTATTTGACGTTTGCGTTGATTATTGTTGTTTGTCAATTTATATAAAAATCGTTAAAAAATTATATTAATATGATTGACTTGATGGATTAGGTAGATTCGGATATGCTGGAAACGTCTCGGAGATCTTACAGACATCGACATCGTGTGAATCCTTTTGAATTGAGTGACGAAGATTTTAGAATAACTATAGGTTCACAAAACGTTTTGGAGAAAAATTTGTGGATGTTTTACGTGAGGATTTATCCCACGACCCTCGAGGATGCCCATTGAATCCTGAAGTGCAAGTGGTTTGCGCATTACGCAACTGGGCTCGCCATTAAGTATGTACGTACATAGCCTTAGTCAATGCTAACCTATTATTAGACAAAATCCAAATAATGTAATAATATTTTTTTTTTTATTCGTAGATTCAAGACGATACAGCTGATTTACATGGTGTGTCTCAACCAGTTGTCAGCAAAACATGTAAAAAGGTAGCAGATGTCCTGAAGATTTATAAAAATGCCTATTACTCTAAATAAACAGGAGGAAAGCATAAGGAAGTTCCCTAGTATTGCTAATTTTCCTACAGTAATTGGACCAATAGAATGAACTCATATAAGAGTAAAGAAAGTAAATGCTGATGGGGGTCAGTTATATATTAATAGAAATGGATTTTCTTCATTAAATGTTATACAAACTATAAAAGAAATTTGTTTTTTGTCTGTACCGTACCTCTGTTTTGTAACAGCGTGCAGCGTCGCGATCCAAGAACGGTAGTTTGAACGCCCGTTCGGTACGGTACGGTGGTACGGCGTCTCACCGTACCGTAGGTACCGACCCGCGCCCGATACGCACCCGCTTTGTGTGTGTATTGAGGTTTACAGTTAGGTATATTAAGAACAATGAATACAAATAAGAAGTGTATTTATTTATTAATATGTAAAGGACGTAACAGAAACATGCGTTTAAAATTACGCGCGCTGCCGCCGTGTGGAAGTCGCTGCACTTCACACTAGAGGTTATCTAGCAAGCTCACGAGCACGCAGCGTCCGTCGCCAAATCTCTGGATGTTTTTTGATAGATATTTCAGGTTCGATTAGTGGAATTGATAATATTCAGGAATTATCATTAATAAAATATGTCCTTTCGAGTCGTTTTTCACAAGAGAAACGTCACTCAGGTTGATTCAGTCAACTTGACAGCTTTTTGACCAGTAACGTTTCGTTCACAAAAGAAACCTCAGGACTAGAAATAGGGACCAATTGATTCAACCGGGTTTCAGACTGGCTAAAGTAGACTCATCCTTCATGGGGTACTGTTTGAAATGTTACAATAAAATACCTCCCCACATACTCCAATTGAATGAAACGAAATTTAAATCTTGTATAAAACGCACACTATGCTGCCAAGCATATTATAAGTTGGGGGATTACATCGACGACAAAAATGCTTGGCTCAGCGCTGGTCCAGCTCCACAAGGGCGCATAAACTAATTGATTAGCATTCAAAATATTGTTGCAGCTGCTGAAGATTGTAAAACTATCTTTAGATTGTATAAATTCAATCTCTTAGTATTATATAATTGCATAGCACATGTGTGACCACTATGTCCCTACTTTACAGTTACCATTTACTGGGTACGTCTTTCATTGACTTGAGTTTGCCCTGGCGGTTGTGAGTATGTCATGCTCACTCAAATGTCTCGCTGGTGGTGGCGTGTGTGTTGGATCGTTAAGTTCCCTTCAAAATGGTTGAGCTAAATGGTGCTGATGCATGCGTCATGTTCGTGAACGGGCGCCGTCAGTGGGGACTGGTCATCTCTTAGCTGCCACGGCTTATTTGAATTTATTTTAATTTTTTAAATGTTTTTGATTTTATTTTTATTACTGACGCTTTTAACGTGCACGTCTTTTTACATTGTTCTCACATGTATAATTACAAAAATAGATGATGTAACCAATATTTTGTGAAAATATTCTGATTGAAAAGAGTGTCCGTGGAGTTTCTTGCCCGTTCTTCTCCATAGGAACCTACTACGCGTTGGAATGGGCAACTAGCTTCATATTTCTGACTGACCGACCCCTTGACAATTCAAAAGTACCTGTAATTGGTTTATTTGAAATAAATGCTTTGAGTTTGAGTTTGAGTTTGAGTTTAATGATAAATAATTATTTAAGCATTTCAAGTGTTATTACAATTTCAACATTTAGAGAAACAGAACGTTGCTTCAAATAAAGCCTGCGTGAACGAATGAAAGAATGGCATTTTTGTTTCATATCTGTGGATATTATTTCAACCATGAACCTTCTTTGGTACTAACTGATCCTCGATTGGTCTTCGTTTTGTAATCAGAACACATTTTGAGGCTGGTATTAATTAGCTTTGTTACCGTAACAATCCTAGACGTTTTAGTCTTGGTTTAAACCATTACGCAGTTTTTTGTAATAAGACGGATCAAGTTTTGAGTCAATATGATAATTTAATGTTTATAAACTCAACAGCAGACCAAAATTATGCCCTGACAGGGTTCATGTACAAAAACCGACAGTAATAAATAATAAAATATGTGATGTGCATGAGAGCAAATAAATAAATAAATAATAAACGTGGCGAAGCCGCTAATGTGACCACTGCATTAGCGCGATAACTTTTTGCGAGTAAAACATACGAAGCTTCGGCACGCATTGGTTTGTAACGATAGACGCAGATGCGGCCGCAGCATTACGAAAAACAAGACAACAACAACAGCAACAACAACAAAAAAATGTTTGTAAGTATATACTTACAAACATTTTTTTGTTGTTGTTGCTGTTGTGTAAATTAATTATGTGATAGATATATGGTGCTCATATGAGCACCATATATCTATCACATAATTAATTTATCTGTCATTACTTCATTTTCCATTCTTTTTACCTACCGTGGAATAGTAATCTTATTCTAGATGCATCGTCTTCACATATAATTAATGTACACAAAATATTGTAAAAAACATTTTAAAAGAGTAACGGTGGAGTTTCTTGCCCATTCTTCTCCATACGAAAACTACCTTTTGGAAGGGGCTACTAGAATCACTTCTATTTTTTGTAAAATTGATGTTCAAAAGTTTGTTTGACTTTGACTTTGACAAAACTTTCATGTACCTATAATGATAGTAAAATCCACTTGTTTTTTTTAATAGATTTGCATTGTTCCTTTGCCTAGATAGTGACGTCTTCTACTGACACTATCGTGTTAGGCTGGTTGCTTATTTCACGCTAATGATCGTAGCCGTCGTGGAACGAATGAATTCACCTTGATTTTCTGAACCTCTATTTCGTCGTTTGTAGGAAGTCGTTTTGATTTTATTGGAAGAATGGAAACTTCTTTAAGAGCGTTGAGCGATTTTGGTAGGGGAAAATATTATGGGTTTGCACCGACATGCTTCTCTTGACAGTATATCTGCAGCTTTATGGGTAACCACTGTTATTTCGTAGTTTTAAGTTTTTACTTCTGTCGGCAGTCACAATGACTCCAAATTTTTTTTTTTTTGTTTGGAAACACAAACCGTGGTGTATTAAAAATAAACAGAAATAATTTAACCTTAACAAAATATACTACCCACTACATTTTCCACAGATTACTACTTAGACATTTACAAACTGATGGCAAATGTAACTGTAGTCAGGGCAAATTAAATTTTAATGATAAAGAAAAGTTACTTTTTACTTTTTTACTGTTTAATTTTTTCGTTTTTTGCCACATGTGCCCTCTTCAACAATTTTGGAATGTTCTCTTATTGCACTCGTTCGTGTTCTACCGTTTTGAATTTTGAATAACAATTTTGCTGCATAATTTTTTATTTTTTATTTTAATCTTGTTCAATGTTTTAATTTTGATTCTATTGATATTTTTTTTTTTTTTTTTTGTATAATTACGATTATGATTTTGTTTTTTACTTAATGTTTTGTTCATTGTTTCTAATTAATTTTTCTATCCTCACTACGAGTAAAAAATATTGTTAAAACGTATATTTAAGAAGCTATTTTTTATGTAAGTGCTGTGTACGCCTGTAAGTGACTAATTCACCATAAATCAATGCTTATGTTATTTTTTATTATGTTAATGTTCTACTGAATAAGTCGTTGGTGTACCTATCAAATGAAATAAAATAAATAAATAACAAAAAAACTGTCAGATACACTTTAGTGTACCCCAGTGTACCCACTCTTCAAATAATTGAATAGGTTCTTGTAGTTTCTGATTTTCATTTCATGACGATGGTAGGATGTGACAACTGTGGTTGAACGTCAATACACAAAATCAAAAACTAAACCATAAAATGCCATAATATAAATAATTATTATGGAGTCATACATTATAACAATGAGTAACATTCGTGAGCGCTAGATTTAATTTTAATTTGAATTTACTATTATTCCTGCGTCGACATTTTCTATCAAACGACGTACCAACAATGTTGTGCCGTACGGTTCGTTTCCATCGTTGCCATGGTTACTGTTTTGTTGACGCTGGTTTGTTCTTTTGACACCTGTCCAGAAGAACCTATTCAATTATTTGCAGACTACCTACCTTTATCTAGGTAAAGGTAGCCATGGTAGTCTCCTAACATATTACTGATTACCCCAGATTCGAACACTGGCTGCAATCATTAAGCCCAATATATGATGACAATCTTTTTTTTTTTTTGTCCCTCTTCGAGATTAAAAAATATTGGACACGTATTTTTTCTTGTTTTGTGTAATCTAAAGATTACGGCGATACATTGAGTTAAAATGTCCCATGACGTCATGAGTATGTAGATTTTATACTTACTTGTGACGTAGCGACCCCCACTCCCCAACTTAAAATACGTTTTATCTAAATATTTTTTTATTAATATGATAAGCAAAAAATACGTGTCTAATATTTTTTTATTATCTGACTGACGGACTAATTAAAATTCATTTTTTTTTACCCAGGCCACATCCCTATTGAGCCTGTTTGAGTTTGGACCTAGAATTTTGGGCCACATTTCATCCAACATTGGCTTGGTTAATCATGGCCAATATGCAGGTGAATCATGGCCAATATACAGGTGAAGCGTCGTGCAGACCGGCTCGACGCGACTCGAACAAAAGAAATTCTAAGAAAAATTCACGGTAGAACAATTACCGGTGTCGCGTCGCGCGACAAGTCGGGCTAGTCTGCACGAGTGTTCGATCCTTATTATCGAATTGAGGCTAGTTGGTAAATCATCACCAAACCTGCTCACGACCTACGTCGCGGAGATATGCATCCGTGGCGAACAGTACGATTTTGCGCCTTGAGCTGAATGAACGTTTCTTCCTCTCTTGTTGTGATCGTGTTTCAAGCTAAAAGTTTTAGCATCTGTAGTGTTTGTGGACTCACTACCGTGTGGTGTGCAATCTTCAAGACCTTTGAACCCAGAGTACATCTAAACTGCCTATCTGTGAAGTGCCGTGCACGCTGAAGCTCTCCTGCTGACCCGAGTTGAGACAAGGTAGGTGGTGTTCAATTGCTTTCTTGGAGATAGTAAGGACGAACGATTTCCACCCACAAATACTTTACTTTCAACATTCTAAGGTTCAGAAGCCGCCAGCAAATATTTTCTTAAAAAAGGTTGGTCAAAACCGAACAACGAGATTTAAGTTGGAAAAAGAGTTCACTCACCTCCTATGACGAGACAGCGCAGCACTAATGTATCTCCGTCGTGGTAGGGACCCACTCTGCCCACCACCTTGTTACTCATCTCGTCCATGAAGAACGGCGGGCTTGGGAGCACTGGAAATAAAAAAAAATGACAATTAAAAAGAATTAAAAAACATCCTACAAGGACTGGTTCTACGAAATTTAATCAGGATTGGATTTTTTTAAGACTTTTACACAACTATGTTTTTTACAAATACGTCCCGTACGTAATCTGCTTTATTGACGATGCAATCCAATCGTTCGCAGTCTAGGACTGTTGATGAGTTTCTAAAATGGATTAAGAATAATAGTTTAAAAGCTAGATGAGGTCAATGTTTTCTATTTGACGACTCTTTTAAAGTTCAGACTTTATCTTGGTCAGATCAAGAATAGAGAGTATGTTGACGGGAAGGACAGATGAATTTGATTTTGGAAACAAAAGCTGCTTTTCATGAAAGAATCCGACTTTTTAACTGACTTCAATAAATAGTTAATTGACTCAGGCGTGACTTTGCGGAAATCCATTATAAAATACAATAGACGACGTATATTTAGTAACCTAATCCGCTTAACTAAACTCAACTAAGGTAAGCGTAATAGGTTACAAAATATACGTCGTCTATTGTATTTTTTTGACGACATTAAATTTAAAATATTTAAAAAACCCCCGACACAAACATTTCCTCATTTCTCTTTCCTACTCCATCACCAGACCCTGTTCCTCATCTATCTATAACCTATTCATTGAGACCATTCCAATGAGCCCAAACACGATACCTGTGCTGTAAGTTGGTAAAGGACTTGGGTATCCTGCAAATTCCAGGTGATGCTGCAGCATTTGTTCAAGGTTACTATGTTCTTCTAATATCATTGAAGTAACAGAATACCAAATTTCAAATCTATCAGACCTGTGGAAGGTTCTCACATCCATTCATCAACTAGAAAAGAGCTGATCATCTTCAAATGGCTGAACCAATTTTCTTTGAATCATAGCTAAGAACACTCTCGATCAAGTCACATTTTAAACAAAATCACAATCGGTTCAGCCGTTTGGGAGCTACGAAGGCGCAGACAGACACACAAATACATAGATACACACGTTAAACTTATAACACCCCTCTTTTCCGTAAGGGGTTAAAAAAGGAGGAGGTCCTAGAGGACTGCCTCGTCCTAGGCCTAGAGGTCGCAAGCGCTATTGTTGAGCATGAGGTCCTGCGTTCGATTCCCAGGTCGGGTAAACTGTTATTGGGATTTCTATCTAAAATTTCTCAGTAGCGGTCCGGAGTCTGGATTTGTGTCCGGTTGATAGCAATAGGCTCGCCCCGTATTACATGGGACTTAAACATAACTGGCGAAATGTGGGTGTACTATAGGTACACCTCTACCCTTAGGCGAAATAAGGCGTGATGATGTAACGTTAAAACTTTTAAATCATGCCAGAGTAACAAGTGAGTTTTTATTTTGGAAATGTACATATGTAGGTAGTTAAATAAAAGTTACTTAAACAAAAAAAAAAACATGTGACGCGACAGCTGTCAAGTAACCGACTAAACGTCAATACCTGTCACTTCAGTTGTCATGCTACGTCACAGTTGTACCTACTCTTTAATTTAGCAACGTTATAGTTCGTTGACGTTTAGAATTTGGGCTTTTTACAATAGACATTACAAAATATTATATCATTATTATAAATCTTACAAAAAAGATGTGCTCAAACAGTTGTATCTACGAAGAGTAGTTTAAGAATAAATAATAAAGTTAATGAAAGAGGAAAATATTGTAAAAATCTTAAATAAATTTAATTTGGTGTTATCGTATTTTTAAACAAGAAAGTATCATCTTTAAAAACCCTTTTTACGCTTTGTTTACCTTTATTTAACTGCCGAAACCTACGGAGTATACCTATGTATAAGAAACAGGAAACACGCCGTGACAATAAGCTCTGAAGACAATAATTGTCATTATTATTTCAAGACACGGTAGTCAAATGTAGCTATAATATTATAAAGTAAAGCAGCCGTGAGTAATTTTTTTTATATTACCCTCGCACCTGACGACGCCCATGGGAATTAATGGAATGGTTCAATTCCTTCTATTTTGGGAACCACACACTTCCATCTTCATACCCTGGTGAATTAAGATTAACGGAAATACATAAAGTAATTTTTTAACACGTCAGACCTAAATTCGTGTGGGCTTTTTATACTGCCTCCGAATAAATTTCGGTTAACTTAATAACCTCCTTGGCTGATAATTTCAAGCTTTTGTTTCTGTTATTATTGTGTTAGCTATTTATATACATTTTGTTGTTTTAGGATATTTACAGTATTTTTGAAATAACACAATAATTGTAGAACTAAGTTTGCCACGATTTTACCCAAGCTTCGAAAAACATAAATCAATGTAACGGTATTCAGCCCCATCATGTAATAAGAGCTGAGCTTTAGTGCCATTAATCGGGCATATTAAATCCGGACTTTGGGACTACCTAATTAACCTAAGTACCTACCTATGGAGAATTTTCAAACACTAATAATTCTACTTAGAATTTCAAGGTAGGTCACATATATGTAGATACGGTAATAACGGGTGTAAAAACCCCCTTTGTAACTCAGCCGAGAGTTAGGCTTAGCGCGCATTGCGGTGCGTTTTGCTACCGTAATTTTTTGTAGTATGAAACAGTGGAAGTGCGCGCACTGCGGTAAAAAAAACGCATACGAAAACAAAGCAGGATTTTATTCGTTGCGGCCAATAATACGCATCGCAAGTCACCGTTACGCAGTGCGCGCTAGGGCTTACTTATATTCTTCCCAATATTATGATTTTTTTTTGTACTAGACCACACGTGGGACGGAACCTTCTGGTTACGGAGATATTGAAGGTCAAAACTTTCAACATTTTTTCATGTTTTTTACGAAAACATGTTCGAAATATTGTATCTTAACTTTAAATACTCCTACGATCCCTGTACTGTTGCATGCACCCATAGGCACAATGTTTTGCGTGCGTTACAATACGCACTAACGTACGTACGTAATCTCGGTTTTCATATCGAAAAAAAAGTTGTTTCCCGGCAATTTTCTTTTTTGCCCAATATTTCTTAAGTTTGATGTACAGAATGCGTAGATGATAGCTCCGTGAAGGGTCTTTTTACACCCTCTATACTAAATATACCCCGTACCTCGGAAAGCACGTTAAGACGCAGATATATGCCAGTGACCTTGAGTGGTTAGCTTGCGTGTTCTGTACTGAGCTTAGACAACACGTCGTACGTCCAGACAGTAATACGACTCGCTCAACCAGGAGCGCTGTCCAAAATTAGACGCATTGTTAATTTATTATACATACAACAAAAGATATTTTAATAAAACACGTATACTAAAAGGTCAATAATTAAATTATATTTAAAATGGTGAAGGTTTTAGAAAAATATCCTTGATAGATTTTGCGTGATTCTCAGTTTTTTATCCGCGTTACAAACAACACATTACAAATTTATTTCTCTATGTAATATAAACATAATCTAAAAATATTCATATATTCAGTTATTAAGAAAATGCTCTAATTTAACATATATTTTTTCCAAATCATTAATAGTAAGTACTCGTTTAGACGTGATTTTCAGTATAAAATCATTAAATGTCGGGTATCGTCGCCTTGAGCCGTTGGTCCTGTGCCTGATCTCTCTCCGGTCCTGTCGGATTGCCGTCCCTTCGAACTATGAGAATGATGGAAGAGCTAGTGCACCTGTGCCTGCGCAAATACTTGTGCACTATAATATCTCCCGCGCCGAAAGCTGGTCTCGTTTAAGATTGGCCGCCATGGCTGAAATACGGTCTGGAGGACGATTATTATTATTACTAATGCTACCTATGTATTTAAAACTATAATGCCATATGCCTTGTCTAGCAGGTTTATCTTCAAAATAATTTCAGTTACTTCAAGTATTATATTTCTCACGACTGTAATGGAACTACCACTATATTTTGCCGACTTTAATTTGCACTCAAGATGTGCAGCCCCTGGTATATAATTACCATTTTCATATCTCAACTATTTTATCATTTCAAAATTTGTAACGTTGCATTTTCTTGCAAGTCGTTAATCCTAATGAGAAAAATATTATTGTTTAGATTTTGCCTATAAGTATTATTTAATTAATTTGTACACAACCATGTGGATCCGCATTTTTAGCCCGCGAAATTCAAATTTTCTTACGTTTTTTTGCATTTTGGGAGGTCAATGTCAGGTTGTACAATATCTTGATCAAAATATGATTCGCGATTATTAACAGATAATGTATTTACAGAATTATACTCGTTAAAATCATACATCTCTCTAAGATAGATAAGTTCCATAAGAACAAATCTCTTATAATGGAAAAGTTCTTAGGGAACAAATCTAACTTAGGAAGATGTATTAATGATTACCGCATTTCATATCCTATACTATACTATATTATATGAGCAATATTTGATGTATATTTGTGATCACGTTCTCGAAAACGGCTCTAACGATTTCGATGAAAGTTGCAAGTTGTATAGGGGTTTACAGGGCCGAAAAATCGATCTAGCTAGGTCTCATATCTGAGGAAATTCGTTTTCTTTCTTCACCTAGGTAAAGTAGGCATTTGGCAGGTGCCTGCATGCTGAATTGAACTGCCGTTTAATTATAAATTATGACAACGCTTTGTTTAACTGTAGATAGACTTTGACTTGATAGAAGCCGAACATTTATTGACTCATTTGTCAAAAATTCGCGCTAATAGACAATCTAATATGGCCGCCAACAACTGTCAAGGATACCTTGTTCCTATTGAAAAACCCTCTAATTGTTCTGGATAGAGCATGCAGTGATGCTATTAATGATCTCGAGTCATATGGTGGTGCCTAGGGTACCTGCCAACTTTATCCCACCCACATCGACTTTCAATCGCCTTGTATGATACCCACAGGCACATTAGAGCTAAGATCACGCTCGCCTATTTTCCTTCCATTACATTTTCTCCAAATATGATATCAATATAAGCATTTATTATTAATGGGTATCCAATACGTATTCTTTACCTTGCCTTCCGGAAGACAAGGTATAATCCTGTCATCTGATGGTTTATTCCTTTGTGATTGCCGAACAGAGGATATCTTTGAAAGCTTTTTTATAAACAGGACTAATGTATCTCATTGTTCTATTTTGTAGGGTGACCCGATTAACTTTTGATCCGGGATAAAGTAATATTTGGAAAGGGATAACGGATTGCTTTTTGGTAATCTTTTAAGAAACATCGTGGGCGCTTTTCCTTTAGGTTTTATTTATTAATATTTCAAACCTTAAAAAAATATGCATTAGGTAGATAAGTAAAGGGTGTTTCAGCAAGAACTTGAATTTAGAATCGCGCGCCATTTACGACTGTCAATGGTTGAGTCAGCCATATTTGGTATTTGTTTAATTCAAACATAGACATTTACGAAAATGGTGCGTTACAGCTTGGAAGAACGATAGTTAATAGTGCGAACCCATTATAAAAATGGGGAAAACGGACGATGAATTCTACAACAAAATCATCTTTAGTGACGAGGCTCATTTCCACCTCAACGGCTTCCTTAAAACAGAATTCTCTGATCTGGGGTGATGAAAATCCACATGCCTTTCAAGAATTTCCGCTACATCCTCAAAAAATGACAGTTTGGTATGACAGTAGGGCTGTATAATCGGACTGTACTTTTTTGAAAATGATAAAAAATGTATTGTTTGTTATTTAACCGATATTTTTATTCATGTAATGGTACATTCGTCATTACTACCTCTATACATATTAAGAAAATTATGTAAATAAAACAATTAATTAATATATACTTTTAAGTTTTTTAAACTCAAGTTCTTACTCAGACATCCTTTATATTTGAAATAACGGCTCAGTATGTAGATAATTTATCACGAGTCTGTTTATTTGACAGACAATTTCCATATAGTACACCCACATTTCACCAGTCCCCTGTAATAGGGGGCGAGCTTATTGCCATCAACTGGGCACAAAACCAGACTCCGGGCTACTACTGAGAAATTCCAAATAGAAAAACATATTAACACTTTGGAACCGAACCCAGGACCTCATGCCCAGTAGTAGCACTTGCGACTACTGGACCATCGAGGCAGTCACTATGGTGCTTATAGCGATATTTACAGGTTATTGATTACTTGAGCAAAAATTCAACAAATGTAGATTTAAGTATGTACCTAATTCTACATACATTATATTTTTACTACTCTTACACTAAGCAAAAAATATTTGTAGGTTAGGATTTTAAGATCGAAATACTTAGACTAGATTTACGGTTAAAGATATTTATTTTCTCAGAAGAATTACAAATTCAAGAAAACATAAATAGGTTTAAACAATTAATGTGCCATACACATATTAGGTACGTATCATGAACTAACTGAAGTTAATCACTCCGTTTTCAATGGCATTTTGTTTTGTTTATGTTTTGATTGCTTGTTTTCATTTGCTAGTGTCGCTGTCGCACGCAACACATTACGCAACTATTGTAAATTGTCTTTGGCCTCTGGCCCTGACACTGACACCAAGCAATAGACAAAATTCGTTTATGTTATACGTTTTGAATATTTAATACGAGGTTTTTCGCTCATTTGTAAAGTAGTAGTAGTTGACGACACGGTTGGCGTAGTGGCTGAGCGATCGACTGCTGCGCAACGTGTCGCGGGTTCGATCCCCGCACGGAACAAATATTTGTATGATCTGCAAGTAGTTGTTCCCGGTCTGGGTGTTAGTGTATGTGAGTTTCTATGTATGTAAACGCACCCACGATACAAGAAGAAATTCTTAGTGTGGGGCAACGTTTTTAAAAAAAAAAAAAAAAAAAAAAAAAAAAAAAAAAAAAAAAAAGTAGTAGTAAATGTATTTTTTTTTGTAATGTGCGTTTAGTTTGTGCAGAATAATCCATTTTTCTTTTTGCTTTCTATTTATTTAACGTGAGTGTTTCTATTGATTTACCTTTATTTATTTAACTCAGCACTTTTTTGTTTTAAACTACTATCATAAATGTTAGAATGGTTGACATTCTTATCTTAATTATGTTTGTAAACACTTGAACTGACTTGATATGAGTTGAATTTACATATAAAATACAAGCATGAATGAATTATTGAATTTACAATTGAATTCAATTACGAAACCATTTCCAATGCGTGTCAAAATAACTTTTATTTTATACGGCATTAGAAATGAATATTCATTTCCAAATATTAATTTATTGTTCACCAATCTTCGTAAAACTTTAGCTGTAAATTATTTTTCCTAACGACTTCAAAACTTTTGAAGTCCTGAGATAAATCCGAGAAGATCTAGACGAATGGGGTCCCTACATAATGTATTCGTTCTCGGCCGATTAGAGTTACAAGGCGAAGTTTTTCCTTTGCTAATGCTCACGAGAAACGTTCATTCATCGTCCGTCTGTAGTACGCAGGCGTCAAAATAAACATGTCTGCCTCTGATATATCCAACATGTTTCATTCATTCTTTGTCTGTTAATACTTTTGTATTTTTAGACATTTATTAAACTGTCTCTGTACAGATAGGTCCCACCAATTTTTTTTGTTAAAGATACGTAATACGAATTTCCATAATCATTAGGTGAAGGGCGGGCTTTTTAGGGGGACTGTCTTATGTAATTTTGACGTTCGAAAAGTGTTGATTCTCAGCCTAGCTTGAATAAATGATTTTTGAGTTTTGAATTAATTATCGTCGCTAAGATTCATTTATCACCAAAACGTGGTGTTGTTTAACCCGTCGAACTGATATTTGTACCAAAAAGGGGAGTTGGTTAGGACTGGACTAGGTAAACTGCAGAAAGGACGCAAAACGAAAAATTAGAAACCGGCCACGTGCGTGTCGGACCACGCACAATGAAGGGTTCCGTAGTAATACATTACATTGTAGCAGCGTTTAAGGAAATCCTTTTTAGGGTTCCGTACCCGAAGGGTGCCAAACGGAACCCTATTACTAAGCCTCCGCTGTCTGTCCGTCTGTCCGTAAGCGGGTTGTATCTCATGAACAGTAATAAGTACAGTTTATTTTTGTTTTTGAAATTTTTACAGATTGTGTATTTCTATTGCCGCTATAAAAACGAATAACAACAAAAATAAAATAAAGTTAAAAATTAAAGGGGGAACCCATACAAGAAACGTAATTTTCGTCGTCTTTTGCTAAATATTGTATGGTGGTACGGAAGCCGTCGTGTGTCCGAATCGCACATGGCCAGTTTTTATATTAACATTTTCACGAAAAACATGTTTTCACAATTTCACACGTCGCGGAAGCATAACACAAAAGAAGAGAAAAAAAAGCCTCTTGCTATAAAAAAAGTAATGCGGGGTTGCCAGAGTGAAAACAAAAAGCCCTCATGTATTCAATAAGGTGGCAGCGCTCGCCGCGAACGCACGTCACTAGATAAATGATTGCTTTACTTTTGAAGTAATTTTTTTCTGTAAGTATGTGGCAGGAAGATAAAGCTGCGCTCCTTATTAGATCCCTTAAAGATTTATTAAAAGCGGAACAGGTGATCAATTTAAATCCAAAGTTGTTTTTTTTTCTTTAAAATTCAATCTGAGTTTGCTAATAAATTACATCGAAATGTTTGGTCGTTTCGTTGATCTAATGGTTGGAAGTGCTACTGCTGAGCGTGAGGATCTTGGTTCGATTCTCAGGTCGGGCAAAGAGTTTTTTTTTTTCTTTATTAAGGCATCCAACAGCGATACATATACGTATGTTACAGAGTATGTGTGTTACAGTTTTGTATGGCTATTAATAGGTTTCCCTGCATAACTAGGATAAGTAAAAAATATGCGAACGGACTACTTAGAAATAATATATAAATTCAAAAAGTGCAATTTAAGGTACCTATTACTTTTTTAAAGAAAAAAAAAGTTTGACGATATTTTTTTTTTTTTGAAAATTAAGAGATTAATAGTTTATGATTTGCTTTCGTGTATGGTGTTATTGGGTTTTTCAATCAGAAATTTCTCAGTAATAGCCCAGAGTCTGTATTTATGCCCGATTGATGGCAATAGGCTCGCCCACTATTACATGGGACTTAAACATAACTGGCGACATGTGGGTGTACTATAGGTACACCTCTGCCGCACCCTTTGGGGATTACAAGCGTAATGTTATGTACTGAGTTTTTAGGTTTTGCTTTTCTGATTCGTGATGGCGAACCTCCAAATAATATTATACATAGTATAAGTAGCAAGAAGCAGAAATGAATAAAGTTTGAGTAAACAGGTACTCCAAATCTATACTAATATTACAAACAGGTAAAATTTGTTTGTTTGTTTGTATTTAGGGGGTAACCTAACCCCCTAAATACAAACAAACAAACAAATTTTATATATAATAATATATACATATACATATTAATGGATTTTTGTTATCCGTGGAAACATAGTGGATTGTACTGTAACCATCCTTAGATTTCCAAGACAGGCTGTTAAGTCTGTCTCGAGTTCGAACCCAAGGCACGCACCTCTGACTTTTTGGATTCATGTGCGTATTGTATAATT
Organism: Agrochola lota; assembly: GCA_947364205.1. NCBI lineage: Eukaryota > Metazoa > Arthropoda > Insecta > Lepidoptera > Noctuidae > Agrochola > Agrochola lota. The sequence continues at coordinate 7,893,425 of OX376235.1, read as the reverse complement.
ATCACTTGCTTCAAAAACGGTGAAGGAAAACATCGTGAGGAAACCGGCAAGTCTGAAAGATATTTCTCTACGGCTTGTGAAGCCAAGTCAGAGGTCCATGGCCGGCTTTAAAACTGACACCAGGTTAGTCACTAACCCCACGAAAAGAAGATTAGGGAATCCTCATTGTACAATAGTATTTAAAGCGTGTTTAAAGCATAGCGTAAATAGTATTTAGAGCGCAAAAGAGGTGTATAAGGGCGATATGCGGTATTCAAAGCACAGAAAGCTGCAAACCGTTCTTTGTGAATATCCGTATATTAACAGTACCCTGCCTATACATATGTGAGGTGGCCGTATTTGTCAAAACAAACATCCGCCTATTTGAAAAACTGCGCAGTTCGCGACATAGACATAAAATAAGCAGTAGGCAACACAAAAAAGCAGTATTCCGTAAAAACTTCCTAGGAACGGCACCACATATTTATAATAAATTACCTAATGCTTTGTTAGGTATTCAAAATATCAATGTCTTTTTTTTTTTTTTTTATAAAAACGTTGCCTTTACTAAGAATTTCTTCTTGTATCGTGGGTGCGTTTACAAACATAGAAACTCACTTACATTAACACCCAATGTATTTAAGAAGCAACTCAATAATCTACTGATAAGTAAGACATACTACACAATTAATGAATACCTGTCAGATATAAATTTATGTAATAATAATACTTGAGTCCGATTTATTTTATTATTCTATTTAAATTATTTTAAATGTATTGTTAATTCTTAATTATGTGTTGACGGTTTTAGAATAACAGATAATATATAATAGATAAGATATTAATAATGATTTTATGACATTGTATAGAGTACTAAATTTAATTTATAACATTTTATAAGGTATTTATCGGAATTAATGACATTGTTTATGGTATTAATTGGAATGTATGAATTTGTATTAAGGTATTAATTCGAATTTACGACATAGTATCATTTTAACTATAATTTTGCATGTGTGAATTGGTGCAACACAGTGGACTGCGCATTCACTTGACATCTAGAAATGTATGATTATGTACTGTGTTGAGCAATTAATATTTGAATATGAATTTAAAATTTTACTGTTTGTCTTCCCGAATAAATAAAATAAAATAAATAAAAGTAAGTAAGTAAGTAGTAAGATTTGAAAAATTCTTTTTGCATTGGATAATCCAATTCTTGACGAAGGTTATTGGCTCGCGGACGAAGTGGCGGTGAGAACCAAAAATAAAGGAGATAAAAAAATAAAGGTCATTATTTTTTATATGAACAGGAAATATCGTCTGCCTGACACATTAAAGTGCCAAGAAAAGACTTAATAACAAAATAGGTACCTACATTATGTTGGTAAACAACACAATTAATCTGTTTGTCCTTGAATGTTGATGCAAGCAATAATAATTAAACTTAATTGGTCAGATTTGAATGATGTCAACACTCGGCACGAAGTTCGTGGGTTTTATGAGTTCAGTAGTGTGTTTAATTTGTTTAAATTCGACGATATACATATTAAACTTCGTACAAAATGACGTTCCCAATCGGTATAAACAATGTATTACAAAAACCATGTCCGATCCGAAAAGGGCACTTAGGTACTGCAATAACATTACTAAAAAGTAATATTTTTTAAAATTATTATAGCAAATAGTAAGTTAAGTATTTCTATTTAAAATTCACGTTTTTAGTACCAATATTATCCCAATTCCATAAAAAATCGGTAAATTTTCAACAGGGGTCATAAGTTATGACTTGTAGACCAGCTAAATGACGGCCACCCGCGCCCTATGTAAACAACGCAGTAAAATTCATGTATTCCCGTCCGTCCCGCTGCCGTAGTCCCACTGGTGGGACGAACGGGAATGTAATAAATAATATTAAATTTATTCTCGTTCGTCCCACTGATTTTGTTAGTGGGAACGAACGGGGATAATTTAGTAATTTTATTTTTAATTCCTATTGTTCCAAAATAGGTGAATTTCCAAAAACCCCTTGTAAGTGCTCCTCTGCATTATAAAATGAAGCCGTGTTCAAAATTTCACTAGGAACGTGAAATTTTGAACACGGCTCCCAGTAGTTTCGGCTGTGCGTTGATAAATGTCAGTCAGCCACGGGTTCCTTTTATTTTTTTTATATTTATATCAAAAAAATTGATAGAGGATACATATATTAGATGATAAATAAGTGTTTTTTTACTATTGAACATCCAGACTCAAATTATTTAGTGAGAACAACGGGAATAAAAAATAAAATTACTAAATTATTGCCGTTCGTCCCACTAAGAAAAGTAGAGGGATGAACGGGAAAAAATTTAATATTATTAATTAAATTCCCGTTCGTCCCACCAGCGGGACGATGCCGGTGGGACGAACGGGAATCCACGGTAAAATTCACATTTGAAAAAAAAATGCTGCGTATCTTTTGTTCTGAAAATTATCACATAAATAGACTCTCAGCATGATTGTTAACAACACCCTCACGGATCGATGTGATATTATTTCCATATTATCTCTCCGTAGAAACCAAAACAATGAACTATGTATCGTCGTCTTAGAGTGAAAACCTCTTATATGCCAAAAAATAGTGGGCAACTGGGAAGTTATTTAAATGCTGATCGCGTGGTAAAATCTGCTTACGCGATGCAGGATTTTGCGTCACGTCAGTATGATGGTAGGGCGCATGTAGCGATAAAATAAGAGAATGATAAAACTAAAAAAAATATATGATGTACATTACCATGTAAACTTCCACCGAAAATTGGTTTGGACGAGATCTAGGAAGTAGTTTTTTTTTAATACGTCATATTTGCTAAATATTGTACGGTGGTACGGAACCCTTCGTGTGCGAGTCCAACTCGCACTTGGCCGGTTTTTATTTGTTATTTGAACATGTTGACGATCACGATAGATATTAATTCAGGATGTTAACGGACTTTATTTCAGTTTTTGAAATAAAGAATGCTAGAAAATTTAGGAGGGTTAATGACAGCTATTGCCATGTTATAGCTATTTAGTTAAAGTCGGTTGATCGATCGGCAAATCCTATAATCGGTCCATTACTATTATTTCGTTTGTTCAAAAAAATTATGTCTTTAATAGGGATGTTGACTAGGAAAAAAAAACTATTTAGTCCGTCAGGCAGATAAAAAAAAATTAGACACGTATTTTTTGCTTTATCATATTAATAAAAAATGGTTTTGATAAAGCGCATAAAGTTGGGGAGTGGGCTCGCTATGTTACAATTCAGTACTTTTATTATTCGTAGCAATTCAGTATAAAATCTATCTGAGAGTGACGTCATGCCACATTTTAACTCAATGTATTGCCGTAATGTTTTGATTACGTAAAAAAAGAAAAAATACGTGTCTAATATTTTTTTATGATCTATCTGAATGATAAAAAAAAATGTTTCGATGTTAGGACAAAATACTCCTATGCATTCCTATTGCAATAGTTTTCATTTATTGTAGTCTTTTAGTTGGAATTAAAGTGTACACACGGCTACATATCAAGCTATGCATTTCCAGTTTATGCTGATCTTGCATTGTATAGGATTTCCGTACAATGCGAGGCCAACTTATACTGGAAATCTATAGCTTGATGTGTAGCCGTGCGTACATAGAACTTGCAATTTCGTCTTTTTTACAACGTGCCGCTAACAATGGCAACATTCATTTAACACACGGCTAGGGCAAGTGGCCAGTAGTCATAAAAATTAAGATTAAAATATATTAATAAATCATAAATTTAAAAATGGAATTTTCAAACGCTCTCCTTCCTTCAATTCGCCTACTCTTTGCACGTTATTTGTTTTAATTTCATTGATGTTATGATCGGTGATCGGGGCAAATGACCTCTGCGCTACAGGTTGCTCCAAAATGCTATTTTAGTTTTTTTTTTATAATTAATGTTAATAATGTTGTGTTGTAGTTTCATGAAATTACTCAAAAAAAAAAATATAAAAACGAAAACGCGAAACCGTATACGCCATTAAAGCGGCACGCTGTTAAAACGTAAACTTTAAAGACCTAAAATCCCAACCCTTTTCAGGAAGTATTATAACTTGTTCTAGGGGAGTTAAATATTTGACTGTTTTGTTAATTAAGTTTCATCATAGCTTAATTAACAAAACAGTCAAATATTTGATGAGGCATGTTAAACATTGGATTGGTTTTTGGTAATGCTGGACAGGTCTACTCAAATCTGTTTTTTTTTCTTTACCATTCAGAAGACCATTCCAAGACCATCACCCACCAGCAGCAGACTAGCATTTCTGTGCTTGAAATATTAAATAAATAAATTATGATCTGACCAAGATTATGTCGCCATTTCTTCTCGAGGGTAGTCAGACAGAAAAAGTCGTCTCCATCTAGCTTATTTTTTTTATTTTTCTACAGATTATATCATTTTATTTCATTTCATTTCATCATAATATGCCAGCTCTAAAGCTGCAAAACATATGCCTAAACATCAATCCGAAGTTCGAATCAAATTACCCAAACGTCAAACTGGTAACTCCTAATTAAGAAGTGCCTAACAATCAACGTCATTCGTACGGAAATCGGCCGTTCCTAAACTGGGTAGAACACAAGTATGGGATTTTGAATCGCCTAACTTTCTTATGATGCCTCAATCTATTTGATGTTGAATTTTACCTAGGCTTGTCTACTGTTTCTAATATTTTGTCTAGTATTTAAAGAGTAAAATAGCAAAAAAAAACGACCTAGTCCGACAGTCGATATTTTCCCGCGGGGATCTTTTTTCGTGCACTGGATTTTCAGCGCTCTGCTTAGCGTCGAGAGTTGAAAATCCAATCCAACAGTGTGTTTTTTCAACGCGCTGCGACGAGTGTGTGTCCCAGCGCGTTAGATTCTTAACGCATGGCTCAACACCGAGACTTGAAAATCCAGTGCGCGATAAAATCCCGCCGCGATACTTTTACGTCCCGTCCGTGCGAATGTGGGCTAAGACTCGCACACGAAGGGTTTCGTTCCATCGTTTCACGTGTCTACCTATTTCTGTTCAAGAGAAACAGCAAATATTAAGATCGAGCAGAAAACGTCGAAACTTTTCTTGTATAGCCGTCTTTAATGTATTATTTGTTGTTATAGCGGCAATAGAAGTACGGTTCGTGAGATACAGCCCGCTGACAGACAGACAGTCTGCGGGCACGAAATTAGCGGTGGCCTAGCGATGGCCACAGCGGAACGGCGCGGCGTGGGGTGGGGCGATCCTGCAGCGGCCCTAGGCGTGGGTAAGAAACTGGCGGTAAAAAAAATACAACACTATACTGGAACGAGCGGCTTAATCAAATAAGTTTATTCCTGTCGCTTGCGCGTCGCTACCACTCCACCATCGCCACCGCTCGTGTATCTCTCGATCGCGCTGCTGTCGCCCGTTTCGTACGCTTCACTTCAAAATGCTATGCTTTTGTTTACGTCGCCGCCGCCCCTCGCCGTTCCGCTTCTTAGTCGCGATCGCTCGGCCGTCGCTAATTTCGTGCCCGCAGACAGTAATAGTGTCCCGTTGGCACTCTATGGGTACGGAACCCTAAAAAAATATAGAATTTCTCAGTAGCAGCACTGAGTGTGAGTTCGGTTGAAGGCAATAGGCTCGCCCCAATTACATGAAACTAAAATATAACTGGCAACATGTGGGTGTACAGACACATCTGCCAAGTCTTGAGGCCAATACAAGCGTGATGTTATATTATGTGTAATTTAAAGCAAATATACTTCATTTTCCTTTTCAATTATAGCTCTCTTAATATTTTATTACGTTCTTAATTTTGTAGGTCTGCTTATGAATGAAGGCTTGTGCAGACCAGCGCGACACCGGTTATTGTTATACTGTGAAGTTTTCTTAGAAAATGTATTGTTCGTGTCGCGTCGCGCGACAAGTCGAGCTGGTCTGCACAAGCCTTCAAGTTCAAGAAAAACAAAAAGAAAATACCTTTTACATCCACTGAATTAATAGCGCTACTGTAGTAACACGGATAATTCACTCCGCATTTTAGGAATAAAGCTACAAGTAGGTACGCGGCGCGCTCGACTTGTCGAATTCAGTGGGCGTAACGTAGTCAGAAGATATAAGAGTTACGCGATAGAAAGAGAGGCAACTTCTAGGTGAATATAACTGTACGTAAATAGCGCTGTGCGACCTAAATTGCACTTTATTGTGTCATAGTAAGAGTCGCTTTTTAACCGACTTCTAAAAAGAAGGAGGTTATATGTTCGTCGCGAATGTGTTTTTTAGTTTTTTTTTTTCTGTATGTCCGCCGATTTCGCCGTCAATTGTGGACCGATTTTGAAAATTCTTTTTTTGTATGAAAGGGTATAATCCGAATTGGTCCCATATAAATTTTATTAACTTTGCTTGGATAGTTTTTGAGTAAGCTTCAATAATACGAGTACCTATTTTTCCTACTTAGTTTAAGTGGATGACATGATAACTTCCTGTGACTGTTATTTACATAGTAGCAGGTAGTGGTATTCGTATTTGTGTGGGGTAGGTACCACAACTAAAAAGTCAAAAATAAAAACTATTTACAAAAAAAAAACAACCGACTTCCAAAAAAAAAACACTACAAAGTGAAAATTACTTCAATTTCGGAAGTCGGTGGCAAAAAACGAAAATACAAAACCAAGACAACGACTTCCGAAATGAAAGTTATTTTACACTTTGTAGTGTTTTTTTTTGGAAGTCGGTTGTTTTTTTTTGTAAAACGTTTTTATTATTTAAATGATTTCGCGGAGTGAACCATCTGTCCCAATTTGTGGTAGTACGGAAAGCCGATGTTTTCAGCTCCACTAACTTGGTGGTGTGAAGCTAAAAGTATGTGGCACAGGTGGTCAAAGCGTGGTTTATTAGGAGTTATTCATTCCTCTTTGGAAACCACTTTTATTTAGATTTTATTCCACTCGACTTTAGTGTTTCGAATTCGGCAAGTTGTAAACCAAATTATGAGTTAACACCGCTATAAGTTTTGACTAGCATTTTTACTTAGCTATATTTTTTATGGAACTATAATTTTATTTGGAAGCCATTCGATTTCTTGATGGTAATTTATGGAAATGATATTCGATAAAAGATATATCGATAATTGCGTACGCGATTCACACACGGATTATTTTTTTATTAAATAATGGTAATATTTGCAATCTGAATATTAATACATCATAACTAAGTTATAGTATTAATGCAAAAGTGAGTTTGTTTGTTTGTTGCGCTTTCACGCTAAAACGGCTGAACAGATTTGGATGAAATTTGGCACATGGATAGACCATGACCTGGATTAGGACATAGGATACTTTTTATCCCGATATTCTTACGGGATCGAGACTTACGCATGTGAAACCGCGGGACGCAGCTAGTTCTGAATTAACATAAAAATTCCCTTAAAAAAAACTAATATAAAATAAAAGAGCGGACATTTGATAGTGTTCACGACTTTATAAATACTTTCTTTGCCATCAGTGTAGCCTTGGATCATTTAAATATTTAAGTGGGCGAGGGCTCGGATCTATGTGTACATGACCTAATACCGTGGCCTATACGAAGTTTAAGTAACTTTCCTTCTAAGTATAATCTAATTGAATTTATAATACGCCACGGTGTTGTAATGATAGAAATAAAACCAATATTGAAAACTTCTTCAAAAACTATTTGTTATAATATATTAGGTAGAGTTTATAAGAATATAATAGTTTAGGTTCAATATCTTAAAGTTTGACAACCTATCGGTCAACCAACTACTTAGTAAGAATGTGGCGAAAAAATATCTAGAAAATACACTTTCATGAATAAAGTAAATATACCAACACAAGATGAAAAATATTCTGCCAAATCTTGGGAAAGTGTATTAAATATTTAACAAACCAAAATTCCATCCATGCCTTTTTGCCACCTGTATAAAATTTATACACAGTTCTACACTTCTTTCTAGAAAACAACACCAAAAGCAAAAACATTTCTTTTTACATTTAGGTTAAAATGTTGTTTGTACCTATGTAACATTCCAGCCAAACGTAGCAGGTATATCGGTCTCTTCGAATAGTAAAATGGACATCAAAGTTGTCTTGCAGGATGTCAATAAAATTGCAAGCAGACACAACAAAGTGTTCTCACAGATAGGATGCCTGTGCTTAACAAGTAAGAGCAGATTTTTCCAACGACACATATATCTACCCAGCATAGGACTACCGTATAATATCACTAGGTTTTTTACTTTAGTAAAAAAAATACGTTTCTTTGATTGGACCCTCCTTTAATTTTTCAATTTATTTCACGGACGGACTCGCACACGAACGACTTCGTGTGCGAGTCCGTCTCTTTTTGAACTTTGGCTGTTTTTCCGTCAAGATCTATTTGGACTCCCATTTGGTGCTTCCTTGAGACGCACACCGCACTTGTTAACCGACTTCCAAAAAGGAGGAGGTTCTATGTTCGTAGCGTATGTGTTTTTTTTTAAATGTATGTCCACCGATTTCTCCGTCAATTGGGGACCGATTTTGCAAATTCTTACTCTTAAGTTGGTCCCAAAAAAATTGTATTAACATTGCTTCGATACTTTTTGAGTAAGCTTCAATAATACGTATTTTCTCCACTTAGTATATGTAGATGATATGATGATTACTTCTTATCACTGTTATATCCTACATAGCAGGTAGTCGTATTCGAATTTGTAAAACACAACTAAAAAGAGAAAAAAAAAATAAAAAAAAAAATGAAAACAAACTTTAATTTCGGATGTCGGTGTCCTTGGTTTTCAATTTTCGTTTTTTGCCAAAAAGTTTTTATATGTTTCATTATTTTAAAGAGTTTTAGCCAATAGTGTCATCACAATGTCTGTTTTCTTCTTTTTTTTTGTATATTGGCACTTTGTAGCTATATTCATGTATTTAGTTATTATTTAATCTTGTTTTTGTATGTTATGTCTTTTGTGTGTCCCAAATAAACGATCTATCTATCTATAAATAAGTCAACATTACGTAGTGAACACATTTCATCTTATCGATGACACAACAGTTTATTAAATTTTGTTGGGCCTAAATTTCGTGACCACATTGATCAACACGGAATCAGCTTGAGCCGGTCAGAATGAGCTTTATGTTCGGGCAACAAAAGCGAAAACGACATTATTCACCTTGTTTCGGCTCGTCACCGCGTCGAAATTAATGCGACAAGTGTTGTGGAGTTACGTGATCGACTGAAACCAAATCCGCGTCTATTTAGACACTCCTTTATTCCAGAGATTAAAAACATTTGACGTTGGTAAAATCAGCCCTAACTCAATCAATCTGCTAGGTAAGCCTTTTCTCAACAATGTTGGGGTCGTCTTCCAGTCTAACCGGATGCAGCTGAATACCAGTAATTTACATGGAGCAACTCCCTATCGGACCTGCACAACCCAGTTACTTAGTAACACCCCCCTTGATAAGACTGGTTGTCAGACTTCCGGGCTTCTGACGACCCGTAACGACTGTCAAAGATCTACAAATGACAGCTGGGACCAACGACTTAACGTGCTTTTCGAGGCACGGAGGAGTCTCGGTTATGTAATGGATGTTCACCAATCCACGGACCAACTTCGACAAGTGTTGCTTAACCTCGAAATCGAGCCGTGCGGCTGTTATTGTTATCAACCCTAAGTAAATTAATAATATAAAAGCCTTACCAACAACAGTAACATTGATGCCAACGTTTCTTGTGGGTGACAGTCGGAAGTCGACCCGGCAGTGGTACATGGCCTGGTCGTCTTCCGACAGAGAAGATATGGTGACTGAAGTTGGCTGGGACTGGATGTCGGCGCGAAGCCTGGAACTCGTGTTGAAGGACGGCTCCGACCATTGCTTGTCTGGGATCTCGAAACTGCGGAGAAAATGGAGGGTTAGATCTAGTTTTTGGCGAAAAGAAAGGCTGATATTTTAATGTAAAATACCTGGCAATGTTTCCAATTGTTATTTATATGGTAAAATAAAGATTCTATCCTATACTAATAAACGAGCAATATTTATATATATATATACTTATACCTATATATATTTGTAATCACGTTCTCGAAAACGGTTCTAACGATTTCGATGAAAGTTGCGGTTTACTGGGGCGAAAAATCGATATGGGTAAGTCTCATATCTGGGAAAATTCGTTTTCACCGTATTTTCATCCGAGCAGAGTTCGGTCGCTCAAAGTTTAGAACAAGATGGCTACCTTAAACTATTTGACAATTCACAATAATTGCCAGACATGGCAGCATGGAATTAGTAAGTACCTACTATCATGGCAGCATGGAATTAGTATATTATTAAATGAGCATTCTCTGTTTTCACCAGAGCAGAGCTGGGTCGCCCAGATACTGGTAATATTATAAGAGAAACTCTGTTTTTCTGTTATCTTTTCACAGCTTAATCGCTGAACGGATTTCAATAGAATTTGGCACACGGTAGACTATAACCTGGTTTAAGACAGTGTGGCGGCATCTACGGCACCACATGCGAACTATGCATCATACTGACGTCATATAAAATCCTGCATAATGCAAGCAGAGTTAACAGCGTGACTAGCATATATACAACGTCCCGACATCAATCGTCGGGTAGTTGCCCACTAGACACAACACCTGTCTGGTCGACTTTACCCCTGTTCTTCATACCGGTGACCTCGATTTTTCGTCCTGAATATTTGTATAAAAAAATCATGAAATACAATATATAGGGTAGATGAAATCGCGGGCCCCACCTGGCGTTCTTTACATTGTGTTATCTCGAGCGTTTCTTTTGCGAAAGATTGCATGCAGTTAGACCTGCCTCGCATGAATGCTTTTCGAATTTTCGACGTTCAAAACTTCAAACATAGAATGTGCAAATGGCTATCCCCGTATGAACGCGTTTATGCTTTCGCTAATTTTCAAAAACGGAATAGTATCAAACGTAGCATGTTCTATTAGGTTTTCTAAAGACTGTTGACATTTCAACGGTTCTTTTAAATTAGGTATAGGAGCTCTACTGCCAGTGATTTATGATTTACCAAACTCAATATTTTTTACTAAAGGTCACTACTTGGTTTGGTGTACAGAAGCGTTGACAACGACTATGTAAATGTGATTTATCACGAGATCATTGTGAGATGTAGTACCATGGTTGCCAGGAGTGGGCTGCAAGAGGGTAAACTAGCACCTCCAATCCTTAAAAAAAAAATGGTGTTAAAACATTCAGAACTAAAAAATATCGTATAACATAATTGAGTCGAAATCCTAAAATTTTCGAGCTCGCTCTTGCATTCCAATTCCAAACCTTCTGTGCTTTGGTCGACAAAGTAGGTACCGACCTCCTTTTTCCGAAAATCTAATCCACCCTAGGCCCCCTGCTAACATTATCAAGCTTGCTTAGCTCGCTCTTGCATTCTACCCTTCATCTTAATTCTTAAATTTAAATTCTAAAACCTATCCCATTTGAGGCGAAATGCAAAAATTATCTAGCTCACTAAATTCTCTTACCTGGTAAGCTTTTCTGCATAAGTCGAAAAAGTGATTCCTTGTATGAACGGACAATAATGATAACCTTACATATCCGAGGTGAAGTGCAAAAATGTTCGAGCTCGCTTCGTGGAGTTGCAGATGCACTCCCTGAAAATAAACCTACCGGCGTCCAGGTGTAGAACCTATCTGCAGGATGTAAATAGAACCATCTTGTTACACCCTACTACATCACGATTGGTCAATACAAGAGCGTGCTAGTTTTACCCACAAGTTTTTCAATATCCTCGTTTTTAATCTACTTCAAAAAGAAAGAAAGAATTTCTCAGTTCGTCGGAATATTTTTTACGTTTAAAATAAAACGTTCGTGCAAATCAGAGACTAGTCGGTTTTTATTTTTGTTTCCTTCCCATGCCGTATTTTTTTGTTTGCGTATCTGCTTAGTCTCGGCACAGAATAAATAAGACTACTTTTTGGTTTGATTATTTGTAGGATTGTGGGATTTAAATGGTGGGTGTGAGTTCGTTGATCTTATGGCTTAGATTTAATTTATGCTGTTGAATGATCATTGATCAGTAAGGCGTGGACTAGTGCCGAATATGGAGATATTATCTACACCTTGGCGCTAAGATAAAGCTGGGAAATGATACCTGAGGGAATAGTGGGTTATAATATAATTTATGATCACAGGTAATGATTGACCAACTTTTCGTATCCCGCGATTTGTGTAAACACTAAAGTCCCCTTCACGAGAAGCTATACATTTTGTAAATAAAGAATTTCTACTAAGTTACGTAGCGACAATTCTATCAACAACAAATAATCCCTCTACTGGAAATCAGACGCGTTCAGTACCACAAAACATTAGGCGACAGCGCTTTATACCGCTAAAATATAACCCGACCAAGTGAAATTGCTCGTTAGTTTCGTATTACACATATGTTACTTTGAGTTGATTGAATTTGGGATTATTTGTTTCGCTACGTAACTTAGTAGAAGTTCTATGTTTAAAAAATTTATAGCTTCTCGTGACAGGGACTTTAGTAGTGCTATTCTGTAAAGTTCACTTCGAACCTCACTGAAGTGCGAATACATAATTTGAAAGCGAATTCACTTGTTTTTATTTATTAAAGTAAACCATTCGCGGTCTCACACTTCGATCCACAGATGAATTTCGAAGATATATTTTTAGAATAACCCAAGAGAGTAACCACGCTCGCTTGTCATGTAATAACTTTCTGGGAACTCAAAAAATTATAACTAAGTCCCGCAACCCTTGTTCTTGCGACATCGCGTTAAATCAAGCGAAGTCGTGCGATGTTCCAGTGACATGAATCACGAATATTTTTTCGAATTATTGTAGATATGTATTGTTTTTACCTTTATCATTGCCTGCCTAGCCTATTACCAACTACATTAGTGTCAGATTCCAGTCTAATCGGATGCACAGGAATACTAGTATTTAACTTGAAGCGACTACTATACTATTTGACCTCCACAACCCAGAGACTTGGTATACGATACCTCTTAGTCACATTGGGTATTCGGGCTTCTGTTTACCCATAACGATTGTCAAAGATCTACAAATGACAGTCGGGACCAACGGTTTTTCTTGCTTACCGAGACTCGGAGATGTCTCGGTATTAGCTTATAATACATGGTCGCTCATCCACGGGTCGCACTTGGCCGGCTGTTAATACTGAGGAAGAACAGTATATGTTTACACTTTCGACTCCAACCACTTTTCGTAGAACTCATACGCCATGCCGCCATACATATTGGAAGGGAACCCTCCGGGAGGGTTGCCGGCATTACGTTTGCGCTAAAGTTAATCATCGCGGACGGTCAACGGCATTAGGTTTAAAACCGTGTTATAAAAACTGTAAAACGAAGTAAAATTGTGTTTTGAGGGGGTCTTGTCGCTCTACGTAGATTCCAACCTTTAATTTTTTTTGTGAACATTTGTAACCATGAACAAAAATTTAAAAAAATATTTAATTATTTGGATTTCAAAACGAACGCATATACTAATAAATCTTGTTAAAATATACATCACATTTTATTGCCGCGAGAGCTCCCGGCATCCCATATGCGACTAGGTGAAACCTCCAGGAGGGTTCCCGGCACTGAACGTGATAATATTATGATGAGCTTACCTGTATATGGGCATATTATTCTTGTACCACACCAGGATCATGAACTCGTCGTCGGAGGAGTCGGGGGTTGAGTCGCAGAGCAGGGTAACGTCGCCGCCCTCCAGAGCTTCCACGTTGGACACGGGACCTGGCAAATAAGGCCCACCTATTTAATAACAGTCAAAAATATCTATTAAATCAAAGGTCATTGGGAAACTAAGTATTGAACCTATATCCACGGCCTGCAGAAATAAAATAGGGTAGAATATTTAGATAAACGTCTCTACTTGACGAATCTCGCAGTAACACAGACAATGGGAGAAAACCATAAATCAAAAAAAAAAAAAACTATAATAAGGTTAATCATAACAAGGCTTATTCACATTATGGCACATTGGTTTCTTGATTGTAAACATGATAAGAAAAAATAAAACAAGTATTACGTAGAAGAGTTTTTAAGTTTTATTCGACATGATCAATGTCTATCAAAAATCAAAATCAACATATTTTATTTCACATAAACCTACATGGGCACTTATGAAACGTCAGAAGCTAGGTGCACGGTTCCAATTGCTCGTTTCCTATGGTGAAGAGCCGGCAGGAAACTCCACGGTTACTCTTTTTTTTTTTTTACAATATTTTCAAATAACAGTATTAATAGGTACACAGGTCTACAGGAATAATTGTATCGTCTAAAAACGCCGTAGTCCCATCTATTTGCTCTTGATGTCGGGCCCAAGACCAAAAATATACTATGCTGGCTATATGCGCGAATGCTTCACTGAAATTGTTTTATCTATACATTTATTACCTATTTTTTATTTATCTTTACCATTTTATTTCCATGGTGTAAAAAAAAAAAACTATTTAATAATAGGTGTGTACTATATAATTTAAAACTAATTTGGTTTTTGTAGGAAAACTATCGTTAACTGGGTCAAATTTTGCCCAATGACCTTTACTTGGAATACGTTATATTTCAAAGTCTTTTAAAGACGGTACATTAGCAATGTAATTTCGCCTTTATTGCTTTCTCCTTTAGTGCCTTTTATTCTTATAATATTCAGAGTGTCTCTATTGGTACCTATCTGCCTGTCAACATTATTTATCACATAAATGAATAATGGAACGGACTTCGAAATTACGTGTAAGAAAGTTATCCGAAGGTGGAACTGACCATTCATCTTTTTTATTTTTTAGGTGTTGTCAAGGATGGAAATAATAAGATAAAAATAAGCATAATCCTCTACGCCAGTGGTTCATAAACTATGGGTCGTGACCCTCTGGTGGGTCGCGAGCGACTGTTGGGTGGGCCTTGAAAAATTGATTTTCAGATACGATTTAAATTAAACCAGAATACTGAAATAAATTGGACGTATCCAACCTATGCGATTAAAAGTAACTTGAAGTTGATGCTAAAGCTAGGAAACTAATATATCCTTCTCATTTAAATAGCACTCCTTGTATTTAATTAAGTAGGTATTAAAATTTTCGATTGTAACTGGATGTTTTTTCTTATTTGAACAGTTCTTCATTTATATAGTTAAGTATATAAATGAAGAATGATGTTTTTCACAATGACAGCCCTGAATCCCGGTGAGTCCCGAATTTTGAAGTTTTTGTTAGGTGGGCAGCTCCAGATCTAGGGGAGGGGCCAACCGGGGCAAACCGGGGCCAACTTCAGGGGGCGACAAATTCAAGTGTAGCAGACAAGTGTACCACCCGCAGCACACCGCAAATTTACAATAAATGAGACGCGCAGCACTTATAATGTTTCTATTTTTTTCTTTTTTACAACAGTTTTGGCGCCTCTGTTGGATTGGCGCATTATCGATCGATAAAATTTGATTAATATGTTGCTGCCAACATTTCATTACGAGAAAATTTTAATTTCGCGGCTGTAGGTGGGTCGCGGTCCAGTCAACTTTGGGAACCACTGCTCTACGCTAAAGACCTTCGTCTACTTTAATCAACAGTCAACTTGACAAAGGTGGTGATTAAGGCAATAATATCCCTCACGGTCATAGAAATATATCTATGCTCACAGTACATCTTTGAGAGATAGTCTTTCAGAATTTCAGCCGTTTTGAAATAATATTGAATTTACATTGTGTAATTTTAGCAGACAACCGTAAATTTCGGCTCGACTAATAAATCTGAGTAAGCATCAGACATTACAAACCTGAATTGTGTTGACACGTAGAAGATATATTAGCCAATAAATCTGGTGGAGTAGGTACTGTTGTTTGAATTGTTCCAGATTTATTTAGAACCAGACAGAATTTTTCTATTGTTGTTTTATCCGACGTTTGCGGGTCTTAGCTGTCATCCGATAAGGGCGCCCAAATGGGACTCGAAACTTGACTTGGAAATTAAGGGACGGAGGACTAGCGAGTTCTCGATCTTTTTTTAAAAACATTTTCCGTTTTTCTTTGAGGACTATCTAAGTATTATTGTTGTTGTTAATGTTAATATAAGCTCCGTTCGCAATTTATTTGTAAATAAAGTTCATTTTAGACCGACTAGTACTGTTGAAAAAGTCATAAAAAATATGAAGTTGTAGCGCAAACTGAACCTTATGTGTAAGTATTACAGTTGTTTTTCCTAAAACTCGTGTTTGTTTACATGTGTGGTAAATCAATTGCGAACGCAGTATAGCTCGCTTATTGATGTAAAGTCGCTACAATTACTACGTACTTTGACAAGTAAACATTTGGTTGTATCATCCATCATTATGATCACCAGCCTACGTTTACGCGGGTCAATTTTAGCCATGCGGCAAGTCACCAGTCACCACCACCGGCACCCCATTCACACTGGTCGACAAAAATCGCATGCGACTTGTTAATTTTCGAACAAAAAGTTGAGCAGAGCGGGTTTTTTACGTGCCCGCATCGAAATGGTTCGTAGTTCAATTATTCAAGAGTTGCTTGAGAAACAAAGAGAGAAGAGACAGAGGGAAAGAAGGAAACGTAAATTTTGGGAACGTGGGTAGATTTCTCAACATAGAGTACTGGGTGCTTCGGATACTTTGCCGGTGGAATTGAGTTCAGAAGATCCTGATTATTTTTTAAAACGATTAAGAATTACCACTTTTATCCATGGTTTTTAAAAGATCTGTACCGACAACGTAGCGAAACAATACAGCGCAAAACACACCTCATGCGGCGAGCGATCGCCTGCAACTGACCATTTACGCGGTCGATTTTAGTCACCCGCCTCATGCGGCTTGTCGCAGCACGGCAAAAGTCTGATGGCACCCAACTTTGGGGCTTGCGATTTTAGTCACTTTGGCGGCCTAGTCGAATTGTCATTTAGACGATCGAAAATCGACCCGTGGAAACCCTCTATATAGCAGGCCACTGCTGGACATGTAGACCTCAGAGGTCGCACGCATTGAGTTCGATATTATTGTACTAACTATTATTCCTGTACAAGTCGCAAATGACTAAAATGAGTTCTGAAAAGGACTGTAAAGGTTTTTAATTAATCAATATTTCTTGTAATATTTGGAAACTTACCATCAACTCCAGGTATGAAAGCATAGCCACCGGTACAGATGAGAAGGAATATGTATATCGGCGCCGGAGTGAGGCGCATTCTACGGCCCATCCATGCTCCCGCGCTGCTCTCTCATTGGTCGAGGGGACCGCTGGCCTCGCGCATTCGTCACGAGTTGCGCGACATCATCTATGCGATCGACTTGGAGTCATGGTATTTGTAGGGGTATCTGAAAAAGATGAAAATACTGTGAGTTATTATGGCAATGACACTCTTGCACGAGGGAGGGACACAAGGAACCGGGAAGTAAAGCAGATAGAAAAGGAGGCCTATACCCAGTACTGGGTAATTCTGGGCTGAAATGAATGAATGAATAGCATTGATATATAATTGATTGGTGTAAAGTAGTTTAGTGTATCTATTTAATAGATAAGTAAACACTATCTCATGAACGTCAGCAGTGAGGTCGCTGTCACTAATGTCACCTGTCAGTTCACCACGAAAGGCGAGAAACGGTTGAAAGTGGAGCGGGCCTGCACAAGAGGCTTGGTGTGGTGACAAGCCAAAGCCAATTCAAATTAATTACGGAATCACCAGGATTCTACAAGTAGGATTCTCCTACTGTATGTTAAGACGCAGATATATGCCAGTGACCTTGAGTGGTTAGCTTGTGTGTTCTGTACTGAGGTTACGCAACGCGTCGTACGTCCAGTCAGAAATAGGACTCACCCATCAAGGATCGCTGTACCTAATTTGACTCATTATTAATTTATTATGCATAAAATAAAAGGTATTTTAATAAAACACGTATACTAAAAAGTCTATTATAAAAGTATCTTTAAAATGGTGAAACTTTCAGAAAAATACGCTTGATAGATTTTGCATGATTCTGTTTTTTATCCGCGTTAGACATAACTTTACAAATTAATTTCGCTATGTAATACAAACATAATCTAAAATATTTGTATCTTAACTTATTAAAAAAATGCTCTAATTTAACATATATTTTTTCCAAATCATTAACACTATTCGTTTAGACGTGTTCTTTAGTATAAAATCATTAAAAGTCGGTTATCGTCGCCTTAAGCGGTAAGAAAAGATTCAAGTAACTACTTTATCAATCAACAAAATATATGTAATTTTGTTTAGACCAATGATTTTATGTTTAGTAGTGGACACTGGACATATCAGGCGTTATAAAATAAAAAAACTCCTCCCAAAGTTTTCCTTCCTAATTACCGACACAGGTCAAAACTTTTTTACAGCGACATAAAACTAGAGGGCTGATGATGTTATAATTAACTACGTAACATAAAAAGTAAATGTTGTCCGAAGTTATTTTCACCTAAAAGTAAAGCAGTGGACACCCGTTATTTCAGTTCGTTTCAAATGCAAAAGTTTGTTTTGAAACAAGCTGAAAACTGAAGAGGTGACATTCGTATGACAGCATTCATAAAAGCATAGTTATTTGTGCCCGAGAGATTGTTCGTAATACCTACTGTGCGCGGCCGCCGCAGGTCATGTGGACCTCGTTTTTAATGAACTTTGTTACGGCATAGCTTGGTAATGTAATGACAGACTGCTGAAAAACAGCCAGGACTTTATATACTTTACCTTTGTCCAACTGCAAGGGAAAAGCGAATTTTCATACAGAAAATGAACGAGCGTTAACCACCTCGCGTATGCAGTGCGGTTTGGTGGTATTAAGTAAATTAGTGCTTAGTGTTATTCTCTAAACCTCTTCTCGAAATTCAAACAGGATTCGACGTGTGAACATCTGCGATTATTTACTTTTAGAATAGTGGATTTAGATTTTGAACTGTGTTACTTGAGTGAGGGTCGAAAATAACTATACTCTGTTTTGTTTATCTATTATTAGACAAATAACGGCTAAATAACGACAGTTATTGTGTAATATTTTTGAAAGGACTGCACATTTTTTTTTTTTTTTTTGAGTATGGGAAATCATTAAATGACTTCTCCCGCTCTGGGCAGAGCGAGAGGGTGTGTCAGACTTTTACTGACTAAAACCCACCCGTGTTCCTTCTGTTGCCTGTGTTCCGGGGCCGCGATATCCCTTTCGGGCAAACCCGCAACCCCAGCAGGAAAGGACTGCACTTTAGAGTTATTTTTTACAATGCTTTGAATTAAAATAATAAAACCTATCGATACAACTATCTAAGTAGACATATTGATGATTTGAATGAAAATTATGATTCGCAACCGTAACAAATATCTAAACCTTAAAAATTCTTGCGAATCATATTTAGATCAACATACCACCTGAAAGTGGCCGGCAAATTGCAAAAAACGTAAGAAAATTAGAATTTAGCTGCAGCTACCCTGTAGCTTCATAGTTGTCATGAGTTTATCCTAAAAGTTGACAATGTCGCAAATAGCTGTCAAACATTTACCTGTTTTGATTAATTTGGCAATATTACTGTATGGAAATATGGAATGTGGCTAACTTGTGAACTAAAATATTGATTATGAAATGCAATCATTAATATCTTAACACCGAATATTTAGTTTTAGATGTAAAAAAAGTATTTGGAAACTTTCCAAATGCCTTTTTTTACACCTAAACGGTTACAACATCAAATTCAGTGCTATAATTGCAATTTATTTTTAATATTCTAGTTCGCTAGTTAGCCACATTTCTTAATAAGCGGAATCAAATTTTAAATAACAAATTATTCCTCTAATGGCACCTGCGAAAATATCGATAGGTGCCGTATGTGGAATACCTCAGGTGTCAGCTGCCCACTTTCAGAATAAACGCTCTTAAAAATAAGAACGTAACTTGTGTAACTACAAAATGTTTTATGAACTGTATCAACGCAATTAATATTCTTATAAATACTGCCAGAACGAAAGCTGCTCGAGTGTGTGTTTAATTAGACGGCAGGAAGTCGTCAAAGCCATGATTAGCATTCACTCGGTAATTGAGGATGTCATGCTCAAATTATTATGTATGTCAAATTATGCGTAATTGATTTGTACGACGATCGGTAGCCATAATTCCACAATTTGATCACTGAAAATTGTTGAAATGGAATTGGACATAATTTCTGCTTTTATTTGATATAATGGACCTCAATGAGAACCGTATTATTTATTATTGACATTCATATTAAACGTACCGTCGACACAAACATTCGTCATTGCTGATATTTACAACGGAATTATGTCAAGAGAGGAATCAAATTAATTGATAGGTGAGGTTAAGTTACGTTTTTGGTGGTCAATATAAGGATGGGTCCCTCGGATGCCTCGGTCTTTAAAAGGCACGGTTTTAATTTCTTTACTCTATGTTTAAAGAGAAAATCAAGATGTTGGTGCCGAATGTCAGAATTCCTATGACAGTCAGAAGCCCGGAATTCTGACAGCTGGTATAACCTAAAAATGTCGCTGTAACTAAGCAATTCAACATAGTTTTGTTCTTTTACATGTATTTTTAAACGAGGTAGATATTACGAGTATATCCCACAAAAACGAATTTCTTGTGTTTTGAGCTAAACGATAATTTTGTTTCTGAAGTGTAGCCTGGAGGCTCTACACTCGTTCCGATTTTGGACGTTTGAAGTATATTTTTTCTCCATTTTATATTTTTCTTTCATGTTATTTTAAGAAGTAATAGCATTCTTCCTTAAGGAAGAACGAGGAAGGAGGATATACTACACGGCACGATGCGACAGTGCGACGCGATTCAGGTAGAACAATTTTCAAGAAATTTTCATAGAAATTGTTCTACTAGAGTCGGGCGTGTCTGTGGGAGCTTTAAGACTCATTCTTGTCATTACTCCAATTTTATTTAAGAGTTTGACTAATTCCGTAGGTACCATCGCGGACACTGGTGTTGATCACTTTTCGACTTTATAGCCAAAGCACTAAAGTCTACTTTTCGACGTTATTGCCTGAGCAAAGTGAAACGTGGTCAAAGCGAAAAGTAGTCAACCACCAGTGTTGCCATGGTACCTAGCTAGGTGTACCTACCTCAAAAAAAAATACAATAGACGACGTATATTTAGTAACCTAATCCGGTTAACTGTTCTTAAAGAATCATAAAGAACCCTGTAAGAAATCGACACGTGTTTCACCTCTCAACGAGGCATCCTCAGGATGACGATTGATTTGTTGCGAACCCGGACACAACGTGTTGCCACATCAAGCGGCGAGAGCAGTGTGAGGCACATCCTTTTTTTTTTTACATGGCATCTCGCAGTTTACCTCTGAGGAGGTCGTAGCTGCTTAACCGGACTTTCCTGTGGCCTTAAGCTACTAACTTAAATCCTCCAGCCAGGGTGTAAATTTTACTTATAAACTAGGCGAACGCTCGCTAAGGGCACCGCCTGTGGGGTACGAACCTCGGCTTAGGGCGTCGCTGGGGGAGGACAGCAAGATGGGACAGGCTAGATCAAACATGTTTATTATTATTAATCGGGGAATTTAAAACTACAGGCTCAGCTTCGACGCGGGCTGGCGCATCGTCAAGCAAGGGTCGGGGCGGTTGCCACATCGTCTGACACCCCCATTTATATAAGATTACTGCTCGGCCCACCTCGTCTAGGATCGTTATCACCGCCTACCTCTATCAGTCAACCTTCTCAATAGTCACCCCTTTTCTGGCCATTACAGATTTCACAAATAGCATAACCATAAGCTTCCCACTGCAGGGACACAGGCCTCCTCTCTTCGAGACGGAGTGGGCTATAATCTACCACGCAAGCCCAGTTGGTTCTCAGATTTCCCTACCATCCTCAAATATTTCCTCACGATATGCCCCTCATGATTCATTCATAACTCTCTTTCTCTAGTATAAAAAATTAAAACGTTAAGCCAAATTCGCGCCAAAGGCCTTACAAAAAAAAATGCTTCGATAATTCCATATTTAAATTACGTAAGAACAAATAACGGCCTCATTTAAAAACGGTGTCAATTTTCTAAAGCATAGATCATAGATAAATCTCCATAGGTGCCAAAATAGCGGGGCCAATGGACGTTTTAATTGATGTTAATGACTTTAACTGGTTTGGGCGTGGTCAGTTTTAGGCAAAGTGGTTGACGCGCAAAAAATTACCTACGGTCGACGACCGGCTGTTTGTGTTTTGTTAGCAAAAGGAACCGATGAAGGTATCAAATCCTAGTGTAACATAACATCAATCTTGTATCCTCTGAAAAGGGTGCCGGAGGCGAAGGACATATACGTTTTGACAGTTATATTTTTAAGACCCGTGTTATCGAGGGCGAACATAGGCTTCTACTCAGAAGCTCAAAAAAACGTTCTTGGTCCTGGGGATCTAAACACAGGACCACACGTTCAGACGTCAAACCTACTTAAACTACGAACGTCAATTTTCGTTTGCTAAACCTGCATGCGTAGGTATTATGACAACTACTTAGGATAAGCGCCTTAAATTTCCACTCTGCGAAGCTTAGACATATGTCTTTCTATACAAACTCTTTCTACAATCCCTCATGTGGTCTTTCATTTCTTCAGTTTCCATCATGCGTCGCGAGTAGGGCCCTATTTTATACCAATAGGTACCTGAGAAAGCGACATAGATGTCAAAAGTGCGGTATAATACAACAATAATTATGAAAAAAAAAAACTATCAAAATTGCCAAATTGTCGGATTGTCGAATTTTGGTTGTCATTTGTAGGTTTTAATTAATTTAAATAGGCAATAATAGATAGATAATATTAAATAGGCAATAAAAGGAATAATAGATAAATAATTATTAAATGGCCTCTGGTGAATGTTTCCCAAAGAACAGTGATCCATAAATTCTCTCTAATTCCCTTAAGTTATGGGAAAATTCATCAAAGAAAAAACCTTTGAAGCAATTCTTATCTAACCGAGTTGTAACAGCATGGAATAGGCTCCCGGAGAATGTTGTGACGGCTCCCTCACTGACCTGCTTCAAGAATCGACTGGACAGATTAAATATCTCCAAGCTATTTGATACACACGCATCAGCTAATTAGCTGCTAGTGTGTTTAACCAAATAATAATAATTGTTCTGATAGCCGTGGAATACCTCTCCACTCCTCAAGCACCTCAGGAAGTGTTGCCCCCTTGTCGCTACGACACTATGTGCTAGTGACCGTTTTCGGGGGCCCATTATTGAGTGTGCAAGTCACCTCCTGCCATCTTAGCCGTGTATATTATATATCATTGATCAGTCAGGGGTCATAGTCCTTCCATAATTCCAGGTAAACAATCCACTATAGCCACCCAAACCCATAGCCCAATATATTTTATTTCCATGTTTTGCAATAGTCCTGCACCAACCGGGGGTTGTTCTTGGGTGCACTCGTGTAGTGCACACAGGGATAATCGTCGGTTGGTGCCTCAATACTTAAAAATTTCTTCGGGGCCTCTGCGAGCTGGCTTTGGCCCGTCGGAAGCCTTCCAAAGGTCCGGGAGCCTAGGGTCCCGAGATATGTCAAAGACATTGAAATAATAATAATAAAATAAAATCGAACATATACAAATCCAAACTAATACGATACAGCTTCCATATAAGTACAGGCTCATACTGCCAGACACTGTTATTATACCTACAGTTTATTACCGGATATTCAGTTACAAACCGGGTATAATTCTGAAAGTGTCACAACTGGGTGCTAAAGTTCTGTTTAGTATAAACTAAACTTGTTGCGACCACGTTAGTGGGTTAGCCTACTTTGCGAAACTGTAACGTACTTTGAAAATTAATGTGACATAATTAATATATAACGCTTGTGTAGTAACGCTTCGAAACATATTTACAAAAAAAGGAGGAGTTCTATGTTCGTCTGTTTGTATGTTCATCGATATTTTCATCAATAGGTATGTTGACTGGAAAAAATAAACTATTTAGTCTTCAGTCATATAATAAAAAAATATTACACAAGTATTTTTTGCTTTATCTTATTAATAAAAAATGGTTTTGATAAAACGCATTAAAGTTGGGGAGTGAGGGTTCGCTACGTCACAAGTCAGTATAAAATCTACCGGCCAGTGACGTCATGCCACATTTTAACGCATTGCATACTCAATGTATTGCCATAATCTTTTGATTACGTAAAAAAGAAAAAAATACGTGTCCAATATATTTTAATAATCTACCTGACGGACAAAAAAAAATTTTTCTGTCAACATCCCAATTGTGGAAGTTTATTTTCTTGTCTTTGCTGTCCTGTCCCATCAGTTGACAGGGGAGAATGGAAGAAAAAAACTTGGTGCGCCAACCCCACGCAACATGGCTCAATGCCAGGAAGATCATGATGATGATGATGCTATCTTGTCCCGCTGCTGAACAAGGGGGTAATCTATTCCCACGTCGTCTCGGACCAGCCCTCAAGGTACGGTTTTTTTAAAACAAGCTTTTATTAACTTCTTGTCATCATTACGATAATGTTTACTGAATAAAACCCACCCGTGTTCCTTCCGTTGCCTGAGTGCCGGGGCTGCGATATCCCTTTCGGACAAACCCGCAACCCATAATACCTAATCCTATACTATTAAATTTGTAATCATGTTCTCAAAATCGGCTCTAACGATTTCGATGCAAGTGGCAATATAGGGGGCGGAAAATCGATCTAGCTAGGTCTCATACCTGGGAAAATTCGTTATCTCTATTTTCACAGCGTCGGGGATGTGATACAACGTTGGTTTACCTGGATGATATGTTTATCTATTTGCGTTCCCTCGTGAGACGAAGATCCTGTCTGGCTATAACAAATCCGGTAGAGAGATGATTACTAAATCAATATCAATCTATTGTTTTCGGAACGGAACGAGCATACAGTTTCCTCGATCTAAGGCCAAGTGTTAGTTGTCAAATTAGGCAATCCTGTCAGTCCTCTGGGAACGTTTCCGGATGACAGCGATGCGGACGAGTACTTCGACGCCTAAGTGTCCGTTTGTTTTTGTATTTATTTATATATGTTTAATTTAGTGTTAGATTGTATATTGTACCAGTTTTTGCCCGCGGCTTCGCCCGCGTGGATATTTGTTTCTCACGGGAATGTACTACCGGTATTCCATAACTAATAGCCAAGGAAAAGGTCATTGTCTTCTAGCGCTTCGCCCGCGTTGCCGTCAACCATAATTAGTTTGTTACGCGTAATTTTGAATCTGTGATATCTTTTAAACTATTCATTTAAATGATATGATGTCAAGGAAATATAAATTAAATGCGCAATTTAAATAACATATTTGATTGAATAAGGTTTAATATAATACCGATCAAAATAGCTTCGGAAATAACAATGAAATTTTTATCAAAATCTGAACGATAAAAATGATTATTGTGGGTCATCCTTGGGAGATAGACATATGCCATCGAGGACTTTTTTGTTGAACTTTTAAGATATACAATCACATAAATAATATTTATCTCTCACAGTTTACGCGGCACGCGGCCCACGCCAGAAAAGTTCCCAGTCGGCATGATTTTTTCCGACATCTTCAACAATAATCGTCATATTTCAGCCAATTTTCACAAAACCTAATAAATTATACATTAAAAACTTCCTCATGAATTACTCCGTCCGTTGGTGAAAATCGTTTGAAAATCCGTTCAGTAGTTTTTGAGTTTATCGCGTTCAGACAGACAGACAGATGGACAGACGCGGCGGGGGACTTTGTTTTTTTAATATGTAAGGATAAGGATATAACATTTGTCATCTACGGTTAATATAAGCTGGTTGTGAAAATTATCTTGCAAAAATCATAAACCTTTACTTTAGTTTAGCAGCACGCGTAAATAGATAAACCCTTTAATGATATTCGCAAATATGCTGCCTCGACTGCATGAGCAAAGTGTTATTGGGTTTTTCCATCAGGAATTTCTCACTAGCAGTCTGGACCCTGGATTTGTGCTTGATTGGTGGCAATAGGCTCGCCCATGGGGCGACAAACATACTTGGGATTTAAATATAACAGGCGAAGTGTGGGTGTAAGCACTATAGGTACAGTTCTGCCTAACCCTTCCTGGATAACAGGCGTGATTGTTATGTTATGTATATTTCGATTCACTTGTTTATTAGCAGGTGAAGCCAAATAAAAGCTTACGATATAAACCTCGATACAGTTCGAGTTTCAAAGGTTGCTTACAGAGAAGCACCACTGGTATCCCTCTTATACAAAAATTAAGAGAAGTATTCACACATTTTTATTGTCCGTTATTTGGTCCGGTCCGAATGAATATAATAGGGGACCAGCTGATTGCTATTTATTGGAACTGTTCCAATTTCGAACAATAGATATTCAACTGTTTTTTTTTTAGAATATTTTTTTATTCACATTTGGTAAGCTTTCGAGTAACAAAGGATCACGGATCCCGCAGACAGGCGCGACGCGACGACGGTGCGGCGCGATTCTGGTAAAACAATTTCCACGAAATTTTCATAGAAATTGTTCTACTAGAGTCGCGTCGCGTCTGTCTTCGAGAGCTTTTAATCTAGCCTACATGAGCGGCGATACTTAAAATGTCATTATCTACCTAGACTTTTCCCAACTTAGTTGGGGTCGGCTTCCAGTCTAACCGGATGCAGCTGAATACCAATATTTTACATGGAGAGACTGCCTGTCTGATCTCCACAACCCAGTAACTGGGTAATATGATACCCCTTGGCAAGACTGGTTGTCACTCTCGGGACGACCCGTAACGACTGTCAAAGATCGACGAATGGTAGTGCTTTCCGAAGCACGGACGGGTCTCGGTACCTATGTAAAGATGATCACCCATCCACGAACCAAGCCCGGCAAGCGTAGCTTTACCAGATCGATCATTCCGTGCGGCTGTTATTACTTAACCACGAGCCCCTGTATGTATAGTATGTTTCAAAAGTAGGTATCTGATAAAAGTGTAAACTGTTCGGGATTCTTACGCAATCACTTAGTTACACATTCATTGGATTTAGAAAATTTCAACTTTATAATATCTCAGATCTCATCACCAATTTTTCCAACATTTATTGTTTGAATAAAATTATTAAATAGTACCTAATTGAAAAATCATCGAAAAAAATTGAGGTAACAAAATTAACCTCAATTATCAAATGAAAAACATATTTAAGGTGATTTAAAATTAAAATTTCGGAGAATAGTTAACTATTCAAATAATCAAATCAAAGCACTTAATTTGTAAGTGACTTTACAAATTGGCATCTACGGTACATTTCTGATCCATTTGTGTACGTTATCGTCTGATACTTTTAGAACAGGCCATACGTCCAGTGCTCCTGGGCAGTCAGGCTCACGAACACCTAACATAATTAACCTATAATATTCCCACTGCTGGGACACAGGCCTCCTCTCGGTGAGAGGGAGTGGGTCGTAATCCACCACGCGGGACCAGTGCGGGTTGGTAGATGTCACGTCTTCGCATTTTTGGTTCTAGGACATGCCGGTTTCCTCACGATGTTTTCCTTCACCGTTTTGAGAGCATTGGTGATGAAATAATTTACACAAAGTAAAGCGCCTGTCAGGGTTTGAACCTACGATCTACAAATACTTAAGTCGCGGCCGTTACCACTGGGCCACCACTGCTCCTAACACCTTATTGACTGAATAATATTTTTACTACAACTTAAGCTATTTCTAATACATAGTTCGTGCCGTTACGAAGACAGAGGATGCTAACAGACGAGCTACGAAAATAATTAATTTCCGAAAATAACGACCATTTTGGAGTGCATGTGTGGCTTGTCTGTTAACACTCTTTGTCGTTTACTGATTAGTGATTTTTGTCACCTACGAATTAGGTACTAATTTTGAAAGCATTGTGGCGGCATCTACAACGCTACATGTGAACTACGCAAAAAAGCAGCTTGCCCGATCAAATTATACAGGGTATCAGGGACATCCACGAAAAAACTGTTACCATGGATTCAGTACATAATTCTGAACGCCCAGGCGTTGAAATGTTTCGTTGGTTATTAAAAAAAAATCTGCTGTTTCATAGAAAAGTGCAATACGCGGTCAAAATGTATGGCACAGCTGTTTTTTTTTAAATAACCGATGAACATTTTCAATGCAGGGGGTTCAGAATCATGTACTTACTTAATCCATGGTATCCAGGCGTCGATGTCTCTGCCACCTTGTACTTATATAAGTTTCCGACATTAATCGCTGGGGCAGTTGCCCACCAGACACGATACCCATCTAGTCAGAGGATCCTCCCTTTTCTACAATATGTAAAAACAAACCCCTGTCCGATCCGAAAGGGGTAGGTACCACAATTTTACTTGAATTTAATTAAAAAAATCTTATTATTATTGAAAATAAAACATTATTGCAATTTAAAAATCACATTTTTGCTACCAAAATTACCCCAGATCCATTAAAAATTAGCAAAATTTCAGTAGGGGTCATAATTATGTTATGATTTGTAGAGACCCGCTAAACGACGGCCGCCCACGCCACATGTAATAAACCGGTAAAATACCCCATTGAAAAAAAAAGTGACGAATTTTTTTATAAATATCTCAGTACGAAACCCAACATCACCCTCACGAATCAGACAGTGTTTGTTTTACATTTTAAGTATGAGTAAACTTAAAATCAAAGAACCCGTAAAATATATAATTAATTAGTCCGTATTGAATAAATCAAATATTTAAAACAGAACAACCGTTTGCCAAAGCAAGTTAAAACGATAAGCGCCACAGGCACTATCTACCATATTAATTAATCACCATTTATCCGGAGGTGGTGAAACAGTTCATAAATCACGTAAACATTAAATAATGATCATTACAACACACTTTAATACAATTATAGGTATCTTTAGCATGAGATTACACGAGATAGTAAAGTCACGAACTTATTATTGTTTGTAAAACAATACATTAACATAATCTGATAGATTTAGATACGGACGGACAGCTATATTTACGAGCTTATCACTACAAATTTTTAATTTCTGTATACAATGGATGTCGTATCAAGATGAAAAGTGTATCGGAATCCGAGTCTTTGTTATGAACGAGCATATTAGTTGTTATGTTGTGTAGGCATGATCTGTTCCAAAAGTATGTGATGAAAATGTAAACAAACGATTTTCACGTTTAACTCACATGCAAGCACTCAGTAAAGAGAATTTGTAACACATTCTTCTGTATTTAGAAGGTTTCAACTTTATATCTCACCACTTCTCCAACAATTCTTACTGTCTGAATAAAATTAATAAAGTGCATTAAAAAAATCATCGATGAAAATTTTACTGAGGTTATACAATTAATTTCAATCGTCTAATGAAAAACTTTTATATGGTGATTTACAATTAGAATTTCTGGTATAAAGTATTCAAACAATCAAAGCACTTAATTTGTAAATTTCACAAAAAATTGGCATCCAAAGAAAAATTTTCTGATTCATTTGTTTACATTTAAATTAGATACTTTTGGAACAGATCAAAGGAAATTAGTAAACTATTAGCTTAAATGGTTTATAAAAGAAATAAAGTTTTAGCTATCGACATCTTCAAGGTAATCGGTGCCAATAATGTGACAAGGTAATGTGGCCGTGCATTCAGACCGGCCGGGCAGACAGCCCGCTAGTGTGGGCGCTTGCAAACCGGACCCGTTCTGTTTTAGTTATTAAGTACTAACATAGGGTAAGCCACTTTGTTACTAACACTATAGACCATTGTAGTCTAAATAAATAAAGATTAATAAATAAATAAATAAATTATCATGCATTAGTTCAAAATTTTCTCCAATATGTCCGGTATATGGTACCATATGTCTTCATCACTTCGTCACTCTGTGATGTAGCGTACCGCAGTTAAAGCACCACTTCTTATAAAAACCAGTTCCGTGCGTCCAGTTAAAGATATCCCAGCCCAAAACATTACAGAGCCCCCACCATAACTGACTGTTTCTCTTATGCAACACTGAGCATAGCGTTCACCTGGCCGTCGCATGACATTACGACGTCCATCAGAACCGTATAAAGTCATCCGACTCTCATCACTAAAAAGAACTGACTCCCATTGGCCTATAGTCCAATTGACGTGATTCTGCGCAAATTGAAGTCTCGCTTGTCGATGAGCTGTGTGTGTCAATTGTGGCCCCGTTGCTGGCTTGTGTGGTCCTAAATTCTGCTCACGTAGTCTCCTTCTTACAGTACTGTCACTTATAGTCACACCCCGATCTTCACGTAAGCGTCGCTGGAGATCAACACCAGAAAGGTGTCGATTTCGTAAAGCTGATACCACAATGAAACGGTCATCCCTTTGAGTTGTCACCCTATGTCTTCCAGATCTTCTTCGATACTGTCCAGTCTCCAGAAACCTTTGGTAAACTCGCCGAACTGCAGAACGGCTGAGATTTAACCTCCTGGCCACGACACGTTGACTTAAACCTTGTTGTATGGGCCGCCTCAGCTTCAGTAGTGTCCATTGTTTTTAAACAGAATTAATCAAAACTACAGCCTCAGCAATTAAACTTAACGATATGCACATGAACTCCCTAGAAACGTTTGTTTCTGACTGGAAGAACGAGTCCATTTGTTCCGATGTAAAACCGTAAAATCAGCACAAAGCAGTATTTCTGTATTAAAAAATTGTGGAGTACCTTCAAGTGCAATAAGATTTATGACAAACAAGACGTCAGTCATCATATCGACCCTCAAATTAAAAAACAATCATGTGAAACAGCTTATCGGTGAAATAATCTACTAATATTAAACAAAAACTGGGTGGGTCGATTTTTTTGATGACCAGTGTAGTTAGTAATGGATCCAATTTTATGAATTTTAGATTTTTTGTGAAGTTTTTTGTGTCATGGGAATCAATATACAATTGTTAGGGTAATGGAGCTAAGTATATCCACTTTACAACACGGTTTGGGAAAATAGTAAATTGTAATTGCTTCCAGGAATGCCACTCAAGCTGCGTTTATGAGTGCTGCACTCGTGAACGGCACGCTTTCTAGTGGCATTCCCACTTAAATATCCGATTAATTCAGGTATACTTATATATCCGAGTAAGCCTGAGCTACTGGGATAGCTCAGGCTTACTCGGATAGATTCAGAAGAAGACATTCAGCGCGCAAGAGCAGACTGAATCTCTCCTTTTATGGCCAACTGGGCACACAGTCACACAGTTTATGACTAAATTGCCTCTCTAGGCACGCAGATTCAAGAACGAGGTAGGTTGTTATACGAAGACAAGAGTTTTTTGACTACACGTAGACAGGAAAGCACTGTATTATAATACACAGGAAAAAAACATTGATAAAGGACGTTCCAGAAATATTTATTGCCTGCCTATACGGATTGCCCTAAGTACCTAATATCCATGTAAATGTACACCTGATTCGTAAATCTCACTTGAAGGTTCACTGGAGCGTACATCTTTACACCAACTGTATTTCGGGCATACCTGACTAATACGGACTCCACCGGCACCCTTATTCATGAGCTCTTCACGCCGAGGTCGGGGAGCTCAAATTATGCTTGAGTAGAGCCGTACGTATTCATAAAAACGAATGTCATTCAGAAAAGTGATTATGTAAAAACAATTGTCGGTCACGCCATGACGGAACGAGGGTTGAGTTTAAATTAAATTTTGTAAAAAAGGTAGAATACATGTTTGATTTAGATATTTCCATTCCCGGGAAATTGAAAACTATTTTCACGTGGGACTTGCCTCGGGCTTTAATTGGTCCGTATCCGAATATGTTATGTATGTAGCTACATTATACTATAAATGTAAAAGGTAAAAAGGTCCACATCGAACCTACTGAATATTTGTCTATGGTTTATTTAATTAATCTTTATAAATTAAGGCAATTATCGAAGTAACTGATGACATCAGCGATAATTGAAGCCACAAATTCCCCAGCCATTACATTTTCCCAGCTGGCAACAATTTTAAACCCAGTATGATCAATCACTGATTCCCAATGCTAATTCTACAAACATACATATTTGCATGTAGCAACACCGTGCTGCGGGTCTAAACGACGTTAATTGTCAAACGTTAGGGTTGCCACACTTCATTACTGTTTGTTGTGAGCTCATCAGGCGCATATTTTACAGTCAACATGATAAATGGACGGACATCAGTCGAACAGACGAACTAAACTGAGTCATTACGTCTTTTCGACGTAGAATTGCCCAATGATATAGCGTGGTTGGTACTCAAGCTGTGGTTTTACAACATTAGGCCGAATAATCGGTGTTAAATCAAGGTGACACGTGGGCGATCGATAATGATTTATTTTTGAACAGGAACTACGTAATACTTCACACAAGTGCTTTATGTCAGTTTCATTAATAGTAGTAGGTGCTGTTTTCACAATCAGATTTTTTTAACCTGTCATATACGAGGACGTTCTTTACTAAAGAATTATACATTGCTGTCTACTATACATTATTAAAAATTGACGTTGTTGTTAAGCCCGGACTCCACCAAAGCGTAAACGAGACGAGAGGAGAGGAGATGTGTTGTCAAAGTCAAACAATTTATTTCAATTAGGCATTTTTGAACGTCAATTTTACAAACAAGGAATTGATTCTAGTCGCCCCTTCCAAAAGGTAGTTTTCGTATGGAGAAGAATGGGCAAGAAACTCCACCGTTACTCTTTTAAAATGTCTTTACAATATTTTGTGTACATTAACTATATGTGAAGACGATGCATCTAGAATAAGATTACTATACCACGATAGGTAAAAAGAATGAAAAATTAAGCGATGACAGATAAATTAATTATGTGACAGATACATGGTGCTCACATATTTACAAACATTGCAAAATTATACGATATTCCTAACATTTTAACAAGTAATACTAATAAGTCAGTGTGTGAGTTCAAGTAATCACAGAATGTAAAATAAGTGTTATAAAAAAAAAACATTAAATTAGCAACCAGTTTGATTTTGTCTAGACTATAAATTGTCCTATGGAGCAGGACCGCATGTTTCCAAGCATCTTGTATATAATCCTCTAATTTGTAATATGCTTGTTTACAAAGTGTACTTTTAATATGAGTTTTAAATTTTCTTTCATTTAATTGTAATATATCACAAGGTATTTTGTTGTAACATTTAACACAGTACCCCAAGAAGATGTATGTACTTTAGATAATCTGAAAAATGGTTTAGAATAACAAATGGAATTTCGTAACTCTCACCTCTCGTCTCCTATCAGCTTCAGTGGATGTCACTGAACGGAGATATATCATATTTGTATGGCGCGATCGAAGCGGAGACATGAGCTGTGCCTCGCCGACATTCAGCTGGGCGGCGCACAGATCGAAAAAAGGCTATCGAAGAAATAGGAGCTTAAATTTTAAAGTGTTGGTTTTTTGCTTGAAATAGCTTCTAATAGCCAATATTATGCATAAATGAATCTTATGCTTATATCTCCAGAATGGAGAGAATAACCGTTACATCCTTGCACACGGTGATTTATTAAATATTTATGATTTTATGACGTACTTGATTATTCAGATTAGGTGCCGATAAAAATAAAAAAATACACTGTATTTCGTTATATGACGTATGTCAAAAAATTATAAATAAATCATTAAACATCTCTTCTCGTCTCCGCCTCGGACATCTCCGCACATCTTCGCTTTGGTGGACTCCGACCCTTAATCTGCTAAGTGTTGTTCCTGTCATGTATTCAAATTAAATAAGATTGATGATAAGTCATTACGACGTATTAAGAACGGACAAAGCTAATGAATAAAATTGCTCCGTGTTTGACCATCCTTTAATTAATTTAAAACATCATAATTTGCGGTTTCTGACTGTTTCCAACTTCAACTGATGCCTGAAGTGTTAATCCATTTAGTCTAATCCTATAATCTCGGTCTAAACGACTGGTACTTTTATATTCGACTCTGAAGCCATATATTTTAAGATTCAATTTTCTACGACTCTTAAATGTTGCTGATATTTCGCTCATTCTTTATTCAAATGTCCAGATATTTCGATTCGCTAGTAAAATAGAGTGCGTATTAAAATTCTTAGTGAATCGACAGGTATTAAATTCCTTAGGTAGGTATATGATAGTACCTGCTAAACCTGTTGAGCTTATCCGTTTGGGTTTTACCTGTATTTCAAAAAAAGGTTAGTACCTGTTTAATATCTATTGGATTGAGGCAATAAAACCTTTTTGGAACTTGTTTCAACTAATTTGATATCGATACTTGACAGGTCATTGTTGTAAAACATGATTAAGATCGATAGTAGTGACAACTAGACATAATACAATCAAACTTATAAAAGCGGCCATCGTTAAACAAATTACTTAACTATAATAACGCACCTACCCACTCAAAGATCAAGAAGGCATTAACAAGCGAACTAGTATTGACAAAAATACAGCCCTGTATTTTATAAACTTATTACCTACTTAAGAGCGCTCATCCTAAAAGTTGGCAACATCGCAAATAGTGGTCAAATATTTACTTGTTTTGATAAATTTGGCATTATTACTGTATGGCAACAAAACGACTTGTGGCTAACTAACCAACAAAAATATTGATTATAATAATAAATCATTTATTTCGAGCAACAGGACTCATAGTGTTAGTAACAATATACTTACAAACTATGTTAGTAGTACACTTACAAACAAAACAAAACAGAAAACAGATTGTGACATCATTGCTGCAAGGTGACAGGCCCAGCCGAAACCTTACAGCAGTGGTTCACAAACACACAATCAAGCCTACTTGCAATCATAGACAGGATGCTGTTGGCGCTGCCCCGTACCCCACGGACCAAGGATGCGCATCTTTTCCGCATCACCGTGTAGAAAGAGTCTACGTGAGCTTCAGCAAACATCCCTGATGCGCTGCAGTATCGGGGCAACCCCATCAGCACCCTGAATGCATTATTGCATTATGAAATGCAATAATTAATATCGTAACACCGAATATTAATTTAGTTGTAAATGTAAAAAAAGTATTTGGAAACTTTCCAAATGTCTTATAAACGCCTAAAACTGTTACAACATCAAATTCGGTGTTATAATTGCAATTCATTATATTCTAGTTAGCTAGCCACATTGCATATTTCTATACAGTAATATTGCCAAATTAATCAAAACAGCGCAATATTTGACATCTATTTGCGACGCTGCCAACTTTCAGAATAAACGCTTTTGACTTCTGTATGCGACTTCATCCGCGTGAAATTTCTTGATTTCACAAAAAAAAAATCCCATGAGGCTATGGCCTATGACATACGGTAATACTGTAGCTTCCCATTTGTGAAAGAATTTTCGGAATCGGACGAGAATTATCGAACATTACCTCTTTATCATATTATTAATAAATGAATAACGGAACCATTAAAGAATATTAGCAAGATTTTTTTAAAATACAATAACCATACAATAATCCGCACGTCAAACGTCGCGAGCAGAGTGCTCTGCTCTCGACGGTTGACGACACGTCGGGTCCGGGTTCGCAACAAGTCAATCGTCATCCTGAGGATGCCTCGTTAAGAGGTGAAACACGTGTCGATTTCTTACAGGGTTCTTTATGACTCTTTAAGAACAGTTACGCGGATTAGGTTACTAAATATACATCGTCTATTGTATTTAATAATGGATTTCCGCAAAGTCACGCCTGAGTCAATTAACTATCTTAAATGAAAAAAAATTGCTCCGAGACTTCCTTCACTAATTCGATTTTAAATTAAAAACAAACGTACCTCTTGTCAGATTATAAAACCACAAATCCCCATGAATCGTCATGATAATGGACTTAATTGCGATTCATTTGGAAATTCTCATTTATATTAAGATGACAGTTGACCTTACATAGTGTCCCTATATGGTTGTAATGACGAATCAATGATTCAAAAGCCATAAAAATCGGCAAACTATAAAGCCTATATGATAGGTCACAGTATAATAAAGTAACAGTATTAAATCTCGGCCGTGACATTGAAATAATTACCTACGGCCGCTCGGTAAATAAACCTTCAGAGCCTGTAGTAGCCAGAGTACTGTAGTTGTTTTACTCGTGCAGCTTGTAGTTAGGTATACGAAGAAGGTTTCGCTGCAACGCTCTGCGCGTGCAGTATAATAATGCACTGAGGATATTGTTGGGGCTGCCTCGGTTTTGCAGTGCATCGGCATCATGCCATCATGCGCAAACGGAGTGCATCGATTTTGCGGCGATTTAAGATAGCCCTAACAGTATTTTAGCTACACTGGCGGACTAGGTTGATGGACCATTTATCAGGCTCTGGGCTGGGAGATATGTGCGTTCACATGTTCATGTAGCCAATTAATGTATGATTATTGTATTTTTAAGTTATTGAGTTTACTAACATACGCTCAGTTCATACTAACACTTTATGGTTCCCTTGGTCTGAAATAAAAATATTGAATTTGAATTTTGAATTTGTACGTACTGACTGACTGTTGCGTACTGGTATACACTCAGATTTAGACGCGCGTCGTTTTGACCGTTTTCTATGAATACGTAATACTGTTACTTATTTATACTGTGGCTGTGTGCAGACGGAGTCAAGACTAGATTAGAAATACTTTTGCTTTATGAAAAGAAAGATGGCGCGTACTCAGTACAAAACTATTTCAAATGTCAATGTTGTCAAACAGTACAAAAAAAATCCGTTTTGACACAAGATTAAACAGTCCTTATATGATAGACAAAACTATTTTGCCTCTAGCGTGTGCACTGTTTTAAAATGGATGAGTTTTGATTAATTTCATCGAATTCCATAACAAGTTTGGCGAGGTATAAGACCGCAAATTATGCAGATTTCTCAAATTACATAAAACGTGTAGGCATGTTTTTGTAAATTCCAATTTTAAAATATCCTGTTATAGTTGATTGTACCTACCTACACACCATTTTAACTTTTGATCATTATGTAAAAGCTTACCAAAATAGCTTCTAAGATATATTTGGATTATTAAGAAATAAAATGCTAAATTATTTTAATTATAGGCAGCAACGACGCCGTGATTTGTAAAAAGCCTAAGGCGTTGGACAGACTTGACTCGAGCGGTCGGGTGTACAACTAATTACATAATAATGCCGTGAATCCACTTCTTTTAATGAATAAGCTTTTTAACAGGTCTAGTTACAGGTAGATAATCTACCTACATCTTAAATTGCCAAGATTAAAAATCTTAAAATCGCAATTTGTCAATTGCCTCTATGTTACACTCTGCCTCTAAATTAATCGACTATTTTTAATCACTTACCATCTTTGAATAAAACATTTATTTTAGCACTAAGATTTAAATGTAAGCAAAAAAAAAAATGCCGGTCTTGATCCAACATCTAATCGGATTAATGTAAGGATAAGATAGCACAATAAATCTTTGAAAATGTAAAAGAAATGCTTTTATTTACTTTCAATGACTAATTACAGTTGGCTAACGACCGGTGACGGTCGATTGGAGGATAAGTTGCCACCATTACATATGGTGGCAACGCCATGCCTCGGAAAGCACGTTGCTTTAGGTCCCGGCTGTCATTCGTAGATCTTTGACAGTCGATGCGGGTAGTCAGAAACCCAAAAATCAGACAAACAGTCTTACCAAGGGGTATCGTGTTACCCAGTAACTGGATCGTGGAGATCAAATAGGCAGATGTAAAATACTGGTATTCAGCTGCATCTGGTTAGACTGGCAGCTGATCCTAACATAGTTGAGAAAAGCCTAGGCAGATTGATTAACTAACTACAATTTTTATTCTCAGAGACACTTACTATTCATTATCTTCGAATACTTATATTTTTATTTT
Source organism: Agrochola lota (assembly GCA_947364205.1). Taxonomy (NCBI): domain Eukaryota; kingdom Metazoa; phylum Arthropoda; class Insecta; order Lepidoptera; family Noctuidae; genus Agrochola; species Agrochola lota. The sequence goes on along the minus strand of OX376235.1, from coordinate 7,855,558 downwards.
ATTACTAACGTTATTTATTCGGCCTAAAACAATATATTTTGTCTATAATGGTCTATTACTACGAATACTATATTAATTGCCCAATTAGGCATACATTTGTCTCATCAATTTTAATTTCTCGACATTTAGTTCGGAAAATTGTTTAGTGCTTAATTATATTGCGTATTGGAGTCATTAATTTCGTAGATGTGACTGTATTGCCCATACCAAGTCAAGTTCTGTCAAGTCTGACATTGCCACCAAAGGCACCAATGTTGGTGGGACTGAGGCAACATTTCCACCAATATTGGTGCCTTTCGGTGGTGTTGACGGCAGTCAACACACACTCCAACTGGCTTGGCAAATTGTGTTTGAAGAAAAGTGCTTGAAATTGACAGACTGCAGATTTAAAAGCCTCTTATCATGTTTCTAGCCTTTTCCCAACTATGTTGGGGTCGGATTCCAGTCTAACCGGATGCAGCTGAATAACAGTATTTTACATGGAGCGACTGCCTATCTGACCTCCACACCCCAGTAACTGGGTAATACGATACCCCTTGGTAAGACTGGTTGTCAGAGTTTCGGGCTTCTGACGACCAGTAATGACTGTCAAAAATCCACGAATGACAGCCGGGACCAACGGCTTAACGTGCTTTTCGAGGCACGGAGGAGTCTCGTTATGTAAAGATAGTCACCCATCCACGGACCTACCCCGGCTAGCGTAGCTTAACCTGATGGATCGACCCTTGCGGCTGTTATTACTTAGCCACGAGCCTCTTCTCATGTGCAGAATAATTATTCATTACCACAGATGTTTACTTCGCGAATTCTGCTTTTTAGTTAAGGTTTGTTGATTAGGGGTTTTTCCCTTCATCGTAATTTAGTGGTATTATGGAAATTGAGAAAAACAAGTCACTGAAAATCCAGTTTAGTAACGCCTGGCTTCAATCTCGCAAGTTGGTACAGTAGAAACGAATATGAGAATCCACGGGTGCCACCACATCGTCCACACCCATATCTAATGTAGTAAAATGTAAATGTAATGATAGCTTTAAAAATGTACAAGTGAACGCTGACGGGCATCACGTTATATAATCTCTATTAGCGTTTTATAACGCCCCATAATGAATTAACGAGTATGCACTAATTAACGTGAAATCATATACGAATTAACCACACGTCAACACATTTACAATAATCTGGCATTACCATGTCAAAACATGTTAATTATAAATAAAATACAGTAGTCTATACGGATTTGTAAGCACAATTGAATCAAGCCCACGAAATTTTGATTTAAATTTCTAACAAAAGGTCTGATTCGTTTCAAGGAACTTTCCAAGGATTTTCTTTGATCATTTTCTCGTAAAATTACTTGATATTTTCTCCTTTAACTCTCAATCAACGCTGATTAGTTGGTGATTAATGTCCCTATTATATTGTTTTGTTGCTTCATTTGCCATTATTGGTTTAATTATAACCAAAGTTGAATATTGAACCGATGTTAATTCAACGAATTCACGTTTATGGAACAACGTTTTGGATTAATTAGGGATCATGTATTATTGGATAGCATTCGCCTGTATGAATAAAACCTGAACCTGATAATAGAATACTAGGGCCTAGCTAGCCTTAGTATCCTATTATCCACGCTCCAGTGAGCGGAGAGGAGAGGAACAGAGCGAAGCTATGCCAATATTGACCAATGGGATTGCATGAATTTTTAAACTAGTTCGCAAATGCAATAATCGCAGTGAACAGGGATTTGCGAACTAGTTTAAAAATTCATACAAAACCGGGAAGCGGAGCGGGGAAGCGGAAAATCCCGACCGCGGGGTATTGCAGCCCGCTCAAATTACTCGTCGCGTTAACTCGTCCTTTATCCGCACAGTCAGCAACTCCGCTCCGCACTACCTCGCTCCGCATCAATGGACAGACACAGTCCGCAACTTCGCTCCGCATTACTCCCTCGCTCCGTTCCGCTGCCTCGCTCCGCATCAATGGACAGGTAGCCTTACAGGATAAATAGCTTGGAATATAATATATACATACATAAACTCACGCCTACTACCCATGGGGATAGGTAGAAACTACGGAACCCTACCTGCTACGATCCTTACATACTGCTTTTACCTCGTTTATGTTCATACATCAGAGGCCCTAGTGTGAATTTCTTTTAACCGTCTCGACTTACGCATCGACTGCGTTGGGCACTCCGATTGGCCCTTCACTGGCCTTCACTGCTGAAACGCCAATAAGAAGGCCGAACGCACTCATACACGCACGCCCGTTGCGAGTACTACGCACCTGACCTTTCCGAAGAATATCACATCATTCCATGCAATTCCACTGTATTTATTCTACTTTCATGCTTCTTTTGCCACCCCAGCACACCGTTGTGAACAGCCAGTCGAGCATTTTTGGGCAATAACTGGTTGAGCACAATCGCATGTCCAGCACCAATCCCTTTATTTCAAGTGTCCGTGGAGTTTCTTGTCCGTTCTTCTCCATAGGAACCTACTAGGAACTACGCTTTGGAATGGGCAACTAGCTTCATCTTTTTGACTGACCGATCCCTTGACAACTCAAAATTGCCTGTAATTGGTTTGATTGAAATAAATGCTTTGACTTTGAGTTTGAGAATACAAAGTATTGCGTAAGTAACAGGTTTCTATTTAGAAGATCCCGTTTTTTACGAACACAAAATCCTTTTTCTGCAAACATAGTAAGTTTCCTCACACACCTGTTCAAACATTGTAACAGAAAAGGTTCTCCTTCACTAAAAAGCCATGATCCAGTTTCCTCCATATAATGTTTCTGATCAAAGCTAAGGTTTACCTGTACGTAGCTTACCCTAACGAATGAACTGGAGCGAAATGTTTGTAGTTACCAAGCAAATATCTAAGAGGAAGTTCGTTCGCTCCATGTGTACCAAACCAACAACAAACAATTGGAGAATGGCCGATATATCACATGGAGTTACACCAAATATATTCGCAGAACAACCCTTGTTTTATGTGAGAAATAAAAACAAAATAAACGACACATATGTAGATGCTGTACGCTGTGAGGCTGTAATCGAGAAAATATCAGGCTGTTGAACATAAACATGCAAGATAAACGTAATACACACTTGTTTATCGAAAGGGGGAATCCTGAGATACGTAAATAGTGAATGGAATGAGTTTCGAAAACCTATAGGATATACAAAATAATAGGAGGTGAATGGAATGAGTTTCGAAAACCTATAGGATATACAAGATAACAGGAAGGCAACGTAAAATTTTAGGGCGAGGAAATCTACTTGAATATAAACATTTTTTTTATGAAAAGTCAGTCAAAATTCGAGAAACAAGAATTCTATGAGACATTACTGAGAATTCAAGCATCATTATCGATATTATTTCAATAATATTGCTATCTTGTTGGAAGCTAAATTGTCATTTCACCGTTCAAATCTGTAGCGATGGTTGCTTTCATTGAATAGTTTAGATACTCCAATGTATATTGAAGCATAAATATCTCGTTTATTTCATTCATCGCTTCCATTTTCATGTCTATGCATTTCAATGAATTCTATATAAAACTTCAGTAAGACTAACCAACACTGGAACTTTTCACTTTACACTAGGAAGGGACACATTAGAAAAATCCTTGTTATAAAACTCTTATCTGATCAAAGGCTCTGCGGAAGTACTTGCCCATTGCTTCTAGATTGTAATCCTCTTAACTGTTAAGCCGTGACCACTTTTATGAAGTTCATCAACTGCTTCAAATATCTTTAACGGGTTTTTGCTTCCACCATTTAGGACCGATTTATTATCTATCCTATATCGCAATTCATTTCACGATTGTTTTTTATTTGTAAGTATTTAATTGAAATTGTTCAGTAGCCATTAAGATCGTATCAATTGTAATGTCCAGAATATCAATTTTAGAATCTTTTAGGTATCAACCAAATTGTTTTTCGGTAAAAATCTGTAGTGTTAGTGCCTCATTTACTTTTATGGTTTTTGTAATAACTCACAAGTTTCCAACCTAAGTTAATGTGGCATTACCATTAATGTTACCACTAACAAAATTATTACCAAAGTTAAAAGCATCAAAAGAGTGCTAAGTAAAAAACTTGACCATAACTTCGGTAGGCATAATGTAATTTACACCGACGAACTTCTTACGATGGTTTATGTAGTGTTTGTATATTATCATGCACATTGCCCAAAACGGCTGATACTTTTTTAATAACGTTCTTAAGAGAGGGCCCGGGGAATATTAATTCTCGTTCCCTACGAAGTTGGATGGAAGTTCTTCGTTATCGTAGATGTTTATTAGCTTTTCTTATGTGTTCGCGGCTGATGAAGTTATTACATCAACTATTTTGGCTTCTTGTAATTTTCTGTTTGTTGGGTATGTATGAAATCTTTTTGTTGATATTTGTTTTGGGAGTGTATCGTCAGTAGGTAGGTAATAATATTGACAGGAAAATCCTTAAGTAAAGGTGTGTGGTGTGAGCAGCTAGAACAGAGGCTGACTATGTAAAAGTGCTGTAAGAGGACGCAAAAGATGATATGGTTAAGAAAGAAGTAAACAATGAGATGACAACTGGCAGAAATGTATATAGAAAATTAACATGTATATTGCGCTATTTTGCAAATTCCTCACGAATGTCCTCCACCAACAGTTAGCCAAAAGCAATTATTTTTTCTACAGCAAAACAGTAACACAGTCATTTTGAAATATCACCACTTTAGCTCTTGAAAACGTAATGAGATTCAGAGCTAAATAATGAATGGAGAACACTGCCACGACGGTGGCGCCGCCAATCAAGTTGCAAGAGAACTACTTGAACAACCGTCGTCTTGATGCAGTACATGAATTAATTACTATTGTGAGGACTTTTGCATTAAATGGCTTCTCCAAAATGTCATAGATTTGATAGAAGTGAACTGAGTGATCACAGAAATAATTAACGTCTTGTCCTGTAATACTCCTCTCAAAAAAAACAAGGTACTAAAAGTCTCCTAATAGTCCAAAATCCTGTTGATTTGCATAATTATAGAAATAAAAATACCATATTCTGGTGAGTATGGTAACTCCATTTGCAAATAATTGCGTTGATAGTCAGATTTAATAAAAAATATTTTTCTTTGTGCAGCTTAATAACAAAAAACTAAAGCATTCAAAGCAAATCCCTGAAACTTCTTCATGAACGTTTCTGATATTAAGCGATACCTGCAGTTCTGCTTTGAACTATTTTATTTTTATTTTTATAAATTGGAATCATTAGAATCATCAATACCACAGTCGTAAGTTAGAATTGGCCTCAAATGTCATGATTTCATGAAATAGTCATTCAATAAAGCATTAAGGATGATGAGTAAAATATGTTTTAGTCCGTCTTGGAGATTATTAAAAATATTGGACACGTATTTTTTATTTTTTTCCGTAATCTAAAGATTACGGCGATACATTGAGTTAAAATGTGCCATGACGTCTGGAGTATGTAGATTTTATCCTTACTTGTGACGTAGCGACTCCCACTCCCCAACTTAAAATGGGTTTTATCTAAGTATTTTATGATAAAGCAAAAAATACGAGTCTAATATTTTTTTATTATCTGACTGACGGACTAATTAGAATTTCTTTTTTTTTTACCCAGGCATCATCCCTATTGTAGTGATGATTTTATTTAATTATTATAATTCTGCCTTAGCGCATCTCCCTTAAAAAAACCTGGACTTGTCTTTCAGTTTATGGAAATATTGCAGGGATTTTAGATGAAAAATTCTGCTCAAAGCTCGATAAAATATAAAAGGCTAACTCTATTGTCTTTGTAACTAGTCTCCATAAATGTTGATGTATGAAAAAATTGGCCATCAACCGCAGATGGGTTTTCTAGCGGCAAATTATTTACTGCCCCACTAAACATTGCTGTTCTGAACTCATATTAAAATTTTCGTTTATAGTCGGTTATTATTCGATTTCTTTTTGGTTACGTACAAATGAAAAAATATTGTCATAGGCAGAACATACATAACATAACATCACGCCTGCATTCCCTGAAGGCTTAGGCAGAGATGTACTATCAAAGAAGTTCATATCTAACCAGTTTCAAAACAAAATCCCGTGAACACGATGACCACATCTGTTACCGGCTGTGGTATTCTGCCGTGAAGAGCCACGATCTTTAGTCTTTCTTTATGTTATTATACTAAACAAACCACCTTTTGATTTATTTACCTATTGATATTCTATGACACATGTACTTAACTCATTTTTATATTATGTAGCACTGTTTACCTCTGTAAAGCATACTTTTAATTATCTCTTGATTGTGTTAGCATCCAAATCGATTTTATATTATTAACTTTTTCCCTTTTGTAAAAAACTTTAGAATATTTATGTTCTGATGTTTTCATTTTAAACTGTCATCTGTCGTAATTTACTTTTCTAAACCTTAGACAGAACACATCATATTTAAGTACACTCTATCTTCTCTTATAAAGTGGGTGTACACACTGAACCTAATAAGCCGGCACATCTAAGATTTCTCCTCTGTAATGTAATGTGTGTTTTTATTAGTTCTGGTCATATCTAAATTAAGAAATAACTTGAATATGTTTTGAAAATGTTTAAAATATGACACAGAACAATAAAAACGGCCTTCAAATTTTTCAGTCTAGTCTTGTCTTAGCTTCCGAGAGTGGCATTTTTAGCTTGAGACGGAGTCGCCGTTTTTCTGCCCTTAAGTCTTAATTGTTGAACAGTTAGCTACTCGAATATTAGTCTCATATAACTAGCATAACTAGCGTGCGCGGGTGTCCAAATCTTACTGTGTAATTTAAACTATCGATACTGAGTGGTCTATGACAATAAACATTCTGCCTGTGTAGTACTGTGTTTAATTCGCTCGGCCCTCCTGCCTAGCCCTGTAGGAGGTGCTCACTTCAAACGAACTCTAATCACGCGGCGTAAAACGCCGCGAGTACACGCACACAAAAGCCTCCGACGCTAGACGACGTTATTCTCCGAGAGGGACCTCCGCCGTCACCTGTGACGCTAGCGCGGTCCTCCCGCTAAGTGAGGCGCCTTAAAGCGCCTCCGACATCTTCAAACTCTCACAACCTCCTCTCCGTTCCACAGGGTGGGGTGTATCTCCAGGGTGGATAATCCTCAGCCCAGCCTCCTCCACGCTGCCTGCGGCCTGTCTGCCTGCCTACCTACCTACCTGCCCACCTGTCCGACTGCCTGCCAGTTCCTGCCTCCCGCCTAACCCGAGCCTGTCCTGTGTCCTAAAATTACCTTTCCTAATTTTAACTTTTAATTTTAATACCTTTTTTATTATAATGTGATAATTGGTAATGTTGGTGTGTAAATGTGGTAATTTAATTTGTGACCTACGTTTTCCTCCACGGAGGTAAACGTTACATTACACGGCCCGGTTCTATAGCCGCCGAGCGATGCAAGCAAGAATAGTCCTTACGGTGGTTATTTATGAACTTTGATAGTACTTGTTATGTTTAAGTCCCATGTAATAGGGGGCAAGCCTATTGCCATCAATCGGGCACAAATCCAGACTCCGGGCTGCTACTGAGAAATTCCAGATGGAAAAAAACCCAATAACTATTCGCCCGGCCCGGGAAACGAACCCAGGACCTTATGTCACTGTCATAAGTCTTGTAGAACAAATAAAGCAGAAAAATAATTTAAAAAAACCGGTCAAGTGCGTGTCCGACCACGCATAATGAAAGCTTCCGTAGTTTGGATACATTTATTCCAAAAACAAACTAAACGTCATTGTAGTTGAAAAAAATGTTCTCCCATACGATATACGTTACGTTCAATTCTCAAATTCTCTGCAAATGTATCAAAGATCAATCGCAAAAAAAAATGTGTTATAAAAGTAGAAAATAGAAATTAACGATTTTCGGAGGTTTTCCTTTACATGTGCTGTGAGATCTTGCTTCCTGCCAAATTTCATGATTCTAGGTTATCGGGAAGCACCCAGTACGTTTTGATTTATTTGCGAGTTTTTTTATTGCGTTGACTTAGAAGCTTGATTATGCTTTAAACCTCTAAGGGACCATAGAACTACGTATTTGATACCGCCACGCGTTCCTGAGAAAAACGGTCTTGACAGACTGACGGGCGGACAACGAAGTGATCCTCTATAGGTTCCGTTTTTCCTCTTGAGGTACGGAACCCAAAAATATATCTTATTTCGTCATCAGTGTCCTCGTTAAGCAATCTTCTTGTGTGTCCATGGCTAGGTATCTAATTATCTCATATTTGCAATACCATTCTATGATAATCACTAACATATTTCCTTCAGGACCAATTCCCTCATCCTTCATTAAAGACAACCGACACAATGACAAGAAGGTTGTATACAATTCAAATGAATCCCTACAAAAGAAAAACCTTTTTCCCATTATTAAGATTATAATGGAAGATAAAAGAGGTAATCTGCGTTCGCAATTTATTTGCCAAACACGTAAACAAAAACGAGTTTTCCACTTGGACAAACATCAACTTTATGCGTGTGTAAATAAAACTGATTTTAGACCGACTAGTATTGTTGAAAAAGTCATAAAAAATGTGAAGTTGTAGCGCAAACTGAACCTTATGTGTAGGCATTACAATTGTTTTTTTCTAAAACTCGTGTTGGTTTACATGTTTGGCAAATGAATTGCGAATGCAGATTAGTTGGGGCACCATTAGTCCTGCCGCACACGACCGCGGGGCATGGTCGCATCGACCAACGCCCGCGTCCTCGCGATGGTCACGCGAATACGTGATATTCATTATGTCACTTTTTGTTGGGAAATCCAGAAGGCTCTGTTGACGCGACCACGTGTTTCGTTCGTAAACGGAAGCCAACAGTTAAGACTGGTCATCTGTTATCTGCCAGGGCTTACTTTTAATCTAATATTTTGATTTTTTTTGATTATTTTTTGGACATTGTTCTCACATATAATAATGTACCCAGGATTTTGGAATATCTATATTTAAAAGAGTGTCCTTGGAGTTTCTTGCCCGTTCTCCTCCATAAAGATCTATGTTTTGGAATGGGCAACCAGCTTCAACTTTCTGACTAACTGACCGACTATTTGATAATTCAAAAGTGCCTGTAAATGGTTTAATTGAAATAAATGCTTTGTGTTTGTGTTTGATTCATTGAACAAAAAGTGACGATTCGCGTCACTTTTTATCGCGATGATCACTTATTCGCGCGTCGACCGCTTCCTATTAGGACGCGGTCTTAGAGTACGGTCGCATTGTAGCATCAACTGACGTGTTACTAAAAGCGGTGGTCGCTGCGACCATGGTCGCGGTCGTGGTCGCCCAGTGCCCGGGCAGCCTTAAACAAACAGAATTAATCATAAGATTACCATCGAACAAGATCCAGGTAATTGAACGGAAATGTAAGGTAGGGGCAAGGGTCACTCTGTTCCGGCGCGTCTTGTGGCTTCACGGTGTATTATTAATGGGGCTATGAAGGCAGCGGGGGCTATGAATTGATTAATTTTTGTTTTCGTTTATTTTGGCAAAAAAAGTTGCTTAAAGGAAAAATGTGTTTTCAGTTAGTAATGGTTCTCTAGACAAAGTCACGACCCAAATAAGAAGGTATACAGGGTGGCAGGGATGTCATCGCGAAAACTGTTACCATGGATTCAGTACATGAATCTGAACCTGAGTTGAAATTTTTCGTGGGATATTAAAAAATAAAAATCTGATGCTCCATACATTTTGACCGCGTAGGTATGGCTTTTCTATGAAACATCAGATTTTTTTTTTATAAACGACGAAAAATTTCAATCGGGGTTCAGAATCATCCACTGAATCCAGGGTAATAGTTTTCGCGCCGATGTCGAGTGCCTACTGAAATTAGCTCTAGGTGGTTTCTGCGTGTTCCTAATTTTTAGAGTACCTACTTGTAGATACCAAAGCCAAGATCACCCAAGGCTTCAATTGCTGTAACCATTCGCCATTAATTCTAGAAAGTACTATAAATTACGTATATTTTAGTTATACATTTCACCAAAACTAATACTAGAAATAAATTTGAATTGAAGAATACAATGTGTATTAAACGAAAATAACAATGTGTATTAAACTTCAAAGCAAAGAAAAGTTTGAACGCTTTGTTCGTTCCATTTGATAACTATTCGTTACATGAAAGAAGGGAACATAAAAGGATCTCGTTATTATTAACTGTTATCAAGTTATACAAAGGAAAGTGAAAAGTTATCAAAAGATATTAAAGGGGAAAAACTTTCGAATGCATAGTTATTAACTTTCGAATTATAAAAGTTAGTTTTTAATAACTTAAAAGTTTTGCTCCTGAAGCTTCAACATAAATTGATTAAAAAGCAATATGAAATGAGTTTCTATACATATTGGTTTTTTTACTGAGTACTCAATACTTTATTTGAGTTCCACAATGTGTAGTTAGGTGGTAAGTTAACAAAATTATATCTGATCATTATGCCCGACAAGGTCCGGGCACAGCAAAATATAGGAGAAAGAAAGCTTTGAAAAAAAAAAATCATTGCTTGTAATTCTTCTGAACGAAATCTTATTATGTTTGCACTTACATTTTATCGTTAAAATTTTCGTTTATACTATAATAGCATTTATTTATTAAGAATATAAGTATAAGTAGGTAATTAATTTCTCTCCTCAATGTCAATTTATTTGAACCTTACTGTGAAAAACAAATCTAATTAACGAGCTTAATTCGATTTGTTTTTCACAGTTATCTTAGCTCGTCGCATCGTGAAAATTATAGTTACAAAGGCTTTAAGCCTTTGTAACTATAATTTCCACGAAAATAACTATGTAATTATTATAAATAATAAGGATAAGATGGTAATGGCAAACTATTTCAAAATCAAGATAGACTTACAAAAATCCGTTCCAAGAATTCAAACAAAATGATACAACAAATTATATAAACCACAGCTGAAAGATTAGAAGATCTTTTAATCAAAACACAATCTTTCAAAAACCGTCAAGTTCTACATACATACATGAACATTCAAAACAATATTGGATTGTGTGTGAAACGTTTCTGTGGGGTTACTCCACAATACAGTAAAGGTACAATTATTAGCATTCTTGCGCGAAACCCACGAACTTAAATGAAAATGTAGTGTTTGTAATTTCAGCGGTTTGCCATTAAACCGGGTTGATATTGTTGATTAAATCGTAGACGTAGGCGGAAATTAGTTTTAGGTGTTGATTGAAATTACTCGCTTTTGTGTTGAATAACATCGGTTAGCTTGATCTTGATTCAAAATTAGTAAACAATTTATCTTAAATTACTAAATTATTTTCTTTTAAAGTTAAAGTTCACGAGCACATTCGCAAGACGCTGACAGAATGATCACAGCTGTAATGTTTTCCCATTGCTTGTCTTATTTGTTTTAGTATATGTATATGTATTTATTTCTGCTTATATTTATATACAGGTTGGCAGGGACATCGACGCCAAAACTGATACCATGTAGCCAGTACATGATTCTGAACCACAACCACATGCGTGGAAATTTTTCGTTTGTTATTTAAAAAAATCTGCTGTTCCATACATTTTGACGGCGTAGGTATTTGCACATTTCAATGAAACAGCAGATTCTTTTAAAACCGTCCAAAAATTTCAACGCTGGGTGTCAGAATCATGTACTGAATCCATGGTAATAGTTTTCGCGTCGATGTCAACGCAGAAAAATTCCAACGCAGGGGTTGAAATTTTTCATCGGGTACTTAAAAAAAAATCAACCGCTCCATATATTTTGAACGCGTAGGTATTGCACTTTTCTATGGAACAGCAGATTTTTTTTTTAATAACCGACGAAAGATTTCAACGCAGGTGCCCCATCAATAAATAAATAAAGAACGAAACTGCAACAATTTTTTATTCTCACAGTATTTTGACAGCCGATAGCCATTTTCTATGTAATTACCAAAAATACGGTCACTTTTTTTCAACTCGAAATATTTTTTACCGATAATCTTTTTCATACGAATATTTGAGTATCGCTTGTTTCGTGGGTCCACCGCGTTCGTGATCTACCGAATCCTGCTCAAACAGTACCCGTTTTATGCTTCATAATTTTGTATATTTAAGTTACCAGCTCCTAAAATTATATACCCACGGAATGGTTATATTATTTGCAAAATTACTGTTATTACGGTCCGAGGAAATTGTGTCATTCTCTAAAGTGTTAGCTTTTGTAACCTAAAAACAACCGATAGCAGATCAATTAATCTTGTCGATAACAGTCGTTCGTTTAAAGACAGTTTTCCTATTAATAGTTGGAACTAATTGTTAGTCTAGACCAGTTAGTACTAAAGTTAACAGCCAGACATTTTGTTAACGAATTGTTTTTCTAGAGACACTAGCTTTTGCCGGCGACTTCTTCTGCATGTATTTTGTACCTATTTTATCATTTTTACGACGACGTCAAAAAAGGAGGACGTTACATGTTCGTCGGTTGGTTTTTTTTATGTCTGATTTCGTGAAAAGGGACGGAAGTGTGTAACAGGAAGCCGGGGAAGCGCGCGCTGTTTGATGTACCAACCCATTTTCCGAGATGTTGGTACTGTCAACCAAGATGTCAGATGTTACACATCTTATATGACTACTGTAAGGCTCACTCGTTTCTTTTTTATGTATGTTCATCGATATTTTCGTCTTATTGTGGACCGGTTTTGCTATTCTCTTTTTTAATGCAAACCAGGATGAAAAGTAGCCTATTTCCTTTTACAGTTGCCAGGCTACGATCTGACACATTTCACAATGATCCGTTAGCTGAAGCGTGAAAAGGTATCAGACAGATAGCCAGAGTTACTTTCGTTTTTATAATACATATTAAAATATGGATCTTTAACTGTACAAATTAAGCTATCTACTTTAAAACAAACATATCAATCGCGTCTGACATCTGCAATTTGTATTGGTATTCCACCTTGCCCAACAAAAACATTGATTAGACAAGCTTCGCAAACGCAAGCCAACTTCACGGGTTATCTGTGGCTTCGATCTACGACAAAGGCTGGTTGCTCAGCGATGCGGAGCGAGCAAGCAGAGATGAGCAAGGGAGCTGTGCGTTGCAGTGCTGGAGTTTGCTGCTCCACTTCCTTTTCCTAGCTAAAGCACTTGGAAGTGGTGAAGGGCGGGCGTTTTGGGGGACTGTCTTATGTAATTTTGATGTTCAAAAAGTGCTGATTCTCAGCTCTCAGTCTAATTTGAATAAATGACTTTTGATTTTGAAAGTGTAGAGCCGGGTACTAACTAGCGAGTTGTAACCATAACTGAATATACGACGTGGACGCACGTCGACGGTGGCCGTGGCATCCGTTACTTTTGGTAACATGTTGGTTGGGTTACAGCTCAATAGTGGTATTGAGTTACTAGCTAAGCGGAATTTCACTGTCTACTGAGTGGGAGTGTTGGATTTAAAAGTGAACAAATACAGCTAGGTTTGCATTTGTTTCGCGGTTTTATGCCACACTATTCACTGGTCTGCTGCCGTCATGCTCAATGAAGCGGAACGGAGACGTTCGCGGAAATCAATTGTTTAGTTGAGTTGTTTTTTCCACGCTCTGCACTTCTCCGCTCCTCTCCGCTTTGGTAGAAACTTGGCCTTACCCAGATAAATATAAACATAATTTGCACAACAGATCTCCTTTAGCACAACGTTAAGACGATAAAGTACCACCAGAATTTCAAATTGTGTTTTGAAGTAATCGAACTTGCGAAGTGAGTAAAAAGTTGCGGATGTTTGAAAATAAATTAACGAACTGTCTTAATAATGATTAGCAAATACTGTTCAGACGGAACTGTTCGAGACGAGCTCGAACAAATTACTAAGAATAATTTGTTTTTTGTTGAGTTCAGGAGTTGATGACATCACTCTCGTGGATGCGTCGCCCTTTGCGTTTTAACAGCATGACTTTTTAGTTTTTAACGTAGAGGTGAGCTGGCATATTTTATTATTAGCTTTTGGATAATATTGCTTTGTATTTACATAGCATAATCAGCCTAAAACGGTCCCACTGTTGGGACAAGGGCTTCCTCTCTGTGAGTGGGGGGTGGGCTGTAGATAAAATCCACCACGCGGGCCCAGTGCAGGTTGGTAGATGTCACATGTTTTCTAATTTTTGGTTCTAGGACATGCCGGTTTCCTCACGATGTTTCCCTTCACCGTTTTAAGAGCAGAGGTGATGAAATAGTTTACACAAAATAAAGCGCCTGTCAGGGTTCGAATCTTCGACCTTCGACCAACTCGTAATTCGCGGCCGTTACCACTAGGCCAGCGCTTCTCATTTACATATAATTCATTATTATTGTTCAAACTTTGGTTAAATAATTACAGCTGCACGGGTCTAGCCTAGGTGGTTGGTGAATAGGTGACCATTCATTACATATCGAGACCTCTCCGTACTTCGGAAAGCACATTGGTCCCGGTTGTCATTCGTAGATCTTTGACAGTCGTTACGGTAGTCAGAAGCCCAAATGTCTAAAAGCCAGTCTTACCAAGGGGTACCGTGTTACCCAGTAACTGGGTTGTGGAGGTCAGATAGGCAGTTGCTCCATGTAGAATACTGGTATTCAGCTGCATCCAGTTAGACTGGAAGCCCACCCCAGCACGCTTAACATGATCACCGTTCAAACGGTTTTGTCGACGGAAGAATAGACAAAATGACAGATTGTGATTGTTTATCTGTCATTTTGTCTATGCTTCCGTCAACAAAACTCCTTTCTACAGTGGCTACGCGTGCAGCTTAGCTGAGACAGGGCTTGTCAGAGGCAGATGGAATATGAATAGCTCTTGGAAAATATTGCTTGGTATTAATTAATATTCAAAACGTTTATTTGTTCAGATTGAATAATTGTGTGACTTTTTATCACTGTTTTTTTCTTCTCAAAAAAGATATACACCACGGAACATGTCATAATATTAAAATTCAATATTTATGCCAATTCGCGAATGATTAATGCCACAAACTCAATGCCGTATAAATCAATACTGTGCCTAAATCGGTTTCCATTAACCTTTGACGGTTTGTCCATCCGTTTATTATTTTGATTGAATATTTTAGTATCAAATATAGAATGTGTAAACAACAGTATTCCGGCTGTGTTTGTAGGTACAGATGTATGTACGATATGTTATTATTAACTAAAAGTAAACTCGATTGTCTAAATATTAACTTTAGTTTAAACAATGGTCGTGTTTGATATAGAATTAGGGTAGAAGGAATTCATGGAATTGAGGATCAATGTTTGAGTTGATTTTCACATAAACTCAGAATAATTAAATTTAATTAAATGTAAAGTCAAATGACTGTTGATGTACCGTTGCTATCAGTAACTTGACTTGTATTTTGACTTGTGCTAATAGGTTGAACAATGTAACGATTGTATATGGATAAAAAACAAATGAAATAAAATTATCTGGTGAAACTTTATCGATATACATATATATATACAGGGTGTCAGGGACATGGACGCGAAAACTGTTACCATGGATTCAGTACATGATTCTGAACCCCTCTGCGTTGAAATTTTTCGCCAGTTATATAAAAAAAAAAAAACTGCTGTTTCATAGAAACGTGCAATACCTACGCGGTTAAAATGTATGGAATAGCAGATTTTTTATGATGATAAAACAAAGACATAATATATATGTTTCTAAACTAGCTTCTGACCGCGACCCGCGTGTGAAGTCGTTAGTTATCCCACGAGGACGCACTACCAGGATAAAAGTAGTTAATGTCCTCTTCTTCTTTTCGTGTGGTTAGTGACTAACCTGGTGTCAGATTTTGCAGCCGCCCATGGGTCTCTAACTTGACTTTAGATGCCGTCGAGAAATATCTCTCAGGCATGCCGGTTTTTGTGAGGCGGCGAGCCTCCTTGGCGGAATACCGCCATGGGATCTGGAGGCGAAAGTCCTCGCGCACATGTGGGAGTTGCGCGAGGAGGCGAAACGCCGGGGTGTAACTCCGCTGCCACGAGAAATCACGGCACAGCGGACAGAGCTCCGGCGGGATCTCATGGCGGCATGGAGTGTGCGATTGTCGCAACCCAGCGCTGGGCACGCCACAATTGCGGCGATAAGTCCGATCTTTGAGGAGTGGCTTGAGAGGCGCCATGGCGTCCTCACCTTCCGCCTGACGCAGGTCCTCACCGGACACGGTTGACTCGGGAGGTTCCTGTTCCGCGTAAGGCGGGAGGAAACGCCCGGGTGTCACCACTGTGTGGATCGCCCGGAGGACACGGTGGAGCATACGGTGGAGGTCTTCCCGGCTTGGGCGGAGCACCGCCGTGTCCTCACGGAGGCGATCGGCGGTGGCGATCTCTCGCGTCCGGCCCTGGTTCAGGCCATGGTTAGGAGCGAGAGCGCATGGGAGGCCGTCACCTCCTTCTGCGAAGCAGTTATGTTCGCGAAGGAGGAGGCGGGGCGCGCGAGGGAGATGCAAGCTGCACGCCCTCGCGGCCCTAGTCGCCGCAGGAGACGCCCCGGGCGTCGGGAGTCGAGAGCCGACTTCCGGCCACCATAGGCGCGGGCTTGCGGACGGTGAGCAATGGGCAGCTCGCCGTCCGATAAGGACCAGGCCCGTGTCGACGGCGCGTTGTGTTCCACGCGCAGCTCAAAGAGATGTCAGCACCAACCGACGGGGTCGAAAGACGTGTATATTATGTATATGCACAAACCTAAGAATATATATAATACTCGTACATAATTATACACCCAATTAAACACATCTAATAATTTATAATAATATTGAATTGCTTAAATTGATACTTTTTGCCCTCTTCCTCTCCTAATTTTGCTGTGCTCGACAGGGTCCATAGTGGTCTTTTACTTTGTTATACCATCTATGTAATTTAAATGGAATGCAATAAATAATTGAGTATTGAGTTCAACTAAGCTTTGTTTTTTTATGGAAGGTTGCGTGTTCTGGATGCGCGAGTGGTGTAGTAGTGTGGGGCCATCCGCTCCCCGTGCCTTCATACTGTCGATGAATCGCATAGCTCGAGCTACGCACCTCTGACTTTTCGGATTCATGTGCGTATTGTATAATTATCACGTGTTTCAAAAACGGTGAAGGAAAACATCGTGAGAGATATTTCGCGACGGCATGTGAAGCCAAGTTAGAGGCCCATCGGCGGCTTTAAAACTCTGACACCAGGTTAGTCACTAGCCACACGGAAAGAAGAAGCTGTGCATCTTCCTCGCATAGCCACATCGCGGCGGCGCATTCATAACTCACTTGCTCCGCTTCACAGCTTAACATTACTGGAAATGGTCACATAGTTTCGTAGCTTAGTTTGCACATCCTCGCAGCATAGCTGTATAGCACACCTCTGGTGGAAAGAATCGGGTTTCGGATTTGTAAACAGCGTTTAGAGGTCCCTTCGATAACATTGATTGATGTTGGATTCGGCACGGAAGTGTATCTAATGGTTGTGAGATTGTGAATATCTATTCAGGTCGGGCAGTGTTATTTGGTTTTAGCAATGATGGCATTGCAGTGGGCCCCTGATATCTTTTGACTTAGGCCCCAATTACACTATCATTATATTTATCATACAAATATGATTTAATTTCCGTAAAACTTGCTCTGTTCTTCATTTTTACAGATAGTTTATAACCTGGATTAACTATCTGGGTGCCAAAGGATACTTTTTATCCGATAATTTCCGACATCCACGCGGGCGAAAGCTAGTGATCATAAAAACGTCATAATCAAGATGGACGACGATTTAGCCGTGTTTGATTTAGCCATTTTTGAGGTTAGACGGATATAATCATATTTGTAAGCTTGCTGTCAATTAAGATCCCTTAACTATGATCATAGACAATATGAATCATATGCAATTATTATACTGTCATAGATCCTTCAGATAAAAATGACTCATACAACGATTCTTTTTTTTTTGGGTGGAAAATTATCAAATAACTTTTCCCGCTCTCGGCGGAGCGGGAGGGCGTGTCAGACTCTTACTGACTAAAACCCACCCGTGTTCCTTCAGTTGCCTGTACGTTGCCAGGGGCCAAGGGGCCACGGTATCCCATTTGGACATTCCCACGACCCCGGCAGGCATCTCTGATCATATTTCTTGATATGATAGTCTAATATGGCTCTTAGGTAAACATAACTGGCGAAGTCTGTGTTTTACTATGCATCTCTACTCACCCTTTGGAGATACTAGCGTGATGATTTAATTCATACAATGTACGGACATGTTTGATATGTACATAGTTAGGATACAAGGATGAATTCCTAGAACAGTGAGTCAAAGTCGTGGTTATCTTCATAATTCACAGTTTAAAGGGCAGTAATTCTGTGAAATCGTGAGTGAAAAGGTCTGGGGTAGAAGGTCCCTAGATCATATAGGTAGCTTGCTAGTGGTAATAAAATAAGGGTTATTATAGTATAAGGTTACACGAAGCTAGTTATTTCAAGCTATAAGTTCTCCATTTGAAATAAGATTACACATTTAAATAAACCTTTTTTACAGTCCGCTCAACCGATTATAACTTCTATACAGTAGGCATAAGGATGGGATTAAAAGCAGAAAAGTGTTTACGATACCAACTGTTTACTGCAGCTGCCATTTGTCATGCCACCAACGCAATAGAAGTCAAAATCGGTTGAACGGACTGTAAAAAAGGTTTAGTTAAATGTCTAATTTTATTTCAAATGGAGTATAGGATAGCAGACTAGTAATATCCTGGCTTACTATCCTGGCTTACTATTCTGGCTTACTATCTCGGCTTACTATTCTGGCTTACTATCTCGGCTTACTATCTCGGCTTACTATCCCGGCTTACTATCCCGGCTTACTATCCCGGCTTACTATCCCAGCTTACTATCCCGGCTTACTATCCCGGCTTAATATCCCGGCTTACTATCCCGGCTTACTATCCTGGCTTACTATCCTGGCTTACTATCCTGGATTACTATCCTGGCTTGGCACATGGCAGCTTACACGATGCTGGGAATTTATTGCCAATAGGATTGCAGTGACTTAGTCCGTAGAGTAAAATGAACCGATTGGGTACTATCTTTGCCAGCCACACGAGGCTAGTACACAAGCAAGGATAGCAAAATTGGTGGTGGAGGGCGCTACTAGCTCAAAAATAGAACCCCATCCTATTAAACTATCCTGGCTTGAGACGCTAGCTTACTGGCTTTCTCACTAGCTTATTAGCCTAGAAATTAAGTGAGTTCTGTATACACAAAGTCAGATTTATGAGCTTGCTAGCTTAAGCCGCGTACAGATTTGCGAAACGTAGCATGCAATGTAACATGAAAGGAGCATTTCATAAGTGTGGACGCAGGGCGTGCACGAACCGAGCATGTACGTACTCACATCTGTTTCCGCCATGCGCGCGGCGAACATAGCTCAGTCTGTCGAGAACACGCGAAGATAATATTTTCTTCCATGGTTCGCGCGCGTTCTGCAGTACAGACACACACAACCCGTCCACATTGACGCTCCGTGCACACTGCGCGCCCCTTAGTGTTCGGCGAAAAAACCGACAAATGGCGGATCGCGGCGCGCACGAGTTGGAATGCTCTGTTCGTGCGCGTATTGAGCACGGTCCGTGCACGCAAGACGTCCACACTATGGGAATTCTGTTACATTGCATGATACAT
The DNA here is from genome assembly GCA_947364205.1 of Agrochola lota. Classification (NCBI taxonomy): domain Eukaryota; kingdom Metazoa; phylum Arthropoda; class Insecta; order Lepidoptera; family Noctuidae; genus Agrochola; species Agrochola lota. Next base: position 7,835,902 of record OX376235.1, on the reverse strand, counting down.
TGCGACAATGTGGACGGCAAATTCTTTCATTGCATGTTACATTTCATGATACGTTTGTACGCACCATAACTAATTGTAGCTTACTATCCTACCTTCAAAAACTAGCCTCGTGTATCCCGGGCATAATACTAGTCACCTTGGGGTCGTGTAACTCTATAAACATAGGCGGCCAGTGACTAGTTTGCTAGCTTATTGCACTTTCAGACTATCCTGATAAAAGGTGGTTAGTGGTGTGACCTTCGCATTGCCAAATTAGAGGTCTCAAGTTCAAACATAAGGCACGCACCTGACTTTTCGGATTTATGTGCGTATTGTATAATTATCACTTGCTCCAAGAACGGTGAAGGAAAACATCGTGAGGAATATTTCGCCTGAGAGATTTTTCTCAACTGCATGTGAAGTCAAGGCCCATGGGCGGCACAAAAACTCTGATACCAGGTTAGTTACTAAACACACGAAATGAAAAATTGACCTTGAAAAACTAGCCTAGTGTAACCCTACCATTATTCTACTGAAACTCGCTACTACGCCAGGCTATGTCAAGGTCACAGTGTTACCACCGATGTGCGGCCACTGTGTGCCTAAAGCAACATGATCTTTAACTCTTCCAAAACGTGTACAAGTATTATTGTAGACTTGTAGAGGCTTTTGTGGACAGGATAAGTTGTAGTGGCTGCCATGCCATTTGGTTTAAATAGGTTTTTATTTTTATTTATCATTTATACAGGGTGCTGCCACCCAAACCTTAAAAAAATACGTGAAACGTAAAAAGTGTAAAAAAATTTGGTTGCTTTTTTACTTTCTAAATGTAAAAAAAAAAAATTAGACTTAACATACCTTTTTTACGTTTTAGATCCACTAAGATATTACCTAAAAACTTATGTCAAGAATTAAGCTCTAAGTCAAATAGTTTAGAAGTTATGACTATTTGAATATGACCCTTTACTTTAAAGATCCTGACAAGTAGAAGGAAATTAACAAATAAAATAATAATTTTAAGGCGTTTAATTTAAAATAAATTTAAATTTAAAATGCCTTATTATGGTGGATTTGTCCATAAAATTGATCATATTATGGCAAGAGAACAAGTGGTCGGTGATTTTCATTCCTTGGATTTAGAAGCTATATTTTTTTAAATTTAAATATTGCTGCATTATGCTGAGATAGGAGCCTTTTTGGCCTCGCACAGGTCGTTATTATTCTGTTAGTTTTTAAATGCTCCTTTTTTGTTTTATATTTCTATATATTATTTATTTAAATTATTATTTACTGTTTGTATTGTGCCTGTCCCAAATAAAATATTTTTCTTTCTTTCTAAAATTTTCAGTGACCTCTCAATGTTCGGAAAGCTTATACATTGCGAGGCCAGCACGTACTGAAAATAATATGTAGCTTGCTTATGTGTATTGCAAGAGCTTAGCGCTCTTGCGATGTCGAAGCAATAAAAGGCGTATTTTATTTAAATATAAACTTTCACGCCAGTATTTCTCGGGTTTGGTTAGGGTTACGCAGAAGTGCACCTAAAGTACACCCACATTTCGCCGGATTATTATTTCAATTTACGGTGGATCCGCAGTTGGGGCTACAACTGCGGATCCACCGTAAATTGGAATAATAATCGAAATTCATACTTTCTTACGTTTTTTTGCAATTTGCAGGTCAGTGTCAGATTGTTTTTTTTTCGTTGCTTATCTTGCAATCACTTTACAAATTTATGAGCAGATGAGTTGTAGGATGATCTGGCAGGGGAGAGTTATTCCTCATCAGGAGCAATTCTCTAATTAGTCAAGCAGCTCTATAAGTTTTCTAATTGTAGAATGTTGCGTCTTTTGAGTCTGCTGACACAATCTGGTATTGTGAGTTGAGCGTGCAATAGGGATGATGAATAAAACGTTTTTTTAGTCCGTCTTTGAGATTATAAAAAAATATTGTACACGTATTTTTTCTTTTTTTACGTAATCTAAAGATTACGGCGATACATTGAGGTAAAATGTGCCAGACGTCACGAGTATGTAGATTCTATACATACTAGTGACGTAGCGACCCCCACTCCCCAACATAAAATGCGTTTTATCTAAGTATTTTTTTATTCATATGATAAAGCAAAAAATACGTGTCTAATATTTTTTTATTATCTGACTGACGGACTAATTAGAATTTCATTTTTTTTACCCAGGCACCATCCCTATTGGTTGGGGTGTCTCTCCAGTCTGAACTTGTATTTTTGCGAAAATGAACTGATTTCTTCCTTGACTGTTGTCATGTCAGGTATTCGTGAACTTCAGCGTTCCTGATAAATCATGGTGCATTTGAATATGATGCGCGACTATAACATATATGTATATGTATTAAGAATCATTAATACATCTCTCTAAGTTAGATTTGTTTCATAAAAGCTTTTCCATATTTGTTCTTTGATATTTATGTCATTCACTTATAACAATCGTGGAGGTTGGATAAAAAAAACATCCCGTTTAAAAGCTCTACAGTACACACCTTCCCTACACGTTTCAAAGTTACAGTACTAAGGGTTAAATAAGACGACAAGCTCGTTGTTCCACTAAGTCTGGCGTCAACAAAAAATGTGTGAGGTCTCCATACTTTTTGCCCCAGCCTTAAGGCGCTCCGGTTGTCTTACTTCATGTAATTCAACATTGTCCTTTCACAAGCAAAAAAATGCGCCAGTTGTCTGCGTAAGACCTTGGTGTCAAGAAGAAAAGCGAGTGCAATATACTAGAAGTCATATAAGTACTCACATATCTTTCGTAACAGTCAGAAAAGGACGGAAAACCCTTAAATAATAAATAGGAGGGCGGAAGGTATGCCATCATTCAAGGTAAGTAACACATTGAGTGCTAACTTATACGATTGATGGTCGAGTATTGAGAATTTGTGGTGCTGGTGACCGCATCAGTGAAGATGAGGAGTGGGTATTAGTTTAATTAAATAGTTTTTTTTTTTTGCACTCCACCCGACCCTGTTTCGCACAGGTGAAATGGTGACATGTTAAAACATTGAGATTTTTTTGTTATAACTAAGTTAAATATTAATGCGTTATAATATAAACCTTCCGGAATAAATGCTCTAAATGATGATGAACAACATCAAAATTCATTGTGAAGTTTAGAATATCTAAGTAGGCACATAGACACGAAAACCGACTTTGTTTTATACTATGTTTATAGAGCTCATGGATGCTTATTATCTCAGCTTAGCATGACGCTTTCTATTTCTACGAAGAATAGACATAGCTCTTTCTATACAAACTGACATTTCGTTTCTCCATTTTTGACATCGCACCGTAGAAATCTTTCTACAATCAGTCATTTTGTCTTAAGTTTCTAACAATCTTTGTCTAGGTCCTACTACAAGTAGACTATTTCAGAAGAAAGTTTTCTATGTCAAGCTGTTGTCTAAGGTAGTAAAGACAATTTGATTTTGTAATCGCCATGCTAAAGACAGTAGAAAACTTTCTACTCGACGGCCACAAAGTATATACGGTTATCTAAAAATCATGATTTTACAGAAGAACGTTTTGAATAGAAAATTGTGGTAATTAATAGAAGAACAAAGCTATCTTCTATTCTACATCATTTAGTTAATAGGGCATTACCAAGGAAATGGTTAAGGCCAATATTACTGTAATATTTTTTGTTCCAAAACACAGTACTTCGTCATGTTAAGAATAAATGTTGTGTGTGTGTGTTCAAACAGAAAAAAAGTCCGATGACAAAACAAAGAATTCTGAGTCGAATTATGTCAAAGAGTGAATTTCGTAAAAAGTGCAGTTGACTCTTTCTACTTTGCTGCCGTCGTACTGTCTACACGGAACGTCATTTTTGTCTACTTTTCCGTCGACAAAAAGTTGCTCATGCTACGCGTGCTGGTGGTAAACGTTGATGCAGATGGAGTGTCTTGCCCGTTCTTATCCATAGAGATCTACGTTTTGGAATGAGCAACTAGCTTCAACTTTCTGACTAACTGACCGACTTTTTGACATTTCAAAAGTGCCTGTAAATGGTTTAATTTAAATAAATGTTTTGAGTTTGAGTTTTGAGTTTGCGGCTGACGATGCTTGCCGATGGTAACCTATACACTCGAAACTCGAAGACTTCTGGTAAGAATCCTATATACGGTTCCAAAAGTGTCTGACGAAAATGTAAACAAATGAATCAGAAAAAATACCTGATGCCAAAGTGTAGTGCCATTTACAAATTGAGTGCTTTAAAAGTAAGCAGATTCACAGGTTAACAGCAGGTCGAGACGACATGAGTAGCTTAAATTATAACCTACAGGTAGTCTAGTGGGCCCCAAACTAGATAGTTAGTCTGTATCTTGGGGCTCATGATACGAATTCCAGAGTGGAGACTAGAGAGATGATTTCAGGTATATGTGTAGATATGTGTATCGTGTAATGCTGTGATGTGTGGTATGTTTGCGTAAGTGTGCATGTTTGTTCCCATTGAGCTTCGTTTGATTCGATTATTTTAATACTTAAACCCGAGTTTCTTATTTCAAATCACCATAAAGATGTTTTTGACAATTACGGTTAATTTTATAAATAGTAGTTTGTTTACACTTTTATCAGACAATTTTGACAATATAATTAATAGACGCCTCACAGACATAAAGATGTTGACGATAAATTTTACGGCAAGCAATCGAAGAAAATTCATCGATATTTGTTAATTATCTTTTGAACGGTTATGGGTTTGATAACGAAAATCAAAAGGGCTCATCCAAAGTATGAAAGAAAATATAGATTAATCCATTGTGTGTGACGACGTGAATCGTGACGGCAAACACACACACTTCCCAACGGAAAGTACTACACGTAATTTTTTATTACATTTTTGTTATATACAGGTTGTCTCAAACGTAGTAGTCCAACGGCAAATGGGGTAAAGTGGAGGTGGCCACTTAACATTTAAACATTTCAAAGTTGGGAAATTCTCAACAATTTTCAAGAAATTTTACACTTTCCCTTGGATTTTTCGACCCCGTGAACAAAATTGTCGAAGTAGCGAGTTCAAATCTGGCTAAAAGATGCCGTGACAGTGTAGGTACAAGATTATGTTCCTATTGACGTTCCGTGTGGCTCTGCAATGCTTTAGATTTTATTTTTACCAACCTTTTCTAATTTTTTATAAAACTTTAGCGAAACTTTCTAAGCCCAGATTTAGAGACCTTAATTCTACTTTATTTGAGACACCCTAATTCCACTTTGCCCCACCAGTGCGGGGTGGTTTGGTGGGGCAAAGTGGAATGATTCTGTATATCAACGTATATCTATCTAAAAATATAATAATCTTATAACGCCAAGTTTCTAGTTTTTAAAACTTCCCTACTAATATAATAAAACAATTTTATGTTGGAAAACTGATAAGGCGACATATCGAGATAAGAGTACTCTCACAAGCTGAGGCGTTGTGAGGCGTGCAGTAGCCGCCACAAGTTGGATATAACTCGATTTATCTAACTGTGCCCTTGGAGCTCAAAGTCGTAGGTTGTTAGTATTGAATTCGGCGCCCGGTTACCTCTTCAGTGCCCCGACGCCTCTTAATACGGTCTACACAACTCGTGTCGTCCCCACAGTTCTGTCATATAAAAAAAAAAAAAAAAAAGTATTCGTCACAGAAACACGTGCATAAAAAAATAAAAAAACTCGAGTAGGTAACAAAACAATAACATACAACAAAAACAATAAATAACATATCATTCGCTAAGTTGTAAGGGACTAGTTATAACAAGCGCACGAGGCGCGCGCACAGTACGCTGCGTTTTGGGCGCGCGTTGGACGCTCGTCAAACGCAACAAGATGTCCTCATTTTGCTATAACTTTAAACCCACAGCATGCTCAGTATAACTGTTTTTCTTAAGTTTATTACTGATGCAGAGAAAATGACAAGGAAAATTTGTAAAAAAGGAACTTGCGTTCACGTATCGAAGGCGCGCTAAAGGCGCCTGGGCGGGGCGCGTAGTACGCGTGATCGACGCGCGTATGATTCGCGCCCTTTGACGGCAGCGCTTGTTGTAATTCGTTACATAGAATTCATACAATTTTATTGATCGCCCAAAACGCACCGTACAAGACGCGCGCCTCGGGCGCTTGTTATGACTAAGTACCTTATTGTTATTATTTAAACCTACAATATTCATAAATTATTTTGACGTTGACAGGTGTACAGTAACACAAGTCGGCTTATACTTCGTGTAGCTCGTTTTAACTTGAGAAGTTGGCTCCACTGCCAAATAGCTGAATAGCTCATATTTCACCAGAGCCTTCACAATTTAAGAGAAGAAGAACTGAAGAATAGGATTGACCTTCCGCCCATAATATTACGGTGTAGCTGTCTAGATTCAGCTTAGCTGCGTTAATGAAGATGTACGCGGAATTTTCTCATTCGCTTAGGGATCTTAGTGAGTACAGTCCGGCCGTTGAGAGAATGACCGTCCATGACACCTAACAGTTTCATAGTAAGGAATATGTGTTTTGCGAATTTGATCCTTATGGCTACTAGAAATTGTCCAACTTTTTCGCAACGTTTGTATTATTACCATCTTTTTGAGAGGTTTTTATCTAACTTTGTTTTACAAACTTGAGAGACATTTGCATAAACTATAAAAATGAAATAAATCCATATGGTATCTAGATTTTTCATTTGCCACTGTTATGTAAAACATGTGACCTTTTTAAATGCATATTTTGCTATGAATATTACATTAAGTTTTTAATATTTCAATAATTCATTATAGCAAAAATGTTGGAGAAAAACGTCCTCAATATAAATCTTGTAAACAGGCTGCCGATTTTGACACCTGTATACCTACTAAAGTTCGATTCAAACTGAATGGCGGCTCGGAAGTTAGCCACTCGCTGCGCAGTACCGCACCCCTCACCCCCGCTGACACATGAATTCGTTACTGCGCAGCAACTCGCCTCATGTTCCGAGCCGCCATTAAGTTTGAATCGGGTTGTACCTCAGGCGGAAAAAATTACTGAAGAAGTCATAGAATGGTACATGGGAAATGGAAATGAAGATCATCCTGTAGGTACGTCACCTACAGGATGATCTTCCAGAAGGTTGGAGAAGAACAGGGTTTGGTCAGGAATAAGTTGACGGAAATAGAAGGCCTATGTCGCAAAACAGCCTAACCTGCTGGCTGATAGTTGCTAATATAGGGTTAATAACCAGAAGCCATAATATTATTTTAAATGTGTATGTGTGTGTGAATGGCCAAAGGAAATAAAGGCTATTTTTTTATTTAGTAATTATTTTCTGCTCGCGACTTCCTCGAGAATTGCGCTATCACTTGTCATGCCATCTCATTTACTAAGAAGAAAAATAAAATTAATTTTAATTATTCCATTAATAATGCTGGCTTGGATAAAGTTGATTCCGTTCGTGGCTTGGGTGTTACACTGGATGCCAGTTTGCACTTCGACAAGCACGTCGACAACATAATAAATAAGGCGTACCAGATGTATGGTTTCGTCATGAGATCTTCACGTGACTTTGTGCGACCCTCTACGTTCCTACTGCTTTATAAGACTCTGGTAAGATCACAGCTAGAGTACGCCGTTCCTATCTGGAACCCCTTCTACGACAAATACGGCTCTAGAATTGAAATGGTACAGAAGAAGTTCCTGCGATCGATGAATTATAAGTGTTTCCAGTCAAAAATTCCATATGTGCAGCTATTGAAACGGTATGGAGTTCCGGATCTGGGGTCTAGGCGGTTATTACTTGATGTCATAACCCTGCACGGTATATGTAATAACAAATTTGACTGTATCGAACTTACAAGTAAGTTGTGTTACAAGGTACGCAGTGTTATTTTAAGGGGGGTGCGCGTGCCTCAACTGTTCCACACGGATATATGCCGGACTAATGCTGGGGAACGAGCACCTCTTCGCCGTCTTGTTGATGCATACAACGCGCGTTTCATGGACCTTGATATATTTTATCTATCTAAGCAAGTATTTAAGAAAATGGCTCTAGATATTTTGTCCGCAGAGTAAATTGAGTAACATTAGGCAATCTCAGCGCTAATATGACAACGATTCTTTTGTTTTGTTTTGTTTATCGCTTTATATTATTACTTCTTTTATCACTTCTTTTAACTTTTAGTTAATTCGTGGACAATGGTGTGGGTTGCATGTTTGACAATTCCTAGCTTAAGTAATTTTCTGTATTTTTTAACATGTAACTGTTTTTTGTCCCTAATAAATAAATAAATAAATAAATAAATAAATAAATAAATCACTTACATAAATAATTTTTAAATCCCACTGCTAGTTCCGGAGATTACCCCCTACATACAAATTTACAAACAAACACATTTTATCTCTTTATAATTTTATTTTACATATATTTTTTTATATAATATATACAAGGTGGCAGGGACATCGACGCGAAAACTGATACCATAGATTCAGTACATGATTTTAAAACACCCGGCATCGCAATGTTTCGTGTTATAAAAAAAAAAAACTACTGTTTCATAGAAAAGTGCAATACCTACGCGGTCAAAATGTATGGAACAGCAGATTTTTTTTAAAATAACCGACGAATTTTTTTTACGCGTGGTTTTCAGATTCATGTACTGAATCCATGGTATTAGTTTTCGCGTCGATATTATCCACCCTGTATATTATAAGTATTATATTAAAATAATATTTATTATTATTATCAAGCATAGATTTTATACCTACTTAATCGACGGGGTGATCGCTCGTCATACTGTTAAGTATTAAGGAAATTGGTATATTAATAGTTGGTTGGTAGTTGGTGTAATCTTATCTAAAGATCTTAATAAATATCTTTACCCAATGAAAAATAAACAGGATATAAAGAAAACAAGCAACACAAATCAACTAACTTAAATAGGTGAGCGCAGAAAATAATAATGAATGTTTGAAGTTAGGGTTTAGTGGTCATGTTAACCCTACATTATCGTCAGACGCTCGTAAACAGTAAACAGAATCGCTTTGTATTTCACCGACCGGCTTCTCAATACAGTGGCCGTCCCTTAGAAGTTTGACGGTATGTTTCACTTCGTCAGGAACTTAGAGTATGAATAGTTAGTTGTAGAGCGCATTTAAACGGAGATGGCTTTTGTATTGTAAGTGTATGTAAATGCGTGCTATATTCCCAGTTGGAATGTCATTCAAAGTCACGAGCTATAGGAATGAGGACTCCTTGCGTCTATAAAGCAAGCCTTGGGAGTACCACCAGCGTGAATGGTCAAAGACAGTCGGGCACAGCGAAGGTATCGGGGGCGGCAACTTTGCGTAATCCGCTAGTGCATGTCACTGACCTGCCAAAGTCGTAGCGCAGGGCACTAGTGCAATTTTTGGAAGAGTATCGGACTGGAACAGACCATAAAGATTTTTAACCGAAACTTAAAAAAAAATGTGGAAGAAGAAAAACAGTAATAAAATAAATATTAAATTACCAGAATACATACTTAAATAATAAAGACGCTCTTCAATTAAGCGCCCTTCCGCCTTTCTCCTGATAGCTGTGCCGATAGGATCCATAAATGTTACATTCATTTTAAGCCTACCAACTGTTTTACTAACATAATGCAATAAAAAAATATTATTGACATTTAAGATTATTATTTTTTCATAGTTAAATTGACATTTATTCAAATTCAAATTCAAATTCAAAAATTCAAATTCAAAAGTCATTTATTCAAACTAGGCTGAGAATCAGCACTTTTCGAACGTCAAAATTACATAAGACAGTCCCCCAAAACGCCCACCCTTCACCACTTCCTAGTGCATTAGCTGGGAAGAAGAAGTGGCGCAACAAACTCCCCAGCAGCACAGCTGTCTGTTCAGTTAGAAGAACAAAAAAATAAGATTCTATATAATAGTATTCAAAATAATTTAGATAATTTAGATTACGCAACACAAAACATAATTTAAATTATTAGCCATATGTTAGCTAGCACACGCCAATATACCACACAACATCATCGAGAACTATACTCAGGCAGAAATAAAAACTAAACGTAAACAGAACTTATCTAAATAAAAGCCTCCAGGCATAAAGGGCGTGCCCGCTTACATATAGTTGTAACTGGAAGTTATAAATGATAAACTAGGACCATCGAGATAAAATAAATAAAACAAACAGTTAATTACTAATAACAATAACTAATATGATCAATTGTCGAGGTCACTAGCTAACCACATATTGCAATACAACTCATTAGAAAAAACATTGTAATGAGTAGATTATGTCAACAATAAATTGAAATAAAATTAAAAATTGCTTGACTTATAAAGTCGAATAAAAAAAATAAAAAAAATACAATTATATAAACTCATATAACTTGTCAGTAGGTAATCTGGAGAAAGAACATAAACATTGTCTTGAGTTAATCACAGCGACCAACTATTCTTATCATTTAAGTAGTCGTTTATAGAATAGTATGCCTTTGAACAAAGCTTGGATTTTACTTTCGTTTTAAACGCATCAAAAGGCAAATCTAGCAAAGAAGAGGGTAGCTTGTTATAAAAGGTTATACCAAGCCCAACAAATGAGTTATGAACCTTATGAAGCCGGTGAAAGGGAGCTCGTAGTTTGTCCTTATTTCTAGTGTTAACATTGTGAAAATCACTGTTTTTAGTGTATAAGTGTATATTTTGCCTAATATATAAGATGTTGGCGAAGATGAATTGGGACGCCACCGTGAGGATACCAATATCTTTGAAAAAATCTCTCAGAGAAACTCTGGCACCTAGCTGGTAAATAGCTCGAACAGCTCGTTTTTGAAGGACAAATATATTTTGAATATCAGCAGCTTTGCCCCACAGCAGAAGACCGTAGGACATAGCGCTATGAAAATAACTAAAATAGACTAACCGAGCTGTATCGACGTCAGTGTATTGTCTTACTTTCCTGACGGCGTAGGCGGCCGAACTGAGCCTTATTTAATTCAATAATACTAATTTTTATGGAATTTTCTGTTTAATGACTGCATGATTATGATCAATCAATTTAAATAAAATATGTAACTTTATTTTATATTTGCAAGCCGAAATTAAAGGCAGAAAGAAATAACAAGAGAACAATTTTTTTACCAACCTTCTGTAGGTACCTTATTTATGCAAATAAATGATTTTTTATTTTTTGTATTTGTAATTGAAAATTAAAAGCTAGCTTATTAGCTTTATAAGCAACGTAAATCTATAGTTATCTACGAAGAAAATAATCTACATTAAGGCTAGGATAAGTATACATATAAATACGGTACGAAAACAAGCAGTCACATGTTACTTTGAAACACGATACTCGAAACACATGTCGACCCAAGGTTCCGTACACAATGAGCGACGGAAACCTAATCTTTTCATAATGAAATTCTGATGACCGAATTTCCACTCGCTTCTGGCACTTCCTCTCCTTTCTATGCAGTTATGAAACTTCAATGCAATCACGTCTCGAGAACTGTTACAAAACATTTTTATTCATACTTCGCGATAGCAATTTCGCCTAATGTGCAAATGTATCATCATTATCATTTCAGCCGAAAAGACATCCACTGCTGGACATAGGCCTCCCCCAAATGGGGGGGGGGGGGGGGTTGCCATAATCACCACGCTTGGCAGGCGAGTTGTCGATCGCAGTATACTGTTAAAATGCATAGAGAACGCTGCTGCCCTTTCTCTAGTGAGTCCCTTAGTCGCCTTTTACAACACACACGGGAAGAAATGGCTTGGTACTAGATTACGTCCAGCACCACATGGAGCTGCAAATGTATAGCTTATTTTAATATAACATTACGCCTGTGTTTCCCGAAGGTTTAGGCTGTAGTGTACCTATAGCACACCCACGTCAGCCAGCCCATTAGCACATTTAGTCAGTTGTTGCTAAGTGCCATATTATAGGGGGCGAGTCTATTGCCATTACAAATCCAGACTCCGGGCTGCTACTGAGAAATTCCTGATAGAAAAACCCAATAACACTTTAGCTCTTGTGATACAGGGACTCCTAGTACAAGAGCCAAGGCTACACAGATGTGAGTGTCTTGAAGGGAAAATAAATAAATAATTAAATTAAATTAAACTTCTAAATAAACCCAGGACCAGGACCAGCAGTTGCGCACTTGCGACCACGAGAGCAACGAGGAAACCCAGAACGAACGAAGCACTAGCCTCGTTTGCGAAGAAGCGGAAGCGAGGCGAGGCGTCTCAGGAACTGCTACAAAATATTATTTATTCATACTTCGTGCCGACAATTTCGTCTAATGTGCAAATGTAGCTTGTTTTATTAATACTTTAACGTGAAATGTTTTCTTCGTTTCAACTTTACAGATTTTTATGAAGACAACTTTGTCATTACTACCCGGTTTTACAGGAATGTGGCGTCGTAAAAATTGTAGTTTCCTGTTGCAAGTTATTTTTCTGATAATCCATTAAGGACTGTGTTGGAAAGTGCCAACGACGCAGTTGGCTTGCTTTTTTTAGCTACAAAATATGCCTTCCTCTTCTTTCTCTAGGGATTTTATGTCGCGTAAGAGGTTATTTATTTACACTGCCTTTCCAAGAAGGCAAAGTTAGGTATCAACTGCTTTATGTAGAACTATCAAGTTGACAAAGTTTGTTTATCCTACATACTTTTATAAAATTTTATATTTTGAATTGAATGCGTTTGAATATTTTTTTTGTGTTAGTGCCTTGAAAACGTCCAGTAAAATTGACTAAAATACTACAATGTAGGCTAAGTAATAACAGTCGCACGGATAAATTCGTCACGTTAAGCTACGCTTGCCGCGGTTGGTCTGTGGATGGGTGACCATCTTTACATACCGAGACTCCTCCGTGCCTCGGAAAGCACGTTAAGCCGTTGGTCCTGGCTGTCATTCGTGGATCTTTGACAGTCGTTACGGGTCGTTAGAAGCCCGAAAGTCTGACAACCAGTCTTACCAAGGGGTATCGTATTACCAGTTACTGGGTTCTGGACGTCTGAACTGCTATTCAGCTGAATCCGGTTAGACTAGAAACCGACTCCAACATAGTTGGGAAAAGGCTAGGCAGATTGAGGGACGTCAGAAGCACCCTAGCCAGATAACCCGCTAACATCTTGCAGGTTCATATTTTATTCTTAAGTAAAGTCAGGGATATTCAATCATGAGCAAAGTGACAGCCAACTTAAATTGTCCGTGTATTCAAAACACAACTGTCATTCTTTGAAAGTTGTATGAAATTGATATTGACGTAAGGTGTCAATACCCTCCGACTGTACATAGTTCGTACCGATAGCAAATAAAATGAAATTGTTTATTCTGTAAATGGGATATCAGTTTTACAAACAATATTTAAAAAAAAAAAAAAAAAAGTAAGCTAGATGGATTCCACATTTCTTATCTGACTAGCCCTGACAGGACAGGTCGAAACAAACTCAGTGGTCAAACTCTCTTTTAAAGTCCGGACATAATCTTAGTGGTAGATGTGTCTGAAATGGTCTTTTTAATGGTCTTTTGAGGAAAGAACCACACAAAGAACCATGGCGAGATCATTACATTAATTTGTACAGAAAAAGGACTTCATTTAGAGGGTTCAAAATATTTTCCAATATTGAGAATACATAACCAGGAGTAGATTGATAAACTTATTATATTTTTTAAACGCCGCATATTTAAAATATTTTTAAATGGAAATATCAGTTTTTCGTTTCATCTCGTTTATTTCGTCTATATATTTAAAAAAAAAAACGAAGTAACAAGTGACAATATCGGAACTATCAAACTTGACAGCTGACAGATAATTATGTGAATCGTTGTTTACAGCGGGCGTTTATGTAAGAGTTGAAAAAGTACATTGATTTATTCATGTGATATTTTCAATAAAACGATGGATGGATTGCGTAAAAGATTATATGGGTAGAAAGGATGTGACTACTGTGATGAAGGCTACGGATAAGGTATCGAAGAGTTAAGACAGACAACTTATAAACACTCACATCCGCACTGCTCCGGAGCGAGTGGACCTATCCAGTCAGTGCAAACATTTCAGTCAGTCAGTAATCTTGTAGCTCAACTCAGGTCTTAGGAGCACAACGACTCGACGAACAATACCAAAGAAAGGACATTTGGGTAGGCCGCATAAAGTACTCAATGTGCCAGACCAGGAAAGAAAAGAAGCGAAACGATTTGTTCTTAGAAACGGGTAGTAGGTAAGTAACTTTACGATGTATTAAGATTAATAGTACGGTTCATAGGTAGTTCGCAAAATACTCGCCCTACCCCACCCTACATATATTAGTTTCTCTACAAGGAATTATCATTATTCTCCTGGTCTTAACCCAATTTATTTATTTCCTCTACAAGGAGTGATAACAACACAATAATTTATCCATTAATGGCTCCTGTAATAAAGGAAGCAGTCCAGTGCTTGTGCAGTAACCTGATACAGTCATACATCTCCTAATAGCCACGAACAAGCGGACATAAGTCCTACACATACGTGGAAATCGGATATTATAGGTATAACAAACCATGGAGACGGCAAACGTGAGGTTATTTTATACCCTGTACGTTTTTACTGCGGTTTTACTCGCAAAATAGGGAATAAAAAGTCAATATGTTGTGCTACAAAATTTTGTGACAGAAACGAATCCCTGCAAAACCGACTCCACGTACTCTTGTCTGCCCTACCCCTAGAGTGTAATTTAAGCCCGCGTAGGCGCGGAGGGGTGGAGCGGCCCGCGAGCTGAGGAGGAGGTGGTGAGCGTTAAAACCATCTGCAACGATAAGCTCGCGTGGGGCCGCCCAAACCCCGCAGCGCCGGAGCCGTGACAGAAACAATGCTTGCTGCATGTTGCATGTTTGTTTGCACGCTGCATGCTTGCTTGCATGCTGGATGCCTGCTTGCATGCTGGATGCCTGCTTGCATGCTGTATGCCTGCTTGCATGCTGCATGTTGGAAGCAATCATCCTTCCTTCACCCATCCACACCTCGTGGTTGATAAATGTTCAGAAACATAATACTTCGAACACATGTTATTTCGGTCAAGTGTAACTTCGGTAAAAACTTTTTCGACCAAATGAAACGTCGGAGTAACGAAAAAAATCGAATTGATAATAGGTCATCTGATACAGTGGCAGACGTGACTTCGATGAAGTAAAAAAAACGAAACGATAATAGTTGAAAAGTTTTAGGTGAAATGAAATTAGGTTAAATATCTTTCGAACTTATGATAGGTAACCCGCAAAATCACCTTAGTAAAGTACGTATATTAATATTATGGGGTGCATTAAAATACCCTCTGTAGTTTATCTATTTATAAGATATGTAAACACTATCTCATGCTCATCAGCAGTGAGATCGCTGTCACAAATGTCAACTGTCAGTGAACCACAAACGGCGGGAAACAAAAAAAAGCTAAGTTAAAAATCCCTGTCCCAACTAACTTTCCATCCCTACTAACACATTCTTCCCCAAAGCTCTTTGCAGCTTTGATGTTTTTTATTCGTGTCAGTGACATCAAATTATGATGATTTTTATGTGGTCTGTGACCATTTATGAACATATTTAATGATATAAATAACAATATATTTATCTGTTTGTTTCAGTGTACTACTAATACCCGTCAACAAGTTTCGCATTAAACTCAATTACGTATTAGAAATTAATTTTAGTTTCTACCAATTTTTTTTTTTTGTTTCCCTCCGCTCGTTTTCTCTACACATCTGACATTGGCAGAATTGTCGACATCGGCACCATTGCCATATGGAAAAATAGAATAGAATAGAACAAAAAAAAGTGGAGCGTGCCAGCACAGGAGGCTTGGTGTGGTTATGAGCTGTTGTGGTGATAAAATCAGCTTAAATACGGTATCAACAGGATTCTACACCCTCTATGAGTGATGCCTAAATTAAATAGGTACGTACGTTTTGCGTAAGCTTGGTAGTTACTAGCAACTTTGCTGACTGGTAAATCTTTTCATGTAAGTCTCATGTCTACCTATTACGGATC
Organism: Agrochola lota; assembly: GCA_947364205.1. Lineage (NCBI taxonomy): Eukaryota > Metazoa > Arthropoda > Insecta > Lepidoptera > Noctuidae > Agrochola > Agrochola lota. Next base: position 7,819,908 of record OX376235.1, on the reverse strand, counting down.
ATGAGATACAGCCCGCTGACAGACAGACGGACGGACGGACAGCGGAGGCTTTAGTAATAAGGTTCCGTTTGGCACCCGTCGAGTACAAATGTTAAAATTCAAGTCGCAATCTCATCTCAATGACTATCAATGTCAAAAACTTGTCAAAAATTTACGGAAATAAGAGGGCTGTTTTGACAGATTGAGGTTGCGATATTGATAAAGATTGACAGATAGAGTGCGAAGTTTTTTTAAAATAAGGGAGTTCCGTTTTTGATTAGCGGTACTTTCTGTACCGATTCGAAATTCGAACTTTGTCGAGATGAACATCGCGTTAAAAACAAATGATTTCGCTTTCGAATAGTGTGCTGTCACTTGAGTGAGGTTTGAAATTGAGACAACCTCTACTGCTAGTGTAGGTACTGTGGGCCTAGCACGTAGTCGAGCAGTAATCGTTACGTTATTTTAATAATATATTATATATATATTTTTTTATATTTTAAAATTAAAAATATGTACTCTTTTCGTACTTCATATTTTTTTATTTAGTTTAACGACTTTATTCATATCTATATGGGTGATACTTTAGAGGTATGAGGAACAGGGTGTAAAGTTCACTCATCCCCCATAGAAAAGGGAGGATCCTCCGACCAGACGGGTGTGATGTCTGGCGGGCAACTGCCCAGAGGTTGAAATCGGGAAGCTTGTATATATTTTCATCGCGCGGTAAACTCTAATTGCGCGATGCAGGATTTGTGTGACGTCAGAATGTTGTGTGACGTCAGGTCTTTTTTTTTTTTTGGATGGGAAATCATCAAATGACTTCTCCCGCTCTGGGCAGAGCGAGAGGGTGTGTCAGACTTTTACTGACTAAAACCCACCCGTGTTCCTTCCGTTGCCTGTGTGCCGGGGCCGCGATATCCCTTTCAGACAAACCCGCAACCCCAGCAGGCATTGGTCTTTCGACCCCGTCGGTTGATGCTGACATCTCTTTGAGGCGCGCGTGGAACACAACGCGCCGTCGACACGGGCCTGGTCCTGATCGGACGGCGAGCTGCCCATTGCTCACCGTCCGCAGGCCCGCGCCTACGGTGGGCGGAAGTCGGCTCTTGACTCCCGACGCCCGGGACGTCTCCTGCGGCGACTAGGGCCGCGAGGGCGTGCAGCTTGCATCTCCCTCGCGCGCCCCGCCTCCTCCTTCGCGAGCATAACTTCTTCGCAGAAGGAGGTGACGGCCTCCCATGCACTCTCGCGCCGAACCATGGCCTGAACCAGGGCCGGACGCGAGAGATCGCCGCCGCCGATCGCCTCGGTGAGGACACGGCGGTGCTCCGCCCAAGCCGGGCAGACCTCCACCGTATGCTCCACCGTGTCCTCCGGGCGATCCACACAGTGGTGACACCCGGGTGACGTCAGGTCTTTGATGCGTAGTTTGCATGTAGCGATGTAGATGCCGCTACAATACTTATTGTGTTTGCCGCATTTTTTTTAATAGGATAGTTGTATCCGATTTAAAAATAGTTGGTACTAGGGCGGCTGTTCTAGACACTACTGGCATTAGGTCTTTCTTGCACAAGAACAGTAGGTATAAATAGGTACCATTCTGTTGAATTTGTTCAGAACTTCTACTGACAAGAAATTACTTATAGTGTCACATTAATAAAATTTATATTTCAAGTAAAAGTTGTCTTTGAATTTAATAAGTAATGCATTACATAAAAAATCTAGATGTAGGTGGATCGAATTTACACGCATTTTACATAAAACAGATAAAAACAAGAATATTTTATTATGGTCGTTAATATTTTATTTCTTTATTATGTAAATTTGGGAAATCTATTTTTATGTGACAAAAGATATGGACCCTCGCTACGATATGTATTGGTTTTTTGACCTTATATAGACTCGCAAAAATCGCATCGAAAAAGGTGTGGACATTTGGGAAAACCGGATATTACGGAATTTGGGAGAGGCCTATGTCCAGCCCAGCCGTAGGAATGGTAACGGATATTGCTAAATAAAAAAAAATCTAGCCGTAGCAAAATTAATAATACCTACTTCACATGGCAAAACATCCACTCCGAACCCTTTCAAAATTGGTCATTTAGCCTACTGCTTCGGGGCGTATGATAAGTTCATTACCCTTCTATGGAAAGTACTATATATAAGTATATATATATTGCAGTGGTGGCCTAGGGGTAACGGCCGCGACAAGTTGTAGGTTCGAAACCAGACAGGCACTTTGTGTAAATTATTTCATCACCACTGCTCTCAAAACGGTGAAGGAAAACATCGTGAGAAAACTAGAAATAAAAATTCGCCAGTCCCTCTTACCGAGAAGAGGTCTACATTATAGGTTGATTTATACATTTATTTTTCTCCGCAACGGGGAAGATCTTGGCCTACATCTCACCTGATGGTAAGTGATGATCAGGCATAAGGTGGAAGCGAGCTTCACCCGGAATCCTCAACCACAGAGTAACTGGCTATCTTAACTTTAACTACCGAAACGCAACAGTGCTGATTGCTGATTTATATTATCCAAGACTAAACTGCGATTGGAGTTGATGTTACCAAAGGTAATGTAGGTACATACTTAGGCACCTGTCCCACCGCCGCCGCCGGCGTCGAAGCCTCAAGCTATCAATGATTTTCTCGCTCAAGAAACGTATAAAAAATTGTAGGTCCCGTGTAAGTGAAAGAGTACTCGTTTGTCGCAACGACAAGAGCAAGAGAGTACTCGCTCATGCCCGGGATACACGAGGCTAGTTTTTGAAGCTAGGATAGAAAGCTAGTGTTAGTAAGCTAGCAAGCTAGTAACTCCGGCTTACAGAACTAGCTTAATTTCAGGGCTAATAAGGTAGTAAGCTAGCGTCGCAAGCTAGGATAGGGTTCTATTTTTGAGCTAGTAGCGCCCCCCACCACCGATTTTACTAACCTGGCTTGTGTATTAGCCTATGTGGCCGGCGAAGATAGTACCCAATCGGTTTATTTTACTCTACGGACTTGGTCACCACAGTGTTATTGGCTTAAAATTTACTAGCATCGTGTATACAGCGTTAGCTTGTGCCAAGCCTAGACAGCAAGCGAGGATATTTTTTAGAGGTTCTAGCTTGCTATCCTAGCTTTCAAAAACTAGCCTCGTGTATCTCGGGCATCAGCGACGCTTGCTTGGCGGGCAGAACACTCGCTGAGAGACTGACGCTTGGTACACACGGCTACACATCAAGCTATACATTTCCAGTATAAGCTGACCTCGCATTGTACGTAAATCCTATACGATAAGAGATCAGCTTGATGTGTAGCATAGTACATACGCATACGAGTGAGTAATCGCTTGTCACCGTCGCACACTCGCTGCTCGTTGCTCGCCAACTCGTTTTTAAGTTGCTAGCTCTACTTGCTTCTCGTTAATCGGGACATGTGCCTTAGTTACAAAACCTTAAACATGATATCACTAGCTTTTGCCCGCGACTTCGTCCGCGTAGAAGTCGAAAATGGTTCTAATAAGATTTTTTATTGGTTTTTTACGTTATTAATTTTGTTACAACATATAAATTATTGTGTTAAAATGTTTGAATACTTATAAAATATAACAATCTTTATTATAGTGTAGGGATTTAAAGGTTAAATAAAAGTGAAAATAAAATAAAATTTTGTTAAGTAAATATATTTTATGAATACGAAGCTCGGCCTTCGATCTGGTGAAAGTTACACGGGGGTATTATCTTTTTACAACGAAATCGAAATATTACACCTACCGCAGCATTTATTTGTAAACAATATTTTTTGTTTTTCCTTCAACATGTTTTTTTTTCCATACTTCTCTATTAGTCCTCATTCCGGTTCTATCTATCCATATCATCTTTCACACAGTCCATCCATCGTTTCTTTGGTCTTCCTCTACTCATATAGCCATTTACATTTATACTCAAAACTTTCCAGGAGTAAACTGTGATTGTTAAACTTAGTAAAAAAAACTTTAAACAAGATAATAGATAGGTATTATTATAATGTCAGCTGAACTGTTGGTTTTTTTATCTAATCTTCTTTATGCCTTCAATAACACAACAGTTATGTTTTTATAACAATTTACCTAACAAAAAAAAACTGGTCTTTTTGTTCATGCTAATTTACGGGCTGTTAATGCGGATTTCACGTGACTATTAATATTTATATTAATTTTATACAGATTTTTTTTCTTCGATAGATTTTTTTTTCGGATTTATGGGTGTTGTCTTTGGTTATTTTGTCATACAAAAAGTTATCCTACGATTTAATGTTTTTTAAACAAGTTTGTATGTTTGTTTCTCCATAACACATTAACGCCTGAACGCATTTCGATGCAATTTTGTATATAAATAGACCATGTTTTGTATCAACACATAGGGTACTTTTTATTCCAGTACATAAAGTAGTTTCCCTAGGATGCAAGTACAACCGCGGTAAAACAAGCTAGTTTCAAACATTCCCCATATTTTGTCTTTCTTACCCACAGAAATGTATGAAAAGCTTTGTTTTGTTAAATCTGGCATGTTTCCACAAAGTTTCGATATTTATGAGCGGACTTACAAAAGTTATATTTTATTAACCTGACTTCCTCAAGTAGCACCATAGCATACTAATTAATATTTTTAGTTTGAGTAATTAAGCGTTTTATCTTAAGAATTGTTGCCGAAAAACGTCTTTATTTAGGCTTCGAGTTTTTCTCTTAACGTTGTACTTTTTAATTAAGTTTGAGCTATTTTTTGTAGAAAAAGGAAAATAATTAAAAGAATTCTCGTTAATTTCTAGTATAGACCTATAAATTGGTGGAGGCGCGCGTAAATAAGGGATAATGGAACCTGAAAGGGATCGTTTGTCGTCATTAATTGACATTTAAGTTATTTATGAAATTACTTTGAAGACAAAGTCAACACCTTTTGTTATGTTCCACAAAATATATTTACTCATTTAAACTCAAATAGTTAATTCTCTAAGGACCACCACTTTCCGCCGACGATTGACGTATAAAGGACCAGAAATGTCAAGAAAAAAAAAAAGATCGTTGAAAGTAGTTCCATTTCACGAACGATCCTTCTTGTTACTGCTGGCGCGTAAAAATATTTTACTCAAGTCTATAAAAGATACAAGACTTGCTTACCACAAATCATATTTATAGTTTTTATAAGTATTACCTTAATATAACGAATAAACTTCGCTAAGGTCAGCGTCTGGGTAGGACAATAAATCTCCCTGGACATTATGGTAATGTTGGCGACCACATATTGGGCCAATATGGCGTGTATTGGCTTGTTTTGTCCAATATGTTGTGCCAGACGTACCATGAGACTAGCGACTTTGATCGATATCGTGTACCTACATGTTAATATTAAACCGTATTGGTTCGACGTTTGTGTAGTAGTTAATTTAAATTCCTTTTGCTATTGTTGTATGTAAAGTGGTCGAAGTTATTGTATCGGATGTATATGTCTGTTCCACGAAATACTTGATTTAGGAGTGGAATAAGTGATGTGCCCTTCCATGAAATATTCGGCATTAATTGAGGCATGGCCGGATTTAAGGCAGGGCAACAGGGGCCACGGCCCCGGGCCTCCACAAAATAGGCGCCTCCACAATTTAATATTTTTTGTAAAAAAAAAATTGTTGGTCTAATACGCAAAATTTACCGTTTTGTATAAAAACGACTATCAAAAAGATCAATCTAAGGAAATCTTATATTAGCAAATACTCGAAAATTCAGAGCTACATTTCCAAATGTTGAAATAACGTTGAGAATGTACTTGGTGTTGATGGCGTCGAACTGCACTGGAGAATGCTCATTTTCGAAGATATAATAATAAAAAATAGACTTCGGACTACAATGACACAGAACCGCCTATGAAAGTTATCCCTACTTAGTATTGAAAGTGATTTACTCCGAGAACTGGATTTCACCGAAATTATCAATGATTTTTCGACGAAAAAAGCTCGCAAAGTTCCATTCGCCTAACATTTGTCTTTTTTTCTTTTGTATATTTTTAGTAAATTATAGAAAACTATTTTTTTTTTTCGTCTGGTCCAAAAACAAAATCGGTGCCTCCACTTCTTGGTTGCCCCAGGGCATCCATACCTTTAAATCCGGCCCTGAATAGAGTGAATTCGACTAATAAACGTTACCAAACTTCCCATTTCCTAGTGTTCTCAACGATTCCGAAAACTACGTAATTGGGTGGATTATTATTATTTCTACGTATTCCCGATAAACTTTGTGGAGATGAGGATTTAAGGGTACCCTAGTCGGTCATTCTTCCATACAAACGTAGTATGGTGATTACTCGTCTGTTTGACGGTGTATATTCAGAACTAAAAATTATATCAATTTGTCTTGTCATTATCTAGCCCTATATGGAAGCAGAGTTGGAAAAATATTATTGGTTTTGAAGTTACGAGCGTCGAAACTTATATTTTAATTCGTCTTTGGGCGTAAATAAATAACTTATGTAGTAATAAAATGGCAAAATAGAAAAGCTAGAAGTTTTTTCATAATATCTATACGCCAAAAGGCCTGTTCATGAAGTTTTACGCCATCGTTTTCGTTATAAGTCATCGTCTATTTCACTAAATAAATTAATAAATAGCAACTAGATAAATAAATATTAAATAAATAACACTAAAAAAATTATTAGACTAATTAGCATGCATATTAGTAACGCCCACCACCGTGTTCGAGCCGTCGTCGACTAGTGTACCCTTAATAGACAAGTGAGTTCTCACAATCTGGAGGTAAGTTTACCGCGTGGTTTTAGGGCAGAGAACATGCATGCATTATAACAGCCGCACGGTTGATTACGGGTTAAGCTACATTTGCCGCGGTCAGTTCGTGGATGGGTGACCATCTATTACACATCGAGAACTATTACACCCCTCCATGCTTCGGAAAGCACGTTAAGCCGCTGGTTCCGGCTGTCATTTGTAGATCTTTGACAGTCGTTACGGTTCGCCAGAAACCCAAAACTCTGAATCAAAACCGAAAAACTTTGAAAGGCGGCATATAGTAGGAAAATAAAGTATAAAACCTGTATTGTGGCTTAATAGCTAGTATAACAGTAACTCTGCCCGATTTGTTTCCAGTATCGTATCATAGGTAGGTACTATAAGTTCCTACAAACATCTTATGTGCCTCATTCTCGCTACATTTTTATAGGTTACTTACCTAAATTGCAGCATACTATAAGAATATATCACAGTGCTTCTGCACAGTGTTGCCAACCCAACCAAACTAAAAACATCAAATCAACCATTAAAAAAAACAGTTAAAATAGTAAATAGTAATTGCAAATCAGTAAATTCTACTGTAGTACATAAAAGATAATGAATCAAAAAGTTTGAAATTCCGAAAATGCAAAAAAAATAAAAATAAGCTCTACAAATTGGTTAAGAGCGTTTATACAGTAAGTGGGGAACGTCGCAAATAGCTGTCAAATATTTACCTATTTCGATTAATTTGGCAATATTACTGTATGGAAACTTGAAATGTGGGTAACTAGCGAACTAAAATATTGATTATGAAATGCAATAATTAATATCGTAACACCGAATATTTAGTTTTAGATGCAAAAAAAAGTATTTGGAAACTTTCCAAATGCCTTTTTTACACCTCAAACGGTTAAAACATCAAATTCAATGTTATAATTGCAATTCATTATTAATATTCTAGAATAGAATAGAATAGAATAGAATATTCTTTATTATGTACACCATAAAAAATACAGATATAAATGTAGACATTTTATGAGTAAATGGGGATTTTTGTAGTTCGCTAATTGGCCACATTTCTTATTTCCACACAAGTAATATTGCCAAATTAATCAAAACAGCTAAATATTTGACAACTATTTGCGACGTTGCCAACTTTCAGAATAAACGCTCTAATCAGTACGCGGTAGACCGGTGTTTGTACGCACGCGAAAAGCAAGAAACAAGCATTTTGGATTTTTGCTTTAGATGTCGCCAAAAGTACCTACAAAACAAATACGGACTAAAACAGAAAACAGGGATGCCATTGAAAAAATAGTAGGTTTGGCAACACTGCTTCCGCAAAACGCTTGTTATGTAAACATTATGCTTTTAGCCGAGCTGTCTACTTACTTGGCAAGTCAAAAAGCATTGTTTATATGCACCTTAGTTTTCCGACAATGTTTGTCGTAGCAAATGTGTCGTGAAGCTAAAATTACACATACATAAACTCAACCCTTCTTCTCTTGGGCGTAGGCAGAAACGAAAAGCGCCACCTGCTGCTTTCATACATCTGGTCATACACGCAGGCCGCCGCGCCGGTTGCCAGTACTACGCACTTGACCTTTCTGAAGAACATCATCAATAAGGTCACTATATGTCCAGCTAAAATATACAGCTATATGTAGGTAAGCTAAAATTAGAAACATTATAATATGGCTGGTTATACGTTCACAGGGTAACTTGAATAATTACTAGAATGTAGGTAGGTACTAACGAGTGATAAACGCTGTTCTTATATACGTATTCCAAAAGATGGATATGACGCATGTCAGTGGTTGTTTTAGAGTTAAGGCGACGATAACTGATTTTTAATGATTTTATACTGAAAATAATGTCTAAACGAAGAGTGTTAATGATTTGGAAAAAAATATATGTTAAATTAGAGCATTTTCTTAATAACTTAAAATATGAATATTTTAGATTATGTTTATATTACACAGTGAAATTAATTTGTAAAGTCATGTCTAACGCGGATAAAAAACTGAGAACCACGCAAAATGAAGGTTTCAGAAAAATACGCTTGATAGAAGCGTATTTTTCTGAAAACTTCACCATTTTAAAGATAATTTAATTATAGATATTTTAGTATACGTGTTTTATTTAAATGCTTTTTGTATTATGTATAATAAATTAATAATGCGTCTAATTTGGGACAGCGCTCCTTGATGGGCGAGTCCTATTACTGGCTGGACGCGTTGCGTGAGGTTAGTAGGTACAGAACACGCAAGCTACAAGGTCACTGGCATATATCTGCGTCTTAATATAGTCGAAGGAAGTCCACTGCTGGACATAGCCATCGCCAGAGATGGAAGAGAATTTAGTATTTATCGAAAGTTGCTTATAGTACCATCCTGTTAATGTCCCACTGCAGGGCAAAGGCCTCTTCTCATACAGAGAAGGCACGAGCATTGATCACCACGCTTGCTCAAGACTGGTTGGCGATTTCAGATTTATATTAACTATAAGTCCAGGTTTCCTCACGATGTTTTCCTTCACCGATGTCAGTGATGTCCAAGTTAAATTCAAAAAATACATATGCATGGAAAAAGTCACATTGGTACTTGCCCGGATTTGAACTCACAACCTCGTGCATGAGAGCATTTTTTTAAAGTTGCTTTTTCCATATTAATCTGCCTAGCCTTTTCCCAACAATGTTGGGGTCAGCTTCCAGTCTAATCGGATGCAGCTAAATACCAGTTATTTGACATGGAGCGACTGCCTATCCGACCTCCACAACCCAGTTACTGGGCAACACGATACCGCTTGTTTTGGTAGTCAAACTTCAAAGTCTTATCACTAACCATGACGCTTGTTAAAGATGGCAGTCGGGCGCCAAGGGCTTAACGTGCTTTCCTGAGCACCGAGGGGTCTCGATATGTTATGGATGGCAACCCATCCACGAACCGACAAGGCAAGCGTAGCTTAACCTTCGATCGACTGTGCGGCTGATATTATTTAGCTACTAGCCAGCTATTCCATACATCAAGACTTATTCTTAAATTGACATTTACTCCATTTGAAATAAGATTAGATATTTAACTAAACCTTTTTTACAGTCCGTTCAACCGATTTTGTCTTCTATTGCGTTGGTGGCATGATAAAACAGACTGCAGTAAATAGTTGGTATTGTTACCACTGTTTTGCTTTTAATACCATTCTTATGCCTACGATATAGTAGTCAGAATCGGTTGAACGGACTGTAAAAAAGGTTTGTTTAAATGTCTAATCTTATTTGAAATTGAGTATTGTTATTATCGAAGGCGTTTTAACGTTACAAGCTGAGAAAAAATCGTAAATGTTTGTTTTCGTATTTGTCATTTCAATAATCATAAAATGAACATAGTATATACCGTACTCAAGTGTTTTTGCTAATAAATTACCGTAATTTGATCTAATAGTATCTACAAATTGTAACTCCGAAGCAGTTTCTTTAATTTTGAACGTTGCCAAATATATATGAGTCTTGCAAGACACTGCAGTTGTTTTAATATGTATGACCTTAATAAAGCTCGGCTAACTCGGGGTTAAAATACGAGTAAGTACCTAACGCATTTAGTCGTCTGTACTGTTGTAAATAAACGCTCTAAATTCTAACAAGTATCATGACGTGAAGTGTGATGGCGTAGCAATTTCCGTAGCATTGCTACAGGCTACGACATAATTGTAGCTTATACAGCATGTATCAGAAATGTGTGGTCATATTTAAGGGTGTGGTACAGACCAATAAACTGAACAACCTTCGCCAAGAGACAAAAACGTAATCGTGAAAAAAAATCGCTGACTCTTTGGTACATTTGGGTCAAGTATATGGTATATATATGATATATGGTATATATGATAGGTATTGAAGTTTTATAGGGGATAGGTGATTACTTTTTCACGATTGCGATGTTCGTTGTTTAATTTGATGGTCTGTACCTATTACCACACAAAGTGGTAGATTTGCCCTAAGGCCCAATAGGACCGAGCCAAATCGGCGGGCGGCCAATCGTGACAAAAAAAATCACTGATGTACCTATATATATTCTAAATGTTCGCGCACATTATGGCGGGCCGCACTGCTCCGCATCGTGTAACAATAATAACTTAAAACCATTTAAAAATATGTTCAAGTAACTAATTGAAATGTGTCACAGAATTTCGCGGCGCCAACCCGACTCATAGTTATCAAAATTTCTGAACCGATTTCGATAAAAGTTGGCAATAAAGTAATTTCATTATGTATTCTACATGATGGGTGCTGAGAAAGGGGCAGCTGATACTAACTACATGGTCTGAGGCTAACGGCGGCCAAAACTGCAAATCGGCCACTGACCACACAGTTCTTACACACGCTGTATATTCATTGAGTTTCTACCAAGTGCCGTAGAGAATTTATTATTACACGCAATACTAAAAAAATACGAAAATATATTTCTCTGTTTCGATTTTAGAAAATACAAGATAAAAGAAAAAGCTAATGTACCGTCTGCTTATCATTCCGCGCAAGTTGAAGAAGTTAACTGAGCGCAAAGCGTTGGGCTGCGAATACGTATCAATTTGCTTTAGCTCTGCTAATATATGGGGCCCTGGTACCCGCTCGTGCGTGTTTGCACACTCAAATTGTGCCTCTCGCCCCTCATTAATACACATTTGTGTATGAAATTTTATATTTTTAAGCATAATTGACAAACACTTGAATTTGAAAACACAAAGGCTGCGTTGAAAAGTCCTCTTCATTTGTTTTCCTTTGGGTTCTACGAACTGTTGTGGCTTTTAGTCATTCGATATGCGTTGAAAAAATATCCTGGTGAAGATGACTCGGTAATTTTTTTTTTTACTACTCGGTGATCTTAACAAGACATGTTGTGATTTAAATAGCAAAAACTGACAGTAACAAAAAAAATTGACTAACGAACGTTTATAGGTTCATTCATACGCGTCTTGTGATTTTGTCAAAGTTTTAAAACGAAATAATTTCAATCGAATTAAACTACAATTTCACGACATTTTTTCTCTACAGCACGTTAATTAAAATACAAAATAGATTTCCATAATTAAGGGGGTGATAAATTGGAAAGATTGTGAATTAATTCCCTTTCATTCTTCCCTTGGATGGTGAAATTTTGAAAGACGGCATTAAAGATAAGATATTAGTTAATTATAACTGGTGAGAGTATAAGGTACAGTTATTCACAGAACAAGGAACCTACTTGTGAACAAGGGTGCGGCCAGAGCGGCACCCGAACAAATTTTGAAATTAAACTCGACGACATTACGTGGCATCCGGCTTATAACAAAATTACGGTTGCCGTTGCGTTACATTCGACGCAAAATTAGACCAATTTTTTTTTAAAAATTCGTCGAAAGTAAATTCCCTCGTAAAAGCGACGCAAATTACACTTAACAATACAAGCTCCACACATCAGCAGCGAATTAAGTTCAGAGATTGTTTGTTACCCATCATTTTCGCCATTTCGTTGCCCCAGATAGACCTGTGTCCATTACCCCTCATGTATTTGCCTTGCAGTAATGTCATTCTCAGAAATTTCGACATAATTGTAATCAACAAACAGATCTGCTGAGCCAATTACATGAAAATTGTTGTGCTACTTTTTGCCACCTTTTTTTCGATAGCACCATGATTGAAACCGGATGCCTAATGCCCCTAAAGCATATTTTAAGGTTTTTGTGCCAAACAATATCATGCTTGATTAGGATATTGTCGTTCCTAATTTCGATTTAGGGGAAAAAAAAACGTCAATAACTTGGTAAATCATTTGAAGATCATGGTAGATCATGGTATTTTTTTTATTTCCTGCTTTTAGATCGCGTACGAAATTGTTATTTATGCTATAAGTGCGGAAGGTAGGTGATTTCCGACGAGTGAATAAGTCGACACGAGTCGAAAATCATCTTACGCACGTGTATTATACAACGTTTTACTATGCATTGTGCGAGGAAAAAAAAAAAAACGAGCGAGCCTTACGGCAGTCGCCTGTGTCGGATGTGTAACATCTTAACATACGACGACATAAATAAATGATAAAAACAAAATTCATGACTTTGACTTTTGACTTCGACTTTGACTTCGACTTCGATTTCGACTTTTTGATTTTGACCATCGTCATAATCATCGCCATCGTCATCATCATCATCATCATCTGATTTGTAAATACTAATTTGTGAAAAACTTTTCTCAAATAATAAAATCTCTGAGACGAGACGGGCTGAAGATGGCCTCAAAAATTAAAAAAAAACAGAAAAGTAAAAAGCACTAGTGAAAAAAAGTGACACTTTCCGCACAAATTGACTGCTTGGAAACGCTTTTCGAGCAAATGCATTGTAAACGATTTTTCGCAACAATGCGTAGGATACATACTATGGAGGTGTGCTTACCTGTACCGCCGCCATTTTTAATTCAGTTTTGAATGTTAGTTTAGGCTTATTTGCTCGCCTCGTGTGTAATTGTGTTTTTTATGTAGAGATCTCGGAAACATTTGTTGTTGTGTTGTCATTTAATTCGCTTTCAGGTGTGAAGAGAGTATATTGACCTTTTCAAGTGTAGCGCTTTGTATATCTTATTGCCGTCTAATAAAGAGTAGGTAGATACTTGGCACACAAGAGGATTATGTGGAAGAACATAATACAAAGCTCGAGCTTACTTTGTATTTATGAGTTTTAAAATGAGCTTACATTTTGTAGGTCTATCTTGAAATAAGGTCGCCAGCTTATTAGACGAAATTATCAAAAAATATTGCTTAACTTGAAACATTCATTCATCGCCTTCCTAGCCTTTTCCCAGCTACATTATGGTCGACTTCCAGTCTAATCGGATGCAGCTGAATATCAGTATAAGGAGCGACTGCCTATCTAGCCTCCACAACCCAGTTACTGGATACCGTTCGGTAAGACTGGTTATCAGATTTTGACGTGATCGTGAATGACAAAGATCTACGAATGGCCACTGTTTGCGTCCTAAAATACGGTAAGTATTTACTTGCGTGATACTTCTCGCGAGAAATTTCTCGACGGCATGTGAAGCCAAGTCAGAGGCCCATGGGCGGCTTTAAAACTCTGACACCAGGTTAGTCACTAACCACACGAAAAAAAGAAGATTGTCGTATTTGAGGGGCATGCGCTAAGGTATCCCGTGAAATTCAAATTTTCTTTAGTTTTTTACATTTTGCAGGTCAGTGTGAGGTTTATGTTGATTAAAATATGATTTGCGACCGTAACAAATATGGCTTTACATAATTATAATCATTACAATCAGCAATACAAATCCCTAAGTAAGCACAATCGTCAAATGTCATGATTTCATGAAATAGTCATTCAATGTGATTATATGAACTTAGAGAGTTGTATCGTTCATTTTTATGATTATAATTCTATAAATAAACATTTGATACGGCCGCGAATGATATTTAGATCAACATACAACATGATACTGATCTGCAAATTACAAAAAACGTAAGAAAATTTGAATTTCGCGGGTTATCTTGACGCATGCCCCTTAAATAGGACAATCTTCTTCTTTTCGTGTGGTTAGTGACTATTTTTGTTAGTGACTATTTTTGTTAGTGACTATTTTTGTTAATGACTATTTTTGTTAATGACTATTTTTGTTAGTGACTATTTTTGTTAATGACTATTTTTGTTAATGACTATTTTTGTTAGTGACTATTTTTGTTAGTGACTATTTTTGTTAGTGACTATTTTTGTTAGTGACTATTTTTGTTAGTGACTATTTTTGTTAGTGACTATTTTTGTTAGTGACTATTTTTGTTAGTGACTATTTTTGTTAGTGACTATTTTTGTTAGTGACTATTTTTGTTAGTGACTATTTTTGTTAATGACTATTTTTGTTAGTGACTATTTTTGTTAGTGACTATTTTTTACAAAAATGTTATCCCTTGATGTCTTAAATAAATCCAGCTGTTGTTATATCAAATAATACGCACAACAGAACAAGATACAAAGAGAAACAACGATTACTTCATTGTTTAATAAATAAATAACCAGCATACTCATTCTGTTCGGCAGACTTGTTTGTGTTCATATTGATTTTCTGTGCCGTTAACGTGATTCGGTACTTGAGTGTGTACTACATAAAGACAAATATAAAGTACTACTGGAGTAAAGTACTACATGAAGCACAAAAGAAGAGACGTTTCTTATTCAAAGCAAAACTAAGTAGCGTAAAATACGACATTAAAGAGGGTTTAACGTTCAAAGTTGGGTTGCATAGATTCTTTTATAAGTTAATAATACTGTTGAAACCCACTCATACTTATCTATACAGGGTGGCAGGGACATCGACGCGAAAACTGTTACCATGGATTCAGTACATGATTCTGAAACCACCGCATTGAAACTTTTCATCAGTATTTTTTTTTTTTTCTGCTGTTCCATCCCAGTCCATTTTTACCACGTAGGTATACCACTGTGTGGATCGCCCGGAGGACACGGTGGAGCATACGGTGGAGACTTGCCCGGCTTGGGCGGAGCACCGTCGTGTCCTCACGGAGGCGATCGGCGGCGGCGATCTCTCGCGTCCGGCCCTGGTTCAGGCCATGGTTCGGAATGAGAGTGCATGGGAGGCCGTCAACTCCTTCTGCGAAGCAGTTATGCTCGCGAAGGAGGAGGCGGAGCGCGCGAGGGAGTTGCAAGATGCACGCCCTCGCGCCCCTAGTCGCCGCAGGAGACGCCCTGGGAGTCGGGAGTCGCGAGCCGAATTCCGGCCACCGCAATGGGTAGCTCGCCGTCCGATAAGGACCAGGCCTGGGTCGGCGGCGCGTTGTGTTGCACGCGCGCCTCAAAAATATGTCAGCACCAACTGACGGGGTCCGTAAGATAGATAGATAGATAAAACATTTATTCAGAAACCAATCAATGAAGGACCAATGCCTGCTGGGGTTGCGGGTTTGTCCGAAAGGGATATTGCGGCCTCGGCACACAGGCAACGGAAGGAACGCGGGTGGGTGTTAGTCAGTAAAAGATCTGACACACCCTCAAGTGATTTGATAATTTCCCAATATCAAAAAAAAAAAAGACGTATTGCACTTGTCTATGAAACAGCAGATTTTTTTAAAATAACCGACGATAAATTTCAACACAGGGGCGTTCAGAATCATAGACTGAATCCATGGTAAAACTTTTCGCGCCGATGTCCCTGCTACCCTGTATATGTATGCATAATATTGGCTAGAAGCCCTTTCAAGTCTTTCGAAGTCACGGGTGGAAAGTACTGTCTGTCTGTTTACCTTTTCACGGTTGAATTTGAAGAATTTGAGGGATGGGTATCGTAGGATCTGGAGGAAGACACAGGCTACTTTTCATCCTGGATATTTGAATGTAAAAAACAATACGCAGACGAAGTCGCGGGCAACGGCTAGTCAAACAGTAAATTGACAATCGTGGTCGCTATGGTAACATTTCACTACCATGGTTGATTACAAAGGCTCTTATAGTATGAGAGCCCACGACCAAATCACATCGTTTTACGGAAAAAACCGTATAAAATTGTTAGTTTAGATGATTCTGAAACCGACTCGGTGGACAGTACCAGTCAGAAACGTCATAGTTTTATGGGATCCCGTTTCTACTATGTCAAAAAAAGGCAGATGGTTTCATCCCCACAGTAATAATTATTACTCTGAGTTTTCATCATAATATGTGTGATATTAAAAATGTACATAGGTTTCGTAATTTTATTACGAAAAAGGTTGTTTTCAGACATTTTGTGTGTTATATGTGGCCTGAGTGTATTTTCAAAAATGTCAATACATTTAACCGATCTGTCTCATACCAACCTAGTTAATTTATTTTTAAATCTTTAGTATAAGTTACCTGGGTTACTAAAATCCTTTATACAGACATTTTAAATGTCACCTATAATTCCAAAAACCAATAGAACGTTTCGGAGTCGCTCGGCAAACGCACGGTGTTTGATACGCTCCTATCCCACACGACACTGATGATAAGTCCGACAATTATTTAAAATGATGATATTTTTTCAATAAACAGTATTTTTCAAACGTTATCCCAGTTTCCTTTTGACCAATTTATTTTAAAAATCCTTTTAATTTCAGTTCGATGGTTTCGGGTAAACTCTTTATTAATTGTACTTATAATACTCCGCAATACAATTTATTAATAATTTATGACTATCGAAAAGTTGTCTGATTTGTAACGTGAAACACAAAATTTGTCTGATATTTTTTTTTCTACATCTGGGCAACATTTTTCATCATGTCCAACAGTTTTCAAACAGGATGCTATGTTACCGATCGGTAAAAAAATTCAATACATTCAAAATGGTTTCAACATATAAGATGCTCAGATTTTCTTCTAAAAATTATTTATTCGCATCAACTGACCAATGTTCACCTGAAAACAAATGGTCTCCTGGGTACGTGTGACGCTACTGGTTTCTGAAAATTGTGTTTTTGGTATCGTAAATCCATCGTTCAAATACATTCTGAAAATCTGACAGATTGCTGTGAAATAGTTCGGTAATTTTATTTGACTTATTTATAAATACGGTCAAATCAGACGAACGCAAACAATTTCTGAAATAAGGGTTTTTGTCTTGAGAATAACCAAATCTATCGATTTTAAACGGTTTTGTTCGTAAAACGATAAGGCAAAAAATTTGGTCATGGGCTCTCGTACCATTAGATAGCTCACCAGGGTAATTGCGTAACACACTAACAGCAGCAATGGGTTTCATTTCGACAGTTCATCAATATTCACCTATCTACGTTGTTGAGTAGAAAATATTTTTGAACATGTATGAAGTAATGGATTAGGAATAACCTCCAAATCATTCAGATAGTGATTGATAGTGTGTTGGATCGACAGTGGAAATTAACGAGAAAACACAATTATAGTACTTCGTATAGTACACACATGAAAATACACTATTGTGTGCTAGCTTGAGGTAAATAATACACCTAGAGCCTCCAAAATTACAGATGGTATCGGATCAAATGGAATATATAGTACAATATCAGTATTGTTTCCGTCCCTGTAATTATAGCTACCGTCAAATGAAATTACACCCATTCTATTGTAAATAATCAATTGTATTAGTAATTGATATTGAAGAGCTTATGGTAACATCAAAGGACTAAACATCGATTTCTTGGAAGGAAAATTTAGGTTACTTTAGATTTGATTAGGACTTGTCTACGTTGATGTTCGATAAAAAAGAAAGTTAAGAGGGTTTCTCCTAAAAGTTGGCAACGTCGCAATAACTGTCAAATATTTACCTGTTTTGGTTCTTATAGCAATATTACTGAATATAAATAAGAAATGTGGCTAACTAGCGAACTAGAATATTAATAATGAATTGCAATTATAACATTGAATTTGATGTTGTAACCATTTAAGGTGTAAAACTAAACATTCAGTGTTACGATATTAATTATTTCATTTCATAATCAATATTCTAGTTCGCTAGTTAGCCACATATTTTATTTCCACACAGTAATATTGCCAAATTAATCAAAACAGTGAAATATTTGACATCTATTTGCGACGTTGCCCACCTTCAGAGTAATGGCTCTTAAAAAAACTAAAAGCCAACTATGAAAAACAGCAACTAAAAACCGCCCAAGTACGAGTCAGACCACACACAAGGAAGGGTTCCGTAGTTGGGATGAATTTATCCCAAGAACAAACTTAATATTGTTTTTTGACAACAATTTAATGATTTTATTTTACTAGTTTGTCGGTACTGTAGAGGATTTAACTCCATATGGTTTTAGAATAAAATCTTAGTGTGTTCAAATGATGGCTTGAATACGAGACAAAAATTTGGTTTACAATTAGAATAGAAAAAAAGAGGAGACAGTCGCCCCCCGAATCTGTCAAACTATCGATATAAAATGTATAAATTAATTTCTTAAATTAATATAATTATCAAAGTCTACTGTAAATAAGTCTTTTCTGAACACCCGGTATCGTAGACTACAGTACCCATGCCAAAGAACAGCTTTCTAGTACTAAGAGTCTCCGAGCTAAGCCGCTGCGGCGAAACTATTAGAGTTCCTTGTTGACTACGGAACCCTAAAAAGTTATAACCAAAGGTATAAATAACCTCGGTTTTCGTACATCGGGAGTCGGGTGAGATGAACATCTGTACATAAATAGCCTGTTAAAATCATAACCTTCTTTTAACTTGCCGTAGTTGCGTAAAAATTAATTACATACCCTCCTCAGATCAAATAAAAAACCAAGACAGAGCGCTGTCAACAGTGAAGTGAAGCCGGTTTCGTATAGTGCACTGTGTGGTGTAGTTTGATTGTAGTGTCATTGTAAAATGTTGTAAATGTGTGCGTGTGAGCGTGTATGCACAGAGCGGCGGTGTAGTTTGGCATGCTCCACTTTATTGTTTGCAGCGCTCTGTCTTGTTTTTTTTTTGGTCTGAGCTACCCTACTTTTGGGTTTCGTCACAGTCGGTTATAAAGTAATGTAAGTAGGACATAATGTCTTGGAGATAGTGACTGCATTATCTTTTTCGAGAGGGGGAATTTTATAACAAGGCATATTATCCAACTTCCTTTAGAGAACGAGAAATATCGGAAGCACGGTCCGACATATGTTGACAGTAGGGTTGCCAACTTTTTTGTATTAAAATAGTATTATCGAAGCCATTGCCTGTAAAAATATAGAAGACGGCGAAAAAATAAAAAATAAATTGTAGGTATATTTCAAAAACATTTTTATTCTTGAAATGCATATTATCTGTTATTATGAACCTTTTGTTTTATGTCATTTCTATTTTTACTCTCTGAATTGAGGTTAGAAAATACCATTAATTAATTCAGCTTTTATGAGATTAATACTGGCCCTATTACGATCATCTCGACATTTTTTTTTTCTTTTCTTTAGACATATAATATTTAGGCCTCTAATATAGCAGGATACTATATTAAACCCATTATAATATATTAGAAAGAAATTCAGCTGTTCCATACATTTTCACCGTGTAGGTATTGCACGTTTTTATGAAACAATTGATATTTTTTTTAATAACCGACGAAAAACAGTTTTCACGTCGATTTTCCTGCCACCCTGTATTTTATAGTAGCGCTGGCAACTCTAGTCGTAAGTGTCAAAACGGTAACAAAATTTGTTACTCTATAACAATGTTTACGAAATCGATATGCAATATCCTAAGTGGTAGCTGGGTATGTAATAAGAATGATAAGTACTTACAAAAAAAACTGAAGATCGCAACGTTGATCGGAGGTCTAGGCTCTCAAGAGCAGCAACTGGAAGGTACTGTACTGACAAGAGCCGTGGCTCTGTATGTACCTGTAAGAAAAAAAAAAAAAATTAGAAAAGGTCGTGTAACAGACTGTCTCGTTGGTTTAGTGGTCGTTACTGCTGAGCATAAGGTCTTGGGCTCGATTCCGAGGTCGAGCCAAGTGTCATTAGGTTTTTCCATTTGGAATTTCTCAGTACAACCCCGGAGTCTGGATTTGTTCCCGGTTGATGGCAATTGGCTCGCCCCCTATTACATGAGACTTAAACATGACTTGTGAAATGTGGGTGTACTATAGTTACACCTCTGCTTAACCGTTCGGGGAAAATAGGCGTGATCACAGATTAATACAGATGGATGGGACAGTCCGCAAAATCATTTAAATAAAAAGCGACTCTTGCTACGACACCATAAAGTGCAATTCAGGTCGCACAGCGCTATGTACCTACAGTTATATTCACCTAGAAGTTGCCTCTCTTTTTATTTTCTGACTACGTTACCAACTGCAAATTTAAGTTTGTAAGCGCATTTTTTTTTAATGATTGAACTACAAATCAAAGATTTTCGGATTTTTTCATTTGCTTGTGCTGTGAGACCTTGCTTCTTGCCAAATTTCATGATTCTATGTAGGTCAGTGGGCGTAACGTAGTCAAAAGACAGAAATCTCTTTCTGTCTTCTGATTACTTTACGCCCACTGAATTCGACAAGTCGATCCTGCCGAATACCTACTTGTAGCTTCATACCTAAAATGTTCAGTGAACCATCTGTATTTATCTTTGGCGTGATGTTATGTTCTGTCGGACAATAGTCACCATCAATATAATATTTATAAGAAAGTAGAAACGTCTATCATCAACAGTCATGCAAAACATCGTACCGTTCGTCTGTTAAGACGCAGGTATATGCCAGTGACCTTGAGTGGAGAGCTTGTGTGTTCTGTACTGAGCTCACGCAACGCGTCGTATGTCCAGCCAGTAATATGACTCTCGTCCATCAAGGAGCGCTGTCCCAAATTAGACGCATTATTAATTTATTATAATTAAAATAAAGGTATTTTAATAAAACACGTATACTAAAAGATCAATAATTAAATTATCTTTAAAATGGTGAAGATTTTAGAAAAATACGCCTGATAGATTTTGCGTGATTTTTAGTTCTTTATCCGCGTTAGACATAACTTTACAAATTCATTTCACTATGTAATATAAACATAATCTAAAATATTCACATATTAAGTTAATGAATAAATGCTCTTAATACCAGCCTGTTACTGTCCCACTGCAGGGCAAAGGCCTATTCTCATATAGAGAAGGCACGAGCATTGATCACCACGCTTGCTCAAGACGGGTTGGTGATTTCAGACTTATATTAACTATAAGTCCAGGTTTCCTCACGATGTTTTTCCTTCACCGATGTCAGTAATGTCCAAGATAAACTCAGAAAGTACATATGAATTGAAAAAGTTACATTGGTACTTGCCCGGATTTGAACCCACAACCTCGTACATGAGAGGGGAGGCCTTAACCACTCGGCCATCACGATAAATGCTCTTATTTAACATATATTTTTTCCAAATCATTAACACTCGTTTAGACGTGATCTTCAGTATAAAATCATTAAAAGTCGGTTATCGTCGCCTTAATGATCAATCAGTTTGAACTGAGTTTTATCTTGTTTGTGATACGGAACTAATTTCAGTTTCAGAGTAGTTTAATCTATCGGATATGACGTCACATGATGCCGTGTAGATCCCTCCTAAGAATAGGTCATTCCTTTGGTCCCCATGGGCGTCGTAACATGCAACTAAAGCTGATAAGCTGATTAGCCTTGTCCGCAGCTGTGATAGCATTTTTTTGTATTTTGTTCTTGGGATAGAAAATAGAAAGGAGCTGTTTCAAAATTGCCTTTTAATTATAATAAGCTAACAGTCCAAAAATAATAATAATATTGATGTCCAAGTATATAAAAAAAAAAAATTGGATAGGTGCGTGTCGGACCACGCACAATGAAGGGTCCGTAGTTGGGATGAAAATATTTCAAAAACAAACTTAACATTGTAGTTGAAAAACATGTTCTGATTGTCCCAGTAATCGATATACGACACGGTCTATTCTCTAACTGCAAATATAAGTTTGTAATCGCAAAAAAGAAAAATTTTATGTGATAAAACTACAAATCAACGATTTTCAGACTTTTTGCTTTGCTTGTGTTGTGAGACCTTGCTTCTTGCCAAATTTACCATGATTCTATGTAGGTCAATGCGAGGTACCATGTAGATTTTAATTAATGATTTTGAGTAATCAAAATATGTCGCACATAAATGGCCGTATGTTTTCATTGCGTTGACTTAGAAGCTTCATTTGTTTAGAGCTCTAAGAGACCGTAGACCTATGCATTGGATATTAATTTCAACTTTACACCTTCTCGCGTTCCTGAGAAAAAGGGTCTTGACAGATGGACAGACATACAAACGGACAACGAAGTGACCCTATAAGGTGTCTTTAGTAAAAAGGCCAGTCTATCGAAAAAAGTAGGTTGGAGTCTCATTTCCTACGAAATATATGGGAACAGTTTTTTGCGATTTCTGACTTTTCTAGTACGGTACCAGTCAATCAAACGTCAGTTGGTCTTTTTGATCTTTATACGAAACAGGATCGATTGAAATCAAAAAAGTTTTCGTGAAACTGCCTATTTTCTTGCTGACTGTATTTTTTTTTCAAATCTGTGAATGCAGTTCTAAATGTTTCTAAAAGTTAAGGACACTCTCCTAAGACCGCTTTTCTGTAGCTATAATGGTTAAGGTAGCTACTCTTACTGCCCCATCTCAAAAATCCACCTTGTATAGTTTAACTGGAATGCTTACAAGCACCGAAAAGTCGATCTTGTAAGAGAAAACTGAACTTTAGTGTACTCCTACTTGAAAAGTAGGAAACGATGGAAAAGTTAAGAGTATTACGTTATTAACGGAATGTATGTTATAAAAATAAATAAAATATACAAAATAAAAATAAAAACTTTTAATTCAGACTTAAAAATCCATGTGGCGGCAACGAAGCAGCTGACCACGGAAGAAAGAAAGAAAATACATTTATTTAACACAGACACGCACACAAAAGGCACACAACACAACATATTGTACTTCAAACAAAAATCAAATTAAAAAAGAAAGAAAACAAATAAAAAGTGTAAATTGCGTTTTATGATACTAGCAGGAAAGTGTGCCTTGCGGCTGCGCCAAATAGTAGTTCAGCAAAAATGCCAGACAACTAGTGCCTGACGCTGGATTTCAACTAGACCTGAAGTGTGAGGTGACGGATGTAAATCAGTTAAAGGAAGATGGAACCGACACTCCCCGCGCGTGGTGGAAATAAGCCACGCCCATCAAGCTACCATTTATTTTCAAGGTAGGTCCTTAAAAGTCGGTTATCGTCGCCTTAAGTAACATCGGTCGGTAAGATTTGTGAATTTGTGTTACTAATAATTTAATGTTATTCTACTACAATAAATTTATAAAAAAATATTGCTATATCGGATTTTCTATGGACCTTTTAAAACTTTTTAAACAGGCTGTGTTTTAAAATGGCTTAGCAGAAGCAGTGTAGCAGTGACAGCTTTTGAAAACCATTTATCTACACGATATTTAACAATCGAATTTTAAATATAAACGAGGTGTTCATAAATAATGAGCTATCAATATTTTATTATGTAGATATACAGTTCGCTATGTATACCGTAGTTCGAAACAGTAATGTCAAAGGTTTCGATATTTCTACCACTGTTTGGAAAAGGGTTCCTTTGTTAAAAGCAATCGACATTTTGTAAGTAAAAAGAAAGAAAAGAAAGAAAGAAAAAAGAAACCTGTGTTTACGTGCTAAATGTATGTACCAATGTATTTCATCAGGTTTATGTTTTGCCTTCTGATCTTTTTTCTTTTCGTGTGGTTAGCGACTAATCTGGCGTCAGACTTTTAAGGCCGCCCATGGGCCTTTGACTTGGCTTCACATGCTGTCGAGAAATATCTCTCAGGCATGCCGGTTTCCTCACGATGTTTTCCTTCACCGTTTTTGAAGCAAGTACAATAGTGAACGTATACAATAGGCACATGAACCCGAAAACTCAGAGGTGCGTGCCTAGATCCTTATAAACAAACTAGTTTTTGAAATAAGTAATTAAATAGTGTACCTTAGTCAATATGAGCCTTTTCCCAACTATATTGGGGTCGAGTTCCAGTCTAACCAGATGCAGCTAAATTATTTTACTAGGAGCTACTGCCTATCTAACCTCCTCAACTGTTACTGGGTAACACGATACTCCTTGGTAAGACTCGTTCAGACTTTCAGTCAACCCGTAACGAATGTCAAAGATCTACAAATGACAACCGGGACCAACAGCTTAACGTGAGGAGGGAACCCGATATGTAATGGATGGTCAATCGTCATCCATCCACGAACCGACCTCAGCAAGCGTTGCTTAATCTTGAAGACCGACTCGCGCTGCTACTATTTTCTAGCCAGGAGCAGTGTAAGTAGGACACATATGTGAAAACAAAACTTCAATCGGGACAAGACAAACATTCTTAAAAAGCATTCTACTAGTCTCTTAGTATTTTGAGAATTCCAATTAAATCTGTATGGTTTCTATGCTCAAAGACTCGCTTCAAGGAAAAAGCACCATGGAGTATCTATATTTAAAAGTTGCAAAGAAATGTAAAGGTGCTGATAAACTTGAGCATTCACTTGTAATGCGCATTCTAGCGAATGTTACATTACTGAAAAATATACGGGAGCGTTTTAGCGAGCATTCTAGCGAAAGGTCAGTAAATTTGCCTCGAGCTTTTTGCCGAGCCGAGCTATTCTGTCATTGTTTCGTTTTCATTTTCGTGAAGAATATTTTTTTGACGAGCATTGACTAGAGCGTTCGCTAGAATGATCGTGAAGATGTTCTTGGCGATGTTTGGCTCTATGCTTGGCTCTATTCGTTGTTCAGTTCAACTAATTTAAAAACGCAGAATGCTCGATGTTCTGTAACAAGTGAATGCTCAAGTCTATCAGCACCTGTAGCTGTTTTTTTTAAACGAATGGAAATCTTATTTTCGCTTCACTACTATTCCTAGAAAATATGCTTGAACTTTATTAATATAACATCTATTTTCATAAGAACTATTTACCTAAGATCTATTTACGTAGGTTTATAGCGTAGTAGGTACTGTAAGGTGTTATGCGATAAACAACCTTATATTGTACAGGCTGTTAAGAAAACAGTCATGGCTACATTTAAACATTCTAGCAATTTATAATTAGAATAGAAAAATGGGTAGACGATCGCCCCCCGACCTGTCAAGCGGTCGATATCCTATCCATGGTACCTATAATAATTTCGCCAGGTATAGCATTCCGAGACACAGTGGTCACGTAGGTGACACAAGTCTACGTCATCACATGTGTGTTACCAGTATCTAGGGTGTAATAATAATTCCCCAACCACCTTTATTACCTGTGCGAATCCGATGAATTGATGAAAAAATCTCCGAAATAAATTCTTTAAATGATGGTGGCATAAAAATCCGTTGCGTTATTTAGATGAACAACGCGGTCACAGACAGACACGTAAAGCGAATTTAATGTATAACACTACACCTTTCTTCGCCAGTCTCCGCCTAAAGCTGCGTTTCCACCAGAGATGAGCGAGGCTGCGCAGCGAGGAATGATCGTAAAACTAACCAATAACAACGCTAGTTTAGCTCAAGCTATGACTGTGAAGCGGCACACAGATCCCTCGCTACGCATCTCTGGTTGAAAGGCAGCCTTAGAAAAGGCGCTCACTCTGCGACATGCGACTGTGACAGCTCGGCTACTAGATGCAATGATAGGCGCGGCCGACAATTTAGATATATTTTGTTCAAAGCTCCGCACACTTGTCGTCACTTGTCGAGTTGCAGACTCGCAACGACAGGCTAGTCGCACGCTCTCACTACTTGTCGCAGCGACTAAACGCATCCGACTATTGCGTATATACCGACGTTAGTCGAATGCGCTTCGCTTTCGTATGATAAGCATCAAGGCAAATGCGAAGAGGCTCCATACTCAGTCTCTGTCGAATACTCCAATATAAGGATCCCTTCTTGCACGACGTCTGTCGTAATGACTAGTCGCAGAAGTCTGTCTCAGTTCTGTGTCTAGTAGCAGCGACAAGACGCAGATGCGAGCGACAACTGTGCGTCTTGTTGCAGCGACAAGACGCTTGTATGCGCTGGCACTTAGCTAATGGAGGAAAATACCCGGATCCGAAAACCACTTAAAATCCTTCGTATCATGGGGATTAACATACATGACGCATAGTTATATACTATGGTAAAATTATAATGACATAATCCTATAATTTTTTATTTTTAACAGTTAATGACTATCCTTGTGGGTGGCAGTAGTTCCGTGAGACTGACGAATAGTGATGAGCCAAAACACTTGAGTTAACGGATATTTTTTTGCGCGCCAAGTCATTCGGTAGACATGTTGTCAGTTATTAAATACTGTTCTTAATCAAAGAACGGTATTTCCGTTAGATTAGCGATAATTGAAAAATAATTCTTCTATGTTATAATTAAAGGTCAATCACTGTTTGCTCCAAGGCACCCAAATTGTAATACACAATCAATCACAATCTGGTTGTCAGAGTTTTCGTCTTCTGACTACCTTTAGCGACAGTCAAAGATGACATACCGAATGACAGCCGAGACCAACGGCTAAACGTGCTTCGGTTTGTGGATGGTCACCCATCCACGAACCGACCGCGGCATACGTTACTTTTAACCGAACCGCTGTTATTATTTAGCCACGAGCTTTATAGGTTAAAATTACAATTTGAATTGGGTTCCATTCTGCGAAGGAAAATCGTATAAAAACTTGTTGTAAAAACAGTTTCTTGAACTTTTAGCCGTTTCGATAAAGGTTTTGCTTCCCGTCCGCCATGTTGGTTGCCAAGACCATCCACGGAAACTGGCACAAACTTAGTTTCACTGTAGGTATTTTCTTATTTACATTGTTGTCTAGACAATATCCGTGCTTTGATACCAATCGGTAGCTTATACTTAGTTAATTGCAATGCAGGGTAGCATTAGGATTTATTAATAATATGACGTAACACTTTTCTATCTATTTGGATAGATGTTGTGATGGATTGATTGATTAATGATTAGTACCTGGTCGACAGAGCTTTTCTCGGTGAAAATAGAGAATTCTCATTTAATAGCATAGTTCATACTAATTCCTTGTATATGCTAATTCCTTGCTGCCATGATAGTAGGTACTTACTAATTCCATGCTGCAATGACACTACGTACTTACTAATTCCATGGTGCAATGACAGTACGTACTTACTAACTCCATGCTGCTATGTCATATAGGGTAGCCATCTTGTTCTAAACTTTGGGCTAGGACATAGGATACCTTTTATCTCGATATTCCCACGGGATCGAGACTTATGCTGGTGAAACCGAGGGACGCAGCTAGTAATATATAACTCAAAAGCAAAACCACTTGTGAGCAAAATAGCCAAGCTTAAGCTGCCTGTCCACTGGAGCGGAGAGGAGAGGAGCGGAGTAGCGGTGTGCCAATATTAACCAATGGAATTGCATAAAACCTCCGCTCCGCTTCAGTGGACAGGGATTTGCGAACTAGTTTAAAAATTCATACAAAACCGGGAAGCGGAGCGGGGAACCGGAGCGGGGAAGCGGAGAGGCGATGCGGAAAAATACGTGAACTCTTTAACTCAGTGAGGTCTAACTCCGCACAGTCCGAAACACCGCTCCGTTACCTCGCTCCGCACAGTCCGTAACTCCGCTCCGCTACCTCGCTCCGCATCAATGGACAGACACTGTCCGCAACCCCGCTCCACTCCGCTGCCTCGCTCCGCTTCAATGGACAGGCAGCCTTAATACAGGGATATTTTACGTAAAAAATCCTGCAATTTGACGTCGCTTTTTCAACCCATTCACCCCTTTGTTTAATGATCGGCACTGCAATAAACCGAATCCTTATCTACAGGCTGATTGCTTCCTGACTTTTATCAAGTATTCATGTAATTACTATCGGAACTACCATCTTTTATTGAGATAATATTTTCGCTACCGAAAGAGTTAATACCGGAATTGCTGCTTCAATACCTTGTTGTTTCATACATTTTTATCGAGCTGCTGAAAGATATTGATAGAATATAGCAGATATCACGAAACTGAGGAAATGTGGGTTTCAATCTTATTTCTAAGGACATAAGGATGAAAACGGCTTCACCGCAAATGGTCGCAGTTGCATACATAGTACACCCTCAATTCATCAGTTATATTTTTAAATCCTATGTCCCAGGACGAGCCTAATGCCATTAACCGGGCGCCAAACTACACTGAGCTTTTTACTGAGATATTCCTGATGAAACCAAAAAACATTTTGCCCAACCTGGGTATTGAACCTAGGCCCTCAGCGGCCACTAAACACATGCAACCGCCATAAGTAGACTATCGGGCAGTCTAATTATATAAAAACATTTTAAGTAAGTAGTATGAATCCATCATGACTTGTGAAATATATTTTTTATTAAAAATGAAACGGGTTTTTCTAAAAAGAAGCGGAGGCATACATTAGGGATTTTTCACTTCGACGAAGGTTGCTGATTTAGGCCACAGTATAAAAATGAATAACTCCGGAATTTCAGTTAACCTTCACCTAATGGAAAATTTTCATAAACAAGTTTTGTGACGAACGTTTTGCTGTAGCTACGGCTGCCACATAGCGTCTGTAATTTACCGGCGAATGGCGTCATTGAAAGTTTACTTATGAAAGTAAGTAGGTGTGTTTTCCTAGAGAGCGTTTTGAGACAACGTAAACTCAAACCCGGCTGCCATCATTTACATGACAGCCGTCACTGCGGCCGTTATGTGGCGACCACCGCTCTTCTATAAAACCGTAGCTTTAGGGACTACAGGAGCTAAACGCAAGTTTTATAATGCCTAAAAGTATATGATCCACTGCAGTAAACAAAATCAGAAAAATATATGATATTCTTTAGGATATAATATGCTAGTTAGATAGTGTGTTTGAAAAAAACACAATCAAACAATTTGAATTTGAAAAAGAATTACGAAGATACCTCTAAAAATGTCTTTTAACGACTAAAAACCCCATTGTTATACATGCAATCATTCTGAATTTTGGGCAGATTATTAGTGTTGACATTTTTTTGTCCAATAAATCTGCCTAGCGTTTTCCCAACTTTGTCGGGGTCGGTTTCCAGTCTAACCGGATGCGGCTGAATACCGTATTGTACATGGACCGACTACCTATCTGACCTCCACAACCCAGTCACTGGGTAATACAAGACCCCTTGGTTTTGCGAATAGACAATTGCTTCATATTTTGCAATAGATTACCAGTGTTGTGTCATTGACCAGTGTTGTGTCATTTACCAGTGTTGTGTCATTTACCAGTGTTGTGTCATTTACCAGTGTTGTGTCATTTACCAGTGTTGTGTCATCGCGCTTCTCTTTCTTTTCTTTGCAATCCGACAGTGACCGCGCTTTGTACCTACCTGCCCTTCCTGCCCCGATCAAAATATCTACCTAGTATTTATATTTAACAAATTCGAAGGTAGACAGAAAATATGCTGCTACTATATTGATTTAATACTTTCATAGAATACACAATTTTTTATAAAAACGACTAAAATTGGCTCAATGAAAATATTTGCAGAACCTATATGCTGTCGGATTTTTTATACTGAAACGTATTTTTCGGGAACGATGGATTTATTAGATGCTGTTATGTAACTGTATTTTTTTTCACAAATGCTAAGTGTGTGTCGAACAAGTATACAGCAGGGTTCTGTAGTCATCATGCTGTTTTATGTTAACTAATTTAAGGGACAGTTTGAGCCCAGTAGCCCAGTTTGAGCAGAGTAACGGCCCCAACTTACAAGTTGTAGGTCGTGGGTTGGAACCCTGGCAGGCGCCTTCATCGTCATTATTTCAGCCGAAGGACGTCCACTGCTGGACACAGCCCTCCCCCAAATGGGGGGGTTGGCCATAATCGCCACGCTTGGTAGGCGGGTTGGCGATCGCAGTATAGTGTTAAAATACATAGAGAACGCTGCTGCCCATTATCTAGTGAGTTCCTCAGTCGCCTTTTACGACACCCACGGGAAGAAATGGGATGGTACTATTCTTTACGTCCGGCACCACACGGAGCGCGGCGCGCGCTTTACTTTGTGTAAATAATTTCATCACCACTGCTCTCAAAACGGTGAAGGAAAACATCGTGAGGAAACTGGCACGTCCTAGAACCAAAAATTCGAAGTCATGTGACATCTACCAATCCGCGCTGGGCCTGCACGGCAGACTATAGCCAACTCCCTCTCGAAGAGAGGAGGCCTGTGTCCCAGTAGTGGGAATATTATAGACTAACGTCTATGGCGAGTTCCAGAAACATTTTAAACGGTAAATTATTTGCATATTTAGTCTAGGTACATTAATCAATAGGTATATCCCTAAAGTTTGTTATAAGTTTAACTTTGAAACTTTAGATGAAGTTCTTTAATACGTTTAACATAAAAGGGGCAAGTCCCGTATTTAAAAAAAACGTTTGCATTTTAATCTGTCTCAATCTGACAAAAATACCTTTAATTTGTATCACTACACTCGTCGTGACGTAAATTAGAGGTCACAGTGTTACACAAACCAATTTAAAATGATAAAAAAATACTTAAAATTAATAAAACATGCACTCTAATACATAAAATCATAACACAAGGTCCACATTCACAATTAAACTTTAAAAAGAAAATTTACACATACAACGCTAGACGACGAGACAAACTAGAATTAAGACAACCCAGCACGCGTAGCATGATCGTAGAAACCGGTTTTGTCGACGGAAGAATAGACAATATCGCGGATAAACAATCACAATCTGTCTATTCTTCCGTCGACAGATCCTGTTTCTACGGTGGTCAAGCTACGCGTGCTGAACTAACTATGGAAGAAAAAATATACTGTACGAGGGAGCAAAACTGTATAATAAACTACCGGATGATGTAACCAAGTATTTTTTTTTTTTTTAAACCCTAGAAGAACACGTTGGAAAACAACACTAACAATACCGATTGTCACCTTTATCTCTTAATTCTCATATTTTATTGTGAACGCAGAGAATCGCACTTACTTTTATTTTTACCTTACTTTTATTTTTACCTTACTTTTCTCAGTGTGTTAAGTGAACTGTAACGTTCTTTTTTTGAGAAATAAATGTCTTTAAACCGAAAATGAACTTCGATCTAACACGATCTTCACGATCTTCGATCTTCAGTGTTCTACGACATCTCTTGATTGTTTTTTTTTCATCAATTGTCGCTACGATGACAACTAGATTTAGAACGTTTTCAAATATGGCAATTGGCCTTCATGTAGGTATTACGGAACCCTAAAAATAAATCAGTACCTGCAATGACCATTCCACCGAGCAAAGTAGGTATGCTAATAGAGATTTCATTATAATAAACGTTTACAAAAACTGACAAGCATTAGCATAATACTCAACAGAATTATATTTAATAACTGGCTCAATGCTTCGCTGGGAAACCATTAATTCGTACTTGTCCTCGACTTTGTAACTCAAGGCTTATTTACACGTCGCCAGTCTTTATTCAAGTTTGTTCTTTACATTTTATAAATAAAGGTACATATTTACCTGTTTAGTAAACGTTTGTTCATACAGTAAGCTGTTATTAGCACGGGCGCTTTTCTAGAGCCGCTAATACTGAGCGTTGAGAAACATGTGCGCGATAAAAAAGCGCCCGTGCTACGTGGGGATACGGTATGCAATAAAAAAATAAAAACATGTAGATATTTTGACAACTTTACAGGAGGAAGAAAATTCTCGCTCGCATTCACTGCGCGTCGAAGTTAGTACAAGTTGATTGAAGTCGATTCTGGCGCCAAATTTAAATGTATCTGAGATGGGATTTCTTGCAACGCTGCGGAGTATGAAATAGTATAAAATAGTATAAAATGGTATAAAAATATAAAAAGTGAAATCTTCCAAAAATTGAGATAGGACCGGTTGCCAGTTCACGGTCGATATGTCACTTGTGTGATGTGACAATTAATAAAATGTGTTGACGCCACAACAAAGATGGCGTGTGACATTGACTGATGCTTCTGTCAGAGCCATGTCATAAAGCAGAAGTAAACATTGAATGAATAGTAACACGAAGTTCGCTCACATATTTAAAAATTTTAATTGTTTTCTCCTTGTTTATTGTATTTTTGAAAAATACAATAATTTATGATTTTTTATAAAACTCAATAAAATGAACATGGGAATATTGGAATTTGAACAAAGCTGTCACGGGAATAGTTATTTATTATAATTCAACAGGTAACCGTAATGTCATTTAAATCTGATATTCCTACAATCATTTGTCATTTTCCGGAGTCTAACATTTGTCGACTGAACCACGAATGCGGCGTGTAATGAAAGTCGCATTCGTGTCATTCAACTGGAGACGTGTGAACGAGGCATTACACTTAATTACATCCAATACATTGTACAATCTTTCGCCAATGATTAATGTCGATGTCAATCAGGAATGTTATTTATTTGAACTTTTAGCTTTGATATATTGGGACAGTCTTTTGAAGAGGTCGGACTAGTGATGCCTGATTCCGAAATGTTTTAGCAATCGAACGATTGTTTTTTTCTATTCGAATCGCCTTGCTCTGACCTATTGTGATTCAAATCAGCTGACTATACCGGACGCCCGCGGCTATTCCAAATTAGTGGTCAAAAATTGTTCGATAACGAACCAAGTAGATTATGAGGTACTGCCTTATTAAGGTATTCATATTTAATCCACCAGGGCAGTGATAGCCTAGTGGTGTGACCGTCGGACTGCCAAGTCATAGGTCTCGATTTCGAACTCAAAGCACGCACCTCTGAATTTTCGGATTCATCTGCGTATTGTATAATTATCACTTGCTTCAAAAAAGATGAAGGAAAACATCGTGAGGAAAGCGGTATGCCTGAGAGATATTTCTCGACGGCATGTGAAGCCAAGTCAGACGCCCATGGGCGGTTTTAAAACTCTGACACAGGTTAGTCACTAACCACACGAAAAGAAGATATTTTATCTTAACTATATGACTTGCTCATCGTGGTTTCATTCAACAAAATATTGGAAACGTAGCTAAGTTATAAAACCTGAACGGTGTTCAAGCGAATCGAATATCAAAATTAAGCTGTAGTTGAAGCTGTTGCAAATATGTGATTTTGTGTGTCAATTCGTGAAACTTCTAATTTATTATCGACTTGCTTCTGCCCTCGACTTCGTTCGCGTTATACATCTCGATTTAACATAAAATATATCCTATAAAACTCGGCAATACTGTACCTTCCCATTATTTAAAGACTTTTTGGAATCAGATCAGTATTTCCGAAGGTTAAACCCTACATACAAACTCACAAATTTGACATCTAATATAGTAGACTAGACTGCTGGCGCTGTGGCTGGTAGTGTAGTAGACTGGTGAGTTATTCGTCAGCTTTTCACATCTTTCTTCTCCACTACATTCTGTCGTTGACATCTGAGTCGTAAACATGTTGCATTATCTGTGTGCACTACATCTGCCCACCTAGTTTTAGGTCTCCCTCGGGATCTCTTGCCCGGGAAACAGAGTTGCAGTGCCAGCTTGCCTACGTAATGTTTGTGTGGCTCGTATAATTCGAATAAAATTTTCGTACAACCTTTTCGCTAGTGTGGACGTGACCAAGTTAAATGGATTTTAAAGTTTCTACCTCGCTCCCGATGATCGATTTCACGCTCTTTCTCGCCCTACTTGCGAAAACTTAGAACTGTCTTCGATAGTACATAATGTATTGTGCCTGAGTACATAAATGCTTGCACGCGATCTCCAAGCATGATTTTGTTAGAAAGTTTTTACAGCCTGTTTAAATGGCAAGATATTTTTTTATTTCTTTGTGTTCTTCAGTTTAAGTCTATCATTGAAAATTTTTGCTAGAACTAAAACATGATAAAGGTGTATTTTGTTAGAAAAATATATAGTAAAAGAAAGTCTTAAGAGTTTTATAGTGTGATAGACTGAAGATATTTTTTATGTTGGAATGAAATTGTACCTACTATGTACGTCTATCAAAATAACATAAATATGAAATATGTTGAAGATGTAAATAAAATAAAATTCGTCTAGAGGTACGTACCAAGTGCTACATTTGTTACTTAGTAGATCCTAAATTTCATTTAAAAAGTTGGGAAGTGTTAAGGCGCAGACAGCTGCGACACGACGAATGCCTACCTACTTATTTAAAAAATTTTGACATACGTCATATAACGAGATTTAGTGCGGTTTTTTTAAAAAAACGCCCCTTAATCTGAAAAAATCATAAATAAACAGTTGCATTACCGTGTGCAAGGATATATCGGTTATTCTCTCCGTTTCGGTGATATAAGCATTAGCTCCATACATTTTTTTTGCAAAAAAATATAAGTTGCTAATTTGCCTACCTGATTGTATCCTATATGTATTTGTGCATAATATTGGCTATTAGAAGCCATTTTAAGCAAAAACCTACACTTTAAAATTTAAGCTCCTATTTCTTCGAGAGCCTTTTTTCGATCCACAGTGCGACGCGACGCGACTCTGTTGGAACAATATGGATGAAGCCTGGGTAAAAAAAAAAATCTAATTAAAAAAATATTAGACACGTATTTTTTGCTTTATAATATTAATAAAAAAATACTTACATAAAACGCATTTTAAGTTGGGGAGTGGGGGTCGCTACGGCACAAGTAAGTATAAAATCTACATACTCGTGACGTCATGGCACATGGCCAATCTTTAGATTACGTAAAAAAACAAAAATACGTGTTCAATATTTTTTTATAATCTCAATGACGGACTAAAAAACATTTTTTAGTCATCATCCTTATTTCTATGAAAACATCATGGAAATTATTCTAGCGGAGTCGCCTGGCGTCTGTCTGGAGCCTTTATTGGGTTTTTGATTGAGGAAATTGACTAGCAACCCTAAATAAGGGGCATTTCCGGATAATCGCAAAGCTCACTTCGGATGTGTCTATATCCAGTCGATAAATAAAATCGTGATACTGGCTGGAGACTACCTTGTGGATGTAGTAGTCGTCCTGGGTCAGGTTTTTTCCAATAAGAAACTCGCATTGTATACGGTTAATAGCAATAGGTTCCTATTACTTGCCTAAAATTAGTGACGTAATTACGAGTATACATATCATATAGGGTGGAACCAAACATACCACATTGCCGTTATTAATTTGATGTACAGTACAGTACAAATCAATTAACATTGAGCAAAGATTATTGTCGGAAATTGTGTATTATTAAATCTGTAATTTTTCGTGTTGTATGTGCTTGTATGTGATTTTTTACACTAAAAATATAGTATGAAAAATCACTGTTTACGACAGCGTACAATGTAACGTATGCAAAACATTGTGCGTATGGGTGCATGCAACGGTAGAGAAGTTGTGAGGGTATTTCAAGATAAGTTACAACTTAACTAGACGTCGGATTATATGCACTGAAAAGGCCGAAATATGCACTAAAATTCATCACAAAGGCCGAAATATACTCCATCCTTTTTATTCCATCAATGAATATTTTGAGTGTAAAATGTAAAACTTATTTATTATAATTATTATGACATCTACATATTGACATTACTTAAATAATATCGAAACATTTTCATTATTCTTGCTATATTTTTATTGACATGACATCATTATTATTGATCGCTATTTTAATATAAATTATTGTTTTAAATGAATAGTATTGTATGTATTTAATTTTAATTTTATTAATTGTATTGTAATGTAAATTTAAATTATGAAATTATTATTAGTATTATTTTTTATGTTATTGCTAATTACTAAATGAGTGCTATAAGTATAACCAAGATGTAAAATCTGAATATTTGCACGGCTGAAATGCCGAATATAGTGAAACCCATAGATCTTAAGAACTTATGTTAGCGACCTATATTCTTGCAAATAAATATATTCATTCATACAAAGGCAAAATAAAAAAAAACATTTTAATTTAATTTAAGATGGTACAAAAACAGCGGAAGTATTCTTAAAATTAAATTACAATATACAATTAATATTTATTCTGAATTTTCGAGAGCAAAGTGACGTTTGTCACCCAGTATTAATTTGTACGCCGAAAACGACCTCTCTACGTCAACTGACGTAATTGGACGAAATTTAAATTTGGCGCCATTTCTGGAGATAACTGTTTAAGCAGGGTATGACCTGTGCCGTTGAACTAGGCTCCATATACGTGCCACCCGCGACCCGCTACTAAACGAAATAGGCACGATTAGGGAAAAGACTAAAAAATAGGCACGATTGGGGAAAAAGGCTAAAATATACATTAACGCTGTAATTAGAGAGTTCAGGAAATAAGTTCTCGAAGTCGCTGTGCTCAATACTAGATGAGCTCCCTAGGTTATCAAAAAACTTTTTTACAAAAAAAAAACAACCAACTTCCAAAAAAAAACACTACGTAGTGAAAAATAACTTAAATTTCGGAAGTCGGTGTCTTTGGTTTTGTATTTTCGTTATTTGCCACCGACTTCCGAAATTTAAGTTATTTTTCACTTTTTAGTGGGTCAGTTTGTAATTTATCTAAGTTACAATAGCCTAATGTTGACTACTCATCTCCTTTTACCAAATATTACTTTTCCCGAAGCAGGGACTTTAATCGTTGAGGAGTTCTTCTGGTACTTCACCATCAGCTCCACTTGTCCATATACATTGTGACGAGAATAAATAGCTTGGTATTCATATTAATGTCATCGAATCGCAACCCGTGAAATACTTATTATTGAGTAGTTCCGGTGGCCATCTGTGGTCTTCATCATCAGTTCCACTTCACCAAATGGTGCATTCCAAGAGCAACTGCACGTGTTATTATAAAAAATACCCAAATCGCTATAGGTGTGCCTATAATATTTGAAGAGTTCCCTCGATTTCTCCGGGATCTCATCACCAGATCCTGACTTAATGACAACGGGACCATCTCGGAAGTATACCCTTTCAAACAAAAAATATTTTTTGCAAATCCGTTTATAAATGACGGAGTTATTCCCGAACATACATTAAAAAAAATATTTAAAAAAAATATATATAAACAATCGAATTGATAACCAAAATGAGGTTTTGGAAGTCGGTAAAAAATATAATAAAAGCTGTCTGGCTATGTGTGTACGTATTTATAATATATTACCTGTATTAAACATATATAATTGCAGATTATTCCAAATTAAATTATATAAATGGCTGAACGAAAATAATTTCTATAATATTAAGGTTTTTTTTTTAACATAAAGAATAATGTTTGTAATTTCAAATTTGTATATTCGTTGAAGTTTGCATGCTTTAATTTTTAAGCAAAACATGTATGATCTCTTAAGCTTTAATAACACCTATGTATACCATGCTTTGCGCAAATAAATTATCTTATCTTTGCATATGCAGTTATGCAAATGCATAAAATCCGATGTATACTTATAACATTTGAAACTTTGACCCTCAATATCTCCGTAACCAGACGGTTCCCAGGTCCAGTACAAAAAAATGGCATCGTTAAGCGTCTTTTTGCACTTAACCTGTGTAATTTCAAGCGAAATATTGGTGACTATAGATCCAATTCTGCTAACCCCTTTGAGAAACACAGTCGTGATGTTTATGTTATTGTTTCCAACGAAGATGAACAAATTCACGCGAAAAACGATACCAGCATACGACATTGTTATTTAATACAAAGCTGATCATTCATGCATGAAAATAAATAAAGCACCATGTATCATCGTCGTTGACAAATTATGCCCTGACATGCTAGGACACCCTTTATACCTATGATGGATTAGGTAAAGAGAAAAAAAGGTTGAAGTCAACCTTGAGGGCTGTTTATTGGTTAGATTTAGGTTATTTCATTATACCTAAGAAAATCTGAAAGAGTTTTACGTATATTTTCAAAGTTACAGAAAGAAAATAATCACTGAAAAGAAAAAGATTTCAGATGAAAAGGAGTACCTGCTGAGTGCTCTACTATCTTTCTGTTAAATTTTTACTTTGAAATGTTTTCTTTTTATATATATAAAAAGGCAAAACAAGATTTCGAATATAAAATAAATTGTCTAGAACCTTGTTGCTATTCATACTAATAAAAAAACCGGTCAAGTACGAGTCGGACTTGCACACGAAAAGTTCCGTACCACCGTATTATAAAGATCGAGCAAAACGCGGCGAAAAACACGTTTGTTGTATGGGAACTCCCTTATATTTTATGTTTATTATTTGTTGTTGCAGCGGCCACAGTAGTACACAATCTGTGAAAATTTCAAGTGTTTACTTATTATGGTTACATAAGATACAGCCCTGTGACTGATGGAAAAACAGCGAAGTCTTAAGGCGAGATTCCACCAGTGTGCGGCAATGTACTGCAGAATGTACAGCACAAATGCGTCTTTCGGTAGACTTACTGAGCTTAACATTTACAAATGTGCTGCATTGTACGTTTACAGAATGTACACACAGCACCCTAACAATCTGTTTCATTTTGACAGTTCAACAACATTCATTGCGTTATTTTCGTTGTTGAGCAGACAAATTGTTCGTACATATGAAGCAATGGAATAGCAATATCCTTCAAAATGATTCAGATTATGATTGATCGTATGTTACGCAATGCCAGTTTGCCGGTGGAAACGGAGACTCCAACTCAGTACGTGCACTGTTGGAGTTGAAGAGAGCACAAAATACATATTTGCGAACAAATGTGCTGAACACAATTTTGGTGAAATCGAGCCTGTAGTAATAGAGTACCGTGTGCACCCTTTGCGTACGGAACCCTAAAAAGATTTCTAGTATAAAATATTTTGTCTAGTACCCTGTTACTATTCATACTAATAAAAATATCGAAATAACAATTGGATGGGAAACATTGTGTTTTAGAAATTAAAGAATAACATGAAACGACTTTTGTTTACATTTTATCTGAAGTATTTTGTTAAGCCTGGGTCTGTAGACGAGATAAACAACCATTTTAAACTATCTTCATTAGATGTATAAACTCTTAGGTTCGTAGGTGTATCAGAGTAAATTGTACTGTACCTACTTATCTACATACTTCTGGTCCAGGGTTCGATTCCCAGGTCGGGTCACAAAGTAATAGGGGTGAACCTATTGCCAGCGACCGGCCACAAATCCAGACTCCAGGCTGCTACTGAGAAATTCCAGATGAGAAACCAAATAACACTATGCTCGACCCGGGAATCGAACCCAAGACCTCATGGTCAGCAGTAGTAAATTAAAATTACATCATGTATATTGTCAAATGTATCTATCAATTTGGGTACTGTTTATGGAATTGTGGCGGCATCTACAATTCTACATCGCCACATGCGAACTACGCAT
The DNA here is from genome assembly GCA_947364205.1 of Agrochola lota. NCBI lineage: Eukaryota > Metazoa > Arthropoda > Insecta > Lepidoptera > Noctuidae > Agrochola > Agrochola lota. The sequence goes on along the minus strand of OX376235.1, from coordinate 7,780,378 downwards.
CAAAGACCTGACGTCACACAACATCCTGACGTCACACAAATCTTGCATCGCGCAATTAGAGTTTACCGCGCGATCGACATATATACAAGCTCCCGACTTCAACCTCTGGGCAGTTGTCCGCCAGACACGACACCCGTCTGGTCGGAGGATTCTCCCTTTTCTATGTGGATAAGCGAACGTTAAACCCTGTTCCTCATACCACTAAAGAATACACGCCAAATATAATTCCGTACAAACACACACAGGTCTACGCATAAAATTTTCAAATATGCTTTCGCGAATTCATAAAAATTCGATGTCAGCTGGCTGCAGAGGTATCCTGAATGTCCCACAAGTAACTTAAAATTCTCCGGTACCTAACCTCGAAACCCGCTAACGTATTTAACTTCATTCACGAACAAATATTTCACAAAGAGCGAATTGTTTTCACAGCACCAGGAAATTGTTTGCCCCGAATTTTCTTTCGCTCTGTATTCCCAGAATTTTTCATTGATCACAAAAACGAATGTGGGTAGGGTTTGGAACCCTATTTGAGCATGAATAACTTAAAATTATAAGTCAAATCCGACCTTAACACAGATTTAAGACCGTGGAAGGAACCTCTGGGGTCATGTGGTAGGGAAATCAGAAAACTTCTTGCTCTATACCACATCTAATTTAGAATTCCGAGGTTCAATTCAAGTAGTTTCATCGTGTTTGTTGTTCCATTTCATATCGCAAGTCCTTGTGACCACATCGCCGTAAAATATTTGTTTTGCTTTCGAAAATAAACTCTCTATATCGAAAAGTTATTGCAATCGAATAAAATTCGCGAAAATACAAACAATTATAAGCTTCCAACGATAAATATGCCAGTATTTACAAAACATTTCATTTCAGTGCAGTTTGAAAGAAACATGTCAACAAAATATAATGAACTTTGAACGAGCTGCTCATAGTTCAGTAATGTTCAGATATGTATGTTCTGTAGAGGAGTTCCAAGGTCTAATTATACCCAACTTAAGGGTTACCAAATAAAAATAGCGAATTTCTAACAAAATCAAAAAAAAAAATAGAAAATTACCTGACTTTTGTGAGGACATGAAGACACCAAGATAATAAGAAAAAACATTTTTTTTCACCAAATTAAAACCAAAACACGATTATTGAAGTTGTTAATATTCTTTATTTTGTTTAATGTTCTTAGACTATGAGCCTCCCTCATAGTCTAAGCTATATCTTATCTTTCATTCTGTATTTATCTGTGGGGGCTTGTAATTATCAATTTAGTTACATATTATTGTTACTATAACTATAATGTTATTAGTCTGTAAGCCTTCCGAAAACAAATAAAATAAAATAAATAAAATTTAAAAACATTTTTTATTTTTTATTCTACATCTTTGAGAAATGTGTAAAACATTGTTTACTTCTACAAAATTACTATTAAAAATCAGATCATTACACGAAAATTTATGTCGTCTGGTAACCCTATCCGCATCTGGCTTGCAGTGTCGTTGACATGAAACAATTAGTTGCAGGAGTTGACAAATTAAAAATTTAAACTAAGAGGCGTGGAATGGCTTCGAGAATACGAAGAGCCGTTTTGTTGGTTCATTTGTTAACGGGAGAGATTAAGAAAGTTCTTGTTTTAGAAATGTTCTTTGTTTTTTAGGCTGATGGTTAGCTTTTATACAAGGGAAAAAATGCGGAAAACTATCAAAAAATATTTTCTCGGATAATGGCTTGAAAAAACCCTGTAAAAATAATAAATATTGTATTTCAGACAGTATTACAGTCACAAATCACAAACACACGGCAGTATCACAAATGATTAAAGTATAATAAGTAATATAATTAGCACTAATTATAATTATTATTATATATAGTAGTTAGATCTTAGTTTATATTTTGCTGTAGTAATTGTCCTCAGAACCAAAGACTTTGATGAGCTCCTTAAGTTTTGAGTTGAGCTGCACGATTACTGACAAATGCGTGCACTGACCCAGGGCATGTCCACTTAATCTGTGTGATTCTTTCCTCAAAAGACCTTTTTGGACACCAATCTATACGGTCTTCACATGGTTTGAACAATATTATGTCTGGACTTTAAAAGAGACTGCGACCTCTGAGTTTGTTTCGGCTTACTTCTCAGAGTAGTCAGTTATGAAACGCCGACCTCATCTAGTTTAAAAAATATAATTGACCTGTAAAAGTCTTTGTACAAACCTACGTAAAGAAATAAAACAATTTTTAATTATTACGCGCACCATAAAATATCAGCAATAAGGTGCGATATTTTAGTTTTTGAATAGTTTTAGTTAGTATATAATTTTGATATTTTTATTAATTAATTAGTTATAAGTTGTTAGGGAACCACTTGTAAATATTACCCTCATCAGCAATTAAATATTTCCTCTTGTTAAAAGATAAATCCTACGGTCATGTTATTTCTTTCATTCAACTCGGTCGAGAAATTCGTTATTTCATGGCCAAATGAAAACACATAAAATGGAAAAATACATTGAGCTCTGAGTTGCCTTACGAAAAATAAATAGCCATTAGATGTATTCTTCGAAATAATTATTCCAATGTTATTTTAATAGCTCCAGCCACGTTTGACTCATAAAAAGACTCGCACATTACGGGTTCCGTACCGGAGTCGAGCAAAAAACGCAAAAAAAAAATCTTGTATGGAGCCCCATACCAGTAAAGTTATTTTTTTTTGGAGTTTCCCTAAAATAAAGTAGACGAAGTATATTTAGTAACCTAATCCACTTAACTGTTCTTAAAGAGTCATAACCCTACTAGCAAAACAGTCGAATAATGAATGAGTTATTCGGCTATAGATCGCATAAATGTTGTGTAGTTGCTACGTAGTAACCACAATGTATTTTAAATGCGTTTATTACGTCTTTTTTGCATTTTTCACTTTTAAGTGCTTTAACCGTGTCGTATAAACGTTTACTCGATATTCAGTAGTCATACAGTAGCTAACATTTCTCTTTTATACCTATTCGAGTGCAGTAATAGCGCTATTAGAGTTGTCGATTCCCAAGTTTCATGTTTAGCTACTATATGGCTGCTACTCGACATTATTATTTTAGAGCAAATTCGCCGAACAAAAGCTGCCAATATACTGAAAAGTATCATAATGTCTGTAATAGCATGTTAAATCGATTAGTCGCATGTAAGTGTTTACAATTCAGTTGCTGAACTTGAATCATTATGAATGCTGGTATAACACATTTATAGAATTAGGTGTTGTATAACTGAATGTTAAGCCTGTGTCTGACTTAATAAGCTATATAATATCGCATCAACATCGACAATTATTTTATGGAAATGGAAAAATATATTTTAATTAAGGAACCCCAAAATTTTCTAAATATGGCTGCATTATGTCCTATAAATGCGATAACATTATACAATTATTCGACTAATAACCGATAAATTGTAATGTAATAGCAATATATTTACTTAAATTTGTTTAACGGATTTTGATCTAACATCTTGACAAAATTTGATAAACTTTATTTATTTATTTATATATACTTTATTGTACACCAGAAAATACATAGTAAATCATAAATTTAACACTACAAAACATACAATGGGCGGCCTTATCGCTTTCTACGATCTCTTCCAGGCAACCTTGGAATGGACAGTGATTGCGTGGACATAAAAATGGGGTAGACATTGGTGCAAAATAATAATGATATAGATACAATATATTATAATAGACACATAGATAGATATATATATATAATAGATACATAGTAAATATATAAGAATACTATATATTATTATATTATTACTATTATATTATTAACCATTAGCGTGGCGCACAAATATATGTTAAATAACTCCTAAGATTTCATCGATAAAGTTGCTTTGCATGTTCATTTACGTTTACATATGCGAAATTCTATAGACAGTACATTGCTATAACATTCTTCATTAAGTTACTATAAGTATATCCAATACTTCAATATTTGTACATATTTGTTCTAATAAGTCACACACAAAATTCCGTTTCGGCAAAAATAATTAAATATTCATAAAATAGTGACGAAATGTCTGATACAGAGCGAAATTGTGTAATAACAGCAAATTCTTTGCTTTTAACTGAAAAAAAAGACGATTTACTCCATGACTTTGTTGATTAATAGTAACGAAAAAGCTTTAACTCCATCAATGGTCATGGAAAGGCAGCAATATTGCTATTACTACTCTAATTTGGTCCAGTTTTGCATTTACTCGATAATTATTCCACAATTATGTTCCTTATTCAACAGTAATAAGACTTGCATAGCACTATTAGCTGACTAATTTGCGCCCAAATCGCGTTGAGTAAACGTTTACTCCCTGTTTATACGACTTATTACATCTACATTATTGAACTATGAGCTAAAACAGAAACGTGGTCTCGACTATTTTAGCACGTTTTTGCCAGTTGGGAATGAACCCTATCAGAAATCGACACGTGTTTCACCTCTCAACGAGGCATCCTCAGGATGACGATTGACTTGTTGCGAACCGGGACACGACGTGTTGTCACGTCAAGCGCCGAAGGCACTGTGAGTTTCCCTTTAATTTTTAACTTTATTTTATTTTTGTTATTTGTTGTTATAGTGGCCACAGTAGCACACACTCTGTGAAAATTTCAAGTGTTTATCTATTACGGTTCAAAAGATACAACCTGTGATACACGGATGGACAGTACTACTTTGTACGGATCCCTAAAAATTATTGTAACTATCTATGTTTCGTTAAAATGTAAAATATAGTGCAAAGGTATTTATTATGGTTGAAATATTGCGTGGAAGTGGCCTAGGGAGCTAACAGGGGGAAATAAGTGTACATTGAGCGAAGAAAATTGTCCCAGGTACGCATATTAATTAAAACTTCCACCTGCCTTATCGATATAGGTTAATAGCAATGTGTATAGAATACGTTTTAATACTTTATGTCGAACATATTTTTGTATTAAGCTTGGAAATTCCAAAGTCGATGGGTAGATTTTTCCTAATGTACAATCAAGAAAAGAGATAGGTATCCTGGCAAGCTAACTACAGCTCTTTTCTAAATTTTTACTGCGTGAGCTCAGTGCCTATAGTCTTCTATTTATTTTTGACGTTAATCGTCAGTGTTATGTTTAATAAGTTATAAGTTTGCTCAGAATGCTAAAATAAGGTGGTTTTTCATTCCTATGTAGTTTGTGGACCTTAGGAATACAACAATCCGTTCCATCACTAAAATAACTGATGTCACTCGGAAAGCTGCCACGCTTAAATGGAATTGGGCTGGACACATCTGCCGCATGTCAGACGATCAATGGGCCATACTTATGAGCCAGTGGGTCCGCTTAATGTCAGACGACATAGTGGCAGGCCCAGACAGAGATGGACCTTTAATAAAGACTGGTCCTTGGCAGCTCTAAAAACTCTCTCGGCAAAAAAGAAAGAAAGTAGTTTGCTCATGCTAAAATGATGTTTTTCTCATCCGTATCTAAATCAGTAGCTTAACCTTTGCGTCTTGTGATTGTACAAAGTGCTAAGACATCAAACTATTTCATTGACTGTACCTGTATCGCTCGTAACTTGGTATCACAATTCTGTAGGGAAACAACTCTATTCCTTCAGGATTGTCTGCCATGCATTTTCGAAGTAATAAAGTTAGCTTAGCAGTATCTAGTTATATCTTTGACGTTCATCAACTGTGCTGTGTATAATAAGTTATTAGTTTGCTCGTGCCAAAATAATAGTTTTTCTCACGCAGGTAATTCAGTCTGCGACAAAAAAAAAGTTCGAAATAAATGTTTTTAATAATCGCTTAACTTTTACGTCCTGTGATTGTACAAAGTTTTAAGACACCAAACTAAGTATTTTACTGACTGTACCTATATCGATGGTAACGTGACGTCACAATTCTATAGGGAAACAACTCTATTCCTTATGGATTGTCTGCCATGCATTTTCAAAGTAATAAGGTTAGCTTAGCAGTAACTACTTAGTAAGTCTAAACTTAGTCTTAAGCTTAAGTTTAGAGATGGGCGTTTATGTTAGGGAGAATGTTGTTAAGGCATTATGTAAAGTTAGGTAGAATAATTGTGACAGTTGACAATTTCTAGTAGTAATAAGGATCAAATTCGCAAAACATATATTTGTTAGTATGAAACTGACAGGTGTGTCAAGAACGGATTCTCTCGACGGCTGGACTCCGTCGAGACAACGCGTCCCTGACACCTGTCAGTTGGACAATTTCTAGTACTAATAAGGATCAAATTCGCAAAACACATATTCGTTAGTATGAAACTGACAGGTGTCAAAAACTCATTCTCTCAACGGCCGAACTGTACGCAAATTAAACTGTCTGCAGGTATATTAAAAATCACAACTGTCATACTTTGACAGTTGTATGAAATTACTATAACACAGCAAATTGACATAGGGTGTCAATTTACTTTCCTTTTCCTTTTAATTATTTTCCTTGACTGTACTTGTAAAACATCGTTAATGGTAGTGTCAGACTACAAGTAATTAATTGCTGATAATAAGTCAGTATTTTTTTTTGGATGGTTAATAGTTTTTCCCTGAATTGTTTTTTGATTGGTCTTATTATAATTGTAATAATAACATTGTAATGTTTGATTGATGTTTAATTTACTTTTTGTGGACTTTGTTTAATCGAGGGGTTCCCAACCTTTTAACAGAAACAGAAAGTTAGGGGGCGCGGAGCCTCCTGACTTCCTTTGAAATCACTACGCCTCTGAGTTACTTTGTCGACATAAGCAGAAAAGCATAAGAATGTTAAGAGACCGAAAGTGAGGTCGAAAATATTTGCCCCCCCTTGGATAGGTTACATTTTCTTTTGATCATTCAAACACAAATAGAAGTTACTTTGTCAACTTATGCAAATAAGTTGAAGAATCAAGAGAATATAGAATGGAAGAGCGAACATCGTAGCAAGCCTCGGATGCGTTCGGTTTTCATTAGTACATTCATAAAGAAATAGAAAAACTTAGTAGTTGATTTATCCAGAAAAGTTGAACCTCATTTACAGCATCTAAGTAAGTATTATGAAATGTTTGGGTTTTGGAAACTAGTCTTAACATTTTCTAATACCAAGAACATACAATTTAATACATTTATACTTTATTATTGGAGCCGCCGCGCCCCCCCATTGGTCACTTTACGCCCCCCGAGGGGAGCGCGTGCCAGCGGTTGGGAATCCCTGGTCTAATCCATACTTCCATTCCAATATTATGAATGCGAAAGTTACTCTGTCTGTCTGTCCTTTTTACGCCTAAAACACTTAGAGATAGGTAGCCTTATACCTGGAAAGGCTATTTCTATCCGACTACACGTCGCAAAGCAAGGTAATGTGTTTATCAGCCTACATATGAATGTATGTTTGTTCCTTTGTGGCGCTCTAGAGATCAAACGCGTGGCCCGATTTGGACGATTCTTACGTCAACCGATTTGTATTAATCTTGCGAGTGTCATAGTGTACATGACAGTAATCAAAACTCAATATGGCGACAATATTTGTCGCCATATTCCAGTCCAGGGTCTTTTTAAAAACAATTAAGACCCATTGCCTCCCAATGCATGAGATTGTTTATAATATTAAGTGGAACTGGGGTCAAAAATTGGTCATCTTGTTTCCATATTTTTTACGGTTTAAGTTTTTTTATATTTCTCATCCTGGGCATGTGTAAACCAGGTAAAAATTACACTGTTTAGACCTTACTGCCAGTCATTCTACACGTGCAGCCTGTGGGTTAGGTAAACGCAACGGTCATACAACTCCCTGCGTGTGCAGTCAAACAATGCGTTCAGGATGCTGGTGGGGCCCCCGCGTTTTTGTAGCGCTTCGGGGATGTTTACTGAGGCGAGGATTGACGGCTTTCATGTCATCATCCGAAACCGCACAGCCTCGATCCTTCGTAGAATGCGGGCCAGCACCCACAGCATCCTGAGCACGTTGTGCACTGGATCGGAGTTCATACGTCTTATGGTATGAACTGCTTATTACGTGGATAGTGTGAGGTCCGACTCCAGACCTAAGCCTAGGATTAGGATACTAACATTAGATTTAGTTTTTCTTTACTAACTCTGTAGTCTGAAAATAAGGGTTTAAATAAAAAAATAATTTGCATAAAAAAATTATGATACCCAAAATAACGCAGACGAATTCTCGAGCCTTATCTAGGGCCTCATACAAATTCTACCATTATCAATGATATGAAAGAGTCTATAGATGAATGCTGCTTTCTTAAAGGTGAAAAATATCAATGAAAAGCTTTCTCGCAAGCTTTAAATATCCCGGAGTATTCGAATAAGGATACTTCACATCTTTCATATGGAATAGATATCCTTTGAGTCTACACGTGCGCGAAATCGTGTGAACTAGAATTGAACTACATAGAGTGGCAGGGACATCGACGCGAAAACTTTTACCATGGTACATGATTCTGAACTCGAAATTTTGTCGACGATTTTTTTTTTAAAGTTGCTGTTTCATAGAAAAGGTCAATATTTATGGTACTGTATATATTTTTTTCAATAACCGACAAAAAATTTCAACACAGGCCGATTCAGAATCACGTACTGAATCCATGGTAACAGTTTTTGTGTCGATGCTCCCTGCCAGCCTGTATATAAGTTAAAAAAATTGACGGATACTTATACTGTTTAGGTATCCGTCCATTTTCACATCACATATCGTCCAAATTTATTATACATGCTGTATAGGCTATACAGCATGTATGAGAAATGTGTGGTAATATTTAAGAGTGGTACAGGGGGCCTCAAACGGCCACTTTAGGAATTTTGCTAAAAGCGATTCATTTCCTGAATTCCCAGCAATTCATTAGCAATTCCTCTAATTTTCGTGAAATGGTGACACATATTAGCTGAAAATATCTCAATTCAATTTATATCTGAATCATATTTGGTGTAAAAATTGCCATATTGGAAGAAATGAATTGCTTTTAGCAGAATTGCTAAAGTGGCCGTTTTAGGCCCCCTGATCATCAAACAGTGTTCTGTTTCTCTCTCCATGGGACAAACATCGTAATCGCGAAAAAATTATCAGTTGTCCCACACAAAACCTACTCGAGTCAAATGTATGGGACAGCAGATATTTTCTTTACTCTTAAAATGAACACACATTTCTGATACACGCTGTATATTATATGTTACGTAGACACCCCCATTGCGTGACTAGATGTGACACAAACATTACATACCTTTGTCATGCCTTCACAAACATTAATGATATCTCGAAATGTCAGGAATGCGTATAACAATCTGATAAATGGTACATCAATTGAAAGTTGGTTTTCGTTTTTGGAGTTTTCATGCTAACCTTTTCATACTTATCATAACATCACGGCTGTTTTCTCTGAAGGGTAGGGCAGAGGTGTTCCAATAGTACACCCGCATTTCGCCAGTTATGTTTAAGTCCCATGTAATAGGGGGACAGCCTATTGCCATCAACCGGGCACAAATCCAGACCCCGGTTGTGCTGTGAAATTTTTGATGGGTAAACACCCAATACCACTTTGCTTGATCCGGGAATCGAACCCAGGAGACCTCATTGCTCAGTAGTACGCGTGCGACCTACGAGGCAGTCTGACCTTTTAACCGTAAGATAAAAATGATGTAACCTTCATCGAAAGTTCATGTTTTCGTAACTTTATGGAACTACACTCCAATTTATGAGTAGTGTTACGTAAGGGACTACGATGGTTGCGTATTTTATTTTTAATGACTCCGTGATATGGTTTTTGTTTGCTTTGCCGTCAGCCATGTTGTTTTCATGTTTTTAAAGTTTGAATATTCTGTAACATTTATGTTGTAACTACCTCATTGGTTTAGTAGTCGCAAGCGCTACTGCTGAGCAAGACGTCCTGGGTTCGATTCCCAGGTCGGGTAAGGTGTTAATGGGTTTTTCCGTCAGGAATTTTTCAGTAGCAGCCCGGAGTCTAGATTTGTTTCCGGTTGATGGCAATAGGCTCGCCCCCTATTACATGGGACATAAACATAACTGGCGAAATGTGGGTGTACTATAGGTACACCTCTGCCTAACCGTTCGGGGAAATAAGGCGTGATGTTATGTTATAGTCACATAAGTTGAGAGGAAAGTTAAACTTTTCCATGGTGAAAATAGAATAGAATAAGCTACTCTTTATTATGTACATTATGCGAAATCCTAACTGATATTATAAATGCGAAAGTGAGTTTGGTTATTTGTTACAGTTTGTCGCTAAAACGGCTGAACGTATTTGGATGAAATTTGGCACATGGGTAGACCATGACATGGGTTAGAACATAGGATGGACTTTTTATCCCGATATCGAGATTTATGCGAGTGAAACCGCGGGGCGCAACAAGTTGATTATGTAAATACATATTTGATAAATCGTCACGAATAATATTTTAATCAATATTCATCCTAACACTGACCTGCAAATTGCAAAAAACAACTCTAGCCTGGCACATCCTCCGCCTGATGCAGGTCCTTACCGGTCACGGCTGTTTCGGGAGGTTCCTGTTCCGCATAAGGCGGGAGGGAACGCCCGGGTGTCACCACTGTGTGGATCGCCCGGAGGACACGGTGGAGCATACGGTGGAGGACTGCCCGGCTTGGGCGGAGCAGCCGTGTCCTCACGGAGGCGATCGGTGGCGGCGATCTCTCGCATCCGGCCCTCGTTCAGGCCATGGTTCGGAGCGAGAGTGCATGGGAGAACATCACTTCCTTCTGCGAAGCAGTAATGCTCGCGAAGGAGGAGGCGGAGCGCGCGAGGGAGAGGCAAGATTCGCGCCCTCGCGCCCCTAGTCGCCGCAGGAGACGCCCCGGGCGTCGGGAGACGCGAGCCGACTTTCGGCCACCGTAGGCGTGGGCTTGCGGACGGTGAGCAATGGGTAGCTCACCGTCCGACAAGGACCAGGCCCGGGTCGAGGGCGCGTTGTGTTCCACGCGCGCCTCAAAGAGATGTCAGCATCAACTGACGGGATCCGTAAGGGCCAATGCCTGCCAGGGTTGCGAGTTTGTCCGAAAGGGATATCGCGGCCCCGGCACACAGGCAACGGAAGGAACACGGGTTTTAGTCAGTAAAAATCTGACACGCCCTCCCGCTCCGCCCAGAGCGGGAGAAGTTATTTGATAATTTCCCTTCCTCAAAAAAAAAAAACCTGGTTTTACTCGCATAAATCTCGATTCCATGAGAATATCGAGATAAATAGTATCCTTTGTCCTAACCCAGGTCATGGTCTACCCATGTGCCAAATTTCATCCAAATCCGTTCAGCCGTTTTAGCGTGAAAGCAAATACAAACAAACAAATTTTACGTTTATAATATTATAGTTAGGATGTGTGGTCAGATTTAAGGGTGTCTGTACGACCATCATATTGAACAACTTATCCCTATGGGGCCAACAACGTTATCGCGAAAATATAATCCGTCCCATATATTTTGGTCGAGTAGGTATTGTAGTTTTGTATGGGACAGTTGATAATTTTTTCGCGATTACGATGTTGGTCCCATGGAGAAAAGTGTTCAGTGTGATGGTCTGTACCACATCCCTAAACTTGACCACGCCTTTCATAAACATGCTGTATAACATGTTCTCATACAAAACGGCAGACACGACGCGCTTCGAAATCTCAGTGTAGGTATACCAGTACGCAACAGTCTCGAGTGCGCGGAAGTTACGCACGGACGCGGAAGCTTTATCTACCGAGGGGCCGTAGGTCATTATTTCAAGTTCACTGCCGAGACATAATACTGTTATTTTATTATACTGTGACTGTACGTTCGTACTGGACCGTTGAAACACAGTGAAATAAAATTATAGGTGGGTGTTCTACCTTAATGACTACAATTCCGTCGCTAACAGTCCATTTCGAGGGACGTAATGATGTGAGAAACAGCTCGAAAAATGCATACATAATACAGGTTGGAACTACAATATAATTACGTGTTTATTGTGGTAAGAAACGCACATGTTATTTAGTTATGGTTGGTTCTAAAAGTATCAACTTTATATCTCACAAATTTAGCCAACAATTATTGTATGAACATTATTACGAAAATAAAGGTAATAAAATCATCCTTGATTGTCAAACGAAAAATCATTTTTATGATAATTTAAAATGAGAATTTCAGCGTTTATTCTAAAAGTTAACAACGTCGCAAATAGCTATCAAATGTGTTTTGATTAATTTGGCAATATTACTGTATGGAAATATGAAATATCAGTAACTAGTGAACTGGAATATTAATAATGAATTGCAATTATAACACAATATTTAGTATTATAACCGTTTTAGGTGTAAAAAAGGCATTTGGAAAGTTTCCAAATACTTTTTTTACATATAAAACTAAATATTCGGTGTTACGATATTAATTATTGCATTTCATATTCAATAGTTTTGTTCACTAGTTAGCCATATTTCATGTTTCCATACAGTAGGGGAGACCGGGTACAAAAGTAACACTTTGTACTTTTACTTTGATTTCTGGATGGGTGTTACTGTTGCCATTAAAATAATATAATTATATAAAAGTTCAGTTTATGTTTTTTACTGTAGCAACTCGATTTATCACATTAAAATGTGTTTTGTATGAATTACAGAAATTAAAAAAAAAATCGTTCCTTGTTACTTTCGACCACGTAGGCAGGTCGAAAGTAACACGTTGTGGGTCGAAAGTAACAAGACAAAGGGGTTGATAATTAATACAATATTATACATGGTAAATCAACAAATTATTTATTTAAATTCTTTATGCTAATAACACAAATTAACTTTCGTATTTTAAATGTTCAAAAACTATAAATGTTAAGATAATAACAAATCAATAAAATTCTTAGTTTAAGTAATGAGATCAATTTAGTATTATAATCAGACTTTTTTAATTCAGTCATTAATCTTAATCAGAATCGCAATGATGGCATACATAATGCTTGTCATCATGCACACATTCCAAATGGGACCACATTTTACATTCGATACATTCTACCCATTTTTCATTTGGTCGACTGTAATTTTCTAAACAAACAAGACAGTAGGTTACTTCGTCATCAGATTCATTTTCCTTTTCTTTTGGTGCTTTCTTTGTCTTTTTGCCTTTTCCCTTTCCTTTTGCAGACAATTTTTTCTTACTTTCTCTAGTATTGTCTTGCAGTACCGTTTTCTTGACTTTATTTCGTTGTTGGTGTTCTTGTTCAATTAAGTTTTTTTCGGGTGTGTCCGTCAGAATGGCAGTCTTACGTTTTTTACGACCTTTATTTGTTTCAGTTCTCGGACCTGCTTGTGGTAAAGGTCTAAGATCTTTAGGCGAGAAATTAAACGGCTTGGTAAAATTTGCTTCTTGCAGTCCGCTAGGTCCTGGCACTGGTGATTTGGAACTTTGATCAAAAATTGGGTTAGCTAACATAGGATCGGTGTCCGTAGAGATTGAGTCCGGTATATTTTGAACATCCGATGGTTGGTCATCATTATTGTTTGATTTGTTTGACAAATCATTGCTATCTTTATGATGAACAGTTTGGTCAATTGATGTTGGAAGATCACCAACTGGAGTACTTGGACCAACTTGAACGGATGACGTTGCGTCAGAATTAGTCAACAAATCATTTGGTGGAATTTGTCTGTTGACTTGTAACGGCCGGTCAGTCACAGACGATGGCGCGTAGTCAATAGCAGTAAATATATTCCTATTAAATGGACTTATACCAGTACAACTAAATCCAGCAATTGCATTTCTATCAGTTACAGACAGAGGAAATGCTTCTCTAACAATCCCAGGAATGTAATGAATGGTCATCGTTTGACCAGGATGATTTCGCATCCAGTTGTCTGTAGCGGTGTTTATCATTTTCTTAAATGGCCCAAATACAGCTCTATCCAAAGGCTGAAGTTTGTGTGTGCAATGGGGTGGAAACGACAGCAGCACTATTCCATTTTCTTTACAAAAATCTAGAGCTTGGATAGATATATGCGATGAATGGTTGTCGAGTAGTAACAAGCATTTTTGATCAACTGTGGGCTTGACTTGTCTTTTAAAATGATGTAGAAACATTAAAAATTCAGTTTCCTGCATCCATCCACTAGAATTGCCAGCTCCAGCACATCCAACAGGACCCTCACGTATCATGTGGTCTTGGAATCGTTTTAGTGGGAATACGAAAAAAGGCGGGATGTGTCCGCCTTGAGCATTGATGGCAACAGCAACAGTTACTAATCTTCCTCGCTCTGCCGATGTTACTGCACCTACTTGTTTAATTCCTTTTTTTGCTACAATTTTGCCAGGTTTTTGGACAGTGGTCACCCCGGTCTCATCCATGTTCCAGATATCTTTTGGCTCAAATTGGTACCTATCCATTACATCAGCAAGGTTATCAAAAAAATTACTCACATTATGCTCGTTAAAACTTGTTGCCCGCGACAGACTTGTTGCTTGAGGACATCTTAAAGACAGGCTCGGGTGCCGTTTTAAAAAACCAGTCAACCATTCCTTACCAGCCATTTGAGTATCGTGCCACTTTGTAGGAAATAGTTTTTCATTTTTAAGCGCTAACTCGTATGCCAGTTTACGTACTTCAGTTGGGGATAACCCAAAATAAACTGCAGAGCATTCGATTAAATAGTCGCGTAGATTAATTTCTTCGTTGTTGGTAAAAACACGGTTGACGCAACGGTAGCCCACAACTGCGGTAGTATTTCCTGCTTTTAATTTTTTTATAAATCTGCATAATGTTACATGGCAAACATTATATTTTTTTGCCAGGCCTCTAATTGTTGCAGCATCTTTAAAATGCTCTTCAGCCGCTTTTTTATACACTTCCGTGTCGGTAGTTCCTCGTTCAGTTGTTCTTATGCGTTGTCGAGGCATTCTGTTAAAAAAAATATGAAATATGAAATATATGATAAATAATTAAATCATCACGAGGACAAAAGTAACATGTTACTTTTGTACCCATAGGGTTATGTTACTTTTGTACCCATCCACATTTTTGTCAAAACGTGCAACATAACCTTAAATGGGAACGTACTACACAAAAATGAATTTACGCAATGTACAATCACTTTAATACAGTATAGACATGCAAACATTCAGATTACTATCATGCTTTTAAGACTATCAAAACATTGAATAAGAAAACGTAAAAAAACTTACTTTTGGTTTGTAAATTCACGTAGCGTTCTGTCACACAACCAAACAGCGCGTGGCGTACGCGGCGACTAAATGCAATTGAGGGGGGCGCTCAAAGCTATCGCCTGACAGCAGCAAAGCGGTGTTCGCCCATTAGATAAATCTAGAGAGCATTTGTTACTTTCGACCCGCCGTTACTTTTGTACCCGGCCTTGCCAAATTAATAAGACATATATTTGAGACGTTGCCAACTTTCAGAATGCACGCTCTTAAGTTTATCAAAATAGTCCATTTGTAAGTGGCACAAAAAAATTACATATACTGGTACGTTTCCTGATCCTCTTGTTTACATTTTAATCTGATACTTTTAGAACAGACTATACAATATAATTATATTTTTAAAGTCGTAGAAAGTGTATATTTTATTAAGGTAGAACCCGTAAAGGAGGTAAGTAGACAGGCTTGATAAACAGTTCGCTAGGTCGGCAAATGTCATTACTATTGATGTGCACTTGCAAAGCAAAGGTCTCATTTGAATATGAACGATGTTTGTTTCAGTTGCATACTGCATGTTTCCAATTACTTAATGGTTTTCTTTAGACATTTTCCTTGAACGACACTGTTTAGAAATAATATACATAGCAAGTAGTATGGTGCAATTGCACTTACAGACAAAACTGAAAATGACACATTTTAACTTTACGAGTTTTGAACTTAAAGCTTTATGCTAATTAGAGTGAGTTCTTAAGGCTCCGTGCACGAAAAAATACCCTTTTTCGTCACTAACTTATCAAATTGTAATAAAGCTTGAAATAATTGAAACATTAAGTCTGCTAAACCATTTGTGTCAGTCACAGCACCTATTAAAAGTTCCATCAGTTTTGCGCTCTCGAAAACATGGTTTATTTCGCCTTTGATTTATTTTTGTATTTTTATGATGTCAAATCATAAAATAACATTTTGAATTTTGAACTTAAAAATCGCACATTAGTCAGCTGGTTTGCTAAATAATAGGAAAACCTACATTACCGACAGTTTAAAAAAAAAATGGTTTATTCAACATTATTTGTCTGCTATATTTTGTATCGACATTGAAAGAAATGGTTCACCCACATGCAAGTAGACTATATAAAGATGTTGATGATATTTTTAAATCTTCAAAATCAAAAGTAGTTTCTTGTAAAAAAGTGATCAAACGTCAGCCTCGCGTTATTGTTCGGAAAACTTGTTGCGAATATTTGTGATTTTCCAAAAATACTTATTTGAAAAATCCCTTTCAGCAAAACAAAAACTCGTATTTTAAATCATAAATAGTTTGGTTTAAATTATTTTCCCCTTTTCACAACTAATGAACAAAATTTATCAAAATTTGTCGATTTCGTGCACGGCCTCTTAGTCTCTGGGTCACTTTGACATTTTTACCTTCGCGAAATTACAATATTGTATTGTTGCGAAATTATTTTTTTAAGTACCTACTTATCATGTGCTTGACACGTTTAAGCGAGCAATGTCAAAAGCTACTCAAAGTATTCAACACATACCTCTTCTATTATAAAATTATTATAATTATAGTTATAAATTGTACAAGAATCTTTTGTCAAAAATGGAACCAACGCCGCCATGTTGTTTTTCCAATAAAATTATGCAAAATGTCTACCAACGGCGTGGCGGCGCCCCCTGTCAATGTCTTTCAAGCGTCAAAAGATCCTTGTCGCACTAGCCTGGGCCTGTTTACTTTTAAATTTTGCCCGTTTTAGCTTAATATAGTTCTACTAAAGACAATTTAATGTATTGGAGTTGTTATGCTACAAATTACACAACTCCAAACGAAGGCCGTTGTATAGGAACATCAATTTAGTACAAACCGCGGCAAACATTGCCTAACAACAGTGATCTACCGATCTTATCGTAGACCGCCCGGAGAAAAATAATCCAATATACTTCGAGAAATTAGTCGGCAAACGAGCAAGAAAGCTGCTTTCCGTTCCCAAAGTTGTTTCTATCGATAATCGATAACATTAAATTTTAGTTAAGACATTTTATTTGAGTTAAAAATGCGTTAACTGATTTATATGGCGTGGTTAGTTATTAATCTCGATGCTGACGCCTCGCTCCGAGATCAAAGATTCCGGCCCGATTCAAAGCACCCGTGGCCCTTTTTTACGATGAGCTTCCAAATTTCTAATTAATTCATCAGGTCAGGTATTATATAAACATTATTGCCTGAGTTTCGTCAGCGTCGATCGGTGGGCCTAGTACGAACGCGTGGAGAAAACGTAACGTACATTCGAACGATTTTAAATTTGAAAATACTCGTTTCGGACTGAATATTTAGATTTAAGACTTTATTCAAATCTATGTGGGAATTGTGCTTGTCGCTAATATTTAATCAAAAATTGTTTTTTTCTATTCTGAAATCGTTCGAATTTATTTTTATTAGAAAAAGTAATTTGAATTGGTATCTGACTGGATTATAAATCGTTTTTTTTATAGAATAATTCTTAACGCTAAAACTCGAATTTAAAACTTAAAAATTGTTATTAATTTGACTATGTTAGGTACTGTTACTAAAATACTTATATTATTATTATTATTTATTATTATTTATTTTTTGACGCCATATTTTAGTTTGTTAATATATTGTTATTTTTATTAATTAATTAGGTATAAGTTGTTATTTATGAGTACATATCATTATAATTCAGAATTAATAAAAGACTTCCACAAATTTATCTATTAAATATTTGCATGCCAACAGCACATGGCGAAATGTCTTTGCAGTGTATTTTACTGTACCTGGCAAGCAATGCAACGCCATGCAATGTTTTTTTGGGCCAGAAACTCTCGCGGGCATCCTCAGAACACCCTACCAAAGTTTAATTAAAATCGGTCCAGTCCTTTCGGAGTCCATAGAGGACAAACAAACAAACAAAAAAACAAACATTGATATTTATTTATATTTTTTGTACCTACCAAATTTTATGCAATTAAACGATATTTTACGTCGCGCGTTCGTGTTAGGGCCTCAGAACGCTCGATGTTTTGGTACCAAGATACTTTACTACACTCAATGACTTAAGTTTTTGCTGTCTAAACAAAAGGTTTATATAAACTATTTTTGGAGTATTCTATTTATGCCAGTACCTAATATTGGGTATCTAGGTGGACGTGGAATGTTGAAGGGATTCCACCGAGCGCTGTGTGGAGTTATTACATATTGTACCGTGACGTCACACCGAATTCCGGCACGGAATTCATGGCTGCAGTGAACTTACGATTTTATTTGACGTTTCATTCAGAAAATGTTCACAAGGAATGAATTTATATGTGGCCATGTTTATGTGGATATTTTTGTGTTAATACTGGTGGAAGGAGTCTATTTTAGTTACCTGACAAAAGCTCATTCCCTTGGGGGTAGTTCGGACTTATAGAGGTCAGGGGTCGATAAATGTCAAACCACACGTTTATGGCATAGGAACTGCTATGTCACGTCACCTGGAAGTGGATTCCTTGAGGAACTAATTCTCTTAGGGATCGGAAATCTTTTATGAATACTCTTATTTTAAATAAGAGTTTCATATGTGTTATTAGGCTTTTTTGTAGGCTTTTGTGGACATGATAATTATTCGGATTTGTTACAGTTGTAATATCAATCATATCACTGCATTTAAAATTGGTAGGTATTTTTTTTTATAAATTTATTTATCTTTATATACTTAGATTCTGTTCAATTTTGTGATTGTGGGTGAGTGGACTGTACCATCTTCTATTTTGTTAAGTACCTGGTACTTGTTGAAAGACCTACACTGTCCTCCGATACCTATTAATACTATTATTTGAAAATATTGTAAAAGCCAATTATGTTTAAAAGAGTAACCGTGGAGTTTCCTGCCGGCTCTTCTCCATAGGAAACGACCAATTGGAACCGTGCACCTAGCTTCTGACGTTTCTTAAGTGCCCTTGTAGATTTATGTGAAATAAAATATTTTGAATTTAGTTTTTTTTAAATATTGATATGAAAAAAGCGGAGAGAGGCTCAAGGCTAAATAATAACAACATACACGGTCGATCGAAGGCTAAGCTACCCTTACCGCGGTCGGTTCGTGGATGGGTGACCATCCATTATATCGAGACTCCTTTGTGCTTCGGAAAACACGTTAAGCCGTTGGTCGCGGCTGTCATTTGCTTGACAGTAGTAACAAGTCAGAAGCCCAAAAATCTGACAACCAGTCTTAGTTGTTTAGGAGTTAGGTATGACGGAACAGATGAACATAGAAACACTAACAAACATTCCCTGTCAAAATCATAACCCCTCCTTTGGCTTTGCCGTAGTCGGATAAAAAATCGATCACAAGTTCCGGCCATTAATTACACGCGCGTAAAACAGAATAAAATCTTTTGACAAGATAATGAAGAGATCATTGAAACTTAAAGTTTGGTAAGTCACTTTATAGCCTGGGGACTTACTTGACCCCTTCATTGATTCTGACAAAAAGTTTGTCAAAAAACTTAAATCTAAGGCCAAGGCCACTTAACTACGTAATCATTATATACAGCGTGTATCAGAAAGGTGTGGCCATATTTCAGGGTGTGGTACAGATCATAAAACTAAACAACTTTCTCCACGCGACCACGATAGTAAACGCGAAAAAATTATCAACTGTCCCATACAAAACTGTCGGACTGGTGTGACCATCAGACTGCCAAGTCATAGGTCTCGAGTTCTAACCCAAGGCACGCACCTCTGACTTTTCGGATTCATCATGTGTGTATTGTATAATTATTTACTTGCTTCAAAAACGGTGAAGGAAGACATCGTGCGGAAACCGGCATGCCTGAGAGATATTTTTCGACGGCATGTGAAGCCAAGTCAGAGGCCCATGGGCGGCTTTAAAACTCTGACACCAACCTGGTGTCAGAGTTACTAACTATATGAAAAGAAGAAGATACAAAACTTCAATTCAAATGTATGGGACAGATGATAATTTTTTCGCGATTACGATGCTTTCGTATAGTCACACGTAAGCTGTACGATTTATGCCTTAATTACATGACTTGGTAATGACGTGTGGCTCCCACTAACTGAAAAAATCTACAATTAAGTCTAGTTTATAATTCATTTGTCAAAATACGATTCATTTTTTTCGCGAACGATGTCAGTCCCATAGAGAAAGTTGTTCAGTTTGGTCACACCCTTAAATATAACCACACATTTCTGGTACACGCTGTATAGTCGGTAGGTAGTATTATTCTACAAGTCATTGGTTTCTTAAAAACTAGTTTTGACAGCTAGTATGTATGTTAGTAACTTGGTAGTTTTTTGAATGGAAACAAGTTTTGTTGAAACTGCTCTTGGCAAGATATTTAGCTTCCGGAAATAATAATGGACTTCGTAATAGAGAAAGTGCATTAAAACTAAGAATGAGTACGAAATGTTGCAATTATTTGGGTCAGTGGATCCATACGAAAAACAAATATTTGATAAAACCTATGCTCGAATGTCTTTCTAGTTGTCAACTTTTTACAAGTAGGTACAGTCGATGATAATCTGGGTTCGCAATTATTTGCCAAACAGCCAAAAGCCAATTTGGCTTATTGGTAATCGCCCGAATTTACTCACCCGAAACGGGTGAATCGATACTTTTAAATAATATTATTTTTTCTTGAGGTGATTCGCACGAAATTAATTCATTTGTAGGCGAATGGATTTCTGGAGCTGATTTTTCTCGATTCACCTACAAAAAAAATTACTACGGGCGAAGCAACATTAAGTCAATTTGATAAACAATTCATTTCATTGACTTTACAGTACCCTGAACGTATTGATTTAGCGACAGGTCTATAAATGGGTATAATAAGCGTGAACTTAAATACAACTACTTTGTACTAGGCCACTAGTAACACTGTCTAATATCTCTAATCACTATCGACATTAAATATTTATTTAGCTTGAAATTGAACGCCCGAAACCAATATTGCTATATTTAGACAAAAGTACATTTTTATGTTTTTAAAATGATAAATATACTTAAAACATGTTCCTTTTGAAATCCCATAACTCTAGGGTATTAATCTCACTCTCAATTATGAATTATTTTACAAAAAAAAAAAATGTTTTTGTTTTTTCTCGTTTTTCGTTCAAAATAATTTCACAAAGTCACGATTATTTATGTAAAACACCCTTACGTGAAATAACAAAAAAAAAAAAAAAAATACAGACTATTTAACCCGTATAAAAAAGTATGACAACGTCGCATTTGCTTAGCATAAATTAATGAAAATTATTTACTCGTACTTATCAATGAAACTTAGATACACACATCGCAAGTCTAGATATAAGTTGTCTTGTATCTAGACTTGCGATGTTCACACACTTGTTCCAGGACTTTTTGTATTATTTTGACTTATAGCATAACTTAGAGTTATGGAACATCAAAAGGAACACGCTGTATATATTATTTATTATGAGTTAGTCGTTACGCAAGCGAATTTTATTTGTTTGATACATTCGTAATAACTACCTACTTATCTGAAATATGTGAGCTAAGTTCAATTTAGCAGTTCATGGACATCCTGTACATACTCGTACTTGTTCGTGTCAAAAAACAGTTTTATTTTTTTGTTAATCTGTGCCCTCGAGCAAAACACGTTATTATAAGTTCATACCGTATTTAATTTATAATAATCATCAAAGTCGTATTATAATAATCAAAGCTGGATTTCCCATCCGATTACTGTACAAAAAATATGGTGAGAATCAATTTATTAAAATAAAAGATCCTATTGATTGCATAAAGAATTAGCGCAGTCAAAATCGACACAAGAAAAAGGTAAACGTCGCAAATACGCATGTAACTACGATTTTTTAAATATATTGTTAGATCCCCTGAGAGTTGCCAGTTTACAACACTCAAAACCTTGTGCTACTACCGTGGTGCTCGAAAAACTGCGAAATTCTGGCACTTTTTTCTGTTTTTTTGAAAAATATACCTTAAGGACGCGTTTTAGATATATTTGTTCTATATTTTTGTAAAACAAGCTGAATTTGCTACAATCTGAGCCAACCCAAGCAATCTAGGCCTATTGGTTGCGAAGATACAGCTAAGATAGTTAATTGATTCAGGCGTGAACTTGCGGAAATCTATTATAAAATATAATGGAAGTACGTCTATCGTATTTACTTACCAATTCCATGCTGCCATGTGATTCGAGAGTAGCCA
This sequence comes from Agrochola lota, assembly GCA_947364205.1. Taxonomy (NCBI): domain Eukaryota; kingdom Metazoa; phylum Arthropoda; class Insecta; order Lepidoptera; family Noctuidae; genus Agrochola; species Agrochola lota. The sequence continues at coordinate 7,758,010 of OX376235.1, read as the reverse complement.
TCTTGTTTTAAACTTTGGGCGACCGAGCTCTGCTCGGGTGAAAATACGGAGAAAACGAATATATAGAACCATACAGGGTGGCGCTTTAATGGCGACATTAATTTAACACATGTATACGGATTAGCCTTTTCTTTTTATGAAAATATTTTAATTTATTTTAACGTTATTATTTATTGATTTATTTACAATTTTCAAAAATAGCATCTTGGAGCAACCTGTACTTAACAACTCTAGCGCAGAGGTCATTTACCGGGCTCTCGGATCATAACCTCGCATCAATGAAAATAAAACGAATAACATGCAAACAGAAGGCGAATTGAAGACAAGGGAGAGCCCTATCTGCTGGGGTTGCGGGTTTGTCCGAAAGGGATATCACGGCCCCGGCACACAGGCAACGGAAGGAACACGGCTGGGTTTTAGTCAGTAAAAGTCTGACACACCCTCTCGCTCTGCCCAGAGCGGGAGAAGTCATTTGATGATATCCCATCCTCAAAAAAAAAAAAAAATGGAGAGCCCTATGTCGGCGAGCGTTTGAAAATTTAAATTTATCAATAAACTTTTTTTTTTTCTTATATTTTTATGATTACTGGCCACTAGCCCTACTCGTGTGTTAAATTTATGTCGCCATTGTAGCGGCACGTTGTATATACAGGGTGGTAGGGATATCGACGAGAATACTGTTACCATGGATTCAGTACATGATTCTGAACCCCCAAGCATTGAAATTTCTCGTCGGTTATTAAAAATAATCTGCTGATTCATAAAACAGTTCAATACCTACGCGGTCAAAATGTATGGAACAGCAGATTTTTTAAAATAACCAATGAAAATTTTCAATGCAGGGGGATTCGGAATCATATATACTGAATCCATGGTAACAGGTTCTTCGCGTATATAATATTGCTCATTTAATACTGTAGGATTATAAACGAAAACAACCACGGTTTCGTGTGAAAATGACATAACGTTAAGCTGAGTCACACACGCTCAAACAACATGGGTATTATCAATGGATTAACGTTGTCAACAGTAATTATTACAGGTTCATCCCTCACCGACATTATATGGATACGCCAGGTATTAAGAAATAATTATAGGTTGGTATATCATGGGAGTTGAGTCGATTAATTTAAGATGGGTGACTAGGGGGCGAGGTGTTTAATGCTAGTTTTGTCTTCATGTGACAAAAGGCAATACCTACTTAGTCGTAGAACACTATAGTATCCGATCAACATCACTATAGATACTATAGAGTACCATAGCCGTGCTGCATCTGTACTCTGTCTGAACGCGATAAACCCAAAAACGACTGAATGGATTTTAATACTGTTTTCACCATAGATTTATAAGAAAGAAGGAGATATGCCCGGTTGAAAATGCATCGAAACCCAATGTCTCCAGTTGGTCCCCACCACGACGCCACAACTACACAAGCAGATCAGTAAACCCAATAGATACGAGGTCTCACTCACACTTGCAATTCATAAATCAGAACGTACTACACAATCGATTATAAACCTTATCACATAAAACACAGCGTGCATTTACCAAGCACTGTTTTTTATATTTCTATGGTTTTCACCAATGGACGGTATGATTGATGAGGAAGGTTTAAGTGTATAATTCATTAAAGTTTTTTGTAAATTGGCTGAGCTACGATACGAATGCAGTCTTAAAACTAAATAAAAATATTATGAGCGAAACGGAAAATCGTTCGAATTTCTGTTGCCTACGTTTACTGCTCGCGTTCGTGCTGGGCCCACAGGAATGTCTTTTAACTACTTACCAACCAAAGTATTTACATACATACGTAAACATTCTTGTCGGTATAATAATAATTACATTTTAGGTGGATACATTTTTAATGCACGCACGGTGATGCCAGCGGATATATTGGTTGCATTATATTCTAAGTACTATTTATTTTATTTTGTTATATTTTTATGTATAATTCATTAAACCTGACTTGGTTTCCTTACGTATTTTTCGGGTGACCACTGAAAATCAGCGCTGTGCTGTGGGTCCCCATAGCACAGCATCGTGCTGAGTGGAAGCCTTCTTGTCACAGTCATGACGTGCCGGCTGCTGCCGACTATTTCTGTTTTGAGCTCCTGATTATATTTAAATTTATTGTGTTTTATTTTATTGTTCTATTCGAGTTTATTATCTTTTTTTTATGCACTTGTTTCTGTGACAAACAAACTTATTTTTCTTTCTTTCTTTCTAAACTCACGCCTTCTTCCCATGTGGTAGGCAGTAACTACCGAACGCCAACTGCTACAATCCTTACATACTCTTTTTCCTTCGTTAACGTTCATACATCAGTCATACACGTACGTGTGCGAGTACTACGCACCTGACCTTTCTGAAGAACATCACCAATAAGGTCACTATTTGACCTACATGTCTAGGACGTCGGTCCCGGCGTTTCCACTAAAATATGAATATCTAGACTGATCAAAGATTTTAAAAGCGATCGAGGCTTATGTAGTCAGTTGGCTGACGTATATATATGATATAGACAATATTTAGCATCATCATCATCGTCATCGTCATGGTCATGGTCATGGTCATGGTCATGGTCATGGTTATGGTCATCGTCATCTTCATCATCATCATGCTGTTTACGACCAATGAAAATGGGTAGGTACTATCTGAAGGCCAACTCTACGTGCGCGCTTCTCCGGCTTCTTGTTACACACTTCTGTCCCTTTGCACGAAATCACACCCACAGATTGCAGGAAACAGAGACTGCAGGAAAGCAAGAAGGAAGATGTTACTTTGACAGAATTAGACGACAAAGTAACATCGACAAAGTTCACAGTAAGTAGTTGAAAGTTCAAGTATTCTGCATTATAAAGTCATAAACAACTTACTCCAATTGCTTAATATTCCGTAGAACATCGAGTTCGAATTAAAAACAAATCGATTTCACGCTTTCGTTAAAGGCTCCTACATTTTCAGGGCTGTCAAAAGTTTTCAATGTCGTTTTGAATCACAGATTGCCCAATAAGACGGTACCTTCCAAGGTTTTGTTAGGAAAATGAGTTTATTGTTTCTGAATGGTTACGGGAAATTATTAGCAATATAAGCACTTCTTATAATAGCCCTCCAGACCGAATTTCGGCCATGGCGACCTATCTCAGTGGAGACCAGCCTTCGGTGCGGGAGATATAATAAGTACACAGGTGTGTGCGCAGACACAGGTGCACTCTCTCTTCTCTCCCTCTCATAGTCCGATGGGAGGGAAGTTCGACACGACAGGAGAGAGATCAGGTGCAGAGCCAGCGGCTTAACAAGCTTTCCTAGGCACGGGGGCATCACACCGCCAACTTCCAAACCCCGGGCTGATACTAAGAAATTCCTAAATGGAAAAAACCCAATTACACTTTGCCCGACCCGGGAATCGAACCCAGGATCCCACAAACAGCAGTCGCGCTTTTGACCACGAGATCAACGAGGCAGTCATCACCACTACTTCTTATATCCAGCTCATCAAACACTAGGAAGTGGTGAAGAATGTGCACTTTGATGGCTTTCTTTTGTTCAATTTCAATTCAATTCAATTTATTTATTCACAAACAATTTATATTGTGTTTGAAATTTTCTATATGATACCAAAAAAATAACATTCATAATACAAGTGACACAAAATTAACAACATAATCTCACAACCTTCAACACTTCCTAACAAATGTCCAACAGTACAAATTGAAAAAAAAATCTTTTCCACACTGTTACTTCATTATTTCAATTCCTTAGCTACTAACTCTTACTGAAATCCATTCAGCTGTTACCTCATTCAAATTTATAGTAATAACGAGGCGACTTTGCAGGGTTGTCGCACAATTACTAGAGGCATACAACCTGAGCCTACCAGGCTACAATTTAGCGCGTAAACAAAACGGCTACGTGGCAGGTACACCAACACTTACCACTTTAGCCGTCTGGCCTGCTAGCTGGAGAGACAGCCCTATTTATAGCCGACTACGTTTAGACCTCTGCACGCAGTGACGGAGATTTTATTGTACCTATTTAAATGAATATTTTAGTTCTTTAGAGAGAATTAATAAATAATTAATTCTCTCTACGACGGAGCTCGTGGCTAAGTAACAACAGCCGCACTGGTCGATCCATCAGGTTAAGCTACGCTTGCCGGGGTTGGTCAGTGGATGGGTGACCATCTTTACATACCGAGAATCCTCCGTGCCTCGGAAAGCACGTTAAGCCGTTTGTCCCGGCTGTCATTCGTGGACCTTTGACAGTCGTTACGAGTCGTCAGAAGCCTGAAAGTCTGACAACCAGTCTTACCAAGGGGTATCGTATTACCCAGTTATTGGGTTGTGGAGGTCAGATAGGCAGTCGCTCCATGTAAAATACTGGTATTCAGCTGCATCCGGTTAGACTGGTAGCCGACCCCAACATAGTTGGGAAAAGGCTAGGCAGATTGAGAGAGAATTAATAAATAATGAATGTAAATAATTATATTTATTGTATGTATGTAAATTTAGCGGCCAATTATATAAATTGAATACATCATTCTGTACCTGTCAGTCAAACTATCCTAAGTTCCTATCCTAACTAATCCTAACTATAATATTATAAATGCGAAAGTCTTTGTTTGTTTGGTACGCTTTCACGCTAAAATGGCTGAACGGTTTTAGATGAAATTTTGCACATGGGTAGACCATGACCTTGGTTAGGACATTATGATACAGTAGTATGTTTCCGTGGGATAATTTCGTACCTCCACGCGGGCCATGACGCGGTCAAAATTTATTGTAAATAAAATACTCGTAGTTCTGGTATTCAGCTGCATCCGGTCGGACCCCAACATACCTAACTGTTTGTATATTCTTAGTTACACTTAACCTATAACTATGTGATTTTTATCAGTTATGTAGGTATATTTTGTTCTCTGGCTTTGTTTCAATAGCTTACAGGAGCGGAGTTGCACCTATTGTCGTATAGTAATTTTATTCTAGTCTTCTCATATAATTATATATGTACCAGGTACCTATACAAAATATCAAGTAAAACATTTTAAAAGAGTAACGGTGGAGTTTCTTGCCCATTCTTCTCCATACGAAAACTGCCTTTTGGAAGGGGCGACTAGAATCAATTCTATTTTTTGTAAATTTTGACGTTCAAAAGTGCCTTAGTCAAATTATTTATTTGAAATAAATTATTTGACTTTGAAATAAATTGTATAAGGAAGTTACTGACAAGTATATAACTAGGTACCTGGTACACTCACAAATCCTGGAAAATAACGTCAACAAAAGTTCCAACTTATTCCCGAAAGCGATTATTAAATGACAAACTTTTCTTCGGTATCAACTCGGAAAGTAGGAATGTATTCTCCAGTTTTCATAAAAAAAGGACGCTAATGAAATTTCGCGAATCTTGGAGTTGAAAAAAGTGAATTTTTCTTAATATTTTCTCAGTAATAAAGACCTTACGAGTGTCAGTGGTGGTTTGACACTTCACTTTAATATCTCTCACTATATATTGGGGTCGGCTTCCAGTCTAACCGGATACAGCAGAATGTCAGTATTTTACTTGGAGTGACTGCCTATCTGACCTCCACAACCTAGTAACTGGGTAACGCGATACCCCTTGGTAAGACTGATTGTCAGAATTTTGGACTTCTGACGACCCGTAACGACTGTCAAAGATCTACGAATGACAGCCGGGACCAACGGCTTAACGTGCTTTCTGAGGCACGGAGGAGTCTCAATATAATGGATGGTCATTCATCCACGAACCGACCGCGGCAAGTGTAGTTTAACCTTTCGATCAACACTTTAATGTTTCTTGTTTATCATTTGTTTATAGCTATGAGCACGACACAACTTAGAAGTGCCATCGGAAAAAATGGCTAAACACGATATTTGAGTTTAAACGAACTCGGGCAAGGATTGACAGGGTCAAGAACGTTTAATGACTCGTGAGTGGAACGAAAATAAGCAATTGCTATAACTGGTTTTTAGAGTTCGATTAAGTAGGTAATATAATGACACATTTTTTATTTATGTAAATATGCATACTCATGTTACATTATAAAACTGCTATCTAATTACGTAGGTAACACATTTTCGTAGACGATTACGACTAATCTGTTTCATTTTGACATTTCAACAACATTCATTGCGTTATTTACGTTGTTGAGAACATTTTTTCTTTCGAACTTATGAAGCAATGGATTAGCAATCTGTTTCAAAACGATTTAAATTTTGATTGAATGTGTATTACGCAATTAGGCTACTGATTTACATCCGTCACATCACACTCTCAGGTACAGTTGAAAACCAGCGTCTGGCACTTATAGTTGTCTGGCATTTTTGATGAACTGGGCCTTTTTGGCAGCCGTGAGGCACACTCCCCTGCAAATTTCTTAAATCGCACTTGACACTTTTTATTTGAATTATATTTTTTATTTTGTATCTGCTGTATAATTATATTGTGTGCTTTTTAATCTGTGCTAAATAAAAATATTTTCTTTTTTCTTTCTTCTATATATGTACAGATACAGTCACAATCATAAATACCTTACAACCACGAAAGATTCTAAAGCAATTTTCTCCAAAAGTATTGACAGAAAAGACAATGACAACCGACTATGATGTTACAAACATCGTCAACCACTGTTCTGTTCTCAAAGTTGCGTAAGTGTAAGGTATTTATGGTCGTGACTAAATCAATGAAACCTTTAAGTTATGTCGTTTTACTCTGTTACCCAGCCCTTTTGCCCAGGAAGGGGGCTACTTACGCTGCCCCTCGGTTTTGGGGGGAAGCTTTAAAAACAAATGAATTGTCATTTTACAGTGGGCTTTCATGAAAATTCACGCCACCAGTTGCCGCCTCTTTGACGAGGTCTTCCATTTCGATAGTGAATATAAATTATATAATGGAGTTCATCATTCAGTCACGACTAAAGAAAATATAGCCTGACCTGACGTCTCAGTGCTGCCACCTAGAGAACGCCATTTCAGAATACCCTTATTGTGTACGGTCACTTGAGGTACGAAGTAAACTAGTTCTAAAAAAACTTTACAGAATATCGCCACAGCCTGTGAAATTACTCTAAACATTTGTTTGTTTTAGAAATTGTTTCAGGAAAAACCAACGTGTTTGCGAAACAATAGCCTTATCATATTTTTGTCACACGATCATTTGTTGCGGACATGATGTGAAAGCCAAAATCACCCAGCATTATTCAAGTAAAGATTTACGCGATGTTTTATTTACTGTGTATCCGAAACATTGTTTACAATTTGAAACAATAAAGTAATTTCTTTACATTGCTTTAATGTTTTCATTTACCGATTTGCACAACTGTAACATCGAAAATGAATTGGCTGGTGAATTTCAACATACAGCTGTTGCTTTATAAACAAATTTAGTCATCCCGAATTAAAATGAGTTTTAGTGGCATTGCTAATTGTTACATTAACGCGATTAGTTCGCGACAGCGCACATAGTTCTGTGGTTTGGAGCACAGAGTAAGATATGGAACAGAGACTAAACTCAATCGCTCTGTGATAGATCGTCACGTGAGTATATTTAATTAAATTATCCACCCGCTGAACCGATATGTACACTCCAGGCGCGTACATGTAAGTTGACGCTAGAGGAGACGTAACGTGCTTCACTTCAGTGCGCCATGTACACTTGCGGAAGGAAAAGATTGAATGATGTTCATATAAGCATTTTCAATATTCGCATCGCGGGCACATGTAACTTTTTTGCCCCGATTATTGAAGAGAAAACTTCTTTGCGCACTTTGCGGTCTTTCTGAACAGCGAACGAAACTGAACCGTCACGCTCGGGTCGGTGACGCTAAATCGGGTAGGTATACTCGGCTCCAGTCGGTCGGTGTCGCTGAATCGCGTATACACGACGCTGCATTGCCCATACTCGGCTCGAGTCGTAAGTTTTCAGTTCTGTTCTGTGCAACAAAAAAAAACAAAAATAAAAATAGCCTTCGGCTTTACCTTTTCATACCGCGACTTAACGTATCATTGCAAGAATGTATGAAGCTAGATTTCTGTCAGATACCTTACTCATGCCTCTACAGTTTACCAGCTGTATCTCGCCAGGCTATGGCAGCAACCGGTTGTATTACAGCGTGCGATTGATTGCAGTTTCGTGTTTCGCTGTAACGCGCGGAAGGCGACAACAGTATTACCTTGGTTGAGCCTGTACCCCACCCATGACCTACATATAGGTGAGTAAGGAGCTTAAGGATTTACACGAATGGTAAATACGTGTAAGGTATTCGCTTGCCTTACTTTATAAGATTGTTTACTTATCTCCGTGAAAGAAAATAGTGTCAGAAAACCTGGATTTTAATGGGTGGCAAGCAGCAGTGGTGATCAATATTACTTTGCGTTTTCCCAACAGTAGGATATTCCAGCAAATGTCGTTAAAATATTTAAATATCCGCCAGCCGTCGTCATTAAGAAGTATTGTGATAAATTCAGCTTTCAATGCATTGGAATCCGCAGATTCAATATTATAGTGCGCTATAATATTGACGTGATTATTCTGCGAGTTTGCGGTTGCGTGCATTGACTAGCGGCTCTGTATTCAGGTTGTGGTAGGTTGGTGCACTGCATTTTATGGGGCTGTGGTAACGACTGGTCGTGTAACAACCGTGCGATTGATTGTCAGGCCGTTTTGCTTCGAGAGAGACAATTACGTTCCGCGGTTTTGAATTACGGCGAGGTGTTAGCGAAAAGTGAAGTTTTAAACTTAATTATGTCGCTACAAGCGCAAGACAGGATTAATTTGAGTTATCTACCTACTCTTAAAGGGGGGACTAACAAAAGGGAGCTACCCCCATGAGAGGAAGGGGTGAGTTTAAATATACAACGTGTTGCTTTTGATGTCCTATAATTCTAAGGTTATATGGTTTAAGTAAAAATAATACAAAAAGTCCTAGAAAAAGTGTTCCAATAATACATAGTTTCGAAAATAACAGACTAGATTTTCGATGTGTTTATCTAAGTTTCATTGATCAGTACGAGTAAATCATTTTCATTCACTCTTTGATATTTAAAGCTAAGCAAATGCCACGTTGTCTTTTTCTTAGTATCGTGACTTTGTCGAATTATTTTGTATAAAAATTAAAACGAAAAAAAAAATATAGCAAAATAATTCATATGCCAGCTGATTCTTTGACAAGGGCTCATTAATACCCTAGAGTTATGGGATATCAAAAGGAACACCTTTTATATGTGTTCAGTACGACAAAACTTAGACTTAGCATCGGCAAAATTCGTAAAACCGATCACCATCCGAACTGAGTGTGTCTTCAAAATTACCAATCTTTATTACTTCCTTTAGGTGAAAGTGATCTTTACGAAAACGCAATAGCTTGTAAAGTCATATAATCAAATACATTTATAAAATTGAAATGAATGAATGAAATTTTGTGTCGTGCTGTACTTTAAGATTGAAAACTAAAAAAAAACAAAACGGAGCGTTGATTACCACGCTATATATTCGTAGATACCTTACATACAATCCACTCATACTATATATATCCATGCTCTATATTATATCAATACAAATATTGATATTATAAATGCGAACAGCGAAAGTAATTTTGTCTGTCTTTTACCTTTCCGCGACTTAACATCTGAACGGATTTGGATGACATTCGGCACACGGATCATCCATAATCTGGGTTAGGAAGTATAACACTTTTTATCCCGGTACCTAGTAAGTTCTCGAGGGATAATTTCCGACCGCCACGCGGATGAAAAAGCGTTCTAAAGTTAATGTAAACTAATATTATAAAGATTTTTTGTATGTTTGTTTGTTACGCTTTCACGCTAAAACAGCTGAACGAATCTGGATGAAATTTAGCACATGGGTAGACCATGACCTGGGTTAGGACAAAGGATACTTTTTATCCCGATATTTCCACGGGATCGAGATTTATGCGGGTAAAACCGCGGGACTAGTAACTCATAATTTCAATCAGTACTGTAGGAGGAAATCGCTTAAAAATTTTGCTAAGTGTAAGATATATCTTTTTACTCTGTACTATTTTTCTAGTAGAAATAGACCAGGTGTGCTGTAAGCTCGCTTCATTCTCTAAGGATTACACTTTGCTATACACGTGTCGATTCCTTAATACATTTTTGATCGCCGTTCACGTCTTATAGGAGTTGAAAGGCAGGTGAAAATGCAAATGCAAGTCTAGATTTAGGATTGTTTGAGATAAACATAACATCAAGCCTCTATGCCCCAAACGGTTAGGCAGAGATGTACCTATATAGTACACCCACATTTCGCCAGTTATGTTTAAGTCCCATGTAATAGGGGGCGAGCCTATGGCCATCAACCGGGCACAAATACAGACTCCGCGCTGCTACTGAGATATTCCAGATGGAAAACCCAATAACTCTTTACCCGACCCGGGAATCGAATCCAGGTCTGCGTCAGGATGACTGGACCAAGGGAGATTTTGAAAGTTTGAGCAATACCAAGTTTTAGTACCTATTTGGTACTAAAGATAAACTAATTATAACGCCTACAACTAGGTGAAATCAACGTGCTCCAGATTACATGCAAAATTTCTTCTAGGTGTAACTATTTTTTGGCTTATCTAAAAAATCGAAGAAAAACATATGTTGAGGTACCAATGAGGTACTAAATATTAACGAAAAGATGAACTACTTATGACGCCTACAACTAGGTGAAACCGGCTTGGTCCAAGCATTCTGAAGTCAGAATGGCTGGCCACTTTCCTCATAATAGTTTTCCCTCTTTAGCGAGGTACCAATTATTTGATATCTGGTACCAAATAGTACCAAAATCTCCCTTGGTCCAGTCATCCTGACGAAGACGAATCCAGGACCTCATGCTCAGTAGTAGCGTAACCACTACACCAACGAGGTACCTAGTCAGTAGTTTGAGTTTAGTACAGAGTTATTTTTATTTGTAGGTACTTTACAAGAATGTAAAAATATTGACTAACAACTTAAATTGTTTTTAAATTCAAATCACAACTGTAATTTTTTGACAGTTCTGTTGTTTGAAATGCTCAAAATACGGTAAATTGAAGTAGGGTTTAATTTTGCTTAGCAATTAATAAGGTATTCGTTAACAGCAGTGCGGGAATGACAAGTAATTATTTTAATAATGTAAGTGATTGATGTTTAATAATTTTTTGTGGACTCTGACCAATCCAGTAAGAACATCCGGCTCGAAGGACCAAAAATGTACGCGCTGTTTATCCGTACACATACTATCCATACTTCCATCCTAATCCATCCTAATATTGTAATATAGTATAGGTAGGTACTAGCTTCCGCCAGCGGCTTCGCCAGCGAAATATCTTTATAAATTATAGCCTATGTACATCAGTGGTTCCTATAACCAGTGATGAAATAATTTTTTAAATCCGTCCACTCGTGTTTGAGATTGATCAATCCAAAAAAAAATCTCTTTATAATATTAGTGTATACTATGACGTATTATTTTGTAAAACAGACTTCATGGATATGCATTTTGCAAATTTAATTTTATTAAAAGAGATGTGGAGCAAAATTTTAAACTAACGTATAACAAAGCCAACGTTTAATGTAATTATAAAATACTGTAGTATACAGCACATAGTAGATATCTGTTAACACAGAATAATAGTTTGTAAAATATTAGCTTAAACAATTTTTCTATAACTAATTTGGAAAATAATTGAGCTTTATTTTGTGCATTCACAATTAATTTAAAACCGTGAAAAAAGATTCTTTAGTTCAGAATGACAAAATAAATGTCATTAAATTATTTTTAAACACACTTGCGCGTAAAGTGGCTCTAATTGAATAGCTTTTAGGTTCATGATGCAGTGTATTAAACGAGCGTGTTTTTTTACTTTATACAATCACCGTACTAGTGCGATAATGTGCGCCACATATATCTATTTACTAGTCGGAATATTGACATGGCAATGAGGAATTAGTAAGTACTATTATGGCAGCATGTAATACATGGAATTAGTATGAGCTTATTGAAATGAGTTTTTAAAAGAAGCCCCGGATAGTCGTTACCTCGCTGCAAAGGTCAGTTGAACTTTATAAATCTAATTGTATCATCTCTATAGTTACGTTAATGTAGTATAAGTTCTTACAACAAGTCAGTTTTTTTCCTCGTGTGTTGAAAAACGTCGTATGAAACGCGTGTGAATTGATAATTACACAGCACACTTGTATTATAATGTACTACAGCTGCAATGTTAACTAAAGTTAATCACTGAGGTTTCTTATCTAAATTAAGCTGTCAAATGTAATAAAATACGCATTTGATCGTAAATGATATGACAATCAAACCGCACGCAGAACTAGACACTAGTTGACCACAAACCACGGCCGCAGTGTCTCGTGACAAACTATTAATTGTAACATCGTTCATTAGACCAAGTAGGTCAGCCCTTATTGCGTAACACACTTTCAATCATAATCCGAAGAGTTTTGAAAGAAATTCCTAATCCATTGCTTCGTAAGTAAAAAAAAAAATTCTACTCTAAAATGTAAATAACCCAAAGAATTTTGTCGAGTTGTCAACATTTTACTTTTTAGGTTTATCAACGTTTGTATACACAAAAATTACAGGAATAAGCAACAGAAAATAAAGATATAAATGTAACAAAAAATTAAAGGTAAATACAGCATTTTCTTATTATTACCTACTCAAAAAAAAAAGTGAAAAATCATAAAGCAGTAAAATTTTTGGTATAAAACCAAACGAGGTAGATAAGGAGGTATAGATAAATGAATGGCATCGCCATGGTAAGTTTGTTATGCAATTACCCCGCAATAGTCTTACTCTGTAAATTTCACTTTAGTGACCGAACGCAATTTGAAACCGAAAGCGAACTCAATTGTTAAAAAAAAAACGATCGTGGATTCACTCCTCGACAACGTTCCAATTTCGAAATGATGTTTGAGCAGATATCGATAATGCCGTCCTGTGTCAATTATTAATTTGTACCTAGTATTCTGTTAATTATTGCCTTATTGATTTGGTCGCGAGTACGACTGATAATTAATTTCGGATTCCTAGAAAGCAATAATTGTATTCTGCAAAAGGAAATTCTTAGAATGGAGCTTAGGGAATACGCTCTGTTATTATTATTAAATAAGATTATTGCCTAATTGTTTTTACTAATACTAGGCGACCGACACCTAAACGAATGCCTAAATAAAAGCGCGCAGTTGGATTTTCAACTTTTGGCGGTGAGGCAACCGTTAAAAATCCTAGTGTTAGTGCAAACGGGCATAAATGTAATGCGGCTAGAGAAAATAGGGTTTTCATTTTTTACACTGTGGTTTCGTTTAGTGTACCTAATAGACACCGCATAGAGACCACGTAGAAGGCTACGCAACGTCTGCTACGCTGTGTAGGCATTGTGTGTAGGTATTGCATCTAAACTACGTTAGCGTCGCGTTTGCGTAGCGTCTACGCTTCAGCTTGCGCAGCGCAGAGACGCCGCCGCCGCGTCTTGATATTTTCCACAAATCACGGAGACGCCTCTGTGCCCGCTGCTAGAGGCGGTACTAGCATCACTTTCCATACAAACCAAGCGTGTTACCGTTTACTCGTACTACGACACAAATGACGTACACAAGCTGACGGCTATGAAGGCGGCACGTGGCAGAAGTTGGGCGCTCGACGCATTAACGGTGGCATGAATTTTATAAGCTAGGGTAGATTTTTGAGACGGGGCAGTAAGGGTTGGCACCATTACCTTTGTATATACTGGAAAATCCTGTATAGAACCTACTGCTGTCTCTAGAGGTTGCCGGTGCGGCGGTGGCGATTTCCTGCTCAGTGATATTTTCCGATCGGTTATGCGAAGGCGTAGTTCGGTAACTTATACAACGATACTACTGCATCCGAAATACTATTTATTAATTTTATTTATGTGACATAAAACGGCCGAGACCACTAATTACATTTGTTAAAGACAAATACGATAGCATAAAGTGTACAACTACTATGACTCGTTTGAATACTTATTGTCGCAGATATTATAAAGTATATTTTCCGGCAAATATAAAACACATTTGCTTACCTTATAAGCCGTAATGTCATCATAAAGATTATGTTTATGTTAGAAGACCAGAATAATACTTTGTATCATCATGCATGTAATACGTTGCGGATCACATTATATTCAGGATGGCAGTAGCTCATTCTTTAAACGTGTAAATGTCATTATTCACATTAACAAAAAACATTATATCGCGCCCGTAAGCCCGAAGGGTTAGGCAGAGGTGTACTTTAAGACGCAGATATATGCCAGTGACCTTGAGTGGTTAGCTTTCGTGTTCTGTATTGAGTTCGCGCAACGCGTCGTACGTCCAGGAGTCGCCCATCAAAGAGCGCTGTCCCAAATTAGACGCATTATTAATTTATTACACATAAAAAAAGGTATTTTAATAAAACATGTGTACTTAAATATCAATAATAAAATTATCTTTAAAATATTGAAGGTTTCAAAAATAAACTCGTTCGCTTGATAGATTTTGCGTGATTCTCAGTTTTTCAAATTAATTCCACTATGTAATATTAACATAATGTAAATTATTCACAGATAAAGTTATGAAGAAAATGCTCTTATTAAACATATATTTTTTCCAAATCATTAACGCTACTCGTTTAGACGTGATCTTCAGTATAAAATCATTAAAAGTCGGTTATCGTCGCCTTAATCTATAAAAATCTCACCGAGAAAGTTTTGGTGAAGAGAGTTGTCATTAGTATCAATTTCTAGCAGCAAGTAGAATGATAGCTCAAATTCACCTAAGCTTACAGAATATACCAACAGTACTTAGTAGGGGAGGAAGTTGTCTATGATGGATGATGGTAATGATTTTTCCAACAAAAATATTGAACCCATGGAAGCTTACCTACGTATACAAAGCCGATAAGCCCTGTGGTAAGTCTAAAACAAATGAATAAACCTAATGTTTCTACAATTTACGGCACCGTGTTCCGATATTGAAAACAAGGGACTTATGCAGATTTAATACTTGAACAAGACCAAGTCAAGCTGAGCTAAACTCCGACTGGTATGTAAGTAACCCTACATAGGAAAATACTTTATAATCCCATATTTCCTGCTAGCAACCAAGTAGCGCTTTAAAGCGCTTCCATGAAGCAATATCACGAAGAAATTTTCAATATAACTTCAAAAGATAAAGTAGCCTCATTGTGATCTTGATCGGAAACTTTTGCCTGTTTTCACTTAAACTAGGAAATCCCTATATATTATTGCACTGTTCGATTTTCAACTCTCGGCTTAGCACTGAAAGTTGAAAATCCAACAACGCGATTAGATTAAGGCATTCATTAAGGCGTCGCCTAGTGTTAGTGAAAACGGTTTTAAGCCTCGGATGGCTTCGGACTTAACTTCAAGGAGTACTTTTGTAAGGAGTCTAGTAGGACGGTAAGGGGGGAAGGGGGGCTATTATAATGCATCACGCCACGCTCTGGCAAGTTTTTAAAACACATTCTCGTAAATGCAGTCTTACTTAAGGTGGAAGTCACGTTACCACTCCATAAAGTAATACATATACAGGATGTATCAGAAATGTGTGCTCATTTTTAGGGTTGTGGTAAGTACAGACGATCAAAGTGAACCAGTTTCTCCACGGAGAAAGTCCATAGGACTAACAAAAATACTCAAAACTCAAAACTAGTCAAGGAGTTGGTCAGTCAGAAATATGAAGCTAGTGGCCCATTCCAAAGCGTAGTAAGTACCTATGGAGAAGAACGGGCAAGAATCAGCATGGACACTTTTAAATAAAAAAATTGTTACAAAATATTGGTTACTACATAATTCATGTTGAAATTATACATGTGAGAACAATGTAGAAAGACGTGCACGGTAAAAACGTCTGTAATAAAAAAATAAAACCAAAAATAATTCAAAAAATCAAATAAACCATGGCAGCTAAGAGATGATCAGTCCCAACTGACGGCACCCGTTCACGAACATGACGCATGGATCAGCACCATTTAGCTCAACCATTTTGAATAATCAGTTCTCCCATACAAACCTTCAATACATTTTCGAACCAAATGTATGGAACAGGTGATAATTTATATATTGTTGAACATTTCAATACAATTTTTTTGAAGCTTTTCCTATTCAATAGTTGAATTTCATTCGCTCACATAAAATAACTGAAAGCAATATATTCCATTTATGTGTTAATATGATTTTTACATTCATATAATAATATATAATAAGTTAATAACTGGTATTCGTGAGCGATTTACTCACAAAAGATATGGAATACAATAAGGTTTCATTTATGAAATATGTTGCAAACCACGCACCTGTATAGCTACTAAGATTCGACATTTCGAACAATATACTGCCCTGCTAAGCCGAAAGGCGTTATCTCAATCGGAGTAAGTTTTGAGAAAATTTACTTTTTGTAAATTGTAATTTAGGTTTAAAGAACTTTATTTCTCATAAGAACTTAACAGTTCGCTTACAATGAGATACTTAGTGATCTAATTACATTAGTTAGTTACCTCTAGGGTGTTGGAGACATTATATCAGTGATTATAACTAGTAGGTACCATTAATATTAGTTACTTCTAGGGTGTTGGAGACATATTATTATTAATTGACTTCCAAAAAAAAAAAAAAACGGAATCGGATGTTTGCATTCTAAGACACAGATTACGAGGAAACAAGGATAAAAAAACTTCTTAGTGGTTTTTTTAAATGTTTTAAGTTAGATAGCGTTATTTGGCTTATATCATTAGATGCGAAATTGTTATAGCTATTGAATGGAATAAAAAAAAACTAAAAGGCCGTATCTCAGAGATACCGCCTTTCGGCTTAGCACGGCAGTATAATGTTCATGAAAAAATGTTAACGGTAATGAACGGTTTCACCTTAAGTACTTACTGTAAATAACACTTCCTGGTAATTTTACACCTTTTAGTTTCACAGTAAATTATTTAAACTTTGTGTGAATTCCGAATAGGTGAGTACAGTCGGGGAATTAAATTGTTATGCATCACTTGCATAATCAGTCTTACCTAGGGGTATTGTGTTACCCGGTAACTCGGTTGTGGAAATCAGATAGGCAGTCGCTCCATGTTAAATACTGATATCCAGCTGCATCCGGTTTAAATAGTTGAGCATCACCTGCACGCGTATCATGACCGCCATAGAAACGGGTTTTGTCGACGACGTCAAAATGACAGATAAATAATCACAATCTGTCATTTTGTCTATTCTTCCGTCGACAAATCCCGTTTCTATGGCGGCCATGATACGCGTGCTGCACAGGGTTAGAGATTTATACTTTTTTCGATTACTTGTCTACAGCCAAATTATTAATAAGTCCGAAAAAGTGACATAATTTGGGAACGAAATAACATAAATAACATCACGGCTAAATTCCCCGAAGGGTTAGGCAGAGATGTGTACTTATGATCCACCCACATTTCGTTATGTTTAAGTCCCATGTAATAGGGGGTGAGCCTATTGCCATCAACTGGGCAGAAATCCAGCCTCCGGCCTGCTACTGAGAAATTCCAGATAGGAGCCCGATAACACTTTGTCCGACCCGGGAATTGAACCCACATCATGCTCACCAGTAGCGTTTGCGACCACAAAACCAACGAGACTACAACAATGAATTTGAAAATTGCGTAACCTTTTCGTTCCCCGAGCGTACGTAACTCCTAACTAACGAACTCAAAGGGCGGACGCACATACATGTTTTATTCGCATAGTTTCGTTCATTGTGTCCCAGCTTTGCCCTTAATTAGTTAATTAGGTGCACAGAGCGATTTGTATTGAATAATTTATTCCGTCGGCGAGTTCCAACCTAATCAAACTGGCGACAATATTAAAGTTACATGTTGTATGAACTAACTGACGTATTATTACATGTCGACTTATACATTGCCGTGCTACTGACGTATATTATTACATCTCGACTTATACCGTGTCCATTATTCGTACGGTAATTATGGGGTTCACAGTACTTAGATTACTTTAGATAGTTATCAGTTACGTTTCTTTAAGTTATACGAAAATTCAGGACTACGCCTAATGTTTTACGTCACGATAGAAAAGATGAATTGGGTACATAGACTACATGTTGACTTTAACAGCGAGTCGAATATCTAAGCTGTTTTTAGGGTTAAACGAAAAAACGAGACCCTTATAGGATCACTCGTGTGTCTGTCTGTCCAGCCAATTTCCTCCGAATCTAATGGACCGATTAAGTTGAAATTTAGTACACATATGTATTGACTCAGACACATACCTACGTTTAATGTAAACAAATTAATTTTGAATATGGGGGTCACTTTTGGGCTGCAAATAAGAACATTAAAAAAAAGTTTTGCTAAGTGTACCGTGTGACATATCAAATGAAAGGGTTTGTTGCGAGGATATCGAATATGTATTTTTTATAATTTTAAAATAAATAATTTTAAAGATATTTATTAAAATTTACCAGTCCTCACTTATCTCCGAAACTACTGAGCCTAACATTTTGAAAAATATCCAGAGTATTGTTCTTTACAGGAAAACCTATAAGAAGTCTGTGGTCTTAAAATAAAATGGCAAATCTCTCTATATTCTGCGTACAAAGTTTCATTTGCAGTGGAAATGTATGGGAGAACATGTTTTTTAACTACAATGTTAAGTTTGTTCTTGGGATAAATTCATCGCAACTAAGGAACCCTTCATTGTGTTTTTTTCTAAATTGTTGACAACGTAAGTATACAGGGTGTTTGGCAGAACGTTGAACATACGAAAATGGTGGATAGGTGGGGTCATCTGCTACTTACTCAGCCCAATTTTTTTTGGCCCTGGCCCACGGGATATTTTTTAAAAAATTTTTTGTCTTTCTTCTTCTTACACCACTTTCTTAACTTTAAAGTGTAATTTTTATTAAAAATGGGTAAAACAGGCAATATTTAGTATAATTTCAATCGATCATTTAATTTTCACCAACTTTGCAGTATTAAATTTCGTAAAACATTTCACTTTCCGTAAAGGTAGAGTTTCGTCAAAAATGTCCTACTTGAAAAAATTATGACATAACTCTTAAAGTTTTTTTTTTATAAAAGCAAATTACATACCATTAGAAAGCTCACACACTAGGGATGTTTTGCTAGAATTGGAACTCCTCAATCATGTTTTGTTTTTTTTTAAATGCAAGTTGAAATTAAGATTTAAGTATTTTTTACATCTTTCTGTAAGTTTGAGGACTCATAACTTTTTTTCTAGCTAACATCTGAATAAAGCAATAATTTTATAAGAATCTGTCAACATAAAAGATTTAAAAAAAATACTAAATATTGCCTGTTTTACCCATTTTTAATAAAAATTACACTTTAAAGTTAAGAAAGAGGTGAAACAAGAAGAAAGACAAAAAAAAATTAAAAAAATATCCCGTGGGCCAGGGCCAAATAAATTAGGGCTGAGTAAGTAGCAGATGACCCCACCTATCCACCATTTTCGTATGTTCAACGTTCTGCCAAACACCCTGTATATAATACGAAAATTGTATAGCGGGGCGCGTCGCAGAACAATTTTTAACTGTCACTTCAGTACATTTTTCAGCCAGAGCGACTCAATTTTCGGTTCGTTTGTGTGAAAGTCGCAATATCCAGTCGCTGAGAGGATGTATTCCCTGCATTTTTCCCATTTCCCAGTTAGTAGTTTTGAATGAAAAACTCCGTATGTTTGAATGGCGAGTTGGTACTCGCGACATTTTGTTTGAATCACTGAAAATACACGTGATATTGGTCTATATTGAAAGCTTTGATTTTTTCAACTTGTGCCCTAGATTGAAAGGTAGTATTGGCGGCAAAAATCCAACTGAGTATTCTTTTTTTGAATGTGTTTAATATAAGAAGCATGGACGTACCTAGCTTTTGGCGTAGGGGGGGAAATCAAAAATTTCTTAAGTCGGGTCACATGTTTTATCCTACACAGTAGACATGAAACATGAGTATTGTAGTAGTATGTTAGAAACGCCTGCAGGAGATCCTGCTTTATAGGTAGTTAAATAAATAAACTGGGTGCTTGCTTGCTGCGTTCGCGGATTTTGCCTGATACAACATAACAGGCCGCGCTGCGCAGTTTTTTCTAAAATTAATTAATTTTATTTATTAATCACTAGCACTAACAGTAGTAAGACACCAAACATACAAGTTATAGGATAATAAGAGACAGTCAGGAAATTAAAATAAGACAAAACTAAATTTACTCGCAATTATACAAAATTAAATGGGATTAAACAAATAAAATAGAACTATGCAAAATTAAATAAAATAGAATTAGGATGGAATTATTAATAGTGTTCAATTATTAACGGCATAACATATAACAAATCAATCTGCCTAGCCTTTTCCCACTACATAGGGGGTCGGCTTCAAGTCTAACCGGATGCAGCTGAATCTGACCTACACAACCTCGTAACTGGGTAATACGATACCCCTTGGTAAGGGCTTCTGACGATCCGTGACAACCGTGATCAATGACATCTCGAATGACAGCCGGGACCAACGGCTTAATGTGCTTTCCGAGGCACGGAGGAGTCTTGGTATGTAAAGATGGTCACCCATCCACATACCAACCTCGGCAAACGTAGCTGAACCTGATGGATCGACCCGTGCGGCTGTTCTTACTTAGCCACGAGGTCCTCTAACAGCATAACAGCATAATATATAATTTTAAAGTAAGTTTTAACGTGACTCTAACATAACTTTTATTGACAACAGTAGGTACTTAGGCATATAAAATCCTAGGGGGGGGGGGGGGGGGGGGCAGCTGCCCTCCTCTACCCCCCTGGGTAAGCCCATGATAGGAAATTACCTCTCTGGTCTATGATGTATGACTATATAATACGGAGTAATAGGTTGGTATTGCACTTATCTATCAAACAGCAGATTTTTTTTTAATAACCGACGAAAAATTTCAACGCAGAGGGGTTCAGAATCATGTACTGAATCCATGGTAGCCGGCTTCGCGTCGATGTCCCTGACCCTGTATATATTATTATTCCAGCCGATTACTGTCCCACTGCTGGGCAAAGACCTCTTCTCATACACAGAAGTCACGAGCATCGATCACCACACTTGCTCAAGACGGGTTGGCGATTTCAGACTTATATTAACTATAAGTCCAGGTTTCCTCACGATGTTTTCCTTCACTGATGTCACTCATGTCCAAGATAAACTCAAATAGTACATATGAATTCGCCTCTTCCATAAAACTTCACCAATTCAATACCAATATCAAAATTCAAAAGTCATTTATTCAAACTACGCTGAGAGTCAGCACTTTTTTTTTAAGTCAAAATTACATAAGACAGTCCCCCAAAACGCCCACCTTTCACCACTTCCTAGTGCATTAGCTGGGAAGAAGAAGTGGCGCAACAAACTCCCCAGCAGCAAAGTCACGAGAGTTAAAAAACGGCTGAATGGATTTGGATGAAATTTGGCACACAGATAGTTTATAACCTAGATTAATACATAGGATACTTTTAATACCGGTAGTACGTTCTCGTGGAATAATTTCCGACCTCCACGGCGAAAGCTAGTATTAACTTTAAGTCCTTCACCGATGTCACTAATATCCAAGATAAACTCAAATAGTACATATTATATGAAGATGCCTGTTCCATAAAACTTCACCAAATCAATACCAATTTACTCAGTCCATAGGTACAATCATAACCCACAAAGATTACAAATTATGCATAACTGCAGCGCCAATAGGCCGTTGCCTTCAGACAGCGACCCAATTCTAGCAATTGTTTTACGACAGCGAGGGAAGACGGCAGCTGATACATCCGACTTTTTACCCCAACCCCCGACCTCGTGGGAAAGTAATACACCCCTAAATCTCACCCCTATCTGAATATCGAGAGAATATGAAAATGTTGGCCCAACACTATTAACGGCTTTCAATATTGAAATCTATGGTAGCAAAAAACGTCTAAAATTATTCAAAATCAGAACAGCACTACGGTAAGATAAGCAAAACCGTAACGAAAATTTTAAAAAAACGGGAGTGTGCAGCCTGAAAAGCTTTCAACTGTATGAAAAAATGCAAGTCCGACTCATTAATAAAATGAATTAAAATCAAATGAAAGTCAAAGGTACACACAAAATGTAAGTAATTAACCTCGCCCGGTCTCTGGGGAAAAATATTTTGAATAAAGACTCGGAATTTGATAAAAATAATAAAGTGGAAAATTTAAAGTTCGTCGCCAGTCTGTGGGTCATAGTGACTGAATGGAGGCATAGCAGGAGACAGATAACGCCCCTCTGAATAAAAGATAAAACTTTATCTTGAAATGGTGAAAATCTCTGCCATTTGTTCAAATACGGCTGGATAGACTATGTATTTTCATTTATTTTGCTCAAAGTGAAATTATTTTCGTCATTTTATTCTGCAGACGTACAATTCTGAACTTGGCCCTCGTTGAGTCCTATTGTGACCAAAATGAAGGAACATTAGATATATTGCTGAAATAATATCCATGCCATAAATTAAAAAACAAGGCATTTCTTTCAAACTGCGCCCCGCGGTTTTACCCGTATAAGTCTCGATACCGTCGGAATATCGGGATAAAAAGTATCATATGTCCTTCTCCAGGTTATGGTCTACCCATGAGCCAAATTTCATCGAAATCCGTTTAGCCGTTTTAGCGTGAAAGCGTAACAAACAAACTCACTTTCGCATTTTATAATGTGTATTAGTTATGATAGGATAAACCAATTACAGGCACTTTTGAATTGTCAAGGGGTGGGTCAGTCAGAAAGATGAAGTGTAGTAGGTTCTGTTGGAGAAAAACGGGCAAGAAACTCCACGGACACTCTTTTAAATTAAAATAAAATCACCATCACCGACCGGGGAAGACCTGGATGCGAGTCGCACAGACCAGGGACGCATGACCCAAAAGGGAGGAGGCCTATACTCAGCAGTGGAACACGGCTGCCTATGATGATGATGATGATGAATCACCATGCTTGGCTGTCGAACTGGTTATTAGCAAACAGCTCCTCATTGTCTTAGGAATTTGAACTTTTCTTTACCAAGAATCACATATTCCCGAGGGGCTTGTGACTAAATGGCACGGGTCGATGGAAGGTTAAACTACGCTTGCCGCGGTCGGTTCGTGGGTGGGCCCGACCATCCATTACATATCGAGACCCCCTCCGTGCCTCGGAAAGCAGGTTAAGCTGTTGGTCTCAGCTGTCATTCGTAGATGTTTGACAGTCGTTACGGGGTAGTCAGAAGCTCAAAAGTCTTACAACCAGTCTTAGTAGGGGTATGGTGTTGTTACCCAGTAAGTAGCTGTGTTGCGGAGGCAGTCGCTCCATGTGAAATACTGGTATTCAGCTGCATTCTCTTCGAGTTGAAGCCCACCCCAACATATTTGAGAAAAGTCTAGGCAGATTGGATCACGTATCCCCGAAAACATAGGTACTACTTCTAATAACAGGCACATAATAAAGAATAATAACAATATTTATCAAATGTTTTTTTGGGATATTTTTCAACTTATCGACAACTGGTTTCTTTTAAGTTTTAGGATGAAACAAAAATAAAGCGCGAAGCTTTTTGTTTTTTTTGTTTAAATGGTTTGACATCCCCTGAGGTTGCCCGTCAAAGTATAAACAAAGCTTCAGGGTAAGCTACTACATAGGTAGGTATACTTTAATTTAGGATTAGATATTACTTACTTATTAGCTTTTGCCAGCGGCTACGCCCGCGTGCGTGTCGAAAATTACCCCACGGGAACGTACTACCGGAATAAAAAATGTCCAAATCCAGGTGTACCCGTGTGCCAAATTTTATCTTAATCTGTTCTACCTTTTAAGCGTGAAAGCGTAACAAACAAACTCACTTTCGCTTTTATAATATTCTAGTTAGGATTTCATCCTTTTTAAAACATAGGTATTATTACATAAGGCGGAATTAATTTTGGGCACGCCACATAAGAGTCCTCTTTGACGAGTGGCTAGAGAGGCGCCACGGCGTCCTCACCTTCCGCCTCACGCAGGTCCTCACTGGACTCGGTTGTTTCGGGAGGTTCCTGTTCCGGATAAGGCGGGAGGAAACGCCCGGTGGCACCATTGTGTGGACACGGTGGAGGTCTGTCCGACTTGGGCGAAGCACCGCCGTGTCCTCGTGGAAGCGATCGGCGGCGGTGACCTCTCGTTCGGCCCTGGGCCAGGCCATGGTACGGAACGAGAGGGCATGGGAAGCCGTCACCTACTTCTGCAAAGCAGTATTGTTCGCGAAGGAGCAGGCGGAACGCGTGAGGGAGAGGCAAATTTCGCACCCTCACGCCTCTAGGCGCTGCAGGAGACGCCCAGGGCGTCGGTAATCCCAGGCCGATTCCCGGCCACCTTAGACGTGGGCCTACGGACGGTGAGCAATGGGTAGCTCGCGGTCCGGTAAGGACCAGGCCCGGGTCGGCGGCGCGTTGTGTTCCACGCGCGCCGCAAAGAGATGCCAGCACAACTGACGGGTTCCGCTAGGGCCGATGATTTCCCACCGAAAAAAAAGCCGAGATTAATTTGTTTCCTCAATTTTTCATAATTGCACCTACCACATTGTGCCTATGCGTCACCCAAAAGTTGGCTGGTAGAAAAAACCGATGGCATTAAGTCCGCCTCTGTACTTGAAGCATTAAATAAATAAAATAATTTCTTAAGCCATTTTCAGTCAACTTTTGAATAATAATAAAAACATTTTTATCCTACAGACAAATTGAGAACCTCTTCCTTTTTGAAAAGCCGGTTATTAAGGAAATGCTTTGAAATAGGTACAAAGAGATACAACAGCCGGTCTATTATGTAAAAATTGACCGTGAAAACGTAGGCCAAATGAGCCTAACGTGGGCTGCCATTCCAGCTCATGCTAGGAATTGACACTATTGACAGCTATTCGCGGTGAGATCTAATATATATATATATATATATATATATGTATATATAATAGGTCTCACTGTGAATAGATGTGTGATTTACGACTCCCCCTTAAGAGAGCTATATAACACACTGGGTCGCCATGGTGACGGCGCTGGCTACGTAGCCATGGCTACCTACTGTACCCACATATTACTGTAGCTACATATTTGGCAACCTCATTAGGCAATGAGGTTGCCAAATATGTAGCCAGTAACACGCGGGCGTCCGTCCTGGCGATCAGTTGGGTACTGATTGAGGGAGCCGTAACATATGTACTTGTATTCAAAATACTAGCGACTTGGCTACGCGTCACCTAGTCGCCAGAGTATCCACCGTATCCAGTCTCCACGTAGGGTTCGGTCGGTCGTGGCTAAGCTTCCGAATTGGCGACGTCGCAGCCAAGTGAGTTAACTGTCTTACATTTCAATACGAACTGTTTGGATACGTAACCGGTGACGTCGCCATAGCGTCCCAGTGTGATAACGCTCTAAGACCTAGGAAAAATATTTTTTGATATTCGGATAGCTCATGACCTGAAGAGGTGCCTCATAGAATATGAATTAAGAATCTCAACTAATTAAAAAGTTATGCAACAACGTGAATTTTTCGCGGGTATTCTGGCTTATACACAATAGATCGGCAGGCATCAATGTGCTAATGATAATTGGCAAGTAATCAGACGTGGTCACCTAAAGTATAACTAATTCTGCCTTGGTAATTGCCGGGTCGGGCAAAATGTTATTGAGAATGTTTATCAGTAACAGCCCGTCGTTTTGATTTGTGCCCGGTTGATGGCAATAGGCTCGCACCCTATTACATGGGACTTAAACATAACTGGCGAAATGTGGGTGTACTATAGGAACACCTCTGCCTAACCTTTTGGGGAATAAACGCGTGATGTTATGTAAAGACGCAATAGATTTAACCGCGTAAAAAAAGTGAACACGAATCAAATCAAATCTTGAAATAATAACTAGCTTAAAATTTTGTATAGCTTCTTATTTAGTATCGACGCATCCATTCTGGTACTAGGGCTCCATGAACCCTACGTATACAGACGCCAAAGGAATTAAGGCGACGGTAACAGACTTTTAATGATTTTGTACTGAAAATCACGTCTAAACGAGTACTGATAATGATTTGGATTTTTTTTTTATTAAACTACAGCATTTTCTTAGTAACTTAATATATGAATATTTTAGATTATCTTTGTATCACATAGTGCAATTAATTTGTAAAGTTATGTCTACCGCGGACAAAAAACTGTGAATCACGCAAAATCTATCAAGCGTATTTTTCTGAAACCTTCACCATTTTAAACATAATTTAACTATTGATCTTTAGATTTAGAATAGGTGTTTTATTAAAATAACTTTTGTTTTGACAGCGCTCCTTGATGGGCGAGTCCTATTACTGGCTGGACGTACGATGCGTTGCGTGAGCTCAGTACAGAACACGCAAGCTAACCACTCAAGGTCACTGGCATATATCTGCGTCCTAAGTGGATAGGCTTGATAAACAGCAATTCTAGCGTATTGTTTTTTGGTCGTGTTTTTTTTACTAGCCTACACTGTCTCCCTTCCACTCCTTCCATCTTTCGCGAGCCCAGTTACTTTATTAGTTTGGGGAATGTTATGTAATTTTGATATAACGCCTATAGAACTATGACACCTGCAAAACCAAGGAAATCGCAGACAAGTCGTCGACCTTGAAACAACTTAAGAACCTTTTTGAAATTGAGGAAAACCGCCGCCGCGGTTATGTTAGATGACAGATTCATATTCGAGATTTGTCAAACAGATATACTTTGATGGAACATCAATTAAGATTGGACAGGGCGATAATCTTATGTGGCATACATCTTGGCATTTAAATGTGTTCTCGAACGATAAGATATAAGTATTTGTACCCGTTTAGAAGTTGTAGGTTCAAGAGTCCACTTAGATCTCTTGACCCACACAACCTTACGGCTGTATTCCACGAAGGGATGGGCAGACATGTACAAAGTACACCCACATTTCGCCAGTTAAGTTTAAGTCCCATATAATAGGGGGCGAGCCTATTGCCATCAACCGGGCGCAAATCTAGACTCCGGGCTATTACTGAGATATTTCAGATGGAAAAACCCAATAACATTTTACCCAACCCGGGAATCGATCTCAGGACCTCAGGCTCAGCAGTAGCGATTGGAGGTGGTTCTAGATGACAGATTCATATTCAAGATTTGTTAAATGCGTCCAGCACACCGGCGCGACGCGACTTTAATAAAACAATTTCTAAGAAAACTTCACAATAGAACAATTACCGGTGTCGCGACAAATCGCGCTAGTCTGCACGAGCCTTAACGATGTTTTTGAAGACACATCATTTAAGATTTGACGAAGAGATAATATTTAATGGCTAAAATCTTGACATAGGTATAAATGTGTTCAGTGTGTTAAGAACATAAATATTTGTACTTACCCGTTTTTAACAGTCATAGGTTCAAAAGTCAACATAGATCTCTTGGCCTACTATGAATGAATGAAATGCCCTGATCCCAGTGTGGTTTGTGACTCGAAAAATCGAATGAACCCCAAGATTTGCACTAGCACCTGGAGCCTCATGTTGCATGGGGCTATAGAGGCCATTGCATATCAAGGAGTAGACCGGGTGGCGCGGTAATGGGAAGGAAGACGTGCCCTTAGGATAAGGAAGGATTTGCGAGCTGTACCGGATATGAATCAGTGAATAGGCAATTGAATAGTGGAGAGACGGGTGTTATTTATCTATATGGATGGGCTTTTGCGACGTAACAAAATAGATCGTTTCGCCTACTAGATGATAAATCTACACCATATCATTATCTGCACAGCCTTTTTCCAACTATGTTGGGGTCAGCGTCCAGTCTTACAGGATGCAGCGGAATACCAGTATTTTGCATGGAGCGACTGCCTATCTGACCACCACAACCCAGATACTGGGTATTAAGATACTCCTTGGCAAGACTGGTCGTCAGACTTTAGGGCTTCTGAGTACTCGTAACGACTATCAAAGATCTACAAATGACTGTCGGGACCAACGGTTTAACCTGGCACGAAGATCAGATAAATCTACAACATGCCTCGAAATGCTAAGTTGTGTTTTCAAAATCTTATTGAAGTAGTACATTTGCACCCTAAGAGGGATGTTGATTAAAAAAACATCCGTCAGGTCGATTATAAAAACATATTGGACACGTATTTTTCTATTTTTACGTTGTCAAAAGATTACGGCAATACATTGAGTAGGCAATGCGTTAAAATGTGGCATGACGTCACTGGCCGGTAGATTTTATATTGACTTATGAGGTAGCGAGCCCTCAGTAGACATAGATTTTCTTTCCCAGTCAACATCCCTATTGCGTAACACATTCAATCACAATCCGAAAGGTTTGAAGGATATTTCTAATCCATTGCTGCATTTGAATAAAGAACGTGACTGAACTGTCAAAATTAAGGAAAATGCGATCAGCATTGTCATTTTATGAAAGTAAATAAATTTATTTGACTCAGGTTATGGCACATATTATTCACAAAAAAACAGAAAAAATAAAGATAATTTAAAATTGTATTGTGTGCCTCACGGCTGCGCCAAATAGGCTCAGTTTAGCATAAATGCCAGACAACTAGTGTCTGACGCTGGTTTTCAACTGGACCTTATGTTACGTGGACGTCTTACGGACGTAAATCAGTTTTAAAGTGTGTGTGTTTTATACATATGTGTGTGTGTATAAGGCTTCCGCAGACAGGTGCGACGCAACTCTGGTGGAACATTTTTTATGGAATTTTCACGGAAATTGTTCCACCGGTGTCGCAATTACCCCACAGTCTTATCTTTACTTCCATGCCTATGAGTACCTACCGTGTACGTATATAAGTGTTAATACTAAACTTGAACATCGATATGTTCAAGTTTAGTATTAACACTTAACACAATAAAGCTTTCAGGAACTCGGAGAAATTCAATGTCATGCTTACAAGTTCTGTACCTACGAGATAACACCTCCTATGTCTCTGAAACTGTACAATACCTATGTGTTTGAAACTTTGCCTAACTTCTCATAACTTAAGGCGCGGACTGACTACGATTTTAAACGCTACAGCTGCACTCACACAACTTCGTCTGAGCGCTATACGGTAGCCTGACGACTAAAGTATGACCGCAATATCTATTTTCACAATTACAGAGCATTAAATAAGGTTGAAAATCGAATAAATATTTGGGTTGACGATGTGAGTAAGCTGCGAATGGGCATTTATTTTACGGTTTTTATTTAGATTATTCGGAATATACACATTAAATTAAATAATTGTCTGGTTAAAGTTTTATAAGAATGTTTATTCTATTGAATTCTTAAAAAAAAAAATGTTGTTATCGCTCAAAATACGGAGATGTTCGACGCCAAAGTTTATTTTTGTGAAGTATTTTTTATTGGGAATATCAAACTATTTTCTACTATTCTATTCGGTTAAAATTTTACTTTAAACCCTTCTCTGTCCTCTGTATTTTTTGCGTCGTATATTTTCATTGCGTTACGTCATACTCGACTATCTAAGAAACCAGTTTTTTGTGAATATTTAGGTAACACCGCGCCTTAACTACAATTATAATGAACAGTCGAGGACTGAAAATGTTAAGCACCTTTACGTTAATTTTAACTTAGTTTATTGTTTTTCCCACTATGTTTTGACAACATCTATCTATGAATATAATAAAAATGAAATGCTGTTTATTGGTAAGCTCATCAGCAGCAAATTTTTGTTTGAAAATTTTCGTAATAATCCAATCAGGTTCTTACGGAAACAAAAATTTGCAAAGTTACCGGGAAAATAGGAAAATTCGGGAAAACTGAAATTTAATTTTGCATAAATTAAACGTTTGTCATGTCAGCTAGTTTTGAATGAAAGTGACAGTTCGAAAAGCTGACATTGACATGCACCGGCTGTGAGAAAGGAATTTGTACGAAGATTGCTAAAAATTTTCGCTCCTTGCCCGGACCATGTTCCATATATGAAACATTAGTAAGACTTTCCTACTTAAAACAATGAAAAAGTATATCTTCATATAATCATCTAGAGTTCGTTTTTTAATCCCACAGACTAATTTGACAGCTGCAAATGTCAAACTCCAAATTGAAAAAACAAACAACAATCACTTGAAATGTCAAATTAGTATGTGGGATTAAAAAACGAACTGTACTGAATATTAGATAGTCATATTCAGATTAGTCATCATCGATTGGAATCTAATCGATAATTCAGAATATAGGTACTTAACTTACGATTGTACTAAAAATAAAAATAAACAATTAACGCCCAAAAGTTACTCATTTTATGTTTATCGATAGTAGTTTTTAATGGTTTTTACGTGTACCTAGTAAAATAGTAGCCCCAACACTGTTAATTACGACCTGACAGATATGCCAGAATTTGTACTACATAAACTGTGTAAGTAATAACTTTGTGCTTAAACTAAACTTAGTTTTAGTATGGTGGATTTAAGCAACTACCGACCTAATATAAATGAAGTTTAGTACATTCGGGCAATAAAAACATTCGCCATACTCAGAACATCTATAAGTACCTACATACTATAAATAAAATAATTTCGTGTCCGTCTGTGTTAGTGCGTTGTTATTCTAAACTACGTAAAGGATTACGATGCGGTTTTCACTATCATTTGGAGAATTTATTCCGGAAAGTTTATGTGTATCATACATTAATATTAAACTTACAAATAATAAAGAAATCTCCATGTTTTGACAAATCGTAAAAACCGCGCGAAGCAGGGACAGGACGCTAGTTGTCGTAATAAAAATGAAGCGACAATGAAGTGATACCCAACACAAGTAATAATGACAGTTGACAAGTTACGAGTATAATGAGACAAAGTCCAAAAGTGAATAATGTTTTCGTACACCGACTGTACGTAGGTTACTTAATAAACGTACCCATAATTTAGATCAGCGTAAATGTCCATAGATCAGCGGGGGATGTTCGGGGGTGCAATTAATTTAGCTTTCAGTTGCATTCACCCCATAAACTCAACGCGGGAACGTTCGTTTAATCACCAATTTTAGCTCCTACGCAATTTTTTTTTTTAATAATACGCAATTTTTTTTTTCGATGGAAATAACGCGTAATTGTTACTTTGTTATTAATAAATCCCTCCGAACTTAAATATGCTAACATAAGCAATTACGAAAAGATAAATAATTAATATCAAACGTCCATCAATAAGCATCCTCATGTCATTAGCAGGTAATATTAATCTTCCGAAATACAAATTCCATACCTAAATAAAATATGCAGAACATAAATCGATATAATTATAATAATTACTACACTGTTTTATATTAATCAAAGGCTGTGAAAAATTCAAATAACTTACAATAGTAGTTCGTTGAAAAATTTGACACGACCAAGGTAAACCACACCAATAATTCACACAGTTTCAAAATAACAAAATATGGGCACAGAATTCATTCATCCATAGAAACAAGTTTTAACTCCAATTTATTCACTACACTAAAAACTTAATTGTTCGGATACACATCAAATGGCACACTAAAAATATTTTTTATCTGTTTTTAATTTAAATTCAAAACGCGGCGTTCGAATTTCGTAAACCACGTTCGGTTTCACGCAGCGCGGCACGCGTGCGTCTCACTGCGCAGTCGGGTTTGGACTGTCCGGCCTTTGAAGCATGGCCTGTTCAACTGAGTCATTACAGGATAGCTTGAGAGAATTGAATGAGACGGCTATTATTTTAATAGATTTGTGGTCCAGCTGAGTGTACGGGCAAGCTGGTGGAAACCTGTCCGCAGGCGTGTCAGTTATGTGAGTTATTTGCATACCGGAAAGTGGCTGTGGCATAAATAACGCGATCGTACGGCAACAAGGGGTCTCGTGATATACTTGAATTGTGTTTTGGGAAAAGTTATTCAGAATATCTGGCGAATATTTATTGACTTTTATTGTGTACTACAGCATATATTTCAGTGATGCTGGTACTACAGTGGGTAAAATATATATGTTTTGCAATTACAGTCATATTTCAGTTTGAGTGAGTTAATATTTCAATGCTTAATATTTTAGCCACGTACGCCCTAAAAATATACATAGACATGCCTCTTAAGTAAATCTTCGTAGGCATGAGCACTACATGGTCTGAAAGGCTTTTTTCAGACGTAGTTAAGTACGTAACTCTAAAAGCTTGTAAAAATGGAGGCAAAATATAATGTTACAATAATCCAAGGTATGAGAAACCGCAAGGTATTACGGCAAAAGGGAATATCCTATGTTAATTTTAAGATTTTCATCCAATTTTCTTTTCACAGCGAAGGAAGTTTTAATTTTATATAAACTTTCTTTTAAAATTAATTTGATAT
Source organism: Agrochola lota (assembly GCA_947364205.1). NCBI lineage: Eukaryota > Metazoa > Arthropoda > Insecta > Lepidoptera > Noctuidae > Agrochola > Agrochola lota. The sequence goes on along the minus strand of OX376235.1, from coordinate 7,725,603 downwards.
CCACGAAATTTAAGAGACGAAAGAAGGTGACTAAAAACCTCAATCAATAATTTTTAGATTTTTATTATATTCTCATTAGTAAAAAAAATTAAGCTTGATCTAATTAAGTTCTGTTTTCGTTGTCTTTTTTATCGCAGTTCTAAAACACATTTTTTATATTTATACCTAGAATTAATTATGAATATGGTAATGATATTTGACACCATTCATAAAAATGTAGATAAAAATATTATAGTTTGAAGATTCTCCTACCGATAAAAATGTATATTTAATTGGGTTGTTTTAAAAGGTGCCAAGTGAAGGGCGTATCGAGGGGATATATGTTAAAAATAACCGACTAATAGCTTTTCAAGGTAATCTTTAATGTATTCTCTAAAATAAAGCTGCTTTTCTGCTTGTTAGAGTCAGATTATAATGCGATTATGATTTCCATGTTTGTTAAAGGTTTTTATAGTTCATAAAACATTACTAAGATTGAAAAATCAATAAACAAGGTTTACTCTGTGATGTCTATGTTGTAATTCATTAATAAAGAGAACATAATGTACAAGTATGATTGCGTAATTTCTGCCCTTCAACGGGAGCGGAGCTGCAGGCCCGAAGGATTAACATTAAAACCTCCTTAGAACGAAATTGCAAGATCATAAAATGGTCAACTGTCAGATTTAATTAAAGTGCTTCTCTTTTTAAAAGGAATCGAAACGTGATCAAGTGCCAGCCGTTTTTAATGTTCGGGCTTCAAAATTCGAATTCAATTATAAAATGGAGTCATATTTTTTTCTCCCCCCGGTCACTAGGTAAGTACTCGTACATTAATTGGAACAATATCCGAGGAGTATTTAAATTTCTATTCAAAATAAACAGTAAAGAGAAAAGCGTAAATACACTAAACGCGAACCCTTTCAGAGCCCTTAGGGATTCGTTTGTGAAAGAGTAATCAACCTGTAAGTCCTATTCAAATAATAACCAATCGCTCTCAATTGGGAACGGTATTACATAGTAACAACAGTTCCATTTAGCATTTCGTCCGTTCACCTCATTCAGCTAACTGTAACTATCTTCATTTCTATTGTCCGGGATTTACCTCCTAAAGTGTGGCTAATTAGGTCTTTGTGTCAGAAAAACTTAGTGACTGCCCGGGATTGGAACTGTGCCCGACAAATGATGATTGGGTCGCCTTAAATTCAGTGACTTCGCTCATTCAGGTCATTTACTTATGTGAGAGTGTCCAAGATGTCTATAAATTAGTCTACCACGCCTAGAGGTTACAAAGTGACAGTTAGCGTTATGTCACATTCTATTGCTCAACGTCACATAACAATCAAAATAATGGCACTAAAATAAACATCCAATAAGTCGCGTTGGATGATAAATGACGTGGCGCGGCAGTAACCACGCAGCGTGAACTTAGCGCCGATGTATTTACGAAAGTTATTTATCGCTCGGGAACCGGAATTGTCTTTTGACACTGTGGCTCATTGTCACCCTAATCAGGTGTTGTGGATTCATGCGTACTGGAAGTGGTAAATTGTAATTAGGATATTGCTAGCCAATAGGATTACAGGATTAGTGTTCGTTGCGGTATTTGGTATTATTCAAGTGATTGATTAACTGGAACTAAATGTTGGTAAGCAGATTTTAGGATTAATTGTAGTTGTTGTGGTCCAAAGCACAGACTCCTTAAGCTTCTGCAGCTCATTATGATAAATTATATTTCTCACAAAATAAAACATCAAGCCTGTCGGCTAGTCCTGGTTGCTACTGAGAAATTCTTGATAGAAAAACACTGCCCGGCTTGGGAATTGAACCCAGCATCTCATACTCTGCAGTAGCCCTAGCGACCACTGGACAGACGAGGATATTTATTTCTGTTAATTGTTTTTAATAAAATCGAAAAAAAAAAAATACGTACCACATAACCCGTATTAGAAATCTTTAAATCACACACAAATAAATACCACGAATAAATATAAAATCAACACAAATTTAATCATTCAAATTCATATTCAATAAATCATCATAAATAGCTCATATTCATTACAAGTCTCTTACGTGCGACACTATATGTAACTTGTCTGTCACAGCAGTGTCGCACATAAGGGCAGTCCAACCTTTTTGCTATCTTATTGAACCGAACGATATTGGACCTGGGCCGCGCTCTGCGCATAACAGACGCGCAGCGCTTCCGCATGGTCGCATGAAAACAGTCCGTGCGCACCCATGCGAACATACCCGAAGGGCTGCAGTAGCTTTTACACGTCAAAAATAAATTATGTTTAAAACTAGATGAGTTCGGCGTTTCCTAACTAACTAGTCTGAGAACAAAGACCGAAAGAAAGTCTCTTTTAAAATCCGGACATAATCTTCTTTCAACTAGGGCTCCTCTTTCATCTGGGCACCAACTAAATACGATTAGCCCATGTGCTGGTAAGCAATGTTGAAGCACAAGCACTGCTCCACACGTTCAGGCTATTTGAAGCACATAATGGTGATGGCCGATTGGTCACGGCCGCGTAGGTCCTAGTTCGAACCCTGACAGGTGCTTTACTTTGTGTAAATTATTGCGTCACCACTGCTGTGAAAACGACGAAGGAAAACATCGCGAGGAAACCGGCATGTACTAGAACCAAAAATTTGAAGATATGTGACATCTACCAACCCGGGCCCGCGTCGCAGATTGCGGAGAAAGGAGGCCTGTGTCCCAACAGTGGGAATATTATAGCTGATTATGCATGAACAAGAATGTTGATCTTTGCTCGTCCTTTCCCAGCATTCAAAAGAGACTATGTATCCTGAACAGTACCGGGACTGCAATTACAAATCAATCTGCATAGCCTGCATAACCAATGTTGGGGTCGGCTCCCAGTCTAACCAGATGCAGCTGAATAAGATGGAACGACTGCCTATATGAAATCCACAACCCTTGGTAAGACTGGATGCCAGACTTTCGGGCTTCTGACGACCCGTAACGACTGTCAAAGATCTACGAATGGCAGCCGGGACCAACGGCTTAACGTGCTTTCCGAGGCACGGAGGGTCTCGATATTTAATGGATGGTCACTCATCCACAGACCGACCTCGGCAAGCGTAGCTTTACCTTCGATGGTCCCGTGAATGACTCGTAAGCCACGAGGCTTTTGGCCGAGCCGACTGCAACTTCAGCCAGATATAATTTTGACAAGTGAAAGATTAACAGAGTCAAACCAGTGACTGTAGCACACATATGATCTACCAACTGAACACAACAAACAAACACGAAACTTATAATCCGCCATTATACATGCCAAGCACGGATTCGCGTAGTTTTGACAGCCGCACGGAAGTACAGATTAATCTGATAGTTACAACCTAAGTCAAAATGTAACTACGCTTTAGCTTTATCTTTCCGGTTTATATTTAACAAATTTCTGATAGATCACGAGTACAGCTTCTATTTTTGAAAAAAAAAAAAGATTCAACGTTCACAATGTTAAGGCCAATTCAGATCTAGGCAATATCGCTGTCGCGTTCGGTAGCGATACTGTTCCGCCTTCTGGTTAGTCACTTTGTACCAGTATCGCTACCGAACGCGACAGTGATATCGCGTATATCTGAATCGGCCTTTAAGTAAAACCGGTGAGCGAAACTAATTAAAAATCGGTCAATTTTCACGAGTGACTGTCGGTCAAGTGTATCGTTCATCAATTAATGGTCATGCGCAACAGGGCTTGAAAATCAAACGCAAAAAAGTCTCCGTAAGGGCCGACACACATAAAAGTGTTGCGACTCATCGTGTGACGTCGCCAATTCCTACGATGCCGTAGGAATTGGCGACGTCACACGATGAGTCTCTAAAATAAATGCCCAAAATGTTTGCGTTGTGAACTTGTGACATCACAGCGCATTTTGAATCGTTATATTTCATGCGTTGTTACAATGCAACCATTTTGTTGCTTTAAGGCTTGTGCAGACCAGCGCGACTCAAACAATGCAATTTCTAAGAAAACTGTACGGTATAACAGTAACCGGCGTCGCGTCGCGCGACAAGTCGTGCTGGTCTGTACGAGCCTTTATGCGTTATGCGTTCGCAAATATGCTGCCACAGACCAGTACCCTAATTGCGTAATACACGATCAATCAGAATCGGAATCATTTTGAAAAAGATTGCTAATCCATTGCTTCACAAGTTCGAAAAAAAGTTCTGCTCAACAACGTAAATAACGCAATGAATGTTATTGAACTGTCAAAATGAAACAGATTAGTCGTAATCGTTTACCAAAATGTGTTGCGTAATTAGATAGCAGATGTAGTCTATTTTGTGTGTTGCGTCGGAAGGCATGTTTTTTTGCGCTGTGACGGAGACTAAAATGCGTTGTGATACCGCAGAAAACTGGTATAATTTCGTGGAATGGGGAATGACTGAACAACTTTTACTTTTTATAGTTCGCAACGGATCATTAAATTCACTGTTCGCGAATGAATGAACACCCTTTTTCGGTATGCCAAGTCATGATCGATTTATTTATTTCTAGGTGCTACTATTAAATTACAAAATATTTGTACCACTAATTGAAATCATTCTAACAGCTTTAAAGCTCGTGCAGACTTGTCCGACACCGGTAATTTTTCTACCGTGAAGTTTTCTTAGAAATTGAGTCGCCTCGCGCTGTCGCGTCGCGCCTATTTGCTGGGAGCCTTCACTCAAAGACGGCACTTAAAAATAATCAATTAATTCGGTCATTTACAAGCTATTTGAATAATTGAAATATAATTTTAGCGAAATGTCAAAACATCGATTTTTCTGTGCAATATCTATATAATACTAATAATAATAATAAATAATAATAATACTCTAAATAAATGATAGTAAAAACCGCATCAAAATCCATTGTGTGGTTAAAAAAGATCTAAAGGCGATAACCGGCAGCATTCGCCTGTAATGTAACAGTTCAGATTCGAGCATTACATCAGAGAGTGAGCAGAACCGAGCATTACAGCGCGCAACCTGTAATGATATATTTGCCACATTACATTCACTGGGACCCTTAGCCTGTAATGTAACAGTAGTGAGTGGGAGTACCCGTGATATAATTTGTAACATGAAGACGACTCATATGGAATCTTGGATTGTTACATTACAGGCTAATGCTCGTCAGTCAGTGAGGCAGTATTGTAACGTAATGCTCAACATTGAATCTTGGATTGTTACATTACAGGCTAATGTTCGTCAGTCAGTGAGGCAGTATTGTAACGTAATGCTCAACATTGAATCTTGGATTGTTACATTACAGGCTAATGTTCGTCAGTCAGTGAGGCAGTATTGTAACGTAATGCTCAACATTGAATCTTGGATTGTTACATTACAGGCGAATGCTCGTCAGTCAGTGAGGCAGTATTGTAACGTAATGCTCACAATCGCCTCTGGTTTGTTACATTACAGGCGAATGGTCCAGTGAGGGAGCGAATGCCTTAGAAGCCAATTCATTATTAATATTCTAGTTCACTATTTAGCCACATTTGTCGAGTATGAAAAAAAATGGAGATGAAGATATTTTTTTCTGAAAAGCATCAGTATTAATTAAAAAAACACAAGTGTAAGTCCATATAATCATACGGGGATATTGAAAAAAAAAGACAAAATGAAAAAAACATATATTAAGTATCCCCCTTTTAAATAATCATACGGGGATATTGAAAAAAAAAGACAAAACGAAAAAAACATATATTAAGTATCCCCCTTTTAAAGTTAATTTTCGATAATTTGTCATGAATATTCAGATAAATACGGGCGGGCACATGCCCATGGGCGATATTGTATGTTATATTATAGTTAGGACTAGACTAAGTATGTACAGATTGTTTACGTCATATACTTAGATCATATCCACATGTTTACATCAAGATTTATAAAGTTTTCAGTTAATCTAATATGAAACTTACACCTTCTCTTGTAGTTTGCCAAGAGAATTGTATTACCTACCTAACTTTTGAGCGTAGGCAAAAGGTTAATCCCTTCCAAGATTTATAGTAAAATAATAATTAATTCTTGTATTAACCCTTGTTAATACGTTTCTCTTAGTTACATAGTTTTAATTACTTTATGAGAAGATTATTGTATGAATCTAGGTACTAGTTGATGACTAGGTACCAATTCTGTGAATAGATATCCATTGGCTGTTTGCTTTTATCGTAATTGTGTAAATACATATTTGTTCAATAGGCTCGCCCCCTATTACAAGGACTTAAACCAGGGATCTTACGAAGCTTCGGTTCCGATTCCGAAAGATCGGAACTTCCGATTAATATTACACCTCAAATTCCGACTTTGGTTCCGATAATTTTGAATCGGAGTTATACCGAAGTTCGAAACGCAGCGATGTATGTTCTTTAACCAGTCTCTTTAATCAGTCAAATATTAGCGATATCATCCACAAACAAAACAATATACGAGTACTTAGACTTCGAGCACGAGCGTGTTTATAATAAACAAACATTACCTTTGCGACGCGACGAGTTAAATCTTGTTTAAGATCTAGAAGTTTATTGTTTTGTTTGTGGATGATTTGCTAATATTTGACTGATTAAAGAGACTGATTAAAGAGTATGATTAAAGAGACTGATTAAAGAGACTGATTAAAGAGACTAATTAATCAGACTGAATTATATTTCTATTGTTTCATTAAAAAGCCTTCCATTAGCAAATCTTTCTTTTACTTACGCTTCCGAGTCCGGTTTCGATTCCGGTTCTTGCAAAACTACTTCCGTAGCATAAGTGACTTAAACTATTATATTTGTTATGTTTGTTACGGTCGCGAATCGTATTTTGATCAACATACAACCTGATGCTGAACTGCAATCGGAGGCTTCAGGATACCCTGTCACTTTCGCCTTAAGTGAGACGTTAACACTTCGAATCCCATTCGTTGAAGTATTGACATAACCCACTCGGAGTCCTGTCCTATCCCACACAAGTTGACACAAGCTATTGAAGGGGTTAGCCCAGGTTCTTACGGGCGGTTTTGTATCGCGCACTGAATTTTCAACTCTCGGTATTGAGCCGAGCATTGAGAATCCAACAGAGTGCATCCCAGCGCTTCCCGACTCTCGGCGCTAAGCAGTGCGTTGAAATGTTTTTGAATTTTCTCACTGGGTACAAGAGCCTTAACAAGAACACTAACAAACTGATGAAGATCCTGACAATCTATATCCGCGTTTCCCGACTAAGTTTAAACTATTAGTCTCCACAAAATACTCGATAACGGATCCTGGATTTAGGGTCGCTCATATCGAGCTCAATACCAAGATTGATGGGGATTTAGTCCTCGCCACGGAAGGATACTTTTATTAATGATGTGCGGGCGACTGGAAGTCCACTTACTTTTCCCCTGAGGGTTTGGGGTGGGTAGTGCCTATCGGTAGTTTAAATGGGAAATAATTTATGATTTCTCCGTTATTGAACGTGACCATAATCCTGCAGCTTTGTGTAATAATGTGCCACGCACTCGTTGTCACAAGGAGCTTGTGGCTTAGTAGTAACAGCCACACGGTTCGATCCATCAGGTTAAGATACGCTTGCCGGGGTTAGTCCGAGGATGGGTGACCATCTTTACATACCGAGACTCCTCCGTGCCTCGCAAAGCATGTTAAGCCGTTGGTCCCGGCTGTCATTCGTGGATCTTTGACAATATTTACATCGTTAGAAGCCCGAAAGTCTTACCAAGGAGTATCGTATTACCCAGTTACTGGATTGTGGAAGTCAGATCGGCAGTCGCTCTGTGTAAAATACTGGTATTCAGCTGCATCCGATTAGACTGGAAGCTGACCCCAACATAGTTGGGAAAATGCTAGGCAGATTGATTGCACTCGTAGTCACAAGAGATTTTATTACGACTGAATATCGATTCATGCATTGCATTTATCCAGCTGACAAGAACAGAAGTTGTAAGACAGCGATTGTGTTTTTCAATTAGAGTACACAAATAAGGTAAGAGTTCACATAGAATAAGAATAATCACTCTTCGTAAAAGTACAAGCGAAACTCCTGCTCCGATCAAGTTCAAAATTGCGCTGTAACTTTGCAATTTGGGTTCGTTAAGAGCGCTTATTTAAAAAATTGGCAACGTCGCAAATAGCTGTCAAATATTTACCTGTTTTGATAAATTTGGCAATATTACTGTATGAAAATATGAAATGTGGCTAACTAACAAACTAAAATATTGATTATGAAATACAATCATTAATATCGTTACACCGAATATTTAGTTTTAGATGTAAACAAAGTACTTGGAAACTTTCCAAATGCCTTTTATGCACCTAAAACGGTTACGACATCAAATTCAGGGTTATAATTGTAATTAATTATTAATATGCTAGTTCGCTAGTTAGCCACATTTCATATTTCCATACAGTAATATTGCCAAATTAATCGAAACATTTGACATCTATTTGCGATATTGCCCACTTTCAGAATAAACACTCTTAATACGCATTCTTTAAGAATTATTGTTTCTTTTTCTGGTATTCGTTAACTCCCGTAACTTTTAATTAACTTATAGGTAACCTGATAGTTTAAAAGAGTTGGTATTAGGTCAATGTTGTGTAGGACAACTTATTACACATAAATGATAATTAATTATATGACATTTACATAAGTTGACTCTTAATTAAACAAGATAATTATAATATTTAATTGCTTTATTATAGAAATGAGCAGAAAATCCAATTTAATTAAGTTCGATTTGATGTGTTTTGAATACGTTTAGGTAACAAAATAAAACCACTAATTTATAAATATTATAATAATATTCATGTCATACATATACAGATGCCTATTTAATTACATTCGTGTTCCAATAATGATTGAATGATGCATTTCATTATTTTGGTTAACATATTAATTTTATAGTAACTAAACACAATTATTTACACGATTCTTGTGTTATTTAAAAAAAATATTCATAATTGAAGATCCTAAAATTTCAAAGATTTTTTTTATCCCCAATGAGCTCTTCCCTTTTTTAAAACTTTGTTTAAAATAAAATTAAAGTAATAAATTACTTTAATTTTATTTTAAACAAAGTAAGCAATGAAAATAAAATAAAAATATACAAGTTTATACTAAAATAAACAATATTATAAATATATATATTATATATTCTGTAAAAGTATATAAAAAAAGGGAAGAGCTCATTGGGGATAAAAAAAATCTTTCGCATCGCTGTCAAATTCTTTGGCCTAAAAATAGGCAAGTCCTTTATTCACGTGAAGACTCGCCTAACGCTTCGCCATGTCCCGAAATACTCGATGAGCACTCGGACCCCACGGCCCTAGTGTTTCAACCCAAACGGCACACACGTATACCAATAAGGTTGTTATATAAATTTAATTTTGTAGTTTCATAGACAAATGAGAAAATTTTTTTTATTTATTTTCAGGCGACTTGTTACGCGATATTCCGTATCAAGTCGCCAGTATGCTTTCACATATTTGTATACAGCAGCTTTTTTAAATAATAAAAACTCATAAAAGTATAATAAAATATGTTTAGTCTATGATTGCGATTTACGATCGTCTGTCGCGATTCCAAGTGGTTTACTGTGTGTCTTCGCTTGTAAAAGTCGCTGAAATGTATGTAGAAGTCTTTATGATGCTTTGTTTTACTTACTCAAGGTTGACAACTTCGTCTTTATATGAAACAAGTAAAACTAAACTATCTGATATGGTATCAAGATTTGATATTCTTCGTTGTCAATGTCGCTCATAAAACTCATGACAAAGCGTATAGAAGTTATATTTCACTCTAGAAGAGACTCAAGAAGAACAGTTGTAAGTTAACTCATAATGTGAAACCCATTTAAGTTAACAAACTTCTATCTTCATTTAATATTCCAACTGCCAACTGACCGAACACCGCTTCCTGAACACTGAACTTTATCTCTTCCATGTTCTTTACATCGGTGTGGAATTCAAAGACAAAAGAGGGTGGCCGTAATGAATGAAGTGCTACAGAAACGATCACTTCGGGAATTCCTACGGGGACAGCTGGGAAGAATAAACTGATGAAATGAGGCCCGGACAGCTTTACAGACCTATTTTACCAATTTATACCTTTATAAAGGTAACTTAATGCCGGAAAGACAGCAGGTTTTATTAGATTCCGAGATCTGAATTAATGATGCGCCACCTGGTGGAGATGTGCAATAGTTTTTGTCAGGGTATTATACAAGTTTTCGTTTTAATGTTTCAACTTCTGTAATAGAAAAAAGTTTTATAATAAAACCTGGTTCAGTGCTAGGTAGGAGTTTGTATTGTGGTCTCACAATACTGAGCTAACTGAGTCTTCACAAGTTAGTTGCGATGTGAAATTACCTATTACGAGATCGACAATTTTAGTTATAATATTATGAGAAGACTCTGAACTAACTTCAGTGTAAAATTGTTATGAAAACACCTAACTATCTATAAATAAAGTACCTAGATATCAGATACTTTGTCAATATTCCAGCTCATGTTGAGAGGATGAATGAAAGGCTACTAACAAAAGGTATTTTTTTTTTTTTTTATTTTTTTTTTTATTCATTCATTCAGTACTTACATCTATATACATAATAAGTTGGTGCTAACATAAACTCATTAGAGTTTTACCGTGCACCAAAATCATCGACCACATAATTTAGGCAACCAAAACAAGCTTAAGTTCATAATTACAAAATGATACAGTAACAAAAACAACAACGAGGGTAATAAGCGAAATATTTATCTATTACTTACGAGCGAACATCGATGACCAATCTGACCGTCTAAAACAAAAAGTGGCCGAGGAATGTGATTTAAATTGATACAGGTTGTTCCTAAAAGTATATTATTATTAGTAATAGTTAATTTTCCACTGGTATTGTTGGGTGTTATTTACAATTTAACTATATTAATTTATAACCATTTATTACATTTATTTTCATTCTCATATGATACATTAGTTATTTATATTTTGTAGGAAATGTTCCTTTAATTTGTACTTTATGTTTTTAGAAGTTATTTTGTCCCTCAATGATATAGGTAGTTGATTAATAAGGTAAGGTATTATATACTTTAACGACCTCTTGCCGTGTAAATTGTTGTACTTAGGAAGCAACAACTTAGCATTGATGACACTACGGGTATTAATTTCATTATTATTTATGATTTTTGTTTTCTTAAGATTTTCATTAAAAAATTCTTCTTTTAATAGTGTAAATTTTATTTTTTCATGTATTTGTATTATTTTACAGAATTCAAATAATTTACTGTAGTCATTTTTGTACTTCTTCTTAATGTTATGCGGGACAATTGCTTTTAATATACGTAGTTGAAGTGCGTAAATTTGATCTAGGTGAATCTTATATGTCCTACCATAGCTCGACAGGCCAAAGGCTTTGTAAAGCGTTAACAGTGTTTGATATGGAATTTTGCATCTTATAATAGAGAATGCAAACAAGGCAAGGCAGGTGGGGGTGGAAACACCAGGGGACGCCCTAGAAGCACATACAATGACGCCCATGGGTAATGTGATCACCTGTATTTTTCTGAATATTCATGAATTTTTTTCGAAAATTTAATTTAAAACCTTTAATATTTTTCGTGTTATTATTTTTTTAAATTTTTTGAATAGCGTGTTTTTTCCGATGTTATTGGCTCGATTTGGATTCTGTGTATTATTTCTAAAAGTTTATGAGTTATTTTATCGGATAAACTAACATGTTTTATTGAAATGTGTGACTATGAAAAAAAAACGGAGGAGAAGGCATTAAAAAAAACAGCATTTAATTTAAAAAACACAAGTTATAAAAAAAATATTTTTTATATTAAAAAAAAAAATCTATATACCTACAAGAAAAAAATTAAAAAATAATTTTGATAGCCCCTTTTAAAGTTAATTTTCAATAATTATTCATGAATATTCAGAAAAATACAGGCGGTCACATGCCCATGGGCGACATTGTATAGTGACCTCATAAGTGATGTTCTTCAGAAAGGTCAGGAGCGTAGTACTCGCTGAACTGAAGTGCGTGTATGACCAAATGTATGAACGTAAACGAAGTAAAAGAGGAGTACCTATGTAAGTATCGTAGCAAGCATTCTGTAGTTCCAACCTACCCCCATGGGAAGAACGAGGGACTTTATGTATATATGTATATACAGGTGTCAGGGACATCGACGCGAAGCTGTTTACCATGGATTCAGTACATGATTCTGAACCCCCCTGCGTTGAAATTTTTCGTCGGTCATTAAAAAAAAAAACAGCTGCTCCATACATTTTGACCGCTTAGGTATTGCATTTTTCTATGGAGCAGCTGTTTTTTTTTAAATAACCAACGAAAAATTTCAACGCAGGGGGGTTCGCGTCGATGTCCCTGCCACCCTGTATATCAGCAAATATACAGCAAAAGGTCCCTATTTATTTCTCTCGTAGATTTTACGAGATTTTGGAGTCAGATTGAATTTTAAGCACGAGCCGCGTATGGAGCGATAAAACTTGAAATATATTTCGAGTTTTTTTGAATATATAGAAATTGAAACCCTGCAAAAGCGATAAAAGCGGCAGAGGCAAATGAAAAGCATTCCATATTTGGTTATTTAATGCTTAGAGATATGAATATTTATACTACTGCGCCCCGCGGATTCACCCGCATAAGTCTCGACTCCGTAGGAATATCGAGATAAAAATTATCCAATCTCCTAATCTAGGTTATGGTCTACCCATGTGCTAAATTCCATCCAAATCTGTTCAACCGTTTATAAGTGAAAGCGTAACAAACAAACAAACTCACTTTCGCACTTATACCATTATATATTTATGTAAATATATATATATATATGTATATAATACATATATATAGTTAAGATTACCGTACAGACTTCGAGATATTAATAAAATACTAATTCAAATATTTATCGTTCAAGAATCATGAACTTCTGAACAAGAATATTAATATCAAAGTCCTAACTGAACAGAAATTATAAATCATCTTCAAAGGATAATAATATCATAATAACAGATCTAAAACTCCTTTACTAGTCTTAGAACTTCAAATATTGTATTCCCTACAAGATGTAATTGAAATAACAGAAAATCTCTTACAGGCGGGGTCACCGGAGTCAATCTGCCTAGCCTTTTTCCCAACTATGTTAGGGTCGGCTTCCAGTCTAACCGGATGCAGCTGATTATTGTATTTTACATGGAGCGACTGCCTATCTGACCTCCACAACCCAGTAACTGGGTAATACGATACCCCTTGGTCAGACTGGTTGTCAGACTTTCGGGCTTCTGACGACCCGTAACGACTGTCAAAGATCCACGAATGACAGCCGGGACCAACGGCTTTACATGCTTTCCGAGGCACGGAAGAGTCTCGGTATGTTAAGATGGTCACCCATCCACAGACCAACCCCGGCAAGCGTAGCTTAACCTGATGGATCGAACCGTGCAGCTGTTATTACTTAGCCACGAGCTCCTCGAGCGGGGTCATCGGAGTATTCACCTGTAATGCAACAATACAAAATTCGATTTTGAGCATTACGTTACAATACTGCCTCACTGACAAGCATTCGCCTGTAATGTAACAATCCAAAATTCGATAAGGTTCGCATTCATGTTAGAAACTGTATCACGGGTACTCCCACTCACTACTGTTACATTACGAGCGAATGGTCCCAGTGAATATAACGTTACAAATTGTATCATTACAGGTTGGGCACTGTAATGTTCGGTTCTCCTCACTCACTACTTAGTGCTCGAATCTGGACTGTAACATTACAGGCAAATGTTACCGGGCGGGACAGCCTTAAGGGGTATACTCATCATTATGAAAAAAAAAATACTATGGGACCAACCCCGAAATCGTGAAAAAAATCAACGGTTCCGTACATTCATGTTCACATAGAAGAGAATACAATAAAGAATACTCTGTATTACGTAAACCTTACGAATCTATAAAATACCGAAACGCTTGAATAAATAAAAGCTTGTAAAAATAAAATGCTGTTCGTTGGTCAGCACATAACTCCAGAACGGCTTGACTGACTTGGCATTTTTTATGTCCGAATCAGGTTCTTGCGGAAAGAAAATTTGAAAACTTGCCGGGAACATTGGAAAATTCGGCGAAACTGAAAGCTAGTAGTGCATTTTCTATGGGAATTATGTATGAATTATTGAAGGACAGGACAAACGTCTGTCGGTTCAGATAGTTACACATAAAAAATAATTCGACTTGTAGGCTGATCGATGACGTGGTGAAGGTCGCAGAAATCCGCTGGATGAGGGAAGCATAGAACCATGTCCAGCAGTGGACGTCTTTCGGCGGAAATCATGATGATGAAATGTAGGGAACACAATTTTATCTCGACCCCTTGGTCAAGTTATTCATGATATTCAAATTCAAATTATTTTATTTCACATAAACCTACATGGGCACTTATGAAACGTCAGAAGCTTGGTGCACGGTTCCAATTGGTCGTTTCCTATGGAAAAGAGCAGGCAAGAAACTCCACGGTTACTCTTTTAAAAATATTTTTTTTTAATAATATTTTCAAATAACAGTATTAATAGGTATGGGAGGACAGTGTAGGTCTTTCAACAAGTACCAGGTACTTAACAAAAAGAAGATGGTCAATAAATCTACAGTTCACTAAGCCTACAGCGTTCTCACATTCACAAAATAGAAAAAATAAATCTAAGGACTTTTAAGAAATATGAATAAATTAATAAATAAAAATAAAAACCTATTTTAAACGAAATGACATGATTGCTATTACAACTGCAACAAATCTGGATAGTTATCATGGACACAAAAGCCACTAATAAAGTGTTGAAATTAAATGTCAAATATTAGGATGATTATGTCAAGAAAGTAAAAAAAAAATATATATTATAATAATAAACATGGTAATTTGGGAGCAGTTAATAGACTCTTACATAATATGCCGCTAATGATGTACCAGGGAAGCCACATGTGCAGAAGGAATTATTGCCAAACTTCCTTGTCTTCAACGTAGTCTTTAATTTTATAAAATGCTTTCTTGATAAGGACACGTTTGATGTGGGTTTTGAACTTTCCATCGCTAAGTTCTGTATTATGAGCGTGGTTTTCCTTTTTTTCAGTTACAACTTGTATATTGCTTTAGTATTTATGATGTGTACCTAAAGGCGGCTTAGCTACTAAATATACAGGGTGACAAATAGGTGTATTCCTTTTAAGAGACAACAGTACTTCGTGCCAAGATGCGAAAAGAAGTCGTTTTCTGAATGTTAATGCCCTGAACACATGAGTACAAATATATCTCACACAGTTTACAGAGAATACCTAATTTCTGTGAACTTCGCGAAAGAATATTTCGTTCCGGAATATTTGTGTCAGAAGTTTCTCGAATGGCGTACTTGTTTTGTTATGTATATTGGCGTTTTGCCGTTGAGACCCTTGCTGTTGTTTTTTGGTTAGGAATATTCTTGTCTCTTAGCTTTTGTGGGTTTTGGAAGATTTGTCTGAAATAATATACCAACATGTGTACCTACCTCTCTTCTTTAGGAGTTTAATTTGAAATCACTATTACAACTTTGAAATTATTAGTCGGTAACTTTTCACAAAATATTAAATCAGGGAGGGAAATTAATTGTAAAGCAAATAAACTATCAACCTAAATTGTCCGTATATTCAAATCACAACTGTCGTTCTTTGACAGTTGTATGAAATGGCTAATTGACGTAGTGTGTCAATTTGCTTAGCAATAAAAATTTCTGACTGTAGGCACTGTACGCATCGTAATAACCGACGAAAAATTTCAACGTTGGGGGATCCAGAGTTCGAAGAGTTCGAGAGTACTGAATCAGTGGTAACAGGTTGCATATCGATGTCCCTGTCACCCTGTATATGTGTATTTTTGTCAGAGTCGAGAAATGGCAGATGGGGCCGAAAGGTCCTGGAGTGGCGATCGCATACCGGAAGACGTAGCGTTGGGAGGCCTCCCACAAGGTGGACCGATGACCTTATGAAGGCCGCAGGAATCCACTGAATGCGGAAAGCACAGAATTGGTCGAAGTGGTGATGCTTGGGGGAAGCCTATGGCCAGCAGTGGACGACTTTCGGCTGAAATGATGATGATTGTGAGAGTCGACTACTCATATTACCTAATATTGTTTTTATTGTGTGTTGTCGAACGGCATTCAAGCGGCCTGCCCAGCTGATGGTTAGTGCTCTTCAACAGATGTGAACATCGTGAATACCAGAGACACCGTAGATGGTCCGTATTAATCCCAGGGACAAAACTTAAATGTGTCGTATCTCCAAACCGGAAACTGGAACACTTTCAAATAATTATGCACTACAAATAATGGACAATAAATATCTTCCATTTAGGCCATTTCTATCCATTGTTAAATAAACTTCTTTTTTACATCTTTTGCTCCGTTAGAATCGGAGAATTTCTATTGACTGAATAATTTGAAAAGTGATAACTTATGTTTTTATTTTATGTGGAGCCACTGGATCTCTCTATAATTATTTTATGGTAGGGAGGAATCCGAACAAGTAGTACGAGCTGACTTTGGCAAGGAGTAATTACCATTTTGGGTCATCATCGACTTAGTCTTTCTCAACTACCTTGGGGTCGGCTTCCAGTCTAACCGGATGCAACTGAATACCAGTATTTTATATGGTGCGACTGCCTATCCGACTTCCACAACCCAGTTACTGGGTAATACGATACGCCTAGGTAAGACTGGTTGTCAGACATTCGGGCTTCTGACGACCCGTAACGACTGTCCCGTGTGTGTCTGAAAGATCCCAGAATGAATAACAGCCGGAACCAACGGCTTAACGTGCTGTCCGAGGCACGAGGGGTCTTAGTATGTAAAGATGATCACCCATCCACGGACCACCCTTGGCAAGCCTAGCTTAACCTGATCGATCAACCCGTGCGGCTGTTATTACTTTATCACAAGCCCCCAATCAATATCCAAACCCAGCCTAATCATAATTTTTGGGTGACCACTGTAAATGAAGCGCTGTGTTGTGAGTTCCCCATAGCACAGCATTATGCTGAGTGGAAGCCTTCTTGTCAGTCACGACGTGCAGCTGCCGACTGTTTCTGTTCAGTGCTCTTAATAAGGTACTTACAGATTCATTTTGTTTTTTTTTTTTGTTTTTGTGTTTCCGTACCTCAAGAGGAAAAAAAAGGATCACTTCGTTTTCCGTCTGTCTGTCTGACAGTCTGTCAAGACCCTTTTCCTCAGGAATGCGTGGAGGTATCATGTTGAAATTACTATCAAATAAGTATGTCACACGAAGCTTTTGGCTACTTTTGTTTGTGTGTATTTTATGTGTTTTTGTCTTTATATGTGCGTTTTGTGTGTGCAGAATAAACAATTTTTCTTTCTTTCTTTTCTTTCTTTCATGTCTACTGTCCGAGCTCTCAAAAAATTTAGCTTTCAGTGAAATATATGAAAATAAATCAAAACCTACAGGGTACTTCCCGTTGACCTAGAGTCACGAATTTGGCAATAAGCAAGGTCTCATAGCACAAGTAAAGGAAAAAGTCCGAAAATCGTTATTTTATAGTTTTATCACAAATAAAAAATATGTGATGTATGTTTGTGTATGGATAAAACGTTTTTCAACTACAATTCTATTTATTATAACTTTGTTTTTGGGATACATTCATCCCAACTACGGAACCCTTCATTACCGGTGGTCCGACACGCACTTTCTCGGTTTTTTCTTTATTATTCGACTTATCTTTTTGTAAGCACTTGGTTCTGTGACAAATAAAACAATTTTCTTTCTTTCTCCCAATCTGGCCCAAGAATTTCAAAGAAAATTTCCCGACTTGAACTCACAAAATATGTAGTAAAAATGAAACTGCAACTCTGTAATACGTCATAAATTTTTACAGTACGCAGTAACCATTACAAATGTGGCAGTTTCCTACATTTAGGATATTAAAAATGGCGAGCAAGCAAAACAGATACTTTTTTAAAACATTACATCTATGTCGCAGTCAGAATTTTAATTCGGTCGCAGCATAAACGGCTAGGCGTTTTACATAACTGCGGCATTTGGTAGTAAAAAGGCAAAACGACGTGATTGCGCATTGTAATCGTGTAATTCTGAACTAAGTTAGTTGCTTGTACTTGAACTTGGTTTATGTGGGCCCTAATAACGTCACGTTTTGTTAGTGACTTCGGAACTTTCTTTAAAGGATTTGGAAAAGACGATTAGGGTTGAACACAGCTTAGATGTAGCATACATTTGAAAATATTCATTTCTATTTTACGAATGTATTTGGTTAAATGACTTTACAAGTTATTGCGTTTTCGTAAAGATCATTTTCACCTAAAGCAGTAAAAAAGATTGGTGATTTTGAAGGCGCACTCAGTTCGGATGGTGATCGGTTTTACGAATTTTGCCGATGCTACATCTAACTTCTGTCGTATTGTAAGAGGAAAACATGGTATGCTCAACCAGCTGCAAGTAGGACGAAGGTTGTTTTTTAGTTCCACTTATACCTAAATAGTCTTGGCAAAACCCGGATTTTGGCAAGTAAGGTCGGTAGAGTTGCCCCAAAAAGATGTATCGTCAACTCAGCCTATCGCAGTTCACTACTGGAGAGACCTATTCTCTCCTAGGCTGCGCCACAATACCCTGTCCTCCGCCTTCCGCATCCAGTTTGTCCCAGCCAACTTATTTAGGTCGGCGGTCCATCTAGCTGGGGGGACGTCCCACACTTCACGTCTTCACTCTAGGATTCGTCTGCTCCACCGGCCATCGGTTCTTCGACAAACTTGCCAGCCCACTGTCACTTCAGCTTGCTTACTCTGCCGGCTATGTCGGTAACAAAAGATGTATACATCGACAAGAATTCATTTGATTGTCTTCCATCGTGTTTCATATTATTGTATCAATGTTAGAGCAAAGATTTCAAAAGTAGATTTGCCCTGCCGCGTTATAAGATGGTCGCGTTTCTGTTTCGTTTTGACACCTCTGACACACAATATCGCAGACATTTGACTTGATTGTCATGGAAACGCCATTATTATTGTGCGAAGTCACTCTTCTCAGTATGGACACTTTTTCGCGCGACGTAGTACGGTGAGGGCACATCTACGATTTAAATCTTTGTGTTAGAGCCTACGAGTAAAATTATCACATAATCTGCTCACTGCCATATCTTCAAAACATATTTTGTGTCCTGACTTAAAAAAGGACAGAGTTTGAAAACTGACGAAGATTGTACATGTAACCATATTTTTTTTGTCCAAGCTTTCGCAAAACCAGATTTACAAAATTTTACGCGACCAGGAAATCGATAAATAGAACTACTGCTAATTAGCGACACCACACGTTCAAACAATTAGGCGATAATGCACTTCTGCCGAACATTATGGCCTTTCAATGACCGCCAAAATGCCGATTAAGGAGAAAATTTGCATAAATGCCTCCATTTGTATATGGATTGGCTACAATAGGAAGATCTTGCTGTCCTGCACTTGATTATTGAATTTAGGTCGATTTAGGTAAACCTAGATGTTTTGAATTATACTCGTATGTATTCTAATTTTCTATATAAATGAAAATGAAATACTGTTTGTAAATAAAAATAGTTCGATTGTCCAAATGAGGATTAAAACTTTTACCGAAAATATTCAAATTCGGGATAAAATGAACGTCCTTTTTTCTATGGGATGTTTGTAATAAATATTGAAAAGAGTTTTAAAAGAGCTTAGTTAGTGGGAAATAAAAATAATTAATAAACTACAGCTACTACAAACCTTAATTATTCATTCGGTCCAAAAAAATATCCTTGGAAGCCTAATTAGAAAAAAATCGTTTCAAAGCACGTAAACCATTTTAACTTTTTAATTATTCAGGACCATCGAAGCCAGTTCTGGCGAAAAGTGATAGAAAAACACTTTTTATTTTTAAATAAGCAGTAGGGGATTTATATCTTACCAAGCCGTGAGCCCTGTGGGGTTTTCCCATCGGAAAAAGTGACTAACTCCCATACAAACTTTCATCCCCTATTTAACCCCTTTTTTAGGGTTCCATAGTAAACAAGGAACCCTTATAGTTTCGCCATGTCCATCTGTCTGTCTGCCCGCGCGTTAGTTCAGAGACGGTGACTACTAGAAAGCTATAATTTGGCATGGGTTTACATATTAATCACGCCGACAAAGTGGTAATATAAATTTGTTTTTTACGGTACACGTAAAGTGGGGATGTTTTTTTTTCTCGTCTATCCCATTAAAATCGAAATATTAAGCTTTAAAGTGCAAATTTTTGTTAGAGTCAAGTGTCCCCAGCTAAATGGTTGGTTTTGGATATGTGAAAAAATTCACGGCAGTAGTATACGTATATTAAGAAATTAAAAGGACACCTATCACAGCTAAGTAGGGTTTACAAGTTAACAAGTAATAATCGACCACTTAAATTTGCGGTTGCAAAAACATGTTCTCCCATAAGGCATGTATGGGAGAACATGTTTTTTAACTACAAAGCTAATTTTGTTCTTGCGATAAATTCATCCCAACTACGGAACCCTTCGATGTGCGTGGTCCGACACGCACTTGGCCAGTTGTTATTTATTTACTAGCTTTCCGGCTTCGCCCGCATTGATGTCAGAATATCCCACGGAACGTAATACTGGGATCAAAAGTAGTAAATCCTATGTGTTAATTCAGGTTAGAAACTTATGAAAGTAAGTGGTCTACTACAAATTATTCAGTTGCACTGAAGCCCTTTATGAAGGATTTCGTTCAGGATGGAATTATTTGTGAGTTGTTTGAACGGATACAGGCATTCAGGGCATTTCAGGTTGAAAAGCGATAATATTTAAAAGATTTCACAAAGAATTCAGGTTATATAATGTTAGGGATGCTTCAGACAAGTTCAGGTCGGCAGTATTTGTTGAACAACAAAACTGACCTGAAGCAATTATCTACTTTCATTCTGCTTTCATTCGGCTCTGGCCGATCGGAAAACTTCGTTCGGCATCTACTTTAAGCGAGCTTATTTATGTTCGGGTCGGCCCGGCACAATTCGACCTATGTTGAACGGCTTTTTCCCAAATAGATATTCGATTATGCCGCCCGGTAATAAGTGAGTAGAAGGTACCCCTAAAGAAACTGAGCGTAATTTGCTTTTCAGGACTAAGCTACGGTGTTCTACGAAAGTGGTGACCGCCACGTAACGGCCGCAGTGACGGCTGTCATGAAAATTATGGCAGCGGGGTGTGACTTTTACGGTTTAAAAAAAACGCTGTCTAGGGAAACACACCAACTTACTTTCATAAAGTTTCAGTGACGTCATTAAACGGTAAATTGCGGACGGTTTGTGGCGGCAACCTCAGTCTTAGGAAAACCACATCCACGTCACGAGTCGTTGTCCGTCAAAATAGGTAACTTGAGGAGGTTGTTTTCAAAACTTGATTGTTCCACTTAATATTTTTTCAGAATTTGAGGAAATTGTTTTTTAGGATTCATACTACATTAAACTACTTTTGATTAATTGCATTTTATTTTATAAACAAAAAAAGTTGTTCTGTCGAAAGTGGAATAGTCAAGTTTTGAAAACAACCTCCTCACTTAGAATTGAACAAGCGCTCAAATGGTCAGACAGTCTTTGAAAACGTTTGTTGAATGTTTTCCCTTACGCACTCCAATAGACGGAGTATCATTTTCATCACCATTTCAGCCGAAAGACGTCCACTGCTCGCCATATGCACTACAACCATCAGCTGGGCAGGCAGCTTGAATGCCATCCAGCAACAAAAAATAAAACAGTGTTAGGTAATATGAGTAGTCGACTCTCACAATCATCATCATTTCAGCCGAAAGACGTCCACTGCTGGCCATAGATTCCCCCAAGCATCACCATTTCGACGAGTTCTGTGCTTCTCGCATCCGCCGGATTCCTGCGGCCTTCACAAGGTCATCGGTCCAACTTGTGGGAGGCCTTCCAACGCTACATTTTCCGGTACGCGGTTGCCACACCACAACCTTTGAGCCCCATCGGCCACCGGCTCTGCGAACAATGTGCCCTGCCCACTGCCACTTAAGTTTGGCAATTCTTCGGGCTATATCGGTTCATTTACACTAAAGACATTTTTACAGGATATTATGGCATTTCAACGAAAATAGCCCATGTTTTATTGCACAGTAATGTATTATGGTTGATGGTGCAATATATTCGAGCAATTCCGATAACAAGCCTCAATTGGTATAATAGCTTTATCTCATTTTCTGTGTGAAGGCAATTTGCGGTCAGGCCCTTAGCTTCGAGGAATAACAATCTAAAATTATTTATCCACGGAATTCTATTAAGGAAAATGGTGTAATTGTGTATCTCATTTCTTTGTTAGTATCGTGAGTTTAATTATCGTCTACTTTTACGATATTCCAAGAAGACATTGTGTTGTCTACCTGAAATGATTCGCCTTTGCGTATCGCTGACATTGGCCATTTAAATAAAACTGTGTGAGTCCAGAACTTAGTTACAGTAGGTACAATACGCCGATGAATCATGGCCGATCTGAACATAGGCACTCCGAACTTTCGCGCATGTTCAAACACTCAAACTCGCCTCATGTCACCATTTGGTTCTTAAAAATTGTCATTGCGCGGCCTTCTGCGCAAAGTTCGTACCGGTCATGATTCATTGGCGGTATTGTACTTCTTTGTCAGTGGCATCCATACGATCTTCCAACGTGCAGGTAGTAGGACTCGCAGGACATGATATTTACGCTCATTTTCAGTGACATCCAAATTAATGCCGAAATATAAGAGCGCTGTTAGATCTTCAGCTCTCGGGCATAAGTGTGACATAGTTTGTGGAACCACACCTCCTATAAATATTTATGTAGGTTTTAGTTTAGTCTTATAGCTCCCTATAGCAAGTCCATACACCTGCACATCTGAGGACCTAAAAGCGCCACTGATGGCCGCGTTTGGCGTGGCCGTGTTAGATAAGTTGGGCCCAGTAGGTAAGTAGGGCCCAACTCATCTAACATATATTTTTACATTTGCCATCGACTCGAATATAAAAAAGATTTGAGCCTAACTGTACATATGTCGTAGGATGATTTGAGAATTTTCGCGAAAACTCTAGGGATATTGCGAAAACACAGATAATTATGAAAACATTTCTGCGAGCAACTTGGAAGTAGCGCTCGCCGGTCGCTGCCGCGGCACCGCTCGCGCGTGGTTGGTCACGGTTCAAACCTAACATAACCTACTTCAACCCAGTTGGTCGCAGAAATGTTTTCACCATTTTCTAATTATTCGTGTTTTCGCAATATCCGTAGAGTTTCCGCGAAATTCGAATCATCAAATCATCCTACGACACATACTAATACAAATTGTATAAATGTCATCTTGTCACTCCAAAAATCTCATACGCATTAAGTATCCGTCATAAAAAGATATTTATTTGTTTCCTATTTCCTGTATTGTTTATCCTGTTGGTGTCCAATATACTCGTAGAATAACTCTGTCTATATTTCTGTCAATCAATTTCATTACATATTTGTGCCAAAACTAACTATTTGTGTCAAGAACTTGTGATTAGGTTACTGGCCACGTACCATTATCATTTGCAGGTGGTTTAGGAGCAGGAAAATAGCGAGTATAAGTACACGTACCTACTTTTTTATAAGACCCACGGCGACTTTTTATAGCGATACTATCGCGCGCTTTGTAAACGCGCTTCTGCATCGCTACTATCGCGCGTTAGTCGCGTTTGTAACGTGCGACAGAAACGATGCAAACGCGCGGCTGTATTGATACAAACGCGTAACCGTTTCTGACGACATCGGGGGAACGAAGGGTGGAGAACGGAGGGAGGGGTGCTGGGGAATGTGCCGTGTCAGTCAGTGCGACACTAAAGGTGCTTTCACATTTATGTGTCGATGCTGAATCGCCTTTGCATCGCGACTGAAGCGCGACAGCATCGCGATAGTAGCGATACAGAATCTGGGCGAAGGTACACAGCCAGCAACAGCATCGCATCGCGGCTGTATTGATACACATGCGCGACAGCATCGCTACAAAAAGTCGCCGTGGGCGAGGCCTCTAAGTGTAAAGAAACATTTTTTTTTACAATTTTAAATGCGTTACTTAATTTCCAATTCATTATTTTGAGTCCCATGTAATAGGGGGCGAGCCTATTGCCATCAACCGGGCTCAAATCCAGACTCCGGGCTGTTACCCGGTTGTTACCCACCACAAAATACAATCTAGAGGCAAGTGGCCGCTTTTCTTTAGATCGAATTTTGTTGCTTCGTGTCTCAATATAAAACTTCATAAAAGGTATTAGAAAATTCTAAACACTCTTACCGAGGGTCCTTACTAGCCGTTAATCATAATTCCTTCTCAGTCACGAGATAATATTTTTTAAAGGAGTGGCGCTAGTGTACTGTTGTACGTTCTCTGAATAGGATATTTAAGTTGACAGTAAGTTAATACTGCACGGCACATGTTTATTTATATATACTTTATTGTACACCAGATTATACATTACATAAAGAAAAAGTAATACACTACAAAACATACAATGGGCGGCCTTATCGCTTACTGCGATCTCTTCCAGGCAACCTTGGAATGGACAGTGATTTTCTGGATATATAATGAGGCTGTCTTTGGTGCAAATAAAAGGTATAAAAGTACAATAAACTGTAATAGACATGTTACACTTGTCTATCAAATATTGAGTGTATAGTAACCCCTCTGAACTTCTAAAAGCAGTTACACCTGAACTGCGCCATTTCAGTTACAAGATAGTTAATCTAGCGTCAGTAACCCGCAGTGAAAGCTTCAGCTCTCGACGCATACATCTCGTATAGCGTAGGGGTGTCGATTCTAGGAATATCATCATCTGCGTTTTCCCAACTATGTTGGGGTCGGCTTCTAGTACCGGACGCAGCTGAAGACCAGTATTTTACATGGAGTGACTGCCTATCTGACCTCCACAACCCAGTTACTGGGCAATACGGTACCCCTTGGTAAGACTGGTTGGCGGACTTTCGGGCTTCTGACGACCCGTAACGACCGACATTGCGTCGGGATGGCGTGGCGATTCTAAGAATACCTAGAAAAAAATATTCTAAGTATGTACTTATAATATTTTATTACAAGACTTACCATAATAACATAATATTGGTGGGTGGGCTATTTATAACTGGCGAAATGTGGGTGTATTATGATAGGAATATAGAGCTCTGACTACTTGTTTGGAGAATACAAACGGCTTAATATAATAAGATACAATTTTCTTTCTTTTTCTTGTGGTTAGTGACGAATCTGGTGTCAGAGTTTTTATGCCGTCCATAAGCCTTTGATTTGGCTTCACATGCCATCGAGAAATATCTCTCAGGCGTGCCGGTTTCCTCATGATGTTTTTCCTTCACCGTCTTTGAAATAAGTGATTATTTTACAATGCGCATATGAATCCCAATAGGCAATCACTGCTAATAGTTACAGTTGTTACGGTAGTTACTATCTTTACAAAAAATAAGAAGGGTAAAAAAAAAAACACTTTTCGTGTCTGTCTCTGTGACGTGTGTGTGCGTTGTTCTTCAAAACTATGATGCTGATTTTAATGCAGTTTTTAACATCATTTAGGCCCACTAGCGCGTTAATAGCTAACTCGGAGTTAACAGTAAACTCAGGGTTAATACAATAATTCTCTTTGGATTAATCCTGAGTTAGCTGTCAACTCCAAATTATTTAGCTAACCCATGAATGCGCAAGTGGGCCTTAGAGAATTTATTCCGCACGGTTTATGCGTATAATACATTAATATTAAATATTATAAAGAATAACATATTATTATAATAAGGCTTTCAGTCTGACCTGACTGAAAGCCGACCTGTACATAGTTGGGAATAGGCTAGGTAGAAGAAGAAAATTAAAAAACAAAAAACAAGTTTTTCAAAGTCACAAAAGCCGTGCGAATCATGGACTGGTCACTAATATTTTAATAATTTATACTAACTCTATTTCCACTCTAATGATTTTTGAAGGATATAGCTATCATTGCTTCATATCTTCGGAAAATGTGTCTGCTCAACAACGTAAATAACGCAATAAACGTTGTTGAGCTGTCAAAATCGAAGCCATTACTAGGTACTGTTAGTGTGTTACGCAATTATCACACATAACTACTACCATCAAAGTATTTGTAAGGCCATTTTACAACAGATATCTCTCTGTTTACCTATTCCAATTGCAGTTTATTGTCATTTCAATCAAATCAATCTGCCTAGCCTTTTCCCAACTATGTTGGGGCCGGCTTCCAGTCTAACTGGATATAGCTGAATACCTGTATTTTACATGGAGCGACTGCCTATCTGACCTCCACAAACCAGTTACTGGATAATACTATACCCCTTGGTAAGACTGATTGTCAGACTTTCGGGCTTTTGACGACCAGTAACAACTGTCAAAGATCCAAGAATAACAGGCGGGACCAACGGCTTAACATGCTTTCCGAGGCACGGAGGAGTCTCGGTATGTAAAGAACTATCCACGAACCAACCCCGGCAAGCTTAGCTTAACCTGATGGGTCAACGCGTGCGGCTGTAATTACTTAGCCATGAGCCATTTATGAATGAATAATATACTCGTAATTTACTAAAAGCATGCATTATTCAAGTTAATTAATAAATTTCTCAAAATAATAATGAAGTGTGTAAAATTTGCACGACGAAATACAGGACCTGATGGACGCTAGTGATGGCACCAAACATGTAGACGAATTCCGGGCAGAGTCCATTTAGATAGCCATCGACACGCTAAGACGAAGATGTAATTATCTTCAAGAATTTGTTTAACCTTATTTACGCAAATAAATGACTTTGATTTTTTAAGGATTCTAAAGTATGATAACCTTACATTTATCTCTTTTAGTTGAGAGATCCTCATTCCCAGTCCTCTGAGTTTTTTCGGAACTCGTTTGACAACCCTAGAAGTCCCTATATCGTAGTCTTCATACAAAATCTGCACCTTAGGGCCACAGCAGACCTGCTACTTTTAGCGTCAGCTTCGGCGATTTAGCAGCTTTTTAGAAGCTAAATGCAGCGACCATACATTCCACACAGCACACTTAGAAACGCCAAACGCGGGGATTGAGTCGGTTTTCGGAAGTTCGACACAGCGGCTCAACGTCACACTCCGAACACATTTGGATGCCAGTCGCATCGATTTGGCATCTGCGGAACACGACTGCACTAGATTTTGACGAAGCGACACCCGCACTCCCAAATCGGAGCAGTCGCTAAAACGCGCGATTGCGATACTGCGATGCAACGCAGAGAGTTGCCAAAACGTGACGCAGCATCGATATAGTCGCAAAATCACCTATCGCCGATGCTAAAAGTTGCTAGTCTGCTGTGGCCCTTAACTGCACTGATCGTACTTGAATGGTGTATTTTAGAATCTGAATGCGATAGAGTTACCGTCGCTTAGTTCCTATATCTAGATTCAAGCCGTTATTCTTAACCAATGGTAGGTGTCAGTAAAGGGTAAGTTTTGTCTTTTCACGGCTCCCATTAACTTGTTTTCATTTGTTAAAACAAAATCAATGACAATGTTGTTCTTCTTTTTCTTAGCTTATCGATTCGATATATATTCTGTTTGGCCCTGAGAAGGGCCGATTAGAACATAGATTTGCCATCGTCGTGAAAGGATTAGCTAATCGACCGAAGTCGACTGCCCAGTGTGCGCCGCACGGAACAGAAGTTCGGAGGGTAATACGTCGCTTGGCCTCCTCGAAATATTACCCTCCGACAAGATTCCATTCATGCACTGTTGTTGTTGTTGTATTGTATGCCAATGTTTCAGTTGTTTCGGTCATTAAAATTGTAACAGCTATCAAAAGAAAGCTGTTGCGATTGTGTCCCGCAATTAATAAGTCCTTGGGATAAACCAAGGACTAATTAATTGCGGGACACAATCGTAACACTAACGTACACTTACTACTTACGTACTTAACAAGAATTAGTTATACCATTACCCTGTAGATTTCAGTTAAGTACTCAAATGTTATTATTTTGTGATCTGTGAGCCTAGCACGAATGTGAAGAAAGTTTTGAGTATGAATGTCGATGGTTATAAGAGTAGGGGAACCCTAAAGAAACGATGGATGGACTGTGTGAAATATGATATGGCTGGACCGAGATACCGAGATGCCAGCTGTGCTGCTGGGGAGTTTGTTGCGGCACTTCTTCTTCCCAGCTTAAGCACTAGGAAGTGGTGAAGGGTGGGCGTTTTTGGGGGACTGTCTTGTGTAATTTTGACATTCGAAAAGTGCTGATTCTCAGCCTAGTTTGAATAAATGACTTTTGAATTTTGACGACTAATAGAAGAAGTATGGAAGAAAGGGACATGTTGCGCCGCACACAAATAAACCGGGATAAAGGCAGGAGAATAATAATGGAGTTACGTTTACTCCACGTTACGTTACGTTACGTTTACCTCGCTTGGAGTAAACGTAACGTAATTCGTTCGTAAAAGGAGGAGGTTATATGTTCGTCGCGTATGTGTTTTTTTTATCCCATATTTTTATTAACTTTGCTTGGATAGTTTTTGAGTAAGCATCAATAATACATTTTCCCACTTAGTTTAAGTGGATGTTATGATGATAACTTACTGTCACTGTTATTTACAAATCAGGTAGTGGTATTCGAATTTCTGTGCGGTAGGTACCACATCCAAAAAGTAAAAAATAAAAACTTTTTACAAAAAAAACAACGGACTTCCAAAAAAAATACAATACAAAGTGAAAAATAACTTTAATTTCGGAAGTCGGTGGCAGAAAACGGAAATTCAAAACCAAAGACACCGACTTCCGAAGTTAGTTATTTTTCACTTTTTAGTGTTTTTTTTTTGTAAAAAGTTTTTTTACTATTGAAGTTTAGTGTACAGTTTCAAGACTTTATTCAAATCTATGGGTGATACTAATTTTGCTTAGCTATTGCAAACACTAAAAATGCTATAAGATGGTTGTATTTGGATTGACTGCCACATTGGTCTAGTGGTCACAAGAGCTACTGCTGAATATGTGGTCCTGGGTTCGATTCCCAAGTCGGGCAAAGTGTTATTGGGTTTTTCTATCTGGAATTTCTCAGTAGCAGTCCGGAATCTGGAGTTTGTGCCCGGTCGATGGCAATAGGCTCGCCCCCTATTACATGGGACTTAAACATAACTGGCGAAATGTAGGTGTACTATAAGTACACCTTTGCCTGACCCTTCGGGGAAATATGGCGTGATATTAAGTGTATTTATACTTCATTTGAAATAAGATTAGACATTTAAATAAACCTTTTTTACAGTCCGTTCAACCGATTTTGACTTTTATTGCGTTGGTGGCATGACAAATGGCAGCTGCAGTAAACAGTTTGTTATTGTAACCACTTGTTCAAATTTTTAATCTTATTTCAAATGGAGTATAGGTAGAATAAAAAATTACAATAAAAAATCATTCGAATGTTTACGACGCGCGTTCGTGATAGAGGCTCTGTACTATTGGCAATAGTCGGTGCTTGTATATAAGATATAGGAACCGTGCTTCTACGAGGATTCATCTCATCCATATTCAAAGTTATGACTAGATGCAGCAGTAAGCTGAAGTTTGGTACCCCGATGCCATATTTCGCCGAATTTGAGCGCCGCCGAAATATACTCGTACTTGCTTTAAATAATAAATTCCTCAATTGAACTAAATCCGCCTTCGCAAGAACACTCGGATTTTATGTCTCGTTTTCAACATCCTACACAACCCGTCTTATCCTTCCTACCTGCGTGAGCGTTTTTCTCGCCCTAGCGACGCTCCGTGTAGATCCTCCTTAAATCTCATCCTCATAAGACAAGCTACTATTCTTATTCCTTCTCTGTGCACGCAGTAAGACTGTGGAACTCACTTCCGCCTAGCATTCGTGATTTAAAAACTGTTTCACAATTTAAATATCGAGTAAAAGAGCATTATCTTTCCTCTCTACTGTGAGTATTTATATACCTATAATATGTATGTTTATTTATTTAAGCTTTATTAACGACATCATCCGACGAGCTCTTGTCACCGCCGGCGTTCCAGCTATTTTAGAACCCAATGGCTTGGCACGCGACGATGGCAAGAGACCGGACGGTATGTCTTTATCTCCATGGAAGGTGGGTAGGCCTTTAGTGTGGGATGCAACCTGTGTCGACACTCTTGCGCCATCCCATCTTCCTGGCTCGGCGTGCTGTGCTGGTGCTGCTGCTGCGGCTGCAGAAAACCTCAAGCGGCGTAAGTATAATAACCTTACAGGTAATTATATTTTCGAGCCGTTTGGGGTCGAAACCCTCGGGCCGTGGGGTCCGAGTGCTCATGGCCTGTTTAATGAAATTTCAAAACGGCTATTTGACACTTCCCGTGACCCAAGAGCTGGTTTTTACTTTGGGCAGAGGCTAAGCATTGCCATACAACGTGGCAATGCGGCCAGTCTCTTGGGTACATTACCAGTCGACAGCGATGCGGATGAATTTTACGATGCTGTATTTTAGTTTTTGAATAGTTTTAGTTAAGTTAGAATATAATATATAATTTTGCTATTTTTATTTAGTCATAAGTTGTTATGGACCCACTTGTAAATATTACTCTAAATAAATGGTTCTACAGCTTTATGTATTTATTTAAGTTTATGTTAATTTATTACGTTATACGTGTAGGTATATTTGATATGTTTTAGTATAAGACTTCGCAAATTCATATTTTTCTCTTTTTGTTCTCACACACTATTGTCTACATTTCTTTCTCATTTCTCCTTTCGCAGGTCTGCTGGAAGAAATTTCTTAAGAAATAAGCAGTACCTTTGTACTCAAATTATAATTATGTCGTATCTGTATGTATTTTACTGTGTGTACATAAATAATAAAATAAATAAATAAATAATAAATAAATAAATGAGTATTTATGGTGGATCCTAGACTTACATGAATTAACCTATGTTCTTTCGAACAGATAGTAATATGTGCCTACATAACCTACATTTATATAAATTGTTGTCAGTGTAAATAATTTCTAACGGACTTTTTTTTTCGTTTTTCTGGACTTTTTAAATGGAATCAACGATGCAAGATGATGATATTATAGAGGTATAAGGAATAGGGTGTAAAGATCCTTTATAGAAAAGGGAGGATCCTCCGACCAGACGGGTGTCGTGTCTGGTGTGCTACTGACCGACGACGATTGATGTGGGGACTTTGTATAACGCATGATTTTTTTTACCGTCTCAAAAAAAATGGGGTATAATAGGTGAACGGAGTAGAAGCCTATGGCACAAATATTAGTAATTTTTTTTAAGCTATAGAATATATAGGAATTCAAATCATACGCACCCTATTATATGTGCGGAATTTATCAATGAATTCGTAGCTTTCCTTAGCGGCCGATAGGTAGTCGCCGCACTTGCCGTCGGCCTTTTTGATACCCTTTCGCAGGCGCACAAGCCGCTCGCGCATCCCCCGCCCGCCCGCGTGGTCAATGCTACTAAGCAAATATTTGCTTAGTAGCATGATGCCATACCCAGGAATAATCTGTTCAACTTACACAACACACCAAATTATTCTCGAGACGGTAAAAAAATTCAGCCGTTATCGCGTGACGTGTGTATACATACCCGTCACGCGGTAAACTGTGCTTGCGCGATGCAGTATTTGAGTGACGTCATGTCTTTGATGCGTAGTTCACATGTGGCGTTGTAGATGCCACCACAATATTATTTACAATTTTGTTGAAGTTATTAAAAATGTATTTATTTATTTCCAACTTACATCTACCTATCATTACAGGGTAAACTATTGCGAGAGTAACACAGGTTTATGTAATTTATCTAACTCTTATCCTAACGTATTATTAACTTATAATAAAATTATGTATTTTTGTATTTTTTTAATGTTGTAATTTTGTAAGTTTGTAATTCCGTAATTTCCAAAATTTAAGGGTTCCGTAGCCAAATGGCAAAAAACGGAACCATTATGGATTCGTCATGTCTGTCTGTCTGTCCGTCCGTATGTCACAGCCACTTTTTTCCGAAACTATAAGAACTATACTGTTGAAACTTGTAAGCAGATGTATTCTGTGAACCGCATTAAGATTTTTACACAAAAATAGAAAAAAAAACAATAAATTTTGGGGGTTCCCCATACTTAGAACTGAACCTCAATTTTTTTTTTTCATTAAACCCATACATGTGGGTTATCTATGGATAGGTCTTCAAAAATGATATTGAGGTTTCTAATATAATTTTTTTCTAAACTGAATAATTTGCGCGAGAGACACTTACAAAGTGGTAAAATGTCTGCCGCCCCCTGTAACTTCTAAAATAAGAGAATGATAAAACTAAAAAAAATATATGATATCATACATTACCATGTAAACCCACCGAAAATTGGTTTGAACGAGATCTAATAAGTAGTTTTTTTTTAATACTTCATAAATCGTAAACCGCCATTTACCTCGCATTCAATCAACACAAGAACTTGTATATTATGTTACTTGCTGCTACGGAACCCTTCATGGGCGAGTCCGACTCGCACTTGGCCGCTTTTTATTTTGTAGTTTCCAAATTTTTTATTTTGTAATTTTGCACGGTTTTTTCATAGACTAGCCAAAAACAACAGAACCCCACTAATAATATTACAATTCTTTTGTGTTCGTACCTTTTTTCTGTCTCAACTTATTATTTGAAACCCCAAAAACACTTCCTACCTTCATATAGAGCTGTTTGTGTCTATTCCGTTTATTGACACAGGCTAGATGGACCTAAACCGAGGCGCACTTCGCTTCAGACTAAGGACATGGTAAATCAAGTTTAGTGGCGGCTATTTGTGGTTTTGTAGGACGAATCTAGGTAAACCCCATTCGGCCTAGTATTTGTGTAGCTATCATAAGGATATACATACCAATAACGGTTGTAGGTTTGTAACCTAATGACACTCCTTGGTTGTGGTAAATTACGTGTATCCCGTTCGTCCCACTGCCGTCGTCCCTCACGGGTGGGTCGAACGGGAATTTAAGGTGCGGTGTTACCTCAATATTCACAAAAAACTGTTCTCGGATAGTCGAGTATGACGTAACGCAATGAAAATATACGACGCAAAAAATACAGTGGACAGAGAAGGGTTTAAAGAAATTTTTTATCGGAATAGAATAGTCGAAAATAGTTTGATATTGCCAATAAAAATACTTCACAAAAATAAACTTTGGTGCCGAACATGTCTGTATTTTCAGTGATAACAACATTTTTTTTTTAAGAATTCACTTTAATAAACATTATTTTATAACTTTAACCAGACAATTATTTAATTTAATGTGTATATTCTGAATAATCTATACATATAAAACCCGTAAAATAAATGCCCATTCGCAGCTTACTCACATCGTCAACCCAAATATTTATACAATTTTCAACCTTATTTAATGCTCTGTAATTGTGAAAATAGATATTGCGGTCATATTTTAGTCATCGGGCTACCGTATAGCGCGCAGACGCGGTTGTGTGACTGCAGCTGTAGCGTTTAAAATCGTAGTCAGTCCGCGCCTTAATCAATAATATTAAATTTATTTCCGTTCGACCCACTGATTTTGTTATTGGGACGAACGGGAATAATTTAGTCATTTTATTTTTAATTCCCGTTGGTCCCACTCTTTTATTTTAGTAAATTTGGTCCATGTTTAAAAAAACATTTACTTATCCTAACTAATCTATTCTTTCGAAGATTTAAATTATTAGATTTTTTAAATGTTATTGTTTCCTTTTGCTTTTTATTGTCAAAAGTTTTGGTTTGTGTTTCCAATTTTTGTTATATTTTTTTATTCTTTTCCCACTAAAATCCTTATACATATTACACTGAGCTTTTAGTTTTATTTCATTCCACCAACCACTAATAGGTACTACATACAGTCCATTTTCATCGCCTTCAGAGAGCTACATAAATATATACCTACTAGGGAAGATTAGAGTCTACATATAGCTATGATCTGTTCAAAAAGTATCTGATGAAAATCTTATCCGTTGAAAGGTAGTGGATTATATTGAAACCATCTTTAGATTTAATTTTATTTTATAACATTATTATTTGGTGCCATGATGGCCCAGTGGTTAAGACCTCGCCTCTCATGCACGAGGTTGTGGGTTCAAATCCGGGCAAGTATCAATGTGACTTTTGTAATTCATATGTACTTTCTGAGTTTATCTTGGACATTACTGACATCGGTGAAGGAAACCTGGACTATAGTTAATATAATTCTGAAATCACCAACCCGTCTTGAGCAAACGTGGTGATCAATGCTCGTGCCTTCTCTGTGTGAGAAGAGGCCTTTGCCCTGCAGTGGGGCAGTAACAGGCTGATATAATTATAACTATGGAATCCTCACTGTACAATTATTTGTCTTCCCGAATAAATAAAATAAAAGAATCAGAAAACGTAGCTGTGGATGCCAATTTGTAGGGTTTGTTTACATTTCTATTACATACTTTTAGAACAGACATTAACTACATTCTTCCCACAAAACCTCAAGCCGCTACAGTTACATAACTTCACAAGTTATTGCGTTTGCGTAGAGATAATTTTCATCTAAAGCAGTAATATATATTGGTGATTTTGAAGGCGCACTCAGTTCGGATGGTGATCGGTTTTACGAATTTTGCCGATGCCACATCTAAGTTGTGTCGTACTGAACTAAACTTTATAACCGTTCAACTATCGATGCAATTTGAGGTAGTGTAGACTCTAGAAGATTGATCATCAGATAACCTTACGTAGTGTGGCGATTTGAAACATTTGAATCAACTATTTCTGAAATTCATACGAATTATTACACACTTAATCAAATTATTTTCTTCATTCATATCTGTAATTTGCATGGTGTACAACTGTGATCTCGCATTGTATAGGATTTCCATACAATGCGAGGTCAGCTTATACTGGTAATGTATAGCTTGATGTGTAGCTGTGTGTACATCATATAGAGTAATCATCTGCCTAGCTTTTTCCCAACTTTGTTGGGGTCAGTTTCCAGTCCAACCGGATCCACCTGATTACCAGTATTTTACATAGAGCGACTGCCTATCTGACCTCCACAACCCAGTTACTGGGTATCACGATACCCCTTGGTAAGACTGGTTGTCAGACTTTCGGGCTTCTGACGACCCGTAACAAAGATCTCAAATGACACCCGGGATCGACGGCTTAACGTGCTTTTCAAGGCATGGAGGGGTCTAAGTATGTAAAGATGGTCACCCATCCACGGACCAACAGCGGCAAGCGTAGCTTAACTTGATGGATTAACCCGTGCGGCTGTTATTACGTAGCCACAAGCCCCCTAATAATAAATAGTATCGAGAGATTATAGTCTTTTTCGGGTGACCACTGAAAATCAGCGCTTTGCTGTGGGTCCCCATAACAATAGGTAAATTTTCGTCTTTTTCTTAAATATCTTTAAAAGTATTTATTTCAAAATTATTATGAAAGAAAATATTTCAGATCCTCAAAACAAGCCCTTTCATATTTTGATATGTCACACGGTACAGTTAGCAAAACTTTAATTTAAAAATTTTCAATTTGACTCCGAAAAGGGGTCACTTTTCTATATTCAAAATTCATTTATTTTCTTTATACATCCGTGTTTGGGCCACAGAAATTGATATATGTACCAAATTTCAATTTAATCGATCCATTAGGTTCGGAGAAAATTGGACATTGTGACATTGTGCTGAGTGGAAGCCTTCTGGTCACAGTCATGTCGTGCTACAGCTACCAATATATATCTGTTTTGAGCTCGTTATTATATTTAAATCTATTGGGTTTTTTGTTATTGTTCTACTCGAGTTTATTATCTTTTTTTTATGCACGTGTGACAAGTAAACGTATTTTTCTTTCTTTCTTTAGTATTCTGTTCATCTTTATTGTCGTCTAAAATTAACTTCCAAGCTATTCTAGTTTGGTACCCTCCTTGACTTAATTAAGAAGCTTACAACTACAAAAAGCAATATCTAAACTTATTTTCTGTACTAACTACAGAAATTCCCACTGGCCCATATTAGAAGTCAAGCTAAGCAATTTTCCAGACATGTCTCGACATTCGAAATTGGGGTTACAAATTCGCAATCCACGAATAAAAATGTACAAAATGACTGACAAATAATATGTGATGACCACATCGGGCGATTAATGGGCCCCCAATCGCAAACAAAACGTATTTTTCCTCAAGATTTCGGAGGCCCCGCGGCTCCCACGGCCCCTGAGACGCCCGACTATGTTCGGTCTTATTCCTACAGATTGCCTATTTGTTATTTTATGTCACTCAAAATGTAATATCATTTTCTATGTGATTTTTTCGACTTTTGGCGGAAAAAATGTGATTTGCGGTGATCGAAATATGAAGGGTAATCAGAACGAGATTGGGGTAGGTGGGTAGTTATTTATTAGGGTTCCGTACCTCAAAAGAAAAAAACGGAACCCTTATAGGATCTTTCGTGTGTCTGTCAGTCCGTCTGTCACAATGTCCAATTTTCTCCGATTTTAATGGACCGATTATGTTGAAATCTGGTACACATCAATTTCTGTGACCCAAACACGGATGTGTAAAGAAAATAAATGCATTTGGAATACAAAAAGTCACCCCTTTTCGGGGTCAAATTAAATAATAAAAAATAAAAGTTTTGTTAACTGTACCGTGTGAAATATCAAAATATGAAAGGGCTTGTTTTAAGGAACAGATTTTTTTTAAATAATATTGAAATAAATACTTTTAAAGATATTTAAGAAAATAGAGACGAAAATTGACTCCTTATCTCCGATAGGCAAAATTAAAAAAAAAAAACATTAGTTCTGTACTTTACGGGGAAACCTATATGAAGTATATGGTCTTAAAATAACATGGTAAATCTCCCATTATTGTGCGCACAAAGTAACATTTGCAGTTGGAATGTATGGGAGAACATATTTTCAACTACAATGTTAAGTTTGCCCTTGGGATGAATTCATCATAACTACGGAACCCTTCATTGTGCGTGGGCCGACACGCTTTTGGCCAGTTTTTTTTAAATTAGGACTGAGACGAAATTGTCATTAGTATTTAAACTATGGCTATAGACAATAGACTACGTGGATTGTTTCAAGAACTTTTAGTGGTATATTAAAGAAGAAGGATTAATACATTTATCTACCACAGACTTAAAGCACACAATTTTCTCAACATATTTTGACAAATAATAAATAATATTATTGATGTACATTATTGATATATCTTCACAAACATGCTTGATAAACGGATTGGTCATGACAAAAATAATTATCATCCTTTTATTACAGTTACATACATAAATTAATTACATTTTTAAATATTATTATTATTTAATATTTAAAAATTATTTATTATTATTATTATTATTATTTTAATTTTAATAAATTGTGTCCTTCGGCAGCAGGAACCGGGTCCAAGCTGCCGGTGGTTAGGGCTCTAGAGAGACTAACGTCGTCACTATGCGTGCCTTGTCCTACGACTTCCTGAATCAAGCCCTCAAGACCCAGCCGCGCAATGAAAGCCTCCTGAGGTGTCGGTCGAGACTCTCCGCTATTAGGCTAGTAACTGTAACGATTATCAAATTAAAAATTCAATTTGGAATCTTTCAAAGTGAACATAAGGTGCAGTAAGTAGGTATATATAGGGTGATCCAATTTGAGGTCCCTATATTGGCAAAACTGTAATTTTCACAGCTGTTAGTAATGGCGCGTGTTTCGAACGTCACATGTTAGTTTGTAACAATATATTTACAAAATGAATCGCTTCTGATTTAGGAAGACGGCGCAACTAGCCACACAGCGCGTGAAACGTAAGATGTTTTGAGTGAAAAGTTCAGAGGTCGCATTATTTCACGTTACGGTGACGTCAACTGGCCGCCAAGATCGTGCGATTTAACGCCGTTGGATTTCTTTTTTGTGGGGTTTTCTTAAGATTCCCGTCTATACCAACAGACCTGTAACGTTGGAGCACCTAAAAAGTAACATTCGCCAAGTTATTGCCGACATAACTCACGAAAGCGAAAAAGTCATCGAAAGCTACCTCGAAAGAATCGACTGCTGCAGAAGGTCCAGAGGCGGCGATTTGTCTAACATCATTTTGCATAATAAATGAATAACACTAAAAGTTCGATAAAAAAAAAAGAATTAAGATATTGTTACATTTTGCGTATTCAAAAAATAAAATAAGTTAGGAACCTCAAATTGGATCACCTTATAAGTATAAGGGTCCCATAAGAATCAAAAGCGACATGCTTAAAATAACTTTGTAAGTAATCAAGGTACGATTTGATTATTTTACACATTTCAAGTTTACCCAAACTAGGGACGCCTACTTCAATCAATCTCAGGGCTGCCATTATTTTTTATGAATTCCGGTAATAACAGTTTGAAAGAAATTAGATTGAGTCAAATTGGCGAACGTTGCGGTTTTGAATTGGACATAATTGAAATTTAAGGTGAGGTTCATAAAAGCCACTTTTATTTTGATATTAAGAGTTTTTTTTGCATCCCCCCTTAATTTTGTAAACTGAGTTTTTTTTGCAAACGGTTACTATCTCAAGCTTAAACAGCATGTGTCAGAAAGGAGAGGTCACATTTTCATCACGAAAAAAAAAGTCTATCGTCCCGTACAAAATTTCAATACCAACTCGACCCAAATATTAGTTATGTGACTGGTGATTATTTTTTCGCAATTACGATATTGGTCCCATGGAGAAAGTTTTTCAGTCTGATGATCTGTATCACCCTTAAATATAACCACACATTTTTGATACATGCTGTAGGTATACAACATGTAAAAAAATCCTGTCCGATCCGTGTTGTTAGGTATGGTACTTAGAGTCTATTTATGTGGTAGTTTACAGGAAAAAAGAAAAAAAAATCCGCCATTTTTTTTTTCAATTGTTTTTTTTTATTATTTAAATGGGGCGCGGGCGGTCGTCGTTTAGCGGGTGTCTACAAGTACCATCGAAGAAGTTCATATCTAACCAGTTTGAAAACAAAATCCCGTGAACACGATGACCACATCTGTTACCGGCTCGGTTCTATAGCCGCCGAGCGCTGCAAGCAAGAATAGTCCTTACGGTGGTTAGATATGAACTTCTTTGATGGTACCTAATAATTATGACACCAGTTTAAAAAAATCAAATTTTTAATGGATTTGGGTTAATTTTGGTACTAAAATTAATCTAGAATTTTAAATAGCAATAACTTTTTATTTTGAATAGTATTTAAAAAAAAACTTTTTGGTAATGTTATTGCAGTACCTTTCCTTCGTATCGGCAGGGTCTTTTTAGATATTGTTTAAGAAGTTATTCAAATTCAAATTCAAAATTCAAAAGTCATTTATTCAAACTAGGCTGAGAATCAGCACATTTCGAACGTCAACTACATAAGACACTCCCCCAAAACGCCCACCCTTGACATACATTCAATTATTCGTCTTGTGATACCATAAAATAATTACCCTCCTCAAATAATATTATCTCAATAGGTACTTCAGACAAAAAAATATTTTACGACAAAAGTCGTATTTAATAATAAACTTTTCATTTCTGAACGAACTAGGGAAAACTTCAACTGAAAGCCAACATGACTTGAATAGCATTGCAAGAACTTTTAAACACGTATCTACGTCGAACAAGTATTACCCAACTAGTGGAAATAATTTTAAACTTTGTTTTAACCATTTAATGTAGGTATAGTTCAGGACAAGTTGGTTTTGTGAAGAAAGTTTAGTTAGAAAAATAAAAAAATCTGCCGAGAGACGTCTACTGCTGGACATAGGCGTCTCCCAAGCATTGCCACTTTCACCGGGTATGTGCTTCTCGAATCCAGGGAATTCCTACAGTCTTCACCAGGTCTTCAGTCCACCTTGAGGCCTTCCAACGCTACTTTTACCGGTACGCGGTCGCCTCACCAAAACCTTTTGTACCCATTTGTTCTGCGAGCAATGTGCCCTGCCCACTGCCACTTAAGTTTGGCAAATCCTCGGGCCATGTCGGAGAAAAAAAAATATTACGTAATGTACCATGTAATCGAAGTTTAAAGTCCTTTGAAACTTCCTTATTTCGTGGGCAACCCTAATTTCTCCTTTCGTTAATAAGGTAAATTCCTCAAAGTTTTAACTTAATTAAAGTTGGTTCGAACGAAGTTCACAGCACAATTCACACATTACATTATTAGAAACTTTTTTATAACGTGTCTATACTCGACGCTTCCACCAATTTATTAAAAAAAACACGTGTTTAATGAGGACCTCTCGTAATTACAAAGTTACCATAAAAAGTCAAATAAAACGCTCAGACAAGCGGATACGTTGATGTTTAATTAAGAAAATAAACATATCGTGCACCTAATGACCCTTGACGACCGTGCTTTTTTTAAATATAGACATTTGACGCAGATGTAACTATGCATTAATTTTATGAATTGATATTAATTCAACTAAAACTTTCTATCACATTATTTTTGATTAAAAAAATTCGGTATAATAAGACTAGTAGACCTTGCTTCACACGGTTTTTACGGATTCATAAAACATCAAGATTCCTTTATTATAGGTAGGTTTAATATTAATGATTTAAACACATAAACCTTACGGAATAAATTCTCTAAATCAATGGTGAAATCCGCATCAAAATCCGTTGCGAAGTTTAAAAGAACAATGTGGTCACACAAACAGACACGAAAAGTTCATTTTATTACTACCTGCGCCCCGCGGTTTCACCCGGATAAGTTTCGATCCCTTGGGAATATCGGGATAAAAGTATCCTATGTCCTAACCAAGGCCAAATTTCATCCAAATCCGTTTAGACGTTTTAGCGTGAAAGCGTAACAAACAAACAAACTTGCTTTCGCATTTCGAATATTAGTTAGGATTAGGAAAGACTAGCGACCCGCCCGCCCCGACTTCACATGGTTTTTATGACTTCACAAAAAATCGAGATTTCATTATAATATATAACTTTAATATTAATTTATAATTTAAATAAAACTTCCGGAATAAATTCTCTAAATGATGGTGTAAACCGCATCAAAATCCGTTGCGTATTTTAGAAGAATGCGATCACAGACAGACACATGAAAAGCTACTTTATTTTATAATATGTACATATACTCCATTTGAAATAAGATTAAACATGTAACTAAACTTTTTTTACAGTCCGTTCAACCGATTTTGACTTCTATTGCGTTGGTGGCATGACAAATGGCAGCTGCAGTAAACAGTTGGTATTATAACCACTTTTTTGCTTTTAATGCCATCCTTATGCCTACGGTATAGAAGTCAGAATCGGTTGAACGGACTGTAAGAAAAAGGTTTGTTAAAATGTCTAATCTTATTTCAAATGGAGTATAGTACTACATAGATAGTAATAAATGTATTAAAGTAAGGAGATTTGCTTGAATCTGCTTGAACAAGACGAATGAAACATGCTTGTTATATTAATAAGTAA
Source organism: Agrochola lota (assembly GCA_947364205.1). NCBI lineage: Eukaryota > Metazoa > Arthropoda > Insecta > Lepidoptera > Noctuidae > Agrochola > Agrochola lota. Next base: position 7,684,083 of record OX376235.1, on the reverse strand, counting down.
GTAAGTACCTGAAATAGAATATAAAGTAAGACATAATGTAGACTACATTATTACAACAAATTCCTTTCACAAATAATATATTAATAATCCGTTGAACACATTGGTATTAGAGAGAGGGTTTTGTTAATATTCATGTAACCTCAACCTTTTTTATAAACAGCTAAGGATAAGCCCTAAAAAGAATAGGCTTGTATCTTTTATTGGGATTATGTACGGTTAATGGGTATATGTGTGTGGGTGTATGTGTGTGTGTGTGTGTGTCATGTGTGTTATGGGTATGGTATATCAACAACAGAGGTTATAAAATATAGATATGCCAGAAAGCTGAAATCACTATGTCTATAGTTTGACCGGGATCGCTGTTCCGCGGCGACGCGCTGGGCAGTGTTGACGAATTAGCGGCGGGCGAAACACCGCGCGCCGTGAGCATTGACGAATGAGCGGCCCGCACTGCTCGACCGTCACGCCGTGCACATACTTAAGGCACCGAACAGAGGTCTCGGTCAAACTATAGGTAATAGAGCTCTCTGTGAAAGGTCTGGGGGCCTACCACCACCTCTAAAGCAGTATTATTTTAATCTTACTTCAGTGGGGGAAAGAGATGGAGCTATAAGTCCTGTAGAGCTTCATCTTCATAGGTTTGAGGAATACTACCATCATACCATTTCATCTGCAGCATCTACTTTGCAGTGTATTTTAGTTTGAAATTTAACCGCCTCTGTGGTATAGTGGTTGGGCCACCTGTCTCAGACAGAGAGGCCCCGGTTCGATTACCAGTGGGGCAAATATTTTCTGCTCGGTTTGGTTGGTGGTAGGTCTTTTTCTAAGTCCGCCTGACTAGCTACCACCATCTTATCTAAGTCTGACGCCATAACAACATTGTTATGTTTCGGCAGTTAGAGGTAAGATAGCCAGTTCCTCTGTGGTTGAGGATTCTGGGTGAATTTCGTTTCCACCTTCGGCCTGATCATCACTTACCATCAGGGAACAGAGATGCAAGCCAAGAGATTTCCCGTTGTGGATAAAAATATAAAATAAAGCAAACATATATCTACGGGTACTTACTTCTGAAATTTCAGGCATATAAAATATCTCAACATAAGCGGCAAATATTGCAGCCTAAGTAAGTTATACGGAGCGATTTAGTTACCAGGGGAATATGTAACATATTAAGTTGAACATAAAAAATCAGTTACACCGTCCGGCCAGTGTACAGACGATGCATGTCATATATGTTGCTTGCAACAAACTTGTATCATGTAAATAGAGCTTTTTAAAGCTCGTGCAGAGTGGTTCGATTCTGCAATACTTCATATATAACGACTTTTCGCACCGCGACACAGGAAATAGTTTCTAGTTATCGTGGCGATATCGCCGCCGCGTCATACAAAATGTTCCTTAGGTGTCGCGCGCGATATCTCGGCGCTAATGTGAAAAGTGTTGCATGGCGATAATATCGCAGAATCACGTCGCGCCAGTCTGCATGAGCTTTTAGGTTGTAACTTGAAACCTCTTTAGTGATTTCTTAATATATCATGACAGCTGTCAATCGGGTTTACTGATGATGCCAGCACTAAGTCAGTATCAAATTAGCTATAAACAAATATACTCTTGTATTCCCGAGCATTAGCATATCGAACACTAGCTTTTGCCCATGGCTCTGCCCGTGTGGAGGTCCGAAATTATCCCACGGATACGTACTACCGTAACGCGCAAGCCAGTAAAGCTCCCAGTCGGCATGATTTTCTCCGACATCTTCAACAATCATTGTAATGTGTCAGCCAATTTACACAAAACCCTAATGAATTATACAACTAAACCTTCGTCATGAATCACTCCGTCCATTACTGACAACCGTAAGAAAATCCGTTCGGTAGTTTTTGAGTTTATTGAGTTCAAACAGACAGACATAAGCGACGTGGGGACATTGTTTTATACGAGTAATATGTCTATAGTTATAGTGAAGCGCCCACTCCACCAACCACTCGTAGGCATACCTATATCTTTTTGAACACTCTTTGACCAACACTAATAAACACATAACTAGGTACTTCAAACTGTCTGCAAACATTAAAGGTTACATCACATTTCATGAGGCAGTTGTTTCACGTAATTTCAGTGGTAATTTGTTGTAATTCCAACTCCAGCTCCCGAAACGTTATAATTATTATGAAGGAAACAACCATTTTACATTAAAAAGGCTTTAGCAATTTTTTACCATTTTGATTGTAAATATTTGTAAATGTTGCCGTGTGAGTGTGTGTGCACAGAGTGGAGGTGTAGTTTTGGAATGCTTTACCGTATTGTTCGCAGCGCTGTAATTTTTTTGTTTTTTGGGTGGGAAATTATCAAATAACTTCTCCCGCTCTGGGCGTATCGGGAGGGCGTGGGACTCTTACTGTTACTCATCCGTGTTTGTTCAGTTCCCTATACGTTGCGCTATGTCTTGGTCTTTTATATGGTTTGAGTATACAGTACATTAATTAACGAAAGGCGTTTACATTAATATTAGAAAAAAAAACATATTTTGAATGTTTTTTTTTAGCCTTGACGCTATACTATTTCAGGTTAACGGGAACGCCATTAGTTAATTCACATACTGCACTAATACATAATTTCAAATTCTGATCAAGCAATGGCATGAAATCGCAAACACGTACTCAGTAAGCAGCTATATCACTAAATACCAATAGCTTATTTCTCATCAACAGAAAAGGCGTAGGTCCTCTTGCAAGGCTTAAACCACAAGGAGGATACTACTTTTATTTTAATTATGAATTAATTATTATTAATAACGAGTATGTGTGCTGCTACTGTATAATTAAGACTGACCTTATTGGTGATGTCCTTCACAAAGGTCAGTTGCGAAGTATAGTCGGCCTCGTAATTTCTTTATCGCTTTTGACAACTGTAGTGTATCTATTTTCTGCCGGGGTCGCAGGAAAGTCTGAAAGGGATACCGTGGCCCCTGGCAACGTACAGGCAACTGAAGGAACACGGGTGCGTTTTGGTCAGTAAGAGTCTAACACGCCCTCCCGCTCCGCCCAGAACAGGAGAAGTTATTTGATGGTTTCCCACCCCAAAAAAAGAAAAATGTTTATCTATTTAATAGATATGTAAACACTATCTCATGCACGTCAGCAGTGAGGTCGCTGTCACTAATGTTAACTGTCAGTTTACTACAAATGGCGGGAAACAGTTGAAAGTGAGGCGGTGCCTGCACGAGAGGCTTGGTGTGGTGATGAGCCAGTCACTAAACAGTGATATAATCAGCTTAAATAGGGGTTCACCACGATTCTACAACAACAATACCCATTTTTAAAATTCACTAAGGTTAAAACTTGACCGTCACATCAACGAATAGCCCTTGACGTTGTTGACGTCAAGTGACATTCAACTTTAGGGTGATAAAGCTGCGAAAAACGAACAAAAAGACGAAAAATTTCAACGCAGTGGGGTTCAGAATCATGTACTGAATCCATGGTAACCGGCTTCGCGTCGATGTCCCTGACACCCCGTATATAAGCACAAATAAATTCACATAAATATACTAAAACAACTAAGACAATCAATGGAAAAATATTACTGTAATATTTATTTCATTAAAAAAATACATCTACAAACGCTGGTAGCATACCTCCGCCGCGGAACCATACCTGTCAGAGAAACCGCAGTAGTTCAATTCAACTGGCTCGCGTCATGTTCCGCTACGCGAAATTCTAGTAGCGGAACATGACGCGAGCCAGTTGAATTGAACTACTGCGGTTTCGCTGCTACGGGCTCGCGGCGGAGGTGTGCTCCTGGCGTAAACATTCTAATTGACTATGCCACAATACATATGAGAGAAAAGTGTCTGTTTGTTACGCTTTCATGATAAAATTTGGTAAGGAGATAGCTTGTATCTCCAGAAAGGACATTGACCACCTTTTATCAATAAATGGGTGAAATAGGGCGAGAAAGAGTTTGTATAGAAAACACAAAAATCTGCATTGACAAATTTGCCGGTAAAAAACGCTAGTAGGTCTTATAAAACTACCCATAAATACCAATTACTTATTCCTACCCAGTTTTTCCGCACTACGCCATCTTGCTTAACCAGCCTAGGGATAAGGGATGCTAAAGCCAGCCATTTATTTCAGCCTCCAACCGGGGAAAAAACTACATTTTACAAATGCTTCATATTGATCTCGGCTGGCAATGCTGGCATTCGTGAGATATGTTGAGCGGTTGAGCGATGTCTCTAGGGGTCGTGTAGTCATAGTTTAGTAATAGCCAAGTAATCTGGGATGGACTTATGACCTATAAACTTTTGTTACACTTACAAGTTTATTTTCGTAGCGCAATTGAATTTGTGGGTGACCGACGATGTTACATGAAGTGACTTTTTCATGTGGTTTTGTGGGTTTTTATTAGGTCTGAGCGTGGATGTATAGACCTAATGTTATTAAGCGCTGAGAGTAACATACAGTAGTGACAACAGATTTATTGCGTAGCTGTCGCCTGCAGAATAAATGGTTTTATCACTTTAGCCATATCCTCCACACCATTATTCATGATCATTGAGTAATAGGAGAAGTAGATATTGTTATATGTAGAACAAGGCTTGATTTTATGGATTCATGTCCTATCTCCTGCTTTTATTTTCAATCTTGTTGATCAACAGACGTCACTCTATCCAAAGGAAAATTAATATAGAAATGCTTTGTAGGATTACAAAATCAGAATTACGTTTGTCAATCTTGTCATGCAAACTCGAGTTTTTAGCATTCATTCAACAGGACAAAAAAAATGGAAACTTAAACTAGTCCAAGCACTTACACACCCTCGCTCACACACACACACGCACTCTCACTCACACACACTCGTACTCATAATACCACTCCACACTGCACCAGAAATACAAACATACAAAGTTAGCTTGTCTTTTATGTCTTTTACTATTGATTTTTGCATCAATTTTTTTATTTAAATACTTACCAAAGGTAGTTAAACTATACTCATGTCACAGTTAAGTTTGGAACAATGTGTATCTTATGTTTAGACGGGCGTTGATAGCTGCGACATTTTTTTTTACTTTTGGAGCTATCACAGTTTCTCTAGTAATTTATGTAAATTTTTAGTTGTTCCAAAATAAAAGCTTTTAACTTTTAACTTTTTTTGCCTATTCCTCAAATTCTTAGCCAAAATCAATATTCGCACGAAATCATTAAGTCTCCTGACCTTTAAGCGTAGATATTCAATTCCCAAATTATCCCGCAGTTCCTGTAGTCGATTTATTTTATTTTCTCTGAAGTCGGTCGGGTCGGACGTGCGTTCGCCACGCGACTATCGACGATCAAGTTAGGCGAGCGCCTTTAACTTGGTCACCACCTTTTTAAATAGGTGTCAGAAGTCTGTGTGTGGTGCTAGGATTTATAGTATTGTAAGAGTTCTGAAGTTCGATACAGCGACTGAACGGTATACTGAACACATTGGGATGCCATGGAAGGCTTTGGTATTTGCGGAACATATTTTTACCCGCTTTTAAATGCGTTGTAGCATCGAAGCAATCGCTGGAATGCAAGATTTTTCCATCGCGCGCGATCGAACGCAGAAAACATAGTGCCATTTCGGCGATCGTCTAATGAACGAATGAAATGATCTGTGTTGCCAGAATCTGTGTCTTAGAATGCAAACATCCGATTCCTTTTTTTTTTTTGGAAGTCAATTAATAATAATATGTCTCCAACACCCTAGAAGTAACTAATATTAATGGTACCTACTAGTTATAATCACTGATATAATGTCTCCAACACCCTAGAGGTAACCAACTAATGTAATTAGATCACTAAGTATCTCATTGTAAGCGAACTGTTAAGTTCTTATGAGAAATAAAGTTCTTTAAACCTAAATGAACCGATCCCAGCGTAGTCACGCGACTCGATAAAATTAATGAACCCTAAGATGTGCAGTCGCTCCTGGAGCCTCATGTTTCACGGGGCTACAGAGGCCATAGCATAACAAGCAGTAGACCGGGGGGCGCGGTAATAGTAAGGAAGACGTGCCCTTAGGATATGCATCCTTGGGTAACAATGCAAAGTCTGCGATCGCCAATACTAATAATACGAGTCTGCTATGACCCTCAGCGATCAGTTTAATACTGTGTTACAAACTGGCCTCCTGATTTAACCGTTTTCATTGATAAATGGCTGATTGTAAAACAATTAAACAAGAACAACAAAGCTATTATTAATTAAACTATTTGTTTAAAGTTTCCTCCTGTAATTGTCAATATCGGACCGTGAAATTAAACTACCCATTGAAGGACCCTAAAGGATATCCCAATAACATAAATAGCGATAACTATACAGGGTGGCAGGGACATTGGCGCGAAAACTGAGATCATGGATTCGGTAGAATCATATACCGAACGAACCCCCCTGCGTTGAAAATTTTAGAAAAAAAAAATCTGCTGTTCCATACATTTTGACCGCGTAGGTATTGCACTTTTCTATGGAACAGTACGACGAAAGATTTCAATGTAGGGGGCTTCAGAGTCATGTACTGAATCCATGGAAGTTTTCGCGTCGATGTCATGCCACCCTGTATTTTAATAGTTAGCTTCAAACAAATAGTGAAATACTAATATAAGATTTTTTTTTTACTTCTGCAAGTGTCACTACATTGAAATGTACCTACATGCCAAGTCATAGGTGTCGACTTCGAACCCAAGGCACGCAACTCTGACTTTTCGGATTCAAGTGCGTATCGTAATTATATATAGTGTGTCCCTGGGTAAAGTGGACAAACGAAATAGGTGAAACTAGACCATTATTCATCGACAAAAAAAATGGCAAAAAAGTAAAGAAAAAAATCTAAAACGTAAAAAAAACAATGAAAAATTCACACAAATTCACAATTCAAAATTTCTCAAAGAAACGTGTTTTTTTACTTAATGAGTGTTTTAAAGGGTTTCTTTATATTTGCCGTGCAATATCAATTATCGGCCATCATTATTGTTTTTATTCTACCGAAATTCACTCAATTAATAAAAAGTTATTACATTTCAATACAGGGGAATTTAATAGGCAGAAATATTTTTTTTCATTTTTTTTCGTCGATTAATAATGATCTAGTTTCACCCATTTTCGTTTGTGCACTTCATCCTGGGACACACTGTATATAAAATTATCACTTGCTCCAAAAATGGTGAAGGAAAACATCGTGAGGAAACCGGCTGAGAGATATTTCGCGACGGAATATCAGAGGCTCATGGGTGGCTTTAAAACTCTGACACCAGGTTAGTCACTAACCACGCGAAAAGAAGAAGAAACATAACGAAAGCTCTCCCCCTGGGCTCAGATTAAAACGATATGCTCAAAACATACACATAAAGTTAATTCCCATTAGTTTTGGGGAACCGACGGAAGTAAGACCGCGTTTTATTAAGTATTTTTTTACTCTGTGACCACCTAACGCGACTAGAGCGCTTACTTCTGTTTTATTTTTTTATTGCCTGGGAACATCGCGACCATGTTTTGTTTTTTTTCATAATTATGTTAGACAAGCTTTATGAGCTTAGCTTAATGGTGTGTGAACTTTGTAAAGCGTGTCGTTCTTGTTTTGTTTAAGAATTGTGGTTTTTAGGTACTAGGTATTATTATTTATTATTTCCGTAGGGTTTCTTGGTAACGGACAATCAAAGTTATGAAGTGATCTAGGCTATTTATTTACTTTTGGAAGCAGTCTTTTAGCAGGAAATTACTGCATCAGTAACTGGTAGAAACCATGTGTCTTGTAGGCGAATCATTGAATAATTACACGGGATGAAGCTTACCTATACGTATAATAATAATAAATTACAAGTTTACCATGAATGATCGATCATTCATGCTACATTTGCTACACGAGAAGTGTAGTTCACTTTGTCGCGACAATGCAGATTGCCGCGATGAAGCGAACTAATCTGCGTGCGCAATTTATTTACCAAACATGTAAACAAACACGAGTTTGCCACTTAGACAAACATCAACTTTATGCAAGTGTAAATAAAGCCGATTTCAGACCGTATAAAATATATGAAGCTGTAGCGCAAACTGAACCAGTGTAGGCATTACAGTTGTTTTTTCTAAAACTCGTGTTTGTTTATATGTTTGACAAATGAATTGCGAACGCAGATTACACTTCTCGCTTTACCTCTCCCCACATGAACGTGTGACCGTTTCTTTACTCTGTGCTCTCACTGAACAACACGAACGCTCACGAAGTGTAGTTCGTTTTACCCGACACTGTAGCCGTACCAAAAATTAGGCAATCAACAAGGCTAAATACGCAAAATGAGACGATAAAGAGTCAATATAAAAAAAAGATCTGGGGCCTACAACGACGTATTCCACATTGGGCACCCGCTTGAACGGCACCTGAGCAAATGGTACCTGAGATATTCCAGATACGGCACCTATCGATATTTTTAGTGAAGGTCATAAGTCATCCCATGTAGTTAAGGTTTTTTTTTTTTTTTACTACAGGTACACTCACTGCCCAACCCTTCGGGGAAATCAGGCGTGACATTATATTATGGTAGAACTTAATAAAAGTGTACCGACCTAAATACAAGTACTTACCTAGTGACCTATATTTCCAATACAATTTAAACGCCACAGACTGACAACAAAGCAGTCTGACAAGCGAGCAAGGAAAACATCGCAAACAACACGCTTCGTAATGAATTCTAAAGTAAAGTGTGTAATGACTTGGAAAGGGACTGTTTTAGTTCCATCTGTCAAGTTACACTTGAATTATTGGCTCGTGGTTAATGAGAACTGTCTCGCGGCTAAATAATAACAGCCGTGCGGTTCGATTGCAAGATAAGCGTCGTTTGCCGCGGTCGGTTCGTGGATGGGTGACCAGCCATAGACCCCTCCGTGCCTCGGAAAGCACGTTAAGCCGTTGGTCCCAGCTGTCATTCGTAGATCTTTGACAGTCGGTACAGGTAGTCAGAAGACCAAAAGTTAAAAAGAAAAAAACACTATTACGGTAATATATTGCTTGTAGAATAATCCGACAAAAAATCAGAATTATTAGCCCGGGGAAGTTACGCCAAATTTTAGGCTAACTTTGCATTAATTTAAAATAGCGATTTTCTTCATTTAACGTGTAGGGATGGTCAAGGGAGTATATTAAACTGTATACCGAGAAAAGTTCACCCCCGCGTGTACGTTTTTTTAAAGAAAACATCTAATTTCAATTTTACGTGGTAGAAAAAAATATTAACAGATATGTTTGTATGGAGTGTTTGTCGAAGAGATTAGGCATCACAAGTAGGTCAAGAAAATTAACATTCTCGTCCATGGAAATTTCCATAAAAATAAAATTCGTTTTTTTTTTTAAATTGTACTTCGAGCTTAAACTAAATTTAACTCTGTTACATTTTTGCCTGAACCGTTATTGCAAAAACACTTTTATTAATATCTTGCGCTAGTACAATATGTTTAATTTTGTTGAATAGCGTATTAAAATATTTGATTAAGTAATTTAATGCAAAAAAACTGCTGTTAATATTTTTGCTTTAAGTAAAATAAAAAAAAATGTAATTTTATTTTTATGGAAATTTCCGTGGATGAAAATGTTTAATTCTGAACGAATATATTAGTTTTACGAATTTTTTACATAATATAATCAAAATTTTCCTGTTAACTATTTTGCCTCAATTTTTATTCACAAAAATGCGTTTTTGTTTTTTTTTTACCTTGAAAATGTTTACTTTTTTTATATTATTTGAAGAGCTAAGTTCAAAAACACGATTTAGGAAAAAAATGGCTGTTAGGATTTAGTGCAGGGTTCAAACCTAATTTCCCCGGCCTATATTGCATGTATATTATTATAATTTTTAATCGTTAAAAGAAATTTTTAGAGGTAGATACCTCTCGTGATCGTGATTGTTTCTATCGCATCAAATTAAGAAAGAACATACGTTTATTTGTGGTAAACATGACGCAAAGAAAGAACACAAAACAAAACCCGGCCAAGTGCGTGTCGGACCACGCACAATGAAGGGTTCCGTAGTTGGGATGAGTTTATCCCAAGAACAAACTTAACATTGTAGTTGAAAAACATGTTCTCCGATACGGAATGTATGGGAGATCATGTTTTTCAAACCGCAAGTTTAAGTTGGTTGATTATTACTCGTTAACCTATACAGCCTACTTAGCTCTGATAGTTTTCCTTTTAATTTCGTTATATATACTACTGCTGTGAATTTTTTCACAAGTCCAAATACAACCATTTAGCTAGAAGGGGGACACACACTTGACTCTAACAAAAAAATTCAGTTAAAAGCTTAATATTTCGCAAACAGATTCCTGAATCCAAAAATGATTTTCACGAACTCACAATATTTTTGAACGACCTTTCTAACGATACCCTATAACATGGGATAGACAAGGAAAAAAAAAGCTCTAAAAAAATATATTTTTCTTGATTTTATTTTACCACTTTGTCGGCATGATTAATATGTATATATATGCCAAATTACAGCTTTCTAGTACTAACCGTCTCTGAGCTAAGCTGCGGACAGACAGACGGACAGACAGACAAACAGACAGACGGACATGGCGAAATTATAAGGGTTCCTTGTTTACTACGGAACCCTAAAAAAAGAACAAGTTGGGGGAAAATATGCGTCACAACCACCCGAAATGCAAATTAGTTGTTTTATGTTTTCAACACACTATCTTACTAGCATAATATCCTGAAGAATATCATATATTTTTCTAATTTTGTTTACTGCAGTGGATCATATACTTTTAGGCATTATAAAACTGCGTTTAGGCACGTATAGGTCCTGTAGTCCCCCTGAAACAGTTGTTTGAAAAACGACAAATTGATGTTGGTTAATTAGACCAACTTCGGGTTGTTTATCCCCAATTCTCGATATAAATCAACAGTCTTTTGTTCCTCCGAAAAGTCCAACCTGTTTCGCAAACAAATCCTAATTATAATCACAAAGAATGTCAAAAGGCTTGAGTTCAAATTCACCGACTCAATCTTACAACGTGAACTTAAACAAAAGTTCAGGAAACGGAAGCATAGATTAAGAAAAAATACTTCGTTCAGATACGAAACTCTCTGATCGGAATCTTAATAAAAAGGCCAACTGTTTCGGGTCTGTAGAATATGGTACGCCATGCATGTATCATCTTCATAATTATCAACCTACAGCAGTCCACTGCTGAATATAGGCCTCTCGTATTACATGTCATTCAGCTCGATTTTTGGCAATTCTCATCCAGCTTCTACCAGATACATAAGCTGACATAAGGATATATTAATTTAATGTTTTGTGTGGCGTAATGTAAACTATTTTGCATACTATTGTATGGAATCAAGTTTTTCTTACTGAACAGACAGCTGTGCTGCTGGGGAGTTTGTTGCGCCACTTCTTCTTCCCAGCTAAAGCACTAGGAAGTGGTGAAGGGTAGGCGTTTTGAGGGACTGTCTTATGTAATTTTGACGTTCCAAAACTGCTGATACTCAGTTTGAATAAATTACTTTTTTTTTTTGGTTCGTAGAATCGTAGAATAGAACATGAGTCTCGCTTCTACTTATTGTTATTACTCTATGACGGAAGTTTGTTAACTGTGAACGTATTCGTGACGTCATAATGGCAGTATGGCCAACTTGCCGGATTGTTAATGGAACGGTTAAACTTTGCATATCGATCGCGGATTGATGCTAAGTAGCGAGCGGGTTAGCAAACACCACCCACGTGTGGTGGAGGTAAGTGTAGGTGGGATTGGGTTAATACCCACGTAGGTAGGTACTTAGTTTTGTAATCCATTGTGGAGTTAGTGAAGGTATTGTTAGCGTGAAATTACTAATTAAACACTTACACATGCGTATGTAATAGTCCTGATTTAAGAATTTTCCATCGGACTTCCTAGTCTGACATCTGGGATTGAACAAATAAGAATTCTAGAAGTTCGTTGAAACAGTTTTAGTTCTTAAAGTTCTTTTAGTCCTATTTTGTGGGAAATTCCGTAAGACACTATTTAAAATTCCGTAAGACACTGTTTTAAATTCCGTAAGACACTGTTTCAAATTCCGTAAGACACTGTTTTAAATTCCGTAAGACACTGTTTAAAATTCCGTAAGACACTGTTTAAAATTCCGTAAGACACTATTTAAAATTCCGTAAGACACTGTTTTAAATTCCGTAAGACACTGTTTTAAATTCCGTAAGACACTGTTTTAAATTCCGTAAGACACTGTTTTAATCTAATATCTAAGTTTTTGAAAAGCACTTGAACAACTAGGTATCGAGTAGGTAGATATATGGTTTCGAATTCAATTCACAGGTAACAATGAGAACTTTTTATCCATGGGAAACTGAGTCTACAGCTGCAGACCGTCCCGGTATAACTTAAAAAAAAAAACAATCGACTTCCGAAAAAAACACTACAAAGTGAAAAATTACTTAAATTTCGGAGTGGTGTCTTTGTCACACAAATTCGAATACCACTACTTGCTATGTAAATAACAGTGACAGGAACTTATTACATCGTCCATAACGACTAAGTAGGAACAATACGGTATTGAAGCTAATTCAAAAACGACACAAGCAAAGTTAATAAAAATTTAAATGGTACCATTGCGCAAGCTTCCTTTAACAACTAAGCCTAACCAAAAACCTAACCTAAAGAATTTTCAAAATCGTACATCATATATAAAAAAAAAAAAAAAAACACGCCACACACGTAGAACCTCCTCCTTTTTGGAAGTCGAAGTCGAAAAAGTGCAGTCGTATGTTTTTGATTTTAATTAAATGTTCTTAAATTATTTTATAGAACACGGACCTATTGTAATCTCTAGGTTATCTTAGACACAAACCGTTTCCTATCATCCCAATCCCACATGCCTTTGTATCTCAATCCAGTATTTATCCTGTCAGTTAGCAATACCTCGACACTTGTGTCTTTGTCACAATGGTTGATGCCGAGGCGCGTTTATACAGCTTTGTTGAGGTTTTAGCCAATCGAGACAGCCTTTGTCTCATACCTTTATTTAGCGTTAGTCTGCCTGGATAACTGCGCAATGCCTACACGTGCCTAAAATTGAGGTACCTAGTTTGAGGGTTTAATTTTAACAAAATTCTTGAAGTTTTTGGCAAGGAACAGGATTAGTTTTTGGATGATATCGGTGTGTGGCGAAAGTTATGTGAAATAATCACATTAGAGATCCTTTTATGAGCGTTTATTCCGAAAGATGGCAACGTCGCTTAAAGATGTCATATTTCGCTGTTTTGATTCATTTGGCAATACAAATAACAAAAATATAAATATTAAAAAATATAAAAAGATATATTGTAACAATTTTTGAATTGCTCGTAGAGGTATTTTATGTAGGGTACATTGAGTGGCCCTTTGTAAGTCGGCCGAAATGTCACGGAGAATATTTTTTTATTTTTTATGAACGTTTTGTAGTCATTGGATACATGAAGTGGGCTGCTTTTTTAAGACGACTAAAATGTCAAGGTGTATAGTAATGATGAATTGGAACAGTGACGAGTCGGCAGAAGTCTGGAGTTGAATTTCATACTATCCACGAAGTATGTAGTACATACACGTACACGTATGAATTCGATCCAGTGATGCAACTTTGGATAATCCCACCTACCACACAACGTGCTCAAGATGCTTTGGAAACTGTCATGCATGTCATTGAAAATCAAAAGATCAGGATTCACAACTGTTTCAAACATGGTGTGAAGGTGTACTATGTTCCTGTATACACTAGAGCATTTTGTCGAGCATTTCCATGTAATGTAACGTTCCTGCGAATGCTCGACGCTGCGTTCGACGCAATGCTTACGGCGAGTGAGCATTTACCTGTAACATTTCTTTCTACTTTGAGTTCATTGTAACGACCTGCCCTCGGCCCGCGCACCTAACTCCGTGTCGCCCGCGCTCGTGCCTTTGCTCGATAAAATGTTACACCAATACCCTCTTTGGGTTTTTAACATCAGGCTGTAACAAAACATCGAGCTTCGTGTTCGAAATGCGGTTTGGTGCGTGTTCTGTTACAAGTATACTTTAGTCTCACCGTTTCAGAGAAGACTAACAACTATCCATATTTTCATTATACCGATGAAGATATTCCTCTTCCCTGATCTGTGCTATTCTTGTCTTCGTCTTAGCTTTTGATAGTTAATGCGTTCTTAATCGATATCAAACAGTTTGATGAAATAGTCAATTATGAAACTTTAGGTAACGTTAATACGTTACCTAAAGAATTATTTCTGATATCCATGTATTAATAGACTAGACACCTATTTAAACTGATGAGGAGGGGAAGAAACGCATGTGACTAAAAGCGTAATGAATATAAATGTTGATGGATGTTACTCAAAAATGCTTTAAAGGCTGAACGAATTTGGATAACATTCGGCATATTTGAAGACTATATCCTTAATTAACACATAGGATACCTATTATCAGGGTACATTAAGTAGTTTGTCGAAATGGATAAAGTAAGAAAAGAGTATATGAGGGGGAGGCTGGAAAGTGGTGCCAGTGACAGAAAAGTTGAAAGGAAATCAATTGGCTTGGTATGGGCATTTGACGAGGAGAGAGGAAACGCATGTGACTAAAAGAGTGATGAATATAAATGTTGATGGATGGAGCAGGAAAGGCCAAAGAAAAGATGGATGGATTGTATGAGGAATGATATGAAAGAGAAAGGAGTGAATGACAGCGTGACGGTTGACAGGAGAGAGTGGAAGAAGAAAACGTGGTGCGCCAACCCCACGTCACATGGGACAAGCGCAGGAAGATAATGAAGACATATTTATTTAAGCTTTTAGGATAAAAAATAAAAGTTATAAAAGCTAAACTGCGACAAAAAAACCAACTTAAAAGGTATAAACAAGTCACACGTCGTGTTGGACTTAAATCGATCAGACTACGTGTACCACCGGATTTTTTATTTGTCCCCTTGATACCTTTTCAGTTAGCTTTGTTGTCGTAGTTGGGTTTTTGTTTTTATAACTTTAATTTTTATTTTGGGGTTACAATATATATATTTTTGAATTATGCTAATTAAGCCCTTTCATTTGATAGCCAACATGGCATCTAGTTTTTATTTTTAGTTCATGACTTTCCACTAGATGGCACTCTATTCTATTTAATGTGACATCACATACCCTATAACCAGCGGACGATCAAGACGCTTCCAACGAGACCTCATTTGTCAAATTATGATGAGTACTTTAAAAATTATGAGGTACCAGATGAACATACATACATACCGGTCAAAATCATAACCCTCCGCCTTAGTCGGGTAAAAATACATTGTTATATTTAAACTGTACGAATACTTCACTTAACTTTATCCAGCTATTTTTAGTTCACTAAAAGTGTGAAGTTTTCTATTTTATTGAAGAAACTCTACAGATGGTTTTTATAATGCTTTAAAATTGTTGGAAAATGTGAGCTGCAAGACGTTGCCGTGTTTTCTGTACATTTTAAATGTGCTTGATTTGTTGCAGTTGCAGCTTAGAAAAAGGAAAATAAAATGTCTGAATTTCTTCATCACAAAATACGAGTCGATTTTTTTTTTCCTTAAAAAACGATGTTTTATAGTACATTCATTAGTTTTGGAAATAAACAAAAATATCTTTAAAAAAAGTCGGGCTGAAAAACCTGAAACGGTAAATGAAACCAATTTTTTACATAGGTATGAATTAATAACACAGGGATATCGTAACTAACCGAGTTATCTTTGAAAATATTCCCATTTGTAACATTTTTTTTAAAATTTATTGTTTTCTAGGAGCTCCACGACCTGATCCCACCATCTCTATTTCAATACCGGACTACCAGATGTACTGTAGGGTACCACCCGTACTTGGTTGATATCTCAACCAATCCTACTCAGTGCTTCTCCGCTACATTTATTAAGCGCATGAACAAAGTATGGAACTCTTTGCCAGCGTCTGTGTTCCCTTCCACGTACAAACCATCAAAACAACAGTAAAACAGGCATCTTGTGGGCTGGTTCGTTCCACCGCAAATTTTGTTTCTTTAAAGGATAAGACGTTATTATCAGAGATTTTTCTTGCTGAAATGTTGCTCTTGATATACGAGCTTGTGACTAAATAAAACTACGTATAGACTAAAAAAAACTTTTGTTTTCGTTTATATGCCGTCTTAATTTATTGACATTTTATTATTATTATTAACTATTAGTGTTTGGCATGAAATTGTGACATGTACCTTGACTTTATATTTTAATTTTCATTTCGTTTAATGATGTTCACAAAGTTAATAAATGAATTGAATTGAGAACGACGTCAACAGTAGGAACAAATCGTAAAAAAGAAAAAGAAACGAGCGAACCATACAGTAGTCGCATATGATGTGTAACATCTGACATCTTGGCTGACAGAACCAACCTCTCAGAAAATGGGTTGGTACCATCTGACCGCCAACCCTAGTACCGCGCGCGCTCATTGATCACATCAAATAGCACGCGCTTCCCCGGGTTCCTGTTACACACTTCCGTCCCTTTTTATGAAATCACCCTTTCAGATTGCAGGAAAGCGAGAGGAAAGATGTTACACATCAAAAATCGTAAGCCAGAAAACCTGTAATTGTCATGTAAATCATACAACATGCTATTTCACAAAACAATTTTTTATATACTATTTTTCAAGTAAATGATGAGGCAGTTTGTTCATAAATAAATATAAATTAGTCGTTATAAAATCAAATAAACGTCCACAAGAGCACAGTAACTTCTCCGTGACAAAATAAGACCTGTACATTACCTCCAGCAGTTAGTAGGCTTAAAATACTATTGTATGTAACAAATAGAGCTGAATGGAGGATAAAATAAAGCTATAAATAACTCCCACACAGCCCCCATTCAAATTACGTAGCGTGTATGAGCCGTAATAAACTACTCCTGTAAGGTACCAGTCTACATGGAAAGCGATGCGACGATATTGCTACGGTTTCGTAGAAGAGCGGTGCCCGCCACATAACGGCCGCAGTGACGGCCGTCATTACATTTTGACCGCGTAGGTATTGCACTTGTCTATGAAACAGCATTTTTTTTTTTAAATAACCGATTTTTTTTTTTAACGCAGCGGTGTTCAGAATCATGTACTGAATCCAAGGTAACAGTTTCCGCGTTGATGTCCCTGCCACCCTGTATATCGCTCAGCAACAGATAGCTCAGCTTTCAGTAGAGCTCAACCTTAACAGTCGCGGCCCGAAACTGATAGGTTAATGCTGGGAGTCTGACCTGCGATATATTATCGACTCGCTGCGACGTTCCATCGATAATCGATATCGAGATGTTGTGGTACAACACTAAGGTTACACTATGGAACAGGAGTAGTGACAAATGGTGCTTGGAGAAGCGCTTTGTATCTTGAATGATAAAGAAGATACAATAATGTCGTTGATTAATATCTTTATTATAAATGTGTGTTCGTTTATTTGTGTTTAAATTGTCCATGATTAACCTCAGTTGCTTCTTATAATGAAGACATTGTGTAGATATTACAGCTTCATACTACCAGTTAACTAATTACGCAACACATTTTCGTAAACGATTAAGACTAATTTGTTTCATTTTGACAGTTCATCAACATTCATTGCGTTATTTACGTTGTTGAGCAGAGTTTTTTTCGAACTTATGAAGCAATGGATTAGCAATCTGTTTCAAAACGATTCAGATTCTGATTGATCGTGAATTACGCAATTAGGGTCCTGGAATTACTCTTAAATGTCAAAAGGTGACAGAGCAATACACGGCTGAAGCAGTTGCCGTAAAAGGTAGTTTTTTTTGTAAACAAAAAATTAGGATAATGTTTACATTTGCCTCGTTGGGTCTAGTGATTGTAAGCGCTACTGCTAACCATGAGGTTCTGGGTTGGATTAGAGGGTCGGGCAAACTGTTATTAGGTTTTTTGCTTCTGGAATTTTTCGGAGTCTGGATTTCTGCCGGTTTGATAGGCTCGCTCCGTACTACATGGAACTCAAACATAATTGGCGAAATATGGGTGTACTATAGGTACACCTCTGCCTAACCGTTCGGGGAAACAAGGCGTTATGTTATGTAAAAGCTCCCGCAAACAGATGCGACGCGACTATAAGAAAGCTTCACGGAAGAACAATTACCAGGGTGGTATCGCGTCGGTGGAGGTCTGCCCAGCTTGGGCGGAGCACCGCCGTGTCCTCACGGAGGCGATCGGCGGCGGCGATCTCTCGCGTCCGGCCCTGGTTCAGGCCATGGTTCGGAGCGAGAGTGCATGGGAGGCCGTCACCTCCTTCTGCGAAGCAGTTATGTTCGCGAAGGAGGAGGTGGAGCGCGCGAGGGAGATGCAAGCTGCAACGCCTCGCGGCCCTAGTCGCCGCAGGAGACGCCCCGGGCGTCGGGAGTCGAGAGCCGGACTTCCGGCCACCGTAGGCGCGGGCTTGCGGACGGTAAGCAATGGGCAGGTCGCCGTCCGATAAGGACCAGGCCCTTGTCGACGGCGCGTTGTGTTCCACGCGCGCCTCAAAGAGATGTAAGCGCCAACTGACGGCGTCGAAAGACCAATGCCTGCTGGGGTTGCGGGTTTGTCCGAAAGGGATAACGCGGCCCCGGCACACAGGCAACGGAAGGAACACGGGTGGGTTTTAGTCAGTAAAAGTCTGACACACCCTCTCGCTCTGCCCAGAGCGGGAGAAGTCATTTGATGAATTACCACGCTCAAAAAAAAAAAAGGGTGGTATCGCGTGACAAGTCGCACCAGTCTACACGAGCCTTTATGTATGTAGGTACAGCTTTATTAGATTTTCACGTTTCTTTATAGGCTGACGAAAAAAAGTACAATTTATTAACGAGTTGTAAATTTATAATGAAATGAAGATCGCAATTCCATGCTAATTAAATAGCTTTTAAGTTCTCTTCTGTAAAATTTAGTTTCATAATAACGAAATACTTACCAACCTATTATTGTCCCACAGGGCAAAGCCACAGTATAAATAAGTAACAGTATTAAATCTTCATAGAAAACGACCGAAACGACGCGCTTCGAAATCTTAGTGTATAACAGTACGCAACAGTCTCAAGTGCGCCGCAGTTAAAGTGCGTTTACGGGCGCGGAAGGTTTATCCACCGAGCGGCCGTAGGTGATTATTTCAAGGTCACTGCTGAGACATAATACTGTTACTTTATTATACTGTTGCAAAGTCCTCTTCTCATACAAAGAAGGCACGAGCATTGATCACCACGCTTGCTCAAGACGGCTTGGTGATTTCAGACTTATATTAACTATAAGTCCAGGTTTCATCACTACGGTTTTCCCTCACCGATGTCAGTAAAGGCAAGATAAACTCAGAAAGTAAATATTAATCCAAAAAGTCACATTGGTACTTGCGCTTTTAACCCACAACCTCGTGCATGAGAGGCGAGGCCTTAACAACCGGGCTACCACAATATATAAGGTTTAGTTATGTCGATTTTAATCTTTGCTGGCCGCCTTAAACCGTCTATTATTAAATAAAAAGATAAAAAAAATTCAATACAACATATTTTGTCTACAAAAGAGAAAAGCTTTGTATTTTTGTTTGTAACGTATAAACTCAAAAACTACTGGACCGATTTAAAAAATTCTTTCTCCAGTAGAATGTTATATTATCACTGAGTAACATACGCTATAATTTATAAAGATATCTCGCGGACTAAGCCGCTGGTGCAAGTTTGTTTGTAATAACTTCTTTTGAGTTTCAAAATATACTTGAGTATAAATAACCCAGTAACAAACAAAAACTGCACTATAAAAATATAAAGTACTGAAATTAAAGCCAACAAATATAATACTTATCTATCATTACTTAGTAACACTACAATTAATTAATTGTGGTACCCTTTTTTTTTTTTTTTTTTTGAGGGTGGGATATCATCAAATGACTTCTCCCGCTCTGGGCAGAGCGAGAGGGTGTGTCAGACTTTTACTGACTAAAACCCACCCGTGTTCCTTTCGTTACCTGTGTGCCGGGGCCGCGTTATCCCTTTCGGACAAACCCGCAACCCCAGCAGGCATTGGTCTTTCGACCCCGTCGGTTGGTGCTGACATCTCTTTGAGGCGCGCGTGGAACACAACGCGCCGTCGACACGGGCCTGGTCCTTATCGGACGGCGAGCTGCCCATTGCTCACCGTCCGCAAGCCCGCGCCTACGGTGGCCGGAAGTCGGCTCTCGACTCTCGACGCCCGGGGCGTCTCCTGCGGCGACTAGGGCCGCGAGGGCGTGCAGCTTGCATCTCCCTCGCGCGCTCCGCCTCCTCCTTCGCGAACATAACTGCTTCGCAGAAGGAGGTGACGGCTTCCCATGCACTCTCGCTCCAAACCATGGCTTGAACCAGGGCCGGAAATTGTGGTACCCTGCTGTTTTTGTTACGCCGACAATTGGTTCAAGCACCTGATCATTTGGAGGAACTAAGGCTATTGTATTGGGCTATTGTGACGCTATTTATAAAAGGTAGGCAGTAGACAGCCATAAGCTATATGCCAGATTCACTAAGGAGCTAATCTAAACTAGCTAGCTAAACTTCACTTTGCAGCTGAATTCGGTTAGTAGTTAGAAGTAGTGATAGCATCAGTAATGAGAAGAGAATATACAGGTTGGCAGGGACATCGACGCGAAAACTGATACCATGGAGGATTGTAAACCCCATGCGTTGAAATTTTTATTAAGTATATTATTATTTAAAAAACAAAAACATTTTTTTCACGCTCAAACGAAGCGGGTCGCCAAAATGCGATGCAGCATCGAATCAATCGCTGAAACGCAAATATCGGAGACAAAAGCCCGCATTGCTTAAAAGGCCTTATGAAAGCGTGCTGATCAGAATTTATAGGTACTTGTTGAATGAAGAGCCAATAACCAATGTGAAAAAAATATAAAAGGTGTAATTGGCTATTCATTTATTAACTAGCTTCTGCCCGTGACATCGTCCGCGTTAAATTTCTTGTTTTAACATTCAATATATCCTATGACACCTGAAAGTACTGTAGCTTCACATTAGTGAAAGATTCGGATCAGTAGTTCTGAAGACTACCTTCACATGCAAACTCACAAATTTTACCTCTTTGTAGTAAGTGTAGATAGTATAATTAGTAGTGTAGATAATCAGTACCTTAATTGCGTAATACACGATCAATCAGAATCTGAATTGTTTTGAAACAGATAATCCATTGCTTCATATGTGCGACAAAAAGTTCTGCTCAACAACGTAGTTAAATAACGCAATGAATTTTGTTGAACTGTCAAAATGAAACAGATTAGTCGTAAGGGTTTACGAAAATGTGTTAGGAATTAGATAGCTGCTTACTATTGATGCTTGCTACTGTATGACAAGATCGAAACTCGACCTTGACCGAACGAATAACCGAAACACCCTTTGATGTAAGTACCTACGTTGTATCAGTGACGTATTAGGAAGAGCGTGCCTTCGGGTTGAACGGAATGCCAATAAAACATTTACTTATAGTTTCACAGTTCACGATTTTCTTTGTTTTTTTTCAGCCGTAATGTAAATAATTATTTTTTGCCGGTGTCGGCGTCTGCGTCTCTTTACTTGTCAATACGATGCCATAGAGTACCACAGATACTAAAGGCATAGACAAGTAACTGATGTTACGTCTGATGCAGACACGCGGATTACATAATATTTCACTCTTCATTGTATTTCACACACCTTTTTATTTTTATTTTTTATTATATTTATTTGTCTGTATCTATCCGTGACATCACTGCGGGCCCTATCAGAATACCAGCGCTGTGACATTTTTATTTATTTTTAAATGTCGCGGCATCATGCTGAGATAGGAGCCTTTTGGCCTCGTACAGGACTTCCTTCTTTTTATGTTACTGTTACTTTGTTTTTTATTGTTTTTGTTTTTTTCCTGTGCGAGTCACAATCAATACTTTTTCTTTCTTTCTTTCTTTCTTTGTGACTGCGTTTTTTTTATTGAGCCTAAATAAGCTTGAAGTTACTTCTCCAACAAACGTACTGTACAGTCATGGCTAAAATAATGTTCGTCCGTCAAAATATGGGCGACCGAGCTCTGCTCGAGTGAAAATGGAGAAAACGAATTTTCCCAGTTATGAGACCTAGCTAGATCGATTTTTCGCCCCCGTAAACCTACCTATTGTAATTTTCATCGAAATCGTTAGAGCTGTTTTCGGGAACGTGCTTACAAACGATATATATACTAGCTGGTGCCCGCGGCTTGGTCCGCGTGGACACACATTATTTTTCTAAAACAAAAGTACAAAGTTATGTTACTCCTTATTACATCAGCTATGTGTCAGTGAAGGTCGTGTCAAAATCAGTTTAGCCGTTTCGGAGATTAGCCGCAACAAACAGACATTTATTTTTTTGTAATTTTCATTTAATAAAAAGATTCAGGAGTCCGGTTCAAGAGTCCGGTTCCGGAGCCCGGTTCAGGTGCCCGGTTCAGGAGCCCGGTTCAGGTGCCCGGTTCAGGAACCCGGTTCAGGAGCCCGGTTCAGGAGGCCGGTTCAGGAGTCCAGTTCGCGTGTAGCCTTTAGCCTTTATCAGGGCTAAAGGCTAGTGCTAAAGGCTAGCGCTAAAGGCTAGCGGTAGAGGCTAGCGCTAGAAGCTAGTTTTTCCTTTATTTTCCGCCAAACCCACAATTTTTTTTCAGCAAAGCGAAACTAAAAGTTAACCTAAATTAAATCATGACGGTGGTCGTCAATCTACGGATAGCGTGTTAAACATTCTCCTTTCAAGTTTACTGCTCAGAAATTGTGCACAAAGTTTAATTAATCAAATACTATCTTGCATTCATGCAAGCCTAGTTTCACGTTTATTAACTTAAGGAATAAGATTTTTCATACAAACGAAATCCCCCCCTTTTCGCTTCCTTAAATAAAGGCGGAATTTTCAAAAACCCCTTCTTAGTGCTGGACTACATTATAAAAGGAAGCTATGTGCAAAATTTCACGTTCCTAGTCCCAGTAATTCCGGATCTGCCTTGATATGTCAGTCAGTCAGTCAGTTTCGCCTTTTATACATATAGTAAAGTTGTATTGTTGTGTGTTATCAAAGAGTTTCATACACAAACTGTGAAGATAAGATCAAAATACATAAAACAATAATAACATGAAAAATACTAACAAAAAACATTAAATCATAAATAGAAATCAAGTGAAGTGACACCTAAAACAGTGACATTTAATAACAAGTGCAAATTTCATGTATTAACAAAATTATAAAATCCATAAAAAATCTACGAACAAGCACAATAAATAGCTCGGAAACATAATTATAGTTGTTAACCGATGCATAAGTAGTTTCCAATACACAAACAACAAAAAAAAGTGCATAAATAGTGTAAAAACCTATAATTATAAAACAAAAACAAAGTGACCAAAGTGTTTGACAGTGAAAAAATTCTAATCACATGAGTCATTTCAACCGTTTTTGTCTCGTTCAAATATTGGGACTTTCAATGCGATGCATAATTTCACCTTGTTAACTTAAGTTCATTTGGTTCGGCGGTATAGAAGACGACACTTCATAGCTAAGTGATTGATCGCCGGTTCGAATCACCCGCAGCCCGCCTCTTTTTGTGAATTCTAAAATTCCATATTATTTCACAAAATAACGCACAGATCATTTACTTCAAATTACTGATCAATTTGAAGAATAATTCCTTCGATAATTTCACACCAGAGGGCGCTACATTAGTTTGGAGTAAAGATGGACTCGAGCAATAACAACATTACCTACCGTAAACCTTGTAGATCAAGCTCGCTAACCGACCTAACTAAAAATATGACTAACAACAGCGAGAAAACGATACTTGATACAACAATGATGAGCATTCCTGATAGTTTCCATGACACAATTGACGACGTTCGTGAGTTAACTGAAGAAAACAAAATTCTTAAGAACCAGTTATTAAGCGCACATAAAGAAATAGAAGATCTAAATACAGAAAACATTCGTCTCAAATCGGATTTACAAAATATGATTAAGACAGTTAACACATTTAAAAAAATATGCTCGACTCCTGAGAAAAAAAGTGCGACTCAGACACTCAAAAACAAAACTTTGCATCGAATAAGCTCACCAAAGTACATAATCAAGGAACATGAACAACAACCACATAGCATTGAGTGTGGGGCTAGCAAACAAAATAAAGAGACGCAAACTATAACTACTTATACACCAAAGAAAGTGAAAGATATTATGCCTACCCCCATAACACCATCAAATGTAATATCGAAGCCTACGCAAAAGAATAAACAACCTTTTAAGAAGATTACTACAGAGGATACCAAAAATAGAAAACTCTGCATACTCAGTAACTACACACAACGAGACATGCTACAAGCCATCGAAGAAAATTTTGCAAGGGTCTTCAATTATTGTAGTTACACTTCACCTAATTCAAACATTGAAATATTATTAGCGGGTATAAAATCAAAGTTAGAACGTTTTACAATGAATGATTACTGTATAATTATATTAGGGGCGGCTGACATTAAAGCCAACGATAACCGTATTGACCTAGTAAAATTAATAAGAGAATGCTTAATGAATGTAACACACACTAACATAATAATATGCGCACCCACTTATATCCGTGGAGCACTCATTTATAATTATAAGGTTGAAATGTTCAATAACCTACTCTGTATGGATGTCCAAAATAATAAGTATGCATATTTTTTTGACTCCAACTATGGATTAACATTTGACATGTTTTCAAATATATCAGGCAAATTAAATACAAATGGAATACAATGCATATTTAGGGACATTATGAATAGAATTAGAGTTGACATAGAATTATTTCCTTATGACTTGACCGGTGACACAAATGGACAAAACTCACAGTTTTTTCTTTTATAATAACATACGTATTCTCCACCAAAACATAGCAGGTCTCATTAACAAATCTGATATCTTGACGGTACATTTAGAGGAATTAGCACAAAATAATAAACCCATAGACGTTATCTGTATTACCGAACACTTTATGAATACCGACCAGGAAAATACACTTGACATACCCAACTTCCGCCTAGCAACAAGTTATTCTAGAGACGTAAAGAGGGGAGGGTCATGTATACTAACTAGATTTGGACTTGAATATACAACACTAAAAATTAACTGTTCTATTAAAGGTATCATAGAATGTAGCGCGATAGAACTATGTGAACATGGTCTCATAATAGTTTGTATATACAGAGTGCCAAATTCATGTATAAATCTATTTTACGATAATTTACAGAAATTATTACGCCAGATATTTGACAATACTAACAAGAAAATTGTTCTTTGCGGAGATTTTAACATAAATATACTCAAACGAAACCGCCATGCTCTAGACTTTGAATATCTTTTGGATAGTCACAATTTAAAATTAGAAATTAGACAGCCTACTAGGCTCAGCAGTAAGTCTTGTATTGACAACTTTGCACACAATATTCCTAGATGTAAAAGTGAAATAATTGAATTTGGTTTATCCGACCACACAGCTCAACTGTTACAATGTCCCGTCAAAAAAACCTGTGTGATAAAATCTTGGCGTATTAGAAGACGTGACTATAGCACTGAGAATCTGAGTAAATTTAAAAAATGCATAAACAGCTTGTCGTTTAGTGACATTTACAATACTAATGACCCGGACGAAGCTTATAATTATTTTCTAGACCTTTTCTTATGTTTTTACAATTTATGTTTCCCTTTCAAAATTATAACAAAATCGATAAACAAAAAATCTAAATGGATATCCAAAGGTCTTAGAAACTGTAGTCAAATTAAAAGAAAAATGTTATGGCAGTATAGAATACATCCAACAAAAACAAATAAAAACATCTTTAGGCAATACGCCGCTAGATTTAAAAAAGTAATATCACTAACTCAGAAGTCACAAAACAATTATTACATAAATACATCACAAAACAAATCGAAAGCGACTTGGTCAATTATAAACAAGTCTAAATTTAACTTTCCCAAAGAGCCTATTACGGAAATACATAAAGACGATTTCAAGATTACAGATCCTAAATCTATTGCGAACAATTTTAACTACTTTTTCATTGACCAAGCTTCAGAATCAGACCAAAAAAAATATTTAAGGAATGACAGTCAAAACAAAACCCGACCCTCAAATAATAAAATCAACACTAAATTTAATTCAATTTTTCTTACACCCACAACACCTATAGAGGTAGACAGAGAAATAAAGCAGCTGAAAAATACTCATAGTGTGGGCAACGATGGTGTCTGCACCAAAGTGATAAAAAATGTATCCCCGGATATTTCAGCTCATCTATGCTACATAATTAACTTATGCATTTCTAACGGAATATACCCAGAAAAACTTAAAACGGCCATTGTCATTCCACTACACAAAAAAGAAGATAAACGAAAAATGGAGAACTATAGACCCATAGCTCTGATCCCCATTTTTTCAAAAATTTTTGAAAAAATCTTATATAGCCGATTATATAGTTATTTAGAAAAATATAATATTTTGGTAGACGAACAGAAAGGCTTCCGCAAAGGGAAATCAGTAAATATGGCCATCTATGACCTACTGAAAACTATTTTGGTTACCATGGACAAAAAAATACCAACATGTGCCATCTTTATGGACATGAGTAAAGCCTTTGACCGAGTTGACCATAAAATATTAATGCAAAAATTAAGCATGTATGGCATACGAGGTAAAGCGCTAGAGCTCATTTCTTCATACCTGCATAATAGGAAACAAATAGTAGAAATAACACAAGTATGTCAGAAAACGCGAAATGAGATTAAATATAAGTCAAACTCAAAAAATATTAAATTTGGAGTTCCACAAGGTAGTGTCTTAGGCCCTTTACTGTTCTTGATATATATCAATGATCTTCCTAAACACATCAAACAACCAATGGTATTATTTGCAGATGATAGCACAGTTATAATAAAAAGCGACAAAGAAAATGATTATGAACACGTAGTCAATCAAACACTAAATACGATAGTACAATGGTTAACAGAAAATAATCTTAAAATAAATGTGGACAAGACGAAAGTTATACACTTTCACCAGAGAACTCAATTGACAAATATAAACGTTAGTTACAAAGACAAAATAATACATCCTGTGACGGATACAACGTTTCTAGGAATTAATATTGACAATAAATTGACCTGGAAAACACATTTAGAATATATCTGCAAAAGAATTAATAAATCCTCATTTGCTCTGTACAGACTTTCAAAAATTGTTAATAAAGAAGCCATATTAGCTGCTTATCACGGACTTGTTGCACCTGTCCTAAGATATGGTATTATATCTTGGGGCAACTCAGTCGATAAGGAATCTGCATTTAAATCTCAAAAGAAATGCATTAGAGCAATGTGTAATATAGACAACACTACCAGCTGTCAACCCTACTTTAAAAGCTTAAATATTTTGACACTGCCCTCTTTATACATATATGAAGTTAATGTTTTTGTGAAATTGAATCCTAATTATTTTAAGACTGCTGCTAAAAGCCACTATAGACAATTACGTGACAAAAAAAGATTAGAAATTCATATACCATATGGGAAAACAGCACTAATCAATAAAAGTATTCTTTGTATGGCATCATTGATTTACAACAATTTGCCTGATGATGTCAAAAAGTTATCTGTTCTTCAATTTAAGTCGAAGCTACAAAAATTCCTAGTAAATAAATGTTATTATAATGTCAAGGAGTACTTACAGGATAAGAATATAGATGGTTACATATAGCAAGAGTAATTTATTGACATTGAATAATATGGCAATAACAATAGTGTGACATGCTAATAATAATTTAATTTGACATCTGATAATTTTATTTTAATTTGGACTAATATTTTTAATTTAATTTATTTGATTGATAAGTTTATGACATGTATTATAAATTTATAATTCATCTGACAATCTTTATTTTTAAACCTTTGATGTAGTATTCTGTTTTTTTTTTTTTTTTTTAGTTTTTATTATAATAATTTTTGCAATGTTATTTTAATAATGATATAATAAGAATAATAATATAAATATTTGCACACCTTATTAGGTAATGATACAGTGTACTTTTTTTTTTTTTTTTTTTTTTGGATGGGAAATCATCAAATGACTTCTCCCGCTCTGGGCAGAGCGAGAGGGTGTGTCAGACTTTTACTGACTAAAACCCACCCGTGTTCCTTCCGTTGCCTGTGTGCCGGGGCCGCGATATCCCTTTCAGACAAACCCGCAACCCCAGCAGGCATTGGTCTTTCGACCCCGTCGGTTGATGCTGACATCTCTTTGAGGCGCGCGTGGAACACAACGCGCCGTCGACACGGGCCTGGTCCTGATCGGACGGCGAGCTGCCCATTGCTCACCGTCCGCAGGCCCGCGCCTACGGTGGCCGGAAGTCGGCTCTTGACTCCCGACGCCCGGGGCGTCTCCTGCGGCGACTAGGGCCGCGAGGGCGTGCAGCTTGCATCTCCCTCGCGCGCCCCGCCTCCTCCTTCGCGAGCATAACTGCTTCGCAGAAGGAGGTGACGGCCTCCCATGCACTCTCGCGCCGAACCATGGCCTGAACCAGGGCCGGACGCGAGAGATCGCCGCCGCCGATCGCCTCCGTGAGGACACGGCGGTGCTCCGCCCAAGCCGGGCAGACCTCCACCGGATACAGTGTACTTTAAATCTATTTGTAACATCTGTTTATATACCACCTGTATTAAGCAAATAAATGATTTGATTTGATTTGATTTGATTTGTGTATATATTTATACAACAATACTTTATAACCAACATTGCTTATTTAATTGTACTAGTGCTCGCCCAGAGGTCGAAATTCGACCATAATTTATTTAAATGTCATGATTCTAAGGTAGCCATCTTGTGTCAAACGCACGGTAGTGTGTAATATTTTTTTTATTAATTTAATTTATTTCTAATGTATATTATATAAAAATATTAGCTTGTTGCACTCCTTCTCCATATAAACTTTAACTGTGCCAAATTTCATACTCCTCCGTCCGCGTAATTTTCGTAAAAAGGGATACAAAGTTTTTGCTTCACGTATTAATATAATAATTAGGATAGGATAGATTTTCTGTAGTTTACAGAATGCCTCTTAGTTCAAGAGTGCCCATTGGCAAAGGCTACTAACAACTTCCACTAAGTCCTATCTCTCTCAACTCTTCTCCAATTTGAATCCACTGTGAGCTTCAATTCGTCTACCCATCTTTTAAATTGTCTCTCCTGTTCTTTTTGTACATCTAGAACAGCCGAAACTTGTAACAGAAAAAAAATTAAAACTTTTCTATTAGCACATTATTTCCGGAACAGCGACAATTCCGGGGTAAAAGCCCCCACGTGTATGCTTAAAAACTTTCCATCAGTATTTCACGTCCATTTCTAATAAATTAACCGCGGAATACTTAATTGATTAATTTACTATTTTTAGGTCAGACAATTAGGTCGATGTGTTATATAACCAAGCACTTTTGGAATCCATTATCTGCCGAGCCTTTTCCCAACTATATTGGAGTCGACTTCCAGTCTACATGCAGCGACTGCCTATCTGACCTGCAGAACCCAGTAACTGAGTAATACGATACCCTTTGGTAAGACTGGTTGTCAGACTTTCGGGCTTCTGGCGACTCGTAACGACTGTCAAAGATCCACGTATGACAGCCGGGACCAATGGCTGCTTTCTGAAGCACCGAGGTTATCACCAATCCACGGACGGACCGCGAGAAGCGTAACTTAACCTGATCAATCGACCCGTGCGTTTGTTATTACTTAGCCAAGAGCAATGATGAGGTCAGAAAAACGGGTCGATGTGTTCAACACACCAAGTATTTTTGGAACCCGTCCATCATTATACCGTGTTCGCGGTGAAACTCACTAATTTGTTGACAGTGGGTACTTCAAGATGGTAAATATTTTTAAAGACTTCTCAGCTCGACCGACACGCGTTTTAACTACTAATGAATCGGTCTACTAATGAGAGCCAATTTCCATTGAGAGAGTAATGAAAAATTTCACTGCCTAATTATGCTGCCTTACATACAAAAAAGGTGGGAAAAAAACCTCTTTTAAGACCTAGTAGTTCTTAAGAACCTGTAATAGTAAAAAATAGTTGGAACTTAGACATTCAATGTCTCCGTAACCAGAAGGTTCTCATCTATGGTCCAATACAAGAAAAATATCTCAATGAAGGGGAGTATACAGGCTGGGACATCGACGCGAATACTGATACCATGGATTCGGTATATGATTCTGAACTTTTTAAATCTGCTATTACATACATTATGACCGCGTAGGTATTGCACTTCTCTATGGAACAGCTGATTATTTTTTTAATAAACGACGAAAACTTTCAACGCAGCGGGGTTCAGAATCATGTCTCATGATTCAGAGTAACTTGTTGTTCAGAATCATGTCCCTACAA
The DNA here is from genome assembly GCA_947364205.1 of Agrochola lota. NCBI lineage: Eukaryota > Metazoa > Arthropoda > Insecta > Lepidoptera > Noctuidae > Agrochola > Agrochola lota. The sequence continues at coordinate 7,653,604 of OX376235.1, read as the reverse complement.
AATGGTTGAGCTGAATGGTGCTGATCCACGCGTCATGTTCGTGAACGGGCGCCGTCAGTTGTGACTGGTCATCTCTTATCTGCCATGGCTTATTTTTAATCTTATATTTTGAATTGTTTTGATTATTTTTTGTACATTGTTCTCACATATAGAAGCAACAAGAATAATGTACCCAGGATTTTGTAATTTTCTATATTTAAAAGAGTGTCCTTGGAGTTTCTTGCCCGTTCTTCTCCATAAAGATCTACGTTTTGGAATGGGCAACTTTCAACTTTCTGACTAACTGACGCGACTATTTGACAATTCAAAAGTGCCTGTAAATGGTTTAATTGAAATAAATGCTTTGAGTTTGAGTTTTTGTACTGAATCCATGGTAACAGTTTTCGCGTAGATGTGGGATGCCATCCTGTATACTCAGTGATTTTTAATTTACTGTTAACCTTTCAGAACTTGCAAGTAATTATGATTATGAAAAAACTTTCACTAAGGGACCAAAACTATGAAATAGCAAAAATAATAAGTTCTCACGGGCGATTTTTGTTGTGGTTGTTTGTGTCGTGCACTGGGTTTTCAACGTTCTGCTTAGCGCCGAGAGTTGAAAATCCAACAGTGTGTTTTTCAATGCGCTGGGACGACAGTGTGTCCCAGCGCTTTGGATTCTCAACGCTCGGCGAAAAAATTCTGCCGCGATATTTTTACGTCCTTGCGGATGTGGGCTTAAACATCTGTTTCTTACATTTTATAGGGTAAGTATCGCATTGTTGTATGAAACAGTTGACATTTTTTCGATATTTCGGAGTTGGTCTCATAGTGAAAGTTGCTCATAATCTGAGTGAGTACCTACTTTCGCGCCCGGTAAGGTAAAGAGGGCTAATCCTAAAATTTGGCAACGTCGCAAATAGCTGTCAAATATTTCGCTATTTTGATTAATTTGGCAATATTACTGCATGGAAATAAAAAATATGGCTAACTTTAGAACTAGAATATTAATAATGAATTGCAATTATTACACTGAATTTGATGTTGTAACCGTTTAGGCGTAAAAAAGGCATTTGGAAAGTTTCCAAATACTTTTTTCGAACCTAGGTCGAACGAGATGTAAACATTACCTATCCTCATTGTTTACAAAAAATATATCCCTTTTACGGCAATTGCTTCTTTATCAGTTTATTGCTCACCTTTTGACATTTAGAATTATTTCAAAAACCCTTCCTATACCTTATTCGTTGGTTATCTTATTATACGTACATAAATAATATTTATTTTATCATAATGTATTAAAAGTTTGCGGAGAGAAAATATAATATGACGTAATATTCCTTATTTGTTTTAGGTTTGACACATAAATGGCACTCGATTAAAATGATGTCGTATCGTAGGATTTATATTAATCGCATACATTTTTTGTGTGTCAAATCTTTATGGAATATTTATTCAGTTTATGTAATGTATTTTTATTTATTTTGTAATGTTCATATTGTAACTGTCTCTAAATGATGTATCGACGGAATACCTTGTAAGTCTGTTTAAAAATTAACCTTATCTGCTGACAATAAAAAATAACGATAATCTGTGAGTTGTTTGGTTCATAAAACATTCACACGGCCATCTTCCATATTTGGTTCTTCTTTCAAAACCAAAAAAATAAACAAACGAAAGTAATTTGTCACCGCGAGGGCCTTCACTAACTTACTTGGCAGGTCATTTTATACAAATTCTGTTCCATTTTTGAATTTATTCAGTATGTAGTGGCTATTCGGACATCGTGAAATAGGCCCTAAACCAAAAATATTATGCAACTCTCCTACGCCTACAAAAAATGTAAATAAACCACGAACTTGGAAACAAGACAATTACGTTCACAAAGGGGACACTTCATTTGATGGAAGCCATAAGAAAACAAAAGCAGTCAACGAAACCTCTGACAGAAAGTTGCGTAATTGACAGAGGAATGATCATCCACAAATGAGGCAGATTAATGATCGTGGTGCACAGATAAATGAATGCTTGTAACCATACTTTTGTTAGCAGGAAAATTCTGATGTGGGTATACGTTAGACGTACCTAAAGTCCCTGTCACGAGAAGTTACAAATTTTGTTAACAAATAATTTCTACTAAGTTACGTAGCCGACAATTCTAATGTTTCGTGGTACAGGAACGCGTCTGAGTTCCAGTAACACAAAACATTAGACGACAGCGCTTTATATGTATCGCTAAAATATAACCCGACCAAGTGAAATTGGTCGTTAGATTTGTATGACACTTATGTTACTCTGAGTTGATTGAATTTGGAATGATTTGTTTCGCCACGTAACTTAATAGTAGTTCTTTGTTTACAAAATGTATAGCTTCTCGTGACGGGGACTTTACGTTACACCTACCTATTCCTGCATTCATTTGCGGTAGGTACTGAGCCGAGTTCTTTTAAAGGCCCCTTTCCATTAGACAGATAGCCGGTGGCGTTTTAAAGCCGATGTTTTATTTTGAAGTGGATGACCCTTATGCCACGGCGATAAGGACTACCAAGTGTAAGAAATCGCAATGGCAACAAAAATGAATAAACGTAATAATAATACATTTGCTTAGATGTATTATTATTACATTTATTCATTTTTGTTTCAATAAAATACATTTTTAAAGTTTTCTTAAAAAAATATATAAATTAAAAATATAAAAAATAGTGGTCCGACTGTATCGCGAGCAAGGTCCAAGGTACCGGTTAGGGCTCCAGAGACAGGAACTTCCTCAAGCCAGGATTATAATTTTTATTATGTGTCCAACAAAGAATAAGAATTGTGGAAATGAATGTTGATTAAACATTTTTTTTTGTCCGTTAGTTGGATCATTTAAAAAGATTGGACACGTATTTTTTCTTTTTTTACGTAATCAAAAGATTACGGCAATACATCGAGGTAAAATGTGCATTACGTCACTCTCCGGTAGATTGTAGACTGACTTGTGACGTATCGAGCCCCCACTCCCCAACTTTAATGCGTTTTATCTAAATTATTTTTTATTAATATGATAAAGCAAAAAATACGTGTCTAATATTTTTTTATTATCTGACTGACGGACTAAAGTTTTGTTTCTTTTTCCCCAGTCAACAACCCTATTGATTTCGATTTTTGCCGATGAATCTATGTAGGCCTCCAATGACATCGGAAATGTTTTAGCGACCATGCCTGCACCCGTTGGAGTACCTACTTATATATACAGCATGTATCAGAAAGTTGTGGTCATATTTAAGGGTGTGAATGTGTGTGTAACAACTTTCTCCATGGGAACAACATCGTAATCACAAAAAAAAAAAAAAAATTGTCATGAATATGCAGAAAAACACGGACGGGCATATGCCCATGGGTGACATTGTTTATGCTTGAATAAGTAGGTCTTTGTTATGTTATACCAAATAAAAAACCAAGACGGAATGCTGTCAACAGTGAAGTGAAGCCGGTTTCGTAAACATGTGTGCACTTTGTGTGGTGTAGTTTGATTGCTGTGTCCTTGTAAGAAGTTGTAAATGTGTGCGTGTGAGCGTGTATGCACAGAGCGGCGGTGTAGATAGGTAGTCTGGGTAGGGAATAGGTGCATGCTTATATTTATACTGTTTTTTATTTGGTCTGAGTGTTATACCTATAAAGTTTTAGTTAGCTATTCCTGTTGTTCAGTATTTAAACTCTAATATTTGCTTATTATACTGAATTTATTGCACGATTTTCGTGATTGACGATGTTGTTTCCAAGCCCTTTGTTCGGTAATCGACATATAATGGAGCACCTGGGGGCTTTGACCGCGGACTTGTTGCGATATCTCTTTTAATTTTTGAGAAGTTTAAGATTCTTTGAAAAAAGTCCTAAAAGAAACGGTAAAAAATGGCGTTGTTTTTAAATAAAAAAATATATAAATATTTTACAAAAAATAAGTTGAAGTATTGTAGCCCATTCAGTAACGCATCTTTTGATACCATTTTCATGTCTCTATCTTAATAGTTGAGGACGCTAGCTAGAAATATTTGTTTCAATACTCCACCTATCATTCAAATAAGTCGAAGAAAATATTAGATATAGACAACAAATATTTTATAATTTTCTAATATATATTTTATAATTTTTCTTATAATAATTTTCTTCTTTATTGAATTTTCCTTAATTAAGTTCTTCTTCTCGATTACTATCTCTATGTAAATAGATAGGTTACTTAACTTCATTTTGATACACAAAAATATTCTACAGCCATTCTATGTATGTATCTATCTACTTGAATTGTTCCAAAATATATTTTTTTTCAAATCAAGGTCTCAATTTTTTAATGGGTAAACTTTTTCATTTATATTATTAGGTAAACATTCCACTTTGAATGTTTAAATTTCATTCACTTTAACTGAAATCCGAAGTTTTCATGTTTTTAACGCTCCAGGCACTCCATTAATAAACTGCAGTCCCCTTTTCCATGCCCTTAGTATAATGAACCGTAGTCGCTTATTGGAACATAGGCAACTCATGCGGCACTTAATGTCATGCGGCATTTCCCTAAATTAGTTTCAAACATAACTAGACAGCCGTCAGCACTAAGGTCTATACAAATGCTTTTTTCCAATTGATGTTATTTCCACTTAACAAACATGCATGATTATGCTAGTGTAAATAAAGTTGATTTTAGACTGACTAGTACTGTTAAAAAAGTCATAAAAATATGAAGTTGTAGCGCAAACTGAACCTTATGGGTAGGTTTTACAGTTGTTTTTCCTAAAACTCATGTTTGTTTACATTTTTGGTAACTAAATTGCAAATGCAGATTACATATAAGCTTCCATATATCCTTGAACAAACGCATGCGGCTGACAGCCTATACGGCCAATACGAAGATCTTAATGCGAGCCTAACTTGGTGGTTAGTTGGTTTTCAGATTATCCGGCCAGATGCCGCCGGGTACCGGAGCCAACGTCGCACGTAACCCGCAGGAATGACATCTTCCTTAGCCGGGACGGGATTTTAGCCGGCTGCAGAATGCATTACGAGAATCCGACAGCAGCTTAGTGCAATTTTAACGCCATTGTTAGATAAAATGTGTTTCGTAAGCAAATTAAATTGAACTAAACAGTATTTTTAACTAAACAGTATTTGATTTTGGTACGAAATGCGAATAAATTGGGGTCGTTTTTAATATTAATTTAAGTAATGTTTTTGCAAAATGAGGTTAAATAATCTTCACGAAATCCGCATCCTTAACTAGAGATGCCGCGAATAGTTGTTATAGCAAATAGTCGAATACCGATTACTCGCCTTTTCATAAGGCGAACAGTCGAATACCGAATAATCGTCATTCCCGAAAAAAAAACATCCCCACTTTACGTGTAGGGGAGGTACCCTAAAAAAATCTGTTTTTCTTGATTTTATTTTACGACTTTGTCGGCATGATTAATATGTATACATACGAGTATGCCAAATTACAGCTTTCTAGTACTAACCGTCTCTGCGCTAAGCCACGGACGGACAGACAGACGGACATGGCGAAACTATAAGGGTTCCTTGTTTACTACGGAACCCTAAAAAGCTCAACCGACTTTACGGTAACCTTAACGTACCGAACTAAATATGCACATAAACATAAAATCCGGATAGTAGCAATTATTTTCCTTTATTTTTTTAAAATTTCTCTCAAATACCGGAAGTAAGTAAGATATTCTCAACTCGAAACGTACCAACCAACATACCTTTGCTTAAATACCTACTTGAGGAAGCAAGTCAATGAATTTATTTCTCAATCGATCGTGACTATAACCCACGAAGTTAACGGGTTAAGCCGTAATCCCTCCAAATATTATTCCAGGTTAATTTATCTAATTCTGTTTAACTCCATTATTCAATAATTAAAGCAATCACGACTGATGTCAATGGCTGGGTTTAACTATAAGCCGCCATCTTTAAATATTTTGACGTTTCATTCATTACCTTATGACAGGTTTACTATTATTATTTATATTTTTGAACTTAACTAGTAAATTAAATCTATATTTTGTCGATGAATCTTGAAGTAGGTTAATATGGAAGGTTCTTGATAGACCAACCTGTATGCTTCCGCGAAGTAATCCTAACCAATATTATAAATGCGAAAGTGAGTTTGTTGAAATTTGGCACATGGGTAGACCATGACCTGGTTTAGGCCATAGGATACTTTTTATTCTGATATTCCTACGGGATCGAGACTTATGCGGGTGAAACAGCGGGGCGCAGCTAGTAGCGTATAATTTAACTAACAACACTTATTATTATTATTAAGTCCCGAGATCGTAGAAAATGGAGTGTTTCCGAGAGAAGGCACTTAATTTTCAATCATGTAAATAAAAACGTTACATAACTCTTCGGACGTGTATGCACTATGGCGAATGTCCAAATGTGATATCTCCACTAATTTTCAGAATGATTTGCTCGAAAATCGAACCCAACCGTAAAATTACGTAGATACAGTGCACAAGCAGCTTCAGCATTATATTAATATAATGACGAACGGACGATCCCATAGGCCATATGCCGACGGTCACAAAAAATCGCTGCGATATTAAGATTTCAGATAAATATTTTGCCAATTTCATGTACAATGAGTACCTGCTGGAATAGAATTATTTCACAAAATAGAAAAAAAAAACACAAAAACGGAAATAAGTTTCCTTAGTAGTAACCTTCTTATATGTTAAATACCAAATTCGGCGAACGTCAACGGCATTTTAAAACGGTAGTTTTTTTCGAAATTCTTTCTATGGAAAAACTATGATCCTAATATCGAATAATGTCATTAGTAGTTATTAACGTTGAAAAAAAGCAGAAAAACTATTACTTCCATACAAAATTTTGTAGATTCCTCTGAGGATAACTTAAAGCTGGGCTCACACCAAGGCGAATAACGCGTGGCATGCGGTCCGCGTCATGGAATAAAACACTAAAAGATACTATAGTGCTTTTCTCTTTTACACTAGACAAAATCGCTCCCTCACTCAACGCCTCCATTTTCTCATTTTATACCCAGTAATATCTGCTGTAGAATTAAAACAAAAGCTACATTTTCAATTAATATTTCAGAGAACAGACTATTCTATTATATTATAATAGAGGCTCTATTGTACTGAAACGTTATTTATCAGAAATTCTGAAACAACTGGAGCATGCGTTTGAGTTGTTATTATTAGATTTTGATCATGTTTTCATTAAATTCGATGTTACGTGTTAATTAAATGTAGCTGACAGCGCATTGTTTAAATAATTATTACTAACTTCAGAGAAATCGAATAATCTGATTGTAAATTGTATTAACCTTTGCCTATTATTAAAGACTGCAACTGAATTGAATTTATAAAAAAATTGTATTACCTAGTTGGTAAAAGACTAAAAGTATTTGAAAATACTTTCAAAAGTATTCGTGCTCTATAGTCCAGGATTAATACAATCAATAACAAAATGTCATCGTAATGTTTTCCCCATAGTAAACACGGAGTATAATAATAATAATAAAAGACAGAATGGGAAGGAAGAAAGAAAGAAAGAAAGAAGGAAAGAAAAATGCGTTTATTGGCATCATGTAGAAGCATACTATCAAATATTATACCGATCGCAAAACACCTACATACGCATGTTTCGTGGACCTCTCCAAAGCATTTGATTTGGTTGACTACAGAATATTATGGAGAAAGCTACAGCGGGAGGGTGTCCCTACCAAACTGGCCTGCAAAGCCTGGTAGGCAAATCAGATGAACTGTGTCGAGTGGGGAGATACTTTCTCGAACCCTTACCAACTAGAATGCGGGGTGAGGCAGGGAGGTCTGACCTCACCTAGGCTATTTAATGTTTATGTAAATGAACTAATCGAGAAGCTGAGTAACACTTATGTTGGATCCGTCGCATTGATGACCCATGCGTTAACAACATCAGTTACGCTGACGACATGGTGTTGCTCAGCCCGTCGATTAGTGGTCTGAGAAGGCTGGTGGTTATATGAGAAGGGTGTGCTGTAAGACATGGTCTGAGATATAATTCTGTTAAGAGTGAACTGCTGGTCTTTGTTGGGAAAAACAAGAGCCCACATCATGTTCCCCCGGTGATGATTAGTGGTTCGGCCTTATCAAGAGTCAAGCTTTTTAAGGGGCATGCGCTAACGAAGCCCGCGAAATTCAAATTTTCTTTAGTTTTTTAGGTCAGTGTGAGGTTTAATGTTGATTAAAATATGATTTGCGCCCGTAACAAATATGGCTTTATATAATTATAACCATTACAATCAGCAATACAACTCCATAAGTAAGCACAATCATCAAATGTCATGATTTCATGAAATACTCATTCAATGCGATTATATGAACTTAGAGAGTTGTATTGATCATTTTTATGATTAAAATTCTATAAACAAACATTTGATACGGCCGCAAATCATATTTAGATCAACATACAACATGATACTGACCTGCAAAATGCAAAAAACGTAAGAAAATTTGAATTTCGCGGGCTACCTTGACGCTTTCGCCTTAAGTACCTAGGTCATATAGTCACCTAAGATTTGAAAGATGATATGGACATTCAAAGAAAACGCAGGGAGTTAGCTGTAAGGGGAAATATGTTGGCTCGCAGGTTTGCTAAGTGCTCAGTAGATGTTAAAGTCACTTTTTTTTTATATATTTTTTTTCTATTTGGCATCTCGCAGTTGACCTCTGAGGAGGTCGTAGCTGCTTAACCGGACTTTCCTGTGGTTGCCTTAAGCTTCTACACTTAAAGCCTCCAGCCAGGGGCATAAACTATACTAATTAAAATTAGGCGAACGCTCGCTAAGGGCACCACCTGTGGGGTACGGACCTCGGCTTAGGGCGTCGCTAGGGGGAGGACAGCAAGATGGGACAGGCTGGATCAAACATAGATTATTATTATTCGGGGAATTTAAGACTACGGGCTCAGCTTCGACGCGGGCTGGCGCATCGACGAGCAAGCGTCGGGGGGAGACACTATTCAAGGCCTTCAAACTTTATATACCAGCAGCCTGTGGGTTAACTTCACTCAGAAAGCCTATAATGCGTTACATATTCAGTATAAAAACGCTTCAACGCTTGCTGAGGCTTCCTAGATACTGTAGTGCCTCTGGTATGTTTTTTCAAACCAAAACACGCGATTTCTATGCTATAATAAGAAATAAAGTGGCCTCCGTCGTACACAGGCTATGGTAAAGCCCTAACAAGTTAATGTTGGTGTTTGCAGCACGATTTGACAGCATGATCTTCGAGCAGTTCACTGAGCTGCACGTCAGTAGAGTAACTCGGTGAATCGGCTGGGGAACATGATGTCAATGTAGTGGCATACTGTCCTTATGAATTGTGTAGTTGTATAGTCAATGATGCCTAAGGTTGCCTGTCCATTGAAGCGGAGCGAGGCAACAGAGAGGAGAATGGCAGCGGAATGGAGCGGAGTTGCGGACAGTGTCTGTCCATCGATGCGGAGCGAGGTAGCGGAGCGGAGTTACGGACTGTGCGGAGCGAGGTAGCGGAGCGGAGTTATGGACTGTGCGGAACGAGGTAGCGGAGCGGTGTTGCGGACTGTGCGGATCTAGACCGACTTTACGTATTTTTCCGCATCGCCTCTCCGCTTCTCCGCTCCGTTTCCCCGCTCCGTTTCCTGGTTTTGTATGATTTTTTAAACTAGTTCGCAAATCCCTGTCCACTGAAGCGGAGCGGAGGTTTTATGCAATTCCATTGGTTAATATTGGCACACCGTTACTCCGCTCCTCTCCTCTCCGCTCCAGTGGACAGGCAGCCTTAAGCCACGATCTCATTGTTTTGTTTTTTTAATTATTTATTCAGTACATAGTGTCATATCCGTCCACGGCATAAATGGATCTCTTTTTTTGTAATCGTCGTGCTATAGTCATGAATTGTACTAATATGGACTAAGTTATAGGAAATAAAGTTATTTTATTTTATTTTTATTATAAAAATACACCTTAAAACTATAAAAACAGAAAACAAAAGAAAAGAGGAAGAAAATACGTTTATTTGCGGTAAGCATGACGCAAAGAAAGAACACAAATACGAGAAAAGAACAAGTTAGGAGAAAATATGCGTCACATTCACGCTAAACAACAACCAAACCACACCACAAAAACCAATACCCTAGATTACGCGTTTAAAAAAAAAATGTGAAGAAATCTTATTCGAAACCTCCCTGCTCCCGTATGGTACTTATTTCTATTTTGCCTTTGAATTTGGAGAGAGAAAATAATTCTTAATCTTTCTTCGAGTAAAAAAATCATTCGTATTTATGTTTTTTTTTTTTCATTTTCACCAGTCTTAGTAACGGTCAGTATCGTTGGTAGTCCGGGTATCGTTTTACTCAGTCGACTCGACCCTAACATAGTTGGAAAAGCGCTGGGCAGATTGATTGTATCTAAGTTCATTTTACCATAACAATTTCACTCTCAACGTTGGGGGATCTCAAAAAATCATCAAGTTTACCGCTTACAACCAAATACCATATAATTATAATGCTCATCGGTCCACAGGGGCCCGTAATTATGTTCAAAACAATCAACACTTATCATAGCACTGAGTAATTAAATAATAATTATGACTCACTAGAGAAGTTTCCTTTTTTTGTTAGTTTTAAATTCTGGTATGTTGAATACGTAAGTGTGTTTACTCAGAGGTGAAGATTTTGAGATTGATCTAGGTGCATACGTACGACACCATCTAGCAAAAAAATTAAAATTTGCATACATTCATTTCAATTTTACGAATGTGTTTGGTGATATGACTTCACAAGTTATTGCGTTTGCGTAAAGAACATTTTCATCTAAAGCAGTAATAAATATTGGTGATTTTGAAGGCGCACTCAGTTCGGATGGTGATCGGTTTTACGAATTTTGCCGATGCTACATTTAAGTTGTGTCGTACTGTACCTACATTATTTACGTAAAAGTGCATTAAATAGCGTACACGCATAATGAATTTAGCGATAGTTCTTTTTTTTCGTGTGGCTGGTGACAGAGTTTTTATGCCACCCATGGGCCTCTGACTTAGCTTCACATGCCGTCGAGAAATATCTCTCGGACATCTCAGACATAGTTTTCTCGCGATATTTTCGAACTCGACACCTATGACTTCAGACAGTCCGACGGACGGTCACACCACTAGGCTATCATTGCTCTATGTCACATTCTGTTTCCGTAGAATATCACACCTGTTTCCCCCCGTAGTGTTAGGCAGAGGAACACCTATAGTACCTACCTACACCTATATTTCGCCAGTAATTTTTAAGTCCTATGTAGGTAAATAGGGAACGAGCCTATTGAAAGAAAGAAAGAAAGAAAAAGTATTTATTGAGACTCGCACCGGAAATCACACATTAATTTAAAAACACACTAAACATAAATAAAGAACAAAGTAACATTAAAATTTAAAGAAGAAAGTCCTGTACGAGGCCAAAAGGCTCCTATCACAGCATGATGCCGTGACATAAAAAAAAAATGTGGCGGCGCTGGTATTCTGATAGGGCCCGCAGTGATGTCACGGACAGATAGATACAGAATTAAATACATATAATATAAAATAAAAATAAATAGGTGTGTGAAATACAATAAAAAGTAAAATACGTAAAGACGTCACATCAGTTACTTGTCTATGCCTTTAGTACATTGCCATCAAGTCGATAGTTAAATGTCCAGTACCCGGGCGACCGAGCTCTTCTCTGGTGATAATAAAGAATGCTCATTTAATAATTTAGGAAAGTTAATACTAATTCTATGCTGCCATGACAGTACATACTAATTCCATGCTGCCATGATCGTAGGTACTTACTTATTCCATGCTGCCGTATCATTATTCTGAGGTGTCATTTGTCATTATTCTTGTTCTAACCTTTGGGCGACCGAGTTCTGCTCGGGTAAAAATACGAAGAAAACTAATTTTTTCGCCCCCGTACATCCTTATATTGCAACTTTCATCGAAGTCGTTAGAGCCGTTTTCGAGAACGTGATTATAAATATATATATATATATACAAATATTGCTCGTTTTATAGTATAGGATGATTGATGATTTAACATGCCACGCTAACCAGCTAAAGACTATTTTTATTTGGATTTTCTCATAATTATAAACCTTACCCCTAACTACCTTACGTGTGATTGATCTGAAAATATTATTTCATTGTCAAAATCCAATACGTATAGATAGAAGAATATAACGTGGACCATTTTAGTACTAATTTTTATTTTTCATAGCTCATATTGTTACGCAAGAGAAAGCAAGTAACTTGACCGCTACTGCACCAATATTAATATTTTAAACGATATTAACGTTAATAGCTATTTCTTCCGCATTTAACTCAGCTTGCGGGAAGCATAAATCACTGTCGGGTCTTGCATTACAGTAACAGACAGTGGACTAATCATATACGTCACCCCAGTGGTAGAATATTTATTAATATTACTGAACTGTTACGTTAATTACAAGAACAGTAATATAATTGGAAAGCTCATAATAGCTACCTAAGGGACTTAACAGAAATGCTACTTTTAGTATTGGAGATTTTACAACTGTATCAATGCTTAACTGCGTGTTGGTGATTCTCTGTGGTAGTATCAAAATTGAATGGGTTCTATACATCGCGTTTTGTCAGTCGCTTTAATGAGATTCTGAAAAGCGATGGCACCTGTCGGTAACTGGCTGGTTTGCGTATGTAAGAGTGAGTCTCTCAATGAGTATTCTGGTCGTTTTGATAGCTCTTGTCGCTGCAACAAACGAGTACTTGCCGGTGGTGTGACAGTCATCGATCAACGATTAATATAATGTACTAGCTTTTGCGCGCGGCTTCGCCCGCGTGGATGTCGGAAAATATCTCACGGGAACGTACTACCAGGATTACATACCTATCTAATAGCCGAGGAAAAGGTCATTGACTCCTACCGCTGCGCCCGCGTTGCCGTCAACCATAATTATTTTGTTACGCGTAATTTTGAATCCGTGATATATTAAAAAGTAATGTTTTTAATAATATGATGTCAAGGCATATTTTAATCTAAATGAAATGCCCAATTTAAATAACATATTTTATTGGAAAAGGATAAATATAATACCGGTCAAAATAGCTTAAGAAATAACAATGAAATTTTTATTAAATTCTGAAAGATAAAAATGGTTACTGTAGGTCATCCTTAGAAGATAGAAATGTGCTATTATGGACTTTTTTGTTGAACTTTTTAAGATCTACAATTCTGTAGAACATAAATTTGATGTCATCTCTTACGCCTTACGCGGCGCACGCCAGATACGCTCCTAGTCGGCATGTTTTTTTCCGACATCTTCGAAAATAATCGTCATATTTCAGCCAATTTACAGAAAACCTAATGAATTATACACAAAAACCTTCCGCGTTAAATTAAATTACTCCGTCCATTGGGGAAGACTATTTGAAAATCCGATCGGTAGTTTTTGAGTTTGTCGCGTTCAGACAGACAGATGCGGCGGGGACTTGGTTTTATAATATGTAAGGCTATCTTTTACTTACACGGGACCTACCAATTTTTCCTAGTCGACGGTGGGTCAGGTGCCATAAAATTAACTTCAAATCTTTTGTGGTGCGGAGTTCTCATCACCTGAAGACTTTCATGAAGGAGGAACTTTGGCCGACGGGAATCATGTAGGTACCGGTGTTTTCGCGGTAGGCTACATGACAACTCAGCGCAATACGACGACGACCCAACGTAGTATCTAGATTTTGTAGTGATGTTTTGTATTCGTCTATTATTTTATATGACTATTTTGTGCATTTTGCTTAGGGGCCTTGGTAGTCAGTAGTAACAAACGATTTACAATTTAACGCAATATTGTTCTATAGTTTTTAATCTATCCATAGGCAACCGACACATTGTAAACTGGTATCATCATTGCTTGCGACGTAACGCACCTTGCCCTAATACTAAATAGCCTGCCTAGCTGCGAGCAACTTGGAAGTAACGATCGCCGGCCGCTAACACAGCAGGGCACGCTTTGCGCCCGATGGTTACAGTTCTAACCTAACCTAACCCATTTCCCCAGAACATTATTTTTCGACAGTTTATAATTTATCCATAGGCAACCGACAAATAGTGAACTGGTATCATACTTGCTAGCGACGTAACGCACCTTGCCCTAATAATACTTAATAGCCAGCTTAGCTGCGAGCAACTTGGAAGTAACGCTCGCCGGCCGCTTACGCGGCAGCGCACGCTTTGCTCGCTCAGCTCGCTCGCGATTGGTCACAGTTCTGACCTAACCCATTTCCCCAGTACATTATTTTTAGACAGTATAAACTAACAGTTCTCAGTCTTACGATGACAGATAGATGATAATACTTATAATTGGAAGCGGAGAAGAGTTGATATAATTGGTGTCACAAGAAAATGTCATTTAAGATGTAAAACGTCAGCACTACCACAGATGGGAATACCTACAGATGGGACAGTCCGCATTTTAGGGATGAAGCCGATGGGCCCGTTTTGCTGGGGCTTTTTTTTTTTTTTTAACTTTGCCCCACACTCAGAATTTCTTCTTGTATCGTGGGTGCGTTTACAAACATAGAAACTCACATACACTAACACCCAGACCCGGAACAACTACTTGCAGATGATACAAATATTTGTTCCGTGCGGGGATCGAGCCCGCGACACGTTGCGCAGCAGTCGATCGCTCAGCCACTGCGCCAACCGTGTCGTCAACTGCGCCAACCGTGTCGTCAAATTAGCGCTGTGCGACCTTAATTGCACTTTATTGTGTCGTAGCAAGAGTCGCTTTTTATTTCAATGATTTTGTGGACTGAACCATCGGTATTCATTTGCACTACAAACAATTTTCCTCTAACTTTTTACTCAAAGCTCAACAATTTTTGCAAAATTTTATTACGAAGATATTCATTCAAGTCCCCCTTTTTACTGATAAGGGTTTCCCACAAGATCTGACAGTAGATTGGGCGTGACCTCGTACATATAAATTGGACCGACTGTTTTGGGAATTTAGTCATTGTTGTGGTTTCACTAAGCGTGGGAAGTGGAAGGTTCCTTTGATCAAAATAATGAGTTAGTGGTCAAATGTATGAGCAAATTGACGTAGGTATTAACTAAAGCAATCAGTAGTATTCAGGAATATATCGCAAAAGTACAATACGATTACCTATTGTGTAGAACGTACCTACCTGCTTCGATTTCGATTTCTTCTCAAACCGGGAAGAGATGATGCCTGGGTAAAAAAAAGGAATTATATTTAGTCCGTCAGCCAGATAATAAAAAAATATTAGACACGTGTTTTTTGCTTTATCATAATTAATAAAAAAATATTTAAATAAAACGCATACGCTACGTCACAAGTAAGTATACAATCAACATATCTACTCGTCTACTTACATTACATTCAAATGTTTTTACGTTTGTCTAATGTGAAGTGAAACAGGAATTATTTCCACTAAAGGGAAATATTAAAAAAATAGAGCTATATTCTGTTTGTTGTGTAAATAATTAATTTGGATTTTTTTTTTTACCAATTTTACCCAGTACCTACAGTCACTTGTATTTTTTTAATAGGGTACAAAGAGGCTATAATTAAATTCCTGTCGACGAAATTTGTATTTGATTTGAATTGAAATAAAGGCCTCGAGGGTTTCATTTTAGATGTAATACCTACCTAAAATATAACAATTTTAATTCCACTTCTTGTTCATAATTGTTTAGTTGGGAACTGTTTTAAAATATTCATACCATTTTTTTAAATATAAGTACAACTACATAATTCATAGTTCTGGATTTCCCTGAAGTGTGAGCAGCGGTGAACCTAGAGTACGCCACATTTCGCCAGTTATGTGTAAGTTCCATGTTATAAGGGGCAAACCTATTGACATCAACCGGGCTCAGATCCAGGAATAAACGATTTTTCTATGCCGATTTACGTCTGGCAACGATAACCGACTTTTAATGATTGTATATTGAAGATCACGTCTAAACGAGTAATGTTAATGATTCGGAAAAAATATATGTTAAATTAGAGCATTTTCTTAATAACTTGGTAAATTAATATTTTAGATTGTGTTTATATTACATAGTGAAATTAATTTGTAAAGTTATGTCTAACGCGGAAAAAAAACTGAGAATCATGCAAAATCTATCAAGCGTATTTATCTGAAACTTTCACCATTTTAAAGATAATTTAATTACAGAGCTCTTTGGAAGGCGAGTCCTACTGGCTGGACGTACGACGCGTTGGGTGTGCTCAGTAAATAACACGCAAGCTAACCACTCAAGGTCACTCTATTATATCTGCGTCTTAAGCACGGTGCAAGTTTCTGGAACGTTCAAGAACAATATTCGCAGCACGTTTAATTATTGAGTTGCAAGAGTTTGCATACAAGTGTTTAAACGCAAACGCGTGCGACTTCATCAAATTGCGTTCAACGATTGAATGCAAATTTTCCCATCCAATAATTGCATACCTATGACTTCTGTTTACACCAAAGCAATTATTGCATGCAAGGTTTGCCTGATCTAAACACAAAATTGCACGTCCTTGTACAATTGATTCAAATATTACCCGTATCCGCGTAATGAAATATTTGGCAGCTCAAGCCAAATATTTCATTCCATTTAGTGATTGAATGGTTGAATTTGTGAAGTACCTACTCGTTCTCGGTTTGAAGAACGTACATACAAAAAGGTAAAAATAATAAAATATTTTGATGTGTAACATCCGTCCTCCCGCTTTCCTGCAATCAAATTCTAAATCTAAATTTAAAATAAATCTAAATAATCAAATCCATGTGAGTGATTTCGTGAAAAGGGACGGAAGTGTGTCACAAGAAGCCGGGAGAAGCCCGCTCTATTTGTGTCCTTCACCACACAATCCTCACTTTTGAAAACTTCATAAAAATCAATTTTGAAAACGCCAAAAAATATTCAAGAAATAGTCATAAATAGTCACCAAGGTTAAAAAAAATGTCGTATTATGATTCCGAAGATACAGCTATAAGTTGGTGAGGATTGTGGGGTGAACGTCTCCACACAATCCTCACCTCAGTGCAAGCAAACGGCTGGGAGTACCGACTTGGTTTCAATTCCGAAAAATAGTCAAGAAATAGTCATAACGCTTTGCCAATTCTCGAAAATAGTCAATAAGGGATTCCAGAGATATAAAGGGGTCTTGGTGAGGATTACGTGGTGAGCCTTTCTCGCCACAATCCTCACCTGATTACCGCGGAACGCCTAGGGTAGCTTGGTTGGTAGTTGATACATAGATTTACAATTTTACTGTTCGCGACTGTACCAAACCAAAATGTATGTAGAAGCTTACGTGGAAGTTTAACATACTTCTACATAGTAAACGAGGTCGAAATTATCAGGGTTGGAGACGACTATTTATTGACTATTTTTTACACCAAATTCAAATTCTAAAACCTAGGCGTTCCGCGGTAATCTGGTGAGAATTGTGGCGAGAAAGGCTCACCACGTAATCCTCACCTAGACCCCTTTATATCTCTGGAATCCTTTATTGTCTATTTTCGAGAATTGGCATAGCGTTATGACTATCTCTTGACTATTTTTTGGAATTGAAACCAAGTCGGTACTCCCAGCCTTTTGCTTGCACTGAGGTGAGGATTGTGTGGAGACGTTCACCCCACAATCCCCACCAACTTATAGCTGTATCTTCAGAATCATAATGCGACTATTTTTTTAACCTTGGTATTTTTTTATGACTATTTCTTGACTATTTATGGCGTTTTCAAAATTGATTTTCATGAAGTTTTCAAAATTGAGGATTGTGTGGTGAAGGATACCTCTATTTGATTTGACCAATGAGCGGGCGCGGTGGTAGAGTTGGCCATCGGAAACGACCTTGATGAGGCCCCGCCCCTTTAATGTTGCTTATTACCGAGGTGAGATGTCAGATGTTACACATCATATGCGACTACGGTAAGGATCACTCGTTTTTTAGGGTTCCGTAGTAAACCAGAGCACCCTTAAAGTTTCGCCATGTCCGTCTGTCTGTCCACGGCTTAGCTCAGAGACTCTTTGTACTAGAAAGCTGTAATTTGGCATCGGTATTCATATTCATCACGCCGACAAAGTGGTAAAATAAAATCAAAAAATTTGGTTGTGGTTGAAATAATAATTTTTATTTTCTCATCTATCCCATGGTGTGGGGTGTCGTTGGAAAAGTCATTTAAAGATATTGTGACTTTGTAAAAACCATGATTGGGTGAGTTTGTAAAAACCGTTTACGAAATATTATGCTTTAAAGTGCAAATTTTTGTCAAGAGTCAAGTGTTTGTCCCGAGCTAAATGGTTCTTTTTGGTTATGTGATAAAAATCCCGGCTGTAGTATAGGTATAAATATAACAAAATTAAAAGGAAAACTATCACAGCTAAGTAGGCTTTACAAGTTAACGAGTAATAATCGACCAACTTACATTGGCGGTTGCAAAAACATGTTCTCCCATACATTCCGTATGTGAGAACATGTTTTTCATCTATAAATTCAAGTTTGTTCTTGCGATAAATTCATCCCAACTACGGAACCCTTCATTATGCGTAGCCCGACACGCACTTGGCGGTTTTTTTTGCCAAAAACAACCGACTTCAAAGTCTGAGCGTTTCAGTTAACTGAAATTATTTTCCACTTTATAGTGAATCGCTCTGGGGCTCGTAATGGCTAAATAATAACAGCCGCAGGGGTCGATCGAAGGTAAAGCTACGCTAGCCGCGGTCGGTTCGTGGATGGATGACCATCCATTACATATCGAGACTCCTCCGTGCCGTTAAGCACGTTAAGCCGTTGATCCCAGCTGTCATTCATAGATCTTTGACAGCGGTTCCAGTCAGAAGGCAAAAAGTCTGACAACCAGTCTTACTAAGGGGTATCGAGTTATCCAGTAACTGGGTTCTGTAGGTCAGATAGGCAGTCGCATCATGTAAAATATTGGTCGTAAGCTGCATCCGGTTAGACTGGAAGCCAAACCCAACGTAGTTGGGAAAACGCTAGGCAGATAGACGATGATGACCTAGAAGAAACCCGAAATATGGTCTAATATGTGAAAGTAGGACAATTTTTATATTATAAATGTAAAAAAACATCTGCTGTTTCATATAAAAGTTCAATACCTACGCGTCAAAATGTATGGAACAGCAGATAATTTTTTTAATAACTGACGAAAAATTTCAACGCAGAGGGGTTCAGAATCACGAACTGAATCCATGGTAACTGGTCCGCGTCGATGTCCCTGCCACCCTGTATAGTTGTTTCATTTTGTTATTAGGTTTTTAATTCGTTAAAGTTTCGATTAGTAATTGCAAAATAACGCTGTAACTACTGTACAAGTGTCCATGGACTTAACGGAACCACAGAATAAATAATAGTACTAATGCGGAAGTCCATAAAGTCAACTTTAATGTAATTCAGCTCGTCTAGATGGAAGAAAAACAGTCACTTATCGGTAGTGTCCGACCGAAACAGGACTTTCTTCCGAATCTTCGGTATCTGTCTCAGTTTCGGCCGAAACCGAAACCCAAACCGAAACTTTATTAGACATTTTAAGAATCAATTGTTTAACTGAAATTTGGCTTATTTGTTACTCTTATACAGACAGCTAACACATGTTAAATGAAATAAAAAAAGAATACCTAATTGAACTCCGCGAAATTTTTTTTTGGGAATACTCAAGAATTATAAAAATTTACAAAATTTGCTTATACTTCTTGGAACAAAAATTTGTGAGTAAAGAAAAAACTGATGATGGCGGGTGACACACGGGCCACGAACTTATCCGAACTCAGACGAATGACGTGCGATAATTAACGAACGCAGGATTTCGGTGCGGCCGCAGGTTCGGCAGATTTTCTGCCGAAACCGAAACCGAAACCAAACCTTCGGTCGGTCACTACTTATCGGCGTCAACTTGTAAGTAAACTGTAGCAATTGGATTACTAAGATGGACTTTCACAGGAGACTGTTGTCTTAACTTACATCAACCCTTGGAAATAAAGAATAACTTAAGACAAGTGTCTTACGTAAGAAATATAAATGTAAGTTTGTAGTATTATCTTACCATATTTAAGGCGCGTACAGACCAGCGCCACTTGTCGTGCGACGCGACACGAACAATACAATTTCTAAGAAAACTTCACAGAATAACAATAACCGGAGTCACGTCGCGCGACAAGTCGCGCTGGTCTGCACAAGCCTTTAATTGAATATTTTTGAGTTTTCAAAATTTATTTACGTACCAGACATTATGTAAACTAAAAGTTAATTTCTGCCTAACCTCCTTTTGTTTTATCGATGTTACAAAAATATACCTATAAGGTGGTATGATAAGTTATAACCAGTGATCGGAGTAGGTAGATTGATTTTTAGTACTTGTATCATAAATGCACACAGAAAGAATAACATGGATAAGCCATTTTTCCGGAAAGTAATTCCGGTATTTCCGGATTCAATTAAATATTGTTAATGTTGGTAGTGATATTATTACTAGTGGTATTATTATTAGTGGTAGTCGTTGGGTTTTGTCAAATCGTGACAAAAAAAAAAAATAGGAAGAATAATAAAGAATAAAATTGCTCATTTTATTACAATTCCTACCTTTTTTTTGAGGATGGCAAATCATCAAATGACTCCTTCCACTCTGGCAGAATACAATTCCTACATAAGTTCCGGTTTTTTTTAAATAATCCACCAATTCCGGAGGAATGTCCATAGTAATATATACGTTTCGGATCAATGACCCCAGTTCAATCTACCTACTCCGATCACTGGTTATAAGCGTGGACTAATTATTATTATCTCTTTTATTAATAATCAGTTTATTTCAGAAAAAACTTTAAAAACACTACAAAGTGAAAAATAACTTTAATTTCGGAAGTCGGTGTCTTTGGTTTTGAATTTTCGTTTTTTGCCACCGACTTCCGAAATTAAAGCTATTTTTCACTTTGTAGTGTTTTTTTTTTGTAAAAAGTTTTTATTTTTCACTTTTTAGTTGCGGTACCTACCCCAAACAAATTCGAATACCACTACCTGCTATGTAAATAACAGTGACAGGAAGTTATCATCAAATCATCCACATATACTAAGTGGGAATAATACGTATTATTGAAGCTTATTCAAAAACTATCCAAAGCAAAAATAATAAAAACAAAATCTGAATCGGTCCCAAATTGACGGAGAATTCGGCGGACAAACATAAACAAAAAAAAAAAGAATATGTACATACGCTACAAACATAGAACCTCCTCCTTTTTGGAAGGTATTTAATAAAATTATTATTATAATTCCATACAATTACATTTTATAAAAGAAAAAAAAAACAGTTCCTTCATTGTAGCGAGACTCCCGGGAGTTTGATGTCGCTATCTGAATTAAAAACAAATAAATAGGCATTTCAGAATACATTGCATTACATTATTATTTTGTTTTAATGTTTTGGCAATAGGCTCGGCCCCTTAATACATGGGACTCAAACATAACTGGCGAAATGTGGGTGTACTGTAGGTACACGTCTGCCTAATCCTTCGGGGAATACAGGTGTGATGTTATATTATGTTATTTATTTATTAAAACTTTATGCACAAGTAAAAAATACTGTACAAAGGCGGACTTAATGCCTGAGGCATTTTCTACAGTCAACCTTAGGGTGATGCAGAGACAAAAACATTGCAGGTGCAACCCCAAGTAGCAAAAAGTTGCTCTATAAATGTCATTAAAGGCAAAAAAATATATTTTATAAAGGCCATATTAATGTTAATAAGAGTGTATATGGGCACAAATTATAAGGAATAAAACCTTGTAGAGATTTTATAGTTACCATATAATCAGCTAATCCCCCTTAAACTGGCCATGTAAAAGCATATTGTATGGCTGATTAACTATAAATAGGTAAGACATTTGCTTTTATGTAACAAATTACCCTTATAACTGCTAACAAAATTCGGCTATAAGGGCAATTTCTCGTGTTGTAGCAAACGCAATACGAATATGATAAGCTCATGATTTATTCACGCGTCATTTGCCTCAATACGTGATTTATAAAAGATATTAATTGCCTTCATTACTAGACATTGACCACATCGCTCTTTTCTCGAATCGTACTGGAAGTTTACGTGGAAAAGCAGATTTGTGAGAATTGTGGGGAAGTTTTATGGCAAATTATTAATGCGCCTCGTTAATTCTATCTTTTTTTAATTTTAAAAACTATTTGACTTTTGTGAGTTCCTGTTAATTGCTACTATAAGAAGGATTAGTAAATCTAATGTTTTTATAAATCATTTAAAAGTCATGTTATCATGTACCCTTATTGTAGCAGGCTAGTGCAAATATACTCAACCATACTAAAAGATTTTAGGGTTCAATCTCGATTATTCTTTATAATATTTTTTTTTAATACTTTGCACTCTTTTTTATTCTACAGGACCCAGACAGTACATAATATGGATGTGTACCGTTTCTTGACAAAAGACGATTTCCACGAATTGTTTACTGAAGTGATATGGCTCTGGCAAATCACACATTTTATAATAAGAGAAGAATACTTTGGATGTCACAATCAGACTAATTCTAATCTTCCATCCCATTTCATTATCACTAAAGAGAAAATAAAATATTTATTCTATGTAAACATTTTTTGGTGTCAGCATTGTAGATTTGCAATTTACGACCATTATTTAACTGATGAGTGCGAAATTTGCTGCACCTAATTCTTATTTAGTTTTTTATCTACCACAAATAGTATGTTTGTATTTATATTTTTAATAATAACTCTTAAATATAAAATTGTGGATAGACAACAAACATCAATCAATAAGTTGGTGCACTTTGAGTATGGTAACCTTTTAAGAAATCTTCATCGAAAGTGTCATTTTTATGTTGTGAAAATAATTCTACGGAACCCATAACATTTTCTTTCATCTCTGCCCTGGACGGAGTCGCTACTGAGGATAACGAATTTGATGACATCATAGCCTCGTATCTTTTCTTCACCTTTTATCTATAAGAACCACTTCGCTTTAATTTTTTCCAGTCATTTAAATCCATTTGCACAACACCGAGTCACTATTATAGTTACCGATTCTAAAATGTCATGGCTGACGATAAACTTATGTAAAGGCAAAGTCAAGCATACATGTAAGAATAAAGTTCCTGTACCTGTTACATAGAAGTGCAGTCAACACTTTATTTATGTATAGAAGCTATGTAAATTGCCTTTTTGCATTAGCTTTTAAGCTGCTTTCCAACAAACATTATAAGGAAATAGGTTTTATAATAGCCCTATTAATTTTACAAATAATACGAGGCCAATGCAACTACAAGGCTAAATTATTATATGTCTGAAAAGCCATATTATATGCTTCTATATGTTCAATGCTTTATAATGGACATTTACATTAGTTATATAAACGTATGTAAGATAAGGTGATAAGACCGATATACCATATTAGCAAAAAACACTTCTGTCTGTCCGTCTGTCTGTCCGCGGCTTAGCTCAGAGACGGTTACTAGAAAGCTGGAATTTGCCATATATATACATATTAATCATGCCGACAAAGTGGTAAAATAAAATCAAGAAAAACATTTTTTTTTAGTGTACCTCTCCTACACGTAAAGTGGGGATGATTTTTTTTTCCTCATCTACCCCATGTTATTGGGTATTTTTAGAAAGGTCTTTCAAAAATATTGTGAGTTTGGTAAAACCATTTTTGGATTCAGGGATCCGTTTGCGAAATATTAAGCTTTTAACTGACATTTTTTGTTAGAGTCAAGTGTCCCCCCCCCTGCCAGCTAAACGGTTGTACTTGGATTTGTGAAAAAATTCACAGCAGTAGTATATATAACGAAATTAAAAGGAAAACTATCACAGCTAAGTAGGCTCTACAGGTTAACGAGTAATAATCGACCAACTTAAAGTTTTGGTTTGAAAAACATGATCTCCCATACATTCCGTATGGGAGAACATGTTTTTCAACTACAATGTTAAGTTTGTTCTCGGGGTAAATTCATCCCAACTACGGAATGCATCATTGTGCGTGGTCCGACACGCACTTGGCCGGTTTTTTTAAACTAACATCAAGCTAACAGATGAATGAGTTAATATTAATAATAACAGGTCGCAGGTAAAGCACATAATTTAAAGAAGAAGCTTACACTCACCCCAGTGGGTCATAATTAATTTTTAATTATTATAAGTGATGATAAGTGCAGGTGCTTCGGAATTTAATTATAAAGGCCTCTCTAGACGAACGCTATAATTATGGATGCTTGCACGCAGGGCTGGCAGGTGTGACTTAATTGCCATATTGCACGGCAAAGAAAGTATAGAAGAATATAAAAATAAAAGACACGTATAAAGAGCTGCATATTTTTTCATAAGTATGGTGGTAGAACAGGGTCAAATAAAACTTGTTAGCAAAACTCTGCATACGTGATGGGTATCGACGATCGTTATCTGATTAGAATAATACGAAAAAAAACAACAAAAAATCCTTAAAAAAAACAACAAAAAATCCTTTAAAAAAAATTGGTGGGTCACTGAGCGCTGGTGGTGTAGCTTCTTCTTGATGTATGATAAATATCCACAACCATTACCGTCTGTGAAGTTTAGATTTTATTCTAGGTGCGTCGTCTTCACATATAATTATATTTAAAAAAAGAAAATAATTAAGTACTAATAATGTTTAATGCTTGCTAATTTAGGATGATAAGGGCAGGCGAATGATAACTGCAATGCTTGTAAAAGGCTGCTAAGTCATAAGTACTAACATAACATAACACCAACATTGTACACTTAGTTCGTAATAAACGTTTCTGACTTTGACTTTGATAATATTAATGTTTATATAATATTGTAAAACATTTAAAAAGAGTAACGGTGGAGTTTCTTGCCCATTCTTCTCTATGAAAACTACCTTTTGGAAGGGGTGACTAGAATTAACTTTCTTTTTCTTGTAAATTTTGACTTGCAAAAGTGCCTTTGATGTGCCTTATTGATATAAATATTTGACTTTGACTTACACAAAAAAAAAACTGTTTCTCTATACTGAAATTTGAAGTAAGTTACTAAATTACTACGGCAACGAACCCCAAATAAAATACATTAAATATGTTTTTTTTAATTTTATTTACTTATCATGTTTAGACACCGATAAGTTTCGCTAAGTAATTTAATTTGACCTTGTATTATAGTCGCACGTATTTAAGGCTTAAAAAAGTACTTTATGTAACAATTTATGACCATACGACGGAATAAGTTACAATGTTTATTTTCAATACAAAACTAAAGAGGCACTATGAGGCACATTTCTTCCAAAGTTAACTACCTATTCAGTCTATTTAGAAATCTGAGTGGACGCACATATTTTCTTATTTCCCGACCCTGGCAACCCTGTTTAAAGGGCACATCGAACCTCCGAGTCATCTCAATTTGTGGTCTTATTTATTTTTACTGGCAACCCAGCCGTGTTGCGAGGATCCTTCTTCTAATGAATATAATTATATAGGATGCGATAAAATGTGTACAGAGTTGTAGAAATATTTTAATTTGAATGTAAGGTTTATTACGTTGAATATCTGTACGTTTAGTTGAATTTATGATTGTTAATTGCAGTTAATATAAAAGATAGTAGAAGTGGTCATAAAAAAATTATGTCACTAAACGTCATCATTAGATTTTAATGGCTTCAACTCGACGAGCGGTTGTAAAAGGAATCTGCATAAAATGGTTGGTAGTTATAATAACATAACATAATATCACGCCTGTTTTCCCCGAAGGCATAGGCAGAGATGTACCTATAAGTAGTACACCATCATTACACCAGTTATATTTGAGTCCCATGTAATAGGGGGCGAGCCTATTGCCATCAACCGGGCACAAATCCAGACTCCGGGCTGCTACTGAGAAATTCCCGACGGAATACCCAATAACAGTTTTCCCGACCTGGGAATCAAATCCAGGACCTCATGCTCAGCAGTAACACTTTCGGCTACTGGACCAACGAGGCAGTTTTTTTTTAGGCGGACAGGGTTATTTTTACATTTTGTATAGATATAATAATTATTATATCTGTGTCATATTTCAATTAACCCGTAATTTGACTGAGGTTGTGATTACGTTTCCATTTTTCGGTTTTATTACGGTATTTGGTTAATGAGAGTAATATCGTAAAAGAGTATTTTTCTCCCTACCGTTAACTGTAAAATGCGGCCCAAGTCTTATAATGATTCCGACTAAATTAGACGGAGCAATGGGATGATGTTGTAATACGTAATAGAATTTTGCTGAGGGCCGGAACTTTGTGCCTACTTTAAAGACGGTGTCAGGGACGTTGGAATCAATTTTCATCTGCTTTTCCATTCATTTTGGCACAATTATGTAAGGGAAATGATGTAACTAATCCTCTAAAAACTTATTGACTTTCTAATGATTGAAACTTTTTTAAATGAATGAACCTCAATTATTTTTTATTTCTAATGATGCACTTTTATTTACCTTTTCTCACAGTTCGTCGCAGTAATTAAGCTAGAGCACCCGTAAGGCTCACAATGGTCCTCATTAGAAGGCTAAAAGTCACCCAAAGGGCAATGGAGAGGGCTATACTTGGAGTTTCCCTACGTGATCGAATCAGAAATGAGGAGATCCATAGGAGGTAGGTAACCGACACAGCCCGAAGAATTGCCAAACTTAAGTGGCAATGAGCAGGGCACATTGCTCGTAGAACAGATGGCCGATGGGGCCGAAAGGTTCTGGAGTGGCGACCGCGTACCGGAAGACGAAGTGTTGGAAGGCCTCCCACAAGATGGACCGATGACTTTGTGAAGGCCGCAGGAATCTGCTGGATGCGGGAAGCACAGAATCGGTTGAAGTGGCGGTGCTTGAGGGAGGCCTATGTTCAGCAGTGTATGTCTTTTAGCTGAAATAATGATGATGATGACCCCGAAAAAATGGATTAAGTTAGGTTAGAACTGTGGCCAACATTGCGCGAGCCGAGCGAGCGAAGTGAGCGGTGAAAGCGACCGGCGAGCGCTACTTCCAAGTTGTTCGCAGTTACTTGGCTATTTAATATCTTTAGGACCTATTTGAGGTTCACCAAAAAAGACGCAATCATTATAATATTGTGTTCAATAATATTTTTTCAACACACTTGCTCGTAAAGTAGCTTTTATTGAATCGCTTTTAGGTCGCACTAAGTAGTGCGGTAGTGTGCGCCACAGATAACTATTTACCATAGTCGGATTATCGACATGGCAGTATGGAATTAGTAAGTACTATCATGGTAGCATGATCTCATCAAAGAGACATAAGCCATTTTATGCCTACTGTGTAATTATATAAAATATGATAAATGAACATAATATTTCACCAAATTATGTATTTTGCACTACATATTAACCTTAATTTGCGTATTCAAAACATTATTTTGTGTTTATTATATTTTTATATAGGTCGTGGGTAGCTATTTAGCGGTTTTGCCGGTGCCTTTATTTACACCACCGGAAAAAACAAAACCAGCGCACCACATTCCATAAATATTTGTTTACGTCTTCGTTGTTTGGTACGAAATCTAATGTATTTGTCACCAACCGACACCGACGTTGAAAAGTTTTTAAAAGGAGCTCCGCGGATAGTCAATATCTGGCTACAAAGGTCAGTTGAACTTTAAGTCTAAATGTATCATCTCTATAGTTACGTTATTGTAGCATAAGTTCTTACAACAAGCCTGTTTTTTTCCTCGCAAGTGTGTTCAAAAAGGTCGTATGAAACGCGTGTGCATTGATCGTTACACAGCACACTTGTATCATAATGTAGGTACTATTACGAGCGCAAAATGGGAAATATTAAAGGATCAAATGAATACATGCCGTTTTAGAATACACATGAATTTCTCTTGTATTGTCGGAGTGTTTACTGACGAAAAGTTATATGAAAAAGTAAATACCCTGAAAAAGAGCAGTAAGAATCTTTTTGCCGCATCAATATTTGTTCCAATCGGAAATCATTTTTAAATTGCTTTTCAGCCTTACAAAGTTTCAATTATATTCATTGTGACATTTATTTCCATTGTTCTGTTTCACTATTTTTTAATCCAAAACTCTTACAAAATCACCAAACTGCGCACCCATTTAAAACCTTTATCTAAAAGATATAAAACCAAATTAAATATCAATCAAAAACAAAACGTAGCCGCGTTCAATTTGGAAGAAATTCTTCTAAGATATCGTTATCAGCCGTCAATGAGCCCAATGGTTAATATCTCGCAACGGTATAATGAAATGCCTGATAACACCGTCACCTATGGCGGCTAACACTGGCACCTATGCGCCTAACACCGGCTCTGCTGTGTTCCCATAGCGATACATTATAATGCTAATAGTTAAACACGAACGTTGTAGTGGTCACACAGTTATATCGAATAAAGCTATTAAGTTCGGATGACTTCCAGAGGACAGTATCCATGATTTTCGGGTGTTTTCTTAGGACTGTTTGCCATTACTGATGTACCGATCTGTATCTTCAGTTCAAAGAAACATTGATAGATAGACATTGTATTGTTTTGTATATTTTGGGTGTTGTCTTTTGTATTGTTGACGTTGTTTCTCAACCTTCTTGATAAAAATTGTTGAGGTTGTCTATCCCCTGTTGTTACTAATAATTATTATTTATCCGTTAATTTTCTTTTTCTTTGAGATAGTGTGTCACAATTTAAGCTTTAGGTTAAGTTAGCTAAATGCTGCTTTTGTATGGTCCAAAAATATGTAATTATGTTTTGCAATGAAAAGTCGTTATAAATTTTCGGTAAAACAAAAAAAAACAGTCATGGTACTGCCCACAGAAGTGAAAACTTAAAATTGGTATTAGCGCCATCTATTGTCTAGAGTATAGCACTAGGATGCGAGCATGTCGCTGACACGAATCCATAAGTTTATCCACAAAAATCGCTCAACGCACCTTAATAGTGTTCACTTCAAAAAAAAAATAAGTAAGTACCACTATTAGGAAAAAAACTTTACGAATATCAATATTTAAGGGTGGAAAAGTCTTAATAAATTTCTGTATTTAAATATTTTATTTTATGGATTTAGAAAGTTGTAGGTAAAGACCGTAGCAGGTGGCATTGTTTAGTTTCTGCCTACCACCGATGGAAGAAGGCGTGAATTTATGTATGTATGTATAGAGACATGTTTTGCTAACGGAAAATATGCAGTATTCTGTTGGCTATTAAGAGCGTTTAGTCTGAAAGTGTGCAACGTCACAACTAGACGTCAAATATTTCGCTGTTTTTTTTGTATGGAAATAAGAAATGTGGCTAACTAGCGAACTAGAATAATAATAATGAATTGTAATTATAACACTGAATTTGATGTTGTAACCGTTTTAGGAGTAAAAAAAGGCATTTGGAAAGTTTCCAAATACTTTTTTTTACAT
This sequence comes from Agrochola lota, assembly GCA_947364205.1. Classification (NCBI taxonomy): domain Eukaryota; kingdom Metazoa; phylum Arthropoda; class Insecta; order Lepidoptera; family Noctuidae; genus Agrochola; species Agrochola lota. The sequence continues at coordinate 7,624,154 of OX376235.1, read as the reverse complement.
CTAAAACTAAATATTCGGTGTTACGATATTAATTATTGAATTTCATAATCAATATATGTTCGCTAGTTAGCCACATTTCATATTTCCATACAGTAATATTACCAAATTAATCAAAACTGGTGAATACTTGACAGCTATTTGAGACGTTGCCAACTTTTAGGATAAACTAACTTTACTTACTAACTTTACTAACTTTACTTTTAACTTTTAGGTTTAACTGTTGCAGTTTTTAAAAGAAGAGTGAAAGAACACTATCTGTCCACTTCGTCATAGTTGCATATTTTGCATTTATTATTTTATACTACATTATAATTAATTATATATATTTTAGGGTTATTTATTTTAGAAGTATGTATGTAAGTTTATTCTCATATTGTATGTTTATAGTTAAATTAGCGAATAATTAAGTGTTTTTATTTTATGTATATTATTTTCTCTTCTAATCTTACACACGTTGTCTACATCTCTTTAACTACTTTCCTATCGCAGGTATGCTGGAAGAGATTTCTTTAGAAATAAGCATCACCTTTGTACGTTTTTTTCTGTTCCTTTCTTCTTGTCTATTTATAATGTGTGTACATAAACTGTTAAATAAATAAATAAACGCTCTTAATGACAAATTCATCAGTTAAACGTGTCCTATGGCGCACTAAAACTTTTAAATGGGATTTCGAAGTGGACTAACACAAAATACTGGAAGCATAAAGAGTTATGGGCACCAATGAAAATCAGCACTGCAGTACTATTTCCAAGCTTAACACATTTCTTTTTCAGGGATATTGCGACACACAGTTTAAGTAGGTGGGATTTTTTATCTTGAATTTCTCAGTAGCATCACAGAGAGATTTGTGCCCGGTTGATGGCAATAGGCTCGCCCATGGGACTTAAAAATAACTGACGACTTATGGGTGTACTAAGTATAGGGGTACACCTCTGCCCAACCATTTGTTGAAACAATTTGTTTTGTTTTCATAAAATGTTTCTTTCATTTATTTTATATTTGAGAGTACTTAATTGAAATAATAACAGTCTCTGTTTATATTAGCTTATATTTTATTATTTGTTATCTATTATTCAACAAACAAAGGACTTACTCGCTTTATTGCATCTGAGTTGATTTATTGTGTTAATGTCAACACAAATTGCGTTGTCATTAACAATTCAGGGACTTTTAAGTTGATGAAAAGTGATCACTACACGTATACATTCAAATTCGTATTCATTCGTTCCGAGAAATGTCAAAGACTGAATAATAATAATAATAATGGATAGGATAATATTGTAAAACAGTGTCTACCTCATCACCAGCATCTGCCTAGCCTTTTCCCAACTTTGTTGGGGTCGGCTTCCAGTCTAACCGGCTGCAGCTAAATACCAATAATTTACATGCAGTGAATTCCTGTCTGACCTCCACAACCCTGTTACTGGGTAACACGATACCCCTTGGCAAGACTGATTTTCAGACTTTCGGGTTAAAGTGTAACCTAAAAGTCTAAGGTCCTAACGTGATAAAAATATCTTGTTCCAGAAAATAAATTATGAGGTCAAGTGGACCCGCGGGTCCAGTATCGACCGAATCCAGCTCACCGAAGACTCTTTCAAACTTCCTACTTTAGACTAAACAAATAAAGATCACAATTTATTTCGTGTGTGTGATTTTCCGTACAAAACTTTAATCCCATCAAATCCACAAATGTAGTCACCCCAACAAACCGATATGTCAACCATTCAACGACGTATCGAACGACTTTCTAAACAAAACTATTTCTAAAAATATCGGCCATCGTATCAAAGTATACACAGTCGTAAAAGATCGGCCATTTTGACGAGAATCTTATAGAGTCACATAGCAAATACGTTATGTTTTTTGAAGCAAAAGATACGAGTAACCGATGGTTATACTTATCTTAGTTTTCTGTATTATTTATACCTTCTGCCCGCGACTTTGTCCGCGTAATTTTCTTGTATTAACAATGTTGTTGAGGCTTCCAGTCTTCCACGTTACTGCAGTGCATCAGGAGTGTTTACCGAAGCACACACTGAGATGGTTTAAAATTTTCAATACCATCCTGCGAAAAAGGCTTGCGTCCATGATGCGTGGGAGCTGCAACGGCATTCTGAAGGTCATCAGTGATAACTTGATAAGCCATGTTGCGCCATTATGATCCGACACGTCAGTAGGTGAGCGCAACAGATATATGAATTTAAATTTTGGATTATTTTTGTTCTTAACTGTTGGGACCTTATGAGTATCGTAGTTGCAGAAGGAGAGTAAATGAAATTCGGGTGTACGAGATAAAGTCTATTCAGAAGACCATGAATATTAAGCACAATGTCGCTTCTTACATTAGTTACACGGTACACTAGTTAATGCCACGGGGCTGGGAAAACGACTGGCCGCTAACATTGCGTCTTGAACCGCTAGCATTACTGCTACCTGCAGTCCCTACACTAACATAACTAAGAAGTATATTACTTACTAACATAATAATAGATCAAGATCTGAATAAAGGCAGGAGCCTTTATTGCGCGCTGGTCTGCAGGAGCAGACCAGCACGACGCGAAACGAACAATACAAATTCTAAGAAAACTTCATGGTATAACAATAACCGGTCGCGTCGCGTTGTCGCGTCACACTAGTCTGCACGAAGCTTTAAAGTATTTTTTTTAATTGTTAAGTCTATAGGTACCTCGACGGGGTCGAAAGACCAATGCCTGCTGGGGTTGCGGGTTTGTCCGAAAGGGATATCGCGGCCCCGGCACACAGGCAACGGAAGGAACACGGGTGGGTTTTAGTCAGTAAAAGTCTGACACACCCTCTCGCTCTGCCCAGAGCGGGAGAAGTCATTTGATGATTTCCCACCCTTAAAAAAAAAAAAAAAGTCTATAGGTACCAACATAATTATAATAAAATATTAATGATGTCAAAACTGAACACTGAATATTTTAGAAAAAAAAGCTTAAATATAACTTCTAGAATTTTTGTCCGCTCGTCTGTCAGTCTGGATGTATTCCGGATTGGTGCAAAAACGGCTTAACGGATTTGGATGAAATTTGGCACACAGATAGTTTATACCTTGAATAAAGAAGAAGAAAGAAAATACATTTATTTGAACATATGGAACTTTTATTTAATTGTACGTTCCCGTGGGATACCGGGCAAAAGCTAGTATATGCTTTAGCTGTGATACCTCGATACTTCCTTTTAGCTTAGCGTTCTTTCAGACTTTTTGAAGTGAAAACTTCTTTAGGCGCGTTGAGCACTTTTTGGGTGAACAAAAATCATGGAACTCGCGTCATCGTCACCGCACGCTTCCCATGAGCTATATGTATACTGTTTATATATGTACATAGATATACAATTCACAAATTACTTAGTTTTCACTTCTATCGGCAGTCTCCAAAGACTGCCCCACATGTTTTTTTTTTTGCGCGGCTCCTTAGGTTCGTGGCGTGATGTTAAATAGCCTTTAACCTTCCTCAATAATTAGGCTATAAAATGCAAAAAAAAATTCAAATCTGACTGGTAGTTCCGGAGACCAGCGCGTTTAAACAAAAGAACAAACAAACAAACTCTTCAGCTTTATTATATATAGTATAGATAGATGTGCTTTTATTTCTGATTACACTTCGTTGCATTTCTACGTATGACGATTTCTGTGAAGGTCAGTGGATTTTGGGATATGGGAAGTTAGGATTCAGTGTGTGAAACAAATATCGGGTGGATTTTTGAGGCGGGCGATAAGGGTAGGTACCTTAACTGTTGTAGCTACAGGAAAACGGTCTTATGAGACTGTCCTTAACTTTTTGATCTGCATTCAGGTATATTGAAAAAAAAATACAGTCAGCAAGAAAATTGGCAGTTTTCATATAAACTTTTTTTGATGCCAATCGATCTTGTTTCTTCTAAGGGCCGAAAAACTCTATTGCACCAACTGAGGTTTGTGTACAAAAAAAGTCAGAAATCGCAAAAAAAAAATCCTATTCATTTCGGAGGAAATGAGACTCCGACTTATATCCTTACTGTCCCATCTTAAAAATCCGCCCGGTATATAAGTCTTTGTAATATTTTGTTTTGGTTGAATTTCTTGTGAAAGGAATGGAAAAGTTTCATACAATTTCTGACGTTTCCAATACTACACCTCAGTTGGTCCAATCTTTTAACACATTCTGCCACATGTGCCTGTTGCCTAAGTGGCTGTAGGTACCTATCTACCTACCACTTTTTAGAAAAAGGAAAGGCTCGCTCAGACATGCGCGACGCGAGTGACGGCACGACGCGACACCGGTAGAACAATTTCCGTGAAGTTTTCATACAATTTGTTCCACTAGAGTCGCGTCGCGCCAGTCTGCAAGAGCCTTAAAGCTACTTATATATACTAGTGCATTGTATTTTTAAACGTGTTCTCAGCTGCCCTTACTGCCATGCGGCGAGTCCTAACACCCTGAAGGTATATCATATAACCCGTGGCTGGATAATAACAGCCGCACGCGTCGATTGAAGGTTAAGCTATGCTTACCGAGGTCGGTTCGTGAATGGGTGACCATCCATTACGGCGGCTCGGAACATGAGGCGAGTCGCTGCGCAGTAACAACTTAACGTGTCAGCGGGGGTGAGGGGTGCGGTACTGCGCAGCGAGAAGCGCACTTCAGAGCTGCCATAAAGTTTGACGCGTATAGTACCCAATAACTGTCGCTGCAAGTAAAATACTGGAATTCAGCTGCATCCGGTTACACTGGAAGCCGACCCCAATATAGTTGGGAGAAGGCTTAGGCAGACAGATATATCACCTAGGCTTTATCCATTTCAATGCCAGTCTCAATAACAGTTTAATCGAATGTCTGCTAAGAGCCTAAACTCGAATTGGGTTATTATAATCAAAGTCGAATCGCTTAATGAACCTCGCAGAGCTGCCATTCAAGCCCACCGGGCGGTGACATTCAATTCAAATTAGACAACGATGTCGCAACATTATAATAAGACCACACATGATCTTGGCACAATCTGCTGCTTTTCAAAACGACAATTTTCTCTCTAATAACCCACACGCAATTCAATATAAGCATTATAACACATATCACAGAGCTTAAAATCATTTGGGGAACCAAGAATTATCGACATAACTTCTACCCAGAAGGCAATTGTAATCGGAAAGCAATAAAGCGCTACTGGCGACTCATAAAAGCGCTTCAAAATACAGGGCTCTAATTAAAGTGCTTGACTTTAGAACCTTTCAGGACATTCGTGACACTTAATTCCAAGTTGTTTGTTGCATCATTAACAAGTTTAAGCTGTTGGGACACACGGACTTAGCGGTCTGCTCAAGGTTTTGAGAGGTGCCAGTCATTTTCTTGTAAATTTGTTATTGCATGTTTTGCGCCAGGATCGTGTTATTTAGATGAGCATTGATGTGTTTTAAATTGCTTAATTTATATTAGATGCTGTTGAGGCAGGACTTCATTTTGTAGATAAAAAACCTAATCATTGAGCTTTAGGATTTTTTATATAAAAGCGAAGGCCTATTTCCAAATGCCTAATAGAATAACGTTTTATAAAAAATCACTTTGAAGTTTTCTTAGCTTTTTTTTATAAAAGTTAGTAATCTATCACAACATGAAAATGATTCCCCAGACAAAGAGAATCAGACTATTGAAAAATCGGCGTTGAATAAAAACCATGACAACCGGCACGCTAATAAAACTTACTAAACAATTTTATATTGATTTGAACTTTGACATATAGAGCCTACAGAACTAGCTGTTGCCGATGGTTTCACTCGCGTCCTGAACCAACTTCTTAAGACGCGACTAAATGCCTATGACCTTGAGTGGTTAGCTTGTGTGTTCTATACTGAGCTCACACAACGCGTTATCAGCAAGTAATAGGACTCGCCCATCAAGGAGCGCCGTCCCAAATTAGAAGCATTATTAATTTATTATACATAAAACAAAAGGTATTTTAATAAAACACGTACATTAAAATATCAATAATTAAGATGGTTAATTGATTCAGGCGTGACTTTGCGGAAATCCATTATAAAATACAATAGGCGAAGTATATTTAGTAACCTAATCCGCGTAACTGTTCTTAAGGAGTCATAAAGAACCCTGTGTTCACACTGCTCTCGACGCTTGACGTGTCCACACGTCGGGTCCGGGTTTGCAACAAGTCAATAGCCATCCTGAGGATGCCTCGTTGAGAGGTGAAACACGTGTCGATTTCTTACAGGGTTCTTTATGACTCCTTAAGAACAGTTACGCGGATTAGGTTACTAAATATACGTCGCCTATTGTATTTTATCAATAATTAAATTATCTTTAAACTGGTGAAAATTTCAGAAAAATACGCTTGATAGTTTTTGCGTGATTCTCAGTTTTTAATCCGCGTTTGACATAACTTTACAAATAAATTTTACTATGTAATATAAATATGATCTAAAATATTCAGAAAGTATGTTATTAAGAAAATGCTCTAATTTAACATATATTTTTTCAAAATCATTAACACTACTCGTTTAGACGTGATCTTCAGTAAAAAATCATTTATTAAAAGTCGTTTATTCTCGCCTTAATTATCATCTTCCTGTCCCCGTCCCATATGACGTGGGGTTGGCGCACCACGTTTTCTCCTGTCAACCGTCACGCTATCATTCACTCTCTTCTCTTTCATATCATTCCTCATACAATCCATCCATATTTCCTTTGGCCTACCTCTCTGTCTCCATCCATCAACATTTATATTCATCACTCTTTTAGTCACATGCGTTTCCTCCCTCATCATCAAATACCCATACTAAGCCAATCGATTTCCTTTCAAATTTTCTGTTACTGGCGCCATTTTCAAACTCCCCCTTATACAATGTGTTACAAAAACCATGTCCGATCCGAAAAGGGCACTTAGGAACTGCAATAACATTAACAAAAAGTAATATTTTTTTTTATTGAATTTAAAAAGTTATTGCTATTTAAAATTCACGTTTTTAGTACCAAAATTGTCCCAATTCCATTAAGAATTGGTAAATTTTCAATAGGGTTCACAAGTTATGACTTGACGACACCCGCTAAACGACAGCCGCCGCGCCCCATGTAAAATTCCCCATTGGAAAAAAAAGCGGTGAATTATTTTTTACTTTTTCCAGAAAATTACCACATAAATAGACTCTCAGTATGATTCTTAACAACACCCTCACTGATCGGACATGGTTTTTGTAACACGCCCTATACTCATTTCTTACTTTACCCATTTCGACCAACTATTTAATGAAACCCGAATAAAAGGGAACCTATGTATGGAGGATATAGCGTTTTTCAGTACCATACATACAAACATGAAAACCAAATGTACCTGAGTAGGATTTGTTTAAACTTCGGCCTATAAATAGTACGAAGATAGATACACGCGTACGCGCATACCTATCCTAACTAACATTATGAATGCGAAAGTTTTTGTTTGTTTGTCACGGTTTCACGATAAAATCGCCGAACAGATTTGGATGAAATTTTGTATATGGGTAGAGCATGACCTGGGTCATGCCCTAACCATAGTATATTAATACTAGTATATATAGTAGTAGTTGTGTAGTGTATTGTAGTATATATGTGTTATATACTAGTTATTATATTAGTATCCTAGTACATAGGATACTTTTTATCTGGATATTCCCACGGGATCTTGATTTATGTGCGTAAAATCGCGGTACGCAGCCAGTATATTAGGTATATATTCACTGACGCCATGAAACAAATTCATGATTGCATTAAGCATGCTTATTCAATTATCAACCGTATTGTGTCCAATTATATAATGGGCACCTTCAACCATATTTTTGAGGTTTTATTGGCGATAATGATCACTCATGTGATGATAGGAATTTGCCTCTAGCCACGAATACTTATCTCTTCAACAGGTCACGATAACAAGTTTTATTTTAGTTATCAATGAGTAAGAATCACACATTAGAAGTACCGGGGCCGGCCACTTAATACGGAATTCCGTTTTGAAATATCGAAAGCAAATCAAGGATCTATCACACACGTACTACGTAGGTAGTAATCTCCGTTCGAAATTTTCTCAGGTTCGAAATTCCGAAACGGAATTCCGTTTGTATGTGGCCGGTATTTTGTACGGATTTGCCGCCTTTGAAATTCCGAAACGATATTTTAAAACGGAATTCCGTATGTATGAGGCTTTACGGTGAAGAAAAATATCGTACGGAACCCTGAACTGAACTCATGTCCTTGATGGTCTGAAATCGCCAACATGTAGAGAGCAAATCTGGGTATCCCCAGCAGAATGTATAATGTAATATAATTCTGTATTTTTCGATCGCATCTTCTCAGTAGTAATGAAACGCTATAACGTTATCCTGTACGGTAAAATTAAAAGAATCTTCATATATTTCTATACATTTCGTTCCCTTATTCACCATCCATCTTGCTGTACGTTCCGCCAAGGCACGCACGATGCACGACGCAAAACGGCAGTCAGCAAGCGGATCCACAACCGCCAGAGTATCGTGCGTGCTGGATCGTATAATAAATGGCTTGCTGTACAGCAGATTCAGCCAGTGTTTCCACTTTTAGGGATTTCTCCCTTTTTTAGGGTAAAATGATTAATATTAAGCATGGCTTACGGCTTTTTTATTTTGACAAGGATTTTCAGAATTTTGGGGTAAAATCGCGAAAAAAAAACCCAATCTGGCAACATTAACCGCGGCCTTGAGCGGACGTATAGCACGATGGTTGCGCGGCACCATATCGTATGCTACGATCCAGCACCGCGGCCTTGGCGGGACGTACAGCAAGATGGATGGTGAATAAGGCGCTTTATCGTGATCTCGTGACGTAGACGTCCATGATAAGTTCGTTACGTTATAAATTATAAAAGCGCTTAATCTCGGTTGTCCGCTGTCGTCATACAAAAGGTTAAGAAACCTTTAGAAAGAAGTGGTCGCAGAATTCGTCTGTACCACAGATGAATACAGATGGGACACTCCGCATTTTAGGTATGAAGCTACAAGTACGCGGCGGGCCCGTCTTATCGGGCCAATTCAGTGAGTGTAACATAGGCAGAAGATCTAAGAGTCACACGATAGAAAGAGAGGCAACTTCTAGGTGAATATAACTGTAGATAATTAGAGTTGTGCGACATGAATTGCACTTTATTGTGTCGTAGCAAGAGTCGCTTTTTATTTAAATGATTTTGCGGAGTGAACCATCTGCATTCATTTGTCTCTCGTCTGTACGTTAAAAAACTGTTATCTGTAATAAGATTGCCTTATGATGTTATGGAGTATTGCTTCAAGATCATGATTTTAGGAAGTTTCTTGAATCAATACGTTTACCAGCTTATCATCATCTGCCCAGCCTTTTCCAACTATGTCGGAGTCGGCTTCCAGTCTAACTGGATGCAGCTGAATACCAGTATTTTACATGGAGGGACTCAAACTCAAGCTGTCAAGGAATCGGTCAGTCAGAAATATGAAATTAGTTGCTGCATATCTGATCTCCACAATCCAGTTACTGGGTAATACGATACCCCTTGGTAAGACTGGTTCTCAGCCTTCCGGGCTTCAGAAGACAACCCGTAACGACTGTTAAAGATCCACGAATGACAGTGTGCTTTTCGAGGCACGGAGGAGTCTCGGTATGTAAAGATGGTCAACCACAATACGTTTACGAGCTGTTGATGTTAAATAGAAGTTAGAATCATTAGACGTTCTATGTCAGAACTATCTGATTGTGCCATTGTGCCTCTTCACGTTTAACTTAATTATAGTCAAGTCACCGAATAATTGCTTTCCGGGATGTTAGATACTCAGGTATGTTCAAACATTCCCAGAATTTAATTTCACTAACTTGCTGTTCAACAAATAATTTGATTCCATGAAATGTGTTCGTTATTTAGAATTTAGAGTATTTACTATGGTAAATAATGTATTTCTGTGGTTGTGTTAAAACGTCACTGGCTTTAATTAATTCTGACCAGACAGTTTAGTGATAGACTATTTTAATAAACAGTTTGTGTTATTTTGGGTTTGAGATTAATTATTATTATGATTGGCCAGATAATATAAAATGAGATGTGCTTCTACCTTTTTTTTTTTTTTGAGTGTGGTAAATTATCAAATAACTTCTCCCGCTCTGGGCGGAGCGTGTCAGACTTTTATTGACTAAAACCCACCCGTGTTCCTTCCGTTGCCTGTGTGCAGGGGCCGCGATATCCCTTTCGGACAAACTCGCAACTCTGGCAAGCATTGGCCCTTACGGACCCCGTCAGTTGGTGCTGACATCCCTTTGAGGCGCGCGTGGAATACAACGCGTCGTCGACCCGGGCCTGGTTTTTATCGGACGGCGAGCTACCCATTGCTCACCGTCCGCAAGCCCGCGCCTACCGTGGCCGGAAGTCGGCTAGCGACTCCCGACGCCCGGGGCGTCTCCTGCGGCCACTACGGGCGCAAGGGCGCGAATCTTGCCTCTCCCTCGTGCGCTCCGCCTCCTCCTTCACGAGCAGTACTGCTTCGCAGAAGGAACTGACGGCCTCCCAAAGGTGCTTCTACCTACCTTCACAATATATAGTTAACTATAGTTGTCGGCGTTTTAGCATGGTGGTAGCGGTCATTGACCCATCTTCATTTTCTAGCATTTTTTGTTTCAATAATGAAATGTTTTTCTAACTGTACAAATAAACATTTTACTATTTTTATGTGTTCAAATATCTCGGGACCATGGAGTCCCAGTCCTGAGGAAGGCGTACGAGGGGCCCCTTAGACAATTTAAAATGGAATGAGGCACCAACCGACGATTATCACTGTATGCACTATGCAAGTGCACCCAAGGACAACCCGGCTTGGTGCAGAACTATCGCGGAACATGGAAATAACATATATATGGGTTCGGGTGGCTGTAGTGGATTAGTAACCCTGAACTATGGAAGGACTATGACCCCTGCCTGACCAATGAGAATACGTATATATTATTCACAAATAAAATCGCAGGGGGTGACTTGCACACTCAATAATGGGCCCCCGGAAATTGTTGCTAGCTCATAGTGGCGTAGCGACAAGGCAACATATCCTGAGGTGCTTGAGGAGTGGAGAGGTATTCCACGGCTATCAGAACAATTTTAGAGCCCGGAAGATGGTCAAGATCCCTACCAGCACTTACTGGAATACTTCCTTTCTCCGAGCACGTTCGCTCTTGCGAATCTCTACTCACTACTAACGTATATTAAAGAAAGGGCAATAACCTCTATTGCTATGCTAAAAAGCGACGACTATACGACTCGTGTGTTTGTAACAAGCGCAGTAGCAAATGACAAACAGTCGACTTAGCATACTTTCTGCTCATCGGCAGCAGCATTCGTTAATAAAACCACTTGGTATGTTTATTTTATTGGGACTATCTACGAATATTGGTAAGAAAAACAAAAATACGACATTGGTAAATGTAAAGCAATCTCAAACCCCATCTTAAATATTTTGTTGGGTCTGAATTTTTTTCTCGTAGCTTAACTGTTTTATGGTCCATTCAGATTTATCCGATATACTTCGATGTGAAAACATGATCGCTTTTATATACCTTCAAATAACGAGTGGCATTCTTACACCGTGCTCTGCATTCGTTCGCTTTAATTATCTGTATTAAATATCTCTGAATTCAGGTTACTGATACCGTTAATGAACGGAATTTCATGAATATTTCCCATAGTAATTGTTTTTGTGTCGATAAAGTCATGTTTAATTAGGTTTAAACGAAGGTATTTTGTTGGTAAACCAGATGATAATCTTATAGTAAAGAATGCCAGACATAATTACAATTTTTAACGTCTTCATTATAACTTGAAATATTGCGGAAAAAAAACGAAATTCAAAAATGTATTGACTTTGACAGTTCTTTGACAGCTGTCAAAACTAGCAGCGCGGGAATGAGATGTCAGATGAACTGGACACTTTGTACTTCAAGTTTAATCGTTTAAGAAACTTGTAATACAAGTAATAAAACCTTTATAGCAGGTATAGAAACTTGCGCTATTATGTACCTAAATATTGTGCAGAGTACTGTTACGGATTTTCTCATCCGCGGATTTTGAGCCACGAGAAATCCGCATCCGCATCCGGGATGTTACAAATCTGCATCCGTAACATCCCTGTTATAGAGTCTTCGCTAGTTAGGGCCCCGATGACACACACCACAACCACACCACAATGACACATGCACGTGGTCGGGCGCTAATTTGTATGAAAATGAATACTTTATTTACACGGACCACATTTTGCCGACGATAGCGACCACGATCTGTCTGTCCGCAAACACTGCACACAACGTAACCACATCGCAACTACTAGCGAAAACGCAACTGCAGCGACACTATTCTCACATAACCACTGCTTGCCCACATTTTGTCGCTGCGATGTGGTGTGTATGTGGTTCGTGTGAACGGGCCCTTTTACTGCGTAAGTGCTTACTTATTATGCTATGGTATTTCTATCTTAGTATTTGTTTTCTGTCTTAGTGTAAGTAGCAATATCGATGATGGCCACTCTGGGATCTTTGTGGTTAGAACTCAAGGAAAACGGCCGATACGTAGTAAGTAGGTACCTACCCATACTTATTAGTAGGTAGCCTCATGTGTAGATAAGTTTGATGCTGCAAAAGTACTGCGACTTTGTTGCGATTGTTTGCAACCCCTTAACGCGCTGATAACGATCCTAGCTGAGTGGAATTGTCGGGCTCGCTCGATGTGGCTCTCACTGCGCTCGGCGCTTGACGTGGCAACACGTTGTGTCCGAGTTCGCAACAAGTCAATCGACATCCTGAGGATGACTCGTTGAGAGGTGAAACACGTGTCTAATTCTTACAGGGTTCTTTAAGAGCAGTTAAGCGGTTGGGTTACTAAATATACGTCGTCTATTGTATTCTGCAAAAGTAATAATTTATCACAGTACTACTACTGTCCTATCGCAGGTATGCTGGAAGAGATTTCTTTAGAAATAAGCATCACCATTGTAGGTACAATACGCGCCACGAAAGATGAGAGTTGACTGCGCCTCCCGCGCTCTTTCCACCGCCCCGATGACGCCCCGGCTCAGACCTCATACCACTAAAGAGACCTATAAATCGTCTACTGCGCAAGTCAAACCACGTGGTGCGTCAAGTCTCATCTTTAGTGGCACGTATTGTACGTGTTTATCTGTTCCTTTATTCTTGTCTCTTCATATGTGTGTAAAATTACATAAACTGTTAAATAAATAGAACAGAAAATATCGCGTTTTTATGAAGTGAAAACATCTTTAGGCGTGTTGAGAATTTTTGGTAGGGGAATATCTTATAGTTTGCGTCACCGACATGCTGTAATAATAGTATCTCTGTAGCGGTAAGTGACGTGTTGTGCAACATTATTTTATAGTTCTAAGTTTTCACTTCTACGCAGTCCCCGTGACTGCCTATGTTTTTTAGGGTTCCGTACCCGAAGGGTACTAAACAGAACCCTATTAATAAGCCTCCGCTGTCCATCTGTTTGTCAGCGGGCTGTATCTCATGAACCGTAATAGGTAGACAATTGAAACTTTCAGAGATTGTGTATTTCTATAATAAAGCCAAAAATTAAAGGGTCCACATACAAGAAACGTGTTATTTTCGGTGTTTTTTGCTAAATATTGTACAGTATAATCATACCTTATATGTAAACTGTCGTACGGTTTTCAAACAATCGCGTATTTATTTAATCGAAATGGACAATCCGTTTTTATTGCTAGTGATTACCAATATTCAGATTTGCGGTGTCACGATTTGGTAAAATAATTGTTTGGCACATTTTTTGCTTTTCACGTGTATTAGGTTAACGAGTGGTGGAGCTTGTCAACTCTGAATTGACGCGCCCTAATACCGCATTAAGAGCGATTATTCTGAAAGTGGGCAACGTCGCAAATAGACGTCAAATATTTCGCAGTTTTGAGTAATTTGGCAACATGTATGGAAAAAAGAAATGTGGCTAACTAGCGAACTACAATATTAATAATGAATTGCAATTATAACACTGAATTTGATGTAGAAACCGTTTTAGGTGAAAAAAAAGGCATTTGGAAAGTTTCCAAATAATTTTTTTACATCCAAAACTAAATATTCGGTGTTACGATATTATTTATTGCATTTCATAATCAATATTTTAGTTCACTAGTTAGCCACATTTCAAACATCTATACAGTAATATTGCCAACATAATCAAAACAGTAAATATTTGGCAGCTATTTGCGACGTTGTCAACTTTTAGGATATGCGCTCTTAAGGTCGTCAACACTTTGAAAATATTATAAATTATATTTATTATCTTCGACACATCGCTCATCCGTACAATTTAATGGACTACCAAACACAGTGAAGATAATATATATTTAACCCACCGTGTGCGTAAAAGTGGGGCGCGTCATTTCAGAGTGTCATTTTACTGACTTCAAAATTCGCGCTCTACCACAGATGAATGCAGATGGGACACTCCGAAGTTTAGGTTTGAAGCTACGCGGCGGGCCCGTCTTGCCGGGCCAATTCAGTGAGCGTAACGTAGTCAGAAGATCTAAGAGTCACGCGATAGAAAGAGAGGCAACTTCTAGGTGAATATAACTGTAGGTGATTAGCGCTGTGTGACCTGAATTGCACTTTATTGTGTCGTAGTAAGAGTGGCTTTTTATTTAAATGATTTTACGGAGTACCCCATCTGTATTAATCTGTTGCTCTATTTTCTCATTATAAAAGGTCCAATTTAATTAGTAAGCGAAACTCCACAGACGTGATGGTTATCGTAATCTAAACATGATAAAACAAAAATAGTTGAATTAAGAGGAGTTGTCTGCGTGTCGTCTGGGTCACGTCTGCGGAGTTTGGCTAGTTAATTTAATTTGACCCTGTATAGTCACCTCCAACATCATACAAGGCGAAAATAACCTGAATATATGAAAAATTGTTCCCTATTTTTTACCGACTAAGGCGAAGCAAAAATAAGGGTTATGATTTTAACCGGTATATATGTATATTCATCTGTTCCCTCATAACTTCTAAACTACTTATCAAAATTGACAAATGAGGTATAGTTGGATGCGTCTGGATCGTCCGCTGGTTATAGGATAGATGACGTCACGTTAAATAATTTTAATGACGCCCTATTGGATACCCAATGAAAGGGATTAATTAGCACATTTCAAATATATTTAAATATTATAACGCCAAAATAATTTTAATAAAATAAAAGTTATAAAAACTACAATCCAATTACGACACAAACGCCATCTAAAAAGGTATAAACAAGACTTCACAGATTTTTTATTTTTCTGTAGGTGATGTCTTCTTTATACCTTTTTAGTTGGCGTTTTTATCGTATTTGGGTTTAAGTTTTTTTTTTTTTTTTTGTGTTCCACTCTTTTAAAAATGCGTCCTCATATCATCAAAGTATTCCAAAAAGTCTACATCACTGTCCGTCTGTATGTCACAGTGCAACACTTTTATTTCACGGCGCTTTGTACCTAATGACATTTTAATGACTCGGGCGCTGTTTCAAGTTTTTTAACGCCCGTCGGCTATTCCAATAGCCAAGACAGACCAAACAAACTTAAATCGGTATTAACATGGTCGTCGTACCGAATATTGGTAGTATGTGTGTCTTTACACAGTGGTCCAACTCGGAAATATTCTTTTAAAAATTGGTCGGAGAACTCATGGAGTACGTATGCTGAAAAAACGACGTTCGATCTGAGTTTATATAAAAAAAAATGCGCGTGCAGTACCATACATATGATAGAAGTGTTATTTAAGAATAAGAGCGTTTTTGTGTGAGAGATAGAGAGAGTTAAGGCTTGTGTAGACCAGCGCGACTTGTCGTGCAACGCGACACGAACAATATAATTTCTAAGAAAACTTCACAGTATAACAATAACCTGTGTCGCGTCGCGCGACAAGTCGCGCTGGTCTGCACAAGCCTTTATATCATTATTCTCTCTCATATAACGAAATGTGTCTAAACGTGACGCGTCCTTGAAATTTCACTCACAATTCTTGTCTAATTATCTAATCGCCGTCTAAGAAGTTTTACTTCTAAACTCCAACTGCAAAAGGTGGGTATACTAGCTGCGCCCCGCGGTTTCACCCGCATAATTCCGTGGGAATATCGGGTTACAAAGTATCCTATGTCCTAACTCAGATCGTGGTCTATCCATGTGCCAAATTTCATCAGAATCCGTTCAGCCGTTTTAGCGTGACAGCGTAACAAACAAATAAACAAACTCACTTTCGCATTTATAATATTACTAGCTGCGCACCGCGGTTTCACCGTTTATCCTGTGGGAATATCTGGATAAAAAGTATCCTAGGTTCTTTTTCAGGTCATGGTATACCCATGTGCCAAATTTCATCCAAATCCGTTCAGCCGTCTTAGCGTTAAAGCTGAACAAACAAACTCACTTTCGCATTTATAACATTAGTTAGGATTACTGGGGTCATTTTTTTGGACTGATGGTGGGTACACCAGAGAAATTAATTTAATAATTATTATTAAAGACACCCCCTGCAAGTAAACGGCCCTGCAGCTAACTCACTCTCACTGATGAAAGAAAGAAAAGTAAGAAAATACGTTTATTTGCGGCAAACATGACGCCAAGAAAGAACAAAACCACGAAAATAACAATTTGGGTCGCAGCCACACAAAATGGCTATCGCTCAGCATAATGGCGCGACCCTATGCGAGACAGAGCCCCAGCGCTGATTTTCAGCGACAGCCGGAATGATGAATTTCAATCGATCGATTGAAGGAGACACGCCTTTATAGTAAGTATTCTAAAGCTAAGATCTTGACCTGTTGGTCCTAAGTCAGTTGCGCTACTGTTTTACACCGACAGTGGCACGAACACCACTTTCCATTTGTACATCCTCCACGGCCAAGCATTACATGCAGAAGCATCATTAACTCGTTTTGGATAGAACTTGTAATTGATTTCTAATTTACTTCAAATACAACTTAGTTTTACTTCGTTAGCTTTCACGAGAGAACCGTTTGTTTGATGCCGAATTGAGTAATTAAAGTTTTTATTCGATTCTGTTAATCTATTGATGAGTTGAATGATTTATTTGATGTTAAAACATAATGATTTACGAGGTTAATAATATCTAATTTAAGTAAGTATCTACCTCATTTTAGGACGCAAACGGTAACCATTCGTAGATCTTTGTGAGTTGTTACGTCAGAATCTGGTAACTGGGTTGTAGAGAGGTTAGATAGGCCGTCGCTCCTTATAGTGATATTCACCTGCATCCGGTAAGACTGGAAGCCGACCCCAGTGTAGCTGGGAAAACGTTAGGCAGGGGATGGAAACGGTAGGAATAAAAAGGTAATGAAATTTTTATTTTATCTTCTTTTTCTTTACGTTAGGTTAGTGACTACCCTGGTGTCAGAGTTTTAAAGCCGCCCATGGGCCCCTGACTTGACAGAAATATCTCTCAGGCATACCGGTTTGCATGGCTGAGAGATATTTCTCAACGGCATGTGAAGCCACAAGAAGTCTCACGATGTTTTCTTTCACCGTTTTTGAAGCAAGTGATAATTAAACAAGAATAAAACAATTGAAGTGGTGCGTGTCCACTTCAGCCGAAAGACATCCACTGCTGGGCATAGGCGTCCCCCAAATGGGCGGACCCGCCTGCCAAGCGTGGCGATTATGGCAAACCATAATCGCCACGCTTGGCAGGCGGGTTGGCGATCGCAGTATGGTGTTAAAATACATAGAGAACGCTGCTGCCCATTCTCTAGTGAGTCCCTTAGTCGCCTTTTACGACACCCACGGGAAGAAACCGTATGGTACTATTCTTTACGTCCGGCACCACATGGAGCAATACGCACATGACTCCGAAAAATCAGAGGTGTATGCCTTGGGTTCGAACTCTAACCGACCTATGACTTGGCAGTCTGACGGTCACACCACTGGGCTATCAGTGTCTCTGTTTTATTTTTCCTGAAAAGTTATTTAAACCTTATATTATTATCTTTACTTTAGCATACCAAATAATTTATATAGCTCATAAGTAAACTATTCAATTAAAACATAACCGAGAAATTATGTAAAGCAAACTTAACATTTAAAACAAAAGTTTAGGAAGGGTTTCAAAGTGCTATCCGAGATCGCACCCGACCGTCATAACTTACGACCCACTTGATAACATGACAAATTGCTGGTCATAATAAAGCGTCAATTTTGGCACAGTTCCAGTTTAAAACGAAGTTAAAAAGAACTATGTTTTTAACAAACATTACTGTTTTATTGGCACTGGGCTCTGAAATATGGTTTATAGCTAGCTGTAAAAATGTGGCTTATTTAACACAAGGTCTGGACTCTATAGTTTTTAGGGTTTCGTACCCGAAGTGTGCCAAACGGAACCCTATTACTAAGCTTCCGCTGTCCGTCCGTCTGTCTGCCAGCGGGTTGTATCTCATGAAACATAACAGGTAGACAGTTAAAATATTCACATATTGTGTATTTCTATTGCCTTGCTATTATAAAAATTAAATAAAGTTAATAATTAAAAGGGGTCCCATACAAGATACGTGTTTTTTTCGGTTTTTTGCTCGATTTTATTACGGTACGGGACTCTTCGTGTGCCAGGCTGACTCGCACTTGGCCGGTTTTTGTATTCAGTCTGTATGCACCATAAAGGCTTGTGCAGACCAGCGCGACTTGTCGCGCGACATGACACGAACAATACAATTTCTAAGAAAACTTCACAGTATAACAATAACCGGTGTCGCGTCGCGCGACAACTCGCGCTGGTCTGCACAAGCCTTAAAGATTATAGGCAGAGGTATAGAATACACCTCCATTTTGACAGCTCACTGTCAATAGTTGCAATCCCTAGCATCAAGTGGAATGACAGCTGACTTGAAACTCACTTCTGTAAGTAAGTTATCACGGTGACGTTTGTACAGGTCGGCCGGACAGTTAGGTTAATTTATCAATTGAATTTAATACTTATTCAATCAAAATAAGGTATATACGTATATGTATTTCAATGCACGGCGATATACCTTGAAGCATCGCATCGCAGTTTATCTGGAGCATCGGCCATTATTTTGATGAGATAAGTATGAAATTCAATTGATAAATTTAAAATCCTCTGCCGTTACGTCCGCTATTCTGCGCAGGTCATTAACTGGCAAAATTAGATTTTTACAGAATATATCGTCGGGAGCGAGCATACTGCGATTAGCTGGGCACAGACAGACTCATCATCTGCCGAGCCTTTTCCCAACTATCTTGGGGTCAGCTTCCAGTCTAACCGGATGCAGCTGAAGACCAGTACTTTACATGGAGCGACTGCCTATCTGACCTCCACAACCCAGTTACTGGGTAATACGATATCCCTTAGTAAGACTGGTTGTCAGACTTTCGGGCTTCTGACTACCCGTAACAACTGTCAAAGATCTACAAATGAAAGCTGAGACCAACCGTATAACGTGCTTTCCAAGACACGGAGGGGTCTCGATATTTAATGAACGTTCACCTATCCACGGACTGACCTCGGCAAGCGTAGCTTAACCTACGATCGACCCGTGTGGCTGCTATTATTTAGCCACAAGCACCTCTCTCGCCACTCCAGGCAGTAAAACCTCCAGCACGGGTAGCATAACAACCATAGAAACGGGTTTTGTCGACGGAAGAATAGACAAAATTACAGATTGTGATTGTTTATGTCATTTTATCTATTCTTCCGTCGACAAAACCCGTTTCTATTCTGGACATGCTAAGCGTGCAGGGAGCAAATATGTCAAACCCAGAAGGACGCTCAGTAGTCGCTGCTTACGACCTCTAAACCAACGTGGTAGTTTATAGCAAATTAACATTTACCTAATAAAAGTACCATTAAAGACTTGTCTTCATTAAATTTCAATTGCAACTAAACTGCGATTGAGTTTAACCGATAGAAAAATCTTAATTAAATCCCGTGTTTAACGATCCATTAACTTTAACTCGCCCATCTAAACGAGGTACCGACGGCTACTGTTTCCCGCGTAGCTTAGGGCTGCTCCATCCCACCACATAACCTATCATCGATTTTTACACAAGTCGATTTTATTGACAGTGGAGATGTAAATTTCCGTGCAAAGCTCGTAGGCGAGCAGCGAGAAAGTTCATGCCAGACTCGTAGGCGACTCTTGGTTGACGTTTATCACACGTATGACATACGGTACGAGATGGAACTGGCTATATTGCTTAAAGTTCTAATATATAAAATTCTCGTGTCACAGTGTTTGTAACAAAACTCCTCCGAAACGGCTTGATCGATTCTTATGAAATTTTGTGTGTATATTCAGTAGATCTGAGAATAGGACGTAAACAATTTTTCATACCCCTAAGTGATCAGGGCGGTCCACCGCAGTTTTTTTTTTGGCAAAATTTTTTGTTTTTATTTTTTTATGATTTGGCATTAAAAAATACATACAAGCCTAAATTTTCACCCTTCTGCCACCAACCCCTATTTTTAATAGCGAAATTAGTACTGTAGGTAGGGTAGGTAGGTATGTAGATAGATAAGTAGGTAGGGTAGGTAGGTAGGGTAAGTAGGGTAGGTAGTGTAGATAGGTAGGGTAGGGTAGGTAGATGGGTAGGTAGGTGCGCCGTTGATAAGTACTTAGTGCTACCCGTGCGAAGCCGGGGCGGGCAGCTACTACTCTACATATATATATAAAAGAAGAAACTGACTGACTGACTGACATTCGCAGAGCCGAAACTACTGGGACTAGGAACGTGAAATTTTGCACACAGCTTCCTGATAAATATAGTGTAGGGGAGCACTAAGAAGGGGTTTTTGGAAATTCGACTTTTAATGGGGTGAAAAGGGGGTTTTTGTTTGTATGAAAAATCTTGAGTTAATAAACTGAATCTTGGCAGAACCTGTCAAAAAGTACTAGGCTTGCATGAATTCACGATATAGTATTTGAATCATTAGATGTTGTGAACAATTTCTGAGCAGTAACCTAACAAAAAGTACTAGGCTTGCATGAATTAACGATAGTATTCAATCATTATGTTATGCTAGTCATAGGATTTGGATGAGGCAGACAGATAGTTTATAACCTGAATTAACACCTAAGATACTTTTTATCCCAGTAGTACGTTTTCGTGGGATAATTTCCGAATTCCACGCGAGGGAAGTCGCGGGAAAAAGCTAGTATAGGTTTATTCTCGACCTGATTTGACGACACGATATACGATTATTATCCGGAAGTCGTCAATTTCAAAGGCGAGGCGATTCTCGCCTTTCAAATGCAAGTATTGTGCGCCTACTGACTTTTTTAGAGTTCCGTACCAGAAGGATGCCAAACGGAACCCTATTACTAAGACTCTGCTGTCCATCATTAATTTTACATTCTGTGATTACTTGAACTCACACACTGACTTATTAGTACATATTACTTGTTTAAATGTTAGGAATATCGTATAATTTTACAATGTTTGTAATTAAGTGAGCACTTCATTTTTCATTATTTTTACCTATCGTGGTATAGTAATCTTATTCCAGATGCATCATCTTCACTTAAACTCCCACCCCATTCTTCTCCATACGAAAACTACCTTTTGGAAGGGGCGACTAGAATTAATTCTATTTTTGTCAAATTGACGTTCAAAAGTGCCTTTTATGTGCCTAATTGAAATAGATTGTTTGAATTTGACTTGACCATCTGTCTGTCAGCGGACTGTATCTCATGAACTGTAATAGGTAGACAGTTGAAATTCTCACAGATAGTGAATTTCTATTGCCGCTATAACAACAAATAATAAAAGTTAATCATTAAAGGGCGAAAGGACCCGATACAAGATACGTGTTTTTTCGGCGTTTTTTACTCGATCTTCATACAGAACCCTTCATGTGCCAGTGCGACTCGCGCTTGGCCAGTTTTTTTTATCTTATTTCGTCAATCGCCTTTTTAAATCTTATTTCGTCAATCAACTATTCGAGGCGGTAAACCCTCCTTCAGGTATTTACACATTACTCTCCCGATTTCATGGAAAACACATAAAACAACCGCCAAAGTAATGATTTCGCACAACTCGTCTCGAAGGGAATAAACTGTCGGTAATGATGTTGTTTTGAAGATTGAAACAAATTGATAGTCGGTGCCACAAGAGCCTAAGCAATAAATCTCGAGACTGTTAACCCACTGCTTACGGGTTAACTTGGCTTTGAACCAACCGCGTTGGATGATGCATTCTGCTTACGTTATTCTGGCGAAATATGTTGAAACCTCTTCGAAATGTTGTCAATCGATTATTAAGAAATAGAAAGCTATGATACAATAGTAAGAATTAGATGGCATGGTTTCTTTTGTCTGGTTACTGTTATTCTGCATCATCATATAGCTGGGTGAGGCCTCCCTATGACTTCCAGCCAGAAGGCATCACGGCTGGGTTACCATCCGTCCGGATTTCAAAGTCAAAGTAAAAAAAAAATGAAAGAGAAAAAAAAAATATCCACATCTCAATAATTAAAATAATATCCGTACATGTCCGGCTTTTTGGCCCCCAGTCCGGACTATGTCCGGCCTTCTCATTTGTCCGCACTTTTCGACTTAAGGCGAAAAATAAGACTTAAGGTAAATAATTACTGAAAAAATTAACAACGCAACGTTATCCCTTTCGGACTTTCCCGCGACCTGGGCAGGCATCGGTCCTAGCAGACCCCTTCTGTTGTGCTGATATCGCTTTGAGGCGCACGTGGAACACAACGCGCCGTCGACCTGGGCCTGGTCCTTATTGGACGGTGAGCTACTGAGTTCGAATCTACGACCTACAACTCGTAAGTCGTGGCTGTTACCACTGAGCCACGACTGCTCCTTTGACGTGTAATAGATGTCAAATCTTCCTCACTGTGAAAACTTTCACTATCGGCGTCAGTCAATGATTTATAAATAGGTATTAACTTGCCAGGTTTCAACCTATAACCTTGTGGAAGCCTGTCCTCCGCTTTGTCTTGACCATTACTCTCTCATAACGATAAAATAATTGTTGAAGAATAACGAAGCCAAAAAAGATAAATAATGGAATGCTTTATTCATTTCACTGCAGTTATTTGATGAAGCAACCACAATATAGTAAACAATAGGGTAATGTTGTTTACTCTGTGACCGTGTTTAACATCAGACCCCGCGCGGCCACGTGTCTCAAGTGCCACTTGAAATATCTATGAAATGTCATTGGACACAAGTGGAAATTACTACCATATTTTAGGGGCCCGTAGTCATGTATACTACTGACGTCACGCAAAATCCTGCATCGCGCACAGTTTACCGCTAAACGAGTTTATATACCACGTCCTGACCACAATCGTCGGGCAGTTGCCCACCAGACACGTAACCCGTCTGGTCGGAGGATCCTCTCTTTTCTATGGAGGATGAGTGAACTTTACACCCAGTTCCTCATACCTGCATATACTGACTGTGGAAAGCACGTTAAGCAGTAGGTCCCGGCTGTCATTCTTAGATCTTTGACAGTCATTACAGTTACTCCGACAACCTGTCTCACTTGGTAAGACTGTAACTGTAACGGTACGGTACGGTAAGGGTATCATGTTACCCAGTAACTGGGTTGTGGAGGTCAGATAATACAGTCGCTCCATGTAAAACACTGGTATTCAGCTGCATCCGGTAAGAATGCAAGCCGGTCCCAACATAGTTGGGAAAAGGCTCGGCAGATGAGTCACGTATACGATAGCTTACTTAAACGGAACTTAAATTAAACGTAACTTCACTTAAGTGTATGTCTCTGTTTTCTTGCAGCTTTAAAATTGTTAGGTTAAATAAAGTTTTTAATGTTATTAAGGAGTTGGCTCAATGCAAACAAAATGAGTCTAGAAACTCGTATTATGGATACTTATTTTTAAGAATTGGAGCCTCGTCTTAAAACTCTAACAAAACGTTTTTACGTAGCACTATTTAAAAATATATCAACAAACTTACTTTATTCGCGTGGAAGTCGTAAGACACCACAATATACTAAAATAACAACCTCATTTTTATAAAACTTCCCCTTATGTATAATAGGTTTCTAGATTTGATCTCAGCAGCCAAAATATGAAGAGAGTCATTTAGTAAAGATTATTATTGAGTATTGATTGATATTTTAGATGACATTTGGTAGTCATTTAGTTAGATTTTTATGTTGGTTTGTTTGATTTAATACTAGCTTCTGCCCGCGATTTCGTAAACGTGAAATTTCTTGTTTTAACATAAAATAATCCTATCACACTCGGCAACACTGTAGCTTCTATTAGCGAAAGAATTTTCGGAATTGGATCAGTAGTTTCGAAGATTACCTCGTAATACAAACTCACAAATTTTACCTCTCTATAATAATATAGATATCATTTTCTTCGCTACTGAACCACACTTTACTGATACCGCGACCGCGCTGCCCGCACTTAGCAGGCATATTTCATATTTATATAACCAACGACCATGTCCCAACATGTTATATAATACGAGATGCTGTTGAGATAAGTATACGCATTAATTCGTTGGATGATCAGTTTTCCGGAACGTAAAAGTTGTGAAAAATAACATAACTATATGAGATAAAGTTAACTTGTTTATGTCTTGAATGTGGGTAGTATTGAATTGATTGGCCATCTTGTTTCGTGTTTCCGTGTTAACAAGTTTATCTTAGCTTCCAATTTCCACCCAAGAGTTGTCGGAAATTGCCTTGTACCGAAGCTCAGCTGTATTTTTTTTGTATTTTTTGTATATATGTATGAGGGACAGGGTGAGGAGCTCGTGGCTAAGTAATAACAGCCACACGGGTCGATCCATCAAGTTAAGCTACGCTTGCCGGGGTTGGTCTGTGGATGGGTGATCATCTTTACATACCGAGACTCCTCCTTGCCTCGGCAAGCACGTTAAGCCATTGGTCCCGGCTGTCATATGAGGATCTTCGAAAGTCGTGACGGGTCGTCAGAAGTTCGAAAGTCTGACAACCACTCTTACCAAGAGGTATCGTATTACCCAGTAGTAACTGGGTACATGGAGCGACTGCCTATCTGACCTGCACTGCCCTACTGGGCAGTGCAGGTCAGATACTACTACGTGCAGGTAAAATACTGGTATTCAGCTGCATCCGGTTAGACTGGAAGCCGCCCCAATATAGTTGGACAGATAGATTTTTTGTATGAGGAACAGGGTGTAAAGTTCACTCACCCCCATAGAAAAGGGAGGATTCTCCGACCAGACGGGTGTTGTTCTGGTGGGCTACCGATGTCGGACGTTGTATGTTACCTCTCGTCCCAGCGCGTTGAAAAAACACACTGTTGGATTTTCAACTCTCGGCGCTAAGCAGAGCGTTGAAAATCCAATGCACGAAAAAAAATCGCCGCGGGAAAAATCGCCCGTGCGAACCTGGGCTTAGTCTCTTACGCGATGCAGGATTTTGCGTGAAGTCAGTTGGTTGCGTATTTCGCATGTGGCGATGTAGATGTCGCTACAGTTTTAATCATAGAAATATAAACTTTCTTATAATAAGTAATAATTACGAAGGCAATAGGCAATAATAAGGCAATCTATGGTAGACTATATTCCCTAGGAACCTACTACGCTTTGGAACGGGCAACTAGCTTCATATTTCTAACTGACCGATTCCTTGCCAATTCAAAAGTGCCTGTAAATGGTTTAATTGAAAGAAATGCAGTCACAGTTCTTCCGTGTTGCCGTGTACCGCAAGAGAGTTGAGGTTAATATTCCTTATGATGGATCATAATGTGGTCTGTAACAAATCATACTTTAATTATTATTATTGTTTTAATTACGATTTGCCTCCGCCAGCGGCTTCGCCCGCGTGCAGATATCTTTATAAATTACAAGCAGCGCCCCACGTAAGTCGATCCCGATCGATCCCGTAGGAATATCGGGATAAAAAGTATCTTATGTCCGAACCTAAGATATGGTCTACCCATGTGCCAAATATCATTCAAATCCGTTCAGCCGTTTTAGCGTGAAAGCGTAACAAACAAACTCCCGGGTGACCACTGAAAATCAACTGTGCTGTGGGTCCCTATAGCACAGCATCATGCTGAGTGGAAGCCTTCTTGTCACAGTCATGACGTGCCAGTAGCTGCCGACTATTTGTGTTTTGTACTCGTTAAATATTTTGTTTTATTGTTCTACTCGAGCTAATTTTATTATCTTTTTGTATGCACGTGTTTCTGTGACAAATAAACTTATTTTCCTTTCTTTCTTATAATATTAGTGTAGACTTGTTTTTCCTGGGGCATCCTCCATGAGGGGCGGAAGCACCTACAGTGTGATTTTAGTCAGTCTTATTTTTCTATTCGAATCTTATTTCTATCCAAAATTAACTACATTACTTTGGCCCATTGGGTCGGTTTATTTATTCGGTAAAAGGCCGACATAACCCTCCGTTTTCTAAGACTTAGGGTGCTTATCTATAAAGAGCAAGGTAACCGACATAGCCCGAAGAATTGTCAAACTTAATTGCCCGCAGAACAGATCGCCGATGGGGCTGAAAGGTTCTGGAGTGGAGACCGCGTACCGAAAGACGTGGTGTTGGATGGTCTCCCACAAGGTGGACCGATGATCTTTTGAAGGCCGCAGGAATCCGCCATGGATGCTGGAAGCACAGCACCGGATGATGCAGTGGAAGCACAGTGGACGTCTTTCGGCTGAAATGATGATGATGATGATGTATAAAAGACCATTTCCTAGAAATGACTTACGAGGTAATGCTAACTATTCCTAACTAATATTATAATTGCGAAAGTGGGTTTGTTTGGTTGAGTTTAGTTGAGAAGCTCATGGCTAAGTAATAACAGTCGAAAGCGTCGATCCATCAGGGGCTGTTGTATGCTTGCCGGGGTTGGTCCGTACATGGGTGATCTCTGCATCTTTACATACTGAGACTCTTCCGTGCCTACGAAAGCACGTTAAGCCGTAGGTCTGTCATTCGTGGATCTTTGAAAGTCGTTACGGGTCGTCAGAAGCAGGAAAGTCTGACAACCAGTCTTACCAAGGGGTATCGTATTACCCAGCTATGCAGGTGAAACCGCGGGGCGTAGGTAGTACAGTTATAAATAAGAAAAGGTCGCCACTCATCAGGTGGTCTCCACCAGTTCTCCAACAATGTCTAATGAGGTACCTAACAGAACATTAATTGCCATGTAATTACCTACTTACAAAGTAACATCATATTTTATTACTACATTAACGACAGCTACTTTCATCATGTACCATCAAATGTGCATATACCAAAGTTTTATTAGTAACTAGTATCTTGCCTGCGACTTTGTCTACGTTGATTCCGGATTTCCTCAAACTTCTATAAACTTACACAAACATTTCAACCTCTTAAGAGTTGTTTTTTTAAAATATAATATGGCTAGAAAGACTTACTAACTGAACTGAGATGACGACAGAAGAAGACTACAGAAGAAGACCACAGAAGAAGAAGAAGAACACCGTAAGTTCGTTCCTTCTGTTCATTTCGATAGAAATTTGGAAGAAGATGACATGCTGCAACCACCCCTAATAAATGGGTCAGTGACATCTCGGCCCGAGTCAACTCAACCCGAATACCAGATACTTCACTCCCGATTGCGTGGGTATAAGGGCAAGACAATGATGATGACCTGTCTAAATACACCTTTAAGGTTCAAGCTATCATTTTACAAGACTTTATCGAAATCGGTTCGGCGTTTCAGCCGTAAAAATGTAACAATCAGACAGATACACTTTCGCGTAATAGAGATGATGACTTAAAATAATTTTTTGTCCATCAGGTAGATTATAAAAAAATATTGGACATGTATTTTTTATTTTTTTATTTAATGAAAAGATTACAACGATACATTGAGATAAAATGTGGCATGACGTCACGCCTTCGTAGATTTTATACTGATTTGTGGCGTAGCGACCACTCCCCAACTTTAATGCATTTTAACTAAGTAATTTTTTATTAATATGATAAAGCAAAAAATACGTGTCTAATATTTTTTTATTGACTGACTGACAGACAAAATATTATTTTTTTATACCCAGGCGTCATTCCTATGAATCATTTTACGTAGTTATCCAATCTTATCAAAATCTGTGCAGTAGTTCACGCGTAAAAACGTAACAGACAGACAAATATGCTTCCGTATTTATAAATATTAATAAAGATACAGTTATGATCGTAACACAAGGGCCAGTGTCAAGCCTCTTGGGTCTAAGCACATACGTTTAAGTTACTTTCACTTAGAGTGGATGATAAATCTCCAAGCTATTGTTGTGAGAATATGTTGCTACTGCGCGCTTTTAAGATAATGTGGCGAGCGACAATATTTTTTTGAAAATGCTTTTATAATACTTTCGATTTTGTTGTTGAATTGATTGCTTTGATAACAGATAGGTGGAATTTATATGTGCTTCTGGTTTTATGATAAAATAGCTATTCATAATTTTTCGTTGGAATTTTATCGAGATTTGGTACCGATTTGTTATTTACAAAAGGGAAATATTTATTGATTAAAAAATTTAATGATCAGAGGATGCACTGTCCACAAAATAGACACAATAGTTAAATAATCAACCTGAACCTTATGTGGTTTGTGGGACAGGCACAAAGTTAAGTTTTTCAAGGAAGGATGAGAAAAACGCGTCTTTGAGCCTTTTTTCTAAAAACTTTTTGGTCTTCTAAATGATGATTGCCTTTTTTTTGTAAATTATAACTTTCTGACGTTATAGAATTTCTGGCCTTTTAGATTATCACGATAACTTGTGTTACTCACACTTGTCTTTGAAGGATAAAATCAGAAATGGAATTATCCAGAAAAGTACAGGAGTTACCGATGAAGCTTGCAGAGTATGCAATCTGAAGTGGCAGTGGGCTGGCCATGTTTGTCGAAGGACTGATGGCCGGTGGAGCAGACGCGTCCGAGAGTGGAGACCACGTATCGGCAAGCGTAGTGTGAGACGCCCCCCAGATATATGGACTGATGACTTAAAAAGGCGGCTGGGATAGATTGGATGCGGAAGGCGTAGGCGAGAGTGTTGTGGCGCAACCTGGGAGAGGCCTATGTCCAGCAGTGGACTCCGATAGGCTGATTTGATTGACGTTAACTTCAAACATAAACTGATAAGCGTATTTAGTCATTGAAAACATCTTGTATTTAACATGAGCTTAATTTCAAGTTAATTAAGTATTAAAGAGGATCGATTCTGTTAATTGAGTGGGATTAACACTTAAGAGCTTATCAACTTAAGTGAGCACAGATGTTTAGATAGTAGAGTATCTTAGACTACTATGGGTTTAATTAACTATTATCCCGTCGACCATTTTGTTCAAGGCTTTTACTAAAGGCAACGTATTCTTGCCTATCATTTATTAAGGGTAAATATTAACCTGTTCCTCTAAAAACTTATAGACCTTCTAATGATGAACACTTCTTTAAATTAATGAACTTCTAAAAAGTTTTTGGGCTTCTTATGATGCACATCTTTAAAAAATAAATAAGCCTTTTTTTCTGGGCTATCTCACAATTGGTTGCAGTTACCAAAGCTGGGCGACCAAACGAGTTAGGTTAGGTTTGAAATGTGATAAACATGCGTGAACCAAATTGGTCTCAGTAACTAAGCTAGAGCACCCCGATCATATGGGTTAGATTAGGTTACAACTGTGTAAAACCGCATGCGGCCAGACCGAGCGAAGCGAGCGGTGCCGTGGAAGCGACCAGCGAGCGCTACATCCAAGTATGTTGCAGTTACTTGGCTATTTTGTATCTTTAGGTTTCCCAAAATAGGAATATTTAGAGGCTAACAAAAAGGGACGCAAGCATTTTATTACAGTGTTTAGTAACATTTTTAGGAGCGCTAAATGGAAATTATTTGAGGTTTGATGACAAACCATCGAAGAATTTCATATCTAACCACCGTAAGGACTTGCTTGCAGCGCTTGGCAGCTATAGAACCGGGCCGATAACAGATGTGGTCATCGTGTTCACGGGATTTTGTTTTGAAAGTTAGATATGAACTTCTTTGACGGTACATGCCTTTGTTAAGTTTGTCGTTAATCGCAATGTCACACCAGTTAAGCCCTTTTGACTCCAAAAATTACTAATCGCAGAACATTTATTTTATTTTCTTGGGAATTATTTTGGTAATTACACCCACTACCCAGATGTAGACTGTAGCTGTATTGAACTGTTGCTTTGTCCGCACCTTACATTTAGTTATGGTCACGCCCTTTGTCGGCAATTTGTGAGTAATAACCAACTGTCAACCGTCAAGTTACATATTAATTATGGAAGTAAAGAATAATGGGTTTGTGTTTATTATATGAAAATCAGATGTAATCCATAAATGGAAACCTGTTAGCAATAAAAAACCATTTAAGGACAGGTTTAGGATGACAAATGATAGAATCTAAACAATCAATAGTAATAATAGGTATTACCGTGTGGTTTTAGCCAGACAGACGCCTCCGTATGCTTCGCGTGTTTACAAATGCTTCTTCATCCCAACGAAAAAAAAGACGCTTTCGGACAGACTTTCAAATATGAGCTATGTATGCTTCTTTAACCCAACACATGAGCTGTGTTTTGTATTGGACGTAAATGGATTTGTGGCGGCATCTACAATCGCCACATGCGAACTACGCATCAAAGACCTGACGTCACACAACATCCTGACGTCACACAAATCCTGCATCGCGCAATAAGAGTTTACCGCGCGATGGACATATATACAATCTCGGAACTTTAAGCTCTGGGCAGTTGCCCGCCAGACACGACACCCACGGAGGACCCACGGTCGGAGGATACTCCCTTTTCTATCGGGGATGAGTGAACTTCAACTACAAATGCTGCTTAAATAAGCTTTTGGGTACACGAATTGTAAATACGAGCTACGTATGCTTCTTTAACATAACTCATGAGTTCTGTCAGATGTGTGTTCTGTTTACATACTAACACAACGCATTTCGTTCTTCGCCTCAACACAGATCGGGGTGGCCCGGGTTGAAGAAGCATGTACCTATGCTACTTTAACCTATTTTAGCCTATTGTAGTTCCTATTTTAAATTTGTATTTGATAGCAGCCGCACGAGTCGATCA
This sequence comes from Agrochola lota, assembly GCA_947364205.1. Classification (NCBI taxonomy): domain Eukaryota; kingdom Metazoa; phylum Arthropoda; class Insecta; order Lepidoptera; family Noctuidae; genus Agrochola; species Agrochola lota. The sequence continues at coordinate 7,593,029 of OX376235.1, read as the reverse complement.
ATCAGGTTGCCGGGGTTGGTCCATGGATGAGTAACCATCTTTACATACCGAGACTCCTCTGTGCCTCGGAAAGCACATTAAGCCGTTGGTCCCGGCTGTCATTCGTGGATCTTTGACAGTCGTTACGAGTCGTCAGAAGCCCGAAACTCTGACACCAGTCTTACCAAGGGGTATCGTATTACCCAGTTACTGGGTTGTGGAGGTCAGATAGGGAGTCGCTCCATGTAAAATACTGGTATTTAGCTGCATCCGGTTAGACTGGAAGCTGACCCCAACATAGTTGAGGTCAAGCTACTCAATATTCAATACGTTTATTGCATTCCACAATGTGAACTTAGGTGGTAGGTACATAAAGACATACATTCGTTTTGGAGCATTGTGGGCCCTGTCGGGCATAACAACATAAAAATTAGGAGGAGGGCTATGCAGATTGATTGATTTTAAATTTGTCTGCCCGAAAACTTCTTAAGCACAGCCCTGTACGAGTACAAGTGTTGGAATGAAGAAGCATTCGTAAACATACATCCGCTCCAGAATGAAGGACATCCATCGGGATTTCCAAAGACTTTCCAATATTCCCTGACATTGGGCCCTAAGCCTCCCGATGAGTGGAACCCTGTTCTCAGTGGCAGTATTGTTTCTAAAGCCAAAATAAAATTGTATGCCAGATAAAAATAGACTTACCTACCGCTTTTGTACAGGTGTTATAAAAGCGGCGAAAGAATATGTCAGGATCTCGTGGATGGGCAGGCAGCAAGTGGTAAGTATTCCTATCCTCTTTGTTCATTTATATCTTCTTAAACACTAGCTTCTGCCCGCGACTAAGACCTCGTAAAATTTTGCTCGGCTCTTAAGGGTGCACTAGTCGACGGCTCGAACTCGATGGTGGGCGTGATTAATATACATACTAATTAGTCTAATTATTTATTAATTTAGTTTTTATTTATTTACTGAAATAGGCGATGATAACGAAAATGAGCGTGTAAAATTTCATGAACAGACCTATGGGCGTATAGATATTATGGAAAAACTACTGGATGTCTACTGGATGTGACTCAAAATAAAATTATTTGATATTTTGAATAAATTATCTATTCCAGAACGGTTTCTATTTTGCCTTCTACATAAGTTATTTATTTACGCCCAAAGATGAGTTAAAGTTAGTGTTATAATATGGATGTTTCGACGCTCATAACTTTCAAAATATTTTTTTTTCCAATTCTGCTTGCATACAGGGCTCTAGATAATGACAAGACAAATTGATATCATTTTTAGTTTTGAATGGACACTGTCAAACAGACGAGTATACGTTTGTATGGAACAATGATCGACTAGCGTACCCTTAAGAGTCGTAGCGTAATAATACATAGCCTATAACCTTCCTCAAGAATTAGGCTATCCAATGCAAAAATAATTTTTCAAATCCGACTGGTCGATCCGGATATTACTCCCAACTACAAAAAAACTTTAACCTCTTCTTAGCATTATTATATTAGTATCAGTATACTCGTAGTTAGGAATGTTGTCTCCAAGTTTTATAGCGATCGTATTGCATTTTCTAAGAACGCCTTTGTAGCGGAGTTTGTATTGAACTATTCACATTAACTTGTTATGTGAAATCTTGACGGCAACTCACGCCTTTCTACGGGTTAACTATTCATGACATAGCCGAGACAGTTATCGACTCAATTTATTAAACGGTTTGTTTATTAATTGCCTTGAACATCTGCATTAACTTTCTACTAAATCTACTTAATTTATTACAATATTAATAAAGAAATAATGTCATAAATCTTTTTGTAATGTTAATTGTTTTGATAGACTTTTTTTTTGTGAATTTTGAAAAAAGGCAGATAAAATATATGTCTAGACTATAAAGCATCTATTTTGCTATTACAATACATAATTTTTTCAAGTAACATTTATTTATTACAATACTTTATTTTGCTAAATAACATTTATTCATTCAAGACAATATTTAGATAAATAATATTTAATTTTCTATAGACAAGTCATTATAATCGTAAAACGATTTGTCCTCTTGAATTCAGTTAGGTTTAATTTCAGGATATTCTTCATTTAGTGTAAGTAGACAAACGTGTTATTATCGGATAACCGTTTACCCACGAAATAATTTTACACTGAAACTTATATCTATCTACGATTTTACGATTTACCAATTACAGTATGATAAATCCCAAGTAATTGGGTGGAAAGACTATTTCCAATAAAATTTATTGATATTTATTTTCTAACGGAAAATTCAATTACCTTTTTGCGTCCTGAGAATCAAATCATGGAATCTTATGAGCACCAATTATTTCTTAATCTATGTACATGGTATACGTAATTAATAACAGGATATTTTCTCAAAGAAAAAATCTTATAACGGTCTAAAGAGACCCGTAATGAAGCCGAGGCTCACTTATGCTTTCCTTTATTAGATATAATTATTTTTTTGTACTGGACCTTACCTGGGAACTTTCTGGTTACGGAGATATTGAAGGTAAAAGATTCAACTGTTTTTTATTGTTTTTTTTTCGAAGACAAGGTTTAAATAATATAATTTAACATTAAATACTCCCACGATTCCTGTCTGTACCGATGCATATATATCCAGTCTGTGCCATAGACACAATGTTTTGCGTGCATTACGTTGCACACTACCTTTTTTTTTTGAGGGTGGGAAATCATCAAATGACTTCTCCCGCTCTGGGCAGAGCGAGAGGGTGTGTCAGACTTTTACTGACTAAAACCCACCCATGTTCCTTCAGTTGCCTGTGTGCCGGGGCCGCGATATCCCTTTCGGACAAACCCGCAACCCCAGCAGACATTCGGACGGCGAGCTGCCCATTGCTCACCGTCCGCAAGCCCGCGCCTACGGTGGTCGGAAGTCGGCTCTCGACTCCCGACGCCCGGGGCGTCTCCTGCGGCGACTAGGGCCGCGAGGGCGTGCAGCTTGCATCTCCCTCACGCGCTCCGCCTCCTCCTTCGCGAATATAACTGCTTCGCAGAAGGAGGTGACGGCCTCCCATGCACTCTCGCTCCGAACCATGGCCAGAACCAGGACCGGACGCGAGAGATCGCCGCCGCCGATCGCCTCCATGAGGACACGGCGGTGCCCCGCCCAAGCCGGGCAGACCTCCACCGTATGCTCCACCGTGTCCTCCGGGCGATCCACACAGTGGTGACACCCGGGCATTTCCTCCCGCCTTATACGGAACAGGAACCTCCCGAAACAGCCGTGTCCAGTGAGGATCTGCGTCAGGCGGAAGGTTTGGACGCCGTGGCGCCTCTCAATACACTCCTCAAAGAGGGGACTTATCGCCACAATTGTGGCGTGCCCAACGTTGCACACTACCTTAAACACTTATACTTGGACTTTTAATTGTAATCAGTAAGTTGACAGTAAATTGACAGTTCGAAGCAAAATAAATCGGTTATTGTTACTCATTGTATAAATTATGTAAGTGGTTAACGTAACTTTGTAGTGTACTTATGCATGGTTTTCATTGAATTTAACAACTTAAATAACTTAACACTTTCGACTCCACCCATTTTTCATAGAGCTCAAACGCCATGCCGCCATACATATTGTAAGTTGACTAAATAAGGGTTACCGGAATTACGTTTGTGCTAAAGTTAACCAACCCTCCAGGAGTCTCACCGGCATTAGGTTTGAAATCTTGCTAAAATATATAAATGATTTTATTTGCACAGTTTATAATTTCGAATTCGCAAAGAAAAACCTATGTTTAAAATGAGCCTAGGGCGGGGGCATCCCATATGCGCATTGAGTGAACCCTTCAGGAGGGTTCCCGGCACAGAATGAGTAATGACCGATTTATTTTGCTTCGAACTGTCAACTTACTGAATACAATTAAAAGTCCAAGTATAGCGAATTTTCACTACAAAAATATTATACCTATTATTATTAATATTATAAGTCGTTTTCCAGCAATTTGCACGAAGTTACTTAGTTTTCCAGCAATTTACACAAAGTTTCTTAGTTTTCCAGCAATTTGCACGAAGTTACTTAGTTTGATGTACTTACATAATGCGTAGATGACGGCTTCGTGAAGGATCTTGTTATACCCTGTAGGTAATGTTTTCTTCTGTTCAATATTTAAGTAATTCCAAACGTTGCATATTGTTAAGCAAGACTGTTATTGAATAACTTCCAGCGAAAGTTAATTATTATTTCATGATGAAAACGCCGTGAAGGGCTTTGTTGTTCTATTCCAAAATATCAAAATTCCGACTGCCTACTTAGTAGCTTATAATCCTCACCTCATTTTATATTTAGGTCTATTTCATAAGCTGTTTAATTTATAGGCTAAGAATCTCTTTTTCTTTGGAAGTCGGTTGAAAAGCCAACACCACAACGTACTATTCCATCGGTCCATTTGCTTCAATAGAGATTGATGTTATCGGATCATCCCAAGAAATGAGATTCAGGGCATCTGGATATCTTAATTGAACGCAATTGTTCCTGTTTTATATAGCGATCTTTGTACAATCATGACCATAAATACCATTATACTTACGCAAAATTCAATCGCGATTTTCTCGTGAAATAACGATTAGAACTTAGAGAAAATATCTATTTGATAATAGTGTAGTTTCGATAAGACTATGTTCGTAACACCATAAAATTCCTATGAATACTTTAGGAGAAAATCGTCTTTGAATCTTGCGTAGTTGTAGGTTTTTATGCTCGTGACTGACGTAGGTAGGTACCTACGAAGCGAACGCTTAGTTTGCGAGTATCTACGAAGCTTTCCTCTCACGTTACTCGATTGATCATTAAAACTTACTCTAAGTCTGGTATACATCTATACATCCATACATATTATATAAGTCTGTTCTTCGTGTCTTACTGTGTGACCGCGTTATTCTTCAAAACTACGCAAAAAAAAAGAAGTGGTTTTCACCATAATTTAGAGAACTTGTTCCTGAAGGTTTACCTATGTGATTTTTTTTTTAAAGAGTAACGGTGGAGTTTCTTGGCCATTCTGCTCCTTACGAAAATACCTTTTGAAAAGGGCGACTCGAATAAATTCTATGTTCTTGTAAATTTTGACGTTCAAAAGTGCCTTTTATGTGCCTGATTGAAATAAATGAGTTGACTTTGACTTAGTGTCAAAAACGTTAATATTAAACTTACATATAATAAAGTCTAAGTCTGGTAAGTCTTCGACCAGTGCGTCCTGCCCGTTAAGACATGCGGTGCCGAAACATGGACACTGCCAGTCGGGGAAGGCCACAAATTCAAAGTCGCTCAGCGCGCTATGGAGCGGGCTGTGCTCTGAGTTTTTTTTTAAGGATAAGATCAGAAATGAAATTATCCGGAAAAGAACTGGAGATACCGACATAGCCTGCAGAGTAAGCAAGTTGAAGTGGCAGTGGGCTGGCCATGTTTGTCGAAGGACCGATGGCCGGTGGAGCAGACGAGTCCTGGAGTGGAGACCGCGTATCGACAAGCGTAGTGTGGGACGCCCCCCAGCTAGATAGACCGCCGACCTTAAAAAGTTGGCTGAGACAGACTGGATGCGGAAGGCGGTGGACAGGGTGTTGTGGCGCAGCCTGGGAGAGGCCTATGTCCAGCAGTGGACTGCGATAGGCTGAGTGGATTGATTGATTGATACAAAAAAGAAATCTCTATGTTTTGCCAAGTCGTAAAAACCTTGCGAAACAGGGGCGGGTTGCTAGTTAGTTAGTTTATAATGAAAAGTAAAGTAGCAACAAGAAACTAAACAAATGTCATTAGAAGAACGTTTGATTAGAAGAAAATTACACAATTTGAGCGCAAAAGTACAATAGATTGCTTCTCTCCTTTAGCCGGAGCTGTAGTCAGAAGACCAACTGTCTGACAACCAGTCTTACCAAGGCGCATCATGTAAAATACTGGTGTTTAGCTCCAAACGGTATTTTTTTAACCACCACGGGGAAGCTCTTGCATCTCAACTGATGGTAAGTGATGATCAGGCCGAAGGTGGAAGCGAGCTTCACCCGTAATCCTCAACCACAGAGGAACTGGCTATCTTACTTCTAACTGCCGAAATACAACAATACTGTTAACATTGTTGTTATGGCGACAGACTTAGATATTTTATTATTTATTTTGATTTTTTTATTGCTTTATTTACTTATTTTAGTCTATCCCATAATGGGATTTATCTAAGTCCGTAGGTGTGTCCGTAGCAAGGTAGTGGGCCCTATCAGAATACCAGCACTGCGGTAGTTTTTTTATTTTTTTAAACATCGCCGCATTATGCTGAGATAGGAGCCTTTTTGGCCTCGCACAGGTCGTTATTATTCTGTTAGTTTTTAAATGTTCCTTTTTTTGTTTTTTTATTTTATAATATTTTATTATTACTTACTGTTTGTATTTCCTGTGCGTGTCCCAAATAAAATATTTTTCTTTCTTTCTGTCTTTCTATAAGATCATGGTAGCTAGCCAATCAAGCAAGCAAGCAATTTTGTCTCCACTGAGAATCGAACCCGGGACCTCCGGGTCTGAGACAGGTCGTCTAACCACTAGATAGGTACCTAATTCGACTAATCACCTATGACTGGAAGACGACTCTTACATAGTTGGGAAAAGGCTGGGCAGATTTCATTTTGTTTATAATGCAAAGTAAAGTAGGAACAGTAGATAAAACTAATGTCCATTAAAAAAATGTTTGATATGCGGAAAATTACACAATATGAGAACAAAGGTACAGCAGATTGTCTCTCCCCTGTTACGGGTAAAAGACACTTTTGTTTTGGCAATGTAAAAAGTTTTTATTAAACTCAAGGGGTTAATGGTGGTGTAGACCAAAAAATAACATAACCTGCATGTTTTTCCCTTGATTACATCAGGTCAAACAAACACGAGTTCACCCACTTTTCATAGAGCTCATGTGCCATGCCGCAATACATATGCGCCACACAGTTGCCATGAAAACTGTTACCATGGATTCAGTATGTAATTCTGAAACGCTCTGAGTTGAAATTTTTCGTCGGTTATTTAAAAAAATCAGCTTTTCCATACATTTTGACCGCGTAGGTATTGCACTTTTCTTTGAAACAGCAGTTTTTTTTTAAATAACCGTCGAGAAATTTCAACGTGGCAGGGGTGGCAGGGACATCGACGTGAAAACTGTTACCATGGATTCAGAACATGATTCTGAACCCCCATGGATTCAGAACATGATTCTGAACCCCCATGGATTCAGAACATGATTCTGAACCCCCCGGGGTTCAGAATCATGTTCTGAATCCATGGTAACAGTTTTCACGTCGATGTTCCTGCCACCCTGTATATAGTGGACCCTCCAGTGGGGTCACCGGCATTACGTTTGCGTTAAAGTGAAACCTCCAGGAGGGTTCCTGGCACTGAACGTGTAGTAGTTAAAGGAAACGGAGTGTGTTAAGCAAACACTACAATAAACAAGTTTTATACCAGTACGATTGCTGGTTTCCTACCAATATAATTACCCCACTGCCGCTGCATTTGTCCCACTGCCGACGAAGAAGGGACTATACTCCATTTGAAATAAGATAAGACATTTAAACAAACCTTTTTTACAGTCCGTTCAACCGATTCTGACTTCTATACCGTAGGCATAAGGATGGCATTAAAAGCAAAAAAGTGGTTACAATACCAACTTTTTACTGCAGCTGCCATTTGTCATGCCACCAACGCAACAGAAGTCAAAATCGATTGAACGGACTGTAAAAACGGTTTAGTTAAATGTCTAATCTTATGTCAAACGGAGTATAGCTATCAACGATTTACTCCCTCAAGAAACGTACAAAAGATTGTAGGTCCCGTGTGAGTAAAAGAGATAACATAACATCACGCCTGAATTCCCCGAGGGGTTAGGCAGAGCTGTACCTATAGTACATCCACGTTTCGCTAGTTATGTTTGAGTCCCATGTAATAGGGGGCGAGCCTCTTGCCATTAACCGGGCACAAATCCAGTCTCAGGGCTGCTACTGAGAAATTTAAAATGGGAAAACCCAATAACACTGCCCGAACCGGGAACGTAGCCAGGACCTCATGGTCAGCAGTAGCGCTTCCGACCACTACATTAACGAGGCAGTTAAAAGAGGTAGATAATAATGAATTTGATCGCTGACTGTTCATACTGCCGGCGAGTACTGGTTTGTCTCAGTGACAAGAGTTACCAAAGAGAGTACTCGCTCAGTGACACGCACTTGGAGGGCAGAACACTTGCTGAAAGACTGATGCTTGGCATACCGTCACCTTCATGCACTCGCTGCTCGTCCCTCGCCAACTCGTTCTTTGTTGCTCGTCCTACTCCTTTCTCGTTTGATCGCCGGCGACGGCAAAGCGACAGTACCTTTTTTTTTTTTGTTGAGCTGTAAATTACCAAATAACTTCTCCCACTCTTGGCGGAGCGGAAGGGCGTGTCAGACTTTTACTGACTAAAACCCACCCGTGTTCCTTCCGTTGCCTGTGTACCGGGGCCGCGATATCCCTTTCGGACTAACTCGCAACCCTGGCAGGATGCGACAGTACCTATGGTCTATTTAAATCTTTGTTTCCAATTGATGTTATTCCCACTTAAACAAACATCAACTTTATAACAGTGAAAATAAAGTTGATTTTAGACTGACTAGTACTGTTGAAAAAGTCATAAAAGTTATGAAGTTGTCGCGCAAACTGAATCTTATGTGCATTACAGTTGTTTTTCCTAAAACTTGTGTTTGTTTTCATGTTTGGCAACGCGAACGCAGATTACATTGTCCCATTTAGGAATATGCTATATCAAACGAGGCTCCTATACGTTAACACAAAACTAATCATCAGTAACCAATGTCTACGTCATTATAAAAAAAAAAACCACCATTCGACACTTTATTTTAATTAAATAAACATTATAAACTACGTAAGTAAACGAGGAAGAGCGAGCAACTAATGGAATTAAAGTAGGAATTAATTTAATGAAATTGGTCGTCCGGCGGCCGGTCCAGTTTTGAAGTAAAGGAAGCATTTCATCTAATGTATTAGAATGTTTATGTAATTAAATTAAAAAGTAACAAGGAATGACAGGGATTAGGAGCGATTGTGGGAACCATTTGGGGGAGCTATTAATCTTGTGTAGTACCTTCATTATTGTCTGCTTTTAGTGCTAATAGTCCCTTTGTTTGACTATTGAGGTCGATAATAGGTAGGTACAGCTCTTATGTCTTCGGGGAAAACACTCCATTTGAAATAAGATCAGACTATTTTACTTACACGGGACCTACAATCATTTGTACGTTTCTTGAGAGAGAAAATCGTTGATAGCTATATTTGAAATAAGATTAGACATTTATTAATCAATCTGCCTAGCCTTTGCCCAAATATGTATAATGGGGCCGGCTTCCAGTATAACCGGATGCAGCTGAATACCAGTATTTTAAATGGAGCTACTGCCTATCTGACCTCCAAAACCCAGTAACTGGGTAATACGATACCCCTTGGTAAGACTGGTTGTCAAACTTTCGGGCTACTGACGACCCGTAACGACTGTCAAAGATCCACGAATGACAGTCGGGGCCAACGGCTTAACGTGCTTTCCGCGGCACGGAGGAGGCTCGGTATGTAAAGATGGTCACCCATCCACAGACCAACCTCGGTAAGCCTGATGGATCGACCCGTGCGGCAGTTATTACTTAGCCACGAGCTCATCTAGATTAGGCCTGTCGTAGGCCTTATGCCTACTGTATAGAAGTCAGAATTCGAAAAATGTAGTTACATTCCCAATTGTTTACAGTTAAATTATTTTATTTCAAATGGAAAAAAGAAATACAATAGACGACGTATATTTAGTAACCAAATCTGCTTGTAATCGTCTCTACTCTCGACGCTTGACGTGTCCACACGTCGGGTCCGGGTTCGCAACAAGTCAATCGTCATCCCGAGGATGCCTCGTTGAGAGGTGAAATACGTGTCGATTTCTTACAGGGTTCTTTATGAGTCTTTAAGAACAGTTAAGCGGATTAGGTTAGTAAATATACCTCGTCTATTGTATGTTATAATGTATTTCCGCAAAGTCACGCCTAAATCAATTACTATTTTAAATTGAGTATAGACTCCGTTTGAAATAAGAGTAGACATAAATAAACCTTTTTAACAGTCAGTTCAACCGATTTTGACTTTTATAGCGTTGGTGGCATGACAAATGGCAGCTGCAGTAAACAGTTGGTATTGTAACCACTTTTTTGCTTTTAATGCCATCCTTATGCCTACGGCATAGAAGTCAAAATCGGCTAAACGGACTGTAAAAAAGGTTTATTTCAATGTGTAATCTTATTTCAAATGGAGTATAATCTACATTGATTGCTAAGTTCTGATTTAAAAGGTATATGAACATGACATTATTATAACTGAAACTGCAGCTCATTTCATCGTAGTTATTACGCTAAGTATCTAGATGCTCTCTTGCGACTCCTGCTCTCATCTAGCTATATATAACCAGCCTATAATTTTCCCACTGCTGAGACACAGGCCTTCTCACGGTGAGAAGTAGTGGGCCGTAATCCACCACTCGGGCCCAGTGCGGGTTGGTAGATGTCACATGCATTCGGATTTTCGATTCTAGGACATGCCGGTCTCCTCACTGTTTTCCTTCAGCGTTTTGAGAGCATTAGTGATGAAATAATTTACACAACGTAAAGCGGCTGTCTGGGTTCAACCCTAAAACCTACAACTTGTAAGTCGCGGCCGTTAACACTGAGCCACCACTGCTTGCACTAATCTGATTTTCTTTAACTTTTGAAAGATTCTAACACTGAATTTCGTATAGTTGGTGCGTAACTAGCGTACCTAGGAGGAGCTCGTGGCTAAGTAATAACTGCCGCACGGGTCGATACATCAGGTTAAGCTACGCTTGCCGGGGTTGGTCAGTGGATGGCTGACTATCTTTACATACCGAGAATCCTCCGTGCCTCGGAAAGCACATTAAGCCGTTGGTCCCGGTTGTCATTCGTGGATCTTTGAGAGTCGTTACGGGTCGTCAGAAGCCAGAAAGTCTGACAAACAGTCTTACCAAGGGGTATCGTATTACCCAGTTACTGGGTTGTGGAGGTCAGATAGGCAGTCGCTCCATGTAAAATACTGGTATTCAGCTGCATCCAGTTAGACTGGAAGCTGACCCCAATATAGTTGGGAAAAAGCTAGGCAGTAGTAGTAGTTATCGTACCTACCTAGTTATTATTTTATACTACAACTGCGTATATCCCTCCCGTATATTCCTGGAATATCCATCATGATAGAATGGTATTACGAGTAATATTAAGTGCCAATGCCATATCATCTGCCAGGACTGACATAATTGATATCCAATTACCGAAGTATTTTCAATGAATCTCGTCAATACGATGATGCGGGTAGGTATTATGTAAAATTTTAGTTTCAATTAGCCTTTATTACCATGTTTCTTTATTAGTCATGTGGCCCGAGTGCGGAATTTTCTTGCCGACTGGTCGACACTTCACTGACTCGTTCAAGAATTAGCATTGCCATTCCACGTGGTAATACTGCCAGTCTTCTGGGCTCATTTCCGGATGACAGCAATGCGGACGAGTACTTCGACGCCTGTGTCCTTTTGTTTTTGTATTTATTTGTATAGTTATAGCTCCTACACACTATGCCGGCCCTGCAGCCGGGCAAGCCGCGGCGCGGCCGGCGTTGCCGCACAAAGCCGCACAAAGGATCGCAAAAGAAAATGAAGGCGCAAAAGCCGGGTGTACGTGCCGCGCGGCAAAAGTTAGAGTTAGTTGTGATTAATATTGTAAAAAATGTATTGTTAATAACATAGTTTAACAATTTATTAGAGAATGCTCATTTAATAGTGTAGGAAAGTGCCAATTCCATGCTGCCACGATAGTACATACTAAATCCATGTTGCCATGATAGTAGGTACTTACTAATTCCATGCTGCAATGTCATTATGCTAATGTGTCAATTCTTGAGTGAAAATACGGAGAAAACGATTTTTTCCAGATATGAGACCTAGCTAGGTCGATTGTTCGCCCACGTACATCCTTATATTGCAACTTTCATCGAAATCGTTAGATCTGTTTTCAGGAACGTGATTACAATATATATACAAATATAGCTCGTTTAATAGTATAGGATTAATGGTTTAGATATCCTCCATGTCCCTCCCGCAGTAGTTCTCAAATCGTCTTCCCATCCTTGAAATGGTCTTCCTCTTTTCCTCTTTCCTTCTCTGGGTTACCATTCTGTTACGTTTCGTTTTTAGTCTTTAATTACCAAAATTTTACAAATTATACGAAGAACATGCTGAAAGCTGAATCTCTGAAATTATTATTCCATTACCTCTCTTTGTTGTAACGAATTCTTTGTGCAATTTGTATAAAGTTATTTTTCAAATAACTGGGTCAATCTGTGGCTTCTTTATTTAGTTTCTAAAAACATTTTTGTTCAATTCTGGGTGTGCAAAATTACAGCCTTTGCAGAACACCGCTAACAAAGACTATTGTGATCAGACGCATAATTAATAAGATACTTATAAACCGTTTAAAATAAATATATATTATACAAACTCAAAGCATTTATTTCAAATAAACCATTTGCAGGCACTTTTGAATTGTCAAGGGGTCGGTCAGTCAGAAAGATGAAGCTAGTTGCCCATTCCAAAGCGTAGTAGGTTCCTATGGAGAAGAACGGGCAAGAAACTCCACCCACAGCCAACATGCAACTTCCGCGGCCCAGGCACACAGGCAACGGAAGTAACACACGGGTGGGTTTTAGTCAGTAAAAGTCTGACACGCCCTCTCGCTCCGGCCAGAGCGGGAGAAGTTATTTGATAATTTCCCAAGAAAAAAAAAAGCCAACATGCATTTAAAACCAACATTCAAGGTCAGAGATGTGACCATTTTTATTTTGCATTTAAATACAAAACGAAGAAACTATTTTGTATTTACATTTGAAATGGAAAACACAAAAGATATTTTGGAATTTTAAATACGTATATCATACCATTTTTAACACCTCTGTTCAAGGTCCATATAGTCTACATTGGAAGAGTTAATAACTTGATACCCACAGACAGAAAGTACGAAAGAGTACGTAGTCACCTTCTATTTGTTTACGCTATTTTGAGCCTAATTTGCGAAACCTAGTTTACCTATTGTAAGGTCCTAGCATAACTACTCTACACACTCGCTTACTGTCAGAAGCACAGAATTCTTACGAAAGGTCTGGTGCGTAGTACGCGCTCCCGGCGTGCGTGAATGACCGGCACCTTGCGTAACAAGCTTTCAATCACAATCTGAATGATTTTGTAGGATATTGCTAATCCATTGCTTCATATGTTGGTTTTGCTTGATCAACAACGTAAATAACGAAATGAATGTTGTTGAACTGTCAAAATGAAAGCCATTGGTACTGTAAGTGCGTTTCACAATTACCCCACAGATGTATGAGTGTATCTTAGCAGATGGCGATCTGTTGTTTCTACCTACCCCCATTGGAAGAAGGCGTGTGTTAAAATATGTAGGTATTGTTTGTTTTACGAAAGCTTCAAACGACTTTTATTAACCAACTTCCAAAAAGGAGAAGGGTCTATGTTCGTGGCGTATGTACGAGTATATATATATATTTTTTTTAATGTATTTCCAGCTATTTTTCCGTCAATTGTGGACCGATTTTGAAAATTCTTTTTTTGTATAAAAGGCTATGCTCCCAAGTTGGTCCCATAAAAATCTTATCAACTTTGCTTCGATAGTTTTTGAGTAAGCTTCAATAATACGTATTTTTCCCACTTAGTATATGTGGATGATATGATGATAACTTCCTGTCACTGTTATTTACAGGTAGTGTAGATACCACAACCAAAAAGTGAAAAATAATATCTTTTTACAAAAAAAAAACAACCTTCTTTCCAAAAAACACTACAAAGTGAAATGATACCTTTAGTTTCGGAAGTCGGTGTCTTAGGTTTTGAATTTTTGTTTTTTGCCACCGACTTTGTTGTTTTTTTTTGTAAAAAGTTTTTCTATACTACTTGCCACTACCAAATCCAAACACACCATAAATCTGATACAAACATAATCTTGCAACGTTTCCAATTAAAATATTACCAACAAAATATTTGTTTAACTATAAATTACTTGTAATTATAGTTATGTAATCCTCAATGAAAGCTCGTTATACAAACATTAATATTGTTTCTTGAACCATTTCATTATGGTTTTAAATGTTATGACCACGAGCACAATTAAGGGAATTGCTGTGTTTTTATATTTATGTTCCGGCCGTGAGTGCTTTGCTTTGAGAATAATTTATTTTTAGTTTTAATTGGAATTGGATATTGTTGGTATAAAGGAAATTATTTGGGACTTCTCAAATTGGGGTGTGTTGTGTTAGAAGATTGTGCAGCTATTGTTTTGCTTGTGTCAGTTTAAGCAAGTTCGGGGCCCGTAGCAAATTCTATAGAGGGGCCCTTGATCTGCTATGGGTTCTCAAGTATAAAGTGGTATTTTTTTTATTCAGTACTCATTACGTTTATTTGCCATCTATAGGTTACAATTTGGTTGGTGTTTTATAGTAGGTACAGTAGATTATTATAGGCCCTTTTGGGCTCTGACAAGTACAAAAAGCCAGAGATGAGATTGCCCTAGCAATTTAGAACAATTTCGATAAGAAACTAACAATTTAAAAGTGACGCTACTATACAAATAATTGGAAATCTTTTTATGGTACATATTTCAAAGTCTATATTTATTACTTACAAAGTATATTATAGGAATAGCTAATGTTATATTTAATCCATGATATACTTTAAAGGATGTAAATATTTTATTAAATTGCTTTTTAGGGTTCCGTAGTAAACAAGGAACCCTTATAGTTTCGCCATATCCGTCTGTCTGTCTGTCTGTCCGTATGTCTGTCCGCGGCTTAGCTCAGAGACGGTTAGTACTAGAAAGCTATAATTTGGCATATGTATACATATTAATTATGTCGACAAAGTGGTAAAATAAAATCAAGAAAAATATTTTTTTTTCCTCATCTACCCCACGGTGTCGGATATCGTTAGAAAGGTCAAAACCATTTTTGGATCCAGGGATCCGTTTGCGAAATATTAAGCTTTTAACTGAATTTTTTTGTTAGTCATGTGTCCCCCCCCCCCCCCCTTCTAGCTAAATGGTCGTACTTGGACTCGTGAAAAAATTCACAGCAGTAGTATATATAACGAAATTAAAAGGAAAACTATGAGAGTTAAGTAGGCTGTACAGGTTACCGAGTAATAATCAATCAACTTAAATTTGCGATTTGAAAAACATGATCTCCCATACATTCCGTATGGGAGAATATGTTTTTCAACTACAATGTTAAGTTTGTTCTTGGGATAAATTCATCCCAACTACGGAACCCTTCATTGTGCGTGGTCCGACACGCACTTGGCCGGTTTTTAATTTATTTTTAAACTTTTACAAAGGATATGAAGGATACGCGGGGCCCCCTTTTGCGCGGTGCCCGTAGCAATTGCTACTCTTGCTACGTGGTTAATCTCGCACTGGCTTGTGTTAAAGTTAATTAGAATTCGATTTGACTTTGCATACCTACCTCATCTAACCGTATGGAACACAATGAGATTTGCACTGAAATAACATGACTCCATTTGGTCACATCTAGAGATATCTTTATATCTTCTTTCAGTATTTTATAGTCAACGGTGTAACTGGGAACCTGTCAATATACCATTTAACGATTTATTTTTCCCATTCACTCGTTTCAAAGTTCAGGCTGCTTGTTCTTGGGCACGCCACAATTGTGGCGATAAGTCCCCTCTTTGAGGAGTGGCTAGAGAGGCGCCACGGCGTTCTCACCTTCCGCCTGAAGCAAGTCCTCACCGGACACGGTTTTTTCGGGAGTTTCTGTTCCGCATAAGGCGGGAGGAAACGCCCGGGTGGCCCCACCATTGTGTGGATTGCCCGGAGAACATGGTGGAGCATACGGTGGAGGTCTGCCCGGCTTGGGCGGAGCACCGCCGTGTCCTCACGGAGGCGATCGGCGGCGGCGATCTCTCGCGTCCGGCCCTGGTTCAGCCCATGGTTCGGAGTGAGAGTGCATGGGAGGCCGTCACTTCCTTCTGCGAAGCAGTAATGCTCGCGAAGGAGGAGGCGGAGGTCGACGGCGCGTTGTATTCCACGTGTGCCTCAAAGAGATGTCAGCACCAACTGACGGGGTCCGTAAGGGCCAATGCCTGCCAGGATTGCGAGTTTGTCCGAAAGAGATATCGCGTCCCCGGAACACAGGCAACGGAAGGAACACGGGTGGGTTTTAGTCAGTAAAAGTCTGACACGCCCTCCCGCTCCGGCCCAGAGCGGGAGAAGTTATTTGATAATTTGCCACCATCAAAAAAAAAAAAAAAGGCTGCTTGTTCTTGCTTGTGAACTTGGACACAAAAATCAATCTGCCTAGCGTTTTCCCCAACTGTTTTTGGGTAGGCTTCCAGTCTTACCGAATGTAGCTGAATAGATGTCGAGACTCCACAACCCCTTTACTAGGTAACACGATACCCCTTGGTAAGACTGGTTGTCACACTTTTGGGCTTCCTGACTACCCGTAACGAATGTCAGCCGGGACCAACGGCTTAACGTGCTTTCCGAAGCACGGAAGGGTCTCGATATGTAATGGATGGTTACCCATCCACTTACTTACTTGACTCTAATAATGGAAAAACTATCATAGTTGCATTAGCGAGATTGATTGTAATCTTTCAAACTACACAATATACTTGTAGGTACTTACTTATGATATTCTAATACAATTACATAGATAAAATGGTAAACAAGAGTGAAACCAAAAGGAAAGTGAACTAATGAAAAAAACAGTAATATAGTCAAAGTCATTAATTGACAATGGGACTATAAACGTCCATTACGAATGTAACTATTAATCAAAAAGAAATGCCAAGGCATGCGTAGGTTATAAATACTGAGTGACATTATGGAATAAAAAATTAACATACAATCGTATATCATAGTGAGAAGTGTGCTAGTGACTCTCGCTAGTTTGCTATGCCATGTGAAGGAATTATGGAGAGATTTCTGCAAAAGTAAAGGCCCGTTCACACGTACCACAACCACACCACAACGACAACACGTGGACGGGCGCTAATATGTAAGAAAATTTATAGTTTATTCACACGGACCACATTTGGGCGGCACAATCAACCGTGTGGACGATACCAACCACTAAGGGGACGTCGTAGCCTCAACGCAACCACCAAAGACCGCACACTAGCTACAACTTTCCGTCTGTATGCAAACACTAGCCACAACGTGACATCGCAACTACTAGCAACAACGCAACTAATCTGCGTTCGCAATGTATTTGCAAAACATTTAAACAAACACGAGTTTTCCATTTAGACAAACATCAACTTAAGGGCTCATGCTACGTTATTTACGCTTTATTTACGTTATTCCTTATGTGGACCAATACGGGACCAATGAATATGATTGGCGGATATCAAACGCATCCATAGCAACGTAGCATAGCACATCTCTGGTGGAAAGGCACCCTTATGCAAGTATAAATAGAGTTGTGTTTAGACTGACTAGTACTGTTGAAAAAGTCATAATAAATATGAAGTTGTATCGTAAAGTGAACCTTATGTGTAGGCATAACATTTGTTTTTCCCAAAAACTCGTGTTTGTTTACACGTTTGGCAAATGAATTGCGAACGCAACTGCAAGAAGCCGCAGCGATACTATTCACATGTAACCTTGCTTGTCCACATTTTGTCGCTGCGATGTGTTGCGGTTGTAATACATGTGGTCGGACCTTACTTTACTTACTTTTACTTGAACATTTTGAAGTACATTGTGGTGCAAAAGAAAAGTTTAACCCTTCCCCATCTGTAGTAAAAACGAAGTAATCTTCAACCCTCCGCTTTCTGCAGGCTGGAGTAAGCCTTTGATTTGTACATTCGCTGTCAAATCGCATGTTAGCTGTTATGATTGATTGAACAAATTTATTTTGTTGTTGACATAGGCTTTACATCGGAATTGAGTTGAATATGCTTTATGGAGGAGCTCGTGGCTAAGTAATAACAGCCACACGGAGTAGGTGAATCTTCGCGGATTCGAAGAAATGTTTAGGGATACTAGGTATCTAGTTATGCAAACCAGGCATCCGTTCCAATAGTAGATAATCACTCGACACCCTAAGCTGTTTCCTCTTATATATTTTTTTAGTTTATAGCCATGTCACCGATTGCAGTTATTTATTATGTAACATCTCCTTCGACACGACATCTTTTTCTAACACTTAAGTTCAGATTTATCTGAAGTGGCCTGGTGGTCCATATCAAAAAAAAATTATTTTTTAGGTCAACCTTTTTTTAAATAAAATATGTACTAATAGTTCGTAAGCCATTCCGTCTGTATCGCTCTAACCGAGCACACCTCTTAATTTCTGTAAATATTGTAATTAAAGTTTATTCACTGCCGTTCATATTTGACTACATATTCAATACAGTAACTGAACACAGAAAATATAAGACAGGTACCTCGATTTGTTTACAAACGACCCCCAAAATCCTTTGACTTTCAACATTAAAGTTTGAACATCCACTTTGATTTCTTCGCTCTGAGATTCGACACAGCCCTCTCTTCAACAAAAAATCTTTACCCTTACTAATTACCTTTGTAAGTGAAACTATGTAAATTAGTCTTTGTTACAGTGTTCGTATAAAAGCTCTTAGGCTTAATTAGAGCCGTTATCGCTTCGCCGTGTCCTCGTTCAGGTGAAATATTGGCTGAAGAGAAACAAGTGGGCTCTTCCACTTGTGATATTGATCCTGGAACGATATTCTTCTTTACATCTTTTGAGACATGCGAGCACATGTAAAGAGCTTCCACAAATGGTGACACCTTAGTAGGTATCCAGCTCTGCGACTTACGTCGCTGATGAGTTAATCTTTTTGCTCTGGCTTGGACTATTTTCGTCTCTTGAGGGGGATGCGCCAAGGAGAGAGACAGGAGCTCGTGGCTAAGTAATAAAAACCGCACGGGTCGATCTATCAATTTAAGCTAGGCTTGCCGGGGTTGCTCAGTAAATGGGTGACCATATTTACATGACCAAAACTCCTCCGTGCCTCGGAAAGCACGTTAAGCCGTTGGCCCGGCATCATTCGCGGATTTTTGACAGTCGTTACGAGTCGTCATAAGCCTGAAAGTCTTACACCAGTCTTACCAAGGGGTATCGTATTACCCAGTTACTGGGTTGTGGAGGTCAGAGGCAGTCGCTCCATGTAAAATACTGGTATTCACCCGGTTAGACTGGAAGCCGACCCCAGCATAGTTGGAAAAAGGCTAGGCAGATTGAAGGGGGATGCTCTTAGGTAGCCCGCGAAATTCAAATTTCCTTATGTTTTTTTCAATTTGGTGGTCAGTGTCAGGTTGTATGTTGATTAAAATATGATTCGCGATTGTAAATATGGCTTTACAGAATAAAATTATACTCATTAGAATCAGTAATTTAAGTTAGAATTGGCCTAAAATGTTATGATTTCATGAAATAATCATTCAATATCTAGGGTAAAGGCTTGTGCAGACCAGCGCGACTTGTCCCGCGACGCTACGCCGGTTATTGTTATACTGTGAATTTTTCTTAGAAATTGTATTGTTCGTGTCGCGTCGCGCGACAAGTCGCGCTGTTCTGCACAAGCCTTAGAGAATTGTATTGATGATTTTTATGATTATAATTCTATAAATAAATATTTAATAAGGCCGCGAATCGTATTTAGATCAACATTCAACCTGATACTGAACTGTCGGTCGATTCTGTAAAAATATTAATGTGAAGCTTAGGTGAAGTGAGCGTGAAGTGAGCGGTCACTGCCACAGAATCGACCGGCAGGATGCTAGGGATTAACACTATTGACAGCTCACTTCACGCTGACTTCACCTAAGTTTCACGGTGATATTTTTACAGAATCGAACGGCTGATGTGCAAATTTCAAAAACATTCGAAAATTTGAATTTGACGCTCGTGCGTGCAGATTTGAATACGCTGACGTGCTTCGCCGTCTATGTTCATGGAGCAGGGCAATGTGAAAGGACCCACGTCACTGCCAGACAGCAACGCCGTTTGCCGGCAAATACAGTACAACGTTTTTGAACTGGGTAGCTCTCTGGTGTTTTTTATTTTTAAATCGTAAATCATAATGGTATCGTTTTCGATACTCTAAAACTGTTATCTAGACCACAGATAATATAATACTAGACTACATTCAACGCGACAATATCTAGTACCACATATTACTCCACAACTAGGGTTTATTTTTAAAGTTGTGTCAGGCCACATATACACAAGTCTGGCCGGTCCGGCTTTTGTTAGGTTTTCGGTCAACCCTGCCACGCCAGAAGATGCCTGATTATTGATTGTTTTAATTAATTTCAATGTAATGAAGAAGGCTGATTATTATTTTAATTACTTTCAATGTAATGAAGAAGGCTAATAATTGATTTTTTTAATTACTTTCAATGTAATTAAGAAGGCTGATTATTGATTGTTTTAATTACTTTCAATATAAAGAAGTTACAAATTACTTTAGTAAGAACAAAATGTGATTCACAATTAATTAAGAGTAGAGTAAGTCTCAAATGAATAACAGTAATAAATACACAAATAAAAGTATTTTTGTTTTCTTTCTTTTAAAAACCAGTCAGTCAAGCTTTCAGGGCAAAATGTCCGGCTAAATATGAATCCGTGTCTGGCTTTTCTATTTTTGGGTCTGGCAACCCTATCCACAACAGTCAATGTGATAAATGACAGTTTCAGCCGATATATTATAAAAAAATCTCACCGTGAAAACTCAGGTCCAGTTAGATTGAAATGAGCTGCCAATTGTGTTGTCGCTTAAAGGCGCAGTCAGGCGCGACGCGACAGCCCGACGCGACAGCCCGACGCGACACCGGTAGAACAATTTACGTGAAGTTTTCATAAAAATTGTTCCACCAGAGTCGCGGATCCTTAATTTGGAATGGCACTTCACCTAAGCTTTCGAGGTGAGATTTCCACGAAATTGATCGACTTAACTAGTACAATATGAACATATTGTTCTAGTAACGATTATTGTACCTACTTCATCGAGACCAGAATTACAATCACACTACATTATTACGAAAAAAAATAGGTCCTGCATAGTAAAAGGTATTGGTTGCAAGAGCCAATAAAAAAGCAATTGCAACACCATACTGACGATAGTATCGGTTCAGTGCATCGTCGGATCCCATTGCGATAATATCGGGCGATATATTATTGCCGATAACTATCTAAAGCTGCCTCTCCGTTGGAACGGGAACAGCAGAGTAGTGCAACATTGCCCACTTTATTCATGTTGAGCTGAATTTGTTGATTTTCAGATCAAATAAAAAACCAAGACATAGCGCTGCGAACAATATAGTGAAGCATGCAGACGTGTACGCACGAACATATAACATGGTGAGCACGAACATATATAAGCGTACCAGTAACGAACACCAAACAGTGTGGTCATCAAAAATGTTCGTGGCGATCCAATTTCGAATCCATGGCTACTAAAGAGAGCGGGGCGGTTGAGCGCGAACTGTGTTCGTATGGGGTTCGTGTTTGTTTTGCTAATTTACGTCCACACAACTACACCTCCGCTCTGTGCATACACGTTCACACGCACACTTTTACAACGATTTACGATTAAACTACACCTCACTATGTGCACACATGTTTACGAAACCGGCCTCACATCACTGTTGACAGTGCTATGTCTTGGTTTTTTATTTAATTTTGGTCTGAGATTTACCCTAGTCAAAAGCAACTTGTTACAAACTCAAATCACCAATGCCAGAACAGCACTACTATTTCAATGGTGACTTACTAAAGCGTTATTAACTAGTTTGTGATTGGTTTCGTCGTGGACGTACCTACTTAGCTGTGTTTCTAGTTCTTCACCTCTCCGCTCATAGGGAGCCTTTATTACCTGTCGTACTGACTGAACAGGTCCACTAAATCTGTGTGGTTCTTTCCTTAAAAGACCATTTCAAACACCAATGTACATGGTCTTCACATAATCTGACAAGAAACTAGTGTGGACTTTAAATGAGACTGAGACTAAAATCACTTACTGTGTATATAACTTTAAAAAAAATCGCGTATTTTTTGGCGTCGAAGTATTCGTCCGCATCGCTGTCATTACGAAAACGTGCCCAAAACACTGGCAGCATGGCCACGTTGAATGGCAATGTTGCCTGGCTTACTGTAGACAATCTTTCACTTTCAGCAAGATATTAATCTTTATGTTTGTTTTAGATTCCTTACTTAATAGCCTAACAAAAATATGCAGTGGAAATAAATGCTTTCTGAATTAAATTAACATAATCGCACACGTCTCGTCTATCTTAAGAAAAAGTTTTCTTTTATAGCTAAATAAAAGATTTTATTATAATATGTAAACTGTGTGACTGGTGACTTCTTTGGGAAACACATTTGTTTGTTTATTTTATAGCTGAACACTTAAATTCATACATACACTCACATATATTTTGAAGAAAATAGCTTACAAATAACCCGTTTACGTAAATGTTCGTAGCAATTTAAAAGGCAGGTATTATCAAGCTGTTATTTATGTTACTTGTTTGATTATTTTGTCACTTATTATTGTATTATGCTGGCCTCAATACTGCAAAGTGATTATTTTGAACGCAGCATTTATTAAGGTCGTACAAACAATGTTTCATTGTGAAGTCGCATAATAATATGCTACAAGTGTTGTAATCTACATTGCAATAAAGTTGTTTTACTTAATTGTTTTATTTTTGCAGTAGTTACTGTATACATTTTGCTTCCATAAACTACAAAGAATTTAATATACATGCAAGTAACTTGCACAGAAGTATTCAAGTAGTTTGCGAGTCATTATACCATAACAACTTCTGTATCTTCTTCATAATTCGTCTACTGGTCGCAAGCGCTACCTACTTATACTTATTGGCAAAGTGTTATTGGGTTTTTCCGTCTGTAATTTCTCAGTAGCAACCGATTGATGGCAATAGGCTCGCCCCCTATTTTATGGGACTTAAACATATCTGGCGAAATGTGGATGTACTATAGATACATCTCTGCCCAATCCTTCGGGAACACAGTAGTGTTATGTTCACTACTGGTTGGTGAATGTCACAAAGTGTTGAAAGAATAATCTTGTTAGAAGTATTGAGTTTTATTTATTAGAACAGAATAGTTTTCTTTTAATGGTAGAATAATATAATAAGCTGACAACAACAGAGTGAAGAGTACAAACCATAACTTGTTGTATATAGATACACGCCTAATAAGTATGAATATATGTCGTAGGATGATTTGATAATTCGAATTTTCGCGAAAACCCTAGGGATATTGCGAAAACACCACTGCAGACCCACCGTACCCCTGGCCGTACCTCTGGTGGTATGATAAAGTTAAACGATACCACCAGGTAATAGTATTGTATCACTAGTTAAAACCACTTCTGACAACAACAATTTAGTCATATTAATTTAGTAATAAATTTGTAATTTACATTTATTTATTTATTTCCAACTTGCATCTATAATCACGAATACCTAATAAGGATGATGCCTGGGTAAAAAAAACAAAATTCGAATTAGTCCGTCAGACAGATAGTAAAAAAATATTTGACACGTATTTTTTGCTTTATCGCATAAATAAAAAATGACTTAGATAAAACGCATTTTAAGTCGGGGAGTGGGGGTCGCTACGTCACAAGTAAGTATAAAATCTACATATTCGTGACGTCATGGCACATTTTACCTCAATGTATCGCCGTAATCTTTAGATTACGTAAAAAAAGAAAAAATACGTGTCCAATATTTTTTAATAAACTCCAAGACGGACAAAAAAAAATTTAGTCATCATCCCTATTAGAAAATGGTGAAAACATTTCTGTGAGCAAATTGGTTGTAATAGGTTAGGTTAGGTTAGAACTGTGATTCTTTCGGATCGTACCTGCACCGAATCGGACGGGAGGAGACGCCGTCGTGCCACGACTGTGGCGCGGCGGAGGACGCGGCACAGCACACCCTCGAGGTGTGCCCGTCGTGGTCCGAGCCGCGCCGCAGTCTCGTCGCGGCGATCGGACCGGACCTCTCGCTCCCCGGCGTGGTTAACGCCATGCTGAGGGATGAGGGGTCCTGGGCGGCAGTCGCCTCCTTCTGCGAACACGTCATGTCCCAGAAGGAGGCGGCGGAGCGGGCGCGGGAGGAAGATCCTGCCGCGGCGCCGCTCCGAAGGCGGAGGAGGGGTCGAAGAAGACGTCAGTTCGACAGTCATCTCCGACTCCTCCCAGGTGGAGGCCAGCAGGCAACGGGTGCAGGGGCACCCTTGCCTGTATCGCACAGGCCTCCACCAGTGTCGGACGGGAATAGCCAGGTGTTCCCGGCCATTCCCGTAGCCCCCCAGCCTGGGGGGCATGCGGGGCCCGCCAGCTAGGCGGGCATGCGCCGGGAGGGTTGTGGACGTAAAGGCTGAGCCGGTTTCCCATGACCCTCCCATCACGGCGATGTGGGAACACCGCTGAGTTTTAGTGGGTATACTGTCACTACTGACTGGAGTCCCACATACCCCGACTCGTCCCCCACGAGCCGGGGATGCGTAACGCATTTCTCAGCGACAAAAAAAAAAAAAAAAAGGTTAGAACTGTGACCAACCGCGCTACTTCCCAGTTGCTCGCAGAAATGTTTTCACCATTTTCTATTTATCCGTGTTTTCGCGAAAATTCGAATTATCAACTCATCCTACGACATATACAACACAAACGCTTGTAAATAAGTTACATACCTACTTTTTTGCTAGGAGCAACTTACGATACTTTAAAAGTAATTTTCTCCTCAAATATTAATTTGTATTTTTTTTGTTTTACCTACATATTATTTTCAAAACCATCTGTCATGAAATGTGTCTTTTCTCATAGCTGCAATTGTTATTTCACGAGAATGTCATCTTTTAATTTTGCGTATTTATGCAAGTCCCCATAAACTAAAGGGGAAGATTTATAAAACAATCTTGGCGGAATCTCAGTATGGATGAATGAAAGGCATGCAGAAAATAAATGATGGATGGACTGTGTGAAAGATGGTATAACTAGAAAGGGAGTGACTACCGAGTTGACGACTAATAGAGAAGTGTGGAAGAAAGGGACATGTTGTGCCGAGCACTAATAAATTGGGATAAGGGAAAGAAAGACTATACCGACTAGCTTGGTAGCAAAAACATCGATGTATCGATATTTTTTGTTCGTTAAATCGATTTTTTTGACGATATCTATTATTTCGATTTATCGTAAAAATTTCAAGTATCGAAAATGTATCAAATACGATATATGTCCAATATCAACACCGCTGTCGCCACTGACTAAAACCCGAGGAATTCATGGCCGTCAAAAAGTAGACTTATTATTTTTTGATTTTACATCAGAAATGATGATTCCTAGTTTGGTATATTTAAGAATATAAAACAAACACAATAGAATTTCATAAAGTACTTACAAACATTTTTCTAGAAAATTTCACCGAAATATTTTATTTTCGATTTATGGAAATCGTTAGGTATCAATATTTTTTTTAAATATCGTTCCGAAATATATCGATACTTTTTGGTACTTCTTGCATCTCTAATACCTAACTACTAGAATCTAGATACGAACTTTATAGTCACTTGATAAAATTTTCTTTCAGTTCTAAGAAGCGTTGCTCTTGCGTAGGCATTGAATTAAGAATTAAGTCGAATTATGCTCGAAATGAAACTTGGTTTCGTGTGGCTCGTGTCTGGAATCTAGATAGACTAAAAATTCATTCCTTTTGTTACTATGAGGGCGCTACAAATGTCCTCGGCTGAACGTAGACGTTGCAATTAACGACAATGACATTGCTCACGCTTTGCAGACTTTTCAGTGATCGCTGGAATAGGCAATTTTTTTCGGCTGAAAACAATGAATTAATTCGGCCAATTTTGCATTTTCGGGCAAAGACTGATAATAAAATTTGTGTTTGTTTGATGATAGGTTTTTCTTCGGTAAAATTCAGAAGAAATACAGTTTCAATTTATAATATGCAGGGCCGTGTATGTCCAGCAGTGGACGTCTTTCGGCTGAAATGATGAACATAATTCTCATTTCAGCTTCTTCTTAGAATAAATTACTTAGATAATTGAAAGTAAATATTTACCAGCACTTAATTGTTTCCGGCCACAGCAAAAAAAAAACAATTAGGTATTTTTTTGGCCGTAAACGAAAGTTGCCGAAAGTGGAAATATCAGCCGGAAATTGCGAAAACCGAAATTCGGTCGGGCACTATAGTGATCGCAGTTTGTCGTTATGCAGCTGCCAGCATATTAAGGACATTGTGCACTGTCAATACAGGGTCAAATAAAATTAGCTAGCTAAACCCGTCAGACGTGATTCGATTTCGATATGTAAACATCAATCAATCTGCCTAGCCTTTTCCAAACTATGTTGGGGTCGGCTTCCAGTCTAACCGGATGCAGCTGAATACCTGTATTTTACATGGGGCGACTGCCTCTCTGACCTCCACAACCCAGTTACTGGGTAACATGATACCCCTTGGTAAGACTAGGCTTCTGACGACCCGTAGCGACTGTCAAAGATCCACGAATGACAGCCGGGACTTCTGATAAAGACGACGTATTGCCTTTACATTTATAATATTAGGTAGGATGCAAAAGTGAGCTTGTTTGTTACGCTTTAAGGCTTGTGCAGACTACCGCGACTTGTCGCGCGACGCGACGCCGGTTATTGTTATACCGTACAGTTTTCTTAGAAATTGCATTGTTTGAGTCGCGTTGCGCGACAAGTTTCGCTGGTCTGCACAAGCCTTTAACGTTAAAACGGCCGCACGGATTTGGATGAAATTTAGCACATGAGTAGACCAGGACCTGGGTTAGGACATAGGATACTTTTTATCCCGATATTCCTATGGGAAGGGAACCCCCATGGGGATACCTTTTAACCCGCAGGGCGCAATTAGTACCGAATAAACACGAATTTTAGATAAAAACATGTCTCACCAACTTTGTACATTATAGAAATCTCAGTTATAAGTAAAACTGGTAAGTCAATAAAGTCGGCGCACTAATAACGAAGTGTTACAAAGTTCTTGTAATTACTGTTTTAATCAATTTAATGTCGTGCAACAATGTTGTACAATATTAATTCTGTGTAATTAATATGTTTATGTGAACATTAAAATTGCCGTCGACCACCGTCGATGCTTATTTATGTAGGTAAGCCTAGGTGGCCTAACGGTACCTACATAATTACATATGCTACAAATGTTTGAAATCAATTATGAATATACTTAGTACCTAATAGTCTCCAGCTATTTATGATAGAGCTGGTTCGGCGATTTCGTTTCTTGTATATAATTCTATGCCTATTTCATCAAAATTCAATATGTACACACATAAATAACAAACATTAACAAACACACACATGTTTGTGTGTGTGTTTGCTAATATTTGTTGTAAATAAACACACGCACACACACACGTTTAAACTTTGTATTGTAAACCACATTAAAGAAAAAGGACAAATATATTTAAAAAAAGGAGTGCACAATAGGCGTTCTTATCGCATAAAGCTCCCGCAGACAGGCACGACTTGATTCCGGTAGAACAATTTCCCCCTCGACTGTCCGTCGAGCTAATGTTCGAGGTGTCATTTAGCACATTTACATTCAGCTCACTTCCACGGCAGTGAGCAGGAAAGTAGGCAGGGAAGTGGGCAGGACGAGTATGTAAACACGATACTTCTCATGCTGCTGCCACTGCTACTCGCGCTGCCCGGCGCTCCCCAAATTAGCGGATTTTTTTACGGAAGTCTAAGGACGGGCAGCGCGAATGACAGTGCTTGTTTACATTCAGCTCCATCGCTCACTTCTCACCGAGCGCCTGGACGAATCGGACGTGCGTACCGTTTTTTACGATCTGCCAAAATGCTCTTCGAGTGGAGTAAAGAAAACACAACGGTTTCGTTTTGTAAAGTCCAAATATAACCTAAAAATCAATAATCAACTTCAGACTTTTTCTTTTGCCCGAAACACATATCTCATCTTTCATCTTCTTCTTCTTCGTAGCACTCTTGATAGAGCGGTCGTAGTCTTCATGTAGTTTCTTGTCCAGGGGCTGACGTGATTCGCCTCACGATTTCTCGCCATGTACTCTGATTTTTGGTGTTTTTAGTGCACTCATACACGGGTTCGCCCACTGCGGATGCTTGATTTGGTCGGCCCATCTCATGGGTGAGCGTCCGCGTGGTCTAGTGCCCTCCACTCTGCCCTGCAAGACAAGGCGCTCTATAGAGCCACCCTCACGCCTCAAGGCGTGTCCGAAATATTTGAGGATACGCGTTTGGACCAGAACAGAAAGACTCTTTTTGATGCCGAGTTCTTGGCGTACAAGTGTAGGACTGGACCATATTGCAGTTCGCAGTTTTAGACACTTCGGGCGAGTTCTTGTTTGCGCGGTCCACGATCATCACTTTAGTTCTTTTGCGGTTAATCTTTAGTCCGAATTCGAGGCTCCACTCTCCATCTTACGAAGTAATTCCTCTAGATGACTTAAACAACACATCTACGCCCAGTAAAATGTTCATCTGTGAAGATTCCAGCTCCAATCGGCCCCCTGCCCCGATATATTTATTATTCTAATTCTTAAAGCTAACCTAAATAGGTTAGTTGGACAATACCGGAGACGTAACTCCGTAAGAGAAAAACCAGACTCCTAGAAGAAGCTCCACACTTTGGCCGGAGGCGGTACTCACAATAAACATTTCTATCCAAAACTTAAATTGGAAACCGAAGAAACGAACCTTTATAATTCCACAAGTAACTTATGAATTAGAAGCCACGGTGTGGCGAGCATTTACTTACAACCATCCCTTTGGGATAGAAGTTAGAGCCAACCCTTGGTAGAACGCTTACGTCATGCACTCCGACCTTATAAGTAATGTCACGAGATAAGGGTTACGCGTCATTGGAGATGTCTGCTTTATCATATTGTAATGATGTTAAGAGATTACTTTCGGAGCTTATGAGGCTGGTGTCTCGAAGAGAATTACGGTTTTGATATACGTAAATAAGAAAAAGACTGTTTATTTTTTTGTATATTGGCCCCAGGCCCCACTTATTTTAAATTATTGAGACTTTCAAAGTAAGACAATGAAAAAGAAACATCACAGCTTGTAATCATACTAAACTAAAAACATAATCTATTCAGCCAACAAATTCAACGTCAGCGGGGTGTTATGAGTAAAAGTTAATTACAAAATACTTTGCGAATAAACATATTGCACGCACAACAGTTGGTGCATAACAAACTACTTCATTATTATACATATTTCACGCACTATTGTGATTACATACGGCGCATATTTCTATGAGCTCCATCACACACACAACCGCCCGCTGTTACAATTTAGCCGTTAATGATAATTTTAAACATTGCGCTTTCCCCCACCACTTGCCTGCAAAGCGCGTGCTCGTGCTACCCACAAATGCACTTATAAGTAGAGAATTTATTTAAATAGAACCCGTAACCCGCAGATTTGATGGCGTAACAAGAAATCAAATATTTAGACGCGGTAACTTCCCAAGGTAAGTTACCTAAGTAAATAGTTTTATTTAGCAAGTATTTTATTTATTCTTCGGTAACAATTAATGAAGAAGTTGTGAAGTTACCTGGAACAAACAACCTCGTATTTGATGAAACTCGTAAACTTACGTTTGTATGGATTCAGTTCCGAGAGTACGAATATTATTTATGAAAGGAAGTAGAATTACTTTTATCTCGTCTCTTTTCTTGGAATCCTTGGAGGACTCATAAATTAATCGGACGGGGCCTTCATTAGTGGAGCAGATTTGTCTGACAAAAATTACAATGAGTGTTAATAGACAGATGGATATGGAGAGCGAAGTCATTAGTTGCATAAACTTGCGTAAGAAACTTTGATCCACATTTACTATGTTTGTTGGA
The DNA here is from genome assembly GCA_947364205.1 of Agrochola lota. Classification (NCBI taxonomy): domain Eukaryota; kingdom Metazoa; phylum Arthropoda; class Insecta; order Lepidoptera; family Noctuidae; genus Agrochola; species Agrochola lota. Next base: position 7,562,968 of record OX376235.1, on the reverse strand, counting down.
AGAATGATAAATATTAAAGCTTAGCTGGGGAAATCTGGAGGTAGGCACTCTACACAAGGTTTAGAAATGAAATCGTTTATTTTGACAGTTCTACCGGTATTAAATGCGTTATATACTATTTTAGTGGTATGAGGAACAGGGTGTTAAGTTCACTCATCCACTATAGAAAAGGGAGGATCCTCCGTCCAGACGGGTGTCGTGTCTGGCGGGCAACTGCCCAGAGGTTGAAGTTGGGAGATTGTATATATGTCCATCGCGCGGTAAACTGTAATGGCGCGATGCAGGATTTGTGTGACGTCAGGATGTTGTGTAACGACAGGTCTTTGATGCGTAGTTCGCATGTGGCGATGTAGATCCCGCCACACTATGTGTGTGTACGTATATATGTGTCAAATTTCATCCAAATCCGTTGAGCCATTTTTACACACCCCGGAACATACATCCAGACAAACAGACAAACGGATAAAAATACAAAAAACCATCGTTTCGGCATCAGACTTGATCCCACACCTCGTAGCAATTTCTTTTTTTCTTTCAAAAATATTCAATGTACAGTTTTGACTTCGTTAAAATTTGATGCTCTCCGCTCCGCGTATGCGCTCCGTCGTCGTCTATTTGATGCGCTCCGCACCGCGTGTGCGCTCCGTCGTCTATTTGATGCGCTCCGCACCGCGTGTGCGGTCCGTCGTCTATTTGATTCGCTCCGCACCGCGTATGCGCTCCGTCGTCGTCTATTTGATGCGCTCCGCACCGCGTGTGCGCTCCGTCGTTTATTTGATGCGCTCCGCACCGCGTGTGCGCTCCGTCGTCTATCTGATTCGCTCCGCACCGCGTATGCGCTCCGTCGTCGTCTATTTGATGCGCTCCGCACCGCGTACGCGCTCCGTCGTCGTCTATTTGATGCACTCCGCACCGCGTGTGCGCTCCGTCGTCTATTTGATGCGCTCCGCACCGTGTGTGCGCTCCGTCGTCGATCTGATTCGCTCCGCACCGCGTATGCGCTCCGTCGTCGTCTATTTGATGCGCTCCGCACCGCGTACGCGCTCCGTCGTCGTCTATTTGATGCGCTCCGCACCGCGTACGCGCTCCGTCGTCATCTATTTCTTCTTATTTTATTGCGATTTTTTCTATACAACCCAGTAATCCGAACATTCCAATAGTCCGGCACCGTCTGGTTATAAATGAAAAAAAAAAATTAAAATCATAATTTATTTCAGACCAAGCAGTTCAGTAATTGATATAATAGTCCATATTATGTTCGAAGGTATATACTACTATAGCTACGCTAGTAAAATTTAAAATAATTATTATTTTGGACATGCATGAGCGATCAATGCCTCAAGATTTGGCTGTCCACTTTGTCCGACACCACGCTCAGAAGCGTGTTGGTGCTACCCTTTATCCGAGACCACACGGAAGCCGTTCTTTTGCGAAGCACCCCCTGGAAGCCGTCCGTGCAATAACACAAACAGAACGTAATAAACTATAGGTGTAACTATATGTGATAAACAGTAGACTAGAGCAGAGTCTTTAAAGGATTCTGGTAGAATAATTTCCATGAAATGTTCATAGAAATTGTTCTACTAGAGTCGCGTCGCGCTGTCACGTCGCGCCTGTCTGTGGAAGCCTTTACTATTATAAAGGATTTGTATTTTTTATTTTTATTTGGATTGTGTATTAAAAATTAAATTTACATGTTATGATGACAAACAGTAAATGTTTCAGTTTGGGACGTTTCTTTTTAGACTTATTACTTACTAGCTTTTGCCCACGGCTTCGCCCACGTGGAGGTCGAAAATTATCCCACGCAAACGTACTACCGGGATAAAAAGTATCCTATGTCCCACCCAAGGTCATGGTCTACCCATGTGCCAAATTTCATCCAAATCCATTTTGCCGTTTGAGCGTGAAACCGTAAAAAACAAACAAACTCATTTTCGCATTTTTTTTATTAGTTAGGATGATGGATTGGCATGGAACAGTTTAACTAACGTGCTCTCCGAAAGCGCTCTAACTGTAAAGAACCATCTGGATAATAAAATGACCAGTTAGAAGATTAGCCATTTAGCCTCCAGCCCCTCATCACTCACAGTAGTAGTTGTTTGAGTTCATCAAACCTAGGGCCTTTTGGAAGTGTTTAACTTAACCTCTAAAAACTTTCTGCGCTTCTAACGATGTAGACTTTATTTATTAATTGAACTTCTTTTTAACTTTCTGGCCTTTTATCACAGTTGGTCGCAGTAACCGACTAAACGTGTTAGGTTAGGTTGGAACTGTGACCAACCACGCGCGAGCCAGATTGGTCGCAGTAACTAGGCGATTTAGTATTTTTAGATACCCAAAATAAGAATTGGTAATTCGTGGAGGTTCACAAAAAGAGGCGCAATCATTATATTAGATAGTGTTCAATAATATTTTTAAGAGTGCAAAATGAGAATAATTAGAGGATCAAAATTGTTGAGCTAAATGTTGCTAATCCATGCGTCATGTTCGTGAACGGGCGCCGTCAGTAGAGACTGGTCATCTCTTAGCTGCCACGGTTTATTTTACCTTATTCTATTTCATTACGGACGCTTTTAACGTTCTGCATCGTTCTCACATGCATAATTTCAACATGAATGATGTAACCAATATTTTGTAACCATATTTTGATTTAAAAGAATGTCCGTGGAGTTTCTTGGAGTTTCTCCATAGGAACCTACCACGGTTTGGAATGGGCAATTAGCTCCATATTTCTGACTGACCAACCCCTTGACAGTTCAAAAGTGCCTGTAATTAGTTTATTTTAAATAATTACTTTGAGTATGAGTTCGATTAGTTACATTCCTTAGTCTTTACAATTGCTAATCACCTTCAGATCTAGAAATCGTTCCAACCAGTCACTACAATTACTTTATGATTAAACATTCACTCGAACATACATCACTGCTAGTAATTTGTGCTCGACAAATAACGATACACATCTAGCAACTGCTGCGGCATAAATAAGTGCAATCTGCGTAATAATACGCTCGCATCGCAGCGCGCGCGCAGCTGTATTTATTACGTTTATTGCACTTGATTGTACTTGGGCTGCGTAATTGTGGATCTATGTAGGTACTTGTTTGTACAGTATCAATGGTATAACGAGGGACTTACTCAAGTAAAGGTATTTCATATGTAAATATAACATAACATAACCTCACGCCTGTGTACTCCCCGACGGATTAGGCACAGGTGTACTTATTTTATATATCGAAGCCCTCTGGTTAAATTAGCCAGCAAATTAGACGCCTAAGCTGTTCATTAAACGTAATTAAATAGCTGAAGGAAAACTAGCCAAGTCATTGAGCGCAACGTTTAACCAAATGGCTGAATATCGTGTAGTCATTTACTTAATCTGGCTGAAATTGGTTAGAATTGTGACCAACCGCGCGCGAGCCGAGTGAGCTATTTACAAGTTGCTCGCAGATTTTTTTTCACCATTTCGAATCACTTGGCTGAGTCTTAGTCAGTCATCTTCAAAGGGCTGACTTTCGCCATAAACGCCAAGTTGTTAAAGTTGAATCATTCTAGTTCAATTAACTATTGGCCTAACCATCCAATTAGATGCCGGCGTTTAATGAAAGACCTAGGCGTCCAATTAGCTGGCTAATTTAACCAGAGCATGTTTAGGTCCCATATAATATGGACCGAGCGTATTGCCATTAACCGCGCAAAAATCCAGACTCCAGGCTCGTGGATGAATGCCCGGGGCGTCGGGAGTCATGAGCCGACTTCCGGCCACCGTAGACGCGGGCTTGCGGACGGTGAGCAATGGGTAGCTCGCCGTCCGATTAGGACCAGGCCCGGGTCGACGGCGCGTTGTGTTCCACGCGCGCCTCAACGAGATGTCAGCACCAACTGACGAGGTCCGTAAGGGCCAATGCCTGCCAGGGTTGCGAGTTTGTCCGAAAGGGATATCGCGGCCCCGGCACATAGGCAGTGGAAGGAACACGGGTGGGTTTTAGTCCGTAAAAGTCTGACACACCCTCCCGCTCCGCCCAGAGCGGGAGAAGTTATTTGATAATTAACGACCCACAAAAAAAAAAAAAAAAACTCGTGGTTGGATAAACATCTATTACACACATCACACATCTATTACATCTGTCACAGCATGACACCCAGTTTGGGTTTCGGCCCAAACTGTCCACTGAAGCTGCGATTCTGAGTCTCAAGCATGTCGTCAGATATTACTATACGGATCGCAAAACTCCTGTGTACGCGTGTTTCCTGGATCTTTCCAAGGCCTTCGATCTGGTGTCATATAACATTCTGTGGGAAACTGGAGAGTATCGGCCTACCCCAAGAACTCTCGAAAGTATTCAAATATTGGAACAGCCACCAGATCAATAGCGTCACATGGGCGAGTGTAATGTCGGAACCTTATAGGTTGGTGTGCGGGGTGAGACAGGGGGGGTTGACCTCTCCTGCGCTCTTCAACCTCTATGTGAACGCCCTGATCGTTGGGCTCAGCAGCGAGCATGTTGGTTGCCATGTGGATGGAGTATGCGTCAATAACTTGAGCTACGCTGATGACATGGTGCTGCTAAGCGCATCGGTCTGCGGTCTTAGGAAATTGATGGGGACCTGTGAAGAGTATGGCTTGAGCCATGGGTTGAAATATAATGCACGGAAGAGTAAATTCATGGTGTTTGGGGCTAGTCTAAGAAGTGTGAGTAGTGTACCCCTTCGTGGTGCTGAAGATGAAACCCCTGAAAATAAACCTGCCGGGTGGCGGCGCCTATGATTAAATACTGTCCTACAATATGTCCCTTGTTTAACCAGTCACCCTAGATGATGTTGTTTTCGTTATTCTCTTGCCCTTTACCTCAAGTATGTGGGTACATGAAGGTTTTATTTATTTTCGTATCCTGTCTTAAAGTTACTTACAAAAAAGTCTCATTTACTTGGCGCCTGTACGATGATAATGTCTCGCGTTCTGTTTACTGTTTTTTGAGTCGTGATTAATATGGGTTTTTGAAGCGTAGTGTGTGGTCCTGTAATAAATAGGGGGATTACGAATTGAAAATAGTTTCTAGCTTTTATTTCAAAAACATTCAGCCTAGGAGAGAAGAAATAAATATTTCATGTAAACTTTTATGCTCTTATGAAATAATTTATTGATCCAGGTGTGATTTTGCGGAAATTCATTATAAAATACAATAGACGACGTTTATTTAGTAACCGGTGTGGCTCATACTGCGTTCGGGGCTTAACGTGGCAACACGTCGTGTCCTAGTTCGCAACAAGTCAATCATCATCCTGACGATGCCTCGTTGTGAGGTGAAACACACTTTTTTACAGGGTTTTTTATGACTCTTTAATAACAGTTAAGCGGATTAGGTTACTAAATATATGTCGTCTATTGTATATTTTTTTTACCTCATATGACAGCAAAGTAAGCTACCAAAAGCACACCATGCATCTACATAAGTACTTACCTGTAATCACGATTGTATTGAATGTACCTACCTACCTGTAAGTTTATAACCAATAAATAGCTTGTCACAGTTGACTATTTATTAACAGTTCATTCATAGGTACGTCCATGTAATTGACCGAGCGAGCGAAGCGACCGAAGCAATCTGCTTCAAGTCTGGCAAAATTTGCTTTCGTGTGTCAGTTTGTTGGTACTCCTCTGCAGGTCGTATTTTACAACCGAGCTGGCCGAAACTTGGTATACAGGTTGTTACGATTTTTTTTTTTTCTGTATTTGGGGATTTTTGATTGGAGGGGTACTTCCTCCAAAAGGAGCAAAAAATACTACAAGATATCTCCGCCTAATGAGATCCGATTTATTTTTTATTTGAAAGATAGTACCTAACTTTAAATTGGTCTCATAAAAATTGGTGAAGATCTGATGAGGTTATTCGGTGTGATGACCAGAATAATCAACAAACAGCAGTAAATTGCTCACTTTTAGATTTCTACTAGTGGAATCGACTTTTTAACTACTATGTAGAGATTGATGAAATATCTGGGACCACCTTGTCTTAAAAACAAAAAAAAACATGTTAAATATCCAGTTTTTAAATAACTTTAGTGGTATATTAATAGTTGCAAAAAAGTTTGTACTCTCGAGTTCTGCTGTTCGCAGAACTACTTACTAGTATTCATTGTTACTAACGCATACTCATCCTAACTTGTTTCAGTAACTAAACATATACCTAGGTATCTACACCAAACTCCGCGTAACAAATTGAAAACACAGAGAGATTCGAGTAGCAATTTTCCCAAACTTTGTGCGAGACCGCTTGTCGAACATTCGAACAACTGAAGTAGACCTCCAGGACACGACTAATATTAGCAGAGATAAAGTATTTTCCATTAAACTTTTATAAACATTATGGCAGTTGTCCCACCGCCGAGGAAGCGACTAACTATCGGCTATTTTCTCGCTCAAGAAACGTCCTACATTCCGAGTAAAGGAGATGCTTATAATTAATAGTTGATCGCTGACTGTTCACACCGCCGGCAAGGACTACCTCCACTAGTTTGTCGCAGAGCGACAAGAGCTATCAAATATAATACTTGCTCAGCGATGCTCGCTTGGCGGTGTGAACAGTCAGCGATCAACTATTAATATACGCATCTCTTTTGTTTCCACGGAATGTATATCTATTGTACGTTTCTTGAGCGAGTCGTGCGAGTAATCGCCCGCCGCATTCGGACAGTCGCTGATAGCCCAGCGACAAAACTATCTGAACTACACTCGCTGCTCGCCAACTCGTTTTCAGTTGCTAGCTCTACTCGCTACTCGTTAATAGCTTAACTGTTCTTAAAGCGTCATAAAGAACCCTGTAAGAAATCGACACGTGTTTTGCTTCTCAAGGAGGGATTCTCAGGATGACGATTGACTTTTTGCGAACCCGGACAAGACGTGTTGCCACGTCAAGCGCCGAACGCAGTGTGAGCCACACCACCCGACACCCACACTTATAGCTCGGCTAGGATCGTTATCAGCGCAATAAGAGGTTGCCAGCAATCGCAGCATAGGTGACCTTGGAATACTCGTATTTAATTCGTTCAACAGTGTACCTAACGTTTCCTGTGTTAACATTGTAGTTGAAAAAAATGTTGTAGAACATGTTTTTGCAACTGGTCATGAAAGTTGGGGGATTATTACACGTTAACTTGTCGAGCCTACTTAGCTGTGATAGGTTTCCTTTTAATTTCGTTATTTAAACTACTGCCGTATTTCTTTTCACATATCCAAACCAACCATTTAGCTGGCAGGGGGGGACACTTGACTCTAACAAAAATTAGCACTATATAGCTTAATATTTCGCAAACGGAGCCCTGAATCCAAAAATGGTTTGAATACACTCACAATATTTTTGAACGACCTTGCCAAGATCATCCCAGACCATGGGATAGACGATAAAGAAAAAAAACATCCCCACTTTACGTGTAGGAGACCTGACATTAAAAAAAAAATTGTCGGCGTGATTAATTTCTATCTATTTCTAGTACTAAGAGTCCCTTTTTTTTTTTCCGGGGTGGAAAATCCTCATGGATGTCCCCCGCCCTGGGGCGGGCGGAGGGGTCTGTCAGACTCTTACTGACTAAAAACCACCCCGGTGTTCCAACTCACACCTACGCCGGGGGTCGCGGGAACTTGAAATCTTCCGCAACCCCCGGCTGGTGCCGGCCCGCCACCGCGGGCCTCCTCGGGTCAGGGGGGGGAGTGAGGTGTTTGACTCCCCCCGCGACGTCTAAGAGGGGCGCGCGTGGATCACTACGCGCCGCCACCTCGGGTCCTGATGTTTGGAGGGCGATGGACGTCAGTACTAAGAGTCCCTGAGCTAAGCCGCGGACAGACAGACATGGCGAACTATAAGGGTTCCTTGTTGACTACGGAACCCTAAAACAGGGTCGTTTTTGAGCCTTTACTCATAATATATTTCCTAGTACTTTGTACTAAATAAATAGTTAATAAAACCACGTACTTCCGTTTAGAGGAGTAGTTTATAATTTATTACCATAGTTAGAACACAACCAATAATAGCAGGGATAAATTTAATATTTTCCATTAAACTTTTATAAACCATTTTATTACGCGAACTTGATTAAAAGGGTTGTTTTTCAGCCTTTACCCATAATATATTTCTCAGTACTTTGTACTGAATTAATAATTAATAGAATTAAGTACCTATGCTGTTTTCTACATAGGTATTTCTATTTATGTAGTTTCACTTTTCATGCTTTCACTGTGTTGATAGTTCTCGGTAGAGGATCAGTCTGCTGGAGGCTGCATCGTCCTCACTTTTTTTAACAAGATGTGAGCACTAATCTGTTAGCCTAAAAAGCCTTCACTATTAGTGTAGAAGGCAAGCCTAGGCATGTTCAGCTCTGCGAAGCAGTCATGCTCGCGAAGGAGGAGGCGGAACACGTGAGGGAAAGGTATAATTCGCGCCCTCGCGTCCCTAGTCGCCGCAGGAGACGCCCCGGGCGTAGGGAGTCCCTAGCCGATTTCCGGCCACCGTAGGCGCGGGCTTGCGGACGGTGAGCAATGGGTAGCTCGACGTCCGATAAGGACCAGACTCGGGGCGACACACGACGGCGCGTTGTGTTCCACGCGCGCCTCAAAAAGATGTCAGCACCAACTGACAGGGTCCGTTAGGGCCAATGCCTTCCAGGGTTTCAAGTTTGTCCGAAAGGGATATCGCGGCCCCGGCACACAGACAACGGAAGGTACACGGGTGGGTTTTAGTCAGTAAAAGTCACACGGGCGTGTGAAATTATCAAATACGGAGGGTATTTGATAATTTCACACACCAAAAAAAAGCATGTTCAGCTGTTTCACGTTTTGATACGATTTTGAGTAGGTAATAAAAATACTGAAAATATACAACATGTAAAAAAAAACCCTGTCCGATCTGTGAGGGTGTTGTAAGGTGTCGTACTGAGAGTCTATTTAGGATTAATGGTAATTTTAAGGACAAAAGAAAATAAAAATTCGCCAAATTTTTTTTCAATGGGAAATATTACCGGCTTATTAAATGGGGTGCAAGCGGCCGTTTACAACACCCGCTAAACGACGGCCGCTCGCGCCCGCAGTCATACAAAATTTGATTCTTTTTAATGTATAAATGGGGTAATTTTGGTACTAAAAATGTGAATTATATATAGCAATAACTGTTCTATTTTCAATAATAATATTGTTTTATTATTTTTAAATCTTTTTAAATTTTTTTATTCTAATATTTAAAAATATAATTATATGTATGTAATGATGTATAGGAATAAAAATGTATTATTACTTTTTGGTAATTTTATTGCGGTCTATTTGCCCCTTTCTGACCGGACACGGATTTTTATTGTAAAAATTAAAAAAAAAAAAAAAAAAAAAAAAAAAATATGTTGGCAGAACATTTTGGGACACGTGGCTAAATGATAACAGTCGCACGGGTCGATCGCAGGTTATACTACGTTTGCGGCAGTCGCTTTGTGGATGGGTGACCTTCCATACATCCTTCCATCGCATATCGAGACCCCTCCATGCCTCGGAAAGCATGTTAAGCCGTTGGTTCTGGCTGTCATTCATGCCAAAAAAGACCATGGTAAGACATCCAGTCTTACCATGGGGTATCGTGTTACCCAGTAACTGGGTTGTGGAAGTTAGATAGGCAGTCCTTTCATGTAAAATACTGGTATTCAGCTGTATCCTGTTAGACTTGAATCAACCCCAACATATTTGGGAAAAGGCTAGGCAGCTGGATTTTGGCAGAACAAAAATGTATGCATTTTTTTCGGAAGCTTTACCTATAATTTTCTAATGTCAAACTAAGAACCCCATATCAACTGTCCACAGAGTTAAACTTGAGTTAAAAAAACTCAACTAATAAACTTATACTACTTTAGTCTCTGCATTCTCCTAATCATGCAATATTTACGTCCGATAAAGCTCATGATTAAATACAACACTTATTACGCCTCAACAAAATTTCAGGGGTGTTGTCTAAACCCCCTTGATCTTTTCACCCCCCTCCGCCCCCTGGGCACCTATAAGTTCAAATAATGCTGACGCGCCAAGGATTGATTCCATTTGGGCTTTGTTTGCCCAGTAACAATAAAACAGTTCCCTTTTTTGAGTATGTTACTAAAATAAATGTTATATTTGGCCGGGATCGTAATATGGTTAGGAGAGTGGATACTACTCAATTTACTGGAGGCGAGGCTCAGAAACGTTCTTAGAAAGACGACCGAGTCTTTAAACAAGTAAGGATCAAAATTTATTTAGACATTCAAACGGAATAGGTAAACGGTGCCTGCAAGACATAAGTCGGTACTGTTGATATATGAACACTCTATTCTATTCTATTTTTCCATATGGCAATGGTGCCGATGTCGACAATTCTGCTAATGTCAGATGTGTGGAGAAAACGTGCGGAGGGAAACAAAAAAAAAATGTTTTTTGATAGAAGCTAAAATTAAATACCAATAAGTAATTGAGTTTAATGCGAAACTTGTTGACGGGTATTAGTAGTACACTGAAACAAACAGATACTAAATATTGTTATTTAGATGATTAAATATGTACATAAATGGTCACAGACCACACAAAAATCACCATAATTTGATGTCATTGACAAAAAAATTGTAAACACTCATATTCACATCAGTAGTGAGGTAGCTGTCACTTATGTCAACTGTCAGTTCACCACGAATGGCGGGAAACAGTAACAAGTTAAGCGTGCCTGCACGAGAGGCTGGGCGTCATGCTGAGCCAGTGTGATAGTGATATAATCAGCTTAAATAGGTATTGGATCAACAGGAGTTTACTTGACCTAATTATGAAAGCATCCTGAGGTAAGCGTCATCAATATTTACTTTCCTTCTTTATAAAAGTGAAGTCGTTGGCCGCACCTTGATTAACTTATGATCGCAGTCTAGCGAAGACGCCTTTAGGCCTTTTTTAATTAACCGATCCATTTTCAATTACAAAACAAATGAATACTAATGTAAGTGCATTTATCATTGTAATTTCTTCATCAGTAATTTATGAGATGTATGTATCTAAAATCCATAATATTCTAAGTCATTTTCTACCCACCACTCCTCGTCAACTCCGCCCCCATCAGTAACGTTTGTTACGCTTTCACGCTAAAATGGGTGAACAGATTTGGATAAAATTTGGCACATGGGAAGACCATCACCTGGATTGGGACATAAGATACTTTTTATAACGATATTTCCGCGGGATCGAGACTTATGCGGGTGAAACGGCGGGGCGCAGCTAGTATTACATAAACGTCAAATTCCCTCATTGGAGGAGAGGAATCATTTGCCAAACTCAAGGTGCAAAACCTACCTTAACACAATCAGACTCAAGAGGTATGGCATACGACCTCTATGAAAAGTGGTTGGACACGAATGTCGACGTGGAGTAAGTATAAGATAATTTGGGTGTGAGAATACCATTCAAGGGGCGTTTCTGCGGCCGTTGTCATGGTCACCTGAGTCGAGTATGAGTCGACGAAGGGCCTTCAGACGAACTTAGAATATTGACCTTAGTATCTTATTACAAAAAACAAGTTTTATGCTTGTGCGCAACTGGATTGCTGGCCTCGTAGTTTACTTAACGTCATAAAAGATGCGCCACAGTAAATAACTGCTTATTATTGTCATAAAATGTTTAAAATTAACAAGAATGCTTGTTTTTCTAGGTTTCCTGACCACCCCTTACTAGACTTAAATGGCACACGCAAGAAATACTACTAAGGCACAGCCGTGCACTACGAAGATTTACGTGCAATTATTTTTCAACCAAAACCATTTTTCCTTTTTTTTTTTTTTGTTTATATGACTAAACAGCCTCGTTTGTCCTATGGTCCCAAGCTCGGCTTTGGCAGAGTGTTATTGGGTTTTTCCATCTGAGATATCTCAGTAGTAGACCAGAGTCAGGATTTGTGCCCGGTTGATAGCTATAGGCTCGCCCCCTATTATACGAGATTTAAAAATAGCTGGTGAAATGTGGGTCCCCCCCAAATGTAGGTGTCGCCTGCCTCACCCTTCGAGGAATTCAGGCGTGATATTATGTGCTATGTGTCAATGTGATACAAAACGACTCACAAACAAGATACTATGTAGTCACGAAAATGGCTTTTTAAAATGTATAATTAACCTTTAATCTTCCCACTGCTGGGACACTGGCCTCCTATCGGTACTACTACTAAAAACTACAGTCGGTTGAAAATAATACCGCCATATTTTTTGCACAGTAATCCTATTACTATCTACTGTACTAGTACCAAAAAATGTCGCCCCTTTGATGACGATCAAAAATAAGTCACGCAGCTAATCGAATATTCTGTTTTCACATATTTTTACACTTGAAATTGTCACTCCTTTAGGGTATTTTAATATATCACAGAGCAAAACACTACACTGTGTGTTACACAAGTGTGTTTTTTGGAAATTGGTTGTTTTTTTTGTAAAAAATGTTTTTAATTATTCACTTTAACTTACCTACATATATTCGTTTTAATTTAATTTGCATTAACTTTTGATTTTTAAGAATATAAAATATTTAACCTTACCAGAGGAGGTCGTTGCTAAGTACTAACAGCCGCACGAGTCGATCCATCAGATTAAGCTACACTTGCCGGGGTTGGTCCGTGGGAGGGTGACCATCTTACCGAGACTCCTCCGTGCTTCGGAAAGCACGTTAAAAGCCGTTGTTCTCGACTGCCATTCGTGGAGCTTTGACAGTCGTTACGTTACGAGTCGTCAGAACCCCGAAAGTCTGACAACCAGTCTTACCAAGGGTTATCGTATTACCCAGTTACTGGGTTGTGGTGGTATAATAGGCAGTCGCTCCATGTAAAATACTGCTATTCAGCTGCATCCGGTTAGAGTGGAAGCCGACCCCAACATAGTTGGGAAAAGGCTAGGCAGATTGATATGTAGAAGGGCGGGCGTTTTGCGGGACTGTCTTATGTAATTATGTCGTTCAAAAAGACATAATATTGTATAGAATGAAGTTTTTCCTAGCTTAACAGACAGATATGCTGCAAGGGAGTTTGTTGCGCCACTTCTACTTCCCAGCTAAATCATTAGGAAGTGGTGAAGGGCGCGTTTTGTTTGACTGTCTTATGTAATTTTGTCGTTTAAAAAGGCATACTATTATATAGAGTCAAGTTCTTCTAATTTAACAGACAGCTGTGCTGCTGGGGAGTTTATTGCGCCACTTCTTCTTACCAGCTATAGCACTAGAGAGTGGTGAAGGGTGGGCGTTTTAGGGGACTCTCTTATGTAATTTTGACGTTCAAAAAGTGCTGATTCAGAGCGTAATATGAATATATTACTTTAGATTTTTATATGTTTATAGTGTATGCCTATAATAGAGGAGAAAAACTACTTACCAGTCATTTTTTATCACTGCAATTAAGTACCATAAATACGAATACTTAAAGCGGTATGTTAATTACATAATTAACGATGGGCTATCCAATTACTGCTAAATTTAAGCTACTTTACGATACACGGATGATTCACAGTGATATGATGAGCATTCATTATCGGGTCCGTTGCTGCCGCCGCTAAGGGCCGGGCAGATAGAGGGATTAAACGGCTTAAAGGTAGGTATACACATGGCAGTGTAACTGGAAAATAATGGGCATGCAAGAACATTGTATAGCCAAGCATGTACTAGTAGCCGGCAAATACACTAAGGGTGGATTTCACCAATGAAACTCAAAAACGGTGAAGGAAAACATCGTGAGGAAATCGGCATGCCTGAGAGATATTTCTCGACGGCATGTGAAGCCAAGTCAGACGCCTATGGGCGACTTTAAAACTCTGAGACCAGGTTAGTCACTGAAGAAACGAAAAGAAGAAGAAGACCAATGAAACTGAACGCGATCAGCACATCTAAACCGCGTTCAAGAGCTGTCAATGAAATGAATGAATGGAATCAATATTCATGCAGTCAGCTAATAGAAACTAACCAAAAAAAAAAGTTTATTTGCGGTAAACATGACGTAAAGAAAGCACAAAAGCACGAAAATAACAATTTGGGGGAAAATATACGCCACATCCACGCAAAAAGGCCATCGCTCAGCATAATGCTGCTACCCAGATAGAGCCCCAGCGCTGGTGTTCAGCAACACCCGGGCGGCGTTGACGTAATGATGTCAACATTGAATTATGAAATCGAAAATAAATTCAATTCAATACTTAGTCCTAAATGTTTAAATAAATATAATATTTAAAATGGCAAATGATAAATGGTTATTTGGCAATAGCTGTCAGTGTCAATAGACTGACAGCTCTTGAACGCAGTTTAAATTCTGACCGCGTTCAGCTATTTCATATTACCTACAGTTGAGTGGAAATAAAGGTTTATAAAATCGAAGAAACAGTAACAATCGTGGTAGATTTAAAGCTCTGAAAAGCTTTTTAGATTGTTTCATATTGTATTGGACTTTAACATAACTGGCGATAGGTGTGTGGATGTACTATAGGAACACCTCTGCCCTACCTTTCGGGGAAATAAGGCATGATGTTAAGTTATGTTGACAGGAAAAAAAAACTATTCAGTCCGTCAGTCAGATAATAAAATAATATTACACACGTATTTTTCGCTTTATCATATTAATAAAAAAATATTTAGATAAAACGCATTATAGTGCGCATTATAGTGAGGGCTCGCTACGTCACAAGTCAATATAAAATCTACCGGAGAGTGACGTCATGCCACATTTTAACTCAATGTATCGCCGTAATCTTTTGATTACGTAAAAAAAGATTAAATACGTGTGCAATATTTTTGAATACTCTATCTGAAGGACAGAAAAAAAATATCCTCCTATTACAAGATGTATGTTTTATTTTCTCTTTAAAAAAAAAAAGATAATCGCATATCAAACTACCAATTTGGTACTTTTGTAAATACTGGCTTCTGCAAGTACCTATCTTGCGTGTTACTCTGCAAGTAACTGCTGTATGTGTTCTCGCCTTTACAGATAATCTACTGGTTTTCCGGAATTTGAACTTTATGTTTATATGATAAGATACAGTTAAAGAGCTTTATTATAGCCCGTTGAAATCGATAGGTTGGGCCATGAAAACAGCGAGGTATGCCGCGTAGACAGTAGCACTCAGTAAGAGCTTTTGACACCGAATTTAAAGAGTGGGAATCGGAATTAACTAAACAGATTAGTATGGAAACTTGTAAGTAGCTGTTTACTTAAGTTTTTGACGGTTATCGACTATGACCGGGTTCTGAATTGAGAACTTGTCGAACTATACCTACTGTCGAACTGGCCTACTGAAGGTGAAAACCTGCGACATTCAAATTTCTTTGCAAAAATCGTAAAAAAAAATGGTTATCTCGGGCTACATTGTGAATGTGAAGACTAGGTGGGTATTGTTTTTTTTTCTCATTTAGTTTTCATCATGAATGAATTTTGAGTAATTTATGCGGCCTACCCAAATGTCCTGTCTTTGTTATTGTTCGTCGAATCGTTGAGCTTCTTAGGTTCTTCGTTGAGCTGCACGATTACTGACAAATTCGTACACTGACTGGACAGGTGCACTCAATCTGTGTGGTTCTATCCTTAAAAGACCATTTCAGACACCAATCTACATGGTCTTCACATGATTTGACCAAAATTATATCTGGACATTAAAAAGACTGACCTCTGAGTTTGTTTCGGGCTTTCTTCTCAAAATTGTCGGATAGGAAACGCCGAAAAAAGTGTAAAAGTGTTTGTAAAAACCTACTTACAGAAATAAGATCATTTATCATTTACATCGAAGGTACCACCATAAGTACTGCTAACGTAGAGTTTGACAAGGTCTCAACTTTTCAAATTATGTTCAGAATTACAATCCAGGAACCGAGTGTAAGGATATGGATATAATATGAGTAAGTATTAATGAAGGCATCGTTTATTTAAGTTGACTGTTGAGTCTCTCGGTAATGAGAATATTCATGTATTCAAGATACGTAAATTATAGTACTAGCCTAGGTTAGCGTATCCAGATTATTCATCCATAATTTTCACGCCATTCCCACAGTTAATTACAACGAGAACGGGAAGCCAACGTCCAGCACTTATCGCCAACACGCAACTGCCATACGCACTTACTGGCCCGTACTACACAACATTTACTCACGCAAATTGAACCTTATAGTCATTAAAATAAGGCGATGGGAATATAATTAATTCTAATTACTGGAAAGACATAGATAAGTAAAGTTAACAAGGTGATAAAGTCAGTTGTTATCAGTTCATGTTTCGATGCGTTTGTGTGGAACTAATGGGCGTAGGACACCATGGGGTCCATGGACCCTAGTTTGTTTTATTATGATGTCGGTCCATGGGTCGTAATGACCTTAAGCCGCTTTTTGAAGCTTTTATGGGATGTCTTCGTAATATTTTCATCATGTTTTTGAATAGGTAATAAAAATAATTGGTTTTAGTTTTTACGTTGTATTTAAAGTGCGTTACTTATGCCGAATTTACACTAAAAAATTGTTTGTATGTAACATAAAATTATTTTCACGAAACTAATTGCAATAACAGTGCAAACTTGTTCCGTAAAATAATTAGTATCGTGAAATCTACAGGATCACCGAAATAATGGCCCCGTGGCAGCATCAAAGCTTTATTTTGCAATGTAAAATAATATTATCATACGAATGTGCTTTTGCGACACTAGATTCACGTGAAATTTGTTGCGCGACATTACTTTTATGTAAAATCTCGTTTGGCCCAAATGTATTTTGATATATCATGAAATTAGAAGATATGGTAAGTACAAGTGAATTTATTGTCATGAAACTAATTTTATGTCACTAATTTCGTAATGTTATTTTGGTTGCATTATTCTTTCTTAAATTAATTTTAAAGATGTATTATGGTAGACCGGGAGTGGAACTATTATTTTGATTATTTAAGTATGAACATTTAGGGAAGAATAAAAAGCAACTGGCTCAGCACGGGCACTCCAACACACAATCAAACAAAACACTCAGCACTCACGCTCTTCAGCACTTAATGACAAAAATCTTAAAACTAGTATTGAATTAAACTTAAATAATATGTGTACCCATTGCTTTTTCACTTTGTTATACATGCATGTAATGATGTTAATGTTAATAATTTGACATTATATGTATTTTTGTAGCATTTTTCTAGGGACTTAGTTCGGTATCATTAAGATTTTTTTTTTATAAAGTTAGTATTTTTAGGTGAGGGAAGAGGTTACTTGTATTATAATTGTTTGAGTTGCTTCTTTTTGTGTACCTACTGTGCAAATGTTTCGATACAAATGTATTTTTGTTACGAAATAAATAACTTGAACTTGAACTCACAAAGCTCGGTTGTATGCATGTCATTGTTTGCAAAAAGCAAAAAAACCTGAAAAATATACACTACTCACATTGAAAAACTGGAAAAAAACACTTAGAAATTAATTAAAGAAAATTAGTTTTCACTCATTTCAGTGTTCAAACGAAATGAGAGACAAAAGAATGCACCAGCTGCCGATATTCCCACGGTCGGACGTGTAAAAATCAATTAAGAAAACAAGGTGCTATGGTATGCTACCTACTCATAGCCCTCATGGCAAGTAGGTACTCATAGGTAATTGAGCACACCTCTTCTGGGTACTTTTCCAGTAGCAGTATCCTAATCCTAACTTTAATATTAAATTACGAAAGTGAGTTGGTTTGTTTGTAACGCTTTCACGCTAAAACGGCTGACTGGATTTAGATGAAATTTGACAGATAGGTAGCCTGGGACCTGGAGAAGGACATAGGCTACTTCATCCTGGATCACAGAAGAAGTCGTGCCAGCTAGCTCTGTATACTTCACTTAGTGCGGATATCACCAATGAAATTGAAGCGTTCAATAGCTTAAGCAGTTATGTTCGCGAAGGAGGAGGCGGGGCGCGCGAGGGAGATGCAAGCTGCACGCCCTCGTGGCCCTAGTCGCCGTAGGAGACGCCCCGGGCGTCGGGAGTCAAGAGCCGACTTCCGGCCACCGTAGGCGCAGGCCTGCGGACGGTGAGCAATGGGCAGTTTGCCGTCCGATAAGGACCAGGCCCGTGTCGACAGCGCGTTGTGTTCCACGCGCGCCTCAAAGAGATGTCAGCACCAACCGACGGGGTCGAAAGACCAATGCCTGCTGGGGTTGCGGGTTTGTCCGAAAGGGATAACGCGGCCCCGGCACACAGGCAACGGAAGAAACACGGGTGGGTTTTAGTCAGTAAAAGTCTGACACACCCTCTCACTCTGCCCAGAACGGGAGAAGTCATTTGATGATTTCCAATCATGAAAAAAAAAAAAAAAAAAACCTTTCAATAGCTGTCAGTGTACAATATTCCATAACAATTTTGACACTAACAGCTCTTGAATGCGTTTTAGAAATGCTGATCGCGTTCAGTTTCATTGAAGTGACCTCACTCAAGTAAGTTGATAATGATAATTTTACTGCACAAAGTGCGTTTGTAAGGAAAAGCGCCATTCGCGGTGGATATTTAGTTCTTGTTTCAAACAAGTTGAAATGTAAACAACGTTTAGATTTAGTTAATCTTTCCATCGAGCGCACTATTGAGTTGTCTTGTGTTGAACTCGAGCGATACGTTATAATTTGCGTTTATCGACCCCCCTCTGGTGATTTTATTAGTTTCGAATCGGTAATGGAGGATTCACTCAATAGGTTAAAATCAAGTAATAAAAGTATAATTTTATGTGGAGATTTTAATATTAATATTTTAGATGTTACTCCATTAAGTATTAGACTCCTTAATCTGTCTTATAATTTAATAAACTTGTTTTTTGAACCTACTAGGATCACAGCATCTTCTTCAACTTGTCTAGATAATATATTTAGTGATTGTGATGCCAAAAATAAAATAGTGTTAAGTGACTTAACGTCTGACCACTGCGGTTAATTAGCTAGCTTCCCCATGCCATTACATAAAAAGCCGCATAAAATAGAATGCAGGCCTTATACAGCTAGTCGTTTCAATAAGTTTAAAAATAATATAGCTCATAGAATTACGCCATCTATAGTAGAACACGAGAATCCCAATGAAATCTATGGAGCACTTTTTGATGTTGTGCAAAAAGAGTACCAATCTACTTTCAAGGCCAAAACTATTCAAATTAATGGCACCTCCGTTGGCTTTAACCAATGGGCCACTCCAGGAATTTATAAAAGTAGAGCGAGACTATACGAGTTATATGGTTTGAAAAAATTCAGGTTTGATACTCCTTTCCTAGAGTATGTCAAAAATTATTCAAAATTATTTAAAAAGGTTTGTGTTTTTGCTACATCTAAATTTTTAAGCGATACAATTAAAAAATCCAATAATAAAGTAAAAACCACTTGGAAAATTATTAACAATGAAACGGGTAAGTCGGTTAAACAAGATAAACAACTTGAGATTATGGTCGACAATAAATTAGTTAATAAAGCAACTGACGTAGCTGAAGCGTTTAATGAGTTTTTTGCCAACATACCTGTAACTACGACTCGCTCCTTAAATTCATCCCCGTCTAAAGCTGAAAACCTTTTGCTTAGTAGTGTATCTAAAAATAGTCCCTTATTTAGCTTCAAACATGTAACGCCTCGTGATGTAGTTAATGTTTTTAACACACTCAAGTCTAAAAACACTTGTGATTACTGGGGCATCTCCATTAAACTTTTAAGTAATATAATAGAAATCGTAGCCCCCTATCTAGCTGTTACTTTTAATAAATGTGTTGATTTAGGAACTTTTCCTGACCTCATGAAGAATAGTAAAGTCATACCACTATTTAAATCAGGTAATAAAAACGACGTTGGCAATTTCAGGCCTATTTCTATCTTACCAGCATTTAGCAAAATATTTGAAAAGTTAATACTCAAGCAGTTACTTAGACATTTTAATTTAAATAGCCTCCTTCATAATGAACAATATGGCTTTGTAAAAGGTCGTTCGACTACAGATGCGGGTGTTGCTCTGCTGAAACATATATTTAACGCATGGGAGAACTCGCAAAATGCTATTGGGGTTTTCTGTGATCTCTCCAAATCCTTTGATTGCGTGCACCTTGACACGCTTTTGCGTAAACTGCGTCATTACGGTGTTCAAAACGAAGCTCTCAACGTTATAAATTCTTATTTACATAATAGGTCCCAATGTGTAGATGTTAATGGTGTGAAATCGTCCGGTCTACCAGTTCAGTTAGGTGTACCTCAAGGCTCAATACTGAGTCCATTCTTGTTCTTAGTGTATATCAATGACTTACCATTCTATCTAAAGGGTATCTGTGAAGTTGTACTGTTTGCAGATGATACCTCTCTTATTTTTAAAGTAGACAGGAATAGACAAGATTTTGACGATGTAAACAGTGCACTCTCAATGGTTACGGATTGGTTTACGACAAATAGCCTAGTTCTCAATGCCAAGAAAACGAAATGTGTAAAGTTCGCCCTACCAAATGTTATAAATCTAGGACCCAACATCGTCTT
Organism: Agrochola lota; assembly: GCA_947364205.1. Lineage (NCBI taxonomy): Eukaryota > Metazoa > Arthropoda > Insecta > Lepidoptera > Noctuidae > Agrochola > Agrochola lota. Next base: position 7,542,473 of record OX376235.1, on the reverse strand, counting down.
AGATAAAGAGGTGCTTGAGTCTGTAAACTCGGCAGTTTTTCTGGGCATAACAGTAGATGCCAAACTTCAGTGGGGCCCACATATATCGAGCCTAGCGGGAAGGCTCAGCTCGGCCGCCTACACCGTCAGGAAAGTAAGACAATACACTGACGTCGATACAGCTCGGTTAGTCTATTTTAGTTATTTTCATAGCGTTATGTCCTACGGTCTTCTGCTGAGGGGCAAAGCTGCTGATATTCAAAATATATTTGTCCTTCAAAAACGAGCTGTTTGAGCTATTTACCAGCTAGTTGCCAGAGTTTCTAAGAGAGATTTTTTTCAAAGATATTGGTATCCTCACGGTGGCGTCTCAATTCATCTTCGCTAACATCTTATATATTAGGCAAAATACACACTTATACACTAAAAACAGTGATTTTCACAATGTTAACACTAGAAATAAGGACAAACTACGAGCTCCCTTTTACCGGCTTCATAAGGTTCATAACTCATTTGTTGGGCTTGGTATAACCTTTTATAACAAGCTACCCTCTTCTTTGCTAGATTTGCCTTTTGATGCGTTTAAAACGAAAGTAAAATCCAAGCTTTGTTCAAAGGCATACTATTCTATAAACGACTACTTAAATGATAAGAATAGTTGGTCGCTGTGATTAACTCAATACAATGTTTATGTTCTTTCTCCAGATTACCTACTGACAAGTTATATGAGTTTATATAATTGTATTTTTTTTATTTTTTTATTTGACTTTATAAGTCAAGCTATTTTTAATTTTATTTCAATTTATTGTTGACATAATCTACTCATTACAATGTTTTTTCTAATGAGTTGTATTGCAATATGTGGTTAGCTAGTGACCTCGACAATTGATCGTATTAGTTATTGTTATTAGTAATAACTGTTTGTTTTATTTATTTTATTTCGATGGTCCTAGTTTATCATTTATAACTTCCAGATACAACTATATGTAAGCGGGCACGCCCTTTATGCCTGGAGGCTTTTATTTAGATATTAAGTTCTGTTTACGTTTAGTTTTTATTTCTGCCTGAGTATAGTTCTCGATTATTTTGTGTGGTATACTGGCGTGTGCTAGCTAACATATGGCTAATAATTTTAATTATGTTTTGTGTTGCGTAATGTAAATTATTTTGAATACTATTATATTGAATCTTTTTTTTTTTGTTCTTCTAACTGAACAGACAGCTGTACTGCTGGGGAGTTTGTTGCGCCACTTCTTCTTCCCAGCTAATGCACTAGGAAGTGGTGAAGGGTGGGCGTTTTGGGGGACTGTCTTATGTAATTTTGACGTTCGAAAAGTGCTGATTCTCAGCCTAGTTTGAATAAATGACTTTTGAATTTTGAATTTGAATTTTGACCGCAAACCATTCGAAAGCGAACTCATTTGTTTTAAAAGTCATCGCGGATTCATGACTCGATATCGTTCGAAATTCGAAGTGAAGAATTTCGAACGCGGTGTAGTTGAAAATAGGCGACGAACGAAAGAAAATATATAAGTCAACCGACGCCCTAGGAGGACATAAATAGTGATGTTATTGGTGATGTTCTTCAGAAAGGTCAGGTGCGTAGTTAGTACTCGCAACAGACGTGAGTGTATGAACGTAAACGAAGATAAATGAGTATATAAGGATCGTTGCAGGTGGCGTTCTGTAGTGTAGGTGAGTTTATGTGTTTGTAAGTAGTTTTGAATAACACATTTTTTTTTTGTGAAAACTTTTTTTTTCACTTTTTGGTTATGGTACCTACCCCACACAAATTCGAATACCACTCACCTGCTATGTAAATAACAGTGACAGGAAGCTATCATCATATCATCCACATTACAATAAGCGAGAAAAATACGTATTATTGAAGCTTATGAAAAAAAACTATCCAAGCTAAGTTAATAAAATTTATATGAGACCAACTTGAGAGCATACCCTTTCATACAAAAAAACTTTTTTTTAAATCGGTCCACAATTGACGGAGTAATCGGTAAAACATACATACACTACGAACATAGAACCTCTTCCATTTTGGGAATTGGTAAGAAATTACATAATTTCTAAATATGAATTTAACTGCCAGATTTTCAAATTTAAACTTAAATCTTCTCTGTGGTCTAGTAGGTAGTAATACCACCTGTCTCAGTCCCAGAGGTCCCGGTTCGATACACAGCGGGAGTAAAATTTTCTGCTCGGTTTGGTTGGTGGTAGGGCTTGTTCTAAGTCCGCCTGGCTAGCTACCGCCATCTCATCTAAGTCAATCATCATTCTATCAACCAAAATATTTGATTTCACAGAAACCTACATGGGCACTTATGAAACGTCAGAAGCTAGGTGCATGGTTCCAGTGGTGTTGGCCGAGAAGATCCGGCAAGAAACTCCACGGTTACTCTTTTAAAAATAATTGGCTTTTACAATATTTTCAAATAACAATGTTAATAGGTATGGGAGGACAGTGTGTGTCTATCTGAAGTCTCTCGCCATAACAACAATCTTATTTTCGTATGGTTAGTGAGTAACCTGGTGTCAGAGTTTTAAAACCGCCCATGGGCCTCTGACTTGGCTTCACATGCCGTCGAGAAATATCTCTCAGGGATGCCGGTTTCCTTACGATATTTTCCTTCACCGTTTTTGAAGCAAGTGATAATTATGTGTTTCGGCAGTTAGAGATAAGATAGCCAGTTCCTCTGTGGTTAAGGATTCCGGGTGAAGCTCGCTTCCACCTTCGGCCTGATCATCACTTACCTACCATCAGGTGAGTGAAGGCCAAGAGCTTACCCGATGTGGTAAAAAAAAAACTTAATATATTTTCGCAACCAAATGGCAATCTTTAAAAAAAATACAGTACGCGTCAAATAACTTTGCCACTCTAAAGTAGGCTACAAATGACTGCGCAGTAGTCAATCTTACTTACAAAACCGGCTAAGTTCGCGTCGGACCACACACAATGAAGGGTTCCGTAGTTGGGATTAATTTATCGCAAAAACAAACTTAAATTTGTGGTGCGAACATGTTTTTGCAACCGCAAATTTAAATTGATCGATTATTACTCGTTAACTTGTAAATCCTACTTAGCTGTGATAGTTTTCCTTTTAAATTCGTTATATATACTCGTACTACTGCCGTGAATTTTTTCACATATGCGAAACCAACTATTTAGCTGGCAGGGAGGAGGACACTTGATTCTAACAAAAATTTTCACTTTAAAGCTTAATATTTCGCGAACGGATCCCTAAATTCAAAAATGGTTTTCACAAACTCAACGATACCCCACAGTATGGAATAGACGAGAAAAAAAAACATCCCCACTTTACGTGCAGGAGGTAACTAAGAAAAAAAAAACATGATTTTATTTTACCACTTTGTCGGCGTGATTAATATGAACCCATGCCAAATCACAGCTTTCTAGTACTCACCGTCTATGAGCTAAGCCGCGGACAGACAGACGGACATGGCGAAACTATAAGGTTTCCTTGTTTACTACGGAACCCTAAAAAACAGTAGCGCGCATGGCAGCGCACATGCGCAACCTAACTTCAGAGCGGCAAAGTAATTTGACGCGAACGTGAGTTGCTTTCGAATTGCATGCGGTCACTTCAATGAGATTCAAAGTGAATTTTACAGAATACGCAACCCTTCAGAAATTAATAATAATTACCTCGTAGTACTTAGCTTGATTGGGTTATCCTTTTAGTCTGTAATGTACGGTAATTGTAGGATAATGTAGGTATAGTGCTGTTCGATTTTATCTGGGAATAAACCTTCCCGTTACTTTTATTGGGTGCGGCGATTTTCGGTTTCATCTTTATTTGATGGTCATGAACATCCATCATTATCTCCCCACTTAGTACTTACCTAATAATAATTTGTGGTGCTCAATATCAGATTCCTTTAAAATATCAAATTAAAACTATAGTTACCTGTCGGAGGGAAATTGTAGCCATTGTTGTGTCTATCGCGGACATTGGCGCCTGACCACTTTTCGACCTTATTCCTTGGGCTATAAGGTCGAAAAGTGGTCAGGCGCCAGTGTCTGCGATGGCACCTAGATAATTAAAAAAGCAAGTGCGAGTCGTACACGAAGGGCGGTACTACCGACGTTTACGTATATATGTATTGCCATGATGAAGAAGGAGCATTAACGCCGGCGCCGTAAAAAACACGTATTAAACTTTATAAATTTTTTAACTTAATTAAATTTTTAACTACATATATTTAATTTTAACTTTATTTAATTTTAACTTTATTTAATTTCTAACTTTATTTAATTTTTATCTTTATTTAATTTTGAACTTTATTTAATTTTTAATTCTATTAAATTTAAAACTTTATTTAATTTTTAGTTCTATTAAAAATTTTAACTTTATTTAATTTTTATTATTTGTTGTTATACCGGCCACAGCAGTACACACTGTGAAAATTTTAAATGTTTTCTATTACGGTTCAAAATATACAGCCCTGTGACAGACGGACGGACAGCGGAGCCTTAGTAATAGGATCCCGTTGGCACATAATGGGTACAGAACCCTAAAAAGTACTTCGACTACCTACTGTAACGTAAACAATTATTCAGCACTTCGGCATTTCTGGTTCCAGTACTTAAATTATATTTACATTTGCGAAACGCATACTTAGTGTCAGTAAATCTTGAAAGAACAACAGTTTGTTTCATTATGCCGCTACAACGGGTTCCATGCGTACACGCAGCCATTGAAGCCTAAAAATATTCTGCAAAGGAATTTGTTTACAGTTCTGTCTGAAACAAAGCTACTTTGTTCATTGGTTACAGAAATACATTCGAATAGGGATCTGAAAATACATAATAGTTATCGATTTTGTACTCGATACTTGAGTAAAAATCGATGATCCGAGACGATACTGATAGAAAGAATGAATGAATATTTTATTATTGTCACATTCACACTTTCATATAAAAAAACAAATAAGTTCGAATACGTAAGGGGTCGTCCATTAATCAAATGATATTTTTTAGCAACTTTTTAACCCGTGATACGTGGTGAGGTTTTAGACTAACTTGTTTGGTGCAAAGTATCTTAAAAAATTACACAATATTTTATCTTTAATTAAATAGAAAGAAAAAAATAAAAAGATTTGAATTTGCGGCCGCTTTTAGGTTTAGAAATGCGCGTTAAACGAAAAAATATATACTTACATGTGATATCTCACTACACCTCCCCTCCCCCTTGTGCTATTTCGTGGTTTTATCCGACCCCATCCCCCTTTCAAGCCTCATGTGATTTAGGACAACCCCTAATATGTAAAACAATAACAAATAATAATCGTAATCATAAATCTTTAGGTATTTCTCTTAAATAGGTGTCAGGTAGGAAGGTCCGGAATTACAGATCACATCAATATAAGTAGCTCTAGGTAGGTATAATTTAAACGCACAAAAAAGAAGTAATCGGCAGCTGCATGACGTGACTGTGACAAAAAAGCTTCCACTCAGCATGATGCTGTGCTATGGGGGACCCACAGCACAGCGCTGTGGTTTTGTGGTCTTCCTAAAATTACATCTGTGACGACAGTGCCTTGAGAAAAGCGGTTTTTAGAGGGCATTTAATTGAACCTTTTATAATTCCCATTTTGCGCTCCTAAAAATATAATTAACACTGTAATATAATGATTGCACCTCTTTTTGTTAACCTCAAAAAAATCATATTTTCAGCTCAATTATTAAAAAAATGTGCATTATTTGAAGCGCTAAAAGTTTTTAGAGGTTAATTAATTTAAAAAAGTGTTCATCATCAGAAGATCAATAAGATTTTGGAGGATAAGTTAAATATTTCCCTTTTTTTAAACTATTATTTTCTTTTTTCTGTTTTAACTCGATACCTCAGGTATCGTTAGATACTTTTGATTTGATACAGGATACTACAATTTCCTAAATGAACCATTTGTAAAAAGAAGAAAAGTTTAACGTTCTCATGTTTATTACCTACGTATTTCATATTTAAGTACAAACCAACAATGCTTCAAAAATAACTCCACTCGTAAAGCATGAAGATTACAAATACTCGCCTTTTCGTTATAATTAAAACGTCTGTGATAAAATGAACACGAAATCCTCAGAATTTATAGTTAGTAAGATTGTAAGCAGTAAAACTAGGTGATCTGTACAAATATCTTGAGATTTTGGTCTTGGCAACAAGTAAGAAGTGTCGTAAAACGTTGTCGAATCTTGGCTATCCGAGGGTGAATTTCACCAATGAAACTAAACGCGATCAGCACATCTAAACTGCATTCAAGAGCTGTCAGTGTCAATATTCCACAGCAATGAGTTATAGAGGCATGAGGAAGTGGGTGTAAAGTTCACTCATCCTCTATAGAAAAGGTAGGGTCTTCCGACCAGACGGGTGTCGTGTCTGGTGGGCAACATTTGCCCAACGATTGATGTCGGGAAGTTATATACAGTATGATTTGTAGAAGAACCGACACAATTTTTTGAGGGATAGAGTGTCATTTGCTAGCACAAAATAGTTTTATAACTTATTTTTGTAAACGATTTTAAATTTAAAAATTTTCGTATTTTTACAACATTTTAAGACTGGAAATATATAATTAAGTCATTTTGTAGAACCAATTGTATATTAAATGTGTATTGTAAATATAACACCAAAAGTTATTACGTTCCATTACAACTAGAAACAAAAAACATATGACGAAATGAAGAAAAACATACCTCAGATACCGTGCCACTTAACATACATAACATACTTTCTATGGGTGAAAAAACTTATAGTATATGACCCCCCCTGTCTCTAAGAAAATTTAGTCGGTCGTTCTACCAAATACCCTGTATATGCTGATCGCGCGGTAAACCCTGCTGCGCGATTCAGGATTTCGCGTGACGTCAGTGTGATGCGTAGTTCGCATGTGTTAACTCACAGCTCTTGAACGCGGTTTACATGTGCTGATCGCGTTCAGTTTCAATGGTGAAATCCGCCCTAAATATAGTTTGTTATCACACCTGGAAGGACGAAGGGTTATGCAAAGATAGGGGGGATGGGGGGGGGATAGATAGGGTTTTGGGATTACAGAGTGGATTATTTGTTAATAGGGATGATGCTTGGGTTAAAAAAAGAAATTCTATTTAGCCCGTCAGTCAGTTAATAAAAAAATATTAGATAAGTAGGATTTTTTGCTTATTAAAGTTGGAAGGGAGTGGGAGCAGATATGTCACAAGTAAGTATAAAATCTACATACAAGTGACGTCATGCCACATTTCAACTCAATGTATAGCAGTAATTTTTTCATTACGTAAAAAAATAAAAAATACGTGTCCAATATTTTTTAATAATCTAAAAAATATTTTTAGTCATCATCCATCATCCCTATTAAAGTGACACTAAAGTATTCAAAAGTCTGATCTCTACCTTGAATCTTTAAAAGTTGATTAGGTATACAGGGTGGCAGTGGCATCGACGCGAAAACTGTTGCCATGTATTCAGTACATCATTCTGAACCACCGGCGTAGAAAAAAAAAAAAAAACAATTAAAAAAAAATCTGGGACTTATCGCCACAATTGTGGCGTGCCCAGCGCTGGGTTGCGACAATCGCACTCTCCATGCCGCCATGAGATCCCGCCGGAGCTCTGTCCGCCGTGCCGTGATTTCTCACGGCAGCGGAGTTACGCCCCGGCGTTTTGCCTCCTCGCGACACTCCCAGATGTGTGCGAGGACTTTTGCCTCCAGATTCCATGGCGCTAGTCCGGCAAGGAGGCTCGCCGCCTCATGGGAGATAGTGCGCTGTCCTCGGACCAGCCTAATGGCCATGACCCTTTGGGACGCGTTCAACCGCCGGGCCGGTCGCAGCCTTAATGAATGCGCCCACACCGGTGCCCCGTAAAGGGCCATGGACCGCATGATCCCCGCGTAGAGCCTCCGGCAGGAGGCGTTTGGACCCCCTAGATTGGACAGAATCCACTTCAAAGCAGCCCCAGCCCTCTCCAGTTTGGGAGCCAAACGTCGGAAGTGCTCCACGAAGTTCCACTGACTGTCGAGGATGAGTCCCAGGTACTTCATCGTCAACTCGACACCGATGTGAACCCCTCCCGCCGTTTTCTGCGAACCCGACAGTGGCGCGTTCCGAGGACCATTAAAACACATGGTCTCGGACTTGTGCAAAGCCACCTCGAGTCCCAGTTGCCGGATCCTATCGACGATTGTCGCAACCCTACGTGTCGCTAGTTCGGCCGCCGCCTCATGCGACCTCCCCTGCACCAGGACCAGCGTGTCGTCAGCGTAGCAGACTACGCTGACGCCGCTAGGGAGGTCGGCGCAGCACCCAGTCGTAGCCGATGTCCCATAGATGCGGCCCCAGGACCAATCCCTGTGGGACACCGCACGACATCCCTCGCCGGTTGCGACGATATCCCTGCCTTTATGTTTATTAAAGAGGTATAGATTATTTAAGAATCGAATTCCTAAACAGTCTCTAAAAAAGTCCGCAGTATCATGTGAAACATTATTTAGTAAAAAATAAACCTTGGTCGGTATCGTATTAAAACAGCTCAGGAAAAAGGCTTCTGGTGGAAGCTGATAAGTCGAAAAGCGAGGTTTTTCCTGCAAATGTGCCATTTAAGAGATCGTTTATGAATGTCTGGAAAGTACAGAAAATATTAGGTACTTATACCTAATATTCATAATTCGAAATTAGAGAAAATCCACCTTTTCTCTATCTAGTTAATTATCTATCTAACTAAACATACGACATAACTATCATTTAAAAACGAATACAACGTGTGAACAGCCGCTATTTCACGTGTGTGGGGCGTCAAATTCTCCACGACCAGTCAGCTGTGAAGACAAACATGGCGGCGCACTTGACCTGCGCACACGCGTATAGAACCTCGAGGTAGACCGAGAGGTACTGACAGATACCGAAGACACTCCAAAGAATAATGTCTGATGTTATTTGTTTGATAGAGTAAATGATCTGTCATCTTGTTGGACGCGAAGGCAAGGATTCATGTTATGTATTTGTATAGTAAATATCCATGATAAATATGTACGTGTTGTACTTTTTCAAATGATAAATAGTAATGTACTTTGAACGATAAAATTATGTAAAGACCCGTTTGGAGATAATATGGCCTGTTTAAATATTCAAAATTCAAAAGTCATTTATTCAAACTAAGCTGAGAATCAGCACTTTTCGAACGTCAAAATTACATAAGACAGTCCCCCAAAACGCCCACCCTTCACCACTTCCTAGTGCTGGGAAGAAGAAGTGGCGCAACAAACTCCCCAGCAGCACAGCTGTCTGTTCAGTTAGAAGAACAAAAGTAAAAAGATTCTATATAATAGTATTCAAAATAATTTACATTACGCAACACAAAACATAATTTAAATTATTAGCCATATGTTAGCTAGTACACGCCAATATGCCGAACAAAATCATCGAGAACTATACTCAGGCCGAAATAAAAAACTAAACGTAAACAGCACTTAATATCTAAATAAAAAGCCTCCAGGCATAAAGGGCGTGCCCGCTTACATATAGTTGTAACTGGAAGTTATAAATGATAAACTAGGACCATCGATGTAAAATAAATAAACAAAGAGTTAATTACTAATAACAATAAGTAATGTGATCACTTGTCGAGGTCACTAGCTAACCACATATTGCAATACAACTCATAAAAAAAAACATTGTGATGAGTAGATTTTGTCAACAATAAAATAAAGTTAAATTAAAATAGCTTGACTTAAAAAGTCAAGTAAAATAAACAATTATATAAACTCATATAACTTGTCAGTACGTAAGCTGGAGAAAGAACATAAACATTGTCTTGAGTTAATCACAGCGACCAACTTAATAATGAATAACTAATAATGGCAACTACTTTGTATAAACACATTCAATTCTTTCTCAGTCAAGACTAATTTATAAGTGCAGCAGTAATTAATTGACTCAGGCGTGACTTTGCAGAAATCCATTATAAAATACAATAGACGCATAAAGAACCCTGTAAGAAATCGACACTTGTTTCACCTCTCAACGAGGCATCCTCAGGATGACGATTGACTTGTTTTAAACCCAGACACGACGTGTTGCCCCGTCAAGCGTCGAACGCAGTGCGTTCCGGGTTCTTTATGACTCTTTAAGAACCGTTAAGCGGATTAGGTTACTAAATATCGTCTATTGTATTTTTTAAGTGCAGCACTTTTCTTGTCATTATTTATATGTATGATTAAACTTACAAACAACGTGCATTATTGATCGAAGCACACAACACACAACTTGGCAAAGACTAGTTCATAATATTCCAGTTAACGCCATCAAGTTGATTCACGAGCTCAAGTAAATAGCTATGTATTAACTTTTACGATACTTTTATTGCAGCTACCCAAATGAGAGATAACTACAGGTTTTATTCGTAACAGACATAATTGTGAGGGCCTATTTACGTGTACATAATAACATCCCCGACCGTTAATAAGGAAAAACTGAGGCCCGAAATCGTAAAATTGTACGATAATGGAAGTAAGCTATAATCATTACCTTCTCTATACTTAAACACGGAGCCGCAATACTAATATCTTAGAATATATTATTCTAAGACTAATATCTTACCCAGTACGAGCTAAAATACCTGATACAATTTGCCAGTCAATACAACCTCGTTTCGAACAAAATGAGCAGTTATTTATTGAGTGCAGCCAAGGCGTTTGCAGTAAATCAAAACGTCCATTTGTCGAACATAAAATGTGTATTATTGTATGAAAATAACGCTGTACGGTTTTGAAAATCATAAAGTTACTCCTAACTGAACGAGCGCACTTGCATTTCAAAGAACGGTGGCGATAAAAATGTTGTGGAGTGGATTGTTCCTGTGCAGTAGCCGCGACTTCCCATCTCGCTACGTAAGTAAAGGCGTTTTATGGGACGACAAATCATTTTGGCTCATGTGTGTGGATAACGCCAACGAACTCATGCATAAGTAATATACATATTTCGGTATTTTGTCCGACAGAATTTATGGCCGCCCGACCAAACGCATTCGGGGCCAGCTGTTAAAGTTCGGAAAATAAAATAAAATTTGATTGTGGAATATTAATAAGGGGCAATTAATAAAGCGGGGAAATTAGTTATTTTAAATTAATATTCTGAATAAATTTTATTTATGATTTTGGTTGTCTACATGGTTGTCGATGTTGAACATTAAAATTAATAGCATACACGCGTCGATATTTCTTGGTCTCGCGATTCGGAAAGATTGTTTCGGGAAAACCAATAAATTTCGACCTCATATCATTACAGAAACTCCAGGAAGAAAATTAAATTATCATAGAATAACTAGATACCGCCTGATCGAAGGTTAATCCCTTTTTTTCTACGGCTTTTACAAACAATTTCGTTACGGACCTAAAGAAACAAGGGACCAAAGCGATGGTTTTCCAATTTCCTGCCTGTCTTTGGCACCCAAAAATTAAAACATAAAGCCAGTTTTCATGGTAGGTATGAAACTTTCGCCATTTTGTGAATATTATTGAAAAAGTGAAAACTCGTGTCCTACCTTTTGTTGTAGCATATTGAGTCGCTTTTGACTACTGTCATACGAGTTATTATATATTTTTTATGCACGTGTTTTTGTGACAAATAAATCAATTTCTCTTTCTTTCTTATTAGGGACCTATTGACTATGTTTGTTATAAACATTTTTCCTTACTTTAGTTGGTGTGACTTGATCTATCTAGCGATTTAGATAGGCCTGTGGTGGAATATACCTTTTCATTTCTCATACTTGGAAAGTACGCCTGAACAAAGGGATGAAAACAGTACTTTTCGTCCCGGGGAAACGATGTTCCCCGCTGTCAAAATTTAAAAACTATGCAAGCCATCTCCCAACTTTTTATACAGCCACTCTGTTAAATCACGGCGTAAAATTGTAATGAAAAAATATTAACAACAATTTTGTAACATGACTTTATACTTATAATTAACTTTTCACTCAATTATTATTTAATTTACATAGCCTTGAGCTAAATGTTTACCATCATCAATGATAAAACATACTGGCTGGTAGAATGCAACAGAAAAAGAAACATAAAAAAGACTGGGAAAACAGCAATTCCATCTTCAGTTCGTTGAGTACTAATTATTTACTTATACACGTACAGATATTTGTATAAAATGAGTTCGTCAGATTTAGATATGGGCTTGTTTGATTAATTAGGTTTTTATTTATTTTCCTCATATACACGAAATGAAAACCAGAATGACCTCGGGTGAAACACATATTTAGGCACTCGAACTATTCTCGTGCCTAAATAGGTCCCTTTCATCCCTTGTATAACAATCTACTATTTATCTCCCGACGTAGTAATACAGGTTATTATATACTTAGCTAGGAGAACAGCACTTCTCCCATGGGATTAATGTCATAATAGTTTATAGGTAGATACCAATTGTGAATGTGTGTAACTTTATTTATAGAAAACTTAGTTTCCATAAGTGGTAAAATATCATATCAGTCGCATCCTTCTTCGGCAGAATCCAGCTTTCCCTGAATATAAAAAATAACTTTCTCAGAAGTGATATCGAAACTTCACAAATAGCTATCCAAATATTTCAAAAGCTACTACGGTTTTAGATCAAAATGTGTGCCACGTTGAACGCGCACGTTTACGTTTTACTCGAAGCTCGTAAACAAGAAATACAGGTAAACAGTCGATCGTAATGGCTGTTGAGAGATCTACATTACGAAATGCCCTTTTTATGCTCAACAAAAAGGGTAAAAAAAGCAGGTGTGTATCATAATATGGGTTACTTGAGTAGATGTTTGATGTTGATCTTTTTTTATTAAAGGTTAAGTGCTTATTGGCCTTTTCATTGCTGATCAACTGATATTACAAAACATTGCATATATAACAGCCTGTACCCTATTGTCTCATTGGCCGAATTAGGCCTCTTCCTCAGAGGAAGAACGAGCATTGATCGTAATAAACCAAGTAGTTAATTTATTCAGGCGTGACTTTGCGGAAATCCATTATAAAATACAATATACGTATGTTTAGTAACCTAATCCACGTAACTGTTCTTAAAGAGTGATGGACGGCGATTGACTTGTTGCGAACCCGGACCCGACGTCCTGAGGACGCCTCGTTGAGAGGTGAAACACGTGTCGATTTCTTACAGGGTTCTTTATGACTCTTTATGAACAGTTATGCATATTAGGTTACTAAATATACGTCATCTATTGTATGTTTTAAACCACACTTGTCCAAAGTCCTGCGACTGTAAGGTTTGTTACCTTTAGTAATTATTTGGTTGAGAATAACTTATCCTGAGTTCACACTTCAATTTCCAAAAATATAAACAAATGTGTGTATTAGGAAAAATTACTTTAAAACCTACATTTAAGGTTAATTTTGCGATACCACTATGACTTTAAAAATAAAACTGGTAATTCTAAAATGAACTTAATTTACAGTAACATATAGTTGATAGTCATATTAGTTTATTGGTAAGGGATTCGTCTTCTGTTTTAGAGACTTGTTGAAGTGGAAATAACACAATATGAAACAAAGATAAATTCACGTTAGAATTATTATTGTGCTAACTTCAGAAATGTCAAAACCGACACAATTAAAAAGCTGCTGAGCGGAAAAACCACGGCAAAGAATTCGTATTGTTTTTTTTTTTGAACAAAAATGTCTATAACAGTCAAAGTTTGGGATTGCGTCTGGTCTTTCGAGCGGGCATGCCCCATGGGGCCAATTAATAGAAACCTCTGTCATCGACAGACCATCGAAGGCTGACAGTAAACATTTGACATTCTGCCTCTAAACCTTTGGGGAATATGGGCCGGAATTGAATGTTTTTATTACCAATTAGGGTTCGCTTCGGTTATTGGTAAAGGTAACTAGGTCGAGTTTGTTAATTGAATCATGGTTATTAAATAAAATATCAATATTTAAATTAATAGGTGCTAATTCCGTTTTAATGAAATGAGGGGCTATTACGTTTAAATTTTTAAGTGTTTAATTATGTCCTCATTTTACGCGAAGTACTACGAATTTTTAATGAGGTATTTTAAAGCCGCCTTGCGAAATTAAGACGGCTAAATCCTGCTTGTGTTTTAATGTAAGTATGGATTTCCAGAAAATAATTATATGTTATGGTATCTTAAAGGTCTGTTGTCTGTACCTAAATGGACTGCTTAATAGTGACCTTTGTTTTAACTTCCGTTATATTACACTAATATATAATTGAAGGAAACAAGCAATTTTGAAATAACGATAATGCATAGCTATAATACCAAAAATAAATATTTTTCTTTATGTGATGGTGTCTACAAACGCCACATGCGAACTTCGCATCAAAGACCTGACGTCACACAACATCCTGACGTCACACAAATCCTGCATCGCGCAATTAGAGTTTACCTCGCGATGGACATATATACAATCTCCCAATTTCAACCTCTGGGCAATTGCCCGCCAGACACGACACCCGTCTGGTCGGAGGATCCTCCCTTTTTTATGGAGGATGAGTGAACTTTACGCACTGTACCTCATACCCCTAAAATGGAAGCCACTGCGTAATAGAAGAGTCTGCGTCACCACTGCAGTCCGGCGGAAAATTGTGGAACTACATTTTTTTAAATGCAATTTGATGCAATGACATAGACACTAGCGCCGCATCAAAAGGACTTCAGTGGTGGCGTGGACTGGAGTAAACTTATTGAAGTCAATAAAACGACCCTCGAAAACGTCGTTAAAGTAGGTAAACTGTTCAAAAACTCCTGCAAAGATATTCAGTAAGAAAAGCTCATATTTGCATAAGTAAGGAAACACTGACGGGAACAAAAGTGAAAAAGGACAACTATCACACAAGTTACGGATGCCTCAAGCAAGTGTGAAGATTATGTCAATCTTTATTGTCCTTTCATTGTTACGATCATTGGACGAGTCCTATAATCCAGCAGTTTATGATAAGTTAAGTATAAAGGTACGATGTATTGATAATAGTTAGTATAGGTTGGGATAAGTTCGGCACTGGAATAAGACCGTACTTACGTATCAAATTCTTACGTACAAAATTCTGTGCCAGCTTTTTCGACCCTTGTTTCGGGAGGTTCCTGTTCCGAATCAGGCGGGAGGAAACGCCCGGGTGTCACCACTGTGTGGATCGCCCGGAGGACACGGTGGAGCATACGGTGGAGGTCTGCCCGGCTTGGGCGAGGCACCGCCGTGTCCTCACGGAGGCGATCGGCGGCGGCGATCTCTCGCGTCCGGCCCTGGTTCAGGCCATGGTTCGGCGCGAGAGTGCATGGGAGGCCGTCACCTCCTTCTGCGAAGCAGTTATGCTCGCGAAGGAGGAGGCGGGGCGCGCGAGGGAGATGCAAGCTGCACGCCCTCGCGGCCCTAGTCGCCGCAGGAGACGCCCCGGGCGTCGGGAGTCAAGAGCCGACTTCCGGCCACCGTAGGCGCGGGCCTGCGGACGGTGAGCAATGGGCAGCTCGCCGTCCGATCAGGACCAGGCCCGTGTCGACGGCGCGTTGTGTTCCACGCGCGCCTCAAAGAGATGTCAGCACCAACCGACGGGCCTCCCAGCCTGCTGGGATTGCGGGTTTGTCTGAAAGGGATATCGCGGCCCCGGCACACAGGCAACGGAAGGAACACGGGTGGGTTTTAGTCAGTAAAAGTCTGACACACCCTCTCGCTCCGCCCAGAGCGGGAGAAGTCATTTGATGATTTCCCATCCAAAAAAAAAAAAAAAAAAAAGCTTTTTCGACCCCACACAATATTGTCAGCATTAAATCATCTTGCCAAATTAGCCGGGAATTTTATTCTTACGGTCTTATCCCAGCGCCGAACATACCCCAACATACCTGACAAAATGAAGAACCTTTACCACGATCTCAAACCGCAGTCTGCAGACTGCAGATATTATCAAATACAGAACAAAATACAGAACCAAAAATATTACTATCTATAATATTTTACCAGACATGATATGGTTTACTGCCAAACCCATAAATTCACTAACATTGCTCCTAAATATGAACACAATTTATTTATCCCATAACTTATAGCCCAGCTTAATTTACATGAGCAAAATATATTTATAAACATTTATTTTTATACTTATTTATTTTTATAAATTCCTAGGTATCAAAATAAATGTTTATTAAGCTGATAAAGGGATCTAATCTTACACAGTGAGTTAGCGTTAATAGTGATCTTCATGAATTAAATATGAAGATTTAAGAAGAGAATTTAATCTGATACTTCGCCTGGCAGAGATGTTTCGTCTAGCTCTCAGACGAAATAAAAAATCAAGCCCTGTCAACAGTGACAGGCCAGTTTCGCAAACATGTGTGCACTTAGTAAGGTGTAGTTTGATTGTAAATGTGTGCGTGTGAGCGTGTATACACAGAGCGGTGGTGTAGTTTTGGCATGTTTCACTGTATTGTTCGCAGCGCTCTGTCTTGGTTTTTTATTTGGTCTGAGGTCAAGTGGTGCCCGTGGCTCTTTAGTTGTAGGAAAATTTATTTTTCGAAAAGACACCTCATGTCATTGTCATTTTAACCGACTTCAAAAGGAGGACGAGGTTCTGAATTCGACTACATATTATGTTTTTTAATTTATTTTATTTATTTATTTAATATTTCAAGCACAAAAATGTACAGAGGCGGGCTTAATTCCATAGGCATTTTCTACCAGTCAACCTTTGGGTGATGCTGAGACAAAACAGTGGTAGGTGCAATAGCGAGAATTGAGGAATAAATATTTATTTTAATATAAGGATATATACATCTACCTATTAAAAACTATAAATATAATATATACACCTAATTATATATAAATGTAAGTACAAATAAATACACATTTGTTATTTGTTACGCGGATACTCCGGAGAATGACAATTGATTTTAATGATTCTTTTTTTTGTTTTTCGGGTAAAAACTAAGGAACCGACGTAGCGGATTACGTGTTTTAACATGAATAGAATAGAATACACTTTCTCTTTATTTACTTTTTAGGGTTCCGTACGTCGGAATGAAAAAACGGAACCCTTAAAGTATCACTCGTGTAATCTGTTCCTTTGGCACAGCCGATTTGCTCGTAATCTAATTTTACGATTCTAAAATAAATCAAAGTTATTTAAAAAAAAAAAAAAAGAAAATTGACTATTAGATAAGGCTCTCAGAAATTACTGAGCGTAAAATTATAAACCAAAAAATATTTCTATGCTTATAGATTACAAGAAAACCTATTAGTCTATGGTCTTAAAATAACATGGTAAATCTCTCAATATTGTGCTTATAAACTTACATTTTCAGTTGTAATTTGTGGGAGAACATGTTTTTCAACTACAATGTTAAGTTTGTTCTTGGCATAAATTCATCCCAACTACGGAACCCTTCATTGTGCTTGGTCCGACACGCACTTGGCCGGTTTTTCTTATTCTCTTTCTTTCTTTATTTACTGTCAAACAAAGGTAAAAATGAACGTTCATTTTGCAAGTTCATTCAGCATTTCAGTAATATTAATTAGCTCGTAGCCAGCACACAATTAGCATAATACTGCTGATCTCCACAGCACGTGGGGAGTATTATGCTAACTGCGTGCTAGCTAATGTCGTAAGACAAGAAAAAAATTAGATTTTGCTAAAACACAGCAATATGTTGCATCACATTACACATGAGTCACAAATTCTGCTCACACGGATAACAACAGTAATTACTGTAATTACAATTGAGTAGGTAATATATACCTCTAATTGACAACAAAAATGCAACTCTGATTGTATTTTTTACAATCGTCAAGAGCTCAAAGTGTGATTCGTCTCGCGTTTTTCAGTTCTTGCTGTAATTACAGCAGACCTGTTGCATCATTGAATTTAATTTGAGGTCTATTGCTGCAGTTATTACACATACAACATGTAAAAAAAAACTCTGTTCTATCGTGAGGGTGTTGTTATGTATCGTACCTACTGAGAGTATATTTATGCGGAAATATTCAGGAAAAAAATGAGAAATTCGCCACATTTTTTTTCTGTCGGGAATTTTACCGGGTGTGTAAAAGTCATGATTTATGACCCCTGTTGAAAATTTGCAATTTTTAATGGATCTAGGGTAATTTTGGTAAATTTTGGCAAACAGTTTTTTTTTATTTTTATTATTGTAGAAAAAAAAATGCTATTTAAAATTCACATTTTGATTACCAAAATTACCCTATTTTGGTAATCAAAATGTGAATTTTAAATAGCATTTTTTTTTCTACAATAATAAAAATAAAAAAACTGTTTGGTAATGTTATTGCAGTACCTATCCTACCCTTTCGGATGGTTGACATGTTTTTTTTTACATATTGTATAATTTACTTATAAAGTTTACGTCTCAGACAACGGTTTAATTATTCACTTGAATTTTGGGGTTATTCATGGTCTTTTTTATGTAAAACATATTTAGTAGGGATACTCCTTGTGACCATAAATTATTTGTCTGTCTCATAAATGTCGGTAGCGATATTTTGTAACATAAAAACTATGATGAGGGACAAAATCGTGTTCAAAGTAGAGGAAAAAGATATATTTATGGCCACAAACTCTTGAACAGGTCGTAAAAGGAAGAGCAATGTGCTTCACGAGATGACTACTAACTTCGGCAATGATGATAGCTTAAGAAATTACCTTATAAACACAAAACTTTATAGTTGTGTGTTTGGCCTATCTTCTACTCAGACATGATTCTTAATTAAAAAATTGATAAAAAGAAGTAAGCAGGTAAGAAATTGTTACTTACTTTTCAATCGAAATTCAAAATTGCGATTTCAGTTATTTCGAGTGCTAAGTACTTAGTCCATCGTAAAAAAAGTGAAAAAGAAGCGCGCTTTGATCCGTTCCGTAGTCTTAAGTGTCCGGTCATACAGACCGGCTCGGAGAGGAGAGCAGATTTTTTGTCACGTTTAAAACAGAGTTTTGAATTATTGTAATAAGGTTTATTTTTACATGTCACTTCTTTTGTTATTGAGAATGCTTGAGACCAAACCTAACGCGCTTAGTGTGAAATAATAAGAGGAGCTGACCAGTTGCCTCTCATGACGTACTCTTCCGCGCTCGCGCAGCCAAATGGCTCCATTTTTATGCTCTTTCTCGCTCGCGCGGCCGACTGGCTCCGATTGCGTGCTCTTTCACGATCTAAAACTTGGACTGCGTGGAGGTCGGACCGCCGGAAGGGAGGACCGCCCTTGTAGAGCACCCGCTTGGCTCCGAGCGCATCCGTCCGGCTCCGAGTGCATCCGCTCAAAAACAGTGCTCTTCCAGCCGGTCTATGTGAAACGGCCGTCGGCTCCGGCCAGTTCCAAGCGTATAACTCGCGCCGGTCTGTGTGAAAAGAAGAGCGCCGGCCGATGCTCTCCGAGCCGGTCTGTGTGAACGGACCCTAAGGCGTAAGGCTATATTTGGTGCGATCGAATTCTGAGTGTTACGAAGTGTCAGAGAACAAAAAACTTATATCGATTACTTATTTCATTTCTTATTGGAATGTCTTCTGAAAAGAAACAATAAATTCGGTTTGATAAATACCTAATTCAATAAATGAAATCAAAAACTTTTTCCATTAAGCTCACACATAAAACTAAAATCTATATACTGCAAACTTATTATTGCAAATCAACCAGTAAAAAAACGAATAAAGCTCCAGCGAGTTGCAAGCATGAAAATTTATTACAAAATAGGGAAAATAAACTTTATAGCCATTGTATGCAGCAATCGAGGAGTCGAGCAGAATAAAGCAATTAGATCGTTTGATACCATTTAGTAGGGCCTCGTAAAAAGTGGCCAATTTATATCATGTTTATGGGCCAATGTGGAGATGATGAAGCCATTGGCCGCTAACCACTTAATAATCGAAGATTGAAGAATGAGGATCTATTGGTCAAGCCGCGGCAATAGGGAAGTGGAAAATGGAGCCGCATGTGATGTGTTAAGAGTGATCTATTCTTGGTTATGATCGATAGGTGCCTTAGGGTTATAATTTGAGCTACAAATCCAAATCGAACACTTTCCAATATGCACTTTAACAATTTATGAAACAGTTTTAATACTGCAACCTTAATCTAGAAAAAATAATACTTACCTGCCTTTATAGATAGCTTAAATGTAACCCTAGTCTGATAAAATGTTCTACAAGTGCCAGCGCAAATATGCAACTCTTGTCGCTGCAACAAGACACAGAGTTGTTGTGCGCATTTACGTCTTGTCGCTACGACTATACGCGGAGCTGTCATTTGCGTCTGCAAGTTCTAGTCGTTACGACAAACGTAGAGCAGGAAATGATAACTCTCTTTGAGTATTCGAGAGAAACGGTCGTGTTGTTCATATGGAGGCTTTAGTTTGCCTTCTAGGCATAATTCCTACCAATTTTCTAGCCTCTGTCAACCGAACATAGGTCCCAAACAGCAGGATGCGCTTTGACATTCGATATGAAAACATCGTCATCAAACGTATCCATGTTGAGATTCGCAATACAAACACAGGCTGACTTACTTAATTGTCGCATGCGACTGTCATCAGATATGTATATGAACCGCGCGTGCAACTCCCCTAGCCTGTCGTTGCGACTCTGCAACTCGACGCCAAGTATGCGGAGCTTTGAACAAAATACGTCGCAGTCGCATGTCGCATAGTGTGCGCCATGTCAGTCGGCTTCCCCCGTATATTTAAAGTACCAAACTCGATATTTTTCGATTGGTTTGGATAAAAATATGCTATGGCTATCGACAAGTCAATATGGCTTAATTGGTTTCCTATTTTATATTCTCTAGTACTTATTTAATATTCAAAACCGATTTCTTGACACAATTTTATTCAAACAGAATTCCCGATTACCATCAAAGTTGCATGTAATTTTATTGATTCTGAAATATCAAATGTCAAATAAAATAGACTTTGATTACCATACCAATACGTGATTAGGCATTAAAATTTGATTGCGATTCACAATCTTTTAGCCATCAAGATAAGATTCAAAATCTTTTGAAGGTTTCGTGAGAATCTTTGCAGTTGACATTACAAGATTCTTTGATTTGAACAATAAGATTATTTGTTAATTTAGTTCAAATATGTGATGTCTTATGTTCGTCTTCAAATAGTTCGTGATTGCGTACCTCCATTACATATGTACGATTCGAATAATTATTTACAATTGTCTTTTACTGAGAAACCGTCAGGCCATTAAATATGCCTTTCCATAATTATATTTGTTCTTGCTCGACATGAAGGACGAGTGTTAATAGTCATCGCTTTGGGCTGATTGATGCTAAATATAGGCATAAATAACCTATTATTATAACAGGTATACTAACATTCAATTAACCTTTTGCCCAACTATGTTGAGGTCGGTTTCCAGTCTAACCAGATGCAGCTGAATACCAGTATTTTACATGGAGCGCCTATATGGCCTCCAAAACCCAGTTCCTGTGTAACACGATAACCCTTGGTAAGACTCGTTGAAAAAGGTACACCACCTGTACTGATGCATATTTTCCCCCAACTTGAGGACTCTTTTTGTCCTTGCATTTACATAGAAACAATTAGCGATTGCCTAAGACCAGTTTACGCTTTGACGAAAAGTTCGTGAAGGAAATGCTACCGCTGTGTTCATGGTACAGTAGGTCGCACATCAGTGGTAACACTTTGACCTTGACCTGGCCTAGCGTAGTACGGAGTGTCATTAGAATAAAACTCCAGCTTATAGGTACTGGTTTTGTAACCAGTTTACGTGCGACCTCCCATAGCAGCTAGTGAAAAAGGCAGATGAAACTATAAACTTTTTATCAAAGGCGACGGGCAGAATGCAATGCAACTACGCGTATGAAAAATCCTTTAAGGAAGTGATTCACGAGGTACTGCAGTTCCAATGGACAAAGCTTTACAACAGTTGGGATATCTGCCAGGTATTGACATGCCAACGCATACAAAAGGACAAAAACGTCACGGAGAAATTGATCATCGGCGTTTTTTTTTATTGCTTGAATGCCATTATCGTAGGTATAATTTGACGGTAGGAACAGTCAATATTCACATACATACGGTACAGTACAGACTTGTGTAAGAAATTAGGTATTTCCAACCACTTGGCACTAGGGTATCTAGTTATTACTAATTACTTATTTATGGAACGAAGAAAAATAACATTATTTCTAAAATTATATAAACGATCGAAAAAAGGCTCCTAATTGCCCTCGTTTACAAATCGTTACAATATAACACGTCGGCATTCAACTGATCAGAAAAATTTAGTGTTTTTTTCACAGAAAGTTATGGGCCAGCCCTAACAAAAATCTCTAATTATTTGTTTGATTTTGATTAACAGGAGCACAACCCACAGATCGTGTAACGAACGTTATTATTAAACCCAATTAACAAAGTTTGTTTGAATAACAGACATTTAAATCAATAAATGGAAGTCCCTTTAATTACCGACGCCGATTTACTATCTGGTATATATTTTAAAATAATTACAAAACAAGTGTTGCTACTATTAAATAATTTATTGTGTTTTGTTCGTGTACCTATGATAGTCAGATATTTAAGGCGAATAGAATAAAATAGACTAGAATAATCTTTCCTTTATTTCATATATGAATACAACGAAAAATCTACAGACATTCTGGGATTTTTAAGGGTTATGGTGGATAGCAGTGCTACTAGATTGCGGATTTAAAAAAAAAAACAGTAATATTAGAGAAATTGTGGTCATGGTAGTTAAAAATATCTTAAGGGGTGTCAATTTCCGAAGGATTTCAATGTAATTTAGTAATTTTCAAAAAAAAAATGTTTTTTTTTTCATAATTTTTTCTCGGATAGTGATGAGCTGGTCCACCGTCTGGTGCCCGCTTATCGTTGAATTTTGGGACACGTTGTATGCATATAAGTTGCAGTAAGATGGTTATAGCCGTGATATAATTATATCCCAAGGGATATAAATATATCACTGCTTCAACCACCTTACTGCGACATATACATATAATTAACATTTTTCCGCAAAATTTCAAGTATAAGTTTACCGGCCTTCCTCTCCTCGGTTCACAGTACCGATAAATTAACCAGGAACATTTTATCTTCCTCACTGGTCGATTTTGAGGTACCGTGTTTGACCGATGCGTTGAACGCTTGGAAAATGGCTTGTCCCAATACGGATTTGCCTGATAACCCGTCCTCCCAGAAACGGTGGGACGTGCCGCTCTGCAGTATTATACGGAAATCCCTGGTAAATACGTCACCTAATACCGTTGAGCGTGCCCGTCTGCTAGCTGTGGGAGAATGGGAGTCAGGTTTGTGGCTTCAAGCGCTCCCGTCATCCACCATAGGCACCATGATGGATGACTCATCGTTTCGGCTCGCTACGTGTCTCCGCTTGGGCGCACCTTGTGTTGCACCGCATCGGTGTCTCTGCGGTGAAGCTGTAGATAGTCTCGGACACCATGGCCTGTCCTGTTACAGGAGCGCAGATCGCATTGCACGGCACGCCAGCATCAACGATATTATTCGTCGAGCCCTTGTCACCGCCGGCGTACCAGCGGTATTAGAACCAAACGGCTTGGTACGTGACGATGGGTAGAGACCAGACGGCATGACGTTGTTGCCTTGGAAGGTGGGTAGGCCTCTGGTGTGGGACGCAACCTGTGTCGACACCCTTGCACCATCTCATGTTCCTAGCACGGCGGGCTGTGCTGGCGCCGCAGCAGCGGCTGCTGAGACCCTCAAGCGGCGCAAATACTGTAACCTCATGGGTAACTACAGTTTTGAGCCGTTTGGGGTCGAAACGCTCGGGTCATGGGGTCCGAGTGCGCGTGTCCTTTTTAAGGAAATTTTTCGCCGACTGGTCGACACTTCACGCGACCAGAGGGCTGGCTTGTTCTTTGGCCAAAGAATTAGCATTGCCATTCACTCCCTATCACTTTTGGCGTTCCGCAGGGAAGTACCCTTGGCCCAACGCTGTTTATGCTGTATATTAATGACGTAGTAAATCTTCCTCTCAGAAACGCTACAGTGATATCCTACGCTGACGACACAGCCATCGTTTTCCACGACAAGTCATGGGACCGAGTGTATCAACTGGCGGAACAAGGCCTCACTCAGATAGCGCAATCCCTAGACACTAACCTACTGACACTAAACGCTAGTAAAAGTAAATATATTGCTTTCTCCAAAACAAGCTCCTCCAGTGCCTCTCAGACTAAGTCCTTAAAAATACACACCTGCCCACAGAAATACAATATTGCCTCACACCTGACACACCATCCCTGCGCATGCATAGTCCTTGAACGTACTGACACGATTAAATATCTCGGGGTAACCATAGACAGCAACTTAACATACAAAGCCCACATTTATGCCCTTTCTTCCAGAGTACGTAAACTAATACACGTCTTGAAAAAACTCCGCGACTGTACTCCTATCGATATTTTGAGAATGGTCTACTTCGCACTCTGCCAGTCAATCATGCAGTACTGTATCTGCATTTGGGGTCGTGCTGGTAAAAGCACATTTATAACATTAGAGAGGACACAACGGGCACTGATCAAGGTTGCACTAAAAAAACCTTTCAGATTCCCTACAGATCTTCTTTACCATGAGTTTCAAGTTCTCAGGGTACGACAAATATTTGTACTCCAAGCTACGCTTAAATATCACGATTTAATAAAAAAACGGCCCGACTATAGCGACATAATAAACAAGCGTGTCTTCAGAGTACCCATACCAAAAGCCAAATCCGAACTAGCTAGACGCTGTACCTATTTTTCCCATCCCAACACTTACAACAAAGTTTTGAAAATCTGCGACTTAAAAGGCTGCTCAACCACGACCTGTAAAAAAACCCTAACGTCAGCTCTTTTAAAATTATCATACGATGACACCGAAGTCTTGATATAGCACCCACACACACACACACGCATGCACACACACAAACACACAAGCACACACACACATATACATACATGCACACACAAAAACACACCACAGCGCAAGTCAAACGACAACACTTGCTCTTTTACTATGTGTTCAGATTCACACGAATGTTCTATTTTATTTTCATTCATCTTTTGTTTATGGAAAATGTGTAATAATTATCAAACATTCTATAATTGTAATGTAACTTTTATAACTTTGAAAAATTTCGCACTCCAGAGCCACAAGATACAAGCGACGCTTAGTTTGTGGCTCACCGAATATGTCACTTTGTATTGTTACTTTTTGATTAATAAACTTTATTATTATTATTATTATTATTCAACGTGGCAATGCTGCCAGTCTTCTGGGCACGTTTCCGGATGACAGCGATGCGGACGAATACTTCGACGCCTAAGTGTCCTTTTGTTTTTTGTATCTATTCGTGTAGTTAGTTATTGTATTTCGTACCTAGTGTTAATAGTTTGTAAATAAAAATCAAAATGGAAAGTAAAAAAATATTAACATGTTTAAGTATTTTTATTAAAAAAAAATGTAACATTTAAAAATATTAAAAATTGTAGCTGGTATCGGGATTTGTATAGAAAAATAATAATAAAGACCCTGTTCTTTATTATTATTTTTCTATACAAATTACAGATATTAATGAAGAAATGACACCACGGGTGGCCGCATCGCTAAAGCGATCTTTTACAGACAATTTTTGGATGGATTTAAAGGAAGAAGGAGAGACAATAGGTACTGCAACTTGTATGTGGAGTAACATGTACATATAAAATAAATACATACATAAAACATATACTTGAAGACTCCTGTAATAGGTCCTACACACAGTGCGGGCGGCATTGCCACCGGCTTTTGCCGAATGCCACGAGCATAGAAATATAACGGCACGAGCTACCGTATTTTGCGCCTCCTTTTCCTTTGCGATCCTTTATGCGGCAGGGCCGGGCGCGCCGCGGCTTGCACAGCGGCAAGCCGCCGGCATTATGTGTAGGAGCCATTAAACAGATACCACATAGCTCAGTAGTCAGGGCTTCAAATTAAATTGTAACAACTTTTTTTTAATGTCTAATAAAACATTTATATATACTTATCTATATATATCTACACTAAAGATTTGTAGTTTTGTTTGTAATGAATAAACTCAAAAACTACTGGACCGATTTAAAAAAATGTATCACTACTAGAATGCTTTATTACCACTGAGTAACATTGGCAATAATTTATAAAGATATCACGCGGGTGAAGCCGCTGGCGGAAGCTAGTGTACAATAATAATCATGAAACAAGAGCAAAGAACTATAAATAATAATGAAGGTTGTGGAGAGAGAAAGTGTTTTTGTATTGGGGCGAACGAGGTAGGTACTAGCCTATTACATCAGTGGTTTAACTTCAAACTGTATGTAATGCTGCCCAAGCACAGATGAACACAGATGGTTAACTCCACATTTTAGGTATGATGCTACAAGTTCGCGGCGGGCCCGACTTGTTGGGCCAATTCAGTTACTGTAAAGTAGTCAGAAGATCTAAGAGTTACACGATAAAAAGAGAGGCAACTTCTAAGTGAATATAACTGTAGGTAATTAGCACTGTGCGACCTGAATTGCACTTTATTGTGTCGCAGCAAGAGTCGCTTCTTATTTAAATGATTTTGCAGAGTGAAACATCTGTATTCATCTGTGGCCCAAGTAGAAAAAGGTCTCTTACACATCCGTACCTTAAAGTGAAACGGTATAGTTGTTATTGTTATTGCTCTACACTCGTCGCAGTTTTATTGGCACCAATAACCCTTTAAACTTTAGCACAGCAATGTTTAATGAAATGACGAGAACAGAGGGCCTAGACAGAGTGACATTCTCACTTTCTTAGTGATAACGATGATGGAAAAGTCAAAAATGTATGTGACTGACTAAAGCTACCGAAAACCTATGTCAATCCCGTTGAAAGTCGTTATAGATAAGTGGCAGTAAGATGGTTGACGTCGTGATATAGTTATATCCCTAGGGATATATCTATATACCGTAATATAGTTATATGAAAGCGGTTCATAACTGTCTTACTAGGAATATAACTATGATACGAGCACGATCTAATAATACAACTATTAGGGCACTCCAATCAAATAGGTTAGAACTGTGACTAAATACGCGCGAGCCGAGCGAGCGGAGCGAGCGATGCCCCGGCAGTGGCAGATCGCTACGTCGAAATTGGTCGCAGTAACAAAATTAGGGCACTCCGACAGTTATGAACCGCTTTCATATAACTATATTACGGTATACAGCTATATCCCTAGGGATATAACTATATCACGGCTTCAACCATCTTACTGCGACAGATATACAAAATGCGAAAGCGATTGTCTTCGGGTGGAGCACATACTTACCTGACAGAATGGAGGGAGCTCTAGAGAGGGCAAGAGGAGCATTGAATACCGATGACAATTGATTGACAGTAATGGTTGGCCGACGATATAATTAAAATAATCGAGAAGGCACAAAACTGGGCCAGATAAGAGGAAGGAAAAAAGGAAGATGCCAGCAATACTACTTTCAGTAGAAATATAGTTCCTGCTGGGGTTGCGGGTTTGTCCGAAAGGGATATCGCGGTCCCGGCACACGGGCTACGGAAGGAACACGGGTGGGTTTTAGTCAGTAAAAATCTGACACGCCCTCTCGTTCCGCCCAGAGCGGGAGAAGTCATTTAATGACGTCCAATCCTCAAAAAAAAAAAAAGTAGAAATATAGTTATAGTATGCTAGCAAACTATTAATGAATGGCGGTCATACTTAAAGCTAAGCCTCCAATTCAAAGATAGTAACGCTATACTATAGTCTTGAAGCTACAGATCTGAGAAAGTCAATTTCCGAGTGAGAAGATACTACACTGTTGAACTAACTGAGCTGAAAATTAAAAACTTCAGAATCTGAACCAACTTAGCTATTATTGCTATTTCGCTCATATCTCATATATATCCAATTGCAGTTATTAAATAGCTACCAGTAAATAGCTCTCAATTAAAGCGCACACTTCTACGAGATCGTGACACTACTTCTCTAAACAAACTTTGAAACAAGAAGCTCACCACTATTGAAGGAAATGAGCATGAAAATAATTGAATCTATTATAATCAGTTAACGCCTTCTTCACACAGGCACTCCTAATATCAAAGTTGGGGCTTAGTGACAAACTTCCAAGTTTTGGGCGAACGTTATTGTTCCGATAGATGAAACTTTAGCGAAAGCGCTTCAATTGAAAACATTACTTTAAGATTATAACGAGGGAAAGTTTTCATATTGATATTAAGTGTGTCTTTAACAATATTACGATAGATATACCTAGTATAAATGAAAATGAAATGAAACGGTTTATTGTCCAGGGGACTTAAAACGGCCGCTTTGGCAGAATCATACCCCGCATTCCGAGTTAGGCTGTAATCGATTTGAGCGATTTGAACGGCCGTTCCGAATAAGCCTTAGCGCGATAACGATGTATTGTGAATCGTCATAGATGACGTCATGACATGCGCCATCTTGCGATAACGCCGACCATGCCTTTTACTAATATCACCGTGAGCGCTGTCAAAGATGACGGTTGTGCTGTTTTGTTTTGAGTCGCATCATAACTTTAGACAAACGTGGCATCTTCGAAATTGTGCTTCTGGCTACCGTGGCCACCTAACCAACGAAGAAGAAGAAATGTGTAGTATAGACACAAAGAAATATGATAAGCAAGTTTTGACGTTGAGCGAGCACCGTGAGAACGTTCACGGGCGTTCCGAATTGATGACAGCCCTCAGCTGTCATAATTGTGATATCTAACTCGGAACGTCAAATATTGATGTCAGCGCTGTGAGCGATTACGTTCTTATTCGGAAAGCGGCCATTATATGATATTATTAAGAATCACACAAACTGTCACAAAGTAACAATTCATATTATTATCTGCGTTCAATAAATTACGCAATTCATCTGTTTGACAGTTTTATATTATAATGAAATAACATTTAAACTCTAGAAATATTTTTTTTTACTGAATTGCCTTTGGAGTCTACATTTATATTCGAAGTATGCATATCTACAGCCTTGTCGTCTTGAATTTTAGCGTGTTACTTTTCGTTATCGTGAAGTTTTCATAAACCTTTTTAAGGTGCATTTTATCCCACAATCTTTCCACCACCACCTACCTGGAACTCAAAATTAATTAAATTCCCCAAAAAGATAGGTAACGCAGGATAACAACAGTATTCATTTAAACCTTTATACACGTTACCACTCGGTTAATGATCATCCGCCTTTAAAAAGGCGCGCTTATCGCACTCCCGTCAATTTCTCCCGGACCCCCCATTAGTGAGAGATCGTTAACCTCCGGAGAGGCTACAGGATCAGTTATTATTTCAATTACTTCGCCCATCATGGCGGCAAGTACTGCCCTTTCATTTTAATTTCTACATACAGTAGGTTGGTACAATCAAACACGTCAGTCGACGAGCGAATGGAACGTCAAAATCAATGCAGTCCGAATTTGGAACGCTAACTGTAGGTAACAAATACATAAAAGCGTGTACGCACGAACGAACAAACAGGTGAACTCGAACATTTAGTTCGTACGTGTGCGAACACGAACACAGTTCGACTTGT
Organism: Agrochola lota; assembly: GCA_947364205.1. NCBI lineage: Eukaryota > Metazoa > Arthropoda > Insecta > Lepidoptera > Noctuidae > Agrochola > Agrochola lota. Next base: position 7,512,879 of record OX376235.1, on the reverse strand, counting down.
GTTGGTTGGTGCTTAACCGCCCCGCTCTCTTTCGTAGCCATGGATTCGAAATTGGATCGCCATGAACATTTTTGACGAACAGAGTGTTTGATGGTCGTAAATAGTACGCACGATGTACGATGTTTGTGTTCACCATCTCGCCTTTAACTACGGTCGTTGCTACTAATACTTTATGGATTGTATGTACCATCGAAGAATTTCATATCTAAGCAATTTGAAAACAAAATCCCGTGAACGCGATGACCACATCTGTTACCACCCCGGTTCTATGGCGGCCGAGCACTGCAAGCAGAAATAGTCCTTACGGTGCATAGATATGAACTTCTTCGATGGTACATGGTATTAGTATCAGTACCTACTTTTATGTGTGATCCGCAAACACAACATATAATAACAACGTAAATAAAATATTTATTTAAATTCCCCAAAGGGTTTGGCAGAGGTGCACTTATAGTACACCCACATTTCGCCAGATATGTTTAAGTCCTATGTAATAGGAGACGAGCCTATTGGCATTAAACCGGGCACGAATCCAGACTGCGGGGCCCCCGGGCTGCCACTGAGAAATCTCAGATGGAAAAACCCAATAACACTTGGCCGAACCCAAGTATCGAACCACGACCAACGAGGCAGGAGTACAGTACCACAACTTAGATGTAGCATCGACAAAATTCGTAAAACCGATTACCCTCCGAACCGAGTGCGCCTTCAAAATCACTAATATTTATTATTGCTTTAGGTGAAAATGATCTTTACTCAAACGCAATAACTTGTGAAGTCATATAACCAAATACATTCGTAAAATTTTAATGAATGAATGCAAATTTTCAAATGTATGCTACATTTAAGTTTTGTCGAACTGTACCTACTTAGGCAGGTACAGTCGAACACGTCAGTCAACGAGCGAATGGAGCGTGAAAATCAATGCAGGCAAAATTTGGAACGCTTACTTTAGGTGAATATTTCATTCAGGCTATATCTGCCTGACACTTGATACGGGCCAGCTATCAAGCTAGTTTTTCCTACCTATCATGCTAAGTGACATGATATCCGCCTGTTTTACCCTGTCTGGCAGGACGGAAAGCCGAAACTAGAAAGTTAAATTCAAATAGATACTACACGAACCCGTATAGCAACAAGACATCTAAATATTTATACACAAAAATAATGTAATGATACGTCTCTATTATTGTGTGGTATTCTATAAAAAGAGAAAACACGTTAACAGATAGCTATAATGAAATCTGTGTGTTGAGATCCCAAAATAAACCAAAAACTGAATAACAACCTTAAGTTAATGTTATAAAGTCGTATATCGAACTGAATAAATAAGGTGGTTAAGCTTTTCTATATACGAGTGTACAAAACATCATCACCTGTCAATATAATTAAAAAGACAGCATTTCACGGGCGATGCCAGATGAAAGAGCTTGTTAACCTGTCGGCGAGGGCTCATTATAACGATATTTTATCGTAACGAGCCTTGGTGTAAAGGCCGGTTAAATATAAAACCCTTCGATTGTAACAAAGGTTAATATTTTGACACGAGAACAGGCTCGTTTACACGATGAGAGCTTCTCGACCGTCGAAAGGCAAGATTTCCATGCGAGATAAGGCAGATTTTTTTCGCCCTCGTGTGCATCCTGTGTGACTCGTCAACTCGTCACCTTCGATTAAGAGCGTTTATTCTGAAAGTTGGCAACGTCGCAAATAGATGTCAAATATTTCAGTGTTTTGATTAATTTGACAATATGTGTGGAAATAAGAAATGTGGCTAACTAGCGAACTAGAATATTAATAACGAATTGCAATTATAACATTGGATTTGATATTGTAACCGTTTTAGGTGTAAAAAAGGTGTTAGGAAAGTATCCAAATACTTTTTTCACATCTAAAACTAAATATTCGGTATTTTAGTTCACTAGTTAGCCACATTACATATTTCCATACAGTAATATTGCCAAATTAATCAAAACTGGTAAATATTTGACAGCTATTTGCGAGACGTTGCCAACTTTTAGGATAAACGTTAATACAAGCCTCGCTAGGCGATTTTCTCGAACTGCCTTAGGACAACCTGAAATACCCTACAATTTTTTTTCTACACGGATAAAACTCTCTCGACTCAGATATGCAAGTCTTACATAAACACTATTTACACGAGTCAACTGTTGTTTCTCCTCTCCATAAGCGAGTACTCGAAGCAAGAAACTATCTTCGTGTAACTGACCCATTCAATACACGGTGTAGTTAAGTCAAAATTGTTTTGAATCACCACCTTAATTGTGATTATGGGGATAGAGGTGTTGTTATACGAGAGCAGAGGATAGTTGCTCCTGATCTGTTCTGAGATAATCATTATGGTTCATTTCTATATAACTATCTGTTAGTATAATTTTATTTGTAGCTCGTGCTTTTGTATTGCGGCACATGCTGTACTAAAAATATGAAGTGGAGTAAAGATAATATCGACGCTTGAAAGGCAATAATTACCAAGCGACATGTCGGGCGATATTGAGTTATATACATCATTGAAATCAGCAAAAAAATCTGCGTCGTTTGATCCTACTCTCGTACTGTTAGGAAGAGTTTTATTGTCGCTTGGTAATTTAAAAAAGACACATTTCTGATTGATTCGGGTAATTTATTATATATTTTTATTGACATAACCAGAGGGCTTGTAGAATGTATTTTTAGGCGGGATTTTGGTAAGTTTAGTCGCATTTTGTATCGGATTGTGTATCTTGTTTGTATGTCTTCTCGTTTAGTGTAAAAGTGTTGGTGTTTATGAGCGAATTTGCATATTTCAAGTATATATAAACAAGGCAGAGTTAAAATGTTTAGGTTTATAAAATGGGGTTTGCAGCTATCTATCTGTTGTATATTTACTAAGATACGGACAACTTTATTTTGGACTGTAAACAGTGTAGGTGCATCTTCCCCACATAATTATGCCGTAACTAAGCCATGCATAAGCATAGGCGTAGTATGTTACCAGGGCGGTCTGTAAGTTTGTGGTTTTTTAACTTCTCGAAAAGCATTTTTGTACCTGCGTGTGACTTCCAATTTACATTTTTGTCTATGGTTATGCCTAGTAATGTGAATTCGTTGACTGTTTCTATTTTTTTGATTACTATATGTAAAAGCTACATTTAGAGGATGTTTTTGGTGGGGATGGAAAGTTATGAGTTTAGTCTTTGTAAAATTAATTTCGAGGTTGTGTTCCTTCATCCAAGTTATTATTTTGCTAAGTATATCTTCAAGGGTGGTGTTTAGGTTTAGGTTGTCATGACACGAGGTGAGAATGGAAATGTCGTCCGCAAACAAAACGCATGGTCCAGATTCTGCTATGAACTTTGGTAGATCGTTTATATAGACGAGAAATAAAAGACATCAAATAGCACTTCCCTGTGGTATTGATGCGTTTATTGCCTTCCTGTCAGAGCGGAACTTTTGAAGTTCGTTTATTTTGTTATTGTAGTATTCAATTTCTACTAACTGTGCTCTATTTTCTAGATAAGATTTGAACCATTCTTGCGATTTACCGCCTTATCATTTTACTGCCTTATTATTTTAACCTTATCTTTTTTAGAAAGCAGTGATAACGGCCGCGACTTACGAGTCGTACGAGGTCGTGTTAGGTTCAATCCCAGACATGAGCCTTACTTTGTGCAATTTATTTCATCACCACTGCTCTCAAAACGGTGAAGAAAAACATCGTGAGGAAACCGGCATGTCCTAGAACCAAAAAAACGAAGACGTGACATCTCCCAACCGGCACTGGACTCGCGTGGTGGATTACGGCCCACTCCCTCTCACCGAGAGGAGGCAATAAAGGCTGATTATGCTTATGCTAACCTTATCTCTTACATCTTAAAGGTTGTAACCTACCTTATTAAGTTATAAACTTGTCCTTTTAAGCCCGATTAAAATCAGCAAGATCGTAACGACAGAGCGAGTGACATGAATATGCATCGCTGCATTTACAAAGTGCAACAAGCAAAGTAAATAAAAGAAGTAGGTAAGTATTTTGCTATTAAAAACATCATGAAGGTACCTAAATATTAAGGGGAATGAGCTAAGGTAGTCCATGAAATTAAATTTTCTTTTGTTTTTAGCAATTTGCAGGTCAGTTTCAGGTTTTATTTATGTTGATTAAAATATGATTCGCGATCGTAACAAATATAATACAACTCCTTCAGTTAGCATAGTCCTCAATGGCATGATTAAATGAAATAGTTATTCAATAGGATTACATGAACTTAGAGAGTTGTATTGATTTTATGATTATAATTCTATAAATAAACATTTGGTACGGCGGCAAATCATATTTAGATCAACATACAACCTGCAAATTGCAAAATACGTATGAAAATTTGAATTTCGCGGACTACACCTTGACGCTTTCGCCTTAATAAAATAATTTAAAAACATGTCCAACAGCACGTAAGCAATTAAAGATGTCAAAAATGTAAAAAATTAAATCATACTCGTACGTTTACGGACCATGAAATGCGGTCTTTGTGATAAATGAACATTATATAATTTTATTGCGCACCATTTGCCCACCTGCCCTCTGGTGGCTTTCATTGTAAACGACTTTTTACGGTTCCGTACACAAAGGGTGCCAATGGGACCCTTATGTCCGTCCGTCAGTCACAGGGCTGTATCTTTGGAACCATAATTTGTGATTTCACAGAGTGTGTACATAACAACAAATAATAAAAATAAAATAAAGTTGCTCCCCATACAAGAAATGTTCTTTTTTTCCCCAAAAGTATTTAGAAAAATATGTAGTGTTACACAACTTTTACTATAGGACCAAACCTGAAATCGCGAGAAAAAAATATTTTTATAGTAAAATTTGTTTGTAATTATGAGTAAAGTCGCGTGTTTAAATATCAGTCACTAATTACCAGTCCTATACAGGGCGGCAACGACATCGACGCGAAAACTGATCACTGACCATGGATTCAGTACATGATTCTGAACGCCCGCCCCTGAGTTGAAATATTTCGTCGTATATTTTTTTTTTAAGAGCTTTTCCATACATTTTGACCGCGTAGGTATTGCACTTTTCTATGAAACAATTGATTGTTTTTAAAATAACCAGCGAAAAATTTCAACACAGGGGAGTTCAGAGTCATGTACTGAATCCATGGTAACAGTTTTCCCGTCGTTGTCCCTGACACCTTGTATATTATACGGTAATACGGAACCCTTCGTGTGCGACTTCGACTCGCACTTTGCCTCTTTTTTTTACTTTCAACCACTGTAATGAGTTTGACATTATTATGCCTGAATACAGACATTATGAAGATTTTATATTTCAAGCACCATGGCACTTAATTGAAATACTTCAACGATCTGATAACGTTAAAATATTCATTGCAAAGAAACAATGAAGCCTTTCAATTTCATATTGAGTCTATCGAATTTAAATCTTTACAATTATTTCGTGTAAAACAAAGCTTAGAAGATATTAAACGAAATATTATTTAGTTAAATGTGAATATTAATTTCAATCTCTATTTTGCTCTATAATAGTACAAAGCCTTTTGATATAAGATTTCTGAATACCTACCTAGTAATTAACTAATATAATCTGCGTTCGGAAATCATTGCCAAACATGTAAACAAACACGAGTTTTAGGAAAAACAACTGTAATGCCTACACATAAGGTTCAGCTTGCGCTACAACTTTTTTATGACTTTTTCAACAGTACTAGTCGGTCTAAAATCAACTTTATTTACACTGTTATAAAGTTGACGTTTGTCTAAGTAGAAAACTCGTGTTTGTTTACATGTTTGGCAAATAAATTGCGAACACAGATTAGTTTCGTTTCTTCAGGCTGAAGGTGTGCTAGCCACGATCGGGTTCTAGATAAGACCTTTGCACAATAAGATTAAAGATTTGTCGGTCTTCAGGACGTTAGGAGAACTAGCTACATTGTGGAAAAATTCTGGATGCGGAAAACCAACCCCTGGGAAGAAGCTCTCCAGCGTAGGATCAAAGAAGACTGAAAAAGAAGAAGCAGACACATCGAGATTAGTCCGTTGGTGGCAAAAAACGAAAATACAGAACCAAAGACACCGACTTCCGAAAATAAAGTCAATTTGCACATTTTTTTTTAAGTCAGTTCAATTTTTTATACTTATTGTCAACTTGGTTTAACTATACCTCCTAGTTTATTTCCGTTTTTTATTTTTATTGCGGAAACCATAATATATAAGGAAATTGTGAAAATATAAATGCATGCAGGCGCTTTTATCAATCTGACGTTTGTCCAAAAAAGTAAAAAAATGTACTTTACTTAACCTATTAATCTTTTCAGCCGTGGCAAAAGGAATACAAACCATTGCTGTTGTTTATTTCACCATGATTTATTATGGTGTTCGACCCAAATCCTTTGTTCATTCATCATAATACGTCACGGTACAAATGATAAAACTCACACAATTAAATGTATTGCCCACATTCCTGAAATAGAGACATAACTCTCATTGGTATAACAAACAGACAACAGAATAGATTATGTTTGAGTATGTATAAGCTATAGAGTGCTCCTAATGGAGTCTTTTACAGACGCGCAAAATGTAAATAGTATGATGATATTTTTATAGCTACTCCCACGCGGAACGGTTGTATACAAAAAAAATTGGAAGATCTTTTTTTAAAAAGAACACGACTAATGAGGGAATACTTTTTCAGATAGCCAAAAAAACATAACTAAAAGAAAAATATAGGTACGTAATAATAGAGTTGGGCGACTCATTTAGGAGATAATAATAATGCCACCAATAAGTTGGCAACAAGGTCCCAAATTCCTGGATATTTTCTTTTCAAAAATTGTACTAGCTGTATGTAGTTTTAATCAAGATTATGTTGCACGTCGTGTTATACACGTCACGGAAATTAGGTAACATCAATTTATTACGTTTTGATTTGCTTGACGTTTCGTGCAGTTTGCCCTGGTCGTGAGCACAGGTAGGACCGTCGCAACGATATCACACCAATTTTGAAGTAAGGACCTACTTAGAAGTTTCTATCCAGCCCCGGTTTTTTTTCAAGTAGGAGAAAGGAATGTCAAACGGACCCAAAGGTCTACCTTAATAATTTTGAAAGGAACAATCTCTGAATGAGTGGTGAATGGTGTCATGAGCGAGCTTTCTATTCTGCCACTCTTGGTCAGCGTACTCAACGCCGCCGCCGTCCACGTTAGCACTGTTTTAGCAAAGAAAGTTTGTTTTTCCATGCGCTGATGTAAAATTGACGATTTTCAATAGACCCTTCTGTTTGCTTTGGATAAAAAAAATATGTTTTGTGTGTGTGTCTCTAAATGCAAAGTGAGAAATATGAAGAGAGTTACAAAGAAAAAAAAATTGTTCCTTCGGTGACATCAGTGGAACACAAACATCTAAGAAAATAATAAAAAGAAAGAAAAGAGATAAATGGCAGTTTATCCGAGGATGAAAAAAGGCAGTGTTTCTCTGTGAACAAAATGCTCTGACAGCTCTTATGCGAGTTCATTTTGCCTTCCTAGGCGCTTATGAACGTAAAGCTTTTAGAAATCATCTCATATCTTAATTATCGATGAATAGTTTTCAATCAAATTAATAAGTAGCGTAAAGTAAATGTTGAAGTTTTACTCTCGAAATGTCTAAAAAAGCTGTTGCCATTCTGCTATCCCTATCCATACTTTTCACGATACTATACTACTCACACACACACACTACTGAATTGAACACTCTACATCTTTTTAATACTCTGAACTGCGTAATTCACGCAACCAAGACAAGCTGTGGGATGAAACTTTCCCTGCGACCGATTGACTGTTGATTTAATTTTGTTTGTCGGTCCATACAGCAACACTATATTGTGTAAACCTTTCAACCAAAAATTTACGCTTTGTTTTGACTCGCATTCCACAAAATGCGGTCGATACAATGCAGGGGGTCTAGTGATACCGTGACAAAGATATGTGTCAAGAACAGAAATTTTGATGAACACAAGTTTTAAGAATAGTTGATATCATTAGGTACCTAACGCTTTTTCAATGTAATAGATACTTCGTTCAGAATTTATACGCACACTTTATTCTATTTTTTACTATGGCAATTGTGTCGATGTCTACAATTCTGTCAGGTATGGAGAAATGTGAACGTGCTTCTTTAATTTTGACAGTTGATGCAATTGTTAAAACAAAGGTATCAATCACTAGTTCTGCCTAATTTCTGCCTACATGTACAACTGGCCTGCAGCAGCAGGAATCTCATGATTCAAACTCCGAACTTTGAAGATCAACAGCCAGTATTAACATTCCAATTTTAAACCATTAATAGTACAAGCGACTTGAATATTCTTCTAACTTCTTAAGCCGTCCCAGATGGATTGCTGTCGAGTCCAGATCTACAGATAAAAAGATTTTGTAATTTATTCGGTACATTACGCTTCGGATTTTAGACGAAGTTTCGACGGAGGGAGCGGATTGAACGATCTCTTTACTTAATGTTGTTTTAGTACTGGAATATTTTTGTATTTTTAGGAGCTCGGTCTTAAAAAGTTCCATTTGGACACGGCTGGCCGTAGGACGAAGTCTTTTTAGCAGTCCCAGAAAATCTCATTAATTTTCACAACTTTATTCAAGTTTATAATTTTCAATTTTCTGTTAATTTACACTTTAAAATGCTCGATGACCGTAAACGGGAGATAGACGCGCTCTACTTATAGAGAATGCCTACCGTGGGACTAACCTGTGTACTTATATTCTACCCTCAATAAATTTTACTCAGTGGGCAATAAAAAAAAAAAAAAAAAAAAAAAAAAAAAAAAAAAAAAAAAAAATAGTTGTCAAAATCGTTTTCGTACCTCATTATTTATAACTACAACAAAAAATAGATGAAGGTTTTATACGAAACGAAAATATAGTCCATTATTTCCATCTTGTTATTTTTCTTGTTTATTTACGTACCTACAGAAACAATTACGAAGCCTATTTTCGTTTAGTTTGTAAAATCGGTAACGCAACTAGGATACCGGACCCTACTTGCGTAATACACGATCAATCAGAATCTGAATCGTTTTGAAACAGATTGCTAATCCATTGCTCAACAAAATCCAAAAAAAAAATCTGCTCAACAACGTAAATAACACAATGAATATTGTTTTTTTTTTTTTTTTAGAATAGAATATACTTTATTTGCTTTGAATGCAGGTACATACAAATAGGATCGTAAATAACATAATAAAGAACCGTGTACATTCTGCCTTGTTGGCATGCAAACACAATAATTATTATACAAGTTATCAATATAGGTTATTAAGATGTATCATTTAGGAAATCCTGAACAGAATAATAACATTTACCTACAAGTAATTCAGTAAAACATTTTTTAAATTTCATCAAGGGCAAGGTTTTCATATGATCGGGAATTTTATTAAAGACAACAGGAGCCATACAAATCACATTTTTTTTTAATAAACTCGTTTTAAATGTGCCTGTGTGAAGTAAATTCTGATATTGTGATCTTAATGATGTACTCCGTTTTCTGGTTTCTGTTAATGTGGCAAATAAATTACGGTTTGTTTTAACAAATGTTGCTAATTCGAGGATATAGAGGCATGGGAAAGTTAATAGTTTCTGAGACTTAAATATAGGCACACAACTGTCAGTAACTTTGAGGCCAAATATAGTTCTCAAACAGCGCTTTTGAGCTTTAAAAATGCTTTCTCGTTCACTACAATAACCCCAAAATATAACACCAAATCTTAAAATAGAAATTACAAGACCATGGTAGGCCACTAGAATTGTTGACCGATTTACTTTTTTGGATAGGTTGTATAACATAAATGCGGCTGTGCTCAGACGTTTACAGATATCTTCTGCTTGCGGCTTCCATGTTAACTGGCTATCAATTAAGATTCCTAGAAATTTTGTGCTATTCACTTTATCGATAGTTTGGCCATTGTAGTTGATATCCATGTCACCTGTAGATAAACGTTGGTGAAAATGCATAGTTTTAGTTTTTTGTAGATTAATAACTAGGTTATTATTGTCAAGCCATTTTATTAAACTGCTGATCGAGTTATTGATGTCATTTACGTATGAGTCTTTATTGGTACATGAAACAATTGAAGTACTGTCGTCTGCAAATAAAATCATTGGATTAGATATATGGCGTGGCAGGTCATTTATATAAAGTAGGAATAGTAAAGGTCCGAGGACACTTCCCTGCGGAACTCCATATTTTATTTCTTTAAATGACGATAAAGTTTTTTGTTCCTTCCTAGATTTTAAACATAAGCGTGATATCTCTGTACATTGTCTACGGCCTTTGAGATAAGTTTTTATTAAGTTAAGAGCATTGCCACGAATACCGTACGCATCAAGTTTGGTTAAGAGAATATCGTGGTCCACGCAGTCAAAGGCTTTCGACATATCGGCATATATTGCACATACCGGTATTTTGGAATCTACTTTAGGCATTATTTCATGGAGAAAATCAAAGATGGCCATGTTAATATTTTTATTTTTCCTGAAGCCCATTTGTTCGTCACATAGTATGTGGTATTTAGTTAGGAAGTTGTCAAGAGATTCATAGATAACTTTCTCTATGATCTTGGAGAATATAGAGATAAGAGCAATTGGCCTATAATTTACCATTTCTTCTTTATCGTTTTTTTTATATACTGGTATGACTATTACGCTCTTGAGACTTTCTGGAAATACGCCAGACTGTATGCTTACATTAATAATATGAGCAAGGGGTTCAGCTATACAATGTGCAACAAATTTGATAACTGTTGTTGAAATGCCATCGAGGCCAGAGCTCTTTTTATTTTTCAGGTTTCTAATTGTACGCATTACATCTTGAGGTATAACAGGGGCCATAAATATTGTATGCGGGTTTATATTTATGTTAATGGTATCGCATAACGTATGTTTAGGTATGCCAGAGGTTTGTTCAATGAAAAAGTTATTAAAAGATTCGGCTATTAAATTAGGGTTTGATATTATTTCATCTCCTTTTTTTATTTGAGAAATGGGTTCTCTTACAATTTTGTTGTTATTAATAATTTGCCAGGCCGTTTTGGATTTGTTTTTTGAGTTATTTATTAAGTGGTTATTCTGCGCTTTTTGTGTAAGTTTAATAATTTTCTTAAACCTCCTTGAGTAAATCTTAAATTTATTTTTGTTTTCAGACGTTGGTTTTAGTCTCTGCTGCCATAATAGTTGCCGTTGTTTTTTGCTACATATTCGTATCCCGCGAGAGACCCATTTTATTTTTTTCTCTGATTTTATAGTAACTAATTTGCTCGGGAAACAGAGATCGTGTAACAGTAGGAAAATGTCAAGAAAGTTATCACAGGCTTTGTTAGCATCCTCTGTATTATATACATTAGAAAATGATAGACTTTCGAGGTGCGATCGAAATTTAATAAGGTTTTCTTGAGTTATATCTCGTATTAATGTTCTCCATGTTTTTATTTGATTCGTTTTATTAACTTTTATCTTAATTATTTGAGCAGTGTGGTCAGATAATCCAAAGTCAGTGACTTCATGTTGGCACTTCTGCTTAAGATTATGTGCAAAATTGTCTAAACAGGTATTACTGATAAATCTAGTTGGCTGATTAATTTCTAGTTTAAGGTTGAAGCTCCTGAGAAAGCATTCAAATTCAGAGGTGATTCTATTCCTGTTCAAAACATCTATATTAAAGTCTCCACATAAAATTACTTTTTGAAAGGGTTTTTTACAGACATTTTTTAAAACGAGATCTAAATTTTCATAAAACTTACTTAGATTACATAATTTAGGAGGCCTATATACACATATAATAATAATTTTTTGAGAAGGAAATTCTACAGCACAACATTCTATAATTCCTGATATCGAGTATTTCATTACGTCAGGTCGTTCTTTATACTCGTGTCCAACTCTTGCTAAGATACAGGCACCGCCACGTTTTTTATTCTGTCTAGCAAAGCATGCCGCCAGCTTATAATTAGGAATATATAATAACTTTTCTTGGCCTGACATTATAAAATGCTCGGTTATACATATTACGTCAACTACTTTTTGTTGACTAAACAATTCCTGAATGTAAATATTTAAAAGGTCTGATTTATTTATAAGTCCGGCAATATTTTGGTGAAGAATATACATATAATCAAAGAAAAAACTCACGACTTGAGGATGCAACGACGTTATTATCAATCTCGTGAATAAAGGCATCACGTTCTATCAAACTTTCAGATACAGTTTGCAATAAGTTATTAAAAATATTGCTCATTCCGCGGTCGTTTATCTTTCTATTTATTCTTGAAAACATAGAGAAATCATACAATAGATCTAAGTTAGTGTCAAATGCAGTTGCATAACCATAAGTTTGAAGATCAAGATGTAGTAAATTGTTGAAAGTCTCAATTCGCCAATTAAACATAGTTGAGAAGTTACTTAATTTAAAGGTAGGAACACACAAAATTACATTTGTATTCTGAATTTTAAGCAAGGATTCTCTTAATTCTATAATTATATTAACATAGTTTTTTGTTTGCTGAAAGTCTTTTTCACCAATCAAGATGACACAATGGTCGGACATTGTAAAGTCCGCTATTTTCTTATCTAAATTATTAATAAGTTGTAATATACCACAGTTTGGCAAAATATAGTGACATATTTGAGAGTTTTTAAATGTTTCTTCAGCTATTGATGTAATGTTATTAACTTTGTTAGCACTAACCACACATAATTTATTCTTCACTGGTATGTTTACATCTTTTATTATTTGGTTTTCATGGTTTCTGGGTATAATAACAGACGTCTTGCTGGAGTCCAGGTTCTCATTGAGTTTGTTACTATGCTTCTTCTTGTTTTTCTTTTGAGAATTAATACGTGGAGTTGATGAGGTAGGTGTATTCTTGCTTTTGACAGGAGTTCCTCTTTCACTAGTTAATGTTTTGGTAGCTTTTTTTAAAATATCATATTTAGAAGTCAGTTCAAGGACGGTCTTCTTTAGTGAAGTATTTTCGAGATTTAGGTTCTGAATCTCCTCGTGTGCCGAATTTAGTTGTAAATTGAGCTGTTGTATTTGGGTTTGAAGTTGTTGCGCCTGCACATCATTTTCATCAGTGGATATATTTGGTAAGCTACAGGTACTGCCATCTATCTTAGAACTGTTGGGACTAGTTTCTACCGAATTGGTCTGGGTCAATGAACGACGTTTTGTATTCGATTTTCTGAACGTGATGTTCTCGAAGAAATTCATTATTGAATTTTTATAATATTATCCTTAAACATTCACAAAAAGACAAGCCGTATGCGAGGATCGAACTCAGACCACTCAAGCATACAAGGTTGGTTGCTGGGACACTAGACCAGCGCGACTGTTAGTGAAGGTGTTGAAATTGTTGATCAGTAGACTCTTTGTAGAAAGTTCGTTAAATACCCGTCAATTTTGAAAACAATTTGAATGTTAGCTTTTACCCACTATCTAAGCGTCACTTTTATAAAATTGAGTTTTTTAAGCTTTATATCGTTTTGTTTTTAATGTTTATAAAACTCACAGTAATATTAGCCATGTATCTAGCCGTTTAATGCAAAAATAAGTAGTTTTTATCACTCACAAAGGTAAAATAGTCACAATGTTTTGATCACTCACTAAAGTTGTGTTTATTTTGTTTATATTGAATAAATTATTTATATAACACTTCCACTCACGAATTGAACTATTTTCTTTACTTTTATAATAAGATTTCAGTAGATACAGGTAATTAACTATTTTTAAACAAATTTAATACGGGAGCAGTATGTTAACGTGACGGCTGACACCTGTCACTGTTGAACTGTCAAAATGAAGCAGATGAGTCGTAATCGTTTACGAAACATGTTACGTAATTAGAAAGCTGAGTCTGAAAACGCCAACCCGTCTTGAGCAAGCGTGATGATCAATGCTCGCACCTTCTTTGTATGAGAAGATGCCTTTCCCCAGCAGTGGGACATTATGAGACTGCTATTATTAGTAAAAACAATTGTTTCGAGTAATTTTGTCTAAGCACTGGGCAATATTTAACTATACACTTGGGGTTGGCGTCCTTAATAGGGTGACAAAGCAAACTGGGCTGTTTTAAGTACCCTATTCAGTTATTTCCTTGAGCTTTTTGTTAAGTGAAGAACACTAGAACATTCGTATTTTCAACATTACGAACTTCTAAGCGATTAGGACTCGTTAACTTTTTATCTCTACATTATTATACAACGTGTAAAAAAAAACCTGCCCGATCGGTAAGGCTGTTGTTCAGTTCGTACTGAGAGTCTATTTAAGTGGTAATTTTCAGGAAAAAAGTAAAAAAAATACCCCGCTTTTTTATCAAAGGGGGATTTACCGAGGTAATATATGGGGCGCGGGCGGCTGTCGTTTAGCGGGTGTCTAGAAGTCATAACTTATGATATGACCCTATTTAATAATTAGCTAATGAGTTAAAGGAATTGGGATAATTTTGGTACTAAAAACGTGAATTTTAAATAGCAATAAGTCAATAACTTTTTTATTTTAAATAGTACTATCAATTTTACTTTGTTTGTATTTTGTGTTTCACGAACTGTGTCCAAATAAACGTGTTCTTTCTTTCTTTCTTTATTTTCAATAATAATAAGAGCTTTTATTACTTTTTGGGTTATTTTATTGCAGTACCGTACCTGTGTGCCCTATTCGGATCGGACAGGGTTTTTTCACACAATCTTGTGGAATTAGGTTAATAATCTGCTAAAAAGAGAAAAGGACTTTACACGTCTACCTAATATTCACACACATAATACCTACATAACACGACGCATGTAAAAAAGTGTTGAGCAGAGGAGTACACATGTCGCCAGTTATGTTTTTAAGTCCCATGTAATAGGGGGCGAGCCTATTGCTATCAACCGGGCACAAATCCAGACGAATACTAATCTATATCCATTATTCAAAGGTAATTTAAAAATACCTAGTGTTAGTCCTTTAATGTTTCAAGTGCAAGTATAACATTATTCATAGGTTTTACCGCGACACGCCAAAATATAATTAGAACAGGGAATATTAATAAGGCTTATTAATAAATATTTTTAGCAAATGAGTTTAATTATAAATATTTTGACGCGCAAAGCTTACTTTATGGATAATGATGCGAGTACAACTCATTTATCAGTATCATCATTACAGAGGATTATCGTCGTTCTGCACCTGCATTATTACGTACTCGTAATATTTAATAAGGCCAATGTCCTTTGTGAGCGAAAGGTGGACATGTTTGCAGACCTGTGTAAATCGACAAATGGTAATAATCAATAATGCGTCTAAGTACCTACCGGTAAGTACAAAAATCAAGGTCGCGTGCTAAGCTCAGCTCTTAAAAGCTAGGAGCGTTATCACACTGACGATTTGCCAGCGTGTTTCCAGCGAAGCGATTTGTGAACGCGTTCTCCGCGGGTGCTGCGAAGCGAATTTGCCGCGACTACACGACGTGTTTTCCGCGTTTTCATAATTGTATACACTCGCTTGTCTCGCTCTCTCTTATACACTCACGTCAATCGCTCTCGTTACGCAGACGCGGCGAACACGTGGCGTTCTCGCTACGCACACGCAACAACCCCCACGCTGGAAACACGCTCGCAAATCGGTAGTGCGTTATGGCCATAAGCGCACATTACAGTCGCGGCGGGCTGCATAGCGGGCCGCGTTGCAAAATTGCCCCTAAGAGGTGAGGTATCTATCTTCTTCAGTAAGGCTGCACAGTCCACAGGCGCATTGTGACTCATCAGAGAATCCCCATCTGACTAATTTGAACTTGCAAACTGGCTCACATAACTTCATATAGTCACTTCAGCCTCGTAAAAGTTATTTCGTATTAATGGCGAGTACAGATCACCAGGCATGACAGAACGACAGTTTGTTTAGACACGTCGATAACGCGTGTGACGTTCTGACAGTAATTTATTGAGTAATAAGAGTCCCATTTACGCGGGAACACGTTCAGAAAATGGCTGCTTAGTCGCGTGACGACCACGCCGCACGCGAAACCATTATTTGTCATTGTTTCTATTATTTTTCATCGTAACAGTTCAATTTGCTCTCAAGTATTGATCGTCTGTCCATTCCTTATCAAAATATTGGTCGTTTGTTTCGAAGTAGGCTATCTATTCTATTTTCGGGAAGGTATTGTGTTCTTGAGTTTATTTGTTATCAAATTCTGTACTAAGGTACTTTTATCATAACGGTGTCAGTTGAGTGTGTCATTATCAGGTTCATAAGTCATCCTCAGAAAGGGAATGGAAAAGTCGGAATAATTTTAATTAGCTGTCCGAAAAAGCAAACTTTACACAGCGATATGACAGAAGCAATCACAATAACCTTACATGTTTTATCCTGAAAGTGGGCAACGTCGCAAATAGATATCAAATGTTTCGCTGTTTGATTAATTTGGCAATATATTATTACTCTATGGAAATAAGGAATGTGGCTAACTAGCGAACTAGAATATATAATAATGAATTGCAATTATAAAATTAAATTTGATGTTTTAACAGTTTTAGGTGCAAAAAAGGCATTTGGAAAGTTTCCAAATACTTTTTTTACATCTTAAACTAAATATTCGGTGGTAGGATATTAATTATTGCATTTCATCATCAATACTTTAGTTCACTAGATAGCCACATTTCATATTTCCATACAGTAATATTGCCAAATTAATAAAGGAATGGTCAATTTTGATCTATTTCTGTACCTATTTTAAAAAACAGATTTTTGATTTTATTATGTCACACGGTACCTACAGTTCTCAAAACTTTTTATTTTTATTTTCTTGTTTCTTTTAAAAGTGACCCTCATATTCGAAATGGTGTTTGGGTCACAGAAATACAAATATGTCATCCTTAGAAAGAATCCTTGGAAATGGAAAAACAGAAAGTATTTTAATTAAGAGTCCGAACAAACAGAAACTTTACACAACGTGTTGTTAGAAGTTCTATTTAAAACCATTTCCATGTCATTCTAAATGTATTCTTGAAACAATAATATAGGTATGTTTCCAAAAATACTGTCAGACCCCTCCAGTAAAAAAATATCTATGTATTTTCACTTTACTCACAAAACAATCAAATCTATACCACCTGGAACGACCTGAAAGGTCGTTTTTATACGAAAATCGATTGATCTTGGAAACAAGATCCAACATAGTATCCTTACAATTAAGTATATGGATAATATAGATACGAGTACCTACAAAACTTTAAGATACCAAAACAAATTGCATTTCAATTAAATCAAACATGCCTGCACTGCATCGCCACATGATTGCCATATGCATTGCAAAGTATGCGGTTTCTACATCCTCCTTAGGTCGGGGACACAAATGCTAGTGTTAACGTCAGCGATTTTTTGTCCCTGTTCAGAAGCTCAATACAGCGGCAGACCGACCGTCCTCTCCGCAAACCGACGGCGGCGACTTAACCAATAGAAAACAAGCATTCTTGATTCAGCACTCAAACGCAACGAGCGCGATGCAACATCTAAGCAGTCCCTGAAACCTATGTCCATTCTGTGCTGAAACGTCGTTTTTTAAACAACTCCAAAAAAGGACTATTTTTTTGTGTACCTACATAATGTCAATCAATTGATGACCGATAAAAAAAAAAACATTTCGAAGAGGAAGCTTGCGCGGTGTGCCCATATAATATTTTTTTAGTTAGCTTCGTTAACACTTATTTCAATCCATTTTGTGTATCTTGATGATGTCATACTTACTACTTTCTGTGACTGTTGTTTACATAGCAAGTTTGCAGCAAGATGAAGGCGCAAAATCGCAAATCGCCAATGCAAAAATTAGCCTGTCTGTAAAGACCCTTACATTTCTGAATGAATACGAATTTGTTTTCAAGAAACAAGTTTCTTATCGCTTGTTATTTTCCGTCTTCGAGTTTATTCAAAGTTATATCGATTTACATTATCGTTGTTTTATTAATTGGTTACTTGTCTATCGATCTCTATAGGTAGAGAAAAGGTTGAAAATGTGCTATAAACTACAATAAAATCTTTAAATGTTTTTTTATATCTGTAAATTGATTAGAAGAAACACTTTTATATGTCAAAAATAACGTAGGATTTAAAACTAGATTAGTGTCTTCTATCCCTCTTCTCTGAGAAGAAAGACCGAAGGAAACTCTAGAGGACGCAATCTCTTTTAAAATCCAAACATAATCTTGGTCTGGCCATATGAGGACAATGTAGATTAATGTCTGAGATGGTTTTGTTGTCTTTTTTATTTCGGATACAGTCTTCTTCTTAGCACATCGATGGCAAAAAGTTTAAATATGTTTGGCCCAAACTCGAACTTTGCACACTGACGCATTCATGGTCATCAAGGCGGCTGGCACAAACTGGACGGGGAAGGCGGAGAACAGTGTGTTGTGGCGCCGTCTGATGGAGGCCTAGGTCCAACAAGTGGACTGCGATAGGCTGAGTTGATTGAAGTGCATAGGTGACAGGATACAATGTTAACTATTAGGACACAAAAGAGAATCAGATTTCAGATAAAAATTAAGTTTCGTTCGGAAATTCAGGAATGAGTTACCAAACTATACCTAGGTTTATATAATATTATCTACTGTCATTGATGAATTAATTAAGTTACCCCTGTCGCTTAAGTGTTACTCTTAGGGTTGGGTTGGGCCATTTAGGGCCTTTGAGGGTTAGCGATACCTTTGCGTTACAGTCGTTTTTTATCTAATTACTAGTCGAATAGTCGTACTCAGCGCTTCTCCTCCACATTTATTATGCACACGGCCAAAGTATGGAACCTTCTGCCAGCGTCTGTGTTCCCTCCTCATATGCAAAAGTGAACAGCCGTTCGATTCTGTAAAAATATCACCGTGAAACTTAGGCGAAGTGAGCGTGAAGTGAGCTGTCAATAGTGTTAATCCCTAGCATCCTGCCGGTCGATTCTGTGGCAGTGACAGCTCACTTCACACTCACTTCACCTAAGCTTCACGTTAATATTTTTACAGAATCGACCGACAGGCATCTTCTGAGCATGCTTTTTCCATTCCATCAGGCGAGATCCATCCATTTAAAATAACAACATTGTATGTATAGTTATGGTCGTGTGAGAACATTTTTTTATTTTTCGCTATGGGCTTTTTTTAAGTCAATAACATTGATTTAATTTTTCATTGTTACTAAATTGATTATGATGCCAAAAAGCTTTTTATTCGCCCATTTATTCGTCCATTATAGTCTGCTATCATAGAAATATGATCAGAGATGCACGAGTAATTTTTATATGAAGAACTTACGATGGCATAATAACTACATACGATTCATATTGTCTATGATCATAATTAAGGGATCCTAATTGACAGCAAGCATATAAATATGATCATAACCGTCTAACCTCAAAAATTGCTAAATCGAACACGGTTAAATCGTTATTCATCTTGATTAAGTATGACGGCTATATGATCATAAGTATATGTCATATAAGTGTATTATGTAAAAAAAAACCGGCCAAGTGCGTGTCGGACAACGCACAATAAAGGGTTCAGTAGTTGGGATGAATTTATCCCAAGAACAAACTTAACATTGTAGTTGAAAAACATGTTCTCCCATAAGGAATGTATCATGTTTTTCAAACAGCAAATTTAAGTTGGTTGATTATTACTCGTTAACCTGTACAGCCTACTTAGCTCTGATAGTTTTCGTTAGTTAGTGTTCCTTTTAATTTCGTTATATATACTACTGCTGTGATTTTTTTCACAAATCCAAGTACAACCATTAAGTTGGCAGGAGACACTTGACTCTAACAAAAAAAATCAGTTAAAAGCTTAATTTTTCGCAAACGTATGTATCTCTGAATTCAAAAATGGTTTTCACAAACTCACAATATTTTTGAACGACCTTTCTAACGATACACCACAACATGGGGAAGACGAGACAAAAAAAAAACATCCCCACTTTACGTGTAGGGGAGGTACCCTAAAAAAAATATTTTTCTTGATTTTATTTTACCACTTTGTCGGCATGATTAATATGTATACCTACATATGCCAAATTACAGCTTTCTAGTACTAACCGTCTCTGATCTAAGCCGACGGACAGACAGACAGACAGACTGACAGACGGACATGGCGAAACTGTAAGGGTTCCTTGTTTACTACGGAACCCTAAAAATGAAGAACAGCATCATATAACTATGATCATAGAATTAGACAGATATGAAATCATATTTGTATTTAAATAAATGATAGTGTAATTGGGGTCTTACTTACCCATGCAGAGTTGCAAAAAAAAGCAAGGCAACAGAAAGCAGCAATAAAATCCAAACAACCGTAAATAATATATATGCTTGCACTTCCACCTCTAAGCCTCATTCCACTCATTACAAACGTTTATTAAAAAGTTATGTGGCACCGGAAATAATAAAACTTAGGAGATACGCATCTGATCGAGTTATATAGCCATAAATATGTCCGACAAGTAATTAGAGCGAGTTTGTACTGATGTTACGATTGTGGCAGGTAGATAATTGAATTACTTACAGATAAATTGTTGATTCTGTTTCTTTTTTTATAGCGAGAGTGATATGGCGCAACTTGGGAGAGCGCTCTGTGGAAAGCTCGATGGGCAGTCGATTGAAAGATAATCCATTGCAATGAAATGAAATTTTTATTTCTGTAAGTCGATCAGCTTCTGAGACACTTTTACAAGTCAATTTAGTGAACAATTTAAAACTAGATCGCGCCTGTATTACATGCTGCACGTTGATTACATTATTAATTGTATAATTTTAGGAAAATCTTCCACTTTTGCAATGTTTAAGTGAGCACCATGTATGTCACATAATTAATTTTTCTGTCGTTGCTTCATTTTTAATCCTTTTTTTACCTATTTTAGTACCTATATTAATTTTATTCTAAGTGCGTCTTCACGTATAATTAATGTAATTATATATACAAAATATTATAAAACATTTTAGAATAGTAACGGAGGAGTTTCTTGACCATTCTTCTTCATACGAAAACTATCTTTTGGAAGGGGTCACTAGAAACAATCCAATATTTTTGTAAATTTTGACGTTCAAAAGCGCCTTATATGGGCCTATTTGAGATAAATGATTTGACTTGACTTGACTTTTCCCTTACTGATCCCTGGGAAGAAATGCCGAAACAAACTCAAAGGTCATGGTGTCTTTTAAAGTCAAAACATTATATTATAAAGATGTGTGAGTCAACAAATGCAGGGCCATGGCATGGGCATAGGTATGTATATATGCAGGGATAAATCAAATAAGCTTGGCGAAACATCACAGACATGATGTACTAGGATATCGGTATATAAAGGCGATAGAAAAAAAAAGATTTCAAAAATTCGTGCCAATTTCAAGTAAGTATACTGCCCCCGTAATCCGCTGTTACTTGGAATAAGTTGAGAATCTATCTTCTTTTTGTTTTTTTCTTTTGAGTAGTTTCGCCAGTTTATTTAATTTGACCTTAAATCCAAATATCCAAATGTGGATGTCTCTCAGAAATCGAAACGCTCTCGGCCTTTTTTTTAGGGTTCCATACCTCAAAAGGAAAAAGCGGAACCCTTATAGCATCACTTCGTTGCCCGTCCGTCATTGGCGTGGAGGTATCAAGTTGAGATTAATATCAAATACGTAGATCTATGTTCCCTTGAAGCTCTAAAAAAATCAAGCTTCTAAGTCAAAGCAATGCATTGCTCTGCAGCCTACGCGGTGTATAAAATCCGTCATTTGACTGATGTAGAAACAGCTCGATTAGTATATTTTAGTTATTTCCATAGTGTAATGTCGTACGGCATTTTGTTATGGGGAAATGCAGCCGACTTTCAGGCTATATTTGTGCTTGCGAGCCATTCGAGCAATATATAACCTTAGTTGTAGGCATTCACTGAGGGATAAATTTAAGGAAATAAACATAATGACAGTCGCATCTCAATATGTTTATGAGAACCTGATTTATGTAAAAAAGAATATTAATCTATATTCTAAACACAGCGACATTCATAGCATAAATACTAGACACAAAAATTTATTTATTGTGCCCAGGACTAGGCTCCAAAAAATTAGTAATTCATTTAAGTGCCAAAGTATAAGTTTTTACAACAAACTCCCAAGCCATGTTAAAGAACTGAGCTTCAATAAATTTAAATCATTTATTAAACAGAAACTATGTCAAAAAGGTTTCTATAAAGTTAAAGATTACTTAGACGACAAAAAGGCTTGGGGATAATTAAGCTACTCCAATGTGCCCCCCCAAGCAATAAACAAGTGTTTTAAAATCAACGACTAGACACTAGACACTATGATTACTTAGTATATAATTACTTAGTTAATTTTATTTGACTGTATAAGTAATTTATTTTTTTACTTTTTATTGACATTATCTACTCATTACAGTTTTTTTTTTAATGAGTTGTAATGTTTTACGTTGCATAATGTATATTATTTTGCATAACTACCTACTATTGTATAGAATCAAGTTTTCTAACTGAACAGACAGCTGTGCTGCTGGGGAGTTTGTTGCGCCACTTCTTCTCAGCTAAGCACTAGGAAGTGGTGAAGGGTGGGCGTTTTTGGGGGACTGTCTTATGTAATTTTGACGTTTGAAAAGTGCTGATTCTCAGCCTTTTTGAATAAAATAATCGTGCATTAATGTGATATATTTTGATACTCGCAAATAAATCACAATCTAAAGGGGCTACAAGGTACTTCCCGTTGACCTAGAATCATGAAATTTGGCAGGAAGCAAGGTCTCACAGCATATGTAAAGGAAAACGTTCGAAAATTCATAATTTGTAGTTTTATCAGACAAAAAATTGTTTTTTTGCGATTACAAACATACATTTGCAGTTGGAGAATTGACCGTGACGAATATCGATGTATGGGAGAACATGTTTCTCAATTACTAAGTTAAGTTTGATCTTGGGATAAATTCATTCCAATTACGGAACCCTTCACTGTGCGTGGTTCGACAGGCACTTGGCTGGTTTTTTTCTTAAGCACGTCGTAAAACATTTTATGCTATAAAGCCTTTGACTATTATCAGATCAGCCGGTTTGCAGACTTAAATAGAATAACAAGCACAAGCAGTTGTGCTAATATGTAGATAAGTAGTTAAGTACCTGTTCATAGGTAACAAGGTAACCTGTTTTACCTGTCAAGGCTCTAAGGCTAACTGTTGAAAAATCCATAACACTAAAACTGATATATGTTTAGTACAGACTTCATAATTATCTTGGTTACGACGTTGTACTTTCTTGGATAAGTACAGGTTTATGAGAAGAAAATAAAGTAGTCTTAAGTAGGTAGGGACTTAGTTGAGCAATCAATCTGCCTAGCCCTTTCCCGACTATGTTGGTCTGCTTCCAGTCTAACCGAATGCAGCTGGATTATTTGATTATTTAACATGTAGCGACTGCCTATTTAACCTCCACAACCCAGTTACTGGGTAACACGATACTCTTTGGTATTAGTCTGGTTGTCAGAGTTTCGGGTGTCTGGCTACGTAACGACTGTCAAAGATCCACAAATGACAACAGGACCAATGGCGTGCTTTCCGAGGCACGGAGGGGTCTCGGTATGTAAAGATGGTCACCCATCCATGGACTTACTCCGGCAAGCGTGGCTTAATCTGATCGATCAACTTGTGCGGCTGGATAACTTAGCCACGAGCCCCTCAAGCCCTAGTTGAACGCTCCATATAAAACAACAACACATCAACTTTACTACAAGTTACTTGTTCTTCGAATTATTTACTAAACGATCGCATAAATTATAGAGTCATTACCATAGACGTATTATTTACTATGGTCATTACTTCTAATTGACGTTTTTATAATCATCAACTGACATTATGTCTCAATAGGGCAAAAAAGTAATACACTGGTATGTTGTTCATACTTTGTAGTAAGTACTGAATAATACTAACAAAGATGGATGCTGCAAAGGTACAGGAGAAGAAGACTCTAAACATTAAGGCTAAGCGTATGCTGAGATGCAGGTGATGCAGCACAGCACAGTACAGGTTTCGCAGGGTAGGGCAGGCGAGGCAGACATAGGCCGCGAGCGTATGCTGCGATGCAGCAACACAGGCACAAGCAATTCGCGTCCGAGCTAGTAAAAACAATATACGGCTGTCCTGCGTTACCTGCGTCTCGGCAAAAAACAAGTGACGACTTGCACGCGTCGCGCAGAAATCTGTGCCCGCTCTACAACGAGACGCAGAGCAGAACACACACATGTCTGTGGCGTACGTGCCTGCGCCGCGGCGTACGCAGCTGTCAGTACGTTCATGCATTACAAAATCTGCTCTGCCCTGCGCTGCGTGGACCTGTGTCACCTGCGGCTCAGCATACGCTTAGCCTTACCCTCTAGCATTTTATAAACATGACGTGGTTTGACTTGGATGAAACTTGGACAGACCAGGGAATCAGAACACAAAGGGAAGGAGCTCCGAACTCAGCAGTGGTTAAAACAAGGTTGTTAATGATGACAACACTATGTCAACAAAACTGTTTTTGAGAAACATCTAAATTCAGACCGTTCACTATTACTTGTCCCTTGCCGTCATGTTGGCGCCATTGCTTGTCAAGCTTAGTTTCAATACTAATAGTGTTTTTATTGGCGACTGATAGAACAGCTATCTAATCACAAAACACATTTTCGTAAACGAGTAGGTACGACAAATTTGTTTTGTCTTTATTTTGACAGTTTCATCAACATTCATTGCGTTATTGAACAGATTTTTTTTTCAAACCTACGAAGCAATGGATTAGCAATTTGTTTCAAAACGATTCAGATTCCGGTTGATCGTATACTCGTATTACGCAATTAGGGTACCTAGTTCTCTTTCTCATACGTTCGACTTTAACACACACTTTTTTAAACGATCTATATCAACAGTGCGTTCATTATACTCGACGCGAGACGCGTTTCGTAGCACTGAATTTTAAAATCATTGTACTGTTCTGTCAGTCGCCATTTTGAATTATAGTATTGAACTGCAAAATTCAGTACTAACAATATTATCACGCGTCAAGTTAAGGCTTGTGCAGACCAGCGCGACTTGTCGCGCGACGCGACACGAACAATACAATTTCTAAGAAAACTTCACAGTATAACAATAGCCGGTGTCGCGTCGCGCGACAAGTCGCGCTGGTCTGCACAAGCCTTTATAATGAACGCACTGTAGTTATGAAAAAACAATGGATCGTTCTAAAAAAAGCATGCTCTATCGTCAATCGCATGAGAAAGAGATAGAGGTCAAAGTCAAACCCCCGGGATTCAGTAAGGAACGCCAGTAGTGAAAGGGATTGGGATAAACCGGATGACATTGCTTGTGACGGGAGGAAAATCGTGATGAAAATATCCCAAATCCCCACGTCGTGTCTTGGTGCGTTTTGTTGCGAAGAAATACGGGACCACACATTGTCGTCATGAATAAATTGTAAGTACTAGAATTTTAATCAGAATTTAAAACTTAAATATGTAGGTAGGTCTATATATTTTAGGATCGGAATTCGCAGGCGCCCGGCGCCGGCGCCGTTCGTTAAGTATGATGGAAGATATTCCCGTCTGAAGTCTAGACTTGCGTCCAGCATCGCTTGACACTTCATGAAATGAAATGATATTTATTTCTGTAAGTAGGTAGATCTTCTAAGAAACCTACTTTTACACGTAAATTTTTCAATATTTTAAAACTAGTTGGCACCAGCAATTCCTAGCTCCCTAATTCCTGAGAAGAAATGCCCAAACAAACTCAGAGGTCATGGTCTCTTTTGAACCATTTAGTCTTTTGCATGAAATTAGTATGTAAGTATTTTAGTGATTTTTATAACTGCGTCAAACTTTTACAATGTATGTGTTTTATATAAATAACAATTTTTAAAAAAACGAATAGTAAGGCAGAACTGTGGAGACGACACAAGTTGTTTAGACCGTAGGCCTCCCGTCGGGCACTTACAAGTAACCGGGAGGGTGAATTCAATACTACCAATCTACGATTTTGACAGCTCCAAGCGCACAGTTAAAAAAATCGACTTTAAACAACGTCTTTTCGTCCGGTTATGGTGGCGCTGCTTGTCAGGACAAACGTCAATGGAATGTCAAATTCAGATTTTCTGGAGGTCAGGATATAATAGGCGTTTTGCAGTAAAATGCTACCGACAGGACTTAAATAAAGCTGGCATGTTTCGTTCCTAATAATCGTTCGGTTGTAAATGCATGGCTGTAAAATAGGAATGTGTAGGAAGTTCGTAGTATTTCTATTTGTAAACGATGTTATGGTCAACTGCAAACTGCGTCGCACGCTTGTCATAGATATAATTGCTGTGAATGAATGATAAATTGCTCGCACGTTATGGAAAGGCACTAAATAAGGTTTTCATGGAATTTCATAGGGTAGGTATCATTATAATTATGTGTTTAATTCCGCCTTTTCATCTTCATTTGTTACTTGATTCGTCTTGATTCGTGGTCCTATGCGCGACTGTTGAGTGCGAATCGTGGGTTCAGTTCCCAGGTCTGGCAAACTGTAGGGTAACTACGTTCGGGTTGGGTTTAGAAACGTGCCTCCACGCTAGAAAGAATGTGAGGTTATTTTGGGGTTCTAGAGGGTCTCCTAAACCCTCCACAACAATTTTCGTTTGCCTTATTTTTTTAGGTAAGTAAGTTTAAAACTACTTATTTATGGATGCAAGAGCGAGCGAAGTGAGCTCGGAACTTGGGGCACCACGACTCGATTTTTTTAAACTTCAACAAATAATACTTTTTATTTTATTTTTTATTGTCTCCGGCAAAAAAAAAATTGTAGAGTGTTCAGGAGACCCTCTAGAACCCACAAATAACCTCACATTCATTCTAGCGAGGCGGCACGTTTTTAAACTATTACCGCACTAACAGGTAAGATGACCTTTCTTTACAAAATGGAATGTCAGGTATTTAAAACATTTTTTTTTCATTCACCCGTTACTGGCAGGCGCTATGCAAGCCCTTTCAAAGATAAAATTAATGGCATTCATTAGAACCCGAGTGTTTCTCGCACCAATGCAATTATACCGTGATTTATCTACCTCATTTGTGCAATTTGTTAATTAAAATAAATAATTGAGTTAATTACTATGATTTTTTTTTGTAATTTTTTTAGGAATCTTTTAGATTATCAGTTAGATGGGTAGGCTATTTGATGAGCGCACTCTATTATTGAAACTAAGCTTGACAAGCAATGGTGCCAACATGACGGCAAGGGACAAGTTAAGGCTTGTGCAGACCAGCGCGACTTGTTGCGCGACGCGACACCGGTTATTGTTATACTGTGAAGTTTTCTTAGAAATTGTATTGTTCGTGTCGCGTCCCGCGACAAGTCGCGCTGGTCTGCACAAGCCTTTATAGTGGACGGTCAGACAGTCCGACAGAGTCTCTTTTTAACCGACTTCCAAATTTTTTTTTATGAAAGAATTTGCTCTCTAGTTGGTCCCATATCAATTTTATTAACTTTGCTTGGATAGTTTTTGAGTAAGCTTCAATAATACGTATTTTTTTTACTTAGTACGTGTGGATGTTATGATGATAACTTCCTGTCACTGTTATTTACATAGCATTCGATTTTGTGTGGGGTATATACCAAACTAAAAAGGCAAAAAAAAAAAAAATACACTGAAAAATAACTTTAATTTCGGAAGTCGGTGGCAAAAAACGAAAATTCAAAACCAAAGACACCGACTTCCGAAATTTAATTAAGTTATTTTTCCCTACCTACCCTACCTACCCTACCTACCCTACCTACCCTACCTACCCTACCTACCCTACCTACCCTACCTACCCTACCTACCCTACCTACCCTACCTACCCTACCTACCCTACCTACCCTACCTACCCTACCTACCCTACCTACCCTACCTACCCTACCTACCCTACCTACCCTACCTACCCTACCTACCCTACCTACCCTACCTACCCTACCTACCCTACCTACCCTACCTACCCTACCTACCCTACCTACCCTACCTACCCTACCTACCCTACCTACCCTACCTACCCTACCTACCCTACCTACCCTACCTACCCTACCTACCCTACCTACCCTACCTACCCTACCTACCCTACCTACCCTACCTACCCTACCTACCCTACCTACCCTACCTACCCTACCTACCCTACCTACCCTACCTACCCTACCTACCCTACCTACCCTACCTACCCTACCTACCCTACCTACCCTACCTACCGTTTCTCATCGTTTAAACCTTCCCTGGACTACACCAAACATTTCAAAACCAAAATCAGCTAAATCGGCCCAGCCGTTCTCCAGTTTTAGCGAGACAAACGAACAGCAATTGATTTTTATATACGTATATATAGATATCATTGGCTCAATACGTCATTACAGAAATATAAAAAGGCCAGTGTTCTCATTAGAATCACCTATTTGTCACTGGCTAGTTCAGCGTTTCGGACGGTTGGTTGATCAATGTTCCAACGCGAGTCCCGTCCGACAAATGGACCATAGAGATCTCAATCGGATAAGTAATGAGCACCGAAACGATGCATTGGTATCGGATAATCCTATCTTTATGAACTTTCGTTTTTTTTTTATTCCCATTGAAATAAAAATCAACCTAATTGACATGGATAGATAAGTCCAAAGGTAGTTAGGTAATAGTTTCGTACTTCGGAAATTAAACACCAGTATTTTGAATAGGTGGATCGCGGACACTGGCGGTGGAACACTTTTCAAACTTATTACTAAGGTCATAAGGATGAAAAGTGTTTAACCGAAAGTTTAAGCGGTTTTCTGTTACCTACACCCTAATAACGCTAACCTTAATTGCGTAACACGATCAATCACAATCTGATTCAGTTTGACAGTTCAACAACATTCATTGCGTTTTATTTACGTTGTTGAGCAGATACATTTTTCGAACATAAGAAGCAATGGATTGTGTTTGATCGTGTGTTACGCAATAAGGGTGCTGGTCTACAACTCACACAACCTTCAGAATACGATTAGGGCAAAACTCAAACTTAAAACTCAAACTCAAAGCATTTATTTCAAATAAGTAAACCAATTATTCACGGGCATTTTTGAATTGTCAAGGGGTCGGTCAGTCAGAAAGATGAAGCTAAGTAGTTGCCCGTTCCAAAGCGTACTAGGTTCCTATAGAGAAGAACGGGTAAGAAACTCCACGGACACTCTTATAAATCAAAAGCCAGGGAAACTTGGTACAAAACAAAAGGTTAGATACAGGTATGTTCCTACCTAAATACATCCCTAATGTAGACAAGTCGGTATAAATAGGTAATTACCTACCTAACCTGTTATTAAGTGGGGGATTCAAAACCCTGTTTGTTTGTTTTCTCTCCCCGATTCAAATACGGCAACTAGGAATTTAGTCATGTTTACATTGTGTTTATTGAGTTTCAAGTAGGTTAACCAAATAGTATTTGCTCCTCTGTTCAAGCAAGTGTAAATTTTGTTAGAAACCCTTTACCGACAGAGGCGACAGGTTTCGCAAAGTGTTCTGTATGTGAGCATTGCCCGATGACTATCAAAATTATGTTTAAACAGAAAATCTTTGTAGTTTCATCAAGAGATAGTATAGTATGGTCAGCCTTTTGGGCACTTTTCCTGTTGACAGCGATGCGGACGAATTTTTTGATGTCCTATGATTATTCCCCTCCACCCCTTTCTTAATACTTTGTGTTATTATTATTATTTTAAGTCTGTTAGTTTTTAAATTGTTTCTTGTTAATGTAAATATTGAGAAATTAATAAAATATAAAAAACTGTTAGAAATAGTAATTTCTCTTAATAATTACCTACATATGTACTCTTCAAAACCCAAAAAAAGAGTGATGAGACTTATGGTGATTATCCTCTGTACGACCATGGGCTATTGAAAATTGAAATTTGTATGGCAGTGCTGCCATCTGTTTTGATTACAAAGTACTGCATGAGCATAACAAACGTCATTTAGGTATTTTTACGACGCGTAATAAAATGTGATAAAAACACTTTAAATTGAGTTACATAAATTAAGGAATTTATTTAATAAGATTAAATACTTCAAACAATACCATGAAATTGTATGATTTTTTCAGCATGTTTTCGCTATCGACATCTTGCGGTAGAACTGTAACCAAAAGACTTCACACGTGCTTACCTAGCGCCATCTTTTGATGCTGTCTTGTAAGCAATTGTGACACGTAATTTTTTTTGTCTGTGACCGTATCCAAAATACGATTGGTGTTTATTACGCTAGCGCGTACTTTCGACCAATGAAACGTCTCGTTTATTCGATGTTCAACACAAAAAATATCCAATCGTCCATAGAACCAACTTCTGTACAAACTTCGTTTTCGATCTCGTGTTTCTACTGTGCAAGTTCACGATAACAAAGTGCAATTATATGTGTAGTGCATTGTAAAATGACCTAAATTGTGATTAGTGAAACTTATTAGTGGTGAATGATCAAACAAAACAAAAAACATAGCGTGGAAAGCGATATGATACTCTCCTTGGCAGTGTTCTAAGATTGTGTTCGTATCGTGAAGTTTCATAATAGTGTACGATAAAATCCGAGATGTCTGCAAAACCAGCTAATCAGAAAAGAAGGTATGTGTTTATAATTATTTTGGTGTTTTGTATAACATAACCTATGACTGAAGTTCAATGGATAATAGTAATGGGATCGTAATGTATGATTTCTTATTTTTCCTGTTAGCTTGTATGCCAAGTGTCACCATAATCATTGAACTTTCTCTTCAATATTTGGTTATTTGTCGAGATTATTCATACATAGAAGGTAAGTTAACCCTGTAAAGGCAATTAACATGTCCAAAAAGAAATTTTGTGGCGATTAACCACGGCGCAGGTAACGTAACGGGACCCACAGGGCCATTCCATCCTTCGGTTTCTTTTTACTATATTTCCTTGCGTTCAACGTTTCCTGTGATTACTTGAAGGTTAATGATAAAAAAATTACTCTGTTGTAAACAAATTAGGTTGATAACACTGATTAGGATTGTTTCCCCATCCTCATAATTTATCAGTTCCAGGAGAGACCATAACAAAGATTCTGGTTGGCCTGATAAAATTTTGCATGTTACCTGTTGCATGTAAAAGAATTAAAATAAAAGGATTGCACCAAAATTTTGCTCAAGCAACACAGTACAAAGACCAACAAAGGTATTCTTATAATTAATTCTATGCTAAATTGAAGGCAAACAAAACATGTTACACAATACGAGTCTGTTTACTGGATATAACTGGTTATAAACTCCCTGAACTGAAAAGATTTTTGGGAATTTACGATGACATTTTTATTGCATCATCATTTTGTACTGCTGAGATTACAGATTTTCTGTGATAAAGAATTGTTAGTGCGGAGTGCAATCGTATCAGATTTTCAATACCAAAATTATGTATGTGACAAGAAGTTAGGGTTCACGTATCAAATTCCCCTAAATACCTAATGTAAACGTATTTTAAGTAAACATTTTATTTTTATTTTTTTTATTTATTTATGTTAGAGGTCAATAATTTGACTGAAAAAAAAATCGCCTAGTATCTATTGTTGTGCTGAGTAAAGCTTACTTACTCATCATAACTAATATTTATCTTTAAATTAAAATCATTTATTAATAAAATGCCTCATTATTACATAAAAATAATCCACAGGTGTGTCAGTAAGTATTTTGTGGCTTTTTTCCTGTCTCTAGCTACTAGCTAACCCTTAGTGAGTGGCACAGAATTTTGTAATGCTCATTCACAAAATTTTATTATTATTTATAAACAATTTTCTTTTTGTTTGGTTATTGACTAACCTGGAGTCGAGAGTTTTAAAGCCGCCCATGGGCCTGTGACTTGGCTTCAAATGCAGTCGAGAAATATCTCTCAGGCTTGCCGGTTTCCTCACACAATGTTCTCCTTCATTTCCAAGCAAGTGATAATTGTACAATATGAACATGAATCCGAAAAGTCAGAAGTGCATACCTTGGGTTCGAACTCGAAACCTATGACTTGGCAATCAGACGGTCAAAGTAGTACTAGGCTGTGCTAGCCTAGTACTGTGACCATCCGATGGTTTCAATTATTATTATTTTTAATAAATGATTTTCAATTCGTTTTATTTACCAATTGAGGTAAAAGGTATAGCTTTTACAATTTTTAACACAACTAACTATTAACACTAGGTACTAAATTAAAAGACTAACTAACTGTCTAAATAAATACAAAAACAAAAGGACATTTAGCTGTTGAATTATTCACCCGCATCGCTGTCATCCAGAAAGTGTCCAGAAGACTGGCAGCATTGCCACATTGAATGTCAACGTTGATTCTTTGGCCAAATTTTCAATAAAAAAAATTGGTTGCCTGTAAAGTCGGTATACGGGCGAAAGTTTTACGTGACAACGACTTTGAGTGGTAAAATAATTTTAATGTGAATATTCATTCGTATAGTAGGAAGAAGGATGAAATAATTCTGTCTCTCTCGCTCTTAGGCGGGCTAACTGTGCTCGAGTGGAAGGGACGCGTGCCTTTCACTTTTTATGTCTGTCTCTCTCGCTCTTAGGCGGGCTAACCATGCCCGAGTGGAAGGGACGCGTGCCTCTCACTCGCTCTCATTGTGAGCGCATAACGTGAGCGGAGCGTAACGCAGTTTCTTGAAGTGTCACCCGGCAAACCAATTTATAAGACGTTGTCACGTCAAAAAATGAGTAAGAAAATGATGAGGCATAATGTGTACTCTTTATTATGAACACCATACAAATGAAGTACAGATATAACATAGAATAATATGACGCCTTGTTTTCCCAAAGGGTTAGGCAGAGGTGTACCCATAGTAGGTACTATCAAAGAATTTCATATCTATTCACTGTAAGGACTAGTTCTGCTTGCATCCCTCGGCCACTATAGAAATCTTATCAACCATTGCATTGCAGCTTCCGATTTTTTATAAGTACTTAAGTATAAAAATATTAAAACTAAGAACTTTCTCGTCTTTGTTTCTTTTGTTGTATTCCTAGTGGTTGAAAAAGGGTCAGACATCTGTGATCATTGTGTGAAACAGGTGTGGTGGTCATTGAGTTCACAGGATTTTGTTTACAAACTGAGTAGATATGAAATTCTATGATAGTACACCCACATTTTGCCAGTTATGTTTAAGTCCCATGTAATAGCAGGCGAGCCTATTGCCATCAACCGGGCACAAATCCCGACTCCGGGCTGCTACTGAAAAATTCCTAATGGAAAAACCCAATAACACTGCTCCACCTGGGAATCGAGCCTAGGACCTCATGCTCAGCATTAGCGCTTGCGACTATTAGAACAACGAGGCAGCCAGACAGACAGTAAGTACAGATATTAATGTAGAAATTTTACATAAGGTGACACAATGGGCGGTCTTATTGCAAAACCAACCTTTGGATGGATTTAAATGGAGTAGTATAGACAATCCGGGATTCTATTCTAGTTTTATATCTGTAATTATAATAAATAATATTCTATTCTGTTCACTTCTATTCAGGTGACTTTGTAACACCCTGTCTTGAATTTTTAAACAGATATTTACTTAAGTCACAGATAAATACAGGTCGTTCACTCCGCATTTTAGATATAAAGTTACATGCGGCGGGCTCATCTTGTTGGGCCAATAGCCAATACAGTGACTGTAACGTAGTCAGTAGATCTAAGATTTACGCGCTAGAAAGAGAGGCCACTTTTATGTAAATATAACTGTAGGTAATTAGCGCTGTGCGACCCGAATTGCACTTTATTGTGTCGTAACAAGATTCGCTTTTTATTTAAATGATTTGGCGGAGTGAACCTTCTGTATTCATCTGTGCTTAAGTATTAATGCCAAAACGACTTAAGTATTAATGCCAAAACGACTTAAGTAATTCTTTGTGTGTGGTACCTAACATAGTACCAATAACAACAATGTCCTAGTAGGTATGTGGGAATTGAATTGCAAATGACTCTACGAATAATAAGCTATCTCTGCATTGGTAAAACTTAGCTGAGTATTATATTTTACATTTAGCCTTTTCCTTAAGTAAATTAATTTTAAAGTTAAATGTTAATAATGTACTTATCCAAAGTATGTGTATAACGTCATCATCAGAAATAACCTCAGGAATTTTAGAAATGTTAGTGAGAAAAAAAAATATTGGGTCACTCACAGGAAATAACACTAACAATAACACACACGCACAACACTTCCACATTACACTAGTAACACTGGCTTCCGCCAGCGGCTTCACCTGCGTAATATCTATATTAATTATATTAATACCCGGTGATAATATAGCATTCTACAGGTGAGCTAATTTTTTAAATCGGTCCAGTCGTTTTTAAGTTTATTCATTATAAATAAAAGTACAAATCTTTTCTCTTATAATAGTGTAGACATTCATTAATTAGGCTTTGAAGTTTTGTGTAAGTAATAGCTTAAGGTGACCTAACTCTGAGGTAGACCTTTGCTTAGTCATCAGTTGGAACAGTATAAATACTTCATCATCATCGTCTTCATTATCATTGGCAGCCTTGTTCCACCAACTGCTGAGTATGGGCCTCCTCCCTTTTGTGCCATGCTTGGTCTGGCATGTATGGTCTGTGCAAGTCTCACCCACGTCTTCCCCTCAATCTACTGTAGGTCGTCCACCTAGCTGGCTATTGGTCTGCCAACGCTCTTTCGCCTCGCGGCGTAGCGCGACGCATCACGACGCAGCGCTGCTTCGCCGGAAAGGGCTGCGTGCGCCTCGCGAAGCCGCGTGACGCAGCGCGAGGCCTCGAGGCGCAGCCTGAAGATGTTGTGGCGACTTGTCTCTACTATTAGCTTGCGGGGCGGGAGCCCGCGGCGAACGTAGACACGTTCCGCTACGCTGCGCGGCGTCTCGCTGCGCCGCGCTGTCTCGTTGCGCAGCGAGGCGTCAGCGACAGCGACTTCACGAAGCGCCTCGCGACGTTGCGATGCGTCTCGGGGCGCCGCGCTGCGCAACACGAAACCACTGACCTCTTCAAGCATCGTCACGTCGCGTCTCGTTGTGAACTGACTCTAACGGAATGGTTGCCGAGAAACGGTAGCAGGAGCATTGGCAGACCAAACGATATTTATAAAAAAAAAAAAAACATGCCTCCTATTCAGGGTGTTTTTTTTTTTACAATAAACACTACTTACAGCATCTATACAATATATCTAATGGTTAATTAGAGATACTGAAGATTTTGATATAAAAAATTCAACAACTTTTTCAAGAAACCCGAAAATTTGGATTTGTATTACGGTACTTAATTCACTTCTTAGTTACACATTCATGTTGATGTTCGCCATCAGCATCCATTCCACTATAGTGTGGATTACTAATCTAGGACGACTACACATCTTTTGTTCCTTGCTAGATGACTAATAGAAAAGGTCAGCGACATTGTGAAATTATTTTTTAAGCAAATTGTTATGGCTTCCCGGAAATATCAATTTCAGCACTAAAGGTTTTTTTTTCTAATAACTACTTACTTATTTAAACAAAGCTGTACAAATATTCAAAAATGCTGTACAGTTCTCTATTCAGTTTCCTCATGTTTTACTTATTTACCAAGAAATAAATCAAGACTTCTCAGTTTATATAATTTACGATCATTGTTTATTCAATATAATTGCACTTTGATAACTTTAACATAATATCCATTTATTTTTTATTCAAAACTGACTTTCTATTAATAGAATAGATGATAACACAAAAAAAAAACGCAAATTACGTAAGTACTTACTTCTATTTTTTTGTATTACGATCTGCGTAATTAACAGCTTTTAAGATCATGCAGACAGACCCGACGTGACGGCGCGAAATCTTCACGGAAGAACAATTACCGGTGTCGCGCCGCGCCGTCAAGTCTGTACGAGGCTTTATTTGTACTTAAATTCCTTTTTCATTCAGAAGCTTTAATATTAATTATTCTAGTAACAGATTAAAAAGGCCCAATCGAGGACTAAAGTAATTGATTCCTTCTAGGTCTCTAATCCTGTTAAACAAATGGTTCCGTGGGGTCAAGAACCTTCAGAAATTGTCGGGCCCTTCAGTACCAATTTCAATCGGAATAATTCGTATTTCTAACTGATAGGTAAATTGTTAATCCGAAAGTTTGGATGTTTGCTAACAATCACGCCGAAACGGGTAAACAGGTGGGACAGATAAATAAGAACAGGTAATTAGTAATTTGCTCTGGAAGAATACAGGCTTCATCCCAGGAATCCATTAAAATGTACGTTATTTAACTTGAATGAGAACGTCACATCAGAAGTCACGCAGTCAGCTATCTTTGCTGGCTGGCAAATAGAAATGGCGGTGAGAAAATATGGAAAAACTGCGAGGAAAATAGTAAAAACAACAATTTTATTTTCCCATACAAACTGTTCCTAGCTGTGTCTTATATCCTAAATAGCAAAAAGTTCTCGGCTTGCATGAATTCACGATACTATCTATTTCAATAGGTAGGTAGGGTAGCTATATTTAAGTAGGTAGATGGGTATGTATGTAGGTAGGTACTCTAAGTAGGTAGGTAGGTAGGATAGTTAGGTAGCTGCGCCGTAGATAGTACTTAGTGTTACCAATGCGAAGCCGGGCCGGGTAAAGCTAGTCTATGTATAAAAAAATCTATTGCCGTGCGTTAATCTCGCAAAAACTCGAAAATGGCTCGACCGATTTGAATACTTTTTTTTTGTTTTGTTTTCCTCAATACTGGGGTGGTTTAGGAAAACTCCAAGGAACAGCCGAAAAATCGAAATGTCTCATATGGTACGTAGTTCGCCGGGTTATCTTGTATTCTATAAAGTTCAAGTTATGCCAATAATAGAAAAGCAGAAAAAATAAGATATAAGGTAATAACATTTGACTCCATCGTAACAGCGCAAACGAAGTCACGCACAGTCAGAGGCTTAGTAGGTAATATGTAATTTATCGTTATCAGCCTAATCTCAGTCGAAGATAAGCACCACAGATTTACCTATTAGCTCTGCGAAACTAACATCCTCTCCCCCTCAGGTCATCGCAAACGACCGTGGGGCGATCATTCGCAATTACCAATTCTGCAAGTTTGCAAATTGGATTTTAATAGAAAGATGGAAGCTGTTGCACATTCTAACTGCAATTTGCAATGACTACATGCTTAGAAGTAGTAATAATAATAACACATGGAATCATAATGAGGTGCTAATCAATGCGTATCAACTTATACTAAACTAGATTACTTGACACTACTCAGTGATGAACCGGTAAACTTGAACAAAATACACCACGTCACCATGCTTGACAAGCAGGCGGCGATCTCTCGTGCGTCAGTGATGAATTGACCATAATGCCCTTTAATTCAACTCCCCAGACCCCGAAAATTCTTTACCAGGATCCTAAAAGACACGCGCACTCTTTGGTAAGGCGATGTTCACTGCAAAGGCGACGAGCACTGAGCTATGAGCTCTCCCCACAGCTAACATGATGGTGTAGGATTAGATATATGTCTTACTTAGTCTCCATCTACTCAAAGCGTCTTTGTCCCAGTATTGCCTTGCGGCATTACTACCCTCCGACGTAAAGCCCGTGTTAATTTCGGTCGCGCTAAACGTGCTTTTAGTTTTTTTTTGTGGCAGGAGTGAGTAAAAATTTTGCTCACTCCTGCCACCCCTTCCTTGAGATTTTTGAAGGTTTTTCCCTCTCGAAAACCATTAATATCAGTGTTCCG
Source organism: Agrochola lota (assembly GCA_947364205.1). Lineage (NCBI taxonomy): Eukaryota > Metazoa > Arthropoda > Insecta > Lepidoptera > Noctuidae > Agrochola > Agrochola lota. The sequence continues at coordinate 7,475,092 of OX376235.1, read as the reverse complement.
GCTTATCAAAGCTTTTAACTTGTCCTAAAGGCACTAAGTAACACGTACGTACTAACTACCTACTTCCGGCTTCCGACGGAGTAAGGATATTGATAATGTAAACAGTTTGCATAATCAACAAAGCTTAAACACAACTCAAGTTATTGAACGAGACAATACTTATGATACGTGACGTCATGTAGAGATCATTAACCATGACAGATAGTATTCTTTCAAAGGGATAAGCAGATATATTTATATAGTTCGTCATGAACAGAATAAAAAGATTTAAATAGCTAGAAATAAAATTTAATAAGAACCATAGATAGTACTGGAGGCACTGCAGTTCGACCGAAGAATAGACAAAATGACAGATTGATAATCACAATCTGTAATTTTGTCTATTCTTCCGTCGACAAAACACGTTTCTATGGTGGTCATGCCAGGCATGCAGGTGACGTTAAAACCTACCGGTAACGATTTTGAACTCTATAAGTATTTGGTGTAGTAAGGAGAAAACACTTTAAATGCACTTAATTCTATAGTGAAATCCATAGTATTTTCCATTCATCCTACGACATGGAGAATCGAGCGACAATAAACAGTGTCAAATGGTTATTATATACTCTGCTGACTGATATGTGATGTTTTATTACACCTACAAATTCATCTTGAAGGCTCTACGTGAGATAGGGTTGGATGTTAATTAATCATAGTAAAATCATACTTAACTTTGCCATATAAATTAAAATGATTTTAAATATCTCATTTTCCTTTATACAGAATATAGCACTTCTATACTTAAATTCTTTAAATAATTTGAGAAGCTGACAGTGTATTTCATTGACCGAAGACTGTCCAATTTCATCGTTCAACAGGGTTTTAGAAAACATGCTAGCTTTCTGTTCCTTTAATTTAGTCAATTTGCAGGAAGAGAGATAAAATATCTTTTCGCCGAATTACTCGATTTCTAGGCCATCGATGTCATACAGGTTTATCTTTTAAGATGATTTTATTGTAGTTTCCAGAAAAATATAAAAAATGCATGCAGATTTTAATAACGAGGTAAATCAGTAGTCTCTTTTTATTTATTTTGCAAATGGGCGTGTGCTTTGTCAAAACATCAAGTAGTTGGATAATCGATATGCGAGGTCAATAATATTTGAACTCACCGTAACAAAGAATTAGAGGAAATGTTTAACACGTCATTACGTTATGGAAGCGGTAAATCCCTTGCATAAGGCAATCCCAAACTCCTCATATATTATATCAATGCTTCTTATTTTGCGGTTTTGCAAGGAACTTTAAATGAATGCATAAAAGCATTTCAATCGATACTCGAATTTTTCTTAGAATATTACGATTGGGTTGTGGAGGTAAGATAGGTAGTCGTTTCATGTAAAATACTGGTGGTCAGCTGCATTCGGTTAGACTAGAAGCCGACCTCAACATAGTTGGGAAAAGTTTAGGGAGATTGACTACGCATGGAATAATAAACTAGAGGAGATATGAAGACCTTCAATAGGCAGTATAACGAAGTATCGAAGCGTGATGAATCGGATATTACATGCAAAATGTCAAAGTTTAAAAAAGCTTTAAAAGCCATAAATATCCAAGCCTTAATTCATTAATTTTGTCTGTTGTCTTTTAAGGTTATTATTTTATTTTTATTTTTAATGTTTTTATTATTAATTTGTTTTATGTTTCATTTTATTTCCATTTCTGATATTATATTGTATGTTGTGATTTATTCATTATTATATTTTGGTTTGTCAAACTTAATGTTGTACCTAGATTATAAGAGTATGATGTGGTCTCCTATAATTGGAAGCGCACACTGTATTTGTCTCTATTCCTAGATTGTAAACTTGCATGGAAATGTGTAGCTTCTGTTGGAGATTAAATAAATAAATAAATATGCTATTATACATGTAGGTAGATATATGCAGACCGTGCAAGTTCGAACTAGGGATGAGTAGAATGAAACCGATTTTTATTCCTGGGAACAGGTAATTTTATGATTATATTAAGATTAGTTTGAAGGCGGACAAACAAAGTGTGAAGTTCCTTTATTGGAAAAGGATCCTACCTTTCCAATAGAGGAACCTCCAGTCAGATGTGTGTTTCGTCTTTTGGGCTGTTGATATTGTTTATGTCAGTCAAAAACTTCTATTGGACCATTAAACTCTATCCCTAACTTACTATGATCAATGATCGGCCCAAAATTTCTAAAGTAAAGATCAGGAATTTAAAAAGAAACGTAGGAAGTTGTTGCTATTAATCCTGGGATACATAAAACGTAATTATATCGTCCAAGTAGGCCACAGAACAGTAAACACTATTTACGACCATTTCTATTATACAATGCATTCTCCAGCCAACGACATAAAATGATAAAGCAGGTCAATACGCAAAAATAGTTTTTCTTATATTTTCCTCGTGATGTTTCTCCAGAAGCACTTGCTAGTATTATTTTTGTCGTGATTAAGAGTTGCCATAATATTTTCTACAGTTTTTCCTGCGACTACTTTTGCTACTTCCACCCAATTTTTTTCTGCCCCTACTCTTTATTGAACCTCATACCATTTCTACAGGTGTGAATATAATATTTTATCAAGTGAATTTCCATATTTTTACTATCTTCAGTGGTTTGGACTGCGCTTTGTCAGTCACTGTATTGTTTAAAAATAATAAAAGAAAACGAACGGGAAACTAATCGAATTTATCACAATGATCTATTTTATTTGGTTACCGTGCTGCGCAAGCGCTCGCGTCCATGAACTCTGTTACGACGCTACTTGTTTTTCTTGCTGCTTTGTGAAGTCCAATGCCATATTGGGAACTGATAATTTGACAAAAATTAACGTTATGCTTAACATTTATTTATATAAGAATGTTGAATTTGATTCTTAGTAGAATGAGTTATGGCATCTTATACTCAAGTTGTAAGAAAAAGAAGAGTATTGGGACGCAATATTAGATAAGGATTAACTAAAACTTTGCACAACAATGGTTTTCACCTTCAGGATTAACTAAAACTTTGCACAACAATGATTTCGGACCTAATTGAAGCAGCTGCCTTTACCCAGCTAGGACACGAACTCGCAATTTTTTTTTAACTTTTACGGAAAATTTCAAGTCCTTACACGTGAACACAAATCGTTTAATATATTAAAACAATTTGAAAAAACCACGACAGACATTTATTTCAAAGGTTGTAGTAGCAAATTATCCCACTGACGTACTACCTACTGGCCTATAACACTCATTTAGTCTAATAATATGTTATTGCACACGAACGCAATTGTGGAGGTATCACATGCGTTCTTTTATTATTATAAAGTACTCTGTACTGTAATGACTTAGGTTACGAAGATTGCAACGTGCCCCATATGCTATAATTATAGCCTTATTAACATAATATTAAGGACTATCGTATGGAGGAGCTAGTGGCTAATTACTTTGGCAGATTGTTTTTTTTATCGTATCCATTTTTGTCATTTATGTGGTTCCCGAAAAGTAAAATGATAACACCTTTCTTTATGTGAAGGTGGCTGTCGTTAAAACGCGCAATTCGATTTTCCAAAGAGATGTATGTGCTGAAATCCGTGAAAATATTCCTCCTTTGCGCCAATATAGAAATACGATTTATCACAACAGAAGGTGTCTGCTAGGACCGATGCCTGCCGGGTTCGCGGGAAAGTCCGAAAGGGATACCGTGGCCCCTGGCAACGTACATACTACTGAAGGAACACGGGTGGGTTTTAGTCAGTAAGAGTCTGACACACCCTCCCGCTCCGGCCAGAGCGGGAGAAGTTATTTGATAATTTCCCACCCAGAAAAAAGAAAAAAAAGGGGAAGGCTCAAAAGGCAGGTGACTCGAGGGAGGTCTAGGAAACGTTGGCTTGATGGCTTTGAGACGTTAATGGGAGATTGGCCATAAGCACAAAGGTAAGAGTGAATAAAAGGCTATGAGGCACCTGGGCACCTTTGCTCTGAAGTGGGACACACTGGTTTAAAACCAGAAAAGCACTGCCCACAAAAGTGAAAACTTAAAACAAACTGGTATTAGCGCCATCTAGCTTCTATAGTACATCACTACGGCCCGAGCATGTCGGTCACGCGAATCCAAGTTTATCCCCTACGAAAAATAACGCAAGGCGCCTAAAGATGTTTTTACTTTTAAAAAAATATTCAAGACTTCAAGAGCCCGTTGCCACTTGTGGTGATGATGGCAAAAACCCCTTTCGACTGGCTCTTTGAATTTTTGAAATATAAATACGCACCTAACCACCACCAACCACATAAAAAGGTGAGACCTTTTTATTTTTCATTTTATATACATACTCACAAATGTTGGCAAGATATGATGATGAAAAGGTTAGCAATTAATGAGTCAAGTAAAACGACTTCCGGCTTAATCTTTTTGTTACAAGAATCAGTTCCTTTATCTCAAACATGGCAATTGATAAGGAAATCACTTGGTTATCATCCAAAACAACTTGGGAGTTATTAGGGTACGTGAAATCACTGATAAACTTATCTGTTCTTATCAGATTTGCCGATCTTCTAAAAGGTCAAAATAATAATGAATATTTTGTCTCTTCGTAAGCACTGATTGTTAACACTGACATCATTGTTAGTCCAAACTACTCCAAACCCTACGATATTATCTGAAGATGTGAAGACAGAATAAAATTTGAAGATCTACTAACTTTATAGCATGAAGTTTTTACGAGTATTTCATGAATAACAACAGAGACTCCATTAGCCCAGCTTAGTTAAAAAGTTATTTGTCACTTTTATATCATACGGAGTGACGTCAGTGATAAGGCTGATAAGAGTCTATCTAATGGAGTTTATATCAAAAAAAAGTATGACACAATTGTGTAATAATAACTGATGCTTTATAACGTTATCTATACCTTGACAGTAATAACCAGCTACTTAGACGACAACCATTATTTTCTGTGTTTAATTTAACAGTGTGTTGCGGGTAAGTAGACTTTAATCAGACTCGGCAAACAAACAGCAGTATCTGTGAAAGATAAAAGGTGTATGTGGATTTTCCAAACATTTAAGTTAATAAGTTTCAAATTTAAGTTTTTTGAAGCATAAAGGCGTTTAGCAGCGATCAATTACTTAAAGGTCTAAAACACAATTCTGTATCAACAAAATCAAACATCACATACACACATCAAGCTATAAATTTCCAGTTTATGCTGATGTGTATTGTATAGGATTTCTGTACAATGCGAGGTCACCTTATACTGGAAATATATAGCTTGATGTGTAGCCGTGTGTACCTATTATTGTTGAAAACTGGATTTAGCTAAAAACTTAAATAATGCAAACTGTAAGACCTAAAAGCGCACCAGTTCGTATTCGTGAATTCTAATAATACGCTGTTTACTACTGTACTAATTTTGGATTTGTTGAAGTAGGACTTATCGCCAAGATTAATATTTTGCCTAGCGTTACGTTTTTTCGCCATATCTGCAAATGGCTGCTTTGATAAAAACGATTTGACAATTATTTCTCAGAACATAAGAAGCATTTTCTGCAACTTTGATGATTTCTCTCTTTTATTGTCAACGTTTAAATTTGAAACTGACATCATAATTCTAACCGAATGTAGGTTACACCCAAATAAACCTATCCCGCAGCTTTGTAACTATCTTTCTTTTTCTACCACTCGACAGTTAAATCAAAATGACGGCGTAGTTGTTTACGTAAAAAAATCACTGAAACCCAAAGTGAAAGAAATAAGTCTGGCTCAGGCATCGTGTCTTCAGCTGGAAATACTTAATCATATTCTTCTTTGCATGTACCGATCCCCATCAAACACAAACACAGACTATTTCATAGATTCTCTCAGTACACACCTCAATAATTTAAACTCTCGTCAAACTATTATTATAGCGGGGGATATTAACATCAATCTCAAAGCGAAAGATACTGAGCCGCCGCATGAATATAGAAATAGGGTAAACTATCTAAATATGTTATCACTATACGGGATACTACCTGGACATACTCTACCAACACGCGAATCGAACTGTTTAGACCACTTTATGATAAAAATAGACAAAAAGAAGGTATCAGCATCTATTGCTGTACTACACACTTCCATCACCGACCACTTCACTACTTTTCTATCATTATCTAAGGTAAAAACCAAAAAAACTGCAAATAAAAGTACCTCATCCATTGATTTCGAACAGGCCCTTAAATATCTTAGAGAACATAAACTTGCAGAGCTGCTGTTTTGTAACGATCCGGATCAATTAACTGACTTACTCTTACACAAATTAACTGAATCTATTGATCACAACACTGTTACCAAAATAATTCCCAATAGCAAGCGTATCGTTAAGCCTTGGATAACTACTGGTTTATTAAGATGCATTAGGAACCGCAACAAACTGCAAAAAAAAACCCGTAATGATCCATTTAATGACATCTTAAAAATAACCTACCGTCGATATCGCAACTATTGTAATAACCTAGTTAAAAAATTAAAAAGAAAATTTGAAAGAGATCTACTTGCTAATTCCGTCACAAACAATAAATTGTTATGGAAAAATATTAAAACTTTAACTTACACAAATAATTCAAAAAGTCAAAACTCAGAACTACTACACATGAGACCAAATTCAACGGAATCGGTAAATTTCATTAACGATTATTTTGCAAATATTGGTAAAGACCTAGCCCAAAAAATTCAACCTCCAGCACATAGTTTGAACTCATTTGGATCGGATGTACGTATATTATTGTCACGGATGAACTCGTTTGTTCTTTTGGATACTGATACCGAGGAAGTGAGTAGGATCTTGATGAGCTTAAAATCAGACAGCGCGCCTGGCTGGGACAATGTATCCACTAGATTTTTGAAACACATTAGGCAGGAAATCGTTCCAATCATAGCCCATTTGGTTAATCTTTGTTTTACAAAGGGTGTCTTCCCTGCGCCTCTTAAGCAATCTATCATCATTCCTGTTCACAAGGGTGGGGATAGAGACGATGTCAGCAATTACAGGCCCATATCCATCTTACCAGCTATATCCAAAGTTGTAGAAAAACTAATAAATAACAGGCTCTTGAAATTCCTACACAAATATAAAACTTTAAGTGGCTCGCAATTTGGATTCAGGCGGGGAGTATCAACCGAGGATGCAGTTACTGCACTCAGCTCTCTAGTGGCTGATAATCTGGATAGGGGTAGCAAATGTTTGACCGTCTTTCTGGACTTAAAAAAGGCGTTTGACACCGTTTCTGTTCCCATCCTCATTAACAAATTAGAAGCGACAGGTGTTAGAGGAATTCCGCTCAAACTGTTTATGGATTACCTCTCAAACAGGAGACAGAGGGTTAGGGTGGGAACTCACATTAGTTACGATGCAAATGTCACATTCGGAGTCCCTCAGGGAAGTGTGCTAGGGCCTACGTTGTTCCTGCTTTAACGACCTCTGCAACCTTAAAATAAAAAATGCTAGAGTGTTTTCTTATGCCGACGACACTGCTGTAGTTTTTTCTGGGAATTCCTGGCACGATGTTGCCAGAAGTGCTGAAGCTGGTATGACACAAATAGCTGAATGGCTTAAAAATAACCTGCTCACACTTAACACAGCCAAAACTAATTACATATGTTTTAGTATATCACACAGAACACAACCAAATACAGATTTTAACATAAAGGTACATACGTGTGATGATGCAAATAACTGTCAATGTCCAATACTAGTCAAAGTATCACAAACTAAGTATCTTGGTGTTATTGTTGATCAAAGACTATCCTGGTACCCTCATCTTGAACAGGTCACTAGCAGAATCAGAAAACTGAGCTGGATATTCAAGACACTGAGGTATATCGTACCAAAAAAAGTACCAACCAATAAAAATACCCCCAAAAACCTTCTCAATGAAATATATATAGCGTTAGTACAGTCTGTCTTAGTGTATTGCATCCCCATTTGGGGGGGTGCGGCTAAGACTAAATTTATAGACCTTGAGCGAGGACAACGGGCTCTAATAAAACTAATGTACTTCAAAAGTCTTAGATATCCCACACAGAGTCTTTACCATATTAGCGATTTACTCTCGGTGCGAAAACTATATATAGTTAAAACTGTGCTGAAGAAACACAAATCTCTTCCTTTTGACCCAAGCATAACCTTGAAAAGAAGAAAATACATAATAGCGGAAGTTCCTAAAACTAAAACCAAGTTCGCCCGGATACAATACAACAGACGCTCAGCTCAGCTGTATAATAGACTAAACAAAGAGATTTATGTATATAATAAGAACACAAATGAAGTTAAAAAAAAAATATCTACTTGGATAAAACCGCTGACCTATGATGACACGGAGGCGCTGCTGGAATAAAAAGTAACCCCACACCTAATGCCCGCACCCCTTTGAACCTCACGCGTACATACTAATGCATTCACATTCACACACCTTCACATTCACACACCTTCACACTCACATTCACGCACGCTCACTGTCACTCACACACTTGCATGCCTGCATACGGGCTGCGTCTTTAATTTTTAGTTTTAATTCTCTTTTCTTTATAATGTTATTTCACTTAGCATCGTAACTTGTATAGATTCAAAAATAAAACAAGTAAATTGTACGTATTTATGGTATTGGAAGAGCGGATTCTCCTAACACAGGCTTATTTGCTTAAAAGGAGACTCCAATCACTAGCTGTTAAGGTATTTACTTGTAAAAATAATAAACCATTTTTCATTTTTTCATTTTTTTCATAAAACCATCATAACTTGGAAAACCACAGGTATCATCAACATCATTCTTGGCAAGCGGGTTTGAGATTAGCAAAATTAAAACCACTTGCCAAGATTCCAGATTCCTTTGTTCTAGCTAGCTTATAAGAGGATGCTATCTTAAAATATGATCAACTTGGATTTGAAGATTCTCATTGAGAATTTCTTTCTTTTTTCTGTTTTTTTCAACCTGTACTGTCCCACTGCTGGGTAAAGATCTCCCCCACAACTTTCCACTCTTCCCTGTGTTGCCTTCTCCGGCCAATATCCCTCTAAGTCATCATCATCACGCCAGCGTTTCCTCGGTCTCCGTGCGCGACGATGCCCACCTTCTGGTTGCCACTGCGTGATGACTGGCCCATCTGTTCCTATGCATCCTACGTCCATGGCCAGCCCAATCCCACTTCAGCCTAGCAGACTTTGCTACTCAAATTTTCTCCTCCAATGTCCCATTGTCTGTTGTAACGGGTGGAAATAGTGTGGCGAGTTTTGCCGAAAAATCACGAGATCATTGCCCGTTCTTTCAGTTGCACGACAAATGCATCGGTTTTGTGACAGTGTTGATAATTCATCTGCATCGATAAATCATAGCAACATTAGATTCTTCGTATAAATGTGACTGTACAAAATTGTTTATCCGTCTTACCACGCCTTAGCTTGCGCCTCGCTACAATACGAATGAAATAAGAATGCACCGATTGGTTTGACGTAAAAGATATTCGGCTATCAGCGACTGAAGCGCTCGAAAAATTCTATTCGCTATCGGATTTGTTATTTTGATACTCTAAATCTAATTGTTATTACCAATTGATTCTACTTGTTTTTAACGTTTATCATTATGAAAGAGCCGTGACAGGAATTTGATAGAAACCTACGATTGATTCTAGTCTGTTAAAATTCTAGACACGGTAAGCCGTAAGATCTTGGCATATTTAAATTCTATCTGCCTTAATGTCAACTTTTTTCCTTGTACTATATTTTATCTCCCTAGCTTTAATTTAGTCAGTTAAACATCAAAGCCACTTGAGTCATAAAGAGTAATTGCTTCTTCAGTAAACATTAAATTACCATACCTGTTAAAATAAGCTACTACTAACTGTGGTTTACATAGAGATCTCAAACTTGTAATAATAGTTAACAGAAGACATGCTTTTGTTAGTATACGCTTAATTCTGTATTGTTAACAGTTAATGCTGACCGCTATCTAGATATACATATTATTAAATACATATAATAATGTGAGTACACACAGATAAACATGTTTAAATTAAACCTTTGTTTCGAATGAGGCGCCCGGCGGCCCACAAACGCGTTGGGTTGAATATCTATAAGTTTAGACGGCTGACACAATAATCCAAAGGCAACACATTTATGATACGCGGCCTTTCTGGTGAACTTTCAAGAAAGTCAAGAAAATTCAAAGAAATACAAATTGGGAACTCGTGTTGCAACAAGTCAAGGTTAAACTTTCCACTTTTTTCTTTCCAATTGTGGTTTTGCGAATCGATGTTGATGATAAAGCAAAACAAGCAGCATTGCATGCGAATAATGGGCGTTGTAGTGTAGCCAATTGCGAACAGTGTGCAGACGGTATAGATTCTATAGATGTAGCGCTTTACTCAGAATACTCAGATGCAACCAGAACAATTTAACAAAGCTATTATGTTTTCAATCCTCATGTCGCAGCTGAACTCTCCAATTTGCGTGGGATGCGTTAGATGCAGCGACTACACGCATAACCTACATTGCTCACGATCTCCTTCCTCCAGTAGCTACATATAGGACAGTAGTTAGTGTCATATTAATTATTGAACAGACAGCTTGGTTGGGAGAGACTGTCCAGATCGGTCGGAGAAAGTCAATTTTACAGAGATTAAGCAATACATTAAAAAGAAACACATATTTTGAGTATATTATTTAATTTGGACCTTGAAGTTTCATAACAGAATGTCTGACCATGTTGAACAATTACGATGCACTCAGCAACTTGCACATTTAGGTCAGCTTCTGTTGATTCCACGTGCGACATATTTAAATTCGTTTTAAATTATTGCTTTTGGCTTCTGCGTGATTTTTGTTCTTCAAATTGAGGACTGCATCATTCTCAGTGTTGACATTTTCTGCCTTTTGCTCTTTAAATCAAGGAGTGTATGATTCTTTGTAAAATAAGCCTACCAATTAGGAGATAATTGTCCATGTAAGTTTATTCAGTCTTCTGTGATACAGAATGCTTATTTATGTTGTTATTTGAACGGAATGCAGTGTCTCGTCTCATTAACCAAAGGATCACATCCTGTCGGTGTCGACTTTGCGACTGGTTTTTATACCGCTCGTCAGCAATGCTTTATTAACTGTCATAAATACCCAACTTAATAAGCAACTGGAGACTAATTGCACTGTGTCATGCTTAATTAACAATATTTATCTAATATTTATAATTGAATTTGCTGTTTATTGGACAATTTTATCTATTTTTGATACGAATGATTGGGTATCGTGATTGGGCAGCGTTTGGGAAGCTTCGTCGAATCTTCTCGTATTCCACAGAGCCTAAAGAAGAAGGCTTTCAATCAGTGCGTCCTGCCTCTGTGTATGACGTACGGAGTCGAAACATGGACACTCACCGTGAGTGGTCGGTTGGTCCATATATTCAAGGTCGCTCAGCGAGCTATAGAGCGGGCTATGCTTGGAGTCTCTCTGAGGGATCGAATGCGGAACGAGGTGATCCGGCAGAGAACCAAAGTTATCGACATAGCTCACAAAATAAACAAGCTGAAGTGGCAGTGGGCCGGCCATATTAGCCGTAGAACCGATGGCCCTTGGGGTAGACGTGTTCTTGAGTGGAGACCGGGAATCGACAAACGTAATGAAGGACGCTCAGGCTACGTGGAGCGACGATGTTCGCAGGGTGGCAGGTAGCGACTCGATGAGAGTTGCCGAGAATCGAGCTGAATGGCGTGCAATTGGAGAGGCCTATGTCCAGCAGTGGACTGCTATAGGCTGATGATGATGATTGGGTATCGATGTTAAATTGGGAATAGCGACTTTATCCATGTTAATCGGACATTGGTTGTGTTTGTGTAGAAACAGATTACGAAATCGATTTTCATTTCACACCATTGTTATCGATTCTACGTCAAAAACTTATTGGAAACATTGTTGTATCTTTTCTAGACACTTCGCAGTTAAGTGGAACTCGTAATCTTTCATCACCTTTGGTCTAATAAAGATAAAGTGTCATGATCGTGGAAAAATCAATAAATGACGCTATATCGATTTTCCCCTTTCCTCTCGCAATAACTTAAAATAATAAACATTCAATCCACAAAAATACTCGATAAGACATCGATATCAACAGCCACCTAGACTTGCCCGGGTCGAATAATTCAATGTTATCTAATAATTTTGTTATTATCAAGTTTTTGCTACTATGGCTTTTATCCTCAGTGTAGATAAGAACATCTTTGCTGCTATCAGTTGCTCGCTGTTTTTGTACCTCGATGGACTGTTTTGCTGTTCCCTGTAAAACGAATGCGAGATTTCGGGTTCCAAAATGCTCGTAAACGGTTTTGGCGAACAGTATCCTCAGGGGTGTCCTGTTGTAGGCTCCTTCGAGGATGCTGGATGGAATATGCAGTGCCCGATGGCGGATCAATGGTCTAGACAGGCGGTAAACTCAAACTCACAGTGTAGTTATGGTCATTATAATTCGAACCTTCGAAGTCCTTCAGTGCAGTGTTATAGGACTGTGCCCTTCGTGCCTTATGGACACGAGAATGCGCTTCCATATTATCCTGTTCAGGAAGTGTATCAGCAGCCAGTGAGTTATGTCCCTCATCGTCCTATGATGCAAAACCTGCCATGCGTTCAGCAACCGGCCTGGGATTATAATAGCATGTGCTTTAATGTGGATGGACAGCCGTGTCAATATACAGCTGTTGTTGACTTGGAAGATTTTATGTAAGTTTACAACAGATTTTTTTATTTACTACTTTAGAGTTATTGCTGTTAGTTCTAGTTTTTAGATGGATACGTAAATTATTTGTTAAAATAAACGTTGAAGTATTGTTACTATATTTGTGAGCGCCTTTATTTAATCATGTTTCTTTTGCGTTCAGCCCAACTGGTAGTCAAATCTTTCATCCAGGCGCTCAAATAGTATGTGTGGAATTATAAAGAGCCCCAATTAGAGAGAAAACTATGAATTGATCACTCGATTGAACGCTTCAACTGCGGAGTTGGTCGCAGCGTTCATTCAACTTGTTTATAGTTCAAAACATGTTTCAAACGTTGTTTTGACTAGTTCAGTAGTCCGTTGATTTATTGCTATGGAAATAAACGGCTATTTTAGCGTCTTACAAATTAATATTTCTCAGAAATGATGACGGGTAGCCATCGGGTAGCAAAGTGGTAATTCCGCTTTTTCTTTGCTTAGAACTTAGAACCACTATTCTTGGTATAAACTTGCACAAAAAGAGAGTTGTACCACTTAATTTGAATGGCCAACTTTTAATGTTTGCAGTGCTATCTAATCTTGTATAGAATATTTAATCTTATTGCTTTGGGAATAAGGTTGAAAATGTTGATATTGATGATGCAAGAGCTAGACAAGATAATTATGTGGCCCCGGCATATGGTGATATCCACGTGGTTTACATGCAGGTTACATTTTTTGGTTTAGCAATCCATGGAAGGACGCCAGAGATCGAATCAACTGATTTGACCGCGTGATGTGTTACTGCATTACTTTCCCAGTACGTAGCTTTCTCAAATTCAAAACCTCGTGATCTTGTAAACTAAAAATATCTGCTATTCTAGTATTAGGAAGTCACATGAGGTTGTTTTCCTGTGTGTCAGTGTATCCCACTCCATTTTTGAGCAAACTAACCTTTGACAAATGAAGTGTGTCGAGTGAATGATAAAAAATATATATTTCATTGACAATTGGCACTGATAAAGAAAATTTTCCGTCTAGGTTTTTTACAATTCGGCTTAAGAATCGTCGATAGGCTCTGTTTATCATTGGCTAGTCAATTCGTTCAGCTTGAAAATAGCTTGTTTCTGGATAAAAACTTGGAACTCAAACGTGGAGAAGACACGAGCCTGTTGTCCGATAGTGGTGATAACGTAACCTCTCTCCGAGTGACCCTTACAGCAAGGTATCAACAGCGCGTTTATGTGATAACTCGTATTTACGATAAACTTTGTCACGTACATTATAAACGAGACTTACCGTCGATTGCTACTCATATTTGGACGGCAAAACGCCGGTGCGGCGTAATAAACAATTTGATTGAATTTTAATTTATAATCAATGTTTTGTTCTTGACCTCTAGTGGTTCTGGGAATCCCAAATTAAATGCATTAATGTTGTCAGAATTGACACTATCATCTGTCAATCAGCCTATATCCATGCGGAAACAAAACGCAAGACACCAGTCGCAACATTAAATGACAATTATGGTTTATTTATCGCATTGATATTTCAATTATTGCACTTCAAATAATCTCCTGACTTTAAGGAAGCCTTAGCAAACAATTATGTGTGTGTTGTGCCAAATAAAATTAATCTTTATTTGGCATTAAATAAATATGACCTCTCTGTCTCCTAATTATCGCCGCCATGTTGACTTGATCGTCTCATAAAATGGCGCCCACGCTGGGCCGACGTGTCACGTTAAACAATGAGATTAATTACTTTTTAATCGCAATATAATAGTTTTCCAAGCACAAATTATAAATCTGATTGAGGAAAATGTTATAAATTATTTTGTGACAAGTGAATTGGTGCTGTTTAACATTTTTAACTAGTTTAAATTGAGTCGTAAATTTTGGTATTTACTTGATTTAAACCGGAATTGATTATATTAAATTGATCAATGATGGCGACTTGGCGTGATTGCGTTTTTTTACTAGCCTTGTCTTTTATTATTTTATCATCTTTTCTTAGGAAGAATAATTAATTTAATTTATGACGTTAGCATCACATTCATTCAAAACAGCATTGTGTATGTTAGTTGTGATTGATGTTTCCTAGTCATCTAGTGTACCTATTCCTTTATCCTCACTTTTGTGAAGCCCATCACGTCAAAAACAAATTAAGGTTCATTTCTGCATTGCTACAGCAAGTAAGTCGTCAATGTATATATGTCTATAATAAGACTTTAAAGGAAAATGTACGAAAATCATAAATTATCACAATAAGCACTCCTTGTTTGACTTAAATTCCTAAAAGTTCCATAAATCAAGAATTTCCTAAACTAGGACATAGTTTAGGAAATTCTTGATTTATGAAACTCAAATGTCACTTATCTTTATGCCAATTGTTTGTTTTACAAAATCGATATTTCCTTCAAAAACCTGTTTATTTTGTTTATTACAAAACTGACTTAATTTATCGTTTATACCTATATAGGTATTATCACGTTTACTTACGTTGATGTTGTTATTAAATAACAATATTATGTACAATGCTTTCAACTCGTTCAAAACTGTCATTGAGTGGGTTAGTTCTGACTTTGGCTTTGAATCATTTATTTTTGTATTTATCCTGTATTGCCGATATACACAGGGTGGCAGGGACATCGACGCGAAAACTGATACCATGGATTCAGTACATGATTCTGAACCCCACTGCGTTGAAATTTTTCGTAGGTTATTAAAAATAATCTACTGTTTCATAGAAAAGTGCAATACCTACGCGGTCAAAATGTTATTTTATTGTATTTGGGTGGCTTACAGCTATCAATACAAAAGTAACAGTGAGGTAATTGACGACAAGCCATTTACAAGCCTCCACAGTTAGCAATAGACTATTGTTGTACAAATTTTCAAATTGAATAACAATTCATAAACTATAAATAAACACTAAGTATATTTTTAAATTAACTATTAAATTAAGTAAGTAGCATGTTGTTGTTGACCAGCTGTTTTTTTAAAATAACCGATGAAAAATCTACACATAGGAGAAGAACGGTCCATAGTTGCAACCTACACTGTAAACTGCAAATCTGCAATGCATAATTTTATGTACCTATGTATTTTGGAAAAAACAATCTTGTGTATTGTAGTAGAAATAATCATCATCATCATCTTCCTGCCCATGTGACGTGGGGTTGGCGCACAACGTTTTCTTCTTCCATTCTTCCCTGTAAACCGTCACGCTATCATTCACTCCCTTCTCTTTCATATCATTCCTCACAATCTATTAATCTTTTCTATGACCTTCCTCTCCCTCCCCCATCCATCAACGTACTGTAGGAATAATAAGTTTTCATAATACATTGTGAAGAACGTAATGTTAATGCCTGAAGTTAGACTACCTACTCTTCAGGCTATCATAACAGTATAAATAAGTAACAGTATTATATCTTCATAGCAGAAACGACGTGCTTCGAAATCTCAATGTATGGAAACTTTATCTACCGACCGGCCGTAGGTAATTATTTCAAAGTCACTGCCGATATATAATACTGTTACTTTATTACACTGTGCTATCGTGAAACAAACATGTTGTTTTCCCTAACTGCATTTTACATTCTATAAATAAAACTGCTGCGGTCACTGGCTTTACTTAACATATTTGAAAAATTAAAATGCCATAATGTTTTTTGCTGAATTGACTTAAACTTCACGAAAACTGTCAAGCTTCATAATAACTTAATAGGGATGACGCCTGGGTCTAAAAAATAAAAAAAACTAATTAGTCCGTCAGTCAGATAATAAAAAAATATTTTGACACGTATTTTTTGCTTTATCATATTAATAAAAAATTACTTAGATAAAACGCATTTTAAGTTGGGGAGAGGGGGACGAAAAATGTTTTTTTTGTAATCATCCCTATTGCAAATTAACGAGAAATAGGTTTTTCTATTAATTGTTATTATTTATTATCTAGTAATTTCTCAGTAACTACCCGGAGCCTGTATTTGTGCCCGGTTCATGGCAATAGGCTCGCCACTGTTACATGGGTTTAAACATAACTGGCGAAATGTGGGTTTACTATTGGTACACCTCTTACCTTCGGGGAATACAGGCGTTGTTGTGTGTGTGTGTGTGTGTGTGTGTGTGTTGTGTTATGTTATGTGTAAAGGCTTGTGCAGACCAGCGCGACTCGTCGCGCGACGCGACGCCGGTTATTGTTATACCGTACAGTTTTCTTAGAAATTGCATTGTTTGAGTCGCGTCGCGCGACAAGTCGCGCTGGTCTGCACAAGCCTTAATGCGAGCGGTGCCGCAGCAGCGGCTGGCGAGCGCTACTTCCAAGATGATCACAGCTAGACAGGCTATCTAGTATTAGCACAACGTGCGTTATGTCGCAAGCAGAGGCGTAGCGCGCTAACAACCCCATTCCTATCAGCTTCCCTTCAGACGATCGGAAGAGCAACTTACCACCAACCGCCATTCAAAAATAAAAAAATCAGTTGTGTCTACGATTGCCAAATAATAAGATCCCTACTACTGGTATTTAATACACTAATATTCAAACAACTAAAACCCCCATTTTTAGCTTTGAATTCCAACAACAACACAAATTGTTCGTAAGCCGGCGCCACTACGTTATATCTAATCGCGAACTAAAAAAAATCATAGAATGTCTCGTCACGTACGGTCACGTGACACGGCTTGATATGGGCGACAAATTCAAATTCAAAATCATTTATTTGCAAATATGGGTAAACAGTGTGCAGATGTTTTACATTCATGTAATAATTATATATCACAGTCTTAGTATCACCATATTTTACCTTTCGGTATGCAAAGTACGTAAAAAGAAAAACACAGAATTAATAAAAATTAAACAGAATAAATAAAATTAAGAATGAGATCACTTAAACTCGTTTAAACATAAAGTACTTAATTTAAAATAAAAAAAAATAAAAATGAAATCCTATAGTTTATCCTGCAAATATGCAGATACACTGTAATATGCTTTATTTATCAAAAACATTTTTAGTTTTTTTTTAAACATAACAGGCGATGATGCCTCAATTAAATATTTAGGTAGGTGATTGTATATACGGGGAGCCATGCAAAATATGCTGTTATTTAAAAGAGTTGTTTTATTTTTAGGACAACAAATTTTATTACTGTGTCGTTTACTTTTATATTTTTCAAAGGAAGTAATGTTTGATCTTACAAAATTAATAATTTCATAAATGTATATGCATGGAAGTGTCAGTAGTTTGAGATATTTAAAATATTCTTTGCAACTATCTGTTTGTTTAAGTTTACATATTGATCGGACACATCTTTTCTGAGCCTTAAAAGCATCATCCTTATATACAGAATGTCCCCAAAATATTATTCCATATCTTATTATGGATCCCACATAACCATGGTATGCAGACAGTACAGTCGATATATCGGCCATTTTGGAAAGCATATGTAAAGCATACGATTGTTGATTTAATTTTAAGCATAAATTCTCAATGTGTGTTTTCCAATTTAAACTGCAGTCAATATTTAGACCCAAAAATTTTGTCGTTTCTACGTGAGTGACTTTTTTAATTGAATATTTTATGTTAATGTCACCATATTGTGCAACTCTATTGCGAAATATCATTAAGTTAGTTTTATCGAAATTTAATTTTAAATTGTTTGATGTAGTCCATTCTATAATTTTTTCGATGGCGTCATACATATCTTATTCAAGTGTCATTCTGTCTTTACCGTTAAATACAATGGTACAATCATCAGCAAAAAGAAATGTTGGATGTTTTAAAATTTTTGGTAAATCGTTGATGTAAATAATAAATAACAATGGTCCCAATACACTTCCTTGTGGGACTCCTAAGTTCACATACCTGTTTTCGGATGTAAATTGAACCTCTTTATTGATTTTTGGGCATATTCGAGTTATTTGGGTAAATTGCTTTCTATTGCTAAGATATGATTCAATAAGTTTAAGTACATTACCACGAACTCCATACATGGTTAACTTCTGCAAAAGTATTTTATGATTAACACAATCATGATAACTCGCTATCTATCGGGTTATGGCTGAGATAGTCATAGAAACATGCGTCGGGGAGAACGAGATAGAGGAATATTACGCACTTTATTTTCACCTGTTCCATTAATTTTATTCGATTCGATATAATAATAATTTAAAATTTTTAGTAAAATTTTAAGTTGAGTTTATTTCTGTAAAACATTAAAAGTTCTTTTTTGTGTATTGATAGCGTCTCTTTAGTTATTCTACTTGACGACAGATGGTGTTGAATTCAGTAAAGTAAAGTGAAGGAGTTATTTTTATTTCTACGTAATTTTAACGTAATTGTATGACTATTTATAGAATTGAACCATTTCTTCCTCGGCTTCCCTCCTACGCAATATCAAGCCTCGCCACTGGTCGCAAGCAAGTTTGTTTCACAATGTTTCGACAGTTTATAATCTAACGGAAATAATACCGATAGATTATGAACTAACGAAGTTCATAATTATACGGCGACATATACATAAACCTTCCGGAATAAATTCTCTTAATGACGGTGAACATCGCATCAAAATCTGTTGAGCAGTTTAGAAGAACAACGTAAACACTAAAAGACGAAAAAAAAAAAGAATTCTGATTGTCTTCTGTGTTGTTGAGGTAGATACATTGTAGTCACAATATCCTTAACGACATATTCTATATTCACGATGACAACATCCATATTTATCAGTGTGTCTAGCCTGCGTGCGTGACTAGAAACAAATCAGCTCTAACGTTTTTTGCTGAACCTACGTCACAACAACAAGGAACCCTCAATTGGTCAGACGGGAACGCGATTATTTTTGCAATCAGCGCCAATTGTCTGACTCTTACGTACGTAGTTTGCACCTCCATTAGCTATTGACGGACAAACGGACGGTCCGCCTCCCGCTCATGTGGCTGACATTGACCTCAAAAACTGTTTTTCCTTCAAGTATCACGAGAGAACAACATTCTCAAAGTTATTTACAACTAAAATCTGATTCAGGTGATAATTGCGTATTATGGTGAAGCTATTTTTTTTTTTGGAAAATCGTCTACTTTTACAATGTTTGTAAATACGTGAGAACCATGTATCTATCACATAAGTAATTAATTTACCTGTCGTTGCTCTCTTTAAAAAAAATATTTTTACCTATATTGTGGTATAGTAATTTATTTTTTTATTTTTAGATGCATCGTCTTCACATCTATATATATAAAAATCAACTGCTGTTCATTTGTCTCGCTAAAACTCGAGAACGGCTGGGCCGATTTAGATGATTTTGGTTTTGAAATGTTTGTCATAGTCCAGGGAAGGTATAAACGGTGAGAAATTTAGGGTAGGTAGGGTTTAGTGCTACCCGTGCGAAGTCGGGGCGGGTAAAGCTAGTATAATTATATAACTAATGTACCTACATATACAAAATATTGTAAAACATTTTAAAAGAGTAACGGTGGAGTTTCTTGCCCATTCTTCTCCGTACGAAACCTTTTGGAAGGGGCGACTAGAATCAATTATTATTTTTTGTAATTGTTGACGTTCAAAAGTGCCTTGCAAGGGCCTATTTGAAATAAATGATTTGACTTTGACTTTGCTATCGTTACTTTATCAATGGATTTGATAAACGGTGATTCATGCAACAGTACTCATTAAGTGAAACTTAATTATCGCAACAATATCTTGCTTGACATTTCGAATTACAGAAAATATATCATCAGGATTCGCTTCTTTCCAGAACCGGGTTTTAATTAACGTAGGTACTATAGCGCCACTTAATTCCCCGTTCAAGGTTTGTTTTCTCCTGCAAACAGTAAAGCGCATACATATAGTATCTGAGAGGATACACTTTAAAAATGTCTTAATCTGTGGAGGAGCACATAGTATAAATTATACTGTATTCAAATTAAAACGTGTCGGCGAAATAACTCCATTTTGTTCAAAGATTTCTAGTGCTCAGCTCCAGTCGTACACTATTGTAATCATCCCCTAGTAACTGATTGTAGAATAAACTCTTTTATCATAAGGGATCGTCCGTTCATCACGTGCGGCTCGAAAGGGGTGGAGCGGGTTCGGAAAATATCACGAAATATCACAAGGGAGGAGGGGGGTGTAGTGAGATATCACGTGTATTTCGTTGAAAGAGCGATTTCTAAACAGAAAAGCGGCGCGTGACGTTAACTCGCCGTTGCCAGGCAACACATATATGTATGTGTTGCCTGGCAACGGCGAGTATACATATACCTGTTTCTAAAGATAACATATACTTACTGAATTTTTTTAAGATACTTTATGCCAAAAAATACACATGATTTTGTGTAGTATTACCATTTCTTTGAATTTTTTTGATTTTGTTGTTGTTATTAAGTGTAAATTCATTAGCATCACTCAATCATCTATCTCAATTAGAGCAAACAAGTTTTGCTGAAAGGTTTTACTGGTACTGTCAGTGATTTATTCTTCGATCGCGTTTCCGAGAATAATGTTTATTAATAGTCTACTTAGCAATTGTTTACGGTTTGTTGCTCCTAAATTCCAGTACTTCATATATTTTTCCTCAATCTGTTGCAGTCTACCATGTTGCTATGTTATCGGTCGTAACACCGAAACTTGGTTTATCGTGACACCTTATTTGTTTACTATTAAATGTAGCAGAGTTTAATGTATAAACTGCTTAGGTTCGTACTATATTATGTTTTTCCTTGAATGACAATAACAATATATTTGCATGCGTCGACCTGAATCTTAAATTGGACCTAAATGTCCCCTTGAGCGCTCCACTTAAATGTCTGGCTTCAAGATATCGATCGAAGGATTCTCCGTCAACTCTTATTAAGGTTCAATTACTATGGGTTGCGTAGACCTTGAGCTATCCATAGACCGTACCGTATCAGACCCTATCATAGAAATTGTAAGCAGATTCTTAGCGCCTTGAATTAATATTTTTCCGCTCCGACTCCATAAGGCACTTCCTTATTTTCCGAACTGCATCAAGACTGAAATTGTAATTTTAGATTTCTATCATTTCTCTTTCTTACTCCATCACCAGACCCTGTTCATCATCTATATATAACCTATTTATTGAGCTCGAACACGATACCTGTGATGCAAGTTGGTAAGGGAGTTGGGGTATCCTGCAAATTCCAGGTGATGCTGCAGCATAACCTGGAATTTGCTATTAGAAGAACATGGTGGTAACCTTGAGGTGTCAAGGTTACCATGTTCTTCTAATATCATTGAAGTAACAGAATACCAAATTTCAAATCGATCAGACGCTCTCCTCCATTCATCAACTGTAAAAGAGCAGATAATATTCAAGCGGCCGAACTGATTTTGATAAAGCATGTCTAAGAACCATCGCTAGAAACCCTGCTTTCAAATAAAAAAACTGCATTCAAATCGGTTGACAGACACACGCACATAGCGGTTAAACTTATCACACCCCTCTTTTTGCGTCGAGGGTTAAAAATAAACTCTGTTGGGTTGAATGGTTATCAAGGAAGAATAGTTGGAAAAGTACCTTAATTTGCTTCTGATCACAATTTTAGTGGTAGATATAATTGGATTACTACAGTAGGCACGCAGTACGTATGTGGTGGGCATAGCTCCAAACATTAAATTCTTTCTATTGCTTCATTTGAAGTCAACACAACTACGTATGTTTCGTACCGTTTTTCAATTTTATTCAACTCGCATAGGAAACATTTACATACATTAACAGTTTTATCATAAAAATGTGCATCGTTTAGTTTTCGTGGTGCAACATTGTAAATATATATGCCCTTGGATTGTCTTCTCGATTATTCCTTAACAGAAGTGGCGCCTTTTCGGCACTTCAATATAACAATATTGGCTCTAATATAATTTATTGCAATTGTCAAGACTTACCTACTCATTGTTATGGAGATAAACAGCTGTTAAGATATAAAACTTCGTATCTACCACACCACAAAATTGCATGACTGGACTATCAATTCAAAGATGCAGACACAACAAACGTGGATAAGAAAGTATTGTTGCTAGTGCCACTATATTACGAGTAAACCTCCATTGTGTAACGATGGAGACTCGAGAATTTCTCACGAGTTCATTTGATAAATAAATTGTGTCTAGTTTGTGTCGTACATTGTACCAACGAATGTCTTCATCAATTCTGGACACGTACAGAGACTTAACTTACGTCAATGGACTATTCAATTCAAGAGTTCGTATCGCAAGCTAAGAGGGTTCAGCGTTCTTGATCCATATTCTGAGTTCTTTAAAATGGAGGAAATCACTTTAAGCAGTTCATAATGCCGTCTTTCTGACGTTTCGGCGTTCTGTCTCTGCCTTTCATTTCCATGTCACGTCGAAGCGTTGCTGTAAATGTGACTTTTTTAGTGTCTGTAAAATGGCTTATCAGTGTCCATTGAAAATGGAAGTAACGCGTCGAGTTTACTACAGAACAAAGTCCAGGTTCTACGGTAATCTTCGGGACAATGATTAGTCGCTCGACTTCCGCGGCAATCTCTTGCAAAGTCTAAGTACCTGCATTTCCCTTGCACAGGCGTTGATCCCACTTCGCTCTACTTTCTTTCTCTAGCTGTACCTACCGTTGCTGAAGTTTTTTTTAGACTTTTGTTAGTTTCCTTTGAAACGAATCTATATACCTTCTATATATATTTCTTCTATAAGTGTATTTGTCACCTAACTCCTCCAAAACGGCTGGACCGCTTTGGAAGAAATTTTGTGTTTATATTTAAGTGGGTACCTGGGATGGTTTGAAAATACATTTGGACCCGGTAGGTGGCGCTGATCGGACAGGATAACGTCTGTCAGGTCTGCTAATATACTAATATAATATATATACAGTTTGTTTGAACTAGCTAATATCTGTACGAGTTGGATTTGAAAAATTCTTTTTGTATTTGATAGCCTATTTCTTGAGGAAGGTTACAGGCTATTATTTATTATCATCACGCTACGACCCTTTGGAGCAAAAAAAACCAGAAAGAACGACAAGCGAAATCGAAGTAATAGCCCGGGCGGGCGATGCATCGAAATATTGAATGAAGATTTTGATCATAAATATTCATTTTATAGGTGTTTGTTAGAAGTTGTAGCAGAAAATACGAAATTGGGGATATCGGGATAATTGGGAAGTGCTAGTTATATTATAAGTCTATGTCTAGTAAGTCCATCTTCACTATCATATTATTTTGCCTTAAATTGGTTTTGGCTTAGAACTTAAATACTTACGCATTTTTCATCAAAAAGTGATGATAACTGAAAAGTCGGAGTAATTTGATATTTTTATGTTCGTCGTTGTTCTAAAACATTCCATCATGTGACACCACTTATGTGGTGCGATTATTTTCTTAGTATTGTTTACGAGTAAATTACTATAAGGCAATTTGCGGTTTCATTTATAGTGCTAAATTGCCGATACGGCATTACGCTGGCGCCGCATAAACAAGTATGGATTTGATCGAATTATGGTTTTTGAGTATGGTTTTCCAATAGTTAAGGCCTCGTTTCTCATGCACAAGCTTGGGTTTTCAGCGAAACTACCAATGTGACTTTTTCAATTTCTGAGTTTATCTTGGACTTTGCCTATAGTTAATATAAGTCTGAAATTGCCAACTCGTCTTGAGCAAGCGTGGTGATCAATGCTCATACCTTCTCAGTATGAGAAGCTATTATCCAATATTCCGGCGGCGCCGAGCTGCATTTCTTTCATATCTAGTGTAATTGCGCGATAAAATTACCGATAAAGTATCTATGGGTATAGTAGAATTTGTCGCCTTGGTAACGCCGGTAACTGCTTAATATGTCGTCATCATCTTCTACGTAACATTAGCAACAATCTATGATCTACAACTATTGGTTCACGTGACTTTTTACCTGGTCGTGGTATTAATGTATTTTGTGTACCAAATACATTTATGTATTACCCTTTTGGCTACCTGAGTTTTGGTGACCCTTGATGGTTTTTATGCTTGATCCGTTTTTAATGATAGGCAAGGTTAAACGCACGGATAAAACGAACACCAGAAAATTGGTGTCACGACTCTTTAATTACTTAAATACTTACTTTCGCCCGCGGCTGCGCCCGCGTGGAGGTCGGAAATTATCCCACGGGAACGTACTACCGGGACAAAAAGTATCAGATGTGTTAATCCAGGTTATAACCTATCTGTTTGCCAAATTTCATCAAAATCCGTTCTACCGTTTTTGCGTGATTGAGTTACAAGCATACAAACTTTCACATTTTTTATGTTTATATTATATTATAAATATATAATTATAGTATAAATATATAATTATATTATAAATATATAATATATATAAGTATTATATTATTAAAGTAGGATTAAAAATATTGTTTTGTGTTAATATCCTGTATTTTTCATGAACTTAAAAGAATTGTTGAAGCTAAGCTACACCTAGCCCTCAAAACGCATCGTTCGTTAAAAATACTAAACAAACAAACGACGAACACTAGTACAAAAATTCATTTCTGACGCATTTCGTAAATACCCTATTTGGAACAGCGATAATATGGCTGGCCGTCAAGCCTAATGACAAATTAATGGAATAAACTTAAAATTACCGAACATATTAGTTAGTGGGTTGGTATAGCACTGTCTTGTATTGCACTGTCTCCGCAATTTTGTTACTAAATCATTGTAATTGGTGAAATTAATGAACTGAGTGACGTGTAGCAGAAATGTGTGTACCTGGTATTCCTGAGTTTCTGGAGGATAGAGAAAAGCAGTGTTCTATAAAAAAAAGGTACTAAAATTATTTGAACTCATTATATTGTTCTTTTTTATAAAATTTTGTTCTTACTGTGACTCTCATCTTGTAAAAGTGGTGAGTTCCTCAGATAATATCTTCATTGAGGAATTATTGATGATGTATGCAAATCATTTCCTGATTAACTTTCTTTGTTAAATTGCTGCGTGCAGTGTTTTGCTATGGCGTGACGTTTTTACCTTGATTGAGAACAATGGTTTAAGATTTGCTCTATTTTTTTCAGTCACACATTTTCTCTTGAACAGTTTACAGTAGATAAAACGGTACTTGGTAAAAATGAGAAATAACTCCATGATTTTGTCCGATCTCAAGTTAATCAATCTACTATTAATGCAATAAAATCAAGATCAATCTGCCTAGCCTTTTCCCAACTTTGTTGGGGTCGGATTTTAGTCTAACCGTATGCAGCTGAATACCAGTATATTACATGGCGCGACTGCCAATCTGACCTTCACAACCCAGTTATTGGGTAACACGATACCCCCTGGTAAGTCTTGTAGGTCAGACTTTTGGGCTTCTGACCACCCGTAACGACTGTCAAAGATCCAAGAATAACAGCCGGGCTTTCCTGTGCACGATATGTAATGGATGGTAACCCATCCACGAACAGACCGTCGCAAGCGTAGCTTAACCTTCAATCGACCCCTGCGGCTGTAATTTACCCACGAATGACAATAAACTTTATTGCATAATGTAGATTGCGCTGTTTATTTTGAGAAAGTTTATATCGATAAACGAACTTGCATAATTGGGGTGCTAGTAAATAGTATTAGTTAATTGTTTACAGACTAGTGTTTTAATCACCATTGATTGGTACCATATTGGTATTTAGTCTATCTAATCGCCTTTGTTAAATCCATTGTATTATATATTTTCTAACTACACGCCAATTTGTGGCACCTGGCTGCCAAGGGAGTGCTGGGCGTTCTTAAATATCGTCAATCATGAATACTTGTATTGTAATCCGCCATTTACAACCTCCACCACCCATCGTCTGAATTCAAACGGTGTACAAATTAAAAGTATTCTACTCTACCTAACAATTTCTCAAAAATCCCTTTTCTTCTCCCAGGAATAATGAGAAACGGAAGGAGAAATCGCGGGTGGCAGCGCGATGTCGACGCACAAAGGAGATGCAGATTTTCGCTGAGCTAACTGCAGCCTTACCCGCTAGGAAAGAAGACGTTGAACAGCTTGACAAGGCCTCAGTCATGCGCCTGGCGATATCCTATCTGAAAGTGCGGGATGTTGTGTCCTTGCGTAAGTGTTTGTGTTTTGCTTATTAATATTTTTAATGCGTAGACACATGAGCCGAAGGTTGCTCTAATGTCCTACTTATTTGACCTACCTAAACAATCAACAATGCAGAAGTTACAGGATTGTGAACCTTAGCTTAAAGATATACTTTTGATTTTCTTTTACTCAGCACATTTGCTAATTTGTAGTCTCATTTCGTTCAGCTGTGACAGAACTGTCAGAGGTCTTCGATGGAATTATGGAACTAATAATCCTAAAAGCTCTTCATGCAGACAGATAACTTTAAGCACAGGTATTGTCAACCCGAAACTTTAATAATAGAGGCTTCGAGAAGTCCTATAAAGAAAGAAAAAAGAAAAAGTATTTATTGAGACTCGCACAGGAAATCACACATTAAACTAAAAACGCACTAAACATAAATAAAGAACAAAGTAGCATTAAAATTTAAAGAAGGAAGTCCTGTACGAGTCCAAAAGGCTCCTATCTCAGCATGATGCCGCGACATAAAAATAAAAATAAAATGTCGCAGCGCTGATATTCTGATAGGGCCCGCAGTGATGTCACGGACAGATAGATACAGAATTAAATAAATATAATATAAAATAAAAATAAATAGGTGTGTGAAATACAATAAAAAGTAAAATATATGAAATCCGCGTGTCTGCATCCGACGTAACATCAGTTACTTGTCTATGCCTTTAGTATCTGTGGTACTCTATGGCATCGTTGTGAAAAGTAAAGAGACGCAGACACCGGAAAAAAATAGTTATATAGTATTGACATTACGGCTGTCTATTGCTACAATAATATATGATGGAAAGACAGAACAATTTTCTAAGCAGTTGTTCAACCATCTTGACGTAACACTTGGTACTTCTGTATCAAAGATCTGATAAACCCGTCCCTGGTTCAGCTATCTGCCAAGCATGTCAAAATTTGACGGCTTAACAACGATGTGTTATAGCTTTCCTTCCTTTTTCACTTTATTAATGTGTTGCTACCTATAGATAAGAAACACAATATTCATTATTTTGCTATCTGTACAATGAAATAATCAAATAATTAATCAATTACCTCCTTACATCTTTTAATGCAGTAAGGCTAAAACAGAGCTCCTATCGAAGACTGATACGAACAAAAATAAATACTAATGCATTGATTGAATATCTCTAAGATAGAGCTGGAAACCAAGATAGCATTATATTTGGTCGTTGTACCCACAGTGCCTGATATAAGAACACAGGAAATATTAAAACGCAGATATATGCCAGTGACCTTGAGTGGTTAGCTTGCGTGTTCTGTACTGAGCTCACAAAACGCGTCGTACGTCCAGCCAGTAATAGGATCGCCCATCTAGGAGCGCTGCCCCAAATTAGACGCATTATTAATTTATTATACACAAAACAAAAGGTATTTTAATAAAACACGTATACTAAAAGATCAATAATTAAATTATCTTTAAAATTGTGAAGGTTTCAAAAAAATACGCTTGATAAATTTCGCGTGATTCTCAGTTTTTTATTCGCGTTAGAAATAACTTTATAAATTAATTTCACTTTGTAATAAAAACCTAATCTATAATATTCATATAGGTATTAAGTTATTATGAAAATGCTCTAATTTAACATATTATATGTTTTCCTAATCATTAACAATACTCATTTAGACGTGATCTTCAGTACTTATAAAATCATTCAAAGTGTTATATTGGATAGTTCTAATCCATGAAGAGAGAAATCATCTCAATGATGGTGAAAACCCTATCATTATGCATCAAGTGGGTAAATTCAAAGCCTTGTCCGAATAAACAGACGCACCTATAACATAATATCATACCTTTAATCCCCGAAGGGTTAGGCAGAGGTGTACCTATAGTACACCCACATTTCGCCAGTTATGTTTAACTCCCATGTAATAGGCGGCTAGCCTATTGCCATCAACCGGACACGAGACTCCGGGCTGCTACTGATAAATTCCTGACAAGGCCTCATAAGCGCTTGCGCCTACTAAATCAACGAGGCAGATGCACCTATCTTTACAAATATTAGAAATGGCTACCCGAAAACACTTATGTTATTCAAGCTAGAGTTAAAGTTACATAAGTCGTTCCAAGTACGATTGCTTATTGACTAAGATTTATTATCAGTTTCGACTTGTACTATGACCTGGGCATCAGCTGACGTACTAATCAGAATAACTTCATAGTGTGACTAATTATCCTTGTTAGGTCTAACAAGATAAAACACGTTGTAAATATAAGTATGTATTTCTTTAACTACTTCTTCTACATCATCCTTCAATGTTGGATTAATTTCATCATTGACTTCATGTTCTTCCTGCCCATGTGACGTGGGGTTGGCGCAACACCTTTTCTCTTCCATTCTCCCCTGTCAACCGTCACACTATTATTCACTCTCTTCTCTTTCATATCATTCCTCACACAATACATCCATCTTTCTTTCTTTTTCTTTTCATTTAGTTCAAATATTCAGGTCTTTCTAGATATCTCTCTCTCTCACTTTATCTCTCTCTTAGTTGATGATTGAATAAAGAGTAAATTCGTCCCCAAAATTTGAGTTCGATATTATGTTTTGAAACAAATTTTTCAACAGAATCTACAATTGTTTATACTTCATAGGTCCTTTCTAGAGCGTTGAACTTTGTTGGCTTAGACGCAATGGTAATCAAATTAAACAATCGCGGTACGTTGCTGGACAACGGCCAAGGCGTGCCACAATCCAGATTCATGAGAAATATATGCTTTTTAGTTAATGTTTAGGTCGGAATTTACCATGAAGATGACAGTTATCATAAAATAAAATCTCATCAAAGTTGATCAAAGTTACCTGTAAAGACCGTCCCCTAAAATTTAACAACGACATGGCTGTAAAAATAAATCGAATCAGTTTACCCTTCTTCATGACGTCTATAGACGTCATAACAACACAACTTATATTGTGTTGTGTCTCGTGTACCGTCCGCGAACCGATTAAAGGAAAAATTTACTTGAAGACTAATTAGAATTACGCATCATCATCATAAATAAAATATTTAATAAATAATTTGCAGCTCATCGAAACGAACATTAAACAGTCAATAACGATACGCTTATTAATATTTTATATGTGCAGTTTCCTCTAAGGATACATAATAAAATCATTATATGCCTGCGCAAACCGCAAGCAGACTTGTTAGTAAGTATGGCACGCGCGGATTTAATTTTTCATAGCTCAGACACGCGCTATGAAACCACATTGACGTCAGTAACATCCGAACTGTTCATACAAATTGAGCTGAATCCTTGGTTTTTTAACACTAATTTTTACTTGAACAATTTGAATTGCAAAGTTTGTGCATGTACCGAATTTATTAAGTATAATAAAATTGCTCAAGGTTACCATGAAAACATCGAAAATAGGTACGCGTCCGCTGATATTGATCAGTACTGAGTCATAGCAACAGTTTTACGTAATCGGTTTGTCCCATGGGTTATCCCAAAAAAACACGGGCTTCCTGACTCCCGAGCTAACTAAAATAATTACATTGGTGGTCTAAGCATCCTGTGTTTTAATAACATTAACACTCAAGGAGATGCTACTGTCCAATAAGATTGAGAGTTTCTGATCCTTCCTTGTCTCTGGCCTGAGCTTGAAACGCACATATTTTCTAAACAAATTCTACCTTTGTCGAAAACTTTTTATTGCCTGTATCCAGAAATACGCGGGGCGTAACCGCTGTTACTATTTTGGTTCGAATTAACGTCCACCATTCAAATTAAGCCAGTTTGTTAGTTTATGCAACGAACACCACTATTTAAATATGCAAATATACCTTATTCATCATCCAGCATGTGCGGAATATGGCAGATTTAAGTAAATTGCAGCTTGGCCATACACACTAACGTGATTTATAAACGTTGAAATTGCTACAGCTGCATTGCAAACGTTCAATATGTCCTTTAATTAATAAGGATTGAATGACGTTGATGGAAAACTTTTGTAAATAAAGTTATTTAAAGCTTCTCTACCATAGTTATCAGGTTATGGATATCCCTGAAAGAGTGGAATCTCCCGCTTCAGTGATGCTGTCGTATTCTCATGTTTCTGTGATTGTTGGTCGCAACACAACTAAGTATCCTTTTTCATTGCTCATCTTTTCGTTATCACACGACTTTTTACAAAATATGTACCTAAGCTTTGTCTGTAAAGGAGAGAATGGTACAAATACGCTAATTGGTATAGAAGGCCGTGGGTCAATGACTGAAACAGGTACATTTTAGCTTGTTATTCGTCTACAATGTGGACCAAAATAGTTGTTGATGTTGAAAACCACTTTTTCTCTTTTGCAATTCTAGGCACCATCCTTGAATTCCAACCTGTCACACTCTATTGTTCCGCTTTAAAAATTGATGAACTGACCTTTTGAACTCCATAGGTCATTTCATCCTTCTAATTTTCCTAAAAATACTGAACAACCCATGGCTAAAATCAGAGAACAGTTACATCCTCTTTGAAATAAATTCTTAATTTAACTAATTTCATCCCACTATTCCAGTCCCCGAGTCGGAATCAGAACATCCCAAGATGCAGAACCCCGAAGGCATGGAGGAGGTGTCCACAGAGCTGTCGTATATGAAAGCTCTAGACGGCTTCGTTCTGGTGCTGTCCCAGCAAGGCGACATTGTCTACTGCAGCGAGAACATCGCCGACCATCTTGGTGTGTCACAGGTAAGGGATATATGTATTAGAACATGGCTCGAATCGTCCTAATGTCTAAAGGCGAAGGGCGAACTAACCTAACAATCAGAAAACATTTTAGATATTTAGCAAATCTTAGGTGTGTCCGTTATGTTAATTTAATTTCAGTCGAATGTAGTCATTATTAATACTTAAGGTTGAACTAGTCGCGGGCTCGAACTCACTGGCTGTCTCACCTGGTATAGTGTCCGACAGAGATAGTATCAGTGATAAGCAGACGCTGGTCTACGTGCACAACGTCTAAAAGAACGCGTAGAAAAATATGAAAACTCTTTTTATAATGAAATTTATGAAAAAAACACCGCATAAATCAATTTCATATAAAGTTAATTGAACTTTTGGATAATGGAGGTTTGTCGGTGCCGTCTTTGTTTTTAGAGATTTTACACTTCTTTTATTACTTATTTACGCCCTAAGTTGCGTTAAAATTTGCTAGAAAAACGAATCTTTGCTGGCTTCTAATTTTGAATGACTTATTATTTTACTATTCTGTTACCGCACAGATGAAATTAATATTGAGACAAAAGAATATCACGTTTAACTTTGGATATAAAATGTCAAACAGTGGAGTAAAACCCCCTCGAAGTTTGTATGGAAAAAATATCGACAGGTTCCACCTTAACACAGAAAGTAACTTTATGAGGCAGTTGATTATTAGGACATCAATGTTTGGCGGCAGAGTCATTTCCTTTTTCTAGTTCTGGAAATCTTTCTCTGACGTCCGTGTCTGTCAATGGTGTTGTGGTAAACCCTTTGGAAGTGTTCTTACCGTAGACAGCCGAGTGGGTGCAACAATCTGCTCTGTCAAGTGTCAGTCTTGCATAGAATGCTGCTTCGCATTTTTCTACACGCGACGGTTTCTTCGTGTAGGAAGATTTTCCAGTATTAGAGCTCTTTTTATCACGATGTCTAAATCGGTTGATAAAAATGTCATCATATTATCACTTGGCGAGACACATGACGAGACATTAGGTATAGAAGTTAGGTCCCGTGTCAGGAAATTTCTTAGATTATGGTCAGATAAGATATTGGTAAGCTGTCATGACCTTATACAACAAAGTATATCTCTCCGTCTATCATACGTATATAATATGCTGAAACAGACGGACTTTGACACGTACTGAAATACCAGACAGTAGAATTTCATACTTAGTTGTAATTTTTCATCCAAAAAGCCTCGTGCAAAATGGTGCGACGCGACAACGCGACGCGACTATCAAGAATAAATAAAATAAACAATTTCTAAGAAAATTTCACGGTATAAAAATTAGGTACCGGTGTCGCGTCGTGCGACAAGTCGCGCTAGTCTGCACGAGCCTTAATAGCTCTCGCTGAGATGACGACTAATGGAGATCTATGGAAGAAAAAGACGTGCGGCGAATGACAGGCACTAGCTGCTGCCCGCGTGGACCGTAATGCTTGGTTCTAAGTCTTAAGTTACTCCTTATAACATCAGCTATCTGCCCGTGAAAGTCCCGTCAAAATCGGTCCACACTTTTCGGAGATTAGCCCGAACAAACAGACAGACAGACAAATTTAAAAAATAGTATATACTTTCATATTTGCATTTAGGAAAAAGCTGTTATTTTTACAAACATACACTTCAATTTTATTTATTTGTATGTATATAGAAAAGTAATATACAATTACAGACCCAAATTTGTCAATTTGGCCTTTTTTCTTTCCCCCTTGAAAGAAAGAAAACTACAGCCGAGCATATACAGCTTAGATTAAAAGTTGATACTACAGACAAGGGTATACAGCTTAGATTAAAAGTTGAAACTACAGCCGAGGATATACACCTTAGATTTAAAGTTGAAACTACAGCGGCGGATATACACCTTAGATTAAAAGTTGTAACTACAGCCGAGGATATACACCTTAGATTAAAAGTTGAAACTACAGCCGAGGATATACAGCTTAGATTTAAAGTTGAAATTACAGCGGCGGATATACACCTTAGATTAAAAGTTGAAACTACAGCCGAGGATATACAACTTAGATTTAAAGTTGAAACTACAGCCGAGGATATACAGCTTAGATTTAAAGTTGAAACTACAGCGGCGGATATACACCTTAGATTAAAAGTTGTAACTACAGCCGAGGATATACACCTTAGATTAAAAGTTGAAACTACAGTCGAGGATATGCAGCTTAGACTAAAAGTTGAAACTACAGCCAAGGGTATACAGCTTAGATTAAAAGTTGAAACTACAGCCGAGGATATACAGCTTAGATTTAAAGTTGAAACTACAGCGGCGGATATACACCTTAGATTAAAAGTTGAAACTACAGCCGAGGATATGCAGCTTAGATTAAAAGTTGAAACTACAGCCGAGGATATACAGCTTAGATTTAAAGTTGAAACTACAGCGGCGGATATACACCTTAGATTAAAAGTTGAAACTACAGCCGAGGATATACAGCTTAGATTAAAAGTTGAAACTACAGCCGAGGATATACAGCTTAGATTAAAAGTTGAAACTACAGCCGAGGATATACAGCTTAGATTTAAAGTTGTAACTACAGCGGCGGATATACACCTTAGATTAAAAGTTGAAACTACAGCCGACGATATACACCTTAGATTAAAAGTTGAAACTACAGTCGAGGATATGCAGCTTAGACTAAAAGTTGAAACTACAGCCGAGGATATGCAGCTTAGATTAAAAGTTGAAAGTACAGCCGAGGATATGCAGCTTAGATTAAAAGTTGAAACTACAGCCGAGGATATGCAGCTTAGATTTAAAGTTGAAACTACAGCGGCGGATATACACCTTAGATTAAAAGTTGAAACTACAGCCGAGGATATACAGCTTAGATTTAAAGTTGAAACTACAGCGGCGGATATACACCTTAGATTAAAAGTTGAAACTACAGCCGAGGATATACAGCTTAGATTAAAAGTTGAAACTACAGCCGAGGATATGCAGCTTAGATTGAAAGTTGAAACTACAGCCGAGGATATACACCTTAGATTGAAAGTTGAAACTACAACCGAGGATATACAACCTAGGTTCAAAGTTAAAACCAACTAACTAGAATCATCATAACCATATATGTTAACACGTGTCAGAAGGACTACTATAGCTCTTAGTATCTATTAATGGGTTATTGAATACAAATAATAAAATGATCATCTGTAAAAGGAAAACCCCATAAGGAAATCGATACGGCCATAATTTATATTTAAGGCTTAATGTGCTGTCTGCTGTATTTAATTGAATTATTGTATTAAATGGCGCTCCTCTAGGCACACTTCTATGGTCTAAACATAATCTAAATATTTTGACGTCTGCGTAAGTAGGTAACTAAAATGGTCAGGACTAATATCAGACTGCCTTTTAAATTGTATAGACCAGCGTAATTGCGTAACACACGATCAATCACAATCTGTTTCATTTTGACAGTTCAACAACATTCATTGCGTTATTTACGTTGTTCTTGATTTTATTTAAATAATCTTTAAAAAGACATGTTTTTCATATAAAACATTAATCGAGCGAAAATGTTACTATTAAGTACGTAACTTTCTTTTACATGGAAAAAAAAAGATCCATTAAATCATATACATACAAGTTACTAAAGTTCCATTTTGATTGTATGCGTGACTGTTTCAGAATATTAATGCAAATTAACATACAATTTAGGGAGCCTCCTCTAAAGTTACAATCCGACGGATTTTGAAGGAAATTGCTAATCCATTGCACATTGCTTTATCATATGTTTGAAAAATGCGTCTGCTCGAAAACGGAAATCATGCAATGAATATATTTGAATTGTCAAAATGAAAGGCTTTGCCATTGTAAGTGTGTAACGCTATTGATGCTTTGCGAAATGATGCAGCTCTAATTGCGTAACACACGATCAATCATATACTGAATTATTTTGAAGGATATTGCTAATCAATTGCTTCATTGATTCGAAAAATCCGTCCGCTCAACAACGTAAATAACGCAATGAATGTTGTTGAACTTTCAAAATTAACGGCATCGTTTAAAACAGTCACGTTGTTACTTGATTCTAAAGTTTGTATGTCGCAGCTATGTTTGCAAAGTTCAGTATCTGACGGATATTTATTACAACCTGTACTCCGCGTTTTCACCGCCTCGCTCGCTCCTTAGTGTCGTAGACGTGAGGTTGAAATAGCCTACGACCTGCCTCAAGAATTGAGCTATCAAAGGCAAAAAGAACTTTTCAAATCTGACTGGTAGTTCCGGAGATTATCGCATTCATACAAACAAACTCTTCAACTTTATTATATTAGTATATAGATTTACTCATGTGCCACGTGTTGTACTACTGTACTACAGTGATTGTTTTTGTCATAATTATTTGCTCTGATGCTTATCTTATCTCCTCTTTATTTAATCTCGTCCTTATCTATCTAAAAATTATAACATTCATTTTAGAGCGTTTTGTAATCTTAGTAGTGCGTTAATAATTTCTGAGCACTAATAGGACTCCCTAAGTAACGGCTACTTATAGCTACTACAAATAATCTCAAGTACTCCGTACATTAGTGTTATCAGATCAGCTATCAGCTTTAAACTGACTGACTATCACGTGCAATTATTACTTTGTATTTGTCGCACATTACCTCGCATCGTACGATTTATTTGTAATTGTACAGTGCTTAGTAACTATGATATAGTAATTTGTTTGTTCTTGTCTTTAACTAAAGTAAAATCATCATAATGCAACATTTCTCTGCATTCATCAAAAAGGCACAAATCCAATCAACGTGTTGGCAGCCTAATTTTTACCTGACTACGGCGAATCAAAAAGGAGGGTTATGATATTGACCGGTATGTATGTTCATCGGTTACCTCATAACTTCTAAACAACTGATCATAATTTGACAATTGAGGTATCGCTGGAAGCGGCTTGATTGTCCGCTGGTGCTGGTTACGTCACATCCTCAATATGGCGCCCTCAAGAGGTCATAAAGTCAAGAACAAAAAAAAAGAACTACTACACGGGCTACTGAAAAATCACGCTCTAAAAAGTGTGAAACAAGAAAATATTTGAGACAGAAATCAAGACATAGGTAAGAACAAAAATGGTCAAGGTAGTCTGAGATATTTTCTTCTTTTATACTTTTTTACCTACGTACCTAGTCGGGTTTTAGTTTCTGAACTAATGTAACTCGTTCTCAATCATATTGCGTTTACTTTTATAGTTCAACAATTTTCTGCCCGCAACTTCGTCCGCGTAAAATTACTTGTTTTAACATATCGAGGAGGTCGTAGCTAAGTAATAACAGCCGCACGGATCGATCCAACAGGTTAGGCTACGCTTGCCGTGCTTGGTCCATGGATGGGTGGCCATCTTTAACCGAGACTCCTGCGTGCCTCGGAAAGCACGTTAAGCCGTTGGTCCCGGCTGTCATTTATAGATCTTTGACAGTCGTTACGGGTCGTCAGTAGCCCGAAAGTCTGACAATCAGGCTTACCAAGGGGTATCGTATTACCCAGTTATTGGGTTGTGGAGGTCAGAAAGTCAGTCGCTCCATGTAAAATACTGGTATTCAGCTGCATCCGGTTAGGCTGGAAGCTGACGCGAACATAGTTGGGAAAAAGCTAGGTAGATTGATTTGAACATAAAATAATATCCTATGACACTCGGCAATACTGTAGCTTCAAATCAGTGAAAGAATTTTAGGAATCGGCACCCTAATTGCGTAACACACGATCGATCACAATCTGTTTCATTTTTCGAACATATGAGGCTTGGGATTGAATGGATTAGCAATATCCTTCCAAATGATTCAGATTAAGATTGATCGTGTGTTACGCAATTAGGATGTTCATCAGTAGTTCCGAAGATTACCTTCTACATTACACAACACACAAACTTTTCCTAATACATTTTAGCAAAATTTCTTAATGTACTTAATTTAAAACACACACATCTGTGTAGCCCTGGCTCTTGTACTAGGAGTTCCTGTATCACAAGAGCTGTAAATAAATAAACATTTAATTTGTCTACCACAAAGGCGCCTTAAAAATGTGAAGATTACAAAATCTGATAAATCCTTTGTTGGGAGACTGGTATCTGCACTAGGAAAACCTGTCACACAGATTACCAGCCCAAACAAAACAGTGTTCGAGTATTTAATCATAAAGATAATATTTACAAATTATTTTTACCTTTGGTATGAGAACACAGTAAACAAAAATAAAAGAAGATAAAAAACTTAACAAAAAATACAAAAATTTAAGTTATTATTGAAGAGTTTGGGTATCAGTGAAGTGGGTGATGTGGTGTGGTGAAGTGTGGTGTGGTGTGGTGTTGCGGTGTGTTAAAGAGATATATTGATATAGATACAGTTCACCGAACCTAATAAATAAATGTTCTTTTTAGACATCCCTCTTTTCAACGCAGTGTATAGTGCAGGGCTGTATAAAAATTCAAAAAGATTTAAAAATTCAAAATATTTTATTTCACATAAACCTACATGGGCACTTATGAAACGTCAGAAGCCAGGTGCACGGTTCCAGTTGGTCGTTTCCTATGGAGAAGAGCCGGCAAGAAACGCCACGGTTACTCTTTTAAAAATAATTCGCATTTCAAATAACAGTGATAATAGGACAGTGTAGGTCTTTCAAGAAGTACCAGGTACTTAACAAAATAGAAGATGGTCAACAAATCTACATGCCACTAAGCCTACAGCGTTCTGATATAATGATTGAAAGGATGAAACGCAATTAGGATGCGGTTTCCGAAGTGGATTGAAGCACTTAAAATTGATTGAATTTAAGTATTGACGAAAGTGAAAAGCCCTCGGCCGTTTGTGGTTGATTAAAGTACGGAAAAGCATTTCTTTTGCAAGGACCAATTCATCTGGAAAACGTATATCTCAATGAACTAAACGAGTCGCTCAAAATCATTGATTTTGACTTATCTACTATTATTATTTTTGTTTTACTAAAGAAAATATTCCGCAGTCTTCAAATGATGCCTGAAACGTACTTTTACAGGGATAGGATCATTTTTATGTTTTTATCTGTTTGTATTAGGTATTGTTATTGTAAAAAAGTATAAAAATTACCTTTGATAACAGTTTCAATGAATCGTATTATATTTTGGTTTTTGTATTTTTTTGTATTTTGTATTACTTTATAGTACCTGGGCGACCGAACTCTGGCTCGGGTGAAAATAGAGAATGCTCATTTAATAGTACAGGATAGTTCATTTAATTCCATTCTGCCATGATAGCAGGTACTTACTAATTCCAAGCTGCCATGATAGTTGCTAGTTACTAATTCCATGCTGCCATGTCATTATTCTAAGGTAGCCATCTTGTTCTAAACTTTGGGCGACCGAGCTCAGCTTAGGTGAAAGAAAATACGGACAAAACGAATATTCCCAGATATGGGACCTAGCTAAATCGATTTTTCTGAAATCGTTAGAACCGTTTTCGGAAACTTGATTACAAATACCTATATATTTATACAAATATTGCTCGTTTAATAGTATAGGATGACCAAAACAAACGCCCAACAAGTAACCAATGTCATGGTTCGAGTGCCTGCTTTTCAAACTAGTGGAACCTGTTTTGTTAAAACTTCCATTTGTATTTGTCTCTCAAGCATTTTAATCCATACGTCTACAATTCCATAACAGATTAGCTGTGACGTTTTTGTTGCGCTATAAAGTCATGAGCACTGTATAAAAACTTTACCCTCTTTTTACTGCGCCGGAGCGGGGTAAAGGACGATTTGATGTTCTTTAGATATAGGTGTGGTGTGGCGTTGTTTTTAATAATAACTTATTCATCAATGAGTAATTATTTAATCAAAATTTAACTGATTATATTATGCTTCATTTGTTGATAATTTTTAATATCAATAGAATACTTAGGTTTGTCAGTAAGCAATGTCTTATCACCTTTATCACCGTTATCTGAAACAGTGATGCAATTGAGTTGATCCTTAAGATTAATGTCATAAAGACTGTATTAAGTTTGGAAGCACATGGTGTAACACGAGTTTTCTTCAGAGACGCGCAGGCGCATAGCCGGTTACATGTAGGTCGTCGAACGAACTACGTCATAAGCAGCGATCGGGTGCGAATGGAAGATTTTATTATGCGTTACAAACCTTGGGTATTCTGTAGTATGGGTCAAGTAGGTGCATTTATAGATGAATTGGACGCTTTCAGTTGTTTCGGTTTTATGTCCCCTGAATTCTAAGAATTTGAAGTTGCGTAGTTCCATGTTACCGATAGGATTTTTAGCCTCGGCCAGCATGGAAGACGAAATAAAAAATTACGTCAGTGACAAAATTTTCAAAACTGGTAGAGCTCCTCTAAGCTGACATGACGCGCCCCGCATTTAGCTCACAAGCAAATATAGAATATTTGGAAAATCCAAAAATGCATGCTCATAACGCTCATTCAAAAATTTTACCCATCAATATGCGTAAAATTAAGACTATACAACTACTTACGTAGTTAATAGGTTTGCTTAGTTGGTTGCTAGGCAACGGAAGACGGTCGAAGTTACAAAAAAAAAAAAATATTATATTAGTTAGTTTTTTATTAATTCTAATTAAACTACATTAAATAAAAGCGCCATTTTTGATAGGATTCCTCCTAAAGCCGAAAAAAAAATTAACACAATTAATTGATTTTTCGCAAGCTACAATGTTTTCAGGTTTCATACTTGATTGAAGCGGGAAAACACGTTAAAACTATTTTGATGTTTTCTTTTCGTTTCTGCTGCATTCAATCAATTTAAAAAAAAAAAAAACAGAATTAATCTCCATTAAAATATCTATACAATGATATATAAATTAAGTAGGTTCTGTGTACTAGCAGGAGTGTGACAATAAAAACAGTTGCAGAAAGGAGGCAACACAAATATTCGATCGCAATTACTGGGGCACGTAATTTTAGCTTAGACGAGCTCTAGTAGTTTTTAAGAAAATCTAAAAACATTTTTGTAGTCTGTTGAAATCATCATGATAAAAGTTTTTTTCTCTCTGTAAGTACTTATTTTACACACATCGATGTTGCACACATAATTAATAATACATTACATTAGCATACAATTACTTTTTTGATGACGCAGAGGCGCCTAGATTTGTACGCATGGCGACTACTGAAGTACCTGCTTATATTTCTTAGAACTTACTTTGTTTTGAATAATTTTTTGTCCACAACTTTATGAGGAAATCAACACTTATTGTCGTCATGGCCCTGTGTTGCAAAAAATATATTTGACTTGCTTTAACCCGCGGCTTCGCCTGCATGTATGTCGAAAACTATTCCACGGGAAAGTACTACCAGGATAATAAATATTCTATGTTCCCAGTCTTACTAGGTCAACATGGTCAACCTATGTGCCAAATTTCTTCGAAAACCGTTAACGCTTGAAAAGGTTACAGACAGACAGACTTTCGCATTCATAATATTACTAGCAGCGCCCCGCGGTTTCACCCGCATAAATCTCAATCCCGTAGAGGGATAAAAAGTATCCTATGTGTTAATCCAGGTTATAAACTATCTGTGTGCCAAATTTCATCCAAATCCGTTCAGTCGTTTTTGCATGAAAGAGTAACAAACATACATACATCCATCCATACTCACAAACTTTCGTGTTTATAATATTAATAGTGATATTATGTGTGGATAAAATAAAACCCTAGGTCCCTACTGGATTCGATTCCCAAGTTGTAAGAAACGTGAATACTCAAGTTTCGCAGAATAAGTTAATGTTCTTAGACCTATGTGTATGTACAATAAACAACGGTAATTGCTCCTTTTTTATGATTCCACAACAGGTACCACTTAGCTGAACATTGATAGCCTGTAAAAAAAAAAAGCATTTTTTTTTATCACTAACAATGTTTTTGTATTTTTAACTTCAGATGGAGATAATGGGTCAGAGTGTATTTGAGTTCAGCCACCCTTGTGACCACGACGAGATTCGTGAAGCGTTGCGCTCGACCAGCTCCGGTCGTCGAGATCTGCTGTTGCGTCTGAAATGCACCCTTACCAGCAAAGGCAGAAATGTGCATCTAAAATCTGCTTCTTATAAGGTATGGTTATCATCTTAGCTCATCTTCATACAAGCTCATCATCTTCCACTTAAGCTTCCAGTATTTTACATGAAGCGACTGCCTATCTGACCTCCACAACCCAGCAACTGGATATTACGATACCTCTTGATAGGGATAGATAGGGCCTCCCCCAAGCACCGCCAATTCGGCCGGTTCTGTGCTTCTCGCATGCAGTGGATCCCTGCGGCTTTCACCAGGTTATCGGTCCATCTTGTGGGAGACCTTTCAACGCTACGTCTTCCGGTACGCGATCACCACTCCAGAATCTTTCGGCCCCATCGGCCGTCTGTTCTACGAGCAATGTGCAGAGGGTTGTCAGACTTACTGTCAGGCTTCTGACTACCCCTAACGACTGTCAAAAATTAAAAATTAAAGCTTCCAATATTTCTACCTCTGCGGTAGAAAGATTGGTCACAGTCAGCAAGTTGATAGCGTGGCCCACTGCCCAGGATGCACTGGACGAACTTAGTATCGTCATTCATGCAGACACTAAACGTGAATTCGTAGCCCTTAAGAATCTAAGAAAGATGGACGCCTTTTCCGATTACAAGTAGGCATGCTATGCTGGACAGCGAAGGAATTGGGAAGGGATTCATACATGCTCTTCATAAGAAATATTAGCATTATTGGCGATAGCTCCTTTGAGGCTCCTGCCGACCGCCGCCGAGACGTGGCTCTGGTGGCACAATTTATATGAAAACTTCATGCTTCTTTCATGAATCCATTGCGAGTATATCAACGCAATTTTATAAGGCTACTTACTACTGGTCGACTATCAGTAAACCAAATAGGATAAAAATGTCTTGCTAAAATGTACCGTTCCCTTTCACGCTAATATGAACCTTGGACTGTGGACGTCAATTCGACCGTTTTGATGACTCATTCATTCGACGTTGTTGTAAAAAGTTGACAAATAAGGACTAGGCAAAGTACGCAATATTGTATGTAAATCAAGTCAAATGAGCTCATGATATTTAATTCCTGTTGGTATCGCTGTGCAATTATTACAACGACCAGCGCCTCGCCCACGGCTTTGCCCGCGTGTAAAACGGACTTTCTTGTATATATTTTTTAATTATAGACTATGACACTCAGGGATAATGTAGCTTTCCATTAGTGAAAGGATTTTGGGAATCGGATCAGTAGTTCCGAAGATTACCCCTTACATACAAATTCACACAAATTTTACCTCTTTATAATATTAGGAAAGAACACTCAGGGATAATGTAGCTTTCTATTAGTGAAACAATTTTCGGAATCGGATCAGCAGTTCCGAAGATTACCCCGTACATACAAACTCACAAATTTTACTTCTTTATAATATTAGTAAAGAACACTCAAGGATAATGTGGCTTTCCATTAGTGAAAGAATTTTCGGAATCGAATCACTAGTTCCGAAGATTACCCCCTTCATACAAACTTAAAATTTTACCTCTTTATTGTACGAGTATTAGTAAAGAACATTCAGGGATAATGTAGCTTTCCATTAGTGAAAGAATTTTCGGAATCGGATCAGTAGTTCCGAAGATTACCCCCTACATACAAACTCACAAATTTTACAGTGTTGCCAAGGGGGAAAATATTAGATTGATGGTGGTGCTATACCTATCAAACCTTATTCATTGTATCGTTGCGTCGTGCAAAAAAAATATGTTTTGTTTAGATTTGCTAGAAGATAATAAAACAAAACAAGTTTAATCATGATTGATTGATATCAAAATATTAACACCTGCACTTGATTTTAAGATCAAGTTTTATCAGGTGAAAAGAGTGTTGCTAAGGGGAAAAAATATTAAATTGATAGTGCTATATCAAACCTTATTTAGCAGCGTATCGTTGCGTCGTTCAATTTGTTTTTTTTTTTTATTTGATTTGCAAAAAAATTATAACATAAAAAAGTAATAAAACAAAATAAGTTTAATCATGATTGATATCAAAATATTAACACCTGCATTTAATTTTAAGAACAAGTTCTATCAGATGAACAGGTTTTATTAAAAAAATATTCTGTAATGTCCATAGAGTAGATTGTTCTAGAATTGTTAATGTAGAATGAATTATTTTTATTAATTAGCCTTGAACTATAAACTGTTTATTTAAATCTAATAAGTACAATATTTATCAAAAATAATAACATATGAAAATACTTAGTTAAAAAGGTATAAAAGCACTTAGTTAGCTTCAGGAAAAAAATAAAGACAGTGAATATAACATAATACAAAATTGCAAATTATTGTGTAATTTCGGAATAAATAATATACCAAGTACCTGAACAGGAATACTTATGTAAGTTTTCCTAGTCGTCCCCACGGAAAAGAACTGAAGCCTTCACGGATAGCTAAACAATTTAACACTCAGAAAATCATAATGGCTTTAATTTTAACAATCAAAACATTACTATTTACATTAACATCGTTGAACTGCCGAATAGAAAACTATTGCCATTGTACTCTCTTATCTAATTAATCTGCTAAATGTTCTTTACTTTAGAAATATTCACCTTTTAAATAACCAATTAGGTTATAAATATAAAACGACCAAAAATTTTAATGGTTGTTATAAGGAAAAGCTCTTTGGGAGATCTCTGAGAGACCATAGGGAAACCTCTGTAGAAAAAAAAAAACACAAAAAGGCCGAAGTTATTCATTCATTTTTGGGATTCCCTGTATGAAAATACACATACATAGTAGGTACCAAATATTGCTGTCGTACGTATCATTTAGATATCATG
This sequence comes from Agrochola lota, assembly GCA_947364205.1. Classification (NCBI taxonomy): domain Eukaryota; kingdom Metazoa; phylum Arthropoda; class Insecta; order Lepidoptera; family Noctuidae; genus Agrochola; species Agrochola lota. The sequence continues at coordinate 7,430,755 of OX376235.1, read as the reverse complement.
ATATTATTAATAGATCTATATAGATTTCGTGTCATGCCATAACATCACATGACTGCATACATTAGGTATATACAATGTATTAGGTATACTTTCATATGATTAAACGCTACGTCTATGTCTGTCTGCCATAATGCGCTTATAACTCGAGAAACAATTATCCCATTTACGTGTTTTTTTTTCTAATTGACATGGAAATGTTTTGGGGCTTCTTCTTAATACACGGCGTCGGTATATAAAAAGCCAATGACCAAAAATGATGTATTTTTTTTTTTTTTTTTTTGCGAACGTCATTCTCATCATCACCTGTCCCAACTATGTTGGGGTCGGCTTCCAGTCTAACCGGATGCAGCTGAATACCAGTATTTTACATGGAGCGACTGCCTATCTGACCTCCACAACCCAGTTACTGGGTAATATGATACCTCTTGGTAAGACTGGTTGTCAGACTTTCGGGCTTCTGACTACCTCGTAACGCCTGTCAAAGATCTACGAATACCATCATTCTAACGATATTAATTAAATGCAGAATAATATGACGAACAAAAGTTAATATCAGGTAGGTAATCTAACCTAACATGACAAAAAAAAAATCTGCTGTTACATACAAAAGTGCAATTCCTACGCGGTCAAAATGTGTGGAAAACCTGATAAAAAAAAAAAACCTTCGAAAAATTTAATTGCAGGGAGGTTCGGAATCATGTTCTGAATCCATGGTAACAGTTTTCGCGTCGATGTCCCTCCCACCCTGTACAGAAGAGGTTAAGAGGATAACTCAATAACGAGTTACATAAATATTCAAGTTCAAATATATCATCTCGGGCTACATTTATAGAGAAATCGTTTATCAATTAATTTTTGTGATAGGTTTTTCCAATACCGACTAAAGTTTCAAAGATGGCCGCGGTACAAAACCAAATGCGCCAGTTCGCATAGTGATTTGTTCATTGTCCTTTTGTCGGCCTAAAACTTGGCCACTTCCACGGGATCGTCCGTGGTAGCGCAGAGGTCGCTATGACTGCATTTTTTGGGCACAGAGGGCAAGATAGGAGGTGGAATATATTTTGCGCCACCATCCACACATTTGGGGGTTCTTTTAAGAGGTCTTTTAAAAGCCAACCCTCGGAACTAAACTTCACCAGCCCTCCGTATTATTTCAATCAATATGTTTTAGGGCTAGATTTTGGTATGAATTTTGTTACGGTAGGCAACATTTGCACAGCTAGGTTATAAATAAACAGTGTGCTGTGTTATTATGAAATGATGACGAATTTCTTCATTTCAACCGAATCCATTGAAATATGTCCCGCAAAATATCGTACGATGTATAAACTGCCTACACTTACCTACCTACATAACATTAGTTGTTTACCAGACACATTTGTGAAAGAATGTGCAAACCGTGAAAAACATTCCAAATGTATTACGAACTTGCGATGCAACGTTGTAATTATGCAAAACTACGATTTTTCTGTGTTAAAAACACATTTTTTCTGGGAAATCTGACATGGTTTAATAGCAATAGGTTAGCTTAAATAATTTCATAACAACTGCTCTCAAAACGGCGAAGGAAAACATCGTGAGGAAACCGGCATGTCCTAGAACCAACAATTCGAAAATATGTGGCAATTTCAACCCGCACTGTAGGCTAACGTGATAGATTATAGCCCACTCCCTCTCGAAGAGAGGAGGCCTGTGTCCCGACAGTGGGAACATTATAGGGTTAGCCTAAAAGAAGTATAGCTATTTCAAGTGAAGTATTTATGACCGTTGCTTACCTTCTTTGTAAGCAGCGGTCTCCAACAATTGTGGTATAGAGTCTAAGTATTAGCCAAAATTTTGTTAATTTCTGTAATGCAATATATTGTAAAGAGAGAAAAAATAAAATTTTATTTAATTTACATTTTTTAATATTTCTTAAAATAAAACAATTTAACAAAAATAGAGGTCCGCTGGTGTCGAGAGCAGGGTCCAAGCTACCGGTGGTTAGGGCTGCAGAGACAGGAACCTCCTCACGATGCGAGCCGTATCGAGGAGTACTAGCTTCTGAATCAGGCGCTTAATGCAACCGCCTAGCCTTATTATTATTATTGTTATTACTTACCTATGAAAATATTAATCAGACTAATAGAGAATTTGTGGATTATTTCTTGATATCCCACGCCCTCACGGCATGATTAAAAACTGGTTCAGAGATTGTAGGTACATTTAAATGTTAAAATCGGTACCAACGGCACGCAGCGGTTAATTCAAAAGGTAATATGTTAATAAAGTAAAAATTACCAAATATAAAAACAACTTATACTTGAATGCATCTGAGGACACGGTAGTGCCAAGATGAGCTAAAAACAAAAAACCTTCCTTTCAATTGTATAATATACTAGCTGGCCGCCCGGCTTCTCTCGGGTAGCATTAAGTACTTATCTACGGCGCACCTACCTACCTACCCTACCTACCCTACCTACCGTTTCTCACCGTTTAAACCTTCCCTGGACTACACCAAACATTTCAAAACCAAAATCAGCTAAATCGGCCCACACACGGCTACAATCAATCTATACATTTCCAGTATAAACTGACCTCGTATGGCAAATCGAGATCAGCATGTCCTGGAAATGTATAGCTTGATGTGTAGCCGTTTGTACAACAAAGTTATGTATTTGTAAAATTTTCGCTTGATTTTGAATCGAATATTATGTTTTTTTTAAAGATTATTTAAATAAAATCAAAATTACTCCGCTTTTATGTCTAAAATAAGTATTCACAGTAAGAAAATATGGTTTGTTATCCAGCCACAAGATATTTTAACTCTACATCAATTATAAACGAAATAAGAATTGAATTGAGACTTACGCCATTTAGTTTCGTGGTCGAACACGATCAAAGAGCGCACGCGATATTCAAATTTATTACTGAAGTGTTAGCGTTTAGCACATAGTGATGAGGGAGTGATGGGCCATCCGCATGGGGGCGGACCTTGCGTGGAAATTGTCTTTAGAGTGCCTGGTCTTAATCACAACGCTTCGCAGGCAGTGGTGATCGCAGTTTGTTGTGACCTATTAGCAGACACGTTTGTGTCTATACTCTTGACTAAATCTCTCACTTGCGTGCTGGTCCCCAACAGCGTCTGGAGTTCCCTAACAGAGTTTATTCTTTGCCTGACAACACACGGTGGCATAATAAGCTTCAATGTTCCCACTGCTGGGACCCAGGCCTCACTGCGAGAGCGGGCCCAGTGCTGGTTGGTAGGTGACACATGTCTTTGAATTTTTGGTTCTAGGACATGCCGGTTTCCTCACGATGTTGTCCTTCACCGTTTTGAGAGCCGTGGTGGTAAAGTTATTTAAATAAAGTAAAGTGTCTGCCTGGGTTGGAACACCCGATCTACAACTTGTAAGTCGGAGCTGTTACCAATAGGTCACCACTACTCTACTCTCCAACACACGGTGAAATAATGACAAACACGGAAGAGAACTTATTTTTTATTACCTTATAATGTTCTGTGAATACCCATGTTGATACAACCTAGTTCAACACCACAGGTGTTTGGTTACTTGCGTAATTTCATAGGCAAAGTTTGTCATGCAAAAACTAAGAACCGAATAGTATTGGGACTTGTCAGAAGTTGTTTACTAATGACACAAATATTGCGAATGGGTAAATCTGCAAACGTGTGGTCTCTAGACCATTTTCCAAATTAATCAGTTTCCTGGAAGTGGAATTGCTTGGCTTGTAACTAAATTTGTTATTTCTCTATTTTATAGAGCTTCTGCATTATCAGATAGGCAGTAGTACCTACTCTGTATTTTTATCTTAACTTCCCATAAACGCAGAGTTTATTATTTAAACTGTTAATTCGCCATATCATTGGTGATGGGACTGGATTTTAAGCAAACTCAGTTTCTGAAGATCATTAAAAAAAAATATCTTCAAATTCAGGTCAAGTGCTTACTATATGTAGACTTCGTTGATAGGTCCTGGACGCGTAGCATGACAACCATAGAAATTGGTTTTGTCGACAAAATGACAGATAAAGAATCACAATCTGTCATGTTGTCTATTCTTCTGTCGACAATACCCGTTTCTATTGTGGTCATGCTAGCGTGCAACGGAAGAATAGACAAAATTACAGATTGTGATTCTTTATCTGACATTTTGTCTATTCTTCCGTCGACAAAACCCGTTTTTCGGTAAGCGTGCTGTAAGAGAAATTATGTCTGGTAAGAGAAAGATTAAAAAGTTATAGACAAACGTTACGATGCAAACAAAGCGTGTAATTATAAAAATAAACAAGCAGGTTCATAAAACTTTCGTTAACGCGGTGTATCGCAATGTATCTTAAACTATCTAAATTGATGGATATAAGAACAACCATACCACTGAACCGCATTACTAATGTTTGTTTAAAAACTTCGTCTCGGCATTGACCACAAATTCTTGGATTGATATTTATTAGTCTTTAGAAACCAATAAATTCTGAGTTAACTCTGGAAGTTTATCGATGGGAAAGCTCTTATTTCCCCGTTTCGCAGACTTGCGAAACATTTTCGTTGTTCTCTCACTCCTGTCGATTTAGAAAACATCAGCTCTAAGTAATCTTAGCAAATAGATAATTTAAAAAACGAGCAATTGCCGTCTAAATTACCCCCGTGGGTTATAAGCAGCCCTGAATCCACAGACTACTTAACAGCAGGATATGATCCTTCAGTACTTTATACAATGTCGCCCATGGGCATGTGACCGCCCGTATTTTTCTGAATATTCATGAAAAATTATTGAAAATTAACTTTAAACTATATTTAATATTTTTCATGTTATTCAATTTTTTGTTTTTAGTAGCGTTTGCCATATCTTCTATTTTATTGACTCGATTTGGATTCTGTTTATTATTTCTAATAGCTTATGAGTTGTGTAGAATTTGTCGACTATGAAAAAAAAAACGGAGGTGACGATTTTTTTTCCAAAAAGAAACAGTATTTATTTTGAAACACACAAGTGTAAATCCATAAAATTATAGCGGGATACTGAAAAAATATTAAAATAAAAATAAGAAAAAATTAAAAATTAACTAAAGATAGATCCCCCCTTTTTAAGTTTATTTTAGATAATTTGTCATGAATATTCAGAAAAATACAGGCGGTCACATGCCCATGGGCGACATTGTATAGGATATTCATGTGTATCTCCATCCAAGACATTAGAACTTGTACCCTATCCTGTATTGTATAATGACTAAAATAATAAAACCCTTCATTCTTCTCCAGGTGATCCACATAACAGGCCACATGCTAATGCCTGCTGAAGAAAAACCTGAACGCAACAACAACGATGAGAAGAAGCCTGATACTGAAGACAAGAAGGCCACCAGAACTGGCACACTTGTGGCCGTGGGCAGACCTATCCCGCACCCCTCTAACATCGAGATACCATTGGACTGCAAGACCTTCCTGTCCAAACATAGCCTGGATATGAAGTTCACTTATGTGGATGAAGCGTGAGTAAACTTTACTTCATACATTGTTCTATTAATGGAGAAAAGTATTGCCCAACTTGTAAATCTCAATAAAAAGTTTAATGTGACAGGTCCAGCACGCGTAGTACGACAACCAAAGAAATGGGTTTTGTCGACGAAAGAATAGACAAAATGAACAGATTGTGATTGTTTATCTGTCATTTTGTCTATTCTTCCGTCGACAAAACCGGTTTCTATTGTAGTAATGCTAAGCGTACTGAAGTCGAGACACAAATGAATTTATTAAGTATTTTGGGAGTTGTTCAAGTTTTCAAGGGGTGACAAACATTTTTTTTGCACTAATAACAAACACTAATGACAAACACAACTCAATTTTATTATTGTACTCAGTACATATTCATAAGTCCCATGGCCAAGAAAATTTGGGTTACGGTCACATTTCATCCAACTACAAATCATGTACTTGTTATCATTTTGGCATACTTCGAAAGATGGCGCTGTTACCAATCAGACTGCCTGTATTACCTGACCGAATTTAGGTTGAGCGTGGTCTATTGTATTCTAGTATTTACGAGGCGCAACTTCACCCAGCCGTGTAATATCAACAAAAATATCACCTTCAAATGTATTTTGTAGGTTAAACATGATGCGATTTCGCGGTTTTGTACACAGTCCGCGATAAACTTACGTGGAAATAGTTCAGTACTTATTCGATGTTTCTATGTGTGGTGATGTGTGCTAGTTTTTGTGATACAAATAATGTGTTTGTGTTCTTAAATAGTTCATAATTTAAGTGTTTCTGTTTCTGGATTCTGTGAGAATGGCGGGATATTTCAATAGCACAGCTGTAAGTCGTTTTTTAACAGAATACATTAATATTAAAGTAATTATCTTAGGGTTTATTGGTTAGAACGCGATTTGTTGATAAAATTTTGAGTATTAGGAAGAGGCGACGATGGGAGTGGCGGTAGGTCATTCAAGGTTATCTATGTAGGTGTACCGGCAAACATGACCTAAGCATGGGGATTGCAGGTCACATTGGAGGTGACCTTTGGAATGTCATGGTTTCCTATGCCCTATTTTTACTCGACTGCCCCAGAAGGAGGGTAACGTTTTTTGAAGTGTATTTAACAGCTTGTTATTGCAAACATTCTTCGTAAAGTGGTGAAATATCACAGAATTTAAAAAATAAATTGTTTGGAAAAAAGTTTGTCGTTTTTTATGTTTGAGGAACTTTCAGAACACAACAACAAGTACAAAAAGTACTAGTAGTACTAGTAGTAGTAGTAGTTTTACAAGTACTTATAAAAAAAAAAATAAGATACTGGTTAGGCCAAACTATGATTAAGTTAATAACTTGAGAGAACATCTACAACTTTGATTCGAGGACTCTAAGTACCTACTCCTCCAATCTAAAAATAAAAACCCTTTTCCCGAAAATATACCTAACAATATGTATTCTTTCCAGGTTGATGAACACGCTCGGTTTCGAGCCAGACGAGCTAGTCGGCCGCTCCGTGTACGATTATCATCACGCTGCCGATACCAGCTCACTAGTCCAGCAGTTGAAATCATGTAAGTAATAAAATAATAATTTCAAAAGAAAACTTCGAAGCTCTAAGAAGCCATGTTTAAAACAGCGCCCTCTCTTGGCAGCGCGAAGATGTTCTTTGTCCCAGCCTAAATGTAGCGTAGTTGCGTTCGTGAAACATAGATGGCAGCACACGGCTTGAAAACAGCTATTGTTAAAGAATAAATTCCTGAGGAAGCGCGGACATTGTCGCAATAACTGGATAGATAGGGTCATAGAATTATACCACCAATGATATAGTAATCGAAAGAATTAGGCTTTATAGTAGATAAATTATACGGTGTGACAGGGACGCTTTTTCGGAAGTGTATTAGTTATACAAATTGATGCAATTTAAAAATAGGTACTTTACCGAATAGTTCATAATTCATATTTAACATCTACACTTTTTAATGTGAAATAATATAAAATTTAAAATGATCGTTTTCAACAAATATTTTTAAATTTAATTACTTACTTTTTACAATGTCAGTAAGACACTTACATCTTTTACTAGCTACACCGCGCGGTTTCACACGCATAAGTCTCGCTCCTGTGAGAATATGGGGATAAAAAGTCCCTATGTGCTAACCCAGGTCATGGTCTACCGATGTGCCAAAATTCATCCAAATCCGTTTAGCCGTTTCAGCGTGAAAGCGTAACAAACAATCAAACAAGATCACTTTCGCATTTATAATATTAGTTAGGATTTATCCAACAATCATAGTTATATGGGAATATGTCTATAAAGACATATTAGAATATAAAATATAATAAAATAGCATTCCTAATGTATTAGGGATTCAATTTTATACTTTTACACGTAACGTTATGTAAGTAAAAAAATAAAAAAATCCTTACTCGTACTTGTACATGAGATAAATATTTTATTGTTAGATTGTATTTAATATTTGTGACATTTTAAACAGAAACTTTACACTTTGGCATACCTACTACGATAAAACACAATTAAAAATAAAATATGTGATGCACAACTCTCATACTTTAATTAAATTATTAACACGGGCATCCTTTTTGCTGTCTCATTGAATCTATACCTAATCAACAATGCTATTCTGACATAGTTTATAACTTACTTAAACTTTAAATATATATATTCTTGTTGTGCGCATTTACTGCCACTTTTTTATTAAGTGATTTTTCAAGATAACTATTTCTGTCAAGGAGTCGTCGATTTTGTTCTAGTAAACAACTAATAGCTTCCATTCTTTTTTTTCCCTGTTCTTGTAATCTTCTTACTTCTTTCAACAATTTTCTCTCCAATGGTGTTTTGACTTTGTGTTTTTGAACACCAGGCTGTAATGAACGTAATACATTTTAATCAAAATTAGTACCTACTATACCAATAACACAGAGGAGGCCTGAGTCCCAGTAGTGGGATTATAATAGGCGGATTATGTTATCCCAGTAACACAAGATACAATTTCAAAACTCATTACCATAATAACTCATTTTACCGTTGTAGTTGATGATCCCTTAACATTGTCTGTGGTCATTTCTTTTGAGATATTTTGTTGGCTTTGGTTAGGCAGTTTAATATTTTGCTCTTGAGGTTGTACATTTAACATCTTTTCATCTTCGCTGGAATCCGTTGTATCGCCATTGTCTTCTTCTGCATGCTATGGAAATACAAATGTTTACCTATTTTATCTACTCTCATATCGTAAAATTCGAATTATAAACTTCAAAACGAGTTTATATTGACATACTTTATGAACACAATACCGAAATTTAAAAATAGAATCATATTTTAAAACTTTTTCTTTAAAAAAATAATGCTTTATAACAACTTTTTTATCATTAAGATCCAGGAAGTTGCAATACAACAAGTTTAAGCAGCGCATGCGCGCTGATGTGCTGGGTGCAGGTGCCATTCATACATTTTTTTATACTGAATTTTGTGGGATTTATTTAATTTTTGATCTTTAACTATGATCTTTTATCTATTAGTTTCAATCCCAGTGTATGAGAGTAGATAAAGGAGTGTATGAAACTGCATATAACTAGGTACCTACCCCTCATTATGCAACAGTTTCATAAACTACTATAATTTCGGGAACAGGGGTTCATATAATACATTTTTGAATCTTTAATTTTACCTTTATACTTGTTGATCCCAAAACATTATCTGTTAATCCAATTTCCTGCGTAATTTCTTTTGTAATAGGAAATTGACATTGTCTCTGGTAACTAATATTTTGCTCTTGAGGTTGCACATTTGTCATCTCATCATCACAGCTGGAATCCGTTGTTTCGTCCTTGACATCTTCTAGGCGCTATGGAAATATGTATGAAATTACATAATACTACAATTTAATAAGAATAAAACTTGAAAAGATTTTATTTTGTTATCAATTTCAAGTCCAGGAACAACAATTCGTATTAAGAAAAGTTCTTATACTTATTTCAATTACCTACACGATACGTGGTACATTTTCAAACCTTTGATTTTACCTTAATATTTGATGAACCCGAAAAATTATCTGTTGTTCCATTTTCTGATGTAATTTCCTTTGTACTTGTTTCTTGGTATTGGCTCCGGCAACTAATATTTTGCTCGGGAGGTAGCACATTTGTCATCTCTTCATCAGAGGAATCTTCCAGGATCTCTTCTACAGGCTATGGAAATATGATCAATATAAAATCACATGATAACAATCAAATTCAAATAAAAAAACACGATGAAGGGTTCCATAGTTGGGATGAATTTATCCCAAAAACAAACTACGTTGTACTTGAAAAACATGTTCTCCCATACATTACAACTGCAAATGTAAGTTTTTACGCACAATATTGAGAGATTTACCACGTTATTTTTTTTTGTTTGTTTGTTGTTTTTACTTCATAAAGGTTTCGCGTAATCTACAAGTAGAGAACTACTTTTTGTACTTATAAAAAAAAAAATGCTCAGTAGTTTCGCCGATAAACGGGGCATGGGGTTAATTTTCAGCCATTTTCGTAAATAAATATATAAAACTATATAATTAAAAAAAAAAAAAACAGTATTTGAGACCCCCACAGAACGCCCTTTCATTAAATGTATAAACACGGTACAGTTTGTAAAACTTTTTTTAAATGTTCTAATTTGCCCGCCGAAAGTGAACATTTGAAAACGTAACGAAAAGAAATGAATTTTGAATATGGGTATTCAAATATCATTTATTTACTTTACACGTCTGTGTTTGGGTCACAGAAATTCATAATGAATACCAAATTTCAACTTAATCGGTCCATTAGACTCAGAGCGCACTCGGCTGTGACAGACGGACAGGCACACGAGTGATCCTTTAAGGGTTTCGTTTTTTTTATTCTGACGTACGGAACCCTAAAAATGTATTTGTTTTTTGTTGCTTACCAATTTAATTTCCGGAACAGAGCCTCCGGCCAATTTGTGGAAACCTTGTTTAGTTAAGTAGTAATTTTCTTTTTTGAAATGTAACGAACAAACTCTTGTGCTATTCTTAGCTTCGCGTTTATTTATTGCTTGCATCCATTTTTGACGTATTAGACTGGCTCTCGGAATTCTGTGGAAGAAATAAGGTTTTCGCTGTAGGATTATTCTCTTTTGTAAAGTATTATTTAACGTAAATAACTTCCATGAGAATAAAATATAAATTTATTTACAAAAATTTAAAAATATTCTGCGAACAGGTAAAATAAACAATAGTGCTTAAACGTAGGGAAACTTTAAAATAAAATCTTGAACTTAAAACAATCTAATCCAACCAAAAAACTAGGGACTTCATTCAAAAGCTAACATAAACAATTAGGTACTAAGATATTGCTTCAATTAATCAATTAACTCAGCCGCCAGATAGCCAGTGTAGATATTGCTTACGAAAAATTATCAAGTAAGTAAGTAAGTCAATAAATTATAACATTCGAATACAGCCCTGTTTATGATCGCGGGCGTCAGCCATGTTTGTTCGCACTCGCCACTTTCATTTCATTCAACATAAAATTCATTATATTGGCCGATACAAAACATGTTTACAAACCTGTGAAAATGAACAGCACCTTCTATGCAGCCTGAAGCTTGAGTATCAGACCTTGAACTGCATCCTTCGATTGCACACTGTACCATTTTACCTTTTGTTTGATTGAATAAAAGATGCCACACGCACGCACGAACTAAATGACGCCACGCGACTGTAGCACCGTGTTCTAGCGGACAAAACGGTGCCTTCTCGTTCATTCGATCGGCGCCATATTGTGTGGCATCTGTTAGCTCCGCGCCATCTTTTGGTCGCATTAAAAGTTATTTAAGGTGAATGTGCTAAGGCAGCCCGCGAAATTCAAATTTTCTGAGGTTTATTTTTTCAATTTGCCTAATATGTTGGAAAATATGATTCGCGATGGTAACAAATGTGTATTTACAGAATCATTATCATTAATACAGCGCTCTAATCAACATAATATTACCTGACATTGAACGGCAAATTGCATAAAAACTTAAGAAAATTAGAATTTTTCGTTGGGTATCCTGGCACTTTCGCCGTAAAACAATACAGTGATACGAAAACACATGACGATTCAACTGTTATTTGTATTGCAATAAAATAGCAGCTGTTATCAGTAGTGTACGTTTTACGATTTGAACTTTATACGGTGTTCACATGAAGTTTAAAAGTTTATTTAATTTAAATCTGACGCTTACAATGAGATACATCTATTAGGCAGGCCCCTTCTAAGGGGCCCGTTTAATTTACTTGGTACTTACTAGCTGCTCCCCGCTATTTCATCCGCATAAGTCTCGATTCCTTGGGGGGAATATCGGGATAAAAACTATCTTATGTCCTAAAACACCAACACCAAAACACAACCATATGTGCCAAATGTCATATAGATCCGTTCAGCCCCTTTAAGCGTGAAACCGTAACAAACAGACTCACTTTGGCATATACACGATTAATTTTAAATCGTTCTGGAGCCGAAACACAGTGACTCCAGACGATTAATAGGTACTATTAGCATTGTTATTGTTTTTTTACGACATCTAATATAGAAGTTAGAAATTTATCACTTTTATTCTGTCATTCGAGTTAAATCTTAGTAGCGCTACACTATTTCATTCATAAACGCAAGATCGTACGCGATCCGCTCGGTGATGACGTAGCGCGGCACAGCTGTGCGTGTGCGAGTCCGGCTGCGAGTAAGTACCTGCAAGTAGGTATTTCATTTCTGGTACGATAGGTTGGTGTAAGTTCATTCACCTCGTTATCTCTCGTTTGTATCGGAAGCACGGCACGGTGTTTACCACTATCACATCTCCTCGTAAACGAGAGAAACTAATTGAAATTTCATTCACCACTCTTGCATCACGAAATCACTAGTACTCGTAACTTTTCAACTAGACACGACGAGTACGCTTGGGAGTTGTATTTAAGGCCTTTAATCGAGTGTCGACCAATCGAGCTAATAGTTACTTACAATAAGCATACCTACCTACCATATTTATGATAAATAAAAAGAATACTGCCTAAACCAATTTTTACGCGACAATGCTTGCTTGCGGCCGCGGCGCGGCGGCTTCTACAAAGGCAGGCAATGTAAACAGAAAAAATGAATCGTTTTATCTGTCGAATAGAGTTCATTATAAGATGGTGGTGCCCTTTTCTATGAAAATATTGGACCGAATTAAGACCTTATTTTTATACATGTAACCGCGGAATTCGGTTGTGCATCCTTTTGAAGTCCGGTCGGACACTTCTCAGAATAATTTTAGTAAACTGCGTACCTACTTACCTTGTACCTAGTTTGGTGAAATTTCTATTTGTTACCGTTTACGGTTAAGAAATAAAGTCTGAATTCGCTTTTCGTATTTTTATTTGTGTACCTATTTATCTATTGCGTATGTGTTTTTATGCTGTCTGATCGATGAATGGATTTTTCAATGGGTACCGTTCGCAAGTGTTGCCGTTCGTCGATACGTTTTACACACATATGCATTGATCGCAGTTACTTCGAGTTCTCATTATTTCACAAAAAAAACAATAAATTAGATTTTTCGTGTTTTTTTTAAATTGTAATTTATTGAAAATAATAGCCCCAATCGTTTCGAGTTCGATGATCGAGTTTATGGCTTTTCGTTCCAGAACGAGCTAAAATTAACCGTGTATAATATTACTAGCTGATAGTCTGCACGAGCCTTTAGTTAGGATAGTTCTCTTAGGATTAGGATGCCTGATTTAACGTTACGTACGTTGCGTGAGTTGCGTCACGTACTGTCGAGCAAAAATATGCTTTCACATTATTATATTATGTTATAGGATACCTTGAACTTGTCAGAATGGGGGACGCCAACCGATTTCATGAGGTCGTGGTCGCTTATAACTAATTCAAATGTATCAAATTAAAGGGCTTAATTAGCATATTTCAAAAATATATGTACTTATTATAACCCCAAAATAATTTAAATAAAAATTTAAGTTTTAAAAACTAAAACACAATTACGACAAAAAAGCCAACTAAAAAGGTATATCTAAGTAAAGACATAACAGAAAGACAAATTAGAAATCCGGAGTCACACGTCGTGTTGGGCATAAATTGGTCAGATTACGTATGACTCCGGATTTTTTATTTGTCTGTCTGTGATGTCTTGTTTGGTTTTAGTTTTTATAACTTTTATTTTTTCACTGAGACTTTTTTCAGTTGTCATGTTATTAGTTGTTATGTTATGATAACAAGCGTCTATTATAGTTGTTTTGTAACTATGATTGAACATGTACTAATGTACTATTGTACATTAGTACACGTGGATTTTATACTATCTTTTATGTTATTTTTGTTGCGAAAGACAGCTGTTCATTAGGGTAAAACATGTTCTTTTTAGGGTACCGCACCCTATTACTAAGGCTCCGCTGTGTTTGTCTCTGTCCATCTGTGTTTTGACAGGACTGTATCTTATGAAATGTAATTGGTTGACATTTGAAATTTTCACAGACCTACTACTATGACCCCTATAGTAAAAAATTAAATACAAGTAACATAAAAAAAAAACGTGTTTTTTTCGGGGTTTTGTGCTCGTTAGTAATTAAAAAAAATGTAGTAAGTATTAAATGTTGTTCGGTGGTAAGTATCCACCCTTCGTGTACGAGTCCCTAGAGCTATTTTTGTACCTATGTGTTTTTTGTGATCAGGGGAATTAAATAAGTACCTACTTATAAAAATCTTCGCAGTTGCTTGTTTACTAGTTAAACACATTGAATTCCTAGTGCTCAATGTCTAATAGCTCTGTTACTAAGCCATTATTTTGCAGTATGTAGGTACCTTCTAAGCGCTTACTTATTTACATAAATGGAGTGCTGTCAACTCATTAGCACGTTCTGAAATTATAATGTCGGACAGTTGGACAGATACTGTCCGTCAAATATATCCATGATAATTATTTAAGTAACTTTAAATCCAACTTATCCGCGAAGCATAAGCAGGAGACTTGCCCAGACGAGAAATGCTGGGACAGTCAGAACAGGTTACAAAAAAATCATAAGGTCAGTCGTAATTCAAAGAAGCCATTTTGTCAAATTGATAAGTCGATCCTGTGAGCGGTCGAACCAGTTCGGCGTATGGCTTGCGTGTGTATGATCTGATGTAACTCAGACCCTTCATAATTCAACTTTATATCTTACTAACGAACCAGTTCATTGAAACTGGGTTTTCATTGAACCTCCGTCGTTGTATACGTAGGAGTATGATCGTACACGTGTTAATTATTGAGTAGTAAAGACGAGGAAATGGCAGTCGCCTGACGATGTCGGTCGTTTTCTTTACGATGAGTAAAACGTTCGTAGGTAGGAGTTCGTCGATTGCTGTTTGATGTTTATGTGTGATACCTTGATGGCCTTGTAAGAGGAAGAGAAAAAACTTGGCATCCTTTTGCGCACCCCCGACGCAAAAAGTGGGGTGTTATAAGTTTGACAGCAGTGTGTGTCTGTCTGTGGCACCGTAGCTCTGAAACGGGTGAACCGATTTGATTTTTTAATTTGAAAGCAGGTTTTCTAGCGATGGTTCTTAGACAGTTTTATCAAAATCGTATCAGCCGTTTGAAGATTATCAGCTCTTTTCTAGTTGATGAATGGATGTGAGCGTCTTCCACTAGTCTGATCGATTTGAAATTTGGTATTCTGATACTTCAATGATATTAGAAGAACATAGTAACCTTGAACTGCTGCAGCATCACCTGGAACTTGCAGGCAACCAAACTACCTTACCAACTTACAGCACAGGTATCGTGTTTGAGCTCAATGAATAGGTTATAAATAGATGATGAAAAGGGTCTGGTGATGGGGTAGGAAAACGAAATGATAAAATGTTTATGTCGGGGTTTTTTAATTATAATTTCACTTGTAGCTTTCTCTTTCCTGTTTTCAATTTATCCAAGACTAGCGACCCGTTCGTGCTTCGCAAGGTATTTACGAATTGACAAAATATCGCGATTTCTATAATATGTGTAAGCTTAACCCATTTAAGAATACTGAACGAAACACAATAGAAAGTGTTAAATGTAAACCTTCCGGAATAAATTCTCTAAATGATGGTGAAAATCGCATCAAAATTCGCGACATAGTTTAGAAGAACAACGCTGTCACACAGATAGACACGAAAAACGACATTAAGATATGTATACACATAGTAGTATAGTTAAAGATGGTTATTTGCTCTAGTTGGCTATAAACTGCGTGTTCCAGCTCAAACAAATCAGAATGCCTGAGATTTATTATACATACATACATATACGACCTACTTTTTGAATGAAGCGTTTATTTTTTATTAACGGTTAAAGTTCAGATTCATTAACTGCGTATAGTTTGAGGCATTTGAACAATGTGTTGATGTGATGTGTTCACTACCTAGCTGCTATGGCTGCTATTGTCTTTGATGTTTCAGAATTGATTAATTGGAATAGACATAATGCCCTCACATAAGCGTTGCCAATTCATAGGTACACATATCTTTCCGCACAGTCATCAGTTCATTTAATCATAGGGCATATACCAGCATCAAACTATTAAAATCTAAAGTAGATTATCTCATAGATCCGTTTGCTGAGATAAAATAATAGTCATTTGTTATGGTCGCCAACGGGAGCTTGTAATGATGTATTGAAATCAGACCTTATCGCGTGCCGTGTATTGAATATTTATGACTATCAGCCATCTTAGAGGGCCAGCCGTAGAACGGAACATCATTTTTTTAAACGTCAGTCTGTCACTAGAGAAATGAATGAGCTATAAGCAGCAATAACAAAACGTTAACTTGGACTCGCGAGATGTTAAATGCATCTTATCGATTCCATATCATCGACTCATAAGATATTTCTATTTCTAGCTTCATTTTTCAAGCTGAATGATATAAAACGATTGGAATAACATAGATAGATTCCAATTCTTCGAATTTCTTTGCAAGTCAAATAAATATTTCAAAGAATATCGATCGCCGTTTGCAAGTTATCGAATCGTTGGAATTTCTCGATTACAAATTGCGTTTTCAGTGAAAGGTGTCATAATAAATATTCGCAATAGTATCAATAAAAATAAACAAGTATTATGTAGCTACTTAGGTTTTAATTGTGTTTATGTATGACAAACATTACGTTATGAAATCATTCCTGCAATGTATATGTGGTATTACCGCAAATAACATACTGAGTTTTTCCTCCATATTTTCCTTTAAGTTTTACCTTTGTTATGTACTAAAATTGAAACATTTTATAAGTATCAGCAACTTGATTTATGGATGCGTCCGCACGTAGAACACATTCATTTTAATAAGTATTCGTGTTGCTAGCCTGGGGAGGATATTGTTTTGTAATGTTGCCTGAACTTGGTTGGCAAAATTAAATTTAAATGGCATGAGTTTCAGACTTTCAGTACACCCGAGGGTAAACGTTTTGGAGGGATTTGTATCATTTTGCTGCGTCCGATTAATCTCTCACTTTTGTAATGAAATTCTGCGTTGTTTTGTTGATATTCTATGCCGTGCCATCCACATACGATTAATGAGTGTGAAATAAGATATGATTTATTGGATATTCAAAGGTTTTCAAAGCATCTAATGAAATGTTTTGCTCCACTTATCAAACTCCAATCAAAAGTTCCTGAAAATCTTCAGAGTACAAAAAAAGTTTGTAGAAATAGGCAAAGAAATTAAAACACAAATCACTAGCACCGCCTTTCTATACATAACACTATGCAAAGAAACCCACAATTGTTGTTCGTTATTTATTCTAATTCCGTACCTATTTACGTAATATAATATACCTATCTATTTTTTACGTAAACAAGCGTGGAATCGGAGTGTTTTAGCACGTGCTAGAGGGAATAAAAATACATTTTATTTGGGCCGCCGGTTCATAATGCTCGTATTAGTTGACACTGACGAAGGTCGCATTGCTGACCTACGACGGGATTAGACTGTAATAATGCGGTTATGCCATTTATTATACCTATAATATATATATATGCGAAGTTTAAAAAGAAATTAGAGGGGCAGAAATATGTGGGAGTTAAGCGTCGTCGTACAGACGGGCGCGACGCGATTCTAACAAAACAATTTCTAAGAAAACTTATCGGTAGAACAATTACCGGTGTCGCGCTAGTATTCACGAGCCTTTATGAATATTGACAATATTGTATAAGTATTTATATCTATGGACACCTGAAACTATGCATATTAGATGGATTGTGAGAAAGATGAAATGGTTGGAAAGTGAGATGAGTGAAGATATGACTGTCAGAGATGTGTTTATGGAAGTAGAAGGCAATCTATAAACACCTGAAAATATGCAGATTAGCACTGCTTGACTATAACAGGAAGACTAAATAAACGATAGATGGATTGTGGGAAAGATGAAATGGCTGGAAATTGAGATGAGTGAAGATATAACTGTCAGAGATGTCTTTATGGAAGTAGAAGGCAATCTATAAACACCTGAAAATATGAAGATTAGTACTGCTTGGCTATAAGGGGCAGACCAAATAAATGATGGATGGATTGTGAGAAAGATGATATGGCTGGAAAGTGAGACGAGTGATGATATGGCTGTCAGAGATGTATTTATGGAAGTATAAGGCAATCTATAAACACCTGAAAATATGCAGATTAGCACTGCTTGACTATAACAGGAAGACCAAATAAACGATAGATGGATTGTGGGAAAGATGAAATGGCTGGAAATTGAGATGAGTGAAGATATAACTGTCAGAGATGTCTTTATGGAAGTAGAAGGCAATCTATAAACACCTGAAAATATGCAGATTAGTACTGCTTGGCTGTAAGGGGCAGACCAAATAAATGATGGATGGATTGTGAGAAAGATGATATGGCTGGAAAGTGAGACGAGTGATGATATGGCTGTCAGAGATGTATTTATGGAAGTATAAGGCAATCTATAAACACCTGAAAATATGCAGATTAGCACTGCTTGACTATAACAGGAAGACCAAATAAACTATAGATGGATTGTGGGAAAGATGAAATGGCTGGAAAGTGAGATGAGTTAAGATATGACTGTCGGAGATGTGTTTATGGAAGTAGAAGGCAATCTATAAACACCTGAAAATATGCAGATTAGTACTGCTTGGCTATAAGGGAAGACCAAATAAATGATGGATGGATTGTAGGAAAGATGATATGGCTGTCAGAGATGTATTTATGGAAGTAGAAGGCATGCTACGCCGACTTCAAATAAGTAATAATTACTTTAAGGGAAGGCCAAGATAATTTTGATACATATCTGAGTGAGTGAGAGAGAGGCCGTCTCTCCACTATTCCATTGCCTACGCTAGGATGCATATCCTGTATGGCTCGCCAATCCCTCCATAAGGGCATGTCTTCCCCGGTACAAAGCCCTCGTTCTAGTCCTTAATATGCAATGGCCTCTGTAGTCCCATGAAGCATGAGGCTCCAGGTGCTAGTGCAAATCTTGGGGTTCATTCGATTTATCGATTCTGGTTAAACCACGCTGGGGTCGGTGCATTTCATTCATTCATTCATATCCGAGTGAGTGTGAGAGAGAGAGCTTTCTTATATACTTATAATAACAATCGTTTTCTTTAAACTAAGAAATGGCTACTCAAACTACGCCTGTGTCTAGAAACGTTTTGCTTAAATAGACTCAATACGTTTTTACGTTATCTTATCCAGGCATTATTAAATGAAGATTTTAATCCAATTAGTGCTCTATCTTGGATGTAATAAACTTTAAACGAAGTTAAAAAGAACCCGGCGCTAGTAAAGAAGTTTTTATTATATCGCACGCTATTTTTATATTCTAGGATTTAGTTTAGTAGATATGTTCAATGGTGGATGGCTATATGACCTAAGAAAATATGGATAGATTGCGTGAAAGATTATATGGTTGGAAGAAAGAACTATGATGTCTGTTAAGAGACGAAAAGAAGAAAAAGATTTAGGTACTGCACCGAGACCTCAATAAATAGTAATAAAGACAGGAGGATGACTTTT
The DNA here is from genome assembly GCA_947364205.1 of Agrochola lota. Lineage (NCBI taxonomy): Eukaryota > Metazoa > Arthropoda > Insecta > Lepidoptera > Noctuidae > Agrochola > Agrochola lota. Next base: position 7,411,229 of record OX376235.1, on the reverse strand, counting down.
TTATTTATTGGGGTTCTGATCTGAAGTTTTGCCTTCTTGACCTCAATTTAGAAAATTACGCAATTTTACAAGCCTTCAATGTTAATAGAGTTGGTTATACAACCTTTTCATAGCTGCCTTTGACGTTCAAGAAGTGATAGCATTTTCAAGAGTCTTAAATGTCAATTAGCGCAAATAACTTCCCGGGTGCCACGATACCGACGGTTCATGGCCGTTCATCATATATTCGCACCGCGGTAACAGCTGATCAATACCAATGATTTAAAAAAGTAGAAGCTAACACGAACCCGACACATGTTCAGTGCGTGATAGATAATAACCCACCTACAACTATACATAATCATGTAAACACTTAGTCACAAGCAACAAAAAATCTTGCAGCTGTAATTGCCTAAATAAAACTGAGGAGCTTATCCAATTGAACGCATATAAATCTTATCCTTTCCTTTAAGTGGACAATAACAAAATGATCGTAGAGAACCCCCTCCGGTTGAACCCAGTCACATGATGTAGTTGAAATAAACGCGTTATGACGACACATATCTGAATATCTGGACCGACACCAACGTTTGTTTATTACAAGATGCAAAAAGCTGAACAGAAATCACCTCACGTTACATCTTGCGTGTATTTTTACTTACAAACATTCATCGTAAATCATTGCAAATTCTTGTTTTATCTGGTGTACAGTTGTTACTATCAAGTAATATAGTGATAACCGTACAACAATGAGCCGATAATGATGCAGCAGCGACTGTTTCACATGTCGATCACGACATGAAAAATTTAGCCATGAACTTGTAAATGAATCATTTGGAAAACATTTTTAAAACTCATTGGCACATCCGCCAACTTTCGCCTTTAAACTTTTATGTAACGTGTCTAATAATAGACACACGTGGTTTTCAGTGTTATAATGTAATAGGATCGTATTTATTCCTCTCTGTTTCATGAGATTACAGAGGAAGGTGACGGATATCGGTAACGAACTAAAATGAATACCACCTTGGCCCAATTGCGACTATTACACATCTAATTGTTTGCAAAAGATACTGATATGCCTGTAGCGGCCACGGTGCAACCAATACTACCTACATCGAATGTGGCGATATAACACTATATGACTTTTCAGCAAGAAAACTGCTTCATATATAATTTTGGCTGCCCACCAGCAGATCGCCAAAAAAACAAAAAAATGATCCAGGATACCGGTTAATTTCACATCTTCCAAGTTGTTTTTTCTCCACTCCATGGCACAATACACGATTTGGCATTCAGCTGATGTCAGCCAAAAACATCTCTAGAATGAAACCACCAGACCTTCGGGCATCTGTGAGAGGTCGAGGCGGCGATAAAAATACCGTTCAGACGTAACATATACGTCACAAAAACGTGCCACTAAACAATAGCAGTTCTTGATAAGGAAAGAATTTGCAAAAAAAAAAACAGGAATAAATTAACGTCAGAAATTAGGTAGTAGATAACGTTCGCGTTGGTTTGATTTCATTAGAATATGGTTAAAGACCTGCTTTACAATAGTTGTATTCCACCAGTGTAACACGGTGTGAATAATATTAATTGCTTTCTATTTTCCTCTTCTCTAAACTCGTAGGTACTTTGTGAATGGTAAATCAAATATTTACCATTCACAAAGTACCTACGTAATGTACCATTAATATTCCATTGAGAATTACTAACACATCCGTCTTCATTTCCATGATTAATTTCTTCAAATTAATTTTAATGTTTGATGCTAGAATGTGTCTGACCATGCATTGCATTTTGGTATGGTCCATTCTATTACCATTTGTCCTTATTATATCGACCATAGTGTTTTAATATTCTTATATTACGTGCCCAGACGTACAAATGCCGCATTATCCACGTTCTTGTTACGCCAGGATTATTCAAATCAGCGGATTCCCGACCCTCACCATAAAATATAAATTTGTGTTTTCAACCATTTCTACCATAATTTATTCTAGCTAAATGATCCAACAATCATTGTGGTAATCTCTAGTAACATCTGGTTTTGTTCAGATTGCTAGACATGATAAATGAAATGATTGGACAAGGATTATAATCATGTCGTCAAGCAAAAGGAAATGATCAGAAATGAATCGACTACTTAAAAAACCTGAATTAATAAATGTACATTCACTTACACTTCAAGAGCAGACATGATTTCGGCTCTTCTATAACTGGTAGATCATATCGTTTTCAAATCTCGTTTGGCGCTGGGAATCTAGAGGACAATGTAAATTGCAGTCCTACAGCCTTCACAATTGAACCATCGACCCATGAAATTGTCGGGCCGCATTGAAAAGGTTTTGGATGGAATTGGGTGTATTACATTACACGACATGCACTGGAGATTCCCAACATATTCTAGTTAATAAACGGGAACAAGAGCTTATTAACTAGCAGTCTATTCAGCAAGGTTTCATGTATTTTATGATCTAGTATCTCTAAAATATTAATTAAGATCAAAATTCACTCTAGAGGCAAGTCAATTTTATTATCCTTTGTTGATATCATTTATCTAGCCGCTGGCGACTATTTGGCAGTTTCTGTCCAGAGCCAGATAACAAGCGGCAGCAAATTTTACGAGAGTCCAGAAATGTAGTTTGTTGTCGCTCCGGGAATATTTACGTGCTACCACCACTCTCTGGATTTTAAAACGCTGGGATAGCTTACGACTGAATTCGTCGAGTTCTTGCTAGTTTATTGCAGAATAAACACCGCCAGATGACGTCGTATTTATAAAATCAATATTTCTGTAATCTAGATATTCCGATTCGACTGCGTCCCTTGCCGTTTTATTGCCAAGGGACATTAACCTTCCAGAATATACGTGCTGAAAATTTTACCGAGATAAAATCATAATATTTTTCTTATAGTAATTTCTAGTATTTTCTAGCTCACAGTTCGTTGGTTAATGGCTCAAGCTACTCTAATCTCAACCAGTATTGTTTCTGAACGTTTATAGTTACGAGTATTGCGGTCAGCTATTACATGGCGACAATTACTGTTTTCTGGAACTCATTGGGTTTTATTATTTTCTAGCTTGCCATTACTGCTATCGTCTGTTGGTTTACTTTTTTCCGAAAGTTGATGGTTTTTACTATATGTATGTATACTTACTAGTTTCTCTAGCAAAAAGTTACTAAGTTCTTAAATTATTTGAAGTTAGCCTTCCTTTATATAATTTAATTTGCTTCTGCTCATCCATTCCAAAAATTATAACATCGTCCTAAATTACCTCATTTTCGCTGTAGATTACTCACTTACCGTTAATTAATGTAATTGGCTTATAAACACTCCAGTTTTACTAATTGGCATAAATAAATTTTGCGACATAAAAGTCGCTTTTGATATTCGTTTTAATTATAATCGTAAAACCCTTTTAAACTGCGAAAATATATTTTCTTTACATCCACCGGTGGTTTTCCGCGATATGCAAGGTTGTTAAGAAATTGAGATATTTTGATCATGCTGTAGAATTTTAGAGGCAGTGTTTTTCCTGTATATAATATGTTAATATTAGTGTTAAAGTCGGCTTCCCCCGACATGCTACCCAATTTAAGTTGGCATACGGCAATTTAGGTAGGGGTGAATTTATGTGCGTCGTTTATGCAATCGTTAGGATTGGTGGTCGTAAAGGTTGTGCGAAGTTATGCGCTGGCACCATGTCGTTCAGTAAACATTGTTTATTTACTCCTGTCTACGTCTTACTTGAACGAATCAACACAGAGATTTGTCGCAAACATGCCTGGTTTTATCTTATATTATTTCCTTGCGTCTTATGTAGACAATGAGATTAGATTTTGTGGTATTTTCAATTACTCCTGTATCATAGTGTATTTCCTGATAGGGCTTTTGCGTATTACGATTGATCAAACTCTTCATGACCAGCAGTTGTATTAATTTTAATATTGGCAATCTTGTCCTCTTCCACAGGTGAATATAATATGCTATGAATCTCTGCTCAAGACCACTCGGCCAATGTACCAGTTTTGTAACAAAATATTATTCTACAATCTCCTCCATGATAATGATCATACAAATTGAGAATACCATAATGAAAACCGTCTACATACGTCGGTAAAGACAACATAAAACGAAATCAGATATGGACTAGCAAACTCATGAATAATATAATGCAGAGGTACTCACTGAAATTTTCATTACTCCACTCATTCTCCGAGCGTTGACTCTTGTCTCAGGTTTATTTTCCTGTCCCACTTAGGAAACAAGGAGAGAGTTCTCAATGTGCTCATATTATTATTATAATTCACTCTGGGGGTAAAAACATTTTTACAGCGTATTCAGCCTCATTTCTCTGTATATGTTTTAGTGCTTTTTAATGTGAAGCTTAATCATTGGTTGAATGTGCCCTTTATAAATATTTATAATATTTAATGTAGCTACTACGAGTATGTTGTGTCATGACTTGCCTTCAATCTAAGGCTAATGGTACTGACACAAGTGATTAACCTAAATGCATTTAGGTACTTGTTCATTATTAACTTATCTGAGAAGAGATTATCGCTATTATTTATTCAATTAAATTATGTTTAGAAAACCTGAAGAAGGCTCTTTAAACAAACTGACTCTGTCACTAGATCTGAAGTTATCTTTCACGGAAGTGTCGCTGCTACCATGCTCAGGTCATGCAAAATCGATAGCTAATCTTTTAATTATAATCTCATAAACATTTTTGTTTTCCTATATTGATGTATATTTGCTGTCGAGATTAGACTATGTGACTATGATAACACGCCCTTGAAGTTCCGAACCTATTAACAGCTTCGTGTTACTTGCGTGTGAATATTTTTCAACAAACACAGACTTAATGGCTTGTATATTATTAGTTCTATTTATATTGATTCTGATATCAATTATGGACTCAAAAGACATGTTCAAGACTGTCCTAACATAGTAACAAGATAATATACTACCAATAACAGTCATCAAATACTGAAAAATATTATCTGTGTCATTGAATCGTGTTCCTGGTATTAAGTGACAATGGAAGCGTTATACGAGTGCGTAGCTATTTCATTATCTAATCGTTAACTAACGACAGACAGGCACTTATTACTAAACCCTTAAAATCACCTGGTTCTGGCACTTTATGCTAATAAGCCCGTTACTTAACTTCTCCATTTGTATGAATTAATATAATGATCTGATTTAGTTCATTGACAGAGTTGAACTAGATCTGATGAATCATCGGGCATAAAGCTTGATTTGACTGATAATTTATCCATGAATATAATTTGTTGTCAGGAAAAATATATACCAGCGAGTAATTAGTACGCGGTTTTGTGTTTGTGAATGTTGACACAAATACAATATGTAGGTTTTTATTTTTGCACTATTGTTTGAGTGTATTTGCAGTGTTTGCAAATGAAGCAGCATCAACCGTATGTTGATTTGAGGTTAACAAAGCCTGAATCCCTCCTTGGTAAGTGTACAGGCTACATTATTTAATACCAATGGAAGCCGTACGTCTTTTACATTTTAAGCTACCTACATCTGTAATTTACCGTCTGTCTATTTGTAAATTCTCTATAGAGCAAACCAATTCTCTTAGATGCTAAACTGAATCAAACGTGTGACCAAAAACGTAATAGAAAAATAATAATACCACTCTAGCGAATCTGCGACTAACGGCGACTAGAACATAAAACTTAAGCATCTTCACTTTAGGTCCTTCAATATACACTTGAGAGCAATAAAATCGCACACCCCTTGTAATTTGGTTTATTACTGATTGTTTTCTAAAATCGAAAGATATTGAGTAAAAATCATTAGACAAAATTAAAGCATACAAGCTTAGCTTTACAAAAACATAAAATTAAAATCATTGACCTTCACGTAACTTACAAAAACCGACCGTACACCGAATTCCCCAAATTCACGCGTTTGCGTTGTCACTACTTGCACCCTTAGCCGCAGGTATAAAAAGGTCAGTTTATTGGAATTTTTATTCAGTTGCATACCGAAGGTCAACGTGATAACATCTCTACTGGAAGCATACGGATTTACTGGAAAAATATGGATACCACGCCCGCAGAAGCCGCTCAAGTTATTGCCTTGCTCGAAGCAGGCCATAACCAAAGTGAAGTTGCTCGACGGCTAAATTTGAGCCGCTACTCTGTTCGTCGTGTATACCAGAGGTTCCAAGAGACCGGTGGCTACATTCGGCGACCAGGATCTGGCCGGCGACGCACAACATCAGAGCGTGATGACCGCTTTCTTGTGACAAGGTCTTTGAGAAATCGGCAACTGAACGCGGTTCAACTGGGACAACAGCTTCAAGAAGTTCGCAATGTCAGTATAAGTCGGTGGACAGTTCGAAGAAGACTAGGTGAAGCAGGAATGACTTCACATCGCCCAGCAAATGGTCCCAAATTGACCACAGCTCACCGACAAGCCCGGCTACAATTTGCTAGGGAACATTTAAATTGGACGTATGACCAATGGCGGGCTGTTATGTTCTCTGATGAGTGCAGAATGACTTTACATGGTCATGATGGACGCTCTAGGGTCTACAGAAGGTCATCAGAGCGATTTTCACAATGCTGCATAAGCGAACGTGTGGCTTTTGGAGGTGGATCGTGTATGTTTTGGGGTGGCATAATGTTGGACACTAAAACTGACATTGTATTCATCACTACGGCGAATACCGGCCCGAGATCGAGAAGTTTGACGGCTGCACGATACGTCGAAGAAGTGCTCGAAGAACATGTGAGGCCGCTTGCGTGGCTTATGGGAGAAGATTTTCTCTTAATGCACGACAACGCCAGACCGCATGTCGCTAGAACAGTTTGCGACTACATGGAAGATGTTGGAATCACCGCGATGGAGTGGCCAGCTCGTAGTCCTGATCTCAATCCGATTGAGCATGTCTGGGATGAGCTAAAAAGAAGAGTTCGAGCAAGAAGCCCTGCTCCTACGCGCCTCCAAGAGCTTCAACTTGCCATTGAAGAGGAGTGGAACGCCATACCACAAGATTTCATGGTGAAATTAATACGGTCCATGAAAAACCGATTAAGAGCTGTAATCAAGGCTAGGGGAGGGAATACACCTTATTAAAAAACAATTTGATCAAGCATTTTGAGTTTTATTTTTATTCTTTGTTAAGCTAAATTGGGTAATTTTATCCGTATGTTGGGTTTTGTGCCCTAAAACTCCCTATGGGTACTTTTTTTACACTGTATTTGATATCATTAGAAAGGTACTGAAGTAAACATTCAAATAGTGTAAGTTTTATTTTAATATGTATTCACATTTATGAAAAAAACTGCTTTAACAACAAAAAGTCAACGTGTGCGATTTTATTGCTCTCAAGTGTACTAAGCTATAAAATATAGGTAGCAACAGCAAAGCCTCTAGTCAACGGAGTCACTATCAGGCGAGCTCGCATTTCTCGGCCCTTAGTTCGACGACCCTGGTCTGGTATTCGCAATTTATAGCTCCATCGAAGTTCGTCGCACTATCCTTTGTATCAACTCCTCCCTTTTTCGTGAATCGCCAGCTATTGGAACAATAAAATGGCACTTAAACATTGTACTTATTTCAACAAGACGAGATTCCCGTCTCTGTATTGCGTATCTTTTCCTCTGATTTGCAGATTTTTTTCGCAATAAAAGTTCCACTGCCTCTATTTATGTTTAATGGACGCTTGTTGGATCCGAACGGCTTAAAAGATATTTCTTTTGTTAAATACATCTTGTATTCCCTATAGAGCAGTTAAATACAGTAGGAATCACTTGGAACACAGCCTATTTCAGTAGCATACTAACATAGATTACTCCAATAAATAAAATATGCTGACCTAGTAAACATTTGGACTAGTTTTGACGACATTTCTCGAACAGCTTTTATTATATGTTTGATCAGGATATATGGTTGCGTGTCCCGAGTATTTACCATCCCAGGTTAAGCCAATAACTAACTTTTATTCAGCTCGAGACTAGCAAATTACGCTCAGTAAAAGGATTGTTCTTTTAGCTACGTCTGGAGTGCATTGCTATATTTATAAAAAAAGCGTCTCTGTCGAGTCGTTTCATATTCCTTTTAATAAAATGCTTCATTCTATCGTAATAGAATTGTTCAGAACTGTTTTGCCTAATGTTGCCGTGCTGCAGTACAGTTTTCTACGAATCGTCTTGGCATCATGAATAAAGAGGCGAGGCTCTAATGTAATGCATTTGATAGAGGACATTGCTACAATTTGCTATTGTTAATTATATCATGCGCTTACAGATTTCGGATTTAATACTTTGTTTTTACAAGAGCTGTTGCTAGCTGGTATACTGGCGTTCATCCAACTATTCTGTATTTAACTGAACATGTGAATATTGGCTAGCTTCGGCTTAAGTTCTTAATTACTTTTATGTAGTTCGTTAGTTTAGGTTTCTGTCAGTCAATTACCTTTTATGGTGAAGATAGCTCTTTATCTGTTTCTATGCCGTCTCATTGGACTCCAATCTTATCTGAAACATATTGCATGATACTTACAGTTTACTCATTACGTTTGACTTAATTATTAGGAAATTCGGATTCACCGACTTAATTATTTTATCTGGCGTCAAGGCACATGTAAACTAGAGAATGGATTAAGTATTACAAAATTTCTTTAACGATAATATAATCAGCCGTTGCTCTTTTATCTGTCTCGATATTTCGCGTGACTCCTTCTCTTTTAAGGTTATGCTGGCAGCGCACGCTATATCCGTTTCCAGTAACACATTCTTGACCGAAATGGTTTTCTTTTACCCCGGTTATGGACTCTAGAGTACTCCACTCTATATTTATTGGAAATTGGACGTTTCTTTGAATCCGTACATATTCAGCAACATTTTTACATCTCAACAGAAGAATATTCGTTTTTAGACATCTAGAGGTTTTTTATTTTAACAGATTTTTCTGTATTCGGTGCCACTGTTATTATCTTACCACAAGGAAACGCTTAATTTGGTCGAAATGTTTTTAGATTTGTAGGTATTGTTAATTTCGTTTTAACTTGTGTATGTGCACCACAATATTGGAGGATATTAAAACAGTTAATTAAGTATTATTAAAGGCACACATATATTCCCACTTTTCAAAACGATATGTCGGCAAAATTCTAAACAAATTCTCTATCCGTTTTATCTCCAAACGACAGTTTAGAATCGTGTAGTTTGCTCTTAAGTAGATGCAAAGATTAAGATTACTATCTTGTCTATGTTATCGCAAACAACACTTAAATTATAAAATAGCAATTGAAAATTTGAAACCCTATAGCATCATCTTCTGCTATAAATTTCGGTTTTACCCCCCTTTTCAAATATTATGGCGGGTCCCATTTGTACAAAAAACATTCCGTATATTCCAAACAACTTAAAAAAAATCCATAAAACTATTTCTGTTTCATAAATGTTGTCTTTCTTTTATGTGATACATTACATCGAGTATGGTATGCCATATATTCGCCGAGTAACAACCGTTCGTGGTTGCATAAATAAAATTTTGGCAGACGAGTAGCCAGAAGTTTGCATGCGCGCATGTAACACTGTAGAAGCTACGTCTCAATATAAAATGAGAAAGCTCTGTGAAATTAGAGGAACATTACAAGGGAAAATTACATCAGCGGAATTTGTATGAACTTGAAAATGTTATTTGAGACTCGCCATTGATTTGACAGAATAATTATCATCCCTAGGGCTTTATGATTCATTCATTCGTATAACATCTCTGGCATCTCGAAAAATTATTCAGTGGTCAAGTTATTATAAACCAGTGGCCCAGCATTTACTGTGTTTAGAAAGCTTACCATCAATAATTTTAATGCGCGCTACGGGATATTAAATGAACTATTAATCTGTGCCCTCTAGTAATAGCTACATCTACGAAATATTTTTCGGCTTAATATCACAAAGAGAGAATTAACTGAACCCAAGAGAGAGGTTTTATTACAATCCTTGTACCTTGTGTCGACACTATTAATCTTTATTCGTTTCACTGTATGGGATCAACAGCCGAATATTGTTCGTTGATACAAATAATTTGTCCCGTTTTATTGATCCTGTACCAGAGACGTAACTCCCGTGGACTTTAATCAAAGGTAAAATTGTCTTGAAGAGGGTTTCGTTCGTGCCATAGGGGAAAGCAAAGTTTGGTATCGGGGCCATGGGATAAATTACAGCTGACGTAATATCGTAATTTTGTCACTTGAATATCCATTTCCAATCCACTGTTCATCTTATTATGGTTCAAAACAATTTATTGTACTACATTTTTAAGTGCTGAATTGAAACAGAATGGCTAAATGAACTTTGTTTTCTTTGGACGTGAATTATTTATTTGGTTATCCCGATTTTAAACAATTAAGTACTTACCCATAGGACTGTCTGTGTCTAGTCGTGAAGTAGCTGTCTTTCGGGACCACGCTTGTAAATCTTTAGATTTATTACTTGATTCCATGCTTTATTCATATTGGAATCCTGTAATTGTATTCCAATTTATGACCAGTCATCAATACCCAATAGCTGTGCGAAGACCAATTTTATTCAATTTAAAACGTAATTGGCACGATCACATGATATACCTCGCGGCATTTAATGGCGTCTTCAGGCGTCCCTATTACGTTCTGCAACAATATTATTTTCGTATCGAATGTGTAATTCTGAGAATATTCTGCGTGCTTTAAATTTTTTAAATCTAGATTTCGAGTTTTTGTCTTTAACCGGGATCCTTTCGAATAACTCATTTTACTTTTCGATATCTTGGTCCTCATTATAAATAGTTTCAGCAGCAGTATTTTTAAGTATCAACGTTTCTTCGTATTTTCCTGGAACGACATTGTTTTAAAATAGATTTCTGATTTTATGTTAGTATCTCAACCAAACGCAAATACTTATTATATTTTCCCGGTTTCTAGGTTATCACACTTATCACTTATTAATCAGTTTTATAATTTAATCAGTCCTGAAGTGATTATCTGTGTAACGCATGTAGATGTAGAATTGTAGATGTACTTGACTGATTGCCATAATAAGATGGCGTATTCAAGTTGTTAACATAAAACAATTTGTAAATGAAATGAGACTTCGTTTTGTAACCTTTTTAATGAATAATATATTTTATAGCATTAATTGTTCGTTTGGTATACCTATATAGGTTTTCAATCATCTTGAAATCTTGACGCTTTATTTCATACACGTGTCATCACAAAGTCATAAAAATATACCTTTAGTTTTTTACCTTTCATTACTAACAAAAACAATCTTGTTGCAGTATTCTCGAAGGGGCAATGCGAGACAGGGCGATACCGCTTCCTCGCCAAAACTGGCGGCTACGCCTGGGTCCAGACCCAGGCCACCGTAATCACCGACAAGCAGCAGAAACCCATCAGCGTCGTCTGCGTTAACTACGTCATCAGGTAGGTCTAGATATAAGAAATTATCTTCAGTTTTATCATTGTGCCTTTGTGTTTTTGTTAGATTTTTCAACACCGTTTCAGGAGTAGGTACTAACTACATTTTTACTTACAATCTTTTTTATACATTGAGATTTGTCAAGTATATTCTCAAGGTAAGTAACATTTTTGGTATTACTATGTTATTTTGTATGGTATTAATTTCAGGTTGGTCTATCGTCATACGTTTAATAACATAAGTTACGTCCTGTTACGTACAAAATAGTGGGTGTAATATCCGTAGGCGACTGTATCTTTCACGTAAAAGCCTTATTGCGTCGGCTCACCCTCGTTTAGAGCACTTTCGTTAATTTAATAACTATCAATTTGCGAATTAACTAAGTTAATTAGAGTCTGGACTATACAAGTAGAGACGTAATAAAATAGACTATTATTTTCCTAGAAAACATCGTAAATCGTAAAGCGTATTTACAATCCTGTTTACTGTTACCTCCGATAAAAATAGTACAGCCCCTTTGAATATCTTAGGAATTGTTGCATAAATTGTATCTATCACAACGACTTGCAAACATTCTACTAACCTTTCTTAATATTTGGCACAAACTTTTTCACCATCAAACAAGAATTTCCGCGTAAACCAATATCCTTGTCATCTTATACTTTATCACCAGTGATCGGAGTAGGTAGATTGAACTGGGGTCATTGATCCGAAACGTATATATTACTATGGACATTCCTCCGGAAGTGGTGGATTATTAAAAAAAAACCGGAACTTATGTAGGAATTGTATTCTGCCAGAGTGGAAGGAGTCATTTGATGATTTGCCATCCTCAAAAAAAAAGGTAGGAATTGTAATAAAATGAGCAATTTTATTCTTTATTATTCTTCCAATTTTTTTTTTTGTCACGATTTGACAAAACCCAACGACTACCACTAATAATAATACCACTAGTAATAATATCACTACCAACATTAACAATATTTAATTGAATCCGGAAATACCGGAATAACTTTCCGGAAAAATGGCTTATCCATGTTATTCTTTCTGTGTGCATTTATGATACAAGTACTAAAAATCAATCTACCTACTCCGATCACTGTTTATCACGGATAAATGGCAGACTCTTTACGACATGCCTGCCACATAGTACAAGGAGCAAATCCTTTGATCGCACGCTGTGGTATTTTCCGCACCATTTTCGTGACCGACACGAGCTGCAAATCAATTTAGTTCAATATTGGATACTTTTACATTCCCATATTGATTTAACTTATCCAGGTCTTATTGCGTTCCTGCCAGGGTTGCGAGTTTGTCCGAAAGGGATATCGCGGCCCCGGCACACAGGCAACGGAAGGAACACGGGTGGGTTTTAGTCAGTAAAAGTCTGACACACCCTCCCGTTCCGCCCAGAGCGGGAGAAGTTATTTGATAATGTCCCAACCTCAAAAAAAAAAAAAAGTTCTTATGGCGTTACATTCGCAAGAAATACGGTTTCTTATATATCCTTTTAGGGACACGCATTTGCGTAAGATGTATGTATCTTTCGAACCTCACGGTTTCTTAAATCCAAAACCGATTGAATATGTTATTGTGTGTCCAAATTGTTATGGTCTTGCTATGATAATTCGTCTAGGTCTTCGAGGCATTTATGCATTATAATCAGTTTAGAACCAAGGTCGATTATATAGAAAACGGTATCCTGCTATGAAAACAATAAAATGATTTTACTTCTCTTTCATAACTCTCTTTACAACTCTGTGCCAAACAAACTCAATTTTGCATTCGTAACCCAATTTTGACACTTGTCAATGTTTTGAACATGTTCGTAATATACTTTTGACTAACACCTGGCTGTTCTACTGCGCGTCAGGGACAACCGTTTGGCGTCCACATCACATCATCGCACCCATACGATACTTGGCACACCTCTAACTGATTACGTTTCAACACTTCTCTCTTCAACATCTGTAAATAAATGCGGAAAGGTAAATCTATAGACCTATCTATATTCAGCTATTGTTGACTACATTTCAACTGCTCTATTGTTTATTGCAGCTATAAATAGCTAATTAAACAATACGTTATCTTTATCAGTGTCTTACTGTGTATCAGCTTCCCTTGATCTGTAACTCGTAAAGATTCTCGATAGATGTTTAATATTACTTGTGAACAGTTAATTTGTTGACCGTTTATTGGTTTGTGAAACAACTTTGGTTAAGGGACTTCAGATACAATTTATATTACTCTGGTTTTCCAATTTATGAATGCAAAGCAAAATAAGAATTCTCCAAAAATACATGTTGTAGTTTTTTATAAATGTTTGGTTGTTGTTTGTTTGTAATGTATGTCCTGTTCCGCCGACCCCAAGTTACATGCAAGGGCATGAAGATGATGATGACGACCTGTTTATAAATGTTTAACAGCGCTATATTTAGAGTGAGCACTTCTTGCTCTTTGAATTTTCCTGAACCGTAAATAATATTGTTTTGGCATTTAATGTTTCTGTGCTGTATACTTTTGAAATCTTGCATTGTAAATTGTTCTGCTTAAATTTTTTGGAAAAACATTAGCAACATTCTATCAATGGACAGTTACTAATGTTCCTAATTTTCTCATTCAATTTTTTTCCCGTCTTTAATTTTGTAAAAGCCGTCTTGAAAAAAATTCAGGGCCGATCAATTGTCCGTGAAAAAGAATTTTCCGATATCTGCTCCAGCGATTCACCGACATTTGATCTGGGGAACTCTTTTTATTTAAATCAATCTGTTTTGAATTACTTGTTCAAGTTCTTTTAAAATGCTGCTACAAATAAATCCAATTATATCTACGAACGTCTGTCATAAAATGTTGAGAACATTTCATTCTTGTTTTACGATGTCCGTTCTCTTAGCTATAACTTTGTCAACTCAGACCAATTTCTAACAAGAAAATATTTTCACCAAATGTTACCGCTATTGTTAATGGGATTTCTTCGTCTAAAATCCAGAATATTGCTTACTTTTCTTTTTCTCAACGATCATTCACATACATAATTCTATTACCGTTTTTCACTGCCTCAATTTTGCAACTTTTTTAATTGATTTACCCCATTATTTCAGTGAATCCCATCGCGTTTATGGGGCACATTCCCCGGCCGCTTGAAAGCTGTTAACATTTTGAGGTCACGCAGATTGCAATGAGTTTTCCGCTCTTTCTGCTTTTCACATCGCTTTAACAACGGCCCTTTTTCGGTTCATTATATTTTTGTAGGTTCATCTGAAGGTTTTGCTGATCTATTTTAAACTCACATTTGGCAAACATCTATTTTTGGTATACAGTGATAATAAAAATAACATTACTGGTTCTTTTACGTTCAAGGCTAAGGCTGTCTTCTGTGGCAATGTCTTACTAAATTCATTCTGTTAGTTCTTCATTCCATAGTGTTCAATTATTCACTACGGAACGACGAAACCACGTTCAAGATCTTTTACAACTACATAAACCTAGCGATAATAATATCTTTGTATGTTAAGTTTTTGTGAAATACTAGTATACATTTATGTTGAATTTTGTTTACTAATTGTATTTTATGTTAAGTTTTCATACGTTTTTTCTAGTTTATTACGATGTTGTTTTGTGGTAAATGGTATGTATTCCTATGATAGGCATACGTACCAGTATTTGTATTATGGTATTGTTCTGTTTTAATTTTTTGTATTTACTGCTGTTAGTGTACCAAATAAATAAATAAATAAGTACCCAAAACAATTATTCCATTTTAAAACTACTGCAAACCTACTTGGAAGTAGGTGGAAATATTACGATTCTTGAAAATATTCCGCATTGCTCAGTATGTTCAGAGGTCAGCAGTTTTTATCTTTCTATTTCCAAGATGATGGCGTGGTCCATAAAATGTAGATCGTGAAAAACATTCAGTTATAAAGAGTCTTATCTCTTCCGAACCGTGGTTATCACGTTTGTTTTCATATTTATATCTTTTTGTAGGCGTGTCATCGATGAAATAATAAACCAAGCATTCAAATGAATTTAGAAAGAAGAAACAGTTCATTCAAAGTGGTTTCGTTTCACCTCAAAGAAATAAAATAAACTACAAAACCAAATTACAAACGCGCCTCAGTAATACTCCTAACAATTTCTTAATCCTGGCTTTTATGTGAAAGCATTTTAATTTTCTCAACACTATTTAAATTCGTCTTGAGAATGCAATAAACAGTTTTAATTATCAATATATTTTTATCTCTCATTGGAAACTCTGTTTTCATTGTTGATGCTATATGGATAACAATATGACCTTTTGTCAATTCCTATTGTTTCTACATTGATAAGCCATTAGGGTTACTAAGGTAATCTCCTAAGACAAATATCTCGTTAATGTTGTATCACGTGCTAATCCTGCACATCAGTATTAGTCTCTTGTCTTCCTTAATTCGTAGTTTTTGCCCTATCTTACCATCATCTACCATCTTTGAGTGTATGTTTTATAACTATTTGTTTAGTCATCAAACATTTTCCTTATACGATATTAACATGTTCATTATTTTGCTGTGTCAAATACAAAACCACATACAAGATTGATGCATTATATAATTCGTTAAGTAATTATTTAATGGGACGATTTCTGTTAAGTATATCACTCTTCCTAAGATTTAAGCACGATCATAAAACTTTTGTACAACAGCAAATTCAACATTGCAATATCTTGATGAACTCATACATAATCATTCGATAATTTGATATGGCAAGGCGTTTTCCTTGACTTTTTTTAGCATATTCATACTTTTTCAGCTTTGACAATTGCAAAAACACACTCATGATTAATGGAATATATACGAATTTATTGAATCAGTCATTAAATTGTGTTATTGAGAATTCTTTTCAATGAATTTTAACACAATCATACCGTGGTCGCTGTGATAACAGAATAATCACGTAATATCTTGATGTCAATTGATAATTAAGTAGGACAGGACTTCGATCAGCTATCTATTTTGCACAATCATGTTAACTATAGCCCTACCAATTGGAAAATCAAACACGCTTATTGAACTAAGTATTACTGTGCATGTAAATTGTGTTTCAGTGTCTCGTACGCCGTAAACTTTTATATTACATTCACACTCGATTCACGTTTCCTTACTATCCCAAGGTTTCTAAACAAACTTGACCTACGAATCTGATAAGAAATTGCTATCTTAATATTTTCTATTTCTTGCACTATTATCTTCAAGTACTTAGGTACTAATACTAACATCTCTTTAATCACGTTTATTATATAAGAGTCAATTACTTCTTGCTCATTAATTACTTATTTATACAATTTATTGACTATTTAATTAAATTGGTAACCATTAAATTAAGTTGACGGCATTATTATTAGGTATGTTAAACAGCTTCGATGGAAAATTTTATCTTATCAGCGTTGACTGCAGATGATAGTTGACCGACAGTTGAAGTATCAACATCAGATGCGCTTGGGGTTATCTCGGGTGTTGGTTGCTATGCCACATTACATTATACTCCCTGATTAATTTTCTATTTAATGATAATGTTTTCATAATTACAACATCATGAACATCCAATGGAAACTCTTCAAGAATCCCTTGAAGTTTGTTTAAAAAAAAATATGTTGCTAAGTTCAGCAAAACATTCGTCCCTTGTTTGTTTAGGCTATGCTAATCCGGCTATTCTAAGTGAATTTACCTTTGTTAGATAATATGATCTTGTTATACATTTAGAGGGATTATTTACTGTGTTAAATTGTGTCAAGTCGGACTTACGAGGTGAAGTGAATGGTCCACCTGTTGGCTAGACATGATCTAATATGTTATTCTAAGTCTTTTACTTGTACAGGGTCTAAGGATTTACTGCATGTGCTTACGTTTGTGTATGCTAGATCATATACATTACAAACAAGTTCTTGAGGCTTTGCAGGCTCTTAAGACTTTAATTTGACATTTTCATTACTAAGATTTTCAAAATCGTCAACATTAAAAAAAAAACCGTATCAGCAATAAAGAGCTCTTTACAACAAAAGTAATTGGTGAATGAATGTTTTAAAATGCAATGTTGTTTATACGATCAAGATAATAAAGCCTTTAAACAGGACTTTATCATTGAGATCGAGTACATGGCAACACCTGGACATTCACATGACTTAATATCTTTGTCGTGTGTTGCATTGCACCGCAATTTATTTTCACACCGCATGTAGGTCAATGCGAGAACACGTAACTGTATCCATTGCATTTGAAGGGACACACCTAGATTTTTTCTATAATTAGAATTTAATTATGTCTTGGACGATCGATGAGCTGATTGTCAAAACAGACATATATGGAAAAAAGAAATCTATCACTTTATTGGAAGTCATGATCGCAGACATCAGGGAAATGTACTCTCTTTGATTAAGTGACGTGATATAACACAAAGCTAATCTGACGAATAGAAACTTTGAAGAAATGTATGAATTTGAAATACCTATTGGATTCTAAGTCATCACACATTACAGATGCTAATTTTGTCAAGCAAATCCGATAGCGCCTTTATTGAATTGAACATTGTCCATTTCACAGTCTGTTTTGCACACGTTTTCATCATCTTCATACACACGCATTTGCTTAAATCACAATCCAATATCAAACATTATATCATTGTTTAGTGTTAATGGTTTAGTAATTTTAACGATTGAATCTTATCTTTGATTCTAAGATTTTTATGGTTATTTATATTTTTGCAGCTGTGGCACGTTTAAGCAAAAATCCAATTGCTTTTTCTGCCACAAGAATGTTATTGTCAGCGGTTATAAAGAAAATCAATCCTACGTTTTAACGTTATTTTTATTCTTTCTCTTCACATTTCATTAGCGTAGATGGTGTAAAAATATAAAAGGAAGAGTCAACCTATTAGGGTTGTTTTCGTTCTCCATGTGAATTTCACGTTGTACCAATATTGCCTGGATACCTACTATGCGCAGCTCTGCGGTCGTCGGACGGTTTATGCAACTCCGGGCGAGTGCACCGCCTCCTCCCACCCTAGGTTGTTCACCCCACCTTCCTACTACCGAGTAGGTACCAACATAGGTACATTGCAATTTTAGTTAAGCTTGAATGAGGCGCGAGGGTGTCCCCCGCTCCCGCCGTTTGTTCCTTCGTTTCTGACATAAGCTGAAACCCCTCAAACCCTTTTCTTTGCCGTGTATTTTTAGCATCTGTTTCGTGAACATTTTCAGTTTTCCAGTTCGCTTTTATATTGCTTTATGTTACTTTGTTAATGAGTTTCGGTTTCGAATTCTCTCCTACACATTTTGGCTTCAATTTTATAACAGTCATAGTAGATCACCCTAAGACTTAAGAGAACATTGTTTGACGAGTGGAAGTGGACTCGAAAAAGGGTCAGCCGGCTTGACGTCATCTTCGCCCTTTGGAGACAGACGTACTTGTGTTAACCGTCCTTCAAGATTTATTTAGTTAGGTTACACCTTTGGGTGACAAATTTTGTAACTCCACATACAGTTACGCGAAAACTAAATTATAAATTATTCTTGTTAGCTGCGGCAAATCACTTAATCGTTTTATGCTATCATTTCAGTTTTACTTCGTTGCATTCTCAATCTTCTGCATATTGTAACAAAACAAAATTTGCATCAGCATGAACACCCATATAATTTGCAGACCCGTATCCAGATTACTTGGCCTAATTCAAAAATACTGCATATTGATTTTAGTACGGGCATGTGCGGTTACATGCCAGCGTAATTTAGAATTATGTGTCGATCTAATACGTATGAGATATAACGAGTTTTGGATTGTTTGTAAGAAGTAGTCAGTCATGCTCATGTCATAATACTTTGCGAATTCCAATTTTATTTTTAGGTACATTAGCTACATTTTGATCACCTACCTATCCTTAATCCTCGTTCTTGTCGGCACAAACCGCGATATCACATGTTACGTGACAGTACTGGGCACATACAGTATCTAAATTATTATTGCTGTTATTATATTCGTCGGCACTTCGAATATTGTGTCGAGCCAGAACCATATATAGTACTTACACATTGCCAAAAAGAAAACTTTCTATTGCCACTACGGCATAGGACAAGTAACATGGTTTGCAACTTGTATAACTACTGCGGATGACTCTCAGATCCCAAACAGATCTTGGCCTAATCCAAGAGCATTAACTTCTTTCACAGCCCTTTCCCAAAAATTTACTCGACAATGAGCTCCCATACACAATTGCTTGGCGAACTTGATGTTTTATTAATCATGAGTAAGTATCGAATTCCGTACGTTGTGCACGTGTCATTTAGCCTAATATTGATTTATATTTTGAGTTCCAATAACTAACACCTGGCTACTACAAATAAAGCTATCAATATTGATGAATAGGGTCACTGACTTCTGTTAAACTATTGTCCAGGACTGGGTCGATTAATATCCTCATTGTATTAGAAGAGTCATTTCTGTTTCTAAATTTACGTTCAATTCCTCCGTTCAAATCATGGTCAGACAAAATTTTAATCATTAATTCTTTGGATCCATCGTGTGTCATATAATTGTGATTACAGGTTTAGCAAACCTCATGTAGTCTGTCTATAGTTTCATACAGTTACAGTTTTTACGACTATGCCTCTGAATCATAATATATGTGTGTCTGACTATATGTGATGTTATCTTCTACGTCTTCTAGACACTTTGTTCTTTGTTATTTGTTAGAAGTATTTTTTCATGTGCCCCCAAAGACTCTATCAGCGGAATCTAGCCAATCATTTTATTTTATGTTCTTCGACTCCTATCCGATCTATCATAAAACCTTCATAAATCTCATGTTATGAATAGATTACATGGTTTTGTTTGAAAAGTTTGATTTATTTTGACAAATGTTTGTAGTGTCCGGGGTTGATATTATTTTTTACTCGATTGTCCGTTCCTAGAAAGGCGTGGCTATCGCTTCCTGTTGGGTTCGTGATAAGACAGTATTGGAGATGAATTCCCAATAGGATTGGAGAATTTAGTGTTGTATTATTAATATCGCTAGCTGTGTATTGGAATTCGTCTCTGTACGTTTTGTGGTTGTACTCATTCTTTACCGTTTTAATAAAATTCGTGATTGGCGGCCGGAATGGAAGTGCACCGTTGTCCAATCCAGACATTTTCTGCTCAATAATATGACATACAATATCTTTATTATTAACTGCAACTCTTCCAACTATTGTTTTGAGTGAATCCTTACATGACGTATGATTTTCATTTGCTTCATGATAATTATAATAATTACAAGTTACATTATTATGTAGTTACACTTGTAAATGTCAGTTATAATTATATGCACTTACTTTGAAGTTTTTGTATTCATGTTTGTTTGAAGTTATTGATAGATTTAAATAAAAATATTATTTCATGTTATGGTTACCTTGTTTGTATGTATAAATAATCAGTCCGTGGAATACTCATTCCTGTTTATGTTGCAATCTACAGTTTTACATTGAATTCTTTATCATTCCCCATAGGTACTAATCGTTAAGTACTCTTGTCATAATCGTCGGCGACAGTTATGTCTCGTAAAGACGATGATGCAAGGTGTGTGCAATGGCGTTCGAGTCACGTAGCCCGTCAGAACAAGCCAGGGGTGGGGCCGGGTCGACGGCCAACGAGCGGTCTCCTTTGGCCCTAATTACACAATAGCTTGCAGCTCGCGAAACGCACAGCTAATTTCACAAAATGCAGCTAAATTGTTGTCGACCAACCAATTAGCACCGTCATCTTAAATACAATACGCTAACCACCATAATTGTCAGCCATAATACTTCTCCAATTAATACTTTTAAGTTTAAAACAAGTTTTCCATCTTGTATCCTGAGTTTGTGATCGGATATGAGTAAGCTTAGACAAAAAGTGGAACTCCCAAGGTAGGATGGGATCGCATTCAGTCACGTAAAACAAACTCTCGGAAGTTGACTAGTCACTCCAAAAAAAATGGGAGCCACAGAATGGATACGAGAAACGTTTCTCGTATCACGTAGGCAACTAAATTCGCTAAATATGTGACGAATCCTGCGCCATAGACATATTACTACTACTATTTTAGCAGAAGGTGTTAAGTATCAGGAAAATACCGGTTCTTATTTAATCTGTTTTATTTATAGACATTGCTGAGGAAATTTTTCATGAAATGCAGTACTGCAGTTTATATGTTTTGTGCCAACATATATGTAAGAGGAACAAAATTATAAGTACAAATTAACACTTCCATGGATTTAACATAAAATATTACGTAGTTTTTTCCATAAATTTGTTTCCGCATATTACATCAGATGATTGCGAACAGTTGCAGAATAGTGTAGTCATCGGCGCGCATGCTCTTTCATTTAAATTCACATAGGTACCACGGGGAATAGTCTCATAACTCACAAATCCTTCAAAGAGTGCAGAAGCACTTACTCATTAGCAACGAGTATCGAGTTTCGGATAAAATAACAACTCAATTAAAGTGATCATATCGGCAACTGGAAGTTTGGCAATGGAAATTATTCAATTCAAGATCATCAACCGTGCTAAATGCACCATAAAACGCGAGTTTAATTTGTAATTAATCATAATATCATAGTTGCACACGATACTGGCACCGGGTCCCAGTGGCTGGCATCGTCAGGGTCCATTAGAGCGCGGTGTTGAGTTACGCGTTTAAATTGTGGAACAACGCGGCTTCATCGTCCAAACGTATCCAGTGTCACGTCTGCACCGCTTGATGGATTGGCAAACTGCACCTTTTCATTATCAACAAATACCTTGATTAAGGCAAGTTCTCCACGTGTTTTATCAAACCTATTGTTCGCCTTTTCTGTTTGAGATAGTGGAAAATTAATTTTAAATGACGTATTATATTCTACCTTTTCAATTTCTTCGTCAATTTCATTATGTATTACAATAAATATTAACGGGAACCTACCTAGTCTTTGTTAAGCAATTTAGCCTGTCTGCGATTGAATACCTTGATAACATTGTGGTGTACGAATGATTGTCCTGAAATGTTGTTCAATTTAGGCGAGATATTTGCGATGATTTTTTTGGAAAAAATGATTTTCTCTGAGGAGATATTACTTTAATGGCTGCAAATTTGTATGCGCATAACTTTGGAAGTACTTTTAACGGAACTCTCGAAGTCATAATCATTCTTTTGAGTCTGTGATAGTCAAGTTTGGAAACCCTTAGAAAAATTGAGGATTCCAATGTACGCAAAGTATTGAAATTGTTTTAATCAACCTATCAGGGGGACACAAACTTGAATTTAGAAACTGCATAATATTTTGTGTAATTCAGATGCCACGGCATGGTGTGTGCAAATGACAAGATCAATAAGCTTACATGCCAAGCCATGGGTTTTGGTGTATATTGAAGTAGCAGAAAAATCAACTTTTATATGTCTTAGTTAACCGCAATGTTAGTCTTCCGACACATACATTGCATATAGAAAAGGTTGTGTAATTAAAGCGATGATGATACTAAAGAGAACACTTCACAATGTAGTGATATTCAGGATTAAATCATTGAAAATATTCCTTAGTATTGAAACAGGAAATAAACCAGGCTCAAATGTGTCGAGTGTCGTTGACCTGTCCGGGAGCCATTGTTCTTAAAATAAGTTCTGCTGAACTTATTTCATCAATTACACGAAATCGATCGGCAATATTAAAGGTCCCATTAAAATTTGTTTTGGAATCTAGGGCAAGTTTTCTATCTGGAGTATAAGAATTCTAGAAATGGTCTCGTCTCTGACTGTCAGTGGGGTGTTTTCTTGTTGTTATGCAGTTATCTTTCCGCATCTCTTATCAGTTGTTTTATGAATGGGATCAGCTATCAGGGCTCTAAAGATCCCGGCATGTGAATATCACTCGTAAGTAAGGTGATATCGCCTTAACCTGTTCGTGATCGGCGCCGCTAGATCCACCGGTGGTTCGTGAACTCGATTACAAGTCGCGTGGCTATCGAATGAACGTACCGGCTATCCTCAAAAAATTATCATCTGTTGGTATCGCGCGACTGTGTAATGTATGTGTTTAGGTGGGCCGCGTCACGAGTGCGCCGCCGCCACCGCCGCGCGTATCATTCGTGCTACAGACTTCGTCGCAAACGTACACCCCACGCGGCCACCCTACCGCCCCCGACGAACTCGCGCTCCCGATCAGCTGTTCACTATATATTGAGTAACACGCCGGCGTCTCCCAACATAGACAAACTTGTTTGACAACACATCGTTACACGTATCGCATCATGGTAAGGATCAGTGGGATTAAGTGACTGTGAATCGTGCATAAATAGTGGATGTGCTCTCATACTAGTGCCTGATTACTATTTTGTGATTTAATCTATAACGGTTATTGTAGCAGAAATCTTTACGCTGATTGAAACTATTGTGGTTTAAACGTTGAAAATACGATAAATAATTCATAACAGACTCGTCGATCGATTTGATTTAATGCAAAAAATTCCCATTAACTACGATGATGTCCATTTATATTCTTTCATTCAGTGCTCACTAAACATTCTACTTACATAATATTGACTCCTACCTTCATTTTCTGACAATCGATCGATTCCATAAAACACATGTGGGTCTGCATAGCCTAGAGTTTATTTATGGTCGTTGTTATTAGTAAAACTTGGTTATTGCTTCGTGTCGTTTTGTATTTTTATGTCAATGCATTCCCGGAGCGTGTGGCGAGTGCGTTTGCGCTGATGCGCCTTGTCAGTGTGTTGTTCTTGTTTGTGTGAGACCCGCTAATTTTAGCGGTACCCGTCCCCCGCAGCCGTGAGCTCGGTTACATAAGCGCGCCACCGAGCCGGCCTTGACTCCCGCGCCGCACTTCTCGCTAGTCGATTGGCAGAACGATGTGCTGATTCTTCTACTTGATTTAATTTAACCGACCGAGATCTATGAATTACAAAATTGATAACTTGCATTGTTAAATCACAGCCACTAGCTGCAATTTATTCATTGTAAACCTCCTTCAGTTCTCCAGTAGTCGTTGCTTGGTATTCTGTTTGCTTTTCTATGTTGACTTAACATAGTAGAGTGGCCACCCGGCTGATGACTTGCGGTTTTAGTACACATTGTTCGAAGCACGCCGGTTGAACGCATGGGGCTATGGTAATTTTATGACCCTTCACGACACGGTCGCTCGACACTATCGGACGAGCCGGTCTTATCAATTTATCATTCAAAATTTCCGCCACTTAAAAGCGTCCCTCTCTTCGAAAGTTGTTTATCGTTATTATAAAATTGGCAATTAATCTAATCTTATCGTCATCAGCCTTGATATATTGACCAAAGATTTATCAACTACCGCGTCTACTGCGTCTGGCATGCGTAATGTATACAAATTAAACGCCTTTCAGCCAGTTACCACAAAATGACTTATTTATCACCACATCTATGACTGACTATGTCGGAACTTGGAGAAAAAATATTACACGGCTCCATATTTTAACTTAGAATTTTCCAGAGTGTCATCTGCATTATATATCAATACTGTATCGTATTTAAGACCATTGATGTACAATGAGGCTGATGTGTATAGCGTCACGACTCGACCTCGACCGTGGAGCATGTAATTGTTGAATTGCGTTGCCCATTGAACGGTATCACGGCCAAGGTTACCTGCCGAACAGCTGTTCTCTATTTCTTTCTTGTCCAAATATTTTAGTTACGCAGCGTGAGAGTTATCGCTATCTTCTTTATCTAGTCTTATTTTGGCAGTTTATGCCACAATTGTGTGTTATTTTGCTATCAGTTGATTGGTCGGTTTTGTAGAAATATTCGTTTGTGAAGTTAGGAGTTGTGTTCCTTACATTTTCATTACTAAAGGTTTTCTTCACTTTAATTATTGTTTCAAAGCTCTTTAATGTACTTTTCCCTGCTTTGCTTTGACAATATTTCAGTGATCCACAAGAGGTTACAGTCAAGGAACTTGTTTTTATGTCCATTATAATTTAACGACAGATTCATTAGTTTCAATAAAATATAGTGTGTCTAACACTTCGCCCGCATAGCTATAAATTGATCCAAAACATTGTTAGCCTGTGACTTTTATTTCATTTCTGAATTGATTTACATTTGTTTAACCATGTTCAGTGTTTTTGGGGGTTTCCTAAACGATATTATTACACGACAAAATTCAAAACTCAAAATTCTCGAATGGTTCTTACTGTGGATGCTGTAATCTAACAATTTTAAACTTGTTTCCATATTAGACCTGTTTTCCATAGTAAGAATCCAGACACATAAAAGAGGTGGTATTTCGTCGGTGTCTGATTGGCATAAGACGGTGGATCCGAGAACCAAAAGACCTCAATCGATAGGGATACCTACCTCGTGGCTTCGATGCGCGCGCATCCTTCCCTTCTCGCGCTCCTGGTGAATGGCCGGTCTGAAGAAAACAAGGGGTCTGATAGAGGGGTGCGAGGAGCAAGGTCGTTAGCAAGGCCGCACTTACTACCATTAGTATATCTCTTTCAATCCCTAACATTGACCAACCACCCATCTCGCTCACACAAAATTCACTTTCAAAAACATTGCGTAAATGCAAGGACCAAATAAAAACACCCTCCAAGCGGTTTATGTCTGGCCTGCGTTACATTGTCTGGTTTCAGACGCAAGACTCAATTTGATATTGTGTCGTGATTATGGAGTAGACATACTCGAAATGTTTGGTTAGTAAAGACAAGATAAACGACCAAAAGTTGCGTAACTCAAAATAAACAAAGCCCGTATTAAAAATAGTATCGTTGTGACTTGAGTGTCAAACTGAAAGATGTTCGGCTTACTGAAACTTTTTAGTCTTGTTCTTTCACTAATTAGTGCACATTATGTGTAGATATGTGTAATTTTCCGTCGCGAGTGTTATTTATATTGTGTCAATGAAGACTTGAACCGTAACGGTTGTCAACAATATTTTATCTCATCAGTGTTGATTTTGATATCATTGACGCAAATGGGTCCCACAGGGCCAATTCTTAGGTTATCTGATGATGGGATGTTCAATAATTAATCCTAATAATGCTCTAATCACTGGCGTAATGAATTGCTAGTTAATAAGACCCAGGGTCAGGGCAATTGCAGGAAAAATTTTGTAGACTCGGTTTTTGGATACACGAACATTTCACTTCAACAACTTTTTTTCCATTAAGTCTGTAAAGAGTCTAGACAAATGAAGTTTACCTAATTTTATGTTCTTCTTGGTTTTATTATGTCTTGAAAAACGATCTACTTTTTTCTGTATACATCTCGAGAATTGATTCCCAAAATTAAGGTTTGCCATAATAGATTCACTTTAAAAAATCTGATCGTAAAGGGCACTATCCGGTGTCGATAGAAAAATGAGAAAAATATAAAAAATGTCGTTTTGCACCCGAGTTTACACTATAAAATCGTCTATACTTATATATTAAACCGGTAAGAAAAAAAAAAAAAATTAAAAATGTAAAATTTCTTAAAGAAGTAGTATTCATATGAAACTATTGTAAAAAAATCTCTATTAGGAATATTCGCATAGCCTTAAAGTGCAACTTCTTTAAAAAAAGATATTTGCTAGATCTTCCAAAATCGTCTCTGCTGTTGCTACAATTTGATACCAATTAAGATTTATTTTGTTTTGACGGCGAAGACAACTGATAATCTAGTCTTGTTCATCTCATATACAAATGTTTTGTTGGGATCTCGTTATCAGGTATCGCTTCAGTATGGTCAAACGGGAGTCAGCTGTGGGACAGTGCGCACGCGTTCATTGATGACTCTCCTCTCAGTTCTCTTTCTGTGCAGTTAGTTTGTTGTGCTAGTAAAAATTACTTCGACATTTTCCTAACGTTGCATATTTTAGTCTCAAATAGAACATGTAAATTGTTTGAACGGTTTCTCGTTACTTTATCAGGTACGAATTAGAATTATTTTTCATAAAACAGCAATGATATTCTCATTAGTTTTTACGTAATTGATATTTTTGTGCTCGCCTATTAGAACTCTTTCCGTGTTGTCTGGCGGGTATTTTAGTAATATTCACTTTTTTTTTTTTATTCATGTATTGATCTTCCCATTTACGATTTTAACATTTGAATTAATGTTAATTTTATCCTACCGGCTCTTTCCTCATTTGCGGTTTTGAATCATAAGGCTGTGCAGAAACTAATCATCATAGCTGTATGGTATTTATTTCAATTGACATAGACTAGTCTAGACGTGAAACAAATTAGTTTTTATCCATCTGTACCATAACGTGTGACATCGAGCTCGCATTTACTACATATACAGCCTTGAATATTGTTGACTGATTACGCGCTATTGTATATCTTACACCGCAACTCCAATATGTACTAACTAGTGTTCTTTGTAGCGCGCTATTCACACTTCCCGCGTCTTCATACACGACGTACACAAAACCGATTAACACTGGAATGTTTGATTCTCTCTTAACTAATGACCGTGCAGTTTACATTATAGTCCATTATAAGGAGGCACTTGTATGACGTACATCAGATTTATGAGTTGACGTGTTGGCGGTAGACCATGACACCTGACATGATGGTATAAGCCATCCCGCCCATTGGGGCATCGTGTTATCATGTTTGTTATTTTTGCAGTGGCATCGAGTGCAAAGATGAGGTGTTCGCCGCACACCAGGTGCAGCACGTCGATCTGAAGCCCGTGCTGGCCCCGGCGGCGCCCCTGCCCGCACCTGTGCCGGCCCTCTCGGCCGACCCTACAGCCAACGGCGCCATAGTCGAATTCATAGCGCCCGAGGAGAAACGCCCTATTCCCGTTACAGAGCTTATATTCGCTCCGCGAAAGAAAGAAATGAACAAAGGCTTTCTCATGTTCTCCCAAGACGAGGGACTTACAAGTGAGTGGCACTCCAACTTCCACAGCTTAGGTATCAGTTGTTGCTTTATTGAAATTCTATCCTGTTACAAGGATTCCCTCAATATAATGTCGGTGTTGTTTACAGTGCTTAAAGACGAGCCGGAAGATCTGACACACTTGGCACCCACTGCTGGCGATGCTTGTATACCTCTAGAGAATAGTCCTTTCGACATGTTCGACGAATTCATTCTGAGCGACAACTACTGCAGTCTACTTGGAGATGATTTGGCTAATGGATCACCAGTAGACTCCTTAACGCCAGACTCGTTGTTGTTGTCCTCTCCTGAACCACAGGTAACCATCCAAATAGTTGAACACTTCGCTTTTCTTATTACTTTAATTTTCTTCGCAGTTCTAAAATTAAATGTGTTTTCAGGAAAACGAATCGTCATGCGAACAGTCCTCGTTATTAACTGAGCTGTCATTGGACGCGTTCGATAGTAACAGATCAGATAATGACATTGACGATGGCAACTCTCCGTTTATCCCGGCGAGTGATGAACTGCCGGTGTTGGAGCCGGCGGTGATGTGGGGGGCCTTGCCCGACAGCGTCAGCATGGCAAGGCCACACCCCACAGAGATGCAAACTACATCACCAGCGCCCGCGCTACAACGTTTATTGACGGCCACTACCACGGGCCCACCGCCACAGGATCTCATAACCAATATATACTCTGATCAAGGTATTATACACGTCAAATAGTAGATAATTTGTATTAGCTTCAGTGTTTCTTGACTTTATTACAACAGAATCATTGTCAACAGGTCTAATACCAAGCAGAGGTGTTGCATCATGGGACGCGGGTGTCAAAAGAGTAATGAAGCAAGAGCAGGAGCCGTGTGCGAAGCGTATAAAACGTAGCCCGTCCCCAGTACAGTCGACGACGCCGACGCAGTCGTCAAGCGTCCTCATGAACCTTCTGGTGAGCGGCTGCGACGTCGACGCCGGCTATATCTGCATGGTGACATGCCGGCCACGACACAAAGCAAAAGCCTGAGGCTATCACCTCAACTACTCTAAATAAACTGTGATAACGCGCGTCCAGTGTTCAAACTTTACGCCTGAAAACCAGTGCTATCTCACAGAACTTTACTCTGGTCGGTTTAATACGAATTAATGTTAATACAGTGCCGTCGATACTTGTGATATTACCGTAGACATGTACCAGTATCTGACTGAAAGTCTCATTGAAGGGGGAGTCCTACGAGACAATAAGCGTCGGTACGAGCCAGATTAAAGTCTAAGACAGGCTATAACGTGAGGCGACCAGTCGAGGGGACTTAGTACTAGGGCTGGTTAGGTTAGTTAATCTTCCACGGTCTTGCAATCTCGTGCTTGCGCCTCAAGGCGTACCAGAATTAGTTTTAGATGTCTAGGTATAGTGTACCAACGCTTTAGATTTAATGGTGTATATTTGAAGAAATCGGTTGTTGAGTTTAGTGGTTAAGTTGATCGTGCATATCGTGTTGGTTATGTGAAGTATCGGTATCGTTCCTAGATTACTTAGTTACCGCGAGAGCCCGCCGCGCACTCCGTCTTATGTTCGTAGCCGTAGCTGGAACCGAGTCAATATTAATAGTTTTAATATCAACCCTGTACTCAGAGGTTATCGCTATTTATTCGTTACTGTAAGTTATGTTATTCGTACAACTAATCTTATTTTCACATCGATATGGAGTTAGTTCGACTTAGTCAAATCATGTTTTAGAAGTATTGTTCCGATCGTTGTGTATTTTATTCAGAGTTTATTGTAGTGCGTTGTTGTCCCAGGCAGTTGTACGATGCGACGGTGGCGGACGATGTCTCAACAGTTTCCACTGCCAAATGATATATAGTACAATTTAGAACAAAGTGTAGTTGTGTTATAATACGGTTTATGTTCGTCTCTTTTACGGAACGTTTGGATGCCTTTACATTTATAGTGAGCCTGTGTTTATGAAACGAGTCATTCAACGATGAACTAATAATACCATAAGCAATCATGAAATACTCGAAATTTAGATTATTATGTGCTTGGCAGTTGTCATCACAGTATGAATATTAATCAAAATTTTTAAAGACGTAAACATAGATACCTTAATCGTCGTTCTTATTTTAATATATTTATAGTGTGTATATGGATGGAGTGTAATTAGAGGATATATTATTTATTTTTCTGGAGAGAAATAAATATTGTGACGTTGAAGAGAAAATATTTAAAAATAAAAGAGACAAAAAATAGTTCTGGTTAAAAAGGTGCACGTTGATTTTTTATTACCCTGAGTCCTATCCTTGACATCCTTATCGAGTATTGGCTTTAGCAAAGTATGACACACAAGTTATATGAAAAAGGTAAATTCAAAATTCACTGTTCATGACTATGACAAAACAGATTTTTAAAGCAAGGTACTTATTTGTATTTGGACAAATACCGATAAAAGCTATGAAATCATCCAAACTATAGAACAGAAAAAATATGCAAATAACAGCTATTTGCAGACTCTTGTCGCTAACTCAAGCTATTCAACAGTTCTGAGTTTTCTGGCGATGTCAAACATTCTTCTTACTAATATTTTATGCAATTATGAGCGATATTTGTCCAGGCACATTTTAGTTACATTAACTACTTGTTTTGATACCATCTACACGCCATGGCATATGCCCAGACTTTAAAATAAACACGCGAAGGGAAACATTCGTTTCGACACCAAGGCTGAAATATAATTTTATATATTTTATAATACAAAATTATATAATATAATAATACTAATAGTAACTTTTGAATATATTTTTAGCACAAAACCTCACTACATAATAAAACATAGATTATGATAGTTTGTTTCAAATTAATTATTGTGTCTGGTCTTAATCTCGATCTCGCCTAGTGGAGACGGGTGGGGTCTCCGATGGAATGACCGTACCCAGAAATAAAGTAAATAATTCACTATAGAAGAAACTATCTATGTGCGAAAGAAAATTAACATATAAAAAGAAAATTCCGCATACATAGGTAACCAAATGAAGTTCGGAAAACCGGTTATGGTCACGTTTTTGACACGAGCTTGTCATTATAAATTCAGTATTCTGAACATGTGAATAAACTCTTTTGTATTTGTGACCGGTCCTTCAAAATATGATTATATATCTAGCCAAAGTCCGTATCCATACCTCTAGGTAACCGATTTTTTTTTAAAGAAACCAGGATGTTTTGATAGCAAAAATGAATGGTATAATACAGCCAGTGATGTAGCATGTGATCTCCACATAGTTTTAATCTTCTCAAACTGATAGGTAAGTTTTTTCATCATCTACTTAAGAACATCGTTGCCAAAAAACTAGCTACCCAAATATCAGCCCAGCAGAATTATTAATAGAGTCCTCATTCCTCTACAGGCTCGGGAATTTAATACTAGCAAATACGTATAACTTTCAAGTTAAATTGTTACTCCAAAACTTCTTTAGCCAGACGAAATTGTTTGTGGAAGTCTTAAGGGCAATAAGTAAAAGAAAAGATCCCTTCTAAGCCGTCCCTTCGAGCCTTATGTGCGTCCGTAGATAGCGATTCTACTATAAAACGGGTGTTGACTTCGGGTGTCTCGTTATTTTATTTTTCTCCCATTCGCATCTAAAACTTTTCCTAAAACCAAGGACTTTGGCCACTCTAGAGCGTCATAGATACATACTGCAGATAAGGGTTAGTGAAAGATTTTGCTTGGGTCTTTTCATGATAGACATAATATGGAATGTTACGATCCAAAGTTTGCTGTAGATTACTGAAGATTAACTGAATTATCTCAGTGTATAAATTATGACGTGGTAGGAAGCTAGTTAATAATTGATCTCATGTTCGACCCGAGACGGGGTAGTAAGAAGATCCCAAGAGATACGGTAGGCCTGACAATGTAACGGATGCTGCAATTATGCCCAGTGAGGTTTAATCTCGAATTTACCCACATACGATGATCATCATGGCTGATTGAAACAAATGATGCGACTCTTAGTTGTTCACTTTAGAAGTTTAGATTGGCTTACAAAGTATGTTTGTAGTTGTGCATTTTCATTTAAGGGCGGCTAATGTGGCCGTAAATAAATTTATTAGGAAAAATAGTTGACAGATTTTTTTATTATTTTTATTATGTACTTGCAAGTCAGCTACTTTGTTGTTAATGATTTATGATCTATCATCGGAAAAGTAGGTAAACATGAAAAAGTTGCTATGCGGAAAGTTCATCATCCTGCATTTCCATGATACTGATTTTTCTTTCACCTTTATTTTTTTTGACGCCGAGTGCTCAGTAATAATAAAAGTAGATTTTAGTAGCTGCGCTGTTTGGTGTGTTAAATCGCGAAATAAAACTAATGGAACACTTTTATGATGTCAGTATTTTAATGCATGAACTAAAGTAAGAAAGGCGATGCTAAAAACCACACGAAAGACTTGATATCATTCTGCCTGACATCAAAAATATGGTTTGCCGAAAAACTATTAACTTAAGAACTACTCGGTTATATCCTCATAAAAGTATGGTAGGGTAGTAAATAGATAAAAATATAACTAGGTACATGTTAATACCTACAACCAAAAATGTAATATCTATTCTATAATACGCTAGACATTCATGGGTTTATTTTCAAACGTTTCTTGAAGTTAATTGACGATCAAACGTCTAAAATGTATAGTCTAACAGTCGCTTAACTTTAAGCAACGTTTATAAATAAACCCCTATATAGTAGGAATTCATGATTAATGTATAGGTACATTCATGATTAATGTATAGGTACTTTTTCATTACGATGGAGTCATAGGTGACTCCATTGTAATGAAAAATCAAAACAGATTTCATGATGAATACCAAGTTTTCCACTGCGTAGGTGAATCTTGCACATCATCACTATTTTCTTTTCAAATCAATGAAACAACAATAAAGACCCCTTATCTACATTAGATCAGAAAAAGGACTG
Source organism: Agrochola lota (assembly GCA_947364205.1). Lineage (NCBI taxonomy): Eukaryota > Metazoa > Arthropoda > Insecta > Lepidoptera > Noctuidae > Agrochola > Agrochola lota. Next base: position 7,377,938 of record OX376235.1, on the reverse strand, counting down.
AATAACAATAAAATCAATCAACCAATCACAAGCTCGCATTCAACACGTCTCCCTACAAAATGGTTGAGCTGAATGATACTGATCCACGCGTCATGTTCGTGAACGGGCGCCGTCAGTTGTGACTGGTCATCTCTTATCTGCCATGGCTTATTTTTAATCTTATATTTTGAATTGTTTTGATTATTTTTTTGTACATTGTTCTCACATATAGATGCAACAAGAATAATGTACCCAGGATTTTGTAATTTTCTATACTTAAAAGAGTTTCCTTGGAGTTTCTTGCCCGTTCTTCTCCATAAAGATCTACGTTTTGGAATGGGCAACAAGCTTCAACTTTCTGACTGACTGACGCGACTATTTGACAGTTCAAAAGTGCCTGTAAATGGTTTAATTGAAATAAATGCTTTGAGTTTATTAAAATAACATATAAGTCAGTAGCATGCACTATTATTATGTTAGAGGGTTATTGTTACCTACTATCGATCAACTGTCGACGTTACTTCGACTGCAATGCACCACAAAACGGCTTGTCAACATCAAATTATATAAAAAGCACTTCTAATTAAGTCGACATGAAATTTGAAAGTATAGTTAGCTGGCTAGACGTAGTACCTGCTTAGTTTTATTGATTGAATTATGCGATACCACCGCAGGTATGAGAGATTTCAGCGAATATGGAGCATCTCTGCATATATTTCGTTGTCGCTCCGAACAAAATGATCTAAGAATCTCCATATTCATAGTTACAGGTTAAACACAACAGTACCGTTGTTCAAACTGATTTCAGCTAACCAGATTTTGCTAGCGAATAAATTGCTCATACCCATAAAAAGAACTGCGTATTGCCTCAAATAATTTGAATCTGAAAAAGCATGTCTGTTTAACAAGCACTTCAATTCTCACTGCATTAAGATCTAGCTCCATTCTAGATCATAAATTATGCCATGTCTGTGCGAGATCTCTAAATACGTCATCAGCGTCTAGATATATGTTCACGTGGTCAGAAAACACAAATTACTCGCCGTGTTTACAAGCGTGATGTTTGCATAACAATGGCGGATTGTCCAAATTTTGCTCGCTTTCCAAGATTATGTAAATGTTAAGTGGGACATTTATAACGGCTGAGAATGCTTCATGCCAAGGTTAAAGCTGATACTCGATCCTTCTCATACTTTATGGTAACGTGCACCTTTTTACTGATTTCTTTTTGTGTTTTTTTAGAGATGGTTCGATGATTTTTCTTTTCGACTATAGTCTTTTTGTAGGGAAAAGTTCGGGAATGTGTTTTAGTGAAGAAAAACTTCTGTTTACTAATATATTATTTTATGTGTTTACAGGACCTGCAGCAACAACTACCGCAGCCAAACCCCCAAGTTCACCCCAACTATCAACTGGTCAGGAACCCACAGACAATCCCACAGAACACAAATATAAATAACATCCCTTTGCCTGTAATAAATCTATTACAAGGGATGACACACAAGCAACAAATAATACATAACACTCCTAATATGACGGCTATGCGCACGAATATTAGCAGCCCTATGTCTCCACTGAGCCTTAATGTCAGCCCCATGTATTCTTTACCGTCCAGTCCAAACAGTTACACTCATAGCCCGGCAATGAGCCCAGCTCAGCGGGTAATGAGTCCATACTCCACTCCACAATCTCTATCACCAGTTGGTAAGTTCCAACAGTACAGTCCAGGCAGCAGACTGATGTCACCAGTCGGCGTGATGAAGGGTTGCGACCCATATCTGTCCAACAAGATGCAGCCGAGCCCAGGCTTCCTCCAGACTCCTGAGATCATGCTTGAGCCCAACGGCCAGCTGAACACGACAGACTTCTGGTCTGAATCCGACATGCTGCAGAATACCAGCGACCTGCTCACGGCATTAGACGACGTTAAGCTAGTTTAGACTTTAAGTATACCTTCGCGTGTCAAGATGTGATTGTGAAAGAGTGATTTCTATATTTCCCTTGGAAGAGTTGTGGATTGATTGAATACTGGCTGCCATTGCAATATATATTAGAATTCCGTTTTTCACACAATCATTCCAATAGAAATGTTGTTTCAGTTAAAGTTCTTTTAGCAATCACTCGAATGAATGCAGGGTCGCAAAGGGTGAAAAACAATATAAGCCAAAGGGATTCCATGCGATATTTTGCTGTACCCGTCTCAAGCACTTCTCCCATATATAAAACATTTTTGTTACTAAAACCTTTAGTTTTCATTTACAGAGATATATTTTATTGGGTATGCTTGGAATCCTCGGTAATGCAACGATGTGGCTTAGATTATAACAGATATTCTATATTGTGTATGACATTTAGATGCCTACTATGTATTTTGTATGTCTCTAGATTATGTTTGTTGAACGTGTGTATGGTTGTATCATAGTTTTAGTCCAACTACATCTATGAAACGATTTTTGCGATTAGAAATCAAGGCAGAATTAAATGTGACTTGTATGTGATTGATGTCGATAATTTTAGACAGAAATGATTATGAATTTTTGATATGAAAATTTTGTACAAAATTGTATTATGAAAAAGTCTCAGAATTAATATTTCATGAACACTTTATTGTTTTACTTTATTTCTGTCTTGTTTTAGTTTGCAAATTAGATGGTACGTAGATTATGTACCTATCTGTAAAAGCAAATTGGATTACGGTATTTGATATAATTTCATATAATTTTGTATTAATCGGCATGGTATTCATTAATAATCATTTAAAATAAACAATTCTCAAAGGAGTATCGACGATAAAGTTAAGTAAAGATGCTATGTAAGTGTTAATTTATATTTTATGATCAAATCGTATACTCATTTAGAAATTAAGGGATCATAGTCTTGTATACTTGTTTTTTTTTTTCAGTTTCCCGTCGTATCATTCAACAAATGTACTATTTATTTATTCGCTATCACTGCCTATAATTGTGTCACAGTTGAGGCACGTCATATCAGGCGATGTATTCTGTAAACATCTCAGCGTGAAAACTTATACTTCATTAGTAAATGATATTAAATAAAGGTAAACAATCGTAAATTAAATTTATTTTTGTTTTGTACGATAGTTGCCTCTTTTATAAACTTTATCATTTATTCTTAAACTACTCTTCGTAGATGTAACTGCTTGAGCACAATTTATTAGTTAGATTTAGAAAAATCATAATTAAATATTTTGTAATCTGTTTATCGTAAAGAGCCCAAAAAGACAGGCTCTCTAAATGACAACGAATTATAACGTTGCTAAATTGAAGAGTACAACTGTGGCGTAGCATGACAACTGAAATGACAGGTTCTACGTTTAGTCGGGTACTTGACAGCTCTCTCGTCACGTGGTTTTTTTTTTTGTTTGTTTACCTTTATTTAACTATCTAAACCAAAGGAGTATAGGTGAAGTGAGCTGACAATAGTGTGATTCCTTCTAATGACGGCTTAGTTCAATCTCACTTCACCTAACTAATCACGGTGATATTTTTACAGAATAGGTCGGCTGAGATTTTCGATAGGACACTCGAATAACTGTATTTTTATCTTTGTTTTATGACAATTAAAGTAAGAGACTATCATTAGCAGTGCCATATTTTTGGTCAGAAAAATATTCTTCAAAGAAAACAGTGTCTCACAATATTAGTTTTAAATGTTATAAATTAATTGAATTGACAGGACTGTTGCTTCTACAGCATGTTTTAACTGACGAAAAATTGAGTATGGCTGATAGATTAACAGTTTTCCTCTACAGTTAATTTCAAGTAAATTATTTACCTAATGTCGGGTAAACAAGCTCTTGTTTAAAGGTTTGTAGCAAACGCCTCGTTTGCATTACATGCCGTAGGTACATATTAAGTACAATCAGTAAACCCTCTTATCATTATATTAATTAATAATGCAATTATTTTCTTTATAATTTAAATCTCGATAGATTATTTACACATTATTTAGTTTAAAGTAAAATTAGGACGGGATTGTTAAAGATCGATTCTTGATCAATTAAATTTGATTTTTATCGTAAAGAAATGTACAGGTGGCAGGGACATCGACGCGAAAACTGTTACCATGGATTCAGTACATGATTCTGCGCCCTCTTTTCTATGAAACAGGAGTTTTTTTTTTAATAACCGACGAAAAATTTCAACGGTTGTGTTGGGGTTGCGAGTTTGTCCGAAAGGGATATCGCGGCCCCGGCACACGGGCAACGGAAGGAAAACTGGTGGGTTTTAGTCAGTAAAAGTCTGACACACCCTCCCGCTCCGCCCAGAGCGGGAGAAGTTATATGATAATTTCACAGAAACACGTACTGCAACCATGGTAACAGTTTTCACGTCGATGTCCCTGCCACCCTGTATAATTTCTACAAAATAACTAAGATTATAAAAGTAGAAAATAATGATTTATGTAAATTGTTAACCCAATCTTACCACATTGTTTTGAGCATACTTTAGTTTCAGTAATTCTAGTTAGTATGTACGATTTTGTTTGTAAGAGTTATCTGATATAAGAACTTTCCTACTGCCAATTTTCATAATATGTTTTTGCATATTATTTGTGTTGTTTCTGTAAAATATGTTTCCCTTTCAATCAATGTGCCATAGAATTTGTATAATATTTGCAGATTCTTTAGCTGTTTCTTCATATATATTATTATATACGTCCAAATCATCTCGTAAACCATTCACAACAATTTATAAATGATATAAAAGAAAAATTAATTGTAAATATAAATCAAATTGTTTTATATATTTAGAGAATAAATTTCTGTCATTTTATACTTGTTTTAATACTAAACACCTGGGTATTGAAGGGACACAACACTTACCCCTTACTAATAAACGCGAGTTGCCCAACTTGAACCTCGAAAAATGTATGTCTACCTACCTACTCTGAATGAAGATAATTGTTACTGCTTATTGTTACTTTACTCCGCCATTATTATTAATGTGAAGACGAGTAGTGTCAGCACATAACTCACTCATACACCCACACGCACACTTGCAACTTCGCCCGGATCTCTGACGGTACCGAGGGCTCCTGCGCTTATACCCACATTCACAGCGTGTTTGTGGGTATCACAAGTAAAGCGCGCATCGCATCGTGAGGTAAAAATACTGTACCTACATTCACAACAAGCGTGCAAGCGTGGTGATCAAAGCTCGTGCCTTCTCTGTATGAGAAGAGGCCTTTGCCCTGCAGTGGGACAATAATAGGCTGATATTATTATTATTATTTTATTCACAACCAAACAAGCTGTACCTAGAGAAGGGCCACAAAAATAGACAAAACGATAAATTGGCTATGAAGGAAGGTGGCTCCACACCTTTATGAAGGTATCCCCCATAGTTAGCAGAAGATAGTAGTAGGAAACATGTAGGCCACCCGCCTTCTAAGGCCGCGTCGCGGTATTAACCGGAAAGCGCCCTCTGTTGGCGCGACCACGCGATCATATTCACCGAACCAAATTCAAAACATTTATGAAGGCGACAACCGCGTGTATTCGCGCAGCGATCGCTTTTATTTATTAGAGGACGGGCCTATCGATAAACATTGTTTTTCATAAAAAACTACACAGCCTGAGAGACCTGGGAATAAAACTCGACATGTCAGGAGTGCTGCCTCTGTCGCGGGCTCGCGGCCTACGCTGCTAAAAGGCGGAAATTAATTCGTAAGTATAAGTTTACATAATAATTAATAGGTATACTTCAGTACTCTGCGGAGTCTGCTATATAAGCTGCTGGTGCCTATATAGTTACATGATACCTATCATGCATGAAGAGTCTGGACATCTCTCAATTTTAAAAGGCCACTAATAGTAAGTAAGTAGGTTTTTCTTCGACCCTAAATTACACATACCTACCTACTTATCTTATATCTATAAGTGTGAATGTGAACTCATGTATCGTAAGTTATTTAACGGACCTGTATAGATACCGTTAAATTACTTACAGATGCATGAATTCACATAAGTTACCAACACTGTAGATTCCGCGTATATGCAGAAACTACCATAGGAAAGTCACTTGATGAAGGAAACTAATCAGTTGGGTTAATTAGGCAAAGCAGACCATGGCAACGGGCCAGAAAAAACTGCGCTGAAAAGAAATGTTACTATGAAAGTGATCTGTAGTTATGCATTGTTTGCCCTCAATTCTCGAAGCGTGGCTGAAGCCTACATACAAAACGAGACACAAAGTCCGTAAATGATTGAGAGTGATCAATTGACCTACAGTCAATTGATATGTTTAGTAGTAGAGAATAAGGCAATTCTTGTTATAATTGAGGGGCGATTTGCTAGTTATTGCTGATATTCGGTCAGGATTGAGGATAAACTACTAACGCCATCTATATCTTCAGCTTGGAACTAATACAACTGTAAATTCTATTGTAGTAACAAGTTGCCATAACAGATGACGCTGTATGTTCACTACATACAAAATTACGTAAATAAAAAGTAAACCATTATAAATAAACAATATATAATAGTACGTAATCAGTTTTCATGACCAGGCAAAAGTTATTTCGATAATTTTTTGGTTATTTTTAACTTCTGCGTGAACTGAGTATTTAAGTTTTTTTTTTATCTGTATTAGAAATTACAAAAAGCAAAATGACAGTAAACGTCATTTATAATTCATTGCCCAAGTCGGTCGAACTGACTGAAGATATTTTTGTGCGCGATTTTAATAATTCAGCGTAAATGGAAAATAATAGTGTCTGGATTTTTAGAAGAAGGAGCTGAAGTGCGTTTCTTGTGTTTCATATTTGTGTTTGAGTGTAATTAATTGACATTAATGGCTTCTACACCAAAACAAGTGAACGGCAACGGCAACGGCAAACCGTCGAATAGTAACGGCTCCCTGGGAAAGCGGAAGAAATCTCGTGGGAGCAGAGGTTCGTACCTGTCGAAATGGTTAGACAAGACAATGCACCACATCCAGGAATCGACGCCTAGCATGGATACGTATGATACGTACGTTAATCCGAATGTGAGCTATGCGATGGGTAGTTCTCAGTTCGCACCGGGCTTTGATCCTTATAGGCATATGTACGGCTGTGCACCTGAGCCGATGTCTCTGCCCACGCTGCCCAGCTACTGCAACCCATCTATGATGCCATTCTATGGGCCTGAATATCGTTATGTGCAGAGTGTAAACAAAAGCATTCAGGTGCAGAGGCCTAGACTCCGGCGCCGGAGTGAGAACAAGGCTGAGGAGGTAACGAGCACCCCTCGACACGGGACGCCGACGCACTCGCATAACATAAATTATTTACAACCAAAGAATTTGACTGACAGCCAGGATTTTGCTAGCTTGCCACCAATAGTGACATCAGTTGGTGACACTAATTCCAACAGTGACATGAACCTGAATGACAAAGATGAAGGTAGTAATGCAAGGAGGTTCAGTGACCCCTGTGTAAGAGGCCTGCCGGATGTAGCCCGGCCTGCCAATGGAGATGTGGAGTCAGGATCAGAAGACAGTTCAGACATGTCCAGAAGTCAGGTTGGCAGCAGACTCCTGACATGTCTGCTTGATCAAATAACTTCCCTGAAAATGGCAAATGAAAGACTGAATAAAGACTTAATGGATACCAAAGGTAAGGCTGTTAAACTTTATTCTTCACTCTTCCACTACAAGCACTTTGTTGAGCTTTTCATTGCAATTATGTCTAAAGCATTTTTTTTTAATCAGGCTTATACAATACATGTATCATTTTCTATATAATTTTATTCACTAATCCAAAGTCCCTTTACTAATAAAATGATGTATCTAAACTACATTATAATAAATTAAATTTGAAACAGCTTTGAGCATTAAATCTGCATAATATGTGACCTTCCCAACTTTTTGGTAAACCAGCCCACGGCACGAGCATAAGGTCATCCTTTCCAACTAGTACACCTACATTTAATCACCTACACTCAATGCATAATGTTTCAAGGACATGAGATATACTTAAAACATGTATTTCATACTAATGTCACTGTTTAACTTAATCTGTTGCTTTTATAAAGAAATATGTGCATTTTAGGAGACTTGTCTTAGTCATCATTTACCTAGCCTTTCACAACTATGATACCAGTATTTTACATGGAGCGGCTGCCTATCTCACCTGACTTGTCTGCAGCAATAAATCTGAAGTAATTATTACACATTAGGCTCGAAATCAGCACTTTTTGAATGGTAAAGGATGCAAAAGACAGTCCTGGAAATGCCCACAGCTCACTACTTCCTAGTTTTCATTCTGGGAAAACTGACTGCTCGCTCAGCCAGACAAATGTCTGTAATGTATGTAGTTTTAAGAAGTTTCTAATCTATACAATAGTTATTTAATTTTCATTGAGTTATTGTTAAACTAAGACATAGTAGCTATGTCCTATTCTCAACCTATTCTATCATGCATATTATATTATACTAAGGTCTACTATTGTAACTTACAGTTTTCGAGTCTATTGTCTTACACCTCCTGGGCCACATCCCCAGAGGATGTTTGTATTAAATGTCTTAATTAAAAACTATGGCCTGGAAATCTAGTTTGTAATATGAGAACCTACCTATGACTATACAACAGATACTGCCAATTAGTAATTTTTTGTCTTCAATATTCTTTAGATAAATACAAATTAAATACTGTTTGTTGGTAAGCGCTTCATTTGAGAACAGCTGGACGAATTTGACTATTTTTGTTTTAAAAAGTTCCAGAAAATAGTCCCTTTTTCTATGAAATTTTTGTATGAACTACAGTTAGGTAGGACAACCTATGTCACGTCAGTTAGTCAACAATAAATGCTGCCTTCAAAATTGCCTGCCCATAGTGTCCAACATTTTGTCGCTTCTTGTCGTAATAATAATATAACCTTAATTAGAAAAAGCCTTCATTAATGACCTATTGAGATATCTAATTAGAGGACAAACAAGTGCCCCATGCTTAAACAAAAGTAGGTTCAACACCTGATTCTTTTTTCAAGCATAGCGTACTTTTTGTTATCTAGCTAGAGCAGACAGTTTTTCCTGTGGACAAAATTCGGGCCAATTTTTAAGTATCTAGAATATTATACTAGTTTTCTTTAAAAAATACCCTTTTTAGTATTTTTTCACACAGTTGTTTGAGTGATAGTGATAACAGTGTCCTTAGTTCTTTATATATTATCATAATGAGTAAACCATTAAAAAAAGTACAATGTTTTTAAACCTCCTCATTATTCGGTACAGGTAAATATCATAAACCAACCACATTAAAATCCATAATGTTTTTGCCTCAACATACTTGTCAAGAACAGTTAGCAGGCTGTTTTTTAACAGTAATTAACAATTACAATGCGCACATTAATATTCATTTATTTTTCCTTTATTGCAATTATAACTTGTTTACGTTTACAGTTGAACTGGAGAACGTGCGACAACACAATGCCATATTGAAGGGGTCCAGTTCTAGTATGGGTGCTACACCTAATCACTCCCTTAATGATAATGGTAAGTAATTTAAATACTAATCACCATTTGTGTGGAAAGATTTAGTTGCTTGAAAATTGTTTGAGGCATGAGTGCTGGTAGCGGGCAGCAAGCGTAGCATGGAAACGGGTTTTCTACAGGTTTTGTCGACGGATAAACAAAATGACAGATTGTGATTGTTTATCTGTCATTTTGTCTATACTTCCGTCGACAAAACTCGTTTCTATTGTGATCATGCTAAGCGTGCAGGTGGCAGCACTGAGACGTCAGGTCCTGCCTGAAGTGTCAAAGCTTATATATTTTCTTTAGTTGTGACAGAATGATGAACGAATGAATGAAATGAATGATGCATGTCATTTTAAATTTTATATTCATGGTCGAAATGGAAGACCTCTTGTAGAAGTGGCGCCAACTGGTGGCTTGAATTTTCATGAGAACCCTCATAATAAATTGACAGTGTGAGTGTACTTTGTCTTTAGGGTCATACATCATGCCTGTGGTATTGCAGGTCCCAATGGCAAAGGTGACCACTGACCATCAGGTGGGCCACTTGCTTGTTTACTAATCAATGTCGTAAAAATGATTGGATGTCATTTGGCCTTTACAAAGACGAGTAACAAATAAAATAAAAGAACCAGCCTATATTAGCATATACATAAAGGATGGTACAGTAAATTTATTTAAAAATACGATTTATTTTTAAATAAATTAAACCAATAAAATAATTTGCTTCGAAAAACCGAAAACAAATGGATAAGTATCCCGTATTTATGTGTCTCGTCCGAACACGCAATGTCAAGCTCATGTTTGTGCTCAACCCTAAAAATACATTTCAACTTTGACCTTGACTATCAAAAATATAGGTCAAAAGTTAAAATGTGTAATTAAGTGATGGTTTTCTACGCCTCTGAGTCAGAAATAATGACTAAGCTGTCCATTCAAGCTAGTTGAGTCATCAATTTATAAAGACACTTGTTCTTATACATTACCATATAATGGAATGAATGAAAGACGTAAAGAGTGTACATCAAATGTATATCCATCTGGCTATTCATTGATAAGCATTAAATTCTCGTTTCTACGACCTCTTCGCTCAATCAGAATTATCCCGAAAAAATAATTATGTCTACCTAAAAATATGAAAAATTATTCAATACATTTTTGGGCCTTTTAAAAGTCACGCAGCAGTTTATATGGGTATTATGTCTTGGATAAATATTATTTCAATTTCTAAATAATATATTCTGTGAGTCTTCTCACAGAATATATTATTTTACGCAATCACATAACCGACTTCTTAAGTGCAGTTCTAGTCGCAATTGCAATAAGTAAGAGGATTCTTTCTTGTACCTTTCCTTAGAGAGGTAGAATAAAAAATATTAGGGACAGTAGTCAACCGACCTTTTTTCAAACGGATGTTAATCTGGCAGTATCTTCCCAGACCCAAAAAGTTTAACGATCCAAACCCAATTGAGTGCTGTGTTCGCTAGACATTGGTTTATCTGGTCCAGTGTCACTTGTGCCCTTACACCTGCACACCAGAGGACCGATAGTTTTCGTGGCCACTTTTAGAAAGGACTGGACAATTTATTTATTTATTTAAACTTTTCACACTCAAAAAAGTACAAAGGCGGACTTAATGCCGCAATTACGATTATTATTAACTTTTTTTTATTTGGGCCAGCTCTTGATCTCGTAAATAATAATGACCTTAAATAATGTAGCAACAATGTAATATCGGCAATAAGATTAAGAAAAGACGAGACTGCTTGTTTTGATCCCAAATCCTAAGGTATTATGGATCATAAATTACCAAAAGGTGAATTTTCGGGCATGATTTCAAGACGACTCGAATTTGCGGACTTCTATATTCCAACACCCTTCCAATTTCTTATATTTTGGCGATAATCAGATGATGATAGGCACGATAGCGTAGATAGATCGCCCTACTTACACTCGTATCGCGACTCCGATCCAATAATCTAAATGTTAGCATTATGCGTCGTGTTAGGCGCAGATAAAACTGTGCACGTCATCAGGCGACCTTGCCCAGACGCAGTAGGGGACAGTGTTACATAGTTCATAAATTATGCATAGGTTCGGTAAGATATTCTTATTTACATATTTTATCAGAAATTTATGCGTAGTTATTGAGAATTTGTTATTGATAAAGCTGTATGTAATAAACAAGTTTTTAACCGACTTCGTAAAAGGAGGAGCTTATATGTTCGTCTGTACTTATGTTTTTTTTATGGCATACTAATTTATTATACCCCCTTTCTGCTTGGGAAAACTCTCATGGGTTCTCTCCGTCTGGGAAGAACAGAGGTCGAACGAATGATATCGTCACGGTGGTTTTCCGTCTGCCGTCAGTCGGGAGTGCTGGATTCAGTCATACATGCATCTTGTCTGGATAAGGAACTCTTTAACAAGCGTATTACAAATTAGAGGATTATATCCAACATATAAGAATTCTTGAAAACATACTGGTCCTGCTCCATAGGATAATCTAGAATCTAGACAAAATGAAAGTGGTTGCTAATTGAATTGTATATTTTTTATTATATGGCTTTGATTTTACATTCCGTGATTACTTCCTCACACACTGACTTATTAATTGTAGAATTTTAGGAAAATCGTCTACTTTTACAATGTTTGTAAATATGTGAGCACCATGTATCTATCACATTATTAATTTATCTGTCATTGCTTCATTTTTAATTATTTTTACTTATTGAGGTATAGTAATTTTATTCTAGGTCCATCGTCTTCACATATAATTATATAAGTAACTAATGTACCTATACAAAATATTGTAAAACATTTTAAAAGGGTGGGGTGAAGTTTCTTCGAAAACTACCTTTTGGAAGGGGCGCCTAGAATCAATTCAATTCTTTTTTATTAATTTTTTCTAAATTTTGACGTTCAAAGGTGCCATATACAAAGTCTATTTGAAATAAATGATTAGACTTTTACTTTTACTTTATTACTACAACCGTGGACTCAAAATTCAGGAGTTCCAGGTACTCACATTTGTTATTGCTATTCAATAAAATGAAATAAAGAACAAATTCTGAATATTATGGCTTCATACTGGTGGTGTGGTTTGTTATTTGAACATGTTGATAAACTTTGCCCTGGCGGCAATCGAAACTTTCGCAGTTATCAGATATGCGGCTGGCGACACTGGTCTGAGTTTCTTCAAAATACATCTGTAGTAGCCTGAGAAGACAAATCGAATTCAAGAATAACTACTAAAACAAAATAGCGACTTTAATCTACTTAATAAAAATCTTAAATTCACTGACAGGCAACACACAGCCTAAACCTCTAGAAACATGAAATTTTGGCACAAGAGTTCCATAAATATAACGAAGGAATTCCTCTAAAAGGCTTAAACAGGATATAAAAGATAGTATCATTTTCGCGGATGGAAAAACCCATCGGACACAGGGCTTGTAATACAATAATTGCATAGGCTTGCAATGTTCATGCCACCCCATACATCTGAAAATACGTTTTCAGGACTAATGAATCAACAAAATTGAAGACATGTCAAAATAAAACCTGTTGGCATAGCGTAATTGTGTTATGTATGCGATTCTGTTGTTAGTATAACTGAAGAAGCCATACAAAACTACTTAAATTTACGAGTTAGTCTAATTAGTCATTGAACATTACTGGTGCAGACACTTTATGACTCGCTTTTCTGCATAATCTTCTATCTTTCTTGTTGAATTTAACTAAACAAAATATTTTCCTACACGTTTTGGCGCATATAACTTTTAATTTAGCTTCAAGTACAACCGGTATTGTCACTCCGCCAAATTGCAAAATTAAGAATGTGCCACATTTTATTTGGCATTGTGTGCGCAAAAATACTTAGGCCGTGACTACATTGGTCAACAAGGATTCGAATCACGTACAAATTAAATAGCAGTCAGTGGCTAGCGGTCTTTAACTCGTAGAAAACTGTGCTTTGTAGACATAGTAAATCGTCAGATAGGAATGAATAAGGTTTATCACAAATCCTTCTTATAAATATGCCCAAGGCAGCCATTTTTTGGTTTTAATCTGTCTCCTATTGGCTTTAATCCTACAATTTAGATCCCTTTAACCATGTTATTCGCGGCTGGAGAAGGCGGATTCTTAAACCAGTTTCCAAGTCCGAATATTCATTCAGCTGAGATTCTGTAACAAACGTTGGAGTGGCACATGTGGCATATCGCGAATGGACTGAACAAATTAAATAGGGCTTTAAAGTGACGCTGGCATCAGAAAGTAGAGAAGCATTTAGCTAGACACGTGGGACGGTTTAGCGATGTATCAAGGTTGATGTTTCTTATATACATAGGTACACATTCTGTCTGCGAAATGCGCTTCATGTAAATATTCACATGACAGCTGCGACACATTGTAAATTCAGCGTGTGAAATATTATGTTCTCGTCGCCTCTGTTGACCTGTCAGTGCGACCGCTCCCTTGGAGTCGTGCTTCATATTTGCGTGGTTATTTATCGTTCCAATCTTTACTTGATGTTATCAGTATTCCAACGAACGTAGAGGGTGTTACTGCTATGACTCAGTTGAGCGTAGTAGACGTTTTTGGGAAACTTACAAAACTTAAGGCTTTTTCGCAGCCAAGTTCTTTTAATTCCTGTCGATTTCGTACGAATTTCACCGGGCCGTTGTTAGTTTCCTTAAACTGCATCTACAAATCGTGAAAGTTGGAAAACGTTTAATCATATACAAATCAATACATAGCAGTTCCATTTCCTATTAAGCATTGGCCACACATCAACGGCCAACTTTCAATACTCCAATCCAAAGATTCAGCAAAGCATCTAGGAAGGAATCCAATGCCAATATTGGACATTGGGCACCAACGGTGTTTTCTTCACACACTTCGACAGCTCGCGTTGAATATTAAACGTCAATCAGCGAAGTATTCAACCCGTTCGTGTCTGAAGTAGATGAGACAGCAGTAGAAACGAACCATTTACGCAGACAGAACATAACAGCAGATCAACTACGAGCATACGCCCAAATTAGCAGTTTGTAAAGGACCTCGTCTTCGGAAGTTCTACAACAATACTTCTTGCTCCGCAAAGCAGAATGTTGCTGTGTACCGGTTTGAAAGGCATGCGTGTCTGTATAATTATAGGCACTAAATGTATATTATACAGCTTTGTCTGGAAAGCAACGCACCTGCAATGCAATGCCTCTGGTATTGCAAAGATCCATAGACGTGGAGTGACCAACTGCCACCAGGTGGGCTGCAAAATGCCCGAATCGACGTACACATGGACATCCGCCGTCATAGTTTCTTCTGTCACATCGTGCGAGGTATTCGTATATTATGGTTGACTATCCTCACGATCCGTTGTAGGGTAGCCTAGTTGAGCTACTGTTTTATACTTGTACTGTGCCACCGGCGTACTGCGGCGAAATCGCCTGCGTTACGTGACCCAAGATAGCTTGCTGTTTTGTTATAACTTCTTTCGCATTTGTGTGATATAGGTATATACCTGTAATTTAGATTTGATGCGGTAACTTTATTTATTTTGGAAATTGATTCCATGTAATTTTGGTTATGTCTGTATGTCTGGGTGATTTGGTTGTAAAGGGGAGTGTACATTTCATGGGCCGTCCGTAGAATTACAAAATAAACGGATCGAAGCGATGGTTTTCAAAACAAGTTACACTGAAGCATTGATTGGTCGTGAACACATTAAGTACTAGACTCTATAGAAGACTGTATTACACCGTGGATCTTGCTGCAAGCCCTTGATGACCTCGTTATGTCCTAAGCTGAAAATAGCCACGCCACTCCACGTAAATATGTATTATAACAATATACAATATGTATGTAATAAGTAGTGATAAGGTGAAGCTGTATTTTCGTTTCCTGCAGTTTCTCTTTACCGTGAGACAATTCTCATAGATATCTCTCTCCTTTGAAAAGACAGAGGGTGATTTCCGGTATAATGCTCTTAAATGAACCAATTCGTATACACATTCAGCTCGTTCATATCGTATAGATATGACCGAGCTGAATGTGTATACGAATTGTTTCAATACCTATTAGTTTTTCGCCAATTTCGCAATACCTACGTCGGATATTGTAACATCGCTTTTCGCGCAATACGGCAACACTGACAGCCATTGCGTGTTACACTAACATTGACATCAGTTACCCCGTCTGTGAGCTAGCTATTGTGCCCTTGTAAAAGTACTGAAACCCCATAAAAGTAGACTGAAATAATTTATTACTGTAGTTATGTTTCGTGAAATTCTTGCTTAACGATTAGAGCAAGATATGGGATTTCGTTTTTTTTTTTTTAAGGCAATATTTGTTATGTAAAATAGTTTATGGCTTTGAATTCGTATTACACAAATGTAGTTACAGGATTTACAGTCTACTCAAAGAAATCAAGAGATCCTTATAAAGAAGGGCCTTAAAAATGAAATCACATTTCAATACCAAACCCTGAAAACGTCCAATGTATTGAAACCCCTAAGTGAACTAATTTTACGAACCTATTTGATACTATTTGCCACGTGTTTAGAATTTTTATGCCGAAGCCATGGGCCGTGTGGCTTGGTCTATTTAATCAGGGTGGCAGGGACATCGACGCGAAGCCTGTTACCATGGATTCAGTACATGATTCTGAACCCCCCTGCGTTGAAGTTTTTCGTCGGTTGTTAAAAAGTATAGATAAAATAGGTACACTTTATTATGTATAGTACACCATCAAAATTACAGATATCAATAAATCTACCTAGCATTTTCTCAACAATGTTGGCGTCGGCTTCCAGTCTAACCAGATGCAGCTGAGTACCGGTATTTTACATGGAGCGACTACCTATCTGACCTCCACAACTCAATTACTGGGTAACAGAATACCCCTTCGTAAGACTGGTTGTCAGACTTTCGGGCTTCAGACGACCCGTAAAGACTGTTAAAGATCCACGAATGACAGCCGTGACCAACGGCTTAACGTGCTTTCCGAGCCATGGAGGAGTCTCGGTATGTAAAGATGGTCACCCATCCACGGACCAACCCCGGCAAGCGTAAATTAACCTGATGGATCGACCCGTGCGGCTATTATTACGAGTTCCTCAGCTCTCATCAAAATTAACAGATATGAATGTAGAAAATTTACATAGGGTGACACAATGGGCGGTCTTATCGATAAAACCGATATTTTACAGACAACCTTTGGACGGATTAAAGGGATAAGGAGAGACAATTCTGCAGGTAGTTAGTTGGGTACCATTTACATACACAATAAATACAATTACTTATTGCAGTATGGACAATACTTTTGACTAATATCTTAGACCATAAAAGGAAAGATAAAAGTATTATATATTGGCGTGTGCTAGCTGACATATAGCAAATAACTTAATTTAATGTTTTGTGTTGCGTAATGTACATTATTTTGCATAAGTACTAATGTACAGAATAAAGTTTTTCTAACTGAACAGACCGGAACCGACCAGAACTGCTGGGGAGTTTGTTGCGACACTTCTTCTTTCCAGCTAAAACACTAGGAAGTCGTGAAGAGTGGGCGTTTTTGGGGGACTGTCTTATGTAAATTTGAGGTTCGAAAAGTGCTGATTGTCAGCCTATTTTGAATAAACGACTTGAATTATTTGATGTATTCAAAAAATTCAAGTCATTTATTCAAAATAGGATCGGGTTAAGTAGGTTTATCTATATTCTAGAGACAACTGCCAGAATAGGATTTAAAAAATAACTGCATATTTCTCATGAATCCTTTCTTCTTGCAGTGTACCTGGCAGGGCAGTACGCCCCTGGCTTCCTG
Organism: Agrochola lota; assembly: GCA_947364205.1. NCBI lineage: Eukaryota > Metazoa > Arthropoda > Insecta > Lepidoptera > Noctuidae > Agrochola > Agrochola lota. Next base: position 7,360,652 of record OX376235.1, on the reverse strand, counting down.
ACCGACTTGGTGCGCGAGATCAGGGACGCAGCGCGCATGCGCGAGGATGCCATGTACTCGCGCGTTCGCGCCATGGTCGTCGAGAGGAACGATGTAAGTAGAAAATCATATCTAGTGATCTTTATCTTGAGCCATAACCTCCTTCTTTGGCAGGATAATACCTTGCTTAGTACAGAAGGCCAATTCCCGTTATTAAAAATGTTCAAAATCTACGATTATACGAATCTTGACGATGCAAAATCTAAGTTATGTCGTACTGTACTTGATGAATCCACGCCCTCACGTACCTTCAGTGCCTAGATGGGTGACGTTAGCCACATCAGAGCACACGCTAGGTCACGAGTGTCACGACCTATACTCGCCAAAATCGAAACATAGTAATCGTAACCGAAATCGGCATGGGATGTATTTAGTGGTGAACAGTTTATGCCCTTTCAGTGAATGCCATGAAATAAATAATAACAGTAAAAAAACACATTTTTAAACAGGAAAGCCGAAACAAAATCGCGTTGACCCTTCAACACGTAACTGAGGAGGCTATAAAATCCTACACTATATATAGATACCACTACTAAGTATAAAATACTAGTTAAACACACTATTACAATCTTCTAACCTCTCGTTCTGTTCGTTTTCTCAATATTTATGTCGATTGCATCCCGTCCTTTCTCTCGAGTTCAATAACTGTGTTAAACTTTGACATTTAAAACTTGAATTTCGTTTAGACCGCGCCGTCTAATAATAAACCACTTTGCTTCGAACTCCCGGTTTCTGAAACTTATCTGTTGTCAAATTATATTATTTAAGATTTTGTTGATATCGTTGTTCAAAAATGTTCCTGTTCATGGCATTCTCCCATCGTGATGCTTTGAATCAGAGTAACTTACTTGACTATATTTTAAACTAGCTTCTGCCCCTGACTTCGCCCGCGTGGTAGTCAACTATACTATAAACCTTATGATACTCGACAATAGTGTAGCTTGTAGTTTCGTAATCGGATCAGTACTTCCAGAGATTACTTCCTACATCCAAACATACAAACCTTACATCTTTTCCTATTTATAATATTAGTGTCATCATCTGACCAACCTTTCTCCAACTATGTTGAGGTCGGCTTCCAATCTGACCAGATGCAGCTGAATACCAGTATTCATGGAGCGACTGCCTATCTACCCTCCACAACCCAGTAACTGGGTAATACGATACGATACCCCTTGGTAAGACTGGTTGTCAGACTTTCGGGCTTTTGACGACCCGTAACGAAGACAACGTTCCGTTAATTATTTTAAGTTTGGAACCTTCACAATAGCATAGATAGTAGCTAATAACATAACATCACGTCTAGTCACTAAGGGTTTGGCAGACATGAACCTATACATACAAAGATATGGTATAGATAGCTAATAAAAAGAGTCAGAGGAAAATATAATTAAATAACCGTTTACCTACCTTTAAAGTGCTAAGCAGACGGACAATTTGTCTGCGAACAAATAAGGAGGATAACAAAATTTTTTGTATAGTCCGTCTTTGAAATTATAAAAAAACATTGGACATGTATTTTTTATTTTTTTACGTAACTAAGGATTACGGCGATACATTGAGTTAAAATGTGCCATGACGTCACGAGTATGTAGATTTATAAAATCTAACTTGTGACGTAGCGACCCCCACTCCCGAACTTAAAATGCATTTTGTCTAAGTATTTTGTTATTAATATTTTTTTATTATCTGACTGACGGACTAATTAGTTTTTTTTTTTTTACCCAGGCTACATCCCTATTTGGAATCGTATGGAAATCTAATATGCAGGCAGGACAAACTGCTGGGATTTCTATTCGATTCCAAATTGTCCATCGTCTTTGACCATGATACTCACGTCCTTAACCGCAGACAATAAATTACTTTTCTTTAATTATTTAATTATTCACCATAATCGATACTACCGGCTTGCTGGTACGACTGAATGGCATAACGTCAATACAAAGCGTTGGGCCTTTGACCTTCAAATTGGGTAGTTAGATAAGGACTGTGATGTCTTGAAGGTCATCCTAACTAATTGTACATACTAAATAGATATTAGACTGCAACCTTTCTTCTTAAAAGAATAAATAAATAAGTAAATATTATTAATATTATAAATGCGAAGGTGTTTGTTACGCTTTCACGCTAAAACGGCTGAACGGATTTGGATGAAATTTGGCACATGAGTAGACCATGGCCTGGGTTAGGACATAGGACACTTTTTATCCCGATATTCCCACGGGATACGGGACTTATGCGGGTGAAGCCGCGGGGCGCAGCTAGTATGGGAATAAATCCTTATGTTTTACGTTTAAAACCACATTGATATCAGCAAAATTTTGAGTCACTCTCTAGCTATGCCGTGGGTACAGTCAACCGAACATCAGTGGTAACACTAGCTGTACGGAAATCGCCTTTACTGCTACCACATAAGGACGCTATCTATGTGAAATTGTTACCACTGCGTACTTATGTGCCGTTGACTATTGGTACATTCTGAGCCCAAGATGCATGGATTAAAAAAAAATTAAGTAACTATTGAACTGAAGTTTTGCAATCATTATTAAATTATTATTTAACCATTTATTAATTATTAAACCTACAAGTATCTCTTTCTGTCAAAATAATTGAAGGAAGAGGTGGTAGGTACGTTGGTTTCGCATAATACTCTTCTTTATGGCTCTTCATTGGGCGTGTAATTTAGAGGAGCTCGAGGCTAAGTAATAACTGCTGCACGAGTCGATCCGTCAGGTTAAGCTACGCTTGCCGTGGTTGGTCTGCGGATGGGTGACCGTCTTTACATACCGAGACTCCTCCTAGCCTCGGAAAGCACGTTGAGTCGTTTGTCCCGGCTAGAGCTTTGACAGTCGTTACAGGTCGTCAGAAGCCCGAAAGTCTGACAACCAGTCTTACCAAGGGGTATCGTATTACCTAGTTACTGGGTTGTGGAGGTCAGATAGGCAGTAGCTACTGGCACAGTGGCTACATGTAAAATACTGGTATTCAGCTGAATCCGATTAGACTGGAAGTCGACCCCAATAAAGTTGGGAAAAGCCTAGGCAGATTGATTGGGCGTGTAATTAGGAGAACCCTTACATACAGCTTGGCAAAAAGGAGTAAAATTAAAATTTACACAAATTGTTAAAAACACTGCTTGTGGGGAACTCAAATATTAGCACTTGTCGGCAAAGTAGTGCCATCAACATAGGTCTGCATTAAATAAGTAAAATATTTAGTTCCAAATGTCACCACGTCAGACTCTTATTGTCGACCTGTATGTCTTCCAACAAAGACTTGGTAGAATCTAAGACTCGTCGTAAAACCAGAATATTTTTTCCTTGTTATAAATAAAGCCTCCAAGATACATTAATAACGGTCGCCCCGTCATAGTTTAGACTCGCTACCGGGTTCTATGAAAACCATGACCAATACTAGATTAGCCATGGATCCGACGGAACCGATCCGTAACATTTTATTAAGCTCCACGACATTACAGAAATCCCTTAACTGTATCGTTGCAGATATTAGCTTAGAGTTGAAGTAAATAGTTAAAACTATTCAAGGTCGCTGTCGCTACAGTTTATAATTAAACTGCTTGAAAAAAAATTGTGGGTGCAAGTTTGTCGGAAAATTATTTCTGAGACTGCCAACAATTTCATCTATGTCGGTCATTCTGCACGTAATTAACTGTAAGCCGTACTGATTGGTATATCCTATACTATTCAATGATCAATATTTATATACAGAGTGGCAGGGACATCTCCGCGAAGCCTGTCATCATGGATTCAGAACATGATTCTGAACCCCGGACGCTGAAATCTTTCGTCGGTAAAAAAAAAAAAACTGTTGTTTCATAGAAATGTGCAATACCTACGTGGTCAAAATGTACGGAACAGCTGGTTTTTTTTTTCATCGCTGTGGCGTTTAGTATCATGTACTGAATCCATGGTAATAGTTTTCGCGTCGATGTCCCGGCCACCCTGTATATATATTTGTAATCACGTTCTCGAAAACGGCTCTAACGATTTGGATGAAAGTTGAAATATAGAGGTTTACGCGGGCGAAAACTTGTTCTAACTAGGTCTCATATCTGGGAAAATTCATTTTCTCTATTTTCACCCGAGCAGAGCTCGGTCGCCCAGGCACTGAATGTGAAACGAGTTAAATATTTTTAACATCCTAAGTACAAGGTGTCCAGAAAGGGTATCGGGTATTTGTTTTCGCGCCATATTCGAAACGGGGCGTCTAAAGGGTGCGGGGAGGGGTTCGTGGCGTCCGCCATTTTGTGGAGTTTTAGTCACGATGGAACAGTACTCGGGGACGCATCGCGCATTTTGCGTACGAGCGTATTATCGTAATGGTGATTCAATAGTGACTGCTCAACGTCTCTATCGTGCGGAATATCGTACACGCCACGCGCCAAGTGACGATAGCATTAGGAAATGGATCAGGATGTTCGAGAATACAGGTGCGACAGTTAAAATTCAAAACTCTGGTCGTCCTCGTACAGTTCGCGATGAAGAAACAATTGAAGAAGTTGAGGCGTCGGTTCGTCAAAATCCGTCTTTATCCATCCGAAAGCGAAGCCAAGCGTTGAACATAAAAAAATCGTCTTTACATTCGATTTTAAAGAAAGACTTACATCTAAAAGCCTATAAAATTCAATTGGTTCAAGAATTGAAGGATACGGACTATGCTAATCGACTGAATTTTGCGAACGAAATGCTGCAGCGATTTAACAACTTTAACAACATACTGTTCAGTGACGAAGCAAATTTTCACCTGAATGGTCATGTTAATAAGCAGAATTGTCGGTACTGGGCAGTGGAGAATCCGAGACGAAAGCATGAACGACCCCTGCATAGCCCAAAGGTCGTTGTTTGGGCCGCTATGTCTGCTAAAGGCATAATTGGTCCTTATTTTCATGAAGATCAACGAGGCCGAGCAATTAATGTGAATAGTGACCGTTATTGCGATATGTTGCGAAATTTTTTGGTCCCAGAGTTGCAGGAGTTTGCAGGTTTCAACTCAAGAACGTGGTTCCAGCAAGATGGGGCCACTTGCCATACCTCAAATGACTCAATGGAAGTTGTTAACGAATTATTCCCTAATAAAGTCATTTCGCGAAGGGGTAACATCAACTGGCCTCCCAGAAGCCCCGACCTTAGCCCACTTGATTATTTTGCATGGGGATACCTTAAAAGTAAGGTTTATCAAAACAATCCGACGAATCTAACCCAGTTAAAGCAAAACATCAGGTCAGAAATGGCAGCAATATCAATAGCTATGTGTCAACGTGTTATCGCCAATCTTCGTTTCCGTTTAGAAGAGTGCCAGCAACATAACGGTCATCATTTGGATAACATCATCTTTTCCAAATAATTCTCCAATTCATATGCTAATAATAAACAATAAACTTTTTTATTGGATACAAATAATTTTTGTTTCATTGAACTTACAAATACCCGATACCCTTTCTGGACACCTTGTATATTAATTAATATTATAAATTCGAAAGTGAGTTTGTTTGTTGCGCTTTCACGCTAAAACGGCTGAACGGATTTGGATGATATTTGGCACATGGGTAGACCATGAACTGGAGAAGGGCTACTTTCATCCTGGATCGCAGACGAAATCACGAGGTCATAATTGTATATTTTAGTGGGAGAGTGTAGTCTTGTTTTTGGACCATACGTCTAAATGACCGTAAGTCGAATTAAATTGACAGCGTGTGTAGCAGAGTCGTGTAAAAACCACTGTATTCACATGCTATCTTAATCGCAGCTACATTCTTTTGAATTTTCTGGAACCTAAATTAGTTTAAGTATGCGCTAAGGTAGCCCGCGAAATTCAAATTTTCTTGTATTTTTTGCAATTTACAAATCAGTGTCAGGTTGTATGTTAATTAAAATATGATTTGCGACCGTAACAAATATGGCTTTACAGAATTATAATCATTAGAATCAACAATACAACTCCTTAAGTTAGCATAATCCTCAAATGTCATGACTTCATTAAATAGTCATTCAATAGGATTATATGAACTTAGAGAATTGTATTGATGATTTTTAAGATTACAGGTAATTCTATAAATAAATATTCGATAAGGCCGTGAATCACATTTAAATCAACATACCCTGATACTGATTAAACAAATTGCAAAAAACGTAAGAAAATGAATTCCGCGGGCAACCCTGACGTTTTCGCCTTAATTAGGGTCTGTCTTGAACCCAAAAGCCCAAAAAGGAATGCCGTGCCGACCACACGACCGAAACAATTCTTAAATACGTCAATACGAGGTACACACTAATAAAACCAGACTTTCAGTACACGTGAAGTAGAGGTGAAAACACTGTCCAGACTGGACTTGCCATTTCCAAAACGTCTTGGCTGCTCTCCAAATATGTTCAAATCGGGCGGTGTCGACTTCCAGTTCAATAACCTTACATAATGCTATACATTGGTCATTATGGCATCGGCATTTGTGGTAGACATCTTTATGATATCGATAGCTTAAAAAAGCGGCCAAGTGCGAGTGGGACCCGCACACGAAGGGTTCCAAACCACCCTACAATATTTAACACTAAAATACAAAACAGGTTTCTTATATCCTTTAGTTTTTAACTTTATTTTATTTTTATTATTTGTTGTTCTGGAATGGCGACCGCGTACCGGAAGACGTAGCGTTGGAAGGCCTGCCACAAGATGGACCGATGACCTTGTGAAGGCCGCAGGAATCCGCTGGATGAATCACAGAATCGGTTGAAGTGGCGGTCCTTGGGGGAGGCCTATGTTCAGCAGTGGACGTCTTTTGGCTGAAATGATGATGACGATGATTTGTTGTTATAGCGGCCATAGTAGTAGTAGTACACTCTGTAAAAATTTCAAGTGTCTATCTATTTCGGTTCAAAAGATTCAGTCCTATGACAGACGGACGGACAGCGGAGCCTCAGTATTAGGGTCCCGTTGGGTACGGAACCCTAAAAAGTTGGTTAAAATGGGAGCAATGATACTTATTGTTGGATTGAATGCCGTGATATCATCGAGTTTGAAATAATACAGATTTTTTTTGGAACGGTCAAACGAAGATGGTTAGATCTTTAAGCGAATCTGCCGTTGCTGAACTTCAGCTGTCTCTTACCATTTCTGTCTCGACCATTAATTACTGCAAGGTCATGATCTGACATGCCTTGGGCAGCCAGCCCGGTACAGATTAATTTTACTATGGCAAAGCTATTTGAAAAAAAAAAGGAAAGCTTTAAAAACTTAAAGCCAGCTACGACTAAAACGCCAAACTAAAAAGGTAAAAACGAGCTATCGTTATCTAGCCGGAGTCATGACTCAGTCATGTAATTACATTAATCATACAGATAACATATTTTAGGTGACCTTTTGTTCAAACTTCTCCTTCACTCAAACACTTGTGGTAAGCGGTCACACCATTAGTGCAAAATAGGACATTATTCTGGCAAACAATTAACCATAGGAAGTGTTCTTTGCCGCGAACCACTCAACAATATGAATTATCAATACGGTTTCTCTGCTTTAAATGACAAATAAGCATCCGTTTATACTAGGCTTCAGTTTCATAACGTCTAATCGCTTATTGAATGGCAGGAGTTTCCTACGTCCATTGTCGGAAAAGCAATGCGCGGCTAATAGGTATATTGTTTTAGATAGAACATCATAAAGGTGATTCCTTCAATGTAGCCCGCTGAAATCAAAGTCTTTCTCTCTTTTACCCCATTTACACTCAGCTCACTTCCACGGCAGTGGGCAGGACGAGCATGTAAACACGATACTTCTGTCGATCCTGCTACAGTTCGCGTCAAATAACTTTGCCGCTCTGAAGTAAGCTACAAATGACTGCGCAGTAGTCAATCTTCCTTATAAAAACAGTGACGCGCATGCCAGCGTGCATGCGCAACCTAACTTCAGAGCGGCAAAGTTATTTAACGCGAACTGTACGGCAGTATTTAGGGAATTATTGCCGGCAGTGCGAGGAGCTGAATGTAAATGAGGCATTAGACTCATCATTATTTTGATGTTTTAGCCTTTTATACCTCACATAAAATTGCACGGTGGAGGAGCTCGAGGCTAAGTAAAAACAGCCGCACGGGTCGATCCATCAGGTTAAGCTACGCTTGCCGGTGTTGGTCCGTGGATGGGTGACGATCTTTACATATCGAGACTCCTCCGTGCCTCGGACAGCACGTTAAGCCCCGGTCCCGGCTGGCATTCGTGGATCTTTGACAGTCGTTATGGGTCGTCAGTAGTCCGAATGTCTGACAAACGGTCTTACCAAGAGGTATCGTATTACCCAGTTACTGGGTTGTGGAGGTCAGATAGGCAGTCACTCCGTGTAAAATGCTGGTATTCAGGTACATCCGGTTAGACTGGAAGCCGACCCCAACATACTTGAGAAAAGCTAAGCAGATATACGAGTACATACATATAATGGAATTGCACGGTGGCATGATTTAGGAGTTCAGGAGAGTAATTTCGAGAGCTATATTGATGTTTGCGGTCGGGGTGGTGGGTCAGGTTAAATTAGTTCCTTTGAGGGTCAAGCTTTATATTTCCCACAAATTTAACAACAATACGTGGTCATATCGGGGGGCTATAAGGGGGATCCGTCAAGGTAGCTCGGGAAAATAAAAATGTACTTTATTTTTTAATAAGTATTAGATCTAAAATTTAAGTAGGTACACAATCTTCTCAACCTAACATAGATTCTAATTTTACTATCGTGATAAAAAATCCCCATCTATCTGATAAGTTATCGGCGATACATAGGTAAATATCATTATCAGTACCTACCTACGTAACTTCAAAGTGTAAATAATTATTACGTATGCCTTATTTGGTTATCAGAAGATAATCTACGTACATATATTTCTATGTATGTTCATAGCCGCAGTTTTTTTCGAATTACACTTTTCTGTAGGATATTTTTCGTTCTCCACTATAAGGCCCAGGCGCCCGGGGCCAGGAGGAAACACATGTGACTAAAAGAGTGATGAATGTAAATTTTGATGGATGGAGAGGGAGAGGAAGGTCAAAGAAAAGATAGATGGATTGTGTGAGGAATGTTAAGAAAGAGAAGGGAGAATGATAGCGTGACAGTTGACACGGGAGAGTGGAGGAAGAACACGTGTTGCGCCAACACCACGTCACATGGGACAAGGGCATGTTGATGAATTATTAATAATATTATCCTATAATTTTAAACAAGCAATATTTGTATACATATATTTGTAATCAAGTTTTCGAAAACGGCTCTTACGATTTCGATAAAAGTTGCAATGTGGGGGTTTACGGGGGTGAAAAATCGATCTAGCTAGGTCTCATATCTGGGAAAATTCGTTTTCTCCGTATTTTCACCCGAATAGAACTCGGTCGCTCAAAAATTAGATCAAGATGGCTATAATGACATTGCAGCGTGGAATTAGTAAGTACCTACTATCATGGCAGCATGGAATTAGTATGTACTATACATGAAATGAGCAATCTCTATTTTCACCCGAGCAGACCTCGGCCGACCAGGTACTCTTTATTAATCTTTATTAAAGCTGGTTAAACTGCATCACTGACCCAAGTTTTTTTAAAACCTTATCAAAGTAAATCTGCTGTCAACTGTTAAGATTGGTTTACCAAAAACACCCGACATTGATAAGATGACTTGAGATTTAAAATGGCACCAGCAGAAACGGTCGCAGTAGGGGTAATATGAAAGAATCCCAGAAAAAAGCAGGCACACTCCTAAAACCTATTTACATTATTATATACAGGCTGTCCGGTAAAGAATGAATAGCATTTAATAGAACTTACGACAGTTCTGTAAAAATACAAAAAAAAAAAGTTCCAGTTAGTACCTAAGATAAGTATTTTTTTAAACACTGCAATTTCTGGTCACATTATTTACTGCCCGTCTGTTATTGTTTATTTGTGGTCGTGGTGAAGAAGAATGTAAAAAAGTTAGTTAAATATTTTAGGTATATGGGATATACCATTATATATAATTTTTTTTTTTTGAGCGTCGAGGTCGGGGTCTGTTATATGCTATTTCAAGGTTATCCATTCTTTACCGGACATCCTGTAGTAACTGAAAATTAAATGTAAACTAGCCAAACTTGTCTTTCCCACTGCCGCGCTCGTGTAGTATTCAGTGCGAACGGCAAAATTAATTGCCTCTTGTTCCGCTAACTAACCTAATATCTCCTTTAGCAAAATTATTAAGTGATCCCTTCCTAACTAACTGTAATTAAATAGTCAGTTAATAAGACTTTTTGATTATTTTGTTATTATACTTATTAGTTAGTACCTACCTACTTAATTAGACTTCTGGTCTAACAGCAGCAAAGAATCTACATATATGTATTTCACTTCCTCTTCCTAGCTTTTCTCTCTAAACATGATAATTAACGAATTGTTGTAGGTATAAAAGTGTTCGTATGTGCATTGTTTTGTATGAAAAGGTATACTTTTTAAAAAGGCTTCCCATTTTTTTTTAAATACGCTTCGCTCCTGATATTCGCTGTCAAAAACGTTATCTTTCAAATTCCACAACAAATTCCCACTTTTGTAAAATATACCCATAAAAATCTACAGTACTGACTGTCCATTTTCTACTGTATAGCACATTATTAATCTAACAGCATTGTTCATCGATCAATGAATCTGGGTCGCTTACATGCGGCCTCAACGCGTGCAAGGTATTCAGCCCATAACTGAGAACAAAACATATTTTCTTAATTAAGATCTAACGGGTTATGTCTCTTCCACAGAACGGTTTGACATCTTCGGAAGCTAAGTTCACGGAAAAAGCTCTTGAAGAGATCAAGGTGGGTTGGTTATCTACTTATCTTCATTTTCGGTATTATTAGAATTAAACTCTGTATGTTAGTAGCGCCATCTATGTGATCGGCTTGTAACTATTTTCATGTAATGCTTTCGGGTTGTGGCACTAAACGGCGTATTCACCAAAGCGCGTCACCAAAGGCTGTAGTAGTTCATTGTACAGTGCACAGATGGCGCTTAACATAATTGTTAAAATATTTTTTATTGTGACACGTTTCGGGATGTTTATATTAATTACTATGGATTTAAATTGAGAGAAGCTAATACTTTGCTTTCGGCTACCATTTTATTCCTGAGAATGACTTTATTTATTTGGTTTGTTTTGTCTTTTTGCCCAGTGTCTTATTTTTTTTTATTGTTATCTTCGGTCTTGTTAATTCTTAATTTAGGCGTTATTTAATAAGCCGCGTTAAATAAATTTGGTGTTAGTCCCAAGTATCTGTATATTTTTATATTAGATGCACTCAAAATCTTCAATTTTGAAGTTTGGTATAAAAAATGCAAAGTCAGATAGAATGACATTAACACAAACCTAAAACTGTTTATCTACTCAAAGCTTTGCATAAAACCTCAAGGAATTGTAAAACCAACATGATTTTTTTCATATTTCACAAGTTTTTTTTTCCTTGAGTTTGTGTTTTTTCGTTTTTCACCTCAATTCGGTGCTATTAAGCATTATTTGCGGAGCGAGTTGGGTGGTCCCGTGGAGGGCTCTTCACGCCTTGACGCACTAACGTCGAACCACGAAATAGAGAGGTGCAGAAGGAACATTTAAAGCAGTAGACTTTATCAACAATTTTTTACTATAGTTCAAAGGTTTTGGAAAATTTTAATTCAGATTTTCTCTTCTTCCTTAATATAACTGTTTAGTAGATTTCATAGTGTAATATGTAACATGGAAAAAGCGTTTACAGATTAAGTTTTCAATCATTTCGAAGGACCAAAACTTTTCCGAAAGGACCCAATATTTTTTGCACCAAGGAGACGTTAGGCGGTATAAAACGATTTAAGAATAAGTATGTAAAGTAACTGATTTACACCACACACATCTTTTGACAGTAACGAAATAGTAAAGATAGGCAGATAATCAGACAAGGTAATATCAAAGGAGGCAGATAATCATCGGTAAAATGTGCATTATGCGCAAGCGCATGTTTATTAAACCTACTAATTCCTAACCTTCCATCCCCATCTTCAATGTGGCAGCACTTAGTGTTAGCATCGAACACTTCCGGCCAGTCGCTGTTGTTGATGCGGAACGCCTACGGAGCGTGCTGTGTGACTTGGCGAATTATTTCTAGTTATTTTTAACTATTTTAGTACGAGTATCTGTTTGTTGTGTTTAGAATAATATTTAGTTGGAACATAGAACAGGAAAATTATAAAGCATACACATACCTTACGCTTTAGTCAACTGTTATGATTAATGTAATATGGTCATCCCAACACGTTGATAGTGGTTATCTATTAGCTGAAGGATCGTAGCAGGTGGCGTTCTGTAGTTTCTGCCTATCCCCCATAGGAAAAAGGCGTGAGTTTATGTGTCTATTACCTGAATGATAGATAGGATAGCCTTTGATTTAAAATCTCATTGAAATTCCATTCATGTTATTTTCACAGGATTATTAGAATTAATCATAATATTATAGAATTAATCATAAGATGTTCTCTCTTTCTCTATCTCTCTCTCTCTCTCTCTCTCTCTCTATCTATCTTACTCTCTCTTTCTCGCTCTTAGCCTTTGATTTAAAATCTCATTGAAATTCCATTCATGTTATTTTCACAGGATTATTAGAATTAATCATAATATTATAGAATTAATCATAAGATGTTCTCTCTTTCTCTATCTCTCTCTCTCTCTCTCTCTCTCTCTCTCTCTCTATCTATCTATCTTACTCTCTCTTTCTCGCTCTCTCTATCTCTCTCTCTCCGGAATAAAATTTGAAAACGAATTTGATTTAAAATCTCATTTAAATTCCATTCATGTTATTTTCACAGGATTATTAGAATTAATCATTATATTATAGAATTAATCATAAAATGTTCTCTCTTTCTCTCTATCTCTCTCTCTCTCTCTCTCTCTCTCTCACTCTCTCTCTCTATGATTCTCTCTCTCTCTCTTTCTTGCTCTCTCTATCTCTCTCTCTCCAGAATAAAATTACAAAACGAATTTGATTTAAAATCTCATTTAAATTCCATTCATGTTATTTAACAGGATTTGTAGAATTTAATCATTCAAATAATTTCTGTTACAAAAAGTGTTGTCTCTGTCTCTCTATTCAGAATAAAATTTTCACATTCAAAAACGAAACGCGTACCGGAATAACTTATACCAAGTTGCAAATGTGGAAAAGGGAGCGTATCCACACACCGTTTGATTTTCATACCCGTATGCACACGTTGAATTATAAAATCAGCGCGAGTGAATAAAACGGAACGCATCGATTTAACTCAAACGTGGCGACTTCGCACATTCAACGGTTTGACGCGGCCTTTTGTCACACCGAATTGTAACATTGTTTTACCGGGTGGACACAGAGATAGCTTATTATTAAAACATATTGAAATATGAAATGAAGATACTAACTAAGGCGCACGGTACTTAATTGTTTTTCATAAGAGTTTCAATCAAGCAAATCAAACTTAATTTCATAAAACTATTCTTTCATAACACTAGTACCATATAGTGAAGTGTCAAAAGTAGAACTTTTGGGTGAAAATATACCTTATTTTCTTTCGTCCTTCTCTTTCTATTTGTGATTTTTAATAGATATTTTTTACGAAATCATTGTAAAACGAATAGTTTTAGGAAAGTACGTTATTTTTTATTGATAAGAAACTCTTATGTGTTAGGTACTCAATTATCGTGTTAGGTACTTTGTAACTTCATTGAATATTTCAACATTTGTGCTAATAATATTTTATTTAAATTATTGCCATTCATTATGACTGTCTATTTTAGACATGGTTATTGTGGTGGAGTTATTTTATGTCCTTCGAACTCTTATTAGCATACTACTGTCAAACTGATTATTGACAGACCAAAAATACCAAAGTATTTTATTTAGATATTTATCCTTATTTTTGACTATAAACACGGGTGGATAACTGATCTCTTTAATTTCTTCATTTGTAAGCCTGTATTCGTCATTAAATAATTTAAGATAAAAAATATATCCTTAGGAACAGCATCCGATTTAAGTACCTACATTCATTGGCGAAATGATTATACAAAAGGAAAATGTTTGTATCAATTTCATCGCATTTAACTTCACATTACACAACGGTGTAACAACAACCACATCCCGTAACTTTGTATTTTGTAGTGTTTAGTGTCACCCCACATCATAGCATTTGAAATATGAACGGGTGGTGCGTGCGAGGGGTTGCAGGGGGTGAGGTGGGGGATGAAAGGGGGCTGGTGAGCAAATATTGGCAGATGTAAGTGGATGGCGGTGCAGCGAGGCGCCGCCACCCTTCGCGAGCCGTCACGTGACGCGTGTGACGTCATCGGACACGGCCGCCGTCATTTTTCATAATAATGGTAGTAATTATGATTTTACTGGTTGTTTATTATTTCATGGAGGTTCTAATTGATCGGTTTTGAAAATAACGTTTGAACTAACCGAAGCTATTAAAATATTTTAACACTCCAATTTCCGGGAGTCTTGTAATGAGAAGTAATAACATAGCTATTTCGTTTCGCTTTTAGAAATCAACGCAAACGCACAATGATATTTTTTATCTACCATTATGGTAGATTTTCTTTATCTTTGATTCTCAACTTTGGTCATCATTGACTAAAAAATTTAACTTTTTCGCTTCGTTGTTTATTTCTTTAGAAATCTTCTTATCAAATCTAACCGAATTCTCCAGCCCCATCACCTACTGTAACATGTACCTACTTTTCTCCAAACACTACAAACAATACATACATACATTCAGCTTACCTTACGCGTGGGTGTCTGTACGTTTGTCCGTCTCATTAGCACCAGCACTCACCTCGTAATAAGTTGATTGAAGTGCAAAAACGTATGGCAACACCCGATTAACATGGTCGGGTTAATGCGTCACTGGTGCCCGCTAAATAACCATTGGTTACCTACTGGTTTTACAAAAAATAACCCGTGTTGTAGTGTATGGGTTTTCTCTAGGCAAAACCAGCCTCTATGGTCTGCTATGGTGGCTGTTGAGTACTCGAAAGCAACTGCCAAATTAAAATTTTATATTCTATATACACGGTTAATTTTAGCTCGTTCTGGAACGAAAAGCCATAAACTCGATCATCGAACTCGAAACGATTGGGACTATTATTTTCAATAAATTACAATTTAAAAAAAACACGAAAAATCTAATTTATTGTTTTTTTTGTGAAATAATGAGAACTCGAAGTAACTGCGATCAATGCATATGTGTGTAAAACGTATCGACGAACGGCAACACTTGCGAACGGTACCCATTGATAAATCCATTCATCGATCAGACAGCATAAAAACACATACGCAATAGATAAATAGGTACACAAATAAAAATACGAAAAGCGAATTCAGACTTTATTTCTTAACCGTAAACGGTAACAAATAGAAAATTCACCAAACTAGGTACAAGGTAAGTAGGTACGCAGTTTACTAAAATTATTCTAAGAAGTGTCCGACCGGACTTCAAAAGGATGCGCAACCGAATTCCGCGGTTAAGTGTATAAAAATAAGGTCTTAATTCGGTCCAATATTTTCATAGAAAAGGGCACCACCATCTTATAATGAACTCTATTCGACAGATCAAACGATTCATTTTTTCTGTTTACATTGCCTGCCTTTGTAGAAGCCGCGTAGCTACTCGCAAGCAAGCACTGTCGTATAAAAATTGGTTTAGGCAGTATTCTTTTTATTTATCATAAATATGGTAGGTAGGTATGCTTATTAAGTACCTATTAGCTCGATTGGTTGACACTCGATTCAAGGCCTTAAATACAACTGCCAAGCGTACTCGTCGTGTCTAGTTGAAAAGGTACGAGTACTAGTGATTTCGTGATGCGAGAGTGGTGAATGAAATTTCAATTAGTTTCTCTCGTTTACGAGGAGATGTGATAGTGGTAAACACCGTGCCGTGCTTCCGATTAGTGAATAGTCCCGGGAAATCCCGGAACCGAAAGTACCGGGAAATCCCGGAAATTTGCGTTGTTTTAGGAACCGGAATTTCCAAAACCAACTCCCGGTTCTTTCGGTACTTTCGGTAAAAGATTCGCGTTTAGAATTTTTCTAATTTTATTGCCTAAAATCCGACCGCTGCACTGTTACTATACTACCTAGCTACCACCGTTGCTACCTGTAATACAAGAGCATGATGCGCGAGGGTGCGGAGGTGCGGGAGGGGCAGGTGGCGGCCATCTTGTAGACGCGCGTCCCGCTTAGTTAGATTGTGATCGCGTCTTCGGAATGTTGTGCTAGTGGGATTTCGGTGTACAGTGCTTTGCAAAAACTACTCAAACAAGACTACTTCTTTTGGAAAGTGAGTATTTATTTTTATAAAACAAAATTAATGAAACATGAGCGGCTTTATATAATTATTTAGTTATTGTAGCCACCATTCTCATTCTCCATCCTCATTTTGAACATAAAATACGAGCAGCTGATTGTTCACCAAGCCACCAACCGACATGGGATTGGTTGGGAAGTTTATTTCATACGTACACTAATAAAATTTGCTGTTCTAAAGTTTTACATATTCAGTTTATTTTTAATGTTACTTACGGCACAATAACACTACAATGCACTGTATTAATTAAGCAAGAAGTAGT
This sequence comes from Agrochola lota, assembly GCA_947364205.1. Classification (NCBI taxonomy): domain Eukaryota; kingdom Metazoa; phylum Arthropoda; class Insecta; order Lepidoptera; family Noctuidae; genus Agrochola; species Agrochola lota. The sequence continues at coordinate 7,343,974 of OX376235.1, read as the reverse complement.
TTAGGTACGACTAGCTGTTTGTTTACCAACCTACATGGGGTTGGGAAGCTTATTTTATTCGTAGACGAATAATATTAGCTGTTCTAATGATATTTTTAATAAGCTTTTTTTTAATGTTGCATACTTTACCTTAAAACTACAGTGCACTGTGCTATTGATTAAACATCAAGTAATTTAGTCGGTACCAACGTTTTTCGTTTAACTTTGTATTTCAATAATTACTCTATATTTTGTTACAGACGATGTATTTTGAGGCAGTCCTTAATAAAGCCAACGATAAAACGTCAGTATGGCATTATTGCCTTAGATCTAAAGACAAAAATAACGCGAAATGCAAAACGTGTAATAGAAATTTGAAGTGTACTGGAGGTAGTACGAGTGGTCTCCAAAAGCATTTGAAAAATGTGCATCAGATAAGCATGAACACGCCGGAAACATCAATATTAACATATTTGCAAAACCCTGAAATGTACTTCTCCAACGCACATGATGAAGATTTGTCAGTGTTTACTCGGCCAAGTAGTGACGAAATATGCAGGAAGATAGTGGAACTGCTAAGGCGTACTTTAGGAGATTCTTTTTTTCAAACAGCTCAATTGCCGTCAGATACAGATGAAGAGATAGAAAGTGAACCTCATCAAAAAAACAGGAGCTTAATGCAGAGCTTAAAAAAGCTACTGCTTGTAAAAGAACAAGAATGACTCACCGTGAAGACCTTAATACGAATGTGAGGATCGAAATGGCTCTTTTTGAGACCGGAGGGGATCGTGGACGTTATTTGTCGCAGGCTTTCGACTTTCTTTTAACAATTCCACCGACAAGTGTAGAGCCGGAAAGAGTTTTTTCTTCCGCTGGGTACCTTTGCAATAAAATAAGATCACGTTTAAGTGATAAGAGTTTGGACGCTCTTATATTTTTAAGATCAATATATAGGCAGGAGAGAAATACTCTAAAAAATAAATAAACAGGTACCTAACCTAGATTATTGAGTGCCCCCATTTTAACTATAAGAATCAGACCAATGTAATATTGGTCTGAGCAAGTATTAGTTGGGTATTTTTATTTATAGTATTGTAAGGATGAATACCTATGTTTAAGTTTTGCAAAAATATTTAAGTTTAAAGTTATATTTTTATTTTATTTTTTCTTAAATGTATAATTAGAGTCAAGTTGATTTAAAGAATTTGTCGATTCAAGTTGTTCCAAACTATTGTTGAATTATTATATAAGATTAAAATTTAAAAAATGTTTGTTAAGATTATCTAATCAATAAATATTGAGACTGATTAATGCTACGCTAAAACTCCATAGTTCCTTTTTTTGTAGATGTTACGTAAGTTTTAAATTATAATTTGGTTATGCAGAATTGCAATAAGAGTCATGTTAATTTGTTTGGTAAAGTGAAGATGTTTAATAAATGTTTCTGTTATATATTATGTAGGATTAGGTATAAAAATCGTTTAATGTTAAAAAATGTTGCTGGCATAATATGCGTAATTACCAGTAAAATTATACTAAATAAGACTGATTTAGTGTCTATAAAACAAGAAATAAAACGTTTTATTTGATTTGATTAAAATGTTCTTACTTTGCCCTGTCATTTCGTCTTTTTTTACTTTCTCCGTTTCAACACTTTCAACTCTCTTACAAAGACTTATTAAAGTATCAAAAGTATCGATAGTACCGGGAATCCCGGTTCTTAAGCCAGAAGGTCCCAAAAATCCCGGTTCTTTAAAACAGCACCGGTTCTGCATTCCCTACTTCCGATACAAACGAGAGATAACGAGGTGAATGAACTTACACCAACCTATCGTACCAGAAATGAAATACCTACTTGCAGGTACTTACTTGCATCCGGACTCGCACACGCACAGCTGTGCCGCGCTACGTCATCACCGAGCGGATCGCGTACGATCTTGCGTTTATGAATGAAATAGTGGAAGCGCTACTAAGATTTAACTCGAATCACAGAATAAAAGTGATAAATTTCTAACTTCTATATTAGATGTCTTAAAAAAACAATAACAATGCTAATAGTACCTATTAATCGTCTGGAGTCACTGTGTTTTGGCTCCAGAACGATTTAAAAATAATCGTGTATATAAAAATGAATCCCTATTTCCCTTGGCCAGGCCATAACTTGAGAACGGCTGCACCAAATAGAATAATTAAGGTTTTTAGGATAGGTAGGTGTAAGTAGGGTAGGTATGTATGTTGGGTAGGTAGATAGGTAGATGCGCCGTAGATAAGTACTTATGCTACCCGTGCGAAGCCGGAGCGGGCAGCTAGTACACCAATAAAATGGTCTCCAGGATTACAAATTCAGCTTTCATGGTAGGAGGAAAAATCTCACACAAAACAAATAGCAGAACAGCCATAGTCCGCAAACATATATAATCAGCATAATTATAATGTTCCCATTCACTTCTGAGACTCAGGCCTCCTATCAGTGGGAGTGAAAAGGTAGATTACCTACACGGACTTTTTAGTCCAAAAATCATGTAGCTTTTCTATCAAGCCTCCTGTTAATGTAACTACGGTGACAATGTATCAGCACAGGGAACTGTCGGAACAAACAAAATTAGCCGTCCGCCGGCTGTCTGTCTGTTTGTGCGCGCATATAGACTTAGTAGTGTAATCTTACTTAACGCCTGCAGGCCAAAGTGGTGGGTGAACGCGGGATGAGAGTTCCAAACAATTACTACGATATACCATCGTAGTAATTGTTTTTTAATACGGAATAATAGACAAAATGACAGATACAGAATTACCATCTGTCATTTCGTCTATTCTGCCGTCGACAAAACCCGTTTCTCTATGGTGGTCACGTGTGCTAATATCCAAGGTTCCTTTCATTCTTGGTTTTTAGCTCCATAGCTAGGAGAAGATTGCAATATTTACTCGCCTAGTTAATTGCTGTCCTTTGTGAGAAGTGTGAAAGAAAGGTGTCGGTGCTCTCCCAGAAGACACTATGTTATGTACTCAAGAATGCCATTAGAAGAAATGTTCCTCCATATTTTATCACAGAAATAATCTAGATCCATGAAGATTTTCACCTGAAAAAAAATCGAGCTAGTGTAACATCTGACATCTTGGCTAACAGTACCAACTTCTCGGAAAATGGGTTGGTACCATCTGACAGGCAACTCTAGCACCGAGCGCGCTCATTGGTCAAATCAAATAGCGCGGTTTTCTGTTACACACTTCCGTCCCTTTTCACGAAATTACTCCCACATATAGCAGGAAAGATGTTACACATCAAAAAAGGATTTGTTTATTTATACTGTTCTTACGAGTTTTTACAGAAACTGTTAGAGGACGGGGCTTCAGTCCTTCCCCTTACCCCCTTTTTATATATGCCCAGAAACCCCACAGCGTTCCAGAAGTTCGTAACTTGCACCAAAATCAAATAGCTTCATCACCGCTGGCCATTGCAGGATAATATCTCATGCTGTGTCCTGTGTAGATCTCACAGAGTATTGCATTCATACGTTATAGTTAATTGTGTAGTGGATAGACTTGTCAATTGAGCTTCATGGAATTGACGTCTGTAGTGGACCTACTAAAAATAAAGACAGTCATTTTTTAGCGTCTTTATTTCAGTTTTAATTGTTCTACGTCTCCAAGGACCAATTACTGAACATGTTTGTTGAGCTGAAAAACGTAGCTGTTTTTTATATACTACAAATTGTACAGGAGTTTTTCGTAACTACCATTTAAAGAAAAACTTACTTTTAAGACATTTTCATCATCATTTAAACCCTAATTACTTTTTTACCCCTATTAGCAGCGATTTGCGATTCAAAATTCTTATAAAAGTGCTTTATTATGAGGTACTATTTTATTCTCATTTTGCCCCTTGTTAGTGTCACTATGTAGCTTAGGACGGCTGGTTCCGGTGTAAGAGATAGAGGCAATTTCGGCGTTAACAGCGCCCACGGAATACCGGGCGGGGTGAGAAAGTTGGAGCACTAAAATGTTACACACAGAGTAAAGTAATGTTTCGTTGTTATACCGAAGTTATGGGAAAAGAGAATATTTTTTGAGAACTGATGGGCAAATCCCGTCTCACCAACCGTTAGATATATAGTCTTTGGTATTTGGCAGCCTTTAAAGTAATTCAGCAGATTTTCTGTGTGCCATTCACCTGTAGTTTTGGTCTAATTTAGAATTAGTTGTGTTAGCTAAAATTTTCTAAAATGAAATGATATTGTTTATTCTGTAAATAGGTTATCAGAATCAGTTTTACATATTCATTCAGTCATATTAAGATAACCTAAATGAGTTCGGCGTTTCCTATACTATGACTACTCTGAGAAGAAAGGCCGAAACAAACTCAGAGGTAGCAGTCTTTTTTAAAGTAAAGACATAATCTTGGTTAGGCCATATGAGGACCATGTAGATTAGTGTCTGAAATGATATTTTGAGGAAAGAACCACACAGATTTGAGTGGATGTGTCCAGTCAGTGCAAGCGTTTGCAGTAATCGTGGAGCTCAACTCAGAACTTAAGGAGCTCAACTCTCTCAACTAACCGGTCAAGCTTAACGTTATATTAACAGCATTTTTAAACATTCCAAAGGTGTTATTGAGTATCCTTGAACATAGTTCTAGTTCGAGCTGCCAAAATATTCTCTGAAACCAACAGCAGTATTTTACCGTCCCTTTGAAAGCCGCGTGGTCAGCGCGTCGTGTCCCCGAATACATTACCCGTAGCCAAACGACGGCGACTGCACTCTTGTACTACACACGTGAAATACAGCCTCTCGGTACAGGCAGGGACCCTGGGATGTATTTTCTGAAGATTTTAGAAAAAAAAAATTGACCGTTTTGTTTTAGTTAGGTACCATCAAAAAAGTTCATATCTATCCAGTTTCAAAACAAAATCCCGTGAACACGATGACCACATCTGTTACCGACCCGGTGCTATAGCCGCCGAGCGGTGCAAGCAAGAATAGCCCTTCGGTGGTTAGATATGAACTTCTTCAATGGTACGTCTATAACGACAAAGGAGGGCAGGGTTGGGGCACGACCCAGTGCGAGTTGGATGTAATTTGTCTTCGATTTTTTGGTCCTAAGACTTGCCGATTTCCTTAGACATGATTGTGTAAACGCAATCATGTCTAAGGAATTCATGTTTGTATTCAATCTAAAGAACACCATCGAACGTGGGACTTGAGACTTACCTAAAGTTTTCGTCAAAAAGGTTTTCTTTTATGTAAGCTGAAACCGCAAAACAATTTATAGCAGTTCTTTGCTACAAAGCCACGGGAAATGGTTCTATATAGGTATATACCGTTGATACCAAAGGGGCAATTTTTGTATTTTTAAGAACGTTCACATACTAATCTCAGTCTTTATCTCTCAAAAAAACCTCTAAAAGTTTTTGAAATTGATTGTCGCTGAGATGAGAATGCCACTTGAATCAGAACATTTTTTAAGTACAAGAATTGATCAAAGCAGCATTTACAAGATTCTTATTTACCTTATCCATTCCTCAGTAGCTGCATCTAACCAAGCTTGAGAAAACCTGTCTATAGATTGCCTATGCAAACAGCAAGTTGACCAGATAAGTAATTGATCGTATTTTGTTGTTGCAGAGTTCTCTACGTGCTTCGGAAGCGGACAAGCGTCGTATGATGGATCGCATCGTCAAACTGGAAGACGAATTGCGCGTTCTTAGAGTCACTAATGGGTAAGTAAAAATAAACGAAATTCAAAGACAATGGTGCCGATTCACTTGTCACAAATGCCTGTAAACTAGACTAAAAATCACCAAAATTTAGTTTATTCCTGTCAAACGACGAGTTCCCATTCTGAAATAGACTAAAGTGACACATCTTAATTCTATTTTAGTTTGACAGCACTACGATGGCACTGAGTTATTAATTTAGTGAAAATGGCAATTTAACTATTCTGAATTTGCCCAAAATTTTCATTCTCACTAAATCCGACTTCTTTTTAATCCCGATTAAAATAGGTGTGGAATACAATTACTTGTCATGAACTAAAATTCACACCTCTCGACTTCAGGTGCAAAAACAGTACTGTATCGTTTTTCTTTTACTTTATCTCGAAAATGGTGTCCTATCGCAAAAATAATGAAAATTTCGACCGACATATGAAACTCATAAATCCCTAAAACTCAACATGTAGATAATAATTTTTCATATTTTCTATACAAAAAGTGAAAAATTCCTTATAAAACACGTCGAGGCTGCCTCCCCACTGCGTGCCTCCAGCTATAAAATAATTCACGGGGTAGGGTAAACAAGTACCACGTGTGACAACATTATTTTTTAATTTATAGTTTTGTTTTCATAGAATAGCTATAAGATTCTCATAGCCAAAAGTAAGGAATTTTAGTGATAGTTTAGTTCGGTGTACAAGAGAATCGGCACCAGTATATGACATGTAGCCCGTACTTGATCTGCGTTTATGTAAGTAGCCTTTGTTTATGTATGAAAAGCTCTATGCCTACTCTTGAAGGGCTTAATGTAAAGGAAATCGTGCAGGGGTACTGCTTCCATAATACCTATGTATTTCTACCGCGCGGTGTGATAACCCCGTGCCTCGGAAAGCACGTTAAGCCGTTGTTTCTGCGCCTGATCTTTCTCCGGTCGTGTCTGATTGCCGTCCCATCGGAGTAAGAGAGTGAGGGAAGAGAGAGTGCACCTGTGTCTGCGCACACACTTGTGTACTATAATATCTTCCGCGCCGAAGGCTAGTCTCCGTGGTCGCCATGGCCGAAGTTCGGTGTGAAGATTTTTATTTTATTTTATAACGATTAAACCATTTATCTTTCTAACAGTTTGGAGTCAAACGAGAACAAAATATCGAACGGTAACGTCGAGGAAATGGATGCTGAACGCATGCGTTTGCGCAAGGAACTCGCTGACATGCGCAAAGCTAAGCAAAATGCGGAGGATCATTCTTATAAGTAAGTTTGTAGGTTCACTATCTGTTAAAATATGTATGAGTAGAAGTATTTATTTAATTTTTCTATAAAAATATCAATTCTAGGTTGGCTGGGTGGGTATGTTGGCCTTGGTGGTAGTGAAATATGTACATATTATATTTAGTGTCGCTGAACATATATTTTGTATTATATTGCGTATTTGCCGCTTATCATGTTTGGTTTGGATTAACCAAATGTATACAGGCTCAAGATAAATTAGCTAGCGAAACTCCGCAAACACCAGCTAGGGTTGCCAACTTGTTTTATAGCAAATAATATAGTATTATTGAAGCCATTGCCTGTAAAATATAGTATTTAGATGACGAATAAAAAAATAAAAAATTGGTGTTTCAAAAACATTTTTATTCTTTAAATGCATATTTTATGTTACTATGGACCTTTATTAACAACGTTTTTATTTAAATCTCATTTCTACAAAATAGTATTAATCTCATAAACGCTGAATTAATGGTTAAGTCAGCGTTTATGAGATTAATACTGGCCCTATTACGATCATCTCGCCATTTTGTATTGAAATAAAATTATAGTAGTTTCTAAGCATAGTATTTAAGCCTCTAATATAGCAGGATACTATTTTATATAGCAGGGTTGGCAACCCTACAGTACCAGCGGTCTTGGAACAAAAAAAAAAAAACAATCAAACTTCTTTTTTGTTCCTTTTTTGATATCGATTACCCATCATGTCTGCGGAGTTTCGCTATATAATTTTATTTGACCCTGTATATTTTAGTGTGGTGGCTGGTTTGAACAACAGCACGAATGCTTCATTATTTCTTTTCTCTTAAGGCGAATTTCACTAATGAAACTGAACGCGATCAGCATCTAAACCGCGTTCAAGAGCTGTCAATGTCAGTGTCAATTGCTTTGTAATATTGACACTGACAGCTCTTAAACGCGGTTTAGATGTGCTGATCGCGTTCAGTTTCATTGGTGAAATCGGCACTTAGTTAGGTACTTTAGTAGGAGTACATCACGCTGCGTAGAAAATAATTAGCTTTGCACCTCCAGGTACTACCTAGTCTAAACTGAACTCGTGTTGCAGACTCGAACGTCTAGTAACACAGCTACGTTCCAAATTCAACGGGCTCCAACTGACGAACGGGCCCGATTCGTTGCCGAGCGATGCCGAACACGACACGCACGTGCGCGCGCGCCGAACGAGCGTCAATTCGGCGAACAATTCCACAGTGGTCTTTGGCCCTGTTACTGATTTGTAGCGAATGGAACTCGCGAATGCGGCCGTTGTTATCGCCGCAGACTTATTCTGGTCTATAATGTATAAGTTTTCCTGAACAGACTTAAAACTATTGTAGTTTTCGTGATAACGTCTCGTTTTATAATAATACAGTTTTTATCAAATCTGTGGGAAAAAGTGTTTCGGTATTAGAACAAGTGTGTTTTGCTGCACTTTCGTTTGTTTGTGTTGAATCTCAGTCACTGGAATTGATTTATTAACTTAGTTTTTTACATTTATGCTCTCGAAAGCCGAACAAGAAATAGACAACTATTGAATCGATGCAGAGTATATTCAGCCTTGCAATATTTAATAATAATATGACATACTAAACATGTTCTGTTTAATGTTTTAACTAACATATTGGTGCTCACAATTTTATCACATTGTATTAATATTACATCACAAACACCTTTAAATAATAATAATTATGAAAATATATTTGCTCACCTTATGTTACCTATGTGATTTTGGTCTCAAAATTAATATAAATTAAGTATATCTTGCTAAATCATGGTTGTCTAAACAATTTTAATGATTCGTTAATATTACTAATTGATATTAAATTGTACTATTTAGTTGTGCAAATTGTCACGTACAGTCGTGTCTAAAAAGTTTCGACATAATATTTACATTTTTTGTTTTTGTTTGTTAATTGCCCATCTTTCTAAATCATGGCCTTTTAACATTAATATCCTTACTTACTTATTTATTTTATTTGCGACGCATCCTTTGCTAAAAATAAAATCAAAACATTATAGCAATGTTCTTTTTTGAAGTATCTACCTACAAATTCGTGGTGTCATTTTGTCAATTTGCCCAACTGGTTACCGAACAATATTGTCGCGATCATTTAATGATTACAAACACAGTAAGATGATTACATTATCGTTTACCTAGCAATCAGCTCCTATTTACTGACTTGATGCACAGTTGTTGATGTTTGCAATTTTCGAGCAATTGCCTTTTCACACCTTTACATTAAAGCGCTTTGACGTTTGCTAGAAGTCAGCAATATTTGTGTGCTAATGATTTTTATACGTTTCTACGCAATTGTTTTCATATATAGGGAATTGAAAATATTATTTTTGACAACATTTTCATGTTGAGTTTGTTGCTAAGTACCTAAGCAAGAGTACTTAACTAACACACTTATTTTTATTTTTAAACTCATTCTAATATTCCAGGTAGATCTTAGCCCAGCAGTGGGATTATTCAGAGTCATAGTAACAGTAATTGGTCCGTTTTGGTGTTAACACCATGAATGTCAATGATATCTGTGCATTCAACGTTTGAAGTCATCGTACCATAACATTTTTAATAATTTATTAAAAGACTAACAAGCCTTAGTTTTGCACACGTAATTACAACCAGGTTTGAAATATCCTTGTTTCCTTAATTCCTGTTGTTTGTTTGTTAATTAATTGATCGATTACAGACTTCTGTGAATATTTTGAGTCTATATCAATCAGTGAAGTTTGTTTTATCTGTTTAACTAAACGAACAAACTACGATTTCCAATATGGCGATAATTTTGATTAATTGTTACGGAGCTGAAATTTGAAATAGCTACTAGTTCAATTTGCATTACAATAATTTAGAACAAAATACTTTGCTCAAACAATTGACAGTTAATACGTATTATTTGACAATATTTAACCGGGAATTTAAATAAACCCGACTAAGTATATTTATTTATAAAAGGCTCATCATTATTGTTATATGTTGTGTCTTAAAAATTAACAAGTGGCTCATGTGATTGTGATGTTTGTGTTTAAATATTTTATTTATCGAATTTAATTCTTTAGTTAAGTGTTTTGTGTGTGATTGTACTTGTTTGCTCTCTAACATTACGTCTGTGTTTACTTAACTATGTTAAAATGTAACACGAGTGAAATTATGATTAAAATGTAATATTAATAACTGATTTGTATAGTTTGTCTGGTTTCTGAGGTATTTTATAACCAATGGTGTACTATCGAAGAAGTTCATATCTAACCACTGTAAGGACTATTCTTGCTTGCAGCACTCGGTGGCTTTAGAACCGGGCCAGTAACAGATGTGGTCATCGTGTTCACGGGATTTTGTTTTGAAACTGATTAGATATGAACTTCCTTGATGGTACTAGTATACCCACATATCACTAGTTATGTTTCCTCTCCCGAACCCGTCGAGTAAAACAGGCATAATGTTTATGACCGGAGTTCATCGGTTCGATAGTGATATTAGTTCGATATTTTCACGTCCAGGTTCCAGTTCGGTATCTTCTCACCCAGGTCGAGCAAAGTGTTATTGGGTTTTTCATCAGGAATTTCTCAGTAGCAGCCCGGGATGTGGATTTGTGCCCGGTTTATGGCAATAGGCTCGCTCCCTATTACATGGGACTGAAACATAATTTGCGAAATGTGGGTGTACTATGGGTGCACTTCTGTCTTATTCAGGCGTGATGTTATGTGTTTTCTTCTCAGATTTCGTTTCTGAATCCTCGAGAAGATAAACAGAAAATCGAATCAATAATGATTGATAGACTAATCTCACCTCAGAAACCGGGCATTAGTCCCTCCAACAGGAGTTGTATATTGTAGTTAGAATAAATATAAATCTGTACTTATATACATTGTAATAATATAAGTTAATAATTATTATATAGTCCCGGTCTCCTAAATCGAGCCACCGTGTAATTCCATGTGAGGTATAAAGGCCTAAAGCATCAAAATAAAAATGAATCAAAGAAAAAGTTTTTATGCAGTTTTGAAGCCAACATACTGGCCATAATTTTGCTGACGTCATTATTCCAAATTTGAATTCACGACCATTTATAAATATACAAAAAGTGCAGCGTGGCTCGATTTAGGACCCTGAGACTGTATTATCTGCAGTCATGTAACACTGTTTAAAGCTCTGTTTAATTAAACGTTTAGAATTATGTCGCAAAACATGGAATTGTATTCGACGAGATTAGGTTAGAAAATTAGCTAGATGAAACTAAAAATTACTAAATTACAGTTTTAGATGTGTCACAGAAAACAAACTTGTATCACATAAGTTTATTACTTACTTACATCATTATTCAAAATACTCTTAGAATATTGTAAATAAGGCTGTGTATATGCGACCCCGATGCGTATTTTTAATAAAAAAGTTTAAATAATAAAATGATAATTCATTTTAACTGTTTGTAGTGTGGTATATATTTGAGCTATTTGTGACCAAACCAAAACTGTTAACCATTTGTAAATTTTGTTGCAAGCAGTCTGCGCAATAAATCACAAAATGAAAATTGAGGTGATAACAGGTAACCTCGTTTCGAGGTCTCAAATTAAGATGACATCTCAACTGAAATCTTCCCTAGTAGCAAAAACTCAAATGGCGTGATATGCCTTGACGCTTCTGATGTTAACGCAGATTTAGCTCGTCGGCAACACTATATGGAGTTACCCGTATTTGTGTCGCAAGATCACAGTCTTATCATCAAAAATATTACTTTTAAAATATTCGATCTACCGTTTCTAGATAGATTCAATAACCCCCTTATAACACTGATTAACCCCACTAACCACCGACATCATCATTAGACTGATTTTAACTAATTTATTAACTACGCGTAAAACACATACCAAATTGGAGATTAAGTAGATCGGTTAATTTATTTAAACTTAAGCTTTGTAATTAACGGACGATTATGGTTTTATTTGCATCTAACAAAATATACTTATAATTAAAAAAACACGGTTTTTGACACATACATCAATTCGAAAACAGAAACTCAGTTTTTCTAAAATTTGCTTAGAAATCAACATTACCGAAATGACATAGCAATAAAAATTCGATTGAAGTACCTATGCTTTTATTTAAAAAATACCTAGGTATTATGTTAGATGCAAGAAAAAACTGTCTCTACGAGTATGAACAAAATGCATATGCGAACAATAAAAAATAGAATTAATTAATAATACTAAATAATAATTCGGTCAACATAGTATTCCAAATTGATGTCATTGTAAAAATATAAATATATTTCAGAATTTCCAATAGGGATGCTTGTAAATTTCACTATGTGCTCACATTATGTAAAATAGTAAATATTTAATCATACTACTCAATATCAATAAGCTATTTTATATGGATCGTTTTGGAGAAACAAACTAACCAAGAAATATATAAAAATTTGCTGCTGTTTCATACAAAACTGCCATACTTACTTACTCAGCGATGAAATTTGAGAAACAGTTGCTTTTTGTCGCTATTCAGTGTTGGTAACATAGTAAAAGTTGTTCATATAGTGTAGTTCAACCCCCTGAAAGATTACAAAAAAAATTATGTAAGTCAGACTATAATGCATGCCAAAACTAGATCCCTAATACCATTGAATAAAAAAAAAATGTTTTGTTTGTTAAGTAGGTACTTAAATAATTATGTTCGTATCGTATATTTTATTTATATTTGTAACTCCAAAACGAGCCACAGTATATAAAAAATGGTGCCTTAACTATGGTAACTGTGTCCGCCCATGTAAGCATATTGTTGTATTTCTCTTGTACAGTGCCATCACTACGGTTTACCGCTTCTTATCGACTATCGAGACCCATAGTGTTGTGAATATTATCGACTATTTTCAGTAGAGCTATATTTTACGGATTCATTGTTTTTCTGGTAAAATACTTTATATTGTATATTGTAAAATCTATAGTGCTATTAGATGTTGAGCAAAATGGGAATTGTAATATCTCATTGCGTAGGTGCATTAAATTAAATAGATTAAAAAAAAAGGTTACAATGAGAATATAATTGTAATCAGTACTTACTCAACTGAAACGACTAAACCAAATATCTAATTTTACACATTATTTCATACACATATTGACAATACAAAATAGTTTAAAAATATTCGTTATCTTGTAAGAATTGTGGACATGAAATTATTTCGCACCCACAATGTACCTTGACATAAACCATACTGCCGTTGTGATACTCGGATATAATTATATAATACTCAGTTTTGTGCTATAAAACTCATGATTTTGTTTCACACACATTGCCTTTTGCCTATGTTTGTAATAGTTATTGATTATAGTATGATGGGGGTTTTAATAAACTACATATATAACATAAAAATATTTGTTTTTTTTTGATTTTACATGATATTCTTTCTTTGCTAGAGAAAAAAAAACAAGACAGAGCGCTGTCAACAGTGAAGTGGAGCTGGTTCCGTAAACATGTGTGCACTTTGTGATTGTAGTGTCATTGTAAAAGGTTGTAAATGTGTGCGTGTGAGCGTGTATGCACAGAGCGGCGGTGTAGTTTTGGCATGCTTCACTGTATAGTTCGCAGCGCTCTGTCTTGGTTTTTCATTTGGTCAGAGTTCAAAACATTATATCATGCCTGAATTCCCTGAAGATTTTTCCAGTTTCTGATAATGATTTTACTATAGGCTTACCGCTTAACTGAGACGTTTCCTGAGGTAGCTGCGCGGTGCGGGCAGGGTGTGGATGTGATGTGATGCGAGAGCTCAGTGTTTCGTCAACTTGTGACATCCCCCACACCGCGCAGCTACCTCCGGAAACGTCTTAGTTAAGCGGCAGGCTTATAATAATACTCTGACGGGGTACGCTAGGGCCGATGCTTGCCAGGGTCGCGGGAAGTCCGAAAGGGTCTCTGGGGCCCCTGGCAACACACAGGCAACTCAAGGAACAAAAAAAGGCTTATAATACTGAATATCTTTCTATATTAGATTTTGTATCAGTTTTACTGTGAAAAATACGAGACAACAACTCATAGACTGACAGAATATTTTGTACTTAAGGTAAGGTGCCAAGTTTTTATAACACAATACATTCTCTTCACATAAATCAATCCCGGTCATGTCTTTATGCGTTAATAATGAGCAGTTCAATTACGTTTTAACCCCAGCCTTCCGGAACTAATTTATTCGAGAGCGAACCAACACAGTATTGTTTCTATTATTTTTGATCGTTTCCAATAAAAACAGTGCAAGCGTGCGGGGTGAGGCGCACGCGCAAGTCACGTGGCGGTCGCGTGCCGGCGCCATCTTGCGCGATGGGTGGGAACTTCCGCCGGAACGCGTCATCGAACGCATTGTTGTGGGAAAACTTATCAGAGGTGCGATGCTCGTTACTCTAATTATATGGTTCAAAGTATTTCGTACTGGAGTGGATAGTATGTATCTGTAATTGTGATCAAATGATTAATTTTATATGACAGGCTGTGGGAAAGCTCTTTTTGTGTGTAGTGTGGAAAAGCTACACTTATCCTTTTGATACTTTAAAATCACAAGGATTAAATGGAACTCCGATCATGACTCGTGGGATGATCTGCTGAGCCATACTCAGCAGATCATCCCAAAAACGAGTCATGATTATGATCTTCAGTCTTATCAAATATGTATGGCAGCATCTGCTCTTTGAAGGATTTTTAGACTAGACATCCGGACAAATTTAATAGGAAATGGACAAACGGGCGATATAAATGATTCAAAGGATGGTTTACGAACAATCGAGTATCGATGAGAAATAAGGTATTCAACCGCAAAAAATGGTACTGAAATTTTACATTTCGCTCTTCAATCATAATTAACATTAATAATTCTTGAATAAATAATAAATAGATACGCATGATTGTCCGCTATTATGACAATGAATATTTGAGTTGCGGTGTGGGCAGACGTAGCGGTCAAACAGCGGCACCGCAGCGACATGGAGGCAACAAATTGGGCACAAATCAATTGCCGCCATGCCACCGCATCGTATGTACCTGCACATTATTATTGATCATGAATTAATTACACCTTGTCGATTGTTTGTAATGATGATGGGAAGAAGATCGATAAGTTACGATGATATGATTATTTTCTTAATCAAAAGGGGTTGGATCAAACCTCCATTGAACATCCCTTTTGCACAGAAATCCTACTCATTCTTTTTTTACAAAGAGTCAGCAGGACTAACGCAGAATACTACCTAATAATTAATTAATTGCAATTATAACGCCTAATTTGATGTTGTAACTGTTTTAGATGTAAAAAAGGCATTTGGAAAGTTCCCAAAAACTTTTTTTACATCTAAAACTGAATATTCGGTGTTACGATATTAATTATTGTATTACATTTTCATTATTATAGCATCCTGTAAACAGTGGTGGAGAGCCCTTACTCCCCTTTTCTGAGGCATTAAGAGGGGAGAATGGTCAAGTAGCATATTCTTTGCTTTATCGTTCTCTACACATCCTGCAGCAGTCACTAGCTATTCTTATCCTTGTTTTATGTGTTAAGGTATTTTACTAACAAATTGGACCATATTGTTGACCGAACTGAATTAATAGATAAAATAAAATAAAGTACCCATCAATATTTTAGTTCATTAGTTAGTTTTCAGTCTTATTTCCATACAGTAATATTACCAAATTCATCATAACAGCGAAATATTTGATTACTTATTAGCTATTTGCGACGTTGCCCACTTTCTGTTTATACGATCTTAACGCATTACTTCAAAAAATCTCTGGCGTCACCAGAAATGTGTTCCCAAAGCTTCATTTTTTCTATCGATGACGTTGTATTTCTGTTATAGGTATTATTGAATAGATAGGATAACAACTCATTTCAGACCTAAAATGGAATAGGTACCTTCTCAACCTACCTACCTTTCTATATACATTTATACCCCTACATTTAACAGAAACTCCACAAATTGTGAGACGACGTCGCACAGCCCGCTGGCGTCCCGTCCCTATCGCAATGAATATTGTATGTTGCAATTTGTATAATTTGATTAAGCCCCACCTGTGCTCGGAGTTTCGAATCGTTCCCCGTTTATGTAGGTAGGTAACGTTATTTAATTTAACCGACATATGAAATATTTTCGTAATTCAATTTCTGTTGCGTAGTGAAATAGCTGTTACATAGTTGAGGATTTTAATAAATCTGAGTTTGGATTTGGAAAACAGGAAGTTTGGGGACGGCTCTGCAAAAAGAGATGTATAGCAGTGGTGCGTTGTCCAGCCATCCCAGATTAAAGATTATTGAAGGAACACAACATAGATGTGATAGAACAAGTAGGCACCTACTTCCAAGGATGAACTCTATCACAAAGTGATCTACCCACTACGTAGGTCGGTACCGACTTATTATCAATTATATGGCCAATTTGTGGCCATGTTTATGATCATCACTCTGGACATAGGTACCTAAGCATAGTAGGTAACACGCAGCCCAGTGCGTATAATCAAGTCTGGGTCCTAGGTAACTATTACCCGGTTTTTTAATCGAGAATTCGAAGGAATCACCTTAAGTGCGGCTTTCACCAATGAAATCTAGGCTTGTGTAATACATGTACTATGTACTATTAAGAATTCATTCACGACACTGTACTAGAATGAACTATTCCGTAAGCTTAATAGTACTTCGGTCATTTAGTACTTCGTTTCGATCACGTTCCGTCCGATCGGTCGCTCGGACTTGGATCCGCAGAGATCACGCATATTCTCGATTCATGGATCGCGCGGGAAACAGACCGGTTGCGAGGGAGCGAGGCACTAGACACACTCTTGAGTCCTGTTTCACTCTGACTTCTCAAACTTACAACTTCATAACTCTGATTTGCCAAGGTGTTTAGATCTTTATTACGAAAATAGTTTAAGTATTTTGCTTTTTTTTTTTTGAAACTTATTGGCTTGAGGTTACCGATTAAAAAAAAAAAAATGTTTTCTTAGAATAATAAGTACCTAGGTTCTAGTTAATTTCTATTTTTTATTTAGTTTAGATAGTACATACGAGTTAATTGTTAAAGTTCGATGTAAACATCTATGAGCGTGTGATACCATCCAAGCACTCGTAATACTCTTCATTCAGATATTGTACTAATAGTACTAGAACGCCGAACTAGTACTGTTCACAGATTGTACTAGATCGGAGCGATCCGTTCAATGACCGAGTAAGAACAAGTCTAATGAAATCCTTCAATTTCAGAAGCTGTCAGTGTACAATATTCCATAACAATTTTGACACTGACAGCTCTGGATCGTGTTCAGTTTAATTGGTGAAATGAGCCCTAAGTAATGCCAAAGTAGAGTATGACAAGTTCTCAACTTAAAATTCTCCTTTCAGAAACCAGCACCCTAATTAAGTAACACAGTTTCAATCACAATCCGAGAGGTTTGAAGGATATTGCTAATCCATTGCTTTATAGGTTTAAAAAAAATCGTCTGCTCAACAGCATAAGTAAACTAACTAACGTGGGTGAACTGTCAAAACGAAACCCATTACTATCAATTGTCATTTTAATTAGAAGGGTGTTACGAAATTACCTAGTTCACAACTTTCAATTGTCAATTCAGAAACCGCGTACCTATACGGTTCTGGCGTGTTCCCAAACGCAATTAGTCAAAAAATAATAAGGAGTGAAAAATATAATTCGTACCTTCCATAATGCAATAGTAAATTGATTCATAGTATAATTAAATTGCCGTGTGTCGGACGTGAGAGTGCATTTTGTGCAATATGGCACGTGCACGGTGTTATTATCACACCTGCCTGCTTTTAGTGAAACATCAATTCTTCTAAAGCTGTTATAATAGTGAGGTATTCGGCAAAAACTTTTGTTTCATCGAGTTGCATGGACAGTTGGTTTGTGCGATTTCATGTTGCACTGTTGATATTTGTTATCCATCTTGGCGTTTAAGAACAATAAGTAGTTATGTACAAATAAATGACACTATAAAACTGTACCTATTAGCTTATTTACCGATTTGACCGAAAAAGCTTGGTTGTTTTCTGCCAACCCCATGCCTCGATGCCTACCGTTATGCAAATGGCCGCCACGCCATCGAGACGCAATACACATGGTGCATCTAAGAAACTATGGTGTATCAATGTAGACTTATATTATGGATTGTTAGTGTAACAACGAAATTATTATAATTACTCAAACAATAAAAAGAAGAAAACACACCACACTGTACACCACAGAATACTATATTCATACTGAAACTGCACACATTTATAGTAATTACTTAATATGGTACTTACTTGTTTTATTCTCATTGTATTATGGTCTTAAATTTCTTTCTTTATTTCTTAAATTTATGATATGCTCAAATACAGATATATATTTTTATTACTTATTGTATAATCACACCTATTTCAGTGAAAAATATCATTAACCCGATTTAATAGGTCACGCAGGGGGACGTCAATATGTCATTCCATAGGTAATTGCTGAAAACCAGTGCTGTTGACATTGGGTTCGTCCGAATTTCGCAGCATTTCGCTGAGCAATGACCTGTTCTTGGACAGATGCGACGCACAGCATTATTTTTACTTAAATAACTAATATTTGTTACAAAAGTAGTTAACTCTGCAATAAGCATTTTGCTTTTGTTGTCATTTGCCAATGTCACAAGAGTGCTAAGAGTAAACTAATTACGTAATATAGTCTTTGGTCCGTGGCTTTACTCTGAGGTCCGTGGCCTTGACATCAACCAATGAACAACATTGTTTTAATTTTTTCAATTTTATTTATTCGTTGAATACAAGGCCTTTGGCTACTTTTGTGTGTGTATTTTATGTCTTTTTGCCTTTATATGTGCGTTTTGTTTGTGCAGAATAAACAATTTTTCTTTCTTTCTTTACTTATATTATTCATAAGTCTACCAACATACTTATAATATACCACTTTATTAGGTAGGCAATTTAGGTAGGTACCTAACTCAACATCTATCAGGTGTATTCCAATAATTTTGACATAATTCGCGATAGTAATACCTACGTAGCCATAGCACGCCTATTTAAACACTCGTAAATCTCCTACCACTTGTTTAATTCCATTATTATCCGTGTTACGATCTCTTTATACGTCTACATGCATAATTTCCTCCCTTATCATTTAAACACGTTTAACTGGTGGCTATCACGCTGCCGCACGCGTATTTAATCAATCAGCCACCCCTAATGCTTATCATGCTTCCCATCCCTACAAATTACATATTAAGTACGTTGGCAACACTAAAAAAGCGCGCGCTGTCAAACTGACAGTTATTGTTTCAACCCTCTCTGCTGGTGTAAAAAATATTGCCGTTTGATTAGGGGTTGTGGTTGTTCCGTATTCATATAAAAAGAAAATAATCAAATTATTGAGTAAAATATTTTATTTTTCTTCAATCTGTGCTTTTTTGTAATATGTAGCAATATACACTTTTAGATTAAATAATTGTGAATAAATAATTTCTTAAAAATAGAGACGTTATCTCCGTGTTTTATTAAGTACTTAGTGCTATCTAATTAGAATAGAGACTTATTATCGATCATTTCACATTGTGTTCCATGTGAACGGCAACTAATTTATCTACTACTTACAATAGGTATCTTTGTCTTTCACTGGTAGTATCTGAGAAAATCTGCTACTCTTTTTGCATCATCCATTGACTTGCATTTTTACCAAAACCCTACAGAACTCCAAAAACTAGTGATGTTCCAATCACAAAGCGGAAGCTCGAACATACGCATATGATTATAATGATATTTTTACAAGCATTATTTTATAGGGAGGGCACCGTGTGACCGGAGGGAAGAGGGCTTCTCTCCAGGTAGAAAGGGGTGTATTTAGAGGGATGATTTCGTAATGGGCTTAGAGGCAGTTTGATGCGTGAACACCAGGTGCCTATTGTAGGGATTCGGATGATAAAAGCTGTGACCGATGGTATTTGATACGTTTATTTAGCTGTTATAAAGTCAGGGATATCTTGTTAACCGTTTTGGGGATTCTTCATTCATTTTATGGAGTGAGTTTTAGCTTCTGTTCTGGATTTCAATGCTTTCGGAAGTATTAATTTATATTCAAGCTGTGCGGTTAACACTTATTTAGTGTTCTGTCTTCGGTTGTAATTTCTAAGTACAATTTGTAACACAATCTAAAAACAGGATTTCATTAGTCTAGCCAATCTTGTTTGCTCCATGGAAGATATTGAATCAAAGATACTGGTCTATCCTCATAATACAGTCATTTGGTATTTAAAAAGGGGGTGCAGGCTGAAAAGTTTTCCGGGACTTTTTTGAAGCAAATTTATTTCGACGTGCTCGTTTTGAATTTTCACTTTACCAATTCGTATCTTTGCCGCTCGCGCGGCCGTAGCAAATTATTCTGTAAGGAGATATTGTCAAAACACTTATCATTTTTGGGCGCCATTTTTACAATATGGCGGTGCAAACGGCAAAAAAACGAAGTGGCGAAGTCAAAATTCGGCAAGACCAAGTTGAAATCCTTAAAATCACAAATTTTCAAAATTGCCGGAATACTATCTAGATGAAACTACCTAATGACTGGGCTATACGTAGGTACTTAGTATGCCCCATCTTTCTATAGTATTTTAGGCAACTATAAAGTACTTAGGTACTAATTCCATGATTTAAGGACACCGAATAAAGAGATTTATTGCTTAGGCCATAAATCGAACGTGAATTTATCTTAAAATATAATTTAATTACTAAAACACTTATTTCTAAAACTCTATTACTCAATCTCGTATACTTTACATTGTTCAAAAGATCATTATCTATACCAGACCCCAATATAAACAAAATGGTTGTTCAATTACATGAAGTGTGTGACCCTTTTGAGGTTATTTTTTAAAGCATCGTGCTTTATTCTGACCACAATTACTTTAAGCGTGTGAATAGATAATGAAATAGGGAATTTGAACCCTTATTATCGTCAAATAAGATAGAAAATTACACAGTAAGTACTATTGCTTTATAGGTTATGTTAAAAAACAATTTTGCGCGGGAACTTTGCGCGCGCTTTTCGTTCAGTAATCGGTCATCCGAATCGGTTGAAGTGGGTGCGTGGTGTCCGACACGCGTTGTTTTTTTCTTTATTTATATTTAATTAATTTAATTATACTTGTGACGAATCTTGGGGGTTATTGAGGAGAGAAAATATTGTTTTTTGAATAGATTTGTTTATACTGTGAAGTGGGCGAGTTAATATAGATCGTACTTTATTTTATTGGGTTTGTGAGAATTTATTTTGTGTATTCTCTATTTTATTTAACTATTAAGTCAAATTTATTACTCATAATGCCTGCTTGTCCTATGTAATATGTCCAGAGAAAGAGAGCAAATTAAAGTTCCTAGAAAATTTGTCTCGTTCATGCAGAGTACACATTGTCCAATAGCGAGTTGGATAAAACGATTTTTGATGATTTTACCATTCAAAAGCAAACTAAAATCAGATTTAGAATTCAAAATCTATCTCAAAACATCACAACCAAAACCCTTTTTTCCTAAACCACAATATTGACACAACTCACTATTTTCAACAACTACATAGAAGAAGAAAAAACTATAACACGTTCATAAGAATATGCTATGTCATTTGATTTTGAGCGGGCAGCCCACGGCCACCCACGGAATGTTTGTCTTAGCCCCTGTTTAATTGTCTGGGCAAACATTTATTACGATGCTGTTGGGGCAGGTCGCTTGGACTACTTGCAGAATCTGATAAGGTGGTCTAAGAGGACTGGGTTTTGAAATAGGCTAAGTTTTGAAGTTGTGGCTTTTTGATACATTGTGATAGACCTATTACCTTCTCTCTTCTTAATTCTCTTTATAAAACAGGTAGATAAATACCTTTTTGTTGTCTGATTGTACCTACGAAACTTCTCATTAGTTACTGTTACTTTTTTTCTCCTACTCGGGCAATTTGCCGGAAGCATATCCGTTTGAACAAAATAATGTGGTTACCTAGTGGTTTTCAATCTTACGGCAAGAAAGCTTAATTATAACTTTGACATTGCATTGCATACCTAACCAGTGAAATAAAGTTCAATTTGTGCCTTAAATCCTTCAGAAAACATAGGCTCTTTGCCTACACAATACCAAATAGTACTGAGATACTTAAGCAAATATTTGCCAACAATCTCGAAACAACACAATATCATTTTAATATCCTGTCTGAACGATGTTCTTACTCAAAACAACACAGTGAGATACCTAGGTATTATAGTCAGGAACCTAGGCTGTCTAGCTGAGGTCCTGTATGTGAGGAGGTCGGCATGGGAGGCGCGGGCGAATCCCAGAGATACAACTAGTCGCTCGAGAGTGCTTGAACACGGGTGGTCCCGTACACCTGAACGGCAAACTGGATGGAGACGTGAGAGAGCTATTTTGGGAACATAAATTAATAGTATAGTACCTATGGGAAAGTATTAATTTTCCTCAGTAGATAATAGCCAACAGGTTCCGTTTTATTCTTATACAAAAAAATATGTTTGAGAGACACCTTTCAGTGTAACCAAATGCTGATTTTGCAGCCTACTGCAATTGCTTTTACTTCTGCAATGAATGATTTTAAATAAAATAAAATAATAAGCATTTTAAATACAAACCACCGATAAACATGTAAATTCGTCACAATTATTACTTTTATCTGGCCATCTAGTCTGCGTTCGTAATTTATTTGTCAAAAATGTAAACAAATACGAGTTTTAGGAAAAACAACTGTAACGCCTACATATAAGCGCGCAGTCAGTTCAGTTTGCGCTAGACCTTCATGTTTTTTTTATGACTTTTTCAACAGTACTAGTCAGTCTAAAATCAACTTTATTTTCTGTTCAATAAAGTTGATGTTTGTTTAAATGGAAATAACATCAATTGGAAACAAGAATTTAAATAGACTTAACGTTCACAACCTACCTACCAGAGTGTTATTTTTGTCTAATTTGTAGAGCCTTTTCATAGTTTTTTCCTCTGTTCCACCCCACCAACATCCTCAATGCCCTTCCCCTGTACCGGTTATGGCGAAGACACAAGTTTATGATGGTTTTACTGCGAGAGCCACTTAACGCCCGCCATAGCTACCGTGTACTACCGGTCCCCCCCTCCCTGGCAGCACAGCCTCACGCCACCCCCTCACTTTAATTAGATGCACCACCTCGACGATGTTTTTATTCCAGAGTCTAACAAGGTATTTAAGATGCGTGGGACAGTGTGAATTTGTGTGGGTTTGTAGCAATTAGTAGGAAGTGATATGGGCAATGTTTTTAGTACTTTTTAGTAATGAAGTAGGACTTTTTAGTAATTAACTTTTGCCTGAACAATCGATGCTGTCTTTCAAAGAGATAGTGACGACTTTTTTTGTCGGAAAATTAAAACTCTCCCAGCGAACTAGCTCCATAGACAGCTGTGGAAGAAAAAGAAAGTGCCGAATCCCCTACTACAACAAAGAAATTGAATGCAGGTTATCTACTGCTTCAGTGAGTGGTAAGTAGTCCTAAGTTAGCAACTCTTGTAGGTAGGAATGACAACTGACTAATTTGATCTGTATCCTCGTATTGGAAGGGCGTTGAGGTAAACCACAAGACCACAAGTCCAATTATGAACAGTAAATAAGTGTAATGGGCTGAGAACAGGGACTATTGTCACAGCTGACGGTTATGACATGACACTATTGACTACAGTTTAGATCGATTGTAAATTAGGCTAGCAAGATGTTACACGAATCAATTTTGGTATGACTGACGTGGCACATCTATAAATTAAAGTTTTACGTAGGTACAATCAACTGAAATGAAAATCGCTCTTGCTGCTACAACATAAATGCGCTGTCAACGTCACTTTGTTACTTACCACTGAGGTGTGGTTGAGAGTACGTGCAGGTTTTGGAACAGTATTGTCATCTGACTAATGCAGACGCAAGCAGAGCGAGGGGTTGCAAATCAAAAACAATCCTGAAGAATGAACATCACAAAACCTTAACACGTTCAGTGCCGGGAACCCTCCTGGAGGGTTCACTCAAGTCGCATACGGCATGCCGGGAGCCCTCTCGGAGGGCTCATTTTCAATGTAAGTTTTTCTTAGCGAATTTGGCATTATAAAATGTGAAACTAAAATCAGTTGTATATTTTAACAAGTTTTCAATCCTAATGCCGGTGACACTCCTCGAGGGTTAACTTTAGCGCAAACGTAATGCCGGTGCCCCTCCTGGAGTCAACTTGCAATATCTGTGGCGGCATGGCGTATGTGCTCTATGAAAATGGGTGGAGTCGAAACTGTTAAACGCAGGAGAAATCCTGAAAATACACGATGAGGTTAACTCTACTTTTGATTCATTCATAAGCACATTCAAGCCTCCACACCAATAAATTCACACAAGTCGAAAACCACAAACAAGTCGAAAACCACAAACAATTCGAAATCCCACGACAAACGCGAAACAATAAAGGGCACTCCCACTAGAACTTTTAATATGCTGCAGATAATCTTGCTTCAGGGGCGGTCAAATTAATTCCTTATAACGACTGTTAAATATTCGAGAGAAGCAGGGACGCTCAACCGCGGGGACATGCGTAAGTCCCGTAATAAAGTTCCCAGAGATCCCCCGAGGCACCCACTTGTACGGGATTACGAGCCGGGATTAGGCCGCGAGCGATGCCCGGGATTCGCGATATCGAGTCGTATCGAGATGTAGACGGTTTACATGTAGTTTGTTAGCATAGTAACAGAGAGTATCTAAACGAAAACTGAACTTTGGAACGAGGTGAAGTTAGGCGCAATTGGAATTCGCTACTCAAGTATTTTGCATACTTATGAAAAATCCGTGAGCAGCACCTACCCTGACAGCAGACTTTATTGTTATTTTATTAGATTTTCAACGAATAACCTGTCATTCAACAGTATTTATAACTCAATCAATATGCCACACAGTTACGAGGTTACCACTTTTTTTTTTTTCAGTGTGGGAATTTATCAAATAACTTCTCCCGCTCTGGACGGAGCGGGAGGGTGTGTCAGACTTTTACTGACTAAAACCCACCCGTGTTCCTTCCGTTGCCCGTGTGCCGGGGCCGCGATATCCCTTTCACCGTGATATCCACACAGTGGTGTCACCACTGTGTGGATCGCCCGGAGGACACGGTGGAGCATACGGTGGAGGGCTGCCCTGCTTGGGCGGAGCACCGCCGTGTCCTCACGGAGGCGATCGGCGGCGGCGATCTCTCGCGTCCGGCCCTGGTTCAGGCCATGGTTCGGAGCGAGAGTGCATGGGAGGCCGTCACCTCCATCTGCGAAGCAGTTATGCTCGCGAAGGAGGAGGCGGAGCGCGCGAGGGAGATGCAAGCTGCACGCCCTCGCGCCCCTAGTCGCCGCAGGAGACGCCCCGGGCGTCGGGAGTCACGAGCTGACTTCCGGCCACCGTAGGCGCGGGCTTGCGGACGGTGAGCAATGGGTAGCTCGCTGTCCGATAAGGACCAGGCGGGCCTGGTCCTTATCGGACAGCGGTCGACGGCGCGTTGTGTTCCACGCGCACCTCAAAGAGATGTCAGCACCAACTGACGGGGTCCGTAAGGACCAATGCCTGCTGGCGTTGCGGGATTGTCCGAAAGGGATATCGCGGCCCCGGCACACGGGCAACGGAAGGAACACGGGTGGGTTTTAGTCAGTAAAAGTTTGATACGCCCTCTCGCTCTGCCCAGAGCGGGAGAAGTCATTTGATAATTTCCGATCCTCAAAGAAAAAAAAAGGGCAGGGTATTGAAGGCATTGGCGATGTCAAGAGACACCGTCAAGACTACCCCACCCTGGGCAACAGCATCCCCCGTCGTGAGGGCTCGAACGCGCATGATGGCATCCACTGTAGAACGCCCCTAGCGGAAACCATACTGGCTCTCCGCCAGATCCGGCCCCACTCGCACCAGCTGCCCGACAAGGCGGTCTGCAATTACTCTTTCAAAGAGCTTGCCCAGCTCGTCGAGCAGCACAATGGGCCGGTAAAGCGAGGTTACCCCTGAATTACAGAATAGATAACTTTATCTCATCAATTAAGCCGAAAGACGTCCACTGCTGGACATAGGCCTCCCCCAAGCATCGCCACTTTGACTGGTTCTGTGCATCCAATGGATTCCTGCGGCCTTCACAAGGTCATCGGTTCATCTTGTGGGAGGCTTGCAACGCTACGCCTTCCCGTACGCAATTTTATCTAAATAGATACCTAATTGGTTCCTCTAGGGTCCTCAATTCCAAAAAAAAAATGATGAAAATGGAAATAATTCACAATTAAACTTATTTTGTCAAATTGCACTCTTCCTTTACTCATAAAATATTAACTCAAACCCTCCCTTCTAAATTCCTCCATGTAAGCCCCTCCTGAGCGTCTAGTTTGTGGCATAACTTTAATTGTTTTTTAAGTGCGCACACGCCGCTTACACAGGGGGACCGTGGGACGCATGAGAACCTAAGACTATGCTCTATGGTCCTCTAGTAAACGGTACCAAAGAGGTGCTTCACAACTTGTGAATATGAAGTTTATAGTAGGTACAGAAAAAGATTGTTAATTTACCATGGGGGATCGGTTCCTGTTCTTGAATACTTGAATGGTGATTAAACGTGTGATTTTTTTTTCAATAATTTTATCTTGAGCAAGAGAATTGAACCTAGGAAATAAGAATGTGGTTTTCATGAGTTCTTACTTTCCAAGCCTTTAGATTTTTTTTTGGTGGAAAAGGTAAAAGATAAGCTAATCTTTAATAAAAATCTATCTATTTAGCCCGTATAATGTCCCACTGCTGGGACACAGGCCTCCTCTCTGTGAGAGGGAGTGGGCCCTAATCCACCACGCTGGTCCCAGTGCGTATTGGTAGATGTCACATGTCTTCGATTTTTGGTTTTGGACATGCGGGTTTCCTCACGATGTTTTCCGTCACCGTTTTGAGAGCAGTGGTGATGAAATAATTTACAAAAAGTAAAGCGCTTGTCTGGTTTAGAACCGGCCGTTACGTCTAGGGCAGCCTCCTCCCTCGTCTGACGCCCAGCTATTGAGCATATTTCACTTTTTTTTAAACTACTTGCTAGTTATTATCTAGCTGTCTTTTCTGACTGGGGTATACTATCATAATGGCTTCAGCGAGGAAGATCATTTGAAAGATGGTAGGTTGGCGTTTGCTTAAAGGATTGCCCCAGAGCGAAATGAATCTGCTAGGAGCCACAAATTAAAAAGCAACCAATACAAATCAACGGCAGGTTCTAATACTACGAGTCTGCGACATATGCAAAAACTAATGCAAACCCAACCTGGACATTCAAAAACTGTGTAACTTCAACTACACGTCAAGTATATTTTTATTTACTTTCATACGATTCCCGTATCTAATCACAACACGTAGCTGTCAAAAGGATTTCGTATTTTCGTTTCAAAAACCTCTAACTTCATCTTAAATCACGTTTTACCTAAGTTTAGTGCAGTTGTTGTTTCATTATCGTGTGAAAAGGCAAAGGAAACAAGCTCTTGAGCCGGGACGGATGGGGCATACCTGTGCGCCTGCGCAGCGTACCTGACCTAGGAAAACAAACATGGCGGAGTGACGGATTAGTGTGGACATTATCTGTGATGGCTTGAGAATTTGGAGACAACCCTTATTTGCTGGTAAATTATGTTTTATTTTGTGTATATTTTATCTAAGCTTGAGAATTGGACGAATAATGCGATGCCACTATACCAACAGAAGGTTGGGGGAACCAGTCGTAGTCATACAGAACAAGTCCACCAAACCCACAGGTAGGAATTTTCTCATAGAAGTATTCATAAAAATGAAGGTATGACACAAATAACGCAAGTTTATCTAACATTAGTTGAGCTTTATGAGGGCTTAGCCTAAAAGTTGGCAACGTCGCAAATAGCTGGCAAATATTTACATGTTTTGATTAATTTGGCAATATTACTGTATGGAAATATGAAATGTGGCTAACTAACTAGCGAACTTATATTAATTATGAATTGTAATAATTAATATCGTAACACCGAATATTTAGTTTCAGATGTAAAAAACAGTATTTGGAAATTTTCCAAATGCCGTTTTTACGCATAAAACGTTTACAACATCACATTCAGTGTAATAATTGCAATTCATTAATAATATTCTAGTTCGCTAGTAACCACCACATTTCATATTTCCATACAGTAATATTGCCAAATTAATCAAAACAGCGAAATATTTGACCTCTATTTGCGAGGTTGCCCACTTTCAAAATAAACGTTCAAATAATTTTATTTCGGTGATTATTTGATATGGAGGAAAAATATCCAAAAAATTTGAAGATAACCTCATTTGTGGAGGTAGCAGGTAGGGGAAGGCCTCAAGACCATGTTTCCAATATGATCCTAGGTGGGTCACATCCACCTTATTCCCTACGTGTTATGAGTGTGATATTTTCATATTTTTTCTATTTGATTTTTTGTGTGACGCGCTAAGTGCCGTGATATAGACCACCCACGGTGGCCAGGGAAACCAGGAGAACCTTCAGGTTGGTCATAAAATGTTTAGTAGTTATTAGTTAAGCATTTAGAGGTAGAGGAGGAAGGCGTCCTCTATTCCCTGAAATTTTCGTAGCTTATAGACAGTATACAGGGGTGAACATTATGGGACTTGTTTTGCAATTTACATAACGTAACATCACGCTTTTTTTCCCCGAAGAGGTAGGCAGGGGTGTATCCATAGTAAGTACACCCACAGTAGGGATGATTACTAAACATTTTTTTTAGCCCGTCTTTGAGATTTAAAAAAAAAATTGGACAAGTATTTTTTATTTTTTTACGTAATCAGATTACGGCGATACATTGAAGTAAAATGTGCCATGACATCACGAGTATGTAGATTTTATATTTACTAGTGACGTAGCGACCCCCAATCCACAACTTAAAATGCGTTTTATCTAAGTAATTTTTTATTAATATGATAAAGCAAAAAATATGTGTCTAATATTTTTTTTATTATCTGACTGATAGACTAATTAGAATTTCATTTTTTTTACCCAGGCATCATCCCTATTCGCCAGTTATGTTTAAGTCCCATGTAATAGGGAGCGAGCCTATTGCCATCAACCGGGCGCAAATCCATACTCCGGGCTGCTACTGAGAAATTCTTAATAGAAAAACCCAACATCACTTTACCCGACCAGGGATTCGAACCCAGAACTCCATGCTCAACATTAGCGCTTGCGACCACTAGCCCAACGAGATTCTTGCAATTTTTGGTCTTCAAAAAGCGCCGCTTAGTTTTCGAGAGACAAATTACTTGACTAGGTTCTTATTGCAATTGGAATGCCTTCCGTCATAATAAACATAGAGTATCCTTAGCCACGATGCAGTTTCACGTAATAGACACGACAATGCCCTACTGTGTCATCTCATCAGTCCGCCAAGACAGCACTAAGTGCGCAAAAGTGTTTACTGTATGACTCCGGTCATATACAGTCTGTCCCTGGATAAAGTGCACAAACGAAAATGGGTGAAACTAGACCATTATTCATCGACCAAAAAATTTGAAAAAAAATCGTAATAATTATTATCGATTTTTTTACTTTTTTACTGCCTATTAAATAACTTTTTATTAATTGAGTGAATTTCTTTAAAATAAAAACAATAATGATGGCTGTCAATAATAATTGATTTTGCATGGCAAATACAAAAAAAACCCTTTAAAAACAGTTTCCACGTAAAAAAACACGTTTCGTTGAGAACTTTTGAGATTTTTGTCTAATTATCAATATTTTTTTTGACTTAAAAAAAAATTGTTCCAATTTTTCTGTCAATGAATAATGGTCTAGTTTCACCCATTTTCGTTTGTGCACTTTACCCAGAGACACACTGTATAATAAAATACCTAAAAGCTGGAAAGAGTTGCCGCTATAGTTTTAAAAAAAAGCCTTCAACTTTGTTTTTTTTTGACAGTCAAAGTAATCTATAGCGTAACAGAATTTTTGACTGAAAAAATAAATAAATAAAGTAGACTGTTTAAAATGTTTAAAATAAGAATAATGTTTGGTTCCGTGTTGTTTTTTGTTTGTTTTGTTAAAGTTTAGTTAATTCGTTTATTTTGCATGCCTACTGTTAAAATACGGCTGTATTTATTCCATATTATTATCATAGATCTCCATGTTGCTTCATATCCCTATTTGCAAAATAAAATATCTTTAGCTTATCTTTTATATATTCATCTTTCGTTCCTAGATTTCTTACAGAGTACTTTGTAAAAAGTTCGTGCGTAACTTATAGCCTCTAGACTCAAGTGCTTTTAAACCAAGACTGGTAGTTTGTTGTTGCAGTTTTTTGATACATTTATTTCTTGTAAACTCCTTGCAAAAGTCTAAAGCACGTCATGTGGCTCCTCGTTGAAAATACCGCGTTGTAGTACCATCCTAAAGGTGATACCAGACGCTTTACTTAAGTGAATGGTTCACTCGAGTATGTAAAAATTCATTTTTGTTTCATTTCGCGTTCACACGACACCTTAAAAATTAGGTGAGAATGAACGTTCATCTGCTCATTTTATTATTTTTTTCGGTAGACGAGTGATAGATTCCGAGTGCATAAATCCAACATCGATGGTTGGTTTCACTATAATGAATTAATTTTTCAATTTTGATTATTTTTTTTTTGGCCGATTTTTCACTTTTGATTCATCTAAGGCCGATTCCTAAAATGTACGAACCGTCATTGGTTAAAATTAAGACTCTTGTATGTTTACCTTATAGTTCAGCATAGTAGACCCTCCCAAAAGGAAGTAGCTATCACAGGTAAAATTTGCTTACGAATCTAATTCTATGCCTAGTTTGACAATAAAAAAATGCCACCATTGGTAAGCAACACGATTCGTTTTAGTTTATAGGAACCGAGCATTAGTGTTCAGACGTTTCACAGTTTCACTTCGAGTAATGACCAACGAAAATAAACAAAAAGTTAAACGTCTGATATCAGCTTAACTGTGTAACTTAGTCCGCTTACAATAATATGACAACATTATGCCAGTATTCCCCAAAAGCATATGCAGATGTGTACATAACAGAACAGCAACATTTCGCTGGTTATGGCGTAAGCCCGTGTGCTGGCGGAGCCTATTATCATAACCATGATTGTAATTTCCAAATAGAAAACCTTATAATTTCAACCCCTTGTTCAGCAGTTGTCAGTGACTAGAATCAATTCTACTTTTTGTAAACTTGACGAAAATAAATTGTTTGACTTTGACTTTGTTGTAAGTTAGTCTTACGACTACTTTACGACCTGTCCTGTCTTTACGACCAACGAGACAGTTGTTCAAGGGTTACGCAGACAGGCGCGACGCGACAATGCGACACTAGGGAATATGCATGAGATTCAAATAAGGGTATTTTTTTTGCTTTATTACCTATATTACTTCAGAATTATGCCCCCATCAATATTTTTTATTATAATTTAATAATGAGCAAGAAATAAAGTTTTTTAAAGTGCAAAAAAACTGTGGGAAATTCAAATACTTGAAAAGCGACGCTATTGGTCAGAGCGAATGTGACGTAACAGTCTATGACAACAATGTAATGTCAATGTGTTTTGTAGGAGTTTTTGCGATTCAGTCAGTTTTATTGTGATTGTAGTAGGTAGACATTTCGAAGTTATATATTTGTTTTGTAAGAAATACACGAAAGACTCTTTCGAAAATGACTGAAAGCGGTTTTGTGAAAGCCCAATCGGATAATTTGCCGGAAGTTGATGTGTTCATGATGACCACATTATTTTAATCAAATACCGATTTCACGTCTGTTGAAATCAAAGGAGTGAAAGCTTTAAGGTACCTCATTAAGTATAACATATACTTAATGTTTATTTTATCTTCCACACCTTTTCTGGAATAATTTAGTTTAAAAAAGTATCATAACCAATAAAATAACATAGCTTCGCAAAATATCGAAATCTAGATTGTGTTATAGAATGTTGTCATAATACTAGGATATTGAAAACAAGTTGATGGAGATACCATGTCTCTTTTCATAATTTTACACCACTTTCTCCTTATGTCCGAACCTCTCAGGACAAAGCACAATGCAGTACTTGTATGTTGGTTTTTTGCATTGTTCTATACAGGGAAAAGTGGGTTTTGTGATGATGTATTAGTCGAAAATCGAAAACACTGTATATTTGCAACAGAGCACAATACTTCTTCAACCTAACCTCACCATTTGACACTTGTTTGTTTGTTGTCATAGACTGTTACGTCACCACACCAAGCGCGCCAAAATGGCGTTTAAATAACCCAGGTCGGATGGTTATTTTTAACTTTTTTTTAAAGTACTTTCAATTGCTTTTTTGGCGTTGAATTTTTTTTTACTATTATTTGGCGATGTAAAGTATCGAAAAAATAAATAAAAAAAATACATGCATATTCCCTATTCTGTTAGAACAATTTCCATGAATTTTTCATATAAATTGTTCTACTACAGTGGCGTCGCGATAACGCGTCGCGCCTGTCTGCGGTACCTTCATGATGATATTAGATACAAACTTAACGACATATCAATGCAAATTGCACATTCACTTTTCTATTCCTTGCCCCTCCTCTTAGCGGGGGGTATTCGTCAATATTAAAACGGTAGGTGCCGAACTGATGACCTTTTGCTTGCCAGTTCGGTGCCCTACTAGCCCTTGGGCTATTGTCGACCTTGACAAACTCTGCTTTAGCAATACTTATGGGGAAATGCAAAACACCTTTGCAAAAAGAGTCTTAAGAAAATTTTGTAAATAACTTACTTAAGGAAATGATGGGGCTGACATGACTTGTTAATGGTGCAAGTCCCTAATAAATAAAGAGAAAAAAAATTAAGTAAGACATTTAAAATTTCGCCTGCTACTGAAGAAATATGAGCACTGGTGGCCAAGTGGTAACGGCCGTGACATACGAATTGTAGGTCGTAAATTAAAACCCAGGCAGGCACCGAGTTCCGGCCACCGTAGGCGCGGGCTTGCGGACGGTGAGCAATGGGCAGCTCGCCGTCCGATAAGGACCAGGCCCGTGTCGACGGCGCGTTGTGTTCCACGCGCGCCTCTAAGAGATGTCAGCACCAACCGACGGGGTTGAAAGACCAATGCCTGCTGGGGTTGCGGGTTTGTCCGACAGGGATATCGCGGCCCCGGCAGACGGGTAACGGAAGGAACACGGGTGGGTTTTAGTCAGTAAAAGTCTGACACACCCTCTCGCTCTGCCCAGAGCGGGAGAAGTCATTTGATGATTTCCCATCCTGAAAAAAAAAAGGCAGGCACTTTATTTATGTAAATTATTATAAAGTATTTCATCACCACTGCTCTTAAAATGGTGAAGGAAAAACATCGTGAGGAACCTGGCATATCTTAGGAGAAAAAAGAATTGATCGATGATGTGTGCCATCCACCAGCCCGCACTGGGTGCGCGTGGTGAATTACGGCCCACTACCTCTCACATAGAGGAGGCCTCGGTCCCAGCAGTGGGAACATTATAGGTTTATTATGCTTGAAGGAATCACTTTAAATCATGCTAAAGTAGAGTTAACCAAGTTAAAGTCAGTCCTCTACCTAACTCATGATATATTGCATAATAATGTTGATATTACACGTACAATTTAGACATATTTTTTAATGATTACAACATTGATATCGCAACGATGTAGTTTGTAAAGTTTTTTTTATGATTCTCTCATGCAAGTGGTCCCTGAATGGAGTATGTACCGAGTCGAGTGGGCCACTGGTGTAGACGTATGTAAATATTTTAAGATGGCTACTGGGTGGGGCTGGCCCAGGCTTTACACTTATATGATTCATTTAGTAATTAATTTGTTTATTAATTACGTGTGTACCTGTGTCTTATTAGAAGCTTTTCTCTAGTCAAACTAATTTGTTATCAAACTGGTCTTTTGACTGAATTAATTTTGATTAACGACGACTTTTGGTCAAGTTCTTTGTAAAGACGAAGAATAAGATTCTTTATATGTTTAAAGATTTTTCACAGATGAATTTGACGACGATTTTAAAACCTTTGTGTACCACAAATTCTTCAACATCATTCTCTTGCCCCTCAAATTATTTGTGGTCGGCGCAAAATTCGTCCATACGTCAATACAATATCGCCCATGGGCATGTGGGCACATGCCCATGGGTGACATTTATTATTATTTATTTATTTTAAAAAACCCAAGTGTAAGTCCATAAAATCATAGCGGGAAATTGAAAAAAAAACAGAAAACAATAGATACTTTTCCCTTTTTAAGTTTATTTTCGATAATTTTTCATGAATATTCAGAAAAATGCGGGCGGTCACATGCCCATGGGCGATATTGTATTACTTAGACCACAAATTAAAGATCTGAAATTCACACTCCTAAAAAGGGTGTGTTCCTTTTGCATTCAAAGGGATTATCCCACCTCACCCGACCACACACAATAATTAGTGGCTATCCGGCTATCCGTGGTGTTACACATGTAGGTGGAACTTCCCAAAAAGGTTGCTATGGTAACAGGCTATATTAACACGATCCACCCACGGAGCCATTAGTGGTATTGTTGGAATAGTTCCATTTCGCGACTATATGAGAATAATGTAGAAAATATATTCCCTGCTACAAAGATCTTTTGGCCCTCGAATGACGTTGACATGGGGGCGCTGTTGGTAAACATTTGTGCAATTGTTTTGCAAAACAAGATGGCGGCGTTAGTTCCGATTTTGGCCACGCGACAAAAAATTATTGTACGGCTATACCTATGTTAACGTAAACTTGTGAATGCTAGGACCTTTTATTATAACATCTTGACATTTAGACAGCCACTTCGGTGTAAAAACTATTTTTTTTCGAAGTATAAAAATATTTCGATCATTGGTAGGTAGGTAAGCAGGTGTCTATCGGCCGAACCCTAAAGAATAACCTATGTCACCAGTTCTGGCATACTGGAGATAGAAAACCTATCTCTCTATGGTTTTAATGTCCCAAAAATCTATCGGAGAGCGGACCAGGAAATGTGGGACGACATTCAATGACAGATAGAATTACTGTCTACCATCAATAGCGATCTGTCTTTTACTGAAAGTAGGTTATTGGGTTCGGCCTAAGGAGCTCGTGGCTAAGTAATAACAGCCGCAGGGGTAGTTCCATCGGGTGTCACCACTGTGTGGTTCGCCCAGAGGACACGGTGGAGCATACGGTGGAGGTCTGCCCGGCTTGGGCGGAGCACCGCCGTGTCCTCACGGAGGCGATCGGCGGCGGCGATATCTCGCGTCCGGCCCTGGTTCAGGCCATGGTTCGGAGCGAGAGTGCATGGGAGGCCGTTACCTCCTTCTGCGAAGCAGTTATGTTCGCGAAGGAGGAGGCGGAGCGCGCGAGGGAGATGCAAGCTGCACGCCCTCGCGGCCCTAGTCGCCGCAGGAGACGCCCCGGGCGTCGGGAGTCGAGAGCCGACTTCCGGCCACCGTAGGCGCGGGCTTGCGGACGGTGAGCAATGGGCAGCTCGCCGTTCGATAAGGACCAAGCCCGTGTCGACGGCGCGTTGTGTTCCACGCGCGCCTCAAAGAGATGTCAGCACCAACCGACGGGGTCGAAAGACCAATGCCTGCTGGGGTTGCGGGTTTGTCCAAAAGGGATATCGCGGCCCCGGCACATAGGCAACGGAAGGAACACGGGTGGGTTTTAGTCAGTAAAAGTCTGACACACCCTCTCGCTCCGCCCAGAGCGGGAGAAGTCATTTGAGGATTTCCCATCCTGAAAAAAAAAAAAAAAAGGTGTAGGTCCATCAGGTTACGCTACGCTTGCCGGGGTTGGTCTGTAGATGGGTGACCATCTTAACATACTGAGACTTCTCCGTGCCTCGGAAAGCACGTTAAGCCGTTGGTCCCGGCTGTCATTCGTTGATCATTGACAGTCGTTACGGGTCGTCAGAAGCCCGAAAGTCTGACAACCAGTCTTACCAAGGGGTATCGTATTACCCAGTTACTAGGTTGTGGAGGTCAGATACGGTATTCAGCTGCATCTGGTTAGACTGGAAGCCGACCCCAACATAGTTGGGAGAAGGCTACGTACATTG
This sequence comes from Agrochola lota, assembly GCA_947364205.1. NCBI lineage: Eukaryota > Metazoa > Arthropoda > Insecta > Lepidoptera > Noctuidae > Agrochola > Agrochola lota. The sequence goes on along the minus strand of OX376235.1, from coordinate 7,307,907 downwards.
ATTGAGGTTACTATATACATATTATAAATAAAAGTTGCTTCTCATGTCTGTCTGTGTGACTGCGTTGTTCGTCTAAAATGAAACAGATCTGGTCTGATGATTTCTTGAGGAAAAATAATTTTGTTCAATAAAGTACCTATCACTAAAGTGAATATAATTCAGTAAAATATTTTTAAAAGGATTATGATAATTAATATTAAATGATTACAATACTGTGACATAATTGAATTAATGAATAATTTTTTAAATCAGGTAACTCATGACATGTGTATTTTTATTTAGGTATGACTTTAATAATTTATAATTAATATGATGTAAATGAGGAGCTCGTGGCTAAGGAGGAGCTCGTGGCTAAGTAACAACAGCCGCACTGGTCGATCCATCAGGTTAAGCTACGCTTGCCGGGGTTGGTCAGTGGATGGGTGACCATCTTTACATACCGAGAATCCTCCGTGCCTCGGAAAGCACGTTAAGCCGTTGGTCCCGGCTGTCATTCGTGGATCTTTGACAGTCGTTACGAGTCGTCAGGAGCCCGAAAGTCTGACACCTGTCTTACCAAGGGGTATCGTATTACCCAGTTACTGGGTTGTGGAGGTCAGATAGGCAGTCGCTCCATGTAAAATACTGGTATTCAGCTGCATCCGGTTAGACTGGAAGCCGACCCCAACATAGTTGGGAAAAGGCTAGGCAGATTGATTGATGATGTAAATGATAAAATTATATAATGTAATTAAAACGATGTCCTATATAAAATTTAATATTTATAACTTTTTTCTTTTTAATTAATGAATGTAAATAATGCATGTTCAACTGTTATTGTTACAATTGTAAGCTGCATGATGAAATTGCAATGCCCTAACAGGGCCACTATGTTCTAAGAACTGATATCCTCTGTTAAGAACTTTATTTATGTACACATAGTTAGCAATAAAGAATTTGAATTTGAATTTGAATTAGATTTCGATGCGGTTTTTCACGATTATTTAGAGAATTAATTCCGGAAGGTTAATGTGTTTATTACATTAATATTAAACTTAGGTACAGAATAATGAAATTTTGACGTTTTGACAAGTCGTAAAAACCGTGCGAAGCAGGGGTGGGGTCCCTAGTAGTGACAGAGAAGCTGTGAAAGCTTGTCAAGATTATTATTAATTAGTTAGGCGGCAGACTTTCTTGGAACTTAATTATTAAAACGACGACGTAGATTGTATCCAAGTTTGTTTTCCTTGATACCGACTTAGGTAAGTACTTCTTATTCAATAGAAATATAGAGAATCTTGAAATGATGTTAACGTTAAATTACAAAACTAATTTAGCCTTCTAAATTTAAATAAATCTTAATATTTATTTTGTTCTCACGAAGACTTCCATTTCTTCACTCCAAGAAAATATTGTGTAAACATTTACCACTAGATGGCGCTACTGATACACTCAACGAAATCTTTTATTCCAAGTTTTATCTTGTTACTTCCATTAGTACCTATTTATAAGAGTACCTATTATTAGCCGTAACAGACATAACTTTAATATCTGCTAAAACCTCCTAAACATAAACGCCACGTTCAAAACCGCGGGAGGTCGCTAATCGCCATTCATAGTAACAAAAGGATTCCCTCAGCATCTTACACTCGAAATTCTCACGCCAATTTTAGTTCGATCATAACCACAATAGAACACATTTGTGACACACTACTAAAAAGAAAGGAAATCCTTAGTGCCCGCCAATATAACTTTATCTGTCAAAATGGCGCAACTGGTTACGACAATCGTCAGTTTCAATACATTTTTAAATTAGTTCCTTGTTTCGCCACGGCTCAACTTAAGCTGGATGTTTAGGACGTGATAGTTTTGAATAGCCATAGCTTAAATACCTGCCGTTATCGGGAACAGTGTTAATGCAATCATCGCCATTGTCTATGCTTTTGTGAGATTATCTTTGTTTTTTTTTTTGGAAAGGTGTTTGTTGGTCCGTGTTGTGGTAAGTAATAATGTAAAGGTATTAGGTACCTACTTTTTAGGCAAATTGCGTGTGTATTTGTGAGTATTAAGATTTGTGAATGAGTAACTAATTGATATTTTTTTATTTAGAAAATTATTATTTTTTAATTTTAGTTTCTGAAATTATAATATTATATTATAAATAATAATTTATTATGTATTTATTTAATACTTCAAGCATACAAATGTACAGAGGCGGACTTAATTCCATAGGCATTTTCTACCAGTCAACCTTTGGGTGATTCAGACACAAACAGTGGTAGGTGCAATAGCGAGAATTGAGAAATAAATATTTATTTAAATATAAAGTTATAAATAATAATAATAATAAAAACGTTTATTCTCTCCACCACATAATGAACACTCAGTACAGTACATAAATGTGTATACAAAAATACATTGATGTAGCGGAGACTGGAGCCATAAATAAAACTATTAAAACCTATAAATATTATGAATTCACCTAATTATATATAAATATAAGCAGAAATAAATACACATAAATATAATAAACCAAGTAATACAAACAATGGGAAAACATTTCCGTTGTGATGATGCTGCCAGCTTCTTGCGAATGTGCTCGCAATAAGCAAATTATCAAAATATTATATTACATTTGGCTTGTTAATTTATTTTTGTAATTCATTAGGTACTTACTAGTTTTTATTTATTTATTTGAAAGGCACACTAGCAACTTGTGTACCTACGTACCTACTTATATAAACAATCACAAAAGGCTTCTGTGTGAATAAGTAAAACAATTTTAAAACTGATTCAAATCCATATTTTGGACGATATTTTCAAGATATTTGAAAGTTAGTTCAGTTCTAGAAGCGGGTCTATATAGAAAAGATTAATTCCTTAGTGAAACGGAAATACAACCTAGTAAACTAAGTCTTTGCTGATTTATCAGTAATAAACAAAACATTTATAAAGTAAACAGTCGTCGGAACAAACACTGCTAATTAGCCGGCTTCCGTAATCATGCGCAAACAACAAAGTTCATAGCATAGCTTCACTGATACAACGATACTGTTGCTGCTGTTTATTTCTTTACTTTATTTGCATCCTGAACGATATTCTTTCTTACTTTTTCTTCTTTATTTGTCGATCATCTTGCCTTACTTACTTTACAACAAACAAAAAAATCGTACAAAAATAATATCTTAACTAACATTATAAATGCGAAAGTGAGTTTGTTTGTTACGCTTTCACGCTAAAACGGCTGAACAGATTTGGATGAAATTTGGTAATTGAGTAGACCATGACCTGGAAAAGAACATAGGCTCCTTGTCATCATGGATCGCAGACGAAGTCGCGAAAAACAGCTAGTAATCCTACTTATATAATATTATAAATGTGAAATTTTGTATGTTTGGATGATTCTTACTCAATCACGCAAAAACGGCTAATCGGATTTGGATGAAATTCGGCACACAGATAGTTTATAACCTGGATTAACACATAGGATACTTTTTATCCCGGTAGTACGTTCCCGTGGGATAATTTCCGACCTCCACGCGGGCGAAGCCGCGGGCGAAAGCTAGTAATATTATAAAATGTGAAAGTTTGTATGTTTGGATGTTTATCGCACAAACGGCGGAGCCGATCGTTATGAAATTTGACAGATAGGTAGCCTGGGACCTAGAGAGAGACATAGGCTACTTTTCATCCTGGTTCGCAGACAAAATCGCGGGCAACAACTAGTAAATATATAAGTTTGAGAAGATGTTTGTTATTCAATCACTCGTAAACGACGATGTTATGACATCTCAGAGATGAATCAAACCTGTAATTAGGTACCTATACTGGCACGCATATCCTTCAGAAAGGAACGCTGCTTGATGCCAGAAATGGGTATGTTGGTACTAAGTAAATGAGAAGATACGAAAGGTATATCTCTGCCTAACCTTTCCGGGAATACAGGCGTGATGTTATGTAGATACCAAACTCAAACTCAAACTCAAAGCATTTATTTCAAATAAACCAATTACAGGCACTTTTGAATTGTCAACGGGTCGGTCAGTCAGAAATATGAAGCTAGTGGCCCATTCCAACGCGTAGTAGGTTCCTATGGAGAAGAACGGGCAAGAAATTCCACGGACATTCTTTTACCTGAGCTACTTCTCCCGAGGAGCTGCTTCGCAAAGATATCTTCTATTATTAGAACTCTAGCTGCTGGCCGCGATTGGACCCTAATTATTTTTCTAAAATAAAAGTAGCCTAAGCTATTCTTTATAACAGCAGCTCCAGCCGTTTCGGAGATTAGCCGGAACAAGCAAACAGACAAACAATTTTTTTTTTCTTGTAAGTACCGTTTAAACCTTCTTATGCATTTAGTAAAATAATGTTATGTTGGCATTACAGACAGACACTTTAATTTTATTTATTAATAATAATGTATGTATGTATAGAGTATAGATGTTTACACTCGTAGATGACTACAGATAACACGGATATCAATATCGGATATTTATGATACATAAATATCCAGTCAAAAAAATGACATGAATGAATCATCAAAAAAAATGAATGAATGAAAATGATCAATGAATGATCGTGAATGTCATGTCCAGTAAAAAAAAAAATAACTTACAAAATTACTACGTTCCTTGAAAATTACGCACATCAACTCTATTTCCTTTAATAACAAAAGTATATCTATGGTTGTGAGCAAAGCAAAACAGGATAATTAGGTACCATTGAAGAAGTTCATATCTATACACCGTAAGGACTATTTCTGCTTGCAGCGCTCGGCCGCTATAGAACCGTGCCGGTAACAGATGTGGTCATCGTGTTCACGGGATTTTGTTCTCAAACTGCTTAGATATGAAGTTCTTCGATAGTACATAGATATGCCTACCTAATTAAGTCGTCACTCCGCCATTGCAAGGTTTTAACGACATATTACAGTGTTTTGCTCATTGTCGTGTGGGGTACTAGCCAATTAACACCAAGTAGAGGTACCTATGTACTGCATACAATCTAACGAAGGGTACAAAGATCGACTGTCGGTCACTTAATTGTCAGCTGAGTAATTAACAGATTTAATAGACTAGGAATGTGTGGTATGTGCATGAGCTGCGATATTGATGTTTTTGGTCTACCAGCACTTACTCACCTTAAAGTACTAAATTATTGAGTTCCTCCATGATAATGCCGTAGTTTTTGAACCAACGGTATATTATTTCTTTCTTTATTTCTTTTTTTCCAACTTACATCTATCATTACAGAGTAACCTTTTGCGATAGCGTACTTATCTAACTCTTATCCTAACTTATTAATAAATTATAACAAAAAATTAAAAATAAAGCATAAGCAAAAGCATAGGCATAAGCATATTGAATAAGCATCACCTCTGTACGTATTTTTCTGTTCTTTTCTTTTTGTCTGTATATATGTGTGTACATAAATGGTTAAATAAAAAAAAAAAAAAAAAAAAAAAATTAAACTTACGGGTTTTTGAGAATATCGGCAGCAGCAGCGTCCGGTTTGCTAAAGGTACCTGATATACTGCGATCGTCACATGCTTTTAATTATTTTTTTATTATTTATTTTGTTAGGGATAATAAAAAAAGATTGTACATTGTGTATTACAACTACACACTATCTTATATTTTGAATTGTTTTGATTATGTTTTGTACATTTTTCTCATAAATAGAAGCAACAAGAATAATGGACCCAGGATTTTGTAATTTCTATATATAAAAGGATGTCCTTGGAGTTTCTTGCCCGTTCTTCTCCATAAAGATCTACGTTTTGGAATGGGCAACTAGCTTCAACTTTCTGACTAACTGACGCGACTATTTGACAATTCAAAAGTGCCTGTAAATGGTTTAATTGAAATAAATGCTTTGAGTTTCAGTTTGACACAATGTACAATTGTTTACTGAATTGATGATTAATGCCAATTACACTAAGTACAAAGTATTACATCTCAGATTACAAAATTAATGGAAGTGGGTTTGACCATCCACGACGTTTCCACAGATTACCTAGGTTAAAGATACAGTGAAGACACATCAAGTTACAAAAACACAAAGAAGAAGACAGGAAGAGAAAAAAGAGGATGACATGTCTCTTAAACTAAAACAAATAAGTATATGTATGTAATATTATACTTAATTATTACGAAAACAAACAACAACAAAAGACACTACACATCACGCAAATGCAGACTATTCACTAAATATTTCCTTAAGTTTTTAGCGAATGTATCCAAAATTCACAAATTGTTTGTTGTAAAATTTGGCTCGTTCATAGCAACGCCCGATTGCTGGCGTTGGTGCGACATGGTATCGTAGCAAAAAGCGGGTAAACGCGTGCCTCTCGTCGTATAACTGTTCTGGGCACTACATAAAAACTATTATTAAATTCTTAAAGTTCTAAGCAATCAATCTTGTTGTGCAACTAGGGTTGCCAAGCCCAAAAATACACAAGCCGGACACAGATTCATATTTAGCTGGACATTATGCCCCGAAAGCCTGACACACAGGTCCTTAAAAAAATTTGGTACTTTTATCTGTGAATTTATTACTGTTATTCATTTGAGACTTACTTTACTCATATAAGTTATTCTGAATCACATTTTTTCTTACTATTCGCGAGAGATGCGTGTCCACTTGAGTCGCTCGCGCGCTTTCGTTCGGCATCTTTTGGTGGGGCGGGGATAACCAAAAGCCTAACAAAAGCCGGACAGGCCGGACTTGTATATATTTGGCCGGACACGATTGTAAAAAGCCGGACATATCCGGTTAAAGCCGGACACCTGGCAACGCTATGTGCAACAGATCATGACGCATCATGACTTGAAGCAACAGACGCCTTGACTCCAAGGTAAGAAGGTAAAACTTTTATAGGGACTCAGTGTATGAAATACTTTACATATGACATCTAAACTGCATTGTTCTTAAAAATAAGCGCTGAACTTTTTCTACAGCAAGATTTTAATTAGCATAGTAAGGATGCCATATCATGCAGTTATACTCATTTGTGGTCGAATCAACGACTTAAAGAGATACAGGAAAGTTGCTGATCGTTCAAATTCTACGGATGATCTCATTACAGATCTCAGTACATATATTTAGTTTATTAATGTGTTAGATTTAAGTGCAGTTTTGCAGTCAAATAGGATACCCAAGTCATTAATCTGAGTCTCTCTTAGAAGTAATTCATTGCATAAAGAATAATTAAAATGAATAATTGTTAATACAAGATCTTTTCGGTTATAAATAGATCGATCGTTGGTGTCTATAAACCCTCTTGTCTGTTAAAGAAAAACTAGTTTGAACAGGATCACCAACTCAGACAGAGTGTAGTATGTAAGTGGGAAGACAGCAAGTAGGGAATTTGGGTAATACTGACTAATAAAATAATTTATGACACCGCCCCGCGGTTCCACCCGTATAAGTCTCGATTCCGTGGGAATATCGCGTTAAAAGGTATGCTATGTCCTAACCCTGGCCATGTTCTACCCATTTGCCAAATTTCATCCAAATCTGTTTAGCCGTTTTAGCGTGAAAGCGTAACAAACGAACTTTTACATTTATTTATTAGATAAGATTAGGATATATATATAAGTTAGGATTTAGTGTCTACCTACTCAACAAAAACCAGCGGCCTCTCTTAAATACATTCCCCCTAACTGGAACAGACATTAGAAACACAATATACTTAATATTGAATACATAAACAGTAAATACAATATGGTTATAAGGCGGGCTCCACACGTAGCGACTAGAGTTGCCGCGAGGGCGCTACACGCATCCACCATTAACTGAGATCCGGTGTCAAGTTGCACACATTAGGTGGGTTCGTTTTGTAACCCAACGGATACATACTGTTAGAAGTATAAAAGAAAATTAAAGGAGGAAAAGGAAGACTTTATTTGCAATTTAAATAAAAGCAACAAAAATATGTCATTAGTCTGGTCGTGCTATCAAATGGCAGTAGCGAAACTGCTGAATGGAAAGTAATTGATTCTCTGAAAGTTAATATTCACACACAAAATTACTGTTAGTAGAATCTTCGTCATAAGACCATCTACAAACGCTACAGCTGCTGGATCTGCGATCAGGCGGCCTGTGAAAAAAAAAAAGCTTTGATTATTTTTGATAAAAAGCAAGTTCCAATTTTTCAGGAATTTTTCCCGAAAGTTTGAGGACCAGACTTGCCAAGGGGTATCATGTTACCACGTAACTGGGTTGTGGAGGTCAGACAGGCAGTCGCTCCATGTAAAATACTGGTATCCTGCTGCATCCGGTTAGACGGGAAGCTGACCATAACATAGTTGGGAAAAGGCTAGGCAGATTTTGTTTGTTTGATATTATGCTAGAGACTCGGGTTATCGAGTAGGTTATTCCATTACAGTAAAAGACAGACTAACTTTTCTTTTAGTTCAAATACAAGGAGCAGTAGAAAAAAAATGTGTGTGTAGGTACTACAGGTAGTACACCACTATTTAACCCTTTTTTACGTGGTGTGTGTTACTAGCAGCTCATTTCCTCAATTGCTTTGTATCTATCTTTGTGTTTTGAATTACCTACTGCATATAAAGAACATCATATTTTAATGAAAAATATCGTTACCGTCCCAAATATATCGACCTAAGTTATTATAACCCAGGGTGTATATCACCGGTCCCACAAGGGACCCACCACTCTATTGCCTCCATCGGCCGCCCGCGCGGTCGCCGTAACATTATCTCTTTCCATTTACTTTACATTCATATTCACATACGATACGCTGTAAGTTATGTATGTCTAGTGATAGGGACCTACTGCAAGAACAATATATTATTTTTGTTGCTAGAGGTAAGTAGGTAGGCAATTGAGTTGAGCCACATAAAAGTTGAAGAGTGTGAAACTTTTTTGACGTGACAACGTCTTTTCGCTCGGAGCACTGGTAGTAAGTTCAATATTTCTGACCGTCAAAAACATGTAAGATTTCAATCGCTTAATAACTATGTATCGCTAAGAATTACAAGACTTTTAATGGTAGAGTGATTGTTGAGCACGCAAAAGATGGGTTATATTTATAACTAGCTTTTGCCCGCGGCTTTGCCCGCGGCTGGATGTTGGAAAATATCCCACGGGGTACGTACTACCGGGATTAGTTAGATCATACCTAATATCCGAGGAAAAGTCGTTGATTCCTACCGCTGCGCCCGCGTTGTCGGCAACCATAATTATTTTGTCACGCTTAATTTTGAATCTGTGATATCTTTTAAAGTATTCATTTTAATTATATGATGTCAAGGCATATTTTTATCTAAATTAAATCACCAATTTAAATAACATATTTTATTGGATAAGGATAAATAAAATACCGGTCAAAAACACAATGAAATTTTTATCAAATTCTGAAGGATAAAAATGGTTATGGTATGGTATGGTTATGGTTAGGTCATCCTTAGATGATAGACATATGCTATCGCGGACTTAATTTTTTAACTTTTTAAGATATACAATTCTGTGAAACATAAATTTAATGTATCTCTTACGGCTTACGCGGCGCACGCCAGTAAAGCTCCCAGTCGGCATGATATTTTCCGACATCTTCGACAATAATCGTCATATTTCAGGCAATTTACATAAAACCTTAATGTATTATACACAAAAACCTTCCTCTTGAATCACTCTATCTATTAAAAACCGCATCAAAATCAAAATCTAAGCATACATAGGGACAGACAGCGCGAAGCGACTTTGTTTTATACTATGTAAAGATAATTTTGAGGCAGGATAAAAAAAAATTAATTCAATTTTTCACTATATGTCGAAATTCCAATTTATATAGTGCATAAATGTGTTCAGCTAGAACGGTGATTCTTGTGTCGTTCCCAAGAATTGACAAAGGACTATCAGGACCTAAAGGGATACAACAAAAATATTTCGCAAAATAGAGGTAAAAATGCATATGAAGTTGACAATAGGGAGCAAAATAATTTCATAAATAGACTCATATCGATCGTAAATCTGCTCAGTACTTTAGAAAAATCCCAATTGAAGAAAGCTTGCATTATTAGGAATGCAATGAAAATGAATTATTTTTGTAATTCATTTTAAATATTAAATAACGTCGTTAAAGATTTTTTTTATTATTTTTTAGGGGTATGAGGAACAGGGTGTAAAGTTCTCTCATCCACCATAATAAAGGGAGGATCCTCCGACCAGACGGGTGTCGTGTCTGGCGGGCAACTGCCCAGAGGATGAAGTCGGGAAGCTTGTATATATGTTTATCGCGCGGTAAACTCTAATTGCGCGATGCAGGATTTGTGTGACGTCAGGATGTTGTGTGACGTCAGGTCTTTGATGCGTAGTTTGCATGTAGCGATGTAGATGCCGCTACAATTTCACCACACGTTTTCACGAAACACGAAGTTTCGTGACTATTTACACCTAACTATATTTTTTTATTATTTTTTCAAATATTATAGTTTTCTATTGTATTGAGAGCTAGAAAACAAAAGTAAGTTGCAGAACCGTACAGGTATAATACTAATCTAAACATAGTATCAAATTAGCATTTTTACTCAAATCTTCATTGATACTTAATTAACATAAACATAACATAACATCACGCCTATATTTTCTCAGAGGGTAAGGCAGAGGTGTACCTCTAGAACACCCACTTTTTCGCCAACTATGTTAAGGTCCTATGTAGTAGGGGGCGACCCAATTGCCACCAGCCGGGCACAAATCCAGACTCCGGGCTGCTACTGAGATATTCCTGATGGAAAAACCCATTAACACAATAAAATCTTTAAAAAAAAATTCGTCGCCCTATAAGATTAGTATTCCAATAAATATTATACAGGGTGGTAGGGACATCGCGAAAACTGTTACCATGGATTCGGTACATGATTCTGAACCCCCCTGCGTTGAAATTTTTCGTCGGTTATTAAAAAGAAAATCTGCTGTTCCATACATTTTGACTGCGTAGGTATTGCATTTTTGTATGGAACAGCAGACTTTTTTTAATGACTGACGTAAGATTTCAACGTAGAGGGGTTCATAATCATGTACTGAATGCATACTGTATAAATGTTCATTAATTCGTCATCATAGGGACCTATGATGACGAATTAATGAAACTTTATACAATACTCTTACAATTTTAACACAACTAATTATTTGCACTAAGTACACTTAGTACTTAAATGACTAACTATACAAATAATTACAAAAACAAAAAAACACTTAGGCGTCGAAGTATTCACCCGCATCGCTGTCATCCGGAAACGTGCAAAGAAGACTGGTCTTCCAAAATAAATTAAATTACTCAAAAGCCCTGTAAATGGTGAATGTTTGCATTCCTATTGCAATTCTTGACCATCAAAAGTTTGATCGTTTGAGTTGTGATTTGACCAGACAGACACATTCAAATATAATAATTACCTACTCTTGAGTATTTTACAAAAGTAATAACAGCCGCTCGGGTCGACCCATCAGGTTAAACTACGCTTGTCGGGGTTGGTCCATGGATGGGTGACCATCTTTACATACCGAGACTCCTCCATGCCTCGGGAAACACGTTAAGCCGTTGGTCCCGGCATTCGTGGATCTTTGACAGTCGTTACGGGTTGTCAGAAACCCGAAAGTCTGACAGCCAGTCTTACCAAGGGGTATCGTATTATCCAGTTACTGGGTTGTGGAGGTCACACAGGCAGTCGCTACATGTAAAATACTGGTATTCAGCTGCATCCGGTTAGACTGGAAGCCGACCCCAACATAGTTAAAGTAAAGTAAAGTATTTTATTCCTAGATGGTTTACAATTTTTTAACAAATTAAACTTAGGCTAGTTTTGAGTACAAATGAGTTAAGCATCTGTAGCCGAACTAGGCAAAAACTGTATTTCGGCTAGTTGGTCAAATGCTCGGCAGATTGATTGAGTACTTTTAAGTACACAAATACGACTAGGACCTATAGAACATACCTGTGCCAAGGCACAGTAAATCAACACCATGACATAGTGAAGCCATAAAACAAAAAACTCTCATTTAATAGCCCGTGGTCTGTGTCCATGGTCGTTTCCTACAGTTTTACGAGCAGGCAAACATGGCGCTATATGTCCACCGGCAAACATATAAGGTATCAAGCAGGTTTGATGGATGCAAGACCTTGGTACGTTGTATCCACCTAATGTGCTATGGGTAATTTAATGGGAAATAGCTAGATTTACTTTACCTAATTACACTGTTTTTTATCACAGACACAAGTTCTTAATTTTTTTGGAAACTTTATATTACCAAAAGAAATAAAAAGAATGAAAATACATTTATTTATAATTATGTTCATATTTATACATGAATTTATACCTAAGAACATATTATAACAATCCTACTATAATCTAAGTAATTTTATAAATGTGAAAGTTTGTATGTTTGGATGTTTGTTACTCGATCACGCAAAAACTGCTGAACTGATTGGAATGAAATTTGGCACACAGATGGTTTATAACCTGGATTAACACATAGGATACTTTTATCCCGGTAGTTCGTTCCCGAGGGATAATATTCTACATCCACGAGGGCGAAGCCACGGGCAAAGCTAATAAATTATATTAATTTCTATAATGGTTCAAAAAACGTTATTTTTTTAAAAGTAGATGAGGTTGGCGTTTCCTAATAATTTTAATAAAACTTTTTAATATAAGTACCCGCCTTTCCCATCCGATTTATAAGGTATAGGCTTCGATCAACAATAGCACTAGATTAAGGATTAGGAGCAAAGATACATCGCTATTGCATATAACTTGATTATAAACCTTAACACTCAAACATAAAGTTTATTATCGCTTGCAATATATTTACTCCTTCGACTGAAAAGTACCTAAACGCATTTATAAAATAAGAACAAAAATATTTATAAGAAATTATGTTTTACCTTTCGTAAAACATAATTTCTAAGCAATAAGGTTGAAAATCAACATAATTTGTGGTCTTATTTTTCCGGCTGGTTTTGATGCGCTCAGCGGAAATCTAGTACTAGGTATTGTTGATTGAAGGGTATAGGAGACCATGTAATTAGGTTCAGACTTTCATACACAATAATGTAAGACATTCCAGTTAGTATCAAACAAGATAACAATAATGTCCAAAGGCAACGGGTTCCCACTGCCCATCAAGAGCTTGTTTGCCCACCCTTAATAACATTTAAAAAAACTTGAATTGATTTCTTTCAAAAGCCTCTTTTTCGGCCTTTTTCCGACTTCAATATAAAATTGATTTATATCCGTAAGACGTTCTCGTATCAGAAGTTCCAGTTAAAAACCACCGTCACGCACTAGTTGGCTGGCATTTATTTTATGCTACATATATTTTTTATTCACTTGCTTCAAAAACGGTGAACGAAAACATCGTGAAGAGACCAGCATGCCTCAGAGATATTTCTCGACGACATGTGAAGCCAAGTCAGAGGCCCATGGGCGGCTTTAAAACTCTGACACCAGGTTAGTCACTAACCACACGAAAAGAAGAGATTTATGATGAACTGAGCCTATTTGTTGAGTTTGTGTGAATCTTGCCTTAAGCTGGGTCAAATTATTATTATTATACTCGTATTAATACGTGAAGCAAAAACTTTGTACCCCTTTTTACGAAAATTACGCGGATGGAGGACTATGAGATTTGGCACAGTTAAAGTTTATATGGAGAAAGAGTGCAGAAAGCTAATATTTTTATATAATATACATAAGAAATAAATTAAATTAATAAAAAAAAAATACACACAGTACCATGCGTTTGACACAAGATGGCTACCTTAGAATCATGACATGGCAGCATGGAATTAGTATGTACTATACAACTTAAAATAAAAAAAAAATAAAAAAATAAAAAAAAAATAAAAAAAAAAACTTAAAATTTAAATGAATTATGGTCGAATTTCGACCTCTGGGAGACCACTATTTATTTTTATTCTTTCTTTTACTGGGCAATACGAAAACTTCCTAAACAACATTAATTATAATAACACGTAGACACAGTACGTAAACAAATAAATAAATCTATTAAAAATAACTAATCTGTTGCTACCGTCATTAACCAACCCGTATTCATTAAGGGGGTTACATTAACCGTAATTACATAAAATATAACTATGTGCTTACTCATCTTGTCTAGTTAATTAAAGAATAAACACCATCAGGCTTACTTAGCTAATAACTATTGTTTGCTAATATGTTTGTTTGTGTCGCATTTACACTAGCAATGTCATCCGGATTACAATATATGGATATTTGTGATTATGTCTGTTTGTTGGCGTGGTTTTGAGTAGGTGCTGTGATGGGCCAGTGGTGACGGCCCCGACTTACGAGTAGCAGGAGCTTTACTTTGTGTAAATAATTTCATCACCACTGCTCTTAAAAAGGTGAAGGAAAACATCGTGAGGAAACCGGCATGTCCTAGTACCAAAAATTCGAAGATATGTGACATCTACCAACCCGCTCTTGTACCGCGTGGTAAATTAGAGCCCCCTCTCGAAGAGAGGAGGCCTGGGTCCCAACAGTGGGAACATTATAGGCTGATCCTGCTGTGGTGTTTACAGAATGGCCTGTGATGAACTTAATTTATTGTCAATAGTGAACTACCTACTAGAATATAGCTTAATAAGCCTATAATCTCAAACTCGATGCATTTATTTCAATTAAACCATTAACATGCACTTTTGAATTGTCAAGGAGTCGGTCAGTCAGAAATATGAAGCTAGTTGCTCATTCCAAAGCGTAGTAGGTAGGTGGAGAAGAACGGGCAAGAAACTCCACGGACATTAAATTAAATTGTTACAAAAATTCGTTACTTCATTAATGTTGAGTTTACAATTATATATGCAAAACTGTGAAATTTATCCTAGTTAAGATTTATCACTGGAATTTTCAAGCATCAGAAATACGTTGTGAAAAGAACTGCGTCATCATCACCATTTTACTGCACTCATCCCAAATTAATTGGGGTCGACGTAACATGATTTTTTCTTCCATAGTTCTCTCAATCGTCATTTGGGTAGTAACCCCCCTTTCTTTTTCATCTTTCACACAGTCTGTCCATCGTTTCATTGGTCTTCACCATACTCTAACAGCCCTACCCACATTCATACTCAAAACTTTCCTCACGACATTTTCCTCATTCGTCCGCATCACACGCCCATACCATGACAATCGATAGCCACACAACTTTTCAGTCACCGGTGGCACTATCCTTCCTCTTATGTCCTCAATTCTTTTTCTATCCATTCGCGTAACACCCAGACATACCTCGCAACATTCACATCTCAGCTGCATACCAAAACTACTGCAATATCTAAATAAGTTACTATAAAGTACTCGAGTGAAACGCTTTTGCTCAGTGCTTGTTCTCTATAATGAAATTGAGTAATGGTGACCGATACAGTCATACAGGGGGCCTACCATCACCTCCAAAGTAATATTATTTTAATATTACTTCAGTGTGGGAAAGAGATGAAGGTCTACAGGACGTATAGCTCCATCTCTTTCCCCCACTGAAGTACGATTAAAATACTGGTCGACGATCCGACGGCATTGCCAGTAATAAAAACATTAATTAATCTGCCTAGCCTTTTCCCAACTATGTTGGAGTCGGCTTCCAGTCTAGGTGCAAGAAAAATCTGACCTTTACTACCCAGTTACAGGTAAGACTGGTTCTCAGGGTTTTGGGCTTCTGACTGTCCGAAACGACTGTCAGAGATCTATGAACACATCCGGGACCAACAGTTTAACTTTGACTGGTTGTCAGACTTTTGATGACGACCCGGTGTGACTGTCAAAGACCCAAGAATGACAGCCGGGACCAACGGCTTAACGTGCTTTCCGAGGCACAGAGGAGTCTCAGTATGTAAAGACGGTCACCCATCTACGACCCGACCGAGGCAACCGTAGCATAACCTTTGATCGACCCGCATATCAAGAGCAATTCAGTTTATTTAAATTATAGGTAATCTTTATCTATTGTGCGATATCTATTCATATCTAAAGATATGTATCCTTAGGCTAATCGTAGATAATCATAATATATGCTCCACATTTGTATATCTTCAGTTTTTATCATTATGCATGTAGAGTGAGCAATGGTGACTCAGTGGTAAAGACCCTAGGTAGGCGCTTTATTTTCTTTAAATAAATGCATCACGACTGATCTCAAAACGGTGAAGGAAAACCTCGTGAGGAAACCGGCATGTCCTAGAACCAAATATTCGAAGACATGTGACATATACCAACCCGCACTAGGCTCGCGTGGTGGATTACAGCCCACTCGTAGTGTGCAAGGGCCCTTCAAAGATCGCTTTAATAAAAGAACAAAGACAAAATTCAGTCGTAACCTTCAAGGTTCGCAGACAGACTGATGATAGCACTAACACAATTAGAGTCTGCTAACCATGTTCTAAATGTAACCCCCAAGTTCATATTACGATATCCATGATTCCTTTCCCAGGCCTACTTTCTGTGTTATGTCACGAATTTTCAGCCTACTCAACTATTAATAAAACCGTTTTCATGTTCATAATATTCTGCTTTAAGAAACCCACTGCATATTATTCATTAAATATTTCACCCATATTTATTATTTCATTAAATTAATTGGTATTTGTGCTATATGTGCTCATTAGTTACGGGTCTACATTACCTACATAAAACGTATCGCTTTGTAGACTGTTATTATGTGCATATAATTATAATAATTTTATATAAAATAAGTCTGGATATATGTGCGCGGTTGATGGCAATAGGCTCGCCCCATATTACATGGGACTCAGTCATAACTGGCGAAATGTAGGTGTACTATAGGTACACGGTATGTTAATATATTTAAAACTGATTAACAATTACCATTAATTCTAATGAGAATTATTTTACACAAGAAGTTGTATATAGAATATTATTGCTACGTTCTTAGCAATTCGTAAGTATAAGTATTCGCATCGTGTGTAGCTTTAGCGTAGCGGCTCGACGCGGATTTTTATTTAGACTAGAAAACGAATGGTGACAATAATAAGAACCCGTTATGTAGTGGATTAATCTTTGGTTAATATTAATGATTGTTATATAGTAAGTAGATATGTGGCAAAAAACCTTATTTGAATCATCGAATAATCAGTAAGTGTCCAAGTTTACATTTAGTGATTCGTAGCAATCTTTTTATTGTAAGATTAGGCCCATATTATATGCACGGCAAAGTCAACAAAAGAAAGCACCTTTAATTTAATCTAGAATCTCATAAAAGCCACAACAAAGGACAGTGATGTACGCGTACTCAAAATATCAGCAAACAATTCACGAGAATTACTTATCTCTGAAAAACATTTTCTAAGAAAACGGATATCAGCGCACCGTGTGTGAATACTTGTAGAGCCTTGTACGAATGTACGGCGTGTCCCAACTTCGTCACAAGCACACATTCCTGCCGAACACTTATGATAATTCCATGGTTTTATCGTTTGGAGCTGCGGTATTATTAGCGGCGGGTCGCGCACGGCGGCGGCGCACGGAGCTAGCGGTGCGGGGCGAGGGGCACGCGGCGAGGGGGGGCGCACGGGGTGCTGTGCGGGGGGGAACCGGGCCCCGCGGGGAGCGGGACGCGCGGGTCACTGGGCGGGCCCGCCAGGCCCCGCCCCGCCGCGCGCCAATCCGTGGCGCAGTGGAGGGGAGCGCGGGCCCCCGGCCTCTATTTACTCTTTCAATCAGTGCGAGTGTTTGCCCCTGGCCGGCGTGCACGCGCGGGTGATGCGCTAGCCATGATCTCGCAGAAGCTGTCGTACGGCGACGTGCCGACGTCCGCGTCGCTGTCCTCGCTGTCGCCGGGCCTCGCGCCCCCGTACGTCAACGGTATGGGCTGCATGCCGGCGCAGCCCTACCCGAACCTATACTCCAACAACATGGTGGCCGGGAGCTCGTGCATGGGCTCCCCGGGCGTGGGCTACAGCCCGCCCAGCACCATGGCATCGTGCATGGGCGGCGGCGGCGCCGTGCCGTACGGCTCGCTACCTCGCGAGCAGGAGGCCGCCTCGCCCACGTCGGCGTTACAGCGCGCGCGCAACGACAAGACCTACCGCCGCTCCTACACGCACGCCAAGCCGCCCTACTCCTACATCTCGCTCATCACGATGGCCATCCAGAACAACCCGTCGCGAATGCTAACGCTCTCCGAGATCTACCAGTTCATCATGGACCTGTTCCCGTTCTACCGACAGAACCAGCAGCGCTGGCAGAACTCTATCCGACACTCGCTGTCCTTTAACGACTGTTTCGTCAAAGTGCCGCGGACACCCGACAAGCCGGGCAAGGGATCATTCTGGACACTGCACCCTGATAGTGGGAACATGTTTGAGAACGGATGCTTCCTGCGGCGGCAGAAGCGATTCAAAGACGAGAAAAAAGAGTCTATACGACAAGCGCAGAAGGCGCACCCTGGACACGGCCACCACGGTGGGTCACACGAGAAGCGTGGCGAGCACACGCACGAGAAGGGCCCAGGAGGCGCGCCGCCGGGCAGCGAGGACAAGGAGATGCGTGATGAGCTCTTGGCGCAGCTGCACGCGGCGCCCGAGCTGTGCCTGCCCGAGCACACGCCCCTCGCGCTCGAGCATTATGCGCAGCTGAAGCAGGAGCCCACGGGCTACGCGCCGGCTCAGCACCCCTTCAGCATCACGCGGCTGCTGCCGGGCGCCGACACCAAAGCCGACCTGAAGATGTACGACGTGAACTATGGCTACGGGCACTCGCCGGCCGACAACTACTACCAGTCGCCGCTGTACCACCACCATCACGCGCACGCGCAGCCGCCCTTGTGACAGTACCCGCTGGCGTAGGCGGCCCGGCGCGCCTGGTGCGTGCCGCCTCCCGCGCCAACCCCTACTCTGGCTAATCTCAATCCCTGATATTGATGGACTCCAAGTGAGCGTTTCGTGTTCTGGTGATATTACCGCGCCTGCTGTTCCCCCCGACCTGACCTGACGGTTGTATATTGTGTAAATATTTGCGATTATTTTAAACAAGTCCATTTTGTGTGCGTTTTATTAGTAGGTATAGATGTTTAGTGCACTGTGGACGATGTGGAATGTGTCGGGGCGGGCGGCGGCTGCGAGAAGTTAGGCCTAAAACTGTTTTGTGGAACTTCTGAGAAAGTGTCCTTTATAGTCATTACGATCGGTTTCCCCTTGTATACCAACTCTTAGTTGATCGGTTTTGTGTGAAACTGATGAAGAGCTAAGTGGAAGCTTTGCCCGCCTAAGTTAGCGTACTCTAAGTAGATAAAACCGTGAACATATCGCGATCAATACATTATCGCTTTGTTTATCTATTGTTGTTTAGATAAGTTGTTTGTGTCGCGCGTTGATGTCTTTTACTTAACTATATATTGATTGATTCAATTCAAACAATATTCAATCAAAAACCGATAATTTCATTCAATTTGAGACAAAAATTACAATTTCGTTTTTTTTATTCTCTCATCTCTATTCTTCACTTCGAGAAGAGGACGCCCAGTGAAAAATATTACAAATTCAGTATCGGAAGTCGCTTCGTTAATACAAAATAATTTCAAATCAAAACCTCGGAAAACAAACTGTGACATATTTAATGTTACAAAAAATATTACAAAAACTATTTCGAATCAGTGAAAAAAGGTTAAAACAACAAACAATCAACAGAAAAACAACATAAACAATAATTAAGAGTTGGTATACGACGGAACCAGAAGTGACGTCATATCGTGGACGGTTCAACTGTGCAATGTCTGTGTAACAAATTGTGTATAAAATTAAAAAATACAATATATATTAAAAGATAAATTAGCTAGGCGAAAATGGAATCTGAGTTCTGTCATCAACCAGCGATAGAAGTGTAGATAAGTTTTGTATATATACTCGTAAGTTAATTGTATGACTCTAAATAACGGTGTTCGGTGTAACATAGGTACCTATCTCAGCTTCTGCACATTCCATTCGAATATATATTTATATGCAAGCGTTAATTTAGCATCTATGTCATCGGATATAATTGGCAAGCGCGTGAGGTGAGTTTGAAACTTTTTTTTTTACTAATAACTTTAAAATATATTCATGATTTCAATAGTATTTTTTTTTTAAACGCGATAGAAATTGAACATGGTATTTGGGTGTCGCGGTTACAGGGTTAAGTAGGATTCTCTGATTTCTTTTCTAACATTTTTGTTTTAAATTGTTGCTAATAATCATCTTTATTCCATGTAATATGATATTATGGTAACAAGTATTAAAACAGCAGTATTAAGTTCTAAACAGAATACTGAATATTTTGTTCAGTTGTATTTGTAGTATCGATTTCTGTTAACCATATATTATTTGATAAATGCAAGAAGCAATTGCTATTTATTCATATCAGCATCATATTAATAAAAATTGTAATAAAAAAAAATATCCAAAAAAAATGTCATGTTAAATTTGACCCAGAAATTAATCCTCCTTTTTTAACACTTTACGTGACAAGGATTTTGACAAAAGTGAAATAACTCGAATTGATCGAAGGCTGCCGAAATTGACATAATGATGTTTGCCTTGAGACGTACCGAATTAGATGAAACACCTTGAAAACAACCTTTACTGACGTATAGAGGTCTTGCGCAGTATGTGAGGTATATTGGTACCTACTATGTAAACAGCTGTAATATTTATTCAATGGCTAGAATATTGACTATATTTGTTCATTTAAAAATGCGCACCAAATTACAGAAGATGGAATTAAAAAATTGTGACACGATGTGTTGTTAAAATTCTATTTGTCAGTTTTAGAATGACGTCGGATTTCTATTTTTAAAGAATATGGCGTGATGTATCACGATATTATTTTAAATGTCAATTGAATAATAATATCGTCTTAATACTAAAAAGAAAGAATTGGATGATTTTGTATTTTGTAATAATAAACAAAAATATGTATAAATTCTTGGTTTATAAATATTCTAACATGAATTAAATAATATTTTTCATTTCACCAAACAATAACTGATATAAAGGAATGTCACAGAAGTTTTATATAAAATATATTTTTATTTATGATCTTGATCTATTTTTGTATAAAAGATATTTTTAATTTTTCGAATTATATTACTTTAACATTTTATGCATTGCTCAACTTAAGTTTTTATTATTAGTTAGGTTCATGAATAGTTTGAAAATGTACACATTTATTTTTTGAACCTCACACGCTTACCAAGAGCTTGGAGATTTAAGCACTAATTTGATAGTTGTGCTAAATTCATTCTTGTAGCTATAAATAAATATGTATGTCATACTACTCGAATCTAGATAGGATACTTATATATCATCTGTTAGTTTCAGAATTAATAAAATTAAGTATTTACAAATCTCATTTGTTTTTCTTTTTTTCACTAACAATAATCCAAGGTATTTTTGTGGCTGATTGAACTGATTTCTATGCAGTCTAAACTTCAATATGTCGGCTTTAAGAACACATTTTTATCAGTTGTCAAAATTGAAATGAATAATCCATATGTATTACACATGTGTTACATTTTTGTTAACCAATATGGCTACGTTATAAAACCTTTTTCATAATTATAAAAAATCTTTGCAGCGCTACGTGTGAAGTCACAATTATTATTTACATTGACGCACAAAATTATTCAATTTACTATCATTTCAAGTCTCTCATTCAGTTTATGCTTAATAAAACACATGACCTACATAATTATACTTCAAAATGTCCAAAAACAATGGATTTCCCACCGAACTGCATTTCACATAAAATCTATATCGTCGATATAATTATTAAAAAAAAAAAAAAAACTCTTTCTTTGCAAACAAAGGTACAACGCAATAAAACTGTTAAAAAACGAGTACTTATCGTACAACTTTTACTGCCGGACATTTTCACTTTTGTCGGCTTGCGCAAGAGTCCCTCCGGCCGTCAACGGGTTATCTCTTAAGAACGACAAAGAGCAACAATAAAGCTATAAAAGTACACAAAAGGGCTAACACGTGGACTCGGGTGTTAATTTGTTTAAGAAATCGGCAAAAATGCATTGAGAAAAAAACGTTTTGTTGAACGAAATTGTCAATGAAACAAAGTATTGAATACTTTGTGTTAACTTTGCACTTGAGATTGTGCAATGCAACTTGTATTCTATACATATTTAAAAACAAAGTCGCTTTTCGCGTTTGTCTGTATCTCCACGTTGTTCTTCTAAAATACGCAACGGATTTTGATGAAGTTTTCAATACAATTTAGAGAATGTGAATGTGAATGTGTTGTTGTGAGAATGTGTGAATATGTTGTGTGAATGTGAATCTATAAAACGTTAATATTAAACTTATAGATAATTAAGAAATCTCGATGTTTTGTCAAGTTGTAAAAACCTTGCGATACAGGGGCGGGTCACTAGTATATTATAATTTCACGTAATATTTAATATGTAAAGTTTGTATAACCACTTTTAAGTTTTTATATTTAAATTATTTTGTGCTATTCAGTAACAATTTTGATGATTAGCAAAATAATGGCGAGTGGAAATTGCTTTTAGCATTACTATGACATTACTTACAATTACGTCATGTTGCAGTTACCTACTAATACTATAAATGTTTTTCTTAAATTATTTAAGAAAAATATTTATTTAAAATAAATAGCACCTATTTAAAACTGTTCTACAGTTTTAAGGTTGATTTGGTTGTCATAGTGGCTTTAGCTTCAGTAGGGTGAAATAGGCTCATTTAGTGTTTAATTGTTACAAGAAACCCAACGACCGAACAAAGATGTTGATTATTAACCTCAAACAAACTGTGCGCGTGGCATTCATTGTCTTTGTCTATAGTTTAATCAAGTATCAGTATTTTGATGTCTAAAAACATCAACATTGAGATTATGTGAAAATGAGTTTAGGTATTTAACTCATTTTCGCATTGAAAGAAAAAAAAGTGTTTCCAATTGCCACTTCGTATTTCATTCATCTCACCACATAAAAATAAAAACAATCACAAACTAAATTAGTGAATCCATTAATTCCATTCATATTTCCAAACTATTTAGCGCCCCGGACTCGAAGGCGGGACGCTGCGGGTGGTATACTGCCGTCATAAAGCTAACCACAGTACTGCTGACCCACAGAGTGAACAAAGCGTGAGGGACAGGTATCCACTGTGGCACGATACGATTGTTGGGCCTTTTTGATACCTTGTTTTTAAAGGGCCTACCTTTTTATACAATAGTGGGACGTTTTTTTTTGCCTTAGATTGGATATTGCGATCAGTCTGTTTTCTACTCATATTACTTTAATCATAATTTTGCCTGTTTTTTTCAGGAAAAGTTCTAAAAATAAAGGCCTGAAATTATGATGATGTTTAAAAGACACGGATTTAATTAAATAAATAAATACTACTCTGAGTTTGACTTTGACTTGCAATAGTTGCTCATTAAAGTCAATATTTTTTTAAAAGAACCTGTGGAATAATATAGACCTAGTGCAATCCTTTCAAATGGATTGACTATGTAACAGAATCACGGCGCAACCGACGGGCGGAATAAAGACCGTGGGTCATTCGTAATTGGCCTAAGAACTTGAGTTTTATCCAACTAAAATACAAATGACATGGCTTCTCATACACATTTGTACCACCGTGTTAAAATCAACAGTCAATTATCTTTTTATTAATATCAAACATGGATAAAAATACCCAAAAAAGAACATCCAGAATGGACACGCGTCCCTCAATGTGTGGGCGATACATGTTTATTTATCCATCTTCTGATTTTGTCTGTCATTCCATTCATCTTGTTACGGGTAAGCTACTGCGCTACCCACCTCCCAACGCTTTACAAGTCAACATCTTTACAAGTCATCACTTAAAACCAACTTAATTTTAACCTCCACCAAGTTTTTCTAATTATAAAACACAGCTTTATATCAAACACGATAAGTTATATATCTCATTGGGAGTTGCTTTATTTCGGGTGTATTAGTATCTTGGTCAATTTGTTAAGTTTTATAGTGAATCACTTGAGTTTTTAAAGGTTTTTTTGCGTGTGGCCACGTTTTAGTTTTGTTGTAACATTTATTTGGATACGTGTGATATTATGTCAGTGGTCTTAGTGATAATAAACAGTTTCATTGTTCGGCTAACGGTGTGTGTTTTGTATTGTGAGGTGAATCGAGGAGTTAGATGGTTTTGGGCTCCATGATTCACGATTGAGTAATATTATTGGTATTTTATAGTCGAGTTTTTATGATCTTACTCTATGTTTCTCTTATTAAACCACTGTTCTTTTATAATTTATTTCGAGTCGATTTGTGCTTTATTTACACGGCATTTTCTGGTTAGTTCTATTTCATCTATTGAAGTGAAAGTTTTGTGCTTTTTAAACAAAATACTATATATTATTGAATTTTTCGTCGTCATCATCACAGAGAGTTGAATTTGTTCTCAAATAGATTTGGAAAAGAAGTACTCCTAATTAGCCTTAGCCTCTGACATAGCTAAAAGAGCTTGAACTAGGAGACTATTTTCTTCTTCTCTCTTAAACGCACGAAGAATTCGCTCAAGCCTTAGCAATTTTTTTTGCCAATATGGTAGAGAGGCTGACTGGCCAGAGGGCTTTTTTTTCAGGATGGGAAATCATCAAATGACTTCTCCCGCTCTGGGCAGAGTGAGAGGGTGTGTCAGACTTTTACTGACTAAAACCCACCCGTGTTCCTTCCGTTGCCTGTGTGCCGGGGCCGCGATTTCCCGTTCGGACAAACCCGCAGCCCCAGCAGGCATTGGTCTTTCGACCCCGTCGGTGGCCAGAGGGCTTAGATAAGTGACAATCGCATTTAAAGCTTTTCGTATAACTACAACGATTATCAACGGGATTGACATAAACTTTTCGGTAGCTAATGTCTGTCACATACATTTTTGACATTTCCAGCATCGTTATCGCTGGTAGAACGTCACTTTATCTAGGCTCTCAGCTCCTCAGGGTTACCATAGCTAATCTAAAGAAATAAAAAAATCATTGCATTATCTGATGATTAATATCAATCAACATTGGACATAGGCCGGTCCCAGGTTCCGCCACAACACTCTATCCTCCACCTTCCGCATCTAATCTGTCTGTTCCAGCCATCTTTTCCTTTTTTTTTGGTCGTCGGTCCATCTGGCAGTGGGGCATCCCACACTACGCTTGCCGATATACGATCTCTACTCCAGGAGTCTGCTCCGACGGCCATGATTCTTTCGACAAAAATGCCGGCCCACTGCCACTTCACCTTGCTTCGTTATGTAGGTGATGACTATAATTAACATAGTCAACTCAAAATGAATATTATATTATTTTATTTGTAAAGGTTGAATGAAAGTGTTAATTTTAAACATATTTCCGCTAGCCTCTTCTGGGAATTATGAACAAGTGTTTAGCAAGTCATCGTCTTTTCGCTTGTACTTAGTTATAGAATTCTTAGAACCTAAGTTAGTGCTAAGAGCTAGCTCACCGCATAGCATTGTGTAGATCTTCGGGTTCGGAATTTCTGCTGGAAATAGTGCTAAGTGTTTTAATATTCTATTTTACTAGGTTTGTAAAAGACTTGTTAAAAACATGTCGTGTTTATAACATTTTGTATCATACTTATATTGACGTTGTTTCAGAAATGTTCATACGAGTATTGTTAACTATTTTGTTCACTTTTCTGATATTAACTTTTTTTTTCAACTGCGTTTATGTCCAAGCAGTAAACGAAACCAATAGGCAACATGAAGAATGCATGTTTTATAGATAAACCAATAGGCAACATGAAGAATACATGTTTTATAGATAAACCAATAGGCAACATGAAGAATACATGTTTTATAGATAAACCAATAGGCAACATGAAGAATACATGTTTTATAGATAACTTTGTATAAACGTGCGGTGCCCGCATGTGTCATATCATATTTATGACATAAAATATTTGTAATAATTTTTACTTGTTATTCATAGCTTGTATTTTCCCTTATTCATTTAAAAAAAATTGTTTGATTTTTTCTGGGTCTTTTCTTTTCTGAAACAGCTTTTAGAAATAAATGATTCATTTCAATGTTTTTCTATATATGTATTAGTAATGGCTTCTGCAACAATTATGTTAATGTATCCAATACCTACTTACTAGTAATAATACCTACAACATGATGAGAAAAAAAGCTTTTTGAAATTTTTTTTTATATTTTTCAATTATTACATAGAATACTGCAAGCGTTAGCGTAGGTCTACGTTTATGGGCACTTTTCCACGGAATATTTCCACATTTTACATAACCTCTATTCCAAGGAGGTTTTATCTTGGTATCACGAGAGGTGACGTCATCGCATTAATTTGTCTCTGATAATGATAAAAAGCTCGTTTGTCGGTTAACGTCTTCACGGAGATAACTCGCTTTAGATACCCGATAGGTACCTGTTTTATATGTACATACGGCTACATATCAAGTATATTATTTCCAATATAAGCAGACCTCTCATTGTACGGAAATCCTATACAATGCGAGATCAACTTATACTGGATATGATAGCTTGATATGAACCTAGCCGTGTGATAGGTACACTTGTTTTGTGTATAATTTATTTAGTTTTTGTTTGGCTGTTGGATAAATGGATATAACTATTTTTTTAGCATAGAGTTCAATCCAAATTAATAATATTAATATATATTTTTTTAAATAATATAATACTGTCATATTTACTCAAATTAATGTTCAAAAAAGAACAATATAAATTAATTAACTGTTGGATCGGATCATTTTTGGAAAATCTAATTCGTGTTTCTGAGAGTAGTATCTAAGTCGTGTAATTTAGATTCAGAAAAAATTGTATATAACCGGGTAGTTTCAATTGAAAAGCTTACCAAAATCTACCCCACAGTTTCCGATATCCAGGCAAACGTACCACCAAAAGACATACTTACACGATCATTCTCATCTTAATAACAGCGATAGTGATTCTAATATCATCATGATTTTAAAGTTGTTTGCTAAGATACGATCGAATCTCTCACAAGTGCCAAGAATTACGTCATTTGTCTTAGACACTTTGACGTATGCGTGAAATTTCGTAATAGTGCCACCTGTGGTTTTAAGTGAATCCACACACGAGCCACTTGCGGACACTACTAGTGGTCAGCGACACCGACAACTATCTTTCATATAAATTTACCGAGTGTCTGGCACCGTCGCTAAATGTATAAAAGTGTCTGGGATTTTTTTGTTTATCCTCTAAAAACGTATTGATTTTATATGATTTTTTGATCCTCTAATAATGTTTGGATCTTCTAATACTAATCCCCTTTTAGAATAAGCAACCCTCTTTTAACTATCTGGCCTTTTTTCAAAGTTGGTCGTAGTAACTAAGTTAGGGCCCATCACAAAATAGACGATCTAGCACCTATATTAGCGTATCCTTTTGGTAGTTTTAGGTAATCAAAATGTATTTATTCGATTCGATTCAATAAATGCCGAAGTGGCTGTCACTGATCAATAGTTGCGGTCGGGAGTGGTCCGTGTGTAGGCAGCCTAAATGATCTTGGATTGTCAGATTGTCGTCGGCTTGATGGTTCTATTAAATTTCTTAATCGTTTTTAAAACAGAATGATCAATAAAATATGGTCACATAACAGTTTTAGTACATTGAAACGTCTGTGTGTCTGTCTAACTGTCAATGCACTAATAACATAACAAATTTGGTGATTTCTGTAAAAAAAAAAAATGTTAAAGTTTTGTTCGGCTAGGTAATCAAATGATTAGGATCAAAATAACTTGAAAAACAAATGACTAAATTTCTTTTAGTAAACAGCCCGCAGATCAAACATTATCCATTTATCTTTTCGACAGTGGAATTTGCAAAGCTTTTTATAACCTAGGATAGAACTAACTAGGTACTTTTAAGGATTAGTACTATGAATTATTCAACACACTTAAATAAAAGGTAAGTACTTATTTATGTCACTGGGTAAATTAATGAACGATTTGGGAAATGATTCAAAATCAAAATCAAAAGTCATTTATTCAAACTAGACTGCGAATACACTTTCAAACGTCAAAATTACATAAGACTGTCCCCCAAAAATATCCGCCATTCACCACTTCGGCTTTAGCTGAGAAGAAGAATTGGCGCAACAAACTCCCCAGCAGCACAACTGTCTGTAAATAAAATGTTGAAATAAACAATACTGATTGCACAGTATTATAATGTAGCACATTATAAGATAAGATGAACCTACTGCTTCGTGGGAGCATGAGGTCCTAGGTTCGATTCTCAGGTTGGGCAAAAGTGTTATTGGGTTTTTCTGTAAGGGATTTCTCGGTAGCAGTCTGGATTCGTGCCCGGTTGATGGCAATAGGCTCGCCCCGTATTACATGGGACTTAAACATAACTGGAGAAATGTGGATACACCTCTGCTTAATCCTTCGGAGCAACAAGGCATGATGTTATGTTCTGTTATGAACCTTCTTTTAGATTGGTAAAAGGTTTTAACAGGAGATTGCTAAGTCTTTAAAAAATACCTATGCAAAATTAAAAAAAAAAATGCAATCAGTTCCCAGAAAAACATATTTTCAAAAACTTTAGATTAACAGGTGTCGGATAAGTATATCCGGTGAGATAAATATTAATCCTAACTATAGCTATCTGCTGGAAGTATACCTAATATCTGAATTGGGGTCTTCCGGTGCGTTGATTTTTATCAATAAGCATTAAATTATCTTAATACCTACTATCAATCGATACAATCAAACAGTCAATAAAAGTAAGAAGTAGCTAAAATTTGTATTCTGAAAAATTACAGTAGCCAGCAGTTTTTTTTAAATAATAGATAAAAGATCGATATAGATAGATAATAGATCGTGACCTTGTTGGGATTTACTACACTACAGATATGTACAATATACCTACATACATTCTAGATATAGGTCAACCAGTCTTACCAAGGGGTATCATATCACCTAGTAACTGGGTTGTGGAGGTCAGAAAGGCAGTCCGTCCATGTAAAATACTTTTATTCAGCTGCTATCGGTTACTAAGACTCCCACCCGACCCTTGTTGAGCCTGTAGTATAAAATTCCCCTATTAATAATAATATATCCTTGGTCCAGCCTGTCCCATCTTCCTGTCCTCCCCCCAGCCGAGGTTCGTACCCCACAGGGGGTGCCCTTAGCGAGCGATCGCCTAGTATTAATTTAGAATATTTTTGCCCCTGGCTCGAGGCTTTGAGTGTAGAAGCTTAAGGCAGCCACAGGAAAGTCCGGTTAAGCAGCTACGACCTTAGTGGTCACCTGCGAGATACCATAGCTAAAAAAAATAAAAATAGTTACTAAGACTGGAGGCCGGCTAACAAATGATGAAATATAGGTAGGTAATTGCGGCACTGCATGCACACAAATCTACTAAAAACAGACCTGACTACCAAAGCCTACTATCAAAACGTATCTTACATGTCCCTCTTCCTAATGCAAACAGCCTTCTGGCCCGACGGTGTCCCTCTTACTCACACTACACTCATATTTACAACAAAATAAGCAAGCGCTGTAATACTGAAGGTCTTAACACCCACTCGTATAAAAGAATGATAAAAAGTTGGCTTCTCTCCCTGTCGTACAACGACACGGAGGATATAGTGAGTTAACACTAAAATATACAAGCAAGTCATTCACACAAAACTCACACCTGCAACTCACCACCACACCCACACTCACACACACACACTAACACACACGCTTACACACACTCTCGCACACACACACTATAATATTATTTTATTTTGTTAAATTTATTTTTATTTTGGTAATTCGCTACCCTTATTTAATAAAATATTCTCTATTTTGTAACAATGGACCCATAAATTATTCTTATTCTTATTACTTACCTGGGATAACGCATAGTTTTCCTTCTTTTTCTCTTTAGGAGTTTTAAAAACCATATTAATATTGTAGCGAGCTCCAGTAAAACTAAAACACAATAAATTGATTACAGCCATATTTCCTGGCACACGTATGTTTGTACTATACATACCGACATAGGTACCTACAGGTGGACACATTAGAAGCAATAATGCAGTTGAACAAACATATCCACCAGTTCCTTAGTAGACGTTAGAATATCTTTTGTAAGTTGCTATATGCGTACGACCAGCTGGTTGTTTCCTTACTGGTAGTCATAAGTATAAACGTGGATAAAAGAAACAATGATAAAGTATAATTTTGGTGGGGACTTTTGTTGAATGACTGACGTCATGTCTTTTTATTTGCGTCATGTAGCCAGAAAACTGCACCACGTAGTTACCATTTAAAGAAGTTCATAACTAACCACCGTAAGGACTATTCTTGCTTGCAGCGCTCGAGGGCTATAGCATCGGGCCGGTAACAGATATGTTCATAGTGTTCACGGGATTTTGTTTTTAAACTGGTTAGATATGAGAAATGGCATATGAAGATAGTACTAACACAGTATAAATACGGACAGTACAGAAATTACGTAGTAAACGTTCGAAACGGCACACTCACACAGACGCGCTCATTGACGAGACCCTAAGCGATTGTCGCGGTGCTGTCAATTGCGGGTGACGTGTCGAGACGAATGGTCGCCGCCATCTTTTTAAAAATGGAGCGTAGGTAATTATATCTTCAAATAGGCCTAGTTTCCATACTGTCCATATTTATATTGTAGTATCAATCTCCGGATCCTAGACTAATGGTAAGTATCGTATACTGACTGAGAAAGCCATGTTTTACTGGGTGAACAGAGGTTTTCCCTGAACGTAATATGCAGGATACAGAGGCCTTAGGATGTACACACGACGTAAACGTAACGTACATTCGAACGATTTTTTTTATCGAAAATACAAATATCCTATAGCATTTTGGTAAAAAAATTACCCAGCAAATGACAAGCAAGAGAGCAGTGGCAAGCCTAGCGCGCACTGCCCTGTGTTTTTTTACCGCATGATCAGTGAAGTATGGAATGTATGTAAGTATGCATTGCGATGAAAAAAACGCATGCAGTTTAATCACAGCGGGCCTCCCGCTGCAAATTTGCGGTGCGTCATCGCACGTATCTTTGTATCCAATATAATTATGAAGTAACACGCACTACAGTGAAAAAACGCTCCGAAAAACCAACCAAGCAGTAATAGCCAAATTAGTTTTTTGGATACGCCCGTAAATGTTTAAATCTTACGAAAAAGAACACCATGTTAGGCATTAAGGCCATCAAAGGATAGCTTTTTGGGTGCAAGACCCTTCGGGGACTCTTTGATATATGCAACAATAAATATATGCAGATAATCATCGTGCATTTTTTTCACCGCCAGTGCGCGAAATCGCGACTGCGTTTACCATACCGTACGGCAGAAATATCGCATCGCATTCCTCCGCACTGCAGTGCGCACTAGCCTTATGTATCACTAATAGATATGAATAAAGTCTTCAAACTACGTACGGAACGAGTATTTTTAATTCTAAGATCGATCCAATTTACGTTTAAGCACGCATTCGGTTCACAAGAGAGCCTATACAACATGAGTGCCAACACATCTACGAGTGTCTATTTGTCTATAAAAAAAAACTTGCCGTCAAAATGAAGATATTTTTAGATTACTCTTTCAGGAGCTTTGTTTAGATTAGTTAAAATAAAACGGTGCTAACGGTCAATTACTAGAACAGTAAATATCTCAGTATCTCTATACAAAAAGTTAATCACCTAGCCTATACATGAATCGAGTCCGAGTCTTGAAAAGATGAACTTGTAATATTTTTTTTTTTCACTTTCCGTCCAACATTTTGAGCGTGTATTGCACTGTGTATAAAACAGCAGTTTTTTTTATAAACCTCCAAAAATGTCTACACTGTGGAGTTCAAAAATATGTGCTGAATACATGGTAACAGTTTGCGCGGCGATGTCCCTTACACCGTGTACTCTAGGCC
This sequence comes from Agrochola lota, assembly GCA_947364205.1. Classification (NCBI taxonomy): domain Eukaryota; kingdom Metazoa; phylum Arthropoda; class Insecta; order Lepidoptera; family Noctuidae; genus Agrochola; species Agrochola lota. The sequence goes on along the minus strand of OX376235.1, from coordinate 7,275,978 downwards.
TACGAATCCAATATAAACTGGAATATTTTAAGAGAACCCCACCATAAGCGAAATCCAGCCGGTCGGTCCGGTCCGCAGTCGAACCGGGCGCGGCACGCCTTCGTAAAATTGAAAACTATTTGTTGAACAAACACCATCCATCACAGGACGCCACTTGGTCGCATTGCCGTAACCTACCCGGACTAGGGCTAAGAAAGTGGTTAGTGGACGTTTCACTGCACTGTACTGTTCTACTAGTAATTTTGGTAATGGATTTGTGTAATTTCGGGTAGTGTGTTGTCGTGTATGGAGAATCGAAAGTGTTTGTTTTATTGAAAGAGAGATTATCGCATTAGGTTACATAATATTTTAAGTTTGAGAAAATTCAGCCAACTGTTGTTTGCCCTATGTATGGCATTACAACTTAAAGCAAACGACAGCCTGGTTTTTTTTTAATAGGATGTGCCAAGAATTATACACCTAAATGAAACATACCGCGTAGGCATAAATTATTTGTAGTGCCAAAATATGCAATATTAAATAAATAGCTGCGGAAATAGTTTAGATTTAGATAACCATCTAAATCTAAACTATTTCGGAAAAATCCTTTTACCTTAACTCTTTGCCACCTTTCTGTCCACAAATCCAAATAATGTAACACAAATGAACTTTTCCCTATATCAACCCATGGCAAGTTCCAATCACGGCGAGACGTGGCGACCCATGATTTATGGCTTCGACCAGATATCTAGTCGAACGTCCCACGTCCACAAGATGAATTGCTTTGCAAAAACTTTGTCTCTATTAGGGTCGTTCAATCCTTTTCTTTCTGATAGTTACACGGGGTAAAAGATTGGTTCCTTTTGGTAACTTTTTTTTATATTTTTCTTCAGACTTTTCGCCAGTTCCTTTCTATAAAGATAATAGCGAACCAAATTGATATTGTTTTTTTTTTTAAATGTATTTCTGTCTTTTTTTTTTTTTTCTAAGTTAGAGCTTAACCAACAAACTTATTTCGAAAAAGTTTCGTATAATAGTCACTAGAAGTTCAAAGGTACCTATGTAATTAAAATGAATAAAAAGTTACAAGTTGGTACTTACAGCAAAATAAGCGAGATTCAGTTACTTATTTTCATGGTAATAATGTAGTATTTCGTAGTCAAAACTGAATATTGATAACAAGGTATGTAGCATTACTTTTGAGTCATAGTTACACCCACATTGCTTTGTTCAGGGCCGTGTCTATGGGATAGGCCTATTGGAAACTTTGATTACCACGTATTTTAATTACAGTATTATCACTATGTAAGTAGAGAAACTTTAATGGATTCATAGAACTCTATTTAAAATCTTTTGAAATTGGTGGTTTCAGTTGGTCATCAGCTGCAAACTGTAACGTTCTGGCTTCGATTTTCAAGATTCTCTTCCGCAACAGACTTCAATTATTTTATTCACTTAAGTATAGGCTGTGCTGAAATCACTCTAAATAGGGCATCATATTGAATAACGTACTATGGCAGACACTCCTGACCACTTTTCGACCTTATTGCCGGTGTCCGCTATAGTACACAAAGGTTTTTTTTTTGTATGAGCCAGCTCCTGTCCTCGATCTCACCTTATGGAAAGCGATGCATGAGGTCATTGATGTAACGAGCGTGCCCAAAAGATGCCTATTCACTCTTGATTTGAGTTATAAGTGGAATCCCAACAGAGACGCTGGCGGAGAGTTCCACACTTGCTTGCTTGGCTGTGCGCATAATAAATGTGTAGGAGAAGCGCTGAGAACGACTAGTCGGCATATCGACCAAGTGTCGATGGTACCCTGCAGTACGTCTGAAAGTTCGTTGTTGAAAGGGAAGATGGTGGGATCAGATCGTCGAGCTCTTGCGCACACTCTGGAAACTCTATACTAGATTCATCTTTTTGAGTATCTAGCTCCATCTTTGACAAGATGCTTTCAAATAAACTAACTTTTGGTTGTGCAGGTATCGTAAATGACTTTGTTATATACATTCAGGAATTAGGTACCATGAGTCATATATCTGATCTCTTTAAGCTTTGCAAGTCATAAATCCCATATTTATCTAAATTCTACTTAACACTTTATGAATCCGATTAATGTAATTGTACTCGGTACAGTAACACTTTAAGCTTGATCGCAAACGGCGCGGGAGCAATGACCTGGCGGCCATTTTGTGATATCTCTAATTATTGCATCATGGCGGCGAAGACTAACCGTTTAATGGATGCCTGCTAATAGAAGTCGCCTCATTAATACCTACGTGTATGAGACGTTAAATATTTGTAAACGTACGATGCACTCTGATTGATTTACGGATTTCGTTTTGTTAGTGTTTTATCTGACGTGGTGCCCCGAAGATTTACGGGATCGCTTGTTTCTTGAGTAGGTACGAGGCTCCGGGCTCAAAACCTAGAATTTACAAAAGTGATATTCTCAAATTTGGTTAGGTTGGGTACTTTCTGAATTTATCTTGAACATTATTAAGTTTTGACGAAGGGAATTGTGAGCCGTAGATCCGTGGGGAAACTTGGAAATGCCAACTTGTGAACCGGGTTAAGATTACAACCATCCGTTCCATCATTAAAATAACTGATGTCACTCGGAAAGCTGCCACGCTTAAATGGAATTGGGCTGAACACATCTGCCGCATGTCAGACGATCATTGGGCGAAACTTACGACCCAGTGGAGCTCATAGAATATTTCTATGATCCCACTGAATTGCAAACGACATCGCGGCCACCAACCAATCTTTATTAAAGGAGTCCCGCTCATCCTCATAGCTCGGAGATGGCGGGATGAGCGGGACTCCTTTAATAAAGATTGGTTCTTGGTAGTTCTAGTAAGAGAGAGGTGAAAAGAGACTAGGGAGGCCTTTGCCCAGCAGTGGGACAATAACGGCAAATAAAATAAAAAATTACCAACATGCAGTGTGCAAGCTTGGTAATCATTTATCTTAGACCAACAAACATAGTAATGGCTGTCTGCTTGGATTATTCATCGCTGCAGACATTTGGAGTTCCATATTCAGCTGTGGACATCTCTGGATTGATAATATTATGATGATATACTCAAAAGCTCTAATGGTAAGTATATGGTAAGTATGGGAATCACAATGAGTAGGTCTCACACCAAAAAAAAAAACCAAGGCAGAGCGCTGTCAACAGTGAAGTGAATCCGGTTTCGTAAACATGTGTGCAGTTTGTGTGGTGTAGTTTGATTGTAGTGTAATTGTAAAAGGTTGTAAATGTGTGCGTGTGAGCGTGTATGCACAGAGCGGAGGAGTAGTTTTGGCATGCTTCACTGTATTATTCGCAACAGTCTGTCTTAGTTTTTTATTTGGTCTGAGGGGTATCATTTTCTTCCCAACTGAAACTTTTTTAACTGACTGTCCAGGCCATAACATTCTTTAACCTACGGTCCTGATAGGTGTTGAAGGCTAGATATACTTATTGCGAGTTAAAGTTGTCTGCAGTTTGTTAGCTTAAGGAGATTAGATTAGCAAACGTTTCAAGGGTGATCGTTTCACACATTGAAAACTTTTATGTACTTCACTGGTAGGTGTATGTATTGTATGCTATGGTATTTTATGTCTAAGCATAGACAACGAATCGCAGGAAGCCGTTGGATGCGTGAAGCACAGAACTGGTCGAAGTGGTGATGCTTGGGGGATGCCTATGTCCAGCAGTGGACGTCTTTCGGCTGAAACGATGATTATGTTGATGATGGACAACGAACATGAGTTGGTTGAACCAATGCATACCTACCTACCTACGTTTTTCGAAAATAGGACCTGGAAATTTTACCACAAAAAACCGGCCAAGTGCGTGTCGGACCACGCACAATGAAGGGTTCCGTAGTTGGGATTAATTTACCCCAAGAACAAACTTAACATTGTAGTTAAAAAACATTTTCTCCCATACGGAATGTGTGGGAGATCATGTTTTTCAAACTGCAAATTTAAGTTGGTCGATTATTACTCGTTAACCTGTAAAGCCTACTTAGCTCTGATAGTTTTCCTTTTAACTTCGTTATATATACTACTGCTGTGATGTTTTTCACAAATCCAAGTACAACCATTTAGCGGGCAGTGGGGGTAATTAGTCTAACAAAAATTTGCACTTTAAAGCTAAATTTTTCGCAAACGGATTCCTGAATTGAAAAATGATTTTCACACACCTACAATATTTTTGAACGACCTTTCCAGCGACACCCTACACCATGGGACAGACGAGAAAAAAAATAAACATCCCGACTTTACGTGTAGATACCCTAAAAAAAAAAAAAAAAACTTGATTTTATTTTACCACTTTGTCGGCGTGATTAATCAATATACCCATGCCAAATTACAGCTTTCTAGTACTAACCGTCTCTGAGCTAAGCCGCAGACAGGCAGACAGACAGACAGACGGACATGGCGAAACTATAAGGGTTCCTTGTTTACTACGGAACCCTAAAAAGAATAAGTGGAGAAATCCATTCGTTTTAACATCTCAAGATTGTCCAAGAATAATCGTTATCAAAAGTCATCAATTTGGCTTCAAACATCTCAATGTTGTTACACCACTATTTGTTGTACCGATTAGTATCGATCATACACTTACAAAATTTCGCGAATCATCACAACAAAGTCTCGATTGACGGTTAGACAACATTTAAACCGATAACGATCGCAAACAGACTGGCTGATAAAGATTGTTAGTATAGCGTACGAATTCGTATTTCGAACATTCATTGAGAAAGAGGTTCGCGCCTTTTTCTGCAAAATGGCGGCAAAGTTCGTTATTATAATGATGAGTCGCTCTTACACTGTTGGTCCACCGCACCGTGAACGGAACTACAACAAGAAACGAGATTACTTGGCCATAGTAAATGTACTGTCGCTACTTTGGCGTCGTCGTCTCGTACTCGTTGAAGTCCCGTTGACGTTGCGGTGGACAAACGGCTTTAGGCTATTTTAATATCTTATAAGTTTAGAATTATCTTATGGTGTAAGCCTACAATTTAATTTCAACTCTATTACTGGCTTTTGTAGACATGATAATTATCCAGATTTGTTACAGTTGTAATAGCCATCATGTCATTTCGTTTAAAATTGGTTTTTATTTTTATTAATTTATTTATATTTTATATAGATTATTTTCTATTTTGTGATTACTGTAGGCTTAGTGTCCTGTAGATTTGTTGACCATTTTCTAGTTTGTTAAGTACCTGGTACTTGTTGAAAGACCTACACTGTCCTCCCATACCTATTAACACTGTTATTTGAAAATATTGTAAAAGCCATTTTTTTTTAAAGTTTAGTTTCTTGCCGGCTCTTCTCCATAGGAAACGACAAATTGGAACCGTGCACCTAGCTTCCGACGTTTCATAAGTGCCCATGTAGGTTTATGTGAAATAATATATTTTGAATAAAAAAAATAAAAAAGAATATTTGACTACTCTCTTCGATCTTAATTAAATACTTAAGTAAGTAAAAACTAACTTTGTAATACTAACCCAATGCAAATGGGCTGGTGTTGTCGGCCAACTGGCCTATGCAACTGCATAGGCTACCTTACAAAGTGAACTAGATGACAGAGGACTCCGTCAGTAAAACTTGAACTGAGCCTAACAATCAATGTACCTACAGATAAGATCTATGCAAGCGTTAATTGAAATAATGAAGTACCTACTAGATATTCAATTGTTCAGTTGCTAAATCTAATTCTAACATTGAAATATTATTTGACCCCTCAAATCTAGTTTTTAGGTTCCATAAGCAATGATGCATTCAAGTCACGATATACGAGTATATAACAATCCAATAGGAAATAAGGACAATCGAGTCACACAATAAAGTTAAGGCGTCCTGAATGCCCCAAACGTCATTGAAAATTCAAAATAAGAATGTGCAGTCTCCGCGAGAGGTGCGTTCAGTTTTTATCACGTACGTTATTTGCCGATCGTCGCGGTATCGGGTCAGTATCGATTCGCGTCGTAGCCCCTTATCGAATAGTCGATATATTTGTTTACTCAGGCCCATCAATGAGAGAGGTTCGAGTGTATCTTGCGTATTTGAGCAATAACTTGTTTGATAACGCTTTACAGTGCTTGCACTGTGATTAGTCTCGGCCCTCTAGATTGTGTTCATGATTTTTTTGTTCTATCTATTAGAGGTTGATTGCGGGTGATTTGTAATGTTTGTTCTCTGTTATCGGCGATGATTTAACTATAAAAATGTTTAACACGTTCGCCTATCATGTTTGTAGTCTCATCTCTGATGTCTGAATTCATATTTCAGGTGGTCAACTCATACAAGTTAATAGGTATTAGTGGCATATTTACAAAAGATTCGGTGCGCATTATGAGCAACATTTTATCACCAATTAATATCGCAGCTTCTATTGCCACAAAATTGCTACATTTATTCGATAACCAAATTATCCTAAACGGAAAACATAGGGAACAATAAAAGGCCTAAATCTCCACACATTATCCATCCTAATCGGACCGCAACAAGAAGTGGGGGCCGTCCCCCTTTCCCACAGACGGCTCGGCCACTCAAGACCGCATTTTGGTAATAAAATACCTCCATGTAATATAAAAGCCGATCGCATTATCCAAAGGAGCCATTATTAAAAAGTATCGAGTTTCGGAACGCACCGCGGCTGCGCGGCGGCCAATCACAATCTCCCGCCAACCCGTCAGCCAATCAGAACGTGAGCTGTGTTCTTTTTTATTGTGGATCCAGTTAATGGATTGTTCTTCATTTTGATTTATGTATTGTTTCTTTTTTTTGGCGTTGTGTTGTTTTTAACTGCTGCCGTTACGGTTTTGTGTTTGTTAAATAATGACTAAGCTTATAACGATGTGAAAAATAAATGTTGTTAAGTCTTTCGTTGTTTAAGTAAACTATAGGTAAGTGAGTCTCATTTGTAAACTTTTTTCATCGTGGTTTGTGAAACAACAATAGAAACAAATTGCATTGTGAACTTAAAAACAGAACTTTTTTTTATGTTACCTACTCAGTTTTCAATAATAAATATTCCTGGAAAAATTTAATGGCTAAGGCTGAAAAATTGTTTTGAAGATTTAGAGAAAAAGTGAACTAAAGTGCAGCACACACGAAGTAAGTAAGGACCTACATATTTATTTATTTACAAAGCGTGGTATGTAAATAACTTGGCTGATCTTTGCTTAATGGCATCCTGGATATTGCAAACGAGCAACCAATGAAATGATGCCTAGCACAGGTGCACAGGTGTGCTAGCCATCACCTAAGTATCAACTTGGTCCTCTTGCACCAAAAATCACTCAATGCGTTTAGCACTAAACCACAGAATTGTACAAAGGGCACACTTTGCATTTTAGGTATGAAGCTACAAACGCGGGCGGCGCGGGCTGAACTTGTCGAGCCAGTTTAGTGAACGTAACGTAGTCAGAATCAGCGATAAAAAGAGCAACTTCTAGGAGATTTTATCTGTAGTCTGTAGGTACGAGTAATTAGCGCTGTGCGACCTGAATTGCACTTTATTATATCGTAGCAATAGTCGCTTCTTATTTAAATGATTTTGCGGAGTGAACCATCTGTATATAATTAATCTGTGGCTTAACGTATTTAAAACAGCGTTCTGTTTCTGTTAATCGTTTGAAGTTGAGAGAGACAGAATGCTGTTTTAAATATGTTTAGCGCTAAACGCATTCAGTGGATCGTGGTGCAAGCGGGCCTTAGTCGTTCTGTTTGGTAATGACAACAAAATGCTTATCACCTTTATGAAGCCATTTTTAAGCTTAGAACTAGGCATCTACGAGCTAGTGATATTTTTCTGTCTAAGTTTTAGTAAGTAGGTATGAAACAGATCTATTCCAGCAAGCTACGAGAGAGATTATGAGCCAGTGACAAAGTTAGTAAGACATAAGTTGAAATACATAGTAACATCTATGTTGTTATTTTCAGTTTACGTTTATATTTTAACCCAGTTTGGGCTCGTCATACTGTGCCGAATGCTGAGTTCCGACATTGATGTAAAGATTCTGGAAGAGTGTGGTTAAATCAGTGTAGATACAGAGAGTGAGATCACAAAATTGTTTGAGTTATTTCCACGAACTTAGGCAAGTAAAACTGCTGTAGTTGGAATTTGTTCTGGGTTACTATATGACGGATTTTCTATGCGGACCAATATAAAGGGAAGTTCGTAGAGTGTGGTTTTTTAACGCCTCCTATTGGGTTGAAACTTGGGATCCTTATATAACTTCGGCGACATCGCAAAAATATGTTACCATGAAGCTGGTCTGATGATGGAGCCCGAAGGTAGCCATAGGAACTTCTCAACTAAATAACATAGCGTCGTTGTGTTTGAACTCGTTGGTTTAGTACTTTTTAGTTTATAAAAAGTTTGTTTTTAAAAATAGAATTACTTTTATTTTATTACTAGCTCCTGCCCGCGATAAAATGGCCATGGTCTACGCCTCTATTCATAATTTAGTCCAAGGAAGTACTAACTGCAAGCATTTTTTTTTTGCCACCAAGTAGAATATCTGTCTTCTGTTTAAAAATTATAGGCACAAAAGGCTTCAACTTTGTTAGTAAGATCCGTCGGCTTACTACCAACCAACTAATATACCCACTGCATACTTACTTTGAGCATTAACAAAATACCTTCCCATTCTACCAATTTCTCGTTCACCTAGTCACATCCAGTCCCCAAACATCCGTTCTAAACCCGTTGCTGGGTAGGCATGCGCAATCGGCACAGTCAATACTACGCGTGTTGCTGGCTGGTCTCCCTCGGTGACGACGGGTTGCCACGCGTCCCTAGCCAGTAGTCTATGGCACGTTTGTACTTTGATTTTGGAACGGGAATAAAGCGTAATCGGAATTTGGGTGGCAGGTAGAATGTAGATTAGAATCGGCGTTGAATGAATCTATATTCATTGGAGCATAAACAGTAGCAAAATCTTAACAACATATTAATTTCTTGTTGCCTACCTAATCATATTTACTTTGTTTATAAATAATAGGTCGGACCTATGAAATCAGCGTTTTGTATGGAGAATTTTAACGCAGTTTTCATACTAATATTTTCTTAATTTATATAACAACCATGTACACGAATGTTTTAAAACTTTTATGAACTAATTTTCAAAAACTAAGTTAACGAATATGCCACTTAGATTAAGCGACAAAAATAAGTTTTGGCTAAATTAAAACAAATAGTGGTCATTTCTGCTAACAAAATGAGGAGTCATTTTTAAGGTATTTTTTATGTTTATAAAACTATAAGTAATAAGGTTTTTTTACTATTGGTAGTTGTCTATGATGGTCATTATTCGATATAATACCAAGCAATTGATGAATATTTTAAATCATAGAAATGACGAGGTTCTCTATTTGTGAGAAAAAAAGCCAATTTCATAGGTGGGGACCCAATATGTTTAGATAGAGTGTCGCGCTGCAAAAGACCTAAAAAAACAGGCCATCTTTGTTATGCTGGTGTGCGTGACAGCTACGTCTAACACTCGGCCTACGTCATTGTGCTGTCATTGTCCTTATCTAGTGTGCGTGCATTTAGCGGCTAACAGTTGGACGCAATTTTTTTCGACGAGTTCACTGTTTCGACTGTCTATCTAGACATATTTATATCTTTGCATATTTCTAATAAAAGAAATATCTAATAATCACTGAATTCCTAGTAACCACGCACAATGGTCCACCTGAAGGACTAAGTACGGAAACCAAATCCACATAACATAACATATTCCTAGTTACCTACCTAATCATAATACATACCATCACGCCTGTTTTTCCCCGAAGGGTTAGGCAGAGGTGTGTACCTACAGTACACCCTTGATGGAAAAACCCAATAACACTTTGCCCGACCTGGGTATCGACCCCGGGACCTCATACTCAGTAGTAGTCTTGCGACCATTTGACCACGACGTAGACCTACCTAATCATATTTCCATTTAAAAGAAAGATCTAATAGGTAATAGCTGAAATCATACATAGGATTCCTGAAAGATTCTTACAAGTCTCAATGTTATACCTACAAAACTATGTTGTTCAGGATCATCGCTATGTTGATGGTATAAAACTGAACTCAAAGATAATTCTGGTCTTTGTTTGTCAAGTTAATATAAAGCTTGTAATAAAAGGATTTATTACAAGCTTTATATTAACTTGGTTCATTCGTATGTGTTTTCGGTTACTCCCTTAGTCGTCCATTTGTCAAACACTTCCTGGCATCCTATTGAAACTTGGCATGCTTATGTAATTTCGGTGGCAAGGCAAAATAATGTTACTATGGAGCTGGTCTGATGATGGAGCCCGAAGGTAGCCATAGGAACTTCTCAACTAAATAATATAGCGTCATTGTGTTTGAACTCGTTGGTTTAATACTTTTTAGATAATTAAAAGCTTGTTTAAAAAAGGGGTTTTACTTTTATTTAATTACTAGCTTCTGCCTGCGTCTTCATCTGCGTTTACCGAGATAAAAATAAACCTATATCCTAACCCAGGTTATGGTGTACCCATGTGCCAACTTTCATCCAAATTCGTTCAGCCATTTTAGCGTGAAAGCGTAACAAACAAACTCACTTTCGCATTTATAGTATTAGTTAGGATTTGGTTACCATATCTAAGTGTATATGATCAGATAGATATACTTACACCTATTTACGCGTTACTCATACATCTAGACTGAGTAGGTCATCAACTGGCATCTTGCATACACATAATTAATAGCAGAACTACAACTAAATATTATCTATAGTCTTCATTTATTTTCGTTGCTTATTTATTTAGTATTTATGTATCTATTATTTAGGATATTTATTTATCTGTGTATCTATTATTTAGGATATGTATTTATCTGTATATCTATTCTAGTATATTGTATATACTTATTATTTGTACCAACGACAGCCCCATTTTATGTCCAGGCATATCACTGTCCATTCCAAGATTGCCTGGTAGAGATTGCGGAAAGTGCCGGCCGCCCATTGAATGTTTAGTAATTCTTTTTGCTATGTATTTTTGTGGTGTACAATAAAGTATATATAAATAAACAAATAAATGTGCTGAGACATAAATTCCCAACGAAGGCGTAGTTTCGATGCACACAACAAAATCTTTCGTGTTTTGTCTATAATTGACAGTTCCACCGTTGGCATTGATGCTGCAAGACGATTCAGAAACAAATGACCTTCATTTACATTTACTACGCCAATGTTGCAATATACTAACTCACGAGCGCATGTATTTAGGGTCTTCGAATCATCATCAACCTACCGCAGTCCACTGCTGGACATAGGCCTCTCCTATCGCCAGCCATTCAACTCAATTCTCGGCAACTCTCATCCAGCTGTTACCAGCCTCCCTGCCAAGATCGTCGTTCCACCTAGCATGATGGCGCTAATACCTGACCTTGTAAAGGTACCCGATCGCAGGCGGCAACTGCAGGCGATAAGTCACCGCGACACGACTGGTTTTTATGAATTTCTATGAAATACCTTCAGTAACTAGCGACATGTCGTTGGCAGCTACGGGCGAGCGACAGTAATTCATAGAAACCAGTGGTGTCGCAGCGACACGTCGCCTGCAGTCGCCGCCTGCGGTCGGGTACCTTTACAAGGTCAGGTATTAGCACCATCATGCTAGGTGGAACGACGTTCTTGGCAGGGAGGCTGGTAACAGCTGGATGAGAGTTGCCAAGAATTGAGTTGAATGGCTGGCGATTGGAGAGGCCTATGTCCAGCAGTGGACTGCTGTAGGTTGATGATGATTCGAAGACCCCATGCACTCGTGAGTTAGTATATTGCAACATTGGCGTAGTAAATGTTCCACAAAACTTACTAATCAAGGCTTAAAGAATTTGTCTATAGATTTAGAAAAACATAGTATTTTTTTTACCTGTGTGTTGTTCTTATTTATTTCTAACTAGGCGGCCCGGCAGATTGTCCTGTCCAAATTTAAATAATTCATACAAAATTCCCATTGAAAATGCTGTTTCAGTGTTCCCGAATTTTCCACTTTTTTTTCCGTATAACCCTGTTTTGGAAAATTACGAACATTAAAAAAAAAACGAAAAATAGCCGAATCGTTCTCAGGTGATGCACTTACCAACGAACAGCATTTCATATTTATTTAAATAGATATATATATTTAGTACAGCTAATGAGCCGTTAATGCCAAATTAGGTTGATCCTATCACTCCGTCTTCTCACGGAACTGCAAACATTCTAACATTATCGTCTTCTAGGCACATATTAATAAACTCAGTCCAGGCACCTTTTAGTTCAATATTTTCCTGACAGCAAAACTTTCCACAGATCCCAACACTACACAACACTAAATCCCTACGCGTATTACCGTCACGTAGAAGGCCGTATATTTATTTTTATCACGCCAAAACGTGACGCTGTCGCCATCTGCCGACGGAACGCAATACTGTGCTGTTTATTTGCTCAGCGGATATATCCGATGGCTGGTATATACGCTTTCACCGCTCTATTGTTTCATCATTAGGGTATATTGTGCGGATAAGTTGGTTTTCTGCGGATATTGTAGTGGTGTCTTTGTATTAAAAGGAGAAGTGTAAAAATAACTCTATACGTGTACAAAACTAATATGAGTAAAACTGAAGAAAAAAGATGTACCTACCTCTACCTAAAGATTTGAGATGGTACAAGAAAAGAGGTGAATTAGAACACCCTTCAACTATTTAGTTATATTTTTTATGTCTTAATGCTCGTGAGTTCGGTCATTATCGAATTCGTGATCCTCAGCCCTTTGGTATTGAGCACATATTCTGCACCCAGATTGCATGTGACTCGCATCCAAAATAGCTTTCATTTCATCAAACATGGTGCTGGTAGTTGATTGTTATCAACATATTTATACAAGAGAAGTTCAGCACAAAATAATTTGAAAGGCAATGAATCTGCTTGAAACCAATGGCTAATTTGTCCTTCTGAAAACGCTTTCAAATACCAATCTGCCCAGCCCTTTCCCAACTATGTTGGGGTCGGCTTCCATTCTAACAGGATGCAGCTGGATACCAGTAATTTACATGGAACGACTGCCTATCTGACTTCCACAACCCAGCAACTGGGTAATACGATACCCCTTGGTAAGACTGGTTGTCAGACTTTCGGGCTTCTGACGACCCGTAACGACTGTCAAAGATCCACGAATGACAGCCAGGACCAACGGCTTAACGTGCTTTTCGAGGCACGGAGGAGTCTCGGTATGTAAAGATGGTCACCCACCCACGGACCAACCCCGTAGCTTAACCTGATGGATCGATCCGTGCGGCTGATAACAGCCGCCATTCTTCATCCTTAGCCACAAGAGATACGCTCCTCAAACGCTTTCAAATAATTTGTTTTTAGTTAGATTAATCGGGATAACGTTTCAAAGTTTGAAATGTATGGTACGAGTATATATAACTTAGCACTATAATTACCTAGAGATAGGTACGGGTGTTAAGTTGAGGTTACATGGAGAAACTTTCATAGAGTTGGATAAGTTAACAGAGTCAACGAACAGACAGCTGTGCTGCTGTGGAGTTTGTTGCACCACTTCTACTTCCCATCTAAAGCACTAGGAAACTGTGAAGGGCGGGCGCTTGGGGGACTGTCTTATGTAATTTTGACGTTTGAAAAGTGCTGTTTCTCAGCCTAGTTTGTCTAAATGACTTTTGATTTGATTTTATTGGTACTTATCAGGTAAAATACCAACATATGATTGAGTATGGGTATCGATGTGTTTATCTATACCTAAAATATTATAAAGAGATATTTTTTTAATACTTTGTATGTAAGGGTTAATCTTCAAAACTACTGATCCGATGGCGAAAATTATTCTATTCTAGTATTGCCGAGTGTTATAGAATATATTTTATTCTAAAACAAAAAGTTGCGGGCAGAAGCTAGTTGCATATAAAAAGCATTTTGTTCTGCAACTACATCATTTAATACTGCCAGACTACTTTCAATTTGTGTTTAGTAGTAGCCTCAAATTCGGCATCAAATTGTGTTAACTTATGCAGAAATCATGTTGAAAAGGCTGAACACACGCAATGTTTGACCTACGAAATACGTTAGCAAACAGTAAATGAAGCCTACTTTTATTGTAATCAATTGATTAGTTGATAACCTTCTTACTAAATTGATAGTCAATGCAATGTGCATGCATATGAATAAATGCTTTTCACTCTTCAGTTTCATCTAAAAGCTGTAAACAGTATAATATAAGTTTTTCGGGCAACTATTCGTGCGTCAATATTGGTGCTGTCACCTGTCAATGTCATGTGTCAAAAATGTATGTCAAATGCAAACGTCATTGTGTTCCCTATCTCTTTCCGCCGTCGACCATCTTGCGCGTTATGTGTTAGTACTACACATAACGAAAAAAAAAGCTCCCATTCAATCTTTTTCTATCTGCGATATCTGCCTATTATTTACCCATAATCCATCAGGAACAGTTTAGTAGATGGCGTGTACATCAATTACTAGACTACACCAATATTATATCATAAAAAATATTTTAAAAAAAAATTTGGTTGGGAAATTATCAAATAACTACACGCCCTCCCGCTCCGCCCAGAGCGGGAGCTCTGGGCGGAGCGGGAGGGCGTGTTAGACTTTTACTGACTAAAACCCACCCGTGTTCCTTCCGTTGCCTGTGTGCCGGGGCCGCGATATCCCTATCGGACAAACTCGCAACCCTGGCAGAAGCCGGCATGCCTGAGAGATATTTCTCGACGGCATGAAGCCAAGTCAGTCAAGTCAGGTGAGTCACTAACCACTCAAAAAGAAGAAGATTAATACAACAAGATATTTTTTCCCAATTTTTCGTGATCCCTCTGCTAATTCCGGCGTCATGTGAGCCCTCCTCGCTCGTAGCTGTCGCAAAGCCAACAGGGTTTGTTGGCTCATTATTGTTTAAGACCGTCCGAGCTTAACTCGCTTTTAATATTAGCTATTTTTCGCCAAGTATCGTGTTTTTCCACTTTAAATTCGTTTTAGTCTTTATTTTTGCACTTTAAATTCGTTTTCATTTTTATATTTTCGAATTTTCTGCTGCCTTTTTTTGTAAAATAGTTACTGGAGGGAGAACTTTCTATATTTAAGTACAGAAAGTAAATGGTTATTATTAGGTACATGGTTTTTTCCAAGCAGATACATCTTAGGCTTCAGTGAATTCTGAAATAGTTAGATAGATCGTTTATTTGGTACACATAAAAGACATACAAAAGCATGATTAAATAACAACTATTTTCTTAATGTCCCTCGGCAGACTTCGTGTTTCGTCGGTCGTCGGATTTCTAGCAGTTGCCCTTTGCACTTGGTGCTTGTACGTATTGACTCCTATCGCTGCACCCGCGTTGCCGTCAACCATAATTACCAAGTCCAAAGGGCGACTGACAAAAATCCGACGACAGACGAAACACGAAGTTTGCCGAGAGACATTAAGAAAATAGTTGTACGATACTTGAATATCAGTTTATTTATTTTTTGAAACAAGATATTTTTATGACTCTATTGGCTATGACACATTTTAAAATAATGAAACATACAAAGTGCGGTGTGTGCAAATAAACGCAGCCTTCCCATGGAGGTAGGCAGAATCTAAAGCTACAATAAATATTCCTTATTTATTCTTACTTAGAGTCCTACCAAACTTAGATCTTCATGAAACCTTTTCTAGATCTTTTTAGGGTTTCTTAATCTTTTTTTGCTTCATCTCTTGGTTTTTCAAAGGAATGCATTATATACTTATTTTTTTCAGTTTTCGGTATTTATAAAAGTTTTCATTATGTTATTCTTTGTCATAAGTCAATTAATGAAAAATCTCACAAGAAACACTTTTTTACAAAAACACCGTCCACTTTATTAGCCCAGTGTACAGACGAGCGACAAATTTGTCGCAATAATGAGATCAAACAATGATTAAGCACCTACCAGACGGACGGACGAGGCGCTGCGACACGACGCGACGCCCGGCACTTTTCATAAGTTCAATTGGGTGGAAGGAATCGCTGGAGACTAATCACAACGGTACTTGGACTGGACAATGGGAGAGTGAAATAAGTTCGATAAATTCCTAAAAGATATTGAAGAAAATTTTATTGAATTTCTTCAGAGATAGTTTTGAAAGTTCAATAGCCTTGTAACGATGAACATAACGTACTACATTATGTTATACTAGAATCCATCCCCGACTGCACTCGCATGGTCGATAGAAAGTAGCTTTTCTCCTTCCCCTGGGATCAAACCGTACCAAATTTAATCAAAATCGGTTCAGCCGTTTACCTGTGAAAGCGTAAAAAACAAACATACAAAAAATCAAATCTTTTCTCTTTATAATATTAGTTTAGGCTAGCTTTTACCCGGAGCTTCGCCCGCTTGCTAGTCGGATATGATCGTACGATCTCGATCTCGCCTAGTACGTATCGGGTACGTACTAGGCGAGATAAAAAAGTATCCTACATCTTAACCCAGATCACGGCCTAAGTTCTAAGTGTACGAAATGTTATCGTAATCCGTTCAGCCTTTAAGGCACGAAAGGTAACAGACAGAGTTACTTTCGCATACATAATATGGAAATGGATTTTCGAGCTATTTGGGAATAATCCTTGGTCCTGCTGACCATATCTATTGGTTTGTCAGCACGTTTGCTAAGGAGGCTGACTGCGCATAGTGCGGTAGGTACTTTAGTGTAGTAGTTAACTCGTAAAACTCTAAATAATAAGAATAAGATATATAGGTAAGTAATTTAGGTAACTAGTAAAAGTCTAATTAATAAGAATAAGACATGTAAGTAATTTAGGTAACTAGTAAAAGTCTAATTAATAAAATGGGAAGATACAGTCTCTGAGCCGTATAGGTTGGAGTGCGGGGTGAGACAGGGTGGTCTGACGTCTCCCAGGCTCTTCAACCTCTACGTGGATGACCTCATAGTCGCACTCAGCAGCATGCGTGTCGGATGCAGTATTGACGGGGTTAGAATTAACAACATCAGCTATGCAGATGACATGGTGCTGCTGGGTCCGTCAGCGGGAGCAATCGGGGAGATGCTTAAAACGTGTGAGACCTACGCTGCCGCACATGGATTGAAATATAATGTAAAAAAATGTGAATACATGGTCAATGAGGTCAGCGGCAAACGCCGCGGAGAAGGACCCGAGTTGCTTTTGAACGGGTCACCAATTAATAGGGTGTCAACTTTTAAATACCTAGGGCATTGTCTTGCCACTGACCTCAAGGACGATGTAGACATTGAGAGGGAGCGCAGGGCTCTAGCGGTCCGGAGCAATATGTTGTCCCGTAGATTTGCGCGGTGTACAGACCAAGTAAAGATAACACTTTTTAAGGCTTATTGCCAAAGTTTGTACACGGGCAATCTATGGGTCAATTGTACTAAGAGATCGTTGGATGTCCTGCGCGTCCAATATAATAATGCTTTCAGGATGTTGTTGAGGCTGCCTCGTTACTGTAGCGCGTCGGAAATGTTTGCGCAAGCCCGCACCGACGGTTTCCATGCAATTATACGCAAAAAAACTGCATCGCTACTGAGGAGAGTGAGGGGCAGTCGAAACAGCATTCTGAAAACTGTAGCCGAGAGCTTCGGCTCTCCGATTGTACAGCAGTTTGTGCGGAGGTTGATTTTTACTAACACTAGGCAATAAGTTATTTTTTGTATGTTACTAACACTATATGGATATTTGTGTCCGAAATAAAGTTATTCTATTCTATTCTATTCTAATAAGTATAAGAGATGTATATAATTTAGGTAACTAATAAAAGTCTAAATAATGAATCATGAAAAAGGCTAAGACCCGCTTACACTACATGCATTTCGCGCTAAACATATTTAAAACTACTGCTGAGGTCCTGGGTTCGATTCCCAGGTTCGGAAAAGTGTTATTGGGTTTTTCTATATGGAATTTCTCGGTAGCAGCCCGGAGTCTGGATTTGTGCCCGGTTGATGGCAATAAACTCGCCCCCTATTACATGGGACTTAAACATTACTGGCGAAATGTGGGTGTAATATACGTACACCTCTGCCCAACCTTCAAGGAAACAAGGCGTTATGTTTTGTTATATTTAAAACTTAATTCTGTCTCAGACATCTTTAAACCATTGACAGAAGCAGAAAAAAGTAAATATTCTACCTAAAAATGGGATTATCTTCGAGAAAGTGTCGTTTTTTTTTAGACGAAATACAAGTACTAGGCACTAGCCTAAGGGCTAAGTAAATATTTAAAACTAATAATTAATCACAAATGTTTGATAGCAAATATTACGTACGAACTATACCTATTTTTAAGTAAATGATAATAAGGTTAAATTATATTACTAAGAAGTAAAATATTGTTATTCTTATTTGAAGACATAATATTATCTATACCCTATACAATACATACAAATAAATAAAATTGAAGTGTCTGTTTATAATGTCAAAATAACTGCTTTTTACTAGATGCAAATGAAAGTATATACTGTACTGATAACAATAACAAAAAACTGTCTGTCTGTTTGTTCCGGCTAATCTCCGAAACGGCGGGACCGATTTTGACAGGACTTTCACTGTCAGATAGCTGATATTATAAGGCTAGCTGATATTTTTCTGAAATAAAAGTGTCCTTAGTTAATACTAAGGACACTTTTATTTCAGAAAAATAATTAAGGTTTACGCGGGCGAAACCACGGGCAGCAACTAGTTCTACATGGTGTCTACCATGTACCATTTAATTAACAGCTTAATGTTAATCTTAGGTTTTTCATCAGAGGGGCAATTCCCGTATAAATAAGAACGTTGGCATCCTAATATCAGTCTCTATCTGACAAAAACACCTCTAATTTACCTACATTTTGACATTGGTTGTCGTTGAGATAAGCCGGCCACTAGATTTTTAATGATTTGTTACGGGAATTGGCCTTCAGATTCTTTATTTATGTTCGAGCCAACGTAAGATATCAATAGTCATCATCACTACCTCTTCCAAAATTCTTCTTCAATTACTTGGGTCATATTTCAGCAATTCACGAACTCCTGAAACAAGTCAGTAATATTTTTCTTATAAAACCTTTGTAGCAATCTTGATAATATTCTCCTTTTTAAGTTCCTGCTTCACTCTCATCGAAAGCTCTTCGGCTAACAATTAAGGTTGAATTTAAAAAATCTCCTTTATTTAAGAGAGCTCGAAGATCGGTAATTTGTTCAAATTTTTTCTTTAAATTTCTCCGCGATGTCCGTTTAATGGAGTACCTTCAGCTTTGTTTATTCTAACTTCGAAATCAATTGGATTGTTAAAAGTTACATGATTAGATTAAGCCTTAATTTTTTGTTCTTAATTACTTTCCACAGAATCCTCGTCGTTATTTTCTTCACGATTTTTTCCGGGAATAAGAATTATTCTAGGTAACTGTGAGAGGAGTAATGGCCCAGTGGTAACTACCCCGAATTACAAGTTGTAGGTCAGTCGACCCCAGCGCTTTACTTTGTGTGAAATAATTTCATCACCACTGCTCTCAAAACGGTGAAGGAAAACATCGTGAGGAAACCAGCATGTCCTAGTACCAAAAATTCGAAGACATGTGACATCTGCCAACCTGCACTGGGCCCGCGTGGTAGTGTACAGCCCAAACCCTCTACAAGAGACGAAGCAGGAAGCCCAGCAGTGAGAACATTATTAACTGACTATATAAAAACTGCAATCTTATAGATTTGTTTCTAGCTTGTTCTAAATATGAAGGTAACTTCAACAGTGTTTGTCTTCAATTTTAGAAGAGATAAGAACGAGGTAGCGTATGCTTTGAATAAGAAAAACATGATGAAAACCAATTTCCCGCAGACAGAAAGGGATACAAATTAAAAATTCTTGATGCGTTTCGTATATATTTCGTTAGCAGATTTCCTGGCAATCGTGGTTTATCGTCAACTGCATTGTCAGGTGATATAGAGATAATAAGGCATTTTTTTTTCAGATTACTACTTTAGAAGAAAGGCAAAAGGACCATTTGCTAATGAACTGCAAGATTTAAGAAAATTAACTTATGGAACGCATCCAATTCATTCAAGTTTTTTATTATTTAACACGAGCCCCTTATAGCGACATTTATAAGGAAACCGAGGCAATATCTCGGTGCATTAGAGGTTGCGAGTCCTGTTATCAGTCCTCATTAGATAAGGCCGGCGACATCCCGGAACCGACGAACAAACATGGTTATCTGAGTGACAGGGACGGCGCAGGCGCAGCTTGGTAATAGGGGGATAAGTTAGTGTTCTGTGTCGTAGGAGTTGAGAAAATTATGCAGGTGGGTAAGTTGTAATTACATATTTCATACAATCCACTTTCTAATAGAGAATTTATTTGTATCCTAACGATAACTCTCTGGCATGGTAGTTAAATATAACTGACGAAATGTGGGTGTACTAGAAGTCATCTTTCCCTAACCCTTCAGGGAAAAACAGGCGTACTGGTATGTTATTAAATTTTCTGGCTTCAGGCATTGAAACTCCATCTTCATGACCTAAAAGATATCAGTAAAACTATCGCTTTATTTGTGGTCGTGCTTACTAAAAGACCAAAAAAGTATATAGGGGGACAACAGGTGCTAAGCGCAAGTTTTATAATGCCTAAAAGTATATGATCCACTGCAGTAAACAAAATCAGAAACCAAAAAATACTTCTGGATATATGCTAGTTAGATAGTGTGATATAAACATAATACAATTAATTTAATACGATAGAAAAAAATCACGAAGATACCGCAATATTTTTTTTGTATAAATTGCGATTAAGAACCATATGATTTTTTGTCAGATTATTCTGAAAGCAACATATTAAAGTAACAGTATTTTAATTATTTTGTTCCATCAATTGCTTTTTTGTTTATAATGGATAATTGCTTCATATTTAGCAATAAATAACCAGCGTTATATCATCGCGCTTCTCTTTATTTTCTGTGCAGTCCGACAGTGACCGCGCTTTAGCTGTTGTCAGCCTATTAAAGATCTGGGGTTGCGGGTTTGTCCGAAAGGGATAACGCGGCCCCGGCACACAGGCAACGGAAGGAACACGGGTGGGTTTTAGTCAGTAAAAGTCTGACACACCCTCTCGCTCTGCCTAGAGCGGGAGAAGTCATTTGATGATTTCCCATCCTGAAAAAAAAAAAAAAAAAAAGCCTATTAAAGATGATGAACGAATCTGGTGTGAACTGAAAACATCTTACCTTAGAAATGAGTCGTCAAGTCGTGTGTTTAGAATCGTTAATGTAATTTATAAGAGAGAAGTCTTCTTGACGATTTTGAAAACAAAGCATTAAACTTGTAGGCACCTGAACTGTAAGTAGAGGTTACAGGTATTTGAATATTCTGCTTTGAAATCTAAATAGGTAAAAGTACATAGGACGAGGCAAAATAATAATGTTAGCAACAGCAAGTAAATACATTTTATGCTTTAAGTTACTTTGAAAATCCATTAATATTTTATTGTTTAGCACATTAGTGAACGTGCAAATGTCTTCACATACGTACAATATCCTCATAAATAACCAAGTTATTGTACAGGTACATATAAACATTTTCGTAGGTATATAACAAACGGGAATGTCTGTAGTCGTCGGCAGCGGTTCCGCGCCGATGCATCGCCGCCATCTTGGAGAGATATGTATCGATAGCAGCGTAGTCGGAGGAGGAAAATTGTATTAAGTTTATGAGGGATTTTTCCTGTTGTAAGCTATACGATGAAACATAATAAAAAACCGGCCAAGTGCGTGTTGGACCACGCACAATGAAGGGTTCCGTAGTTGGGATGAATTTACCCCAAGAACAAACTTAACATTGTAGTTGAAAAACATGTTCTTGATTTTCAAACCGCAAATTTAAGTTGGTCGATTATTACTCGTTAACCTGTACAGCCTACTTAGCACTGATAGTTTTCCTTTTAATTTCGTTATATATACTACTGCTGTGATTTTTTTCACAAGTCCAAGTACAACCATTTAGCTAGAAGGGGGGGGGGGGCACACTTGACTCTAACAAAAAATTTCAGTTAAAAGCTTAATATTTCGCAAACGGATCACAATATTTTTGAAAGACCTTTCTAACGATACCCCACAACATGGGGTAGATGAGGGAAAAAAAACATCCCCACTTTACGTGTAGGGGAGGTACCATGTTTTTCTTGATTTTATTTTACCACTTTGTCGGCATGATTAATATGTATACATGTGCCAAATTACAGCTTTCTAGTAATTACCGTCTCTGAGCTAAGCCGCGGACAGACGGACAGACAGACAGACAGACGGACATGGTGAAACTATAAGGGTTCCTTGTTTACTACAGAACCCTAAAAATTACGCATTTGCTAATATTACAAGAAAAGTGTGAATGTATTTCTATGTAGGTATATTTTTGAGTTATTTTATGTGAAGATTTCCAATCAATGGTAGGTAAGAGTTGGCCAGTGTTACCTACTGCCCTTAGCCTATATTTATACTACTAAACTACTACTACTACTATTTGAAAATACTAAATAGAGTTACTGTTGTGAAAAACACAAAGGACGATATCAAACTTCAGCTCGGTCTCTTGTGATTTTAAACACCTGCAAATGAGAGAATATTATAACACAGACTTAGATATTCTTGCGCAGAACCATGTGCATGATTGGAGTAGTCCGCTATGTCTAATTTCGAAAGTATTTCAGCATTTTCAACAATACGTTTGTAGCAAAAGCATTGAAGTCACCTGAAGCTTTTAATTTATTAATAATGATGATGATTTCATTTAATAAAGATGATCGAGAAATGTTTCTGCGCTCAGTACTCAGTATATCATAAGAAATATTTTCGAAATCGTCTTTCGAGCCGGTTTCGGCGTTTTTTCGTCTCCGGTCGCCATCTCAGTTGAGCAAACAAACCAAGTGTACGCTTCGAGCAACGCACAGATACAGAAAATGGCCTTTTTCTGTACAAAGCAATACCAACTTACCTATATAAAACATTAATTTAAAATCGCCATTAATTTCTTAGCTTTAAGGTTGACAATCGTCTGAGTATTTTCAGTTTTCATGCGGCCAACCTTATTACAAGGTTTGGTATGAGTTAATTTCGAAATGCGAAACGTATGTTTAATTTAAATGGTATTTTTGAATCGTTATGAAATGGGTGGGTAGAAATTGTTGACTCATATTTTGAAGTTAGCATTCACTGAATATTTACGCAGTTTTAATATTAAATAATGTTCTGGTAGTATTGCTTTTAATTTAGCCCTTAGTGTATATGGATAGATTGGCAAAGACAGGTAATACACTGGTCTTTCGGTACGCAAAGACGGTACTTACCGACCCCACTCAATCAATCAATCAACTCGATAAGCTGAGTTCATTGATTGAGTGGGATAATACAGTGATCTTTCGGTACGTACCGTCTTTGCGAACCGAAAGACCAGTGTATTACCACACTGTCTTTGCCAATCCTGGGATGTGGAAAGCGGAGCACAGGGCGTTGTGGCGCAGCCTTTTTTTTTTGGGTGGGAAATTATCAAATAACTTCTCCCGCTCTGGGCGGAGCGGGAGGGCGTGTCAGACTTTTACTGACTAAAACCCACCCGTGTTCCTTCCGTTGCCTGTGTGCCGGGGCCGCGATATCCCTTTCGGATAAACTTGCAACCCTGGCAGACATTGGCCCTTACGGACCCCGTCAGTTGGAGCTGACATCTCTTTAAGGGGCGCGTGGAACACAACGCGCCGTCGACCCGCGCCTGGTCCTTATCGGACGGCGAGCTACTCATTGCTCACCGTCCGCAGTTGTGGCGCAGCCTGGACTGCAATAAGCTGCAATCCACTGCTGAACATAGGCCTCTCCCAGGCTGCACCACAACGCCCAGTCCTCCGCCTTCCGCATCCAATCTGTCCCAGTCACCTTTGTAAGGTCGTCGGTCCATCTGGCTGGGGGGCGTCCCACACTACGCTTGCCGATACGCGGTCTCCACTCCAGAACTCGTCTGCTTCAGCGGCCATCGGTCCTTCGTGGCCAGCCAACTGCCCACTACTACAGGGTAAAGGTCAACACCATAGCCTTCACACCTACCTAATAGTGGCGTTTACTGGCCAGTCTATAGGCAGAGACAGAGACAGTAGGGCGACACCACCCAACCTGATAATTTAATAACTTCGGAAAGTTCTTGAACTCATGAAAGATTTAAGCATCGAACTCCACTCTTAGCAAATGGTTTAATGATGGCATTTTTTTTATGTCAAGGATGGTTAAAGAAATACCATTCTACGAGGAGCTTAAGGAACATAATTGATATGAGAAGAAGCTATTCAAGACATTCCTGAAAAATCCTGAAGGCTCTTTTACTCCTGTAACACGCACAATTCGCCATATTTGACCTATGAGTGCAACGCAAATACGTTACAAACCAGATTAGTCAAGTATAAGATATAGTCCCTCAAGTGCAGTAGATTCCTTGGTAGTAAACTTCGTCGATATCGCGGGTTCGATGTCCGATAGAGCCGCGTCGCACAATGATACCGGTGACACTGAATTACGGTACAAATTTAAACCCATATCACACTTTATATCAGGTATTTTTGATATTATCGGATTGTGTGTATTTTTACGAATTATCTGTTCACGTGTTGGGACTTTTAAATTAACGGGGAGAGTACGAGTTTCTGACTGATGTGGCCGCTATTAAAGAGATGTCTAATTATGAAATTATCTCTCGATTTGTGACGACATTCATGCATTAGTTCTGTTTGTGGGGTTTGTACCGAGTAGGCTTTTAAATATTGACAAACCATTTTGGACTTACTTGTAATCAAAACGATAAGAGTATTGAAATATTTTTTTGCCTGGAGGATGGGTTTGGGCCCAATTAATGGCGAAAGGCTCGCTCCCTATTATATAGGACGACCATCGTCACTAGTTACCGCTTCTCAGTACAAGTAACTCACAATATGAGCTTTTATCGCCTACCACTTAAAATATGACGCTTCGCCGTAAGAGGGTCCTGTCCAAACTTAAATTAGAACTCAAAAGGTGTTAAAAATCTGCCTTTATGTACTTACTCATATTTCACACTTAGAAAGAAATGCACCTTCTAAACGATACCACATCTTGCGTTTCTTTCGATGATTTGTTTACAAGGACCTAAAGCGGTTTCAAAAAAGGCAAGCCAACAAGTAGCGAAAGCTTGGACGAAAATAATTTAAAGCCTATATTAATATAATTTTGTTTTTTGCTTCTCAATGTAACTACGGGTATTCTAATAAAATAGGAAATTTTTTTTTGCTTTCCTGACCCACCACAAAGACCTGTATATTTTAATATCAAATTTAAAAAGAAGACTTCCATTTCTATCACTTTGCACTAGTGAAATATTATTAATATTTCTGCTTACTACCTCCTTATAGATCTACCGTAAGTAAGTGCTACTAAATACCACAATATTTACATTACATATACGAAAAACTGCTAATAGTCGGTCTGTAGACATGTAGTTTTAATGTCCGTTAAGTGGGCGCGGGCGGTGCCGGGCGGCGTGGCAAGCGAGGTCGGATCAAAGGAACCGACTGACCGCCGTAATAGGACCCTATTATCTAAGTTCCACGTATAAAAAGTTTAATGGTTTTATGATCAGGTTCTCCTATGTGATTATGTAATGTTGAGAAATCTTCGATGTATTTTTTTTTCGTGTGTGGTACTAGATGGTCACACTTGATTTAGTTATGTATTTCGACTGCAGAATAAAATATCAACGATATTTTTGCCGTTTTTGTGGTTATATTTATATTACAAGAGATTTTGATTTTACGCTATGTAAGTATCTATCTAATCTAATCTAATTAGCCTGTATTATCCCACTGTAGGGCAAAGGCCTCCCTCTTCCTTTTCCACAAAATTCTGTCTATTGCTAGTGTCGGCCAGTCCTTTCGGTAGGAGTCAAGCTCGTCCCGCCACCTTCGTCTCGGCCCGCCGCGATGTCGTCGTGCGTTTAGTGGGACCCAATCGCTGGTTCTCTTAGCCCATTTGTCGTCTGACATGCGGCAGACATGTTCGGCCCAGTACCACTTAAGCTTAGCGACTTTCTGGGTAACGGCCGCGCAGTGTTTTGTTTCTTATACGGTCCGAAATTCAAAACCCCAGTATACTGCGCTCGCTGGCAAACCTCAAGCTTAGACCTCTGCTGAAGTGTCAAAGACCAGATTGGAGCATCATATGTGAGAATGGGGAGAATACATAATTCTCAGTTTGAGACTTGACTTACTCCTTTTAGAAGATCTTTTATTGACCAATAGCTCCTCCAGGCGCTCTCGGTGCGTCGAGCAACTTCTTTATTTTGTCGCGCCTAGTAGACGAGTAGTTGGCCCAAATACATATAGTCTTGGACATATGCAACCTCCTCACCCTCATGAAATTATGGTAATTCTTATTTTCGAGCTTCGTTGACGTGCGTCTCAGTGGTTTTTGACGTGGGTTTTGACCGTCATTCAATTCGTTACAAAACACCTAGACTTGCTCTAGGTGTCAGTAAGATATTGTTTAAAAGCCCAACCAAAAGGTTATACCAGTATGGAATTATCAGTGTATCATAATTGCACTCAACAGATTTGTTTTAATAGCTGGGGCTCGAAGGAACACGTTTTGAATAATCAAAAACATACCCTTAATTACACCATACGATACATTCAGTCACCCACTTGCAAAAATACCCCCTGTAACCATCCCCCCAGAATAGTCCCCCAAGACGGTGGGGTACAGACACAGGGAATATTAGATGGCTCAATTCTGAGCGAAGAGCAGGCCACGCCGAGATTACAACCACGAACAGCTTTGATGCCGACTAGTTTTGGAATAGTTAATGATGGACTGGACCTGGGGACCGTGTTTAAATACCTTGCCGATTGTTGAGTGGTTTCAGGTTTGACTTTTATATTAATTTTAAATAAAGAAAATAAGAAATACTTTCAAGTATTTTATTTTCTTTGTCGAGTTATTTTCAGTCTGTTAAGAATCTAGTTAGACAAAGTATTTTTGTAATAGGATTTTTTGGTAAACAGTATTTAGATTGCTGTTTTTTTTTAAATTATATTATGGTAGATAAAACTTTCGGACGAATAGTCCATTCTGGTATTTGTTTATTCCTCACATGAATATTAATTATAAGTACGTGATTTTCCGTTGAAATGAGACAAACATACATTAGTGTCTTATATAAAAAAAGCGCAATCGGCACTTTGTACCTACCATTTGCGTCATAATTTTTGAGGCGTGTTTTCCATGCGCTCTCCTCGTTTAGAGCTAATCTACATACAGCTTACAATGTTACAACTACACGGATCATGAATATCTAAAAGTGTCGCTAAGAAGAACAGCGAAATGTTATTATATTTTTTTAATGTTGATCATTGACTGTCGTTCACATAGCTTGACATATTCTGTAGCTATGAAATAGAAAAAGGAAGAGATAGGAATGTGATAAAAAATGTTTAGAGTATTTTTAGATTTCGTTATCGTGTTTAGTTTATATGTTTTGGGTTTTAAAGTGGTTTGTAGTAGGGTACATTAATAGTACATCTATTTTCTACCACATCCAGCACCACATAACCCCATCCTAAACACAGTTGTATAATTTTTAAGTAAAATTGTCCTCAGACTCACACATAGTCGCTAACGACGTGCCAGCACTTCGGGGAACCTACGTGATGCGTCTGTTTGAACACCATGTACATAATATACATACACCATATATTTACATACCCTATATACTGAGAGTGGAGATGGTATTTTACCTTAGTGAGGAAACTAAGGAATTTCTCACTTGGTCACGATTTTGATAGGTAGGTGTTTAAATCTGATAAGGTGGTCTAAAATGTAAAAGACCAATAATAGGAAATTATGTAATTCATGAAGTAAATATAGTAAAAATATACAAGAGGATGCTATGAACGGTATTGCATTCTCATAAAAAGGTGTTTTATAGGGCAAGCAGGGCTCTGTTCGCTATTAAATAAAAAAGGTAGAAAGGACCAAAAAGATAAAAAGCTTTGAGTCTAATAAATATGAATGTTAGATAGGATCAAATCCATATATGAAGAAAATACCTATATATTACGCAGTAGATCTTTGGCAGTCGTTACGGGTAGTAAGAAGTTGGAAAGTTTGAGAACCAATCTTACCAAGGGGTATCGTGTTACCCACGAAATGGGTCGTGGAGGTCAGAAAATACTGGTATTCAGCTCCATCCGATTATACTGGAAGCTGACCCCAAGATAGTTGAACAAAGGCTAACCAAATGATGATGATATTATGCAGCTTGAAGAAATCATTGATGTTATCATTGTGATTGCTTCCTTACTATTACTATAGATAAATATATTATGGGTGCATATATGGCTGCTGTTTTGAGCAAGCTACGTGTGGCGTATCCAATGCAGTGGAATTTAACTAAACCGTAGTTATGTCAAAGATATAAATACAGGGTGGCAGGGATATCGACGCGAAAACTGTTTTGAAATTTGTCGTCGGTTATAATAAAAAAACTACTTTTCCATACATTTTGACCACGTAGGTATTGCACTTTTCTATGAAACACCAGATTTTTTTTGTTATTAACCGACGATAAAGAGATCATGTACTGAATCCATGGTATTAGTTTTCACGTTGATGTCCCTGCCACCGTGTATGTCTAGATAGACAAAAAACTGCGAACTCGTCGAAAAAAATAGTGTCCAACAGTTAGCCGCAAAATGCTGGCACACTAGAAAAGCACAATGACGTGGCGCGAGAGTAAGACGTAGCTGTCATGCACACCAGCATAACAAAGATGGCCTGTTTGTTTTAATTATTTTACAGCGCAAACCTCTATCAATCTGCCTAGCTTTTTCCCAACTATATTGGGGTCGGCTTCCAGTCTAACCGGATGTAGCTGAATACCAGTATTTTACACGTAGCGACTGCCTATCTGACCTCCACAACCCAATAACTGGGTAATACGATACCACTTGGTAAGACTGGTTGTCAGACTTTCGGGCTTCTGTACTGTCAAAGATCCACGAATGACAGCCGGGACCACGGCTTTACGTGCTTTCCGAGGCAGGGAGGAGCCTCGGTATGTAAAGATTTTCACATATCCACGGACCAATGTAGCTTAACCTGATGGATCGACCCATGAGGCTGTTATTACTTAGCGACGAACTCCTCACATCGCGACCCTCTATCTAGACACATAAATAATCAAAGAGATATGGTAATAGATACCTGAATTTTCGAAATAGGTTTATTGGATACGGTCGATATCACATGTCCGTTCGCGAAGACTCACGTAATATAAAAGGTCCGTCGGTACACTCGAATATACAAGTAACTGATTATTTGTTCTTTGTTCTTCCAGATTCCGCGAAAATTCTCTGTCAATTTCTCTGAAGAATGGTTATCAACAAATATTTACTATATCTTACAATATAATAATCTCTCTAAAACTCTCATTCCTACCCATGATTCTAATGAAAATGTTAAATGCCCTGTAAATGTGCCAGTAACAATTGTTTTATAGTTTTTATAGTATTATGTAAACTGTTACCAAATACTTATCATTATTTTCTCAACCTGTATAACAATTCAAATTCAATTCAAAATATTTTATTTCACATAAACCTACACGAGCACTTATGAAACGTCAGAAGCTTGGTGCACGGTTCCAATTGGTCGTTTCATATGAAGAACAGCTAGAAAGAAACTCCACGGTTCCTCTTTTAAAAATCATTGGTTTTTACTATATTTTCAATTAACAGTGTTAATAGGTATGGGAGGCCAGTGTAGGTCTTTCAACAAGTACCAGGTACTTAACATAATAGAAAATGGTCAACAAATCTACAGGACACTAAGCCTACAACGTACTCACATTCACAAAATAGAAAAGAATCTAAGTATAAAAAAGATAAATTAACGAAGATTTTAAACGAAATGACATGATTACCATGTCAACTGTAAAAAATCTGAATAATTATCATGTCCACAAAAGACACTAATAGAGTTGAAATTAAATTGTAGGAACACACGGCTACACATGAAGCTAAGCATTTCCAGTAAAAGCTGACCTCGCATTGTACGGAAAACCTATACAATGCGAGATCAGCATAAAAATGGAAATGTATAGCTTGATGTGTAGCCGTGTGTACTACTGTCCCACTGCTGGACAAAGGTCAAGTAACATAAATATATAACCTGATATTAACACCCTTAGCATCGGGTCACACCGGAAAGGCAGCGGCCGGCAGCGACGCGGCGAGCACTTTCAGTGTGAAATAATTTTAAACTTTATCTACATACTTAAAAGACTAGTATTGCTTGAAAAGCTTGAAAGGTCTCGAGGCCGCCCGTGGTGACGCGAGCGGCCGCGCGCCGCGCGCATCTTGTCGGTGGTTCTGCCAGCGGCGACGCGAGGCCGCTCGCGGCACCGCTGACGGCCGGGCGTATGTAATGTAGGAACTAAACCAGTCAAGAGGAGACTAGGCACGTGGGATCTGGAGCACGCGCGAGGCCGCCAGCGGCGACGCCGGGGGCCGTTGGCGGACGCTGGCAGCCGCTGCCGGCCGCTGCCATTCCGGTGTGACTCGACCCTTAGAGGTGATTGGTCAATCGTCAGATAACTTTTATCGGGGAAATATGTATAACGTTTTGACAGCTTTTGTATAGAAAATATGTCAAACTGCCATATTTTTCCTCAGAAAAAAGTTATCCGACGTTAAAAAAAATCCGCCCTTAGCATCCATTAACAGCTGATGTTACTTTTCGAAATGCCAGAAAAGGTTTCGATTCTGATTTTCTTAGCCTGTCTTTGAAATAAGGCGCCATAGAAGTTGAGCATGTAGTAGTATAAAATGGTAGTAAGCAATATAACCAAATAGTCCAAAAATAATCCCCGAAAAACTGACAAGATTACATGACTGCACACTAACCGCACTCGGACGTACCTACCCGCCAATAACTGACTAAAGTAAATATTGACAGCAACGAGACAACGGCGAGGTTTTTGAGAATTTCCAATGAAGGTCCGTTCGTGTTGTGTTTGTGTGTTTGTCCGGGCGTCCGGGCGGCCGGTATCATGTAATCTCGCTATTTGTCCGGACAGGTCGCGCTCGTCGGGTAATACCACACTATTGGTATTGCCTCCCTCGTCGTTCGTTATGTTAAATGCTTTTTGGTGCGTGAGTTTTCGTGGTGATGGGATTTGGTGGTGCTTCGTTGGCGTAGAATCGTGTGATTCCGTAATTAAGTTGAATACATCACTACACTGGCTCATCACCACACCCAACCTACTGGGCAGGCACGCTCCACTTTAAACTGTTTCCCGCCATTCGCGGTGAACTGATAGTTGACATTAGTGACAGGTGACGTGCATGAGATAGTGTTTACATATCTATTAAATAGATATACTACGGTATGGTCATTTTATTGCTAGGTATGAAACAGCACCATTGGGTAGGTAATCTTCCTTGGGTATCATTTTGGTGAGCAGGTCTTTGCTGGAAGAAATCTTCAGAAAGATACATAATTTTGAAGACGGTTTTCGAAGTTAATTATATTCATAATTTTTATTTCTTAACCTGAGGTAGGGTAATTCCCCAACTCAATGCTTAAGATGTACATAGCGTAGCGACTGTTCGAGCGATATATGAAAACAAACACTCCTGCGATAGGTATTTTCTTTACTTGTATGTTACGAAAGCGTAGTCTTCATTGCTTCGCATCTAAGGAGGAACCCTCACAAATTCAGATAATTTACTGTTTTTTACAACCAACAATTACTAAAGTTATCCGTCAGTATTAGATTTAGTAATATTTCTTTATGATTAGTTACATCTAACAATTTACCATAAAAACCATGAACCATGTAAAAATTGCGAAAATTTAGTCGTCTATATACAATATCCTTGCGACTTTATCAGTCGCTCACGAAGTCGAGTGACTAAGTACGTACAACGAGGTGCTAAAGCGGGCCACTAATGAGACGACGCTAATCGTCGACAAAGTGAGTGCGCGTGAGTGGCCCACTTGCGATGAGACACTTTGCATGCGATATTGCTTATTAGAGGCTGTCAGATGATGAGCCTTCAGGGAAGTTAATGAAGGGTGATCTGCATAATTGCGATCAAAATCATAAATGGAATGACAGGGCTAACCGTTTTTTGTCTTTGGATGGTCAGCGAATGGTTTTAGTCCGACAGATCCGATAAAATTCTTCGCCTTGTGAGTTCGTGATGAAGGGCATCCGTGAGGATGATAAAAACATATTACATGACCCATTTACTTATAGTGTTGTGCAACTAAGAAGCCTCTATTGCCATCAGTGGACTGCTCTAGACTTATTATGATGTAGGTACCATTAAAGCCCGTCACAGACGTAGCTCTATAATATATATTAAATATACTGTGATGCTATAGGTATTATAGCATGCCACCACACACGGTAGCTACACTATATTATACATTTTGGCCCTCATTTGGTCTGCGGTTTAATATACCATAATATATATTAATATGTCTTGCATCCAAATGTTTTGGTGACGTAATCAAAAATTATCGAAAATTAACTTCTTTTATCGGGTCTATATTATTTTTTTATTTTTTTTTATTTCAATATCCCCCTATGATTTTATGAACTTTTTTTTTTTTTTAATGTCTTCACCTCCGTTTTTTATTCAAACTCGACAAATTTTATTAAAAAGTGTGAGTTTATCCGATAAAATAACTCATAAGCTTTTAGAAATAATAACAGAATCCAAATCGAACCAATAACATAGGAGATATGGCAAACGCTGCTAATAAAATTAAAAATTGAATAATTGTAAAGTTAATTTTCGAAAAAAAAACATGAATATTCAAAAAAATACGGGCACATGCCCATGGGCGACATTGTATATTATAGATCCATCTGAGGTCGCTCGAAGATTACTATGGAAAATATATCGTAAAATGCCAGCCATGATTTATATTAATATAATATATTATAGCTACGTCTGTGATGGGTTTAAATGGATTCAACTGTAACCTGATGATCTCTTACCCTTAGCCGATTACTGCATTAGGTGGAACTGATTAACAGTATAATTTTATTTCAGAGTAAATAAAAGTGTGTCAAGGATCACGCATATCAACGTACCTCAAATACTATGACGTATGTGTACAGTTATGAAGTTCATTCTCAAGAAGAACGAACTTATGTTCAAGACCGGATATTTCAACTTGTGAGATGTGATAAAACCTCGACCTCGTTAAGTAATATTTGAGATTATCAAATTAACACAAGACTTTGGGATTTCTAAGCCCTTCCATTAATTGCCACATAACTACTCAAATACTTTCCCGATGACCCCAATTGGAAATGAAGCAAACCTAATTACTCAAAGATGGTAAACTATATGACGGCAGTTTTAGGAGATCGGTCTGCTAAAACCTTGGTTGATCGAGATATCTACGTGTTGGTTTCTTTCGAAAATAGTAGGTTATACTTACCCATACTTATAATGTTATAAATGCAAAAGTAGAATAATTAACTGACTTAGGCCTGACTTTGCGGAAATCCATTATAAAAAATACAATAGACGACGTATATTTAGTAACCTAATCCGTTTAACTGTTCTTAAAGAGTCATAAAGATCCCTGTAAGAAATCGACATGTGTACAACGAGGCATCCTCAGGATGACGATTGACTTGTTGCGAATCTGGGCACGACGTGTTGCCACGTCAAGCATTGAGAGCAGTAACGCTTGGTAGGTTACTAAATATACGTCGTCTATTGTATTTTATGCAAAAGTAAGTCTGTCTGTCGGTCCTTTTCACCCCTAAACCACTGAACCGATCGTTATGAAAGACAGAAAGGTAGCCTACTGGGACCTGGAGAATCAGAATGATTTATTTGTAAAACATATACAAATACATAACAAACATATATAATAATTATATGTTGCGCTATGGTTTGTCATTGATGACATACAATATCAGTGAGGATTATATAAAATAAAGACGAAGATGACGAGAAGGACATAGGCTACTTTTCATCCTGGATCATAGACGAAGTCGCGGGCAACAACATGACATGTCCGATATACAATGTCACCCATGGGCATGTACCCACCCGTTTTTTTCTGAATATTCATGACAAATTATCGAAAATTAAATTTAAAAGGGGGTCTATCTTTAATATTTTTCATGTTATTCAATTTTTGGGGGGTATTTTTTTTTTGTTTTTGTTTTTTATTTTCAATATCCGCTATGATTTTATGGACTGGAAGCCGACCCCAACATAGTTGGGAAAAGGCTAGGCAGGTTGATTGATTTTATGGACTTCCACTCGTTTTATTTTTTAAATAAATACCGTTTTTTTTTAATGCTGTCTTCTCCTGCGTTTTTTTTCATAGTCGACAAATTTTATTAAAAAATATTAGTTAACCCTATAAAAGTTTTTAAGTTTATTTTCGATAATTTGCCATGAATATTCAGAAAAATACGGGCGGGCACATGCCCATAGGCGACATTTTATAACTACTTCCACCAAATATACCAAAAGCAACAAAATTCGCTCTATCAATTAACCTAATTCCTGTACGACACAACATACATAGCGAAATGCACAAGGAGCCATATTGATCAATATGCCGTCAGAGGCTGGGACAAACAACGCGGTTGCTGGAGCCGGCGCCCTTTGATCATGACGACCCGTCCGTGCGCCACTTGTTACGATGGCACTGGAAAGGAGATGACAGAAGGTTTACAACAAACTAACTTGCTCGTAGTAAATCTGCTGTGAAATCTCATGTAAGATATATGTGAGTTGTTAGCACCAGCTAGCTTTATCAATACCAAAGAAGGACCAAACATAATCAGTCTAGAATGTTCCTTTTACAGCACACAAATGACCTCATTTCTTGAGCCCGCTACGGGTAGATGGCCAAATATAAATCGAACAAATCAATCTGCTCATTTTTCATCGTGAAGGTCACCATAGTCCAACGACGTTACAGTCATTTGAGTTAAAACATCATTATTACTGTAGTTCCTCTAAATTACCGTACATCCGGTGTTTGAAATGCTCATCGATTCTGCTTATAGGTTGATTAATTTATGAACAGGCTGAACAGCTAAGCATCCATACGAAAACTACCTTTCGGAAGGGGCGACTAGAATCAATTCTGTTTTTTGTGAATTTTGATGTTCAAAAGTGCCTTATAAATGCCTAAAAATCAATCTGCCTAGCCTTTTCCCAACTATATTGGGGTCGGCTTCCAGTCAAACCGGATGCAGCTGAATACCAGTAATTTATATGGAGTGAGTGCCTATCTGACCTCCACAACCCAGTAACTGGGTAATACGATACCCTTTGGTAAGACTGGTTGTCAGATATTCGGGCTTCTGACGACTGTCAAAGATCCACGAATGACAACCGGTACCAACGGCTTAACGTGGTTTCCGAGGCACAGAGGAGTCTCGGTATGTAAAAATGGTCACCCATCCACAGACCAACCCTGGCAAGCGTAGCTTAACCTGTTGGATCGACCCGTGCGGCAGTTATTACTTAGCCACGAGCTTCTTAAATCTATATACATACAAATAAATAAAATTGAACTGTCTGTTTGTAATGTCATAATAACAGCTTTTTACGTAATGCATATGAAAGTATATTTGTTTATTTGTTCTTGTTGTCTGTCTATTTGTTCCGTCTAATCTCCAAAATGGCTGGGCCGATTTTGACGGGACTGTCAGATAGCTGATGATATAAGGAGTAACTTAGGCTATTTTTGTATTAGAAAATAATTAAGGTCCACGCGGGCGAGGCGCCAGCTAGTATAAAATACAAATTGAAATAAAGAAATGATTGATATTAACAGGCTTTCAGGAAACTATCATATTGTTTAGAGTGGGATAAGTTTACAAAAATACCCTGACTCTTTACTCGCTAAGGATAACTAAAGATTAAAGATCAAGAGTTTTCAGGAGTTTTCAGAGGTTTTTAAAACAATGACTACCGATAATACAATTAACTGGTTTACGAATTGAAAATTCAGGGAATCTATTACCAAAATAAACCTAAAGCGTGGTTTGTAACAATGTTTTCTTACAGCAAACCGAACCAATTGATTGAGAGACACACAATGAAACTTCTGCCCATGTCTCCAACGCCTCCGTTGTCTCTTGCGGCCCCAACAAAGTGCTACGTATGTGATGCTTTGATGGGAACTGTCCACAGTAATGCAGTTTTTGATATGCCACCCGGCGCCATCTTTGTTCCTCGCCTGAGCTTTGTGATTATAATGTGGAGGCTGGTACTCCGAATATGTTACCTGAGGGTATCTGCTTTTTTCATTGAAAAAATAAGCGTTTTACAAGGCAAACAAGGAGAAATAAAAGAAATAACAAATATATCACTGCAATCTGCAAGTAGATATTTGCTTTCACTGTCTACTGCATTTTCCATTGTTTTGAAAGGGGTAAGTAACTACTGTACAAATGTACTTTCAGATTTGACAGGCAAAGTTCTTATCCAGGGTATAAGATAGCAACCAATACACAATTCAGGCTGAAATTTAATTCATTGGCAATATTTAAATCACGGATTCTAACCATGACTCTTCTTCAATTAGGCCAACAACATCGAAAAAACAGAAAAGATAATTGAACTTAACTAAACTTCTTTTCTTTTTTTAATATTTTTTTTATTTATATATTTAAATTTTATAAGTTAAATAATCTTTTTTTTATTCAAATTTGGTCAGAATATACATATTGTTGGTAATACATAATTATATAGTCCTGAAACATTGTTGTACCAACAAAGCATAACTAGTCTAGTTAGTTCTTGCATAACGGTAATTAACAAACAGTGTTTCAATGGTCCACGGTACACAAATATATTGTCAAAACCTTTGATTGTACTATAAAATGTTAGAACAGTATTCAGTCATTCACAATACACAACAAAACAGGCCTTTTGTATGATCTATACAAATAAATAGATAAATAGATAAAAATAAAAGTGGTTGTTGGTGATGTCAAAATAACAATATTTTACTAAATGCGTATACTTTCATGCGCATTTCGTACTTACTTACGGTACTTACTTATAACAAAAAACAATTTTTAAAATTTTGACGGCTTATCTGTTTGTTCCGGGTATTCTCCGAAACAGCTGAACTGATTTTGACGGGCTAATACTGGCAGCAAGCTAATATTATACGGAGTAACTTAAGGAGCAGGAATTAGAGTAACGCGTGCGAAATTTCATGCAGCAGCTAGTATAAAACTAAAATAGCTCATACGCAAATACACTACAAAAACCTACAGACAGGATAATCTGCTAAGGCTCTTTAAAAAAGTGAGGGTACATTGAAACAGCAGCATGGTTGCAATAACGACAAACAACGCCCTCTCCCGGTGATTTGGGCATTTATTAAAAAGCACACAATACCCGGCCCACTACACTGAGATCGCTCTTTTCTATTTTATTTTTAATATTAAACCCCCCGGCTACTGCTCGTCGGCATAGAGCTATGTGAAAGACAGAGTAAACAATTATGGAAGAACTAGTGAACCACCCCCGCTTTGCACAAAAACATCGAGTTTTATTTATAATATGTTAGTTTAATATATATTTAATATATACACACAAACCTCCCGGAATACATTATCGTGGTGAAATCGCATCAAAATGCGTTGCGTAGTAGAAAAGTCGAACCCAAGGCACGCTTCTCGACGGCATGTGAAGCCAAGTCAGAGGCCCATGGGCGGCTTTAAAACTCTGACACCAGATTAGTCACACAGACAGACAAAAAAAGCGACTTTAATGTATAATATTTAAAGATGTAGGTAAACGTTATATTAATGATTAATCTCTGTTCTATAATGTATGTATAAATGGGCGTTAAATATACAATATAGCTACATGAATCTCTAAAAGCACGTTTTGCTTCAAATAAAACGCGCGTATCGATATTGATTTCCAATTTTGGAGCTAATAGATATTTCGTAGCAGGTGCCACGAATTTTCGTAGCACTAATGAAATACTAACATCCAGAAGTCCAAACTCAAGGTCTGCCAATGAGCAATGGAGCGCAGTATACTAGGAGTTAAATTATTAACGGATCGTGTTCGAAACACAATACTGCGCTCCAAAACAAAAATAGCTGACGTGGTTCAAAAGGCTGCCTGACTTAAATGGGACTGGGCAGGACATGTCTGCTGGACATATTGTGGGCTCAAATAGCACAGAACTGGTGCCCTGAGACAGTGAGGCGGGGTCGCGGCAGACCACGTAGGAGATGGCGGGTCGTGGAGGATAGGTTCCGTAAAACTGGAAGGAGGAGGCGCGGGCTCGCGAACGATGGAAGGAGTGAGGAGTGAGAGAGGCCTTATCCCAGGAGTGGGACAGCGTAGGCTATTAAAACAAACAAAAAATACAAAAGGGTTGATTTGAATCGGAAACAGAGATTATTTTTGTATTTTTATTTTGTGATTACTACATAACCATACAATTATAAAAACCTGCGGGCTTTTCTACTCCGTCTAGGTTCCATTCTGATCAGGCAATAAAAAGGAATTAATAATGTAGCAGTCTGCTGAGAAAAACTTTCTGCGGTGGAAATTTCTCTTTCAATGGGCTTAGAATCTCTATAAATACTTCGTCAAATCCCTGAGTGAATTTATAATTTTTTTTTTTTTTTTAATCAACTACACAACAATTAAATCAACGTATTGTAGGTGCAACATAATCACGATTTTGTCATAAATTACCATTAAATATAAGCAAAACAAAACGGCCGTCTCTGTCCCGCACTACTCTGTACCATCGCTTCCAGAGCGGCCGGCGGAGGGCCCTCCACAGCTATTATTGAGATTCAGACGGCAGACTCTTCATCATATCTACTCTGCCTGAAATATGTACTCTTGCAATAACTGTTTATGTAATTCACGACTTTGTTCTTATATCTACTGAATTCGATGAAGTTGCTTGGTATATAGCGCTGTATTTGAAGTGAAATTCGCTTAGAATCCGGCCGTGTACTTAATGACTGTTTATTATCAAAATGTAGCCTTCTTCAGTATTTTTTACTAAAGGATTTCTGTCCGTTAAGGCGACTTATTGAGGAAGATAGATAGCATTGGACATGAGGTATTAAATGACGTCAAGGGATAAAGGTATATTCAAAGATTACAATGAACTTAAGTCTTATTTTATGTTTTGAGTACTTGGTCGACCGAGCTCTGCTCGGGTGAAAATAGAGAATGCTCATTTAATAGTAAGTATAGTTCATACTATTTCCATGTATAGTACATACTAATTCCATGCTGCCATGGAATGACATGGTTATGACATTTTAAGGTAGTTATCTTGTTCTAAACTTTGGGAGGTGTAAATATGGAGAAAACGAATTTTCCCAGATATGAGACCTAGCTAGATCGATTTTTCGCCCCCGTAAACCTCTATATTTCAACTTTCATCCAAATCGTTAGAGCCGTTTTCGAGAACGTGATTACAAATATGTATATATATTTATATATATATACAAATATTGCTCGTTTAATAGTATAGGATGTAATATATGTTGTATGTGTCATATAAAAATCTGTATCATAATTGTCTACATAAGTGTTTTTTTTTAAGTTTTTGCTTAATCGTCAATTAAATTATTTTTTTCACATTCTTTCCAGATTTTAGTACGTACTTTGGATGTAAAGCTAATAAGAATGCCAACAAAATGTTTTACAAACCATCGTTGTATCGCTGTTGGTAAAGAGTTGGATGAAGACACTGCAGTGGTACGGACAAACAGCCGGCCGAACAATTACCGAGTCCAGCCGATTCTTATCAGCTCGGCTGAACATCGCGTGCAAGTCCTATGGTGCAGTGAGAGGCCCAAGTTAGAAATGGTAGTGGGCTTAGAAAAATATTGAAACTAACTTCCTGCCCTGCTGCGGTTTTACGAATTGAAATTGCGTTGAGATTTCTTATATGTAATTTTAATATTAATGTAACACACATAAACCTACCGGATTTTTTTTTCTAAATTATGGAGAAGTCCGGATTAAATTATGGAGAAGTCCGGATTAAAATCCGTTGCGTTGTTTAGAAGAACAACGTGGTCACACAGATAGACAAAAAAAGTGACTTTAATTTATCATATGTAGGTATACCCGTGATGTATTTTTACCCGTGAGAACCTGTAATTGGCTGTTTGTTTCATATACAACTGTTATCCATTTGTTATAGCTGTTGGTTCTCCAATCAATAAATAAATAAATAATTGTCGTCACGTAAAAAGAACGTTAAGCGACAGTGCAGGAGATGTGTCTGCGCACGGATACAGTCGCATCCTAGAGTACCTGGCTATTGTTTTTATAATATAATTGTAATTATTTTATTCTAGAATCATAATAGGTACTTTATTAGTTACTTAGTAGAATGGAATAGGCTGGAATCGATAAATCGCTCAGTGCGCAGGTAAACGACCAGCGTAAGCGTTATAGAAAATGATACAGAACGTTCTTAAAATCAAATTATGCCTTATGATAATTCATCATTGTCGGACATACTCAAACAAAATTAAACTCCTTTGCTACCTTTTCAGATTAATTATTTATAAAACAATTGCTTGATGCACTTACAGTAAACACCAAAGCGTGCAGCAAGCCAAGGACAACATTTAGCTAAAAAACTGAAATGTCAACATCGGGCTCCTGAGCAATCAGGGCATTCAGCAGATGGATCACCTGGGTTGTGGGAGCATATCGAGCAGTATGGGTACGCACTGGCGGAGCCGCAAACAGGCAGATATCGAATCGTACCACAGAGATTTGGACACAACGTCATATTAATCAGCAAGTTTTTGTAACATGAATTCTTTCAAGGAGTACCTAAAACTCCTTTTTACGTACTTAAGGCCTTTTCCACAATGCGCATAGTATCTAAGAAACTACATACTTATGTTCTTTTCATTTATTCACCAGACAAAGAAGATCCTGAAAATTGTACTGAAGGCATTGTAGAACGCTTTTGTAACTTGGACAGTGTGATAAGTAGTAACACAGGCAGCATATAACAAAGTCAATTATAAGGGTTGTGTAAAGTTTAACAGAGGTTGTTTGGCGTTACCCTGTGCTATCAAAAGCATGGTTATAAACGAATTATCTATTAATTACCACGGTAAAACAGAATGTAAAGTGGGAACAATAAAATGGATTATTTGGCAAGCTCGTAATTGATTCCATCTTCCTTTATATCTTGGCTGTTCTCTGTGATACTACATATTTCATATACAATTATTTTTGTATATTGCTCTTTTAATTGTGCTTCTAGAACTACTCAACTAGTACTCTAAAGGTCGGCTAGTTGTTGATGGTCAGCGAAATAACCTCTATCACGATCACAATTCCTATTCAGCCCATTCAAGAATTGTGTTGCTATGACAGGCTCGTTATGATGCCAAAGCACGTCAGAAATTAAAGATCTTCTTAAAGCAGAATTAGCTCTTTAACGGATACATTCCCACTAACACACCTGAACCACCCCGGATGTATACACCAAACAAATTCACACAGAGTCAACTTGTTCCACACAGAAGTTTATCTGCAAGTTATTGAGGGTTACAAACATCGACAGGTGTGGGTACGGCTAATAGTTGGAAATTCAAAGTTGTGCTCAAACAGGGTAGGGTAAACACTAGGCCATCTGGCGGGCTTTGCCCAATACTCGCGGACTTGGAGTGTCGGAGTGTTGGGTCTTGTCCCCCGTGTTGTGTGACTACATCGGTTTTGGCGCGTGAGGTTTTTTGAAGTTTAATTGAAAGTTAGTAAAATGGTGAAGTCAAATTCAGATAGGCGAGTCATTTTAACATATATTTGTACATGAAATGGTTCTTGAAATATCAGAGGTTTTTCGCATCTGCAACAGAAATCTTGAAATTTTTCTTTAGATAGATATTTATTTATCCGAAATATGAGTATGCACACACAAAGCATGCAAGATGATACATTATAATGAGTACATTGCACTTTCAAAACAATATCTATCAGAAAAAACTTATTTCAAACTTTTACGACCTGTGGCGAGACAGGACAAAGAATTCGCATGACGCACAGAAAATGCCTGGAAGAACTTATTGGTCGATGAAACATCTCATGAAAGGACCTCTCTCGCTTTCACTAAAACGAAAGCTCATGGACATGTGCCTTCTTCCCACCCTCACCTACGGAGCGCAAATATAGCGTCCATAAGTCCGCACTTGGAGTCTGCTAACGGGCTATCAAACGAAGTATACTAGGTGTCAAACTCACAGACCGCATTACAAACGGTATACTTCGTTCCAAAACACAAATAACTGACGCTGGCCACACAGCTGCTGCACTAAAGTGTAACTGGGCTTGCCACATCTGTCGCATGTCGGAGCAGCAATACCTGTGCAAAAACCACCACTCAGTGGATTCTAAATAATAGGAAAACACTACGCGGCAGGCCCAGAAATAAATGGCGGAATGAGCTGGACTCCTTGTTAAGAGATTGGCCCGCAATCTCAGTAGACCAGGAAAAGTGGAAAGAGGAAAGGGAGGCATTTGCTGTGGGAGAACATAGACTTATAATAATAGTAATAGGATTTATATCGCAACAAAAATGTCACGCAAGTAAGTAAGACTAATTGTAAATGAGTTTTCCGTTGCGTTTAGAAGTGTTGCGCTCACTAAATTAGACAGCCAATAATTATTTTCTCTTACTAATCTTTTATACAAAACATCGCAATCATTACTGATCTCCAGCCATGTTCCAATCCATTAAAACTGTACCACAATCCGACACAAACCCCAAGCACTCTAGCTACAGTCGTCGTGTTACACTACCAAGTGCGTGCAATACTTTTCTTTAGAGGGAGAAGTAATTGACAGCTACAAGGAGCGGCTGGTGCAAAAACATGGCGAATTTTTATTGCTGTCAAGCCACTTGTGCAGTGCAAGCAATACGCCGCCGTGTACCTTGCACTTGTGGCAAGAGAATAGATAGGGTTCGTTTCGTAGTCGTGGTGTTAATTGCAAGTTTAAATGATTCTTTTTGTAGTTTACAAAGTGTAGGCGTAGTTATTTGTTTTGGGTTTTCGTTTGATAGTTCGAAATCAGAGGAATGGAAGATGGAATGTCGCTCAAACATCTCAAAGCAGTGTTTTAAAAGTATCTATTTAATTGTTAGTTTTTTTTGTTGTTGTTTGTCATACAGAACATTATGCAAGGAAGAAAATACTATAAAAGCGAGTTTCCTGTACGTTTTTTTACATATTTCTTCTGTCTACTGCATTATTAGATTTCCCGATCTTAGCATGAGCTTATATAAATAAATACACATAATTATTTTATTATGTAAGTCAAGGTGAAAACTAAACTATTCGACAGAACATACTGTTTTGATGTCATTATTATCCTCGCGTGTATTTCAACCAGAAATAATTCTGATAACATACCCATAAAATACTTTTATCGTCATAATAATCACAACTTACGAAGTTAACCCTGCTGGTTTACCGGGGCTCAAGTGTTCCCCACGGGGTAGCGTGTACCCCATAGCGTGGGGTCGTGGGGTACAGAGTGCCCCAGAGGATTCCCCAGCTATTGCCGACGGGGCCGGCGGCCACAGCCCTCAAATTGAATATTTTATTAATTTAAACTTGCCCAAAAATTGTCTGTTAATTTTAAATTGGTATGTTTTAGTTCTTTTTGATGGAAGTTGTGATGTATGTTTTATTAGCTTTCGTGAAGTCATTTGCTTCTTAACTTTTTTACATTCATGAAAGTTTTCGGTAAAATAAGCTTCATGTTTGTGATGAGAGATAAGCTTTTTATCTACCTAGGATGATTCATAATATTGAGTAAACTCCATGTTCTTTTCTTAGTTGATGTTTATTTCTTGATCTAAATCTCTGTTATTTCTCCCATACACGCCCAGCATTAATTTATACAAAAAACAAGAGATTTCAAAATAGAAAAAGTAAGGCTTTTTGCTTGATTTGAGTTTTGTAATAGTATAATTTCGCATGCATCAGAAGTCGTCACTTAACTGAAAAAAAAGTATTTATTATATTGTTTATTATCTAGAAAATCATTACTTAATATCCCTGATTTTTTTTATATCTTACTTAATGTCCATCAGGAATCAGACTAAACAGTTGTGCCACAATCAAAGGGTGCAGACATATGGCTAACATTATGGGCAGCTTTTATTAACTTCGGCTGTCACTCAATTTGGAGTATTAGTAGTGTAGCGCGCCGCGGGCCGGCTTAAAAGAGTACAGGGTGGTTCGAAAATATTTGGTGTATTTTTTGTTTATTTAAGAAGTTTTTTGACTAATTTCATAATTCTAGTGGTCGCCCAGAGGTCGAAATTCAACCATAATTCATCTAAATGTCATGATTCTAGGGTACCTTGTGTCAAACGCATGGTAGTGTGTTTAACGTTTTTTTTTATTAATTTAATTTATTTATAATGAGCTTTCTGCACTCCTTCTCCATATAAACTTTAACTGTGCCAAATTTCATACTCGCGTAATTTTCTTAAAAAGGGGTACAAAGTTTTTGCTTCGCGTATAAATATAAT
Organism: Agrochola lota; assembly: GCA_947364205.1. Taxonomy (NCBI): domain Eukaryota; kingdom Metazoa; phylum Arthropoda; class Insecta; order Lepidoptera; family Noctuidae; genus Agrochola; species Agrochola lota. The sequence continues at coordinate 7,231,345 of OX376235.1, read as the reverse complement.
ATTTATGCTGTTGTCAAACTTTACAAAGGTATATATAATGAAAAGATACCGGGGAACTGGTTGGTCTCTCGATCTTCTGATTTTTTACCTTCAAAGTGCACATAATATTTTACAGCCACTTTGGTATTTGAAAGATAGGCACCTAACCGGCTCAAATTTCTAAAATAATAATAATACCGGCCTATTAGTGTCCCACTGCAGGGCAAAGGCCTCTTTCTTATACGGAGAAGGCACGAGCCTTGACCACCACCCTTGCTCAAGACTGGTTGGAGATATCAGACAAACGTATATTAACTATAAGTCCAGGTTTCCTCACAATGTTTTCCTTCACCGATTTCGGTATAGTCCAAGACGAACTCAGAAAGTGTTGAATTGAAAAAATCTAAATGGTACTTGGTCGGATTTGAACCCACAATATCCTGCATGAGAGTCGAGGCCTGAACCATCACGATATTTAAAAATATAAGAAAAAGCTTTAATTCTCTAAGTAATTTCAAAAAGACGTTCAAAAAGCATTAACGATTCAAAATTAACCACCTTTCTTAGAATCTCAAAAAAACATTTTCGAGGACATCTTCTAAAAAGCGCCAACAGCCGGCTCTGTTTCCGCTAACTCCTGTTAATCCCACTAACGCGCCCGTATGAACGCTAATTACAGGTCGATAACACTTCGTTAGGAAAATTAAAGTACTTCGCACTCCAACCACGGCGAGTAAAGCTTCAGAAATGTAAAGAATTTTGAGTTTATTTTCTCTCTGTCTTCGCTTACGAGGAATCCGGTAATATTTTTCGCACGTCTATGTTTGTGCAAGTAAGTGTGCAAGTTTTCAGATAGTAACTGTAGATGTCTCAACATTATTTGTCTTTGTTACTTACATCAACAGCTTTGCAATTGGAATAGCGTCTAATAATGTCTAAACGAAATTCATAAAAATCAAAATACAATAAAAAAATCGTTTTGTTTGTTTTTGTTAAATTTAACTTATACTTAATACATTCTATACCTAATTATTTTTCTTAAATCTTCCAATTTTAATATAAATTGTTTTTAATTTGTAAGTAGGTACTTTTAGATACAATAATTATTTGTGGTACTGTTAAACCACCCCCTGTATATCACCAATAAGCCGGAATACCGCAGGCGTTTAGCCGCTGACAAGTATTGTACCGCCCCAACAGTTCGTATTATTATATGCGCGGGAGTCGATACCGACCCCGAATGTTGTGCCCGCGAATAATTGATTAAGTTGCGCGTGAAATTCCATAGTACCGAGTTTGTTTTGATTTCATTCGCTTCGGTTAATTATTATAAAGTTATTTTGTGAACTATGAATAGTGACGTCACGGTTAATAGAGCTGTTATTAATAATTATTTATTCATGAATGTCGGCGTAAAATATTTGTACAGGGATGCAGAGTTGAGTATGTGAGATGTGAATTGTTTGTTGATAAATAATAATAGGTACCTGGTCGACCGAGCTCCGTTCGAATGAAAATAGAGAATGCTCATTTAATATTATAGGATATTGTAGTTCCGTGTATAGTACATACTAATTCCATGCTGCCATGATACTAGGTACTTACTAATTCTATGCTGCCATGTCATTATTCTAAGGTATCTCGTTCGAAACTTTGGGCGACCGAGCTCTGCTCGGTTGAAAATACGTATACGTAGAAAACTAATTTTCCCAGATATGAGACCTAGCTAGATCGATTTTTCGCCCCCGTAAACCTCTATATTGCAACTTTCATCGGAATCGTTAGAGCCGTTTTCGAGAATGTGATTACAAATATATATATATACACAAATATATATATATATTCCACAAAATTTCTAGTATTAGTTTACCGGCTTTCATATCCTCGGTTCACGGCACTGAGAAATTAATCAGGAAAATTCTAGCCTCCACACTGATTGATTTTGATGTGCCGTGCTTCACCGAGGCTATGGATGCCTGGAGACTCGCTTGCCCGAAAACAGATCTACCCGATCATCCATCTTCCCAAAGACGGTGGGATGAGCGGCTCTGCAGAGTAGTACAGAACAATTTACTCAATACGTCTACTACCACTGTGGAGCGTGCGCGCTTGCTGGCTGTGGGTAAGTGGGTATCGGGTCTGTGGCTTCACGCACTACCGTCGTCGAACATAGGCACTCTGTTCGACGACAATACCTTCCGCCTCGCTGCTTCCCTACGACTAGGAGCTCCTTGTTGTTCTCCTCATCGCTGTCACTGTGGCGAAGTTGTCAACAGTCTCGGACATCACGGCCTGTCTTGCAGCCGAAGTGCAGGTCGCTTAGCGCGGCACGCGAACATTAACGACATCATGGTCACCGCCGGCGTTCCAGCTATATTAGAACCCAATGGCTTGGCACGCGACGATGGCAAGAGACCGGACGGCATGTCTTTATCTCCTTGGAAGGTGGGTAGGCCTTTAGTGTGGGATGCAACCTGTGTCGACACTCTTGCGCCATCCCATCTTCCTGGCTCGGCGTGCTGTGCTGGTGCTGCTGCTGCGGCTGCAGAAAACCTCAAGCGGCGTAAGTATAATAAATAACCTTACAGGTAATTATATTTTCGAGCCGTTTGGGGTGGAAACCCTCGGGCCGTGGGGTCCGAGTGCTCATGGCCTGTTTAATGAAATTTCAAAACGGCTATTTGACACTTCCCGTGATCCAAGAGCTGGTTTTTACTTTGGGCAGAGGCTAAGCATTACCATACAACGTGGCAATGCGGCCAGTCTCTTGGGTACATTACCAGTCGACAGCGATGCGGATGAATTTTACGATGCTATATTTTAGTTTTTGAATAGTTTTAGTTAAGTTAGAATATAATATATAATTTTGCTATTTTTATTTAGTCATAAGTTGTTACACAAATATTGCTTGTTTAATAGTTTAGAATGTAGGTACTTATAGTAGTTATTTATTAGAAGTTGTGTTCTGCTTTAGAGAGGTTGGCCTAGCTGATCGTTAGAAGATGTTGTAAGCTGAACTATGGAGGATTAAAGTTGGTCTGTGATTCTTGTCAAGGAAATTTGGCGAAAAAGAGAACAGCACCTTATTTGCGTAAAACACGATAAATCGCAATCTGAATCATTTTGAAGGATATTGCTAATCCTTCATATGTTCAAAAAAATGGTCTGCTCAACAACGTAAATAACGCAATGAATGTTGTTGCACTGTCAACTGTCTAAATGAAACAAATTGTTATTGATTGTGTGTTACGCCATTGGGCTGCAGGTGTTTTTTCAGATTTTTTCAGACCTTTTCAGATTCAGAACTAGCTGCGCGCCGTGGTTTCACCCGCATAAGTGTCGATGTAATATCGGAATAAAAAGTATTCAATGTCCTAACCCAGGTCATGATCTACCCATGTGGGAAATTACATCAAAATCCGTTCAGCCGTTTTAGAGAGAAAGCGTAACAAACAATCATACAAAAAATCAAATCTGTTCTCTTTTTAATTTTATGAAAATTTATAATATTTGTTTAGTCTAATACCCAGATTACAAGTAGGTAAAAGTAGAAAGGTTTATGAAAAGAATTAGCTTTTCTTGTTAATTTTCTTGTTAAACAATTTAAACTAAAGTCATTAAGCTCAGCTCATGCTAATCAGATCAGCAATCAAAAAACGAAAAACTAAATCAAATTAAAAATAAAAAGTACCTATCTGTCACATATGGCACTAACATACCAACCCTCGTAAGGACACCACCCCTTACTACACATCAACAGTTACAAACGCCCCATAAAACACCAATAAATAAATTTATTCAGCGAAACGCAGCATTTATTCAATGAAATCCGAATAAATTTATTCAATGAAACGGCGATAATAATATTCTGTTGTGTCGTGGTAATCCTTGAACAATAAAAATCTCTGCACTCTGCCCTCGGCACTCTTTGGAAGGATACAGCTACAGGAATGGAGGATAATCTTTAGTTAAGGATTACCGGGCATTACGAAATTTACAGTATAATAATAATAAGTCCCTATTATTAAGCAAATGTGCTCGGAAGAAGGAAGTATTCCAGTAAGATGCTGGTAGGGATATTGACCGTACTTTCGGGATTGTCCTGATAGCCGTGGAATACCTCTCCAGTGGATAGGTATCTCAACTCCTCAGCACCTCAGGACATGTTGCCCTCTTTGTCGCTACGACACTTTGTGCTAGCGACCACTTTCGGGGGGTCCATTATTGAGTGTGCAAGTCACTCACTGCCAGTTTTCCTGTGTATTTTATACAAAATATTGGTCAGGCAGGGGCTTTAGTCTTTCCATAGTTCTAGATAACCAGTTTACTTAGCCACCCAAAAGTCCTGCACCAACCGGGGGTTGTCCTTGGTTGCACTAGCATAGTGCGTTGGTGCCTCATTTCGTTAAACACGTCGAACGGGCCTCTACGAGTTGGCTTCGCCCCCGCGTACGCTTTCCAAAGGCATGACCCTAGGGTCCCGAGAAATGTCAAAGAAGTAAAAAATAATATTGATAGTATATTTTTGAAAAATATTTTGTAACAATGGACCAATAAAATTATTCTTATTTTCTTAATGAGGCACATACTGCTTTGAAAAGAACAATTTTATACGTGTCTGTTGAATAATAATTACAATTTATCAAGCAGCAGACATTATCAGTTAGGTATTGTTCAATAATAAGTAAGACCAGCTTTCAATTATCTTAATGGAGGGCAAAAGTTAATTTTCACAGAGATAAGGAACGAGAAATGATCACCACGTTTGCTCATTCCATGACAAACCTTTTCTTTTTTCAGATTTTAGCAATAAATAAATTGTATTTTCATTCGGTAATATTTTTGACAATTACCGTGGTTTAGTTTCAAGAAGTCATCGTAGCTAGCATTTTTTTTTTAAATCGCAATGGCACAACAAAGAAATCGCAGTCGTCCTCACATGTATGTAAAATCCTCCTACAATCGCGAGGGTCCGCACAGGGGTGCCGACCGAAAACAACACGATTTGTATTTATATCTAAACCGTGCCTTTGTCGTGCGATTAGTAGCGTATTGTTGCGACAAATGGGTGCGCAAGTGTGCGGGGGTACTTAGAGGGCTTATACTGGGGTTAAATGTTATTGCCGAGGTCTTAGTGTGGGTGTTGAGATGATAGATATTGTGATGTGGATGCTGAATGATTGTGATTTATTGTGCGATTGAAACTATTAGTAAAAGATTTGTTATTTATTAACTTTATGTATACATTTGACGCACTGGGTTGCACTCTGCTGAATTCGAAACGCTCGACTCAACACCGAGAGATGAAAATCCTGTGCGCGATAAATCCCGCCGCGATATTTTTACGTCCGTTCAAACGTGGGCTTAAACTTCAAATCAAATAATTTATTTGTATAACATATATACCTAAATGTTAGACCTACTCACCTATTATTTTAGTACCACATGATGCAGTGTTTCAAAAGCATTTCAAACAACAAATACACTACGTTACCTAATGAGGTGTGCAAATACATACAGACTTCGGCAGGTATTACATCGGAGTTACATGACAGGTTGTCCTTTAGTCCTACTCATCTTTCTTACAATTATACCTCCTACACAATAATACTTATAACCTGGTCCAAAACAACATTACATTAGGTACAATCAACGCCAACGCCCACAGCGTCATGGCAGGGTTGTCACGCACGGACGAGCTCTCCTCGTGCTAATGAGAGATAATCCCGGGACTCAGCCTTGATTTCTGTTGCAGTCCCTCCCTCCATAATACAGGAGGGGTCAGAAGATTAAATCTGTACAACATTTGCTGAATGGAACAAATTTATGACGATGACTCAAAAAAAAAAACCTGTACCTATTAGTGCATTTTATTTACAAAATTTCCAAAATGTATTCGAAATGGGGGGGCTCAAATGTCGAAGTGCCTAGGGGCCCTGGGTCTCTAACTCCGGGCCTAGTAAGACTACTAAACTTTGTTCTTACGCGATTTCATCATCATTTTAGAAGTGAAGACTTTTAATTGGCTGTCAGTCTCACATACTATTTTGTATTCTGATTTTTTTAGCTGTAAGTCATCCATAGTTAATAAATAAAAAATCATTCATCACCACGCAGGCTCTTCCTTGTAGTTGGTAAAGATTTTCAGTATCACCAATGCGGTGCAATGTCAATGGGTAAAAACACCCTTTCCTCATCCGAGCCACCTGTCACCGTCGTCGTTGTCTTTCGATGGGATGAGGAGTGAGCGACATTGAAATCCCTTTGTCAGACTTTGATCGTCAGATATTTTTCAGACTTCTGTGTGGTGATGACTGTCATTTACAGCTCCTCTCTCTGTTTTTAGACATGTTCTCCGAAGAAAAAATGTTCATTTTGTGAAGTCTGCTCACTAAAACTTCATCTTTTTAGCTTGTTGATGGCAATCCAAATTGTATCAGCGCAGAAATTAGCTACGATTTTATTCGTAACTGGAACTTATGGGCATCAAAAGCGCTGCAGTATCTTAGCGATGACGCCTTGTCCTTCTGCGTGGTTCTATCTATTGTCCCCCTGTCTCCCCAAGTCTCCCCAGTCGGACTCATCGTGATTTCTATTGCAGTGATCCCGCCATCCCGCCGACAGCGCACAAGGGTTGTATGCAACACTGTTTTTATTACATAAACGTGCTGTAACAATTACATTGAATTGAGGGTGCGGATTACAGTTTTAATTAGACTTTTGTAACATTAGAGGAAATAAAATGGAACGATAGTTGTATAATGTAAATGAAAATAATTATGTGTTGATTTTTAGGTGCTCCCAGCTGCAAGTCATCTCTGCTAAAAGACTGAATTTGAAAGATATTGAAAACTCTATGACCTGTTTTTTTTAAATCGATTACTGAATATAAGTTTTTGCTTTGGGATTTTTTAAGAACCACTACTCAGTACTGTGTTTTAGATAGGAAGGTTTGAGTTACCTTTTGTAATATATAGAATTACAGAGACCTACCCATAAAATAAAACGTAAGCACCGGCTATATCAACCACAGTCAACAAAATAGTAATATTCGTTCTCACATAAAAATACTGTATATACCTTCTTACTGAAATGTACATGCAATGTTCATTTCATTTTTACGGTGTCGTCGGATAAGTCTTCCAAGAAGGAAGGGTGTGTCTTTTTCATAAAGAAGCGAATTTAATATTTGAAACTTAATTTCGTGAGATGAGACTTGCTTCTGAAGACGGGCGAAAACGTGTAATAAAAAGTTTTAGCTTAAGCGAAGATGCACGTATTTCTACTTGTACTTGTTACCTACCTGCCTAGCTATATGGTAAACATGAATGGGGCAGTGCTAATATCGAGTTTTCAGGTTTAGGTAGGAATTTTGGTAGAGGTTCGAGTTTAAAGATTTATTAAAGATATTAAGCCCTGTGTCACAAATAATAGGAATTCCCGAGTGATTATCTAAACGATTATAAAAATAACGATTAGATTTTTTGTATGTTTGCTTGTTACGCTTTCACGTTAAAATGGTTGAACTGATTTGAATAAAATTTGGCACATGGGTAGACCCTGACCTGGGTTAGGACATAAGATTCATTTATCTCGATATTCCCCAGGGATCTAGACTTATGCGGGTGAAACCGCGGGGCGTAGCAAATTATTATATGTAAAGCTAAGTAGAAAAATAATAAAAACGTCTACTGAATAGATTGTAAAAGAGAAATTAATAAATACTTTCTATTATCCATTAAATACTTATAGACCATAATCATTTACCTCGATGTGTACCCAACTACCCATAAAAAACAGGTAAAGATTTCTATGAAAACCTACCCAACCATTATAAAACAATTCCGCCCTACAACTATGTCATTAGGTCACAATTAAAATTTATAAGCAAACACGCTGTACCGTACCTATCTGTTGATTTTATCTGCCGGCCGACCAATGAGCAAACAGAATTTGAATAAAGAACTGGACTAATGGAACGGCCGATGTTTGCCGATGTTTGCCGAGTCGCGCGATAACGAATAGATGCGAGTGCGACTTTCAAGTAAATACTGGCGCAAGTTAGCTGGCTAGCAGGTAAACTGTGACCTGGCGAATACATACAATGAGCGTGTGACGGGTGAGTGATAAATAGAAAAGATCGTTTATTTTGTTTGCTAACTAATTCATTATTCATATTTTTACACTTGAGCAATCGTCAAAAATGACCATTAATTATTTCTCCTTTCTTAGCGGCACGAGCTGCTCAACAGCTCTGGGGGCTTAAAACGGCAGCTTTGGCAGAATCATAATATTATGAATCACACAAGCTGTCATAAACTGACAATTCATAATATTATCTGCGTTCAATTCTTAATACATCTGTTTGACAGTTTTAAATTTGATTGAAATATCATTTAAACTGTAGAAATAAAAAATTAAAATCTAATTTAATTAATGAAAACTGTAAAGAAAAAATATTCGGTAAAATTAAGGTCTTAATTTTTTTCATGCGGCAATATTTACACCCAATATGTTTCTGATATGAATTGAATTGAATATGACTCAGCTAAAATATGTGTCACCATAGAGGAATTGCTAGGAATTCGGAAAATGAATTGCTTTTTAGAGGAATTGCTTAATGTGGCCATTTTAGGCCCACTGTAGTGCAGTAAAAACGTTAGCCAATCAGCACATGACTGTGGTAATAGAGCAGACTGACAAAACTGCACTGGACGTAGGCAGCCAATATTGTGGAATAACCAATGACATGACAGGATCTCCAGAAACCGAGGAAGAATCTTTAGAGGTTACATGTTCGTTTTTAGAGGAGACGTTCTTTCATGACGATCCGTATTTACCCAAGTCTCTTGTTATCTACTTTCCTATCGCAGGTATGCTGGAAGAGTTTACTTTAGAAATAAGCATCACCTTTGTACGTATTGTTTTACTATTATTTTCTTCTTGCCTGTTTATTTAGAGGCATGAGGAACAGGGTGTAACGTTCACTCATCCATCATAGAAAAGGGAGGATCTACCGACCAGACGGGTGTCGTGTCCTACGGTTGAAGTCGGGATCTTGTATATATGTCGATCGCGCGGTAAACTCTAGTTGCGCGATGCAGGATTTGTGTGACGTCAGGATTTTGTGTGACGTCAAATCTTTAGTGCATAGTTCACATGTGGCTATGTAGATGCCGCCACAGTTAAATACATAGGTCACAAGGAGCTATTGTAAAGCTTGCAAGTAAATAAAATATAGTTTGAGTCAGTAGTTGCGATTCTGACAGCGTACAATATACTTAGTATATAAAATCATGCAGCAAAACACCCTTAGAACTAATTTGCAATTTATGCGATAAAAATATATAAGTACATAACAACTTATAACGAACGAAAAAATAAAAATAACAAAATTATATACTAAGTTAACTAAAACCATTCACAAACTAAAATATGGTCGAAAAATTCATCCGCATCGCCGTCGACTGGTAATGTACAAGAGACTGGCCGCATTGCCACGTTGTATGGCAATGCTTAGCCAAGGTTAAAGCCAGCCCTGACTGTCACGGGAAGTGTCAACCAGCCGTTTCGAGATGATTTCATTAAAGAGGCCATGAGTACTCGGGCCCCATATCTCGAGGATTTCAACCCCAAACGGCTCGAAAATATAATTTATTATTTGTAATAGCCGAGGTCTATTGAATATTAGCCGTTTATTGCTTCTACCACCCATATACTGGCAAAATTTACTGCCTCGATAGTCTAGTGGTCCTGGGTTTGATTCCCAGGTCGGGAAAAATGTTATTAGGTTTTTCCATCAAGAAATTCTCAGTAGTAGCCTAGAGTCCGCATTTGTGCACGGTTGATTACAATAGGCTCGCCCCCTATTACAATCAATCTGCGTAACCTTTTCCCAACTATGTTGGGGTCGGCTTCCAGTCTAACCGGATGCAGCTGAATACCAGTATTTTACATGGAGCGACTGCCTATCTGACCTCCTCAACCCAGTAACTGGATAATACGATACCCCTTGGTAACTAATTGTCAGACTTTCGGGCTTCTGACGACCCGTAAGACTGTCAAAGATCCAAGAATGATAAATGATAAATGATTTTATTTCTGTAAGTGGGTTTGGACAAAACACTTTTACACGTAAATCATATTTTTTTAACTAGATGGGGTCGACGTTTCCTATCTGATTACTCCGAGAAGAAAGGCCGAAACAAACTCAGAGGTCACAGTCTCTTTTAAAGTCCAGACATAATCTTGGTCAGATCATGTGAAGATCATGTAGATTGGTGTCTGAGATGGTCTTTTGAGGAAAGAACCACACAGATTGAGACGACCTATCCAGTCAGTGCACGCATTTGTCAGTGACCGTGCAGCTCAACTCAGAGTTTAAGGAGCTAAACGATTCGACGAACAACACCAAAGAAAGGACATTTTGGTAGGCCGCATAAATTACTCAAACAGCTTTATCTCAACATAACTTTATTGTAAATGAAAGACGGGTTGACCAAGACCAATTTTATTAAGTACAGATAAACTATTATTCCAATGACAAGAGATATCTGTCAGAACCTATTTACTTAATATACGACATGACCATATTTTTTTTTTAATTTACTATATCTTAACACACACAACATAATATAACATATCTACGTATAATATATCTCAGTGCAAATTTAGGTGTACATAGGTAGGTACTTTATTATTATTATTGTAATAGTGATCCCTAAGATTTTTTTTTTTTAGTAAATAGTTTTCAATTTTTTGTCGTACTAGTATTGCGGCCAGTCTGCGAATGCGCTGAATTGGCGAGTCTTGTGGTGGAATGGGAGTAACAACATCATCGCTTGTCCCGGGGCTGTCATCGCTACCGCTTTTGGGACTACTCCAAATCTCATCATCACTCATCTGTTCATGAGATGAGCTAGGGGTTACATTGCCATCGGTTGGCAGCTTAAAAAGATGCCGTCGGTTTCGCCTGAATCGCCTACCCGTATTGTCTACGACAAAATAAGAACGAGGCTGAGCCGCGCGGCCTACAATTCGTGCAGATTTGCGTTTGCCGTCATCAGTAACAAGCACCGTTTGACCGGTCGATAACATTGGTAGCGGTTTCGCTCGCCTATCATAATACATCTTATCGGCCTGCTGTTTACGTAACATCTCTTTGTAATCAGTCTCATTTCTCGACTTGGCTTTAACTTTTCAGTTGTTTACAATAATCACTATCACTTTTATTGTCTTTTTGAGCTTAAACCGGGATTATGGGGTGTTAATTTTAATTCATTATTCAGCATCGCTGTCACCGTGTTGTAAATGAAAGACGGGTTGACCAAGACTAATTTGATTAAGTACAGATAAACTATTATTCCAATGACCAGAGATATCTGTCAGAACCTATTTACTTAATATACGACAAACCTTTCGGCGAAAGAAGGCGTCATGTTATATGTAATGAAATTCCAAAAAACTACAATTAAAAACATACCCATCTTACCAACAGTTTCAGTGAGCAGTCGGTATTTAGGTTGACAGCGCACCTGCACAAATATTCAATGAATAATTAAACAATTGCCACAACGCTGCGTGTTGCCGGCGACATTCAGTCATGGCTGATAAACTCGGGAACTTGGGCGTTGTGTAAGGACAATAATTCATAGAAGTAAAAGGGTTTTTAAAGTACCTGTAATTGGGTGGCAAAAAATTATATTCTATACTATTAAATGAGCAATATTTGTATATATATATAATATATATATTTGTAATCGAATCGGGTGAAAAATCGATCTAGCCAGGTTCCTTATCTAGGATAATTAGTTTTCTACATATTTCACCCAAGCAGAGGTCGGTCGCCTAAAGTTTAGAAAAACATGGCTACCTTAGAATAATGACATGGGAGCATGCAATTAGTAAGTACCTACTATTATGGGCATGGCAGCATGGAATTAGTATGTATACTATACATGGCATTTCGTTATTCACACATCTCGTCTTCACTCAGCTTCAGTGGATACCACTGAGCATATTTGTATGGCGCGATCGAAGTGGAGTTGTGAGCTGTGCCTCGCCAAGTTTGAGCTGGGCGGCAGTACAAGGGGAGAGGTGAGCTGTAGTTCGCTAGCTGAACAGCGCGCACCGGAGACTAGATGAGATGTGAGCAGCGTGCAGTGGACGGTCAACGTCCAACGCTCACCGCACGCAGCTCAGTTACACTCTAGTCAGTACACATCTCCGCATAGCTTCAGTGGATAAAACCTAGCTGAAAACCATCTCTTCTCGTCTCCGTACATCTCCGCTTTGATGGCGTCCGGGCCTAAGCTACCACAAAATGCTGCAATAAATACTGGCTAAAAGGATTTTTTTGACTAACTCGTTCTAACTACTCCTTGAAGGAAAAGAAAAACTGCTTTCAATTGTTTTTCTGCAATCAACTTTTTTGTTGTTGTGCAATATTTTTTTTCTGTTCAGAGTCCTTTATGCAAATAACAATTATTAGATAGTGTGTAAATAATCAGAATCAAAAAGAGGGTGTGTACCCTGGTTTACCCTAAGGAATAGTAGGTAATGTTTACGCCGCATCTCATTAAGACGCCGCCTACGCCTACTCTCCCCTAAGCCTGCGCGAATTTGTTCGACCATAAAAAATAAATAAACCCATAGCCCCTAACTATGGCTTTGATTGTTACGATTTTCACATTGCAATGCATGGGGTAATTGTGTAAGGGAATTTGAGATGTAGAAACCTGGAAATAGGTAACAATTTCGTTTGAGGTGGCTATCGTGGGTGGTTTTTCTAGCGCAATCAGAGTACAATACAGTAACAAAATGTTATACTTAGACGTATTTGAATGGGAGAAAGATTTTGTTATATTTAACTGCGAGAATCAGAAAAAACCGTTTTAAAGTTACCAGATTTTGAAGAGCTGCACATGCTAGATACGGTTAATCACAAGATAAATAGGTCGATCGTCTAACATGGAACGGCTATCATCAGGCAACGATGGATTGTCATGTCAAATACACAGAGAACACACAGAGTGAAAAGGCCATTTTTCCCTGACGTGAAAAACATAGGTATTAAGAAGATGAACATTTAAAATTAATTAAACCACACATTTCAAATTGCACCATTTCCGAAACACCAATGACAATTGCAATAATCACCTCAAACGGCCGTTATCACCAAAACGATAACTGGCCAATAAATCGGTATCACGAAACGGTACGAATGGTACCACGCACATAAATCTCGGTACGAATCCCGTGAGGCGAATCGTGGAGGATCGACGAATGCACATATAATACCCCTTAATAAAGATTAACAGGCGGGGTGAAAGTAGGATGGATATCAGAACATGTTTTTTGGAGACAGTGTTAAAAATTTCTGGGCTAGAATTACTGAAACTCCCTATCACAGACATGTTTCTCGTTAGGTTTAACCTGCTGGTTTCAAGTTTCCAGTGAATACTTTACTTCAAGGCAAACGTACATGATCGTCAACTTCATCATTACCATCGGGTGAGATTTGCAACGTATGGGCAACAAACTTTGGTGAATAAGACCCTTGCCGAATAAGAAATTTTATCCTTTTGTTGTTGTGAACTATTCTCTCAAGGTAAGTATCGACCGCAAAAAAATCAGTATGCAGAAGCATATTAGGCTAGAGAGAGCCATAATGTTCATGCATCCTCATTCAATCAAATTATGGAATCTATTAGAAATTCATATTTGTAAAGACTATCCCAAAAATATTCACTTCTGAACGGCAACCCTACCAAATAGCCTTCAACTGCCATCAATACAAACCCAAAACGTAGTAAACGCCTAGCACGTGCCTCCAACATTGCCCTTTTCACCCCCGACAGTGTAAAACTAAAAATGTACAACATTAGTTGTGATGGCGGATAAAAGTACGCATGTTGCGTTCTTTTGACAAGCTGTTTGATCCTAATGTGTCGATTTAAAGTTACAATAAGTTATGGGGGTGTTAATCACTGGGTCATTTTAATTTATTGCAGTTTAGGAGAAGTTTGAATCAGCTGTGATACATTTGTTGTTTTATTGTTTTAAATGTTATGTGGGGGCAGATTTCTTTTCGAAAGAAAAGTCAGGGCGAACAGCTAATGTAACAAAAAGTAACTGCTGGACGATCTAGACAAGGTGAGCCTTACATACTCCTTTGGCTCCATAAGCGCGCAAAAAGCTTTTGCCTTTAATGAATGGGATAGAGCGGGATAAAGAATGGACGGTTCGCGCGATAATTTACGTATTTCCTTCGTATTTTTAAAACTAATACACATTTTGAAAATGTTAAATGTATACGTTATCTAAAACATATAGTTTTATTATTATGAAAAAACTGATGACCTGCCGTGAAGTATTAACGCCATACTAAGGGTTTATATTGTTCTTTAGAGATTACTTTGGATTTTTTCTATCGAAGGAACCTATAATCGTGTTTCTAAAGTGTATGATGTCTAGAGTGAATCCTTAAATAACTTACATATTAATTGCATAACTAAAGGTTATGTAATAACGACGCAGCAAGGGATCAAACGAACGCAATTACTTCGCAATAAGCTCGGTGCGTGATAATTGGAACTTGAAACCCGTATATTTTCAACTACGCATTGCCTGCCGAGTCGACCTTCACTCCATGTACAAACGTACGTATGTATCTATGTAGTTACCTGGGTATTTACGAGTCGCGCCATTATACAAAATGGTCGTTGGGTAATGAATAATTAACTAGGCAACGCCTTTTACTAACGTTATCTAAAAAAACATTTATAAACTTCTTCTCGTGTCACACCGAGCTTTATAGGTACTAGGTAAGTCAGTAAGAACTCTAGATCTATGACAGAAAGCTGCACTACAGTTCGCCCGTTGATCAAATGCGTTCCTGACACATGTTAGTTTCATACTAACGAATATGTGTTTTGCGAATTTGATTCTTATTACTACTAGAAATTGTCCAAGTGACAGGTGTCAAGAACGCACTCGACGGCCGGACTGTATTTCCGAGTGTCGTAGAATATGTTGTGTGGCAGTTGATGTATTGATGTAAGTATGTTGGCAGGAAAGCTGTCATCCCACAACAGAAAATGCTTATCGTCGCTCTACGACCAAAGGCCTTTGCCTTATGCTCATGCACTAATTCCCATGACATGAGCATGACATTGAGCTCAAGGCGGATAGGCGATTTCAGACAAATATTAATTATGACTAGCTACCAATAATAAACAAATGTTGCCAGTTTTGTTACTTGTAAATGAAATTATTGACGTTTAAAGCTTGAGCAACGGCGAATTGAATTCTTTATTTAAAAAAAACTGTGTGGCCTTGTTATTGGGCTTAAACACATATGAGCCGGCCCCACGGATTCGTCATATGCGTATGTTCAACCGTCAGCCTAACAGCCTGTATAAGTCCAGGTTTCCTCACGATGTGTTCCTTCACCGAACTGCAAATGATTTTAACAAAATTAATTATCATGCTAATTAGAGTATTTTCATGGGGCTACGTCAGTAAATAAACAGGGTATATACGTGTGTGCGTGCGGTCGCTACAACCTTGATGCGGCTGCAATTACTGACGCTGGGCGGAAACCGCCCACCCGCACGCCCAGCCACCTAATTATAATTATTGTTCCGGTTTATGTGTAGGTATGTTATTGTTGTATTATATTTTTATGTAAAATAACCTTTATGGAAAGTAGAAACATATATGTACAAGCTGTGCCCGTCGATAAAAATAACGAACTTATACAAGGTTGTCGGCAATCCATGGCAAGGGGGTGTTGGAGAGGTCATTTACAACCAAATGACCCCTTTTGTCTCCTATGCAAATGGTAAAAATGTTCTTTGACATTTTATATTTTTATTTCATACATTTTAAAATATAAACAAGCCAAATCGCTAGAGGATAAAAGTTTTTATACACGGTTATTGGTTATATCTCGGCAATCCGTTAAGGGATGTAGGACCTGATGACCTCTATGCCAATGTCAACCATTTTCGAGTAATTCGACTATTTATATTTTAAATTGTATGAAATAAAATTCTCTATGGAACCCCTTTATGAGATGTATTTAAAAAACACCTTTCTTTACATTCATCTTGTTATTTGGAATTTTTGTGTACCTACATGCTTCTAGACCCAGCGGTTAAAGCTGTGCGTTCTCTGTCAATAAATGCTTGTTTTTTTATTTTTTTATTAAGTTTTTTTTTTTTTTTAATTTTTCACACATGCATGTTTTCTGAAGTTCTGCCTAATTTCAAATTCGACCAGAGCTCTATTTCATATTATGGACTGGCCAAATGAAGTTAAAAAGTTTCGAGAGCTTATTTGAGGCATCAATAGTAACCACAATAAACTTTTATTCCCCTTTAAATTCCCTTTTACACCCTAGCAACATGATGTACTCCGGGATAATATGACCCGATATAGGTATTAAAAATAAATAAAATATCAGCATCTGATTTTTTATGAGTCCCTTGTTTTTGTAAATGAAAAAAAAGACACTAAAAAAAAAACCAGCTGAGGTGGTGCGTATTTTTTCAATGAAAATTATCGGAAATTATTAACTATCTAAAAAGCGCGTATTAATATTCTCATTTCCATACTAATCTCACAGTTACATAGACATCGCGTCCTTTCCATCCCTAATTATTAACATACCACCCCTTGCTACTAAAAACGGGTTAATTTCACTAATAAAACAGCGAGGGAAATTAAACGCTATCTCCCGCCAGTAGATGTCGCTGTTAGCAAAGAGTCCTCTTCATAATTGCGACTCGCTCTTGGCAAATACTTGGACGGTAATTATATTTTTTTATTACCCTCTTTCTAAGGAAGGGCAAACAAATAAATTACTAACGGAATTGTATGTTGTTGGGTGCTGAATATAGGATTTTGTCGGGTCTGTGAAATTACAAAAAATGAAGTTGTGTTTGTGAGGTTTATGCAAAACCAACATTTTGATTTAAAACACAGAACATATCACCGGAATTAATATTCCCGAAGGAGTTATAAATAAATACCTTCCGCATTTTAAAACAAATACCTACACCATACATTTACATTAAGAAAATCATCATCTACCTAGCCTTTTCCCAACAGTTACTGGTTAACGGTTCTAAACAACTGTTATCCATTTGTTATAACTGTTGGTTCTCCTACCAATAAATAAACACTATACCCCTTGGTAAGAATGGTTGTCAGACTTTCGGGCTTCTGACGACCCGTAACAACTGTCAAAGATCTGCAAATGGCAGCCCGGACCAACGACTTTACGTGCTTTCCGAGGCACGGCCTCTGGCCCCTGGTCTTGGTATGAAAAGATGGTCACTCATCCATGGACCAACCGCGGCGAGCGTAGCTTAACCTGATCGATCGACCCGTGTGGCTGGTATTACTTAGCCACAAGCCCTTACATTAAGAAAAAAATCCTTAAAAAATATTATGATTATAAAATCTACTTTGAAATTAAATATGTCATTGCAAGCACATTGTAGTCGCATAGTTTATTTGCAAGAGTTCCAATAGGTATTTCATCATTATTTAATATGTAGGTTTAAATTCTCAAGTTTATTGTTCTACTTTTGGAAACCTTAATTTGAGTAAACTGCATAACAACCCGGAAGCGATAAAAATTAATAAAAATGGTTTTAAATTGCATCCATTGTCCCACATATAGTTTCCTATTGGTACAGTTGTCGCCTGTCCATCGTCTGCAAGTAACATATTTGTTTAACAAATGTCAATATGTACGCGGAAAAAATATGGTTGCAATTATTATTGGTGACAAGTAAAAAAATTGCCCGTCGAGTCGATAGTCTGACGAAAAAATGAGACAAATATTTTGTAAAAATTCGCAATTATTTATTTTCCACATATACGGCTTATGTAAGTTTCACTGCCAAATACCTATAAATATAAGGAGAAACATTAAATTACTAAAGTACTAGTAACTTTGTAACAAAACGCTCTTCATCTTGATCTACGAGTAGTTTATCAAATAATGACAATTGTGATGAACTTTTCATCTGCAATAATTTTCATTTTTTTTTGGTTTTATTAAAAACTTACTGAATGAAATCATTATTTCGAATAAATTATGCCTTAATCAGAATCTTTACTTACATATATATATATGAATAACTAACTTCTTCCCGTGATTTCGTCCGCATTTTTCTTGTTTTAACATAAAATATATGCAGTACTGTAGCTTCCCACTAGTGAAATAATTTTCTGAATTCTATCAGTAGTTCCGAAGATATAGTTATGACCAAACCAACCAAAGCCGAAGAAGTATATATAATATTGGTATATATAACTAAATAAATTCGCATAAATCTTGCCTATCTTCGGTCAAGACATTTGAAAACATCTAGCGTCTACGCCGTAGCACTTCCCGACCGCGTAGCGAAAGAACCAAAAACTGCGCTGCTACGAAACCACTCTTCTTCCCAATTCGCTCATACATAACCAAATACACGTATAAGTAGGCTTATATCTAGTAAGATGCGGCTGCGTGCCGGCGATAGCGCAGCCGTGCCGACCCGCCCAGCGGACGGATTAGACCCCGGACCCCAGCACCAAGAACTCAACTTTACAAGAGCGTGACGCTCCCAAGATATCGGGACATCTCTAATTTATAATGGCTGTGGTAGGTACTGTATTTTGGTAGGTATGGAGAGGTATATATTTTAAAATTTTAATTAAATTTCTGAAATGTTCTACAGAAATCCTAATCAAGATATCGGGACGTCTCTCATTTATAATGGCTGTGATAGGTGAGATACTTCGAATTCTGGTAGGCATGAGGAGGAACGAAATTAAGGTTAAAGTTCTGAAAAGTTCTACTGAAATTCTATTTTTTATTTTTTGACAAAAAGTTAAAAAATTTAACTGACAGTGTGTCCAGAGATGAACTAGAAAATACAGCCTTCAAAAAGACACGTGGAAGTCTTACTGTCCCTATAAAGCAGCTGTCCAAATGTTGCATGTTAACAAATTAATGTTAACAACATCTTATTTTTCATCTTTTCAGTCAGCCCATCTGATAAAGCCTTTGAGCAGGCACAGTCTTTATAAAACACTTGCTTTTCTTTTTCTGGCCTATTTTACTCGAGCCTTATCAAGCTTTTCAGGCGCTACTCTTACTCAAGCAGCCTTTTTGCCTTGAAACTTGGTCCTTCGCCCTTTTTTTAACAAAAAATAAATACTTGCAAGTGATTGAACGGCGATTGGTTTTTGACTGGTCATGACGACAGATTCACACTATGGAGGGTGATCGGCGACTGTTGGATGACGTTAAGTGCTTCAATGTTACACGAATAACAATGTGAAGTATATCTGGAGCAGGCAGCCGGGATTGAGGATTCGACGAGTTATGTACAGGATGGTGGGAAAATTTGGTGACGGGACAAATATTGAAATCAAGCATAGTATTATTCCGCCAGAATGCTATGCTAGTTTCAAAGTAAGTTCGAGTACGCCAATCAACTCAATTATAATTTAGTTAAGTAATAAGTTATGAAAATTCACATTGCAAAATATAATTTAAAATATTTGACTACGTATAGACAAAAATAAGTTTATTGTCATTATAAGCAAATGTTTATTTTTTAATACTTCAGAAAATTATCGTTAGTTTATAAGCTAGGATATTGTTTTTAGATGAATATTGCATCGATATACGTAGCACCCAATAGCATAAGGAAGAAGACAGAAAAAACATAAAACAATGCCACGTTACTATCTTTCCCAAAACACTCTCTATCACATTAACATATTCCTTTTAATATCGGTACTCGTTGCGTGCACACGCGTTGGTGTTTGCTGCACGCGGTCTACACGCGTTTCGCACGCGTTCCTTCGAGGGTTAGGACCAACACTAATTTCAACTAACCCCAGTAATGAGGGTGGATGTCACACCATTGTATTGTGGAAATCGTTTGCTCATTTCGCTTCGGTTTTTGGTCTGACGAGTTTATTATGTCGTATAGCTTATTGTTAATTTGGAATTGGAATTTGGAATGGATTTTGTAATCTATAGTAAGGGATAAGCCTGGTTTGTCTTTGTTATTTAGATTTTGAAACATTTGTCACTATTAACGTGTAAATAAATTTTCATACCTATACGGGGTCGTTTATTCGATAGAGGTTTCATTTGAAGGTCTTGCAGCTGAAATCAAAAAATTGGTGATGGTGTACTGTAAAGTGAACTTGTCATACTTTTATTTATTTATTTCGTTTATCTTATTGTAAACACATATAGATTACATTTTTTTATATATTTTTTTTTTTAACTGTAACGCATCGGCATTAGGAACAGGTATTTTATTACTCACGCACCATTTGTGAACGTTTCACAACATACTATCCAAATACTGCCAAACTAACCTGTACCTGTAATACAAATAAAATATTTGACCAGTTTTTCATTTTATTTCCATCTATTGCTATCCACAAAATCAAGGTAATCCAACTGTAAATACTGTACCAAAAAAAAAACCATCTCTGCACAGACACGTTCCCCTAATGTTTGATTCGCAGAAAACTATCGGGCCGTTCATCCCTGATTGATACGGGCAGCAACAATGCCTTGTTTACATTCAATTACACACCCCGGCTCGCCATCCAATACAGCGGACACATGGATATAGAAACTTTCAATAATGACGCCGTGACTGTGGTCCTTGTCGTACTGATTTGGTGGAATTTTTGGTCTTTTGGCCCGGAAGTAGTTGTAAACAATAGTCTCAACAAATCCTCTTTAGTATTCCTGTACTTACATTTGAAATAGAGATGACGACCTTTAGTGCGCTCTCATTCCGTTTCCTGTCTTAAATCTGAGTCCCCAGTACAAAGAATCTATGAAATTGTAGCAATATAAGTAACATTTGCTATTTCACAAAAAACGATTTAAAAGAATCAGTTAAAGTGATCCTCCAGTGAGCACATTATCAAAAGTTTCAAGATTAAATTGGAAAAGCACTCATTTATATAAAGGATTTAATTTAGTCTAAAGAACATGGTTTTAGTTAAAAAAACCTTTTAACCTCTTTTCTAAAAATATTTGTCATCGACACTAAGAATTTTCAGTTTTATTTCAGTGGTAGGTACAACTCAGATCCTGGTCAGTATGGTAATTGCATAACACACTAACAATTCCAATGCCTTGCGTTTTGACAATTCACGAAGTCCATTGCGTTATTTTATTTAGGTTGTCAAGCAGACGAGTTTTTCAAACATATGAAGCAATGGATTAGGAATTTCGCAATTGGGGTGAAGGTCTTGTATTATCATAACAAACTTCCCGTTGTTATCTTCATCATAGATGTGGATGACAATAAAACCTAAGTCTCAAGTTTATTGTCACATCCGTAACATCCGTTACATCCGTGATAAGCCACACGCGCCATCCCGCCATCCCGCCAATCACTCAGTTCACTGATTGTCGGATATCTACTTACGAGTCCTTTGCATATTCACACACCCACCTGCCTACGTAATAGGAAGCGGAACTACCCGCTTTTTATAAAATATATTGACATACGATTCCGTCCTATACTTTGTCCTAAATCTAAGAGCTCGTGGCTACGTAATAACAGCCGCACAGGTCGATCCATTAGCTACGCTTGCTGGGGTTGGTCCATGGATGTATCTTTTTACGTATTGTGGTATAGTAATTTTTTATTTTATTTTTAGATGCATTGTCTTCACAT
The DNA here is from genome assembly GCA_947364205.1 of Agrochola lota. Lineage (NCBI taxonomy): Eukaryota > Metazoa > Arthropoda > Insecta > Lepidoptera > Noctuidae > Agrochola > Agrochola lota. Next base: position 7,209,638 of record OX376235.1, on the reverse strand, counting down.
ATAATTATATAACTAATGTACCTACATATACAAAATATTGTAAAACATTTTAAAAGAGTAACGGTGGAGTTTCTTGCCCATTCTTCTCCATACGAAAACTTCCTTTTGGAAGGGGGGACTAGAATCAATTAATTTTTTTGTAATTTTTGATATTCAAAAGTGCCTTGCAAGGGCCTATTTGAAATAAATGATTTGACTTTGACTTTGATGGGTGACCATCTTTACATACCGAGACTACTCCGTGCCTCGGAAAGACCGTTGGTCCCGGCTATCTTTCGTGGATCTTTGACAGTCGTTACGTGTCAGAAGCCCGAAACTCTGACAACCAGTCTTACCAAGGTGTATCGTATTACCCAGGTACTGGGTTGTGGAGGTCAGATAAGCAGGTCGCTCCATATAAAATACTGGTATTCAGCTGCATCCGGTTAGACTGGAAGCCAACCCCAACATAGTTGGCAAAAGGCTAGGCAGATTGACTTTGTCCCAAATCTGACAGAAAGACGTTGTATAACCGCGGAGTTGTATATTTGCGGAGTCTTTTAATACAGGCATTATTTGCTTAAATGAAGACTCCACCAACCAACCACCAACCCAAATTTGATTATGTGCAACTTTTAGACACAATAAACGTTTTTTATTATTTTTTTTTTATTTTTATAACCCTAAGGGGGTTATAAAAACGTTACTTAAAGTTAAAGAGACGTTTAAACGTCATAGTAAAAAAACGTCAAATGTATAGATAAGCAGATGCTAATCATTACTTAACTTCAAGCGAGGCGTAAATACTCATGTTTCCGGACAATGGTTTTGGTATACAAACTTAAAAAAAATAACCACACATAGATACGCGTTTCTAATTGAAATGCTTTTTAACACGCTTTTATTCGTTTTAATTAGAGCTCAAAAGGACGCTATTTTCTCTTAAATTCGTAGCAAAGAAACAATTACGTCATTATGTATTTTTCGCTAATTCTCCAAGAGAAACCAGTTGACCTTTACCATACCGACGCTAAGCTTTCTAACAGCCAATTCAATTCCGCGAATAAAACCTGAAAATAGATCTAGACCCGCAAACAATCGACGGTAATACGCAGAAACACACCCAATGGCACTGCATATGAAATGGCGTTTCCACAATCGACCACTGTATAGACAATGTTTTAACTAGTTAGTCATAGAATCATAGTTCTATTTGATTTATTTTCCCAGTGCTCGCCCGGGGCATGCGCCCAACTATTTTAATATTACATTACAACTAGGCACTCGCTCTAATAGCTTTCAATGTGAGGTTTTTATTGTAGTTAGCTCCACCACTCACAATTTGACTTTTGGGTTTTTGAACAGTTCAATTTTGCTAAATGCTTTTGTTCCAGCCGCCTGTAAAATATTGAATCGAGTTCTTTATGTGCCCACGTTTTAGCAAATGCCAACTGTATTTGTTGTATCCTGAAATGAATATTGGATTCGTTTTTTGATATTTTTTATTGCATTCTATTGTTTCGTTGGCAATTTAGTTTATTACAGTTAGAACAACGTGGTAAATGGTTTTATTTTTCGCGTTGTGCAAAACTAAAAGCCCAACGGTATCCTTTCAAATGTGCAAGGACGCCATTTTGCAACCCCAATAACCTGCAAAATAACGATCACAACCTAATAATAAAATACAACATAAATGTACTGTAAGCAAAGCTGAATGTGCCGACTACAAGGGTAGCTGGTTCGAGTCCGCGCGGGTAACCCCATCGTATCGCAAGCGCGCCTTATTTAAAACACAAATATTTGCCGCCGATGAAACTTTTCCACCGTCTACTGGCGTTTATTAATATTTTATTATTTTGTCTTGTTACTCCGTTTCGAAAACTCCCAACTTCCCTTGTTACGAACTCCAGCTTTAAAGCGATTATATTTTAAATTATTTTAATTAAAACACTGTGCAAACGTCTAAGTACGGGCATTGCTTTTGGGAATTATTAAATGAAATGTTATATTACAGGGATTTAGTCTCATTTGTACCTTAGTATAAGTATTTGGTCCTTTGGTCCTTATGTACTTTGTCAACAGAGGATAAAGAGATGTTTTTAATAAACGTTGACAGTATTTCGTAAAAAGTTTAATTACTGTATTTTTGATACGCAGCCATTTCTCCATAATTGTTTGTTGTGAAATGTGACCAAGGGATCAACGGGGTGAGCAGTGATGGTGTCCTTCTGACTACTCTTCTTTTTCTGCCCGCTTTTAGGTGTTAAAACTGTTTTGCCTGGGTCCATCACCAATTCGTCTGCAAATCTTGGTGTTATTAGGAGTTTTCCCTATGATCGATGACCCAATAACCTATATATTTTTATGTTCTTTGCATACGGTATTTTGCCAAAAATAAACACTTTTCCATTGTTCTTTGTGTCAATATGCCGATACCTAAATAATTATGCCAGGTGCTGGTTGGATATATGCACTTATAGAGTATATCCAACCAGCACCTGGGCTCGCATGGTGGATTCCAGTCCAATTCTTATAGAGAGGATGCCTGATTCCTAGCAGTGGGAACGTTAAAGGCTGATTTTATGTGTATGTTCATGTACGATGATAAGTAGAAGAAAATATTTGCAAATATTTTTAGTACAAAAAAATATCGACTTATTCGCTACAGGTTGTCTTAGTCTGTTTTTATTTCGCGTCGAGTTTCGCTAAGTGTAAGCGACACAGTTTGCCGAGTCGATTAAAAATATTGTTTACAGCCGCCCCGGTGTTGCCACACGGAAAATACTGTAAATATTTATCTCCCCACCCCACGCTGTCTTTCTACTCGAGAAGAATGTTTAGGACAACAGCGATGAGTTTACAAATAGGTTCTTGTTGAAGTACTGGGTAAGTGTTATAAATGCATCTAATAGATGAATGAAGGAATTTATTGGAATATCATTATTTACATCATATCATGTATGGGACAATATTGGCACAAAACAGGGAATGGTGTAAAGGGGCAGATTCTTCTGCAGGTATCTAAGAATAAAGCTGTGGAAGAATGATTTGTTTAACACGTTCAGTGCCGGGAACCCTCCTGGAGGGTTCACTCAAGTCGTATAAGAGATACAGGGAGCCCTCGTGGAGGGCTCATTTTAAATGTAGGTTTTTCTTAGCGAATTCGGCATTATAAACTGTGAAACTAAAATCAGTTGTATAATTTAACAAGTTTTCAATCCTAATGCCGGTGACACTCCTCGAGGGTTAACTTTAGCGCAAACGTAATGCTGGTGCCCCTTCTGGAGTCAACTTGCAATATGTATGGCGTATGAGCTCTATGAAAATGGGTGGAGTCAAAAGTGTTAATAATGGTAGGCACTGACTGAAGCAGTAATAATTTACTAAATAAAAATCTTAAGTTCATTAATTCACTGACAGACAACATAGCCTTAACCGCGCTGGGTTTAGAACCATGAAGTTTTGCATGTTGTTGTTGTTCTTATGTAACGAACTTGACCTCAAAGGAAAGATTTTTGAACGGCTTGTTTCATAATGACATTGTAGATCAGATCTGATCCTGACCAATATTGACAGAGAATCATGTAGGTGATTAGTGCGATGATGCTATTTAGATATTGAAGATAATTCCTTTACAGAACAGGTTCCAAATGATTATCTTTCCTTAGTCACAATTCAAGACGCCCAAGGCCTAATTCTATAAATCAAAGTAGGTAGTCATTTAAAACATAACCAAGGATTTAGTTAAAACGGTTTACTATTCCAACCTTTATCCTAACAAATATTATACTCTTAAAAGCGAAAGTGAGTTTGTTTGTTTGTTACGCTTTCACGCTAAAACGGCTGAACGGATTTGGATGAAATTTGGCAGACGCGTAGACCATGACCTGGATTAGGGCATAGAATACTTTTTAACCCGATGTTTTTACGGGATTGAGACTTATGCGGGTGAAACCGTGGGCCGCGTTTTCTAGAATAAAAAGTTGATAAATACATATATGAGACAACGCATAGTCGAAACCACTGAAGACAGAAAAAGTTGAAGTTAGTTAATAATATTCCTTGGAAGATTTACTTACATAAAATAAAGTGCACCAAGAGTCTTAGTCTGGACCTTGACCTGGATTAGGACATAGGATACTTTTTATCCCGGTATGTTCCCGTGGGGTAATTTCCGATATGCATTCGGGCGAAGCCGCTGGCAAAAGCTAGTACCCAATAAAATTAATATCCGATTATATACTTCCACGCAGCACAAAGTAAACGTCTGCAGCCGTTCAATTAAAACAAAAGGAACACAAACATTAATAAGCGGTGGACCGATTGTGATTTCAAAATTACGCTGTAGACAATTTAAATATTCAGAGTTTAAACCTATTACAAGTTCCCTACTCAAACTACTGGCTCGCGCAGACGGCTTAAAGTTTTTGTGAATTTTACACTGGCAGCAAGATTAACATTTTCCGAAGGCCGACGGAACTTTCTTGTTCGTTAATTAATTAAATTGCTTCGTAGAAATATTGCTAGCTTAATTTCAGCTTGGAGTTAGGAAAGTTTTTATGAGTTTTTCGTGAGTACGTAATTTCAATTGAATGTGTAGGTATGGAGGTATATACTTGCTTTTTACCAAGGTCAGATAGGAAGTCGCTCCATGTAAAATACTGGTACCTATTTAGCTGCACCCGGTTAGACTGGATGCCGACCCCAACATAGTTAGGAAAAAGCTAGGCACGCAGGAGGTACCTAATGTTTATGATTTATTTTTCGGTATTTTCCTTTGAGGTGTTACGTGTGGGTTTCCTTGTATTTTAAGTTCCATGTAGTTCGAAGAACTTCCACATGTAGTTAAATATGTGTCTGCGGTTTCCAAGTAATTCATTTTGGAAGTTAATTGGTTATTTTCCGCGGAAAATTCTGAGAACGATCTTAACACATTCCGGGACACTTGACTATTTGCAAATGTAATGATATGACACTTCAAAATCCCATACATTTTGTCATACCGTCTACAGCCGTACTACCCTCATTACATATATTTTTAATTTTTTGATATGACAAATACGGCCACAGACGTTGACGCCTATGGCTCAGTCTACGCCTGTCGGCGGTGTGCATGTGTTGTTTTGGTGCATAAGCACTGCGTATGTGTGTGTTGAAAAATGACTCGAAAAGAGTTTGCCGTGACACCCACGAACAAATGAAGTCGCGTGATGTGACACTAGATCATGTGCTTCTTAGGAATACTATGGGCAAGCAACGGCTATCGACGGTTTGCCAAATTACATGAAATAAAGTTCACCGCCCTTAGCCGTACTGTCACGTAACGATATACCGACATAACGTCAAGAGGCGGTCTGTCCCGGAAAGTGTTAAAATAAGTTGTTTTTAAAATAATTCTGAGAGATTCTCACAGTGATAACAAAAATGATTATTATTTGCGCTATGCAGCAGAAAATATTCCGTTACTGTTGTCAAAAAAACGCAATACCTACCTACTTAATCCATATTATTCGCAAAATATGATATTGTCACATGAATAGAATCAACGCAAATAAAGATCCCTACTTCAAATTGCGGGAACACTTAATAAAAGCGGTTAAGGTATTATCTCCCGCCATTTTGTTTGTTAATTTAGCTAGGAGCCGTCAGTTTGCGCGCCATTTTCAAGGGCCCTTAATGCTGGCAACACATGACATGGCAAAGACATCGAGTGATTGTGCCTGAGAATGTGAAATGCATGTTTTTGTATCTTTATTTTTATAGGATTTGTTACTGGCTGACATTTTAGTGGGGTGGGTTGGTATTCTTTTAAAATTCATAAATACTCCCTACTACTAATACTACCTACACGTCATAATTGTTATACAAACTACAATTACTCAGAACGTCTAAATAATTGATACTGTATGCACGAAGAGCTAGATTATGATCTAATTTTTGTTACGTATGATTGGTTAGTAGGATATTCGGCATTCTTTTTAGGGTTCCTTACTAAGCCTCCGCTGTCCATCCGTCTGTCTGTCAGCGGCCTGTATCTCATGAACCGTAATAGGTAGAAAGTTGAAATTTTCACAGATTTTTTTTTCTATTGCCGCTATAACAACAAATATTAAAAATATAATACCTAAAGTTAATAATTAAAGGGGGCGTGTTTTTTTTCGGCGTTTTTTGCTTGATCTTAATACGGTACGGAACCCTTCGTGTCCGACTCGCCCTTTGCCGGTTTTTTCTCTCGTTGACTACCATACAATATCCAGATGACAGAATTTAGTGTGACAGTGAATTCCAGTAGCAGTTTTTCAACTGCTTCATAAATATATAATGTATGTATATTGTTAGTATAATATCTAAATCCAGATATCTCATAATCAGCCTATAATTTTCCCACTAGCAGTCACAGACCTCCCGTCTGTGAGAGGGAAGGTCCAGGTATCAACGACCATTTAATATTATTAATGTTGTAGGTAAATTATAGCACAACAAGCAATGAATGATTATTATACTCAGATACCTGTAATATGTAACTTTAAGCCACCGCACAGTTATGTAATGATAACGCGCTCTAATCCCCATATAAATCACGGGCTTGCGAATTTATGAGCCCACTGAGCACATACGTACATATAATACGTAAATTATCACATGTCACGCGCGCTTAAAAACACAGCACCCTTTTGATATATCGTCTACGATAACACGCGAATTACGCGCACCTACTATTTATAGGCTTTACTTTTAATTTTTATACATGGCAAGTATTAATGACATCAGAAAAAAAACGTCAAAGAATACGTTTTTCAAAATTTGAAATCCTATTGTGTTCTAAACACGTGGCGGTGTTGTCATATCTCAAAACTTTTTTTTTCATTCTCAATTCCTACCGGCCAACATGTGTTATTATTATTCAGTTCTTCATTCACCTTTCTTTGTGCGGACAAAGACCGGTCTACGGAACTATGGCCCTCTTGTAATGCGTGACATTATGTTCAAAGCATAAAAGAACTGAGAATGTTGGAAGAAATATGTTACGCGTTTATTCAATGTGTATTTCGGATGTAAAACAAACTGACATCGAATGTAAATACTATTGTTGAGTGTTGTCATACGTAAAATAACATTCATAATGGGTATCTAATGGTATTTTTGATGAATGGACAGTTTGTCGGTGGGACACTTTCGTGGGTTGCGTATTCGTTAAATACATAGATAATTTTATTGTTTATAACAGACTGTATTAAAACTACATTCGTCGTTAATTACGAAGCATTAAGAATGACTTACTAGATACGCATTGTTCCTCATTTATGAGCCTCACTGCAACAGAACCACATATTTCAAACTACAGGTACTTACACTTTTTATAATCTGGGAGTACATCTAGATTCTAGACATATATGTATAGCAGCATAATCAGGCCCTAATGTTCCCACAGCTGGGACACAGGCTTCCTCTCTTCAAAAAGGAGTGGGCTGTTTCTACCACGCGGGCCCAGTGCCTGTTGGTAGATGTCACATATCTTTGAATTTTTGGTTCTAAGACACGCCAGTTTCTTCAAAAAAAAATCCTTCACCGTTTTGAGAGCAGTGGTCATGAAATGATTTACACAAAGTAAAGCACCTGTCTGGGTTCGAAACCACAAACTACAACTCGTAAGTCGCGGCCGTTACCACTGGGCTACTTACCACTGCTGAATGAATACTATACATGTTACATATGTGTAGTATTCAGTCTTATAATAAAATATACATCAGATGAACAGTTGCTAACAACAAAACAAACCTCTTTAATTAGTTATTATTCATCACGCTGACAATACAGGCTCACAATAAAGTAGAGCAACAGATAAAGAGAAAAAAAAAAGTAGTGTTCATCTGATTGTGTATTTTATCGCTGTGCATATTCAACGTGTTGTCTGTCTGTCCGTTTATCCACGGTAGCACAAATACGTCACGGTACTTTGACCGACAACATTACTCATACGCACGACCAACAACAAATGCACTGAATACTGCACCTTATTCTGATAGTCAGAAGTGCATTGAACCGTTTTTTGGGAGGTTAATTAAAGTTTGTGGTCTTCCGTACACGGATCTGGAGACTTCGTTGCCCAATAGGAACACTGCGCGTGAGTTGAAACTTGAAATTGAATGTATTGTCTTTTGGACGCTTATGCTAATACACTTTGTCATAATAAAATATTATATTTTTAATGGAAAACCCCGCTGACTAAGATAGTTTTTGGATACGTAGTTTCATAATTTCAAGGATGAAAAGATCCGTTTATGAATGACCATGCTGTGACTAATGAGATGTAGCAAATTTACGCTAAAATTTGTGTTGACCAATGAAATGTATTTTCGCTTCATTTGTGTGTGTAGCTCAATAGTTGTGTGCCTATTGAAATATTTTCGAAATACTACACAATAATAAGAGCCTTGGTTTTTCACTAGGTTGAGGACTTTTTTTATATAATTATTACAACTATAAGTACAGCCATACTTACAATAACCTCCTTTTTATTTTTGTCTCTTTATGTCGTCAAATTAACTTTAAAGCCACTCCGCACGCGCAGCATGACCACCGTAAAAACTGGTTTTATCGACGGAAGAATAGACAAAATGACAGATAAACAATCACAATCTGTCATTTTGTCTATTCTTCCGTCGACAAAATCCGCTTCTATGGCGGTCATGCTACGCGTGGTGAGGGTGTTCGAAAGATATACTTAAGTTAATACAGTCATTATCTTTCCAGCAAGTTCAAGTTTTACTTCAACATAATTTAAAAAAAATACATTGTCATGCGTTTATGCCGATGGAATAAATGTATGACAACGTGGTGACAACCGGTTTCAGTCTTGATAGTTCCATATACTTCCTATCTGTAATTACCAGAGATATAGGTAGAGTATATTTACCATCATTCCGGGATTTCAGAGGAGGTATTATCCACTCTATGTTACTTACTTCCTCGAAGTTTAGGTAAATATACTTAACCTATTCCAATTAATCCTCCTAGCCTTTTCCCAACTATGTTGGGGTCGGCTTCCAGTCTGACCGCATGCAGCTGAAAACCAGTATTTTATATGGAGTGATTGCCTATCTGACCTCCACAACCCAACAACTGGGTAACACAATACCCCTTGGTAAGACTGGTTGTCAACCTTTCGCCTTCTGACACGTAACGACTGTCAAAGATCCACGAATGACAGCTTAACGTGCTGTCCGCGGCGCGGAGGAGACTCGGTATGTATAGATGGTCACCCATCCACGAACCAACCCCGGTAAGCGTAGCTTAACCTGATGGATCAACCCGTGCGACTGTTATTACTTAGCCACGAGCTCCTACCTACTCCAATCTACCTATTCCGATCTCTGGTTATTACTAATTTCATACTTAAACATAGAATGTAAGCTCAAGAACGAACCTTTCATTGCTTTACAATTCTACTTTAACCATTGAAGAGTTATAATAAGTATGCAAAGAAACCAGCAACAGAAGCGAATCGACATTGAACATAATTTATTTACAAATATTAACCATTTCAGCACAGTTAAAGTCCACAATGCGTGCCTCTTTACTTCAAATGGAAGCCCTAATAGGCGTAACGCAAACACAAGTGTACTAAACTCCATACATTCCATACAAATGTACCTGTTACAGGACATAGACGTTGCTAAAACTTCCTGCAACCGACAAAGGGAATCGCGAATTCGACACGCCCAAATCAAAATATATTATCGAGTTATTCCATAATAAAAACTGGCAACATCGAAAGAAAAAAATTGCGTCGGCGTTCGCACAATCAATCAAGCGATAAGCCAATAAACCTCAACGATGCGCTTTTGAATCGCGAATTCGATTTTTGAATCGGTCTTTTGTTGGCATGGCCGGCGGCGCGCGATCTGACTTGGTACAATGAAAGGGCAACCGGAAGCGAATGCCGGTGTCTCCTTATGAATGGGACGAGTCTGAGCGTTCAGGAACTGTTGGACGATGTGGATACATCAGATCACGTACAGTCAGCAAAAGAATAGGACAGCTTTAGATAACTTTTGGATTCGAGCTGAATGTCGTTCGTTTTGACGATTTTTCTAATTGTAGTTTTCGGTATTTCACTGTGCATTTTTCATACGGTTTGGCAAAAAGAAACCAATTGAATACTGTAAATAGTGAAGTTTCTGTGAAAATAGGAAAAGAGTAATTTTTTGAGCACTAAAAATACTTACACATTTTATTTCATGCAAATATTTATCAAAATTTACTGAGTATTTAAAATTATTCATCTAACCGTACCTACATGATTATAAAACTATATATCAACAAAAAAAACATTGTACAACAATACAACGCCCCCTATTGTCAAACAGACTGACATTGTAGCATCGTACCGTAGCCTTATAAAAAAATACGTCCGGGGTTGCCACAGCAATAAAATTAAGCACCATAAAAGGTGGAAATTAATAATGAAATATGTATTACATCGGTATAATGTTGTTAGGGGTCCCATTTAAAATGAATGGGCTTTGTGACCATTTGACTTGTATCTTTTATGTGGAATTGTCCGTGAAATCGGTCGAGATGTATGGATTCAATGAACGGTGGGAATCGTCTTGCAAAATGTTTGATGATTTTACTAATTACAGGGGTGGGGTTTGTTATGCGATTGTGTTAGTGTCATCTGTTTGGGAATGATAAAGGTGTTGTTCGAATTGTATCAAACTGCTACATGTTACATTAAATGTTTAGTCGAAAAGACAGACCTGGTTCTATTCAATGATAAGATAAAACCTTATACTATCACAGTATGAGGTTTAGTCTTCCGCGGAATGATCTTTTTGAGGTGTTATAAAGTAGGTACGTACCTACCTGAGTTCTTCCATGTGTACAAATCCAATTGAGATTCAATTTTCAAGTTACTGTTTAGCATGGTTGTAAACCGAATTTACAAGCGATGGTTTATTTTTTCTTTTTTTTTCTTTGGCAACTTAGCCGATGTCGACTATTCTGCCAGCGTCATGTGGTGACGGCAAGGTGGTTTCAATATTTACCGGAAAGCAGTCCTATCGGAAACAAGGCTAACTGTTGGCACACCCTGCCGGAAACCAATACAAAAGAAGTACCTACTAGTCTCATAAAAACTAAAAACAATCAACACAAAACCGAATCGAAAGCAGCCAATATTTCTGCAATAAATTAAAATTATGACAAACTATGGACTTGTAGAAAGTTGCTTTCTCCGTCTCACAAATTGGGTTTACTAAACCAACATAATTTTGCGTTTGTCAAAATAAATTTTGGCTTTTATTTTCAGAGCAAAAAGACCGTTGAAAGTGTGTCTTTATATCTTTGTGTGAGCTCGGCGCTTTCTTTACATCGCCGGCGGATGAGGCAAAGCCGGTTCGACTAATTAGTGTTAATCAAATAATGTCCTCTTTGGCTTAAACTAGCATTTTGTGTGTACTAATGTGGAATTTGTACCTCTCTGTGGGTGGGAAGTATGGGAGAAACAGTTTGTTGAAGTTTAGCGAGAATTAGACCTTAGAACTAAGAAAAACATATTGTCGTCTTATGTAGAGTGAAAACCTCTCATATGCAAAAAACTGGTGGGCAACTGGGAAGTTATATACAGGGTGGCAGGTGGCAAACTATAAGGGTTCCTTGTTTACTACGGAACCCTAAAAACAGCTGCTCCATACATTTTGACCGCGTAGGTATTACACTTTTCTATGAAACAGCAGTTTTTTTTTTTTAACCGGATTTTAACCGGCTTCGCTTCGATGTCCCTGACACCCTGTATAAACTGTATATATGCTGATCGCGCGGTAAAATCTGCTTACGCGATGCAGGATTTTGCGTGACGTCAGTATGATGCGTAGGTCGCATGTGGCGATATAGATGGCGCCACAAAACCAGGGCGTGCTTTGCGAGGTTTTTTTTTTTCAATTAGGTAATAAAATATAAAGTCAAAGTTGTATTCCCGAGCTTTTCACTCTAAGGCGTCGATATAAGGCTTTTGTATGGTGAAAACCGTAATCAGCCTAATGTTCCCACTGTTGGGACACAGGCTTCTTCTCTGAGACAGGAAATGGGCCATAATGCACCACGCGGGCCCAGTGTGGATTGGTAGATATCACGTGTCTTTGAATTTTTGGTTCTAGGACATGCCGCTTTCCTCACGATGTTGTTCTTCATCGTTTTGAGAGCAGTGGTGATGAAATAATTAACGCAAAGTAAAGCGCCTGTCAGGGTTTGAACCTACAACTCGGATTCCTTTTTCCTATCATTAACTTGTGCCTATACAATTAGGGCCCAATCTCACTAACACCGGTGGCGACGCAACCATGGTCGCACTGCCAGAAACGTATGGTTGGTTGCTCAACCGATCGGACGCCAGGTGACATACCACCAACAACAACAACAATAAATTTGTCTTTATTTTTTTTTCTATCATAGAGCTGTGAATATTTTTCTGGCAGCGCGACCATGGTTGCGCCACGATGGTGTGCTAGAGAGAGATACAGCCTTAAAGAAGAAGAAAGAAGGTGTTTCAAGGTTTGCATATAACCTGAAGGCCAATTCTCGTACATTAAAAACGTTCACATTCAAGTCGCAATCTGTCAAACTTGTCAAAAGTTTTGGTAAATTGATTGTATTTTTGACAATGAGATGTGAATGTGAACGTTCTTAAAAATTACGGGAATTGCCCCTCAGAGCTTATAACTTCAACAACAAACACAAGTACTGTAGCAAGATTACTGTTTATAGATTTTCATTTGTTTTTCCGACCTTTTTTTCAATTGAATTTGTTTTTACATTTTATATAGTTTGGTGAGATCAGTTTTCCTGAGTTGTCGACATAGCTCACAGAATAAGCAAGGCAAAGTGGCAATGGACTCGCCATATTAGCCATAGAACAGATAACCGTTGGGGTAGACGTGTTCTTGAGTGGAGACCGCGAATCGGCAAACGTAAGGTAGGACGCCCTCAGGCTAGGTGGAGCGACGATCTTCGCACGGTGGCTGGTAGCAGCTGGATGAGAGTTGCTGAGAATCGAGCTGAATGGGGTGCAATTTATTTATTTTATTATTCTTTCAGTACTTACATCTTTATATGTACATAATAAGTTGGTGCAGACATAAATTCATTAGAGTTTTACCGTGCACCGAAATCATCGAGCACATAATTTAGACAATCAAAACAAACTTAAGTTCATAAAATGATACAGTAACAAAAACAACAACGATCCTTATAAGCGAAATACTTATCTATTACTAACGAGCGAACATCGATGACCAATCTGACAAGTGGTGGAGGAATGTTATTTATTTTGTTCCTAAAAGTATATTATTATTAGTAATAGTTAATTTTCCAAAGATACTGTTTGGTATTATTTTTATTTACTATTTAACTATATTCATTTATATCATTTATTTTCATTCACAAATATACAATTTTGTAAGAAATGTTCCTTTAATTTGTACTTTATGTTTTTGAATTCGAGAGGCCTATGTTCAGCAATGGCCTGCTGTAGGTTGATAATGATTATGATAACTTTTCCTAATGGGTAACCTTATCACCGTGACGCAAGACTGAAAAATAAAGATGAACACAACCATTTCTTTCCTTTTAAACAAACCTAAAACAATTAAAAATCAATCTGCCTAGCCTTTTCCCAACTATGTTGGTGTCGGCTTCCAGTCTAACCGGAAGTAGCTGAATACCAGTATTTTACATGGAGCGACTGCCTATCTGATCTCCACAACCCAGTAACTGGGTAATACGATACCCCTTGGTAAGACAAATTGTGAGACTCGGGATTCTGACGACCCGTAACGACTGTTAAAGATCCACGAATGACAGCCGGGACCAACGGCTTAACGTGCTTTCCGAGGCACGGAGGAGTCTCGGTATGTAAATCTACGGACCAACCCCGGCAAGCGTAGCTTTACCTGTTGGATCGACCCGTGCGGCTGGTATTACTTAGCCACGAGCTCCTTAAACTTAAAACAATTAATGTTCTATTAATAGTAATGAGCCAAACACTATAAACTGTCATTTATTTAATCTTCTACCACTCTTTCTTCGCAAACAGAGGAAATCACTTCTTATCAGGCATTGTATGAAACAAAGAATTTACTGCTCCGTCAGTCATCAAGATAAATACGACTGACAGGGACAGTCAGCTTCACAAAGATGTATGTGTAAATCGACAAGAATTGCCGATGTACACATACAACTGCTGTCATGCGTACATCGGCCGTCGCTGAAAATCAGCGCTGGGGCTCTGTCTCGCATAGGGTCGCAGTTATGCTGAGCGATGGTCGTTTTGCGTGGATGTGGCGTATATTTTCCCCCAACAAGTTCTTTTTTTTTTGTTTTGTGTCCTTTCTTTGCGTCATGTTTACTGCAAACGTATTTTCTTTCTTTTATTTATTTCTATTCTATAATATTTTACCAATTTGTAGCCACAAAACATATTAAACAGACAGCTGTGCTGCTGGAGAGTTCGTTGCGCCTCTTCTTCTTCCCAGCTAAAGCACTAGGAAGCGGTGAAGGGTGGCCGTTTTGAGGGACTGTCTTATGTTATTTTGACGTTCAAAAAGTGCTGATACTCAGCCTAGTTTGAATGACTTTTGATTTATAACACACTAGCTTCTGCCCGCAACGTCGTCCGCGTGTAATTTCTTGTACCCCGTCCCACCGTCGTTGCATCGCAGCGCCTCACAGTAAGACGGAAAAACGAGGTGGTTCATAGGATTTTTGAAAAATAAAATATTTTATTAGTACGGGTGTTGTTTTCGAATCTATACCATAAAAAAGACTTTGTATATTTCAAATGTATGAAAATGGAATTAGTTTTCCTCATAACTTTTTTCTGTCTTGGATTGTAAAGCTGAAACTTTTAGGTGTTGTTGCCGAGCCTATAACAAAGACACCTGACCTTTGACCTTGACCCCGAACTTCCCCGTTCAAAAGATATGAATGAATTAAAAATGCATATTTGGACGATGTTTTCACACGCGCTAATGTACCTCAAAAAAATATTTTTTTTATTTTTTTTACCCATTATTGATCCCTGATATACAGCAAAGTTATATGACTATTGATCTTGACGAAAAACGTCCTTATTGAAAACGTATGAATTAATACGTAACTACGTATGAACAAGGTGCAGGAACTACCAATGATGGAAATACTGCCAGAAGATTTTTTGCTTATCCCGAAGTGACTGCGCAGATCACGGGTGTTAAAGAACGCATTAGAAGATTTGGAGTGATTCTTCAGGTAATCTCATGTGGAGAGTTTTTAGACGTGGAAAAGTTCCGGCAATATTGTGCATCAATAACTCATAAATATGTTAGGCATGGTATTATATGCCCTCAAGTGTGCATAAATTACTCATGCATGGTGCCGAATAATTGTGTCCTTCACCACACAATCCTCACCTTTGAAAACTTCATGAAAATCAATTTTGAAAACGCCAAAAAGTTGTCAAGAAATAGTCATAAATAGTCACCAAGGTTAAAAAAATAGTCGTATTATGATTCCGAAGATAAAGCTATAAGTTGGTGAGGATTGTGGGGTGAACGTCTCCACAAAATCCTCACCTCAGTGCAAGCAAACGGCTGGGAGTACCGACTTGGTTTCAATTCCAAAAAATAGTCAAGAAATAGTCATAACGCTATGCCAAATGTCGAAAATAGTCATTAAGGGATTTCTGAGATATAAAGGGGTCTTGGTGAGGATTACGTGGTGAACCTTTCTCGCCACAATCCTCACCTGATTACCGCGGAAACCCTAGCTTTTTGAATTTGAATTTGGTGCCAAAAAATTGTCAATAAATAGTCGTTTCGAACCATGATAATTGCGACTTGGTTTACTATGTAGAAGTATGTTAAACTTCCACGTCAACTTCTACATACATTTTGTTTTGGTACAGTCGCGAACAGTAAAATTGTAAATCTATTTTAATAGTGTTGTGTTGTTGTTGTTGTGTGTAGTGTTGTGTTAATTTAAAACATTAATAAAATATTGTAGATACTTACGTATAATTTCTTTTCTGTCAAAGTTTAATAAATACCTACCTAGCTGGACATAATATTCCTCCAAATTTTCAGATTATTTCTGATTAACCTCATGCTCACCGGCGGTGTCAACGAGGCTGTCGTCGATGTCTTATACGGGGCCATCCTATGTGCCCTGCGCAAGAAGAACGGCGGCATTTGTCCCATCGCCGTTGGATGCACCTACAGGCGTACGGCAGCCAATATATGCTGCAAGCTATACAGTGAATCCCTCAGAACTAAGTTTCACCCCTGCAGCTTGGTTTCGGCTCAAGAAGGGGCTGTGAGGCTGCCGTGCATGCCCTTTCCACCTTTTTTGAACACCAAAAAAGGTGAGGATATCCTCAAGGTTGATGTTAAGAATGCCTTTAACTCCGTCAACAGGGACACTTTGTTGGCTGAAATAAAAAAATGACTACCCGAAATTTATGGTTTTATGTGGCAGTGTTACAGGTACCCCTCTATATTATTATACAAAGATAATGTTTTGGAATCTGCAGTAGGATGACAACAAGGTGATCCTCTCGGGCCGGTCATTTTCAGCTTGGCTATTCATCCAATTATCCAGAAACTAAATTCAAAATTTAACGTATGGTATTTAGATGATGGAACATTAGGAGGTGATGTAGACACCGTCTTGAACGACTTACAAAATCTCAAACAACAATTTAAATCCATTGGCTTGGACCTTAACCCATCAAAATGCGAAATTTACCTTTCTGACACTACCGACAGACAATTGACCCTTGAGAAATTTAATGCAATAGCCCCACAAATCAAAATTAAAAAAAAAAGTTCACTTCAGCTCCTAGGTTCCCCAATTTTAGAAGACAGCTTTTCTCCCTTCATCGACGAAAAAATCAAAAATTTCAACCACATTTCGGACTGACTCTCTAAAATTAACTTACATTCGGCTTTCACCCTGATCAGATACTGCTGTTTTGGTCCGAATTTTATATATTTTCTACGCTCTTCCCCTTTATGGAAGCAGCCACATCTCTTGGACAAAATTGACCAAATTATTCGCAGCACCCTAACATCCATTTTAAACGTGACCTTGGACGATCGGGCGTGGCTGCAAGCCACACTACCCATCCGTTTCGGTGGCCTTGGCATCCGCAAAATTACAAGTATTAGGTTACCCGCGTTCCTGTCCTCTGTCCACAGCACTGCAAAGTTGACCGGGAAAATTTTTGCCCCTGGCTGGTCGACTCTGAAGTGCCGTGCTTGACCGATGCGGAGAACGCCTGGAAAGCGGCTTGCCCGAATACAGATCGGCCCGTGAACCTATCCTCCCAGAGGCAGTGGGATGAGCCGCTCTGCAGGTAGGTACGGAACAATCTTATTAATACGTCCACCAATACTGCTGAGCGTGCCCGCTGCTGGCTGTGGGTGAGTGGGAGGCAGGCCTTTGGCTTCAGGCGCTACCGTCACCCAACATAGGCACTATGCTGGGTGACACCACTTTCCGGCTCGCTACCTGTCTGCGTCTGGGCGCTCCTTGTGTGGCCCCGCATCGCTGCCAATGCGGTGAAGCAGTCGACTGTCTCGGACACCATGGTCTATCCTGCAGTAAGAGCGCAGGTCGGAGAGCACGGCACGCTAGTATTAATGACATCATCCGTCGTGCTCTTGTCACCAGCGGTGGAGGGTGCCAGCTGTTCTAGAACCCAACGGCTTGGCACGCGATGATGGGAAGAGACCAGACGGAATGTCCATAATGCCTTGGAAGGTAGGTAGGCCTTTGGTATGGGATGCAACGTGTGTCGACACTCTTGCGCCATCCCATCTTCCTAACACGGTGGGCTGTGCTGGGGCTGCTGCTGCAGGTGCGGAAAACCTCAAACAGCGCAAATAGTCCAATCTTATTGGGACTTATATGTTTGAGCCGTTTGGGGTTGAAATACTAGGGCCATGGGGTCCGAGTGCCCACTTAGTCTTTCAAGACTTCTCAAAGCGGTTAGTCGACTCTTCATGTGACCAGAACGCTGGTCTATTCTTCGGCCAGAGAATCAGTATTGCCATACAACGTGGCAATGCTACCAGCGTTTTGGGCACTTTTCCTGTTGACAGCGATGCGGACGAATTTTTGATGCCCTATGATTGTTCCCGTCCGATCCCTTGCTTATATACTTGTACATATTATTATTATTATTATTTTAAGTCTGTTAGTTTTTAAAATGTTTCTGGTTAATGTAAATATTGAGGAATTTGATTGTACTCGTAGTATGAGTAATTAAGACTATCTATCTACTTATATATTATATACAGTTTGGTAGGTATTTATTAAACTTTGGTTGTTTGGTTTGGTTTGGTGGTAGCTTGGTTGGTGGGTAGGTAGGTTGGTATGTAGGTTAGTTGGTGGGTAGGTTGGTGGGTAGGTGGGCTGATTGGTGTTTATTAAACTTTGACAGAAAATAAATTATACGTAAGTACAATATTTTATTACTGTTTTAAATTAATATACAACACTATTAAAATAGATTTACAATTTTACTATTCGAGACTGTACCAAAACAAAATGTATGAAGAAGTTTACGTGGAAGTTTAACATACTTCTACATAGTTAACCAGATCGAAATTATCATGGTTCGAGACGACTATTTATTGACTATTTTTTGACATCAAATTCAAATTCAAAAACCTGGGCGTTCCGCGGTAATCAGGTTAGGATTGTGGCGAGAAAGGCTCACACGTAATCCTCATCAAGACCACTGTATATCTCTGGAATCCCTTAATGACTATTTTTGAGATTTGGCATAGCGTTATGACTATTTCTTGACTATTTTTTGGAATTGAAACCAAGTCGGTACTCCCAGCCGTTTGCTTGCGGTGAGGATTGTGTGAAGACGTTCATCCCACAATCCTCACCAACTTATAGCTGTATCTTCGGAATCATAATGCGACTATTTTTTTAACCTTGGTGACTATTTATGACTATTTCTTGACTATTTTTTGGCGTTATCAAAATTGATTTTCATGAACTTTTCAAAGGTGTGGATTGTGTGGTGAAGGACACGAATAATTGAGTACAATAATGTTATTCCAATCGGTATACTTTCTGAAGAGGCATCGGAAGCTCTCAATAAAGATTTTAAAAAATTCAGAACATTGCACTCGCGGAAAACTAGCAGAATTGCAACAAATGAGGATATTATCCATAATTTGCTGATATCTTCAGACCCATATCAGTCTCTGTAGTTTCAGCCCTAAGATAAGGCAACTTTGTACTAAACCTCTATCAGATGAAGCCAACATGTTATTGTTATTACGTTCTAGTTCAGATATAGAAAATATAGAGTTTGTAGACATAGGCAACCTGTCTGACTGTGACATTGACTAATTTAATTGTGATTGGTTCTTCTCCTGGATCATTGATGTCACTCATACAACTCAACTAGTACACATATATTGATTTCATAATTGAAATTACTATTACTATTGTTATGTTTTTGCTAATTACTAAAAAACTAATTTTTGAGGTACATTACCGCGTGTTAAAACATCGTCGAAATATGCATTTTTAATTCATTCATATCTTTTGAACGGGGAAGTCCGGGGTCAAGGTCAAAGGCCAAGTGGCTTTTTATAGGCTCGGCAACAATACCTAAAAGTTTCAGCTTTACAATCCAAGATAGAAAAAAGTTATGAGGAAAACTAATTCCATTTTCATACATTTGAAATATATAAAGTCATTTTTGTATGGTATAGACTCGAAAAAAAACCCCGTAACTACTAATTTATTCAATGTTTTAATGTACTCGATAAAACTGTATACTTGTAACTATCAAATAAAATATTTTATTTTTCAAAAATCCTATGAAAGGGAACCTTGTTTTTCTGTCCACTGTGCGCCTGCCCGCGCAATTACTTTGTTTTCGCTTACCATTCTTTCAATTTTTTTTCTTTTTGCTCGGCTCCTAAGGGTCCTAGAGTGATGTAGCTTATAGACTATAATAGCCTTCCTCAAGAATTGGGCTGTCAAATGCAAAAAGATTTTTTCAATTCCGACTGGTAGTTCCAGACATTATGCCGTTCAAACAAAGAAAAAAACAAACTCTTTATTATTAGTATAGATTGGGTTGGTTGTTTGTTAATTGCTTATGATGATGCACACATCTTTTTGAGACGGACTGTACCTACCCATTCCTTATCGCCGCATGATGCTGATGTGTTCGTGGAAAATTTTCTTTTAATTACTCATTAACATGAGCCATCTGTCACGTCTAGATAAGTCCAAAGATCTGAGTAAATATGAGGTTTGAAGTATGGAAACTCTGTGATAAAAAACAGTAATGAAATAATGTTGAAAAGTTTGACGAAATGTCGTTGGACAATGATGTCATGATGAGTATTTTTATACTTTGAAAAATTTGGTATGTCGTGTCGTTAAAAAAAAAGTTTGTAAAAAAACATAACATAGCATCACGCCTTATTTCCCCGAACGGTTAGGCAGAGGTGTACCTATAGCACACCCACATTGCGCCAGTTATGTTTAAGTCCCATGTAATAGGGGGCGAGCCTATTGCCATCAACCGGGCACAAAGCCAGACTCTGGAGTGCTACTGAGAAATTCCAGATGGAAAAACCAAATTACACTGCCCAACCCGGGAATCGAGCCCAGGACCTCATGACCGGTCTAATAAAAAAACCATCAAAGATACACAAAGAAACAACAAACCAAAAAACCTTCTTAAAAATCTCGTATATTCGTGATCTACCTGTTTGCAACGCATTGATTTGCTATAATTGAAGGATTTCGATTTCTCGAAAAGAAAGTCCGGTTCTATCTCGGTTGTTTGTCCAATCATTTTTATTCTTTTTCGAAAATAAATAAAAAAATCTTGAGAATATATTATTACTCTGATTATCGTGAACATTGAGTAGGTATGGTATGTGCAATTATTAACTTCACACGGACCCTTTGTCTGGTCAACGGATACCCGAAATTAAAGAGTACATGTAAATGCATTCTGTCACCCACTTCAAGGAATAAGAAGTCGAAAAAGCAATTTTAAATGAGCATAAAAATCATTGTCTGTTTAAATATATTTTTTATTCAACTTTCAACCAGTTCTCTGAAAACAATCACGTAAAACGTAAAGCATCTTGCGATCCAGTAATAGCGTTTAGGCAAAAAGATCGGGAATACTCGATGCTACATGATTTGGACTCATTTTCTGGATTATTGGTGATTTGCACGAATAAACTCGCCCGAAAAGGACGAATCGACACTTTTAAGAGGGTTTATCCTAAAAGTTGGCAACGTCGCAAATAACTGTCAAACATTTACCTGTTATGATTCAAAAAGCAATATTACTGAATAGAAACAAGAAATGTGGCTAACTGGCGAACTAGAATATTAATAATGAATTGCAATTATAACATTGAATTTGATGTTGTACCCAGTTTAGGTGTAAAAAACGCATTTGGAAAGTTTCCAAATAGTTTTTTTCATCTAAAACTAAATATTCGGTGTAACGATATTAATTATTGCATTTCATAATCAATATTCTAGTTCGCTAGTTAGCTACATATTTTATTTCCATACACTAATATTGCTAAATTAATCAAAACAGTGAAATATTTGACATCTATTTGTGACGCGATTCGCACGAAGTTAATTTCTTTGTAGACGAATCGACAACTCTAGAAATCGATTCGCCCGATTCGGGCGAGTAGTTTCGTGCAAATCACCAATAAGCCCCTTTTCTTACTAACCCTGTGTTCAGCATACTCTCGATTGAAAATTTGTTATGTGTTTGTGAGAGTATAAGCTCCCAATTCGCATCCGGATTAAAAAAAATGAGAATGACATGTTCATATTGCTGGAAGAAAGACTATGTAGGTAATGTAAGCGCGCTTACAGTTCCCGAATCTATAGCAACATACTTATGTAGGCGCTACATAAGAATTTAGATTTTCGCAAATTTTACTTCTAGAGGACGTGCTCCCAAACGCGCTTACCACATAACTGTAGTTTTATGAAAACAATCGCCTCATATTCAATTTTGAAACTAATTTTAAATTCGCATGAGTGATTGAATGCAATCAGAGTATTAATTTACCAGCCAGCCAGTAAAGTTTCGTTTTGCAGACAACCTTTACAGTACCTATGTTCGTAACAGTTCTACATGTAATGTTAAACTTTGTTTTTAGGATGAAAAAGGGCTATTAGGCAGGACCACATGAGGCAGTTGAGCCATGACGGTTACGATAAGAGTATCAACAGGTCAATCAATCTACTGTGTAAAAATTTCACCGTGAAATCATAGGTGAGCTGTGTAATAGTGTCCCAAGCATCACGTGGAATGACAGTTCACTTCAAGCTCATTTCACCTAAGTTAAGGTACTCAGGTAAGTGGTCATACATACTTCTTCAAGTCAAGTACGACATCTGTCCACCCTGCAACAAACAGCGTGATTAAACTATTTTAGTCCCCCAAATATTTGCCCAAACTTATCGGTCAAATTCTAAAAACGCGACAAAATATTCCTAATAATGAGACATTATACGGATCAAATATTAAATATTTACACCAATAAAAGAGGACTCAATGTTTACAGGCAAAATAATTCCTTAGTCTGAAGACAAATTAATTTATAATGTTGCCAGAATTGAGCACAGATAATTAAAGCGAATACAGTAACAGTATGATAATATTAGTTGATACAAATATTTACTGTTTGCAGTGCTATTGTCATAGCGTTGACTGTATAAGTTTGATTGGCGTATTTCAAACATAGAAGACATATTTAACTAATTGAACGGTCATTTAAAAAGAAGCTAAATGTCATTAAAAAAAAATTGTTGCCATGGAATTGATATTCGAGGAGCTCCTGGCTAAGTAATAACAGCCGCACGGGTCGATCCATCAGGTTAAGCTACGCTTGCCGGGGTTGGTCTGTGGATGGGTGACCATCTTTACATACCGAGACTCATCCGTGCCTCGGAAAGCACGTTAAGCCGTTGGTCCCAGCAGTCATTTATGGATCTTTGACACTCGTTACGGGTCGTCAGAAGCCCGAAGTTCTAACAACCAGTCTTACCAAGGGGTATTGTGTTACCCAGTTACTGGGTTGTGGAGGTCAGATAGCCGACCCCAACATAGTTGGGAAAAGGCTAGGCAGATTGAGTTGCCATGGAATTGAAAACTGCTAGGTGGGTCGTTATCAAAATGAATGTCCATTTTTTGTTTTAATTGTGTTACCATGTTATTATGTGTCCATGAAACTTATTGGTAAAATAAAATAAAATACAGTGCTAAATGTAAACATATAAATCAACATTCAGACTAATTAGTAATAAAATAGCAAACATAGTTTTAATATGGAGATTGGTTATATTGCTTTAAAAAACTAAATTTAATTCCTGTCGTAATTTGTTTCCATACAAAAGAGCAATGATCACAGTAAGCAAATAATAAATAATGCACGCATTAAGTAACCGGATTCAACAATTTTTTGTGAGGTGAAAGGGTAAGTTATATGGAATATACTATTAATAATATAATAATAGTTTTTTTTTATATTTTTTTTTTTTATATTTTAATTTTTATATTTAAAAATATAATTTATAAGTATTTAAAATGTAATAAAGGAGTTAATAATAATAATCTTTATTACACAAGCAAGTGGTTACAAAATAGTGTGAAGTCCCTGACTCCTGTGCTAGGTGATATACCTGTGTTACAAGAGCCAGTGCCCTCTCCCAGTAGGAGATATTACAGAATCTTATGCAAAAAGATTAACAAAATAAAAAGAATATGGTAACAACAAAAATGTTATTATAATAAATCATTTATTTATTTGCCCACAAACACGTGTCTCATATTCCAGTCCCGCGTGGTGGATTACGGCCCACTCCCTCTCACGCAGAGGAGGCCTGAGTCCCAGCAGTGGGAAAATTATAGGCTGTTATTGCTTATGCTTATGCATCTGTCTTGTTTCTATATTTATTTTTATTTACTAGGTGTAATAAAGTAGATTGACATAAATTATGTACAATTGTTTTATTATATTTGTCTTATCCACGCCTCCTGCAACGTGGAGTTGGTAAATGAGGAATAAGATTTGAATATGTTTTCTATAACTATAAAGTGGTTGTTGGGGGAGGCGTGCAGTATTGTATGAAGGCTGGTGACGATGGTAACTTCAGAAGAATGTAAAAATATGTTGGCATTCTAACTAATATTATAAATAAAAAAACATATAACTGTAATAACTTTATAAGTAACTACGTGCACCCCACGGTTTCACCCGCATAAGTCTCGATCCCTTGATAATATCGGGATAAAAAGTATCCTATGTCCTAAGCCTGGCTTAGGATATAGCCTTACAATAAACTCAGTATTTTATGGTTGAGTAGCTTATTCCTCGGCTTCGTCCGCGTGGAGGTCGGAAATTATCCCACGGAAACGTACTACCGGGATAAAAAGTATCCCATGACCTAATCCAGGTCATGGACTATCCATGTGCCAAATTTCATCCAAATCCGTTTAGCCGTTTTAGCGTGAAAGCGTAACAAACAAAAAAACTCACTTTTGCATTTATAATATTAATTCGGATTCTACTTTGTATGATTATGTAGAAGGCCTGGCTACGATTAACTAAATGACTCACAATGTTGTTTATTTACAAAAAAACAACTACTTTCCATTATTTGACTGAAGTCAATAGGTTTAAGTAAAATCATCAAGGAATATAAACGTCGCAAAGTGGCGGCGCATACAAGTAACATTGTAACATTCCGTGTTTCAGCTATTTATTTATACGTATTTGTAGTTTTCATTTCAGCACAAACTATCTACACATAAGAAATCGATTCGTGACTGACTGATTGACTGACAAACTGCTTAACTGAAGCCTGAAATGAAATTGTTTCTTCTGTAAATAGGATATCGGAATCATGTATATAAGGGAAAAGAAATAACATCACGCTACGGCCTTTAGAAGCCGAGCAAAGAGAAAAGCTTCACAAAGAACGCTAAGCGAAAACGAAGTATTAACGCGGGAGGGCGATGCGATGTTACGCGGTGGGCCAGGGCGCGAAATTTTACGCGGATGAAGTCGAGGGCAAAAAAGTCCAAACTTGAAGAAAATATGTTTCTGGAAGTAGTTGACAGATTGTCATACTCATGTCAAGTGATCAAGTCAAATTCAAAGTCAAATAATTTATTTCAATTAGGCTAAGAGGGGCTCGGGGCTAAGTTATAACAGCCGCACGGGTCGATCGATCAGGTAAAGCTACTCTTGCCGCGGGCAGTTCGTGGCTGGCTGACCATATTAAAATACCGAGACCCCTCCATGCCTCGGAAGGCACGTTAAGGCATACGTCCCGGCTGTCATTCTTGGATCTTTGACTGTCGTTACGGGTCGTCAGAAGCCCAAAACTCTGACAACCAGTCTTACCAAGGGGTATCATGTTACCCAGTAACTGGGTTGTGGAGATCAGATAGGCAGTCGCTCCATCTAAAATACTGGTATTCAGCTGCATCCGGTTAGACTGGAAGCCGACCCCAATATAGCTGGGAAAAGGCTAAGCAGATTGATTTTTCAAAATTCACAAAAAACAGAATTGATTCTAGTCACCCCTTCCGAAAACACCGGATGTACGGAAATTCAGAGGAACTACAGTAATAATGATGTTTTAACTCAAATAACTGTAACGTCGTTGGACTAAGGTGACCTTCACGATGAAAAATACCAATCGATGTCACACTCGCTGGCTTGTCACTGTTCCCGATTATAAGGGTCGATCTCAATATGACCCCATCTAGTGCTCTCCAGGCCACATTTCACTCCTAAAATATTTGGAATTTAACTATTGGATTCAAAGAAGAAGTAACCCATTTCCTAACTGGGTTAAACAGTGTTTTAGTCAAAGTCGTGGGTACAAACTACTTGTATATATATTACGTATTTGATTTGTCTGTGATTTTCCATAGCGTTTTGTTCGTGAATAGTCCAAGATGGCGGTCGTCGGCGGCTCTAACGATTTCAGCAAACATAATTATTGGAAGTCGCACGTTCACTGTACTATTTGATCTTGCTTATTGGCTAACACGACTCTTGGTTACAATTTTCATATTGTCCCAGCTATTTAGTACAAAATGAATTGATTTTCAATGTTTTTCAACGCTTAGTACTTACATACATAGATGTTTATATTTATTTTATTGTTTACCTGTTATTTTTCTTGTAAATGCTTCAAGTTGTCGTGTACATATTGGTGGCAGATGCTGTAATAATAATTTTATCAGCCGTTTTACGTCTTATTTGTTTCTAGAAAGAATATTAATTTGATTGATCGATTGAAGGCGTAGCTACCGTAATTATCCTGATGACGCCCATTTGTATTATAACAATGATTAACTCTGACTAAAGAAATGAAATGAAATTGTTTATTCTGTAAATAGGATATCGGAATCACTTTTACACGTCATATAAAAAATAAGCTAGATGAGGTCGGTGTTTCCTATCTGACTACTCTGAGAAGAAAGGCCGAAACAAACTCAGAGGTCCCAGTCTCTTTTAAAGTCCAGACATAATCTTGGTCGAGCCATATGAGGACCATGTAGATTAGTGTCTAAAATAGTATTTTGAGGAAAGAACTACACAGATTCGAGTGGACCTGTCAAGTCAGTGCAAGCATTTGTCAGTAATCGTGGAACTCAACTCAGAACTTAAGAAGCTCAACTCAACGAACAATACCAAACAAAGGCTATTTGGGTAGGCCACATCAACTACTCAAACTGCCAGACCAGCGTTAAAACTAACTGACAAAGAAAAAATATATCGATCTATGTATACGTGTGCTATTAACATCCGGATTCTGTACCTACACAACCTTTTTCAGCAAAGATCCATGACCGAATTAAGTCCTCAAGTTGAGTGACACCAACACCACAAAAACAGGATATTCTCGTGCATTACATGAGCAAAGTATAGTAAATTAACATGGTTGCACGACATTCGGCCGAAGCCATCAATTACATGTGTATCGCTAAATAAATACGCGTTAGCTATACGAATCTGTACACGTCAGAATTGTTACTGTAAACAACTGGACTTGCGCTTTTGGAGCTGATGCTGCGTTTACATGGCTATTTAGGCTAGTGACTGGACTAAGTCTTAGTTAGACTTCGGATTTGAGATGCTACTGGTTCGTCAAAAATTGTGACGTAAAATCTTAGTAGATAAAATAGACTTATCAGTCTATTTCATCTACTAAGATTTTACGAGGCAATTTGTACTTTCCAAAAAAATAATAACCGTAACATGATATAAAAACGACCGAGCTTTACAGTAGTCGCATAAGATGTGTAACATCTGACATGTCACCCTGGTAATAAGCAACATTAAAGGGGCGAGACTTCGTCAACTACCTACCAACTCTAACACCGCGCGCGCTCATTGGTCAAATTAAATAACGCGCGCTTCCCCGGCTTCATGTTACACACTTCCGTCCCATTTTATGTAATTACTCTCACAGATTGCAGGAAAGCGAGAGGAAAGATATTACACGTCAACAAGTATGTTGCATTAAATCTCTTAGAGGTCTCTACCACTATTATTAGTTAAACTTATATCGAATCTGACCCTCGTCAAATCAATGAATACTTCTGAGATCTCGGAACAGCCACAAATTTTTAAATACCATTACCAAACTTGCACTCACCGCACTATCGAGTCACAACTAAACGAAGCACAGCACGTAGCTAAAATATGGACATTATAACCTGCAGTATTAACCAAACGGAACTGCTATACTCACTCGAATACAGTCACTAAACGAAGCACAGCACATAAAAGGGTACGAGAGGGTCACATTACTGTGTGGCCGATAATTTGTGCAGTCTGGACTCGCCGCTCATCTCATTAACACCCAAGCTGCGTACGCGATGCTATAACGTCTATGAATCGAACCTCGAACCAACGTTTACTCTGTTACCTAACTGGGGAATATAGTGTCATTTTAGTAGACGGTAAACTGGACTGATAGATATTTATTTATATTCCTAACTACAATAATATTTTTTATCTAACTGAACAGACAGCTGTGCTGCTGGGGAGTTTGTTGCGCCACTTCTTCTTCCCAGCTAACCACTAGGAAGTGGTGAAGGGTGGGCGTTTTTGGGGGACTGTCTTATGTAATTTTGACGTTCGTTGCTGATTCTCAGCCTAGTTTAAATAAATTACTTTTGTGTTTTTTTTTTTTTTTATTGTAAATGCGAAAGTACGTTTTTTTGTTCGTTTGTTTGTTACGGTTTCACGCTAAAACGGCTGAACGGATTTAAATAAAATTTGGCACATGGGTAAACCATGACCTGGGTTAGGCTACTTTTTCCGCGGGGCGTAGGCGTATTCAGGGCTTGTGGGTATGAACGCATGCACTTTAATTTATGCAATTTATTCCATCACCACTGCTCTCAAAACGGTGTAGGAAAACATCGTGAGGAAACCGGCATGATCTAGTACCAAAAAGAAGACATTTGACTTTCACCAACCCGCGTGGTGGATTACAGGTCACTCACTTTCACATTGACGGTGCATCTAACAAGCAGTGGGAACAGTAGACTGATTTTTTTATGATACTATAAGAAGTCAGTATCTACGCGAACAAGATGCCATGATATCAATCAATCACTGTATATATAGCTATAACTCGTATTTTCAAAGGAGGTTTTTTTTGTAACAATTTTTTTTTATTCGTATGATTTGTAGACCTGCTACAATAAGTGCTACGCTCGTAGTCTCGTAGCAATGAGTGCTACGAATTTATTGAAAGTTATTACTATGGGAGGAGCTCGTGGCTAAGTAATAACAGCCGCACGGGTCGATCCACCAGGTTCAGCTACGCTTGCCGGGTTTGGTCCGTGGATGGGTGACTATCTTTACATACCGAGACTCCTCCGTGCCTCGGAAAGCATGTTAAGCCGTTGGTCCCGGTTGTCATTCGTGGATATATGACAGTCGTTACGGGTCGTCAGAAGCCCGAAAGTCTGACAACCAGTCTTACCAATGGGTATCGTATTACCCAGTAACTGGGTTTTGGGGGTCAGATAGGCAGTCGCTCCATGTAAAATACTGGTATTCAGCTGCATCCGGTTAGAGTTAGGTAAGCTAGGTAGATTTATTGATATAGTTTTTTTTTAAACGTTGCCCCACACTAAGAATTTCTGCCTGTATCGTGGGTGCGTTTACAAACATAGAAACTCACATAATCTAACACCCAGACCCGGAACAACTACTTGCAGATCATACAAATATTTGTTCCGTGCGGGGATCGAACCCGCGACACGTTGCGCAGCAGTCGATCGCTCAGCCACTGCGCCAACCGTGTCGTCAAATTATAGTTATTACTGTCTTATGAATATTGTACCTGTAAATATACTACAGGTATTCTAGAAAGAGGTTTTACTTACCAAATAAAATAAAGGTTTATGTTTACCACATGTTAAGTGGATACTGACAGTCAGGCTGGTCCACATATTTAAGATCGCACAGCGCGCTAAGGACCGGGCTATGCTCGGAGTTTCTCTGAAGGATACAATCAGGAATAAAATTATCCGGAAAAGAACCGGAGTTACAACATAGCTTGCAGAGTAAACAAGCTAAAGTGGCAGTGGGCGGGCCATGTTTGTCGAAGGACCGATGGCCCGTGGAGCAGACGAGTCCTAGAGTGGAGACCACGTATGGGCAAGCGTAGTGTGGGACGCCCCCAGCCAGATGGACCGACGACCTTAGGAAGGAGGCTGGGACAAACTGGAAGCGGAAGACAAAGGATCGGGTGTTGTGGCGCAGCCTGGGAGAGGCCTGTGTTCAGCAGTGGACTGCAATAGGCTCAGTTGATTGATTTTTTATTGACGAATACCAGTGAATTGAAGGTTTACACGTGTTCTTGAAAAACAAAAGAAAAACATTAATCAAATTATAATCCGAAATGTATATGTACTTACATACGTATTACTGAAACAATGGAACCTAAATAGTCGAAAACACCATCTGCAATCAAGATCAATAAAACCCGGACAAAAGGACAACGAAATCGTTCGGCGAACTTTATACTACAATGTCATGAAAATATCAACATACTTGAATACGTGAATAACTCTGAAATCACAAAAACTGTTGGCAATTTAAAAATAAATAATTTGACCAAGAGAATGAATGTCATGGAGGTAATAGTAGATTATTAACCAAGGGGATAAAGCAGTGTCTTCTGTCGCGGGTGACGATTTAAATCACGAGCGTAACGAAGGACTCGAGGTTTACTCCCGAGCGTAGCGAGGGTGTTAAATACTTAAATCACGAGCGAAGCGAGGGATTTAAGACGAGTCCTGAGTGTAGCGAGGGATTTAAGTTCACCCAAGACTAAGACAGCTTTATCACCGAGGAAAATACTCTACTTTTCGTACCATTTGCGAAAAAATTAACACAATAATAATATGAGATAAGCATTTATTAAAAATAATGACAGTTAAAAGTAAAAGTTAACATTCGAAACATTGGTCCAATTATTGATAGAGAGAGTTACATTTTTGTTTGGTACATTTATTGTTGATGAGTTGATTTGAGTATTTCTCTGTTCTTGCGTCTGAGGAACTTGCGTTTCATTGTAGATAGTATACGTCGGAGATAGTGGTGGTGGTGCATCGTGAGTTACGGACGAAGATAAGATGCCGAAGTTGATGGTTGTGGCTCTGATGGATTAAGTTTTATATTTTTGTTAATTTGACTGCTTAATATGGTTTTATTCGCCATTGAGCTTTCGATATAACCCTCAGCTACTCCATCAGAGCTCCAATCACCGAGTCTTTTTATTGACGTAATTTCCGCCCCTGAATCCGCCAAGAAAGTCGCCGAAGTTCTTCTAAAGCAGTGACCGGTGTAGAGTTCAACATCTTTAAGTTTTAAATATTTAGCAATTTCCTTCGGCATATTGCTAATTTTATTTTTGCCGATGGCTTGTCGAGTACATTTCCTATTCCGATAGTTTATAAAAAATCTATTGTTTTCCATGTTGGTGGGACGTAATGCTTGGTATTTATGAATGATTTTAGTATATTGTCCTTGTACAATGAATGACCGATGTTTCTTTGTCTTAGTTTCCTTTACATTAATCAGCAGCAACTCATTAGAATGATTTTCAACGTCCTCCACCTTTAAGTTTACAAGTTCACATCCGCGGCAAGCACCATTGAGTTCAAAAATTAAGGCCACCTATAACAAAGATAAAAAACAGATAAATATATAGAATAATTACCATTACTAACATACGAAATATTCATAGTTAAATCATGTATACTTACTTTTGTGGCCAGAAAAATTTCGTCAGGAGCTTCATTAAGAAATTTTTCCACATTTTGAGTCGTAAAAATTTTAGACTTCTTTGCGCAATTCCCTTCTGATTTTCTTTTAAAAAAAGCCAGTTATTTCGTGAATCTATTTATTTCAATGCTGTGTTTGATGCTTATTGTAGCTTTCAGTTTTGAGTATATGCACCAAAGTGTATTCGGATTCTTTGTCTTGGATAAATAATCAAAATAGACAAGAAGTACTGATTCTGAAATTGATAGGCCATTCGCACTTCTCCACGTTGAAAATTCTTCATAAGTTTTTAAATAATTTTCCTTGGATTTTGTTGGAAGCAAATTATTTATAATTGCGGCAGCATTTGCACTGATGGAATCCGACAATTCACTGTAACTGTCGCTTTGATTTAACATCGTAACGTATTTTTAGAACATTAACTTATTTATAAAAATAAATTAAAATAAACTTAACGTTTATATATTTGAAGAAAACAAAAACGCGGCAAATTCCTCGACTAATATTTTTTTGTCGGAAAAGCAAAGGTATCAAGCTCATGAGGCCTCGTCGGTTTTCGTAATTTTATTTAATAATCATAACTGCATAATAAATGCGTATTCCTTTTTCAAAAAGATGTATAATGCTATATATACAAACTCAATGGTGTAAACACAGATGTAGTTCAGTATAAATTTCGGTAAGTATTCCAAATTTAAATCACATTCTCCCCCTAGAGGATGAATGAAATTCAGTACAATTTTCTTTCCCTGTTTTTAACAGGTTAAAAATGACTATTGTTATGTTCGCTTTTTGTGGCATAGAATGTCACTTTTTTGAGCAAGTGGTACGAAATAGTAGATTATTAACCAAGGGGATAAAGCAGTGTCTTCTGTCGCGGGTGACGATTTAAATCACGAGCGTAACGAAGGACTCGAGGTTTACTCCCGAGCGTAGCGAGGGTGTTAAATACTTAAATCACGAGCGAAGCGAGGGATTTAAGACGAGTCCTGAGTGTAGCGAGGGATTTAAGTTCACCCAAGACTAAGACAGCTTTATCACCGAGGAAAATACTCTACTTTTCGTACCATTTGCGAAAAAATTAACACAATAATAATATGAGATAAGCATTTATTAAAAATAATGACAGTTAAAAGTAAAAGTTAACATTCGAAACATTGGTCCAATTATTGATAGAGAGAGTTACATTTTTGTTTGGTACATTTATTGTTGATGAGTTGATTTGAGTATTTCTCTGTTCTTGCGTCTGAGGAACTTGCGTTTCATTGTAGATAGTATACGTCGGAGATAGTGGTGGTGGTGCATCGTGAGTTACGGACGAAGATAAGATGCCGAAGTTGATGGTTGTGGCTCTGATGGATTAAGTTTTATATTTTTGTTAATTTGACTGCTTAATATGGTTTTATTCGCCATTGAGCTTTCGATATAACCCTCAGCTACTCCATCAGAGCTCCAATCACCGAGTCTTTTTATTGACGTAATTTCCGCCCCTGAATCCGCCAAGAAAGTCGCCGAAGTTCTTCTAAAGCAGTGACCGGTGTAGAGTTCAACATCTTTAAGTTTTAAATATTTAGCAATTTCCTTCGGCATATTGCTAATTTTATTTTTGCCGATGGCTTGTCGAGTACATTTCCTATTCCGATAGTTTATAAAAAATCTATTGTTTTCCATGTTGGTGGGACGTAATGCTTGGTATTTATGAATGATTTTAGTATATTGTCCTTGTACAATGAATGACCGATGTTTCTTTGTCTTAGTTTCCTTTACATTAATCAGCAGCAACTCATTAGAATGATTTTCAACGTCCTCCACCTTTAAGTTTACAAGTTCACATCCGCGGCAAGCACCATTGAGTTCAAAAATTAAGGCCACCTATAACAAAGATAAAAAACAGATAAATATATAGAATAATTACCATTACTAACATACGAAATATTCATAGTTAAATCATGTATACTTACTTTTGTGGCCAGAAAAATTTCGTCAGGAGCTTCATTAAGAAATTTTTCCACATTTTGAGTCGTAAAAATTTTAGACTTCTTTGCGCAATTCCCTTCTGATTTTCTTTTAAAAAAAGCCAGTTATTTCGTGAATCTATTTATTTCAATGCTGTGTTTGATGCTTATTGTAGCTTTCAGTTTTGAGTATATGCACCAAAGTGTATTCGGATTCTTTGTCTTGGATAAATAATCAAAATAGACAAGAAGTACTGATTCTGAAATTGATAGGCCATTCGCACTTCTCCACGTTGAAAATTCTTCATAAGTTTTTAAATAATTTTCCTTGGATTTTGTTGGAAGCAAATTATTTATAATTGCGGCAGCATTTGCACTGATGGAATCCGACAATTCACTGTAACTGTCGCTTTGATTTAACATCGTAACGTATTTTTAGAACATTAACTTATTTATAAAAATAAATTAAAATAAACTTAACGTTTATATATTTGAAGAAAACAAAAACGCGGCAAATTCCTCGACTAATATTTTTTTGTCGGAAAAGCAAAGGTATCAAGCTCATGAGGCCTCGTCGGTTTTCGTAATTTTATTTAATAATCATAACTGCATAATAAATGCGTATTCCTTTTTCAAAAAGATGTATAATGCTATATATACAAACTCAATGGTGTAAACACAGATGTAGTTCAGTATAAATTTCGGTAAGTATTCCAAATTTAAATCACATTCTCCCCCTAGAGGATGAATGAAATTCAGTACAATTTTCTTTCCCTGTTTTTAACAGGTTAAAAATGACTATTGTTATGTTCGCTTTTTGTGGCATAGAATGTCACTTTTTTGAGCAAGTGGTACGAAAAACATATTTTCTTACCAAATCTACAATGCAATGCATTGAGCATTGTAGATTTTGAAGGGGGGTCATGTTTTGAGAATTCCGTTATACTCTGCTACAGGGTGCTAGAATCAAGCCCATTTCAGAAGAGGCTTACTATAATTTGCAATATTTTTTAACAGCTTTGACCCGTATCT
Source organism: Agrochola lota (assembly GCA_947364205.1). NCBI lineage: Eukaryota > Metazoa > Arthropoda > Insecta > Lepidoptera > Noctuidae > Agrochola > Agrochola lota. Next base: position 7,175,272 of record OX376235.1, on the reverse strand, counting down.
CAGCCAGCAGCCTTTCAACGATATATCTCAGATAGCTGATGCACAAATAAATTCTATCAAAAATGTCTTTGTTCGTTCGCGGGACTACATTAAAACAACGTGAAAGGAAAAACTCTTCATTACCTTACCCCCAATAAAACCTAAAGCCAGCAACAAACAAACTGTGACGTCACAAATGTACATAGACACAGATTATCAGTTTCAGAGACAAATTACACAAGTGCTCATAAGTAAGCGAACGAAAAGCGCTTCAAATATAAATATTATGTTTATATATTGATAGAGCAGAGCGTTTGTCAAACAGTTCAGTGTACGGTGCCAATATTAACTCTAGTTATCGTCCGCGGGTGAACCCGCCTGCCAAGGTCACGGTCAAGGTCACACGGTTTACATTTACACTGTCAATATTTTGATGTGTTTTCTACGAGTTTACACCTCTGAAATAAATTGGTCTGCGTTTATTTGGGATGTGCAGCCAAATTAGGCTTGTTAGGACATCATTTGGGGACTAACTAATGTGCTTTTTTCAGGTTTTCAAGTCGGGTAGGTTACAAACCCCTTGTTAAGTGACCACTGATCAATGAACAACAAAATGAAAATTGCAACAGAAAATATTTCAACACTACCTACACATTTTTCTGATATGGACACTTGAGTTAATGTAATGATCTCTCAGTGATTGCTATTCTGATATCTACAACAGAATACTGATATGAACTATAAAAATAAACACTTAAGTAAGTGCAATTATTTTCATTCTGAAGAAAGAAAAACTCAATTACCTACAGTCATCGATGTCCTCTTTAGATTGGACGCAAAAAAACTTACCGAGAAGTAAAGTACACATAACACAGTCACGTACCTACTGCCTTAGATCGTCTTACTAGCCAAATATTTAAAAGATTCGCAAAGAAAACAAATTCAAAGTCTACTAGGTCCGCAACAATCGGAATTATCTCTAGGTGTATTTAATTTATCAAGGTAAACTCCTTGGATTACATTGGCTGTGTTACCAAATATTTTCCGTGCATGCGCTGTGTGTGCTGTGTACATATTGTGTGTCTGTTTGTGTGTTTGTGTGTAGAGCACATATTTAGCTGGGCCCAATATGAAGCCCCCTTGGCCTTATGCGACAGAGAAAACTTCGTTTGCTTTGTAACTTTTGAGCAAATGATTTTTAAATTGGTTAGGGGTTTACCTTCTTGTGTAATGTTGGCACCTAATGAAATGAGGAGCGCAAGCATTGATATTGTTTAGTAGTAGATAATAATAGCATTATTGTCTTGAAGCAAACATCTGTTTCAAACTGTCATCTCAATAAGATTTAGTCTCCCACTTCATTGTAATCACCAAACAGTTCAGTGATAGGTTCTAAATTTAACACACATGGTAAAACTTATACTTTTTCTTGTATATCTGTGTAAGTCCATAAAATAATAAAAAAGAAATGTATAAAAAAAAGAAAAAAAAAATTGATATGCAAAATTAATTTTCGAAAAAAAAACATGTATATTCAGAAAAATACGGGCTGCCACATGCCCATGGGTGACATTGTATAGTACCTAGTATAAAAGTAGGAATTTGTCGGAGTAACTAAGTATTTAATTTAAATTTCCAACAAAGTTTCCTTCAGTTCCTTCTAAAAAAGTAGGTACTACAAAACCATCAGCAATTAAAAATTCAAAGTAAGTAGTAGGTACCACCCATCCGAGATATTTGTTTTCAAACGTAACGCCTCCAGCCTGTCACCTCCACTGTGACCCTGCAAACACGGAGCTTTAAACAAATACAAAAAAAAAAATACGCAAATAAAATACTCCCAGTGTCCTCATTAATATTCTAGAATAATTTATTATAAAGGTCTTTGTAAAACAGGTCTTCAGAGAGCAAACTCTTGCGCCGCGCGCGCCGGCCGCTCAGCAAACAATATGGCCGCGATAACCGACGCCATCTTGGTTTTATCGAGGTTACACACACTGGAATTTTAAATTATTATTTTATTACTACCGTTTTAACTTGCTTAGTTGGTAAGCTTTATTGAGTTTATAAGTTTATGTTTTTATTGGTTGTTAACTGAGATGAGAATAGACTAGAACTAAACATGGGTTTAGGAGATAAATAAACTATACCTACCTAAGACTTTTACTGAGAAGTTGACTTAGTCGTGTAGATTTTCTTTTAACCACCCATCGGTTCACATTTAATAAAATCACCGTATCCGAGATGCCTAGGCGTTGGATGACATGCCAATAAAAAAGAAACAAAGTGGTATTCATTGATTTTTTATCGCCTCTTTTTTTAGTTTTTAGTTGCAGAAAACCGAACTCATAAAGTAGTTCTGTATGCATCACAGCCACCAGTACCCAACAATAATTAGCAACGCAAATACAGAAACGCATCAACACTGCACAGTGCGTCAGCGCATCAGTTTCGCAAGAGAAACATGTACAATTAACATACCCCAAGATAAAACTGTTGTGTTTAGTATAAAAACAGGCTAATCCAGGCAGGGTGAGAAGAGAACAAATTTACTGTGCCAACAATCAGCCGGCACCTAACATCGCATCGGTACATAGGTGTAAGGGTCTGAACATATCTCGCGACGAATTACAACGTTCGAGGGTAGAGATTTGAGCCTTTTGTGATATATGACGATTGGTGAATCTCTGTGGCTTAGGGCGATAGGATTATGAATTAATACAGTACAGGCTAAAAGTGAACAGTAAGTTTTAACATCCACGTTCAATTAGGCACATTATCGTAACACTCATTTTTGATATGCTTTTCTTGTTCTTAAATTTTCTGACCAAAACATGTCCTTAACACCTTTCTTTTGTTGCATAATAGATTTTACAAGACTGTTCACGTACAACTTGGCCTTGCTAGCATCTCTTAGATCTCATGAACTACCAAACTGTCCCACTGTCCCACAAACCACCAAATTGTTCTACCAAACACGATTTGGTAGAACTTTAGCATTTGGTGCAGCTCTGTTTAACATTTTTGACTCCACCCATTTTTCATAGAACTCATACGCCATGCCGACATACATATTGGAATTGAACCCTCCGGGAGGGTTGGCGGCATTACGTTTGCGCTAAAGTTAACCGTCACGGACGGTCAACGGCATTAGGTTTAAAACTGTGTTATAAAACACTGTAAAATAGTGTCTTTGTCGCTATACGTAGTCTCCAACCTTTTAAGTATTTTGTGAATATTTGCAAAAGAAAACAAAAAAATTAAAAACAACAAAATGCTTGGATTTTTAAACCAACGCATATATCTAATAAATCTTATTAAAATGTACATCAGATTTTATTATTTTATTTTATATTCACGGTTTATAATGCTGTTTCGGCTTAGAAAAACCTACATTTAAAATGAGCCCTCCGAGAGGGCTGCCGTCATCGCATATGCGATTAGGTGAACCCTCCAGGAGCGCTTCGGCAATGAACGTGTTAAATCATGAAATATTAATTCTTTTCTACCCAAAAATATAGGTACCCCGTACCGTTCCTTGGTAACATTCTAAATTCAAAATTCTACCATGTAGACGTACCCTAACTCCGAGTCACCGCTTACACTGCAAATATTTCAACAAAGATACAGGGGACGCTCAACTCAACTTTGACTATCCCAGTGCACACACGGCTTAGAACTGCGCGTCATAATAATTATATACGACTGTTTTAATTGCGATTATGACTCAAGTAGTTCAGCACAACAGTGGTGTTAAGTTTTCTCAGAAAAACGCATTGCGCGTCATATTTTAGTGAAATCTCAAAATGACGACGTCTTGTTATTTTTGCAGAATGGTGGACGGTGCGATGGTAAATATTGCACTAATAACTGAAAAAGTTAAGAATGCTATATTTGCCATAATTATTAGCATTAATGAAGAATTAGGTGTTGTTGGCAAATTTCGCAGATAAAATTAACCCGCTCGGAGGTGGGCATACGAAAATCTAATCTTGGTGCACCTCTACATGCCCCAAGGAATACTTATGTAAGTATCTCCCTGTAAATCCTCCAAGGAACAACTATATTAATTACCTTCCACTGTTTCTGTCCTCAGTGATTTAGACTATGCACTGTCTTAAGATAAAACTATTTCATATGAGTAGTTACATTGGAAAGGGAAAGAGAACTAAACAACCAGGATTTTTAAGGCAAATGAAAAGGAGAACATTCTTCACAGCATTTCAAACATTTAGCAATCATGGAAAACTTACACACATAACATAACATCAGGCCTGCATTCCCCGAGGGATCAGGTAGACGTCTAACAATGTTACACCCAAATTTCGCCAGGCAAAACGTACTATATGCTTCAAAAAAGTAGGTAGATAAATAAATGACATACAATATTCCCATCATTTCATCTTTCATCACCTTCGGTAGGTATTCAATTATTTCCATATTTTATTAATAATTATCCGTACAATTGAAATAATAATAATTTCATCCCATGCAAAACAGATCCAATTTATCTACGAGTACTGCCGAGCATCGACGAACGCTCGATGTTTGCACACATGATTTCATGTCTGTGGATGATATCTTAAGGTAATGTATCTTGAGCAAGTGAAATAACGTACCATGCATAGTTATTCGAATATCGGGAAAGTTCTAGAAGATATCGTTATGTTTTTGAGCTACCTGAAAGACTTGAATCATTACATTTTTCAGATGGACATGCGCTGCAGTTGTTGTAGCAAAAATGCTTGAGAAGAAGAAATGCTGACAAATAGTAACCACCTGGAGGGTTCATCTAGTCTCATATGGGATGTCGGGAGTCCTCGCGAAGGGCTGATTATAAATGTAAGTTTTTCTAAGAGAATACAGCATTATAAACCGTGAAAATAAAATGTGCTGTATATTTTAACAGGATTTATTAGTATATGCATTGGTTTTAAAATACAAGCATTAAATTTATTTAAAAAAATTGCGTTCACTGTTACATATATTCACAAAAAATTAAAAGGTTGGAAACTACGTATAACGACAAGACCCCTGAAAACATTATTTTACTTCGTTTTAAAACACGGTTTTAAACCTAATGCCGTTGACGGTCCGCGATGGTTAACTTTAGCGCAAACGTAATGCCGGCAACCCTCCCGGAGGGTTCACTTCCGATATGTATAGCGTCATGGCGTATGAGTTCTATGAAAATGGATGGAGTTGAAAGTGTTAAGATTTGTAAAAAGATCTTTGATATGTAGTAGATAAAGATAGTGACATCCCCAAAAACGCCCCACTCTTCTTCCTAATCGGTTACAGTACAGTAATCGCGTTTATGTATGTATACCAAAGTCGTAAAAAGTAGAGAAATAAACACCTCCGACGCATTCACAATCGCAATCTTATTAGTGCAGATTTCACTAAAGAAACTGAACGCGTTCAGCACGTCTAAACCGCGTTCAAGAGCTCTTAATGTGAATATTCCACAACAATTTTGACACTGAAGGACAGCTCTTGAACGCGTTTTAGATGTGCTGAACACGTTCAGTTTCATTGGTGAAATTAGCCCCTAGTCCTTTGAACTAAATCTAAGTTTATTATATTATAGTTTTTTTTATACAGGTTGTCAAGGACATCGACGCGAAAACCCCGCGTTGAAGCTTTTCGTCGATTTTTTTTTTTAAATCATCTGTTTCATAGAAAAGTGCAATACCTACGCGGTCAAAATGTATGGAACAGCTTATTTTTTTTTTTAATAACCGACGAAAAATTTGAACGCAGGGTATTCAAAAGCATGTACTGAAACCATGGTAACAGTTTTCGCGTCGATGTCCACCCTGTATAAAAAAAAACCGTAATATAATAAACTTAGATTTAGTTCAGAAGACTAGGGCCTAATTTCTCCAATGAAACTGAACGTGATCAGCACATCTAAACTGCGGTCAATAACCGTCAGTGCCAAAATTCCACAACAATATGTGAAATGACAGTGACAGCTCTTGATCGTGGTTTAGATGTGCTGATCGCGTTCAGTTTTATTGCTGAAATCAGCCCTATTAAGCTAAATTTTCAAAGCTTCCTCTCTCGTACTATTTAGCTGTGCCCGAATGCAATAAACTATTAAGTATTGTCTTTGACAGAAAACTCCTTGAAGCAGTCGAAGGCTAGATGTAGTATTTTGCTTAAACGAAACATTGAAATGGTTCATTATTGACAAGAAGTTACCCTAGAAAATGTTCATCTTAACCAATATTATAAAATAGTTAATTGACTCAGGCGTGACTTTGCGGAAATCCATAATAAAATACAATAGACGACTTATATTTAGTAACCTAATCCGCTTAACTGTTCTGAAAGAGTCAGAAAGAACCCTGCAAGAAGTCGACACGTGTTTCACCTCTCAACGAGCCATCCTCTGGATGGCGATTGACTGGTTGTGAACCCGAACACGGCGCCGAACGCAGTGTCAAACACACTGCGTGCGGCGCTTGACGTGGCAACACGTCGTGTCCGGGTTAAGCGGATTAGGTTACTAAATATACGTCGTCTATTGTATTTTTTCAATATTATAAAGATGAAATTGAGTTTGTTTATTTGTTTGTTACGCGTTCACGCTAACAGATTTAGATGAACTTTGGCACATGGGTAGACCATGACCTGGTTTAGGACATAGGATACTTTTTATCCCGAAATTCCCCCGGTATCGAGACTTACCCGGTCAAAACCGCGCAGCTAGTATCAAAAAGATGTTAATCAGGGAAATCGAGATTTCCAACATTACCTACCACCACGTGGTTTTGTCGTGTTCTTATTCAACAAACAGTTAAACACACTGCCTACCCAGACTTTCTTGGAATGGCATATTAATCCTCATGATTCAACAAGTAGCCCTATTTCCAGACCTAACTACAAACATATTTTAAAACACAACCAAGACCAACATCATTGCGGGTACTATAGATATACCTAGGTTACTTTCTACCATCGCACATGCGCAATCCACCCATGAAGATCACACTGTAATCGCGACGAGCTTGGTTTTCAAATATTAGTGTTTGGCAAAGAAATCAAGCCGCGGCCGGCCGGCCGTTTGTCCGTCTGTTTGTACGACACGACCCCGATCGAGCTGTTAGCACGACCAACTATATTATCCTGACACTCGACCACGGTTTTGTTTGGCTGTGGTATGCAAAATAGGTGAGGAGGTGTCAGAATTTGATGTCCAAAATAAACAAGAAAGAAGCTCTCATTACCTGAACCAGGGACACACTGTTAACATTCCTGGAGGCGATAAAATCGAACAAAGAATGAAAAACAAAAGTAAATCTACAAATTATTCACCTCAGCCATTAAGTAACAGTTAATCCCTTAAAAGCCCATAATGATCCGAAAGATCAAGAACAAGTAAAAAACGATGAAAAAAAACAATCAAATTACGATAATTAAAAAGTATTCGGAGTCAATTAAATATAAAATTCAAACATTTCCGAAGGTTCCGTCTTCCGGCTTCGATTAATTCGTTTGAAGGCAAGTTAAAAATCGTTTAAATGCTACCTGAGCGGGCCAACCAATTGAATTATTAATGCTGCCTCCACAAACGGTGAGGGTACATATTTACTCGTCGCGTAAATAGATGCGCACACACCCAACACGCGTTTTCTGCGCAGTATATGTAAGGAAAACAGATAAATATGCGCCGGGAAATGAAAGTTTTGTGACCTTAATTTGTTTTTCGTAAGTTACATGTTGTGTGTCTTAACGAAAGCTGTTTAAATACCTTGGAGTGAAACAAGGAAGAGGAAGGCCTTGAATTGATCAAAAATGATTAAATATTTTAACAGACTGTTCTGAGCACTAAAACATCACTTCTGACTACACAATACTCTCTCTACAAAGTAGGTAACAATCATGCATTTCAGTTATGGCAATAGCATGATCAGAATTTTCTATGAAGAATAATTTTTTCAAGGAAAACCGCTGTTACAAAAAATATTATTATATGAAAAACCTTGGATATTAATCATATTTTCCTTCAATATACTACAATCGCGTTCTTGTACACAATACGTACGTAAAAGGCCGTAGTTTTCCCGGTTGCGCGCGCCCCTTGTGTGTGTGTGAGTGAGCTCGTGTGTGTGTGCGTAGGGTTGGCCTTTTGCGACGAGGGGGAGGGAGTAACGAAGGGGGAGAGGAGACGTGCCTTACCAGGAACCGTGGAGTCGCTCTCTCCTAGTATTTGCCGACTTGTGCAATTAACAGCTCTTTATGAATATTCAACAAGAGTCGAGATGCGAGTTTTTATATTAATTGATGTGTAACTTACACGAAAACGGCTTTTGTGGGCCACTTTTGTATGTTTACTGTTAACATTCGACGCGTTACCACATTTATTTGTGAATTAATATTTCGTTGATCTTTTAAAATGTCCGTAAACATACATCTGTAGGTAATATGATATTGATGTAGCCTTGTTGCCTTTTCATGGCAATTTCCACTCAACAGTTGAAATGTTTAACTCAACATAGGTAAGCACGCCACCATTGAAGGCATTTAGAACAATGGAACTGAAAATCGTAGAATACCCTAATGAAGTAACCAACATCCTAACTGAAGTTTAGCTACGTCAACACCTTGCTATCTCAGACAAAACACATCCCATTTAAAATCTCGTTACCATAATCCATTTTTCCGATAAGAAAATGGTACATTATGTATGATTTGAACAACCAAATCCACATACCGATGCTCCACGCACCCACTGGAAAACTGCGTTGGAAAGAGACCGCATTGCGTTTGAAGAGAAAGCAACAACTGGGGATGAGTCCACCGCTTTGGGGTTCAACAAGTTATAAGTACACAAGACGACGACTGAGAAAATTGAACTGTAGTTTCAAGTCCGAAGGTTGGATTTTAAATGAGGTTGTGTGTGTGAGCATTGTGCGTGTATTAAGGCAGAAGAGTACGGACAACAAATATTGATTCGAAGGAGGGTGTGAGCGGGTTTTCAGGAGGGTTGGGGGAGGCTAGGCGCACATAATTTGGACTAATTCCCTGTATGTTGACTCTGGCTTGTCTGGCCGCCCGCTGCGGCCGATCAACTCAAAATGTCTTTTACGAAACTTCAAAAGTTGTCAACTGATTGAGGGTTGAAGGACGCGCTATAAAAACCCTGGGAATTAGTGCCTAAATGTTTTGACACGAGACTTGGTCTTGCTTGAATCAATAAGAGGCGTAAAGGATTAAGATTTTGAGAACTTAGTTTTTAAGACTGAATGGATTTCAACCAACTCGCTAGCTAAGGCCCTAATTTATCATACTATCAGGTAAATAGAACCTTCCATCTTTGGGCAGTTTCACAGCAATATCTTGTCTTTGCTTAAATAAAAACGGTCTCAACTCCCAAACGTTTCTTTGTTCCTATCATGTAGGTAGGTAGGTATTCCCTCCGGCAAAGAGGTAGGTGCAGAAAATTTTATAGTAAAACAAGACATGTATTTAGGTACCTAAGTACATATATGTATTATAGTCAGCCTTTGTGGCGTAACAAAGATCAAAGTGCACCAATTTTACTAACTCATCTCTGTGACAGAAATATACGCATGATGGGAACGTCAAAGTACATCAAGTTATCTGGACATACTGACAAACCCATAGTGGATTTGTCAGCATTTGGTAATACCACTAAGTAGTATGTTGACTAATGTTCGGTTCCTATAAACAAAAACGAATCGTTTTAATTACCAATGGTAGCATTTTATTGCCAAACTGGGCATTATTATTATAATAAGTGAAGCAAAAACTTTGTACCCCTTTTTACGAAAATCATGCGGACGGGAGAGTATGTTTCAGACACCAATCTACATGATCTTCACATGATCTGACCAAGATCTGAGTTTGTTTCGGCCTTTCTTCTCGGAGTAGTCAGATAGGAAACGCCGTCCTCATCTAGTTTAAAAAAATATGATTGAAGTGTAAAAGTGTTTTGTCCAAACCCACTTACAGAAATAAAATCATTTATCATTTATGAAATTTGGCACAGTTAAAGTTTATATGGAGAAGGAGTGCAGAAAGCTAATATTTTTATATAATATACATTAGAAATAAATTAAATTAATAAAAAAAACATTATACACACTACCATGCGTTTGACACAAGATAGAAGGCTACCTTAGAATCACGACATTTAAATTAATTATGGTCAAATTTCGACCTCTTGAAATACTACTTAGCAAGTTTTGGACAGCATTCCTACTACCCTTCGTCTTCTATACAAATTTTATAATAAGGTAAAATTTGTTTGTTTGTGTGTTCGTTTGTTTGTTTGTAAGTTTGTATGTAGGGGGTAATCTCCGAAACTACCAGTCGGATTTGAAAAATTATTTTTGCATTTTTGCATTGGATAGCCCGATTCTTGAGGAAGGTTCTGGCTCGCGAACAAAGTCGCGGGCAGAAGCTAGTTAGTTATAAAGAGGCTTATTATTTTCTGGCAGCTAAATAAAATTTTCATCTAGGTAGTCCCTTTAATAAGTTTATTTTAACAGACTAACCATAGGTTAAACATTATAGATACGTACCCAGCCAGCAAAACCAATACCACGTCTCAAAAAAAAACCATTTCAAAATCTTACACACCTACAGATATTCTAGGCAACTCTGACGGCAAACAGCAAATCTAATTGAAATTCACGTAGGTATACGATGGCTGCACCACGCCTCAAATATGAGAACAGAAAACAAGCCATCAGTAGCACTTAGTGTATGCTTACAAACACATCGGAATACATAATTCATGTCATATGTCGCAGTCTGTAGTGTGGTGTTAGGATGTTTTGAGTTAGTCTGATTTTACAGACATTTAGGGAAATTGGACGAATGGTGCTGCTATGGTCAGTTCTGATATAGAGGATAAGTATTTTGGAAGAAAGTAAAGAAAATAGGTTTAATTGCGGTAAGACATGACACAAAAATGAACACCTCGGGGGCTAACTTTACTTATAATTTGGATGTTACTATTTTAGCTAAGAGATTTTGAAAAAAATATAAGTTTTCTGCAACTGTCTATCGGTAGAGTTCGAGCGTTTAAAGTCAATTAAATATTACAAAAATCAAGATAGGTTAGGTTTTAGAACTGAAATTAGAATTGAAACTGGTGTTAAAACTAAGCCATAAATGAGATTTGTACCTAATGCTAATCTCGATTCAGCGAGTACCTACTCGTGGCAAGAACTGAAGATGGCAAAATTATAAGAGGCTGTAGGAATCACATATAGTTGAGTCAGTAGTCTTTTTTTTTTAAAGAAAGCTAACTTTTCTTAACTAACTAATTAGGTACAGAGACGTTTAATAATTCTAAATGTCTCTAGTTTCATCCGTCAACAGCAGCTGATCTATTCTGTCAGCTGTCAATAGTGTTAATCCCTAGCATCAGGTAGAATGACAGCTCCCATCAAACTCAATTCACCTAAGTTTTAACTATGAGATTTTACAGAATACACCGGCAGGAGCCAAAGTAAGTAGCCAAACAAATGCAAGACCTTATGAAGAAATTGAAAATCAATTCAATGATGTACTAGGTAATAAATTATCATTCTATTATGTACTAAAGCATACTCCACGCAACAGCCGTGCCCGTGTATGTACCTAACTATACATGAATGCAAACAAGCCGGCATCCGCTACATCGCTTATCTCACTGAACAAACTTCGCTCGCTGTATCTTAAAATATTTCCATACACCTCGACTAACGTAAGAAATTCTTAGAACTCAGATAAGTATAAAAAAAACTCGGGGAAACTTACCCATGACAGAATATTTTCAACCTTTGAATTCCTTATTCAAAAATGTTCGTTGGCCGCCATCTTGAGGAATCGTTTTAGGCGCCAATCGAAACACTTCGACATTTGTTGTTCTGCCTCCGCTGCCATTATAAAATCGGTGCATTACGTAATACATTCTATTAAAGTAGTAATAAAAAAAAATCTGCTGAATTTTTCATATAATCAATACTCAATACTTTTATTACATTCCACATGTAGGTATTCTTAGGTGGTAAACTTATAATTAGATCATATGGACCCTGTCGGGCACAGCAAAATAAGTATGTTATAATTATATGAATATACAGTAAAAAAAAACCGTTACAGGTTCCATTTTAAACTCCAAAAAGTGTTTTTTCCCGGTTTGCGTGTGCAAAAATTGCGATACGTTTTTAGATGCAGGTTGAGCTGTAATATTTACAGCTACTGGAAGAAGACAGTAGCTACCTACCACAAAATAAATCTGATTTAAATTTCCCTTTGTTCCTACCTTAATAAATATGAAAGCGAAACATATTAAAAACGTAACAATGATAACAGTTTGTTCTAATATAAAGCGTTACTCAATAAAAGACGTATAAGTGACGTGGTGCATAAAATCGCCCGTTTAGCCCCCGGGCGCCGCTCCCTTACTTGGGATGATCCGCGATCTTGGCCGATATTAGCACCGCGGGCAATAAGGGCCTATAAATAAAAAATACTTATTACAATCTGTAGGGTGGGTTCCGGTATTTATATGTTCCAAGATTTTTTTATTTTTGCTTTTGCAATTTCAAGGGATGTTTTCAATGGTGGAAGATATATAGGGGATTTTGCTGATAAGTTATTGTTGGTAGCTTTCTACATACATAATGTACTTAGATAAAACATGAAATATTTTTGAAAAAAAATACTAGAAACCCGGTAATTTTTTAAAAGAAGAAACATTTGGTAACATTTTTTTTAAATTTAATTTTAGTGTCGCGAATTTCCTATTGTCGAAGTGATCGTGCAATATTTGTTTTTATCTATGTCACCATTTCATAAGCGTTGAATTAATTAAAGAAGAAACCAATACAGAAACGAGGTGACCAAGATGGACCACCAGCTGGCAGGATTGGTGACATCATCGGTAAAACAACTGCGAAAATACTGGACTGACGGAAAAAAGGCATAAGGTAATTAGGTAATTACTAGCAACTATGGTGTATGGTGAGTCTATAGAACACTAGAGGGTAAGACATAAAGCATGCAACGTATCTAGGATAAACAGCTTTCCCAAATTGAAATCTATCTAAATTCTAAACCAATAAAAAAAGCAGATTGAAGCAAAAATTCTGGGTCAAAAAGTTTCAGCTCGACCTACTCGTGCAGATCTACTATATGAAATCTATTGGCATCACTCCTCGACAGGCCGACAGGCATTCGATGCTTTCATCTCTATTTACTTTAATCGCTAGTTCGTTCGCAAACACCGCTCGCAGGCAAATCCCAGATATCCGGTCTAGTTTCCAATTTTTTTGGCGGGTCTTTGATTTGCAATTGATGTTTCGATATAATAAAAGTGTTTTTGTGATGTTGCATTAGAATTTAAGCCAGTTTCAATAAAAAAAAACTGTTATTTGTTGATATGATCATGTTAAGGCTCTTCTTGGCTACTGGAAGGTAGCCAAGTCTGGTATAATAAGAAGTAGATACCTCTCGACCAGCCGGCCAGCTAATTTCAACAAAGGTCTCACAATTTCTTCCACAACACTAAAACACAGCCATTAACTTTATTGTCCTCAAGTTTGAATATGACCTAATCCAGTATTTGCACAACAACCAACAACTAACACAGCCCTCACCTGATCAACAAACAATAAACTGTCCACTTTCCACCCGTGCCTAATTCATAATTAACGGTCGAAGCATCGTAGGCGCGCGGTTCGCAAGATGGCCGACGGGTCACGTGACCCCGCAATGCGTTTTTAATTGCAATCATTCCGTGTTTTATGTTGTTTGCGCACTTTCCGTGTGTTTGCAGAAGCGAGGCCTTTATTTATGGCCGGTGGGAACGCTGGGGAATTAATTCGCCGGTGTAATACTGCTGAGCATTAGCTGCGATTTTTCTTTTAACCGTATTTGATGTTGATTAGAAATTATGGGGATTGTGGGGATTAGGATCGTTTCTATGTATTTTGCTTATGAAAGTATTATGTCATGGCATAGGTTTTAAATGTCATATTCGTCTAAATTTCATTAGGCAGGTAGCTATTGGTTGCAAAAACCGAATAAAGCAGAATAAGTATCGTATTTTAAAGACGCATTGGAACAATTTACCTAAAGCCAAGGATTTTTTGAGATTCAAGCGCCGTCGTCACAAGTTTCCAGATACCTACTGAAAAGTACAAAACATGAATAGGTGTAACAAAGTCGGCAACCATAGTAAGTACTTACATACTTAATCTACTTAGTACAGCGAACAGTTACCAAGTATTACCGAGTAGTGTGTTTGCACATCGGCGGGCCCGTTTTACATAAATTGTAGATTCGGCGCTTACGGCCCCGCGACTTACTTAAGTTTCGAAAATTAATGAAATCGTGCACGCTCAGATGTACTTGAAACTTAAGTCATGTAATAAATTAGAATTTGTTCACTTAGAATTTTGTTTTGAATTGTTGTAAATTGTGCTGCTTTCTTGATAAATATCTAAAGAAGAATAAATAGAGTCTGATGAGATGTTTTCTTGTTATTTGAGTAGAAAATGTACGGGGTAAGTTATAGCTAGGAAATAATTGCGTTGTTTTTTAATGTAAGCAATATAGCGTAGGTACCTAGAGTAGCTGATACTTTATAATACCTTCGTAAAACTGATTTAGGAGATTATAACCAACATCTACACCCACAATTAAAAATAAAAAATTCGTTGACATGCGAACAAGCTTTAATCCTTAAATCCCGTTATTTATGACATCCCATCAATATATTTAGGTGCGCATCGAGGTTTCAATTATTCTGTCAGGCGTGTACGATCAAACGAGGGCCCCCAGACATGCATAGCTCTGATAAAGCGGGCCAGCCTAAGTAAATATACAAACTTGAACGCATCTGCCTCTATGCGGCCCCTACATAATCTATCGAACAAAGTTGGCTGTTACTACGGCAGGATCATTCTTGATAGATATTGCTGTGCTGTACCGTTTTATTTAAATATTTTGGTGAAATTCAAGATAGTTTTATAGTACATTTTAAGGCATCTTCTACGGCGTCGTCGTTGGCAGCGCAGAGGTCACTTTGACTGCATGTTTTGGGACACAGAGGGCATGATAGGAAGTTGAGCATAGTTTGCGACATAACTCCACCGACGACGCCGTGGAAGTGGCCCAATAAGATCTGAAATAATAAATACCGATGTGCCAACGACACGAAGAAGGAGAAAGCATCTTCTTGGTGCGCTTTTAGAGGTATAATCCATCGCTTTCCATCAGACGAAATCGAAGTCTGCAAGAGCGGAACGATTGTGAAAATAACGAAATACCAAGAATCGGAGGAAACTGATATTTCCCCAGGTTCTTAGAATTTCTTTCAACACAGCTTGATCTTTTATATCTTTTATAAAGTAATAAAGGCTCTATTTAATTTGAAGTAGGAGGTACCCACCTAATAAAGGTTTTCTTGTTAACAATTGTATTTATCGTATCGTTATATGTTTGCAGATCGATTAGGGGAATTGGTACCAATCTGGATGCTTACAAGTTATTGCAATGATAGATATCTAAAGGAAATTGCAGACAATGTCCCAATTCACATCGATTAAGGCTTAATAAAGGTCTGTCAGATAGGTGCCTCCCAACGTGTGATTTCATGGTAATTATTGAATGAATAATACATTTAATAATTAAATATAATTTTAGACCTACCTAAATAATATTATGGAGGTAGAATACGAGTAAAAAATTGTTGCATGTCGAGTGTAAAGTAATTTGCAATAGTTTTTTTATTATGTAACCACGTTGCTACATTAGTGGGTACTCGAAAGTTACTTAGAAGTAGTTATGTGGTTTTCAGTAATCGCACTTTCCTTACTTTTCCGAACCTGACTGCCGTCGGACTGACGCAGCAAGGGTCACGAAATTTCCGCAGGAAGGTGTTTTAAAAATTGTTTTAAAAGGTTGTATTACCCACTTTATTGTTAACTTATTGTATATAGTTAATCAATTACCTATTTAAATATTCAGTATTAGTACCTAAAGGTATCTTTGTTCGCTAACACGAGTTTACTTCCTATTTACTACGACTTCGCATTCTGAAAGCTGTTGATACAGCTTCGATCAATAAATTAGCTTTAAGGCTTGTGCAGACCAGCGCGACTTGTCGCGCGACGCGACACGAACAATACAATTTCTAAGAAAACTTCACAGTATAACAATAACGGGTGTCGCTTCGCGCGACAAGTCGCGCTGGTCTGCACAAGCCTTTAAAGTCTTATAGCTGTTATGCGATTAATTGACAAGAGAGGTTACAAAATTTGATCCAATTCAATCCCAATGTTTATTATCTATTAGGTAACATGGCTATGTTATGATATTATATAGGATATCATACCTATTTACACTTATTCATACATTTATCGTTTATTAAATATCTGATAGGTACCTAGGTACCTAATATTTAATAAACGATAAAAGAGATATACCTACCTCTATCGCCATTTTTGTCATTTGATTGTTACTTTGTCAAAAAATGTCTAAAACTTGGCGCCCAACAATGTCACTACCTTCCATCTACACAACTGAATAATGTTCAATTTAAGTCCAGTACGTAAGTGGCCGTACGAAATTGGATCCGTACCATCTCCACCCCACGTTGGCCCGCGTTTAGTCTGACCAATCCAAGGATTATCTTTCTTGCTCCGAACGCTACCCCAGTGTAATGGCGGGAAATACGAGACAAGATGGCCGACCGGGCACCGCTCGTTTAAGATATTGCTTTCATTAATACACTTAGCCCTGATTTAATGGTCTTTAATTATCTTGAGACGGTCGAGGAATAAACGGTGGTGTAGCACGCATGTGTGTATACACCTAAGTAAAAATAGGTTCATAATAATTATGAATTTTTTGGGTAGGTAATCTCTACCTTTAAGTTTTATCATATTTTGCCTACACTTTTGATCAATACCTCAAGTTATTATTTGATTCGTAAAATTGACTGACAAAACGTCTCTTGTACTGTCCGAAGTGTATAAATAAGTAACTTAGAATATAATCAAGTGACTTTGACTTTGTAACAAAATTGCCTCAAATAAAACAATACAAGTAGCGCCATCTATCTTTGACTACTCAACAATATTGACTACAAAGAACAGATCATCAGGCAAAAAATGTATAGCTACACAATAAAGATGCTATATTTTTATAGGTAAAGACTTCGTTGAAAGATAATGATATTTTACAGTTTCCAAAATCACGTTGAATGTCCCATTAAAGCGACAAAGCTCATGGTCGAATAGCGGGCCGAAAAAAGTTTCGCACACATTCACGCCGGCTCTTGTCCACAATTCTATTTGCGGAAGCAATTTCCCGAAATGCCACAATTTATTTAAAAATTACGCCCTTGTTTGTGTGGGTAAATATTGACGTGTTTGGTTTATGATAATGGCAACACTGAGAGCAGGTAGACTCGGCTAGCGACAATATTATTTACCTGTACACATATTATTTAATATTTACCATGCCAATGTAAAGTTTACAATATAATATTTGTTATGTATGCTCCTCTTTTGAAAGTTAGTGTTTACTCCTTACATGTGGTTTTTAATCATAGGTAAATTTGAAGACTAAACATAGGTGAGATTTAATTGTTGGTTCTCTTTTGCTTATTGGATTCCAAGCAGTTGACACACTTGTTGTATTTATTTATTTATTTAATCTAAAAGTTTTGTAAATAAAATTTTGTAATATCATCAATGAAGAAGGTATTTTTATCTACTAGTTATGCTTCAGATATGAATCTTAATAAACGACCGAAAATATGGTCATCAATGAAGACAAGATTACCCATTTTCCATATTTATATTTTTTGTTATATCAAAATCTCTCCAGCTTCTGTATCTCTTCAACAGAGACACATAATTGAGTAGCTACCAGCTTCAAAAGTAGACAGTAGCACATCAATCATCATAATCAATATACAAGTGTTGACTTATTACTACGTCGGCACTAGGCTGCCAAACAAACTCCTCGATCGAACGCAAAGTCAAACTGCAAACAATATCATCGTAGTATTTGTACTGAAACAACAAATTTGTAGCTAGCTTTAAATGCAAGCCTAACACGCGGGCACACACTCACCTTGTGTACTGAGACAATATGTAGGAGACTCTACTACGATCTTAAGCAACGCGACAAAATGAATCTCCGCTAGCGACTGATACGGCCCAATTCAAACACAGTCAGCGCCATTTTGTTTTGACAAGCGGCTATCTCAACGAACGCGGCACACACCAAACTTAACCGTAAGAACAGACTAGTTAGAATCATATTGGGGCAAAGGCCCGATGGTGTAGAAACATCGGAAATTAAGGGAGGACCAGACACGATTCTGTTTGCCGTCTAACGTGGTCCCAGGACGAAGTTACAAATATTTGACGTGTCAATTTTGTGAATGTTGACCGAGAATTGCGGTTAATATTCCCGACCCGAACAACCTGGGTGTGCACGGCCACCCTTTAATTAAATGACTGAAATAGTCCAATTGTTAATTTATTAAGTCTACTCTCAGGGTGGATATTATTAGGTGTTCAATTATTAATTGTTACTACAGAGTGATTGGTTGGTTTATTCCAGAACGTACATTACCGTACTGAAGTTCAGACAATTTTGATACAAGAAATTAAATATGTCCAGATATACTACCTAATTGTCCCATTACTTAGAATAGGTACTTAGATAGGTACAACAAATGGGTATTAATTCAACAGATTCCATAAACAACGTTAGCCTTACCCTTTGGAAAGATTATTGTAGTCATAGTGAAACTTAAAAATGTATAAGAATAAAGAAAAGCCCTTATAAAGCTCAATGAACTCGGATAGATATCGTAAACTATCGTACCTATCCCGACAAAACAACTACCCACCAGCTTCATCATCTCTGTATTCATTAACGATCCAATAACCTCGTTATTTTCCAATTGGCTCGCGATTCAACGCGAAACTCAGTTGTTATCGAGGCGAGATAGAACAATAACAAACAATCGCGAATCGATTGTAAAGACAAAACATCGTTACAGCTTGTTAGGCCCATATTGCTCGTTACCGCGCAGCTATTTATTTTCGAGTGGCAACATCGAAGAGTCTATAAACAAAAAAACACTCTGGCGGCGACTGTTTTCATTGACAACAATGCGTGGGACACTCCACGCGTAGTGTTAAGAGCTATGGTTTGAGTACGCACTTACTTTTCGCGACATAGGTATCCGAGTAGGGGCTCTCGGTACTGTATTTTCATTGTGTGCTTTTAATTTTGAGTGCGCGAACTAGCTCGCTCTCTCGGGACGTATGTTTGCGAGGGTAATATTTGCTTCCGCTGTATAATTCAGCCGGCCGCCATATTTGCCAAAGAGCAATCATTTTAATATCGTCAGGCATCACATTAGGGCTGAATGGATACTTACTTTGTTGAATTAATTAATTTTAAAATTGTAATTATGATTTGGGATGTTTTCTTTGCTTCAGCTCTATTGTCGTTTCGACTAGACGTTTCATTGGGATAAGGTTTTATTGATAGACTTACAGCCTCATACATATACCTACGTGAACGGACTAACCAAAAGGTGCCCCTCAAAATAATTCCCCGACAGCTGCATAGATACTCTAGTAGCTAAAGCTCAATACTGATACTGATAGACTTATAGGATGATCAGCCAATTGGCCTACTGGCTTTTTCTCCTACCTCATCTAAGTAACAAACTAGTAACATAAAAAAAATACTCGCCCTTGACCTACTCCAGGATTACAGGATGATTTTGGACTGCTACAAAACTGCTGCCGTGTTTGTCATACAAAAAAAACTTTGTATGACGAACACGGCTCAGTAGTGAAGCCTGTAGCCTGTAGGTAGTAGGTAGTTTAGTTGAGCGAGAGATAACAGAGAATAGTTATCATAACTCTAACTACAGGTAAGTAAAAATGCTACCTTAAAAAAATATAAGTAAGTAAGTACTTACCTACTTATATTTTTTTAAGGTACCTTTTTTTGACTCAAGAAGAATTGACAGCTGACACTTTCTATAGTATGAGCAACATTTAACGAATTTGCCCATGGCCATGTGTAGGCCAAATGTCTACAGTTAGGAAAAACAGATGAAACTGGGTACGAGAATGAGACACCATTAGGGGTGTAAGGTTCTAAACGACGACAGTAGAGAACAACACACAATAAGGTAACCCAAGCCTGGTCCAAGCAAGTCCAGACCAGATGTTGTGTTCCAACACAACATCATGAAAACGAAGGGTCATCGATTGAACCACGGCATGGTTCAAAACCAACTTGCCTCTGGATTAGAGATGTGTCCCTCACTCATGAGGTGCCTTGTTTGAGGTACTCGTGATCGCAAATTGAAAGAGTTACTCGAATTTCAACATTGAACCAACTCACTCATTCACGCGTCCTCACATAAAAAATTACATTGACATTAGTGACGCGAGTACTCGCGAGTGAGTATTGAGTGAGCTTAGTGAGTGAATGAACCGACTTTCATAATTTGAATACATCGACGTACGACTCCTCGCCTCAAATGAGGGGTACCTCTTGAGGACCTCGCGAGGTAAAATGAGGTACTCCCTCAACCTCATATAAAAATGATGAGTTACCCATCACTACTCTGGATAGTAGTTAATCTGAGTAAAATGTCACAAGTGGTAGTTCTCGAATCCTCCGCCTCAGCCAAGGTAATACTAACGCCATCTAGCCTTCTTTAATAACACTAGCGCGCTCCTGCCACATGTAGACAAACCACGCCATCTATCTTATTTATCTTGAAACTAATAAATGTACCAAGAACCACCGCCAGTGTTGCCAGAATATATACTTAGTCGTATTTATTTGGCTGGTGTCGAAAAACCCGAAGTCTACCGTAGAATAAAACGAAGAGACCAAAATGAAACAAAGAAATGTTAGAAACGCTTTTTATTAAAACTTATTTGGCCGTCGGGCAAACATAAAATCAGAGACGGGAAAAAACCAGCATTACGACTCGACGTCTCGCGAAAATAATACAAAAATCTGAACAACACAAAACAACGAGCGTTTATCCTAAAACTTGGCAACGTCGCAAATAGCTGTCAAAAATGTACGTTTTGATTAATTTTGCATTATTACTTTATGTAAATAAGAAATGTGGCTAACTAGCGACCTAGAATATTAATAGTTAATTGCAATTATAACATTGAATTTGAAGTTGTACTCGTTTTAGGTGTAAAAAAGGCGTTTGTAAAGTTTCCAAATACTTTTTTTGCATCTAAAACTAAATATTTGGTGTTACGACATTAATTATTGCATATCATAATCAATATTCTAGTTGGCTAGTTAGCCACATATCTTATTTACGTACAGTAATATTGCCAAATTAATCAAAACAGCGAAATATTTGACACCTATTTTAGACGTTGCCCACTTTCAGAGTAAATGCTCTTAAAGAACAAAACTTAAACTAGGTATTTGTTTTTTTATTAATATTATCATCAAAATTACACGCTCACGAGATTACTTACTACTAATATGCAACTTAATAATTAAGTAGCATAGATGCAAGTTTGAGAATTCTTATTAGATTACAATAAAAATCCCTTCAAAACAAATTTTCCCATCTGAGTAAGATTTTAATATTAAATTGAGGTACGAATTCTTAAAATTAAGAGCTTATGCTTACTATGGTCCCGTACTAACCTTAAACACGCATTAATCCTACACCTAATTTAAATTGCCACTGATGAAACAATAATTACGCTTTTGTGAAGAATGAAAAACTCGACAATATTTTTAGTAATCTCTGGTTTACACATTAATTATGCATTCAGTGTTTTCAAGTCATAATTATTGTTAATTCTGTGTATAAATTAAAAAATATTCGAATTAAACTTAATTTCTACTTAAAAATGTCTTGTAGTAGTTACACTGCTAAACTAAAATGGCAAATACACATGGCCACAATATAAGACACTGGATTTAAAAAAGCACACTTATCTCTTAATTAACCAAAATTAACTCTAACCTATGTTATAAATTAAATTCAGATTATTTACACAAGAAATACAAAGATTTTTTTTGTCAAAGAACTTTTTTAACATGGTTTCTTTTCAATCGAATTCATCCCATTTACTTTTTGAGATTTCTTTTTATCTGCATATTATTGCATCTTTTTATAGAATGAGTATTGTAAAAGTTACGATTATTCTACATAATTACCGAATTTAAATAATATTGTCATGATTAATACATTTTGCTCAACTATTTTACTCAACAAGTAGGGGGTAATCCTCTACATCTTCACACATGGAGTTGAAGTTTACTGCCCATGCTTCTGCCTCTTTTTCCTGAAAATCACAAATGATGTTGTAAAATTATAAAAATAAAGATTCAGGCAAAAGTCAATTCATAATGATCAGAAGGGATTCATTAAAAAAAAATACATAAAATAAGAACAGAAACAATTTTTATTTTTTTTATTTTTTCTGCTGTTTTCTTTGGAAGGTTTTCCTTTTAGGTGGAGCAACAAATATGATATAGAAGAATAATAATCATTCCTTTGCTGAAATAAACTTGACACTTGAGAGTGCAGCCTTTAATAATATTTACCTCTTTCTTAGTCCTTAAATTTTTGGGCTTTTTCTTCTTAGTGACTTTCTTTTCCTTAACATTAGGGATCTCGAAGGTAAGGTCACCCAAATCATCATAATCACTTTCATTTTCCTGATCTGCTACAACAGGTTCTTGTGTATCGCTGCCTGAAGTGGAATGTTGCCGGAATGTCACCTTCTTAGCTTTACCATAGCTTTTACGCGTTGGCTGAAAATGTGGAAGGAGAATATTTAGCTATTGGTTATGTTACAAAATACATCACACAAAAGTTCTACAATTTGTGCTTTTCTAATTTACTAATGATGAATCCCTAGATTCAAAACCATACATGTATTTATTAAGGATGCTCCATTTGCCTTAATTTTCCATTTATAGAATAGAGACAAAAAGTATACAAACACACCACTGTTGAAGGTACAGGTTGAATTTATATCTTCACAGAGAAGTGAATTTGTTGACAATGTGCAGGAAAAATAAGAAAACATTAGTAACCTTCAAATGATGTACAATTTCAATATCCTCAAACAAATGTACAGACTGAGAATCATCATTGATTTCTAGATCCTCAACATTTGTTGCATTATCATCAACATTCTTTTCAGGGAACACTGCTGCATCAGCAGCTGATTTCAACTCTTCATACACCTTGTTAACTGCCTCCGAATTTGTAGCTATCTTAGTTTTTGCAGCAACTGGCAACACTGCTCTTGTTGGCCCATTGATTTCTTGAAGCACAGCTTTAGGTCTAGGCCTTAATGATCTTCCTCTGATTGGATTACTATTTATTTTAATAGGAGATACATTCTCATCCTGACTTTCACTTTCATCAAAGCCAAAGAAAGTCCCATCTTTGTGTTTCTGCTTCCGAGGAGATTTTGCAGGTAAATCGCAAATATTTTCATCATTCTTACGCTTTCTTCTTCTTCTTTCATCTTTTGAGTTTTCTTTGTCAGTTGAAGCATCATTTGCACTACTTGAAACCTCTTCTGAAGTATTATTAGAAGGTGGGACTGGTTTATTCTCAGTTTCTTTTGTTACTGTTTTCTTATTTTTATTGGCTTCTCCATTTACATCAACATCCTGATAAATAGCTTTAGTTGGTGAAACAGACCTTCCTCGTTTCTTTTTAGCACTCTTCTCTGCCATTTCTCTAATAAATGATATTATACTAGTCTGCTTAAGATTTGTTGTGTTGTCTACTATATCTGTGAACATTTCATTTGTTTGAGGTAGCAGGTTAGTGTAAACATGTTTCTTTTTATTATTAATTGAATCCTCAGTGTTGATGAATGAAGTCTCAACTGCTGGAGTCATGTTAGGCTTTACATAGGCATTGTTAGGCCATTTTATAGGTAAGCTACCAAATTCTACTCTCCATGGGCTAGCCAAGGGGTGTCTGACAGACATATTCATACTACTACTAGCCACAGGTTGCTCATCAAAGAAACTAAGTTCTTCTAATAAATTGAGAGGGTCATGATTGTGTATGGATCTTTCAGGAGTTTCTCTTACATTTACAGATTCATGAGCACTAGGAGTTTTTAACCCATTAGGCCTTGGTGAGTTAACAGGTGAATAATTAATATCATCATCATGATCGATGCTTGGTTCTATATCTGCTGCTATATCTTCAACTCTTATTGAAGGATAGTTACATTCATGCACAGAGTTTTTGCCAGTGTCATTTAAAACCATATTATCTCTTGCAACATTAGTTGTCTGTACTTCATTTACATTATTAACCACATTGTTTCGTATAATCTCTGATTCTTCGTTGCTATTTTCTGTTATTTGAGTTAGTTTAGCAGCTTCTGTAGCTTTTCCAGGTTTGACGGCATTCTTTAACGCTGCTAACGCTTTAGATATATTCTGATCATAACTACTTTTATATAGAACTTTTTTAGGCTTAGCAACAGGAGCAGTAGTAGGTTTCTTTGCTACAGTTCTTTTACGTTTCTTTTTTTGTGGTTTGGGCTCTTCATCTGGGTCAAATGTGAATTCATAGATGTCCTGTTCATTATTGTCATTTTCTTGTGAAGTTTTCTTACTTCCCAGTAATTTAAATGACAGATTCTTATCTGTCTTTTTGTTGTTGATAGATTGTTTAGGGCGTATTTTCTTTATTGGAGATTGTGTTTTGTTTGCTAATGATGAGAATCTACTTATTGGTGTCAGAAATTTCCTTATTGGTGATTGGGCTTTCTTCACTGGGGACGGTTTCTTATTGGCTGAGGGTTGAGTTTTAGTATTTTTCTTCCTACTTGTTCTTCCTTTCGCATTATTGTTGCTATCAGGACTACTTTTATCAGATGAGTTATCACTGGTTTCTTTTTGTAGAGCATTGAGTTTGGCTAATCTAGTTGGCCTTGCTAAAGTTACTTGTTTTTTTTCTTGATTCTTACCTACATTTTTGTCTACATTTTCTTTGTCATTTAGGGCTACTACAGGCTTAGTTTTACTCTGCTGTATAGGTGTACTGGCATTTGTATGTGGTATTGGTATGTACTTGTTAGGGCTGATGGAATGGTCTTCAAAACGTGACGGTAAGCGACAAATCCTCCTGGGATGGTTAGCAAGTAAACTACTGTCAACTTTAGCTGGTGTTTTGAATGGAGATCGTTCAAGCTTGTCAATTTTGGATAAACTTTCTAACTTTGTAGGTGTATTGTTAGCTTTAGGATTAGTAGTAGAACTGTTCAGTGTCACATTAGGACTGCCTTTACTATTTGACAAATTATTCAGAACGGTATTTTCAACAAACCGATCTGGCAATCGCCTGTCTCGACGTGGCCGCACATCATTTGCAGGTTCTGCATTTTCTTTCGATTTTACAATTCGTTTGTGTTTCGTTTCAACATTTTGTTGTTTTTTTCCATTCTTGTTTGGACCTGTCTTCGCAGTTTTTGTGATTGTTTTCTTGGTTTTCGTCGGGATTTCTAAGCACGCGTCATCTGATGCGGAGTTTGTTTTGTCTGCTAAAGCTTTTCTTGGTGCTTTGGTAGTATTCTTTACTGGTTTGAATTTGGTTGCAGTGACATCAATGTTTTCTTTCAGAGCTTTGGAAGCTCGCGTTCTAATTCGCGGGGGCATGACGCTATGTAATAACAAATGTTCAACATGGATTTACGGCACTTTTATACGTTTGTAAGAATTGTTTTTCCACCAATGTAATTTTTAACCACATCAATTAGTAAAAATCACACACTAAAACCAATAAATACACAAGACACGTAATTCAATGTGTGGAACTTTCTTTCAGTTTTCGCTCGTTTTTTTTGACAGTTCTTGTTTTGACAACAGCTCATTCATAGACAAAAAACCCTCCTCTATTTTTTTTTTCTTGTTGGCGTTTTGGCTACCAAGCTTTTGAGATAGTAGTGTTTTAAGAGCGTTTATTCTGAAGGTGGGCAACGTCGCACATAGATGTCAAATATTTCACTGTTTTGATTAATTTCGCAAAATAATTGTTTGAAAATAAAAAATTTAGCTCACTAGCGAACTAGAATATTGATTATCAAATACAATAATTAATACCGTAACACCGAATATTTAGTTTTAGATGTAATAAAACTATTTGGAAACTTTCCAAATGCGTTTATTACACCTAAAATGGGTACAACATCAAATTAAATGTTATAATTGCAATTCATTATTAATATTCTAGTTCGCTAGCTAGCCACATTTCTTATTTATATTCAGTAATATTGCATTAAAATCAAAACAGGTAAATATTTGACAGTTATTTGCGGCGTTGCCAACTTTTAGGATAAACCCTCAGCGAGCTCCATGTGAATTCGCGATAGTTAGAATGGAAAACGTTCTCCGACGGCGCGACCATAGATTTATTTATTTATAGTTAATTAAAACGGTACGACACCAATTACATTAATTAACATAGAAACAATTACAACGTTGACAATAATTTAATTTAATACTAACATGGAACAATGGACTCCCTAGCATACTTTCTCTCACAGAACACAACAGAACAGATAACTATATACTAGTCGGAGGGCGCGACAATGCGTTCAGATTCACCCAACAAAAAGTGACATATGAGCGCGATGATGCCGCCGCAGAGTCCCTAACTATGCGTTTGCACTGGCGACGAAACATTCACAACAAAAAATCTCTATTTTCTGCCAATGTTCCACACAATGTTTGACTGGAACTAAAGATTTCAACATGTTTTGTGGTGATGTTTCGCCGGTGCATACACACAGAAAGGCCTAACTGTGCGTTTGTACTGGCGAAACATTTACATTAAAGTCGGTAAAAACATGTTGAAATCTCTATTTCCTGTCAAAAATTGTATCGAATATTGGCAGCAAAAAGAGATTTTTCAACATGTTTAGTGAATGTTTCGCCAGTGCAATCGCACAGTAAGGGAGTAGTTATTAAAAGCGCTCGAGGCGCGCGCTCAGTACGCTGCATTTTGCAACAACTGCAAAAGTAACTTTGTAATCCTAATCCTAACGAATAACATGCGAAAGTGAATTTGTTTGTTTGTTACACTTTCACGCTAAAATGACTGAATGGATTTGAATGAAATTTGGCACATGGGTAGACCATGACCTGGAGAAGGACATAGAATACCTTTTATCCTGATATTCCCACGGCATCGAGACTTATGCGTGTGTAACCGCGGGGCGCAGCTAGTATACCTATATTAAACAAGTCGGCGCAGCGTGTCGAAAACGATGAGATTGAGATCTTAGCAGGCTAAATTGAGTTAGGTATTTCAATATTTTCAACAAACACTTTGTAAAATAAAATTATTCGTCATCTGCGCTATTTATATTTACTTATAGGAACTAAGTAAGTATCTAGTGTACCTACCAAATGGAACATGGATTATAAAGGAAAATAGACTCTTCGAAGATTA
Organism: Agrochola lota; assembly: GCA_947364205.1. NCBI lineage: Eukaryota > Metazoa > Arthropoda > Insecta > Lepidoptera > Noctuidae > Agrochola > Agrochola lota. The sequence goes on along the minus strand of OX376235.1, from coordinate 7,147,785 downwards.
CTTTGTAAAATGGCCAATGGAATAAATTAAATCATTTGGCAGCGTCAGTTGTCAAAGGGGATAGAAACTGCCACTTGCTCACTTCAGATGTCGCTACTACCCGGCGTCTGAATTTGAAACCTAGCTGTCCCTATCCGTACATTTTTTGGAATCAAACGACTTTTTTTGCAAACTATGGTGAGCCATGTATTTGCCAAAGATTTAAAAGATGAAAGCTGTAGAAGGAAGCTCTCCAAAAAAAATTGGAAATCCAATATTTCGGCGAGTTATAAGTGCTATCCTTTGGAAACTTGAAGACTTTTATTGGGAGAAATTCATATACAGGTGATGCTCCCAAGAGACTTACTGTTTTCTTTAAATAAAGGCACAGATGTGATATTATGTAAATTATAGTAAAGGTGTGGGTGTTTTGTATTATGCTAGAATTAACATCTCTGAAGTTTTTCAGTCGAGTTGGTTTTCAACTCTGATCGGGTTATTTCTACCGTACGCTTCCAGTCTTTAACCAAAAGCGGCCACGTGCGTGTCTGACCACGCACAATGAAAGGTTCCGTAGTTGGGATGAATTTATCACAAGAACAAACTGAATATTGTAGTTGCAAAACATGTTCCCCCATACATTCCAACTGCAAATGTAAGTTAGTACGCACAATATTGAGTGATTTACCATGTTATTTTAAGATCATAGACTTCTTATAAGTTTTCCTGTAATTTTTAAGCATAGAACTATTCTCTGCATTTTTTTCAAAATTGTAGGCTCAGTAGTTTTGGGGATAAGGGACAGTCAATTTTCATGTACTTAACTAAATATCTTTATACGTATTTATTTAAACAATGTATTTGAGATCCTCGCAATAAGCCCTTTCATTTGATATGTCACACGGTACAGATTGCAAAACTTTCGTTATAAATTTTCTTATTTGCCCCCCAAAAGTGACCCCCATATTCATTACACGTCCGTGTTTGGGTCACAGAAATACATAAGAACACCAAACAACTTAATTGTTCCATTAGATTCAGAGCAAATTGGCTGTTAGAGACGGATAGACAGACAGACACAGGAGTGATCCTATAAGGATTCCGTTTTTTCCTTTTGAGGTACGGAACCCTAACAAGAACATACAGTCAACAAAACCAAAATAGCGTACAAATTATAAAACGTTCATAATTCATTTACTTTCCAATAAAGCTTCTATTTTACCAGTGGTAAACGCTTCCCCTATCCTCATCTCGTATTTACAGTGCTGTACTCCAAGCCGCATACATATTTATCAAATTTTCGTATAATTTGCTATCGACACAAACGTAAACAGAATAATTGGGGTTTGAAGACGGACAACTGTGCTGCCACCTATGATGAGCTTTCAGTTTTTAACCCCATTAAACTGCATTGAAATTGAATGAAGATGCAATAATAAATAGGTATAACAACCTTTGGGATATACTTACGATGCCGCAGCTTAAGCATAATCAGCCTATGATATTCCCACTGTTGGGATACTCCTATCTGTGAGAAGGACAGGGGCCGTAATCCACCACACGGGCCCAGTGCGAGTTGTAGAATGTCACATGTCTTCGAATTTTTTGAATTTTTCGCTCTAGGACATGCCGGTTTTCTCACGATATTTTCCTTTACCGTTTTGAGAGCAGTGGTGATGAAATCATTTACACAAAATAAAGCGCCTGGCATGGTTCGAATCTACGACCTACAACTCGAAAGAAAGACTTTGTAATATACAGGCCAGCACTGCTTACATTGGGCCACCACCACAACTACTTTAACACTGGTCCATAGTACTCAAGTACGGCCACCACTTTTCTAAGAAACCGTAGCTTTACTGCCTCTGTGCCGCAGCTATACACAAAAACCTTTGACCAATGGCCATAGACAAACCTAAAGAAAAATGTTATAGTTATTCGATGTTTGATTTGTGTAGTCTGTGCTTTTTGTTTTTGTGTGCGGTAACCCTAATTATTTGAATGTCGTTGGACGTTGATCCTGAACTGAACCGTTGTATTTTAAAACGTACCTGTATGTCATGATTTGTTCTGTTTGAAAGTATAAAGTTATTCAAGTAATTTATACAACGTTTTGTGTGCCACGATATTTGTTTTTTTTGTGTTTGTCTTTGTTTTGTCTTACGGTAAGTTTTTGTTTAGCCAGTCCATGTATTTTACAGTTTTCGTCAACCCTGAGAAACAGCAGCGTCTGTTGATAAAGGGTATCCGAAAAATGTGTTTGAAGGCCAGTCGCGCATTCTAATTATCAGCTTTTACCTAATTTACGCTATTATTCTAATGCAAAACAAACCTCCTTACAGAAATTGACACCAATGTCAGGCCTGACGAGACTGGAAGCCACGAACTAAATTAAAAAACCTGACAACTGACAGTTCCCTGGTCATCCAGAAAAGCAAGAAAAAGAGGGACATGCAAGATTTGTTGTTGATATAGGAGAGGAGAGGCGTTTTTTTTTATTGAAAAAAATACATTCAAAATGGTAGAGGCCGACAATAAAGGTACAATTGACACAGTGCAAGTTGCACTTAGGATCAGACCGTTGATGCAACTAGAGACAGATAGAGGATGTGACGAGTGCATTGACGTAGTGCCAGGATCGCCCCAGGTCCAGATAAAAGATCTGGCATTTACATACAATCATGTCTTCGCACAGCACATTACTCAACAAGAATTTTATGATACTGCCGTCAAAAGTCTCATTGGGAGACTATTTCAAGGTTTGTTCTTTAGATATAATAATCATTCATCATTATTTATCTCAATATCTTAAGTATTACTTGCAGACACTGGTTAATAAAATGCACAATCTTATATAGAGAAAGGTGTCAGAGATAGGAAGTTCCTGAGTTTCAGATCACCCGGCTTAGATATAAAATTACTGTGTTATATATAAATGATTTCCAACAAAACGCTTTAAAATGACTGATAAACAATTGCAATCTGTCATTTTGTCTATTCTTCCGTCTACAAAACTAATTTAATTTAATTTCTATGGTTGTCATGCTACACATGCTGGAGTCTAGAAACAATTTGTCTAGAAAACTTTTTGTTTTCAGTAGTTAAACTTGAATATTTGTTTACTCTAAATCACTCAATAATTTTGTAGTTGTCTAGACTTTTTTAAACTGATCATTCTTTTGCCAGGATACAATGTAACAATATTAGCATATGGCCAGACTGGATCTGGCAAGACATACACAATGGGGACAAACTATTCTGGATCTGACGGTGACTCCACAAAACTGGGTATGTATAAAATGTATCTGCTGTCTCATTTTGTAGGGAACTTCTTCTGTATAGATATTAAAATTGGCTGCATTGGATTCTATGCAAACTTTGATATCTTATTAGAATGTATAACACAACCAGTGTCCTATGTTGATCCTGAATGATGTTGAAAAATAATAATAATAAAGTGATAGCCATCCTTTTATTTTATATAACCTAGATTATGTCCTACTAACATAGTTATCAACCGCTTTCATATAATTATATTACGGTATATGGCTATATCCCTAAGGATATAACTATATCACAGATATAACCATCTTACTGTGACTTATACATAATTTCTTAAGTATAATTTTCAAAAATAGAACTAAAGATGATTTCAACTCCAGGGCCCTATCCCACAAAACTCTACAAGTCTACAATAGTTCTACAAAATTGTTAAATTGTAGAAAAAATTGCATAACACAAAAATTACACATATGTATGAGTTAGAATATTGTAGACTTGTCACTACAATTAATGTATTATTATTTGTAAGGTTTTACCAATACAATTGTGTGGTTTAGAGTTTTGTGGTACATGCATGTATGAAAGTGCATGTTAAAAATTTGTAACTTGTAAACTGTAATTGTAAAGTTTTGTGGTATAGGGCCCTGGATGTTACATTGCAACACCAATTCAAAGCGACACTTTAACTTTGAAGTTTTGTTAAAACTTTAATATACAATTTCCAGGTGTAATACCCCAGGCTGTGGCAGACATATTTGATTTCATTGACATGCATGAGGACAAGTTTATCTTCAAAGTGAATGTCTCCTTTATGGAGCTGTATCAGGAGCAGTGCTACGACCTCCTCTCTGGCAAGGAGAGGGGACACAGTATTATAGAGATTAGGGAGGATATAAATAAAGGGGTTATTCTACCGGGTAAGCATCTTACAAATGAATAAGTTCTTATCATGTTGTCACACTTTGCACTCGCCAATATTATTATGTGGGACCCAGGCCATGTGCAATAGCATCCAAAGGCTGCACATTTGTTGCAGAGAATTCACATTGTGCAGCAGGTGTAAAAGTATGTGTGTGTGTGTGAAGGTCTTTAAATGAATAATCTTGAGAAATTAAAGTTAAACTTTGCTACCATGCATGTTAACAGCAAAGATAGCCTAGAGGTGTGACTGTCAAACTGCCAAGTCTTTAGGTCTCTAGTTCGAACCCAAGGTACACACCTCTGTCTTTTCGGATGCATGTGCGTATTGTATAATTATCACTTGGTAAAAAAATTAAGAAGGAAAACATTGTGATGAAACCAGCAAGCCTGAGAGATATTTCTCGATAGCTTGTGAAGTCCAGTCAGAGGCCCATGAGCAGCTCTAAAACTCTGACACCAGGTTAGTCACTCACCACACGAAAAGAAAGAAGACCATGTATGAGCATGCATGTTGGAGGAGTTTGACAAATTATTGTGAATTCTTATGTTGGTTAAAATACATATCTAATTTGAGATAGTCAATTGATTTAGGCATGACTTTGCGGAAATCCATTATAAAATACAACGTGTCCACACGTCGGGTCCGGGTTCACAACAAGTGAATCGCCATCCTGAGGATGAGGTGAAACACGTCTCGATTTCTTACAGGGTTCTTTTTGACTCTTTAAGAACAGTTAAGCGGATTAGGTTACTTAATATACGTCCTCTATTGTATTTTATATCTAATTTAGTTAGTAATAAAATTGTTATATGTGTAATTTTTCTTACTTTTTTCTGTTTAGTTTCTGGTTGAAACTTTGCTATCCAATAAATATCAATAATTGAGAACCAATTGAAATATTTGTGTTCTATGTTTTACAGGCATAACAGAGCTACCAGTAGCATCAACAATGGAGACCATGATGGTGCTGGAGCGAGGCTCATCAGGCCGAGTGACAGGATCCACAGCTATGAACCAGGCGTCCAGTCGCAGCCACGCCGTCTTCACCATTGTTATTTATAAAGAGAGTAGGACTGACAAGTGAGTTCAATGTTATCTAAAGCTTATTTATAGTGGCCATTTCAAAATATTGAGCAACAGAATAAATCCAGAAATTTCTAGGTGGTGGGAGTTTTGCATATTGTTTCATTTATTTAAAGCTACCACATAAGGCTTTACAAAAACTGAAATTATTTATAAATCCAAAAGCCAGTGGCCAAGCCAAAGCCATATTGAATTATTGTGAAAAATATAATTGACGTATATTTTGTACTTACGTCTATTACGTATATACTGCGTTCGGCGCTTGACGTGGCAACACGTCGTGTCCGGGTTCGCAACAAGTCAATCGTCATCCTGAGGATGCCTCGTTGAGAGGTGAAACACGTGTCGATTTCTTACAGCGTTCTTTATTAATTTTTAAGAACAGTTAAGCAGATTAGGTTACTAAATATACGTCTATTGTATTTAATAATGGATTTCCGCAAAGTCACGCCTAAGTTAATTAAACAATAATAGTGTAACGAGAGACCTTCATGTTGTGCCAAATATTAAAATATTTGTGTTTTATTTTCAACAAATATAACTATTCTTTTCCACAGAAACATAGCTACAACATCAAAGTTCCACCTGGTGGACTTAGCCGGTTCTGAGCGTATAAAGAAGACTAAGGCGAGTGGTGAACGTCTGAGGGAAGGCGTCAAGATCAACCAGGGTCTGCTGGCGCTCGGCAATGTGATCTCAGCCTTAGGAGATGGAACTAACAGGAGTTTCATCAGTTATAGAGATAGCAAGCTTACTAGGCTTTTGCAAGGTAAGAAAATAATTTATTGAAAGAAGAATATAGTAACAGTTGACAATGTCATGTCTGATTGTTTACATTAAAAGAAGTACTTGATTATTTTAAGATTTCCTTAGCTTCTATAATCGTTTTTTCGCAATACAAGCAAACTGCTTGCCATGTTAGTTGCGATAGGCGTGTACAATAATAGGGATGATGCCTAAAATTTTATTTTTAGTCCGTCTTTGAGATTACATACGACACGTATTTTTATTTGATTATTGGACACGTATTTTTTTATTTTTTTAAGTAATCTAAAGATTACGGCGTTATATTGAGTTAAAATGTGCCATGACGTCACGAGTATGTAGATTTTATACTTGTGACGTAGCGACCCCCACTCCCCAACTTAAAATGCGTTTTATCCAAGTATTTTGTTAATAATATGATAAAGCAAAAAATACGTGTCTAATATTTTTTTATTATCTGACTAGATTTTTTTTTTTTACACAAGCATCGTCCCTATTGTGACGGTATTCTCTGATAGACGATACTATACTGTAAAATATCAAAAACAACACAAGTAACAACAAGTTAAATACATAAAATTGCAACTTATACAAATATCAACTCTACATTTAAGGAATCTAAGTTGATTTTTGAATGAAAAGACTATTGATAAACGTTATAAAACAATTTTAGTTGCAATGGAAACTGAACCATACGCAATTAAGTTAAAGTTTTGAATCCCAAAATATGAAATTTATTTCGCCTCGTAGGTTTTGATAAGGCATCTGTGTCTACAAACAAAACAGCCTATCTGGATTTCTGACTTAGTCTATGTTTCTGAAAATTATGACCTAAGTCGTCAAGTCTCGAGTAAATACGTTGCCACATTCAGTGGTTTAACACGAAATTTTACTGTTCCTCTTTCATCATACACCAGCTGTGCCCCGTGGTTTCGCCCGCATAAGTCTCGATCCCGTGGGAATATCGGGATAAAAAGTATCCTATGTCCTAACCCAGGTCATGCTCTACCCATGTGCAAAATTTCATCCAAATGAGTTCAGCCGTTTTAGCGTGAAAGCGTAACAAACAAACAAACTCACTGTCAGATTTATAATATTACTAACTTTAGCCCGCGGCTTCGCCCGCGGCTTCGCCCGCGTTGATGTCGGAAATTATCCCACGGGAACATACTACCGGGATAAAAAGTATCCTATGTGTTAATTTGGCACACAGATAGTTTATAACCTGGGTTATAAACTATCTGTGTGCCAAATTTCATCCAAATGCGTTCAGCCGTTTTTGCCCGATTGAGTAACAAACTTCCACATTTATAATACATATTAGTAGGATTATAGTTAGGATTGCCTACTACAGTAGTAATAGCAACCATACTCTCCTTCCAGACAGCTTAGGTGGTAACTCCCTGACCCTGATGGTGGCGTGTGTAAGCCCAGCTGACTACAACTTGGACGAAACCGTCTCCACGTTGCGGTACGCAGACCGCGCGAGGAGGATACGCAATAAGCCTATTATTAACCAGGATGTTAAGGCGGCTGAAATCGTTAGGTGAGTCAATGTAATTCTAGCCCAGAAGTTGGCTCATACTTCCAATAGAAATATTTTGTTTGGCATTTGTCGGGTTATAAGGCTCCTCACATAAACGCAACTTGTTTCGGCAAATAATTCGTCGACGGCTTAGTGAGGTCAAATTACAACAATGTTTCCTACTAAACATAAATTTCTTTCATTCCTATACAGGTTGAATAACTTAGTAAATGAACTTAGGCTACAACTCATAGGAAAAATGCCGACCGCCTCCGAACAAAACAACGAACACCTGCAAGAAGAATTAGAAAGAGAAAGAGGTCGATACTCCGAACTATTAAAAAAACACAAACAAGTAACTGAACATTTGAGCAACATGTTGATTGAAAATACAAACCTTTGTGAAAAGGCTTTACTTGCTGAAGCAGCCAAAGACAAGATAGAACGGAAGTTAAACGAACTGACAGAACAATGTAACCAAACGATAGAGAATTTGAACACCACAGACAAAGATGATGAGCATCAAAAGACAACAGTTGTGGACTATTTGAAAGAAATTAAAACAAGACTGGAAGATCTACAGTCGGTTAATTTGAAGAGTAATGAGGAGTTGATTGATCATGAGATTAAACTGTCGTTCGTTAATGATGGTGATCACGAAAAGGTGGATGATGAGATGCCGATGAATGAGGATCAAGCTGTTCTGGAGGAGGAGAAGAGAGCTATGGGACAGGTAATAACTTAAACATTTAAGACAGCTTTTGAAAATGTTTCTGTAGTAATACATTTCATAAGTGTAAGGCCGCTTTCACATTAAGAACAGCCGCGCCGCAGTTTAGACCAGTAGTGAGGCGCACTTTATTTCAAAAATGGACTCCGACGGGGTTTCAATTTCAATAATAAATCGTTCGGTGTGAGGCAGACTCGCATAGACAATCAAATCAAATCGAGGTTGTATTTCGACACTTGAAACACTGGCTCATCGCTGACTGAGCGAACGCCGTGGCCGCGCTTCTGTTTATAGCAGGAAATTCTGACGGGGCGTGGGTCGCGCGATTGTCGCGCTGCTAAAGTTGCCTACATGCGAAAGCGGTCTAAAGGTGTGTCCAAACATAAAGGGGCAATAGTGCGCGGGTGCGGCCTGCCGCGCTGCGATTCGACGACTGCCGCGCGCGGACGCTTCTGTGCAACTAGAGCGCGGCAAAAATGTGTCCTGCAAATGCCGCGGGTTGCTGCCGTGCTCTTGCCGCTCAATGTGTGGACACACGTCAACAACGATATTTTGCAGCTGAATAAAACAATAAAAAGTGATAAAAACTTTCTGCAACAAAAGACCTGCAGAAAGGAAATGTGACAAGTTTGATCATAAGGTGTGTCCAAACATTGAGCGTTAAGAGCGCGGCGTTAGCAGGACACAATTAGGACTAAACCGACGAATGTTTGACAGAAGCGTTCGCGCGCGGCAGTCGCGTATCCGTCCAATCGCAGCGCGGTAGGCCACGCGCGGAAGCCGCGCTCGATTGCCGCTTTATGTTTGGACTCACCTTTAGACCGAGACAGTGTTAATTATGCTAGGATGTCCATTCATTCCCCTATCATAAAAACTGCGTTCCAAAGAAAGGTCGATAGATATTTCGTCCCACTGCCACTCCATCACGTTTTCTTTTCGTAGATTATTCGCAGTGAGTGCACTTGCATCACTGTTTTGCGAAAAAATGCTATATGTATAGCTTACAGCCTTATTTTTATACTCCTTTTGTCGAAGATATATTACCAGAACCAACAATTTCTAAACTTAATTCCTTCAACAGGTGGCCCTAAACCAAGAGCTTCAAGAGCTGAACCGCGCGATGGCGATCAAGGCATCCGTAGTGCAAGCGATACTAGCCAACAATAAAGACATGTTGGACAGCCACAAGAATCTACGAGACAATGAGGAGAAGATCGCGCATCTTGAGAAGGAGAGAGATGAGTTGCTGCAGCAGCTGAAGCAGACTAAGGTGAGTTAAATTAATTTAAATGATTACATTTTCACCTTTTTTTATCCTTTTTTTCCAAGCATATAACGTTCCCACTGGTTGCACACAAACCTCTATGTGAGAGGGAGTGGGCCATAAACCACCACGCGGGCCCAGTGCGGATTGGCGGATGTCACATGTCTTGTAATAATTGGATCTAGGACGTGTCGATTTCCTCACGATGTTTTCCTTCACTGGTTTGGGAGTAGAGGTGATGAAATAATTTACACAAAGTAAAGTGCCTGCTTAGGGTCGTACCTACGACCTAGACCCCGTAAGTCACAGCCGTTACTACTAGGCCACCACTGCTATCAACCAAACGTGGTGATCAAATCAATGCTCGTGCTTAGAAAATGTGCGAGTATTCAGAAAAAACCTTTGCCTTGCATTGCAGTACTGTTATTATTACTATCAGGTTCAGCAACAATTGAAAAATTTACCTCTTAACTTGCAGAGTAATCTTTCTCCTACTATTCTTAAAACAATCTTTTCTCTACAGAGCAAAGACCCATCTCACGAGGAGCGTCGTACTAAAGTGTCGAGCTTGGAACACGAGATATCAGACCTTAAGAAGACCTGCCAACAACAGGCGCACATTATCAAGACTAAGGAAAAGAACGAAGCCAAGATTGCGTCGCTTAATGCTGAGTTGCAGGCCATGAAGGCCACTAAGGTATGTCATGCTTTTGGTATAGTGTTCACTCAAAATGTTTGTTTTAGGATTTGATTAAATAATAATAAATAAAAACTAATCAGTTCAGAAAAACAATATAAAAAAAAACTAGTATAGATTATTATTTTTAAATTTCCTGGACCGCACAGTGTGGCGTGGCGTCCAGGGAAAAACAATCTCCCACGACGCAGGGAATCCTAGTGTGCCCCACGCTAGGATTCCCTGCGTCGTGTGAATTGTAAATTATTGAAATCAGTTGCACATCGTGTATCACTGACATTCCAAATACGAAGAATCTTTTTCTGTAATGTAATTAGCATTTCTGGACAGTATTGGAATACAACAAAATTACTTATTTCCATATTATTTTCGATTTCGAGAATATCTCGCTAAAATCATCTTGCGTTTAACGCGTTTAACCAAGAGTCGCGTCGCCAACGAAGTATAAGTCATTATTGACTTATACGTTGTTGGCGACGCGACTCTAGTCCCCGTAAAAGTGCGGGTGTGTAACAACACGTCGATGCGTCTGTCAGGGTTACATTACCTTTTGTATTAGCATTCACTGCCACCTCATCTAAAAACTTGTAAATTATCAAAACAATGTCACCACCCAACCCAACATACACGTCAATGCGTCCCAAACTGAAAATTAATAAACATTCTAGGTGAAAATAATAAAACAAATGCGCGAAGAAAGCGAGAAGTTCCGCAAATGGAAGGCGGACAACGAGCGAGCAATGCTGCGCCTGCGCAACGAGGACCGCAAGCGTGCCACCGCCATGGCCAAGATGGAGAACTTGCACGCCAAGCAGCAGAACGTGCTCAAGCGCAAGATGGAGGAAGCCGTCGCTGTTAACAAGAGGCTCAAGGTTTGTGACTGTACTTATTTTAGCCTATTACTGGGCATAATCCTGTCTACCGAAAGTGTCACTGTATCGTCGCGATGGACATCTGGCGTTTCTAGCTTTTCCAACTGAGTCGTGCATGAGGTCAGAAAATAATGATAATAATTCTGAAATCATCCACTGACTGTCGGTATGCTGGCATGGTATAAATAATGCGCCACTATTTAGCGAGTACAAACATTTGTGATGGCCTTAGCTGGGTCTGCTTTTGAGCTGGTGGGATAGAAACTTATGAATCTTCAACCCTTGGCATTCACATTCACAAGCTTATCCCACGATACTGATACCTCCATGAATAGTTATGATTTCTATGCTATCAGGAAGTGTTACTCAGATTTCGTTTAAAAAAAAAGAAATGAATATTAAATTAAAAATTAGAGACAACTTCTTGCAAAACTGTAAGGAAGGCAAATAATAAATCAAATGAAAGTGTAAAAAAATTAAATAGTATATCAACCTGGTGCTTCAAAACATTCAAGGGTTTTTGAACAAAGATTTAAAAGTAGAATTATTCCTGAATTGTAACAATATAGATATTCCTTGTATGACAGAATATTGGCTTAAAAGCCACCAGCTCATGTTCAATTTTAGTAAACATCATGTTCAATTCTAAGTTGAGCTGCAAGATTGCTGTTCTTTCCTCAAAATACCAATTCAGACTCCAATCTACATGGTCTTCCCATGATCTGACCAAGATTGTGTCTGGACTTTAAAAGAGACTGGGACCTCTGAGTTTGTTTCGGCCTTTCTCCTCAGTGTTATCAGAAAGGAAACGTCGACCTCATCTAGTTTTTATTAAAATATGATTGATGTGTAAAACTTTTTGTACAAACCTACTTACAGAAATAAAATCATTTATAAAGCATTTTTTTCTGGTTTCCCCTCTTCAGGAAGCCCTAGAACGCCAGAAGTCGACTCAAATGAAGCGTAATGCTAAGGGCAGTGTGAAAGCAGGCGCGGTACAGCAATATATCGAGCAGGAGTTGGAAGTACATCTGAGTATTGTGGAGGCTGAAAAGTCGCTTGAGGAATTGATGGAATATAGGTAAGATCTCAACTTGTTTTAGAGGATGTAGGAAATAGGTAATAAGTACTTACTATGTCATTTATAGAGCTATACGTAATTTGTCATGCACTCCATAATATGTTACGATTTATACGCACATGAATCGAGATATTCAACAAAGCATGACTGCAATCGCCCGTTGAAAACAGGAGTTTTATTCACGCCTTCGCCGCTAGAGCAAATTGCCCAAGTGTGCCATTAAAATAGTTTTAACATCTCTCTTGTAACATCTTAGTCAAGTTGATGTTAAAACATGTGAGTGTTTCTAAATTAGCCTAGACTGTCGAAATATGTTATAATGCTGATTTTAGTTTCGTGCTGCGAACTTTGACATAGGCGCATATGCTAAAGTACATTTTCAGGGTAACTTCTACTAACATCTCTTGTCCACAGAGCCTGGATTACCGAGCAGATAGAGAATCTACGTAACAGCACAGACGAAGAGGCGAACAGGAAGAAGATAGCAGAGTTAGAAGATGACCTCGCTCTGCGTAAGGCGCAAATATCCGACCTGCAGCAGAAGATATTGACTGCTGATCAAGGTCAGTTATAAATTTGACTCCGGTCAGTCGTGGCCGGCTAGCGGTATTGTATGGTCTGTGGCTGGTTGGCCGTTGCGACGAAGTGCGCGATTCGTATCGTTTTCTATATTTCACCTGATTGCTGCGACCACTGGTCGTGCTGGTGCGCGAACTCCCTTAAAAGGACCTTGTTTTTTTCGTACACAAATATTCTAGATAAAATATGTTTTTATAATACTGGAATTTTGTATGTAATAATAATACTTTAGCATCATACTCTGCGAAGATGTCAAGCAAGACGTCTTCTGCGTCATTACATGTGCTTATCTTAAAGAGTCAAAGTTACGAAGTTTTATGTGAAACTCGAAAATCATGATAATATTCTGGTTTAAAAAGGTCCCCATCTTTCCAATTTGATTAATAGTTTGTATCTTGGCACTATGGTTAAATTCTCGTAGTTTGTCCAGGCTATGTGTAAAACATGTAATTTTACTTTCACAGAAAACAAATCCCGCACCCAATGGGACAACATACAGTCAATGCTAGAAGCTAAAGTAGCTCTCAAATGTCTGTTTGAGTTACTAGTGGACGCTAAGAGAGAGTTGACCAATCAGAGCGAGAAAGGCTTCCAAGCGAGGTATGAGGAGATCAAGGAGGCACATGATAGGCTTGCTATGGACTTTGAGAATAGTAAGACGGAGTTCGAAAGGCAGTTGTCCATGGTGAAGCTGCAGAGTGAGCAGAAGGTAATACTGTGAACTATTTTGTCTAACTAACCGTGATCTTTGTTATTTTGTGTAGTTGCTTCCTGTTACTACACTCAATATTAATGTCGAAAAGTACGTTTGTGGTGCAACTATAAGAGCGCTAACATACTGGGACGCCATGGCCATGGCGATGTCGCTGGCTACGTAGCCATGGCTACCTCTGGCTCTACCGTAGCCAAATGAGGTTGCCGAATAAGTAGCCAGTAACGCGGGCGTCCGTCCTGCCGATCAGTTGGCCACTGAGTGAGGGAGGCGTAACTTACCTGTATTCAAACTACTGGCGACTTTGCTTCGCGTCTCTAGGTCGCCAGAGTATCCAGTGTCCACGTAGGGGCCGGTCGGTTCCAAATTGGCGACGTCACCAGACCGTACTGTCATACATTTTAATACGAATTGTTTGGATACGTAGCCGTCGACAGCGTCATGACGTCCCAGTGTGTTAGGGCTCTTACTGTTAACTTGATCCGCCATGCGCTGAAACTGCCCCGCAAATTTATGTGCCCTTGTATATTTGAAAACAGCATACATGCATAAGAAATAAAATCTCGCCTGTAAGCCCTGAAAGGTTTGGCAGAGGTGTATCTATAGTACAAGAACAACATGGAAACAGGCATGTCAATGATTTTCACGTAGCTACTGCCATCTGACCATGCGGTACCCTATTTTAGTGAGGATTATCAATTTACGAAGATTGTCTGATTGACTTTCTACTTTTCTTTTTTCAATGAGATTACATACAGTTGAATGCGGTGCAATATTTTTCTGACCAGGGATACCTTGCAGCTAAGGCTTGCCCTCGCGCATCAGCTGGATAATAAAATCACCGTTTTTGTGTTAGGTAAAGGTGTGTAGTGCCTGCTCAGAAAGACGAGGTTTATCAAAAAAAATTGTTTGTTAATAAACTGTGCTTACATTGTTGTATTTTTATACTTACAGTTATCGGCTTTAGTGGCACTCCAACGTGGCGTGGTCGGCAGAGGCGACAAGAGTGAAGCATGCAAACATCTGCAGAACGTCATACAGTATCAGCAGGAGAAGCTGGAACAAGTCGAGGAGGAGAATGTATGATTGTGAACCTTATTGCATTACATTAAAGATCAGTTTAGATGGTGACATGAGCGTTTTATGTCGTAGTTAGATTATGTAGGGAGACTTAGGACAACTTGGGTTACTCGATTGTGTACCTTAACACAGAAATTAAGGTGTATTTAGGTGACAATGATGACATTTGGCGCATTTTTGATCGTAGATTTCACACGGACAATATTTTTATGAGACTTAAAACTTGATAGGCCCACACAATCTTTTGATTTCTAACAAAATTAAAAACTATAACAACACACAAAATCTTCTAATAAAATTATACAATTTCACAGAAAAAGCTAGTAGACGAGTTAGAACAACTCCGTTCAGCATCAGCAGGCAAGAAAGCAAAGAGGAAGGCAAAGAAGGAAGAATTGGAACCCAAGGTGGAGACCAAAGTTGAGTATGTGGAGCCTACTGATGAGGAAGACGACGAGTTTGAAGACAGGAACAAGGATCCTGACTGGAGGGCCACGCCGCTTTTTAAACGTATACAGGTGAGCCATCACAATACCTATTATTGTTTCAAACCGATTTAAATCTAATAATATTTACAGAAAGGGCTTTGTGTGAGCTATAATGCCGGATACAGATTGGTGAAATAGAAACTCTTTGGTAAAATGTAACATTAAATGAAAACCTAATAAGTTGTCGTAATTTATGCAATGCAACATGAAATGTAACAAAACAACTATAGTTCGACCGCTGTTCCACGCCTTTGGTACGCCTCCTACGGCGCACATGCGCGGCAGTGCAGGCCGCTCATTCGTCAATGCTCACGGCGCGCGGCGTCCCGCCCGCCGCTTATTCGTCAAGGCTGCCCCCCGCTGCGCTGCGCATTTCTAAAGAGCGGAACAGTGGTCCCGGTCAAACTATAGGTGAATTTGTTTCAACGTGTGTTTCATTTCATGTTGTCACTATTCTGCCAAAAGTTACCTTGTATAAAAAATTTTTGATGATATTACTAATATTAAAGAAAAAAAACTTAATAACCATAAGCTTTTCATAGCGGACACGAGAGAAGATGTATCGGTCGAGAGACTGTCTAGCCGTAGACAACAGTTTGTTTGTCGTTTTATCATGTCGCACCAATAGCGAACTTAATGACCTAATACAAAAATGTGTTGAAAAGTACAAATAAACGATTTTCCGGCTTTTTCCTTTACTTGTGCTGTGAGACCTTGCTTCTTGCCTTTCATGATTTTAGGTCAACGGGAAGTACAGGTTTTCATTTATTTGGGAGTATCCAAATATGTCACATATATGTCCGTATTTTTTTTATTGTGTCGACTTAGGAATTTGTTTTTTAGAGCTCCAATTGACAGTAGACCTACGTATTTAGACCTAGTAATTTCAACTTGATACCGCCACGCATTCCTGACAATAAGGGTCTTGATAGACTGACAGACAGATAGACGGAAAACAAAGAGATATAAGGGTTTCGTTTTTTCCTTTTGAGGTACGGAACCCTAAAAATAAGAATGTAAAATTTTTTGTGCATCATAATAAACAAATGTTTCCCTCCCCCAGGCGCAACGCTCCCGCCTCACAATGAACTTCACCCAAGCGGACATCTCCATCCCCGACTCGTCGGCGCGCGCCGTCAAGCGCGGCTCGGACGGCGCCGCGCACTGCATGTGCAAGGGCAGCTGCTCCACCAAGATCTGCGGCTGTCAGAAGTCCGACAAGGGCTGCAGCAACACGTGTCGGTGCCCGCCCGACCAGTGCAAGAACAGAAGGGTGTCTTCTGATAGCGAGGACAACAAGGAGAATAATGTGAGTTTTAGGAGGTTTCCTGGCTGATACTGATTTGCAACGTTTGTTTGTAATGTATCGAGTTTTTGTAACGCGTCACAGTAGTCAGTGCACCGAGCTGAGCCGCTCGATTACGAGCCCATTCTTGAGCCAAGTGCTCGAAGCGAGCGTTTGCCACGTTTAGTATATCACCGTTTTGTAACAAGAAATGGAGCGCTCTTGAGCCAAGTGCTCGAAGCGAGCGTTTGCCACGTTTAGCATATCACCGTTTTGTAACAAGAAATGGAGCGCTCTTGAGCCATGTGCTCGAAGCGAGCGTCCGCCACGTTTAGTGTATTGTCGTTTTGTAACTTAGCTCTCGTCGAATGATACATTACAAACAAACTTTGCAAGTCAGTCTTCGCCTTTAGGTTACGTGACTGCTGTGTTACGTCGCAGCTGTGCTATACACCGCTGCCTATCAGCCTATAAAACAGGCGTAATGTGACTCTAAAACTGACATAAATTGTACCGTAAATACCGATAGCATCTGAAAGTTGGGTTGCGATGAGAATAAGCTATGGGTTCTTTTGAGTGGGTACAGAATGATGAGACACTCCGTAAAATCATTAAAATAAAAAGCGACTCTTGCTACAACGCAATAAAGTGCAATTCACATCGCACAGCGCTTACTACCGACAGTTATATTCACCTAGAAGTTGCTTCTCTTTCTATCGCATAACTCTTCTATCTTCTAACTATTTTACGCCCACTGAATTCGACAAGTCGAGCCCGCTGTGTACCTACTTGTAGCTTCATGCTTAAAATACGGAGTATCCCATCTTTATTCATCTGGGGCATAACCAAAGGGTAAACCTTTTGTTAAATTATTTGACAAAGATTAATAAGCATCTATTTTGTTTCACAGCCATCAAGCACGGAGTTATCACTCGACACGACGCCTCCATCATATTTCGACAAACGGTAAGGCCACCACACACATCCCTACGTACAAAACCCTATCCTTTCTAACGCCCATCCTTCTTCAGATTCGAAACATCAGAAGAATTAAACCCAACAACAACAGAACTCACTAACGACCATACGGCAATAGAAACCGCTAATCAGCATAAAACAGAACCAAACCTTCCCGGATCATCAAAAAAGGTCGCACCTCTTCGAGTAAACCGTCCCTTGCAGCCTATACCCAGCAATTCAACTCGGAAATGGATGTATGCGTTACTGGTATACAATAGTTGTGTTGCACCGATGTCTGAGTACTGCGTGAACAATATTCTGCAGTACGGCATGGATGTCGCAAAGTATAACGTGATATCTAACGTCTTCAAGTACCTGATGAGAGAGGTTACTTGTTCATTTGATTGGATTGTGGCGTGGCGTGTTTTTTTGTTTTAGTTTCAATTGTCTGATCTTCTATTGGCCGATTAAACGCGTAAATTTTATGAGCCAAAACTGGCATGTATGGTGAAAAAGACAGTGTAATCTAGCCTTATTGACAATTGTTACGTGATTTTTTCTAAGAGAGCTCAAAGCGGTTCTATATTCATTGATTGCATGAGTAAACCTTATTTTTGGCTAAGGGATGCTTATTCTTGATTACTCCAAGATGTGCACTAATGAATACTGCAGAATAGTTAGTTAAGGTTTCAGTAATAAAGGGGTTTCTAAGGATTATACACCTGAACCCTAATTGCGTAATACTCAACAATGAAATTAACGCAATGAATGTTGTTGAACTGTCAAAATGAAACAGATTAGTCGTTATCGTTTACGAAAATGTGTTGCGTAATTAGATAGCTGTTTTCCAAAGACAAATATACTTATACTCTGATTTTTAATTTGCTAGACTACAATGACATTTGGTGTCGACATCAAAATTACCTAGTAAATAATCTAGTTTCCGAGTGACTTTCACCGAGGACTACTGAATCATTTTTCTCTCCTGACCTGTTGTCGTGTTGTCTCTGCAATATTAATTATAAATAGTGTTATTTTTCAAAAAAGGTCGATCGCAGCTTTCATTTTGGTAAAGCAAATTAAAAACCTGAGTTTAGTTGTGAAATTAAAAAGTGACACATACCAATATCGAATCGGTTAATAATCGACCGATAGAAGAGCCATTTAACTTTTTATCGATTAGTTTATATAAAAGATTCTTTAATACCAATACGCCAGGTCATAGTATCTACGTAAAAAATCCTCTACCATAAATTTGCGGACTATGCTCTTACAAAGGAACTTCATGAAAAACTTTATTAATACTTTAACAAAATATTTTCTTGTTTCCTAAGGCACACGAAGAAGTATTCGTTTTATAAAAACCTTTCTGGAATTTGGCACATTTTTAAGAAGAGGGATACGCTATAAACAAGGCCTTCTATGTGAGTGCATAGTTCTGCAATGCGTAGATATGTAGTTGTTGCATACACATTTTGGAACACAATAGAAATCATGGTTTGATAATTGTAGCGGTTTTGTATGAAATTTGTAGTGTTTTGAATGCTTTCTCGGGTATTTAGAAAACATATCAATTGAGTATCGTTTTAGAGGTAAAAATGTTTGTTTTTATTTTTAAATCTTGCAGAACTATGTTCTTACTTGTAATACTGTCGTAAGACAACAATGCTTATATTTTGGCGAAACGATATCCTATATTCAGAGAGGCAAATTTAGTATATTTTGTAAGAATACTTTGATTTAAAAGAGTGTCTGTGGAGTTTCTTGCCCGTTCTTCTCCATAGGAACCTACTACGCTTTGGAATGGGCAACTAGCTTCTTCTTCCTGACTGACCGACCCCTTGACAATTCAAAAGTGCCTGTAATTGGTTTATTTGAAATAAATGCTTTGAGTTTGAGTAATTTATTGGTTATGCAAAATGTTTCTCTCGTCATCTATAAGTTTTTAATCATTTTGACAGCAAAAAGCTCCATTATTTACATGTATAAATGAGCAATTTAACGCCCATTCAATACAAGTCATTAATCAAGTTAATATCCTATGTTCGTTAGCTCGTATTGTTGTACTAATTAACAAATTATTTATTTGCAGAGGACACCTTGATGCAACATATGTTAAGAAGAAGAAAAGTTACTTTTTCCCGCATGATCAGGGAAACGGTGACCTCAAAGCAATTAAAGGTAGGTACTAGTAACATTATAGAATCAAAAATTTCCGGGTTTTCTTCAATATGCTTCCTGTGAAATATAGGGGCTTGGCAGCTAAACAACAACGGGTCGATCGAAGGTTAAGTTACGCTTGCCGCGGTCGGTTCTTGGATGGGTGACGATACATTACCTATCGAGACCACTCCTGCCTCGGAGCTGTTTCGGAGATTAGCCGGAATAAACAGACATAGAACAATTTAAAAAAAAACCTTTATTTGTTATACTTATTACGTATTTTATATCGTATCGTACATTTAGTAAAAATCTATTATTTTGACATTAGAAACAGACACATTTCAATTTTATTTATGTAAATAGATATATAGATTCTTTGTTTTTTATCTTCAATCCCAAAAAATCAATAATGCTGTCTGTTCTCCAAATTCAAATTAATTTGGTAGTAGAATAAAGTAGAATGAACTAATACATTTATTTTCTTTTTCAGACTGATAAACATTCCTGGACCTATAAGAAATTAGCAAGTAACTAATTATTAAATTTTAATTTTAGTACATATACAATCATGCGAAATGAAAGTGTCTCATATATTATTAATAATTACACAACTAATCTTCTCAATGTATTGACATGTAATTTAAAATTATTATTTTACTTAGTCTGGATTTTTAAAAACGCCTTTGAAATTTTGCGTGAATAAAATCCAGTCTGAGAATAATATTTTGTTGGAGTAGAGCTCCGAATAAATATTTATTACATAAAAATAAAAGTGCCTCATATATTATTACTAATTTACTCATAACTCATCTTCTCAATATCTTTATTGTAAACTAAATTAGGTGTAAAATGTATTGACATGTAATTTAAAATTATTATTTTACTAAGGCCGGATTTGTGAAAACGCCGTTGAAATTTTGCGTGAATGAAATCCAGTCTGATAATAAAATTTTGTTGGAGTAGAGCTCCGAATAAATATTTATTATATACTTTGTATTTTTATTCATGTTAAGAGCGTGCATTCTGAAAGTGGGCATTGTCGCATTTTGATGATAAATATTTAGAAAAGAAAGAAAAAATATTTTTTCTGCACAAACAAAACGCACATATAAAGACAAAAAGACAAAAAATTCACACTTACAACAGTAGCCAAAGGCCTCGTAGTCAACCAATAAATACAAATAAAAACCATGTTGATTTCGCTGTTTTGATCAATTTGGCAATAATTCTGTATGGAAATATGAAATATGGCTAACTAGTGAACTAACATATTCATCATGAAATGCAATAATTAATATCGTAACACCGAATATTTAGTTTTAGATGTAAAAAAGTATTTGGAAACATTCCAAATGCCTTTTTTACACCTAAAACGGTTAAAGCATCAAATTGAGTGTTATAATTGCAATTCATTATTATTAAAATGCTAGTTCACAAGTTAGCGATATTTTATATTTCCATACAGTAATATTGCCAAATTAATCAAAACTGGTAAATATTTGACAGCTATTTGTGATGTTGCCAACTTTTAGAAAGAACGCTCTTAATAAGATTTTTGATCCCTTGTCCTCTCCTTTGTATCTTCTACTGGTAAGGTCCTTTTCTAAATAAACAAGCTTTTGCTTAAATTAATATATTGTGTTTGCACACACTACCGCCATTACGCACCAGTCCCACCACCAGTTCCTAGCTATCAACGGTTTTTTCGCTCATGATAAGCACAAAAGATTGTAGGACCCGTGTAAGTAAAAGATATACATATATTAATAGGTGGTCAATGTGAACAGTCGGGATCAACTATTAATATTTGTATCTATTGCACACTCGCTGCTCGTTACTGCAGGAACTGGTTTGTGGCGGCATCTACATCGCCACATGCGAACTACGCATCACATTGACATCATGCAAAATCCTGCACCGCGCAAGCAGACTATCGCGCGACTCGCTTATATATACAATGTGTTTTTTTTTATACCCCATAACTCTAGGGTATGATTGAGACCATATCAAAGAACCAACTGGCATATGAATTATCCTTCAATCATAATTGCTTTTTGTTTTCATTTTTCATACAAAATAATTCGACAAAGTCACGATTATTAATGTAACACCCTTACGTGAAATATGACAACGTCGCATTTTCTTAGCTTTAAATATGAATGATTGGTTTAAATAAAAATTAATTACTTTACTACACTACTGCGAAGTTTGGCAACGTCGCAAAAGTAAAGATTCGTCATACTGGTGACAATTTTTTCCCTAATTTAATTATGATTGATTACATCTTCGAAACTATGCATTATTGGACCACCTATTCTAGGAGATTTTGTGTTCTTTTTACTTAAATAATATAACCCTAGAGTTATGGGTTATCAAAAACAACACATTGTATATACAACGTACCGAAATTAATCGTCGGGCGGTAGCCAACCAGACCAAACCCCATCTGTTCGGAGGATCCTCGCTTTACTATAGTGGATGAGTGAACTTTACACTCTGTTACCATACCTCTATACGTTTTTAGTTGCTACCTCTGCTTGCTTCCCGTCAATCGCCGGGACCTGAGACAGTACACATTACATTACAGCAAATATCATGACTCAAAGAATCCACCACTGCAGTAAGCAACTGCTTCATTGACACACACCTCTGAAAACATTTGCTGGATAGGAGACTTCTACGTTCATAATAAAATGGACGTGGTGACAAGACTGGTCAAAGTTTCGATGGAACGGGCATTAGACGGCCCGAGCAACGACCCCTTGGCCTAATGACGCCTCGATCACAGGACAAAACCAAGCAACGATGAGGTACGTATACTGTAATCTTTTACCGCTCCGTAAAATCAAACGCCAACGTCCATACTACTTTAATACACCAATTCGTCCAAACACCATTCCTAAGTTATAAGCAGTGATCGGAGTAGGTAGATTGAACTGGGGTCATTGATCCGAAACGTATATATTACTATGGACATTCCTCCGGAATTGGTGGATTATTAAAAAAAAACCGGAACTTATGTAGGAATTGTATTCTGCCAGAGTGGAAGGAGTCATTTGATGATTTGCCATCCTCAAAAAAAAGGTAGGAATTGTAATAAAATGAGCAATTTTATTCTTTATTATTCTTCCTATTTTTTTTTTTTGTCACGATTTGACAAAACCCAACGACCAATCAGAACAAAGGATCATGGGTGGTACAATAACCGGTTATCAGAACAATGCGTACGCCCGCCGACGACATGCCAGGTAGTTCACTCGTTTACTTCGGTTCGTAGTATAATGAATTAATTTAGTTTTGATACCTTCCTTTAAATTTTGAATTGAGTAGTAATAATATCACTACCAACATTAACAATATTTAATTGAATCCGGAAATACCGGAATTACTTTCCGGAAAAATGGCTTATCCATGTTATTCTTTCTGTGTGCATTTATGATACAAGTACTAAAAATCAATCTACCTACTCCGATCACTGGTTATAAGCAACAACGTAGTCTCACTGCCTAGTAGCTCGCCGTCCGGTAAGGACCAGAGCCCCGGGTCGACGGCGCGTTGTGTTCCACGCGCTCCTCAAAGAGATGTCAGCGCAACGGAAGGGGTCCGCTAGGACCAATGCCTGCCGGGGTCGACGGCGCGTTGTGTTCTACGCGCTCCTCAAAGAGATGTCAGCGCAACGGAAGGGGTCCGCTAGGATCAATGCCTGCCGGGGTCGATGGCGCGTTGTGTCCTACGCGCTCCTCAAAGAGATGTCAGCGCAACGGAAGAGGTCCGCTAGGACCAATGCCTACCGGGGTCGCGGGAAAGTCCAAAAAGGATACCGTGGCCCCTGGCAATGTACAGGCAACTGAAGGAACACGGATGGGTTTGTAAGTGGGTCAGTAAGAGTCTGTCACGCCCTCCCGCTCCGGCCAGAGCGGGAGAAGTTATTTGATAATTTCCAACCCTCAAAAAATAAAAAAGTTTCAGTGCCTAGATACCCATCTAGACTACGGTGACCGCTACATCGCAATTACCGTCGAACCAAGTCACTGAAACGTTATTTATGAAAGTAAGTACCTTACAAAGCGTTTTTTGGCATCGTAAAGTCAAACCCCCGTGACATCATTTTCATGAAGGCCGTCACTGCGGCCGTTAGGTTGTGCCTATGCACACGATGCGTTGCGGCGCGGCGCTGGAACGGTGTCACTGCGGCGTCCTACATATAAATAGCCATGGTATGCCACACGGTGTGTTCCGGCATCGCCGTATCTTTTGGAACACTGCGTTACATTGTCTTTTACATCTTCACATTCATTGTTATGTCCATCAACGAACATTGTTTACAAAAAAAACATGTTTGTAAACAGTTTTATTTGATTTCTCGGAATGATGAGATTTTGATTAGGTATTTCCGACTGCTGTGTTTGGAAAGAATTCCGTTGTGTATGACAGAACATGGACAATAGTCTTGTTGTGAATTACATAATATTTTGGTTTGTTATTAACTGAAACATACCAACTATGGAGATGATTTTTGACGAAAAGTATGTGTTGTTGGCTAACAAAACGACACTACCTATGCTTTTGTGTTGTATAGATTCTAGTTATAGATTTTCCGAGTCAAAGCCAAGGCAAGGCAACCCTCTCATCCTGGGTTTGGTCAACTCTGATTGGGGAATCAACCCCGACTTTGAAAACTTTTAATAAGTAATTTCGATAAATTACGATTTAAACATGGTTTGGGTCCATTAAGCTGGCGACGGCACTAATTAGTCGCCAGCACGATTGCTGGCGCCCAATTAGTGCTATCGTCAGCTTCTCTTATCTCCTCCCAATTGTCACCGTCGCTATTGTGGTGGAATCTTTATTCTTTAATGTGCCCTATACTACAAACACACACAGCGTGCTTACAACACGTTGCGTGTGTAATGCGTCAATATAACAACGCATGGTCAGATGCATACTGTACTGGATGTATTGCGTCCGGCATTTTGCCGAAAGCAGGGTAGATGAATTTACGCAGTCATAAGAGTCGCAGGCCTTCTTTATGAACCGAATACATAAATCTGAAGGGTCTTGTCACACCCTGTATAACTATATCAATATATCATGATAATTATCGTGTTTTCTTATACACAAGACACGGTTGTTTTATTTCTCCGGAACTATCCCACTGATCAAGCGTGTGTTGCTATTTACTTGAGGTACTTTTTAGGTATTTTTTTTAGTGTAATTACATTTTATGAGTAATGGTTAAATAATAAAATATTATAGAACTCCCGCCATCTTGATGTCAATATGTCGGGTGTACCTTAATTTCGAAATAATTTTGTTATGAAGGAGGTACAGATTTTTTATAGCTAGGTACAAAATAGTATGTTTTAGGTACATTTGTTTGGCAATTGGTATAATTTAATTCGCTATGGCACACCCGCCATTTTGACTCTGATAATAGCAATTGCTTTGTTGTAATATTGATTGTTCTGTAATAATTTATTCCCATTATTCCCATGGATGTCGTAAAAGACGACTATGGGACTCACGAGAGAATGGGCAGCAGCATTCTCTATGCATTGTAACACCATACTGCGATCGCCAACCCGCCTGCCAAGCGTGGCGATTATGGCAAACCCCCATTTGGGGGAGGCCTATGGTCAGCAGTGGACGTCTTTCGGCTGAAATGATGATGATAATGAATTTATAATTAATTAATCGAATGAATTTGTTTTGAATTTGATATGGGAATTAAATTATTTGAATTAAGATGCTCATGAGCACCGGACCTTGACTGGCTCTTCGGTTCTAGTGTCTGCAACAGTTAAACGTGCATTTATCATCATAGTGCTGGCCATAAATCTCATCAGTTGTACAATACAACACAACTTAGATCAAGCATCGGCAAAATTCGTAAAACCGATCACCATCCGAACTGAGTGCGCCTTCAGAATCACCAATCTTTGTTACTGCTTTAGGTGAAAATGATCTTTACGAAAACGCAATAGCTTGTAAAGTCATATATCCAAATACATTCGTAAAATTGAAATGAATGAATGAAAATTTTCAAAATGCTACATCTAAGTTGTGTCGTACTGTACCAGTTTCATCCAAGTTCGATGAAAACATTTTCGTCGTCGGATAACCGACACTTCCTTGTCTTTAGACGCTATTGCCTACTTTCAACAATGAATTTATCATATTATTCATTGTGGATGGGTAGGTACAGAATGCAGGTGTTTTATGACAGAATGACCAACAAAGTTCCGCCTGTTAGGTATTCAATTGTAATAATAATAATTATGTACTTTTATATACTTAAGTACTTACTTTGTGTATTGACCATAAGTAAAGTCAGGGAAAATAATTATTGATAAGTATATAGACTTAAATTGTCCGTTTAATCTCCACGTAAAAGAATGGTATTCAGCTGCACCCGGTTAGACTGGAAGCCTACCCCAAACCCCAGTCCCCATCGTTGGGAAAAGTCAAGGCAGATGATGATGATTCAAATCACAACTGTCATAATTAAGACAGGTGTATGTAATTAAGGTGTCAATTTGCTTAATCATTATTTCACTGATTACGTTGTCACAACCAACAGTCAGACGGTAGACTAGCCTAATTACCTAATTCATTAGTGATAATGCAGTGATAGCCTAGTGCCGTGACCGTCGGACTGCCAAGTCATAGGTCTCGAGTTCGAACCCAAGGCACGCACCTCTGACTTTTCGGATTCATGTGCGTATTATATAATTATCCCGTGCTTCAAAATCGGTGAAGGAAGTCATCGTGAGGAAACCGGCATGCCTGACAGATATTTCTCGACAACATGTGAAGCCAAGTCGGAGGCCCATGGGCGGCATAAAAACTCTGACACCAGGCTTGTCACTAACCACACGAAAAATAAAGAAGATTAGTGATCATGAGCTTTGAATGTATCACCAACCCCTTTCTAAAATTATATGCATGTCGTTCCATGTTCCATCTGCATATACTATCGTGACTGGATCAATGAACTTCCGACGACTGTCCATTCATCAAATTGATACCTATTACTTAGTCGAGATTTATCTCGAAAGTTTAGAAAGTAATGCGTTACAAATATTGAATAACTTGGGTATTAGTGCAGACTTGCAAACTGGTTATTATTTTAACAAGTAACTACATATATTAAAACACTCGCACAACTCGTCGGCTTGAGTTAACCATCTCTTATTTTATCCGTAACCCTCAGACCTAAGTTCCGAGTGTTTAAGCTCAAAACTCAAAAGTATTTAAGGCACTATTGAATCAGGGTTTTCTGAAATGACATTCGCTAGGTGGCAGCACTGAAACATCAGGTCCACGCACCTGTCAAAAGTGTCAAAGCGCCTATATTTTCTTTAGTCGTGACTGAATGATGAACGAATGAATGAAACGAATGATGAACGCCAAATAGACAAATTTTATAATCATTGTCGAAATGGAAGACCTCTTGTCAAAGTGGCGCCAACTGGTGGCGCGAATTTTCATGAAAATCCTCATTGTCAAAGAGTCGGCCAGTTAGTCAAAAAGTAGAAGCTCATTGCCCTTTCCAAATCGTAGATATATATGGAGAAGAATAGGCAGGAGACTCCATGGACTTTCTTTTACATTAAGACAAGATATTACGAAATCCGATCCGATCTAGAAACTGATTTAAATGTTTAACCATCAGTAACTATTGCTTTGTTACGAATTTTACCTTTAAACTCTTATACCTACACATAAAAGCTTCTCTAAGAAAGACGAAGCTGATGCTAAAATATGAACAGTTTGCTCCGATATTGACAAAGACTGATAGCCAGTAACGGTTACTGAGCGTTTGCAATGACAAAACACAAAAAAAAAACTGAAGAAAAAAAAACACCACTAAATGAAAAATAACTTTAATTTCGGAAGTCAATATTAATACAATGTTTCACAGGAAAACTGAGATTTCAACATGTGAATGTTTTGCCAGTGTAAAAGCAGTCAGGAAGACATTACAGTGCGTTTCATCAAATAGTTCCTATGCCGTAATGTTGGCTCCACTGATGTAGGACGAACACGAATACGCTACGGCGGCACTACCTAATAGGTCAGTTGTTAAAGTTTAACAGTGGAGCCAACATTACGGCAAAGGAACTATTTGATGAAACGCACTTTAGGTGTCGAGGTATAAATCATATAAGTACTGAATGAATGAACTTCAAACCTCGTTAGTGTAGAAACCTACAATGTAGGTAGATAAACTTACCAATGACCGATATAATTATGTCTTCATTAAGGTCAGTGGTAGACCGATCGATCAATAACAATAAACAATAAGTAGGTACCTACTTCTTATCGAGACAGTTATAGATGTCGGTTAGAGCAGCTCGAAGCAAAAACATTGTGAGTTTGTGACCTATTTCTAGATCTTTTGAACTTTCCTTATCTATACTTGTGAGCGTTTAATTAACTTTATTTTTATTTTGGTAATGTATTTGTGCTTCGCGTTCCAGTTAAGTATATTAAATCAAATTTTATTAAGCGTACCTAAACTCGTATCTTATGCGGTGAGGCCGCACGGTGCACAGAATTGGTCCTCCGAATATTGGACCTCAAACCCATCCGTTTGACAAGGATACACACTCAACATTATTCAAAAGCAAAATGATTACAAAATATTATCAACAGAGCCTCTTAAAATGTCACCTCGAATGATTCAATAAAAACTCAATTTTATCCTTTTCGACTCGGAAACTTGATTCGTAAAATGTTCTTCGTTAGTGTAGGTGGTGTGGTAATGTGTAAAATATGCATATTTTTAGTCATGTGTCGTCTCCACCTTGACCGAATATGTGGATCCTGACAAGTCTCGCGTCATCGAATGTTGTGACTCAAAGACTTAAATGAAAGCCGACGTGACCTCTACTACTTGTTTGGGTATGAGAAGGTCCATCAAAGCAAGTAACGAAGTAGGATCTTAACATTTCATTAGCGCAAGAGCACATTTTGTAAAGTATGACGCTTGTTGGAAAACCGTAGTGTCATCGCTGACCAAGTGACCATGGCCAAGAGGACGCGAACTCACAAAACACTTAACATAAATTGTCATTTAAATCTATGTTTTAAATTTTAACTGATTTCAAAATGAATACCGTTCAACCGTTCTTCATATGTTCATGTATTTAGTAGTAACATTAACTTGTATTTCTCATGATAAGTGAATTGTATTCTTTTTGAGAAATAAATGTCTTAAACCGTAATAGGTTCAACAGATCTCCACATTTCCACCGTCAAGGGTCTGAAGATCAATGGAGCTAGGTCTCATGCCGAAATAAACTAGCAGAATATCCTAGGCATTTCCATCTAGGTGGATTTTTGCGAGCCGAACTGTGACCTCCTTTGGTCAGCATCTTGAATAAGGGTTTCGTTTGACTCCAAAACTAGTCGCATAATCACGGAACATGTATCACATGTATGTAGGTAAGTAAAACCATAATTTTTAACTTTATTTATGAATTAATTATTTCATGTGTCAAAACGGTATCACAATACCAATTTAATTTCCAGAATCAACGTAGAAGGCGAATCGGAACGCTCTCGCATCTTCGAGTGTTCGAGAACTGCTAGTAGAGCCTCTTTCACGTTTCGCCACGAGTCGAAGAAAGGCTTGGAGGCTCGCTTTCGTTGTTTACGGGGAGAAATCTCGACCGGTCGGCGGCGGCCGCGCATCGCGTCAGTCCCGCGCACCGCGTCGACAACGACACTCACCACCACGCACGCGCGAGTGCGCACGCGCAATACCAACACATTCTCGTGTCATCAACATACAAACATCTTTACAAAACTCTACACATAATTTTGAACACTTCTCCTCAATTTTTTTGACCCAGTGTTGTGCCAGTGAATGTGAACGGACTGTTAATTTCTTTTTTTGTTAGAAAGTGTTCCTACCTGCCAGGAGTGTTTTTCTATAGTCCACCGGTATGTTGTTTGAAGTTTTAAGCGTATAATAGCGGTATTATTTAGGGACGCATCGCCGTCAACGCATTACGGACGGAGTTTGGGACGAAGCCTCTCACTGCCGCATCTCTGTGTCTAAGCGTTTACAAATGGTTACAAACATAAGAAACTTTCCACTTCCTAAGAAATGTGGGCCTTCTTGTAGCGGTCAGCAATAATGTGGGATCTAATGAGCTTTTGTCACGATGATTTGTTCGTTTTTGTAAACTTTATAGAAGTCATACCTACTTACCAATATCAAATAGCATAATTCCAAATTAGATTGGTACTTTGATAATCAAAAACAAGCAACACTCCGAATTCATCCTCATTTTTCTCCAATTCTCCATACAATAGACATCAACGAGAGTGTGTTCAAAGAAAAACTATCTTCAAAGAAAATATTTTATTACAGAAATCATAGAAAATGTTAACCTACTTGATTATAACCAGCAAAAAGCGAAAGCTACCACTAAATGTTGAGATTAACAACATTGTCGACAACTCGACACCGATAACCGCAATGCACACACAATGCATTATTTTTTCTCATTTCCTATTAAAGTGCGTTAACCCGCGAATCTATTAACGCGAACCGTTTTTACGAGCGGCGTTTACATGATGCTATGCTAGGCATATAGAAGTTACTAAATGGGTTATCTTTTGAACTGGATTCCGGGTAGGTCTTCTCTTTTCGTGTGGTTAATGACTAACTTGGTGTCAGAGTTTTAAAGCCGCCCATGGGCCTCTTCACATAAGCAAAGAAATTATCTCTCAGGCATGTTTTCTCACGATGTTTTCCTTCACCGTTTTTGAAGCAAGTGATAATTATACAATACGCAAATGAATCTGAAAAGTTAGAGGTGCGTGCCTTGGGTATGAACTCGAGACCTATGACTTGACAGTCTGACGATCACACCACTAGGCTATCACTGCTCCGGCTTCCGGTAAGGTTATCGAGATAGGATAACCTACCCCAGTTCTTCCAGTGGGTGTTAGTTGAGAGTCAGGGCTTCATCAAGGGACAAAAACTTCACTAGTCACTTGAGTGGCGATAATGTTCTGCCATCATCTTTATCATTTCAACCGAAAGACGTCTACTGCTGGACAAAGGCCTCCCTCAAGGGTCGCCACATCGACCACGGGTAATCTTCTGTCATCATTTCAACTTAAAAACGTCCACTGCTGGACATAGGTCTCCCCCAAGCGTCGCCACATGGACCGCGGGTCTTCTGTGTAGGTACTAATAAAAATAGTTGCGATTAAGGGGAGTAGAGGACCTTAACGTGCCTAAACGCAAGTTTTATAATGCCAAAAAGTATATGATCTTCTGCAGTAAACAAAATCAGAAAAATATATGATATCCATCAGGATATATGCTAGGAATATAGTGTGTTGAAAACATTATACAACTAATTTGAAACGATAGAAAAAAAACACGAAAATACCTCTAAAGATTTATTTTAACGATTAAAAATCATATTAATACACATTCTGATTTTTTGTCAGATTATTCTACAAGCACATGTATTAGCGTAATAGTGTTTTAATTTTTTGTCCAATCAATAGATTTTTTGTAAATAGATAATTGCTTCATATTTTGCAATTAATAACCAGCGTTATATCATCGCGCTTCTCTTTCTTTTCTATGCAGTCCGACAGTGACCGCGCTTTAGCTGTTGTAGGCCTCTAAAGTCATTTCTATAACTACACTACCACTCCAGTCCATACAAAGTTGTTTGAAAGAGATCTCCAAGAGCGATAATACTACCAATTTGTACATTTCATTGTTTTGAACAAAACGTGGTAATTTTTGCTATGCAAATGCCTTCTATTCTATTCTACCGGCCATTGTAAAGGCTTATTCGGAGGCCCACGTTTCGCTGCTGGTCCATGTAGGTACCTATATATGGCATATTCAAATTTAGAAAAAATAGACTTACGGGTGCGCTAAGGTAGTCCGCGAAATTCGTATTCTAGTTAGAATTGGCCTCAAATGTATGATTTCATGAAACAGTAATTCAATAGGGTGGGTAATTTGAACTTGTATTGATGATATACACATCATATACTCGTACATCCTGATACTGCCCTGCAAATTGCAAAAAACTTAAGAAACTGAATTTCGCGGGCTACCCTGGAAGTTTCTCCCTAAGTATAGGCATAGTAGAAGTGGGATTGTTTTACAAGAGACCGTATAGTGGCGCCTGCGCCTGCGCAACGTGGGAGAAATGCTATCGCGTTAAATGTACCGGTCGATTGGCACGGTAGGGTTGGCACTGGTTTATGTAATCTTTGATTATGTGAAGATATTATGCTATTTACTAAGAAATGTGTTGCTAAGCAATTGTGGTGTTACAAGGTAGGAACTGGCTGCTAGGCTCACCGAGTATGAAGTGGGTAAAAGACGGAAAATAAATTTGAAAACGCTGTATTTCTAAAGCTAGATTATATTTCAGCATTAATTATATGAATATTTCATTAGAAATGGTCTGGAATTTCTGTTGTTAACCCCTGTAAAGATGCGTTGACACTCCTGTTTTGCCATCTCATAAGGACTTTTTCCCATAAATCTTCATCGTCTATCGCCAGACTACTAAAATACATTTTTCACCTTCATAACCTAGCCAGTATATTCTTTCACAAAAACATGGTCTTTTATGTCTAAAACTCCAACCACTCGTCAGCCCTACTTCAGTCCATTACATCAATATTCTACTAGCATGCGACGACGGTTCCTTGCCTTGCGCTTGCGTCGAATTTACATGCAAATGTGGTGGGCGCGAAATTGCGTCTAATACGAACATATTACGACTCGAAGGACCAAGTGGTCTTGTTTGACGTAATGTGTTGAAGTTATACATACTGAGCAATGTCAACCGTATTTGATGAGATCAACTTTCCAAAGCATCTGAGTTGAGTTCGAAATTACTAACGAATTTCAAGCAGATTCTATTCTTATCTTGATCACCAAAGTAATTTTTCTACAGTCAATTTAAGCAAAATACAAGTTATGCATTAAAATCGTGTTTCGTGAAAAACTTTATCTCAAGATTTCGCCATTATGGGAAATATAAAAGTTTATAACTTCTTTAAAAGTACTAAGTAGAACATTGAGGTCAACGGCTACATAATAGGAATTGAAATCGTCCAACAATTACTAAAAGTTTCTAGAAATTTCAGTGATTTCAAATCATAGCGACACGACATTTTTAGGGTTCCATACCCGAGGGGTGCCAAACGGGACCCTATTACTAACCCTGTCCGTCTGTCTGTCAACGGGCTGTATCTCATGAACGGCTATGGCAGGCAGTAAAAAAAAAACCTTTTTGTAAAATGTTACAAAATCAACATTTGTTTATGACGTAGGTACTGGATCGTTAATAGATCCGCTAAGATTTTCCTAACTACCTAGATACTTACGTAACTATGTTATTGAAATTAATTTACCTACCTAATTCCATGTTTTCTCGTTTTAAAAATAAATGATTATAATCCGTACTAAAACCATATTTAAGTGCCATTTGGGTCGAAGCAATTCTTTTAAGTAGGTACCTATTTATATGGCCATCAAATATAGCCGGTCACTTTCGAAGGCCAACCACACATCTGCTTACTGGGCCTGTCAAGGTTAAGGTTATGTGGCCTGAAGGGTCGAAAGGCCATAGCAACTCAGGTAGGATTTTTTTACCAATAACAACAATTTTTGTTTCAAAGTCCGGTCTCTTTTCTATGTGGGCTTTAATTATTGTTTTAAAAAAGGCTTGTTTACGACATGAAATACTTAGTTTTCTGCGAGAATTTCCATTTAAAAGAACAGCATTTTTTCTTTTTTACTGTTAGATTGATGTGGGCATTTAATCGACGCGCTTAAGATTTTCTAAACCGGTTAACTAATGTAGGCATAATTTTATTAGGTTAAACGGGTGACATGATATTGGTCAGCTTACGGCTTTT
This sequence comes from Agrochola lota, assembly GCA_947364205.1. NCBI lineage: Eukaryota > Metazoa > Arthropoda > Insecta > Lepidoptera > Noctuidae > Agrochola > Agrochola lota. The sequence continues at coordinate 7,114,392 of OX376235.1, read as the reverse complement.
TGCTATAACATTATGAGGTGGACTGCCTTGTTGTATTGGTATAGTGGTCGTAAGCGGTACGGCTGAGCGTGAGGTCCTTGGTGTCGATACCTAGGTCGGGCAAGGTGTTATTAGGTTTTTCCACCAGTAGCAGCCTGGAGACTGGATTTGTGCCCGGTTGATGGCAACAGACTCCCCTCCTATGACGTTGAACTTATACATAACTGGCGAAATGCGGGTGTACTATAGGATGTTGTTCATGGGCATGTGCCCGCCCGTATTTTTCTGAATATTCATGAAAAATTATCGAAAATTAATTTTAAAAGGGGGGGGGTCTATATATATATTTTTTTTCAATACCCCTAGATAAAGTATTCTTCAGGATATAAGCTAGTAAGATAGTGTATTGAAAATATAATACAACTAATTTGATACGATAGAAAAAAATCACAAAGATACCTCTAAAAAGTTATTTTATTGATTATGAACCATATTAATACACTTACACGCAATCATTCTGATTTTTGTTTTCAGATTATTCTACAAGTACATATTATTATTTTTTAGTCCAATCAATATATTTTTTGTAAATAGATCATCGTTACATATTTTGCAATAAATTTCCTGCGTGGTGACAACGCGCATTTCTTTCTTTTCTATGCAGTCAGACAGTGACCACGCTTTAGCTGTTGTCAGCCTCTTAATAAAATAAATACTCTTCAATGAAAGTTCCCTTGGAATAACTTGAGTACCAGGGCACCAGCTGAAATAACAAGCAAATATTATTGCAACCGACCGCATTCGCAACGCTCTAGTTTCGCAGTTTTCTCCGAAACGGTACTATCGCACCAAGCCGTAATTAACTAATTGATAATCTGTGTTAATTAAAAGCTAACGTATTGTGTATTTATCCAGGTATGACTTTTCTTTAAAAATACAAGGCATCATTGATCAGTGATCATTGTCAAATTAATTTTTTTTTGTACTTAAATGAAGATTGATTCAATCCCAATATTGATCTTGAATTCTCGATTCTGTTGGCTATCATCTAAACTTAACCTAAACTATTGCTGTCCCTTACTAACTAATGAAAAAATCTGAAAGAGATGGACGTGGACCCTGACTTACGAAGACCCAGGCAGGCGCTTTGCTTTAAGTAAATAATTTCATCACCACGGTGTCAAAACGGTGAAGGAAAACATCGTGAGGAAACCGGCATGTCCTAGAACCAAAAATTTGAAGATATATGACATCAACCAACCCGCGTGGTTGATTACAGCCCACTCCCTCTACAAGAGGGGAGGTCTGTATCCTTGGCAGTGGGAACATAGGCTAATTGTGAAGTTTAAGATGATTGGTAGTTAACACGTAGTCAGCACTAATGCACCTACATACGTCGTTGGTTTCACAATTTAATTGATAAAGCTAATTAATTCCTTACACGTTGTAAAAACAATAGCGCTATTAAAATGCTTTCTCTTTTGTTTACATTTTTCCACAATGATGAATGTAAATTGTATGATTTAATGTCAAGTTTAATTCACTCAAATTGTACTGAATTGTATGTCATAGTATTAAAAATTGTCTAAATGCTTTCACTTTGCATATAAACGATGCTTCGGCACGAGGCAAATGTCGGAAACGTCCATTAATTTCTAAAATGCTGATTAATCACAGATACAGGTTGTAAAAACGAGAATTCGGAACATAAATCATCGATAGAACTATCATCATTTTTGCATTATCGTTGCTATAAACAGTAATTAGACGAATTTACAAATTATCTGTAATTTTTTGCGTGTTTTTGTTATCAACTGACATAAAGAGAAACTATAAAATAAGAATATGCTCGTATGAATAAACAAAGTGTTTGAACTGCCTAAAAGTGTAATAATAAAACGCGTTCTTTTTTTAAATAAAACACGTTCCAAGTACGAGACCCGAGTATTTACCTTAATAAACCCGCCAAAAGCTCCCAAGCTGTGAACATGACCCCGCGTGCGACTCGAAGCCTCAGTCCACAAGGTCAGCTTGCGCAAGTAACACTATGGGAACCTTTGTATAATCGACCATTCAATTACAATTCACAGAACAAATGCTTTGATAAATCGGGAATGTGATACTACCTAATAATAATTCTTTAAATTGTTGTAGTTCCGATTTTAAAAAGCGGGAATTTTCATTGTTATAACTTGATTAGCGGGAGGGTTGACCTTTAACGCGGTTTTCAAATAAATTCATTGATTTATAAACACGTTTGTATACTATTTAAATACTACAAGGGCTGTTGGTGTCATGTCATTTATATGCAGCCGTGGTCTGGTCATGGAGAATCCCCTGTCACCGGTGTGATTTTATTTTTAGATCGAATTCCCATAACGGTTTCTTAGTTCTGCGTGTTGGTCTTTGTGATTTCCTGTTAGAGTAGTAAGTCAGACTAAAAAATTTGCCCAAGGGCAGCTCAAAGGACAAAACTATCCTTGCCTCGGCCCAGTGAAATCCTCAGGGACAATGAACTGATACTGGACGAACAACGGTTTGATAGGTATGAAAGATTTTAATTTATTGTTGCCCCTCAGTGCAATGATTCAGCTTTTAAATAAAGGTTCAAGCACAAATAAAAACGAAAAGGAATAAGCCTCAAAAGGAGAATTCCACTCAGCGATAAGATGATTTCGCAAATAGCGGAGAACTGGTTGCGCTCCGTTTACCCTCCCTCGCTTCAAAGATAAGGGATCTTGACGTTTTTGACATCTCTGGCATTATGTGCATACCTTTGCCTGGTTGTATGCTCTAGTAAAAATAGAGCCGAAGGTTTTTTTGGCGCGAATGTGAGAAACAATGGCGATTGTGTTAAACTGTGTAAAACTTTCAATCTTATAATAAGTTTTTTTTTAAATAATCTATTGATAGAGAGAGAGTCTGTATGTGTTTTTTATGTAATGTCGACTATGTGTTTCTTCCTACTGCATGTAAAGGAATTAAGGATGTCAATATAAGGTATGCTGCCGACTACTGTCGTTATCTTTATGGATTGGTACTGTACCTACGTGATTCCCGGTAAAAATAAGGATGGATCCTCTTCCTGTCACCTGCTCATTAAACAAGGTGTGGGTGAACCCAGAAAAAGCAAGCGGGTCTTAGTTTCATAAACACAATATTGCCACAATAAAAAACGCCTTAAATACAAACCATTAATTTCTGATCTCAAGCTCAATTTTTTTTTCGTGGATGATATCCACTAGGACGTGCCTATTTCATTGAAGACGAAGACTATCGATCTTTCGACGATAAGTAGGTACCACAATTTATCGATAATTTTTTCATACGCCATCAATGGAGCCATCTTAAATGGCGATTAAGTAAAATTATAGTTGGAAAGATAATAATTACTCCATACTCAAACATAGCGGTGTCTTAGCGTGGTTGTTAGAGCAATTAACACAAAAAGTAATTATTTAACCGTAGTTATTTATTACAAGATACATATTTACCGTGAAGACGCAAGGTAGAATCTGATTCATAAGTAAAATATTTTTTATTAATCCGGAAAAGCATGAAAATATGCGCGAAGCAGGACAAAAACCTCCTCCGGGGTACCAAGGAGAGGTAGGAGGAGGAGGAGGGAGTTCTCACGCTGTGGAGCGGCTGTTGAAATATGATTAAAATTCAATCGGGAAAATATTTGAAGCTACCATATTTATAACTTCCTTCAAACGGTCTATGTTATGACTTATAACATTCTTTATTGAAAAAGCCAAAGGTCAAAGAAGACCTACTTGTGGCGTCAAGTAGTTAAATAAATTAAACTATTTGAACGTTTTCTATTTCCAATACGGTAATATTATAAGTAGACGTTCTATCGATCAATACGTTCTATCCTTACGATTGCCCATATGAAATGCGTATGCGCCGTCGCTGCTCGTACTGTCGCAATGGTTTTTTCGAAGGTGCTACACACTTTCTCTGACGTCATGCGAGGATTTGATAGATTGTGCAAATACGGTACTATGTTATAACACTACTAATGGTTATGATCCTATGGCGACGATGCAAGATGTATCGAGAACATAATGGACAGCTTTTCGATTTCTGGGTCTTTCTCTGAATCCATACTTTTGGTTTGACAATAGGTACTTCAACTACCGTCTTTTGGCAGCATTTTTAAGGCCGTCAGAGACCTGCTCGTAGACATTAAGTTCGAAATACCGTGAGTCACCTCAAAAAAGACACCTCAATTTTGGTATAATTTTCAATAACATAGTAAGTTTTATCAGGAGAATTCCTCACGTAAAACGACACAGAAACAAATAGTAATAATATACAGAACTAAGAAAAAGTCGGGAGGTATTGTGGCGGCATCTAAATCGCCACATGCGAACTACGCATCAATGACCTGACGTCACACAAATCCTGCATCGCGCAATTAAGGTTTACCGCGCGAACAGCATATTATATATAACTTTCCCGACAACAATCGTCAGGCAGTTGCCCGCCAGACACGACACCCGTCTGCTCAGAGGATCCTTCCTTTTCTAAAGAGGATGAGACACCAGGTTTGAGCTAAGTTCCTTTAGCTGTATATTATTAATTAATACAGAGCCAACTAGTATGGTACAAGTACTAGATGGCTCTGTATTCAAAAAACAAAAACTTTTGACACTTGAAACTGAGGTTTTCGGCAATTACGCTTTTTCGTTACGTGACGACTTCTGCAAATTTACTCGTTCCGCAAGCCGAGTTAAAGAACTTGGTTCCAACAATCCATTACCTGGTGTATGACTTAATAATGATTAGTTGATTATTTTCAGTACAGCATGTTTAAACAACAACCTTCAAAACAATCGTATATGAATATAAATACCTGTCTCACAATGCATAACGATGAATTCATTTTGGTTTCTCTAAGGTACTAATTCGCCATACGTAGCGTCCGCGATAGTACATTACCTACCAATGTTTGTGATTAAACAATGCAGTTTTCTTACAAGAAAACTTACGTATGCATACAATAAGTTACGAAACCATTGGCCGATTAGGCGAGAAAAACCGCGGGTGTAGTAAAACTATTGTTCTATCGTACGTGGGAATAAGCGTGTGGCAATGTAAGTAAGGCTGCAGTTAGAGTGACGATTGTGCACGCAATCAGGCTATCAGACAGCTGGGATTGGATCTCTGTAGCCATCCTAAAAGGTGAAATGCTTCTCCAACTTCTAAAGTCAGTCACAAACTTTCAATGACAACCCGAAAAAGAAAATTGCTAATGCTTTGCTTTATATGTTTGAAAAATTCATATCCTCAACAATGTAAACACAATGAATGTTTTGGAACTGTCGAAATGAAAGGCATTAACATTGTAAAGATGTTACGTAATTATCCAACAGCGTTGCAATAGTCCAAGATGTGGCGAAAATTATATTAATCACTCAGCAAAGTTGACTGTCTATAATGTCGAAATAAGCAAGGTCCTTCGTGGTATTTGACCACACAAGTCAGTAATATTTTGAATCTGTGTGCGATACAAACGACATATTAAGGCCGCTCCATATTTTCTCTGCAAAATTTCACGAGACTTGCCGAATATTAAAGTGTAGAGGTAATATTCATCTATATTCGTGTTGTCTCGTGTATTATCGTATTATCTCCGTTCCGGTCGGTACATCAAAGGAGTCTCGAGTAGATTTGTGTTTATGTGAAACCATTCCTCCACATTCTGGATCGCTCTCGCTGGCAGTTAGCTGCCAGTTACTTAGCAAGCGCATCTCATCATCATCTATTATGGTGTATGGCAGTTATTCACCACCTTATGCTTATCCCAACGTCTTTCCGCAAATATTTTATTAACGAATCAATAAATAATTGTTATAGGCAGCAGCAGCGCATAATGCTCGCCCTGTCTCGGCAAATGTTCTCGTCAAGACCTCCGCATTTTTTTGGAAGAAGCTTTGCTCTTTGCCGACCTGTTTTCAAAGTCTTTTGAACTAGAAAACTAGTACATGCATGCTGTCACACCAGATCAAACATATTCTTCAAAACGAGAGCTGTCCTACCACTGGAGAAAGATTAATATAATAGTTATTAGTTTTAGAGAAATGTTAATGACAGTGTAGTCACAGGAGACTAAATGTCAGTAATTATGGCAGAGCTAGGACATCCGTTACAGCTTGCTTGGCTTGCGACATGACAGCTACTACGGCTATGTATTCTGGTACATCAAGAGCAAAAAGTATGTAGGGTCCTAGGCAAATATTGAATGGTGGACGTTATTGAGGGCAGTCTTTTTAAGCGATTTCCAAAAAGGAGGAGGTTCTATGTTCACAAGGGTATGCTTTCGAGGAAGTAGTCGTTTTTGAGTTAGCTTCAATAATACGTATTCTTTCCAGTTTCTATATGGATTATATGATAACTTCCTGTCACTGTTATTTACACATAGCAGGTAGTGGTATTCGAATTTGTGTGGGGTAGGTACCACAACTGAAAAGTGAAAAATAAAAATGTTTACAAAGAAAAACAACCGACTACCAAAAAACACATTGTGTGTATTGTTTGGGAGTCGGTGTTTTTAACATGACGATCATTTATCGCAAGATTTCCATAAGGTAAGTACTTACATGAGTTAGCCATAGGTATAAGTACAGGTGGTGGTGGTATAGGTGCTAAGAGATGTTATTTTACGTTAATTTGCTATTGCTAATTAGCCAGATAGCAAGTTGATAAACTTACCAACCGTTATAAATTAAATGAACATAAAGAAAATGAACGGAAAATTGTTAGAAGAATTAGCTACAGTTCTCAAGCAAAATTATAATAGGTTGGTATATGATCCATGTTGTCTTGATGATACAATATCCTAAAACCACTCTTGGATTTTTGCTATTTATGTTCCTAGGCCTTATTTTATGGAGGAGCTCGTGGCTAAGTAATAACAGCTGCACAGGTCGATCCATCAGATTAAGCTACGCTTGTCGGGGTTGGTCCGTGGATGAATGATCATCTTTACATACCGAGACTCCTCCGTGCCTCGGAAAGAACGTTAAGACGTTGGTCCCGGTTGTCTTTGAAAGTCGTTAAAAGTCATTAGAAGCCCGTAAGTCCGACAGCCACTCGCACCAAGGTGTATCGTATTACCCAGTTACTGGGTTGTGGAGGTCAGTTAGGCAGTCGCTCCATGTAAAATACTGGTATTCAGCTGCATCCCGTTAGACTGGAAGCCGACCCCAACATAGTTGGGAAGAAACTAGGCAGATGATGAGGCCTTATTTTATCGACACTAACAGTGTTATTTAAGAAAAGTTCTTTACTTCATCCAGCATTAAAGTTACCTAGACTTCTAAGCCTAAAATTTCGGTACTTACATGCTATCAGTACCCATATAGTGAGGCCCTGGTGGTTGGTCCGTTGTAGTACGTGTGAAGGTGCCCTAATCTTCACGAAGTACACATTGGGTCATGATTACTGTGAGCAAACGAATTCTTCATTAACTACTATTGCACTGAGTTGTAATTATGTATTTAACACAAAACAACTTAAACGTCCGACCGTTTGCGTCCAAGTTATTTGACTACAAATAACTTGGACGTAAACGGTGAGACTTTAAGACATTGTGTATTAAAGCGTTTATAATTATTGTCTTTGTAAGACAAATGGATTCTTAAAGAATGGATTTTTTGAGATTTAAAAGATTTTAGATTTCTCTCGCTGATTAAGAATTAAAAGCTAATTAATGGAGCCAGACTGGTCTTTTAATTACTTAAATATTTCTTTCGAATAAAATATCCAATTACAAAAATGAATATAGATGTTTCCAACAATTTATTTACATAATAGTCTCGATAAATCTTGTTGCTTCAACGTCAGGGCTTATTGGCACTTTGTAAATGTCTATAGCAGACAATGGCACAGTTTCGTGTGTCACGCCTCTATGTAGTCTATGGGAAGAGGTTTGTGAAGAAGTCGGCCCGGTTCGATGCGCCTGCGCCTTTTCACGAGATCACATGTGGAAAGTAGATCTATACTAACAATGATTGGAGACAAAGCATTTTTAGTTTTTCTTTTTGAGAACAATGTTAGAGCAATTATTGAAACCCTTTCTGACCTTTTAGTAATAATGAATGGGTTTTTAAGCTGGTTTCGAGTTTTGCATATCGTACTGTGTGTATCATGATTGAATAAGAAAACTTTGTCAATTTTATAGTGATATATCAGTGAATTCAGATAGCGGAAATAAATGCCGCAAACTTTCGTTTTCTAGAAAGAAAATTGCAGACAGCAGTGAAAATTTAAATTTTCTGGATTCATTCTACGCGTTTAACTCTTTTCTTAAGAAAAAGAGCGATTTGTACCATCACCAGACCAACCGTTACAAAAAAAAAAATAAGGCACTTGGTCTTGACAAGCTCATAGAATCTCTATATTGTCTTTATTCTCTAGAAACAAAACATTAAGAGCCTGACCTTTGAGTTTTTGACGCTCCTAACTAACACTATGGTTTGTTCGAAAAGTATCTGAAGAAAGTGTAAGCAAACCCTATTCAGGTTAAATTCTTGCTGAAGCACTCACTAAAGTGAATTCACTTGGTGAGAAATATAATTTAAACCTTATTATTACAGTTGGTTGTGTTACTAATTAATAACACATCCATCAATTTTTGTTTGATTATCATTATTAAATTGTATTTGATAAATCATCATCATCAACCTCATATATCACATGAAAAACATCGATAAGGTGATCTGAAATCAGAATTTCGAGTTTAAGTATTCAAGTAATCAAATCAAAGCAGTCAATTAGCAAATAACACTACAAATTGGCCTTCAAAAGTTACTTTTTCTGTTCCATTTGTTTACATTTTCATGATATACTTTTGGTACAGACTATACGTACGTTATATCACAAATACCTACACAACTACATAACTCTAACAACGTATTCTCAAGTAAATCAAAGTGCGCAAGCGGTGCGAGTGTTATGCGCCACACTGTGACCTGATTATGACGCAAGCGCAACTGAGATATACCATCATCTCGCGATGTACCCACGGTGTCATGCCGGTTGCAATATCGATGTGATGTGTATTGCAGAGTAAATACTCCTTTTTAGTTGAGAGCAAAGATAATGTTTGTGGAAGTGACATGGTGAATGATGCGGTTGATTTTGGTTGTGATTGTAGTAAATGTTAGCTATATTGAACTATGTAGGGACTGCTATTTATTTATTATTTATTTATTTATGATTCATTCGAAGGTTTATCCGGTCCCAAAATCAAACGTCAGAGAACATAGAAATTGATTAATTAAGTACCTATCAAGAAAGAAAGAGAAATTGCATGTTCAGGCGGCGTACCTCCACCTCAAAGCATTTTTATTTTAATATTACTTCAGTGGGGGAAACGGATGGACCGATACGTCCTGTAGAGCTTCATCTCTTTCCCACACTAAAGTAATATTAAAATGATACTGCATTAGAGGTGATGATAAGCCCCCTGGTTCCTGATTGAAATTGAGTCCATTCGTGAGATGGTGACTTAAATGTGTGTTTCCTCATTCAAAAGATTTTCAATGACCTATTTTGCAAACCAATACCTTTCTTCGCGAAATACTATCCACAACTGGACGTATGCTTTTTTGATGAGCCAGGAAGGATAAACCTAAGATTATCAGACTGCGACAAACGGGTTTGACACCGCAAAGTCATTTGTTTCCCACCGATGCAATGGCATTGATTATGGTTTTATGAGAAAAACGATAAAAGTCTTTTAAATTAAGTTTTATTTGCAGACACTTCTATAATAATGTTCTTTTTTATCACATCTATTCAAAAAGAGCTAGTTTATTCTTCGTAAACAGGTACTAAGACAGCTTTTTAATCCCTAGGGACTAAAAGTGATTTGAATTTGGAATGTGGATATTGTTAGTAAAAGTTCCAATCACCATAGAGATCAATCACGAACATTGTATGAACAAGTAACAGGCTGGCAAGAAGAGAGAGAAAAAGTGTGAATTTGGTTAAAATTAAAATCCAAGATGACGGCTGCGGAAATTTTCAAATTTTTCGTCATTGGTGTCGTTTTAATAGTTTTCGAAAACCCTCGAAAAGGTCAAAATGTAGATCCAATATGGCAGCTCTGAATGTTTTTAAATTTCTCTTTATGGGTATCGTTTTCATAGTTTTCGAAGGTGCTAAAGTCTATAGTGAGGTCAAAATGTAAATTCAAGATGGCGGCTGAAATGCTGGCGAAATTTTTGTTTCTGTTTTAAATCATACGTGAGAAGGAACTTCGTTCCTGACGGGGCTCGGACCGCTTACTTTTTTTTTATCACAGAGGTTGATAAAAAGCTCGAGTGACGTACTTTGAATCCCTCGCTGCGCTCAGGATTCTACTCTAGAATCCTCTCGCCTTAAAAATTGTTGTTTGCTCCCTAGGCAACCAATCTACTATTAATTGTAACCTTTAAAATTTTGTAAGTGGGCTTAAAATTTTTGTTAATTCGTATTCACCTAATGAGGACTGGTCCCTAAAAACCTCCACGACGAATGATATGAAGTTGTTTATTCTTTAAATAGGATACACACCATATAGAAAAGAAAAAACTAGTTGAAGTGGACATTTACTATCTGACTACTCCTGGGAACAAATGACGAAACAAACTCAGTGGTCAAACTCTCTTTTAGCGCCACAGCAGACTAGCAACTTTTATCATCGGCAATCGGTTATTTAAGCGCTTTTTAGAAACTAATTTAAATGCATCGATACAGTCACAAAATCGCCGATCGCCGATGCTAAAAGTAGCTAGTCTGCTGTGGCCCTTAAAGTCCAAACATCAGGAATATTGTGTAACAAAACAACAGGATGTCTTTAACCGTCTTTGTTTGCTTGCTTCACTTTACTTTTCTAAGGTCATAGGTTGTTCATACGTTCTTTGTCGCACGGCCCCACCATTTATTTACACAATCTTAAATACCAAATTTTAGAAAACATACTTTTTTCCCATGGGCTAAAACATCGGGAGCCTCCTTTCTCCTAGCCCTAACGTTACAGTCACATAAAATATGTATGTATACGTCTTAAAGCATACTTGCTTTCACCTTAATAGCATTATTATGAGTCTCTTCGGTATTCACAATTCCAATGGAGCAGTAACTAAGCACAATACGCTAATGTACAAGCACATAACGGAAGAATTTGTATTTTTTTTTGTTTTGCCATACAAATACTGTAGCGTTTTCTTTTGTTATGTCTCTAAACAATGTAAATGCAAATGTTTGTAGTTTTTTTTGATAATCGTAGGTTCTATTTGTTGTAGGCTTTAAAAATATTTGGTTGTTATTGGTCTTAAGGTTTACAATTGGGAAATATCCAGTACCGGCCCAGAGTCTAGGGTAAAGCGATAGGCTCGCCCCCTATTATTTAGGACTTAGAAATATCTGGCAATATGTTGGAGGTTGTACCATCAAAGAGGTTCATATCTAACCAGTTTGAAAACAAAATCCCGTGAACACGATGACCACATCTGTTGCCAGCCCGGTGCTATAGTAGCCGACCGCTGCAAGCAAGAATAGTCCTTACGGTGGTTAGTTATGAACTCCTTTTATGGTACACAGTTACACGCCTAGGAGGAATACCTCGCTGCCTATCCCTTTGGGAAAACAGGCGTGACCATAGAGATATAAGAAAGTTATATTTCTATGGGCGGGACGTTTTCTGAACTCTCCACCCACACTAAAACTTTCCACGAATCTATGAAAGAAGAAAATGCGTTATTTTGTAGCTTTTACTCAACGAACAGCATTTCGCTTTTTAAAAGCTCACGTATTAACTTATGTTAACTTAACTCAAAGTAACCACGTCCATGTTATTTTAAAACAAGTGTAATATATAAAACACCGTTATTGAAGTGTCATCTATACGTAGGGTTGCCAATTTTTTTTTTTAATATCAGATATTTTATTTTAGAAGCCTGTAAAATATAGTAAATGGCGCAAAAAATAAAAATAATATAGTATTTATGTTACAAAAACATTTTTATTCTGTAAATGCATATTTTTTGCCTTTATTGACAGGTTTTTTGATGTCTCATAACTATTTTTACACTCTTAATTAAGGTTACAAAACACAATTAATTCAGCTTTTACGAGATTAGTACTGGCTCTATTGTATTGTATTTATTGAATGAAATAAAGATATTGTAGTTTCACCTATTATATTTTTTCTTTAGAAATATAGTATTTAGGCCTCTAATATAGCAGGATACTATATTATATATAAGGGTTGGCAACCCTATCTGTATGTACTCAGCACCGATCATTGAAGAAAGTGGCCTTATTACAGCCACACTGCGAATCGAGCCAAATATGTATTTGTGCCGTATTTACATAAGTAAATAATGAATGAATATGTTTTACTATGTAAATATAAGTGGCAATTGTAGATGGGTTTGTAACACTTTCTTGAATAAATCGAGAGAATAAGAATATTGTTTATTAGATCATTCAAGAAAATAATGTGTTTTCCAGTGCAAGTACTAGGTAGCAACTTAGTTTTCGTTGATGGTCGGTGGGTAGTTGCGTCTAACTTATCTGGTAAGGAATTGACTCTCCCCTTGATTTTCAAAGTATGAGGTTGTGGCGGCATCTACATCGCCACATACGAACTACGCATCAAAGACCTGACGTCACACAAAATCCTGACGTCACAAAAATCCTGACGTCACACAAATCCTGACGTCACACAAATCCTGACGTCACACAAATCCTGACGTCACACAAATCCTGCATCGCGCAATTAGAGTTTACCGCGTGAACGACATATATAAGACTATCCGACATCAATCATCGGGCAGTTGCTCGCCCGACACGACACCCGTCTGCTCGGACGATCCTCCCTTTTCTGTAGAGGATGAGTGAACTTTACACCCTGTTTCTCATACCTCTAAAAGGTAAAAATCGTAAAACATATTAGGTGGTTGATCCATTTCCTTATACTTAATACCTACTCCATTCTCCAAGTATGTCATGATCAGCCAATACCACCATGTCACAGATTAGACAGATGGTGCACAACACTAAATCATTTAAATAAAAAGTGACTCTTACTACTACACATTAAAGTGCAATTCAGGTCGCACAGCGCTAATCACCTACAGTTATATTCACCTAGAAGTTGCCTCTCTTTCTGTCGCGTGAGTCGTAGATCTGCTGACTACGTTACACTCACTGAATTGGCCCAACAAGACGGGCTCGCCGCGTACTTTTAATCTAATCGACTTACTGGCACGTCGATCCAATAGACATTCGACGGATAGGACTGTCGTTGCAATAGCTTTTCGGCGAAACGGACGCTCGATCTAATTGCTATTTGAAATTGTGGTACATCCATGCTATGGAAATTCGGTAATTCGGACGTTCGATCTGATAACTTCAGGAAATTAGCCATCGGGCATATGAAATTCGAAATCACGCAGTAAACTCAAATACTGTGCCCATGTGCCCATGTGCTAACCTGTAGGTATGCTAAAAGATTCCCATGTTGAACAGTCAAGTCATTTTAAGCTGATATATCTAGATACAAGCTCGGTTCAAGACGAGCAACAAAATACTTTGACTTCAGCATAATGATGCTACTAAGTTTATTCTTTCGACCTTCACACCCAGGATCACATTAATATTGATACCTTGATTCCGATCGATGTCCTAATTATTTTTTGTGTCCTGACCTCGGGCGAAAGGGAAAACTAATTGTAATACAATATTATTTAACTCCACGGCACCCGAACAATGGTGTTATTTTTGTGTGTGGGTGTCAGTGAATCATTATGACGTCATAATAAGGTAAATAAGTCTTATATAAAGATTGCAGCTGACAACTGAATTGATTAACATTTTAATCTATTGGCATTTATCTATGCAATATTAAATGCAATAAATTTTAGTTTGTTTTTGACCTTGAAGACTTTACAGCCAGAACAAAATATTTATATACAAAAATAATGTATTCTATGAAGCCTTGACGATTACGAGATGCCTAAAATTAATTTTTGGAGTATTCCTCGAAGCGCACCAACTTTGAAACGCACCACATGAAGCGCACCAAAAGTATTCCTCGAAACGCACCATTCAGGTGCGCTAACAAGTTCAAATTAAGAATATTATAATTTTATTCCTCGAAACGCACCAACGACGAAACAGAGAAGAGCATGAAGGATTCGTTTAAATGATATCGATAGACGTTTTAAAATTCAACTGTCCTCAAATGAACTGTGCTTTAGCGAATTTCAACGATTTGACCTAGTTCCAGTTCATTTCTGCTTTCCTGGTAGTTTTAATAAATAAACAATTAGTACGTTTCGAGGAATACCTCTTTATTTTCTATTGTCACGATACCACCAAACCAAAGAAAGGAAGAATCGTAATACTGACGCCTGTTTTTATGCTCCTATAATTTATCAAGAAGAGAATATTTCCAATTATGTCGGATTTGCAAAAGCCAAAAGAGATTCATAAGGCTTTTTGTAGCATTAAACTGTGCCATTGCAGATTCAACTAAAACACGTACCATATTTTCGACCAAGGTTTGATCACATCAAAAATGTTCATGTATCTACATCTGTACGATTACCTACTTCGAATGCGTACAAGACCATAAATAAATATACAGTGTAAACTCTATATAGCGACACTGAAGGGACTGTGCATTTTATGGTGTTATAGAGAGTTGTCGTAAAATGGAGAGAAGAAACATCAGAATTAGAAAAAGAAAAAGTTTATTTCCGACTATTGTTAGTAGTTATGTGCATAAAAAAGAATGTTATATGAACGCTATTGCGTATAGTCTGTTATTTTTGTCTGACGTTTTTTGCTGCACCAGTAATTTTGTTGAAAGTACAGTTACAGTTACAGTTTGAAAGTTTGTGAGCAACTAAGAATATGATAAGGTATAGATAATCCATGACTCCTACTTATGAGTCATGGTCAACAACAGTCTACACGTACAAGCAATCCCAAATTGTAAACAAAAGAACGAATTTCTTAGAAAGTTCGGTATGCATGATGCCGACAGTCGAGTTTATTGCGGGTTAGGATAATAAAGCGACAATAGATCGTACACAGCTGCGCAGTTTTTACTAATTTTAGCAACTTAAAAGGTACTTTTTATTACTCAATTGTTGTCGTTATTGAGAGTGGGTGTAATGCTATGTAGAGTGAAACATTGTATGAAAGACAAGCTAAACCAACCAAAGCCAATTGATTTCGACGCTTAAGGGAGTTTGTCGTTAAATAGAGTGACGTTACATGGAGTTTACACTGTATTTCTCACCTAATTCCAACCGCAAATGCGACCACAACTCGCGTTTGCGCTGACTTCGGCCATCATTCAATACAGGTGGAGACTCTGTCTCAAATAACTGTACAATACAATACACCAATACAGACTAACTAAAGATCAGATTACGTTAAAACAATGGAGCTTTGAAGACCTCGACTAAAACAATTACCTACAGATTCTTTGTAATTACCGCAATTCTTTCTAAGGAAACGGTTTCCATTGGAAGTCCGAATCTCATGACTTTTAATCTGTAGGTTTTCGTTTTGATTCAATCATGTTCCATTATTAAATAGCTGTGGTTGTAATTTATTGATTACTCTTAACTAAAGCAGAACAGTCCAAAGGAAAAATATTTTGATAAACTTTTGACTAGCACGATTTGAATTTTTCAGGAACGGTTAATTTCTTCCCTAATTAGCAGAAGTAAAGGCATATTAAGGTCATGGACACATAAAAAATTGCGTTTGTAGTTTTTAGTAACCTGCAGAATGTAAATTTAAAGTCAAAACTTTACACTGAAAACTTAATTCACGACACGAATGTAAGCCGAAATTAAATCTTCGTTAATACCTTGAACGGACAAAGTAAATCTTGTAAGATGAAAAACACCTTAGCAGACGTGACTTACACAATTACAAAACTAAAATGGAAGTGGGCAGGTACTGTCATCAGCACGCTTAGCATGACCACTAGGGTTTGTCGACGGAAGAATAGACAAAATGACAGATAAACAATCACAATCTGTCATTTTGTCTATTCTTCCATCGACAAAACTCGTAAAAACCCCGTTTCTATGATTGTCATGCTACGCGTGTAGAGGTAAGATGGACCAGTGAAGTAACAGAATGGTATATCCCAGAGAAGGAAAGAGGACAAGAGGAAGACCATTTCAAAGATGGGAAGACGATTTGAGAACTACTGCGGGAGGGACATGGAGGACAAAAACTCACGACTGTGAGCTATGGAACAGCCTGGGGGAGGCCTATGCTAAAGAGCATAGCCGTCTGGAGAATTCTGTTTTTTTTGTTTAGGAAATTATCAAACATCTTCTCCTGCTCTGGGCGCAGCGGGAAGGCGTGCCACGGTATCCCTTTCGGACTTTTCCGCGAACTCTTTTCGATACCAATTTTAATATATTGTCAACTAGTTTTTAAGATTGCTAATAAAGGCTATTTGAAACTGAAATACCTTGAACACCATTCTCCTAAGTTCTCCTTTACACTGTTCAGGTGCTAACACAATTAGAAAGAAAACCGCCAATACCTTCTACTGTCACTAGATGCTTAGAAAACTCGTCTTGTAAAATTCATACGTTCTCGTGATTGTCGTGGCCGCGCCAATGCGGTCGTGACCCTAATGTCATTGCTGTATTATTTTGATCTATGCACAGCTGTTAATCTACTTGAGAGGTGCTGACTCACCTAATGATACTACCGTTTAATATTGTTTCTCTTCGGAGAATTATGTATAAACAAAAAACTAATTATTAAAAAAAATCGTCTGCTATTTATGGGTTGATTGCGTGCCTTCTTAGAGACTCGCCCACAAATATTGTAACATATACTCGTATTAATGAGAATGACATAATCACTCCCTACATAATCAATGAAATATGCCTTTATGCAGCTCTGGTTACAAGATCAAGAGGTGCAAAGCGTATCATGCGCCGGTTCCTGAAATCCTGTTACCTAAGGATTTTACAGACTGTTACCGTTGTTATACGCATTCGGTCATCCAATCCAAAAAAATAAAAATTATGAAATCGAATAGCAGATTTACAGATCAGGAACTTAATAAGGCTTTCAGACACTGGGTGGGTTTTGAGCTAGCCACATCAATTTCAAAAGTTTTTTTTAAAATCAATCGTTAAATCATCCAGCATTTCCCACAGTTTTGTTGCCTGTGTTATGTGTACTATTTTAAAAATAACTCAAACCTATTTCTCCTCAGATGGCTCTACGGTGACCTACGATGAGCGCCCGCGCAGTGGCGCTATGGTTCGCGCTGGTGGTCGCGGTGAGCGCGCGCGCCGCCGCCTACACCGTCGACTGCAACCACGAGTATACTGACTGTGATACTGAACTGAGTGAGTTATCCTCTTCTTTTGAATTGCATGCCTTTTTAAAGGGTTGGGAGAGCTGTTTAAATAAATAAAATCATTTTAATTCGGACAACTAAAAGATCCATAAATAGTTAGTAGCAGGTTTGCACTCAAAAAACTATCGAAATGGTAACTAGGGTCTTCTCACAAATTGCCTTATTATGGCCGAGGAATTATCTGCCGCCACAGCCTTCAGGATGCTACTGTGACTACCTCTTATTCTGCTCAGGAGTGAAGCCGTTTTATTGATGGCATGAAATCCATCGGTATGGTATACCGCGAACATTTCTGAGACACTGCAATAACACCTGGTTTTTGCAATCGCAACACCATCCTAAAGACATTGTTATATTGGACGCGTAGAACATCTAGCGACCTTTTCGAGTAGTTGACCCAAAGATTACCGGTGTAAAAGCTCTGACAGTAAGCTTTATAAAGCGTAATCTTATATAAATTTGTTAGGGGGCAAGTGATAGCTTTTGATGTAATGAAACATGTAGGACTGGCAGCTCTCCTTCCTCATGTGGTTAAGTTTATCTTTGGTGGTTCTTCACAAAAATGGAGGAAAATATACGTCTGTCAGAGGGTCTACTTCGTTGTCCATGTGGAAAAACCTTAAGTATCAACTTATATACGTTGTTGAGAAATACCAATCCATATTTCGAGTTTTAACGATGACCTTATGTTAGATGGGTATGTACCTGTTACTTTCTTCGGCTGTAGGTACTACCCAATCTGCTTCTATTTACCTCGATTTCTGACATCCATGCTGCATATTTTAGCCATTTGCTGCAAGTTTTCTTTATAAGCAACCTTTCCAAAATTTGTAGATTGATTCACAGACCCATATCCCAGTATATTTTTCTAAGTTTATTCACCACCCTATGTTTAGTTACGTCGTGTACGATTTTTTTTAATTTGCAAAATACAAAAAAAATAACATCATCACGTTTATCGGCGCTACTTCATAACACATTATACGCGCTATAAAACTAAAAGTGACTCACAAAGAAGGCGTAGCATATCGTGACCTAAAGTCTAACCTATGACGTCAGAACCGGTCCTCATAATGCACAAACAAGCTTTGGAGCGGCTACCAAAACAAAAGAGACCACACATGCTTGTTGCATAGTTGATGTATGATATCTATCATCTATTAAGTTTCTTAATAGTTTAATAAGGGATTTCATGCGGGGTTTTGGATTTCTGTGATACTTATTTTGGTTTAGCTTCTGACCCGCTGGTAGAATAATATTTATGGAAAAAATACATTGTGTATTTTTTTTTAAATAAAAATTTTTAAATTGTAAAAATACACTATTACTTACATTTAACATGTTACGGGACTCAATGTTTTTTTTTTACCTGTGAAATTGTCAAATAACTTCTCTCGCTCTGAACGGAGCGGGAGGGCGTGTCAGACTCTTACTGACTAAAACCTACGCGTGTTCCTTCAGTTGCCTGTGTGTTGCCACGGGTCACGGTAACCCTTTCGGAATTTCCCGCGACCCCGGCAGGCATCGGCCCTAGCGGACACCGTCAGTTGTGCTGACATCTCTTTGAGGCGCGCGTGGTACACAACGCGCCGTCAACCCGGGCCTGGTCTTTATCAGACGGCGAGCTACCCATTGCTCACCGCTTACGGTGGCTGGGAATCGGCCTGGGTTGCCCGACGCCCAGGGCGTCTCATGCCGCAATTAGGGGCGTTGGGCCGCGAAATTTGCCTCTCCCTCACGCGTTCTGCCTCCTCTTTCGCGAGCATTGCTATTTCGCAGAAGGAGACACTTAGCATTCAAATACATAGGATAACAATAACACTTGAATAGTCTTGCCGACCTAATTTCTGTACGTGGTACGGCAATCCGATATGACCGTATAAAGACCGAATATTGTGTGTCTTAATGCAGCTCATGGTCTACCCATGGGCCAAATTTCATCCAAATCTGTTCAGCCGTTTTAGCGTGAAAGCGTAACAAACAAATTCACTTTCGCATTTATAATATAAGTTGGATAGTTAGCATTAGTTATGATAGTTAAGATTTCGGAGAGTGCTCTTGACTAAATATTAACAGCTGCACGGGTCAATTATCAAGCTTAAGCAACGCTTGCCGAGGTCGGTCCGTGGATGGTTGGCCATCCATTACATACCGACACCCCTCCGTTTCTCGGAAAGGACGTTATCGTGCCCAGCTGTCATTTTGTACATCTTAGACAGTCGTTACGGGTAGTCAGAAGCCTGAAAGTCTGACAACCAGTCTTACCGAGGGGTATCGTGTTACCCAGTAACTGGGTTGTGGACGTCAGATAGGAAGTCGCTCCATGTAAAATACTGGTATTCAGCTGCATTCGGTTAGACTGGAAGCCGACCCTAATATCGTTGGGAAAAGGCTAGACAGATGATGCTAATTTATTTGGTAAAATTCCATCCATTGATGTACCAACGAAGAAGTTCATATCTAACCACCGTAAGGACTATTCTTGCTTGCAGCGCTCGGCGGCTATAGAACCGAGCCGGTAATAGATGTGGTCATCGTGTTCACGGGATTTTGTTTTGAAACTGGTTAGATATGAACTTCTTTGACGGCACATCAATTTATAAGTCATTGAACTTATGAAATATTTCAAATACATCTATGTGATAACAAACCCTGTTTAATTAATCACTGAAGAACTATGTATTATATTTATCAGAGTATTGAATCTATAACAGTATTTGAATACTTCGGCTAACTTTTATTGATATAATTAGACAACCAGCCACGAATGTGTATCTGAAGTTTAATAGATCAGAAATCTAATTGGGTTAACATTTTCGGTAATCGATTACGACTAATATGTTTCATTTTGACAGTTCAACAACATTCATTGCGTTATTTACGTTGTTGAGCAGATCTCTTTTTCGAACTTATGAAGCAATGGATTAGCAATCACTTTCAAAATTATTCAGATTGTGATTGATCAATTATTAAGCAACTAGGGTGCTGATCAGTTTTTTACTGCTGAGCAAAAAGTCCTGGGTTTGATTCCCAGAGCAGGCAAAGTGTTATTGGGTTTTTCCATTAGGAATTTCTCAGTAGCAACCCGGAGTCTGGATTTGTGCCCGGTTGATGGCAATAGGCTCGCCCCCTATTACATGGAACTTAAACATACTCGCAACTGGCGAAATGTGGGCAGTGGCGTAGCTAGGTAACCAAAGGCCCTGGGGCAAAAAAATAAACTAGGGCCCCAACTAAACTATTTAAAATCGTTTGTTCCGTATTAGTCGTGTTCCGAATTCGACGTACTCCAGATTTGTCGTAATCCAGACAGTAGATTTTGTCGTAGTCGAGCTTGGCCCATAGTATACCTCAAATAGTTTTTTATAATTTTTAATTTGCTAAATAATCTTTCAGCTTCTGCAGAAGTGACAGGAATTGTATGGAACAGTAACATTGCTGTAAATACTTCTCACACTACTGGTCACATTCCAACACTCCATATTTGCTCATTATTTCTTTACAGAATTGGTGAATAGTCCATGTTTTTGCCTTAGTTAATTCAGGTAAAACCAGGTGGTAAATATTAAGAAATTGAAGGGAAAAGTTAGGGTCTATTATATCAGAATATTTACGTTGGAATTGGTCACACTTTTGTAATAAAGTTGTTTCATCTGCATCCAGTAAAAATGTTGGTGTTAGAAAATTGAATACTTGACTGACTGCACTCATGCCAGTAAAACGTGCATATAACTGAGTTATTATTTTGTCTAGTACATTATTGAAAATAGTAATTTTAAATATTTCTTCCCTTTTTTGAAATCGGTAATCTGAAGATAATTCATCAAAATGTTTTATTTTATTTTCCTTTGCCTTTTTTATTTGAAATGGGGACCAATGCCATATTTTTTTGCAGTTTCACTGGCTTTGCGATTAAATTATTCGAAGTCATTTCTTGTTTGCATTTGTTTCTTGTAAAGCACTACTTGCTTCGTCCAAATCAATGTTGCATTTTTTCAAAGTTTTAGATGCATAAATGATATCATTCAATATGCAGTGCATGAATTCACAAAGGAACACGAACTCGGAATTTTGCATTTTTGTTTTAATATTTTCTGCTTGAGTACGCGCATGTTTACTGGAACTTTTGAGAATGATTTCTGATAATGCTTTGATTATATCGAAATAACGAAGTTTTACTGCAGATATCGTATTGATCCTGCTGGACCATCTAGTCGGATTTAGTTTTTTTAGAGTGGTGGCCGATTTGCCAGTGAATTTTGACAGCAGATACCAGCGTTTGATGCTAATTTAAAAAAGTAAGTTAGTTAGTAAAATTCCCCCTGTATTTTTTCAAATAAGTTGCCATTAATAAAGTCGAGTTCCTGGAATTTGGTTTATTTATATTCCGAATGTGGGAGAAATGTTCACTAGTTCAATTTATAGTTTGTAAGTCGGAGTCCGAGGGGCCCCCTGAGCTTGGGGGCCCCGGGGCACTGCCCCGTCTAGCCCTCCGGTAGCTACGCCACTGAAAGTGGGTGTACTACTACACTTCTGCGTAGCCCTTCGCGAATGACAGGCGTGAAAATGTGTTGATCAGTTAGTATTACTTGCAAGTTGCATCACATTTTAATCACTAAACCGATACATAAGTTACGGTAAAATATTTGCTTAAAAATTGGTATTAAATTAAGCTTACAACCGTAATTTAAAAGCCTTTTTTATGCAAGTTTCAAAGTTATCACTTGTTTACATTGTCGCCATAAAGATAGAGTGTCATTGATTCATTTAAATAATATTGTAACATAAATCATGTTTATACTCTTTTAATGTCTTAATTTGTGAAGGTAACGTTTTAATGTTCTTTTCGTGTTTATTTTGAATTTAGTGCAAGGATTTCAGGAAGAATAAAAATTAATTAAATTATACAAGCAAAAGTCTTAAAAACATAGTCATAAAAAATATTAAAAAAAACATGTATGACCTGCTTTTGTGGACTGTGATTGGATATATTATTTTACTAGCTTCTGCCCGCGACTTCGTTATACTTAAGGCGACTATAACCAACTTTTAATGATTGAATACTGAAGATCACGTCTAAACGAGTACTGTTAATGATTTGGAAAAAATATATGTTAAATTAGAGCATTTTTTAATAATTAAATTATTGATCCTTTAGTATACGTGTGTTATTAAAAATCCTTTTGTTTTATGTATAATTAATTAATAATGAGTCTAATTTGGGACAACGCTCCTGGAAGGGCGAGTCCTATTACTGGCTGGACAGACAACGCGTTGCGTGCGCTCAGTACAGAACACGCAAGCTAACCACTTAAGGTCACTGGCATATATCTGCCACATTTCCCGCCCGCGCTATGACTTCGTTGTTGCTTAGCGTTCTTTCCGATATTTTTGTTGTTGCTCGGCTCCTAACGTTGTTGGTCGTAGCGTGATATATAACCTTCCTCAAGGGGCAAATTTTTGTTTGCATTTGATGAAATGCAATTTTTTTTTTCTGACTGTTACTTCCAGAGATTAGTGCGTTCTAACAAACAAAGTCTTCAGCTTAATTATATTGTAAAATATTAGTAAATAAATAAATATAAAAAAAGAATAATTAGAAAAATGTATGACTTAATATTTCGCTATGCTCTTACTCAGCCTCGAAATTATATATGTTTACAAAAAAATATCCAAATAACTGGACACTGTTAATATCATTTTAGAAACCATCCATCATCCAATCTATAAAAAAATACAAATTCCCATGTCATGTACTTAGCGGTTAATAAATTAGTATTAATGGTAGCGAATATATTATATTCGCGACAGCACTGTCTGCAGTCGCTGGTGTCAAATATCAGATACCGAGATGGCGCGAGAGTTCATCGTCTTTTATAGGTACTAATATTTTTTTTTGCACATGTACCGTGTTTAAACGTGACAAAAATGTAAACACATAGTTGTATCTCAGATTCCCAGGTGTGCCGACATCTCCGGTAGATATACATGTAGAATAATTATAGATTGTTGTGAAGGTACGTGTGTTTCTATGAAAGAGACTATATTAAAAGTCCCTAGGTCATTTTATGTCGTTAAATATGTAACTTGATGGCTTTGGGCTGGCTAATTTTTTTTTTTTTTTTTTTTTTTTTTTTTTTGTATTATAAATGTGAATGTGAGTTTGTTCGTTACGCTTTCACGG
This sequence comes from Agrochola lota, assembly GCA_947364205.1. NCBI lineage: Eukaryota > Metazoa > Arthropoda > Insecta > Lepidoptera > Noctuidae > Agrochola > Agrochola lota. The sequence continues at coordinate 7,090,810 of OX376235.1, read as the reverse complement.
CTAAACGGTGGAACCGATTTTGATGAAATTTGAACCTTGGGGAAGGACATAGGCTACTTTTTATCGATATAACACGTGGATGAAGCCGCGAACATAAGTTAGTAGGTATAGGATAAACGAAGGACATACGAGCTTTTACTAATTTGAACAACGCAGCAATCTTCATACATTTATGTTAGCATAATTCGATAAAATGTAGGTTATTTTTTATATTTAAGAGTTGGTCTTAGACTAAAAGTTGTTCATTTTTATGAGTAAGTATTTCACTACCTCAGAGACTAAATCAACAATTATTTCAAGTAGGCCATTAAAAGGCACTTTAAAATGTGAAAATTTACAAGCAAATAGAATTGGTTCTTGCTGGCCCCCCTTCCAAAGGGTAGTGTCGTGTGGAGAAGAATGGGCAAGAAACTCCATTAACCTTAATACCCGGGAGGTAGATGATGGCATGATGAGGAATTAAATAAACTCCTTAGTGCCAATTACATCAATGAAACTGGACGCGATCAGCACTTCAAAATCGAAAATTTCATTGGTGAAATTCTCCTTTAGTGTCCACTTAATTCTTCTTCTTTTCGTGTCGATGGTACTCTTCTTCGTTGTTGTTTTTGTATAATTTTTTATATTATATGGGCCCAGTAGGTGGTCACGTCGATTGCGGCATCAGTGGCATTCTTTAGGTCATCCAAGGTTCAGGTGAACGGGCACTTCAGACACTCCAGCAAGTGGGGCATGGTCTGATCAGAAGCACCGCACTCGCACTGGGTGTTGGGTGGGGTTAGTGATCCCCCACTTCGACAAATTTTGCCTGCAGCGGCCTACTTTGGTACTTACGCAATCGATTGAGGGCGGATGACGCCCGGGAGGCAAATGCTCCAGCGGGTTAAACGAAGTCGGGAGGTGGTGGATGCTTCTCTCTCTCTTCTCTCTCTGACGCCCTTATTAAGAGGACGGAGAGAGAAGAGAAGAAGTCGTGTCCTGTGCAGTATTATCTTATCGAACACTTTGATTGATGATTTAAAGGTCAATAATATTGAGTCCGTTATTTTGAATTGAATACAGTTTATTAGCATGAAGTTTCGATCTAATAAATTAAGTGGTTCGAATAATTTCATTACTTTGACCGTGGAAACATCTCAATCAAATGATTAATGAAACGGTTTGATTTATGAAGTTTTAGTGGTGATTTGCTGTTTGTGTGCTGCCCCAAAAATGATCGCCCATCCATCTTAACTGATGAGTGTATTGTTAAAATCTTGAAGAGGATGAGCAGTAGATTTTTCCTTTCTAACACCTGAGTCTATCTATTTGATCTATGGCCTTGCAGATTCACAGATGTTTCGATTTGTGGACCATTTTCTATTTTGTTAAGTACTTTGTACCTACTTGTTGACAGGCTTTCACTGTCCTCTCTCATATTATTTTAATTATTGTGAATGTGAGGACTACGTAGATATTGTTTTATTATCTTTTCTTTTTCAGTTAGTTTTAATGATGGTCTGGCAGTTTGAGTAGTTTATGCGGCGTTCGTCGAGTTGAGCTCCTTAAGTTCTGCGTTGAGCTCTACGATTACTGACTAATGCTTGCACTGACTGGGCAGGTCCACTAAACATTGTGTAGTTATTTTCTCAAAAGACCATTTCAGGTACTAATCTACATGGTCCTCTTATGACCTGACCAAGATTATGTCTGAACTTTAAAAGAGACTGTGACCTCCGAGTTACTTTTGGCCTTTCTTCTCAGAGTAGTCAGATAGGAAACGCCGAACTCATCTAGCAATTTTTTTATATTTTTATAATATGACGTGTAAAAGTGATTCCAATATCCTATTTACAGAATAAACAATTTCATTTCATTTCTCTCATACCTATTAACAGTGTAATTTGAAAACATTGTAAAAGCTAATTATTTTTGAAAGAGTAACCGTAGAGTTCATGAAACGACCAATTGGAACCATGCAACAGTGTTGGGCAAAAGTGTGTTATGAAAAACTTAACAACTAACAATTAAATGGCCAGATTTAGTTGCAACTAACAACAAAATAATGAATTGTGCTTGTAAAACTTTGCAATAACAATTAATTAATTGGTAATTGTTTGATGCACGTTTATAATTACAGTTAACAATTAATAAATGTCAAGGTTAGAAGATATGTGTACTACAATGTCTCCAATCACTTGCCATAAAAGATCGTCCAGACTGCCGCAACTTTTCGCGTGACGCGACACCGGTAATTGTTCTACCGTGAAGTTTTCTTAGAAATTGTTTTATTGGAGTCGCGTCGCGCCTGTTCGCGAAGCCTTTATGGGTAACTGAAAAACAAAATGTATACCAAAGAATTATACGTAAAACATATTCATAAGTATGTAAGTAACTAGTAATATTGAGATTAGTGAGCGACTGATGCGGGGGGATGTGGTATGAGGGGCCTGCAGTATGCACGCTACGGACTCGTGAGTTACAAGTTTTTACATTCATCAAATAGTATTTAATTGTTATAATAAACAATTGATGATTAAGTTAATTGTAAATAACAATTAAAATTTTAATTACAATTAAATTCATTTTAAACCCATGAAACAGAAATTAATTAAAAAAAAAATGCATTTAATTTGATTGGAATTAAAATTGTAATTGTTTGCTTCTACAATTAAACAAATTATTGAATTATGCTCAACACTGCCGTGCACCGAGATTCAAACGTTTCATATGTTAAGTGCCCATGTAGGTTTATGCGAAATAAAATATTTATATTTAGGCACGGTGCAGTTACGTAGGTATTATTGCAATTTTTCATTTCCCATGGGTATGAAAAACCAGATTAACCTGATATTTCAAGTCACCCATACTCCGAAAGTCTGAGCAAAAAAGATAACAGGCTTGAAACCACATTGGTTATGGCGAAGCGAGTTCGTTCGAGATTAGCACAATTCTAAGTTTTGCAAGCAAATCATGTTTTGCAATGCAGTAGCTATTTGATTGCTTTTGATATTGTCATCTTCTTGAATTCTTTATGATAACCACTTAGTGACTCTTCACGGAACATAAATTTTGTTTGAATTCTGAAACAGAATCTATGAAAAAAAAAAAATACGTCATCATATTATAGCCTATACGAGTATATAGGCATAGACTTCTCTTTGTTAAAAATACCTACCGCCTTTTTATTATATTCAGGTGGTAGGTATATATGTGCATATATAATAATATGTTTATGTATACACGATACTTATCAGTTGTATAACCATCATTAGGAGTAGCAACAAAACCTTAAAAAACACAAACAGACAAGCAAATAAAGCACTTCATACGTACCTATATTTATTAGCACAAAAAATATCTAAAGAATCTCGCAAAAAGTTAGTCAGACCACTTAAGAATGTTCAGATTAGCTGGCGTATTTCTTTTTGAATAATATTTGTTATAAATTTTAACAGCCTTGGCTGTAACATTTTTGGTTGATGGTTGTTAAAGTTTAATCATGTTATTAGAACATGCTTCAGAGGCTGTGAACGAAACGTATGGATGTGCTATTGCAATTTCAGAAACGTTTCAGTTGTGTTTCATTGTTTATTACTTATGCTCCGTTGGTTCAGGTAGTTGACTAAAGATAAACAAAAAAAAAACACTTGCCGAGAGAGCTGTCAAAGGCGTCTAGTTAACCGAATAAACGTGATACAGACCTACCTCTTCAGTTGTCGTGCTACGTCGCAGTTGTACTCTTCAATTTAGCGACGTTATAATTCTTTGAGGTTTAGAGAATCTAAGAAAAAAATAACCAAGAAAATCTAAAATAAATTAAATTAGATTATAACGTATTTTTAAACAAGAAACTGTCGTCTATAAAAAACTTTTTACGATTTGTTTACCTTTAGTTAATTACCTAAACCATTGGAGTATAGTTCAGTTCACTTTTAAGTCAGTGTCATATTAATTTATTACTTTTTATTGGGCTGGTTCGAGGTGTCTCAGGATACGTGGAAGAATTTTGGAGAGACCTTTACGCATTAGTTTTCATTAGTCATTAGCAGTTTCCGAATTAACTTGACAACGTGTTGCGGATCTTTCTTGTCAATAAACACTGAAATATTACAAAATTTTCTTAGCATAATAGCATAATTAGCCTATCATCTTCCCACTGCTAGGACACAGGCCTCCTCACTTCGAGAGGCTTTAATCTACCACGCGGGCCCAGTGCGAGTTGGTAGATGTCACATGTCTTTGAATTTTTGGTTCTAGTACATGCCGGTTTCCTCATGAATGTTTTCCTTCACCGTTTTGAGAGCAGTGTTGATGAAATTATTTACACAAAATAAAGCGCCTGCCTAGGTTCGAACATACGACATGCAACTAGGAAGTCGGGGCCGTTACCACTATGCCACCAGCTCTCAACATATAACATTTTGTTAATTAACACAAAAATCTTTGTTTCATGTAATATTTGCGTAAGAACAGCTTCACGGTTAATACAGTTTTAAATGCTCAAAAATAACCTATCCGAGGTCCCACAGCCTTTGCGGATACAAAACAAATAAGAACGACCGGTTTTAGTCCGTTACGCGATGTATCAACACAATAAACTGATAAATTATACATCTGACTCATACATAACAAGATATGTCTGTTTTACACGTGTGTCTGAAGACTTCTAAGGATCTTATTTTATTTTGCACATTATGAATGGGTTTTACTTTGAGGAAAGTCAAGGAGGTAGGTTTGCTAGTTTTTACAATCGCCTACTTGATAATCAGGTATTAATATAGGTCAGGGGTTGGCAAGTAATTTTAAATTTTAAGTGGGGTTCTGATAATGTTGAATTTTTTTATCGAGGTCCAGAAAAAGAAACGCATTTTACTACTTTCTACTTGATATTTTTTTATTTTGTGTTTTATACCATTTTTAAATATACATAAAAATAGTATATATATATAATAGTTATATTAAAATATTATTTAATATATATTATATTATATATATTTAATATTATTTTTTTTATTGAAAAGTAGGTAAGTTATTTAGCAATATTTGACGGTCCAAATAGGCATGATGCCTGGGTAAAAAAAAAAATCTAATTAGTCCGTCAGTTAGATAATAAAAAAATATTAGACACGTATTTTTTACTTTTTCATATTAATAAAAAATTACTTAGATAAAACGCATTTTAAGTTGGAGAGTGGGGGTGGCTACGTCACTTGTACGTATAAAATCTACATACTCGTGACGTCATGGCACATTTTACCTCAATGTATCGCCGTAATCTTTAGATTACGTAAAAAAAGAAAAAATACGTGACCAATATTTTTTTATAATCTTAAAAACGGACTAAAAAAAGTTTTTTTGTGTTCATCCCTATTCCGACCGTTCGCGGTCCGGATATGGACCGCGGTCCGTCTGTTCCCGACCGTTGATATAGGTACTCTACGCTTTTCATTAATTAATTCGTATTCATCGTAATAAAAATTGGCTGTGAAAACTTCCTTCGATCCAAATTGATACTGTATTTTAAAATATTTAATCAAACTTCATACAATCACTTCTATCTACTTAAACTCCTAAATAGAAACCATTAAACAGACCTTAGTGGCCGAATTCTAAATATTTCAACCATTTGTGACTCAGGTGGCCATTAGTTAGGCGTCGACTTCGAGGCATGTCCTCCCAATTGGTAACGCTCATCTAAAAGTATGGCGGCTTTGGATAGTCGTGACTCCGAACGCCTTTTTCGAAGACCGACACTTAGGGATGTGGTGCCGTAACAAAAGTATCGATACGTGTACTAGAATCGGTATTGAAAGTATCGGTTATAAAATACTTCCTTTATACATATTGTGTATCTAGTTTACTGTTCTCTAAACTCTTTATCGCGGTTGCGCTTGCATTTTGTTGACTAGTGAAACAAAAATATTCTTCCTAGAACTACCTACTGATGTCACAAGGACATAATTTATAGGCATACACGATCTGATAGCTACATACTCAAGTATAGCATGCTTAATGTACTACTTTATTTACATCAGCATTTTCAGTCAAGAAAAACGTAAAATTTAGAGTAAATCCTTCAAAGATTTATTATTACCGCGATTAACAGCCGGTTGCAGAAACGATATTTAACATTTAAAGTTGTCATTAAATACTAATCTTCCATTTACTTGATTTAACTAGTTGCAGAAAGCAACATTAGACTAGAATGGTTCTTTGAAAAAAATAATGAAATCATTAGCGTTAATGATCCACTACGTAATAGGGCGTTAATGTTTGGCTTTGTGCAACTGGGTGGTAACTTACCAGGTAACTGAAGTATCGACATTACTCAGGTAGGTATCGAAACTTTCACATCCCTACCGAACCGACGCATTCTCAGCCTCTTGCTCTTTTTCTAATCTGGTTCGTTTTGTGGGATGATTGTAGATACAGATTCGATGTCAACGGACTTCATATCAGGTGCCAGGGACGATCAAGAGCTTGTTTTTTAGTGCCAATTCGGTAGTAGAGTGATCAATTGTCTTTTTGTGGGAACTTATCTTTCTTCTGATAGTTTTTGTTGGAGGTTTTTGAATTTCATTTGGTTTCTTTTTTATAACAGCAAGTTATTAACTCGCAGTGGTCAAGATTTGCCCACCATGCGACTTCTTTTCAGAGAAAAGAGGCCTGAGTCACAGCAGACGGAAGATTATAGGCTGGTTATGTCATTTGCACCCTGAAGAAACTTTTTTGTTTCGTTTCTGGCTGGTATCAACAGCTCTAAAGAAAATCAATCTGCCTAGCCTTTTCTCAACTACGTTGGGGTCGGCTCGCAGTCTAACCGGATGTAGCTGAATGCTAGTATTTTAGTATTTTACATGGAACGACTGCCTATCTAACCTCCACAACCCAGTTACTGGGTAATACAATACCTCTTGGTAAGACTGGTTGTCAGTCTTTCGGGCATCTGACGACCAATAACGACTATTATTATTATTATTATTGGTTATTTTAATTTTAATATTAAATAAATAACCCTCAAATTTGCGATGCCTGTAAAAGGCCGCTAAGTCGTAAGTACCTACATTATAGAATAACACCAAAATGTACACTTAGTCTGCAACTAAATCTTTGACTTTGACTGTAAAAGATCCAAGAATGACAACCGGGTACAACGACTTAACGAGCTTTCTGAAGCACTGTGGGTTTCGGTATGTTACGATGGTCACCCATCCACGGACTGACCGCGGCAAGCGTAGCTTAACCTGATCGATCACACCGTGCGGCTGTTATTACTTAGCCACGAGCCTCTCCTTCCCTTTTTCTAAGGAAATTGTGAAACAATATACTTGGGTTGTCAGACCATAACTACCTCCTTCAGCATGTTTGAAGTGTTGACAAACTAATATAAACTACATAATTAGTCAACTTGTAAAACCCTTGGTGCGTGTATTTAACATGACAATCACTTTAACTAAAACAAAGTCTATGTTTCTAACTAAACATTTCCTTTCATTAAGTTCATTTTTAAAAGCTCCATTTTGAGGTTTCCCAGTAATTGATCTCAAAAAGATGAGTCAAAAAGTCACTTATTTTTTTACTTGCCTTTTGAATTTTGAATAATCGGAATCTTTTGTGAAAAAATACGAATAAAAGACTGTGAAGTAGTGTTGTGAGATAAATAAAAGAAACAAAGTTGCGCGGGCGCTGGTTCTCGGCATCCCACGAGATGAAACAAAAGAACGTTATTATAAAATGTAACAATCATGTTTTTGTTATTCTCTTGTTTTGTCAAGTGGATATTATTCGTTTTGGTTATGTTATTATTTGAGATGAAAGTCATACTCAATAAAAAATTTTTTGTTAGTGCTTGATAAAATACTTGTCAGAGTTCTATAGCAAGTACTATTTGTGAATTCTTTCTGGTAATAATAAATTTAGCTAGACTATTAATGTTTTCCTAAAACCGACAAACTTGTTCTCTTGTTGACATTAATTATTAAGTTGGCCTCTACCAAAAATATTAAAAATAACAAACTTCAGTTGTTATTTTAGCTGAGGTCAATAAATCGAGCATTCAAAGCAATTATTTATTTATTTCGCGCTACACGTATCATTTATAATTTTATTGAAGTTTACCGGATTTCCGGTAGTAAACAACATTTTAATCATCAGTATTTTCGCCCAACAAGGTTTACAAGGATCATTCATCGAGAAAATCATTTTTATTAAATTAATGTAAAGCTAAATTATAGATTTAGAAATAAATATAAATTGAATTTATTGATCTATAGTAAAATTTTCTTAAAAGGGTAATATCCTGGAAGTCCTTGCATTCCTGAAAGTAATGTCAGACGATTAATAATACCTACTTAATGAAGGTTCCAATCTCGTCCAAGTGGAAAATTAATGTATTTAGAAGAATAAACAAAGTACATCCCTAAGTAAATATATTTATGCCAATATGCACTTTATGTCTAACTAGACCATTGTCTTCAACCCACAGTTCTCCAAGTCTGATTAACGCTCAGAATATTGCGTAGGTGCTGTCTATTGTAGGCATAGAATTCTGCCACCCCATAACAAAACCCATAAAAGGGACGAAATAGGTTTTTACACCTACCGTAATGGCGTCATAAATAGAAGACGCTAATTGTTCCCAGTTTGTGTTTTAATAAAATAAAATTGAATGGAATACGATACGATAATATGGCGAATAATGGAAACGTTTGTGGTCAGTTGTTTATGACAGTGATTAAATGATTAAATTTCGATTAAAGACATTAAAATCCCACTCTTTCCTTTTTATATTTAGAGAGGTTCTTCTTCCCTCTATAAATGCTTAACAAATCTCTTTGGCTATAAAAAAACAGCTAACAAATTGCTATCGAGACTTTTGTGGAAATTACGAAGAAATAGAATTAAAACCTATAAAAAATATGAAAGAAAACAATCGGACTATTTTGAAGAAGAATTTGCTGCAAAATTTTCTCTGTAAAGTACATGTTAGTACTGGCAAGAATACATTACACAAATTCAAACATTTCAATAGTATACTAGGTTTTTTTTTATATCCCATAACTTTAGGGTATTAATGAGACTATGTCAAAGAATCAACTGGCATATAAATAAATTTTCAATGTTTTTTTTTTCTTTTTTCACGTAAGGGTGTTTTACATAAATAATCGTGACGTTGTCGAATTATTTCGAAAGAAAAATGAAAACAAAAAAAAAATAATCATATGCCAGTTGATTCTTTGACATGGTTTCATGAATAACCTACAGTTATGGGATATCAAAACGGAACGCCTTGTATAATTTGATGTAGAAAACCATGACAAATAACAAGAGTTACCTACGGACAAGCTGACTGACAGACAAACACTGAAAACTCAGCAGCTACCAACACTTCCGGAGATACACTACCCAAGTTAACACAAGCAATTCTTTATAATAGAAATCTACAAAGCAATGAAGATTACAATCTATAGTCAATAACCAAGTCGGCAGTGCATCGGAAGACACGTAACGTTGACATAACACGCTTCTGTCATGCGAGACCGCATGCGCCCGCGCGGCATTGTTCTGCGCGGGAAAGTCTGCGTGAAACAAAAACTCGCGAATTTCAACCTTATCCTCCAAACAATAGAGGCGGTAGTAATTGAGTTGTCTTGTCATATTGTGTGATAATTTTTGCGTGATGCAATATTTGTGTCAGATTAACAAAAAGTCGTTTAGAGAGCCTTAGAAATGTCGCCGGGTTCGTTTGTTGGTTTGTGAAATTGTTGTTCTATCCGTGTTGGTTGGTGTGGTCCTTTTTGGTGACTGGTCTTTGGTAGTTAGTCGCATTACTAGTGAATGAGTAATATTAAAGATTTCGGAAAAGGATGCTGTAGACCTATCAACTCAATCAATCTGCCTATCTTTTTGCCAACATAATAATTATGTATTTGGGGTCAGCTTTCAGTCAAACCGGATGCAGCTGAATACCAGTATTTTACATAGAGCAACTGCCTATCTGGCCTCCACAACCTAGTAACCGGGTAAGAGTGGTAAGGCCTCCTTGATAAGACTGTTTACTGGATACTCTTTGGAAAGACTGGTCGTCGGACAGATTCTGACTACCCACAACGACTGTCAAAGATCTACGAATGACAGCTGGTACCAACGGCTTAAATTGCTTTCCGAGGTATGGAGGAATCTCGATATGTAATGGATGATCACCCATCCAGGCAAGCGTTGCTTAACCTTCAACTCACCCGTGCAGCTGTTATTAATTAGTGACGAGCCACGAAAATGAGTACCTACCCCAGGATTCAGGAAAACAAAACAAAAAAAAAAACAAATTGGTTGGCTCGACAAATTAGTTTTTTTGTTTCAAATTTTGCGAGATTAATGCACGGAAATAGATTTATATATATATAGATAGATAGATAGATTACAGTGTTGGTCCCTTAGTAAACATTGTTCATAATGATAAGTAAATTGACCGGCTCATACACACGATTGGCACGTGTCAACGGCGGAGGCAACTGCAGTCGTCGGCGTTGATACGCGTCGACGCCAGCCTTCAAGCAACGTGCCGCTGGTATATTTGAGCAGCGTTCTCGAAAAACGAGCGGCACGTTGTCGACGGCTGCAGTTGCCTCTGCCGTTGACACGTGTAGATCGTGAGTATGAACACTTAAATGTTTCCAGTTATTTCAATCACACCTTGCATCAATCCGTCGCTCAAATTAATTCACACGGTGTAAAGGACATCGACGCGTAAGCTGATACCATGAATTCAGCACATGATTCTAGACCCCCAAGCATAGAAATTCTTGGCATCATCTGTTTCATACACCGTCAACAGCAGTTCCTTTTAGATAACCGACGAAAAAATTTCAACACTCGTGGGTCTAAAGTCAGGTAGGTACTGAATTCTTGGTAACAGTTTCCGCATCTGTTTCCCTTACATCTTGTATAAGAAATTAGCAAACAGCTTTACGATTAATTTATACTCCATTTATTAAAACATGAAAAATAACGGTTATCATATCGTTATTTCGATATAAACGTATTTCTTCGTTATTTCAAAGCAATGTAATCAATTAACCATTTACATTTAAAAAAATAACTCTAAAGTGCAGTCATTTCAACAATGTTACACAATAATTGTCGTCATTTCAACAATGTTACACAATAATTGTCGTCATTTTGCCGTAATTTTTATAAGTAAATAAACGTTACAAACAAAACATAACGTTATCTTCAATCTTCGTTAACAATATGTCTCTACTAATCATTAAGCCATAGTAAATGATTGAATATCTATTGTTTAATCGACCTTGTCCCAGTTATTTAACATCACACGACCATCATAATAATTAAAGTAACATAGGCAGGAGACGTAGTGAAAGTGTTCGACCGTGAAAGATGACACATTGGTGACGATTTCCAATTACTCATAGGTACACACACACATTGATTAAAAGAGAAAGAAAGAAAAGAAAAGAAAGAAAATACGTTTATTTAGCACAGACTAAAAGGCACACAACACAACATAATTATTGTACTACTAATAAAATACAGATTAAAAAAGAAAGAAAACAATTAAAAAGTGTAAAGTGTGTTCTAAGATATTAACAGGAAAGTGTGCCTTGCCGCTGCGCCAAAGAGGATGTCCGACTTTATGTTGTGAACTTGTGACGAACAGCTGTTATATCCGCGATTGAGATAAGTTTACGAAGCGTAGAGGATGTGAAACCATCATCATCATCATTTCAGTCCAAAGGCTACTGCTGGACATAGGCCTCCCCCAAGCACCGCCACTTCGACCAGTTCTATGCTTCTCGCATCCAGCGGATTCCTGCGGCCTTCACAAGGTCATGAAAACCATATTAAATGTAAAATAAAAAATGTTTTAGGATGAATATTAATTAAGTAGGAAATAAGGCGGTAAATTGTATGAAGCTACATTTAGTTTTTTTGGCAAAAATTTTTGAACATCGACTAGGGACGACGTTGCAGATACTATTTACTATTCTGTGGCCTCTTCTACTGAATAGAAAATAGTAGTATTTCGAAGCTTGATTAATTAATCTCACTCCCATTACTTAGGTCGTAATGATTTCTAGGACTCAGGATTCAAATCAAATCAAAATATTTTATTTCACATAAACCTTCATGGGCACTTATGAAATGTTAGCAGCTAGGTGCACGGTTCCAATTGGTCGTTTCCTATGGAGAAGGGCTGGAGAGAAACTCCTCGGTTACTCTTTTAAAAATGAATGGCTTTTACAATATTTTCAAATTACAGTGTTAATAAGTATGAGAGGACAGTATAGGTCTGTCAATAAGTACCAGGTACAAAATAGGAAATGGTCTACAAATCTACAATCTGTTAGGAATGTTCTTTTTTAATGTAAAATCCTCTAACTACCTGTTACATAACTTATTATTTAATTACTGCTTCCTAAAAAGACCAGTAATACTGGTATTGCAGAGACCGCACCTGAAACTCTAAATCCGGCTCTCTGAACGACCTTGCACTTAAAATTTGGTTAATAACAACAAATCCGTTACTACTTTACAAGCCAGATTTTCCAGTTTGGTTGAGTAGCTGTTTGTTCATTATTATCCAGTGAACTAACAAAATCTATCAGCTGCTTAGGCACTTCTTTATCGCAGGTAAAAAACCGTATTTTCTATTTAAGAATTGCATCGGGCCTATTGTACCTTCTTGAGCACCAGCCTCATCCTGCTGCCCTCTTAGCCGTCAACTCAGTATTCACCTCCTTTCTAGCCATATTGCCTTTTAAAATATCCATTAATTGTCTGTGGTCCTCCCCTAATCTTACAGCCAAAACCTCATAGAATTATATACTTTTTTAAGTAAGTAATGCATCTGATGCTTTCTTATCTTCTGCCTAGTCTCTTCTTTTCTCATGTTGGAGTCTACTTTCTGTTTTACCGAATATCTACAGCAGAATACCAGCAGGTATGTTGTATATGGAGTGACGACCAGCGTCTTCTACTTGACCTTAAATACCACCAACAATAGAATTTACAACTGTCCCAAATATAGATCGGCTTTAAGCATCAACTTTAGGCCCGAGGAGTTTTGATCGACCTTCACGATTCCGCAGAGCATTGAATGCATCTAGTTCACCTTTTATTTTAATAACGACAACAACATTGCTTCCATTCTCTTCCTTTTATTTGAGGACATAGCCAAATCTGTTTTGTAGACCTCCCTGAAACATTGTAAAATATTTAGGACTTTTATCAAATCTACGTTGATGATTTTGGTTGTGGCCAAGTTCCTAGTGAAATATTTTGTACCTACGAGAACTACTAACTACCATTTCTATCTAATTCCGCTGCTAAGCAACATTGGTGTTACCACAACTATACCTGGTTCAGGAGTATGCCGGCAAAATGACAAGTGTGAAAATTCACAAAATCATTAATTTTATTCATCCTTATCGATTTTGATATTTCATATTATTATAGGGAACATCTACATCTATAAGTCTCTATAAAGTTATCTAAATCGCTCCACGTACCTGTACGGAGACCAAGCAACATCCCAGTTACAACTTACTACAAGCTACTTGTTGTGCACAACAAGTTTAGTTAATTTGATTAAGATATGAATATCTTAATCAAAGTAACTAAACTTGTTGAACAAATCATGTTGTTTAATGATTTTGAACGGACGATGTTATAAAACATTTCTGGTCCATAATCGATGTGGTACAACAGGTGATCCCATTCAAGCGAGAGATGTCGGACTTCCTTGAGAGGCGATTCATTGAGCAGATACACAAAATATCCGCTTGGACGCGTGCGTTTAGGGCAAAGACACATAGCCGCGGTAAATATTTGTCGTGATATGTTTTGCAAGCTTTTTTGAATGAAACATGATGCCAAATAAACAAGACAAATTAAAGAAATGATAGTTAGGTAAGTAGGTAATCATTTCCTTACATATTAAAATCTGTGATTATAGATTTATTTTTGTTCTGTTATTTTTTATTTTGCGCCAAATGTTTATATTTTTTTTTTTATTATTAGTCGTGTTTTGTAAATTTAAGATTGATTTAAATAATTCATGTTTAGTCAATATTTTCAACTTTAGGTATAGATTGCTTATTTAAATAAGCCTTGCTATTAATATTTGCATGCCAAAATATGGCGAAATGTGTCATTGCACAAGAATACATAATTATATTTTAATAACACCTTTTTATTACCGCATTTAAAGCAAATAAATGACTTTGACTTTGAAAATAAAGATGTTTTTTTTTTTGACTAATTGTTTATCGGCAGTTGTCAAAAATTCGCAAACTCAAAAATATTGATTTAATAATAGAAAGTAAAGTATCGGTAGGTTTAATGTCGCACGATTAACAGTTCTTCTCAAATAAGCCGTCGCTCCACGTAAAATACTGGTATTCAGATGAAGTTAACTGAGTCAAATAAATTTATTTTCTTTCTTTCTTTTCTTAAAAAAAGTCTAAGCAGATTAATTTTGATTAAGATTTCTTTTACTTTACTCCCTGTTGATGGCACTGGTTTTTAGGTTTAATAAATACATACCTAATGAACACGGCCCAATACGCTTTTAAACTTACAGTCGTGACAGATGCTGCCCTTCATTCAGTAATCAACATGCAGTGACGAGCCAAGTCGTGAGCAAATTCATCACATCCGTCGAACCTTAAGGCGAATCGTGCAGCTCTTCGATCGGGAATATCTTAATAAATATCTGTTATTTCAAACTAACGGCCTTGACAAAGTACATGGTAAACTTAGCGTAGTATCAAACGGGACAAGCTGTTAAAATGTAGTCACTAGAATATTGAATTCACAACGGAATATATTACTGGTTAATACATATTCGATGATGCAGATTAGTCATTAGCAGTCGGAGCGCAGCGTTCGTGACATTGTCTCACATGCTCGCGTAATCTTGCCGCGTCAATATGTCGTCGCCCTTACGAGGCGGATGCTCCACGCGATTTACGCAACATGTATCGGTTATGGGCCACACTTGCGCGACTACTTAGTCACTGGAATTTCGTGAGGTGCATTTTCGGAGTAGCTCGGCCAGGCGTGGCCCACTTTCCTGGTACATAACTGTAACCGAAGTTTCATACAAGTTCAAGATGATAACGGTAGGACGTTGTTTTACTTTGTTGGGTATTTTTATTGGAAGATATTGTTATGATAAAGTTTGTTTTGGTGCAGAAAAACGTTACCTATTCAATAAGCATAAATAAGAACTGGATGCTGCGAGTTATGCTCGTTTGTAGGCGTCTGCAGACAGGCGGGACGCGACGACGCGGCTATTTTGGTGGAACAATTACTATAAAAACTTCATGGAAATTGTTCTAACGAAGTCGCGTCACGCTGTCGCCGCCTGTCTGCAGACGCCTACAAACGAACATAACTCGCAGCATCCAGTTCTTATTTATGCTTATTGAATAGGCATCAATGGTCAACCATTCTGTTAAAATTCTAACTAAAGTAATAACGTCAAAGATAATAAAGATATTTTTTATTAGGAGAGATAAGTTTCCAAATGTTTGTTTTTATACCAATTTGATTCCTCTCATCTAAAAATAAAATCTGTCAGCTGTGTCTGAAATTACCTACCAATATTTAAAGATGGCAAAAGTAACACATGCCTGGAAACCTTATTTAATATACTGGGTTATTGGTAATATGTGACCATTAAGAAATAAATATGGCAATCCATTAAGGAGATGTAGGAAAGGTCATTTGCAACCAAATGACCCCTTATGACCCTATGCAAATGTCAACAATTTTCGAGTAATTCGATATTTTAAATTTTAATTAATAAAAGTGAAAGAACAAAATTAAAGTGATTTTATATTTTAAAATGAAAAACTAAAAATAATAAATGTAAAATTATTCGAAAATGATTAATGGATTGCCGACATCTAAACTAATATTATAAAGGGAAAAGATTAGATTTTTTGTATGTTTGTTTATTTGTTTGTAGTGAATAAACTCAAAAACTACTGGACCGATTTTAAAAATTATTTCACCAGTAGAATGCACAACACACCACACTGTGAGTGTGTGTGTGTGTGTCAGTGTGTCACTGAGGTACATAGGCAACTTGGTTTGTGTCCAAATAAACATTATTCTTTCTTTCTTTTCTTTCTTTCAATAACCCTGTATATCGAAACCATAAGCATAATCAGCCTATAATGCTCCTGAGTGGGCTGTAAATGCTGTGATCCACCACGCGGGCCCAGTACGGATTGGTATGTAAAACATAATTAACTTTAATTTGGATGACGAAGATACTTCAATTACATAGTATACAAAGAAATCGCTTCCCATGAGAACTAATAATAAGAAAGAGCATACTACAAAGTGAAAATAATGTGAAACAAAAGATTTATTCGTTACTACACGGACTTCTTAATTAGTATTACTAATTAGTGTTAATAATTGATCTATGTGTCTACTGAATAGGTGAATTTTTTAAATTAAATTTGTAAATTACTTATAGTCTACTTTTGCATAGCGCGCTATGCAAAAGTAGACTATAAGTAATTAACTTTATATAGTAATTAGCTCGGGAATGCAACTTTGACTTTTTATTTTATTACATTTTTGGAAAAAAAAAACTCGCAACACACGCAGTTTTGTGGCGGCATCTATATTGCCACATGCGACCTACGCATCATACTGACGTCACGCAAAATCCTGCATCGCGTAAGCAGATTTTACCGCGCGATCAGCATATACATGAACTTCCCAATTGTCCACCAGTTTTTCGCATATAAGAGGATTTTACTCTAAGACGACGATAGTGATCTCTCGATGCAGTAAGTACTTAATTAAGATTCACACAGAACCCACTAATTAAAGAGGATGCACTAACGTAGCGCGAGAAAATCAATAAAAAAAAATTGCAGTTCAGTGTCAGGTTGTATGTTGATTTAAATATGATTTGCGGCCGTATCAAATATTTATTTATAGAATTATAATCATAAAAATCATCAATGCAACTCTCTTACGGTCGCTACGTTACGGTCGAATCTTATTTTAATTATCATACAAGATGACACTGACCTGTAAATTGCAAAAAACTTAAGAAAATTTGAATTTCGTGACCTACACTGACGCTTTCCCCTTAAGTACTTAACACAATTTTTATTAATGTAATTGTCTGACGGAACAGAATGCAATAAATTCACCACTTTTTGT
Source organism: Agrochola lota (assembly GCA_947364205.1). Classification (NCBI taxonomy): domain Eukaryota; kingdom Metazoa; phylum Arthropoda; class Insecta; order Lepidoptera; family Noctuidae; genus Agrochola; species Agrochola lota. The sequence goes on along the minus strand of OX376235.1, from coordinate 7,073,614 downwards.
AACCTGCGCTTTGTTCTTCTTCTTTTCATGTGTTTAGTGACTAACCTGTTGTCAGAGTTTTAAAGCTGCCCATGGGCCTCTGACTTGGCTTCACATGCCTTCGAGAAATATCTCTCAGCCATGCCTTATTTGCTCACGATGTTCTCCTTCACCGTTTTTGAAGCAAGTGATAATAAGTGCGCTTTGACAACATGGGTATTGCGTTAAAATAGTAAATAGGATTTTTTTTAGCTTGTATGTAGCGCAGGTCATTCCTGTAAGTACGGTACAGTAGCATCACAATTAAAAATTGACTGCACCTTCTTGCTAAAACAAAGGTTTTAACAGTTAAAATACAAAATAAAGTAGATGTACTAGAGTAGGGTAAGATATAAGTAAGTATTGACTCTATACCGTAATAAGCCTTGCCATGGTAATGTGGCTTAATAATAATAATTTAAAAATTAATATAAATAAAACTTTGATTATGCATTTTAGCCAACGATCCTCATTATTCTCTAGACTTGACATCGAATATAATAATAATAAAATACAGACAGCTAATACTACAAAATGTTTAGGCCTAACAATCGACAGAAACTTAAATTGGAAAGCGCATATTGAGGCTCTCGCCAAAAGAATAAGTAGTGGTGCATATGCGTTATATAAATTATCACGTACTCTAAATATAGAAGCGCTATTAACGGCCTACTATGGGTTAGTTGAATCCGTCATTAGATATGGTGTTATCTTCTGGGGTAACTCAACCGATAGAGATATCATCTTTAAAAGACAAAAGTGTTGCGTAAGATCTATGTTTAATCTCAAAACTACCGATACCTGTAAAAATTATTTCACTAAATATCATATATTAACATTACCTTCACTTTATATATTAGAAATAGCAATGTTTGTAAAAGTAAACCCACATTTGTTTCCTCGTATGGCAGACAAATTTCCAAGAAATAGACGTGATGATAGCAAAATATGTGGACATAGATCGAAAACTGCACTTATGCGCAAAAGCGTTTTTTGCATGGCACCAATTATCTACAACAAATTGCCCAAAAGTTGGAAAGAGCAAACTATACCTAAACTTAAACACACACTGAAATTGTTTTTGGCGCAAAAAGCATATTATAGTATTCCAGAATTTTTAAATGACAAGGTTTTTTAAATAATTAAATATAACTAACATAATAGTAATTATTAAGGTCATGTAGTAGTGGTGAACTACCTATATTATAATTTAATGCCTATTAAAAGTAAATCGTCATTGCGATAATTGTAATTAGTACCTAATAATAGACAATGAAAAATAATAATAAATAATTGGATAATGTACCTAAATGATTGAATATAATAAATTTATTGAACTGTTATTATTGTTTAATGTATAAGTGTAAAAATTATTAATCAACTCAATAGTAACCATTTGTACTGAATATTTGCACGCTATGAAAAATGGCAGACATGTCGTGAGCCACTCTTATTTTAAGATCTTGCATGTATGTATTGTTTTGTATCTGTATGTATACACATGTCCGAGCAAATAAAATTTCTTTCTTTCTTTCTTTCTTTCATGGCATAAATAAGCAACAGTATTATATCTTCATAGAAAACGGCCGAAACGACGCGCTTCGAAATCTCTGTGTATATCAGAGGGTCTAGTGCAAGTTTCCTTTAACCATCTCGATTTTACCCATCGACCGCGTTCGCTGCTCTGGTTGGCCCTTCACTGGCCTTCACCGGAAAAGGGCCAATCGGAACGACGAAAGCGGTCGATGCGTAAAATGGAGATAGAAAGAAAGATAGAAAGTTACGCACGGACACGGAAGGTTTATCTACCGAGCGGCCGTAGGTAATTATTTCACGGTGACTGCCGAGACATAATACTGTTACTTTATTACACTTGGCTTTGCAAAGCAACTTCTGAGAATACAAACCATAAAGCCACAACATACCTAGGTATGTGTCAACGAAATAGACTTATATGTCCTAGATTTTAAGCTTAGTTGTACTTATATTATAGCTATTTCTCTTTACTACTAAGGTCAGGCAGCTTTGGTAGTGACTACCTAGGTTGTGCCTCATTCGGTCTCATGTATTATGGATAATTGTCCTTGTATAGTCTAGTCTAGACAGTGTAGGAGCTTATAAATCCATCGTTGATTACGCTGACTGCACACGTAAGGAGCCTCGGGCATGTAGCAAAAAATCTTGTTTAAAGTTGAATTTACCTACCTACATTATAAAAAAAAGAGAACATAATATTCAACCAGGATTATTGTTAACAGTAAATGCAAGTAATTTGAAACTGTAGCTGGAATACCAGTCACTGTATAGTTACAATTTCCTTTTACCCCGTGCGTTTTTTGTCTCCAATTATCCTAGTTTATACCTAATTAAATAGCTGCAACCCGCGGTTTCACCCGCATAAGTCTCGATTCCGTGGGAATATCGGGATCAAAATTAATTATATTAAAAAGTTAACTATTGCCCGCGACTTCGTCTGCGATCCAGGATAAAAAGTACCCTATGTCCTATCTTAGGTCATAGTCTACCCATGTGCCAAATTTCATCCAAATCTGTTCAGCCGTTTTAGCGTGAATGCGTAACAAACAAAAAAGAAACGAACTCACTTCCGCATTTATGTGATGTTATCAAGTTTCCTCCTAGAGTCCTATCCTCAAAATTCGACCGGGCATAATCTCTATAAGTAGTTACTATAAAACAGCTTAGGACTCAAAATTCAAAAGTCATTTATTCAAACTAGGCTGAGAATCAGCACTTTTCGAACGTCAAAATTACATAAGACAGTCCCCCCAAAACGCCCACCCTTCACCACTTCCTAGTGCTTTAGCTGGGAAGAAGTGGCGCACCAAACCCCCCAGCTGCACAGCTGTCTGTTCAGTTAGAAGAACAACCAAAAAAAGATTCTATATACAGTGTAAACTCTATATAGCGACACTGAAGGGACTGTGCATTTTATGGCGTTATAGAGAGTTGTCGTTAAATGGAGAGAAGAAACATCAGAATTAGAAAATTTACTTTTTCGTCAATACACAGTGATTTTCTTTTATTAGCCATGTTTACAGTTTGAAAGTTTGTGAGCAACTAAGAATATGATAAGGTATAGATAATCCATGACTCCTACTTATGAGTCATGGTCAACAACAGTCTACACGTACAAGCAATCCCAAATTGTAAACAAAAGAACGAATTTCTTAGAAAGTTCGGTATGCATGATGCCGACAGTCGAGTTTATTGCGGGCTAGGATAATAAAGCGACAATAGATCGTACACAGCTGCGCAGTTTTTACTAATTTTAGCAACTTAAAAGGTACTTTTTATTACTCAATTGTTGTCGTTATTGAGAGTGGGTGTAATGCTATGTAGAGTGAAACATTGTATGAAAGACAAGCTAAACCAACCAAAGCCAATTGATTTCGACGCTTAAGGGAGTTTGTCGTTAAATAGAGTGACGTTACATGGAGTTTACACTGTATATTCAAAATAATTTACATTACGCAACACAAAACATAATTTGAATTATTAGCCATATGTTAGCTAGCACACGCCAATATACCAGACTAAATCATCGAGAACAGCTACGCTCAAATTACGAAACAAAAAATTACGTAAACAGAACTTAATATCTAAATAAAACCCCCCAGGCATAAAGGGCGTGTCCGCTTACATATGCGCAGTTGTAACTGGAAGTTATAAATGATAAACTAGGACCATCGAGGTAAAATAAATAAACAAACTGTTAATTACTAATAACAATAAATAATATGATCAATTGTCGAGGTCACTAGCTAACCACATATTGCAATACAAATCATAAAAATAAAACATTGTGATGAGTAGATTATGTCAACAATAAATTAAATTTAAATAACTTAAAGTCAAATAAAATAAACAATTATATAAACTCTTATAACTTGTCAGTAGGTAAGCTGGAGAAAGAACATAAACATTGTGTTGAGTTAATCACAGCGACCAACAATTTTTATCATTTAAGTAGTCGTTGATAGAATAGTATGCCTTTGAACAAAGCTTGGATTTTACTTTCGTTTTAAACGCATTAAAAGGCAAATCTACCAGAGAAGAGGGTAGCTTGTTATAAAAAGTTATACCAAGCCCAACAAATGTTATTTATATATTAAAGTTATGAACCTTATGAAGCCGGTGAAAGGGAGCTCGTAGTTTGTCCTTATTTCTAGTGTTAACATTGTGAAAATCACAGTTTTTTGTGTATAAGTGTATATTTTACCTAATATATAAGATATTGGCGAAGATGAATTGAGATGCCACCGTGAGGTTACCAATATCTTTGAAAAAATCTCTCAAAGAAACTCTGGCACCTAGCTGGTAAATAGCTCGAACAGCTCGTTTTTGAAGGACAAATATATTTTGAATATCAGCAGCTTTGCCCCACAGCAGAAGACCGTAGGACATAACGCTATGAAAATAACTAAAATAGACTAAACGAGCTGTATCCACGTCAGTGTATTGTCTTACTTTCCTGACGGCGTAGGCGGCCGAACTGAGCCTTCCCGCTAGCCTCGATATATGTGGGCCCCACTGAAGTTTGGCATCTACTGTTATGCCCAGAAAAACTGCCGAGTTTACGAATTCAAGCACCTCTTTATCTAAGACGATGTTGGGACCTAGATTTCTAACATTAGACTTGTTTAGCCATCCATTTATCTAGAATTGCAGAAATAATGTAGTCGTCTCTTCTGGAACTCTAAATATATTGACCAACAACGGAACTACGTTACAGTACCAAACAACAGAAATAACTGCTTTTATGTAAATACCATCCTCTGTCTTTACCGTTAGTTGATATTATCTCGCTACTTCTACCATTATGACAAAAGAGAATAATTACAAATAATACATAGTTCCATCACTAACGCCTTTTTTCCCAAGGAGAACGGTAGATACACTGCCTTCGGCTATCCTTCCATGAGGGATCTCTTTCCCGGGTAAAAACCAGTCTCACTATCTCTCCGCAAAAACTTACGTCGATCTGTTGCTTCGTTGCTGCGTATATGAAGGACAAACCAACAAATCAACAAACACACTATTGCATTTATAATCTATAATAGAACAGGATTATTGATTTAATCAGCAACTGATACAATTACGACATTTAAACCCAAATTAGCATACTGCCTTCGACTCCCAATGAACGTAAACAACGATCGGCAGACAACTTCGCGTCAGGCGCACGCGCTTAAAGTCTATTCAAAATCTTGTTTCCAATTTGATATTATTTCCACTTAAACGAATATCAACTTTTGACAGTGTAAATTAAGTTGATTTCAAAATAACTAGAACTATTATAGAAGTCATAAAATTATTTGAAGTTGCAGCACAAACTGAATTTTATGTGTGGGCTTTAAAGTTATGTTTTCCAAAAACACATATGTTCACATGTTTGGAAACTAAATCTCGAACGCAGTATAGCTACAACCGGTCCAATGCTCCGCCACGCCGCGTCCTTTAACTAACCTACATCCAGCTGAGGTCGACTTGAGGCCATCATTCACTTACATAAGGATATCCGCAAGGTATCGATTGGAGACTAGATTAATAGATTTTGTGATTATTGATTGCGGATTTATTCGCGGGCACAGTATTCTGCCTTGAAAGATTCTTGGTTATATTTGAGTATACGCTACCGAATGAGAGCTTAGCTTTATTGTTAAAGCATGTGACATATTGCTAACCTTTCTTTTGATTTATCACAAATCAGTATTTGAAAACTTGGATCTCCATCTTTCGCTTCATATCTTTCGTAAGATGAATCTTCTTGATATGATAATGCATCAGGTGGTTTTGTAAACATGGCAATTTTAAACAAAAACAAATTAAATTTTTGGGTACGATAGACATAGAGAAAATCGTTGGAATTATAGAAATAAAGTTCCAGGGAATCTCAAAATTAGACAGGCAATACGGTGCCCATACTGATGACCAAATGTCTTGTGGAAGAGAGGAGAGTGAAAGGAAGGCAATTAGTGTCACTGCAAAAATCGCAAAACTTTGCAGTTGCACGCCCCAACTTAAAATCATTAACATTTGCTACACTTAACTGCAATCTAACATAATGCACGAATAGAGCTACATAAATTATTGATACAAATACATAGATGTTGGGCCATACAGGGCAAACAGTATGCTAATGTAGCCCGCAGGTGTACGCGAAGTCATTACCTTCACATTACACGCCATTTATTTACTGTTTGACATTTTGTGGAGTAACGACACGTTTTTCAACAGACTAATCTCTTCGGTGCGCCTTATGAAATTTAAATCTAACGTAACTACGTTAGATTTAAATTTCATAATTGATTATTAACTAGAAACTTCCAAAATTTGCTAAAAGGGGTTGCGGATAACTTGTGATTTTTAAGAAGCTGTTTCGGACAGCCAGTCTGTAGAACATCATCATCTTTGCTACGATATAGAATTTATCGGATTTCAGTACAGACAAAATTGATGATTTTTTATACATAAAAACTGTCGAGACAACTAGAGGATGCAAGACTTTTCTAATGTACTGATTGGATTTGTGTTAAATGATATTTATTTCTTTAAGTTGGTTAAAAAAAACACTTTTAACTAGACGATTTCGGTGTTTCCCAAATGACTACTCTGAGAAGAAAGACCGAAACAAACTCAGAGCTCACAGTCTCTTAAAAAGTCCAGACATAATCTTGGTCAGGCCCTATGAGGACCATGCAGGTCTAAGATGGTTTAGATTTGAGTGGACCTATCCAGTCAGTGCACGCATTTGTCAGTTTGATGTTAACTTTAAAAAAAAAAAATGATAGTTAAGTCTTTCATTTTGTGATCAACGCTATGAGAAAACAACTCAACCGTAATTTCGAGATCCACCAAACTACTTACGGACAGAAATAAACACGTTGACCGACATCGCAAATTACACGTCTCATTTGTTTGAGAAAAGTTCAATCAAAGTGCTTAGTTGGTCAACTATGGAAAGATGAGATCCATCAATATCAAACGTGTGAAGTCAAGGTCAGATATGGTTTCCAATATTAGGATTCACATTTCGCCTTCGGTAATTTATGGGAACCGAACACAGTAATCATTTGGTTTAATACCAATCATGACCAACTTTCTCACCTTCAACAATCATTGTCTTAAGAGCCGCATCGTCCTAAATTCATCACACATTTTTCTTGGTAAAGCGAGCAACAAAAACTGCTCTTAAGTTTAGAGTTTTAAGATTAACAATAGCTTGACAGAATTTTGGAGCACCATAAATTGCTTTATCGTAATCGATGTTGGTTGACAGTTACATTGATTTCGATCGACAGGTCGGTTACGGGTGGTTCCGATTTCATCTGTAGCTCATTTAGTTATAGACTTTATCTCTACGCAGTAAGATTTATAATTGTAAAACTTGTGCAATGAGTCTAATGGTACGTGACCAGTATCGCCTACTGACCCTGCCCCAGTTTTTAGACCAGTTATCTTACGTTTTTGCTGAGACAAACGCTTCCTGCTTGAGATAAACCTCTGTCCATCATGAAATTACTTTTGATAACGTTATTATGAACATAGTCTTAGTAATCATTTTCCACACGGCTTCAATTAAACTCCATTATTTCAAATCTGCTTCTTGCTTCTTTGAGCAAAATAGATTTCTATAATTAAGTTCTTTAGGACTTCTTTTAATTTCAGAAACATACATATTTTTCAAAATCACACACTTATTAATTTCCCTCACACAAATTGTAACAATAGCCAAATTTATTTCCCAGGCAAAATAACAGGTGAAGAAGAAGATGTACGATCACAAACTTTACCACCTAGAGCGCTACCACCAGAAGCACCGCAACCTCGGACAACCATCCCAGCAACGACGATGTCAACTACAACCCCAGAACCATCTACAGAACGCAAACCAGAAGAAGAAACAACCCCATCAGAAGTAGCAGAATCTGTAATGCCAACCCAGGAAGCAATAAAACCCAGAGCAAGACTACTAAACTTAAATGTAGATGAATTACAAAACTTTGCTATCGCATTACATAATGATACTACTGCAAAGAGCCAAAAGAAACATTTGTCTGATTTAAGTGATGTTAATTTGGATGTGGATGATGATGATGAGCCGAGGATGATACCAGTCGAGCATAAGCCTAAGGATATGCCTGAGAAGTTTTATGCTAACCTGCAGGCTCCGTTCCATGCGTTAATGAATGTCGATAGGACAGGATCAGAGGAGATCGAGTGTAAAGAAAACGAAATTGTTTATAAGGTTAGTAAACATTATTAAGTATACCTACTACTTCTTGTTAAGCTTTAGTTACTTGAGAGATTTTTGTTTGTAAATGCCGTCAGTCCTGTTGAAGTAAGCAAATTGCAGCACTGTTTTACGTTGTATCTTGTATGTTGAACAAAATTTTATTCGCGGCTAATAGAATAAAATGTGTACTAAATAATAATCGTTTAAACATCTAGGTATTGATGTTTTATCGATTTCGAGACTTATATTATGCTTTCGAAATTATGCAAATCGTCATAATTTCACGAAATTGTCTTATTTCCATTGAATTTATTTTCGAGAGCAACATAAAAGTTAAGATAACGCTGCAATTTGCAAAAAACTTGGACATATTGAATTTCGCGGGCTTCCTTGACGGGTCTCCTTTGATGAATTAGAAGATAACGCTGGTGGTATTTAGCGCCAGACAAAAGTGTAGTATAGGCACAAGTGGATTTATAGCCCTATTAGTTATTTACGATACCTGCTCCTTAATATTTAATGCACGGATACTTACTTTGTTTTAAGTAAACGAATGTTTAGTTCATTGATGATATTTCCCTTATTCACCAGCTCGGTGAGCGTATGGACCGGGGATGTGAAGAGACGTGCGAATGTGGCACCGGCGGGGTTTTCGACTGCTCCCCCCGCTGCAAGCATCCTTACATCCGACGAGGCAGAAGACTGAACGATCCTCTTTGCTTCGAGTCACCTGTTGACGAGTGTTGTTCTATTATAGCCTGCGCTACGAATAATGCAGGTAAGAAAGAATCTCTTCATCTTCTTTATCGTGGCTAAAAGCATTTTTTTTTGTCAGTCAGTAAACAAATGCGGCAGTGATACCTGGGCTGATTGTTTAATATCTAGGGTATACACAGTCAATCGTACATCAATGGTAACACATGCACTACGAAAATCGCCCTTACTTCTATGACATTAAAGATTTGTTGTTCATGATTTTTACTTATCGTGGTATAGTAATCTTATTCTAGATGCATCGTCTTCACATATACTTATATAATTAATGTATACAAAATATTGTAAAAAAAAATTGAAAGAGTATCGGTGTAGTTTCTTGCCCATTCTTCTCCATACGAAAACTACCTTTTGGACTATTTTTTGTAAAATTGACGTTTAAAAGTACTTTTTATGTGCCTAATTAAAATATATTGTTTGACTTCTGACTTTTTGACTTTTGTTAATGTCAAATTGTTTCCAGATGTGCGATTAACCATGCGCTGGATGTTCATGTATTATTATAATTTTGAAAGTTTACAATATTGCAACTCGTGTGGACGCAATTTATATACAATATATTAAAAGAAAACTATCCGATCCGAAAGGGGCACATAGGTACTACAATTATAATACCAAAAAGTAATAAGAAATCTAATTATTATTGAAAACAAAAAAAAAATGCTATTTAAAATTCACTCTTTTTGTACGAAAATTACCCCAATTCCATTTAAAAGTAGCAAATTTTCAACAGGGGTCACTTTTATACACCCGCTAACCGAAGGCCGCTCGCGCCCCATGTAATAACCCTATAAAATTCCCCATTGAAACCACATAAATAGACTCTCAGTACTTAACAATACCTTCACGGATCGGACAGTTTTTTTTTACATGTTATAGAGATTATATCCGGGCAAGTACCAATGTGACTTTTTCAATTCATATGTACTTTCTGAGTTTATCTTGGACATTACTGACATCGGTGAAGGAAAAACAACGTGAGGAAACCGGGACTTTATAGTTAAATATAAGTCTGAAATGGCCAACCCGTCTTGAGCAAGCGTGGTGATCAATACTCGTGCCTTCTCTGTATGAGAAGAGGCATTTGCCCTGCAGTGGGACAGTAACAGGCTGGTATTATATAGAGATTATATTCCCCCCTTAAAACCTGCGGTAGATGCTTAAAGAATCTAGCAGGAATGATTTTAAAAGAATCCGAAGAAACTATCGAAGAATTCGAACAACTTCATATCTAAGCAATTTGAAAGCAAAATCCCGTGGACGCGATGACTACATCTGTTACCGCCCCGGTTCTATGGCGGCCGAGCGCTGCAAGCAGAAATAGTCCTTACGGTGTATAGATATGAACTTCTTCGATGGTACTTAATTTTCTTGTTGTTTGCAGACCCGAAGATATCGAAGGTAGAAACGTGTCGATATGGGAATGAGTCACACCCAGTTGGCTCCAAGTGGCACATCGGCTGTGAACAGACCTGCTCTTGTGAACCTAAGTCCATTGTGACTTGTAAACCCAGGTTAGTTCGATAAGTATAAGAAAAGATATAATAATTCCGTATTTTAAAATGATAACACACCAGATACAATTAATCTTGTTTAAAAAATTAGGCCACAATCAAACTTAATTTAATATAAAAAAGAGGCTGTATGCGTATGACCATACGATAGAAGTGAAAACTTACGATTGGAGCCGAGTATACGCGATTCAGCGTCACCGACCCGAGCGTGACTGTTCAGTTTCGTTCACAGTTCAGAAAGAGGGCAAAGTGCGCTTAACGAAGTTTTCACATTAAATGGGTTTTTTTAAATTCCTGATTTGTAAGTAATATAATAAACTTTATACTTCGACACAACGGTAAGACGGTAACGAGTAATTAATTATCATAGTACCCAGTTACTGGGTTGTGGAGGTCAGATAGGAAGTCGCTCCATATAAAATACTGGTATTCAGCTGCATCTGGTTAAACTGGAAGCCGACCACCAGTTCACCAATTTAGAGGTACGAGGAACGGGGTGTAAAGTTCACTAATCCTCTATAGAAAAGGGAGGATCCTTCGACCAGACGGGTGTCGTGTCTGGCGGGCAACTGCCCAAAGATTGATTTCAGGGATAGTTGTCATAAATGGTGTGCGCGCGGTAAACTCTAATTGCGCGATGCAGGATTTGAGTGACGTCAGGATTTTTTGTGACGTCAGGTGTTTGATGCGTAGTTCGCATGTGGCGATGTAGATGCCGCCACATTTTGAAAAGGCTAGGCAGGCAGATGTAGGCGGTAACGAATAATTAGCTATCACAATGTTATGATCCCACATTCACCAATGAGGCTGATCCACTTCTTTCGACAGATGTAATCCCCTACCGACATCGGACAAATGCATCAACGTGCAAGACCCCAACGATGCCTGCTGCGAGGTTCAAGTGTGTGACGTCAGCCATGATGTACATGAAGAACCTGAGAACTCTACCACCTCCACTACAACAACTACTACTACTACTGAGGTATGTATTACTTTTAAGTAAGATTTAAATAGTTCTTATCTTTTTTTTTTTTAAAGAAAAAAAAAAGAATTTATTTTTGACTTGCTGCGCCCCGCGGTTTTACCCTCTCAATACCGCGAGAATATCGGGATAAAAAGTATCCTATGTCCTAACCCAGGTCATGGTCTACCCATGCGTAAAATTTCATCCAAATCCGTTCAGCCGTTTTAGCGTAAAAGCGTAACAAGCAAACTCACTTTCGCGTTTATAATATTAATAATATATAGTAAGGATTCTGCTCAAATATCGTCATTGTCATTAGCTCTTAAACCATATTATTTGATGTCGAAACCTTTAGATTCCGCCGTCTGCCGTATTATTTTAACTTATAATCATCCACAATTTTGTAATATTTTTGACGGCCAAGTTCAATGTAAATAAAGTGCAATTTTTACTATTTTTAACCGACTTCCAAAAAGGAGGAGGTTATATGTTCGACGCGTATGTATGTTTTTTTTTTATATCCGTCGATTTCTCCGTCAATTGTGGACCGATTTTGAAAAAAAAAATTGTATGAAAGGGTATGCTCCCGAATTGGTCCCATATAAATTTTATTAACTTTGCTGGGATAGTTTTTGAGTAAGCTTCAATAATACGTATTTTTCTCACTTAGTATATGTGGATGATATGATGATAACTTCCTGTGACTGTTATTTTCATAGCAGGTAGTGGTATTCGAATTTGAGTGGGGTAGGTACCACAAATAAAAAGTGAAAAATAAAAACATTTTCCAAAAAAAAAACAACCGACTTCCGAAAAAAAGGCTTATTCCACAAACCCCCCCTGAAAATCCCCCTTAGGGGGAAAAATGGAATCTATAAAAAAAGTGTGGAATCCCCCCCTGATAATCCCCCCTAGGGGGAAAACTGGAATCGAAAAAAATACTTATTCCACAGATCCCCCCTGAGGGGGAAAACTGGACTCTAAAAAAAAAGTCTTGAATTCCCCCTGATAATCCCCCTTACGGGGGAAAACTGGAATCTGAAAAAAACCAACGTCCAGAAATCCCCTCTGAGGTTCATAAAATTTAGGACTGCTTCTGCTACCGGCGCTGGGTGCCGATTTGTTCGCCAGTGCTGGTTGCTAAAATATTTACCGGCGGGCGCCGGCAGATATTTTACTTAGATAACCTAGAATGCAGGAGCGTGCCAACGTGCCAACAAACTGTCTAAAAATGTTCACGTGGAGAATAGAACGAAAGGAAGTATCGAAACAAATGAATTTATTCACGAGACACAAATGGAATTAATTCGCGGGAGCATAACAATTGGACATTTCCTAGAAAAGTTAAAATAATTTGTATTTTATTATTTTAAGAGAAAGATAATCCTCGTTGATTTAGATGATTTATATTTTCTACGTACTTTGAATTTTTAATATTTTTTATTGTTATTGTACTTGTACACGTTTGTGATTGTTTTACTCTCGGTGCATTACCTTCCCTTATGATTTATTTTTACTTTTAATTGTTAGTATTTTTGATTGTTATTATCATTACCTACATAGTTTTTAATATTGTTGTACTTTTGTGATTTTTACTTTGAATTGTTAGTATTTTTGGTTTAATGTTACTTATATCGTTTTTTTTTTATTTTTGTTCGTATAATAATGTTTTTTTTAAGTATTCGTAAACTGTCTGATTACTAGTCAACCGTGTTCTCGTTTACGAGCGATTGTTTTATATAATTTTTTCTCTTTATCTTTGTACTACATTTTTACTTTCTGAAAATTTCCATTAAAAAAAGACTGATTAATGATTATATAGTCATGTTTTTGTTAATTACATTGTCACTATTTTTTTAAATTACTTTAAGAGCGTAGAAATCAAAACATAATTCTGTGAAAAAAAGACTGAAGTCAAAGTCAAAGTCAAACAATTTATTTCAATTACAACGGCAACGGAAGGAACACGGGTGGGTTTTAACAGTAAAAGTCTGACACACCCTCCCGCTCCGCCCAGAGCGGGAGAAGTCATTTGATGATTTCCCACCCTCAAAAAAAAAAAAAAAGGGTAAGTGTCTAGAGACCAGATCTAAATCATATACCAATACTACATAATTTATTATTAATAATACCAGCCTATTACTGTCCCACTGGAGGGCAAAGGCCTCTTCTCATACACAGAAGGCACGAGCATCGATCACCACGCTTGCTCAAGACGGGTTGGTGATTTCAGACTTATATTAACTATAAGTCCAGGTTTCCTCCCGACTTTTTCCTTGTCCAAGATAAACTCAGAAAGCACATATGAATTGAAAAAGTCACACTTGCCCGGATTTGAACCCACAACCTCGTGCATGAGAGGCGAGGCCTTAACCACTGGGTCATCACGACATCACTCAATGTATTATAATTTTTTTTTATTTTTTTTATTACACTTAGTTTCCTCAACAGATGATAAAAGGCTTCGAAGACTACGATGACCAAGATGACCATATTCAAACGAGACCTCTAGTACTGACAGAACCCATAGGATCCGTGAAAGTACTCCAGAACAACTCAGTTCAAGTCAACTTAATGCAGTTGAACCAAAGCGAAGATCCTATCCACCTTCTCCTAAGCAACGATGGAGGAAAGTCCTTTAGCGATGTGGAGTTGAAGTATTCCAATCTGATATTAAACTTGGAAGGTGGAAGAGACTATATCCTGAAGACGAAGGAAACGGGAACAAAGTTTAACTTTACTATAACGACTTCGGACAGTGGAGTCGGATTCAATGAGGTTCCGAATGAGGATATACACAATGGGTCGAAGGTCGGATGCTACCATGATGGACACTTCTATGCTATTGGTACGTATTTTTTGGAATATTTTAAATTAGCTTCTGACAAAAAAATATAAGTAAATCGGGTAAACTTTACGTTTTACGTTTTATACTCCAAACGTTTGGGGTTGAAACATTAGGGCCGTGGGGTCCGAGTGCCCACTTAGTTTTTTAAGGCAGCGCCAAGCGGTTGGTCGAATCTTCATGTGACCAGAGGTTTGGCCTATTCTTTGGCCAAAGAATCAGCATTACCATACCAACGTGGTAATGCTGCCAGCGTTTTGGGCACTTTTCCTGTTGATAGCGATGCGGACGAATTTTTGAATGCCCTATGATTATCCCCCCCTCCCCCTTTTTATATACTTGTACATATTATTATTATTATATTAAGTCACCTGTGTGTAAATAAATATTCAAGTAAATCGGGTTTATATGTGTGATTTTTGTAGAATTCTTCTGGCCTAAAATGCTGTGACCAATTTCTGGAACTAATTGTTTTTTTTACTCAATTTAGCTGGATAAACTTTGAGCGATTTTAATACCGGTTGCTTATTCAATCAAGACGTAATAGATGTACTTGAACATGTAAACGATAGTAGCGCTGAGCATCCTGGTTCAGCCATGCATAATTTATCACAAATCAGTAATAGACAAATGCTGCTGTGAATTTTAACTATGATAGACCTTTTCATAGGCGATTTGTGCTGTTTGGGTGTCTGGAATTCTGGAGGATTTCATAAGCAATAATACAATCTGAACTATTTATTGAGTAACTCTAGCCTGGAGGATTTTTGTGGGTGTATTCCTTGAAATTCGTTGATAGATAAAAAAAATTGGTGCAGCATAGCTACGCTCCCCTGCCCCCCCACCCTTGGGTACCCCCAAGTGCAGCTCTTCTCTTCAGTATAAAATGTAGAACTTCCCAGGCCAATGAATTATCGGCGATTATTTGTTATTGTTAGTTAATTTTTGTATGAGTTTATAAAGTGTATATTTTTTTTTTTTGAATATATGTCACAGTTACTAGTAACAAAAAAATCTATGATGTCCACTTAAATCAATATAACCTAACATTTTACTCCATTCAGGTGCGGAGTTCCACATCGGCTGCACTGAGCTCTGTGAGTGCACAGGTCCGGATGAGCACGAATGTGCGGCGCTCGTGTGTCCGTCACACGTGGGGCTGGAGCTGGTGTCCAAGGGCTGTGTCCGATGGGCCCCCTCCCCGCCCGCCTCTCCGCCCAACTGCTGCCCGCGCTCAGCGAGGTGTCTGAGCGATGGTACCTGCCATTATAAGGGAGTCGCGTGAGTAGACCATATACAATATTAGTATTTTTTGCCATAACGGCTTAGAATAGGCTTCCGGAAAATGTTGTGTTGTGACGGCTCCTACATTGTGTCTGACTGGAAAGTATCTCCAAGCTATATCAAACACACGTAACAAATAATTAGCTGCTAGTGTGTCAAATGTTTACGAAAAAATTAATCTGCTGTTCCATATATTTCCACACATGTGTGCAGTTTTTTTTTTTTCTGTTATTTCAGGGTTGTTTCCATAGTTAAAATTTTCATAATGATGACCTCTTTTTCAGGTTTAAGAGAAATTAAAATAAAATAGTAAAATATACGTACTACTTTTACTTTATCTATAGTTAGCCAGGTTTAAAAGGTGCATAATGTAATATTGTACTTTTGCAAATGAGGCACGTGGTTGACCTCGATCACTGCCGACGCAAAGACAAAGAGACAGCAGGGTAGATGTCCATATTTCCAGCTTAGACATAAACCGCGGAACGGTAGGAGCGGGACATACACAAATGGCGAGTGAGGCGGGCGTTGCGCCGCCTGCTTCATATGTCATACAACATGTATAGGAACGACATGGCGCGGAACATACACACAACGCCCGCGCCACACGTCGCCTCGCACGCGCCACGCCTCTTGTGTATTTTCACCACGTGGTTGTTTTACATTTTGTATGAAATATGAAGCGGGCGGCGCAACGCCCGCGCCAAACACCGTTGCCAAACTCGCACCTCGCCCGCGCCCCTTGCCACTTGTGTATGTCCCGCGCCTTAGCATTAATGAAGCCTAGATCTCTGGATATAGCTATGTTATATCAATTCCTGACTAAAGATGATGTTGAGTGTTTAAATATTCTATGATTTCCAGAGTACCAAACTGGAGTGAAGTACCAATTGTCCTAACTGGTTGCGAACAACGATGTTTTTGTGAGAATGGTGAGCTGGACTGTCAGGAGGTCTGCTCTCCCCTCCCCGCCGTACCTCCGCAGACGTTGCGCTGTCCTCCCGGACATCGGCCGGCTGCCGTCAATATATCCGATGAGGACTGTTGCAAACATTGGGGATGTGTGCCCAATACCGGTAAGTAACTGCTTTAAGTATAGGAAGCTGATTGAAACCATAATTAGACTTAACATAATGAATAACTTTGTACGATAATTCATGATAATATTTTACATTTCCAAGCAACGCATTAATTTACTGAAAAAATAACATCATTCGTCATTAATTAAAAATCTAATTCTTACATAACATATTAAAATCATTAATCAGCTTCATCATTGTTCATCTCACAATACCACATGCTTGTCACTCATACACATTATTGCTTGCAGCTGCAAATGGATCATCTTTTCAGCATTACAGCATGCCGGTTCTCGGTGAAATCATGAACTATGTGACGCCTCTAGCACCTGACGTACCGACATCAGCACCCTTGATGCCCACACCTCCCCTTACTACTGACTCTATAGACTTCTACAGACACTTAAGCCCTGTCAAGTCCTACCCGAAATACCTGAAAACTATTTTTCCAGTCCCAGTCACAGCGGTACCGCAATACGCTACGGAAGCACCCGTCAATCCCACTTTTGCCCACGCTGATAATATCACGGTTTTCACTCTAGATGATATCGAAACACCATTCAAAACAATACATCCCGAACCACCTTTAGTAGGTTCTCATGATAACTGGCACGTACAGCCCCGCAAACCAGAGCCGCCAAAGATAACAGATACTTTCAGGAAAATGCAAACAGCTTACAATCGACCTTCGCATAATATGCACGCTGAGCACATTAATCTTGTAAACACAGATATCAAACTGCACGACTACTTGCATAACTTACCAACTCTTACTCAAAAACCCCCAACACCGTCCATGCAATCTCAGAAGATACCAGTGAAATCAATTTATGAGAAGGTCAGGAAAGTACCAATCTCAAAAGTTGACAACCTTAATTACTTCATACCTTCTCTCGAAAGAAAACCTATCTCTGAATCTTCATTTTCCAAAAGTCGCAATGAGCCTAAATCTAATGCCTTGAGAACATTGCCAGAGTTTCCGAAACAAGAGAAGAATTTGTTCGAGCCAACCAACAAACACAACAAATCCGTAGAGTCCCATGTCCCTAAAGTTATCCTTCCCCAGAGTAGTTCCCGACACCAGTCCCAGTTTAGGAAACATGTGACCGTACTAAATCCTAAGGACATGAAGAGCCCAAAGCCGACTGAGATGTACCGTGAAGTTTTGTGGCAGGACGATTCGAAAGCGCATCATGTATTGACTAAAGAACCTAACCCTTACGAGACTGTGCTACTAAGACCTGTACTTAAGGCTAAACTCGATGTTCCTTCTACGTACACGCAGAATTCAAAGACGACACATATGTCAGCATTGGATCTGGAGCATTTGCTCAATCAGATGGAGGTGGAGTCTGTAGTGAATAAGAACCTGGGACGGTCAGCAGACAAAGACCCTGGAGACGCGGCAGGTTTGTTGCCTCGCCTTGCTGTTAGCTTCATGTGTCTCCTTGATGATGTATTAACGACTGACACCCAAATTTGACTGACTTTTCTGGCCTTTTTTCTGTCGTACTAAGTTTTTGATTTTTGCAGCAAGTTTAGGATGTTCAACAAATGCTGTTTAAAATGTACTCATAATGTCATACTCTTACCTTTACTCCTGTAATGAATAACGCAATCGATCATCAATCATTATATCACCTCATTGTACTAACCCACAATATTTACAAACAAAACAGACTGTCTATTCGAATCTGCTGAAGACATTTTCTTTTAGGAACTTAACGAAATGGACGATTTAGCTGGTCCAAGCTCTTTTTGAAATGTGTCTTAATTTGATCATTAAATTGTTTTCTTCAGTACCAAAGCATTCTTTATTTTCCAGGTCAAGCAACATCAGACGAGCCTTCTCAGCAGTCGTTCATTCCCACAGTTCCTCCTGAGATCCATTTCCCCCAGGATGAGAATATTCCTGACTACGATCAAAACAATATCCACCGGCCACCGCACACTGCAGAACAGCCTGCATTGCAGGGTCTACCTCCAGGCTTGACCTTACCTCCAGCTTATGTGGACATGAATAAGAAATTGTCTGTGATCTCCTTACAAGCGGATTCGCCTACCAGTGTGAAGATGCTGTTTGGTCTTCCGCCTGTGCTGGTTGGATTGAGGGGCAGCGTCGATTTGAGATATACTGATAAGGCGTAAGTATTGTCTCTTCATATGAAGTGGAATATTTTGTTATAATTTTTTCTTATCATTTGTTATGACTCACTTTTTATGGGTTATGGATTTTTGACGGTTTGTTAATGTAAGGAGGCAATTGAACATTTTATTTCTTTTGATATTCGATGCTTCTTCGCCCGAGTGCACTTGAGCGTGTTACTCTTTGGCCCTGCCAGAGTATTGTTTTAATACAAAGCTCAAAGGCTCAAAGACTTTTACCCTCATTTAACATTAGCCTCATCTTAGGAAAAGCAAATTAACGAGAGACATTCAAGTACTCAAAACCTTGGACCTATCAAATCACCGCAAAGCATACGTATACAACTTCATCTAATACAACTTTATCTCCACCTTTTCAGTGACGAGGACGTATCCCACTGGTACTCCCAAGTATTCGCGCCTGCAGACGAGGTGCTAACGACTCCTCGCCTGGAGTTCCGACTGACTGGCCTCACACCAGCCACCACGTATAAGATCAGAGGGAAGCTGTACCTGCACAACCTGCCCGTTGAGCCAGAGAGCGAGATCTATACTGTACGGACTCTGGACTCGAAGACGGTATGTTCAGAAATAGGGCTGTTTATTATATTGGGTCTGTTGATAAAAAAAAAAGCAATGTCTGTGTACTTTACGCAAAAAAAAAAGTTTCATTAAATTGGTATGAACTATGTTCTTAGAGTTCCGTATCTGGTTATGCAGTACAGCATACTACGATATGCTATCCAATTTCAGATGTTGCGATTTTTGTTTGCTCCATAAATAATATCCCTCATAATCTTCAACGTCCATGGAAACGGCAGAGCCTTATTTATGTGTCTTGAAGACACTGGTGGAAGGTCCTTTCTAAGTTATATCAACATCAGCTCGGTAAACCAATTTTTTTAATTTAATTTGTCAGTAGGTAACTACTTGGCTCACGGTGTCACAGAGAGGCCTGTGTTCCAGAACTGGGAATGATAAAGGTTGATTATGCTAAATCCCATTTTTAAAAGCTTTTTTTGTTAAGCAGGCGACTCCAAAAACGGAGGAGAAACTTAAGGAGATCGACAGTCGTCTGACGATAATGGACGTGAATGACACCACAGCACACGTCACGTGGAGACGGTTTGGAGAGGATGAGCTGCAGTTCATTGATGCCATACAAGTCAGGTAAGATAGACGTTTTTGGAGAAATTACCTAAGCATTTCGTACTAATGAATGAATGAAATGCACCGATCCCTGCGTCCATCAGACTCGATAAATCGAATGAACCCCAAGATTTGCACTAGCCCCTGGAGCCTCATGTTGCATGGGGCTACAGAGGCCATAGCATAACAAGGAGTAGACCGGGTGGTGCGCGGTAATGGTAAGGACGACGTGCCCTTAGGATATGGAAGGATTTGCGACCCATACCGGATATGCACCCTTGAATAGACAATGGACTAGTGGAGAAACTGGTGATATTTATCTTTGGATAGACATCTTTTAACGACGTCGCCGCCAGATTGGTCCAGCTTCATCAATGCATCTTTTTGCGGGGTTAACTGCTTTCTCGAGTCTTCTCTATGTCACTGCTATGCTGTGTTATACGTTGCTGTTACCATTGACTTCATCTGGCTTCTATCCGTTTCAGGTTTCTTGTAAATCGCGCTAGCAGCTTTCTTAATCTTATCTCGGTCTTCGGCCCTTTTCAACTTCACAAATATTTAAATATGTAAAATTAAACACTTTTTCACAAAAATTACTTTACCACCCAAATAAACTCAAAACTACACTTGGCTTCAAAGTTATAGGGTTCAAAATCCAACGTCCAAGTCTAGAGCAATAAAATCTAAAAGGAAAGCTTTGTTGGTCAACAACTATCTACGACCCTTGTCTTACTCCAAATGTCAAAAAATTAATGCGCACTCGCAAAAAACTGAGACAGCAAATTGTGGGAACATAGTTTGAATTGCACTTTTGTCCGGCATAGCCGTTGATGTTACGTAAGTTACGGTGACACCGCGCTTTTCGATACAACCAACGGCGTTTACGCAATCACAAGAACACGCTGAATGCAGCCTCTTAAAGTTTTCATCATCATCATAATCATCATTTCAGCCGAAAGACGTCTCGACGACATAGGCCTTCCCCAAGCACCGCCACTTCGACCGGTTCTGTGCTTCTCGCATCCTGCGGATTCCTACGGCCTTCACCAGGTCATCGGTCCACCTTGTGGGAGGCCTTCCAACGCTATGTCCTAAAGTTGTAATACAAATTACTTACAAATGAAAGCCACGGACTTAGCTACAACCCTAACTGCAGAGGTTCTTTCAGCTGCCACCAATAAGAGACCCATGTGTGGTGTCTATTTAAACTGCTGCTTTCAATGACCATCGTTGTCTGAAACTCATGACTCAGACTCATGGAACACCTGTTAGGCAAAATGACTGGTCATTACCAATTTCAAACGGAAATAATTGGCCATCTGCTTAAAGTTTTGAATTCATGATTTAATAATTATCCTATTGTCTCCCCAGATACCGGCCAGTGGGTACTCCGATCTACAGCATGACGGAGCTGCTGCACCACCGGCGCGCGTCCGCCGAGCTGCGCGAGCTGCGCCCCGCCTCCCGCTACGAGGCCTCGCTCGTGCTCGTGCCGCCGCCCGGCGCTCGCACCGAGCTCACCGACCCGGGCCGGGTCGAGTTCAGTACTGCTCCCTATGTTGGTAAGTGAATGCTTGGTAACTATCATCATCTGTCCAGCCGTTTTCCCAGTATGTTGGGGTCGACTTCCAGCCTTTTACGGGATGCAGTTGAATACCAGTATTTTAGCCAGAAACCTATATAGCCCCTGATCTTCTCCACAGACCCATACAACTGGACGGTAACAATCGAGGCTCGCGCGGTAGGCTCGGAGGCGGCCGAGGTGTGGTGGCGCGGCGTGCCGGCGCCGGCCGAGCGCTGGGTGCGCGTGTACCGCGGCGCGCACGCCTGCGCCGCGCGGGTGGAGAAGGACGCCTTCCGTCTCGCCACGAGAGACCTGCCGCCTGCCATTACGCTCACTGGACTGCAGCCAAACACCAAGTACGTTCCTTGAAATACCTACATAATCCGCGATAATGTTCCCACGAGTCGATCCAGGCTTTCCACTATGAAAGAGGCCCTGGACCGGGTCTATTCATTCGTTCCCTGTCTCACATCATTGGCCCCAAATGGGCCCAGTTCCGGTAGGTTGCACTAGCAGATTTCTACAGCCATCATTTGCGGAGCTTGTATTTGGTCATCGGTCCACCTTGTGCCCCCACAAGGTGGACGATGTTAACCCACTCTACATTTGCCAGACACAGTTGCTACTTAAGAACTTTTAATTTTGGCCATATCAGCCATTCTTTTAAGAACGAAGTTCTTTAACGCGGCTTGTAAGCTTTCAGAAATCATCACGCTAAAAAGTGTTAATACTTGCGACTGTCTTCTTTTAATTCAAAGACGAAGAGAGAGAGAACGCCGATAGATAAAAACAAAAGAAAAGAGTCTACAGATAACACTGTAAATTATAATACAATTTACAGTGTCGTGGGATAAAATTGTACACATCGGCCCGAGTACACTGCATGCCGGAAAGAAAGAGACAAAGTGTGAATTAGGTCAAAATGAAAATCCAAGATGGCGGCTGCGAAAAATTTCAAATTTTTCGTCATGGGTGTCGTTTTCATAGTTTTTGAGGGTGTAAAAGCCGATAGTGGAGTCGAAATGTAGATCCAAGATGGCGGCTGCGAATGTTTTAAAATGTTTCGTCATAAGTGTCGTTTTATAGTTTTCGATGGTGCTCAAGCCGATGTTGTGGACAGAATGAAAATCCGAGATGACGGCCGCGAAATTTAAAAAGAAATTCGTCATGGGTGTCGTTTTCATTGTTTTCGAAGGTCTTAAATCCGATATTGGAGTAGAAATGTAGATCCAAGATGGCCGCTGCGAATATTTTTAAATGTTTCGTCATGAGTGTCCTTTTCATAATTTTCGAGGGTGCAAGTCGATAGTGAGGTCCAAATGTAAATACAGGATGGCGGCAGCGAATTTTTTTTTTGTCATTTGTTTCTTTTTTATAGTTTTCGAGGGTGCTCAAGCTGATGGTGAGCTCAAAATGTAAATTCAAGATAGCGGCTGCAAACATTTTGTTCTTGTTTTAAATCATACGTGAGAAGGAACTTCGTTCCTGACCGCACATGTTTTTTTTTTCGTCTAATGTGGCCGGTCCAGTTTAGCAAGCGTGTTTACATTGTAAGTTATCAATTATATCATGTGTTTCTCAACAGATGTCGTGTCTGGCTTGAAATGTTCCTGACCAACGGAAAAGTGAAGACTAGCAACGTATTGGAAATCAACACAAAATCGGAAGACTCTCCCGAACCTATCGACAGTGAGTATTCTATTCAGACCTACTTGTCATTTGAACGATGCGATGATTCGTTAAGGTATCAGTATGGACAATCTGACACAATAGGGATGATGCCTGGGTAAAAAAAAGAAAATCTATTTAGTCCGTCAATCAGATAATAAAAAAATATTAGACATGTATTTTTTGCTTTATCATTTTAATAAAAAATTACTAAGTTATAACGCATTAAAGTTGGAGAGTGGGGGTTGCTACGTCACAAGTAAGTATACAATCTACATACTCGTGACGTCATGGCACATTTTAACTCAATGTATTGCCGTAATCTTTAGATTACGTAAAAAAATTAAAAAATGCATGTCCAATATTGTGTTATAACCTCCAAGACAGACTAAACAATTTTCTTTGTCGTCATCCTTAATAAAGGAAGAAAAAGTTCTAAGGAACCATGTCGTGAGTTCGAAGCGGTTCACCCTTTAAATCTTCAAAATAGTTTTTAGTTATATTTCATTTTCTTAAATACCGTAACCTAATTACAAATACAAACCACATAGGATTTAAACATTATTTTCCCTCAGACGAGATAGAAGCATCGTCAGTAGCGGCCGGGCACCGCGGCGACTACTACAGCGCGCTGGTCGCGGTGGGCGCGGTGGCGGCGCTGGGCGCGCTCACGTCGCTGCTGCTGCTGCTCGTCGTGCTCAGGAGGCATCGGCCAAGATCTGTGCCCATCACTAGTAGTATGTATGACACACTACTACAGCGCGCTGGTCGCGGTGGGCGCGGTGGCGGCGCTGGGCGCGCTCACGTCGCTGCTGCTGCTGCTCGTCGTGCTCAGGAGGCATCGGCCAAGATCTGTGCCCATCACTAGTAGTATGTATGACACACTACTACAGCGCGCTGGTCGCGGTGGGCGCGGTGGCGGCGCTGGGCGCGCTCACGTCGCTGCTGCTGCTGCTCGTCGTGCTCAGGAGGCATCGGCCAAGATCTGTGCCCATCACTAGTAGTATGTATGACACACTACTACAGCGCGCTGGTCGCGGTGGGCGCGGTGGCGGCGCTGGGCGCGCTCACGTCGCTGCTGCTGCTGCTCGTCGTGCTCAGGAGGCATCGGCCAAGATCTGTGCCCATCACTAGTAGTATGTATGACACACTACTACAGCGCGCTGGTCGCGGTGGGCGCGGTGGCGGCGCTGGGCGCGCTCACGTCGCTGCTGCTGCTGCTCGTCGTGCTCAGGAGGCATCGGCCAAGATCTGTGCCCATCACTAGTAGTATGTATGACACACTACTACAGCGCGCTGGTCGCGGTGGGCGCGGTGGCGGCGCTGGGCGCGCTCACGTCGCTGCTGCTGCTGCTCGTCGTGCTCAGGAGGCATCGGCCAAGATCTGTGCCCATCACTAGTAGTATGTATGACACACTACTACAGCGCGCTGGTCGCGGTGGGCGCGGTGGCGGCGCTGGGCGCGCTCACGTCGCTGCTGCTGCTGCTCGTCGTGCTCAGGAGGCATCGGCCAAGATCTGTGCCCATCACTAGTAGTATGTATGACACACTACTACAGCGCGCTGGTCGCGGTGGGCGCGGTGGCGGCGCTGGGCGCGCTCACGTCGCTGCTGCTGCTGCTCGTCGTGCTCAGGAGGCATCGGCCAAGATCTGTGCCCATCACTAGTAGTATGTATGACACACTACTACAGCGCGCTGGTCGCGGTGGGCGCGGTGGCGGCGCTGGGCGCGCTCACGTCGCTGCTGCTGCTGCTCGTCGTGCTCAGGAGGCATCGGCCAAGATCTGTGCCCATCACTAGTAGTATGTATGACACACTACTACAGCGCGCTGGTCGCGGTGGGCGCGGTGGCGGCGCTGGGCGCGCTCACGTCGCTGCTGCTGCTGCTCGTCGTGCTCAGGAGGCATCGGCCAAGATCTGTGCCCATCACTAGTAGTATGTATGACACACTACTACAGCGCGCTGGTCGCGGTGGGCGCGGTGGCGGCGCTGGGCGCGCTCACGTCGCTGCTGCTGCTGCTCGTCGTGCTCAGGAGGCATCGGCCAAGATCTGTGCCCATCACTAGTAGTATGTATGACACACTACTACAGCGCGCTGGTCGCGGTGGGCGCGGTGGCGGCGCTGGGCGCGCTCACGTCGCTGCTGCTGCTGCTCGTCGTGCTCAGGAGGCATCGGCCAAGATCTGTGCCCATCACTAGTAGTATGTATGACACACTACTACAGCGCGCTGGTCGCGGTGGGCGCGGTGGCGGCGCTGGGCGCGCTCACGTCGCTGCTGCTGCTGCTCGTCGTGCTCAGGAGGCATCGGCCAAGATCTGTGCCCATCACTAGTAGTATGTATGACACACTACTACAGCGCGCTGGTCGCGGTGGGCGCGGTGGCGGCGCTGGGCGCGCTCACGTCGCTGCTGCTGCTGCTCGTCGTGCTCAGGAGGCATCGGCCAAGATCTGTGCCCATCACTAGTAGTATGTATGACACACTACTACAGCGCGCTGGTCGCGGTGGGCGCGGTGGCGGCGCTGGGCGCGCTCACGTCGCTGCTGCTGCTGCTCGTCGTGCTCAGGAGGCATCGGCCAAGATCTGTGCCCATCACTAGTAGTATGTATGACACACTACTACAGCGCGCTGGTCGCGGTGGGCGCGGTGGCGGCGCTGGGCGCGCTCACGTCGCTGCTGCTGCTGCTCGTCGTGCTCAGGAGGCATCGGCCAAGATCTGTGCCCATCACTAGTAGTATGTATGACACACTACTACAGCGCGCTGGTCGCGGTGGGCGCGGTGGCGGCGCTGGGCGCGCTCACGTCGCTGCTGCTGCTGCTCGTCGTGCTCAGGAGGCATCGGCCAAGATCTGTGCCCATCACTAGTAGTATGTATGACACACTACTACAGCGCGCTGGTCGCGGTGGGCGCGGTGGCGGCGCTGGGCGCGCTCACGTCGCTGCTGCTGCTGCTCGTCGTGCTCAGGAGGCATCGGCCAAGATCTGTGCCCATCACTAGTAGTATGTATGACACACTACTACAGCGCGCTGGTCGCGGTGGGCGCGGTGGCGGCGCTGGGCGCGCTCACGTCGCTGCTGCTGCTGCTCGTCGTGCTCAGGAGGCATCGGCCAAGATCTGTGCCCATCACTAGTAGTATGTATGACACACTACTACAGCGCGCTGGTCGCGGTGGGCGCGGTGGCGGCGCTGGGCGCGCTCACGTCGCTGCTGCTGCTGCTCGTCGTGCTCAGGAGGCATCGGCCAAGATCTGTGCCCATCACTAGTAGTATGTATGACACACTACTACAGCGCGCTGGTCGCGGTGGGCGCGGTGGCGGCGCTGGGCGCGCTCACGTCGCTGCTGCTGCTGCTCGTCGTGCTCAGGAGGCATCGGCCAAGATCTGTGCCCATCACTAGTAGTATGTATGACACACTACTACAGCGCGCTGGTCGCGGTGGGCGCGGTGGCGGCGCTGGGCGCGCTCACGTCGCTGCTGCTGCTGCTCGTCGTGCTCAGGAGGCATCGGCCAAGATCTGTGCCCATCACTAGTAGTATGTATGACACACTACTACAGCGCGCTGGTCGCGGTGGGCGCGGTGGCGGCGCTGGGCGCGCTCACGTCGCTGCTGCTGCTGCTCGTCGTGCTCAGGAGGCATCGGCCAAGATCTGTGCCCATCACTAGTAGTATGTATGACACACTACTACAGCGCGCTGGTCGCGGTGGGCGCGGTGGCGGCGCTGGGCGCGCTCACGTCGCTGCTGCTGCTGCTCGTCGTGCTCAGGAGGCATCGGCCAAGATCTGTGCCCATCACTAGTAGTATGTATGACACACTACTACAGCGCGCTGGTCGCGGTGGGCGCGGTGGCGGCGCTGGGCGCGCTCACGTCGCTGCTGCTGCTGCTCGTCGTGCTCAGGAGGCATCGGCCAAGATCTGTGCCCATCACTAGTAGTATGTATGACACACTACTACAGCGCGCTGGTCGCGGTGGGCGCGGTGGCGGCGCTGGGCGCGCTCACGTCGCTGCTGCTGCTGCTCGTCGTGCTCAGGAGGCATCGGCCAAGATCTGTGCCCATCACTAGTAGTATGTATGACACACTACTACAGCGCGCTGGTCGCGGTGGGCGCGGTGGCGGCGCTGGGCGCGCTCACGTCGCTGCTGCTGCTGCTCGTCGTGCTCAGGAGGCATCGGCCAAGATCTGTGCCCATCACTAGTAGTATGTATGACACACTACTACAGCGCGCCGGTCGCGGTGGGCGCGGTGGCGGCGCTGGGTGCGCTCACGTCGCTGCTGCTGCTGCTCGTCGTGCTCAGGAGGCATCGGCCAAGATCTGTGCCCATCACTAGTAGTATGTATGACACACTACTACAGCGCGCTGGTCGCGGTGGGCGCGGTGGCGGCGCTGGGCGCGCTCACGTCGCTGCTGCTGCTGCTCGTCGTGCTCAGGAGGCATCGGCCAAGATCTGTGCCCATCACTAGTAGTATGTATGACACACTACTACAGCGCGCTGGTCGCGGTGGGCGCGGTGGCGGCGCTGGGCGCGCTCACGTCGCTGCTGCTGCTGCTCGTCGTGCTCAGGAGGCATCGGCCAAGATCTGTGCCCATCACTAGTAGTATGTATGACACACTACTACAGCGCGCTGGTCGCGGTGGGCGCGGTGGCGGATTCACAAGTGTGAGAAGCGTATTTTCGAAAATCTTTGAATGCAAATTTGTTTCTTTTTAAAAATAAACTAATGTTTCCTTTTAGTAAAATTTGCTATCTCCAGTATTTAGAGTACTTTCCCTCCAGGCGAGGTTCAAAGATTCCACTTTGTTTTCAGTAAACGAAAAGTATTATCCTTTAGCGGTAATTATTTTCCATGCCATCGGATCGGCTATTAATCTGATAGCTAAATTAGAAAGTATTGGTACTGTCGCACTTCCGTGGTACGGACATATAGGACCTGCCTACCATATAAGTGCAACAGTACTACTATTAATATTAATACCTTGCATGTCTGATTACTCAGTTTATGTAAACGCATGTTTGACAAATAAATGATCTTTATCTTTATCTTTAACAGTGTCACACTACCCCCTGCTATACGGCTGTTACTTTTTTGGCCATTAATTATTCGACTAAGATACTTTTAACGTCACGTAAGAGTCTCCCCCTAAAAATCCGGCCATTGTTAATCATACTTTTTGTGTTTACAGCTGCGCCATCCGCTCCCCGAGAGTCTTCTCTCCCGCCGTACGATAACCCGGCGTACAAACTAGAGTTACAGCAGGAAACCATGGGTAAGTACCCTAATCAAAAAGTTTTTAGAGTTTACGAGATTTACCCTAAGCAATAATTTTGTAAAGTTGACGAAATTTTAATTTTGTGGAGTTGACGAAATTTACCCTAAGCAATAATTTTGTAGAGTTGACGAAACCCTAAAGAAAAAAAACAACGCGTTTTTACCCGACTGCCCCAGAGAGGGTAATGTTTTTCGAAAGTATGTATGTATGTCTGTCTATTTCTATGACACGCTCTGTAGCCTAAACGGCCTGATTGATTTTAACATATGACCTTATATGTTTGATCCGTTTTAATTGTGGGAGTGTCATAGGGTTTATAATATTTATATATTGCATCTGCAAATACAAAATATGGGAGGGGAAGGTTTAAAAAAAAAAAAACATAATATTGGTATCTTGGTATCGCAGGCGGGACAAACAAAAATTACACAATATTTCAGGTTACTGGTTTGTCCCCCGGCTGCGATACCAAAATTCTACGTATATCGATTAAAATGCTTGTTTTTTTTTTTCAGTTATATGATGTTTTTTTTTTATAGTTTGGTTTATTTCAAACGTTTTAGTGTTATAGAATTGTTTGATATAACACAGTCTGAACGATTTATCTTGTGTGTTTTTAGGTTGTGTAACCTAGGTATATGAAAATGGGTCATACCGTTGTAAACAAGTAAGCAAGTCTCAACGTTTGTAGCTGGACAGACTGCCCAGGGAATGCCATGCGTTATCATGATTATCGTTTCCCAACTCTCTTAGTAATTTAGTGTTAATAACTTTCCACAATTCCGTAGCATCATAGCTTACCATTATTTATTTTTCACAGATCTCTGACAGTTAAGCTCCCGTGGGCACGCTAATGGGCTCAACGGGATCTCGGAGCGCGGCGTTGATGTAGATATGCACAACGGCAGGCCATACAACGAGATGGGGGTATGAGTCCATTCAATCAACCAAACGGATTTCATCACCAAATCCGTTTTCATAATCATCTAATATCACCATCATAAAAGAACTTTTAAAAATGGGTGTATGAAAACCATACAATGCTCAAACAAATGCAAATTGCACCATGTAATGCAGCCAGAAACTGGTACAGTATTAATTGCATGGCCAGTGAAAAAGTCATACAAGACAAATGAAATTGTATGAGACTATTCATAAATGAGTGTGACTGTACCAAAAACAACTGTGAATAAAAGTGAAACGGTGACAAACGTTAGTGTATGTATTTGTATTTTTTACTTTAGTTTTAGTGTTCTGTACCTTAATTTAATCCTAAAGTAAGGTCCAACCGTAACAATACGACATTGGTATGATTGATAGGCATTTGTATGGGATCTATAATAAGTATATTGAATTTAAGCGATATCAATAAATTGACGTTGATACCTCTTACAATTCAAAGATTAATGTAAACTTCTGGACAAACATGTGTAATAACACAGTTTCCAAACATTAAAATCCATTAGGTTAGTTTTTTTTCAGTTAATAGTAAAAACATATTTAAAATAAATACCTAATGTGATATCCATTACAAAGTAAAGCTATGTCACTTATTGCTTTTTTTAAATTATTGTATTTAGATCAATGTTTAATTTCAATAACTGTCATTGTAATACAATGACAGTTATTGAGTTTATGTGATATACATTCTTGAAACATTCATTTTCAGAATATAACCTGTTCCGATACATTACCTGTATTTTATGTATATAGCTAATCCGTCGTTCTTGAATTATAAACCGAACCATTATGACCATACCAGTTAAAATGTGAAGTGTGGTAAAATTATGTTTATTACCCTTACCCTTCATAAAAAGGAAGGGTATAGGGTAACAGATTTTAACAAGATGTTATTAGTTATATGCAATTCAATTAGTTTATGAATAAGAGAATCATCGATCATAACTATATGAAGAAGAGACACCTACTACAACCAGTT
Source organism: Agrochola lota (assembly GCA_947364205.1). Taxonomy (NCBI): domain Eukaryota; kingdom Metazoa; phylum Arthropoda; class Insecta; order Lepidoptera; family Noctuidae; genus Agrochola; species Agrochola lota. Next base: position 7,043,147 of record OX376235.1, on the reverse strand, counting down.
TTTTTTTTTACGTATTCTCTGTTATCGCTCTTTTCACGACGGTTTGGCAAGACTAAGATATATTCCATAATAAAATTGTATATAGTGTAATAAATAGTTTTATACTGATTTCCACTACACTTGTGTATAGTTATTACTATTGTAAGATAAACAAACTGCCCAATACCTACATTTGTTAATGAAAATTAAATGTTAAAACATACTGCAGAGTTTAATTTCAATTATGACTATTTATTAGAATATGCTTGATGCTATGGGTTTTTATTGATTTATTAAATCAATTTTTTATTGTTAAACTGCATAAGTACTACACAAGGAGCATACCAATAGGGCAACAAACGTCTAAAGAGACAACGATAAAAAAGTACTGAGCTAAGTCTGTTAAGTAATGATTTAGCAACAATCATTAGAGAAATCCTCACATAAACACTACAAAAAGGGAAAGGAGTAGCAATTACAAAAACGTCATTTAATTCAAATACAACACCAAATCACATTATATTTTCTATAATAGTAGTACATAATATATTTGTTCTTTATATGATTTTTTAAATTTCTTAACCATTATCCTAACGACTTTGTAATAAACCTACGGTTATGCCCATAAATGTAAAATACATAATGTTAATGTTGTAATACATTATATTAATGCTTTGGTTAATATGGAAGTGAAAATGCTTGAAACTTTATTTTAATAATAAATTTTATTCTTTAAGAAAATAGATGCAAAGAGGCTGTTGATAAATAACCATATTCAGTGTTTGTGGGCCCCAAAAGGAAGTTTAATCATGTTGTCATATAAATAGCTTTATTATATCTTACTCGATAACTATAATTTTCTAATATATTCTTTGTAAATACTCTAACATACGTATCTTTCGACACATAGTATTATTAAACACAAAAGTATTCAAATGAGCTTTATTTAGCTGGGTTAAATAAAGGCCATTTGAATTTAATAAAACCTAACGAACGTAACAATTTGAAAGAACAAATAAACTAAAATGGAACTATCCAATCTACAAATAATTTTGCGAACATATTCTTCATCAAAATAAAGTTGCCGAAAATGAACATCGTAATAAATCTTGTTCAACTTCGAGTTTAAAATAAATAGTTGATATTTGTGTAAGTATGTAAAGTTCGGCACATTACGACGCTACCTGATATGTTCGTCTGTCTATGTAACTTATAGATTTATATAGAAGATGAACAACATTCATAGAAAATAAATACTTTTCTATTCTACAGCGAAGTTTGTTACAAAAATAATGTCATTCCAATTCCAAGGAAAAAATAATGTTTTATTCTCTTCTCGTGCCGTTTCACCGTTCTTTTCTCCTGCGTAAATTATTACTTTTGTTTACCTTTTTTCAACATTCAAAGGTATTTTTTCTTTTAATATTTTTATATTACACATTTTTCAAAAAAGGGCATTTTAAATTCCATTACTATATAAATCAAGATTTAATAAATAATATTTAGGGACTAGAATAGTTTTTCAAAATAAATAACATGTTTGAAATCATGACTAGTTCAATAGGATAAAGATTAAAAGATAATTCAGAAGACAGTCAAAGAAAAACAATGTTCTTGGTTTTCAAAGAAGTTAAACATAACATTAGAGTAGCTATTATCCTTCTTTGACCGTTTTCAATAAAAATGGCAGCGATTCCGTATGAAAATATGATATTGTAGCAACAAATAAGCCCAAATAAACTTAAGCAAGGAATCAATCCAACCCTATCAATTCCTATTTTGATAAAAAATAATCAAACATTACTGCCATTTTTATTTACTTTCATATTTTATAACAAACGGTAACAGCAAACGATAATAATCAAAATAAAATGAATAATTCATAAAATAACATCTAAAAACAAAAATTAAATAGTTCTAAAAAATATTAATCTAAAAATTATGTCTCTAAAAATTGTGCAGTTACCGTTTATTAAAAAGAGAAACAAAAGTCATAACAATAATTTAAGAAAAATGCCTATGGCTTCTGTGAAAGCTATGTACAAAAATACATAAGTTTTTACAGACGCTAGAACTCAGCAGGCATAACATGAGCAACGGGTCACGACTCAGGAGTTTATTAACAGATTTAGAAGAAAGTATGTAATGGAAGATAGAGGATTTTATTATTATAAAATCTAAGTATAATGAATCCTTTGTCGTCACTTGGTTGTCTATGTTACGCCTACACGATTAATTCCAGGTTTTATTTCGCTGATCGTGGCTGGTTGAGTATATAAACACTACTTGACGTTTATTCACAAATACGCTGTTTTTTGTTTTAAAAATATCGATACCTACATGTTTTTCTTAACCCAGACTGTACTCTGAAGTATAGAGACAAAACTTGATTTAAAATTATCTTTGATTGTCCTTTTTTGGACGCAACACTCATGATACTATTAGGGTAATAACCATCTACTCATGTTAGGGTAACTATCATCAACTCGATAGGGTAATATTAACCACCATATTACGGTAATTACCCTCCAAAAAAGTTAATTGGATTGTAATTACCGTAATATGGTGGTAACGTAACACTCTTTTTGTGAAATCTTTACTAATCAACAGAAACTTTTACCAAAAAATCATTGATGTTAAGAAATCGCTATATTCAAACCAACCCTGATCAGTTTATGAAGCCTGGAGCTGTCGGTCTATTAGTTGGCGAGGTTGTCTTCGTGAGCCTTCTTGACGACGGCGAGCTTGGAGTGCGGGTCCTGCGGCTGCAGCTGCGCGTAGGGCGGCGCGCGCGTGCCGTGCAGCACGAGCGCCCAGCCGCGGAAGTAGCCCCACCAGGCCGCCGCCGCGCCCGCCGCGCCGCCGTTGTAGCGCGCCTGGGGTACCACACTAATTATGTCTGGACAGCTCGCTGAGTTTATAATCAGCCTGAGTTCACAGGAGATCTCCTATTTTAGTTTTTTGTTCGAGTTTTTCATGGAGCACGGCAATCCTCGCACGTCATTGCTCTTCAGAAATCCCATCAACTGTTTTTCCATTTATAAGTTTGAAATTCTTTTGTACCCGTGTACAAATTGAGTACATATTGTACTCAATTTGTACACACGGCTACACACGGCTACAGGAAATGTATAGCTTGATGGGTAGCCGTGTGCACATACTTAATAAAAAAGTACCTTGTAAGGTTAAGAGTACAGACACTTAATTTTTATTACGCTGTAAAGCATCTCTCCAGCAACCCCACATGAAAATATGATGGAACTTACGTAGATGCTTATTGTATTAACAAAGAAGTGTTTGAAAATAATTGTACTTTTGTGTTTACTAAGTCTTAGTCGAATCGTTTTTGTCAAGTTTGAATTTCTCGGGATTTTTATATAAGCGCCTGAGCAAAAATACATAGCAAAGTGGCATAATAAGCTTTCCACACATTAGGAGTGAATATTATGTGGTGCAATATCATCATGATCGAGAATTCTTAGTTCGTTTCTTTTCACCGTTTACCATAATTTGTATGACTCATGGTCTATCTGTGTGCTAAGTTTCATCCAAATCCATATAGTGGTTTACGTGTGATTGAGTAACAAACATCCAAACATCTCAACAAACTTTTACTTTTATGATATTAGTGGGATTGTTTGTATTTGATATCTGATATCTTACATAATATTTGAACGAATCTAAATCAAAAACAGCCCGCTGTGTTTTAATGACAAGGCTTATAATACACTTTGCTAATTATTTTTGCTCAGGCGCTTATATCAATAGCCCGAGTTTAAACTTGACATAACTAGTCACAGGTTGCATATTTAACGGTAAAAACAACAGTACAATTATTAACAGATACTTCTTTGTTAATACATTAAGCATCTACATAAGTTTCCTCATAATTTAACTTGGGGTTGCTGGAGAGATGAACTACGGCGTCAAAAAAATGAAATGCCTGTACTATTAACCTTTCAAGGTACTTTTTTTTCTGGTATGTACAAATTGAGTTCATTTTGGGTACAAACGATTTATAAATTTATAAATGGAAAAACAGGTTACGAGGTTGCTGGGGAGCATGACGTCAATCAGCGCGCTGGCAGCAACTACAAACGGCAGTACCTTCTAATAAAATTCCTAGCGCCGAAACTGCGTTGAGCGCACAACTACCTACTACCACGGACTATTCTTAAAGAAACTGTTAACAAAACCGCGTTTAGCTGCGGCCGCCGAGACTCTGTGGGGTTCTCATAATCACTAGAGAGAAGAAACTCCTCACATGCCACATTCAGAGGCACAAGCTTTCTGGACTTTTTAATCATCACTGAAGCTTATAAGTACCATCCGAATCGAAATCCGAATTAGGCGTCACATATAGACCTACAGTTATCTACCAACTTACTTCAAAGATTTGGAGTCTACTCCAGTGGTTCATCTTGGTTTTTTCGTCTACACATATTAACAAATTTTTATTTTCCATCACTAGGTACTATCGATCGAAGTAAAATAAGAATCTAGTTACCTCTAGTATCCACGTGCCCTGCGGGTACTCTCCCCAAGTGTGAGTGGTCATGAAAGGCCACTTGGTGAAGCCGTCACGGGAGTCGTCATCATTCGCACGCCTGCTCAGAATCATTGATCTGGAAATGTTTATAATAAGTGAGAGATGAGTAAGGAGAATGAACATCCAATTTCTCCGAATATCGACTGGATGGACCAACAAGTTGCTTATTCGATCAACAAGTGGACGTGGAAGTGGGTGTTAATAATGTATTAGAGTCATTGATAGTATACATGGAAACTGGCTTTGGGTTCATTAATCCGGACAAAACATGGCGATCTGTACCCTAATTGCGTAATACACGATCAATCAGAATCTGAATCGTTTTGAAACAGATTGCTAATCCATTGCTTCATAAGTTCGAAAAAAAATCTGCTCAGCAACGTAAATAACGCAATGAATGTTGTTAAACTGTCAAAATGAAACAGATTAGTCGTAATCGTTTACGAAAATGTGTTCCGTAATTAGATAGCTGAATTGTTGACCTGAAAGAAGATCTTCTTGCAGCTCTTAGTTAATCTATTGTGGAAGTAAAAACTAACATCAGTGAAATCTTTATGTAAATTGATGATTAAAGTTTGCCTCTAGCTACAATTTGGAAGAGTACCATGCACCAGCATGGTTCCAATATCTTATCTCCATAAAAGTAACGTCATTTTCCTTCCTGATCGGAATGAGTTCATACCTGGTGCCCATAGGACTAGTGAGGAACAGCTCCAGGTCTCCGCGCCTGCTGGCGTTGGCGCTTACAACTGCCTGCACGTGCTCCAGGTAGCGCACTTCGCTGGGCGTGCCGGCACATGCTGTGGTCTCGATCTTCATTGTTAGCATCCCTTCGGATTGGATTTCACTGGAAAAGTGGAAAAAGTCGCAGTGTGAACTCTTTATCCAAAATAGTACTTGCCTATTAATTACATGCTAATGCAGCAACAGCAATTAACTGTTTGCCTGGTGGGTTGCACGGTTGCACCTTGCACTCAGTAAGACAGGTAAGAACATATAGTTCTATAAGTACAATCAATCTGCCTAGCCTTTTCCCAACTATATTGGGGTCGGCTTCCGGTCTAATCGGATGCAGCTGAGTACCAGTATTTTACATGGAGCGACTGCCTGTCTGACCTCTACAACCCAGTTACTGGGTAACACAATACCCCTTGGTAAGACTGGTTGGCTTTCGGGCTTCGGACGACCCGTAACGACTGTCTAAAATCCACGAATGACAGCTGGGACCTTAATGTGCTTTCCGAGGCACGGAGGAGTCTCGGTATGTAAAGATGGTCACCCAACCACGGACCAACCCCGGCAAGCGTAGCTTAACCTGATGGATCGACCCGTGCGGCTGTTATTACTTAACCACGAGCTCCTCTGATATAGATCTATAAATACATATGATATAATTAGTGGCGTCCACACGTGATAAATCTGTGTCTACATAATACTTATAAGCAGGTATGCAAAGTTGTAATCAGGCTTTAAACGGTTGCGACTTGGGAGCCATTTAGCTTGAGCGCAAATACAATCGATTTATACAAATGATACGGCGTCCATCAGTACTGCGCAGATCGCAAAGCAATAGATGACAATAGGAAGTAATAGATACTCTTTGCATTTTCAAATTGTTGTTACTGAAATCTATGAAATACTTATTTCTAGGTTGCTACAACAATAAAATAGACAACTGTAGATATTTTTTCAGCCTATGACATTTTGAAAAGAGCCTTATAGTAGTCGCGCATGATGTCATACTTCTGACATCTTGGGTGACAATACCAACCTCTCGGAAAATGGGTTGGTACCATCTGACGGCCGACTCTAGCACCGCGCGCGCTGTTTGGTCAAATCAAATAGCGCGCGCTTCTCCGGCTTCCTGTTACACACTTCCGTCCCTTTTCACGAAATCACTCCCACAGATTGCAGGAAAGCGAGAGGTAAGATATTACACATAAAAAATTACCTTTTCTTCAATAGTTGTCCCTTATGATCAAGGTCGAGAGTCGTGTTTGAGACTGGTTTCTAATTCCGTACAACCGTGTTTTTGCATAAACATACTAATATTTTCTGATAATAATATTAATAACGATTAAGTAGAGTAGTACTCACGCATGTGTATTGACAGATCCAGCCTCACAATGATAACGAGGTGGTACTGAGCGCCAGTTGGCTGAGAGCGCCGTCATAGCTCCTGCGTCCAACACGCCGAAACCGAACAGATGATTGAACTCCAGCCCCACACCGTTCATCGTCCAGTGAAAACGACCCTAAGGATATGAAACATTTTAACAATACAATACATCATGTTATTGTACATAGAAAATAAAACCTATCTTCCTATATTTCTGTTTAAATAAATCTCAGGTCAATCAAAATTGGTAGTCAAAATTGGTAGTCAAAATTGGTAGCCAAAATTGGTATTCATAATTGTTAGTCAAAATTGGTAGTCAAAATTAGTAGTCAAAATTGGTAGTTAAAATTGGTAGTCGAAATTGGTAGTTAAAATTGGTAATCAAAATTGGTAGTCAAAATTGGTAGTCAAAATTAGCCGGGAGCGTTTTACTGACCACCTTAGGATTAGATCTAAATGGAAGTCTAAAGACCATCAGTTACAAATATAGAGGGTAAAAGTCGCTGCATACTGGGTGACGCGGCGTTAGGACGCGGATGGAGCGGAGACAGAACATGGTGTTATGAAACCATGGATGATGTTTAATCTAAACGCACCGCGGCAAAGACTCGAAACTAACGTGCTAGTATGGAGAACAAGAAAAGATGGACTAAACTGTGACCAGAGTGACTGTGTATACGCAGCGGAACCACGGAAGGGACTAAGGTGCTAAATATCGTCACCGACGATATTTTTTCCGTCTCTTGGGTGCCACGTCACCGTCCTATCCGTGGACCCGTGACGTATACATGTTCTATGAAAATATATTACGTATGCAGCGACCTTTACCCTCTATAAATAGGCAAATAAATCTGCTTCATAGCCGAAATAAATTTTTATCCAAAACAAAGAAATATTAATTAGAAACCCCTAGCAAGGAGTTTCGTAAAGGAAGATTTCTGTTTTTGACAAGTTTTGCTTTAAAAAATTCCCTTTAAGAAAAATCTTGACAGTTTTTCTTATAGCAGGCGATTAGTAAGTCTTGGCTGGGCTAATACGATAATGATTATGATCCTCAAGTTTCATAACGCTATGAATAAATTCTAAATAATACCTCTCTTCAAAACAACATGAAACTCAAATAATTAAAATAATGACTTCAAAAACAAATCCCTCAGACGAAATATAAATTGATTTCCAGAAAATTAATTTCTAAGAAACGACCAACTTTTCGGTATCTAAATAACATCCAAATAAAATTTTAATTTATAGAGAAATTTTCACCCACGCCGAACCTTGGTAACAAAAGCTCAATTCGACACCAAAGAGGGAAGAGCAATAAAACCAAATTAAACAGTAAACTTGGCTAAATCTATTAAGTCCTCTACCTTGACATTTAAACTTGAAGAAAAAAGTTTAGAGACTGATACCTTCAGGCCTTTCACGCTTTGAGGTAGAACTACTAGTAATTTGAATAATGGTAATGTATTACCTAAGTAAAAACAACATTTTAAAGTTAAATATCTCGTCTTTCCACGCTATGCTGCCGTGAAACAGCAGAAGTTACGCAGAGTTTTAATTGTTTTTTAAAGGTATGTCCAATCAAGAGAGCGGCAGCAACACGCGGCATTTGCAGGACACATTTCTGCCGCTCTCTGGACTAAACCGACGAATGTTTGCACGGCAGTACTGCGCGGCACATCCGAGACACGCCGCGCACTTCAGTTGCAATATCAATCTGCCTAGCCTTTACTTCCGCAGAAATACGTCCAGACATAATTATGACGATAATTGATTAGTTAAACTGATTAAATGCTTGGATAATTGGTGACGAATGTTTCCTAGAAATTTTTGTGCGCGGCATTCGTCCAAATAAAGCGCGGCAGCCCGTGCGCAAGTATCGCTCAATGTTTGGAGTTTTAGACATAAAATGACACAGCTGTCTTATCATCTTGTTAATAAACTCTTAATCGAATTTTACGACATCTATTAAATGGAACCTTTTCATTATGCGGAGAAACATGTGGAGTTACGTGAAACTAAACCATGTATTACCCGTCTGCATTTGAAAAACATTTCATACAAAAATATAATGCATACCTTAGCATCGTAAAGCGAGTTCCTCTTTGACGTCAACACAGTCAAGTGTTGAATGTCTCGCCACGTTAAGCTGGGACTGTGAACAAAGAGTCACCTATAAGAAGAAAAATTACATCGTATTGTAGGTCAAACTTGTTATAATAGAGGTTATGGAGAGGAATAGGTATTTTATTTTAGCGCGTAAGGCTTTTAATTTTTCTATGAATCGAAACCCGTACGTTGTAGAACGGGGACTTACCGATATTTATAATGATAATAGTTAAAGCAATGCTTCTATTCACTTTGCGCTCGATGTCTAAGTTCGTTGCCGTGAACTTGTCTATCATCATTTTGGCAGACAAACCTTGGACAGATTCAAGAAGGAAGAAACTTACTTGGCATGGAAGTGCAAACATCCCCAAAGCTCAGACGCTGTAGCCGATATACCTTAATGCGTTGCAGTACATTTTCCATAAAGGTCGGTAGTCGGTACACCGATGATTAGGTCCCCCCTGCTCAACAATGATAGGAGAAAGATTCAAGAAGGCAGTAACTTACTTGGCATGCAAGGCCAGTGCAAACACTCCAGCAGCCTCAGGTGCAGCAGCAGATGTTCCTGAATGCGTGGCAGTACACTTTCCATACAGGTCGGTAGTTGCTACACCAGTGCTGGGGTCTCGGGCGCCATTGCTGAACGTACTCGCAAGAGTTGAGGAACAGGACTCGTCGTAGTGCGCGTTTTGGCCGTCGTTTATTGCACTGGAAATCAGTTTTGAGGGTATTATTAGCTATTACTTATATATTAAGTACGTATGATCCACCAGGTTAAATAACCTATACCCTACTACTAGGTTAATAACCACTAAAGTACCCGTCACGAGATGCTATAAATTTTGTAAATAAAGAACTTCTACTTAGTTAGAACTCAGACGCGTTCACTACCACAAAACATTAGACGACAGCGCTTTATATCGATAAAATATAACCCAACCAAGTGAAATGGCTCGTTAGTTTCGTATTAAACGTATGTTACTTTCAGTTGATTGAATTTGGGATTATTTGTTTCGCTACGTAACTTAATAGAAGTTCTTTGTTAACAAAATCTATAGCTTCTCGTGACGGGGACTTTAGGTTAAATATAACCTAGTGGTAATTGGAATGGCGAGTGAGTACCTATCTTTTGTGGAGCCCAACGAGGGTTTTTACTGCCGCTTTTGTAACGTAACGTAGTGATTCTAATTGCGTAACACGCTTACAGCCAATGTCTTTCATTTTGAAAATTCAACAACATTCATTGCGTCATTTACATTGTCGAGCAAACGAATCTTTCAAACATATAACGCAATTAATATTTCGATAACATTGTCGAATTGTTACCATGAAAGTCATTGCAATTATAAGTGTATTACGTTACCCCGCAGGCTTGCAAAAAACCGTGGGTGTTACTCATACGGGCTTCATAACTCTCGCACGTGTAAAGACATTAAACTATCTAGGACAAAATCCAACAACAGTTTCCAATAGGCAATGAAGCATACAATGTAAGTATAAAGATCAGAAAGGCAATTCCCGTATTTCTAAAGTGGGTGATAGCCGTGCGAACTTAAAGTACGCGGTTTTTAAGTTCGCCAAGTTACTCGACTCGCCGTTGGTGACACACGTGAAACTTGCTCACACTGTATCGCGATGTTGTCGAATTTTCTGAACAAAACTAAACAAACAGTACACAAATGTTGAAACGAAATGGCAGGTCGCGACTCGCGGCTATGACAGAGGTACGAAACTACGATCCAAGGCGAGTTACGAGAAACAAAATTAACCTGCTGGATTGCCGACGAACTTACTCAGCGGTTTTAAAGTACGCGTATTTAGTATGACACACGGGCAAGTAAGGTCGTTGAGCCATAAGTACGCGTACTTGCTCCTGTGTCTATCACCCCTGTAAGAACGTTGCATGTCAGTCTCATAATACTGTCATAAAAACATCGATTATTATTTCTCTTTTGGCTCGAATTTATACCTAGATTTAAGACAAGATTTTCGCATTGACTGTCGCTGTGATGTCATTGCGACTTGAATTTGAACGTTTCACTGCCGATCAGTTCTGTTAAACTCTCGTGACCGTGAAACCGAGGTGAAGTGAGCTTGAAGTGAGTTGTCACAGCTCACTTCACCGATGTTTGCATGGTGAGATATCAGAATAGACAGGCTGAAATCAAAGTCATTTAAATCAGAACTCGTAGCGGTGTCTGTTAATTTACATAAAGAGGTCTGGGTCTTTATTAAAATCAAAGTGACAGCTAATTTTAAAGTAAATAAAAGTTCCAAACTCGGTAAATAAATGGCGCACTTAAAAGGTACTTTAGCAATGTCGAGCACTAAACATTTTGGAAAAAAAACGGTCGCGCTGCTTAGGAGAAACTAAAAGAATACCATTTTTCAGACGAAAAAGAAAACTACTGAGTTCACATTGTGAGAAATATAGCACATAATATATTACATGTTAGAATTTACCTAATCTAGACTGCCGACGGTTAGCGTTCTTTCTGACTTTTTTGTTTTCGCACGGCTCCTAAGTATAGTAGTGTGATGTTAAATAGTTTATAACCTTCCTCCAGAAAAAATATTTTGCATTAGATAACCTAATTATCTAATGCAAAATATTTTTTCAAATCCGTCTGGTAGTTCCAGCGACTAGCGCGTTCAAACAAACAAACTCTTTAGCTAGTAGATAATAAGGTGCCTAACGTAGTGCCCCTTTTGGAGTAACGAAGATAATTGTGTTCCGTTTAAGAGGGCTTTTCCTAAAAGTTGGCAACGTCGAAAATAGTTGTCAAATATTTACCTGTTTTGATTAATTTGGCAATAATACTGTATGGAAATATGAAATGCGACTAACTAGAATATTAATAATGAAGTACAATAATTAATACTGTAACACCGAATATTTAGTTTTAGATGTAAAAAAAGTATTTGGAAACTTTCCAAATGCCTTTTTTTACACCTAAAACGGTTACAACATCAAATTTAGTGTTATAATTGCAATTCATTATTAATATTCAAGTTTAATAGTTAGCCACATTTCATATTTCAATACAGTAATATTGCCAAATTAATCAAAACAGCGAAATATTTGACATCTATTTGCAACGTTGCCCACTTTCAGAATAAACGCTCTTAAGGATAATTGAATACAAGAAACTCTATCGATAGAACGTTTTACTTACCTTTGTTTCTATAATTTCCGAATAGTTCATTTCCATGAGAAGAAATAGATTATCAACCTGTTTATCTTCCCAAACGTAAAATAACTAAGTATCATCAATTACCGACCACACCAAGTACCATTTCGTGTTAATTATAATTATTTAACAGTTTGAAGTGAAACAGAAAATACCTAACAGAGTAAAAGTTTGAAACTGGGTCAATCCTGACAAATGACCTCCGGACGACATTGTAAGTTATCTGACTTGTTTAGGCTGGTTTCACACCTATCCGGGAGACCTGTACGTGCCGCCCTTACGGTCTCCCGGAACGGAGACACACGTGATGCGCTAGAGCATTGTTTCACAGCGACGCGGATTGGTCCGTACGCGACCCGCTCCGGGTAGAGCCCGTACAACGTATCGCCCTACTCCCTCGTTTCAGAGCACTGCGGGCGCTACCCGTACGGGTCTTTCGGACGGCTGTGAAACCAGCCTAAAACCTTGAAATATACACAAATTTTACGAAACAAGATATTTATGGATATTAAATGATAATTATTTCTGGAAGCACATTTATGTTTTTTTTAATAAAATAGTCAGGACTAGTGTTTTTTACAACTGACAATGAGATGAAACGCCGAAACAAAGCCAGAGTTCATGGTTTCTTTAAGGAGATCTTGAGATATCTTTTAAAAATACCACCTGAGGTTACCTTAACCATTGCTATTGTTCCAGCTCAGTTCCAGACATCAATAACTATATACTATGTCATATTTCATATACTTATTTATAAGAGCACCCACCTATTGATGGAGACGGTCCACATGGAGGCTGCGTACCCGTCACAGTTGCAGTCATCGTCTTCACCGCCGTCACCACTCGCCCACACGTAGATATTGCCCAAACCATTTCGTCCCTGCCAATTTAAAGACAAACATCACATATGGAACCAAACCCAAAGAAGTTTTTAAAAACAGGTAGGGTTCTTACATAGGTACGCAAATACCAATCTTTGAACAAATATTGGTATCATTCAAACTCGTAAACGTCCTCTAGGTCTAGCGAGCCATTTAATACGCAAAGAAGTGATTTCGCTATCGAAATAGATAAGGAAGACTATACTGAAATCCTACCCTAACTGCGAAATAAAAATTCCAAAACATAAGTAAGGGGTATGTGCATGACGAACGCACGGTAGGAGATCGTAGTCTAAATTATTAGAAAAAGCAACCTAGCACTTGCAACACACACACCCACTTGGCGTAGGTATAGCGTTGCGAGGCCCAAAAATAGAAAAGCCAGACACAGATTCATATTTAGCCGGTCATTTTGCCCTGAAAGCCTGTCACACTGGATAAAACTTAATAATCTTCATTGTTCTTATGCGAGATCGCGAGACATGCGTGTCCAAGTGAGTCGATCGCGGGCTTTCGTTCGGTATTTTCTGGCGGGGCGGAATTGACTAAAAGCCTAACAAAAGCCGGACAGGGCGGACTTGTATATATTAGGCCGGACACGATTGTAAAAACCCGGACATGCCACGCATTTATGTAGTCCTTTTGTCGCCTAGTACGCCACGTACACCTACGAGCCAGTTGCTCTTTGACAGTTCCATGAAAAAACATCTGTACACCACTCTACTCAAATACACACGATTCACAGATCAAGAAAGTTGATTCCCTCGACCTTTAACACAGAAAGCGATGCACTAAGCACTTCTCCTCAAAGCAATCGGTATTCAGGTATGTCAACTTCCCACGCCAATATTCAAACGATCTTTCTGGTATCTTGATGTAAGTAGGCGGCTCAAAGTAAAGAAGGTAAAGTCAGGAAAATTTATAGTTTATCAAATTGACTACCCTACATAAATTATCCGTTTATTCAAATAAAAGAAAATAAAGAAAATACATTTATTTAGCACAGACTACAAGGCACACAACACAACATAATTATTGTACTACAAATAAAAACTAAATTAAAAAATAAAGAAAACAATTAAAAAGTGTAAAATGCGTTCTAAGATATTAGCAGGAAAGTGTGCCTTGCGGCTGCGCCAAATCACAACTGTCCTTCTTTGACAGTTTTATGAAATGGCTATAGCACGGAAAATTTATGTATTGTGTCGATTTGATAAACTATTAATTTCCCTCAATGTACATTTCCTTGTCTTTGGAAACAAAGGTTTTTTTTTGTGATATTCAAATCATTTTTCAAAGTAAGGTTGGTTTCACAGTTGTTGCCTGTACGGGCTCCCGGAACGGAGACACACGTGAGGCGCTAGAACATTGTTTCACCGCGACGCAGATTGGTCCGTACGCGACCCGCTCCGGGTAGAGCCCGTACAACGTATCGTACTACTCCCTCGTTTCAGAACACTGCGGGCGCTACCCGTACGGGTCTTCCGTGTATGGATGGCCCGTAAGGGTCTCCCGGACAGATGTGAAATCAGCCTAAAAAAGGGTAATAATTTGATTGCCTAATCCTGTGATCAGTAAAATTACGTAGGATGTCATTCAGATTTAAGGCCCGACGCGAAACCACGACGCGATAAGTGTTCCATCTGCGGGAGGCTTGAAGGAAACGAGTAAATTAATTTGAAACTGTTTTCCAAGGAAGTGGTCCGTATGAACCCTACAAAATGGTTGAGCTGGATGGTGCTGATCCACGCGTCATGTTCGTGAACGGGCGCCGTCAGTTGTGACTGGTCATCTCCTATCTGCCATGGCTTATTTTTAATCTTATATTTTGAATTGTTTTGATTATTTTTTGTACATTGTTCTCACATATAGAAGCAACAAGAATAATGTACCCGGGATTTTGTAATTTTAAAAATTTCTATATTTAAAAGAGTGTCCTTGGAGTTTCTCGCCCGTTCTTCTCCATAAAGATCTACGTTTTGGAATGGGCAACTAGCTTCAACTTTCTGACTAACTGACGCGACTATTTGACAATTCAAAAGTGCCTGTAAATGGTTTAATTGAAATAAATGCTTTGAGTTTGAGTTTGAACTTTATAATGAGATGAAAATACATTTGCCTGCATTCCCATTTTCAAATGAATAAGAATAGTTTCACAGCTTCCGTGGGAATCTATGATGTCAATAAGTAGATCGCATTGCAGGAAATAAGTACCTAAGTTAATTTTAAATTGTGTTTCAAGAAAATGGTAAAAAAATTGAATGTATTCCATCTACGCAATAATCTAATAAGGAAGCCGATTAACGCTTTCGACTCCACCCACTTTTCATAGAACTCATATGCGCCATACTTAGTGGAAGTAAACCCTCCGCGAGGGTTGCCCAGATTACATTTGCGCTAAAGTTAAACATCGCGGACGGTCAACGGCATTAGGTTTAAAACCTGTTATACAACACTGTAAAACGAAGTAAAATTGTGTTTTCAGGGGGTCTTGTCGCTATACGTAGTTTCCAATCTTTTATTTTTTTTGTGAATATTTGTAACCGTGAACAAAAATAAAAAATTCATGGATTTTAAAACCAAAGCAAATACTAATAAATCTTGTTAAAATATACATCAGATTTTATTTGCACTGTTTATAATGATGTATTCGCTAAGAAAAACCTACATTAAAAATGAGCCCTCCGCGAGGGCTCCTGGCATCCCATATGCGACTAGGCTCCCGGCACTGAGCGTGTTAAGGTTTTTGGGTAAAATAGTTTCTCAAGTCCTACTTTCTGGCGCATAAGAACATTAAGAACCCAACTGCTATTATTTTATTATAGTTAACAGAACTTTGGCGTCACTTATCCTTGGACTTGATAGTTAGTAATCAATCATCGTCATCGCCTAGCCTTTTCCCGACTATGTCGGGGATTACTAATCAATTTACTAAGTTACTAATCAATCAAGTTTAAATTTTATTTTCGTCAAGCAGTGGTTGCCATGCCAGAAGACGGTCGTCGTCACCGAGGCAGGCCTAGGTTCTGACGTTTCATAAGTGCCCATGTAGGATTATGTGAAATAAAATATTTTGAATTGAATTGAATTAAGAAACGCTGTCTTGACGACCTAGACTCTTTTTTGACTAATTGGCCAGAAAAGGCAGCAAGCAAAGATGAATTTTGAAGTATGGGGGAGACCTGTGCCCAGCAGTCGGACGGTATTGGTAAAATTTTATTTAATCAACGAAATTCTACAAACTGTGTAGGTTGGGCTTATAAAAAAACAAAATAAATAAAGTGATGAGAATTTGATCAAATTTCCATTAATTAAGTAATTTTTATTAGGTACCACCAATATACCTTCAATTAAAATTAACTTTGACTTTTAAAGTTGAAATAACATTGTTAATTTCAGAGTAAATACAAAATACGATAGCTAAAGTTAAATTATTAATTACACTAGCATACCTACGTCGGATCCCTTTACCAAAATTCTCGCAAGATTTCATCTTTGTGACTTTAAGCCTCGTCGCCATATGTGGCTGGAATTAGCAGCCGACATTCTGTAAATACAGCAAGCATGTCAAGTATTTGATATTATGGTAATGTCGGCAATATGTTAATAAGTCGGCTTTTAACCAACTGTGACAATATTCAAGGTTTAATTCAAAGACATGAAAATGCAAAATTAGGTAAATAGTTACCACGTCACGTCAGAAACCATGCACGTAAGAAACACATAGGTTTTTCTTACGTGCATGGTTTCTGACGTGACCTAGATAAGTATGACTCTTAAACAATCAGCCTTATATTGATCCCACTGCTGGGACACAGGCCTCCTCTCTTCAAGAGGGAGTGGGCTGTAATCTATCACGCAGGCCCAGTGCGGGTTGGTAGATGTCACACGTTTTCGATTTTTTGGTTCTAGGACATGCCGGTTTCCTCACGATGTTTTCCTTCACCATTTTGAGAGCAGTAGTGATGAAATTATTTCCATAAAATAAAATGCCTGCCTAGGTTCGAACCCACGTAAGTCGGGGCCGTTACCACTGGACTGAGTTTTAACTGCATTGCAAACATTCTAGATAGCAGTACCATCTAAAAAAAAAGCTATGTACCTACCTACTTGTTCAGTAAGTATGTAGTGGCACGGAGTTACATGTCTGGCCATACTGCTGTAAAACCCGCGATGGTTTGTGTGGTATGTTTAAACAAATGCATGTAAATTGTTTTGATTAATAAACACTGTCTTTAGTACGTATAGTCACGAGCATAAATGCCTTACACCTACGCATCAATTCAAGAGCAATTTCTCGTAAAATAACGATTACAACATTCAGAAAGGACGTGAGTGTGGTTTCGAGAATACATAATGTTGTAACACCATAAAATATCTATCAAGATTTTAGGACAAAATCGCTTTTGAATCTTGTGTAATTGTAAGGTATGACTGTACTAGGCTCCTTGTGTGGCAAGCAAGTTTGACGACGTTTGTGCCATTTTATTTATCGGACCAGGACTTCTACGTAAATGATTGGTACCCAGGTGATTGAAAAAAAAAACACATCTTGCTCTAGATTTGTAAGATTAGGAACTCATCTACTTACGAGCCAATGAGATAACTATAGTATAAAATATGTAACAAACCTGTCCGATCCGAGAGGGGCACAAAGGTACTGCATTAACATTCATCATCATCATCATTCCAGCCGAAAGACGCCCACTGCTGGATATAGGCCTCCCCCAAATGGGGGGGTTTGCCATAATCGCCACGCTTCGCTTGGATTTTAACATCATACTGCGATCGCCAACCCGCCTAGGCGGTTGGCGATCGCAGTATGGTGTTAAAATGAATAGAGAACGCTGCTGCCCATTCTCTAGTGAGTCCCTTAGTCGCCTTTTACGACACCCACGGGAAGAAATGTGATGGTACTATTCTTTACGTCCTGCACCACACGGAAAACATTACCAAATACTAATAAACAATCTAATTATTATTGAAAATAAAAAAGTTATTGCTATTTAAAATTCACATTTTTAGTACCAAAATTACTCCAAATACATTCAAAATTAGCAAATTTCCAATAGGGGTCATAAGCTACGACTTGTGGAGACCCGCTAAACATCGGCCGCCGACCGGGCAGGGTATTTTTTTACATGTTGTATATATCGGCATCACAAGCAGGAATTTAATATCAAAATTCTTATTTGCTCTTTCATTCTTTCGACTTGAAAATTAGATTTAATAAATATTTGTCTCATAATAACTCTTAAGAATTTTCCTCAAAAACATTCTGAAAGAAATAAAAATATCGAAGGAACACAATTTATTTCGGTGAGCGTCCATCTTTGTTTATCGAAGATCGCTTGTGTGGGCCGGAATAATACCTGCTTTCTGATAGAACCTTGAATCGATTATCTTGTGGACATAAAAACCGAGATGGTAAAAGAAATGGCGGCCGTTTCAGCGGAAAAATAAAAGACGGATGTAATGTGGAATTGGAATTGAAAAAGATCGAGATGATTATAATACTATTATACTGCTTTGACTATGGTGTTTGCCGTCACCTGTCTAGCCTTTACTCAACTATGTTGGGGTCAGCTTCCAGTCTAACCCGATGGTGCTGAAAATCAGTATTTAACATGAAGCGACTGCCTATCTGACCCCCACAACCCAGGTACTGGGTAACACGTTAGCCTTGGTAGGATTGGTTATCAGACTTTCGGGACACGGAGGGGTCTCGATATGTAATGGGTGGTCACCCATCCATGAAGCGACCGCGGTAAGCGTAGCTTAACCTTCTATTGACCCGGGTGCAGTTGGTATAATTTTGCCACGACCCCCTCTGTTGTTATTTAGCCATGAGCCCCTCCACGAGCTTTGATATTGTGTTTGTGAATGAAATGTGGATGAGGATGAGGGTGTGCGTGGAAAGGAGGTTTTAGCTTTAATAATATTGTTTGGATTGGTGTTGATCCAATACTATTAAATGAGCAATATTTGTATATACAGGATGGCAGGGACATCGACGCGAAAACTGTTACCAAGGATTTCATTACACGATTCTAAACCCACCTGCGTTGAAATTTTTCGTCGGTTATTAAAAAAAATCTGCTGTTTCATAGAAAAGTGCAATACCTACGCGGTCAAAATGTATGGAACAGCAGATTTTTTTTCTTAATCTTGGTTGGTGTTATTGTAGGAAGTTGTTATTGTAAGTTGTTCGACGTTCATTTCTTGTTTGATATATTCTAAAAAATGGTGTTCGTATCTGATAAAAAATTTTTGATGTGTTGATACAAGTATAAATTATCTCTAAACCGTACAAAAATTGTTTACTTATAGTATCTAAGAATATTATTTGTTTTCGTTACAAACTTACAAGACTACAACTTTCAACATTAATAACGCATAACTTTAAACTTTTCAACTTTCAAAGCAACCGTTTGCTCTATCTCGCTACATAGATTTAACTTGATCTAGAAGATTAAACTCATTTTGTCTCAAATAGCTCCTAGTCCCTTCTAGTTAAAGACCGGAAGTCCTGCCGTATTCCTTTTTCAAACGTTCCACTTTCAGCTCCCAGCGGCGGAAATGACGACGAACTGTGGGGGAAATGAACTAGCTTTTAACGGTAGATATAGTAGCTTAGTTAAATGTTCGACTACTTTAAGTACGGATAAGATGGCTTTTGTGACTACCAACTTAAATTGTGCGTATATTCACATCACAACTGTATTTCTATGACAGTTATATGACTACGCTATAACACGGCAAATTGACGTAGGGTTTCACAGACTGTACACTAATTGTTTTTGATTTTATTATTTATCTACCTATTCATTAAATGTACCTTTTCGGATTCAAGACTTAAATAGGTATTAATAGGACGCATGTAGCTATTCCCCAAAGAAGAATTAAAAACGGTACACCCACCCTAAACAAAAATGGCTATCTATTATATTAGGAGCAAGTTGGCATCTCAACAATAGGTCTTCTGTACCTATTTCAGTAACAAAAGATCAAGATTTAATCACATTTTCTTGTATTGTTGTGACATCTTGTCGAAGTTATCGCAAAAAAATAATCAGATGTTCCATACATTTGGATTGAGGTATTAAAGTTTTGTATTCGAAGACTGATTATTTTTTGGCGATTACGATGTTGCTGCCATGGAATAAAATCCTCAGTTTGATGGCTTGTAAAACCCCCTTAATTTTGACCACACCTTTCTCATACACCCTGTAGATTCAAAAGCTAAGATAAAGATTGATAAAGATTAGAGATGTGCCGACTATGACTTTGGCCGACTAGCCGATTAGTCGATTGTAATGAGGGCGAATAGTCGGCCAATTCGACCACGGTTTCGGAGGTATTCTGCAATTTCCGTGACACTTCGTTTAGAGCAGATTCGCGGGCAACCGCCGTCTTCGAGCGTGTCGGAACATGTTTTGTTTACTTCAGATTGTTTCTTGATTTTTGCTTTTGCACGGGTCAGAGCGGTGTTTTTATGTAAAAAAATTAAGACAAAACTTTTATTGTTCATTAAAGTGAAATAGCTCAATTAAAATTTAATGATGTCTTGACTTTTATTTGATAAATATCATAGGTATATTTTCTTAACGAATAAGTAATTTTAGACAGTGATTACCAAAGGAAAGCTTGCTTTACATTTCAAAATGTGTAAAACTGATTCTAAAATAAAAATACATCAAGCTTTTTATTTAATGTAATTCCTCCTATTTACATTTTATTAAGAAATACATACAAAGTAAGTCGCCGACTACGAAAGTCGCCGGATAGTCGGCTTAACCGACTAGTCGGAAAATCTCTAATAAAGATGTGTTAATTATAAAATATAAGTACTAAGGTAAATTATTTAGAAACTCATATAATTAATTTGGTACGTCATAATCGATACTCATTTTCTTCAAGTTATTTAGTTTCATGAAAAGTAAATAGTCTTTTATTCATAAATAAGATCCGAGATTTTTATGTCACACATAAGCCGATCCGACATAAATCCTAAGCCGTGAAGCTTATCCATTACCAAAACATAAATAACTATAGCCCTATATAAGTACTATTATGAAGGTCAAACAAAGATTATTTTCCACTATTTGGTCGCATTACATTCAGTCGAAAGGAACTTCTATTAGGGGAAGTGACAGAAAGAATAAGGCCCTTTATACACGCCACGGTGTCTTTACGGTACGGCGTATAAACCGTGCCGTAGAAAAAACGTGTCTGCCAACAAGCTTCCATAGTAATCCATACAACACCGACGACCGTGCCTGCACAAGACGTATAAACCGCGCCGTAGTCTCAAACTCACACTCAAACTCAAAGCATTTATTTCAATTATACCATTTACAGGCAGTTTTGAATTGTCAAGGAATCAGTCAGTCAGAAATATGAAGCTAGTTGCCCATTCCAAAGCGTAGTAGGTACCTATGGAGAAGAACGGGCAAGAAACTCCACGAACTAACGACTAGAAAAAACGTGTGTGCCAACAAGCTTCCATAGTGATCCATACAACACTGACGACCGTGCCTACTCACGGCGTATAAACCGTAATTTTTCACGGCAAGAAAAACGTGCGTGTACAAAGGGCCTAACAAAGCCGACGGGAGGGACGTATTTGCTCAGGTGACCCACCCCTTTCGACCACCTGTGTTGAAATAATCCCTCCCTAAGAGGTTTGAATGTCAGCTCTTAATGGAATCCGTTAAGCTAGTATTTAGCGTCCAAATTGCTAGTTGAGTGATTCTAACCGTAATGCTAATGTTAGATGCTTCACTTATGCTACGTACCTGGTACTTGTTAATAAGCCTACATTGTCCTCTCATACCTTTTAATTAACACTGAAATTAGAAAACATTGTAAAAAACATAAAAGTAAATGTTTTTTACAATGTTACAAAGAGTAACTGTGGAGTTTCTTGCCGGCTCTTCTCCGTAGGAAACGACCAATTGGAACCGTGCAACTAGTTTCTGACGTTTCATAAGTGCCCTTGTAGGTTTCTGTGAGTTAATGTTTTTTAAATTTTAAATTTTTGAATTTTTGTGCCTTTAACTTTGGATGGACTACCTGCAGTTTCGTGTCTCCACTTTTAGCTATAAGACCGCTCATTGTTACATAGGATGTCCGTGTCACCAAATGTAACTCACGAAACTACTCAAAAGTTCAATTGTACAATAAATATATAATATTCTATCTATACACCATTTATCAGAAAGGTTAGTCAAATTTAAGGCTGTGGAAAAACCATCAAATTGAACAACCTTCTGCTTGGGATCATCATCTTAATCGCGAAAAAATAATTTCTACCGTCCCATACAAAACTTCAATATCTACTCGACCCGTATGTTATCAGTTCAATGGTCAGTACTACACCCCTAAAACTTTTTTTTTTTTTGAGGGTGGGAAATCATCAAATGACTACTCCCGCTCTGGGCAGAGCGAGAGGGTGTGTCAGACTTTTACTGACTAAAACCCACCCGTGTTCCTTCCGTTGCCTGTGTGCCGGGGCCGCGTTATCCCTTTCGGACAAACCCGCAACCCCAGCAGGCATTGGTCTTTCGACCCCGTCGGTTGGTGCTGACATCTCTTTGAGGCGCGCGTGGAACACAACGCGCCGTCGACACGGGCCTGGTCCTTATCGGACGGCGAGCTGCCCATTGCTCACCGTCCGCAAGCCCGCGCCTACGGTGGCCGGAAGTCGGCTCTGGACTCCCGACGCCCGGGGCGTCTCCTGCGGCGACTAGGGCCGCGAGGGCGTGCAGCTTGCATCTCCCTCGCGCGCTCCGCCTCCTCCTTCGCGAGCATAACTGCTTCGCAGAAGGAGGTGACGGCCTCCCATGCACTCTCGCTCCGAACCATGGCCTGAACCAGGGCCGGACGCGAGAGATCGCCGCCGCCGATCGCCTCCGTGAGGACACGGCGGTGCTCCGCCCAAGCCGGGCAGACCTCCACCGTATGCTCCACCGTGTCCTCCGGGCGATCCACACAGTGGTGACACCCGGGCGTTTCCTCCCGCCTAATTCGGAACAGGAACCTCCCGAAACAACCGTGTCCGGTGAGGACCTGCGTCAGGCGGAAGGTGAGGACGCCATGGCGCCTCTCAAGCCACTCCTCAAAGAGGGGACTTATCGCCGCAATTGTGGCGTGCCCAACACCCTTAAAACTGCTGTATAACTTTGAATAAAGCAATCAAATTGAATCAGGCAAACATTTTTTTTTTTTGGGTGGTATACTTTCAAATAACTTCTGCCACTCTGCGCGGAGCGGGAGGGCGTGTCAGACTCTTACTAACTAAAACCCTCCCGTGTTCCTTTAGTTGCCTGTACGTTGCCAGGGGCCACGGTATCCCTTTCAGACTTTCCCGCGACACTAGGCACTGTCTGACATATCTCACAGAATAAGCAAGCTGAAGTGACAATGAGCTGGCCATATTAGCCGTAAAACCGATGACCGTTACCATGGGGTTGACGTGTTCTAGAGTTTGGCAAACGTAAGGTGGCTCGCCCTCAGGCTAGTTGGAGCAATGAACTTCGCAGGGTCGCTGGTAGCAGCTGGATGAGAGTTGCTGAGAATGGAGCTGAATGAGAGTTGCCGAGAATGGAACTGAATGGCGTGCAATCGGAGAGACCTATGTCCAATCGAGCTGAATGAGAGTTGCCGAGAATGGAACTGAATGGCGTGCAATTGGAGAAACCTATAGCTGTGGATTGCTATAGTCTGATGATGATAATGAGACAATATCAGCCATGAATTTTATTTCTGACTTTCAATCAAAGCCAATCAATATAGTTGAACCATCTAATATTGCCTTAAGCAGAAGTAAAACATTTTAAGATAGAATAAAGAGTTATCGTTTTAAACTGACATAAAATAGATCGAGTGTATCGTAAACTGGCGTGATAGATCACTTTATTTTCACTTCAAGAGAATCTATCATTGGTACTAAAGTTTTATGTCACTATTTAAATAAAACCGATAAAGAAGTACCAGTAAAATCGATTTTGTTTAAGAGCGTTCATCCAATAGGTTGGTAACGTCGCCAATAGCTGCCAAAAGTTTACCTATTTTGATTAATTTGGCAATATTACTGTATGGAAATATGAAATGTGGCTAATGAATTGCAATTATGACACTGAATTTGCTGTTGTAACCGTTCTAGGTGTAAAAAAAGCATTTCAAAAGTTTTCAAATACTTTTTTTACATCTAAAACGAAATATTCGGTGTTACGATATTAATTATTGCATTTTATAATCAATATTTTAGTCCACTAGTTAGCCATATTTCTTATTTCCATACAGTAATATTGCCAAATTAATCAAAATTCCGAAATATTTGACAGCTATTTGCGCCGTTGCACACTTTCTGTATAAACGCTCCTAGAGGTTCAGTGTTTGTCAAGTGTTTGTGTTGTTCCTTTTCATTTTCCACAGTACGTTACGTCAGATTTAATTATGAAACATAACATAACATGACGCCAGTATTCCCCAAAGGGATGGGCACAGGTGTACCTTCAGTACACCCACATTTCGACAAAATTTCAGATGCAAAAAATTATGTAATATGTAAAATATAACTATTATTTTAGTATAGGCTATCTTATACCTACCGAGAGTAAGTACGTTAAACTGTACTAAACAGTAATCCTTAAAGGCGCAAAATGCTTCAATGCTCCGGCGTACATGTATGGCTAGATGTATGAACGTAAATGAATTATGTAAGAATCGTGGCAGTAGTTAGGTTCTCCGACTAACCAAACAACAGCTGCGTAAAGTTACAGCACTAACTGCAACTGGTCATGATTTATTTAATAAACACCTCTTTGTCATAGGAGTCACAGACAGTCCGCTGTGCAGAGCCTGCATAGAGGACGACCCCAACTATGTTGGGGTCGGCTTCCAGTCTAACCGGATGCAGCTGAATACCAGTATTTTACATGGAGAGACTGCCTACCTGACCTCCACAACCCAGTAACTGGGTAATACGATACTACTTGGTAAAACTGATGTCAGACTTTCGGTCTTCCGACGACTCTTAACGACTGTCAAAGATCCACGAATGACAGCCGGGACCAACGACTTAACGTCCTTTCCGAGGCACGGAGGAGTCTCAGTATGTAAAGATGGTCACCCATCCACGGACCAACCCCGGCAAGTGTAGCTTAACCTGATGGATCGACCAATGCGGCTGTTATTACTTAGCCACGAGCACCTCAAATCGTAACTTTATATATGTAGGTATTTTCTAAGTAAATAACATATACGAAAGAACATACCACTGTGTACTTTGCTAAAGCAAGCAAAGTGACTGCTTGTTTGCATATCATGAAAGTTTAAGACTAAAGGCGGCATAAAACGAAAACTCTCGAAGGTGAAAAAACGTGTTGAAAAAGCGCTCACTAAGAAATTGTTACTTATAAACAATGTTTTCTTTTGGTTAGACTAGGTTTTCTCTTGTTCGTTTTTACCCGAGTACCTAATAGCGCAGTAACACTTAGTTGCTCATCCGAATTCTTATACCTATACTCAATTTGAAATAAGATTAGACATTTAAATAAACCTTTTTTACAGTCCGTTCAACCGATAATAACTTCTATACCGTAGGCATAAAGATGGTATACTATCAACATTAAACATCTTTCTAGCTATTTTATCTATAAAGCTATAACTACGAATCCACGTTCAAAAACAGAAATAACCTTACATTGGCCGGCAGTTTGCTAAAATACACATGACAGTTTCGATTTCCGGAGAGTATAGAATTCCTGAAAGTCTATCAACGGCCGGATCTGTTACTGACCGATGGCTAGATTTATCCTAGTTTTTAAAACTATAGTGACACCTTTTACGAAGAAATAAAACGATTTATATGGTTCTTGGTAGGGAGTCGCTCCATGAAAAATACTGGTATTCAGCTGCTCTTGGTTAGACTGGAAGCCGACTCCATCATAATTGGGAAAAGTCTAGGGAGATGATGATGATACGTTTTCTTGATGCCCTATCATTTTCTTCTCCCCCTTTTTTATACAAGTACTTATTACTATTTTAACAGTGTTAGCTTATAAATCATTTAATCATCATTTTATCATTTAGTCTCGTAATTCCATGAAGATTATTGTCGATGATATTTTTGTTGTCCAACGTTTCTTTTACATCCTATAAGTACTCCATTTGAAATAAGATTAGACATTTAAATAAACCTTTTTTACAGTCCGTTCAACCAATTTTGACTTCTATACCTTAGGCATAAGGATGGCATTAAAAGCAAAAAAGTGGTTACAATACCAACTGTTTACTGCAGCTGCCATTTGTCATGCCACCAACGCAATAGAAGTCAAAATCGGTTGAACGGACTGCAAAAAAGGTTTATTTTGTCTAATCTTATTTCAAACGGAGTATAGGTGAGTTTATTCATCTATCCGGGTAAAAAGTACTAGGTACCATCGAAGAAGTTCATATCTAGCCACCGTAAGGACTATTCTTGCTTGCAGCGCTCAGCGGCTATAGAACCGGGTCGGTAACAGATGTGAAAGAAAGAAAAGAAAAGAAAGAAAAATTGTTTATTCTGCACAAACAAAACGCACATATAAAGATAAAAACACATAAAATACACATTTACAAAAGTAGCCAAAAGCCTCGTGTTCATCCAATAAATAAAAATATAAAAAGAAAACAATATTTTTCATTGGTCATCGTGTTCACGTGGGTGGAACTGAACCTGGAAGTATTTTAATAGACTCCGGACTTAGGTTGGCCGAAGCAAGGAAAACTGCTCGATGGATATACACAGATGACTTCGCACTTTTTTTTTTTTTTTCAGGTTGGGATATCATCAAATGACTTCTCCCGCTCTGGGCAGAGCGAGAGGGTGTGTCAGACTTTTACTGACTAAAACCCACCCGTGTTCCTTCCGTTGCCTGTGTGCCGGGGCCGCGATATCCCTTTCGGACAAACCCGCAACCCCAGCAGGCATTGGTCTTTCGACCCCGTCGGTTGGTGCTGACATCTCTTTGAGGCGCGCGTGGAACACAACGCGCCGTCGACACGGGCCTGGTCCTTATCGGATGGCGAGCTGAGATGACTTCGCCCTGGAGTGTAAATAATGTGGTGCTGTTCCTCAAACAATGGAACACTACATATCGTGTCCATCGTGTCCGCACGTTACAGAAACTGATAGACGCTACTAAAGGTACCAAACTCATTGCAAAATTCTGGGCCGACTCTATTTAGAAAAGCTTTCCAAATTGCGCAATTTGCCCACAGCTTCGAGGCGTATAATAAATCCTATCAACAATGAGACCCATCCAACGGAGTCCCCTATGATAAAGGAGCAGATTCCTCCAGAGCTTATTAATCAACTTCATTATTGGCAGTCTTGTAACGCCCCCTGCCCTTTTATACCATGCTGCCCTGGTTTGTGCCAGTCAAAATCACTCTTACCTCATTAACACCCCGGACGATGGCCCTCATAGTGGCATTGCGGGGCCCATCGACGGTCCTGCCGTCATCTGTGGGTCCCCACGATGCGCTGTAGATGTGGATCTTGTGAGGCTCGTGCCCCATCGAGTTGGCTTCGATCAAGTCCGTCATGTAGGGCTGGTCCAACATTCTTATACCTGTGGGCGAAAAAAGCTGGTTATTTTATGGAAGAAAATAAAAAAAGTCTAGGGAAAGATAGGTAGATGGAAAAGAAATAGAGCAGTTAAATAATTACAGTCAGGAAAATTGATTGTTAAGAGCGCTTTTACAGAAAGTGGGCATCGTCGCAAATAGCTGTCAAATATTTCGCTGTTTTGATTAATTTAGCAATATTACTGTTTGGAAATAAGAAATATGGCTAACTAGTGAACTAAAATATTTAAATGCAATAATTATTATCGTAACACCGAATATTTCGTTTTAGATGTAAAAAAAGTATTTGGAAACTTTCCAAGTGCCTTTTTTACACCTAAAACTGTTACAACATCACATTCAGTGTTATAATAGCAATTCATTATTAATATTCTAGTTCATTAGTTAGCCTTTTATATATTTTATTTCCATACATTAATATTGCCAAATTAATCAAAACAGGTAAATTGCTGTAGTAGTATATAGTAGCTTTTTGCGACATTACCAAGTTTTTGGATGAATACTCTTAAACAAATTGACACTCTACGTCAATTTGCCATTTCAGACAACTAAATTAATAAATGTACGGACAATGTAAGTTGGTTATCAATTTGCTTAACAATTAATAGATGCTAAAAATAGGTAGGTACTATTGAATATTTTAGTCCTGATGAGATAAAATTCATTTAAAAAAAACAGTTAAAGCAATTAAAAGTGGTAATTTATCAACAACAACTAAAATCTTTTTAATCAAAAGAATAAAAACCTTTTAAAGCGAGTTTATTATTCTTAACCCTCGGGAAGTTCAATGAAGTTGTAGTTATTTATTTGTAAAAAGAAAGGTCTGAATTGAACAAAGGAACAAAGCTTGTTAAACTAAAAGAAAACTTGTATCAACGAAGTTGTTCGAAACTACCCTAATGATCAGACAAAGAATCTATCGACAAAGACAATTTATAAAATTGAACTATAGACTGTATTTGAAACAGCTCCAAATTCAAATATTCAAAATGGCTTCCACTTCAGTAAGTCACTTTGTCACAGTTTGAACGGTTTTATTTGGAACGCGAATTCAAATTCAATTATCTGAGGGTGGCAATCTAAAAAACAATGCAAATAAAATATGATGGGACAGGTATAATCCTTAATTTAGTTTACAAAGGGAGGTAAAGCTTGCAATTAGCTTGGGAAGCCGCAAATCCCCGATCGTTGCGTCAAAAGCGTTGTAATGCTTCCGTAATGCTACGCTACTCTTCGTTGTTCCACGAAGCCGAACCGATAACAGTAATTTACCTGTTTTTATCTGATTTCAGTACTTAAAAGTGGCTTTATGCACAGCCATAAATGTTATATTAGTTTTTCCAAGTCCTTGAAGCCGCGTCGGGAAATATTTAGTCGCGATGTCGTCGCCTTTCTATTTAAATTCTATTTCCTTTTTTAAACGAAGTGGTTGGCTATTTTTTATTCCCCTTGATTTTTCTTTTAAGGTTTATTTTATATAAGCATAGGATAGATCAAGAAGATTACTAAACAATTTTATTTACGTTTATTTATTTGCTACACTGAAGTTTTTACCTGCCACTGAAAACACTTAAGTAAACAATATTTCAGAACACAATCACATTCAACATAATTTTCATTTCCATTCATTTTAATGTTTAGGCATTCAGAAAGAAAACCCTTCAGTTTAAAAGGTTATTTCAAACAAACACAGACTTTCAATTAGAGAATAACAAAATCGAATGAACTGAAAACAACATTATTCACGGTCTGATACTATTATTTAAAACTACAAGTTAACCAAACAACGACTTTCAAGGAACTGTTGAGGAATGAAAAAGATAAGCAATTGCTAAGTAGGTAGATTACTTTTTTGCTCACTTGTCACTGTCACCTTTTCGAACTGTCATTGTAATTCATAATAGAGGTGGGCAAAGTGATTTTGCGATTGGAACATTTGCATCTAGATCACTGAAATGATCCGAATCATTAATATGTTTTATTTGGATCATTTGAATCATATACTCAAAGGTTATAAAAATTGATAACGACAACGAAAAACTGTAAGGATATGAGTGGTACATATCTCATTTGGTATCTCTTTCTGACTTGAATAGATTGTAATGTGTCACACGCTCACTCACGACTCGCGAGTCAGTGCAGTAGTACTGACTTAAGTAACGTAACTCAGCGTCTCAGTCTTTCTCTCTCGCTGCTGCTCAGCCGCCTCGCAAGCGACGGTCGCGCGGAAAGAGCACTGAGGCAAAGTAATGATTCAGATTCAAATAATGCGTTTGAAACGTTGTCACTGAACCAATCTTTTGGAACCCTTCAATGATCCGGATCAGTGAGTCGGTTCCGTAAAGAGTTACACACGCCTAATTCATAATGTTGGTTCAGTAGGCACCTAAGTTGTTCTTAACCTTTTTTTCCACGACTGTACATAAAACTATAGTAAATAAACAAAAGAGGTATTTTTCCTCACCGTAATAAAGGGAAAGTTAAGTGTCATCCCACACAAGTCGTTAATTTCTAGTGACGCGGTAGAAAGAATATAAAAAGATAGAATGACAGTACCAAAGCATTTTTATTCACTTTTAACACTTAATTTTCTTAGAATAGTGCGATTATACGAAGCTGCGCGATAATTGCGTAACACGAATAAAATAGCAATCGATCTCCGCCCATTGTGTCATCTTATGTAAAATTTCTACATCCATATTTGTATTTTTTTATGGTGTACATGATAAAAAATATTCTATCTATCTATGGTTCCCATTACCTCATAGGTCTGAAAAATTATCTGCCCAATAACGTAATTAACGCAATGCGCGTTCATTGCGTTATTTACGCTGAACTGTCAAAATGAAAGGCATTGCGATCGATCTCCATTTTATGTGTGTTATGCAATTACCCCGCGGGTTGTCAAGGTGAATTGTTTTAGCCTGTATAGGTAGTTCCTATACAGGCTGACTAAGAATTTATTGGCAATCTTTCAGGGTAGTTAATTGACTCAGGTGTGAATTTGCGGAAATCCATTATAAAATACAATAGACGACGTATATTTAGTAACCAAACTGTTCTCAAAGAGTCATAAAGAACCCTGTAACGTACTGACGTAGCAACACGTCGTGTCCGAGTTCGCAACAAGTCAATCGTCATCCTGAGGATGCCTCGTTGAGAGGTAAAACACGTGTCGATTTCTTACAGGGTTCTTTATGACTCTTTAAGAACAGTTAAGCAGATTAGGTTACTAAACATATGTCGTCTATTGTATTTTAATCTTTCAGGGGCTAAAATTATCCGCTGAAAATACAAAATGCAATATTATTTACCCATTGAAGCTGTTAAATGCATAATGACGCAAAATTGGTCGAATAGCAAAAGACGTTCATATTTCTTAGTAATTTTACGCCTTCGAAGATTCCTAATAGGTAAACTGAAAATCAGCCAAACAAATATAATGTCACGAACATGAAGCCTAGACGAAACTAGCACGATGTCTAAATTAAATGTTAGACTTAATACTAGTTTGAACATCTTGTTGACATCAGGAAATGAGATGTCGCGCAGAGTTTGGACAACCTTTCGAATACTGAAATTGGACGCATATTTAGCTCTATTTCTGACAGGCTAAAACTAAGGCGGGCAAATCTATACCAATGTTTAATGGCAGTGACTCATTGGCATGACTCAGTGGCATGTTCGCAGAGGCGAGAATAGATGGCTTTCACGCCATCATGCGCAAGCGTTGCGCTTCCATTATGAGCAGGGCACACGCCAGCCCCAACAGCATCCCGAAAACTATAGCTGATAGGTGGGACAGCCCCATACTGAGACATTGGATACGTCTACATGCCACTTTGGCGTATTAATTAATAGTTTGTATTGTTATTTTGGTATAAGTAAGTACTGACACTAGTTTCTACGTCATGTGTATACTAAACAAATGAACTATATGTATGGGTCCGAAATAAAAGATTTTAAATAATAATGGCAGAGTCGAAGTTTTGAACGGGACAGTTGTAATTTTTTCGTGATTATGTTGTTGGTCCCACGGAGATAGTTGTTCAGGTTGATGGTCTGTACACCCTTAAATATGACCACGTCTTTCTGAGCCATGCTGTATAGCGTTTGAAAGCATGTTCACGGTCTCTCAGAGATTTTTTACTAAAGATTTACTTCTCATTTCTAATACATCAATCAATCTGCCTAGTCTTTTCCCAACTATGTTGGGGTCGGCTTTCAGTCTAACCGGATGCAGCTGAGTACCAGTATTTTACATGGAGCGACTCCGCCCAGCTGACCTCCACAACCCAGTAACTGGGTAACGCGATACCCCTTGGTAAGAGTGGTTGTCAGACTTTCGAGCTTCTGACGACCCGTAACGACGGTCAAAGATCCACGAATGACAGCCGTGATCAACGGCTTAACGTGCTATCCGAGGCACGGGGAAATCTCGGTATGTAAAGATGGCCATCCATGACCAACCCCGGCAAGCGTAGCTTATCCTGATAGATCGACGCGTGCAGCTCGTATTAATTAGCCACAAGCTAAAACATAACATAGCTTATTTTAAATAACCAAATTAATGAGACTTAACATTTTAGCGGTGACTTTATGTCAGTTTTATTACGCAAAAGACCATAAGACATAAAATTATGAGGCGACAGCAGCTGTTGCGTGGGTTAACTTAAGCCGTTAAAATCAGAGCACCTAACCCAGTTTCACATTAAGATTATTTTCTTATCCGCATGCAATAAGGACGGGTCCTAATCTTGAGAAGGGCCTTTATATAGCACCATTCTAAGCCTCAGCTGTGCTCTGGGGACTTAAGACTTATACGCACACGTCATAATGTGGCCTGTACGCAAGGCCGCGTAATCTAAGACTAATTTATCACTAGAGTGGCCACTGGCTTAGGTTCGGGTCATGGCTAAGTAAGTATAAGCTGAATATTATAACATAACATTTCGCCTGTTTCCCCGATTGGTTTGGCAGTGGTGTACCAATAGTACACACACATTTGGCCAGTTATGTTTAAGTCCCATGTAACAGGGAGCGAACCCATTGCCATCAACCGGGAACAAATCCAGACTCCGGACTGCTGCTCAGAAATTCCAGATGGAAAAACCCAATAACACTTTGCCCGACCCGGGACTGGAACCCAGGACCTCACGCTCAGCAGTACAGATTGCGACCACTAGACCAACGAGAAAGAATATTAATTATGTTGGTCATTAAACTGTTGGAAAAGAGGAATCCTTGAAATAGTAAAGATTTGTTATTAAAAAAATAAAAATTGGTGAATTTTCAGTGAACTATGAAGATCAATAATAATGCCGGTAGCATACCTCCGCCGCGAAACGCCGCCGCTACTCGAGTACCGCTATGCGAAATTCGAGTAGCGGAACTCGAGTAGCGGCGGCATGACTGAACTTGAATTGAACTACTGTGGTTTAGCTGCTACGGTTTCGCGGCGGAGGTGGGCTACTGGCGTAAATAATATATTTCTGTTAAATAACTTTAGCCCAAGTTCCCACGGGCGTAATAATATTGCAGCGGGATTTTATCCCGCAATGGATTTCCAACTATCGGTGTTGAGCCGAGCATTGAGAATCCAACAGAGTGAATCCCAGCTCGTCAAAAAAACACACTGTTGGATTTTCAACTATCGGTGCTAAGCAATGCGTTTAAATTCCAGTGCGCGAAAAAAAATTGTCGCGGGTAAAAATTGAGTAAACCCAGGTGCGCGGGCTTACTCAATTAAAATGATAAAGTGCTCCAATATTATTGGCTAATAACTACAAAATTGTCAGCTAAACGTGCGACAGTCTAAGAAGCCCGATTTGACACCTATCAAAATATTTTGTGTTGTGACGGGAAAAAATATCTATTAGTTTAATCTTTAATAACCGATTCTTGAGACATATCGATTTATCATACTTAGAGTTTGTAATCGATAATTTACCTAAATTGCTTAAAACTGATTCTCGAGGCATATCTTTTTATTACACGTCATCATCATGATCACGACGTGTAAATAAACAAATTCACTTTTGTGAAAAAAATATTCACATCATCATCAGTTCAACTGTCTTCGTCGGTTACCATAATAATAAATTGATTTCCCATCATATTGTCAGAATGTACATCTCTTCTAAAGTCCTCCGTTATAATTTTCTTTCGATCGATTTTGTTTTTATATGTTTTAACATTTAATAATACAATAATTATACGTTTTTCTCTTTTCTTAATGTAATGTTTGTAAAAGTACCTATCCATTTTTCAGTATATCGATTTTATTCGGTCAAAAAACGACTTAAAACAGTCACAACACTACAGCAATGAACCCAATGACATGACATTGTAATAACGTTCTGTAACGGAACGGAATATGAATCAACGAATAATTCGTGTTTTTGAGTGCGTTTTAACAATCTAAAGTGAAACTTGGTGCTTACTAATGATACTCATTGTTACAGTGTATGGTTAACATAGTGATTCATTAGGATAATGAATTTGATATTTCGATTTCTTACGTAGACGTTCATACAAAGCTATCGCGGCATGTATAATGAGAAACGTCAAATCGGGCTTTTTAGATTGTCGTGGGTTTAGTTAAACATTCTTAAAATTAAAATAAATACTAATTTAATGTTATATTATAAATATTTGCCATTTTATATAAATATTTAGGACTAAGAATTGTATTTATTTTATTTTGGTCTTATCTTGTTATTTCACTGGTATATGCTGCACCGGTTGACGTCATCAGCTATCTAATTACGCAACACATTTTGGATTTGCAATTGAGTCAAATTGGT
Source organism: Agrochola lota (assembly GCA_947364205.1). Taxonomy (NCBI): domain Eukaryota; kingdom Metazoa; phylum Arthropoda; class Insecta; order Lepidoptera; family Noctuidae; genus Agrochola; species Agrochola lota. Next base: position 7,008,876 of record OX376235.1, on the reverse strand, counting down.
TTCGTTTAACTAGAATTGCTTTCAAAAGTTGTAAATTGAAAGCAATTCTAGTCAAACGTAACCAATTTGACACAATTGCAAGTCGAAAATGTGTTGCGTAATTAGATAGCTGGTCAACGTCGACTGTCGCTGAAAACCAGCGCTGTGGCTCTGTCTCGCATAGGGTCGCAGCATTATGCTGAGCGATGGTCGTTTTGCGTGGATGTAACGCCTATTTTCCCTCAAATTGTTATTATCGTGTTTTGTTCTTTCCTTGCGTCATGCGTACCGCAAATAAACGTATTTTCTTTCTTTCTTTCTTTCTTTCTTTCTTTCTATGTGTACATTTCTATTCGAGAACACAATTAACTTATTAGTATTGCACTCTGCCATTTCAAAGGGCCTTGGTTAACATTTCCGCATAACATAATTAGTATAATTACATCACTCCTATACGCCTCTAAGGAAACGGCAGAGGTATCTTCTATGTACACTCACACTTTGCCAGTTATAAGCTATATTTATGAGATCAAGTCCCATGTATATGCGTATAATGTACCAAAAGCTCTTACTATAAAAAGAGCTCTTGGTACATTATTTACACCACAAAAAATTGGTAATCATGCATAAATACTACCTTTTTGTCCTACGTTATGTTTTTCTTTATAGGTCGGTACTCACCGCGAACATTTGCTCCACGAATATTCGTTGCGCGTGATTTTGTTTTAACGAACATTTATCTTTGAAACGAACTGTTTGGTGAGTACGTGAATTCAAAACACAAAAAAAACTAATTCTCTAGAAGTTGCTCACGAACATTGTTCGTTTTGTGAGCGGATGTTGCGTAACAAAGCTTGCGAAACGAGTGTTTGCAAAACAAATTCGTAAAGCGAATGCTCTAGATAACTCACCCTTGAAAAATACTTCAAATAAGCCAGTATAAATAAAACAAAACAAAAGCGAGAATTTGAGAACTAAATTGAAAAGGGCCGTCATTTCCCGCGTCGTCGATTTTCTTGTATGTAACACGAGATGTTAGCAAAATGTTACTCTTTAGTTATTATTGAGAACAGTCGGTCGATTCTGTAAAAATATTAACGTGAAGCTTAGGTGAAGTGAGCGTGAAGTGAGCTGTCACTGCCATAGAATCGACCGGCAGGATGCTAGGGATTAACACTATTGACAGCTCACTTCACCTAAGTTTCACGGTGATATTTTTACAGAATCGAACGGCAGGAGACTTGTGTTATATACAAGGAGAAATTCTGTGAGATGGAAATAGTGGGCGTAGGGTAGGTCATGTTTTGAGTCACAATAAGTAGCATCATCTTTTCACAACTATGTTGGCTTCCAGTCTTACCGGATGCAGTTGACTACCAATATTTTACATGAAGCGAGTGCCTATCTGACCTCCACAACAGTTTCTGGGTAGCACGATACCCCTTGGTAAGACTGGCACAATAAGTACCATATTGGCACAAATATTTTGATTACGTACCTTTTCTTTATTTTAATCCTTGTTTCCAATTAATTTTATTTCCACTTAAACCAATGTCAACTTTATACTAGTGTTAATTAACTTGATTTCAGAATAACTAATAATATTGAGTCATAAAATAATTAAAGTTGTAGCACAAACTGAACTTTAAGTGTAGGGTGTCTTTATTTACATGTTTGGAAACAATTTTATTGTGGATTTAAAGAAAATACTAAATCAGTTTTAATGTATTTCGAGATTATTCAATTGAACTTAGTACTATCTCTATAACATCGCGTTCCTCTAGTACGATAAATGACAACACCTTTATTTCCAAATCACTAATTTTGTACAAAAAACATGTTATTTTCAGTGTTAGTAGACTTTGAAAGAAACTACCTAATCAGTAAGGTATGGTAATGCGGGTCGGCAAAGAGATATAAAGGAAACGAACAGATACATGAGCAATAAAACGGACACGGAGCGTTTTATATTTAGCGCCCCTGTTTTGTTACAGGCTTTATTTGTTAGCCCCAATTGGGATTGAAAGTATTTATTTTTAACCACCTACTGGTTCTTCCTAAATAAACTTCTATTTTTTTTTTTGTAAGCAGGAGTCAAGGGTTTTCGCTGAAAACCAGCGCTTAGCAACCCGCTAGGGGACCTAAGCATAATGCTGAGGCTTAAACCTTTTGCTTCCGGTATTATAGTTTTGTGTAGGTAGGTACCACTACTACTAGCTTTAATACTGGAGACAATAAATGTTTTTCTGTTCTATTCTTCTATTACCAATGCTCTTGTTCTATAGATTTCAGCAAGTAACATAAATTAAGTACCTATTAGCACTTCTTCTTTTCGTGTGGTTAGTGACTAACCTGGTTTCAGAATTTTAAAGCCGCCCACGGGCTACGCTCATGATTCCGAAAAGTCAGAGGTGCGTGCCTTGTACCCGAGACCTATGAATTGGCAGTCTGACGGTTACACCACTAGGCTATCACTGCTCAGCACTAATAAACTTAGTTAGTATTATCTTTTTATTTTTTATTATTATTGTTTTCATGATTTTGTTAGTTTTAATGTTCTTTGTTTTATTTGTTATATTTCCTGTGCGTGTCCAGAATAAAATATTCTTTTATCTTTTCTTTCTATCTTACTTAAAATTTTGTATGATCCGTTCCCACAGACAAAACGTGAAAACGTTTTTGAGAGGCATAGTTTTAAGTACAAGTAAAATCTTCTTGCTGTATATCCTAACTATTTTTTTTAATGCGAAAATGAGAGTGTTTATTGGTTAATTTGTGTTGTTTGTTTATTATGCTTTCACGCTAAAACAGCTGAACGGATTTAGATGCAATTTGGCACATAGGCAGACTATGACCTGGGTTAGGACATAAAATACGTTTTATCCCGATACTCCTACGGGACCGAGACTTATGCGGGTGTAACCGCGGAGCGTAGCTAGTGCTTTATAAATAAATAATAGGCTGATACGAAACAAAAAACGAGCGAGCCATACAGTAGTCGCGAGTGATGTATAACATCTGACATCTTGGCTGACAGTACCAACCTCTCGGAAAATGGATTGGTACCATCTGACGGCCAACACTTCCCTCCTGTTACACACTTCCCTCCCTTTTCACGAAATCAGTCCCACAGATTGCAGGAAAGCAGAGGAAAAATGTTACAAATCAAAAACCTACAAGGAGAACGAATCGTTGCCTGTGCTCATTAGGGTGTACTTCAAGAGCTTCATGCACTCCAGATTAATCTCTGCATCTTGAGCAGTAAGCGGCGCTTCCCACCTTACAAACTATTTTGGTGAATCTTATGCCGTCACAAAAATATCAGTAGATCTATATGGTAATTTGGCATTATTGGATATTGTAAATGCGCAACGGTAGTTTCTGGTAAATCCTGAAGTGATTAATAGATTGATAATAGTAGTTGCCTTGGCTTACCTGGAAGTCTTTAAATATACTCCGGTCCCCGGTAGGCCGAAAAGCAAGGAAAACCTGCTAATGTGTTGCTGTCCCACAAACAATGGGGCACTTAATGTAGTGTCCAGCGTGTCCTGTTACCTTACGTTACAGGAACTGATGGATACATGCCTCTAGTTCTATTTCCAGACACTCCAAGAAGAAGATTGGTAGAAGTACTGTGGCGGCATCTACATCGCCACATGCAAACTACACATCAAAGACCTGACGTCACACAAATCCTGCATCGCGCAATTAGAGTTTACCGCGCGAACGACATATATAAGACTATCCGACATCAATCGTTGGGCAGTGTCTCGCCAGACACGACACCCTGTCGGAGGTTCCTCCCTTTTCTGTAGAGGATGAGTGAACTTTACACCGTGTTCCTCATACCTCTGAAGTACATAAGGAGTTCATTACTAAAATGGAGCTTTCTATTCAATGTTTTAAAACCATCTTAAAGTAGGTCCATAAGTGACGATTGACGAACAAAACATAAAGCAAAAAGAAATATTGGAAAAAAGATGAGTTGGCGAACGATGCTTCCAAACCAAACAGTTCTTTGAATATATTTTACGATCCGTAATGGTAGAACAAAGTGCGCTATTCTAAAACAAACAGAAAAGCGTTGAAATGCTGTGAGAGTTTGCAAATATCTCTCGAACGTAGATAAGAAAAATATTAAGTGGAAATATTTCCAGTATTTTACTAAAGGGCTGCTGTGGAGTTCGCAAAGATTTTCCATTCCTTTTTAAATGCTTTGAAATACCTACATTTACAGAATATTATGCACTTTTTTATACAAATATATTACTAGTTACGGATATGTACCTGCTTTTTCAGCTTCATCATTCTTTTGCCCATGTCCCAGATTATTTGTGGTCGCGGAACATATCTTTTTCTTCCCTACTTCTCTATTATCTTCCTTATGACGGTACTCACCCCTCGCGCTCGCGCATTAGAAGGACCTTCAAACGCGCGAGCGCGACGGCAATACATTTGTGCGCGAGCGATAGAGAAAAGTAATGAGGGGGTCATTGTACGAAATTCTTTCTGTTTCGCGACCGGACTTTAGCCATATAATCTACCATATGTATCACTAGCTTCCGCCAGCGGCTTCGTAATATCTTTTTAAATTATTGCCTATCTTACTCAGTAATAATCATTTTTCTGTTGAAAGAATTTTTAAAATCGGTTCGGTAGATTTTGAGTTATACAATTTTATTCTCTTTATAATTCTGCACCCGCATAAGTATCGATCCCGTAGGAATATCGGGATGAAAAGTATTATTTATTCTTTGTTCTAACCCAGGTCATGATCTACCCATGTGCCAAATTTCATTTAAATCCGTTCAGCCGTTTTAGCGTGCGGAACAAACAAACATAGATAAAATCAAATCTTTTCTCTATATAATATTAAGTTTTGATTATTAGTGTAGATGTAGGTACCTTATTTCTACAAAATTATGCACACATTTCTAAATAATTTGTGTACATCTAACACAACTATAATGTAATATACAAAAAGAAAAAAAAAAAAACCGTCTAGCCTTTTCCCAATTATGTTGGCATCGGCTTCCAGTCTAACCGGATGCAGCTGAGTACCAGTATTTTACATGGAGCGACTGCCTAGGGTCCGTAATTTTACTTCGAGAGTCATATATTCGATTAATGGAAAGTCGACTGAACGATTGTTCGAATGGAATATATTGCGAAACAACCTTTTATCGCTAAACGCTTCGTCAACTGAATGATTCATCGAATATTTATAAATCGATGGACTGCTCTTTCGAATGAGTTTAGTTATTGTATAGTTTAATAATTGAAACAAAATTATTTAAAAAAAAAAGATTTTTCGACACATATTATTTCATACATAATCGAGGAAATCAAACCCTTTTAAGACATCGTACGATGTTCCTGTAGATTTAGAAACATAAAATTTGGTGAAAAGGAAGTTAATAACGCACAAATGAAGGGAAAATTGTTTATTACAAACAAATCCATTTACGTTACGGTTTTCGCACAAAACTAAGATAATCAAAAACGTTTTCGGTAGATTAGGGTTTTTTAATGCCCAGGTTGGGTTGTGGAGGTCAGATAGGCCTCTGACCGCCACAATCCAGTAACTGGTAACAAAACACCCCTTGTTAAGACTGGTTGTCAGACTTTAGGGCTTCTGACGACCCGTAACGACTGTCAAAGATCCACGAATGACAACTGGGACCAACGGCTTAACGTGCTTTCCGAGGCACGGAGGCGGAAGGAATCTCGGTATGGTACCATACATAACTATAATTTAATGAAAGTTGAAAATTAAACATTTAAAAAAAAATTACTTCGCTGCTGAACGAAGTAATTTTTTCTGAAATGTTTAATTTTCAAAGAATTCAAAGAAATTTTCATCAAAGTATAATGAAAATTCCTTTAAAATTTTAACTTGTTACGATATGGTTACTTAATTACATACCAGCAATCTAATTTTGAAGTATGGAAAAATCTTGCAAAACAAATTACGCAATTTAACGAGCTTCGTCGAGAAATCTAAAAAGCAATGCTCGCTTTTTGGTGTGAGAAGAATTTTACTTTCTGGAATAGACAGTATCTGTTCGTAAATAATCTTTCTGTTTAAAACTTTTGTAAAATCATTTCAAAATAAATATAGAAAAACAACATCTCACCCACGTTTCGCCAACGTAACGGGATGAACTTTTAAAATATTAATAAGCTGATGGCTCATGAAATCACGATACAAACTCTTTTTTTTTCATTAAAAGTCTTTTCACCTTTCTATACAAAATAAACACTCGGCGTCACAGTTCAAATTTTAAATAGCGTTCCAATTCAGAATCTTATTCAGCTTTTAAAATTTAAACCTCGAACAGATAACGGCCAGTAACTTAGAGGGTGGTCTGAAAGGACCGGGCTTCAAAACACGTAATCATGCGGTCCGACAGAGCGCGGCTAATGTCTGGCAGGGACATAACGTACCAACCACATCAAATATAATGCTGGGTACATCGCCCAGGGATTGTCAGGTCAACTGTAATTACTTTTTTGTTATGAAACTTGAAGTTCTGGTTGGAACGTGATCCACACATGTTAATGTTTAGCATATCCTAATTCATTATCAGTCTGTTATTCTGTATTCTATACAGTACAGTTATGTTCACGGAGTAGATATAGCAGAACTTATAAGAGCGTTATTAAAATAGCTGTAAGATCCAGATCCATGTAATAAATAGATGGTGAATTATACTATACTTGGCACTCAACTCACATGCTAAGATGTGGAAACAAATAGATAAAAAAATTACAATATACACGATTTTATCGACGAATAAAACAATAAATAAGTTCTTACATGAGAAAAGTATACTACCCTCATTCATAACAAAGTCCGCAATTCTAGAATCCTTTTTAAAAACTTCAAAACTGTGTCAATTTGGCTTCTTTCTAATCTCCATGTGAAACGTATCACTAATAGAACTTAACCGCATACCCTTTAAGTCGGAAATAGTACATATCTATGACAGCGAATAAATATAATATAATACCATCCTGTTACTGTCCCACTGCAGGGCAAAGGCCTCTTCTCATACAGAGAAGGCACGTGCATTGATCACCACGCTTGTTCAAGACGGGTTGGTGATTTCAGACTTATATTAACTATAAGTCCAGGTTTCCTCCCGGTGTTTTCCTTCACCGATGTCAGTAATGTCCAAGATAAACTCGATAGCGAATGCGTGTGTCAATTCAAGCTATTCAGTAGACACACTATGAATTATTTAGTTAGCACACTGTTGAGATGAGAAAAACAAATGAAAAACATTGCAGCGAAAAAACATCGCCTGGTCAGACGTCCGCGCGTCATGTCGTTAATTTGACCATGAACTGGCCTAGTAGAGAATTTCAATAGAATTGAAATTGGAATTGGAATTTATTTTCTTCGAATTCATAGGCTGAGGTTGGCAGTACATTTTAGTTACCACCAAAATGCTAACCAAGACTTTGTAGTAGCATTAGCTGGCCTGATCTGATTTGTCCCACCGCCGAGGACTTAACCTGCTCATGCTATCGCACGCTTAACAGTAGCGCATACAACCAATTTAACAAAGGGGCCAAGGTCGGCAAAAAAAAATCCGAACCAAATTCTAGGAATCGTACTTCCGAACGGAAGAAAAATTCAATTTCCTGGAATTCGGAATTTTGCGGTTGATTTCATTTTATCTTTTTTGGTATCTCGTTCGGAAGCTATAAACGAGTTTTTGCCAAATCAAATTAGATTTCTTTCCGAGTATTTTTTCTAAATATACCTCCCTACACCAAGTAGTTAAAGGAATCTAATTGGACAGGCTCTGGGACAGGCAGACTGAATGCCGAAGTTTTGAATTCGAGTCAAAGTTTTTGAGTTTGAACGTCTTCCGTCTTCATCTTTTATTTTTCTTATTATGCTGAAAATACGGAAATGAAAAAGAGAAAAAAAAATTGAATGACATGACATGGCCAAATGTGCAAATAATTGATTTGGATGATGTCTGTTATGTTGAGCATGACTTACTTTAAATAAATATACATAAATAGATAAATTGTTAAGATTCAGGTTCAGACTGGCCTAAACAAACATTCATTAATGCACAGACACGAAAAACTAAACATGGCATTAGATTATGATTGCGCAGCGTGAAAACGCGTAGTCATCAGCCAATTTCTAGAATCTTGTCTACCTCTAAATTAGCATAAATTCATAAACATAATAAGCCTATTATGTTCCCACTGGGACACAGACCTCCTCTCTGTGAGGAGTGGACCATAATCCACCACGCGGGCCCGCAGAGTGGGTTGGTAGATGTCACATAATCATCGAAGGTTTGTTTCTAGGACTTGCCGGTTACCTCAAGATCTTATCCTTCACCATTTTGAGAGCACCTAGCCTTTTCCCAACTATGTTGGGGTCGGCTTCCAGTCTAACCGGATGCAGCTGAATACCGTATTTTACATGACTTAACGACTGTCAAATATCCACAGAATGACAACCGAGACCAACGGCTTATTTATTTATTTACATTTATTTATATATACTTTATTGTACACCAGATTATACATTACATAAAGAAAAAGTAATACACAACAAAATATACAATGGGCGGCCTTATCGCTTACTGCGATCTCTTCCAGGCAACCTTGGAATGGACAGTGATTTTCTGGACATAAAATGGGGCTGTCTTTGGTGCAAATATAAGGTATATAAGTACAATATACTATATGAGATACACAGATAAATGCTATATAATAGATAAATGGATACATACATACTAACTGCTTAACGGCTTTACGGCTTAATGTGCTTTCCAAGGCACGGAGGAGTCTCGGTATGTTAAGATGGTCACCCATCCATATACCAACCCCGGCAAGCGTAGCTTAACCTGATGGATCACACCGTGCGGCTGTTATTACTTAGCCACGAGCTTTTCCACTAGACCTACACTGCTCTGCATAATTTCATATATAATTCAAATTTCTGCCTCGTTGTTCTAGTAAATATTCGAACGCGCGACTGTTGAGCGTGTGGTTTTGGATTCAAATCTTGGGTCGGGCAAAGAATTATTCCGTTTTTCCATTAAGATTTTCTTAGTAGCAGCCCGGAGTCTAGATTAGTGGGTGCTCATTGGCAATAGGCTCAACCTCTTTACTGGGGCTTAAACGTTAGTGGCGAAATGTGGCTGTACTATATTCTGCTAAACCTCTCAGGGAATACTGATGTTATGTTTTCCGGGCGGCAAAACACATGTACGATTTTGCCGCTCGGCTGTCATAAATCATGTCAACCCAAACAAGTATGTAGCACCCCTCACCCTGACCTATGGGTGGCTATTTTCTAATTTAAATCTAAATTTCACTCTTGAAATCTAGATTTAAATTAAAAAATAACCGCCCACGGCCATTTTTTCTCTATATTTATCTCGTGTAATCCATATAACTGTCAGTTCGCCCTCCCAACGAGCTCGGGTGACGGACGAGCGTTGGCCGGCGGCAAATGGAGGCAAAATGAACTTTTATAGCACGCTATAAATAGCTCTGGTTAATAGTTAATTAAGCTGATGCAAATGTGAAAGCTGGGCTGTGAATATGATGAGAGAATTATGTTTTTTTTTTTGAGTTGAAGGTAAGAATGTAAAATTATAATGCACTTCTATGATGTTGAAAACATTATAAAGATTCGTTCAAAATTGTACTTTCACAGTATCTAAAGAATTTATTTATAAAAAAAACCGGCCAAGTGCGTGTTGGACCACGCACAATGACATTGTAGTTGGAAGACATGTTCTTCCATATATCGTCACGGTCAAATCTCCAATTGCAAATGTAAGTTGAATCCCAAAAAAATATATGATAGGGATGATGCCTGGGTAAAAAAAAAAAATCTAATTAGTCCGTCAGTCAGATAATAAAAAAAATATTAGACACGTATTTTTAGCTTTATCATATTCATAAGAAATTGCTTAGATAAAGCGCATTTTAAGTTGGGGAGTGGGGGTCGATACGTCACTAGTACGTATAAAATCTACATACTCGTGACGTCATGGCACATTTTACCTCAATGTATCGCCGTAATCTTTAGATTACGTAAAAAAAGAATAAATACGTGTCCAATATTTTTTTTATAATCTCAAAGACGGACTAAAAAAAAATTTTTAGTCATCTTCCCAATTGTATGATAAAATTACAAATTAATGATTTTCGGACATTTCCCTTTACATGTGCTGTGAGACCTTGCTTCCTGCCAAATTTCATGATTCTAGGTCAACGGGAAGTATCCTGTAGGTTTTGATTTATTTCCGAGTATATATCGCATAAATGGCCGTATTTTTTTATTGCACTGACTTACAAGCTTGATTTTTTTTAAACTCCAAGGGACTATAGACTTACGTATTTGATATTAATTTCAATTTGATACCTCCACGCGTTCCTGAGAAAAAGGGTCTTGACACACTGAAGGACGGACAACGAAGTGATCCAATTAGGGTTCCGTTTTTTTCTTTTGAGGTACGGAACCCTAAAAATAAGAAACTTCATTTGAAAATTAATGTTGGTGCGTGATAAAAAACATTATCACGCACCAACATTTTTCAAATGAACTTCCGGGATCCTATGGTTACTTTCTAATGGCTCAGCTAAACGTGCTTTACTTTAAGGTCGGTTTAAACTAAACGAGCGAATACTAATTCTTTTCCCACATCACCAAATTCGTTTTGACGTGAAACGTAATTTTTTTCGGTGTGCTGGTGGTAATTGAGTAAGCAGGGACAGAGCATTCTTTCGTTCGTCTATTCATACAAGAATAGCAAGAAAATAATGCTCTCTTGCTCTCGTTCTGGTTCTACATCCGTTTGGTCTAAACCCACCTTTGACGTAAAGGCGTGTACGCACAGACGTGGTGAACACGAACATCGAACACGTTGTTCCCTTTGTGTACCGCTAACGAACATCAAACACTGTGTTCGTCAAAAACGATCGTGGCTATCCAAGTTCGTTGTTCTCGTTGACGGTGTTCGGAGAAATTTGATGCAAAATCGCGAACATTGTCGAATCCATGACTACTAAAGAGAGCGAGGTGGTTGAGCGTGAACACAAGTCGAACTGTGTTTGTGTTCGCTTTGCTGATTTACTTCCACACGTACAAACCTAATGTTCCGTGTTCGATGTCCATGTTCACCATGTTTTGTTCAAACAAAACACTATCAACCAACGACATCACTCATATTATCTTTCATAAACAAAAGCTCATAGCCATTGGATACCAATAATTATAACCAATAGAGTAGAGTAATCGATACGGTCCGGTTTCTGGTTACAAATTAGAAGATCTCATATAACTGGGGGAAGTGGGGAGGGACAGTAATAACATCGTGCTGTGATATAACCACGATGGCTATCGAGATAATTATGATTTGATACGCTTTTAATAATCCTTGCTGGCTTGTTTTTGCTAATATCTTTGTTGGTGTCATAAGAAGTACTTATGACCATGTTGATACCTATAATCTTTGTTCTGGAAACTTCCTTTAGGTTCGTGAATCTTCTCACGTCAAAATCTTTTGGAGATTGTACCCACATGCTTATACGATTTGTGCATAAGTATGCAGAGATAGCAGCAATATTACCCGAATAAAAATGAAGTTTAAAAGGCGCCAGATTAAAATCTTGATAAAAGAAATTTCTAGATTTATTTCAAAGAAAATTACGCATTCCGATCACCTATCTACCCTCTTGGAATTATTCTTTATAGAACTCCGTGAAAGATACTTATGTAGGTCGCAGTCTGATATGACAAGCTTACGAGTTTTTATAGAGTAAATAAAAAGGCTACGCAACCGCTACGAAGAACGTGACGTCACTACTACGGTAGCTACGCCGCTACGCCGTCGTAGACGATAATGCTACGATTTTTATTTCTGCAGTTATTTTCTTCGTGTACGTGTTTACGGATTGAAATTGGCATTTTTATCGTCATCGATTTAAGCTGACGGTTAAAAAGAAGATTGAATTTAATGTTTGGTATATACGTATAATGGCAGTTCAAGAAATAGAGAAACTTATTTTAATACATAAACGATTTTTGTCGAGTTGACGATGAAAGTGTTCGTAAATTAGATCTTTTTTCAATATCGGAATAACGAAAGGAAATACCAAGAAATTAAGAACTTGATGATGAATATATCTTTGAACAAAACTACGAATGTTTTTAATCTGGATCACAAAAACAACATCTTACGTAATTGGAACAATAACTTAAGTGTAAAAGATAGTAATGTGATAACTTACCAGCAACTTTGGAGTGATACGCCACACCCACTCCACAGACGCCGTTATCCCTCGCTGCGGCCACCTCTCCCGCACAGCGGGTGCCGTGGCTAAACAACAAAAGACAATCATTATTTTAATTTATTTTCACATAAAAGATAAACCATTAGCCTTGAAACGAAATACATAGTTGGAAGTCATGGCCGTCGCCAAGCAGTGGGATCTGTCATTGACATTTCGGGGGTTACCCAGACATGTTCTTATTGAATGCCAATGAATGACAATCGCCATGTCTGGGTTGTTGATGCTGAAACACAGGTCTCCTCTCTTCGAGAGGGAGAGGGATATGAGATGTCACATACCGGTTTCCTCGCGATGTTTTCCTTCGCCGTTTTGAGAGGTGATAGGTTTGATCCTACTCTATAGAACAAATATTACAACTTGATTGGCGTCATCAATCAATTGTCGGGTTTTTAAGAAAGTTCGCCTTCTAAACTCATTCTCAAGTGATAAGTTTATGGTATTGATTGTCGCGTAAGATTGTCCGCTGGATGCGGGAACCATAGAACTGGTCAAAGTGGCGGTGCTGGGGGAGGCCTATGTCCAGCAGTGGACGTGTGTCGACTGAAATTATGATGATGGTGATGACGATAAGATTATGACTAGGTCTTAAACGCTTATAATTTAGCCCCAAAATAAGACGAAGAGTTTTAGAACTCGATCTACCTAGTAATGGTTTCGAAAGTCTATAGACAGATTGGTTTTAATTAAAAGTTTTAGCCCCAAAATTAAGTTTTCTCCAGCAGCGAACCTATTTATGTACTCATTTCAAATTAGTTCTTAATCTAGTCGGTGTGTAGGTTCATTTCTAGGCTCATAAAAAACAAATTTCACTAATAAAATGGGTGCCATGTAAATAATGTATTTTACATATTTTTTTGTCATAATAATTATAAAGTACTGAATAAATATGAATTTAACAAAGGCTTTGCTAAAGATAATGTAGACTAGAAATTTATTTTCAAGTAAATAAGTATAGTAAGCAACGATGTCAACATTAACAAAGACGCTAAGACATATTTGAGGAGATCTATGTAAATATCTAGAAAATATATTTATGACATTTATATTTTATTTGCATATAAGTTAAATTGAGAAAAGATCACGCGATTACTGTACTGTAAGCTGTACTGTAATGGATTCTACACACTATCCCGGCGGCATGGTCACCGGCTTTAGCCGCGCGGCACGTACCCCCGGCTTTTTCCCCTTCATTTCCTTTACGATCCTTTGTGCGGTTTTGTGAGGCAGGGCCGGGCGCGCCGCGGGTTGCCCGGCGGCACTGCCGGCGGCCATGTTGCTGGCATAGTATGTAGGAGCTATAACCGATTAGGAAGAAGAGTTGGGCGCGTCTTTGTGGATGGCACTATCTACATTACTTTTTTATGAATTCTCAAAAGTTTGGCTGTAATTATTTAAGTACAAGAAGTAACTATAATGTAAGTAGCTGGTGTTATATTCATGGAATAATCTTCTGTCATCAATTTTTGATTGACCGATTCCTCCTACACTGCCATAATATATTTTTCTCTTAGTTTAAACGACAACTTCCTACCAATTTCCACTAATACAGCCTATCAAATTCATTGTTCAAAACCTCATCTAAACCTAGAACTTAATCTTCTCACAATTTACTTGTACAAGGTTTCAGAACAACCACTTGAAGTGCGAAACCTCTAACGTGACAACTTCAACTCATCAAAGACAGCTGCTTAAGTGGAAAAGTCGCACAAGCTCGTATAGTGTTCGACAGCTGACAAAATGCTTAGGAAAACGCAATTTTGTTGCCGATTCAAGGCAATATAAATTGTATGTTATAAATGGCGTGGAATTGATGTTTCAGTGAATTTTATTCGTGAAATTGCAGTTGAACCAGTTGAACACATAATATTATGAAATAGATAGTTTACTTTTATATTGTAGCTTTAAATACAATAAAATCGATGTAGGAACGCTGAGGCCACGGAACATTACCAAATGCCCGGGGCTGCTTTAAAAATACATAAACTAGTTTATCTATTTTTAGAGCAGCCCCGGCCAGGTATTTTTTTTTTTTGTGACGGCCATTAAAACGTTCAAGTGTTACGAAACGTTCGTGTATGAAAAGATGTAGGTATAATGATCGTTGGAAAAATAAGAAACGAATTAATCTAATAATAAAACTACCTTAAAATGTATGTTATTCCAAAGCTCAAACGAGAGTAACTTTTAATGAAATACGGAATAGAGGATTGAAAACTTTTCTATTTATTTTCATTTATGGAGGTAGTCGTTCATTTAATTCGTTCTATCAGAAATTAAACTTTTAACCCTAAAATCTATATGGTCTGGTGCCTAAACTAACAACTATTATAAATACAGGATTACTTTACACAGCGAGGTACTCAGTAGAATTAATTAACATAGGTTTACAGTGCCTAAGTCCTAAGTAATTATACCCTTTCCATTAAGTATTGTAAAAAAAAATATTAATTTGTAATGGAGGTTCTATTTTAATGTTGCAAACGACCTTGCTTGCTCTAGATTTGAAAATAATATGTTAGAAAAATTACTAACTACCAAAGGGTTAATTTATTAAATAGCTCGCCTTGACAATTCAAAAGTGCCTGTACATGGTTTAATTTAAATAAATGCTTTGAGTTTGAGTTTTAGCAACCCACCCCTGCTTCGCACGGGTCTCTAAATATCAGGACTCTAAATATCGAGATTTCTGTGCTTAATCTAAGTTAAATATTAATTTATTTTACATATAAACCTTCCGGAATAAATGCTCTAACTAAATGATGGTGAAAACCGCGTCAATATTCATTGTGTATTTTAGAAGATCTAAGCCGTCATACAGACAGACACAAAAGCTACTTTGTTTTATACAATGTAGGTACTTAATAATAGATGCTCTGCTATACCCAAATCGCTTTAGCGTGGCAATAACTGTCATCGACCTACCTTAATTTTCTATAATTCTTTATTTAAAAAATTTAAATAAAATCAGTTAACGTCCTGAATCAAATTCTGCTGGTAAGATGGATTTGAAGAGTGAAGAAAATGGATAAGAAGAAGAAATGAGTGCATAAGGGGAAGTTTGAAACTGGCCAGTGACAGATAGATAGGGATGATAACAAAAATTTTTTTTAGGCCGTCTTTGAGATTATAAAACAATATTGGACACGTATTGTTTCGTTTTTTTTTAAAGATCTACATACTCGTGACGTCATGGCACATTTTAGCTCAATGCATCGCGGTAGCATTGAGCTAAAATGTGCCATGACGTCACGAGTATGTAGATTTTATACGTACTAGTGACGTATCGACCCCCACTCCCCAACTTAAAATGCGTTTTATCTAAGTAATTTTTTATTAATATGATACAGCAAAAAATACGTGTCTAATATTTTTTTATTATCTAACTGACGGACTAATTAGATTTTTTTTTTTACCCAGGCATCATCCCTATTGATAGGAAATCGTTTGGCTTGGTATGTGACGAGGAGGGAGGAAACGCATGTGACTAAAAGAGTGATGAATATAAATGTTGATGGATGGAGAGGCCTAAGAAAATAATGGATAGATTGTGTGAGGAATGATATGAAAGAGAAGGTAGTGAATGATAGCGTGACAGTTGACAGGGGAGAATGGAAAAGAAAACGTGTTGCGCCAACCCCACGTACATGGCACAAGGGCTGGAAGATGATGATAATGACGTCCTGATCTATCTATCGTGATCTTCAACATGTTTCAATAACGGAAAACCATACATAGTTTATTGCTTGGGTTATTACGGCAATATTAGGGATAGGGCAATGACCCCTAGTGCTACGCTAAAGCAATTTGGGTATAGTTGAATTTTTGTGGGTATAACATATTTATGATGATTGAATGATGATCTAGCATTCTAACGCAATGCTATATGTGGGTGACTTGATTAGTATCTAACATATTTACGCACTCCCACACATTTCCCGGAATCGCAGTCGCATTACTCTAATTATGCGATATTTGACATAATATTATTTGAAAATAGCCTTGAAAATGTTATTAGCAATTGTGTCACAAACGAATCAAAATTCACTTTTAACACCTTGCTTACAACATACAGTGTGTAAGCAAGAGACAGACAGACTACGTATTCTGTACACGAAACTAAGTATCATTGGGCAAAAATTGTTGTTGGGAAACGACTTTTATCTTTGGTGTAAAAATCGCTTTTTACTAGCGCGCAATGTAACTACCGCAAAACATTATGCTTATGCGCACGCAACGGTACAGGTTGTGTGGATATTTAAAGCTAAGTTATAACATTTAAAACTTGTTCGATACCCTGGCCGGACTAAGTGTTATTGGGTTGTTCCATCTGGAATTTCTCAGTAGCAGCGTGGAGTCTGGATTTGTGCCCGGTCGATGGCAATAGGTTCTCCTTAGTCACCTTGAACATAACTGGCGAAATTCGGCTGCACTATAGTTTCACCTCTTCCTAACCCATCAGGGAATATAGACGCTATTTTATATTATGTTAATTGAAACTCATTTTCATGAAAAACGGTAAAAACAACTATAACAGGTATAGTCAAGTACAAAAAAAAGTATCACAATGACGGCGAGCACAAGTGACTGTCGGCTTCGTAAAGCGTCTTTTTACACCCGTTATGTGACCCAACCGTAAAGAAAAAATAATCCATAGAGCGTAGAAAATTCATTAAAATGTTTGTTTACGTACCTGTTAAACCAGTCATCTGTATATCTTGGATAGGGAAACGGGTCATTGCTGCTGAAGTCATACGAAGCCTCCGCATTCTACGACAAAAAATATACATAAATAAGTTTAGTTATCAATTCAAAAATAATAGGTATCTAAATTAAAATTATACTGTCAGGTGAAAAATTTGCCAAAGATTGCCATTCCACGTGGCAATGCTGCCAGTCTTCTGGACACGTTTCCAGATGACAGCGATGTGGACGAGAACTTCAACACCTAAGTGTGCTTTTGTCTTTGTATTTATTTGTATATTTAGTTAGTCATTAAATTTTGTACCTCGTGTAAATAGTTAGTTATGTTAAATATTGTAAATGACTAATAGTAAATAAAGTTTTTGAAAACAAAACACAACAAAAAAAATATAGTCCATACCTGCTACCTAAACTCCCCCGGGTTCCTTAAAAAGGGCTTAGTAACAGCAATTGTTATTTTTTGTTATCACAACATTTAATTTGAAAACACACCCTTGGACTTTCACAGCTATCGAAGCTCGCAAATGTTTGTTCATCAAACATTTAATTGAGCCGGCCAAACAATACGGAGAGCAACATGGTAATATTTGGAAAACAGCTAGTAAAAACAAGCTCAATAAATAGAAAACGTTTTATATTCATTTAATAGGTACAAATAGGTACTTTCTAGATAATGGATTTATTATTTTATGTAGGATATACACAGATATTGAGTATTTAGTTTGGTTTCTCATTTAATGACAACACAACGTACACACACATGTAAGTCACAAAATTTTATTTGATCGTTTATGAGCTTTATTTTATTTTATTTTTCATACTATCTTAAAATTATTTATTATAACGGACAGACACTTCCCTATGTTTATTATTCTAGCGTATGGCACTCGTGGGTTGCAGCTGAAAATCAGCGTCAGGTGGTTCACTTTGTGTTGTCATCTGACATTATGCTGAGCTAAGGCCCTTTTGGCATTATAATAATTTATTTTCTGTTTTTATAGTTTTAAGGTGTATTTTTTTGTTTTTTTGTAATGCCAATAAATGCATTTTTCTTTCTTTTTTCTAATAAACAGGGTATTTTATACTTTAGCCGGATATTGTTGTTACTACCCGGACAGGGTGTGGAGCGAATTACGAAAGCTTACTCAACCGGTTTGTTTTTATAACCACTGAAGTTCTTTATAAAGGGTCTGTTTTCAATTACAGAAAAATCCTACTACATTAAATATTAGTACCGAGCTCTGTTCTGGTGAAAATAGAGAATGCTCATTTAATACTATAGGAAAGTAACTAATTAATGTAAAGTACATACGAATTCCATGATGCCATGATAGTAGGTACTTACTAATTCCATGCTGCCATGTCATTATTCTAAGGTTTTGATCTTAGAATAATGACATGGCCGGGTCTTGGTCGGGATCTTGTTCTAAACTTTGGGCAACCGAGCACTGCTCAGATGAAAGACGGAGAAAACTAATTTACCCAGATATGACACCTAACTAGATCGATTTTCCGCTATATTGCATTTCATCGAAGTCGTTAGAGCCGTTTTCGAAAACGTGATTACAAATATATATATATATATACGTATATACAAATATTGCTCGTTTAATAGTATAGAAATGTTGACCTGTAAAATGAAAGATTACTCGATGGTTATTTCTGCTCTAGTTTTGGGACAAGCTTTCAAGATTTAAAGATAGGCATGCAGCCATCAATCCCAGTAACCGGGCTTACCTGCCCGGGGTATGTCAGACGACAGTCTGCAGACTCATTCTGTGACAACGTAACACATTTTCCGTCAGTCAGGTGCGCGTCATTTGTTTTACCCACGTTATCCTACACCCCCCGAACCATGGGACTATCAACAACCAAAAAGTTTGCCTATAATGATTAAAGTCTGCTTCACGATTGTGAATATTACATCCCAAATTAATCTCAGGTGTAACCGAGTAGGCAACTACAACAACATTCCATGGAATATTGCCATAATTACCCAATTGAACCACACGACAAACATCGCTCAAAAGTAACCTCGACCTCAGAGTTTAAGCAAATTGAGCAACTAATGGTAATTGTGTGAAATCCCCGCTTAATCCTAATGAATTTGCACGCTCAATTAAGCTCAGCATTAAACCAGAATAAAGATGAATTAACCCAGTAATTAATGAAACAGTCTCAAGGCGATACAGTAAACGTTTTGTCAATTGAAAACCTATTCTATTTTAGTAATTGAAATGTACAATTTATATTTACTCTTGAGAACTATTGGCTTGATTAGTGTTCTTAATTAGGTACCTACCCCATCAATGAATCAATAACCATAAACCACTTATTTTATCTGTGAAGGCTTGCAACATACTGCCTGTTTATTAGTTTAGGTAACACATTACCGTCGAAACGAAAAATAAAGAATTATTATAAAGTTTTTTTTTTTCCCACAACGAGGAAGCTCTTGGCCTGCATCTCACTTGATGGTAAGTGATGATCAGGTCGAAGGTGGAAGCGACCTCCACCCGGAATCCAGAACCACTCTGGAAACTGGCTATCTTAGGTTTCTTAAAAAGTAAATGGACTTTCCCGTCGATAAAAGCTAATCACTCATCTCTACACCCTACTTTCCCTCGTTAGAACTTTTGCGATACATTAACCATATAATATTCACGTGGCAATATCGTGAGCTAAACTAGAAAGAACGTAGAAAAGTTTTCGAGCGATAATTTTATTACAATTAAGGTAAATGAAATTCTACTTTATAAGTATCCGAAGTTCCTTAAAAACTTCACAACGGCAAAAATATCGTGAAATAACACCGAAATTAAATTAAAAATTCAAGATCATAAAAAAAACGCTTAGTTTATCAAACTCAAGGGCTGACATTTTCAGATGTAATCTAAACTTTGGGTAAAGTAAAATATAAGTACAAGAACAATATTAAACAAAGCTTTGCGTCTTTTGTTTCCAAATTGAACTTTGTATGAAGATTTATAAATATGATAAGAAAACTTTTTTGGAAATAGACTAGAATTTGAATTTAGAATACAATATCACTTTAGGAATCATAGAATAAACATAAAATCATTTATACGCAAAGAATAAGGCCCATTTTCCGCCAAATATTAATGTCATTGTATACGCAAAATGATGCATAGTGAAAAAAAAACACATTTACCGTGTAAATTTATTGCAGCAGTTCAATCCCAAGCCTTTTTGTCCTCAAAGAAATAGAGGCTCAATATATTGAAAATTATTTAGGAACAAGCTTGATTTATTGTTATGTTTAAATTGTCATCATTTAGTCCCGGCTGTTTTCGTGGATCTTTGACAGTCGTTACGGGTCGTCACAAGCCCGAAAATCTGAGAACCAGTCTTACCAAGGAGTATCGTGTTATCCAGTTACTGGGTTGTGGAAGTCAGATAGGCAGTCGCTCCATATAAAATACTGGTATTCAACTGCATCCGGTTAGACTGGAAGCCGACCCCAACATAGTTGGGAAAAGCCTAGGCAGATTGATTGATAGCATTATTTTTACTACTCATGCAGACAGACGAAATTATTTAAATACAGTAAGTAGCTGGTATAATATTAATGGTTTAATATGGTTTCTATATTATGGTTGATATGGTTTTTATATTATGGTTGTACTAAACTATTGAATAGTATTATGTATCTACCTACATGAAATGTGTTTATGTCACCACGTGTTCGCGATGGCCAAATAGAAAATTCTTTATAGATATTATTTGTGTATATTTTTTTAATAATAAGTTTAATTTGATACGTAAAAAAATATCTCTGCGACAATTCCAAATTCAAATTATCCCGCCATCTTTGTTAACAAAACGCGCCCTTACAAAAGTTTCCGCTCATTACCACAGATACGACTAAGCAATGAAAAGCGCCTATTTACACGAAAGTATTATTTCGCACCCGGCTTTAAATATTTGAAGATGTTCAGTGGCCGTGAACGTATTCATTTAAAATTCAACCGTGGAACAATCTTAATTCTCATTTCGTGGAACAGGGTGATAAAGCGCTACACTTTTTTATTGTGATTATAAGAATCTTTGTTTAATTCAACGTGTACTTTGAATTAGGGAAGGCTTTTCTTTTTTTGTCGATTGTTGAAGAGGCTTTTAAATAACTGCTGTAATATTTTTTCGTGAGCGTTTGATTAGAGCTTGTGTCTTTTTTTTAAATCAAACAGTCGTTTTATTTTTTATTTTAAAGGGAAACAAATTAAATTGTAGATAACAAATAACTATTTTATTGTCAATATGAATACTTACATAGTTGTACTTCAAGTCTGGATGCATATAGTCGACACCTGTAACAAAAATCTATAATTATTTGTTGTTATTTAATACCATTATATATTTGCCACATACTCGTACGTTAAAAAAATAACCTTGAACCCAATAAAAACCTGACCAAAAAGAAATTATTGTCCACAAAAACTCGTACTTGACAAATTAATATTTTTATATTAAAACATATAAGATGGATGAGCTATATGAAAAAATAATTTATTTTCCCAAACATCATAATGCCAAGGTCAAATTAATATCTAAAATGTTTTTATTCAAAAACGTATCAAATAGAGAGTTTCTATTTAATTTTGAAGTAATATATTCATTATTATCCTCCCATAGTACCTACCTACGTAATTATGTTTTCCAAATTAATATTCATTAGAAAAGGTAGCACGTTCCGTACAATGTTTTGAGAGACAAGAAATTTCCTTTTTTTATCTGGGATCGTGTCTTTTGTACCTAATAGATTAAATTAAAATTTAATGAAAATTGTATTAAAATGTGTACTTCGTCTGATGATTAGACATGTATTCAGGGACTAGGACAAATAATAGGGATGTTGAATAAATTTATGCAATTTTATCAAAAAATTACTCCTAAAAAACTAAATATCAACTATAGGGCAATCTCTATAGAAGAAGTAAACAGCACAAAATTTTTAGGTTAATGATAGACAACAAACTCACGTGGAAAAATCACACAGATAACATTTGTAAAAAGATAAGCAAATCAGCTTATGCTCTTTTTAAATTGTCAAAAGTCGTTAACCGAGAAACCGTACTAACAGCATATCATGGTCTCGTAGCATCTGGCATACGCTACGGAATCATATTCTGGGGAAACTCGACTAAGAGACTTATGATATTTAGAGCACAAAAACGATGCATTCGAGCTATGTGCGATTTGCGAACAAGAGATAGCTGTGTACCAATGTTTAAATCTTTAAAAATATTAACTTTTCCATCTTTGTATATTCTAGAAGTTGCAATATTTGTCAAAACAAATGCAATGCTATTTACTAAATGGTCTCAAATACGGAGAGGTCCTATACGTGCTCAATATCAAAATGTTTTATGTGCCAAAAAATGTAAGACAGCTTTAATGCGCAAAAGCTTGATGGGAATAGCACCCAGAATATATAATAAGTTACCTGACTCCTTGAAGCTACTTAAGATTACGAGCTTCAAGAAGAAATTATCAGTGTTTCTAATCCATAAATGTTATTACACTGTAGATGAATTCCTTAATGACAATAATATTATTATAATTTGACTAAGTAATGAATGTGTGTTTTTGTTGTATATTGTGTGATTTGTGTATTGAATTTAATACTAATTAATCTAAAAATACTTTACTAAATTTGTAAATACTTAATTTATTATGGCTTTGAATTTAATTTTAATGTTATTTTACCTACCTACTGTAATTATAAAATTTGTACGCCAGTGGCAAAACATAGAGAGCCAACTGAATTTTAACCGAAGACCAAATGTATGTACCTGTTTAACAAATAAATAATAATTCATTCATTCATCATTCATTCACCATTCATTCATCATTCATCATTCATTCATCATTCATTCATCATTCATTCATTCATTCAGTCATTCATGAATATTTTTTTTTCTCCGTCAGATAGATTATAAAAAAATATTGGACACGTATTTTAACTTTTTTTATGTAATCAAAAGATACGGCAATACATTGAGTTACAATGTGGCATGACGTCATAGCCCGGTACATTTTATACTAAATTGTGACGTATCGAGCCCCCACTCCCCATTTTTGATGCGTTTAATATTAATATTTTTTTAATAATATGATAAAGCAAAAAATACGTGCCTAATATTTTGAAGTGAAAACTTCTCTAGCATAGCGATTTGAAAGTCGATGAAACGAAAAAGCGACAGTAAAAAGAGACAGACACATAAATTCATAAGATTTATCGTGAGAGAAAATGAGATAGGAAGCATTATACAGTGTTTCTTATATTCGTGGTTCTCTTTGTGCTCTGCTTCGTACCCCGTCCATTCGTGTTTACCAAGGCATAGTGGGAGTTTGATTGGGCCTAAATTTTTGAAGGTTTCGCTTCTACCACGTGTGAATTGCACAGATCTTTTATTTTTATTTTTTATTATCTGACTGACGGACTAAATAGTTTTTTTTTTTACCCAGTCGACATCCCTATTATTTATTGTGTTTTTTTCGTCTGTACATTCCTTCGACTTTTCGTTTGGATATATTTACTCTAAAATAAAATAATAATATAAGAAATTCATTAATTAATATAATATATTCTGTATCAGTCAATGTCAAATCTTTGTTTGTAAAACATAAGTGTAAGAATAGGTGTTGTAAATATAATTATGTATCGTCAAAGACGAACAGATATCAATTTACTAATATTACACTTAAATAATTCGTTAAAATTAAGATGAATTCTTCCGAAAAGATCACAATCTGAACGTTCTATTCTGCTTTACAAATATATAGTCAGCAAAATCGACGTACAGCGTAGAGCACTAATGTACGTTGTCCTAGCACAAATTTTAAACACGGATCTACGTATAGTCATAACAAGATGTTTCTCGATAACCATTCCAATTTGCAAGATGAGCCGTGTAAGGGACGTAAACTCAGAAAAATTATAAGTTTACACAGTAACACACTACGTCACTTGCCGTGTTAAAGCCATTCCATAAAACTGCCAAAAATGACAGATATCGTTTAAATATGTGGGTAATTTAAGTTGGTAGTCTTTAATACCTAGGCTATACTTAGGTTGTTGGTATTCTGTAGGCTTGTGGGTAAGTAATAACAGCCGCAGGGGTCGATCGATCAGGTGAAGCTACGCTTGCCGCGGTTTGTCCGTAGATGGGTGACCATCTTTACATTCCAAGACCCCTCCTTGCCTCGAATAGCCCGTTAAGCCGTTGGTCCCGGCTGTCATTTGTAGATTTTTGACAGTTGTTACGAGTCGTCAAAAGCCCGAAAATCTGACAACCAGTCTACCAAGGGGTATCGTGTTACCCAGTAACTGGGTTAGTGATAGGCAGTCGCTCCATGTAAAATGCTGGTATTCAGCTGCATCCGGTTAGAGTGGAAGCCGACCCTAAAATAGTTGTGAAAAGGCTAGGTAGATAATGATGATGAGTCTTTAATAAACAATAAATTCCCTAACTTTAGAAACAATATTAGTAAACTCTGGCCTAATATAAGATACTAACCGTCATCCATAATAGCAGTGGTGACATTGATCCCGGTATACCCCAGGGCCCACGCTGCCTCCACATTCAGATCCAGCTTGGGTTTCCCCCCATTCTGACCCGTGTTTTTCAGGTACCATTGTAGGGGGAAGTAGGGATCGCGGGGCTCTGCTGCCGGCGCCGGCGCAGGCTCCGGTAGCCTGAGGGGGCGGAATCCCCTCTTTACTCTTTTAAAGCCGGTCTGTTGGACTGCTGTGTGAACCTGGGGACAAAAGAGGTGTGTGATTAGAAAATAATTAAGATACGAGATAATTACTTAGTTTCTGTATTCAGTATTTTTTTAAATATTTGGAATTATGCTTTTATTGACCACACTATCTCATCTGATGGTAGATGATTCAGCGGTTGGCGACGGTATATGCTTGCTTAGAAGCAACCTCAAGACTTGAAGGTTCTCAGGTTATAGATATCAGTAACATTCCCCTAGTCGATACATCATTAATTGATCGATTAATTTGAATGTTCATAATTATTGCTAAGTTATAATATGTATCTGTTATGTTAATATTGTAGCTCTATTAAAGTTGCGTGTAATATTTCTTACGAGTAACGAGCCCAAGGGCTTAGAACAAGCCGGGGTCGCGGGAAAGTCCGAAAGGGATACCATGGCCCCTGGCACCGAAAAGGCAACTGAAGGAACACGGGTGGGTTTAAGTCAGTAAGAGTCTGATACCAACCTCGGAAAAAAAGGGCTTTGAACAAGGTTACATCAGCGATAGCGATGATGAAAGGTCATAAATGTATTGGACTGACATAAGTTGCCAAAATAGTTATGTTAATGCTGTTGAAAGTCGTGGTAAAAATACGAAATGCTTTAAAAGCAATTGTCTCTTAACTATGCCTTCTGGACAAATGTTTAATAGAACTTTTTCATTTAATAGAACTTTTTCATTTAATAGAACTTTTTCATTTAATAGAACTTTTTCATTTACTAGAACTTTTTCATTTAATAAAACTTTTTCATTTAATAGAACTTTTTCATTTAATAGAACTTTTTCATTTATGTGTCAGTTGACGTAACGCGATGAAGCCAACAGCGGACATAATTATACAAATTTAACTGACCTTTGACTTTCTGCAGGGAACAAACATGCAACTTCTGAATATAAAGAGAGATTTAAATTCAACCATAATCGTTTTGAAACAGCTCCAGTGGTCCACTGCATGCAGTAAATATTCCCGGGAGCTTAAAACTGTTCAAAGACGAAAATCCCCCACTTTACAGCGAGGTTGCGAGGCAAAAACTCCAAAAGTGCTTGTTCGGGGATTTAGCAGTTATCGCGAATCAACTTTGTACTGTTTTACACAAGTGGATGTAAGCGGACCGTAGGGGAACATTCGGGTCTCAAAATAGTTTTACTCGTAGAATGTTGACTTTCACGCGCGATGTGGAGATGTCTAGAGTTCAAACTCGCCCTTTTCAACTAACAAACGAATGTACAAATTCTAATCTTTATTGCGCTCCAAAACTAAAATAGCTGACGTGGCTCAAAAGGCTACCTAACTTAAATGGGACTGGGCAGGATATATTTACCGCATGCCAGACAAACTGTGGGCCCAAATTGCACAGAAGGTGCCCTGAGACAGTGAGGCGGGGTCGCGGCAGACCACGTAGGAGATGGCGAGACGAGCTGGATAGGTAACGTCAAAACTGGAAGGAGGACGCGTGAGTTCGAGAAAGATGGAAGGAGTGGAGGGAGATCTTAGGCCAGGAGTGGGACAGAGTAGGCTACCAATTTTTTTTTTTACATATGTTTACAAGGTAAGTCAACGAGTAGTACCCTCCTCCTAATCCTTTTCCACAGTTTTAAAAAACGCACGTTGCTCACACGTCCACAATTCATATCTTGTTTGGCGGTTACCAGCTACGAACGCTACGGGCTACGACGCTACGGGCTACGGTTGCTACGAACGTGTCTACGGAAGTCTACATGTATTTCTGTGAATACATTTTTATTAAATTTCGTAATAAAATTGTATTTAAGACAGTTTATTACGATCAATTCCGGGGCCGTATTATATAGCACTAGCTTTTGCCCACGGCTTCACCCGTGTGAATGTCGGAAAGTCGTTAAGCCATGTCATTTACCTGGATAAGCAGTATCCTATGTGTTAATCCTGGTTTTAAACTATATCTGTGTGCCAAATTTCAACCGAATCCGTTCATCTGATTTTGCGTGATTGAGTAACAAACATACAAACTTTCATGTTTATCAATGACATCATGATTTCAAACCGAAAAAAGAGATGGTGTCTCTCTCGCACTCGAATTGTGATGGGATTAAAACATCACAAGATTAAAAACAAAACTAAACTTATGGCTAAGTCAATTGACTTACAACAAAGATCAAAGACTCAAATAAAAACAAGTCAACAGCGCTGTATGCAAGATTAGATTGTTCAAAGAGTTCAAGCGACAGACAAAGTTACGGATGCACGTTAAAGGTCAGAGTATTATGACAAGAGTTACAACAGAACGTAACGTAATATCACGCTTGTATTGCTCGTAAGAGTGGGTAGAGATGTATAGGAGAAAAACCCACATTTCGCTGGTTATATTTAAATGTATAATAGTGGGAGAAATTCGCCATTAACCGCGACACAAATCTTGACTCAGCGCCACTACTGAAAATCTTAACTTCCTAACTAATACCTATGTATAAATACGAAAGTGAATTTGTTTGTTTGTTACTTTTACGCTAAAACGGCTAAACAGATTTGGATGAAATTTGGTTCACGGGTAGACCATGCCCTGAATTAGGACATAGGATACTTTTTATCCAGATATTCCCACTGAATTGAGAGTTATGCGGATGAAACCGCGGGGCGCAGCTACTCTACTAATAAAAGAACCCAATTACACTTTTCCAACTCAGGGATCGAACTCATAATCCCCACATTCAGAGGTGCAATTCCCGTGTTTTTAAGAACGTTTCTATTCTAATCTCAATTTCAATCTGTAAGAAATACCTTTCTTTCCCTACATTTCTGACATTGATTGTAGCTGAGATGAGATTGCGAGATTTTTAACGTTTTCAATTCCGGGAGTTGGTTTTCGGTCGCGTTCGCAATCACAAGACGAACTAAACATTAAGAAACCCGCTTTATCTATTCAAAAACCCGATCTGTCTTTCACGTAACTACTTTGGTTTATAAACCGTCACGGCTCCCTAAAGAATCGTATAAATTAGTATTCCGACGGCACTAGCTCCGGGATAAATGGGTTTCCGAAAAACTGATTAATGTGCCCCTAAACTTGACCTGAATGTTAACAGGCACATCGTGCTTATGAATACACTGTTATTAATGATACAGTAGGCCCCTGAGATACTTTTTTTCGTCTATTTACTTTTCCTGATTTGGAAACCATTGTCAGCATTGTGAGGAATTAATAGCTTTTTGTAGGTATCTATGTTTCGTTCGCTTATTTTTTTCTGGTAATTATACAAAATATCTCGTTATTAACGCACACAACCAAACTCTCTATTTAGAATATTATGTTATAATCATAATGTATACACTGAATTATTACTTTTATGTATAAAACAGATTGTGAGAGAAAATTGTGTCCACATTACAAATCTACGCACGCACACAGACGCACACTTATAAGGGTCTAGCGTAGTAGGTTTTTGTTTAATTATTTTTCGGATAAAATATTACCCATATTACAAATGACAGAAATCGATTCAGTAAACGAGTCTGAATTCACTACTTTCATAAGGTAACCGTATTAATTCAGTTAAACATTGTATAGGTCCTCTATTATAAATGAAATGTGGGTTTCACTATACACCTCTGCCTAAAGCGCCCAACCCTTAGGGAAATATGGTTGTGATTTCATGTTATGCATGTGTTAATGTTGACTAAGTTTTTTTGAAGGGCTTCCTTGGTAAATAGGTCAGTGCGACGCGACGGCCCAAATTATGGTTAGGTAGCAGTTAGTGCCAACCGCATTTAATGGTAAAATAAGTACATTGATAAGTAGTAGGTACGAGTATTTTTTTCAGCGAAGATGTGGTTTCTCAATATCCTCGATTATTAGGCCATTTTGTATCGAAGCCTGCTCCAAAGTAAAATGCTTCGTCTTTTGTAACTAAATCATGTCTAAGTTACAAACTCACGCAACATTAAAACTTTTGTAAATGCTTTGTTAACTAAATAATTTCCAACTTACTATGAACACTTCGCACCTAACTTCAGGCACTAAACTTCATCCGATTCACATACACATGAAAGTTTATGAAAGCATTTCACGAACTTAACAAAAATTAGCGAGTATCTCGTATATTTCTTAAGCTTAATTAACTTTATTAAATATCGTTTCATATAAAGGCATAATTTATATTATTCATAAATTTTATAAGTTTTGAATATATTAAGGCAATGTCCTTTGACATTAAAATAAAATAGTTCAAAAGTCATCAA
The DNA here is from genome assembly GCA_947364205.1 of Agrochola lota. Classification (NCBI taxonomy): domain Eukaryota; kingdom Metazoa; phylum Arthropoda; class Insecta; order Lepidoptera; family Noctuidae; genus Agrochola; species Agrochola lota. Next base: position 6,979,843 of record OX376235.1, on the reverse strand, counting down.
TTGAAGTGGCCTCGTTTTGGCAATTAAAATGTCGTCTCAATCAAAATAACTTTTAGTGAATGCATTAATATGCATGAAACTGTAGACTGTATTGCCCAAGTACGAGTAACATCATGAAAATATGATGTTTATATCTATATAGCATAGAACACACAATGCTGTAACGTTATTAGCAGACAAAGGGGCGGTTTTGATCATCCTTCTTGATGTTATCCCTATAACAATGCCCACGAATGCAAATAATACAGACTGGTTGACCTAATTACAAACATATCTATATACCTTCATGATAATGTTTTTGAAGTAAAAACGCTTGAATTAATACGGTTTCCATCTTAAAACCTTAATAGGTGAATTATAAACAGCGTTTAACAAAAACCCTGCCCGATCCGTGAGGGTGTTGTTAAGAATCATATATAAGCATAGAATTCCTATAATGTTCCCATGTTCCCACTGCTGGGACACAGGCCTCCTCTCGGTGAGGGGGAGTGGGCCGTGATCCACCACACAGGCCCATTGCGGTTTGGTGGATATCACATGTTTGGTTAAGAAATAAACAATTTATTTTTTATTTTTTTATATATCTTCGAATTTTTGGTTCTAGGACATGCCGGTTTCCTCACGATGTTTTCCTTCACCGTTTTGAGAACAGTGGTGATGAAATAATTTACACAATGTAAAGCGCCTGATTGTGTTCGAACCTACAACCACAACTTGTAAGTCGCGGCCGTTACCACTGAGCCACCAGTGCTCCCCACTGCTGCTGCTGTTAAGAGTCATTTTGAGTCTATGAATGTGGAAATATCCAGGAATAAAGAAAAAAAAAAAGCCACACATTATTTCAATGGGGAATTCGACCGCGTTTTTATATGGGGCGCGGGCGGCCGTTGTTTAGCGAGTGTCTTCAAGTCATTACTTATGACCGCTGTTGAAAATTTACAATTTTTTAATGGAATTGGGATAATTTTGTTACAAAAAACGTGAATTTTAAGTAGCTAAGACTTTTTATGTTTTAATAATAATATTTTTTTTATTACTTTTTGGTAATGTTATTGCAATACCTATATGCCCCTTTCGGATCTTAAAGAGTTTTTGTCACACATTGTATATAAGGATTGATCAAATGATACACATAATATTACCTACTTTATAACATTCACCTTACCGCACACCAACCATTCAAAATACACTACAACAGAATTCCACAAAAAATCTCATATGTACATTAACTTATCGAAAACCGTCGGCGCTCCATTTCACCGACGGACAAGAAAAGTCGTCGCCTCAAGACGTTCTATCGAGCCTTATGAACGACGTCAGAAAATTTCCAGCGTTCACAATTTTGCGTTTAAAATCACCTCGTTGATATTCCAAGGCGATGCCGCCATGAATAAAATCATAAAACATGTGTTATTGCTTGTAAATAACGACTTCTGTATGATGTATTCGGTTTATGTTGTACTTCAAGCTGTATCTAAGTGCGTTTTTAATGGTGTGAGTTTAATCAATGTTTTGATTATTGGTCGAGTCTGCCTGATTAAATTCGCTTCACTTAAGTGAATGTTAAATTTTGTTTCATTCCACGTTCAAACGACACACGTTTAGGAGTAGGAATGAACGTTCATTTGCTCATTTAATTTCATTTTATGATCATTCGGTAGGCGAGTGAAAGATGACAAGTACCGCACCATCATCGTTGGATCGGTTCCCTAATGAGTTTAATTTTCACTTTTAATTTATTATGCTTTCAGACTTTTCGCTTCGAATGAAAGACAAAAATGAACAAAAAGTGAAGCATTACGTGATTTTGGTTTAGAATTAATGGAGACTGGCGTCTTATTTCGCACAAAGAAAGTATCTCGTTATCTCGCAGTTCATGATCTTTTTAAAAACTCTGTCAGTTTATTAATTCATACACTTTATTAAAACTTGTATTACTTCACACATGTTTTTTTTAAATGCCTTTTTGCCTTTGGATACTTAAAAAGCTGTTGTCGAAAAACCTTACTACAGATAATATAATACGACCATCCGGAACATCCTTACCAGCAATCCGAGGGGCTCTCGTTTAACAGAATCGTCTTTACGGAGCGCTAACTATAACGCAAATCATAATGAAATCTTCTTCTTTTCGTGTGGTTATTGACCAACCAGGTGTCGGAGTTTTAAAGCCGCCCATGGGCCTCTGACTTGGCTTCACATGCCGTCGAGAAATATCTCTCAGGCATGCAGGTTTTCTCACGAAGTTTTCCTTCACCGTTTTTGAAGCAAGTGATAATTATACAATACGCACATGAATCCGAAAAGTCAGAGGTGCGTGCGTCACACCACTAGGGTATCACTGCATCATCACACCATCATCATTCTTCTCTTGCCTTATCCAGTCCTCTTGAAAGATTGCTCTTAGTGATAAGGCCGCCCATTCTGTCACCCTATGTAAAATTTCTTCATTCATAATTTATTTGTAATTTGTATGGTGTTCGTAGTAAAGAGTATTCTATTTTCGAAAACTGAACAGACAGCTGTGCTGCTGGGGAGTTTTTTGCGCCACTTTTTCCCAGCTAAAGCACTAGGATGTGGTGAAGAGCGGCGTTTTTGGGGGACTGTCTTATATAATTTTGAATCTAAGCTCGAAAAGTGCTGATTCTCAGCCTAGTTTGAATAAATGACTATTGAATTTTGAATTAATTCTATTCTATAGGATTTAATATACGAAGATTATTATACTGGGCATTATTACATATTACATATTATTTTTCTGGGCATAACAGTAGATGCCAAACTTCAGTGGGGCCCATATATATCGAGCCTAGCGGGAAGGCTCAGTTCGGCCGCCTACGCCGTCAGGAAAGTAAGACAATACACTGACGTCGATACAGCTCGGTTAGTCTATTTTAGTTATTTTCATAGCGTTATGTCCTACGGTCTTCTGCTGTGGGGCAAAGCTGCTGATATTCAAAATATATTTGTCCTTCAAAAACGAGATGTTCGAGCTATTTACCAGCTAGGTGCCAGAGTTTCACTGAGAGATTTTTTCAAAGATATTGGTATCCTCACGGTGGCGTCTCAATTCATCTTCGCCAACATCTTATATATTAGGCAAAATATATAAGACGCACACCAACTACAACTACACACACTAACTAACTACACTAACTAACTACACTATAACTTATACACTAAAAACAGTGATTTTCACAATGTTAACACTAGAAATAAGGACAAACTACGAGCTCCCTTTACCGGCTTCATAAGGTTCATAACTCATTTGTTGAGCTTGGTATAACCTTTTTTAACCCTCTTCTTTGCTAGATTTGCCTTTTAATGCGTTTAAAACGAAAGTAAAATCCAAACTTTGTTCAAAGGCATACTATTCTATAAAGGACTACTTAAATGATAAGAATAGTTGGTCGCTGTGATTAACTCAAGACAATGTTTATGTTCTTTCTCCAGATTACCTACTGACAAGTTATATGAGTTTATATAATTGTATTTTTTTATTTGATTTTATAAGTCAAGCTATTTTTAATTTTATTTCAATTTATTGTTGACATAATCTACTCATTAAAATGTTTTTTCTAATGAGTTGTATTGCAATATGTGGTTAGCTAGTGACCTCGACAATTGATCATATTAGTTATTGTTATTAGTAATTAACTGTTTGTTTTATTTATTTTATCTCGATGGTCCTAGTTTATCATTTATAACTTCCAGTTACAACTATATGTAAGCGGGCACGCCCTTTATGCCTGGAGGCTTTTATTTAGATAATAAGTGCTGTTTACGTTTAGTTTTTTATTTCGGCCTGAGTATAGTTCCCGATGATTTTGTTCGGTATATTGGCGTGTGCTAGCTAACATATGGCTAATAATTTAAATTATGTTTTGTGTTGCGTAATGTAAATTATTTTGAATACTATTATATAGAATCTTTATTTTTTTTGTTCTTCTAACTGAACAGACAGCTGTGCTGCTGGGGAGTTTGTTGCGCCACTTCTTCTTCCCAGCTAATGCACTGTCTTATGTAATTTTGACGTTCGAAAAGTGCTGATTCTCAGCCTAGTTTGAATAAATGACTTTTGAATTTGAATTTGAATACGAAGGGTTCGTGGCTATATGATAACAGCTGCACGGGTCGATCGAAGCGTTAAGCTACGCTTGCCGCGGTCGGTTCGTAGATGGGTGACCATCCGTTAAATATCAAGTCCCCTCCGTGCCTCGGAATGTACCATCGAAGAAGTTCATATCTATGCACCGTAAGGACTATTTCTGCTTGCAGTGCTCGGCTGCCATAGAACCGGGGCGGAAACAGATGTGGTCATCGCGTTCACGGGATTTTGTTTTCAAATTGCTTAGATATGAAATTCTTCGATGGTACGTTAAGCCGTTGATCCCGGCAGTCATTCGTAAATTTATGACAGTCGTTACGAATAGTCAAATGCCGAAAAGTCTGACAACCAGTCTTACCAAGGGATATCGTGTTATCCAGCTACTGGGCTGTGGAGGTCAGATAGACAGTCGCTCCACGTAAAATACTGGTATTCAGGTGCATCCGGTCAGACTGGAAGCCGACCCCAACATTGATGGGAAAAGGCTAGGAAGATTGATTTTATTCTATTCTATTCTATGTTTGATAGTCGATGTCTACTTTACTCTAGGTTGAAGCACTTTATATATACAAGACCCATCAACAATTTGTGTGAGGCCCTTCTAACCGCAGAAAAGGAAAAAAAGCTTCAAGTACCTTCTAAATTTAAATATTTTCACAACGCCATTTATTTTTCTTTACTACTTTCGGGAAGGACACTCCTAAGTATTTTTTATGAATTTTCATGTTTGTTTTTTTGTATTTTTTACGTTTCTTCGAGAAAGAAAACATGGCTGATATTTTTTCAGAGAGTGAATCAAGTGAGAATAATAGTAATAACTAAATCATATTTCAGCGTTGTTAAAGTGGTCGCAAGCTACTTCTGCTGAAATCGAGACTCTGAGTTCGGTTCCAAGGTCAGGCTAAGTTGTGTTATTGGGTTTTTCCATCAGGGATTCCTCAGTAATAGCCCGGAGTCTGGATTTGTGCCCGGTTAATGGCAATAAGCTCGCCCCCTATTACATGAGATTTAAAAATAGCTAGCAAAATGTGGTTGTGCCATATGTACAGCTCTGCCGAACCCTTCAAATAATACAAGCGTGATGTCTCAGCCTGGGTCTTGAAGTTACACTATAAAACTATTTTATTGTTTATATTTTTTTACTAATTTTTGCCCGCGGCTTCGCTCGCATTAATGTTGATTTTCTCAATAATTTTCCTATCTCTCGAGAACAGTCTTTTTTTCTAGACGAAAGGTACCCTATGTTCTCTTCTGTATGCAAAATTTCATGATGTTCGGTTGAGTAGGTAAGATGTGAAAGCGTAACAAACAAACAAACTCAGTTTCGCATTTATAATATTAGTTAGGAATATTCCACACACGAAAACTACTTACGTATTTGTCAAAGAATTGAATTGTGCCACTAACTATATAGTTCGAAGGTAATACTCCAAATATATAGAATCCCTATACATGAATCGTAGAAACGAACTTGTAAAGAGGCCTTTATGTGCGAACGCTCGAATGTTTGCCACAGAACGTCTGAGTACCTATTAAGTACGTGACGAAGTAAGGGCGTATTCAGATCAAGATTCAATTCATTGATATTTGTGTAAGTCTGTTTTTTTTCTGTTTTTGACCTTAGTCAACGCTGTTTTTTATTTTATTTTCCATTTTAATTAATATATAATTTTATCTAATTTAAGGAGGTTGCTTTTTTGTATGTAAATGTCGTGTACACCTGTAATTGCTATATATATAAGAGCCCATATCTGTTAACTTTAATATTTAATGTAAAATATATATGCTGTTGGCGCACCTATTATAAATAAATAAGATTCAGGTTAGTGGCGTATATACATTTTCTTTCATTTTGGTCCTTGAAAATTGGACTGGATCGACAGTGTGCCACACTCTGCCTTCATTATGCACACAGCTGGGAAGTTGAACCATCTGTAAGTCCGTAACAAAATAAGAGTGAAGATCTTAAAACTTGACATCTCGCTTTTCGTCAGTCGAAATCGCGGTCAAGAGTTTATTAATAAACAAGCTACCTGCCCCTGCTTCACACGAGTGCAATGGCGATATGTCACAAACATCAAGATTTTTATGCCATATCTAATTTTGAATATTATTAAATTATACACATAACCCTTCCGGGAGAAATGCTCTAAATGGTGGTGGAAACCGCATCAAAACCTATTGTGTAGCTTAAAAGATCTAAGCGATTACACAGGCAAACACGAAAAGCTACTTTGTTTTACCTATACTAGCTTCTGCCCGAGACTTCGTCCGCGAGCCTATAACTTTCCTCAAGAATTGGGATATACAATGCAAAAAGAATTTTTCCAAATCCGACTGGTAGTTCCGAAGATTACATACAAACTTACTAATAAACAAACAAAACACATTATAATATTATAAGTATAGATTAGTAGAGATAGTTGAGATCACCATTTATTTAAAAAAAAACCTTGTGATTTATTATTAGACAAAAAGAAAAACATACTACCTACACGCAAACTAAAGAACAGTTCAATTCTTATACTCTCGGAAAATTCCATGCCCAAATTTCCAGCATGTACACACAATATGCCACAACCTGCGACTGACATACGCTCGGTATGGACGTGCCCTAAATGCGAACTCCATTTAAACTCCCCACGTGAACACTTCGCACAGTTCGCACACAAGCGTTACGTAATGTACGATGAATTTCACTTTCCTCATATTGAGAAATGTTGAACCAAGGGTTTTGTAAATATTTCAGTATGTTGTCTTTTTTGGGTACTTACTGTTGTTGTATTCGTATTTCCAGATAGATATAGCTAGGTAGGTATTATTGAAACATTTAGTTGAAATTGTGACTTTTGAAAAACATACTTTATTTTTTGTTTTATCTTTTTTTTGATAGTCATATCCTTTACGTCTGTGTTTCACCAACTAATTGAATGTGGCCTTCTATAAAAATGAATCTGTGCAAACCGGATGAATAACAAGTGAATTCCTTATTACCTGACTGTTAAGAAGACTTTTAAAATCGTGTTGCCAGTCGGAAATATGTCGTTATTTTAGTAAAAAAAACCTCGGCCCGTTTTAAAAGCATTTTCCGTGTACTTGAACAATCTTACAGGAGTGAAATAAATATGAAAGTACCCCCACTTTTCGTAATTGAGCCAGATTGGAGGTAATTCCATTTTCTTACCTCGGAGAGAGCATAATAACACGTTTACTTTTTACTGTTTCTTTAGCGGTGTTGGAGCTTTAAACATTGTTAATTTAACAAGTTCTGAATAAATAACTTTCCTTATAAATCTGGAGCAGAGTAAGGTAGGTAGGTTAATGTGCACATTAGTGGTAGTTCTCGATTAGGGCCGTCTTTTGTTAAGTGGAACAATTAGGTTGATTGCAGTGTTTTAGAATTTTCCGGAGAGCTTTTTAAAGAACCATTTCCTTGATCATCTATGTCAGAACTCAGTAGTTCTCTGTTTTAAAATGTTTATGGCCATACCGACTAGTTATTAACATCAATTTTATTCAATTTCATTCAAAATACAAAACTTACTCGAAACGCAAATTCTAATTTTTTATTTCATACATTTGTAAAATTACTTTCCATCTTTTATATCACTGGAATTCCCAAAAAAGTTGTTCCGATGAATTTCCGGACCTGTCCGAGTTCGAAACGAGAGAAGTAACGAATGAATGCCAAAAAACAGTTCCACGCGAAAATGAATGCTGAAAAGTTTCTCGCAATGTCGGAATTTGTGGAAAAGTTACTCAAAAATTATTCGCCTGGATTGTAGCGCGTAATTTATGCGGCTTGGCAGTTCCTGCCAATTTGGTAGGCTTGGCAGCTATGGTGACGAAATACAAACTAGATTCTAAACAGCCTACATAATGAATGAGGACATCTATTAATTAATCTCTGATTAAGTGACTAACTTGAGGGAAATGTCACAAAGCTACTGTGAGTTATATTTATGGGCCTTCAAAATATCTTCATTATAATTATTTCAATCAGTTTTAGGCACAGATTATTTCGGGCATTGTTTTAATAAACATAGGAGGAGTTCGTGGCTAAATATTAACAGCCGCATGGGTCGATCAATCAGGTTAAGCTACGATTGTTGGTCCATGGATGGGTTACCATCTTTACATACCGAGACTCCTCCGTGCCTCGAAAAGCGGGTTAAGCCGTTGGTCTCCGCTGTCATTTGTGGATCTTTGACAGTCTTTACGGGTCGTCAGAAGCCCAAAAGTCTGACAACCAGTCTTACCAAGGGGTATCGTATTAGTCAGTTGTTGGGTTGTGGAGGTCAGATAAAAAGCTTTAATTTAACGATATTCAAACATTTTCCAGTATTTGAGCTGTGAGACCTTGCTTCCTGCCAAATTTCATGATTCTAGGTCAACGGGAAGTACCCTGTAGGTTTTGATTTATTTGCGAGTATCAAAATATGTAGCATAAATGGCCGTATTTTTTATTGCGTTGGCGTATAAGCTTCATTTTTTTATACAAAATGTACGAAAGTGATGCGTTCCGTTGCGGTGTGGCCCGCCGAATTGTGTTCTAGCTTTAAATAGATATAATCCTTTGAACAATAAATCTAACGCTGGCCGTCGGCAGATGTCGCGACAATCTGCGACGGGATTATCAAAGTGATGGACGACGGTTTTGGCGTGGATTGACTCGGTATCTAGACTATTCTTCATTCCTTTGACTCTAAGGTGAAATATCTATCATTTGGAATTCACCTCACATTTGTGGGGTAAAACTTCAGACTATTGTGCATTTTGTAGGTACCTATGTAAAAGGACTTTGTAAGAACTTTTTTAGCCAATTATAAGACAGTTATGAGCACTTATCCTAAAAGTTAGTGTGACTGTGTGTCATTTACTCTAATTTAGTAACAATATATTATTATATTTATTTTAAAACCGTCACTTAAGGGCTGATTGGGGGTTCTTAAGAACACATTAAATCTCAATTTTATGGGCTTATAAGCTCGACACGTTACCCTAATTAATAACAAGATATCCTATTTCTTTAAAATGTTAAAACAATATTGAACCTCTTACAAACCCATTCCATTTATAATTTATGGGAAGCGACCCGTGGCCACTTTCTACAAATATTCTGAGAACCAAAACGGGTTCAGGCAGTTTAGACGGACCCTTTAAAACAATTGACGAATTGAAAAAAACAGCCATAAGTCTATTCTGCGAAACTGTCGGAATCGGTGCTATATAATCAACATGCGGCTCTCAAAGTTAGTGCGAACAAGGTTGCGCTTACATGAATATAATGTAAGGTAAAGAAACCAACAAACAAATAGAAAACTAGAGAATTAACTAAAGAATAACTTATGAACCATTCCAAAGGCATGCAAAGCCGATGGCCCCATTGATGTGACTATCTATTATCCTATAACTGTAGTTATAGGATAATGATAATGATATTGGATTAATTGTTTTATTATTCTGGCGGCTACCTGGAACACTTGAATAGGTTTCGTGCTAAGAACATAATTGTATGTTTTATTTAATACAATATAATATAAATTGTAGCTTTGACTTTTCCATCGCAAAAGATTGATATTCCCTGGACCCAAAGCAACAAACAGTAATATAACCACATCTGGAGATCGTAAATATCACGATACCCGACCTATTCGGGCCACTCAGAAACAATTCAGAGATTTTAAGTCTTTGTTGCAAAAACTTGTAAAGAGGCTGAGAGTTCCGTGTGCGGCATGGAATATTTTGGGAATTTGGGACAGGGAGATTGTTAGACAAGAAAGGCAGTTGGTTTTGAGTCGCAAAAGAGGACAGACATGCGAGACATCAGAGTCCGTAGCCAGGGGAGTTAAGTTAGGAGGGTTGGTTTGAGACCACGGTAGGGTGTGGACGTAATATTAGGCCATGTCCAAGTGGGCTGTCGCAAGATAGCGAGTATTATTTATTAAGTTAAATATAGTTGGGTTGAAACCCAGACTAGACTAATGTAGTATTTAACGAAGTACGAGTAGGTGTGTGTGTTTATTGGTGCGACTGGGTGAGTGTGTGCTTGTTGGTGCGACTGAGTGAGTATTTCATTATAATAATTATCCTAGGCTGGTAATATAATTGATGTTCTTGTAACTAAACAGACAGAGACGTGTTGCTGGGGAATTTGTTGCGCCACTTCTTCTCCCCAGTTCAAACACTAGGAAGTGGTGAAGGGCGGGCGCTTTGGGACTGTCTTTAGGCTTCCAAAAGAGTTGATCCACAACTCTATTAATTAATTATTCTTGAATTATGATTCTCTACTCTATTATCTAGTACCTAAATGTAGAATTTTGTATTCTTTGCCTCAGATCAATAATAGGTCTTTATGAGAGATTATCAATAACTCTAAATAATGATTCTTGAGTTTAATTACTCAACTCTATTACCTAGTAATTCTTGAATATTGTATTCTATATCTCAGACCAATAATTCGATCAGACTGATATGAACACGTGGCTTACAGATATGCTTGTTGTGCAAAGAGTGACCTTCCAGGGGTTTGGGTGACCACATCTATTTTATATTCAGTCCAAGGACTGATAGGGACCATGTCTCCAAAAGAGCATGATGCCGACGCAATGCTCGAACTAGCCGCTCTGTTGCTTGTACAAGGACAGTCGCACTGAGCCGCAGGGAAAGCCGCTTCGTCACGTTGTTCAGTTCGAAAGAACTGCTAGGGACCACGTCTCCAAAAGAGCGTGATGCCGACGCAATGCGTCACTTATGGAAGTGTTTCTCTGAGTACTCCGAGTGCAGATGTGAGGTATCGTGTGAGTAATGACTGACCAAATACCTGTTACGCTAACGTAAGGGTTACTCACAGGTTTATATAATAATATACTTTGCATCCCTCAATTATTTACTAAATTTCTAAAACCACATCCAATGTAATTTCATAACTATGAATTCTTAAGTCTTATTTACAATCTCATTCAATCCTTTCCTTGTAGTGGAACAAAGTATCGGACTTCTTCTTATGGGAATTCATTTATTTCTTATAACGGTGGGAGAGTGACCAGTCCGGAGACGAGCTCTACAGGGTCGTACGGGGTGGAGTGCGGCCCTTCCCCCTAAGGGGGAACCGATCCAAACACTAATATTAACACAATTAGGGAAAAACTAAAATTTTATCAGCCTAGGGTAATTCAGGTACTGTCACATTAGCAATGTCGCAAATAGCTGCCAAATATTTACCTGTTTTGATTAATTTGGCAATATGGAAATATGAAATGTGGCTAACTAGTGAACTAAAATATTGATATTGAAATGCAATAAGTAATTAATATCGTAACACCGAATATTTAGTTTTAGATGTAAACAAAAGTATTTGAAAACTTTCGAAAAGCCTTTTTCACACCTAAAACGGTTACAACATCAAATTCAGTGTTTTAATTGCAATTCATTATTAATATTCTAGTTCGCTAGTTAGCCACATTTCATATTTCCATACAGTAATATTGCCAAATTAATCAAAACAGCGAAATATTTGACATCTAATTGCGACTTACTGCAATTTACCATGATGAAGCAGCCAATTTGAAGCTACCCTGAAAGGTCAGATCACCTGGAATTTAGGAATCCCAAAATAATACACATGACATAGCAACAAAGTTTCCAAATATATGTCGAGTCTCTGTTTGAGCATATTTTTGTGCCTCGTTCAGTAAAAGAGAAAAAGGTCAAAAAATTGCCGAACGTAGTGAATATAAAATACATGATAATATAAAACTGCGGCTTTAGCACTGCCGCTTTTTGTGGTTTAAAATAAAATAATTTAGGGTTATAAAGTTCAGTGTGTGTAACCATAATGTGTTTATAATATGACCTTATTTTATTGTTAACAATACTTTGTCTTCCGTGTGGTGCCGGACGTAAAGAATACCATCCCATTTCTTCCCGTGGGTGTCATAAAATGCGACTAAGGTACTCACTAGAGAATGGGCAGCAGCGTTCTCTATGCTTTTTAACACCATACTGCGATCCCCAACCGGCCTGCCAAGCGTGGTGATTATGGCAAACCCCCCCCCATTTCGGGGAGGCCTATGTCCAGCAGTGGACATCTTTCGGCTGAAAGACTGTCTTGTTGATTCCGTTTCTGAAAACTACATTTAATTAACCTAAAATGTAAAATACAATAGACGACGTATATTTAGTAACCTAATCCGCTTAACAGTTCTTAAAAAGCCATAAAGAACCCTATAAGAAATCGACACGTGCTTCTCGTCTCAACGAGGCTCCCTCAGGATGACGATTGACTTGTTGCGATCCCGGACATAACGGTTGCCACGTCAAGCGCCGAACGCAGTGAACACGAGGAAATGTGTAAAGTAATAGAAAAAGCAAAATCATTTATTATTTATATTATTAAATGATGCACTTTGTATAAAATTCAACGCAGGTTGTACCAAAAATAATAAATTAAAACATAGCGCAATCCTACGTAGCTTGATTCTTCCAGTACATACCTATTATATCCAGTATTTAGAATAACAACCGAGGCCTAAAAGCCCCCAAAGTATAATCTAACAAGGGATGAACAACTACCCACGACTGTCTAGATACAACCCCGGATCGACCCGAGGGAGATTTCTCAGTATTGGAGTATTATTGTATCCTAAGCTCAGACCAAATAAAAAACCCAGTGAATAATACAGTGAAGCATGCCAAAACTACACCGCCGCTCTGTGCATACACGCTCACACGCACACATTTACAACCTTTTACAATGACACTACAATCAAACTACACCACACAAAGTCCACACGTTTCCGAAACCGAGTTCCTTTCACTGTTGACAGCGCTCTGACTTGGTTTTTTATGTGGTCTGAGATCCTAAACTGTCTTACATAAATTACAATAAGTAAATGATCAAAATGAATAGCTACTCGTACGTAAGGTAGGATGCACTCAGGCTAGGTGGAGCGACGAGCTTCGCAAGGTGGCTGGTAAAAGCTGGATAAAAGTGGCCGTGAATCAAGGTGAAAGGAGTGCTATTAGAGAGGCCTATGTCCAGTAGTGGACTGCTGCTGAACTCCTGATCTGATGATGATGAAAATAATTGCTATAACATAACCACAACACTAGACAAATATATTTATGATCGCATATGAGAATGTTGCTGCTTATTCTCTTGACTTGTTTTGCCTTGAAGTCGTCCACTGGTGGACATAGGCCTCCTCCAAGCACCAACACTTCGATCAGTTCTGTACTTCTCGTATCCAGCGGATACCTGCGGTCTTCACCAGATCATCGGCCCACCTTGTGGGAGGCCTTCCAACGATACATCTTCCGGTACGCGGTCGCCACTTCAGAACTTTTCAGCTCCCATCGGCTATCTGTTATGCCCTGCCCACTGCCGCTTAAGTTTGGCAATTTTACGGGCAATGTCAGTTACCTTGGTTCTCCTCATTATCTCTTCATTTCTGATTCGAAAATCAAACATTTCGCCTTGAAGTTCAATACGGCTAAAAACGTCCCACGGCCTGTCGAGGCCTCTCGTAGCCCGTGCCGAGCATTCCCATAACAGGTCTCATCGGATCGACAGTTCCTACGGCCTGTCGGCCTGGCCTGGTATGCTCTGGCCTGTAAGAAAGCGAAGTGTGGGACCGCAGCATAAAAAATCTTTATTGTAAAGAGTTTCACATAAAAAAATCTAATGAATAACTAACTACATTCATGAAATTACCACAGCTATTATGAAATATGTAGTTATTTTATGTTAAGAGCCGCTTTAACAGCTGTGCTTACAAAGGATTAACTATTATCTTTGTTTTACAACGGCAAACGAAAGTAATTGGTAATAAACGTGACTCAATTACCTTTCTGTCGAAGTGGTATTTTAATTAATTATATCTTGAACGTATTTTGATCGTTAAACCTTTTAAAGTCCTCCATTGAGGCTTCCACGGTAACAACAGAGCTACAATTTCAAATTTAGCAAGGAGTCTATTCGACATTATATTACTTTATGTCTATTATTGATGCGTAACATCTTTCCTCTCGCTTTCCTGCTATCTGCGGTAGTGATTTCGTGAAAAAGGACGGAAGTGTGTGACAAGAAGCCAGGGAAGCGCGCGCTATTTGATTTGACCAATGTGCGCGCGGGGTTGTGCAGTTGGCTGTCAGATGGAGATAATTTTCCAAGAGGTTGGTACTGTCAGCCAAGATGTCAGATATTACCCATCATATGCGACTACTGTAAAGCTCACTCGTTTTTTTTTATTGAGGGCTCTAAAAATTACTAACATTTTTTTTTTTTACATTGGATCGTTCGGTCCCTTAACTTTACGGCAGGTTTTTCAAATAGGTATCCTACCGGCTGTCTTATTTCTTTAAACTTCACCCATGTAAAATCTTCTCGACATCTATTCTCAGCTCAGAAAATAGAGGGGGAATAATAACAGCCACAAAGGTCAATCGAAGGTTAAGCTAAACTTGTCGCGGTCGGTTCGTTGATGGGTGACCACCGATTACATATGGGCGCCCCCCCCGTGCCTCGGAAAGCACTTTAAGTCGTTGGTCCCGGCTGTCATTCGAAGATCTTTGACAGTCGTAACGGGTAGTCAGAAGCCCAAAAGTCAGACAACCAGTCTTACCAAGAGGTATCGTGTTACCCAGTAACTGGGTTAAGGATGTCAGATAGGCAGTCGCTCCATGTAAAATACTGGTATTTAGCTTTATCCTGTTAGACTAGATGCCGACATCTGGAAACATATCTGCAGATTATTTACCTTAACCATTTGCCATCATCCGTTCGTTTTTTAATCCCAGAGAGTAATTTGACAGGTGCAAATGTCAAACTCCGAATCGAAAAAACAAACAACAATCACTTGAAATGTCAAATTAGTCTCTGGGTTTAAAAAACGAACTTTACGCAGAAACATCAAGATTTTTTTTCAATTCAAAAAATAGAATAGGTTCTTTAACATTCATGCTCATTTATTACTTTATTAAGTTCGAAAATACTTTAAAATGATCGTTATCAGAATAGGCACACCGTCGACGAAAATACTTGGTATTCTTTTCGTAAAAAACTTCGGTAATAAAATCGTTTTTCTCATGAAGATTATTAGGGTTTAATAAGTTTGTTGGAAAAAGTTTAGGTAATATTAATTTATGTACTTATTTATTCCATTCATGTAAGCAATCACGTAATTAAAATACTTTTCATTTTTGTTTACCACAAAACTAGTGTTCCACGATGAATAAAAAAATGAATGCAAATGTGTTCATAAACTTCATACATAGTTGGAAGACGTGGGATTAATGAAGCTTTGTGTAAAATCAAAATCAATGTTCAAACGACGCTGAGAATGAGCCTTCTTTGACCGTCAAAATTACATAAGACAGTCCCCCAAAACGTCTGCCCTTCACCACTTCCTAGTGCTTTAGCTCGGAAGAAGTAGTGGCGCAACAAACTCGCCAGCAGCACAGCTTTCTATGTTAAGACAACACCTCTACAGATTGCGATATAATACGAACATACCAACAATAGGAAAAGTCCTATATGGAGAGAATTTGTTCTAAAACGGTACAAATCTCACAAGACCTATACTTTACAATAGAGATTGAAACTCAATCCATATCCGTGCTCGGCACATATTGTTCACTAAAAATACCTCCATTCATCGGAAAACATAAGAGAACAATATGCAACCATCTGGAAAAATAATGCCCTTCCTGATTTTTACAAAAGAAAATGTCTTATAACTTGAGTATTTTAGTATACGTATATTTTGCCGGGTTTTTGGGTACGGAAAGGACCAATTTTCGTATTGTTTCCGCGGAAAAGTGGACTCAATGGCTTCGAAACTACTGGAGAAAGAAGCATTTTTAAGCGTCTATATCTTTTGCATAGTTTAAAAAAGGTCACTTTTCGTGTCTGTCTGTGCGACTGCTTATATTTTCTAAACTACACAATGGATATTTATGCGATTTTCGCCATAATTTAGAAGATTTATTCGGCGTTTACAGTACATTCATATTTAACTTAGATAATAGCCCAGAAATATTTCGGTTTTGACATAGACAGCTATAGTACTGTATGGGTGTATTTTTGGTATGATTTGTTAAAGGAAGCTGCATTGCACTCAAAACGATGAATGAATACATTGGAGGAAACCGGCATGTAGTAGAACTAAAAATTCGAGGACCGCACTTGTCCCGCGTGGTAGATTTCGGCCCACTCCGTCTCATCGAAAGAAGGCCTGTGTCCGGGACAGTGGGAACATTAGAGGTCGATTATGCTTAAGAAAGCTTAGGGTAGCAATAGGGTATTTTTTTACAACATCTTCACTGATGACTTAGAACAAGCTTAGGTATAAAAATAAAAAACTTTTCTTAAGACTTTTTAAGCCTTATCAGGGATAATGAAACGCAAATAATATGGCTGACCGAATTAAGTCACTAAGCCGATGCCGTTTTATAAACATTTTTACTATTTTTCTTACCCTAGTGCTTTTTCGGTCTAATAAGTTAAGGTGATATATTGAATAAAAATCTTTTTTCTTTATCGTATACCTTATTAAGTTTATGGAATAGGGATTCAATATTTTGGTATATGTTTTTTGACTATACGGCCTAGTATCCTGAAAAGGGAATAAACGATACAATGATATTTTCTCGATACAAAAAAATTGCAAAGTTTCATATATTTTTATGTATTTTTGAGTATCAAAGCTTCAAGGGTGTTTTTCAATGGACTTTTCTTTAAAACATTAAGATTAATCGTATCAAGGTTTTTGAAACGCAGTTTTAGTTTTAATCATACTTTATATTTATAAAAGACGGCAATTTGATTTGACACATACGTTGTTTTATTTCGTGCGCACACACATTATTGCCATCCTTTCTTTTGCGTATCAAAAGTAATGTCAACACTCTCGCTCATTCATAAATCAGTCCATAGATCAGTCCCCCGGTGGGGCTCATCGACGTTGAATCTATGTATTTTTTTTGCAAATCGGTGCGATGTAATTTAGGTGATTTAAATAATTATATTTACAGAAAAGGTTAATAGTTTAACAAGTTACAATAATTATTTAATATAATTAGTGTTAAATAAAATACAGAAGTAAATACAGAAATAGAGCTCGTGGCTAAGTAACAACAGCCGCACTGGTCGATCCATCAGGTTAAGCTACGCTTGCCGGGGTTGGTCAGTGGATGGGTGAAAGCACGTTAAGCCGTTGGTCCCGGCTGTTATTCGTGGATCTTTGACAGTCGTTACGAGTCGTCAGAAGCCCGAAAGTCTGACACCAGTCTTACCAAGGGGTATCGTATTACCCAGTTACTGGGTTGTGGAGGTCAGATAGGCGGTCGCTCCATGTAAAATACTGGTATTCAGCTGCATCCGGTTAGACTGGAAGCCGACCCCAACATAGTTGGGAAAAGGCTAGGCAGATTGGATTCAGTGTTGAATAGTTATTTAGACTGTGTGTGTGTATTCTCGTGATAACGATATAACTGTTGAATCGAAAGAAAAATCGAAATGTATTATGAGTTAGGATTTTGAATTTCAATAAATTTAATTACTAAATATTATAAAAAAAATATTACCTTAAGGAAGGTTATTCAGTTCTTTACGTAAGTTTGACGTATTTAAACGCTTTTCACAGAATTATCAGCTAAGCATTTTCACGGATCTCTGCGCCCCTTTAAAACGATTTACGAAGTGCGTTAGAATCGATTTGAAAGTAGTTCTTGTTCTTGTACTTTTACAAAGGGTGAAGGCGAAAAATGGAGAAAAGAGGGCGGAAAATGTTCGTCAGGCTTCTCTAGTGTTATATACTCTAAGTATCTAATATCCTATCTTACCTGCATTGTTATGGGGATGATGATGTATAGCATATATAATGATGTAGCTTGTTTGATGGGAATTCTTGAACAAAAGGAGTTCATGGGATGATAGCGCCATCGCTATGATCATTTGTTTGTTACAGTTTTGTTTATAGAGCATCCTTTAATCATCGATTGGGCGGGTTAAACTTTTTTTTCTTTACCACAATTTTTAGACTTGCATATGTTCATTATTGGTTTCTCCAAGAAGGTATGCTTGTTTATGTTTGTGTTAAGAGTGGGTCGAAAATAAGTACGTAGAGTTCATTGTTCAAAAGATCTCACGTTCTGTCGGTTGAAAATCTACGTTTTAAAGCTAGCAGTATAGTACAGCAATGATAGCCTACTTGTGTGACCGTCGGAAATTTGAATTTTCTGATTCATGTCCCTATTGTATAATTATCACCTGCTTCAAAAACGGTGAAGGAAAACATCGTGAGGACAACGGCGTGCCTTTTTTTCAGGATGGGAAATCGTCAAATGACTTCTCCCGCTCTGGGCAGAGCGAGAGGGTGTGTCAGACTTTTACTGACTAAAACCCACCCGTGTTCCTTCCGTTGCCTGTGTGCCGGGGCCGCGATATCCCTTTCGGACAAACCCGCAACCCCAGCAGGCACTGGTCATTCGACCCCGTCGGTTGGTGCTGACATCTCTTTGAGGCGCGTGTGGAACACAACGCGCCGTCGACACGGGCCTGGTCCTTATCGGACGGCGAGCTGCCCATTGCTCACCGTCCGCAAGCCCGCGCCTACGGTGGCCGGAAGTCGGCTCTTGACTCCCGACGCCCGGGGCGTCTCCTGCGGCGACTAGGGCCGCGAGGGCGTGCAGCTTGCATCTCCCTCGCGTGCTCCGCCTCCTCCTTCGCGATCATAACTGCTTCGCAAAAGGAGGTGATGGCCTCCCATGCACTCTCGCTCCGAACCATGGGCTGAACCAGGGCCGGACGCGAGAGATCGCCGCCGCCGATCGCCTCCGTGAGGACACGGCGGTGCTCCGCCCAAGCCGGGCAGACCTCCACCGTATGCTCCACCGTGTCCTCCGGGCGATCCACACAGTGGTGACACCCGGAAAACGGCTGCTTGTTATGTGGCGGCTGTTATGTGGCAGCCGTTATATGGCGGCCGTTATTAAGCGGCCGTTATGTGGCGTCCGTTATATGGTGGCCGTAACATGGCGGCCGCTATTTAGCTGCCGTTATTTAGCGGTTGTTTTATGACGGCCGTTATATGGCGGCCGTTATTTAGCGGGCGTTATATTACGGCCGTCAGTAACGTTTTTAAATTTCGGTCGGTGATTTCGCTATTTCGACTTTTGGCCACTGGTTCAGTTAAGTTTGTGGCGGCGACGTAGCGGCTGACCACGGAAGATGGAACCGCCACTCCCCGCGTGCGGGGGAAATAAGCCACGCCCATCAAGCTACCATTTATTTTCAAGGTAGAGCCTTAATAGAACTCGGTTTTATAAAAGAACTCATGTCGTCATGATGAGCTATTGTCAATGAGAAAATGGTAATGACATTTTCTGTTTGTGATGTCGCCCTGACTTTTACCAAGAAAAATAAACACGAAAACTGGAATGTCCCGAATAAAAATCAGTTACCTATATCTTGTGGAGTAAATAATTAATTCCTATGGAAATTCGAGTAAACAAACACAATTAGACGCCTTTACACATACGCTCTTTAACGCGTGAATCGGATTTCGCGCGGGATCTCTCCCGCACGCAGGCTTGATTTAAGCCAACAGACATTTTGTTTTTCTCTATATTTCTTTACTCATACCGATCTTCTTTTTCTTATTTTAATCACGCTTAGACCAGCGAACATAACTGCTTGTGTAATATTCGTTCTAACCCTTTTGTCCATTTCTTCAAAACGCGCGTTTAACAAAACGGCGTGATTTTCGTGACAAAAGAAGATAGTTATGGAAAAAGAAATATAGAGAAAAACAAAATCTCTATCGGCTTGAGGCATTCCGTTATCCTTGCAAAACTTGACAAATATTTCGTAAGAACTTTCCCTAAAAAAAAAATTTTTATACTCCTCGGATTTAATTTTCCGTAGCCATGCATGAGACTTGTGTTGACTTGACAATAACTGTGTAATAAGATCCTTGCTATATAATATAATGTCCACCATTTTAGATCGATAATCGTATTCATAAAAACGCGCGTGTAAATTATTTTCGAAGCGAATAGACTTGAACGCATGACTGAGCTATGAGGGGGAGATACGCAAGCGGCGTGTGCGTGCATTCTCATTCTCCTTTTCTATCTTATCATGCGCGCTTGTTCCCGCGCGAAAACCGATTCACGCGTTAAAGAACGTATGTGCAAAGACGAGTATTAGAAACTTAATCCTTCATTCAGCTTTTTATTTTCCATGAAATTTCAGTGTGTCCCACGTAATAGTATTATCATTCTACCTGAATTGTAGTTTACTACAAAACGTATCGCTGGGTTGTGACCCATGTAGTTGTCCAATCGACTGTCAGGCAATTTGTAGTTTAGCTAAATAATTATTACTCGGTCGATGCGTTCTCGCTTCGGCAAATGAGATCATACACCGCGCACCGCTTTGCAGTAAATTGAGAGCGTTTTAATCATTTACACGTGGCGCTATGAATAAAGCAGGTTTTCGAATAGGGACGTGAAATTGTTGTCACTTAAATTTCGAAGTTTTTTAGTTTAGTTAGGATGTTACGTGCACCCGTGCACGGGTCCATTTTCAAGGTTAAGCAATGCTTGCCGAAGTCGGTCCTGAAAGTCTGACAACCAGTCTTACCAAGAGGTATCGTCAATAAGGGCAGGTACCTTAACCGGTGTCGCTACAAGAAAATAGTCTTAGGCGACTGCCCTTAACTTTTTGAAATTTATTGATTTGCAATCACAATTTTTTTTTAAACTTTATTCTACAGTCAGTGAGTCAGTCTACTTCGCTGCGGGTGTTGGCCTCAGGATCAGCTGCTTCACACACGGACAACCAAGTCACTTATGTTCCCGCGTCACCAGTCCTAACCTCTTTATATTTTGGCTGCTGAGACCAAAACTACAAACGTAGTATACTCGTATAGGGACGTTTTATAAAATGTGGGTGTTATTTTAATACTAATTGCGCCCCGCGGTTTCTTCTGCATAAATCTCGATCCCTTGGGAATATCAGGATAAATGGTATCCTCTGTCCTTTTCCAGGTCATGGTCTACCCATGTGCTAAATTTCATCTAAATCCGTTCAGCCGTTTTAGCGTGAAAGCGTAACAAACAAACTCACTTTCGCATTTATAATATTAGTTAGAATATTGTGGTGTCTGCGACTTCGGTTGCCTGGAAGTCGTATTCCAGGCGAATGAAGTCGCGGGTGGAGCTAGTATAAAAACAAAGCCATGACTCACTCACTGACTCATCGACATTCAGCCTAGGAAGCTGAAATTTTGCACAGGTTCCCTTTTTTATTTTTCTCGGGGGACGAAGTAGCATCTCACGTGGAAGATACTTATTTAAAAAAATCTGTATACTTACAAGTGGGTGCTGCTTGAGCATGCGTGTATGTGCGATGGAGCGGCGCGGGCGCGCGTGGGGCAAGCCCCGGTGCGCGAAGTGCCATTCTGTGTCAGAACCGAGTACCTGTAGAAAAAGATAATTATTTTTTTACTAAATGGTTGTGTACTTTTTTAGGGACAAACAATAACTGTATAATGTTGTAATCATGGTGTATTCCACATCAAAATCCATTGTGTAATGTTGTAAAAATATAGGCTGATAACATTTTGTTTTTCCTAAAATAAGCTAATATTAGTGTTTAGGTCGGTTTCCCTTTTATGTTAATTTAATATGTATATATGTATTGTGCACAAAAAATAAAGTGGTTTGTCTATTTACATTACAGTTTTTTGGCATTGAATAAAAAGCCAGAAGATAGATGTAAATAGATAATATTATTAATGGTATCGCAGGTATATCTTCAAAACGACGCATCGAGCGATGTGGGTGACTTAAATTAGCTGTAGTTTGATTGTAGTATCATTGTAAAAGGTTGTAAATGTATGCGTGTGTGCGTGTAAGCACAGAGCGGCGGTGTAGTTTTGGCATGCTTCAATGTATTGTTCTCAGCGCTCTGTCTTGGTTTTGTATTTGGTCTGAGCCAGGACCAAATAAATATTGGCACGTCATTTTCTAGAAATCTCTTTGAATAATTGCGTTTTAATTATTCCTTTATTTGAATTGTTTACTTGAAGTAAACAATTAACTTCGCTACAGCTCAAGTATCATTAACACCAAAGAAACCGTTTTAATTAGAGATCAACAAAGACCAAGTGCCTTCTATTGTTGCTTCCTAACTTTAAAAGACAATTGTCGCCTTTCACGAACGTTACTTCTCTAGACAAAAACATTTTCAAAAATAAAACAGCAACCTCTGTCATTTGTTTTACTCAAAACACTATTTCCCGAACATTTGCATTACTAGGAACGTGTGAGTCAACCGTTTGGAATGGAGGTAGTAAAGCAAATCCCGCGTTCTTTCATGGATTTATATACGGAGCAATAAAACCAAAATGGCGGCTAAACCGAGCGCAAATATGGCGCGAATCAACGTTTACATTCCGAGGCGACACCGGGCTTTCAAGAAAATTATGTTGTATTGGCGGGAATTCTTACATTGGACGCGTTCGTTTTATGTTGTAAATGTTTGTGGGATTTGGAAGTCACAGATAATGTAAGAAGAAATATTTAACTGATCCTCTAAAATCTTATTGACCTTCCAATGATGAACATCTTTTAAAATTAATGAACCTCTTAAACTTTTTAGGCTTCTATAGATGCACATTTTTTTTTAAATAAATGAGTATTTTTTTCATTTCTGGTCTTTTCTCACAGTTGATCGCAGTAACTAAGCTAGGATACCCCGACCAAATGGGTTGGGTTAGGTTAGACAATAACCAACGACGCGCGAGCCGAGCGAGCTCTACATCCAAGTTTGTCTATTTAATATCTAAAGACCTCAAAATAGGAATGAATAGAGGTACACAAAAAGAGGCGCATTAATTATATTAGAA
Source organism: Agrochola lota (assembly GCA_947364205.1). Classification (NCBI taxonomy): domain Eukaryota; kingdom Metazoa; phylum Arthropoda; class Insecta; order Lepidoptera; family Noctuidae; genus Agrochola; species Agrochola lota. Next base: position 6,956,818 of record OX376235.1, on the reverse strand, counting down.
TGTTTTTATAGGAAAGCAAAATGGGAATTATTTGAGGTTCGATTCAATACATACTAAATAATTATATTGGCATAGAAGAGCCACTGGTTTTGTCAAAACTACTGGCTCCAAAGTTACCGGTACTGCGATCGCAACACTTTTTTTATTGGTGTTTTGGCGGCAACTATATCTCCACATGCGAACTACGCATCAAAGACCTGACGTCACACAAAATCCTGACGTCATACAAACCCTGCATCGCGGAATTACGAGTTTACCGCGCGAACGACATAATATATTATATAAGACTATCCGACATCAGTCGTCGGGCAGTTGCCCGCCAGACACGACATCCGTCTGGTCGGAGGGTCCTCCGTTTTATATATAGGATGAGTGAACTTAACACCCTGTTCCTCATACCTCTAAAGTACGTATTAATTTTGGAAAGTAAATTAAAATAACAACAACAAGTTTTGCAGTCGTTTCAAAAGATATAAAATTGAAAAAAAAAAAATGATCTCTGTACGTTAGCCAATTAGAATTACCCTACATAATAAATAGTTACAAAGAATTTCTTTCTCATAATATTTTCATATTTTATGTAAATATTATTTAAAAGAAAGTACGTAAGTAATAAGAGAAAGAAGGATAAGTACAAAGTTATAATCCTCATTCCTCATTATATATTTACTCTTAATGGGAAAAAGACCAAAGCCCTAAGCTTATTAGGCTTAACATAATGTATTCTTTGTGTAATACAAAATATTACAGTAAAAAGCATAAATAATATTTTGAAAAACCTGAAATAAGAAAAAAAATGTTCCAGAGAATTGAAATGAAGCCAATTTAGATCTAACGCGACTTTTAGGAGAATTCTATTCAATGTAATTTTCCTTTTTATAAAAAAAGCGACAGGTTATTAAGAACTTGTATGACTGCATGTGTTTTTTCATTACCGTTACACGTTCCTATATTATTAAACCTTTTAACCTAGCCTATATTTTTTTCCGCCTCCCACCTGCTACAACGCCAAAGGCGCTACACGCCTCGAATTTCTTCTTCAATGTTTTGTATGACCTACTTGTTTGGTATACGTATGAAACACACGTTTTCTTTGCAAAAAAATCAATACTTGATTCAAAACGGCAAAGTAAGGTTACAACATGTAAAATAAATTCAATAAGTACTTACAATTTTAATGCAAGACGATCTATGGCAGTTTTTAAATTATAATAATAATTAGTACTGTAAATACTTTTAAGTGGTGTACGTAAATATCAACTTACAATAAATTTGCTATTTATAAGGAAAGTTAGTAAAAATCTACTTTCACTGACCTCTTCAAGCGAGCCTTTAAAAAAAAATATAATTCTAGTTTAACCCCAGAGAAAACGAGTTTTAATTACAAGGATTAGGGACCGTAGCACCCATTTCTTTTTTCTAACTACGCTGTTTACTTTGGCTTACCCGCCAAACATTTGTGTTGCCACACTTAATTAAAGTTGGAACAATTTCTAGCGACTGACGGAAGGCAAACAATGTTACCTTCCGAAGTAGATACATAATTACTTAGATCGGTTATGAAGAAAGTTTCGAATCTAACTTCCTTTATTTTATTGCTAGTGTTCAAATAATTGATTGACTGATTTGAATTTTATCTAAAATTTTCCTACAGCTGTTTTGTATCCGTAATATTTAAAAAAAAAATGGTATCTAAGACAAACATTTCCTTAGACAAAAAACGGTTACATCAGCATCTAATCAAATTCGAATTTGGAATCCTTTATTCAGAAAAATACGGGCTGTTCGATTCAACGTTGATTGAATGATGATTTAATTAAAAGATACGCTTTCTAATAAAATAGGTTCGTGGAAAACAATTTCGGTTTATGTCCCCTTTGCTAAATTTATGATTACGATTTCTTATAATGTACATCGAAGTAATTTGCCTGGATTTATTAGCGACGCAAATGCTTTAACGCCTAGCGACTGAGACGAAAATGAAAACCAGCTTTACTGCTTGGAGAATAAAGCCCAAGTGGCTATAACGTTTTATTGCCAATACCCCGCCAATTGTGCGTTGTTTTCACGTGTTCGTAATAATATTGAGGCGAAAAGGTTAACTGGTATTATAGTAGCTCGGCACGAGCACTTAACGATTACAAACACGCCCATCCTAGAAAATGTAGAATATTGTTTATATAGGTTTGTAGTTAAATATCAGACTAGCGAATTTGTACCCGTTATAAAATTACTTAGACCTAGCTACACCTGTCACCTTTCTCCAATATAACAAAGAAAGTCGTGAGAAAAGCTACACATGTCGCGCATGACATGCGACGTATGTATAATGATATAAAACGTCACATGCAATCTCTGGCACATCAATAAATGTGTATATTAAACAGTCTTCCTTGACGTCCTTACATTATTGCAAACTGCAATACGTCCCTCCATCATTCTGCGTCCAATAACAGTCTGTTCAAATCTAATTTATATTACTTTATTCGTTTGTTCCCGAGGGTCGGAATTAAATCCTTCAAATAACGACTTTCAAAATTCGAACAAAACAAAAGGGTCTAATATTCATTAGTAGGCAGAAAATATACTACATTGTGCCAGATACAACACAGTTTCTTATCTACTTACACGTTCGCTCACGTTATAAAAGTTAACCAAGGGTAACAAGTTACTGCACCTCTAGCCGGCATGGGGTTGAATACGTGAGTAGTTCTCTGTTCTAGTCTATTAGCCGCCATCTTACCTCACCCGTTAAACACGCTATCGATTTATTGTTTCAAAGGTTACAAGTTTTCATACCAACTTTACTAAATATGAAATACACAACACATTATAAGTAGACTGAAGAAATCTGCCATGTTCGTGACTTTCAAACTTTCGGGGGTTTAAATTATTGAACTTGTTGACTATTTCATTTTTGGTTGTGAAGTAAGCACGGCGAATTTTGGCAAAATCATAAATCAGTTTCATGTTTATTTGGAGGCAGCCATCTTTTTAAATCAGACGTTTTAATTCAAACACGGAACAGGCGAACCTATCGATATTCCAGAGCTACATGTCTAGAACCAGTTTAATTAAAAAGATATTGATAGGGTTTCAATTTAAACTACGATTGGCATGAAGGTTGGGATATTCTAATTTACCAAACTGCTAACAGACGCTGTCTTACCTACCTAATACCATAAATTAGGCATTGGAACCAAATTATCTTCCCTAACCTTACTTTTAAATTTAATTCGCATGATCTACAGAAGAAGAAAATACATCAATAATGAGGTCATTTTCGTAAAAACAAGCCTAGCCTACACTTTATGCATAAACTGTGTTGTTTTTCCCCAGAGACTTGTTATAAAGTTACTTCACTCTGGGGTAAACAAGCGTATCTGAACATCAAGAGATAAGACTCGATCGAGACTTCTCCACAGCTATACTTTATCGGAGAACGCAGCCTTCTAAATTTGAAAAGATCTGACGCGCCAAATCCGGATTATGGCTTCACAGGACCGTCCTGCGAATTAATTTCGGGAAGCCAAGCGAATCTTAATATCAGATTGACCGAAAATGCCAATATTAGCAGAGGCGTTGTAGAATCAGTGACGCACCACTAATATATTTATAGTTAACAGTTGTGTACCTACAAACTGGCCGTAATGAATATTTAACCGGATCAACGCAAAAGTAAATGAATAAATTATTACAAAGTGAGCATTAATATTATAAATTGCTTCCTAAATTCTACTACATTACTAACGAAATCTTACATCAACAGGAGTAGTTTCCTAATGCAGTAAAAATAAAAAGGAACCTAAATATTATGGCGCCAAAACACGTAAGAAAAATTAAAAAGAACACATTCGAATTTCAAAACGAAGTCGAAACAAGTACCTAGTGCTGTTTGTTTCATCGTTCAAAACATCACAATGCTCACGTAACATCACAAATTCATCAACAACAGATGTTGTGAAAAGTCCGCGCCGTTTTGTAGGGAAACGCGTCTTGATTATGTAAATACTTTCCTCCGCCCCAGTCTGAATACAAATATCAAATGTGACCTTTAACTTCATGGATGAATGCCTTTGTTCACAACGTAGGTCACGTGCATCTTTTTTTTTTCTTTTCGTTTCTAATGTTGTCATTCTTTAGATGGTGTTCTATGACGAACGTTGCCATATTTTTGTAAGTAATTTCTTATATCGAGTTCGTAATGAGAGTCAATCGTTTACCTTGTCGATGTAAAGGCAAAACATATGACGATATTGAAAAAAGCGCAAACGTAATCAAACATATTTTTTACAACATTATTTAGAAGTTTAAAAAAATACATTATTCAGCGAGGTCCATTTTATTCGTGCTGTTAAAAAAGCCCTGACGTGCGTATGTAGTTTTAGATTGTTAGCATACCAACGGGCAACGGACTGCAAAAACATTGCCATAGCAGAACAAATGTTTGTTAAAGATGGTTATTTAAAAAATATCTCCAACAAAAGTCAAAAGTTCAATTAGTCCATCCTTATTATTTATAATATAGTTTTTACCCGCAGCTTCGCCCGCGTGGAGGTCGAAAATTAACCCGCGGAAACGCACTATCGGGATAAAAAGTATGTCCTACCCCAGGTCACGATCTACAGCATGCCTACAAAAACCACTCAGTGGATACCAAATAGCAGGAAACGACTACAGGACAGGCCCAGAGAGAGATGGCGGGATGAGCTGGACTCCTTAAAGAATTGGGCCGCAATCACAGTAGACCGGGAAAATTGGAAAGAGAGAAGGAAGGCCTATGCCCAGCAGTGGGGCAACACAGACTAATAATAATACTAGCTGTTGCCCGTGACTCCGTCTGCGATCCAGAATGAAAAACAGTCTATGTTCTTCTCCAGGTCATGGTGTGCCAGATTTCATCTGAATCCGTTCAGCCGTTTTAGCGTGAAAGCGTAATAAATAAAAAAACTCACTTTCGCATTTATAATATTAGTTATGATGATAAACTACATAACGCCATCTTCTACGATCCTTAAATACTCCTTTGCTTCGTTTACGTTAATAGGGATGATAACTAAACTTTTTTTAATTCGTCCGCCTTGGAGATTATTAAAAAATATTGGACACGTATTTTTTCTTTTTTTTCGTAATCTAAAGATTACGGCGATACATTGAGTTAAAATGTGCTATGACGTCACGAGTATGTAGATTTTATACTTACTTGTGACGTAGCGACCCCCACTCCCCAACATAAAATGCGTTTTATGTAAGTATTTTGTTATTAATATAATAAAGCAAAAAATACGTGTCTACTATTTTTTTATTATCTGACTGACGGACTAATTAGAATTTCATTTTTTTACCCAGGCATCATCCCTATTGCGTAACACAATAAAATTATCAATGGCTTTCATTTTGACAGTTCAATAACATACATTGCGTTATTTACGTTGTCGAGCTGACAATTTTTTCGAACATATGAAGCAATCTATTAGCAATATCCTTCAAAAAAAAAATCATTCAGATTGAGATTGAAAGTGTGTTACTCAATTATGGTGCTGGTCATATTGACGCGCCGGTTGCGATATCTACCTACTTAAAACAGGAAATGCAAAATACCTAAAAGAACCAACCTAGAATTGATGTTCCGAGTCCACAAGCTCAAAAGGTACAACATAATCCTTCTTGTACCTTTTATGTTATCCTACCCGTACCTGCAAGATCCTGCTATAACTGTCTTTAATCCTGTACCTACCGGTACCTAACTCCTTTTAGACGAACTTGAAAGCTTTCAATGCACCTCCTTAGTAAATACTTATGAAATAGCACTCGACATTCTAAAGTAAAAGAAAGTATCTTATATGGTAGATGAGGTAAAAATAAATATTTTCTCAAAAATGCTTGTAAATTCGAGCATTATTTTGACAACCTTCTTCGAGATAAATCGAAAATACTGTACTGGTCAAATACATGCGAGGGGATAGGAAATACAGCGGCCGGGAAAGTTAGCATGAAAAACCATAGGTATCTGTCACGTTTAGCAGCCGAATAAATTACTATGAAAACTCATAACTATCTATCGTGTAATTTAAAAATGGAACGCACGTTTTACGTCGAAACATAGCAACCAAGAAGGTAACTTATCAAAGATTTTATTTAAATTTTATATTGGCTTGCAAATAGAACATAAATGAACATTGTTGGCGCTTGAAAAAATATTGTTGTTTGTCATTGATTGTGGAATTTATAATTAATTGTTGATTTAACTTATCAAAGATTTTATTTAAATTTTATACTGGCTTGCAAATAGAACATAAATGAACATTATTGGCGCTTGAAAAAATATTGTTGTTTGTCATTGATTTTGGAATTTATAATTAATTGTTGATTTTCAAATAAAATGTTCTACTCGTACATCTAGGTACTACTTAGTTTGAATTTATGTGCATTATTTGAGAAAAATACTATAGGTACAAGCCTTGGCCGCAACCAGGCATTGATGGACGAACGTTCGTCCATCACTATACACTTAGATCCTAAGTGTGTGTAGTGTAGGTACTTGGAATATTCGTTTCTTTTTTGGTGTAAACTTCAAAGACGTAATGGCTATCGATATCTAAATACGATAATGAAATAACCGATTTTGCAACTCATACTTGAAGTAATTACACTACTAGCGGTCATTGACCCCAGAAAATAAATCATCAAATCTTCTTTTTTTCACCTATCACTTCTGTGGAGTTTTGCTAGCTTATTCAAATTGACCAATTGACCTTATTGAAATTTCAATAAGAGATATAACAGTAAATAGATCCCGGATAACGACCAAGGGTAAACGTTTTGATAATCCTGTTTGAAGTTCCGGAAACTGGAGATAGGTATCGAAATATCGTCTTTGTGAAGACTTACGTACCTTGATAATTTACTTTGGAATTTTGGAAAGCTAACTTGTAGATTTGTTTCGGCTTTAATATGAAACTTCTATATTTGTTTGAAAGCAGATGATTTATTGCGGATAGAAATTCATGAGGAGCTTATGACTTGATAACAATAGTATGATCTCTTTACGCAGGAATCCGCTGGATGTGAGAAGCACAGAACAGGCCAAGTCAAAGTCAAATAATTTATTTCAATTAGGCACACAAAAGGCACTTTTGAACGTCAAAAGTGATGTGGCGATCCTTGGGGAGCAACAGCTGAAATGAATGAATGATGATCTCATTTCATTGAATTCTTTATACATCGAAACCCTGCTGTACATCGGAGATTTCTTAATATTGTAAAAACTGTCGATCTTGGATCTTATACAATGTATCTTAGACAGAAGCTACAAAAAGTCAGAAGGCCGAATTTCTGACAAGATGTAATCTAACTTTAGAACTTCAGACGGTACCTACCTTCTGCCTAGTTATAGGGTGATAGACTTTAGTTTAAAAGGAAGGCTAAAACATAAGGTGTTGAGCAGACTATGGACAAGTTTCCCGCGGATAATTTGTCCTCGACTAAAGAACGTATGAAATCCCGGCAGTCTATTGGTCCTACGTTTGCTTTGCATATAGATTATCCTATGTTCTATTGTCGCGGACAAATTGTCCGCGGATAAATTGTCTAGCGTCTGCTTAGCGCGTAACAAGAAAAATAAAGTCAAAACCTGTTGGTAATTATTTTATGAAAAATATTGAAATCTATCCGCATCTGGTAAGTCTGGAAGCCGAACATAATAAGAAAAACGCTATCGCACAAAGTAAAACAATAACAAACTTAGGTAAAGTACGACACAACTTAGGTAAATTGTCATTAATTCGAATGTCGAATGTATTTGGTTAAATGACTTTACACGTTATTGCGTTTCTGTAAAGATCATTTTCACCTAAATCAGTAATAAAGATTGGTGATTTTAAAGGCGCACTCAGTTCGGATGGTGATCGGTTTTACGAATTTTGCCGATGATACATCTAGTTGTGTCGTACTGTAACTGGCCTATTACTGCCTATTTATTTATAAACAGTCCCAGGAAACACTGTTTGAAACACGACGCCGCGTAAAGGTTAGCTACTTCCGGTCTGTATAGGAAGTGACGGCGGTTTGTTTACACTTACCCACATTGTTTTTGTTTTGGGCTTCAATTTAGCGGTAATTTGAGTGATTCGAAGATGCAGGTACTCTTGTTTACGGAGCGTGGGACTTATTGAAGATTTCAACGATGTTTTAATAAATTAATTGGGTTATGATTTTGAAAGGAAACAATAAGTTATTTACAAGTACAACTCTCAGTCTCATTTTAGCACCGATTTTGTGTCGACTAATGTTTTGTGGTACTGAACGCGTCTGAGTTCCAGTACCACAAATCATTAGACGACAGCGCTTTATATCAAAATTCAAAATTTCTTTATTGTGTTTATGTCAGTTATAGGTCTTAATAACAAATAAAAGTTTCAATTTGTCCTGCCTAATAGGCATACAATAATTACGTATTATCATTAAATTTAATATTATTTTACATGTCAAATTTAGTTATTATAAATGTCAAAATATCAAAATACACTGAAAGAATACATGGTCAACAATTAAAAAACACAACACAATTAATATCGCTAAAATATAACCCGACCAAGTGAAATGGCTCGTTAGTTTCGTATTAAACGTATGTTACTTTGAGTTGATTGAATTTGGGATTATTTGTTTCGCTACGTAACTTAGTAGAAGTTCTATGTTTACAAAATGTATAGCTTCTCGTGACGGGGACTTTAGGTACCTATATTAAATCTTAAGCTGTTTGACTTTTGAAAGATAACATTACATGAAATGCAGCCAACGTGGGCCTAAATTAATAATTTGAACCTAAATATTTTAAACAAATTAAATTAATATAAAACGCGGACGACATGGTGTTGCTCGGTCCCTCGATGAGTGGACTGAGGAAGCTTCTCACGATCTGCCAGACGTATGCGGAGGTGCACGGCCTTAAATACAATTTTAAAAAAAGTGAGGTGTTAGTGTTTACGGCACCTAAACAACAGCCCCGCCGTGTACCTCCAGTATATCTCAACGGCGTTGAACTGAATGTGGTAACTCAATTTAAATACTTGGGTCATGTTGTCACCAGTGACCTACGTGATGATGGGGACATAGAACGCGAGCGCAGGTCGTTGGCGGTGAGGAGCAATATACTCGCCCGTAGGTTTGCTCGCTGCACGGCAGACGTCAAAGTCAGTTTATTTAAAGCGTTCTGTCAGTCCTTCTACACGAGCGGCCTATGGGTGTCATATACGAGCCGAGCCTACGACGTCCTGCGCGTGCAATACAACAATGCCTTCAGGATGCTGTTGCGGTTGCCGCGACGTTGCAGTGCGTCGGGAATGTTCTCTGAAGCACGTACGGATGGCTTTCACGCCATCATGCGTAAGAAAACGGCTTCCCTACTGCAACGTTTGCGTAGCACTCGGAACGGCATCCTGAAAATGATTGTTAGCAGAGTGGACTGCCCCATCCAAAGGCACTGGGTAGAATTAGGTATAGGTTTATGTTAAATAGAATTAAGTACTAACAACAATAGCATAGCATGTAAGCACAGTTTGTTACTAACCACTAAATACGTATGGACTGCTTAGGTCTGAAATAAAGATATTTTTTTTATTTTTTTAAACCTATAAATAAATATAAATTACCAACTGTCTAACTAACAGTGTTATGAATATGTGAGCGTTAATAAATCTGTTTAAAAAAAACTTACGATTGGAGCCGAGTACACGCGATTCAGCGTCACCCGTCAACGAACCGAGTGTAATGGTTCAGTTTCGATTTTGATTAAAAATAGCGCTAAGTGCGCCTAAAGAAGTTCGCACTTCAAAATCATTACCTTGAGCGCATTCCTCTATTGATATGAGATGAGTAACAAATAACGTACCCCAGTTCCCTAACACACACAAAACTCTATGACGTCACTCACAAACGCAACCACTCCACCAAAACACACAAATTACACGCAAAACTAGTTATAACTTCATTAACCACGTACATTAACCAACACTTATGCAATTAACTCGGTGGTTTTCGATTAGGTAATAGATTGGTACCTATATGTAGGTACTGTGACCTGACACCCTTTAGCAATAGGTCAGTCTACCTGACCTCCATCAAGGAGGCGATAGTAATATGTATCGTTTGATTAATTTATAGTACTACTAATTTATAGTATTAATACTGCTACTATTAAACAGAAAACGATAGAATTATTGTTTATTCTGCATATACAAAACGCACATTACAAAAAAATACGTAAAATACACATACTTACTAGTACCTATGTCATGTCGATAAAAATATATAATAAGTTACCGGATGAAATAAGAAATATAAATAAATACAACACCTTTATTAATAAATTAAAATTATTTCTATTAAACAAAACCTATTATAATGTCAACGAATACTTGAATGAAAGACTATAATTACAATGAATACATTCTTAAATATATACATGTATATTACAAAAAGATTATTTAATTAAACATAAAATTACTACTAAATACACAATGATTCAATTATAAAATGCTTTCCTACTGAATCTATAAATTGTCTCAAATTGTGATACACGTAAAACTTACCTCTTTGTTAGTACTTTGTAACCATAAAATATGATCTCTCATTAAATGTTTCGGGTGGTATTGCCTAAGTAAATAGCTATATTTACTTAGATAATATACTTAGGTTATTGTTGTTTATCTAAATGTAATAATAGTATTTTAAGAAAAATGGCTACCTACTTATTGATAATAGAATTATTTATGTTATTGTTGTTGACTTTTATACGAATGTAATTATTCAGTTTTCATGTACAATTTTATTTTATTTTTAACTTTCTACGACTTCGATTTTTAACTTGTAAGTAATGTATCTAAAAATATTTTTTGCTGTGCTCTGACAGGGTCTACAACGGCTCTTAGCTCTAAGCCTTTTGTTAACATAAATGAATATGAATACTTTTTTTAAATTTTATTAATTAATAGACTAGAATCAATTCTATTTTTTCATAAATTTTGACGTTCTAAAGTGCCTTTTATGTGCCTGTATTTAAAAAAGACATAAAATAGACACACTTTATTTTATTTTATTACAGAATAGACTAGAATCATTTTATTTTTGTAAATTTTGATGTGCAAAGGTGCCTTTTATGTGAAGTGTGGTTTAATTATTTGGCTTTGATTTTAAATGGGCCTGCTCTTGACTCCAATGTCACCTGCCAGAAAGCGATGGAGGATGCGATGGATGGATGATGTCTATGATGGAACGAGCATGTCCAGAAGATGCCTGTTTACACTTGCTTTGAAGGCAGGCGGGTTATATGTGGAAAAGCTTTTGCTGTACGCAAAATAAATGTGGAGGAGAAGCGCTGACACTAATGTAAAGGAGCCAAAAGCCTGTTATTCAACAGATAAAATTAAAAGTTTGACAATGCTGTCCATTGCTTGAAGTCAAGGCACATCTAATCCAGGTAATAGCTAGGCTATTGGGTCTACTATAGCTAAACGTCTGCCTAACACTTTTAAAAGAGTGTCCGTGGAGTTCGTTGCCCGTTCTTCTCCATAGGAACCTACTACGCGTTGGAATGGGCAACTAGCTTCATATTTCTGACTGACCGACCCCTTGACAATTCAAAAGTGCCTGTAATTGGTTTATTTGAAATAAATGCTTTGAGTTTGAGTTTTAGGATTACAGGCGCGATGTTATGTGTTAAGGGTTGATTAACTTAAAAGTTTGTGTTTGAGAATGTTTTATTGAGAAATTATGCATCTTATAGATTACAAATTTGTTTATAACACCTGAATATAACACATAAATCATTTAAAAGCAATATTTTTAAGAAACAGAAAAGAGAATCCAGGTAGTGTACGAAATCTTTATTTTATCGAGAAATCTTAAGTAAATAAATAAATAAAGAATTGGTCGAGCAACGACGTAGACGTATTAAAAGTGAAACTTCTTTAAAAATAAAGAATATTCGAGATTTAGTGTGAGACAGAGAGAGAGAGAGTTATATCTTTCTTCTTTCTCATGTGACAAAATATGCCAAAACGTGACGTGTCCTTGAAATTTCACTCTCAATTCTCGTCCAATTATCGAACAGCTGCCTAAAAAGTTTTACTTCAAAAAAATATTGATTTGATTATACTTTTTACAAAGCATTTTATACTTTTCTTTTAATTTTGAATTCAGGTATCTAGGTTTAAATCTCAAAATTCCGAACCGTTGAGCCGTCACATTTTATTATGGAGCAATTATTTGTGTTTATTCATAGCTAGACCAAGTTTCTTATAAAAACTAAAACAAATCAACTATAAATAAGTTCTATAAAAAATACCACTGTTTTCATAAGAAAACAACAATTTCTTTAGAAATATGAAACAAGACAGACCTTCGCCTTGATTGATTGAATATTTTATATTAAACAACATTTTCAGACAACAGAATACAAACAACCTGTAAGTTGCAACAGGTGCAGGCATCTCTGCCACTTAAAACTTTTTAAACAAGTTAGCTTACACTGATACGACGCCGAAACTTGCTAAGACTTGAAAATAATCAGCTTTATGTCAGAAACAAATTGTGGTACCCGACATTTTGCTGATTGGGGTTTCTTCTCGTGTTTGCATGTCAACAATACACGGAAGATCTGTAGGCGCTGAGCAGACGATGGACAGTTTGTCCGCGGACAATTTGAAGGATTTCCATACGTTACCAAATTGTCCATATTCTGCTCAGCGCCTTAAAGGAAGTAAATCTAGATACTTCCTATAGTTTTCAGCACAAAAAAGAAATGGCATCCTTAACTATAACTCTCTCTTATCAACAGTGGGCAAAAAATCTTATCAATCTGCCTTTTCCCAACTACGTTTGGGGTGGCTAGCCACAGAAGCCATTCCCATGTAATAATATTAATGAAAATGAGGCATACGGCTAAAGATAAACGGGAAACTTTATTTTCTGAAAATGTCCATATCTTTTTCCGAAAGCGGAAACGCTACAAGACTGGTTCAGACAGTTTGAAGTACCTATTCCAAATCAAGCCAAAAACCTTGAGGAAATGACAACAAGCCTTGATTTAGAAGCCCAATACTTTGCATCCCTGTTAAAAAACCTCGAAGGCAAAGGTCATTCGTTAACGAACGCCTACCTCCTTTGGCTCATAAAATAGAGCAAGTACACTTCGACCTTAGACCCTCAAGAACAAATTACTGACACCTGAAACCTCTAATTTGTTAACTGTATTTAGAGCTTTTACTTTACGATAATTTTCTTAGCGCTTGTCAGAGAAACACTTACGATTTATTCGTGTGAAATTCTTGGTAAAGCGAAAGAGAATCCCTTTAATTAAAATGTTGTCTTCATTGCTTCCCAATTAATATCCCAAACTGACTGATATAGACTAAATTAAATGTAACGTGTCTACTTTCTCTACATAAACATTTTCATTCACTCTTTTCAGTCTTAGATTTGGATTTACTGTCAAAATGCAGTCAGCATGATTCAATCATGAGCAAATATCGTGTTGTCGACACAGAATATTATTTGCCATTTTCACCCGTAATATTAAATAGAAAATGTTTTCCGCTTCCAGCCCTAAATAAGATGTTCTTGGAACCTTCAACATACATAATTATATGTAAATTATAATCGCTCCCTCGATGTCAAGTTCAAGGTGCCATGACACTTCGGTCGGCCATTTTGTCTTGAAACAGCGCACGCATGACGAACCATGTCATAAACAAAATTACAAGACCGCACTAAGGGCGCCATTTTGAGCTTACGCTCCGGGAAAATCATGCTCTCCGATGCTAATAAGTTCCTAATGTCATAAACAACTAACGAAGAATAATAGACAAAAGTTATTTAAGTAGGTGAGTATGTTTATTTCAGTGATAACCAAATCCTTGAAATTCTAATAAGAGTTTTGAACAAAGAATGAGTCCGCCATTTTGATAATTTAATACGAGTTACTACGGAAGATATAACGGTCTCTTGTTATCGGATGTTAGCTTAATCTTAATCTTAATTAATATATTTAATTTAATAATATATATTTAATTTAATATATATAAATTACGCGTCACGTTGTTTGTCCGCGATGGACTCCTAAACTACTTAACCGATTTTAATCAAATTTGCACACTATGTGCAGTTTGATCTAACTTAAAAGATAGGGTAGGGTAGGTAAGTAGGGTAGGTAGGGTAGGTAGGGTAGGTAGGGTAGGTAGGGTAGGTAGGGTAGGTAGGGTAGGTAGGGTAGGTAGGGTAGGTAGGGTAGGTAGGGTAGGTAGGGTAGGTAGGGTAGGTAGGGTAGGTAGGGTAGGTAGGGTAGGTAGGGTAGGTAGGGTAGGTAGGGTAGGTAGGGTAGGTAGGGTAGGTAGGGTAGGTAGGGTAGGTAGGGTAGGTAGGGTAGGTAGGGTAGGTAGGGTAGGTAGGGTAGGTAGGGTAGGTAGGGTAGGTAGGGTAGGTAGGGTAGGTAGGGTAGGTAGGGTAGGTAGGGTAGGTAGGGTAGGTAGGGTAGGTAGGGTAGGTAGGGTAGGTAGGGTAGGTAGGGTAAGTAGGGTAGGTAGGGTAGGTAGGGTAGCTAGGTAGGGGTCAGCTAGTAAACTATATTTTAGTATAGTTTTTATAAACATAAATTAGAGCAGTGCCGTTATTTCTCAAACGTCTTACAAGGCAGCCATTTATAGCGGTTCTTAATAACTTGAGTCTTTTCATTATATTCAGATAATAAATGAAGGTTGGCGAAATACGGCGGGGATGCGTAATTACTGCCGATGAACCTAATTATTTAAAGAATCCTTGAATAATGATTCGTTTGATATTTCCATGAAACTTTTTTCCGCATTTCCAATACGTTTAAATACCACATTTATTAGAGAGCTATTAAGGACTTTATTAGCAGCTAAATACTTTTTAATGATCATTTCTACTCTACCAGTAAGCTTCGAAAGTCGACCAAACAACAATAGCAACAACTACATCACATGACATGACAGGCAAATCAAACCGTACGTATCATGACCTACCTCGAATGATGTCACTATTTCCGAGATAGAGTAATAAAAGTATCTTTTGGCGCTTGAATAACATTGACAGGGGTGCGTTGTTGGTAAACATTTGTGTGAAATTGTATTGAAAAAACAAGATGGCGGCGTTAGTTCCGATTCTTGCCACGCGCCAAAAGATTGTCCAGTTGTACCTAGAGTCCGCGCCACCACTGAAGTCCTTTTGACGCGGCGCTAGTGTCTATGTCATTGCGTCAAATTGCATTAAAAAAAAAAAACTAACACTAAACTTTACTGAATATACTAGAAAGTTATAAACGAGGCATAAAGTTAACACAGGTAAACTTCAACAACTCAAATGATAATAAAACATTACCTTTGTTTATTATGCCGTTATAAATGTTGTTATCCTTTCAGCGAGTTATCTTAGACGTGATAGGTTTCGCTCAAAGGCTCATATTCCACTCATGTTATATCTACCCTCACGTCTTCAAAGCAATTTGCAAGAAAATTGCTCACCTACATTACCTTTCTCTTGAAATCAGGGATCACAGAATGTTTGCTATCATATTAGCTCTTCGAAGAAAAGTAGTAAATACTGAACTACGCTTTATAATAATAAATTCGATTATTCGTAGAAACTTGACATTTATAAATCAGTTAACTGGAGATGAATTTTGTATTTTTAATGACCAGGCAACGTCCTAACCAAAAGCCATGGTCGCGCGAGTACGCGATCAAAAAGATCATTCACGCGAATACGCGATCATTGCGTTCATAAGTCACTAATTTGTTCGGAAAACCAAAAAACGCCCTTTATCGACGCTACCACGCGTTCGGGTTTGCCGGACAAAATTAACGCGACGATCCCGCTGGTTAAGACGCGGCCGTATACGAATAAGATCCTAACCACCCAATCCTATCCTGGTTCGGATTTATCCTTGTTCCTCTCATATAGAGCACCTGCCATCTAATCTCTTCACCACCCTTGGTTGACTGGTAGAGAATGCCTAAGGCATTAAGTCCGCCTTTGTACTTTTTTGAGTGTGAAAAGTTTAAATAAATAAATAATAAGCCCACGTGCGCGACGTAAAAATATAGCGGCGGGATTTTATCGCGCACTTGATTTTCAACTCTCGGTGTTCAGCCGCAATGCTCACGAAACCAGTGTACAAAAAAAAATCGCCGCGGGAAAAAATCGCCCGTGCTAACCTAGGCTTGGACAAAGCCTCGCGATTAATCAAGTCGCATAAGTAGGTACGTAAATTTTCAGGTAAACGAGCGCGTAATCGCGTATTGGCGCGATGATCGCTTTCGATTAGAACGCAGGGTCAAAGTCTTTGAACAGAAGTGGTTTCATATTAACTACTTTAGTAGCTCTTAAAAGTTTTCCTACCCACTAGAAACAAAGTACCTAGTAACATGTTATATTAAACAACGCTGGTACAAAGTTAAACGGCCATTATAAAGTTTACACGAGCTACAAATATGTGCTAACTTAATTTCAACACTGTTTTATAGCACCCCACATATAAACCATCGAAAAAAAATAAACGCTGTCCTTTTGTTTTTGAACTAACAAACTATTTCGAATACGTTCGAATGGATTTAAATACTGCAACCATCTGTGGACACACCTCGTCCGTTTAATATTTGTTTCAGTTATCTGTGGGAGTTCAGAATAAATATTTGTCTTTACAACGTTTTTTTTTATCGTTCTGCAATTTTCCGCATCCAGTAATCTTTATTTTTGTGGAATCACCTCGGAAATAAGAAATTGATTGGTTTCAATGGATACATAAAAGAGAAGCTTCTTGTTTTCTATATTTATTTTTAGAACCAACCAACATATTTTAGCAACAAAAACAGATAATAAAAACCATCGCACAGATAATAAATCTGCTGAACGAACAAGGTCATAGATAATATGAAATCTCGAGTAATCCCTCTGGCTCATAATGGATAATGTTATATTATGTTCACTCAATCTTCCTCACAAAAATTGTTTCAACTCGCTATGACAACTCGTACATGCGAAATATTTTTATTTTAGTAGAATTTTTCGCAACTTTTTCTGCGTAGATTTCGTTCATGAAATTACCAGTTACTTTTCCAATGTAATTACACCCATTTGTAGAACAGATTACTAAAAAATCTTTCAAATTTCAAGTGAATACCTATTCACGCCCCTTTTATTTTTTTTTGAGGGCGGGAAAATTATCAAATAACTTTACCCGCTCTGGGCGGAGCGGGAGGGTGTGTCAGACTTTTACTGACTAAAACCAACCCGTGTTCCTTCCGTTGCCTGTGTGCCGGGGCCGCGATATCCCTTTCGGACAAACTCGCAACCCTGGCAGGCATTGGCCCTTACGGACCCCGTCAGTTGGTGCTGACATCTCTTTGAGGCGCGCGTGGAACACAAAGCGCCGTCGACCCGGGCCTGGTCCTAATCGGACGGCGAGCAACCCATTGCTCACTGTCCGCAAGCCCGCGCCTACGGTACCTATTCACCCCCTAGGGGTTGAAAGAGCGAAAAAAAATTTTCAGTGCACGCTAAAATTCGCTGAGAAATAAAAGAAAAAACTAATAATATTTATTTGGACATAGCTCGTGAAACACAAAAAACAAATGCCAAAATAAAAAAGTGAAAATAATGTTTTAACCACAATAGCGTATGCCTCGCGGCAAAAAGGGTCAAACATCAAGTTTCTTGTTTCAGTGAGTAACATTCACGAAATTGTCATGTAGGAGCTTATATATATGTAGACAAATTATGAACCGTGTACACATCTCTCATTTCTATCTATTGCTTCTTTACAGTTTTCTGTATTATTACATGTCTAATACCTGTAGAAAACATTGCCCTTAACCCAATCGAATTGGTGTTATGAACCCAGTAGGTACTCAATTGCATAAAGTATACAATTGGGTATTTCACGAGTTTAATTAGGCCACGAATGCCAGTGACTGGCATCTAATTACAAATGACTTTTATGTAGCACGAGAGCCTGTGTAGCCCGTCTATATATTTTATACCTACCTACGTATATAATATATAGGGTTAAACACGTAACTATTTATATATATGGTCTGCTCTGTAATAAGGCAACTGTTATAACAACTTTAATTAACAAAATTAATTAAAGTTAAACACAGTTCAGTTTCCCTGTATTTTGCTGAACTGTTTTTACTCAAGAGGCAACTTTTCCTCGAACGGGACAGTTCATTAGCACAGTTTAAGTTGGAATAGCAAACAAAGCATGTAAGGTCTATTCAAATCTTTGTTTCCCATTGATGTTATTTCCACTTAAACAAACATCAACTTTATGGCAGTGTAAATAAAGTTGATTTTAGACTGAATACTACTGTTAAAATAGTTTAAAAAAATATGAAATTTAAGCGCAAACTGAACCTTATGAAGGCATTACAGTTATTTTTCCTAAAGCTCGTGTTTTTTTACATGTTTGGCAACTAAGTTGCGAATGCAGTATACCTACACCATTTAAGGACAACAAAGGCAAAGACAAAAAAAGGGAGACAGAGAAAGTACACGGATCAACTGAAAGAAACCAAGCCCGTAGCCATATTCTGGGCTTACTATACGGAGTGTCAGGGACATCGACGAGAAGCCGGTTACCATGGATTCAGTACATGATTCTGAACCCCCCGGCGTTGAATTTTTTCGTCACTTATTTTTAAAAAAACAGCTGCTCCATACAATTTGACCGCGTAGGTATTGCACTTTTCTATGAAACAGAAGATTTTTTTTTTAATAAGCGACGAAAAATTTCAACGCATGGGGTTCAGAATCATGTACTGAATCCATGGTAGCCGGCTTCGCGTCGATGTCCCTGCCACCCTGTATAGATTGCCATCGATACGCTGAAAAGAACGAAAAGAAAACGCAAACTAGAGTCATATTATATAGGCAGCTAAAAGAATTACCAACCAGATATATAAAATGCTATGTAAATTGCTACAGCCAGAAATATCCAACACAAGATCTCGACCGTTTATTAAAATATTTAATAATATAGCATGAAAATACAATTTTCCACCCATCCGATATTTTTCGCAATACAAAAACCGAAAGATATTTCACTCATTTTAATAATAAATGTTGAAGAACCACCCATATCCTCCACCATTAAAGTCATGTACTCCGTAAATCCACAAAAAGTCCATTCGCACAGGATCACACATTGAATGAAATTGCTCGTGTGTAAATTGGTCTGTGCAGCTGAGCTTTGATGAAAAAATCTAATTTGAGCACCATTGTGCACTATGTGACGATTCATTTACCGAGACAATTGAATCGTGCAGCGAGATAAATGGGTTTGAAGAGTTTGCACTTTGACAAATGGATCTTTTAGACCGTTTTTTGTCCTGTCAGACTGTACCAGGTACCTACTACATAACATTACATCACACTTGTGTACCCCGACGATGACATTTAGGTACAGCCCGATTCAAACTGAATCGCGACTCGGAACATGAGGCGAGTGGCTGCGCAGTAACGAAATCATGCGTCAGCGGGGAGGGAGGGGTGGGGTACTGCGCAGCGAGTAGTGCATTTCAGAGCCGCCATTATGTTTGAATCGAACTGTACTTATACTACAACATTTCACCAAAGTCCGATGTTAAACAAAAATGAAAGTTACGCCGTCTAAACAGTGTTTAAACGATGCAAGCCATTTATTGCTTCAATTTATTGTATGCCACAGGCAAGAAACGTGCATCGTGTAAATGGGACTTTATACTCAGACTTAGGGCGAATTTCACCAATAAAAACTGACCGCGATCAGCACATAAACCACGTTTAAGAGCTTTCAGTGTCTTTTTTTCTTTGGAATATTGACACTGACAGCTCTTGAACTAGGTTAAGATACAATGAAAAATCATTTGAAAAATGAAAGAAAAGCCTGTGTAAGTCCAAGCTTCTTCAAGAATGTGTGTTTTTAAAGAACATAAAGTTCACTTTTCTAAATGACCTTAACAAAAGGTAGCGCTGACTCAGCTTACTGCATTCTCATTACATTAACTTTAATTAAAGTAATTGCTAATTAGGGCAGGTTGCCTTGCACTTAGCAAAAAGGTTCTATGCATTTACAACAAGGCTTTGTACTTTTACAATCCTGCAGTTGTAAGTGCTAATTAGTCTAATTACCTAGAGTAATGTAATAAACTGGTGCTGTGCCTCTAACTGAATATTTTTCGTTTTTTGACCCATTTTTGTGTTTCAATTTTCTTTTAAATGGTTGCTTATTACCATAAGGTTTATTGCTTAGTTTTTTACTCAACTTAGATTTTTGTATTTTACTCAATATCTTTCATGAAAAAATATGGTTACTTAGGATTAACATTTTATAACTCTTCTCAGGAAAGTTATTTCACGACTCACTTTTTTTTATTTTTAAATAGATGTTTACGTGTTGTCTCAGACGTTTTTATTTAAATAATATCGCAAACGCTTTAGCGTTGATATATGTTATGTTAATATTATAATATTAAAATATTATGTGTATTGTATACCTAGTTTTTAACCGACTTCCAAAAAGGAGGAGGTTATATGTTCGACGCGTATGTATGTTTTTTTATTTATTTTTTTATGTATGTCCGCCGATTTCTCCGTCAAAGGTGCACCGATTTTGAAAATTCTTTTTTTGTATGAAAGGGTATGCTCCCGAATTGGTCCCATATAAATTTTATTACCTTATAGTTTTTGAGTAAGCTTCAATAATACATATTTTTCCCACTTAGTATATGTGGATGATATGATGATAACTTCTTGTGACTGTTATTTACATAGCAGGTGAGTGGTATTCGAATTTGTGTGGGGTAGGTACCACAACCAAAAAGTGAAAAATAAAAACACTACAAAGTGAAAAAATAACTTTAATTTCGGAAGTCGGTGTCTTTGGTTTTGAATTTTCGTTTTTGCCACCGACTTCCGAAATCAAAGTTATTTTTCACTTTGAAGTGTTTTTTTTCGGAAGTCGGTTGTTTTCTTTTTGTATTAAGTCTGTTAGAACGAGTCCCTTTATTTTACAGCCAATATATCGTGTACATTTTCCGGATTGTCATTAAAAAAATACCTTGAACCTTCTGTCATAGAACTCACGGCACTAAGCCATGTACACGGTAGACTATATCAGCTTTGTTGCCAGCACTTCAGCTACAATTTGATATCTAATTCTTGATGTAACTTCCGTTACAGCTTCGAGAATAATCAAAGACATTGTTATCCGCACAATGTCTGCGACGAACGTTTGACATTTGACGTTGGTATCCGTTTGAAGATACCAAGTTTGCTGCTGTAAACAGATCTCACAAATTAATGGAAATTTCCCTCAGTTTATGCTATACAACAGGATTGTTAATAATATGATTTATGATTTCTTGTGGTTATAATCTTGTTCTTAACGTGTGAATGACAATCTAAGTGGAATCGGCCTAAAATTTGGCTACGAGTTCGGCACCATATAAGTCGCGGTAATATATCAAAGACGGTATAACTTTTATAATTATATGTTCTTATATATGTGTTTAAGTTCCTGCTTGCACTGCAAAGCGTGGCCTTAAATACTTTTCCGTGACGTAGATAAATGAAACGAGAGGTCGACATCGCCAATTAAGTCAATTAACCTTCACCTTAGCTACGCCGTAGCACGTAGCAGCTGCTACGGCGTAGCTAACGTAGCAAATACGAAAAATACCAAGTCTGTATGGTCTGTGTTATTTTAGTGACATCCTCCAAAACATAATTAGCTATGAAACCATCTTTTTTACAATGTAACAAAAAAGAACTCTATAAAAATTCACTAAGCCGAATGATAAGGTGATAATATTGTATATCGTATAAGAACAACAGTTTGAATGTGGGTAGTTGTATCTGATATCAACTCATTTGTACATATCGGTGGTATCATATCAGCTCTGTGTGTGCAGATATACTTACATGTCATAGCAGGTTACTATTTACATTGTGTGGAATGTGCAATACTTTCCTGCTCAATTCATTCATAAGAATAGCACCTATAGGAAATGGGTAAATGGGTTCTATTTAAAAATCAACAAGGGTTATTTTAAATAGAAAATGCAAAAGGTCAAAAGTTTAATTTTTGTATGTTAAAGTCTTGTTTCATCTAAATTTGACCTTCAGGAACATTATTCGAAACTTTAAGTTAAGACGGTTCACATTTTTTACTTAGTGACTGATAGTGCAGCCGAATAATAACATTTCTAGGCTTTCTAATCGATGAAACAAAGATGTTCAAAAGTAGGTTCCCATGGCCCTTCAGTAAATACAAACGTCTTACTGACAGACCCAGACTGTACATTTTGTATGTAGCACTAACTTGAAACACGTTTTCAAACTGTGAAGTTTTCAAGTGAACCTCAACTGAGCAACTGTATAAGTTTGTATCTTGTGAGACGTGAAGCCTTCCAGATTCTAGCAACTTTCATCTCAAGTGGAGGATACAGGATGACTGTTCAAGTGGGTTTTCATTCAGTTTATAATTGGGTGTAGAGTGTCTTTTGTTTTTCTCTTTTATTTTCTGAGCCTTCGTGTCTTGTATCCATATGAACTACAGACCTACTGTTTAACTGAGACGAGGTAGCTGCGCGGTGCGGGAGGGGTGTTAGTTGACGCCCGTCAGCGAACGAATGACTGAGCTCTCGCGACACGTCACTTCGAATCTCCCGCACCACGCAACTACCTCAAGTTAGGCACCATCTCAGTTAAGCGGCAGGCCTGTAATAGCTCATGCAGTTGTTATAATAAATGAGTATTAGCCAGTCAGCAAGGAGGTATCTGACTGCTTCGGGTGCGTAACACGTACATTGAAATATATCATACTAGCTTTGTTGCACCCGCGTGTTATTTCGATAAAAAGTAAATTAAGTCCTTCCCCAGGGTTCAAAATATCCCCATACCAAATTTCATCAAAATCGGTTCTGCCGTTTAGCTGTGAAAGCGTAACAAACAAACATAAAAAAAAAATCTCTTCTCTTTATAAATTAGTCTTGAAGTTTAGATAAAATCAAATTGCCATATGGATTAATAAAAGACAACGTTATAAACATCTGCATCTGCATAATTCTATTTGAAATTGACACAACTGCGTTTCGTCTGTAAATGGCGTAAGTTTGGACTGTTTTCCAGTTTTATTGTAGTGGCATCACGTTAGCTAACCACATTCAGTCTCCATTTTGCTGTTAACATACGCTCAAGTGTAATATATGTAGGTAAACCATTTGTATATTGATCCGGATTCCGTTCACTGAAATTTCATTTTCTACATTTATTGTTTAGCACGAGTGAAATTTCGCGTTGTTGTATAACTTTTTAATTAGTCAACATTTGTTATTCATATTCTTTATAGCACTTTTTCAGGTCATGAGCTATCCAAATATCTGGAAAATAAAAAATATTTGGCCTTTTCTTAAGGGGGAGCGTGAAAATTTATTCGCTGTTACTAAATTAGTGGACCACAGAATATATCAACATACTCGTATATTTATCTGAATACATATCGAATGTACTCAAATAATTATTAACACGTGTTATTTGGCAAAGAATCAATCTGCTTAGCCTTTTCCCAACTATGTTGGGGTCGGCTTCCAGTCTAACCGGAGGCAGCTGAATACCAGAATTTTACATGGAGCGACTGCCTATCTGACCTGTACAACCCAGTAACTGGGTAATACGATACCCCTTGGTAAGACTTTCGGGCTTCTGAAAACTCTTAATGACTGTCAAAGATCCACGGATGACAGCCAGGACCAACGGCTTAACGTGATTTCCGAGGCACGAAGGAGTCTCGGTATGTAAAGATGGTCACCCATCCACGGACCAACTGTAGCTTAACCTGATAGATCGACCCTTGGAGCTGTTATTACTTGCTCACGAGAGAACTTAGTTGTCAAAGAATACAACACAATATTCTATATCTCTATTATTAGTAATACGTGTGTTAAAGCACTAAGCTATTATTGATTGACCGTAAGGCCCAATTTACACACGCATCTTTCTTGCCGCGAAAAACTACGGTTTATACGCCGTGTGTAGGCTCGGTCGTCAGTGTTGTACGGATTACTTGAAGCTTAGTGACAGACACGGTTTTTCTACGGCTCGGTTTATACACCGTGTGTAGGCACGGTCGTCAGTGTTGTACGGATTACTTGAAGCTTATTGACAGACACGGTTTTTCTACGGCTCGGTTTATACGCCGTGTGTAGGCACGGTCGTCAGTGTTGTACGGATTACTTGAAGCTTATTGACAGACACGGTTTTTCTACGGCGCGGTTTATACCTCATGTGTAGGCACGATCGTCAGTGTTATATGAATTACTTGAAGCTTGTTGACAGACACGGTTTTTCTACGGCTCGGTTTATACACCGTGTGTAGGCACGATCGTCAGTGTTATATGAATTACTTGAAGCTTGTTGACAGACACGGTTTTTCTACGGCGCGGTTTATACACCGTGTGTAGGCACGATCGTCAGTGTTATATGAATTACTTGAAGCTTGTTGACAGACACGGTTTTTCTACGGCTCGGTTTATACACCGTGTGTAGGCACGATCGTCAGTGTTGTATGGATCACTATGGAAGCTTTTTAACAGACACGTTTTTTCTACGGCACGGTTTATACGCCGTACCTTAAAGAAACCGTAAAGAAACGCGCTTATCGGTACATCACTCATTCATCCTTTAAAGCCTACATTCCTTAAGCTATTCTGCAATTTAATAACCCCAGCTTTTAAACCCTCAAAAGGGGTAAAATTAGCAAAAACCGAGCTGTAAAATATGTTGTATTTTATTAACACAAATTGCCAATAAATTCGTAGACGGTGGGTGATTGAATAAATCAGTCGTGCCCTTATGTAACCTTCGTTTTAAACCATTGTTTAACATTCAATGAACCGTGTTTAACTGTAACGAGGTTTATATTGTGCTTGAGAAAATTTTACGCATTCAATATCGAATAAATAAAGATTTAAATTGAAGAGCTTCTTTAAGTGTCATGGGTTTATGAATGTACTCAAAACATTGTTATTAAGATATACATTTTTTTTTTACTAAAAGCAAAGTTTATTATTATGAAAAGGTTCACTAACAATTTTAGGTAATTATATAAGTTCTTATTACTACTTGTAATACAGTATCAACTAGTACGAGGAATATTCTGACCTGTTACTGGCGACCTTTTTTTATTATAATGTCAACAGTATACTTAACGCAATCAACTGTCAACAAGGTAAAATAATAAATTCTTCTTTTTCTTGTCAATCAATCTACAAACCCTTTTCCCAACTAGGTTGACGATGGCTTCCAGTCTAACCGGATGCAGCTGAATACCAGTATTTTACATGGAGCGACTGCCTATCTGACCTCCACAACCCAGTAACTGGGTAATACGATACGAACTGGGTAGTGCTTTCCGAGGCTCGGAGGACTATCGGTATGTAAAGAACACACAAACCCATCCACGGACCACCCTGGCAAGCGTAGCTTAACCTGATAGATCGACCTGTGCGGCTATTATTACTTAGCCGCGAGCTCCTCTCCTCGCTTCTTTTCCTTGTCAACACGGGCAAAACGACAACAAGCGCATGCTTTATTGTAATAATAGTATTTGGACATATGTATTCTTCCCACCCTCACCTACGGAGCGCAAACATGGTCTCCTACAAAGTGTCAAAAATCCGCGCTTGGAGTCTGCCAACGGGCTATCAAACGAAGTATACAAGGTGTTAAACTCACAGACCGCATTCAGGTTTGAGATATCTTTATTTCCCATAAGAAATTTCACTTACATGAGAAATATTTAACTAATTTAACAACATAGTTGATTAACGTACAGTTTTGGCAAAAAAAAACAACACAAAAATATTTCAAAAGTGTAGGGTAATCGCTAATAAATAATTTAACACAGCTAAGATGTAAACATACACGGAACGCGCGCAACTAGATGTTATATGATATTATATTATATTTATATGATAGGAACTCTATACTTCGTTCCAAAACACAAATACCGGACGTTGGCCACACAGCTGCTGGACTAAAGTGGAACTGTACGGCCACATCTGTCGCATATCTGAGCAGCAGTACCCAAAAACCACCACTTAGTGGAATCCTAAATAGTAGAAAATGACTACGCGGTAGGCCCAGAAAGAGATAGCGGGACGACCTTCTTAAAGAATTGACCCGCAAATAGCAGTAGACCGGGAAAAGTAGGAAGACAGAAGGAAGGCCTTTTCCCAGCAGTGGGACAACACAGACTTATAATAATAATAATAACTATTGCCCTCGACTTCGTCTGCGATCCAGGATAAAAAGTAGCCTATGTCCTTCCCCAGGTCAAGGTCTACCCATGTGCCAAATTTCATCCGACAAACTGTTATACAGTTTGGCAGAGTTTATGTATTTATTGTTAATACAGATTTTGAATAAATAAATAAATAATAATAATCCTAATCCGTTCAGCTGTTTTAGCGTGAGAGCGTAACAACCAAACAAACTCACTTTCGCATTTATAATATTAGTTAGGATGATAATAATAGTAGCAAATGGAGTTTTGTTATGGATTGCTACTCAAGGAAAATCAAATTAATACTTGGTAATAAAAATATTCCACATTTACTATCTGTGGAATTGTTATTCTCTGGGGCATTAAGGAGAAAATCTTCTACGTATATTCAAGGCAGCGGAAACCAATATAGATTATATTTTATCTCGGCTCTCGGGAGAGAATGAAATATAATATCTTTTTCGCCAAAGGTTTCGTAATAATAAGGCTACGAGATATTAATAATTATTAATTAGTGCCTACTGTATGTACATACTTTATTAGAAAGAAAGAAAGAAAAATGCGTTTATTGGCATTACAGCAGAAAAATACACCATATAACAAAAAAAAACAGAGATAAATGATTATAATGCCAAAAGAGCCTCAGCTCAGCATAATGTCAGATGGCAACACATAGTGTACCACCTGACGCTGATTTTCAGCTGCAACCTACGAGTGCCATACGCTAGAATAATAAAGACAGGGAAGTGTTTTACATTTTAATAAATTATCAGAATAAATTAAAAGTAGGTAAGTAGTAAAAGATAGGATAACATAAAAAGCTCACAAAATCAAATAAAATGTTGTGACATACATGAGTGTGTGTGGTGTGTTGTGAATGAGAAACTAAATTAAATAAATACCTAATATCTTTGTCATAATAGCTACCATAAAAATAAAAAAAGATAAAAAAAATCGTGTGACTGCGTTATTCTTCTAAACTACGAAACGGAACGGAATGGATTTTGATGCGGTTCTTATTATCATGACAACAAATATATACAATATGACAAAACAAATATATATATGACAACAAATATATACAACAAATATAGGTATAGAAAGAAACCAGCTTTGTTTTCTGTTTGTACGTAGGTATACTTTTCTCCAGAGGGTTGTAACCATAACCGCCCAAAAGATAAGTAACACATTATTAAAAATTTCGTCACTGAAATAAGTTCTTTGACTATCGACTTTCCGTGTTTCAGAAAAGTTACCATTATTTTATAAAGTATTTATTTATTAATTATTAAAATTTCCCAAACAACTAAAGGTGTAATACGATAACGCAGTCTTAAAATAAATTATTAGTTAGCCTAATCGGTACCACTGCCGTGCAAAGGCCTCCCCAAATCCTTAATATTTAGATTTATTGTATTTAATTTATTTTCGATTGCAATTTATCATCATATACCTACAATACAAGCAATCACACGAAGCCTAGTTACACTAACACGAAAAAACCCAAATCGAAATTGCCAGAAAATGTTATTTTACATAATATCTACAGTCTCCACGCGGCTTCATATTGGATTGTTAGCACACTATCCTGTTTTCAATTTGCCTAAATAAAGACCGAACGATATTGGAAGCGAGAGCCAATCACCAAGCCTACCTACTTCATTCCTATTTTCATTCCGAATGAAAAAAATGTCCATTACCGTTTTCCGATGTCGGATGAGAACGCCGTCTGATGAAAATGGACAATAAAACGTGTTTTATAGCTGTAACGCGCAATGGATGGAGTTAAAAACCTATCATAGTTCGATATTCTTTATTATTCGATATATTTATAAATTATAACCAACTAGCTGCGCCCCGCGGTTTTACTCGCATAAGTCTCGGTCCCGTGGAAATATCGGGATAAAAAGTACTCTATGTCCTTTTTTTCCAATTTCATCCGAATCCGTTCAGCCCTTTTTGCGCCAATCCGGAACATACATCCAGACAAACAGACAAACGGACAAATATTTTAAAAACTATATTTTCGGCATCAGACTAGTAGCAATTACTTTATGATGTGTAACATCTTTCCTCTCGCTCTCCTGCAATCTGTGGGAATGATTTGGTGAAAAGCGATGGAAGCAGGAGGGTCCGCGATATTTGATTTGACCAATGAGCGCGCGCGGTGCTTGAGTTGGCACTCAGAAACGACCTCGAAGAGGTCCCGCCCCTTTAATGTTGGTTATTACCAAGGTGAGATGTCAGATGTTACACATCATATGTGACATCAATTTTCACACAGATAGTTTATAACCTGGATTAACACAAAGGGTACTTTTAATCCCAGCAGTACGTACCCGTGGGATATTTTCCGACATCCACGCGGGCGAAGCCGCGGGCAAAAGCTAGTTATGAATACAGGAATAAATCCTTATTGTCTCAAAACACGTCTTAGGGTAAATTGTAAGTCACTTCAAATTTCTCCTGAACTTTCTTCTTTACATCTTTCCTCAAAAATAAACCCATTTCTCACTATCAACCACAACTCACATTTTACAAATGACATGATACAAGACAGTAACCACACATAAATAAGAACCAAGGCACAATAAAAAGATAAAACATTGCTTGAATTAAGTGGCAAATAATAGATGGACATAGTTGGCGAGGGTTGAATGAATAATTCAGAGACTCAGGACCGGTGAATTCCCGTCGGCCGACACAGGATAATGTGGCCAAAGAAACAAGGGCCCATGGGACTTCTATGTTTTTTTATATCTACCCTAAATATGGGACCATCTTCAATACACATTGCTATTATTGACAGGGCTGATAGACAGATAACAAACCTGTCAAGTTAAAGATTGTCAACGAAACTGAACGTCCAATATATTTCATATCTGGCTTCCGCCCGCAGTTTTGCCCTTGTGGTATGGCAATAAAAAGTAGCGTATGTCCTTCCCCAGGGATTAAGGTTTACAAACAAATTCCAAATTAAAAAAAAACAAATTAAATTTATATTATTATGATTTCCTTTATTCAACTATATACATTTTTTTTTTTTTTTCCAAATTTAATCAAAATCGGTTCAGCCGTTTAGTGTTGAAATCGTAACAAACAAGCTCACATTCGCATTTATAATATTATAGTTAGGATTCTCACTCAGTAGCAAGAAGCTCGTGGCTAAATAATAGCCGCACGGGTCCATTGAAGGTTAAGCTTGCCGCGGACCCCTCTGTGATCGCGGCCGTCATGCGTAGATCTTCGACAGTTACCTGGCCTGGTTGTAGTAGTCAGATAGGCAATCGCTCCTTGTAAAATACTGGTAATCAGCTGCATCCGGTTAGGTTAGGTAGGAAAAGGCCAGCCAAATTGATAAGGTAGTAGAGCGTTTTGTAAAAGATCTCTTCCGGGATAGTACCTACAACCAGCACCATAGAAATATAACTTACTAGCTGCTCGCCCCGGCTTCGCACAGGTAGCACTATGTACGGCTACGGTATCTACGGCTTACCTACCTACCCTACCTACTTACCTACGTATCTACATACATACCTACCTACTTACCTTACCTACCCTACCTACTTACATACCCTACCTACCCTACCTACCTACTTACCTGCATACTTACCTACCTACCTACCTACCTTACCTACCTACCTACCTACCTTACCTACCTACCTACCTACCTACCTACCTACCTACCCTACCTACCTACTTACCTACGTATCTACATACCTACCTACATACCTTACCTACCCTACCTACCTACATACCCTACCTACCTACTTACCTACATACTTACCTACCTACCTACCTACCTTACCTACCTACCTACCTACCTTACCTACCTACCTACCTACCTACCCTACCTACCTACCCACCCTGCCTACGTACCTACCCTACTTACCTACCTACCTACCTACCAACCACCTTACCTACCTACCTACCTTACCTACCTACCTACCTACCTACCTACCTACCCTACCTACCTACCCACCTTGCCTACGTACCTACCCTACTTACCTACCTACCTACATACCAACCTACCTTACCGTGCTAAATTCACATTCATCAAACGCGCTGACTGTCCAACGCGCAAAGTTAAAATAGTCGTTAAGTTTTCTGAAACTTTCCAATTTTCTGCGCAATTTTCTTAATTTTTCTTTCCGTAAGAACCTTCTCCTGAGAATAACGCATACAACAAAAAAAAGAATTATCCAATTTGGTACAGCAGTTCTCGAGTTTTGCGCTTAGCAACACATTTAGCGATTCATTTTTATTATATAGAAGATATCTATGACCAGCACCACTTGTAGGGTATAAAGCCCTTTGTACACGGCACGGTTTCTTTACGATACGGTGTATAAGCCACGCCGTAGAAAACACGTGTCTATCAACAAGCTGCCATAATGATACTGACGACCGTGCCAACACATGGTGTATAAACCGTAGTTTTTTACGGCAAGAAAACGTGTGTGTACAAAGGGCTTTAGAGGCTTCGGTGTATTTGCACTTGAGATCATTCAGCTTTGTCTATGGAATGGCAACGCATCTGCGATTCCTCTGGTGTTACTGATGTCTATAAGAATCAGTGACAGTTTTAACCATCTAGCGGGCCGCCTACTTACTATTAAAAAAAAAATATCCTGGTAACGAAAACTGGACGAACTGAACTTACGAGTTCGTGGATTTGAACCCAGTCAGGTACTTTACTTTGTGTAAATCATTTCATCACCACTCCTCTCCAACGGTGACGGAAAACATCGTGAGGAAACCGGCATGCTCCAGCCTAGATCCAAAAAATGGAAGACATGTAATATCCGTCTACCCGCACTGGGCCCGCGTGGTGGATTATGGCCCATTCCCTCACACAGAAAGAAGGCCTGTGTCCCAACATTACACACGGGAACATTATAGACTGATAATGCTGAACTGTCCCGGCAAACAACCAAAACATCGTGAGGAAACCGGCATGCCTGAGAGATATTTCTCGACGGCATGTGAAGCCAAGTCAGAGGCCCTTTTTTTTTTTGGCCATGTGCAGCTTTAATACTCTGACACCAGCTATCTAATTACGCAACACATTTTCGTAAACGATTACGACTTATCTGTTCCATTTTGACAGTTCAACAACATTCATTGTGGTATTTACGTTGTTCAGCAGACTTTTTTTTCGAACTTGTGATGCAATGGATTAGCAATCTGTTTCAAAACGATTCAGATTCTGATTGATCGTGTATCACGTAATTAGGGTACTGGTTAGCCATTAACCACACGAAAAGAAGAAGAAGACCGAAAATGTGGGTTTCTGACAGCCCTGATTATTTCATACCGTTTCAGCCACATTTGTAACAAAATACGCCCGCATTCGCAGAGTCTGAATATAAAATAAAGTTGTATTTATCAATAAGATAGCCACCGAACGCCCACAATGAAACATGAGATCGGGCCTAAAATATTTGTAGACAGTTTTTTTTTTGTTGGTATTTTTATCGAAGGGCACGAGAGATGTCCTTATTTATGTATAACTTTTGTACCCAAATGTTTTCAGTTTATGTATATTTATTCTCGTATCAAGAATTACATAGGATAAGAATTTCGCTTTAGAAGAAATAGAGACAAGTTTACTGTATGGTTAATGCCCACTTATACCGAGAAAGAGTTTTCGGCCGTGTAGCGAGAATTAGCATTGATACACGTCAAGCCATTATCGTACTCATGAGTATTGATGCATTGAGCATTGATGCATTTTGGCTTGCAGAGTTTCTCACTTTGAGGAGTAAAGAAACTCTTTCCATGTAAATTTGCCTTCGTTTAAGTGAAGTTTAACACTTTCGACTCCACCCACTTTTCATAGAACTCATACGCCATGCTGCCATACATATTGGAAGTGAACTCTCCGCGAGGGTTGCCGGCATTACGTTTGCGCTAAAGGTAACCATCGCGGACGGTCAACGGCATTAGGTTTAAAACCGTGTTATAAAACATTGTAAAACGAAGTAAAATTGTGTTTTCAGCGGGTGTTGACGCTATACGTAGTTTCCAACCTTTAATATTTTTTTGTGAATATTTATAATCGTAATGCATGGATTTTAAAACCAACTCATATACTAATAAATCTTGTTAAAATGTACATGTGATTTTATTTTCACGGTTTATAATTCTGTATTCGCTAAGAAAAACCTACATTTAAAATGAACCCTCCGCGAGGGCTCCCGGCATCCCGTATGCAACTAGGTGAACCTTCCAGGAGGCTCCCGGCACTGAACGAGTTAATGCAAAAAAAAAACTAACATATTCTCAAGGGCGATTCGGGGAACCTTTATTTCAGACCAAAATTTAACAATCAATCACAAATTATGTCTTCTTCAATATAAAAGCTTTTTATATTGAGTGGTACTTATTTCCTGCGCAGTGACCTTTACAATCCCTTTGATGTGTACGAAATCACATTAGCCAATCGTATCATTGCACTTAGCATTACAGACCACAGCTACCCAATCAACTTAAGGCGAAAGCCTCAAGATAACCCGCGAAATACAAATTTTCTTAGGTTTTTTGCAATTTGCAGGTCAGTATCATGTTGTATGTTGATCTAAATATGATTTGCGACCGTATCAAATGTTTATTCATAGAATTATAATCATAAAAATGATCAATACAACTCTCTAAGTTCATATAATCGCATTTAATGACTATTTCATGAAATCATGACATTTGACGGTTGTGCTTACTTGTAATATAGTATTGCTGATTGTAATGATTATAATTATGTAAAGCCATATTTTTTACGGTCTCAAATCATATTTTAATCAACATAAAACCTCACGCTGACCTATAAAATGTAAAAAACTCAAAAATAAATAGTTTCGCGGGCTACCTTAGCGCATGCCCCTTTATCTATGCAGTCCACTGCTTCTTTGCAGCAGGTATAGTTCTGTAGTTTTTTCCTACCCCATGGGAAAAAAGCTTAAGTTTATGTATGTGTGTACCTCTATGTCCATTGCTTCTTCTCAAGGATTGCACGCTGATGCTACAGTAAAATAAGAAGCCAAAAAAAAAATTATTTTGCATAAAATATGGTACATAAAAGGTCTTATGCCTGGTTTATACGATGGCAGTGACACGATTCAGTGATTCTGAATTTCTGACCCAGTCAATGGGTTCATATAGACGAGATCAGCAGTAAGTCAGGCGGGGGAAGCTTCTGGGCCCGAAAACAGACGGGTAGGTTAGCACGAGCTGACTTCGTGTAAATCTGCCTTTAAATATAAATAGTTCCACATATTTTGCTTACTTATTTCAGCATGTGAAAATTTTCCTTAAAATAAAATTATAAACAAAAACACTTGATCAAGTGATCAAAGAATACTTTAAAATTATTGGAGTACATTACTAATGAGATCAAGTGAACTGTTCTTTATTTATATCTATGGTACTTTTATGATGATCACTACATAAAATGGTAGCCGGGATGAGCGGCAACTGTGCGTAAGAAGATCGTCTGCTCGATGCCATCCAATACGTCAGGAACATCGACGCGAAAACTGTTACCATGGATTCAGTACATGATTCTGAACCCTCCTGTGTTGAAATTTTTCGTCGGTTATTAAAAACAAATTCAACTGTTTGAATACCTACGTGGTCAAAATGTATGGCACAGCAGATTCTTTTTTTAAATAACCGACTCCCTGTATGTCTGGTCTTTAAGAGACTTTGAACACGGAGTTTGTTTCGATGTTTCTTCTCAGAGAAGTCGAATAGAAAACGCCGTCCTCATCTAGTTTTTAAAATATTATTGACGTGTAAAAGTGTTTGTATAAACCTATTTACAGAAATAATATCATTTCATGAAACCAAAATGTAGTAGGATTGTTACATTTTCGTTTCAAAATAAACTTTTTAACAAAAAAAAGAGCGAGCCGTACAGTAGTCGCATTTGATGTGTAACGTCTCACCTTGGTAATAAGCAATCAGGTCGTTTCTGACGGGCAACTTTAACACCGCGCGCGCTCAGTGCTCAAATCAAATAACGCACGCTTCCCCCGCTTCCCGTGACACACTTCCGTCCCTTTTCACGAAATCACTCCCACAGATTTGATTATTTAGATTTTTATAGATTTTGATTGTACGGCAGCGAGAGGAAAAATGTTACTATCAAAAATCGTGCTTGGGCTACAGTTTACCGGCTTTCGATTCCAATCAAAGCCGCACCCAAATCCCTCAGGTCAAATTCTCAACGACATTATCCTCGAGTATATTTTTGGAAACGTCTCATTACACTAGCACGTGTATCTGTTATTTGATTTGTTCGAGGTTACGGCCGTAGGCTTAATATTGTAGTAACATAGTGAAGGCCCCGAACTAACAGTATTTTGGATGAGTAAATATATATCGCGTTGGTTACTTCTCGGTATTCATAGCTTGTTACATCAATCCGTTGCCTAGTCTGGGTTTATAACATTTGAGTCTCAAGGTGAACTCGTATTTTGCGAACTTTGATATTTAAATACGCAATTATTTTGGTTTTACTTTAATATAACCCCGCGTCTGTATTCTCCCGAATGAAAATCCTCCCGGGTTGTAATTGTACAAAAATAAAAACTTGCGAAATGTGGCTTTATATACTAATCTACACCCATTTTTCGCCAGTTATTTAATTTTTGTGTGTTATTTATGTAAAAGGATGTGAGTCTAATAATGATGCGAATTTTCCTATAATTACCTATTTCTTTATACAGGCTGTTTTATTATGTTAACTTTCATTATTTATATAATTCTGTTACCGTATTTTATTTCTCTTCAAAATCTATATACATAGTATAAAACAAAGTCGCTTCCCGCTGTCTGTCCATATGTATGCCTAGATCTTTAAAACTACGCAAGGGATTTTGATGCGGTTTTTTTTAATAGATACAATGATTCAAGGTTTTTATGTATAATACATACCCGTGCGAAGCCGGGGCGGGTCGCTAGTATTATATATTTTATATAATATTATTATTGATTTGTATTTCTTTAGTTAGTCAGTTAATTTAGTACCTAGTGTAAATTGTTAGTTGTGTTAAATATTGTACTGTTGCAGTATTTAAAAGAAGAGTGAAAGATCACTATCTTTCCACAGCGTCATAATTGCGTTGTATTTTATTTCCTTAAAAATAAAAATAAAATAAAAAATTTCATTATAATTAATAAAATCTTAGTGATATTTATTTTAGAAGTCTGTATGGTTTTTTTTTGTTTGTATATATGTATGTAAGTAAATATATTCTCACATTATTTGTTTTATTTTATTGCGTGAATTGTTTTGATTTGATGTATTTTACTTTCTCTCTACTCTTACACACGGTGTCTACATCTCTTTTTATCCTCTGTCCTATCGCAGGTATGCTGGAAGAGATTTCTTTAGAAACAAGCATCACCTTTGTACGTATTTTTCTGTTCCTTTCTTCTTGTCTGTATATATGTGTGTACATAAATGGTTAAATAAACAAAATAAATAGAAGATTACATATTGCTAATGCTTGATACTTAAAATAAAATGAATAATTATGTAAAGATGCTAAATACCCAACCTTTTTCAAGAGACAATATACAACAAAAACATTAAGGCCCCTTAAGGCCTTAAGCAGCCACATGACCACATGCCCCATATGACCACTTGACATTTTGAAGTCAAAGGTACTTACAGCGGCCTTGTCAAAAAGTTTGAGAGTACTTAACGTAGGTTGTAATAATCCAGAAGATCTCGACGTAATATAAAATAAGAATCCTTTTGTAAAGGGGCTTATTTCTTTGTTAAAAACAATGAGTTTTCACTGTGCTTAGTCGACAAGTCTTTGTTCAGGCTACTTGAGGGCTTATCGGAAACGGGCTATGAAATGACCTCGTATTAGGGGTAAGGGCTTTTTATGAATGTGAAAGTAATATTGTTATAATAACGCTAAAAGCATGTCAAATCCGGGCAAATACCAATGTGACTTTTTCAATTCAAGAGTATTTTTTGAGTTTATCTTGGACATTACTGACATCGATGAAGGAAAACAACCTAAACTTATAGTTAATATAAGTCTGAAATCACCAACCCGTCTTGAGCAAGCGTGATGATCAATGCTCGTGCCTTCTCTGTATGAGAAGACGCCTTTGCCCTGCAGTGGGACAATTTTTTAATTATTCTTTTGTTTACAAATTAACATGTTATAAAAAGTAAACTGATCCTATTTCTAAATAGAATCTAAGTATAATTAATATATTTATAATTATTACAATGAAACTGCCTTCATTATTCTCAAAAAATTTGTTGTCTCCCAAATTAATTACTCATTTTATAGAGTAGGCTTAAACTGAGCTTTGTTTACCATTACAAAACAAGGTCAATTATGAAATCCCCTTTATGACTAGTGCTATTTCCAACAACCCATTTTAATTAAACCAGTACCTACTAGACCAAAATAAATTTTCTAATATCCATAGTAAGAGAGTTTACAGACTCTTAAGGAGCTTGAAAAATTGCCACTTTGACTTTGAAATATTAGATGTGACAAGCCTTCTACCGAGACTAAATTAATAAACTCTGGAAATCTTAACTAGGAAAGTCTATTTTAGTACTAAAATGTTGTAATATTAATATTTGGGACAGCCTTCAATTATAACTGAGATAAATGACGTTTTGAAGGTCAGAGGGTTTTATTGGATGTAGACGACCAGAATAATTTAAGATCTCAAACAAGGACTGGGGATATTTGAATGAAAATAACAATAAATTATACTGGCCCACTGGTAACAACCCCGACTTATGAGTTGTAGTTGAGTTGTAGGCCGTGGGTTCGACCCGAGGCAGGCGCTTTACTGTCTGTAAATCATCCATCACCACTGCTCTCAAACCGGTGAAGGAAAACATCGTGAGGAAACCAACATGTACTAGAACAAAATATTCGAAGACATGTGACATCTACCAATCCGCACTGGGCCCGCGTGGTGGATTACAGCCCACTCCCTCTCGAAGAGATGAGGCCTTGCCCCAGCGGTGGGAACATTGTAAGGTCTATATAGTTTCCAGTTAATGTAATTTCCACTTATACAAACATCAACTTTATGCAAGTGTAAAAAAGTTGATTTTAAACTGACTAGTACTGTTAAAATAGTCATAAGAAATATGAAGTTGTAGCGCAAACTGAACCTTATGCGTACGCATTACGGTTGCTTTTCCTAAAACTCGTGTTTGTTGACATGTTTGGCAAATAATTTGCCAACGGAGATTAGGGTGATTATGCTAAACTGGCTCTATTGAGAAACTTGAAAATAAGACATCGGGATTTGATACTGATTACTGTTGGTAATTAATAATAAGCAAAATCAGCCTGTAACATTCACACTGCTGGGTTACAGGACGAATTGGACCACAAAAGAGCCAAGAAGCAAGGTTTGTGCTCTCTGAAATCTCGATTTTTGACATATCCCCACGTAAGTAGATAGCAGCCCGTGCGAAGCAAGAACAGTTCACTAGTGAATTATAAACCAAAGCTGCTGTTAAGTAATTAGCAAGCGCACCGAACTAAGTACAAAGGTCAATGCAGGCAAAGGCCACAAGAAAAAAAAAACGAAAACACTATATTTATCAAAATGTTCTTTTTATGTTCTCCCGTGCGTCATACGAGAGATACATTCTGATTAGAAGTGATGTCACGAGTGACGTCACTGCTCTTACTTTATCAAAGCTAAGTATTATATGGATGCAATAAAATAACACTCTCTTATCATATATACAAAGCCTTTTATACCCAACGTTTAATAAACAAGGCTTTTAAGGCAAGCTTGATTTTTTTGGCGTGTAATATGATTTTTTCAATTCATATGTACTTTCTGAGTTTACCTTGGACTTTACTAAAAATCGGTGAAGGAAAACATCGTGACAAAACCTGGACTTATAGTTAACTAGCTGTTGTCAGCGGCATCGTCCGCATGGAGGTCAGAAATTATCCCACGGGAACATGTTAACAGGATAAAAAGTTTTCTATGTGTTAATCCAGGTTGTAAACTACCGGTGTTCCAAATTCAATTCAAATCCATTCAGCAGTTTTTAGTGATTGACCAACAAACACCCAAACATACAAACTTTCACATTTATAATATTATATTATATTTATATATATTACTAAGGCTTCGCCCGCGTGACATCTTTATAAATTATAGCCTATGTTACTCAATGAGCATTCTACTGGAGAAAGAATTTTTAAATTTGGTTCAGTAGTTTTTGAGTTTATTCATTACAAACATACAGAACTACAAATCTTTTCTCCTTACAATATTAGTATAGATATAAAACTGAAATCTCCAACACGTTTTGAGCAAGCGTGTGGTGGTCAATGCTCGTGACATTAATTAATCATTTAATTCAGAATAAAACATTCCACACATTGTTAGTAAAAGAGTAATTATAACTAAATTAGTAAATTATTTATTTGTTTATTATTTACAATTCCGCTATTTTATATTATATAGGGCACCTCTAGATCCGTTAACGGTGTCCCAATATGGTATTCAGATGGCTGTTGGAGCCCGCACGCGGCGCATCAGGGAGGCCACTCTTTTTCTTACTATTGCCCTAAAGCAGTCCGTGCTGGCCTTAGCAAACATACCTGATGCACAGCAAAAGCGAAGCAACCCCAACAGCATCCTAAGACCATTATTGTACAGGACCCGTAGGGCATTGAAAGATCTACGCGCATAACGGACCCACAGGCTGCAGGCTGGTATTATTAATATTCTATTTATTGTGTAATATGGATAAGATGTCTGCCTTTTTAGTTATTTCGATCAAGAGAAACTAACTAGTCATCTAAAGTAAATAAAATGTCTCCTAAAAATAAAGAAATCTGATGGAACTATGTATTAAGAGCGTTTATTCTGAAGGTGGGCAACGTCGCAAATAGATGTCAAATACTTCACTGTTTTGATTAATTTAGCAATATTACTGTGTGGAAATCAAAAATGTGGTTAACTAGCGAACTAGAATATTGATTATGAAATGCAATAATTAATATCGTAACACCGAGTTTTAGATGTAAAAAAACTATTTGGAAACTTTCCAAATGCGTTTTTTACACCTAAAATGGGTACAGCATCAAATTCAATGTTATAATTGCAATTCATTATTAATATTCTAGTTCACTAGTTAGCCACATTTCTTATTTCTATTCAGTAATATTGCTATAAGAATCAGAACAGGACGAATCAACGTCGCAAATAACTGTCAAATATTTACATTTGACAGTTATTTGCGACGTTGCCAACTTTTAGGATAAACTCTCTTAAGTTACGAAGATTTATATAATTCACTACTCAACAAAATACGAACTCTATCAATAAAAAGTGTCAATGATATTTTTTTTTATCTTTTACCGTTGGTGAAAATGTTTCAGGAAACTACACTGCCGTATATTTCCTCGAAAACTATTATAGTATCGATGAAAGTATTTCGTCAAGTAACTAACAAATTATATAGAATCGCTTTGTCCTCTTCCCTTTGACGTCGTCAAAGTCGGGAACATACGCGCTATCGGGTAAAGAATTTCGTTTCCATCTTTCAAAACTTTTATGATTACTTTTATGGTATTTTACGAACCTCTACAATATAATGTGTAACTGAATTAATTCACATTATGAAAGTAGTTTGTTCGGAGTCATTTACTAAATCGATTTCAGTCATTTTTAACATACGTAATTTTTTATTCCAAAAATAATTAAAACTACGTAAATTACAGGCACACTTTCACTGTACAGTCAAAAAAAAAACAAAATGGCCGAAATACCTACAACGCTAGACCCTTACGAGTATACGTGTGCGACTGTTTGCGTGCGTAGATTTGTAATGTGACCACAATTTCTCCTAGAATCAGTCTAACTAATTTAATAAATCAGCAATGTTTAAAACATAATAAATAAAAAATTGTGTATGTTTTATGATTGTAACATATTATTCTAATTGAGCTGTTTGGTGGTGTGCGTTAATTCCGGGACATGTTGTATATGTAGGCAAATCAATACTGGGGTGCTTGGACAGGAAACCTCCCCGTGTGCCTGGGGGCTGGAGTTCCCTTACGGATGCGTCCGGGGGGAAGGCCAGTCTCCGGGACGGTGCACCCTGGGGTGCGGGCAATGTCTCCCCATTAGGTACTGCGTGCCTAAGGGGTCTCGTTGCCCGTATGCCAATATCCTGTCGGAGGAGTGAACGCTCTAACGTGTGCTCGTTAAGAGCACACGTTGAGCAGCGTTCTGGTGGGAGCGGGCTCGGCGTGCACTAACCCTGCCGTCGGGCAGGCAGGAGGAAGTCTTTTCTCTTGCCACCGTTGGTCTCGTAGCCCCGAAGAGTGTCAAGGTCATGTCTCTGGCATTTGACGGGGGTCGAGGGTCTTGGCTTAACCGCCCGGGCCGCGAGGTAGAAAACCTCTATAAAAAATCACCCCAAACCTCCAAGCGGCGGCGCACCGTGAGGGAGGTTGATAGCTTGACTAATGGGTAGCTTAATTAGTCACTAGTGCGAACCACTATTTTTTTTGGTTGGTTGGTTGGAAATTTTTTGTACTCGTGGGATTTACTATGGATAACCTATTAAACAACACAAACGATGACGTGCCAATATTATTGGCGGAGGAACCGCTTGCCGGTGACGGCAACCAGGGTCGAGGAGACTCCTGTCCCTCCGGGGACCAAACTAGGTCCGACCAGGACACGGGACGCGGGCGTTTCTGGGGGAAACGCTCGCGCGACGAGAAGTCGCGTGACGAGAAGTCGGACCGCGCAGAATCGGCGGGACAATCCTCGGGCGAGGAATGCCTGCCGGTCGCTAAGGTGCCGACAGTAAGGAGAGGCCGAGGTCGCGTGTCGGTGACCTCGAAACCAGGGCGTGGCAATCGGGGTCGCATCAAGCGGCCCGATACCCCTCCAGGAATCGGCGGGGAGAGCGACTCTGAGGTCTCGTCCGGGGCCTCAAGCGAGGAGCCGGAGGGGGTCACTATCCCTCGAAAGGGCACGAAGGCACAGGCTGGTGCCACTGCGAGCCGTGCCGGTGGGGGAGTGGCGACCGACGAGGCCGCCAAGGTTGCCGCTGGGGGCTCCGATTCGGAGCGAACAGCCAGGTTTGCGGAGGTCGTAGCAGCCGCGATCAGGAGTGTGGCCTTGAAGAAGCTGCAGTCCTCAAAGGACAAGGCCATGCCCGCGGCCGCGGCATCCATTATGGCGGCAGCGAGGGCCCTTCAGGTCGGGCCTCCGTCAGACGCACTGTCCGAGATGCGGGCGGAGGTCGGCCGCTTGACGGCCGCTATGGAGCTTCTCCGAAAGGAGAACGAGGAGCTCCAAGCAGACCTGGCTGGACTACGTGGCCCCCACGTTGTATCACAGCGTGGAGCGGTGCAAGGGCAGGGCCTGCCCTTGCCGGCGGAGGACCGGATTTTGGCCCTGGTGCGGAAGGAGCTGGCTGCCTTCAGCAGCCGGTTCTCCGTACTGGAGGGCATTGTCCTGCGCCCTCCGCTAGCGGCGAGCAGGCCGGCCACTTTTGCAGCCACTGTGGCTGCTTCGGCCGCGCCCGCGGTCAAGCTTGCGGCCCAGTCCACGGCCAAGTCTGCGGCCAAGCCAGCGGCCAAGTCCGCGGCCAAGCCAACGCCTCCAGCGAAAGCGGCGCCTCCGGCGAAAGCGGCACCTCCGGCGAAAGCGGCGCCGTCCAAGCCCAAAAAGGGCGGGACGGCTGCGCAGGCAGCTGCGCAGAAGGCCATGGCGGCAGGACGGTCGCCCCCGCCCCCACCTCATAATTCCTCTCTGGCCGATGCCGAATGGCAAGTAGCCGGGGAGAAAAGGGAGGCGGGTAAGGCTAAAAGGGCGGCCCATAGAAAGGAGAGGCGGCAACAGCGCAAGAAGCGTAGCGCCGCGGCTAGGCTCCGCGCCCCGAAGTCCGCAGCTGTAGTGATCACACTACAGCCGGAAGCGGAAAAGAAGGGCGTGACCTACCGTCAGGTGCTCGCTAAGGCGTGGGCGGCAGTGAACCTGGAGGAGATCGGCGTCGCCGATGGCTTCCGTATGAAGGTCACTGCGACGGGGGCTCGGATGCTGGAGATCCCCGGTGCGGCTAGCGGCCCGACCGCTGACGCCCTGGCCGAAAGGCTTAGGGCGTCCTTCAATGCGGAGGAGGCCCGAGTCTCCAGGCCCACTAAGTGCGCTGACATGCGCATCCTGGGCCTGGACGACTGCGTGACGGCGGAAGACGTTGTGGCCGCCGTGGCTAGGACTGGAGGGTGCTCTGCCGAGCAGGTGAGGGCTGGCACCATCCGTCCTGACACAACGGGCATGCAAACCGTTACGGTGAGCTGCCCCGTGTCGGCGGCCCAAAAAATAGCTGGGGAGGGCCAAAGGCTCCGGGTGGGCTGGGTGTCCGCGCAGGTGAAGCTGCTGGAACCCAGACCACTGAGGTGCTTCCGCTGCCGGGTGGGGCACCACGTGGGAGCACAGTGCACCTCGGAGGTGGATCGCAGCGAGGAGTGCTTCCGCTGTGGTCGGCCCGGTCACAAGGCCGGCTCGTGCAATGCCACGCCGCACTGTTATGCATGTGCGGCGGCTGGCAAGCCGGCCGATCACCGGGCTGGGAGCAAGGCTTGTGCTCCACCCGCCAAATCCAGGGGCAGGGGCAAGCCTTCCGCCACCGTCGTCACCGCCGCAGCCGCCACCATTGCCGCTGCCGTTGCCGCCTCTAAAGGCGTTGTTGTCGCCGCTAGCACCGCGGCAGGGCCATTACAGGGGGCCCGGGAGGAGGCTAAAATGGATTGTCATTAATGGCCCCATTACGCCTCCTCCAGGCGAACATCAACCACTGCGCCGCTGCTCAGGATCTGTTGCTCCAGAGCATGGCGCAGTGGTCGATTAACATCGCCGTGGTCGCTGAGCCGTACTTTGTCCCGCCCAGGGATGACTGGGTGGAGGACCTGAGCGGCTCAGTGACCATAATTTCGTCGGCCGCCGCCGGTACCCCAT
Organism: Agrochola lota; assembly: GCA_947364205.1. Lineage (NCBI taxonomy): Eukaryota > Metazoa > Arthropoda > Insecta > Lepidoptera > Noctuidae > Agrochola > Agrochola lota. Next base: position 6,913,476 of record OX376235.1, on the reverse strand, counting down.
CCCTCGAGGCCGTCAAGAGGGGACCGGGTTGCGTGGCAGCACGGTTCGGGGAGATTGTCGTGGTAGGAGCGTACTTCTCCCCGAACCGAACTCTCGCCGAGTTCCACAACTCCCTTGGGGAGTTGAGAGTCGTCGTCGTCGGGTACCATCCCCTCCCCGTGATCGTCCTCGGGGACTTCAATGCCAAGAACGTGGCTTGGGGTTCCCGGTTAACGGACACACGGGGCAGGATGGTGGAGGACTGGGCTCTGGAGTCAGGCCTGGTCGTCCTAAACCGGGGTTCTGTCCCCACGTGCGTGCGGATGCAGGGCGAGTCAGTGGTGGACATTTCGTTCGCCAGCCCCGCTCTGTCGCCGCGTGTCATTGGCTGGCGCGTCATGGAGGGGGTGGAGACCTATTCCGATCACCGGTACATCCGGTTTGACGTCTCCGCCCAGACCTCGGGCACGCCGGTCAGACAGACCCCGAGTGGTCCGCGGTGGGCGCTGAAGCAGCTGGACCGGGAGCTCCTCCTGGAACTCGATCGTGCAGGCCTGGGTGACATCACCGGACAGGCCTGCCAACATAAACGACGAGGCGGAGTGGTTCCGGGAGGCCATGTCCGAAATTTGTGACGTGGCAATGCCCCGGGTCCAGCCCGGACGTGCTCAGCGCCAGGTGTACTGGTGGTCGCGTGAGCTGACCGCTTTACGCGCGGCGTGCGTTGCAGCGCGCCACCTGTACGCCAGGCACCGCAGGCTCCGTATCCGCCCTCCGGATACGGAAGCCATTGAGGCGGAGCTGTACGACGGGTACAGAGCGGCGAAGACCGCCCTCCGAGCGGAGATCGAGCGGGCCAGAGGAGTGGCCCGCGAGGAGTCGCTGGAGACTCTGAACAGAGATCCGTGGGGACGCCCATACAAATGGGTGAGAGATCAACTCCGCCCATGGGCTCCCCCGCTGACGCAGAGTCTCCGGCCCCAGCTCGTGGAGGACGTGGTGAGCGCTCTGTTCCCTTCGCGAGGGGAACATACTCCCCCGCCCATGGCTCCGCCTCCTGCGATGCCCGATGCGGACCACACCATTGACGACGACGACGATACTCCGGAGGTGACCGAGGTAGATTTGAGAGTGGCGGTACGTAGGCTGAGTGCCAAAAATACCGCCCCAGGACCCGACGGCTTACCTGGAAAAGCCTGGGTTCTGGCCTTAGAGGCTCTCGGGCCTCGACTTCGGGGGCTCCTAAGCGCATGCTTGGAGAGGGGCCAGTTCCCACTTCGTTGGAAGACGGGGAAACTGGTCCTCATCAAGAAGCCGGGGCGCCCGGCGGACTCTCCGTCCGCTTACCGGCCCATCGTGCTGCTCGATGAGGTGGGCAAGCTCTTTGAAAGAGTAATTGCAGACCGCCTTGTCGGGCAGCTGGTGCGAGTGGGGCCGGATTTGGCGGAGAGCCAGTATGGTTTCCGCAAGGGGCGCTCTACGGTGGATGCCATCATGCGCGTTCGAGCCCTCACGACAGGGGATGCTGTTGCCCGGGGTGGGGTAGTCTTGGCGGTGTCTCTTGACATCGCCAATGCCTTCAATACCCTGCCCTGGAGTTGCATTAGGGAGGCACTCCGGTATCACCGGATGCCGACCTACCTCTGTCGAGTGGTCGAGGCCTATTTGACGGACAGGGCCGTCATCTACCCCGGTCACCACGGTGAGTGGAACCGGCGAGAGATGTCGTGCGGTGTCCCACAGGGATCGGTCCTGGGGCCGCATCTGTGGGACATCGGCTACGACTGGGTGCTGCGCGCCGACCTCCCTAGCGGCGTCAGCGTGGTTTGCTACGCTGACGACACGCTGGTCCTGGTGCAGGGGAGGTCGCATGAGGCGGCGGCCGAATTAGCGACACGTTGGGTTGCGACAATCGTCGAAAGGATCCGGCAACTGGGACTCGAGGTGGCCTTGCACAAGTCCGAGGCCATGTGTTTCTATGGTCCTCGGAACGCGCCACTGTCGGGTTCCCAGATTACGGCGGGAGGGGTTCACATCGGTGTCGAGTCGACGATGAAGTACCTGGGACTCGTCCTCGACAGCCGGTGGAACTTCGTGGAGCACTTCCGACGTTTGGCTCCCAAACTGGATAGGGCTGGGGCTGCTTTGAAGCGGCTCCTGCCCAACCTGGGGGGTCCAAACGCCTCCTGCCGGAGGCTTTACGCGGGGGTCGTGCGGTCCATGGCCCTTTACGGGGCACCGGTGTGGGCGCGTTCATTGAGGCTGCGACCGGCCCGGTGGTTGAACGCGTCCCAAAGGGTCATGGCCATCAGGCTGGTCCGGGGATACCGCACGGTCTCCCGTGAGGCGGCGAGCCTCCTTGCCGGACTACCGCCATGGGATCTGGAGGCGAAAGTCCTCGCGCACATGTGGGAGTTGCGCGAGGAGGCGAAACGCCGGGTTGTAACTCCGCTGCCGCGAGAAATCACGGCACAGCGGACAGAGCTCCGGCGGGATCTCATGGCGGCATGGAGTGTGCGATTGTCGCAACCCAGCGCTGGGCACGCCACAATTGCGGCGATAAGTCCCCTCTTTGAGGAGTGGCTTGAGAGGCGCCATCGCGTCCTCACCTTCCGCCTGACGCAGGTCCTCACCGGACACGGTTGTTTCGGGAGGTTCCTGTTCCGCGTAAGGCGGGAGGAAACGCCCGGGTGTCACCACTGTGTGGATCGCCCGGAGGACACGGTGGAGCATACGGTGGAGGTCTGCCCGGCTTGGGCGGAGCACCGCCGTGTCCTCACGGAGGCGATCGGCGGCGGCGATCTCTCGCGTCCGGCCCTGGTTCAGGCCATGGTTCGGAGCGAGAGTGCATGGGAGGCCGTCACCTCCTTCTGCGAAGCAGTTATGCTCGCGAAGGAGGAGGCGGAGCGCGCGAGGGAGATGCAAGCTGCACGCCCTCGCGGCCCTAGTCGCCGCAGGAGACGCCCCGGGCGTCGGGAGTCCAGAGCCGACTTCCGGCCACCGTAGGCGCGGGCTTGCGGACGGTGAGCAATGGGCAGCTCGCCGTCCGATAAGGACCAGGCCCGTGTCGACGGCGCGTTGTGTTCCACGCGCGCCTCAAAGAGATGTCAGCACCAACCGACGGGGTCGAAAGACCAATGCCTGCTGGGGTTGCGGGTTTGTCCGAAAGGGATAACGCGGCCCCGGCACACAGGCAACGGAAGGAACACGGGTGGGTTTTAGTCAGTAAAAGTCTGACACACCCTCTCGCTCTGCCCAGAGCGGGAGAAGTCATTTGATGATTTCCCACCATCAAAAAAAAAAAAAAAAAAAAAAAAAAAAAAGGCAAATCAATACTAAAATTATTAATGCAAAAATAGCCCTGTCTGTCTGTAACCTTTTCACTCCGAAACCACTGAACCGATTGTTATCAAAGATAGATAAGTAACTAACGAGCTGAAGAAGAACTAATGCTACTTTTCATCCTGGATATTTGTAATAAAAAAATTACAAAATTCAAAATACACGCAGATGAAGTCGCCTGCAACAGCTGGCTGATAATAAATTCGTTTTATAGTCCGTGCGCGACTGCTAGTCACCTCCTAAGGTACGTGAGCGGTGAGACGGGGGAGGGCGCCATTGACAAAGTTGTCAAACTGAGTTAGCCTGGCCTTTGTCTACCTACCGCGTCTGACCGCTCACATAAGTACCACAGGCGGTGACTATCAGTCGCGCACGGACTGTAGGTAGTAGGGATGCACCGCTGTTAGCTGTATTGTAATTTTAATCCTATTAGGTACTTAGAACTTACGATTAGTTCATTAATTTATTTACGATGTTTGTTCTTCTAACAATTTTTTTTATTATTATACGTATATTTGTCATAAATTGTGCTACAGGTTGATGTCAAAACTAACCAGTGATTTAATTTATGTAAAGATTTTTTCTTCTAAACATTATTTAATCATAAATGGTTACGGAATGTAAGCTTGATATTCAAAGATACACGTGGTTACAAATTCAAGCCAACGCGTTTTCATTGTGGCCTGTTTAATTGTTCAGAGACTTAGCCAAAAGTTGCGAGGTAACTTTAGATTAGTATTTGAATTGATTATGTATTCAATTTAATAACATAATATGACGCCTGTCTTCCCCGAAGGGACAGGCAGAGACACCTGTAGTACACACGGCTACAAATTTCCAGTATAAGCTGACCTCGTATTGTACGGAAATCATATACAATGCGAGATGAGCATAAACTGGAAACGTATAGCTTGATGTGTAGCTCAAACTCAACCTCACAGCATTTATTTCAATTAGGCCATTTACAGGCACTTTTGAATTGTCAAGGAGTCGGTCAGTCAGAAATATGAAGCTAGTTGCCCATTCCAAAGCGTAGTAGGTTCCTATGGAGATGAACGGGCAAGAAACTCCACGGACATTATTTTAAATAAATAAAAGTTACAAAATATTGATAACATCACTCATGTTGAAAATATACATGTGAGAACAATGTAGAAAGACGTGCACGTTAAGGGCCGAAACACATAATCGCGTTGCGACGCCGCAACGCAAAAATCATCAGTTTGCGTTGCGGCGTCGCGAAAAAGAGCATTTTAAGGTATGGTAGGGTAACCAGTTCCTCGTGATTTTTGATTGTGGATAGACGTGTCTCTGCCATGGATCGTCGTAAGAAACTTATTGCTTATTTGTACTCTGTTTTAAATATACGACAAAGAAGATACTGGATATTAAGGCTATGAATCCCGATGGCGAGTACTTTTCTCGGAAATACCTGAACCAAAGATGTAAATAATTCGATGTCAACGTCAGACATTTTAATTTTAAAACTGCTTCAGGGTTGACGCGTGTTGTTTGCAAGAGTGATAGAAACAAACTGAATCATTGTTAACAAGTATGACGTCATAACGCTGGAATTTGCGCTGCGGTGTGGCGCCGCGTCGCTTAAATCGGCGCTGACACCACTGACAATATAAGCGGCGCGGCGCCGCAACGCGGTGATGTGTTTCGGCCCTAAATGCGCCCGTTAAAGAAAGATAAAAACAAAAAACAATTCAAAAATTTAAATAAGCCATGGCAGCTAAGAGTTGACCAGTCCCAACTGACTGCGCCCGTTCACGAACATGACGCATGGATCAGCACCATTCAGCTCAACCATTTTGAAGTGAACTAAATGATCCAACACAGCCGTGTGTACCCACATTTCGCCAGTTAATTCAATTCAGCATATTCAGTTTCATAAACAATTAACCTCATACAATCATACTAGAAGATTGTGTTATATATCATACTAAGTACACCTGGAATGTAATTAGTTTGTACATCAAAGCGGGTAATACGCGAACTAATTTGAAACTATCGATCAATCTTTGTGGACAAATCCGCTACATACAGCCCATTTCAGTAGGCAAACCGCGATCGCATCAGGCACGGCTCCGACCACAATCCTGCAGTTCCAACGTAGATATAAACAGGTTTATGTACATACTGACAAACAGACATGTAGATAGATACATGCGTTAACCGCAACTGTACGTGCAACGGACAGACGCGATATTTACCGATAGATTGGGATTATTGGGATTGTCTGTCCGTTTTCGTGTTTGAAATTGGAATACACTTAAGTAATTTGATTGATTTAGTATCGATGTTTGTAATGTTATGAAGCGGTAGGATAGTCAATTTTGAATTTAGAGATGGAAGACAGAAACTTAGATCAATATCTTTATAAAGAAAAGCGACGTTAAACTTTTACTTAGAGGTTACGGTCTTCTTCTTTTTCGTGTGGTTAGTGACTAACCTGGTGTCAGAGTTTTAAAGCCGCCCATGGGCCTCTGACTTGGGTTCTCATGCCGTCGAGAAATATATCTCTCAGGCATGCTGGCTTCCTCACGATGGTTTTCTCAAGAAACTACGATAATTCTTGTTATATTAATACAATCACGAGTACCTATATGACCTTCTACTGATCCAGACATATAGCACAAAAATAAGTTATATCACGAATTGCGTCTATCGGTAAATTAACTAGACATCTTCAAAGAAAATAAATGTATTACATTCCACATTTTTTCTTACCTCATTATTTATCCAAAATCCAATAAATATAAAGGTAACCTTTCACTCTTTTTTTCTTCAAAAATATATTCTGTGTCAAATCAGCTAATATTGAACTCAATGAGTAATGGAAATCATTCCTCTTTTCCCTGGAGATAGCTTCGTAATTACAATGTTCAGAGACGTGTGAACCGACCGCGCAGCCTTCCAAAAGAGATGACATTATGTATTACGTCATATATTTAGATGTTATTTCCACTGTTGTGGAAAATACGGGCGTTTTCTTAGAAGCAAGACTACTCGTCTATTATAAAAGTAGGGCTTCATATACAAGGTAACAGTTAACACACAGTACAGTGCGTTCATTATAATTTGTCGCGATTGGTAGCACTCGTCGGTCAGGCGCCATTTTTAACTCTATTAGTATTGAAACTAAGCTTAACAAGCAACATGACGGCAAGGGACAAGTTATAGCGAACGGTCTGTACATGATACCTTTTAAGAGCGCTTATCCTAAAAGTTGACAACGTCGCAAATATTTGTCAAATATTTACCTGTTTTGATTAATTTGGCAATATGTATGGAAATATGAAATGTGGCTAACTAATGAACTAAAGTATTGATTAAGAAATGCAATAATTAATATCGCAACACCGAATATTCAGTTTTAGATGTAAAACAAGTATTTGGAAACTTTCCAAATGCCTTTTTTACACCTAAAGCGGTTACAACATCAAATTCAGTGTTATAATTGCAATTTATTATTAATATACTAGTTCGCTAGTTAGCCACATTTCATATTTCCATACAGTAATATTGCCAAATTAATCAAAACAGCAAATTATTTGACACCTATTTGCGACGTTGCCCACTTTCAGAATAAACGCTCTTAACATTGTTTTTAAGTTTGGAACAACTTGCATCAACTTTTTACCAGCCAGTTAATTTGATAAACAGATGTAGTGAAAATTTTAATCAGTATGCTTAGATGGTTTGGTCATGTTGAGAGGATGAATGAAAGGCGACTAACAAAAAGGTATTTACAAGGCAGATGTAAGTGGAAACGCCGGTACGCCCTAAAAGGACATACAGTGACCTTATTATTGTATTTTGTACAGTTTAGCAAAACATGAATAAACGAAAAATTGGTTTGGTATAACCATATACACACAGTAAAACTATTGTCTTAATGGCCCTCGGGAATCATCGCATTTCCGAATACAAACGAATGCTAATTTCGATGTCCATCAATTATTAGATTTATCGTGTTTATTAATTTGAATTCCGAACTAAGTATTACTCTCTATACTCTTTAAAGTTCGCACGGAAATCAAAACAAAACAACAATAAAGTACTTTGTTCTGAATTTAAATTATTATACACGATAAATCTAATCATTGATGGACATGGAAATTAGCATTTGTTTGTATTCGAAAATGCGATGATTCCCGAAGGAAATTAAGAGAATAGTTGTACTGTAGTTTCATTATTTCGAATAATTCACAAAAAACAACTGAATACGCTGCTACAAATATGAGGATGTCTAAAAGCGATAGATCCCTTTTCACATGGGACCAATAGCGATCCAATACTGTAATATAATTGGCAAATTGTGAGTGTATGATTACAGCTCAACCTATGCCTATGAGCTACAACTATGGTCGGTTAAACATCACGGCTTGTTGCCCCGAAGGGTTGGGCAGCGGTACACCCACATTTTTCCAGTTATGTTTAAGTCCCATGTAATAGGCGGGCTAATTGCCATCAACCGGTCACTAATCTAGACTCCGGGCTGGTTCTAAGAAATTCCAGATATAAACTTTATAACACTGCCTTATCTGGGAATCAAACCCAGGACCTAATGCTCAGCAGTGGCAGTTGCGACTAGACCAGCGAGGCAGTGAACTTATACGTATATTCTTAAAATATAATATCTTAAAACAATTCCAGGAACCCGTTTACTTTATTAAACTTAACTAACGTAATTTTCTCATTAAAAAAAATTACCAACACTGAATTTCCTTTAAAGAAAAATTACTTCAAAATGTCTTTTTAAATCGTGTCAAAAGGTGCTCTAAAAACATTATACTCGCCAAAGGAATTTTATGCAGACAGAATATTCAAAAGAATTTGAAATCTTGTTTTATGAAGTCTTTACACTGCATAATGCGAGTAAATGAGATGATTACCCTCTAGGACTTGTGAGAGAAAACATCAAAGACAAGCTAGTAAAAGTGTAAATACACGTCATAAAGTGACCTGACTACTCGACCAGTTATTCTTGGTATTGCATGGCAGCGCTGAATGCAAAGGCAAATTTCTAATAATTAATTAGAGTTTACTCCAGTTTATTCATTATAAGAATTCAAAAGAATCGTGTCTTCTTATAACTTAATTATGCGTTTATTATTGCTAGAACAGGACGGTCTTATTTAGGTACGTATATTTTATAAAACCTTTATAAATAACAAGTTTTTTTTAATGAAACGGAGTATAAGTACCAATTATATTTTCGTAACAAGTTTCAGATACGATAAGATCATCTTATTATGATTAATCAACCGAAAAGTTATTTCGATATTCCTATAAAACAAACCATAGATTAAAGACCAATCTCCTTACAGTTTAACTGAGATTTATCAGCGTAAGTAAACAAAGGAAATAAATTGTGTTCTGACAACAAAATAGCAACTTTGCTCGACGATGGTGAGACCACTTTACATGCAGAACTTGTGTCGCCACAAACTTTGTTAATTTCTAACTTGTACAGCAAGTTTCCTAGGCAGGGATGGTAGGGAAAAGATTAGATTATTCGCTGATATAGGGTAGAATAATACTGAAAGAAAACCGCGGATTTAAAGGCAGAATTTGACAATAGAGTTAAAAAATAACAGCACATATTTCGATTTTCTGTTTGTGACTACTGATGTAAAAACTTAAGTATTATTTACCAAGTCGGATATTTTTGCAAATATTTTCAACAAAACAAATCATCTAATCGTGATTATTAGTTTTAAAAAGTCTGTTAAAAATATACACCTTGTAATAATTTTTGAGGTAGTTCACTCACCATAATCAAACACATCATGCCTTCATAAAACATTGTACTACCCATAATCCATAATTCTAGTACATACTAGATAACAACCTAAGTCAAAACCCTCTCACATGATAAACTATCTATCTCGAGAACCCCGCATAAATTTTAATGACCATAACTAACGTATCCATGTTACACCAGTAAACCAATCACAAAGTGAAAGGCAAACCTCGTTAAAACTAAGTGGTTGGATAGTTAAGTTAACAATGTTGGGTAAGGGCCCAGCCTCGGCAAGATTGCCCAGCCTTGGGCAACATTGCCCACCGCGCAATGTTGTTTTAATGTTACCGTTTGACCTTTCAAGCGATTTGGAGTAGGTCTGTCAGGTAAATTCATGGTTGAGGTAAAAGTGATTTGCAGTGTTAAATGAAAGGTAGTAGCGTCCTTCACACGCATAACATAATAATATCAATTGAATCGTGTTTCTCGGGAGTTTGCCCGTCTCGTCAGCTTACATGTCATTGAGGGGCGATTTGGAGGCATTTTTTAGGGTTCCGTACTAAACAAGGAACCCTTATAGTTTCACCATGTCCGTCTGTCTGTCTATCCGCGGCTTAGCTCAGAGACGGTTAGTACTATACAGCTGTAATTTAGCATGGATATACTTAATCACGCCGACAAAGTGGTAAAATAAAATCAAGAAACTATTTTTTTTAGGGTACCCTACACGTAAAGTGGGGATGTTTTTTTTCTCTCGTCTATTCCATGGTATGGGGTGTCGTTGGAAAGGTCGTTCAAAAATATTGTGGGTATGTGAAAATCATTTTTCAATTCAGAAATCCGTTTCCGAAATATTAAGAGTTGTTAATTTTTGTAAGAGTCAAGTGTCCCCCCTCAGTGTGTCAAGTGTGCCAGCTAAATGGTTGTACTTGGATTTGTGAAAAAAATCACAGCAGTAGTATATATAACGAAGTTAAAAGGAAAACTATTACAGCTAAGTAGGCTTTACAGGTTAACGAGTAATAATCGACCAACTTAAATTTGCAGTTTGAAAAACATGATCTCCCATACATTCCCTATGGGAGAACATGTTTTTCAACTACACTATTAAGTTTGTTCTTGGGATAAATTCATCCCAACTACGGAAACCTTCATTGTGCGTGGTCCGACACGCACTTGGCCAGTTTTTATTATAGACGTTATAAAGTGCCAAGTGGTTTGGCATACTTTGAATATTGAGTGACCAGCAATGTGTAAAGTTTAAATAACCATGAAATGTAACCGACTGTCGGAGGTCCATAGGGTAATAATTATGAAGGTAGATATTATATAGGTAAGTCGTAAATGTCTACACTTAAAATGGGGTAATAAACAATCTGGACAATGGCAATTACTGTAATAGCCACCTGAAATGATGGAATCATAGAATAATCACCGATTTTTTATATTTTTGGTAACTGTTTCCGTACTTGGACAGTACAACAAAATAATATACTAATCTGCGTTCGCAATTTATTTGCCAAACTGGTAAACAAACACGAGTTTTAGGAAAAAAAACTGTAATGCCTACCCGTAACACACAACTTCATATTTTTTATGACTTTTTCAACTGTACGAGTCAGTCTAACATCAACTTGATTTAGGCTTTCATAAAGTTGATGTCTGTTTAAGTGGAAATAACATCAATTGGAAACAAGCATTAAAATAGAGCTTAGATACGTGCCTTTTTTTTCGTACGCACTTCTATATTTATATATTTCTTTTGATATTCTGTCTGCACTTCTATAATTCTCAGCCAAATTATAAATATTTAGGCATCGGCATCATTTATTAGGTAAAGTTAAAAAAAATACTGATTCTCTAAACAGATATTTGAAGTAGGCAACCCCTACCTGCAGGCGTTGACCCCAAAAAAATCATCACATGGTTTTTATTTTTGTGCAAAGACTTTAAGTAACACTACCGATCACGTCTATTGCGTTTCGCTAACTAATTTATTTGATCCTGCATCTCATCATCATCGTTATCAGTAGTATAATTCATTATTCTCCTGCCCTTATCCCAATTTCATCGAGGTCGGCGTAACATGTATTTTTCTCCATACCTCTTTATCAATCGTCATCCCGGTAATCATCCCCTTTCCAGCGACATCATCCCTCTCACCCGTCTTCTTCCCCTACTCCTAGAGCCAGCGCCACTCATATTCAAAACCCGCCTCACGACACTTTCCTCACTGCTCCGCATTACATACCAGGACTACCGATTTCCGCACATGCTTCACCTGTATCCATTTGTAAGATTATTCACAATCCAACTACAAACTAGACCTTAACAATCTCGCTTTAATAGTTAAGAGCTAGTCTAGTACCTAATTTGTCTTCATAAATTAGTTTTAAGAGCTCTTAAATTAAACTCGTATTAAGGCATTAGGATTATAAGTTAAACAAGGGCAAGTTAGATATTTTTGATAAACAAGAAGTGTAATGAAGTTTTAAGTTACTGTAAATTATCTCTTAGTTATGTACAGTTTATTAAGAAATTACAAATAAATAATTTTTTATCTCTTTTTTCTTTTCTATAATAACATTATTTTTTAAACACACCCATTGGATCAAAATTGTTAATTTAGTTTATTTAGAAATTAATAAAAATTTTGATATACGAGTAACTTACTCAATTTCCAAGGGACCAAAGTCAAGCGAAACATCAAGGTTTTAATATTAATTATTAATATCGAAGAAGTTAGAAGAAAAAACAAGCAATTTTAATCCGAATGTCATCGGCTTGGCAACAATGTCACTTGTGAAAAACAATAATAATAATTTTATTAATTTTTGATGTTCTCTTGCCGATTTATCTGATGCAGTGGCTATAAATACATTAGAATTGAACTAATAAAATCAGGATAGGATAAATTCGTGGACTGGTTGACGCACATAAAACCAGTTTGATATGACCTACCTACAGGCTGTTACTGGCTGTACATTTTTGTACTTTGGCGACTGCGATACGCGCCGTGTGGAGTATAATACACTACTTGTTCAAGACTTTTAATAGTTTCTAATCAAACAAGAGAGGAACATGTAGAATATTAATTGCCGAAATAAGACCCTAACTAAACGAGGACGCGACGACAATCAGTGTCACCCGGCATCGTTTGCCAGGGCTGCGTCGGAATGGATCGGAGGTACGGCGCCCTGGGCCACCAGCGCGACTGCGTCGCCCCCGTCAGTTGTCATCGGTGTCACATAGACGTTTTAGTGTTATTTTTTTTTTCGTAATTTAGTTTATATTGTTATTATTTTTATTTAAGTTAATCTTTAAGTTTTAAATTATATATTCATGCTTAGTGGCAGCAGCGACGTTGTGAATGATAGTGGTAGTGTTTGTCAACCTTCGTCAACGCTGCAGAGCACCCTGGAGAGATGTCCGCTGTGTACCCAGGCACGGTTTTTTAAAGGTAAGCGGGGTCTGAATGTGCATATGGGAAAGGTGCACAGGCCACCAAATGCACCCTTCTCAGACCCTGTCTCAACAACACCAGCTACACCCACTTTTGACTCGTTTTGGAAAACCCTTTCCAAATTCAAAAACTCTATTCCTGTATTAAAGCGAGTTCCCCGCGGCGCTAGACCTCTAGTGGCACAACACCTAGCAAGTTGCGTTCATCTTGCCGCCCGGGAGAATTCACAAAGTGCTTGGGAACAGCTGCTCACCTTCCCTTACAGGATTCTACATGTACAGAAGAATTTGGCAACCAAAAAGACCTTAACTGCACAAATTAAAGAAAACTGTAATATTTCGGCTCTTCATTTAGATTCAAAATTACCGACGCAAAGATATACCTCCTCAAGAGGTATATCCCATCTGGTACAATCTAAGTTAGGAGAAGGTGACATAAGCGGAGCAGCCAGGATTCTTTTCAGCAGTGATGTGGTGGCACCATGTTCTCCAGACACACTCGCAGCTCTGGAGAGCAAACACCCTGCCCCAGTGGATGGTCTTTCTTTTCCCGACCCTCCTGATCCGGATACTCACTCCCTCACCATTACAGGTCGAGAGCTGGTCACAGCCGTCTGCTCCTTCCGGAGCGGGTCCGCCGGCGGCCTCGACGGCCTGAGTCCTCAGCATCTTAAGGACCTTATTTGTTCAGGCGCCGGGACAGCTGGTGAGTTGCTCTTGAAGGAGCTTACGGCTCTGATCAACCTCATGCTCTCTGGCAAGGTGAACGAGTCCGTCATAGACGTTTTATACGGGGCCAATCTATGCGCCCTGCGTAAGAAGGATGGTGGCATTCGTCCCATTGCCGTGGGCTCTACTTACCGTCGTATGGCAGCCAAGATTTGTTGTAAATTTTATGGTGAGGCCGTTTCGGAAAAATTCCAGCCCCTGCAGCTAGGTTATGGCTCCAAAGGGGGCTGTGAGGCTGCCGTACACGCCTTGTCGACCTACCTAAATTCTGGTAAAGGAGAGGTCATCCTGAAAGTTGACATAAAGAATGCCTTCAATTCTGTTAATAGGGATACCTTGCTGGCAGAAACTAAAAAAGAAATACCCCAAATCTATAGTTTCCTTTGGCAATGTTACAGACACCCTTCTAAATTACTGTATCGAGACAACCTTTTGGAATCTGCTGTTGGCTGCCAACAAGGTGACCCCCTCGGGCCAGTGATTTTTAGTTTAGCCATTCACCCAATTATTCGACAGCTAAATTCCAAATTTAACGTTTGGTATCTTGATGATGGAACCTTGGGAGGCGATGTAGAAACTGTTTTAAATGACCTAAAATTCCTTAAAAACGAACTTCATTCCATTGGCCTTGATCTCAACCTTTCGAAATGTGAACTATACCTAGCGGACAGTACTGACAGACAACTGACACTCCCCAAATTTAATGCAGTAGCTCCAGAAATCAAAATTATTGAAAAAAGCTCTCTTCGTCTCCTTGGGTTTCCAATCTTCGAGAATTCCTTTCCCGTTTTTATTGAGGAAAAAATACAAAATTTCAACGATGTTTCGGAAAGATTGTTACAAATTAATATGCATTCGGCCATCACCCTAATTCGTTACTGCTGTTTCGGCCCTAAATTAATATATTTTCTTCGCGCTTCCCATTTATGGAAGCATACTCCCCTTTTAGAAAAAATGGACCAAATTATCAGACACACTTTAACTTCAATTCTAAATGTGGCCATGGACGACCGAGCTTGGGCGCAAGCTACTCTTCCCATCCGTATGGGAGGCCTCGGCGTCCGCAAAATTTCTAGTATTAGTTTACCGGCTTTCATATCCTCGGTTCACGGCACTGAAAAATTAATCAGGAAAATTCTAGCCTCCACACTGATTGATTTTGATGTGCCGTGCTTCACCGAGGCTATGGATGCCTGGAGACTCGCTTGCCCGAAAACAGATCTACCCGATCATCCATCTTCCCAAAGACGGTGGGATGAGCCGCTCTGCAGAGTAGTACAGAACAATTTACTCAATACGTCTACTACCACTGTGGAGCGTGCGCGCTTGCTGGCTGTGGGTAAGTGGGAATCGGGTCTGTGGCTTCACGCACTACCGTCGTCGAACATAGGCACTCTGTTCGACGACAATACCTTCCGCCTCGCTGCTTCCCTACGACTAGGAGCTCCTTGTTGTTCTCCTCATCGCTGTCACTGTGGCGAAGTTGTCAACAGTCTCGGACATCACGGCCTGTCTTGCAGCCGAAGTGCAGGTCGCTTAGCGCGGCACGCGAACATTAACGACATCATCCGACGAGCTCTTGTCACCGCCGGCGTTCCAGCTATATTAGAACCCAATGGCTTGGCACGCGACGATGGCAAGAGACCGGACGGTATGTCTTTATCTCCATGGAAGGTGGGTAGGCCTTTAGTGTGGGATGCAACCTGTGTCGACACTCTTGCGCCATCCCATCTTCCTGGCTCGGCGTGCTGTGCTGGTGCTGCTGCTGCGGCTGCAGAAAACCTCAAGCGGCGTAAGTATAATAACCTTACAGGTAATTATATTTTCGAGCCGTTTGGGGTCGAAACCCTCGGGCCGTGGGGTCCGAGTGCGCATGGCCTGTTTAATGAAATTTCAAAACGGCTATTTGACACTTCCCGTGACCCAAGAGCTGGTTTTTACTTTGGGCAGAGGCTAAGCATTGCCATACAACGTGGCAATGCGGCCAGTCTCTTGGGTACATTACCAGTCGACAGCGATGCGGATGAATTTTACGATGCTGTATTTTAGTTTTTGAATAGTTTTAGTTAAGTTAGAATATAATATATAATTTTGCTATTTTTATTTAGTCATAAGTTGTTATGGACCCACTTGTAAATATTACCCTAAATAAACCATTAGTTTATTTTAAAATGGAATTAAACATTAATCTGGATTTTCTAGAAACGCTTACCAAAGGAAGAAAAATAGATTTTTAGTATTTTGAAAGCCAAAAGCGTCAACAAAAGGTATACTTACATCACATTATTTAAATTAAGTTGTAAGACTTTCAACATAATATCAACCAAGAATTGAATTGATTTGAATTTTTAATTGAATAGAATTGAATAGAATTTTGAATTGAATTGAATTATATAAAAATCCCATCTGCCCGTTCTAAACTTCAGTCGATAAAGGGACATACTTAACAAACGTTAATACATTGAGAACTCCGTATTTACAGAGTAGTCACAGTGCCTTACTTAGGCACCTGTCCCACCCCAAGCGATTAACGAGAAGCAACAATTAACGAGCAGCGAATGCACGACGGCGATGAGCGATTACTTCGCAAGTATGCGTATGAACCAAGTGTGAGTCTCAAAGCGAGCGTCGCTGAGCGAGTACTCTCTTTGATAGCTCTTGTGGCTGCGACAAACGAGTACTCGCCAGCGGTGTGAACAGTGATCAACCATTAATAGGTATACAGTATGGAAACCACATATGTATGTATCTCTTTTACTTATGCAGAACCTGAAATCTTTTGTACGTTTCTTAAGCGAGAAAGTCGTTGATAGCTTGTCCGCGGTTGCTCGTCGGCGGCGGTGTGACGGCTGCCTTAAGAAAGCGAGCAGGTGGCCGTTTGCGCATCAAGTCGTTTTGACGTCACGTCATATTAAATTACGGCCTGGACCTTGAAGGAGCTGGCACGTTCATGATATTCACACGCACGACCTGGGAAAGTCGCCATCCGACACACAGGTGCCATGATTTATTTTTAATAAAATGGTCTTATATCCGTTTTCAATCAATCAGGAACCTGGCTTAAAAAAAAACAAAAACTTTAAATCGTGATTCGTACCCACTTTTAGTATGGAAATGTTAAAAACACCTGAAAATTAAAACAGGTTTGCAAAATACATTGAACAAACTTTGAAAGCAAGCTAAGTACGGAAAATCTTGAAACTAACTGAAAACTACAATACTTGAGAGTTTTCAAAATTAATTCATATCAGTTGTTTTATTCCAAGAAACTCTTCATTTGCGTTCCCTCAAGTTTTACTATACACATTATCTTTAAAAACAAAGCATTTTCACCCAAAAGCTCTTCAGTTACTGAATAATGAACCTTCATCAAATATGCACAAGTATGAATACAAAATGATTCGGCGCGATATTGGCCACAGTAGGGATGCCGAAACGAAAATAAAACCTTTAAAAATATCTAGACTTCAGTCAGTTTGAGGCAGCCAGGCAGGCGAAAAGGTCAACGGGTTACGAAAAGATTGCCACAACGTAGCATTGAGAATATTCCACGTTTTTGTGGAAAGTGTAATTTCTTTTTTTCTTGTGACAATTAAAGGCGTGTGATTATGCAATTTAATTTTGCCTAGAGTGTTGTGTGGTGTGTGGGGTGTGGTGTGTGGCGTGCGGCGTGTGGCGTATGGTGTGTGGTGTATGGAGTTGGGGAGTGGTGGAGTCCTGGAGTGGTCGCGTATCGGCAAGCGTAGCCTGGGACGCCCCCCAGCTAGGTGGACCCACGATCCTGGAACAGACTGGATGCGGAAGGCAGTGGACCGGGTATTCTGACGCAGCCTGGGACAGGCCTATCTCCAGCAGTGGACTGAGTTGATGAGAGTTTTCTGAGTTGTGAGCGTGTTCTTTAAAGTTATTTCGTTAACTCTGAAGTAAATGCTTTCAATGGATTGGCGATGTTTGCATGTCCTTTCTCCTTTAAACTTGATCTTATTTGAGTATTTAGAATGGAACACTATTTTACACATTTTGTACTTTTTTTTTTTTTTTTTTTTTGTAACATTGTGCTTAATCAGAAAAGCATAATATACATTAACTACAGCAAAAGTATCATTTCAGTTCGTCACAACGCGGTGTGGATTTTTTAACAATACCAAAACACGAATGTCGTATTCAATGTCAAAGTAAACGTCAAATCATTTATTTCAATTACGCTAGTAAAAAGCGCTTTAAATGTCAAAATTTACGAGAAAATTTTATAAATTCTAGTCGCCAATTCCAAAAGGTATCCGTAACACTCCAAAACTATAACAAACTTTCCGCTCAACCCTAATTTCCCACGTCCGTTCCGTACTCTCAAAGTAAGACTTTACTTAATTATCACACTTACCTAACTACCACTCAAGAGTGTCTTGTATAGTTAGAAATGTCTATTCACACCTTATATAGTTACTTAGACGTAATTAATTATAAGTTTCCTTGAAATAAGATGAGAAGTGTGTAGGTAACTGATGGGTTACTTAGCAACTCTATTGATTGAGCAAAACTTGGATAAAGGTATCTCTAGGATAAAGCTATCGTATTGGTACGAAAACTAATTATAAAATAATAGGTGATAACGTGTTGAAAACATATGTGAAGCATCAAAGTTGGTCGTAGGACTGCCCAGTAAGTGAAACTGACTATTTTAACTGTCGTATATTACCTATAATGCTAACAATTTCAAAGTCTAATGAACAAAAAATCTAACCAAAAATAATTCATAGCACAGTCCCTGCTACGCCGTAGCCGCGTAGCATATTTATGCTACGCACATACTTAATTATTTTACGACAAATATTGCGGTATCCTTCTAATAGAATAACGTTGGAAGTACGAAGGCAGAAGTTATATTAATACCAACATGAATGTTCGCACATTGGCGGCATCAGAGATATACTCGTATATTTATATAAGATCATCTCATCAACCAGCTAAAAGTAATCGGATTGAGAACGTGTGTACAGTACGACACAACTTAGATGTAGCATCGGCAAAATTCGTAAAACCGATCACCATCCGAACTGAGTGCGCCTTCAAAATCACCAATATTTATTACTGCTTTAGTTGAAAATGATCTTTACGCAAACGCGTACTTATGAAGTCATATAACCAAATACATTCGTAAAATTGAAACGAATGAATGCAAATTATCAAATTAATGTTACATCTAAGTTGTGTCGTGCTGTACCC
This sequence comes from Agrochola lota, assembly GCA_947364205.1. Lineage (NCBI taxonomy): Eukaryota > Metazoa > Arthropoda > Insecta > Lepidoptera > Noctuidae > Agrochola > Agrochola lota. The sequence goes on along the minus strand of OX376235.1, from coordinate 6,894,986 downwards.
ATGTATTATTATGGAAAAAAAATACTATTTTACAGAAGGAGATAATCGTGGCTTTATACAGGATTGCAGATTTGAGTAAAATTGTGTTCTATTTTATTTTGCATCAAGTTTATTTGGAAAAGAACAGAAATTGTAAATATAAGTTGGTTATTATGAATGAATTAATAAATAAGACATACTGACGAAGAAGAATTATTCTAATATCATCAAATTACCATTCATACATACTTTTGTGGGGACTTGCTTAGCTATAAGATATTTATAAAACTTAGTTATTAATAGATAGTACATACTTATTTATGTTGCTAATCAGCAACGCTATTTTCTTGTTCTAGCAGGATTGCCCATCAATACACGGATATAAATCATTTGAAACCGTATTTTCACTTGACAAGCTTAATTAAGTAACTCGGATACACAGAGGATCTAATATCATTAACTTGAATCCTTACTGATTAAATAAATTCAGTTAAATTCTTACAGTTGAGTTCACTTCAATTAATTCAATTAGTGAGAGAAATTTAATTCAAGATCGTTGAGACTTTTTCATGTTAAAGATAAATTGGATTACCTATGGCAAATAACTTAGTACTAGAACGATAGTTAATTGACTCAGGCGTGACTTTGCGGAAATCCATTATAAAATGGAACCGTTTTTTTTATTAACCTAATAAAAATAAAACAATGTGGCTCACACTGCTCTCGACGCTTGACGTGGCAACCCGTCGTGTCCGGGTTCGCAACAAGTTAACCGTCATCCTGAGAATGCCTCGTTGAGAGATGAAACACGTGTCGATTTCTTACAGGGTTCTTTATAACTCCTTATGAACACTTTAGCGGTTACTAAACAAACGTTGTCTATTGTATTTTAGTACTAAAAAATTATTTGGTCTACACAAGACTAACAATTCAATCGTAATTGCCAAATAAATATTACTTATAGGTACTTATAGGTAGGTCGATAGTTACATAGTAGGTAGATAGGAAAGTTGATAATAATTTAATCACCTGATTCTTAAATAATTCCTTTTATGTTCCCACAGCTGCGACACAGGCCTCCTCTCTGTGAGAGGGAGTGGACCATACTCCACCACGCGAGCCCAATGCGGGTGGATAACACACGTTTTGAAATTTCATGCCGTTATCCCAATTTATTTGGGGTCGGCACCTGTGTTTATCTTCCATACTTCTCTGTTAGGCCAGGGCCATGACATAGGGCGGTGCGTCTTGCGGTGCGTCTTGCGGCGCGGGGTGGCGCTCGAATGTTCCCGCACCGCTCTACCCTCCGCAATTCGCACCGCGGCAACTCATGGCACGCTTTAAATAACTTAACATTTGTTCTCGCCGCGGTCGCAGACGCAAGACGCAAGTCACGTGAGCAGTGATGTCGTGGCCAAGGGGTTCGTTATCATCTCGATAGTCACCCCCTTTTGTAATAAAATTATTATCAATCTTGTAAATATCCATCATCGAATAAGCCCACCTACCTTATAAGCGATTTATTATAAATGGCATGACCACGATAACCCAGATATTCTGTAAACGTTTATAATAATTTTAAAAGCATCTATTTTAAATCGGGTCATGCATGGTAAAATAAATCCAAGCGGCTGCATTTTTCTAATAGGTTTACACATTGTCCATTCTCTCACGTGATGTTTAGCGGATGGTCAAGGATGGTGTATCCTTGCTTCAGAAATACCCTATTAACTCCAGACTTAAAAAGTGTCGTTTGTCCACCGCACCGTGAACGAGTCGTCAACGAGAACTAGATGACGACGCCAAAGTAGCGATAGTACATTTACTATGGCCTCGTAATATCGTTTAAACGAAATTGCTAAGCAAAATGACTACCAACTTAAATCGTCCGTATGTTCAACTTACAACTGTCATTATTTGACGGTATTGTGACCGAGCGGTGACAATTTTCTTTAAAAAAAAAATCCTGACTGTACTTAAGGAGGATGCACGGTTGATGTAAAATCACAGCATAAGACACCGCATGTCGTGCGACAGGTCATCCGATGATGGAAGAGGTTTCAGGGAATTAAATTGCAATATTCGATCCATCTTTATTGCTATCAATGTGTTCTACTCTGCCGTAAAGTGTCCATATTAAACCAATTAAAAACAATTGCTTCAGAAGACAATCAATTAAAGAGGGTGATGGAAAGTACGACCTAAATAAAATGCAACGCTGTATGTGAAACATTAAGTGGGGCTTGGATGTAGGCCAGACCATGGAGCTGTGAGAAAATAACAATTTTCTTTAATAGTGATGACTCTTTGTTTATTGTATTTTATATTATTGTCAATTGTGCCATTTTACTCTGGAACTAGCTGCGTCCCGTGGTTTCACCCATATAAGTCTCGATTCCGTGGTAATATCGGGATAAAAAGAATCCTATGTCCTAAACCAGGTCATGGTCTACCCATGTGCCACATTTCATCCAAATCCGTTCAGCCGTTTTAGCGTGAAAGCGTACCAAACAAACAAACTCACTTTCGCATTTATAATATTGGTTAGGATTATTATAGCTATAGGTTGTTTCTCGCGACTCTCTCTGCGAGGTTTTTATCATTATTGAATACCAGGACCAAGATGGAAAGTAACCCAAGTTCTTCTCCAGGTACATGTTTAAAATTTTACAACGATTGGTTCAGTGGTTTTTTTGGCGCGAAAAGATAACAAAGAGACAGACAGACAAAGCTACTGTCACAATCATAATATTAAGTATGAATTCATAGATATCGCATATTTTGCTGAGATGATAAAAATCAGCCAAAACTGCAGGTACAACTCTGCCCGACCCTTGGAGGAAACAAGGCGTGATGTTGTGGGTGATGTGATGAAAATCAATCATTTCAGATATTTTGTTTAAATTTGTTAGATCCCTTTCGCAATAAACGAATAACTATACAAACAATCGATAATCAATCATTGCAAATCTCCCCTTGAGTCCTGTCACTCAGACGAACCAACTTACAATTCAAAAACTTCAGAAGGGAAACTTTGTTAGAATAAGACTTTCTTGAGAAAAGCCTCTTGGGAATGTGAAGTACCTACTTGTCCCGAAAAATATAACCACCACTCGTATTTCTGCTATCATCATCGCCTAGCCCTTTCCCAACTATATTGGGGTCGGCTTCCAGTCTAACCAGATGCAGCTGAATACCAATATTTTACATAGAGTGACTGCCTATCTAAACACCACAATATAGTAACTGGGTAATACGATACCCCTTGGTAAGACTGGTTGCCAGACTTTAGGGCTTCTGACGACCTGTAACGACTGTCAAAGATCTACGAATGACAGCCGGGACCAACGGCTTAACGTGCTTTTCGAGACACGGAGGGGTCATAGTATGTAAAAATTGTCACCAATCCACGGATCAACCGGGGCAAGCGCAGCTTAAGCTGATTGACCCGTGCGGCTGTTATTACTAAGCCACAACCCTATTACTCGTATTCAGGCGTCAAGCATCTTAACCTTGTTAATTTAAAAAAACAATAACTGCCTGTATTGTGGCAACATTAACTTCAGCCTCTCTATTCTGTAATAACATCACCGTGACAACTTAGGTAAAGTGAGCTGTCTATGTGCCAATCCCTAAACCAGGTGGGGTGACAGTTGATTTCAAGCTCACATGCCCAAAGATTTCACTGTGTATTTTATACAAAAAAGACAGCAGGTTTGCTTACTAGCCAAGTTTTGACGTGTTACTTGCGGAGCGGAATAACCTATCTACATCTTTTTACATAAAACTAGCTACCGCGTGAACCCCAATTCATTATCTTAAATAAAAGAATCCTTAGTTACTCCTTATAACATCACCTATCGGCCAGTCAAAGTCTCGTCAAAATCAGTCCAGCCATTTCGGAGATTAGCCGGAACAGACAGACAATAATTTCAAAATTGTTTTTTTGTTTATAAGTGCCGAATATAGTTTCTTAAGCATTTAGTAAAAAGCTGTTATTTTGACATTACAAACAGACACTTCAATTTTATTTATTTGAATATGTTGCACCAGTGACCAGCCCTATTTTAGCAGAAATAGGGCTGGCTCAAGCATCATTGTTATGTTCCGTGTTGAAGGTATCTTGATGAAGAATTTCTCGGTAAAATTACAGGGACTTGAGACACTCCAACATAGTTGCAAAACTGGCTATACACCTGCAAACCCCTAGGTATTTCAGGTAACCGTTACAAAGTGCCATCAGATGCGCCGTCGATATAAATTAAACTCAAACATGAACTAGATTTCCATTTCACAAAACACATTATATCCTTGAAATACGTACGTGGCGACTGACGCCCAAGACCTTTATATATACATTATCTTATTTACTCTTGATTGAATAACAATCAACCTCATCAATATATTAACATAATGTATACTTAAACACGCTATTAATAACTGATTAAATTGTGGGTAGTTCAATGGCAAGTTCGTGACGTCACGCGGCTAGGTTAGGGTGATACTAAGTGACAAGTTGTTTACTAATCAATGGGATGGGATGTGCCTCCCACATGTTCTATTAAAATCACCATGAATAGCTTTATAGGTTGTGGGCGTTACACATACGTTTAGTTAATTTCGAGGGCACCTGTGATGGTAGTGGGCGAGTGAATGGCGAAATTAGACTGCTATTCTTGATTTTTGTTTCTTCTGAGGGTAAATTTTTAATTTTTGTCTATATGGAAACCCACTCTGTATTTTTCCGTGGGTCGATTGTGACATAAAATGCAAATATTACATTACGTCAACTAGTGTAGTAACCTACCTACCTATACTCCATTTGAAATAAGATTAGACATTTAACTAAACCTTTTTTACAGTCCGTTCAACCGATTTTGACTTCTATTGCGTTGGTGGCATGACAAATGGCAGCTGCAGTAAACAGTTGGTATTGTAAGCACTTTTTTACTTTTAATGCCATTTGAATTTGTTGAATGTCTAATCTTATTTCAAATGGAGTACAGTAAGTATAATTATGACACGACCTGGATCAATCGAAAATTTCTAAATATAAATTGTATCTTATTACAGCATAGGATTAATGAAAATCAAACGACGGACTAACATTTAAATAACGCCAACATTTTATACTTTCTATCTGCAAATTAATTCTTAAATGCTTCGCAATGAAGCGCTAAAAAACACTTAGGTAAATCAAAAACAAAAGCATTAAGATTACCTTCGTAATAATACGGCTGAGCCTAACTCGACAGTAGACGGAATTAGGGAGCTTCTTTTAAAGTATTCACAAAGTAAAATATTCGGCCATCTTGGGTCCGAAGCGTCCTAAACTAATTGGAGCGGTTGATATCTCTGCCGAAAATATATTTTGTGATTGAAATGTAAGTTACGCAGATAAAGTCTGGAGCTGAACGATATTTGTTTTGCATAGGCAAAAAACTAATTGTAATATATTGTTAACAAAAGTATTCCATGCTGTTTGTATTACCCAAGAACTCGGAAAAAAAGCTGTGGATGCAATAGAATATTTAATAGACCTTAGTCTTATTCCAAATGTTATTATCATGAGTCCAATTCCCGAGGTGCCTCATCATGCATATTATATTCCCAATGCTGGGACACAGGCCTCCTCAGTTCGAGAGGGAGTGGGCTGTAATCTACCACGCGGGCCCAGTGCGGGTTGGTAGATGTCACATATCTTCGAATTCTGGTTCTAAGACATGCCGGTTTCCTCACGACGTTTTCCTTTACCGTTTTGAGAGCAGTGGTGATGAAATTATTTACATAAAGTAGGCCAGGACTTAGACTTGTTAGTCGTAAGTCCTGGCCTCGGAACGGCCACTAGGTCCCTCATAATTTTTGTAAATAATTTTTTGGTAGTGATGTCTACAAATTTTTCCATTTTGACGGAAAGTTATAACTTGATGGTATAACTACCATCGCCCTCGTGACGACATCAAAATCCTACGTCCTATTTTAAAGAAGGATTATAAAGTACATCAGCAAATAAAATAATGACAGAGCAAAGAACGTAATCAGAGCCGAGGCCATCCATCACGTGGTTCTGAAAGACGTAATGTAATAAAACACACGTGTCAACCCGACAATTAAAAAAAAAATCTAATAAGGAACCACATTTTGCCACACGAATCGAATTCCCTTAAATGAGAAACCTAGGGATGAGACACGTGCAAAAAAATCTGAAAGAATCTGTACATGTGTCATCATCATGGCCAATCAAGGCCTCCCCCGAATGGAGGATGGGGAGGTTTGCCATAATCGCCACGCTTGGCAGGCGGGTTGGTGATCGCAGTATGGTGTTAAAATAAATAGAGAACACTGCTGCCCATTCTCTAGTAAGTCCCTTAGTCACCTTTTACGACACCCACGGGAAGAAATGGGGTGGTGCTATTCTTTACGTCCGGCACCACACGGCCCCTGTACATGTGTGTGTCATCTGATTAAGCCTTTACAACTTCTTTTTTGTAGAATAATCGTTTTATACCTTGGTGTAAACGCTGGGTCAGACTTCTAAACTACCGCTAACATAAATACCAAGTCAAATTAAAAAATATTATACATAGCTTTCGCCCACGTGGAGGTCGGAAGTTATCCCACGGGACTGCCGGGATAAAAAGTATCCTGTAAATTAATCTATATTATAAACTATCTGTGTGCCAAATTTAATCCAAATCTGTTCAGCCGTTTTTGCGTGATTGAGTAACAAACATCATACAAACTTTCACATTTATAATATTAGTAGGATTCTCAGCTTGGCAATCGTATTTTATTTTTATAAAACAACAAATAAATATTGCTGTCCATTCTCTTTTACGTTATTCTGAAATAATCCAGAATGTCACTCTCTAATTAGGAGAGACGGGGGTGGTACCTGGTGCCCAATCTTGCTTGAGACTCGTACCATCCAAAGCTTCAATACAAATATTGTCTGCTAAAATTACGGACTACACTCCTCAAAGTCTGTTTGAATCTGAAAAGCAAACGTAAGCAACTGAGCGTGAGGCTCACTGAAGTGGACGCCGCCTAATTTCGGACTTTCGGGCCAAAGTTACCAAAGGATGCCCACAAAATGTCAAATACCAAAAGGCTCTCTGGTTTAAGGAATGAAATGGATAATTTTCTACACATTATTGTAATCTAAAGCCAAATAATGAAGTTTTTTTTTTTTTTTTTAATTAAACGAAGTACCCTTTACAATGTAATTTAATGTAACTAAATTATTTATGATAAAAGTTAGCCAAAATGCTACTCTACTCCTACATACAAGAATAATAAGAAAAACAAATTAAGATTTGATTTTTCTAGCGAATTTTGCTACAAATAAATAATATAATTATACCTATCATCAAAAAAAACGACACGCCCATTATTATTCTTTAACTTGGATACTCCAACTAATTAGTATGGGCATAATTGCGGAAAATTACAGATGAAACAACATCTTTGTCGAGGGCAGAAATATTGTAATCACTGTATTTACGAAAATCTTCTGACGAGGATTCATTCCTCGTAAGAAGATTTTCGTAAATCGTGACATAGCTTATTAGTACCTATTGAATTTTTTCATACTAACACTTTCAGACCACAAAAATTTTATTTTTATACCTAATATTACATTTTAATAACATCTAAATTACATATAATAGTATTATGTCCCAACACTATTTTTATGCTAACATATTCATTGCAGACAATCGTCTTAGAAAATACCTACTCTGCTACACCGTAGCGCGTAGCCCGTAGCTACTGTCTACGGTCTACGGTCTTTGCTACGCCGAATAGGTACATTGTGTAGACGATCCTCATTTGTCATATAGATATTGCTGTCGGCCGGCGCCTTTAGAGATGATATCATTTCAACCCTAAATAACCCTCACAAAAGATCTTTTGTAATACACATAAAAGTACCAACTATGTTGGAACATTATGTGAAGTTTTGCGTATGAGTATGAATTGTTAAATTAAATCGTCGTTTTGTTTGGCAATGTGAAAGTGTTTTTTTATTTTTATGTTGCTTTATAAGTTGTATGTTTAAACGGTTTTTTTTTTTTTAACCCTACTCAAATCCCTGTTCTAACTTAATTAATCTGTTCCTAATATCTGATTGTATTCGTGTGTATTAACTTAAATAATATGATTTAATCGGTTATCTTTCCTGTGATCAAGTAAGCTTAATTATTATATAGCAAAAAAGACAGACACAGAAGTCGATGTTATATGATTGAAACAGTTAAATCGACGCATTTTATTTGTTCCTGGTACATTGAACTCGCCCGCATCGCGTTATGCGATTACTATCCGCAGTTTATCGGTCAACTGCGACGCATAAAATTAACACTGTTTTATTTAAAACCTCGACATTGCATGGTGCCAGCCAATAGGATGATGACATGAAAAATGTTTTTTGTCCGTCAGGGAGATTATTAAAAAATATTGGACACGTATTTTTTCTTTTTTTACGTAATCAAAAGATGACGGCAATACATTGAGGGAAAATGTGCAATGACGTCACGAGTATGTAGATTTTATACTTACTTGTGACGTAGCAACCCCTTCTCCCAAAATTTAATGCGTTTTATCTAAGTCGTTTTTTATTAATATGATAAAGCAAAAAATATGTGTCTAATATTTTTTTATTATCTGACTGACGGACTAAATAGAATTTCTTTTTTTTTACCTAGCCATCATGCCTATTCTGTAGGGAACTGACAAAAGATAAATTAAACTTTGTTATTTTACTGGATAAAAATATTACGGTAGGAGACAGAACTAGAACTGTCAAATTAGTTGTCGTGTTGATATAACAAGTCATTAACTGCCTAGGCTTGTCCTAACTATGTTGGGGTCGGCTTCCTGTCTAACCGGATGCGGGTGAAGATGATGTAAAGAAATAAAGAATAAGGTTTATTTTGATACTGAACGCGAAACACTAAATACAAATAAAAAAGTGAAAATAATGTTTTAACAACAATAGTGTGTGTCAGGGCGGCGTCAAAAAGGTCAATTTCAGAACCAGACAGATGCTGTCTGACACTGGTTTGCTAATGAACCTTTATACATGTAACAAATAAATAACCTTTAAAAACTGTTGCATTGTTTCAAATAGCACATGATGAAAAAAGGCAGTTGACGCCTAATTTTCAACTTAGTAAAAGCCCCTTCACAACACTTGACACTTCGAACACACTGACCAACAAGTATTCTCTTCAAACTACCACTCAAATATTAACAAACACATTAGCAAATTGGAAAGCTCAGTTTGATAGTTTGCTTGTTATAGAACACCCACATAACAATACATTATATGGACTTTAGGCTCACACGCCATCTCGGAGCGATTGATTAATCTCAAGAGCGTGATATTGCTTTGAGTAAATCTTGAGGTTCTAGTTGATAGCAATTATAACATGAGCATGCAATTGCCATTGTAATTTAAGAGGCTGTGAGCCTGGAGATCGATCATACATGTCCCGATTCAAGTACAGACTCCAGCAACAAATGCTGATACTTGCGGATACTTTATAACACTTATGAACCAAAAAATTTACCTTTTTGACACAATTAAAATAACTATCTTTATTGCATTTTTATACTTATTAATTACATTTTTTAATATTTTTATAAATTACATAAAAACGACATCAGGAACAAAGTCCAAGCTGCCGGAGGTCACGGCTCTAGAAAGAGGAACCTCCTCACGATGCGTGCCGTGACTTGAAGTACTGCTTTCTGAATCAAGCCCTTGACCCAGCCGCGCAATAAGAGCCTCCTGAGGTGTTGGTCGAGGCACTCTGCAATAAGGCATTAACCGTTACGATTATCGGTACAATGATTGCAGAGTCCACGTCCCACATGACGACAACCTCGTGTGCTCAGTCAAGATACTTGATTTTTTAAATAACTGCTATTACTATGAATCCGCAAATAAGCTTCAAGTCATTCCTTTCTATTTTACGTAGTGAACGTCCTCAGAGAAATTCCCCTAACCACCATGCTCCGCTAGGATAATAGATTAAGATGTTAGAAGGTAATGAATCCGCTCTTGTTTGTACAGATGTTTTTTTATTAGTCACATTAAACGACGCCCACGATCCGTCAATGTCTTTGAACTGTCGGTAAAGAAATCGAACAGAATTCACTTACTGACAACTGAAGGCATACCTTATTTAAAAATGTTCAAAATCAAGTCGCTGTCTCATCTCATAGTCAATTACTGTCAAAAAATCGTTGAAATTATAGGGAAATTGCCCTTCTCATTTCTGAAATCGTGATCAAGCCTGTGATCAGAACATCTGCTGTCAGATCACATGTCACTTTGCACAAATAACAGTATTAAAAAAATCATCCGCCGGTTTCTTGTCACAGCCGGGGTGCCACCTGTTTGGGTTCTACCCAAAGATTTCAATCGTAGATTTGCCCTGCCGCGTCAAAAGATGGTGCGTTTCTGTTTCGTTTTGACACCTCGGAGACAGACAGTGTTGCATAGACTTGGCTTAGTTGTCATGGAAACGCCATTGTTAATGTGTGAGCTCGCTCCTCTCATTATGGACGATTTTTCGTCCGACTTAGTACAGTGAGGGCAAATCTATGATTTAAATCTTTGATTCTACCCAATATTACCTGTGTTGACACCCTCGCACCATCGCATCTAACTAGCACGGCGGGCTGTGCTCGGGTGGCTGCTGCAAGTGCAGAAAACCTCAAACGGCGCAAATATAACAACCTTTTTGGGTGCTAAATGTTTGAGCCGTTTGGGGTTGAAACAGGGCCATGGTTGTCTATGAGGTTCGAGTGCTCAGGTTCGAGTATTTCGAGACATTTTTCGAGTAACTTTTGGGAACTTTTCCCACTGCCAGCGACCGGGACGAATTTATTTATGCCCAATGACCTTTTCCCTTTTTGCTTCCTTTATATACTTGCATATAATATATATATTTTACTAGATTGTATACCTATTATATTTAAGAATTATCAAGTATAAATAAAATAATAATAATAATACCAGCCTATTATTGTCCCACTGCAGGGCAAACGCCTCTTCTCATACAGAGAAGGCACGAGCATTGATCACCACGCTTGCTCAAGACGTGTTGGTGATCACCAAGTATAAATACATAATTTAAAAAATAAAAGAACCAGTTTACACCTAATCGCATCACTCGCCAACGACGGATTAAATGGACGGGCAGACAGTTTTCCAGTAACTGAGGGTCATTCAAATATAATGTATGTAAGCTGCTGTCTGAAAACCTACAAGCGTACTTGGAATACCAAGTTCAAGGCCAAGCGAAGCGTGCAACGCCACGAGACAAACTTTTTAAAAACGCGTTGGACTAATGATGTCTCTAAATAGACTAAAACTCTTTCCGAATACATCGCTTTTTATTTTACTTTTTATATCTGGAGTGCTTCAGTGCTTCAGCAGTTTTATTCATTCAATATTTAGTGCTCGACGCGCAGATGGTTTTAATTTTAAATGTTGGTCTTAATTCGCGTTTTTCTGTGGTATTTCGATAGCTGCGCTTGTCAGTGATTTCGACCCATTTTCGAAAAGAATGAATGAATATTTTATTTATGCAATGCAAACCTTTTGAATAGATTTTAAAATAGTAAGTATTATGTGTGTATTTAGTTGTCAAGCTATAGGTTTACTAGCGCCCGCCTCTGCTTCGCTCCCCGTTTTTTTCTTAAAAAAATTAAAATTAAAAGTGTTTATTTCAATTTCAAAGGGCATTACGATACATTATTATTGGAGATCACCTTTTAAGCAAGGAATTGCCTGTGTTAGGAGACTCCACGCTTCCACTTATCATTATCTTATGCAATTGAAGCGTAGACAATGGGTAACTTAAAGTTATGTATTTAATTAAAAGGGCCAGATCGCACGTGTAATTGTGGTATGTGTAAATATGGATCTCACACCCTCGTGAAGAGTGAGGGTGTGTAGTGTGTGTGTTATAATGAGCATATTTAGTTCTCCTATCCTAATTAATATCCTGTACAATATTATATGTAAATACGAAAGTGTCTTTGCTTGATTGTTACGCTTTCACGCAAAAATGGCAGAACAAAATCTGGATGAGATTTGGCACCTCGATAGACCATGTTTGATAGACGTGTTTTCTGTATTAATATAATATATTTTAATTTAATATTAATTAATTATAGACAGTAACCTTCCGAAATAAATTCTCTATTTTAAATGATGGTGAAAACTCTTTCCAAATCTGTTGCGTAGTTTAGAAGAACAACGTGGACTTAAATTTGTTATTTAATTTATTACTTATATTTTTTTCTTTTCGGATGGATTACAGCACCATTTTTGCGGTTTTAATACTACTCGTGCGAATATTACTTGCTATTTACTAGACTAGCAAGATATAAAAAGGCTTCACATAATTACTTCTACGACGGTCTTATACCCAATTAAATCCTTATAAAAGTGAATCCAGTTTCCTAGGCTTTAGGTATCTAAATCACGATTACACAGGTTAACTTGACTGCCCCAAAGAATAAAGATTTCAGTATCATGTAAAGCTTCTTTGTTACGCAGGCTTTAAACGCGTGATAAAACCCTTGGTTTATAACAAAAACAGACTCCAGTAAAAGGGAAATAACATATGGTAGGACCATAACGGTCGGACTATTCCATGTTTGTGCCACAATAATTCGGCGCTGCGGTACGAGTAATATTAGCAGAATATCATATTAAAGTATATTTGGTCACTGTTCTAACCTAACCTAAATGGTTCACCAACAATAGAGGGGATCTGGCGCTCGGCGGCCCCTGCCGCCTTAGCCTTCTAACCTAACCTATCCGAGTCGGATTGCTGTGAATCGGGGTGTTACCCATAACGATGGTATCAATATATATTTTGAATGAAAGGCCTAATGATTTTTGATTAAATAAACGTTATATCCAATAGCGTTATACTTACGAAATAAGTTTTAGAGCATATAAATGTTATATTTAAAGAAATTATATCAACAGTTGGTATATCTTACGTTTATTACATCTTGTGAACGTTATTGAAATGAAAATATACCAAATAACTTTATGATATGAACGCACCCGTTCTTGACAGCTGCCAGTTTCAAATATGTGATATGCGAATTTGATCCTTATTACTACTAGAAAATGTTTAACTGACAGGTGTCAGGAACGAATTCCCTCGACGGCCAGACTGTAATTGAAAGAATGCCAGAGGATGGTGGACCGCTACGACAGAAAAACAATACAAACGGTGTGTTTAACTTGGGTATTATCTACATAAGTCTAAATACTTGTGCCAATACTACGATTCATTGATTGAAACTGATGACCCTTGTATCATTACATACTTTAATTTAAATTTAAAGCAAAAAAGTAGGACATAACATTGCATAAATAATAAATTATTTCACAAATCCCCCTAAGCACCAAAATGCAACGTCACTGTCCCAAGTAGCGACGGTGGCGCCACCATTCCTCCCATAACAATACAACAACGTCGTACAACTCTGTTACTAGGCAATTTCAACTGAATGCTTAATGTGGAGCCGGAAAATGACCTCGTTTATCTAAGATACGCTGTGCTAAGAATAGTGACAAAACTGGCGTGACATGGCTGGCCTTACATGGATTATAGTGGCTGGTTATGTAGGCCAGTGTGAAAACTATGGGTGGTTGTGTATAAATTGTTTTTATGGGCTTTTTTCTAGCCTGTAAAAGCCTAACGCTGGGCAATGGCTTTAGCCGTCGTTTCTCTATTTACTATACCTACTGTTAAAATATTTTTATCTGCATGTTTGCACAAGTAGGTACCTACTCCTGTAGCAAGCAGGGTCTTTTAAAAGCCACCCATACGAACATAGATTCAGATACAGATCTTGAATATCCCTGATCCAGAACAGCTTTTTCAGTAAATTAGACAATTTTCAGCATGTGTAAGATAGAAGTTGTGTTTCTTTCACCTTTTTTTTTTTTTTTTTTTTGGATGGGAAATCATCAAATGACTTCTCCCGCTCTGGGCAGAGCGAGAGGGTGTGTCAGACTTTTACTGACTAAAACCCACCCGTGTTCCTTCCGTTGCCTGTGTGCCGGGGCCGCGATATCCTCAGACAAACCCGCAACCCCAGCAGGGTGTTTCTTTCCCCTGAAATTATAATTATGTGTTTGTCAAATAATGATTTTAATGTCATTTGATGGCAACCCAATAACTTTGTCTGTTTTCATTTAGCCACTTTCATTTCTTTTACATGGGCTCTTTTAATGGCAATCTTTTTACGGTGTTTCGGCTTTTCTCTATACCTACTAAAAATAACATTTGAGACTTGAGAACCCCCTCCCTTTTTTCGTCGGTAAATAATTTACAGTTTTGCAAAAAATGCATTTCTACAAAGAAAAGCAAGGTGACTGACGTTAGGTTTAGAATAAATTCAGACCTTGCACATGGTACAGATTATACCTAACCGATAATAGAACATTATTGAACTGTTAAACTGAGTTCAATTGTCTATTAACCAGAGACTCCTCGTTACAAAGCGGCGGTAACAATGTTTACATTCAGTGGTTCCGAGCGATTGGCGCGCGCCGCCGGCACTAACAAACATAGTTATAATAGAGTTAGTGCCAACAACTAGTTGTTCAACCAACGACCATAACAACTAGGTATACGTCTACGTATCGATATAACTTCTACACTTCGAAGATAACGCGCGAATCTATTAGGTCCATGCTCCTTTCCTGAAAAAGCACTTTCTTTTTCCAAAACGACAATCAAAAGTAACGACAGGACACAAATAAATGTTCTAACTTCTCCAATTAACCACCCAACGATGTCCGAAGCCGTCAACATCTATAACAACCTCATCACAGTTATGAAACATCATCAATTTACGAAGGACCTCGCCGCAATAAAACTCCAGCGATTTGGGAGGCTTAGGGATATTCCGGAGACATAAATCAAGTTATACTGACGCAAATATGAATGCCTATGGCTATGTTTACGTATAATCACGTGGTCACCACTCACCGGTCCGAGGCTGTCGAAGCCGTGGCGCAGAGCTAGCTGATGAGCCTCGTCGTGCTGTACCGAGCGCTTGAAGCGCACCAGGAAAGTGTTGGTGAAGACCTCTCGGGACGCGGCAGCAGCGATGAGCAACGTAGCAGCCAAGCATTGCAACCACATGTTCGCGCTGTGGCCGACGGCGGCTGACTGTGGCCCCTACCGTCACTGACGTCACCACATATCGACCTGAGCCCCGCGCATGCGCCAACCCGACCATTCACGCTCCCCTCGCCGACGTCCAGCCTTATCACAGATTATGAAAGGATGGCTCGCGCCGCCACTACCATTGTTTTGGATGAAACAACCTAGATTCGTGCTGTTCCGTTGAGCGCGACCCCATCTTGAAGGCGACCTTGTACACGATAATAAGGCTTCGAACTATAATTTACATTAGGGGCCGTCTAGTGCGGTAAGTGTCCTGAAAGCTTTGCGTTGAAATCGCTTGCAGAGAAAAGAGGTTGAGATGTGATGTTGAGTACTACAACCTACCTACTTGACATTATTTTGATATCGACATTTCGAGATAAAAATGATAGATACTTCATTTTAACTGTATACTCGTGGGGAGCCTCGACCTTGCAAAGTTGAATTGAACTTTTCTAATCTCGGCTGAAGGGTCGCCCGTTAATTACGTTGATGGACAGACAATTATGAGATCGTGTCTCGTGAGGCTGCGGTTAACGCTTCAAGACTTGTTCACTGATAAACTTTTAGGAAATTACTTTTATAAGTACTAACAAGGTAAGTTTTGGAACCAGAAACCTCAGCCTTTGTGGATTTGTACCTTTGTTCTTATCGCTTCGCAAAAAATGTTTAGAACACGTCCATATACACCGTGACATTTTAGTTGCCTAAAAGCACCCCACTTCAATCCAATGACTGAATCTCTTTTTTTTTTTTCTTTTTTCCGAAATTAAATTTATTTTGAAGATTAATATAATATACATCTAACACTTAAATATATAAAAATAAATTTATTTATTTAAAAATTTAATTTAGTTTTTATTTAAAAATAAATTTATTTATTTTTATTAATACATTTAGAAAAAAAAAAAATTACACCGTGACATTTACCCGATAAACCCGACATAAACTACCTCTAGGAGCAAAAAAATCTTATGAATGTTTAGTAGTCATTGGATACATGAACCGGGCTGCTTTTGTAAGACGACTTTGTCACCGTGTTTAACTGACTATCGTATTGTTCCCGAGACATTCTACTTTTTAACTCGTGGTCATACATGTCCACACCTGTGAATGATCTACGTGGTTAGTGACTAACCTGATGTCAGAGTTTTAAAGCCGCCCATGGGCCTCTGACTTGGCTTCACATGCCGTCGAGAAATATCTCTTAGGCACTCTCGTTTACTCACGATATTTTCCTTCACCGTTTAAGAAGCAACTGATAATTATATAATACACACATGACTCCGAAAAGTCAGAGGTGCGTGCCTTGGGTTCGAACTCGAGACCTATGACTTGGCAGTCCAACGGTCACTCCACTGACTATTACTGCTCAGATCCGGATCAAGATCTACTGTTAGATATTAATTATAATAAATATATTTATCTACTTATATAAGGTCCCCACCTATGAAATCAGCGTTTTGTATGGAGAATTTTAAAGAAGTTGCATTTTTCATACTAACATTTTCTTAATTTATATAACAACCATAAACACGAATGCTTTAAAACATGTATGCACTAATGTTTAAAAACTAAGTTAACGAATATGCCACTTAGATTAGGCGACAAAAATAAGTTTTGGCTTTTGAAAAATGTTGATGCACACACAGAGATTATTTTTTATTTATCTATTTACTATTATCACTTACATTTATTTTTACTGGTTCCAATATAACAATAGCATAATTAGCCTATAATCTTCCCACTCCTGGGACGCAGGCCTCCTCTCGGTGAGAGGAAGTGGGCCGTAATCCACCACGCGGGCACAGTGCGGGTTGGTAGATGTCACATGTCTTCGAAATTTTGGTTCTAGGATATGCCGGTTTCCTCACGAAATTTTCCTTCACCGTTTTGAGAGCAGTGGTGATGAAATAATTTACATAAAGTAAAGCGCCTGTCTGGGTTCGAACCTACGCCCTACAGCTCGTAAGGCGCGGCCGTTACCACAGGCCCACCACTGCTCTCAATCAATATAACAATGTAGTTCCAAATTTATACACTCAAAGAAGTCACTCAAAAACCAATTAAACACCACCAACAATTACAAAAAAATGTTATAATCTATCATATTAGGTAACCGCGCAGAATAAAAATACTTGTAGGATACCAGGATACCAAACCACACCCGCTTCAGGACAGAATTTAGAAAAATTCTCATCGGAAATCGTTTGCCTATACTCCATTTGAAATAAGATAAGACTTTTTTTACCTACCTACTTTTTTTTTTGACTTCCATACCGTAGGTATAAAGATGGCATTAAAAGCAAAAAAAAAATTACAATACCAACTGTTTACTGCAGCTGCTATTTGTCATCCCACCAACGCAATAGAAGTCAAAATTGAACGGACTGTAAGGGTTTATTTAATACGTTCAGTGCCGGGAGCCCTTCTGGTGGGTTCAGTCAAGTCGCATATGAGATGCCGGGAGCCCTCGCGGAGGGCTCATTTTAAATGTAGGTTTTTCTTAGCGAGTTCGTTATTATAAACTGTGAAAATAAAATCAGTTGTATATTTTAACAATATTTCAAACCGAATACCGGTGACACTCCTCGAGGGTTAACTTTAACGCAAACGTAATGCCGGTGGCTCTCTTGGATTCAACTTGGAATATGTATGGCGGCATGGCGTAAGAGCTCTATGAAAAATGGTTGGAGTCGAAAGTGTATGTCTGATCTTATATCAAATGGAGTGTAGCTACTTACTGCCTCTACAAGAGTTAATAATCCTCCGAGTCATGAAACGTGTTTACCGCGCATTCAAGCCTTGAAAAACTACTAGCAATAAAAATCCAATCCAATCGCGCAATTTCAATATACCACTAACAAGGAGACGTCAGCATGTAATGATCGTAAATATTAATTAAAAACGATAAAGTTTAATAACCTAGCCTACATTAAGTTATAGCGATCATAATGTTTTTTTTACCCAAGTTTCATTTCTTATTTTCAATTGTGGTTATGTGTTGTGACTCCAAAATGGAGCCTTTTGTTGTAGGTGGTGTATATACTACTATAGAGGACTATCCACACTGTATCTACTTGGCTATAGATTGCTCTAGGCCTTGGATCTGCGGTGCTTCAGTCCTGAACCAGAACATTCTCATCACGGCGGCACATTGTGTGAACGTCTGTGACACGACGAACCCTGATCACTTGATAGAGGCTTTTGCGGGGCATGAAAACTTAAAAAAGGTAGAGGGTTTTGCTATACAAGTGGTAAAAACTAACTTGAAATAACTGAAAAGCTGAACAGGGGTTATACATGTCATTATTAACCTCTTTTACTATAGCACCAATCCTGAAATCGTGAAAAAATCTGCTGTTCCCTAAATATAGTTTTATTAGTAAATATACTCGAGAGTATTACTGTGCGTTTGCACTGGCGAAACATTCACAACAAAACATGTTGAAATCCTGTCCAATCCTGTCCTGTTCCTGTCAAATATTATATGGAAAATTAACAGAACATAAATGTATGGAGCAGCTTTATTTAAGTAGGTAGGTATGAGACGTAAATAAAAACCCTACTGAAACAGGTGAAATGCTGCATCCATTTTAATCAACCTTATAATACGTTATGAGTCCCTTCCTAATCTTCATCTACCGAGCGTTGCGTGTTGTGACAATATCTTTAATTTAATTTAATTAAATTTAAGAGGCCGGGAAAACTCCATCAATTGAAAATCATTCGAATTCTCTTTTCTTCAGGTTAAATCTAAAAGAGAAGCTGGAGTAATAAAAGTCCATGAAGAATATGAAGAACACACAGCTGCTAACGACATAGCGCTGGTCGGCCTCAAAAGAAGTTTGTATTTAGGACACAACATCAAGAGGATTTCCATCAGTCCAACGTTTCCGAACGTGCAGAGAGGTGCAGTGGCTGGTTGGGGAATTGTAGATGTGAGTTCACACCTCCCTAAATAGTAGTTGCCGCTGCACATCAAGTTTTAGAAAATGTTCGGTTTAGCAGAGCCTCCGTCTCTATCACTCATTACAGCACTACAACCACACAATAGGCGAAATAACGCCACGGAAACGACTAAGTTATTAGATTTTGAGACTTCAGCTGCTCTATTTACTACTGCACATCATTAGGGTGCTTCTCAACCAACACGATCGCTTCTATTAGCTTGGCCGGAATCGGCTGTAGAACCTGCGAGATTCGGAACGTTATCAGCATTTTATTTTAACGATCGGGCATCGATCTCAGCCGATCGAGTTGGTGGAAAAGCTCCTTTACGGTATTTTTTTAATAGGTTATGGACCTGTATGTAATGGTTAATAAGCTTTTCCCTTTAACTGTTAACTGTTTTATGTTATAGAAAATTTGGTAAATTTGGTTTACTAAAATATTAGGTACCCCATGGAATGGCAATAAAAGTTATTCAATTTGAGAGTTTAGAGAAAAGTGATATTTAGAGACGTTCTGAAATAGAGTTTTATGTTTCATCATAAAAAAACTCGACTAGGCTTTATCCCTATTTAATTGTTGCAAATGGGTCACACTATCACGTCCTGGAAGGAATACTTATGTAACTACGGAGACATTATAAAAACATGATGATCATGGAGCTGCTGGCATGAGCTCGCTCTTGCATCCTACATTTACTAACTTTTCTGTATAAGTTGACAAAGTAATTATTATTTCTGTATAAATGTTCAAAAGCTAGCTTCTCTCGCTCTACCACCCTCTATTCGTCTAATGCTCTAGCTTTAATGTTGTCGGCAAATTATCATCTCCTATTTCTGTATCAATAGCCAAAACAAAACCTTACCATAAATGCTTCGACGTTTATTTCTGGGCGTGGGGGCCCTATTTAGTTTTTCCGCCCCGAGCGGACAGGCTTACGGATATGGAGCCGTTTTTTTTTTTAAGGGTGGCAAATTATCATAAGTTCTCCCGCTCTGACCGGAGCGGGAGGGCGTGTCAGACTGTTACTGACTAAAACCCATCCGTCCTTCAGTTGCCTGTACATTGCCAGGGGTCACGGTATCCCTTTCAGACTTTCCCGCGACCCCGGCAGGCATCGGTCCTAGCAAACCCCCTCCGTTGTGCTGACTTCTCTTTGAGGCGCGCGTGGAACATAACGCGCCGTCGACCCGGGCCTGGTCCTTATCGGACAGTGGGCTATCCATTGCTCACCGTCCGCAAGCCCGCGCCTACGGTGGCCGGGAATCGGCCTGTGATTTCCGACGCCCAGGGCGTCTCCTGCGGCGAGTAGGGGCGTGAGGGCGCGAAATTTGCCTCTCCCTCACGCGCTCCGTCTCCTCCTTCGCGAGCATTACTGTTTCGACTTCTGTGACTGTGACTGTGACGGCTTCCCACGCCCTCTCGCTCCGTACCATAGCCTGGACCAGGGCCGGATGGAGATCACTGCCGCCGATCGCCTCCACAAGGACACGGCGGTGTTCCGCCCAAGCCGGGCCGACCTCCACCGTATGCTCCACCGTGTCCTCCGGGCAATCCACACAGTGGTGACACCCGGGCGTTTCCTCCCGCCTTATGCGGAACAGGAACCTCCCGAAACAACCGTGTCCGGTGAGGACCTGCGTCAGGCGGAAGGTGAGGACGCCGTGGCGCCTCTCTAGCCACGAATATGGACCCCTAAGATGGCCATACAAATTCTTAACTAAATAAGATAGCGTCGTTGAGCTTGAACTCATTGGTTTTGTCTAGATAAGAACTAGCCCAAGATGGTGTTCAGGGTCTGATAATAGAGCCAGAAGGTGGCCACAATAACTCCTCAACTAAACTTGATAGCCCTGATGTGTTTGGGCCCGTTAATTTTTGTCGTGACAAAAACTAGGTAGGTATAGCCTATGGTGTAATCAAGAGTCTGATTATAGAAGCGGTAGCTGCCCACAGGAACTCCTCGACCTTACAAGATGCCTTGTAGTGTTGGGCTCGTTGGATTTATGAAGGTTATAGACAGATATTTAAACAAATTTGAATGCTCAAAAGTACAAAATATAATATTAAACAAGCTTTTCATGACCTAAAAAGTTCTAAATAAAACTGACGTAAATATAGAACTTTATTATTTTCTTAAAAGCTTGAGGCTATTTGGTACTATTTAGTTCATTAATAGCTTATTTTTATTAATTATATTTTATTTTAGGAAGAAAGAGCAAGTAAAGTGACAATCCTGAAGGCCGTGCCACAAAAAATAAGGTCAGCACGAGTGTGCTCACTGGTCGGCAAATTAGAGGCTGGCATGTTTTGCGCCGGAAGCACGAAGGATGAAGGACACCATCCAGCAGAGTGAGCTTTAATATGAATAAGCATTTATTTTTTTTCACTTAGTCAATACGTCGCGATTCTGTAATATAACTGCTGGACTACCGCAAGGGTCGGTACTGGGACCCATGTTGTACACAGTATACACTGCAGATCTCCCGCAGGCTGATGAGGTTACTACAGCAACATTTGCTGGTGACACCGCAATACTGGCAAGCCACACAGATCCTGCTATAGCCTCACACATGCTGCAAGGGGGTCTCGACGAAATAACCACATGGCTACAAAGGTGGCGGATAAAGACAAGCGCAAGCAAATCGGTCCACGTCACATTCACGCTGCGAAAAGGTGACTGTACACCTGTACACCTCGAGAATGTCACACTATCTCACCACAACAGCGTAAGATACCTAGGTTTACATCTCGACCGACGTCTAACGTGGAAGAAACATCTTAAGACACACACACACGAACACAACACACTTAACACACACACGGACATGAACTTAATATCCGTTACAAAAACTTACACTGGATCATGGGACGAAACAGTAAACTGAGTACCGACAACAAACTTTTAATATATAAAGTAATCTTGAAGCCAGTGTGGCTTTATGGAATTCAACTCTGGGGCAGCGCCTGTAACTCAAGCATTAGTATCACACAGAGAATGCAGAATGCTATTTTGAGGTCAATTAGTGGCGTTCCTTGGCTTGTCACGAACACTGAAATACACAAGGAGTTATCAGTGAATACCGTCATGGACGAGATCAAAAACATCATAAAAAGATACCACGAAAGACTGGAAAGGCACCCAAACAATCAGGCTGCCGCACTGAAAACAAGAAGTTACAGGAAAAGACTTAAAAGGAAAGACATTGTGTAGTCCACCCACACCTGTGTGGACCTAAGCACGAATACGGAGTAGATGGTTCGCTGGAGTCACGCTCTTCCCGCCAATATTTACATCCAACTCATCCGCTGAAAGTAATAACTGATCGGATTGCCACCGAAGAAAAAAAAGAAACTTTGACTAAGTTTATTTATTGTCATGTGTCGTGATGGCCGAGTGGTTAAGGCCTCGCCTCTCATGTACGAGGTTGTGGGTTCAAATTCGGGCAAGTACCAATGTGACTTTTTCAATTCATATGTACTTTCTGAGTTTATCTTGGACATTACTGACATCGGTGAAGGAAAAACATCGTGAGGAAACCTGGACTTATAGTTAATATAAGTCTGAAATCACCAACCCGTCTTGAGCAAGCGTGGTGATCAATGCTCGTGCCTTCTCTATATGAGAAGAGGCCTTTGCCCTGCAGTGCGTCAGTAATAGGCTGGTATTATTATAATATTTATTGACAGTAATAAACCCAAGAAACGTATTTTCAAAAGTTAAATTCAACGATTTCCTACTACAGTTCAAACGTCCGTTTCTGTCGCGGTCATGATGTGGCGTCATTTACCACGTTACTGCTTTATTTACATCTGTTTTTTAGCCCCAAAACATATAAATGAAATTATTTTTTGTGCTTTATTCAAGCAGAAATCGAACTTAGTTATTTAACCTAGTCAGACTCAAGCACATTGCAAAGAATAGATTTTAATTCACGTAGTAGATATTTGACGTCACTTCCAAAATACACACAAACTTTCACCAAAAAAAAAAAAACTAAATGCTGAATAGTTTTACGAATGTAAATAAAAATGAAAAATATCGATCAATACTACTACTATCACTATCGAATAAATATACTTCTGTTGTGATTTTTCCACTTATCCAAAACCAACCATTTATTTATTCATTTTAGCTGGCGGGGGGAGGGGGACGCTTGACTAACAAAAATTTGCACTTTAAAGCTTAATATTTCGCAAACGGATCCCTGAATTTAAAAATGGTTGTCACATACCCACAATATTTTTGATCGACCTTTCCAACGACACCCACATAGACAAAAAAAAACCCACTTTACGTGTAGGGGAGGTACCCTAAAACACTTTGTCGGCGCGATTAATATGTATAGGTTCCCATGCCAAATTACACCTTTATAGTAGAACTAGATACTCGTATATTTTGTGTATCGAAGCAACTATTTTAAGAAAATGGCTCTGGACATTTTGTTTAGCGAGTAATTTAAATTAAGCTAAGTAACACAGCAATATTGTGGCAGCGACTATTGTTTTATTTTTCCCTTTTTTTAAACTTGTATTCAGCACTTCTTTTAACCTTTAGTTAAAACGTGGACAATGGTGTGGGTTACATGTTTGTTAAATTTTAGTTTTATTATTTCTCTGTTTTTTGTAGCATGTAATTGTTTTTCGTCCCTAATAAATAAATAAATAAATAGTACTAAGAGTCTCTGAGCTAAACCACGGACAGACAGACAGACGGACATGGCGAAACTATAAGGGTTCATTGTTAACTATGGCACCCGAAAAATAGCTATTTTTTTCTTGACTCATAAACAATGTATATTTAAATAATTAATAAGTTTTGAATTACGTGCATATTACCTATTAAGTATGGTAGAATATAACAGCACGCATAACATTTCGACAATTTTGTTTTGATCACAATAACATAACATCACGCCTTGTTTCGACGCTAGGTTGGGCAGAGGTGTACCTAGTAGTTGTAGTTTTAATTTTAATCCTATGACGTAATATGGGGCTAGCCTAATGATGTGATGGTCCATCTTGGATCATTACTTTTAAACGGGCACCTAGGCACCTGTATTCTAGATTAGTCTTAAAATGAACATGGACAAGATCAAGTCAAATGCCCATGTACTTCTCATCTTGAAGATCGGAGAAGATACACTCGAAGTTGTGGACGAGTATGTTTATCAAACAAACAAACAAACTGTCCAGTTAGGTAGGTCCAACTTCGAGAAAGAGGTCAATCGTCGAATATATCCAACTCGGTTGGGCAGCGTTCGGGAAGCGACGCCATATCTTCTCGTCCCACATACCGCAGTGTCTCAAGACGAAAGTCTTTGACCAGTACGTGTTGCCAGTGACGACTTGTGGCACTGAAACGTGGTCGCTCACAATGAGCCTTATTAGAAGCCTCAAAGTCACCCAAAGGGCAATGGAGAGGGCTATGCTTGGAGTTTCCATACGTGATCTGGATCTCGTGGATCTGGTGTCTGTAAGTAAGACGGAGAATGAAGCGCCCGTAACGACGGGCGAAAGTACGGATTTCGGTTAGGAAGCAGGCCCCAAGTTTTGCTACCGAGCGCGACAGCGCTATCGTTAATCTAAATAAGCCTAAATAAATTGTATGTTTATCATAATCTTAAATCATTATTCACAATGACATGTCTGTTCTTCTTTTTACAGTGGTGATTCTGGAAGTGCTCTCATCACTAAAGACTACACAGAACTAGGACTGGTTTCCTTCAGATCCAGAAGATTGCCAGCACTGATGGTGTACACCAATGTTACCTACTATTACAAATGGATCAAATATAATGCAAGAAGGCTCTATTGCCAGATATTTGAAAGATACCTTCCTAAACCAGACATTGGTTACAATAAAGTAGTTAGGTAGTAAAATATTGTGTCTTTGTATTTCCAATAAAGTATAGAAAACTTGATAACTTAACAGAACCATGTTATCTATGATCTACCTGAATAATATCTGATGACAGATTATATTGATGGATTTGGGGAATGAGATGTCTATTTTTCAGACCAGTCCCAAGATTCAGAATTGTACCATAACTAATTCTTTTTCTACAAAATCATTGGCTTATTATCCGTACAACTACCTATGCATCCAGAATTCTGGATTAATCTTCACATCGTATAAAATGAAGGCGCTTCCGCTGTCTGTTCGCTTAGATCTTTTAAACTACTCAACGGATTTTAAAGCAGTTTTCAGCAATAGATAGATTGATTCAAGAGGAAGGTTTATTTGTATAATATATACCCGTGCGAAGCCAGGGCGGGTCGCTAGTTAAATATAAATTATAAATTGAGAACATAGAATCAGGGACTGATACCGGTATGATCAATACAGGTATTTTTTTGCTAGGTGCAACATTTTTACCAGTATTTTTAAAGATTACCTTAATTCTAAAATTGAATACAGCCAGTACTAATACCGGTTACCGAAATCAAAATTACCTGTATCTTTCTGACAAAGGGCGCACATCGCCTGTGTGTGTCAAAGAGAAGAGTCTACCCGCGCGCCGGGGAATGCCGCGCCGAATCACGTCATAATGTTTATAGTAGGAACCTATTTTCTAATGAAAATCAAATTGTTGGCATTACGGTATTCTGTTTCATTCTCGTAATCAAGGTCATCATCAATCGGTATTAAAACAGTCACCTAAATAAAGGTAACACGTTTCTTCTTCTTGGTTACCCAGATAGCAGTAACCTAAGTTGTAGAAGTAACCAAAATTCTTCGATACCTGTACCACAGATAATATAATACTCCTGTACTGTAATTGATACAAGTTTTCAGTCCCTGCATAGAATGATGTCCAAGTGCCAAAATAGTCATATCAGTTGGGTTGAGATTCTGAATTAGGGGGTATTCCATTTAAGTTAGCATTTTGGACTTGGAAAAAAAAGAAAGAGTAATTGAAAATTAAATTATTGCTACAAAATAAAATACAATTTACTATTACAACAATGAGTAAGTTTTATTTAATCATCACGAGTGTCTAGCACTGAATTCACCAACATTATTAGTACAGTTGCCAATGTCAAGTTGTAAGGTCTTCAGATATCAGACCGGAGCAGGATTCAGAGGTGCTGGAGCAGGATTTATAGGCGCTGGTGCTGGGGCTGCTGCAGCACCTGATGCAACCTGCTGTTCCGTAGCATGTGAGGGAGGATGCTCCAGAACATTGTCAATTAGCCCAAAACTCTTTGCTTCAATTGGAGACATGAAGTGGTCACGTTCCATTGAAGTCTGCACTTTCTCCAGGGCTATCCCAGTATGTCTGACGTACAATGTATTTATCTGTGCCTTAAGCTTCAATATCTCCTCTGCTTGAATCTGTATGTCTGTAGCTTGACCTCTCACCCCACCAGATGGCTGGTGGATCATGATACGGGAGTTGGGAAGTGCATGTCTCATGCCGGGTGCTCCAGCTGCTAGAAGAAGTGATGCCATGCTGCAAGCCTGTCCAACGCACCACGTAGCCACTGGTGGCGTTATATACTGCATTGTATCGTATATACCAAGCCCAGCAGTTACGTTTCCCCCAGGAGAGTTTATGTATAGGTGTACGGGCTTTTTACTTGATTCTGACTGCAGAAAAAGTAGCTGGGCAACGATCAGTGAACTTATGTCGTCGTTTATAGGTCCCATGAGACAAATGATTCGTTCGCGAAGGAGTCTGGAGTAAATATCGTATGCACGCTCACCTCTACCTGTTTGCTCCACAACTATCGGTATCATACCGATTTTCAGAGGTTGACTGGTACTTATCAGTCTCTGGATATTACTAGATCTACTCCCAATCGAGCACGCAGCTTGTGCTATTTGTCGAACGTAATTCAGTGCCATTTTTGGCGATAATTCGATTCGTTATTATGGTAAGTACTTAACTATATTTTATGGAAAGTCGTTTCTTCTCTAAACATGCATCTAAGTTATCTAAATATATCTTTAATAAGTAAGCAATAAATAAATGACGAGAAATTAAATTAAATTTACTTTTACTTCACAACCTACAAAAATATTATTTTGACATTGACAAATAACAGTGACATGACGTGACAATTTCGTTTTCCAACAAAAATATCAACTTAATTTTTTTCGTGCACTAACTCTGACACCTTGGATTTACGTAAATTGGAAATCGACTTAGGAAATCGAGGAATCCCATTTACATACAGGTGGGCTCCTGCCACCCTGTATGTCGACGTGAAAACTGATACCATGGATTCAGTACATGATTCTGTTCCATACATTTTGACCGTGTAGGTATTGCACTTTTCTATGAAACAGCAGATTTTTTTTAATAACCGACGTAAAATTTCAGGGAAGGGTTTTCAGAATCATGTACTGAATCCATGGTATCAGTTTCCGCGTCGATGTCCCTGCCACCCTGTATCCAGGGTTTTTGGCAGTTGGTTGAACATACGTAAAAGGCGGATCAATGGGGCCATCTGCTACATGTTTTTAAGCCCAATAACAAGATCCAGGCCACACGGGTTTTTATAATGTTTTTTTTTATTTAAACGAAATTTGTCGTTGCTCAAACTTCAAACTTCAATAACTTCATTTAAAATTATCAAAACGATAAGATGGTGACCAAAGAGTAAAGTAACTATATATAAAGTAGATGGTGACCATGCCAGTGTGTCACACTAAAACATGTGCGGACGACCCGGCTTAAAAAATTTCTGATTTGCGCCATTAACTCGAAACTACGAATAACAAAGTTACATGCTTTGCGAATAAACTCCCAAGTGCACTTCTAATTAGCGTAGGGTTGCCAACCGTCCTGTTTTCCTAGGACATGTGCTCCTTTTGGGATGTCCTAGGGTGTCCGGGTAGTTTTAAATAACGTCCTGGGTTTTTTAAAGCATTCTGGTAAAGTCCTGTATTTTAAATTTCGTGTCTTCAACTTTACGTTTATAAACACACAGTCGAAAGAGAGAAATCGGCTACTTCCAACAAAAGTAGCTGCAATAACCGAAACCGATATGAAAGAGGGTCGGGTGGGGTATAGGACTTTTTAAATTTAGTTTTTTATGAGGTTCGTTTATTTACCGCCTTTATACAATCGTATAAGGGGATGCGCTAAGGTAGCCCGTGAAATTCAAAATTTTATTTCGTTTTTTGCAATTTGCAGGTCAGTGTTAGGTTTTATGTTGATTAATATATAATTCGCGACCGTAACAGATATGGCTTTACAGAATTGTATTCATTAGAATCAGCAATACAACTCCTTAAGTTAGCATAATCCTAAAATGTCATGATTTCATTAGTCATTGAATAGGATAACATGAACTTAGAGAGTTATATTAATGATTTTTATGATTATAATTCTTTAAATAAACATTTTATACGGCCGCGAATCATAGTTAGATCAACATACAACCTGATATTTACCTGCAAATTGCCAAAAACGAAAGAAAATTTTAATTTCGCGGTCTACCTTGAAGCTTTACACACAGTCGTGCGTCGGAGCTTACACACACAGTTTTTTTTTTTTTAGAAGATCCCTTTCTTCAGAATTGTTTAAATAAAGTAAATACCACACAATTGAGTTTCATTGAACCTGTTTTCATTATGTGTTGTTTTTAACTACTGCCCTAATACTGCGTCCTGTTTTTATTCGGAATGTCCTGGTATTTTCACCTTCTAATCCTGGTTTTCAAAATTTGGGGATGGCAACCCTAAATTAGCGCGGCAGTGTAGTGTATGTTAAGAAGCTTTTTGTTTTTGGGTCTGCTTTTTACAACCTTTGGGTGGAAGATAACAATCAGGAATAAGAGGCCTCGCCCACGGCGACTTTTTGTAGCGATGCTGTCGCGCATATGCATCGATACAGCCGCGATGCTGTCGCTGGCTGTGTACCCTCGCCCAGATTCTGTATGCGATGCTGTCGCGATAGTAGCCCGCTCCGTTCCCCTGATGTCGTCAGAAACGGTCGCGCGTTTGCAACGATACAGCCGCGCGTTTGCATCGTTTCTGTCGCACGTTGCAAACGCGCGATAGTAGCGATGCAGAAGCGCGTTTACAAAACGAGCGACAGCATCGCTACAAAAAGTCGCCGTCGGCTAGGGGCCTAAATTAGACAGTAAACAGTTGATTAATTATTTTTATTTATATGGTATTTATCACGTGGCAATATTCAAAATCACAAAATAGGCACTAGTTGTCTTATTTAAAAATATAAATCAAACAAAAACATAATTTTAATTACAATATAAATATCAAACATAACAATGAAATCATTTGCTTTGTATTTGTCGGCGTCTTAATTTCATCAAAGCTTCTTGTCTTTTTTTCTCGATTATTGTCTTTAGGTCTGCAGCACTATTAATAGTTTGTGGTTGAAAACTTCGAATAGGTTTATTCTGGACATTTGCTACATTTCTTGCAACTTTAGGTTGAAACTGAACCTTCTTTGGAAGAATTGTTTCTGGTAACTTTTTAGGAATGCCAGCGTCTTCATTTATTTTTGGCATGGATTGTTGACTCATTTGTGTACTCGGGAGCGACTGGGTAATTTTCTGTGAAGATGTAAATGGAAGAAGCCTCTTAGCTAACAATTTTTCTCTTGCAAGCTGATGTTTCTTTTTTATTTCCTCTGGAGTGCATCTTATAGGAGAATCTTCTAGGGCTGAAACAAGATTTACATAATGTAGTAAAAACTATTTATTTTGACAAATCTTAAATACAATCTAACACTAAAATATGTATATTATATACGAGTAGATATTTCATTTATTTACTTGTATGTAAATACTTTATATACTTGTACATGCAATTTATTACATAGTATCAAAAAAATTGTCCACATCACTGTCAGTGGGAAATGTGCTTAAAAGGCAACACTGCCACATAAAAATAGTTCCCCTAGGAATAAATAGTAATTTAGATAAAATTCCTTTTCATCCTTTTCATCCTTTTTTTACCTTTAAAGACTTAATTGGATTTATTATTTTATTATTTTTATTAACTATTTTAACACTAAAAAATCCATATTTATTAGGAGATCCTGATAACTTTATCCCTGCTAAAACATCTTTCTTTCACCAGTTTCACGACAGCATATTTTCTCGAACTATCAGACAAAATGAAATTGGCAGAGAAAAACTGTTACACCAAAAAAATCTTGACGAGTTGTGAACACAGATGTAGTTTGTTAATGAATAACATTGAAGAATTTAAAAAAAAAACTTGTCCAAGAGTATGTATAAAAACAAAGATTATAACTGCTACAATAAATGTGATAAGCCGATATGCATAGTGTACTGTAATTTGAACTACAGTTGAACTTGGATAAGTGAGATTTCAAAAGACCATGATCTCTTTTTCACTTATGGAGGTTTCTCACTAACTCGAGTTTCTAGCTTATAGAGGTACATAAGTGGTCTTTCTCATTTATTGAGGTTTATAAAAAAAAAACACATTT
The DNA here is from genome assembly GCA_947364205.1 of Agrochola lota. Classification (NCBI taxonomy): domain Eukaryota; kingdom Metazoa; phylum Arthropoda; class Insecta; order Lepidoptera; family Noctuidae; genus Agrochola; species Agrochola lota. The sequence continues at coordinate 6,864,400 of OX376235.1, read as the reverse complement.
GTCCATTCGAATAGAATACAATACAAAAGCAATGTTAATTACTCGCAATTTTAAAAAAACAAAAGCAACTTTAATTATAACCACAAAATTTAAGAATAATTCATAATAGCAATGTTAAATTACACTCAACTGTCACTTATATAGGTACCATCAAAGATGTTCATATCTAACCAGTTTCAAAACAAAATCCCGTGAACATCATCTGTTACGAGCCCGGTGCTATAGTCGCCGAGCACTGCAAGCAAGAATAGTCCTTACGGTGGTTAGATATGAACTTCTTTGATGGTACAAGCAAGAAGCAGTCCACTATATAGAGGTCCAAAGGAGAAACACGAGTTGGTTACAAAAACAGGATCTGGCAATTACTCTCATTTATAGTTTTCTTGCTTACCCAGTTCTCACTTACTCAGGTTTGACTTTAAATATTAGCCAAATATGGCTATTATCAATGCAAGAATTTCATAAGTATTCTGAAATTAAATAAATTATTACCTGTTGTATCTTCTGCATCCTTGCCAAAAGGCATTGAGTTATATCTCCCAAAAACCATCCCACTTGTTGATGGTTTATTTATATTAGTCACTGTCGGTGAAACTGGCATTGAATTGTGGCGGCTAAATATAGATTTTGAAGATGGACTACTCTCATGAACAATTAATTCCTTTATTGTCCACCTGTTCCCATCTTTTGGACTATTTAAATTATTTCTTCTTCTTGATGTATCAATTTTCACTGGCATCTGTGTTAGCCGGTCCAGAGCACTATCATTTAAGTTACCAACCAAACTATCAAATGAATCATTATTCAACTGTGGCGAAGCACATTTCTTTACATTCTTTACAATTGGTGAATCTAATTTTATACTGTTCAGTATGGCATCCATGGAATCTTGATCCATTTTGAAATTTGAATGTAGATCCGGTGTAATAAGTTTCTTTTTCGTATTTGTTTCATAACATGGCCTTTTTACAACGGGTGCTTCATTGAGGATCTTTTCTTCTACAACCTGACTGGCTTTTATAAGGCACTCATTCATAGAGTCATCTGATTCCAATGCTGTTTCTGGATCTGGTTTCACAAAATTAGAGCTCAACACATTTCTTCTTAAACATCGAGAATTACTTCTTACTCTACTTTTAGGAGAGAATTCTGGTGACTCAGTCATGAAGTCATCTTCACTTCCTGAATTCACTTTATCTGTGCATACTGTGGGTTGGGATTTCTTAGACATCAATTCAACTAAATTTTGATTAAGTTCTATCAGTTCTTGAAATAATTCAGTCTTTTTGTGTGAAGTTTGTTTAAGTGCTCTACGCTTTGGAGGTTGCCTTTCAATTATTTTAGGCTTTATTGATCTTTTTGATCTTCGGCTCACAGGCGTTGAATTTTTGATGCGAGATTTGGCTGCATTCTCCGATTTTGGCGTGTAGAAGTTCCAAACAACATCTGTTTCTCCTTCTGCACCATCCTGTGTGCAATAAAAGGGAACCGGGCTAGCAGCTTCCGAGTCGCAGATGGAGTCACTATCCCTAGATGGTGATTCTGCCCGATGCTCAGGCGTTGAACAGGATATTACTGAAAACATTGAAATTTTCTATATAAAAGCATATTATACGCCACTCATTATTCAACCCGGAGTACAGTGGGTTCTATTTTTATCTAGATATCATGAAAACACCCGCTTATCACAGAATGTGATATTATCTTGTTATGTACATACAAAATGCATAATATGAAGAACTTACCTTTATTTTTATTCTTCGTAGCAACCATTTCATTTGAGTATCTCTTATCTTTGTTGTTCATAAGGATAGCTTGAAGTCTTGGCAATGATTGCAATATTGATATTCATATGTTATTGCATGCAGTTATAAGTAAATTGTAATAAAATAAAATACTATCACCACAACGGGACCCGGGAACACTTGACATTGACAACTTGATGTTCTTGCTTGCGTCGTCAATGACACTTCATTTAGTGATGCGATTTGCTCATGCTCATTTTAATGTTCTACTGTCCAATACCAAATGAATCGACTAAAATATACCAATGTTAAGAAATTAGTATCACTGTCAACTGTAAACTTTGCTCGAATAGTAAAAAGGTAAGAAAATAAAGAAGTTAGGGGATCATTAAGATATTGCTGTCTATGATAATAATAAATAGAAACTGGATATCTCTCTCTACTCTCTACATACACGAATTGGTGCAAGGGTATCAGAATGACAATACTTGACATTCGCATTGCTGTAAGCTGCTAGCCCATCATTGGGCCTAGACAAGTGACAATCGCTTTCAATTCAAAGCGATTCGTATTTCTAAAACGACTTAAAACAAAATTGACAAAAGCTTTTCGGTAGCTCATGTCAGTCCTATACATTTTTGTCGTTTCCATCATCGTAATCGCTGATAGAATGTCACTTTGTCTAGGCCCTCACGCTTATTGGTGACTTCGCTAATCGATAGCGAGTCGCGTCGATCGAAATCGCAGCGTGTGTACATTTATAGTTACCCAAAAAGCAATCGGGCCCAACAAGCTTGTTGCACTTAAATATTTACTAAACGATAATGTCAAATCAGTGCTGCCCAACCTATGAGTGTTTTAGTATTTCTATGAACCTGCCTAATTACGATATTCAATTTATTCTGTCATTGTTACTGTGCGTTTGCACTGGCGAAACATTGCAACAAAACATGTTGAAATCTCTAGGTACTGTCAAAAATTGTATGGAACATTGACAGAAAATAGAGATTCCTGTGCCTTTGCACTGGCGAAACATTCACAACAAAACATCTTGGAATCTCTATTTTCTGTCAATGTTCCACAATTTTTGACAGGAACTAGAGATTTCAACATGTTTTGTTGCGATGTTTCGCCAGTGCAAACGCACAGTAACTAAAAAAAGTTTACAGTGAGCGTTGCATAAAAAAGTAAGTAAGTTAGCGCGCTTTATAATGTCAAAGGAACTGCATGAAAGTAAAACAAAAATACTGAAATAAACCCAAAGGTTTACGATCCTTATTTTATTTAAAACGGCGAAAAATAAACTCGAGCGGGTGGTTATACAACTATTTTGTTGCTGAAATCTGGTAACTTCTACTAATTTTTTTGGTAACAATTTCTTTGGTACGGCAACACCGATTCAGTTGATTGAAGTCTGGCGAGTTTGTTGGACGTGCGTCAATAAATTTTAACTTTGTGGTCGCAACTCGCGATGCTCCTTCGGAAGTGACATTAATTTATTGTGAAGTGTAAAAGAACTTGTGAAACATGTTGGCGGACGGTGAAGTCGTTGGCGATGGGTCGTGGAACCTCACGATCTACGTCACAGACTTGAACGAGAAACGGACTATGGTCGTGAAGGGAGATATGCACATTGGAGGGGTTATGCTGAAACTGACAGAGAGCTTCGGTTAGTATACAGATTGTTTAGATAAACAATGATCTTGCCTGTACTAACCTTTCTTAACATACCTCCTTACCTACATTCAAAATTAGAATAAATTACTAATCTATTTCTACTAGTATTCTAAATGTTGACTCATCTGTATTTTGAGGCGGCCTTGCTTGATTTTCGGCGGTAGGTACATACATTTATGTGCGATTTGTTTATCTTTGTAACTAACAAAAAAATTAAACTTTTTTACTGCCAACTTCTTTTTTTTTGTTCATCTCTAAATTATTATGTATTTAGTTACAAAAAGAGCCTTGAAGTTTGAACATTATTCTCTTTAATTGCTTGTCTTCAAAACAGGCACACAAACTTAACATGATTAACATAAAATGTGTATAGACAAGTGTTTTGCAACACTTGAAATATTGGAATGTTTTATAAAACAGAACTATTATATTTATATTATTCCCTACCTTAGTGGTGGTTTCTTGGTGAAGTAAGTATTTCTATGCTGCTGCAAGAATGCAACTTATGTTATTTTTTTATATTGTATTATTATTATTGTACTGTAATATTGCATTATTCTTATTGTATTGTAAGTACCTAGAGCTATAGAAGTAGTACTTACTGCTTCCATAAATTTTTCTTCTAATTCATCAAAGCTTAATATAAAAAAAAAACAATTTAAAAAGTTTAAATATTTCAAAAATAAAATAGTTTACAATTTGTTGGTCTGATTAAAATAAAAAGTACTATAAAAAATTAAACAAGATTGTCTATGATTTTTCTTCAAAAATGGTTGTCATACTTTTTTATTACAAGAAAAAACTTACTACAACTTGAAAGAAGACTGTAGTAAATAAGGCACTACAATTATTCATTTTGAATATGTTACTATTATCTTGTATGGAAAGGCTTTTTGAATGCTTCACCCTAATATCTTGTATACAAATGGTGCAAAAGATTTTAAATTGTGACCAACATGCTTAGACGATGTAGGTAGTTTAGGTACAAACCTTGAACATGCTGAATAAAACATCCCATCTAGACATAATTTCCATAAATATTACTTTATGCAGGGCTTACTCAGACAACCAATGTGACAAAATTTAAAAAAAAACAAAATTCAAAAGTCATTTATTCAAAATAGGCTGAGAATCAGCACTTTTCAAACGTCAAAATTACATAAGACAGTCCCCCAAAAACGCCCACCCTTCACATTTACATTGAGGGCAAAATAAAATCATTTTATATTCTATTTCTATGATAGTTTCTGAATATTTCATACAGTGCCTTGCATGGTCTATTTCTGTCAGCTTTATCATGCATTGCAATTTATGAATCATACATTTTTAAATCTACATTTGTTTCTCATACTCACAGAGCAATGAACACCTAAATGGCGAAATTATCATCTAGTTAATATTCATAATATTCATCATTCTTCAGAAGCCATTTTGGTTCGCTGACTGGTCCAGATAGTAATAAAAGCAATACCTGTCTGATTAAAGAGCAGAGTGAGCGAGATAGAGCTATACGTGAAAGAGAGACGGAAAATGCGCGTACGCAAGCACGCGTCCTTCGCGGCCGATTATGTCGTGTGGACCGGGTTTTTTGCCCACACTTGCGCAGGTGAACTACCGAGCAGTTATGTGTTTGAGTATTTTCAAAATGAAGAGGTTTTATGCGAGCGTCCTGTAGAGACGAACACGAACGAAACAAATAAAATCTGAACAAAATACTATTGTTTTAGACACTAGGGAAAAATCTGCCTTTTATTTACTGTTAAATCAGGTTAACAGGAAAATCCGAAAAACTACAAGATCCACAAGCAAGCAACTAATACTACTAATAATAACTGTAGATATTTTACTGGTTGACTCAAAAATTATCATATCTCTAGTTCGTTAGTTCTCATGACTATTTTCTCACTAAGCTCCTCACGAACTGCAGCGTTGAACAAAATAAGCAAACAATGAACTAGTCGCGTAAACAATTTAAAATTCTCACCTACGCCAAATAGCTCTGATAACTTTCAAAATGGCGGCTATTCGCCCACTTGACTCCAAAACTCGAATTATTATTCAAACCTATCTTGCCCCTGTATCTATTGCGTAGTATTTAGTACGACAACTATGTTGTTCAAATAGTTACTTAAACTGTTTACTTTAAGACAATTGCTTCGTTACCGAAATAATAACAATGATTTAGGGACAACTTAATAATCTTGGACAAATACCCACCTTAACCGATTTATGGAACCTATAGCATAACAGTGAAATATTTAACTCTATAAATAGAAAAAATTACTCATAGAAGTAGAACAGCTTAATATTAACATAGAAATACAGCAGCTTTTGACATGTACAAAACTGCAATTTAAACCAATCACGAGAATTCTATCCACCGTCAAATAAAGAAAAAAGAACTGCACGCATGCACTTTGTGCAAATCTAGTTTAAGCACTGCAACATGATTGCACAGCTTACCAGTCACCTAATTTATAAAGGCGCCAATGATTGCTGTCATTTCCAGGAAAATTGTATCAGCATAAGCGAGTACTTACAGCCAAAAATATTGTAACTTGCATAATATGCCTTTCCGTGTAACGTAATAAACGACAATGTTACTAAATTGGTTACCGATAAATCCAGTCAAATCCATGGCTTCAGCATGCTACTGAAATCTGGATATATTCCAAACATGTGTGACACAAACTTTATGAGAGTATTAACCTAAAGGACAGGCAGCAAATGAAATGAATTATAAGAAAGGCGAACTTTTATAAATAAATGATGAAATAAGGTTCAATATCAATCACTAGTTTGTGCCAGTCAACAAAGTGAGGGCACTAATACAACTGCATTGGTAGATAAAGAATATAATGAATGTACGCCAAAAGGAAACAAAATGACGCCGACTGACACCAATAATAGAGCCTCATTAGTCAGTCGCCAACAGACAGACGTGAATGGAACACAGGCAACGCACAGATACGGGATAAGAATACCCCTTTGTGAAGAAAGTCACCTTTCATGTAAAGATAAAATGAAAATAAAGTCAGAGTGAAATGTTCAAGAAGATTTTGTTCGAGTGTATCAAATCTCGAAAAGATAATGCTATCTTTTCATCAAATGAGTAAACATTTTCTCTGTCAAAACAAGCTTCGTTTCTATTTTGAATTTTCAAATCAGTCGGTCGATTCTGTAAAAATATTAACGTGAAGCTTAGGTGAAGTGAGCTGTCACTGCCACAGAATCGACCGGCAGGATGCTAGGGATTAACACTATTGACAGTTCACTGCACGCTCACTTCACCTAAGTTTCACGGTGATATTTTTACAGAATCGAAAGGCAGAACCCAGTAATTCATAGCTAGTAGTTTGGAGAAATTCAAGGCTGGATTTGATTGTACCATTACCCAATTCTTCTATTATATTTGCTCAAATCTACACCTTAAATAACTTCAAATAATTATCAGCTTCTGTTTAATTATTATCTTTGAAATGTTTCGTAATCTTGCCTTGAAATAGGTAAGTATTAACTTATAACCTCTTGCGGTGCGTGAACAAATCAGCACCCGATGTAATGAATGTCATGCAAATTATTTCACTATCGATAACACCGTTACGTTGTCTGAATAATCTGGTCTATACATACCGTACTCGTAGCGATAAGATTGTCAATATCGTTTACATAATGCTGAACTGTATCGCGATCAATAATAACAATCTTCCTCAAAGTTTATAGAACAATTGCCAATTGATACTATTGCAAAATCGTATTAGGTCATCGGACTATAACGTAGTTTTCTTCACTTTCGAGACGGATGCGCGTACGCACGTTCCGAGAAGCCGCCATGTTGAGTCGTTGTATTTCCGGCGCCTCCGTCCCCCTTCCCTGGCTGGCGTAGATAACGCGTTATCATCCGCTCATTGTTCCTCCATGCTGATGAGGTACTTGACCAATAGCACAGTAGCGCAGGGCGTTGACTTGCTTGATATTTTTAGCGTGCCAAGTAAATATTTTGAAGGGCCACACGATATATGGCAACAACATGGAGTCAATGCTCAAGACGAAATGTGCACTCTTGGCCGAATAAACAAACTATTCACTGCCCTTTTGCGTGGACCTGCAATAAGAATGTTTAGCTAAACATTAGCTATTTTTTCTGATTCAAGTCTTCCTCGCTTTGAGCCAAGCGACCTTTAAACAGGAAAGGCAAAGCTTAAACTGTTCTAAAATAGTATGTTTACTAATTTGGAAAATCTACAGCCATTGTGTTAGAACGAATCAGGAAACTAATTGCATTGTATTAATTCTTATCTCAAAGTATTAATTTGTAATGTAGGTACATCTTGGGTAAATTCCACACTGTATTCATTACCGAAGAGCTTTGTACATTTTATTTTTATCGGGATGTGTCGATGTGTGAGGAGTGTGGGGACACGTCACACGGGAACGTGAGCTATCTACCGTGAGGTGATAAGTGCGACATCCTAGCTGTAACAATGAGAGGCTTGTGTCAACATGCCCTGACATTGATAGGCAGCACAATTTAGTGGTTGTGTATTTAAAAAAATGGTAGCACGTTTTTTGTGTTATTTGGTGAACAGTCAATAAAAATGAAAATATGACGTGGGTTTTCCCGCCTTACTCTATCATACCGATAACTCTCCTGTCACCCGTAACTGGCCTGAAACTAACCATAGATAAATGCAAAAGTTCACAACACAAATAAAAGATAGCAACTGGCCAGTTACATCATATCAAATATTTAAAAATAACAAAAGCATGAAGTAACGTCACTATTCGAATGATAACTGCCTCGCCCACATTATTGATGTGTTTTACAGAGGATTATAAAGGCAGTCGTCAGTCCATAGGCCGCTGGTTGTTCCTGGGAGTGCCAATTATGGCACAGGCGGACGCTAACGGTCGCGCGCATTCTTGAATCCCACAGTCCGATGGCTAATTGCCGTGATCTTACAACGACACTATGCGAATTGAATAATATGCATTCAGTCGTTTCACACTGAAAAATTTATAAAGCGTCCTCCAACTTTGTTTTTTCAAAACGCTTGATGTGCGATTTCTGGTTAAACAACTAATCGTATGAAGGCCTGCAGCACCTGGCTCCTTTAAAAGCTTTAAAGTAGACGTTGACAGCAGATGTTCTGTATAAACTTGATTCTTGTATTATTAATGGGAGAATATTGGTTGCAAATAACACAATGGCATTAAACGGACATAAACACCAGGAAAAGCATGAGCTATTAACACAGCACATCCCCAAGTCCATCTTTACAGCCACACTATCTATGGTAGGCAATACCCCTTTAAAGGATCTGTCCTAAATAAAATTACTATAATCATTAGCTGGGCTCGTAATTGTCAAGTAAGATTTACCACGTATTGCTTCACACAGCTCGTTTGCTTATTTGCAATTTAAAATAACTTGCATAAATTATATTCAATGAGCGTAACTAAATAGGCATAATAAATTCATGCGAGTGACTCTATGCAGCTGTTGTTTTACAAATAATTATTTCATTCATTTCAAGTTGCTGGTATCGTTGTCCGATGAATTTCGGACGTGCCATTGGTCAGTTATTAATGAACAGTCATCGACTTGCACGTAATGTATGTCGCAACAAGCTATTAACAATAAAAACCGACTATGACAATTAAAGCCAGACTCCACTTAGAATTGAACTCATAAATGTCACACGATATTTTAGTCTTCCAGGACAGGATTGCGATCAAGATGACCATGTAACTTTTGATTGATTACCTTATACGGCAGAAAAACTTGACTTGCAGTCCTCAGAGATTTGCTGTGATTCGCTTTTTTAATTCTAAATAGTTCTCAAGAACTCATAAGTCATTCACACACTAAAGTTCTGTTTTCTTTTCAATTCCGCAATACATAGAGGTTTTCCGCCATCGCACTCGCGAAACGGAACAGGGGACGCATTGTTCACGACTGTTATGCAAACCTGACACGCGCTCGATAGTTTACTCGTCAATTGAATATGACACATAATATAAACCATTCACTACGCCTTCTGAATTCTAAGCAAGCTGACAAAGAAAGCTTTTCTTAAAGCAGAGTTTCTGCTGTACTTTTGGAGAATGTCAAGATATTAATTTAAATACTCTCATTAAAGTTGAAGCAATACGGTTGCGCAAGCGCAATGGAATATGACATACAAGACAAACCGCAACATAGCCAACGTGATTCAAGATAGCGGATGACTCCGCAGCGGTCATGCATGATTCCGACCGGTTTTTCTGCAGCGTTGTCTCCTGACGTCACCTCGAGACACTGAGAACAACCGATACTTATAAGGCAAAAAGCCAAATGAAAGAGCTGCTTAATTTCTTAATGTGTTCTTGGAAATATATAAAATATCAGTTACTGAAGCGGTCGTAAAAGAAACGCTTTGACATGAAGATGTGAAAGACGATAAAGATTTCTAAATGGCCTCTATATTCATTTAAGTTGACACCTATGAAAGTTTGCAGATGTAATACATTCTACTCTGCGTTTATCTAGGATTACGTATATAGCCGCTCATTAGTTAGTACCTCCAGGTCAAAAAGTGCAAATGAATTTATCCACATTACCAGTAAGTAGGCAAGGAAAATTGTTGGTTATTTTTAAAAAAAACTGAATTTATGAACATTAAAATTAATTCCCACACACCGGCAGACGATAAACAATCGATTTTGTTAACAGATTTCAATTTGTGGTAACTTTATTGTTCTTTTCATTCCACAACGGGCCGATTTCTCTTGTACTTTTTGTATTTGGAGCTTGTTGGCAATAAATCGTGAATCGAGGCGTAAAAATTATACTCCAATACTCGTTTCAATTCTCTATTTATAAACGTCTGACTTCATACGAAATGAGGTTCGTTTAAGAAATATAATACGCACTGTTCCATGCGTCTACGCACTATGAACCATTGAGATCTTGCCAAATGGTCATAAATAATCGTCACAGGTAATGATTGTAATGAATGAGTTACATTATGCATCATTTTGGTGCTTTGTGTTGAACAATGGCACTTGTAAGATTCACAGTATCTACCATATTCTTCAGTCACTCAATCTTCTCTGTTGCATCACTGGATGTAGTATTTCTCTCTATTACTAGTCCATAAACTGGCACAGCGTTATTAAAATTAATTACGTTTTAAGTTTGGTTTGCAGTCCATAATTTATCTTTTAATATCTTCGTTACGAAACCCTTCATATAAACAATTTCTTATCGCGATTGTAGCATAGATCTCCAGACTTATTCAGGTCAACCTATCTGAAAGAGATATTGTTATACACACATTATGAAGTTGTTAGGGCACTTGTTTAAATTGGCTTTTCCGTTGTTTTTTCATCATCTGAAGCTATTTCATAGATAACCTTAACCTTGTCGTGCATGTGGTTCATTAAAAAGTTCGTGAGTAAAGTTTTAGCAGATGTTAATCAAATTATACTCCTTTATGTCGTGATCCAGTTGTTGTTTTCTCTTTAGGCCAAGGTCTCCTGCCGGGTGTGACACCGCGCCTTTATTTACACATTCATTAAGCGCAAATGCTCACTCTACTGCTTTGTTCTTTGTTTTTATTTGATGTTTTATGTCGTCGACAGTTTTCTCTGGCTTGTTCGCAGCCTCTGAAGATATCAGTACATCTGTATTCATTTATGGGGATGAGAAATGTACTTTGCTAACAGAGTTGTTTAGTCTCGGCACACCATAACCATCAAAGCCCGTTCGCGAGGCATTTCTGGCAACATCGAAACATTCGTTTACACGTACTTGTGGTATCTTATCGTTAAATATTTTACTTACGACGACAGCTTTGTTAATTTTGTGCCCATTTCATGTAAATTCCTATTTACGTGTATGATTTTATTTGGACTTTCCTCGTTTACTGCAGTAAGTGACGTCACCGGCACATGTGGTGTCTCTTAATAACAATTTTCTACGTAATCCATTATAATAAACGTGGCATCATGTCGTGTTGAACATTAGCAGTTCTGTGCCAAGGTTATTATAATACTGCATAACTGTCACGCTGCTGGTGTATCGTCATTTGTTGTTATAATTAGTGATTCAATCTCCAAAACTACTGTGCTTATTTTGATGAACAGTTTGCTGCCGAAAAGGCGAATCTGTAACTCAATAAAACTGATGATATCTGATGGAGAATAGTATTTTAATAAACAAACTAACTTGAAGCATTACATAATAGATGCCCTTCTCGGCTAATAGCTTTTTTTGGTTGAGACAGTATCTTTATTATATGAAACCGATATTTTGGGACGTTCGCTTGGCCTTTACAAACGTCTAGCTGACATTTCCTTTGGAAAAAAGAGACCATTCATTTGCAGAAATGACTGATGGTCTCTTTGTCTGAGTTAATTTCCTTGCCAGCGTTTGCTTTAGCATTTTGTTTTTCTTTTTAAGTTCGCATGCTTTTTATATCTTTTTAAAAATACTAACTGTTCTGCAGATAAATAAAGGTTATGTGGCTTTAAAGTTTTTTTTACATTCTAGCACTACAGAAAACTTTAGCTTCATTCTGAATCATACGCCTATTAATAACAGTTAAGTACTCTAGAATCGTTAACTTTTTAATGTTAACTATAGGGATTATAACATTTCTTTTTTAGTCCGTCTTTGAGATTATAAAAAAATATTGGACACTTTTTTTTCTCTTTTGTTACGTAATCTACGGATTACGGTGATATATTGAGGAAAAATGTGCCCTGACGTCACGAGTATGTAGATTTTATACTTACTAGTGACGTAGCGACCCCCCACTCCCCAACTCAAAATGCGTTTCATCTAAGTATGTTTTTATCAATATGATAAAGCAAAAATTACGTGTATATATTTTTTTATTATCTGACTGACGGACTAATTAGAATTTAATTTATTTTACGCAGGCATCATGCCTATTCAAACCTTTAAAAGGTCCGATCACAAAAAAATATCGAACTTGTGACCCCGTATTTTAATTTCTTGGAGCCTCTACAATCCTCTGAAGCCCTATCGTGTGTCACCATGAGACACGTTGTATTATTTCACGTATATTCCAAGTTAGGTACATTCAGTTAGCCTGAAAAGGAGCTTTGGGTTGTCATTGGAATTTATCCTGTTTTTCCACTTCATCATCAGTTTAAGGAAAACCACACTATTTTTAAAGAATGCTCCTTATTTATTAAGTCTGATTTTCTGTTTATAAAATTATATTTGTATAATGATGTTGATGATGTTATTTGTATTAATGTGGTTACTAATTAATATTTACGTTATTATAGTATCAATAGGAAACGAAACCAATAACTAGTAACAAGTAACTATACAACATAAGGCGTTTGGCGTTCTATATTATAATTTATAATTATATAAATAACCTCTATTAGTATTTCACAGCCAGTTTAACAAAATTGTCAAATGCGTTGGAGTCGATAACCGTTCCTTTAAAACTCTGGTGTTATAGTTAAAGCCTTATTTGGAAATGGTAATAAAATTTAAATTAGAGACGCTAGTAATTTTCCGAATATGGTCATTGAACACATTGAACATCCTTGTTTTTGGAAAACTTCATTTTAAATTGCTATATTTGTTGTGTACTCGCCAACGAATGGACTATTATGGATTTTATTTGAAGCGACTTGACAAGAGATGATATCTATTAAACGCTGAAACAGAAACTAAAGATGAAATTACCAATACCAATCTGCAGACAAGCCAAAGTGATGGAAAGCTTCCGCCTGAAAACAAAATTGATTGTAGATGAAAGAGATTAATTTTAAGCAGCCGAATCATCGCATTATTTAAAGAAGAACGTACTAAATAATATATATTCTCAATCCTACTGGAAAATTCATCATGCCATTGATAAAGTGATAGACAAATCCATTCATCGAACGAAACTCATTGCTAATATCGGTAACAAGATAACATTCTCGTAATCTATAAAATGATTCCAAAACAGACAATACTCAAGGAAATTCTAGACAACAAGAAACGCTACTGGATCTAGTTTGATATGAACGAAGTCCATCTAAAGATGCTGGAAAAAACCAATATTATTTTAAATAAGCAACAAAAACATACAACTGCATGAAATCTAATGGCCGTATTAATCCGTAAAGAAGGAAGGTTTATGTGTATTAATTTTAAACTAACATATAATAAAGACATCTTGTACTTTTGTCAAGTCATAAAAACCGTGCGAAGCAGACGCTAGTCATCAATATTCCCATTCTAAAACCACAAAATGCAATTTCTTCCAGTAAAATGTACAGTAGGACCGCAAATTATATTTGAGCCATTTCAGCATAACAGCCAGAACATATCGAGCTGAACGAATTATAGTCTCAAAATGAAACTGGAACATTGTGCAATGGTTCCCAGTTTCCAGATGTTACTCATTGGTTTTAGGCGGCAGTAAACGAAATATTTACGGACGCTAATGGTCACACCTATCAAGTTACGGTCCGTTTAGCTGGAATGTCTCTTTCAAAATCGATTGAAATCTAGCCAAAAGACATAAAAGCTAATATGTCATGACCAGTGATCGGAGTAGGTAGATTGATTTTTAGTACTTGTATCATAAATGCACACAGAAAGAATAACATGGATAAGCCATTTTTCCGGAAAGTAATTCCGGTATTTCCGGATTCAATTAAATATTGTTAATGTTGGTAGTGATATTATTACTACTCAATTCAAAATTTAAAGGAAGGTATCAAAACTAAATTAATTCATTATTTATCTGTTGAATAATAAAAACAATCGAATTCCGATCGAAGCTTTAATATTTATTTTTTATTTTTAGCCTAGGATAGCTAGATAGCTAGATCTTTTATAGATAGATATAAATTGTTGCACTTAAATTTAAATATTTTCCTACATAAGTTCCGGTTTTTTTTTAATAATCCACCAATTCCGGAGGAATGTCCATAGTAATATATACGTTTCGGATCAATGACCCCAGTTCAATCTACCTACTCCGATCACTGGTCATGACGCTATAGTCATCTGAATTTAGATTATGCATCGATTTTGTTTCTATCTTTGCGGTGAACTTTTTTGTGATCACTGCTAACTTTATAACCAGGAAAATACTAGCTTGTGTTACCTTAACTGGCATATGGTATGGTTTAAATCACTTACCTACAGCTAATTTTAACCTCGATTACACATTAATGTTATTCCTGTCGATTTCGTGTTTTCCTTCTCATATCCTGCGGATTGTTTATCCGCGAACCACGATGTAGGCACATATTTAATGCAAACATCCATCTTGCTTATTATTGTTTGCAAGTATAATTAAATCAGTAGCCGAGTCAGTTTATGTTATTGTTATACAGCTATTTTCAGATGTACTAGACTAGAAACAGCCTTTGTTATCTCGTTTTATTGTAGTGAAGTGGTTGTAAGCTGTAACTGTTTCATACTGTATATTTTACATCTCAGCATATTGTTTGTTTGGTCATTCCAGCTCGGACGTAACTACGTGTTTGTTCACTGAAATGCATCTCTTATTCGAAGTGCATATCTAACGACGAGTCTCTTTTTATATCTTCTTCAGTACCTAATCAAAACTACTTACCTATTATTGTATATCTTCAGATGAACCGTGCCTTGAAGGACTTAACAAAAACTTAGTTCGTTAATCGCTGTCAGCATTTGCAACAAAATTACCATTTTCCATGCATACCCTTTGGCTGCAGACGGTTTAAAAGGGCGTCGGCATCCAAAGGGCGACATCAAAGGCGCCGCCCGCCCTGACCAGACACCATATCTTACATTCATAATCATCGGATCAATAAATTGATTTGTTTTCGTTACCATGCCCCTGGAATATTTAACTCTGTAATAGTCCGGATTTCTATAAACATTACTCACTGATCTGATCTGATTTACCAATGGCTATAATATATTTTATAGTTCTTCTTAACATTCCGAATGTTGATTCAAGAATCGACGATTATTGGAATGAGGGCTCTACAAATACCAAATTGTAGAGACTAGATTTTGGAACGATTTATTAACAATTTGTTTGTGTCTCTTAAAATGAAAGTCTCTTGCTAAACTTTAAAAGGTATTGGAAATGGATTATAAACTGATGAATAATGGAATTATTAATTACTATCCTTGAATCTATTGTTTATTGTATGCTTTTTTGTATATATTCTCCAAATACCATATAGCCGGTTTTACTCGTATATTATAGGGACAAGATTAGCATCACCTGTCCCAACATCCTCTTCTGAAATCTGTAATTTGTTGCCATAAGCCCATTAACGTTAAATTCTATAACATATTGAACTTCTTGGTCTAAGGGCTCTGCATTACTCCCATTTGTTCTTTTAATCCGCGATGATGACCTCCGGTCGCCTCTAAGAGGTCGTTGGCAGTCGCATACCATAGGTGTAGACCGATCGATACAGGTCTTGTACAGCCGATTTTTACTTTACTAAGTATCGTTTATGTTGTAATTCGAATTGTGATGAATCTAGTTAAATTTTTCATTTTCTTTGGTGATCTTGATGTCTGATGACGATGCCTTTAGTTTTGATAAAATACTAATATTAATGAGTCATTTTCATATATCCATAATATTCGTTCCATATGTTCGTGAAAAACGCACATATTAAACCTTTAACAGTGTGTATATTGATACAAACACTTTTCTTCAGAAGTTTAGTATCAAGTTGCTAATATTATACCGTAAAATTATATCTTATGATCATAATGGTGCAAGTACTAACGGAAGTAGACTATCAGCCACGGGTTCTATTACATCCACCATCCTCTCCATTTCGGGTTCTTATACCACTTAGTTCTCTCTTGCTTTGTTTATAAGACCATGCAGATTTTCTTAGATCACAGTGAAACTAATTAAACTTGCTCGAAAATGCGTCAATTTTTAACAAAATACAAAATTATTTACTAGTTAAGAAACATGACTTCGTAAAGGGCTAGAGTAGCTCTGTGGCTGGACATGACTCAAGTTAATTTTTTTAATAGAATGAAGAGCAAAAAACTCGAGTCATTCCGCTGACTTAGGGCTTTATTGTCGAAATTGAATCAAGATTAACCCTATTATGAGACCACCCGCATGCGTCCAAGTACAGATTGTTACAATGATCTATATGCATTACTAAACTTAGCTTTAGAATATCCAGTCACTCACAATTTAACTTCATATCTATTAATTACTCGTGAGTTGTGAGCTGTTTTTCATCCCAGACAAATATTGGAAGAGCTTGAAGCAAATGATGCATTTCGTTTACTCTTCTCTTTATGGGTGGTCTCGTCATTTTCCATTCAGTCTGAGACAAAGCCAGTTTATGTTTTCCCAAGTCACTAGACATTTTATTTTTAACACTTACTGAGATTCCTCGAAAAGGAAAGTTGTCGGGGCACTTGTGGCAGACGTGCTAAAATTCGACTCTGGGAAGCAAGCCTGACATGCCTCCGTCTTTACTGATGCAATAATTTAAATTTGTTCAATTCTAGACTTTAATGCTCTGGAATAAAGGAGTTGGTTGAGGATTTTTATTTCTTCATTAGCATTCGTGTTTCGAAGGAGTATGTTCCCACGCGAAAAGTGCTCATTGGTGGCGAGTCGGGAGATAAATATTTGTATACTACACTTAGCACTCGGCTCCCTGACCTTGGCAAAGAACAGAGATTGTGTAAACGTTACGAATTATTGTTTTTACTAACGTTGAGCGAGTGTTTTGTTTATAAACACGAATAAAGCAAAATTAAAGTCTATTGTATCCTCTGAGATCATCGAACATTTTATACAGTTTGTAAAACACTATTGCAAAAGAACTTCGTGAGTAGGCTGAACTCAAACAGGCTGTGTCATCAATTGACAATATTTTTCCAACTTTGAATCATCGTTTACTTTGTAGTGTAAACGTACTGGCCCTTTTCGAGTATGATTCAATATGTTAAGAATTTAATTAATTTCAACGTGGAGTCCCAGACGACGGCGTCAGGCACATGGCGGGCGCCTGGGTGCTGTGTCCCGACCAAAATAGATGGCGGCTATTTATACGAGCCGCGTATCCGCCCGGCGCACGCGCACCGCCGTATCCGCACGTTCGACACACCGCGTGAATATTCCGCCGTCAACAACCAAAAAGCTCTATCAATAAGGTATCTTTCGAAAATAGGTAAACGACGCCAATAAATCAAGAAGCTTTCAACGAAACCGGTAATAGCTCATCAATCATGAAGCAAAATGGCGATAAAAAGGGGTGGGACGTTGTGGCTGTGAAAGGACGCCGATTCACGGCTTAATGCAAGATGTGTAAACTACGTCAAGTTATAGTTCTGAAGTAATAGTTGGTCGCATCGAGTCTCCTCGCGCCTTTTAAGGCCGAAGTTCCACTGCCAATGTAAAATGTTGTATCTCAAGGTGATATGTTTATGTTACCAACTGTTATGGTAGAACGTACACAAACAGGTCGCACCCAGCCAGTGATGTAACTAAGGTGATGCTATCTGTTGTTGCTATTTATAAATTGCTCGAAAAATTCATTCCAGCTGCTTTAATTTGTGATGCGGTAATAAATGATGACATTGACGGTAGTTAACGAGTTGGAAGTGATGTTGGTATTCGCTTTATTGATGTAAATTCAGCTGCCGAGTATGGCAGTAAAAATTAAATCTTCATGTGATCATTTAGTTTTATTGATATCATCATAACATCTAAAGAGCTATCAAGGACTGGAGATTTCATATCAATTAATTAAACCTGTCCAACATTAAACTCAAACAACCAAACCTTCACAGTATAAATATGATAGCCACGAAGTTGATTACACAAATTCTAAGACCGGTTAATGACATTGTGTAATTGTTAAAACGCCGGACAAACTAGTTGCTAGACGACCTTCGTTAATTGAATAGATGAAGAAGATTACAATCGCAGCCAAACTTAATATATTATATACTTGAACACACACAGACATTTACAGTATGAATGCCAATTCACGAAGAGAGATGATCAAATCTGTGTACCTATTAATTTTCGTATGAATGTTTAGTCACGTCCACATGATTCGCGTCTACAAATAAAACGTGATGTAGGTCACGGCTTCCCGCAAACCTTGTTTGATTTCGTACCCTACAAGAATTGGCCTTAAGACTTGATTTTCCTCACTTATGATATCATTGGACTCATCTGAAGTCGTTCATCAGACACTTTTGAGAATTTTATGAGTTTCTGCATATTAAGATACTCGTATATCCACATATACTTAATGTATATATTTGGATATATCTTTTATTTATTGATATGCTTGTGTTACGAAACATCTGCCCTCTGGCCTCATATTTTCGCAATATTGTACAGTAAATCCATTTAGTTAAATGTTTGCATTGGCATGTACACTGCGAACGCTGATAAAGCCTAATAACTCTAGCCGAGATAAGTTTAAGTGGGACAATAGTCGTAAATTGGTAGGTACATACGCTGTCTTAGAGATGAACTGGGGAATCCCATCTCTTTTTTTCCTGTTTATTAGCGTATAACCGCTTGATTATTTAATGTCTTTAACCCAATAATTGATCATGGAACGGCCCCTTTTACATATGACAATAACAATCGATTTATACATTCGTTGTCTTCACAAACGATACGGTTCAATTGATGCTTTGCTTTCAATGAAATTGTCTTAGGTAATACCACCCGCTGTCGTATGATTATCGAGATACACCATACATAGGGGTCGCAGCTCTTAGCATGTTCGTGACTTCGGGTCGTAAAGTTTACATGCCGTGGTAAATGCACAATTACTATGTAGCATGCCACATCAATCTTCTCACAGTGTTTATTAGAGAACTGACAGCTCAACATTTTATAAATAGCTGTACTTTATTCAATGAAGTTCTTAGACTAGAAACCTGATTAATTTAACAGCATACTGAAAATTATATTCCCCATTAGGTATACCCGAGGGCGCGGAACCATTTATGTGCTTTTATGGACTAAGACGGAGAGAGTGGACATCGATGGCAATCATGTTATCCACGTCTTAATTGCTGTTATTTATTTAATTGCTCCGATATGTAGCCTCTACCATAACATTTTCTCCGCAGTATGCAAGTAATGCATTAAAAGCTCTACACGTATTTGTAAATCGCCGTTTCGCTATATCGGTCAATTGTCGTAAATTACAGGCCATTGACAGTCAAAGAGAACATTCAATACATTACTGAAGTTAAAAGTCACATTTGATTTGGTCGGCGCCTGCATTGCACGCTTAATTAATTTGCGCAAGCGCAGAGAATCACAATAGCAGATGTTTGAACAGCTGGTGGCCATATTGGATTTTATATACGTAAGTAATGTCAGAGTACTTTGAAAGTGCATGTTTATAAGTCCTGTGACATGCTGGACACATGGTAGTGCATATTGCAAATAAAACATTTTGCTGTAAGCATAAGATGAGAAAATCCAGTGGCTGTAATTGAGTTGAGATTTCTTGAAATATCTGAATACATTTGGGATCCATCTCACGCCTCTCGGAAATTTTAGATGAGCTACAGCACTCTGAACAAGTGTCCACTCAGGGGTTAACGACTTGATTGGCCAAGATGGCGATTCGCGAACGTGCTAAGTGGATGATGACGGCTCGCTAAACCCATTTTAGTAACGGGTACAATGAATTATTTCGAAATCGCTTCTAAGAATGTATAACTAAGAAAAGAGCTGCTACTTATTGAATATTTAATGAGCAATTTGATTTAAGATCGTTGACACATCTGGATAGAACAGACGGCTTAGTGTGAGAAAAACTGTACCTACCAGGGCAATGCGTAGATAAGATACATTTTATCAGCAGTAACAAGTTACGGTGTGCCACTTTCTACCTACGCTGTCCTAAGCATTTTATCAGCTGTCAAACATTTGCGTAGCCGAGATTACTTCTATAGCTTCTATTAGATACATATTACTGAATATAAAAATTATTTCCTAATCAAAATCCGCGGTTCATTGAACCTTTTTTGTGTAACAAAATTTTATGGATGGTCGAATGTAGAAAGCTTTTAAGCCAAATTGGACGGTTCATATATGATCGATACTTTAATTGTTTAGCCATCGTTCGCTAATGGCAGAGCCGGAATCTAGAGGCACACTAATTGTTCCAGTAATGTTAATTGCTGTTCTCCTCTGTCGGTATTAAATTCGTGCCATGGTCCGACCTACCCAGACACGTTAATAGGGATATTTATTGACTGAAACACGGTTACCGGTACGGTAGCCAGTGCAGAGAACTACAGATAATGATAGGGTATCACACTGACAGATTGTTTCTAGTCCCAGCTAAGGGATTCTGCTCATTTTGCTATCAGTTTTTCTTGCTTGAATTTATCAGCGCCGGAGTACCGCAGTTACCTAGCTCGTTCTTGCTATTTATAACGTTGGATAAGTGGTGCATTTAACCTATTAAAATTCATAGCATTTGAATTTTATCATCATACTTTGCATGTTGATTTCGCTCCAAGTAATTGTTGTGTAATTTGTCTCCTGTTTGAAAGTATACTCGTATGTTTTGAACAAAAGTCGTTCTGATGGTAGTTGTACAATCAAATAATGATTGGCTAATAGTTTAGGCGTTGGTTTTATGCAACTACATTACAATACAGTTTCACAAGTTACTAATGCGTAATGACAGCTATTCATCTGGAGGACCACTTTCACTGAGCGCCCACTAGTTTTTCTGGAGTGGGCGATAGGGAAAGCAATATGCTAATCCGACTCATCTGGATGACACTTGAATAGAACGTTTTATATATGTTAATAGTCACAATAAATCGTTTAATAAAACTGTTAACACTTGGTTATTTCTGTTTACAGGTAAAGGTGAGCATTCAGTAAGGAACTAGTTCCTTATCGTAAGTTAGTATCGAAGGTAAGTGCAGTCACAATTTTGGTGGAACATTAATCGTTCCAGTTATTGGTGAGATAACAATGCTGGTTGATTTCCGTGCTCTAATTGGCGTTGTAAACAATACCAAATTAATTTTTAGAGCGAATGTAGCTGATTAAAATGACATAAAAGTAACGGCTGGAGATTTTATCGCGAGTACTAAGTTTTATGAGAGAACTTTACTGGTAAGGAGTAAATGAGAGTGAAAGTAATGCCAGTGTAACAATAACAACACAATTTTCCCAGTTCATGCGTGAAATATCGCATCCGATACGCTGAGCTGAACCGACGTGTATAACGTTTCCTATCTTATTAAGTAATCATCGTTCTTCAACAGCTTTCTGATAACATTCAGTATGTTGTTGCCGTTGTTGGATATGTTTCTTTACAAGCATTTTCATTCGGTTCTTTATAATATCAATTGCCCTCTTGAACCAGTTTGGCACAAAAGAAAGCTACAACATCGACACTAGGATAGCTTCCGCGTCCCACGCGATTTAAATTGCGGTATATAAACTGCCTACGCCGCATATTTTAATATTGTAGAAACACTTGTAAATCATATAATATTATAGCAGGTCGTAGGTCCGCTGTGTATATATCTTTATTTATTTTATATGGACCGTTATATCCAACCTTGCTCTTATAAAAATGTCACACTTGGGCCACATAACTAGACCTGACACGTAGGTTGGTGGCCGCAATTTTCCCACTGATATTAATGTAAATATTTTAAAGGTCTTACGACAGTTTAATAAAAAAAACCACTATGGGATTTCTGTACGTGATCTCAAGCAACTTCAGAATCATTACCTTCATGGAGTTTTAAAAAGACAATGGAACGTCGGTAATTGACGGTGGTAAACAGATATCCTAAGCCTGTGTGCAGTAGTAGCCACATGGACTGGGTCTGCGCTCACGATACTTACTTTGATAGTTGATATTCAGTTCTCATTTATAGATTCTATCAGCACTGGAAAATACAGATGCTTCTGATTTCTTAACTTCTTCTACAAACCAAACAATATCAATTATATTATCCGCACCGGTCCAGTTTAATTGAAAACTGGTATGAACTACTTTTACCAGCGGTGTCTTGTCAATGAAAATCATTTTATCAATGGGTGGGTATACCTGACGCACTTGGCCCTTTGATTTCTTATTCATGTGAGCGTGGTATTAATTGTACCTGTTTGGCTTTCTTAAATTCATCATAACATCATTCATCAAATTGTAGTTTTGCTATGATAATGATATTTTAAATGTCATGTTTGAGCGTCATTACCATTTTGATGTGTGCATGTCATGTCATTCTTGCGTTATGCTGATGACTGTCCCACGTTTTTGTTCTCATGTAAAATGTTGGTTGTCACGCAAAGCTTGGAACATAGTTATGCTGTAATTTCTTCAGATGATTCCTGCAAGAGATGAGTGCCTAGATTTGTTATGCGGGTGTCGTTTCGTTAACGGTGCGTCCCCACGTGTTCCATTGTTCCTCGGCTCCTCATGATTTCGTAATTCACTGTTGCGTTTCACGCTTTCTTCCGTCTCTGTCATCAAACAATCATGTTTGTTTATGCGCGACTTTGTTGACATATTCTGACCAAAAGTAAAAACTCTCTCAGTGGACAAGTGCATATAATGAATTCATGAGTCGTTTTTATTTCTTCAAACTATAATTTGCTACATTATCTTATTTTGCGTGTGCGGCTAATTGAAGTCGACGTGGGACGAAATTGACCACGTTAAGTCACTTTGAAAACGGGTCAATTTAAGCTGAATTGATTACGATCTGAGCGTAGATGCCTATACAATGGTATAGCGGCAGTACAGACCGGTAACTGCTGCATCCTTCACTGGGAACGTTAAGTGCGACACCGGACATTCGGTCTTGAAGCCAGAGCTATAAAATCCCAAATTTATTACTACCATTTCAGGTAAGTAGTACGATTGTCCGTTCGTATCAACAAATATGAATTCAACCTCCTAGAGATAAGATCTTTTCTCACATGGTCGTGCGAGAGATGTATTTATCGATAAATATAATTTATTTATACTGTGATTACTGTTCAATTGTATTGTGGTTTATTTTATTGATCTCGGTTTTCGATTTGTCATTTATTTCTTTTTACCTATCTCGATTGTAAGGACTAAGGACAGAGCGTAGGCTCGCCTACTTCTCTGTTTTTGTAGCAAGCTGTTGACATTGCCATGTCAGGCCGTTTCAATATGGTCTCCTATAGATTCTACAAGGTCTTATATTTAATCGGTGCATTATATTTACCGAGATTGGTTTAATTTACACTAATTACAACTATAAATGTTTAGATTTCTAGTTATGTAAAGTCACTATAAACTTTATTCCTGATCTGAACGTTAATACAACTCACACGCACGTAGTGACTACAGCCAATGAGACCGACATTGGAATTTAAATGGAATCGTTCGTTAGATTGGTAAATTAGTGTTCGAACAAGCGTTTCCTCGTGCGTTTACATAGATTAGAAAACGAGGAAATCGAAATACGAGCCATAAAACCTTAAAGGAAAACAAGTTTATTTTTACAAGCTTTTCATTAATCATTAGCAAATAAATGTACAATTGTAAAATTATTGGAATAGCTGGCAGGATCGATTTAGCTTATCTAAAGGCAACAATGACTAATCCCACTGATTATATGGAAACTATTCGAAGCGTGCATCTATTAACTATGGTGGCTGACGCAAACATAGTTGCTAAGAGGTCATTACGTCAATTGTAATAACAACTAACGTCAGTGTAATGCTCTGAGATTATAACATTCAAGTATCATTTCATCCTCAATTACTGTCATTACCGAAGACAGGTTTTCATCTAATAAAAGCTTTCCTCTCCGAGAGATGTTGCAAGATAATTATTTCATTACAAAAGTGGAAATAGAACGCATTAGCGATGTCTGTGCTCAACTGCTCATGGTAAACACCCACATGCTTGTCCGTTTCATCAATCAATTAGAAACTAGCAATCAATATGCGTATCAATTGTCTCCAGCGAGTTTTATCCATTGGGCCCTTCCGACCATTATCCTTGAATTTTAATTATAGCGCCGTTCTTGTGACTATCATCCTTTGATTAATTACTCAGGTTCACTAAAGTTCATGTCGTTGGAACGGTTTCTTTTGTTTGTAATTGGTATCAAATTGTCGGTGGATTGATGATTGAAGTTAGCAATGGAACGTTAGTTTTAATGTCAAGAACGTAACTATCTGGATAAAGTTTACCCTGTGATTGCTACACAATGATCAGGTGCTGTAACACCGCCTCCGCGACGGAAGCGGTGGGCGGCGACCGGGGCGGGCGCCTACGCCGCTGCGGCTACGATTATGTCACCTATACCTTCTCATCATATAAGGACAGCTGTGCGGAATCCTACGACAATTCATTATAGTAACACACGTATAATTAACATTTTATCGCCCAATAGTTCCTCATATTTTGCATTCTTCGTTCTAAGAAAGACGTTAAACCTTCTCGTTAGGGGTTATTTACGTTTAAAGCCGCAGTTAGTTCACATAATGCGTTCCACGAATAGCCAGAAATATTTTTAATGGCCGTTAATTTGATCTCGGTTTTCGTTTTCCATGATTTACTATGTAATAATCATCAAATAAAATCTGGTATAGCACCTGACAACAGTATACGAAGCACGTGTTTACCATGGGGAATAGTACGAATAGCTATTTATATTCATCAAGCAAATGGATATGCGCTTCATCCATTAAGCAACAGTAGCGGACTAGCGGTGTCTAGTAAACAAACAACAGAAACATCTTCTGACCTATAGCAAGCTTTCAACATGGTCAATCAAAATCCTTTCGGTACAGAAATACGGTTTAAAATCAAAATTCTCGTACAAAACTTACGCTGTTTTATGTGTAAGCTGTTTACGGTTACTGCCATAATCTCAAAGCGGATCTCTGTATGTCTTGTGTAAACCCGGGCTGTAGATCATAAGGTGTACCGCAAGGAGTGTACTCGGGACCTTTACTGATGGAACGTCTTGACTAGGATATAATATCTTATAATGACAGCGGATTTATGTGCATCGTGCCTCTATCTTGTTCTCCTTGGGATCTAAATCGCCATATCCATCCAAGGCAAAAGAAACACAAGAATCGTTGAGTACTTAAAAATCGTATAAAACTTGTTAAAGCACTCGAAGTCTATGCTTTCTAACGTGACAGTTTTAGAATTTATTGACATGTTAAATCGTGTCATTACGAAAATAAAACGTTACGACAAATAAAAAACATCTTTGTTGTATACTACTTTCTAACTAACAGCTGCAAAATTCCCCAATATCTAAATAAACATTGATTTAGCAAACACGCTGTCGCATTAAAATTGGTAAACCAACGTAAATCATTCAATATAAACAAAGCGTTCTTCGTCTGCGCGTGAGCTCGTGTTGACTCCGTATTTGTCTTACGACACTCCAAGATTTATTTACTATTAGTAAAGATAACGGTTAGTTTAATTACTTTGCCTGTTTTATGTTTATCCAACTTGCTGTTTTGTGTAAACTTAAGCCACTCGCTAAGTCGTGGTTAAACTTGCTTCCTACGTGATGTTACTGCAGTGCAGATAATGCCGTAATATTACATTTGCGGTTTTATCGTACTCGTGTGTTCATCCATTGGCCTAGTTCCATTGGGTGCACAAACTTCCTGTTAGCTTAGTTTGAACCCAATTATTGTAAATGGTTCAACCTACACATATTTGTACCTTGCCTGGTCATTCGCAGCTACTTATTCAATTGAGTTAGTTGGTTTACATATTTTTGTTATCACTTAAACAAGTAAACACTTGTCAACATTAATAATGGGTTAGTTATTTGTTATGTCTCCAAAATTATATAATAAAATCATGTGACCTAGCCTACAAGGCTTTGTCTTAGAAAACTTTCATTTGTATTGATGATAGATCAAATACATAATTTATTATAGATATTTATAAAGTAAACGCAACAGTGAATCCATTAATAATGATTGCAGTACACAAAGGCTTCAAAGAATTTAGTAAGGCAAGTCAAGCGAAGCAGGAGAGCGATAAAATTGGCGAGACGTCCTACATTCATAATTTATAATTTAGCAGAAGCGATCGTTCCAGTTCTGGATCGCATTAACCTATTTATTAAATTAACATTGTATACAATGCACTGCGTACATGCTCATTACAAAGATTGAAGAAGTTATGGATACTTTACAAAGTCCATCCATTCCGAAGCGATCGAGTCCATTGAGGCATTAAAAGACGCCGTTCATTTTTAACTACGTCTTCATTTGGCTTATCTACTATTTTAACACCTGCTCTTATGTCTTTTAACACCAGGTTAACCTGACGTACTCTCAAATTATTGCTCTTAATGACTTCATGTTCCGTTACCATTTTACCAATATGTTTATGACACCTTAATCTTGATGCATCCGCTTCAAACACGTGTGATGTGAATGTGTGAGTTTGTAAACTCCTCTATTTAATATACGATTCCAATTACGTTTATCGTTTTATCAGTCGTTTTAGATACTGAATTACTTTCACTTGAACTGCTTTTGCCATGTTGGTGTTATTCAATATTATCTTATCTCCTTTCTTCGTACGCGTGGTGCACACGTTAATATTTTGTTACGCTGAGCTATCAACACATTATAATGTCGAGACGGCGGCGCAGAAACTGTCTGCCACCAGAAATAAACTATCTTGTCCCACATAACTGTCGATAACGCTGAGAATAACTAAACAATTAGTAGGGGGAGCTTTCGAAACAATGTTGTTATAAAGAACCGCGTTAAATATTAAAAAACACAAAGATACATTAGTCCCGTATTGCTGTGTGAACAGTTGCCTTTCCACATACATACAGCTTATGTTTTTATTCATCGGATCATCTATTCGTTTCTTCTAGCTAATGATAAAAAAAGCATCGAACGTGCGAAATCTCTTTAAGACGTTTAGTATCCTGTTATCCACATGTTCTTAGAACGTATTTTCTTATCGATGCATCGGAAAAAATCGATTTACAATCGTCATACGCAATAAGATCTATATCGAGTAAGGTGGTATACTATAAAAGTATGGTATCGGCGCCACAAAGTTGGCCACAATCGTCTTTATAAGGAGCAACGCGAGTTACCGCAGGAATAATTAATTGATCTTTAAGATCCTTGAGAATGAATACGATTAAATAAGTGATCGTTAAAATATTTTGAAATAATTACAAGATATCTCAACTTCTGCATTTAACCGTTTCACCTTGTACATTTGTATCGGTAACTCTTATCTTCGCGAGAATTATCTCAAATTATAAACATTGCATTGGAATTGCAAAAACATTATCAGAATCTAGTTTGCGTACATCCTCCATATTTGAGTATGGCTTCATGCTTAACATTCGCTCTTTTTGGATACAACAGCATTTTAGCCAAGCTTCCTCACGGTATAGGAAACATGTTTCCAACAAAGGAATTTTAGAATCCCAAAGTATTTCATGAGCAAGAAATCAAGCGACGTGATCGGGGTGGTAAAATCGCGAAAGCGGTGGATGCCAAACGCGTCTATCCAACTTATCCGTGAACAAATATGGTCATGGACTCCGCAGGAGCGGAACCTGCTGTCTATGTGCATTGTTACTAGCAGTGTGTTTACACGACGATAATGATGAAGTATGCTTATAAGTTGATGCTATGCGTTGAATAATGCATAAATTAAAATTCTAATTGGTAGCGAACTCGCTGTATCGATCCTATAAACATGAGATGATAATTATGTTGGAATTTTTCTAGGAAGACAAAAACTTTTGTTCTTGTTCAAGTGGCATTGAGAACAAAAACGCAGAGTAAACAAAATTAAATAGTTGCTGACTGCATCGCTTTACTTCGCAGATGCACATTTTGACATTATGACTCACCATAACCCGTAGTAAGCATTTAGTACGGGTTATGCGGGCCCTATAGCTACTCAACTCATACAATGTAATGATCGATGGGGTGACGTCACCGCTATTGGCTCATTATAGTAAAACGTGATTAGTGTCTGTCACGTTTTTCCTAGAAATAAAATATAACAGTATGAATCAGTTTCCCTGTACCATATTTTCATGCTTCAACTTCAACATACAGATTTCGATTTCTCTCTTTTTTGTCTGCGTCTACTAATCATTCGAACATTTAGAAATCATTGACCTCCTTGTGTAGACCTCATTATTGTCTGTTTCGTTTATAACTTTTCGCCACATTTGGTGTTCGTTCTCATCGGGTCTTACTGTCTGACGTCACGTCTGCACTTAAACCTTGACACGAACTGAACAATATTTCCAATTTATCCTCGTCTTGTCTTTACCAGCAGTTTTGTTTATAGCAACTGCAGCAAAATTCATCATGTTTATAAATAAACTGTTCTAGATACCGAACAATGTTGTTGATGCATTTGCTATTGCTTTAAAAATCGAACAATTCAACAGGCAACATAGGTGGTGGTCATGGATGGCCGCACACTTTACGAGTGACAGTAAAATCGGTCATTATAAAGCTATGAACGCATTCTAATCGGTTTTTGAATGGGAAGAGTTGAGATTTCATTGGTGGTCGTAATTTTTTTAATAATATTTCTGGTGTTGTTTATATTTTGGCTGGTTATTTACATCAATCTGCCTAACCTTTTCCCAACTATGTTGGGGTCGGCTTCCAGTCTAACGGGATGCAGCTGAATACCAGTATTTGACATGGAGCGACTGCCTATCTGACCTCCACAACCCAGTTACTGGGTAGGTAATACGACACCCCTTGGTAAGACTGATTGTCGGATTTTCGGGCTTCTGACTACCCGTAACGACTGTGAAAGATCTAAAAATGACAGCCGGGACCAATGGGTTAACGTGCTTTCCGAAGCAGGGTGGGGTCTTGATATGTAATGCATGGTCACCCATTCACAAACCGACCGCGGAATTAATTAGTGACTAACCTGGTGTCAGAGTTTTAAAGCCGCCCATGGGCCTCTGACTTGGCTTCACATGCCGTCGAGAAATATCTCTCAGTTGTTGTTGTTGTTGTTGTTGATGTTTTCTTTCAATACGTACATTATTTGGTTATTCTACTAGTACATAACCACAATAATAAGTACTAAGTGTTTTGTCTTTCTAGTCTTTTTCCAACTATGTTGGAAACTCCTCTGTGAACTAGCACGTATTTATTTATAAGTAAACTTCGATCATTTAGTGTACCTACTAACAAAATGTATTTATACTGTGCATGAAATTAACTTCTACGTTCTAAAACTACTGGAAATAAAATTATTTTTCCTCTACCTAAACGACAATTTGACACAACTACGGCGTAGGTACTTAATATAATAACAATACACAGCCAAAAACTCAATACAAAACGAAATGAATCGGTCCAATGAACTTTCAATCACAGCACGCCTTAAAAGTATAACAATTTATAAGGTTTTTCTTGCAATGACTCATAGCAATTAGATGTTATAGTTTGTTCGTCTATCCTCGAACCAGCTAACGTGACTCACGGTACAACGGAAGGGAAACAAAATCTACACGACAGCGAAAACCAGTATGTGTGTACCTCCCCTACTCTTTCATCTTGCGGTGTAAGGGGTTCAAGAAGCTCTACAATGTTTTACAGTTCATCCGCTCCTACAGGCATGACGTCACTTCACTGATCGTTTTTTCGTCCATGAGTTCGTTCGCCACATGATGAGATGAGATTTCTTTTTATTTTACCTCTCTACACAGCCATGTGTACTTCGAATGCAGGGTCAGTACACAAGTCTGGTTCGTCCATTCATAAATTTTCTTGCATACAAGTGAAAAGATCTTGTTATTCTTCAGAATGTACTTACTTAGTTATTTTTACTGCTAGTTTCACAGCGCAGCGTTTTCTCCGTGTTTTATTATATTGCAGTCAACATGGTCACTATGTTTAATGAAGAAACTTGTCATTTTGTTGAAGTACTTCCTAACTCTCACAACAAGTCATTAATCTTTACTAGATACTTTTCTAATGAAGCATATACCGTGTTTATGTGAACAAAATACTTTTGTATATTGTAGGTACTTAGATTTTAAAACTCGTTATAGATTGAGATCCATATGAACGATCAAATAACAATAACATAATTTTCTACTTCCAGAATTCAAAAAGGATTGGTCAGACCACGCTCTGTGGTGGCCCACTCGCAACAAATGGCTGTCCCGACCCAAGCACACGCTGGACCAGTATGGTGTCCACGCCGATGCTGCCCTACACTTCACTCCCATGCACAAACCCATCAGAATCCAGCTCCCGGACCTCAGATTCATTGACTGCAAGATCGACTTCTCTATTGACACCTTCAGCGCCGTTGTTAATCTTTGTAAAAGTCTTGGTAAGTTTGATTGTTATTTTTATCTTCTTTAGTGTATATAAATTGGGTATGAAAATGATTAGTGCCTTGATCCAAGATTGGATTGATTAGTGTAGCTCGAGACAACAATGGATCGTTTGGCATTACGAATATTAGCATATTACCTATTCGTTTTTGATGTGACGACGTGCCAGATTTAGCTAGAAGCACTAAGAAATCTTACTGGCCTTGGATTTGGACTTGGGTTTAACCAAAAATTAAATAATATATTGTAAGGCTCAGTGAAAATGCAGGTAAAATTACAAGATCCCAATTTAGATAGGCTCTTACGCCCAAAGAACTACATAAAACCATCAATATCGTTGTCGTTATCTTATTTTCCAATATCTTTATCTGCGCAAAGGATCGTAAAGGTCATATTTATATTTATAGCGAAACTTTTACGTTTCAACACTTTGTAACGGTTGTCGATTTACGATCTGACTTTAATGCCATATACAGCATTACAAGATCTAAGTCCAACATCAAATGTATTTTATCTCGTCCAAATGTTAATGCTCGTAAAGTCGATCAACTCGGAGCAACTCGTAAAAGTTGAATGTTTATTTTGAAGGACCCGGACGATGGTGCGTGTTGCTATCGAAGTATTACTACCATTTCATATTTTTATTCTTATCTGGAATTTGAAGTTGGGGAAATTAGCTACTGTATTCGCACAGTAGTTTCGCAAACTAACAATCTAATTATTGAGTAATAATAGGTATCTATGTTATTACTGCACGGTTTTTCTACTATAATACGACAGATTGTCTATGATAGTTTTGCCCTGTCACAGATGATACTGTCGCCATAATACATAATATTTCAGACACAATAAAATTGTACGTAATTCGATATAAGGTTCCGATTATGGTATGGTAATCAAAATGTATATAACTGCCCACTCTACTATATCTATAAACAAAACGTGATAGTGCATGAAGTTTCTTGCTCGTTCTTCTCCATAGGAAACTACTACGCTCTGGAATGGGCAACTAGCTTCTCTTTCTGACTCATCTTTCACAATTCAGAAGTGCCTGTAAATGGTTTAATTGAAATAAATGCTTTGAGTTAAAGTTTGAAAAGTAGCAAAGCAATTAAACACAGAACAGAGAGAACTTTACAACTACATGTCTCCTAATTCTTGCAGGTATACGACACCCAGAAGAACTATCCCTCTGCTACCCCCTAGAGCCGTCCCACCTCAAGCAGAACTACCAAAACTTAAAGGAGGCTAAGAGGATAAAGTCCTCACACCCCGCAGACACCAACACGTTTATAGCGGCCACTAGGGGATCATCAAACAGTTTGGACAGGTCTAATGGACCCTGTCCTGCGACTCCACCCCCTCCAAGATCGCTCTCTGCTACCCCTGTGGCACAACAAGTAAGTGATCATAATC
This sequence comes from Agrochola lota, assembly GCA_947364205.1. Taxonomy (NCBI): domain Eukaryota; kingdom Metazoa; phylum Arthropoda; class Insecta; order Lepidoptera; family Noctuidae; genus Agrochola; species Agrochola lota. Next base: position 6,832,189 of record OX376235.1, on the reverse strand, counting down.
TTTGTTATTTTCATACCTTATAGTTTCATTCAAATAATATAAATAAAATATGTTCAAGTTAAGGCTTAGGCAATACAACATACAATAATACAGCCTACTCGTATAACGTTCTCACAGCTAGGACATAGGTCTCCTCTATGAGAGGGACTGGGCCATAATCGATCACGCGTGCCCAGTGCGGTAGGTAAATGTCACATGTCTTCGAATTTTTGGTGCAAGTGTAGTCAATACATAAAAGAAAATATTTGGACCCAATAGTGTCCCTTGCGGAAACCAACGAGTTTATTGTCGATCGTTTCAATTCTTTGCAGGCGATCATTCTTAATCTAGTCGCAACTTACTACTGCAAGATAGCAATTCTTGAAATAAGTAAAAAATAAAAAGAAGTGAAGTAACAGGATCTGGAGTATTCTGGAGTTATGAGCTCATTCGTTGGTTAAAGATAATTCAGCAGTTATTTTTAACATTTATTCGTCAGCTAAACAAGAATGGTGCAGGAAAATGCATCTGTTTCACATCATATATACTGTTTATGTTACATGCATTAGTTTATTTACTAATAAATTATGCTGGTTTTGATCGCTTTCGCCGTAACTTCTGACTTGGAGACTAAACAAAATATTTATGTATGAACGTTATTATATTCTATTCTTTATGTAAATCATGCTTCTATTCAAGTTTTTTGTCCTACATAACTGAGTTTATCCTCTTTCTTTTTTCATACCAGGGGGGCCTACCAACACCTTTTATAACTAACTGATATATTTAAATCTTACTTCAGTAGTGGTAGGCCTCCTGGATTCTAAAAACAAACGAAGGATTCCCTCGAACTACTGAAAAAAGCTTTGCTTATCTCAAAATTTTCCTATCCTCAGAATGGCACACTTCGTCGGTATGGGGGTGTATACAGCACACAGAGCGATGGCTCAAGCGACGGCGGATACTGCGGTACCCCACCTCGGGCCGCATCCCTGGACGCTCTCGACTCCCTAGCCGAGTTGTCCCTAGCGGATTCTCCCTTGGAACCCGACAGCCAGTCACGAGAATCCCTTCTAACGCCCAAATCTCTCATGGAGCGTGCCAGAATGAATGTTGGGTATGTATCAATTAGCTTCACCTTTCTGACTGACCGACCCCTGAGCGTTTATTCAGAAGGTGGGCAACGTCGCAAATAGATGTCAAATAATTCACTCTTTTGATTAATTTGGCAATATTACTGTGTGGAAATAAAAAAATGTGGCTAACTAGAGATCTAGAATATTGATTATGAAATGCAACAATTAATATCGTAACACGGAATGTTTAGTTTTAGACGTAAAAAAACTATTTGGAAACTTTCCAAATGCGTTTTTTACACCTAAAATGGGTACAACATCAAATTCAATGTTATAATTGCAATTCATTATTAATAGTTCGCTAGTTAGCCACATTTCTTATTTCTATTCAGTAATATTGCTATAAGAATCAAAACAGGTAATTATTTGACAGTTACTTGCGCTGTTGCCAACTTTTAGGATAAACCCTCTTAACAAAAAAAGTGCCTATTAATAGGGATGATGACTAAAAATTTTTTTTTAGTCTGTCTTTGCGATTATAAAAAAATATTGGACACGTATTTTTTCTTTTTTTTACGTAATCTAAAGATTGACATTGAGCTAAAATGTGCGATGACGTCACGAGTATGTAGATTTTATACATACTAGTGACGTAGCGACCCCCACTCCCCAACTTAAAATGCGTTTTATCTAAGTATTTTTTTATTAATATGATAAAGAAAAAAATACGTGTCCAATATTTTTTTATTATCTGACTGACGGACTAATTAGTATTTTTTTTTTTACCCAGGCTTCATCCCTATTGGTTTATTTGAAATAAATGCTTTGACTTTGAGTTTATCATAATTATATTTTTTTATGTTTGTCCTGCTAGTAGAGTAGAACAAGGAAAAAAAGTGTTCTAAAACCTATAATAAACTAGTTATTTGTTTGCCTGTTTTTCTTGTTGTGATATCTAGTTCGACCACAATAATGGAGCTGTTATAGCTGTATGAATGATGTTAATGTCTTTTTAATGATCACTTTTCCGCATACTTTTTTTGATGATTTCATCAGTTGCGTCATTGTATTGGAATTTTAGAAGACTCAACAATAATTTTTACTACGTTTTACCATTAACTACATCAATAATATTCTGGAATGAATTCCTTTCGTAGGCATATCTTAAATTGTTGAGTAAGATTACTTACTTGTCTATGATTTCTAAGGCCCGCTTGCAACACAAACAACACAATCATACGTTTAGCACAAAAAATATATAAAACTTAGTTATGTCCCTGTCATCTTCAAACAATTGACAATAAAAACAGAACGATGTTTTAAAAACGTTAAGTGGTAAACGTATTTAGTTATTTGTGGTGCAAGTGGGCCTAGTTCCTCAAAATACGTACAAAAACCTAACGATAATCTTCTCCCCCAGTTGGCTCGATTCATCCCTGTCCATAATGGAGCAGTATGTGCGCGAGTGGAACACGCTACAGCTCCGGTTCAAGTTCTATTCGTTCTTCGACCTGACTGCGCGTGCGCAGGACGCGGCGCGACTCAACCAGCTGTACCAACAATCGCGCTGGCAGATCCTCAACCAGGAGGTCCAGTGTACAGAGGAGGAAATGCTGCTTTTTGCTGCGTTACAGGTAATTAATCATAAATAATTTATTCCCCAGATCATACAATCAAATTTTGTTAGAACTTAATTTCTTGCACAACTTAAACACTAGTGTTAGTATTAGTAATAAGCATTTGGCAGATATTGGTAATAATCAGTAAGAATTACTACTACTCATAAACTTTCAGTTCAATAACCGAAAAAATAACCTTTGGCTATTGGAATGCAGCTGGGTCTTTTGTCCAAAAACCTTGGACTACCCTTTTGGACTAGCAAAAAGATGACGTTTCAGTGTTTGGGACATTCTACATTCTTGAATTCAGTTGCTTAAAATTTCGTCCAGCAAAAAACCAGTCAGGGCCAAGCAAGACCCTTAAGTGCCCATTTAGCACCCTTTTTCCAATTTAATATTTTATTAACCTGACCAAATCAACCTTCCAGCTGCAAATCGAACTACAAACGCTAGCAGGCGGCAGCCTAGATGCACCGGACGGTACAAATGCAGCGCCAACCAACGCGCCTGAGGATGAGATTGACGCAGCGCTGTCAGCGCTTCAAAATCAGCTGGAGGGCGGGCCCGCGCCTCATAATGACATCACGCATGTGCCCGAGCTTGCGTCTTACCTCAAGTATCTTAGGTGAGTGTTACTAGGGCCTGACCACGAACTACGAAGAGAAACCCCTAATTTCAATATGCAGGGTTTTTTTTTTATTACTTGGCGAAACTTAACAGAAGAGATGGGTACAAATAGAAAAGATTTTAAGTATCATCAGTAGTGACTGGATTTGCGCCCGGTTGATGGCAATAGGCTCGCCCCATATTACATGGGACTTCAACATAACTGGTGAAGAGTGGGTGTAGTACACCTCTGCTGCCTAAACCTTCGACGAAAATCAGCTGTGATGTTATTTTAAGCATCTACCCACGTACGACAAAACAGCGTTGTGCCCGAGATCAGCTTTTCACTCAAAACAGTCAAGTCTTTAATCGACTTCCAAAAAGGAGGAGGACTTTGATTTGGTAGAGGAAGCTTGCGCGGGAGTCTTATATACATTTTAATAACTTTGCTTGGGTAGTTTTTGAGTTAGCTTCAATAATACGTATTTTTCGCCGTTAGTCAATGTGGATGATGTTTTAATAACTTCCTGTCACTGTTATTTACATAGCAGGTAGTGGTATTTGTATTTGTGTGAGGTACCACCGCAAAAAAGTGAAAAAAAAAAAGTTGTTTTATTACTACCCATCCCTATGTGAAGTTCCGCCAATTATTTTAAAAACATAACTCTTCCGCGCAGTCGGGTACAAAAGCCCTGTTATAAAGGCCTGATCAAGTTCCACATCAGTAAATTAGCTGGTAAACCCCATGTCAACTATTGATTATTTACCAAAGATTCATCAACCAATAGATTATAATTTGACACGCCATTGATCTCAATTGACTTTGAATGCGGAAGTTTTCAGTAAATATTTACATCAGGAAGTTGATGTTATGATTAGCAGCCCATTCAAGACTTCATCATCGAGCGTATTGTGACTATAAAATCAACGACGTGATTATTTAGGGTTCCGTAGTAAACAAGGAACCCTTATAATTTCTCCATGATCATCTGTCTGTGTGTCTGTCCGAGGCTTAGCTCAGAGACTGTGTAGTACTAGAAAGCTGTAATTTGACATGGGTCGTTTATCACCCCAACAAAGTGCTAAAATAAAATAAACTTTTTTTTTTTTTAGTTTACCCCCCCTACACGTAAAGTGGGGATGATTTTTTCTTTCTCGTCTATCCTATGTTCAAATTAAAAAGTCATTTATTCAAAATAGGCTGAAAATCAGCACTTTTCAAAAGTCAAAATTACATAAGACAGTCCCCCAAAAACGCCCACCCTTCACCACTTCCTAGTGCTTAGCTGGGAAGAAGAAGTGGCGCAACAAACTCCCCAGCAGCACAGCTATCTGTTCAGTTAGAAAACTTGATTCTATACAATAGTAGTTATGCAAAATAATTTACATTATGCAACGTAAAACATTACAACCCATTAAAACTATGGTGTGGGTTGTCGTTGGAAAGGTCGTTCAAAAATATTGTGGGTTGTCAAACCCATTTTTCAATTTAGGGATCCATTTGCGAAATATTAAGCTATAAAGTGCTAATTTTTGTTAGAGTATAGTCGTCGTCCCCCCTGCCAGCTAAATGGTTGTACTTGGATTTATGAATAAATTCATAGCAGTAGTATATATAACGAAGCTAAAAGGAAAACTATCAGAGCTAAGTAGGCTTTACTGGTAAAACGAGTAATAATCGACCAACTTAAATTTGTCAATTTTAAGTGTGTTCTTGGGATAAATTCATCCCGACTACGGAACCCTTCATTGTGCGTGGTCCGACACGCACTTGGCCGGTTATTTTAAACTCGATTTCGTTTTCTCTTTTAATTTTCGATTACCTGTTTTGTGTCTGTAACTGTTTGTTTGCCCGAATACAATAAATAAATAAATAAATACATAAAAAACTGCAAAGTAATTGAGGCGGACTGTATTTCGTTGTGTTGATTTTTCGTCCGTTCATTCTGATTAATATATAATGTATTATACTAATCGTCGTGATCTTATTCGTATTTTATATTATTTCTAAGTATATTTACATTATTCTCTTTATTTCATCTCATGTCGACCGGCCAGCAAGTGTAACAACGAATACTGTGCTTTCGCGTAAGATATTTATCATGCCCCCTCATATCACTAAAATAACTTTTGTTTTAACCTTGTTTTAAACACATATATTTAGTTTGTACACAAACCTGTTTATTAACATGTAAATTATATATTTCCGTACCTATCTGTTGTTACTATGGCACACCTTAAAAAATAACTGTAAATCCTCCTCCTTTTTTTTAAGTCGATTAAAAATTATATTAGAAGTCCGTAACAATTTTATTAATAAAATGTATCATTAATTACAAACTGGTCTCCAAATAACGAAACTAGATATGTTGGTCTTCCCGCTTGGAGTTCTGGCCACACTGAGGCGAATCCCGCGCGGGGTGGGATTATTCCCGCCAGTTTGACCACCTATACATTAAGTTGACACAATCGGCGTGAGTGAATTTCGACGCATCTCGCGCGGGATTCGGCTCAGTTTGGCCTGAGCTTAAAACTTTAAAATCAATATCCATTATTTACCCAAATAATTTTGATAATGACCTATTGCCGGTTATTATCAAAATAGTTCTTCAGTAACATCTTTCTTCTCCGTTGCTATAACATCACATTGTTCTTTCACAGGCCGAAACGCTTCACTCTGAAGGCATACAAACGCGGATGGGTGTCATGTCGCGACGGTGTACTCCGTATCCATTCGTCGCGCGAGGCCGCTGGAAAAGGAGAAACTCCTTCCTACGCTGTTGAGCTGCGCGGCGCTGAGGTAGCTAATATAGCTATAGCTTTTTTTAAACCGAAAGTACAATTTTACTATAGTTATGATAGCAAGCAGCAATGGATTCAACAGTTAGCCCTCGTACCCACTAGCTCGGCGTCCGATAAGGACCAGGCCCGGGTCGACGGCGCGTTGTGTTCCACGCGCGCCTCAAAGAGATGTCAGCACAACTGACGGGGTCGCGGGAAAGTCCGAAAGGGATACCGTGGCCCCTGGCAACACACAGGCAACTGAAGGAACACGGGTGGGTTTCAGTCGGTAAAAGTCTGACATGCCCTCCCGCTCCACGCAGAGCGGGAGAAGTTGTTTGATCATTTCCCAACCAAAAAAAAAGCCCTCGTGCCCACAGCCCACATGAATAAAGATGGTTCACTCTGCATTTTAGGTATGAACTACAAGTAGGTACGCGGCAGGCTCGACTTGTCGAATTCAGTGGGCGTAACGTAGTCCGAAGATATAAGAGATACGCGATAAATAGCTTCTTGGTGAATATTACTGTAGGTAATTAACGCTGTGCGATCTGAATTGCACTTTATTGTGTCATAGCAAGAGTCGCTTTTTATTTAAATGATTTTGCGGTGTGAACCATCTACTAATCTGTGCCCACGGGCGATTTTTCATCGCACACTGAATTTTCAATGCACTGCTTAGCGTGCGTTGAAATCCAACTGTATTTTTTTGACGCGCTGGGATGCACTATTGAATTCTCAATGCTCGGCTCACCGAAAGTTGACAATCTAGGGCGCATTAAAAAATCACCCGTGCGAACCTGGCTTGAATAAAGACAACGAGCCAGCGAGCAAGAAATCGCGATTTCTACCTATCGGAAATGATAACAGCAATGTCCGTTGTTTAAGGCGAAAGCGTCAGTGTACCTCGCGAAATTCAAATTTTCTTACTTTTTTTGCAATTTGCAGGTCAGTATCATGTTGTATGTTGATCTAAATATGATTCGCGGCCGTATCAAATGTTTATTTATAGAATTATAATCATATAAGTCATCAATACAACTCTCTAAGTTCATATAATCCTATTGAATGACTATTTCATGAAATCATGACATTTGAGGATTATGCTAACATAAGGAGTTGTATTGCTGATTCTAATCGCGAAATAAGCTTTTTTTGTAACGAAATCAATATATCAACTAGTTGTTGTCCACTGCTGCACAAAAAGCCACCTTAATGTTAATTATTGATTTATTTATCTGCGTTGCAAATCTTTTTACCTGTATTTAATTGAATATCAATCTTTGTTTATAACCAGGTGACTCCTGATGCACACCCCGCGACGGGCCGCTACAGCATCAAGCTGGAGATACCCGCAGAAGACGCCATGCACGAGATGTGGCTCAAGTGTGAGAATGTAAGTCAACTCTATTCAAATACATGTTATTTCCACTTAAACAAATATAGACCTTATAATAGTGTGAATTAAATTGATTTCAGAACGACTACTATTGATAACGGTTTTTATAAAAATATAAAAGTTGCTGCGAAAATTTAACTTTATGTGTAGTTATGAAAGATAGTTTTCCGAGATCACAAAACCTACATTTTATAACTTAAGCTTTATATAAAGTCCTTTGTAAAAATGGACAGTTAATGGTGCTTATTATCATTTAACCAAGCATAAATCAAGACTCAGAGCTGGTTTTGGGAATTCCCTATCGGAAAAAACTTAATAACACTATCCGACTTGGGGATCGCTCCCTGCGTTTGGGACCTCTAAACTAATGAAGCAAACGTTCGTTTTGCAAAAAGATTCAGTGATATACTAATAGGTCTGGAGTAGGTTTTTAAATATCTTACATTTTATAGGAGGACCAATACGCAGAATGGGTAGCCGCCTGTCGTCTTGGATCGCGCGGCAGATCGCTAGCAGACGCAGCGTTCGCGACAGAAGCCGCTGCGGTCCGTTCCCTGCTCGCGTTACAGCGACCGCAGCCCGCAGCCGCGCTCAACCAGCACTCACTGCCTCATCTAGACCATCTGCAACCGGATAACTATCTAGCGCCGCGCTTCCTTAAGAAACTTAAGGGGAAGGTGAGTGTTTTTGTTTTTAGGATCCGACTTATTGTAAGTTTTAAAAAGTGCTAATTTGTTTAAGTAAGTGTGACAATTAAGCACGACGGCCCAGATGCCGAGGTTTATTGGTCATCATTTGACATAAAGGGTAAAAGCGGTTAGTGGTAGTTTTAAATGAAACACAATAACGTTGCTGAGAATAACAGTGCAAGCCAAATTGCACATTAAACCACTTACAGTAAAGTTTATTATTCAATGTCATGTCTTCGGACACAGTTTTTTTTTTTATCCATTCAGTATTATGAAAAACTTTTATATTCCTTTCCAGTTCACACAACGCGTGTTAGAAAGTCACGCCAACGTCAAAGACCTTCCGTTGCTGGAAGCCAAGCTTCAGTACATCAAGACTTGGCAGAATCTCCGCGACTACGGACAGACCATGTTCGTCGTGCGGTTCATGGGCCACAAGCGCGACGAGATCATCAGCATCGCCAATAACAGGATCATGCGCCTTGATCCTAACACCGGCGATCATATCAAGACGTGGCGATTTAGTACTATGAAAGTGAGTCTGATTCTATTTTTTTTATGGATAGAATAGTTTTTATTAGACACCAAATAAAAGAAAAACCTTAGAAAACATTTTTTTTTTGAAAATTGGAAATCTTAGCTAATATGCCATACAGATATCGCATTGTTCTCATCGTCCCAAGATTCTTGGTTAGGTTAGACACAATCTCACAACTACTACACACTAACTCCACAATCTAACCAAGAATCCAAGGTTTTTAAATATGCCTAAAATAAAATAAAGCCTATTTTAAATATGCCTGTCAATAAAGGCTATTTTAAATATGCCTGTCAATAAAGCCTATTTTAAATATGCCTGTCATTATAGCCTATTTTAAATATGCCTGTCAATAAAGCCTATTTTAAATATGCCTGTCATTAAAGCCTATTTTAAATAATTATGCCTGTCAATAAAGTCTATTTACGTGTTTGCCCCCCCCTTCCGGGAATAGAGACGTTATATTTTGTACTACTTTAGCTCGAGCTCAACACAACTTATTTATACAATATTATATATTAATACAATATCATTGGAATAAATGTGTGTTAAAGCCAGAAAAAGTTCAACTTTCCAGATAATTTATTATCAATTAAGTACTCCTCAATCAATCTGCCTAGCCTTTTCTCAACTATTTTGGGGTCGGCTTCCAGTCTAAACGGATGCAGCTGAATACCAGTATTTTACATGGAGCGACTGCCTATCTGACCTCCACAACCCAGTAACTGGGTAATACGATACCCCTTGATAAGACTGTTTATCAAACTTTCGGGCTTCTGACGACCCGTAACGACTGTCAAAGATCCACGAATAACAACCGGGACCAACGGCTTAACATGCTTTCTGAGGCACGGATGAGTCTCGGAATGTAAAGATGGTCACCCATCCACAGACTAACCCCGGCAAACGTAGCTTAACGTGATAGATCGACCCGTGCGGCTGTTATTACTTAGCCACGAGGTCCTCATCAAATAAGTATTAATAATACATTTCTTCTTTTCAGGCATGGAACGTAAACTGGGAGATAAAACACATGATGGTACAGTTCGAGGAGGGCAACATAATATTCTCGGTTCAGTCTGCTGACTGCAAAGTGGTCCACGAGTTCATTGGAGGCTACATATTCCTCTCAATGCGCTCTAAGGATGCCAACCAAACTCTGAATGAAGAACTGTTCCATAAACTCACTGGCGGGTGGACGTAAAGACCTCGACCAACGTATTACTGAAGTAAGCCATACATTTTTATTACTGACAAGCCTATCGTGGGTACTACGGAATACTACATAGCTTATACGCGTTCGTAACAAATAAATAGAGCAAGTTTTTAATCTAGTTTCAAGTAATAATATAGTTTAATTTTTTACTATCTGTACAACATTGTAATAATTATTTAATTTTAATGTAATGGCGAATGGATGGCCTTGAAACGTGCCTTGATGATGTGCTAAAGTTCGATAGTGTATAGCTGATATTTTTGTACCAAGAGAATGCATTCACAATATTCTATTCTACACAAAACATTTATTTAGATGTTAATGTAGTGCTTCCAATAATGGCTTGCGCAAACTGGCGTACGGGACGGCAGAAGATTTAAAATGTATCAATTGAGTTTAATGCTTGTCCAATCGAAATACGGTATATATTTCAATGCTCGGTAATCGACGGAAAACTGCGCTGGGATGCTCCCAGGCTCGATCACTCGATCTCTGCCATCCCGTCCGCCAGCCTGCGCAGGCCCTAACTTCGTATGTAGCGATCTTGTAAATGCCAAATACATTTTTGATACAGAATCTTGATAAATGAAATGCTTCCGTACATAAATACATCACTTTATTGTTTATATTTAATTCTAGTTTTAAGAGACATGCGACGGATATGAGCTTTTAAATATGATAAGTAAGTTTTAATGTTCATGTAATAAATAGTAATGTTGGATCGTGTATGTAGTGCCATTACTTGACATAACAACATAACGACATCTTGAATGTGTGACTATGATCCATTTGGTGCTGTAATCATTCAACAAGTGTATGTATTCATACAATACATTGGATGGCCTTAACATACTAGAGATTTATGGTATTTTGTTCTATATTCACTGTAAATAACATCGGTTAATATAAGTTATTTTATACCAGTGACAAGATAATTTAGATTAAAATTTTTGGCTTCATGTTGTATACCTATTAATAATTGCAAAGATTATTTTATTATTGTTGACTACTAGTCTCATTGAGAACGCATATAATGCTGTCACTTTTATTTAAGTAAGGTTTAGAGTAATAATAAGAGTATTAACAATTATCTGCCTTATTTTATTGTGGAGTTCTTGTACAAATTGTATGTACTTTAATTAATAATTTTGAGTATGTTTGTAAATGAATGACGTAATAAATGTAAATTAATAACATTTTTGTGTTTGTATGGGTTTGAAAGTTGACCCTGTTCCGTACATGGTGAGGTATCGTTGGTGGAACGTTGACACGTCTGGGTTCGCGGGAGGCGTCATCAACACTACTACGCAAGATCCTGCAGGATTAATTCCATACACCCAGTTAGCCTGTGTCCAAAGTACCTTTATATTCTGGTCAGGAGCACTTGCATCCTGAAATTCTTCTACTTTTATTAAATCTGTCGTCAGTTCAGCTGTACCCGTGATAGCAAACAGCGCGTATCCTGGAACATAATAGAATAGAATATAGCGACGGCCTACCACCACCTCTAAAGGGGAAAGAGATGGAGCTATAAGTCCTGTAGAGCTTCATCTCTTTCCCACACTAAAATAATACTGCTTTGGAGGTGGTGGGAGGCCCCCTTTTTTTGGGTGGGAATTTATCAAATAATTTCTCCCGCTCTGCGCGCAGCGGGAGGGCGTGTCAGACTCTTACTGACTAAAACCCACCCGTGTTCCTTCAGTTGCCTGTGTTGCCAGGGGCCACGGTATCCCTTTCGGAGTTTCCCGCGACCCCGGGGTGGAAGGTCCCCTGGTCATTTTATCAGTACTAAATGCAAATAGGTAAGTGAAACGATTACATAAAGTATGTATTACTTACCTATACTACACATAGCCATAGGTGGATGATTAAAACAGGCAATCTGGTGCAAAGCTGTATCTTTTCCTGGTCTGAATCTATAGAGATTACAAAAGTAACTCTGAGCCACATATATGTAACCTTTGAAAGAGACCAAGTGGTTGGGCGTTATTTCTGTGTCTATAACTTTTCCCCACCATTGATGTTCCCCAGTGTCTTCAAACTTGTAAATGTGTTTTTGGCCCACCACATAAACCTCATTTTCATGAGCGCATACTGCAGGGCCTTGTAATGCGTCGGGTAGGTTGGCAATTTTTCTAAAACTCCTCTGCTTTAAGTTGTAGATAATAGCAGAATCTAACACTACCCTGAAATATACAGGTATTATTTAGTTTTACATTGTATTTAGGTAACAATCAGATCCAATAACAAACTTGTAGTACCATAATAGTACATTTTGATGCAAGTGCGCAAAGTTTGTCATTGCACTTTCGAGGCGGGATTGCAGCCAGAGCCGATGGCGTAGGCGTAATAGAGCCGTCATTACAATGAAAAATGCTCACGCGTTGCAAACGATGTTTCACAACACACTTGCGAGGAAAATATAAATAAAATTTCATAAATATACCTAATACGAGTACATTGTAACAATTTTTTGTGAAAAATGGGTCGCTGATACTTTTTTTTCTCATTCCCTCCAAAAATGTATAGGAAGATTTTTGCAATTTCTGACTTTTCTAGTAGGTACTCAAACCGCAATTGGTCCAATAGGGTGTTTTGATCCTTCTGAGAAACAGGATCGATTGGCATCAAAAAAAGTTTTTGTGAAAACTGTCCATTTTCTTGCTGACTGTATTTTTTTTTCAACTTGAACTTTCAAAAACTTTCATCTTTGAATGTAGATCAAAATGTCTCAAAAAGTTAATGACAGTCTCCTTAGACCGTTTTCTTGTAGCAACAACGGTTAATGTACCTGTCCTTACTGCCCCATCTCCAAAATCCATCCTGTATAATTATTTCTAGCATACTTTCCCGCACTAGTGAGGGAATGCAAGAGAAGAGAAGATAAATACGCATTGTGAACCCAGTAAAAGCGGTGCAAAAAGAGCTACTATTCAAGCGTGTTGAAAAATATATAGGTAGTTGAAAACAAAATCTAGATGCAGTTTCACAGTTAAACCTGAGTAACAAATTAACAATAAGCAAATTAATACATTTTTGATGCCATAATAATAACAACGAAACCTTTTGAGTAGGACGCGTAGTTTGGTCAAAGATAGTGAATACGCTACAGTTCAGCTGTTTCCGAGTAACAGGTAGGTACGGGCAGTAGGAGGCATTCCTAGCGTAATTTCTCCTTCTGCACTGCCTGCAGATTCCGCGAACGTATCGGTGCAAGATTTTCCCGCTGTCTTATTTTATTTATTTAACCGTTTATGTACACACATATAAACACAAGAAGAAAGGAACAGGAAAATACGTACAAAGATGATTAAAAAAAAATGATACACGGCTACACCTCAAGCTATAAATTTCCAGTTTATGCTGATCTCGCTTGTATAGGATTTCCGTACAATGCGAGGTCAGCTTATACTGGAAATGTATAGCTTCATGTGTAGCCGTGTGTACATACGGGACTATGTAGAAACATGTTCTGCTCCATTCAATGTTTTCACATGCTGTTAGGGTGAGTTCACTATAATAATAATCGTCGTAATGGTCGTCGGCATGTTCAGAGATTATGCAAATATTTAAACAGTTTTTTTTATTTTTTATTTGATTCCTGCTACCTAGGCATGTTCAAATGGAAGTTTTTTTTAAGGAAGAAGCCGGTAGACAAAAATAAGTCGCGCGCTTCTTATGCGAGCGTCAGATTTTTGTTAACCGGGTCGAGAATCTAGATCAGACCGACCGATCCTGCTTTTGCCTTATTTTCTGCTCTCGACGCTTGACGTGTCCACAGGTCGGGTCCGGGTTTGCAACAAATCAATCGCCATCCTGAGGATGCCTCGTTGAGGTGAAACACGTTCGTCACGATTTCTTACAGGGTTCTTTATGACTCTTTAAAAACAGTAACGCGGAATAGGTTACTAAATATACGTCGTCTATTGTATTATTTTCAAACGTTCAAGCACGCTCGCTCGTTTGTAATATTTTAAAGTTTTTCATTACAGTTGAAGTTCAGAGTTTTGATACTTAAGATGTACACGTGATGTCACGAAGCTTACGACTCGTCGTCGTCGTCCCCTTTTCACACTATGTTGACCCTCTTCACGTGTGACGTAATTAATGGATGGCCTAATGAGCCATCCATTAATTACGTCACACGCGTTACATGAACCTATTTTATGTTTTTGATGTGTAACATTTTTCCTCTCGCTTTCCTGGAATCTGTGAGAGTGATTTCGTGAAAAGGGACGGAAGTGTATTACAGGAAGCCGGTGAAGCGCGCGCTATTTGATTTGACCAATGAGCGCGCGTGGTTCTAGAGTTGGCCATCACTAACACCACCACCTTCACCTTGACCATCACCTTGACGAGGCCCTGCCCCCTTAAGGCATCTCGCCCACTGGGACTTTTTGCAGCGATGCTGTCGCGCGTTTTGTAAACGCGTTTCTGCAACGCTACTATCGCTCGTTAGTCGTGTTTGCAACGTGCGACAGAAACGATGCAAATGCGCGGCTGTATCGATGCAAACGCGCGACCGTTTCTGACGACATCGGGGGAACGAAGTGTGGAGAACGGAGGTAGGGGTGCTGGGGAATGTGCCCTGAAGCGCGAGAGCATCGCGATAGTAGACAGCCAGTGACAACATCGCGGGTGTACCGATACACATGCGCGACAGCATCGCTACAAAAAGTCGCCGTGGGCGAGGCCTCATAATGTTGCTTTACTAATAGTCAGATTTATGCGACTACTATAAGGCTCGCTCGTTTTTTAAAAATTAACTAATAGGTATATAAAAATTAGTTGTATTAAATATTTTATTATTCACTGCAACTTACAATTTTGTATACCTATTTCAATACAATTTTTTTTTACATTACAACAATATTAATTACCTACTTTTTTTTTTATTCCATATCTGGCTTTCGGTATTATCTATTTAGTATACTATTAAACCTGTTATCTAACGCTTCTGGATGTTGTACTTGTCCATGCAACTTGGATATCAAACTATATAATTGTTTAAATTGTTCATAAGTCATCCCAAAAGCATGATCACAATGGGAATTTTTTTTAATTCTGGTGCGGGCCCGTTTTTGATATTCCAGTATAGATAAAATATATTCTATTTGAGTAGAAGTAAGTTCAGAAACTATGGAAAAAATTTCATCACTGTTTCTTTCGCTCGGGGGCATGTAATTTTTGCGATTTCTTTTAAGCATCGCCGTAATCATTACCGGCATCATTAAACCATCGGGCATTTTATTATTTCGGCATATATCACAATTAGATGTTGATATAATATTTTCCATGCAGGATTTTAAATTAGATTTTGCTGCTTTATTTCGTCCTAACGGATTGTTTGGAGCCAATAGAAGATATAAGTCAGTGGGGGTGTCTTGTGTTGCTGGGGTAGAACATTTTCGATCTTGAGAGTCTGGTAGATATGAGAATGGCTCTCCTGGTAAGGGTGTTTTCGGTTCTTTACCAGGCTCCTGTGGCATGGGAAATTCAGGTACTGCTGGCAGGGGGAGTTCAGGCACAATGGGTATAGCCACATCAGGGAACACTGGTACTGGCAGTCCTGGTAGAGGATTGCTTGGTTCAGGTATTTCTGGTGCGTCTGGTGCTCTTCGTCTAGGCATTGGCCTAGGACTAGGAATCATATCAATTCCGTGGACAATGTGGGGAGTTCTCTGAACAGTGTTCATGGATTCAGAAAATATATTGCTTTCGGTACACATATCAACTCTCTTCTTTGCTTCAAGCCAAGATCCAGTGGCCATTCCGATTTGATATTTAACCTAAAACATATTAGGGTATTGTAAAGGGTGATGTGATTACAAAAAAAAACTGTTTTTATTAGAAGTGAAATTCTAAGTACAAAATAGAGCCTGATAAAATTCTGCCTATATGAGGAAGCTAAAAGGCTTTACTTAGTGAGAGCTCAGATTGTAAGGGCATAAACTAGAAAACTGTTTCACTGCATTTATTTTATTAAATATGCATGAATATTTTCACATGTTGTACACACTGCTACATATGAAGCTATACATTTCCAGTTATAAGCTGACGAAGATCCTATGTACGGAAATTCTATACAATGAGAGATCAGCGTATACTGGAAATGTATAGCTTGATATGTACCGAGAAAAACATTTTATGATATCATTTTGATCTGGTAAATTCTAGAGACAGTGCAACTGCTTTCGGTGTTGTGAAAGATATGCCATCTAAAACATACATGTTCATGTCCAAAATGTATAGCTTGCGAACCCTGCTCAGAAATATTATTCTCTAATTCTCTTTGAAGGTTCTTATAGCATTCTGGACAGAGAAATCTTTTACATGAATCCTGCAACAAAAATTGTTAGAATGTAATTATAAAAAAAAACATAATCACAATTATATTTGGGTGATTTCTATAAATCTGCTATAAGTTGGAGTCATACTTTTATACCTACCCTCATTTTCTATAACTTAAACTATGTACAGCCAAAAAGTCATGCAATTACTATTTTTGTGCATTCAATAAAAGTTTAATCCAAGCAATAAAACCCAATACTTAAGAAAAACTCTATCAGAACTTACCTGAGTCAAGCGTAACGAATAGTAGAGAACTTTTAAAAGAGTTTCAGTAGCTTCTCGCAACGAGTGACCTTTCAAACGAAGGATATGCAAGGCGCGGCTAATACCAGTAGTCGAGGACATTTTGATTCAAATAAAGACTTCAACCATTCTCTAATATGTTGACTTAAAACTGTATTATTAAAACCAGTTTTTAAATTTATAGCTTTGGCGGAAGAAAACAAAGTTATTTATCAGCATTTTTAACACTGTATACTGTGATAAATTTAACCCGTATATCAAACATGATTTCACGTTGCATACAAAAAATTACAAAAACATGTTCGCGGATTTTTTTGAATCCATTTTGTTTGTAGTTTTTGTGTTTGACTTAGGTTTGACACTTATTTGGCACAATATTGATAAAGTTGCCAGGCTTGGCAACGCTTATTTAATTTTATTTTTTTTAGCACAAAAGTGGGAACGTTCGGTTGCCAGCATCATATCTATCGATGTCTTTCTCTATTACTTAACGCGCGCCACACACCATTAGACTTAGTAATAAATTGCTAAACACATTTTTTTTGGAGCTTAAAAATAAGTAGGATATTGAGTGGGAGGATTCGACAACTTCCCTATCCGCAACAGAAATATGTTCAGTAAGTAAGAGGCAGATTGGACTTGGTTAGAACCCCGTACGCAGCACTTATGAACCGAGCAAAATGAAAAAAAAGTTAGAAAGAACGCTAAGCGAAAACGAAGTAAAAGCGTGGGCAGGCGATGCGATGCGACGCGCGGTGAAGTAGTTCGGGGAATAAGAAATTTCACGCGGACGAAGTCCTGGGCAGAAGCTAGTTACTAATATAAGTACATCAATATTCAAGATGTATTGTGACGTGCTAGTATTTTTTTAAATGTTTATTTGAAGTTGCTTATGTCTTACCGCCGACAAATTTTTCAAAATTGCAACGACGTGTTGCCGTCAACGGCAACACACACGATTCACGTCGCCATTGGCGAGTTTTGGCTATTTTTCATAGAGCACTAAAGCGGTGGGCACTGACAACCGTAGCAACTAATCCGAACTAACCAGTCAAGATTACTCAAACTGCTGTCAGTGCCTTAATTTTTAAACTTACCTAAATGCACCTACACCTCCGAGAATAAATAATGAGTCCTCAACAACCACAACACCACCGTGTCTTCGGACTGGCAGCTTTACTCCATGTTGTATCCATTCCCCTTTATGAACATCATAAACTTTCACGTCCCTCATAAAGTTCCCTGTACCCCTTCCATATTCACCACATACCATTACGAGCTTTGTAGGAGTCCAGTTGGTTATATTCCAACCCCAAAGTTTCTTTTCACTTATTTCTATCCACTGCTGAAAACCATGCTCTTCCCTAAAGGTATTCATAAAATTCTGTGATTTTTCTGCTTTCATTACTTTATTAGACCACATCGGTACTGCTGGTATTAACCTCAGCTTACGTTGTATACTTCCATTCACTAAATTCAACACTTCGGTATAGACTTTTTCAGTATACATTTCACATAGTAACAGCTTGTGTACCTTTATGCTAGTAAGTGACAACTCAAATTCCGTTGATAATTTGTATAGGCAATCTACTACTTTTTCTATTAAACTGTTACCATAATCTTTTATGAGATCTTTTATTTGTTGTAACTCGTCACTTGTAAGTCTGCTCATATCCAAACAACAGAGTATAATAAGTAATGCATCAGCCCCCATCTCCTGAAGTTCAACCCATTGCAGACCAAATTTAAAAACATGTACTTCAGATTCTGTGTTTAAGTACGGATGTGATAGGTACCAAAACAATTTATGTAACGTTGGAATATACTTTGGATTCATGGATTTGAACGAGAAGAGTCCATACATTACAGCCTCTTCCTCCAGTTTATCCGAGGGTGCATTATGTGCTATTTCTTTAATTTCCATCCAGTTAGACATTGACAACTGTTGTTCTAAACAGTAGTTGATTTGTTTCATAAGTTCTGTGATTTGTAGGAAATTAGCCGCAAAGGCAAGATCCCCAACAGTAGATAGAGAGTAATCTGATATGTCAATTAAACCTAATTCCATATATCTTACAATGATTTTCATTGAATTCGCATCTACCACCTGCAAAGTGGAAATTGTCAAGTTTGGAACAGTATTATAGAAATAGCATTAAAATATATTCACAAAGTGCAAAGTGCTCGCAACCGGCTTGCGTGTCAATCCCGATGTATGGATGTAAACGAAGCAAAATGAGTATGTAAGGATTATAGCAGGTGTGGTGTTCTGTAGTTTCCGCCTACCGCCATCGGAAGAAGGCGTGAGTATATTTTATTTTATCATAAGTATGTATTATTCGCATTAGGCATGCCTACGAACATTATTATGACTACATGCACTTATTTAATTTTCAGTGTATGCACTATTATACTCTGTTTGAGATGGTTTTTTTTTTTTTTTTTCATAGTTTGTATTATATTTTTCTTTTCATATAGTCCTGCGATTGCATGGGATTTGATGTTATCATCCACTGAAATATTTAAAGTCTCCATCAGCAGTAACAAACTAAACAAAAACTAAAATCTAATAACTGTTTGTATTTATTATAAAATGATTTGTACAGGTAAACATTAAAAGTGGAAATGACTAAATACATACATCTATGCGAATTTCTTGCTGTTTCTTTTCGACATAATTTCCGCTAAACATCGCGCGAAAATAATCACTGTATTCACAAAGCATGTCCTTTTTCACTTTAAAAACTTCATCCTCTATTAATAGGGAAACTAATGGTTGATCCTCCATTTCTAAAACTTCTTTATCACTTGCTGATAACGTAAACTCTATTCTGTTAGTTTGAATTTATTGAAAAAGAAAAACAATTATGTGTGAAGTTAGTGAAAGAAACGATTTTTTGTTGTTGTTCAGTCACGTGTGTCAGTGTCAGCACAGCTGTTGCCTAAAGGTGAATGTCCACTACTCCGCATCCGCACCGGCCGCAACGTACGCACGGCACGCAACGGATTTAGTTTGATTTGTATATTGTATGAATTCCAATAGCACTGCGTCCACTGGCGTCCACTATCATACCGCCCGCACCCGCACCAAGTGCATATAAGAACAAAAAATACTTTGCGTGGAGTCACACATGGATTAGTTAACCGCGTGCATCGCTCACTGCCACACGTTATTTTGTTTAGAATCGAGGTGGGAACCGTCAAAAACATTGTAAAATGGATGAGAATTATATAATCTAAAACATCAATAATATTCAAATCTGCAAAGAATAGATAATTTCCGGAAACAGTAGATGCTTGCCATCGGCAAATCCGTTCAATATGTTGCGGGCCGTGCGTGCGTTGCGGTCGATGCAGACCAGTAAACGACTGACTGGACGTTCACCTTCATTGACTTGCCTTGCCTACCTTGCCTGTTTCCGGTTCCGGATTTGCCGTTGACAAGACCGATCTTATCAAACAAATAACAATAATACTGGATCTTGGGTTATTTCCGAGAACAGGATGCTTTGTATCAAGCCGCATTTACACATTTGAGCGACTGACGATGCAAACGGCAAGTCGAGGCATCAACACGAATATGTAAACGGTGGTTCGTCATTCGCCTCGTGTTTCGCCTCGCCGCGCCGGTGATGCTCGCCACAGATTAATAAGTTATATGCTCGCGGGGAGCGGTCTTTTTGGACACGAGTCAAAGGGAAACGAATGGCAAGACGAACTAGTGTTTACACATTCGCTTTCTAGTTCATTTCGTAGCAAACACAAACAGCCTACCAAGCAGCATCAAAATGGACTGGACCAATAATAAAGTTATGATGTTTTTGGAGCTTTACCAAAGTCAGCTAGTCATTTGGAATCCTAAGAGCATCATAATAAAAATAAGCAGAAGTATACACTGCTTGGAATAGTCTAACTGAAGAAAAAATCTTTGATGGCCACTTTTCGAACACATCGACGCAAGAAGCTGTCATCAATAAAATCCGGTGCAGGGAGATGGGTAGTGGGTTAAAACCCATTCTTCCCATTTGGGTTAAAACTGGGTGATTTGGGTTTTAACCCGGTTTTAACCCATTTTCACCCGTTTTACTGGGTGAAAATGGGTATTGTTAATTATATAATAGTGGGAAGGAGAGTTCACTACTAGCTCGTCAAAAATAAAAGCTTACAACAGATCAGTAGGTCGTCAATCAATCATCATCATCACTTGAATCGGAAATACGGTTACAGTCAAAAAATTGAAAATTGTTGATGCCGGACGTAGATGGTTCAGGGCTATTTGTACGTGGTGGCGTGGTTTGCATATTATATCTCTGGGATTCCAGATGTGTTGATGGTGAATCAGGCACGCAGTCTTCAGTGTCATCACTTAAATCATCCACGTGCTTGTGCAACAAATTCCAATTGTATGTTACATATGTTAGTTTTGCTGCCCTTTCCGTAGTGAGTCTATTTCTTTTTTTACTGTGTATGTTACTATGAGCACTAAAAGACCGCTCTACAGCAGCAGAAGTGCATGGTGCTGTAAGAATACGGACAGCGACTTTGCTCAATGCAGTAGATCCACATATTCCTTTCCACCAGATTGATGCGCTTACATCGTTGATGTTAGCCCACAGAAATCTTCGACTCCAAAAACCATCTCTTGCTCTATAAGATGCCAAGTTTGTCATGACATTTAATCCGATACTTTGTCCTACTTCGCATATGTACTCCATAGCGTCGACTTCTTGACTTTCGTCAAGTTCAGATCCTTGGTCTGTGGGGTCTAATAAGTACGCTGCAAAGTGAATCGGTTTCAAACACATTTTGATTCTTTGGTCGACATTCATTAATATTTCATCTTTTTTGTCGTTTTCTATTATTGTGACATCCGGTAAACTAAAAAGTAACTTCGATTTCATATTTTTTAATGTCAAAAATACCTTATGAATATTTTTTTCATTTCCTTCTAATTGAAATATTGCATCAGAAATAGGTTCCATAATAAGTTTGCATTGCCGCATAATTTTCCAAAAATTGTCGTCCAACAGCGCTGATTTTTCTTCCGCAGGTAAAAGTGTTGCTTTTTCATGAACAGCTAAGGTCTGCAAGGCTACCTTAGTGTTTTCGATACTTTTAAAGCTGGTGTAATAACTGCCCCATCGGGTATCGCATGGCAACTTTAAAGTTTCACCAGCATTTTTTTCCTTTACAATTTTTGCTAGTAAATATGTTAAAACTTGACTTTTTTTAATAGTTTTGATCATGTTAATTGCCATATTCTTACAAGCATTTATAACATCAATTCTGATAATATTTTTGCAAAGCAAATTTAAAGTGTGAGCAGCACAGTTTATATATGTTATGCTTGGATGAACGTCTTTTACGAGACGAAAAGCTTTCTGCATATTACTTGCATTATCTCCTATCATCGTAGCAAACTTATTTGTTCCATACTCAGATAATACATTTAAAATTTGTTCACATATGTAATCACTAGTATGACGATTTTCTGCCGTCGCAATACTTTTAATAAATACAGGTTCTGGTTTTGATATTATTATATTAATTATTCCTTCATTCCTACAATTTGACCAACCATCTAGCATTAAGTGCAAACATGTTTGCGATTTCATGTTTTCTTTTAATTCGTGATGCATTTCTCTATATGTTTTGTCCAAAATGGTTGTAGAAATAGTTTTTCTGGTAGGCAATTTGTACAATGGCTGGAGTTCATTGAAAAAATTTATCCAGAGGGGGTGTTCTACTATTGAAAGGGGTGTTCCCGATACATAAACAGCCTTAGCTAATAATGAATGTAAATGTTCTTTATTTACATTCGTTGTCAGACTCACTGAAGATGCACTGCCCTCAATCGACAAACTTAATTCAGACTCAGGTCTCTCATTTTCTTTATCCCTAGGTTGCAATATCGTGTTTCGGACCGCAGATACTGACGAACTATGCGATATATTGGTCCTCAACTGCTGTTTGCAGTTTTCAGGGCAATGAGGACATTTTTGTAAATGTCTAGCCATTTTTTGCAGATTGGCTACTTTGTATTTTGTTTCACAATACTTGCATGTAGCCGATTTGTTCTCACTTTCTCGAAAATGTTTCCATATCTGTTGGTTTTTTGGTCTCACCATGTTGCCCTAAAATAAGGAAGTTTAATAAGTTATTTATGTAAGGGTTTGGTAGACGGACATTACATATGGGTACATTACGTAAGTAAAGTCCATTTCATTTCAATTGTATTTTGTGTGATACGGATTTTTTTTGTCTACTAACTAAATTTAGTTTCTCATGCAACTGACAGGCAATGTAGGTACTAAAAGCACTTATTAACTCTTTTTAACTCTATTTCTCGTTATACTATAACATAAATTACGTAACGTTGGACTATCAATATCATAGCGCTAACAAAATGATTGAATAGTACATGTGTCTTTAATTTTAAATCAAGTGGACACTTACAAGTACTCTACTTTAAGCTTTTTAAATCTAAATGATGCCAAATTAGTAAATAGATACCGTGCGAAGCCGGAGCGGCAAGTAGCAAATAATACATTAAAACTAAAATATTACATCGTTACTACTTACTACCACTTGAAGTACAAGAATAAAACAAATTACTGTAATATAGAATACATTCTTTTAGAATAAATTAAGGTTAGTAAACAATAATATTTCTTTTACTTACCGTAGATTCTTTTCTCATGTTGATAAATCCAGTGCTTAAGCAAATCGTAGTCAATGTGTTCAAGCCAAGGTCATTCAGGTAAAAGCAGGATCAGATCTCAATATAACAGTTCGGGGTCGTAGGTACTTAAGTAAAAACACAAAATTCACTCAAAACGCGCGCACTCTAACCAGCGAGGTAAACTCGAGTGAGGGTTTGAGCGGGGAAAAGGGCGCGGGAGCTACCAGCGCGCGGTCCCTTCCCCCTCCCTCTCAGTCCTGCCGCCCCGCGCATCTACCGTGGCGTGCTACATGTTTAAATATATATTTTTTTAATATTTTGTTTTCACCCGGCCAAAACACCCAGTGGGTGGAATAAAACTGGTGATAACTGGGTTTTAACCCACTAGTAGGTTTTAACCCGGGTGGTTACCCATCTCTATGCAGGAGAGGACCACCATCGTCTGCGACAACGTTTTCTTTTAATTATTTTTTGTAGAACCTATAAATACTTTTAAAATGAGTTTGCAAATGCAATACAAAAGCCGCTAGAATGACGTCATCCATTTATTTCATGAAGCTGAAGTAGAAATGCATAGACGCTAGACGCGAATGTGTAAGCGGTCACTCGTGTAGCCTAAAGCCCCTTATTAATCTGTGCTAAAGCCACACGAATATCTCGCCGAACAATATTCATCGAATGGTGAGGCGAATCACGATCACGCATGTGTAATGCGGTATCAAATTTTGAGTATCCAAAGTCTGTAAAACTTAAAAAAACTAAAGTTTGGATTGGAGGGAATTGTGACATTGACAATACGACAATCACATTTGACATTTTCGAAAACAAAAAAATAGCAAGTTGAAACTACAGCGCGTACAATACAAAGACGTTTAAACTTGTTGTTTCCCTAATTTGTCATTAATTTATTTACAGCTTAATGAAATTGGTGGGCTATTTGTGTAGAAAAATAATACTAAATACAGCTGTAGGTCAATAACGACAGCAAGTGACCACGGGCGTATGAACTAAAACTTAGCCTAAATTTAAATGTTTCGGTGATAGTGTATTTTGTGAAGGGACAATATGACAGCCACCACCGCATCAGCAGTAACTGCTACAGCAGCTGATGAAGACTTAGACGAGTGTGGGCCACAACTTATTACTAAATTAGAGGTACTTACTATTTATTCATGGTTATGAACTCCAAGTTATATTACTTACTGACTTATCATTTGCATCCGCTCCTAAGATGACCCTCTGTCATGTAATGTCGTTTTAGTAGTAGCCATAAGGAGAGCCCACTCAGGTCAATCAGCAAATTGTAAACATTGTACATTATATTATTTATATCATTTTCATGTTATTCATCATCATTTATATGATTGTTTAAGTGATAATCACATTTTAAAACTCAACTTCAGCCTTTGTGAAGATATTTGGTGCCTTGTTAAGATGTTTTTATTAAGATTTATAAAAACACATTTTTACAAACTATTTCTAAAATATTCTTCAGGGAAATGGCATTACATCTGGAGACATTAAAAAGTTAGAGGAAGCAGGTTATCATACAGTGGAGTCAGTTGCCTATGCTCCTAAAAAATGGCTGATTACTATAAAAGGAATATCGGAAGCTAAAGCAGACAAAATACTGACAGAAGCATCCAAATTGGTGCCAATGGGCTTCACTACTGCTACTGAGTTCCACCAGAAAAGGTAACCAAGCACGTTATTTCATACCTCTTTTCTGTAGATAATATTTTGATTTAAAAGAGTTTTCATGGAGTTTCTTGCTTGTTTTTCTCTATAGGGACCTACTAAGCTTTGGAATGAGCTTCATCTTTATGACTGAATCACTTGCTTAGCCAGAAGGACAATATCTGTCGGATCAGCTAGTTGGAAATATAAATTAATTGTCAAAACTGTTATTTTGTTCTAGATCTGAAATAATTCAACTAACAACAGGCTCAAAAGAGCTGGACAGGCTACTAGGTGGAGGTATAGAAACTGGATCCATTACTGAAATATTTGGAGAGTTCAGGACAGGCAAGACTCAAATATGCCATACTTTGGCTGTAACATGTCAGGTAAAACTCACTTTTTTCCATAATACGCTGGCTGTCTAATGTTCTAAACCCCTGAATGCAGCCCTACTGAACCTTTTCCTAGTTTAAAATCTTCTGTTAGCCCAGAAGTGTTTAGATTCCTGTAGATGTGCTAAACATAGATTACAGTGGGCCGTTAGGTGCAGTTCCTGACCTAAGATAGTTTTGACACCTTTTGTAAGTTGCCTTTTTATTACAAAACAAAGTTCATCTTTATACCTAGGTTTAAGCAATTAAGGAACCCTTATAAATTCGCCATGTCCATCTGTCTGTCTGTCTGTCCACGGCTTAGCTCAGAGATTTGTAATTTGGCATGAGTATACACTTTTGGATTCAGGGATTTGTTTGTGTACAACTAAACTTTAAAGTGCTAGTTTTTGTTAGAGTCTAGTGTCCCCCTTCCTGACAGTTAAATGATTGGTTCTGGATATGTGATAAAATTCACGGCAGTATTATAAATACTCAAATTAAAAGGAAAACTATCACAGCTAAGTAAGCTCTACAAGTTAACAAATAAGAATCAACCAACTTACATTTGCAGTTGCCAAAACATGTTCTCACATACATTCTGTATGGGAGAACATGTTTTTCAACTACAATGTTAAGTTTGTTTTGGGATAAATTCATTCCAACTATGGAACCCTTGAAAGTTAATATTAAAAAAAAAGAACTGTGGTTCAATAACAGATTTGTTCTTATTCTAAAAACTGGCTCAATAGTTTAACCTCGTCAAAACAAAAACCTTGTTTTGTTATAAGACCGAATGATTCTAAAGTTCACAAACCAAGCACTGTTGCCATGCACCAGATGTTGGGGCAGTTTCTGGCACATGAGACGTTTCCGCTTTGTCTCTGACTTTGTAGCCATAATTTAATATAGACAAAAATAAAAAGGCTTCATTCCTTGATTTATGTGAGTAATGAGGAACCATGAAGATAAAAAATTGATTCATATCCTTTCTAGCTCCCGATAGAGCAATCCGGCGGCGAAGGTAAATGCATGTACATCGACACAGAGGGCACATTCCGCCCGGAGCGGTTGCTGGCAGTCGCTCAGCGGTACGGCATGGAGGGCGCCGCGGTGTTGGACAATGTGGCCTATGCCCGGGCGTACAACACCGACCACCAGACACAACTCCTTGTACAGGCCTGCGCTATGATGGCGGAGTCTAGGTATGTAATCGAAGCCTACAAATTAAGGTGAATCCGCAGTTGCAGCCCACGAAATTCAAAATTTCTTATGTTTTTTGCATCTGCAGGTCAGTGTCAGGTTGTATCTTGATCAAAATATGATGCGCGGCTATATCAGATATGTATTTACAAATTTATAATCATTGGACCCATTAATACATCTCTTCAATAAGAACAAATTTATTATGGAAAAGTTTTTATGGAAAAAATCTAACTGCGGATCCACCTTAATGGCAACTGACCGCTGTAAATTTTAGATGTAAGTTGCCTAGCCATATATTAGAATTTATGACTACGAGATCTTTAGCATAGCATCTAAACAACAAATACCAGTAAAGATAATTTTGAATGAGCGTTTTCTTTGTCTATTGTAGATTGCAGTATGCAAAACTTAATCAAACATGTTAATATTTACTAACTGCCACTTTCTAGAACTAAAATCAACATTAAAAAAACCAGGTACGAGTCGGAACCCACACACGAACGTACCGCCATACAATATTTAGCAAAAAAAAAAAAACACTTTCTTTTAACGAAAAAATAAAGTAAAAAAAAAAAAACATTATTTGTTGATATAGCAGCAATAGAAATACAAAATCTGTGATCAACAGTCTACCTATTGCGGTTGTTCTGGTTTTTCAGGTACTCTCTAATAATAGTGGACAGCGCAACAGCTCTATACAGAACGGATTACTCAGGCCGAGGAGAACTAAACTCGAGACAGCTACATCTGGGACGATTCATGAGAATGCTGCTAAGGCTGGCTGATGAGGTAAGCATTTTATTGACGTTACCACTGTCTACGGTAAACCAGAACAGTTATGCGCTTCGGTAACCTTCGTGTTCTTCTAATTAGCACGAGCGTCGCGCCACAGCGTCTTACGAACCACAGAGCTTCTAAGTTTTGTACTACCACGCTTTATAGTAGTGCACCTATCATTGGGCGTTTGTATGAAGTCTTCTCTCTGTCACGTTACCTAATTCGGTCACAAATCGTCATTTGTCACTGAAAAGGTTTGAAAAGTTAAAATCTTTAATTTTGTAAACACGGTAATAAAAAATAGGCAAGTAGGTGCTTCCATTTTTGTAAAAGCTTTACTTATATTGAATCTCATCATCGCGCGTTCGTATTCCTGAGGATAGACGGTGATTCCCGAAGCGCATACTTTTCTTTGGAAAGCTGTATGTATTTGTAGCATTTAATCATCTAAATAATATGTCTCAATATTCAAATTCAAAAGTCATTTATTCAAACTAGGCTGAGAATCAGCACTTTTCGAACGTCAAAATTACATAAGACAGTCCCCCAAAGCGCCCACCCTTCACCAGTTCCTAGTGCATTAGCTGGGAAGAAGTGGCGCAACAAACTCCCCAGCAGTACAGCTGTCTGTTCAGTTAGAACAAAAAAAAAAAGATTCTATATAATAGTATTCAAAATAATTTACATTACGCAACACAAAACATAATTTAAATTATTAGCCATATGTTAGCTAGCACGAAGCAAGAAGCAATGGCTCGCTCTTATTGCATAACTGTCGAACTGTAGGTGACCGCTGTCTACAGTCGGGGTATACAGTCGTGATATGTAATGTTATTAACTCTAGTGAAAAATTGTCATCTCCATTACAGTTCGGCGTAGCAGTGCTTATAACGAACCAAGTGGTGGCCAACGTTGACTCGGTGGGCGTATTCAACGCAGACACCAAGAAGCCAATAGGCGGACACATCATTGCGCACGCGTCGACTACTCGTCTCTATTTACGAAAGGGGAGGGGCGACAATCGAGTGTGCAAGATCTATGACAGCCCCTGTTTACCGGAAACGGAAGCCATGTTTGCTATCAGCACTGAGGGAATTACTGATGCCAAGGAATAGAGTTTACCTTGGCATTGAATAATATACTTTATTTTCAAAGTCATAAAGTTGCAGCAGATTTTTATTCATTGTCATAAAAAACCGCTCTTTTATGCTCTGAAAACCGGATGGCGTAGTGTAAGCATTGGGTACTTGGCTTCTTCCAATATGTACGTCTGTAAGTTTTGTAATACAATTTGTCAACATAAGGAAATCTATGCTCTATCACACGTAGGACAAATTTCAGACAAATAGTCAATAAGCTGTGCAGCACCTAATAGGTTACATTTTCTGCCCCAATCTGGTGCTTATAACTTTGACTTAAAAGATTGTAGTTTTTTTTTTTTTGTGTGTAATGTGTCAAGTACCCATTTGTAATTTTGTGCTTCACGCCGATGTTGGATACTGAATATAATTTAGCATTTTAAAATATCTATAGTAATACTGACTACATTAATTTGTGTCGACTGTATAGTTTCTATTTCTTTGATTCACATTAAATCCCATTGTAAATAAGCGATCATTAACACACTATTTTATGTATGAAGTAAATAAAACAACATAAGATAATAATTATTTTGCGTTTATTTTCCGAATATGGCTTACCTTATACACGATGTGACACGACGGATATCGACCCGCAACTTATTATCATGGATTCAGCACATGATTCTGGAGCTCTCGGCATTGAAATTTCTCGGTTTTTTTTACGTTAAACTGTTTAAAATCAAGCCAGCGGCTTCGTCCGCGTAATGGTCGGAAATTATTCCACATGAAGTTACTACTGGGATTCAGAGTATCCTATGTCCTTACCCAGGTTATGGTCTATCCGTATACCTTTCATCTAAATCTGTTCAGCCGTTACGACATGAAGGGTAACAGACAGGCGGCAGATAATAAATTTTAATAATCTTTTTTAGGGTTTCGTACTTACCACGAAATGAAATATAAAAATGATTCGTTGCCTGTCAAGACCCTTTTTCTCAGGTACGCGTGGAGGTATCAAGTTGTAGTAAGTAAGGAAGTATTAAAACTTACATCTACCTTCCCTTGGAGCTGAAAAGAAAATCAAACAAATGACTGCCTGGGCCCGGCCATGTGCAGCGTCTGAGGGACAAAATGCCCCCAAGCGCCCAGCCGACCTAACCGTGCAGGCCGCCTCCTCGTGATTCGTGGGCCCTCACAAGAAATGAATCTTGAACATGGCTGAACCAACCATCTTATTTATGCGATCTACAGTTTATACCCAACATTAATCACTCCTACAAATCTTATTACCGACGGGGCGTTTGGGGACGTTGTAAAGACGAGCTGCTTACTGTGATGTCAGCTCGTGTGGATTTCGAAGATGCTTTGGTATTATGATGCCATCCAGAGTTTATTAGGAAAATTAATATCTCTTGCAAATCTTATAATGGACCCAGTATCTGTGGGAAGACCGACTCCTAGATTTTATGATGTTAGCAGAAGTCAAACTGCTGAAGTTTTATCCAATCAGTTGTTAGAAATACTCGAAGACATTAATTTGACTACTAAACTACTAATAATTGTGACCAAAATAGCTTTGAAATAGGGCGTTGGGCATTGATGTAGATGATAAACACCGTCACGGGTGTTCTCGTGTGCGAAACGCCTGATTTTGTAATGCCCGCCGAATTTGGATAGTGAATACTGTTGTAAGAATTTTAAATAAATTAAAATAATTTCTGGATAGTTTTTACTTTGGATCCTGAAGACAAGTATAAGAACCTTGTAATTGTGACTAACTGCTAGTTTAGTATGAAGTCAATAAAACAAAACATCTATAATAAATATTATGCGTTTTATTTTCTCATTATGGCTTACAACAATTTATATAAATTGCACAGCTAAAATATCCTTCAAATACGTGATTGGGTAACAAATTATTGCTATTACACTATACTCCATTTATTATAACATTAGAAAAAGAACGGTACTAACTATAATAAATGGAGTACCTATAAGTTATTCGAAACTTAATCGTAACAAAGGGCCTTAGCAGACATGCTTCGTTTAGCATCGGCGACCAACCGAGCCATCTCTCCGCCAACCGATGCAGCGGCGATAGAAAACGCGCCTAATCGCAGTTACTTAGGCCGCTTTCCGAATAAGACCGTAATCGCTCACAGCGCTGACATCAATATTTGACGTTCCGAGTTAGATACCACGATTATGACAGCTGAGGGCTGTCATCAATTCGGAACGTCCGTGAACGTTCTCACGGTGCTCGCTCAACGTCAAAACTTGCATATCATATTTCTTTGTGTTTATACTACACATTTCTTCTTCTTCGTTGGTTAGGTGGCCACGGTAGCCAGAATCACAATTTCGAAGATGCCACGTTTGTCTAAAGATATGATGCGACTCAAAACAAAACAGCACAACTGTCATCTTTGACAGCGCTCACGGTGATATTAGTAAAAGGCATGGTCGGCGTTATCGCAAGATAGCGCATGTCATGACGTCATCTATGACGATTCACAATACATCGTTATCGCGCTAAGGCTTATTTGGAACGGCCGTTCAAATTGCTGAAATCGATTACAGCCTAACTCGGAATGCGGGGTAAGTCGTCAAACGCAATGTGGTAATTATGAAATCGCAAAATCACCGTTGCTAAAAGTAGCATGTATGCTAAAACTCATACATTGTTGATTTAATTAAATTACAATTTATATAAAATTTGCATTCGGCTTCAACATTATTAATGGTTTACGATATTCAAAATAGCTGATATTTATATATATAAGGCTTCGCTATATTGCTTGAGTATATATTAATATGCTTTGCGAAATCCCTTTAAAATAACCAGTATCTCAGTTACATAATATTTACATTGTGTGGACTTAAATAAGGCCTATGTTCAGTTCAATTAATTGGTGTATTACATTTAAACAGTCTATTATATACTTATAAAGTCATACTAGTTTGTATTGGCGAAACAATTTTCTAATATTTTGTATATCTTTCTAAGATTCTCAATGAGCTACGCTTATTTACTTTGAATCAGAGAGATAAATGTATTATTTTGTTTATGTCAGAACACGGCACACTGCAAGATTAAAAGTGCAAGGATCTACATAATATTGAACCCTCAAGCACAGTGTAACTACTTACAGTGGTTCATCGCTCATTCATTTGACAGGACCTGAGAAATGCCAAAAGTTTTAACAGTACATTATCCGTATGGTGACACTTCACATCGGTATTCGCGTTTTTAACTGTTTTATTCGGCTATTTAGTGTAGAAGTCCGAATAACTCGAACACACCGTCCACACATTCAAGAATATTTTTGCTAATCTGAACGGAGAGATGGGAGTGTTGACGGCAGCAGCAACTTATTATTTCCTCTGTGTTAATCACCAATCAATGTTAGGCGTACATAAAACACCGCACTGGTGATGCCTGCGGATAATTTATATGTTATTTAGTCATTTTATTCATACTGTTGGTTGTTGCATTATATTATAAGTACTATTTGTTTTATTTTATATTTATGTATAATTCTGAATTTTAAACCTGACTTGGTTTCCGTACGTTTTTTTCGGGTGACCACTGAAAATCAGCGCTGTGCTGTGGGTCTCCATAGCACAGCATCATGCTGAGTGGAAGCCTTCTTGTCATAGTCATGACGTGCCAGCAGCTGCCGACTATTTCTGTTTTGTACTCGTTATTGTATACGTATTGTTTTGTTACCTACTCGAGTTTTTATTATTTTTTTATGCACGTGTTTCTGTGACGAATAAAATTATTTTTCTTTCTTTCTTTTCTTTCTTTCACTCTACAGAGCAAGCCATGTGTGGACTTTTATATGTGACCAAAAACCGACAAACTGGCGGACACGAGTGTTCGTATTTGCGTATTCGTCTTATTTGTGAAAAATAGGCAAATATCGGCGAATAGCGATGTGAAGTGTCACCATTAGGTACTTGGGTCCCAACTCCCAAACTACAATATGGTAGTTCGTGACACAAGCTGCACCCATTTACCCCCCGACCCTCCGGCCTTCGCACATTTGCTCTGCGAAAATGCTCCCGCAGTCCCGCCGACCCTCTGTAAGTAGTTACACTGTGCTTAAAATATCGACGCTTGCGAAAAATCCACTGCAAAACTAATTCTACACACCCTTATAAAAATAACATAATATCGCTAAGAAAAATTTCTATAACAATGTACTGATTTTATTAGCACGCCGCAGCAGCTACATATGTATAATTATCTGTATCATAAGACATATTATTATTATTACACTAGAGCTATAGGAATTTTCAAATTTTCTACAAGACCACAAAACGTGGAAGATTTTGTAAGGCAGGACTCGTAAATAAGAAATGCATATTTCTGATAAATAAATAATGACAAAAGTTAGATCACATAACGAATATTATAAAAATAAAAGGGCTTATAATGTACTCAAATAAAATATTGGTTTATTGGTCATGCAATTACTTCTACTAACTATTTTAAGAATCGGTCTACTAATAAATCGCAATGTTGACTAATCGACCACCACATATTAATGACTATTCTTTACATTATTTCACACTTCGTAACTGTCAACCATATCTCTACTCGTTGGCCAACCAGCTATCTAATTACGTAACATATTTTTGTAAACTTACGTAACATATTTTTGTAAACTTACGTAACATATTTTCGTAAACCTACGTAACACATTTTCGTAAACGATTACGACTAATCTGTTTCATTTTGACAGTTCAACAACATTCATTGTGTTATTTACGTTCTCAGCAGATTTTTTTTTCGAACGTATGACGCATTGGATTAGCAATCTGTTTCAAAACAATTCAGATTCTGATTGATCGTGTATTACGTAATTAGGGAATAGTATGCAAAACATTGAATCTATCTAGTTTTTCTCTGGAACGGCCATTTGATAACCCAATTCTTGAGGAAGGCTATTTAACATCACGCTACGACACTTAGGAGGCTAAGCGAAAACGAAGTAATAGCGCGGGCGGGCGATGCCATGCGACGCAGTGGCTGGGTGGAACAAGAAATACCACGCAGGCAGAAGCTAGTTATGATATAATCATTCCAGCCTATTATTATCCCGATGCAGGGCCAAGGCGTCTTCTCATACAGAGAAAAAAAAAAAGAAGTTAATTTATCCTTCAACAATGCAAAACATTTATGAATGACTAACTGTGGCCCGCGACTTCGTCTGCGATCCAGGATGAAAAGTATATCTTATGTCCTTTTCCAGGTCATGGTCTACCCATGTGCCAAATTTCATCCTAATCCGCTCAGCCGTTTTAGCGTGAAAGCGTAACAAACAAACAAACTCACTTTCCCATTTATAATATTATAATAGTTAGGATAAATTCAAGGAGCAAAGTAATAAGAAATGCGAGATTATTCTAACTTCAAACAAAACGGGGGTTACATCAAATAGTTGCCTGCCCTGGCGGATATTTGTACTTGACTGGTGTTTTGTTGCTTGAGCCTTTTGTATCTTTTATAAAATTTCGCAGCTTCAAACTACCCTATTGGCTGGCCAACGCGTAAGGATAGACTCAACAAGCCATACCCCCCCCCCCCCCCTTTCTTAGAAAATAGAAAAATCCAATAACGCAGAATATAACAAAAGCATTGGATTTTACAAACTTTCCCGTCAATTCAGAAATGCCCCAAGCCTCACCCTGACTTACAAATGAAATATCCTTAGTCATTGTTACAGGCAAAACAGTTTTTGCTAATCCACGTACTTAATGTAATTTTTTATTGATTTCAGTGCCGCAAAAATATTAACGTTATGGATTTTTTTGCCGATATTTAACTGAATAAGGATATTTATTATTCCTATTAATAAGCATGTTCAATAAAAGTGTTGCCGCCAAAAATAGCGCGAGCTTCATTATAAATTCTCTACCCCACACTATTAAATTTAGGAGATCTATAAATAGTACTCAGAAAACTATTACTAATACGTTAGTATAATTTGGGTGTGGTAAGCCTGTCCAATTAAGGCGACTGACGCGCGTACTGTCACTTTAGAAATACTAGAGAGCGCTATAAGGTTAATGTGGCGCGTGGCAAAAATCGGAACTAAATCGCTATCTTCTTTTTTTAAAACATTTTACAAAACAATTGAACCAATGTTTACCAACAGCGCCCTCCTGACAATGTCATTCGAGCGCCAAATATCCTTGTATCAGTGTATTACGTATTATAACCATCATTTATCCAGTGCAAGAGGGAGATGAGCCATATAGGGCGAATTGCACCATTTCTTTTGCGCAAAGGAACAATTGTGAGTTTAGCGTCTTGTTCTGTCCAGTATTACGAGCATAATGGTACGCGCGTAAAACACCTTATCTGGACAAGCTCTAAGTCGGGACCCCCTTCCTACTGGTAACTCATTTGCCGACACTAGACAACATGCAAGTTAATAAATAAAAAGTAACTGATTCCATGAACAAAAAAATATTAAATAAAACCATAAATTAACCCAACGTTACCGCAATAAATAATATAAATAACTAAAAATTCATAAAAATTATTTTAAGAGGCACAAGTTACAACTATACAGCCTTGTTGCCTACTTTGTTAATTTGTATCAATGTGGAATACAGTTATTATAAATATTAATAAATTAAAAATGTCAATGCTAAGTCGAATTTCATCACAATTTTGGTTGTGTAAGTAAAAAAGTTTTTATGGACCTTGAAACTAAGTCATGATGCATAATATTTTTAGATTTTTAAGTCTGTTTTCAATTTTTTTCCATATAAGTACAATATTTTCTCATTTCTGTTCCAGAGAAAATGAAATATAGTATTTTTCATTATTTCTTCTTATCAGACTGAAACCATTATTTTAAATTGCTTAAATATTGTATTAAAATGTAACTTCTCATCTTTTGATTTTACTATAGGACTGCTTATTCCATAGTTGATAAGACCCTAGAATCCAGATACCCTTGTGGCCTGCTCCACCACATAACCAAGTTGCAGATAACAGTCTGATTCGCTCCTGTTATCAAATTATCTGATGAAATGATGAGAGAATGAGTCTTTTTCGGCCCTCCCTCCCTTCCCATTCAGGGGGTCTTATCTAAGACACATTTTTGTCCCTCGTCGGCTGCATCAGCTACATCTCTCGATACATGTAACGTTCGCCATCTTACATTTCCCTTTGTCGCACAGTCAACCGCACATCCATGGTCCATGGTAATAACTTGATGTGGCAGCACCTTTATTCCGTAGCAGTAAGGGCGGTTTACGTAGCTCAAGTAACACTCGTGATGTGCGTTTGACAGTACCCGAGGGGCAATACCCGTATTTTTAAGAACGTTAGCATTCTGATCTGTCTCAATCTGTCAAAAATACCTCTTAGGTACCTAAATTTTTGACAAGTTATTGACATTATTGTCGTTGAGATGAGATCGCGACTAGATTTGAACGTTTTTAATCACGAGAATTGATCTTCAGACATATCCCAAACATGAAAATTTTACCTATATTGGTTTAAGAACTTTATGAAACACATTCTTTGCAAAGAAAAATGATTCCTCTATAAATGTTGAGGATATGGTGAAGCAGGCCTCTTTAACCGTAATTAATATGTGCAATATAAGGCAGTACTCATAGCTTGGGGTCCGCGGGCGCGAGCGCGGGCGGCAGCGGCTGCATGAGGTCCAGGCGCGCGTGCTCGCTGGCTATCAGGGCGCGGAGCTCGTCCTAGGAAAGAAATTCAGTTTTAAAATATAGTCCAAATGATCGGTTTCGGCTTCTAAAAGTTGACATTTCGCAAAGCAACCTCACACTGTGCAAGCGCTAAGAAGAGGTAACTTATAAAAATATTTGAAAAATCCACAAGTGCACACGCCTCATAACGCTCATTCAAAACAGAAAAATTAAAAAAAAGAATATTTTTTATTAACAAAAAATGAGACAACGACGTTATTATTAAAGGCCGACCGCTTAACTCAGTCCGCGCCTGAGGTAACTACGCGGTGTGGGAGGGGTGTTGTGTCGTGATGCGAGAGCTCAGTGATTCGTCAACTTGTGACAACTAGACTGTCACCGCTACCACAACACGCAGCTGCTTTAGGCGCGGACTCAATTAAGCGGACCAGTAGTGAGAGTAAAAATATTTATTTTCTCTATCTCCTTTGCGTATGCGAACTTTTTGTAAAACCGCTAATTTGTTAGCCCATAGACTGTGGTGCAACAGACAACGGCTGTCAACTGCTGTCACTGTACTGTATTTTTTCGGTAAACTGATTTTGTGGCGCGTATTTCATAATTCAGTGAATTTATAGGGTACAAAGTAATACAAACACAATATTTTATTTTGAAGCGTTTTTTTGTTATTGTTTTCTTGTATTACCCGACTACATTAGATAGTACCAGTCTGTTGGCAATAGTGACCGCAATAGTTAAATGCATCTTCTTAAATTACTTGGGTTACCACCGATTTAGAGATACCAGTGCCTGGCAAGATTACCCATAAATATTCCTCACTACTATTACCTACTTACTATTAGTGTTAGTCACTTCTATCCACAAGACAGTTAAGCAGCCGACAACCTCTTAGATTTACGTGCGAGATGCCCTTCATTAAAAAAATGATAGATCCGACTAGATCTAGATTAAAATATAATTTATATTTGACGTGTTAAATTAAAGTGTTTTTTCAGAATTTACAAAATAATAAATCATTTTGAAATAATGAAATAATGTATATTTATTTTCAAAATATAATTTCAATTTCAAAATAAACAACTTTTCATGAAGTATTAAAGTATTTCGACTGCTTTTTTACCCATCAATATGAGGAAAAAATGTTTTTTTGTCGTGGACTGAATTTTCAACGCTCTGCTTAGCGCCGAGAGTTGAAAATCCAATAGTGTTTTTTCAACGCGCTGGGACGAGAGTGCGTCCCAGTGCGTTGGATTCTCAACGCTCGGCTCAACACTGAGAGTTGAAAATCCAGTGCGCGGTAAAACCCCGCCGCGATATTTTTACGTCCATGCGAACGTGGGCTTACTTAAATAGGGTGCTGATCCTCTTAATCTTGTATAACCATACATATATTTCTGCAGCAGTGTTACTTCGTCCAGTTTAGAGCGTACGAGTGCCAATGTAGGCACTTGAATCATATAAGCTTTATCTTGTTTGCGATGCATTATATATGCATTGTTCCCAGGGAACACACTATAAGGATAACTTCACACTCACAAAAAATTGGCTTTAAATAATAGAAAAACCGACTCACCCCCCAACCAAGCCTATCGGCGAGATCCTGGCAGCCATCATCACAGTCACCGAGACGTGCTACATCCCTGACGGCTTCCTCGTCCAACTGTAGGCCTCCGGACATGACGCCCCACAGACGTAGCAGCGGTGACCGCATGCCTGCCTTCTCGCGGTTTATTAGGAGACGAGGACACCAATCAGGTACCCTAAAAAGGAAGATCATATGAATTTATCTATTTCTTGTTTGTTAAACAAACAAATTTGAATGAAATAAATAAATAACAGGTCCCATTGTACGTTTAGAACGGATTTCACAAATGAAATTGAACGCGTTCAGCACATCTAAACGCTCAAAAGCTGTCAGTGTACAATATTCCATAACAATTTTGACACTGACAGGTCTTGAACGCGTTTTAGAAATGCTGATTGCGTTCAGTTTCATTGGTAAAATCCGCACTTAGATAATACGAGTATAACACTGGAGAAGGCTAAGCACAATAATATTCTACACTTTTTTGTGGCTACACTGCAAAACAAAATGAGGCCCTCGGAGGTCTTCTTAATTTATGTTACCTACATTTCTATACCCGAATCGCTTTAGCGTGGCATTAGTGTTCATTGACCCACCTTCATTTTTTAGCATTCTTTATTTCAAAAACTGAAATAAAGTCCGTTAACGTAATGAATCAATATCTAACATGATATTCAACATGTTCCAATAACGAAAAACCATACATAGTTTATTGTTTGGGTTCCTACGGAGAGATATTAGGGAAAGGGCAATGACCGATATTGCCACGCTAAAGCGATTCAGGTATAGTAGTAACATACAGCGACGAGAAAAGTACTTGGATAGTAAAGAAAAAAAATATAATAAATAGAAAAATTGTACTTACATATCAATGAGCGACGCGAAAGGCTGTACTTCCAGTGAGGATCCCATGATGATGAGCATGTCACACCGCTGGAAGTCTTCCTGAAGGCACCGTTGGAAGCGGTCAGGCAGGCTCTCGCCGAAGAACACAATGTCTGGCTTCACTACGCCCGGGCAATCCGTACAGATCGGGATCTGATCCGCGAATATGCGCTCTGG
This sequence comes from Agrochola lota, assembly GCA_947364205.1. NCBI lineage: Eukaryota > Metazoa > Arthropoda > Insecta > Lepidoptera > Noctuidae > Agrochola > Agrochola lota. The sequence goes on along the minus strand of OX376235.1, from coordinate 6,793,543 downwards.
AATTCAATTATAGTTCATAAATACATAGTTTACTTAAATTTAATTTGATTCCTTATAGTTAGATAACGGTCAGAGCAACTGTGCGGGGCTTACAGAGAGGGGGGGAAGGGGCAGAACCGAACCGGGGAACTGCAGTTTAGGATATTATTTAGAATTTTAGATAATATGCAATCAAATATACTGTACAGTGGTTCATTCATTGGTAATTAACCACTGTAACTAATAGATACACTGTGCTAGAAGACTATGTAATGTATTCATGTTTATTTTGTTTGTTTGTTGGAGCAAACATCTTCCAAATTGCAGAACCACAGCTTGAGACATGAAGATTGATTTTCAAAGCTCTATTCTGATCAATGTGTTACTTAAGTTTACTTTCACTAATTCACTCTTGGTTCAAGTTCGGTTATGTGGCAATCAGAGGTTATTACGTTTACTAAATTAAAATATATGATGTCTGATGTTTCGCAAAGCAACCCCACACTGTGCAAGCGCTACGAAGGTTATCTTTAGGGGTAACTCTTACAAGGGTAAGTTATAAAAATCGCTAAATAAGCTTTAGGAATTAACTGGGTAATTGCGTAACACATTTAGGCCTGTATTAGAGAACCTCACTACTACGAGGAGCTCGTGGCTAAGTAACAACAGCCGCACTGGTTGATCCATCAGGTTAAGCTACGCTTGCCGGGGTTGGTCAGTGGATGGGTCATCTTTACATACCGAGACTCCTGCGTGCCTCGGAAAGCACGTTAAGCCGTTAGTCTCGGCTGTCATCCGTGGATCTTTGACAATCGTTACGAGTCGTCAGAAGCCCGAAAGTCTGACACCAGTGTTACCAAGGGGTATCGCATTACCCAGTTACTGGGTTGTGGAGGTCAGATAGGCAGTCGCTCCATGTAAAATGCTGGTATTCAGCTGCATCCGGTTAGACTGGAAGCCGACCCCAACATAGTTGGGAAAAGGCTAGGCAGATTGATTAGAGAACCTCACTCAAGACTCAAGCATTACTTAAAACTAGTTTCAACCAATCAAAAGGCTTTAAACGAGTTTTAAGTACCTAATGCTTGAGTTTTGAGTGAGGTTCTGTAAAGCTTCGTGCAGACTACCGCGATGCGACACCGGTTATTGTTACACCGTGAAGTTTTCTTAGAAATTGTATTGTTCGAGTCGCGTCGCGCTGGTCTGCACGAGCCTTAATACGGTCCTTACAGTAGTAATTACTTTAATTTTGACAGTTCAACAACATTCATTGCGTTATTTACGTTGTAAGCACACAAATTTTTCGAACATGAAGCGATGGATTAGCAATATCCTTCAAAATCATTCAGATTGTGGTTGATAGTGAGTTACGAAACTATGATGTCGGTTTGATTAAGCAAGCTTAATATTCTTTACTTAGAAAAAGATATAAATACTCAATAACTTTCAAAACTCAATAAATTACCTTTAACATATTCAAGGCCGTATTCCTTCCGACATTCGAGACAGTGTGAGGTGTAGAAGGTGCCGTGGGCCTCCACTAGCTTCTCCTCAGGAATGCCGGCGCCTCGCTCCAGTGTGTCAATGTTCTGGGTATAGTGCCGGAGTAGAAGACCTGGATAATGAGTATGGTATACAGTTAGAGATGAACATTTAAACATTTCATTTAAGATAGCTAATTGACTCAGGCGTGAGTTTGCGGAAATCCATTATAAAATACAATGGACGACGTATATTTAGTTACCTAATCCGCTCTTTCTTAAAGAGTCATAAAGAACCCTGAAAGAAATCGACACGTGTTTCACCTCTCAACGAGGCAACCAGATGACGATTGACTTATTGCGAACCCGGACCCGACGTGTTGACACGTCAAGCGTCGAGAGCAGTGTCACTGTGTGTTTATACTGCTCTCGACGCTTGACGTGTTGTTTTATTTGATTAGGTTACTAAATATATGTCGTCTATTGTATTTTACATTTAATTTAACTAAACAGTTGAACTCATTCAAATGTTTAACCACAGAAGAATACACTCCGCAGTTTAGGTATGAAGCTACAAGTACGCGGAGGGCCCGTCTAGTCGGGCCAATTCATTGAGTGTAACGTAGTCAGAAGATCAAAGAATTATGCGATAGAAAGAAAGACAACTGAATATATCTGTAGGGCTGTGCAACCTGAATTGCAGTTTATTGTGGCGTAGCAAGAGTCGCTTTTTATTTGAATGATGATTTTGCGGTGTCCCATATCTGTACTTTAACTAATACACACAGAGTCTTATCGTTTCGAGAAACGATAAAACTCGGTGTGTATCGGCATTATAACGGCAACATACTGTACATAAAAGGAATTATTTGGTACTCTGATGATGCTGGCAAAAAATGGGTCTTAGCTCCAGCCTGTTTTGGAGCTGGTGCCCTAAGCGACTAAATAGTTACATCGTCAAAGAAAGAACAGAAGCATTTTCTTGAGTCTTCTCAGCAGTGGATTTTATTATCAAATAGCTGCACCCCGCGGTTTCACCCGCATAAGTCTCAATACCGTGGGAATATCGGGACAAAAAGTATCCTATGTCCTAATCCAGGTCATAATATACCCATGTGACAAATTTCATCCAAATCTGTTCAGCCGTTTTAGCGTAAAAGAGTAACAAAAAACAAACTTACTTTCGCATTAATATTAGTTAGATTTTTATTTACTGACTAAGCTCATAAATTAAATCTGTATGCCGGCCGTGCTAGGATTTCTGTTGTGTATTGGAAAATCTTCTAATATCAAACAAAACCTGCTTCTTGGTAGGAAATCCCATACAGCTGTTAGATGAGGATCTAGAATATCTAGAAGGTGAATTCCTAAAGCTAGTACCCGCGTCGATCCTTATTCTTTTTCTAAAATAAAGTTAGCCTAAGTTACGCCTTATAACATCAGCTATCTTCCAGTGAAAGTCCCGTCAAAATCGGTCCAGGCGTTTCAGAGATTAACCGGAACAAATAGACAAACAAAAATTGTAAAAATTGATTTTTTGTATAAGTACGGTATATATTTTCATATGCATTTAGTAAAAACCTGTTATTTTAACATTACAAACAGACACCTAAATTTTATTTATTTGTATAGATTACATACATACATAAATAAACTCACGCCCTCTTCCCTTGGGGGTTGGCAGAAACTACAGAACGCCACCTGCTACGATCCTTACATACTCATTTTACTTCGTTTACATCTGGTCATACACACACGTCAGTTGCTAGTACTACGCACCTGACCTTTCTGAAGAACATCACCAATTAGGTCACTATAATATGTCCTCCTAGGGCGTCCCCTCCCGGCGTTTCCACTCACATCTACCTTGTAAATACCTTTTGTTAGTCGCCTTTCATTCATCCTCTCAACATGCCCAAACCATCTAAGCAGACTTTTTTCAATTACAACACTACAACACATACACACAACAGAACACCTATTATATGCTGAATAGTACCCTAGAAACATTTTCAATGTTGAAAGATTCATTTTTTCTTCTGTTAGTTGGAATTGTTACTCAACTACCATTAATTTGAATTTTAAATATATAAAAATTCTTTACCTTTCTCATGTAAAAGCCTGATAAAGTAATGTGAAAGTGTTGGTTTGAATCTTCCAGGGTACAGTTCCTTTGCTAGCATAAAGAATGGCTTTGGATTCTGTCTGAAGAAGTTGATCTCGAATATTGCTTGTGGTTCCGGAAGGTCATACTTCTGCAGGTTGTGGTACAGACCAGTTTCAGGACTACGGAAATCAGGGATGCCAGCGGCTACAATGAAAAAAAAATCATTATATATATGTAATATTGTGTATTATTTCAGACTAATTTTTGATTTATGTGGTGAGCAAATATTTATTTATTTGTTTTATTTGAACATAGAACGGGTAAAGGGCATTATTGCACTAGAAAAGCCAATTGGCAATAAGTAAATAAAAAAATAAAAAATTGGCCCTTTTATTGTTACCTAATAATAAAGGGCCAAAGTTTTTTTTTAATCTCAGTTTTTATTTTATCGCCGGTGTATGACGATTCTCTCTAAGAATGAGAAATTTTTGGAGACACTAAATTACAATTGTTTATCTATTTTTTAAATTGCAGAATCGGCCTGCTCTGGTCCTCTATCTTGCCAAATGGAATGGAATGCCCACAAGATGCCTGTTCACTTTTGTTTTGAACGCAGACGGGTTATAAGTGCAAACTAACACAGACGCTGGCGCTTCCGTCTATCTATTAATAAAAATCATCTCTTTTATTTATGACATAATTTTTAGTTGCTAAAACAATCCAGAATTTGATTAACTTAATTCAATTAATTATAAAACATACAAATTACTAAACAGGGATGTACAATGTATCTACCAAGTATTATAACACTAATAAGCTAATGACTGAACTGTAAAGTTTCCATCAAAACATTATATTACACTAGTCTGACCTTGTTGGTGTAAACAATGACATATTAATTTTCCACTGAACATTTTTGATTGTAAAAAATTCCATAGTGTGGTATTTTTATAGACCTTTATTAGATTTGGTATTAAAGTTTGTTATCTTTATTCTAAGAAAATGTTTGTTTTAAATAGGTACTGTGTTATAAAATGGCAGTAAAAACAGCATAATTTTATAATTAGATTGAAAAACTTTGGCTAGATCTATATTTTGATGTTTAACAGTTTGTGAAGTAATTAAATAATTAACTGCTAGGAAAGACCACAAGAAATTAAATTATTGCTTAAATCTCAATTAGGTACCTACTGCTAATAATTAGCATCAAAACAGCATAATCATAAATTATCATGATACATATAGCCAAGCAAATATTTTATACAAAAATGTAATCATTAATGTAAAATGGCAGTTCTCTAATAACAGCAGTGTTAAATGTATGAACAGCTAGATTTGCAAAAATTCAAGCTAGACTTATAAATAAACAATAAGAAGTCAGTGACCTGTTGTAAATAAAGAACAGATAATCCTCAAAAATTTAATTATAAGTGTTAATTTCTGAAGAACAGTATCAGAAATTAAATATTGCAGAAATAAATAATTATGTTATTTGTTAATTGTACCATATTTGCAATAACCAGTGTCTTGATGGTTTTTGTTATTATGATGAGTAAATAAATAATAAACAATAATATTATTCAAATCCCTCTACATTGGAGCATTCATTCATTTAATTTTGTTCTAATTTGTACTTACATGTCGAAATACCAGCCCCGGCAAGAGTGATAATGTTTTTACAACGTTCGGTATTTATCCACTTCACTACCCCGTCCAAGTTTACTTCCTCAAGGACTTGGCTGGAAGGCGCAGTGATTTCGGGCGGTTCGTAAAATCCCAGTTTCTGAGCCAAATACCGACGAATTGAATCCACGTCCAAGTCCCTTATACGAGCACCTATGCTCTCCATAGGATTTGGCGGGACGGGTGGGACGCTCGGCACAGGCCTATCTACAGGGTCATCACCTACAATCATACCAACATATTCTAATAATAACACGATATATTGATCCCACAATGTTCTAAATGCAACAATAGCTCACCATCACTCTTTCCCGGCGGCGAATTTGCAGACATTTTGCGTAAATAAATGGAATTGCGACTCGAAACCTTTGTCCACTTTTGCCACGGTTTATTTGACAGATAGGGGACGCGCATTCTCGAATATAGTTAGAGTTAGAATGAACGAAATGTTAATGATTATCTAAAATAGCATAGTTATTTATAACGTGTACTTTGTTCGATGTGCATTGCTAATCAAGTGCCTGTAATTGTATAACTTATATAATATTTTTGTTTCTATAATCAAAAAGTTAAATTAATTAACACATAAATAAGTAGGATAACCATTCGATACTGAACATGTTCAGTTCCAGGTGCTCTCGTTTTATCGTTTACTAACTTCGTAAACGGAAAATAAATACTAGTGATGGAAGTGGATTTGACGAAATATCGCAAAAAGAAAAAAAAAATCGGTTACTATATTGTTGTTATTTTTTATAGCTTAACTTTTTAGGCATATTTTAAGTAATTAGAATGAATTATTTGCACAAATCGTATAAAAATAAAATAAACAACTTCGACGACGGTGTAAATGCCGATTCCCATCAACATGCCTGAGAATCCACCAATATTACCTGAAACAATCGTAATATTGAAAATTTTCTTTTAATTTGTCTATATCTATCTATTTAAGGCCGTTTATTCTGAAAGTGGGCAACGTCGCAAATAAATGTCAAATATTTCGCTGTTTTGATTAATTTGGCAAGATTACTGTAGGGAAATATGAAATGCAATAATTAATAACCTAATACCGAATATTTAGTTTTAGATGTGAAAAAAGTAATTGGAAACTTTTCAAATGCTTATTTTACACCTAAAACGGTTGCAACATCAAATTCAATGTTATAATTGCAATTCATTATTAATATTCTAGTTCGCTAGTAGCACATTTCTTATTTCCATACAGTGATTTTGCTAATTAATCAAAACAGCGAAATATTTGACATCTATTTGCGACGTTGCCCACTTTCAGAATAAACGTTTTTAACACCTGATTCCTCACTTAATATCTCGAACCAGTATGAAATAACATCAAGACGATGCAAAATTCCTTCGCTTGTGGGCTGGTAAATGCGAATAATGCATTTGTCTGTGAGATTCACACCATCGCTGCCAAAAAAATAAAAAGATAAAAAATCGTAGGTATCATGAACTCATTACTAAAACGAAACTAAAAAGTATTTTTATCGCTCGTCATTCGTGTTGCAATGCATTATCGGACTATTTGGTAGAGCGTTTTATAAATTCACCAACATAAAACCGTTTCTAAATCCTCTGTTTCTCGTTGGTCCATAAAGAATCGGTATTTTGAAAGATTTTGTAAAGTGCTGTGTTAGCTCGCAGTCTGGCAAACATAAAGGGCAATACAACGAATCAGCAAGCTCTTGTTCCAATCCCTCCGTATCTTCAGTATCGAAAGGATATAAATATTGCAGTTTTTCTATAAAAAACACAATTTATTTTTATTGTATCTGTTGATAATATAATTGGATTGCAAGGTTTTCGCATTCAGTACGAACCTTTGTATTTATTGAGACATTTTAAATTCTTTAAAGTGCAGGTACTAGTATGTGTAGAAATGCCAGTGGGCAAAAAATACGGTGTACATTTGCATAAGGACTGTACGGATTCAATCCGACACTTGATAATGCAAGCACTGTAAGAATACATGTTCTTATACTCCTTGGCATATTCGTTGTAGAAGAGGCATTGTCTCTGTAAAAGATGATTATGTCGGTAAGAAAATATTGACGATACAATGTGAGAATATGTTTGTGTCAAACCCCCGTCCTCTGTGCTCTATGTTTGTTGGTAGAGTGCGAGCAAGATAAGTCTGCGCGCTGCTAAAATTGGAACTAATCGTATACTGCCGTCTTGTCGTTTTTAAGTAAGGTCGAATTAAGTATAGAATTATTCTAATTAATTAACATTAATTATTAATGTCAATTATTCATATTAATATAGATTTAATATTACCGTATAGAATTAAACACGCCATGCCACCAGTCGCGCGCAAACTTATCTTGCGTGCACTCTAGTTCTACCGGCTAGCATAGGCCAAAGACTATAATATTCTCGAGTAAACAAAATTCTACTGACTGCATCACCTGTCGTGATATTCTAGGCGTCTAAAAAATATAACATGTACAGTACAGTCTCAACAGTTATTTAAATACATTCATTTCTAAACTAGTCATTACCGTTTTTAACGGATATTTGCGGACTTCAGCTGAAGCAACTTGTTTAATGGACTTTATTTGAAAGTATTCCGCTTGGTTTGGCTGAACTATGCGCTGCAGCACTCTCCCGCCAGTCATATCAGCGAAATGGGTCGGATCGAATATAAGAAGCTGAAAAAGATATTAGTCAGGTATGACTAACAGGTTTTTTTATTACAAGTAATATCCCCTGAAAAACCTGTTACATGTAAAGCAAAAACTTCTCCCAACACTACTACAAGTATTCCGTATATTCTGATCTGACAAGTGGCGCGCAAGTATACGAATTCAAAATAATGATGAATTTGAAATGAGGTACGTAACTAAGCTGGATTTTGTAAGTTAATCTAAATATTAGGTACTTAACTTACTTCAAATCCGTTCCTGTAACCTAATGGGTATGCGTAATCGTCTAGCATAGAGTCAATAATCACGGCCAAACCGTTGTTTGAACCGGGCACTATTTGTCTCCTTACCTCCTCTATGGTTCCATGAGGCCTTAAAGAAAAAGATGGTTTAAAACCGTGCATTGAAATACTTATCTGTAAATTAATGCCTTGCCATACGAGGTCTTTAAAAATGCTACATATAATTATTAATATCGTAGGGCGAACCAACATCAAAACACATTACACACGACACGATACCGATACCTACATCGCATCGTGGGACGTTGCGACATCGTGTCACGATACGCTGACGTGTCGTGACTCGTGAAAATTTACGACGTGCATTGACGGGCCAGGCCACAACAGTGCGTTGCGGCGTCGCATCGCAAAAACAACATTGCACAGCTATGCGATGCGATGTTGCAACGCAAAAATTTCATCGGATACGACATCGTACGACAAGACGCTAACCGTCAGTTCAGTTTCTAGTGAGACATGGACCGCACTGCGCGTGTTCTACTTCTGCTTGCGTTAAGGCGTATTAAGAAAAAGAAACAGAAAAGAAAGTACTGGGTGCACCCATTACTGACAATTATGAATAAAGATGGAAACCACTTCAAAAGGAAATATGAGGCGCTAAAAGTGGACGAGGTTAAATTTTTCAAAGGCACTGCGTTGAATGGATGTTTGATAGCCACTCTGCATAGGCATTTGAGCTGATTGGTAGCCACTCTGCATAGACATTTGAGCTGTTTGATAGCCAGTCCGAACAGTTGTTTGAGATGTTTGATAGTTTGCTTGGACGGATGTTTGTGAAGTTTGATAGTGGCTGGGATAGTATGATGGTTGGTGTAAATCACTTAATATCTGTAGGACACGACTTTGGAAAATTATTGTTTGATTATCATTCAATTTTTCCAATGATGGCAAAATTCCTTTAAAAAAAGATAAATGTCTACTTTCAGGTGTTTTTAAAGCAGCTATAATATTCTTCTCAAATTCGTCTTCGTCAATTTTTCTTTTAAGCGATGCAGGCTGGTAACGTGGCATGACAGGTTGCTGGCTTTGTTGGGTTGAGGTGCTTGGTCTTATTTCTTCATCGTCAAGACTTGATGTTGTTTTATTTTGAGAATTCTTTTTCAGAAATAGGAGCTGGTCGTATAGATGATATTGTTTAATTTTTTTGGCCCCAGCTCCGGATTTACATTGCTCGTTTAATTTTTTTTCGTATTTTGTAAAATTATCCTTGATTCCTCTCCATTTCTTTATGACATCGTTACCTAAAAAAATATGACGAATAATGATTTATTTTGTTTTCTTTCAGGTACCTGGCGACGGGAAATACTTTTAAAGATATGCATTTCACATATTATCGTGGAAAATCTACAATAACAGGAATAATAAAATTTGTTTGTCGTATTGTTTGGAACATTCTTAAAAGGTTGGAATTACCAAAAATTACAACAGAGCTGATGGAACAAATTGCTCAAGAGTATGAAAAAAAGACCAACTTTCCTAATTGTATAGGAGCGCTAGATGGAAAACACATTCGTATATTGAGCCCGGATCACAGTGGATCCCTATTTTTCAATAACACTAACACAACACTATTTAACTCCTCAAAATTTGAATATAAACTTGTACACACTTCCCTCCATGCTTCTGTTTTTAAAAATTTGTCTTTGAATTGTGATATAGTTTTGTCCCAAAGGACGGGACGTTCGTAAATTAAAGATATCAGGTGGTCGACATCGTACTGCGCCATATCGCTTAAAAAACACGTGCAGGTCGTTCAAAGTATGGACACCGACTAAACGGCAAAGCGTTGTCGCATCGCAGATTTGTACGTTGCGGCAGCGCATCGGAAATTTCCACGATGCGTTGTGCGGCGTCGTTGATTTTTGCGATGCGACGCCGCAACGCACTGTTGTGGCCTGGCCCGTACTGAGGAATGTACGATACGACGTCGCACCTTGGCACGTTGCGACCGACGTTGTTACGGACATGTTTAAATAAATGTTTTTTATTGACGACTATAAGTACTAATTTTGTTTAGGTACCGTTTACACCATTTTTAAAGACTAGTTAGTATCATTAAAAGTAGTTATTTAAACATGTCTGACGTCGTATTGTGTGTAGGTATGTGTTTTGGCCTGAAATTTTTCTTCAACAATATATCGAGCGTCCCCCGAAAGTCCCACTGGGTTATCACTGCTCCCTTGTTACTTATGTTCTTCTCAACTGTCTTCAACTTTCTAACTAAATGACCCACTCCAAAAGTGCCTTGGTTAATGTCTGCGAAGACTAAAGGCTCATGCAGAACAGCGCGACGCGACGGCGCGACGCGACTCGAAAACAATAGAATTTCTAAGAAAACTTAATGGTGGCACTTCACATCGCTATTCGTGTTCGCGGATTCGTCTTATTTGCCCAAATACGACGATGTAAAGTTACTCTATTCGCCTCTATATGCCTTTTTTTCACGAATAAAACGAATACGCAAATACACGAACACTCGTATTCGCTGGTTGTCGGTTTTTGGTCACACATCAAAGGATTCCTAATGTACCGAATAAGTTCGTTTACCGTCCACACATGGCATGCTTACTAGAGTGCGGTGTTTTATCTACGCACATGTATTGGTAATTAATAACACAGAGAAAATAATTTAAGTCACTGCTGCCGTCAACACGTCCATCTTTAGCAAAAAGATAGCAAACATTTCTTGAATGTTCGGCATAATCGCTGTTCATGACGATTTGTGGTCAGTGTGTTCGAGTTATTCGGACTTCTACACAACATCGCAGTATAAAACACAGTAAAAAACGCGAATACCGAATAGCGATGAGAAGTGCCGCCATCACAAGTACAATAAACGCGCGCGTCGCGCTAGTCTACACGAAGCTTTATTGCATACCTGTCTGCCGAATCGTAATCCAGCACGTAATTGAAGGCGCAGCAATGTCCGAGAATAGTTCTTCGTACGCGGAAGATGCTGTTACAATCTACTACATTTCCAGCCCACATACATTTGACCAGCATCTCTTCACAGCTCGGTGCCAACTGGTACAAATACCATGAACGTAGTAAGTCATTTTATGGCCATGGTTTAGAGACTCAAATGCAGCAGCATTTGAGTCTCTAAACCATGGCCATTTCCACCCGGTGGGGCGCGCTCAACTTGGCCTCGTAGAGTGACCCAAGGGGCAGGCGTAGTGCCTCCAAAAATAAACTGTATATTTAAGTATTAAATTTTATAATACTTAGTTTCTGTAAAAGAAGGCAACTCTGGGGCGTAGTTAGTTTGGGGGTGGAGAGCGCGATGTTAAAAGGTTGGGAACTCTTCATCTACCCTATATTAGAATAGAAGAAGGATTAGGGCACCATATCCACGGGCGAGTGTACCGCGGCGATAGTCTCGCAGTGCCATCAAATTCTCGTCGCGATGATACCGCCGTTGAATCATAAGTTTCTATTGAGTTTGGCACGGCGTGATCGCGATACTCTTGTAAGTGGAGATGGCGCTTTAGATTAACACGTTCACTGTGCATGCCCTACCGATGGGGTATATCGAGTTGCTCATCGTACGTGCATAACCCATGGGTGGGGCATAATTTGCTCACAAATTTAAAGGCTCATAACCTCAAACACATGTGATTTTAACCACGTTTATCGGTTCACACGTGTGGCAAAATATTATCTACAATTTTCGTTTGCACTTATGGGGTAGTCTCTCTCATCATAGCTGCACAGTGAACGTGTTAAGGCCCTCTCTCATACCTTTGGGAAACAGTCATTTGAGCACACTATGTAAAGCCTCGTACAGACTAGCGCAACTCGATGGCATGACGCGACTCGAACAACACAATCTCTAAGAAAATTTCACAGTATAACAATAATCGGTGTCGCGTCGCGCTAGTCTGCACGAAGCTTTATGCAACAGATAAAAAAAAACACGGACCGCTTTCATAAGTCCCACTGTTTGATCGCTGTACGGCCTCAAAGAGAATAATTCCATCAGCTTGGCCTGTCCCCAAGACTGCTCGTAAACGAAGTCTATTAATCTCCCCATGTCCTGGAGGAAATACTCCAGATTTGTGAGGGTCGTGTTCAGTTTTTTCAGTTTGGGATACCTTAAAGTTTATTTACAATTCAGATTACATACAAATACACATAAACTCACCCCTACTTCAAATGGCGGTAGGCAGTAACTATAGAAAGTCACCACCTACACTTCTTACATACTTAGGTACTCCTTTTCCTTCGTTTAGTTTCATAAATCTGTTCCCTGTCGTGGCGGTGTTCCATGTAGTGCCGGACGTAAAGAATAGTACCACCCCATTTCTCCCCGTGGGTGTCGTAAAAGGCGACTAAGGGACTCACTAGAGAATGGGCAGCAGCGTTCTCTATGCATCTTAACACAATACTGCGATCACCAACCCGCCTGCCAAGCGTGGTGATTATGGCAACCCCCCCCCCCCCCCATTTGGGGGAGACCTATGTCCAGCAGTGGACGTCTTACCCGATCTGTACCCTAATTGCGTAATACACGATCAATCAGAATCTGAATAGTTTTGAAACAGATTGCTAATCCATTGCTTCATAAGTTCGAAAAAAAAACTGCATAACAACGTAAATAACGCAATGAATGTTGTTGAACTGTCAAAATGAAACAGATTAGTCTTAATCGTTTACGAAAATGTGTTGCGTAATTAGATAGCTGGTCATACACGCGCGCTGGTTATGATTACTTATTACGCACCTGACCTTTCTGAAGAACATCCTCGTAATTACGTCCTCCTAGGGCGTTCTCTCCCGGGGTTGCCACTCACATCCCTTGTTGGTCGCCTCTCATTCATCCTCCCAACGTGGTGGTTTAAAGTGTTTCCTCCGTCAGACCGAAACAAGCTGACCTAAGACGTTTCGCAATGCCCACCATTGCTCTTTCTAATAACTATTCAGAGTAATGGATACTTAAACTACCTACTTACATTTCTATCGTCAGTTTCTTCAAAGCTTTTCTGCTGATCCTGTTGACGTTACACAAGGCTACTGCTGGGAAGTCAATGTCCTTGATAGGGAAAGTAAACGACTCGCCAGTGACCACTAACGGCTTTGTCAGCGTCGCCATCCAAGTGTACTGCAGAAAGTAGATCACGACGCCGAGGAATGAAAGTAGTAATCCTAACCAAAATAATCTGGAACAACGAGACTTTTAAAGTATTTCAACCCATTTTTTGGGGACAAACTTCACACAAGGTTAGGTCATACCTACTGTCATTCTATTCCCAAAAACTGTAACTCCCGCGAACCAAACGTCTCTACGGCAAACTTTCGAATTTGCAGAAAATGCATTATAAAGGGTAGCGTTTTGAAAGTAAACATCAATGATAACTTTTTTTTTTGTAACAGTTATAGAGGTACCGCGGTACATTTGGTTTTCAAAATGGTACTTTTTATATTATCAACGGATTGTCAATATTTTACAAGGATCAGAAATAAATGCAAATTCGTAAGTTTACATCATCATACATAGAAGTTAATAGATATTTATTCATACCCTGGCAAACTTACGAAAGTGGTGGTTTCGTTACTAAATAATACTAATACTACATAATAAAAATATCCAATTGAAACTTCGATGAAGTTACGAAAAAACCACTTTCGTAAGTTTGCCAGGGTATGACTTCTTTTATTTTAAATTTCCTTCGATAAAAAAACACCCTATGTGAATATCGTAAGTATACTATTGGTGCTATAACATAAAACGCAGATTCGAACAATTTGAATTCTGTAACCGTCAGAGATAAAACATAAAAACCGGCCAAGTGCGTGTCGGACCACGCACAATGAAGGGTTCCGTAGTTGGGATGAATTTATCCCAAGAACAAACTTAACATTGTAGTTGAAAAATGTGTTCTCCTATACGGAATGTATGGGAGATCATGTTTTTCAAACTGCAAATTTAAGTTGATTGATTATTTCTCGTTCACCTGTACAGCCTTCCTTAGCTCTCATAGTTTTCCTTTTTCTTTCGTTAGGTATATACTTATACTACTGCTGTGAATTGTTTCACAAGTCCAAGTACAACCATTTAGCTAGAAGGGGGGAGGGGGGACGCTTGACTCTAACAAAAAAAATCAGTTAAAAGCTTAATACATATTTCGCAAACGGATCCCTGAATGCAAAAATGGTTTAGACAATCTCGCAATATTTTTGAAACACCTTTCTAACGCTACCCCACAACATGGGGTAGATGAGGAAAAAAATACATCCCCACTTTACGTGTAGGGGAGGTAATCTAAAAAAAAAAAATTTTCTTGATTTTATTTTACCACTTTATCGGCATGATTAATATGTATACATATGCCAAATTACAACTTTCTAGTACTAACCGTCTCTGAGCTAAGCCGCGGACAGACAGACAGACGGACATGGCGAAACTATAAGGGTTTCTTGACTTAACTACGGAACCCTAAAAATGGTGTGTAGATTAGGTACATTAGGTACAGTTTTTCATCAAAATGTCAATTTCACAAAAACTGCTGATTCGTACGTTTGCCGTGGAGGTGACGCAAAGTCTACCTAACCTAAAAAGCGCCAAGATAATTAAACCAGTTAATCCAAGTCAACCTTTCCGTCCTTTGTGTCCCAATATAAAAGTTTCTGTTGCTTTTAATGTTGATACATTGTTGGCAGCTGCAGAACAGAGTCAATAAGTACTTGGGCCTTTCTGCATGCCTTGAGCAGTGGCGACATTAGTAGTGGCCAGTAATCAAAAAATATAATAAAAAATTAAAAAAATCGTTAGTTGAAAAATCAAAATTTTCTAACGCTCGCCGACATAGGGCTCTCCCTTTCCATTAATTCGCGTTATCCATTCTCTTTGTGCGTTATTCGTTTTATTTTCATTGATGCCATGTTATGATCCGTGAACAAGTAAATGACCTCTGCACGATAGTACAGTTCGCTCCAAGATGCTATATCAGAAAATTGTAAATAAATCAATAAATAATAACGTTTAATTAAATTAAAATATCTTCATAAACAGAAAACGCTAATCCTTATACTTGTGTTAAATTAATGTCACCATTGAAGTGCAGTGCTGTATTTAGCAGTCCACAGTTGGAAGTAGGCCTCTCCAATCGTGTATCATTTACCTCCATCCTCGACCTCTCTTATCCAACGCCAACTCGTAAAGTCTGATTTCCACCCTACAATAATCGTAGGAGTAGTGGGGGGTGCCTTCAGGGTGTACCCTAAGTAAGTAACGAGCTTGTCCCCAAAAAATGGGTTCATGGGTAACTCCAACCGACGATTCGTGATATTCACTCCAAGAAATGTTGCCCTAACGGTCATCGGTTCTACAGCTCAACTTCAGCTTGCTTATTTTATACGCAGAACATGCATCCTGCAGTAGTCCAAGAGTAAAAGTTCAATTATTTCAAGGTACGAGTACTATTACCGCTTAAGGACTTGAAAGTCCGCACCTGGAGTCTGCCAACGGGCTATGGAATGAAGTATACTAGGTGTCAAACATGTGTCAAATGCACAGACCGCATTAGGAACTCTTATACTTTGTTTCAAAACACAAATTGCGGACGCTGGCCGCACAGGAGCTGGACTTAAGTGGAACTGGGCTGGCCACATCTGTCGCATGTCGGAGCAGCAATAAGCAAAAATCACAACTCAGTGGATGCCAAATAGCAGGAAATGACTACGCGGCAGGCCCAGAAAGAGATGGCGGGATGAGCTGGACTCGCTCTTAAAGGATTGGCCCGCAATCGCAGTAGACCGGGAAAATTGGAAAGAGGGAAGGAAGGCCTTTGTCCCTGAAGTGGGACAACACAGTCGTTATACTAATAATAATAACTTACCGCTGGATTACAGAATGATTCGGAGCAGTAATATGTCTCATCCCTGCGATCGATGAGGCAGAAATGTACTCTTTAACAGTCTCCACAAAACTCTTCCGTATAATCATTTCTAAGGAAAGGCGGCTCCGTGGATTGTACTTCCTCTTTCTGTATCTGTCCCACCATGGTTTCGAGTGCATGGTAACGGCAGGTTGGTAAGGCAGGTAAGCGAATAGTGAGTGACGCATTCGTGTTAATTGTATTTGTGAATTATTAATTAGTAATGGTCAATGTTAACCCTAGTGTAGTTCATGTACAATCGACATTTAAAACCACGGTTAAAAAAATTATTGTGTCATGAAACTATTTTGTTTAGATCTCATAACAATTTCTGCGCTATCGTCTCCATCTCATACTGTTTCGTCCCTTCTTGTCCGCAATATTTTCAGTAAAAAAAAAAAACTTCTTAAAAGCTTGAGGCTTATCTTAAAGTGTAAGAAGGACGTTTACCACGCCTCAAGCTTTTAAGAAAATAATAAAGTTTTATGATAACGTAAGTATTATTTAGTATTTTTTAGAGCTGATTTCATTATTGAAACTGAACGCGATCAGCATTTCTTATACGCGTTCAAGAGCTGTCAGTGTCAAAATTGTTATGGAATATTGTACACTGACAGCTCATGAACGCGTTTAGATGTGCTGAACGCGTTCAATTTCATCGGTGAAATCCGCACTTAGTTAATTAAAAGCTTTTTTTTAAAAAGGTTTTACTTTTTTTTTTTACTGTTCTTTCATCGTTCGTTGTAAAGACAAATTCAACGAACCCACCCAACTAGCAAAAAGTGGGTTTTAAACTATCCTAGAACCGTCATTTATCGAGGACTATATGACACTTATATCTGTATATAAGTCTCGAAAAGGGCCCACTTTATAAGTCTACTTTTACTTATAACGTATTTATATTAGACCGCTGAAGTTCCATATACGCCTATATTGATCCTGTAATTGAGTTACGTCAATGCAATTACTCCTGTAAATCTCAATATAAGTAAGTTATAGTCAAAAATGAGATTAATACGCGCCTAGAAATGCTTCTATAATATATTGTGAACAGTCGAAGTGAGTGTATCGCTTGTTGTGCTCTGTAAAATTTTTTTTTTTAACATCTTGAGGGGAAGTATTTACCTATATGAATCAGAATATGAATCGTATTTACCTATATGAATCAGAATATGAATCCTATATGAATGTATTAATGTCAACCTTAGTAGAAAAACAAAATCTTATTGTTGTCAAATTGTTGGTCTTATAGCTTATTCGTAGGGGAATGTGAATTTTCTGTGAAATCTATCATGGTTTTGATAAAAAAATTAAAGCGCCTTTTGAAATTTGCTTATTTACATTTTAGTGTAATTACTCCTGAGTGCAATTACTCTTGTTTCATGCTTTTATAGGAGTCTTGATCCTATATTTGTCAGGAAATATGATCCTATTTACCGATTTAAGTACAAATTATAGGATTAAACGTACTTGAGTAAAAACAGCATGTATTTATGCTGTTAAAAGCGCAGTAGCAAACACCAAAACTATCATCGGAGTTTTATAAGTCCACGTAGCATTATAAAATCGCATTCCAGGATTATTTTGCTTGTTGGGCAAAGACGCCTTTACCTACGTCATGGTGTAAAGCCAACCAAGTTGCAGTATCCAAGTCATGATGTAATTTAGAACGGGCTATCATATTGAATGCGTATATTAAATTAACTGTCTGTGCTGTTGACCGCTTAGAAGTTTCCTCATCTGGAGCCATCCCTGGGTGCAGAACCGAGATCATGGTGGACTGGTGTTGACCGATGAGGACGACTTGTAACGGAAGTAAAAGCTTTCATGTCTATTAACGAAAAGTGAAAGTGCCAAAACTTCAAATAAAAATAAATTAATTTGTCAGAGAAAAGAAGGTTCTAAAAAATTTGCATATACAGGGTAGCAGGGACATCGACGCGAAAACTGTTACCATTGATTACATGATTTTGAATTTAATTTGAAGTTTGTTTTTTTTTTTTATCTAACGTTTCATAGAAAAGTACAATACCTAAACGCGATCAAAATATATGGAGAAGCTGATTTTTTTAGAGACATCACTATTTATATCGCATGTCATGGAGCAATTAAGTATTTAGTATTTTAAATACATGACATATTTAATAAATA
Source organism: Agrochola lota (assembly GCA_947364205.1). Taxonomy (NCBI): domain Eukaryota; kingdom Metazoa; phylum Arthropoda; class Insecta; order Lepidoptera; family Noctuidae; genus Agrochola; species Agrochola lota. The sequence continues at coordinate 6,775,300 of OX376235.1, read as the reverse complement.
GATACAGCGCTAATATCAGCAGCACGATCTGTGATTTTCATACCGATAGTTGTTACGACTACGCTTTATTTAAATACACATAAGGACCTCGGTCCCTAGGACACACTTTGTATCACAAGACCAATCTTAGGACTCCTCATTTTAGACTTACTCACATGCATTACCTACACCAGGAGTCACCAAGTATAAAATAAAAAATATTGGTGCGGTCCGCCCAAAATAGTGAAATTTATAACTTTAATCTTAAAAAATTAGAATAACAATTTTTAGTTTTAGTCTTGCACCTTCAAAGTTCCAAGTAAAACATGTCATTCTTCACGTATTAATAACTTACATTATTAATTTTCTAATTGATATTTTTTAAATCTTGGTTACTAAACGAACCGCTACAGTAATATTATTTGTTTAAACGAACCCCCAATGAAACTAACTAGTGATCCTTGACCACCAATTAGGCAGCCACACCTTTAAGGTAGTGAGATTCATAGAGCTTATAGCCCTTCTCCCATCCATCCATAATAGAGACGCAAGACGCACAAAAAATATAATATACATAGTCCGTCATGGAGATTGAAAAAACATTGGAAATGTATTTTTTATTTTTTTAGGTAATCTAAAGATTACGGCTATACATTGAGTTAAAATGTGCCATGACGTCACGAGTATGTAAGTTTTATACTTACTTGTGACGTAGCGACCCCCACTCCCCAACTTAAAATGCGTTTTATCTAAGAAATCTTTTATTAATATGATAAAGCAAAAAATACGTGTCTAATATTTTTTTATTTGACTGACGGACTTATTAGCTTTTTTTTTTACCTGGGCGTCATCCCTATTCAACTCCCTAGTAACTCTCTGTCTGTCTGTCTGCTACCTTCTTACGCCTTACCGGCTGAACAGATTTCGATGAAATGTGCGACACAGGTAAACTTTTACCTAGCTTGGGACTATAGGCTAGACTATACTACTTTTTATTCCAGTAGTACGTTCCTGATGTGCGATTATTTCGACATGAACGCGGGGGGAGCAGCGGTGGGCACGCCACAATTGTGGCGATAAGTCCCCTCTTTGAGGAGTGCCTAGAGAGGCGCCACGGCATCCTCACCTTCCGCCTGACGCAGGTCCTCACCGGACATGGCTGTTTCGGGAGGTTCCTGTTCCGTATAAGGCGGGAGGAAACGCCCGGGTGTCACCACTGTGTGGATCGCCCGGAGGACACGGTGGAGCATACGGTGGAGGTCTGCCCTGCTTGGGCAGAGCACCGCCGAGTCCTCACGGAGGCGATCGGCGGCGGCGATCTCTCGCGTCCGGCCCTAGTTCAGGCCGTGGTCCGGAGCGAGAGTGCATGGGAGGCCGTCACTTCCTTCTGCGAAGCAGTAATGCTCGCGAAGGAGGAGGCGGAGCGCGCGAGGGAAAGGCAAGATTCGCGCCCTCGCGCCCCTAGTCGCCGCAGGAGACGCCCAGGGCGTCGGAAATCGCGAGCCGACTTCCGGCCACCGTAGGCGCGGGCTGGCGGACGGTGAGCAATGGGTAGCTGGCTGGCGGACGGTGAGCAATGGGTAGCTCGCCGTTCGATTAGGACCAGGCCCGGGTCGACGGCGCGTTGTGTTCCACGCGCGCCTCAAAGAGATGTCAGCACCAACTGACGGGGTCCGTAAGGGCCAATGCCTGCCAGGGTTGCGAGTTTCTCCGAAAGGGATATCGCGGCCCCAGCACACAGGCATCGAAAAAAAGGGGGGAGCAGCGGGCAAAAGCTAGCTCTTTCAATATTTTATAAAAGTTCAGAAATACTTCTAAAGAAAGGTCAACCACATATCTCTCCGAATAAAAACAGGAGTTAAATCAAAATTCAGACTCGTCAAAAAACTTTGTTGATTTTTATTCACGTATTTCGCCAGTTAATTTGTCAACATGAGAATTGTAGTTTTTGTTCGCAAACAGACCATTTTTCGTTTTGTGGGAATAAAATGCTGGGGTAACCAACATTTTATAATGCACCTTATTATTTTCGAGAAACCTTCTAAACGCGGTTGGTCTTCGGGTATATAAGATCTAGGTGAGGCGAGGTGGTGTGCGGGGGATTCTTGAGGAGGATCCGCAAATCATTTTCATGATTTCATGAAAAAGTCATTCAATAGACCAATTCTAACTTAGAGAGATGTTTAGGGGTATGAGGAACAGTGTGTAAAGTTAACTCATCCACCAAAGAAAAGAGAGGATCCTCCGACCAGACGGGTGTCGTGTCTGGCGGGCAACTGCCCAGAGGTTGAAGTTGGGAGATTGTGCATATGTCCATCGCGCGGTAAACTCTAAATGCGCGATGCAGGATTCGAGTGACGTCAGGATGTTGTGTGACGTCAGGTCTTTGATGCTTAATTCGCATGTGGCGATTGTAGATGCCGCCACAGATGTATTAATGATTCTAACGATTATAATTCTTTAAATACGTATTTGTTATGGTCGCGAATCATATTTTGAACAATATACCACCTGACTGACACTGGCCTGCATATTGCAAAAAGAGTTTATATTTCACGGGCTATCTTTGCGCATCCACCTTAACTCACTAAAACCGGTGGTCACTCACTATAAGCCAAGGCACTCCAGGCCCTCTTAATAAGAGACTAGAACCCTAATTAACACACTTCAATCATAATCCAAAAGATTTTGAGGAAAATTGCTAATCCATTTGCTTCCTTGAAAAAAACGAGTGAACCTTAGGTACAATAAACACATATGATGTGTAACATCAGACATCTCACATTGTTAATAAGCACATTAAAGGGGCGGGGCTTCGTCAAGGTCGTTAGTGACGGCCAACTCTAGAACCGCGCGCGCTTCACCGGCTTCCTGTTACACACTTCCGTCCCTTTTCACGAAATCACTCCCACAGATTTGATTATTTCGATTTTGATTGCAGGAAAGCGAGAGAAAAGATGTTACACATCAAAAATCTGCTCGACAACGTAAATGATGCAATTAATGATGTTGAAATGTCAAAATGAAAGGCATTAATTGCCATTGGAAGTGTGTTACGCAATTACCCCGCAGCTCTGGAACCTCTTCTGTTCAACGTCTGTTAAGGCCTGGGGAGAATGTAAAGTTGATTTTTCCAGCTTTTAAAATAAACACAGTCAGCCCACAAATCGAATAAAGGCTTGTGCAGATCAGCGCGACTTGTCGCGCGACGCGACACCGGTTATTGTTATACTGTGAAGTTTTCTTAGAAATTGTATTGTTCGTGTCGCATCGCGCGACAAGTCGCGCTGGTCTGCACAAGCCTTAACGCTCACAACATTTTTTGTGACAGGAGGATCTCTCTTGTCGCCATTTTCGTATTAACAGAAATTGTTTTATAAACGGTACAGCATAAGAAATATCGGCAGTCTTTGACGGGAACTTGCCCGGTGCAAAATTGTCGATCACTTTTTATCGATACCTACATCGATTGTTTTCGATGTTAATCGAATACCGATTGTGGTTTACACGATTTATTGATTCGATATTCGCGTAAAAAATATGTCGGGACGATGTTATGTTGCAAAGGTATTGGTGGATTTGGTATCTTTAAACGATGGTCAAATAAAAATGGTCTAATAGACATGAATATGCAGAAGGAAGATTGCCTCGTTGAGCAAGTGGTCGCAAGCGCTACTGCTGCGCTTGCAACCACTTGCTCAACGAGGCAATCTTCCTTCTGCATATTCATGTCTATTAGACCATTTTTATCCTCCTGAGGTCCTGGGTTCGATTCCCAGGTCGGGCAAAGTGTTATTGGATTTTTTATCTGGAATTTCTCAGAAACAACCCGGAGACTGGATTTGTACCCGGTTGATGCCAATAGGCCCTATTACATGGGACTTAAATATGACTGGCGAAATGTGGGTGAACTATAGGTAAACCTCTGCCCAACCCTTCGGGTAAACAACTACAACTGCAACTTTCTAAATGAAAAGCATGTGGTCCAAACGCCAATGAGGCACCAGACAAAAAATTCGTCATGATGTGTTTACTCCTCGATTATTACGACGACAGAATGACATTTTGATGACCATGTAGTTGAAACAGCTCTGCCGGTCGCCAACCGAGGTCATCTCTGTCGGAGATGCGGTTGGCGATAGTGTAGCAGGCGCTTAAAAGTTGGCAATGTCATAAATAGCTGTCAAATATTTACCTGTTTTGATTAATTTGTCAATATACTGTATGGAAATATGAAATGTGGCTTAGTGAACTAAAATATTGATAATGAAATGCAATAATTAATATTGTAAGACCAAATATTTAGTTTTAGATGTAAAAAAAACATTTGAAAACTTTCCAAATGCCTTTTTTACACCTAAAGCGGTTTCAACATCAAAATCAGTGTTATAATTGCAATTCATTATTAATATTCTAGTTCGGTAGTTAGCCACATTTTATATTTACATACAGTAATATTGCCAAATTAATCAATCTGCGAAATATTTGACATCTATTTGCGACGTTGCTCACTTTTAAGCGCCTGCTACACGGTCGCCAACCGCATCTCCGATAGAGATGACCTCGGTTGGCGACCGGCAGAGCTATTTCAACAACATGGTCACCAAAATGTCATTCTGTTGTATTATTCGAGGAGTAAAGCGTCATGGCGATTTTTTTTACTGATGCCTCATTGGCGTTTGGACCAATGAATGAATCAATGCCTGCAGATGTTATATTAGTCTGTTCTCGATCAACTATGCAAAATCATTGTCTTGAAGGTCATGTTCGATTTGAATATCGACCATTTATTACGGGGTGAGAACACCACTTGTCGAGACTACAAATTATTAAAATTTGATTGATTTCATAGCACATTCAGTAACAACGTTTCAAACGCATCATTTGAATCTGAATCATTACTTTGCCTCTGTGCTCTTTCCGCGCGACCGTCACTTGCGAGGAGACTGAGCAGCATTGAGCGAGAGAGAATGACTGAGACGCTGAGACAAGAGCTGACTCACGAGTCTTGAGTGAGCGGGTGACACATTACAATCTATTTAAGTCAGAAAGAGATACCAAATGAGATGTGTATCACTCAACTCTCACAGTTTTTCGTTGTCGTTATGCATTTTTATATCCTTTGAGTCGATGATTCAAATGATCCAAATGAAACATATCAATGATCGAATAATTTCAGTGATCCAGATGCAAATGTTCCAATCACAAAAATGATATAGTTTGCCCACCTCTAATTAGTAGCCTCATACAATCCACTGCTGAGTATAGGACTCCTGCCTTTTGTGCCATGCTTCCCTGGTCTGTGCGAGTCTCAACCAGGTCTTACTCGCCATCTTCGGAATGTCTTCCATCCATCTGGCTGTTGGATTGCCAACTCTCCTCTGCCGTTAAGTAAGTGCAAGGAAGCATACTTAATTAAGTTTTTTATTAGGTCATATTAATAGGTAAATAAGTGCAGTAACGGCCAGAAATTTGGTCCTTCGCCCATCGATGGCGCGTTAAAGGGGACTTGTGATGCGCATGCACTGACAGTATTAAATTCAACATGGCCGGTCGTAAAATTTGAATAGCCTCCTCTTTGCATTGTACGAGACACAGTTTTTAACTATTAAAATTTTAATGTATGGACGTGTTATCACGTTCTCTCTGGAAAGAAAGAGAAATTCCAATGGATACGTTTTTTTTTTTGCATGTCTATACGCGACTGCGGTAGGCAAGGTTTATTGTTAAATCAAGTTACTGATTATCCCTAGAATATTGTAACTTTGATATAACATATTTCTTAATATAACGCCTGTCTTCCCAGGGGTTAGGCAGCGGTGTTCCTCTAAGTCAATCACATTTCGCCAGTTATGTTTAAGTCCCATGTAATAGGGGGCTAGCCTGTTGCCATCAACCGGGTACAAATCCAGACTCATAATATTTCTAATATTCCCATTTTCATAGAAACGGCACAATTACCATCTGTAAGGCTGGCCGTATACATACGGTTTCCTGATCAGGATTCCTCATTCGTAATTTCGTGAGACTAGCGCAGACGTCCGATTTTTAAAAAATTTGTTTCCGAAACGAACGTCTGGTTTTTTTCCGTTCGGAAAATGTACCAACGTGTGCGCCTAGTTTACCATTTTGTATGTAAGGCAAGCATTCAGGTTTCCGAACCAGGAATCCTGATCAGGAAACCGTACGTAAGCTTCAGGGTTGGGTTGTCTTATCAACAATAGCCATGTAGTTTTTTTGGAGCTTAAAGTCTGTAAAATAATAAGGTCAAATATTCCCATCGTCGATAATTATATTTTATCCAAGGAATAAAATTAGCGTTTGACAGTTTTTGTATGAATTACCTGAAAAAAATCGAATTCAGAATTAAATTAACGGTTGAAAAATCACGTCATAAAAGTACAGTCAACAACGAAAGGGCTAACGTTGACGTTCTGCAATTCTGACGTTTATTGTCGGTGATAATAATAATAAGTCAACCTTGTCAAAAAGATGAGTAAAGCATCCATCATAATATTTAATTTTACTCATTGAACGTTATCTGAAATTGTGCAAAAGCTACTTACTACTTAACATTGTTTATTTTCGAATGAAACGCATATTTCCGAAACTTTAGTGACGTAATGACGCGTTACGCACACTTGAAAAATTTCACGTGTAAAAATCTCGCGGCGTGCACACAATCGTATCTTTCAATCCTCACACGCAAATATTCGCAGTGTACATATACAAGTATGTATGTGTGCGCGGCCGTAGTTGCACGCGATCGTGGAAGTGCAGCCACACGCAGTCGGGGCATTTATTCGTGTGCACTTTTACGTAATAAAAACTACTATAAATTAACCTTTGATATTTTTTTCTATTATTCACGTTGTTTAATTCATTCAGCTATTTTGTAAATTTGTTTTTGTTATTTGGATCATAAATGTCTATTTTTTGCAATCATTTTAATTTATTTGATTTTAATGTATGAGGCTTGTGTTTCTGACTCGGGTTATTGTTTTATGATATGTCGGTATTATCAGTTTCTAAGCAAAATTATATGGAAAGATTAGTTTAAAAAAAAAAATAGAATCGTAATTATCGTAATTGGCGTAATGTTTAGAATAATTTTAATGTTATACTTACTGTCAGCTGTGAAGCTACCTTATAAATAAATGAATAGAAGTAATGAGTCCTACATCTGATCTCATTTGATTAATTCGTTGAACACACAGACATTAATTAAGATAAAGTTGAGCTTATTTAGTAAAGTCTAGATAGTCTACCAGTGTATATATAATTGTATTTCAGTTTTATTCTGATCAAACAGAAAAAGGCAGATTATTTAGTTGACGATATTTTGACAGCGGTTACTTGGGATGATTAGAGAAGGTAGCTAGATATAAAAGGTACCGATATAGAAAAGCTGGAAATGATACTAAGCTCAGAAAGAAAAAATAAATAATGGGGACACAGTAGGGGACCCTGTGTTACTTTACCGAACATGAATTTGATTATTTTATTTATTGTTAATTCTCCTCTTACAAAAGGTTACGGTTACTAAAAGAAAGTTACACTGAACTAAGTGACGACCCATGGCATGGTTAGGGAAAAGAAGATTGAAGAATAATCATATCATACCTTGTCTTTGACTTACACGTGCCGTGCAGAAAAACAATCTCTATGCGACCTTTTGGATAATGCAATATGATTTTTCTTTTAACGCCGAATAAAATATTAAAGCTAATGATAATCATTTTTGAGAATAAAATGGTATTAATATTTGTGGGATCTTAAATGTATTCAAACCCGTGAACGTAATTATTACGATAAACGTGAATGTATTGCTATAACGTACCCAGATTCCTGAAAGACTGGATGTCTTGCGTGAATTCAGTATTCAGTGATGTGTAAAGAGTTGAAACAATAATTGCATAGTTGCATAGGGGCACGGCAATAAATGCAGTAGCGCGGCGGGGTGGGGCGCGGGGCGGGGCAGAGTATGCCGGCGGCGGGGCAAGCAGTCGCATCGTGACCGCGCGCCGCACCGCGTGTGCGTTTGATTCGCGCCCATCGAATTCGCCGCGAACACGGCCGAAAACGAGGGCCAAGTCATGGTGTCTGTGGGCCCGTGGAGGCGCCGCACGCCCGACGACTGCGAGGAACGTTCCGAACCTGGCGCCTCCAGCTCGGGGGTGCCGCGTGCGCCGCCGAACTGCGCGCGCTGCCGGAACCACCGGCTCAAGATAGAGCTGAAGGGCCACAAGCGGTACTGCAAATACCGCAGCTGTACTTGCGAGAAGTGTCGGCTGACGGCAGACCGGCAGCGAGTGATGGCGCTACAAACTGCGTTGCGGCGAGCTCAGGCGCAGGACGAGGCGCGTGCGCGGGCGCAGGTCTCGGGGCTGCAGCCTCCAGGAGTTGAGCTGGAGCAGCCGGAGCCGCCCATGGTAAAGGCGCCGCGCAGCCCGGCCGTGCCGCCTCCACGCTCGCTGGGCTCGGCCAGCTGCGACTCTGTGCCGGGCTCGCCGGGAGTGTCGCCGTACGCGCCGCTGCCGCCGTCAGCGCCCCTGCCGCCGGCGATGCCGCCGCTGCTGCAGCCACAACAACCGGGTTAGTGGATTTCTTTATATAGTGAAGCTTAGGACATAGTTTCTGTCAGAATTCGAGCATGCGTACGCGCATAAAGGACTATCCTTTATTTGGGATTTTTTCTTTTTAACGGTATGCATTGAACACGTTATGGGACTTCAAACTATTACAAACAATCGCTTTTAAAAGTGAAAATGCTGGTAAACGCCTTGAGTCTCGTCCGAAAAACAAAGTTATGTTTCATTTACCTCCGTGTTTTCTGTAACAAGCTGTGAGTAAAAGTGTTCATCTTTTTTCGTTTTATCACTAAAAAGATACTTTCGAATCTTATCAGATTACTATAGTATAATCATGGAAGTAGCTAGCTAGTCACCATGGGCAAGCTTAGCTAGAAGGCCTAGCTATCTCATGATATTAGTATAGTTAATTAATAAAATATAGTTTTTTTTTAAATTATTGTTTAAATAGATATTATCCTTTAGCTCCACTCTACGCCTTCTTTAAATTACAATTTTAAGATAGTTTTAATTCATGAAACATGTTTGCAACTCCGAAAACAGACACTTATTTTTTATCCTGACTGTACTTACATTTTTATAGCTGTTCTAAAAATCGTTGCAAAAAATACATTTTTTTTCTTACTTTTATTAAATAAATTCAAATTGAAAGTAAATGATTTGTCATATTTCTACAGTAGGAACATTTTGAATGGGAGTCCCATTCCCATTCAAAGTTTTATGTTACTGCGAAATGTAAAAAATGACTGTGGATCGTTCACGAATGACGTTCCGGCCGCCTTAGGCCTATTACACGTGTTACTCTGACTGACGTATTAAATACATATTAAGATTTCATACTAGTTACGATGCTTAAAGATAATTCCACTGTGTATGTACCTATTTATCTAATGCTTATGATCTGCACTTGAAGTACCTACCTACTTAAAATCACGTAGGTACTTAAGTACCTAGTAAATTAGAGCTGTCTTCGGTATTTTAAGAAAATGTCGATATTTTTTCGTGGAGTGGAAGATGGATTTATCATTTTTATTTTTACGATCTCAGGCTAGGGCTATTTCGGTCCTGAATCAATTGGTTTTTTTTCTTCAGAAAAATACGTAATTAAACTTAATACAATTAATAATTAATCGAACATGAGTAATGATAACATATTACCGTAGAAAAAAAAATCCTCTTTTGTTTACATTTTTGCTGCCTACTATCACCGACGGCTGTACCTAGGTTTATTTCTTTAATCACTACCTATAAATTAATCATTAGCTTTGTCAGTAAGAAACATTCGTTATTTACATGTAGCATTCATTACTTAAGGGTACCCTAGTCAGTCGTTGTTCCATACTGACGTCGTATGGAGTTTACTCCACTGTTTGACAGTATGCATTAAAAATTATATCTACTTGTCTCGAAAAAGGAAAAATAATTAAAAAAAAAAGTAGTTTAAAAGTTGTGAACTCTAATTTTAACGCATTTTTGGGCGTAAATAAATAAATCCCGAAGCATAAAAATTGCAAAATTGTTACCATACAGGGATAGATAATTTATTTAAGAATTCAAATAACTTTTTTCTAACTAATATTATTTTTGCGAAAGTGAGTTTGTTTGTTGGTTTGATTGTTACGCTTTCACGCTAAAACGGCTGAACAGATTTGGATGAAATTTGGCACATGGGTAGACCATGACCTAGGTTAAGACATAGGATATTTTTTATCACGATATTCCCACGGGATCGAGACTTGTGCGGGTAAAACCGCGGGGCGCAGCTAGTTTTAAATAAATACACGTTTCTTTTTTTTCACAATATCTGTACGCCTAAAATCTGTTCATGAAATTTTACGCGCTCGATTTCGTTAATACATCATCGTTTATTTCACTAAATCATAAAATAAATAAAAACGAAAAAAATGAATGGGTACTTATAATTATAAATACAACTAAATAAATAAACTGAAGAGCCAAGCCCGGCGGCATGTGAAGCCTAGTCAGAGGCAAATGGGCGGAGAGAGCCTCTAGGTTAGGTAGACAAATCTGATCAGCACCCGAATTGCCAATTAGGGTACAGTATTGGTTTAGTAATTACAACAACCTTTGGCTTTGCCATAGTCGGGTAAAAACGAGCTTAATCTTAAGGGGCATCCGCTAAGGTAGCCCGCGAAATTCAAATTTTCTTTAGTTTTTTACATTTTGCAGGTCAGTGTGAGGTTTTATGTTGATTAAAATATGATTTGCGACCGTAAAAAATATGGCTTTACATAATTATAAGTAATCATTACAATCAGCAATACAACACCATAAGTAATCACAATCCTCAAATGTCATGATTTCATGAAATAGTCATTCAATGCGATTATATGAACTTAGAGAGTTGAATTGATAATTTTTATGATTATAATTCTATAATAAACATTTGATACGGTCGCAAATCATATTTAGATCAACATTCAACATGATACTGACCTGCAAATTGCAAAAAACGTAAGAAAATGTGAATTTCTCGGGCAACCTTGACGCTTCCGCCTTTTAAAAAAATTTTAAACATATTTTCTAGAAACTCACTCGAAAAAAACAAAGTACCTACGTACTTAAGTCATTATTATATCTATGTAAGGTCGCGTTTACAATCAAGCATTTCAGTACACTTCTCGATCTAGTACCTAGTTACTATACCATTGTAAACGCGCTCTAAAGCTTCATTCTTCATTGATGCATACAAAATGATTGATTGATATAACGTGTGTCGTCTTCAATGAAAATTTCTAGCGATCCGCGGAAGGCAAGCGGTTAGACGCACAGTTAATTTTTTATTAGCATCTGTCTCGCTACCAAAGTTGTATTTTTTTACGTGTCATATTAGCTACTTCTTAGCTTCTGCCTCTGCACTTCAAAAACGGCGAAAGAAAACATCGTGAGGAAACCGGCATGCGTAGGGTTGCCTCTTGTTAGTCAAAATCCGGGAGAATAAAACTTTGTATTTTATTTTGAACTTACATATATTTTCCATTAGAATGTATCTGATTGACTTCAAAATATCTGGTCTTGAACTAACAAATTTAAAAAACTCAATGATTAAAAACCGTTTAGGATTTATGCCTTCATGGTCTTTATCTAAGCGGTTTCATTCTATGTTCATATCGAATACTATATTAAAAATATGCTCGCAGGTGGCGTTTGATACCAGGTATGAAAACTAAACGTGGTTTCGATTGTCACGAGTTTGCGGCTACATTGAGCAGTAGTATGATTTTCGCCAGTGTCGATTACTCCGCCAGCGCGCGTGACTTTTAAATTCCGGGAGAATTTTATTTATTTGAAATTCGTTCCGGCTCCCGGAACGAATTTCAAGTAAATAAAATTTTCATTGATGGATTCCGGTAGAGGTGGGACCCTAGGCATGCCTGAAAGATATTTCTCGACGGCATGTGAAGCTAATTCAGAGACCCATGGGTGGCATAAAAACTCTGGCACCAGGTTAGTCACTAACCACACGAACAAGAAAAGAAGCTTCTGCCCGCTACATGCATCCGCGTGGAAGTACCTATAAACATACCCATGACACTCGACAATAGTGTAACTTTCTAACAGTGAAAGATGTTTTTTTATTGGATCAGTAATTCCAGAGATTACCTCTTACAAATAAACAATTTAACCTCAATATAATATTAGTTTAGAAGTTTCGATTAAACATATAGGCAGTATGCCAATAGAGGTGTGAGGAACAGGGTGTAAAGTTCACTCATCCTCTACAGAAAAGGGAGGATCCTCCAACCAGACGGGTGTCGTCTCTGGTGGGCAACCGCCCGACGATTGATGTCGGGTTGTATATGCATATATCGGTCGCTCGATAAACCCTGTTTGCGCGATGCAGGATTTGTGTGTCGTCAGGTCTTTGATGCGTAGTTTGCATGTGGCGTTGTAGATGCCGCCACATGCCTGTTCTCAAAGTGAGACAACTTTGAAATCACAAGTCTTGTAGAAAGCTGATCCTTGCATAAGAAGCGTGTCTACTCAAAAGATGCGATTAAATTCAAATCAATATTCGGACCATCACAGATTTTTGAGGGAAAGAAACTGAATCACACTTTCGGTTTTTCGTTTCTCGACGGGAGCAAAAGACCGACGGCTTCTAAAGACGCTGAACCCTGTTCTATAAATATTAGCATCTTGTTACTCTAAGCATAAAAGAAACCGTTTTTATTAAGGTACCAGTATAGGAAAGTCTTGTTTTTCCATACCCAAACACTCCCATACCAACAAAATTTCTACAAAACCACAAGCTTCCCATCTCATTTAATAACAAAATTAAAACATGGAATCAAAATGTTAATGAGAGCGAGAAAGAGCATCCCGCGTCTTTACAACATAATTTACTGATCATATTGTACGAAATCTGCATCAAAAACTTATTAACAATTTGCAAAGGAATTAATGAGAAACTGAACTTTAATTTACCTTTAGACTTGTAGAAGTTAATAAAGGCGTTCAAGTGCGAGTCAGACTCATTCGAAGGGTTCAGTACCACCGTGTTGGATCATTTAGCTCCCTTCAAAATGGTTGAGCTGAATGGTGCTGATCCATGCGTCATGTTCGTGAACGGGCGCCGTCAGTAGGGACTGGTCATCTCTTAGCTGCCATGGCTTATTTTAATTTTTGAATTGTTTTTATCTTTTAATTACGGACGCTTTTAACGTGCACGTCTTTCTACATTGCTGCATTGTTCTCACATGTATAATTTCAACATGAATGATGTAACCAATATTTTGTAAGAATACTTTGATTTAAAAGAGTGTCCGTGGAGTTTCTTGCCCGTTCTTCTCCATAGGAACCTACTACGCTTTGGAATGGGCAACTAGCTTCGTCTTTCCGACTGACCGACCCCTTGACAATTCAAAAGTGCCTGTAATTGGTTTATTTGAAATAAATTCTTTGAGTTTTTTTGACCGTACAGTTATTAAGACTGAGCAAAAACGCCGGAAAAAAAATCTTGTTGGAGCTTTAATTATTGACTTTATTTGTTGTTATAGTAATAGTAGTTTACACTCTTTCACAAATTTCATGTATGGTAGACACTTGAAATTTTCACAGAGTGTTGCGGTTCAAACGATACAACCCTGTGACAGACAGACGGACAGCGGAGCCTTAGTAATAGGGTCCCGTTGGCACGGAACCCAAGTAAGGCATTACTGAATGCAAATGTTGCTGATACACCCAGATAGATGAGACCACGTAAATAAGAAAGTCCAATCGATTTGATATTTTATTAATATGCTAAGTAGGTGATCTTTTATTGAAAATATTGGAGCACAGTTCCCGAATACTGTCGCGTCCAAGTATTTTATTGTATTGATTGCAATTACCACATAACGTCAGAAAATCGAAAGTTTTATTATGGAATGACATTGCGACCTTTACTTTGTTTCGGCGGTTTTATGCAAAAGTATTGAACTAAAGTTTATGGTACGCCTGCACTTGCTAAGGTGAAGTTCCCAATTAAAGTCATTGGAATATTTTGACGTTTAAGGCTGACAGGTACGACGCACGACACGCGACTCTAGTTTCTAAGAACTTCCATGAAGTTTTCATAGAAATTGTTCCACCAAAGTCGCGTCGCACCTGTCTGCGGGGAGCACACAATTGATAGATTCTACTTTCTGCTTTTGTTTTACTGATAATAAATAAAGGTGGGTTTAGAGTAGACCAGAATATCTAGAAAATAGCATTATTTTCCAGATATTCTTGTCATTTTTATAAGGGTAGAACAACGAAAGAATATTCGTTCCGTGTTTACACAAAACTAATTTGGTAGTGAGGATAGACTGGTCTTTGTTCTGAACGGACGTTAATATGATTGTCAATCTTTGCAAGTTACAAACACTAGATTTCTCATCGGTTTAGTTTTATAACAGGAAAATGAAACAATCCAAACAATATTGATACTTATTTCAATTACAATAGGCACAGTTCCATTTTTCCTTAACACTAGGGGAATATTTACCCCGTCGACTCCATAATGACATTGTGGGGGTGCAGCATATACAGGCAAACATAGTTAACTGTCATTGTTGGTCATTGGCAATTGCAAATTACACTGTGGAGTTGTTATTTATGGTAGAATTTTTAGGTAAGGGTGTTTCATTCCACATTCCTGACATGTCCTCTGTACAATTCTCCCAATTCCTGGTGGTCTAACAATACCACAGAGCACGAAATTGCCGCGCAGCGATAAGAGATACCTGTACGAAAAACATTCGTGTCCGAAATTGGCGCTTCCGAGCGCAAGCTAGCTGTCACAAGCTGTGACAGCACTCACAGGGAACACCCCGTTAACTGATGGCCTCTTATAATTGTTACAATAGTGACAATTGTCAGGAGCCGTCAGTTCCTATGGGTAAACTGACACACTTGTTTTGTACGAAAAGGTGTTGACAGCACCGTCTCTTGCAGCGGCTTCCGAGGCGTCTAATGTGCTATGTGGCCGACACCATAATAGAATACTTAGTTTAAGACGCAGATATATGCCAGTGACCCTAGAGTGGTTAGCTTGCGTGTTTTGTACTGAGATCACGCAACGCGTCGTACGTTCAGCCAGTAATAGGACTCGCCCATCAAGGAGTGCTGTCCCAAATTAGACGCATTATTAATTTATTTTACATAAAACTTACGGGTAATTTGTTTCATTTTGACGGTTCAACAACATTCATTGCGTTGTTTATCTTGTTGAACTGTTTTTTGTTTCCGAACTTATGAACCAATGGATGAGCAATCTGTTTCAAAACGATTCAGATTCTTATTGATCGTGTATTACTTAATTAGGTTACTGGTCAACTTTGTTATGCTAGTGTGAGTGACAGCTACGTCTTACTCTCACGCCACGTCATTGTGCTGTCATTGTGATTCTCTAGTGTGCGTGCATTTAGCGGCTAAAAGTTGGACGCAATTTTGTTCGACGAGTTCACAGCATTGACTGTCTATCTAGACATATTAATATCTTTGCAAAAATGATTCAAGTTTACCCAACGTCTTATTTATAACACTCAAATAAAATTATCAAGATACGGTCGTTCATGTAAGTAATCAAAGTTGCAAGCGATAAGAGTTGCTGTGTCAATAGGGGTGATAATGATATCATTAGCATGTTTACATTTAATCAAATTGCATTTATGTACGATTATTATTTCGAATGCACGTGTAAGATAGTGCCTACCTTGTTCGATTTTGGATTGCGCATCATCATTTTAACCGAAAGACGTCCGTGACACACGATCAATCAGAATCATTTTGAAGGATACTGCTAATCAATTGCTTCATATGTTCGAAAAATATGTCTGCTCGACAACGTAAATAACTCAATCAATGTTGTTGAAGTGTCAAAATGAAACAGATTGTGATTGATCGTGTGTTACGCGATTAGGGTGCAGGCGTCCCCCAAGTATTGCCACATTGACTGGTTCCATGCTTCTGGCATCCAGCGGATTTTTGTTTAATAAAGGCTTCAGTGGGACTGCAATGTATGGGGGAGTTAAAGCTCCCCCTGCACGAGTAGCAATGTCACCGTAAAAACGAAAAACAAAATTAAAGTTTGTAGAAAGATTTCTGTGGCGGCCATCTACAACGCCATATGCGAACTACGCATCAAAGACCTAACGTCACACAACATCCTACATTGCGCAAGCAGGGTTTACCTCGCGATCAGCATATATATATAACTTTCCGACATCAATCGTCGGGCAGTTGCCCACCAGACACTGAGTCCTGTTCCTCATGCCTCTATATTTCTATGGCGCAATGTCAAAATGAACAAAAGAAATGTCACTTTGTCTTCGTAGAGATAGAAGTGGTTTTGCTACATGTGCAGGTCGGGAGAACTGTTATTAAGGCGTGTGTGCATGAACGGAAAAACATGGTGAACACGAACATCGACCACGGAACATTTGGTTCCGGTAAATTAGCGAAGCGAACATGAACACCATACGAACACAGTACGACTTGTGCTCACGCTCAACCCCCCCGTACTCTTTAGTAGCCATGTATTCGCCGTTGGAAGTGGTCGACAGTGAATAAGCCATTCATTTCTCCGAACACCGTCCAAACAAAACAACGAACACCACGTTGGTTTTTGACGAACACAATGTTTGATGTTCTTTAGCGGTACGCATATGGGAACAAATTTTTTCGATGTTCGTGTTTCGCAGTAAGTAGACGTCAGGAGTCAGCAGAGCAGTGGCCCAGTGGTAACGGCCAGCGTGGTGGATTATGGCCCAGTCCCTTTTTCATAGAGATGAGGCCTGTGTCCTAACGTAGTATGTAATCCTACACTTGTCTCAAAGTATTCAATTTACAGATAACATTTACTCATGCTTACTAAGTAGGTAGGTACTCGTAATATTATGTTATAAGTAGGTGACCTCTACGAGATAACTCAAATTATTGCATTCATTTTTAATCGGCCTGATAATTGAATGAAGAAGATTATTGTTTTGTGTATACAATGGAACATGATGGACCTATTTTTTTGTATGGGACATGTCGTGAACAAAATTTTGAGAATTAAGATGAATGGACTATGTGAAAGATGATATATCTAGATATGGGGTGACCACCGATATACGTAAGTACTATTATGTAGAATCAAGGTTTTCCAACTGAACAGATAGCTGTACTGCTGGGGAGCTGTTGCGCCACTTCTTCCCAGCTTAAGCACTAGGAAATGGTGAAGGGTGGGCGTTTTTGGGGGACTGTCTTATGTCATTTTGACGTTCGAAAAGTGCTGATTCTCAGCCTAGTTTGAATAAATGACTTTTGAATTTGGAATTTTGACGACTAAGGGATCTCGCGCACTAGACGGCCACGACGAAGACCGCGACTTACTTAAACTATAGAAACTGATACGAATCGCGCACTTGGTCGCAACGGCCAACTATAGCCGCACGGCGCATACCATACAATACCCCTAGCCGGCCACGACTGGCCGGAGTCGTGGCCGGCTAGAGCGCGAGATCCCTATTAGAGAAGAATGGAAGAAGAACACAAATATGTTACAACAAACCCAAATAAATCTGGTTTAGTGAATGATGTTGATAATAACAGATCAAACGAGACGTGTAACATATTATAGTCAAAACGTAGGTACAGTCACGAGCACCAATATGTATACACTTAGCAACTTTAAAAAGTGATTTTCTCCTACTGTGGTGATTGTAATTTTATGTTGTTACGAACATAGTACCTTTGTACTCAAATTATAATTATGTCGTATCTGTATGTATTTTACTGTGTGTACATAAATAATAAAATAAATAAATAAATAGTATTTTGGAACCCACACTAATATGAAATAGGTCTTATCTCAAAGTTGCAGTCGTTATTCCATGCGAAAAGCGAAAATCGCTTTTGAATTAATGCGATAATGTAAAAACAGTTGTCGATATCTCTTGAAAACAAAAACAATACCTACCCTCATATAAACGTGGAATGATGGAATGCATAACACTTTGCTGTCATTGCTTTGTTAGTAAAGAAAAAAAAAAGTGTAGGTAACTGTAGCATGGACCTAGTATGTACTAGGTATATGTAGCTGTAGACATCTTAACCATAGACAACATTATTCTACTTCTTAGCCATTATTTATGTTCTCAGTTGCATTTATAAAAAGATCCATTGTAAATTATGACGACGATTAAATATTTCAATTCTTACAACCTTACTTTGGAATTGGACAGCTCTCATTAAGTCATTATAAAGAAATGTGACCAATTGTTCTACAACAATAAAACACATTAACAATAAAATTATTATTTATTTACATTAATATGAAATTCAATATGGTTCTTGATAAAAATGTGGAAAAAGTCCCGCCCATTGGTTGTTTCTTTCTTTTATAAGTGTTTATGTGTCTGTCTCGTTCGCTCCTTTAGTTTGTGCCTCATTCCGAGGGGTGAAGCATTCCGATAGGTCGTACAACTGGGGTGGAATAGAGGTGGTGGGATGGGGTGGCGATAAAAACTTAAGCCTATGGGCGGGGCGGGCCTAGGCTTATGTAAACGGTTTTATGTGTTAAGTAACGCAAAAAGAACGCATGCGTTTGCTTTTTGTCTAGTCATCTATTCTGAAAGCTGTCTACCCATTTATAGACCGCTTTCAGAATTGATGACTGTAGGTAGTCTAAATTAATTAAACTGAAATGGATAACTCAATTCACTTAAAGCCAGAAGGATAGAATAGGGATGATGCCTGGGTAAAAAAAATGAAATTTTAATTAGTCCGTCAGTCAGATAATAAAATAATATTAGACACGTATTTTTTGCTTGCATATTAATAAAAAATTACTTAGGTAAAACGCATTTTAAGTTGGGGAGTGGGGGTCGCTACGTCACTAGTATGTATAAAAGCTACATACTCGTGGCGTCATGGCACATTTTATCTCAATGTATCGCCGTAATCTTTAGATTACGTAAAAAATAAAAAATACGTGTCCAATATTTTTTTATATTCTCAAAGAAGGACAAAAAAAACTTTTACTCATCATCATCTCAGCATACTGGTAATCAGCTGCATCCGGTTAGATTGGAAGCCGACCCCAACATAGTTGGGAATAGGCTAGGCAGATTGATCTGAAATGTTCACACTGATAGGACACAAGTCTCTTTGTGAGAGGGAGTGGGCCATAATCCACCACGCCGGCGCCGTCGCATTACCTTTAACAAATCCAGAAAACATACAAAAATCTAACGTCGCATCCTCAAAAAATCCAATGGATAGAAAATAAAACTCCTCAAAAACTTAGATTTGACAAACTTCTGGGAGTTTCGTTTTTAGAATTCGATGCTCTATTGTTCAGCTCCGAATGAGTGAACTTCTGAAGGAATGAGCTTAGTTTACTGAATTTGAAGTAATTTGAAGGGAAGCTCTACAAACAAGGTTGCGTTTCCGTCAATACGTGTCTCTAGGGATGTGCTAGATAACTAGTTTGTTTTTGTTCGGCTCTAGGGTTGTAGGTCAGCGGGTAGGACTGCTATTTATAAAAACTTTGTAAAGTGTTGCATCCCGAAAAATTCCAGTCACCTGAACGAAATACCTGTTTGGAATCCAAACTAATATTATAAATGCGAAAGTGAGTTTGTTTGTTACGCTTTCGCGCTAAAACGGCTGAGCGGATTTGGATGAAATTTGGCACAGGCACACCTTGACCTGGACTTTTGTGTTGAATAATGTAAATTATTTTGCATACTATTGTATAGAATCAAGTTTTTTTTTCTAACTGAACAGAGAACAGTGCTGCTGGGGAGATTGTTGCGCCACTTCTTCTCCCAGCACTAGGAAGTGGTGGCAGGCGTTTTTTGGGGGGACTGTCTTATATAATTTTGACGTTCGAAAAGTGCCGATTGTCAGCTTCGTTTGAATAAATGACTTGAATTTCTTTGGATTTTTCAGTATAAATAAATAATATTTTATTTAAAACTAACAGTACCCAACCCACTATGTTTACTACAAAATATATGTTTCTTGAAAATTATGCTATGGCATTTCAACTTCTAACTTTGACTAAGGAAATTGGTTGGTTGAGGAACTTACACTTGGCTTTGGGTACACTATGATTAAAATTACACTTGGCTAAACATCTGGACTAAAAGGAGACAGTCACAATACTGTACTTTCATCTGAACATAAAATCATGAATTCATGACCATTTCACTACAAACGCGACACTAACACATATCTATATTTGTCATACATTTCACAGTAACTAATAAACATTTAATTTATTTTCACTTGCAATAAAGTTTGCAAAAAGAGTATTGGGTAGTCGACACCCCTGACGCAAGCGTTTGATGTTTTACGATCGCACCGCTCGTCATTAAACTTCCCTATTTCGGACGGATACAGTAGGGCTGTCACAAACTTGGGGTGGTTACTTGAAAGGCTCTTACAAGATGTTTTTGCTTTTGCGACTATTAAATGTTTTGTATTTAATGATTTAGAAATTCTGTTGGTTTTAATGGGAAGTTCAACTGTGTGTGTGACAGTGACATGGTTTAAGTACTTTTATAAATATTTATGGATTTTTTTATGGAAGACACTGACTAATAGTGAGTTAGTAAGTATGATATCAAATGTGACACATTTTATTGAAGCTATCAACTGTCATCAAGTTTAAACGAATAATAAATTTTTGGACCTACCCGAAACCCACGATTTGCTGTTGTTGTAGAGACTTGTAGATGTTCAACCAAGTTAACCCCGTTTTAACTGTCTTGCGCTTGTTCAAATTATAAAAATATATATTGTCAAAGTAAAGTGTCGCTCCTTTTTTGTTTTTTTATTATTATTACTGTTTGTATTTACTGTGCGTGTCGCAAATAAAATATTTTTCTTATCTTTTCAATTAAATTAATGACACCTTTGCGCAATTTGAAACCTTATCCAGACAAACATCTCATAATTTTTTTTAAACCCGTATATTTAAAGTACCTACTTACCTACAAAAAAAATTAGATCGTGTAGTTCAAAATCGACTTTTATAAAACAAAACAAAATATTTTTGTCACTTTACTAGGAACTAAAAGCAGTGGCAGTCAACCCTAAGGCAAGGGTTAAAATTTTACGTGTGCCCGTATTTCGGGCAGTAGCGCGGGCGGGCAAGGTCGGGACGTAATAAGTATACACATAGCTAGTGCACTACCACCTTGCGTTTTTGTGTTGCATCTGACTTCTTTTGTTCCGGGAAAATAACTTTTTTTCATTTTCTGGATGATGTTTTGATAAAGAAGTACAGTTATGGAACTTGAGACCCTATGTCAATTTGCCGTGTTATCGCCATTTCATACAACTGTCAAAGAATGACATTTATGATTTCAATAAACGGGCGATTTAACTTAGTAAGTACATACATAGTCAGTTTGCATTACTATTAATTTTCCTGACATTACTTATAGCTTTGGTGGAAATATTCACAGCAATAAGTTGACAGCTGTCAGCCTGTTGACTCACAGTCTAATGCTGGACATGGTTCTCTTCTATGTTGACCTAAACTCTAGGTCTAGGTCCATTGCCCCAGCTACCTTCAAAGATAAGGTACCTAGATTACGTGAATCTAGATGAGTTGCGTAAACATAAGTTAAACATGACATTTCCATTCGTATCGATTCCAGGATTCCCGTGAGAGCGGTATGAGTCAGAAAATTCAAACTGATCGAAGTTTTAAATTTATTTATTTATTTATTTATTTAAACTTTTCACACTCAAAAAAGTTCAAAGGCGGACTTAATGCCTAAAAAAAAAAAAAAAAAAAAAAACAGTCCTGAAAACAGATGCTATTTCACTGTAATCGCTACTGTAATATTTTAAGGTTTCATTGAAATCTGTGTGGCGGCATCTACATCGCCACATACGAACTACGCATCAAAGACCTGACGTCACACAAATCCTGCATCGCGCAATTAGAGTTTACCGCGCGAACGACATATACATATAAGGCTATCGACATCAATCGTTGGGCAGTTGCTCCTCGGACACGACTCCCGTCTGGTCGGAGGATCCTCCCTTTTCAATAGAGAATGAGTGATCATTACACCCTGTTCCTCATACCTCTAAATGCTATTGAGAAAACGATAGCTTGTATTTTTGCCAGCCCCTGTATTTCAGGCAGTAGCGCGCTCGTACAAGGTCGGGACTATATAGCTCTATCTTCTTCCAACTTTTTTTGTTCCTTTGCTTGCTATCATCATCTTCAGAAAATATCTTATCATCTTGATAAAAGTAGGCAACTTCAAAGATTGAAAAGGGAGAGATTTTTCTTACTGAATAATTGCAGAATGCTCAGAATTTTCTGTCCAACTTTGTTGTTTTATTTCACACAACTAAAATCATAATCAGCCAGTGTCCGTCCCCTGCTAAATATGGGCATCCCATAGACAAGCACGATTACGGTTCTTCGGTTATAATTGCTAATGTTACCACATTTTCTACTTGATATAAATGATGGTAACTGACATCAAGCCTTACTACATCTGCCATCGTGATCCCTGTTAAAAACTCACACTCAAACCGCGTCATCAAAACAAAAAGCAAAACCACATTTAAATAGATCTTAAGAGATACTAGAATTAGATAAGTAATTGGACAGAATAATTAAGCAACATTTATTGCAAAAAAAAAAAACTATTATAAATGCCAAACGACACGAACCAACCGAACAACGTAACAGTTAGTCCCCACAGTGACACTAGACAATGGCATAATTAATTAAAGCTAGTATCTATATCTATGCCTTGTCTATTGATCTATGTAGTACATTATATAAGTCAGATAATGACAGATAACGATACTCGTGCAGAGTCTAGACGTCCGTCCTGTTGATATAATTGAACCGGTTCTTCTTATGGCTTATTTACACCCGGAGAGTTGCTTGCCTTGAATGCCGTTGGTCCCTGCTGTCATTCGTAGATCTTTGACAGTCGTTACGGGTAGCCGGACAATCACTCTTACCAAGGGGTATCATATTAACTGGGTTGTGGAGGTCAGATAGGCAGTCGCTCTTTTTAAAATACTGATATTCAGCTACATCCGGTTGGACTGGCAGCTGACCCCAACATAGTTGTGAATATGTTGGGCAGATGATGATGTTGATGAGTTTGTTGCCTCAAATAGGGGATTTTTTTTTAAGGAGATCAGAAATATTACTTGTATAAACATAATCTATACACTACACCAACGAGGCGGTCATAGAATACAAGGCCATCTTATAATGTTTTTTTCTTTTATCTATCTATGGTTACCACTAACGTGCAGTATGTAGTACGTACGACGTACGACGGTACGATACTCTCTTGTCATTTGAAAGGTGAGAATCGCTTCGTGTAAATAAAAACAAGCAGACGCGACTAACCCTGAAAGGCGTTTTACTTTGTGTAAATAAATTCATCACCACTGCTCTCAAAAACGGTGAAGGAAAATATATCGTGAGGAAACCGGCATGTCCTAGAACCAAAAAGTAATCAAAGAAATGTCACATCTACCAACCCGCACTGGGCCCGCGTGGTGGATTACAGCCCACTCTCGAAGAGAGGAGGCCTGTGTCCCAACAGTGGGAATATTATAGGCTGATTATAAACAAAAACAAAGGTTTCGAACTCGGAAACATCTTTAACGGCGAGTGTTTTATTTATTTATTTACTTGCTCTCTTGCGTATGAGCGTTTATTCTGAAAGTGGGCATCGTCGCAAATAGACGTCAAATATTTCGTTGTTTTGATTAATTTGGCAATATTATTGTATGGAAATAAGAAATGTGGCTAACTAGCGAACTAGAATATTGATTATGAAATGCAATAATTAATATCGTAACACCGAATGTTTAGTTTTAGATGTAAAAAAAGGATTTGGAAACTTTCCAAATGCCTTTTTTACACCTAAAACGGGTACAACATCAAATTCAATGTTATAATTGTAATTCATTATTAATATTCTAGTTCCCTAGTTAGCCACATTTCATATTTACATACAGTAAAGGCTTGTGCAGACCAGCGCAACTTGTCGCGCGACGCGACACCGGTTATTGTTATACTGTGAAGTTTTCTTAGAAATTGTATTGTTTGTGTCGCGCTGGTCTGCACAAGCCTTAATATTGGCAAATTATTCAAAACAGGTAAATTCTTGAAAACTATTTTCGACGTTGCCAACTTTCAGAATAAATGCTCTTAACAAACAGTTTACAATAAATTAATAATTGACGGTTTTTGTAATATGATTTTCGCTTGAGTGAAAACACAGTCAAGAGTGCAATAATAGCCTGTCGAGTGTCGCCAAAAAGTCTTGTATGAACATTCTCGCCTCTGTACGGGCGAGTAACTCAGCTCGTGTAAATAAGCCCTAAGTGTTAGTACTTTTCTGTCATTTATACGTGACGTCAGTGTATGTTAATATTCTTAGGTGGACGGAATAATCTGAGTGTTATTAGTTAGTGTTCGTGTATTAGATTTATTTCTAACGTGTGTGTGTGGTTTGATTATTACCATTCTTATCACTTGAGATTATTTCGTCTAACTACGTCATAGGCCTGTATAAGCCTGAATGTGCGAAAACATTTACAACTTAGTAAGAGTTGCATTTATATTCTTTTTTTTTTTTGTTAAGCTTAAAGTCTGTGCTTTTTAGGACAAAGAAGTTAAGTAAATATTCATGACAATGACGGGCAAAGTTCGTAAAATTGCTAAATGTCGTAATTTTGGTAAATAATACAGAAGTTTTTTAAATGGTCCTTTTAGCCCAAAATTTGTACGTAGTTCAGTTTTCTTATTCCCTGAAAAACACGTCCATTCCTCAGAAAATGCAAATCCATACTGAAGCTACCGGAGTAAAATCTAACATCAAATAAAACTTAAAAGTTACGGGCACATTTAAAAAATAATTCCCTCGTTTCCTCGTTCCTTTTTCAACAATGTTGCTTTGCGCGTATTCACGTTTCTAAAGCCTTCTGTCTGTCGATGGAGCCCTGGTACTTCGTAGAATTCCTTCGCTTCAATTAGAACAAACCCACGACTCGGTGGCTCCGAATCCCACTTCCCAGTGCTATTTTCCTATTACCAAAGTAAACAATGTTCATATGCAAATGAAATCGGGTAATCTAATTTGTTTTTTTATTTAATCAAAGTATAAAATTGACATTTATGGTTTTTGAGTTCGTGGAACAGGGTTTTTATGTAATGTAAACGTATTATTTTTATCGTGGAATAAAAATTGTGTTTTGCTCACGATTTTATTAGCGCGTTCTTGCCGCATTGTTCTAATTAGAAAATTATTTACCTAATTTTCAAATTGTAAATAATTGGTGGCAGTGGCACACTCTTCTTTATTTATAATAAAACCTAGGACACCTAAACTATACCATGTCCTAGAATAAACTCGAAGAGGGATCGGGAGGAACGATTCAATTTGCCTCCTCAGCGCGTCAATAAAGAGCGAACGGAGTGAATTCACTCAGGAGGTGCATAAAACTTGCTTGTTACTGAACTAAATTTGGGCAAACAGATTCGCAGTAAAAACTGAAACTGGCTTACAGCCGGTGGACACTCAAGAAGCGTAGTTACAAAAAAAAAAGTAAGTTATCTAACTTGCATATTTTGACAATTATTTCTGCAGAACTAGGCTGGGTTACCCCGAGCAACGTATCATCGAGCACTTTAAGGCTTGTGCAGACCAGCGCGACTTGTCGCGCGACGCGACACTGGTTGTTGTTATACTGTGAAGTTTTCTTAGATATTGTATTGTTCGTGTCGCGTCGCGCCGTCGCGTTGCGCTGGTCTGCACAAGCCTTTATTTTCTTCTTACGCCACATTGCTGGTTGATCTGTCTTTGAAATTCGAAAGAAGTGAACGCGTGAGCTCCATAGTGTTTGCAGAATAGCGCTCAATAGTGTTTAAAGAATAGCGCTCCTGTGGTTGTCTCTGGTACAAAAAAATGTTCGTGTTGCACGGATCGGGAAAACATAAATAAAATTTCGTGAATTGAAGCGAATTTGTCGGTTACCGCTGCATCATTAATTAATCAATAAAGACGCAAGGAATATTTATTTATTCATATTGACGTAATATTTATTGCTAACAGTGTTCAAATAATAATAATTTTATGAAAATGTAATAAAAAGGGGGGAAACGAATCATTGGACATCAAAAACTTAATTAAAAACAACAACATTAAAAAGTGCCCAAAAGGTTGGCAGCATTGCCACGTTGTATGGTAATGGGGATTCTTTAAGCCAAACAATTGGTCAACCCTCCCGTGACGTGAAGAATCGAACAACCGCTTCGTGTTGTCTCGAAAAATAGTTATACTACTTAGTACAGTACGTCACAACTTAGATGTAGCATCGGCAAAATTCGTAAAACCGATCACCATCCGAACCGAGTACGCCTACAAAATCACCAATATTCATATTAGCATGAGGTGAAAATTATCTTTACGCAAACGCAATAACTTGTGAATTCATATCCAAATACATTCGTAAAATTGAAACGAATGAATGCAAATTTTCAAATTTGTGTCGTAATGTAGTAGAATGTAGTTACCTATGTAATATTTCTGTAATTAGAAACGTTTTTGATTGACGTTCGACCAACTTAATAAATTATAGCGTCCATAAATGTGATTAACTGCTTGTCTATCATCTATAATGCTACTAATTAAGACTGTTCCTAATTCTTCAATGTAATTTTCTCTTTTATAGACCAGTCAATATTTTACGTATTTTCATGATATTAGTCTTGACTCTGTACTTAATTAAATGTAAAGTAAAGTAAAGTAAAAAAAGCTTTAATCAGTTCAGAAAAAAACTATAAAACGAGTAACAGATTACATAGGAGTTTTAGGTGCTAGATTTTTACAAATTCCCTGGACCGCACAGTAGCATTCCCTGTGTCGTGGGGTCCAGTCTCTTCCCAAGTAAGGCAAACAATTATTTATTTAGGTGAACTAATTAATTTGAAAAAAAAAAGCAAAATAAATAATAATAAAAGAAGAAAAAAAACAAATTAGTTGAATGGTTTCTCTTCCCGGTCTTAATTAGGTTCGTCGTCCACGACGACACTCAAAAGTAACTAGTTACAAACTGAAATCCTGAGTAGCCATAATTCATAAAAATCTGTCATTTTCAGCAGTATTTGATATTAAGTCAAACCCTGCTGCCCAAAGATTTAAATCGCAAGATTTGCCCTCACCGTACAAGAAAAAGTGTCCATACTGAGCTCACACATAATTAAATAGCATTTCCATGACAATCAAGTGAAGAAGAAATCACTGCGTCATTTTGTGTCAGAGGTGTCATAACGAAACAGAAATGCGACTATCTTTTATCGCGGTAGGGCGAATCTAACGATTTAAATCATGCCACTGCCATCATTTTCATGACAGCTATCATAACTGCGGCTGTAAGTGGCGGTCACTGCTTTTCTAGGAAACCGTAGCTTTAGGAAAGGAAAAAAGCGGCTAAGTGCGAGTCGGACTCGAAAGGTTCCGTACCAAGGTACAATATTTAAAGCTTCGTGCAGACAAGTGCGACGCGACACCGGTTATTTGTATACCGTGAAGTTTTCTTAGAAATTGTTTTGTTCGAGTCGCATCGCGCCGTCGCGCGTCTCGTCGCGCTGGGGGCCCTAATTCACTATGACCACTTAGTGATTCCTTACTTCGAAATCACGTCAATTCCGTAACGAATTACGACATCTGCTAATATGGTATTCTCTATGACACAATGAACGAAACCGCGCGAGATGAACGCGAAGTTGGCGTGGTTTGAACTGTCAAAATACCACGCTTGGCAACCGTACGGAATCGCTAGCCGCGTAAGGTATTAGTTATTCTGTGAATAACTAATACCTCGTTCGTTTTGATTATATGAAGATTGTATTCGGGTAAAATTCAGCAAAACTTATGTTGAACAAGATAAGAAACAATTGTTTTTCATATATACGAGTACTTACACAAGGGACATTGTAGGGTCATGCTTCATGTACCTACTTATAAACTATTGTCGAAAATGTTTTCGATATAATTATGTGACCACATTATTAATATTAATAGGACACTTCTATATGTGGTTTTATTTACTTTGCTAAACATTTTCCATATATTATAGAAAATATACAGCAACAAAAAAAAAATACAAATAAATCAAAATACTTAGGTTGTGAAACTCCGTAAAATATTTGTATAAAAAAGGTAAAATTAATTATACTTACAATTATTCCTTTCAATCACGAAATGGTCCAATCAATTATTGTTATTTATTTATTTATATCTTCCATGTAACTACATTACATGTATCATACACAATAATGAAATAAAAATAAAAAAATACCTATTCTGATATTTAAAAATATAATTTGTGTAAATAATTACATAACGGAAATATATTGTATATATGTATATATATATATAAATAATACAGTAATAATAAAAAAATATATAATATACATATAATATAATTGATTATTACAAAATCTACAAAAACCCTCAAAACAAATAAAATATGTAGCATGTAAACTCACTTGGACAGCTTTTGTAATATTTTGAAAACAGACATAAGTAGGTACCTACGTTCAAAAGCAATAATCCTAATACATTTTAACACTGCTGTCAAAATATTGTCAATGTATTTTTTGTTTATAAAAAATTAGCCTTAAGGTTTTTGTCATAAATAACAATAAAATATAATAAAAAACGATACAGAATTGGGGCCGGTCTGCACGAACCTTCAAGCTACATATTTTTCAAAAACATGTTTCTTGTATGGGGACTCCCTTTAACTTTTAACTTTATTTTATTTTTATTATAGTAGTATATTCAAGGGTTTACCTATTATGGTTCAAAAGATACAGCCCTGTGACAGATGGACGGATAGACAGCGGAGACTTAGTAATAGGATTTCATTGGTACTCTTTGAACCCTGTTGAACACGGGTTACATTTGATCATTTTTATTATTTTGCCTGTTATACAGGCAAAATAATAATAACGGCTAACCCGTGTTAGTAACATTTTTAAATCGTTACCGCGAAAGTTTTAGCTCAAGTTTAAATTATTAGTTAGCCAATATTTTGGCGGAAACCATAAAATATTGGTCGTAAAGATGAGCCTGCTTTTAAATGTTTCAATAATCAATGCTCTTTAAGTCGCGTTCGGATTTAATCGTTTTAATAATGAAACTGTGCCAAATTACAATGACTGCAGCGCCGCAGAACGCGAAATGTGCAGGGACCATTTTAATTGTTTACTTTCGACTTCATGACGACCGTAAAGTTTTTTGTTAGATTGATAAAGTAACGAAACATCTTGTTTTGTTTAGTAGTTTGTTTTTGTTTACTTTCCACAGCTATGTCTTCAAAATTACATAAAGCTTAGCTTTGCATTGATACATAAAGCCTAGTCTACACGAGTCAACTTTTAAATCGTTACAAGTTCTCAGTAGAAAACTATAAATTATATACGAGAAGACAGAGTAGCAGATTAATACAGAGCCGAAGTGCTTATGTAGGTACACGAGCGGCACGTTGCTAACGGCAGAGACAATTGCAGCCGTCGATACTCGTCGACGGCAGCCGTAGACGCGTCGACGACAGCTGTAGACGCGTCGACAGCAGCCGCGATTAGAAGCACCAATACCTAAGTAAGTGGGTAAATACATATATTCTTTATTAGCTACAGCCACCGGCTTCGCCCGCGTGAACCCTTATTCTTTTTCTAAAATAAAAGCCTGGCAAGTTACTCCTTATAACATCAGCTATATGCCAGTGAAAGTCCAGTCAAAATCGGTCTAGCTGTTTCGGAGATTAGCCTCAACAAACAGACAGTTTTTTTTTTTTGTTGTTAGTACCTACCGTATATACTTTTGTATGCATTTTGGTAAAAAGCTGTTATTTTCATATCACAAAAAACACTTCAATTTTATTTATTTGTAAGTATAGGTAAGCGACATCGGCCTAATAGAAACGAAGCCTTATGTATAAACCCACCATACAAATAAATTAAAAGTCAAAGTCAAACAATTTATTTCAATTAGGCTCATAAAAGGCACTTATTAATGTTAAAAAGTAATACCTACAGGCTTAAGAATTTACGATAACCGTTTAGGTAACCACATTATTAATGATATCACCCCTATGACTACATAAATATAACTTGCCCTCATTCTATAAATGTCAGACACATTGATGTAATAGAGCCTTGAATGTTCTATTTATTAAAATAATTAATATAAGCAAGCTGTGTCCACTACATAAGTAGCCTGAAAAGTTGCCTGTAAACGCTTATGCTCTTAGAGTGAAGCCACACTGCTTCGTTGCGTTGCGACGTAGGTCGCAGCGCAAAATTTGAACGCATTCAGTTCCACACCGGTCACTGCGTCCGTCCACGCAAAGCAACGCAACGGAGCAGTGTGGCTTCACTCTTACCCCTTAAACGAACAACACAAATCTTTAAAAAGGGAACGGAATGGCAAACAAAAAACCGAACGGAACTCGGAAGTATTCCGTACCGAATTAAGATCGAGCAAAAAATGCCGAAGAAAACGTTTCTTTTATGGAGACCCCCTTTAATTTTTATCTTTATTTTATTTTTATTTGTTGTAATAGCGGCAATTTAAATACAAAATCTGTGAAAATTTCAACTGTATTACGGTTCATGAGATACAGCCCGCTGACAGACAGACGGACGGACGGACTGCGGGGCCTTAGTAATAGGGTTCCGTGTGGCACCCTTCAGAAGCCCTTAAAAGTAAAAGTATTGTTTTCCACTAGCAATTTGGTACCGTGCTACCCTTACTGCCCCGTCTCAAAAATCCACCCTAAATACTTATTGTTGTGCCCTACCTACAATTGCACATTAGCGCTAAGCCATTGCGAGATCTTTAAACATTATGGAATGCAAATAACATATGGATAATTAAATGCAAGGCGTTTGAATGAAAAACAGTTTCTTGAAAAGACACACTGTCCCAGGGGTTGCGCCTGCTGGGGTTGCGGGTTTGTCCGAAAGGGATATCGCGGCCCCGGCACACAGGCAACGGAAGGAACACGGGTGGGTTTTAGTCAGTAAAAGTCTGACA
Source organism: Agrochola lota (assembly GCA_947364205.1). Classification (NCBI taxonomy): domain Eukaryota; kingdom Metazoa; phylum Arthropoda; class Insecta; order Lepidoptera; family Noctuidae; genus Agrochola; species Agrochola lota. The sequence goes on along the minus strand of OX376235.1, from coordinate 6,744,141 downwards.
CACCCTCTCGCTCTGCCCAGAGCGGGAGAAGTCATTTAATGATTTCCTATCCTGAAAAAAAAAAAAGAAAAAAAAAAGCTATGCATATTTGGTATTATGATCTACCATCATTTGGAAATTCCAACGATTCTGGAGAGAGAAATTTTAGTCCGATGAAGTTTCATACGCAGAGATAATACTTTATCTTGGAGATCCAACTGATTTTGGGGATAATAGAAAAGAGACGAGATATAAGCTTCCTGCAAGAAAACTTTCAATTTTATCAATACTCAGCTTCATTGAACTTCGAGATCTGTGGTTAGTTTTAGAAATATGTACAGTTTTCTTACTAGGATAAAGACGTAAACTAAGGAACAAGTTGATAGCTTAGTTTCTCGTCTTTGGTGGATTTAAGTGCAAACATGTTACAATTTATGAATCATTTTGTTTTATCCGTTTTTTTTTTTCTTTTGTCTTTAATTTGTAATAAGAGCGTTTTATGTTATTACTAGATGTTGTCAGCGACTTCGTTTGCGATCCAAGATGAAAAGTATCCTATGTCCTTCTCCAGGTCATGGTCTACCCATGTCCTAAATTTCATCCAAACCCATTCAGGCGTTTTACCGGGAAAGTGTAACAAACAAACAAACTCGCTTTCGCATTTATAATATTAGTTAGGATTAGGGTTGATTTTTAAACTCAAGACCAACATTTTGCGTCTTAAATCCATACTTACAAATAAATAGAAAGAAAGAAAGAAAAAGAAAAATATTTTATTTGGGACACGCACCGGAAATACAAACAGTAATGAATAATAAAAAATAAAATAAAAATAAAAAAGGAGCATTTAAAAACTAACAGAATAATAATCACCTGTGCGAGGCCAAAAAGGCCCCTATCTCAGCATAATGCGAAAAAAATAAATAAATACCACCGCGCTGGTATTCTGATAGGGCCCATGGTGATGTCACGGACACACCTACGGACTTAGATAAATCCCATTATGGGATAGACCAAAATAAAAAGCAAATATCTGATACCCATATATTTTTTTGTCAAATACACATAATATATGGTGATACTCGTAGCTGGTAGATACCTACTCCGGAAAACTTTGATGAAAAAATTATCCCATACAACCCTGATTACATATAGGTATGATTTACGATCGCCCACTCGACGTACTCGCAAAAACACACGAAAAAATAGTCCAAGTTGGCATCGTCCCGGAGTTACAAATCAAACAAAATATATTGGTTATAAAAGTGCAACAAGTATTCGAAATGCACACATCGAGCCTCTACGTATCCCCACTTGCTTTTATAGGCCATAAACTGAGTTTACGACTGTCAGGATAATACCCATCCGACTAAAAGGGTTTCGACCACTCCGCAAAGTTATAGATATACATACACCGGTAATTAAAAATGTCTGACTACAAATGTAACTTTAATCATTGTCGTGTGAAGGGTGGAAAATTTGCGCAAACAGTGTTGGAGTCCTGTTTTGAAAGGCGGTTTCGTTTGAATCGTTTTTGTTCCTCTTATCTTTTTCAGGGCATGTTATTCGTGTTATATTGCCAGGCATCCTCACCGTCGACGTGTCGACGGCAGCCGCCGACCCGTCGACTGCAAAGTTCCGCTCCTCTAGAGTACGTGCTCAAATACACGAGCAGCACGTTGCCGCGACACTCGTAGGCGGCCGCCCCCGACGAGTGTCGACGGCTGCAGTTGCCTCTGCCATTAGCAACGTGCCGCTCGTGCTGGCTTAGGCTCTGTATTAATCAGCTACTCTGTTTTCTCGTGTAAAAGAAACACGAGAATCCTTTCTTCGCAGCGCATAGTAGTTAGCAGCTAGACATGCAGTCTCTGTCATAGTCCGCTACTCTATATTCTCCCTTATTTTCGTCATCCGAATAGTGTCTTATTTGACGTTCGTCTCCATCCATGTTTTCTTCGGAGTTTAGGAAACCGGAACACTTATTGAAACCGATGTCTTAAGTCTAGTGCAGACCAGCGCGACTTGTCGCGCTTGTCTGCACAAGCTTTATACCCAAAAACCTGAAAAGTCTTCTTCAAAATAACTCCGCTGCGGATGGATGCGGCTTGAACTTGAATTAGAATACAACAACACCCTTAACATCATGATTGTATTTTCAAAATGGTTCTTAGTGATTAAATATGAAAAAAAAAGTCATTAGAAAAACCATTTTCCGTTTTTGCAAGAAAATTAACAACATCAACGAGCATTATAACAGCGATCCATTGCGGTGCTCCATTTGTTTTTCCCGCCACAACAATGGCATATCGGTGTACGTAATCATATGTCTGCATGCTGTTTATGAGTTACGTGGCGCATAAAAGTGACTTATCTTACGATAAAATGTTCTCATTTTAACGCCGACGCTCTCCTTTTGTACGTGTTTGGCTTCATCCATTAAATTCATCGCCGCCACTCACTAGAACAGTAAAAGTCGCTCAAAACCTCGCAAGTCCTTACAGAACTTACGTCGCCAAGTGTAAGTTAACCATCCCTAATAAAAACCGATGCGTTTCTCGCCAAAACCCTCTCAATACGTCCTCCGAGAGGATCATAAACGCCTCTCACTACATGCGAGGCCAAAAAAGACCAAAAACAAATAGCTTCATATATAATTATACAAGAAATAAAACGCACGTTTATTACTGTGTGGTTTATTCGGTTTATGACCTCCCAGGATCGCATTGGATAGACGTCAGTTGGGAGCCTAGACGTCGTAAATAAGTATGAAATATGATAATTGCGAAATTCTTCAATATATTACGATTTAAACATTGATGATTCGCCTGACGTTTTGTAGGGCCATAACTCGGGTGTTCGCGGAATCTGCGACCGCGCCGTCTTGCTCACTCCCTGCGCCTGCGCAGCCTAAGCTAACGCACAAAGCCTTTTGAGACCCATCGATATTATGTTTCATGAACTCAATATATTTTTGTTTGCTTTTTAAATGCCCGTGTTATATAACATTAGTTTTTCGCTCTAATATTACTCGTACCTCGTAATTTATTATGAAATATGTTTATTAACTGTCAAATTGACTTAAATAATACTGATTTCTTCACTGGAAATGTAGAGGATGAAATTCTTCTTGAAGCTAAGGCCAATTTCTTGTTATCACAATGAAAACTAGTGTCATTACGAGTATTGCGCAATTTGTGCAGATGCGCCTGAATATCGGCATTTTAACATTTGACCTCTGTAACCCAACCACATCAAAGATAACAAGTTTCGGGATTAGACTTCTTGCCGCTTTTCTGGCTACTGACGACCTTTAGCAAATTTCAGAAGTCAGAAGATGGTTTACTTGCGTGAAAATGCATCGTGTTGAGGACATAATATATCGATTTGTCGGGTGCTCACCGTTGGACGCCAAAACCGATCGACCCCCTCGATCGAATCTAGATCAATCAACCATACTCATTAAAATCCATACAAAAAAACAATCCTCATCTAACCATAACATCATCGCCTCAAGATTTAATTAATCAACTAACGCGACATTTGCAACATTAAGCTTTACTTACGATAAGGACATACTAATTATTTTTTTACGATCGTGTATGCAATTAGCATGGGACACGGTGATTGATGCTGTCTCGCGGCAAATGACGTGTGACGTTATGCCGCACAACATTGATTAAAATATCGTATCGTGTTTACATTATAAGGTGAGATTAGGTCTTTTACGGCTGCTGGAATTATAACGGTCATGTAACTTAACTGTTGTTGTTGTGAGAGTGGATGCGTGTGCGCAGGGTTCGTGTAAATGGGTCTGGTTCTTTCTTAGGTTTTGATGGCACTGTGCTTGAGATGAGTCTGTAAAATGTAATTAATTTATTGGGAATTAGCTTACTACGTGGACTATGGGTCTTATTTACCGACCTTAAAATTATATTCTTGTCTCCAACGAAAATCCATCCAACAATGACGCAGATTGTGTTAGCGTCCATGTTTAAGTAAATAAAGGAACCAACAGAAATTCTGTCAAAGCCAAGCTTCCTTACAACAGTATACAGATAATGTCAAGGTCTTTAAATATTTCATATCATCAGTTTTATTGACTACCTCTTTCAGCACGCGTAGCAATGACAACCATAGCCACGGGTTTTCTACGGGTTTGTCGATGGAAGAATAGATTAAATGACAAATAAACAATCACAATCTGTCATTTTGTCTATGCTTCCGTCGACAAAACCTAAACGTTTAGGGGCACGCACTTTGTGTGGGCTGCAACGATGTAGAGTTGACCGTCTTTTTTTTTTCAGAAAAGTCTAGTGTCCACGCAAATATCACCTTGCGTCAATATCGGCCGAAATTTTGACACTTTTAATTGATATAAAACGATATTCTTTGCCTTGACAACTATGTAGATACGAGGAGCAGTCAGTTTAACACTTCTTGACCTACAGATAAGAAGCAGTGGGTAATGCGCCTTGATAAAATTAGTGCATAATAATATCTTATCTCCTTCAATTGACGTGAGGAGATATTACATGCATTTACGAAGGCAAAAAAAAAACAAACAATAAATAAATAAAAATCTTTGTTTGAAACTCTGAAGGGCAGTTTCAGGACTTACGAAGCCCTGGTCATTTGGAGATTACATAGGCGAGTCCAAACTTGCAGCGCAGATGTGGTGCTGGTCAGCAAACATAAATAACATTTATTATGCGCACAGTTAAGTGTGGAACTCTGCCAGCGTCTGTGTTCCCTTCCACATATAACCCGTCTGCCTTCAAAGCAAGACTGAACAGGCATCTTCTGGGCACGCTCGTTCCATCACTGACCTCATCCATCGCTTTCCATCAGACGAGATCGAGGTCAAGAGCAGACGCATTCTGCAAAAAAAAAAAAAATGCGTGTATCTTGATACCTGCTCGTTTTAAAAATGAACTAATGATAATGACTTATTGGCAAACTCGTAGTTAAGTTTTGGGCTGCCACAACTTGTTGGTTGATTCCAGTATTGTTTGTCAAAGTTCTGCTAAGAAGCAGATGAATGCAGACGTTCCTATTCACTGCTCGTATAATTTCAACCCTTTGTATAAAGTTGAAACTGCACCAATTATGAACCCATCCTTTCATAATTATGAAGACAATGCAAAATGTTCAAGATAACACTGTTATAATCAGGTTTAATTCCTTAACGACACTGACAATGACATTCACATATACTGATAAAGAATTTGTTCTCTTCCGCACAAACATGATTTCACAAAAAATCGTTTATGATATTGTGCCGATGCTCTATCTATACTCTCATTGTAGGTAAGAGCTTCTTATGAAGCATTAAAATCTTATTTTATCTCCCTCTCAAAGTCAACAGAGCTCTCAGTATCAGTGGCGTTTTTCGCCACTAATACAGACCGTTCGGTTGACTTTACGAAGAGTCCAAGGGGACAGAAGCTAAATCTTGTGAATTTGCATTATGCGTAAATAGGTCTCTTCTGCCAAAAAGCTTTTATGTGAATGCTCGTGAATGGTATCTTTTCCATTGCTTCTTTTGAATTGATCTTGATTTAGCGTTTTGCTCATCTTCCCACCCGGCTTTCTTCTTCTTCAAATGTTACTCCACAACTACAAAATGGCCATCAGCTCTACGAAGCCAGCTGTGTGCTTTGCCAGGTACAACTGTTGTTCATTGCAGCATCTTCCCAGCCTGCAGTGGTATAATTAAAGGTTGATATTAGATTATAACATCACATTATCCTCAGAACAATTTATTGGCTATCAAACAAGATAATAAGAGTGTGAACATTAAAATTATAATGTGGCTGGCCGTTAATGATTCCGGAACGTTGTGGTTGAACGAAGTAGATGTTATTGCAGAACATAGCTATACAATGACCATCACGACTTACAAGAGAACTGTGAAATTATAGATACAATATAATTAAACGTGTATTAATTCCTGGAAGAAGACTGTTTCTCACTGCAAAAGGTACAGAATGACTTTTAGAGGCGAAAAAAAAAACTTAACTCGTATTAGCAAGAAATTGTTTAATTAACCATTTCTCTCGAGGTTCTAGTTTACGGGTTGTAAAAATGCAGAGTATCGAAAGATAATACTTGAATTTAAAACTAACTGTGTTCCCAATTCGCCACTACGTCTGGCGACTGCTTAGACGTAAAGAATGATTGTAGTGTTTGGGGGGCCCTTAAATTATGGGCTTAAAAAATGCCATACATTTTTCTATCTCTGCGTAGTCAAATAAAATAAAACAGTCAGTTACAATATCACAAATGAATCTATATCTAGGAAATTGTGCTATGGGTTGGTTTTGATAAGTTTATAAGAAAACATAAAGTAGTAGCCACGAAAAAAAAGTCTGGCTAGCTGAAGAGTTTCACTAGACAGTGACAAAACCGGATTGAGAATAAACCATGAAGATGATTGTTAAAAAAAATATTACATCACACCAAAAAATGCGGTAGGTTACATTGCAAGGTTTGCAAAAAGCACTACCGCATTTTGATAACTTTGGCGTAAATAAGAACTCACCCAATTAATATTATACTTAAATAAAGACAACAAAGAGGAAACCGTCGCGCACGTACTTTTCGAATGCACAGGCATCACCCAGATTAGAACAGAGACCCTCGGGACACCCAGATCTTACACAGATGTTCTGAACAAACCAGTAGATTTAATCAACTTCTGGAGGGAAGTGGGCTGGTTGGAATAATCACCAACGGCCGCTATGGTCCACTGAAGGACTAAGTGCGGAAATCAAACCCCATAACATAGAACATAGAAGACAACAAAGAACTGTGAACCCACAGATTTTTTCTGTTTTCCATAACATTACTTTTGATTTGCGTAAAAAGTTCAGAAATTTTCGAAATTATCACGGTCACAAAAATTTTACACTGTTTTGACGGCGAAAATTCTGAAAATGTATCATTTGTACTCAAAAATAATAACAATCTTGCCTAGCAACAAGAGCCACTTGTTCATAAACTATCAGTATTGACAAGATAACCTAATTTACAATGTAATTGTAAACAAATCGTTGACAAATGGTTACTGGAAGGACTTGATTGTAGGCTTGAACTTTGTTAATTTAGGGTCAGATATTAATGAATACAATTTATGTGCTGTCTCTTTGATCTAAAGGCTGGAATAAATAATAGGGTGCATAAGCAAGCACCTATGTGTGGGGTATTACTGTTACCCGATAATTTTTCTGTTAATTCAACTGATGGTTGTAGTCCAACTGAGGCTCCAAATCATAGTGATCTTCTACTTTTCGTGTGGATAGTGACTAACCTTGTGTCAGAGTTTTAAAGCCGCTCGAGGGCCTCTGACTTGGCTTCACATGCCATCGAGAAATATCTCTCAGGCATGCCGGTTTCCTCACGATGTTTTCCTTCACCGATTTTGAAGCAAGTGATAATTATACAATACGCACATGAATCAGAAAAGTCAGAGGTGCGTGCCTTGGGTTCGAAATTGAGACCTATGACTTGGCAGTCCGACGGTCACACCACTAGGCTATCACTGCTTATCATAGTGATTATCAGGCCCTTATCTCAATCTATTTGGGGTCTCAACTTGGCTTCTTCTTTCATTCTTCTCTATGCTATTCATTTCATTCATCGTTTCTTCGGTGTTCCCCTACTCTTATAACCATTCATACTCAAAACTTTCCTCACGAACTCACGACATGACCCTTATTTTTTCGCAACACATTCATCTCCTGTAAGTAACATGGCATACCTATCACCTCTCTCGTGACATGGATCCTTTTGGGATACATAGATGGTGGTTTATTTATGGATAGGGAAAAAATGGTTGGGTAATCTTCGGCGGGTAATTTGCCTTGGATTTAGCAATAACACTAATTATTGTGACTCCCCCGAGAGAGTGATTGATACAATGAATAGGGAATTCATAGCTGGGTATTCATTCATTTATGCATACATACAAATAAATAAAATTGAATTGTCTGTTTGTAATGTCAAAATAACAGCTTTTTACTGAATGCTTCTGAAAGTATTATACGGTACTTACAATTTTTTTTTTGTCTTTCTGTCTGTCTGTTTGTTCCGGCTTATCTCTGAAACGGCTGCACCGAGTCACTGGCAGATAGCTGATGTTGTAAGGAGTAACTTATGCTACTTTTATTTTAGAAAATGAAAGGGTCCAAGAAGGTGAAGTCGCGGCCATCAGCTTCTGCAAAATAAAAAGCGGATGTCCCCAATTTTATCTAGAACGGCATATTAATCAACATTCAGAATAAAGTTGCAGCTCCCAGCTTTTAGCACAACGGAAACGAGTAAGTTTCACACAATGGCCCCACGATTTTGACAGATGGCGGCATCTTACTCAATGCACATTTGGTTGCGCGTGCGCATTTATTTAAACAAAATACTTACTCAGGGTGTTTTTGTTGAAGAGATAAAAGTGGTTTGGAACCATACGGTGTCCGAAGATGTAGATATGTCTGTAAATACTTTTTTAGACAGTAAATACATGGATAGAAGGAATATTTGGGAACCGTGTGCGATTGTCATATAAACGGACTAAAATTTAAAAATATAACAAACGACCTGTAAGAAAGACATTTTAATTTTTTTCAGAACACATGCTCCAATATCTTGTGTAAGTTATTGAACATCGTCATACAAAAGCTCATTAAGTTTTGAAATAATTATAGTCACAATCAAACTTTTTTAATGTCACTGTTTTTTCTTCTCGGAGCTGTTTGACTCATTTGTAATTCAAAAGGAACCGCTTATACATATTTAATAGGTTTATTTTTAATTTTATGAAAGTGTGATACGGTTCGTCAGTCGAGGCTGTTATTTCTGAGGGTATCCTGGTGTTGGTTTCTAGGTCAGACAAAGTTTTGTTCAACTCATTGGCTAGTTTAAAAAAAAATATCACGATGTCACGATGGACGAGGATTGTTATAGGAAAAATTTGTGTGAAACCTACTTACAAATACTTCATTGCACCATCCAGTGTTAAGGTGGAACTAGCTGCGAGCTCGAACTCACTAGTGGGCGGGCATAACCAAAAAGCACGCTGTCCACCTGGCATCGCGTCCGACAGCGATAGTATCAGTGATGAGCAGTTTAAACGCGCTACATGCACAACGTCTAGTTCGTACCGTACGCACACAAACACCGTTCCGAACTATTTTAAAACGAGCGCGTAAAAAAATTACGAAAAGTCCTTTGGAAAGTCGAGTTTTCTGAAAAAAACACTGCAAATATCAATTACAAATATAGTTAATTGAACTCTTTGTTAATTGAGCTTTGTCGGTGCTGACTTTATTTTGGAGATTTAATGCTTCTTTTATTACTTATTTATGCCCAAAGTTGCGTTACATTTGGCAAGAAAAACGAATCTTTGTTGGCTCCTAACTTTTTAATGGCTTATTATTTTATTATTCTGTTTCCGCACAGACAAAATTAATATTGTGACAAAACGATATCATGTTTAATTTTGGATGTACACACAGTGAAGTAAAACCCCCCGAAATTTGTATGAAAAAAAAAATATCAACTAGTTCCACCTTAAGAAATGAATAAACAAAGTAGGGTTTAAAGTCTTCCAGACCGTATTTCGGCCATGGCGGCCAATATCAACGGAGACTAGTCTTCGGCGCGGGAGATATTATATTGCACAAGTGTGTGCGCAGACACAGGTAGACATTCTCTTCCCTCACTCTCATAGTCCGATGGGACAGCAATCCGAAGAGACTGGAGAGAGATCAGGCGTAGGACCAACGGCTTAACGTGCATTCCGAGGCACAGGGGTATCACATTCGCCGCAGGAGAAGCCCCGGGCGTCGGGAGTCGCGAGCCGACTTCCGGCCACCGTAGGCGCGGGCTTGCGGACGGTGAGCAATGGGTAGCTCGCCGTCCGATAAGGACCAGGCCCGGGTCGACGGCGCGTCGTGTTCCACGCGCGCCTCAAAGAGATGTCAGCCAGCACCAACTGACAGGGTCCGTAAAGACCAATACCTGCTGGGGTTGCGAGTTTGTCCGAAAGGGATATCGCGGCCCCGGCACACAGGCAACGGAAGGAACACGGGTGGGTTTTAGTCAGTAAAAGTCTGACACGCCCTCCCGCTCCACCCAGAGTGGGCGACGTCATTTTAAAACTTTCCCACCCTCAAAAAAAAAAAAACGTGTATCACATTGCCAATTTCCGAACCGGGCTGTTACTAACAAATTCGTAATGGAAAAAACCCAATTCCCGTTTCGTCAATCGTCGGATTTCTATCAGTTACTCTTTGCACTTGGTGCTTGTACAAGTACATATTGACTCCTACCGCTGCGGCCGCGTTGCTGTCAACCACTATTACCAAATGCAAAGGGCAACTGATAGAAATCCGACGACTGACGAAACACGAAGTTTGCCGAGGGACATTAAGAAACGAATTGTACTGTACCTAATATTAAAGTACACACACGCAACTTTTGTCATCCTCTACGGCATTATTGAAGTAACATCAATTACTGACCGCACAAGACGAAGCTACTCTCATTTAATTCTTCCAAATATAGTCTTATTGAAAGACCCTTCCGTGATGCCGGAAGGCCTTCGCTGAAGGCTCAGAAGCAGCTGTGAGGGAGCTTACTTCCATTGTCAAATATAACCACACAAGCGGTCAACAAGTTATTAACTCATAAGAATGGCCAATAACCATTATTTCGTACTGAGAAAACATGATGGTGGTCATTACATTAAATGTCTGGGTGTACCAACCTTGGATCAATGTTTTCATTCAACACTGCACTGACTTACAATTTGTATCCTCGCTTGATCAGTTTTCGATGTTAACTTTCCCTCTTACTTGTATTTGCAATGGGAAAGAGCTTACATTGTGGTTCGTGTCCGGTTCCAATATTAGATAACTGATAGCTTGTTACAATACTATGATAATTACTTATGAATCATTTACAGCTTAAAAACGCTAATCCGAAAAGTTGGCAACGTCGCAAATAGCTGTCAAATATTTACCTGTTTTGATTAATTTGGCAATATTACTGTATGGAGATATAAAATGTAGTTAACTACTGAACTAAAATATTTATTATGAAATGCAATAATTAATACCGTAACACCGAATATTTTGTTTTACATGTCAAAAAAGTATTTGGAAACTTTGCAAATGCCTTTTTTACACCTAAAACGGTTACAACATCAAATTCAGTGTTAAAATTGCAATTCATTATAAATACTCTAGTTCGCTAGTTAGCCACATTTCATATTTCCATACAGTAATATTGCCAAATTAATAAAAACAGCGAAATATTTGACATTTATTTGCGACGTTGCCCAGTTTCAGAATAAACGCTCTTAAATCGAATCATTGCTGACTTGGCATCTATCTTCATTTCTGCCCAGTGTTATATAATACGTATCTTTCTCATACGTACCTAATAATATATTCTTCTATGGTGTGACCATGGCGTACCTTATCGCGACCCTCGGCCCTCGTAAAGTAGCACTAGTAAAGTGTTCGTAGACGCGGTCAACCACAAAATTACAGGCAAAATCCTACAGCTCTAGTTGGTTCAAAATCGATTTATATCGTTGCTCACAAAGTCCTTGGCAAAGACCTATCAAAGTAGGATGTCAGAACCTGTTTGTTTTCCCAACACTTCAAAAGCCGTTAAGCTGTAACCATTCCTGATGTAGTCTAACCAAGTTCATTTGTTGTTTAGGTTTCAAAACTGAGGCACTACATATAATTTCGTTTTCTAGCATATTCAGACAGAAAAAGAACCGTCGGCCGTCTAATGACTGAACAACATACAAATGACGTAACATCAGTCTTCAATAACCCTAGAACCGCGACTCTCGGAGCAAGTGGCACCGAGGTGTTTTACAATGCAAGAGTACACATCCAATTCTGATGGAATTCGACAAACTCAATTTCCTCACCAAATAGGTTACTGACGACATTGGGTCACTAGATATAATTGTGGTGGGACTGCCCATGCAAATCCCATTGCACTCGCCATTAAGAACAAGCAACTATCAACGTTATGGCTGAGATATTTTGGTATGTTTTTGGTTTCGTGTTTCTCGGTCAAGGACGCGAGCTGGGAATGAGATATTGTATGATTGTCAGGTAGTTTTCAAGGTAAGTTTGGAGTATTGTAAAGAGGTAAATAATTCTTGTGATTGCTACTTGTCTTCTGGCTTGTTTTTCATTTGATTGGTTAGCAAGCAATTCGTCTTGATGATTGTGTCTTGGCAGGTCCGTTTAAGTCTGTGAGCGAGAATTATTGTAAGTGGTTAAAAATTTAAATCTTTAAATCTGTGAACCTCTGGGTCTGATGATTTTAAACTCAGGGGGGCCTACTCCCTAAGCGAAATCCGTAGTTTCAGCTGTCGTTAAGGGTACATCGCTCTCACTTACGGCATGTATGTAATTGAGACGCAGAACGATGGCCGAAACTACGGATTTCGCTTAGGGAGTAGGCCCCCTGGTGCGAATCATTTAAAACAATCATTGGTGGTATGACTCCTAAGCCGCATGTCGTGTATACTATGGAGAGTGTGACAAGGTTCAGAACATTTCCATGTCTTATCTCACCATTACGGGTCTCGACTCGGCATTTTCATTGCACCATGCAAAAGTTCTGTCAATTGTTAGTTATCACAAGATTCCAAGGTTCTTCCTTGTTTATAAAGAAGTATTGTCTTCAGTTTTAGTGCTTCAGGTACGTTTTATGAAGTAAAATACATTGTTGCATGAATGACTTGCAGGTGGTAAGTGTTTGTAATTGTTTAGTGCTTACTAAAGTGTATCTAATATTGATTACATACTTGGTATTTGTTAGTAGCTTTAGACTTAGAGCCTGTTTGCCACATTCAACAGACTCTTTTTTTTTCGTGTGGTTTGTGACTGACATGGTGTCAGTTTTAAAGCCGCCCATGGCCCTCTGACTGGCTTTAGATGCCGTCGAGAAATATCTCTAAGGCATGCCGGTTTCCTCACGATGTTTTCCTTCACCGTTTTTGAAGCAAGTGATAATTATACAATACGCACATGAATCCGAAAAGTCAAAGGTGCGTGCGTTGGGTTCGAACTCGACACCTATGACTTGGCAGTCCGACGGTCACACCACTAGGCTATCACTGCAACAGACTCCTGTGGAATTATTTGGCATAATTTGTGCAAGAAAAATGTTGTTTTTTGTATGAACTAGATTTTATTTGCTTGATAGACCGTGGTGCACGGCTCTGCACTCGTAGCGTAGCTAAGATCTGGGCTGACCCTACCTAGATTTCCATCGATACGCTAAGAAGAGACTGCAAAAGTAATGATCGAATTTACGAATTTAAAGGATTTTCGTTAAACTGTAAGATAATGAACGCTTCCACGCGTGACATAGAAAACTCCTGAATGAGGCATTTGTCTGCATATTCTTGTTTATATCCAAGTTGTCAAGACATTTATTAAGTTCCCATTAAAAAACCACGTTAATTTACGATCATCCTAACGATAATTTAATTACTTGTCACTTAATCTGTTGTAAAAAGCGGAATCGCGTATCTGCGGTGGGTCCTAATTTCAAGTAAAACCGCATCTGCCTCGGAAGGTCCAATTTGAGTTTTATGACCCATAAATTTCAGCTAAAATACGTAATTTTGTGTGAAAGGAAACTTATTTGTAATTAGGGACCTATTAATAATGTCAAAGTTTTTATTAAATGTCGTTTTCTATAACCATCAAAAGATGTTGAGAAGCTAACGCCAGAAGTACAAACAACAACAGTACCCGGAAAAACCTATTGAGGTTTCTGTGATGTTTCTGTTCATATTTTATTTTATTTTATTCCTTAATAAAGAATAAAAAAAGAAAAAAGAGATGGCATTATATTAATAGTTTTATAATAAAAAGTGCTAATATTACATATTATGTTAACGGATTAAAATAACATTTTAATTAATCCTACTTTTATTATAAATGTGAAAGTTTGTATGTTTGTGTGTTTGGATGTTTCTTACTCAATAACGCAAAAATGGCTGAACGGATTTAGATGAAATTTGGCACACAGATAGTTTATAACCTGGATTAACACATAGGATGCTTTTTATCTCGGTAGTACATTCCCGTGGGATAATTTCCGACTTCCAAGCGGGCGAAGCTGCGGGTGAAAGCTAGTAAGTAAAATGATATTGAAATATTTTACTATGTCGTCCATACACGTTAATGAATTTCGAGTTTTTTGTTGTTAATATTCAAAGCCTAGCGTCTTAAATACATAAACATATTAAATAATGACCCGACTATATACTTTTTAATTTAACAGTTATTAAAATGTGACAAACGCGCGATTTGTAAAGACCGTTAATTACAAAACTTTATAGGTAAACGTCTCAAAACTAATTAATATCGTACCTATAGCAAATATAGAAAAATGTATATAATAATTATTTATATTTTAACAGTGTCCATTTGATAAGTAGACGGCACGACTTATCTGCCTGTCGCTCGGATTAATGCGTTTTATTGTCGCCTCACGAACGACTTTTATGTCGCATTTGCATATTTTTATGGTTTTCTGGCGGTGAAATTAAGTATTATAAACCGATGCAACTCATTGCGATACAGCCATAAGTCGTAAAATATTGTTGTTGCTCGTAAAAATCGCGTGAAATAAAAACTTTTAGAGCAAAAAAGTCGCCGAGTCATTTAACATGAAGCCGAACTAGCTGGGATTGGATATGATTAAGGGCTAAGGGCGCCGCCAAATGGGACGTGGAAACGCGTCTTACAACGGCTGAATGCGTTTCACGACTGTTTGATTGACATCTAGGAGGATCGGGTGAGGGAAATTACAAGTTTATAGCTTAGACATGGATTTTAGATGACATTCGGATACCATTTAGGGTAGGGTCATAAAAAGCTTATGGGTTTGCAAATAAATCCACTGTATTTTGTTTATTTTTGGGTTTAATGATGCGCTTTCGATTTCTTTCCCCGTGTTGTCAATTGACCATAAGCTAAGTTTTGCTCTTTCCGAGATTATAGGCCAAATACCGGTGAGTTACAGCAGTGTTAATTCTATAATATTCTATTTAACACATCAAACCAGTTTTGATATTTAAAACCGCTTTTAATAATATTTTTTATATCATAATATAGTAGAAAGTACAGTCAATTGCATTTACAAATGAGTAATAAATTACAATTTTGTAAAACTATTAACTTAATGCCACCAACAATTTCCACGTTCATTAATCCCAAGTTGATGGCGGCTTGTTTCCCTCTGATTTCCTCTTGTATTAGACTCAGGCGCAATCCAAGATGGCGTCATGTGATAAAAATGTCAGGTGGGCATTCACAGAGGCCGTATCACTCACAATGTAAGACAACTCAATGTACGCCAGCAGATGAAATCGTAAACTTAGTAATTAGTTTGAATGCCTTAAACTGAGATGACCTGGGACATACGGATAGATTGGACTGTTTGGAAACCACAAGATACTTTTTATGTGTAAAGCCATTCCTAAAGCTGTCAGTGGGGCAAAGTATTGGTCAAAATTAAAAGATTTATAACTATATTTATACTAAAAATTTAATTCTGTTAGTTGGTAAGCGCATTGCTTTAGAACGGCTGGACCGATTTGGCATTTTTTTTTATTTTAAAATGTTGGTAATAGTTCGAATCAGGATTTTAAGGATTTTTTTTTTAAGTTTCCGGGACTATTCGGGAAAACTGAAAGTGAATTTTCTATGGGAATGTTGCATGAATTATTGAAATTTGGACAGGGCAACATCTGTTGGGTCAGCTAGTATGATCTAATTAGGTATGGAATCCTCGACACGGTCAAGGTGAAGATGAAGATGAGCGACAAAGTGACTTTGCTATTTTCTTTGAACTAATTAAATTTGAATTAAAACGGAATCATTAATGTTCCAATGTTTACTCTCAGAACTCAGTGTGAGCATGAGGATTACCTACTTTTCATTGTTTATAGTTTCAGGAATATTAATCAAACTGTAAGTTTTTATAAAAATCTAATAATAACGAGCCATTTTTCCTTTTTTTGTTATGAGAATGTAACGTTTCCGTGATTGTTACTTTTCTTTCATGGGACTTACATCAATCTTGTTGAAATATCTTAGAATGATCTCAACATTTAAATATTACATTAACGTTATAATCATTGTTTTTAAACCTCATATTAAATAAGGCACACGTGGTCATCAATTTCATAATGTTTTTCTTCTATTTTAAAATTGTATTGTTTGCTTGTCTGTTTGTCTGTATGTCGCGCGAGCAATCCTTTGAGCCCATCCGCCTCATAAATTGGTGCAACTAAAGTACTAAACCAAGTAAAGAATGCCCTGCGCACGATCATATGTTGAGCTAAACAAGGGCAAGAATGCCCCGGCTGGACCTACTAACTAAACTTAATGAAATTGTCCGTTTTGTCGCATATTTATGTGGCTGACTGTACTTGAATGTTACAGGAATCTCCTGTTGACTGCGATGGGATGATTTGATTGATATGTAACAGTGTTTTTAATTGTTTTGTTTCTTATTGTGAAGGCTCTAATTACGTCCTGTTAATTTTCAGAATAACTGGTTTAATTGAACATTTTCAAATCGCCAATTATTTTGTTCTTCAAAGAATATTTTGTTTTTAATGCAGGAAAATTGGACAATAATTAAATCAAGAAGAGAAATTGCGATAGAATCAATCTCAGCAATAGGATACTAAGTATTTGCGTCATCAATACTAAGTACCTATTTAAACAGTGAAATCATAATAGTCCTCCAGAACAAATTTCGGCCATAGCGGCCACTCACAACGGAGACTAACCATCGACGGGGAGATATTATAGTGCACAAGTGAGTGCGTTGACACAGGTGCACTCTCTCTCATACGGAAATAGGAACTATCTAATAGATCATTGACGACATACTATGGACGTCTTGAAGCATAAAGGTCCATGCACATACGTCAGTTACCGTCAACGTCAGATCGCCGATCAATCACGTCAAATTCAGGGAGGCGTGTGAACTGCCAGTCAGAGTCGAGTCAGTCAGACAGTCATAGCAATGCCTGTTTCGTTGGAAGCAATATAAGCTTTGACTTGCCGGTGACGCGACATCGACTGAGACGCGCTGGTGTGCCAGTGATGTGACAGTTCACGCAAACGTCAACTCCTTAGCGTGAAAGGAAAAAGCGTGACCAGAAAACGCTTGGATTTTGTCTAGGCCCCCTGATGTCTGTAACGAACGTTCTACAACTTTTACGTTGCTATAATTTTTGACATGACGTTGACGTGACTGACGTGTGTGCATAGGGTTACCATTTCGACATTTGAAAAGTCCTGACATTTGTAAAAAAAAGTCCGGATATTTAACTTTTTAATGTAATCATATATCTTTTTAAAGAAAATCCCCGTAAATTGAAAAGTCCGGATAAATGAGACGGCCGGACATGTCCGGACGGTGGGCCAAAAAGCCGGATATGTCCAGACAAATCTGGACGGATGGTAACCCTATGTGTGGATGAACCCATAAGACTATTTAGTATATCCATTTATAAATGCCAAAAACGTATCCCCAAGCATACATTGATACGGATTCCGCTAAAACCTGAATACTAACAGCAATTGAATTCAAACCACGTGCAAATAACAAGACAACTGCGGATGCTAACCTTGTGGGTTAGCATCCGCAGTCGTCTTGTTCTTTATATATGATATGGATATGAAAATCATTCATTACCCATTAGTATGTTATTGTCGCATTGTTTTGACTCTAATAGTACCGTAATATACACAGCCCGTCCGTCCGTTTTGCGTCTCCTGCGCATCCGGTGTCAAATTCATGTAATCGTTTCTGAGAAGATCCACTCTGATTGGATGGCCTACAATGGTGGGTCGCGACGCATACAGATGTGTTAGGAATAGGATTATAGAACTATTGGTTCGATGAATTTATTATTGCAACACGGAGGGAATTTATTAAGAGTGATTTATGGTGTTTGATCTATGTGTTGAACTAAGAATAAAAGTTATTTGAGATTATTGGTTTTTAGGCTTTTTATATTTTCACCCGATAACGGCGAAGCAAAAAGGAGGGTTATGATTTTATGTATGTATGTATGTATGTTCATCTGTTCCCTCATAACTTCTAAACTACTATCATAATTTGACAATTGACGTATCGTTGTAAGCGCCTTAATTGACTTCTGGATATTGGCTATGTGACGTCCCATTTAATTGAATATGGCGCCCTCTAGAGGACATAAAGTCATTAATAAAAATAGAAAAAAATGTCTAGTTGGGTACCAAATGAAAGGGCTTAATTAGCATATAAAAAAAAAAATATAAACCCATTTTTTTAATAAAAATAAAAGTTAAACTAGAAACCAACTACGAAACAAAAGTCATCTAAAAAGGTGACATGACATCACAGACAGACAAATAAAAAATTCGGTGACACAAGTAATCTGTTCGATTTATACCGGGTTAACACGTGTCACTCCGGTTTTTTTTTAATTTGCACAGTAGTCTGTAACGTTTGATTAGCAAGGAGAATTAAAAAAACATTGTTGAGAAAAGTGATCATTAAAAACTTTTCCAAAATGTAAAAAAAAATTGACGAAATTCTATCGTCGCATGCACTGACTGAGGAAATTAAAACTTTACATTTTATAATTCAAATAAAATTAACCATTTCATACTAACACTATCTACATAACATATCATCACGCCGGTTTTCAGCGAAAGGGCAGCAGAGATGAACCTATAGTATACATCCACATTTGACACTAACTACCTATTTATGCATACATTGTTCCCTTTCAATAGACTAGAGATGACGACAAAAAATGTTTTTTAGTCCATCTTTGAGATTATAAAAAAATATTGGACACGTATTTTTTTTTTACGTAATCTAAACATTACGGCGATACATTGAGTTAAAATGTGCCTTGACGTTACGAGTATGTAGATTTTATACATAATAGTGACGTAGCAACTCCCACTCCCCAACATAATATGCGTTTTATCTAAGTAATTTTTTATTAATATGATAAAGCAAAAAATACGTGTCTAATATTTTTTTATTATCTGACTGACGGACTAATTAGAATTTAATTTTTTTTTACCCAGGCATCAATCATCCCTTTTATTTCTGGATTGGGAATTTTCGTGTCCGACTTCATTTTCATAAATGAAGTGATGAAGACATTTTTTCTTCAATTTCAGAAAACGTTCGCAGACAGAGTCGCGGGCGCAGCTACTTTGTTATAAATTCAACCAGTGCAGCTGGCTTAGCCGTGTAGGTGTTACATTGATAAATTCCATGAAGCGATCAACTTATTTCCTTTGAGAATCGATCGATCGATTCGATGAACGAATTTTGGAATTCATTTTGCATTCCTCCACTTAAAATGCATCTTTTTTTTTGGTTTTTGTCTGGAAATCAGTCTTTTAGAATACATACACACTAAACTTAATACACAACTGGTTTGGTGTGTGGGTAAATAACATCATAGGTAATAAATTCCTCATTGGGCCAGTGGTCGTAAGCGCTACTGCTGGACATGAGGTCCTGGTTTCGATTCCCAAGTCGGGCAAAGTGTTATTGGGTTTTTCATCTGGAATTTCTCAGTAGCAGCCCGTGGTCTAGATTTGTGTCAGGTTGATGGTAAAAGGCTCGTTCCCTATTACATGGGACTTTTAAACATAACTGGCGAAATGTGGGTAGACCTCTGCCTCCTTTGGGGGTTACAGGCGGGTGTTATGTTATGTTAAGTATTATAAAGAAAACGAAAGAGATAATTTTATGGGGTAGAAGCCTCACTTATTAACACTAGCTCAAGAAGTAGGTACACTTAAGAGCGGCCAACCCGCCATACAAACGCTCGTACGTGATTATGGCGTTTTAAGACATCTTTCTTTCGATTTTTTTAACTAATATATATCTTGTGCACTATATCTAGGTTTCTATGAAAGCAAAAAATAAAAAAAATGAGACACAAATTCAGTATAAGCCCCCAAAAGTCTGCTTTTTTGCACAAATTTTACCCGAACTTCGGCAGGTCATAATATACTCATAATTGGTAAAAGTAAAGAAAACATCTGCATAGAAACCTCGCACATGTAATGGAAATTCTAAATATCAAACATTTTTTTTCACAAACTTGTAAGGTTTACTCAAAAACACGTATTTCCTGATACAACATTTTACACATTATTTTTCGTACAATGTTATCGCTCGCGTCTCGCTTGTTTGTTAGCAGTTCTCACTTGCGCTCGATGAAACAAAAAGCTTTTCGACCATGCTCGCGTTGACGATAGACGGACCGGGAAGGGCCCTCTTAATACATGAGGCCTGTATTTAAAAAATGTTTTTAGTCTGGAAACTTATGCTTAAATATATCATAATCAGTTATAAAAGGTATTCATAATGAAGGGTGAAGGCAAACCTCTATCTGTATTATGAGCTTCGAGTCGGCCTCAATTAGACCATACCACAAAGGGAAATACTTAGTGAATAGAAATATACAAAATATATTATTTTATCAATTAAATAACGGATATTGTATTTCATATCTTAATTGTGATATTATAATACCGAGCTATGTAAAGTATATTACTTTACATGAGCAGAAATAATATTTACATAGAAATGGTGTTATATAAATATGTAAATAATTAATTAAGACAGTGCCTTGAAATCGAGAGCTTGAGAAAAATAAAAGACTTATTTATCTATATTTAGGTTGGATGTTTTAATTCAATTTCATCTATACATATAATAATATAATAAAAATGTACCAAGAGCGTGTCGGACCACGCACAATGAAGGGTTCCGTAGTTGTGATGAGTTTATCCCAAGAACAAACTTAACATTGTAGTTGAAAAACATGTTCTCCCATACGGAATGTATGGGAGATCATGTTTTTCAAACCGCAAATTTAAGTTGGTCGATTATTACTCGTTAACCTGTACAGCCTACTTTTACAGCTTTGATAGTTTTCCTTTTAATTTCGTTATACACGATTATTTTTAAATCGTTCTGGAGCCAAAACACAGTGACTCCAGACGATTAATAGGTACTATTAGCATTGTTATTGTTTTTTTAAGACATCTAATATAGAAGTTAGAAATGTATCACTTTTATTCTGTCATTCGAGTTAAATCTTAGTAGCGCTTACACTATTTCATTCATAAACGCAAGATCGTACGCGATCCGCTCGGGGATGACGTAGCGCGGCACAGCTGTGCGTGTGCGAGTCCGGCTGCAAGTAAGTACCTGCAAGTAGGTATTTCATTTCTGGTACGATAGGTTGGTGTAAGTTCATTCACCTCGTTATCTCTCGTTTGTATCGGAAGCACGGCACGGTGTTTACCACTATCACATCTCCTCGTAAACGAGAGAAACCAATTGAAATTTCATTCACCACTCTCGCATCACGAAATCACTAGTACTCGTACCTTTTCAACTAGACACGACGAGTACGCTTGGGAGTTGTATTTAAGGCCTTGAATCGAGTGTTGACCAATCGAGCTAATAGGTACTTAATAAGCATACCTACCTACCATATTTATGATAAATAAAAAGAATACTGCCTAAACCAATTTTTATACGACAATGCTTGCTTGCGAGTAGCTACGCGGCTTCTACAAAGGCAGGCAATGTAAACAGAAAAAATGAATCGTTAAATCTGTCGAATAGAGTTCATTATAAGATGGTGGTGCCCTTTTCTATGAAAATATTGGACCAAATTAAGACCTTATTTTTATACACTTAACCGCGGAATTCGGTTGTGCATCCTTTTGAAGTCCGGTCGGACACTTCTCAGAATAATTTTAGTAAACTGCGTACGTACTTACTTTGTACCTAGTTTGGTGAATTTTCTATTTGTTACCGTTTACGGTTAAGAAATAAAGTCTGAATTCGCTTTTCGTATTTTTATTTGTGTACCTATTTATCTATTGCGTATGTGTTTTTATGCTGTCTGATCGATGAATGGATTTTTCAATGGGTACCGTTCGCAAGTGTTGTCGTTCGTCGATACGTTTAAAGGCTTGTGCAGACCAGCGCGACTTGTCGCGCGACGCGACACGAACAATACAATTTCTAAGAAAACTGCACAGTACAACAATGACCGGTGTCGCGTCGCGCGACAAGTCGCGCTGGTCTGCACAAGCCTTTACACACATATGCATTGATCGCAGTTACTTCGAGTTCTCATTATTTCACAAAAAAAACAATAAATTAGATTTTTCGTGTTTTTTTTAAATTGTAATTTATTGAAAATAATAGTCCCAATCGTTTCGAGTTCGATGATCGAGTTTATGGCTTTTCGTTCCAGAACGAGCTAAAATTAACCGTGTATATACTACTGCTGTGAATTTTTTCACAAGTCCAAGTACAACCATTTAGTTATTAGTTAGAGGGGGGGGGGGGAGGGACAACTGACTCTAACAAAAAAATTCAGTAAGCTTAATATTTCGCAAACGGATCCCTGAATCCAAAAATTATTTCACAAACTCACAATATTTTTAAACGACCTTTGTAACGATACCCCACAACATGGGGTAGATTAGGAAAAAAAAAGCATCCCCACTTTACGCGTAGGGGAGGTAACCTAAAAAAAAAACTTGATTTTATTTTACCACTTTGTCGGCATGATTAATATGTATACATATGCCAAATTACAGCTTTCTAGTACTAGCCGTCTCTGAGCTAAGCCGCAGACAGACGGACATGGCGAAACTATAAGGGTTCACACTAATTGCGTAACACAGTTTCAATCACAATCCGAGGGTTTTGAAGGAAATTTTTAATCCATATCATAGGTTTGAAAAATATCTGCTTTACAACGTAAATAACGCAGTGAACGTGGCTGAACTGTCAAAATTAAAGCCATTACCATCGATTGCCATTGTAGGGCAATATTTTTTAATAATCTACCTGACGGACAAAAATTTTTTTTTTTTATTATCCCTATTCTGGCTTATCTTATGTGCATAAGAAATATGTCGATGGTTTCGTGTTAATAACACATCATAGACTGTTTATAGAATCATTCCAAGTCTGGCACACTTGAAGCTGTCAGTTCCAAATGTCATCAAGTACTTGACTGACTTACGTGCGAAAGTATTTGATGGTAACGGATACCAGAACCTCCCAGATATCATCTGTATTCATCTATGCTACTACATTCTGTCTCAATTAGGTGCAGTACGTCACAACTTGGATGTAGAATCGGCAAAATTCGTAAAACCGATCACCATCCGAACCGAGTACGCCTTCAAAATCACCAATATTCATATTAGCTTGAGGTGAAAATTATCTTTACGCAAACGCAATAACTTGTGAATTCATATCCAAATACATTCGTAAAATTTAAACGAATGAATGCAAATTTTCAAATTCGTGCTACATCTAAATTGTGTCGTAATGTACTTAGGCTTTAATCTTAGATGTAAACAGTAGACTGTAATAATTTCCGTATTTTTTTTTTGTATTTGTATAATGATGGAGAATTAGCAAATAGTTTTGTTGAAAGATAAGGTAAATTAGTAATAGACAGTAAACATCTATTGAAAACACAAGGATCAAAGAAAAACCTACAAAACTCCACTAGAAGTTTTAGAACTACGTAACGCTCAAGAGCGTTTATTCTGAAAGTTGGCTACGTCGCAAATAGATGTCTAATATTTCGCTGTTTTGATTAATTTGGCAATATTACTGTATGGAAATATCAAATGTGGCTAACTAGCCAACTAGAATATTAATAATGAATTGTAATTATAACACTAATTTTGATGTTGTAACTGTTTTAGATGTAAAAAAAAGACATTTGGTAACTTTCCAAATACTTTTTTACATCTAAAACTAAGTATTCGGTGTTACGATATTAATTATTGCATTTCAAAATCAGTCATTTAATTCGCTTGTTAGCCATATTTCATATTTCCAAATTAATCAAAACAGGTAAATATTTGACAGCAATTTGCGGCGTTGCCAACTTTTAGGATAAACGCTCTTATCAAGATATTGCAGTATCTAACATCGCACAAAATCCGCCTCTTGATTGGCGACGTCCAATCTGAAGATTCGGAGAAAACTGCGACTCATTCTCCTCATTTAAATACTGTTCCAAGATCAACCAGCCCTCACATTCCATTCCCCATCACGCAAGATGACACCCAACTCGTTAAAAGCCGCGCTATCACCGAAAATAGCCCCGCAGATATCATAAAGAGGACAATACATTACCTACCGCATCGGCATATAAATTCCAGTCACACAATTATTCTTATTCTGCGCGTGAGTCTGATCAAGGCGTATGTATATGCACGCATGCGCCTCTATTACCATGCTAAACGATTCAGAGAAATTTTTCGCATACACCTGTTCTGTCTGTTCTTTTAGAATTGGTTTAGACTTAAGCCCTTTGTTTCGAGTTTGAAGTGTTAGTGGAATATTCTGACGCCCGGATGGTGTGAAGGTGTCTGTCGTGTTGTTATAAATTGTTGGTTTTAGGGAAGAGTTGAATAGGGATGATGCCTGGGCAAACAAATTGATATTCAAATTAGTCCGTCAGTCAGATAATAAAAAAATATTAGGCACGTATTTTTTGCTTTATCATATTAATAAAAAATTACTTAGATAAAACGCATTTTAAGTTGGGGAGTGGGGGTCGCTGCGTCACGTGGTTACGTGAAAAATCTACATACTCGTGACGTCATGGCACATTTTACCTCTATTTATCGCCGTAATCTTTAGATTACGTAAAAAAAGAAAAAATACATGTCCAATTTTTTTTTATAATTGCAAAGACGGACTAAAAAAAAAATTTTAGTCATCATCCCAATATGAATATTATGATGATCAGCAGACAGTTTCATGTAGATGAACTTTCATTTCTAGGGAAGCTCACTTTAACTAAACATCCTCTCCTCTCGTCATCCGTCTATTATTCTATGTTTGTGGTCGGCACAACATGTCTTTTTCTTCTATAGGTACTTCTTTATTAGTCGCTATCTCAGTAGTCACCCCCTTTCTTACCACATGAGTAGTATAGATGGCAGTTTATGTTCTCTGTCTGCCCTAGCGTATTCAGCAAGAAACTAAAGATCTTCAATTCTAAAGATTTTCAAAGAGTCTGTGGAGTTTCTTGCCCGTTCTTCTCCATAGGTACCTATTTCTTTCATCTTCATCTTTAGGACTGACCGACCCCTTAACAATTCAAAAGTGCCTGTAATTGGTTTATTTGAAATAAATGCTTTGAGTTTGAGTTTTGAATAGGGATATTACCAAAAAAAAAAAAAAATTGTCAATCAGGTATATTATTTAAAAATATTGGACACGTATTCTTTCTTTTTTTACGTAATCAAAAGATTACGGCAAATTGAGTACGCAATGCATTAAAATGTGGCATGACGTCACTGGCCGGTAGACATTATTCTGACTTGTGACGTAGTGAGCCCCCACAACTTTAATGCGTGTTATCTAAACCATTTTTAGTTAATTTGATAAAGCAAGAATACGTGTCGAATATTTTTTTATTATCTGACTGACGGACTAAATTGTTTTTTTTTTCCCAGTCAACATCCCTATTCAATTACTAAATACCTACAACTTTTTCGTTATGGCTTGCGAAAATGGTTCTGCCCTCCAAATAAGTGTCCTGCACATCCACAAATTATTTTATTTCCAGAGTTGTCAGTAGATCATCATTACCATTATGATTCCTCCTAGACCAATTCGATACATTGGTCCACCTGGACCAATGTATTGAATTGGTCTCCCTGCCTTCATACCATGATTTTTCCATCTTAGTTGGGGTCAGTTTCCATTCTACCCGGATGCAGCTGAATACCAATATTTTACATGGAGCGACTGCCTATCTCATCTTCAGAACCCAGATATAGGGTAACACGATACCCATTGGTAAGACTGGTTGTCAGACTTTTTGAGCTTCTGTCTGACTAACCGTAACGACTGTCAAAGATATACGAATGATACTTCTATCACATGACTTGGATTAATCCCAAGCCCTATATAACTCAGTTATTACAACTTTGCTTCCAACAATAGTTATCGATGATCTAATTCTAACTAAATCAATCTGCAATAAAGTGTCCGATTTGGTCCAGTTACTATTGTTTACAATACTCATTGTAATAAATACTAACATTCTGACGTCTGACAAGATTTCAAATGCAAGATTTTGGCACATATTGTGACGGTAAACAATGATTTAAATGTTTTCATATTGGAATTGTAAGCAGAGATTGTAGAGATCCTTCTTTACAAAATGGCTGCTAATGGTGACGATTCTGATGAGAATGTAACTGTATTATATGTAATTGTGTTTGAATGAGTAATCTATCTATATCAACTGCGACGTTCTTCAAAACTATGCAACGGATTTTGATGCGGTTTTCACCATCAGATAGGGAATTTATTCCGATTGGTTGGTGTTTATAATACACTAGCTCCCGTCAGCGGCTCCCGCGTTATATCTTTATAAATAATAACCTATGTTACTCAGTAATTACAGTCTACTGGTGAAAGAATTGTTTAAATCGGTCTCGTAGTTTTTGAGTTTATTCATTAAAAACAAACATGCAAAAAACAATTTTTTTCTCCTTATAATGTTAGTTTAGATTAATATTAAATGACCAAATAATAAAGATATGTCGATGTTTTGTCAAGTCGTAAAGACAGCGGATTGCTAGTATATTTGATACTAGCAGCACCCCGCGGTTTCACAATTTTTTTTTCATTTCATTCAAATCCGTTCAGTAGTTTTTGCTTGAAAGAGTAACAAACATCCATACATCCATCCATACTCACAAACTTTCGCGTTTATAATATTAGTAGGATAGTAGGAAGGATAATTATTAGCTGCGCCCGCGCCGCGGTTTCACCCGCATAAGTCTCGATCCCGTGGAAATATCGAGATAAAAAGTATCCTATGTCCTAATCCAGGTCATGATCTACCCATGAGCCACACTTCATCCAAATCTGTCGGTCGATTCTGTAAAAATATTAACGTGAAGCTTAGGTGAAGTGATATTTTTACAGAATCGAACGGCAGTTCTGCCGTTTTAGCGTGAAAGCGTATCAAACAAACAAACTCACTTTCGCATTATATTAGTTAGGATATTATATTAGTTAGGTTGGTGGTTTGATTATTATATTACCTATATTAGTTAGGATTATGCAGTACTAACCTACTATTGTATAGTGATTGGCACACTTCTGAGTTGATAAGTATACTTTCAAGAATATAATTTACCTAACTATACAGGGTGGCAGGCCATCGATGCGCAATCTACCATGGATTCAGTACACGATTCTGAGCACACCTTTTGTTTTGGGTTGGAAATTATCAAATAAATTCTCTCGCTCTGGCCGGAGCGGGAGGGCGTGTAAGACTCTTACTGACTAAAACCCACCCGTGTGTTCCTTCAGTTGCGTGTACGTTGCCAGGGGCCACGATATCACTTTCGGACTTTCCCGCGACACTGGCAGGCATCGGTCATAGCGGACCCCATCAGTAGCACAACTGTGTGCTGACATCTCTATGAGGCGCGCGTGGAACACAACACGCCGTCGACCTGGGCCTTCCTTATCGGACGGTGAGCTACCCACTGCTCACCGTGCGCAAGCCCGCGCCTACGGTGGCCCGGGAATCGGCCTGCGATTCCCGACGTATGTAACGTACGTTGAACAGAAGAAACTGTTTCTGTAATTAAATCAGAAAATCAAAGCACACATTTGTATAGTGTCCGTGTGGTAAGAAAGTTCAGTTATTTGGTAATAATGACATCAAGCAGAATTTTATTATGAAAAATTGGAAACATTGTAGATTTTTTTTAATAATCACAAGGACATTGCAATGGACTACAATAAAAGTGTTAAAACTCGAGAAATGTCCCGCAGATAGTGGACGGATGTGTCGGAATATTTGAATTCCATTGTTGGTGGTGCTATCAATGATTATAGAGGCTGGGCAGTAAGTTGTTTTTTTTAGTAACACTACGAATATTGTCTTTACCTAAAACATCTATTAAATATTAACGTAGGTGTTAGTTTTTATTTCTATGTATTGTGTTCTTGATTTGTATTTCTTTCACATCTACTTACTCGTACCATTTCTATAACATAAGTACAAGTTTGTTGAACATAAAACTGTCGTGTGGATTTTAGAGATTTGTTTCACACTGTTTTTATCACCATCTTCCTCAAGAAACTCATATAATTATTTCATCATCGTCACACATCCAAAATAAACGACAAAGAGATTGTTTTTTTTGTTGTCTATAATTTTGAATATCGCCACAATATTATTATATTTACTAGTTAACATGTACTTACGTTTTTTATTTTAAATTAAAGAAAACAGTTCAATAAAAGTTAGTTTTACACGCCTGCTTAATATGACTGCAGGGCAGTTCAGTTTTCAGGGTTTTACATGTCAAAAAGGACGTGATGGTAGAGCTTATCGCAGGTCAGACCAGTGAAATGCTGTCACGTGACCACTGACCGGCTTTAGTCACGTGATCGCTGGCTCGCCTGTTATTTGACGTGTTCATGGTGCAAAATAGTCCGACAGTTCATTTTCCGTCGAAAATTTACCTGCTATAAGAGTGCATGGTAGGCCCCCTGGTCTGCAGTCGGGTTGCACGTGCCGCCTGTCACTCGCCCGTAGCTGCCAACGACGTGTCGCTAGCTACGGAAGATATTTCATAGAAATCAGTCAGGTCGCCTGCAGTTGCCGGCGGAACACCTTCAGCTTTGCTGAATTGCTAATCTATTAATAATGGTACCTAAGAGCTATTATCGTAATCCTCGTGCCGACATGATGGAAGAAAGAGAGATTAAAGGCTTGTGCAGACCAGCGCGATTTGTCGCGCGACCGGTTATTGTTATACTGTGAAGTTTTCATAGAAATTGTATTGTTCGCGTCGCGTCGCGCGACAAGTCGCGCTGGTCTGGACAAGCCTTTAATTGATTCTTAACGATCATTATTTGCGAACTCGAATGAAATCAATAAATATTCCAAATTGATCTTTACACGTTTGTAATAGAAACGAATTTGCTTATACATGTTTTAATCGTAATCAAAATAGTTTACGTGTTTGGATTGGTCGATCGTTAATTTTAATTGCCGGCCGCCCAATCACAGGATTACTGAGAATCCGTAATTGTGAGGTCAATGCGATATAAAATTAAATGACTACCGATAAAAGTTAATTTTCTAATACTATGATAGTAAAATGTTAAGGATGATGCCGTAAAATTAGTTTCTAATGACCTACTTAATTATTAACTTCATAATCATAATCATTTCAACCGAAAGACGTCCACAGCTGGACATAGCCCCCCCCCCCTCCCCCCTCAAATGGGAGGGGTTTGCCATAATCGACACGCTTGGCAGGCGGGTTGGCGATCGCAGTATGGCTTTAAAATACGTAGAGAACGCTGCTTGCTGCCCATTCTCTAGTAAGTCCCGGAGTCGCCTTTTACTACACCCATGGGAAGAAATAGGGTATTGCTATTCTTTACGTCCGGCACCGGTCCTTAGTTACTTTTAATGTTCGTTTTGCAACGTCAATATAACTTTCACTGAATTCTTGCAACGTGTTTTTTACTGTTTATCGTGTCTATCTAAAGATTGTCTAGTAGATAAGTGACGATAACTCTGCCACGATCTGATCCAGCCTGTCCCTTGCCGGCCCATCCCGGTCCTAAGTCGAAGTCCTTACCGCACAGTAAGTTTTATGCCCTGGCTGGAGGCCTTAATTTATTAAGAGCGTTTATAAAAAAAAAGTATTGTTTAATTTGGCTATATCACTGTATGGAAACAAGAAATATCGCTAACTAGTAAACTAAAATATTAATAATTAGTTGGTGTAAAAAAGGCATTTGGAAAGTTTCCAAATACTTCTTTTTACATCTAAAACGAAATATTCAGTGTTGCTATATTAACTATTGCATTTCCTTATCAATATTTTAGTTCACTAATTAGCCATATTTCATGTTTCCATACAGTGATATTGCCAAATTAATCAAAACAGTGAAATATTTGCCCACATTCAGAATGCACGCTCTTAAGGTATCCAAATGATAGCAAGATACCTTATACAAAAAAAAAAAACTGCAATTATAAACATTATTGTATTGTCTTTATGTTACTCCTTCTTCATAAGGTTTACTTACAATAAAGCCTATTCTATCGATCTGTCAAAGGTAACAGTGTGCATAGTAAAGGCTGCACCACTTTTAAACAGTGGGATTGTCAGTCTGTTTGTCAACCAATAAAACAAAAAGAAGATAAAAGAGATTCCTCTCCATGAAACAATACAATATGTTATATGAACGGAATAGCAACATGTATTGAAAATCGTCTGAAGGAGAGCAATTCAGGACTATATCAGAAGTGTGTGGACAGGAAACAATAAAGGAACTTGCTTTATATAGAAAAAGAAACAAACTCCATTTACTTTACCTGTGATAACAAACAAACATGAAGAACGATGTTTATTGTTGTAAAGCACTCGGAAAAAGAATACATTTCTCTTCATTTTTGGTACGAAAAGAGAGTAAACTCAGGAAGTGAAAAAAAATAAAACACTCACTCTCTGACTGCCGACATTTTTACGAAAATGCGATTTTTGTCGTAAACTATATTGTTATGGATGTAATCTTATTTTCGTTAAAAAAACATATCGGGCATTGTAGAATGAAACAGATGAATATAGTGCTCACAGAGCCGCTGCAGTAACAAAAACATAATTGAACCCAATAGCACCCTCTTTCCAGGTAACTCAAATAAACTCATTACATGCTTATAGATTGGCCATTAACTAACTGTCCCACCTGACGTAAATAGTATCACCAATGTTCGCAAAACGGTGAAGGAAAACATCGTGAGGAAACCGGACATGTCCTAGAACCGAAAATTCAAAGACGTGACATCGACCAACCCGCACTGGGCTTGCGTGGTTGATTACGGCCCACTCACTCTCACAGAAAGAGGAGGCCTGCGTCCCAGTAGTGGGAACATTTCGTATGTAGGTAGAAATCTTCGGTACCACTAAACCGATTCCAAAAATGATTTCACAAATTGGAAGCTACAGTGTGGCCGAGTAGAGGACAGATATTTTATGTTAAAACAATAAATTTGTCATGGTCGATGTTGCGTGCAGAAGGATAGTAAATGATAAAATGCTGCTTTATAGACACCTGGCAATTTATCAGCAAGCCCATAGCTTGCTGATGAATTGCCAGTTGCCACCTTAGGGTGAAATACAGACAGAAATGTCTCAAGTGCAATGTAATATCATCAATACAACTCCCGTGCTCCGTTTTGAAAAGTATTATTGCTCTATGCAATAATACTTTTCAAAATGGAATCCAATCAAATCCAGTCGTGTCGCGGCGACACGTCACCTGCAGTTGCCGTAACTCTGCAAAGTCGCAAGTAGAAAAAGGTTTGTTGCCAGTAGAAGAACGCTGGTTGAAGGAAGACACAAACTAATTACATAAGTATTATTTAAATAAAGTAATGGACACATTCATTGATACTTGTAATTGCAATGTAACGAGATTTATAAACAAAGAAGAGTAAACTGAGAAGTGGAGTGGATATACATAGATCCTTTGCTGCTGTGGTGATGTAGGATACACCCGAAAGAGCTGTACTCCATTTGAAATAAGATTAGACATTGGAACAACCTTTTTTACAGTCCGTTCAACCGATTCTGACTCCTATACCCTAGGTATAAGGGTGGCATTAAAAGCAAAAAAGTGATTACAATACCGACTGTTTACTGCAGCTGCCATTTGTCATGCCACCAACGCAATAGAAGTTAAAATCGGTTGAACGGACTGTAAAAAGGGTTCTTATTTCAAATGGAGTACAGAGTTGTCGATACTTCAAGTAAATTTGATTAGGGGGTTGTCCTCCTAATCAAACATTTGTATGTTTAAAAAATCTTTAAAAAACTAGTGAATAAGGTAATTGAACAAAATTCAAATAATAAAGTCCTTTGTTGAGAATGTGTGAGGTTATGTAATCGTTTGCATCATTGATTGTTTCACTATAAATCATAATCACAATAAGCATTGAGACATCGCTGGACTGTTTGTAAATATTTACTATGCGGCTGTCCGATCTATTGTAGTAGGTTTACGTGCTTGTAGTAGGCTTGCTTGTATCTTCAGAGTTGTAAAGCAGTGTAGGATTTTTTCTAGAATATTCTACAGATAGATTTAATAAAATCTTGATGAAAGACAATCAACCACCTACAATCCACACATCCACCTGAAATCTGTCATAATCTGGTGGTTGATTGTCTTTTGTTTAGTAGTGAGCACTTGAATCAATAAATGAATTATGCCAAAATGATCTTTTTGCTTATATTCGCTTTATCAGTTGACTGACGAATCAATCAATGTGCCTAGCCTTTTCCCAACTATGTGGGTTTCGGCTTCCGGCCTCATCGGATGCAGCTGAATACCAGTATTTTACATGGAGCGACTACTATTTGACCTCAACAACCCAATAACTGGGTAACACGATACCCCTTGGTAAAACTGGTTGGCAGACTTTCGGGCTTCTGACGACCAGTAACGACTGTCAAAGCTCCACGAATAACAGTTTGCTAACAAATATCTCGTTTAAATTGCTACTAACAGACAGTTGAGTGTAAGTCACAAATTAAGAATTTGAAAAAGCAGCCAATAGGGATGATGCTTTGGTTAAAAAAAAAAAACTAATTAGTCCGTCAGTCAGATAATAAAAAAATATTAGACACGTACTTTTTGCTTTATCATATTAATAAAAAAATACTTAGATAAAACGCATTTTAAGTTGGGGAGTGGTGGTCGCTACGTCACTAGTACGTATAAAATCTACATACTCGTGACGTCATGGCACATTTTAACTCAATGTATCGCGTACGTAAAAAAAGAAAAAATACGTGTCTAATATTTTTTAATAGTCTCAAAGACGGACTAAATAAAAAATTTTAGTCAGCATCCCTATTCATATCATAACAAAAATGAATTTATATTTTTCCTGTCGTAATATTCCTACTACTGATTTCCCTTAGACAACGCTTCTTGCTTCTTCATTGTGTTGATCTATTGAATTTATCTTGTCGATATAACTGACTCTCATTTAACACGTTCTGTGCCGGGAGCCCTCCTGGAGGGTTCACCTAGTCGCATATGGGATGCCGAGAGACCCCGCGGAAGGCTCATTTTAAATGTAGGTTTTTCTTAGTGAATACAGCATTGTAAACCGTGAAAATAAAATCTGATGTATATTTAAATAAGATTTATTAGTATATTGTATAGGCGTTGGTTTTAAAATCCAAGCACTTTTTTTTCTGTTTTTCGTAGGTTCCGAATATTCACAAAAAATTTAAAGGTTGGAAACCACGTATAGCGACAAGACCACTGAAAACACTGTTTTACTTCGTTTTACAGTGTTTTACAACACGGTTTTAAACCTAATGCCGTTTACCGTCCGCGATGGTTAACTTTAGCGCAAACGTAATGCCGGCTACCCTCCCGGAGGGTTCACATCCAATATATACGGCGGCATAGCATATGAGTTCTATGAAAATTGGGTGCAGTCGAAAGTGTTAAGGAAAATTACGGACAAGGGATCCATCTTTCTTTGATCCTTACTTACTTATCTACTTTTACAAATTCGACTTTGTGCTGGTGAAACTTTTGTTTAATTTGGAAACAGTTTTTCATTTTGCTTCAAAAAAGTCTACATTTCAATGTTTTTCTTGTATGCACTCAAAAGTTTTCACCCAAGTGCTAGTCATAAGTTGTTTCTTGCGGTTCTGAAACTGGCTGTGTTTACTAGGAAGCTGGCACAATCTGTGGCCTCTATGCATACGGTTAACCACAATATCGTACGTGTCGCAGCCGCTACTAACAGTTCTCGGACGAAATTCGAAGGTTGTTCGAAAATGGAATGAAATTGGGTTTTGAAAATTGACAGTTATTAAAAGAAAGATGGCCGCTTTGTTGTGATAGTTGGTGATGGTAATTTGTGATGACTATGATTGTGTTTTTGGTTTATATAATGTGAAATTAGTATAATATCATATAATACTCTTCTTTGATTAAATCGACAAAAATTGCTGTAGTGAATGTAAGAAAAAAATAAGAACTGACAAATAAAATTGGGTTTTAAGCAAATGAGACTAACATTATGACACGTATCAACACGCGGATTAAAATATAATACTAATTTAGATCAAATTAAATTATAACC
Source organism: Agrochola lota (assembly GCA_947364205.1). NCBI lineage: Eukaryota > Metazoa > Arthropoda > Insecta > Lepidoptera > Noctuidae > Agrochola > Agrochola lota. Next base: position 6,709,847 of record OX376235.1, on the reverse strand, counting down.
GATGTTATCAATTCGGTCATAAAAACTCTACAAATATACAGAAAAAGGGATAAAGCTACCGGGTACATCATTTTCCGAAAAAAAAAAACATATTTTAAAACTGTGTAATCCTCATAAATGAGACACAAATAATTACGATAAGTAGTAGGGGCTGCTGGCAAAGCCACTTTCATAGCGGCAATAAAAAGTTTTCATTGGCCCCAGTCAACTCCGACGGAGGTTTAACTTAAACTTAAGTTTATCTCGGTTTTATGACCAAACGGTATAAACATGCAGGTGTGTTGCAAAATCCACATATTTCTACGAAAAAAGAAAACTAAATTAAAGTTGTAAAAGTCAGAGAAAATGTTAATTCTTGAAATGTTGTGTCATCAAATTAACTAACTTAAATCGTACATTAAGTATACGTTGGTGTTGCGTTACAGTGTTAAAATGGCAATAAAAATTATAGTATTTTTATTTGATTACTTGTAGATTATGATATTTTTTTCATAAAAAACATAGGTCGTTTAATTAAATTAATATTAAGTATATGTATTTTTCTGTTAGTTTGTTGTTTCTGGTCACTTAAGTTGCATTTATCATACAGCGCGGTTTGACACTGTTTTTTTGTTTGCATAATTATCTGCAATTTTAGGTTATACTACGCCATTTTCTGATTATGAGACACTACTTATATGCTTGTTATGTCGAGTGGGGTTTATTTTAGACACCGCAGTAAACTGTCTTCGTCTTTTCATAAGTTTCGTAGGATATCTTGTTAACTATAAAAACGACATTATAGAGTAGATGAAAAGAGAGACTCTTTCTCTCTTTTCATCTACTCTAGAATGTCGTTTTTATGTGTTTAGATTTTGGTGAAATGCATGAATGTGGTATATTGCTCGCAAATACTCGCAATCAGCGTGCGTGTGTGTATACCACATAAATGAACTTAAACGAAGCTAAATGAGTATGTAAGGTAGGCAAAAGGTACTTTGTATGTAGGTATGTATGCATGAATTCAAAATTTGTTAATTTTGAGTAAAAGACATATATATATTGTTTTTACAAATTACAAATAGAAACTATCGTATTTATTTTATGACGTTATTATAACTATTTGCATAGGAAACCAATTCAAAGAAATCATTGCGAACAACCAGTAATAAATAGCGGTGTATATGTAATAATTGCAGATAAATAATATAAAATATAATGCAATTTATTTCTATTGTTCTATTTCTTGCATTGCGTATAACTTTATGCCATATTTTAAGTTAATTTTTACTAGAACTGACATCATTAAGTCGTTATTTGTTGTTATTAGATTGCAAAATTATGAATGGCGTACAATTGTTACGTTTTTTATTCAATTTGTAAACTAATTAATTTGAGAAGGGTATTGTTCGACGTTCGTGCATTGAACTAGTTTTTGTTTGTGAATTATTTATTTAACAGCTGTAACTGCTGCAAAGTATTTTTTGGTCTTTTGGCCTTAGTTTCAGTAGTCTCAGCTTATGTACAGACAGCTTGTCACTTACCGTACCTCTCACGTTTTAAAATATAACATTACTGTTACATTGATTTTTTTACGACTATTCAGAACGATACTTCTCCTATGCTTTTAATATTAATTTAAATCACCTTGAAATGTGCATTCTCCGCTTTTAAAACTTTTGTTATTTTTTTTTTGGCAAAAGTATAGTTGTTTTTGGTGACGCGCTTGCGTTTCGTTTTGTTTCTGTGCACAGTATATTAAAATAAGGGGCCAAATGGTAGTTTCACCCAGGGACTACACACGCCACCCCTTAAGTGGATGTTTTTTAAATTTTTGATCGTGACAGGCCCGGGCTTTCATTTCTGCAAAATGTATAATGTGTGCTTAAAGCCGTGTCTCCTGCGCGTGTGTTTTCGAAACATTACACAAAAAACCTTAAACATAAACATTTGTTTTCATACACAAGCTGTCTCCTGCGCAAGTATATATTTTTTTTAGGTTTTGTGTAGATATAGTAATGAGTTCCAATGAGAAAGACGTGCTTAAAAAGTGACGAACAGTAGACGAACAGTATCTATATTACAATCCATCGTCAATTTATCACAACTTACAGGACATTATTAACTTTTTTTTTTTCGTTGCCTCAAAACCTGTGATAACTGACAGTGACAGACGTGCGCGGTGCGCGCGCTAATTGAAAATGAAACAAACTCGTCCCATCTTCCCCCGCGCGGGGAATGTTTTCCATGCAGCTCGGAAAACAAAAACATCGTCTTTGCATACACAAATGTGTATGGCCACGCCTCTCTGTTTCGATGTTTTTGTGTAATGTTTCGAAAAAACACGCGCAGGAGACACGGCTTAAAAGATACACAGCGCTTTTACCAACCAGAAGAGCAGTGATAGCCTGTTTCGAGTTCGAACCAAGGTACACACCTCTGACTTTTTGGATTCATGTGCGTATTGAATAATTATCACTTGCATTAAAAATGGTGAAGGAAAACGTCGTGAGGAAACCGGCATGCCTGAGAGATATATCTGGACGGCATGTGAAGCCAAGTCAGAGGCCCTTGGGCGGCTTTTAAACTCTGACACTAGGTTAGTCACTAACCACACGAATAAGAAAGAAAAAAGAAGAAAGACCAAGGAGAATACACAATGTATACTTTTGGATACACAATGTATACTTTTGAGTACACAATGTATACTTTCAGATACACTATGTGTTAACTTCGTGTGTTCGTGTGGACTGTATATTGCTGGTAGCTTGATTCCAATTGAAACAACTTGCTGAATATAACACATTTATTGCTCACTGAAAACGTACACACCACGCACGTTCTATGGCGGACGGAGAGAAGACCAATTTTGACAGTTACTTACATAGACTAAAAACTGATTAATTTTGTGTTGCCATAAACACTATGTTCCAGACACTGTGTGACAAAGATATACACATGGCGCTGAAGGTGTTAAGACCTGCTTGATAAATTATGTTAAAGTAAATAATCAGAAGCTACAGTTTCTTACGGAGAATTGATCTGGAGTGATTATCACTCGTAGAGTCATATTTAAGGATTCGTAATTTTCGTTTTTACGAAATAGATGCGATAACTGCGAAAAATAGGTGCAAAATTTTGGAGAAGCTCGTGGCTAAGTGATAACAGCCGCACGGTTTGATCCATCAGGTTAAGCTACGCTTGCCCGGTTTGGTCTGTGGATGGGTGACCTGCTTAACATACCGAGACTCCTGCGTGCCTCGGCAAGCATGTTAAGCCGTTGGTCCCGGCTGTCATTCGTGGAACTTTGACAGTCGTTACGGGTCGTCTGAAGCCCGAAAGTCCGACAACCAGTCTTACCAAGGGGTATCGTAGTACCCAGTTACTGGGTTGTGGAGGTCAGATAAGCAGTCGCTCCGTGTAAAATACGGTATTCTGCTGCATCCGGTTATACTGGAAGCCGACCCCAACATAGTTGGGATAAGGCTAGGCAAATTGATTGACATGCGAAATTTTGTAATTAGTGCGAAATTTTGACGAAAAACATTTTTTAAACGCAACAATCCCGTTATATAGGTAACTAAAGAAGCGTTTCTCGCGCACCATTCTTCAATGAGATACCAAAGGATGAACTCAGATGGATACGCTCATGTCCATAGACAGCTACTAAATGTAGTTCAGTAAGAAACTCCTGTCGATGTCATACAGATTTTTTGTAGCAACTTAATGCAGTTACCCTAGATAGTATCTACAATATTGTCATAAATGACCGAAGGCAAAGACTTAAGCAGGAAAACATAGAAACAACCACAATGTTAGCTTTTTTTTTTTTTTTTCAATATATAGTTAGGTCTTCTATTGATTATGCAAATAAATACGTAATTTTTAATCTTGAGTTTTGTTTTGGCGAATAAATACGAAATTTTGCATTATGTGTTTATATTTATGCGAAATTTCGATTTTTTATTAGCGAAGTATACGTGACGCTAGTCATAATATTTGTTTTGAAAAATGAAAGGTAAGTACTAATCATTTCCAACACTTAACTGCACAACAATATCCATATGAAGAGCTCTGCAATTACTTCATATACTTTCGTGCTCACTCCACATAAGGCAAAATAAATATCGTAGAAAATAAAACATTACCCTACATCCATTTATCAGTAGATACTTCGCGCGAAGGCGTGTCCCCATCATGGACGATTATGTAGGGAATCGAAAAACAAATATAAAATAACCTCTCTATTATGTTCTGTATACTCTAAATCACTCTGTTAAGGTTCATAATTGCATGTCACAAAGGCAAAGTTAAATTGGTCGTGGTAATGTTACTGCGCAAACGGGTGGAGCGTGGCGACTTGACAGGTATTAATGACTCCTAGCTATGGCAAAGGTATTATATTATTCAGCCTTTGTATGCTAGCTTTTGTTTATGGTTAGGTACATCATTAGCTCTGTGGTTACCATTTGTTGTTTAATAATTAGATATTTTTTGAGTTTATTATTTGTTATGGTGGGAAAAAATAATAAGTTCTCATTTTCACAAGCAATTGTTTTTCATGTGTGTCATTTGTGTGCAACGTGATTGTAAGTTTACCTTATTAATTTTAAATTTATTCATTAGGACCGAGGCACCTAGGTATGGCTAGAATATTTTTACTTTTTCACTTCTTAATGCTGTAATAACTGCAATTCTGCGGGGTAATTGTGTAACACACAGAAATGGCAATCGATCGCAATGCCTTTCATTTTGACAGTTCAGCCACGTTCTTTGCGTTAGTTAAGTTGTTGAGCAGACGGATTTTTCACAAATATGAAGCAATGGTTGCCAAAAATAAGGCTTTGCGATTGCTATTGTAGTTTGTAGTATATGATACGCAATTACAACATTGATTTCAAACGTTTGCCAACAAATACAGTCTTTGAAACGCATGACGTCTGACACCCGCCATTTGCGCATGGCAGAGAAAAAGTAATTTCGAGTCATTATGGTTTCGTGCTGAAACTGTTTAATTTAACACTACAGATAAACAATTGGACATGCAGAAGGAGCCGTAATTTATGCCTCAGAATCTCATTAAGATTTTTTATTGCCGTATAAACGTGACAGAAAATTAATATTCCGTTTTTAATTACGGCCGCCATCTTGAAGCGTCCGTCATGCCTCTTTTTTACAGCTGTTTAACGAATTCCTTATCAATGTCGATGGGTGGTTTGTTATTGAAATATAGATCAATTTACATGTACCTACTAATTATCATAGTTTATATGTATAGTCTACCTCTTAGTTGCTTTACCCCCCTGCGGTTTATCCATAGACATAGAGAATGGACTGAGCGTTAGCCTCGCAAAAGTGACCACTCTCTAGAAAGAGACAAAACGACTGTGTGGCCAATACCTGTATTTCTACTAAACTGACAACTACTGGCCGCACATTCGTTTTCTCTCTCGTACTTTTCGGTCTTTATTCACTGCACAACTATACGAAACGCTCAGTCCATTATCTACCTATGTCTATGGATTTAACGATTAGTACGTCATAAAATGACAAGCTCTATGAGTCTATTTGTCTATGTGTAATTGTGTAGGTACAGCTTACATACTAGTTGGTGAACTAACTAATGAACAACCTTACTGTGCTTCAAAGAACCTGAGGTTTATATAGGACGGCTTTCTGATCCATTTCTAATTTAGCTAGAAATGAACCAGAACCTAGATACTTAGATAATCTAATCATCCAATCAATCGTATACTATTAAGTGAGAAATATTTGTGTATATATAAATATATTTGCAATCACGTTCTCGAAAACTGCTTTAACGATCGCGATGAAAGTTGCAATATAGATTACGGGGGCGAAAAATCGACCTAGCTAGGTGTCATATCTGGGAAAATTTGTTTTCTCTTTTTTTTACCCCAGAGAGCTCGGTCAACCAGGTACTATAATTATAATTCAAAATAAATAATATGATAAAATTCATATTGGACTGATTCCTGACTTTTCGTAACATACTTTTACAATAAAATAAAAAAACTTTTGAAACATTGGATTAAAAACATTACTGGTATTATATTTAAAAATTTATTTTGATTGCCTTTTAGATACATAGCGATTACAAATTCTCATATTTAACATTACCGTAAGAAAATATTGTGACACGTGCACTTTACCCACTTGTCAATTATTAATTATTTGTATAATTATTAATTATTCATATAAAATATGATGTGAACGTTAATTTATGCGTGCCCACAGCAGGATATAACTAGTTAATAAATTAATTACACATTCCTGGAATCAGAAGCCCACTGGTTAAGCTATAAAATAAGGATAATTATCTTGTGTGACTAACGTGTTGAAAAAATCTAATAAAAATGTCTTAATTTCAACACTAAACAGTTTATCCCACAGTAAATAATGGTTTTATTATTTGGCGTTCATTTCTATAGGACTTTACTCATTCTTACCAGTCTTACCAAGGGTCGTGTTACCCAGTAACTGGGCTACGCTTGCCGGGGTTGGTCTGTGGATGGTTGACCATCTTTACATACCGAGACTCCTCCGTGCCTCGGCAAGCACGTTATGCCGTTGGTCCCGGCTGTCATTTGTGGAACTTTGACAGTCGTTACGGGCCGACAGAAGCCCGAAAGTCTGACAACCAGTCTTACCAAGGGGTATCGTATTACCCAGTTACAGGGTTGAGGAGGTCCGATAGCCTGTCGCTCCATGTAAAATACCCCGACATAGTTGGGAAAAGGCTAGGCAGATTGATTGTACTCATTCAACTTTACCTGTAGGTACAAGATGTTACTTATGTCATCAATGTTCACAACACAAAAAACAAAAACAACAAAACAACAGCAACATTGTTTTTTTTCTTGAACAAAAAAAAGTTCTAAAGTAGGTAATTTCTAAAAAGTAGTTGCCTTGTCTTTAACGAGTCCTTTTTGTTCTCAGGCTCGAATATACTAACACCCGGTTGATGAATTCAGAACTAAAAATAGAGAGCTTGTCAAACTGTACTTTAACGTTAAGGCTTGTGCAGACCAGCGCGACTTGTCGCGCGACGCGACTCAAACAATGCAATTTGTAAGAAAAGTGTACGGTATAACAATAACCGGCGTCGCGTCGCGCGACAAGTAGCGCTGGTCTGTACAAGCCTTTACTTGGGGCTAATTTTACCAATGAAACTAAACGCGATCAGCATTTCTAAAACGCGTTCAAGAGTTGTCAGTGTCAAAATTGTTATGGAATATTGTGCACTGATAGCTCTTGAACGCATTTAGATGTGCTGAACGCGTTCAATTTCATTGGTGAAATCCGCACTTAGGGTGATTCCTTTCCTTCAATGTAACCCGTAATATTCAAATTTCTTTGCAAAAAACGTAAGAAAACTATTAAACATTTTGAATTTCGTGCGCTTTCACCTTATGTCATTCCAAAGTATAGTTTGACAAGTTCTCACATTTAAATTCTCAGTTTAGGAAGGTGCAAGTCTAAATTAACAGTAGCGACAAGTAATATTAAATATGTTTCTCTGTTAAGCTATAGTACCTAGGTATATACACCTTAACAAAGCCTTTTGTATCTGCTTTATGCCTAAAGGCAATACGTCGTCTTTATCAGAAGAGTTCTTATTGTCTGTTATGCGTGGGTTTGCGGGCTAGGAGATGTAAATAAAACACAATAATATTCTGAATAATCACAAATCTCTGATCACATTAGGAAATGAACAATCATGTAAACGGCATTCCCCCGGGTACGTAAGACGCGAGCGCACATCAATCAACTCACTGCACTGCAAGGGTAGTCTAGTCACCAATTACCATGATCACCATTATCCCAGTCGCCATATCACAGTCATTATTAATCAATGCCGGCTTCGATCCAACTTCGGGATCTTTCCTTTTGACAGGAGGCCGCCTTCCTAGTTCCGGGGTTACGTCAAGTTGACGGCTGTCATAATCGTTCTAAAATCAAGTCCGTAAGTTTCGCATTGTAAAACCTTTAGACGCGCCGTCAAGCCAATATCCATATTGTGAACATACCACTTAGCAATAAAGCATCATTATAAAATAAAATAAAAAGCATTATCCCGACGATATAAATCTGTTTGAAGGCGTGGCTTCTGTGATGCATGGGCCAACTCCCGCTGATTTAGTGGGCACAACGTTAATCATTCGATGCAAAGAGTATCCCATATACGTAATGATACCGCCCAAGATTCTTATAAGTATCTTGGGCGGTATCATAACGTACAGGTTAAAACAAGACATATCTACAAAAGAATGTGTGTAAGTACTGTGTAGTACCAACAAAGAGAGTACAGCTTCACGCAAAGTTAAATTAAATTAAGCAGCCTGAAAAACAAAACTTTCAAGGCTTTCAATTCTAAAAAACTACTTTTTAAAACAGTTGACATCTGTCAAGGATTGATAGGGTTAAAATTAAAATGTCACTGTCATTTTGTTTAAAAAAAAACATAGGCTAAGAACTTTATAAAAAAATGTATGAAAGCATTGAAAGGGTTATTTTTAGTAATATTTATGTGCGATTCTTTAAATACTCGTAGTTACAGGTAGTTAACGTGTTGTGAATATTTATTTATTAGGTAAGTTAAAGCAGTATTGTCATTTTTAGGTTAGGCTCACTTTAAACGATCCTTTTTATTGCACTACCCTTTAAAGTTTTATGGACGCAATAACAATAAATCATAATATAATCATATAAGCTGAGTTTGTAAGAAAAACTTAAGTTCTCGTGATATAAACAGGATAATGAGTCAGCAGGGATTGACTTGAGACCGACGACGTCGTACAGCATTAATACTTGTTTAAGCTGATTAACTTGGAGCATTTACTTATAGTTTAACTTGCATAATTATTTAACATTAACACAATTTAAGTATATCATTTTACATGATGGCGTACACTAGTCAACCTGCTAAGCTGACCCCTAATTGTATTTCTGCCTTCTAAATTCGTATTAGCGTCGCTTAATCTTATGTCATTAACTTATAAATTATAATTACTAAAAAAAAATGCATGGTAAAGCCAGGTTAAGATCTCTTACGTTACGTAACGAAATGGCTCATTCGCAAAATGTCTACCGTTCGTAAACCTTTCTTATAATGTCTCTTTCGCAGAATGTCGCGGTAGTAACTTACGAAAAAAAAAAAACATTTATTAAATTAAAGTAAACAAATCATAGATGTCCTCATTTTGTTACTTTAGTGTTCCTAAATGTATTTTCAATAATATTTTTTTTTATTTTTTATTAAAGTTATAAAGTAAACAAATCATTTATAATTGAATTTAATCGTCTAAAATGATACACACCTAATGAAGATAATTTGACTACACACCTATCCAAGTATCCACAGTCGTCAAACGTCTAACCCAGTGGTTCCCAAACTATTGTTTATAATGGAATATTGAGTGGGCCTTGAAAAATTGATTTTCATATAGTTATGCCACTTTTTTCTCCATTACAGCCAAGTGAGTCCCGAATTTGGAAGCTTTTGTTAGGTGGGTTGCGGACTTGCGGTCAACTCAACTTTGGGAATCACTGGTCTAACCTATAAGCAGAACCTACCCTAATATTTAAGTGGTAAGACCAATATAGGCTTAATAATGCCTGTAACGACGGGCATAAATCCCCGGTTCGAAATGTCAATGACCAATGACACATAGTTTTGCAATAACTTTTTGACACTTCAGCAAAGTGACACAAAGAAGGTGTGCCTATCCAGACACTGCAACAAGCCTTGTGCCAGGCAATTAGAATCCAATTGCCAGACGTGACAACGACAACGTCGCCATTACTTCGTAGCTTCTTCTACGTATCAGACAATTATTATGCTCATGTCTATGACAACTAAATCTAATCTACCAACATCACCCGACAAACAAACCTAGAAACAATAAAATTAATCGCCTGACGTTTCGCACGTCCGGTCCGATATCGTCGGGCCTAACAACGGCCCATTGAGCCGAAACAATCGGCGCACACACTAAATGCGTTTACATTGTCCCATACAGCCGGGCTACGTGACCAAAGGCAGAACTACGCAGGAAGTGGACGGTGGCCGATAACGATATCACACTTAGTGGCCACTCTGTGTCGGTGTAAACAAGGCTTAGTACTGGCTGGTCGCGTTCGAGGGTTCTAAATTTAAAATTAGTTTGGCAGAGGAATGAGGTTTTAGTTCATAGAAATTATTGATGACGGAATATGTGATTTGTTGTTTCAAGTACTGGTTTGGAACACCTGGTCTAAAAAACCCCGCTGCAAAATCACTTAGCTGCTTACTTTAAGTCTAAATCTTCTGAAGAATTTTTAATAACGTTAGTCTATCATTGTCAGCATTTTGACTTAATAGATTTTGCATGATGGTTTTCACAGATACTCAGTTGTTTAGTGCATCATTCTGTTGCAAACAGAATGATGCACTAAACAACTGACTACAGTAAGCAACTGTGTAGGTACTGAAATACCATGATTTCTTACTTATTCTAAACTCAACGCCAGCACTAAAAACTAGCCATAAAACAAAATATATTTCACAGACGTTCACAGTAAATATTTATTGACCAATTACAAATCAGCGATTATCGCGCGCTGCGTCCTGATTGGTCGGTAGAACTTTCTAAAGTCGTGTTCAGTTGGCTGTAACTTTACATTGTATTCAAGAATGATGTCTTTGAATTATTTACGCCATGAAAATAACATAATGGACGATGGAAGGTCATGTTTATAACGAATAGATTAGATATTAATCGATAATGTTTAGACTTGAAGAGTGAGGAATTTTACAGATAATTTTTCGCAGGTGTGAAATATTTGGGGAAGTTGAAAATCAGTTTTTAATTTTTTCCGAGCAAGTAAAATCACGTCTAAACGAGTAGTGTTAATGATTTGGAAAACATATAATTATGTTAAATTAGAGCATTTTTTTAGGGTTCCGTAGTAAACAAGGAACCCTTATAGTTTCGCCATGTCCGTCTGTCTGTCTGTCTGTCTGTCCGTCTGTCCGTCTGTCTGTCCGCGGCTTAGCTCAGAGACGGTTAGTACTAGAAAGCTGTAATTTGGCATATGTATACATATTAATCATGCCGACAAAGTGGTAAAATACAATCATGAAAACAATTTTTTTTAGGGTAACTCCCCTACACGTAAAGGCTTGTGCAAACCAGCGCGACTTGTCGCGCGATGCGACACCGGTTATTGTTATACTGTGAAGTTTTCTTCGAAATTGTATTGTTCGTGTCGCGTCGCGCGACAAGTCTCGCTGGTCTGCACAAGCCTTAAAGTGGGGATGTTTTTTTGTTTCCTCATCTACCCCATGTTGTGGGGTATCGTTAGAAAGGTCTTTCAAAAATATTGTGAGTTTGTAACTACCATTTTTGGTTTCAGGGATTCGTTTGCGAAATATTAAGCTTTTAACTGAATTTTTTTGTTAGAGTCATGTGTCCCCCCCCCACTTCTAGCTAAATGGTTGTACTTGGACTTGTGAAAAAATTCACAGCAGTAGTATGTATAACGAAATTAAAAGGAAAACTATGAGAGCTAAGTAGGCTGTACAGGCTAACGAGAAATAATCAACCAACTTAAATTTGCGGTTTGAAAAACATGATCTCCCATACATTCCGTATGGGAGAACACATTTTTCAACTCCAATGTTAAGTTTGTCCTTGGGATAAATTCATCCTAACTACGGAACCCTTCATTGTGCGTGGTCCGACACGCACTTGGCCGGTTTTAATAACTTAATAAAGGAACATTTTAGATTATATTTATATTACATAGTGAAATTAATTTGTAAATTCATGTCTAACACGGATAAAAACTGAGAATCACGCAAAATCTATCAAACGTATTTTACTGAAACCTAGACCATTTTAAAGATAATTTAATTATTGATCTTTTAGTATACGTGTCTTATTAAAATACTTTTTGTTTTATTTATAATAAATTTATAATGCGTCTATCTTTGAACAGCGCTCCTTGATGGGCGAGTTCTATTACTGGATTGTCGTATACGACGCGTTACAGAACACGCAAGCTAACCAACGACGCGTTACAGAACACGCAAGCTAACCAACGACGCGTTACAGAACACGCAAGCTAACCACTCAATGTCACTAGCATATATCTGCTTCTCCACAAGGAAGATTTTTTTTTTCAAAATCAAGTTGTTGTTGCGGACCCACCTTAATTTTTTAACTTTATTTAATTCTTATTATTTGTTGTTACAGCGGCAATAGAAGTACACAATCTGTGAATTAAAATTAACTTTGAGCCTTTGGCGGATCCATTAGTATCCGCCACTGCGTTGCAGGTTGATTATTGAAACTATGATTCGCCACCATAACAAATATGGCTTTATAGAAGTATGATCATTAGAACAAGCAATACAACTCCATAACACAGTGTTTCTTATTCTCGACTAGTATTCTAGGAAGGTGCTATATATCAATGTGGAATCGATATTCAAGCTTTTACCTAAGCTATCGATTGCGGGTCTGCTGGGGTTGCGGGTTTGTCCGAAAAGGATATCGCAGCCCCGGCACACAGGCAACGGAAGGAACACGGGTGGGTTTTAGTCAGTAAAAGTCTGCCACACCCTCTCGCTCTGCCCAGAGCGGGAGAAGTCATTTGATGATTTCCCATCCTGAAAAAAAAAAAAGCTATCGATATCGAAGCTATAGAATATCGATTATCGATCGTTAAACATCTTAACCAGAGATGTAACGGAGCTTCGATTCCGGTTCCGTTAAGTCGGAACTTCCGATTATTATTACACTTTCGGTTCCGACTTCGGTTCCGATACTTTTGTATCGGATGTTAATCGGAGGTCGAACGAAACCAAGCGGGCGGCGCGCGACGGCCTGTGCCGAACAGGTTCATACATGTCGCGCGGGGAATCCCCCGACCCCCACTACGTGCACTCTAGGCTAGGTCCCTTTGTTAAGTAGTGATGAAGACGATGATGATACAACATCTGGAAGATATGCAGTTTTTGACAAATTTGTTGTAATGAAAAGTATGCTAAATGAGTACAATAAAGAAAAACGTATAAGTATTAGTGATGATCCGTTATTGTGGTGGAAAGTAAATGGAAATACAAAATTCCAGCCCCTACAATCAATTGCCCGGCAATATTTGTCATGTCCACCGGGCTCGGTAGCTAGCGAACAACTTTTTAGTGGTGCTGGCCTAATTTACGACTCTTTAAGAAATAGATTGGATGGGGACAAAGCATCAAAGCTTTTGTTCATAAAGTACAATACATTACTTTTGGAGTCCATTTTGATTTAATTTGTTTTAGCTTTTGTTCATTTATTGTAATGTAACCAAATGTAACACGCTACTTTGGGTTTTAAGTTTTAATTTTAATTAAACTTTAAATTCATTAATTTTATCTTTTGTTTATTTGGAATTATGCCAATTTTTTTTCAGTTGTTTTTTATTTTATAATAAAAAATAAAAATGAAAAGAATTGACTATAAATCATGTTTTATTTGTCCTTAAACAAACTGACCCTGCCTCCGATTTCGATTCCGATTCCGATAAATCAAATTTGAAAACTCCGATTCCGATTTCGGTTCCGATAAAACTACCTCCGTTACATCCCTAATCTTAACATCCAATAATGACTCTCGCTACACACTTGTAAGTATGTAACTAGAAGATTTTACCTAGAATTTCATCCGGCGTCAATATTGTGTTTACAGTTTACTTTGATAAAATACAATAGACGACGTATATTTAGTAACCTAAACAGCTTAACTGTTTTTAAGGAGTCATAATGAACTCTGTAAGATATCGACACGTCTTTCACCTCTCAACGAGGCATCCTCAGGAAGGTTCGCAACAAGTCAATAGCATTCCAAAAGATGCCTCATTGAGAGGTGAAACACGTGTCGATTTCTTACAGGGTTCTTTATGACTCCTTATGAATAATTACGCGGATTGGCGTACTAAATATACGTCGTGTATTGTATTTTATAATGGATTTCCGCAAAGTCACGCCTGAATCAATTAACTAGTTTACTTTGATCTTAAAGGCTCGTGCAGACTAGCGTGGCTTGTCGCGTGACGACACATCGGTAATTGTTATACCGTGAAATTTTCTTAGAAATTGTTTCGTTTGAGTCTTGTCGCGTCGCACCAGTCTCCACGAGGGTTAATCCTTTGGTTTCCTAAGAAAGCTTCCTGGATGTTTCCTGAGCGGTCACACAGTAACGGAACCTGTCCAAATACAGAACGTCTTTTTTGACATCTCAATGTCAAACTATAATATTCAATCTGCCCAGCCTTTTCCCAACTATAATGGGGTCGGCTTCGAGTCTAACCGGATGCAGCTAATAATTTTACATGAAGCGACTGCCTATCTGACCTCCACAACCCAGTTAGGTACCTACTGGGTAGTACGATACCCCTTGGTAAGACTGGTTGTCAGACTTTCGGGCTTCTGACGACCCGTAACGACTGGCAAAGATCCTCGAATGACAGCTGGACCAACGGCTTAACGTACTTTCTCGGAGGAATCTCGGTATGTTAAGATTGTCACCCATCCACAGACCAACCCCGGCAAGCGTAGCTTAACCTGATGGATCGAACCGTGCGGCTGTTATTACTTAGCCACGAGCTCCTCCAAACTATAGTACTATAAATGCTTTCATGCTAAAACGGCTGAACGGATTTCGATGAAATTTGACACATGAGTAAACTATGACCTGGGTTAGGATATAGGAATTTTTATCCCGGTAAGAAATTTCACACAGACGAAATGGCGGGCAGAAGCTAGTGTCAAATACTAGTGAAAATAACACATTTCCTACTTAATTCATGACGGAACCGCTTTCATAGGAAATTGTAGAATATCGCGGATAAAGGTGCAAGGTGCGCTGGGTTATTGGTAAAACACCAACAACCTTTTAAGGGGTCATTGTATTCCTCATTATGAACCAGTTTTACTATGGGACCAAACCTGAAATCATGAAAAAAAGATCAGCTGTTCCCTACATTTTGACGAGTTATGCGAACATGTATAGGGAACAGCAGATTTTTCATTCGTGATTTCAGGTTTGGTCCCATAGTAAAAGTGGTTCATAATGAATAAAACTTTACGTCTGTCGGGGCCGTTGGAGGTGTTGAGTACTCCGGTGGTGCTTATCGCATTGGCAATCTTAACCAAGACTACAAATTATCTATAAATGTAATGTTATATTGAAATATCTTCCTTTACTGGAGGAGTGAAGTAAGTGATCATTATTTTTGAATTTATTGTCATTTTTGTGTTTATGAAACGTTTAGTGGTACCTAGTTTTTCTGCTTTGATGGAGTATAGGAATTATTAGTATCTATTTTTAAAAAGCTTGTAAAAAGCTTACTTTGTTGCTTAGAAAATTGCATTTTTTTTTGTTTTTCAATTGTATCAGAGGACACTGGGCGAAGTTACCTACGTATTTGAGAAGTGTTCTATGAACCAATAGGGCTTTTATATTTTTTTGAATATTTTTTTTTATAAAATACGACACCACGTTCCTAACTTTCGCAAGATACTCAAGTGGCTTCCTATTCGACTTCGCAGGAACTCTCGGATATTGTGTCTTCTATTTAGCATCCTTCTCAATTCTAAAGCGCCATCCTATCTGCGGGAACGCTTATCCTACGCCCGTCCTTCTGATGCACCTTGCAGCTCGCATCTTAGAAATCTCCTTAAATCCCCTCCCCACTCAACCGACTTCTACTCCTACTCCTTCAGCGTGCACGCGGTACGGTTGTGGAATTCACTTCCGCCTGACATTAGGGACTGCCAAACTGTTGTAGTTTTTAAAAGAAGAGTTTTAGTACACTATCTTTCCACTTCGTCATAGTTGTATATTTTGTATTTATTATTTTATACTACATTATAATTAAGTATATACACGATTAATTTTAAATCGTTCTGGAGCCGAAACACAGTGACTCCAGACGATTAATAGGTACTATCAGCATTGTTATTGTTTTTTTAAGACATCTAATATAGAAGTTAGAAATTTATCACTTTTATTCTGTCATTCGAGTTAAATCTTAGTAGCGCTTCCACTATTTCATTCATAAACGCAAGATCGTACGCGATCCGCTCGGTGATGGATGACGTAGCGCGGCACAGCTGTGCGTGTGCGAATCAGTTGACAGCGAGCTCGCGGTGGGTCAACGGACGTTGGACGAATAACCGGCTGCAAGTAAGTACTTACCTGCAAGTAGGTATTTCATTTCTGGTACGATAGGTTGGTGTAAGTTCATTCACCTCCGTTATCTCTCGTTTGTATCGAAAGCACGGCACGGTGTTTACAACTATCACATCTCCTCGTAAACGAGAGAAACTAATTGAAATTTCATTCGCCACTCTCGCATCACGAAATCACTAGTACTCGTACCTTTTCAACTAGACACGACGAGTACGCTTGGGAGTTGTATTTAAGGCCTTGAATCGAGTGTCGACCAATCGAGCTAATAGGTACTTAATAAGCATACCTGCCTACCATATTTATGATAAATAAAAAGAATACTGCCTAAACCAATTTTTATGCGACAATGCTTGCTTGCGGCCGCGGCGCGGCGGCTTCTACAAAGGCAGGCAATGTAAACAGAAAAATGAATCGTTTTACCTGTCGAATAGAGTTCATTATAAGATGGTGGTGCCCTTTTCTATGAAAATATTGGACTGAATTAAGACCTTATTTTTATACATTTAACCGCGGAATTCGGTTGTGCATTCTTTTGAAGTCCGGTCGGACACTTCTCAGAATAATTTTAGTAAACTGCGTACCTACTTACCTTGTACCTAGTTTGGTGAAATTTCTATTTGTTACCGTTTACGGTTTAGAAATAAAGTCTGAATTCGCTTTTCGTATTTTTATTTGTGTACCTATTTATCTATTGCGTATGTGTTTTTATGCTGTCTGATCGATGAATGGATTTTTCAATGGGCACCGTTCGCAAGTGTTGCCGTTCGTCGATACGTTTTACACACATATGCATTGATTGCAGTTACTTCGAGTTCTCATTATTTCACAAAAAAACAATAAATTAGATTTTTCGTGTTTTTTTTTAAATTGTAATTTATTGAAAATAATAGTCCCAATCGTTTCGAGTTCGATGATCGAGTTTATGGCTTTTCGTTCCAGAACGAGCTAAAATTAACCGTGTATATTTTAGTGATATTTATTTTAGAAGTATTTAAGTACGTAAGTTTATTCTCATATTGTATGATTATAGTTAAATTAGTGAATAATTAAGTGTATTTATTTTATGTATTTTATTTTCTCTTCACACACGTTGTCTACATCTCTTTATCTACGGTCCTATCGCAGGTATGTTGGAAGAGCTGGGGTTGCGGGTTTGTCCGAAAGGGATATCGCGGCCCCGGCAGACGGGTAACGGAAGGAACACGGGTGGGTTTTAGTCAGTAAAAGTCTAACACACCCTCCCGCTCCGCCCAGAGCGGGAGAAGTCATTTGATGACTACCCAATCTCAAAAAAAAAAAAAAAAAAAGGTTTGTTGGAAGAGATTTCTTTAGAAATAAGCATCACCTTTGCACGTTTTTTCCTGTCCCTTCTTGTCTGTATATATTTGTGAAACAAATAAATGAAATCCGATCTGACAGTTACGAGTTTTTACAAGAAAATTGTGTAAGATAGCTGTTTCCTCATAACATTTTTCTCTTTTAACTAGCAAAATAAATGAATTTAAACTAGAATCTCGGTACAATTACTTACGTTGTGAAACTGTTGATAGGATGGGAATGGAGATCTTGTTCAATGTGGATTGTGGATACAAAACAAGGGTGCTATAAAGTAATTTAATTGAGGCAGTATGGGAATTACTTTATAATCAACATCCGCTGTTTCAGTTAAATTGTGATGAATTATCTGCCAGTCGAGACATTCTTGTTTGTAATTTTCTTCGTAGAAAACATAAGCATAAGAGACTTTTTGACAATACATTAAAAAAACACTATTAAAGTAGGTAGGTATAATTCCTGAAAAGTTAGGTGCTATCTTAAATATTATAAATTAAAAGATGTGTTATTATTTAAAGATAATCTTTTTTACTCTTATTAACCGAACGTGTTTTTAAGATAAATGTTTTAATGGTTAACCCTCCATATTGATGCCCAAGAGGCTAGGCTTGCCTAGTGTGGGGCCAGTGTAAACCCTCTGTAATAATTTTTGTGCAATAAAGATTTTTATATTTTTTATAAAGTTTCATGTGCATGATATTTACCCCTCATCATGATTTGTTACTTCTAGTTCTGCGTGTCTAATTTTAAATATAAAAAAACCTACGCATATAAAATTGACTTTTTGACACTATGTGAAAAAATATATATATCATATTATAATTCCTGAAAAGCTACATGCTATCTAAAATATTATAAAGTTTCATGCAGTTTGTGCACGATATTTTCTCTCACCACTATTTGTTATTTCTAGTCCTGCGTGTCATAAGCATAAAAAAATTGGCTTTTTGGCACTACTAGTCTGAAAAAAAAAAAACCTAAGTATTATAATTCCTGAAAAGCTTGATGCTATCTAAAATACTCTAAAGTTTTATGCAGTTTGTGCACGATATTTTCTCTCATCACTATTTGTTGTTTCTAGTCCTGCGTGTCTAATTTTAAATAAGGCGTGACTAGGAATAGTAGAAACACAGCTTATCCTATAAACGAGGCAATTGAATCAAATAAAGTGCCATCACTATACTTAACCTGATAATTCAAATAAATGCAATGCAATCGACTATTGTGTTTGATGCAACGTGAACGAAATCTTCAAGTTGTCCGAGCTTGCGTAGGCGTTAGAGAAAAAAAAGCGGTTCTATATTCAAAGTTAGTGGTTCGGCCAATCGCATGGCCGGTAGGCGTGGCGGCGGCTTACGATTGGCCGTTGGCGAGGCGGGCGCAGCTAGTACTGATGGATCGCGCGATTATAACGTTAGTGACGTTAGTCGATGGTCTTCTAGCGTTGCGGACGCATGGCCGGTGAAGGGGCGCATCATGTCCACATTTTTTATTTGACCTGAATATGGGATATTGAATAATCAAAATTGGGAGCCGTAATAATGGTCATATTTTTTTATAACGATCTTACTTGATAATTACAGCTTTTGCCTTGATTTGAATAAATCAAAAAGATTGAGGCTCTTTAAAAAAAAAAGATAAAATATTTTAATCAAACAAATTGATATTTTAACCCCTCGAAATAAATTAAATTAAAATCGTTAAAAATAATAATTAATAGTGACATTCAAACTTTTTGTTTCAGCTGTAAATAATTTTAATTTAATTAAAGTACCTAAGTAAAATTACCTAAAGCTGAAACATTATCGTATTTTATTAATGAAGCTAGTAAATTATATGTATTAAATACTTACCTTCCTTGCACCAGCATTGTTGCTAGGTATAAAAAAATAATACTGGCTTAGCAATTGCAAATATAACATAAAATCAATTTGGTAAACCTGTATTGTTCTATTGTCAAATATAATTTAACAATATTTATTTTATGTTTAGGGTTTATTTTTAATAAGAAAACATTATTATAATTGATTAGCACTTCCCCCGCGACTCCATTGGCGCGAATTTCGTACTTTTTTCCAACAAATTCCAACACCCATTTTATTTAGCGTTAGGTTAGCGTTCTCCCGACATTAATTTTTATCTTTTTGTTATGCTCCAAGTGTCGTAGCGAGATGTTAAGTAGCCAGTATAACCTTCCTCAACAAATTGGCTATCAAATGCAAAAAGATTTTTTCTAAGTAATCCGGCTGGTAGTTCCAGAGCGTTATTCATAAAAAAAATCTTTCAACTTCGTTGTACTTACCTATTAGTATAGTTTTTAATCTTATGTCTTTTGCACAAATAACATGTAATTTGTGACTTTTTCATTATATTCTATCCAATATTGAGAATTTATTACTGTATTTCGTTGTAAAACGGTCTTGTACTTATTCTCTGTTAGCATAAGCATAAAATTAGCCTATAATATTCCCACTGTTGGGACACAGGCCTCCTCTCTGTGAGAGGGAGTGGGCCGTATTAATGCACCACGCGGGTCCACAGCGCGGGTTGGTATATGTCACATGTCTTCGAATTTTTGGTTCTAGAACATGCCGGTTACCTCACTATGTTTTCTTTCACTCTTTCTATTATTTTTCGTTATTCGCCCTAGTTACCTCTCGATTTCGCTAGACAAGAATACTTATCATAAATTACTTAACAAGGTGCTTAAAAATCGTCCCGTAAAATGCGGAATATAAAGTTATGATAGTGCTGTACCTTTGACATCGGCTATAAAGATGTCATAGCCGACCCCGGTTAGCCTCCGCTTTTATTTGACAGGCTATTGATGTTTATAAAAGGCTGTAACTTAGCCAAGTTATTGCATCGCTTTAACCTGGCTAACATTTTGATTTTTATGCGTAAGTAGTTAAGTACAACTTTATTTCAGACTTGCCCGCGGCTTGCAGAAAAATATCCCATGGGACGTTCCCGTGGGATATTTGGACTAGGACTGAAATTAGAAGTACTCCATAACTTCATCCAAATCTGTTCAGCCGTTTTTGCGCAAATCCGGAACATACATCCAGACAAACAGACAGACGGACAAACATTCTTCGTTACTATTTTATTTTAAGTAACCTACAGACAAGTAGCTGAAAACAGTTGTGATATCATTTTTGAATATATTGAATATTGATCTATTTCCATGATTCAACCATTGAACTTCATCAAAGACAAAGGCTTTTGTGTCATTCATGTCATAGATTGGAAAACGGTAAATAAGGCTGAAACAAACAGAAACCCTGACCTATATGACTCGGAGTAACTAAAACACTATTATCTCATATGCAGAACTCAAAAACATAAATTAAGAAGGAATCGTTCACAAATTGGCAACGTTTTAAGACGAATGTGATCAGTTTAACTTAACTATGAAGCTGGTTGTTTACTCAGCTAGATTCGAAATTCGAATACAGTTACTTATCAGCTCTTGGCGGCAAACGGCATTGGGTCCGTAATGGCGGATCGTAAAGTTGACATAAACGTCCGGGCCCGCACTGCGGCGCTGCTGTATCTTGAACTTACGTCAATTGTATCTATCCCAAGTTTAGTGCATAGGTTTTATTGTGATGTATAAACCATGGTCAGAACGCTGAGAACCGTGTGTTGTGACTTGGTAGAAACTTTCAGAAGAAGCTGTCATTAGGTACGTAAGTCCATCTGTCAATTGAAATTTCAATACTTATAAGATTATTGACGATGATGATTTTATTGAAACATCTTAGAACTTCTTTATTTTTCGTGTGTACATAGAGTGTATCTATAGATTAGTTAAATATACACTGTCTCATGCATACAAGTTGTCAGGTAGCTGTCACTAATGTCAACTGTCAGTCACCGCAAATGGCGGGAAGTGGAAGTTGATGAGAGGCAGAGACAAGAAGGCCAAATGTGTGTGATTAGGATTTACTCACGGGCTCATTACCACAACCAAATCCTTAGTGGCAATTCCCATAATATGTACGAGACATCATCGATTTGATTTACATCAATGGAGACATACAAAACGTTCACATTCTAGTCGCAATCTGTCAAACGTGTCAAAAAATTTGGTAAATTGATTCTATTTTTGACAGATTGCGAATGAGCTGCGAATGCGAACGTTCTTAAATATTACGGGAATTGCCACTAAGGATTTGATTGTGGTAATGAGCCTGTGAGTAAATCCTAATAACACATAATAATCAGCCCTACTACGGAATGGACCGGATTCTACAGTGTGGTTAGCTTGTAACCTTGTGTCAGACATTTTATGCCGCCCGGAAACCGGCTGTGCAGCTAATTCGAAGGCCCATCCTTTGAATTAGCTGCACAGCCGGTTTCCTCACGAAACGGTGAACATCTTAGATTTAAATCTAAGATTGTTTCCTTATGTAGAGGTGGAAAATATATTTCTAATAGTACCAAGAACAGCACTTAGCAGTCATCTAAGTTATGATAGTTGTAGCAGCCCATAAAGGAAGTTTAGGTCCTTACCTCCGACAGTGACGACGACGTTTTATGTACTGATCATACATAAATATTCTGATACTTATGCATATTGTACAGGTTCCTTGTTCTGATCATAAAGTGGTAGATAGGTACTATTATTCACCACAGGGGGGTGCATGACCAAAACGGCGCTTAATAACTCACAGGAGTTAAGCGCGGTTTTGGTTATAAACTCGTGAGTGTATAACTATAACCGCGCTTAACTTCTTATGGGAGTTCACCATTTTGATTACGCGTCATTATTACAAATATTTTAGAAAGCTTAAAAAAAAAAAAAAAACATAAGTCATTTATTCAAAATAGGCTGAGAATCAGTACTTTTCGAACGTCAAAATTACATAAGACAGTCCCCCAAAAACGCCCACCCTTCACCACTTCATAGTGGTTAGCTGGGAAGAAGAAGTGGCGCAACAAACTCCCCAGCAGCACAGCTGTCTGTTCAGTTAGAAAAACTTGATTCTGATCTATTTGCGAGAAAACAATCGAATACTATGTTTATCACGAAGGAACAACTCCCGAGAGCTCCCGAGATATTCTCTAAACTAATATTATAAATGAAGAAAACAAAATAGATTTTTTGTATGTTTGTTTGTTACGCTATCACGCTAAAACGAGTAAACGGATTTGGATGAAATGTGGCACATGAGTAGACCCATGACCAGGACAAGGACATACGGTTTCTACTTTTTATCCTAAAATTCAAACAGGAACGAGACTAGTGTTTTATTAAAGTGTTAAAAGCTACCACAATTAGCCATTTCACAGCACTCATTCAATGCAAAAAAGCAAACGAAACTGCAACACTCAATGTCAAATGAATCACCACAGCCTTAAAATCGATTTAAAACCCATAGCGAAACGTAGTAGCAACCGGCACAAAGCAGCAAATAACGTCATAAGTAGCAATACGACTATTTTACACGTCGCCGAACATTACAGCACTATTCCCTCACGAGGTTAAAACCATGACGATGTGTGTCCAAGTGTCTCTACCACCTTTGAATAGGTTTTTTATAGTCGACGGAGCTGTCGGCACAAAGGGAAGTCGTAAAGTCGAAGTGTCTGCATGATGCACGACCTTCTGACATATAGTTTATGGTTGCTAGTGACGTGCCGCTGCGATTATTATTAATCCTTAGTTTATGGTTAGTCGATTGTCTCATTCATCTCGATTGGCGATTTTGTTAGGTTTGTTTCGGTGATAAAGATTTTAAATACGTTGTTGTATTTTTCATATGGTAACTATTTAGTTCCGGGGAGTAACTGGACTGTGTTTTGTTAGTTGTTGTGTCTTCTTGAATATTTTTAATGTCTTCCCAGACTGGTTTTTGAGTTTGTATGACTTTTATGGAGAGACTAGCTTCTGCCCGCGAAAATATGTCCCCGGAGTTACCGCGTCGCCTCGCATCGTCCGCCGGCGCTATTACTTCGTTTTGGCTTAGTGTTTTTTTTTCTCGGCTCCTAAGGATCGTACCGTGATGTTAAATTGCTTATAACCTTCCTCAATAATTGGGATACTAAATAAAAATAAACAAATTCAACTGGTAGTTCTAGAGATAAGCGCGTGCAAACAAACAAATTCTCTAGCTTTATTATTAGTACAAGAGGTAAAGGATAGGAGAAAGAGAATTACTTATTGGAAGGAGACACACAGCATGCTTAGCATGACCACGGTAGAAACGGATTTTGTCGACGGAAGAATAGACAAAATGACAGATAAACAATCACAATCTGTAATTTTGTCTACTCTTCCGTCGACACAACCCGTAGAAAACTCGTTTCTATGGTTGTCACTGTATTACGCGTGCTGGTGTTTTTATCTAGCGCAGGAGTCAGGGCTTCACGATGTTCGTACTCATTTTTACTGCAAAAAAAAAAAAACATTAATTATTACTCATGTGAAGTACGACGACGCGACTCTTGTACTAGAACAATTTTTATAAGAACTTCATGGAAATTGTTCTATCAGAAGCGCGTTACACAGTCGCGTCGCGCCTGTCTGCGGGATTATTTAATTGAACAAACCTTCATGACGTTAACTATCCATGTCTGATTTGCCAACTGGCTCTCAAGCTCAACCCTGGGCAGCAAGAAGTCTTTCATAGAGCCAAAAATCCAATTTAATCAACTTTTCAAACAAAGTTTAAGTACCTAATCTACTTTAGTAACGACCCCAAATAAAATGCCAAATGAATGTTATTGCCCATCAGTTGGCAACTTGGCACATAAACTATGCGAATAGTTTGGCAGTACAGTACAACTATTTTCTTAATGTCCCTCGGCAACCTTCGTGTTTCGTCAGTCGTCGGATTTCTATCAGTTGCCCTTTGCACTTGGTAATTATGGTTGACGGCAACGCGGGTGCAGCGGTAGGAGTCAATACGTACAAGCACCAAGTTCAAAGGACATTAAGAATATAGTTGTACTGTACTTATCTACATTTTATAGTAGAAAAGTTTAATGTTTTACATTGACCTAATTCTCAAATATGACCTTCTGATTTAAACGTGATTTACATGAAAAAAATATAGTTTTTTGGGTTCCGTACCCAAAACCCAACGGGAAATCTAATAAATATATAACTCAACGGCTTTTACAATGTAGTAAAAAATAATTAACAGTCATAAATCTAATAACTTTTCCTTAAATAAAAAGCGACACGAAGCGTTCCGTACCATCCGAATACAATATTTAAGTACATTTTTTATTTTAAATAGAATGTTGTAGGAGGTATCATCGAAAAAGTTCATATCTAACCACCGTAAGGACTATTCTTGCTTGCAGCGCTCGGCGGCTATAGCACCGGGCTGGTAACAGATGTTGTCATCGTGTTCACGGGATTTTGTTTTGAAACTGGTTAGATATGAACTTCTTTGATGGTACACACTATGTGAAAAATGTCTACCGTCTAATTATTACGGTTCGTGATATGCCCGCTGACAGACAGATGGATGGACAGCGGAAGCTTAGTAATAGGGTTCCGTTTGGCAACTCTCGGGTACCGAACCCTAAAAAGAATAATGAATATGTAGGTCTTCGATTTTTACAATTTCCATGGTCCCCGATCTGAGATTCCAACGGCTCTATCAATTGATTGGACGACAAGACACTTAAATCCATACCTACATTTTAATTATCTAGTAATGGTCTGGACATCTGAGAGAGATCTAATCTTGTTTGCGGGGCTAACGTGGCCCGAGATCGCACAAAATAGAGAGGGTTGGAAGGAAAAAGGGGAGGTCTTTGCCCTGCAGTAGCACACAATGTAAAGACTACCAAAAAAAAAGTTATCGTAGAAGAAACCTTAGTATCTACATTATGGAGTCTCTGAACAAAATAATGAAATTGTGAGGCCTAATCTTAACTAGCGAGTAGCGACCCGCTCCTGCTTCGCACGGTTTTTACGACTTGACAAAACATCGATTTAGGTAAACGTTACTTTAATAAAACACATAAGCCTTCCGGAATAAATTCTCTAAACGATGGTGAAAATCTTATCAAAATCTGTTGCGTGGTTTAGAAGAACAACGCGGACATACAGACAAACGCGAAAAGCGACTTTGTTTTATAATATGTAATATGTATGTCATTCATTCTCTGAATTCGGCACTTCAATTCTCTTTCATGTACACTGTTTATTTATATAATGTGTCAAATTAACACTTGTCACTATCACTATAAACAAAGTGTCACTTGTCACTAGAGTGCCGCCATTGTTTACTTTGTCAGTACTTAGAAATCAGTAGCTAGGTCTCACGGTACTTCGGTACTACTAAATTCTTGCGCGATGAAAGCATCTTTAAACAAATTTGTCCTCTGTACATGAATTAATCCTTTTGACAAAATAATATAACCCCAAAGAACATAGAGTACCTTCAAATAACACGTTGTGGATCAACTGGTGAACGAGAACTGGTAAAAGGTGCTCTAAATCAGTTCTGTTGTCGTTTGTGTGACATAAAGATATACATAACAACATAAAATGGGCCTTGGTTGTCTGAAAATTAAATGTTTTTTTTTTTATTTATACCATAAATGTGTACCTATCAAGTCACAGTCTCAAGTTTTCAAATAGAAGCGTCTATTTGAAAACTTGAGACTGATAAGTACACAAAGATTTAATATAAAATATATATATGTATTATATATTAATTATCGTTTAAAAAAACGGCTTATTTCCATTCGGAATAAAATTATTTTAAACTTTTTAGTTCTTTCTCATTAACAGTTTTTAAAGCTTGTTTTAAAACATATATATTTTCGTTAGTTTTGAGTCTTTTCTATTTCATAGACTTAATGTGAAAACCTTTGTAAACATATAGGAACTCAATGTGCCAATTTGCCATGTCAATAAAACAGTCGGTGCAGAGTTAACAAATCATGTTTTAATTAGCAGCTAGATTCTTTGTAATAATTAGTTAGCGTATGTAACGCAAACATGAGATACGGTCATTGAGGAGCTGTTATTACGACTTATGAGGTAGTTTGTCATGTAAAAACATTTACACTGCACTGTGTGGTTATTGTGCCAAGTTATCTGTGACTTGTGTGTTTCATAATATGTCTATTTACCTATACGCGTAGAAAACTAGATACTCATAGTGATAAACCGGTAAGAGCGCTTATCCTAAAAGTCGGCAACGTCGCAAACAGCTGTCAAATATAATTGTTTTGATTAATTTGGCATTATTACTGTATGGAATTAAGAAATGGGGCAAACTAGTGAACTAAATATTGATTACGAAATGTAATAATTAATATCGTAACACAAAATGTTTAGTTTTTGATGTGAAAAAAGTTTTTGTAAACTTTTCAAATGCCCTTTTTAATCTTACTACACTACAACATAATCAGTTTCATTTTGACAGGTCAACAACATTCATTGCGTTATTGACATTGTTGAACAGATTTTTTTCGAACTTATTAAGCAATGCATTAGCAATACGTTTCAAAGTGATTCTGATTGTTATTGACCGTGTATTACGCAATTAGGATGCGGAGTTTAGCAATAATTTACTAACGGTACTCTTTCGTAACACTTGTAACAACACAAATCTTGATGATAATGAAGGCTGTTTCTAGTGCCTATACTCTAAATGGTCAATCATTCAAATCAAAGTCATTTAGTCAAACTAGACTGAGAATCAGCACTTTTGAAACGTCAAAATTACATAGGGCAGTCCCCCAAAACAACCGCACTTCGCCACTAAACGCAGATTTTTATAAATTTAATATTTTTCGCCATTATTTCGGTTCTTCACCAGCGAATAAAAGGTGTTATAAACGTTCTCTTTCTCTTCTTCCCCAGCGGTTTCCTTAGAAACCTTAGTGGAGAACTGTCACAAGCTGTTGGAGAAGTTCCACTACTCGTGGGAGATGATGCCCCTCGTCCTGGTGATCCTCAATTACGCGGGTAGCGACCTGGACGAGGCGTCGCGGAAAATTGACGAAGGTAAGTCCTAGAGATTGTAGTTGCTATTGCAATTGTTTGATTTATAATTATTGTGTTGCGAAGCGATTGTTTTGAGAAAAAGGTCTGAGTTGCAGGAGTGTTGAAAAGTTATTAAAGTACGTGAAAACGTTTTTTCAGCATAATAGTTTGCAGGACAGAGACAATTTTTATTTTTTTTTGTATTTTTATCCTAAGCACGCCTTTGTACATATGAAATGAAATGAAATTGTTTATTCTGTAAATAGGATATCGGAATCACTTTTACACGTCATATTAAAAATATATTAAATTTTGCTAGATGAGTTCGGCGTTTCCTATCCGACTACTCTGAGAAGAAAGGCCGAAACAAACTCAGAGGTCACAGTCTCTTTTAAAGTCCAGACATAATCTTGGTCAAGCCATATGAGGACCATGTAGATTAATGTCTGAAATGGTCTTTCGAGAAAAGAACCACACAGATTTGAGTGGACCTTTCCAGTCAGTGCAAGCATTTGTCAGTAATCGTGGTGCTCAACTCAGAACATAAGGAGCTCAACTCATATCTCATATCATATCTATGTTGTCCGTATAGTATTATAACATTGTTTTTGTAATTCATGTGTACTAAGACAGATAATAATAAGACAGATTTGTTAAAAATACTTGAAAAGCGTGAAAGAACTATAAGAAGAACACACATTGCTCTATTAGAAAGCTTTTCTCACATTGCGAGTCAGACCTATTTCGTGCTACAAATGTAGGGAGCCGGAGACGCCCGAATGTAGCCGGAGACGCCCGAATGTCTTCCGTAGCACACGAGTACGGACGCAAGTGGCATTACGTGAATGCTCGGGGTTACTTGCCATACGTGCTTTGTACTCGTGTTAACTCGGGCCGACGCGGGCTCCCTACAGTCTGGCGTGAATCAGCAAAGATACAGCCGAAAACGCACTGGAAACTTTGTTGGAAACTGTCCGATTTATATTTTTTGCCGACTTAAAAACAAGAAGGAGGTGTATTATAGGAGTTCTTCTTTTCATGTTTTCTAGTAGAGGTACTTTGCGGCATGCATTAGTATTCCTAACTCAACACAGTCATCACCTTCCTCAATAATTTATTTCGGAAAGTTTCTGAAAACTAAAGCTTTCAGTGTGCCTTGCTTGTTCTTCTTTTTTGCTCCGTCTTTATTTTGCGCCAGTTATAAAATTATTTACCAGACCAGCGGGTTAATTGCGTAACACACATAAAATGGCAATCCATTTTGACAGTTCACCCACGTTTATTACGTTATTTACGTTGCAGACGATTTTTTCTGAATTTGGAATTTTCTTAAAAGCCATCGGATTATGTTTGAAAGTGTGTTACACAATTACTGTGCAGATTATTTGTTTATAATTCGCAATAAAATTACCATGTGTAAAACATGACAGAGTACTCAATACCTACAAATGTTATTTGCTTTTCTTAATGGGGTGTCATTTACATTAACCTACGATATTTTTTAAATTTAAAATTATGTAGAAGAAACTGTTATAATATAATTATTAATTGCAAAATAATATAACTACAGCCTCAAAATATGAATCACAAAAATAGATCTTTTTTAAAGAGACATGAACAATCTGAAATAAATTCAATGGTTACTTACGTTTAGTTTCAGACATTGGTTTATGTAAAGAAACACCCCTTCCATAGAGCACATATATTATAGGTACTTAGCATAGATAGAGGAAGGGTTAATTTTACTAAAAAGTTTTTCTTTGAATTTTTTATTCTATTGTAATGGTAACTGTTGTATTTTATTGAAATAATTTGGTTAATTGACCCTCACTGAAAAATTGTATAAGTTACACGTTTTTTACTATTAGTATTTTATTTTCTTAAAATATTATTATAATTAAGCAGAAATAAATATATCTAAGCAGGAGATTATATTTACCTACTAAAGTAGGAAAGTGAAATTTTAAAATTTTACCAAAAAAAATCTACACAGATGAAAATCGAAATATAATTCCTTGTTTGTACACTCCGTAATGGATAAAATATTTCCTACTTTTGTTTATACTTTTCTTAATTTCAATAAAGTATTAAAACGAATGTAATGTCTAGTTGTAGACTTATAGTCTATGGTTATAGATAAATCATTATTTACTTCACTTTCTCTGGATAATCTCAAAGCCGCAGGTGTTTTAATTAAAAAAACAAAAACAAAAAAAAACTAAATAAAAAATGTTTATAATGAAACAAAAAATATTAATTAGAAACACATCTTCATGAGAAAGCAAAATTTTTAGAAGTATAAGAATAAAAAGTATGTTTTGTAAATAAAACTAAAATAGTTTTCTTTTTTTTTTACAATTCTATTTAGGCTGTTATGCAAATAGGACTTTGTTTTTAATTTTCACAAAAAAAACATCAACGAATATTTCTGTTTTATTTTTATGAAAGTAAAAAAAGTAAAGTACAGTCGTCAACAAAAATAAAGGAACTAGTAGTAAATGACGTGAAGAGGTAATGTTTATTTAGAAAAGCGGACAACTCAATAAGGTCGTATATCACAATCACCTGTTATTGAGTTGACTGTTTTATGTTCTTGCAATGCGAGTTTACTGTACAGTGGAAATCTTTTGTTGTTAATTGATGAATTATGAATATGTATGTACATTATTTATAATTGTTTAGACAGCATACGCTGTTACTAACCGCTTTTCATTTGTGAAGTCCTATATTTTCTAGGGAATAAAGACTTATGTAAATGAAGATATGTAGTACCCCATTTTCAAATAAAAAACCGAGTTGAATCTTACTTGTTTTTTGAATATTTAGCTGTTTCTTTTATTTGTTTGAGATATACAATGTCGCCCATGGCCATGTGTCCGCCCGTGTTTTTCTGAATACTCAATTTTTTTCGGAAATTGACTTTAAAAGGGGGTCTAACTTTAATATTTTTCATGTGATTCAATTTTTTTTTTTCGTCTACCGTTTGCCATATCTCCCATGTTATTGGCTCGATTTGGATTCTGTTTATTATTTCTAAAAGCTTAAGAGTAATTTAATCGGTTTAACAACAATTTTTTTATAAAATTTTCGACTATGAAAAAAAACAGAGGCGAAGACAAAAAAAAAACTGTATTTATTTAAAAAACACAAGTGTAAGTCCATAAAGTCATAGGGGGATAATGAAAAAGGAAAAAAAATAAAAAAATATAGAGCCCCTCTTTTAAAGATAATTTGTCATGAATATTCAGAAAAATGGGCGGTCATATGCCCATGGGCCACATTTTATAGTTTACATAGGATTCATAAAACGAGAGTAACAGGGTAGGATATTATGGAGATTAATGTTTGCTTAGGTAGATACAAAAAAAAAAAAAAACCCTAGATTGAAACTCTTCCCATTTAGACTGCAATCAAGTCTTTTTTTTTTCAAATAACTGTATACCTAAGACTTTTTATATAGACTTATCTAATTATTTATAATATAAGTCAGCCAATAACAGGGTTTAGTTATTATGTATTTTAAAAACTATGTGCTTTTATTAATTTTATTTATTTATTTTATAATTTATTAGATCACTGTAATTTTTTTACGAAAACAAGAGATTTTCACGATCTACTTTTTTATTTAAAAAAAACTGCATGTTAAGAAGTTTTTATTACTTCAGCTAAGGATTGTTAAGTAATTAATTTACAATTGAAATAAAATTAAAATAAAAACATTTTTTATTATTTAAAAAAATAAAAAGTATTCGTCTGTGATTTTTTTTCTACCTACTATGCAGTTTTTTTTCTCTCCTTCGCCAAGCGATTGTCCAATCCGCGCCTTCCTTGTCCACAGGAAAAATGATAATCAACGAATACGCGAGGAAGCACAATCTGAACATCTTCGATGGTCTCGAGCTGAGGAACTCGACACGCCAGTACGGACTTTAATAGTAATAAATAGTTTTTACCCAAACACAGAAACAGTGCAAAACAAATACACACTGTCAGGTTTAGATGTCTATGACAAACTTGATTCTTTTTAGTGTTACTAAAAACAAAATGGTTTCAGTTTTCAGTTCATCCTAATTATCAACGTAGTACCAAACAGTACTACGTTGATAATTTTAGTTATTTTTTCCTGTGATTCCTTTGATATTTCAATTTCAAAATTACTAAGGAAACACTCATATTTTCAGAAATAAAGTTCTTATTGTTTATTTTGATTAAATGATTCCTTTTATATATATTATTATAATTTAGTTTTTCCAAGAAACGAGTTTGTCATTTACAATATTTATTAACGAATATCGTCACTCACGTTGTACAAATAAATGTCACAAGCCACACAACGCCTTAGGCACACTTCTACAATACTAAATAGTTATCCACAATCATTACAGAATTTAAAAATAACCGACAAAATTTTTCATTATTTTTATTATTAAAAAAAAAAAAAAAAAAAATTGTTTTTGCGTTCATGTAGCATAAGATGAGGTCTGATAATTTTGTCTGTATGAAACTTTTTTTTTTTATTTTTTTTTTTTGTATTTTGGAGAACTTTGTTATATTTTTTCTGGAAATAGGGAAGATGACAAAAATTTTTTTTTGTCTGTCTTTGAGATTATAAAAAAATATTGGACACGTAATATTTCTTTTTTTACGTATTCTAAAGATTACGGCGATACATTGAGGTAAAATGTGCAATGACGTCACGAGTATGTAGATTTTATACTTACAAGTGACGTATCGACCCCCACTCCACAACTTAAAATGCTTTTTATCTAAGTAATTTTTTATTAATATGATAAAGCAAAAAATACTGTCTAAAATTTTTTTATTATCTGACTGACGGACTAATTAGAATTTCATTTTTTTTACGCAGGCATCATCCCTATTACGTTTTCTAGATCTAGACTTCTCCGAAGCGACGATAAAACTAAATAATTTACTAGTCTAATGACTTTCCCAGCGGCTACAAAGATGCGCAGGCGACTATTATGTCTGTCGTTGAGACACTACTTACGTTGCTGTGCTAAGCTCACATTGTTTTCTAATAATAGTTAGATTTATGATAGTATACTAACAGTTTCAGTAATTCGAGGTAACATAAGACTTGAGGACAGATGGATTTTATTTTGACTTGAAAATAACAATGCAAATAGCCAAAGAATAACTCTTGTGCTTGTTGTTTGTTTTTGTTGTAGTTTCCAACCATACAAAAGTCATTATCAATATGAAATGCAGATAATTTCATGGGTTTTCTCAGTCGATTTCGATATTTCATCAAGATTTGTAAGTAGTTGTTGGTTGAGAATTGAATATGCTTATTCTCGGATTACTTACTATCAATGCAAATCTCCATATTGTTGTATCACGTTCAACACCTCTACCGTATCGTCGTTTCAATACATTCAGCTAACACTAAACATCACTTAGGATACAAATGGACACAGATACAGTAATTTTACAATTTTACAACACGTCGTGACGACACTAATGTCAACTTACGACATCCGATCTAAAACGTCGTAAGTTAAGATATGACTTTATTGCTTTTATACATTCTCTTCACGATAGTGGTGTATTTTCGTGTTTAGGCATCGAATATCTGAGGGACAATTCGCGTAATTTTTAAGAACGTTCGCAATATAATCTCATTCGCAATCTGTCAAATATACAATCAATTTACCAAAATTTTTGACAAGTTTGACAGATTGCGACTTGAATGGGAACGTTTTTTAAGTACGAGAATTGGCCTTCTGGTGTGCGTATAAAAAATGAAGTCTTTTTTTATTATTATTTTGGATAAAATTATGAAATTGGTGCATTTTAAGCACGCAGTATTATAATATTGATAATGAATTTTGAGTGCTATTTCGGGATATTATTTAATTGACGAAGTTAGGTCAGTTACAGCAAAAAATCATAAATATAATTTAATAATAAATTTATTAAATTATAATCTAGT
This sequence comes from Agrochola lota, assembly GCA_947364205.1. Taxonomy (NCBI): domain Eukaryota; kingdom Metazoa; phylum Arthropoda; class Insecta; order Lepidoptera; family Noctuidae; genus Agrochola; species Agrochola lota. The sequence goes on along the minus strand of OX376235.1, from coordinate 6,676,372 downwards.
CAAGATTAAAACTGCAGTAGTATTAATTTAATAGTTCAATATATTACAAAACCATTATTTTAGGTTGAGCCCATTTGAAAATTATATAGGTGAATGAATTCTCAAGATTTAGCTACCTTTTTAACGAGTTTAAAATTTTCATACGGCCCAATTTTATTCGTAAACCAAGGTATTCCATAATATTGAAACTGACAATACTAAACAGAAACACACATATATTTCGAAATTGCGACGGTCCCATTTCCAGTGTGCATTCCATTACTGTTTATGTTCAAAGCTCATCAGTGATCACTGTGATCAGAGATATTTAATATTGTCATAGTAAATGCGCAATGGAAAGTTGTTTATGTCGGATTTTCGTAATAAACCTACAGACCACTCCCGTAGGAATATATAATATATATATGTATACATTTACGAACGAAACTGAATTTGCAATATCATTATCTTGCATAAAAGATAAAACAAGTCATAACTCTATTTTATTCGTAAACCAAGATATTCCATAATATCGAAAGTCACAATAATACAGAAACACACATGTATTTCGAAATTGCGACGGTCCCATTTCCAATGTGCATTCCACTACTGTTTATGTTCAAAGCTCATCAGTGATAGTTTTCATATTGTCATAGTAAAAGCGTAATGGAAAGTTCACTATGTCGGAATTTCGTAACATAATCACAGATCACACCCCGAACACACGAAGATCGTAGATCACATTTACGAACGAAACTGAATTTGCAATATCATTATTTTGCAAAAAAAAAATTAACCGTTAAAGTCCCGTTGAATGGTTGCTGTATCAAACGTATCTATAAAATAAAAACCCGAATAAGTTGGTACTTAGTCAAATAAATTACCAATAGCTTTCAAACTTAATTTATTATGTATTTCCATTTCTTTCATTGAGTTGACTCCATCCTGGAGTGTAATTGTTGGCCCACAAATGATGGGACACTTAATATCGTGTCCTGCGTGTCCTGTCATCAGCAAGAGTAGCATGACCAATCATAGAAACAGGTTTTCAACGGGTTTTGTCGACGGAAGAATAGATAAACAATGACAATCTGTCATTTTGTCTATTCTTCCGTCGCCAAAACCCGTTTCTATTGTGGTCATGCTAAGCGAGCTGCACGTTACAGGAACTGATAGACTGATGGCGCCAAACTCGTAGCCAAATTCGGGGCCGACTCTATTTAGAATCAAGTTTTTTTTCTAACTGAACAGACAGCAGTACTGCTGGGGAGTTTGTTGCGCCACTTCTTCTTCCCAGCTAAAGCACTAGGAAGTGGTGAAGGGTGGGCGTTTTGGGGGACTGTCTTATGTAATTTTGACGTTCGAAAAGTGCTGATTCTCAGCCTAGTTTGAATAAATAACTTTTGAATTTTGAATTGCCATCGACACGCTAAAAAGAAGAATGACATTAGATAATTTTTGACATCACTCCGTTCTGTAAATAATTGTCTCTGAAAATCGTACCTACTTGTGGGTCGGGCTTTGTTACGATGATCGATCGTCCTTTTGATTGTTCTTGCTGCATTTGCGATTGAGATAATTTAAGACTACGACTAAATCGACTGTTGTTAAACCTAAATTAAGTACAATCTTGTTTGTTTTTATGTCCCTCACTATCTGGACAATATAATGTAGATTGAATAGTCCCCTTAGGTAAGAAACAGCTTAAAATGTCTTGAAAAGAAAGACTTAACTTGCAAGGCACAAACAACTATGTTTGACCAATTACAAGATTTCTTGTGGGTGGCATTTCTTATGCAAATTAATACAAAAGTTATAAAAGAATAAATAACTTGAATTTTAATTTTAACATATTACTCAAACGTCATACCAGCATTCTATTTCCGTTGCTTTTAATTACAATTTAAAAGATTTTGAAGACAATTGTTAATCCAGTGCTTCATGTTTCAAAAATTCGTGTGCTCGACAACGTAAATGACGTAATGAATGTTGTTATGCTGTCAAAATTAAAGGCATTTAGTGTAGCATAAAGAACATTTGCATTCATTCATTTAAATACGAATGTATTTGGTTATATGACTTTACAAGTAATTGCGTTTGCGTAAAGATCATTTTCGCCTACAGCTAAAGATTGGTGATTTTGAAGGCGCACTCAGTTTGGATGGTGATCGGTTTTACGAATTTTGCCGATGCTACATCTAAGTTGTGTCGTACTGAACGCAATTAGTGTGCGGATTTTTAAACCTATTTGTGGAAAAAGCATAAAAGTAATCACAATACAGCGTACATTCTAATACTGTACTAATACTAGCGACATGCGCAAGAGTTTTACGACACAGCTTCTCAGAAAGGCATTGCAGTGCGCCTGGGCACAATTATTGTTACATTTTGACGTCTGTATCGCGATTGGACGCCCGCCAACGCGCACAAAATGCAAATTTACTTTTTCATTTTCATTGTGAAAAAAATGTTTTAATTTTTTGTTAATATGGTGAATCGAGTAATAATTTTAAATAGCTCGATTTTCTTTAAGTTAAAGCTTTAGAGTATTTTCTTGAATGCTAAAAAATAACAATTTATTCGAATTATTCAATTGCCTGCACGTTGTTATTTCTATAATATTGACGTTACTTTTTTTTCTCAACGAAAAACCGTTGCCACTAAAAACAATTCATCTTATTGTGCAGCTAAAGGCAATTCGTCATTTTGCAAAAAACAATAAGAAATTACTTCGTTTGTAATAACTGAACTAACAGATGGAAAATAATAATTGATAGAGGTGACACAATGGTGTTATTATTTATGCAATAAAACGCTAATAATGACACTGAGAAACCTTCCAATTAACAATTATTAATTGATTATAGAAATGATATGAAAAACTATGAATAGTTCGTCTTTACAATTCCGCTATTGTTTTTAATTAAATTTTATAATGGAGGCCTTCAAATTGAATAATTTAAATAGACTTTTTTTTTATTCAGTTGGGGCCACAAAACGTGTATCCGAAATTTTAAATCGGATAAAAATGTGATATTTAAATATCAAACATCCGAGTTTAAATAGCTAAGAAAAAATCTGTATATTTCAAGTGTCGGGAAAATATTGTTCTAAATGCAGTTGTAGCATTGTTTTCTTAAACAGGTGATGTGCTGAAAGAAATTCAAAAGAAATAAATCATTCTACCAAATGAGTACTTAAAATATAAATCAGCATGTTATATTTTATTATATGACATTTTTAACCATTTATTTCAAACTGTGTGTACTTTTTCAGGGGTAATATTTACAAGTGGGTCCATAACAACGTATGACTAAATAAAAATAGCAAAATTATATATTATATTCTAACTTAACTATGTTATTATGTTTTCTTTAACTTTATTGTAATGAACTTCGTTAAAAGAAAATAAATGTACGAAACGTTCTTTCAAATCTTGATCTAAATTAGTATAAGGAATAAAAAAAGCAATGGGTAAAAATAAAACCTTTCATTTCAGAATACCAGATTCTCAAAATACCTGATTTTCAAAACACCAGGTTCTCTATATACCAGATTCTCAATAACAGTGGGGTAATGCTTGGGGTAGGTAGTGCTTATCACACATAAAATGTCAATTGATCGCAGTCTTTTATTTTGACAGTTCATCAACCTTCATTGCGTTATTTACGTTGTTGAACAGACAATTTTTTTCGAACATATGCAGCAATGGATTAGCAATATCCTTCAAAATCATTCAGATTGTGATTGAAATTGTGTTACGGAACTAGGGTGCTGGACTTTTAAGACGGTACAGATTTTTTTGATATTGTCAAGTCTTCCTGCCCATAGATGAGACCAATTTTTCAGAATGTTACAACTTCATTCGATACACACCTATGTTGTAATATTTTTACTCCGCTATAATATTCATCGACATTTCGCCGCTATTCTTGTGGCCATCTCCATTCTCATTTCCGCTCCTTAGTGATGTGTCTATTAGGATGTCCGATAGGCTGTCATTTTATCGATAATTAACAATAGCGGTATCCGACATTTGTTACTTGCGGTTACTATCATGATATAATTTGTTGCGTTGTTTATTTGCATGTTTATACTGCCCGCGAGGAATATGTCGGAATTTAAGAAAATTCCGTCATATTCCTCGTTCCTCTCTACTCTAAACACATAAATGTGTTTTTTTTTTAGTTTCAAGTCAAGTTGTAAAATCGTCATGCGTAATTCAGCAAACATATCATTAATTATCAAATGATTCACGATTTTGTTAACGTCTTCAATGTAATAATCACAATACTATCACCATACATTGTGCTACATTGCAACTTCAGTTTCGTCCGACATGCTACACGTTCCACACACACTTGTGACGCGACAAAATTGTTGCACACGATAAAGTGGTTAAGTCAGAATCAGCTGTATTAAACACGGTCTAACCAGTCGTGATTTCAACTTTACAGTGACCGGACGAAGGTGGCGAAATTCGAAATATAACCTGTGACATTCCAATTCCAAAATTCGAATTTAACGGCCATCATAGTGCTGTGTTAGTGTTGAGTGTCGATACCATTTTTATTTAGAATTATTTTCTTTTTTCGTAGGAAAATGCTGGAAATTAATAATATAAGTGGTGTACTATCGTCGTCCATGAAGTTATTTTGCGAATGATACTTTGTTTTACAAGTGCCGTGTTTTGTGTGGACGCTTGCTGTGCGATGCTGTGTTGCGAACGACAACGGACTTTATTGTGGCTATCTACGGTGTTTCGGTGAGTTGATTTATATATTGTTATTAACAATTCAATAGACATTGAAGCACTCGATAATTTAAAATTTATTTTAAAATGTCTATTGAATTGTATCTTTATTTAATATTGCTCAAACGCTTCTGAGTTGTCCGCAAATGTTTGTTAGCCTATACAATGGTATGAAATAACTATATTGTCACATCAAGATATTTCCCTTGACGCGCATAAAGATAGCAACTTGAAAGCGTTTGTGTTTCAATCTGTTTGCACCAAGTACTTGTTTACTGCTCATATTCATAATGTAGGATTTTATGTTACAACTTACGCATAAAATTAAATGCTATTTATGAAATAAGACAATTTGCGATGCGATGGTAGTATTTTATTGCTTTTACGAACCTGAGGAATGTATGCGATTACCGCCTTTATTTCACGTTATTACGATATTTTATAATCGTTATAACTTGTGAGCTTAAATTGTAACTAAGAAGTTTTACTACTACACTATAAAAAGTACTTGTAAGTTGTCTCAGTTTTCATAGGTATGAGGCGCAAAATAATTTACTACAGTAATATTGCTTTACCTTAATTCGTTTTTGCATAATTTTATGCACACATCATAACAAAATAAATGACCAATTAAAACTTTAAAAACTTTAAAATTGTATTCTAAGATTTCGTTTACGCAAACAAATAGGGTTTGGTATCGATATCGATAGTTTTACTTTCTGTACTATTTTGTGCAACACAACACATTCTTTTATTATTTTATTTGCATTTTCTTGAGGAAAATCACCTAGTTTCCAGTGGTATTTATTTGATTAGAAATTGTTTACAGTTTAATTGGCAATATGTTCCTACGTCAGAAGGGCGATTCTCGTCAAAGTTCGATCTTGGAGCGAGAGTTTACAAACTGATAACGTTCATAAAAGCGATTATCGCTGCTTATTTTTAGTTACTTATCAGCTTTAAGAGATCCGCTGCTTTATAAAGTTAATGGACATTAGCTCTTATAATTCGTTCTTTTAATAGGAAAACCGTCGTTATTTCACAACCACCAAAGCAACGGTTTTCTAGAAGATCGCTGGCCGCCATATAAAAATGATCGCAACGGGGTTTGAGTTTACGGTGTCAAAAAACGCTCTCTAGGTAAACACAAAATCTTATTTTCATAAATAAAAATTCAGTGAGATCATTTGCCGGTAAATTGCGGACGCTATGTGGTGGCCACCGCAGTCGTGTATTCAATACGTTAGCACTTAATATGAATGTTGCTTATTTTATTTTATTTTATTTATTGAGGGATAATAAACAACTACAACATATATAATACATACAATTAACAAAACTTTAAGTATGTTGCAGTCCACTGCATTATCCGCATATAAGACATATTGAAGAATCAGTGGTTGCCACTAGACGAGCATTGCCAAAATTAACAAATATTTGAAATAAATAAATAAGTTACTATAAAGTTTCACTTACTTAAATTATTCAATAAATAATAAGATTACAATTAAATAAAAAAAATGATGACATTAGATTTAAATTTATTTAATTTTTAATTTATTATGGGTTCCTTCAAGCTCTCTGATGATTTTGTATATAATTTTACTGTATTCCAAGCTTAGATAGTTATTAAAATCAATAGACCGCTATAACTGTAACATGTAAGCTACAATTAGCGAACGATAAATGTCTGAATACACCGTTTTATCTCAAGTACGCGATAATAAAGCAAGTAAACATTAAACAAATTGAGACATAAGACATGTTTATTATACTTTTTGTTGACTACATTTACATAACATACAGGCGCTTAACTTTGTGTAAATAATTTCATCACCACTGCTCTCAAAACGGTGAAGGAAAACGTCGTGAGGGAACCGGCATGTCCTAGAACCAAAAATTCGAAGACATGTGACATCTGCCAAACTTGGCCCGCGTGGTGGATTACGGGTTAGTTCCTCTCACCGAGAGGAAACCTGTCCGGCAGTGGGAATATTATAGACTGATTATGCTATGCATATTTATGCTACTCATCCATCTATCTTTAAATACCAAGACCACTCCGTAGCTCGGAAAGCACGTTAAGCTGACAGTCGTTACGGGTAGTCAGATCAGAAGCCCTAAAGTCTGACAACCGGTCTTATCCCGGTCTTAACCGGTGGGTATCGTATAACCATTTTTTTTTTTTGAGTGGGGAAATTATCAAATAACTTCTCCCGCTCTGCGCGGAGCGGGAGGGCTTGTCAGACTTTTACTGACTAAAACCCACCCGTGTTCCTTCCGTTGCCTGTGTGCCGGGGTCACGATATCACAACTCGCAACCCCGGTAGGTTCGTATTACCCATTAATTTGGTTTTGGAGGTCAGATAGGCAGTCGCTCCATGTGAAATATTCCAGTCTAACCGGATATCATCCGGTTAGACTGGAAGCCAACCCCAAAATATTTGGATAAAGCGTGTCGCGGGTTCGATCCCCGCACGGAACAAATATTTGTATGATCTGCAAGTAGTTGTTCCGGGTCTGGGTGTTAGTGTATGTGAGTTTCTATGTTTGTAAACGCACTCACGATACAAGAAGAAATTCTTGGTGTGGGGACAGGTTTAAAAAAAAAAAAAAAAATTAAGGCTAAGCAGATTATGATGATGTTTATGCTATACATAACATACAATTTTATAAACAAAACTAGTAACAGACATGAAACAAATTAAGATATTAAGGATATTAATTAACTATTTTAATGACCCAACATACAATATTTTCTTAGAAAAAGTCATTTATTAATTAAATATTGCAGTAACAGAGAATATCACTCTTCCGGCGGCCATTGCAGACTTACCCGCCAATCGCTTTACACTTTTATAATCTACAATTACGGATTGTAAAAATGTAAAATGGAATTCCTTAATGGCAAATGCTGTAAAAGGGGCTAAGTCTGTAATGAGTTGCGTGTAAGCAAAATTTGTATTTATTTCACTATACCGAGAAACAACAATAAAACTTTGCAATTATGTTATAGTAGCTGTGGTTCAGTACTTGTTAGCTCGGTTAGTTGCCGCCAATAAAAAACAGTTTGTGGTCCCGATATTTTAATTGTTTTATTCAGTAGCTGTAGGACCAACTAAGTAAAAGGTTTGTTTTCATTGCGAGTATTTAATGGAAGTCTTATCTAAATATGGTAATTATAAAATCTTTAATGATTTCCTGACGTTATGGGATTAGTCTATAAAAAGTTTCATAGTTTCACTAGCTTTCCATGTTTCCAATTTTCCGCGTGACTTTTTGAGATATGCTCTACTGAGTTAAGCAAGAACACAGATTACACAGAAAATGCTTAATTTCATCGTAAAAAAAACCTATTAATTTCCTCTTTATTTGTAATAAGTAATAACACTTTTGCAAACAAAAAATAAATAAGTATCTAAACACACAACCAGCCAGTAAAGCGTGAATAATACATACAAAAACGGAGAAAGTTCGTTTGCAATTACGTTTTGCCGGTCGTAAATATTTCGAACTACGCATCAACCAATAGCATGGGCCGCAGCAACTTTGCAGCAGATTATAATTCCTGCTGGTTGGTTTTTTAACCACAGAACAGATTACCCGTATCCCCCTATGCGTTAGAAATGGTATAGGAATATTGCTGACAGTTTTTGTTGACTGCGGTAGGTCTATGTTACAAAATTGCATCGGAAATGTATCGTGTGAAAATGTTTGAAAAGCGCTGCAAATTAAAATAGGCACCTAAAAGTCACTTAGAACGATGATGTCTGGGTCAAAAAAAAAAAAAATTATTTAGTCCGTCAGTCACATAAATAAAAAAATATTAGACACGTATTTTTTGCTTTATCATATTAATAAAAAATGTCTTCGATAAAATAAAATGCATTAAAGTTGGGGAGTGAGGGTCGCTACGTCACAAGTAAGTATAAATCTACATACTCGTGACGTCATGGCACATTTTAACTCAATGTTTCGCCGTAATTTTTAGATTACATAAAAAAATAAAAAATACGTGTCCAATATTTTTTTTATATTCTACCTGACGGACAAATAAAATATTTTTAGTCATCATCCCTATTAGGGCCTGTTTCACCACATAAAATTAAGTTCTCGTTAACTTACTTGAATCTATTTATTTATTTAAAAAACCAACTTATACTAACAGTTTGCACCACACATACAAGTTATAGGTCAATATCTATTAGTAATTACACATACAATCATAAAATTAAAATTAGATTAGATTACATAAAAGTAGACAAAATATGTTGAAATGAAATTAGTCAAGATCAGGCAAAAATTAGATAAAAGTACGTAGACAAAATTAGATAAGATTAGATATAATTGGGATAAAAAATTGGAATAAAAATTATTAGCATAAAAATTGGAATAAAATTATTAGGATGAAAATTGGAATACAATTATTAGGATAAAAATTGGAATAAAATTATTAATAACAAATTAATTTATTCACTCCAAGGAGATTGTATTGGGAGTGGCTTGGCATAGAACATCCTAAAAATTCTGTTCCATTTTTGTATTTATTTGGTAAGTAGTGGCTATTCGGACATCGTGAAATAGGCCCTTAGAATTGATTCTAGTTGCCCCCTCCAAAAGGTAGTTTCGTATGGAGAATAATGAGCAAGAAACTCCAGCTACCTACTCTATTAAAGGTTTTACAATATTTTGTATACATTAATTATATAACTGCGACTGCCTGTGACGGGACTTAAAATGTTCGCGTCGTTACGAGCGCTTCGTTCTCCGTCTCACTTACAAATATACCGTAAGTAAGAAGAGCAAAGCGCCCGAAAAGACGGCCTATACCTAGACAGTGTTTTAAGATTCGAGTAAAACTGTTTAGAATCTGTCACTACAAACTGTTCCGTTAGAGGATGCAATATAAATTATTATAAATTCCTCATTTCAATTTAAATAATAAAGAAAGAAAGAAAATTCATTTATTTCACACAGACTAATAAAAAGCACACAATTTATACAGCAGATAAAAAATAAAATCAAATAAAAAGTGTAAAATGCGATGTAAGAAATTAGCTGCGCCAAAAACGCCCGGTTCAGCAAAAACGTCAGTCAACTATAAGTGCCTGTCGCTGGTTTTCAGCTGGACCTGAGAGTGTGTGTGTGATAAATTAATGAATATAAGTGAATCTCGTAGGAATAAATACTTGTTTTTCAGTTGTAAAACTTGAAGGCAAGGACGTTCCAAAATTAAGTCCAAATTCAACTTCAAAGGGCGATCTTTGCCAACGAAACTGAACGTGATCAGCACTTCTAAACCGCGTTCAAGAGCTGTCAATGTCATCATTGTTGTGGAGTTTGAACACTTACCAACTATAGAGAAATTACCATTACAAATGACTGGAAACATAGTTATTCGATCAAGAACGATTTCAATACATTACCTACACCTACACAGAACTTAATCGAATAATTTATAACAATTTATATGCGTATTTCGATAGACACACATTTGCGACATCTGACACTTTAGTCTGACCCCTTCGACACGTGTATACAAACTTATCAATGCACTTAATAACATATTAATAATCAGACGTTTTTAATGTGTGACCTGTGATAAACTATCTTCCATAGTTAACTTTCTGTACAATATTGGAGTATATATCCAATAGTATGGTCTTGACGAGTGTAACTTAAGGCCGCACAATCACTAAATGCATTAATAAGCCTATAACATTCCCACTGCTGGGGCACAGGCCTCCTCTCGGTGAGAGGGGGTGGGCCGTAACTCACCACGCGAGCCCAGTGCGGGTTGGTAGATATCACATGTCTTCAAAGTTTTTGGTTTTTTGACATGCCGATTCCGCTCAATCGTTTGAAGATGACAGAGGCAGAACGATGATTTAAGTTTAGCGTTAAATATGTGCAAGCGGGCCTTAGGCTTGGTTACAAACAGTGCAGGAAAAATAATTGAAGAACAAAAGGGGAGATGTGGGTCTAGAAGTCAAAAATATGAGTTATGCAGTTTTTAGGGTTCCGTAACCGAAGATTGCCGAACGGAACCCTATTACTAAGCCTCCGCTGCGGGCGTCCGTCCATCTTGTCGTCCGTCCGTGTCTTTCAGCGGGCTGTATCCCTGGAATCGCAATAGACCGTTGAAATTTTTACGTTGATTGTGTTCGTCTATTGCAGCTATAACAACAAATCTTCTTCTTTTCGTGTGGTTAGTGACTAACCTGGTGTCAGAGTTTTAAAGCCGCCCATGGGCCTCTGACTTGGCCTCACATGCCGTTGAGAAATATCTCTCAGGCACGTCGGTTTCCTTCCGATGTTTTCCTTCACCGTTTTTGAAGCAAGTGATAATTATACAATACGCACATTGACATGAATCCGAAAAGTCAGAGGTGCGTCCCTTGGGTTCGAACTCGAGTCCGACGGTCATACCACTAGGCTATTACCGCTAACAAAAAATTATAAAAATTAAATAAAGTTAATAATAAATGGGGGTGGGGTCCCCGTACAAGAACGTGTTTCTTCGGCGTTTTTTGCTCGATCTTAATTGTAGTACGGAACCCTGCAAGTCAAACTCGTACTCGGCCGGTTTTTAACTCGTCAGTTGACTAAGCTACTAACAGCAGCACATTTATTTGTAGTACTAACCTCGCTATTAAAAAGTAACGTTTAAAAAAATCAAAGTGCTAAGTTGCCACGTCTTGTCCCCTCGTTAAGTTGTCATCCACATGTCAGTCGTAATACCCTACTTAACACTATTCTTTCTCTCGTGAAATGGTCATTATGACTAGCTAGATTTATATTATAACATACTCTAGTGTTATGGTGTAATATAATAGTTATAATTACGAGAACCAGTCAGTCGTCGCGTGTAACTTGGAAGGCGTGCTGTACTTAATGATTGTTTTTAACAGTAATCATTTTGACGCTTTGTTGATGAGTGCTGTCCATGGATTTAAACGCTTCATGGAGAAAGAAAAAACGTTACGATTACGTTTACTAAACATAGTAATTAGGTAAACGAAGGGTGGCTCTCTATAGGGCGACCCACATCTTCATTCATACAAAACTAAGAGATCCTATAGTGACTATAGGATCTCGTTTACGTCATTTTCGTCAGATATTTTCAGAACAGACTATAGTATAGTCCGTTTCAAACATATCTGACGAAAATGTAAACAAATGGTTCAGTTAACATACCTGTGCATAGTGTGCATGCCAATTTGTAGCTACCAACAAATTGAGTGCTTTGATTTGATTATTTTACTCGAAAGTCATACATTAAATCACTTTAAGGAAAGGAAGCCCGCGAAATTCAAATTTTCTTACGTTTTTTGCAATATTCAGGTTGTTGTTGATGAAAACATGATTTGCGACGGAACATGAAATCACCAACACTTCAAACTACTCTATTGATTGACTTTTACGTGAGATCATGACATTTGAAGCAAAATTTTACTTATTCTTCGTATTTTAGTCTTGTCCTAAATTATCCTAGTCAAGTTTTAAGCTAAGCAAACGTTTGCGTAAATAGTATTAGATTATTTAGAACCATTTTAGCATTGCGTAATTTGGGTTTCCATTATTATCCACTTCTAATTCTTTCTCTACATTAATTCTTGATTTCTGTGTTGATCTATCTTTCACTTATGGCTGTGCTTTCTGACAACTGGCAACGTCGCGGTCGCAAATAGCTGTAAATTACTTAACCGTTTTGATTAATTGGTGAAAACGCACGCTCTTAAGCGCAGGCCACACTAGGAACAAAGCTAAGTTCGTTTAGTTTTGCTCATATAGCTACCGCGTCTTTTCATACTTCGGTTCATAGTTCGCGGTGTAAACCGAAATAAGCAAACATGCGGTTTCTGGGCATTTAGTCTGAACGGCCCAAACCAAATGGCCCTGGGCCATTCGGTCACGTCACAAAAAAAAATCGTCTACAATCTAAAATTAATTTAAAGGGACAACATTCTCATACATTGTGACGCATAGTTGATGAATTTTAGCTATTAAAATAGTTTTTGTTGATGTTTCTTTTAAATAAGACAGATTTTTATTTAAATTGATTTAATTACCAAATTTAACTTTTGTAAACATTTTATAGTTGATTGTTTTTCTAAACTTTTATTTCAATGTTTTTACTTCTGTACCTGTATGTAAGTACCTACTTGATGTAGTTTATGACATTGAATTTGTTTACAAATCTTTATCACCGGTCCTTTGGAACGTAGACTCTGAACGGCCCAACGGAATGGCCGGAGGGCCATTCCGTTGGGCCTTTCAGACTAAATACCCCGGTTTCTAACAAGAGCGAACCTAAAAGAAACTTAGCTTCGTTCCCAGTGTGGCCTGCGCTTTAACCCATTCTCCTTTCGCAAACCTCCTCTTTTACTGCTTTGTTTGCATTGGTTTTTTGGTTAACAAAAAAAGAACAGAAAAATACGTACAAAGGTGTATTTTAATGAAAATTCATTTAAATATCTTTTATGCAAACAACATTTAAAGATTAACGAGTGGATGGTATCTTATACGAGAGTATGCTTATCTTGGATTTAACGCGAAATATCTTAATGTAGGAAATATTATTGTTGCTTTAAGTCCACGTTTATTCTCGTTTGTCGTTCTGGGGTTGCCACATACAGTCACTTTTACTTTTAAGGGAAATATTCCAATGATGGGCGCTTTTTTTCTTCTAATTAATGAACCTCTAAAAATGTTTTATATTCACTAATGCATTTTTTTAAATAATTGGGCCTCTTGTTAAGTTTCTGGACTTTTGTCACAGTTGGTCGCAGTAACTAAGTTAGGGCAACTCGACCAAATGGGTTAGGCTAGCTTAGAACGGTGACCAACCGCGCATGATCCGAGCGAGCGAAGCGAGAGTTTCCGCGGTAAGGGCCCGCGAGCGCTGCTTACAAGTTGGTCGCAGTTATCATGGCTATTTAATATTTTTAGAACTTAAAATAGGAATTAATTCAGGTTCACAAAAAGAGCAATCATTTTATTAGTGTTCAATCATATTTTTAGGAGAGCAAAATGGGAATTATTTTATTTTAACATGTCAAAATCAATTTCGATCCAGTTTTTTTGGATGGTACTACTACGCTGTCACTTCCTTTTTGAACCTTGAGTTATTTTTCTGACGTATAGTTTTTTCATTCTTAGTTTTCGAACTGAGAAGCCTCTTCCTCAATTATGTGAAATTGTGGATGGCAGTGTTTAATGAACACTTTGAACTTTTTGCTTATAAAAAGTTTGAAAAAAAGAAAGAAAAAGTATTTATTGAGACTCGCACAGGAAATCACAAATTAAACTAAAAACACACTAAACATTTAAAAAAATACAACAAAAAGCAGTTAGTAGTTAGTGCGTAGTTTCGCTTCAATTACGGTACGAAATTGCGAATGTGTAGTACGGTGAGAATGTGGACTGAAATAAGAACCGGCCTAGTGCGTGTCGGACCACGTACAATGAACGGTTCCGTGATGAATTTAACCCAAGAACTAACTTAAGAGGGTTGGTTTATCCTATAAGTTGGCAACGTCGCAAATAACTGTCAAATATTTACCTGTTTTGATCCCTATAGCAATATTACTACTGTGTGGAAATAAAAAATGTGGCTAACTAGCGGACTAGAATAGTAATAATGAATTGCAATTATAACATTGAATTTGATGTTGTACTCATTTTAGGTGTACAAAGCGCATTTGGAAAGTTTCCAAATAGTTTTTTTACATCTAAAACTAAATATTCGGTGTTACGATATTAATTATTGCATATCATAATCAATATTCTAGTTCGCTAATTAGCCACATTTTTTATTTCCACATATTAATATTGCTAAATTAATCAAAACAGTGAAATATTTGAAATCTATTTGCGACGTTGCCCACCTTCAGAATAAACGCTCTTAACATTGAAGTTGAAAAACATATTCTTCCATATATTTTAATTTATAAGTATAGAACTATTATTTTCAAAATGTTAAGCTCTGTAGTTTTGGAAGTAATGTTTGTTAATGGTCAATTTTCATCTATTTTTTTAAATAACTATAATACTAATTGTTTAAAAAAAAAAAAAATTGAGACCCTCATTATTTCATTTGAAATATGTTACATGGTAAGGTTTGCAAAACTTTTATTTATTTTTTTCGTATCCGCACTTAGTGAAAACGACTGGAGCCGAGTATTCCCGATTCAGCGTCACTGACCTGAGAGTCACGTGCAGGTTCGTTCACTGTTCAGAAAGAGCGCAATGTGGGGTTCAATAAGTTTTCACTTCTAATATAAGTACGGTCTTCCCAATTAATTTAGCTGCTTTAATGATTCACCGACAACCCTAACTATACCATATAATTCGTATTAAAATGCACATCGCCATCTCTTATTCCGGTATCGACATTCGGTTACAATGTTGCAACGCTATCCACCTCTCGCTCCCCCATAACAATTATCGCCTTAGCGCGAAAGTGACGGAGATAAAACTTTACGACTAGATCGTGTATAGCCGAGAGCTTAAACAATTTTCATTGCTTATTTTGCTGTGTGACTAATTTTATGCCAACAGCCGAGGAACATAGGTATTCTGAGAAATTCTAAATTACTTTTGAAGTTGTATATGTTTTCTGTTACCATATCTATGTCGAGGGCAGATCTTAGTGACTAGTGGTCTTATTGACAATAGGGATGATGACTAAAAAATGATGAAAAAAAATATTGGACACGTATTTTTTCTTTTTTCACGTAATCTAAAGATTACGGCGATACATTGAGGTAAAATGTGCCATGACGTCACAAGTATGTAGATTTTATACCTACTAGTGACGTATCGACCCCCACTCCCCAACCTAAAATGCGTTTTATCTAAGTAATTTTTTATTAATATGATAAAGCAAAAAATACGTGTCTAATATTTTTTTATTATCTGACTGACGGACTAATTAGAATTTCATTTTTTTTACCCAGGCATCATCCCTATTGAAATGGTCAGTTAAAATTGGCCATATCATTTAAACGTCAACGTTTAATTTGGCCATATCATTAATGTAGGGTACACATGGTGTAGTAAAAATAGCGTAAAAAGACGCAAAAAAAGTCGATGGACTTTTATTGGGTTCCCAAATATGATATTATGGAAAGCGACCAACTTGGAAGTAGCGCTAGCTCGGCTCGCGCGCGGTTGTTCACAGTTCTAACCTAACCTAACCCATTTCATAGGGTGCCACATGAGCGGCGTAATTTTTATATTTTTTTAAACTAATTTTAAGTGCTATATTGCATTTTAGGCCGCGGCAGCGGCCGGCGAGCGGTGCTTCCAAGTTGGTCGCTTTACATATTATCATATTTGGAAACCCAATAAAAGTCCATCAAGTTTTTTTGCGTGGTCATTACTTTGTTTGATTTGTTGTATGCTGCCGTCATGATGCAGAACAAAAACAAAGCGACATCAACGCCTCTACCGGTGGATAATCTAATTATTTTACGATATGATCACTAATGTTTGGCCACATCATCAAGTAGTCGTGCGTTTTCAGATTCTGATTGATCGTGTATTACGCAATTCCCAAATCGTGTATTATGGATCCCTCGTGTGTCCGTCTGTCACAGCCAATTTGCTCCGAATCTAATAGACCTATTAAAATGAAATTTGGTACACATAATGTATTCCCAAACACGGACGTATAACGTAAATAAATTAATTTTGAATATGGGGGCACTAAGAAAAAAAAAAAAGTTTTGTTAACTGTACAGTGTGACATATCAAATGAAAGGGCTTGATGCGAAGAATTTCAAAAATTATATATAATTTTTTATTTTTTTATAGATATATAATATATATGTATTTTTGTATGACATTCACCCCCTTACCTCCGAAACTACTGAGCCTAAAATGTTGTAAAAAATACAGAGAATGGCTCTTTACTCATAGATTACAGGAAAACCTATAAGAAGTCTATGGTCTTAAAATAACATGGTAAGTCTCTCAATATTGTGCGAACAAACGTATCTACATTTGTAGTATGGGAGAACATGTTTTTCAACTACAATGTTAAGTTTGTTCCAACTACGGAACCCTTCATTGTGCGTGGTCCGACACGCATTTGGCCGGTTTTTATCCAGTTATTCGTGCTGATCGACGTCTTAAAGGGTACTTAAAATTATTAAGCTTCTCGCGTAAACGGCTACAAATTCATACTGAGTTATTATAACCTTAGGTCTTAAAATAACGCCTTTTGGCTTGATGACCATCATCATTAATCGATTTATAGTCACGTATATCGCTATACTCATCTTGTATCAGTAACTGGTTATCGATAACTCAAATCGGTTATAGCTATTTAATTACTTCTTATAAATGTAGTGTCGGTTGAGTACTATGTACTAAAGAGCTACCATTTACCGGGTACGTCTTTTATTGACTTGAATGTCGGCAGCCCTGGCGGTTGTGAGTATATCATGCTCACTCAGATGTCTCGCTGATGGTGGCGCGTGTGTTGGATCATTTACCTCCCTTCAAAATGGTTGAGCTGAATGGCGCTGATCCATGCGTCATGTTCGTGAAAGGGCGCCGTCAGTTGGGACTGGTCAACTCTTAGCTACCATGGCTGATTTAAATTTTTGATTCGTTCTTTATTTTATCGTTTTATTACGGACGCTTCTAACGTGCACGTCTTTCTACATTGTTCTCACATGTATAATTTCAACATGAATGATGTAACCAATATTTTGTAACATCTTTTATTTTATTTATGAGACCGTGGAGAGTGTCCGTGGAGTTTCTTGCCCGTTCTTCTCCATAGGTACCTACTACGCTTTGGAATGGGCAACTAGCTTCATATTTTTGACTGACCGATTCCTTGACAATTCAAAAGTGCCTGTAAACGGTTGAAATAAATGCTCTGAGTTTGAGTTTATATACTATTACTTGCTGGTCCTGTAGATGTAAAGAATACTGTACCCTAATTGCGTAATACACGATCAATCAGAATTTAAATTGTTTTGAAACAGATTGCTAATCCATAATTCATGAGTTCGAAAAAAAAATCTGCTCAACAACGTAAATAACGCAATGAATGTTGTTGAACTGCCAAAATGAAACAGATTAGTTGTAATCGTTTACGAAAATATCTTACGTAAGTAGATAGCTGGTTATCTCCTAATGTGCTTTAGCTCGTATCGTTTCAATGCTCAAGCTCAAGCTTACTACGTTTACTCAAGACTAGAGGTGGGCAAAGTGTATCATTTTTGTGATTGGAACATTTGCATCTGGATCACTGAAATGATCCGAATCATTGATATGTTTCATTTGGATCATTTGAATCATCGACTCTAAGGATATAAAAATGCATAAAGACAACAAAAAACTGTGAGAGTATGAGTGATACACATCTCATTTCGTATCTCTTTCTGACGATATGATAGATTGTAATGTGTCACCCGCTCACTCGCGACTCGCGAGTCAGTTCGGTATTACTGACACTCAAGTTACGTAACTCAGCATCTCAGTCTTTCTCTCTCGCTCACTCGCTCACTGCTGCTCAGTCGCCTCGCAAGCGACGGTCGCGCGGAAAGACAAGAGACAAAGTAATGATTCAGATTCAAATGATGCGTTTGAAACGTTGTTACTGAACCAATCTTTTGGAACACTTCAATGATCCGGATCAGTGAGTCGGTTCCGTAAAGAGTTACACACGCCTACTCAAGACAGCTGCTAAATTACGGATGTCTTGTAACTTGTGTTTTAACTAAAAATATTTTTCAGCACGAGTCCATCTTTAATTTTTACTTATTGCCTACACGACACACCTTAAATTATTATTTTGTGTTCAAAAGGTAAACTATATATTTCAACGTTATTGAGATCATTTCAGAATGCGGTTTTTAAATCTTATCTCTAAAAATATTACACTCCCTTTCTTTGTTTTTTTCCTTCTTTCTTTTTTTTCATGTTTTTCTTTATTATATTGCCAAATGTATTCCAGCTTAGCCATTATAGGTCATGAGCTTAATATAACAAGCATGTTTAATGTATATAACATAAGGAACAGGGAGCGAACCATTGGCAGTGTTTCAAACAACATGGTTAGTTTACTTTATTTCATCCGGCTGACAAGGCCCTCCCAAGGTTCTTGAGCTAATTCTGAAGAGTTACAGCTCGTTCAGCTCCCTATAAAGTTTATTTTAATGTCCTCTATGTATGGTTTCCTCTTACAAAGGACTTCTTTTGCACAAAATGTTGATGAAGAAGTGAAAAATATAACTGTCGTATACAAAAGATTATGCAAGAAAGACGTGTCGTGCATTTTTTTACCGACTTCAAAAAGGAAGAGGTTCTTAATTCGACTGAGTTTTTTACGTGATTACTCCGCCAATTATGAAATGATTTTGATGACTTTTTTTTTGTTTGGTAGGTTATACTTCAGAGGCGGTCCCATAATGTTTTTATTGACTTTGCTTGGGTAGTAATACGTATTTTTCCCAGTTGGTTGGGATATGATAAGTTCCTGTCACTGTTATTTACAAAGCAGGTAGTGATTTTCGAATTTTTGTACCACAACTAAAAATTAAAAAATAAAAACATTTCAGAAAAAAAACCAACAGACTTCCAAAAAAAAAACACAAAATGCGAAAATTCAAAACCTAAGACACCGACTACCGAAATTAAAGTAATTTTTCGGTCGTCGGTTGGTTTTTTTTTTTGTAAAAAAAATTTGATTGCTCCTTTTTACTGTTTGTATTTCCAATGCGTGTGCCAAATAAAATATGTATTTTTCTTTTCTTTCTTCGGATTTATTAACGTTTAAGGGCAAAAAGATTTTTGTAGGTACGAAAAGTTATTGTTTTGATTTTCAATAATAATATCTTTAGGACTTTTTGCACATTAAAGTAGGGGGGTACTTACAAACAAACAATTTTATATCATTCCCATTTTACGAGCACACCATCAAATTCTGGTTTATGGTATCTGACGCAAACCTTTTTAATCTCATTGAATAACTACATAAACTACTTTAGAAACTTCTAGGACGGAGAAAACACGTACTTTTCATATATTGTTATGTTAAATATAGATTTATATATATTGATTTATCTGAGAAATGAACTCGGACGAGCTCGTGGCTAAGTAACAACAGCCGCACGGGTCGATCCATCAGGTTAAGCTACGCTTGCCGGGGTTGGTCCGTTGATGGGTGACCATCTTTACATACCGAGACTCCTCCGTGCCTCGGAAAGCACGTTAAGCCGTTGGTCCCGGCTGTCATTCGTGGATCTTTGACAGTCGTCAGGAGCCCGAAAGTCTGACAACCAGTCTTACCAAGGGGTATCGTATTACCCAATGACTTGGTTGTGGAGGTCAGATAGGCAGTCGCTCAATGTAAAATACCGGTATTCAGGTGCATCCGGTTAGACTAGAAGCCGACCCCAACATAGTTAGGAATAGGCTAGGCAGATTGATTCTGAGAAATGGATACAGAGTGGGTTTTTTTTTGGGAATTGACGTAATGGGTGTACCTCGTAAAATAAACTAACCTTTAGATTGACTAAGCTGTGGTTTGTGTCATACTACTGTATGGACAGACACGAGCACTAATTATGTGATTTTCTCCTACTGTGGTGATTGTAATGTTATGTTGTTACAAACATAGTATTTTGGAACCCATATTCATATGAAATAGGCTTTATCTCAAAATTGCAGTCAATATTGGGATATTGACAAAACTAACTTTTGTTTTCTGTCACTTAAATTATTAAAAAATATTGGTTACGTTATCAAAAGATTACGGCAATTGAGTAGGCATTGCGTTAAAAAGTTTCCACTTTTCGCTATTCGATGCTTATTTGAACAACCATTTAATAACTTTTCAAAATGTTTATTGGTGATTTCCAATTATCTTCTCCACCATATTTAGTTTGTAGGTTCCAACTTTGTAATTACGAAACAATCATGTGTCCGATCAGTGAAAACCGGACAATTAATAGTGTTCAATTACTTTGAGAATCTCATTTATATGTCCCTCCTGTCCGGACGGACTGTCCGGCCGAACTTGTTCGTTTGTGTCAAATGCATTGTACCTGGATTTAGGAGTACTGGAAAATACTTGGGTGGTTCGCATTTTCCGCACATAATTCTCCAAATATTCCGAGCATATCATCAGGCTCTCAGATTAGAACTGCTGTTTAGAGATCATCAGGTAACAACATTTTCTATGTTTTCTTAAACCTGTTTCTGGGAGACCTCATCCAGATCGAAGAACATCAAATGGTAAATTATACTTCAGTTGGGAGAGACCAAGCCTTATGAAAACGACCAGCTATCTAATTACATAACATATTTTCGTAAACGATTACGACTAATCTGTTTAGTTTTGACAATTCAACAACATTCATTGCGTTATTTACGTTGTTGAGCAGTTTTTCTTCCAACTTATGAAGCAATGGATCAGCAATCTGTTTTAAAACGATTCAGATTCTGATTGATCGTGTATTACGTAATTAGGGTACTTACAGTTCAACAGTGATTTGTAAAAATATATTCATAGTTGCTCTGTTCAGAATAACATCAAGATTCTAAGCTAGGCGCCATTTAGAGACTCGGTTATCGCATCCATCCACTTTAGTTCAATGTGTCGAATGTAAAATGGCGTCGGGGTGTCAACAACAAATTGATCATTCGATTTTAATTAATGTCGTGAAGTTTTGGAACTCATTAATACTATGATTGGTTTTCGGATGAAATGTTTATTTTTCTTAGTAGGTGTGCAATTATGCACTGATATTATAATTTGGAAGATGAGCGTGTTTGGACGGAGTTTTTTTCGCTTGGAGCACTGGTAGTAAGTTCAATATTTCTGACCGTCAAAAACATGTAGACTTTTAATACTAGACTGATGGTTGAGCAAGCAAAGGATAGGTCATATTTATAACAAGTTTGAGGCAGGATATTATTTGCCTATGACGTCACATCGAGAAGGCAGGCGCATGCCCGTGACCCTCTATTTTTCACTATATGTACTCGTACATGTCGAAATCCCAAATCATATACTTAGTACAAAAACGTGTTCAGCTAGAACGGTGATTCTGGTGACGTTCTCAAGAGTTGATAAAGGACTACCAGGACCTAAAGAGATATACTTAACAAACATATTTCGTAAAAAACTTTTTACAAAAAAACGACTGATTTCCAACAAAAAAAACACTACAAAGTGAAAAATAACTTTACTTTCGGAAGTCGGTGTCTTTGGATTTGAATTTTCTGAGTTTTTTTAGTTTTTATTTTTCACTTTTTAGTTGTGGTACCTACCCCACACAAATTCGGATACCACTGCCTACACCTGCTATTTAAATAAAAGAGACAGGAAGTTATCATCATATCATCCACATATACTAAGTGAGAAAAATACGTATTATTGAAGCTTACTCAAAAACTATCCAAGCAAAGTTAATAAAATTTATATGGGACCAATTCGGAAGCATACCCTTTCATACAAAAAAATAATTTTCAAAATCGGTCCACAATTGACGGAGAAATCGGTGGACATACATAAAAAAAATATATATATACATACGCGACGCACATATAACCTCCTCCTTTTTGGAAGTCGGTTAAAAATAGGGGTAAAAATGCATATGAAGCTGACAATAGCAAAATAATTTTATATAACGACTCATATCGGCCAGAAGTCTGCTCAGAAATTGGAAAAATTTCAATCGAAGAAAACTTGCATCATAAGGAGTGTAATGAGCGTAAAAAATCTAGTGCCGAGCAAATACCTATACAATAGCAATGGCGGTATAGAAACCGTAAGAAAATCTGTTGCAATTTTAAGATGTCGTCTCCTATCGACCATAGACCTGCTCAGAACTGAAAAATATTTCAATGTAAATATTAAATAACATCGTTAAAGAAATTTGTTACTATTTCTCCACACATTTTCACGAAACTGCGGGGCGTGCTCGAACTGCGCCTAACTCAGTTTTGAAATTGAATATCGACTTCTGAAGATTGTAAACGCTAGTGGGAAAACCTTTGTAAGAAAAACCGAATAATCTATGCAGTTTGCGGAATAATATAGCTTACCTATTATATCCGGGTCTTTTCGATAAAAGCTTTTAAAATCAATCGCTTCTGCATCTTAACCAAGTAAACAACAACGGAATTTTTCCTTTGAAGTTATGACGTCTGTAGAAATGTATTCATATTATCCTGCTTTCTATAGTTTTCATAACTGAAATTGTGTCTAGACACAGCCATAGTCCAACTGTCCTACACTCAGTCTTTAATAGAACT
Source organism: Agrochola lota (assembly GCA_947364205.1). Taxonomy (NCBI): domain Eukaryota; kingdom Metazoa; phylum Arthropoda; class Insecta; order Lepidoptera; family Noctuidae; genus Agrochola; species Agrochola lota. Next base: position 6,653,355 of record OX376235.1, on the reverse strand, counting down.
AGTGCACAAAGCTGAACTCTCAACTGGAAAACGGTTCAATTATTAACTAACATCAACTTTAAGCAACAGTTGTCTGCAATCGTATATTAACAAGTTCCTGCTGCGGTTTCGTTCGGAAGTTGTCGTCAATTTTCGGAGCCAATACAGCGACAATAGAATTTCAATCTTGGCAGAATGAAATAAGGTTTAAAATTGTTTGGTGCCGAGTGCGTGGTAAAATTTTGCATGGTTTGGGCAGTCTGTGGTTTCAAGTTTAGGAAGGGTAGGACCACAAATGGACCGCGTTAGGAAAACAATCAATGGTGTGGTTTAATTGTGGAAACTTTCGTTTGTGGTTATATCTATCTGTTAGTTTTGGAAGTTTGTATCTTGTTAGTAATTGCGTTCGTTTTGATTTAATTGAGTAGTATCACTTTATATTTGGTTTTGTTTAGTATTCTCTGGTGCAGTGTCTGTGTAACTTAAAGTACTTGATCTATAATCTGGCGTATTGCATGTGCAGAGTATTGAGAGGTTAGCGGCTCATACTTATTTCAAAATTGTGTGCTCAAGAAAGGAAGTCAATTTTCTATACATATTTTTATGTTATTTACTAGCTTCACTCCGCAGTTTCACCTGCATACGTCTTAATCTCGTGGGAATATCGGGATTAAAAGTATCCTATGTCGTAAACCAGGTCATGGTCTATCCATGTGCCAAATTTCATCCAAATCCGTTTAGTCGTTTAAGCGCGAAAGCGTAACAAACAAACTCACATTCGCATTTATAATCTTAGTTAGGATTAGGGACAAAAAGTTACATGCCAAAGAAAATACAAAACATTCTTAAACTTTGGTAACATGTAACTACCCCACGCCATTGTCTAAGTTTTAATAAAAGAATCAGAGAAATGAAGGGCTGTGATTCGAGTAGACAAAGGTGATAGCTTAATTTACCTAACTTACTTTTAAATAACTTAAATATCTACAGGGTCAAATTGAGTTAGCTAGCGAAACTCCGCAGATGTAATGGGTATCGATATTTAAACATGATCAAACCAAAAAGAAATGAGTAATTTAAAAACATTTTTTCTCAACTCAAACACATTTTTTATTTCTTCTTACGCTTCTATAGCCGTCACATCTGCGGTGTTTCGCTAGCTAATTTAACTTGATCCTGTATAGTCTTTTTCTGGAACAGTTCGTTAGAGCTATAGTCAATATGTCAAGTTCCATTTTTAGGGTTCCGTAGCCAAATAGCAAAAAACGGAACCCTTATAGATTCGTCATGTCTGCCTGTCTGTCTGTCCGTCCGTCCGTATGTCACAGCCACTTATTTCCGAAACTATAGGAACTATACTATTGAAACTTGGTAAGTAGATGTATTCTGTGAACCGCATTAAGATTTTCACACAAAAACCAAAAAAAAAATATTTTTGGGGGTTCCCCATACTTAGAACTGAAACTCAAAAAAAAAAAACATCAAACCCATACGTATGGGGTATCTATGGATAGATCTTCAAAAATGATATTGAGGTTTCTAATATATTTTTTTTCTAAACTGAATAGTTTGCGCGACAGACACTTCCAAAGTGGTAAAATGTGTCCCCCCCCCCTGTAACTTCTAAAATAAGAGAATGATAAAACTAAAAAAAATATATGATGTACATTAACATGTAAACTTCCACCGAAAATTGGTCTGAAGGAGATCTAGGAAGTAGTTTTTTTTTAATACGTCATATTTGCTAAATATTGTACGGTGGTACGGAACCCTTCGTGTGCGAGTCCAACTCGCACTTGGCCGGTTTTTTTTTCCTATATCAATTGTACCACCTTTACAACAAAACCTAAGCTCGTTAAGAACAACCGTAAAAAATTAACAAGCGGCTATATTTGCATGAAGTAGCAATATCCCCAGACGTTACTGACCTACGCCATAAAAGGGTAATGTAATAAAAATCTCTAAAATTTTTAAAACGCATCCATAAAACTAAGACGATACAGGCTATCCGGCAGCCCGGTAGTAAACCGGCGTAAGTCCGATACGGCGGATTCCGACGGTTCCTATCAAAACTTTTATTCGTCCTTTGTCCCTCTCGCACTAACGCAGTTAAAAAGAGATGACGCTAGCACAGTATTATCTTTTTCAGGAATTCATTGTCGTTGCAAGTTTTATGCTTCTTGTGAAGCATCGCATATTTTTATTGCGTCTCGTGGATTGAAAAGCTCCCTGGATATCTAGGTCTTTCGGTATATAGATTAGTTCGTCCGGTTCTGGATATAACTTAGGGTTTTATCCACTTCCTTTTCGGTTGCGATGGACATTGGATTTCGTTCTCTCGGGGACTACTTAGCATTTTTGTGGACTTTTAGAAATCACTGTCAAGTTAAGCTCTTTAAAAAAACGTAGATGCGTCTATTAAACTTAAACTTTGCAAAAAGCACTATCGCCTATGCGTCAATAGTCAAATATACCCATTAAAATGGTTTTGAAAAACAAGGACAGTTGGCAATTCGAACCTTATTAAAAATGCCTGCAACCTCTTTCTTCACCAATTCTTTCGCGACTTTATATCCATTCGTTAGTTATAAAGTTAAAATTGAACAATATCTAAGATCGCAAAAGTACAGGGTAATGAAAAATGCTGCAGTCGCTGAATTTACGTGCAATTCCTGAAAGCGTATTCTCGTAAATATATTCCGCGCCATAAAAATGGGAGTATTCGGTTATAAGGTTTTTTACAACGAACATCGTAACTTTACGCGGTCCTATTATATTGGTTCCGTGTGTTTTCCAGACTTTCTGGATAACGCCAAATGGGGAAAAAGCTGATGAAATGTATCTAATGTTGATTTTGTTTTCTTTTATTAGGTTTAAACTTATTAAAACAAGATTGAAGACAGGTTGTGCAATGCTTCTGTTTGCTGAAATCAACATGAATTCCATTTAATAGTTTTCTCTCAACATTTGAAAGTAGTCATTTTCAGTTAATAATAAACGTTCGATTCATCAAAGTAATAAGTAACTATCTATTTAATTACATTCTGAAATAGCTGACTAACTGATTACATCCAGTGTTTAAACATTATTTTATTGTTATCAGTATTGAGATGTACCTAACATGAACTAACATCTAACTTAACTCAGCTTTTAGTCAAAATATTCTCTCGCAAACGATCCGCGTTTCAAGTTGAAGCAATTTAATTAAACTAAGGTGTACGTCATGAACGTTAAATGTAGACGAAGGCGGCCATTGTAAATTCCACCAACGTTTCAGTTTCATAGCTTTAGTTAGAAAACGCCGTCGGACTTTTATGGGCAATTTCGGTTCAGACGTTTTGTTATATTACCAATGCTTTTAAGGTACTGCACCTCGCTCCGGTAAACATATGTGCAATTTTACGAGCCACTAGTTTATGGTAAATGTGTAGTTATGTCTGCGGCAGCGTTAACTCTTATGTATGAAATGCGCAATTTATCTTGTCTTGACAGATGTGCCTATTGAAAACTTTACGTTTGTCTCTCCTACCGTCTGTCGCTCGTACCTCCGTTTTACGTCTTCTCCACGCGTGAGAATGACTGCACGTTATTATGGTTTATTTCAGAATTTCATTTTCTGTTTATGATTTTATTTGTGCTGAAATTTAAAGTAAACTTACCATTTCTAAAGTTAAAACGCGTGGTCTCCATGTAGGCACGTTTAAAAACAGTGTCGACGGTTTAATAAAAAATAAATATTACTTGCCAATAATAAAAAAGAATGCATCAAAGAAACTGCAGTCTGTAGCTATCAAACATCAGATAGCAATAAATTTTTATGGCATTACACCTTTTTGACGTTTTTCTCAAATAAAACACGTATTGTGTCGTTACCAATTAGTATTGCCAAAGTACACATTGATGCGAATATGTCGTAAATACAAGTTTACGAGTATCTCAGATAGTATCTAATAAAGTCCGCGTTTTGTGGTGAATTGGCTTTAAACCGAAGTTTAGTGTAACCGAAGTTAGTCTAACAATCAACGTGCGATTGAAGTTATTAAGCTGTAGCGACCGAAGCAATTATTTGAACGAAGCAATTGAGGCGTTCACTTCATTCATTCATTATGTTGGTAGTCAATTATTTGTTTGAAGGAAAATGTTGATTTGTGGTTATGTCCTTTTGACAGTCGGTTGCGGTGTTCCGTATTAGTAATAATTACATTTCGTTTTAAGGATTATATAGCGTCGTGCAGACTGGCGCGACATGACAGCGCCACGCGACTCTAACAAAACAATTTCTAGAACAATTATTGGTGTCGCGATGCGTCGCGCCAGTCTGCACGAAGCTTATTTTGTAATAATTATTATAACATTAATGGTTTTTAAGATCAATTCCTTTTCATTTCTACACCTTTTCCCCTTCTAATTTATCAAAAATAGTTGGTCATAAAAGTTTAGACTTTTGACCACACGTAATGTACGAAACCCTGATTCCTCTCCTTCATTTTGAAAGGTAAACTATGAGTGAGAAATTTTATTCACTAAGCACACAATTACGGAACTAGCACAAAAATTCCTTGGCAAATGTAGGTTCTCTTGTGCTTTAACACCGTAGTTCGTATTATCCAGCTAATAATATACAGGCTGGGAGGGACATAAACGCGAAAACTGTTACCATCGATTAAGCAGTTGAAAAAAAAAAAAAACATGCGGGGCAGTCTTTGGGGACTGCTGATAGAAGTGAAAACATATACATATATACACAGTATACATATAGCTCATGGGAAGCCTGCGGTGACGATGACGCGAGTTCCATGATTTTTGTTCACCCAAAAAGTGCTCAACGCGCCTAAATAAGTTTTCACTTGAAAAATCTGCTGTTTCACAGAAGTGCAATACCTACGCGGTCAAAATGTATGGAGCAGCAGATATTTATTTTTAATAACCGACGAAAAATTTCAACGCAGGGGCGTTCAGAATCATGTACTGAATCAATGGTAAAAGTTTTCGCGTTGATGGTCCCATCCTGTATTATTAGCCATTCAGCAAGGATTTTAGGAGAATTTACTCCAGGATACGCTGGACGTATTTAAGTATCGCTACTCGTGGAGACGCTTGGCTAGAAAGGGGTGACTGTTGGGATAAATTTAAATACCTAGGTCACTTGGTCACCATTGACCTTTAAGACAATGCATTGACATTGAAAGCGAACGGAGGGCTCTTTCTGTGCGTGCGAATATGATAGCCCGCGGATTTGCACGTTGTACTGCAGACGTAAAGGTGCGCAAGGACACTCTTTTGAGCATTCTGCACCACCTACGGCTTGTGGGCGAAATTTTCGCAGGCGTCATATGGAGCCCTTCGTGTCCAATTTAATTTCGCGTTGAGAAAACTGATGGGGTTGCCATGGCGTTGCTGTGCGTCAGGGATGTTTGCGGCGGCGCGTGTAGATTGTTTTAACACAAGCACGTAGCATTGATGGTAGCTCAACTCAAGGCCCGCCCACGCAAAAAGGCCCAGTACTGTAACGTGTAACGCAAAATCGTCGCCTCTAAGAATTCTGACAAAGATTTCTTAAATTACGACGGCAACGGACGGATAACATCAGAAGCATAGGCGACAACCAGTCTTACTAAGGAGTATCGTATGCCCAGTAACTGGGTTGTGGAGGTCAGATAGACAGTCGCTCCATGTAAAATACTGGTATTCAGCTGCATTCGGTTAGACTGGACGTAATTCAAGATAGTTGGGAAAACGCTAGAAGATGAAAATGACGCCTGTTCTCCGCGAAGGGTCCATATCTAACCAGTTTCAAAACAAAATCCCGTGAACACGATGATCACATCTGTTACCGGCCCGGTGCTACAGCCGCTGAGCACTGCAAGCAAGAATAGTTCTTACGGTGGTTAGATCTGAACTTCTTCGATGGTACTGTGGCGGCATCTACGATCGCCACAGTAATGCGAACTACGCATCAAAGACCTGACGTCACACAAATCCTGCATCGCGCAATTAGAGTTTACCGCGCGATGCACATATGTACAAGCTCCCGACTTCAACCTCTGGGCAGTTGCCCGCCAGACACGACATCCGTCTGGTCGGAGGATCCTCCCTTTTCTATGGGGGATGAGTGAACTTTACACCCTGTTCCTCATGCCCCTAAAGTACCTACCTATGTTAATACGACGTTTCGCCAGTTATGTTTAAGTTCCATATAACAGAGGGCCAGCCGATGGTCAACCCATGAAACATCACAATTTAATTAAGATGGTTGGCCCAGACAACCAGTAACCTGAATCGCCATCCATTTTCTTCTAAACCATATCCAAAACTTTACCACTCATACGTTCACAACCCTTCAAATGCCACGAGCTTTTCACAGCTATGAGCACATTTTAACGGCACATAACTTACTCGAGCAATACAGGCAAGCACCGGCCATGTCAGGCAATGCTCGTTGCTCGTAAAGTTGCCTGTTATGCTCGTGACGTCTTTTATACGCTACAGATGGCTTATTTGTGAATTTTGGTGTGGTATGAACTAATTAAACAATGTTTTTATGTGTTGGTTGACATTGTTTTTGTTTGATTAGTGTGTTATAGAGGAAATAATTTACGAAACTATGTGATAAACAGTTGATTAGATACCTACTTAAGGTAAGACTTTTTGGACGTCGGGAAAAAAGCAGGGACAATCCGAAATAACCTCCACGCAGGGAAACCATTTTCTAAATGTTTTGGCCGAAATAAAAGATGGTGTCGATTGATAGGGGTTAATATTACCACCTAAGAATCTTGAGTAGCAGTTCAAGACGTGGAGCCATACTTATTATTGGTTTAGTAGGTACTTAACCTAGTAACTTGTACCCATTAACCTAAAGTTCATCAAGTGCCAGGTTTCACCACCTAATTAATTTATAGCACCAACACTTTTATCAATCACTCACAACTTCAAAAGTCACACTTGAAGTTCAAACGACACTTTAACAGCAAACCAATAGGTAGATCGTTAGCTTGTTACTACTTCAAGAACCCATAGGATACACCATAACACTACCGTGTCCTGTCAAATTAACCACCATCAAAGAGAGTCACAAAAACCGCCCGTAAATCGAACGGCTTCGGCATAACAAACTAACACCATCTTACTGACAATTAAAACTTATTAATTACCCCGCCACCCGGGCTCGTAAACTCACATTTACTGCACTAGGTAATAAAAGAAGTTTTCCTTTTAAAACCTTTAAAAACCAGCCTCGTTTCGGAATTCGATGGCAGTAAAGAGAGCGGGGTTTACGAGCGCTGAGTACCGCGCGTGACTTTTTAGCTAATAATGTACTTTGATTAGCTCGCGAAATTGACGTATTGCTGTTCGTGGTAGTGTTTGAGTCAGTGTGTTGTTGCTAAAGGATTGAAGCTTAGAGCTTTAGATTTGTCACAAAAGATGCTTTAATACTGTCTTTAAAAGTAACAATAGCAATATAATTTCAGCGCGCGCTGAGCAGTCGATCTTGTTGCCAGCCATGTGATACTAAGTCTGTAATGTCCGTAAGGACCAATGCCTGCTGGGGTTGCGGGTTTGTCCGAAAGGGATATCGCGGCCCCGGCACGCGGGCAACGGAAGGAACACGGGTGGGTTTTAGTCCGTAAAAGTCTGACACGCCCTCTCGCTCCGCCCAGAGCGGGAGAAGTCATTTGATGATTTCCCATCCTCAAAAAAAAAAAAAACCTTGTGATACTGTCTGGCTTATCTTTTACAATCGAAAGAAATATAAAGTAGACTCTTTTAAAAGCCATTTTTTTAAACACCTGTTAATTTTATAGTTTCAGTAGTTATCTAATAGTGTATCTTACGTGATTGATGTCAATATCCCTGTAAAATGCAATAAGTATTTTTGTTTTTTAATGTTCTCCAATCAAATGCGTATTGAGCGAGTACATAATATACTCGTAAATAGATGTCTATATAAGTAAGTATTGGCACTATAGTGTAAATTGATGCTGAAGTTAAAAGTAAGGGCCATTTCATTGTAGATGTGTTGTAAAACTGCGGACAGTGTCTGTTTATTAGGGTCAAAGTCAAGTCGATTGTATCGCAGTGTCTTCAATCCATCGGAACATAGAACTAGGAGACTATGAAAAGAGATGTAATTTTCATGAGATATTAGTCCAGTCTAGGTGATGACTTTTCAACGTGATTTTGTATCTTATCCACGATGTCCATTTTGTACAAAGACCTTTTGGCAATTTTTGTTAGTTACTACTTGAAGAGAATAGTTTCACATGCAAGTTGCTGGCTGTTTCTTTATTCTTTCTTTTTTCTACTTTCTACACTGCGCTAAATATGCTGAAAGTCCATTGCGCTCTATTGGAGATGAAATGAATGTACTGAGCATCTATAGCAGTGTTTCTCAAAGTGGGCGATAACGCCCCCTTGTGGGTGCTGGAGGTCAAGAGGGGGGCAGTAAGGGGCCCAGAAAAAATTGGGGGGTGTTGAAGTGGTTTAGGGGGGCGATGGCTGATTTGTAATTTCATCTACATACTTAATATTTTAAAATTCACTGAAATTAATTCTACCTACACAACATCGATTATTACATAGTTCATATTTCTGCCCTGTTTGATTGTATAAAAACTAAAAATACACTAAATACATTTCTTAGGATAGCCCATAAGCAATCAAGAATTAACAAGTCTGTTAAATAACGCGTTTTGTGCAATCCTGTATCAATCGGCTGGTTCTTCGATACTTGTTCTTACTTGCTCAGTACGATTGAGCGTACAATGAGATAAACGAGTTTGTGTTCTAATTGCTCTCACTGGTAAAAAAGTCTCGTTTAGAATGTAAGTTTAAACTCCCGACCAGACTATTAAAGCACACTACAATTCAATTACTTAATTAAAGTAGTGAATGTCATTGTGGTTTTTATGCTGTGATGAAGTAAAAAAAAATGGGGAGCGCTGAAAAAGAATTGATTTTCAAAGTGGGCGGTTGATGAAATAAGTTTGAGAACCTCTGATCTATAGGTATAAACATTTTGCCCCTACTTACAAAATCTCCAATATCATCATCATTCTTTAGTCCATATCCGAATTTATTTGGTGTCGGCACAACATGGGTTTTACTTCCATACTTCCCCATTATTCGTCATCTTGGTATTCCCTCATTCAAGTCTTTCATCATTCACACAGTCCATCCATCGTTACGTTAACCTTTCCGTACTCTTATCATCATCGTCATTTCTCGTTCACTGCTGGACATAGGCCTCCCCCAAGCACTGCCACTTAGACCGGTTCTGTGTTTCCTGCATCCAGCGGATTCCTGCGGCCTTCACAAGGTCACACATTGAGGCCTTCCAATACTAAGTCATCCGGTACGCGGTCGCCACTCCAGAACCTTTCGGCCCCATTGGCCATCAGTTCTGTGAGCTATGTGCCCTACCCAATGCAACTTAAGTTTTTGATAATTCTTCAGGCTATGTCGGTTACCATATTTATACTCAAAACTTTCCTATACAAATCTTAAAATGCCAGAATATACCTTGGAAGTAACCTACCTACCTACCCATATGCGTATAGAAAAAACTCCGTCCATGGTGGGCATCACCCTAATTCCATGATTCCAACTTCGGGGAAGGCGGCCATTAAGTTTTATGGATTAGCAGAACGAACCCTCCTTAGTAGGCGTTACTTTGTTGTAGGGCGTTGATTATTTAGATAAAGGCAATGATGTATAGTTATGTAACGTATGTATAATCATACATCTTATTCTCAATATTTTGCTTTTAAAAAAGAAAACGGAACCGGCCTTTGGGCCTAGACAAAGTGACATTCTATCAGCGACAACGATGATGGAAAAGTCAAAAATGTATGGGACTGGTCCCATACATTTTTAGATGCTGAAGTTAAGATAACGGAACTGGCTTTAGGGCCTAGAAAAAAAGTGACATTCTATCAGCGATAACTATGATGAACAAGTCAGAAATGTATGGGATCAGCCCCATACATTTTTGTCTTTTTATCTATTTTGGCTTATGTCAGCATAAGTTACTGAAAACCTCCTCTCAGCCCTTAGAATGTGCGGACGGTGAGCAATGGGCAGCTCGCCGTCCGATAAGGACCAGGCCCGTGTCGACGGCGCGTTGTGTTCCACGCGCGCCTCAAAGAGATGTCAGCACCAACCGACGGGGTCGAAAGACCAATGCCTGCTGGGGTTGCGGGTTTGTCCGAAAGGGATAACGCGGCCCCGGCACACAGGCAACGGAAGGAACACGGGTGGGTTTTAGTCAGTCCTTGGCCAGTCCATATTCTTGCATAATTCACCGAATTATAACAAAATCAAACTAATCAATTCAAGTAGCTGATACTAATAAATATCTTCACCGCAGTAACTTCAAAAGCCCCATTGAATCGTCTCAATTACTGTCCAAACAAGCGTTATTTCTTTTTTATTCGACGTAAGCTCTGCGCGCGCGCAACCGTGCAGCTTATGATGATTAATGGAAGAGAAAACTTCATAACACATTATAAATAAGATTGTGTACTGATTTAAAATCACTTAGGAGAATAAAAGTGAATTAAAGTATTTGTCTTTTTGCCGTTTGGAAGAGGGATAAAAAAAAAGGTGTTAGGATTTTTATTATTAAATGAGTACGTACAGTCGAACAAACTATTTGACTTACAGGTAGCTAACTTGTGACAATTTTTTTAAGTAATGTTGTGAGTGTCTCGTGTAGTAAATTCTTTATCATCTTAATTATGCCACTAGCTTAAATGTTAGTACGTCAATCAATCTGCCTAGCCTATTTCCAACTATATTGGGGGGCTTCCAGTCTAACCGGATGCAGCTGAATACCAGTATTTTACATGGAGCGACTGCCTATCTAACCCCCACAACCCAGTTACTGGGTAACACGATACCCCTTGGTAAGACTAGTTGCCAGACTTTTGGGCGAAACGTCTATCAAAGATCTGACCTGGGATCAAAGGCTTAACTTGCTTTTGGAGGCACGTAGGAATCTCGATATGTAATGGATGGTCATCCATCTACTTAGCTTAACCTTTATTTAGCCACAGCCCCCTTGTTCTTCTTTTCGTGTGGTTAGTGAGTAACCTGGTGTCAGAGTTTTAAAGCCGCCCATGGGCCTCTGACTTGGCTTCACATGCCGTCGAGAAATATCTCTCAGGCATGCCGGTTTCCCCACGATGTTTTCCTTCACCGTTTATGAAGCAAGTGCTAATTCTACAATACGCACATGAATCCGGAAAGTCAGAGGTCTTGGCCTTGGGTTCGAACTCCAAACCTATGACTTGGCAGTCCGATCGTCACACACCTAGGCTATCACTGCCCACTGCCACGAGCCCCTTAAAAGTTATTACGCACACACTAAAAATTAATATTGGCAAAGAAGTGGAAAGATGATTATTTTTGTCTGTATACCAAATAACTTGTTCGACTGTACTTAATGGAATCAGTCGAATAGGTGAGACTGGTGATTATGGCAATAATATCTAATTATCGTCTGCTATTTTCACTCATTGATGATTGGCTAACATTTCTTCCCCAGCCTGAGCTACATATTTTTATCTAGTTCGTGACGAAGAAGTGTTTATTTGCAATATTCTGCCTCTAGTACTTAGCCATGATTAGGGGCGTCTTTAGGCTAATAATATGATTATTACCATTTACCTAGGACCACAGGATACGAAAAAAACCGGTCAAGTACGAGTCGGACTCACACACGCAGAGTTCAGAACCACCGTAGAATATTTTAGAGGTATTAGTAACAGGGTAAAGTTCACTCACATTCCATAGAAAAGGGAGGATCCTCCGACCAGACGGGTGTCGTGTCTGGCGAGCAAGTGCTCAACGATTGATGTCGGATAGTCTTATATACATATGTCGTTCGCGCGGTAAACTCTAATTGCGCGATGCAGGATTTTGTGTCTTTGATGCGTAGTTCGCATGTGGCTGTGTAGATGCCGCCACAATATTAAGCGAAAAACGCCGAAAACAACACGTTTCGTGTATGAGGACCCCCTTAAATTTTTAACATTATTTTACTTTAGTTATTTGTTGTTAAGACGGCAATAGAAATACACAATCTGTAAAACCAGGCTTAGGGGGTTAAGGTCTTAGTAATAGGGTTCCGTTTGGCACCGTTCAGGTACGGAACCCTAAAAATAATCTCACCCCGTTTAAGGTCCAATTATTTTTTTTTACTTCAAGTTTTAAAAGTAAGTAAGCCTGAAGCCTAGCTTTAAAACGAGAACCTTACTTACGAGTAAATTGTAACTTAAGAACCAGGAGAATTAACAGAGCGCCGCACGCAATACATCAACTGTCAAGTTCTTTAAAAACGTATAGTTTGACGCCCGATACAGGCAAACCATTTATAATTTGTAAGAGCCCTATTCGACGATCAGCTTCATCTCATTTATGGTGAAAAAACAAATCAACATAATAGGTAATATGTTAACAAAAAAAAATTACGGCAATACATTGAGTAGGTAATACGTTAAAATGTGGCATGACGTCACTCCCCGGTAGATTTTATACTGACTTGTGACGTAGCGAGCCCTCACTCCCCAACTTTAATGAGTTTTATTTATACCATTTTTTATTAATGTGCTAAAGCAAAAAATACGTGCCTAATATTTTTTATTATCTGTCTGACGGACTGAATTGTTTTTTGTTCCCAGTCAACATCCCTTTACAACCTGACACTGACCTGAAAATTGCAAAAACCGTAAGATTTTTTTTTTTATGATCGGGCTACCTTAGCGCATCCCCATTATATAGCCTCCACGAACATCAGTACAATAATTACTAATAAACACACGATCAATTACAATCTGTTTCATTTTGACAGCTCAACAACATATATTGCGTTATTTACGTTGTTGAGCAGACACATTTTTCGAACACATGATGCAATGGATTAGCAATATCCTTCAAAAATCATTCAGATTGAGATTGATTGTGTGTTAGGTACGTAACTAGGGTCTTAAAAATTTACGTTTGGTGTCCTTGACCACACAGATCAGATATCACCTTGCAGACTAACTAGCAAGCAATGATCACCACGCTTCAACGTTGCGATTAAGTTATCATGCCTTGCTTCATTAGGTATTGGACATTACCTTCATTCTACTTTCTTGTGTGGTTAGTAACTAACCTGGTGACAGTCTTTATGCCGGCCATGGGCCTCGGCTTCGCATGCCGTCGAGAAATATCTCTCAGGCATGAATCCATCGCATCAAAGATATGTCAGCACCAACTGACGGGGTTCGTAAGGGCCAATGCCTGCCAGGGTTGCGAGTTTGTCCGAAAAAGATATCGAGGCCCCGGCACTCAGGCAACGGAAGGAACAAGGGTGGGTTTTAGTCAGTAAAAGTCTGACACACCGTCCCGCTCCGCCCAGAGCGGGAGAAGTTATTTGATAATTTGCCACCCAAAAAAAAAGGCATGTATCCGTCACCGTTTTTGAAGCAAGTGATAATTATACCGCACCTCTGACTTTTCGAATTTATGTGCGTATTGCACATGAATTCGAAAGGGGTTTACCCACTATATTGCAACTTTCATCGAAATTGCTAAAGCCGTTTTCGAGAACGTGATTACAAATATATATATATATATATATATATATAAATATTAGGTCCCCACCTATGAATTAGCGTTTTGTATGAAGAATTTTAAAGAAGTTGCATTTTTCATACTAACATTTTCTTAATTTATATAACAACCATGAACACGAATGTTTTAAAACTTTTATGCACTAATGTTTAAAAACGAAGTTAACGAATATGCCACTTAGATTAAGCGACAAAAATAAGTTTTGGCTAAGTTAAAACAAATATTGATCATTTCTGCTAACAAAATGAGGAGTCATTTTTAAGGTATTTTTTATGTTTATAAAACTATAAGTAATAAGGTTTTTTTTACTATTGGTAGTTGTCTATGATGGTCATTATTCGTTATAATACCAAGCAATTGATGAATGTTTTAAATCATAGAAGTGACGAGGTTCTCTATTTGTGAGAAAAAGCAAATTTCATAGGTAAGGACCCAATATATACAAATATTGCTCGTTTAATATTATAGGATAGGATAATAAACTATCAGGTTTACTCACAGAAGTCTATCAACAGGCTCCCTCACTTTACAACTGTCTCCTAAATCATTCCTCCACTTTTTCCAATCTCCCAGCACAATATTTCATATAAACCAGTAAAATACCGACGAGAACGGAATAAAAAGGAGGTATATGTGTTTACACGAATTGTATGGGGGTAAGCAGCCGTCTGCCCCGACTGCGAAGGTCATAAACCGATGGAATTGACGTCTGGCCTGTTTCGTTACGAATCAATACGTGTACAGCCTTTAGGTAACATGTAGAGATGAGGTCAGAAGGTTCGCGATTCGGTCAAAGTCAAACAATTTATAGGAACATAAAAGGCACTTTTGAACGTCAATTTTGCAAAAAAAATAATCGATTCTAGTCGCCCCTTCCAAAGTTCCAAAGTTTTCGTATGGAGAAGAATGGTTTGTTGCGAATTTTGTCCGTTTCCGCCAACACATATGCTTCTTCGTCTTTTTTTCGTGTGGTTAGTAACCTGGTGTCAGGGTTTTAAAGCCTCCCATGAGCCTCTGAGTTGGCTTCACATGCCGTCGAGATATATCTCTCAGGCATGCGGTTCCCTCACAATGTTTTCCTTTACCGTTTTTAAAGCAAGTGATAATTATACAATACGCACATAAATCCGAAAAGTCAGAGGTGCGTGCCTTGGGGACATGAGATATCAAACCTGCTTTGAACAAATGGATTTTTTTACTCTGTAAGATTTTTATTCCGAACGCGATATCATGTTCAGCAGTAAAAGGTCGTGAATCCATTATCACACAAGTGAAATTATATAAAAATTTAAAAAACCCCCGACTCAAAAATTTCCTCATTTCTCATTCCTACTCCATCACCAGACCCTTTTCATCATCTATCTATAACATTTTCATTGAGACCATTCCAATGAGCCCAAACACGATACCTGTACTGTACTCTAAGGCTGGTAAGTTGGGTATCCTGCAAATTCCAGGTGATCCTGCAGCACCAGTTCAAGGTTACTATGTTCTTCTAATATCATTGAAGTATCAGAATACCAAATTTCAAATCGATCTGACCCGTGAAAGACGCTAACATCCATTCAACTCAACAGAAAAGAGCTGATAATCTTCAAACGGCTGAACCGATTTTGATAAAACATGTCTAATTACCACCGCTAGAAAACCTGCATTCAAATTTTTAAAAAAAAC
Source organism: Agrochola lota (assembly GCA_947364205.1). Lineage (NCBI taxonomy): Eukaryota > Metazoa > Arthropoda > Insecta > Lepidoptera > Noctuidae > Agrochola > Agrochola lota. The sequence continues at coordinate 6,638,082 of OX376235.1, read as the reverse complement.
GCCTTCAAATCGGTTCAACCGTTTAAGAGCTACGGTGCCACAGACAGACACACATAGCTGTCAAACTTATAACACCCCTCTTTTTGCGTCGGTAGTTGAGAACAAACAAAACTGTGTATAATACGCCCATGTAGGAACTACTTTTGGGGTTTCTTCCCTTTAAGCCGAAAGCGTCAGGGTAGCCCGCGAAATTCAAATTTTCTTACGTTTTTTGCAATTTGCAGGTCAGTGTCATGTTGTATGTTGATCTAAATATGATTCGCGGCCGTATCAAATGTTTATTTATAGAATTATAATCATAAAAATTATCAATACAACTCTCTAAGTTCATATAATCGCATTGAATGACTATTTCATGAAATCATGACTTTTGATGAGATTTAGATTGCGCTTACTTATGGAGTTATACTCGTATTGCTGATTGTAATGGTTATAATTATGTAAAGCCATATTTGTTACGGTCGCAAATCATATTTTAATCAACATAAAACCTCACACTGACCTGCAAAATGTAAAAAAAACTAAAGAAAATTTGAATTTCGCGGGCTACCTTAGCGCATGCCCCTTAACCACTTCTGAGACTTCAAAGTCGTTACGAATGAGCCTTCTGAGTTCTTCTTCGATTGCAAAACTCAGACACTTCAGTATTTTTTATCGTACAAAGTTGCTTTACTTAGCTCGTAAAGATCTTTAGTTGCCGTCCTAGTTAAATAGCTGGTTTTATTAGTTCACTAAAGTAATATACTGTACATGGTCGAGTTACCTGCAATACTTACAACGGTTTTATTAATGAAAACATGCTTGTTTTCGTTTATTGTAAAGCTTGATGAAATGCAATTACAGTATGAAAAATATCATCGTTTAATTAAGTTGAACTTACATAACTAAGTAAAACGATTAATGACGATTAATTATAGCGCTTCTGAAGTTCGATTAATTAGCCCACGACATATTTAAAAAAAAAAATATCGCGTTTTTCGCGGTGGCGTGCATAATTCTGTCACTTTTTGTTCGCTAAACCGAAAAGCGCTCTCTGTCGGCGCGACCACGCGTTTAAGTTCACCGAATAAAAAGTTCGAACAATCGTGTATTCGCGCGTTAATCATCAGATAGATAAGTACCAAGTAGAATAATAGGATAGAATTTTATCGTGCAATAAGTGACGGTTAGATTTAGAAGGAAGCATCCCAAATAACTTTGTAGTAATTTTTCAAAATAAGAATGAACTAAGTATACCATTATTACATGCGGCTTAAACACATCTGGCGAAATGGGAGTGTATGTGTATAATGTAGCAGGATAATAGCATAAAACGTTTTTTTGTGAATTTTCTAGGGTTTTGAAGAATTTTTTTCGTAATAATACTACCTCGTCGTGACCTTTTGCAAATATCCTGATATTAGCTCGTTCTATTTCCAAAATCTTACTTAGTTTTTTTTTCGTTTAATAAAAAAAAAAGAAGAAGGAATTATCCTGCGAAATAGGTAACATGTCCGTTTGCCGTGTCCGCGTTGCTGTTACATTGTTCACAAAAAACACGATAAGATATACACACGGCTACACATCAAGCTATACATTTTCAGTAAAAACTGATCTCGCATTGTGTAGGATTTCCGTACAATCCGAGGTCAGCTTAAACTGGAAACGAATAGCTTGATGTGTAGCCGTAATATCGCGGAATATGATTCTTTTTATCTCATCATCATGATATCGTTCGGAAGCCATAGTTTACGGTAATCGATTGCCCGCGAACAACCGCAGGCCAACCTCTCATAACCCTATAATACCTGCTTTTACTTGAACAATCTTGAACAGCATACAATTTTGTTCAAGACTTAGTTTACGAGCGAGTGAGAAGCAGGTGTTAGCTTCAAGTACTTAACTGTTGAAACTGGCTCAAATTGTGCACAATTATGTGATTAAGAGCAGTTGGTACTTGGTAGTTAGTTTAAATATGAACATCGTGTCTGAAGTATAATTAAAAATATATATAATTTTAGGAGCCTTTGGTTGACAATTTACAAATTGTCGATATTATGATATATTATTAATGGTGTTTAGTTTTTGTTCTTCCTGTGCGAATCCGAATCCCTATAAATACGTTTTCTTTCTTAATTTATTTTCTGGATTTCTTTCTTTCCCTTCATTTTTTTTTTTTTAGTTATATTTCTTTTTTTTTTAAAGGTACTATTATTTCACGAATGTATTTGATATTTTTTTGTGTCTCAAACACCATTAATCTTAGTCAACTATAGCCAAAATCATTCTGCAAAACTGGTTTTTATTATTGAAGTTGTTCTTGTAAATCTTGACATAAACGTACCCCGTCTACTTACTCAATATCTCAAACCGATTCTTAGCACCAACAAAGCTCAACGGAAGTCCATAACTAGGCCATCCATTCTCAGTTGTTAGTTGTTTAGAAACATTGTTGCTCTCAACATCTCGCGGCCGATTTGTTAATCCTTGTTTTATAATCGCGAGCCAAGTTGACGCGACAACTGCGTCGCATTTTAGGGTTAACGAGCTGTTTGTTGATGTGGAAGAGAGGTTGACGAGTTGTTGTGTAGATTGTGAAGTGATAGAAAGATTATAGGACAATGTTGGTGTGTGATATATTATTATGAGTCCATAATACTCAAATTCACTCCATATCTCGCTCACATGACAGTCCGCGAGCAGTTTCGCGGACTTTGTGAGAGCGAGACTGAGCGGCGGCGGGGAGAAGACTCCAAAACGCCAATAGTGTAGGTAATTTCTTTTTACAGCGAAAATAATGGTACTTAAAAAAACATAGTATCTGCTTTATAGTTAGTTCAGTTATTATGCAAAGTTTCATCACGTAATTTGAATACCAGCGGTTTCGGTTCGCTTTGGTTCGGAGGTAACTTTGTTTTTATTTACAATCGAGAAAATTTTATGGAATCCTGATTTCGAAAATATAATACCTACTTAACATTAATCCGCAACTTTATCATATATTTATTTCAAAATTAACGCTGCAGTATTTTTAACGGAAGATCATGCTAAGCAATTTGAGGTATAATAGACTCTTAAGTGACAGGCATGTCTAACATTTCATTTAATTATATACTTGCGTAGTTGCGTATAAATTAGAACGCTGTCAAAAATATGACAGACTAGCCGCCGGCGACTTCACCCGTGCGTGGTGGTCAACTATACTATAAAGCATACCCTATGGCACTCGGCAATAGAAATCAGATCAGTCATCAGTACTTCCAGAGATTATCTCCTACATCCAAACTTACAAACTTTACCTCTTTGTCATAAGTGTCGATTTAAAACATATCTATTTTGTTGACCGTGGCGTTTCATTGGTTCTTGGGTGACGTCTCTGAGTGTGGCAATGGGTGACTACTTTGTTATACTGGGGGGAACCTGTAAAAATAAATATTAATGGCAATAGTAAATAAAAAAACGAGTGAGCCTTACAGTAGTCGCATATGATGTGTAACATATAATATGACATCTTGGCTGACAGTAACAACCTCTCGGAAAATGGGTTGGCAACATGTCTGATGTGGCCAACTTTAGCACCGCGCGCGCGCATTGGTCAAATCAAATAGCGCGCGCTTCCACGGGTTCTTGTTACACACTTCCGTCCCTTTTCATGAAATCACTTCCACGGATCGCAGGAAAGCGAGAGGAAAGATGTTACACATTAAAAATAATAAAAATAATTACTTGTACTTACTTCTTTTCATCATCTAGAATCTAGATGAAAAGATAAATAACAGTGTTGGTGTGATTTTAATAAATGATAGTCATGTTACTTTCTAAGTATGTAAATATGTACCTGTTATCTCCCAAAGATAAGAAAGAGTGAGACAATCTAACAGCTAGAAAGATAAGAAAGATTGAGACAATCTTACGGCTAGAAAGATGAGAAACAGTGAGACAATCATACGGCTAGAAAGATGAGAAACATTGAGACAATCTTACGGCTAGAAAGATAAGAAACATTGAGACAATCTTACGGCTAGAAAGATGAGAAACAGTGAGACAATCTTACGGCTAGAAAGACAAGAAACATTGAGACAATCTTACGGCTAGAAAGATGAGAAACATTGAGACAATCTTACGGCTAGAAAGATGAGAAACAGTGAGACAATCTTACGGCTAGAAAGACAAGAAACATTGAGACAATCTTACGGCTAGAAAGACAAGAAACATTGAGACAATCTTACGGCTAGAAAGATGAGAAACAGTGAGACAATGTTACGGCTAGAAAGATGAGAAACAATGACACAATCTTACGGCTAGAAAGACAAGAAACATTGAGACAATCTTACGGCTAGAAAGATGAGAAACAGTGAGACAATCTTACGGCTAGAAAGATGAGAAACAGTGAGACAATCTTACGGCTAGAAAGATGAGAAACAGTGAGACAATCTTACGGCTAGAAAGATGAGAAACAGTGAGACAATCTTACGGCTAGAAAGATGAGAAACAGTGAGACAATCTTACGGCTAGAAAGATGAGAAACAGTGAGACAATCTTACGGCTAGAAAGACAAGAAACATTGAGACAATCTTACGGCTAGAAACATAAGAAACAGTGAGAAAATCTTACGAATAGAAAGTATGAGTATGACATTTGAAAAATTCAAGCTCAGGCTCCGTTTGGAATCCAACCTCCCTAAGGTTACCGTAGGGTATAATTGCTGTAATAATAAAGCAGTGTCCCAATGAATTCGAAACTATACACTTACCCGCGACCTTAAGACCGAATGTATGAAAAATCATAGAACTTAAATAATTGAGGTCAATGCTTAATTTAAGCTTACACGCTTTCAAAGACAGCCTTGAACCCCCCCACACAAGTATAAACCATTCACCTCGATAGAAAGTTATCAAATATTTGGCAACCGTACAATTTCTATTAGATTCCATCGCTATAGAATCCTATGACGTCAGTTTATATAAAACATAACTATGTACATAATAATTACCGCTCCACGTGTAAGGCAATTAATAGTTTGAAGTGCCAAGCAACACATTAATTCACTGTGTAATGCATGTCTGTTCTCTAGAAGCAACACGATCGTCGCACGCGCATACAATGTTGCACCTTGACCGACAGATCAGCGGATGAGTCAGAAATAGATGGTCGGATGTTGACGGAAACTGTACTGCAACATTGTTCGCGATGTTTTCTTTATTTACCAACATAAATTATAGTTTTTTTTAGAGGTTCTCTCGGAAAATCTACATACAGATGCATAAACTCGCGCCCTTTTTCCAATGTACGCAGAAACTGCAGAACCCCCACCTGCTACGATCCTTACATACTCCTTACCTCGTTTACGTCCATACATCTGGTCATACACGCACGTCAGTTGCCTGCCAGTACTACGCACCTGACCTTTCTGAAGAACATCACCAAGGTCACTATATGTCCTTCTAGTGCGTCCCTCCCTTCCTTTCGAATTAATCGGAAAATCTCCCTGAAGGAAAACTTTTTGAAATGCTAGTCAAATATAAAAACAGTCCAGGAAAATTAAATAGCTCTCATGGGATCATCATCAGTTCACTCAGTGACCTTGAGTGGTTAGCTTGCGTGTTCTGTACTGAGCTCACGCAACGCGTCGTATTTCCAGCCAATAATAAGACTCGCCCATCAAGGAGCGCTGTCCCAATTAGACGCATTATTAATTTATTATACATAAAATGAAAGCTATTTTAATAAAAACGTGTATAATAAAATATCAATAGTTAAATTATCTTTAAAATGGTGAAAGATTCAGAAAAAAAAAAATACGCTTGGTAGATTTTGCGTGATTCTCAGTTTTTTATCCGCGTTAGACATAAGTTTACAAATTAATTTCAATTTGTATTATAAATATAATCTAAAATATTCATATATTAAGTTATTACGAAAATGCTCTAATATTATTTTTTTTCCGAATCATTAACAATACTCGTTTAAACGTGATCTTCAGTATGAAATCATTAAAAGTCGGATGTCGTCGGTTATCGTTGCCTTGTCTTACTTTGTAAAAACCGACACATGGAATCTCGTAATTATCTTTTATGTTAGCTATGTCAGGTAGATATCTACAAAGACATTATTTATCTAATTTAATTATGCATTAACTAAGATTATCCGAATTACCTATTAAACACCGTTGATCTTTCTTTATTCAGAATGTAGATATGCTGCAACAAATTACGGTAACATTGTACTTACGTTATCATTATCACAGAGTACTTAGGTACCTCTTGACACTAAACGAAGCTAGACTAAAGTCACCGACACGATATTTATTCATAAAGACGGTGACAACACTATGCTTGGTATTTAATCTTCTCACTTACTATCGGACTGTTTGGAAAAAGACATCTCTCATTTATTCAGGGGGCTTTTATTTTCATAGTTTAGGAACATTCATTGCGTTAATACGTTGTTGAGTAGACACATTTTTTGAACATATGAAGCAATGGATTTTGCAATATCCTACAAAATCATTCAGAATGTGATTGAAAGTTAAAAAATATTCTATAAAAATCTCACGTGAAAACTTAGGTGAAGTGAACTGTCAATTGCGACAATTCCATCAGGTGGAATGACAACTCGCTTTACCTTAGTATCCTTAGTATTTACGTGAATTTTTTACAGAATCGACCGACTGGTGTACTTAAAACACCCATTTCAGTAGTTCGTTGTTTTTTTTTTTTATAATCATCAACTAAACGTTTTTTGATATAATAAGTTTATTCGAAATTCAAATTTTTCGTTGCGTCTGTTCTGATTTCATTTTTCTTCTTCTTTCTTCATATAACAGTATATTGATTAGTATATTGCTTTTATATAGATGACGTAGGACGATTTGATAATTTGAATTTTCACGAAAAAGTTAGGTTAGGTTAGAACTGTGACCAACCGCGCGCGAGCCCAGCGATCGAAGCGAAGGGTGCCACGGTAGCGGCCGGCGAGCGATACTTCCAAGTTGCTCGCAGAAATGTTTTCACCATTGTCTGGTTATCCGTGTTTTCGCAAAAATTCGAATTATGAAACCGTCCTACGACATAGATTTCCAATGCCAAATAAAATGTTTACTCTACAATAGAAACTTTTGTAGCGAAGAATTAAAATTAAATATGCTTCCATTTAGTAATATCGCATGTTTAATAATGTAGTAGGTCGTGCTTAATTTTTTATTGACTAATAAACGATAGTGTCCTTGATTTAAAAAAAAAAATACGGATAATTTTTTAAATTTTTTTCTTAATAAGGGTTAAAATACGGGTAAGATTTTTTTTCACTAATAATATGTTGATAAGACAGAAAAAAGACTAATTATGTAAATAAAAAAAACTGGCCCAAAAATTGCACGTTCTTGTAAGATTTACTATCAGTATATTTCATTAGCGTAATCCATAAATTAAGATAATATGCTTGTTCTAATTAATGCGTCATACAATAGCAACAATTCAAACTAATGTTTTAGACATGCAAATGTCTCATAAACATTAATAAATAAATTACTTTACTAGTAACTTAATTATACCTTTCAATGTATTTAAAATTATAAAATGACTTTACAAATTGAAATTATTATTTTTATAATTTATTGATTGTACAATATCAGGCAACGAAATACCGAAGTATTTATGACTATTACTTGTTAATGAATATCATTAAATTTTAACAAATACATGACTCTTCCTAATTAAAAGCGACTAAGTGCGAGTTAGACTAGTACACGAAGGGCTCCGCCGCACCGTACCAACGCACAATATTTTCTAAAAACGCCGAAAAAAACACGTTTCTTGTATGAGCCCTTTTCATATTTTTTTTTTGTTGGTGCTATTGTGGCCATAGTAGTACACACTCTGTTAAAATTTCAAGTGTCTACCTATCGGTTCAAAAGATACAGCGCTGTGACAGACGGACGGACTAACGGACAGCGGAGCCTTTAGTAATAGGGCCCGTTGGCACCCGTTGGGAACGGAACCCTAAAAAAGGACGTTTATACAAATTCGTCTTAACTCATGAAGATAGGACCTAACTAAGGTCGCAACTTGTACCAAAACTATTCGCGGTGCATAATTTAATTAGCGGGTTGACTAGGAATTTATACCTCATTTAAAGTTTTCTGAAGACATTTATGGATTTTTTTAAAGCATTGTTTAAGTGATACTGATAAGCCTTCGTACTTTAGCTCAACTTTAAATTCTCTCAGACTTCATGGGCGGTAATTTGTTAAGGTCTGGTAAAATCTTTATTTAATTATAGTTATTATAGAACAACTTGTGCTTTCATGCCTCGCCAAAAACTGTCGTCTTTCTTACAATTATCATTTTCCGAAAAACAATAATTAATATAAGTATGTCGATGAGTCACTCATCAACTACCCCAATTGACGCGTCAACTCAATTTTGTAGTGAAAAAAAAAAAACTTCTCAATAACTTAACTTTTTATACAGGTTGGTCTTTTAGACATGTATTCTTCGAACAGCCTGTATTTAAACTTTGTACATTTTTCTCCTTATTTGGCTTGGACTTTTATTATTCGCTGTGCTGAGGACTACGTTCGTTTCTTAATGAAATAAAATGCCTATAAAAAAATTAGAAAATGTAGATATGTACGACCTTCTGCCCGTCTTCGTCCGCGTGAAATTTCTATATATGTGTGTTTCTATGTAACATAAAATGTATCCTATGTCACTCGGCAATACAGCTTCCCATTAGACCGTTAAAACACTAGCCATTTGTCAGCGTGTTTTCAGCGAGTCGATTTATGAACGTGCTTTCCGCGGGTGCGATGCGAGCTAGCCGCGCACTATATTCTCCGCGTTTTCGCAATATTGTACACTCGCTTGTCTCGCTCTCTCTTGTACACTCTCGTGAATTCCTCTCGTTCAGAAAACGCGGCGGATACCACCACGTAGCGTAATAAATAATTGCCTCGCCGGTAACACGCCGGTAAATCGTCACTGGGGTATGGCCCTTCAAAAAAAATTCGTAATCCCACCAGTAGTTCCGTAGATTACCCCCTTATATACAAACTCACAAAGTTTACCTCTTTATAATATTTGTATAGATGGTATAGATATCATACTGGAGTCAGGATAAACATAATTTAGCATTCCTTGCAGCGGAAGTAAGCAAGTGATTAACAATGAATAGGACTTGTTATGTTAATAAAATGTCACTAACAATGAAAGCTGGTGAACTAAACTATCGGTCTGTATTATTTACTAGCGTGCAAGTAACTTGATTATGCTCTGCAAACGTCGTAAGTCTTTTGAGAGTTTGACAAACATTAACTTGTTGGGTTCGGCTTCCAATCTACCCGGATGTAGCTGAATATCAGTATTTTACATGGGGCGACTGCCTATCTGACCTCCACAACCCAGTAACTGGGTAACACGACACCCCTTGGCAAGACTGGTTGTAAGACTCTCACTTTGACAGTTCCGTAACGAGTGTCGAAGATCTTCAAATGCCAGCCGGGACCAGCGGATTAACGTGCTTGTCGAGGCACGCAGAGGTCTCGGTATGCTATAGATGGTCACCCATCCACGGACCGGGCAATCGTTGATTTACCTTGAAGATCGACCCGATCGTCAGAGTTTGACTAACATTGGCTTTAAATATAGCAATCATATCGACAAGTACTTCCACACGACAAGGCTGTCTCTTATCAGTAGACAGTTAACCCTCAATGCTTATAGGAGATTCTAGACCATTACAAGTACAGTTTTCATCACGATGGTTTCCTTCACTGTCAGTCATCAGTGTCCAGGATCAGCATAGAAAGAACATAACAATGAAATTGAAGGAGTAACATTGTCACTTGCCTCGTGAAACTACATGTCCGAGAAAATTGTGAAACAAAATCCCTTTAAGACGCAGATATACGCCAGTGACCTTGAGTGGTTAGCTTGCGTCTTCTATACTGAGCTCACGCAACGCGCCGTACGTCCAGCCAGTAGTAGGACTCGCCCACCCAGGAGCGCTGCCCAAATTAAACGCATTATTAATTTATTATACATAATACAAAAGGTATTTTACAATCCACGTATACTAAAAGATCAATAATTAAATTATCTTTAAAACGGTGAAGATTTCAGAAAAATACGCCTGATAGATTTTGTGTGATTCTGAATTTTTTATGCGCGTTAGACATAACTTTACAAATTAATTTCACTATGTTATAAAAATAAAATCTAAAATATGCATTATTTTAGATTATGTTATTAAGAAAATGCTCTAATTTAACATATATTTTTCCCAAATCATTAACACTATTCGTTTAGACGTGATCTTCAGTATAAAAACATTAAAAGTCAGTTATCGTCGCCTTAAGTTACAATTCCGTAGCCGACCGCAGGAGGCGACTGCAGGCGACGTGTCGCGGCGACACGACTGGTTTGTATGAATATCTATGAAATACCTTCCGTAGCTAGCGACACGTCGCATTCATAGAAATATATACATAGAAAGCAGTCGTGTCACCGCGACACGTCGCCTGCAGTTGCCACCTGCGGTCGGCTACGGAATGGTACCTGAATTGTTCAAAACTTTCTGAAGCTTTTTGTGCAAATTGTTGCCTTAAGGACAAGCTTGTTCCTGCTGGGGTTGCGGGTTTGTCCCTGCTGGGGTTGCGGGTTTGTCCGAAAGGGATATCGCGGCCCCGGCACACAGGCAACGGAAGGAACACGGGTGGGTTTTAGTCAGTAAAAGTCTGACACACCCTCTCGCTCTGCCCAGAGCGGGAGAAGTCATTTGATGATTTCCCATCCTGAAAAAAAAAAAAAAAGGTCAAGCTTGTTGTAACAACACAATTTTGTACAGTCGTATACAAAGTAATCCATTTAATTTTTTATTTGTCCGAGATATCCGAAAGCTTGGCTCAAGTTCACACTCAACCCTTTGTTTCTGCAAATCACATGTAAATGTGATTTATATGTATTTTATCGTCTCAAAACAAATTCTTTTATTGCACCTCAATTTTCAACTTTTAAAATTCAATTGTATGTCCGGATTTTATATATTTTAATGGGTCTGGCCTTGGGTTTGTTAGTGCAGTAACCGCAGTTCGTGACCAAACGGTGAACTGTGTCGACCTGCGTGCAACCTACACTGTACAAACTGAGATTTTAGGAATTCTCTTTTCTTTCTACGAGTCGCTCACACCATGGACTTAGTTTTAAATTAATAATTAAGGTGTTAGTTTTCTTTGTATTTCTACACTATAATATTATAAAGAGAAAATAATTTTATTTTTGTTTGTAATGTTAAAACTCGAAAACATCTGGACCGATAAAAAAAAATCTTTCACCAGTAGGATGCTATATTATCAGTTATCAGTGAGTAATAAATAAAGATATTACGTGGGTGTAGCCACTGGCGGAAGCTACTTGTTTATAATTAGAAATTTTAAATGAGTAACAAGAAAAACTTTTCTGCAATTAACCGACTATAAACTCTTTGGTTATGTATGTATGCGAAATTACCTAGAAATCTTCTAAAAAAATCGAATTAAATTTTACTATTTAAATATGGTCCTACTAAACCTAATTAAAATACATGTTTTACTGAAAACAACACCGCATACAGACGAGAAAATAACCAACCATATTTAAATTATACCATAAAAATTGCAATTTACTCACATAGGCCTACGAGCCGCAACATTGTAGGAGTTATAAATATAATTATATGAGTTTTTTAAACTTAGGTCATCTCACCGCTTACTTTTACGATTTTACTGCGAATGGCGTTAAAATCGAACTTATCCTATTTGTCCGAGAAGTCATGGTCGTCCTTTTTGCGTATAAAAGTTTAATTGTTATGCCCTCTGTGTTGCATAATGCCGTCTTATAGTTTTGTTGATATATTTATTTTTTATTTATTTAAAATTATATAAAACCGATCAGAAATAGCGAAAACATTTTTCTCATTGCAAAACGAATGAGCGACGCGACACGTGCTAATTTCACCAATGTAAATGAACACGATCGGCACATCTAGACTGCGTTCAAGAGCTGTCAGTGACAATAAACCACAACAATAATGACACTGACAGCTGTCAGTGAACGAAAAGCTTATGAACGCGGTTTAGATGGCTGATCGCGTTTATTTTCGTTGGCGAAATCCGCACTTAGTGAGCTTAGTCACGTCACCTTTTTGAATCAGATGAATGAAATGAATTACCTGTGGGGGGCGATGGATCATCCTCATCACATTGTTCTGATAAGTGGGAGATCGTGGTGTCACTATCCTACCCACATACCAACGGAAGACTCAATAATTCAATATAGGTTAGGCTAGGTACATTTCCAATCCATAGATTAGGTACCAAAACTACATGCCGTTATGCCCATCATCTTCATCATCTCCGCCGAAAGACGTCCACTGCTGGACATAGACCTCCACCACTTCGACCGGTTCTGTGCATCTTGCATCCAGCGGATTTCTACGGTTTTTACAAGGTCATCGGTCAACCTTGTGGGAGGCCTTCCAACTGTACTTCCACTGGCACGCGGTCGCCGTTGCAGAACCTTTCGGCCCCATCGGCCATCTGTTCTGCCAGTAAGGTGCCCTGCCCACTGCTACTAAAGTTTGGCAATGCTTCGGGCTATTTCGGTTGCCTTGGTTCTGTAAGCACAGCCCTCTCCATTGCCCTATGGCTAACTGCCTTCTAATGAGGCCCATTGTGAGCAACCACTTATGCCCAAATTAAACTAATTCTCATATGCTTCTACCGCGGAGTTTGCAAATATTATTAATTCATCTATTTCAGATAATTATAATCCATACAAAACATTACACTTAATTTACACATTACCCTAAATTAAATAATATACATAATATTAATAAAATCAAAATTGTCTTAGTAGGTATATGACGCAAACAATATACTTACCGATATGTTTTCTCACCTTTTCCTGACTTACTTTTGACGTTTTTCATCTTAATTTGAAACCCGTATAAAGTTCCAACCGTTTTAATTTATTAATATTTTTTACAAAAAATAATTTTTAAAAATCGAAAAATTTGTTCTGATAATGTTAATATTTCTCAGAAATATTAATATTTTGTGGAAAAAACTGTCAACTACACCTAAATATCGTGTTACATGTGAAGAACAGTTAAATTAAATACCTACCAGCACTGTAATCTTCCAGTTCAAAACGCATGCATTTCTTTACAAAGGCAGTGAATGAATTATTCAAGTGTTTAGGTTACGTACTAAGGTATGTAATAGAGTGATCTCTGACCCGCCTTGAAAAGAATCTACATATTGCATGTACTATGTACTGACATTTTAATGCAGTGCATGCATAATATATGTCTCACTAGTGTGCATTAAGGAAGGAAGTAGGTAGTAGTCACTTGGAGAGTTCAGGGTTGGTGTGATCTTAAGAGCGTTTATCCAAAAAGTTGGCACCGTCACAAATAGCTGTCAAATATTTCGCGGTTTCGATTAATTTGGCAATATCACTGTATGGAAATAAGAAACATGGCTAACTAGTCAAGTAGAATATGAATAACGAATTGCAAATTATTAGTGTCCGACCGAAACGGGACTTTCTACCGAAACCGAATCTTCGGTATCTCCCAGTTTCGGTCGAAACCGAAACCGAAACTTCATTAGACATCTTAAAAATCTATTGTTTACTGAAATTTGGCTTATTTTTTACATTTATACAGACAGATAGCACTGTGTTAAATGCAATAAAAACAATAATAGACGTAATATGCGATAAAAAAAAAAAAAATGGAACAAACGTTTGTCAATACTGAAGCACATTATAAAGGTTTGTTTGAGAGTAACATAATAAATGAGGTCATTAATTACTCAGTTCGGCTGACTTCGGGTGATTTGAGGGTAAAATACTCATTTTACCCTCAAATCACCCGAAGTCAGCCGAACTACGCGCGATAGTTCACGAACGCCGAATTTCGGTGCAGCCTAAGGTTCGGCAGATTATCTGCCCAAACCGAAACTGATGCCGAAAGATTTTCTAGATTTTTTTGCCAAACTTACCTTCCCGAAACACCGTACCTACGGGCGATCACTAATAAAAAGTATTCTATTTCCTAACCCAAGTCATGGTAAACCCATATACCAAATTCATTCATACATCTAAATCAGTTCAGCCGTTTTAGCGTGAAAGCGTAACAAAAAAACAAAGACACTTTCGCATTTATAATATTAGTTAGGATTCCAATTTCCGGCAGACGTGTTTTCAATAAAGAGGACCCATCCATTGAATCTATCATAGCGAAAAAATCATCATCAAAAGTCATCAAGTTCAAGTGCTCCGAAGCATTAATAATATCAAGCAAAATAATACAGAAAAGCTACACATCACTTAGGCAATCTTAAAATACTTACTATTAATAACTAACTGTTGCCCGCGACTGCAGACCAGGATAAAAAGTACCCTATGTCCTTTCCCAGGTCATGGTCTACCCTTGTGCCAAATTGCATCCAAATCCGTTAAGCCGTTTTAGCGTGACAGCGTAACAAATAAACTAACTCACTTTCGCATTTATAATGTTAAATAAGGATTAAAATAAACAGATCAACATAAAATACGTAGATTAGATAAAATCTTAAAACTCAATTGTCTGTAAAACAAATTATCATATTGATTAAATCCGGAATCCAGAAGATCCAGATAAAATAATGAATATAGGTCGTAAACTAGCTTAGTTAGTGTGGAAAAGTAAAAGGCATTCGCAATGCAAGTATCAGATCCAAGGTATCGTTACATTGTTGCAGTCCGTTGCCCTCGCGAGATCATCTTGACAAGCCCGTTTACATGACACGACTTTTTACTATTTATTTTTATGGTACTGATTTTTACCGCACCCGGTGCAAACTCGGATCTCTCTAACATAATCAACCTGTAATCTTTCCACTGCTGGGGCACAAGTTCCTCTCTGTGAGAGGGAGTGGGCCATAATCCACCACGCGGGCCCAGTGCGGGTTGGTGTCACATATCTTCGAATTTGTTGGTTCTAGAACATGCCGGTTTCCTCATGTTTTCCTTCACCGTTATAAGAGTAGTGGTGATGAAATTTAATACATAAAGTAAAGTGCCTGACTGGGTTCGAACTCACGAAATGTAAACTCGTAAGTCGGAGCCGATACCACAGTGCTACCCACAGATATATATCTTTATCTGTGGGGCCACAACTGATCTTACCCTTTAACGATCAACAATATTAGTAATTTTCCTGGTTTTTAGAAATGCTAATGCCAAAAATGAGTTTGGAATTGAAGTCTAATATGACGGCTACCAACATTTTCGTCATGGGCGTCATTTTCATGGTATTCGAGGGTGTTTGCATGTTTTACGCCGATCTTGTCTGGGCAAAGCTGCTCCCAAAACGGTGAATGAAAAAATCGTGCGAAAACCAGTATGTCCTAGAACCAAACATTCGAAGACATGACATGACATGTGTCATACACCAACCCGCACTGGGCCTGCGTAGTGAATTATGGCCCAATCCCTCTCACAGAAAGCGGAAGCCTGTGCTGTGTCCCAACAATAGGAAAATTAGAGGCTGATTATATGCTCCGTGTAAACACAGGTTACGAATCGGGGTAAACATGGTATGTAACATGTACAAGTAACATAACATGTAACATGGTACTGCTGGCTACTTTATTGTTAACCTCCAATTTCTTTAAAACGCGAATCGCAGAAACGTTCCCTACACCGTCACCGTCGCGTGCCCGCCTCGCACCGTGTAAACGACAAACCCAACCTGTTTGTTTTCATTAGTGAAGAATTCTTAAATTTAAGTCGCGTGTCGGTCACAATGTCGCTACTGAATCACGGTCAAGGTCGCGAACGACAATGTTGCGCTTGCGCTGTTGATGTAACACTCAATGAGACTGTCGGAGCTTGTTTGTTGTTGGACGACTTTTGATTCAGACGGTCTGAGTTGTGTCTGGCTGCGAAGATAAATCATTTTGTAGCGTGTGGTTAGCGGTTTTTGCATCACAACTATAAGAGTCCAAAAGGTGGTCAGAAAATTCAGAAACGTTATTGGTGGTTTTGTGGGTCTACTATAGTACGTAGTATTGAAACTATCTGTGACTATAGGTACAAGCTTGATGTTGTACTTTATAAAAAAACCTACTTAAGGGTACACTAGTCGACCGCTCGAACTAGTTGGTACGCGTGACTAATATGCATGCTAATTAGTCTAATTATTTTATTTATTTAGTATTTTTTTAGAGAAATAGACGATGATTAATAACGAAAACAGATCTTTGGGCGTATAGATATTATGGAAAAACTACTGAATGTATATTTACTCAAAATAAAATTATTTGAACTATTGAATTAATTATCTATCCCTGTACGGTTTCTATTTTGCCATTTTTTTACTACATAAATTATTTATTTACGCCACAAAAACGAGTTAAAATATGGAAATTTTGACGCTCATAACTTCCATTCCAATATTTTTTTCCTATTTTGCTTCCATACAAGGCTAGATAATGACAAGACAAATTGAAATAATTTTAAGTTTTGAACGTACACCGTCAAACAGACGAGTAATCTTCCATACTACGTTTGTATGGAAGAATGATCGACTAGCGTACCTTTAAGCTTCCGTTGGTGGCAAAATGTCGAAGTTGTAGGTATAATATCTTCAACTTTCGAGTACTATTTGATAAAAGGTTTGTTTCTTGCGACCAGTACGTTTGATAGCATGATCTAATTCTACAGAATGCCACTAATAGCGTGATAACAAGGGTCCGTAATATGTTTATGCATAGACCCTGAAAAATAGATTTTTGAAGTAGAATCTAGAAATTAAATAGCTCAGCATTTCACAACTCTGTCTGCCTGTTAATTTGACTGTACGACTATTTATTTCTTGGGAAAAAATATCCCAAATTAACATAAGTATTGTAATTGGAAAATTACAAGTAAACTTCAATCCATACCGGTATTTTAGGGCACGTTTGACAGCTTGTTTCTGTCAGACCACCCTTGGCCCGCGGAGTCACGGTCACCAGTCTCATATAAATATGGAATGCTGTTTGAGGCTTATCAGGCCAGACACATGTTTTGATATCTGTGTTTGTGAATATTGAAAGAGCTATAAAGTTAGTCATAATGTCATATCTCTGATCAGTAAACCACTACTACAGTCTTATCCATACTATAATATTATAAGTGCGAAAATTACTTTGTCTGTCTGCCTGTCTCTCTGTTTGTTACCTCTTTACGCCATAGCGTATGACCGTCAGACTGCCAAGTCATAGGTCTCGAGTTCGAATCCAAGGCACGCACCTCTGACTTTTCGCATTCATGTGCGTATTGTAATTATCACTTGCTTCTAAAACGGTGAAGGAAAACATCGTGAGGAAACCGGCATACCTGAGAGATATTTCTCGACGGCATGTGAAGCCAAGACAGAGGCCCATGGGCCGCGGGCCGCTTTAAAACTCTGACACCACTTAGTGAAGGCGCCATAGTGGCTGAACCGATTCCGATGAAATTTGGCACACATACCTGGGTTACGACGAAGGATACTTTTTATCCCGGTAATACCTATATTTCCTTGCGATGATTTTCGACTAAACACCTACACGCCGGCGAACTACAACTTAATTGTCAAATTGAATAGATTTTCAATATATCGGGGTGAGTTTACAAATTCAAAAGATTGATGTTAGTGTGCTACTAATAATCTAATATATTCCATACGATCCTGACCCGCGGATGCGTTGTTCACTTTGCATACAATCGTGTAAAGCTACTAGTCTACTAGCGCCAGTAGCTGGCTTATGTTAACACTAGTAAGCTGTAATAAGCCGATTTGTATGGGAATGTTTAAAGTTATCGTTCGTTTTTGTTCTGTATTCTGCGAATTGAGTTTTGAATAAACTGATTGATTTTGTATGTTGTAAGGAGCTCGTGGCTAATTAATAACAGCCGTACGGGTCGGTTTATCAGATTAAGCTATGCTTGCCGGGGTTGGTCCGTGGATGGGTGACCATCTTTACATATCGAGACTCCTCCGTGCCTCGGCAAGCACGTTAAGCCGTTGGTCCCGGCTGTCATTCGTGAATCTTTGACAGCCGTTACGGGTCATCAGAAGCCAGAAAGTCTGACAACCAGTCTTACCAAAGGTAAATTACCCAATTACTAGGTTGTGGAGGTCAGATAGGCAGTTGCTCTATGTAAAATACTGGTATTCAGCTGCATCCGATTAGACTGGAAGCCGACGCCGACATAGTTAGGAAAAGACTAGGCAGATTGATTGCTTGCTTAATAAGGAAATTTCCAACTAAGTTCTATAATATGCCTATGTTCTTCTCACCTCCAACGAATTAAAGTCCAACATCCCTAAAAGAACCTTGGTAGGGTACATATAGGGAAATAAATGGCATAATCTCTGGTAAAGGCATCTTAAGACATGTCATGGTATACGTACCATCAAAGAAGTTCATATCTAACCAGTTTCAAAACAAAATCCCGTGAACACGATGACCACATCTGTTACCGGCCCGGTTCTATAGCCGCCGAGCGCTGCAAGCAAGAATAGTCCTTACGGTGGTTAGATATGAACTTCTTCGATGGTACACGTCCAGCTGAAAACCAGCGTCAGGCACTTAAAGTTGTCTGGCATTTTTGCTGCACTTGGCCTTTTTGGCGCAGCCGTGAGGCACACTCCCCTGCTTATTTCTTTCATCGCACTTTCCACTTTTTTTTTTTTTTTTTATAATCATAATCATAATCATTTGTTAACATAGGTAAAAATAAAATAGTTATTAAAAAAAAAAAAAAATGCAAGCGCGCTATGTCATACCCTAAGGCGTACAAATATTCATGCATGTCATAGATAATTGTTAACATAATTAAACAATAATAATTGATTTTCCGAAAAAAAAAAAGAAGAAAAAAAATTACATGTCAAAAATTAAAAAAATATAAAAAAAATAAGTTTACTACGTCAATAAAGTTTAAACAAAAAAGAGAAGAATAAAAGTAATATAATAATTAATAAATTGACCTTAACTTATGGTCAATGTGTACTAAGGTCAAAAAAAAAAAAAAACCAGTCATTGCATTTTGTCTGCCAAAAAATCTTCTATTCTATTATCTGCTTTATAATTATATTGTGTGCTTTTTGTCTGTGATAAATAAATGTATTTTCTTTCTTTCTGATATTTCTCCATTCCTATTCCGAAATGAGGAAATATGGTAATCAGCCTCGTAATTATTTTCACCTGGATATAATTGTACTTTAACCGCTAATCGAAATTACACCAACCGATCGATCGATAAAACCATTCAACAACCATTTTTTTCTAAAACAATAAAAAAGTCTATAGATGTCGTGTCATTAAAAAAAGCGGCCAAGTGTGAGTCGGACTCGTATACGACGTGTTCCGTACCACCGTAACTACCATCGAAGAACTTTATGTCTATACACCGTAAGGACTATTTCTACTTGCAGCGCTCGGCGGCTAAAGAACCGGGCCGGTAACAGATGTGATCATCGTGTTCACGGGATTTTGTTTTCAAACTGGTTAGATATGAAGTTCTTCGATAGTACACACGGCTACACATCAAGCTATACATTTCCAATATAAGCTGACCTCGCATTGTACAGAAATCCTATACAATGCGAGATCAGCAAAAACTGGAAATGTATAGCTTGATGTGTAGCCGTGTGTACCTACATTAAGATCGAGTAAAAACGCCCCCTTAAATTTTTTATTTAATTTTTTTTTTTTGTTGTTTTAACGGCCATAGTAGTTCACACTCTGTGAAAATTTCAGGTGTCTACTGTCTACCTATTACGGTTCATAAGGTACAGGCCTGTGACAGACAGACGGTCGGATGGACGGACAGAGGAGCCTTAATAATAGGGTCTCGTTGGTACGGAGCCCTAAAAAATGGCCAGTAAAAACATTACAGTTCATTTTGTATTGCAGTGCAGCGAGTCGGCAACAGATGCGACAATTATGTAACGTTTATAATGAACTCAAGTTTACGGTGTCAAGGTAGTGTTACAATGTTACGGGTTCTTGATCCGATACTACATTACGGCCGATGAATCATGGCATTCATGGCCGATCTGAACATAGGCTCCCCGAACTTTCGCGCATTTCCTCTTACTAACACTCGCCTCATTTCACCATTTGGTTCCTAAAAAATGTTATTGCGCAGCCTTCTGCGCTAAGTTTGGATCGGCCATGATTCATAGGCCTTGTTGCTATTACGTACACACGGCTACACATCAAGCTATACATTTCCAGTATAAGCTGACCTCGCATTGTACGGAAATCCTATATAATGCTAGATCAGCATAAACTGGAAATATATAGCTTGGTGTATAGCCGTGTGTACAACTGGATACTGCCCGCGGCTTCGCCCGCGTAAACACCAAAATCGTTTTTTTCTAAAATAAACGTACCTAACCGTTTCGGAGATTAGCCGGAACAGAGGGACAAAAAAAAGGGATAAAAATGAAAGTTTTTTCTTTTAAGTACTGTATATACCTAATTTCATATGTATTTACTATTTAGTTACAAAAGAACAACCGACTTCCAAAAAAAAACACTGCAAAGTGAAAAATAACTTTAAATTTGGAAGTCGGTGGTAAAAAACGAAAGTTCACAGCCAAAGACACCGACTTCCGAACTGAAAGTTATGTAAAAAAAAAAAACACGTATTGCGAACCTCCTCCTTTTTGAAGTCGGTTAAAAAACTGTTATTTTGATATTGCAAACAGACACTTGTATAGATGATGCTTTGTTGCTACTATTTGTATCTTTGTAGACAAGTGAACGGTACCTGTTTGAGAGCGCAGCTGGGTTTTTAATGAAAACAGGTGTTTTGTGCCTTTTATTTTATGTAATATGATTAATTATTTAATTAATAGCTCGTCTTCTTAACGCCTCGATGTAACATTTTTTTATCTTCTAAATAAGTAATATGTACTTAATTTGGTAAAAACAGAAACGCTTATCAATAGATTGATCGATATAGAGGTCTTAATTTATTGATAGTTTCTTGAAAAATGTATCTTTGTGCTCTTGTAACTTTTTGTTATTCAAAGAAAAATGTGGATTTACAGTTATTTCCCGAGGCGGGCAGTGTGATAGTTCAATTAATTTGTACTTCTGCTTTATAATGATTGAAATTGACGACACGGTGGGCGCAGTGGCTGAGCGATCGACTGCTGTGTAACGTGTCGCGGGTTCGATCCCCGCACGGAACAAATATTTGTATGATCTGCAAGTAGTTGTTCCGGGTCTGGGTGTTAGTGTATGTGAATTTCTATGTTTGTAAACGCACCCACGATACAAGAAGAAATTCTTAGTGTGGGGCAACGTTTTTAAAAAAAAAAAAAAAAAAAAAAACCGAAAAGCTGGTTCGCTGTATATTTATGTTTTTTTATAAGTAAAATTGGCGAACCGTGAAAATATCTTCCGTCATGGATAGTAGATATAGTCATAAATCGCATGCATTCATTGTATGCGATTTACGACTACGAATCCATGGAAAAACGGTAGTAGGTAAAACTTGATAAAAGAAAGTTGAAAACTTCGTAATCCTGTAGTTATCTTAAAGCAGTGTGTACTTATATTTTGATTGCAATCCTAATATTATAAATGCGAAAGTGAGTTTGTTTGTTACCCTTTCACGCTTAAACGGCTGAACGGATTTGGATGAAATTTGGCACATGGGTAGACAGACCCTGACCTGGGTTAGGACATAGAATACTTTTTATCCCGATATTCCCACGGGATCGAGACTTATGCGGGTGAAACAGCGGAGCGCAGCTATTAACTTATATTTGAGCCATTTTCTGTCAAATCTCTTGTAAATAAAAGCTGCGCAAAATATCCCTATCTTCCATTGAAAATATCTTTACCTTATAAAGAAAGAATGAAAGAAAAAGTATTTATTGAGACTCGCACAGGAAATCACAAATTAAACTAAAAACACACTAAACATAAATAAAAAATACAAAACAATAAAAAAACAAAGTAAAATTTACAAAATTATGCAGGCCAAAAGGCTCCCATCTCAGCATAAAGCTACGACATCGCAACATTTTACCTGAGTCTGTCCTAAAACCGCGCATTCTTCACAACTACAGTCCTCACCGCGACCTTGTGGTATCCCCAGCTCCACATAGAAATACAACACGACTATTTATTTCCCTTACTCATACATTGCTTTTTTTCAATGGTGCAAGCTGAAGAAAACTTTTTGACAGCCAGCAATTGACGAGCAAAATGTTCTATAAACGTTTTGACGGGCGAATGTGTAATTCAAATTTTTAAATTATGTGGGAACAGCTACATTGTAGCACTAGTTGTTTAATACTTGTCTAGATGAGGCGTAATATCTCGGGTAATGGTATGGGATCAAATCGGGATGTTAATATTCAACACCGGTATTTGAGTTTCGGTAAAATTACTTATTTAAAAGACTTAATAGATCCATTTAAAGCCCCGTGCAGACTGGCGCGACGCGACTCTAACAAAACAATATCTGAAAAACTTCACGGAAGAACAATGACTAGTACCGCGTCGCGCGACAAGTCACGCTGGTCTACAGGAGCCTTAACTCAACTTTTACAACGAATCGTGCACTAGTGCAGCAATTTATGGTAAAATCCTGGATCTCTACCTACTCTTATGTATAAGATTCATTAGCAATACTAATTTAATTTCCACACATTTGCACAGCTTCCAAAACCCAGTAGGGATATCACATTGGCCACACATAAATCCATTGGGAATCTATAACGATCCGCAAATACCAATACTAAATGTCACCAAACTCAGAATCTTACTATACATTGTAACAGAGTGTAAGAGCCACAGCAGACTAGCTACTTTTGGCATCGGCGATCGGCGATTTTGCGACTGTATCGATGCATTTAGCTTCTAAAAAGCGGCTAAATTGCCGATCGCAGATGCTAATAGTCTTAGTACTTAGTCTGCTGTGGCCCTTAGATACTGTTAAAATGATGAAAATTATGAATGATGTGAAATGATATCGGTGAAGGAAAACATCGTGAGGAAACCGGCATGCCTGAGAGATATTTCTCGACATCGCCCATGGGCGGCTTTAAAACACCAGGTTAGTCAATAACCACACGAAAAGAAGATTGTAGTTAGTCTGATGTGGGCCTTAGAAATAATTAATTAAATAAGTTCCCACATAATATTAAACGATAATAAAAACAATGAAATACGCATTAATTACCAAACAATACACGACTGTTCTCTTCTCTAAATGCTCTTTACTAACAAAAAACACAACAGACATTCGGCGTCCCTTTCGACAATGTATCACATTTTAAAACTATGAGCAACAAACTCAAGTGTTATCAACACACAAAGATTCAATTGTTTTAATATAAATTAACAGGTTACTGACATTTGATAAAGAAAACTGATACTCTGTTCTTTTAGACGTTGACATAAAGAAATTACTGTTTGATAAAAATGTCTCCGGTTAATAGGTTAGTTGTAAATCAGCAGTGTTTAATACAATGTTGTTAATTTATGGTTTTTGAAACTGTATACGTTCTTCATTTGAAATAAGATTAGACATGTAAACAAACCTTTTTACAGTCCGTTCAACCGATTTTGACTTCTATTGCGTTGGTAGCATGAGAAATGGCAGGTGCAGTAACCAGTTGGTATTGTAACCACTTTTTTTGCTTTTAATGCCATCCTTATGCCTACGATATAGAAGTCAGAATCGTTTGAACGGACTGTGATTAAATGTCTAATCTTATTTCAAATGGAGTATAGATCCGCTTAAGAATTAAGGTACAATAAAAAGACCTAAGATTAAGGGCTCGTTGCTAAATAAAATCAGCTGCGCGGGTCGATAGAAGGTTAAGCTACTCTTCCCACGGTCGGTTCGTGGATGGGTGACCATACATTACATAACGAGTCCGTGAAACGAGTTTAAGGAAACAAAATTAAACTCGAATTGTTTTCGGAAGTAAGACTCCAACCGTTCGATTCTGTAAAAATATCACCGTGAAACTTAGGTGAAGTGAGCGTGAACTGAGCTGTCAATAGTGTTAATCCCTAGCATCCTGCCGGTCGATTCTGTGGCAGTGACAGCGACGTTAATATTTTTACAGAATCGACCGACTGGTCTCGGCTGTCATTCGTAGATCATTGACGTTACTAGGGTGCTAACTTTTTTATATCAATAGTATTTTCGAAGCCTATATATATTTTTACAGTACGTAAAAATATATTTTATATGGCGGAAAAATAAAAAATATACAGGGTGGCATATAAAAATATACATCGACACGAATTTTTTTGAAAGGTTATTAAAAAAAGCAGTTTTTTTTAAAATCATTGTTGAACATTTTCACCGCAGGAGGTATAGTAGACCGCATGTTTCAAAAACATCTTTATTTTTTAAATGGAATTTTTTGGTACTATGAACCTTTAAAAACAGGTTTTTTTATGTCTACTATTTTTACACTCTAAATTAAGTTTACAAAATACCATTAATTCAGCTTTTATGAGATTAATAGGTACTGGCCCTATTGCAATCATCTCGCCATTTTGTATTGTAATAAAAATACAGTAGTTTCGCCTATTATATTTTTTCTTTAGAAATATAGTATTTAGGGCTCTAAACTCTAATATAGTAGGATTGGCAACCCTAGTCGTTACGGATAGTCACAATCACAAACCAAAAAGTTTGACTAGTAGTAGAATGTAAAAAACTAAATAAAATTTGAATTTCGCGAGCTATCTTAGCGCATGCCCCTTAATCCCAAACACTGTTACTGTTAGCCTGCATCATCCCACTGCTGGGCAAAGGCTCTCCCCATGACTTCCAGCCATTCCAAATATGTACAGATATTTCTACGGAAACTATTTCTTTCTCCTTTCTCCCGCACCACATCAAATCGATAGTTGTATTAGTAAACATTTCTTAACAGGACTTACCTCATCTCAAGCTGTAATTCATATTCTTGAATTACAGTGGTCCTCATCATCATTATCTTTTCAGCCAAAATACGTCCACGGCTGGACATAGGCCTCCTTAAGCGCCACCACATCAACCGGCACTTTCAGCGCCACGTCTTCCGATACGCGGTCGCCACTCCAGAACTTACGGCTCCATCGACAATCTGATATGCGAGCTGAGTGCCCTACCCACTGTCGCCTAAAGTTGGCAGTTCTTCGGGCTATGTCGGTTACCGTGGTTCTCCTGCGGATCTCTTCATTTCTGATTCGATCAAGCAGGGAAACTCCAAGCATCTCTCACAGTGGTCTTATTAAAAGCAAATAACAATACATATCAGAATCACAGAACCGTAATTAACCAACCAGGCTTGTGTAATTTCTTAAGCGAAGCGTTAAATTCATAAAAAAAATAAAAAACATTGTATAACTTGTTAATGCCAAAGGTATCACAGTCAATGACTCTTTTATGAAGCATGTGTATTAACAATCTGATAATTGCGACAACGCGTGCAATTGATATAATTACCTAACTATGATGCACATAATTATAATTGTGTGAATAGCTATAAAATATATCATGATATAAAATCGCTTTGCAACAATAGAAACTGAACTACGAGAGAGCAATAAAAACAGGTGACCATTCTTGTTTGGTCTGCATAGACTATAGTAAAAGCCGTGCGTGTCAAATTTATCCATGGCATAAGCTATACGACGTACAAGCCTTCGTTTTGCTAAGATGTGGAATTCGAAAAACTAAAAACCTTCCAAAAGTAGAGAGAGTAAGAATTCTTCACTTCTCAAAACTTTTCTGGCAGCAGTTGTGGCCCAGGGTCGCACAAATGCAGGTACTTGTGTTATTTATATCATCCATCACATTCATCACCATTGCTCTCAAAACTGTGAAGGAAAACATCGAAGGGAACCGGCATGTCCTAAAACCATAATGCAAAGACTTGTGATATCCACCAACCCGCACTGTGCCGGCGTGATTGATTAAGGCCCATTCCCTCTCACCGAGAGACACACATAGAAGGCCTTTGTCCCAGCTGTGCAGCTGTCATGATTATCCAACACTTTTGTAGGACCACAAGGAACTACGCCTTTGACAGAACCAACTTCCCTCAAGTGCTCTAACTAAGGCTTGTCTTTGTGAATGATTCGCTGTGTATCATGTCAATCAATTGGATATCAATGTGTTCAATCTTTTGTTGACTGATCACATAGATATGTGATATCGTACATAAAAGGACCGTCTATATAGACTACCCTATTCTTTCTTCTTTTTTTCTTAATTTAGACTGTAATTAAGCTAAATGAACTCAACTATAACTCCCAAAGTGTGTCCTCAAAATACGTACAAACTAGGTCTCCCAATTAAAACATTTAAACGGCTGAAACCTAGTCGTGGACTGATGGGTCTGTCTAGCCAGTAAATAAGTAATCGGCTATCAATTAGCCTTTGTAGGTAACCCTCAGTGGACTGTCTATCACTGTCCTCTGGAATAGATTGTGGACAGTTTTTCTAGATATTTCGAGAACATACCGACTGTGTGACTGATTTGGTTTATGGTGGAATTCGGTTACTATTGAGTCCCGTTTACATGTTGCGTTTGTGCTGAAGCTAATTTCGGTTTTAGAAGTAAGTGATTTAAATACGCGTTCTAATTTGTAAATGGCCCTTTCTGAATTAGGCTTTTTCATATACATGCAACTGATTACTTGATGTTAAAGTTGCAGTGTTGAATGTCTTTGATACGTACGATTAATTGTTTAAAAAAATACCAGTATGGCTACGTCCTTTTAAATAGTTCAAAGTAACGTACAGTACAGCTATTTTCTTAATGTCCCTCGGCAAACTTCGTGTTTCGTCAGTCGTCGGAATTCTTTCTCTTTAGAGTCTGGAACTCTAGTATTCATCGACGCGATTTTATTTTTTAATAACCGACGTAGAATTTCTACTCACCCCTGAGTAGAAATTGTAGTACACACCCCGGCAAAAGCTAGGGTGAGTAACGTTTGATATAATAACAAAAGTTCTAATGATCATAAGACCTAATTTCATTTTTTTTTTTTTATCTAACTATCAAAATAATGATATAATGAATTATTGATATAATTTTATTTTACCTAATTTCATATAGTATAATGAACAGTTTATATAATGCACATTTCAATTAATATAATATTCAGTTGCTATAATATTCAAAATCTATAAGTAACGTTTAATATAATTTATTTAATACGTATAATTTTTTGTGTTTTCTTCTTATTATGTTGTGGCTATATCGTAGAATTGGCCATTTCATGATATGGTCAAGGCTAGTACGGATTTTTTTTTAAAATAAAATTCTACGATATGGCGACAACGTAATATACCGGCTTGTACACCTACACTGTACTACACATACACCGGCTTGTAGTTAATAGGTTAGGGGAACCTTGACTTTACGTACGTAGTCTGTTTGTTCCTACCCTAGAGTGTATATAAAAACCGGAGGCGCGGAGGGAGAGTAACGTTACCCCCACCCGCTGTAACAAAGCATAGGCACCCGTGCGAGCCGTAGCGTAGCCGTAGAGCGGAGGTGAGCAGGGGTGCCTATCCTTTGTGACGTATGGGCGAAGGGGTTGCACTTCCCGCAGCGCCGGAGTAGATGCAGAAGCAACTTTAATGTTTTGAGGTTAGGTTATAATATAATTTGCTTTTCTCAAGAACGATGCGTTACCTTAGAAAATTTGTTAATATGAAAGTTAGGTCAAATGAACATTATATAAAAAGAGTATTATTCAATTTGAAAATTATATGAAATGAACGTATACTAAATTAAATTAGACAAAATGAAAATTATATCAAATATAACATTAGATCATATGAAATTAGGTTAAATGTTTTTATAGCAGAGGCAAAGGCCCCAGTCCTACTCACAGTTGTCCGGTTTTTTAAAATAAATAAAACAGGTTTATATGATTCTAAAAGCCTTACTTAAAAAACAAAATAATCATTTTACTATTTTTATCACCATTAATTTGTAATACCTACTCTAGTGCCACCATTTAACACATAGTACCTACATGTTAGAAAGGTTTGTTCATGACTTTAAATTGTAATAACTTTTGACAGAGTGGGCCGATTTTAATGAAATAAAGACTAAGACTGTATACGGACTATGACTATATTTCCAATACCTTAAAGGCTTGTGCAGACCAGCGCGACTTGTCGCGCGACGCGACACCGGTTATTGTTATACTGTGAAGTTTTCTTAGAAATTGTATTGATCGTGTCGCGTCGTCTGCACAACCCTTAATGCACTTGAAAAGAAGACACAAAAAAACCATAGGTTCTACATGTCAATTTTTAAATCATCCCGTTTTTTACCCTTCGGGGGATGATTTTACAAAAACGCTGAAATGTGTAATTCTTTATTTTTTACCAAAACCATAAATTTGAATTTTCATATCTCTAACTTAACAAATGTTAATGTTTCATCCCCTATATCATGCCCCCTAAGATTACTTTTGAAACAAAAAGTATGCTATGTCCTTCTTCATGATACCATCTATCCCCTTGCCAAATTTTATCGAAATCCGTTCAGTGGTTTAGCCGTGAAAAGGTAACATACAGACAGACAGAGTTACTTTCGAATTTATAATATTAAGTATGGATTAATTAAGGTAAGTAATCTTTCGGTGTAGTTCTATGATTACTGTGGAGCGCTGAACTTTGACTCGGCAATTAATATAATGGTCCTCGTGGGGCTAACTTGTAGGTAGCTTATTAATTACTCCTATTGATATGCTCAGGTTTTGTACGCACTGCAATGGAAGATTTTGTGTGAATCCTACCGGTTGTTTACAAATGGAACCTAAATCAGGTAGGGCTGTAGGTGAAAAATAATATAAATATTAGAGATGGGCCGACTATGACTATGCCCGGTTAGTCGGTTGTAAAAACCGACTAGTCTACGAAGCCGATCGTTGTTTTCAAAACCCAAGTTAAAAAACCGAAACTGTGATTCTAAAATAAATAATAAAGAAAAGGTTCCGTACGTTATTTATTCAAAGTTGTAAAAGCTCGCGTTTAGGATTTTTAATTTTTGTTCAAATAAGTTTTTTATTGTAAACAAACAATAACAAGTATTTTGTTGTACTCACAAATGCCATGAAGGGTAATTTATTAATAATATTTACATTAACAAGAAACAATTTACAAACTAACAGACTTAAAATAATAGTAATGATATGTACAAGTATATAAGAAAGGAGTGCAAATAATAATAATAATAATAATAATAAAGTTTATTAATCAAAAAGTAACAATACAAAGTGACATATTCGGTGAGCCACAAACTAAGCGTCGCTTGTATCTTGTGGCTCTGGAGTGCGAAATTTTTCAAAGTTATAAAAGTTACATTACAATTATAGAATGTTTGATAATTATTACACATTTTCCATAAACAAAAGATGAATGAAAATAAAATAGAACATTCGTGTGAATCTGAACACATAGTAAAAGAGCAAGTGTTGTCGTTTGACTTGCGCTGTGGTGTGTTTTTGTGTGTGCATGTATGTATATGTGTGTGTGTGCTTGTGTGTGTGTGTGTGCATGCGTGTGTGTGTGTGTGGGTGCTATATCAAGACTTCGGTGTCATCGTATGATAATTTTAAAAGAGCTGACGTTAGGGTTTTTTTACAGGTCGTGGTTGAGCAGCCTTTTAAGTCGCAGATTTTCAAAACTTTGTTGTAAGTGTTGGGATGGGAAAAATAGGTACAGCGTCTAGCTAGTTCGGATTTGGCTTTTGGTATGGGTACTCTGAAGACACGCTTGTTTATTATGTCGCTATAGTCGGGCCGTTTTTTTATTAAATCGTGATATTTAAGCGTAGCTTGGAGTACAAATATTTGTCGTACCCTGAGAACTTGAAACTCATGGTAAAGAAGATCTGTAGGGAATCTGAAAGGTTTTGGCAAAGGAAAATATAATTTGTTCAAATTGGTTCGAATTCACTTGCAGCTGTCATAAGCAAGTCGAAGCATTCGGCTTTCGAACAGGAACATTCGACTCTCAAACCCAAAATAAATAAATAATATTTTAGTAGGTCATGTAATATAGGTAACTCTAACTGAACATAAAAAAAAAAATTGGCAACAAAATATAGCTATAAATTAAATCTAGTAACTAAACCTGTCAACAAATATCCCAGGTTAGTCATCACTGGTGCAATTGAATCTGATGTAAATAAACAAACAGATACGAACTTGAACCCCAGACCCGTCGTCCGTGACCTGCTCATTCGTACTAAAGTAGAATGTGTGGCGGCATCTACATCCCCACATGCGTACTAGTACATCAAAGACCTGACGTCACGCGAATCCTGCATCGCGCAATTAGAGTTTACCGCGCGAGGGAAAAAAATACAAGCTCCCGACTTCAACCTCTGGGCAGTTGCCTGCCAGACATGACACCCGTTTGGTCAGAGGATCCTCCCTTGTCTATGGTGGATGAGTGAACTTTACACCCTGTTCCTCATAACACTAAAAATGTAACAAGAAACTTAACCATTTCTGTACGTATTGTGGCGATATTATATGACATTGACATCGGATTTGCAGAAAAATTCAGATTTTTTAAAGTTCCGTACGTTCGATTGAAAAATCGGAACCCCTATAGGATCAATCGTGTGTCTTTCTGTCCGTTCGTCACAGTCAATTTGCTCCGAATTTACTGGACCGATCAATGAATTTCTGTGACCCAAACACGGCCGTGTAACGTAATGAATTTTGAATATGGGGTCACTGTTCGGGGAAAAAATTGAGAATTAAAAATACCGTGTGACTGTGTGTTTTTTATGTGACGGGAGGCGAGCCTGTTGGGATAAAATGAGTTCTTAAAGATACAATAATTACCGAGGCAAACGGATAGTGATCTTAGTTTATACCTCAACAGTTAATTGACTCACGCGTGAGTTTTCAGAAATTCATTATAAATCTAATAAATCCATACCGATGCGATTGGTGTGATTGTTCACAGACCCTTATCGCACTGATAACGATCCTAGCCGAGGTGGACCGAGCAGTAATCCTATATATGTGGGGTTGTCGGGCGGTGTGGGTCACACTGCGTTCGGAGTCGGAGCTTGACGTGGCGGACGTTATTTATTGTTGACTACCTAGTCTAGTCTAGTGGTCGCAAGCGCTACTGCTGAGCATGAGGTCCTGAGTTCGATTCCCGGATCGGGAAAAGTGTTATTGCATTTTTCCATCTAGAATTTCTCAGTAGCAGCCCGTAGTCTGGATTTTTGCCCGGTTGATGGCAATAGGCTCGCCCCCTATTACATGGGACTTAAACATAACTGGCGAAATGAGATTAATCAATATGCGGTGACAATTCATTATTTATGTTATTGTCTAAAATATGTATGTTGTAATTATTGGTGCTGTTAGTTAGGCCCTAGCACTTTCATACAAAATTACAAACTATACTTAGGTACAGTATTTTATGCATAATTTAGATAAAACTATTCGAAGTCTGTCTTATTGTCTAGTGCAACTAGAAAATTTAATCAATTCAAAATTCAAAAGTAATTTATTCAAACTAGGCTGAGAATCAGCACTTTTCGAACGTCAAAATTATATAAGACTGCCCCCCAAAACCGTTTAGATTCAGAATGTCCCTTTCCCAAAATTACCCTTGGTTTCCAATAGGGATTTGCCAGAATGTCGCGAATGTGTCCAGTTCCTAGTGCTTTAGCTGGGAAGAAGAAGTGGCGCAACAAACTCCCCAATCACAATATTGATGCAAAACAATACAATAAGCAGATAGATTTATCTTTTTACGTCACAGATTCTCAATTTAGTTTCCTTTACGTCCATTTCTAACTATAGCAGGCACTGATACAATATAATTGCTCATAATACATATTTAAACAGGAAATTGTCACAATAATTACGATTTAACGACTTTATTCCACAGACGGATGTTAAATATCACTATGCAATTAATCTTGGACAATAAAACCTTATCGGATACATGCAATATTTTCTATATCAGTGTAGAAAACTGTCCAGTAACGTTGACCTCCCCTCCGGAGTTTCTAAGTACATCATGAGGGGTATTGACTGATATTGATCCTAATCAAATAGTTCAGATTATACTGGAATGTACTTTTGCATCGCGTCTACATGTATAAATACTACGGCACGTGGTAGGTACGCACTAACTACTTATGAGTTGGCAGTTGTATCAGTGACACGATCACATGCATACTCGAGTTCTTCATGAAAAGGAACGGTGAGAACGCCACATTGTTGCAAGATAAACTGCATTTTATTTGACAGGAGATAGAGTTAAAACTTGAGTGGTGGGAAATAGATTTGAGGTGTGTGGGTGAGGTAATAAAAATAGATATAGTTTGATAGTGGCATTACGTAGGAGATTTAAATTCGCATCGCGGTGCGACAATGTTGCGTAGCTACGTGTTGCTATTCGGTCGGTCATTTTATGGTTTCTAAGTTATTTTCAGTTTGGATACACATCTGGTTGCTAATAAGTGTTTCAGATTTGTTTGAATAGTGTCTGATAAGTTGCATTTGTTTAATATTGTCTCGACAATGTTCATAGGTGCATGGCCATGTTGTACTCGTATTTACGTTGATAGTCCTTAAAATTATGTAAGCATGTGTCGTCTTCATGGTGATTTGACCAAGGTTAGCTAGGAAATAAAATGCGGTTGTTGTTAGTTCCTTTAAAGAAAACCCAAACATTTTTCTTCCTGTATATTTTCTAAAGGGTGAGAGGAGCCCGTGCCTAAGTAATAACAGCCGCACGGGTCGATCCATCAGGTTAAGCTACGCCTGCCGGGGTTGGTCCGAGGATGGGTGACCATCTTTACATACCGAGACTCGGAAAGCACGTTAAACCGTTGGTCCCGGCTGTCATTTGTGGATCTTTGACAGTCCTTACGGGTCGTCAGAAGCCCGAAAATCTGACAACCAGTCTTACCAAGGGGTATTGTGTTACTCTATAACTAGGTTGTGGAGGAAAGATAGGCAGTCGCTCCATGTGAAATTGGCAACTCAGCTGCATCCGGTTAGACTGGAAGCCGACCCCAACATAGTTGGGAAAAGGCTAGGCAGATTGATTGATATTTTCTAAAGGGAATTCAGAATTTCTGAGGCAGAGCAGTATTGACGAAAAAAAAAAACACAGTAATGGTGAAGGTTCAAATATCATTGGAATCTTAACATAATTGCTTACAATAAAGCATGTTAACAGACGTAAAACCACAATAACATTAAGTACAAGCGGTACTTTCATACAGGTCCAGTTCTGTGGTCAATAAATACGGAGTTGTTATTGATACGTACCTATGTCTGTTCCATCAGTATAGCATGGAACTTTATGACGAAGGTTTTATTGGAAAATATAATGCCTACGATACGTCAAATCCTGTTAAATGAATTTATGTCTGTAAGTAGGTCTTTACAAACACATTTACATGTCAATCATATTTTTTTGAACTAGATGAGGTTGGCGTTTCCTATCTACTCTGAGAAGAAAGGCCGAAACAAACTCAGCGGTCACCGTGTGTTTTAAAGTCCAGACATAATCTTGGTCAGATCATGTGAAGATCATGTAGATTGGTATCTGAAATGGTCTTTTGAGGAAAGAACCACATAGATTGAGTGGACTTGTCCAGTCAGTCAGTGTTCATTTAGGTCCGAATGAACGATTTAGGAGCAATGGATGGTCCAGTGGTAAACGGCCCCAACTTTCGTGTCGTCGGGTCGTGGGTTCGAACCCAGGCAGGCATATTACTTTGTGTAATTTATTTTTATCACCACTGCTCTCAAAACGGTGATCGAAAACATCGTGAGGAAACTGGCATGTCCGAGAACCAAAAATTCGAAGACTTGTGACATAGTCCAACCCGCACTGGGCCCGTATGGTGGATTATGCACCACTTCCTCTCACGGAGAGGAGGCCTGTACACCAGCAGTGGGAACGTTAGGCTCCTTTTGCTATGCTATGAACGATTTAGGAGTAGAAAGCCCTATTATGTGGAGCAGTAGCATTATATCTTTTTCTGCCACCAAGCAATTTGCTTTTCCGATTTGAAGGTGGTGTTACTGTAAATCATTTTGCGCCTGCGCAGCCTAGAGATTTTACGTACTACAGATTGAGAATTATTGGTTTCTTTTAACTGTATATTTGATTAACTTTTACAAAATGCAACACAACACAAGTACAATACAAATGTTAAGCTTCCTTATAGTCGTTTAAAAAATCACGAAGGAAAACATCGTGAGGAAACCGGCATTCTATAGAAATATTTCTAAGACATGTTTGTGATATCTACCAATCCGCACCGGGACCGTGTGGCGACATATGCCAACTACGGCTAACTCTCTCTGAAAGAGAGGAGGCCTTAGACCTCGAGGAGGGAACATCTTGTCCTCAACTTCGAAAATCCTTGATGGACAAGGAAATTACATTGTTAAAGATAGCTAGATAAACAACTGTGTGTTTTTGTCACAATTCAGTAATATCTGCAACATGGCCCAGTTTCTATGAATAATAATAAAAATTAAATAAAATAATTGCTAGATTTTGCCCGCGGCTTTGCCCGGATGGAGGTCGGACATTATCCTACGGGAACGTACTACCGATATAAAAATTATCCTATATCCTATGTCCTAACCCAGGCCATGGTCTACCCATGTGCCAAATTTCATCCAAATCCGTTCAGCCGTTTTACCGCAAACGCGTAACAAACAAACTCTCGCATTTTAATATTAGTTAGGATTTAACAATTTGTACATCAAAGGAGTATGAGTAATGATATTATGTATCAGATTAGCGCCCCGGTGTAAACGAAGCTTATGAATTATGATGCGTATGCGCATGCTTAATGGCCCGAGACGTGATCAATGGGAATTAAATGAATATGAGGCGGTGTAATGTAGAATTTGAAAGATTCAGTGTGACCATAGAAATTGCTTTATAATACCCGAAGGTTGAATGTCACTTCAAAGTCATAAAACGACAAGTTCTGCTTTTGCTCAATGAAGACTCAATCAATCTGAATAGCCTCTTCCCAACTGTGTTGGGGTTAGCATCTAGTCTAACAACTGAATACCAGTATTTTACATAGAGCGACTGCCTATCTGACCTCCACAACCCACTTAACTAGGTACACGATAGTCCTTGGTAAGACTGGTTGTCAGCAATCGGGCATCTGACTACCCGTAACGACTGTCAAAGATCTACGAATGACAGCCGGGACCAACAGTTTAATGGTTTTTTTCCTTTTGAGGTACGGAACCCTAAAAACATCGGAAATCATTCAAATATGACAATTTCAACTCTGTACGACTCTTGTCTTTCTAAAAATAATCTGCAACAAAAACCAAATCACACAATACACCATATTGATGTAAAAAAAAATAAGCTCCAATACCATCGCAGTCAATCGTATGCGCATTTTTATTGACATGTCAGAACGTCTTTATTTTGTGATGACAAAACAACGTGACATGTCTCCGTGGCAGGCTGCTCTCATCACAATTTATGATGCCAAGTTTTTTGACATTTAACGGCGTTTGCAAGCGCGGCTTGTACATTTTTGAAGTGGGATTTACATATTTTTTGTCGTCTGTTGTTATGGCCGGTCGTGGATTTGTAATAATATATACATATTTTAAATTGTATATTATAAAGTGTGTTCGATGATTTGTTAGATTTTATTTGGAAACAGCTCTAAGCCAAAAGCCTAAGGTGTTGTAGAAAGTAAGGTAGCATTCACCATCGACGTAAAACCATAAGTAAGTCATTGCAATGTAACTCCTATAACAGTAAGATAAGGTATAAATTAAAATGATTGCCGAAGTTTTATCAAACTTACAGCTATCATTCTAATTTGTACTTTATTGCAATGTGGTAAAATTTACATTGCAATGACTTACTAAGTTTTACGACATCCAAATTTTACCGTAAATGTTTAGCTTTAGATATCCCGGTCTAGGCTTAAACTATTGTTGCTTAAACAACAAAATTTGTTTAAAACATTAGTACAGACCTTAGCTTACGAGTTTTGTTTTTCTTTGGTCCTTATTTAGGAACTCTGCTAAGTGTTTAAAGATTTTAGCTAAAGAAAAAATCTGTTGGAGCGCTACTCCGACTAATTTATTAGCAAACAGAAACTGTTGACTGATCTCGGTCCTCTATGGGCCGACATCACCAAGTTTTTCGTCCAATATCGCGCATATTACAAGGATAATACGTGGATATAAAAAATTTAAAACCTAAAATAGGTAAATAAAGGCGGTAAGTGTGTGTGTTCGTCCGGTTGCATGAACTGTGTCGCCAAACAAAAAGAAATGTCTAAATGTTATCAATGCATCATTTTCTGTAAGTATGGGACGTGCTAGCGGCGAAGCGCTTTGCTATACAGATACACAGTGGGACCATACCTTAATTACTTGGAAATATGCCTGTAATGCTGTGCATGTTTTTTTTTTTTCAAATAAATAAATTGTTCCTTTTTTGTCACAATAACATCAACATCCCTTAGTAAGTAAACCTGGAAGTTCAACCATCCCTGAACAGATTCTCTAGCCAAGTGATTAATGGTCGTTGGTATGTTTTCAGCATAATCACGACAGCTATTATGAGATTTGACAGTCGATTCATGGTTCAGGTTTTCAGAAACCAGCAGGCGCTGCATGACCGCTTCTATCTGTACGGATACAATGTGTTCTTGGATAAAATGCACAAACGAAAATGGGTGAAACTAGACCATTATTCATCGACAAAAAAACTGAAAGAAAAAAACATTAAAAAATCTAAAAAAATAACTAAAACCTAATTTATTTAAAAAATATGTCAATTTTTTTTTTCTTGAAAGAAACGTTTTTTTTGTTTAATGATTGTTTTAAAAGGGTTTCTTTGTATTTAATTTACCATGCAATATCAGCCCTCATTATTGTATTCAATTAATAAAAAGTTATTATGTTTTCAATACAGGGGAATTTAATAGGCAGTAAAAAAGGAAAAAAAAAAACGATAATAATTATTAAGTTATATTTTTTTCCATTTTTTTTTGTCTATGAATAATGGTGTTGTTTAACCCATTTTCGTTTGTGCACTTTATCCATGGACACACTGTATACATAATGTCTTTCTATTTAATGTGACATTAATTTCTTTTCTTATTTTTTAACATCGCGCCGTGTCCTAGACATAATTATGTCTGCAATCTTCAGTTCTTTTGTTTCTACGTTTGGTCAAGTTCATCCGGTTTCTGACTTGGGAATGAATTTGAGAACTCCTCAAACTGTACGAGGATTACGAGGAATCACCTAGAGTAATGCTAAATCCTTTAGGAAATTCCTTCAATTCCTTACGATTTTGCTAAGTTATTTTGAATTTCGCGAGCTTTGATCTTCTGTAATGCTAAAGCAGAGTTTGACCAGCATCTGCCACCCGGACGTGACCTGAAGTGGCCTGGAAAGCAATCAATCGTCTACAGACCCAAGTAGGCCGCTGCAAGTACGATCTAGCTAAATGGGGGATAATAGATCCCACAGGTACCCAGTGCGAAAGCGATGCTCCTGATCAAACCATGTCCCATATGCTGGAGTGTCC
This sequence comes from Agrochola lota, assembly GCA_947364205.1. Taxonomy (NCBI): domain Eukaryota; kingdom Metazoa; phylum Arthropoda; class Insecta; order Lepidoptera; family Noctuidae; genus Agrochola; species Agrochola lota. The sequence goes on along the minus strand of OX376235.1, from coordinate 6,600,448 downwards.
AAAGATTCCACACACCACTTCTGACGACCTAAAGAATGCCTCTGATGCCGCGATTGGTGTGGTCACCTGGCCCGCCTCTATATCACTGGGCCCAACTCGTTTAACATAATAGATGTTTTACCATCGACTCGAAAAGAAGAAGAGTTTGACATGTTCTCAATTCAGAAACCGGTTTTTATTCTTCAAGTTTGCTAAGGTATGGTCCTACCCTGCTTGCAGCGACAAAACCAACCACTTCCAACCCTAACCTGTCGTAATCTTCCAGCCCACTGGGTGGTCCACCAATGGCGGATGTACGAGCGGTCGCTCTGCTCGCTGCTGGAGCTGCAGGCGCGCAAGGGCACGTACTCCATGTGCTGTTCGCCGCGGTACGTTCTGGCGCCGGAGTACGCGCCGCATCTGCTGCCGCTGCCTCTCACCACGCAGCGACCCTCGCCGCCGCCCGCGCACTTGTAGCGATGCGAACATGCGCCGCATCAAGTAAGACTTTTTGTTTTTAGTAGTGTTATTCCTAATCCCTGTTAGGAGTAAGACCGTCGTAATTAACGGCCTCAGATCTCTTACAAAACTTGACAAATATTAATTGAGCGAACATGCGCCGCAACAAGTAAGACTTTTTATTTTTAATAGTGTTATTCCTCTGAGTCATGCATTGATAATATATTTACTAATAAATATCTGTTAGGGTTAAGACCGTCGTAATTAACAGAATCAGATCTTTTACACAACTTGACAAATATTATTTGAGCGAACATGTGCCGCATCAAGTATATGTATACCCATGCCAAATTACAGCTTTCAACTACTAACAGTCTCAGAGCTAAGCCGCGGACAGACAGACAGACAGACGGACATGGCGACACTATAAGGGTTCCTTGTTTACTGCGGAAACCTAAAAAACACCATGTACCTATGTAATTACCGACAACTGGTGACTCTCGCTATATAATCAACTAGTACCACAAAAAACAATTGAACGATCATTAATAATTAATATTCATACGTCATATTAATTACTTACAACTTTGTTAGAAGTGCATTGAATAAGGAGTTATTATCTTTAACGTCTTCATGTTTGGTTTTTATAAATAAGTAATCGTTTTTTTTTTCGTGGGGCATTTCGAAACGCAATTTACTGTCATGACATTGTCTTCTACTAAACCAAAATGAGGGTTAATTGTGGACTTCTACAAACCAAACTTTTGTGTTTTTGCGGTTCTGCATCGGTCGTTCGAGCAAAAAGGGATTCTTTAAAAAAAAAACAAGTCAAAAAAGTGTAAGTGCAAATTAGTAGTAGTTTCAAGTTTAAATGATAAGTCACTAGCTGCACCCCGCGGTTTCACCCGCATAAGTCTCGATACCACAGGAATATCGGGATAAAAATATCCTATGTTCTAATCCAAGTCATAGTCTGCCCATGTGCCAAATTTCATCCAAATCCGTGCAGACGTTCCGGCGTGAAAGTGTAACAAACAAACTCACTTTCGCATTTATAATATTAGTTAGGATAGGATTGAAATAAAAGTAAAACTTATTTTAAGTAAGTAGTGCCATCCACGAAGATGCGCCCTAATCTTCTTCCTAATCGCTCACCACCGTAGAAACGGGTTTTGCCGACGGAAGAATAGACAAAATGACAGATTGTGATTGTTTAACTGTCATTTTGTCTATTCTTCCGTCCGGTGGGGCGCGTCTTTGTGGATAGCACTTTCTATCATACAGGGTGTTAGGGATATCGACGCGAAAACTGTTACCATGGATTCAGTACATGATCTGACCCCCTGCGTTGAAATTTGTCATCGGTTATTTTTTTTTAATCAGCTGTTCCATATATATTGACCACGTAGGTATTGCACTTTTCTATGAAACAAAAGATTTTTTGAAGTGAAATCTTTAGCATCGTTGTGATTTGAAAGTCGATGAAACGAAAAAGCAACAGTAAAAAGAGACGGACACATAAATTCATAAGATTTAACGTGGGAGAAAATGAGATAGGAAGCATTATACAGTGTTTCTTATATTCGTTGTGCTCTGCTTCGTACCCCCCTCCAATCGTGTTTACCAAGGCATAGTGACAGTTTGCTAGGGCCTAAATTTTTTAAGGTTTCACTTCTACCACGTGTGAATTGCACACGTTTTTTTTTTAATAACCTACTAAAGATTTCAACGCATGGTGGTTCAGAATCATGTACGTGAATCCATGGTATCAGTTTTCGCGTCGATGTATGCCACCCTGTATAGGTTCTGGTAAATAAATTACGTAAAATGTTCGAAAACTTAAAGATGCTGTTTTCTTTACAGTTGTACCTATTTACTTAACAGTCAGTCTCAAAAAAAAAAAAAAACTAGCTTCCGCAATTCCCACATATAATTTACAACAAGATCTGCCAATTTCCTTTTAAAATCTCGTAAAAATCCCATTTGATCCACAGCCGCGTAAACCATAAACTGTGTCAACGATTTACGACACATTTCAAATACGATCAATACACCGACAGCCTTGTTTTTCTCTATTTTACAAAATGTATTAATACTAATGTAATATAATAATCATGTTTATACCTATACAGGGTGAATTTTGAGATGAATGGTCTTAGGAGACTGTCCTTAACTTTTTTATCAGTATTGACAGATTTTTAAAAAAATAGGCATTTTTCACAAAAACTTTTTTTGATGCCATTCGATCTTGTTTCTTATAAGGATCAAAAAACTCTATCGGACCAACTAAGTGAGTACCTACAAGAAACGTCAGAAATCGCAAAATAGCTTTTCCCGTAGACCCCAACTTACTTATCGGAGACCAGGAACCAGCCGTTTCAGAGATTAGCAAGAAACAACAGAGAAAGACAAAAATTAAAAAAAAAAAATTATACGTAACGTATACTATTGTGTTTATTTGACGTAAAAAGTACACAGATATTGGGGGACACTTAATTTAAGCGTGGAAATAGCCTGGTACAAAATATTGATCAATGACAGCCATTTTTATTTTTTTTGAGGGTTGGAAATTATCAAATAACTTCTCCTGCTCTGGGCGGAGCGGGAGGGCGTGTCAGACTCTTACTGACTAAAACCCACCCGTGTTCCTTCAGTTGCCTGTACGTTGCCAGGGGCCACGGTATCCCTTTCGGACTTTCCCGTGACCCCGGCAGGCATCGGTCCTAGCGGACCCCTTCCGTTGTGCTGACATCTCTTTGAGGCGCGCGTGGAACACAACGCGCCGTCGAACCCGGGCCTGGTCCTTATCGGATGGCGAGCTACCCATTGCTCACCGTCCGCAAGCCCGCGCCTACGATGGCCGGAAGTCGGCTCGCGACTCCCGACGCCCGGGGCGTCTCCTGCGGCGGCGGCTTGGGGCTCCCTCACGCGCTCCGTCTCCTCCTCCGCGAGCATTACTGCTTCGCAGAAGGAGGTGACGGCTTCCCACGCCCTCTCGCTCCGTACCATGGCCTGGACCAGGGCCAGACGCGAGAGATCACAGCCGCTGATCGCCTCCGTGATCAATGACAGCCATGCTAGGAAAAACCTGTATTACAGGGGTCATCCATTCGTTCATTATGGATGTTATAATAGTTACTTAAAATTTACTATTTAGTAATGTGCATGACTAATATAATTAATTTTGAGGATAAGACATCGAGAGAAGAAACTAGGAGGAGGTATATTTCATTTGCATTTAGTAAAAAACTTTTATTTTGAAATTACAAACAGACGCTTCAATTTTATTTATTTGTATGTACATATTTCTATGAATACATACGCGTAATCTAGTAATTAGTTGCTTTTTCAATCAATTCATGCGTAAATTGAATTAATATAGTACAAATAAAATAAAAATGCAGTAGGTATTTATTATTATATAAAAAATATTAATATAATTATTATATTATACATATCTATAAAAAATTAAAAACCACAGCGGGTCGACTACTTATTTTATGCAATTAAAATATCTACTAGAAACCAAAGAAACCAATAAACAGTTATTTATGACTATAGTTGATACTACATCACCTGTAAACATTCGTGACACATTTTTATTCATCAGATCAGTTTTAATTATTCAAGTAAAACAGATGTCTGTGGAGTTGGATTGACTAGACTATCTTGAAACTCAAGGGTGGCACTAGATGTAAGGGCGTAATATAAAATTCAGTTTATTTGCGTGTTTGGTCACAGATGAGTTCAGATGATGGTTACTCCGCAAAATCATTTGAATAAAAAGCGACTCTTGTTTTGACACAATAAAGTGAAATTCAGGTAGGCCCTAATTACCTACACTTATATTCATCTAGAATTTGCCTCTCTTTCTATCGTGTAAGTCGTTATACCTTCTGACTACGTTACACTCACTGAATTGGCCTGTCAAGACGAGCCCACCGCGTACTTCTAGCTTCATATCTCTAAACTAAGTCTTTATTTAGGCTACATATTTTTTCTTTAGTTTTAAGTTGGCTTGTAAACTGTACATGTACATATAATAATAATAAAAATTATGCTAATTTGTAAGCCTAGACAAATTAGCATAATTTTAGTTCATGTGATGTTTACCTTTTAAAGTTTTTACGACGTTATTTTTATCAAGATGTTAGTGTTAACAATAGGGATGAAGACCAATTCTTTTTTCAGTCCGTTTTTGAGGTTATAAAAAAATTGGACATGTATTTTTTCTTTTTTTACGTTATCTAAAGATTAGGCGATTGAGGTAAAATGTGCCATGACGTCACGAGTATGTAGATTTTATACGTACTAGTGACGTAGCGTCCCCCACACTCCAACTTAAAATGCGTTTTATAAAAGTAATTTCTTATTAATATGATAAACCAAAAAATACGTGTCTAATATTTTTTTATTATCTGACAGAGGGACTAATAAGAATTTCATTTTTTTTACCCAGGCATCATCCCTATTGTTGGTGAACCAAATAAATAAATAAATACCTAAAATGCGGAGTATTCATCAGTGGTTTAGTTCAGGTCCCGCCGTCTGTCAAGATTTATAGGTGATGTATTGAAGGGCAGCGAAGGGTGACCGATAATTAAGGCTTTTAGAAGGCAATTAATCAGTTGAGCGTAGACCACACTACCGCGGGAAACGCGACTTAATATCTGTTCGTTTTTATTGGTCTCTTGTACCTAATTAATATTTTATTCGCTAATTAATTATGTTGCAAATCATCTGGGTGCAGCTGCCATCTTTTTTCCCTAGCGTTATATGACTGGTCCAGGTCGTGTTACATAGCCATGCAGAGGCGAATACTAAGCGATGTATAGAAAGTACTTACTAAATTCAAATTAATAATATTCTATTTCACATAAACCTACATGGGCACTTATGAAACGTCAGAAGCTAGGTTCACGGTTCCAATTGGTCGATTCCTAGGGAGAGCCGGCAAGAAACTCCACGGTTTCACAAATATTTGTCTTTTTTTTAAGTTTAGGCCCGTCAACACGTACCAGGTACTAAACAAAATATGATCAACACATCGGATCATCTATGAGTCTACAAGAAGACATTAAAATAGATTTGTTCGTAGATTTATTAAGACAAAAGTAATTAAGTAGAAACTCTCAACATGCTTCCTTCGCTTGACCTGCCCACTCTTAACTAACTTAGCTAACTATCTACTAACAATTTTACGTCTCGCACACATATTTCTAAAACAGCACCCATTAAAACGTGTTAAATGAACTCCTAGCCATATTTTAGTAATAAATAGCTCATAGTCCACAGTAGCCTACGTTAACTACCCATCACTAGTTTCAAAACCCCATGAATGGGCAGTAAAATGGTGTGTCAACGGTAAAATAAAGCATGTTGTCCAGGACACTGTTATTGGCAATAAAGCACAAACAATGCTCGTGTGCACTGTGCTGTACTAAAAATAAGCTGGGTGACGTCATTTGACACTAATAAGTGGAGTTTGTTAGAAAACTGTCTTGTGTTCCTGTTGCAACTTATAAATTGTGGTGTAGTAAGCTTAGGTGTAGTAACTAATTCCGGTACCTAACGGGCGCCGTCAGTAGGGACTGGTCATCTCTTAGCTGCCATGGCTTATTTAAATTTTTGAATTGTTTTTATCTTTTTATTACGGACGCTTTTAACGTGCAAGTCTTTACATTGTTCTCACATGTATAATTTCAACAAAAATGATGTAACCACTATTTTGATTTAAAAGAGTGTCCGTGGAGTTCCTTGCCCGTTCTTCTCCATAGGAACCTACTACGCTTTGAAATGGGCAACTACTCGTAGCTTCATCTTTCTGACTGACCGACCTCTTGACAATTCAAAAGTGCCTGTAATTAGTTTATTTGAAATAAATCCTTTGAGTTTGAGCTTGAGGTGTTCATGTATTCGTCGATAATAAGAAATAATGAATTTAGAACTAGCTTCTGCCCGCGACTTGATCTGCGTTTATTGGGATAAAAATTACCCTATTCCCTCCTAACCAAGGTCATGGTCTACCCATGTGGCAAGTTTCATCCAAATCCGTTCAGCTGTTTTAGCGTTTATAATAATACCAGCTGCGTCCAGCGGTTTCAGCCGCATAAGTCTCAATCCCGTGGGAATGTCGGGATAAAAATTTATGTCCTAATCCAGGTCATGGTCTACCTATTTGTCAAATTTCATCCAAATCCGTTCAGCCTTTTTAGCGTGAAAGCGTAACAAATAAACTCACTTTCGCATTTAATTTTATAATATTAGTTAGGATAGTTAGGATAAGCTAGGATTAGGATAGTTAGGATTAGGATAGTTAGGATTACGGTAGTTAGGATTACGGTAGTTAGGATTGCGGTAGTTAGAATTAGGATAGTTAGGATTAGGATAGTAAGGATTAAACATATGTAACCATCGGGCAGTTGCCCGCCAGACACAACTCCCGTCTGGTCGGAGGATCCTCCCTTTTCTGTAGAGTATGAGTGAACCTTAGACCCTTTTCCTGATACCTCAAAAGAAACTCACGACGGATACCAGCAGCAGTGAAAATAATAGTATATTTGATTGACTGCGCTGTGAATTTTCAGTGAAGTTCAGGAACTCGTGGCTAAGAAATAACAGCCGCACGGGCCGATCCATCCGGTTAATTCTACGCTTGCCGGTGATGGTCCGTGGATGGGTGACCATGTGTACATACCGAGACTCCTCCGTATCTCGGAAAGCAAGTTAAGCCGTCGGTCCCGGCTGTCATACCTGGATTTTTGACAGTCGTTACGAGTCGTCAGAAGCCCGAAAGTCTGCCAACCAGTCTTACCAAGGGGTATATATAGTACCTCTTACCGAGTTACTGGTTTGTGGAGGTCAGATAGGCAGTCGTTCCATGTAAAATACAGGTATTCAGCTGCATCCAGTTAGACTGGAAGCCGACCCCATCATAGTTGGGAAAAGGCTAGGCAGATTGATTGTGTGACTATGCAACTATACTGAAGTGTATAAGTCCAATAGTGACTAGTGAGCTTTTGCAGAACTATCAAACTGCACATGTTCTGAAATTATACAATTCTTTTTGATAGCTTGTAAATCGTTGAGCAAATAATAACCGCTTTGTAAAGCAAGTGGCGATGTACGCCTATTTACGCATTACACGCAAGCCTATGAGTCTATTTACAACCAAACCCATATAAAAGACATCACATAGTCGAGTTATTACCGTTAGCCATAAAACGCGCCCCGCAGAGCCGTGCCGCGCACTCCGGCGCATAGACCAACCACGACACTCGTGTGGCGGCCATTAGCATGCCATACCCCCCACTATGGGCCACTGAGGTATCAGGGACTGTATGCTAATTATCTTGAAATAGGCTTGTCTACACATGTGTAAAGTCATTAGTAGTTACTACTAGGGAGGTGGATATTAAACTTAATTTTCAGTTATAATCGGTTTTATTCTGGCGATTTAACAGGAAAATCTTGTCCACAACTAGATTGATTTGTCATGAGGAAAGCTTTTGTGATGACGAGTGTGTTACGTAATTAGAAGTAATTAGGACGCTATAGTAAGATGATTAGGGGCTAATTTCACCAATGAAACTACTTATGCGATTAGCACATCAAAATCGCGTTTAAGAGCTGTCAGTGTCAATATTCCGTAGCAATGCGTTTTCGCACTGCATACGATCCGAATCAGAAGTCAAGCTCCGAATTCAATCCAAATTAGGGAATGTACTCAATTCGGATTTAGTGCGCAACCCCCAAACAAATAGTACTATGGCTACTTCGAACCGACATTTCTCGGATTCTAATCGACAAAGTGCGCATACGCTCTGACAGCTCGATCGCATTCAGTTTCATTGGTGGAATTCGCATTAAATCTATCAAAATTCGAACCCCTCGAGTGAGTTCGCTAAATTGAGGTTTCGAAAGAAAAATGAAACAAAAGCTTAGACTGAACTGCCGTTAGATTCTGTAAAAATATCACCGTGAAACTTAGGTGAAGTGAGCGTGAAGTGAGCTGTCAATAGTTTTAATCCCTAGCATCCTGCCGGTCGATTCTGGGGCAGTGATAGGTCACTTCACGCTCACTTCACCTAAGCTTCACGTTAATATTTTTACAGAATCGACCGACTGTTTTCTTAATAAAGCTCTGTAATTATTCTTGAAAAATACACTTCATAATCATCTTTTAGCCTACTGCCACAGGTCTGGAGTTCGAACCCAAGCCACGCACCTCTGACTTTTCAGATTCATGTGCGTATTGTATAATTATCAGTTGCTTCAAAAACGGTGAAGGAAAACATCGTGAGGAAACCGGCATGTTTGAGAGATATTTCTCGACGGCATGTGAAGCCAAGTCAGAGGCCCATCGGCGGTTTTAAAACTCTGGCACCAGGTTACTCACTAACCACACGAAAAGAAGAAGTAGATCATCTATCCATAAATTTCACAATTTCTTCATTGAAAGATGTATGAGGCGGTTTAAGCCGGGATTCCTGACGTTACCGAAAGTGTAAGTGAGCAACAAAATTCCTCCCCACATCCTTCAACTGAATGAGACGAAATTCAAATCTTGTATTAAACGCACACTATGCAGGCAGGCATATTATAAGTTGGGGGATTACATCGCTGATAAAAATGCTTGGCTCAATGCTGGTCCTGCTCCACAACCACAACTATTTGATTAACATTTCAAAAAACAGTTGGAGCTGCCGAATAGTTTAAGACCAATTTTGCATTGTATAAAATCAATTTCCTTTGTATTATATAATTTCAGAGCACAGGTGTGAGTACTATGTACTAATGAGCTAACATTTACCGGGTAATACGTCTTTTATTGACTTGAATGTGCCTTGGCGGCCGTGAGTATGTCATGCTCACTCAAATGTCTCGCTGATGGTGGCGCGTGTATTGGATCGTTTAGCTCCCTTCAAAATGGTTGAGCTGAATGGTGCTAATCCATGCGTCATGTTCGTGAACGGGCGCCGTCAGTTGGGACTGGTCAACTCTTAGCTGCCTTGGCTGATTTAAATTTTTGAATTGTTTTTAAGTTTTTATTACGGACGCTTCTAACGTGCACGTCTTTCTACATTGTTCTCACATGTTTAATTTCAACATGAATGATGTAAGCAATATTTTGTAACAATTTATTTAAAAGAGTGTCCGTGGAGTGTTTGCCCGTTCTTCTCCATAGGTACCTACTACGCTTTGGAATGGGCAACTAGCTTCATATTTCTGACTGACCGATTCCTTGACAATTCAGAAGTGCCTGTAAATGGTCTAATTTAAATAAATGCTTTGAGTTTGAGTTTGAGATTGATAAATTAATTAAAATATGAGAGGAGTGGTGTGCCAAGCTTTTGACGGAAAATCCTTTGACAGTAGACGTCATCATAATGTCAACGTATAGAATGCATTAGCTACTATGTTTATGCTAAGATATTGTGGAAAAGTAAATAAAATAGAGAGCTTTCGTGTGGCAGATACAAAAGATGAAGGAAATACACCGAAATGCAGTCTCGGTAAATCGAATGAACTTCAAGATTTGCACTAGCCCCCTTTTTTTTTTTTTTTTTTTGGATGGGAAATCATCAAATGACTTCTCCCGCTCTGGGCAGAGCGAGAGGGTGTGTCAGACTTTTACTGACTAAAACCCACCCGTGTTCCTTCCGTTGCCTGTGTGCCGGGGCCGCGTTATCCCTTTCGGACAAACCCGCAACCCCAGCAGGCATTGGTCTTTCGACCCCGTCGGTTGGTGCTGACATCTCTTTGAGGCGCGCGTGGAACACAACGCGCCGTCGACACGGGCCTGGTCCTTATCGGACGGCGAACTGCCCATTGCTCACCGTCCGCAAGCCCGCGCCTACGGTGGCCGGAAGTCGGCTCTCGACTCCCGACGCCCGGGGCGTCTCCTGCGGCGACTAGGGCCGCGAGGGAGTGCAGCTTGCATCTCCCTCGCGCGCTCTGCCTCCTCCTTCGCGAGCATAACTGCTTCGCAGAAGGAGGTGACGGCCTCCCATGCACTCTCGCTCCGAACCATGGCCTGAACCAGGGCCGGACGCGAGAGATCGCCGCCGCCGATCGCCTCCGTGAGGACATGGCGGTGCTCCGCCCAAGCTGGGCAGACCTCCACCGTATGCTCCACCGTGTCCTCCGGGCGATCCACACAGTGGTGACACCCGGGCGTTTCCTCCCGCCTCACGCGGAACAGGAACCTCCCGAAACAACCGTGTCCGGTGAGGACCTGCGTCAGGCGGAAGGTGTTGCACTAGCCCCTGGAGCCTCATGTTTCCAAGTGCTACAGCGGCCATTGCATATCAAGGAGAAGACCGGGGGGCGCGGTAATGGTAGGGAAGACGTGCCCTCAGGATATGGAAGGATTTGTGAGCCGTACCGGTTATGATCCTTGAGTAGACAATGGACTAGTGGTGAGACGGGTGATATTTATCTATGGATGGGCATTTTTTTACGACGTCGTCGCTAGTTGACTCGGTCAATCTTCACCGGTGAATCCTTTGGCGGAGTTACGCTGCTTTCACGGCTCCTTTCGATCTCACTGCTGTGGTGTGTTATACTTTACTGTTTTCTGGGTCTTCGTCAGAGGATTCGCTGTTGTCTGTTTCAGGTTTCTTGGATATGATACTATAGAGAGACGTTCAGAACCCAGTTACTGGGTAATGCGATACCCCATGGTAAGACCGGACATCTGATTTCAGGCTTCTGACTACCTCGTATCGACCGTCAAAGATCCAAAAATTACAGCCGGAACCAACGGGGTCCCGTGCTTTCCGATAAAAGAAAAAGAAAAAAGAAAGAAAGAAAGAAAATACATTTATTTAGCACACACACGCACACAAAAGGCACACAACACAACATATTATACTATAAACAAAAATCAAATTAAAAAAGAATGAAAACGATACACGTAGGGTTCTCGGTATGTAAAGGTGGTCACCCATCCACGAACCAACCGCGGCAAGCGGAGCTAACCCGAATCGACCGGTGTGGCCCGTTTACACACACCACACGGCGCTCATTTATGGTAAATGTATAATTGGAAATCATTCCTTTATTTTACCTATAGATAGAATACTAGGGTGGTCTGTTTTTTATTGGAAAAATAATGATTAACCATTAAACCATTTTAATGCCTAACAGTGTGCTAAGTCTTCCATAAATCGTATTTAATTTATACGTTAAATAGATGTGCTACATTATCATTAAACCTAGGTACACAGCCCTTTTTTAACGCGAAGTTATTTTACCGCGCACTTGATTTTAAACGCTCGGCCTAACGTCGAGAGTTGAAAATCCTTCAGCGTTTTTTAATTCCCTGGGATGTGTCCTGTTGTATTCTCAACCTTCGGCTAAACGTGGAGGGTTGAAAATCCAGTGCACGTCAAAAAACAGCATGTTACTTACGCACATTTCCTCATCAGCATATAATGAGGTATCATAACATACATTGACATACTGCTTTGCTCACTGTACCATACAAAATGGCGGTCTCACATAACAGTAGTACTATTTATCATTAGCTAAGCGTGAAATATAATCAATTGTGGATATCTATGATAGTTAATTCTCTGAAAAAGGTGCAATACCATTTTGCTGCTGCCGTATTTTTTGTTTTTTATTGTTACGCGTTTTTCCTTAATTCATATTTCATTTTAGTTATCTTTTTATACGTTACTATCTCTCATTAACACTTCTTCGGGTTTAATTTACTGTTCTTCACAGCATCGTACGATTCAGGCCCGTATTGATAAGTCACTCTTAATGATAAACTTTAGTTCTGCGACCTCGTGAGTACAAAGATTTTAGCAACAATTTTTTTTTCCTATAATTAAAAACCGGCCAAGTGCTTGTCGGATCTCGGACAATGAAGTGTTCCGTAGATGGGATGAATTTATCCCAAGAAACAAGTGCGTGTCGGACCACGCACAATGAAGGGTTCCGTAGTTGGGATGAATTTATCCCAAGAACAAACTTAACATTGTAGTTGAAAAACGTGTTCTCCCATACGGAATGTATGAGTGATCATGTTTTTCAAACTGCAAATTTAAGTTGGTCGATTATTTCTCGTTAACCTGTAGAGCCTACTTAGCTCTGATGGTTTTCCTTTTAATTTCGTTATATATACTACTGCTGCGAATTTTTTCACAAGTCCAAGTACAACCATTTAGCTAGAAGGGGCGGGGGACACTTGACTCTAACAAAAAAATTCAGTTAAAAGCTTAATATTTCGCAAACGGATCCCTGAATCCAAAAATGGTTTTCACAAACTCATAATATTTTGGAAGACCTTTCTAACGATACCCCACAATATCGGGTAGATGAGAAAAAATAAAACCATCCCCACTTTATGTGTAGGGGAGGTACCCTGAAAAAAAAAAAACTTGATTATATTTTACCACTTTGTCGGCATGATTAATATGTATACATATGCCAAATAACAGCTTTCTAGTACTAACCGTCTCTGAGCTAACCCGCGGACAGACAGACAGACGAAACTATAAGGGTTCCTTGTTTGCTACGAAACCCTAAAAACTTAACTTTGTAGTTGAAAAACATGTTCTCCCATACATTCCGTATGGGAGAACATGTTTTTGCAACCGCAACTTTAAGTTGGTCGATTATTACTCGGTAACCTGTACAACCTACTTTACTGTGATAGTTTTCCTTTTAACTTCGTTATATACTACTGCTGTGAATGTTTTCACAAATCCAAGTACAACTATTTAGCTAACAGGGGGGGGACACTTTACTCTTTTATTTTACCACTTTGTCGGCGAGATTAGTATGTATACCCATGCCAAATTACAGCTTTCTAGTAATAACCGTCATCGACAGACGGACAGATAGACGGACATGGCGAAACTATAAGGGTTCCTTGTTTACTACGGAATCCTAAAAACCAGCAAAATGATGAGTAAAAATTTGTAGGCCAGCTAAAAAAAATAACTAAGAGGTAACGCTGCAGCCAGTAGCGGATTTGCAGTCTTGGCCGCACTAGGCAGCAGACCATGTAGTACCAGTCGCCCCTTTCTCAGCACCCATCATATAGCCTACATAATGAATTCACTTTATACCCATTGGTTTTATCGAAATCGGTTCAGAAATTTAGATAAAAGCTTGTGCAGACCAGCGTGACTTGTCGCGCGACGCGACACGAACAATACAATTTCTAAGAAAACTTCACGGTATAAAAATAACCGGTGTCGCGTCGCGCGACAAGCCGCGCTGGTCTGCATAAGCCTTAACTATGAGTCGGGTTGGCGCCGCGAAATTCTTCGACACGTTTCGATTAGTTATTTGGACATATTTTTAATTGGTTTGAAGTTATTACTGTTGCGTAGCAGTTACGCGGATTAGGTTACTATAGATACGTCGTCTGTTATATTTTATTATAATGCATAAAAAATACATAATATTGCTGAGCGTATTAACCGAAAAACTTGTCGAGAGCAGAACTAGCCATAAAACTGTTAACGATAGTGTAAAACTATACAGCCAACTAAGTGTACCGGGGTCACGTTCAGCAAACATAGCCTGAATTCTAAGACCTAGGTCATGAAACCTGAACATAACACCTTATGATACATTTCCTTGATGGGTTTCCTTTTACGATTTTTCTCGCTAATGAGGATTAGAGTAATTTCTTTGCAACGATGGTTGACATAACATATCATAACGCCTGGATTCCGAAGGGTTAGGCAGAGGTGCACCTATAGCAAACGCACATTTCGCCAGTTATGTTTAAGTCCCATGTAATAGGGGGCGAGCCTATTGCCATCAACCGGGCACAAATCCAGACTTCAGGCTGCTACGCGTCATTCCATTCTATACAAGGCCTGAACGCAAGGGTGTGAAACTAATCGCGTGTAGATTGGAAATCACTTTTTTACTAAGGTCTTCCAATCTATACAAGAGTAGTACGCAAATACTCGCGTATACTTCGTAGTGACCTAATTCACTTCTTATTCCAAAATATACAGTGCCAGTACGCATAGGGACTAATCGTGTATAGATTGCGACGAATTGTGAACTGGTATTCAACTTGTTTGCGACGTAATGCACCTTGCGCTAAATAGCCTGCCTGCCTGCGAGCAACTTGGAAGTAGCGCTTGGCGGGTGGTCACAGTTCTAACCTAACCTAACCCATTTCATATTCCGTTATCTGTTAGCTGTACCATTTCATCCAGTTCAATTTATTTATATTTTTTAATCTATATTATTAAAACTCATGTCAAACGTAAGTGATGTAGTATAGTTTGGAACCAGGATGCGCGCGTCCACGTTACCAACTAAGCACGAGCATTACGCAAAATTCGTGTATACATTGTAATCACAGATTTAAAAATATCATTACAATGTATACTCGAGCAGTTTCCTATGGCTGCGTTCTGGCCTTGTATAGATTGGAAATACGCGGCTGCTACTGAGAAATTTCAGATGGGAAAACCCAATAACGCTTTGCCCGACCCGGCAATCGAAGTCAGGAGCTCATGTTTAGCTGTTGCGCTTGCGACCAAAATAGCTGTCAATGATCGTTGACTGGTTGAAAATAATAGGTTAAGAAACCGAAAACGAGCCGTCTATCCTATCCTTTAACTACTATTTTATAAATGAGCAATATAATATTAGTAATCACATTCTCGAAAACGGCGAAAAATTGGGTTGAGTTGACTCGTGGCCCGAGTCAACTCAACCCGAATAATAATACCAGATATTTCACTCCCGATAACGGTGATTTGTAAGTGGTGGGTATTCGAGTTGAGTTGAATCGGGCCGAGCTGTCACTGACCCGAAAATACGATAGAAACCATAGAAAAACGAATATTGGTAATAAAAAAAAAAACGCTTTTTTTTCTATTTACTAGTACCCCAGGTATTGTCAAATAATAGTTATACGAAACCCTAGAAATGTATCCAATAAGCTTCTTAAAGATTGAATTTAAAAAAAAATGATAATAATTATTCGAGAACTCATATATTATGTTGAATGTCCAATCTGTAATTTTCCTTAACTTAACAAAGATCAACTTACTTCACAAAATTAATTAACCTGCAGATACACAAAACATTTAAACAATACACAATAGGGCTGTGCAATCACTATAGTAATTAACGTTCAATTAATTCTCAATGGCACAAAAACCGATCCCCAGTTACCATACATTATGGTATCATAAGTTCATAACCCTTACACCCTTTTTCAATCCAATTTCGATAAATATTCCCTTATTTATGCATCGAATTATGTCGGCAAAAAACAATACTACGAAACAAATAGTCAATACCTTGAGTAAAACTACAAGGACGTAAGAGAGCCTTACCTTTAGTTTCCACTACGCTGTTTTATAAAGAAATATTCACAACGTCAAAGGGCGTATGTGACATTAAAAGAGATGTCCCTTACGCTCTTTGGTCACAAGTTATCGATATGTCACCGCACTATCGGAGCTGTGATTAACATTTCAATTTATATTTCCATAAATAAGTGTTCGGTTTTTATCGTTTGCATGTTATTTCTTTCTTTTCGATCATCTGGTATAATTTTCTTGTAATTATGCGTAATTAGTTATGGGTCTTTTGCATAATGAGTTACGGACACAGTTCTTTTTTTAACGGACTCACTATGATGCAATTACATGCACAAGCCATACGCTATACGTATAAACGTATATTTAAAATGGAAGCTATTTTGATAGGTTGCTCTCTGTAATTTAATAAAAGTCGAATTATTACCATATTATATGGGTACGTTCACATTGTCTGTTTGGAAATGTAGAGCGGGTCCTAAATCTAAATTAAACCCGTTCGAAAAACATCAGCAGTTTTGACATATTGTGTTTTGCCCTCAAGCTTCCTAGCTACCGCTGGTACCTACATAAGTTCACATCGCTCGCATACCCGGTAATAAAACTACCGGTACGGTATACCTATCTCGCGTTTTCACGCTCGTAAACTCACTGTGGAAAGGGACAGCAAACTTTTATAGCACCCCGTCGCTTTTCGCAACAAAAACTTTTATTACCGGCCACTCGTAAATTACGCAGTCTTAACGTCGGGTCGGGGAAATTTTTAAAACTGCATCGATTTTAAACTGCACTTTTAAGTCAAATTCACCAAAATGAAGGCATTATCTCAAAAATATACACAAATTTCAAATGAATAACAAAAACGCCTTATCAGGTCGTATTAATTAATATTATTTATCCAATGACCTACCACAAGCAGACCCATTTAAAAATGGAACACGGGAACGAGACGGTCGTAAAATAATCGTCTTGAGTGATGTGCTACATTTCCAATACACCGTATCGATGAAAAGAAAATGAGCTCCATTTCTGATCATTCAACTTAACCGTTTTACCCTTTTATGCATGTATGCAATTACACTTTGTACAATTCTCATTTCATTTCTCCTGTAATTTGATTGAAAATGTTACTGTGTTATACAATTATTACTATGAAAAAATAGGCGCGTATTCCAGAGAAACACAAATGCGTACAGTTTAAGGGTAATCCGTTCCGCATTTTACAGATGCTTATTACCATAAATATGCGCTCAACTTGCTAATTTGTAAGCAGTTTGAATCAAACGATGAAGGAGATATCATGTGTCGCTGTATTACGTTACAATTATACATGATTATAATGTTCAGTAGTGCTTAACTAACAGCGGGTTGGTGCAGGTCTTGTAATCGAGTTTCAAAATGAATCAGCGTCTGCGTTGGTTCATTTTGTCAAACTGTGAAAATATTCATGCAATTATCATGTATCTTTCATCTTTTATCCAATCGTGATTGCATATAAGTGACTATATTATGTAACCACGATTGAATTGGATTGGCGTGGCCAGGATTTATCACACAAGGCAGAAGAAAAGTTCATAGATTTTCCAGTTTTTCGTTCCGATATCTGTATGAAGGAAATTTTAGCAACGTCTACAAATGTCTGTCTCAGCAATACAAGTCTACAAAAGCATCGACATATTGTCACACCGGCTAGTAACATCACTGTTCGTTTGACGCGTCGTCGTCTGCGGATCGTAAAACTTTTCGCGCGTAAACGTCACCGTTGACATTGGCTAGCAGATGCAGCGCTTCGCAGCGGCCCTTTGTGCCGCGACCGTCTAGTAACCATATTGATTTACTGCTTACCGGTATATTGTTCCTAAAATTTTAATATGCGTGTTTCTGGTGCGAGGTCGATGACCTAACAGACGAATAAAAAATATTATTTGTGAACTTGTTTGGCTGTTTTGAAAGTGACTACAAATGGAAAATATTTTGTTAAGAGTTAAGGTTTGTGCAGACCAGCGCGACTTGTCGCGCGACGCGACACCGGTTATTGTTATACTGTGAAGTTTTCTTAGAAATTGTATTGTTCGTGTCGCGTCGCGCGACAAGTCGCGCTGGTCTGCACAAGCCTTTACCGTATTCGTTGAATTTTATGCATTATCGGTGTTTTAATGGTGCTAAATAAGTAAAGAACAGACGATAGAGTATGCAAGCAATACTACTTACTTACAAGCATCTAGATAAAATTCCAAAAAAATGTAAGGGCGCGTACACATTGCACAACACTCAACTTTGATAGATGCTTGTACTGCGAACAGACGCACACAGTAAACCACAATAAAACAGTCACCAAATACTTGAACAAATATTCTCTACAGCATTATCTCGACGAGTCTAGATTCTAGAACATTCCTGTATGTAGCTACCATAAAATCTAGCCAGACATTCATCCAGCGGGCCCCGAGTCCCGTCTTCCATCGTAAACCGTACCTAAAATAAGCCATAAAATATTGTCTGAGTATTTAAATTTATCTATAGTGAGCTAGGTTAAATTGGAACGTCTCGCGGAAGAATTGTTAAGATATTGGCACACTGTGATAGATATAAAATTAAGGAAATAGTAGGAATGGTAGAAATGGTAGCTTTGTTTTGGATTTGTGAACGTTGAGTGATGTTTCTTGTTTGTTTTGTTTGATTGAACGACGGGAATAATCGTTTTGATAGAAAGGGATACTATTTTGAAACGGTTAATGAAAGGATTTCTGCATGTTTGAATCTATACTAATATTAATAAAAAGAGGTAAGTATAGGTAGAGGCTCATGTCGTGATGGCCCAGTGGTTAAGGCCTCGCCTCTCATGCACGAGGTTGTGGGTTCAAATCCGGGCAAGTACCAATGTGACTTTTTCAATTCATAAGTACTTTCTGAGTTCCTCTTGGACATTACTGACATCGATGAAGGCAAAACATCGTGAGGAAACCTGGACTTGAGCAACAATGGTGATCAATGCTCGTGCCTTGTCTGTATGAGAAGAGGCCTTTGCCCTGCAGTGGGACATTAACAGGCTGGTATTATTATTATTATTATAGAGGTAGAGGGTTTAATATTCGTAACTACTCATCCAATTCCGAAAATTCTTTCACTAATGGGAAGCTACAGTATTGCGGACTGTCAGGTTATATTTTATGTTACTAGTGGTCACTCAGAGGTCGAAATTCGACCATAATTCATTTAAATGTCATGATTCTAAGGTAGCCATCTTTTGTCAAACACTCACACACACATGGTAGTATGCGTAATGTATTTTTATTAATTTAATTTATTTCTAATGTATATTATACACGATTAATTTTAAATCGTTCTGGAGCCGAAACACAGTGACTCCAGACGATTAATAGGTACTATCAGCATTGTTATTGTTTTTTTAAGACATCTAATATAGAAGTTAGAAATTTATCACTTTTATTCTGTCATTCAAGTTAAATCTTAGTAGCGCTTCCACTATTTCATTCATAAACGATAGATCGTACGCGATCCGCTCGGTGATGACGTAGCGCGGCACAGCTGTGCATGTGCGAATCAGTTGACAGCGAGCTAGCGGTGGGTCAACGGACGTTGGACGAATAACCGGCTGCAAGTAAGTACTTACCTGCAAGTAGGTATTTCATTTCTGGTACGATAGGTTGGTGTAAGTTCATTCACCTCCGTTATCTCTCGTTTGTATCGAAAGCACGGCACGGTGTTTACAACTATCACATCTCCTCGTAAACGAGAGAAACTAATTGAAATTTCATTCACCACTCTCGCATCACGAAATCACTAGTACTCGTACCTTTTCAACTAGACACGACGAGTACGCTTGGGAGTTGTATTTAAGGCCTTGAATCGAGTGTCGACCAATCGAGCTAATAGGTACTTAATAAGCATACCTGCCTACCATATTTATGATAAATAAAAAGAATACTGCCTAAACCAATTTTTATGCGACAATGCTTGCTTGCGGCCGCGGCGCGGCGGCTTCTACAAAGGCAGGCAATGTAAACAGAAAAATGAATCGTTTTACCTGTCGAATAGAGTTCATTATAAGATGGTGGTGCCCTTTTCTATGAAAATATTGGACTGAATTAAGACCTTATTTTTATACACTTAACCGCGGAATTCGGTTGTGCATTCTTTTGAAGTCCGGTCGGACACTTCTCAGAATAATTTTAGTAAACTCCGTACCTACTTACCTTGTACCTAGTTTGGTGAAATTTCTATTTGTTACCGTTTACGGTTTAGAAATAAAGTCTGAATTCGCTTTTCGTATTTTTATTTGTGTACCTATTTATCTATTGCGTATGTGTTTTTATGCTGTCTGATCGATGAATGGATTTTTCAATGGGCACCGTTCGCAAGTGTTGCCGTTCGTCGATACGTTTTACACACATATGCATTGATTGCAGTTACTTCGAGTTCTCATTATTTCACAAAAAAACAATAAATTAGATTTTTCGTGTTTTTTTTAAAATTGTAATTTAATGAAAATAATAGTCCCAATCGTTTCGAGTTCGATGATCGAGTTTATGGCTTTTCGTTCCAGAACGAGCTAAAATTAACCGTGTATAAATATATATTCGCTTTCTGCACTCCTTCTCCATATAAACTTTAACTGTGCCAAATTTCATACTCCTCCGTCTGCGTAATTTTCATAAAAAGGGGTACAAAGTTTTTGCTTCACGTATTATTTTATGTTATAACAAGAAATATCACACGCAATTAAATATTGTGACTTAACTCTTGATACAAAATATCCGATTTTCACGGAAAGGTTTTAAGCTACAATAAGCGTATCAATTATTTGAATTAGTTCCAAATTAACCCTCTTCCGCCGGCGATTTTTACGACTCCCGCGGTAATAACGGGCTTTCGGTTTTTGCTTCCATTCAGCGGTATATCTAAGTAGTTACAAGATGTCGTAATGGTAACAAAACATCACAGTTTTTTTTTTAACAATACATTTAAATTTTCACATGAAAAGTTTTCAAATTCAAAAGTCATTGTTTCAAACTAGGCTGAGAATCAGCACTTTTCGAACGTCAAAACCACATACTTAACCAACATTTCACATAGTCTTTATTTTAAATTAACGTCACGCCCGTAATCCCCGAAGGGAAAGGCAGATGTGTACCTATACCCACACTTCCTCTCTTGCAATAATTATACTTTTTTGACATGTTACTCAGCAAGTTCAGTCATTACAGCCATGTCGTTCACGTAATGAGTTGGAGTCAGGTGTAGCATTCCGGATTTTTAATTTATTTCTTAATTTATAATCACGGCGGCTTATCGGCGTGTGTTTGTAGTGAATAGTAAACATATTGGGTTTTTCCCGAAGAATTTGACGTTAACCGTGGTTTGGTGGGTTTTTTTTTTCAAAAGTTGCGGAAAGGAAGATGGCAAGTTTAATGACACCCATTTTTTGTTCATTGACTCTAGTATAAGCATAGGAGTTTTTTAGATTTCCAGAAACCAAGTTACACCATAAAGTTCAAGCCCAACTCGTTTAACATCCCCCTTCACCCTAAGCGTAAAATTGAGGAAACAGACCAGTACTGATAAGGTCCGAGCGCTTAACCTGCGGAACCCCAGTAAAACAAGTCGAATGGGTCCGTAGTTCAGGTTTACTACTGGAAGCTCGGCTATCACTTGTAGGGGACATTTTGTTCATAGTTTTTTGCGTAGGCACTGAACTCGGCTACCAGAACAGATACCGGTTTTGTAAGGGTTAAAATGAAGATGGTGTGAAAAACTGAATTTTGGCGTGATTTTTTTATGTAGGCGAAAGGGATATCGGGCCGCGGCACACAGGCAACGGAAGGAACACGGGTGGATTTTATTCAGTAAAAGTCTGACACGCCCTCCCGCTCCGCCCAGAGCGGGAGAAGTTATTTGATAAGTTCCCACCCTCAAAAAAAGAAGAAAAAAAGGCAGGCTCATCTGAATACAGCTATGACCGGAATAAGCAACTTCTTCTATTGCTAGTTCTAACTTTTTCTTCGACTGAAAAAAGTCTACATAAATTATTTTCAGACTTTTACTAATTTAGTCTGGTATTTTTAAATTATACGCACACAACATAACGCCTGTAAATCCCACAGGGTTAGGCAGAGGTATACCTAATACGCCCACATTTCTCGCCAATTATGTTTCAGTCCCTTGTAATAGGGGGCGAGCCTATTGCCATCAACCGGGCAGCTACTGAGAAATTCCTGATAGAAAAATCCAGTAACACTCAGAAGTGATCAGCTAAAAAATGCCAAACAAAATCTATGCCAATTTCCATTGATGCCGCAACAGCCAACCAGTTCGGCCATTATTTCAGTCTCATGAGCCACGTGCTACAGATCGGCATGTAAACCCAGCTTACCCGCAGCACATTTGTCATCTTTTTACGACGACATCTCTGCGTTGTTACAGAACTGGTAACTTTAATCGCCCATTAACCACGTCGGATGAGTTTGCTCAGTCTCCTGAGCCATCTGCGATGAAAGAGACACAATATGTGGATGAGACACTATTTTCTAATAATGTTAGTTTTAGTGTCTTTTTGCCGCTTCCGCACATTTGTTTTGTTTGCATTTTGATTTTAACCACTCTACTCAACAAGATTTTGCCATATGTCAAAGTCAAAGTCAAATCATTTATTTCAAATAGGCCCATGCAAGGCACTTTTGAACGCCAAAAATTACAAAAAAATTGAATTGATTCAAGTCGCCCCTTCCAAAAGGTAGTTTTCGTATGGAGAAGAATGAGCAAGAAACTCCACCGTTACTCTTTTAAAATGTTTTACAATATTTTGTATATGTAGGTACCTACATTAGTTATATAATTATATGTGAAGACGATGCATTTAAAAATAAAAAAATAAATTACTATACCACATTATAGGTAAAAAGAATTTAAAAAAGAGATAAATTAATTACTTATGTGATAGATACATGGTTCTCACATATTTACAAACATTTTAAAACAAGACGATTTTCCAAAAAAAGTTACAATTAATAAGTCAGTGTGTGAGGAAGTAATCACAGAATGTAAAATCAATGTCATATAATAATGACATCAGCTCGACGGCATGTTGCGAATTACGTCACGAAATTCAGAAATTTACATAAATTCTTTTTCATACAATAAGTTTGTGGCAAATATAGGGCGACGATAACCGACTTTTAATGATTTTATACTGAAGATCACGTCTAAACGAGTAGTGATATAGATTAGGAAAAAAATATATGTTAAATTAGAGCATTTTCTTAATAACTTAATCTATGAATATTTTATAATATTTTTATATTACATAGTGTAATTAATTTGTAAAGTTATGTCTAACGCGGATAAAAAACTGAGAATCAGACAAAAATTACCAAGCGTATTTTTCTGAAACCTTCACCATTTTAAAGATAATTTAATTATTAATCTTTTAGTATACGTGTTTTATTAAACATTTTGTTTTGTGTATAATAAATTAATAATGCGTCTAATTACGAGGGTGAGTCCTATTACTAGCTGGACGTACGACGCGTTCGTGAGCTCAGTACAGAACACGCAAGCTAACCACACGACCCCACTGGCATGTATCAGCGTCTTAACTAGCTGCGCCCCTCTGTTACACCCGCATAAGTCTCGATCCCGTGGGAATATCAGGATAAAAGGTATCCTATGTCCTTCTATAGGTCATGGTCTACTCATATGACGACACGGTTGGCGCAGTGGCTGAGCGATCGACTGCTGCGCAACGTGTCGCGGGTTCGATCCCCGCACAGAGGATTATATCCAAGATAAGAATGCTTGGAAACATGCTGGTCCTGCTCCATAGGACAATTTAGAGTCTAGACAAAATCAAACTGGTTGCTTATTAAATTATGTATTTGTTATTTTTTATAACACTGATTTTACATTCTGTGATTTCTTGAACTCACACACTGACTTATTAGTATTACTTGTTAAAATGTTAGGAATATCGTATAATTTTACAATGTTTGTAAATATGTGAGCACCATGTATCTGTCACATATTTAATTTATCTGTAATTGCTTTATTTTTCATTCTTTTTTACCTATCGCGGTATAGTAATCTTATTCTAGATGCATCGTCTTCACATATAATTATATAATTAATGTATGCAAAATATTGTGAAAACATTTTAAAAGAGTAACGGTGGAGTTTCTTGCCCATTCTTCTCCATACGAAAACTACCTTTTGGAAGGGGCGACTAGAATCAATTCTATTTTTTGTAAACTTGACGTTCATAAGTGCCTTTTAAGTGCCTAATTGAAATAAATTGTTTGACTTTTGACTTTTGACTTTTGCACGGAACAAATATTTGTATGATCTGCAAGTAGTTGTTCCGGGTCTGGGTGTTAGTGTATGTGAGTTTCTATGTTTGTAAACGCACTCACGATACAAGAAGAAATTCCTAGTGTGGGGCAAAGTTAAAAAAAAAAAAAAAAAACAAATTCCATTCTAATTAGTTCAGTCGTTTTAACGTGAAAGCGTAACAAACAAACAAACTCTCTTTCGCATTTATAATATTAGTAAAGATTCGACTACTTTTTGCGTTTTGGTTGGGAACTTGATATTTTACCCACGAGAAAAATCATAGTTTTACTACTACGAGTATATATACTACAAGAGCTTATACCACGTATGTAGTATAAGCTATATTGTGACTTGATAATATTAACAAGATACTTTTTATTGTCCCGCGAAAATGTAACAATAAAAAGTTATTGTTAGCGATTAAGATAAAGTACGTATATGTAGGTATTTTAGAAGTTTATGATTTATTTGTTTTTTACTGCAAACTGCTAATAACAATACGCTGAGTGGCAACACTGGCTTTTGTGAAGTTGTATGTTAAATGTCAGAAATGGAGGAGCATTTTTATTTTTTATAAATAATAAATAATTTGATATCTGAATTTCCGCAACAGCATATTTTAGTATCATGGTGAACTCTATGCAAGATCGTGAAATATTTTAAAACCAGTAAATATTTCACTTTCAGTTTATAGGAGGAAATTGAAAGAAAGAAAGATCGAAGAAAGAAAAAGGTGTTTATTCTGCACAAACTAAACGCACATTACAAAAAAACAAATTACAATACCCCTTTACAAATTAGCCAAAAGCCTCGTATTCAATATTCAAAACAGAAAAGGTTGACAAATTTTGTCTATTGCTTGGTGTCAGGGCCAGAGGCAGACAGAAGGCAGAGCAAATATTTGCGTAAATGGGCTGGCATAAATAAAGGTATAATAATAAATATTGCACATGTAAACCCATGGCGAACCAAAAAACTGACCTACTGAGAATTTCAAAGTTCTAACATTTCTTTCTCCTAATACATTTTCTGTTACAAGAACCACACATGAAATTGTTATCAACGTTTTTGAAACTACAAACAGAACAGAATGTCTTTATTATTAAAATCAAACTCAGTAAGTTCGTTTCTTGAAACTCTCAGTCATTCTGGTTTATAACTACTAAACGTTACATGTCTACTACGGGAAATCAAGACTTGACGATTACGATTACTTACTAACTTGCGATTTTGCGACTGCGAGTAGTTAGTTGCTTTTTTATCTGATTGCGTCTTAGGGAGGGTTATGTGTGTATCAATACGTGATTAATTTATTTATCTATTAACTAAAGAAATAAACAAAAAATATTTTAGTTGACTCGAATATTGCGCGAATTTATATTGAAATATATTCATATTTTCATTGGTACCTGTAATATATAAAAGTAGCAACCTACCCGCCTCGACTTCGCACGGGTGCAATTTACATGTGAAGACGATATTCTGTTCGGAACACATTGTGCACTAGTTCAGAGCAACAACTTTAAAAAAAGTACTAGGCTTAAATGAATTCAAGAAAGTATTTCATTAGTATTATTAAGTACTTCTTTTTGTATCTACATAATATAAGTATAGCCTATGACCATCTGGAATAAAGTACTTTTCAAATGGTGAAAGAATTTTTCAAATAGGAGCTGTAGTTCCGGGGATTTCCCTCCACATATACACAAATTCAAACTCAGCATTTATTTCAATTAAACCATTTACAGGCACTTTTGAATTGTCAAGGAATCGATCAGTCAGAAATATGAAGCTAGTTGCCCATTCCAAAGCGTAGTAGGTACCTATGGAGAAGAACGGGCAAGAAACTCCACGGACACTCTTTTAAATTAAATAAATTCACAAAAATGCTCTTTTTTTACAAGTAAATAGATAGATAGATAGAGATAGTAGATATAGATATATACCTTTACTTTAGTTTCTTTTTTATTAATGAAAGATGAGAACGTAGCCCACTGTACCTGTGGGTAAGGTTAAGTAACTTGTAATTAAAATAAAAAAATTAAAAATACAAAAACTAAAAAATACAAACAATATTCTTTCATCCTTCACATGCCTTGTAAAAACATTTATATTAATTGTGAAATTCAATCTTTATTCGATTCACTGCTAGGAATGAAGCATTTCTTCTCAACGGGCGGTAAAAGCATTGCAATCAACATAGCGTTTATATGCAAAAATAATTAATAATCACTTTTGCATAAATTATTATGCGACGTCAAAAAAGTCGCAACGCAAGAGAAAACGACAAATCGGTATGTGTGTTTACGGCCTTACAGAGAGAGGACATTATTTTTTTATTTGTTAAGTAGTTTCAATGTAAAATAAATAATTTTCGTTTCTGCGAAACGTTTTCATATTTGAAGTGTTCAACACTTGAATTTAATAATTTCATGAATAAATAAGATGTTAAACTGACGTTCTGATAAGTAATTAATGAAAACAAACAACAATTAAAACAATATCAACAACAATACAAACAACCATTAATTTTAATTTATTTATTTATTATTGATCACTGTCCATTCTAAGGTTGCCTGGAAGAGATCGCGGAAAGCGATATACATTCGCCCATTGTATATTTTGTAGCGTTAGTTTTTTTTTTTGTTACTTATTTTTGTGGTGTACAATAAAGTTTATATAAATAAATAATTATGGTCAGGATCATTTCTACTGCAAATACGGGGCAAAGGCCTATACTCATACAGAGAAGGCACGAGCATCACCACGCTTGCTCAAGACGGGTTGGCGATTTCCGTAGCCTATATTACTTACCCCCCCCCCCTCCCCCCACCTACCTATAACTTAACTAAGTTTTAGATGCGAAAGTGATTTTGTTTGTTACGCTTTCACGCTAAAACGGCTGAACAGATTTGGATGAAATTTGGCACATGGATAGACCATGACCTGTGCCCTAATTACGAAATATATTTTCGTAAACGATTACGACTAATTTGTTTCATTTTGACAATTCAACAACATTCATTGCGTTATTTACGTTGTTGAGCAGAATGTTTTTCGAACTTATGAAGCAATGGATTAGCAATCTGTTTCAAAACGATTCAGTTCTGATTGATCGTGTATAACGCAATTTGGGTACTGGTATAGGTCATAGGATATATTTTATCCAGACATACTCATGGGTGAAACAGCGGGACGCAGCTATTTGACTATAAGTCCAGGTTTGTGTTCCTTCGCCAATGTCCAAGATTATCTCAGAAAATACGTAATATATGAATTGAAAGAGTCAAATTGGTACTTGACTTGAACCCACAAACCTCGTGCATTGGCATTGACCAAAGAGCCCCTTTTTTTTTAAAGATAATTTCATTCTATACATACTCATGAAAAAGGACTATTGACCTTTAGGGCATTTTTTTCGTGTGGATCAAATGCACAGTTTAAAGAGTATTCCTCCCATTACGACAGAATCACGTCGCTGCGGGCGAATCTTGACGTAACACGAAAATAAACAGTTTGCACGCAACCTTAATTTGTTTAAAAGGTACATAAAAAAAGAAAGAAAAATAAGTTTATTCGTCACAGAAACACGTGCATAAAAAAATAATATAAAAATCTAGTAGATAACAAAACAATAACAATACAATAAAGAGCACAAAAAATAAATAGTCGGCAGCTGATGGCACGTCATGACTGTGACAAGAAGGCTTCCACTCAGCATCATGCTGTGCTATGGAGACCCACAGCACAGCGCTGATTTTCAGTGGTCACCCGACACACATACATAATTGTTATGTATTAGATATAGGCATATTAGAGGGAAGTGTTGCATTGTGAAGAAACGGGCGCGTTCTTCCCACAGTTGGTTTTGTATGAATAATTCTTTAAGATTTATCTAAGATACATACTTATAATAAAAAATCATTGCCGTGCGTTAGTCTCACAAAATCTCCAAAACGGCGCGACCGTTTTCTTTTTCGTTCGCCTTAATAATGGGGTGGTTTAGGAAAAAAGAAAATTAGGAAAAACCCAATGGAACCCCCGAAAAATTGTTCACCGGATCATTTAGTATCTAACCCATCCCGTTGTTGATACTGATGCAGTTTTCAACATCATAGAGAAATAATTCGAGAAGGCTTATATGAATATTTAACTTATATAATAGAAATGTTCATTTCGTCAAGTCGTAAAAACCGTGTGAAGCAGAGGCAGTAAATTGATTTTTTTCTTTATCTATTGAATCTACTCTAACAAAATTATTAAACATATTTCAAGATATATCTCCAAAAGTACCTAAAACATTAAAAGAATGACTAGTGCCTTAATAGGTACCTAATATCACCTCTCACCAAACCATAGGTACCAGAAAAGAACAGAAGTTTCACCTTTTCCAAACATTTTATCGAGTTTTCGTTAAAAACAAAAAAGAGAAAGTCATCTTTAATCAAGAAAATCATGACCGAACGAAAATACAATTTAAAACCATCACATAACTAGACAACATAATTTCTCAAAATAATAGGGATGTTGACTGGGGAATTTTAAAAAAACCAACCATTTAGTCCGTCAGTCAAATAATAAAAAAATATTAGACGCGTATTTTTTGCTTTAGCATAATAACAAAAAATGGTTTAGATAAAACGCATTAAAGTTAGTGAGGGCTTGCTACGGCACAAGCCAGTATAAAATCTACCGGGGAGTGACGTCATGCCACATTTTAACGTATTGCTTACTCAATGTATTTCTATAATCTTCCGATTACGTAAAACAATAAAAATACGTGTCCAATTTTTTTTAATAACTAACGCCCAAAATATATTTTTTTTCATCCTCCCTTTTGATTCGTTGGTCTAGTGGTCGCAAGCGCTACTGCTGAGCACGAGATCCTGAGCTCAGTGCCCGGGCAATGTGTTGTTGGGTCTTCCCATCTGGAATTTCTCAGTAGCAGCTTGGACTCTGCATTTGTGCCCGGTTGATGGCAATAGGCTCGCCCCCTATTACATGGGACTTAAACATAACTGGTGAAATGTGGGTGTACTATAGGTACACCTCTGCTTAAACCTTCGGGGAATACGAGCGTGATGTATCAGATTGTATATCTATGTAATAATGTCTCTATTTCGTTTCTCCTTTTACCGCTCAGTGGGCTTTCTGGACCCTTTAAGGCTGCCTGTCCACTGGAGCGGAGAGGAGAGGAGTGGAGCAGCGGTGTATCAATATTAACCAATGGAATTGCATAAAACCGCCGCTCCGCTTCAGTGAACAGGGATTTGCGAACTAATTTAAAAATTCATACAAAACTGGGAAGCGGAGCGGGGAAACGGAGCGGAGAAGCGGAGAGGGAAGCGGAGCGGGGAAACGGAGCGGAGAAGTGGAGCGGGGAACCGAAGCGGGGAATTATTACTCGTCGCGTGAACTCGGACTAGCTCCGCACAGTCCGCAACACCGCTCCGCTACCTCGCTCCGCACAGTCCGTAACTCCGCTCCGCTACCTCGCTCCGCATCAATGGACAGACACTGTCCGCAACTTCGCTCCACTCCGCTGCCTCGCTCCGCTTCAATGGACAGGCAGCCTTTTAATAGACGTGACTACGAAAAAAAAAAACAAAATCGCATCGAGACGTCAGTTTGATCCGATGTTGCGTCCGATACATCGAATAATAGTGATTAAAATATATTCGTGTCGAATGGCATTCCGCGCCGTATTCGGGCGTCGTGTCTCCGCAACATTGTTGCAAGTAAACAAGGCTAAGTCATGAGCGGGTAGCGATTAATTTGTGCGTCAAAAGTTGCGGCCATAGCTGATGAACTGTATTCATGGAAATGTTCTTGAAATTTGATAATATTTTATTGGTCATTGGCTTGGGTCACTTCAGATAGATACTGGAGATAAACTACTGGCGATGATACTTGGCTGGACCTAATCCTTACATCCACTCCCTCCCTTGTTTCCTCTCATGGTCAGTGTCCTGCTCCTGGTTTTTCCCATCATGACCTCATTTTCCTCTCGTATGTCCTAAAACCGCCTAAACCCGTCCCAAAAGTTCTGCACATGCGGTGTTTTGCGCGCATGGACGTTGAGAAGCTCCGTCAGGATGCGTCGGATCTCAGTTGGGAACACCTGGCAGCGGCGACAGCTGGAGACGAAAAACTGCGCATTTTCGATCGGACGGTCCTTGCTCTCTACGACAGACACGCCCCTGTTAAGATGATTAAACTTCGGCGTCCTCCTGCTCCTTGGATGACGACAGGGGTTCGCATGGCGATGAGGCGCATAGATCGGGCCTTTCGTAAATTTAAAAAGGATCGCAGTGAAGCAAATCGGAACTTTTTCAAAGCTGCTAGAAATCGGTGTAATCAGATGATACGCAACGCTAAACGCCGCCATATTCTCGAGAACATATCTTCTTCTTCACCTGCTGATATCTGGAAGTTCCTTGGTACTCTTGGTATTGGCAGACCACGTCATGTGAATTTTCCTAATACAATTGGCCTTGATGATATCAACCGTCACTTCACAACCACTTGTCATTTGGATTCCCAAATGTTGTCCCAGACGGTCGACTACATTACTGGCCTAGCTAGTCCCATCATAGAACCATTTCGCTTCTCTCCGGTCACCTTGGACGAAATTAAAAAGATCATCCTCTCCATAAAATCCAAGGCTGTGGGCTATGACGGCATCAGTCGTAGTATGGTCGTTTGGATCCTGGATAGCCTTCTCGCTCCAATTACCCATATCATCAACTTTTCGCTTGATTCTGGACAATTCCCATCCCCGTGGCGTATGGCCTATGTACGCCCACTCCCTAAAATTTCAAATCCCTCCCTACCTAGTCACTTTCGACCCATTTCCATTCTCCCGTTCCTGTCTAAAGTGCTTGAGGCCTGCGTACACAAGCAGTTTACGGGGTTTGTTCACCGGAACAACCTTGTTAGCTCTTTTCAGTCTGGATTCAGGCCTGGGTAAAAAGTACATATGAATTGAAATACTCAAATTGGTACTTGACTTGACCCCACAAACCACGTGCATGAGAGGCATTGACCACTGAGGAATCCGTTTTTTTTTTTAAGATAACTTCATTCTGTTCATACATACTCATGAAAAAGGATAACCTTTAGGGCATATTTTTTTCGTGTGAATCAAATGCACAGTTTAAAGAGAATTCCTCACATTACGACAGAATCACGTCGCTGCGGGCGAATCTTGACGTAACATGGAAATAAACAGTCTGAACGCAACCTTAATTTGTTTAAAAGGTTCGTTTCTCCTTTTACCACTCAGTGGGCCTTCTGGACCCTTTAATACTAGACGTCACTACGAAAAAAAACAAAATCGCATCGAGACGTCAGTTTGATCCGATGCTGCGTCCGATACATCGAATAATAGTGATTAAATATACTCGTGTCGGGTGGACTTCCGCGCCGTATTCGGGTGTCGTGTCTCCGCAACATTGTTGCAAGTAAACAAGGCTAAGTCATGAGCGGGTAGCGATTAATTTGTGCGTCAAAAGTTGCGGCCATAACTGATGAACTAACTGTATTCATGGAAATGTTCTTAAAATTTGTCAATATTTTATTGGTCATTGGCTTGGGTAACTTCAGATAGATACTGGAGATAAACGAATAGCTAATTGATAGACTTACAAAGTCATAACTTAAGTACCTGAGACTTAAAAAAATTATTTGATGTATTAATTATTATTACATCTCTCAATAGATACCTGTTTATATTTTGTATTAAAGCTATTGGTTAATCTCATAAAATACCTACATCATTATTATAATATAGTAGTTTGCTAAGTAATGTTATATAATTAACAAATGCTTCCTCTCTCATAACTAACTTATTTTGCTGTGCCCGACGGGGTCCATATGTCTAAGGCAAAGTCAAATCATTTATTTCAAATAGGCCCTTGCAAGGCACTTTTGAAAGTCAAAAATTATAAAAGATTGAATTGATTCTAGTCACGAGAGATTCTATGGAGAAGAATGGGTAAGAAACTCCATCGTTACTCTTTTAAAATATTTTACTATTGTATATGTAGGTACATTAGTTATATAATTACATGTGAAGACGATGCACCTAAAAAAAATTACTATACCACAATAGGTAAAAATAAATTTAAAAAAGCAACAACGGATAAATTAATTACTTATGTGATACATGGTTCTCACATATTTACAAACATTGCAAAAGTAGACGATTTTCCTAAAATTTCACAATTAATAAGTCATTGTGTGAGAAGTAATCACGGAATGTAAAATCAATGTCAACTTAAATTAGCAACCAGTTTGATTTTGTCTAGATCTATGATTTATTATAAGTTTACCATCTAAGAATATCTACATGTGGAATGCAATAAAAGTATTAAGTATTGAGACTACGTATAATAGGGATTGAAATAAAAGAGTTTGAGTAAGAAAACGTCTAAACTCTGTTCCAAAAGTATTTGATGAGAGTGTAAATAAATCCTGCTCGGGTTATGCTGCCTGCTGTATTTACAAGGTTTCAACTTAAAATCTCACCTTTTATAACAATTATTATTTTAATAAACATTTATTATTAAATTGTAATTGACACGACATCCTACCTAACCTACTTAATATTGACAATTATGCTGTATATCATTTAATTAAAACTAACATGGAACAGTGGATTATTGCATACTTTCTCTCACAGAACACCTGACATTTACGCGTCATTTTACTCCATGCATCTGCAAACTTATATAAATCTCTCGTCTCGCGTATCCAGAGCAGTAACAGTGGCAGACATTCCCGTTCACCTGGGTAACGGGCTAATAGGTATTTTATAAACTATTCTCGTAGTTTGATCTACACTAATAATATTATTATAAACAGAAAAATATATATTTTTGTTTGTAATGAATAAACTCAAAAACTACTGGACCGATTTAAAAAAATCTTTCAACAGTATTATGCTATATAATTATTTATCACTGAGTAATAACGGCTATAATCTACAAAAATATCAAGCAGGCAAAGCCGCTGGCGGAAGGAAGTCGTCATAAGATTATAACTTGCGCCACATTGAGGATCAAGTCAGAATGTCGCGTTATTAGCAACAGGTGCGTGCTTACGGCTGATTCATTCGCAAATCGGATCAACGGCCGCTCTTCACGCCATCGACAGTTCACTGTATTGAGGAAATTATGAAATTTGGTCGCACGTATTTTTGATCTGTGACTGTGTGACCTTTATAAGGTCATGTGTAGTGCCAAGATCGACAAGATGTACAGAATCGCTTGCTTTATCTGGCAAAAGCGTCTGGGTAGCCCGCGAAGTTCAAATACTCTTACGTTTTTATACATATTTGTTACGGGCGCGAATCGTATTTTGATCAACATAACTACTACTAGATACTACAACATGCAAATTGCAAAAAACATAGGATTATAATTTGAATTTTGCATTCCCCTTAAACAAAAATGATAATTATGCTCATAATGTGTGTTCCTCATACTATACTCATTTTTGCAATACCATATTTTTTGACAGTCCTGGAGAGTTCTAAGTCATGAAGAGGTATAAGAAAAGAAGAATCTTACTGTGTATACCTGCATAATGTTTAATGAATTTTCTCACTTTTAACCCAAGTGCAATAAACCTTGGGCACGCCACAATTGTGGCGATAAGTCCCCTCTTTGAGGAGTGGCTAGAGAGGCGCCACGGCGTCCTCACCTTCCGCCTGACGCAGGACCTCACCGGACACGGCTGTTTCGGGTTCCGTATAAGGCGGGAGGAAACGCCCGGGTGTCACCACTATGTGGATCGCCCGGAGGACACGGTGGAGCATACGGTGGAGGTCTGCCCTGCTTGGGCGGAGCACCGCCGTGTCCTCACGGAGGCGATCGGCGGCGGCGATCTCTCGCGTCCGGAGCGAGAGTGCATGGGAGGCCGTCACTTCCTTCTGTGAAGCAGTAATGCTCGCGAAGGAGGAGGCGGAGCGCGTGAGGGAGAGGCAAGATTCGCGCCCTCGCGCCCCTAGTCGCCGCAGGAGACGCCCCGGGCGTCGGGAGTCGCGAGCCGACTTCCGGCCACCGTAGGCGCGGGCTTGCGGACGGTGAGCAATGGGTAGCTCGCCGTCCGATTAGGACCAGACCCGGGTCGACGGCGCGTTGTGTTCCACGCGCGCCTCAAAGAGATGTTAGCACCAACAGACGGGGTCCGTAAGGGCCAATGCCTACCAGGGTTGCGAGTTTGTCCGAAAGGGATATCCCGGCACACAGGCAACGGAAGGAACACGGGTGGGTTTTAGTCAGTAAAAGTCTGACACACCCTCCCGCTCCGTCCAGAGCGGGAGAAGTTATTTGATAATTTCACACGCTCAAAAAAAAAAAAAGGGCGAGAAACCTAAAACTTAAGACCGTGTCCCTAGCCATATGCCATCGTCTCCGAAAATAGATTAGTCTGGGAATTCGAAAACAAATACACTATAGTAAAAACAAGCCAACTTCGTCAAATAACCAAGTAATCTACAAATTCTCCTAAAATACAACGTTTAATAGAGATCCTCAGTCTAGGCATAAATCAAGCCCAGCAGCAAAGTATTTCAATCTAGTTAATACAAAGATTTACAGAACTGTGTGTATGATTTATGTTCTATTCTCGGAAACCAGCCCGCCGCCTCACTCTTCATCATCTCTGCTAATTTCTGCGGATATCAAGTTGCATTAAGTGTTAATGTGGAACATTCTGATGTAATTATGGCGAAATGATAGATGTAAAATGGTTTCCTTTATTTTTCACACTTTCTATTATCGGGATTAACTTTTTTATTATTATCTGTTTAGACTCTGATTTTTTATTTGCTAGACTAAAATGACATTGGGTGTCATTCTAGTGAATGACTCACCATGAACCACTGAATCGTTCTCTGCAGGAGGACTTCATTGTTGTCGTGTTATGTCTGTAATATTAATTATTTAACGTGTTAGTTTTTAAAAAGGTCTACTGCATCTGTCATTTTGAACTAGCAAACAAAAAATCAAAGTTTAGTTATAATAAACGAAACTCAGTTTTTTTTTTAAGCTCTGTTAAACTTACCTCGCTGTGGCTAGGGTTCCCACCTCTGCCGGAATACAGAAACGAAAATTTTAATCTCCCGGCGCCCGAAAGGAATTTCAAATAAACAAAATTCTCCCGGAATTTGAAATTCACGCGCGCTGGCAGAATAATTGACAGTGGCAAAATCATACGCGCGCTACTGGTCAATGCAGTCGCAAACTCGCCACACTCGAAAATTCGTTTTGTCCATGGACCTATATCAAACGCCGCCTGCGTGCATTTTAGTATATTATTAAATATATGGGCAAAAGAAAGAAACCGCATATATGAAAAACATGTCAAGGCAGAAAGAATTCCACACATTTTTCAATTTTAAAATTGGACTACCAAGAGTTTCGTAAATTTGTTAGTTGAAGACCAGATAAAATAATTATGATGGAAAATATAAGTTGAAAATAAAATAAAAAGTTAAAAAACTCGCTGTTTTTTCTCTCCCGGATGTTGACTAACAAGAGGTGGCAACCCTAGCTGTGGCCATATTCTTGATTCCCATCCCCTGCATCATTTCAATTTAAGTCCTTTCCTTATGGATTTGCACTCATTTCCTTTTATTTTCACAAGTTACCTATTTATTGTTAGTTCCTTCATCTAATGTATTAAAAAAAGTATAATAGACACACAAGCCATTTGACAGCTGACAGCATTTGACAGCACATTTAATTGAGACACAAAAACGTCCCATAGCAACTTTATAGCAATTTTAATGTCTTTCAAACAGACCATCAATTCAAATCAAACTACAAATCATACAAAAGTTCCTTCTCCATAAAGACCACCATAGTTAAGAGGACTATTCTCATGATTTTACGAGAACTAGTTACTATTTCCTGCTCAAGCACACATGTCATTCAAGACTAATTCCTGAAGGGACCAACTGTAACTGTTTATGGCTTCTCGCCATATTCTTTAGCAGTTAAAACTTGTAAGTTTTAATATATTTTTAACGCCGACGAAGTTCTCAATCGCCACGCTTGTTACGTGTGTATTAAATATTGTAATAAAATGTACAATGTTTCTTTTGAGTGTCCATTTGGCCGTCACCGTGGATGTGAACGTTTTACGGCCGTCAATCCGTTACGTTTCGCTTCTGACACAATGCTAGTTAATAAGTACGTGTTTAGGTGGTTGTTACTTTATTGCGTCGTGTGGTGAATGGATTGTCTCGTTTTTAGATAGGATTTTCTTGTACGGTCTTTAAGAGGAGTATTTGAAGTATTGCCTTCCTGGGTTTTTTATTTGTGATCAGGAGTATGAGAACACATCGTGAGGAAACCTGAGAGATATTTCTCGACGGCATGTGAAGCCAAGTCAGAGGCTCATGGGCGGCTTTAAAACTGACACCAGGTTAGTCACTAACCACACGAAAAGAGGAAGAAGAAGAAGTATGAGAACTACTGTCCATAAATGTTGGAAAGACAATTAATTGATTATAATTTATTAAATATTGAAAATGCAAGAAAGAACTAACAAATTAGGTGAAACGGGCCGATGTAAAAGTAGTTTCAGTAAACTTTGGACAAATGTTATGTAAAGGATACCAAGCTGTTTGTTGTACTCTGTGTTTTTCCTTACATATCTTATTCCATAGACTAACATGGCACGAAAAACACGCGTTTACACATCAAACAAAAGTCGGATTATTTCAAGCGGTATCATTCATTCTTCTTCCTGTTATTCGTGTGGTGTTAGTGACGGATGTCACTAACACCACACGAATACGAATACGAACTACGGATGTAGTTCCGACCGAAATTACGGGCGCTCCGCGCTCCGTCTCACTTTTTATATTTTTTATTTTTTGGAAAATTATCAAATATCTTCTCCCGCTCTGGGCGGAGTGGGAGAGCGTGTCAGACTCTTACTGACTAAAACCCACCCGAGTTCCTTCAGTTGCCTGTACGTTACCAGGGGCCCGGGTATCCCTTTCGGACTTTCCCGCAACCCCGGCAGGCATCGGTCCTAGCCCGTCAGTTGTGCTGACATCTCTTTGAGGAGCGCGTGGAACACAACGCGCCGTCGACCCGGGTCTGGTCCTTATCGGACGGCGAGCTACCCATTGCTCACCGTCCGAAAGCCCACGCCTACGGTGGCCGGGAATCGGCCTGCGATTCCCGACGCTCAGGGCGTCTCTTTACTCCGTCTCACTTGCGGTATGTCCGTAAGTGAGACGGAGAACGAAACGCCCGTAATTACCGCCAGTAGACCCGCTGATGTCAGAGTTTTTATGCCGCCCATGGGTATGTGACTTGGCTTCACATGCCGTCGAGAAATATCTCTCAGGTTTCCTCACGATGTTTTCCTTCACCGTTTTTGAAGCAATGAAGCAATCATTCTTAATTTTGTTTTCATAAGTGGATTAAAGTAAATGTTTTAGAATCGCGTCGCGCCAGTCTGCACGAGCAGACTGGCGCGACGCGATTCTAAAACATTTTCTAAGAAAACTTCACGGTAGAACAATTACGGTAGAACAATTACCAGTGTCGCGGCTCGCTACTCTGCACAAGCCTTAAATTGCTGAATCTTCTAATCTAATCAAGCTTCTCTTTGAAAAACAATAATTTAACTTTTTAACAAGGTTTTCCCACGATAAATATATTTATTAACTTACATAAAACGAGACGACAATTAATAAACGACGATTTAGTTATTATAATACTCTTATACAACCTTCTTGAATAAGAATTAGTCACAATTAAGTAATAACACTTAAGCATTTAACAATCAAAACAAGATATAAAATTCAATTACGATTCCTTTTACATCGATTCAAGTTACCCTGTGTGAGAATAGAAGATATAAGCAATATTAAGTTTCCATAAACGAGTAGCAATAACATTATTATAAAGCAAAACACTTGAAACTATACAATAATAATGTCAAAGTGTACCAGTTTCTTCAAATTTATAATAGAGCCAAATTCTTATATACGAGTATCTGTGACTGCGACACGCAAACTGTCGTTGAAATTCTCATTAGTATCGGCTTTTCCATATCTGGTGACGGAGGCAGTAGAATATGGAAAATATGAATATATAATGACGGACATTACAATGACTACACCTGCGGAACCCCGCTGGTGCGTCCACGGTTCGCCGGGGAGCCTTCACAAATAATGTATTGGAAAAATATCGTTTAATGCCGAGTCTATGGTAATAGTATTCAGTAATGGTGATGGTCTGTAAGTAGGTCTGTAGTGTGTTTTCTTCTCGGATTCAATATCATGATAATAAACGCGTCATAGGTAAATAACAGCCGCACGGGTTGATCCTTAGTCAGTCCGTGGATGGGTGACCATCTTAACATACCGAGACTCCTCCGTACCTCGGAAAGCACGTTAAGCCTTTGGTCACGGCTGTCATTCTTGTATCTTTGCCAGTCGTTACGGGTCGTCAGAAGCCCAAAAGTCTGAAAACCAGTCTTACTAAGGCGTATCGTGTTACCTAGTAACTGAGTTGTGGAGGTCAGATAGGCTCCATGTAAAATACTGGTATTCAGCTCCATCCGGTTAGACTGGAAGCCAACCCCCACAAAGTTGGGAAAAGGCTAGGCAGTAAATGAGTCATGGTTGAGGTAAAAGAAACTGACGAGAGCCTGTAGGGCGCTGACTTTATTTGATTTCAAATTTTTATGAACAGGAGAAAAGGTCTTGTCAAGTATAATAGAAATAAAAAATCTATAAATTTCTAAGTTCTATTCAATAAACGTGCCCCTATTCTCAAAACCACTCGTAATTAAGTTATGAACACGCTCGACATGATTTATCGCACAGGGGACGAATTCTTTACGCATATTTCTCTCGATACCGCTCGAAAGGGCTGTCAAACATGCAGCAAATATAATAAAGATGAGGAACGAATTACTTTTTTGTTAACACGCACCACGGGTGTTCTGGGGACCCCAAGATCATATCGCCTTACAATCGCGCGAATCAATTAGTTGCCTGGAACCTTCGACATTCGCTGGCGTTATTATAAACTACTTATTAAAGTTAGCAATGCAAATGTTATGGCTGACATGGCTAGGGGTTCCAGAGACCCCGCGTTTGGTAAAATGGCGACTATTAAAGTAAGGGAAATAACTGATCCTCTGAGAAACTTATTGACCTGCTAATGATGGACACTTGTTTATATTAATGAACCTGTAAAAACATTTTGCGCTTCTAATGGTGAACACTTTTTTAAATTTTTTGAGCCTCTTTTTAACTTTGCGAATTCTTCTCTCAGTTAATTCCCGGAGTAACTAAGCTAGAGTTCGTCGACCAAACGAGTTAGGTTAGGTTGGAACTGTGACCAACCACGCGCGAGCCGAATTGGTCGCAGTAACTAAGCTAGGACACCCCGACCAAATAGATTGGATTAGAACTGTAACCAACTACCGACCAACCTACATCCAAGTTGGTCGCAGTTACATGGCCTTTTAGTATTTTTAGGACACCAAATTAGGAATTATTTGAGGTTCACAAAAAGAGGTGCAATCATATTAGCGTGTTCAATAACATTTTTAGGAGCGCAAAATGGGAATTATTAGAGAATCGACTAAATGCCTTTGAGTAAAGTGCGGTTGGTCCCTGAATTGGATGGTGTTGGAATGACGAACGTATTTTAGTTGCATGCACTTGAGTTTCAGGTATGTGTCTTTTAATGGCGGTCATTACGGTTTCGTGGTTTTAGTTTGGTAGAATATTTAAGAGCTTGTGTTAAATTAACTAGTAAGTAAAGAACGTTTTCGAACGACCGCGATGTGGACAAGTACTTCGACGCGGGCTGATTTCATTTAAGAAATTGAACGCGTAATATCCGAAAAACTTTATAAAAAAAATTGTTTTTTTTATAAAGTTTCCCGGATATTAATAACTAGGTCATATGTAGTCGTTATTTGTGCGCCACAAAATCTTCTTCACTGATAAAAATCAGACAGTAGTCAGCCATTGTATAGTTCTTAACTTTTACCTCGATGTCGGTGATAAGCGTCACAAGTCGGACTTAAGTAGTGACATATTTGACATTTTGGGAACGTTCTTTCTGCGATTGTTAGGATGTTATTAGTTTTATTACTACTTATAATGCCCGGTTTATGCTTTTCTGGTTTTATTTTATGGTATAATCTCAAAAGAAAACATTAAAGTCTGAGACAATTTAATAACTCAGTGGATATATATGGAATAAGGAAATTATCTTCTACTTTATGTATTTATGATTTACATTCAACTTCGTCGGAATAGCTCCAGTCTTTTTCCGAGTAATTGAGCACCCATACAAACAAACAAATGCGAACACAGATTTTATTACTTAAAAATGTTGAAACTGGCCATTCAAGACTGCATGCAAATAAATGCAGGATATAATTGAAACGCGTACTTTTGCCGTGCATTTAGTGAATTATTTTCTATTTAAATATGTCTGGAGTCACCCTTTTGGTAGTTTGCTCGTAAAAGTTAACGGCCGTAATTTTTATGACCGAGTCACCTTCGGGTCTTTGTGGCAGGACCACATACGCATACAAAAAAAATATTGAAAAATAAATGTAGGTACTAGTTTACTTTAACTGAACAAATACGATGTTTTCTTTCGCCACGAGTACCTAATCATTACATCCTATCTTACTAATATTATAAACGCGAACGTTTTAGAGGATGGATGGATGTTTGTTACCCTTTCACGCAAAAACTACTGAACGGATTTGGATGAAATTTGCCACACAGATAGTTTACAACCTGGATTAACAAATAGGATACTTTTTATTCCGATGTTCTCACGGGATCGAGACTTATGCGGGTGAAACCGGGAGCAGAGCTAGTAATATAATAAAACAAAGTCCCGCCGCGATAAACTCAAAAGTACCGAACGGATTTTCATACGGTTTTCACCAATGGACGCAGTGATTAATGAGGAAGGTTTAAGTGTATAATTCATTATGGTTTTGAGTACGATGTTTTCCTCAAGCGCTAAAAACCGTGCGTATTTAAATAAATTAAGATTTAAAAACTGCTGGCCATTTAAGTAATTACTTCAACTTTGACAATGTGAATAGGTTTCATTTTGTTTGTAATCATTTCAGTCCGTTCCCCTTAGCGGGTATATTTTTGAGATTAGGCAGTACGGGCAGGTACCGTTGTAGCTATACGAAAATGGTCTTAAGAAATTTTGATCCCCATTCACGGGTAAAAAAAAAGTACAATCGACAAGAGAAAGGACCAACTTTCACCAAAAAAAATGTTGATGCTTATCGATCCTGTTTCTTATAAGGATCGTTAAACTCTACAGGACAACTGAGGTTTGAGTACTAGAAAAGACAGAAAACGTAAAAATCTTTTCCCATACCTATATTTCGTAGGAAATGAGACTCCAACTTACTTTTTTATGAACCCATACGCATAATCTCCTCCTGTTTTTGAAGTCGGTTAAAAACAGTGAACAGTTACTTTTCCAATATTTCAATCACACATCATCTGTTTAGCCTTTTCCCTACTATGTTGGGGTCGGCTTCCAGTCTAACCGAATGCAGCTGAGAATCAGTATTTTACATGGAGCGACTGCATATCTGACCTCCACAACCCAGTAACTAGGTAACACGATACCCCTTGGTAAGACTGGTTGTCAGACTTTCGGGCTTCTGACGACCCGTAACAACTGTCAAAGATGTACATATGACAGCTAGGAACAACGGCTTAACGTGCTTTCTGAGGCACGGAGGGAGGGGTCTTGGTATGTAAAGATGGTCACCCATCCACGGACCAACCCCGGCAAGCGTAGCTTAACCTGATCGATCGACCCGTGCGGCTGTTATTACTTAGCCACAAGCCCCTCTCTATTCCAATCACTATTAAATGTAAAACTACTCTTGCATCATTGAAGAACTATATCTCGATAAGAACTATGTAATCGAGATATCAAACATCAGACATGTAAGATATCTCGAATAGTTCTACTTTACAGTGAAAATAGAGCAAAATCTATTCGCAGATGAAAAGCATTAGCTTAATAAGTTATTTCT
Organism: Agrochola lota; assembly: GCA_947364205.1. NCBI lineage: Eukaryota > Metazoa > Arthropoda > Insecta > Lepidoptera > Noctuidae > Agrochola > Agrochola lota. The sequence continues at coordinate 6,558,263 of OX376235.1, read as the reverse complement.
TCGTCGAGATACATTAATATTCAGTCTTGTGACTTAATTCCTAGATCTATCTCTGCGGTCTGAATTAGTATTATCGATAATCAACTCTATTTGAAGACGTTTAAGGTTGATGTTAGGTTGTGTGCGGTTTAGATTTTTATGTTATAATGAAATTGTTTTCAACCGCAAGACTACTGGGTTCTTTATTTTCTTATTTATACAATAATTGTTTTAAAAATTGCGGATTATGTAATGTTTTGTTCCGAGATTTGGATATTTGGTATTATAATCAAGTATAATCTATACTAATGTAATAAAGCAGAAGGTTTTTCGTTTAACCACGCCAATTTCCGGAACTGCCAGTCGGATATAAAAATATATTTTTACATTAGATAGTCCAATTCTTTGACTTTTTATCTGTATGCTCGAGCCGACCAAACAGATAAACGGTCAGAAAGAAAGCTAAGCGACAAAGTTTAATAGCACGGGCCGGCGATGCGATGCGACGCGAAATTAACGGTGGCTGAAACCAAGGAGCACAGCTAGTGAGGGATATGGCCGGGAACAAAACAAACTTTTAAGACTTTATGTAAGTACCTAGGTACTACCTAAATCATTAAAATTTCAAAACGTCAGCTATTTTATTTAATTGTGCGAGCAAACGCAATTAGTGTGCTATTGAGACACTATTTACTCAAAGATTTAAATCGTTAAATTTACCCTCATTTTAAGTCACACAATAATAATGCCGTTTCCGTGACAATCAAGTCAAGTCTCTGCGACATTGTGTGTGTCAGAGGTGCCAAAATGCAACAGAAACTGCAGGGCGAATCTACGATTGAAATCTTTGTATTTACCCAATTTGAGTATCCAAACATCTCCTTTTTTTTATTTAATCAAACACAAATCGATTAGAGAACACGAATTCATCAAAGTAAATTATCTTACGTACGCTTGACAAATTACCACACAAGCATTTGCAGTGCACGTTGTCATGCAAATTAATTAGTTCTTAAACGCATGGCAACTGCGTACGCGCAGCACTGCCGATACTAGATCGTTGGGACGATCAATTTGAATTAGTTTTAATACTGGTCGGATGGATGTGTGTTGGAATTGAGGTCTGATGTTTATGGTTTGCTAGCTTTAGACCGCGTCTTAGAGCCTTACGCTCGCGTAGAGGTCGAGAATTATCCCACGAGAACGTCCTACTTCGATAAAAAGTATCCTATGGCCTAACCCAGGTCATGGTCAACTGTGCGCCAAATTTTATCGAAATCCGTTCAGCCATTACGCCGTGAAAAGGTAACCAACATACCGACAGAGTTACTTTAATTGATAATATTAATGAATTTTTGGTCTGACTTGATTTGTGAATATTTTTATCAAGGCTTAGGCCGTTTGTCCACCGCACCGTGAACGCGACGTCAACGATAAACGACTGTCGCTATTTCGGCATCGTCATCTCGTTCTCCGTCACGTCCAAACGAACGAACGAACGTCGACGACCAAACGACAAACAGTGTTAAGGTTTTCTCTCATAGTTCGTGTCGATATGAATCGTACCAGCACCCTAATTACGTAACATACTATCAATCACAATCTGAATGATTTTTGAAGGATATTGCTAATCCATTGCTTCATATGTTCAACAAATGTGTCTGCTCAACAACGAAAATAACGCAATGAATGTTATTGAACTGTCAAAATGAAAGTCATTGCTGTAAGTGTGGTTCGCAATTACCCCGCTGATACTAAAATATTCAAGTCCAGTTGATGAGAACTAGATAAATAAATACTCTAAACTACAAACAACATTCTGATGAGCTCATGACAAGGGGAACAAATGCAGTAATTAACGTATCTTTAGCTAGTAGGTATGAACTATGTAATTGCTATGTGATGAAACTATTATCTGCACGGAGCTACACATCATGTCCTATACTATTAAATGAGCAATATTTGTATATTTAATTATATATATTTGTAATCACGTTCTCGAAAACTGCTCTAACGATTTCGACGAAAGTTGCAATCTACGGGTTTACGAGGGCGAAAATCGAACTCGCTGGGTCTCATTTCTGGGAAAATTCGTTTTCTCCGTATTTTCATCCGAGCAAAGCTCGGTCGCCTAAAGTTTCGAACAAGATGGCTACCTTAGAATAATGACATGGTATCATGAAATTAGTAAGTACCTACTATCATGGCAGCATGGAATTAGTATGAACTTTCCTATACTATTAAATGAGCATTCTCTATTTTCACCAGAGCAGAGCTCGGTCGCCCAGGTACTAATTATATATTTGTAATCACGTTCTCGAAAACTGCTCTAACGATTTCGACGAAAGTTGCAATATATGGGGGCGAAAAATCGATAATTTAATTCTTCGAATGATGTCTCCCATAAAGTCCCGTATGTTGTTTGAAGCACAGAAGCAGAAGATTGGGCAAATATGTGCAATCACCACTTCGGCATACTTAGTTGATTCAGCATCAACATCTTTCTCCCCTTGTCTCATGTTACGTGGGGTTGGCGCACCACGTTTTTTTCTTACACTCTCCCCTGTCAACCATCACGCTAGCATTCAGTCTCTTTTATATGATTCAATCCATACATCTTTTCTTTGGCCTTACTCTCCCTCTCCATCCATCAACATGGATAGGTGTAGTTAGATGGGTCATTAATGCAGACAGTAACATCGTTTACCACAAACCCAGTAAAAACAGCACCCTTTTCATTTGGACTTTCTCATGCTTGTCTATCCGGGGAATCCCCGAGCAAACAAATTAAGGTCGATGCGCAGCTATAGCCAAGATAGATTTGTTCCATAAGAGATTTCTTCTTGTGGAACAAATCTAACTTAGAGAGATGTATTAATGATTCCGATGATTATAATTCTGTACATATTAGTTATAGTCTTGAATCATATTTTGATCAAGATACAACCTGACACTGACCTCCAAATTGAAAAAAAACATAAGAAAATTTGGAATTTCGCGGTTACAGCTACAATTTAAAGCAAAGCAACCAACAAAAAACTAAAAACTGCAATCTTAAAACTAAGGAGTGCGTAGCTAGGGTGATATTGCAAATTGCAACATAATTTGACGCCCGTTCACAAGCCAGACATGTCTACGATACGGCACAAGTATGAAGCAGTGAGTGATACACACTACTGAGACTCGAGACTGTGGGGCGACGATGTTACAAAGTATGTTAATGTTAAATTGTGTAGTGTTTTGGTTTTGTTTTGTGCCGGTTACTGACGAATGCATATGTGAATGTGACCTGTTCCGTGCACGACCCTTGAACTTGACTATACTTGACGTTCAAGTATAGTTCTAGAACGCCGTTTAAATTTTTGAAGCAAATATACTCACTACAGATGTCGTAATGCTGTCTGTACACGTCCACTGCAGAAAGTTAATGTTGAATTGAATGTCATTGTTTCTTTTGAGAAACTAATTTTCAGGTAATTCCAGTGAATAATTCAAAATTTCTCGTGCTTCACGGGTCCTATAGACACGAAAGTCATATTCACAAACATCTCGGTTGTTTTTCGAGCCTGGCTTTCTGAGACCCGAGACAATGATCAGTAGGCGACACAAGTATTGTCGTGGTAGCCTCAAGGTTTCTGCACCCATTTCACCCATCAGGCTGTCAACTGAAATTTTTGAATGGACATGCCAATATGACATTTCCATTGTCATCATAATTATATACGTACATATGGAATTGGAAACATCTACACCCATTTCTGAAGTACCAAGTGGTGCGCTCAAATTCGGGCATGGAAATACCAATGTGTCAGTTTTATTATCATAATTACGTACCTCAAAAGTTTATCTTAAGGCACTAACACGCAGAGCAAGCGTGCTGAATGGTAATTGATGCTCAATTGCTCATTCCTTTTCTGTATGAGCGGAGGCATTTTTGGTCCATGCAGAACCTTCGACTTGTAAATTCGCTGTCAGTTGTGTCTCCAATCGTCATTTCGAAATTCGAACGGTGTCAAGGTGTGAATCCGTCATGATTTACTTTTAAAACAAAAGAGTGCGCTTTCGAATTTTGTGTGGTCACTTGAGTGAGGCAGTGGTAGCCATTTAAATTATTTCATCACCACTGCTATCAAGGAAAACATCGAGAGGAAACCGGCATGTATAAGAACCAAACAATCGAAGACATGTGCCATCCATCCATCGTCGATTATGGCCCATTCACAGCAGAGAGAACATTATAGACTGTAATAAACTTGAGTAAGGTTCGAATTGAACTTTTCAGAATAGCATTGCAGAAAGCCAAGTGTACCTAAACTGCGCCAGTAGAGTTAGCTAGTCAATTAATTATAGAAATATCTTAGTGTGCAGACTAATTTGGCAATATCATCGAATCATTGTATTTAATTTATCATCTGTCTGCCATCCGTTTTGTGAATAAATGTCGCAGTTAGATTGTGACCTGAGATGTTTCTCCAATCACCCAAACGAATTGATTTATATATAGGATAATGAGCTTGACTATCTACTTCTTCGCCATCCGCATACGTCCTGACAGCCTTCAGAAAACGCTAGGGATTGTCGATTTACTTTCTGACTGAATTTTGTAGTTCTCCAATCATTCAAACGAAATTAAGCCTCCTATATTGTCAAAAGTATTGTTAATCTTGGGGAGAGCTACGTATTGTTTTTAATTTAAAAAATCTTAAAATACAATTGACGACGTATATTTAGTAACCTAATCCGCTTACCTATTCTTAAAGAGTTATAAATAACCCTTTAAGAAATCGACATGTGTTTCACCTCACAACGAGGCATCCTCAGGATGACGATTGACTTGTTGCGAACCCGCACCTGACGTGTTGACACGTCAAGCGTCGACAGCAGTACTGCTCTAATATTTCAGGACTGTTCAGATTTTTTCTGCGATTTCATCTACCGTCATAAAATGATCTATTCCTAACGTTTTTCGAAAATTCAAACTCAATTCTTGACACTCTTTCTAGAGATTGCTTTTAGTGCCAAGACCACCGAGTTGGTAACACCCAATGTAACTTTTAATATTCCCACTGCTGGGACACAGGCCTCCTTTCTTCGAGAGGGAGTGGGATGTGATCCACCACGCGAGCCCAGTGCGGGTTGGTAGATGTCACATGTCTTCGAATTTTTGGTTCTAGAACATGCCGGTTTCCTCACTATGTTTTCCTTCACCGATTTGAGACCAGTGGTGATGAAATTTTTTACACAAGCTAAAGCATCTGCCTGACCGTAAGTCGGGGCCGTCGCCAGTGTTCTCAAAGTCCCTAATTGAATTTATATAGTGTACAATAAACAGTTCTATATAAATCGATCTCAGCCTAAAACGCCTAGGGCTTATTGCCCTAGGCGTTTTATCCTCTTTCTTACACACTTATATCCGCAACATATGTAGGTGTGTTATCTAAATTTACGCCACAAATAATAGAATCTCATCAATAATGTCGTCGGCTGTCTACTACACTGTTCGTGCGATTCCAACTATTCTTCCAGACAATTACTGCTGGCAATTTAGTGTTGGAACGATTCATAGTTGTTGATATATAATGTCTATCTAATGGTTGACTGGTAGAAAATGCCTATGCCTATTAAGTTCGCCTCTGTACATTTGTGTGCTTGAAGTATTAAATAAATAAATAAATAAAGGAGTCACTTATTATACGGTGGCTGGAGCTTGAAGTTAAGAAGAAAACGAAAAAGTGAAAAATAACTATAATTTCGGAAGTTTGTTTTTTGCCACACAAAACAAAAAATCAAAACTAGAGACACCAACTTCTGAAAATAAAGTAATTTTTCACTTTTTAGTGTTTTTTTTTGTAAAAATATTTTATTATTCACTTTTCATCATCCACATAGGCTAATTGGGAAAATACATATGATTGAAGTTAACTCAAAAACTACAAAGCAAAGTTAATAACATTTATATGGGATTACCTCTGAAGTATGGACCTACAAAACAAAAATAATCATCAAAATCAATTCATAATTGGCGGAGTAATAGCATAACAAACATACAAAAAAGAAAATATACAGTCGAATTGAGAACCTCTTCCTTTTTTGAAGTCGGTAAAAAAATATCCTTATTCAAGATTTATTTGATGGTACGGTATGGTGTATTGGCATTTGGCATGTTCTAGCTGACATATGGCAATTAATTTAATTTAATGTTTTGTAATTTGTCTTTGCATACTATTGTAAAGAATTACGTTCTTCTAACTGAAGAGACAGCTGTGCTGCTGGGGAGTTTGTTGCACCACTTGTTTTTCCCAGCTAAAGCACTAGGAAGTGGTGAAGGGTGTGCGTTTTGGGGGACTGTCTTATGTAATTTTTACGTTCAAAAGTGCTGATTCTCAGCATCGAACTCGGTCATGCGACAAAATCACCAGAAGATATCGAAAATAAAAATAATCAAATTGCTTTTATTTTCGATATCTTCTGGTGATTTTTCACATTACCGAGTTTTCACTACATGTTTTTTTGTGGACTGCTTGGATTAACACGTCTAAGTTAACAATAAAAATACGACTATTAATTTGAACTAAGTAAAACACAATGTTTGTCTGTAGTAAGAATTGGACGTTCATGGAAATTCGAATTATAGATAAGAATGGGTTTAATTTTGTTTACAGTAGTGTCATTATTCTCTTGTCCTTATCCCCATTTATTTAGGGTCAGGGCAACATGTCTTTTTCTTCCATATTTATCTATTAGTATTCGTCTTGGTCCCCCTCTCTAGCCATATCATCTTCACACAGTCCATCGTTTCTTTGGCCACCAAACCCCCCTTGGTCTTGATTTACAGTAGCCACATCCGAAATGTTAACAAAGATACCAATCACATCAAACCGATTACGATACTGCCGCCCATTCTGACCCTTTCAAAAGCTATTAATAAAGCTAGTGCTACAATGAAAGCGTCGTAAATACGCTTCAGATCGCAAGCGCTCGCTCCGGATGTTAGCCAACAAACACCACTTTAAATCAACGGAAAACGACTTAGGACTCACGTTAGGATATGGGTACACGATTTGTGCATTAGCTTTTTTGCTGACGTAAGCTTTTTGTGGCAGAGTTGAAAGAAAAAATAGCAATCGATTAAGTTGTATCTGAAAAATAGCTAGTTTAAATAAAATAGTTAGATTTTGTATCCAGAAATTACAGCACTAATAATAATTAACATAACATACTTAATGGATTATTTTCACTGCGCAGGAAATTGGCATTTTTTTAAATAAGGTATCATAATATAATTTATCTTATTTGTTATTGCCTATAGAAGATATGCGTATAACGAAACAAACGCTGTACTTATTAATAACTGTCTCAAAAATCCATTACAATAATACAAATGATTATTCTCCTCCCACGTTGAAATGTATGAAAGGACCATTTGTCAAATACAATTTTCGGTGCGAATAATGTGTGCTGTGCACAACAGCGGTCGAAAGCTGAGTCCCGGTGCGCTCCACATGATTGTTTTGGAAATAAACGCCATGGTCCGGTCACGCGCGCGTGATTTTAACGTAAACAAAGCGGTGTGAGCGCCCGCGCGTCTGTGTGTACCCGCCTTAGCAACAAAACGAATTATTTGTCATACATTCGCGCAAGATTATACGCCTTCTTATTGCGCGGTTTGAAACAGATGGTATGCGCGTGCGCTTATTTTTATCGATACTTGTTTTTTTGTTTTTATCGATTGACGTTTATAAGTTGTAATTATTTAACAGTTTACGGCTTTTTAGCGAATGGGTGAATTATATTTTAATGCGTTTATTTATACTTTGTTGTACAACAGTACATTTCCGTGAGACTTTATTTAAAGTTAAAAATAAATACTTTTAAGTTCGCTCCTCGCTGGTCTCGAACCCTTCCGTGAGAACATAAAAATCTTCCACGTGAGTAACTGATGAATACCAGTGAGGTTAATTGCGTAACACACGTACAGTAGCAATGGCTTTCATTTTGACGATTTAACAAAATTCATTGCGTTATTTACGTTGTTGAGCAGACACATTTTTCGAACTTATGAAGCAATGGATAAGCAATATGCTTCAAAATCATTCAGATTGTTATTGAAAGTGTTTTATCCATTTAGCGTACAGGTTAAACGTAAAACGAATCCTATGGTCTTCTAATTAAAGGTGCATTTCCGTTGATAGTAAGTGTATTAATACCAGCCTGTTACTGTCCTACTGCAGGGCAAACGCCTCTTCTCATACAGAGAAGGCACGAGCATTGATCACCACGCTTGCTCAAGACGGGTTGGTGATTTCAGACTTATATTGATTATAAGTCCAGGTTTCCTCACGATGTTTTCCTTCTCCGATGTCAGTAATGTCTAAAGGTACCCGATCGCAGGCGGCAAGTGCAGGCGACGTGTCGCCGCGACACGACTGGTTCCTATGAATACCTATGAAATACCTTCCGTACCCCTCGCTGGCAGCTACAGGCGACACGTGCAGCCCGACCGCAGTCCAGTAGTGCTGCCAATGCTCGAGCGATAACACGTTTTCCTATCTTCTATCTACCGACTGGATCACGGGCTGCTGCCTACTGCGATCGGGTTCGGAGTCATGACTGCAGTGACATAACGCCGCGACGTGTCGCCGCAACACGACGCCGCGATACGTCGCGTGCAGTTGCTGCCTGCGGTCGGGTACGGAATGGTACCTTAAGATAAACTCAGGTAGTAATGAATTGTAAAAGTCACATTGGTACTTGTCCGGTGTAACACCCACCACCTCGTGCATGAGACAAGGTCACTGGGCTGTCCAATCACGAAAAGCAACGTAACATAACATCACACCTATAATCCACGCAGGGTTAGGTAGAGGTGTACTATCGAAGAATTTCATATCTAAGCAGTTTGAAAACAAAATCCCGTGAACACGATGAACGCATCTGTTTAACGCTCCTTTTTGCATCGACCAATGAAACAAAAATATAATATAAAACAACTATTTTTTCTATTTTTTTATGTGTTTTTAATTCTCAAATAACTTCTCCCGCTTTGGGCGGAGCGGGAGGGCGTGTCAGACTCTTACTGACTAAAACCCACCCGTGTTTCTTCAGATGCCTGTACGTTGCCAGGGGCCACGGTATCCCTTTCGGATATAATATATACCTAGTAATGTTTTGTCGATTTTTGTTGTGCGTGTGTTTTGTTACAATGATGACAGATGTCTGACCATTTTTCGACCACTAGGAATAGAACAAAAGAAAAAAAAAAAGAAAAAGTTTTTTTGAAAGTTGATGAGATTTCTATAGTGGCCGAGCGCTACAAGCCGATATAGTCCTTACGGTGTATAGATATGAAATTCTTCGATAGTACCTATAGTATGTACACCCACATTTCGCCAGTTATATTTAAGTTCCATGTAATAGGGGCGAACCTATTGCCATCAACCGGGCACAAATCCAGACTCCGGGCTGCTACGGAGAAATTCCTAATGGCAAAACTCGGTTGGAAATCCAACCCAAAAATTAAGCATTTGCGGCTTAACTACTTTGCACAGAAACTTGCACATATCGCCCGCCGCACATACCAAAATTGATTTATCTAACGCTCTAAGCAAAATCATGGTTATTACTGTCGTATATATTACAAAATATCTATTCAGAAACTGATAATTATAGAGTGTTTATGCGACCTAATGTTCGTTGCTAATTTATATCAGGACTGTGTTATAGAAGTTTATTGGCTACTGAAAATAAATAAGCCTGGGTGCTGACAGTAAGTTTGTGTTTTGACTCTTGCGCCGCGGCACTTGCTTGGAATCCTGTGTCTTGAGACAGATATAGGGATGAAACGGTTCTCCGTGTGTGTTGAAGACCATTTGTGTCTGAATTATGACACATTTTCGAATAGGAAATATTAAAATGATCCTCTAAAAAACTTACTGACCTTCAAATGATGCACACTTAGGAGTTCGAGTGGTATCGTATTTCCCAATTACTGAGTAGTGAAGGTCAGATAGGCAGTCGCTCCATGTAAAATACTGGTATTCAGCTGCATCAGGTTAGATTGGAAGGCGACCCCAACAAATTAGTTGGGAAAAGCCTAGGCAGATTAATTAATTCATGAACCTCTATTTTTTTCACTTTTTTAATATATGGTGAGCTACTTTTCAAATTTCTGGCCTTTTTTCACAGTTGGTCCCAGTAGGGCACACTGGCCAAAGTTAGAACTGTGACCATCGGCGAGCGCTACATCCAAGTTGGTCACACGACAATTTCTCAAAAACAGGGGCAACTATTTTATATTAGAGTGTTCAATAATTCAAATATTACTTTAAGTTAAAAATGAAACCATGCACGGTCTTTTCTATTCAGCAATTGTCGCCAACTAGGTTTTTTCTGAATTTTGATCAGATAAGCGACAAAAAAGTCGGTTCGTCAGTCTTTTAAAATAAATACGATCTTTAGCATCTGATGTAGTCATGGTAATCAATCATAGCATATGATGCCGCAATAAATGGGCTAAGGTGGTTTCGGGTTAACATGTTTGAGACTAGCGTTTATTAGGCTTTGGTCGTTGACGTCAGCGTTAACGTTCCGACCGACGACGTCGACGTGTGAAAGAGCCCACTACAGTACATTTCTATAGTAAGCATCGTGACGCGGCAAGTGGCCGACGGCGTTTATAGGAGACCATAGCTTAAGGGATTTTATAGATAAGGATAGATAGTGTTATTTCAGGCTGGATTAATTCGGGATAGCAATCTTTTTGTGTATCAGGAGTTGTTCATATGAACATAACTGATCCTTCTTAGACCTGTGATGAATTCTGAGCAAATGTTGTCAGATCGCTTTTTACTAAATCTTTCAGATTCAGTACCAGCTACCTTCTCCAGGAGTCTCCGTCCATCTGGCTCCATAAGTACCCTTTAAAAAGGCCAAAGAGGCAAACAGTTTCTCTATACAGCGCAATAAACTAGGAATCGCCACTAAACGGAGTTAGTACATAGTTTGCTGGTCATATGACCCGGCTGCACACTTAACTTTTCTTACTAAAAGTATAGAAAGTACTGCCGTGTGTAACAAATTGTTACCTTTAAACATGACGACCTAAGGTTTTATATCTTAATGTAGTGGATAGTAACTTGATGGAGGTCGCAGATTTGTCAGCAATTTTGATGGAGAATTGTTACGGTGTTGGGCTGTATAGTCTTCTGTCTTTCTTCCTTCCTTTACGGCGTTTGTCCACCGCAGCTGTCACTGGGATGTCACTGGGATGTCACCTCGAAACGAGATTATTCGAACCGAATGTTACGTTCCGGTGACGGTGATCGTTTGGTCACCGCGACCGAACTCGGCGGTTCAATATGTTATGGTAGACAAAACAAAAGCAGGGCAAACGGCGCCTGTGCGATTGCATTGTGTGGACAAGATCAAAAGTATTTTGTATTGCCTTTGTATTGCATCGGCCCGTCGCAATTTCGGAGTTCTAGCGGTTTCGCTGAACTGCTCGAAACGTCGGCGGCCAGGATTTCGGCGCTCGGGTGACGGACGTGCGGTGGTTACGCGACCATAGTTACATGTACTATCGACGAACTTCATATCTAAGCAGTTTAAAAACAAAATCCCGCGAACACGATGACAATATCTGTTATCGCCCCGGTTCTATAGCCGCCGAGAGCTGCAATCAGAAATAGTCCTTACGGTGTATAGATAAGAAGTTCTTCGATGGTATATATGTATCGCTACTTCAGCGCCGTCATCTCGGTGACGTCCCGGTCACTGTGGTAGTGGACAAACTCCCTTAGCGCCTTATTCCACATGGATTGCGGCCAGCTTTACTGGTCTGCGTTGATTCATCATCATCATCATGAAGACACCAAACATGAAGTGGTTTTAAAAAGCTTCTGCTTGCAGATCTTCCTCCATTTTCCATAATCACCACGCTTAGCAAATTAATTATTGTTATTGATAGACAGAACAAAGGGTAACTCCCTGAAATTTAGTATGGATATGTTCTGATTATGTTTCGCTCCAACCAGACGATGACGGTCCTATAAATAATATGGCAAGTCTTTGGCAACAAATAAAAATAATTTTAATTTACTAAATCTGTTGGAGAGAAGCCAAGAGCAATTGTAAAGTTAAATTAACTGGGCGGGCCTTTTAAATCATTCCGTGTTGATTTGATAATAATTAAGGGAAACTAAATAGGAAGAACAAAGAAGAATTGAATTAATTTATTAATAAGAAAAAGCTATTATAGTTGAAACGCATATTTAAACGATAAAATATATATTCTAACTTACAGTAAACTATTAACGTACAAGAAATAAAATTAAAAAATCTTATAATATTATATTTAGCTCAGAAGACTGATAAGCTAAGTTCTCTCAAAGCTTCCTCTCTACTACAATTTTTCTGTACCGGACAGGGTCCATAATGATCACATATAACTATAACTAGAGATGTGTCCCTCACTCATGAGATGCCTCGTTTGAGGTACTCGTGATCGCAAATTGAAAGAGCTACTCGAATTTCAACATTGGACCAACTCACTCGTTCACGCGTCCTCACTTAAAAATTGACATTGAATTTATTGACGCGAGTACTCGCGAGTGAGTATTGAGTGAGCTTAGTGAGTGAATGAACCGACTTTCATAATTGTACAGAATATACAGAATTAGTTCGGCTCGTGAGGTGAATACATCGACGTACGACTCCTCGCCTCAAATGAGGGGTACCTCTTGAGGACCTCGCGAGGTAAAATGAGGTACTCCCTCAACCTCATATAAAAATGATGAGTTACCCATCACTAACTATAACTTACCACCTAAATAAACATTGTGGAATGCAAATAAAGTATTGAGTATTGAGAGAAGAAAGAGTGACGGCTGACGGGAGAATGGAAGAAGAAAACGTGTTGCTCTGACCCCAAGTAACATGGACAAGGCAGGAAGATGATCAAAGGAACATAAACAGTCTAGCACAATCGCTCCTTCGACAAACATGGCTACAAACTAGACTCTAACCCAGGGATTTCCCACCTTAAAAGGTTTTAAGTGAATTTAAAAGGAAGTTAGGGGGGCGCGTAACTAAATTCCTTTTTAGGGTTCCGTAGTAAACAAGTTATAGTTTCGCCATGTCCGTCTGTCAGTCTGTCTGTCTGTGTGTCTGTCTGTCCGCGGCTTAGCTCAGAGAAAATTAGTACTAGAAAGCTGTTATTTGGCTTATTAAAACACATATTTACAGCGTGGGAGGGGGCCCAAGACGCAGTAGGAATTTTTTGTGACCTCTCAAAAGCATTTGACTGCGTAAATCATGAAACCTTACTCTAAACTCCAAACTTGCGCTCAGTTTGCTAAAATCTTATTTAAATGATAGACAACAGCAAGTCCAAATTAATGGGGTCAATTCACTCGGTCTAAAAGTAAAAATGGGTGTACCACAAGGCTCGATATTGGGTCCTTTCCTCTTTTTAGTATATGTAAATGACCTACCCCATTTATTAAAAAACCAACCACAAATGGTGTTATTTGCTGACGATACTTCTCTAATTTTTAAGATAAATAGACGTGCATCAAATCTTGACGACGTAAATAACGCCCTACTGCAGGTCCAAAATTGGTTCACTGCTAATAATTTAGTATTAAATGGGAAAAAAACTAAATGCATTAGATTTGCTTTACCGAATGTTAAAAGTAGTGATTGTGACATAGTATTGAATGGGGAGAAATTGGAATTCATCGATAAAACTGTTTTCTTGGGGATCACGCTCGACTCCAAGCTGCAATGGGGTCCTCATTTAACATCTCTTGCAGGACGCCTAAGTTCAGCAGCATATGCTGTGAGAAAAATCCGTCAATTTACTGATGTAGATACCGCGAGGCTAGTCTATTTCAGTTATTTTCATAGTATCATGTCTTACGGTATTTTACTATGGGGACGGGCTGCAGATATCGACTCTATTTTTATTCTGCAGAAAAGAGCCATCAGAGCAATATATGGCCTCCGCAGACGCGATTCTCTAAGGGAACTGTTTAAAGATATTAATATCATGACGGTACCTTGTCAATATATCTATGAAAACATCATGTACGTTAGGAAAAATCTAAGTCTTTTCAGTAAAAGAGGTGATAGACACAATTATGGGACTAGAAATAGGGACCAATTGATTCAACCGGGTTTCAGACTGGCTAAAGTAGACTCATCCTTCATGGGGTACTGTTTGAAATGTTACAATAAAATACCTCCCCACATACTCCAATTGAACGAAACGAAATTTAAATTTTGTATAAAACGCACACTATGCTGCCAAGCATATTATAAGTTGGGGGATTACATCGACGACAAAAATGCTTGGCTCAGCGCTGGTCCAGCTCCACAAGGGCGCATAAACTAATTGATTAGCATTCAAAATATTGTTGCAGCTGCTGAAGATTGTAAAACTATCTTTAGATTGTATAAATTCAATCTCTTAGTATTATATAATTGCATAGCACATGTGTGAGCACTATGTCCCTACTTTACAGTTACCATTTACTGGGTACGTCTTTCATTGACTTGAGTTTGCCCTGGCGGTTGTGAGTATGTCATGCTCACTCAAATGTCTCGCTGGTGGTGGCGTGTGTGTTGGATCGTTAAGATCCCTTCAAAATGGTTGAGCTAAATGGTGCTGATGCATGCGTCATGTTCGTGAACGGGCGCCGTCAGTGGGGACTGGTCATCTCTTAGGTGCCACGGCTTATTTGAATTTATTTTAATTTTTGAATTGTTTTTTATTTTATTTTTATTACTGACGCTTTTAACGTGCACGTCTTTTTACATTGTTCTCACATGTATAATTACAAAAATGGATGATGTAACCAATATTTTGTGAAAATATTCTGATTGAAAAGAGTGTCCGTGGAGTTTCTTGCCCGTTCTTCTCCATAGGAACCTACTACGCGTTGGAATGGGCAACTAGCTTCATATTTCTGACTGACCGACCCCTTGACAATTCAAAAGTACCTGTAATTGGTTTATTTGAAATAAATGCTTTGAGTTTGAGTTTGAGTTATGTATACATATTAATCATGCCGACAAAGTGGTAAAATAAAATCAAGAAAAAACATTTTTTTTAGGTTACCACGCCTACACGTAAAGTGGAGATGTTAATTTTTTTCCTCATCTACCCCATGTTGTGGGATATCGTTAGAAAGGTCTTTCAAAAATATTGTGACTTTGTCCAAACGATTTTTGGATTCAGGGATCCGTTTGCGAAATATTAAGCTTTTAACTGAATTTTTTGTTAGAGTCAAGTGTGTGTGTCCCCCCCACCCCCCCTTCTAGCTAAATGGTTGTACTTGGACTTGTGAAAAAATTCACAGCAGTAGTATATATAACGAAATTAAAAGGAAAACTATGAGAGCTAAGTAGGCTGTACAGGTTAACGAGAAATAATCAACCAACTTAAATTTGCGGTTTTAAAATCTCTACGCCCCTGAGTTACTTTGTCGACTTACTTAAGCAGAAAAGCATAAAAATATATAACCTATCTATACGTATATATATAGATAGGTTAGATTTTCTTTTGATCATTCAATCAGAAATAGAAGTTACTTTGTCGAGTTTTGCAGAAAACTCAAGAATTATGAGAATGCATAGTGTAAGAGCGAGCAAAACGAGCTTGAAAAATGTTGTGCAATTTCGGATTCGTTAAATTCTTGTGACCATTCATACAGAAATAGAAAAAAAATATTTTGTCGACTTATGCAGAAAAGCTGGACCTCATTTTACAGCATCTAAGTAAGTATTATGAAACGTTTGGGTTTTGGAAACTAGTCTTAACCTTTCCTAATACTTACCAAGAACATACAATTTTGTAAATCTATAAGTACTTTATTATTGGAGCCGCCGCGCCCCCCCATTGGCCACTCTATGCCCCACCGGTTGTGAATCCCTGTTCTAGGACATGTTTGTCGACGGAGCTATTTTTGTTGGACCAGACGAGTCCTTGAGTGGAGACCGCGAATAGGCAAAAGTATTGTGGGACGCCCCCCAGTGACATGGACCGAATGACCTTGAAAAGGTGGCTAGAACAGGCTGAATGCGGAAGGTGGAGAACTGGGTGTGGTGGTGCAAAAACTTGGGAGAGGCCTTTGTCAACTGAGATATGTTTAGCTGATTACATCATCATCATTATCATTCAGCCAACAGACTCGAGCCCCCACGCAACGCCGCGACACAGCGACCGGTCGCGTAGATACAAAGGCGGATGCAACACAGACACACAGACAACAGAGATGCTGTTCTGTAACGCAGCGGCCTCCGTAAGAATAAAGTATTACAAACACGATTACACCACTGATATTCTAAAACTGTCTGCAATGTTATCGGCTCCGAAAGACATTGTTTTAACAGAAACGACTGCAATACAGCGTATAAGTACTCGCTCTCTCTACACTGCAGGTATCAACTTGCCTGCGACGGAACGCACCTTGCGATAATATTAAATAGCCTGTCTAACTGCGAGCAACTTGGAAGTAGCGGTTGGTTCACACAGTTCTATCCTAAGGTAACCTATTATCCGTTCACAATTTTTCGACACTTTATAATCGAACGGAAATAATACTGTGGGTGTCTGCGTTGAATCCGCCTTTCATTGCGTTATACAAAAACAAATGCGGATGCACTACAAAGCGGTGTGTTGCAGCTGGGTTTGGACGGACTATTACTGCTTTAAGCCGTTCGCAAGATAATGCAGCACAGATTATGGCTGTCTGTGTTGCATCCGCCTTTGTATTGACGCCGATCGGACCTGTATTATCCGCATCCAGAGGATTCTTAAGATCTTCACCAGGTCACAGATCTACCTTATCTACCCATGCTGCGACTTCTGTATCTATGTGGTCGTTATTATTATCTAGTTGATGAAATAAACTTATAATGTTATCCGGCGATGTCTTGGTTTGGTAATGCTATCGTAAGAAGGCCATATTCACGAATGGAGTCGTTTTTATATCAAGCCTACGCTTTCTCACTGCTGGGCAAAGGCCGTCCCCAAATTCTTCCAGGTATCTTTTTCCTGAGCCACCTAGAACTTGTCCTTGCTTGATGGCCAATAATATCTGAAGTTGAGTTTGTTTCTTACGCTTTCACGCTAAAACCGCTGAACGGATTTGCATGAAATTTGGCACATGGGTAGACCATGACCGGGGTTAGGGCATAGGACTTGTTATCCCGATATTCCTACGGGATCGAGACTTATGCGGGCGAAACCGCGGGGCGCAGCGAGTAATCTATAATCTTGAATTCCTTTCAAAGATTTTCTGTCTGCAGATAGTTAATTCCCGAGCGTAGACAAATATTTTTATGTTTTCCTTTCAAACATTTGTGACCGAAGTTTTTATGAGTCGGATGTAAAAATTTTGCAAATAGACATTCGACTATTGTGACGAGCTTCCTAGTTGCCTTTTATGTAAACAGTGTCTGCGTATTCTAGAAAATCTTGATTTACTTGACTTACCCAAAATTTCCAAGTTAAAATTAAATCAAAACCTTTTCGACCTCGTCAACCAATTTTATGCCCCATAACATTCGTTACACAATAAAACTTCCACTACGCTGTTATAGCCTTTAAATAATAAGCACTAAAGGTCATTATGCCACGTTAATGTATTGTGTGACAGACAAACTGTGTTACTAGGTGTTCACTGCTCTCAATCAGCCGTTGGGATTACAATGTCTTTATTTATAAACGCTGGTAGCACTGGTTGGCACTGCAGTGACAGAAATGCATAAAATAAAATTAGGTTAACGGTTTTTTAGGGTGACAATACTGAAATGCATCAAGGATATGACGCACTATGAAATAGTTTGTAGGCACAGAGGACCCATATCCCAAAAAGAATAATTTTCAAAGATGGTGAATTCGACGATAGATGTGAACCATCTAACATTCTTAAAAATTCAGAAATAGTAACTTGAGGAAATAAAGGTAAATGGAAAACTGACTTATTTCATTTCAAGCAACGTGCTATATCGAAATCATTGTATAGATAGCAGGGCTCGGATAACGGTATATTTTTCGAAACGTTTTCGTCTTAAAAACCTAAAGAACGATTTGTTTTGGTTACGGTCGAACGGAACGTTATTAAAACCTTTTTGAACAAGAACAAAATTTAAATCGTTGTCGGTTAACAAAACATTTTTAACAATTTTTGGGTTGATCGATAGGAAACTTGTAACACAACCCTAATCAATACGTAAGCGGCAAGCGCTTTGGAATCAATGAAGATAAGGTACAATTTAACTAAACAACGTTCATGATTGTCGGCGCACGCACCGTGCGCGGTTGTGTCATACAGAATAAATCGTTTTTTGAAAATGTTCTCATTTCGTTTTCGTTCCGAACAAAATGTTGTACTAAAAAGAACGAGAACTGTTAGAAACGTTTTAAAAACGTTATTTTAAATAACGTTTCTGAGCCCTGATAGTGCCGTGCCATCCACGAAAACTCTCCGCCCCGTACTAAAGTACAGCGTAGTACAGTATTAAGGCTTGTGCAGACCAGCGCCACTTGTCGCGCGACGCGACACCGGTCATTGTTATACTGTGAAGTTTTCCTAGAAATTGTATTGTTCGTGTCGCGTCGCGCGACAAGTCGCGCTGGTATGCACAAGCCTTTACGGATCGGGGTGCGTGTTCGTGGATGACACTTTCTGTAGTTACACGATGAAATTAATTCCATCTATTTTATTTACCCACATGTACGAGTACATGTATCAGCTCTAAAACCACTACATTAATACACATTTAAAAAACTAACCATATCGCCTTGACTACAAACAGTAATTCAGGTTGTCGGTTTTTTTTTTTTTTTTTTTTTCTAATAAAGCCACGCAGAAAGCACTATGCATCAGATAAACATCTTTTAGACACACTGCTTCCGTGCGCGTGCGGCCCTGATGCGGAACCATTGAGGTCCAAATCTTTGGTTTCATCGTTCACGCGCCACAGACGAGTAATAATCCCAATAAAATAAAAAAATTGATTACTTACGGTAAACATTTCTAGTTATTAATTGGCAGCTATTTATTTACACTAGAATGTTAATTAAGTGGTCGTTAAGTCTTTCAATAAGTAGAAAAGTAAATTAATTAATTAATTATTTGCTACATTAAACCAGCTTATCTAATTCCGCAACACATTTTCGTAAACGATTACGACTAATCTGTTTCATTTTGACAGTTCAACAACATTCATTGCGTTATTTACGTTGTTGAGCAGAACGTTTTTTCGTACTTAAGAAGCAATGGATTAGCAATCTGTTTCAAAACGATTCAGATTCTGATTGATCGTGTGTCACTCAATTAGGGTACTGTTATGAGATCCTGCTACTGTTGTCTTGGATTCAAAATAAGTTATGGATAATTTTGAAAAGTACCTACATAATTATGAATTGAAAAAGCCACATTGGTACTTGCCGGATTTGAACCCTTGCCTTCATTTGATATATCACACGGTACAATTATCAAAAAAATTCTTTTTAATTTTCTAATTTGCCCGGAAAAGTGACCCCCATATTGAAAATTCATTTAGTTACGTTACACGTCCGTGTTTGGGTCACAGAAATTCATATGTGCACCAAATTTCAACTTAATTGGTCCTGTAGATTCGGAACCAATTGGCTGTGACAGACAGCCAGCCAGACACACGAGTGGTCCTTTAAAGGTTCCGTTTTTCTTTTTGAGGTATGGACCCCTAAAAATAAAAATCTAATTAAAAAAGGCTAGATTATTATAAAGGATCCTAATCATCAAAGTTGTGCGTAGCAACACTTTGGCATCTCATATTCTAAACCTTCAATCAACTACACAATATGTGAGTAAGATTTTAGTACAAATCTTGCAAACAAATTTTAGCCTACTTCCTCTTATCCTAACAAGTTGAAACTTTGAATACGTATTCCGTTCCGATGACAATACATTTATTTCAGAATTTATTAGATTTTCAACTGCAGTATTCTCACAACTATTGTCACCACATCTTAAAGAACTTGCAACATCAAGTGGTATAACAATTTATGTTCAAACTAGTCATTGCTCGTAAAACTGAGTTAGATATTAATTTAGAACTGTCCACCGATGGTCGTAAATTATGGAATTAGTCGCGCGGAACTGACTGGGCACCGTATGATGCGCATGTCAATAAATCTTATGACTTTTCACTTGATTTTAACTATCGTATATCCTTTGGTTAACGAAGTACCTATACACACATATCATACCATCACGGCTTGTTTCCCCGAAGGGTTAAGCAGAGGTGTTCCTATACTACCCACATTTCGCCAGATATGTATAAGTCCCATGTAATAGGGGGCGAGCCTGTTCACATCAACCGGGCACAAATCCAGACTCCGGGCTGCTACTGAGAAATTCCAGATGGAAGAACCCAGTAACAGTTTGCCCGACCCGGTAATTGAACCCAGGACCTCATGCTCGGCAGTAGTACTTTTTTTTATGAATTGGTCTAGAAAGAAAGAAAAAAATATTTTATCTGGAACACGCCGAGAAAATACAAACAGTACCTTATATAAAATAAAATAAAAAGGAGCATTAACAACTAACATTTTTTTTTTTTTAAAGACCTGTGCGAGGCCAAAAGGGCCCATATCCTCAACCTAATGCTGCGATATTTAAAAAATTGATACCGCAGCGCTGGTATTCTGATAGGGCTAGGCTGTGTGTGCTGCCACGGACATATATATACGTACCTATATTTTAAGTGCTAACTAAATTCGCCTATGCCGCCGATCTTTCATTATGAATTTAACTTAGTTCTTTGAAATGGACCATAAAAATGTTATTTCAATATTCAGATACAAAAAGTTCTCTAAGCAAATGGGAAAGTTTGTACAAAACAAATGTTTATTGATTGTAAACAAAACATTGCAATGTTATTTGGAATCCTCCAGCAATAAGCCGTAACGTTAATGTGAGTTATAATAGCCGGCTTTTCGGAGAAATATCGGGAGTCCGCTCAGTGTTCCCAGGTTAGAAAATAAAGTTTTGCACGACTGATAAAAGGTAGTTTAAATATTTTTCTACTATTTTATGGGTGAAATATTTAAAAGCATATTTGAGTAAGTGAATAATAATAGAGGAGACGGTATGAATAAATAAAACACTTTATTTTTTATGTAAAACTATAAACACACATAAAGTTAAATCTAACAAATTAATTGTAAAGCGATTCCTGGCGACTCGAGGAAATAATTGCACGACAGTTTCCATTAATATTCCTCTATTCCAAATTAAAAACCTTTCTAGAAACCAGATGGCGTTCCGAAAAATCAACAGCACTTCTGCAAAACCTATTCCTGGCAACACTAGTAGCTGGCAATAAAAGTAAGTGGATGCAGCGTTTATAGCCCATTTTATGGGACTTCGTATAAGTTGGCGATAACCAACGTTACCATGATTAAACTATGCCGTCTATAATCTTACTAAATTAAATTTCAACTGAATCTGGTGATCCTCTTTAGTGAACTAGTTATTTATACACGTATTGTATTAAAGTGGTTTATACTCAGTTTATACTCCATTTATATCCCCTTTTACGAGGCACAGTGTTGTGATTGGCACTAGCATGGTTTTACTCCAGTTAACGATGTTGGACGTGAAGTTTCATCATTGAAAAAATTTATTTTAGTTTAATTATAATTAAATTATGCTGTTTTGATGGTCAAGGATAATGCTAGAGTGGGACAATATTGCGTGTCGACGTTGGCAGGTTAAACTTAGTTCAGATGACACGCACGCTGTTGATAATTATTGTGGAGACAGGACCCTAATTGCGTTGCAAATTTGCAATAGCAAAGTGGCTATCCCAGATGACGTCGTATTTAGCACGAAAGGGGCCTATGTTACCATTGTTGATGCTTACCACCTGTTATCATAAAAAATACCCTGCAACATGCACCTCAATGTGGATAATTTTATGTATGTCCACCGATTTCTCTGTCTAGTGTGGACCGATTTTGAAAATTATTTTCGTATGAAAGGGTATGCTCTCAAGTTGGTCCCATATCAATTTTATTAACCTTGCTTGGATAGTTTTTGAATAAGCTTCAATAATACGTATTTTTCCCACTTAGTTTATGTGGATGATATGATGATAACTTCGTGTCACTGTTATTTAAATAGCAGGTAGTGGTATTCGAATTTGTGTGGGGTAGGTACCACAACTAAAAAGTCGGTTGTTTTTTTATGTTAAAAGTTTTAATAGTTAGGTTAGGTACTCTTCTTCTTCTTTTCCTGGTGTCAGTGTTTTTTTAAAGCCGCCCATGAGACTCTGACTTGGTGTCACATGCCGTCGAGAAATACAGGCGTGCCGGTTTCCTCGCGATATTTTCCTTCACTGTTTTTTAAGAAAATTATAATTATACAATACGCACATGAATCCGAAAAATAAAAGGCCTTGGGTTCGAACTCAAGACGTATGACTTCGCAGTCTGACGGTCACATCACTAGGTTATCACTGCCAGGTTAGGTTAGGTACTAAGTCAACGCTTATATCGTTCTCCTAGCAGCAAAGTTCAAATCTGATGAAGGAAAGAAAATACGTTTATTTATGGAAAACATGACGCAAAGACAAAAAAGAACATGGTGGGGAAAATATGCGTCACATCCACGCAAAATTGCCATAGCTTAGCAGCTTAGCATAATGCTGTGTCCCTATGCGACACAGACTCCCAGCCAAGCGATAGTCGGCACGGCCGGATGACAAATGAAAAGCACCCTGAGCTACTAATTTCGTTTGAAATCCAAATAAAATAGATCAATCAATCAACTCAGCCTATTGCAGTCCACTGCTGGACATAGGCCTCTCCCAGGCTGCGCCACAACACCCTGTCCTCGACCTCCCGCATCCAGTCTGTCCCAGCCACGCATAAAAAAGAAGATCCAGCGAATTACGTCAGAATTTTGGCTCCCTAACAAAAAAAAAAACGAAGTTGCTTCGTAAAATTGCAACAATTTCCATTTATTATAAAACCCTTAAAATAACAATACAAAGAATAAACTCAGTTCAGGATGTTTTTAAACTCTGAGATAATACACACTCACCGATCGTTAAATGCCTTCAAGCCTTCAAAATTATAATTTAGGTCATTTTAGCTCGTAAAACTTATATTTCTTAAATGACATTCAATGTAAGTATAACGTTTCTGAGAATGTTACATTGATAGCTTTTCGGCTTTCGGCCTCCGTTTTGTATTTAAATTAGTTTTTATTTAATGTTTTATTTATATTAAACTGCTTCGTTATGGGAATCAATTGGGTTATTTGTTCGTACTGATAAGGTTCTTGGTTTCTGCCGTTTCATTTCAATTATTGGTAGGTATGTACTAAAACCTTTTTTGAGTCATATTTACAACTATATCTTGTATCTCCTCCTCATCTTTTTGAGTCATATTTACAACTATATCTTGTATCTCCTCCTCATCTTTTTGAGTCATATTTGCAACTATATCTTGTATCTCCTCCTCATCTTTTTGAGTCATACTTGCAACTATAAGTATCTTGTTTCTCCTCCTCATCTTTTTGAGTCATATTTGCAAACTATATCTTGTTTCCCCTCCTCATCTTTTTGAGTCATATTTGCAACTATATCTTGTTTCTCCTCCTCATCTTTTTGAGTCATATTTGCAACTATAAGTATCTTGTTTCTGCTCCTCATCTATTTGAGTCATATTTGCAACTATATCTTGTTTCTCCTCCTTAGCTGCCTTTGGGCAGCTGCAACCTCCTACAAGAAAACATAGCATAACATTACGCCTATATCCCTGAAGGGTTAGGCAGAGGTGTACCTATAGTACACCGACATTTCGCCAGTTATATTTAACTCCCATGTAATAGAGGACGAGCCTATTATCACCAAGCGGGCGCAAATCTAGACTCCGAGCTGCTACTGAGAATTCCTGATAGATAAACCCAATGACACTTTGCCTGATCTGGGAATCGAACGCAGGACCTCAGCAGTAGCTTTGACGCCCACTACACCAGTAGGGCAGTATTTACAAGAAAGTGCAGTCAAAGTGTGATCCATCTACCACGTGAGATTATGACAATTTTCTTTTTTACGATCGGATGCACTGTACACCTTCTGCCACTCTCTCATCTGCATTGCAGTCCTTCTGCAAGCGTAGCATGACCGACGTGTTGGGAAGAAACGAGAGATTGTAGAAATATTTCTACGGCCCAATCGAGGTCAAAAATTAAGACAGCTTTAATGTCACTTTGTATGGAATGAGATATGTTTATTCTTCGTAGAGTAGATTATATAGGGTGAAATTGAATTCATGGGAATCCTCTTATGGGGTCATTTTACTCATCATTATGAACAACTTTCACTCTGATATTCATTCACATTCAAAATATTTTATTTCACATAAACCTACAAGGGCACTTATGAAACGTCAGAAGCTAGGTGCACGGTTCCAATTGGTCGTTTCCTATGGACAAGGCAAGTAACAACTCCACGGTTACTCTTTTAAATGTAAATGGTTTTTACAATGTTTTCAAATTACAGTGTTAAAAGGTATGAGAGGATAGTATAAGCCTATCAACAAGTACCAGGTACTTAGCAAAGTATAAAATGGTCCACAGATCTACAGTCTGTCAAGCTTACAACGTACTCATATTCACAAAATTTCAAAAACCTGAAATCGCGAAGAAACCATCAGCTGTTTCCTACATTTATGTTCTCATAACTCGTCAAAATGTAGGGAAATGCTGATTGTTTTTTCGCGATTTCAGGGTTCGTCTCATAGAGAAAGTTGTTCATAATGATGAGTACAAGGACCCCTTAAAAGGATGGCCATGAATTCAATTTCACTCTGTAGAAGTGGTCGTCTCTAGTCTTACTTCATGTCACCTTTTGGGACACTAGATACAGCGTACAGACAACTTGGTCTAAGTAATTTATAAATACATTTTATCTAACGTTCTTTCAACTGTCCCAGACAACCACAAGTTACATAAAACAACATCTCCGTTACATAATTACCGAGAAACCTCATTTTGTAGGAGAACAAGATCACACAAATTATAAACATTCGGTTATAACTCTCAGTATGTTTATACTCCCACTCAAACATTAGCCTGGTTTAATGTAAATCGACCATCTACCGCCACTAATATTATTAAACATATGCTGTTATATTTGAAACATCGTCTAACGTAGGACAGTCGGAGAAAACGGTGGAAACACATCGGGGCGATACTGCTTGTTATTGTAAAATTATTATGAGCATTGTAAAACAATGGAATCTGTGAACTACTCCGGCTTAAGTTTAGCGTTACGCGTATGTTATTGTGGCGGGCTACTCTGTAATGTGGTGATCGCGGAATCGGACCTATGTTTAATATTTCAGCTGTATGGCTTGTAATATTTTCTTCATTACTTTCTGTTCTTGTAATGACATTGAATATAAAATATAAAATAGTCGCAGCTGGCAATTTCCTTTTTCATCATCTACTGATTAAGACTAATCTGTTTCATTTTGACAGTTTAACAACATTCACTGCCTTATTTACGTTGTTGAGCAGTATTTTTTTCGAACTTATGAAGCAATGGATTAGCTATCTGTTTCAAAACGATTCAGATTCTGATTGATCGTGTATTATGCAATTAGGGTACTGGTCTAGGATATTTCTCCAACGTGACTTATTTCCGGATTTTTCTCTCCAATTTCTCACTCCAACAGTTCTTAAATCTTGGTCGACCATCCAACCATCTGAACTTGGGTCACCCTCAACTTCTCCGGCCATCCGGTTTACCATCCAGTAAACGTTTGGGTGGTCTGGTCTCGTCCATTCTTGCGACATGTCCAGCCCATCAAGAGGTCCTATTTTGATGGTTTTAGTTACATCAGGCTCGTCGTAGATCTTGTAGTCATTTCCTTTAAACCGACTTCAAAAAAAGGAGGAGGTTCCCCGATTACTCGAAGACGGCTAGACCGATTTGGAAAATTCTCTTTTTGTTTGAAAGGTCGATTTTTTTTTTGATAACTACTTTTTTAGAGTTCTTAAAGGCGCAATGAGCCAGAGTGATATTCCCACAGCGTAAGTTGTAAATAAATATTTTGTATTGGTATACTCACTAGCCTTTGCCTGTGGTTTCGTCCGCGTGGAGGTCGGACATTATCCCGCGGGAACGTACTACCGGGATTAAAAGTATCCTATGTCATAACCCAGGTCATATCAGGGTCGAAGGCCGTTAAGCCGCTATGGAAATCGTCACGTATCGAAAAAGCGTTGTGCCCGAAAAACACGGTTTCAAGGCCTCAAGTTTCAAGTTTCATTTTTGTTTTTTAATACATAGTCATCTAGTATTAGTTTTTAACTCTCCATCTCC
Organism: Agrochola lota; assembly: GCA_947364205.1. Classification (NCBI taxonomy): domain Eukaryota; kingdom Metazoa; phylum Arthropoda; class Insecta; order Lepidoptera; family Noctuidae; genus Agrochola; species Agrochola lota. Next base: position 6,531,893 of record OX376235.1, on the reverse strand, counting down.
AAAATAGCTGGACTGATTTTGACGGGACTTTCACTGGCAGATAGCTGATGTTGTAAGGAGTAACTTCAGGTCCAGGAGGGCGAAGCCACTGGCTGCAGCTAGTACATAATATACCGCGGAAGGACCTTCCTTTCAGAGTCAAAGTAAAATAATTTATTTCAATTAGGCACATAAAATGTACTTTTGAACTTTAAAATTTACTAAAAAATGTAATTGATTCTAGTCGCCCCGTCCAAAAGGTAGTTCTCGTATGGAGAAGAATGGGCAAGAAACTCCACCGTTAGTTACTCTTTTAAAATGTTTTACACAATTTTGTACACATTAATTATATAATTATGTATATGTGAAGAAGATGCACCTAGATCAAAATTACTATACCAAAATAGGTAAAAGATTTTAAATTAATAGCAGATTAAATTAATTAAGTTATAGATACATGGTGCTCACATATTTACAAACATTGTAAAAGCAAAAAAAAATCGATTAATAAGTCAGTGTATCAGGAAGTTATCACAGAAATTAAAATCAATGTCAATAAAAATAATTAAGTTAGCAACTAGTTTGATTTTGTCTAGACTCTAAATTGTCCTATGGAGGACCAGCATGTTTCCAAGCATTCTTACCAACCGGGGTTCCACGACACCTCCCAATTTTTTCTGGTCATTGTCCTAGACTTTTTCGTATTACGGTCTCGTCACTTCCACACCCAAAAATCATAAGGCACACCATGAAAATGAATTTCAAAGTACCTAATATCTTCATAATGTGTTTCATTGAATACCAATAATGTCGGAGCTACGGCCATAAAGAGTGCTGCGTTAAAACTTTTGCACTTACGTCTGTGTTCGAGAAGACAGTCATAAATTATAACTAATGCAGGGTTATGGTTCTCCTCTGTAACTTCAGGATGTAGGTACTATCGAGGACATAGGCGCCTAGCCACTTTTCGACCTTATTGCTTAGACAATAAGGTCGAAAAGTGGTCAGGCGCCAGTGTCCGCGATAGCACATACGTAGATTCTAAACTATGCACGGTGGAGACAACTTTAACACAATAAATTAAAGTACGTATATCTAATGATGAGTGAGTAGTACTGGCCCGATGGTGACGGCCCCGAATAACGAGTTGTAGGTCGTGGGTTTGAACCCAGGTAGGCGCTTTACTTTGTGTAAATAATTGATGATTGATTGATTAATGACAGTTGTTGTATGAATTGGCTATATTTTAACCGCCTCTGTGCTCAAGTGGTTAGCCCACCTGTTTCAGACCCAGAGGTCTGAGGTTCGATTCCCAGTGGGGGCAGGATTTTCTGCTCGGTTTGGTTGGTCGTAGGGCTTTTCCTAAGTCCGCCTGGCTAGCTACCACCGTCTGTCGCTATAACAGATTGTTGTGTTTCGGCAGTTAGAGATAAGATAGACAGTTCCTCTATGGTTGACGATTCCGGGTGAAGCTCGCTTCCGCCTTCGGCCTGATCATCACTTACCATTAGATGAGATGCAGGCCAAGAGCATCCCCGTAGTGGATAAAAAAAAACTCTCAACTCGGTAAATTGACGTAGGGTGTCAAATTGGTTAACAAATTAATTTCCCTGATAGTACCTTTCTACTTAGTTCATTCTAATACGGGGTTATGTGAACAATAATCAGCCTGTAGTTGTCCCAATTAAAAGAAATTTGCTATCTGTCTGATAACACATAACATCACGTCTTTTTTCCCCGAAGGGCTAGGCAGAGGTGTTCCTATAGTACACCCACATTTCGCCAGTTATGTTTAGGTCCCATTTAATAGGTGGCGAGCCTGTTGCCATCAACCGGGCACAAATCCAGACTCCGGTCTGCTACTGAGTAATTCCAGATGAACAAACTCAATAACAATTAGCCTGACCTGGGAATCGAAATCAGGACCCCATGCTCAGTTGAGCACTAGCGACCACGAAACCAACAAGGCCTGTTGATAAATGGGGTGAATTAATGGTTCTGGAAACATGCAATGTATTAAAAAGAGGCCTTCAATGGGCGTTGGCAAAATACAGACTAACTTTGTAAACAATTTTCCCACGCAAAATTTAGCACTTAACTATTGCTAGCATTGAAACTATCGATTATTAAATGATACATCACTGTAGTGATGGGTAACTCATCATTTTTATATGAGGTTGAGGGAGTACCTCATTTTACCTCGCGAGGTCCTCATGAGGTACCCCTCATTTGAGGCGAGGAGTCGTACGTCGATGTATTCACCTCACGAGCCGAACTCATTGTGTATATTCTGTACAATTATGAAAGTCGGTTCATTCACTCACTAAGCTCACTCAATACTCACTCGCGAGTACTCGCGTCAATAATGTCAATGTCAATTATTAAGTGAGGACGCGTGAACGAGTGAGTTGGTTCAATGTTGAAATTCGAGTAACTCTTTCAATTTGCGATCACGAGTACCTCAAACGAGGCACCTCATGAGTGAGGGACACATCTCTACATCACTGGACACAATTTCTGCAAAATGTAGGTGCATATTAAAAGTAGGTAAGTATTGTTTACCGGCCACAGGCTAGGGTGCACCCACTAATGGTTCCGTACCCTGCATTATAGCCATAATAATGGCCAGGTAGACATATTAATTAGGGTTGCGATATGACAATGTTATTGCTCACGATATCATCTACTGTCTCGGTGCTCTAGTGCTGATGGATAGCATGAGGACCTGGGTTGGGTTCAACTTCAGTGTCGGGCAAAGTGGTATTTGGGTTTTCAATTTGGAATTTCTCAGTAGCAGCCCGGAGTCTGGATTTGTGCCCGGTTGATGGCAATAGGCTCGCCCCCTATTACATGGGACTTAAACATAACTGGCGAGATGTGGGTGTACTATTGGTACAAACCTCTTTTTTTTTGTGGATGGGAAATCATCAAATGACTTCTCCCGCTCTGGGCGGAGCGAGAGGGCGTGTCAGACTTTTACTGACTAAAACCCACCCGTGTTCCTTCCGTTGCCCGTGTGCCGGGGCCGCGATATCCCTTTCGGACAAACCCACAACCCCAGCAGGATAGGTACAACCCTGCCTACCCCTTCAGGGACATAGGAGTGATATCATGTTGAACCAGTACTTCCAGAGATTAATTTTGCAATTTTACAGTAACAAGTAATATTAGTTTAGATTAGATGAAGTTTGCCGGTAAATCCTTTCGCACGAGAACTGTCAACACGACTTCGATTTTCAATTTCAACACTTCAGTCAATCTCCATGAAGTTTTTATTGAAATTGTTCCACCAGAGTCGCGACGTGCATGTCTGCGGGAGCCTTAAACTAAAACGGTGTTTGTATGGGAATATAAATATTATTTCCGAAATTGTATGTCATTTTGCCAAGCTCTATTTTTTACTCTTAAATGCTTTACAATAAATATAGAGCACTGTAACTAGTGCATTGTCTTGTCATACATATCTGGATCTGGCTCGAGTGCCTTCGTGTGCTCCGATCCTTATCTATCTACTATTTATTGGTTGAAGATACTATTAATGTGTGTTACCTACTGTAAAAGTTCACTCATTGCGACTGCAGCAAAGTTCAAAATTCTCTACGCTAAATTATCCCGCGTGTTTAAAAATTAAATAATTTTTTTTGGCTTTAAATCCTACAACCTACCTTTCAATTAATTTAATTTTTATTTTTTTATTAAAAACGGGGTAGCTCTTGGCCTGCATCTCATCTGATGGCAAGTGATGATCAGGCCGAAGGCGGAAGCGAGCTCCACCCGGAATCCTTAACCACAGCGAACATGGCTATCTTATTTCTAAATGCCGAAACACAACAATGCTGTTAATGTTGTTGTTGTTGCTGTTGTTTGTTTGTTGTTGTCTATCTAATTGAATTCGTGTAAAAGCGTCTAAAATGTGGTTGATCTTAAAATTTCCTATTGATTTCACTAATACTATACTAATTCATTTAGTTTCCAATGAAAGAAGAAAAGTTCTCATGAAGTAGCGAAAATTCACATAGCCAAAAGACCTCTTGAAACCTTAATATGAGTCAGTTTATATATGAATTTTATCATAATAATACCTGCCTATTATGTTTCCCACTGTCTCCTCGGTTGCGGTCTCTCGTCTTATAGAGTATACACAATACGCGCCAAGAAAGATGAGATTTGACCGCGCCTCCCGCGCTCTTTCCGCCGCGGCGACGGTGACCTCATACCGCTAAAGAGACCTTTAAATCATCTACTGCGCAAGTCAAACCACGTGGTGTATCAAGTCTCATCTTTAGTGGCACGCACTGTACATTGATCACCACGCTTGCTCAAAACGGGTTGGCGATTTCAAACTGATATTTTTTCCTTCACCGATGTCAGTAATGTTCAAGATAAAATTAAAAGTCATGCTCGAACAAATTTAAAAGAAATTCAAAAGCTTAAATGCCTTAATTAATTTAATGGCGTTTTCTTATATCGTTTAATATATTTCGTCACGAGATGTTGTCAGTTTTTATCATGAATCTGTTTACGCGTGAGTCGGCCGCGGATTGCCGATTTTGAGTATTTTTGACATGCCCGAATATGGCTTCGGCGTGCAGGGCCGAATTTGGGCGTACCAAACAAAGTATTTGCGAATAAAGTTGTTATCTTTTTTTTTGCTTTATTTTTTGTTTTATTGGAATTTAATTTATGTAAATAAATAAATATTATGTGCATATAAATAACCTACCTAATCAGAAAAGAGTTTTTTAGTTTTCATAATTTATTGTTAGCGCAGCGCTTTGTTAATTTTAACGCTGAGTCAGCGATCATTACTGCTGTTTGGTTAGTGTTCGAAGCAAGTAAATTTTTTTTTTTTACATTATTTTATTTAAATAATTCTGCAAACAGATAAAGAGGTCAAAGCAATTAGTATTTATACGTTACTTCCCTTTATGGAAAAATATTGGAATTTACAAATGAACACATTTTAAGTCAATTCCAAGAAAATTGATATTCAACTTGCTATAATACCTAAGATTATTAAATAAAGAAAAACTTTGAACTTCTAGTAAATCTTAATATAATAATAGCTTCTAGAAACAGTAGCGACATTCTACAAAGGGTCAACAATCAGTTAATAAATCAATTTCATTTCATATTTTACGAAAAATACATGTTTGAGTGCAATCTTTTTTTCTTACTTCGTTTGACATGTGTCATGAACTCTTGATTCTATCTAAAATAGACGTGTAGTGGCAGTTTGACATAAAAATAGTGAATACATAAAAAAGTACTAGATTTAACAGTTACCTTTTATTTCAGAGACGAATTTAAAACACTAATAAAACAACAACTAAAAAAAGAACATCTTGTATTGTTTTATAAAAAATGCTAAATACGAGGAAAGTATTAGGTTTTTTATAGCAATTACTTTGAAAATTTCAATGTATGTATTGAATTAGTAAAATAATTCTACGTTTTCTAAGCAATGCGAAATAGCTATCAAGAATGACGTCTTAAACGGAATGGGCTGCCTCGTGGACATTTGTCAATTTCTCAGTAAGCAATAAAATGAAAATACAAATTTATTTTCAGTGCCCTTCCACAGAATCAATAAGGGAACACGTGTCGCACTCCCACTTCGAGTTTTCTGTTCGAAGAAATTGTTCGCTCTATCACACCGTAAACGAAAGGCTTATTTTCGCATAAACTACTTCTCTGGCTCTGGAAATGTTCAAGCTCAATGATGGTTGCTGCGAAATATCTAGTCTTAAAGCTCTGCGATCGGTGTCTGTCTTCCTTTACACATATTTTAATATCGTGTATCGTCTACAGTCCAGCGGGTTAATTGCGTGATACACATAAAATGGCAATCAATCGCAATACCTTTCATTTCGACATCAATTGATTCATAGGTTTGATAAATTGGTCTCCTCAGCAACGTAAATAACGAACGCGATAATAATGAACGCGGCTGTAATGTTAAAATGAAGGCCATCGCGATCGATTGCTATTTTATGTGCAGATATAAAACAATTGACAAATGTTAAAACTATACATTCTCTAAGATTCGGTCATTTGGCAACAGAAAGCAGGATTACAATACCTTGTGATAGGCGGCCGCATCCGATGAATGTTTTATAGATTGCAGCAGGTAACTATCGACCGACTTCGTCGTTTCTAACTAACAATACAATAAACTAATACTAGTATATTTTGATTCCGACAAATGAGTCATAGTTAGTACTATAGTTACTGTTGAGTCTTTAAATACTATGTCGTCAAATGTTGTACTATTTTACGACAATCGAAACCAAGCTGCTGGTTACTATTTTCAAAATGGATCTATAAATCAGTTTTTGTAGACGGAAGTCGACACACATTATTGTTAATGAGTTTATTTTAATAGTTAGGTCTTATTGGCACGGTCCGGTACGTATAATGTCCGTTTAGTTTTTATATTGAAACAATAAGCCAAATCGTTGCTCTGTAATCAAGAGAATTTATTTAATTAAATACAATGGTTAGACCACAACATAATAAATACAAATAACTTCTTGTTCACTAACTTACTAATTACAGATTAATTACATACCTGTAATCAAGAGAAACATCATTTAAAGCTATTGCTTCACTTTATTCCTTATTAGCGTAGGATAATAGGTTTTAGTAATGACATTTAATAAGTCATTTCTGCATACTCATTGTGTCATAAGTCAATCCAGAATGTCTATACCACAAACAATATAGTTCTTAATAGGAACAGTAATATTCTGAATGCATGGAGTTTATAAGCGGGGAATTCAAATTAAGGTTTTAATGATCTTCATTTACATGTAATTAAATAATTCAAGAAATTGTAAAAAATATTTACCATTTACTTAGAAAACGATGTTCTTTTGCTTATACTTTTACATATTTTAACCACGAATCTGTTACGTACCTATATAATATAAATAAAAGCACACGTCCGCGCAATTTTATAAAAAAAAAAAAAAATACTACCTACTTGTTTTTGTACAAAAATTGAACTATTAGCAATTTCTGTTTCCTTAAACAGCCGGTTAACTTACAAAAATAGTTATTTTACGATATTTTAACGTCCATGCGGCAATTATTGTGTTTATTCTTCGACGCCGAGTACGGCCCAGTGATGGGACTGGTTTGCAACTTTGTTGCGGCGGCACACGTAAATTGTTTTATTGCTTTTTTATCCGAACAACTGTGCAATCCGGTCCGTATTGTACGCGCGAAGGATGTTGGCCTACTGACACATATAATATTAGACGAAGATTGTTTTTGTTCTTGGATTTTTAGGTTATTTATTTATTGAATACTTTAAGCACACAAATGTACAGAGACGGACTTAATGCCATATGCATTTTCTACCAGTGAGAAAATGCCTTTATTGGCATAAATACAAAAAATCACATGTTCAAAATTATCAGCTCTCATACCAAGACCAAGTATTTGTTTGGGTTTTGATTTTAATTGCGTAGTTTTCATTTTCATTAAAATAAAATGCCACCTTTGATCATAAAAATTAAATAGAATTTAAATAAATAGGTTCTTCTTTAGCGTAATTTACCAATTTGCAAAAAAAACTAAATTTCACGTGGGCGAGATGTTGCACCGTTCGGACTTTCGGAGCCGGGACTGGCACAAAGGCAATTTTCATACAAAAGTACTAATCTCCAAAAATTACCTAAATCGTCCGTTTAGCAACAGATGGTTTATGTTAAAAATGGTATAGAAATAAAAGTTGTATTTAAGGTTCGTGCAGACCAGCGCGACGCGACTCGAACAATACAATTTCTAAGAAAACTTCACGGTATAACAATAACCGGTGTCGCGTCGCGCTAGTGTGCACGTAGCTTTAAACAGAGATGACCTGCGAGGTAATTGACACGGTTGGCGCAGTGGCTGAGCGATCGACTGCTGCTCTACGTGACGCGGGTTCGATCCCCGCACGGAACAAATATTTGTATGATCTGCAAGTAGTTGTTCCGGGTCTGGGTGTTTGTGTATGTGAGTTTCTATGTTTGTAATCGCACCCACGATACAAGAAGAAATTCTAAGTGTGGGGCCACGTTTTAATAAAAAAAAAAATTGCTTAGCTCACTTAAAATGCCAATTGATCGTAATGCCTTTCATTTTGAACAGTTAAGTTATTTACGTTGTTGACCAGACGATTTTTTTTAGTTTATTTATATGTATAAGCCAATAATGTCACTTATTTAATAATTAATTAATTATGGCACCCATCTCTGACTTTTCGGATTCATGTGCGTATTGTATAATTATCACTTGCTTCAAAAACGGTGAAGGAAAACATCGTGAGGAATTCCTCACGATGTTTTCACATGCCGTCGAGAAATATCTTTCTGGACGGCATGTGAAGCTAATTCAGAGGCCCATGGGCGGCTTTAAAACTCTGACACTATATGTTGTATGTTAATGAAGTTAATGGCCCACCACAATACTTGAGTTTTACTTTTAGGTTAGATTTGATTGAGGTAGAAATAGGTTGATAGCAGGGGTCGGAAACGTTATTTAAAATAAAGTTTTTATATAATAGGACTTATGTGTACCAGTTCAGCAGACAGAGACATAGGTACTTCGTTTAATAATTTGGTCCTTTTGGTATTTTTTGCCCTAGTTAGCATTTCCTCAAACTTCACCTAAGAGCTTTCTGAATATGTAGGTATATATAGTCCTGAGTCCTCCAGACCGTATTTCGGCCTTGGCGGCCAATCTCAACGGAGACTAGCCTTCGGCGCAGGAGATGTTAAAGTGCACAAGTGTGTGCGCAGACACAGGTGCACACTCTCATAGTCCGATGGGACGGCAATCCGACACGACCGGAGAGAGATCAGGCGCAGGACCACCGACTTTTAACGCAATATGTAGCATTTATTTAAAAGACATTTATCCAATTGATTTTCTAATTTCTACTTAATCAAGTGACAAGTCTACGCAATCCCCTGTAAATAATTTACCAGATTTAATTACTAAAAGTCCTAATAAACCTAAGATTACGATAGAAATAATTATCATCTGTTTAATATTCTCTTAATTACAAATAATAAATAATGAATATTAGGCCAATCCTGAGCGGGACCAGTATATTTAGTTTGATGCAACTGAGGAAACATGTATTAAGTTGTGTGTGTCTGTCTGTTTGTGTGTGTGCCAAGGGAAGCTGCTGGTCATAAAAGTATGGTCGGTGATTCGATCTTATGGATAAGTTAAGGCAAAGAAAAATATTATAATAATTAAATTATTGTATTTTTTCTTACCCGCTGTATAACAAGTTGATATTGTCACCGGATATGAGTATAAATAAATTAAGTAGTAAATAAAGAACGTTTTTTTAAACTATCTACACAAAACAAAATAAACCTTATATTCAGAAGATTTGGACATATTTCATCCCTAACATCAAATTTTAAAAAAATGTATAGGTAAGTACCTACTTGAGTTATTTTTATTTTAGTGCTTATCTGATCTATGTAACATTCTTTGAGAAATACGCACCTACACAGGTTCACAAAATAAGATCTCGTTCGGGATACGGAAAGTGGGAGAAAAATTACTCAGATTGACATAAGAAAAGATTGGCCATTTGATAATGTCAGACATGCTACCTTTTCAATAAATAATAAACTATTTGTGTATCGCGAGCCCGCCATTGTCGCGAGCAATATTCTGAAAGTGGGCAACGTCGCAAAATAGATGTCAAATATTTCGCTGTTTTGATTAATTTGGCAATATTACTGTATCGAAATATGAAATATGGCTATCTAGTGAACTAAAACTTTGATTATGAAATGCAATTATAACGTTGAAAAAGACGTAACTACGTCCTACTGTACAAGCATCCTCCGCGACACTCCCGAAGTTATAATTTGGTTTTATATTTTAGTTCATAACCAAGTTTATTGTAATAAACAAAATTTAGTACTCGCATTAAATCTGTTAGTTAGATCATTAACGAATTTTAAAATTATTAAGATTCAGTTCTAGGGTTCTAAGAATATACTTTTATTTTCTTGTGACAGTTGCTGGTTTAATTCCATCTCGAGTCTCTACTATAACACAAGAAAACATGTTCAAAGAGTATTATAAATAATCGCTAAGTTCACGCACGCACTGTTGAGGAATTGACATGTTACACTTATGTGTGGTACGCGCATTACACCTTCGTTTGAATTGCGAACTGCTGTCAGAAAAAAATAAAACAAACAATTTAGTTTGACAGTTCGAAATTCATTAAAATAACGTTACAACTCTGTCGCAGTAAGAAAAGTTCTGAAATGGAATATATTTCGTTTTGTTCAAGGATTACGTTTAACATTGGTTTATAGCCTAAAAAAAAATGTATTTTCTTTAGAAAACAGAACCTCTTTTTATATAGTTTTTAATCAGCTATTAGGTATCAAGTTAATCATATGTAATTTTCAACTGGGTCAATTAAATAAATGACGAGAATTGCTGTCATCGTTTTTAATTCGTAAGTACTACAAAAATTATGTTTCCGGCGACCATGGTGCATGGGAGGTCGCGAATATTGAATACATTATGTTTATTGCTAATAAATTGCGTACTCATTAAGGCTTGTGCAGAACAGCGCGACTTGTCGCGCGACGCGACACAGGTTATCGTTATTCTGTGAAGTTTTCTTAGAAATTGTATTGTTCGTGTCGTGTCGCGGACAAGTCGCGCTGGTCTGTACAAGCCTTTAGAGTTGGTGCAACTTCAGGTGCAACAGGCTGATAAACTAATAATATTAGGTATGAATACATATGTGATCTTTTGATTCCGTCTGTCGTCCGATGTGATGATAATGATGTTTTTATTGCAGAAACATTGAAGTTGAAATGTTTAATCTACATATTACAAGGTGGATTTTTGAAACGGGGCAGTAAGGGCAGTTTCCTTAACCGTTGTAGCAAGTAAGAAAACGGTCTTAGGAGACTGGCCTTAACTTTTTGAGATATTTTGATTTGCATTCACAGATTTTGGAAAAAAATTAACAGTCAGCAAGAAAATGGGCAGTTTTCACAAAAACTTTTTTTGATGCTAACAATCCTGTTTCATATAGGGATCAAAAAACTCTATTAGACACAAAAAAAGAAAAGTAAAAAAAAAAAAGAAAAAAAAAAAGAGAAAAAAAGAAAAGTTAAAAGTCACAGGAATGGGTCACACTTGAACATATAGCTAGTCCACCTAAGTTAAATAAAAAAAACCTTAACCGGGATGTTCGTTGCGTTCCAAAGGACCATTTTCTTCAATAGTACGCAGGATTCCATAAAAAGAAATTCTCGAGTTTCTGAGAAGATCAATATTTTAGTAGCTCGTATTCCCAGTTTTATAATCGCGGGGAATGGAATTTCAAGTAGGCAAGTAGAATTGTTAGGAAAATTATTGAAATAGTAAGGACATGGCAACACTACGCCAAGTCTTGATTTTACATTAAGTAAAATTAATTGAAACATCGCTCAGTTCCACAGTAAGACTATAAATCCAGCTAACTTAGGTACTAGTTATCGGGGAATTCCTACTAATATTATTCATATGTGAAAGTTTGTATGTTTGTTACTCAATCATGCAAAAACGACTAAATGGATTTGGATGAAATTTGTTACACACGGCTACACAGCAAGCTATACATTTCCATTTTATTCTGATCTCGCATTGCATTGGATTTCCATACAATGCGAAGTCAGCTTAGACTGGAAATGTATAGCTTGATGTGCAATCTACACAGATAGTTCATAACATGGATTAACACAGGATACTTTTTATCTCGACCTGCCCGCGGCGGGCGAAGCCGGGAGCAAAAGCTAGTCAACTATAAATATCACTACAAGTTAACTGCTTAGTATGACGTGTTATTGAGCGGTTTGAAATGTTAATATGTAAGTTCTGTATTTTTTCATTTGTTTTATATTTTCGTCGATTTTTTTTTGATTGTCCTTACGGTCTTACGGATTACAGATAATGTATGAAACGTATTATGATGGTACCTGCTTTTCCCAATTGGTCCATCTTGTCCCAATTGGTCCATCTTGTTCCAATGGGACGAAATGGACCAAGGCTGGTGACGGACGGATGTCTGGTCCGTTCAGCATTAAATTGCGCTAATGATGTTGGTGGTTCCTGCTTACCATTCTCTACGTTAACCGGGTCCCTGTCTAAGTGTGTGTCATCACCAGCTGACACTTTATTATCAGCATGTGGCCTCTCTTAGCACACGACATTTAACTCATCAACCATCTAGCTGCTACCAACCACCCCACGAAGATCGTCTCTCCACCGGCTCAGACAGGCGCGACGCGACTGGTGAACTGGTGGAACAATTTGTATGAAAACTTCATGGAAATTTATCTACCGGTGTCGCGTCGCACTTTTCTCTGCCTTTATACAATCTTTGCCTACATTACCTGATACTTATATATTTTTGCTTCTTCTTACAGACGGCGCAGGAGCCCACGGCCCCCGCCTCGACGTCCACGTCGACGTCAGCGGCTGGCGACGGTGCCAGCACCTCATAGGGAGCTAGCATCAATGTTGGGACTCTGTGTATATTTCCAGGACACCTAGTGCTAGATCTGTTAAGTTACGCCCACACGAAAATGTACCTTATGTTATGTTGTTATAAGACTTAGTATTTTTTTTTGCGCACTGACATGTGATTAGGCCTTGGCGGCATCGAAAATAAGGAGTGAATGAAATCATGGAATGGATAATTTATTCAGATGTTGCGAATGAGTGACGTAACGTTCTCCGTAATTCCACCGAAACCCATAATTAATATGCCATTTCGTAAATTCAATATAATGATTTGGTAGATATGTTCGAGGTTCAACCATCTTCAATGACACATCAATTTTTCCCAAATTCATTTAGCTTGAAAACCTCAATTACGACAAAAATCTCGAAGCATGAATCATACGAAATTACGAACCGCCATTCAACAATGACAGTTAAAATATGTCGTCTATGCTCCGAAAATTAAAGAGTAAAATAAAGCTGTCTTCACATATCGGTGCGTTGACGATCACAATCCATAGAGAAATGTTTATTTTTTTACAACACTTTGTATTAAGGAGTCGTACGATGTTATCAATATTGTCTGTCTTATCATTTTAATGTGTGAGCTTTACTTTGTATAACACTAACATTTATATCATATGGTTCTTTATTTCTTGGGAATCAGAAAGTCTTGAAAATAATGTTCCTTCCTTTAGTATTGGAAGCAATGGTCTACGTTCTGGGGCTGCAATTTTTAGGCACAAAATGATAGTGTAACAAACAATGTGGTCTGGAATAGTGAGGGGTGGAAAAAACAAAGATTCATTTTTAAGCTTTTATAATTGTTGATGTACTTATTTTTAAAGTTATTTTGTATTCGCAGCTTATTTTAGCATTCACCTTAATAAATTGGAATAAAAACCAGCATTTCTGGCAATAAAACCACACTTCAGATAAGTAGTCATAACTGCAGTGGAACGTAATATCGCCATTTATAAAACATTCACAGTTAAACGTCTTAATAAGAAAACGTAAAAACCATTATCTCAATGCAGTCTGGTCACTTTGGATTTCAGATTTTTTTCGCGCATCGATAGGTAGGTATAGCATGTCCGAAAACGGGCAATGAAAATAATGAACGTCATTACTTCGATATTTTTTACATGTATAACCGTTTCTGAACAGTGTTCCATTCAACCATTTTCGAGTAAGTAATTTGACGTTTTATATTTTAAAATGAATTAAATATAAAATGGCTCGAAATTGTTGACATTTGCATTGGAGTCAAAAGCGGTTATTTGGTTGTAAATGACCTCTCCTACTTGCCCATAATGGATTGCCAATAACCCTGTTACACATTTACAGATTATTATAATTATTACAATCATCAATACAACCGTCTGAATTAGCCTCGAATATCATGAACTCATGATTTCATGTTATAGTCATTCAACAGGGTAAAACTTGGAAAGTTGTATTGATGATTTTAATTTTAATTATACTGTAAATGCAAATTGCTACGGTCGCAAATCATATTTTGACTAATGTATAACCTGATGCTAACCTGCAAATTGCAATAAACGGCTTTTGCGGGTCACTTCTAAAATGTATTGACTTCTGGGATAATATTCGACTAGCGGACACTTGGCTCGTAGTCTAGCTATTAAAATAGCCTGTGATGTTAAGTCGTAAAAATATTAATGTGCTAGACACAGCTAGGGATGTACGCAGGCGTCGGGCGGGGCATGCGGAGCGCCGCCCCTGGTTACAAGTTACGTAAAATGGCAAAAATGGAAAATAAATTGTTTGCCCGATTTGTGGTCCTTGATTTTCTATCAAAATTTAATGAAATTCGGGCAAGGTAGGGCTGGTTTTGTGCGTACAAATTGCAAGTTCATGGTGATGGTAAAATTGTTATGGTCATGTCATGTTTTGCAGTCAGCAATTTTTTGCCGGTCTTCTTCTTGATATGCAATAAGTAGCATGATGATATGTAATAAGCATGAGGCTCTAGGGGTTCATTCGATTTATCGAGTCTGGTGAAACCACGCCTGGGGTCGGTGCATTTCATTAATTCATTCAAAATTGTGAGGCAGAAACTTGGGTTTTCTTGATGTTCTCTCGGAACAATATCATATTGCCCAAAATATTGTAACATTCAGAATTTTATTGTTTTTATTCCCGTTTCACAAATAAACATAACAAGGTGTGTATTTATATTGCTATATATCTGTACATGTGTTAATTTTAACTTTATTCATTCCATCTTGAAAAACACTGTATTTTGCGTACGTTTGGTCAAATTGTGATATTTACTAAATTATGAATTGGTTTATGATCTCAAATTCATTAACTGATATTTTTATAATATTTTTTAAATTGGATTTTTTCTATAGAAATTGTTGTATGGTGGCCAGAAAAGTATTTTTTTTCTAATGTACGAAAATATATTTTGATATTAATATCTAAATAAAAAATATAACTTGAAATGGATTTTAGACAATACCTATACTTTTAAACAGTAATGAATTAACATTTTTGGCCACAGTAGGTACTGACCTACGACTAGGTACATTTTAAGTAGATTCTCTAGCGGATTTTCATTAAATGAGGTTGGCCAGAGAAAACTTTAGATAGATGGCGCTAGCATAGCTTTCACCTGTCAAGTTGTGTTTTGGCTTCCCTTGTTGAGGGCCTTTTTTATAATATGGAAAGAACTCTTGTGAAACATAATGTATTCGACATGGCGGATATGTGAGTTAAAAAAGCTGAATTGAAGAAACGAGGTGCAATTTTACGAGGGAGGAAAGCAGACCTTGTCAAATCAAATGTTCATTAGAAAATTCTTTTAATTTGCTATGCTAGCGCCACTTTGACAGTTTGCCAACCCCATTAAACCAAAAAAATTATACATCATGTTGTATTTTGTATTTTGATAATTGTTGCTAGTCAAGACGAGAACATAAAATAAAAAAGACCTTTTCGTTTCGAATATTTTTTATGTTTGTACTTTTTTTTAAACCGTTTTTAAATAGTTCAAAATTTTAACGTAAGTACATCTTTAAAATTCTGCATAGGTTTATTTTATTTATTTGGTTTTTCAAAAATATTAGAAGTCTATGAAACAAAAATCGCTTTTTACCCAATTTTTGGGTTATATTCATAATAAAAGCATGCTCTATCCGTTCAAATAAAATTATAAACTTAGTACGTCCATGAAAATTTATATTCAGCCGTACCAAACTTCGTCCTTTTAACAACAACCGTCTAACTACACACAAATATATTAGTCTTGTCGCATATTATTATAAAGTTCGTTTTTTGACACCAGATAGTAATTTGACAGGTGCAAATTTCAAACTACAAATTGAAAAAATAAACAACAAAGATTTGAAATGTCAAATTACTATCTGGGATAAAAAAAAACGAACTTTAGTATGTTTTCAATTAGGTAAACAAATACCTATTGTAATATTTCCATGTACGATATCTTGAATATATTCAAGAATCTAACTACAGTGCACCTACGTCATTATGTAAATATTTTGTAAATACATATATTATATTGTCGATTAACAGTCGGGATATTATTTAGTTTTAATTAGGTACGGAAATCTCCGCATGCGGAGTGGTTACCTAAACAGTTATAAAATTCTCTGAATATTCGTTTAAATAGTAAAAATGTGAAGTTTTTATTGATAGCACAGTAAGAACTGAAATAATTGTACCCTATTCTAATTGTAGATATAAATTGTGAATGGATCCTAGTAATTTTTAAGATCTTGTAATTATTAAGTCTTAGATATTATCGTTGACATTACTTATTTATGATTATTGTTGTAACGTTTAGATTAACATTTGAATGTTAAACTTCCGCCCATCGAATCGAGGCATCACAACTTTTGTGATATCCAAAATAAAAAAAAATAATGTACCTACCTAATAGAAAAAAAAACGTCTTTGTAATTTTTGTCCAATTCGTGATGAGTCCACTAAGATTTTAAGTAGTGACAAATTAAAGTAGATTTTTTAACTTTACGCAAACATATTATATAAAAAGCCAAAGTTCTTTAATCTAGCTGCTTTCGTTGAAGAGATATTTGTGAAAAGAGCATAAGTACCCCAATCGTCCGTTATGTCTGGTGCTTAAGTCACATCTTCCTAAAATTACGATATACATTTTTTCTCTTTTTTCTAGTAGTAAGAAGTCAGTAACAGCACTTATATTAAGCGACAGTCCATCACAGTAGAGTAGCTAACAAAAATTAAATTAACGATTTAAATATTTAAGATAGATTTAAGGACATTGAAGTAAGAAAGAGGTGGTTTTGGGTCGATCGGTAGTGGCGACATCTATTGCGGAAACGTTTTGTTAATATTTTATTTTTTATCAGCCTTTTACTTGAGAATAAGCCGAGAGAAGGAAGGCTACAGGCCTAAATATTTTGATGTAAGCTCAGACTTATGTAATCATTAACGTGTTTTCTCAAATAAACGGCTGATTTGCAAAAATAGTTCACATTTGCAGTTACTAAAATTAAAATAACTACTCACCTTATTACAATAAACTCGTGTTATGATAAGCATTACAGTACAGTTAGATACATAGGACTTAACTTACTGTCGGTTCTACATAAAACATGGATACTTACTAAAATAACCAATAAACTATACTGATCAAAAAAAAAAAACTGCCGATTGTAAGTAATTAATTAAGCCAGAAACAACCCTATTGAGACCAGTTGACTGTTTTTATAGGGTTCCGTACCCGAAGGGTGCCACATGAAACCCTATTACTAAGCCTCCACTGTCCGTCCTTCCGTCCGTTTGTCTGTCAGCGGGCTGTATCTCATGAACCGTAATAGGTAGACAGTAAAAAATTACACAGATTGTGTATTTCTATTGCCGCTATAACAACAAATAATTTAAAATTTAATAATTAAAGGGTGTCCCCATATAAGAAACGTATTTTTTTTCGACGTTTTTTGCTCGATCTTAGTACGGTACGGAACCCTTCGTGTTCGAGTCGCACTTGGCCGATTTTTATTATAAGACATGGTACACCAGTGAAAAGAGAAACATTATATGGATCGATTTTCAAAACTATACCGTATTAAAGCATAAGATAATAATTATATGAAACAGCTATAAAAATATTAACCTGTTGATACTGGATATCTTTAGTCTCTAAAAAGTCAAGAAACTAAAAAAAAGACATGCCCACGGGTCGAATAACAAACGGTCGAAGAAAAACCTCCTCCTTTTTTGAAGTCGGTCGAAAAATCAAAATAGCTGTTAAAAATGGTGAAACATTTTTTTTGGTCAGTGAACTTTTGCCTCCCAATAATATGTTTATAACTAACCGTTTGTGTAATAATAACTGCTCTTGTGAACTTGATTCAAATTCCCATTTTTGTACAATAATTATTATTTATTAAGTGGTTGACATATTGTCTGAAAACATCTTTATCGTATTATAATTTTTTTAGTAGTCTCTCAGTCAGAAAATACTCGAAAACGAGTCTTTTTAATGTTAAATATTTCTGTTAAATATTCTTTCGGAGATTGCTAAGAAATCTTTTTCTACTTAAAGAATTCATTAAACCTCGTGGAGACTGGCGCGACGCGACACCGGTAAATGTTCTACCGTGAAGTTTTCTTATAAATTGTTTTGTTAGAGTCGCGTCGCCAGTCTGCACAAGGCTTTATAGTTTGGTAACTGATATTTTTTTATCAAAATTGTTTTGTGTATTCTCGTGCACGTATATTTTATTGATAGTGAGCAATTCGGACTGAGAGCGCTTTATGTATTGTGTCATCTTATGTTTAAAAATAAATATCAAATACATTTTGAATTTTTGAAATATAAAATATTTCTGCAAGTTTGCTGGTTTTCTAATGTGAAAAGTGATATTTAAACTATTTCTTGTCAAATAAACGATTTCGATGATCGTGTTTAAATTGTTTGATTTGTGTTCCACCTATTCCCGAGTATTCACTGCCTATTTAAATAATAAACAATGTCTCGGTCAGGTCAAGCAGAGCCTCAGGCGACGATGGTGACAGTTTTAATACAACATCACGCCTCAATCGATCTGCCCTTTTCCCAACTATGTTGAGGTCTGCGTCCAGTCTAACCGAATGTAGCTGAACACCAGTATTTTACATGGAGCGACTGCTTATCTGACCTCTACAACACAGTTAGTGGGTAACATAACATCCCTTGGTAAGACTGGTTGTCAGACTTTTGGGTTACTTACTACCCGTAACGACTATCAAAGATCTACGGATGAAAGCCGGGACCAACGGCTTAACTTGCTTTCCGAGACACGGAGGGGTCTTGGTATGTAATGGATGATCAGCCATCCACGAACTGACCGCGGCAAGATTGGGCTAGTGGTCGCAAGCACTACTGCAGAGTATGAGGTCCTGAGTTCAATTCCCTGGTCGGGTAAAGTGTTTTTCTATCAGGAATTTCTCAGTTACAACCCGGAGTTTGGATTTGTGCCCGGCTGGTGTGACTGGCATGGCAACCATCAGGGATTTTAATTTTAATAACTCAAAAAAAATTGTCTTACTTTACAAATTGAACTCAATATATCTTCTAAACCAAGGCCCTATTAAATCTGTGACTTGGCGAAAAATTGCGACTAATTAGCGACAAAGGCAGAAAACAGATCTTCGCTAGGTGCCCTAGCCTTTGAGATTCAATTGCGCCAAGCTGGGGAGATGCTCCCCAGATCGGCCACTTATAAACCCTTATAACTTTTGAACCAGTGACCGACAATTTCTGATATTTGGTGACAAATTTCGACTAATTAGCGACAAATATTTTGTGTTATCAAAATTAAAATCCCTGGTTGTGGCCAGTCACACGCCCGGGTGATGGCAATAGCCTCACCGGGGTATTACAATATGGGAGACATACATAACTGGCGAAATGTGGGTGTACTATAAGTACCCAGACCTCTGCGTCTTTCTATTCTATACAAGGCCAGAACGCAGGGGTGTGAATCTAATCACGTATAGATTGGAAATCACTTTTTTACTAAGGTCTTCCAATCTATACGAGAGTAGTACGCAAATACTCGCGTATACTTCGTAGTGACCTAATTAACTAACTTATTCCAAAATATACAGTGCCAGTACGCATAGGGACTAATCGTGTATAGATTGCGACACATTTTGAAGTTATGAACTGGTATTCAACTTGTAATGCACTTTGCGCTAAATAGCCTGCCTGGCTGGGAGCAACTTGGAAGTAGCGCTCGCCGACCGCTGCCGCGGCACCGCTCACTACGTTCGCTCGGCTCGCGCGCGGTTGGTCACAGTTCTAACCTAACCTAACCCATTTCATATTCCGTTATCTGTTAGCTGTTCCATTTCATCCAGTTCAATTAATTTTTATTTTTTAATCTATATTATTAAAACTCATGTCAAGCGTAAGTGATGTAGTATAGTTTGGAACCAGGATGCGCACGTCCACGTTACAAACTATACACGAGCAGTACGCAAAATTCGTGTAAGTATACATTGTAATCACAGATTTAAAAATAGCATTACAATGTATACGCGAGCAGTCTCCTATGGCTGCGTTCTGGCCTTGTATAGATTGGAAATACGCTAGGAAGAGGCATAGCCCTCCGAGGATTTCGGGACTAATATTAATCACTCCTGTGTTTTCTGAAGAGGTTGGTAGGCAGAGATGTTAACACCCACAATTCGCCAGTTCTGTTTTAAATCTCAAGGAATAGAGGACGATACTATTGCTACTCAGGTACTTACTGGACACAAATCCGGACACCGGGCTGCTACTGCGCATTTTAAATCGTTGCGTTTAAATAGCATAGTTTGTAAACATTATTTAGTATGTGTATTCCGTGAAAAATGTTGTTACTTACACATTTGGCTGTATCTTTTTTGTATTTCGTCCTAAAATAAAAAAAATATGTCACTGTTATTCCCTCATAAATAAAACAAAAATAAAAAAAGTAAAACAAAAACCTAATTATACACTTGCACGCGTAGCATGACAACCATAGAAACGGCTTTTCTATGTGTTTTGTCGACGGAAGAATAGATAAAATGACAGATTGTGATTGTTTATCTGTCATTTTGTCTATTCTTCCGTTGACAAAACCCGTTTCTTTTGTGGTACTGCTAAGCGTGGTGGGGTTCAGTTCCCGGAGTTCCAAAGCTCAGCAATTGTATTTCTAAACACTAGAATCGTTTTTGATTCGATCGTAGTTCAAGCATGGATACAATTCTGTCGGTTCAGAGTGTGTGTGTAGTGTACTTACCACTGGCATGCGGTTGATTGACTGTAGGTACAGGATGCTTACTGGCAAAAATATACCTGGTAAATAATGCAGGCTTCAGCCAGCTATGTAATAAAAATAAAAATGACGCGTAACAGGGATTGTAATATTCTACTTCCCAGTGATTAATTACGAAATGCAGATTGCAGCTAGATTAAGATCCATTTCTAGAACAAATGGATGTTTATCTAGCTGCAATAACGGTTCCTATAAAAATAAAAAATAAGCGTCATCTTCTGGTTTTTGGTGAAATTGCTTCGGTGGTGAGCGAGCTTCTCTGAAACTTTGGTGGTGCTACATCTGATTTGCGTAGTTTATATAGTTTTCGCTAGATGGCAGTGTAAATAATGCGGACATGATAACATAGATGGCGCTGTTTTTAATTACATAGTCGTTTTTAAAGATAGCTAAACGTCTCAATAGTTTCTGCTTTAGTAAAATATTATTATATATATTTTATGGTTTTTTAATTTACTTCAGTACTAAAAAAAAAAAAATATTATATTTGAACCTTTTTAGTCGAATTTTAATAGAAGCATGTAGCAATGCATCTCGTAAGAAATGTTTATGATAGAAGTTTATAATTAAAGTTTAAAATATCTCTGTAAACACGATTTATTTGTTATTGCTATTGCTGTCAAGTGTCAATGTCGAATCTTTAAATTACTTTTACATTTTGTTTGTAAAGCTCAACTGAATAATGTGAAGAATTTAAAACAGGAAGTTGCTTTTATATTTATAAACAGTGTGATAATTGTTTTATTGAGTCTAACGTAAATATTGACGACCTGTTGTGAAAATACCATGTGAGGTTAAGTATGTGAATACAGCGAAGTATTATTTCAGTAAATAACGTAATATCTTGAATTTACGATGTCGAACCCTAACATTGACGAGACTATCCTAAAATACGAGACTTTCATCAATGAAGTACTCAAAGAAGATTTACGCAAATTGGAATTTCGACTTGCACAAGTTAACGCGGAGATAACCGACTTGGTACAACAAAAACACACTTTAAAAGTTATCACGGACAAAGAAATTCACCCTAATGGCTTCAAAACTCAAGTAAACATCGGTTGTAACTTCTTCATGGAAGCTTCAGTTGAAGATACATCAAAACTGCTAATGAATGTAGGTTTAAATCATCATTTAGAGTTTACTATAGAAGAAGCAAATAAATACTTGGATGTGAGAATAAAGGCATTCGAGGAGAAAGCAGCAGAACTACAGACAAAGGCAGCGGAGACTAAAGCACATATTAAATTAATGTTGTTTGGTATCGGAGAGTTACAAGATAAAGTTATGAAGGGAAGTTGATTGTTGGGTTCTAAGGGCTAATGTAATTGTGAAATGTGCCACAGTATATCGTTTTTTTTTTTTTTAAGAATTACACTTAGACTAAACTTAAATTAGACTTAAGAGCGTTTATTCAGAAGGTGGGCAACGTCGCAAATAGATGTCAAATATTTCACTGTTTTGATTAATTTGGCAATATTTCTGTGTGGAAATAAGAAATGTGGCTAACTAGCGAACTAGAATATTGATTATGAAATGCAATAATTAATATTGTAACACGGAATGTTTAGTTTTAGATGTAAAAAAACTATTTGGAAACTTTCCAAATGCGTTTTTTACACCTAAAATGGGTACAACATCAAATTCGATGTTATAATTGCGATTCATTATTAATTTTCTAGTTCACTAGTTAGCCACATTTCTTATTTCTATTCAGTAATATTGTTTTATGAATCAAAACAGGTAAATATTTGACAGTTATTTGCAATGTTGCCAACTTTTTAGGATAAACCCTCAAACGGCTACTTTGTAGAAATGAAAACATTGTGAAGGCATTGTGAGTTAAAAGTTTGCTATAATTTTTTGTAATTTATTTTTGTACATGATGTAAATCTATTTGTACCTAGTGTAGCAGTTTATTTTGAGCAAATTTTAAGTTAATGCTTCATGGTTTGATGTTTATAAAACACTAGTAATACATTTGCAAAAAAATATATAAATTTGAATGCAGGTTTTATCAGGTTATCCATCACAATGGAATGAATCATAATAGGTGAAAATTGGGAATATTGTGTGAAAATGAATATTATCGCGGCAACACAGCTCCTAATATTTGTTATCCTTCTTTCTTAAATTTATTTTAATATTGTCACCACAGGCACATTGTAATTAATAGTTCTCATTATAATTCTTATGTATACATAATTATATAACTCTGGAAATAAGAGATTTTTTTTGTAAACACTTCAAGTAAGTTATTAAATAAAGATTTCGAAAAAGGTTAACAAAATAATTATTATTAACAAAACATATCTGAAACAACATCAATACCTACAAAAATTAAGATTAGTTATTGAGAAGAAGTGTACCTATGTTTTATACCTATAAGACTTGTACAAAACAAGATTCACAACAGTTGTGAAACACAACTTGTATAAGTAACAACTTTTGCTATGGCTATGAGAGCAACCCTGAAATTATGAAAACAAAATCAGTTACTCTATTCTTCAACATTTTGGTTTACCGTTTTCCAGCTGGTCATCAATTTTTTACTCAATTTTTTTTGTTTTTCTTGTTTGACTATGGCAAGAATATGGTTGTCACTTTTTTATACGAAAAAGCTCCAGTCGTGGAGAGTCAGACCTTTATCCTACACCTAGTGAGTGAATAAAATTTTGGACTTTAAAATGAATAATTGTAAGTAAGTAAAGTGTAGTAAAGGTTATTGTAATAGGGATGATGACTAAAAATTTTTTTTTAGTCCGTTTTTGAGGATATAAAAAAATATTGGACACGTATTGTTTCTTTTTTTACGCAATCTCAAGATTACGGTGATACATTGAGGTAAAATGTAGTATGACGTCACAAGTATGTAGATTTTATACGTACTAGTGACGTAGCGACCCCCACTCCACAACATAAAATGCGTTTTATCTAAGTATTGTTTTATTAATATGATAAAGCAAAAAATACGTGTCTAATATTTTTTTATTATCTGACTGACGGACTAATTAGAATTTCATTTTTTTTACCCAGGCATCATCCCTATTGCAAACGCTGGTGTCAATGGTGTAAGACTTGCGTCATTCCATTCTATACAAGGCCAGAACGCAAGGGTGTGAAACTAATCGCGTATAGATTGGAAATCACTTTTTTACTAAGGTCTTCCAATCTATACAAGAGTAGTACGCAAATACTTCGTATTTGTCGCAGATGTATCTAAAACAGTTGAAAAGATCGCTTCTAGATTTTTTTATTTCCGGGTGTCGGAATATCCATCAAGCGACATTTTACCAGCCGCATAGCTTGGAGTTTGACACTGACGAGTACGTTTTGGTGTATTGCCTGTGATGCTGTCCAGGCTACGCATGAGGGGCCAGATTTGCCTCAGAGATTTGCCGATCGTCATGTCACCTACGGTTAGTGTTGCCAGGTCCGATTTGTTTTAAATCGGGGATGAACGTAAAACAAATCGGGATTTAGGGTTGTAGATCGGGACAATAAAAAAACAAGGTTTTTTAAATTACACCTTGTCTTCCCGAAGGGTTGGGCAGAGGAGTACCTGTAGCAGGTACACCCACATTTCGCCAGTTATGTTTAAGTCCCATGTAATAGGGGGCGAGCCTATTGCCATCAACCGGGCACAAATCCAGACTCCGGGCTGCTACTGAGAAATCCCAGATAGAAAAACCCAATAATACTTTGCCCGACCCGGGAATCGAACCCAGGACTTCGTGCACAGCAGTAGCGCTTACGACCACTTGACCAACGTGGCAGATAAAAAAAAAAGGAAGAACCTCTTTTGGGGGTTTAATTTATTGCGTTTCGCAATTACTATTACTAGTAAATCTAAATTTAATTTTATATTAACTTTTAAACAGCGTCAATAATTATTTTATATTAAAAACGTTTTACAAAAAAAAAAAACAAGCGACTTCCGAAAAAAAACACTACAAAGTGAAAAATTACTTTAATTTCGGAAGTCGGTGGCAAAAAACGAAAATTCAAAACCAAAGACACCGACTTCCGAAATTAAAGTAATTTTTCACTTTGTAGTGTTTTTTTTCGGAAGACGGTTGTTTTTTTTTTTTGTAAAAAGTTTTTATTTTTCACTTTTTAGTTGTGGTACCTACCCCACACAAATTCGAATACCACTACCTGCTATGTCAATAACAGTCGCAGGAAGTTATGATCATATAATCCACATAAATCAATCAATCACAATAATCATAATTCACATCTATTATTATATGTCTATACGTGAGGATTTGTAATTGGCTTTCTGGTGACTATGTTCTCCTCTTTTTTTGTCTGTTTTTATTAGCTGTAAGTTCTCCATGTACTAAATAAATAAATAAATAAATAAATAAATAAACTAAGTGGGAAAAAAAAACGTATTATTGAAGCTTACTCAAAAACTATCCCAGCAAAGTTAATAAAATTTATATGGGACCAATCCGGGAGCATCCCATTTAAAAAAAAAAAAAAACAAAATCGGTCCTCAATTGACGGAGAAATCGACGGACATAAATAAAAAAAATAACATACATACACGTAGAACATATAACCTCCTCCTTTTTGGCAGTCGGTTAAAATGATATGTTTCGTTAGATTCTGCTGCCTTTAAAATAATCTTGTTTATTTACATGTTAAAGTTGGTTTTAATTTGAATTTCTGCTTTGACATGCTCGATGGTAAAACGGTTTCGCCTCTAAGACCTAACCTCGCTTTCTCAATTTGCCTCTTAGCCTCGGACAATACCATTTCCATTGCCACGTTTCATACCAGTATTGAAGCCATAAAATAAGACTTTTGAAGATTTGTAAAGTCTTGATTGTCAATAAAAATATTGTGTTATTCTTGGAGCGGCGTCAAGTCTTTGTTTTGCACTGCTGCCTTCACTACTAGCGCTTTATCGCACTCGACATAGTGATGTGTAATTTATTTATGTTTGCTATTAATAATGGTGTTTAACAAATTTATTGATTTATCGGGACATTTAGTGTCCCGATCATGTGCAAATCGGAACGCGTCCCCGGACCCCTGAAAATCAGGACGTCCCGCGCAAATCGGGACACCTGGCAACGCTACCTACGGTGCTGTCAAGTCGTTTTTGCAGTTCGTCACGATCGACTTATTTTAAACTATCACACTCAATTATTATACTTCTGTTACTTACGGTCTATATTTTAAACAAAAGTTGTTTTTAAACTAGGGCTGTTTATATCGAGATAGCTTAGGCTCATCTTTATTAAATAATAGAGTCATGTGGGGTAAACGTACGCGGCGAATAAGTGTCCGCAATGAATATCGTGGGTATGCCACGGATGACAGCAGGGCTGTTTATATCGAGATAGCTTAGGCTCATCTTTATTAAATAATAGAGTCATGTGGGGTAAACGTACGCGGCGAATAAGTGTCCGCAATGAATATCGTGGGTATGCCACGGATGACAGCCTGTCGCGTTTAGTTTGCGTTTGACCACCGAGCTAGAGTTCTACGTCACGGGTTTGCCGCACAATGTTATGGAAACTTACGCGACAATATTGCTTTTGCACGGATTTGTTATTTATTTCTTTGAAATTCATTTGCATGCTGAAAGCATATTATTAGTCTGATTGAATAACAAAGTGACTGGGAACAGGAGAAATTAATCAATATTTTGTATGAGTCTATGTATTTTTTGTCTAAGGTAAGTCATACTTCGAAATTTTATTATTTTTACTTGTTTTGGTGGGATGGGGTAAGTGTCCGCAGTATTTTAAAAAGAGATTAGAAGAGAAACATTAAGAAATTGAAGAAAAAGCTAAGAAAACGAGAAAATCAAAGATGAACATGACACACAAGAAAAATGATATTAGGAAAGATAAAACTACTGACAAAAGAAAAAAATAATCTTCAGAACAAGATTTATACTGTCCGTTATGTCGAGAAAAGTACGGAGAGACGACTGAGGAGTGGATTGAGTGTTCAATTTGTAAGTCCTGGTGGTATGACGCCTGAACACATGGCTACACATCAAGCTATACAGTTCCAGTTTATGCTGATCTAGCATTGTATAGGACCGTACAATGCGAGGTCAGCTTATACTGGAAATGTATAGCTTGATGTGTAGCCGTGTGTACCAGTTACGAGGAAGGCACATTCACATTTATGATCTTTATGCAATAGCAAATTAAGTTTACGTGCGTACACTTAACCGAAGGCGTGCGGACACTTTCCCACCGATGCGGGTAAAAACCCGCATTTCCCTTGCTTGCTAAATGATTAAGTAAAATAAACAATTATTGTTAAAATTGAATTTTTTTTTTTTCCTTCACAAATGTTTATAACATTAGAATAAAAGTTTTTTTCTTTTCAATTAACAAAATCTTTTATTCTGGAAGCGATTAAATAAAAAATGCGTACGTTTACCCCACATGACTCTAGGTATCCACGTGTTGTTTACGTAATTTAGTGGCCGCGAACCAAAAACCGATAGTCTGGCTCCAAATGCTTAACAAAGATTTACAATCTAATGTTCCTAAGTTTTCTCTAGGTCAAATTACCCGTTCCGTGATTAATATAACAATATCAGTTCAGTTCCGTCATGTTCAGTTTTTTATATTTTTTGATGCGATGCCGTTTTAAAATGTTGAATTTGCATTTTTATTTCACTGTACTAGATATAAAGGTGTGTCACAGATAAAGCCTGCGTCCCCAACTCCCCATTTGCTGGTAACATGTTCTGACGTCACACAGCTATCCCTTCCGAACTCATAGAAAATACAAAGGTTTTGCCGTTTTATCTTGCTAATATGAATAAGTTTGACTGGAGATTAGTGTATTATATCTTTACAGGCTAGCCCTAGCTCCGAGCTCTAAATATTCGTGAAACTTAATTCATTCTAGAACAGATTTTTTTGCTTGGGTAATGTACTCCAAGTTAGGGCGGGCTGCAACGCAACGCATTGCAGAAATATTGCAATGGTGGGTCGATTTGCGGCCGGTGTTATAGTTGCGATGCGTCGCACCTGTATTATGCGAAGGCTAATGCTGCATGGGCAAATTGCTGGAATGGAAACAATTCAAATTCGAAATTTGAATCTTTCTGAAACCATTACTGGGTCGCGCTGCGCTCCGCCGCGGCTACTTATATTGTGCATAATCAGTCCTATAAAGTTTCCGCTTTCCACTGGCCGGGACACGGGCCTCCAATTTCTGTGAGATGGGAGCAGGCGTGGTCGCAGCCTAAGATTTTTGGGGGGGGGTCACCATGGGTGCCGAGGAATATTGGAGAAATATTTAATTGTTAAGTACTCTAAAAACTTTTTGACTATCTAATGATGCATACTTTTTAAATAAGTAACTTTTTAACTTTCTGATCTTTTCTCACAGTTGGTCGCAGTAACTAAGCTAGGGTACTTTAAGATGCTGCCAAATTGGTCACCTTGGCTTTTTGATGAATAATACATATTAGGACAGTAGATTATGTAGGGTGAGAAGAGCGAGCGAAGCTAACTCGATAATTTTAATACCTGTCTCGGATAGGTTAGGATTTGATATACATTTTCAAACAGAACTAAGAGGTACATTGTCGACTTATGCAGGAAAGGCCAAGCAAATATGAAAATATAGAATATACGAGCGAGCGAAGCAAGCTCTAACATTTTGCACACTTTCGGATACCTTCGATTTTCTTTTGATCATTCTAAAAGCACAAAAAATTACTTGCTTTGTCAACGTATGAAGAAAAGCCCAAGAATCAAGACAAGCGAGCCTCCAAATTTTTTGCTCGCCCTAACCCGAGTGTAGTGATACCCAAATTCCCGAATATGCTTAACAGACTTTTTTATATTTTTAGGGTTCCGTACCTCAAAAGGAAAAAAATGGATCCCTTATAGGATCACTTCGTTGTCTGTCTCTCTGTCTGTCAAGAATCTTTTTCTTAGGAACGAGTGGAGGGATCAAGCCGAAATTAATATTAAATACTCAAGTCTACTGTCCCTTGGAGCTGTGACTACTTCTAAGCCAACGCAATCAAAAGATACAGCCGTTTATGCTGTAAATTTTCGATCGCACTCGCAAAGAATCAAAACCTACAGGGTACTTTCCCGTGAACTCAGAATCTTGAAATTTGGTACGAAGCAACATCTTATAGCACAGATAAAGGAAAAATTGCGAAAATCATAAATTTTTAGTTACATCATATAATAAAAATATTTTTAGTACGGAGCTCTCGGTGCGCAAGTCCGACTCGCACTTGGCCGGTTTTTTTTTGTATAGAATGCCCATCGAGGTCACTGTGGCTCAAGTACCTACAGATTTAGTAAGACACGTAAATCATTCAAGTTGTCGACAGTAAAAACTAGCAAAAACTAGTAAAAATAGTTAGGTAGGTACTATGCTGGGTTCACCACGTCTTCTTCTTAGCGTAGCGAGGGCAAAAAGATGGTCGCGTCGGTGAGAACTCCTCTAACCGACGCAGTAGTAAGATATTCCAGAGCACAGGTGACAGGACATGTGGCGCAAGATGGAAGATGGGCCATTGTCTGTGGGGCGATGCCGCATGCGTATCGAGCCGTCCATGAACCCCGATCCATGGAGATTGTGTTTGCTTCGGCCAACTTGGGTTCCAAGTTCCCTAGTACGCATTATTGAAAGTCTATCGTCGCAGCTTTGAAATCGGTGCATCGATCAGTCAGATCTAATCGATGGTAAGCGAAATCAGCAACGGTGGCCCAGTGGTAACGGCCGGAGTTACGAGTTGTAGGTCGTGAGTTCAAACCCTGACAGCCGATTTACTTTGTGTAGGTAAATTATATCATTAACACTCCTCTCAAAACGGTGAAGGAAAACATCGTGAGGAAAGCGACATGTCCTAGAACCGAAAATTCTTCGAAGTCATGTGACCTCTACCAACCCGCACTGGGCCGTGGTGGATTATAGCCTAATCCTTCTCACAGACAGAGAAGGCCTGTGTCCCAGGAGTGGGAAAATTATAGGGTAACTATGCTAAGCGACATCAAAAGTCGTGTGATCGCACGGTGCCTGTATCAATCCTAGATCTTAGATCCAGAAAAAGTATTTTATTGGGATGTAACATTTTTGGCAAAATTGCATAATACTCAAGCCTATTTTTGCCGAAACAGTCACCATGAGTCTAGTATACCTACCTACTGTATAAGGGTCTCGTTAATATCTCATAAACCACGGAACCCTAAAAATACAGTCAAATGTAAACCCTTCTTTTTGAAGTGGGCAAAAGAGAGAAGAGTTTTATTTAAAACTCCGTACTTATCAAATTATTAAAAGCCTAATATTAAAAGTCCGTACTTATCCCCTAAGAACTACTTATTAAAAGTCTAATAAAAATCAAGTGCCTACTCCAGACTTATTGCTAAGGTCTTAAATGCCTGTAATCAGCTCAAAACTCGCTGCCCTAAGCGGTTAGCGACAAATTAGGGTTAATTTGAATATTTGATAGTCTCAAGATGCAGGGGTTGATTATTACCCATTTAGTTGGAAACTACTTGAATAAAATTAGCATTGGATATGATTTTAGGGAATTAATTTTGTAATAAGACACCGTACACACTAGAAACTACTAAACGGTTTTATCTTGCGTCAACAGGATAGGTACAGGTTTTTTAGAAGGATCACAATAACAACAACAACTACAACAGCTAGGTACAACTTTGGCTATCATGTACCTACAGTTTGCACCATGATTGTTGTCATAGAGTGAGTACAATGTACAGTTTTTAGGGTTCCGTAGTAAACAAGGAACCCTTATAGTTTCGCCATGTCCGTCTGTCTGTCCGCGGCTTAGCTCAGAGACGGTTAGTACTAGAAAGCTGTAATTTGGCATATGTATACATATTATTTATGCCGACAAAGAAGTAAAATAAAATCAAGATTTTTTTTTAGGGTACCTCCCTTACACGTAAAGTGGGGATGTTTTTTTTTTCCTCATCTACCCCATGTTGTGGGGTATCGGTATAAAGGTCTTTCAAAAATATTGTGGGTTTGTCACAACCATTTTTGGATTCAGGGATCTGTTTGCGAAATATTAAGCTTTTAACTGATTTTTTTTGTTAGAGTCAAGTGTCCCCCCCCCCCCCTTCTAGCTAAATGGTTGCACTTGGACTTGTGAAAAAAATTCACAGCAGTGGTATATGTAACGAAATTAAAAGGAAAACTATCAGAGCTAAGTAGGCTCAACAGGTTAACGAGTAATAATCGACCAACTTAAATTTGCGGTTTGAAAAACATGATCTCTCATACATTCCGTATGGGAGAACATGTTTTTCAACTACAATGTTAAGTTTGTTCTTGGGATAAATTCATCCCAACTACGGAACCCTTCATTGTGCGTGGTCCGACACGCTCTTGGCCGGTTTTTAGATCATAGAGTGCACGATCAAGTGACATCTAGCGGCGATGTTGAGCGCTAAAGTAGCAATGACATCGCTCTCGTTCACGACTCTGGTACTCACAATAGCGAACAGTGGTTGTATAGGGTTCAACAAACTGATCATTGTTCCATTTTGAAAAACAGATGGCGTTAAATCTATTATGTACTCGTACTTAATAATATAAAATATTATTTGTGAGTTTGTATGTAGGGTGTAATCTTTAGAACTCCTTATCCGATTCCGAAGATTCTTTCACGAATGGGAAGCTACAGTATTGCCGAGTATCATAGGATATAAACGTATTTTATGTTAAAACAAGAAATTTCACGTTGGCGAAGTCGCTTGCAGAAGGTAGTGTCTTCTAAAGTTCCATCTCTCTTCTTCCGGAACTATGATGCACTTCCCTAGACGGCTCCAGGAGCTGCCATTTCTCTGAGCATCTCTCGGAAGTATGGAATGTTTACAGTTTGTTGTATAAAAATAAAATAAAAACCGCCCAAGTGCGTGTCGGACCAGGCACAATGAACTGTAGTTGTAATGAATTTATTCCGAGAACAAACTTAAGACGCAGATATATGCCAGTGACCTTGAGTGGTTCTGTACTGAACTCACGCAACGCGTCGTCCAACGAGGAATAGGACTCGCCCATCCAAGAGTGCTGCCCAAATTAGACGCATTATTAATTTTATATACATAAAACAAAAGGTATTTTAAAAAAACACGTACTCGTATACTGAAATATCAATAATTAAATTATCTTTAAAATAGTGAAGGTTTCAGAAAAAATACGTTTAATAGATTTTACGTGATTCTCAGTTTTATATCCGCTTTAGACATAACTTTGAAAAGTAATTTCACTATGTAATATAAAAATAATCTAAAATATTCATATATTAAGTTATAAAAAAAATGCTCTAATTTAACATTTTTTTTTCCCAAATCATACCACTCGTCACTCGTTTAGACATTGTCTTCAGTATAAAATCATTAAAAGTCGGTTATCGTCGCCTTAACATTGGAGTTGAAGAATATGTTCTCCCATATATTCCAACTGCAAATGTAAGTTTGTACGCATGATATTGAGAGATTTGCCACGTTATTTTAAAACCATGGTTTTCCTGTAATCTAGAAGTATAGAACTATTTTCTGTATATTATTTTTTAAATTATAGGCTGTAGTTCTGTAGTTACAGATAAGGGCCGGATTGTCAATTTAAATCTATTTTCATAAATAACTATAAAACTATTAATTTTAAAATTATAAAAAAATATATGTTTGAGACCAAAAAAAAACAAACACAAAAAAACAAATTTTCTTATTTGCCCCCCAAAAATGACCTATGGGGTCATTTTTGGGGGGCAAATAAGAAAATTTGTTAGTTTTCAGTTTTGCAAACTGTATCGTGTAACATATCAAATGAAGAGCTGTTATTGTGAGGGTCTCAAACATAATTTTAACATTAAAAATTTTTTTTTTTTCGTAATTTTCTTATTTGCCCCCCAAAAATCACTCCATATTAAAAATAAATTTATGGTTTGGTCACAGAAATTCATATGTGTACCAAATTTCAAATTAATCGGTCAATCAGATTCGGAGCAAATGGGCTGTCACAGAACTGACAGACGGACAGACAGACAGACGCAAGTGATCCTATAACGGTTCCGGGTTCCGTTTTTTCATTCAAACGTACGAACCGTAAAATTAAAAAAAAAAACTCGGGATGCCTTAGCGCATCCCCTTTGCCTCTTGCGCACAGAACATATATTCGAGCTCGTGCTCTACGAGCTCTACGAGTTCGTGCGGGATTCGCTTGTCTGTTTGAATCCTAATACAGTGAAGTTTTCTTGACTGCATCGGCTTCAAACATACCCTAAGACATTTTTGTCGGAGGTTTTCTTCTACTTAATTACCGTACCTTATTAGTATTTATTACTTACGAGTCCTATTACGTGAACAGCAGAGATGAAATTTAACATGATTAAGAATGTGTGGCTTATAATAAAACCCTGGTAACAATTACGATTTTGAGTTTTATGGTAATTTATTGCTCGCTTGATCTGAAAACACCTTAATGATTCCCTCAGAGATGATTCCTTTGGAAAAAAAAACCTATTTTTCAAAGAGGCTATTATAAGTATCGCGGTATAGGTGGGTCGATAAGATGTTTATTTGGAAAAAGTGTTATTAATTTTTATTTTTAGTCTGTGTTGTCCCACTGCAGGGCAAAGGCCTCCCTTTCTTCTTTCTACTCCTCTCTGTCTTGAGCTAGTGTGGACCAATCTTATCTGTAGGCGTCAAGCTCGTCTCGCCATCTTCTCTTGGGTCTGCCTCGATGTCGATGGACGTTTTTTGGGACCCACATCGTGGTAGTTTTGGGCCATGACTCACCTTAGTATTTATTTATCTGCTTACTTATACGGCAAAAAGAAAAACACAAATTACTGCTGTAGGTATTAAATGTCGTTGATAGTTCACTAAATCTTCAATTATTCAAGTTTCGCCCTTATTCTTGATTCTTTCTGTTTGGGGATTTATCCAATCATCCCATTTAGACTAAGGAATGATGTCGGGATATGTATATAGTGTTGTGCTATTTTAGCCACGAATCCATTTGCCAAGTATTGTTATAAATTAATGGCAGTTACATAACATAATATGACATCATGCCTGTTATTCCCGTAGGTATAAGCAGAGGTAAGATTATGATTATGAATAATTTATTTGTTAAAAAATAAACAGTTATTCAAAGAATAATAATAAGATGATATATGATAATAGATGATGAACTATAATAGGGATGCTGACAATTTTTTTTTAGTCCGTCGTGGAGATTATTTAAAAATATTGGGCACGTATTTTTTGTTTTTTCGGAATCTAAAGATTACGGCGATACATTGAGTTAAAATTAGCCATGAAATCACGAGTATGTATATTTTATACTTGTGACGTAGCGACCCCCATTCCCCAACTTAAAATGCGTTTTCTCTAAATATTTTTTTATTAATATGATAAAGCAAAAAATAGATGTCTAATATATTTTTATTATCTGAATGACGGACTAATTAGAATTTCATTTTTTTTACCCAGACATCATCCCTATTCTCTTTATTCTATGAGATATTGAACATCTGTGTCTGAACTAGATATAAAATATCTGTATTTCAGACGTCAGTGCTTTTCCCCTGTTGACGATGAGGCGACACTTAGAAATTAACTTTGTTTGACCTCTATACACATCTATAACACATTCGATCAGAGAGATAATTCTAATAAAATAATATTAAAATAAAAGGAAGTGATATATGTAGGAGAACAATCTTAAATTAATTCTAGATATAGTGATGGCCTCCGGTGAGTAGACTGTAAATGAGTGTACTTGACTATAAACAACAGGTTTTCGGTCTCATTGCAGTTTAGCTTGCGAGTGTAGTCTATTACCCTAAATTTACATTTGTTCCTATTTAAGAAGTATATATCTACAAGCTTACTTGATCTTTCATGCAGAAAAGAGCCTAGGAAACAATAGTACTTGTGAATGTATGGATGTAAAGGTCGGTAGATCATTGTATATAATGACCTTTCGTCTGCGCTTCGATAAATAAGAGGACTTGTCATACTCTGTTTTAGTATGATGTCTTAAGACAGCGTACAGGACAAAGAGACAGTGAGGACTTCACAAGACTGGTTGGTACAAAAGGTATGTTGTGAACAGATAGGGCCGGAAAGGGCTGTCTTTGAGTATTGCTCTTTGTGGGACTTCTAATGGTTTGAGTATAGTTTTTGACGTGCCTCCCCATACAGAAATACAATACTGCAGCACTGATTGGCCAAGATCTAGGTATACTTGCTTAATTAATTTAAGTTCAGCTGCATTTCTTAGATCTTTGAAAACAAATATCAGTTTTGGAACTACCTATAGATCAATAATTATTCCTCCAGCAAGATTTAGCTGACAAAAGTTATTCAAATAGACTTGGACCCAAAATAACACCCTCAGGGACCCCGAAGAAGACAGGTAAGTCACTGCTTATGTAATCATTTATTTTTATACATTGTGTGCGATCCGAAAGGTAGTCTTTAAATATTTTGAGTTGGTCTCCTCTAACGCCTATTCGTTCCAGTTTTTGTAAAAACAATGGCACAGAGACTGTGTCAAAGGCTTTGGCCAAATCGAAAAATATGTCTATGGTCTTTTTGCCTACATCTAAATGTCCTACCACATAATCCACAAGCTCATTGGTTGCATCACTTGTAGACTTGCCAGCTCGGAAACCAAATTGTTTGTTCGAGAGATGGTTATTTGTTTCTAGGTAGCTTATGAGTCTTGTATTGAGGATTCATTCCAGGAGCTTGGAGATAGAGGGCAAAATAGAAATGGGCCTATAGTTGGTGATGCGATCTTTATCTCCGGATTTATGAACATCGCGAGTTATGTTCAAGTCCCATGTAAGTCTGTTAATAATACACCTATTATTAATTATTTAAATGATTATTGTCGATGATGAGGTGGGAAAAGGTAACTCAGAAATAAAAGACCATGTATTCAAATAAAAGCTTAGCTTTATTACTCGTTATATTCACGAAGAAACATCCCTCACTGGTACAACAAGTCTCCATGCTGACATTGCTAGTAGAGATACGACTTATGTTTCACCGTACTTTCTTCCATCCAATAATTTTGATAAATTTTGATCAACAGACTTTAGAAACCGCCAATGTGTTTGCCAATAAACGAACGCAATTTGCACGAGCCGCCGGCCACACGGCCGACGCACTCAATTTAGATACAATTTCATTTTCATCCACAATAATCCACTTTATGTCTAGTACACCGAACAGTGGTTAGATCCTAAAACATTCACGGACAAAGACACACGCTCGTAAATGATAAGCATTATGACAATGTGATATTATATTAATGTATAAGTATTGTTGTAGTATTAAGAACCGTAATAATTAATGCGTAGTTAGGTTAGGTTAGTTTCCTGACATTAGGTATGACGTGTCTGAGGCCCACAGATTACAATAGTGACCCGCTATCAGCCATTCTAACACAAATACCGAAGAATCGTTTACAATTTTTTCCACGTTTTTTTTTTCACCTTAAAATTGCTTTTAAATTTATCTTTTTTACATCCAGAACCATATAAACATCTTTGAGTTATTTATATATTTTTTTACCTATATAACCGGCCGGCCGCACCGCCGCCCCTCAGCCGCGACGCTCAACTTTTTATTTACAAATGGTTAATGCTCCTAAACGTTTTATATCCGACGCTATTCTTAAAATTAAATACAAAAAACGCATGACATTCTAAATTTACCTAATGTCCCATTTTGTCACCGCTATAATTTATGAATTTTGACCTTTACACCAACTTTAGAAATATTCAATACAAAAATACTCTTTTTGAATAAAATTTTATACACGACTCATTATATCGTAGGCGCGTGCCGGGGGCGGGTGCGCGGGCGCCTCAAAAGAAAAGCTTTGAGCCTCGTAACCTTAACATCATGAAATTTGTACTAAATATATCAAAACAAGCGGACGCGGCCACTTAACACTTAGCCGAAATGCGAGGATACCGAAATGACGCCTAAACACTAGTCAAAATCTCAATTTCATTAATGGCACATCACCTTTTGTCCAGTGCACGACCACAGAGGGCCGAAATGGGTCGTGATGTGAACAAAAAACATTGCGGCACTATCAAAAATAATTTTGTATTTTTTTAAATTTTGTCACTAATTTTATCACTGGCGTCCGCGTCCGCTCGCTATAGTTTACAAATATATTATAAAAATGTCGCCACATTATGGACTGTGGCTCACCAAAGTAACTAAATTAACACATTACAACTGAACGTGTATCGCTGTTACCAATGAAGACCACAAGGATATTTAAAATATTGTTTGAAACCCACTACAGTATGGTTAACCTCGAATATAAAATGTTGAACGCTTAGTCCCGTGTTGTGGGGCTTGTGCTACGTTTACAAGTTCATATAGTTATACAATTGGGCGTTCGAGCTTATCTCACTAAATTTTATTGATAAGCGTCGGCAGTATTTGTTTCAAGACATCCTAATAGTATATCCGTGCTCAATTTTTGTCATTTTTATGAGATAATATATATATATTATTAAGAATGATACTTATTTCCATAACTACCTAAACTTCAGCAATTTTCCTTATTGATTTTTTCACGTATAGAAAAGTTGATACAGCTATTTGGTACATCTAAATGTCCTAACCTCCAAAAATGAAACGCTACATACAATAGAGTCTATTACAATTTCGAAAATTTAGGAACCATAATACCCAAACGTGAAACCGAATACTTTCTACATATATTGTTTTTTTTATTTATAAATTTTGAAAATAATTACAATATTTTTATTTCATTTTACATTGATAATCCAAACATTTTCGTAGACGGATTCCAAAATACTAAAAGTGTAAAGCAAAAACTTTAGATAAGTACATTTCCGTGAAACATAATAAACTATCATCTAGATAAAGCATATGAAAACAATGAGAGAGCCGAAACGGGCAATTTCAATAAATCTACATACATATTATTATAAATAGATACAAACATGAGATTTAAAGTCAACACCGAATTTTGTACTTTTTCTGCGGGATTAGCCCCCATGATCACTGTGGACTAAATATTTCGATGTTTCAAACTTGAGTCTTAATTTTTTTATTAAATTTAGAAAAATTGTCAACCGATAACTTACAAATAATTGAACATCGAATAAATTTAAAAAATCGGCTCGATCGCATGTTATATCCATTGTGGTCTTGTTATATTGCACAGTGAGTCACTCAAGTATAAAATCCGGACAAAAATTGTATTAAATTACAAAAATTGATAAGTACATATTCTGAGTTTTGACCTTGAAACTATATTATAGTAAAACATTTGAATACGGCTCCAAGTATCTGCAAATTACGGCATGTCGGTTGATAACTGTTGATGGGAAACCAATTCATATCTATTGTAATATGTGTGTGTAGCCTGCGTAACAGTTCTATTAGTTAAGAAGAAATCTATGAAGAGATCGGAATAACGAATTCATTACTTACTATACAAGGAATTAATCGGTTTAAGTCAGTTTAGAGCTAACAAGTGGGCTGTGATAATTAAACAATGCTACCATACCGCTAGTGATCTTAACAAGTCTAGGGCTTAGGAATACTAGTCATCAATTCCGTTACTCAATTCAGATACTTGTACACTTCTCAGCTCTAAAACGCCAGTGCCTATATGTTACGGAGAAACAAACAACTTGTAACAAAATACAATCGTAAACGTAACATGGAACGTTGCTCGATCTCGAATAAGCCCAGCGACGACTGAGTACCTGACGTACTGGCGCGAATCGTGGAAACAGAACCTGGGCTATTGTCTGAGGGAGTGGTGGCGTGTGGGGACGCGCCGGCCAGCGTGGCCGACGCGGCGGGAACAATTTAGAAATAAAAACCGGTCTTCCGAAAGGGGGAGGCTGCGTGTTAATCTATGTGTCGATGTCTCAAAAACTTCAGTATCTCTAACTCTCCTAACCTGAGCTACTAAGCACACCAGTCGACGCCTGGTCCATCCTAAACTGAGGTACTCTTATATTATCGTAATAGTTCAAAATGGTTACAAATCAAACGATAACAAACGTGTAATACCAAATGAAATATGCTTACTTGCTTAGCTAGGGCCGGCCGCCCTCTCGCGCGGTTCCGTACATATAAATTAGGATGGTTTAATCATTTTGTACATTCTGCAAAACAATAGATATTTCCCGTTTGTCTATTGTCTCTTAATTAATACCATTAACGCTAAGATAGTTACTCGATATTATCTCATCTGTATTAAAACTATCGTTATATGTACAAATGGCTATACATTTCTGTACAAATATCTATCTTATCGTGTTATAATCTATTTGAGAAGCGAAATAAGTATTATATCTGTTTGTTCTGTTAAACTGAGGATGTGAACTGAAAGTGTTCCCGCGTGGCGGGCTGGCGGCCGGCAACTACATGATATAACAAATACATCGAGATTGCGATGCTGCTGGGGCTTGCTCCCTGACGTACGATGCCTCATTCAGCCATCTTTACTTCTCGAGTCATGTCATATTCGCCTGCCATCAGTCAGGGAACAAGAGTCCAGCGTACCGCGCTACATATATCTACGAATCAAACTAATTATTCTTCTATAGTATAATAGTAAGTGTGTGTATGTATACTGATCGTTCGATACGGGCGAACGGCGGCATGCGCGGGCGGCGGGGCGCGGGCGCTCTGCGGCGGCCCCGGTGGGGCGGTTAGGTCTATTGAGGGCCCTTTTGTATTTAATTTCTTATTTTTTTTCGTAAAAAATCAATATTTTCTTTGAAGGCACTTCTGTTCGGACGAGGTGGCCCAGTGCGAAAGGGTTTACTGTTGGATGCCAAATAATGTAGCTGTAATTTTGAGAATTTGGTTGATTTTTTGTGATTTAGATCTATTGTATTGTGTTGCCTTCAACTATTGCTGCTGTTTGGATGTGGGTCAAATGTCTATGTACTTGATAGCCGCCGCGAAGCGCTCGCCTGCCGAGTACGGGCGCCACAGTCGGGTAAATCAACTAAGTCGTAGTCAAAAATAACAGTTATTGTTAAAAGAAAATGAAGAATGTTACAGTAGTTTGCCTTATCATTATCGGGTATATGGTGTGTATTGTGTATGATTATGGATAATATTAGATAAAATAATGCCTTGATTATCGTTTAAGAAGTGACGGCCCGCACTCGCGTGGTGTCAGTGATGCCCGCGCATATATTTCAGAAATTAGTATTATCTAACAAATAAACTTAACCCTAATCCGGAACCGAACTCCGGACGAACTGAACTTGCGATCCGAACATTGCCGAAATATTGTAAATACAAATCAGGATGTTTACATTAATCTTCACATAAGATGTGTAATATTTTCGAATTTTGTGTCTTCATTATAGTTATTCTATTGTTAAATCCTCTGCATGAACATAAAACCGGCTATCAGTATAAAAATAATCTTTAAATTCTTTGTTTGTGGATCGAAAAATAACCCTGCTCTATTGTACTAATGACTATGGTTAACTTTAATTAATTACTCCTAAAATAAGTATGACGAGGTAAAGGTTGACAATTTCTGGCCGCACGTGGCGAGCCTTCAACGTAAGTACTACCAGGGATAAACAACTTAGCATGCTCCAAAGGACAAGGAAACGAAGGAAAACCAAAAATAAAAACAACGAAAAATTTAAAACTTAAGCAATTAATATATTAATCGTTTTTTTCCTTAAAGAATAAATCAATAAATGATTTAAGATATACACAACTATAAAACCATTTTAAGATAATACTTAATAATAATATAATAATAATTATATATAGCGAAATATATTATGTGCAGAAATAAAATTCTAGGTGACTTAAATTTTCTCTTACTCGTATATCCTAATGAATTTCCTAGTAGCGCGCAGTTTGTGGTGCGGCGGTCACCGCGCCACGCGACGTCCAACGTACAAATCCAAAAGTTCTTTTAATAATTTAATTTAACTTTTTTATCAATAATTTTGAATCTGAAGGCCTAAATGCGAGTGTCGTAAAATTTTGGTGTGCGAAACAATCGTCCAATGATTTGTTTTTTTAAATATAATTTAGTTTTTTGTCGAAACAATGTGCGTCGCGTCAATTTGGCGCTT
Source organism: Agrochola lota (assembly GCA_947364205.1). Classification (NCBI taxonomy): domain Eukaryota; kingdom Metazoa; phylum Arthropoda; class Insecta; order Lepidoptera; family Noctuidae; genus Agrochola; species Agrochola lota. Next base: position 6,490,937 of record OX376235.1, on the reverse strand, counting down.
ACTCCAACTGCTCGAGAAAGTTCGGCGACTTGAAGTACTCGGGCACTGGGTCGTCGAGCCGCGAGATCACCTTGTAGATGGACTTCTTCCAGCTCTGCTCCGCGTCCTTACCGCCCTGGATGGCGCGGAAGAACTCTCGTAGTGTCTGTTCAACCACATATCTGAAGTTCGGTGGCACCTGGAATCGTAGGAAGCATATACTTAGAAACCACTTCGAGTTGCTCAAGCATCACTTTTGGGACTGTTTTAGGATTAACTTGATTTGCTTTATTTGATTTGTTTGAGTGCTTAGTTCACACCCATTTATTCTTAATCAATAACAAAAGGACATTTTCAGGGTATCGAAACATGACGTAAAATATTTATAAAGTTTTATCACCTGCTGCATGCTCACCTCAATGTGGTTGTTGCGGTTGTAGTGCAAGTTGAGCACCCTGTACAGCTCAGAGTCACCAGCCACATGCAGGTCCTCCGCTGTCTTCAGACCTTCGCTGATGGCCTGTCGCGCATACTTTTCCATCTGGATGTAGTAGAATTCTCTGTAAAGAAGAAAAGCATACATTAGATAAAAGTAAAAAAAAAGGAAGAACGCAAAATCAGCTTGTTCTCCACAAATAAAATGTTGATGAACCTTGGCTAACGAGTTATATGTATAACAAACTTTATATGTATATACACCGTGACACTTCACGGCACAATGAAAATAAAAAGCCCTCGAATACCGTCGAGAGCAGGAAAGGATTTGATTAGCCATTTTCGCTCTCTCGGCGTCGCATCGCTCCGCTATCTTCGCTCCGGTTCGCTTACGAGAGCGAGTTGAGCGAATCGAGAGTCTCGCGAGGCTAATTACTTACGAGTTCGCATTCAGACAAGCTAATTCGGTTTTTCACGTCCCTGTAAGTGACGAGCTAGTTGCTAGGGGTAATTTTATGAGCTTTTTTAGGGTTACGTTTGGCAAAAAGTTGGGTTTAATTATGGAAACGGCCTTACTATCTCTTTGATATTAGATCTTATAGATTGGACTTGTTCGTTTATACGAAAACATTTTTTTTAATCAAATATATTATTGCTGCCAATCAATAAACATTACCTACCTACATCCTCACGAAAAAAAAACAACATTGTATTTTCTTATTTTAAATCGCCTCCAAGTATCTACGCGTCAAGCAAAATTAGCGAATAACGCGACACTCTTGTGTCAATGAACACGGATCATCTCTAAACCTCTTGTGACACTCCTCTCTCTCGTACTCAGAGGGCTTCTATTATTTTTTAATTGGCACTCCACGCGATATCGCAGCCTTACTAATTGAATAAGTAAATGAAGTATCTAAATAATTAGATGTCTTTTTGGCTGGCGCGGGAGGCGGTGTAACCCACTGTGCAATTTTAAGTAGGCTCAATGAAATGCCCGTAATTAGTCGTTGATATTTCTTTGATTAAGTTTTCCGTATTGCATTACTAGGTTTCGTAAAACGGAGGTGGATTATTCCCTTTTAAATATTAAAGGATAGTAGTTACATCGGTATTTTAAAACTAATTTAATTACGTGAGGTAATGCACGAGTTATGGGATAAACCTCTTATGACGACCATCAATTAAAATTATCCTCATAGTCAATTATTTATAGGTACACTTATTTCTAAAGAAATTTAGACTGTATGACTAACAATTTACAAGCTTCAGTTACTAACAGACTTATTAATCATATCTGTAACTCATTAGTTACTCATATGCGATATTAAAAATATTGATAAGTTTGAATGGGAGACACATTTGATATCTTCGTTGGCGGCCATTAGGGACATGTGGTGTGTCATCACATGTTTTATAAGTGGGTGATATATTCATGATAGTAATTAATATCTTTTAATAGATGAACAGGCGTTATTTGGACTTTGAGTCTTGTTAAGAGAAAGTGTGAATCAAGTTACATCTGATTATTAATTTTGTTAAATTTTGTCGTGTCATCTGGAATTGCAAGCAGGAAATATATTTATTATATATATATTATATATATTATTATTATTTTTATTTTTATTTTTTTTAATTTTTTTTATTCAGGACATATGGTCATAAATTAGATTTAGTAAAGTCAGTTGGATTTGAATTCTTGTAATATGAACAAAAATTTAAATTACATAATTATATAGGCCTGTTGTCACCTAAACATTTCTGCCGAGAAAGGTTACCTACCGTTCAGCTTTTACCACAGAGTAATACAGATTGTTCACTCCGCAAATTTATTTAAATAAAAAACGACTCTTGCTACGACACAATAAAGTGCAATTCAGGTCAAACAGCGCTAATTACCTACAGTTATATTCACCTAGAATTTGCCTCTCTTTCAATCGCGTAACTCTTAGATATTTTAACTAAGTTACACTCACTGAATTGGCCCAATAAGTCGAGGCCGCCGCGTAATTGTATTTTTCGCGAAATTCGCTGGCGAGAATTTACAAAATAATTATAATCTTAGGCAATTCAACTTCTCGTTGACACAAAAAAAATCCTTACAAAATTGGAAACTTCTCAACACCTACCATACTCGTTGTAGGTCAACGATTATATCGACGTATTCGATAGCGATCGACGAAATGTGACGTATTTAGTAAGCGGTGAACGTACTAACGCTTAGGTTATGCTAATTGCATGCGGGCTAGCGATTGCAAAAAGAAAAAGTTTTGCCTTTACGTAAACGAGATAGTAGTAACTAATAAACCCAGTTTTAAGAATAACAGTAATTCAAAAGCAAAATAATCGTTATTTTTTCCAGGTGTAGACAACAATTTGTCCACTGTGCGTTGCGTAATGTTTATTACATAAACAAGGTTTTCGGGAAGAAATTATCGGTATTGTTTTGGTAGAAATATTTTGTGTGTGAAATTATTTTCATAAATTATGTTTTTTTTTTCAAATCACGTTCTCACCTAAATCCAAAATAAATCAAGCTGGTAACAAAACAAGTATTTTAAATAAAACCGTTAACTGTGGGAATCAGCTGTTAGCTGTCGCATTGTTCGCACAAACTACCCTTGTAAGAATATTTTGGCGACAAAATTTGCAAAGAAATATCAAGTCTAAATCTTAGAAGTTAAAGTGCAATATTCCTTGAGCAGTCAGCAATTACAAAAGTCAAAATTTAAAACGAGTAATGCAATTTGGTGATAGAATTTGAACTTTAGATGTAGAGGGATAAAGTTGAAATTATTTAAATTCTGTCGGCTATTGTTATGTTTTCTTAAGGATTGGCATCTTGCCTACCTGGACCCCAACGTCTTGGCTTATTGTTTAATAGATTTTTTGCAGAAGTTCCTTTTCATCAATTGAACCGGAATCGAAAGTTGGAAGATGTCTTCGAAATAAAGATCTTGTTTCCGATCGAAGATTCTCTTTCAATATTATTTGACGCTGGGGCAGAATTGAATTAAGAACGAAACAAAAGTATAACGTATCGGAAGTCATTAGGAAACTCTTTGGACAATGTTGAAAATGAGAAGAAAATAAAAAAAATATTAAGAAAATTCACTTTTTTTTTTCGAGGAGCACTTTGCTAAGTAACAACAGTCGCACTGGTCGATCCATCAGGTTAAGCTACGCTTGCCGGGGTTGGTCAGTGGATGGGGACCATCTTTACATACCGAGACTCCTCCGTGCCTCGGAAAGCACGTTAAGCCGTTGGTCCCGGCTGTCATTTGTGGATCTTTGACAGTCGTTACGAGTCGTCAGAAGCCCGAAAGTCTGACACCAGTCTTACCAAGGGGTAACGTATTACCCAGTTACTGGGTTGTGAAGGTCAGATAGGCAGTCGCTCCATGTAAAATACTAGTATTCAGCTGCATCCGGTTAGACTGGAAGCCGACCGACTGATCGTTTTTTGTTGTGTTTTCTTTGAAGATAATTTTAAATAAAATTTACCAAAATATCCGTGGAATTTCGCGTTTTTTTCAAAGTCTAAGTCATGAGTTATCCGAATATCAAAAAAAAAATTGGCCTAGGTCTTAAGGGGGAGAAGTGAAAATTGATTCGCTTTTACAATGTACATATAGTAGACTAGCTGCACCCCGCGGTTTTACCCGCATAAGTCTCGATTCCGTAGGAATATCGGGATAAAAAGTATTCTATGTCCTAACCCAGGTCATGGTCTACCCATGTGCCAAATTTCATCCAAATAAGATTAGCCGTTTTAGCGTGAAAGCGTAACATACAAACATACAAAAAATCAAATCGTTTCTCTTTTTTTTATAATACATAATATTAGTTTAGACAAGAAACTAATCGAATTGCATTTTTGTAGATCCTTACATACTTTTCTTGCAGTTCAAACATGGCGAAAGCAACATTGCTTCCAGTTTATTTCTTTGAAATAAAATCACGACATTAAACTCTGTATTTTATTTTGCTTTGACACTATTAAAACCACCATTAGGGTGGCTAAACATTGCCAGAGATATTACCGGGACTCCTTGAGCAAAGAACCCCTCAAGAAAGCGACTTGATTCCCGTGTGAAACACGACAGGACCACAGATTATTAAAAAAAAAAATAGGTATTGGAGAAGCGACGGAATAGTTATTATTTCCATTTAGAATATCATCAAAGAAATCCTATAGATTTAGCAAGATAAATATAGATTTACCCTTTCAATGCGTAATACGGTTTCAAACACAGTCTGAATGATTTTGATGGATATTGCTAATCAATTTAAAAAAAAAATTGTCTGCTCAATAAATAGCGCAATTAATGTTGTTGAACTGTTAAAATGGAAGCCCCCGCTGGATAGATATAGATTTACCAATCTAAATGTTACCTATAGATTTACTAGTAGGTAAAGATATAGATTTACTAGTAGGTAAAGATATAGATTTACTAGTAGGTAAACATATAGATTTACCAATCTAAAGGTTACCTATAGATTTACCAGTATTTAAAGATATAGATTTACCAATCTAAAGGTTACCTATAGATTTACCAGTATGTAAAGATATAGATTTACCAGTATGTAAAGATATAGATTTACCAATCTAAAGGTTACCTATAGAATTACTAGTAGGTCTTTATAGATTTACCAATCTAAAGGTTACCTATAAATTTCTGTGACGTTGTTTGAAATTTAAAATTTAATTTGGTTCTATATATTATTTTTAACGTTAAAGATGTTTTTTCCTCCTATACCACTAAGTTAGGAAGTTATTCATTTCTTCATTCCTGTCAACACGTTATTTTCCTTAATTTAATTAATTGGTAAAACTTATATACCTATAGGTAAACCCAAAACTAACCGCTACATACCTCCTTGAAAACATTACGTAAGAACATACGCGAAGTAATCCGTTATGTGGAAACATGACTAACGTAACTATTTTAGTTGTAAAGTTATTGTTATTTTCAGGATTTCACATGGTGGTAACAAAGGTATTGAAGAAGTTGTCTATTCTCAACTCTGTATACTCTATGGCCAAGGAGCCAAGACTTTACTCAGGGGTCATATATTGTTTTTTTTTTCTGGTTTCTTTTCATCCCTTCACATTGTTGGGCTTTACGAACGTGTACTATGTCGACTCAAACTCGACTTTTAACGTCGACAATACAGTTTTAAAAGTTTGCGATTGTGGAAATGTCCCTTGGGTTATGTTATTTCATTAAATCGAGTCACGTATAGCTACTTTACTTTAATCTCAGATTATAGTTACACAGAAGAAGAAACAAAAAACAAAAGATGATCTAATAACGTTACAAAATGGAAGTGAGATTTCTCAACTCTTTTTTTGGAAAGTTTTCAGATATAATTCCACCTTTTTAAAAGAAAACTAAAGTAGATAACTGTAATTGATTGGCAATACAAATATGTAGGGCAGAGAGTTGATGGGCGATCTTTATTTCCATAGCTTACGGTGGTTACAGATGCGGGCGCACGCACATACCGCTAACCGATAACTCGGGGTAAGAACCTCTACCTACACTTGAGGGTTTTTAATTAAATATTTGCTGTTTCTCCAACCTGCACAAGGTTAGGTCTTAAGGGTCAAGGGTCTCATATATCTAGGATCATATAGGATAATAAAAAAAGTCTATACTACGTAGAAGCTCACAAATTAATTATTCATATTAGATATTTCCCCCTTGGGCATGTAGATGGCGTAGTTTCTTACAAACTGTGACGACAGTTTGAAAGAAAGTGATTGTTTTTTACGGAAACTTGATTTTATAGACTGTGCAAATGTTCTACCTACAGGTATTTTTTTATTTCTTTCCTTTTGTTCAAATGTTCTACTTAATTTTTTTTTCTTTCTTATTCCTCTTACACCTAACAAGAAACCTAAGTTATTTAAAATCTGAAACTAAAGAAACATACAAAATGACGCATAATTTTATTAGTATATGTTTTCAGTTAACATTAAATTAAAGATCTGGCACGAGCTTCCTTTGTCCCATATTACTTGCAAGAACTTGTGATAATAATATTATTTATATATGCGCGCCTTATTATTTCATTTGCTGTGTTTTTCCTTAATATGATACTACGCAAGATTATAATGTATTTTAATTATGAACGTGTAACTCCTTTTGTATTTACTTGCGTACATTGGGGAAATACTGAAACGGTAATTGTTTTAAATATGTATCTAGACAATGGGTATAAATATAATGGAAGAGTAGGTAATTTTTTTATTAAAATGTTATTGTTTCTTCTGTTTTGTACAACGAGGTCTGCTTCTTTCAGATGTTTACCTACTAAAATTAATATAAAGTAGTGATGATTTCTAAGTCAAATGAAAAATTTCCATTCATCAAGTTAGTTCCAGTATTCATACTAACCTAATCCTGCTTTCAATCAATCAGCAAAGTAAAAACTCAATCAATTAAAAGTCGAGTTATCAACAAATAACATTCACATCATTGGATTTCCACAGCTATAGTTATACCTATCTCTTCAATACACCGCAGGCCGGCGAAAACCAAACTTCATCAGCTGTCAAAAAGCTCATAAAATTTGTTGTACGCGTGCACGAAATTTGCGAAAACAAACATAGTTTCCAGACGTTTTTCGTGCCGGACTTCGCCAAACATACTCATTTCGATCGCTCCCAAATACAATAGTTATTAAACGTGAGACTCGTTCGCAAAGGCCAGGTATTACTGTGCATACATAGATCAGGTATGTATATGTGGGCGTTACCTATGTGTGTGTGAGTGGACCGCGTCCAGGTTTCGAGGAGCACGGGAGAATGAGCCGACAGACTGCATTTTACAGAGCACCGCGATTATACAGAGACGGCGGATATTTCTTTTTTGTTACGTAAATGTGGTATTGAATGACGTGTTTTTGCTTTATTTGGCTTATAGATTATTGTGGTGTAATGACGTCTGCGTTGTATAGGTTTAACAATTACAAAACTTACATTTTTGGTGGTAAACAGATTTCAGTCAGAGTTTGACGTATTCACATTATATTAACAAAAAGGAATACTAACTTTAATGAAAACTTTATTTTATTTTAGAATACAAAAACAATCTCTTTCACCCTTAGAACCATCTTAAATCACTTTGCAGCTTGAATAAAATCGACACATGCATGACACTGCATTTTGCGTGCTCTGTGCAAAAAAGTTGGCCGGCGGTTCGCACACATGCTCATAACGCACACACAGCCAAGTAAAAGCGAGTAAACTAATACCAGGCCGGATTAATGCTTCAGTTAGTGAAAAAACTTTTTTTCAGACTGCGCCGTCCGACACAGGGCCGCAATCAGACGGTGGAAAATGTGCAAATTATGATATAATGAGAACGATGTCGTGTCGGGACGATTGAGAACATAATGTTTTTGTTTTTGCTGTCGGATGTGACATTTTGAAGTTTGTACGTGTTGTCTTTGAAGTTATTTCGTGTATGAAGAGTTTCACAATTGTTTTGTGATACTCCGTAAGTTTTTTGAACCGCCTTGCTGGCTTGTCAAGAAAGCTTCTAAGGCTTATTATTTGATGGTGGTGTTATATCTACAAGTTATAACGAAAATGTATTGTATTTAAAACTCAGGAGTAATTCGTCAACTTTGTTACCTACTTACATTTTGTGTTTTTCTTAAATTGTATTTATTTCCTACATCATTTTCGGCAGATAGGCATTAAAATATGTTTATATCATTGTTTTTACCGTTAAACAAAAAGTACAGACATCATATTTTACTGCTATTTTTACAACTTTTACTTATGTGACAATATTTCCAAGTCGCAGTATATGCGGGTTGCAGATATCTACGGTAACGGCTTGCGCATGGGCAACTTTCTCGAAAAATAAACGTTATCATGCAAAAACTTAGGGGAAAACCAGTTAGGTTGCCAACAAATAAGTATGAAGTTATAAATAACATCGATTACAGAGTAAGGATAAATATCAGTTAACGTTATTTTGATCAGAATTTTCAATAGTATTGGTTTAATTAGCATTAAACTGACCGCTAAACGGTTATTATTATCTTGTTATTGTCACGATTACCTAATAGGTATATCTAATATGAATAATAAGGAAATTTTTAATATAATATAATCGATCACCATGTTTATTTAAAAATTAAGGGCACAACCAGCAAGCAGTACAAACATAAATAAGCAAGAGAGGCAACTAGAAATTCTTTTTTTATGTTAAACTCTGTAGGAACATTTATCTATTTATGTACAGAATATGGTTCACATCGTTTTAAAAACATTAATATTTCCTCAATCAAAAAAACATCTTCTGTCTACCACCTTAACGACTTAAAAACCCCAACTTTATCACGATCCATAAAACCTTTCATAATGACTTTTCTTAAAATCAGCCTCCTTATACACGATTATTTTTAAATCGTTCTGGAGCCAAAACACAGTGACTCCAGACGATTAATAGGTACTATTAGCATTGTTATTGTTTTTTTAAGACATCTAATATAGAAGTTAGAAATTTATCACTTTTATTCTGTCATTCGAGTTAAATCTTAGTAGCGCTACACTATTTCATTCATAAACGCAAGATCGTACGCGATCCGCTCGGTGATGACGTAGCGCGGCACAGCTGTGCGTGTGCGAGTCCGGCTGCAAGTAAGTACCTGCAAGTAGGTATTTCATTTCTGGTACGATAGGTTGGTGTAAGTTCATTCACCTCGTTATCTCTCGTTTGTATCGGAAGCACGGCACGGTGTTTACCACTATCACATCTCCTCGTAAACGAGAGAAACTAATTGAAATTTCATTCACCACTCTCGTATCACGAAATCACTAGTACTCGTACCTTTTGAACTAGACACGACGAGTACACTTGGGAGTTGTATTTAAGGCCTTGAATCGAGTGTCGACCAATCGAGCTAATAGGTACTTAATAAGCATACCTACCTACCATATTTATGATAAATAAAAAGAATACTGCCTAAACCAATTTTTATGCGACAATGCTTGCTTGCGAGTAGCTACGCGGCTTCTACAAAGGCAGGCAATGTAAACAGAAAAAATGAATCGTTTTATCTGTCGAATAGAGTTCATTATAAGATGGTGGTGCCCTTTTCTATGAAAATATTGGACCGAATTAAGACCTTATTTTTATACCCTTAACCGCGGAATTCGGTTGTGCATCCTTTTGAAGTCCGGTCGGACACTTCTCAGAATAATTTTAGTAAACTGCGTACCTACTTACCTTGTACCTAGTTTGGTGAATTTTCTATTTGTTACCGTTTACGGTTTAGAAATAAAGTCTGAATTCGCTTTTCGTATTTTTATTTGTGTACCTATTTATCTATTGCGTATGTGTTTTTATGCTGTCTGATCGATGAATGGATTTTTCAATGGGTACCGTTCGCAAGTGTTGCCTTTCGTCGATACGTTTTACACACATATGCATTGATCGCAGTTACTTCGAGTTCTCATTATTTCACAAAAAAAACAATAAATCAGATTTTTCGTGTTTTTTTTAAATTGTAATTTATTGAAAATAATAGTCCCAATCGTTTCGAGTTCGATGATCGAGTTTATGGCTTTTCGTTCCAGAACGAGCTAAAATTAACCGTGTATAATACTCGCCTTAAGTTCGGCCCTGTCGATCGTCTCCCTCCTCGCTGACCCGTCTGTCTTGTACCCTAGGCTTCAAAAGTTCAGCTCATTTGAGTGGCTGCCGAGATTTTATTACCCCAACTACTACTCGCTTCGGTATTAAATTTTTTTTCGAAAAAAAAAGGGTTAAACGTACGCGTAGCCTTTTAAGGGCCACATAAAGCTGACCATTCACGGTTACTTGATCGTTGAATTAGTTCGTTAATTACTGTCGGGAGACAGTTTCAAAACAGTTTTTTCGAGTGTCACTTTATTATGATATTTTTGTTCGTGTATTTCCCCGCTTTATGACGGAAGTCTGTAGTTGTGAGGATAAAATGGACATGGTTTTGTGCCCTTGTAAGTACATTTGATTTTAATGAGATTGATGATTGGTACCAGGAATTGATTAATGTAGCTAAAATGTAAAGGAAACTTAATTTCGGTTTCCGTTTTACTTAATTAGCGTTAAGTTAACTACGAACAGAAAGTTACAAAAAAATGTCACAATCACTAATAAAACAAATGGAACCATCGATCTCAAACAGTTTCCCGAACGTCACACGGAACTCTGAACAAAAAAGAATTTTCATAAGTTACGCATCACCTGTATTAATATACAGGGTGTGTCTAACGATAATTACTTTAATGCGACTAGATATAAGCTTGCTTGCTGTTTCTACTTAAGTTTATTTCCCGGGGGACGTGATCATTGCCACTCGTCAAGATTTTACTGTTACTGGTTATTTAATATCTGTCAATAGAAGTCTTTGTTTTTTTTTTATATTTGAGGTAAAGAAAATGTTTCTTGTTACGTATTTTATGAAGATTTCTGAAACTTTAGGTTTTGGCCACTTAGAAATCGTGAAAAAAGACTATTTGCTTTACAAATGACTACCATATTTTACACATTGTAAATGACTTTTGATTGGTCAAGGAGTCAGTCAAATATTAAAACTTTTAAAGTAAAGAAAAAGGTCGCTCTATTTTGTAGCTATGATATGTCTATGCCTAATATTTTATAGTTTTAAAATCAGTGACATTACAGGACACCTAAAATTAAATTAATAGGCAGGTTAGCGCACGACATACGACACTATAATAATAAAAAACTATCACATTCTCATAAACGTAAGGGTAGGTTATACATATTAATTAATTATGTCTTAGGGCGGGTCTGCGACAAGTCGCACTTCCCTAATTTCCCATGTGGATACAGCCTACCACACCTTTTTGCCTTCAACCTGCATGATTCCTTACGAGCGATAAGTATTTTGTTATTAAAACTTACATGAAGAAATGAGAAATCATGAATTTCGTTACCAAATGGAAAATTACAAGAACTGGAAGGTTTATACAGGTTGTTTTAATTTCGAATAAGTATTGGGAGTTAATTTACAGTTAAACAAGGTTTCAAGATATACTTTTCTTTGCTAAATAAAGGACAAAACCATTTTTTTATTAAATTTTCTTAGATTTTTCCACTTAAATATTTTTTATGCAGTCTAATAATATATGTGAAGGTATATTTATGTATTTTGTATTTATGTATTTTATCCTTGAGACAAGTTGGATGATATGTTTGCTCAAGTGTTTATTATTGTTCTTAATTAATTAACGACGCGATATTCTTGTTTACGTAGATAAAGTCAGAGCCTTATAAATAATAATGAAATTATGTAAATTGTTTATTAGCTTTGTTTGATGTTTAAATAAGTAGGGACTAGCGGAACCTACAACTCGAAGAATAATGAATATGTTTATTTTAACATTAGAAAAAAAATATCACCTATCATGAAAAAGAAATACGCAGACTCGATTCGGTAGTTTAGCAGCTAGGTCTTAGCAAACAAAAAGATATAGGCTCATTTCAAGTTTAACAATATTAGAGCGGATAAAACTCTACAAATGGATACAGTATCGTATCGTAAAATATTTTAAATGAGGCAAATTTTAATGATTTTCTTGTCGCATTTAGCAAGGGCATTTCCTGGTGACCCAATGTTTAATTAACTGTTATAAATGCGAAATAAATGGTGTATACAATCGTTAATTATTATGGAAGCTACCACAATCAGTTTGTGTAACTCAACTTGATGTTGTATATAGTGATTGTTTAAATGCTGGTGTAGGTTAGGTATTATTTATAAGATAATGTTTTCCTAATTACGTAATTAACATGTGGCCGGTCCCAATTGGGAATACTTGAACTTCAAAATTTTGGAATTCCTAATTTCGTGTATACAAACGCACTAACCTAATAAAAAAAAAAGTAATTTCATATTAAGTTAGAATTTTCAGCAGCAAGTTACAAAATAATTAGGATGATGTTAGTTATTGTATTTATAATGGCCACTTTAAGTTATTAAGCCTCCATACTAGAACAATTTTATTGACTGCAATTCATCCAAAATATGAAGACCCCTCGATACTAAAGAAAACAATCGAATGCCGTCTGAAAAATTAAGTTTTAGGGGTCTCCAGTAACTGGTTGATGATAGAGTTCCGTGTAAAATATGAACAGTGAAAAGTCGATAATTATGTCCTTATCAATATATTGTTTATTACTAACGATTTATTGCAGAAACAATGACAATGTTACAAAAAAAAAAAACAAATTGACTAAGATTCTATAACTTAATAATGTTAATAAGAAAAAGAACGCCATGTAGATTTAAAATCTATGTTATATTTCGTTTCTCCGCGGTCATCTTTGAAATTCAAATTTAGAACAATTTCTTGGCGGCAAAATATCGATGCAGAATTTGCATTCGATTACAAAACATTCGTTTAAACAATCGGTCCTCACAGCCATAGCCAAGTGCTGCGTCAGATAAGAACAGTGGTCAACTTCCGTTACCACCGATAGTGGCCATTACAGTAAGGATAGAATAAGGACAAAACAATATTACAGATATTTCAATTCTAAGAAATATTCATTTCGAAGTAACAAGTTTTTTACTTAATTAATTTTTATTGAAGTTGAAATTGTTACTTTTATGATAACGTAATTATTAGAACTCAATTAAAGTCGAACGCTTGATTAGGTTTTTTTTTTAATTTTGATAATCATATACTTAAATACACTATCTACATTACTTGTATATACTTTTAGTACCTAATTCTACACTATCTGGCCAGCAGAATTTTTACTAAATCATATTAACACACTTTATAAAACCATAAACAATATTTTTAAGTCCGTGTCATTTCATGTCCTCGTAAAAAAAAGTCGCGTGACGTTCCCGCCCAAATTAACTGTCACTGTCAGGCTAAGGTGTTGTAAGGTAGAGGCTAATGAAAAGAACGCACCCGCTCCTTCGAGACCAACGAGAAGGCGTGCCCGACCTCGCATGACAAAACACGAGCTTCAAATATGCTTGGATAACGTGAAAAATTCATGTGAACATTCCTGAGTTTATTTAATACTTGACTGAATCTAGGTAATATTTCCTTAAGTTTTGCGGTATCAAATTGTACGGCCTACGTGACTAATTGAATGTATTTCAGTTTTGTTTATATATACTTATATACCTACCTTCCTAATTCTTTACGAAATGTATCTTTTGTACATACTATTTTTAGGCACCAACATACCGATTTACGTGATGCATCAGCTAATCACGATATTTAAAGCGACGTAACAGTAAATTCCTAACACCCTTTGTCCATTATACGACGCATAGGCTCGGCGAAGGGTGGAGTAATTAAAAAACTTAATGCCGCATCGAAGACAAGATAAGGTCGGCCGTCGGAAGAAACCGCCACTTTTCTAATTACTCACTCATTAGCTGATGGATGGTACATCGGCCGTTTGCTTGTGTTTGTGGTTACCGTGCGGCGTGGCTTGTGAGCCAATTGCAAGGCCGATTTTTCTATAGACGCAACGTGAATTACCTTGATTGATCCTATTGAGAAGCAAGAAAGGAAAACGAACACACTAACAACATTTTTTAGGATTTTGAATTCAGAAAACGAAACCAAAAGTAATCGATATTCAAAAATTTGATAAAGTAGGACACGGAACGTAATTCGTATCATAAACCCCCTTCTACACGACTCACTCCTTGATCGCTGCGATAAGTAAGACCGCGCCTTCGCGTGTTTTAATTATATTATTAACGACGATGGCCGGCGAAAGGCTAATATTTTATAATGGCTAGCGTATCGCAATGATATGTAAATATAATGCCGCGCCCTCTTCACCTATTATGTACGTCGTTGCGTGCGTGTGAACTTTAATTCGGAAGTAAAGACACGTTAGCGAGAATTTAGTACTAAGGCGTGACGTTCTTTTTGGCCCGCGTATGGGGCTTTAGACGAATTCTTATGCTAAATAAACTCGCCCGCTAATGGGATTGGAGTGGCCGGGCGCTCCTAGCGACATTTTCCACAAAAGAGAAAACTTCTGCCGTGTAATTAGCAGGTTTTTTGAAGGAAAACTACTCATAAGCTTCCTCGAAAGGGTCGTATTAATTACTGGAGGTGCTCGTATGAGCATGGCGCGATATAAATGGCCGGCCACTTGGCGCCCTAGCCTCGCCGGGCCTTATTAAAAATGTTAACACGTAAATTAGACTCCACACGGGTGCAGTGTATTAGCCAACTAATTAAATTTTACAGTTTCTGTATACAATGCGGCACGAGGAGACTGCAAGGTGGGGGATGAATTAGTGACACTAACTAGACTCGTCTATACATTCCCTTATGTGCTGACTTCACCCGTCTAGTTATGCGTTAGAGTTTACTTCAATTCTTTTTCCTTTACACTTTGATAACGTTTCAAGTATGTCAAAGCGTGTTTTCGTTAAATAGTGAACCGATAAAATTGTAGGTACACTTAAGTTTTTTAATTACAACATTAAATATTGAACTAAATTTGTACAGCCTCTGGTTGTTAACACGGTAAATTAAAAAGGCATGTGGAAATTGCGACGTAAGGTTGGCAACATTTCCGTATCCGAGTGTAAGAGTCCTTACAGATGAGGGATTTAAATCTCAGTTTTAAATATTCGCTTCCGATAATCGTTCTAAAATGTTTCGGTCGTTGGTTCTGTTTATTTTACTGTTCTGAATTTAAAAATTGCAGTTTATAAGTATTTCGCAGAATTAATTTAATAATCATTTTAGTCAATTCTTCAAATTACTTCAAAAGAGAAAATAATAATTTTGTATTGATAATTTAATAAGCGTATGATTACTGTAGGGTGAGCACACACTTGATGTATGTACATTTCGCAGCCGCGACCGCACACGCTCGTGTGTGAACGCTTAAAAGGTTTTTACCTCGGTTGGTCTAAGTGCACACCCTCGTGCGACTAGTTGGATGTGTAAAAAGATTAATTGGAGTGTTGCCCGTGTTTCTAACAATTTACGACGCCTTCTCGGGGCGGGCCGGCCGCAGACCACTTCTGCGCAACTTAATTAAGCGAAATAACTTAAACGAGTCACCGTTGCTAATTAGTGCTATCGTCGCGCCGGCTAATTCTACGAGTGACTCTTTGTTTGCAAGCCCGCGCATTTCTTTGAGTTCGCGCGCCAAAAGAATTTGTCTTTGCATCGACTTTGAGTAAAGGATGTTTGTTTTGCCCCCCCGGGAGAGTTTCTGTGAAGACTTTTGTGTTTGTTTGAACTTTTGCGGCGTTGATTTTAAATGAGCTGAAGACGTAAACATCGCCAGTGGACTCGTTTAGAAAAAGCCATTGCAATTGTTTTGAAAATTATTTTCTGCTTTTCATTTATTATTTGAAAATGAACAGATCTTTTATTATTGTAGGTAGCTATTTGTACTACGACACGAATGAACATTAATTTTCTACTACTATCTCTTTACTTGGCTACTAAAATTTTGAGCATTCATAGGCCTCAGATTTTAGGATAACCTATGTGTCCTTAACGCCGAATAATGCATGTAATTTCAGACAGGAACAAAATAATTCGCTAACGGACTTAGCTACTCCAGCCCAACAAGCTTGTTTGCATTGCAGCCTAAACATTAAAGAAAACAAATATAAAGGCGGCTCACACGAGCCAAGCGTCTAAAAGACACAAGGAGAGCTCTCCGCGGCTAGAGCCCTCGGGGTGTCCTACACGTCAACAAGTGGCCGGTCGTGTGTGCGGGAGCTTACATCTTCGAATGTCGAACGCTTTGAGAAATTGACAGGATTTCATTTTAATATTTTGAAATTAGATTTCTAAGATTGTGGAGATCGGAACGCGGTTTAAAATTTGAAGTAAAAGAAAAATAACCCATTTCTATTGTCTATTTTTCTTTTTCGGAAAACTTGTTTACAAATATATAAAAAATAATAAATCTTTTTGACTTGATTAGCTTATTACGAGTATAATGTTATCACATAGTTTATCGTTGACTTTTAGCCCCGTTTTGTAAAATCCTATTATTACAATCAAATCGCTTACTGTAACACTGATTAGGACTAATTAAAAAAAGTAGGTACTATAAACAGTGTGAAGTCAAAGTTAACGATAGCCTTAGATAAGTATAATGATGTGAAATCGATAATAACAATAACAAAGCATTAATTATCGATAAATTAAAGTTATCAGAAAATAATTAGAATAAACGAGGAAGAAAGCTTTGAAACCGTCATTTTTATTTTCACACGTACCCATTATATTTTATCGTCAGTCAGTTGTTACGGGTAGTTAGAATCCCAAAAGTCTGACAACCAGTCTTACCAAGGGGTAACGTGTTAGATTGGCAGTCGCTCCATGTAAAATAGGTAGGCTTCCAGTCTAAGTCTAACCCAACCTTGTTGGGAAAAGGCTAGGTAGGCAGGCCCATTATATTTTATCTCAAAAATGTTAATACGTAGGTTAGAGTTTGGAAATATATTTCAGTCCTAATTAAAATTTTAATAGCAGCATGAACCAACGATGGTCTCAATAAGCGGAAACAATCATATTAATAATAAAACCTATTCCTAAACTGGAACGTTTAACAAAGTTGGCGTAGGTATTAAAATCCATCATTATAAATAATTTATCTGAAAATATTACCTTAAATACGTAGGTACCAATGGTATTTAAATCGCTCTGCAACTTAGATAAGGTGCGTTGATGTAAAAGAATGGCAAAAAAAAAGGAAAAATATTGATTTTGCTCTCGGGAAAATCAAAGAAAACTTTTTTCTTTGATTTTCTCTAATAATATAACCACCCATAAATATCTGCGTCGACTTAAATATTCGCGTCTAATAATGGAACAGCCTATATAAAACGTTCGATATTCAAACTTCCAATGACCACAGAGTAGTTTAAACTTAGCCTAATCGATGTTGAAAAACGTCATTCGCCGGACACCTTAGTAATTGCCTTTCGTGCGATTATAGAACTACCCTCACCCCTTCAGCCCTTTCAGAGATGTTTATCGCGAAGGAAATGGTCGTTTTCCGATGTCCACAATGCGACCATTAAGGGGACAATGCTAATGGACTAAGTTGTCCAAGTCGTGTAAGGAAGATTTTCCCGCGTAGCGCCGCCATTTTGATTTTTATTTTACAGTTATTTTTTTATTGGTGTTTTTTTAGTTGAGTCATGTCTGACCGGTCGTTTTGTTTGACAGGTTAAAGTTTGACCGAGTAGAAATATACCTGAAATAGTGAACGGGCTTTTTCAAGAAATTCTTATTAAAAGATTTTCAAGAATTCCTTATTTTAAGATTGACCGTCAAAACTGAAACCTGTATGTTTGCTGTAAATAACCAAGTTAAAAAATATTACGTTTTTAAATATTGCCCCGTATAGTTACAAATTATATTAGTGCGTGCAAAACTATGTTATACAAACGTTCGTTATCAAAGCTTTCACTCACAGTATCGTTTATCTGACTTAGATAATGATAATACAAGCTTGAGATAGCAGTAGAAAGCTTTAATAATATGAAAGTCGATATATCAACAACGTCAAGTGTTTGGCATACATCGCGACAGTGCGCATATTCTGACGAGCGATATTATAGCGATACGAGGACGGTGTTGAAACGATATTAAAAAAAGGTGGAAAATCGAATCTTTTATAGTAATAAATTTAGTATTTTATTTTATATTATAGTCTAGTACTCCAGTAATATACCTAGTCTTATTTTGTAGTGTTATAGAGAAATAAAAAAAATATTTATAAAATAAAGAGTAAATATATTAAATAGTGTTTTGTAAGATTAAAATCTTAATTGGTTTTTTACGAGTTGGTTTTCATTATTCAAAAGTTAAATTCGTATGTGAAATTCGTTTTAGTTTTAAGATTTAAATAACTTAAGAATTATGTTTTAAAATTCTTGAATAGTCTAGGTAATCCATGAAAATTAAGAACAGGAATATTATGTTGAAAAAGCGAGAAAAAACACGATTCTTCAATAACAGCACGAGTCGCAGGTAAATGCCAAAGCGTTAAAATCGATGCGGAGTCGAGTGAATCAGAATAATCAGATAGTGTGAAAGAAGGGGGGAAGGTGTTTATCATAGGAGCACGCCCCTTATCATAGGACTTAGATAACGCGAAAAATTAGTCGAGTAGAAATCAATACTGGGGCGGATTTTTCCGTTACTTGTAACATGTTTCAATATGTTTTGTGTTATCGCATTAAAATGTTCATAAACGTTTTCTTTAAAGCTTTTTTTAAAATTAGTAGATTTCCGGTATTGATTTAATCAAATATATTTTGTTTTTATTCAATAAGAAAATTGAGAAAAATTATTGCAGTGATCGATATCGATCTTCAGAATAAGAAATGTACTTATGTTTAAACGGGTATTTTTACAACGTAATGTGCACTTCTCCTAGCGTATATTACAATAGGTTTTCTTATATTTTTCTTGAAAAATTGCTAAAACATTGTCTTTAATTATTGATTAAGTAAAGGGCCGAGTTCTTTTTTACTTTGTGTTTGAACAAAACAACAACACAAGAACAACAAACAACACACACAACAACAACAACAAACAAACAACAACAACAACAAGTGAACAAGAAAGAAAACAAAAAAAAAAACAGGAAAAAAAAAAAAGAAAGAAAGAAAGTGAACAAGTGTTTCTTGTGTAATTTGTTGCAATTTCTTTATCATATATTCTAATAGGTCTTAGGAGTAAGCGTAGTCTATCATTAGGGTCTTTGTTTCCATTCTTACCTTTGAAACTAAGCAATAATTATTTATTTTTTTCGTCGAAATAAAGTGGCGCGAAATCATTTTCAAATCCGTATTAACAATAAGTCATCAAAGTAAATGCCACTAAATTCCCCATTTGTTTACTCTAACCCGTTTAAATTTTAGTTAGGGGGACTCACCCCTTCCGAGAATTTGATGATTAGGAAATAGTGAATTCAAAACCCTTTACTGTGAAGGAAGATGACAGAATTGGTATTAATCAATTGATTTACCCCATAACGATGGTACTATTGAGTTTACTAAACGGAACTTCTGCTTTCGAATGTTTTTGGAGGAAAAATTTATAGAATTGATTATTATTTTAATAGGTACCTACGATGCAGAAATTATATTTGTAGATAGATAGGTAGGTAAGTATATTATATTAGTCAGAGGTTCTAAAACAAGATAACAGGCAACTAACTCCCTTATATATAAACAGATGGACAGGGATAAATGTATAAAATAAAATCTATTTCTGTTAAACTTTACCTATTAATATTATTTAAATAATCATTTGTGAATACGTAGAGGAATGTTTTTCATCGTCAATCAAGCGTTTAACAAAAATGAAATAACCACAAGATTAAATAAAATAGGAAACGGAAAACATTTCGACAATAATCTAAAAGGATAGTGATATCATATTATTAATATAACATTTACGGCTAATTAAGATATTTTGGACTTGTTATGCTTAGGTAGGTATTTAGTAATCAGTATGTATTGTTAAATGCAAGATAAAATTGAATTTTAGAGGATAAGATTTTAATAAAATTATTTTGCTATGCTTTAGTTTTATGTTTGTTAACCTACTCTGCACGTTTTAGAATTTATTTAAAAATTCGGAATAAATACTTTTTTATCTCGTATTAGGCTGAAAAAAAAAAGGAAAGAAACAAAGAAAACTAAATCTATGACTCACCGGAAATTAGAGAACCACTTGACAAGTTGCGCCGTGTTGTTCTTGTTAAACTTGATGTCGGGGAAATACATCTTGAGGACTGCGGAACTCGGGTACCGCACCCAGAAGAACATCAGCTTGGCCTTGCGGAGGTGCATTGGCGTCAGCGTTGAGGAGTACACAGGAGTTAAAGGCTTATTGTTTTCAAAAGATTGCATGACATCTAAATCGCAGTGCGTTGCACGTTACTTCTCAGAATGAGAAGAGGTCTTGTAAAGTTACAAAAAAGTTAAGAAAAAAGTAATGGCGTGAATCGGCGTGGCGTCCTGCGTGTTCGAAGTTTGAAAATTTGAATTTAAACAAAAAAACTTTAATTATTCCTGTATTGCGTTCTAAATTCAGACATCTTTTGTTTTTTTTTGACATCAAAACTAAAAGACGTTGGTATTGAAAATCCAGGCCAACTAGTAATATTAAGTACTGAAGTCATTATTACTGAAACGTTATAATTAGAATCTTACGACTGCTTCCTGCCTAGGTACTTGACTGAACTATGTACCCAAGTATGCACTTTGTTTATAATATTACACGCGTCTAAGTTATGGCGTAATAATGTAACTTGACTATATTTCCTTAAGAAAATATAAATGAAGACAGTAAATAGAATAAGCTGTCTATTCAATTATTTCTAAACAAGTATATCTCCTAGGATTGTCCCTCAAAGATATATAAAATCTGATTAGATCCCGGCTTGTCGTGGGCGCGCTACGAAGCACTACAAATACTTAATCCGTTTGCATTTTCTAATCTTATAATGTGCCTTAGCCTCTGTAGTAGTAGCGAGCTATGTGGCGGATTATCTTTGTTTATACGATTTGATATACGTCTTGGAATTTAGAATGGAGAAAAGATTTAATATGTTTTAATGAGTGTTTAAGATTGATATTTTTTGGGAAGATTACAAAAAAATAATTGATTTCATCTACTTCTGGTGTTGAGAAGATTATTAAGTCATCTCATTGTTATGTGATTGCATAGTTCAAGCAAGGAAAACTTAATGTTTATATAATTATATTCTACACTTAATAAGTACGCGATAGGCCTGGGATCGTGGAAAACGTAGAAACCGCAGCATTTGTGGGGTTTCCTCAGTCGTAATACCTAACCAGTAAGTAGGAAGTAGGCGGCGGCAGTCGTAAGGTTAAACACTACAGAAATAAGATATGAGTGGGCGTGTGGGGTTCGTGCCCTGTCGGCTAGGCTCGGATTTCATAGGCAAGTTGACCTCGTTACTAGACAGATTGCTGAAAGGAATGTTTGTTATTCTATTGAAAAGGATATAGTAGGCTGGACTCCGTCGTAGGGCAGGTCTGTGGAGTTGCAGTCGGAGTGCGGGTCCTGCGCGTCCATGAGCGGGTGATGCTGTGGGCCGGCGTGGTGCGCCAAGTTGGCGTGGTGGTGGCGCAGGTAGTCGGGCGAGGCGTGGTGCGCCAGCAGCGCGGGGTGCAGCAGCGCGGGCGCGTGCGGCAGCGGCGGAGACTCGCGCTCCGGAGCCGCAGGGGGCGACCGCGCCAGCCCGCCCCCCGCACCGAAGAACGGCGAGTACGGGGAGAACACCTGGCTCTCGTGCAGCGCTGGGTTGGGGATAGCCACCGGCGTCGGTAGCCCCGCCATGCCGCCCGGGTACGGCCGCGGCGACGGCGACTCCGGGAATTTGCTCTCTGGCGATTGACCTACACCCTCCCCCAAGATCCGGCTAACAGTTCTGGGCGTGATTCTCGTGTCAGTCACCTTATGCCGCTTTTTCTTGGGCGTGACGACTAGACTCAGGGCCTCGTTCTGCTCGGGGTTAGGTTCGCGGTCGAAGTGTCCGTTCATGTACAGCTGACCGAGCGGTTTCGGCGGCGTCTGGAACATGCCTGTGGGAGGCCGTATGTGAGCACCGTGGCCTGGCCCGCTCGCCTCGGCGTGCATTGAGAATGCTGCACCGCTCGGCGCGCGGGGGCCGTTCATCTGGCTCATCATCATTGGGTTATGTGTCAGAAACGATGGGACGCCATTCGGCGCGCCCGGGTGATGGACGGGTTGGTTACCTGACATTTGCCCTGATGGCCTCTGCTGTGGCTTCGACGGCGGCGACTTTCTCTCCAGCATCTGCGTCGCTATCATGATGTCTTTGTTGAGCTGCTCGGCGGCCGCTGCTGACGCCTCCGACTGCTTTCCCATGACACGTCGCTGATGCATGAAACGCGTCACAATAGAGTCGATGAGACTTGCGAGTGACGCCGTGATTTCACTTTTCAGCACTTCGGCTAGTCCTTCGAGGTCTGCTCCAGTGACGGGACCTACGGAACCCGCATTGCTGCGGAGCGCATCTAATCGCTCGGCAAGCTCTGAGGATAGTGGCGGTTTCGGCGTCGGTCCAAGTTGTCGCTGCTGTGGCGAGTGTTGATTGGACTGCGGCCTGTGCTGCTGCTTGTTTTGTTGTGGTTGATGTTGATGTTGCTGCTGCTGCTGCTGCTGCTCGGCGGCTTCCTTCATGCGTGCCTCCTGCTCTAAGAACAGCTTTTGGCTGACGTTCAGGTACATGGCGGCCGCGTTGTTGAGGTGTTGATGCGGATGCGGCGCGTGCATGTGCTCTGGGGGCAGGTGCGGCATCATGGGCAGCGCGCCGTTGAAGCCGGGTGGCAGGTGTGGGTGACCCACAGCGTGCGCGTGCATCTTAGCCGACATCATCTTGCTCATCACTTGCGAGAGCATGTTTGGCGCGACACTGCTAGGTATTGGGGGAGGCACCTCTTTGACCGGCGAGGCGGGCTCAGACTTGGGCACAGGGTCGTCGTTCTGTTCTACATCACTAGAAGCACCATCATTGTCATTCGTCTCTGATTCTTGTCCCATACGGTTGCATAATTGCATATATTTTTCTTGCATTTCTGCTAGTTGTTCTTGCATAGTTCTAAGTTGTGATTTAAGTGCATTTTTTTCTACTAACTTTCTTTCGATGGGCGGTGGTCTGTCACCGTCGTCCTCCGAGTCGTCCGACACTGTCTGCGCACTGCTGCTGTGGCTGGTACCGTAGCGCTCGTGTGCACCGTCGTGTTGCTGCGGATGATACAGTTTCCGTTTCTTGCACCCGTTCACTTGCGGCGGCTGAGGCGCGGGACTAGAACGCATCGTCGACACTATGTTCTCAACACGGGCACGTTTCACATCTAGCGGTCGCGGGGAGGACCGTTGAGCGTCACTATCACGATCTTCGGGTTCAGACTTGGGTGCGAGCAAGGGCTCAGATCCCTGCGAGGGATGCGCGGGCGGCGGCGACGTGCGCGAGTCGCCGGCGCTGTCGAGCGCCAGCAGCGCGTCATCCAGGTCTGGTCGCGAGTCCCGGGACTGAGGTCGCTCCGGAGACATCTTGAGTTTGGGCTCGTCGTTGTTGTTGTTGGCGAGCACATTGTTATTGTCCGGGGAGAGGCGCATGAGTTCCTTCTTGCGGCTCTGCAGGATATCGCGCAGCACTCGGTGCGCAATGTCGCCGCCGGAAGTTTCGTCACCGGCGTCCTCCTGCTTGGGCGTCCGCCCAAGTAGTTCATTGATCATTTCGGCCGGAGGGTAGCCCGGGCCGAACAGGCCGAAGTGTTGGCGGCCCTCGAAGATGGCGCCGTAAAGTCCGCCGCTCATGTGTGCGGCGCGCGCGGGCGCGAGTCCGTTCGTCGTGAGAGTCGAGTAAGAATTGCGCGGCTCACCGGCGTCCACGCGCTGTCTGGCGCGCTTCTGTTTCCTAAGCAGTTGATCCGCGTACGAGTCCTCCTCCTCCGATGACATCATAGGCAAGACGGGCCACGATTGGCCGACTGGGCGGCGGGTAGCACCCCACCGCTCTACTCGCGCCGCATCGCCCGCACTGCAATAGGAGGGGAGCGATCAGAGCACACCTGCCTGTGCGCCGGCCGGCGCGTGCGCGCCTCACAGTGCATCGCTTACAAGGCGATGTATTGTGAGACGTGAATAATAAAAATGCATTCACTTAGTTTAGATACTAGCAACTCTCCAAATATTATTACAAGTCGAGTTATTTTTATAAAATATTTAAAAGTATATTTACTGCCTTATCTACAATCTCTATCTTATATTCAGTACAACACACAATTCAAACCAACCAGACTTAATTTTCGTTTTGTATTTAGATACGTACGTAGATTGTTATCAAGAAATCGATCGCCTATTAGCCGACACTGCTAGACATCGATACTGAACAAAAAAGTTTCCAGCTATCATACGAACATCTGGATAATTCCTCGTAATGACTGGTCGTAAAACAAAATCACATGGCATTGGAAAGTATAAGGAAAGTGCGATGGGGTTGCAGATAAAAAGCCACGATATTTACTAGCATACTCGTAATTGGTATCAATTTCTGTGAGCAATTGAATATAATGACTGAAAAAATCAAACTAGAACCAAACAAAGGTTTGTTAGAAAATAAGTATAAAATAAATCGAGTCATCAAGATTTCGTTTGAGGATATACTCGTAATCCTAACAGATAACAATAAGCCAGCCTGCAAAGCTATAACTGTACCTATGTACTAGTGATGACTAACAGTGGACATACATGATGGCATTAATTTCTCCTGGAGCGTGACTTCGTGTGCAGATGACAATGAAGTTAAAAATGTCAGGAATAATTCTGTGAGACACATGTTTTGCCGTGCGTCCATTGTTCATACGACACGAGTTTTCAGGAAAATAATGATAATTACAAGTATTTTTATACCTTTTCAACAATAATAGAATGGCACAGATGAGAACATTTATATCAATAAGATGCGAAAAATAATTATCAGTCTTATTGGATTGTTCAAAAAAAGGCAGCAAATGTCTTTACAATTTCCAATAAGAAAATGATGTCTTTCAAGATGCTTAGTTTGTTTGTTTTTTTTCTTAACTACTTGTTCGTATGTATAAACCATCTAGATAGATAGATAGATAGATAGATAGATAGATAAAACATTTATTCAGTGCATACAAAAGACACACAAAAGCACAATTAAAAGATAAAAAATTACATGAATATACATAAAAACATGACGCCAATATACAAAAAATAAAAACATAAGTAATTCAAGAAATGAAGTGACATCACTACATATTTTGTTTAAATGAAAAAAAAAAATTAAGAGGAAAATAAGGTGCGGTGTACGTCTAAAGGTTGCACCAAATGGGAGTCCAGCTCAGCATGTGTCAGGCAAATATATCTGTTTTATCTGCTATAAAACAGACGGATTATAAATACGAAGTGTATTAAAAAAAAAACTACTTTTTTTTACATATCAAGATATTTATACTATCTTTTTCTTAATACTTAAAAGTGTTTACATGGGCCAGACAAAGTAAAAAAAATAATCTTCCGTTCTTGCAACTTTTACGATATGTTTTTTATTTTTTTTCTTTAACTGACTTGAAGATTTCGTTATGCTTTTCATCGCAAAGTTCTAAAAAAGCTTTAGAATTTTGGAAATTTTACTCTTTTACGATATTAATTCATTCCTATTTTTTCCTTTTTTACCAAAGAGTACATAAGTGAGTATGGAGCCTGGCCGTCTCGGACATCCGGCAGCAATTTGCTGTTCACAATGAGATGGTATCAATAGCGGATGACTTCCGATGGTGGCGTGACCGTCCACTTGCGACCGGCGTCACGGCTCGCGGCCTGCTTGTGCCACTGACAAACTGCGGCGTGAGGGTATGGAGAATGTTACTAAAGCCACGAAGTAGATGTATCTATGTCAAACTAGCTTTTGACCTCGCTTTCGCCCTCGTGGAGGTTGGGAATTATCCTACGGGAACTTACTACAGGAATAAAAGGTATCCTATGTCCTAAGTCAGGTCATATTCTATCCTGCATGCTTAGCATGCCCACAATAGAAACCGGTTTTGTCGACGGAAGAACAGACAAAATGACAGATAAACAATCACAATCTGTCATTTTGTCTATTCTTCCGTCGACAAAACCCGTTTCTATATATATGGTTATACGTGCTGGTGCTACATCCACATTCACGTTCAGCCATTAAGGCTTTTTTTTTTTTGAGGATGGGAAATTATCAAATAACTTCTCCCGCTCTGGTCGGAGCGGGAGGTGTGTCAGACTTTTATTGACTAAAACCCACCCGTATTCCTTCCGTCATCCATTTCGGACAAACTCGCAACCCTGGCAAGAGCCATTCAGGCTTGAGAGTTACTTTCACATTTGTAATACATATTAGTATGGATGTGAATATGTTGTGGTGTATCAAATTAGAATAAATCTGCGCTAAGAGCCTTTTAATTAAAGTTTTATGTCGGCCGGAAATGTAGCACTTTCCTAATCATCAATATTGATTGTGATATTATTTGGATTAGATATTTTATCAGGAAATATTTGTAGTTTTCCTGATTGTGTAATAGAGATATATTATTGTTTTGTGATTATGTTACTGAGATAAACTGTACGTTGATTAACGTCAGTGTTGTTTTTATTAAATTAGTTTACATCTCTTTCCTATTTACTGTTTTTTTTTTAATTTTCCGTTGTATACAAAGTTACTTGTACATTGAAGCAGTTTGTTTTTCTTAACTGAGTTTTTAACAGTTTCTCCATATCTTTAGATCAGTTACCACCCCCAGTTGTTAAAAAATCTCTACCCAAATTTTTCCAAGTCGACATTCCTCACTCTTATCCACATTCCCACATTACCTGCAACACCGGTACATCTCAACATATCCACACAGGGATATTTTTCATGTGTTGTCTATTCGGTTACAGAACATTTCCAATTAGACCTTATGTAGAGCGTGTATTGTGTGGCACATAATGAAACAAAGTACTTGCGAGCCAGCGGTCTTTGTTGACTATGGTCGAGGCTGAAATTGTTTACGAACTTGAAAAATTATACTTACCTATTATGGATATTGAAGGAAAATGGTTATAGTGGGTTAGATTGGGAATGGTTGTTGAGAAATTGTTTGGTAAACAATACTGTTTATGGCATTTTTATAACGGCAGGTTCTGTTTAGTTGTTTCTTATTTAGCTAAGTCTTTTTTAGATTTACTTTTTGATATACTCATAGGTCTTATGACTACTTGCTTCATCAAAACATTCCTTACTGTTATATTAATAAACTTTCTGTAGTTATTCTAATAAGACTCAAAATGTTTCCTACAAGTCTTTCAGTAGTTTCCTCATCTGATATCCAATTTCCGTTAGTACCTAATTTAAATATTTTATCATTTTGTTTATTTAAATCGTATGTTCACGAAAATCACCGCAGAATTTTCCAGAACTTGAAACGAATACAGCCTGTATCGGTACCTCATCTGCTAACATTAGATCGAGTCGCCTGCGCATATCATTACGAACTCTTTTGGTCATTGTGCTGCGTAATTTGCTGCCATTTTAGTACGATTGCCATGCAAGAGATTGCGAGATGTCATACAGTCAACCACCCAAGTCCTGTCACTGATATCTAGAGGTATTTTAAACTTTATCATTTTTGGAATAAAGGTCAGTTTTCTCTGAAGTGTTACTAAAAATATGTGGTAAGGTATAAACGGTGACTCGCTGGACCATCTCGAAATTGTTCCGGTACTTCCTGCTCTTTATAATTGTTTTACATTGTATGGTCTATAGGAGGTCGATATACTTTGTGGGAAGATAAAATGACCGGGTTTTGTTTAGCGAAAAATGTGAAAATATTTTTCTTTTGTTATTTTTTTGGATGCTACGGACTAGTGCGTTGTGGAAAAATGTCAGATTGTTTATTATGGCTTGCTCTTTTATACATGACGTGAGAAGTTTCTAGTTTTATACGGAGAAATCATAGGTCATTCGTAGCTATCTTTGTACATCAATATTACAATTGACTTTACATACGCCAAAGACAACATGTTTGCTATGAAAGTTTTCAAAATTTTGAGACGGACTTTTATCAAGGAGATGTTTCTTGCATGGGAATATTTCTTGAATTCATACTTATTTAATAAATAATAAATACCTACCTAGAGTCAAGGACTTTTAGACCCCAAAAACCACAATCACCCTACATTCCAACCGATTCCACGCTCGTATATAAAACAATTTCGGTAATTAGCCTCATGAATAAGCAATGTACTGTCAACTACGATCGGTTACACTTACCGATTGCGACTCGTCGTTTATGGGAATCGGTGGTGGAATGTGAGAGGGTATGTTGAGAGGAAGTTTACTGGTTGGTTTGGAATATTAAAGAAAGAAAAGATCCAAAACTGTGATCTAAATACCATATTGAACTGAAAGTTATGGGAATGGTAAAGTTTGAGTATAAACTACACTGACGTGCAATATAAACAGCGACTTGCAAAGTGCTAAAAAAATCGTAATATCTCCTAAACCACACAAGTTAGCTACATGCAGTAAAAAAAAATCTTGAAAAAAGCTTGATAGTTGTGTTTTATGCGTTACACATTTGAATGTTGCTTTTTACTTTAACAATATTTCGGAAACCACGCAAGATAGCTTCCTGAAATAAAAAGCAACATTCAAGAGTATTTAATAGCGCATAAAAACACTAATAAAACAGTTTTCAAGATTTATTTTTACTTCATGTAACTAACTTGTGGGGTTTAGGAGATGTTTAGATTTGTTTGGCACATTGCAAGTGGCTTTTTTATTTGTTCGTCAGTGTATATAGGAGTTGGAATGAGAATGATATTGAACTAAGAAAAAGAAGATTTTATTACACTTGCACGAAAGTAGCATTTGGAAGAACCATTTTTATCCCAAACAACTTTCTCAGAAAACAAAAGAAAGCCCAAGAACAGCAGAAAACCACCTCAGTCGACAGTATCCTTTCGTCCTATAAAAGCTTGTGTTTCTTAGTCCTCGCACGTGAACGAGACAAGCCTGTCGACGGGAACCTGTTGATTTCAGCAGAACAGGGGTGCGGCGTAGGCACGTCCAGGTGGAATGTCGATAATGTCGAGTGTCGATGTGTTGTGTCAAGCATTTTTGGGATGTGAGGGGCGGGAAGAGGGGTATAATTGAATTGGGATTAGATTATTGTGGGAGGTTTTGAAATGGCAGTGGATGAAAGAAAGGAGATGAAAGATATGAGATGAGATGCAAAAAATGTGATAATAGAATTATAAAATAAAGACTGACTAGAGAGAGAAGATTGACTAGTTTTTTTTTTTTTTTTGTAATTTTTGACGTTGAAAAGTGTCTTACAAGGGCCTATTTGAAATAAATGATTTGACGTTGACTTTAAAAGAAAATTTCGGATTTTGTAAAAATTCTGAAGGGCATCGGAAAACTGTTATGTGAAATATTCTAAAACAATATCATCACGTTATGTAAGAAGCAACTTACCTTAAAGGTAGACTACTAAAGTTGTATTATTAATTCACTGGAGTAAAATGACAGGAGCTAAGTAGCTGTAACTTAGTAAAATAATTATGGTCATATTTCTATTTCAATATTATAATCACAAACTTTGAATAAACGAGTTAGTTTAATCTAAGTAAGTTTTAGTGTAAAATCTAGAAAACAATAAATATTTCCATAATATTTAACAAAGTGACAGCTAGCACCTGTCATTTCACTCCAGTGAATTAATAATTCGAATTTAGTTGATGAGTAAAAAACGATAAGGGTAAGATAAACAAACCCTCCTAATTTCTAACACAACGACAAAACTGCCAAAATGACTTAAAAATAACTTGGAGGATCTTGTTTATTGTAAGAATCTTCACACGTTTACCACCCTCATGACATTATAATCACTACGGAAGTAACCACATCGGCCACAAACATCGATAGTTTCCCAACACTAGTGCGTCAACCCGGGCGTGCTTAATTTGGCGTGACCCGACGTCGTCTAATTTTTACGGAAACATTTATTTTCTCACCCACATTCGCAGAAAACGGCCCGTAGCGAGCACTTGACTTATGTAAGTAGAATTTTATATGATTTAATAGTACCTATAGCTGGCACAAAGTAGTACTGGTGCTTTTTGCCTAGGTAGGCTTAAAATTCGAAGACATGTGAATGTGACATCCACCAACCGCACTGGGCGTGGCTATTACGGCCTACTCCTCATAGAGAGGAGTGGGCCGTAATACTGCGCAACACCAGTGGGAACATTATAGTCTAATGATGCTATGATAAAGGTTTGGGAAGATAAGATAATTTTTTAAAATGCGAATGCATGTAAAGAAGAATAACGTAAAGACGAAGGTGTATCTTCAATGCATATTACTATTAACAATGTATAATTTCTATTGATATGCCATCGAGAAACGATATATAATAGTACACTCACTTTTTCTTTTTAACCACAAAAATGCAAAACAACGGATAGCAAAAGCCAAGACGGCTTTATTTCAATAATAAAATATTTAAAAAAATATTTCTATTTCAAAATCAAATCATGAAGGTACCATTCCGAAGCCGACCGCAGGCGGCAGCAGCAGGCGACGTGTCGTCACGACACGACTCGTTTCTATGATTTTTTACGAAACCGACGTGTCGCATAGAAACCAGTCGTGTCGCGGCGACACGTCGCCTGCTGCTGCCGCCTGCGGCCGGCTTCGGAATTGTACCTTAATCAAAATATTTTATTCTACATAAACCTACATGGGCACTTATGAAAGATGAGCTAGGTGCACGGTTGCAATTGGTTGCTTCCTATGATGACGAGCCGGCAAGAAACTCCACGGTTACTCTTTTAAAAACTTAAAAGGCTTGTGCAGACCAGCGCGACTTGTCGCGCGACGCGACACCGGTTATTGTTATACTGTGACGTTTTCTTAGAAATTGTATTGTTCGTGTCGCATCGCGCGACAAGTCGCGCTGGTCTGCACAAGCTTTCCGTTAATAGCAACCCCGACTGTGTTTACTAAACTTATATTCTCCATTATTGAAATTACAAGCTTTTAATAGGTACCGCAACCGACTTC
Source organism: Agrochola lota (assembly GCA_947364205.1). Taxonomy (NCBI): domain Eukaryota; kingdom Metazoa; phylum Arthropoda; class Insecta; order Lepidoptera; family Noctuidae; genus Agrochola; species Agrochola lota. Next base: position 6,459,837 of record OX376235.1, on the reverse strand, counting down.
TCTACCTAAAACAACATGTTGTATGTTAATGAATGTTCTTATTCCTTATCAACAAAGGAAACATATTTTCCTTAATTCAAATGAACTGCGCACTAAATGAAGTAAGTATTAATAAAATTTTCGATAAGATCGTCGAGCATACGGCCATATGGTCCACTGCATGGGGTGGTGTATGGGAATGTGTGGGAAACTCGCCCACCCCTTGCAATAATTATGTATCTCTCTTTGTTCACCTTATTCCAACGGTGACTTATGGTCATTTGACCATATGGTACGGTCACGCCATGGCGGTAGTCGGAACAAGGGTATTTTAATCGGTAAGTTGAAGATAATGTTGGTAATAATATCTAATGCATATGGTAAAGTTACAACCAGTCTTAAATTCAGAATATTTTATTTCACATAAACCTACAAGGGCACTTAAAAAACGTCAGAAGCTAGGTGCACGGTTCTAATCGGTCGTTTCCTATGGAGAAGAGCCGGCAAGAAACTCCACGGTTACTCTTTTAAAAGTAAATGGTTTTTAGAATGTTTTCAAACAGTGTTAAAAGGTAGGAGAGGACAGTGTAGGCCTATCAACAAGTACCAGGTACTAAGCAAAATATAAAATGTTATATGAATAGTTGGTCTGTAGGTAATGAGTCTATATCACCCCCTTGACGGATGCAGGTGACTAAAACGCCATCCTGTATATATTATGCACCTGACCATATCGGTGAATTACGCGAAAACTTAACAAATTTTGGACATCAGAATTCGAAACGCAATGCCTCTTTGGTTTTCGAATGCCCTAAATAGTTTTATCATAAACAGTCATTAGTTTGGACTTAGGACATGAATTTTTAAGGCAGAGTATTACGTACTACTTGAACAGGTAAATAAGATTATATACCAAGTTGAATAAAATGATTCATCAACATCATCATTTCAGCCGAAAGACGTCCACAGCCAAATGGGGGGGTTTGCCATAATCGCCACGCTTGGCAGGCAGGTTGGCGATCGCAGTATGGTGTTAAAATATATAGAGAGCAAAAAATAAAATAAAATTGTGAATAAAATGATTACCTAACTTATATTGTATTTTCCCGTCATATTTAGTTTTATCATTATTTTAATAATGTCCATAAATTATATCGTGAAACTATACTGTAGGATACTTAAAAAATTTTATGGGAAACCACAGGACGTACTCTGAAAATGGTGTAGGTATTTTTGCATTTGTATGAACTAGCAGGTTTTGTTTCATGAGTATCTTCAACCCCGGAAGGATTGCAAAGGAAACTTGACTTGAAGCTATCATCATTATCCTAGTCTTCTTCCAACTATTTTGGCGGCTTCCAATCTAACCTGATGCAGCTGAATACCTATTTTACATGGACCGACTGTCAGATCTTAGAACTCAGTTACTGGATAACGCAATACCCAGAGAGCAGTGATAGCCCAGTGGTTACGGCCCGACTTACCGAGTTGTAGGTCGTGGGCTCGAACCCATGCAGGCACTTTACTTTGTGTAAATAATTTCATCACCACTGCTCTCAAAACGGTGAAGGAAAACATCGTGAGGAAACCGGCATATCCAATCCAAAAATTTGGAGACATGTGACATCTACCAACCCGCACTGGGCCCTCGTGGTGGATTACAGCCCACTCCCTCTCCAAGAGACGAGGCCTGTGTCCCAGCTATCCCAACAGTGGGAACATTAAAGGTTGATTATGCAATACCCCTTGGTTAGACTGGTTGTCAGACTTTCTGGCTTCTGACGTCCCGAAACGTTCATTTTAAGATACGGAATAATCTTTTGGGGAAATTGTAGTCTACGAGAGCAGGTGTTTAAGGCCCAAAAACGTTGCTTAAGGGCAATACTTAATAAGAGAGCGACAGATAGTTGCGTCCCTGTGTTTAAGTCCCTCAAACTATTAACTTGAATGATGATGAAATGGTCACCCATCCACAGACCGACCTAGGCAAGTGTAGCTTAACCTGATCGTTCGACCCGTATGGCTGTAATTACTTAGCCACGAGCCCCTCTATAACCTGAAAAGGGTTTTTTTAAATTTTTCTTTGTATTTTCCTGTGCGAGTCTAAATAAATACTTTTCTTTCTTTCTTTCTATTTACTTTATTTATTTAGATATTAACTGCGCCCCGTGGTTTCACCTGCGTAAGTCGGGTCCTCGATCCCGCGGTAATATCGGGATAAAAGGTATCCTATGTCCTTCTCCAGGTCATGGTCTACACATGTCCCACATTTCATCCAAATCGGTTCAGCCGTTTTAGCGTGAAAGCGTAACAAACAAACAACACAAACTCACTTTCGCATTTGTAACATTAAGTCATTGATATATTTTAGTATAACATAATACATTGTTATGTTACACTATATATTGTAGTTAGGATTTTTACATTAAGAACAAAGATACGGAAACGTTTATCTTTCCGATCATAATTATCTACTGCAACAATTTTAAATAGGGAGGTTGACTGGGGAAAAAATAAAAAAAAACTATTTAGTCCGTCAGTCAGATAATAAAAAAATATTAGACACGTATTTTTTTCTTTTGCATATTAATAAAAATGGTTTAGTTAAAACGCATTAAAGTTGGGGAGTGGGGGCTAGCTACGTCACAAGTCGGTATAAAATCTACCGGGGAGTGAAGTTATGTATGCCACATTTTAACGTATTGCCTACTCAATGTATTGCCGTAATCTTTTGCTAACGTAAAAGAAAAAAATACGTGTCCGATATTTTTTAATAATATACATTCCGGACCAAAAAAAATTGTCAATCCCTATTATATTGTAGTTAATGTGGCAAACGGTTTGAAGGCTGCGAATGACAAGACATGCACTGTGTATGAAATAGGTCGACTTGTCGCGTGTGTCCAGTGATTTGTACCCGTATTTACTAATAATTACACGTATAATGTCCGCCCGTCTGTTTAGCTACATGATCTGTTTATTTAATGGGCTGATAAGGAAAATTGGGACGCCATTTCTATCGAATTACTTGTTAAAGATGTCCGAACTCTTTTTCAGGGCTTTTGTGTTTTTATAAAAAAAAAAAAAATCTTCATTAGGTACCTTTTGATTGGTGACAGACATTTTTAAATTTTACTTGTCAGGAAAAAGTACCAACAGGCCGTTTCATTTTTTTATAACAATAATGCATCCCATGCCAATTTCGGCTATGGTGATTTGTTTTTGTTTCTGATGACTATAGGTTACGAACATTACTGTGCTTTATGGCTAATGTAACCTACCAGAGTACCCGTGGAATTTCGTTTTGTTGTATAACTTTTTCATTAATATTTTTTATGGCACCTCTTTAGGTCAAGAGCTATCCGGAAAAATTGGCCTGGGTCATAAACGTAAAAATTGATTCACTGTTACTATATGTATAGTAGATTTTTTATAAGTAGGTAGTAGGTGCCTATCTAAGCTTATTAATAATTTTTTCCCTCCCCAAAGAAGTACGTAGGACAAAATAGATTTAGATTCTTGTAATAATATATCCTGATTTTCTCTTACCAAAGGTAATATCGACTGAAAATATATAAAATGTAATTAAATACCGTTACTAAAACAAGATTTGAAAAAGGAATAGAATAAAATCCTAAAGGTTTGAATTACGATTAATGCTTGATGACCATTCAAGAAGCCCTTACATTCAAAATTCGAATCAATTTTAGAGATGTCAAGATAGATATCGACATTGGAAGACAAAAAAATACCTACGATAAAACGTGTCCAGTAAAGGGTGGAAGTAGAGCAATCAGTATGCATAAGTTATAAGCATGGATGGCGTGCCTCCTAGCCCATTACTGTGCTTCTATGAAAAAGGACATTTCAGCTTATCGGTGGATATCACGAGAATAAAAACCGAGCGATAAGATCGCGCCGAGGGCGGTGAGGTGGTAGGTATCGATAAGCATGTAAGGTCGTCGTATAAGGGTAGGCTATTTGAACATGTCAAATTGTCGATAGAACTTTTCAAGGTAGGTAAAATTATGATTAAAATTATGCATTTGCGAATATAATTTTTGTTAAGTTACTTTTGGATTTAATGATAAGACACCTCCTAGGTCATGAAAAAATAATATATTTTAGAATTATAAATGTTTTAGCTTTTGCCAAAAGTCTTTACAAACCGTCTTTCATTTGTTTAACCAAACAAATTATTTTCAATCTAATCTAAACTCTAATTTCGGTTCACAAGCCCTATCCCAGATAGCAGCTTATCGACATTTTCCCCGCCCTAGCATGGTGTGTTGGAAGACAGGCACTTATTAGCCGTCATTATCTACGGCGGTATCGCCTGTGACATATGGCTAATATCGGACACGAGCGGCGGGTCATGCGAGAGAGCCACGCTACTTCCATGTGTATGAAAATATGCTTTAATTACTTATTTGTACTGCAGAACATGGTATAGTGTGCCTGGTATATCTTGGACTGTCATGGCGCCGCTGTTAATACAGCAAAATGTCAACTGAAAATTCAAACGGTTTAAATATGGAACGTTATATAATGTTTGCTAAGGTAGATAGGTAACGGACACATTGCATACCTATGGTCAACTTTTAATCGAATTCTAAGCTTATTTTTAATTTTTATGCATTAAATTGTACGTTTTTTCTTAACATTGGTAATAATCACCAGACCCAGATGTCATGGACAATAATTTTACATTCTTTGTTTCCCTATTTCTCTCTAATTATTCAGTTTATCCATTTCATGGGTATCTTCCATAAATAAAGATAGCAGTCTGATAGGGAAGGAAAGAAAAAAAAAATCATTATAATTTGGCTGCAGTTCATGAACAGGGGTTCCCTTCAGTTTTATTCCGTAGCAGGTTGCTGAACGATTTATCCTCCAGTCAACGCAACATTACTACACTTGTGCATTGAGGAAAAGGTTTTAATTAGGTAAACTGATAAGAATTGGGTTTTCTTACACAATTAAAATAGAAGTCAGTGGAGTCACGGTATAAGGCTATTCCTTATACCTTGAATCCATACCATACAGGGCCGATTCAAATTAGGTGGTGGTGGTTTAACGACAGGTTGTAGTGTTTTTACTCGAAGTGTGAATTGAGAAAATCTGTTTTATTTTGTTTTAGTGAATATTACACAAAAAAAAAAAAAAATATTTTATAACTGATAGGTATTTCAAGCGGCTACACTCACAACGGTCGCTGACCCCACAAAAACGAATGAGGAAAATTTTGATAAGTGTTCACTAAATTAATTTCTTTTTTATTTTATCAAATTTTTTCGCGGCTTCACCCGCACCATTTTCTGAAATTATCCCACGCGAACGTACTACCGGGATAAAAAGTATCCTATGTGTTGATCGGTGTGCCAAATTTCATCCAAATTCGTTCAGTGCGTGATTAGTAACAAACATCCAAATACACAAAAATACAAACATTCACATTTATAATATTAGTAGGATAGTAAAATGTCTACGAGTAGATATCGATACAAACCACCACGTCTGTGGAGTTTTGCCAGCTAATACAATTTGAACCTGTATTATAAAGAAAGAAAGAAAGAAAGAGAAAGAGAAAGAGAAAGAGAAAGGGAAAGAGAAAGAGAAAGAGAAAGAGAAAGAGAAAGAGAAAGAGAAAGAGAAAGAGAAAGAAAGAAATAAATTAAAATACAAATGTGAAACTAACAATTGTCTGTTTCTCGTCTGGCTGTTACCTTTTCACGCCTAAACCACTGAACCGATCGTTATGAAATTTGACAGATAGACCAATTTGACCTGGAGAAGGACATGGGCTACTTTTCTCATCGCAGACGAAGTCGCATGCAACAACTAGTGTTATATAAACATACATTTACAATGACCCTCGTTTTAAAGTAACCTGATAAGTACCTGTAGAAAAACATTTACAGTAACTAATATTTTTCCTGAAAAGACAAAATTTTATACCTATCAACAAGGTGACACAAGCACGTTTTTCTATTAAAAAAAAACGACTAATTAAAAGGCAGATTGACTTAAGTTAGGTATCAATACTTTTCCTTCCTCGTACATCAAAACGATTGATCTAAAGGTACCTTTAGATCAATCGTCGGGCTTATTTCACCAATGAAACTGAACGCGATCAGCATTTCTAAAACGCGTTCAAGAGCTGTCAGTGTCAAAATTGTTAAGGAATAATGTATACTGACAGCTCTTGAACGCGTTTAGATGTGCTGAATGCGTTCAATTTTATTGGTGAAATCCGCACTAAGTAGGATAACACCTTTTTCCTTGAATAAGTATTTAAAATTAAAATATTATAATCAGTAGGTAATACTCGGAAGGTGTATAAAAAGATATGACTGGGTTTTTATACATACCTTCATAAGTTTAAATATAAAATAAAACGATTTAAGTACGTAAACATGAAATGAATTTTCCTAGCTTAACCAAATGTACTACTGTTTTTCCCTATATAATGGCTAAGAAAAAAGTATGAGAAAACTTTTTCCTCAAACATGCTTGGAAATTCGAACATAATTTTGACAACCTTTTTCGAGATAAATCGAAATTGCTATACTGGTCAAAAACAAGCGAGCGCCCAGTCGGCAATATTACTATAAAATCCATATTGTTGTGTTTAGCGGCCAATTAATAAATTACTATCAAAACTGATAACTGTCGTGTTATTTAAAAATGGAACTAACTTTTTACTTCAACGCATGGCAACCAATGAGGTAACTTACATCAAAGATTTTATTTGAATTTCGAACTGGCTTTGCAAATAGAGCTGTTTAGTAAAAAAGAAACAAATGAAACTATTGGTGCGTGAAATTATTTTTTGTTCGTTATTAGTTCTAGAATTTATATACTTAGTTCGAATTTCCACGCATTGTTTGAGAAAAGTACTACACAAGCCTTGGTCGCAACCAGGCATTGATGGACTCACGTATGTGCGATCGTCCATCAACGCTCTAATTGCCTTTTTTTTTTGAGGCTGGGAAATTATCAAATAACTTCTCCCGCTCTGGGCGGAGCAGGAGGGCGTGTCAGACTCTTACTGACTAAAACCCACCCGTGTTCCTTCAGTGTTGCCTGTACGTTGCAAGGGGCCACGGTATCCCTTTCGGACTTTCCCGCAACCCCTGCAGGCATTGGTCCTAGCAGACCCCTTCTGTTGTGCTGACATCTTGAGGCGCGCGTGGAACACAACGCGCCGTCGACCCGGGCCTGGTCCTTATCGGACGGCGAGCTACCCATTGCTCACCATCCGTGCCCGCGCCTATGGTGGCCGGGAATCGGTCTGCGATTCCCGACGCCCAGGGTCTCAGCGTCTCCTGTGGCGGCTAGGCGGGTGAGGGCACGAAATTTGCCTCTCCTTCACGCGTTCCGCCTCCTCCTTTGCGAGCATTACTGCTTCGCAGAAGGAGGTTACGGCTTCCCACGCCCTCTCACTACGTACCATGGCCTGGACCAGGGTCGGATGCGAGAGATCACTGCCGCGCCCAAGCCGGGCAGACCTCGACCGTATGCTCCACCGTGTCCTCCGGGCGATCCACACAGTGGTGACACCCGGTGCCCTAATTGCCTGCCGTGACAGTAATGTACCATTTCGTAGAATAAAATGTTTGGATAACAACGCCTGACCAAGATTATGTCTAGACTTTAAAAGACTTTTCTAACTTTCTTAACTTTCTTAGGGATAGTCAGTTATGAAATTTCAACTACATCTTGCTTATTTTAATTCTATTTTAAATATGACGTGTTTCCGATATCCTATTTACAGAATAAATAATCTCATTTCATTTCATATTTGACATAAAACTGAAGTATCAAATAAACATCTCACTCAAAGCAATTAACTATTACTCATCAAATTAATGATAATTATGTGACTCAAATGATTTACTGACGAAAAACAAGATGACGAAAAGAATAAAACAAAACAGAACGCATATTAAAAAGGAAAAAAGCTAGCTTCGTTTCCCGCCTAATCAATGACTCAATCGAGCTGAAGTTTTATTTTTTAAATTTATGTTTATCATTTGAATATCGAACTCTTGTAATTTGAAACATGAAAATATGGGTTACGCCTGTCCAGTTACATTAATAGATTGCGAAACACGACATGCTATGCCTCACTCACACTTCTTATCGTTTTGTCCGTCTGTCCTGCACAGAAAAATGATAAAACATATCTGGTTACAATTTAATAATATGCTGCCCAATTTGTGAGTGGAAGCGAGTTTTGAAGAAGATCCTTCAACAGTTTCAATTTAAAATCAGGATTTCAAAATTGGTTTAGAAGAGTCCATAGATTTTTACATCTGAACAAGAAGCATTCCTTGGCTCTAAGAATTTTGAATGTAATGCAACACTTCAACTTCTCTAGTGGTCTTGCTCTTTCGTTCTTGTCCTAAAAAGGGGCTTTTGTATGTGAATATGGTGAAAAAAGTGGATTGAGTACATGCGTGCTTGCGTAAAGTATTGCTTACGACAGAGCCGTGATCTGTAAAAGGATTGGTTCAGACCCCCTGGCCACCCAAATCCCTGTCCTCCGCCTTCCACATTCGCTTACCGTCCATGCCTTAAATGTCCACGTGCCCGACACTGGACAATAACTGAGTACCACATCTGGTGGTTTCTTATCAAGCAGAAACACCAGTTATTGTGTTTTGAAGGAAAACATTGGATATTATCGCTCTGGCACCATTATTCATACATCCGTGCTTAAGTTTTTACACTGTCATTCGGGCATTATGATGTTTCATTTTATGTTCCTTGTAGAGTTTTTGTCAAGTTTCCTGCAGATAAAGTGTTAGTTAATTATTTTACAGAAGTTTTTGCTTCGGTCTCTTGGGGCGTAATAAGTCATAAACATGTTTGTATTAGGATGACGATTCAGTAGTTTGTTTAGGAGCTTAAATGTCATTGTTATTTTGGGTGCAGCATAAACAAAGATTTTATTTAAGTGTGGTCCTTTGCTGATAATTTATTGTAGGTACTTAAAAAGCCACCATATTTCTTCCCTTGGGTATAAAGATCATTCCACTAAACAAGACATTTTTTCCAGGAAACTCAGAGGTCAACCTGCAGTCACTCCGCATAGACTCAAAACTGTTAACACCTTCATAATTTTTTCAGACCAAATCTACTAAAAGAAACATTGACACACAAAATGTAGTCAACAAATCTCATACAGAACATCGTTCAACAAATATTATGACACAAAGTATACACAGTGGCTGCTCTATCAATTACTCTAATAGAGACATCCTAGCGTCGCGGACGGGCCGTCACAACACAACCCATTACCTTAAATAACCACTTGTACTTAGGACACTACTTCCACTGCTATCGGAATTGTCTCTTCCTCCCATGTCGATATAGGGCTGGTACATTTGTGAATCTACTATGTTTAATAAAGGAAATGACAATTTTTAAGATATGGAACAACTTAGTATGGGGCTTTGGGCCCGGGTTGATACTGAATAAAACTTGGTTTTATTGTTAGTATACAACTATGACTTAAATAATCCTTTCAAACTGCTTTAATATCACTTGGGATTTAAAAAAAAAATATTATCGCAGCGCGATCTAAACCTTATGCCATCTTTCAATCATCATTAATAATCTGTTATTTTGTCCCCAAAAATAACGAAATTGACAAAATGTTTTTATTTTTTTATTGTGAAATAAGTAACCCTATCAGTTCATCCGTTGTGCATCACTCACGCGCAGCTGAGATTGACTGGAGTTCCGTCACAAGCGGTGCGCGTGCAAGATTGTTTCCTCGTTAGCTCGCCAATTGAACGGAGGTTCCGTTCCTTGCCCGCGGAACCCCAACTCAAATAGTTAAATTGCTCTCAAGTACGTATTTTAAATTATTTGTTGGTTGTTTGCTTGTGTATGATATTAAAGTATTATGTTGAGTTGGTGCTTAAGAATATTATTAAACTAAAATGTTCAATAGGTTTAAAACTGTATGTTTTACTGCATGGAACTTAGGCCTTATTCTTCTAGAATTCTAGAGGTATGAAACTTCTGTATGCCCAATTTCATACTTCAATCGATTTAGTTGTTTACTGGGGAACATGCACCAAACCGAAAGATAGAAAGCGAGATAAATTTGTCATGGATGCAATGTAAATAAAGCAAGACTGACTTTTACGGAAAAAAAACATTTAGCCACATCTGGAACATGTTATTGACAGCATATCTTCACAGCAACGTGTAACAACGGTATCACGTGCAAAAATTACAAAAAAACGTGACCAGTTCCGTCCACAGGTGTGACGTTTATATGCTTGTTAGTGGACAAATCAGACGTTTTAAGGAAACAGAAGGTAACAAATAGTCGGTAAAAACCCTGGGTTCACTTCGAGGAAGAAAACATTGCTTTATAACCTTGATTGTCGCGTCGCCGTCGAGTCTGTTGTGATTATTGGTCCAGTGTTGTATATCCCTGTGATTTCAGAAGACCAAATCTTCAGATGGGTGTCGGAAAAGACCGCTCAAGTATATCAAGTAGAATTTGACAACAGAGGTGATAGTCTGAGAAGAAAATAATGTAAAAAAAGTAAATGGTCATTTTGTCATCATAATCAATTTAAGGATGGCAACATTTTTTTCAGTTGTTGAATTTTACAGGGTTATAAATGATGACATTAATGTGTCAAGTGACCTTCTTCGCAGTCAAAGTCATAAATGAATAAACAAATAAATAAAATACAATGGATTAAAAAAAACGAAATAGGTTTCTTTTTTTTTTTTGCATAATTTGTTGAGTCATATTTTGTTCATATTCGAAATTGTCCACAAGTGGGTTTTATCAGAGAATTGCCAACCGCTTAAACGCCCCTTTTAAAAATAATACCACTACCGTCTGCAATCGTACTGACACTAATCATATCCGGTATAAATTCGCCCACACAGTATTCAAATACCTTCTGAAGTTATACCAAGGTCGTGAAGTTTATTTCAGTTTTGCAAAGATTATTAGCAATGTACGTAAGTATTGACAGTTCTGTAGGAAGTTTGTTACGACACTAGTTATTTTGCAGTACATATACTTTAGTATTTTCTTCATAAAAAGATTCTTAGCTGTTTTATACGCAATCCTAAGGATGATTGCAGACAGACCAGTGTCGCCAGCTGTAGGAAGGCTCATCAGCCTGCTTGTTGCCTGATTTTTGTGGTATTTTAATTTATTTAGTTCAATTTTATTTATAAATTTATATTTCAAATTTATTTGCAATTATTTATTTCAATTTCAATAGTTTATATCAATTATATTTTAAATTATTTATTTCGATATCGAGTTTATGTTACCTAAATGTATTAATTGATTTCGTCATGACTATCAAAATATGGACAAAAATAGTCTGAATTTGATGAATTTTATTTTTAGACTTTTTATCCACTGTTTTAGCATGAGCTTGAAAGCAGGGATTTTTGAGTTCGTTGGTTGCAAATTATTTTTGGTAACCTCTCTGACTAACCTAATATTGCTCGACTATTTAGATTGAGTACACGTCACAGGAGGGGTCGAACTCGTGACCTCTTGTTAGCAGTCCTTTATCATTGCCACTGAGCATCTCAGTGTTACTCATTGCATCGTAATATTAATTTTCAACCAATAGTATAATAGGATTGCCATTTGATATGTTTTTAGTAACCAATAGTATTGTAGAATTAAATTCGATTTTTTTTTCGCGATTAGGATGTTGGTCCCATTGAGCAAGTTGTTCAGTTTGATAGTCTGAACCACGCTCTTAAATTTGACTACACCTTTCAGATACATGCTGTATTGTTGTTATCGTTTCATGCGTTCTTCAGAAGCCCTGGCAATAAAATATCCTGAAATTCTTCCTTACAAGTTTTGCAAGCTAAAAAACCAAGTTCATGAAAAACCTATCAAAACCACAATTTGTCGTGTGGTGACAATTTATTACACACTATTGCAAAAAAATTACCACAATTCCTATTCAAATTAACTTGAGGACTAAATACCTTTTGAATTTCGCTGTGTCTACAAGGATACATTTTATTGCACGTCACAGTACCTACATACTTATTAATATAGTTTCGAATAATATATAATATTATAAACATTTTATTAATTTTTGAAGTGAAAACTTCTTTTTGCGCGGTGGCGGGATTTTTACTTGGGAATAAACTTATGGATTTGCGTCACCGACATGCTGGCGCTGTAGTGCTGTATTATGGAATATAGATGGCGCTAATACCAGTTTTAATTTTTCGCTTCTATCGGCGGTCCTTATGACTGTCTCTTTTTTTCACTTTTGTTTTATTTTGACAAATCTAAAATACCTAGATTATACAATCTAACACTAAAATATATATATTATGTACAAATATATAAGGAAAACAGAGGGAACAGATCATAGGGCATCAAAAACCGCTGTCAGTGGGAATAGTGCCCAAATTATAGTCTACCCCATATATTTAGCTAGACAACAAACCATATAAGTTTTCGTCGTCTAATTCCCGCTTCAAAGCAAGGTATATCCTAATTCCCGAATAATATGTAAATGCAAAAACTTTGGAACTAAAGGCCGGGACTCAAGTGCATTATATCTAGAAATAAAGCGGGTGCACACTGCAGTCGAGTGCGCTACGGCTCACTAAACACACATTCTCTTGCGGTATTTCCGAAGTTGGTTCAAACGACATCTTGAGGCCAAAAAGACTTCTGGCTACCTTCCAAAGTATACTGGGGTATTCTGAATAGAGATATCTGACTGACATTCAGGGGTTAAGTTTGGCAAACGGATATTTGGGCAAAATTTTTAACATGCCAGAAAGTTTTTACGTTTTCGGAACAGTGATTTATTTAAAGATAGCTCCAGTTTAATTATTTTCTTATAGTGTAGAGTATTTGTTACGTCATAATTTTTATTATGAGACGAGATAAATAAAGCTAGCCAGAATATCCTACTCTACAAATGAAGATAAACGCACAACGTCTAAAATACAATAGACGACGTATATTTAGTAACCTAATCCGCTTAACTGTTCTTAAAGAGTCATAAAGAACTCTGTAAGAAATCGACACGTGTTTCACCTCTCAACGAGGCGTCCTCAGAATGACGATTGACTTGTTGCGAAACCGGACACAACGTGTTGCCACGTCAAGTGCCGAACGCATTGAGCACAGCGTCTATTTGAATTACACAAGTGTCGCATGCACTAAGTTACCAAGTCTGTCACTGTACATAGCATCTATCTTCCATACTTCATTATCAGTTCAACAAAGACTTGAAGCTTCACAACTAACTTGACTTCATTCCAACATGTCAGTCGTTTCAGAAGTCCGTATAACTAACTTAGACTTGGGTTACAAATGACCCGGCAAGTCGCTTGTGTACGCAACTGTACCGGGACAAGTTTCTAGCATTAATGGCGATTGTTGGTAAGTGTAATATGTGTAATAACCGCTGTACGCGAGTGCCGCTGGCTGTTTACTAGGAAATTATTTGCGGATTTTCTAAAAAGCTGTTGGGTTTGTAAGACCGTCGAAGTTGCTGGGAATTTTACACTTTAGTAGGGGAAGTCCGGGAATCTCACCCGGAGTTTACGTCTCCTGGCCTTTACTTAGAACTTTTCAGGTATATCTTCTTCACTGTTCTTTTGTTTTCCTCTCAACAAAGGTTTTTGTTCAAAGGTCAAACTGCAAACTGCTATCTGACCTCCGCATACCTATCTATAAAAAAAACAGACCATTCTTTAAATCACGTTCGTTTCAAGATTATAAGCATATATCTATGTATTCATAATTTCAGTCGTAAGACGTCCACTACTGGACATAGGCCTCCCCTAAGCACCGACACTTCGACCGTTTCTGTGCTACCCGCATCCAGCGGATTCCTGCGGCCTTCACAAGGAGAGTGAATTCACGAGTCACCGGACTTAAGTAGGTAATCAGTTCCGCTATAAACTTCCCTTCTAGACTTCTCCACCAAATCTAGAAATATTCCTCACTCTCTTATATCCTAAGAAGAAGAAGAACCATCCTAACTAATAATATAAATGCGAAATTGAGTTTGTTTGTTACGCATTCACGCTAAACCAGTTCAACGGGTTTGGATGAAATTTAGCACATAGGTAGACCATGACCTGGGTTAGGACATACAATAGTTATTATTCCCATATTCTTACGGGATCCAGACTTATTCAAAATCAAAATCAAAAGTCATTTATTCAAATTAGGCTGAGAATCAGCTCTTTTCGAACGTCATAATTACATAAGACAGTCCCCCAAAACGCCGGGACTCTTCACCATATATTCACCACTTATGCGGGTGAAACCGCGAGGTGCAGCTAGTCAATAATAATAATAATAATATAACTTCTAACTACATATGTAATTCACGGGAAGAAGCAACGACATTTAATGAAGAAACATCTATGAATAAATATGACCTTCATCACCCACCGCTCATTTTAGCTCACAAACCGACGAAAAACCCACGTTACAAAAGAAACTAATTGATGTAAACGTTTAAATGAGTACAATTAGACATAATATGCCTGAATTGAGCGCATCTTGCAAATATATGCGGCAATACCTATTCTATTTTAGCGACGGAAGCGGCGCGCACGTAATTAGGACATCTACTAACCTGGTACTGTTACATGGACGGTTTAAGGCCATTTGTAGTCTTTTATTAAAGTTGTGTGTATGTGGCTTTATGTGTATTATTTTCTGAAGATTATTTCTATTTTAGTTGTAATATATTTTTAATTGATTTTTCTTTGTTTCTCTCAAACAGAGCACCTGCCATCTACTCTCTTCACCACCCTTGGTTGACTGGTAGAAGTACCTTTTTGAGTGCGAAAAGCTTAAATAATATAAATAAATAAGATTGAATTATATGATTCGTTTTATATTTTTATGAAGACTATACTTACTGAAAAAAAATCTGCCTCGCCTTTTCCCAACTATGTTGGGGTCAGCCTCCTGTTTAACCGGATGCAGCTGAATACCAGTATTTTATATGGAACGACTGCCTATCTGACCTCCACAACCCAATAATGGGGTAATACGATACCCCTTGTAAAGACTGGTTGTCAGACTTTCGGGCTTCTGACGACCCGTAACGACTGTCAAAGATCCACGAATGACTGCCGGGACCAAAGGCTTTCCGAGGAACGGAGGAGTTTCGGTATGTAAAGATGGTCACCCATCCACGGACCAACCCCGGTAAGCGTAGCTTAACCTGATGGATCGACACGTGCGGCTGGTATTACTTAGCCTTGAGCTCCTCCTCCCATGAAAACTATACTGAAGAATAAATATGTGGCGTGTTGGTTTGCATACTGCTTCATAAAATTACAGATTTTGACAAATATTGTCATAATACTTTATCAGTGATAGTAAGTTAGTACCTTGGCGACCGAGCTCTGCTCAGGTGAAAATAGAGAAAACGAATTTTCTCAGATATGAGACCTAGATAGATCGATTTTTCGTCCCCGTAAACTCATATATTGCAACTTTTGTCGAAATCTTTAGAGAACGTGATGTCAAATATATATACAGGGTGGAAGGGAGATCGACGCGAAACCCGTTACCATGGATTTTGTACATGATTCTGAAAAAACAGCTGTTTCATACATTTTGACCGCGTAGGTATTGCAGTTTTCTATGAAACAGCAGTTTTTTTAAAAATAACCGATGAGAAATTTCAACGCAGATGCCTTCAGAATAATGTACTGAATCCATGGTAATAGTTTTCGCGTCGATGTCCCTGACACTCTGTATAAATACAAATATTGCTTATTTAATAGTATATTTATCTCTGAAGAGCGATAGAAATGTATAATTTTATGTAGGTTTACCATTCGTTGACGTATATAAATACACTGTGGGTGTACGATTGATTTAAGCTGTCGGACCATATTCTGTTGCCATGGGAATTTCCCGAAGACTTTTCTTCGAATGACAACTCATTCGCTAATTTAGCTCGCCCAGACAGACAATATAATGTAACTGGAACAAGAAGGAATCTATTCACCACATCAACCTTATCAAAAGGGGTCACGCAATCCTGTTTAAGAAATGTCGGCGCCACAGCATAATCATCTCAGTGAGTCAACAATTAATCCTTGCCCCAAATGATGGCGTTGCGTCAAAACCAAGACGATATAGGATGTGGCAAAGGTTAAATCTATATCGTCACATCCTCGCGAGCTTCCTGTTTAAATACTGCGTGTTAATTGACTGTGGTCGTGCGCATGTGGTGTTGTTTGTAATTTGCATGCCACAGTGCAGTGGAGACAGCGATGTAATTGCCGTGAGTTGATCTGGTTACATTGTTTGTTGGTTGTCGAAAGTAATGTAAAGTAATGTAAGAAGAGCCTTTTATTTTAATTTTAAAAAGAGAGGTATAAATCGGTACGCCTGTATCTACTCGATTGTCGACAGTTTAACAATATTATTGGTAAATTATAAATGTATTAATTCAGTAAGTGTCAAAAGTATTAACTGCCTTTTATGACCCGTAGAGCCAGTTTTATACATGATAACAATAAGTCTTTCTTAAATTCCAACAAACAACAGTATGCTAACACATTTAATGACAACTGTTTTACTCTGTGTCCCCACAACATCGTCTCGTGGTCTATATCTGAACACACATCCGCAAAACTAACTCGCGTGAATTGAGCGCGCGTATTAATTTGTAAAAAGGATATATCCTTAATGAGTGATTAAGCCGCAAGATTATATGGACGGTGCTCATCTAATGGACACTTTGCAGTAGATGACACTTTGTTCAAGTGGGATGCATTAGGAAATGCATGTTGTTGTTTTAGAACAATTAAAATTGGGTGCAAAGATACGAACCATCGCAAAAATCTACTAAATAGGGTTTTGTTTCTTTTTTGTTTCTAGTTTTAATATTGAATACGATTTCGAGAGTGACATTAGGTAAAGTTTTTCTTCTCTTCTACTCAAAATCGTACTTGGCTCACTATTGACTTGTGCTTTTTTTTTAATCGTACTTGGCTCACTATTGACTTATACTTTCTTTGTACTTTTAGTAGAAAGTTATTATCAAAATTGAATTGTTTTTATTTAGTCTGTTGGCAATCATTTTTAACCCTGATATACCTTCTTGTATTTTTTAACCAAGGTCAAACCTAACGTAAGGTCAAAAACACCCTAAGCGATACAAACTAACCTTAAAGCAACAACACTTAAACTTAGTCCAACTCAAGACAACGATCTCCCGTCTTAATCCGTAACTTAGCTTATTACTACTTGTGGGGTAAGTATAACTGCGCTAACTTACAGGTAAGTTTCAAGTTAAGATAAGCCCTGGGAACAGCCGGGGAAATGGCTTGTTGTGGTAGGCCATGGACTTGTAAAGTCACGGCAGAACTTGTGTAAGTTAGCATTATCTGATCTACTAATTTTGTCTCGTGTTTTGTTTCTAAGTTATGTTATCATGCTCTTTCCTCACATCAAATAAAAAACCAAGACAAAGCGCTGTCAACGATGACGTGAGGCCGGTTTCGTAAACATATGTGAACTTAGTGAGGTGTAGTTTGATTGTAAATGTGTGCGTGTGAGCGTGTATGCACAGAGCGAAGGTGTAGTTTCGACATGCTTCACTATATTGTTTGCAGCGCTACGTCTTGGTTTTTTATTTGATCTGAGTCTCCTTCATGAATGATTTCTTCTTTTTTGGGGATAAGCTGATACTTGCGTTGGATCGAGACTTATTTTGGTAAAACCGCGTGGAGCAGCTAGTTTTTGATAAGATACATCAGCTCTATCTTCCAGAATAATAGCAAGATTAAGATACAGCCAATTCTATTCTACCTACGTAAAATTTTAACATTCCCAAACACTCACAAATAGCCTAAAATGTTAATTAAACGATTAGAAACGCAATTCGCAGTATGAAGCCGAAACTTTCGAAACAGCTTAACTTGTACTACTTGAAAGTGCTTAGTGTTCGGTTCAAAACGCATGTGAAACAAAAGTTTGTGCTATCAGTGATCAAAACCACCAAGATAAACCACGCGATTTTAGTCTGGACTGGAGCTTCCTAGTGCTTTGGGGTTATTTATAGCGTTCGTTAACGACTTCTTTGTGATGAAAGTCTTCATTGATAAAAAATTATTGAGAGGTCTCCGAATATTTTTTGTGAAGATTTTCGCTGGGCTACTTTTAATACGAAGAGAAAGAAAGAAAATAACGAAAAAAATAAAGAAAAATTGCTTATTCTACACAAACTAAACGCATATTACAAAAAAAAAAACATAATATACACATTGGCAAATTGGCCAAAAGCCTCGTATTCGATATTCAAAATAAATTAAAGTTTGACTTTTGTCTTGAGAGTCTTCTAAAAAGGAACGGCTATTGGTTGAGTCGATTCTGTTTTCACACGCATCATTCTGTACTCCATTTGAAATAAGATTACACATTTAAACAAACCTTTTTTACAGTCCGTTCAACCGATTCTGACTTCTATACCGTAAGCATAAAGATGGCATTAAAAGCAAAAAAGTGGTTACAATACCAACAGTTTACTGCAGCTGCCATTTGTCATTTCACCAACGCAATAGGAGAAACTGATCTACCGTTATCAGTCAAGCCCATCATCGACTGCCTTTTTCCAACTAAGTACATAATATGTTGGGGTCGGCTTCCAGTCTAACCGGATGTAGCTGAATACCAGATTTTTACGTGAAGCTCCAGAATCCAGTTACTGGGTAGCAGGACACCCTTTCGTAAGACAGTCATGGCCATGTCTCAAATTATCATCGTTAATCATCTAAAACTGCAGTTAACAATTCTCTTCCGACCGTTAATTACACTGACATGTAAACAAGAAGACCTCTTTACAAAGCGTTCATAAAGATGCGCATCTCAAGAAAGTGAGGTCAATTGACTAGGCGAGGCAAGGCAAGAGGCCTAGATGAGGCAAGGCACGAGGCGTGAGGTAGACTCAAAGAGCGAAGAAATTCAGTTCATTACCGTCTTACAAGCTCCTTGCATCGTGTAGAGAGGGGACAGTTGATGTTGTTAACTTTTATCGATAGAAATGTGTTATTTGAATTTTTGTCGATAGAAATGATGGTGAGGTATTTATGGGAAGTAATGGATCATGTTATGTATCGGTTGGAAAAAATTGTGGATAAAGTTCAAGAGATTACGTTATGGTAGATTAGAAAATTGATTGGTAGAATTGAGCTAAGAATTGGTAGTATAGTATGTTACTTCCAAAAACATTTATTTTCACTTAGAGTTCATATTTAATTAATCATACGATTTAGTGTTGAAGTAGGTATGTCTTAACATTAACCAATTCCGTTTTGCACTCTGATAGCGCTAAATAATCACCGGATTTAGGTACATTATTCATAAACTTGACGATGATGTCATTACTCGCTGAACACTAAACCTAAAATGACATCCGCAATGCAAAAGCAACTAAGATAAGAATAGCATTTCACTAACAACAAACCAGCTTGTCTGATGTCGAGCTAGCAAAAATAATCAACAAAATTACTATCCCGGCGTTCTCAAAAGCCGAAAGTCACTCGAACTATCATCGTTGCAGCAAGCGGAACAAACTACCGCCAAGTGTGTCGATTTCCAACGACGTCGACTCGAGTAGTGTAGAAAAAAATATATTCTCGAGTCGCAAGTTCAGGGTGGGGGGAGGGGGGGTGCTACCCTTCCTACGGACCTCCTTAACTGCTGGCAGCGGACAAAAAGAATGAATGGATCCGCCCCTTAACGAATACACCGAGCGGCATAATTCATACTTAGGAAAGTGCAAGGAGTTGACATGGACTTTTATATTTTTTTCGTTTTAATTACGATAGCGTCGCCAATGAGGTTAGGTTTTGCTTTCGGTGGAATATTTTTATTTGTTTGTTTTCGCCATTTTTCTCGACTTCTCTTTTATATGCGTGAGGCTGGTTGGGGATTTTAGAAGTTTTTTTCTGTTTTCATTCCCCAAACTTGCTCGTGTCGTTGGAAACTGCACGTATGCAGTTTTATTTTTGTTATTTCTTTAGTTTAATTCTGTTCACTCCTTCAACTAAATAAAAATGATGTCAGCAAAAGTAAAATACCATAAATTTAAAAAAGTTTTACCTAAGACGTCTCTAACGACATGCCAAATTAAAATATCTTATGCACCATTTAAATGAGTAGAAGAACCGCCTGTTACAAGTATTCAAGTACTTGTACACAATTGATTACTGACTAGGTAGCAGTGCTCGTTTGACTTGCACTCCCTTGGGATATAAAAACATATTACAACTTGTTACTACTTAAATAATGATATAGTATCCTATACTATTAAACGAGTAATATTTGTATATGGGGGCAAAAATCTGGGAATTTTTCATATCTGGGAAAATTCGTTTTCTCCGTATTCTCACCCGAGCAGCGGTCGCGCAAAGTTTAGAACAAGATGGTTACCTTAGAATTATGACGTGGCAGCATGGAATAAGTATGAACTATCCTATACTATTAAATGAGCATTCTCTATTTTCACCCGAGCAGAGCTCGTTCGACCAGGTACTGTTAGTTAAAAAGTGAAATAGAATATCCCATGGTCTGGTAAAATATCTTTCAGTGTCTTCCCATTAATTACCCACACATGCGGTATCCCCAAAGGTATAATATTATGAAAAAAATGTTACAATAACTGTCAATCGCATAATCTATTCATCAATGACACTGAATTGTATAACTAAAAACATCATAACTTGTAAGTCAACCATCTCCAGTACATTTGACAAGTGAAATCCCGCCACTCAACAGCACTACACCAAGACAGTGACAGTACCAAGCGCACTGGCCGCTGCAAACGGACCACGGAAGCCAGCCTCGGAAGTTAAGATGCGTCGGTTGCCACGTATAATTTTTTCCACTCTCTTTCAATTCACTCCCCCTATCGCCCCCCACCCCCGTCTCAACCCTTCCGTCTGTCAATCTTAACTACAAGGCGGGAAGCCTCCGTATTACAGGGTTCAGTACTGAACCTACATTTTTTTATTTCACTATCGAGATTTTAATAGGACTCGACTAGAATTTCTGAGAATCGATGATTCGAGCGGGATTACGAGTTGGATGGGCTTCGGAATAGTTTTTAAAGAGTGAATTTCGTTCGTTCTGAAATTAGGGCGGCTTTTTATGTTTTTTATTCGGAGCTTATTGCCTGTGCCTCGTTTGGTGCGTAATGCGTGCAGTGGCGCGGAAAATATGTTAAAACGAGCCTTGTTTGAATTTTTTTTTTTGCATAGTTTATTAATGTGTTATGTTAACTATGAATTTTGATATTTTTGTTGTATGCATTTTCTTTTTGTATTTTTTATTCATTTTTTATGTAAAGATAATCCAAAAAAAACATTCATACATTTTTCTTAAAACTGCAAAAATACAAAGAAAACACACCATAATGCCAGTTTCAAATTCTCTACGTCTACGCATCATAGACAAAAACAATCATCGGTCATTTTTTGAAAGTGAAATTCCAAAAAGGCTATAAGTTGCCGTCTGGGCACTAATCAGTGGTATTGTGGGGGCTGTTTGAAGTCTCAGCGTAATGGAAGACCAGACAAGCCAAGGGGAGAAGGAAATAAAAAAAATACTCAACGCACGCATAAGTAGGCGGACGTCGCGGCACAAGTGCGAAATATTTTGGCTAGACATTTCGGGAAAATGCTGGATTGGGTTACGTTTTTCACCAGTTTTTGAGTGGAAAATTAGGTTATTCGGTTGTTGTGTTATGCTTATGATTTCCCATTTAAATTAAAGAAAAGCTTGATTTTTAATTTAAGATTAAACTTACAAAAAAAAAAGACTCAAGGGTTGGAAAAAACTGACGTTAATGAAACACAAAACATAAATATTATAGTTTCATAGAAGAAGAAATATCTGTCATGTCCTACTTTTATTTAAAATTCAAATACATACAAAATCTCACCATTTAAGTAGGCACCTAGTTATATGAACTAACTACAGCAAAACTATCATCCTATTCTCAAAAAAAAAAACCAAAACCTCCACTCAAATCTTGCCTTGCCCCGCGACACGAGACTCAAGATACATCACCAAAGGGGGTCCCCTACGATCCACTACGCTGTACAAACTTACAACAGATAAGGGCCTCAAGTACCCCCCAAAAGGGGTAAGACAGACCCCCCAAGTCTAGCAGACTTTAGTGCAAGAAAAAATAATGCGCGCCGGGGTGACTTCGACGGGCGGACGTTTTAACTTCGTCATCGCATATTTTAGTTTCACTGAGTACTGGAGGGTTTTCAAATTTTGTTACGTCAATGTTTTTGTGTTCTTGATAAGTTGTCCGTGCTCATTTTGATGATAGTTATTTTGAAGTGAAATGAAGGGTTTCATAAAACGAGTGAATGAATGAATGAAAGATTATTTATTTGTTAAACTGAGGTACTTACATACATTTGGTCTTCAGTTAAAATTCGGTTAGCTCTCTATGTTTTGCCATTGGCGTACACATTTTATAATTACAGTAGGTAGGTAAAATAATATTAAAATTAAATTCAAAGTCATAATAAAATTAAGTATTTACTAATTTAGTAAGGTATTTTTAGATTAATTAGTATTAAATTCAATACACAAATCACACAATATACAACAAAAACACACATTCGTTACTTAGTCAAATTATAATACTATAATTGTCATTAAGGAATTCATCTACAGTGTAATAACATTTATGGATTAGAAACATTGATAATTTCTTCTTGAAGCTCGTAATCTTAAGTAGCTTCAAGGAGTCAGGTAACTTATTATATATTCTGGGTGCTATTCCCATCAAGCTTTTGCGCATTAAAGCTGTCTTACATTTTTTGGCACATAAAACATTTTGATATTGAGCACGTATAGGACCTCTCCGTAGTTGAGACAATATTGTAGTAAATAGCATTGCATTTGTTTTGACAAATGTTGCAACTTCTAGAATATACAATGATGGAAAAGTTAATATTTTTAAAGATTTGAACTACGATTTAAACGAGTCTATAATATTGCATGTTTTGTTTCATTGCTACACTTTGTTCTTTTCATAGTTAAAATTTTACAAATCCCAAATGAAGAGAATACTCAATGCCTAAAAAAATACTTTCAATCAAGAAACATTGAAAGTATTTTTTTTTTGGTTATTTTAATGATTTCTACCAATCAAATATTACCAAGAGTAGACGGTTTTACTGATTTCCTTGACTATTAAAGAAGTTTCTTCTTTTTCTTTCAAAATTGTTTTCCCACCAAAACCTAACCCTTAATTTCTAAAATAACTAAACCTTTGTTTAAAACATTATAAACGTGTCCTTAAATCGTTAACAAAAGGCTCATTGTCTCAAAATGTTCTCAAATAGTCTGAGAAAGCCGCGACGCTCTAATTGTTCCACAGTGCGGCTGATATTGTGTTACCCTAGCATTGTCCTTCGCCACACTGAGCCGTTTCTGAATCTTATACGGAAAGGAATCAATTTCAATGTACAGTTGGTGGCAGAAATATATTCAATTTGTTGGAATTGTTTTAAACACATTTATTATAATCACGTTTTGAAAACAGTCGTCGTTTTGAAATTTTAGGAAATTAGTCTACTTTTACAATGTTTGTAAATAAGTGTATTTCTCATAATTAATTTATCGGTCGTTGCTTCATTATTAATTCTTTTGACCTATTGTGGTATAGTAATTTTATTCAAGGTGCATCGTCTTCACATAATTACATAACAAATGTACCTATACAAAATATTGTAAAACATTTTAAAAGAGTAAAGGTGGAGTTTCTTGCCCATTCTTTTCCATACGAAAACTGCTTTGGGAAGGAGCGACTAGTATCAATTATGTTTTTTTTGTAAATTTTGACGTTCAAAAGTGCATTATAAGGGCCTATTTGAAATAAATGATTTGACTTAAGTCGCATATTTTAAACTCTCAAAGTCCCAATTTATTTATTATGTACCCTGATTATTGTCCAATAATATGAGATTAATGTAATGATTCTGAAAGAGAGATAGAAAAGATGTAATGATTAAGAAACTTACATTTTATGTAACTTTGATTCGACATCAAATTTAAACTATTTAAATGGCCTTTTAGATAATAAATCTCATCGGTCTAGACTGCTCATTGAAATTCTAATAATTCTAACAAAGTTAAGTCATTGCGAAACTTTTGCTGCTTGATAATTTGAAAGGGTTATTAGGTGAAACATTTAACATTAAGAATTTGAAAGGTGCAATAGAAGACAAGCATCGTTTTGCATTCGAGCATATTTTTGTATCGAGAGTTTTCTGTATTTTTTTTTTTCTAATTGGGTTATGATAGGATCATCACGTGGAGGAAATCGAAAAATACTAATATAAAACAAAGCGTAGGTGACGTTCATTGTTTTTATAACCCTATGCGTTCGTCATATGAGCCGATTTCTATTGGCCAGCCATTCTTTAGCCTTTTTCTGCAAATGTTCTGGTTTGGGTACTTTTCCGAGAACTACGCTAATCTGACTGTACCAACGGCCACAGTCTCGTGAACTTGATACATGACATTGTCTGCCCTTTTCACGCACTCTGCCACCGCCCCGGCTTTTGTCTTGCCTTCTTGCTTACACCATTTTTAGTTTTCTACTAGTCTGACGACTATTCCATGGACTAAATTAGACTAGTACCTACCTACTAACCTATTTATTTTAATTTTATATAAAAAAATATATTTTTTAACGTGAAGTGACTTCAGTTTTATTTTATTCCTTAATCTATGGTGACTTCTTATACAGAGTGTTGTTTTCAGAAGGTTAAAATCTTAATTGTATTAACGTTTTTGTGTTACGATTACGGCCATTATATTTAGTCTTTTTTTGGAAAACTGTTTATTTTAATTTTATGATTCACTTTGCCACAGATATAGTTGTAATTTATTAATGCTCAAATGAACTAACAGGCAATTATGCTCGTTAATTATTTTAATTTGTTTAATTCATATTTCTTAATAACAGGACCACAAGGAATAATTAATTCCGGAAGTAAGGAAAATCAAGAATATTTAAATATGTCAAGAATTCTAATAGGAATTACCTTTCGTAAGTACAATGCTGAATCATTGATTTAAAATTAAGGAAAATCCAAGAAAATAAAGGGTTTTCATAGTTTACGTAGAAATCCCATATTTGGTAAAATAAATGTTATATTATATTCTTTTTTTGTAACACAATAACTACAATCCTTAACCATATACATTTTTTCTTTCTGCAAAAGGTAAATGACTACCTGGAATTTATCAAATTCAATAGTAATTGTATTACCACTGCACAAATACTTATAGAACAGGAACGCAATGAGCACTGAACCACGCTTCCTCACCGCATACTGGCAATTTCAGTGTTTCTTCACAGTGTTTTTTCATAGTTTTTTCCTTCACCGTATACCAGTTGCATTCAGTTTAACGTAAAAATACATATCTTCTTAAAACTACAATACAATACTTTATAAAAACCTTAAACTCAAACTCAAAGCATTTATTTCAATTAAACCATTTACAGGCACTTTTGAATTGTCAAATAGTCGGTCAGTTAGCCAGAAAGTTGAAGCTAGTTGCCCATACCAAAACATAGATCTTTATGGAGAAGAACGGGCAAGAAACTCCAACGACACCCTTTTTTAATATAGAAAATTACAAATTCCTGGGTCCATTATTCTTGTTGCTTCTATATGTGAGAACAATGTACAAAAAATAATCAAAACAATTCAAAATAAACCCTGGCAGATAAGAGATGACCAGTCACAACTGACGGCGCCCGTTCACGAACGCGTGGTTCAGCACCATCCAGCTCAACCATTTAGTAGGGAACCAAATGATCCAACACACTTGCCACCATCACCGACACATTTAAGTGAGCATGACATACTCTCAACTGTCATGCTCTTTCAAGTCAGTCTTATTAACATAATAAACTTATCTTCACTGCCAAAGAACGCACAGTCTAAACCGCTGGTTATAGAAACAGGAATTTTTCCACAAGAGTTCCTTATACAGGGTGAAATTTGATTCATGGGCGTCCTCTTAAGAGGTCATTGTATTCATCATTATGAACAACTATCACTATGGGACGTACTCTGAAATCGCGAAAAAAAATCTGCTGTTCCCTCAAAGAAAGTGAGCGTTAAGAAGGATTTTTGAAAATTCATGCCGTAAAAGGGTTACATAGGGGATCAAAATCTGAATAGAAATTCGTCATTTTTGCCGATAGGAATGCGAATCGGGCACATAGTTTGTCCTATACAAATTACAAAAAAGAAAAAAAAAAAAAAATTAAGCGAAATCTCTTGGCAAAAACAAAATTTTAAATGACAGAATTTTATCGTAACCTTTATTTGGCCAAACAAGAACTTCAAAAGGACAATATTGGCAGAACAAAACAACCCTCAAATGCGAACGGTCCTTTGACGACACTTTTTAAGTATTTAAGAAAACTTTCACGCGATCCTTTCTTTCATTGAAAACCACATCATTAGACAGTCTCAGAAACGGTTCTCTAGGTACGCTTAAATTTTGTGTTTTGTGTTTTAAAATATTTGTAAGAATTATGAAAACGAAATAAAGTTTAGGTGAGTTTCCAAAATTATTATATTTAAGTACTGTTTGAAGAGTAATAAATTGTTCTTTAATGTAAAAATTCGAGCAAGCGATATGATGATTCCATAAGACTCATTAATCATTTGAAAGAAAACTAATATAAAGATAAAATATAAAAATCTGTTTGATGTTTCTTTTAATCTTTGTTTCTTTTATTTGTAACAAGAACTCATTAAATAATTGCTTAAACTTTTGTAAAAAACTTATCTAAGATACGTAGTTGTATCATTTCCATTAAAAACACATTGAAAAAAAAAGAAACATTATGTAAAGTCAATATTTCTTAACCCGTCGCATCGCTCTCACATTTTCCTCATAATTTAGCATTCTCCGGTACGCAGGGTGGAAGATGGGGGTGTACTTGACCACCCCGGCAACCCTTCATCGCCTCAAGAACAACATCGCGATTTTAATATAGTCTCGTTTTAACTCGGAGATAGTTAACGATACTTACTGTTTATTTTTTTTGCAGATTTTTCATGTTTATGCTTTTTTGCTTTCATTTTTTTTTGTATGATTTTTTTGTTGTGTATAGTGTTCTAAATAAATAATCTCATGAAAGTCTAGTAGTTTAACTTTTATTCAAATAATCAAAATATTTAATGTTTGTTATTTTTCTATACTTTATTTTTTAATACCTGATTGATATAAACAACCTTTGTGTTGGGTGCATCGTGCTTCCTTGTCTAATTTGCAATAAATAATAGAAGTTATATTTTTGACAGCAAAATCAATCAATTACGAACCAATAAAATAAACATAACCATCGTATTACCAATATTCAAAAATATATCGCAATTAAAAAATAAGCTCCCATTAGAAAAATAGTGGGGCTCTCACATGTTTAACTAGCGTTTCTCAAGTCGACGCCAAATGAGGGTGAGCAGCTTTAATGAATAATTAATGTGCACACTGTTCGCGCCAATTATAATTACGTAAGGAAAGCAATTATGCCAGCCACCCTGTTTGTTCCTCATGATTTGCACATAGTTTAGGGAAAAACTATGCATACACGCGAACATGTCTGGATAGATTGATGTTATGACGTAACAAGCTTCTTTATGTTACAGGAACATTTTACTAATAGATCGTTTTAAGTACCTTGAGTTGCTCGTAAACTATTTACTTGCAAATGCTATGACAGTTAATGACGTCTTTGAAATTATTTTGATGGGTATTAACCATAGATGTCCGTGCTATTATCCTAACTAATATTATAATGTTTGTTAACCTTTCACGCAGAAATGGCTCAACGGATTTGGATGAAATTCGGCACACGGGTAGACCATAACCTGGGTTAGGACATAAGATACCTACTTTTTATCCTGGTAAGCGCAGACGAAGTTGCAGGAAGAAGGTACTTGACAATAAATAAAGTCTGTGATCGGTTTCGCAGTCATTCACAAAAACAAACAGTATCTAACATTAATCTTAACATACCTATTTACCTATTATATATCACAATCCTTTTATATACCATCTAAATATAAAACCAACTAACAATCAAACAAAGAACTCTCCTGGTTCCAGAAATAGATACGTTGAACAATGCGTTTACCTTTGTTTACGTCTATTTAAAACCTAAACACTCCCGCGACTAACAGAAAAGGAACGTGGCGGGTGACGCAACAGAAATACACTGGTCTTTGATTTATAAAGGTCTTCAAGATGAAATGAACTTCACTTTTTCTTAGCACTTTGTGGTAGTAAGATCGAAGAAATTAAAAAAAAAAACATTTTAAATAAAAATATATTTTTTGTATATCGGTGCGCAGTCGAAGGGTTAAAATTAAAGTGGTTGAACCAAGCCAGATTGACGACACAGTGTCAAATTATTGGGGTCACATAATAATATCGTTTATAGCATTAGTAACTGAATGATATTCCTGTTTCAACTCCTGAAGATTCTGAGCCAAGCAGCAATATTTTTTAGATGTGCAAGATGGAAGGCCACGTAAGTAATTTAACATTTGTGCCCATATTGTACTTATTATTATTTAAAACCAATTACAAAAAATACCTTTTTTAAAACAATAGCACTTTAGATGTCACCAACATCTAATTTCAATGACAATACCTCAAATTCACCGATCCATCTCGCTGGTCAAAGCACATCCCTATAATTACTACCGGAAAGCGCATTTTTTCAACTTGTCTGTAAAATCAGTGCACGTACCTAATTAACAACAAAAGCGGCGCGTGCGCAGGACACGGGGCTCGCGCGTCACGCCTTGCTCGGCCGGAAGTACCGCCGGACGTCGAGATTGTGGCCCCAGCCCCTGATTCCTTCCGGTGGACCCGATGGGCTCTTTGCCGGTAAATGCGTGAGGCATGAGAGAATGGAGTTTTGAGGTAAAAAAGTTAAAATATTTTATTTTTGTGTTTTTTTTTAAATATAGAATTGTAGATGGTGTTGTTGGTGTGGGGTTAATTTCGTGCTGTTAGTGTTGTTTGGATGTTTATTTTTGTTTAAAAAACAAAAAAGCAACTTTATTAATTGGACGCGTATTCTTAACCGTTGTTGAGAATTGTCATTAAAAGAGTGCTGTAATTGTCAAAGCCTTTCTATATTTGAAGCTTTGTGTGTCATTGTGGATTTATTTATGGCAGTTCAGTGCCACGTATCGGTAGAGATTTATTTATTTATTAAAGAACACCGACAACAATTATAGAGATTTCGAAAAAGACTGTAAGTAGGTATTCAAATACATCCAAGTGACTAAATATCGTCATTATTCCAAACTTTTCAACGATTATAATAGTGATAATGATTATAATGATGATCTGATATTTCTCGACGGCATGTGAAGCCAAGTCAGAGGCCCATGGGCGGCTTTAAAAATCTGACACCGGGTTGGTCACTAACCACACGAAACGAAGAAGAAGAACGATTATAGTAAAAAGATGTGTGAACGTAGTAGTTTACGGGCGGGCCTAAAAAGCTATACGCATGCATTTCACAAACCCGCTTCAGCTTATACCTCACTCCACACATAAGGTCGTCGCTCCGATCTTCAGTACGGAACGATTGGCTGTGATCTTTTTTTATTACTTGTCATGTACCGTGACTACAGTCGAGAGTGAGTCATATCGCATGAGGTGACCTCTTTGAAATTGAAATTGTATGTAGTTCACAAAGAGGAACCTGTTTATAAGAGGCGATTTGTGGGTTGGGTTCTTTTGTTATGTCTGATTAATGATTAGTTTTTGTATGAGTTAAGGGTGCACTAGTCGACGGCTCGAACTTGTTGGTGGGCGTGACTAATATCCATGCTAATTAATGTAATTATTTATTTATCTAGTTTTTATTAATTAATTAATTGATTTATTTAGTGAAATATACGATGATTTATAACGAAAAAGATCGTGTAAAATTTCATGAGCAAACCGTTGGGCGTATAGATATTATGGGCTAACTACTAGATGTATTTACTCAAAATAAAATTATTTGAACTTTTGAATAAATTATCTAATCTTGTACGGTTTCGATTATGCCATATTTTACTACATAAGTTATTTATTTACGCCCAAAAACGAGTTAAAATTAGTGTGAAAATATGGAAGCTTCGACGCTCATAAGTTCCAAACCAATTTTTTTTTCCAATTCTGCTTTCATACAGGGCTAGGTAATGACAAGACAAAAATATATCAATTTTATTTTTGAACGTACACTGCCAAACAGACGAGTAATCACCATATTATGTTTGTATGCAAGAGTGACCGACTAGCGTACCCTTAAGTTATTAGATTTTGCGTAAATTTTATAAAAGTAAATTTTAGTAAGTATCCACATACTTAGTTGATTCCATTGCCAAATTAGTATCGTTTTGGTGGGTTAACATAAGATATGCCAATATTGAGTGGCCATGTTTTCAAGCCTGCACTGACTGACTGACTCTGACATGGTTGCACTGCACGCGTTACAATTTTAGAAGGTCCTTAAAACACTAATAAATTTTATAATCATTACTTTTGTGACACATTCCTGATTATTATTGTTTAGTATTATTATCAAGATTTCGTATACTTAAAACACTTAACCCTTACTATACTACTCCTACACTATTAAGTTGCAATAATATCCCAAAACGTAAAAAATCCAAAAAAGTATTTCACATAAAACCTAACCCTAAAAAACCACAGTACTCCTCAAGTCCCACTAAGATCACTATCCGATGTAACAAAACCACAAATAAATATCAATAGAGTCCTCCAGTAGTAACACAGTCCTCCGGCGGTAGACCACAAGGATCACCTGTGGGTCGCACGGCGCCGGCGCAGTTCCCACGCGCTCGCCTTACGCTTCCTTCCTGTGTCTGAGCATTGAGCATTGAGCGAGCGTAGGGCTGGTCCTTGTCATTAAATTATCATAATTTTTGTTTGTGTTGGTAATTATATGTTATGGTATAATACTGTGGTGTTTATCTTACTATGTGACACGGGTATTCTTTTTTAAGTAATATAAATATGAAAAGCAGTTTATTCTTTCTTTAAGATAGTGTATTCATCGTATGAAAAAGTGACTTAAAATTAGAGAAATCCTTAAAATAAATAAAATTGAAAGCCTATTTCAATTAAAATATTATTTTCCGATAATGACATTGGCAGTTTTTCTCGCGTAGGAAATAGTTGTTAAAAGTAATTTTTGCATTATTTCCTAAAACAAAAAAGTCTTACCAATATCCGTCCAATATAAAAAATCTAAGTCTAATTTCTCACACATAATTACATGTTTCATTAAAAACCCTTACCTAAAAATCTATTCTACTTACTATTTTAGCCTTGTATCCGATCATAGCCCTCAAGGGTCATCCAGTGGTTAAGGGTGATAATAGTTAGCTGCCCCATCGGCTGGGAACCGCGCCTTCCGTTCGGCGTAAGTGACAAATCTTTTTTTGATTGTGAGAACCTATGAGTATCCGGCTACTTACTATCCGGCTACTTGTGCTTAGGAAGGAAGTGATTTGTGCGGGATACTGCAATGTCCTTCACTCTTTAGAGACGCACTCATTGGATGATTAGCTCTTACCGATGCATAGAGGATGAAGTGGTTTCTTTTGTGAGAGGTGTCTGATGGAGGTCGATTTTGTGAGTGAAATTGGGGGATAATTAAATGTTTGGGCAGTAAGAATTGGATAATGTTTAGGAATAAAGGCCAATTCCCGCATTAGAACATTCGAAATATAGTCGACATCTCATCTCGGTGACAATAGATGTCAAAAACTTGTCACAAATGAACGTAAATTCGAGATATTTTTGTATTTTTTTGTTTCGTATTTTACATAAGAATACGGGAATTGCCCCTCTGGCTGTCATGAGAACGTTTTTGTTTTGAGAGAGTAGATTGTACTTGCGCGAGTTACCTAAAGACGAGAAAACCTGTTCGCATTTCAAAGAGCTTTACTTAACATAAAGGAATAAAATCTTAAAACATTCAAACCAAAGGAATCTCCTTCGGTATTCCTTTTCAGCGCGGCATTTGGCTCCGTCTTATTTCTTGGCAGTTAACCCTTTTGTCGCCGCGGTTAAGGAGCCCATTGTTTCACGGCGGCCGGTCTCACGGGCCCCGTCTCAGGCAAACAGGTCAGGTTTGTTACATTGTTTAAGTAGGCTAATATTCCCATGAGAGTGGAGGGTTGGGAGAAGTGATATTGAAGATCAGTAGTGATGTGTTTGTTTGGTAATCGATTATTTTTGGTAGTTTTTAAATATGTCTTTAAATACGGAACTTAATTTTTTTTATGACAAATTCAATTCGCGCGTCTAAATCAGTTGAAAAGCTTATTTGACGTTTTTATTCATCCAAATCACTCGTTGGATAATGTAAACTTTACTCATAGAGCAAATGGTGACAAATATGTAGAAATAGAACAAGGTAAAACTATCGTGTAGGTAAACGCCCGAACATTTTTTTCTTCTCTCATATTTCAATTGCAAACACAAGTAGTGTAGTAGTGTAGTGTAGTAGTGTGTGTGTGTGTGTGTAGTGTGTGTGTGTGTGTATGTGTGTGTGTGTGTGTGTGTGGTGTGTGTGTGTGTGTGTGTTGTGTAGTATTTTAATAGTTTTAACTAATAAATATAGTTTAAAGTAATATGTTACTGCTCGTATGTTCACAACACAAACTTTATTAAAAGTCTAAACGCGAAGACTTGTAATTGGCTTTCTGTCGACTATTGTTTTTCTTTTGGTATGTCTTCGATGTTGCAATAAATAAATAATTTTATTAATTCACGTTTTATTTTACGTAAAAATGCATGACAGACATTATTCTCATAACCACTCAAAACCTACCTTACTTAAACCGTACCGGACATTTAATTTCAAAATAATTACGTACGGAACCGTCTCAAGATTATGATCATCGCGTGCGGGAGTGTCATTAGGGTGCGTCCACACTGTCATATTGTGTGGATCGCTTACAGCGCCGTATCTTGAGGGTGGCAAACTGGGCGATGAATGGATATTGTGTAAAGAATAAGCTTAGTGTTTATGTAGATGGTTAGACTGATAGTGGTTGTAATTGATTTTAGTTTAGTTTTGTGTTGAATAGGGATGATGAAAAACATTTTTTTTTGTCCGTCATGGAGATTATTAAAAAATATTGGACACGTATTTTTTATTTTTTACGTAATCTAAAGATGATAATAAATTTACTAGAATCTTAAAGTTCATGATTATTATCAAGACGATTGAGAATGATTTAATTTATAATATTTTATATTTCTCTAATAAATAAATGAACCTCACTTAATAAATAGTAATAAAAATAATCAACGACTAACTGCTGAAAACAATGTTGTGACAATCGAAAAGGGATGTATATACGTTAAACGTAAACTACTCACGTAACTATTTTTGCATACTATGACAGAACAACGCTAACATTTCCACGATACTACTAAAACTCATGCAAGCCAACATTCATTTATTATTACAACCTCATTAACAATCTAAAACGTCTCACAGCACACACGAATAATCATTCCCACATCGAAAACTGTCCGCCTTCATTTTTAGCGCATAATTACGTCTACAACGTCCCGCCAAGCTGTCGCGTGGCGTACCGGTCGTTGCGCATCTGTCGCGCGTCTGAACTCAGCCTTATGACACGGAACATTATTATTAAATTGTAAAAACAAAAGAATTTAAATTGACGTTTTACTGGCTCTTTTTTTGGTAGTGAGTTATTGTTTTTTTGCTGCGTTTTAAAGGTTTTATAGATAGAAGTATTTTTAGAATCGTTTTTGCTAAAGGTCGTCTGATAATAATGTACTATCCAGCCGATGTTCTGTTAAAATCTTACCGTAAAAGCTTAAGAATTAAGTTTGAAGAGAGCTGTCAATAGTGTCAAGTCCATCAAAATCTGCCTGCCTAGCCTTTTCCCAACTATGTTGAGGTCGGCTTCCAGTCTAACCGGATGCAGCTGAATACCAGTATTTTACATGGAGCGACTACCTATCTGACCCCCACAACCCAGTAACTGGTTAATACGATACCCCTTGGAAAGACTGGTGTCAGACTTTTGGGGTTTTTGACGACTCTCAACGACTGTCAAAGATCCACAAATTACAGCCGGGACCAAAGGCTTAACGTGCTTTCCGAGGCACGGAGGAGTCTCGGTATGTTAAGATGGTCACCCATCCACGGACCAACCCCGGCAAGCGTAGCTTAACCTGATGGATCGACCCATGCGGATGTTATTACTTAGCCACGAGCTCCTCAATAGTGTCAAGTCAATCCCTTACATAAAATCTCCTCCCTCCGGTAGCATGAGAGGTCACTTGAACTAAGTTTTCACGGTGATTTTTTTATAGAAAAGACGGGTAGTTTATCGTTGTTATAAATCAAAATATTGTTTAACTTAGACTAAGATTTGACAACTCAAATAAATTGCTTACAACATTCCGAAATATCGATTTAAATGGACGTAGAATGTATTCTAAGAAAACGTAGCATTTACGTAGCATAGCGTAGCATCTTCGTAGGACCTGCGTAGTAATACGTAGCATCTTCGTAGCAACAGGTAACTAGAATTCACGAGGTTGTGGGTTCAAATCCAGGTAAGTACCATTTGGGCACGCCACAATTGCGGCGATAAGTCCCCTCTTTGAGGAGTGGCTTGAGAGGCGCCATGGCGTCCTCACCTTCCGCCTGACGCAGGTCCTCACCGGACACGGTTGTTTCGGGAGGTTCCTGTTCCGCGTAAGGCGGGAGGAAACGCCCGGGTGTCACCACTGTGTGGATCGCCCGGAGGACACGGTGGAGCATACGGTGGAGGTCTGCCCGGCTTGGGCGGAGCACCGCCGTGTCCTCACGGAGGCGATCGGCGGCGGCGATCTCTCGCGTCCGGCCCTGGTTCAGGCCATGGTTCGGAGCGAGAGTGCATGGGAGGCCGTCACCTCCTTCTGCGAAGCAGTTATGCTCGCGAAGGAGGAGGCGGAGCGCGCGAGGGAGATGCAAGCTGCACGCCCTCGCGGCCCTAGTCGCCGCAGGAGACGCCCCGGGCGTCGGGAGTCCAGAGCCGACTTCCGGCCACCGTAGGCGCGGGCTTGCGGACGGTGAGCAATGGGCAGCTCGCCGTCCGATAAGGACCAGGCCCGTGTCGACGGCGCGTTGTGTTCCACGCGCGCCTCAAAGAGATGTCAGCACCAACCGACGGGGTCGAAAGACCAATGCCTGCTGGGGTTGCGGGTTTGTCCGAAAGGGATAACGCGGCCCCGGCACACAGGCAACGGAAGGAACACGGGTGGGTTTTAGTCAGTAAAAGTCTGACACACCCTCTCGCTCTGCCCAGAGCGGGAGAAGTCATTTGATGATTTCCCACCCTCAAAAAAAAAAAAAAAAAAAAGGTAAGTACCATTGTGACTTTTTCAATTCGTAAGTACTTTCTGAGTTTATCTTGGACATTACGGACATCGGTGATGGAAAAACATCGTGAGGAAACTTGGACTTATAGTTAATATAAGTGTGAAATCGCCGGGAATGACGGGTCTTGAGCAAGCGTGGTGATCAATGCTCGTGCCTTCTCTGTGTGAGAAGAGGCTTTTCCCTGCAGTGGAACATTAACAGGCTGGTATTATTATTATATTATGTCTGAATCAAAATGAACATATTGGTCTAAAATAAACCTTCGTGAAGGGTTAAAAAGGGTTAAACATCAATCGTCATCATCACACATTTCTTTATTTCAAACATGATTTGGCAAAACTTTTAACGTGGGGTTACTTGTTAATTATAAAGAATTGTATTCTCCAATTAATCTAGTATTTCAAATGTTAAACGTAACATGTGTGGTTTACGTTTGCTCGTAGTGACTTGCAAGAAACCACCCTTACAACTTTATAAATGCACTTAGGACCACTCCTATTCCAATACATAAAGGGTTTAAAATCGAGTGTTTGGTGTTTTCACGCTTGATTAGTTTTAATTTTACGCCCTTTCCGCCTGAACAATGACGCGGAATGAAGATCTTTGTCTTGGAAGAAGGAAATAGGAGAAGGGTAGGACAGGCTAGAACACAAGTGTCAAGAAATGTGTTTGTGTACATTTTGAGAATGGATTCTTGTATCAATTGAATTAAATTAAGTTTGTAGTGAGAACTTTCCATACGTCGCGACTTTGGGATAATAACAGTTTGATGAAGTTCACGCATAACATCACGCCTGTTCCCCTCAGGGTGAGGCAGAGGTGTACCTATAGTACACCCACATGTCGCCAGTTATGTTAAAGTCCCATGTAATAGGGGGCGAGCTCATTGCCATCAACCGGGTACAAATCCTGACTCCGGGCTGCTACTGAGCAATTCCAGATGTAAAAACCTAATAACACTTGGCGTGACCCGGGAATCGAAACCCAGGATCTTATGCTGAGTAGTAGCGCCTGCGTCCACTATACCAACGAGGCAAGTCTACATGGTGTTCAAAATACGGTTTTACAGTTATTATGATTGTTTTTTTGCCATATAGGTATACAGTCCTGGCACAGTTATCTTACCTCTGACAGTAAGCTAACATGCTTCTATTAACGAGAATAAAGATACTGCTCTAAGACTCAGATCTGGACACATTCCATGCAAAAAAAATGCCTTCATGATGAAAAAAAATCGCTCCACCCAATTGTGAGGAATGTGGAGTTGTCGAGGACCTACAACATTTATTGATGGAATATGTCCAATATGAGTCTAGTAGAAATAATTTAGTAAGGTCCCGGAATTTGAACAGAACTGTAGTAATGTAATGTAGGCATGTTCCATACAATTCTATGCCAACCAAATTTGGCGACGATGTGAAGGGTTTGTTCAAATTCATGGCCCACGTCTTGTGAAAGTACAATTGTTTAGGATACGATGGGACTGATACACTATGCGTAAAAGGCCCTACAAAAAAAAAAAATAATACTGTGGTGCAAAATTAGAGGTAAATTAACTCTGGGAGGACTTTAGGTAGAATTGAAAGACAGAATGTGTTTGAAAGCTCAACATCACTGTTATTTCCTTATAATTAGACAACGTTGATGAGCTCATTAAAGTTTTCTACACTTGACCAACAAAAACAACAAACTGTTACTTTTACTTTTTTATGGCACAGGAAGATACAAAAAAATAACAAATAACTATTGGAACGTGTCTTAAGTTTTAAATTGATACCGGCAGGCGGTGAAGGAACCATGAGTGGACAAGTTTCAATTTCGAATTCGGAAGTCTTGGCTTGATTAGTTAGTTTTTGTGGAGCACAAAGCGCACTTCCGGCTTGTCACGTTCTATATACGAATTGTGGAAATGACGTCGATCCGACGATGCGCTCCAACGGTTTATTAGAAATTGATATTTGGAATCTTAGATGGTCATTAGACCGTCTGTCTTCCGGTCCCAGCGGAGGGCGCGTGCCACTTAATTGCTTCATTTGTACCCATAATGCGGGATCAATATAGTTTATTCATGCCTTTGAGGTGTTATGCTCTACTGATGATTGAAATTTATTCATCCATTTCCTAATACAGTCCCTAATAAATAACCAGCAGCGGAACAAACAATATCAATCGGCATCCGTCATCAATACATCACAATCACGGCGCATCGTAAACAATATTCGATAAAACTCATCATTTTATACCTAAACGAATTATCTGGTAGCAAATTTTAAGCCAGGCCTGCACAGTGCGTCCGCTTATACAAACAAAATACCAACCAATCACGATTTTGTGAATTTGAAATTTGTTAAAGCCCAACGGTTGTACAGAAAACCAATACGGTGTGTACATGTATGTACTTGGTAAAACTACGCACGGGCTAAGCAAACTAGTGTGGGTGTATGTGTGTGCCACACTCTCGCACGCACCTCCCGCGTACACTCACTCACACAATGCGATATTGCAAATGGGCTAGTCGAATGTATTCGTTCGCCCGCCGGCCGCCGGGGGGTGAGGCCGCCCGCCAGGGGGGAGGAAGATGCGTTTTTGTGCAGTACTCTCCGCTTTAGCTACGTTTATGAGTAAATATAAGTGCGTAACCGATAACGTCCTTAATACCAGCTACGTCAGTGTGAGTTCCCCGCTTTTGGACTCAATTACATCTGTCTGTGTACACGACATCTAGAATTTCTTCACAATAGGGCTGTCACCAACGTATAACTATCTGTTCGGAACTGTTATGATAAACATTTGTGTGAGCAATAGTGATTCCCTTTCACTAGTTTCCACGAACCTTTTAAGTCATTCCGGGCACAAACGCAACAATACATCACCGTATAACTTAATTGAAGCACAGGGGAAAACAAATGGAAGCCTATTCCCAATGGCGAGTACATTCAAGCTGTGGATAGTGCTCATTTCAAACACATGCTTTACTCGAGCCAATCTGCTTAATCTTTCATAGAATTCTATCATCCTTCATCCATTATCCAACGTCCTTTCACGAGCAGTGCGAGCGATAAATGCTGTAAATCTAATTCTAAAGTCACAAATCATTTATTCAACGTGCTCGGAACCACTTACAAACACAGAATGTATGTTTGCTACTGCCAGTTAAAAGGTTTGCAGATTTGGTGGCGACTGGCGGCCCTATGGGGCACAGCCAGCCGGAACGGTAGGCTTTAAAAAAATAAACGAGTTGTTATTTTTAGTGACAGAAGCAGACTAAGTGGCTTC
This sequence comes from Agrochola lota, assembly GCA_947364205.1. NCBI lineage: Eukaryota > Metazoa > Arthropoda > Insecta > Lepidoptera > Noctuidae > Agrochola > Agrochola lota. The sequence goes on along the minus strand of OX376235.1, from coordinate 6,421,051 downwards.
GACCCGGGGGAAGTCCGACGTCCTCTGAGAGTTAACCACACCTGACTGGCGATGCTCACGGCCCGATTCACACTTCTTTCAGCGCTCCGAAGCGGCCGAATGGAAAGTACATGAAAGGCCTGTTACTTCGTTACTAAGAAAAAGAGTAAAACGAGCGCGAAAAATGCTCAGCGAACGGGAATTCGGGTGACGTTCTGTAATATTAGATAACTTGGGAGACGGCTCTCGGCTCCGTGCGGAGGCGTGTTAGTCGCCGGCCTATGCTCCTCTATTTATTGTCAAAACTGCACGATGTAAGCCTCTGTCACACGTGCCTGCCGATATTAATTTTCTGACGTCATTCCAGCAAAAAAATTACGACCTGCATGACTCTTTGTAACGATTCTAAATTTAAATAATGACATTGCTGTTGTTCCCTCCAAATATTGAATACGGAACGTTGAATCGTGAAAAGTTTTTATTAATAATTCATAGACAAATGTCAATGTCAGAGATAATAAAGGATGGAAGAACAAAAATGCATTTGTAGAACGTGCAACCACAGCATGCGGTCAGCCCGGGATCTATTTCATTATAAGGACGTTTAACTAACCTCACGTCAATGAACCGCGGTGTTTCTACTATAAAATTTATTTTGATTAATCCGTAACATTCTCGTATCTCTGGTAGGCTCGATGCCATTTCCGTAGGTACACGACGCATACACAAAGCAATAGTGGACAGTGTCCACTCCTCTTACGGGACGAACACGAATTTTCGCACACACACAACCGCCCAGTTCAGTTTTACCGCACACTGGTGCTTGTATAAAATTTATGGTGCACACTTTTGCATCCGAGCCGCTATAGCAACATAGATCTGTGGAAGGGGGATGCCGCTGGTCAGCCATTTCGTGTCGACGAGATTTATAACCTCTCTGTGCGTTGGCGCTAACTTTAGTAAGATGCGTGCATCTGACGTTGAAAGGCTTTATTAGTGAGACTAGGATTTGTATTTTTCAAATTACGTTTGAAATTCGATATTTGTCGGACGATGAAATTGGAAAATGGTGGTGGCCGTTGGGGGCATTATTTCAAAATGTACGGTTAGGTGGGGGGATTTAGGGTGGCGGGTGGGGGTCAGCCCGGTTGTTTGTCTATCGCCGCGCTTTCCCATTCACCGGGTGAATTTTCCGAAGCCCATTGCGCTTCCGGCCCCACCGCCCCCCTTGAGCCGTCCTCTCTGTATTTTTATTAACGGAATTATGGCGTCTGAATGAGTAGTGCCTACTTATATTGATTAGGCCTCTAGCACGGTATCGTGTATGTGAGCTTGATAATCGCAGTTTTTTATTTGGAACCAAATATTTTCCAGCAAAATGCTGTTGATTTCTCTCGCTGTTGTGTTTTCAATCTAGTTAAGTTTGTAAACTTTGACTATTAATAGGTAAATGATGGAAAAAGCTTTTTCAGCTTTACCTTTGTGTATGTTTCAAAGAGAAGATTTATAATGAAATGTTTTTTTGTTTTTGTCACTGTTGTTTTAAATTTTTAATCTTCATTCTGTAAGTTTTGTTCTATTTGTAATGTGTATGTATTGTGCCAAAGGGATTTTATATAAAAAAATATATAATTATGTAAAATACGTATTTATATTTTAGCAACGGTTCCGATATCATAATGTCTGACAAACCATTTACAACAAAAACGTTTTCAAAACAATTTCGAATAGTTCGTTAAAAAAAAAACTAAATCCAATATTTGAAATACGAATCCCGAATTCTCTTTTTGAACAGATTTAAAAGCTCTGTATAGTCTGTGGGCGTTTCCAAATGCAAGGTTCTGATCAGAAACTCATAACGGACACGTCATGTCTTATCTATGGCGAAAAGTTGGGCCATGGAGTGCGAGGGAAAGCGCATAGGTGCCGTAGTTTTCCGTCAAACGCTTTCGAACCCGTTTTGGAACAGGAAAAGCTGTTGTGTCTGGTTTTCGTATTATTTTTGTTAGCTTTGATCCTGAACAAAGCTGTAAACCAATTCAGCGATTGTTAAAGACGAGAACAGAGTTAGTTTACCGTTTTTATTCTTCTTCTGTCAACTAAGTAAACTTTAATAAAATACATGGTGTTTTTATCTTTTGCGTTGAAGTTTTCGAGATATCTGGTCTAAGAAGAAAACATATCAAAACAAACAGAGATTTCAAGGCAATATATGTGATTTGTATCGAGTTTCTATAGTTTGATATCGATGATCAATTTGTTGTTCAATACCTGCTCACATTTGACAAGTGCGATGTGCAAGTGTCAAATATTTCAGGTCAAAGCCGATTGAGTTTGTTTTAGTGGCACATTTCTATTATTAGCAGTGCTACAAACAATCATGAGTGTTGAATCCTTTGACGTAATTAGCTGTGTGTTTAAGCTCATTTAAGAGATGCTCATAAACTAGCTCGGCATTCGGTGAGTATCGAGTTTATTGCGGAAGTTTCGGCTTGTTTTGTAGAAGTAAAGAAAAAAACTTCGTTAGTGGGAAACTTACAAGATATGGTATTAGCTGCTTTTAGGTACACACGGCTATATATGTATTAAGCTTTATATTTCCAGTATAAGCTGATCTCGTATTATACAGGATTTCCGTACAACGAGAGGTCAACTTATACAGGAAATGCATAGCTTGATATGTAGCCGTGTGTACCTACAATATTTTTGGAGAATAGGTACAGGTGGGATATTACGGCATCAAAGACATTCCAAATTTTAGCTGAATTCAATAATCTTTTTTTTTATAAAAACCGAAAGTTTTATTATATATTTATATGTATAAGACAGTTCCCAAAAACCAAATTACTTCAAAAACTTTACACTAGCCTTTCACTCAAACAATTTATTTCGTTTACTTCCAGTCTTTTTTACAAATCTTTCTCGCCATCTTAGTAGCCCATCAAGCTCGCCTCGAATTGGCGATGACTGCGCACTGATACGGCGTCGATAGCTTAAAACGTGGGTTTTCGATGCTCAAAACTGTACTGCTGATTAATGCTCGGTTTATCGGTTTCAACTGTTAATTATTGCTTTTTGAGGAACAGATATCGGTTGTTTACCTATTACATTTCTTGGAAATGGTAATGTATGTATATGTTGTTTTTTGTGATTTTACAATCGTATAATTCTAGTCGATGGTTTGTGCTGCACGCGTAGCATGAGCAACTTTTTGTCGACGGAAGAGTAGACAAAAATGACGTTCCGTGTAGACAGTACGAAGGCAGCAAAGTAGAAAGAGTCAACTGCACTTTTTACGAAATTCACTCTGACATAATTCGACTCAGAATTCTTTGTTTTGTCATAGGACTTTTTCTGTTTGATTCTCTATTTTTACTTATATAAAGACAACTACAACAATTATTCTTAAAATGACGAAGTTCCGTGTTTTGGAACAAAAAATATTACAGTAATATCGGCCCTAACCATTTCCTTGGTAATGCCTTATTAACTAAATGATGTAAAATAGGAGAAGATAGCTTTGTTCTTCTATTAATTATCACAATTTTGCATTCAAAACGTTCTTCTGTAAAATCATGATTTTAAGATTTTGTAGATAACCGTATATACTTTGCGGCCGTCGAGTAGAATGTTTCAAAAAGGGATTCCAAAATCAAATTGTCTTCACTACTTTGGACAACTGTCAGTTCTCAGTGTGATTTTGACAGTTTAGGATAGAAAACTTTCTTCTGAAATAGTCTACGTATAAAAGGACCTAGACAAAGATTGTTCGAAACGTAAGACAAAATGACAGATTGTAGAAAGATTTCTACGGTGCGATGTCAAAAATGGAGAAACGAAATGTCACTTTGTATAGAAAGAGCTGTGTCTATTCTTCGTAGAAATAGAAAGCGTCATGCTACGCGTGCTGTATACCTATAAACAAGGAAGTAAAGATTCTAATTGCCGGGAGGGGACGCCCTAGAACATATAGTGACCTTATTGTTGATGTTCTTCAGAAAGGTCAGGTGCGTAGTACTAGCAACTAGCGTGCGTGTATGACCAGATGTATGGACGTAAACGAGGCGAATGTAGTATATAAGGATTGTAGCAGGTGGGGTTCTGTAGTTTCTACCCCATGGGAACAAAGCGTAAGTTTATGTATGTATAATTATTTAAACCGATTGCAAAAAAATATGACTAGATTTCGTTTTTTGAATACTATTATTTAGAATCTTTTTTTTTTTTGTTCTTCTAACTGAACAGACAGCTGTGCTGCTGGGGAGTTTGTTGCGCCACTTCTTCTTCCCATCTAATGTACTAGGAAGTGGTGAAGGGTGGGCGTTTTGGGGGAATGTCTTATGTAATTTTGACGTTCGAAAAGTGCTGATTCTCAGCCTAGTTTGAATAAATGACTTTTGAATTTGAATTTTTTATCCTAAAGACTATAAGTCCCTAAATTCATTTTGCTACATATCACAAACTGAATACCGTCACAAACTTCACAGATTCCCCAAAAATGCCTAAACCGCCCATCACTAGACAAGCTTTTAAAACTATACAACCAAAAAGTACATACAGATCTGTCCGGACCGTCAGCAAAACGACGTAACATTATAACCGCGGCTGTAGTAACAAGTCAACAGAGATAGGTACAGTCAGCAACGAAAATACGCTCCCTTCAAATATTCACAACTTTTCCCGAACTGGAAGGGATGAAAAAACTGTCAGCCGTGTCCAGCTCGTCTACTAAGTAACTAATGTGTGTGTGATAATGTGATTATTTTTACCGCCAACACTGTCAGCAGTGAGTAAAATTAGATATTATAGTACCTACTCTAAAGAATCCATACAAATATGTGTTCTAGGTATTGTTTTTTAAACACTAGGTTTTTGCAGATTACAGGATAATATAAGGGAAAACACAATCAAAAAAATAAACGTAAACATTTAACATGAATTATTTTACTTATCCTCGTCACGTTCCTCACTGTTTGTTACGTTATAAATAAAGAATAATAATCTAAATGATAAAAAAAAGTCTTTGTTAGGCAAAAATACTATGTAACAGAAAATAACCACAAAGAATTTTCAATAAGCTCTTCAATTATGGAAAAAGGAATATTTAACAAGTCTGTACCAAGGAACAAATTCAATTAAATGACACCCGATAAATAGGTACGTGTTTAAGTCTATGGCGGCAAGTGTCCAGGCACATATGCACGTCTGATTATTCGAAAATTCATGCCCTGTCCACCCCTGTCAGGCCGCAGACAAAATACGGGTATATGTACGAAATTCACCCGGTTTTATTCCGGCGTTCGGTCGCCGAAAACCGGTGCTAGCCAGTTCATACCGCCTAAAACTGCGTATGTAACGTTACAAAGGAATTATAAAAGGGCCGGTTAAGTCAGAATTGAAATTGGATTTTATTGTCAGACTGTACTTTGTTTTCGCTTCGTGCTGTCTGAGGTAATTTGATTAGCATATTGATTTGTATGAAATATTTTCTAAGCCTGAAAATACGAAATCATTATTTGTGAAAATGGAAAAGATTATTTTGCATTTGCAAACTTGGTAGTCTATACGTAGTTGGAAGATAATTTGGAAAGTTGCTAGTAATTAGACGGGTAAAATATTAGTATCGCTGACTATTATAATTAATTAATTATCTTACCATTAATATGATTTTGAAATCTTATCAGCTGCGAAATAAGCCCGTAGCTTGCGGTTGATCTGTAAAGACAAGAAAAATATGGTTAATCCTCATCCGCAGAGTTGTCAACTTAATGACCAGAACATCAGATAAGACTGACTGGTCAGAAGCTCCGTCAAAAATAATTTTAACATATTTATTTTATCCACCCGTCTACCGAGAATCGATAAGAAGGTACAACACTACTTATCGATATCGATCAGATAGGGGTGGCCACGTGCGCGACCACCCGGCGCGAGCGCGTGCGCAGGGCTGTAGTAAATCTATGGGGTTTTTTGTTTCTTCTGATAAATGGCGATAAAGCCAATCTTTTTGTGAATTAAGTTATCCCCTATCAGAACTTATAAAATAATATTATCAATGTTTAAATATGTGACGATTCGGGGACAAAACATTAATTGATTTTACACTTTTCACTAAATTCAAAATATGAGGAATAGAATTCTAGTCTACTTACAGCTTTTGGCACATTTGAGGTGACAACAATAACAACAGTTTATTTATTCACAAAAACATTGCCGAAGTTCCGTGTTAAGTCTCGTGCAGACTGGCGCGACACGACACCGAAGTTTTCATAGAAATTGTTTTGTGAGAGTCGAGTCGCGTATTTCCATTTATTTTTAATAGACTACAGTTTTTTTTCCTTCCAAAATAAAATAAAATAAAAATCAAGGTTACCAATACTGGGTGGAAAGAAAGACAGCAAAAAATTATAATTCTGCGTAAGACGCACATTGGTAGAGTCGCGAACTAATCGAGTCATGGAACACAGAACTACGGGTTCGACTCCTAGCGGGGGAAAAATGTCTGCTCGGGTTGGTTGGTGGTAGGGCTTGTTCTAAGTCCGCCTGGCTAGATACCGCCATCGTATCTAAATCTGTTGCCATAACAACAATGTTGACAGCATTGTTGTGTTTCAGCAGTTAGAGGTAAGATAGCCAGTTCCTCTGTGGTTGAGGATTTCGGGGGAAGCTCGCTTCCAACTTGAGCCCGATCATAACTTACCATTAGGTGAGGTGAAGGCCAAGAGAAAAAAAAAATAACTTTCATAATTTCTTCTTAGAAGCAACTGACATCTCATTTTTCATTCTTTCTCAAACCAATATCTTAAAAATTACTACAATATAACATAACTCACACTTAAAAGTATCGAAAGATGTTTCTTTATGTAAACCAGGTGCCATGGGGTGCTTCAGTACTCCATTGATCGTTTTATGGTCTATTAGGGGCTCGGTACAGTTCAAGGACCTAATTGTCAGGTAAAGGAAGTTTGTAGTACAGGAAGTCATTTGTTAAATATAGTACCTATCAGTTTTTGAAGAGGGTGATTAATTTGGTACTGACTGTATTTAAGATTTTGCTAATGTTTTAAAAGTTGTGTTGTTGTCATTGTTGGCTTGTTTGTGAATTATTTCATTGAAGATTGATTTACTTACATGTGGCCGATGAGCTAATCGCGATAGATAAATGAGCTTGTGTTCTGATATGTAATGTTATTTTATGTTCCGATGATGTAAATAAAATTATTTCACTGAACAATGTTGTAAGTTAAACATTGAAGATTTCTTATCATATTCAACTGCATATTATTTTGTTTTGGCGAATGAACAGGAAAAAGCATCGCTTAATTTCGACATTGTTCTTACTTTTTGGCAACCTCTTATAGGTACCAAACTAGTCTATTATCATAGATAATTTTCTACATCTAACTTTTATTTTCAAGAAAGATCACAAATAACCTAACCCAATTAAACTTTATCTCTTTCTGATTTTTTTATTTTATTTTTGTGCTTGCTTAAAATTTTTAGCGAACGACCTTTTCGAAACGTGGAAATCTAAAACCCACAATAAATCTTAAAAACAGCTGTTTCTATTAATCGTATCAACACCGTCTATCCGATTTACGACACTTGAATTGCACAAAGGTAGTATACGTGTCAAATTAGTTCAATAAAGGATCAATGTTTTGCACAAATTGGGCAAAAACAGGCAGATGGTTTTCGTTGACTTCTGGTTTTCTGAAAAGGCGCTTTTTGTATCAGGTTCGATTTCTATAACACCTATTAAGGTACAATTCCGTACCCCACCGCAGACGGCACCAGCAGGCGACGTGTTGCTGCAATCATGATTCCGTTTCCGACCACAGGCGGCAACCATACCGAAGGCGGCAACTACAGGCTACGCGTCGCCTGCATTTGTCGCCTGCGGTCGGCTACGGAATTGTACCTTATTCGTGTTATTGCTCGAGCGTTGGCGGCACTACTGGTTTACGGTCGGGCTACACGTGTCATCTGTCGCTCGCCCGTAGCTGCAAACCACGTGTCGCTAGCTATGGAAGGGTTTTCATAGAAACCAGTCGTGTCGCGGCGACACGTCGCCTGCCGTTGCCGCCTGCGTTCGGTTACGGAATGGTACCTTTAGTGTGATTTGTTAACTTCGTTTGGATTCTTCAATATGTTGTATTTTTTGGTGCAAACTTTTTTAACATCTTTAATTATTTGTTTTTGAACAAAACATTACAATCCAATCTAGTTAGGGTACATACCGAATACGAGTTTTTTTACATGATTAACATAACATCACACCTTGTTTCCCCGAAGGGTTAGGCATAGATGCTTACCTATAGTACACCCACATTGCGCCAGTTATATTTAAGTCCCATGTAATAGGGGGCGAGCCTATTGCCATCAACCGGGCACACACTCAGACTCCGGGCTGCTGCTGAGAAATTCCAGATGGAAAAACCCAATAACACTTTACCCCATCTGAGAATCGAACCCAGGGCTTCACGATGAGCAGTATCGTTTCCGAACACTAGATCAACGAGGCTCTCAAACATGATGTTTACATGATTAATAAAGAGTTTTTCGCAAAATGATATTATGAAAAAGAATAAGAATAATTTTTGTTGGTCCATTGTTACAAAATAAATTTCAATAAGTAATGATATTGTATGCTTACTGTAACTAGAATATTTAACATAGTATTAAAACAGTGGTCCCCAAACTAGGCAGAGCCTGTATCTCGGGGGCCTGAGTTGCGTGATCTTAAATTTTAATTCGAAACATTTTAGCGTTAGCTTAAATTTTATTCCAGGATGTTTGAAAATGGACAGAATAGTTAATTAAATACGGGTAGCGAATTACCAAATAAAAATAAATTGAACAAAATAAAATAATTCTAAATAATATTATAGTGTGTGTGTGTGTGTGAGAGTGTGCTTGTTAGTGTGTGTGTGAGTGTGGGTGTGGTGGTGAGTTGCTGGTGTGAGTTTTGTGTCAATGACTTGCTTGTATATTTTAGTGTTAACTCACTATATCCTCCGTGTCGTTGTACGACAGGGTGAGAAGCCAACTTCGTATCATTCTTTTATACGAGTGGGTGTTAAGACCTTTAGTATTATAGCGCTTGCTTATTTTATTGTAGATATGAGTGTGTGAGTATGAGTGGCACCGTCGGGCGTAATATGACTAGTCGTTTAGTTTCTGTTTTAATAATGACCCTTATCAACATTGAAACTTCTACTCGAACAGTCCTCAATCGTGGTACTTCTAAAACGGGCACAAGATTGCCAACTATCAAATCAAGATCCAAAAAGAACTCAAACGTCCCACAAGGACGAGGACTCTTCACCATTAATATTTATTCGCGGGATGCGGGCGCGCATTCAAGGAACCATTCTTGGCCCCTTCACACAATGGGCCAGGAATTGGCCTACTTGGCCCACATTCCCACAAAGCCAATATTGGTCTACTTACACCAAATTACCAGTATCGCCCCGCATCTTTAGACCCCTGCAGAGACAAATTAAATTTTAATGGTTTTTTGCAAGAGTTGTCGCAGGAAGTCGTTTCATTATTGTGCTGTACAAGGTTATAAATAACGCTTTTTTGGTCCAGGAATTGTACAAGAGATGAATCAAAAGATTCGGTGATAATGCGGCAAATTGGCATAAGAATAAAATTGTAACGCAATACCCATACGAGGCGGATTGTTAGGGTTGGTTTTTTGATTGACATCTGACTGTAAATTATCATGTAAAAAGATCACGGTAATAAAAATGCCACCCGACCGGACGTGAAGGCAGTCGAACCAAACTACAACTGAACCAAGAAAGTTAAACCAAAATTACATGTTACATAACCTTAACCCTTCATTTATCTCGTCATCGGAATTGTCAAAACACATTCCGTGTTGGGGTGCGTTCACACGCCCATTTGTAAGACTTGTGACGTCAGCGGATGCGGCGTAAGGACTCGTCGTCTTGAATGGGCACGCACACACGCTCACCTGTGCACAGACGTCTTAGAGGCGTGTGTGGGTGAATGAGCGTACGGTACGTCGTGTTTACGCAGAGATTGTAGACAGCCCGACTATGGAGATTGACGGCCGACTAACGTGGACAAACATACTCGAACCGACTAATTGAAATACGTCCGTTATCCCGGATTGGCAACAAACAGTTTCAAAAAAACTTTCTAATGAGCAAATATACCAGTTTTCCATCATAAATTCACACTTGAATTGCCACGATACGAGTCGAAAAACTGTTTCGTCATTTCCGAATTTTAATAGTGTATGTTACGATGAATGACGGGGGCATTGGACCTTGTGCCAAAACCATAATACACGGACAAAGTTGTCCGTGCTGTCAAATAAGTTAATTTAGACTCTATTACTATTCAGATAATGCGTTAAAAATAAGAATGGGGTGTCAAGAACTATAATTGTAGCTGCAGTATCGGTATGGAGCGTACGAGGGGTGAACTCGGGCGCTCAGGCAGGTGTGAGGCCAGATGTCTTGAACAAATTGCCGTGCCATAAGGTACGTGTGGACACACCCTTACTTCTGTGGGCTCGGCGTGTGCCAAGTTTTAATTTTATGCTTGATTAAGACTCCGATACCGGGAGCGACTAATTAATGGCCAGGAGATCGACTGTGCGGTTTTTCGAGTGCTTTGCCGCATTACTGCTTTACTTTAGTTCTTAGGTTTTCGGGTGTTTCGGGTTAAAACACTGCGGCAGTTTACGTGAAAGGAAATGTTTGGATATAAATTACAGGAAAATACTTATTGATTGATTGGTATTAAGATTCATATTTTCAAATGCTCCACAAGAAATCATTCTTATAGTGAAATAAATATAATATTTTGTTATTTCTGGAGCTCAAACCAGATTTTTGATGATAAAGCACTCAGCAGTGCTTTATCATCAAAAATCTGTCAAAATCACTAAAATAATGATTGAATGTCGTCTTTTAACCATGTTTTACCCTGCCAGTGGCAAAGCTTTAAGCTCGTATAATTTTCTCCTCACACTCATTACATATTTCACCGTAGGGTACCTATGTAAAAAACCTGGACGTATCATCAAAGTAAAGCCACTTTTTACACCGTAAGCACATTTTTTATCACGACTCAATGGACAGTGTACCTTCAGCTAATGGGCGCAAAAAGAAAATTTTCAATGCGCTGCAAAGAATAAATAGCGAGATGGGGTGTATGTAAATTACTTATGTTGTTACTTCGGTGTTATTAAACATTCTGACTCATGTAAAAACAATTTAGTGATTAAGAAACGAGTGATTGTTTGCAGAAACGCGGGAAAAACTAATCTTACATTTTTAATTTATTGGAATTAATAATGTAATTCTGATTTAAAATACGCCTATTTTAAAGTATATGAGTTAAAGAGTAATTCCTATAAAAGTACTGTTAGCTGATATAAAGCTAAATTTTTCAGCCAATCTTAAGTTGGATTGGGCCGGACATGTGTGCCACATGTCAGATGAGCTGTGACCTAAAAGAACCACTGATTGGGTCCCATTAAATACTAGACGACATCGCGCTATACCAAGAAAAAGATGGAGCGACGAACTTGACTCTTACCGAAAGGATTGGCCCTCAATGGCGGTGTTCAGACGTGTGGAAAAGAGCAAGGAAGGCCTTTGAAGGCCAGTGTGGGCCATAACGATCTAAATAGAAAAAAAACTTGCACAAACTTCAAACAATAGAAAAAACAACTGCAACATTATCGCGCCAAAAATTCACACGCCATATTGAAGGAAAATTCAAATGGTTCCTAAAATGGCGTCGGCTAGGTGACGGAAGTGACGATGACCGCTGCGTTCGTAATTATTTTATTTCACGGAAGTTATAGTCATTGACTCTCTGGTTCTGACGTTATGGTAATTTTATATATTATGTATATGTTTCATTGTTTCTTTCCATAAAGGGAGTGTACTGAGTTTAATTAAATAAATGAGAGATTTTTTGGCATTTGTTAAGGCACTTCGATTTGTATGAGACTAATTGGTATCGGAGTAAAATGACGTCAGTTGGATGTAATATTCATTTCTGTTGAATGAACATTTTTTTATTTCCTGGAAAGAAAATGTTGAATTAATCAATATGAAAATCGTCATTGAATTACAGTTACAGGAAATTGGTAGTATGTTTACAGTATCATTAAAATAGGAGGCCTAGATTACTTATTACTCGTTTAGTTCATTACTTTTAGAAGAGTGTTCAGTTAGAACAAATAAGTATTATAGAAATTAACGAACAATTACTAATTTTCAAATAAGCCAACCCTAGCCTTCCAAACTTAAAATTGTAAAAGATTACATCCTCAAAGCCAGGGATGCCGTCAATTGTTATAGTCGATCGATTGTTAAGACCCTCATATACAGTTTTCTAGGGTCGATTCATCGATTGTGACATGTAATAATAGAGGAAAGGAGAAAGGGGTCGCCTGCACCTTTAGCTATTCCGGTAGAAAATGTCGCGTGCCTGGTGCGTACAACATTATGATACGAGTCATCCCGCGGAACAAATGTGCATCTTTACACCTTGTGGCTTAACTGTATCAGACATGTACCTATTTGCGATTTGTATATATGAGCAAAGTAGTTCTATAGAAATATAACATTGAACCTTTATTAAGAGCAAGAAGGAATGGGAATCATTGATCAGAAAAATTCAAATTTAACATTTTGGAAGTTGGGAGAATCAAAAACATTTTAGCAAACTCTAGAGCAGTGATCGCAAAGAGGTTGTGCGGCCTGGTACAAACGATACCTAGTCAATGATTCAATTTTGTTACAGTATTTGCCTATAGGTTGTAGTTACTTTAATTAAAGTTAAATAGTTGATAAGGAACGATGGGGTTGGCATATCCGCTTGGATAAATATCCCCTTTTGGTAACATAGAATAAAAAATAAAAAAAACACTGGTCTTTAAGGTCCTTAGAATTTCAAAGATGAGAGGTGGAGAGCTGCTGCAAGAAAGTAGTTTTTCAAAGTCAACTCTTGAGCCGCTAACTGCTTATTTGTCTGGCATTCGTAAAACGGAGAGTTCCTTATCATTGTCAAAGCAAAACTACTCGATTTAGTATGTAGGTAATCGAAAATATCGGCGATTTAAATTTTGAAACAGATGTGGCATCGTTACAGAGAATTTGCATTATTGTATTCGAGTATCTCTAATAGAGGGGCGTACGCACAATTTCGCAGGATTTCTTTATTTTATTGATATTGCGATGTAAACGGCACATGCGTTCGCGCATCTGTGGGGCGCGTGCGTTGCAAAAGATGTTTTGCGGATGATGGATGGATGTCTTCCCATTGTGTGAGCAAAACATATCGAGTTTCGGGATTCGATTGTTTTGGTAGCGAAATAATCGAATAGGTAATTAATGATCTTTTGATAAGATTGCAATGTGTAGATCGCGATCGATGGTCGGCAAAAAATCGAAGTGTTTGTTTTCTTTTTTGTCAGTTTGATTGACGGATGGTTCTGAAGGTGCTCTCTTCTGCTCAATTTTGTGCTCATGTTAATTTACCTTTTTCTTTGCCCTGTTTTATTAGAGTATCTAAAACTTTTTCTAGTTTCTTTTTAAATACAGTTTTTATTCTTAAGAGCGGAGCTCGTGGCTAAGTAATAACAGCCGCATGCCATCAAGTTACGCGTCGCTTGCCGGGGTTGGTCTGTGGATGGGTGACCATCTTTACATACCGAGACTCCTCCGTGCCTCGGAAAGCACGATAAACCGTTGGTCCCGGCTGTCATTTGTGGATCTTTGACAGTCGTTACGGGTCGTCAGAAGCCCGAAAATCTGACAACAAGTCTTACCAAGGTGGCATCGTATTACCCAGTTACTAAATTATAGAGGTTAGATAGGCAGTTGCTCCGTGTAAAATACTGCTATTCAGCTGCATCCGGTTAGACTGGAAGCCGACCCCAACATAGTTAGGAAAAGGCTAGGCAGATATACAGTGTTTATTCTTAGAAGAGCATCTTATTTCAAGATGTTTCCCACAAAAAATAATACTATATTTTCAAATGCCACAAAATGTTTATAAACCCACTACCCAAGCTTAGATTCGCGCACGAAATTTTATCGATCGCGATGGGCTCCCCTCGCCGCCATCTTGGGCGCCCGGGCAGCTGCGCCGGCGCCGGGTCAAAGGTGCGAGGGGTAAGCAGCTATTGTAGTGTAGTGGGTGCTGAGTACGCTGTCTGTAGGATTACCGCCATATTGTATATCGACTTACGAATTGACGATTTAGTGGTTTAGAAATGCTCAATTTTAGATAGGTCTCTTCTGTGTGAGTTTTCAGTATTGTAGTTGGTTACTTAGTAGTCACTCTTGCTATTTTTTTGAATGCATGTGAGTGGTACCATAAAGAGCAGATGTAATCTCACAGGTTTAGGAAGATATTGATCGTTGTATAGATTTTTGCAAACATCATCCAATCAGTGTCATGCAGATGTCTATCAAGTATGCCTTAAACTGTAAAGGGATCTTCAACAGTAATACCTACCAAACTAAATCACTTTCTTCAAAACAAACAAGGAACTTATAAAAGCCGGGAATGAACCCACACCTGGTCACTCAGATTGTTTTAAGCGCCACCGTTGGTCGGTAACCATGAAGATATTTGATACGCCCACAAAACACATTAAGTGCCGGATCAAGCATGTGCATCGATGCTATCTTGTTAACACGTGCCTTTTACAAAAGTCAAATCGAAAACCAACCTTATTTACCTAGCTGAAGGTTAAAATTCCATTGTTGAGAGTTCTAAGGAGAAGACATGAACCACCTTACGAGGTTTGGCCGTTCTCAAGCAGTTTAAAACTTTAATTTCTGGGAGGTAAAGTTTCGAATAGATTGTAAGGATTTTACTCCAAATATTTATCGTAAGGTGCGGGCGTAAAATCAGCTGGTCGGTCTTGTTAAGACGTTTTTTTCTTGAAAGGAGCTGCCAAACGGAATTCAACTTTGCCATTGAGACATAAAGTGATTTTTCCATTGATGACTGATTTGTCAATATCGAGACGGACAAAAAGTTTTGCTTTTAGATTCGTCAAGAACTTAAAATTTTTATCCTTATTATTTAAGGCATAAGGTTCTCTTAAGAGTTTCAAAGCTATTTTTAAAATATTGGTGCTAGAAGGTGGTCTACTTGCCAATACCGGATGACGCATCTTAGTTTTTTGCGCGTGCGCCCGATTTGTATTCAATGGATCTACAAGGTGCAGTTTAATATCTATAATATCAATTATTGCAAAACATCTTTGCACTCTTGAATCGACCTTTACTTTTGGCCTTTCTTTTTCTTATTAAGTAAGAAGTTACTTTTAGGCGAAACGCATTTCTTTGAGAGTGTGAAACATTGAAGTTTTAATATCAATAACTTAATAATAATAAAAACTTATCAACCACTAATGTATCTTTATAATCCACGAACAATACTCAAACAAGTAAGAGCTTTACGCTTTACAGCAGGGGTCGATCGACATGTGCGCAAACGACGCGTGGCTCGACAATCACAGTAATAATAACTAAAAAAATAATAATAAAATCGGGTGAAGAATAAAGAAAATCACCCCCTGCTCCCCTTGTGCTTTATCTTGTAGACTTGGAAATGTTTAAAGATAATAGGGGCGAGTCCCCTCGTTGCTGTGCGCGCGCGCACCTTTCGCGGGGGTTGTGACTGGGGCGTTGTGACGCGTGCGCCGCGGCGGTTAAATTCAAATTTTGACGCGTCTTCTGTAAGTACGCGTTGTACTTACCTATAATTACATGTGCAAGCGTGCTGATGATTTGAAGCTTGCGAGTAATCGTGAATGACAAGGAACCATTTTTTTTATATTTGCAATAGAGCTGTTAAGACTTCTGTTAGTCATCTTAAAAATTGGTTTTCAGTTTTCGCAAATTGATAACTGCGTATGTCTCGGACGATAAAGGCAACCATAAATATTATGCATATTTGAGGTATTGTCTCGCTTTTTTGGTAAACCACATTTTAATCAGTTAATTAATGTTTCGGTTCTTCCAAATAACAAGACATCTCAGACACGTTCCGAGATTTCGTTGATACGTCGCACTGTGGATGTGAAAAAGGCTCTCGGAGAAATAGGAGCTTAAATTTAAAGTGTCGGTTTTTTGCTTAAAATTGCTTCTAATAGCCAATATTATGCATAAATATATCATAGGATACAACAACAAAAAAAAAGTAAGTCAACAACATTTTTTTTTTTTCAAAAAAATGTATGTAGCTAATGCTTATATCTCCGGAACGGAGAGAATAACCGTTATATCCTTGCACACGGTGATGTAACTATTTATTTATGATTTTTTGACATACTTCATTTTAACAGATCAGGTACCGTTTTGTTAAAAAAAACGGCACCAAATATCGTTATATGACGTATGTCCTATTTCTTCGAGAGCCTTTTTTCGATCTACAATGCGTCGTTGTTGCCGCGTCGGCTTCTAAAACAGAATTCGACTCTACCACAGATTACCGTGTTTCTAGCCTCGTCTACGAATAGCTACGAGCCTACGAGCTATAGCCATTTCCTACAAAACTAGCCCAGGAAATTAAAGCGCAACGCCATTTTTCTTTTGAACCAGACTAAGTGCATCTGTCGTAGTGGCCAGCACTAGTTTTTGGTAGTTCCCTCATGACGCGACGTACTAGTTAGTTATTCGAAAATATCGTTCCCTCTTATTACATATCTATGATGTAGGTGTTCTTTTACACATAAGAAGTCACGATAGGAACTTCGGACATAACTGCGCTTAAATCCCTCCAGGATTCAAACATGTCAAACATGGATTTTGACTATTTTATTTGTCGAAGACGATTTAGAATAAATGATAAATTAATTAATAATAATATTTTTATTTTTAATGCTCGGTATGTTCAAATAAATCTACAGACCAACAAAAAGACAGTTTTTTTTTTAAACTACGTCAATATAAATCAAAAGCCAATTACGGAGATATGAATGAAACGAGAGACCGACGAAGCAAAGGACGCTTTCAAAAAGCCAGAGGTAGGCTTTGTTGTCCACCTTTGATTACCTGTGGACGGCAGAACGCCGACCAAAGACAATATGTGGACGTGAATGGAAGGAGGAATTAGTTTTTGCGCAGTTTTTTTTATTTCGCAATTCATTGTGAATTTTGTTAGTTTAATTGTTGTTGTTTGGATTATTGTTGTTTTGGGAATGTATGAATTTTATTTCGAAGTGGTAATAAATATTGTTCACGTTTGCGAGGAAAAATATTTTTCAGCCTGATTGTAATTTATCGTAAAGCTACTTATCGACGATTTCATCTGTTGAGTTTCCAGTTTTTGGCTGAAACGTTTTGAATCAGCTGAAATTGTTTCCTATCTCCCATTTATTCATTTTACAACATCAACAACTTAAAGACTTCAAAATCTGCACTATTTGTTGCTAAAGTCTACTCTATTAACTGCTCAAATTTTCATCAAAATTCTATCTTGGATTAAGCAAAAAATTTTACAAGACATGCGGGCTCACCATATGTTAGCAAGGTGTTCTATCAAAGGGAACTCTTTCGGCAAAAGGTGCAAATTTTGAAGTAGGTCATCTTATTAAAACCTTTTTGCTTCATGTAATTTCTTCAAGCTTTACCTGGTCGCACGTGTCTGGGCATGAAATCAGCACATGCTCTATAAAAAAAACACAGTTTGAATCCTAATTAATATTACTAATGCGAAAGTGAGTTTGTTTCGCTTTCACACTAAAACGGCTGAACCGATTTGGATGAAATTTGGCACAAGGGTAAACTATGTCCTGAATTAGGCCATAGAATACTTTTTATCCCGATATTCCCACGGGATCGAGACTTATGCGGGTGAAACCGCGGGGCGCATCTAGTTATTAGCTACGTACCTAAAATTACGTACGGTACCTAAAATTCTTTGGTTTTGCATTCAAGGAAAAAAATGCATTATTACATTAATGGTAGAAACAGAAACCGGTGTTTAGTGGTTACCTATTGTTGTTTTTAATAACGTTAAATATAGATGTTTTATCAGTAATGTTTTTTTTCACGTTAAGACCTTCTTTTGATTTTGTAACATTCTAATAAAATTTATGAATGAAGATAAAAGAGAATTACACTTCTGGTTAAATATTTCACACTATCCCTAAATAATTACATTAACATAATGAAAAAACTTTTAAACAATCATAACCATAGCCATTCAAATCAAAATTCATAAACAATTCAAATGATTTACAACACCACCCGAGGTCGCGGCAATTATCTGTGTTAGTGTGCCACAATCTCCTATAATCAATAGCGTTTAGCACACGCCACCCCATCGAAACACCATGAAACACCTCATGCAAAACCACACCTTACTCCTTTGCAAATATAATTCAATTTCCATTGTATTAAAAACTGGTATTTAATAGTAACCAATAATGCTTGACCTCTCAAAATGTTCATTCGGAACGCGTTTTGTTGGTAGCAGGGATGGTGTTAAGGACCATGTTATGTTTGTATCATCCCCCGTCTAAGTTCATAGGACATCTGTTTATAAGTTCTTCAACGGGATAAGCGTGACATTTGGTTTTAAATGTTACTTGAAGGTTTTTTAATTTGAATCCGTTTTTGTTACTCCCACCGGCTGCTAGTAGGGTTACAACTAATATAATTAGTTAAGGAAATTAATAAAAGAAAACCGATTTGCATCAGTATCTCATTGTTTTGTATCTTTTCTTCCGAGAAATTGTGACGAGAAAGAAAATTGTGGAAAAAAATATCTCGTAAAGAGAGACTTTAGAAGAATTTTGATTCCTGTTTCGAAGTGGTTTAGTGCATTTTTTTAATCCTTGAGAGTGATAACAATCTCAACGATAAAAAATGCATCAAAAGTACGAGAATTTCATCCATAGGTTATAATTGTACTTAATATCTAAACAGTCATTAAATAAAAAAAAACTACGTCTAGTCAAAGAATTTATTCAAAACGCTCTTGAAAGAAATTAGCGTATAAAAGTTATGGAAATGGGAAGTTAACATCAATAAAATTATTTAAATCACATCGCCCCTTTCAATTAAAGTGCATACATCCATTATAGCGTGGGGCACTTCATGAGCGGTGAGCGATTTGCTTTCATCTGTTTAGCGCACAAGTGGAAAGTGAGATTGATGGAGCTTTATGAAGTATGTTTTCATTAGAATACGAATTTATGACTATTTAATTATTTATAGCTTTGACACTTCTCAATTTTGTATGAAAGATTGCTTAGGCCGATCTATTCTGTAAAAATCTTGCTTCGAAAATTTAGGCAAAGTGAGCTGTTAATTGTCATTCCCTAGCATCAGGTGGAATGACAGCAGACAGCTAAATGTAGTAAAAACTTTAGATGTGATGTTAATTTTATTGTTTGACTCAGAATTCAGCAACCCTGACACCATTGTTGACGCGCTGACATCGAATGTATTGGCTTTTTGGAGTTAATGAAATGCTGAACATTTTCTGACACATGACTGACATGGCTTTCTGGGAATAAACAAAACTCATAACAGTACCTTCTATAAAAACACAAAAACATAAGATTAATATTTCAAATAAAAAAGAGGTTTATAAAATGACGAAGTTCTCAACAAATTAAAAAATCTACCTCTAGTAACTTGTACCGTTGTTGACGCGACGCTCACACAAGACAGGAAGCGTGGAGCACACACAGTCTCCACAAAAGAGAACATATAATTACGATATCGCATAACAGAACAGATAGCAAGAAAATGCCGGCAAGTGGCTCACTTGTCGTTTCCTTTGCCTGAATAGAGCACACGTTTTAAAAATTATACGCTATCGTATGACGTCTATTCGTTTGGCGCTTTTTTTAATTTATGGTTTGACGTTTTGCAAGTGATGACATTTGAATAGATGGGTGATTGACCTGTTTATTTATTTCTTTGTTAAATTGTTTGCAATATAAAAGGCACAAAGGCGGACTTAATGCCTTGGGCATCCTCTACCAGACCTGTTTATGAGATGTATTTGGCAATTTATGAGGTACTAGATTTTTAAACATTGGTTTTTGTGAAATGATGTTATTCTGAGTAAATATTTCCTAACAGTTGAAGACATGACATTTTGATCGGTCTATAATTCTTGAAAAAAATTTTAGGCTGCGTTTAAATTCTTGTAAATATTTTGGTAAACACCAAAAACTTGGGTAGGTTATTATTTTTCAAAGTGGAAATGAGGGAAGCACTGTAGGTACCACACATTTTACCTTCCGGCGGAAGTTATAAAATTTGTGAGGGGGAAATGTATTTTATATCTAACAAGTGATCCACGGTGCATTATTTTATGAGACTTTTAAAAGTTTATTACAATGATCTATTGGTGTCAATGATGTAAAAAAAAAATTTGTTACTAAAAACGAAGAAAAAATGTTAGATCATTGTCATAAGGCCTTTTCAGTGTGATTTGGGAAAAGCCATACCTACAAGCTTTTCCATTCATTGCACTACTTTTGATTTGTGTTTATGCAAACTTTTCTATTCCAATATTATAAAGAGGTAAAATTTGTGGGTTGTACGAGGTAAAATTCGGGGTAATTTTGGAACTGCTGATCCGCGAATTAATTGCATAAAACACTTACAGTTGCAATGTGTTTCATTTTGACAGTTCTACAAAAATCATTGCGTTATTTACGTTGTTCGGAAGACGGAGACAGACAGAGGAGCTCGTGGCTAAGTAACAACAGCTGCACTGGTCGATCCATCAGGTTAAGCTACGCTTGCCGGGGTTGGTCAGTGGATGGGTGACCATCTTTACACACCGAGAATCCTCCGTGCCTCGGAAAGCACGTTAAGCCGTTGGTCCCGGCTGTCATTCGTGGATCTTTGACAGTCGTTACGAGTCGTCAGAAGCCCGAAAGTCTGACACCAGTCTTACCAAGGGGT
The DNA here is from genome assembly GCA_947364205.1 of Agrochola lota. Classification (NCBI taxonomy): domain Eukaryota; kingdom Metazoa; phylum Arthropoda; class Insecta; order Lepidoptera; family Noctuidae; genus Agrochola; species Agrochola lota. The sequence continues at coordinate 6,400,121 of OX376235.1, read as the reverse complement.
ATCGTATTACCCAGTTACTGGGTTGTGGAGGTCAGATAGGCAGTCGCTCCATGTAAAATACTGGTATTCAGCTGCATCCGGTTAGACTGGAAGCCGACCCCAACATAGTTGGGAAAAGGCTAGGCAGAAGAAGACGTTGTTCGGAAGACAAATTTTTCGAATTTATGAAGCAATGAATAAGCAACTGATTCCGAAAATTCTTTCAGTAATGGGAAGCTACATTATGACCAAGTGACATAAGATATAATGTATGTTAAAAAAAAAATACGCAGACGAAGTCGCGGGTAGAAATTAGTACATTATAAGCCTATAAATCTAACCCTAAAAACGCAGGAAAGAAGGAAACACACAAAACAATGGGTAATTGACATCCATATTGTTTCTCTACCAGCTGCATTCAATAAATAATGTGAAAGAATTTTGTTGTAAAAGTAGTGTATTAGTTCCGTACATTCCCACAGTCACTTCCCCTTTGTGATATTGTAATGTAATTATTACACCTGATTGTAGGGATAGAAAATACAGTGGATTGATGTTTTTGTTAGGGCATTTAATTAAATATTTAAAAAAAAATGTTTAATAGATTAGTTCATTGGTACAGGTTTTATAATTCAAGTTAGACTTTTTTTATAAAAAAAAAAATAACTTTATGGGAAGTAAATAAACTACTCTTAATTTAATTTAATCCTTTGATGCTTCTTTCATTTTCCAATGGTTAATATAAATTTTTCAATTTACTTTAGACCGATTAAGTTTATAAAAGAAATTGATAAAAAAATACATCATCCTAGTTTTGCTTAGCGTAGGTTTTTTTTTCCTTTTTGTAGTACCAATCAAAAACTACTATTAATAAAAATATCTATAAAATAAAAGCAAACTTTCTCTTGGTCAGTACTCAGTACCAGCGTCCGTGCGTGACTCCGGCCGGAAGCGGGCGCCGCCATTGTGACGTAGCTTCCGTGCTCTATGGCTCGTATCCGCTCCCGCGCATCGCTTGCGCTATCGCGATCTTGTTAGTAAGATCGTCACCAAGTGGGTGATTAGATTTATTAGCTTTTATTACCTACATGGTGTTGAAAATAAATATGGGTGGTATTTATGAAACAATGTTTTCAGGGTGTACATAAGTCTAGTTTTTTTTTTAGGTGTTTTTTTTGTAGGTTACGGGATGTTGTTGGTTTTAGTGTGCTTTTCAATTAAACAGGCTTAGAATGGCCAATTGGAATCGAATAAGATATTAGACGATGTAACTATTAAAAATAATATTTCTCCTGCCAATTACATTTATTTTTTAGTAATGTTTCGAGATTATTATAAAAATATTTTTTTCACTTTTGAAAAAGAAGCGAGTTCATAATGATCCCTTCTAATCCTCAAGATAAAACTTTCATACTTTATATCTATATCTACATCACATATCACAAAATGCAATTAAAATGCAAACTTATTAGAATCACAGTTGATTATTGTGAATTTCGTGTAGAGCTTTTCATAACTTGCACTGAGAACATACATAATATGACGCTTATTTTCCCCAAAGGGTTAGGCAGAACACTCCGGCTGTACACAACAGGCTGTACTAACTGCTGTCCAAACATGAAGAGCCTATTGGACAACCTTCACAAACTACGAAGGCATTGAAGCCTCGTGAAATCCTCGTAAAATAATCGAAACAGACTAGGAAACATGAACAAAGGATCTAAAAAGAACATAGTAAATAAACAAGCAGTTTATATAACCAACCGCGTCGGAAAAACGATTCGAATCTCTCAATTCTGCTTTTTGCGGCTACATCGAATTCGTTATGATTCTTTTTCGGAAAATCCCGAATTTTTACCGAAAATTCAGCAGCTCTTCCTACGATCACTTAACGAAAATAATGGTTGCATGACCACTCAGACAGAACACTGCGACAACGATGTTCGATGGCTACAAAAATCAGTCTATTGAACAAGAGGTACGGCAAAAAAATGTACTTTACGTGTAAAAATCGTAGAATTTTAAAACAAAAGCCATCGTTAGGAGCCGAGAGATGATTAGCTGTATGTATCGGATTGATTTTTGTGTTTTGTTTAGGAAAATACTACGGATACGTTAAGGTGGGTGGAAGCTTTTTGTTCTCGTTATAGAGAAAGCCGTTTTCTAGTAAAAGTATTAAAATGTGCAAGAAAATAAATTCCGCTTTACCGACTTGCGACCCAACCGTTTCCCAGCCAACTGACATTAAAAAAAAACTTAAAAAAAATTACATAAAAAGCACAATAATTGCAGCAAACATCTTTAATTAATTAAGTCTCTCATCGCGGTAAAAGCGTAATCTAAACCGAAATAGGTTAAACAAAGGCGGTGTAGTCGTGGCTCAAGCGAGCCGTGGGCCTGCGCTGGCTGGCTCTGCGCTGCCGGGCTCAAACGAGCCAACCGGCTAATCCCAGCGCATCTGCGCCGTAATGAGCTACTCAAGTACACCCTAACCTGTTTACATTGTATCTTTATTGTGTTTTTTGCTCGACTCTTTCTTTCCTATGTAACGAAATGATTTTTTTTCCTACCCACAGCCCGTAATAAAACGAAATCTGGCGTCGGTACTGCCTTTGTCTTTTAAGCGATTTATTTTTAATTACGGACGTATGTAGTTGTGTGGATTATGGGTAAGATGCACTGCTCCGGGGGCTTGGTTTCACGAATGTGATTTGGATTTAAAATGTTTCTTTCAGAATTATGTTGGTTTTTGTGGTAGACAAGATTATGAATGATATTTCTGCTCTTATTAGAAATGCATTCGAAAAGCTTTACCGTCGGTACAGCCCTGGGCAGTCAGGTCAGCTATCAACCTTAATCATTGGCAAATCTTTGAACTATGGCATGAGTTTTTCTCGTGTTTCTCTCATTTTTCGTCCATAGTTCTTGCCGGAATGGGAAAAACCGTTTTAGTATCGCACTTTTGAGAATTTTGGGGATTAAGATATGTAACACTTTAGATAGGCTGCTGGTTACATTTTGCCGTTTTAACCACCTACCAAACAGACAACTCCACCACACTTCTCACAACACTTTACCACCACATAAAGGCAAACATTATTCGAATAAAACGTGTGTGTGCAACAAAAAAATATTACCAACGAACGGATAATCATAACGGCACGATTCTCGCCAAAGTTTTCACAAAAGTGGACGATACAAAGCAGCTAATCAGCCTGGTACATGCGTGGCCCCATTTCACACATTGTCTGTTCCCAGTTCCGTGATTAAGAGGATTGTCGCCACTTCCCTGGGATATTAAAAGCGCATCTTGTGTAGATGCGTGCTAGAAAGTTTAGCCAGCGTTTTGTTTTAGCTTATGCGCCGTTTTTGTTTTGTTTTTATGTTTTTTTTTGTTTGAGCTGCCGTTTTTTGTTTTAAATTTCGATTGTGTGTTTGTGCCTTTTTTGTGCAGGTGTTTTATTTATGTGATATTTTGTAGGTAGGTAGTGTGTTGGTTCGAGCTTAAGCATTGATCATTATGAGAAAATGCTGAAAGCTTAGCACTAGGTGTCGGATTTGATGTATTACAGGTTTTTTTACTGCTGCATAATTAATGATTAAGCTAAACCATGGTTTACTATCAATTATTTTACTCCATTTCTAAGTAGTAACATAATAAATTACTCGATTAAAATCATCAAATGATGATGCAGCAAAGAAATTAAAAAAGAGGGCTCTCAGAGGGCTGAAGAGAAAGTTGGGAGGACTCACTAATTCCCTCCGATCGATAAGAACTTTCACCGGAAATGAATCCTGTTTCTATTAAAATCTATTGATAACCGTTGCTCGTTGCTCTTCCGTTGTATTTTAAGACAATTATATAACCTGTGCTGGCTTTAGTTAACTTTCGTTCTCAGAAATGGAATTAGAAGGAAAATGGAAACAATACAAATTACTTAGTATTGTTTTGTGAGGATTTAGTTTTCATTGCATATTATTGTATTGGTTTAAATTTAGAATATGTATTCTGAATTAACCGTTTAGATGAGCAAATGTTTTAAGTAGCAACGAAATCTAAATAAAATTCTTGCAACAGCTGCGAAGTTAAGATAAAATGTTTATCACTGAAACTTAACTAAGTAGATTAAGCTTTTGTAAGAGATCGTGAATTAATTGTAATTTGGAGAATTAAAGTAATCGTATAATATTTTTCATGCCTTTGATGAGAGCATTCAAAAGTTTATTTTTGCCTTTCTGGTGTCTGATTGGCCTCAACATGTCAATAAAAATAAAAAGATTTTTATTAAACTAGGCTGAGAATCAGCACTTTTCGAAGGTCAACATTACATAAGACAGTCAATCAAAACGCCCGCTTTTCACCGCTTCCTAGTGCTTTAGCTGGGAAGAAGAAGTGGCGCAACAAACTCCCCAGCAGTAATCGAAATTAATATTAATAATCAACCAACTCTTATTAAAAGCTAAACCCTAAACCCAACCACAGCCTAACAGCTTTATTGTAAACACCACATCCTAACAGAAACAGTAGCACAACTCGAAATGTTTATTAAAAGTAAAAAACGGAAAGTTCATCGGCCTGATGTGAAGCACCGGGTCCTGTTTGTCATGTCAACAGATACCTATTACTTTCCAACGGCCACTGTCAGACTTTTACGTTTATTGTATAGTTTTGTACTTTCGGAAGCATTCGGTGTTTATGTTATTTGGCTGGACTGTGTATTTGACGATATAGGGATGTGTTTTGTTTGTTACTCAGTGACAGGATTTTGTTGCATTTTTCGGGTAAGTTAGTGACACATTTTATTTTTACTCTGCACATCTATTACATATCGAGATATTTAGAGATATCCTCTCTGTGCCTCAGAAAGCACGTGAAGTTGGTTCCGACTGTCCTTTCTAGATCTTTATTTATTTAAACTTCTCGCACACAATAAGGTACAAAGGCGGACTTAATGCCTTAGGCATTCTCTACAAGTCAACCAAGGGTGGTGAAGAGATAAGATGGCAGGTGCTCCGATTTAGATCTTTGACAATCGTTACGGGTGTCAGTAGCCGGAAAGTTTGACAACCAATCTTACCAAGTGATATCGTATTACCCATCAGTAGCTGTGTTGTGGAGGTCAGATCTTAACCACCTCTATGATCTAGTGGTTACACCACCTGTCTCAGATGCAGGGGTTTGACCCCCAGTCGGAGCAAAAATTTCTGCTCGGTTTGGTTGGGCTTGTTCTACGCCCACCTGGCTAGCTACCACCAACTTATCTAAGTCTGTCGCTATAACAACAATCTTAACAGCATTGTTGTGTTTCGGCAGTTAGAGGTAAGATAGCCAGTTCCTCTGTGGTTGAGGATTCCGGGTGAAGCTCGCTTCCACCTTCGGCCTGACCATCACTTACCATCAAGTGAGAAGCAGGCCAAGAGCTTCCCCAAAAAAAAAGATAGGTAGTCGCTCCATGTAAAATTCTGCTGTATCCGGTTAGGCCGGAAGCCGACCTCAACATAGTTAGGTAAAGGATAGGCATTATGATGACTAATACTGCACCAGTCAATGATATAGTTTTTGTAATGACTGTACGAGTATATCTTAGAGATCTTAGAGATTGATGGATTGTTATATTTTTGAATGTAAATAGATATAATTTGTTCGACAGGTTCCGAATCCTACATATTTTACTCTGTCAGGCCATCGTTTTAAGTTTTAAGAAAACATCCCTTGATAGGCCCTAACCATTTATTTACACTTAGAAGGAAACATCTTTCTGTCTGACTAACATATGCTTAATATTGCAAAAAAAAGCAATCTGTAATAGTCAGCGTCATTACAAAGAAATTTACAACCAATATATAGCCACAAATGTCGGCAAAGGTGTTCAATTTTATGCGCACGCGCGGAACATATGTTTGCGTCGCGTGGCCAATGTCTAACCAAACATTTGCACAAAAAATTGATGAGCCTACTCAAGGTGTGGTTTGAGCTATCTAAACAGACTGAGTGGTGGCAGTCTTTTTTTGCAGTTTTTTCGTTTGTTTTTTGATAGTTGGCAAACTGATTTTTTGGGTAATCCTTTATCTTCCGATTGGGTGTGCTAATATTTAGATTTTTTGTTGATCCTGACGTTTTCATCAAAAAAGTTACGCAGGAACTAAAAAAACAGTGTTATTTTTTTGAAGGCAATTTCTTTTTGCCTTCGAATCATTTAATTAATTGTAATTCTGACAGTTAGGACAGTTGACATCAAAAAGTACAACTACGTACACCGCAATACCAATAAGTCAATCTAATTAAAACCCTATACAGTCATTAAACTCAACAATAAACAACACGCATTTCCTAAACATCTGATGAGAATAAACGGTGATAATTCACAAATCAGATACAACACCGTAGTTAACCCTCCCACGGCGATCGCCTTAAGTATAAGGAGCATACGTCGCGCTCCCCCAAGCAGAAAACACCCATTTAAGTGTTAAGGACAGGTGCAAGTGTTAGCGGGTTAAAAGAAACGAAACGTCTTAGAATATTTTCTTTACTTTTATTGTAAAAAGGTAAATATCTTTTTATTGTAATAACAAAGTAATATTTAAAATAAGAACTACAGTGAGGCAGTAATAAAACTTAATGGTTACGAAGAATTACAATCAAACAGATAAAATAAAAAGTATAAAAACAGTCGCAATGTGACATATAACAGGAATTTTTCCGAATTCATGCTACAAATAAGATTCCTTTGCTCCATGAGTAACGGTAAATATGATTTTAAAAATGAAATTTACAGCACCCCACGTAAATAATACGGTGAAAATGTAAATATTTTAAAAAGTCCTCACACGTTTTTATACAACTCTTTTAAATACTTTACGCGTTATTAAAATAACGTCCACAATAATTGGGTGGCATCATTTTTCATCATTCATTTTTATTTTTAATCGAATTCTGTTAATATCAGTTATCGGTTGCGGTTGATTTAATATTAAGCGTTTTTATTATCTGCATTTATTGGCTACATGGATCAAGGTCCTGTCAATTTAAACGTTATTTTTACACTATCGCAGCCATTTTTCCTGACAAACATTCTTAAGCAATCGCTCTTTTACTATCGGAGCGTAGCGTTTTTATATTGTTACTCGCTCCGCTTATAGTAGGACCGTGGCTTAGTATGTTTAACTAAACTGTGTTTACATCGTCTTGAGACGGAGGGTTAAGAAAATGCTAGGGGTGTCGCGTAACAACATCATAAAATGTTAGGAACACGCAATGTAAGCGTAGGGGTTTGTTGCATTACCTGTTAATTTGAGGTATTTGTGTCGTTTACGGTTTATTGCTTATGTCATTAGTACTTAGGGTGGACTTTGAGGAATAGCGTGTTTTCTTGTTCTTGGAACTTATATGAACAATGGGGAATTTAACTATGGAGAAATTTGTTGGTAATTCCACGATATTGGGTAGACACTCCGACCGACATTTTTTTATTAATCATTTTTTTTGTTTTTACCTGGCTATGTGTTACATTGTTTATTCATTCAGACTTTTATACCATCTTCATGATTTTGAACGTTTTTAATTACGGTAATCGACCTTCTAAATTTCTTAAAAGAATTTTGTGACAAATTATTTCGAGTTTCTTTCGTGTCAGCCCTAAGATGGACCACACAATCTCACGGCTTTATCGAGGGTACTCCGGAGTCCCTCTGAGGAGCCCCGATGTTCACACTCTTACTTTATTGCTCTTTTATAGATGTGAACTTTGTAAGTAATGTCTTCTCTTTGAGATAAAGATTTCGATAAATGTTTTTATTATTATTGTCAGACGTTACTGTGACACTTCTTTAAGCCGACTTTTATTGCTTGATTATCTTGTACCAGTGATATTGACTTGTTGTTCTTACTTTTTGGCTCTCACTGTCTATTTATTGCGATTAAATCCATTCATACCGTGCGATTTCATTGCTTGTGGCATATCATAAGTTGATGCAAAGTAGAAAAAGTCTAAACAGTGCTTAGAGGATGCAAATCATTTGTTACTTCAATTTTATTTTATGCCACAGGCAACTAACTTGGATCGTGCAAATGTGGCTTAAAGATTAACTTATGTTAAGGTTGCACTAGTTGACGGCTCGAACTCGTTGGTGGGCTGGACTAATATGCATGCCATAAATATAATATGCATGTTAGTTTATTTATTAAGTTTGTATTTATTTTTTATATGTTTATGTATTTATTGATTTAGTGAAATAGACGATGATTTATAACGAGAACGAGCGAGTAAAATTTCATGAACAGACCTTTGAGCGTATAGATATTTTGAAAAACTACGGGATGTATTTATTTAAAATAAAGTTATTTGAATTCTTGATTAAATTATCTATCCCTGTGCGGTAACTTTGCCATTTTCATGCTCGGGGAGTTATTTATTTACGCCCAAAGATGCGTTAAAATTAGTGTTGAAATGAGGAGTTTTCAACGCTCATAACTTTCAATTCTTTTTTTTCAAATTTTCTTTACGTACTGGGCTAGATAATGACGAGACAAGTAGATATAATTTTTAATGCATACTGTCAAACAGTGAAGTAAACTCTATACGACGTTAGTATGGAAGAATTACTGATTAGGGTACCCTTAATAGTATTTTGAAACTGCAGTCTCTAGAAGAATGAGCAAAGAGGTTAGAACAATTTCAAAATCGGCATACCAAACCAAGATGCTTTTTAATTTAATCAGAAGAAACGTAAACTCCTGTTTCAAAATCAAATAAACGCCAACTGTCCCAGCTGCTCCTATTAGTAATTAGATCCGAATGAGGAGAAGATACCCCTAACCATCTGTCGGTAAACTACTGAGACAACTCAAACATTTGTATGTAAGTACATAACGTACTCTGCCATCACTATGTTAAGTACGTCCACAGTATATCCCTCGGGTGGATATCCGTCCTAGCTACGTCCACTCTTGTAGACATTACCAGGAAATCTATGAATGGGACGCTTTAGGTACGTTACTTAGCTAGCGCATCAAGCGCGGTGGTCAGGTCGCTTTTGTTTAACGGTAAAAAACTCAAGTTTTGGATTTCTTGTGACATATTTAAGCCAGTTCAGTTTATTTTATAATAAGCACTTAGGTAGTGGTGGTTCAGCTTCTCAATTTTGTGTGATAGGAATCGTGGGACAATTCGGTTGATTTTATAATTTTAACTACAAATAGGTTTCTGTATGTGCATAATTTTTATAGTTCATCGCAAATGGTTTCTGCTTACGAGTTGCGGTTTTGATTCTCTCACAGAATGAACATTTGTATTGACTTTCGGTAGGTACTTGTTCTGATTTTGGATGTTCGCGTAGTTGTCTGATTTCTGTCTGTTAATGCACCAGAAAAAATTGTTCAAGTTGATGCTTATTAAATTTTTCTATTCACAACCAACATTTCATTTTAAAGAAACTTCGTTTAAACCACTATGAAACTGATAAAATGTCAAAGCTTTTCAATTCAAAACGACTCAATATGGACCGTATTTAATTACTATCTATTCTTACGTGATCCGATCGATCACGATATAATAAAACGCGTGTAAAAGGTGTTTATATGTTATAGAGGCTGAGTGGGGGCTTGTGCAATAGTCTGTCTAATTGTGACCGGGACGCTTGGGGGACGCGTCACGCGAATGTTGAGTAAACGGTTTATGCGACATGTTTTTTTTTTGACGAAAATATTCTGTTGGTTAACACGTTAAAAAGATAATTTGGGTTTATAAACACAGGTTTAAGTAATAAAATATATATATAACATATAAAAAACACAAAAATATTATGAGTAATTTATGACAGCTGATAAAGTAGTAAATGTTGTTCGCTTACGTGAGCAAACAAAAATTAGATGTGTTAGGACATAAAATACGGTTAAATCATAACCCTTTATACGCTTCACTACTATCCCATACCAAGTGGGTACTAAAAACTTCAACCCACTAACAACTTAAGAACACTAATCGAACTAAAAGTTTTTCCTCAAAATCAATTACAAGTTGCCCCCAAATATGTGGCGGTCCCCAATCTTGTGTGATCGGCGGTGAGCGTGGTATCCCTTCAATTTAACTTGGAAGATCTTGGAACTTGAACCATGTGTGGTAATTAATAGTAGGTTGGATTGGGTGTCTTTTTCTATACTAAAGTGGAAGATATATCTACTCGCCAGAGGAATTAGACTAGAATCTACCAAGGATTCATCGTCTTCGTAAAATGAACTTGAAACCAAATTAGCATTGGTCTTAAAACATAATAAAGTTGTTTTAATAAGTATTTATCACGGCAAAATATAACGTTAGAAGTTAACTCTAGATTCAAAACCAACCAAAATATTAAATTAAATATAGAAAAAAAAAACAGCAGAAAACAAAACAACCAATGAGACGTAATCTTACGGCACGCGCACGCGTTTAAAAAAGAACCAACAAACAATACGCCATTAAACGTGAACAAAAGGAGCAAAAAGCCAAGTCGGGGACAATTAAAACAAGAAATAATAAGGAGTTGTGATAATAAGTATTATTATATCGCGGGGCAGAGGGTCCTGTACACCTGGCACGCGATTCCCCTCGAAATATTAAAATGTTGAAGTTTTTAGCCCCTTTTAAAAGATGTGTTTGGCTCCCAATTGGATGTTTGAGGCGGAGAGAATGAGATAATTTCTTTTATTTAGAAATAAGATAATGAACGGGATTTGGTTGTTATCTCTTTTCTTCGGTAGACTTCTTTGTACGGATTAACTTGAGGTAGTCATTTATTTATGCGGATTGGGAAAATGGAAAGACTTTTTTAATACGTTACGTGCTCATTAGTTCTAATAATTAATGCTGATTTTTCTTTAGATTTTATTCCTTTTTCTTTGTTAATGTAATATGGAAAGCCTGTTAAACTGAAGAACTTATGGAGAGTATAATAATTTAATCATTGAAAAATTTAATAAAAATATATTTTTAAAATTTTCGTATTATAAAGATTGGGGATTTTTTGAAGAAAAGGTCCTATATCTTTTCTTTATTATATAATTATTTCAGAAACTACTTTTTAATAACCCACTTGTTGTATAAAATCATCATAAAATATTCAAGTGATGGATCCTTATTTGCATGCTCAATGCTCAAGCTATGCTTCACCGTGCGCGTGCGCTGCTTCGTCACATCTGTCAGTACCACCTGGTCAACTTGGTGCATTTCTGAGCCCCATTGTCCAAGTACTTGGGGGAAATAGTATTTAGTGAAGAAAAATAATAGTAATGTAAGTGGATACGCTAGGTACATAAGAGTGTTGTTAAATATTATTGTTAGTTTATTTGTGTTTTGATATTTTTTGTGGACGAATTATGCTGAGTTTGGAGTCTTTTTAAAAAGCCATCCTTTATCTAGATGAATAGATAGTAGTATTGCTATTGTAAGATCGCTATTGACTAGATTAAACTCGTATAGCAAACACTGGGTTTATTATTAAGCATTTTTCCGTTCATAAGAAAACGGAACTAAGCTTTTGGATCATCTACGAGAAATTAATACAAAGTTTCTACATAGAAAATAATATTATTCATTGGGTGAAGAAATGCCAAACGTAGCAGTGTCTCAGTGTGCTCTCGCAGAACAGATGACCGATGGGGCCGAAAGGTTCTGGAGTGGCGACCGCGTACCGGAAGACGTAGCGTTGTAAGGTCGCCCACAAGGTGGACCAATGACCTGGTGAAGGCCGCAAGAATCCGCTGGATGCGAGAACCACAGAACCGATCTAAGTGCCGGTGCTTGGGGGAGGCCTATGTCCAGCAGTGGACGTCTTTCAACTGAAATGAATGCTGAATAATTCGGTGAAAGCTTTCTTTATCTAAAAACATAACAGAAGAAGTGGTTGGTAGGTAGGTGTGTCATGTTGCTGCCTAAAATGCGTCCTACCTCTCACATAGGCAGGTAAGTAAAACAAGACTCATCTACATACCATATTCATTAATACCTGTCCATTCTCACTCCACCACGTAATTACAGTCAATTATGTTAATTTAATTCATACATCCTTATGTACAGGTGTACCAACCTTTCAAGAGTAATTGGCGTGACTTCAGGAAACGGAAGTGCGTTTAGCCAATGGCGGGCCGTCACGGAATGCGCCCGCGCCAATGGAATGGGGACTGGAATAAGTACTTCGGTTTTATTGAAGATGTAGATCTGTATAACTGATTGGTGTCAGACATTATAGTATTGGTTATTGTTTGGCTACGGTATTCAAAGAATAGGGCGGTTCCTACTTAATTTAAAAAACGTAAAATGATTTTCCGGTTCACTTTTTAGGACGTGGTGTTTTCTCAATATGTCGCGCGGTTTTCGTATCTTTGTTTCTATTTTATTCTGGCCTATAGTCAAGGCTTATTTATGCATTTTCGTGATGTAAGGGCGTCATTACCTATACGTCGATTCCTGGTATTAATGCGGTGCCTACTCACTAACGTATTTAAACAAATATTTAAGCATTTAAGAGCCCATACTACCTCAGCTCAAATTCACTTTTTATGTCGCTCCCACCATACGGCTTGCGGACTGAGTGAGAGCGAGACGGAGTGGGGTACGCCAGTAGTTTAGGTAATTGCTTTTTACGGAGAAAATATTGGTAACAAAAAAAAAAATCGTCACTGCCTTATAGCTCGTTCAGTTATTATGCAAAGTTGCATGATCTAATTTGAAGTATTTTTTTTAATGCAACCGGTTTATTGTTCGGTTTGGAGGTAACATTGTTTTTTTTCTATAGAGAAAATTTTATGGAATAGTGTTTTCATCAAATATACCTAGTACTTACATTAATCCTCAACTTTGACATACAATATTTCAAAATTAATCATCTTCTGCCTAGCCTTTTCCCAACTATTTTGAGGTCGGCTTCCAGTCTAACCGGATGCAGCTGAATACCAGTATTTTACATGGAGCTACTGCCTATTTGACCTCCAACCCAGTTCCTGGATAACACGATACCTCCTACTAAGACTGGTTGTCAGAATTTTGGGCTTCTAACTACCCGTAACGACTGCCAAAGATCTACAAATGACAGCCGGGACCAACGGCTTAACGTGCTGTCCGAGGCACGGAGGGGTCTTGGTATATAAAGATGGTCACACATCCACTGACCAACCACGGCAAGCGTAGCTTAACCTGATCGATCGACCCGCGCGGCTGTTATTACTTAGCTACAAGCCCCTCTCTCAACAAGCTCACACACAAGCTCTATTATTTCAAAATTAATGCTGCAATATTTTCGATATAACGGAGGATCCTGCTAAGCAATTTGAGTATACGCTCTTAAGGATTTGTTTAGCTACAAAATTTACTGTGCATATCTCAAACCAGTATTCCCCGAAGGGTTAAGCAGAGGTGTATCTGTAGTACATCCACATTTAGCCAGTTGTGTTTGAGTCCCATGTTGTACCTAATAGGGGGCGATTAAAGGCTTGTGCAGACCAGCGCGACTTGTCGCGCGATGCGACACCGGTTTTTGTTTACTGTGAAGTTTTCTTAGAAATTGTATTGTACGTGTCGCGTCGCGCGACAGGTCGCGCTGGTCTGCACAAGCCTTTACTGTTATACTTCTTCAAAATCATCTCCTCCACATTAGATCCCACGCAATTGTGTAAACTTTCAACTATCAAACAGCTATTCATCAGAGTTCCAAAGATGCTTTAATTACTTTTTCTCCTGGTGTGGCTTAATGCGAAAACTTTAAAATTCTTGGGCGAGCCCGACACCATATGCGGGTGTTGAAGCGTGACTCGTTGGTACCCAAGTTGCCGTGTAAATGTGTGCTTACACTTGTGGGATACATACGGAACTAGAGTTGAGACGGGCCCGTAAAACGCGGAGGAAAAATGGGCCACGTTTGGTTTGAAACTCGTGGATAAGTAATAACAGCCGCGCGGGTCGATCCATTAGGTCAATTTACACTTGCCGGGGTTGGTCCATGGATGGGTGATAATCGCTACATACCGAAACTCCTCCGTGTCTCGGAAAGCACGTTAAGCCGTTGGACCCGGCTGTCATTCGTGCATCTTTGACAGTCGTTACGTGTCATCAGAAGCCCGAAAGTCTGACAACCAGTCTTACCAAGGGGTATCGTATTGCCAGTGACTGGGTTGTGGAGGTCAGATGGGTAGTGGCTCCATGTAAAATACTAGTATTCACCTGCATCGGTTTAGACTGGAAGCCGACCTCAACTTAGTTGGGAAAGGCTAGGCAGATTGATTATTTGCTTTGAAAGGTGATGCGGAGGACATGTTTTTCTTGGTATAATAATGGTTAATTAATGATGTGGATCAAAGAATACGCCAAATCACTTCACGTAAAAGTGCCTCAGTGCCTCATTTGTTTGTCTCGTCACGGTCTGTTTAGTTACTTTCACGTCATCAATTTGTTCTTTTGTGATTCAGTCAAAAGTTTATCCGTCTTCTATTGCATTTAATTGTAGGTAATAAATATAAAGGCAATCGTTTCCTGCCATCTATTAGGTATGATAAGTTGAAATCCTATTTGAATGAAAAATGAAATTGACTTAGGTATGGCAGTGTCAAACAAAAAAAAATTATGATGACCTACTGTTTTGAAAAATACAAAACGCGCGCGCCTGCTCTCTTTCCTCACCCCCGTATGTTTCCTTCATCACACCTCGGCATTCAATTTGCGACGCGTCTCGCGAGCAATTTGCGACTTGCGGCAACTTACCTCATTGTGGTGTCGCGGCGTCTTTTGTCGCAGAAACGCAACCTCATGTATGAACCCTTACATGAATATCTTGAATAGTTTTTTTAAATAATTTTCTGCTTGTTTTGTTTCGTTGCGTTAACATAATAGAGCTTTTTAATTTACTTGTCTTTATGTTAAGTAAAGATTGCATGAAATTATGGACTGATTATTTTAGGTGAATTTTGACGGTTTTTCTCCGAAAAGCTACTAGAATTTGCAGCTAAAGTAAAAACATTAAAAACCGACCAGACAAGTGTAGGCCAAGTTTTCCACCGTCCTCTTAGCACTGCTATCTCCGTCGCAACAAACCTTAATGAAGAATCCTCAACTACATAATACCTCCTTTACCGACTGCGGCAACACCATAACACTTCAGTGCTATCTTGAGTACGGTTTTTCTCTCCAGTCTTAATGGAGAAGCTCTTTCGTGCTGTTTTTGAACGTTGAGGCTGACTTTGTCTTTTTGCTGACGTAATAGTATTGTAATTGGGAGCTGGCGATCTTTTTTAGTCCGTTTTCTTTTAGTTTTGGATTGATTCTTTTGTCATAATAGGTATTCGAGGGAGGATTTTTTTTTTTTTTTTTTTAATATCTATCACGATGGTCTGATAAGATGGGGTTGAAATTTAATAACTAGTCAACCTCATCTGATCAGCAGGGTACTTGCGTAACACACTTACAGTAGGAATGGCTTTAATTTTGGCAGTTCAACAACATTCATTGCATTATTTACGTTGTTGAGCAGAGACAATTTTCGAACATTTGAAGCAATGGATTACCAATATCCTTCTAAATCTTGCAGGTTGTTATTAAAAGTGTGCTACACAATTAGGGTCCTGACTATAGTCTATTTTTACGTAGACTTATTAAGCAGCAAAGATTTACTTGCAAAGAATATACATAGATAGTCGATTGATTAACCCGTATTTTTTCTATGGTACCAATAGAAATATATTCAGGTTATTTCTGGTTATTTGTAGACCCATATTTCTGTTTATTAAAAAGTGACTAAGAGATACTCGGAAACACATTTTTGTGCCTTCAAAATAACTTTGTTTACAACTTACAACACATGACCCACATTACAATAAAAAAGAAAAAGAAAAAAGCGCGCGAAAAATGTTTATATTATAAAATAAAAACATGTCCGCCGTATCGCTCCGTTCCACGTAATGATTCCAAGATTCGCGCCATCAGATCGGGAATGTTTCTCTAATGAGATCCACCTTCGTGTCTAGGCACAATGGAACGCGATGCGTGAGTTTTCTTTTTTTTTAAGCGTCAAGGGTCGCGCCCATTCAGCCTTTCTGGATGACGTTTAAAAAGATGGCGTTCTAAGTAATGATTCTACATGTGGAGTTTTAATTTTGTTAGTGGAAGTATTTGTTGAGCGGAGAATTACTTTAGTGTAGGCTTACCTGAGCGAGGTTGTTGCCTAGACTTGTAAGGTTTTAATTATTTTCTTAAAACAGTTTTTTTTCCTATCGTAAATATGTTTACGGAGACAAATCTGACATGCACTACTCAGACACGGAATAATTATACAAAGACATTTTCCATTTCATCGAATATATTTTCCTGTTCATCAAATATATTTTCCTGTTCATGAAATATATTTTCCTGTTCATCAAATATATTTTCCTGTTCATCAAATATATTTCCCTGTTCATCAAATATAATTTCCTGTTCATCAAATCCAGAGGGCCTAAACAAGTGGCAATCGTTTCCAAAGCGTTTCGTATTTCTACAATTACCCTAAGATCCTACCTAGAGTCAACCTTCAACAATCTGTTTAATGGATGAAAAGTATTTTATATCAAATTTAGTATTTAAAAAAATTATCGCGAGTGGGTTCGTTAAAAAATTGCTGGCCACACTGTGATTAACAAAAAATTCAAACATGTTTTTTTTTTTCTAAACTGCACTCATTCGTTTAACGATTAATTTGTTTTAGTCAAACTCAAACTCAAAGCATTTATTTCAAATAAACCAATTACAGGCACTTTTGAATTGTCAAGGTGTCGGTCAGTCAGAAATATGAAGCTGGTTGTCCATTCGAACGCGTAGTAGATTCCTATGGAGAAGAACGGGCAAGAAACTACACGGACACTCTTTTAAATCAGAATATTGTTACAAAATATTGGTTAGGTACATCA
The DNA here is from genome assembly GCA_947364205.1 of Agrochola lota. Classification (NCBI taxonomy): domain Eukaryota; kingdom Metazoa; phylum Arthropoda; class Insecta; order Lepidoptera; family Noctuidae; genus Agrochola; species Agrochola lota. The sequence goes on along the minus strand of OX376235.1, from coordinate 6,383,236 downwards.
TTCATATTGCAATTATACATGAGAGATCGATGTAGAGAGACGTGCATGTTAAAAGCGTCCGTAATAAAGCAAAAACAGTTCAAAAATTGAAATAAATTCAAATAAGCCTTGGCAACTTAGAGATGACCAGTCCCCACTGACGGCACCCGTTCACGAACATGACGCATGGATCAGCACCATTTAGCTCAACCATTTTGAAGGGAACTTAATGATCCAACACACACGCCACCACCAGCGAGACATTTGAGTGAGCATGACATACTCTCAGCCGCCAAGGCACATTCAAGTCAATGAAAGACGTACCCAGTAAATGGTAGCTTTAAAGTAGGTAGATAGTGCTCACACATGTGCTATACAATTATATTTTTATTATATAATAGTATATGGTAACAAAAGTTTCTCTTAAAAAGCACTATCCATTGATATATCTCTTATGGCTATTGGGCGTCAAGAACATTCCTAAACTTGGGTGGCCAAGTAGTCACCTATTTAGGTAATTAACTCTGAATTGAATCACAATTGGCAAAAGTCGAGTTAGTAGCAAAGGTTCTCCTTGAAAAGCTCTTTCCATTGGATACATCATCTTCCAACGATAAAAAAAAAAAACACAGTGTGGCCAGGATTCTATTAGCCAACCCACTTGCGATATATTTTCTAACATACTAAATTTGATTTAAAATACTTCTCATCCATTTAACAGATGGGTTAAGGTCGTTCCTAGGTCAGATCCTCTACTAAATGCCTTTCAACAGGATTGACATAAGCGGTAGGGATGTAGAAAAAAAAAATTGTACGTCGCGTAGATTATTCACAAATATTGAACACGTATTTTTTCTTTTTTTACGTAGTCAAAAGATTACGGCAATATATTGAGTAGGCAATGCGTTAAAACATGGCATGACGTCACTGGCCGGTAGATTTTATAGATTTTAACACTCCCCAACTTTAATTAGAGATGTGCTAGGAATTAATTACCTGTTAACAAATACCTAGTAACTGCAGCTTAACAGATAACCTAGGAACTGAATTCACAGTTCTCTGTTACCATTTCACCGTTTACCATACCCTGACGTTTGATCGTTCATCGTTCATTTATCAGTTATTTTGTCGATGACTGGGAATTCCTCGGTATTTACTTGGGAATGTCGCTCACTAGTGATAGTGGCGTTATATGAATGTAAGTATGCGACAAAGAATTAGCAATTATTTTCCTACTGCATTAAAAGTTATTTAACTAATTACCAGTGATCGGAGTAGGTAGATTGATTTTTAGTACTTGTATCATAAATGCACACAGAAAGAATAACATGGATAAGCCATTTTTCCGGAAAGTAATTCCGGTATTTCCGGATTCAATTAAATATTGTTAATGTTTGGTGGTAATGGTATTGGTAATGGTAGTGATATTATTACTACTCAATTCAAAATTTAAAGGAAGGTATCAAAACTAAATTAATTCATTATTTATCTGTTGAATAATAAAAAAAAAATTACAAATCGTGACAAAAAAAAAAAATAGGAAGAATAATAAAGAATAAAATTGCTCATTTTATTACAATTCCTACCTTTTTTTTGAGGATGGCAAATCATCAAATGACTCCTTCCACTCTGGCAGAATACAATTCCTACATAAGTTCCGGTTTTTTTTTAATAATCCACCAATTCCGGAGGAATGTCCATAGTAATATAAACGTTTCGGATCAATGACCCCAGTTCAATCTACCTACTCCGATCACTGCTAATTACATATCTGTCTGAAATATTACGAAGTATGTATGAATTATTCAATCTTATCAGTTACCTTAAAAGGAAATTTCCCTGTTAAAAGTAACAGGTAATTTCAGAGCCTAGGAACAAGTTACCTGTTAACAGAATTATCCTGTTAAATCCCACCTCTAACTTTAATGCGTTTTATCTAAACCATTTTTTTATTAATATGAGAAAGCAAACAATACGTGTCTAATATTTTTTTATTATCTGGCTGATGCAGTAAATAGTTTTTTTTTTCCCAGTCAACATCCCTATTCAGTAGCATATGTCATACATTTTTGACTTTTCATCGTTATCGCTGATGGACTTTCACTTTGTCTGTATGCCTTCAGGACCCATTCTGCTCAGCTGCTAAGCTGTCAGTCGAACCTTCAAGTATGATTTTTTTACTTAAAAATCTAAGCCTTTTTTATCGTTCTTTGGTCGTCAAATATGAGTATTTATAAATTATCACTTACCTAAAATATGCCTATTGAAGATGTCACCCAAGGGTATCAGATGTTTTGATCAGAGGTGGTAGAGAAGTCTGAAATAAAAGAAAAACATAATTTAGTTTCATTGTCAACAATAGTTTTCGCACGCCAAATAAAGACTTTCATGCGCAATTTTTTTATAACTTGGGTTACATTATTGCAATTTGGTTTGATTCGGTGAAATAACATAAAACTGATATAGGCTATAAATAAAACTTATACCTACTGTAACTGAGTGAATAATATAGGTAGTTAATATCGAAAAACCAATTGATTCATGTATCATCATGGTAGGTAATGTTTGTAAGTGACCGACTAAGTGTCACCAACGCATTGATACTGGTTAAGTTTACGATACAATAGTTTAATTATTACTCACTAAAAGATCGTTAGTTGATTAATCATACAAAAATTAGCTTGCTACGTAAACAGAATCTTCGTAGACCCTTCGTAGAGTTAGCTACGAAATTGTCTACGACGTAGCGCGCTCAAAACCACCGTAACCTCATTCGTCAGAATTCCTAAGATCAAAGTCAAAGTTAGTGTAAACTTAAGCCCCGCCTCCTAACGTCTTACACACGCCCTTCGCCCCGCGCCGCACCCCCGCGCGGCTCCTCGCGCACCCACGCCTTGTTTCTTATGCCGCCTTGCTACTATACGCCCTGAAGAGGTGGGGTGACGCGTCTTGGAATTGGGGTATCGGCAGAGATATACGTTCTAATGATTGTATTAAGTAAACTTCTCTGAACTAAGTAGAAGTGCTGTAACATAATGTTGACCTCAATTGTTAGGTCCTATGGGATAGAGCTACAGATCTTTTCCACATCAGACTAGAGTTTTCTTAACTAGATAAATTCGAATACTTGGAAAAAGGAAAAAGCAGACTTAGACATCCGAAATCAATCGTAAATGATATACAAACAGACTTTGTGTGTTTATGTTTTGATAAAGAATCTATAGGTACTAATATTATAAGGAGAGAGAGCGAATTTTGTGAGTTTGTGTATATGTGGAGGGTTATCTCCGGAACCACAGCTCCTATTATAAAAATTATTTTACGATTTGAAAGGTACTTTTTCCAGATGGGCATAGACATAATATATTATGTTAATTCATGTGAACAAAAAGACGTACTTAATAATACTTATGAAACGCTTCTTTTTCTTTTCGTGTGGTTAGTGACTAACCTGGTGTCAAAGTTTTAAAGCCACCCCTGGGCCTCTGACTTGGCTTCACATGCCGTCGAGAAATATCCCTCAGGCATGCCGGTTTCCTCACGATGTTTTCCTTCACCGTTTTTGAAGCTAGTGAAAATTAAACAATATGGACATGAATCCGAAAAGTCAGAGGTGCGTGCCTAAGGTTCGAACTTGAGACCTATGACTTGGCAGTCCGACGGTCACACCACTAGGCTATCACTGCTCCAGAACTCCACTGAATGGAATATTATCTTGAATTCATACAAGCCTAGTACTTCTTGATAGGTTTCTGCTTTGAACTTGTGCTTCACTTGTCGTGAAGAAAATACAATTTTTACATGTAAGATGCAACCGCGCGAAGTCAGGGCGGGGCGCTTGTTAAAAATAAAAGCAACCTCTCACATGCAAGCTGAGATGTAGATATTGATAACTTGTTGGTAGCTAGGTATTGTCTGATAAGCCTTCCGAGGAATCTCTCTATTTTCATATCAAGTTCACACACATCCATTGATTGACATATGAGCCAAGCGGTACAATGAACGATCAAAGAGCTATTTGTCAGAGTTGTCCTGAGGATCAATCTATGAGGATACGAGTAGATTGTTTTATTACGCATTTGAAGTCTTTTTGTTACATATCACAAAGGACGATGTGACAGCCTCTTGACATAATCTTTATTGAGCTTTTATAACACCAGGAAGACGGGGGTGGTCTTCAGCTACTCTATAAGTACCTTATACTTAGCCAGTGACTCGGAGGAGCTCATGGCTAAATAATAACAGCCGCATGGGTCGATCCATCAGGTTAACCTACGCTTGCCGGGGTTGGTTCGTGGATGGGTGACCATCTACATACCGAAACTCCTCCGTGCCTCGGAAAGCACGGTAAGCCGTTGTTCCCGGCTGTCATTCGTAGATTTTTGACAGTCGTTATGGGTCGTCAGAAGCCCGAAGGTCTGACAAGCAGTCTTACCAAGGGTTATTACCCAGTTACTGGGTTGTGGAGATCAGATAGGCAGTTGCTCCATGTAAAATACTGGTATTCAGTTGCATCCGGATAGACTGGAAGCCAATTCAAAGATATTTGGGAAAAGGCTAGACAGATTGAACATGTCATTTACTCACACGGCAGCATTATTGGAATGAAGTTCTTTAACGCGGCTGGCGGTAGGAGTTGACTGGTAGGAATCGTCACGTAACGAAAAGTCAGTTTCAAGTGTCCAAAGTTTTTGTTTTATAATACAGAGCCATCTAGTATAAGTTTTTAGCTTCTAAAAACTTGTACTAGATGGCTCTGTATTAATCCATAATACACAGCGAAAGCAACTTCGTTCCAACCGGGTGTCCCGCGACATCCCCCGACTTTTTATTTTAAGTAAAACTTCTGCCCGCGACTTCGTCCTCGTGTTTTATCATAGGTACTCTTAAAACATGTCAAATGGCACTCGGCAATAGCATAGCTTCCTATCAGGGAAACATTTTTTTTTTAAATCGGATGAGACAAATACAAACTTAACCTCTTAAAACTTTACAGATATACTAGGTTTTGTCAGCAGCTTCGCCCGCTTGTATGTCAGACATATGTCAGTCAGTATGTCTCACAGGAAAGTGCTACCGAAATAAAAAGTATCCTATGTCCTAACCATGGTTTATCCGTGTGCCAAATTTAATCCAAATCCGTTTGGACGTTATAGCGTGAAAGCTTAACAAACCAACTCACTTTCGCATTTATAAATATTAGTATAGTTAGGATAGTTACGAAGTTAAGATTCTTACAACGTATAGTATAGAGGACCTAGCTTTGCCTGTTCCTGATTTCATTTTTCGGGACGCAAAATCCTTATTAAGGTATCGAGTTACATCTTTTCCGAATAACATAAAAATCGGTTAAATCGTTGAGCCATTAAAAGTATCTACAGAAATAGATTATTAGTGTGATCTTTCAATGCAAAAGACAGAACTAAGTACCTATTTCCAATCTTTAAACTCTTGTCAATACAAGAAAGAGATATTAATACTACCCCATTTTTCAGACTGATCAAATATTTATAGCTACAAGAGTGTTCAAGGCACACGATCCGTATTTCAATAGGTATTTCAACATATTTCTCAGCCAATAGCGAGTTAGCACCGCCTACGTCTTGCCTCGCCCACTTTCTTAGAAGTTGGTTAACCACACCTACCTATTGACCTAACACGCCTATCCAATAACATGTTTCGTATGAGGAAATATATATTTACAGTGTGGCTATGAGTAATATGATGTGTTGTCTTCTGCTGCCTCCCTATTGTTGTACTAACACGCTAAAATGTTCAAAGGAACTAGCAGAGACTATGGTATTGGGGCCAGAATAAAACCTTATCATATTAAAGCATCAATATACACTTTTATGTACTTCAAGGAATGAATTAAGCAATTGTTAATTGTAGTAACTACAAAGCTCGTTCATTTTCTGTAGTTAATATTAAAGAATGCATCTTTTCCCCCCATGGAAAACATAAAATACGTCTTATAAGGAGAACGGACCTTCTGATCAAACACGGCAACCTCTTTGGGTAATCGTACCCATTCAATTCCAGTCTACAGTTTAAACTAACGCTCCTAGTGCCATCTGTTACTCAAGATGAGAACTAACATTTTTGCCATGTACGTAACCGAATCATAGATGGCGTTGCGTTCTTTTAGAACTGTAATGAGCTGTCCTCTATCGAGAAAAAAGAGCAAAGTTATTGATATAATGATTTGGAGTTTGAATCATAGATGGTGCTATTAGTAATAAGATTATATTTGAAAATCTGCCGGATTAGGCACACCTATACCTACATTTCGCCAGTTATTTTTAAGCCACATGTAATTGGGGCCTATTGCCAGTAACCGGGCACACAGTCAGACTCCGTACTGTTACTGTGAAGTTTCTAATGGAAAACCCAATAACACTTTAAGTGTAGAAAATATTTTTGTACATAGTGAACAAGGAATAGCAACTCATTATTACTACTAGCGCCGTCTGCAAAATGCGTATGATTTTATTTTTACGTTTACTGAGGGTCATAGCTAGATGCGCCCGCGACGGTGCTTACAACGCCATCTATGCTATTGTGTCGGAACTTCGTAAAGTGCACCCTACGTTCATTTTATAGTACTTATCTTATTAATTTTGACGTTTGGTTAGTGATCGTAATTTTTGGTAGATGACGCTATGGTAGTTTCAATACTTTTGGTCATTCGTTGTTACAAGCATGTTTCAGGCAATTGGTAAAAATAGAAAATAGCTTGTAAGGCGTTGTCTAGAGAATTATGAAAGTTCCTTTTTCGATTAAGTATGTTCAATTCTAGAAGATATGACAGAAGAAGGTAAAATAATGGTGATTAATGATTGCTTCTTTTCTATGAGAGAGAAATGCCACGTACTGTCGTATTTCCTAATTACTTACTGAAGCAGGTCTTATAGGAAAGATATCATAACCATCTGCAGCATCTTGATGAAATATGAAGTTTTCATTTAGTTTTTACTATACTCGTACCTCAGTACGAGTATGTAGTGAGTACTCAGTATGAGTAGGGCCTCAGCCCTAGTGTAAGTTTCTTTTGACCATCTCGACTGTACGCATCGCCCGTGTTCGGCGCTCCGATTGGCCCTTCACTGGCCTTCACTGGTAAAGGGCCAATCGGAGCGCCGAACGCGGTCGAGGCGTTCAGTCGAGATGGTCAAAAGAAACTCACACTAGAATCACTGCTCGTTTGAAAATAATCCATGAATGTTTTGTAACAAAAATGAATCAACGATTGTATTGTTGGAGTATCTCGGTAACTCAAAAACAGACATACTTTTAAAAGCGGAATATTAGGCGATTTTGATATATTCTGAAGCCTCTATTTCTCTCAAACTATTCACATGAGCTTAGTCAACGGCCTGTATTTTTTTTGACAGAATTAACCTGCAAAGAGCCATTCCGTATCTAAAAACAGGTAGGTAGATCTACCTATTCGTAGATATTCTAGTTTTTAGATAGAACCTTTTTTTAGGTAGAGATACTTAGACACATATGATTAAATAGCTGTGAAATTACATAAACCCCACAGTTAACAAGATCAATGTGATCTATGTGAAACAAAAACCGGATGTAGAAACGAGGCGTGGGCGCGCCTCCGGTCCAAATGACGTCCGAGTAAACTAGAAAAACGCTATGGAGCCAAATCATTATCAATATTTTATTTTATTTCTCTATAGCAACAAAATAAAGTTCCGTGTGAAGTTAGCTATATGATAATTAATGTAAATCAAACATAGTACACAAGTACAAGTACTTCATCATCAATTTCATCATGAAACCAACTCATAATCACAAAACATTTCTAATTCTTTCGCTTGTAATACAATGATTTCAATGTTTTTTTTTCCCTTTGATGTGAAACATTCTACCAAACTATTCTACCTATTCAGTGCTAACGTATGGGGTACTACAGGATTCATAATTAGGTACCTACCTAATTAAGATATTTTTATAAGTTACTTACTTTTACTCCGCCCAGAGCGGTAGAAGTTATTTGATAATTTCCCAACCAAAAAAATAAAAATAAAGTACCTACCTAATTCCGACATTCAATAGAGTAGTCTGCAACAATGGATATTGTGTCTATAGATACCTACCTAAGACACAATATCCATTGTTTCTCCCGTGGAGCTACGTTCTCTATTCCATTTGAATCAAACAGGACCGAAAGACGTTATAGTAAGGGCTATAGTGAGACATAACATGCAGGTAATATCAATAAGGTCTTATGCAACATTCAAAATCAGTCACAGACCATTTCATAAACGAGTTCCGTTCTGTATTGTGGTTGTCTCCCCTAAGTATTTGTTTGTAGAGGTAACATGCCTATTACGAACGATATTTGTGCGGCTTTTAGAAAATTCGTTTTCCCATTTGTAGGAATAAGGAATCGTGTATGGATTTATCATTTTATCAGAGTTTGACGAATCCTGAAGCGGGCACCGCATTTTCATACATAGGTATTCCATCGCGAAAATACGACACGGCATAAAAATGCTAAAGGAAATGTTTTACAATAAAAAAATAAATATGAAATTGAATTTATAAAAATGTGGAGAACCAGACGAAAAGAGAAAAAAACGAAGAAAAACTTAAGGTTTCCGTCAGAAATAATAGCATTTCTACACTTGAAATAACACTACTGAAACTACGAATGTATTAAACGTTCAAAATACAATCAAAAATATCTAAAAAGAAAGCTTCATTCATGAATTGAATAACATAAAAACTAAAAACGGAGGTACAATTTCGACGGAAAGTTCATACTTACCTTTTATGCATAATTAGGCAAAATAAAAAAAAATTACAAGCCAAAATAAAAAAGTTTATTGTAGGTAAACAAAATCATAAATATAACAAAATAAAATAAAAAGTTGTAGGTACCAAATATTACGAAATAATGCAAAACACTTATTCTATAACAAGAAAACTGTAAAAACATGACCGACTCGAAAAAAACCTCTCAAAAAAAATGGAATAAGTAGTTGATTTTCAAAAAGAATAGTATGTTTTATACAAAAAGATATATAAAACAAGAATAAAAGAGAGTATTTTCTTTGAGGCAGCCGCAAAACATACAAAAAAAAAGTAGGTCTAGAGGTAAAGTCTAATTCTAGTATATGATAAAACGGTTGCTAGATTCGTGAAATATATAAAGGAGATGGCCCGTCCCGTCGGACGACGCGCCAAAAAATAAAGAGCGCTTAAAAACACACAAAAAAAATACATAAAAACAAAAAGTGTGATATTTACAGTAGGTTTTTGTGAAATAGTACTGTTTTGACACTGGCAAACAAATTGTTTTTTTTTAACAAAAAAAAAAAAAAAGCTTTTCACACAAAAAATTAAAGAATGTCACTAGCTCTACAGTAAAACATTATGATTAGTATCAGCACCTTGGTCCAGGAGAAGAGTTCTTGAGATCGAATCACAAAAAGTTTGTACGTCCGAGTAAACCACAAGTATAGTCCAAATATAAACCTAAGTACAGCAGACAATATTTGTCGCAGTCAATAGTTTAGTTGAATTACTATTAATTACTTAATATTAATATAACGCTTAACAATAATTATTATTTACTCATCAATCGCTCACTCAAGATCGCTCGTTAGTTAAGAAAAATAAATTTTAAATAAAAATATTTTCATCAACGGCCAAAAGTTAATCTCTTTACAAATGTAACCGACGTAAATATTAAAAATTTCGCAAAAAACTTTTTCCACTGCCAACAGTTTAGGTCAAAAAAGTGAGGGTCGAGGGGACTTTAGCCTAAAAATATTTTCGATTAGACGCGGTTAATTTTTTTAAATTTACTTTTTGGAATTTTGTATTTATTAAAATTTATAATCACAAGAGCACGAGGAACGTGTATTACGCCGCGCGGCCCGGCCGGCCGGCGCGACTCCAGACGGACGACTGAGACGGTCCCGCGGCTGGCCGCGCCGCCACCCCCGACCCGCGCCCCCCACCCCAGAACCGCGCGCGCCCCCGCCCCCGCCCCGGGCCCGACTTCGTTACGAGCCACTTGTAATCGCCGCGCGATTTTTCCGCCTAAGACAAATTAGGCGGGCCGCCCGCCCGCGCGCCCCCAGCGACTTACGTTTGGGCGGTTTCTTACGGCTAAGACGTTTCGTCTACGCCTTGTATGTTTTTTTGCGTAACACTTGAGTGGAACAAAATTATTTCACATCTGTATACTCGCATTACATGCTCAGTTTCACGAGTACACAGTAGGCACAACCGAGTTAGAAACGCGTAAGGGTAGAAGTGACAGTCCATTGACACCCGCTCTCATATAGGTGTATATAAAGTATCCCAATGTTATGGCGGCGAGCTGTTTTATTTTTAAATGGCATTTAATCGTCACTCTCGCTTTCGCCGATGCCGAGGCCGGGTTAATTGTAAATAAAATTCAATCATTCGCAAAAAATCCTCCGGTAATCGGCACCCGGCAATATCAATGAGAGATACGTATTCAGGGATTGTACTTTTTAATGCATTATGGTGGCGTGAGTGTCGTGACGTCATCGCCGCACTCTTTTTGTTCGGCACTTTTATGAGTCGGGTAGTTGATCGATTTTAAGACAATGCATGTGGGTTTTGACTCACTGTTGATTAGAACGAATCTAGTTTATCAGAGTTCAAAATATTTTATAGGGTATGTCAAATTGAACGGTTTCCTAAACGAGTGTGTTAGAATATTTTTAAGAAGAGATACTGGTTTTGTGAATAGTCTCATCTCACCCTTGCTCATGAATTCAATCCCCAGTTTGATCACAAAGCAACAAAAAACAAGTTTTGAAAATTCATAAATCTGTGTATTTGAGCGTCCCAAAAGATTGGATTCAATCGAAAACAGAATGTCAATGTTCAAGTAATTCTAATGCAAGTTTTGTAGCGGCATTATAAAAAAAAAAAACAGCAACAAAGACCAAGTTTTTTTCTCGAGAGTTGATAATATGGGAATTTTGCAATTGAAAAGTCCTATTGCTCAGAAAGATCAATTTTTAAAAATAATGAAGTTTCCAAATAAAGTCGAAATTCAGTTGAAGCTCTGTGGAACGAAAACAAAAAAACCACGGAAATGAAGCACTAGGAACTGAAACGTTTAATTATTCGAAAATCTCTAACTTAATCCCTAAAAACCGTAATCTACTTGTCAGAACTTTAAAAAAAGAATAAAGCACTGTGACACAAAACATAACGAAAAAGACCGCATCACTCACGGGACACAAAAAAAAACACGACGTACATTTTAACACCCAATAATGTCGAACTCATTGACGGGAAATTTAAAAAAGGAAACCAATAATTTACCTCGATTTCGTTGTATAAAAAAAATACATCAACAACGTCACGTCCGGAGCGTATTTTTTTATTTTCCAACGCAAGTGAATGTTCACGTTGTAAAACGTAAACAGCTGAATGAGTATGAATTAATATGATTCTTTTATCAGAGACCGGTTCGAGCGAGGTCGACGAACCTGACGCGGTTTCACGAGATTTTTTCCCGATAAATTACGATTTTTATTGCTGTTCGGAAACATTTTTATATTTTCTACATGGCAAGGGGCTAATGGCTGGAAGCGAAACGAAGGAAACAATCTAAGACTAAACTTGGGTTTTTTATTACAATTTTTTTTTTTAAATCCCTTTTTGAACTGCACTTTTCTTAAGCGTTAAAATATAGGATATTACAATTAAATTTATTTTTTCACATGAAAAATTATCGACTATTTTTTGCCGTTTATGGAAGAACTCTCAGATTAAATTTACAAATTTAGTAATTTTTGATTCAATGAAAGCATTTTTGATTAAAGTGCTTTCATTGAATCAAATTTTAATTTAATTGACAGGGACATACAATTTTGTTTACTCATAATATTTTGACCACAACTGTTTGGCCTTATGATTTACCTATTTTAAATAGCACTTTTTTTGTAATACATTTTATGCCGGTACTAAGAATATAACTTTTACAAATGAGCGATCTATGCAAAATAAAAATAATTTAGCAAAAAAAAAAAAAACTAAAACAGCAAACTGAGAATATTACCAAAATACATTTTCATTCACAATTTACCTGATATGCTGACTAGACCAGTTTTTCCTTATCACGAAAGGAACCACGTATCTTGATAAATAAACTTATTTCTAATTTTCCAAAAACACCACAACAAATACCTTATAATAACTAGTTCGAAACGTCCGGGTAACTTAACAATAATTTTATACAATATTTATTTAATTTATAAATGAATCCAGTCCAAAAAACCAAGTCGTTACACTAGAAAAAAATTACACTAATTAAAAGTCCTCGACACGGCTAAAGTCAATTTGGAACGTCCACTAATTAACTGGTAAATAAAATAAAAAATCGAACGCGGCGAAGGAACTTAATACCTCTTATAGACTATGCGGCAAAACGAGCCGAATATTTACATTGGAGAAAAAAAAATGAGGTCATTCGGAGGTTACGGGCAACGCAGCCGGTCGGCGTGGGCCGCGACGGGATGTGGGCCTCGCGCGCGGCTCACCCGCGCCCTCTCCCACACCCGAACCGAGACTACCGAAAACCACGTGTGCGCCTCTCACGACAGAGACGCACATACACCAAACACACGCGCCAGACAGTAACAACACTATTCTTTTTTCAATTTACTATATTTGCTGATTTTTATTATTTTTTCACATTTCGATATTTTATTTTTTAGTTGATGCGCTCCGCAACTCACCTGTTGTGCTTGACCCGGTTCGATCTGCGACCGATCATGTGATCGACGCTTTTCAATACTTTAGTGGCGCGTATGATTATTTTTTGGTTTAGTCAATTGTGTCAATAACACAAAAAAAGTAAAAAAAAAACCTAATTATAAACTTTTTATTGTGTTTCAAAACTACATAAAACGGTTTTACTTGAAATAGTGGACAGCTCTACGAAGCTTTACGCCAAACCAAAAAGCAGTTGTTTACAATAGGTAGCGAACAAAAAAAAAAGTAAAGAAAAAATTAAAAAAAATGTCGCATTTTTATTTTTATAACGCCTTACCCTTATTTCAGTAGTTCCTTTTATTAATGAAAACGGAATACTAGTTACAGCAATATTATTCTTATAAGAATATCACAAGTGCTGCCAGAATAAAGCAGCGTCGGATAGCAGAACTAAAGCTTACAGCAATGAGATTGCACACTAGCGCCACCCTGGCGTCAATAAGAACTATTAGCCGATGGTTCATTTCTAACGCGTCGTTTATTTTTTCAATTTTATTTTTTAATCGTGAAAGTGCAACGTTCACTTCGCCGGGCATTCAACGGCCATTTTCGTTTGCAGTTTCTTTTTCGTTTTCATTGGTTTTTTACAGACGTTTTGATCATGTCGCCGGATCTCTGTCGTTTTGAATACAGTACCTTCGTGTTTGACACGTTCAATACAATAACTGTTATTACGAGACCCTGTAGTATTCTTTTAATGCATTTTGTCTAAAGGGTAATTTTTTTAAAGTTCTAATCTGAATGTTTAATAATGAAAGCTCATTATGCTGTGCTACTATACTAATTACAATAGATGGCGCGACTGGTCTCGAAATAAGATTAATAGAAACATTTTGTTTTATTAATTATGACAATGCAAAAATGTTTCTACTCAGTAGAAGAATATTTAGAATCTAGCTTAAAATTAGATTTTCTCTCATGTATAAAAATGCCGATCTGCTCTATACAAAAAATAAGATTTAGTCTATCCTATTTAACTTCATATAAAACCATAATTATAATTTGTACTACCTGATAACATTCATATTGCTGAATAATTGTATTCAATTCATTATTATTGACATAACTATAACGTTATGGGCAGGCGAATGATTAGAAATACTTGTAAAAGGCTGCTAAGTCCTAATAAGTACTAACATAACACCAACATTGTACACTTAGTTCGCAATAAACGTTTTTGACTTTGACTTTTTCTCGTTCAATATTATTTACTTGTTAAGTCTTATTTTATCATCAATGTTGATTTGTTAAGTACCATATTAATGCATTTCGATAATATTTTCACTTTCAGACACAGTTCAGTCTGGAACATTAGTTCAGTAACCAGATTGCAATAGTTAAAATTTTTCACTTTTTACAAATTCTGGATTCAAACGGAGTCTTGTTTAGCAGTAAAGCTAAGTCACTCTCACAAATTAGGCTCGACTCAGGTCACAGGCTTATCGTCTATAGAAATTAGATAAAGGCCCGCGTCGCTCGCTCTCGTTGGTTTGAAAAACAATTGCCTGATGTAACCTTCAGGTCATATAACCTTTGTATAACCTTTCGGGTCTGATTTTCAGTCAGTCATGCTTTAAAAAGCTAAACGTAGGGAGTTTAAAACAGGAATAATAGTTATATTACAAATCCTAACTTATCCTCCTACCATAATAATAATATAAAAAAAATATTAATATTAACAATCATTTATTTATTTTAAAAAAGTGTGGTACAGTCTGTTACAATAAATATAATTTTTCAATTTGCGGATACTAGAAAAAGACTAACAATAAACAGAATTGAATCTGGCGTCCTAGCAAGGTTACATGGTAGCCTGTATTAAGGATAGCAAATAATATAATATATATTAATTAATTAGTAAAAAACATATGCGCGACGAACATATTTATAACCTCCTCCTTTTTGGAAGTCGGTTAAAAATAAGTCTTTTCTATAAAGTGAAAAATAACTTTAGTTTCGGAAGTCACCTGGGTTAGGTTGTTTTGTTCGACTGCGGAAAAGACAATAATCGAAATCGGTCGACGTGGTAAATAATTTTTGCTTAAAATACATTTTTTTAAACCGGTGAATTGAGAACCTTCTCCTTTTTTGAAGTCGGTAAGAAAAAAAGCAGAAACGAGGAAAATCGTACAAGTAACAAACAGGTTTTCATCAACCCCATATATAGTTATCTACGCGTTAACCAAATCTTTAACCACACAGTCCCTTTAAAAAGCACATCTTGTCACAACGCGGCACTAAAGTACCAAGTACCAAATGTCGTAAACATGTTACTCAATTACTTATTCTAAATAAATTACTTTTACACGCGAATTTTCTCAGAACATCTACGGGTTAGTTGCGTTAAGGACAATAGATTAGATCCTATGAACGTTTGTAGTAGAGGAACTATCATAATCGAAAATAATATTAATAATGTTCTGATTGTTGAACAGCCTAATAAATAAATACATTATAGTTCCATTTAATATATGTAATAAAGTAACCGTAGAGGAGCTCGTGGCTAAGTAATAACAGCAGCACGATTAGATCCATCAGATTAAGCTACGCTTGCCAGGGTTGGTCTGTGGATGGGTGACCATCTTTACATACCGAGACTCCTCCGTGCCTCGGAAAGCACGTTAAGCCGTTGGTTCCGGCTGTCATTCGTGGATCTTTGACAGTCGTTACGGGTCTTCAGAACCCGAAAGTCTCACAACCAGTCTTACCAAGGGGTATTGTATTACCCAGCTACTGGGTTGTGGAGGTCAGATAGGCAGTCGCTCCGTGTAAAATACGGTATTCAGCACCATCCGGTTAGACTGGAAGCCGACCCCAACATAATTGGGAAACGGATAGGCAGATTGAATAGATGTAATAAATTATCTCCGATTCGAAACATCGCAGTTCCATGTATACTACGCCACACTAAGCTGCGCTACGCCGCGTAGCGTGGCGTAGAGCGTCGTAGCATGTGCAAACAGCTTAGCAGAGATCTCTGATTACCAATAATTAATAAATTACATTCCTTCTTTAAAAGGCTTTAAAGTATGAAAATGCCTTGAAGTAATAATAAATAGTTTTTTTTTTTTGTAATGTAGAAACTGAAACACTACTGGACCGATTTAAAAAATTCTTTCACCAGTAGAATGCTATATTATCACTGAGTAATATAGGCTATAACTTATAAAGTTATCACGCGGGCGAAGCCGCTGGCTGAAGCTAGTGTCGTATCAACTAACTAAAATAACGGTCTCGGAAGTTGATGTCTAAGCGAAAAGTAATCTGTTCTATAAGCATTAGTATACTGTTGATTGAGTTTCTTCCTATAACTTGTACTTCCTCGTATAACCTAAGATATTTTAATTCTTACAACAAACCGTTCGATTATCATAACAAAACAGAATTACTAGGGTAGCTCCACTGTCATTACCGCGAGTGTCATCCCTCGCCGGATCATAAAACGTTACTTCAGTAACGTTACTGTCAAGAGTGTCATAAAAGTGTCGTCAATTCGTTCCTTAACTAGCACGGGATTGACTTGCCGACACTTCACGACACTTGCCGACAGTTGACGACAGTTACCGAAGCGGGAATAGAACATCAACCTGTTATTTCGTTTGCTTTAGCTACTGACAGTAAATCTTTGGATGAATTTTCGATCAAATCACGTAATCATGTGCATCCATCCCTCAACCAAACGATTTTTTCTTTCTTCAGCTTAGCGGTAGGTTAAAAAAAATAACATTGATCATGCCGCCAGTTCAGGGGGTCATTATGACCCACATGCCAGCTGGATCCGACTCTGAAAATGCTAAGTGTGTCTCGGTTAATATATTTTGTTGCAAAACTATTGAACCAATAGTAGCGGGTAGTTTTGTACTACCATATTGATTATGACTTGACATAATTTTGATTTTGGAATTGAAACAATATTCTTCTCAATGACAGTTTCACATTTCAAATACGAACGCATTAAAAAAAGTTAATTTATGAAAGTTAAAACTGATGAGCAAGACAACACGTAATTTTATCAGGGTCCGTTTATGATCCGATATAAATTGTGCAACAAAATAAGAATAAAATGCTTTCAAAATGGCGGCCACGGGGCTCATATCCCACACCTTGTTAACGTAAGAAGCTAACTTCTTTTTTATTGGCAACACCTTTAACGTTTTAGCATTACGAATAACTTTGAATTTGGAACGTTTTTATTGCTGCTTGCTTTTTCTTGTTAAACTAAAAAGGACTTACGCCTTAGAAGTTAGAGTTGATTTTAGATTGGAGAGGCTAAGCATGAAGTGTTGAGGCGATAAATAAAAACTTTTTCATTTGTTTTGTTATACGTCATACGTGGGAACGTGTTTTAGCGATATTAGACTTTATTTAGACAAGTCAAGGTTGGTTTTGAGTTCGATTTTCGTATATCTTTGCGATAATGTACTTCTGAACCAATATTGAAGTCTGACAATTTACAGATATTGTTCATCCGTTTTGATGTGACGGGTTACGGAACATTGTACTCTTATAATGCCCGGGATAAACCTAAAGTCCGTTTACGAGTTTCTACGAGAGGTGCTTCAGTTCAAACGAATCCAAGTTTTTATTTCTTGTTTTATTTAAATACCTGGGAATAAACGGCTGCGTGTAATAAGATGATGTTAATGTTATCACAAAATAAAGTAGGTTTTATTGTTATGAGCATTTTATTTCAGTGCTACGCTGTCCACGACCGAAAATTCCAGTTTTAATCATAAGCATGGCTAAGAATCAATGTTTAAAAAAATATTGATATCAATAATTAATAATACCTACTCTGAAATTTAAAAAAAAAAACATCGTACGATGCGGTGAATCTATTTGATTTGATTTGATTACCCACTACCAGCCAGTCGTTCTGTAATAATCTTCCCGTGAACTCTTTGGGCCTGCAAACACTGGCGGACGGCAGGGGAGAGCATCGAGGAGGATTCCTCTATCCGCCAGCACACATTGGCGGACGGCAGGGGAGAGCATCGAGGAGGATTCTTCTGTCCGCCAGCATACACTGGCGGACGGCAGGGGAGAGCATCGAGGAGGATTCCTCTATCCGCCAGCACACACTGGCGGACGGCAGAGGAGAGCATCGAGGAGGATTCGTCTATCCGCCAGCTCACACAGGCAAGAAAAATCCTCTGCGATACCGGGAGTGTCCGCCGCCTTACTGGAGCATCCGCTGGTATAACGCGGCATCCGCCGAGTAGCCACCGCTCGCCGGGATTTGATTATTCCACTAGCGACTACGCAGTCGGAAAGTTGCATTTGAAAGAGCGTGGCACAGTGGCTAGCTCCAGCGCGTACCGGCGCATAACGGCGCATACCACCACTTCCCGCCGTATCCTCTAGCATGCTCTTCGATGGTCCAGTAAAAACTGCGCTGCGATGCTTCAAGGTCGATCACCGCGCATTGAAAATATATTATATACCTTATTTCCATTGGATAAGTATTAAATTAAATTGATACATTTAAAATCCTCCGCAGTCCCGCTTGCCAGTCTGCGCAGGCCCTTAGGTGAAGTGACCTTGAAGTTAGCTGTCACACCTGATGCTAGGTTACTTATCAAGGTGGAAACATTACTCAATAGATCGGCAGAACTATTAACTAAGAAGTAATCGATTCTTTTTTAAATGCAAACTGAAAAAGTCGAAAACTGACATCGATTTTTGGCATGTCCAAATACTAGCTGTTGTTCGCGACTGCGTCTGCAATCCAGGATGAAAAAGCCCATTTTGTTCTCCAAGTCAAGTTCTAATCATGTGCCAAATTTCATCCGAATCCGTTCAACCGTTTTAGCGTGAAAGCGTAACAAACAAACAAACTCACTTCACATTTATAATTAGTTTGGATTCATCTAGATCTATCTAGAAATGGTATACTACGTAATAATAAATTAAATATCTAACATCCAAAAAATTCTTAACGTTTTATTCCCTTACGGTAGTTAAGATTTTTATTCAGAACGGCAAAGGGCAGCACAATAGAAGAAATAAAAGGGGTAGTAATCCTTTATAAGTATTAGTCTATGGTCATACAGCGAGCGACGAGACATTATACACTTACTAGCTGTTGCCCGCGACTTCGTCTTTGATCCAGGATGAAAAGTAGCCTATGTCCTTCTCCAGGTCATGGTCTACCCTAGTGCCAAATTTCATCCACATCCGTTCACCCGTTTTAGGGTGAAAGCGTAACAAATACACAAACAAACACACTTTCGAATTTATATTATAAAAAATAATAAAGGTTAGGATGAAATCTGCAAAATAAACCTTAGTGTTGCGTTACAGGACGAGAGCCTTTAAAATAATTGTATGCATCTTATCAGTGGTGGTTTCGGTTTAATCAATACTTTAACGTTTATCGTTTTCAAAAATAAAGAACGAGCTTTTTAAATATACCTAGCATTTGTAACTATTGCACTTAGTAAATGACTTTACTACATAAACCAAATATTGTGATGAGCCTGTACATGTTATGAAAAACGTCTCTTTGCCTGTTCGTTAGTTGTGCTTATATCTCGCGAATTAGTTAACCGATTAATGTGATTTTTGTTTAATTCATATTAAGCAATATTCTTTGGCCAGATTTCAGTCCAGGTCCACGCGAGCGAGTAAAGTATGAATGAAAAGTATTTTATAATCGCTATACGCACCTCTCCCCGCTAACAGGGAGACCTCACCGTTACAATTAGCACACTTTATAACGAAATAAGTTTTATAAAAGAACTTTGTGAAGGATTGTGGTTCTTTGAGTTTGAAGTCCTTTCCTATTGATGAAATGAGAAATACTTGTATAATGCAGTTTTAACGAAGGACTTAAGGGAAGTTTGATTTTTCAGTTGAAGTTAGTAAAAGTATTAAAATAAACGTCTTTTGTACTAGTAGGCACAGTTAGCAGAAGATTTAAAAGTAATTGGAAAATAATATACATTATTTTAATTAACGAAAGGCGTTCCCGTTAACTCGCACTACTTTAGTGTCCATACCAAAATGCAAAAAAAAAAAAAATAATATTATATGTTTACAAAAAATATTAAATTGATACGTAAAAGAAACATCAGCGTCTTTCAACGTGGAAAGAAATGCGACAAGCACGTTTACAGAGTGTAGTTTATTGAATTATTGAATAGGGATGATGTCTGGGTAAAAAAAAAGAAAATCTATTTAGTCCGTCAATCAGATAATAAAAAAAATATCAGACACGTATTTTTTGCTTTATTATAAATACTATTATAAAATACTTAAATTTGGAGAGTGGGGGTTGCTACGTCACAAGTAAGTATAAAATCTACATACTCGTGACGTCATGGCACATTTTATCTCAATGTATCGCCGTAATCTTTTGATTACGTAAAAAAGGAAAAAAAACGTGTCCAATATTTTTTAATAACAGACACTGCCCTGCTAAGCCAAAAGGTGCTATCTCTGAGATACGACCTTTTAGTTATTTTTATACCATTCAATAGCTAAGACAATTTTTTTTTTTTTCTATTTTTGACATCTATCTATAGTATAAGCCAAATACCGCTATCTAACTTAAAACGTAAAAAAAAATCACTCGGAAGTTTTTTATATCCATAATATGTTTCTTTAAATTATAATTTACAAAAAGTCAATTTTCTCAATACTTACTCCGATTGAGATAGTGCCTTTCGGCTTAGCAGGGCAGTACAGGACGGCCAAAAAAATAATTTTTGTCTTCATACCTATTGTTGAAAAAAAAACATTTTGTTTTTTAATGGTAATTTTTTTTTTGCATCTGTGGGCGCTGTACTATGGTGGGTTAGCGGGAACGCCTTTCGTATGCTTAACATACTGTATTTGCACTACTTGCAGCTGCCCCTGGCTGGAGGCTTTAAGTGTAGAAACTTAAGGCAACCACAGGAAAGTGCGGTTAAGCAGCTACGACCTCCTCAGAGGTCAACTGCGAGATGCCAAATAGAAAAAAAAAAAAAAAAAAAAACTACTTGCAGGCAATATTACTACGGCCACTTTAATAGGGCCCAGACAGCCACCTGGGCCCTATTTAAAACTAACAATGTGACATATTTTTGTCAAAAAATGACGTAATTGTAAAATATTCACAATAGGTCATTATTATTAATAATGACAATTATGAATGCACCAAAAACATTTTTTTTTAATAAAATGGTCCTTTTGTTAGATTGTCGTCTGTTGCCTGTCGGTTATTATTATTATTAAATAGGCTCCTACACCCTAATTGCGTAATACACGATCAATCAGAATCTGAATCGTTTTGAAACAGGTTGCTAATCCATTGCTTCATAAGTTCGAAAAAAAAACTGTTCAACAAAGTAAATAACGCAATGAATGTTGTGGAACTGCCAAAATGAAACAGATTAGTCGTAATCGTTTACGAAAATGTGTTACGTAATTAGATAGCTGGTTAATTCTAGAAGTTTTATTCCATTTGTTTTTCGCTATTAGCTACGTAGCACAAAACAGCCTAATTAAAATCCTATTTTTTTATGTATGTTTCTGCCCCATCAGTATCCGGATAATTGCTGACGAAATATCATTATTTTCGATGGATTTAAAATAATAGAAAAAGAAAATTTTGCTATTCGCAAACCGAGCCTATGACGTCAAATAAGTTAGTCAAATACACAGAAGCTTATCGCACACCTAACCTGTTTAGATATTTTGTATTCTAATATACACGTAATACGGTTTATTTTAGCGTGTCCCATGCGTGTGTGGATAAAATAGGCAAAGGATTTCATGTGCTGGTATGAAACTGTAATAGTGATTTGGACTATATGAAGCTAGCTTTACGGGTTATTATTGCATGTATGGCCTGAAGATTACAATTTGGTGGTCTATTTTCCGATATATGATGATTTAGTTTGGATAAACGAATATAGAGACGTATGTAATTAATATGATCCTTCCCCAACATCATGCAGCCGCTAGATGTCCACTGCTGGACATAGGCCCCAACCAATCATCGTCACAACGACCTATTCTGTGCTTCGATTTAGTAGTTATTTAGTTATATATTTATTTGCACTTCAGAGACACAAACATCCGTGTAGCCCTGGCTCCTGTACTAGGAGTTCCTGTATTACAAGAGCCAGACCTCTCAATTTACAGGGAATATGTAATAGACAAAAATGTATTCAATAGAACAAAAGAAATACACATCTTTCCTCATAATAATCTTAAATTTTTTGACAGATGCTAGCACACACAATGATCGAGTATCTAACTAATTTGTGGGTAACTCATTTTGAAAAAGTCGAGAAAAAAGACACGGGGTATAAAATTTTCCGTTCTATACGACGAAAATGGTGTCGAGTAAAAATGTA
The DNA here is from genome assembly GCA_947364205.1 of Agrochola lota. Classification (NCBI taxonomy): domain Eukaryota; kingdom Metazoa; phylum Arthropoda; class Insecta; order Lepidoptera; family Noctuidae; genus Agrochola; species Agrochola lota. Next base: position 6,361,124 of record OX376235.1, on the reverse strand, counting down.
AGATGTTAAGTACCAATAAAGCTATTTGTACAAGTACTCGAGTGTATAATTGTTTTACAGATAACGCACATCCTAAACTGCTGGGCCAACAAGCATGAAATGCAAAAGAGTCCCATAAATAAAGAAGGTTTGATTTTTTTTTAAATCCTTCCTCAGTAGTAACTAAGCAAGGATTTTTGAAAAATTCAGTACCTAAACGGAATAGGGGATGAAAGTTTGTATGGAAGATCATAATTTTTGCCGATGAGACATGCCATCAGGCACAAACACGGCTTGTATGGAAATACAACTCTTACAGAAGTCGCATATGATGTGTCACATCTGACATGAGCAACTTATCGGAAAATGGTTTGGTACGATCTGACGGCTAACTATAGCACCGCGCGCGCTTTTCCGGCTTCCTGTTACACACTTCCGTCTCTTTTCACGAAATCACTCCCACAGATTGCAGAAAAGCGCGAGGAAAGGTGTTACACATAAAAAATCACACTGTCACAGGTTGTCTGGCTTCCAGGTCGCAACCCACAGTACACCAAGCTGTGGCCGCAAATAAACCGTCAAATCTTAAAACAAATTAATTTCACCAAATAAATTATAGATAATAAAATAAACTATCCCTCACCCAGCTTCTCGATGTAAATCTCAAGCCTCATACATTACCGTTGCCTGGCGCGCCACCCCTGCTAATTTATAGTCAACTTTCAATTTAGCTAACATGTCTGTGTCTCTGTGTCCCGTAAATCTGGACACCCATTAAACTGTTCCTTGTGGTTTTCGGTAAACGGACACTTGGACACTGTTAATACGATTCTCTGATTAAAATTTTGAATTTAAATGGCGGATAGCTTCCTGCCTATCGTCTCAATGTCACTTTGTGGGTACTATAATGGTGCGTTTCCACTGAAGTGGAGACGAGCGGAGATCTGCAGGAATCGACCAATCATAATGATTGAAATCGTCATCGCGTCTCTCGTCTCGTCTGTGATTGGACAATTTCTACACGTCTCTGCTCAGCTCCGCTAGTCTCCACTTTAGTGGAAACGTACTCTAAAGGATGTCTGCAAAAAGGAACCTTACATCATGCTGGCTGGCAGAAAAAAAAATCTGGTTGCATTCGATCACTCAATTGAATTTAGAATCAGTTTTAAAATATATAGTTTTGTTTTTTTTTTGTTCAATTGTTGGATTCAATAGGGATGATGACTAAAAATTTTTTTTTAGTCGGTCTTTGAGATTATAAAAAAATATTGGACACGTATTTTTTCTTTTTTTACGTAATCTAAAGATCACGGCGATACATTGACGTAAAATGTGCCATGACGTCACGAGTATTTAGATTTTATACGTACTAGTGACGTATCGACCCCCACTCCCCAACTTAAAATGCGTTTTATCTAAGTATTTTTTTATTAATATGATAAAACAAAAAATACGTGTCTAATATTTTTTTATTATCTGACTGACGGACTAATTAGAATTTTTTTTTTTACCCCGGCATCATCCCTATTGTTTAGGTCGCGGGCAAGTGAACACGTCTTTTTGAAAATAAATAGATACAATTCACTTATTCTCATTTGGCAGCATCGTCACGTCCAAGGGAACTCCGAACAAGCCATAATTATAGTTCCATGACACGTTTATCATGTGATCTGGCTGGTATCGCTCTTCAGGCGTGCATTATTCTTCTTATTAGCAGTGGTGAAAACACTTCAGTATTTGTTTCGTCCAAAATATCAGTAGTTACGCAAACCAGCTTTCCTAACGTAGTCCTTAGATCCTCATAAATAAAAGTCACTGTCCATCGTCAAACATTAAAAAAAAGTACCAACCTACAAAAAAAGTGTTCCATACTTAAAAAAGTAAAAAGCTCAATGAGTGCATAAATAAATTCAGCCTTGACACAGCTACTGTAATACAGTGTTCCCGAATGCCAAGGTCAGCCAATGACCTCGACTGAATCAATAACTCATTACTTTTTTATTTCGTTTAACGTTTAAAAATAACGTGTTTTTTCGCGTTTCGCGCGCCCTCATCGCACCGATTACGTATCGTTGGTGGTGTGTCGATGGCAATTGTGACATCATGTTCAGGGGTCGTGACGTATTGCAGATTTAATTATTGTTGTGTTGGTTACCTGCCGATCTATTCTGTAAACTCACCTTGAAAACTTAGGTAAAGTGAGCTGTTAATAGTGTCAATCATCATTAGGCATCAGGTGGACTGACAACTCATTTCACCTACAGTCCGGCCGTCAAGAGAATGCGTTCTTGACATCTGTCAGTTTCATACTAACGAATATGTGTTTTGCGAATTTAATCCTTATTACTACTAGAAATTGTCCAACTGACAGATGTCAGCAACGCATTCTCTCGACGGCCGGACTGTTTTCGTGGTGATATTTTTACGGAATACATCGGCTGCTTTCTAAAGTTGGCCACTGTAACATTCGAGACGTTTTGGTTAAGGAAAGAACGTTTAAATTAAAACGACAATACATAGTAGGCATGCCTATTTTCAAGCAAGAAGTAAGCCATGTTTCCTGTTTTACAACGATTGCGTAATACACCTTAAATCACAATCTGAATGATTTTTGAAGGATATTGCTAATCCATTGCTTCATATTTTCGAAAAATTGGTCTGCTGAACAACGTAAATAACGCAATGAATGTTGTTGAACTGTCAAAATGAAAGCCATTGCTACTGTTAGTTTGTTTCGCAATTACCCTGCATGTATTTTTAAGGTGTATGTAATCTTGTCAATACACATCAAATTGGTATTCAACATTTTCTATAAATATGTAGGTATATTAGTTTTAGATATAGTTAGTGTAGTATTATGTCTAGGTCCTCTCTTACGTCTTCATTAAAAATCCATTTGGCTGTTGTGTCTCCAGCAAAAAATGTGACATAAAAAATTGAGCCGTTACGTAATTAGTCAATGAATATATTTTAATCTGCGTATTATTTTCATCTGATCTGGGAAAAAATGAATGAAAGAATGAACTGTTTATTTCACACGCGAATTTTAACCAGATAATTTGGGTAAATATTTTTTAATGGAGCAGATTTCTGGTCAATATTTATTTTAACGTTAAAATGTTTATTTTTTGAACTGATATTGTAAAAAGTATTCTGATATTGTTGGCTTTTTTAATCGGTTAAAAACAAAACTTGTCAAGTGTAGATCAGTCCACCCAAAAATAAGTCCGTAGGTATGTATGATGTAGTAAAATAAAGTTACAAGGAAACATTTTATGCCAGGCAAATGGACAGGTAGGCATTGTTCAAATAAAGGTTCCAGCTTGTAAAGACACTTGATTATTTCGTAATTATCGTCGAATTAATTTTTCGTTTTATTGTTCTTCATAAATCACAGTTTGTACAATCACAAAACCTAATGAGAGAATGACAACGTCAGAATAATTGACAGCAGTTCTACAGTTTGATAACAATGATGTTTTCAGAAACTGAGGGTGAATAGTTCTAAAAAAAACGAAAAAAATCAAATCGTAACTACTTACCAAAATATTTGCAATCCCCAATGGCGTATGAAAACAATTAATTAAATAAGGCACTGTTATCAGACTATTGATTTCCTTAACACGATATTATTATATTGCACAATGAACAAAAATTATTAAATAAAAAATAAAAAAATGAGCACCACCTTATTTTTAATAAAAACAATCGATTCTTAATTTGTGTAGAAACTTATCACACTTATTTTTCTTAATTTGAATATAGAGCATTCACACCAAGGCACTTATTTCGAACAATTTTGAATTTGTATTTTGAATGTGTCAGTTTGAATTTTGGCGGGAGAGCAGGGGTGGCATGCACCCGGCCCGCTTTGTGCGACGGTCTACAAGGAACTCGTCTTGGGCTCGAAAGCAAAAGACGTTACGACGATATCGGACCCTACGAACTCCCCTTATTTGATCTTGATAAATAAGTATGTGTGCTTTTTAGTGGCCCTTCGAAATTAAATTTATTTTATTTGGAGCGGTGAAGTTTTTGTAGTTTTTGATAAGCGCTTTTTGTATGAAGTGAAGATAAAGTTAAGTAATTGACTTTGCCCACAACGAAGAATTTTTACGATTTTTTTTTGATACAACATGAATTGTCTTTTAATTATAGTAGGTACCTAATTTTATAACTATGAGTACCTACCGCCCTGAAAAATAAAAAGAATGATACCAGCTAGTTTCAATTATAAATCTTGTCCAAATTTATGTATCGATTTAAATTCAAGTAAAAAATAATCTCGGTTTCAAACAAAATCTATTTCCAAAATTTTTAATAAAAAGAGGCGACGGTCACAATTTCAACACATCACAATATTAAAAGCGACCAGTTAAAGTATGAAAGCTCATACAGCACATTTGTTATTGTAAAATAGCATCTATAATTGAGTCAATAAAGTCTAAACATCATTAGGGCCAGCTGCTCGTATAAAAAAGGTTTATTTTGTTAGGGTGAGCTTTCTTCGCGATTACTCTTGTTCGTACACACATAAAAGACGACAATAGTTCAGAGATGAACTAGGTAGGTGAAATAATTTCACAGTAATTTTTGATACCTTAAACTTAGTAATAAATTCCAGATGTTATCTAAAATCTTAGGAAGAAAATTAATAAGTAAGTAACCTATGTTGGATCAATTTATTCATTCATTAGGTATGAGTTTTAGATAAGATTTTATTTATTTCGATAATATAGTATAGCTCTATATGTATCTGTGTAAACGGACTGGCGACGCTGGTTGTTCTCTTTTATTCACATAAATGACGCATATTCTCTATGTCAATCAACACTTAGGAATACAAAACGAAAAATTCCAAGTTCGTCTCTGTGTTAGGAAGTATTGCACGGTGGCTTAATTTTAACGGTCGTACGTGGCGCGCGCCCTTGAAGCGGGTTAGCAAACCGCGGCCCGCTACCAATATTATAGGTTAGGATGCACTTTTAGAATCTTGCATGCAACTAAACAAGATGCTTGTATTATACTTTCATAAAATTAAAAGGAGCATACGGCGTAGGATGTCAACTGTGTAGCAAAGGAAATCTCATTTCTGTAGAAGTTGTATGAAAGAGTGATTTAATTATCTGAAGTATACATAGAATTCTTAGATACACTCTGAAAGAAATGTAGTGTGACTTTTCAGTTGTAGGTATGTATAATGTGAAAATTAAAACTACTGCAATTTTTTTATCATCTTAAAACATGGAAAATATTTAATTTTAAAATCACCTTTTCAATTCAAGATCCTTTACAAATCCTAGCAAGTAGCGACCCGCGAGTTGGTTTCTCCTGTCCTCCGTACGTTATGGTCGAACGTTATGCTCCTTCGAAATTCAAAAACAAGCGCTCGAGTGAGACGGGGCTAACGTATTCTTGCATTTTTATTAGGATAAAAAGTAATAAAAAAGGGGGGTGTAATAAAATAAGAGAAAGTGGCAAATTTGTGGTAAACTGTCCTATTTACAAGTTTTAGTTAGAAATGGTACAGAAGCTTTCTTTCTAATCTACCGTCTCCCTCTGTAGGATTAGACTTAAGAAGACACACGTCAATGTAGTAGAAGCTCAGACCGAATAAAAAACTAAGACACATCGCTGTCAACAGTGAATTGAAGCCGGTTTCGTAAACATGTGTGCACTTTGTGTGGTGTAGTTTGATTGTAGTGTCATTGTGAAACGTTGTAAATGTGTGCGTGTGAGCGTGTATCCACAGAACGGAGGTGTAGTTTTGGCATGCTTTCTTCTGTCTGATTTAACTATGTAGATTCTCTAGACCCTCCCTATTTTAATCTAAAACCAGGTACCTAACCAAACGAGTGCATAACTAAAACCCCAGCTTTCGTCTAGAAAAACAGAAAAATATTTTTTTTATGGGATCTTATAGTAAAATAAAAATACGTATAACGTTAAAAACGAATAAATTCAAACACAACTGCCACCTGGCCAAACTAAAGCATATCGCGCATCATAAAACACAGGACTCGTGCCTGCCACACGAACGGATGTCTCCAATTTCCATAAATGTGCCAGTAGTCCACAATTAAAACAATCCAATGCTTCCCTACCAACCTTAAAATCATAATTTTAAGGGTTATTTTTGTTTGGCAGTAAAGGCACGCGCCGTCGTCATACTGTTCAAGAAATCAACAGGATGCGTCAAAGGAGGGTGATTTCAAGACGTTGGAGTTTAAAGTAAGCAAGCGTTACGTTACGACAGATGGTTGTTTCTTTGGTCTGGTGATTAGGCGTCAGGGTTTTAATCTATGGAACTGGCCATTGACCATAAGGTCTGATACAATCTTTGGTGATATTTTGTTATATTTTCTTTGAAACTCGCTTCATCTTTATCACCCACCACAGACTAGTGCTTCTTTTTTTTGTAATAGCTAATAGTACATTACTGCCGCGGCCTGCAACAGCCGAGGCACACATACATGAGTCCATCAATGCCTGGCTAAGGGTTGTGTAGTAATTTTCTCAAATAATGCGCGGAAATTCAAACTAAGTAAATTATTTATAAATTCCAGAAACAACGATAAATTTTCACGCGCCAAATTATGTTAATTTTGTTTCTTCTTTTCTTCTTCTCTAATCAAAGTCTATAAAATCTAAAAAACAATAATCTTTGCTAAGTTACCTCCTTGGTTACCATGTGTCGAAGTAAAAAGTTGGTTCCATTTTTAAATAACACGACAGGCAGGAGTTTTCATAGTAATTTATTTGGCCGCTAAATACGACAGATATTATGGATTTTCATGCAAACATTGCCGGCCGGGCACTCGCATGTATTCGATTTATCTTGAATAAGGTTGTCAAAATAATGCTCTAATTTCCAAGCATGTTTGAGAAAAGGAAATTATTAGCTCGCAAGCCGTATTGTACCCGATGGGATTTCCTATCGGTAACTTTTCAAAAGCCTTAGGGAATAAAATTCTCAAAAAACAATGATATAACTAACTTTTATTTACAAACAGAAGTCTCTCAACCAACTTTCATGTTTTTAACTTCCATACAAACTTTATTTTTAAATTTTCCAAAATCCTTTCGTTCAAGACTAAATAAAAAACCAAGACATAGGGCTGCGAACAATATAGTGAAGCACGTCAAAACTACACCTCCGGTCTTTGCATACACGCTAACACGCACACATTTACAATCAAACTACACCTCACTAAGTGTACCGAAACCGGCCTCCCTTCACTGTTGATAGCGCTGTCTTAGTTTTTTAATTGGTCTGAATTTTTAACCTAGTAGTTTATTCTAGTACATTATGACATTGACATGACATGACATTATGATATGGTGACTTCAAAATATCACGTCCACAAACACATTTTGACAGCCGACTTGTCTCTAGCGATGTTAAAATCGGACTTGGATTTTGAACAGCTCGTCATAAAAGCATCAATACCTAACGACATTTTCAAGTAGTCATTTAACAAGGCCACAAGTGACCACTGACAGTAACTATTCACCAATTTGTCAAACACTATCTTGTTGGCGACATACTAAGTTAGTTAAGGCTAAGTTCCGAAGTACTGGTCAGACACAGTTCCTAGATTTGCCACTTAAGTGATTTGTCCCGATGCCCAACTTGCGAAATCGAGTAATTTGTCTCTGAGTTGTACTTATTCGAGTCGAGTTTATCCTGCTAAGTTTCTGCTAGATATGGTAAAGTCAGCGAAATAAGCAACTGTCATTCTATTACAGTTTTATGAAATGGTTTTAACCATAGATTTTTATAAGGCTTTAACACGGGAATTTGACGTGGGGTGTCAATTTAATTAACAGTTGTTTTCCCCTGCCTGTATAACGGGATTTCCATGAATGTTACCATTACTATTTTTGATTAAATAAATTATTATTACATACAACAATATCTGAGTAAAACTACCATTTTTAAGTTATCCCGTCCCAATAGGCACCACGCATGTGACAGAAGGGGTTTTAAATAAAATCTTCATGTTCACACTACGAGCTATTTAATCAGACGAATCTTACTTTATTTATTTATTTATTTAACACTTTACACACAAATGTACAGAGGCGGACTTAATGCCATAGGCATTTTCTACCAGTCAACCTTTGGCTTACTTTCTTACATGCCAAAGATTATCCTACGTCTGTTTACGATATATCGAACTTAAATATACCTAAAACTAAAGATAGCTGTCAAAAGCATCAGTTATTGTAGCTCAACCTTAGGAACTTAACATTTGTAAGGACTTGGATACAGCCTCATCATTTTGAGCGCTCAAAACTTCTGAATTCGAACTATAATACATAAAGTCCACTTTTTAGTTCGTGAGTACTCGTGATAAATACTTTCTGTTCTAGTGTGATTATACGACCATAGGTAAGTTCATAACTAACATAATCAATACCAACGCCGATAATGCGTAACACAAGAACAATGCCAATGCCTTTTATTTTGACAGCTCAACAACATTCGCTGCGATTGCATTGCATTCACGTTGTAGAGCAACCGAATTTTTGCAAAAATACGGAGCAATTTATTTGCAATTTATTTCGGATTGCGGTTGAAAATGTGTTACGCAATTAGGGTAATGGTTTAGTTTATCCCATAGTTAAAAGTGAAAAAACACCGTGGTCCACTGTTTCCATTCTGATAGACTCATCAAAGTAATTTTACAAACAAAAAACAGTAACGGTATAGTTGAAAATTAAGAAAAAACGCAACCGTTTTTTGTTTTCCGTGACGGTTTGCCTTACTAAATAAAAATTGGACTTGCTTGTTTCTTATTTTGTGAAGGATAAGGTTGAGAATTGCCTATTAGGGTTAACAGCTGACAAGTTCTGGGTACAGGTTGATGATTAGTTTATGACAGTGACGGTTTATCGATTTTGACGATTTCGTTGTCGAAAACCCTTCATTAAGTTATGAGAACTACTTTTGAGTTTATTGTTTGTTTCTTTAGCAACTTTTTTTAAAGTTAAAATAAATAGATTTGTAACGAACGTGCCGCATAAAGCCTGTCACAGACGTAGCTATAATATTTATTAATATACTTTGCTATAACTTTTTTTTGCATATTTTTCGGTGCGTACTAAAAATATATATTATATCTCCGTCTGAGGTCACTCGAAGATTACTATGGAAAATATATCGTAATATGTCTTGCTATAATATATAATTATTATAGCTACGTTTGCTTTAGTCTTGATCCCGTGGGAATATTGAGATAAAAAGTATCCTATGTCCTAATCCAGGACATGGTGCCAAATTTCATCCAAATCCGTTTAGCCGTTTTAGCGTCAAAGCGTAACAAACAAACGAACAAATACACAAGCAAACACACTTTCGCATTTATAATATCATTTATATTTATATATTTTTATATACTTTATTGTACATCAGAAAATACATAGTAAATAATAAATTTAACACTACAAAACATACAATGGGCGGCCTTACCGCTTTCTGCGATTTCTTCCAGGCAACCTTGGGATATTATGTATTTGTTAAAGGATTATTTATAAAACCAATATCGCTATCTCCAGTTGCTTGAATACCGTGGTACAGGGTCGCGATGTTCCACAACATGTGTTGGATAGAGTCGTCTTCATTAACGACTAAGTGGGATCAGGTGGTACGCCATTAGCAACAGCATTCTGTTCTTCATGCTTGCTGACGTAGGGATCATTATTATTTTAACGTTTCGATACTTTTAGTGGGCTTTAATTTGTGATTCTGACGTAAGAAACTTCTAACCCACGTTTATTTGATGTAGAAAAATGGAGTATTTAAAAATCCTTCTCTAGTCTTTATTTTTTTTAACCACTATGGAGTAGGTCCTTGCCTGCATCTCACCTGATGGTAAGTGATGATCAGGCCGAAGGTGGAAGCGAGCTTCACCCGGAATCCTCAACCACAGAGGAACTGGCTATCTTACCTCTAACTGCCGAAACCCAACAATGCTGTGAACATTGTTGACGACAGACTTAGATAAGATGGTGGTAGATAGCCAGGTGAACGCAGAACAAGCCCTACCACCCGAATCAAACCCGGGACTTCTGAGTCTGACACAGGTGGTTTTACCTCTAGACCTCAGAAGCGGTTAATACTACCGACCTACCTATCTACTCGTATTTATAGTTTACTAGCTTTCACCCGCGTGGAGGTCAGAAATTATCCCACGGGAATGTACTACCGGGATAGAAAGTATCCTATGTGTTAATCCGGGTTATAAACTATCTGTGTGCCAAATTTCATCAAATCCGTTCAGCCGTTTTTGCGTGATTGAGTAATAAACATCCAACCATACAAACTTTGACATTTATAATATAATATTATATATATATATATATAAATAGTAGGAGTAGGAATAGTAGGATTGTTGTGTCGGTGGCTAACAAATAATTTGGTCAAAATAAAAAAAACCGGCCAAGTGCGTGTCGGACCACGCACAGTGAAGGATTCCGTAGTTGGGATGAATTTATCGCAAGAACAAACTTAACATTGTAGTTGAAAAACATGTTCTCCCATATATTCTTACTGCAAATGTGAGGTTGTACACACAATATTGAGAGATTTGCCGTGTTATTTTAAAACCGTAGACTTCTTATTGGTTTTTATGTATTTTTTTCAAAATGTTAGGCGCTATAGTTTCGGAGATAAGAGGGAATGGTCAATTTTCATCTATTTTCTTAAATAACTAAATAACTATTTATTATACTATTATAAAATAAATATGTTTGAGATTCTCACAGTAATTGAAAAATAAAACATTTCATTTGATATGTCACACAGTACACTTTGCAAAACCTTTTTTTATTTGTTATTTATCCCCCAAAAGTGACACCCATATTCAAAATTCATATAATTAGGTACGTTACACAGAAACACACACACACACACACACAAATTCATGTGTACCAAATTTTAACTAATCAGTCCATTAGATTCGAAGCAAATGGGCTGTGACAGACGGACAGACACGAGTGATCATAAAAGGGTTCCGTTTTTTAATTCGGATGTACGGAACCCTAAAAACCACCACTGCTCTCTTCTCTTCATTAACTGACCTATACTTTACTAAAAAAAATCTTCATCAGATCCTACAAATTAGTAACTTATATCAAATATTGTACTTGAGCCACGGGTTGCTTACTTAAGTCTCTAATAAATCTCACTGGCCCTTAATTACGGCGACGTGTTGAGACAGACAGACCAACAGAGGGTGGTTTTACGAGCGAAGAACTCTGTTACGATGTTTGGGTACCTTTTCAAACAATAGGCCAAGTTTTACCCTGGATCGGGTAAATATTTACTCACAAACACTCTATTTTTGTGTTAAAACTGTTCGTCGGACAAAAGTCTTACCCTAAGCTTGTTTTCTTTGCGATCCAATTTTTTTTTTTCTGATACAGTTCCGTGACCTGGGTTGGAAAAATTCTTGTTTTTTTTGTGCATATCAATTTTTATTTATAGTTTTTTTTTTTTTTCTGAATTACATGCCATGAGCTGCTCTCGTATCTACACTTATATTCTAAAGAGAAAAAAATTGCATTTTTGTTTGTAATAAATAAACTCAAAAACTGTCCACCCGTATCACTGAGAAACATGGCTATAATGTATAAACATATCACGCGGGCGAAGCCGCTGGCGGAAGCTAGTATCAAAGAACACTGCTACAATATTATTATTAAACATTGTTCCCATAGAGAAAGATACCAAAAAAAACTTACACCCTTCCTAGTCACTTTTTTATTGAATAAAAACGTCCATAAGGTAACAATGATGTCTCCCACGGAGACAACGGTAAAACTGACAGAATATCGATTGATAAGTGCGACAGACGGTAATTCAGTTCTAAGTAAATAGGAATGATGACAAAAAAAAATGTTTTTAGTCCGTATTTGAGATTATAAAAAAAAATTGGACACGTATTTTATCTTTTTATACGTAATCTAAAGATTACGGCGATACATTGAGGTAAAATGTGCCATGACGTCACAAGTATGTAGATTTTATACATACTAGTGACGTAGCGACCCCCACTCCCCAACCTAAAATGCGTTTTATCTAAGTAATTTTTTATTAATATGATAAAGCAAAAAATACGTGTCTAATATTTTTTTATTATCTGACTGACGGACTAATCAGTTTTTTTTTTTACCCAGGCATCTTCCCTATTGGAGCGAAAAACAACAAATAAATCCATGAAGGTGTTCCAAAATGGTTCTCCAAACTCATTATGTCCGAACGATTTTTAAATTGAAAATACAACTGTCCTACAGGTAGCATACTGGTGTTTTATGCGGCAAGCACAATAGTGTCACCATTGACCATAGATATTATGAATAAAGTCTTAATATTAAATAAATAGTTAGAGGTAGGTTCAAATCTAGACAGGCGCTTTACTTTGTGTAATTTATTTAATCACCGCTGCTCTCAAAACGGTGAAGGAAAACATCGTGAGGAAACCGGCATGTCCTAGAACCAAAAAATAGAAGACATGTGACATATACCAGTGGATTACGGCCCATTCCCTCTCACAGACAGGAGGCCTGTTTCCCAACAGTGGGAATATTACAGGCTGTTTATGCTATATGCAAAATGACTTTACTGTCAAATTTATAATCGTTCGACTTCGTAATCTATACATATAAAATGCTTTGTCCTGAATGACTGACTGACTGACGGATCAACGCACAGCCTAAACCGCTGATCGTAGAAACCTGAAACTTGGAGGGTGTGTTCTTTGTATGACGTAGGCATCCGATAAGAAAGGATTTTCAGAAATTATACCCCTAAGGGGGTGAAAAACGGGGGCAAAGTTTGACACCGTGATTCCTTGAGTTACTTGAAACTTGGCACAAAAAGTACTAGGCTTGCATGAATCCAAGATAGTATTTCAATCATTAGACGTTGTGCACAATTTCGAATTAACCTAACAAAAAGTACTAGGCTTGCATGAATTCACGATAGTACTCAATCATTATGTTATGCTATTAATAGGATTTGGATGAGGCAGACAGATAGTTTATAACCTGGATTCACACATAGGATACTTTTTATCCCGGTAATACGTTCCCGAGGTGTAATTTCCGACATTCACTCGGGCGAAGCCGCGGGCAAAAGCTAGTACATACTATAATCGTTCGTGCTGGGGCCACAGATTGATCACTCTCTCAAAATATCAAATTCCTCTTTGTTATTAGAATTTTGTTCTAGTAAACAAAAAAAATAATATAAAACAATGTACTGGACATGTAAAGAGAGCAAAACGGTTCATTAAATATATTTCTGAACATTGGTACCAGCGAAGAAGTTCATAACTAACCACCGTAAGGACTATTCTTGCTTGCAGCGCTCGGCGGCTATAGAACCGGGCCGGTAACAGATGTGTTCATCGTGTTCACGGGATTTTGTTTTCAAACTGTTTAGAAATTAACTTTTTTGATAGTACATAATAGTTAGTTCCTGCCTAGCCATTTCCCAACTATGTTGCGATTGGGTTCCAGTCTAACCGGATGCAGCTGAATACCAGTATTTTACATGGAGCGACTGCCAATCTGACCTCTACAACCCAGTAACTGGGCAACACGATACTCCTTGGTAAGACTGGTTGCCAGACTTTTGGGCTTCTGGCTAACTGTTACTAATGCATAATTTAATTTAATGTTCCTCTTTCATCATTATCATAATGATATACGATAAAGGTACTAGTTAATCCCGTTCCAAGATATTATTTTAACCCTTTCACTGTCTTGACGGCTGATCGGCTTTTAGATAAGTTTGTCTTCATCTTAACCCTTCTTAAACTTGTGCTTAAGCATTGAGAGGGTTATTGGGCACGCAAATAAAATTTGCATGAGAATTGTACTAAATTGAAGTGGTCATGTGAAGTTATGTCCTCAGAAGCGATAGTTTTGGATTACCTATTTTAAAATAGATTTAGGTCCACTTGCAACACAAATCCTAAATAAATTTAGCGCTAAACGAATGTAATACACACAAAGGTTTTATACATTCCAAAGTTTTATACATTTCTAGGTTTTCCACCTTTATAATAAAATTAATCGCATTAACACTTCTATCACCTAACAAAAAAGACCTGTAAGAGTACTCTAGTTGAATGGCTCCTATTTCAAAATAGATTTAGGTCCACTTGCAACACAAATCCCTAAATAAATTTTGCGCCAAACGAATTTAATACACACAAAGGTTTTATACATTCCTAGGTTTCCCACCTTAATAATAAAATTAATCGCATTACCACTTCTATCACCTAACAAAAAAGACCTGTAAGACTACTCTAGTTGAATGGCTCCTTAAGTTGGATTATAAAGCAACTGAGGAATTACTTACTCATCCAAAATAGTCCGTCCCACTAATTTCCTCACACATATTTCACGCATTTTTCTTCTTCTTTATTGTTTTGTTTTATGGTTTTTTCACTTTGATTTGGTTTTTGTCATTGATGTATATTTAATTTAAGTATGTTTTATGCTCAGCTCAGCAGGAGGAGGTCGTGGCTAAGTAATAACAGCCGCACGGGTCGATCTATTAGGTTAAGCTACTCTTTCCGGGGTTGGACTGTGGATGGGTGACCATCTTTACATACCGAGACTCTTCCGTGCCTCAGAAAGCACGTTAAGCCGTTGGTCCCGGCTGTCATTCGTGGATCTTTGACAGCCGATACGGGTTGTCAGAAGCCCGAAAGTCTGAGAACCAGTCTTACCAAGGGGTATCGTATTACTCAGTTACTGGGTTGTAGATTGAAGGTTAGGCAGATTGATTGATTTTATGCTCAGCTCCTTCACATTTACTATAACTAAATATGTTTACATTCCGCGAGGTGGGATCCTGGTGATCTGCTATAGGTATTCTTAGTGCAGACACCAGTCTCTTACAAACTTTGTCACGTAATTTTTAAGCTTGTTTGAAATAATAGGGATGATGACTAAAAAGATTTTTTTATTCCGTCATGGAGATTATTAAAAAATATTGGACACGTATTTTTTCTTTTTTTACGTAATCTAAAGATTACGGCGATACAATGAGTTAAAATGTGCCATGACGTCACAAGTATGTAGATTTTATACTTACTTGTGACGTAGCGACCCCCACTCCCCGACTTAAAATGCGTTCTAAGTATTTTTTTATTAATATGATAAAGCAAAAAATACGTGTCTAATATTTTTTTATTATCTGACTGACGGACTAATTAGAATTTCTTTTTTTTTAGCCAGGCATCATCCCTATTGATTCATTGTTTGTGAAGAGAAAATAAATTATTTGAATACATCGTTTTATTTCTGTCATTTGTTGTAAGTCTAGTCTTTTCTCAAATATGTTCGGTTCGGCTTCCAGTCTAACCGGATGCAGCTGAATACCAGTATTTTACATGGATAGTCTGCCTATCTGACCTCCACAATCCAGTTACTGGGTAACACGATATCCCTTGGTAAGACTGGTTGTCAGACTTCTGGGCTTCTGACGAGCAGTAACAACTGTCAAAGATCTACAAATGACAGCCGAGAACAACGGTTTATCGTGGTTTCCCAAGGCCGGAGGGTCTTGGTATGTAAAGATGGTCCCCCATCCACGGAACAACCGCGGCAAGCGTAGATGAACCTGACCGAACGACCCGTGCGGCTGTTATTACTTAGCCACAAGCCCCTGTCTGCCCTGTGAATTGAGACGGAATGATGTTTTAAAATCATTTTGCGTTAAGTACACATTTTAACTAAAGGTGTTCCCGTTAACCCGCAGTAGAATAGTCGATACATGCAAAAAAAATACAATAAAAAAAGTTTATTTCTTTTTTTAATAAAATAAAATTCATAAAAGATATTAAATTGATACATAAAAGAAGCACTCTGTACATGCGCAACGTACGAACGTGAGAGTGTTTCTTTTACGTAACAATTTAATATTTTAACGTATTCAATTAACTATTGAATACGTTATTGCATTATGCGTTAGCGTTAAGCCTCCGTGCACGAAAAAACGCTTTTCTGTCAATAACTTATCTAATTGTAATAGCTTGAAATAATTGAAACATTAAGTCTCTGTAACTATAAAAGTACAGTTTTCGTGCTGCTAAACCAAGTTTTAGTGCTGTTTTTGTGTCAGTCACCTGTTAATAGTTGCATCACTTTTGCGCCCTCGAAAATATACTTTATTTCACCATTGATTTACTTAATGAAGAAATATTGTATTATTATAAAATAAAATTTTGATTTTATTTCGAGGATAGCTGAAGATTAATGTGTGATTTTTAAATTACTTGATATAGTTTGCTAAATAATAGGAAAGAATGCATTACCGACAGATAAAAAAAAATGCTTTTTCAAAACAAAAACTGGTATATTTTATATCATAGTTAAAAAAAGTGCAGTTCAGCCGCAAGTAGACCTTAACGATGTTGATGATATTTTTAAATGTTCATAATCAAAAGTAGTTTCTTTGTAAAAACGTGATTAAACGTCAGTTTTGCGTCATTTTTCAGAAAAAAATTGCGAATATTTGTGATTTTCCATGAATACTTATTTGAAAAATCCCTTTCAGCCACATGCAAAACAAGGAACTCGATTTTTCAAATCACAAATAGTTTTGTTTAAATTCTTTTTCCCTTTCTCATAACTAATGAATAAAATTGATTAAAATCACTCGATTTCGTGTATGGCCTCTTAAATGCTTTGTGTATTGTCCAGGTGGGCAGTTTTTTGGAGTTGTTCATCTGGTTTTAACTATAACTATAGAAATTCAATTGCTTTTTTTTCATGGTTTTCTTTAAATCTACTTTGGCTTTAGATTTTGACTTCTTTTTTGGTATACTGAACCCCCCGGTTTCTGAGCTATTCTAAAAGGAGTTTATCTATTCGATGCTGTTATTGGTTAAATATATTTACGTTGCGTTACAACCACAGACATAGACATAGTGTTTCTTCTGAGGTCCTCAAAAAACCTCTCAATAGCGATTACACAAATTGATATTAAAAAGCGAACTTCTCCCAAAACCTTTTCCGTCATATTACAAAAAATAATAATTTTAGCCCAAGTCGGCCAAACGTTCGTGTCAGTTATTGTATTTTGAATTCTAATCCGATGAATAAAGTTCATAATACGAAAACTGATTTTAGAACTTGTCACTCATGTATTAAAAACTTTATGTATGTCGTAATAAAGTTCAATATTTAATAACTGGCTTGGAGGTTCAGTAATATGACGGTTTGAGCCCCGTCTGCTCCCAAGAGAGTGGCGAATCAGGGTTCTATTTTTGTCTGTACTAGTTTTCACAAAAAAGGCGTATTTTTTAACTAATAGCACTAAAATTGTCATAAGAAGAAATTCGCTTAACTTTGTCGGAACAATATTAATAATAGCAGCCTATTACTGTCCCACTGCAGGGCAAAGACCTCTTCTCATACACAGAAGGCACGAGCATTGATCACCACGCTTGCTCAAGATAGGTTGGTGATTTCAGAAGTTCGAAACAATAGCTAGTAGGCTCGCCTCCTATTTCATAGGACTTAAGGCGACGATTACATACTTTTAATGAGTTTATACTGAAGATTACGTTTAAACGAGTAGTGTTAGTGATTTGGAAAAAATATATGTTAAGGCGCGGACTGACTACGATTTTAAACGTTACAGCTGCACTCACACAACTTCTTCTGCGCGCTATACGGTAGCCCGACGACTAAAATATGACCGCAATATCTATTTTCACAATTACAGAGCATTAAATAAGGTTAAAAATCGAATAAATATTTGAGTTGACGATGTCAGTAAGCTGCGAATGGGCATTTATTTTACGGGTTTTATTTAGAATATACACATTAAATTGAATAATTGTCTGGTTAAAGTTATAAAATAATGTTTATTCCATTGAAATCTTAAAAAAAAAAATGTTATCGCTGAAAATACGGAGATATTCGACGCCAAAGTTTATTTTTGTGAAGTATCTTTTATTGGGAATATCAAACTATTTTCTACTATTCTATTCGGTAAATTCTTTTCTTTAAACGCTTCTCTGTCCACTGTATTTTCATTGCGTTACGTCATTCTCGACTATCCAAGAAACCAGTTTTTTGTGAATATTGAGGTAACACCGCGCCTTAAATTAGGTCTTCATTGAAAATAACATGATTTTACCGAATGTAAATATATTGTTAATTAAGACCCGTCACTCGGAATGTGTTAAACGCTAACACATCAGTAATAAAGTTGAATATCGCATGGGCCCTTTGATCGTGTTCGAACACGAAACTAAATGTCGTATGTCTCAATTCTTATTTTGTTTATAACTAAAGTAATAATCGATCTAGGGAAAAAATATCTTGTGGCTGGATAATAAACTATATTTGCTTACTGTGAATACTTATTTTAGACATAGAAGCCGTGTAATCTTGATAAATAATCTTAAAAAAAAGACATTATTTTCGAATAAAAAATGTTTCGAGCGAAAATGTTACAATTACGTAACTGTCTTGTACATGGAAAGAAAAAGATCCAATAAATCATATACTAAGTTCCATTTTGATTGTATGCGTGACTGTTTCAGAATATTAATGCAAATTAACATCCAATTTAGGAAGCCTCCTCCTTTTTTTTTTTTTTTGCTGGATGGGAAATCATCAAATGACTTCTCCCGCTCTGGGCAGAGCGAGAGGGTGTGTCAGACTTTTACTGACTAAAACCCACCCGTGTTCCTTCCGTTGCCTGTGTGCCGGGGCCGCGATATCCCTTTCGGACAAACCCGCAACCCCAGCAGGCATTGCAGGCAGTGCTGACATCTCTTTGAGGCGCGCGTGGAACACAACGCGCCGTCGACACGGGCCTGGTTCTTATCGGACGGCGAGCTGCAGGGAGCCTCCTCCTAAGAGCACTTATCCTAAAAGTTGGCAACGTCGCAAATAGTTGTCAAATATTTCGCTGTTTTGATTAATTTAGCAATATTACTGTATGGAAATAAGAAATGTGGCTAACTGGTGAACTAAATATTGATTATGAAATAAAATAATTAATATTCTTATAAAAAAAAGTCTCTGGAAACTTTCCAAATGCCTTTTTACACCTAAAACGGTTACAACATCAAATTCAGTGTTATATGTAATTGCAATTAATTGTTAATATTCTAGTTCGCTGGTTCACTACATTTCGTATTTCCATAAAGTAATATTGCCAAATTAATAAAAACAGCGAAATATTTGACAACTATTTACGACGTTGCCCACTTTCAGAATAAACGTTCTTAACATTCTGACAACCGGTTTTAAAGGGGTATCGTATTGCCCAGTTACTGAGTTGTGGAGGTCAGATAGGCAGTCGCTCCATGTAAAATACTTGTATTCAGCTGCATCCGGTGAGACTGGAAGCCGACCCCAACATAGTTGGGAAAAGGCTAGGCAGATTGATTTAATCGATAAATTACAAAATGTAAAGATTCATTGGTTTTACTTGTCATTAAAAACCAAATATCGAAAATAGATAAAGTCTTCATTGTCATGTTTGATAATAGCAGTACGCAAAAACAAATTTTGGTATGTTTACACACACGTAACAACACCACAGTTACAATGTCTCAATCAGACTTTAATTAAACTTATTGTTATAAATCGCGGTTTAACTATAGCATTGGTCTAATTGAACAGGTGTTGTGTCTCACCAAATATTTATTTAAATACTTTTGTTTTGAATAATCTTTACGTCAATGCTAGGCTAGATTTTCGGTATAAAATGGTCAAAAAATGCTGTATCGACATCAGTCCGGTTCCAACTCTCAATCAACATGGGAGGAACAACCTTCGTGATCCTTTGCTGCGCTTTGCAGGTAAGCACACTATCATTTATTACTATCTATCTATCTTTGTTTGTCTTATAACTTTAAATAATGGCACAATACCGCCATCCTAACCAACAACCGTCTTCTAATATTGAATTATGATATGTATAAATACTCGTATATTATGCTACTGTGAAACAATAAAAAGGAAAAATAAAAGTAGGTCAAGTAATAAATCGAAGGATTGTTTAAATCTAAGAATTGAAACAAACTGATGGATTGGACTAAACAAGAGATTGCCATCAAGATTTGAAAAAAAATTATAAATAAATAAAAATTATAAATAAACCCGTTATATATTTTGTAGTGGTGTTAAATAAAACTACTGATTTGTTTGTTTTTAACGGGTAACACTGATATTATTAAATTGACCCTTCTCGAATAAGTAAGAGTAGTCAGATCGAGCATAGAAAAAAACAGCTGACCGAATGACTATTTCACTAACTCGTATAGGCTCCCAACCAAAACATACTATTACTAAGTTTCTATCGTCACGAAGATATTTATTATGTTCCTTAGAGACTCCTAAGAGAAAATCTATTATAAAGTATATTTTAACCACTCTACCCAACTCTGATTTGGTCAAACATAAGTTTATGTTATGCTGAGACTGCGAGTTTGTTGACGGCAATCGTCGGAAGCTATCTTTCTAGAGTAGTTGAATCTAACTCTTTTGGGGTTGGAAAAGTAGTAGCTTTTTTCTCCAATACATCGATAAGTATCGGTGTGACCACGTGATTTTTTATGTTTATATAACCAAGTATTTACATTTAATTCACAGTATGTTACCGCCAACTACGGAAATGGGATTGACTATACACACCCAGATAAGATTGCCGGTGCTCATACAACAGTCTTAAACGAAACTGACAAAATAATAAAAACTGGGGAAGGATACGAGGAACACAAAATAGTCCGATCAAAAATTGAGTTAGACGCCCTACCACCGGGTCTGCTACATCATGACGGCCTAAAACATCATGAAAAGAAAAGAATGAGGTTTTACATCGATATCGATGAAGATGGTCATGAAACCATTTTTGAGGAAGAAGAAACAATAACAAAGTTATCCGATGAGGAGGCAAATAGTTCAGCAGGATCCTCTGCCAGCTCCCCATCATCTTCATCATCTGCGAGTGCCTCAGCTGCTGCAAAATCTGCAGTAGCCACAGCACAAGGTTCCGACGGCAGAAGCCCGTATCAACCAAGCGGCCCTGGAAGATCAGCAAGCCAACAAAGACCAAAGCGACCTGATGAAATAATTATTATAACAGAAGGCAATTCTGGTACATCTAGGTCAACGGCAACCTCTACATCTACATCTGGATCAGATTCTCAAGGAGCCGGCTATGGACAAGGAGCCGGATATGGACAAGGAGCCGGATTCGGACGGAGCCAATCAGCATCTGCAGCAGCAGCAGCTGTAAAATCAGGATTTGGACCAAATGGCCCTAACGAGTCTGACGAAGGATATGGACCATATGGTCTTGACAATTCTGTGGTCCGAGGACATAGAAGAGGACCAAGTGGCAGTTATGGATACCAGGATGGTTTTGGACAAGGCCGATCAGGACCAGCAGGAGGTTCAGCAGCAGCAGCAGCAGCAGCAGCAGCAGCAGCAGCAGCACCAGCAGCAAAAAGAGAGTCAGGATTAGGACCAAATGGCCTTTACTTAGGCCAATCAGGACCAGCAACAGGTTCAGCTGGAGTATACGATAACGGTAATCGAGGTCAAAGTGGTTCTACTTCGTCAAGCTCTTCTTCATCAAGCTCTTCTTCATCAGGCCCGAACGGACTTCCAAGTGTCATAATCATCTCAGAACAAGAAAATAACTCTGGCAGTTCAGCTTCAGCAGCATCAGCTTCAGCAGCTGGACCATATGAAACAGGACCAAATGGCATTTACGGATCCCAAGATGGCTATGGACAGGGCCGATCAGGACCAGCAGCACCAGCAGCAGGGACAGCAGGAAAATCAGGATTTGGACCAAACGGCCCTAACGAATCTGACGCAGAATTTGGACCAGATGGCCGTTACGAGTCTGACGAAGGATATGGACCATATGGTCTTGACTATTCTGTGGTCGGTTATGGCCCAGGATCGCGATCAGTAGTTTCAGCGGCAGCAGCTGAAGGACCTAGAAGAGGACCAAATGGCAGTTATAGAAACCAGGATGGTTTTGGACAAGGCCGATCAGGACCAGCAGGAGGTTCAGCAGCAGCAGCAGCAGCAGCAGCAGCAGCAGCAGCAGCACCAGCAGCAAAAAGAGAGTCAGGATTAGGACCAAATGGCCTTTACTTAGGCCAATCAGGACCAGCAACAGGTTCAGCTGGAGTATACGATAACGGTAATCGAGGTCAAAGTGGTTCTACTTCGTCAAGCTCTTCTTCATCAAGCTCTTCTTCATCAGGCCCGAACGGACTTCCAAGTGTCATAATCATCTCAGAACAAGAAAATAACTCTGGCAGTTCAGCTTCAGCAGCATCAGCTTCAGCAGCTGGACCATATGAAACAGGACCAAATGGCATTTACGGATCCCAAGATGGCTATGGACAGGGCCGATCAGGACCAGCAGCACCAGCAGCAGGGACAGCAGGAAAATCAGGATTTGGACCAAACGGCCCTAACGAATCTGATGCAGAATTTGGACCAAATGGCCGTTACGAGTCTGACGAAGGATATGGACCATATGGTCTTGACTATTCTGTGGTCGGTTATGGCCCAGGATCGCGATCAGTAGTTTCAGCGGCAGCAGCTGAAGGACCTAGAAGAGGACCAAATGGCAGTTATAGAAACCAGGATGGTTTTGGACAAGGCCGATCAGGACCAGCAGGAGGTTCAGCAGCAGCAGGAGCAGCAGCAGCAGCAGCAGCAGCAGCAGCACCAGCAGCAAAAAGAGAGTCAGGATTAGGACCAAATGGCCTTTACTTAGGCCAATCAGGACCAGCAACAGGTTCAGCTGGAGTATACGATAACGGTAATCGAGGTCAAAGTGGTTCTACTTCGTCAAGCTCTTCTTCATCAAGCTCTTCTTCATCAGGCCCGAACGGACTTCCAAGTGTCATAATCATCTCAGAACAAGAAAATAACTCTGGCAGTTCAGCTTCAGCAGCATCAGCTTCAGCAGCTGGACCATATGAAACAGGACCAAATGGCATTTACGGATCCCAAGATGGCTATGGACAGGGCCGATCAGGACCAGCAGCACCAGCAGCAGGGACAGCAGGAAAATCAGGATTTGGACCAAACGGCCCTAACGAATCTGACGCAGAATTTGGACCAAATGGCCGTTACGAGTCTGACGAAGGATATGGACCATATGGTCTTGACTATTCTGTGGTCGGTTATGGCCCAGGATCGCGATCAGTAGTTTCAGCGGCAGCAGCTGAAGGACCTAGAAGAGGACCAAATGGCAGTTATAGAAACCAGGATGGTTTTGGACAAGGCCGATCAGGACCAGCAGGAGGTTCAGCAGCAGCAGGAGCAGCAGCAGCAGCAGCAGCAGCAGCAGCACCAGCAGCAAAAAGAGAGTCAGGATTAGGACCAAATGGCCTTTACTTAGGCCAATCAGGACCAGCAACAGGTTCAGCTGGAGTATACGATAACGGTAATCGAGGTCAAAGTGGTTCTACTTCGTCAAGCTCTTCTTCATCAAGCTCTTCTTCATCAGGCCCGAACGGACTTCCAAGTGTCATAATCATCTCAGAACAAGAAAATAACTCTGGCAGTTCAGCTTCAGCAGCATCAGCTTCAGCAGCTGGACCATATGAAACAGGACCAAATGGCATTTACGGATCCCAAGATGGCTATGGACAGGGCCGATCAGGACCAGCAGCACCAGCAGCAGGGACAGCAGGAAAATCAGGATACGGACCAAACGGCCCTAACGAATCTGACGCAGAATTTGGACCAAATGGCCGTTACGAGTCTGACGAAGGATATGGACCATATGGTCTTGACTATTCTGTGGTCGGTTATGGCCCAGGATCGCGATCAGTAGTTTCAGCGGCAGCAGCTGAAGGACCTAGAAGAGGACCAAATGGCAGTTATAGAAACCAGGATGGTTTTGGACAAGGCCGATCAGGACCAGCAGGAGGTTCAGCAGCAGCAGGAGCAGCAGCAGCAGCAGCAGCAGCAGCAGCACCAGCAGCAAAAAGAGAGTCAGGATTAGGACCAAATGGCCTTTACTTAGGCCAATCAGGACCAGCAACAGGTTCAGCTGGAGTATACGATAACGGTAATCGAGGTCAAAGTGGTTCTACTTCGTCAAGCTCTTCTTCATCAAGCTCTTCTTCATCAGGCCCGAACGGACTTCCAAGTGTCATAATCATCTCAGAACAAGAAAATAACTCTGGCAGTTCAGCTTCAGCAGCATCAGCTTCAGCAGCTGGACCATATGAAACAGGACCAAATGGCATTTACGGATCCCAAGATGGCTATGGACAGGGCCGATCAGGACCAGCAGCACCAGCAGCAGGGACAGCAGGAAAATCAGGATTTGGACCAAACGGCCCTAACGAATCTGACGCAGAATTTGGACCAAATGGCCGTTACGAGTCTGACGAAGGATATGGACCATATGGTCTTGACTATTCTGTGGTCGGTTATGGCCCAGGATCGCGATCAGTAGTTTCAGCGGCAGCAGCTGAAGGACCTAGAAGAGGACCAAATGGCAGTTATAGAAACCAGGATGGTTTTGGACAAGGCCGATCAGGACCAGCAGGAGGTTCAGCAGCAGCAGGAGCAGCAGCAGCAGCAGCAGCAGCAGCAGCACCAGCAGCAAAAAGAGAGTCAGGATTAGGACCAAATGGCCTTTACTTAGGCCAATCAGGACCAGCAACAGGTTCAGCTGGAGTATACGATAACGGTAATCGAGGTCAAAGTGGTTCTACTTCGTCAAGCTCTTCTTCATCAAGCTCTTCTTCATCAGGCCCGAACGGACTTCCAAGTGTCATAATCATCTCAGAACAAGAAAATAACTCTGGCAGTTCAGCTTCAGCAGCATCAGCTTCAGCAGCTGGACCATATGAAACAGGACCAAATGGCATTTACGGATCCCAAGATGGCTATGGACAGGGCCGATCAGGACCAGCAGCACCAGCAGCAGGGACAGCAGGAAAATCAGGATTTGGACCAAACGGCCCTAACGAATCTGACGCAGAATTTGGACCAAATGGCCGTTACGAGTCTGACGAAGGATATGGACCATATGGTCTTGACTATTCTGTGGTCGGTTATGGCCCAGGATCGCGATCAGTAGTTTCAGCGGCAGCAGCTGAAGGACCTAGAAGAGGACCAAATGGCAGTTATAGAAACCAGGATGGTTTTGGACAAGGCCGATCAGGACCAGCAGGAGGTTCAGCAGCAGCAGCAGCAGCAGCAGCAGCAGCAGCAGCACCAGCAGCAAAAAGAGAGTCAGGATTAGGACCAAATGGCCTTTACTTAGGCCAATCAGGACCAGCAACAGGTTCAGCTGGAGTATACGATAACGGTAATCGAGGTCAAAGTGGTTCTACTTCGTCAAGCTCTTCTTCATCAAGCTCTTCTTCATCAGGCCCGAACGGACTTCCAAGTGTCATAATCATCTCAGAACAAGAAAATAACTCTGGCAGTTCAGCTTCAGCAGCATCAGCTTCAGCAGCTGGACCATATGAAACAGGACCAAATGGCATTTACGGATCGCAAGATGGCTATGGACAGGGCCGATCAGGACCAGCAGCACCAGCAGCAGGGACAGCAGGAAAATCAGGATACGGACCAAACGGCCCTAACGAATCTGACGCAGAATTTGGACCAAATGGCCGTTACGAGTCTGACGAAGGATATGGACCATATGGTCTTGACTATTCTGTGGTCGGTTATGGCCCAGGATCGCGATCAGTAGTTTCAGCGGCAGCAGCTGAAGGACCTAGAAGAGGACCAAATGGCAGTTATAGAAACCAGGATGGTTTTGGACAAGGCCGATCAGGACCAGCAGGAGGTTCAGCAGCAGCAGGAGCAGCAGCAGCAGCAGCAGCAGCAGCAGCACCAGCAGCAAAAAGAGAGTCAGGATTAGGACCAAATGGCCTTTACTTAGGCCAATCAGGACCAGCAACAGGTTCAGCTGGAGTATACGATAACGGTAATCGAGGTCAAAGTGGTTCTACTTCGTCAAGCTCTTCTTCATCAAGCTCTTCTTCATCAGGCCCGAACGGACTTCCAAGTGTCATAATCATCTCAGAACAAGAAAATAACTCTGGCAGTTCAGCTTCAGCAGCATCAGCTTCAGCAGCTGGACCATATGAAACAGGACCAAATGGCATTTACGGATCCCAAGATGGCTATGGACAGGGCCGATCAGGACCAGCAGCACCAGCAGCAGGGACAGCAGGAAAATCAGGATACGGACCAAACGGCCCTAACGAATCTGACGCAGAATTTGGACCAAATGGCCGTTACGAGTCTGACGAAGGATATGGACCATATGGTCTTGACTATTCTGTGGTCGGTTATGGCCCAGGATCGCGATCAGTAGTTTCAGCGGCAGCAGCTGAAGGACCTAGAAGAGGACCAAATGGCAGTTATAGAAACCAGGATGGTTTTGGACAAGGCCGATCAGGACCAGCAGGAGGTTCAGCAGCAGCAGGAGCAGCAGCAGCAGCAGCAGCAGCAGCAGCAGCAGCAGCACCAGCAGCAAAAAGAGAGTCAGGATTAGGACCAAATGGCCTTTACTTAGGCCAATCAGGACCAGCAACAGGTTCAGCTGGAGTATACGATAACGGTAATCGAGGTCAAAGTGGTTCTACTTCGTCAAGCTCTTCTTCATCAAGCTCTTCTTCATCAGGCCCGAACGGACTTCCAAGTGTCATAATCATCTCAGAACAAGAAAATAACTCTGGCAGTTCAGCTTCAGCAGCATCAGCTTCAGCAGCTGGACCATATGAAACAGGACCAAATGGCATTTACGGATCGCAAGATGGCTATGGACAGGGCCGATCAGGACCAGCAGCACCAGCAGCAGGGACAGCAGGAAAATCAGGATTTGGACCAAACGGCCCTAACGAATCTGACGCAGAATTTGGACCAAATGGCCGTTACGAGTCTGACGAAGGATATGGACCATATGGTCTTGACTATTCTGTGGTCGGTTATGGCCCAGGATCGCGATCAGTAGTTTCAGCGGCAGCAGCTGAAGGACCTAGAAGAGGACCAAATGGCAGTTATAGAAACCAGGATGGTTTTGGACAAGGCCGATCAGGACCAGCAGGAGGTTCAGCAGCAGCAGCAGCAGCAGCAGCAGCAGCAGCAGCACCAGCAGCAAAAAGAGAGTCAGGATTAGGACCAAATGGCCTTTACTTAGGCCAATCAGGACCAGCAACAGGTTCAGCTGGAGTATACGATAACGGTAATCGAGGTCAAAGTGGTTCTACTTCGTCAAGCTCTTCTTCATCAAGCTCTTCTTCATCAGGCCCGAACGGACTTCCAAGTGTCATAATCATCTCAGAACAAGAAAATAACTCTGGCAGTTCAGCTTCAGCAGCATCAGCTTCAGCAGCTGGACCATATGAAACAGGACCAAATGGCATTTACGGATCCCAAGATGGCTATGGACAGGGCCGATCAGGACCAGCAGCACCAGCAGCAGGGACAGCAGGAAAATCAGGATACGGACCAAACGGCCCTAACGAATCTGACGCAGAATTTGGACCAAATGGCCGTTACGAGTCTGACGAAGGATATGGACCATATGGTCTTGACTATTCTGTGGTCGGTTATGGCCCAGGATCGCGATCAGTAGTTTCAGCGGCAGCAGCTGAAGGACCTAGAAGAGGACCAAATGGCAGTTATAGAAACCAGGATGGTTTTGGACAAGGCCGATCAGGACCAGCAGGAGGTTCAGCAGCAGCAGCAGCAGCAGCAGCAGCAGCAGCAGCAGCAGCACCAGCAGCAAAAAGAGAGTCAGGATTAGGACCAAATGGCCTTTACTTAGGCCAATCAGGACCAGCAACAGGTTCAGCTGCAGTATACGATAACGGTAATCGAGGTCAAAGTGGTTCTACTTCGTCAAGCTCTTCTTCATCAAGCTCTTCTTCATCAGGCCCGAACGGACTTCCAAGTGTCATAATCATCTCAGAACAAGAAAATAACTCTGGCAGTTCAGCTTCAGCAGCATCAGCTTCAGCAGCTGGACCATATGAAACAGGACCAAATGGCATTTACGGATCCCAAGATGGCTATGGACAGGGCCGATCAGGACCAGCAGCACCAGCAGCAGGGACAGCAGGAAAATCAGGATACGGACCAAACGGCCCTAACGAATCTGACGCAGAATTTGGACCAAATGGCCGTTACGAGTCTGACGAAGGATATGGACCATATGGTCTTGACTATTCTGTGGTCGGTTATGGCCCAGGATCGCGATCAGTAGTTTCAGCGGCAGCAGCTGAAGGACCTAGAAGAGGACCAAATGGCAGTTATAGAAACCAGGATGGTTTTGGACAAGGCCGATCAGGACCAGCAGGAGGTTCAGCAGCAGCAGCAGCAGCAGCAGCAGCAGCAGCAGCAGCAGCACCAGCAGCAAAAAGAGAGTCAGGATTAGGACCAAATGGCCTTTACTTAGGCCAATCAGGACCAGCAACAGGTTCAGCTGGAGTATACGATAACGGTAATCGAGGTCAAAGTGGTTCTACTTCGTCAAGCTCTTCTTCATCAAGCTCTTCTTCATCAGGCCCGAACGGACTTCCAAGTGTCATAATCATCTCAGAACAAGAAAATAACTCTGGCAGTTCAGCTTCAGCAGCATCAGCTTCAGCAGCTGGACCATATGAAACAGGACCAAATGGCATTTACGGATCCCAAGATGGCTATGGACAGGGCCGATCAGGACCAGCAGCACCAGCAGCAGGGACAGCAGGAAAATCAGGATACGGACCAAACGGCCCTAACGAATCTGACGCAGAATTTGGACCAAATGGCCGTTACGAGTCTGACGAAGGATATGGACCATATGGTCTTGACTATTCTGTGGTCGGTTATGGCCCAGGATCGCGATCAGTAGTTTCAGCGGCAGCAGCTGAAGGACCTAGAAGAGGACCAAATGGCAGTTATAGAAACCAGGATGGTTTTGGACAAGGCCGATCAGGACCAGCAGGAGGTTCAGCAGCAGCAGGAGCAGCAGCAGCAGCAGCAGCAGCAGCAGCACCAGCAGCAAAAAGAGAGTCAGGATTAGGACCAAATGGCCTTTACTTAGGCCAATCAGGACCAGCAACAGGTTCAGCTGGAGTATACGATAACGGTAATCGAGGTCAAAGTGGTTCTACTTCGTCAAGCTCTTCTTCATCAAGCTCTTCTTCATCAGGCCCGAACGGACTTCCAAGTGTCATAATCATCTCAGAACAAGAAAATAACTCTGGCAGTTCAGCTTCAGCAGCATCAGCTTCAGCAGCTGGACCATATGAAACAGGACCAAATGGCATTTACGGATCCCAAGATGGCTATGGACAGGGCCGATCAGGACCAGCAGCAGCAACAGCAGCAGCAGCAAGGGCAGCAGGAAAATCAGGATATGGACCAAATGGTCCTTACGGATCTAACTCAGGATTAGGACCATATGGTCTTAAAAATCCTGATAACGGATATAGCCAAGGATCGGGATCAGCAGTTTCAGCGGCAGAAGCAGCAGCAGGAGTAGCAGCACCAGCAGATAGACAGTCAGGTTTAGGGCCAAATGGCCTTTACGGATACCAAGATGCATATGGACGGGGCCGTTCAGTACCAGCAGTATCTGGAAATGAAGTCTTGTATGGAAACGGATATGATAAAGAAACTGTACCAAGTGGTGCGGCATCTGCAGCATCAGCAGTAGCATCAGCAGATTCAACTTCAGGAGGTGGTTTCGAAGAAATCATCATTATAGAAAATGGCGGATCAGTGTCAACATCCAGTTCGTCGTCTGTGAGCCAGGAATCTTACAACCCATACGGGCCAGGAGCTGCTAGTAGCCCATCTGCAGCCGCTGGAGCAAGTAGTTCAGCTGGTGGTCTATCTGGAGGTTCTCCTTCGGGTGCAAGAGGTCGCAAGAACTGCCGCGGTAGCTGCATCGCCCGTGGCCAGCTATTTGTGAAGTACGGTACTCGCCGCTCCCCTTGCACTACTTGCTAGTTTCTTTATTCTTTTATTTCGTTTGCTTCTTTTGTCTGGATACATCTTTTGTTTTTTAATGTAAATAAATCTTGGCATTTTACTTCGTATTTTTTTATACAATCCTTTAAATCGCCTTTATTATTTAATCGTTATTTTTAGGAAGAAAGGAAAATGTTTATTGGACACATACTTACTATTCTTAACACCTTTTGTCAAAGATTTAATGTATTGGGAAAGCCGACACACGACACTTGACACTGATTTTAATATACATTGTAAATACGATTTGATGAGCCTGGGGTAATTTAGGAACACCTGTGGTTTAGGTAGCACTACAATTAATACAACAACGCTCTTTAGTATTTTTAAAGCTCTATGGAAACTGGTGCACATGCATAATTCATGCTCAATTGCTCATGGGTGCTAAAGTATTATTTTTAAAGCATCACTCCGGTGATTACCGAGCAAAAATCTGTTTTCAGGTGGAATGAAGAGCTCGTTAATGTCAAATTAATTGTCATACAAACCTAGTCATTAAAGCCCTTAGGCTGGGCTCTAGCTGGGCAGTAATATTTTACTTCTACTTCTTCTTTTCGTGTGGTTTCTGTTTTTCTCGGTTGATTTTCACTCTAACTCGTGGCAAAAAATGTGATTTGCATTCTGCGAAGGATCGAGGTTTTCAATTGATGGTAAACGCCTAAATAGAGCTGTAATTCCACCTGATTATGCTCAGAATTGACAGCTCACCTCACCAAAGGTTTTACGGTCAGTTTTTACAGAATAGCAGAATAGGTCTGTGTCCAGCAGTGGACCCCTTTCGTATGACTGATGATGATGAATTCAAGATCTGTTGTTCTGGATGTTCTTCCTAGTTAAAGGTCTTCATTGAAAATAAAATTATTTTACCGAATGAAAACAGTTCTTAATCCATAAATTACACAACAACAGAAGTAGCAGTTGTTGTAATAGTAGTAGGAGGAGTTCGTGGCTAAGTAATAACAGCCGCACGGCTCGATCTATCAGGTTAAGCTACTGGGTTGTGGAGGTCAGTCGCTCCATGTAAAATACTGGTATTCAGCTGCATCCGGTTAGACTGGAAGCTAACCCCAACATAGTTGGGAAAAGGCTAGGTAGATTGATTTAATCCATAAATGAAGGGTAATATTTTGGGCACGCCACAATTGCGGCGATAAGTCCCCTCTTTGAGGAGTGGCTTGAGAGGCGCCACGGCGTCCTCACCTTCCGCCTGACGCAGGTCCTCACCGGACACGGTTGTTTCGGGAGGTTCCTGTTCCGAATTAGGCGGGAGGAAACGCCCGGGTGTCACCACTGTGTGGATCGCCCGGAGGACACGGTGGAGCATACGGTGGAGGTCTGCCCGGCTTGGGCGGAGCACCGCCGTGTCCTCACGGAGGCGATCGGCGGCGGCGATCTCTCGCGTCCGGCCCTGGTTCAGGCCATGGTTCGGCGCGAGAGTGCATGGGAGGCCGTCACCTCCTTCTGCGAAGCAGTTATGCTCGCGAAGGAGGAGGCGGGGCGCGCGAGGGAGATGCAAGCTGCACGCCCTCGCGGCCCTAGTCGCCGCAGGAGACGCCCCGGGCGTCGGGAGTCAAGAGCCGACTTCCGGCCACCGTAGGCGCGGGCCTGCGGACGGTGAGCAATGGGCAGCTCGCCGTCCGATCAGGACCAGGCCCGTGTCGACGGCGCGTTGTGTTCCACGCGCGCCTCAAAGAGATGTCAGCATCAACCGACGGGGTCGAAAGACCAATGCCTGCTGGGGTTGCGGGTTTGTCTGAAAGGGATATCGCGGCCCCGGCACACAGGCAACGGAAGGAACACGGGTGGGTTTTAGTCAGTAAAAGTCTGACACACCCTCTCGCTCTGCCCAGAGCGGGAGAAGTCATTTGATGATTTCCCATCCAAAAAAAAAAAAAAAAAAAGGGTAATATTTACAAGTGGGTCCATAACAACTTATGACTAAATAAAAATAGCAAAATTATATATTATATTCTAACTTAACTAAAACTATTCAAAAACTAAAATATAGGAATGTAAAATTCATCCGCATCGCTGTCGACTGGTAATGTACCCAAGAGACTGGCCGCATTGCCATGTTGTATGGCAATGCTTAGCCTCTGCCCAAAGTAAAAACCAGCTCTTGAGTCACGGGAAGTGTCAAATAGCCGTTTTGAAATTTCATTAAACAGGCCATGAGCACTCGGATCCATAAATTACACAATGCAACGATTAATTGGTTTTACTTGTCATTAAAAACCAAATATCGAAACTAGATAAAGTCTTCATTATCATGGTTGATAATAGCAGTACGCAAAAACAGATGTTGGCATGTTTACGCAGACGTAACAACACCACAGTTACAATGTCTCAATCAGACTTTAATTTTACTTTATTGTTGTAAGTCGCCGTTTAACTATAACATTGTTCTAATTGAAAAGGTGTTGTGTTTTTCTTAGCAAATATTTATTAAAATACTTTTGTTTTGAATAATCTTTACGTCAATGCTAGGCTAGATTTTCGGTATAAAAGGGCTGAAAATGCTGTATCAACATCAGTCCGGTTCCAACTCTCAATCAACATGGGAGGTACAACCTTCGTGATCCTTTGCTGCGCTTTGCAGGTAAGCACACTATCATTTATTACTATCTATCTATCTTTTTGTCTTATAACTTTAAATAATGGCACAATACCGCCATCCTAACCAACAACCGTTTTCTAATATTGAATTTTGATATGTATATATGTTATGCTACTATAAAAATACATTAAGATAAAGAAAGTACGTCAATTAACAAATCGAAGAATTGTTTGAATCTAAGAATTTAAACAAACTGATGGTTTAGACACTAGTTTGCCATCAAGATTTGTAAAAAAAATATTTTAAGATTGCGAGTTATGAATAACTAAAATATTTGAGCTAATATAAAAACTAGATAACTGAAAATACTCGTTCATATACTTTGTAATGGTGTTAGATAAAACCGTTGTTTTTTTTAACGGGGCTCACGGATATCATTAAATTGACGTTTCGCTAATTAGTAAGAGTTGTCAGTGCGAGCGTAGAAAAGCAGAGCAGAGGACAGCTCTGGGACTGAATGACTATTTGACTGACTCGCATACACTCCCACACAAACTTACTATTTTATTTCTATCGTCAAACGAAGATATTTATTATGTTAGAGCAGTGGTTCACAAACTTTTTTGGCGACGAATTCTGTTAGGAAAACGAAATATTTGACGGAGCCCTAAAATTATCAAAACATGCTTTTATGTGTATTCTTCGTTGATAATCAAAATACTTGAAATTAAAATCTAATGGGTATGTAATAGATTTTTACTTTTCATCAATTGTTTGATGTCAGGGTTGATTGAAGAGAGTGGAAGTTGCATGTCAGGATCGGTATCCAGGCTATTGCGGTATATTAGTCTTATAGCTGCATAGAAAGCTGAGTTGAGAATCCTGTTTCGCACAGTTTGTAACCCCGCTGTAAGTTCAAAATAATAGCCTGGTTAAAGTTTTACCTCGAGATAATCATCTCACTTCTCTACGGAGCAGTAGCACCAAATTTTTTTGTAACACAATATTGAAAACAATCGGGATTGCAGTGGGCATGAAATTTTACGACATTTATTATTTTTACCGCTTCGTCAAGAACTAATTTTCAGATTTGGCGGTATTTGTTTAATCGCGTGTTAATGCAAGATACAATGGAACTACAATAGGAATAGGCATGTAATTATTTTTTATCGCTAAATCAATACCGTTATAAACCCAAGAGTTAAATTCAAATACGGCTTGATGCGCAATTTTTTTTTTAATTTCCAGCAATTTCCTACTAGTTCAAACATCCGTTTCTGTGGCGGTCATGATGTGACTTCATTTACCACGTTTTTGTTTTGTTTACATCATAGTTTTAGTTTTTTTTTTGGCCCACATCTTATAAATTAAATTATTTTTTGTGCTATATTGAAGCAGAAATCGTATTTACTTACTTATCTTAGTGAGATTTCAAGTACTTTGCAAATAATGGATATTTATTCACATAGTATTTGACGTCACTTTCGGCATAGTCGAAGACAACAGACCAGGACGTCGAAGATTTGAGTTTGCGTTCCGTTCCACCAAAAAAACGCAACATAAAATGCGAAAAAGAATTGTAAAATAAGTAATGCATTAAAAATGTAAAAAAAAATGGAATTCGTTTTCTTGACTATGTACTCGTATAAATAATGAATATGTAAATAATGAATAAGTTTTGATTCCCTATTAAGGGCTATACTTTTTATTCGTGATACTGATCTGAATTTAGATTGGAGCGCGAAACAGGATTCTCAAAGTTCTCCACATATACACCTATAAAAACAAGATACCGCGATAGACTGGATGCCGAACTAAGCAATTCTCGCGCATCTCGCATTAGTGATTGTTGTTCGATTCGTACTTTTCCCTCGTACAAATCACGTTGAGCTATTATCGGCTTGTTGATTCGAGCATTTCTCGCAGGAAAGCCACGAGATATGCCTTAGTTTACATACGACACGCAAAGACTGCTCGGGACCAGTCGACAAGTTCATGACATCATGTCGACCGTCGGATCATGTCAAACAGTTTGTGCCATTCATGATTGTGTCAATAATTGGGGAACAAAATAATAAATATTTATTTTACAAAATGTGTTACGAATTCATAAACATTTTAGAAGACGCTGCGATCGCCACAACAAGGAAAAACACACGAAGAAAACTTCACTCCCCCGCAAAAGTTGTCGACTATCGAGTGCTTGTGCGGGTATCGATTGATGAGACACACATTTGAGATACTGAAGTGGAAGCCGCTAGCTTCTAAAACCAGTTAAATGGACGAGGACAGCTTTACTCTGGTTGAGGGCAAGAAAGGCCGATCATTTAGATTAATGTAGCCGAAACATGTAGATACATATGCGTTGTTGGAACGGTAGGACGCAGTAGGCATTTTGAGAGCATTCTGAGAGCCGGTGATTCGCTCCGGTCTTTACGACAATCACGTGTCCTCTTCTCCACCTTGATATGTCTTGATGTAATTTCGGTAGTCATCAGTTATGTACTTATAATGTATCATTGGCAGACATTCTAATATTAATTTATATCTATACTAATAATAAAGCTGAAGAGTTGGTTTTTTTGTTTGTTTGTTTGAACAGACTAATCTCTGGAACTACCAGTCGGATTTGAAAAATGTTTTGGCATTTCATTGCCGAATTGTTGAGGAAGGCTGAGTTGGTTAGGTTGGAGGTTGGTGGTTGGATGGTTAAACAAACCTACCTGATGTGAAGTTTGACCGCAACTACAGGAACCGCTGCATCCTCGAGTTTTACATGCTTCATATGATAGTACATTCTTCAATGTACTAGTCATCGCACCATTTTTAGATAAAAAAAATAAATAAAAAAACGACTTCCGCAGTATCTGCAGTGGTGGGGCGTCCGCGGCACCAGGCCACTTGTCATTCATTCATTTTGTGGCGTACACATATTGTGTTATCATTATCAAGTGATTTTGGTTGAATGAGTGTATGAATTCGATATACGTATATACTCGTATTAATAAAGTTATATGGTTATGCGAGTGAACATTTTCAAAATGTAAACATATGTTATCACTGCGAGATTAGGTCAGTTTTATTTACTTATTGAATGGTATAACTAGTTAGGTCAACGCATAATGATGCCAGGAAGATATAATATAAACCGTGTCAATGTCTGTATCGTCGCCTTAGAGTGAAAAGCTCGGGAATCTAACTTTGACTTTTTATTTTATTACTACACACGCAGTTTTGTGGCGGCATCTATATCGCCACATGCGACCTACGCATCATACTGACGTCACGCAAATCCTGCATCGCGTAAGCAGATTTTACCGCGCGATCAGCATATAATATAACTTCCCAGTTGCCCACCAGTTTTCGCATATAAGAGGTTTTCACTCTAAGACGACGGTATATTGACGAATTCCCCGTTGTTGTCTTGTACGTACCATCTGTCGGCCAACTCTAGCACCGCGCGGGCTCTTTGGTCAAATCAAATAGCGCGCGCTTCCCCAGCTTCTTGTAACACACTTCCGTCCCTTTTCACAAAATCACTCCCACAGATTTCTCACTCCACAGATTGCAGGAAAACGAGAGGAAAGATTTGCAGGAAAGGGAGCGACAAGATGTTACACCCCACGATGTTACCACATGGAACAGACTTAAAAAAGAGATTATCCACATCCTCCATCAAACGCCGGTTATTCAGCGAGCTCAGTAGTGCCAGTTACAACACCTACACCGCACAGATACACGCCCGACACACTTTAATATTAATAATTATGTCACTCTCTGTATTTCATATTTTTCTGTGTACTTTAATTGGCGTAATGTTTAGAATAATAATAATGTTACACATATTGTCAGCTGTTAAGCTACGTTATAATAAATAAATAAAAAACGAGCGAGCCTTACAGTAGTTGCATATGATGTGTAACATCTGACATCTTGGCTATCAGTACCAACCTCTCGGAAAATGGGTTGGTACCATCTGACGGCCAACTCAAGCATCGCGCGCGATCATTGGTCTAATCGAATACTGCGCGCTTCCCCGGCTTCCTGTTACACATTTCCGTCCCTTTTCATGAAATCACTCCCACAGATTGCAGGAAAGCGAGAAGAAGGTGTTAAACATAAAAAAAAAATATGGTAATTTTAACAATCTTTAACAGTCTTTTTGCCAAATACTAGTGATTTACCAAATCAACCGCAGTCTTTGTAGTAAAATTTATAGATATACCTCTACGAAGTCGCTGATATAGCCTCTTGGCGCGTGCTACGTGACGTAAATATTGTGGTGTCTATACCACTATCTGTTAGCGTTTGTTTAATCCAGCAGCTGCAGCTGGCATTATGGACTGGTCTCTTAGGAGTTAATAATAACCTTTCGGTATTTGGTTCAGTCCAAATGTATACACCGTAACAATTTAGTCGACTTACAAAGGGCCACTCAATGTTCCCGACATAAAATACCTCAATGAGCAATAAAAAACTTGTTACCATATATATTTTTTTATGAATGTTTAGAAGTCATTGGATACATGAAGTGGGCTGCGTTTGTGAGATGACAAAAATGTCACGGTGTATATACATAAAGTCCTTCCTGGACATATCTCTATTTTATTAGGAAAGAATGGCATAACCAAACGGGGTGTTCGTCTGCCAGGTGCAGAGGTTTTTAACAAATCTTCAATTGTTATTATGATGTTTGAATCACAAATATTTATATTAAACAGATGAATAAAGGATAACGTCTGTCACGTGTTGTGTCGTGTTGTAGCAGAGTTTCCATTTTTTTTTAAATTCATTAAAACACAGATTTTCTTTAAGAAAATAATTTTACAAAAAATCTAAAACTTCATTAGTGTGTCAAGTAGGCTGATATCGAGGGAAAACTGTTTCCAGTCTAAAAACACCTTTCATAAATCTGCTGACAATATAATTTGTACTTAATTATCTACCTATAATTAAACCGAGCGCCGAACAATAAGTGTTCAATGTTTCAAATTCTCTGAATGAATGAATGAAATGCACCGACCCCAGCGTGGTTTAACCAGACTCGATAAATCGAATGAACCCCAAGATTTGCACTAGCCCCTGGAGCTTCATGTTGCGTGGGGCTACAGAGGCCATTGAATATCAGGGAGTAGACCGGGTGGCGCAGTAATGGTGAGGAAGACTCTAGACTTTAGGTGGACCTCTTTAACAGATCCCTGAAAGATATGGAAAGATCTCACCAGGTAAGCTTGTAACTGGGTCCTGCGGTAGTTATTCCCTCGTACTTAAGCACTAGACCGCTCGCCTGAGATCAGTAATGCTTAGTCCACCCACTTTTGTACTGTTTTAATGTATTGTTGGCGACATAAAGTTACAACCACAGCAAAACACAAGAAAACACTTCGGTTGCGATGCCCGGTTTGTAACTCAAACTTGCAACATCTGGTGTGCACATTTCACTAAATTTATAATAAAAAATTTGGCGGAGCACAATTGGGAGTTTCCGTGTTCTTCAACGACCGACGACCGACCTCGGCTCCTGTTACACATTCTTTGGACAAAAATTGCTGCACCGGTTGTATAGATGCGGTGTAGCAGTCTACCTTATGGGTTTGACGAAACTGCTACCATTTTCTGTAAGCGATATTATATTGTTTCAATGTCAATCTGCCTTGCCTTTTCACAACTATGTTGGGGTCGGCTTCCAGTCTAACCAGGATGCAGCTGAATACCAGTATTTTACATAGAGCGACTGCCTATCTGACCTCCACAACCCAGTAACTAGGTATTAGGATACCCCTTGGTAAGACTGGTGTCAGACTCTCGGGCTTCTGACGACTCGTAACGACTATCAAAGATCCACGAATGACAGCCGGGACCAACGGCTTAACGTGCTTTCCGAGGCACGGAGGAGTCTCGGTATGTAAAGATGGTCACCCATTCACTGACCAACCCCGACAAGCGTAGCTTAACCTGATGGATCGACCAGTGCGGCTGTGTTACTAAGCCACGAGCTCCATATTGTTTCAATGTATTATTGCATAAAGAAGCAGGGATAATTTTTATAGTTTTTGAAGTTAATGACTTTCGAGAAATTGCTTCCCTGATACAGTCATGACACCAGGGTAAGTTTCATCCAAGGGGGTGCTGCATTCTGAAAGGAGATCAAAGGAGATCAGTATTTGGCTATGGCCGTTTTGCGTGGATGTGACGCAAATGTTCCCCCAACTTGTTTCTTTTTTGTTTTGTGTTCTTTCTTTGCGTCATGTTTATCGCAAATAAAGGTATTTCCTTTCTTCCTTTCTTCTTTCTTACTTGGTCTATGATAAACAGGTTCCATTATGTGTAAAGATGTAAACAGTGGATACTATGGCTGACTACGTCAATATGGGACTATGGGCTCTCTTGTAGCCTTATCGGCAATAATTTTTCGTAAGCACTTGAGAATCAACGAAAAAGGTGGGAACAGGTAAAAGTAAAAGTGACCCCAATCTTAAGTAAAAATGCATCGATATTGAAAGTGTGTGGGTCTAGTTTCCAGGACACATTTTATAACATTTCGCATTCAAACAAGTTGCGAATAAATCAATGTCTGGAGTACTTTGGTACTCCACTACTATGTTACTGTGGTGTGGTATGGTATATGTGTGCGTTGTAGTCCTTCATTATGATGAAGGGCTACGTCATGGATCATTGAATGAGATAATTTCCAGTCGGTGTCGACACTGATGTGCCTTGATTCTTGTCTTTTGACTTAATGTAGGAAATCTCGTGTGCATATTGAATACCGCCTGTCCCATTAACATATGAAATTGCAGTAGTTTTATCTATTCTTAAAAGAATCTCTTTGTCTACAAGATCCTTGGCAAAACATTTTAAATCAATGAAAGCCGCTTTTAATTCTAATAAGTTTAAATGTATTTTGGCCTCAGATGTGCTCCAAAATCCACCGCTGGTTTCTCCGTTACAAGCGATAGGTACCCGAAACCGTTAGATCATCATTACATCGAGACGTATATGTTTTGAAGGATTGGACAAAACGCATTCAGGATGTTTGTCTTCCACTACGAAAAACCACACAAACTACAGGTTCTAGGTTATTAGGAATGATCATATCGAGATATTTTGTTCTTTCAAATCGCTTGGTATAAACCCACCCATAACTAACAGCTGGGGACGATGACGTAAGCAAAGTCTCTGATAGATCTATCGATTATCTCTAGAACCTTTAATCGTTTCTTCGGTGGCAATTTTATAGACAATACATACAACACTAAATCACTTTTATTAATGTTTATCATAAATACGAGATTTTTCAACAGGTCGGTGATTATTTTTTCTGAGGTATCACTAGTTTTATTAATTCCACGGTGCTGAACATAAAACCAAATGGTACCTAAACACTAAAATACATAAGTCTGCTTGAAAAACCTAAATCGTAGATATTTTTACTGCTTTCATTAATTGGGATTAAAAAAGTGAAATTATATTAAACTTAAAGAACCCCCGACACAAACATTTCCTTATTTCTCTTTCCTACTCCATCACCAGATCCTGTTCATCATCAACCTAATAATGGAGACCATTCCAAGGAGCCCAAACACGATACCTGTTCAGTAAGTTGGTAAGGGAGTTGGGTATCCTGCAAATTCCAGGTGATGCTGCAGCATCAGTTCAAGGTTACTATGTTCTTCTAATGTCATTAAAGTAACAGAATACCAAATTTTAAATCGATCGGTCCTGTGGGAGACGCTCACATCCATTCATCAACTAGAAAAGAGCTGATAATCTTCAAACGGCTTAACCGATTTAGACAAAACATATCTAAGAACCACCGCTAGAAAACCTGCTTTCAAATGATAAAAACCGCTTTCAAATCGGTTCACCCATTTAAGAGCTACGGTACCACAGACAGACACACACACATAGCGGTCAAACTCCTCTTTTTGCGTCGGGGGTTAAAAATGCGCCTCCAAGGTCATTATGGGTCATGAAATATGACTTTGATAATAATTTAGAAGCCGTTCTAAAATCTTCAATTTTAAAATGTTGTGGATCAATTTAATTGTATTTTCTTTTTAAGATTAAGTAATATCTACCGACGCTTTTAGGTATCAAAAAAATATTCGAAATAAACTGACCATGAATGTCTTCCTATCTTATTTTACTATCGCACACCTGATAATAAAAGTTTTGAATATTCAATACCTCTTGGATAGAAAACAATTTTTTAACTGGTTCTGCATACTGAGTAGCGGGTCGAAAAAAGTTATTTTTTAACCATGTTAAAGGTATAAATGTCACAGTAAGATGGTTGAAGCCGCTATGGTTATATCCCTCGGGATACAGCTACAGACCGTAATATAGTTATATGAAAGCGGTTCATAATGTCGGAGTGTACTTTTGTTACTGCGACCAATTTGACTTAGGAGGCTCGGGCTTCGGAGGTGAATTCGGGGTTGTCTTCATCTGAGCTGTACCATTCTGTTGACGCTGGACATCTCCCTGTATTCGGGTTGGAGGCTTGGGTCCTGGGCCAACTCAACGTGCCTCTGTAGTTCTGGTGACGGAGTGGGCGCCTCGAGTTTTCTGACGATAATTATTAGAGCGTGTCGATCTAAGGTAGATGGTTGAGGCTCGGTCTTCCTTAGCTGCAATCCAGACTTTTCAGCCATCTTAGATGCCTTGATTTTATCGTTCAAATTCTCCGAAGAGAAAAGTATCTCTCTCTTTACTCGATGAACAAAAAAAAAAAAAATATATATCGAAGCTCAATGTAACTATCTTCCTTCGGTTAGCAGTATTTTAGCAAAGTAAATCTAACAATATTTGGGCTGTTTGTGAGGACTTTTTTATAATGCTAGCTTTTTCTAAATTGCCATCAATTACGGATGACAGTAGGTTAGTGATACCCGCTATACCAATGCCTAGATGGTTTTGTGTCCATTCAAGACGCTTATCCCTGTTTTTGGAGAATTCCGTTAAGACAGAGAATATCTCTTGATTAAGTTTTGGTACCTTAATAAGTTGTAAGTTCTACGGGGTCAAAATATTATTAAACAGGTTTTATTTCTTTTATTTACATTCCATAATAATCTTTCCCCAGGGTTTGGAGATATCTTTTCTGATTTGTGGCCCGAACACCCATTCTTTTCTTTTTTTAGATTCTCCAAAAGCCTCTAAAATATCAGGCGGGAGAGGCTCTACAGTTTCTGGTTCGACGCTGGTGCGAGCGCCATCAGTAACGGTATCAGAGACAGTGTGTTGTAGAACTGTCACCACAGATCGAAAGTTCGACTGAGTTCCATTTGATTGGTAATGCTCAGAGGATTCGTAGTGGAGAGGTAAGGAGGCAGGTCTTGAGTGGCCAGACTCAACATCTGGAACGATATTTCGATCTACTAAGCCAATGCTTGCTAGATTACATGGAGTGCTGCCATTTTTCTTTGAGCCAATGCTCAAAGAAGAATGGCAGCACTCCATGTAATTTAGGTGTCGCACTTAGACTTCGTAAAAATACTCTCAGAAGATAGATCTCGGTCAAATTAAAATAAAAGGTAATCACAGTATTTTTTTTAATATTGGCTTCCGCCAAAAAAAACTTTGTTTAAAAAGCAAGTGGCCCCGTATAAACAGACCCCATGTCAGTAAACCAAAGAGTAAATAGTAAGACATCCAAAGATGGCGGAAACGAATAGTTCCAATAATGGCCACTGAAGGGAAAAGTGGCACTAGTAGCTGACTTTGTATATTAAGCCCTCTACACATTGAACCTCTAGAAGAGCGTCATTTTCTAATGTACTCCATCATTTCTATGCAAAGCAAACAGACATAATTACGTTATGATTGACAAAATGTCTTTTGTTATTATTACTAATGTGAACGTCATCCTACCTAGTATTATAAATACGAAATTAAGTTTGTTTGTTTTTTACGCTTTCACGCTAAAACGGCTGAACTGATTTGGATGGCACACAGATAAACCTTGGACGAAGAAAAGCAAAAATGCGACCTAGGGATATGTCCAAAAAATACTACCACGAAAAGCCTGCTCATAATCATCCAAATCCGTTCAGCCCTTTCAGCACCAACTGACGGGGTCGACCAAGACCAATGCCTGCTGGGGTTGCACACAGGCAACGGAAGGAACATGGGTGGGTTTTAGTCAGTAAAAGTCTGACACACTCTCTGGCTCTGCCTAGAGCGGGAGAAGTCATTTGAGGATTTCCCACCTCAAAAAAAAAAAAAAAGGGGTTCCGTCTCAAAGCTGTGCTTGCTCGGTTGCCCGAATTTCCAATTCTGGATTGAAGAACAAAGTTAACCTTTCAATTGAAAATAACTTTTAACAGAGTAATAAAACACAGAAAATGCTTCTCGGCAAACTTCATGCTGCTGGGCCAACGGGAAGTACCAAATAGACTGGTTTATTTGCGATTGTCAAAATATACGGCATAAATGGCCGTATTTTTTTATTGCGTTGACTTCAACAGCTCCAAGAGGGAGATGTTACGAATATCAAACTTCGAACGTAGATCTAAGTTTTTGATATCTATTTCAACTTGATGTCTCTACGCGCTCCTGAGAAAAAGGGTCATGCTTCATGCCGTAACGGCTGAACGGTTATAGATGAAATACATACGGATAGGTTAGGACATAGGATACCTACTCTGAATCCCGGGCAAAAGCTAGTTAATTATCATAATTACAAGTTTACACGAATAGTCGGTGTCAGGTATCGCACGGCGTCCGCGAGCTTAAGAATTGCCGGATCATTTCACCTCTCGCCCAAATTTTT
The DNA here is from genome assembly GCA_947364205.1 of Agrochola lota. NCBI lineage: Eukaryota > Metazoa > Arthropoda > Insecta > Lepidoptera > Noctuidae > Agrochola > Agrochola lota. Next base: position 6,317,790 of record OX376235.1, on the reverse strand, counting down.
TATGAATAACGACAGATGTTTGTGCGGCAATTTGACCACAAAGACATTTGAATTCGTGTTGTAACGATACTCCTAACGTGATCCTCAGCCCGAAATAAATTTTTCAAGGTTTTCCCAACATACTTTTGGGGCTTTGTAACATCCTGGACACGTAAGTACAACAGCGTCCTTGAAACAGCAGGACGGTCCGGCTGGTGCAGTACCGCACTCTTATGACAACTAAACTTCGTCCTCTTTTTCTCCATCCTGACAAGTCTTGATGTTATTGTGGTAGTCATCAGTTCACTTATACATAACATCATTGGCAGTCATTCTATTTTTATTTAATTACATAATTTATGTATATCCAATGTATACAAACAATAAAATTATGATTTTAATTTGACTTAACAAATATAGTTGTCACTTACAAATAAGCATCAGCCATGCATTCTGTTGTAGGAACTTATTCAATGTTAATAATAAAATAAAAATGGAGTTACGAAATCAATAATGATACATGTTTGTAAATACGTATAATAAATATGTTGCTCAAAACTTTGTATAAGCTTAGCATCTATGGTTGCGTATAAAAAGTGGCATTGTGTGGAATGGATTAGTTTGCGCGACGTATTAAGGCAACATTTTTGTCCTAGGACTGGTGCTGTATGAACGATTTGTAGTGAGAATATAAAAATCTGGATAATGTCAATTTTACAACTCATACATTTCACTTTCGTTATTGCCATGTGACTTCAACTCGCTTCTATCAATGTATCTAGTTAACCTTTAAGTATTTTATTTGTTTGTTTGTTGATTCATGAACTGAAATTACAATGGTATAGAAAAGAAAATTAAATTACTTAAAGCTGTAATTTACAAGTTTTTTCTCTTATGTTTCCAATAATTCCACAATACCTGCCTTCGGCATGCAATAGTGAAACATTTTGGCTTTTGAAAAAGTAGTTTCGGCAATACCTATTATGGTATTCACAGTATTATGACTATATACATAATTATTCATTATGTTATGATGAGAACGGGAACCTTAAAAATCCATTACCTAGATAGCGACGTTGAAGAAACTGAAGTAACAAAATTTTTAGGGCTACATATTGACAGCAAACTTAATTGGAAATTATATATTGACCATGTATGCAAAAAGCTGGGACAGTTTTCATATGCACTTCACAGATGGGGAAAATAGATATGGTGTAATATTCTGGGGCAACAGTACAGACAAGGAGCGTGCTTTCATTGCTCAAAAACGTTGCATTAGGGCTATATTTAAACTATATGAAACTGAGGCAGCAATTTTTGTCAAAAATAATATTTACATGTTTTAATTACTACACGCGTATCAGGCGTAAGGCCAAATTGCGCACAGTAGCCGGCAATACTCACCTAATGCATGAAAGTATCTTTTGTACAGCTTCACGCATCTTTAATAATGACGAAAAATTTAAAAAGGATGATCTGTTAGTAAATAAGTGCTATTATTACTCTATAAAGGACTTCATAACAGACAAATCACTTCTCCAATACAGTCCCCCTCAGTTATGATGCGTTCAGTGTCCCACTGTTGTGTACCTACCTAAATTCGCTCTGTTTTTATTTTTATCTTTTTTTTAATTTAATTTCTGTGTAACTAGTACCTACCTAAATTCGCTCTGTTTTTATTTTTATCTTTTTTTATAATTTAATTTCTGTGTAACTATTGTATGCCCTAAGGGCGGGATATAGCTGATCACAATTTAATTATTTAATAAGAACTGTATTATGTACCTACATAAGATCCACAAAAAATATATTTGATTTGATTGATTGCGAGTAAGAGTTTGTTGAAAGCAATCGTCGGAAAGTCTATTCCCAGAGTAGTTGAATATTACTCTGTTGAGGATTGGAAAAGACGTAGCTTTTTTACAGTCTTCTCCCATACACATATCGATGTGCCCACACGTGACTTATTTATTTGTGTCGTATAACCAAATATTTAACTTTCATTCACAGTATGCTACCGCCAACTTCGGAAATGGGATTGACTATACTCACCCAGAAAAGATTTCCGGTGCTCATACAACAATCTTAAACGAAACTGACAAAATAGTAAAAACTGGGGAAGGATACGAGGAACACAAAACAGTCCGATCGAAAATTGAGTTTGACGCCCTACCACCGGGTCTGCTACATCATGACGGCCTAAAACATGATGAAAAGAAAAGGATGAGGTTTTACATTGATATTACTGAAAAAGGTCATCAAACTGTTATTGAGGAAGAAGAAACAATTACAAAGATATCCGATGCGGAGGCAAATAGTTTAGCAGGGTCTTCTGCCAGCTCCTCAGCATCTGCAGCAGCAGCAGCGGCGGCTGCAGCAGCTGGCAATGATCGCAACGATTATGACAACAGACATGGCCCAGGATCGACACCAGCAGCAGCAGCAGCTGGAGAGTCTGGAAGAGCTTCACACCGACAAAGAACAGCAGCAGCAGCAGTGGCAGCTGCAGCAGCAGCAGCTGGAAAATCTAAAAGAGGACCACACGGACGTGGAGAAGCAGCAGCGGCGGCAGCAGCTGCAGCAGCAGCAGCAGCAGCAGCAGCAGCTGCTGACATTGATCGCGACGATTATGATAACAGACATGGCTCGGGATCGGGATCAGCGGCAGCAGCGGCGGTGGCAGCTGCAGCAGCAGCAGCAGAAGCTGCTGACGATGATCGCAACGATTATGATAACAGACATGGCTCGGGATCGGGATCAGCGGCAGCAGCGGCGGTGGCAGCTGCAGCAGCAGCAGCAGCAACTGCTAACAATGATCGCAACGATTATGATGACAGAGATGGCTCGGGATCGGGATCAGTGGCAGCAGTGGCAGCGGCAGCTGCAGCAGCAGCAGCAGCAACTGGAAAATCTGGAACAGGACCACACGGACGTGCAGCAGCAGCAGCGGCGGCAGCCACTGCAGCAGCAGCAGCAGCTGCTGACAATGATCACGACGATTACGATAACAGACATGGCCTGGGATCGGGATCAGCGGCAGCAGCGGCGGCGACTGGAAAAGCTGGAAGAGGACCACACGGACGTGGAGCAGCAGCAGCGGCGGCGGCTGCTGCAGCAGCAGCAGCAGCAACTGGAAAATCTGGAACAGGACCACACGGACGTGCAGCAGCAGCAGCGGTGGCAGCAGCTGCAGCAGCAGCAGCAGCTGCTGACAATGATCGCAACGATTACGATAACAGACATGGCGTGGGATCGGGATCAGCGGCAGCAGCGGCGGCGACCGGAAAAGCTGGAAGAGGACCACACGGACGTGGAGCAGCAGCAGCGGAGGCAGCAGCTGCAGCAGCAGCAGCAGCAGCAACTGCTGACTATGATCGCAATGATTATGATGACAGACATGGCTCAGGATCGGGATCAGCGGCAGCAGCGACAGCGGCAGCTGCAACAGCAGTAGCAGCAGCTGCTGACAATTATCGCGACGATAATGATGACAGACATGGCTCGGGATCGGGATCAGCGGCAGCAGTGGCGGTGGCAGCAGCAGGAGCAGCAGCAGCAGCTGGCGATGCAGATTCGTATGAAGACTATGACTACACCTCTGAGGAAGAATATGGACTCGATCTTTTAGGATTAGGACCGTTTGGTCGCGACGATTACGATGATAGACATGGCCAGGGATCGGGATCAGCGGCAGCAGCAGCAGCAGCGGCAGCAGCTGCAGCAGCAGCAGCAGCTGCTGACAATGATCGCAACGATTATGATGACAGACATGGCTCGGGATCGGGATCAGCGGCAGCAGCGGCGGTGGCAGCTGCAGCAGCAGCAGCAGCAGCTGCTGACAATGATCGCGACGATCACGATAACAGACATGGCCTGGGATCGGGATCAGCGGCAGCAGCGGCGGCGGCAGCTGCAGCAGCAGCAGCAGCAGCTGCTGACAATGATCGCTACGATTACGATAACAGACATGGCCTGGGATCGGGATCAGCGACAGCAGTGGCAGCGGCAGCTACAGCAGCACCAGCTCGAAAATCTGGAAGAGGACCACATGGACGTGGAGAAGCAGCAGCGGCGGCAGCAGCTGCAGCAGCAGCAGCAGCAGCAGCTGCTGACAATGATCGCGACAATTATGATGATAGACATGGCCAGGGATTGGGATCAGCGGCAGCAGCAGCAGCGGCGGCAGCAGCTGCAGCAGCAGCAGCAGCTGCTGACAATGATCGCAACGATTATGATGACAAACATGGCTCGGGATCGGGATCAGCGGCAGCAGCGGCGGCGGCAGCTGCAGCAGCAGCAGCAGCAGCTGCTGACAATGATCGCTACGATTACGATAACAGACATGGCCTGGGATCGGGATCAGCGACAGCAGTGGCAGCGGCAGCTACAGCAGCAGCAGCTCGAAAATCTGGAAGAGGACCACACGGACGTGGAGAAGCAGCAGCGGCGGCAGCAGCTGCAGCAGCAGCAGCAGCTGCTGACAATGATCGCGACAATTATGATGATAGACATGGCCAGGGATCGGGATCAGTGGCAGCAGCAGCAGCGGCGGCAGCAGCTGCAGCAGCAGCAGCAGCTGCTGACAATGATTGCAACGATTATGATGACAAACATGGCTCGGGATCGGGATCAGCGGCAGCAGCGGCGGCGGTAGCTGCAGCAGCAGCAGCAGCAGCTGCTGACAATGATCGCTACGATTACGATAACAGACATGGCCTGGGATCGGGATCAGCGACAGCAGTGGCAGCGGCAGCTACAGCAGCAGCAGCTCGAAAATCTGGAAGAGGACCACACGGACGTGGAGAAGCAGCAGCGGCGGCAGCAGCTGCAGCAGCAGCAGCAGCTGCTGACAATGATCGCGACAATTATGATGATAGACATGGCCAGGGATCGGGATCAGTGGCAGCAGCAGCAGCGGCGGCAGCAGCTGCAGCAGCAGCAGCAGCTGCTGACAATGATCGCAACGATTATTATGACAGACATGGCTCGGGATCGGGATCAGCGGCAGCAGCGGCGGCAACAGCTGCAGCAGCAGCAGCAGCAGCTGCTGACAATGATCGCTATGATTACGATAACAGACATGGCCTGGGATCGGGATCAGCGGCAGCAGCGGCGGCGACTGGAAAAGCTGGAAGAGGACCACACGGACGTGGAGCAGCAGCAGCAGCAACTGGAAAATCTGGAACAGGACCACACGGACGTGCAGCAGCAGCAGCGGCGGCAGCAGCTGCAGCAGCAGCAGCAGCTGCTGACAATGATCGCAACGATTACGATAACAGACATGGCCTGGGATCGGGATCAGCGGCAGCAGCGGCGGCGGCAGTTGCAGCAGCAGCAGCAGCAGCTGCTGACAATGATCGCGACAATTATGATGATAGACATGGCCAGGGATCGGGATCAGCGGCAGCAGCAGCAGCGGCGGCAGCAGCTGCAGCAGCAGCAGCAGCTGCTGACAATGATCGCAACGATTATGATGACAGACATGGCCTGGGATCGGGATCAGCGGCAGCAGCGGCGGCGGCAGCTGCAGCAGCAGCAGCAGCAGCTGCTGACAATGATCGCTACGATTACGATAACAGACATGGCCTGGGATCGGGATCAGCGACAGCAGTGGCAGCGGCAGCTACAGCAGCAGCAGCTCGAAAATCTGGAAGAGGACCACACGGACGTGGAGAAGCAGCAGCGGCAGCAGCAGCTGCAGCAGCAGCAGCAGCAGCAGCTGCTGACAATGATCGCGACAATTATGATGATAGACATGGCCAGGGATCGGGATCAGCGGCAGCAGCAGCAGCGGCGGCAGCAGCTGCAGCAGCAGCAGCAGCTGCTGACAATGATCGCTATGATTACGATAACACACATGGCCTGGGATCGGGATCAGCGGCAGCAGCGGCGGCGGCAGCTGCAGCAGCAGCAGCAGCAGCTGCTGACAATGATCGCTACGATTACGATAACAGACATGGCCTGGGATCGGGATCAGCGACAGCAGTGGCAGCGGCAGCTACAGCAGCAGCAGCTCGAAAATCTGGAAGAGGACCACACGGACGTGGAGAAGCAGCAGCGGCAGCAGCAGCTGCAGCAGCAGCAGCAGCAGCAGCTGCTGACAATGATCGCGACAATTATGATGATAGACATGGCCAGGGATCGGGATCAGCGGCAGCAGCAGCAGCGGCGGCAGCAGCTGCAGCAGCAGCAGCAGCTGCTGACAATGATCGCTATGATTACGATAACAGACATGGCCTGGGATCGGGATCAGCGGCAGCAGCGGCAGCGGCAGCTGCAGCAGCAGTAGCAGCAGCTGCTGACAATGATCGCGACGATAATGATGACAGACATGGCTCGGGATCGGGATCAGCGGCAGCAGTGGCGGTGGCAGCAGCAGGAGCAGCAGCAGCAGCTGGCGATGCAGATTCGTATGAAGACTATGACTACAGCTCTGAGGAAGAATATGGACTCGATCTTTTAGGATTAGGACCGTTTGGTCGCGAAGATTACGATGATAGACATGGCCAGGGATCGGGATCAGCGGCAGCAGCAGCAGCGGCGGCAGCAGCTGCAGCAGCAGCAGCAGCTGCTGACAATGATCGCTATGATTACGATAACAGACATGGCCTGGGATCGGGATCAGCGGCAGCAGCGGCGGTGGCAGCTGCAGCAGCAGCAGCAGCAGCTGCTGACAATGATCGCTACGATTACGATAACAGACATGGCCTGGGATCGGGATCAGCGGCAGCAGCGGCGGCGGCAGCTGCAGCAGCAGCAGCAGCAGCTGCTGACAATGATCGCTACGATTACGATAACAGACATGGCCTGGGATCGGGATCAGCGACAGCAGTGGCAGCGGCAGCTACAGCAGCAGCAGCTCGAAAATCTGGAAGAGGACCACACGGACGTGGAGAAGCAGCAGCGGCGGCAGCAGCTGCAGCAGCAGCAGCAGCAGCAGCTGCTAACAATGATCGCGACAATTATGATGATAGACATGGCCAGGGATCGGGATCAGCGGCAGCAGCAGCAGCGGCGGCAGCAGCTGCAGCAGCAGCAGCAGCTGCTGACAATGATCGCTATGATAACGATAACAGACATGGCCTGGGATCGGGATCAGCGGCAGCAGCGGCAGCGGCAGCTGCAGCAGCAGTAGCAGCAGCTGCTGACAATGATCGCGACGATAATGATGACAGACATGGCTCGGGATCGGGATCAGCGGCAGCAGTGGCGGTGGCAGCAGCAGGAGCAGCAGCAGCAGCTGGCGATGCAGATTCGTATGAAGACTATGACTACAGCTCTGAGGAAGAATATGGACTCGATCTTTTAGGATTGGGACCGTTTGGTCGCGACGATTACGATGATAGACATGGCCAGGGATCGGGATCAGCGGCAGCAGCAGCAGCGGCGGCAGCAGCAGCTGCTGACAATGATCGCGACAATTATGATGACAGACATGGCCAGGGATCGGGATCAGCGGCAGCAGCGGCGGCGGCAGCTGCAGCAGCAGCAGCAGCAGCTGTTGACAATGATCGCTACGATTACGATAACAGACATGGCCTGGGATCGGGATCAGCGACAGCAGTGGCAGCGGCAGCTACAGCAGCAGCAGCTCGAAAATCTGGAAGAGGACCACACGGACGTGGAGAAGCAGCAGCGGCGGCAGCAGCTGCAGCAGCAGCAGCAGCAGCAGCTGCTGACAATGATCGCGACGATCACGATAACAGACATGGCCTGGGATCGGGATCAGCGGCAGCAGCAGCGGCGGCAGCTGCAGCAGCAGCAGCAGCAGCTGCTGACAATGATCGCTACGATTACGATAACAGACATGGCCTGGGATCGGGATCAGCGGCAGCAGTGGCAGCGGCAGCTACAGCAGCATCAGCTCGAAAATCTGGAAGAGGACCACACGGACGTGGAGAAGCAGCAGCGGCGGCAGCAGCTGCAGCAGCAGCAGCAGCAGCAGCTGCTGACAATGATCGCGACAATTATGATGACAGACATGGCCAGGGATCGGGATCAGCGGCAGCAGCAGCAGCGGCGGCAGCAGCTGCAGCAGCACCAACTGCTGACTATGATGACAGAAATGACTCAGGATCGGGATCAGCGGCAGCAGCGGCAGCGGCAGCTGCAGCAGCAGCAGCAGCAGCTGCTGACAATGATCGCGACGATCACGATAACAGACATGGCCAGGGATCGGGATCAGCGGCAGCAGCAGCAGCGGCGGCAGCAGCTGCAGCAGCAGCAGCAGCTGCTGACAATGATCGCTACGATTACGATAACAGACATGGCCTGGGATCGGGATCAGCGACAGCAGTGGCAGCGGCAGCTACAGCAGCAGCAGCTCGAAAATCTGGAAGAGGACCACACGGACGAGGAGAAGCAGCAGCGGCGGCAGCAGCTGCAGCAGCAGCAGCAGCAGCAGCTGCTGACAATGATCGCGACAATTATGAAGATAGACATGGCCAGGGATCGGATTCAGCGGCAGCAGCAGCAGCGGCGGCAGCAGCTGCAGCAGCAGCAGCAGCTGCTGACAATGATCGCAACGATTATGATGACAAACATGGCTCGGGATCGGGATCAGCGGCAGCAGCGGTGGCGGCAGCTGCAGCAGCAGCAGCAGCAGCTGCTGACAATGATCGCTATGATTACGATAACAGACATGGCCTGGGATCGGGATCAGCGGCAGCAGCGGCGGCGACTGGAAAAGCTGGAAGAGGACCACACGGACGTGGAGCAGCAGCAGCGGCGGCGGCTGCTGCAGCAGCAGCAGCAACTGGAAAATCTGGAACAGGACCACACGGACGTGCAGCAGCAGCAGCGGCGGCAGCAGCTGCAGCAGCAGCAGCAGCTGCTGACAATGATCGCAACGATTACGATAACAGACATGGCCTGGGATCGGGATCAGTGGCAGCAGCGGCGGCGACTGGAAAAGCTGGAAGAGGACCACACGGACGTGGAGCAGCAGCAGCGGAGGCAGCAGCTGCAGCAGCAGCAGCAGCAGCGACTGCTGACTATGATGAGAGACATGGCTCAGGATCGGGATCAGCGGCAGCAGCGGCAGCGGCAGCTGCAGCAGCAGTAGCAGCAGCTGCTGACAATGATCGCGACGATAATGATGACAGACATGGCTCGGGATCGGGATCAGCGGAAACAGTGGCGGTGGCAGCAGCAGGAGCAGCAGCAGCAGCTGGCGATGCAGATTCGTATGAAGACTATGACTACAGCTCTGAGGAAGAATATGGACTCGATCTTTTAGGATTAGGACCGTTTGGTCGCGACTATTACGATGATAGACATGGCCAGGGATCGGGATCAGCGGCAGCAGCAGCAGCGGCGGCAGCAGCTGCAGCAGCAGCAGCAGCTGCTGACAATGATCGCAACGATTATGATGACAGACATGGCTCGGGATCGGGATCAGCGGCAGCAGCGGCGGCGGCAGCTGCAGCAGCAGCAGCAGCAGCTGCTGACAATGATCGCTACGATTACGATAACAGACATGGCCTGGGATCGGGATCAGCGACAGCAGTGGCAGCGGCAGCTACAGCAGCAGCAGCTCGAAAATCTGGAAGAGGACCACACGGACGTGGAGAAGCAGCAGCGGCGGCAGCAGCTGCAGCAGCAGCAGCAGCAGCAGCTGCTGACAATGATCGCGACAATTATGATGACAGACATGGCCAGGGATCGGGATCAGCGGCAGCAGCAGCAGCGGCGGCAGCAGCTGCAGCAGCACCAACTGCTGACTATGATGACAGAAATGACTCAGGATCGGGATCAGCGGCAGCAGCAGCAGCGGCGGCAGCAGCTGCAGCAGCACCAACTGCTGACTATGATGACAGAAATGACTCAGGATCGGGATCAGCGGCAGCAGCGGCAGCGGCAGCTGCAGCAGCAGCAGCAGCAGCTGCTGACAATGATCGCGACGATCACGATAACAGACATGGCCAGGGATCGGGATCAGCGGCAGCAGCAGCAGCGGCGGCAGCAGCTGCAGCAGCAGCAGCAGCTGCTGACAATGATCGCTACGATTACGATAACAGACATGGCCTGGGATCGGGATCAGCGACAGCAGTGGCAGCGGCAGCTACAGCAGCAGCAGCTCGAAAATCTGGAAGAGGACCACACGGACGAGGAGAAGCAGCAGCGGCGGCAGCAGCTGCAGCAGCAGCAGCAGCAGCAGCTGCTGACAATGATCGCGACAATTATGAAGATAGACATGGCCAGGGATCGGATTCAGCGGCAGCAGCAGCAGCGGCGGCAGCAGCTGCAGCAGCAGCAGCAGCTGCTGACAATGATCGCAACGATTATGATGACAAACATGGCTCGGGATCGGGATCAGCGGCAGCAGCGGCGGCGGCAGCTGCAGCAGCAGCAGCAGCAGCTGCTGACAATGATCGCTATGATTACGATAACAGACATGGCCTGGGATCGGGATCAGCGGCAGCAGCGGCGGCGACTGGAAAAGCTGGAAGAGGACCACACGGACGTGGAGCAGCAGCAGCGGCGGCGGCTGCTGCAGCAGCAGCAGCAACTGGAAAATCTGGAACAGGACCACACGGACGTGCAGCAGCAGCAGCGGCGGCAGCAGCTGCAGCAGCAGCAGCAGCTGCTGACAATGATCGCAACGATTACGATAACAGACATGGCCTGGGATCGGGATCAGTGGCAGCAGCGGCGGCGACTGGAAAAGCTGGAAGAGGACCACACGGACGTGGAGCAGCAGCAGCGGAGGCAGCAGCTGCAGCAGCAGCAGCAGCAGCGACTGCTGACTATGATGAGAGACATGGCTCAGGATCGGGATCAGCGGCAGCAGCGGCAGCAGCAGCTGCAGCAGCAGTAGCAGCAGCTGCTGACAATGATCGCGACGATAATGATGACAGACATGGCTCGGGATCGGGATCAGCGGAAACAGTGGCGGTGGCAGCAGCAGGAGCAGCAGCAGCAGCTGGCGATGCAGATTCGTATGAAGACTATGACTACAGCTCTGAGGAAGAATATGGACTCGATCTTTTAGGATTAGGACCGTTTGGTCGCGACTATTACGATGATAGACATGGCCAGGGATTGGGATCAGCGGCAGCAGCAGCAGCGGCAGCTACAGCAGCAGCAGCTCGAAAATCTGGAAGAGGACCACACGGACGTGGAGAAGCAGCAGCGGCGGCAGCAGCTGCAGCAGCAGCAGCAGCAGCAGCTGCTGACAATGATCGCGACAATTATGATGATAGACATGGCCAGGGATCGGGATCAGCGGCAGCAGCAGCAGCGGCGGCAGCAGCTGCAGCAGCAGCAGCAGCTGCTGACAATGATCGCTATGATTACGATAACAGACATGGCCTGGGATCGGGATCAGCGGCAGCAGCGGCGGCGGCAGCTGCAGCAGCAGCAGCAGCAGCTGCTGACAATGATCGCTACGATTACGATAACAGACATGGCCTGGGATCGGGATCAGCGACAGCAGTGGCAGCGGCAGCTACAGCAGCAGCAGCTCGAAAATCTGGAAGAGGACCACACGGACGTGGAGAAGCAGCAGCGGCGGCAGCAGCAGCAGCAGCAGCAGCTGCTGACAATGATCGCGACAATTATGATGATAGACATGGCCAGGGATCGGGATCAGCGGCAGCAGCAGCAGCGGCGGCAGCAGCTGCAGCAGCAGCAGCAGCTGCTGACAATGATCGCTATGATTACGATAACAGACATGGCCTGGGATCGGGATCAGCGGCAGCAGCGGCAGCGGCAGCTGCAGCAGCAGTAGCAGCAGCTGCTGACAGTGATCGCGACGATAATGATGACAGACATGGCTCGGGATCGGGATCAGCGGCAGCAGTGGCGGTGGCAGCAGCAGGAGCAGCAGCAGCAGCTGGCGATGCAGATTCGTATGAAGACTATGACTACAGCTCTGAGGAAGAATATGGACTCGATCTTTTAGGATTAGGACCGTTTGGTCGCGAAGATTACGATGATAGACATGGCCAGGGATCGGGATCAGCGGCAGCAGCAGCAGCGGCGGCAGCAGCTGCAGCAGCAGCAGCAGCTGCTGACAATGATCGCTATGATTACGATAACAGACATGGCCTGGGATCGGGATCAGCGGCAGCAGCGGCGGCGACTGGAAAAGCTGGAAGAGGACCACACGGACGTGGAGCAGCAGCAGCGGCGGCGGCTGCTGCAGCAGCAGCAGCAACTGGAAAATCTGGAACAGGACCACACGGACGTGCAGCAGCAGCAGCGGCGGCAGCAGCTGCAGCAGCAGCAGCAGCTGCTGACAATGATCGCAACGATTACGATAACAGACATGGCCTGGGATCGGGATCAGTGGCAGCAGCGGCGGCGACTGGAAAAGCTGGAAGAGGACCACACGGACGTGGAGCAGCAGCAGCGGAGGCAGCAGCTGCAGCAGCAGCAGTAGCAGCGACTGCTGACTATGATGAGAGACATGGCTCAGGATCGGGATCAGCGGCAGCAGCGGCAGCGGCAGCTGCAGCAGCAGTAGCAGCAGCTGCTGACAATGATCGCGACGATAATGATGACAGACATGGCTCGGGATCGGGATCAGCGGAAACAGTGGCGGTGGCAGCAGCAGGAGCAGCAGCAGCAGCTGGCGATGCAGATTCGTATGAAGACTATGACTACAGCTCTGAGGAAGAATATGGACTCGATCTTTTAGGATTAGGACCGTTTGGTCGCGACTGTTACGATGATAGACATGGCCAGGGATCGGGATCAGCGGCAGCAGCAGCAGCGGCGGCAGCAGCTGCAGCAGCAGCAGCAGCTGCTGACAATGATCGCAACGATTATGATGACAGACATGGCTCGGGATCGGGATCAGCGGCAGCAGCGGTGGCGGCAGCTGCAGCAGCAGCAGCAGCAGCTGCTGACAATGATCGCTACGATTACGATAACAGACATGGCCTGGGATCGGGATCAGCGACAGCAGTGGCAGCGGCAGCTACAGCAGCAGCAGCTCGAAAATCTGGAAGAGGACCACACGGACGTGGAGAAGCAGCAGCGGCGGCAGCAGCTGCAGCAGCAGCAGCAGCAGCAGCTGCTGACAATGATCGCGACAATTATGATGATAGACATGGCCAGGGATCGGGATCAGCGGCAGCAGCAGCAGCGGCGGCAGCAGCTGCAGCAGCAGCAGCAGCTGCTGACAATGATCGCTATGATTACGATAACAGACATGGCCAGGGATCGGGAGCAGCGGCAGCAGCGGCGGCGGCAGCTGCAGCAGCAGCAGCAGCAGCTGCTGACAATGATCGCTACGATTACGATAACAGACATGGCCTGGGATCGGGATCAGCGACAGCAGTGGCAGCGGCAGCTACAGCAGCAGCAGCTCGAAAATCTGGAAGAGGACCACACGGACGTGGAGAAGCAGCAGCGGCGGCAGCAGCAGCAGCAGCAGCAGCTGCTGACAATGATCGCGACAATTATGATGATAGACATGGCCAGGGATCGGGATCAGTGGCAGCAGCAGCAGCGGCGGCAGCAGCTGCAGCAGCAGCAGCAGCTGCTGACAATGATCGCTATGATTACGATAACAGACATGGCCTGGGATCGGGATCAGCGGCAGCAGCGGCAGCGGCAGCTGCAGCAGCAGTAGCAGCAGCTGCTGACAGTGATCGCGACGATAATGATGACAGACATGGCTCGGGATCGGGATCAGCGGCAGCAGTGGCGGTGGCAGCAGCAGGAGCAGCAGCAGCAGCTGGCGATGCAGATTCGTATGAAGACTATGACTACAGCTCTGAGGAAGAATATGGACTCGATCTTTTAGGATTAGGACCGTTTGGTCGCGAAGATTACGATGATAGACATGGCCAGGGATCGGGATCAGCGGCAGCAGCAGCAGCGGCGGCAGCAGCTGCAGCAGCAGCAGCAGCTGCTGACAATGATCGCTATGATTACGATAACAGACATGGCCTGGGATCGGGATCAGCGGCAGCAGCGGCGGCGACTGGAAAAGCTGGAAGAGGACCACACGGACGTGGAGCAGCAGCAGCGGCGGCGGCTGCTGCAGCAGCAGCAGCAGCAACTGGAAAATCTGGAACAGGACCACACGGACGTGCAGCAGCAGCAGCGGCGGCAGCAGCTGCAGCAGCAGCAGCAGCTGCTGACAATGATCGCAACGATTACGATAACAGACATGGCCTGGGATCGGGATCAGCGACAGCAGTGGCAGCGGCAGCTACAGCAGCAGCAGCTCGAAAATCTGGAAGAGGACCACACGGACGTGGAGAAGCAGCAGCGGCGGCAGCAGCAGCAGCAGCAGCAGCTGCTGACAATGATCGCGACAATTATGATGATAGACATGGCCAGGGATCGGGATCAGCGGCAGCAGCAGCAGCGGCAGCTGCAGCAGCAGTAGCAGCAGCTGCTGACAGTGATCGCGACGATAATGATGACAGACATGGCTCGGGATCGGGATCAGCGGCAGCAGTGGCGGTGGCAGCAGCAGGAGCAGCAGCAGCAGCTGGCGATGCAGATTCGTATGAAGACTATGACTACAGCTCTGAGGAAGAATATGGACTCGATCTTTTAGGATTAGGACCGTTTGGTCGCGAAGATTACGATGATAGACATGGCCAGGGATCGGGATCAGCGGCAGCAGCAGCAGCGGCGGCAGCAGCTGCAGCAGCAGCAGCAGCTGCTGACAATGATCGCTATGATTACGATAACAGACATGGCCTGGGATCGGGATCAGCGGCAGCAGCGGCGGCGACTGGAAAAGCTGGAAGAGGACCACACGGACGTGGAGCAGCAGCAGCGGCGGCGGCTGCTGCAGCAGCAGCAGCAGCAACTGGAAAATCTGGAACAGGACCACACGGACGTGCAGCAGCAGCAGCGGCGGCAGCAGCTGCAGCAGCAGCAGCAGCTGCTGACAATGATCGCAACGATTACGATAACAGACATGGCCTGGGATCGGGATCAGCGGCAGCAGCGGCGGCGACTGGAAAAGCTGGAAGAGGACCACACGGACGTGGAGCAGCAGCAGCGGAGGCAGCAGCTGCAGCAGCAGCAGCAGCAGCGACTGCTGACTATGATGAGAGACATGGCTCAGGATCGGGATCAGCGGCAGCAGCGGCAGCGGCAGCTGCAGCAGCAGTAGCAGCAGCTGCTGACAATGATCGCGACGATAATGATGACAGACATGGCTCGGGATCGGGATCAGCGGAAACAGTGGCGGTGGCAGCAGCAGGAGCAGCAGCAGCAGCTGGCGATGCAGATTCGTATGAAGACTATGACTACAGCTCTGAGGAAGAATATGGACTCGATCTTTTAGGATTAGGACCGTTTGGTCGCGACTATTACGATGATAGACATGGCCAGGGATCGGGATCAGCGGCAGCAGCAGCAGCGGCGGCAGCAGCTGCAGCAGCAGCAGCAGCTGCTGACAATGATCGCAACGATTATGATGATAGACATGGCCAGGGATCGGGATCAGCGGCAGCAGCAGCAGTGGCGGCAGCAGCTGCAGCAGCAGCAGCAGCTGCTGACAATGATCGCAACGATTATGATGACAGACATGGCTCGGGATCGGGATCAGCGGCAGCAGCGGCGGCGGCAGCTGCAGCAGCAGCAGCAGCAGCTGCTGACAATGATCGCTACGATTACGATAACAGACATGGCCTGGGATCGGGATCAGCGACAGCAGTGGCAGCGGCAGCTACAGCAGCAGCAGCTCGAAAATCTGGAAGAGGACCACACGGACGTGGAGAAGCAGCAGCGGCGGCAGCAGCTGCAGCAGCAGCAGCAGCAGCAGCTGCTGACAATGATCGCGACAATTATGATGATAGACATGGCCAGGGATCGGGATCAGCGGCAGCAGCAGCAGCGGCGGCAGCAGCTGCAGCAGCAGCAGCAGCTGCTGACAATGATCGCTATGATTACGATAACAGACATGGCCTGGGATCGGGATCAGCGGCAGCAGCGGCGGCGGCAGCTGCAGCAGCAGCAGCAGCAGCTGCTGACAATGATCGCTACGATTACGATAACAGACATGGCCTGGGATCGGGATCAGCGACAGCAGTGGCAGCGGCAGCTACAGCAGCAGCAGCTCGAAAATCTGGAAGAGGACCACACGGACGTGGAGAAGCAGCAGCGGCGGCAGCAGCAGCAGCAGCAGCAGCTGCTGACAATGATCGCGACAATTATGATGATAGACATGGCCAGGGATCGGGATCAGCGGCAGCAGCGGCAGCGGCAGCTGCAGCAGCAGTAGCAGCAGCTGCTGACAATGATCGCGACGATAATGATGACAGACATGGCTCGGGATCGGGATCAGCGGCAGCAGTGGCGGTGGCAGCAGCAGGAGCAGCAGCAGCAGCTGGCGATGCAGATTCGTATGAAGACTATGACTACAGCTCTGAGGAAGAATATGGACTCGAACTTTTAGGATTGGGACCGTTTGGTCGCGACGATTACGATGATAGACATGGCCAGGGATCGGGATCAGCGGCAGCAGCAGCAGCAGCGGTGGCAGCAGCTGCAGCAGCAGCAGCTGCTGACAATGATCGCAACGATTATGATGACAGACATGGCTCGGGATCGGGATCAGCGGCAGCAGCAGCAGCGGCGGCAGCAGCTGCAGCAGCAGCAGCAGCTGCTGACAATGATCGCTATGATTACGATAACAGACATGGCCTGGGATCGGGATCAGCGGCAGCAGCGGCGGTGGCAGCTGCAGCAGCAGCAGCAGCAGCTGCTGACAATGATCGCTACGATTACGATAACAGACATGGCCTGGGATCGGGATCAGCGGCAGCAGCGGCGGCGACTGGAAAAGCTGGAAGAGGACCACACGGACGTGGAGCAGCAGCAGCGGCGGCGGCTGCTGCAGCAGCAGCAGCAGCAACTGGAAAATCTGGAACAGGACCACACGGACGTGCAGCAGCAGCAGCGGCGGCAGCAGCTGCAGCAGCAGCAGCAGCTGCTGACAATGATCGCAACGATTACGATAACAGACATGGCCTGGGATCGGGATCAGCGGCAGCAGCGGCGGCGACTGGAAAAGCTGGAAGAGGACCACACGGACGTGGAGCAGCAGCAGCGGAGGCAGCAGCTGCAGCAGCAGCAGCAGCAGCGACTGCTGACTATGATGAGAGACATGGCTCAGGATCGGGATCGGCGGCAGCAGCGGCAGCGGCAGCTGCAGCAGCAGTAGCAGCAGCTGCTGACAATGATCGCGACGATAATGATGACAGACATGGCTCGGGATCGGGATCAGCGGAAACAGTGGCGGTGGCAGCAGCAGGAGCAGCAGCAGCAGCTGGCGATGCAGATTCGTATGAAGACTATGACTACAGCTCTGAGGAAGAATATGGACTCGATCTTTTAGGATTAGGACCGTTTGGTCGCGACTATTACGATGATAGACATGGCCAGGGATCGGGATCAGCGGCAGCAGCAGCAGCGGCGGCAGCAGCTGCAGCAGCAGCAGCAGCTGCTGACAATGATCGCAACGATTATGATGATAGACATGGCCAGGGATCGGGATCAGCGGCAGCAGCAGCAGTGGCGGCAGCAGCTGCAGCAGCAGCAGCAGCTGCTGACAATGATCGCAACGATTATGATGACAGACATGGCTCGGGATCGGGATCAGCGGCAGCAGCAGCAGCAGCGGCGGCAGCAGCTGCAG
This sequence comes from Agrochola lota, assembly GCA_947364205.1. Lineage (NCBI taxonomy): Eukaryota > Metazoa > Arthropoda > Insecta > Lepidoptera > Noctuidae > Agrochola > Agrochola lota. Next base: position 6,300,194 of record OX376235.1, on the reverse strand, counting down.
CAGCAGCAGCTGCTGACAATGATCGCAACGATTATGATGACAGACATGGCCTGGGATCGGGATCAGCGGCAGCAGCGGCGGCGGCAGCTGCAGCAGCAGCAGCAGCAGCTGCTGACAATGATCGCTACGATTACGATAACAGACATGGCCTGGGATCGGGATCAGCGACAGCAGTGGCAGCGGCAGCTACAGCAGCATCAGCTCGAAAATCTGGAAGAGGACCACACGGACGTGGAGAAGCAGCAGCGGCGGCAGCAGCTGCAGCAGCAGCAGCAGCAGCAGCTGCTGACAATGATCGCGACAATTATAATGACAGAAATGGCCAGGGATCGGGATCAGCGGCAGCAGCAGCAGCGGCGGCAGCAGCAGCAGCAGCTGCTGACAATGATCGCAACGATTATGATGACAGACATGGCTCGGGATCGGGATCAGCGGCAGCAGCGGCGGCGGCAGCTGCAGCAGCAGCAGCAGCAGCTGCTGACAATGATCGCTACGATTACGATAACAGACATGGCCTGGGATCGGGATCAGCGGCAGCAGCGGCGGCGACTGGAAAAGCTGGAAGAGGACCACACGGACGTGGAGCAGCAGCAGCGGCGGCGGCTGCTGCAGCAGCAGCAGCAGCAACTGGAAAATCTGGAACAGGACCACACGGACGTGCAGCAGCAGCAGCGGCGGCAGCAGCTGCAGCAGCAGCAGCAGCTGCTGACAATGATCGCAACGATTACGATAACAGACATGGCCTGGGATCGGGATCAGCGGCAGCAGCGGCGGCGACTGGAAAAGCTGGAAGAGGACCACACGGACGTGGAGCAGCAGCAGCGGAGGCAGCAGCTGCAGCAGCAGCAGCAGCAGCAACTGCTGACTATGATGACAGACATGACTCAGGATCGGGATCAGCGGCAGCAGCGGCAGCGGCAGCTGCAGCAGCAGTAGCAGCAGCTGCTGACAATGATCGCGATGATAATGATGACAGACATGGCTCGGGATCGGGATCAGCGGCAGCAGTGGCGGTGGCAGCAGCAGGAGCAGCAGCAGCAGCTGGCGATGCAGATTCGTATGAAGACTATGACTACAGCTCTGAGGAAGAATATGGACTCGATCTCTTAGGATTGGGACCGTTTGGTCGCGACGATTACGATGATAGACATGGCCAGGGATCGGGATCAGCGGCAGCAGCAGCAGCGGCGGCAGCAGCAGCAGCAGCAGCAGCAGCTGCTGACAATGATCGCGACAATTATGATGACAGACATGGCCAGGGATCGGGATCAGCGGCAGCAGCGGCGGCGGTAGCTGCAGCAGCAGCAGCAGCAGCTGTTGACAATGATCGCTACGATTACGATAACAGACATGGCCTGGGATCGGGATCAGCGACAGCAATGGCAGCGGCAGCTACAGCAGCAGCAGCTCGAAAATCTGGAAGAGGACCACACGGACGTGGAGAAGCAGCAGCGGCGGCAGCAGCTGCAGCAGCAGCAGCAGCAGCAGCTGCTGACAATGATCGCGACGATCACGATAACAGACATGGCCTGGGATCGGGATCAGCGGCAGCAGCGGCGGCGGCAGCTGCAGCAGCAGCAGCAGCAGCTGCTGACAATGATCGCTACGATTACGATAACAGACATGGCCTGGGATCGGGATCAGCGGCAGCAGTGGCAGCGGCAGCTACAGCAGCATCAGCTCGAAAATCTGGAAGAGGACCACACGGACGTGGAGAAGCAGCAGCGGCGGCAGCAGCTGCAGCAGCAGCAGCAGCAGCAGCTGCTGACAATGATCGCGACAATTATGATGACAGACATGGCCAGGGATCGGGATCAGCGGCAGCAGCGGCGGCGACTGGAAAAGCTGGAAGAGGACCACACGGACGTGGAGCAGCAGCAGCGGAGGCAGCAGCTGCAGCAGCAGCAGCAGCTGCTGACAATGATCGCGACAATTATGATGACAGACATGGCCAGGGATCGGGATCAGCGGCAGCAGCGGCGGCGGTAGCTGCAGCAGCAGCAGCAGCAGCTGTTGACAATGATCGCTACGATTACGATAACAGACATGGCCTGGGATCGGGATCAGCGACAGCAATGGCAGCGGCAGCTACAGCAGCAGCAGCTCGAAAATCTGGAAGAGGACCACACGGACGTGGAGAAGCAGCAGCGGCGGCAGCAGCTGCAGCAGCAGCAGCAGCAGCAGCAGCTGCTGACAATGATCGCGACAATTATGAAGATAGACATGGCCAGGGATCGGGATCAGCGGCAGCAGCAGCAGCGGCGGCAGCAGCTGCAGCAGCAGCAGCAGCTGCTGACAATGATCGCAACGATTATGATGACAAACATGGCTCGGGATCGGGATCAGCGGCAGCAGCGGCGGCGGCAGCTGCAGCAGCAGCAGCAGCAGCTGCTGACAATGATCGCTATGATTACGATAACAGACATGGCCTGGGATCGGGATCAGCGGCAGCAGCGGCGGCGACTGGAAAAGCTGGAAGAGGACCACACGGACGTGGAGCAGCAGCAGCGGAGGCAGCAGCTGCAGCAGCAGCAGCAGCAGCAACTGCTGACTATGATGACAGACATGACTCAGGATCGGGATCAGCGGCAGCAGCGGCAGCGGCAGCTGCAGCAGCAGCAGCAGCAGCTGCTGACAATGATCGCGACGATAATGATGACAGACATGGCTCGGGATCGGGATCAGCGGCAGCAGTGGCGGTGGCAGCAGCAGGAGCAGCAGCAGCAGCTGGCGATGCAGATTCGTATGAAGACTATGACTACAGCTCTGAGGAAGAATATGGACTCGATCTTTTAGGATTGGGACCGTTTGGTCGCGACGATTACGATGATAGACATGGCCAGGGATCGGGATCAGCGGCAGCAGCAGCAGCGGCGGCAGCAGCTGCAGCAGCAGCAGCTGCTGACAATGATCGCAACGATTATGATGACAGACATGGCTTGGGATCGGGATCAGCGGCAGCAGCGGCGGTGGCAGCTGCAGCAGCAGCAGCAGCAGCTGCTGACAATGATCGCGACGATCACGATAACAGACATGGCCTGGGATCGGGATCAGCGGCAGCAGCGGCGGCGGCAGCTGCAGCAGCAGCAGCAGCAGCTGCTGACAATGATCGCTACGATTACGATAACAGACATGGCCTGGGATCGGAATCAGTGGCAGCAGTGGCAGCGGCAGCTACAGCAGCATCAGCTCGAAAATCTGGAAGAGGACCACACGGACGTGGAGAAGCAGCAGCGGCGGCAGCAGCTGCAGCAGCAGCAGCAGCAGCAGCTGCTGACAATGATCGCGACAATTATAATGACAGACATGGCCAGGGATCGGGATCAGCGGCAGCAGCAGCAGCGGCGGCAGCAGCTGCAGCAGCAGCAGCAGCTGCTGACAATGATCGCAATGATTATGATGACAGACATGGCTCGGGATCGGGATCAGCGGCAGCAGCGGCGGCGGCAGCTGCAGCAGCAGCAGCAGCAGCTGCTGACAATGATCGCTACGATTACGATAACAGACATGGCCTGGGATCGGGATCAGCGGCAGCAGCGGCGGCGACTGGAAAAGCTGGAAGAGGACCACACGGACGTGGAGCAGCAGCAGCGACGGCGGCTGCTGCAGCAGCAGCAGCAGCAACTGGAAAATCTGGAACAGGACCACACGGACGTGCAGCAGCAGCAGCGGCGGCAGCAGCTGCAGCAGCAGCAGCAGCTGCTGACAATGATCGCAACGATTACGATAACAGACATGGCCTGGGATCGGGATCAGCGGCAGCAGCGGCGGCGACTGGAAAAGCTGGAAGAGGACCACACGGACGTGGAGCAGCAGCAGCAGAGGCAGCAGCTGCAGCAGCAGCAGCAGCAGCAGTAGCAGCAGCTGCTGACAATGATCGCGACGATAATGATGACAGACATGGCTCGGGATCGGGATCAGCGGAAACAGTGGCGGTGGCAGCAGCAGGAGCAGCAGCAGCAGCTGGCGATGCAGATTCGTATGAAGACTATGACTACAGCTCTGAGGAAGAATATGGACTCGATCTTTTAGGATTAGGACCGTTTGGTCGCGACGATTACGATGATAGACATGGCCAGGGATCGGGATCAGCGGCAGCAGCAGCAGCGGCGGCAGCAGCAGCAGCAGCAGCAGCAGCTGCTGACAATGATCGCGACAATTATGATGACAGACATGGCCAGGGATCGGGATCAGCGGCAGCAGCGGCGGCGGCAGCTGCAGCAGCAGCAGCAGCAGCTGTTGACAATGATCGCTACGATTACGATAACAGACATGGCCTGGGATCGGGATCAGCGACAGCAGTGGCAGCGGCAGCTACAGCAGCAGCAGCTCGAAAATCTGGAAGAGGACCACACGGACGTGGAGAAGCAGCAGCGGCGGCAGCAGCTGCAGCAGCAGCAGCAGCAGCAGCTGCTGACAATGATCGCGACGATCACGATAACAGACATGGCCTGGGATCGGGATCAGTGGCAGCAGTGGCAGCGGCAGCTACAGCAGCATCAGCTCGAAAATCTGGAAGAGGACCACACGGACGTGGAGAAGCAGCAGCGGCGGCAGCAGCTGCAGCAGCAGCAGCAGCAGCAGCTGCTGACAATGATCGCGACAATTATAATGACAGACATGGCCAGGGATCGGGATCAGCGGCAGCAGCAGCAGCGGCGGCAGCAGCTGCAGCAGCAGCAGCAGCTGCTGACAATGATCGCAACGATTACGATAACAGACATGGCCTGGGATCGGGATCAGCGGCAGCAGCGGCGGCGACTGGAAAAGCTGGAAGAGGACCACACGGACGTGGAGCAGCAGCAGCGGAGGCAGCAGCTGCAGCAGCAGCAGCAGCTGCTGACAATGATCGCAACGATTACGATAACAGACATGGCCTGGGATCGGGATCAGCGGCAGCAGCGGCGGCGACTGGAAAAGCTGGAAGAGGACCACACGGACGTGGAGCAGCAGCAGCGGAGGCAGCAGCTGCAGCAGCAGCAGCAGCAGCGACTGCTGACTATGATGAGAGACCTGGCTCAGGATCGGGATCAGCGGCAGCAGCGGCAGCGGCAGCTGCAGCAGCAGTAGCAGCAGCTGCTGACAATGATCGCGACGATAATGATGACAGACATGGCTCGGGATCGGGATCAGCGGAAGCAGTGGCGGTGGCAGCAGCAGGAGCAGCAGCAGCAGCTGGCGATGCAGATTCGTATGAAGACTATGTCTACAGCTCTGAGGAAGAATATGGACTCGATCTTTTAGGATTAGGACCGTTTGGTCGCGACTATTACGATGATAGACATGGCCAGGGATCGGGATCAGCGGCAGCAGCAGCAGCGGCGGCAGCAGCTGCAGCAGCAGCAGCAGCTGCTGACAATGATCGCGATGATTATGATGACAGACATGGCTCGGGATCGGGATCAGCGGCAGCAGCGGCAGCGGCAGCTGCAGCAGCAGCAGCAGCAGCTGCTGACAATGATCGCGACGATTGTGATGACAGACATGGCTCGGGATCGGGATCAGCGGCAGCAGCGGCAGCGGCAGCTGCAGCAGCAGCAGCAGCAACTGGAAAATCTAGAACAGGACCACACGGACGTGGAGCAGCAGCAGTGGCGGCAGCCGCTGCAGCAGCAGCAGCAGCTGCTGACAATGATCGCGACGATTACGATAACAGACATGGCCTGGGATCGGGATCAGCGGCAGCAGTGGCAGCGGCAGCTACAGCAGCAGCAGCTGGAAAATCTGGAAGAGGACCACACGGACGTGGAGAAGCAGCAGCGGCGGCAGCAGCTGCAGCAGCAGCAGCAGCTGGCGATGCAGATTCGTCTGAAGTCGATGACTTCAGCTCAATTGGCCTTTATGGACACCAGGATAGATATGGATGGGGCCGATTAAGACCAGCAACAGGTTCAGCAGCAGCAGCTGAGAAATCTGGTTCAAGAGGTCGCAAGAACTGCCGCATCACCCGTCGCCAGTTATTTGTGAAGTACGGTACTCGCCACTCCCCTTGCATTACTTGGTAATTTCTTTATTCTTTTTTTCTTTTGTTTCTTTGGTTTCTTTTGTGTGGATACATCTTGTTTTTTATGTTAATAAATCTTGGCATTTTACTTCGTTTTTTTTTAAGTACACTACACTATCACACTACAATATCAGATAAAAAGAATTGTTATAAATAGTACGTAGAAAAGGAAAGTAAGTGACGGCCCACAAAATAAATTCATAGACGTCTTGAACATATTGCGAGTTGTTTTTTCTGTGATTAGTGACTAACCTGGTGTCAGAGTTTTAAACCCACCATGGGCCCCTGATTTGGCTTCACATGCCGTCGAGAAATATCTCAGGCACACCGGTTTCGTCACGATGTTGTCCTACACCGTTTTTGAAGTTAGTGATAATTATATAATACGCACATGAATAAAAAAAGTCAAAAGTGCGTGCATTGGGTTCGAACTCGAGACCTATGTCTTGGCAGTCTGTTGGTCACACCACTAGGCTATCACTGCTCCGCCGCGTGTTGAAAGATCGTCTTTCAACAAATACCATTCTCTCTGATCATGGATGAAATATCTTGAGAAAAGATCGTCTTATAAGAGTTCCTTAAGAGCGTTTATTCTGAAAGTGGGCAACGTCGCAAATGGATGTCAAATATTTTTTTGTTTTGATTAATTTGGCAATATTACTGTATAGAAATAAGAAATGTGGCTAACTAGCGAACTAGAATTTTGATTATGAAATGTAATAATTAATATCGTAACACCGAATATTTAGTTTTAGATGTAAAAAAAGGATTTGGAAACTTTCCAAATGCCTTTTTTACACCTAAAACGGGTACAACATCAAATTCAATGTTATAATTGCAATGCATTATTAATACTCTAGTTCCCTAGGTAGCCACATTTCTTATTTCCATACAGTAATGGTAACAAATTATTCAAATCATGTAAATTTTTGAAAGCCATTTGCGACTTTGCCAACTTTCAGAATAAACGCTCTTAAACCAGACGGCTTAAGAGCGTTTATTCTGAAAGTTGACGTTCGCTACTCTATTTGCTTCATCAATACTAAATAATGAACTTTGATGCATCTCAGCTTCCATAATAGCGGTAAATATTACTTACTCTACTTCAAAATTTTTTTTTAAAGGTTTCTGTACTTGTACTAGAACTCCAGGAGCATGCTAAAGGCGATTAATATATCGCCATTTAACGTGCTCCTGGAGTTCTGTTTTGTAAATACAGTTACTCCGACGTCTTGATCCAAACATAGTTGGGAAAAGGCTGGGCAGATTGTTTGACTTACATTTAATTAGAAACTTTTCATTTTCTTTTCGTCGAATCGATGATACGACAGTTTCTATAAAGTTGGTAGGTTTTAGATACCCTTTTTTTTTTTTTTTTTGCTAGATAAAAATAAAAAGAGAAAGCGCGTTTTAATTTGATAACGGTTTTGTTTTGACTGAACCTGTCAAAAATGGTTTCGACCAATTAAGAGCTTTGACTGTAATAAAATTAACTTGCTAAGATAATGTTTTATTTTTCCAGTTACATTTGATCTCAATCATCTCTTTTCATTCTTCAATATACAAGCTTCGTAGACACATTGACAGTAGAGAGGCATTTTTACAGACATTTTGACACAGTGTTAGTAATTTTGGACACAAAAACTGTCAAAAGTTTCAAATAATTTCTCGGATAAAGCTATCTGTAATTATGTAGTTAATAAACTAAATAAATTAACACCAACTCGTCAAGTTTATGACAATTTAGGAACTTATCTGTAGAGAATAACGGTCAAAACCGGTTATCGCGAGACTGCGACCCCTGAGTATGAACAGAACCCACGGTCGCCTGATGACATGAAATCAATGCAAATTAATACAAATTTATGTGAGAAAAGATGACCACTGTCCTCAAGATTTGACCATTTCACCTTTGACTGTACATTAAGACACATCTTTGCAGCTAAACTTATAATTTCACTTAGTGTAGGTGATAGAATGGGTTTGAAAAAAAAAGGATTTCTTCAGTGATTTGTGTTTAAAGTTTTAGTGTAATATGATTTGTGATATTACAATTAATTACGATTTCATATTTGTGTTAGTGATAAAAGTGGAAAAACAGCAAATTTATGTTATAACATAAATTATATGGATAAATACCGAAAATATTGTATTTTGGAGACCTCCGTGAAATTGGAGCAACTTACTTTGATGCAACGTGACCCTTACGTTATTATGTAAGTGAACATTATATAAAAACAATTTTCTCCACCTATCAACAATAATACAACATGAAGAGTTCTGAACACTCAGTTAACCTAGATGTTAGATTTAAATTAGAACACCATAATACGCCATAATCTAGCATTCAAATCTGATTAAATCATCAGGAATTACAATTAAATAAAAAATGTTGGGTAGGTATATTATTAAATAAATACAAGTTTTTTTACGTATCCATTGACCGAAGTACAATGATAAAATTAACTGTCAACAAAATTACTGTGTTTATAGCAAAAAAAAAACAATGTTACAATGTTAGTGAAAATTTAGTAATATAATCTAATTTAGTAATATAATCTAATAACAGTTTCATGTTTTACAAAATTCGAGGCCTAAGCAGGAAAAAAATGCGGAAAAAAAATGGCGGCGCAGTGATCGTCACGGGGGGGTATTTTAAATGTTCCTAACACAGACGCAGCAGTCAGTGCGATGACGCGGCGGGGGCGGCCCTACCCCTCACTATCACTCAACTACACGCACACATACAAATTCGCCCAGTCTCCTTTGACACGCTCCACCTCGTTGATTTTCGAACAGAACTGGGCATTTACTCGCCTGGTGACGTGTCACAACGTACTGGCCACATACGCGGCTACCAAAAACTAGAGTTGCACACTAACGCGGTATGAACGTGGTACGCATAAAATTCGAAAATATACCTAAGTATGCGTATACAAAGCTATAGGTGTTTGTTTCTCTTGTGCGGCCCACAAATGAGATGGTACGCGGAGTGGAATGAATGCATGATTTCGGTTTATTTGACTTTCCTATCTATTCTGTGTAGGATTACCTGCAGTTTTTTTTACTCTGTCTATCGATTGAAATATTTGAACCAAAAAATATAAAGGGTTCTCAAATAACTTTCTCATTTTAAAAATATTTATGAAGAAGATATTAGATACCTACATAACATACATAAAAATTCAAGTCAGTCGAACCTGGATAAGCAAGACGTCAACGGACTGCGATCGCTTTTTCGGTTATGGAGGTTTCTCACTAACTCGAGTTTCTAGCTTATAGAGGTACAACAGGGGCCTTTCTCACTTATAGAAATTGCATTTGGCAATTGGAACAGAATACGATACAAAAGCAATGTTAGTTAGTTCCTCGAAATTTAAGAATAAGTCATAAATAGCAGATGTTAATACGCTCGACTGTCACTTATAGAGGTCCAAGCAAGTAGAAGTCTCAGATATAGAGGTCCACGAGTGAAAATCGACTTTTCTTACAGAGATTTCTGTTTCTCACTTATATTATATAGGTTTTAGGACCTGGCAATTACTCTCATTCATAGAGTTTTCTCGCTTACCCAGTTCTCACTTACTCAGGTTTGTTTGTACTGCTGATATGCTAGTTACACTAGCAAGTAAATACAGGTGACACATTATTTGCTTTAAAAAAAGAAATCAAATTTGACATTTGATACGGTTCTCTATTTTCATAGTTACGAGTACTGTCATGAAAAATTAATTACTCAATAGCTTTACTAATCTCATAGTAAAATATTTTATTGTGTTCATTTTCTTCTTCCCAAAGAAGACTCCATCGGGAGAAATAGTGCAGTCAGCTGCAGAGAAATCTCACCACCTAGCAATGTATAAAAAGATTGTTAGGGAGTGAGATTTCTCTGCAGCTGACTGTGGCTACAACTCGTCAATCTCAGTTTTCGCTAGAAAGTGAACTTGCAGCGTGACACTGATATTAAAATTCTTTGTAACAATGTTCAGCTGAACATATTTACCATTAACCTATGAGCTTACGGGCGAAAACAGTCTAAGGCAGTACTTATAAACGAAAGACAAAAAGTATATTAAAAAAATCAAAAACCCGACTGCGTAAAAAGCGAACTTTAAAAAAAATGGAAACAAGATGACTTATTTCTGTCTCCAATCCCACTTCAGTTTATACAAAAAGTGGGCAACGTCGCAAATAGCTGTCAAATATTATTATTATTAACCTACTGCAAAATATCTAGGTATAGGAAGTTCCACAGTATTATGTCGTATGGCATTTTACTGTGGGGTCGGGCTGCTGACATTGAATCCATCTTTATTTTACAAAAGAGAGCTGTCAGAGCCCTTTATAATCTACATCGTCGCGAATCTCTCAGGGAACTATTTAAAAAGATTAATATTATGACGGTACCTTGCCCATTCATTTATGAAAATATTATGTATGTAAGAAAAAATCTACATATCTTTAATAAAATAAGTGATAGACATAATTTTAATACTAGAAATAAAGATAAAATAGATCAACCATTTTTCAGATTATCTAAAGTACATACATCTTTTATGGGGTACTGTGTTAAATGTTACAATAAAATACCTTGTGATATATTACAATTAAATGAAAGAAAATTTAAAACTCATATTAAAAGTACACTCTGTAAACAAGCATATTACAAATTAGAGGATTATATCCAAGATAAGAATGCTTGACGTTCATAAGTGCCTTTTATGTGCCTAATTGAAATAAATTGTTTGACTTTGACTTTGACTTAGAGGAGAGAAAAAAAAAACCACCAACGCCTTTGTAGTATTTTTTTTTTATATTAAAAATGAAACTTAAAATTATTCCGAATTCAATTATTTGCTAATAGTGTTTTACAAGGTTTAGGTTATTGGTTAGCGCAGCGCTTCCTCATTTTGAGTTCCCGATAACTGCGACATAATCTCAGTGCATACCTCAGCCATGTTAAAAATTGAAGAGCCACAATCTTAGCACTGCTATCTTAGATGATGTTTGGTAATGAGAATCGTAACTAATATTATAAATGCAAAAATGAGTTTGTTTATTTGTGTGTTACGCTTTCACGCTAAAACGGGTGAACGAATTTGGATGAAATTTGGCACACAAATACACCGTGACCTGGGTAAGGACATAGGCTACTTTTCATCCTGGATCGCAGACGAAGTCTCCGGTCAAAGTCAAAGTCAAGTCAAAGTCAAACAATTTATATCCATTAGGCACATAAAAGGCACTTATGAACGTCAATTTTACAAAAAATAGAATTGATTTTAGTCGCCCCTTCCAAAAGTTAGTTTTTTGTATGGAGAAGAATGGGCAAGAAACTCCACCGTTACTCTTTTAAAATGTTTTTACAATATTTAGTATACATTAATTATAAATAATTATATGTGAAGACGATGCATCTAGAATAAGATTTCTATACCACGATAGGTAAAAAAAAAAGAATGAAAAATTAAGCAATTAAAGATAAATTAATTATGTGATAGATACATGGTGCTCACATATTTACAAACATTGTAAAATTAGACGATATTCCTAACATTTTAACAAGTAATACTATTAAGTCAATGTGTGAGTTCAAGAAATCACAGAATGTAAAATCAGTGTTATAAAAAATAACAAATTATATAATTAAATAAGCAACCAGTTTGATTTTGTCTAGACTCTAAATTGTCCTATGGAGCAGGACCAGCACGTTTCCAAGCATTCTTATCTTGGATATAATCCTCTAATTTGTAATATGCTTGTTTACAGAGTCTACTTTTAATATGAGTTTTAAATTTCCTTTCATTTATTTGTAATATACCACAAGGTATTTTATTGTAACATTTAACACAGTCCCCCTAAAAGATGTACGTAATGTACTTTAGATAATCTGAAAAATGGTTGATCTATTTTATCTTTATTTCTAGTATTAAAATTATGTCTATCATTTATTTTATTAATTAAAAATATGTAGATTTTTTCTTATATACATAATATTTTCATAAATGAATTGGAAAAGCTAGGAAAAGCTAGTGACTAACAAAACTCATTAAGATTGATTTAAGTAATGCATCAATCATTATCAGCAGTCCACATTAGCCCTGGATCGAAAGCGCTGGAAATCATGGGTAGAGGCATTTGCCCAGCAATGGGATGATGCAGGCTAACAATTACCAATTTATCTCTTTTGCTCGACGTCCGTGTGTCACTGCAGGGATATTTGCCTGACACATGCTGAGCTGGACATTTAGTGCAACTTTGAGACGCACACCGCGCCTTGTATATCCGTTATTTGTTTTGAAGTATTAAGTCAGTAAATTATAGTGTCACATCTTTTTTGTATTTTGGCACCATGTTTTTATGTATATTCATGTAATTTTCTATCATTTAATAGGGATGTTGACTGGGGAAAAAAAATACCATTTAATCGGTCAGTCAGATAATAAAAAATACTAGACACGTATTTTTTGGTGTAATGTCGTGATGGCCCAGTGGTTAAGGCCTCGCCTCTCATGCACGAGGTTGTGGGTTCAAATCCGGGCAAGTACCAATGTGACTTTTTCAATTCATATGTACTTTCTGAGATTATCTTGGACATTACTGACATCGATGAAAGAAAACATCGTGAGGAAACCTGGACTTATTATTATATAGTTAATGTTAATGTTAAGTCTGAAATCGCCATCTCGTCTTGAGCAAGCGTGGTGATCAATGCTCGTGCCTTCTCTGTATGAGAAGAGGCCTTTGCCCAGCAGTGGGACAGTAACAAGCTGGTATTATTATTATATTTTTTGCTTTATCATATTAATACATTTTTTTTTAGATTTAATGCATTAAAGTTGGGGAGTGGGGGCTCGCTTCACAAGTCGTCATGCTACCTTTTGACTCAATGTATTGCCGTAATCTTTTGATTACGTAAAAAAAGAAAAAATACGTGTCCAATATTTTTTCATAATCTATCTGACGGATTTTTTTTTTCAACATCCCTGTTGTGCTTTAGTCTTTTGTGAGCACTGAATAAATGTTATATCTATATAATTATCTAACATTAACAGTAATGCATGTGTGTTATGATCAGTGATCGGAGTAGGTAGATTGATTTTTAGTACTTGTATCATAAATGCACACAGAAAGAATAACATGGATAAGCCATTTTTCCGGAAAGTAATTCCGGTATTTCCGGATTCAATTAAATATTGTTAATGTTGGTAGTGATATTATTACTACTGTACCACCCATGATCCTTTGTTCTGATTGGTCGTTGGGTTTTGTCAAATCGTGACAAAAAAAAAAAATAGGAAGAATAATAAAGAATAAAATTGCTCATTTTATTACAATTCCTACCTTTTTTTTGAGGATGGCAAATCATCAAATGACTCCTTCCACTCTGGCAGAATACAATTCCTACATAAGTTCCGGTTTTTTTGTAATAATCCACCAATTCCGGAGGAATGTCCATAGTAATATATACGTTTCGGATCAATGACCCCAGTTCAATCTACCTACTCCGATCACTGGTTATGATACAAAACAAAAATACTTAAAATCCAATCAGAAAGCGTACCTTCAAATATTAGCAGTAAGTAACTGAAATTGGAATTGTTCTTATTTGAAAAGTCTCTGATAAAACGTATAAACGCAATACGTAGGTACTAAACATGACACAACACAACCCGAACGCGTGCGTTTAAGTCCAAAATAACCAACAAAAAATCATGGTTAACGCAAACGGCGCCTTTTATTACGTACACAACTGGATACCTAATAGCGATTTTTGGAGCAGTTCTCAATATATCACGTCGGTTGCAGAGTGTCACGGGGTAGGCACACACGCACGCGAATCAACACCCACACTCGTATACCGCATCATCGTCAAGCCATGAAGTAAGGTCGGAGCAAAAAAATTGGATAAAAAAAGTATTTTTTACTGGTGGTGTTGACTTTTGGGGCAAATGAATAGAGAGAGGGCAATGTAAATAAGAAAGCGTTATTAAGGTATTTATCGCAAGTAAAACTTTTTTTTTACCATTTTTTTTTGTATTTAGACAAATGCCTCGAGAATTTCGGACGAAAGCTGAGGTCATCCGACTAGGGACTGTCTTGGTAGACATTCTCTGAACCCCCAAAAGAGACGATCAACTTTTACCAAAGTATCTTATGGACATGCCTGTTATGTTATTTAATTCTATCTTTCAACAAAACCTGATAAAGATCTCAAGTGACTGGCATTTTTTGAAAGAAAAAAAAAAGAAACGTCATAGAATTTCAAAACAATGGGACGGAAAAAAGTAAAAAAAATATTCTTCATTACCTTTTTTTTTACCGAACTTCTGCAAACTGTACCCCCCTTGTGGGCATTTGGCGAAGTGTGAGCGGGCCCAGTTATTAGTCCGCGCGCGCGCCCAGGATAGGTTTTCACAATTTTGAGCCGAGCCGTTTCACACAATGCCGCGCGTCATTTTCTATGATTAATAGTGGCGCGTCAGCCAACGGGTTATGGTATTGTCTATGTGCACCAAACTTGATGAAGTGCGCATAGGGTTCAGGTTTTATAAGTTGTAGGTGTCTTTGGATCTTAGCACCTGTGCGGCTGTGCGTCTGCAGAAGTATTAAATCTTGTTTTTTCTTTCGAGGTGTTTGTTTCGCAAAACTTCTTTTTACATCATGAAATACCCAATGCGAAATTCCTCTTCAACAAGATGAACAGAAACTATAAATAATTACTGGAAAAAAAACAGCGGCTAGTGATAGGTATCATATTCGTGATTTGCGTTGTCATTTTTCTATTTTCTCTTTGTTAAGAGCGTAAAAAAAACAAAGGTCTACACGTTACTCCACAGAATTTCGGTTCAAATAAACTAGGTACTTAACTAAAATATAGGCAAAGATAGGGATAAAAAAACATGATTAGCTACATAATCACCACTAATAACAATCATAACAAAACAATGAAACTAACACAATATTCGATAAACACGGCAAAATTAACCAAAAAGCTTATGTGAATACTAAAAAGGATGGTTAGGCCTAAAAACGCGGATTTCGGCCATCATTCCGCAGCCTCCCCCTAGCAGGGGGATGGGGGATGGGGGACCACCTGCACTATCCCCCGGGCGGCACTTGACGACCGCGACGCTAGAATATTAATGCTCGTACTTAATTGAATATTTTTGACTTATCGGTTTTTTTACGGCGACAGTGTTCAGAAGACCGAATGTCTGGCGAAAACTCTTTATTGCCTAGACTCGAAGCCAAAATCCACCTATTTTTGAAGGGAATAAGCGGATGCTGATAATCGTCGAAATTATTACAACCTCTCTATTGTTGAATTTTACGCAGTTAATGTTTTGAGTAATATACAGGTTGGCAGGGACATCGACGCGAAAACTGCTACCATGGATTCAGTACATGATTTTGAACCCCTGTGTGTTGAAATTTTTCGTCGGTTATAAAAAAAAATCTGCTGTTCCATACATTTTGACCGCGTAGATAAAGCACTTTTCTATGAAACAGGTGATATTCTTGTTAATAACCGACGATAAATTTCAACGCAGGCAGTGGGGCTCAGAATCATGTACTGAATCCATGGTAGGTAGTAGTTTTCGCGTCGATGTCAGATATACACTCTGTATATATCTAAATGTATTAAATTAAATTAAATAATTTTATTTTCTGTAAATAGGTTTGTACAAACACTTTTACTTGTCAATAATATTTTAAAAACTAAATGAATTTGTCGTAGTGGCGTAAACATATGAAAAAATGCATGTTGCAATGCATAACAAAAATGTATGGTTACTAATGAGTAACCATACATTTTTTTATGGGAACACCTACATCATAATACATATTCCTATATTCTAATGTTACAACTGTAATAGCGCTTATAAGGCCGCTGGCACATTAGGACATTAGCAGCGCGATAGAAGCGCGGCTCAAGCAGATGCGTTCGCGCCAAAGTTTAGATCAGTGTGGCGCACTTCATTTCAAAAATGGACTCCGACGGGGTTTCAATTGCAATTTCAATAATAAATCGTTCGGTGTCAAACTCGCTCATTGTGCAGTCTATACCTAATCACGTAGGCTGGCTGTGGGGGCAGGTAATAATAATAACTTGGTTTACTTGTATAGCTGTAGTAGGGAAGCTGAAAAAAAATAACTTTTTGTTCGTCAGGTCCGTCAAAAGAAAAAATACGTGTCCAATATCTTTTAATAATCTTTAAAAGATACACGTATTTTTTCTTTTTTTACGTAATCAAAAGATTACGGCAATACATTGAGTAGACAATGCGTTAAAATGTGGCATGACGTCACTGGCCGGTAGATTTTATACTGACTTATGACGTAGCGAGCCCCCACTCCCAAACATTAATGCGTTTTATCTAAACCATTTTTATTAATTTGATAAAGCAAAAATACGTGTCTAATATTTTTTTGTTATCTGACTGACGGACTAAGTAGTTTTTTTTTCCCAGTCAACATCCCTATTAAATTTCAACGTAATTATTTTCTCCTTCAATTGACAATATTAACAAAAAGAACATCGCCAATGTCAATAGACAATACTGCCCTGCTCAGCCGAAAGGCGCTATATCTGAGATACGACCTTTTAATTTTTTTAATACCATTCAATAGCTATACTTAACAATTTCGCATGTAATGGTATAAGCCAAATAGCGCTCTATAACTTAAAACATAAAAAAAACACTAAGAAGTTTTTTTATTATCCTTGTTTTCTTAAATTACAATTTACAAAAAGTCTGTTTTCTCAAAGTTCACTCCGACTGAGATAGCGCCTTTCGGTTTAGCAGGGCAGAATAGTAGCATAGACAATCAAATCAAATCAAATTGAAGTTGTATTCCGACATTTGCAACACTCGCTCATCGCCCACTGTCGCACTGCTAAAGTCGCCTAAATGTGAAACCGGTCTTAGTAAGAAGAAAATAATGTATTTATTTCGATATTACTACTACTACTTTATTATATACTTAGTTAGTGTGTTGGTTAATGAATAGTTAATCAATTTGAACATTTGTACAACATTCTGCTATTGCTAACTAGGGAGGTCTGTCGTCAATTACCTCACTATTTCTTCTGTATTGATAGCTGTAAGCCACCCAAACACAATCAAATAAAATGACAATTCAATTTTTATACAATCGTTATAAGTCGGCACTTAGCAATCATTATGATTTATAGGAATAATTTGTATTTCAGATGATCGGTGCAATACGAGTAAGTGCGCCTGAAAAGAATTAAAATGGCGCTTGAAATTATGACTAAAGCCTAGGATTCGTCGCAAGACATTTACAGCTACTTAAAGCAAAATGAATACCTTATATTATTCAATAGAATTTTCCCTGATTACGATCAAAATACGTAGTATAGTTTCGATAGAGTGACAAAAATAACGTAACAAACCAAAAACCCCACAAATTACAACAAAATATCTACATGTAATAAATCACAGCGGCATTGCAAACTCATTTAAATAAGCCAGACCTAACCATTATCCAATTCCCAAGTTACAAAATCGCTATCGAACTATCTCAAACACCCGAAAGCAGTCGACAATCGAACAAATCCAATAAATTGGACGGAACCCGTGTTTCCTCTGAAACCGGCGTCTAATTACTAACCTTTAAATTAATTTCCGAATCGTAAATAACGTTTCCCGGCGAGTTCCTACAATGTTATCTTAACAAATTGACGTTAGGTTAGAGAGAGACAAAAGTAAGTATCCACGAATTTTACAATTTTGCGCGCCAGTGTTTAGCAGTGTTTATGAAGGGGGTGGCATGAAGGGGGCTTGGGGGCTTATAGTGTCGAAAGGGGGAAAGGATAAGGAGGACTGACCGAAACCTCCGACACTTAGATATATTTGTACGATGTTACCCCCAAGATACAAGTGTGTGTGTGTGGGTGCTCCGTGACGATGTTTAGAAAGCTTTGTAAAATAAGGGTAACTTATTGTGCTTAGTTTGCTTAGATAGTGCGGGTTGGTTGGGGATAGGAAATAGACGGATGGGGTGAATATTCACCCCGAATATTTAAATCAGAACTGTATTGAGGAGGATGTATCGGACCAACTGTTACTTAAACTACTTGACCAACACTGTTATTTGAAAATATTGTAAACGCCAATTATTTTTAAAAGAATAACCGTGGAGTTTCTTGCCGGCTCTTCTCCATTAACGAAGGAAACAACCAATTGGAACCGTGCACCTAGCTTCTGACGTTTCATAAGTGCCCATGTAGGTTTATGTGAAATAAAATATTTAGAATTTGAATTTCAACTGCAACTATTAAATTTTTAATCATAACAAATAATTTAGAGACGTTCTCATAGAAATTGTTTAGAGCGACTTATTAAATCCAAGTTAGGTGACGTATTAATGAACCCGACTGTAAATCGGCTGTAAATCCTATGAGCAATATGTATTTGTAATCACGTTCTCGAAAACGGCTCTAACGATTTCGATGAAAGTTGCAATATAGGGGTTTAATAGGGGGCGAAAAATCGACCTAGCTAGGTCTCATACCTTTCTCTATTTTCACCCGAGCAGAGCATGGTCGCGCAGGTATACGTACATAAACGAACAAACAAATAAATAAATATAACATAAAGTGACCTTAGTCTGTATAACTGAAAAAATCTGTTTGGAAGCGATTTCCAATTCCAATAATTGGAAATCCTACTTCGCTCTCACAAACACTTCCTACCGCCACAGCTTATCTAAGTTGCCGACGCGACGTCAAAGCATTTTTTAACATAGGTATCTACGTATAGGTAAACGAAACTAATATTGTTCCATATCAACAAAAAAAAAAAAGTGTTTCATCTGATTAGTAATTTAACACTCTAATCGTATCCTATTAGAACACATGTCTAAGTACAAATACTTTTATGTAGATCTATTCGATTCCAATACGACCTTTTTCTCCACTTCGAATCGAACAAGGCCACCCAAAACCCCTATCTTTTGTTATCTTAAAAAGAATTCAGACTAAAATCTTCCGAAAAATCCAATACCTTTGGAGGAAATGCTCAAATCCGTACTACTAGCACAGAGGAGAGAGGGTACAAAAGACATTCCTTTCCACAAACGTGGGGATGCTGGGCACCAGTCCGATTTAATATTCTATTTTACGCCGGCGATAAGATTAAAGTATGTAATTTCTTGTGTCCAAATGTGAGAGGCGTTTTGTACGCAGTACGTGCGCGCAGGGGTGTCCATTTTTAAAAAGAATATTTGAAAAATTGTATTTAATGATAAAATGAATATAAAAAAATCTCTATGAGGCGTGAAGTTTAATCGTTCGGCACAACCTTGGCAGTCGCAAAACACCTTGCTTGTAGATATTTTTACAGCGACATGAATCAAGCTCAATTTTTTTTTTTCTTTATATTTTTTTTTTCTCAAATAGGTAAATACTTAGGTCAAACTCAAAGTCAAAATAATTCATTGTGACACATACAGGGTCAATTTGATTTAGCTAGCGAAACTCCGCTGACGTGATGGCTTTTAACTAAATAATTTTAGAAACTTTAAGGGGTACTTTAGACCATCGAGCATGGCCGAAAACGAAAACGTAACTTCGGTCGGCCACTATTTATTCCACATAAACCTACATGGACACTTATGAAACGCCAGAAGCTAGGTGCGCGGTTCGAATTGGTCGTTTCATATGGAGAAGAGCTGGCAAGAAACTCCACGGTTATTCTTTTAAAAACTATCGCTTCGAGATGAAATCATAACGATATTCTTTGTATGGACCCTTTTAAAAAAACGTTATTATTTTAGTACTTACCTATTTATTTAAATCAGTGATAGAACGACAACAATAACTTCTCGATTTTTATCGAGAAACGAGGGTTTCGTAGCTAAATTCGTAGCGGTTATGTGTAGTTAAAAGTTATCTGACGTTTGAAGTCGTTCAAACTTCAATCGTCAGATAACTTTTGTCTGCAGAATAAATATGACACTTTGACCGCTTTTGTATCTATAGATACTATGTCAAACCGCCATATCTATTCTGCAGATAAAAGTTAACTGACGATTGAACAATCGGACCTAAATATAACATGACACAGAGCGGAAGGACATATCTAAACAAAGTATTATGGGTGTCAACTGTCAATGCGTCATGGTTCTTCACAAATATATAAAAACCTAAAATATAAAACCTATATCAGAAGGGAGTCATAGAATTTAAACGGCCAATAAATCATCACAATTACCATTACATAACATAAAAATACCTATTCAAAGTCACTGTTCAATAATATTAGCATTCTTTCATTAGCATTACTTAAAGTGCCTGAGCCTTGGCTTTTTTAATTAAGATTTCGTATGTTCAGGTCTTTATTCTTGTATTGAATATTTAATGTGAATTGGTAAGCTTGAATGTTATACTGTTTATTTTTCCCTTATTTTTTGGTGGCTGTGTTGTGCTGTTCACACTCTTTCTTGCCAATCTGTTTTTTAGAAGTGAAGACTTTTAATTGGCTGTCAGTCTCACATACTATTTTGTATTCTGATTTTTTTAGCTGTAAGTCATCCATAGTTAATAAATAAATAAATAAATAAATAAATAAATTAAATTGTCATCGACAATTCATTTCATTAGCAAAATGACTTGATGTTGAAAATGACACCAAGGTAATTTGACTACTTTATCTGACATAACAAAACTTAAGCATCCATATACTCTTTAGTACTCACAAAGTTATTACCCTATCCATAATTAGATAAGATTTGTTACAAATATTATGGGAAATTTTTGATTATATTACGTTATTAAGGAGTACGAAACTGACGTAAATGCAACAAAACTAATTCGACCAACTAACATAACATCACAACTAATATCAGATAAACACTCCAACAACATTTATTATTTAATTCTAATCGCTGGCGAAGGCCTTAGTGATTGTTGTCAGATTATTGAAAAAAAAACAAAAATCAGAAACACGAAATCAAAAATGGCAGTATAATAATTAATTATGACACATACATACATATAGAAACGTTAAGAGGTGCATTAGACCATCGACCATGACCGAAAACGAAAACGTAACTTCGGTCGGTCACCATTTATTTCACATAAACCTACATGGGCACTTATGAAACGCCAGAAGCTAGGTGCGCGATTCGAATTGGTCGTTTCATATGGAGAAGAGCTGGCAAGAAACTCCACGGTTATTCTTTTAAAAACCATCGCTTAAAACAAAAACACGAAATCAAAAATGGCAGCCCTTGGTGCTAGCTATAAGAAGTGCGTCCCCCCGCCCGGGGCAGCCACAGAGCCGTCCTATAGTAAAACCCTCCCTACCCACACTAAGACGACGTCCAGTACATTGGACAATTTTCGCCCATAGACAATTCGTGAGTCGTGACTCGCTTGCCGATTTAGATTTTACAATGTAACTTTCGTATTTTAGAATGTAATAGTCGATTTTAATATGTTGTTAATTTGGTTATGGTTTAGATACTGGCTTAAACGATTTTTCTATTAACTTATGTATTAAATTCACTCAAGAAGAATAGGTACCTAGATAGTTCATGTCAACAATACCGGTTTGTGGCCGTTTCACTTGTGGCCAAATGACTATTCTTAAAAGAAAGTAGTACATAGATATACGGATAAATCACGCTTATTCCGAAGGTGACATTTGAAGACACGGTTTCCTCATAATTGTTTCAAGCACCGTTAGTTAGTGTTCTCGTGAAGTAACTAAGACTTACATAACAAATTGGGAATAAAAAACATTGATACGTACTAAGTTTTCTTGAACTTGTAAGCTACCCGGTCCGCCGGTCCGTCAGGTCCGTGACATCACAGTGGGCCCTATCAGAATACCAGCGCTGCGGTATTTATTTTTAAATATCGCCGCATTATGCTGAGATAGTGGCCTTTTTGGCCTCGCACAGGTCTTTACTTTTCTGTTTGTATTTTAGTTTTATATTTTTATTTTTTATTATTACTTACTGTTTGTATTTCCTGTGCGTGTCCCAAATAAAATATTTTTCTTTCTTTCTTTCTTTCTTTACCCCTCAAAAACGTCGCCCGTTAAAATAATGTAATAAAACCGTGAAATAATTACTAACCCTCAACTAATTCCATTACGTTAACAGAATTTTCGAGAAACACCATGACGTAACAAAAACTAACCCTTTAAACTTCGCCAACACCCCCAAAAATGATCCCTAAACCACCCTCGCGATTTTCTTTCATCCCTCCCTCGCTGGGGGTTAAGTCACCCTACTTAAGATCGATGGAAGGGTAGTGGATGAGACTTTGCGATAAGGGGAGAAAGGGCCCCTGTCCCCGAATTAGGACCCACCCTTTGTGAATCTCAGATGGGTCGCTCGAACTTCATATCTTGTTTTGACGTGTTTTATAATTAATTTGCTAGTTTCAAACCGTAGTTTAACGAGGGTAGGGGAAATTAATTTTAACGAAATTCTGCAGGTTCTGGCTCTATGTACGTTTTAGTTGTTACATAGTTAGTAAATGAATGACGGCTTGGTTTGTAGTATTTACCAAATACATGACCGATCGATGATTCGTTTTGAAATGAGTTAAAAAACTGCAACCATGGTTGCAATTTAACCGCGTGTTTACACCAAGGTATAAAACATTTGTCCCATAAAGCAAGTTGTATACATACTTGTAGAAAAATGGTCGTAAATTTCGAAAAGGTTGACAAAATAGCTAATAAAACATGTCTGAAACAACGTCAACACATGTATGATACATTGTTTTAAACACGACTTGTTTTTGACAATTAGTCTTTTATAAGACTTTAGAAAATAAGTATCACAATTCACAACTTATAAGTATATGGGTGTAAAAAACACATGTTTTTTTTTACAAATGTTTCCATATACAACCCATTTATGAATATTGTAACTGAGCATAGCACTACTAAGGTAACTTTACCTCTACGAAATACTCAAGTTAAATCACGACACCCAAAGTCGTCATACCTCGGTCCCACACGAGCACGACTCTTAACGCTCGCGTGCATTCGAATTCAAATTCTGATTTATTCGCGGATGAATGGAAGATGATTCCCTTACAATATACATATGTATGAAGTACCTTCAGTGGCAAGATTTTGTGACTGGTTCGTACTGAGCAATGACCATAAATATATTATAGGTTAACGTTAATACATCTATGGTACTGACTTAACTAGAAATGTAGTGAAGGACGACTTCGGATACGTATGAAGTTGACGTCTGCTCTCCGCCATTTTGAATTTTCTGTGACGATAATATGTCCAGGACACCTAGCCAAGGCAATTTGACGCGAAAATTTATACAGCCTGTGAGATACTAAAACCATATCCTATTGTCTTTTATATTATGTATTAGCACCGAAAAATAAGCTCTTTGAAACTACTTTGAAACCCCATTAATTTTATTTATTTCTCGGGTTAAAAAAGACCCTTTTAATTGGAGTTGTGCTTTCTGGATATTATATATTTTTAAATCAATATACACATCTGCATTCTAAATGCCTGAGCATATTTTATTAGAATTATGTAAATAAAATGCTGTATGTATTTAAAACACAAACGTCGTATATAATTGTTTAATACGTTTTTTTATGGGTATTTTTAACTGTAATGTCAAAATGTTGTGGATCATGTATGACAAAGACAGAAAGTTACGTTTTTACAGCTTGACATATATCTGTTTTTCTGTATTTATCCAGAAAATTGGCTCATTTGCTATGAAAGTAAACTAGTTCCGTACGACAGGCCCTACACGTGGAGCATGCCAACTGGACCGTCAAATGAAACTAAATAAATTTTACAGAATACACAAGAAAATAACATTGTATACTTATTGTGTAACGTAATACCAAGGGAGACCGTTAAGAATGTGATCCATTTGAAGCTAAGCGATTGAAACCCGAAGGAGACTCTCTTTACGAAGCTATATTATGGTTTGCTTCGAAAATACATATGCTCGGAATGGTTTGAACTAAATTGATATAAAATATAATAGATGACGTATTTTTAGTAACCTAATCCACTTAACTGTTCTTAAAGAGTCATAAAGAAATCTACACATGTTTCACCTCTCAACGAGGCATTCTCAGGATGACGATTGACTTGGTGCGAACCCGGACACGACGTGTTGCCACATCAAGCGCCAAACGCAGCTTGACGTGGCAACACGTTGTGTTGAGAGGCGAAACACGTGTCGATTTCTTACAGGGTTCTTTAAGACTCTTTAAGAATAGTTAAGCGGATTAGGTTAGTAAAAATACGTCGTGTATTGTATTTTATAATGGATTTCCGAAAAGTCACGCCTGAGTCAATTTACTATCTGAATTGTTATTTATTAAACATTCAGTATTTTATAGAACATTTTATAAGCGACTAGCTTTTGCCCGCGTCTTCACCCGATTGGGTGGCGGGAAACATCCCACGGGAACGTACCACCGGAATTATAAGTACCCTTTAAGTTAATCCAGGTTATTATAAACTATAATCCAAATGTGTTCAGCCATTTTTATTCATTCTAAAAACTTTTGGCATCACACAACGAGTCTCGAAAATATAGGTTTTTGAATTTTTGTCTGTTTTCTGGATGTATGTTGCGGATTGCGGCAAAAATGGCTGAACAGATTTGAATTGCATTCGGCGCACCGATAGTTAATAACCTGTTTACAATTTTTTGAATTTTTTTTTCGGGCCCACACCTCGTAGCAATTACTTTTTTTTTTATATTCAATGTACAGTTTTGATTTCGTTACAATTTTATTATATGTATAAAAGAATATAGATACATTTTGGTGACAGATAACTCAATAATAATCTGAGATTTAATATGACAGGATACATAGGTAGAATTTATTTAGTTGTTTACTGAATTATACAACTATATGAATATTATTTCAGGATTTTCAAGTCATTCCCGTAAATAAATAAACAACCTTTCCTCCATAGGTTTAGGAAGTTATATAAAGGTAAACAAATTATAAAAAGGGTTTTTAAAGTTGAGACTTTTTTGTTTAAAAATACGATAAAATCAATTTTTTTTTTCTTAATTTTTTATTTTTATTAATGCCTGTTAAACTTTATCATTTATTCTTAAACTACTCTTCGTAGATTTAACTGCTTGAGCACAATTTTTTAGTAAGACTTATAATATAATAATATAATATTTTGTAATCTGTCTATTACTTAATAATAGACAGATTACAAAATATTATATTATGCCCAAACTCTAAACGTCAATGAATTATAACCAATATTATGCATAAATATATTATAGGATACAATCAGGTAGGCAAATTAGCACCTTATATTTTTGCAAATAAAATGTATGGAGCTAATGCTTATATCTCCGAAACGGAGACAATAACCGTTATATCCTGGCACACGGTGATGTAACTATTTATTTATGATTTTTTGACGTTCTTAATTTTTTCAAATTATCTATATTATTATATTTATAAATTATCAAATTATGAGCAGAAATCATAACACCAATACTGTGCCACACAATCAATTTATCTCTATTTGATGGAATCTTCCCGGAAAAATTAAAAGTTTCAATAGTTAAGCCCCTTCATTAAATCAAGAGTACATTAGATAAAACTAATTATAGACCTATCACCCTTATTCCAATATTTTCAAAGATTTACGAGAAAATAATGCATAGCCGTTTAATTCAATTTATAAATAAACATAAAATTATTAATGAAGAACAAAATGGGTTTCAAAAAGGTAAGTCAACAACTTTGGCAGCATTCTCTCTAGTCAGGTCCATAACAGACAATATAGACAAAAAACGCTCTGTTTCAGTAATCTTTCTAGATATGAGCAAAGCCTTTGATCTCGTTAACCACTACACACTACTAGATAAATGTGAGCGGTACGGCATCAGGGGTCCAGCGTTAGAATGGCTAAAAAGTTATCTACGCAAAAGACAACAGTGTGTGGAAATATCCCATATGAATGATAAACTCGTTGCGATGGCATACAAATCCTCATTTAAACACAATGGGTCTGGAGTACCCCAAGGAAGCATCCTTGGGCCTCTTCTCTTCCTTTTATATATAAATGACTTACCAAATATAACAAGCCATAAATGCGTACTATTTGCAGATGATGTGTCAGTAATAATACCGGAAAATAATAAAACATTACATCAACAAGAAGTAAATCAAACTATCAACAATATAATAAATTGGCTATTTGAAAACAACTTAAAAGTAAATTTATCTAAAACAAAATACATTCAATTTGCAAACTATAAACAAAACCCCCCCAAAATTAATTTAAACCATAATAACGAAATAATCAACAAAGAAAATAGTATAAAATTTTTAGGTCTAACATTAGATGAAAATTGTAATTGGGGAATACATATTGAAAACCTATGTAAAAAAATTAACAGATTTGTATATGCACTAAGAGAACTACGTAAAACAGCGAATGAAGAAGCTGCACTCAACGCCTATCACGGCTACGTAGCGTCTGTATTGAGGTACGGCTTACTCCTATGGGGTAACTCGTCACATATCCAAAGAGCATTCATAGCGCAAAAAAAATGCTTGAGAGCAATAACTGGGGCGCCTCCATATGAGAGTTGTAGACCAATTTTTCAAAAGTTGAAGGTTTTAACGCTGGCTTCTATTTATATTTTAGAAATAGCCATATTTGTTAGGAAAAATTCACACTTCTTCTCCACAGTAACCGAAAACAATAGATTTACAAAAAGGGACCCCACTAAGCTAAAAAACCAATTTTGTAACAGCGCTCTGCACTACAGAAACAGCTACCTTATGTCCATAAAAATTTACAACCATATTCCAAAAGTAATAAGAGAACTACCATTTAATTACTACAAAATAAATCTAAAAACATGGCTTCTCCAAAATAATTTTTATACACTGAAAGAATTTTTCGAATATAAGGGTAATAAATTATAGATTTATTTAGTTTTATAATACCTACAAATATTGTTGCTGTTGTGTTTTATTTAATAGAGTATAAATGTATCTTTATATCTATAGTCTTAGTTTTTCGTATTGTTAATAGAGTTTATGTACTCGTAGTAGTAAGTTAGGTTTTTATGACCATGTAAATGTAAATATTCGTATGCCGCTTTTAGCGGCGGATGTGTCTTGAACATATTATACCTAACCAACTTGTACGTACCATATCCGACGAATAAATGTCTTTGTCTTTGTCTTTGTCTTTCAGATTAGGTGCCGTTTTTTTTCAATACATATTTTTTGCAAAAAAGATATAAGTTGCTAATTTGCCTACCTGATTGTATCCTTTGATATATTTATGCATAATATTGGCTAGTAGAAGCTATTTTAAGCAAAAAACTGACACTTTAAAATGTAAGCTCCTATTTCTTCGAAAGCCTTTTTTCAGTACACAGTGTGACGGAGCGAAGCATTCATTTGTTGCAGAAAGCGATAAGTAAGCCCACGTACTTACGCACGGGCGCTTTTAATGGCGACGTTTTTATTACCGTACTTTGGACTTTCAACGCTCAGCTTAGCGCCGAGAGCTGATAATCCAACTGTCCGCTTTTACAACGCGCTAGGATGTGCTCTATTGGATTCTCAACGCTCGACTCGACGCCGAGAGTTGAAAATACAGAGAACGGTAAAAAAGCGACCTTGTGTGGGCTATTCTGTAAAAATCTCATCGTGAAAACGAATGTGAGGTGAGCTTGACACTATTGACAGCGCACTTCGAGACTTACACCGGCTGGAACAAAAGACTCGCTCACTATAGCCAAGACTGTTATGTACAGCCGCCTTCAACAGCATACAGTACCAGTAAACACGTTTAAAATTAACGCTCGCCCATGTAAATAATGTGTTAATAAGTTGTTTGTCCAGCTTTCTGTTTGCTACACGATATTTTCATGTTCTAATTTCTAACTAGTTGTGTTGCATGTCGGTTCAAAGGACACTCGGTAAAGTTGTATGGGAATTGGTCTGTGAACGAATAGTTTGTTTCCTACTGCTGGGCTAAATCCTCCGAGAACAAGAGAATAAAAAGACTGTCAATTTCCAAGTTCTCCTAAGTACATATGTATCTACATATAATAAGAATAACGTCTAGCTAATGAAGAGTACTTGCATAGACACAACCTTGTAGCCAGGATTATTCATTAACAACTTGCTCTAAAATACAACCTTGTGGAATCGGAAGTGCCGTACTACAGGTATGTGCCCGACCCAGTTCTCGAAAATGGAAATATCACATTGTACTGGGATCGATCCATCATCACTGACAGGACTATTGTTGCCAATAAGCCTGATATAGTGGTGGTGGATCGAATAGAGCGGCGCACAATGATTATTGATATAACAGTCCCGCATGACGGGAACCTCGTGAAAGCCGAGAAAGATAAACAAATCAAGTATCTTGACTTAGCTCGCGAGGTTGTCGGCATGTGGGATGTGGACTCAGCGATCATTGTGCCGATAGTCGTGACAGCCAATGGCCTAATAGCCAAGCTGGATCAAGGGCTTGATTCAGAAAGCGGTACTTCTGGACACGGCTCGTATTGTTAGGAGGATCTTCTCTCTGGAGCCCTGACCGCCGGTAGCTTGGACACTGTTCCCGATATCGGGGGATACAATTTTTTATATTTTTAATTTTTTTAATACATATTTAAAAATATAATTTATATGTATAAAATTAAATTAATAAAAATCGTTTATTCTCTCGCCATAATATAACAAAAAAAAAAACAGACTAATCACTGTATAAATACATAATTTGTTATTTAATATTGTGGGAGACTGGTGCCTAAACTAGGCTCGAGCTCTGTATTTCAGGACACCAGGATCTCCGTCATTTACATTCATTCTATTATGTACTTGTACACCGACCATGAGGAACATTATATATCATGGCAGGAAAAAGAGATTTTGTGACTCAAGTAAAATTTTTATAAATCGGTATTCAGTTATTGACTCACTAAAATGAGTTAGAGAGTCAGAGAATTATTACATGTATGTAAGTACTTAGGAGAACATGGAAGTTGACAGTTATTATTATACTTTTATGTTTTAAAATTAAGGAACATTTTCTTTGATACTATTGATTTAAGTATCTAATCCGCCAATTATTATGTCATGTAGCCAGGGTTGGCATAAAACAAACGAGTTGTTGTAAAACACGTATTTTAAACCATGTTTAAAACAATGTTTTTTATTAAGTGTGTATTTAAATCAAATTTCAATAGCAAATGATGGAAATAAATGAAAATTTATAAATGTTACGGACGGGACAGATTTTCATGACGTCATAATGAAAAATGGTCGTCTGTTATGGTATATGCTTTGTAATCAAACACATTTCTATTGCTTCATAGAACACTTTTGCCCAGTCTCCTCTACGAGTCAACGTTACTTCATACAGTTTGTTCAGTTGCTAGCTTCTGATGTAGTTTCGGTTATTATGGATATTTTTCTAAGTATTTTTTTTTCGCCAGTTCATATATTGTCAAAGCTTTAGCTTTAGCTTTTTGTAGAATAAAAAGAAAAAAAAAATACAATTGGAATGGTTTATTGGCATCTACGTACTAGATTCGTCAATTAAGGAGGATCCGCAATGGTGCCCCGTGAAATTTATCCAGCCAAGATGAAAAGACAGCTTCAGCTAACTGCAACCACCATTGTATCACAGAAAAGGACAGCACTACCATCATTCAGCTAGTTATAGAGTAGTTTAATTATGTGAGTCATTCACAGCCATCTCCTTTGTAAGCGCAGTGACTTCATTGGCGGCAGCGCCTTTGGCTTTTAATCATCAATACAACTCTCTAATTTAGAATTTTCCTAGAAGTCACGATTTCATGAAAGAGTCATTCAACCGGGAATCTTAGACAAAAAAAAAACTCCTCCTTTTTGTAGTCACTAAAAATAGTTGTCTCTAATCTGAGTTCTCAATTCATTTGTTAGATATAGGGTTTAATTTACGGTACAACTTCATATTTTTTATTTCTTTTTCAACAGTGCTAGTCGGTCTAAAATCAACTTTATTTGTACTTTCATAAAGTTGAAGTTTGTCTAAGTGGAAAATTCGCATTTGTTTACATGATTGGTAAATAAATTGCGACCGCGGATTACATAACTGGACGCGATCAGAACATTTAAACCACGTTCACTTGCTGTCACTGTCAATATTCCACAACAATGATGACACTGACAGCTCTTGAACGCGGTTCAAATGTGCTGATCGCGTTCTGTTTCATTGGTGAATTACGCCCTTCGTATTCATAAATATCCAGCCAAGACACAAAGCCATCTTTAGCTAACTGCAACCACCATTGTGCCACAGAAAAGGACGGCACTACCATTATTCAGGTAGTTATAGAGTATTTTAATTATGTTAGCCATTCACAGCCGTCTCCTTTGTAAGCGCAGTGACTTCATTGGCGGCAGCGCCTTTGTCTTAAGGACACTGGGGGCTTTTAATGTATGAATACCACTACTATCTGTAGCCCACTATACATAGGGACAATAGTTATTGTTTCAAATGGCTGGAGATAGTTGGTTTTCTTCTTGTCTGGTTGTGTTATCTTAGGTTTTGTTGTACTGTTTGAATTGGATTGGTTTGCGTCTATAGGAAATAATATATTTTTACGTTAATCTATACATCTTTATCTATTTTAATGTTTAAATAATATATTTTTTACTAAAATGCATTTGAAAGTGTAACGGTACTTATAACAAAAAAACTGTTTATTTTTTTTTCTCTGTCAGTCTGTTTGTTCCGGCTAATATCCGAAACGGCTGTACCGATTTTAACGGGACTTTCCCTGGCAAAAGCTGATGTTATAAGAAGTAACTTAGGCTTCTTTTATTTTAGAAAAAGAAAAGAATTAGGATCTATTATCTAGTGAATAATAATAACAATAAAAAATATAATAAGTATAATATTGTAGATTCAATTGTGCATGTACCTAAACAGTAGGTAGGAATATTAATGAAACTATTATGGTATTTTTTAAAGTTTCATCATGTTTATCATAATTGGCAGCCTTTGGCACCCAATGCCGACTAGGCAGTTATTTTTGTTGCTTTTTGCTTTATTATTATTTGGTCTATCCCATGGGATTTATCTAAGTCCGTAGGTGTGTCCGTGACATCACAGTGGGCCCTATCAGAATACCAGCGCTGCGGTATTTATTTTTAAATATCGCCACATTATGCTGAGATAGTGGCCTTTTTGGCCTCGCACGGGTCGTTACTATTATGTTTGTATTTTAATTTTATATTTTTTTATTATTACTTACGGTTTGTACCTATTTCCTGTGCGTGTCTCGAATAAAATATTTTTCTTTCTTTCTTTTTCTTTTCTTTAACATCTTTCCTCTCACTTTCCTGTAATCTGTGTGAGTGGTTTCGTGAAAAGGGACGGAAGAGTGTAACAGGAAGCCGAGGAACCGCGCGCTATTTGATTTGACCAATGAACGCGCGTGGTGCTAGAATTGGCTGTCAGATACGCTGTTGTGCGGTATCAACCTATTTTCCGAGAGGTTGGTACTGTCAAATTAAAATTCAAATTATTTTATTTCACATAAACCTACAAGGGCACTAATGAAACGTAAGAATCTAGGTGCACAGTTCCAATAGGTCGTTTCCTATCGAGAAGAGCTGGCAAGAAACTCCACGGTTACTCTTTCAAAAGTAAATGGTTTTTAGAATGTTTTCAAATTACAGTGTTAATAGGTATGAGAGGACAGTGTAGGCCTATCAACAAGTACCAGGTACTTGGCAACATATAAAATGGTCCACAGATCCACAGTCTGTTAAGCTTACAACGTTCTCACATTCACAAAATTTAAAAGAAAATAATCTATTTAAAAGATTAATATATGTATAATAATAAAAATAAAGACCTATTTGTCAGCCAAGATATCACATCATATCCGACTACTGCAAGGCTAACTCGTTTTTTTTTTAATCAATAGTTTTTTCTTTTTCAATTCACCCCCCTACTCGTTGAAACCAAGCCTGATCACAATCCAATCGTAAATTCCAGAGCAAAAGATCACTTTCAACCGTATAAATGTCACAGAATTGTCACAAGTAACCTTTATCACTGCTTGCTGGTCTGTAGGGAAAGTTTTCCAATTACGAACACCGTCAAGTGACCACCTCACCACCCTACTTACCTCAACACCCCCCGGACCTCCCCTTCACCCCCCGCGACCCCTCCAGCCGGGTACAGCCGCACAAAGAAGTTTTAATTGCTAGCCTTCGTGCTAGCTATCAACTTGAACGTACACTATTTGGATAGCCGTATTCATAATGTGGCATTCAAAGGGAATAGTCGTTAATGAGGTTTGATGGGAGGTTTTTTAATCGTATTGTTAGTTGACTTTTCATTAGAAAGTTTGGTTGCCGGTAGCGATTTTGCTGACTGTCTATTTGCAAGTAGTTCCATTTGGAATTTAAAACAGTTTCGGTATTGGTACTTCAATGCCAGTAGGTCACATCTAAACTAATAATATTTAATTATAGAGAAAAGATTTGATTTTTTGTATTTTTTTTTATTTATTCAGGAAATCAAATAATTCAACATTAAGAATTACAAAAAGATAGGATACAGAAATGATACAAATGTGAAATCAACCACGGTCTCCAAATACAGGGTGTCAGGGACATCGAACCGAAAACTGTTACCATGGATTTAGAAGTAGTACAAAAATACTACTACTATTCAGTAGTACTATTTAGTAGTAGTAGTACTAAAACTAGCTTGCTTTAGCACTTGCTTTTGCTTATTTATGTTTTCTTTTTTTTTTTGCTTTGTTTGCTTTTAGCTATTTAATAAAATAATCAGCTGTTCCATACATTTTGACCGCGTAGGTATTGCATTTTTCTATGAAACATATTTTTTTTGTTTTGTTTAATAATCGACGAAAAATTTCAACGCAGGGGAGTTCAGAATCATGTACTGAATTCATAGTTTTCGTGTCGATGTCCCTGCCATCCTGTATACATAGCAGGTTAACATTTGTTCTTATAGCTTTATTTAAATCTAAAAATCCTCACAAAAATAGCCATATCAAAGTAACAATTAAATTGTTTTCAAAATGGGCCTGGTTAAGTGAATCCCACTATACTGACACCAGGGAGTCAGCGAAGGGGCTCTAATTTGATTCTAGAAGGGTCAGACAGAAACTAATTTTAGTTACAAAAGCAAACAACGTAATACTGGACTGTTTGTCTAGTACCTACGAGGGACTTCAGCAAGTTTAAAATTTAATTATCGTTTACATATCTGCTCGTCTGCCCCACACTTATTATGGGAAACTAGATTTTAAAAACCACGTTGATAATTGAGTTCTATCATGTTTTGTTTTCTTATAAAAGCTTGCTTTCACTGATTACGTTTACTTTGGTTGTTAATAGTAATAGTAATACTTTATTGTCACAAAGAACTGTTTCACAATTTAAATATCGAGTAAAAGAGCATTATCTTTCCTCTCTACTGTGAGTATTCATATACCTATAATATGTCTGTTTATTTATTTAAGCTTTATGTATTTATTTAAGTATATGTTAATTTATTACGTTATACGTGTAGGTATATTTGATATGTTTTAGTATAAGACTTCGCAAATTCATATTTTTCTCTTTTTGTTCTCACACACTATTGTCTACATTTCTTTCTCATTTCTCCTTTCGCAGGTCTGCTGGAAGAAATTTCTTAAGAAATAAGCAGTACCTTTGTACTCAAATTATAATTATGTCGTATCTCTATGTATTTTACTGTGCATACATAATAAAATAAATAAATAAAGAAATATACTTAAGTTTAGTATACACTGATTAACAAGGAGCTAACTACGTTGCAGAAGGCTGTATACAAATGTTGTGAGCACAGCCTCCTTAACTAGGATAACCTGTATCTTAAGAGATAGTGTTCAGCTGTGACGTTACCTAAAAAAAGTTGGTGGCAAACAACAAAAATTCTAAACCAAACACACCGACTTCTGAAATTAAATTTATTTTTCACTTTGTAGTGTTTTTTTTTCGAAATCGGTAAATTTTTTTGTAAAACGTTCTTATTTGTCACTTTTTAGTTGTGGTACCTACCCCACACAAATTCGAATACCACTACCTGCTACGTAAATAACAGTGACAGGAAGTTATCATCATAAAACATACATACATACGCGACGAACATATAACCTCCTCCTTTTTGGAAGTCGGTTAATAATAGGGATTATACATCTGCGGACTGTGCCAACCTATTGTTCGTGTGTGTTGACAGTCAGATTTACTTTTATACATATTATATACTAAGAAAAAGGAAAACATACCTATGTAATAGGAATGGGTGAATTTGTGTGGGGATGTGTTTATGATGTATGTATGGTGAGTTTATGTATGAGAATAGTGAGTGTGTGTAACCAAAATATTATTGGAAATTGGTACTTACATTATGTGATAATAACCTCACGTTCATAAATCAAGTAAAAAAACTCGTCATAAAACTGTTTTACTTACCGATCATTTTTCACCTTTTACCCACGTATTGCAGAGTACTACTCTCTGTGCCAATAATTTTTTTTATAAGTTTCAACTTCCTCCATTCCATTTTCAATACTCAATAATCAATTCTTTATTGGATTCCATATGTATTACATAGATGTCCTAGATTGTCCAAGTCTAAGATGTGTAACATCTGCCATCTCACCTAGGTAATAAACAAAATTAAAGGGGCCTCTTCAAGGTCGTTTCTGACGGCCAACTCTAGCACCACGCGCGCTCATTGATCAAATCAAATAGCGTGCGCTTCCATGAATAACACTTATTCAATTCAATTCAAAATATTTTATTTCACATAAACATACATGGGCACTTATGAAACGGTAGAAGCTAGGTGCACGGTTCCAATTAGTCGTTTCCTATGGAGAAGAGCCGGCAAGAAACTCCACGGTTACTCTTTTAAAAATTGTTGTTTTTACAATATTTTCAAATAACAGTATTAATAGGTATGGGAGGACAGTGTAGGTCTTTCAACAAGTACCAGGTACTTAACAAAATAGAAGAGGGTCAATAAATCAGATAGAGGGTCAATAATATTGAAAGTAGGACTTATTGATTATTCAGCAAAGGACGAATAATTTATAGCCCGTGCTCTATTCAACACTGCGCGTTGAAGTCTATGGAACGCTCGAACGTACTAAAACAACTGACAATCGAATATTTATTATTATCAAGAACGCCAACTGCGATATCACTGCTAATGAGCCAGTCACTGCTAAGGCTTTCCTTATTCAATTCATAACGCGAATTCATTAAAAAAGTAAACACCATTACTTTTTGTACGCCAAGTTAACAACATGGCCTAAAATAATATGCAAAATAACATCCTTCCGAAGACTATTACGGCTACCATTTTGCGAAGGGGGTTACAGATGGCGTCGAGGGGTCGTCTTAATTTCGCCGTATTAGTGAGTCTTGCTGACCCTCTGGACATTAATCGTGAAGGGTCCAGAGGTCACTGACCCATAGAATTAAGATGGAAACTTGGGGTAAGAGGCGATCGTTAAATCCGACTACTGAGTTGTGTAGTTTTGGAATAAGTTTATACATTATACAACGAGGTCTTTGTATATATTTGTTAGAATATTTTTTTCTTACATATTGCCTTTTTTAATAAAACTATGATTTAAAAAAAAGTATATATTCTACCGTTTGCTTTCATGCCATAATAGTTGGTCGCATAGATCCACCACGGCTTAATCACAACAATTTATAAAATAATAATCTAGAAAGCTACAACAAAATGTTGTATATTGAATATTACCATCGTGAAATGTTAAACAAATTTCTATATTAGTACCTGGGTGACATAGATCTGCTCTGGTGAAAATAGAGAATGCCCATTTAATAGTATAGAAAAATTCATACTAATTCCACGTTTATTACATACTAATTCCATGCTGCCATGGTAGTAGGTACTTACTAATTCCATGCTGCCATGATAACAGGTACAGATCTGGGGAGTTTGTTGCGCCACTTCTTCCTCCCAGCTAATGCACTAGGAAGTGGTGAAAGGTGGGCGTTTTGGGGGACTGTTTTATGTAATTTTGACGTGCTGATTCTCAGCCTAGTTTGAATAAATGACTTTTGAATTTTGAGTTTTTACATACTAACTCCGTAATGCCATGATAGTAGGTACTTACTAATTCCATGCTGCCATGTCATGATTCTAAGGTATCTTGATCTAAACTTTGGGCGACCGAAGTCTGCTAAGGTGAAAATACGGAGAAAGCGAATTTTCCCATATATGATTTGCTTGATTGCAACTTTCATCGAAATCGTTAGAGCTGTTTTCGAGACCGTGATTACAAATATATATATATATACAAATATTGCTCATTTTATAGGATTTACTACAGCTGACTAGCATAGTGCTTAAATAAGAGGACGCTCATCTTTAATGTAATCTCTTAGTCGGCTATTACAGCACGGCCAGGGATATAACCTGTCTAATCGGGAATTCTACAAAACATTCATTTAATACCTTCTTCTCTCGCATCAGCTCGAGATAAACGATAATAGCTCATGCCGTAGTAGATATAAAGAATTACCAATCAACAAGAATGGGGATGCTGATATTTTTTTTTTGTCGACCGGTGGACTAAAAAACATTTTTATTACACCGGACACGTTTTTTTTTTTTACGTATTCAAATGATTAAAGCAATACAATGAGAAGGCATAACGTTAAAATGTGGCATGACGTCACTACCCGGTAGATTTTATACTGACTTGTGATGTAGCGACCCCTCACTCCCCAACTTTAATGCGTTTTATCTAAACCATTTTTTATTTATATTGTAAAGCAAAAAATACGTGTCTAATATTTTTTTTATTATCTGACTGACGGACTAAACAGTTTTTTTATTTTTTGTCTGTAAACATCGCCTTCATGGGTCAAGCAAAGCTGCGCTGAACATCCCAAAATGTCGTCTCCTGTGAAGGTTTTCATCAATAATGAAGAACATTTACTTAGAAAGACATCACACCTATATACCTAAAGTAAAGAGCCATGTAACAGCACATAGCCTGGGCTATATAATGCTCGGACAAGATAAATAATGCGAAGCTATCGTCCAGCCATCCAACTTTATAAATTACTTTCTCAGATAGCGCGGTGCGTTCTACAGTAGACGCAGATATGGCATACATTATGTTTTATTTAGTTTTTTATCATAGATATAGAGAAAAGACTGAGCGTTAGCCTCTCAAAAGTGACCAATCTTTAGAAAGAGACAAAGTGACTGTGCTATCCCTATCCTTGTCTCTTTTCTATAAGCCTGAAATGCAATATATTTTTTTAAACAAAATAATTCTTAAATTTCGAATTCTAGAAAGAGCGCGTATTCACTTTTCGGTCTGTATTCACTGCATGCAACTGATTAAGGAACGCTCAGCCCATCCTCTTTGTCTATGGTATTTATTTTCTTTCTTTAACACATAACATAACATCACTCACGCCCGAATCCCTTACGGGTTAGGCATAGGTGTACGTTTTTTTATGTTTGTTTTCTTTACATTTACACAAACTGGGTTTATACCTGTGACTTGGGAGTCATTGTGCCTTGTTTAAAGGGAGGAACATAGACGCCCAAGTCACAGGTATAAACCTACTTTGGGAGCCAGGGGACCTATGTGTAAGACACTCTGTCAAATCTAATGTATGTAACAATTTTGTCACTTTTTTATGTAAATTAAATTATATATCTCGAGAGGTTCTGTTCAGCTTCTGTTCTTTTGGTTATCGTGAAAGGTAAATATAGCAATTTGAGGAGTATAGACCTTCAACAGTTCATAGTATTATGAAAAGATTTTGCTCAGTTGCGTGTGTGATTCTTATTACTACTCAGATAATACCGATGTTAGATTAGTCTTTCCTGTTGTTTTATTAAGAAAATCATGAAAAGATTTCCCGTTTTATACGAACAAGTAGTGAAAGCTGCTTACGAAACTTCTAATAAAGCTTCTGGAAGACTGATGATAGTTTAGGTAATCTCAAAACCATAACTGGTTCTAAATTTTAAAAATCTCGTCTTTAACTTAACAGTCATAAGTAAGTACGTACTTTCTTTTTTCATCTATTCATACATCTTATATGTACTATTAAATTATCAATATTTGAATAAATATTAATATTTGTAATCACATTCTCGAAAACGGCTCTAATGATTTCTATGAAAGTTGCAATATAGGGGTTTACGGGGGCGAAAAATCGATCTAGCTAGGTTTCATATCTGGGAAAATTTGTTTTTTTCTATTTTCACCTGAGCAGAGCTCGGTCGCCCAGGTACTAATATAATTAAAGTCGCTTTCCGTGTCTGTCTGTGTGACCGCGTTGTTCTTCTAAACTACGCAACGGATTTTGATGTGGTTTTCAACTCATTTAGAGAACTTATTCTCAAAGGTTCATTCATAATAGGGAAATCAGCGTTTTGTATGGAGAATTTTAAAGAAGTTGCATTTTTCATACTAACATTTTCTTAATTTATATAACAACCATGAACACGAATGTTTTAAAACTTTTATGCACTAATGTTTAAAAACTAAGTTAACGAATATATATGCCACTTAGATTAAGCGACAAAAATAATTTAAAACAAATAGTGGTCATTTCTGCTAACAAAATGAGGAGTAATTTTTAAGGTATCTTTTATGTTTATATAACTATAAGTAATAAGGTTTTTTTACTATTGGTAGTTGTCAATGATGGTCATTATTCGATATATACCAAGCAATTGATGAATATTTTAAATCATAGAAGTGACGAGGTTCTCTTTTTGTGAGAAAAAAACGGCAATTTCATAGTTGGAGACCCAATATTAACTTTACATAGAAATAAATCTCGATGTATTATCAAGTGGTAAAAACTCCATCCGTCCGGTCGGGTCACTATTATAGTCACCTCTAAAAAGGTATAAACAAGACATCACAGACAAACAAATTAAAAATCCGGAGTCACACGTGTTAGGGCATACATCAAACCGATTACGTGTGTCTCCGGATTTTTAATTACTCTGTCTGTGATGTCTTGTTCATACCTTTATAGAGATGACTTTCTTGCCGTAGTTGGGTTTTAGTTTTATAACTTTTATTTTTATTTAAATTATTTTGGGGCATAATATATGTACTTTTGAAATATGCTAATTAAGCCCTTTCATTTGATACCCAAATAGGTTTTTTTTTGTTCGTCATTTGAAACATACATATCGGTCAAAATTATAACCCTCCTTCTTGCGGGTAAAAATGACTGAAAATAGCTTACTAATACTTAGAGCACCGAGAGCACCTTCATAATACATAAGTATAGGTAACTATAAGGAAAACAGTTAAAGTAACTATTACCACCATTGTAGATGGCGGTACGCGTGGGGCGGTCCCACAAAGGCTGTGCCCGCAACTATCGCGGCAAACTTCTACCAGCCCGCCCCGCGCCCCAAACCGCCCCGCTGGGCCCCGGCCCATATGGCGCATCTCAACGAAGAGATTTCATCATCAGGACTGATTGTAGATATTATGATAATAGAATTTATCTGGGATGCTGTTGATTAGAGATTTACGCTGTAATTCGCGTGTCTACTAGGATCGCCATTTTGAAAGTTATTGTTGAAATTCGTGTCTCTGGAGTAGCGATATTTACTTTTCTTTCGTATTATGTCAGAAATTCTGTAGGTTTTGGTCACACAGGCTGATTTTAAAATGTTGATTGATGGTGATTGGTGAGTGGTGAGTGTTTTTTTCATTTCTTTTTTCAATCAATTAATTTCCAACAATATTTTGAGAAATAATCTTTTTTTTTTGTCCATAAAGTTATCAGACAGAGATCAC
Organism: Agrochola lota; assembly: GCA_947364205.1. NCBI lineage: Eukaryota > Metazoa > Arthropoda > Insecta > Lepidoptera > Noctuidae > Agrochola > Agrochola lota. The sequence continues at coordinate 6,260,293 of OX376235.1, read as the reverse complement.
TGACTGTGATACACCCATTTTGTTTTTCCCAATTTGAGTTTGGCCTTACTAAACTCTGTTGTGAGTTTCTGACCTTTTTTATAAGCTTTATATTTTTACATTATTTTTAAATGGTTGACATTGTTCTTTTCTTTTTGACAATACATTGGTTGTGTTAGCGACTTGGTGATTTAATTAGCATAAATACAGACCACTAGTTTTTCCACTACAAAACTCCATGAATATCAAATAAAAAGTATCCTGATCTATCATGCGTCCGTCTTATTTATTTGTCAGTTTGTTTTTGTTTTGTTGTCTTGCAATTTGATTGAAACTAACTATTGAAATATTCATTATTATTATTATCTTACACAAATTTATTTCATTTAAGTATACATACACACATTGCAGTATAAAACTGATTTACATCCATTACCTAACACTTCAGGTCCAGTTGAAAACCAGCGTCAGGCACTAGTTGTCTGGCATTTTTGCTGAACTGGGCCTATTTGACGCAGCCGCGAGGCACACATTCCTGCTAATATCTTACAACGCACTTTAATATTTTTATTTGTTTCCTATTTCTTTTGTCTTTCCTACTTGTAGTATTGTGTAAACAATGTGACATTTTAAAAAAAAAAAACGCTGTATTTATTTAAAAAAACACAATAAGTAAGATAAGAAAAGTTATAATAAAGATGGGCCCCCTTTTTAAAGTTAATTTTCAATAATTTTTCATGAATATTCAGAAAAATACGGGCGGGCACATGCCCATGGGCGACATTGTTGCCTTTTAGTCTGTGCTAAATAAATGTATTTTCTTCCTCTCCTTCTTTCTGATAAAAAAAATTGATCATTCTCCCATTCCCTATTCGGTCCAGCAGCATTTTACCGCCCCACACCTCAGCACTTGTTTTCTTACTCCATCAGAACTTTTCCAACTCATTTGCATGCAAAAGCAGATAGCAGTGATGGCGCGATACCGTACCTTTGTGGGTTCTACATAGTCTACAAAGTTGCCTACAGTAGTTCCGCTAGTGTACTGCCAGTTGCCAACTTTTCCTGAAGTTGGCGTAATGTTGTGGCAAAAAGCGTTCATGGCAGGTTTAACAATTACCTAAGCAGGGCCTGCAAAGTTTTGCACACCAGTTCAGTTGTTGTTGCTTTTGCAACGTTTAGGTTGTTGTTTATTGGGTATTTTGTTTATATAGAGGCTTAATTAGAAATTGTTTGATGTTTCACTGAATTGTTTTCGGAGGTTAATTTCAATTTTGGTAATTTTTGGCACGAAAGTCATTTTTCGCCGATTTTGAAGCTTCTGCACATGCAATGTGTTCCGTTCCAATTCAATTTAGTATTTATTGTTGTCTTTACAAATTTCATTTGTAAAGACAATAAATTTACAAAGGCACTCCAAATTTTGTTCCGGTCACCAAAAACAAACCCGGTAGTTGTGTGGCTTACCAGTGATTGCTGATTTATTACAACTAATATATTATTAATAATAATTTACGGTTATTAAATGAGTTGGTAATCTCAGAAAGCGGTTAATTAAGTATAGCTTAGAGTGTGAAGTTTAATTTTTGCTAAAAATAATCTAGACTCCTAACTTCTACTAAACTGTATCAGTTAGGAAATTAATCAATCTGCCTAGCCTTTTCCCAACTATTTTGTGGTCAGATTTCAGTCTAACCGGATGCAGCTGAATACCAATATTTTACATGGAGCGACTGCCTATTGCCCTTGGTAAGACTGGTTGTCAGACTTTCGGGCTTATGTCGATACATAACGACTGTCAAAGATCCACGAACGACAGCCGGGACCAACGGCTTCACGTGCTTCCTGAGGCACGGAGCAGTCTCGGTATATAAATATGGTCACCCATCCACGGTCCAACCCCAGTAAGCGTAGCTTAACCTGATTCACCAGTGCGGCTGATTTAAAGCCACAAGGTCCCCAGTTAGGTAATGAATATATCCAAAATGCTAAGTTTAGAGTTCTAAACCCACTGACCGACTGTTGAGCATAAAACTAATAAATCCATACATGGACACTGGCAGTCCACCAGCAGAACAAATATCTAACACGACACATCTGCGAACATTACGCAAGGACCATTAAAACTGTCCGAATACACTGTGTTTTCAATTACAGGAGGCTCGCGAGATATTTGACTCGAATAGGGCTGTGTGGGGATGGAAATGTATTATGGTCTGTGTAAATAATTAAATGAACATTCTCTAGTGTGGTTCTGGACTGAAGTTAATATTGATAGAACTTATCATCAAAGCCTATAATGTTCTCACTGTTGGAACACAGGCCTCCTCTCTTCGAGAGGGAGTGGGCTGTAATCTACCACGCGGGCCCAGTGCGGGTTAGTAGATGTCGCATGACTTCAAGTTTTTTTGTTCTACGACATGCCGGTATCATCACGATGTTTTCCTTCACCGTTTTTCACCGAATTATTCCAATATTATATATTATTTGGAGGTCGACGCAGCTTAGTTATTTCTTTCGTAAATCTATTTTTGTTAAAAGTTTCCGGAAATTGCAAAATTATTAACATAACAAAACGTCACGCTTCTAATCCCTGAAGTGTTAGGCCAAAGTGTATCTATAGTACACCCACATGACCACTTAATATTTTTGTTCTAAGACAGCGTGAAACTATTCCATTTAGTAGACACATCGTCCCATCGTTGGACTCAATTCTTCCATAGATTGATAACAGTAATCTTTCGGTGTTACAGACAGGTGTGCTGCTGGAGAGTTTGTTGCGCCACTTCTTCTTCCCAGCTAAGCACTAGGAAGTGGTGAAGGGTGGGCGTTTTGGGGGACTGTCTTATGCAATTTTGACGTTCGAAAAGTGCTGATTCTCAGCCTAGTTTGAATAAAGGATTTTCGAATTTTCAATTTTTGCTAATTCCACAATCTATCTCAAAATAACCCTGTAAATAATAAGCACGCTATAATACGGGCTGGTATCCGCAACTCCACGTCAAAGCGCGTATTTTGCGTACGGGTGGGAAAATCGGTGATTTGATCCACCCCAGCTCCTCAAAGAAGGCCAGCAACGCCTTGGCGTTACTGACAATCTCACGTAGGCATAAGCACGCTATTTCACGGGATTCACTTCAGACACCAACCACGCTATTTGTTAAGCATCTACCCTTGATAAATATCATTATGACCCAGTATTAAACCACTATCTACGGCATTACTGGTGAAATGTGGATGTACTGTAGGTACCTCTGCCTTACTCTTCTCGGATTACAAGCAAAGTCAAAGTCAAATAATTTATTTGAAGTAGCCATAATATGAAAGGCACTTTTTAACTTTGTCAAAATTTACAAAAAAAAAAAAAAGTTTACAAATGTATTGCCATCGCGCACGCACATTAGAAGGAACTTCAAATGCGCGAGCGCGACAGCAATACATTTGTGCGCGAGCGATGGAGGTAAGTAAGGGGTCGCTGTACGAAATTCTTTCTGCTTCGCGACCGGACTTTAGTCGCTCCTTCTAAAAGGTAGTTTTCGTATGCAGAAGAATGGGATGAAACTCCACCGTTACTCTTTTAAAATGTTTGACAATATTTTGTATACATTAATAATATAAATATACGTATATGTGAAGACGATGCACCTACAATAAAAGTAGTACCTATACCACAATAGGTAAAAAGAAAAATGAAGCTATGACAGGTAAACTAATTAGAGGCGTGATGTAACGGAATAATGATACCAATTACAAATAATGATGACCAATTACAAATAATGATGACCAATTACAAATAATGATGACCAATTACAAATAATGATGACCAATTACAAATAATGATGACCAATTACAAATAATGATGACCAATTACAAATAATGATGACCAATTACAAATCAAGTAATTTTTCCTCATACTTACTCTCCCGTGTCGACATAACCCTATCGCCAACGCGGTATCCGCGTGCCTTCCCGCCTCGGCGGCATTGGGCAGCCATGCCATTCGACATCAGGCGGCCAACACCTTACGTACACACCTTTCAGTACACTGGGATACTGATTGCGGTTTCATATGGGGAATCTGTGGGAAAAATACTTGAAACCAGTTTGGGATACACAATGTGGAGACTATGTCTTGCCGATAAGCCGACAAGGTATAGTTTATATTTGATTTAATTTTTGTAAACAGAAAGGGCTATATTTTAATCCAGGTTATAAACCCGTTCAGCCATTTTTGCGTGAATAAGTAACAAACATCCAAACATAGAAACGTTTTATTACTATTTATTTTTATATATATACAGGCTAGCAGGGACATCGACGCGAAATCTTTTACCATGTGTTCAGTACATGATTTTGAACACCCTGCGTTGAAATTTCACGACGGTTGTTTAAAAAAAAATCATGGCCAAAATCGACGGCAGCCATGGCCCACGCACAAGGGTCCATCTGAAGGACTAAATGCAGAAACCAAACCCGATAGAACATAGGGTAACTCTGATGAGAGCTCACAACGCGTGTTCCCTGCGTTAATTAGTCTACTCTCTCATTCACTCATAAAAAAAACTAAACTTTACATGATGTGCTCTGCATACAAAACATTCCCTAAATCCTCATTACGCTGCTAATATCAACAAAAAGAACTACCATTAAGTTTGTGTTGTAACCTCATTCCTATTTCACTCGAACGAACGTCTGACTTGTGGTATTCATTAGCTCCCTAATACGTGTTACTTTGTCCTAATCTTACCACAAAAGACTACCGACACAATATGAAATAAACCTTACTTCTTTGACATAAGGTTTAGGATCAAACATCTGAATATAATCATTTTAAGTCGATTTGACATGCCGGGGACTAAGTATTTCGCCACATTGTTTCGCATTCAGCGTTATAAAAGGGAATTTGTTAATTTCCAAAATGTCCGAATAGTGGGTAAGTTTCAACCCTTAGGGGAATTCTGTTTGAGTTTAATATCAAGATTTAATTAGAAATTCAGATGAAATTATAACATTTATCCTTGTATTGTTTAGATCGAGATAAACTATTAAAGCTGTTTAAGTTTCTAAAGTTATGTTTGTTAAACTACTAGGAAACAGATTCAGATTCTGCGAAAAGCGAATAATGAACTCTATTGATTGAATTACAAAACTGTATTTATATAACTTGAATGTGAACTTTAAATACAGTACATACGTAATGACTTCACATGAATGTAATAAACAGTTGCTATAATATACCTACAGAAACAAACAATCAATACCCAATCGATGTGTTAAAACAAAAGCTGGTTGAATAAATTAATAAAAAAATTCTTAGAAGCAAGACTTAGGGATGATTTCATCAATGAGCCGCAGTCAAGAGCTGTCAGTGTCATCATTGTTGGGGAATATTGACACTGACAGCTCTTGAACGCAGTTTAGACGATCGCGTCCAGTTTCATTGGTGAAATCAGCCCTAAAGAACATTTTTAAATAATATTATTATTTCTTGAGGCGATTCGCACGAAGTTAATTTATTAGGCAATATTTTGTAATTTAATATTTTGTATTTTATGCAGTAAAGTTAGTGTGTGAAATTCGTGCGTATCAACGAATAAACCGACATAAGCTTTTGGGTAGCTTATCAATTCAATTCAATTCAATTCATTTATTCAATAACAATTTTTACATCGTGTCTGAATTTCTCTAAACTAAATACCTACATAACCCAATCATTCAGTCAATCCATTTGTCCTTTTCCATCATCTTTATTTTCTAAATTAATGTCACTTTGTGTAGGCCCTCTGGTATGGTCCTTTTTGCTGGAATTAAGAATATTTCTCTCGGAATACATATAAAAGTTTCAACTTGAAAGGCCAAGAAGAACTAAACTTGCAAAAAACCAAACAAATGAGAAAAAATAAAAACTTGAAAAAATAGTCGGTAAGAATATCCCAATTTATTTAACCTAATTTCCATCATAATAGCTGCTAGGTACTTATAAAACATAGGACCGACTGAAATAATATTTATGTTTGAAGTTTGTAATAAAATAGGTTGGCGTCCATGGACGCGTAAATTGGCTATCCCCCTGAGGTCAATAAAACATTATGTAAATCAATAGCTACCACTACAACTAGCGCCCTCGCAAGACCCGAATTACGTAATTAATCACACACGCACACACTCCTGTACACACACACACACACCCCTATACACATTAAAGCGAAGACCGTTATACAAGTGTAGGAGTTGGGGGGTTAAATCGTGAAGGAATAGGCACATAAAGACCGGAGATATAAATTAAACTTGACAATTTGAATTTTCGATATATTTTTGTTAATGAAAAAAAAAAGTAAATGCAGATTATTAGCTGAACAAAGAAGTAATGAATGAAGTCGATGAAGTGTGGTTAAATGAAGAACAAAGAAAGCAGGAAAAAAGAGGATAATTGAAAACAGAATTTTGTGTTCAAGTGGAGAGTAAACTGAAGAAAACTTCTGCGATCATCAATCAGTTTTTTTATTTATATAGACATCGTCCACAACAGATTTTTTATCAACATTATTCTTCAAAACATTTCATCAAAGCTTGAACTCCTATCTCCAAAATCTACACACATCAAACGTATAATTACCGCTAAAAACCTACCCAAAGCCATTGCAAGCACAAAACATAGGCCTCATAAAGGAACGTCTAAAGATAAGGGAAAAGCGGGTCGCAAGGATACAGCAATAATGAATCTGGGAGTCACAATTAAAGAGGGGAAGTGCGTGCGGATGATCTTCGAGTAATCTAGGGGTGGGGAGGGGTGAAAGGGGTAAAATTAGGGGAGGGACAGACTGGGTAATGTTGTATGTAAAGATAGGGCCGTGTTTGCGTTGTTTGCTTAGAATTTAATAGAGGTTTTTACTCACTTGATCTTGAAGAACTTTAGGAGTTTGGTTTTTTTTCGAGAAATTTCCACAAGAGTGTTTGCATACAGATAGCACATAACTATTTTAATAAAGGTCTGACTTCCTTGGACTCGTGCAGAAAAGGAACTAGCATTAAAATTTAGATTTATTCTCTTACTCCACGAGTTTGTTGGGACCATTGACAGTTTTTCCGGGGACATCAAACAATATTCTTCATTTAGATAAGAATAATTGATTTCATTCAAATGGATACATCACGGGATGTATCCATTTTTGTCTATACGACGAATTAAATATTATTTATAACACCATAGTTACATTTTCGAGGAAATCACCAAAATTGGACCAAAAAATGGGTGAAGACAAATATGATTTGGGGCATTTCCAACAAATAAACCAATATCCTGACTCCCTGTTTTAAGCAGGCTTTAAAACACGAACAACATCTGCCGTTTTCATCAATTTCTTCCATCGCCAATATTAAACCGTCGCATTTTCGTATTCTAAACATCGCGTCCCTTACATATTCGTCGCAGGGTGGTAAGGGTCGCCGGAGGGTGGCAACCCACTAGATAAAACGGTGTTATTTCGCCCGAGGCTGGCAATTTCTTGAATAGTCCAGCGAGTGAAGTAGGGGTGACCCTGCGAATTCACTTGTCTTCCACGACCGAATTAATTTCGGCTTTACGAGGGACCGTTGATTATGTAATTTGTTTATGTATTATACATGTATATGTTTAAGTTGTTTTATTTTGGACGTGTTTGTGTAAAGTTCTTAGTTTTAGCTAGCCTACTACATTTTGGTGATGAAATTGGGGTGTGGTTTATTCGGATACACAGTTTTATATTTAAATCTGGCCCCAATATTATTTCAATCAATTTAACTTTTAGAAACCTGTAACTGAATTCATTGATTTTGATATTTTCGCGCTGTCACAATCTAAATTTAAATGAATGGTTTCACGATCTCTTGCAAATCGCCTATAGGACGGATGCTCTTGTCATCCACTTCCTTCGATTCGTCGGTCTATGTGTTTTTCTACATAATATGTACTTTTTTTTCATTTAACATGCGTTCGATTATCATACTCCGATGTCACGTCGTGGACAATAGTGTGGGTTATACGTTTTTTCGACTGTAATGAAAATACTTTTTGTAAATGCTGTAATATTTTTTGTCCCAAATAAAATAAAATAACGAAAAGCCGGATATTAGAATTAAACATCTAGTAATTCTACATTTGGGTAGTAAAATCATTAATGTCAAAATAAATCGGTCGAAATTAACTAAACCAAAAACACGTTGAAGTTTAAACTATAAATTAAATGGACAGGTCCAAATATCCCACGACAAAATAAGAAGATATTTTTGTTTAATCAGCAACCAACGGCTTTGAACTCAAACGTTCCCAGATATTTTTTATTTTCTGCTTCCGCGACACTATACTTACTCTTAACCATTTTAATAGCCTATCTACCTACACTTTTACGATCACCAGTTTCAAACGTTATTTCTGTGACGGTATCAGCAGTGAGATGGTGTTGCCGGTTCAATGGAGTCACAGAATCACTGAACTGTTGCAGGCATCTGAGATCAAAAGATCTGAACATAGGATTTTGCGCCTGCAGTGTTAACCGCGTGGACTGCGACTTGTATGTGGATATGAGTAGTATTAATATAAACTAAGGCCTGATCAACTTTAAACCATCGGCAAATATACCTAAGTAGGTAACTTTATTGTATTTATTTCGATTTGGTTGACAACGTTTAGCGGTTCCAGATATTTTTACGGCAAAAATATTTTTAGTCTGGTAGATGTAGATCATATTTCAGAGGGGGTCCCTATTTTAAATTTTATTAACTTAGTTTGGGTAGTTTTTAAGTTAGCTTCAATAATACGTATTTTTTCCACTTAGTCTATGTGGATGATGTTATATTATGTTCCTGTCACTGTTATTTATATAGCAGGTATGTAGTGGTATTCGAATTTGTGTGGTGTAGGTATACAACTAACAAGTAAAAAAATAAAACTATTTACAAAAAAAACAAAAACTACTGACTTCCAAAAAAAAATACTACAATTTATGTTATTTTTCACTTTGTAGTGTTTTTTGTTTGTGTGCAAGAATATCATTAGAAGAATATTAAATATAAATACTAATCTTGTCCATCAATCATGTAGCAATTATTATAACATTCCTAGAATCTGCTCTAATAAATAATTATAATATAGAGACTTCTTGTATTCCACCTAAATTTACTATAATTAATATAAGGGTACATGCAAATGGAACGTGCACAGACGCGCCTTTATGCGATACATTTATTTAAATTGGCAAAAAGCGAGTGACACCCGCATTTTGTCGACAGCGCATCATTTCAATTTCACATCATGTGTTACATTAGAAATCCAGACATCAATGATAATTATGGATTTGATTAAAATTTTGCTCAAAAAAAGTTTCCATTCCCCTCTAGAAAGAACATCTTGCGTCTAAACTACTTCGTGGTCTGAACCCAACTCATCTGCAAAAAACAAAAGAACATTATCTCCAACAGAAAAAAACATGTAAAAAAAATAACAAAATTGTTACAAGAACCCTATAACTCGATATAAACGGGTAGGTATGGCTAGGTACACAAGTAGAACTCGGCTCGTCTGCGGTGCATACTAATTGATTCCATATCGGCGCTGTCCTTTTGCATCATTTCCTCTCCGCTGAGATCCAATCACTTTTATCTAATACGTGCAACAACACTCGCTGGGAACTGGGAACTGGGAGCGGTGATTGCTTGTGTGTGATGAGTTATAAATGACAAGTTAGGATTGAGCCTTAGATTGTGAGATTGATAAAAATGTTAGATGTGTGTTGATTTTATACGATATACAATGTCACCCATGGGCATGTGCCCCCCCAGTATTTTCTGAATATTCATGAAAAATTAGGGAATATTAACTTTAAAAACTAACTCTTACTCTTACTAACTTTCAATTTTTACTTTTTTTAGTAGCGTTTGCCATATCTCCTATGTTATTGGCTCGATTTCGATTCTGTTTATTATTTCTAATAATAGCTTATGAGTTATTTTATCGGATTAACTAAAAAAAAATAAAAAATTGTCGACTATGAAAAAAAACGAAGGTCAGGACATTTTTTTCTAAAATAAAAACAGTATTTATTTTAAAAACACAAGTGTAAGCCCATAAAATCATAGTGGGACATTGAAAAAAAAATGAAAACTTGAAAAAATAAATAAAGATAGACCCCATTTTAAGTTTATTTTCGATAATTTGTCATGAATATTCAGACAAATACGGGCCCATGCGCGACATTGTAATTTGAAGTGGGCAATAGGCTCGCCCCCTATTACATGGGACTTAAAAATAACGAAAAACGTGGATGTACTATAAGTACACCTCTGCCTAACCCTTCGGGGATTACTGGCGTGATGTTATGTGTTATATTTGAAGTTTTAATAGATACCTACTCTATTATGTTGGTAGGTATATATTATAAACAGACTAGAGTTTGTACCGTTCTTATCTAACCAGTTTCAAAACAAAATCCCGTGAACACGATGACCACATCTGTTACCGGCTCGGTTCTATAGCCACCGCGCGCTGCAAGCAAGAATAGTCCTTACGGTGGTTAGATATGCATTTCTTCAATGGTACATAGGTTTTACGAGCATATCTTCTAATTAAGCTTTTTTGGTAGATGTATTTTCAGTTACAAAATGTTATTAGGGTAGGTAGGATGGAATAAGTAGCCTTTTGTCTGCATTATTCTTAAGGTGTGTCCGGCAAGAGCGCGGCAGCAACACGCGGCATTTGCAAGATATTTTTGCTGCGCTCTAGTTAGGAATAAACCGACGAATGTTCGCGCGCACGATTGCCTGATTTTTTACTTCAGAGTTGTTGATTATTCACTTCAGCCTTAATTATTTTTTTCAGGATTATCATTTAACATCCTAGTTACAAATATTTGAAACTAGGACGTACTGGTTTCTTTTTCTCCGTTCCATAATACATTACTATGTAATTTTAGTGCGAGTGAAACTGTTGGCAAATATTTAGCTAAATCGAAAATTTGTTGCAAAGGGAAACTCGTTAGTAAGGAAACACAATTTTAAAGAAACCTTATTTTTAGCTGAACCTAATAACGTTGTGTCATGTTCAATTCATCTTCACCATCTGATTAAAAGCCATGCACGTGCGTACTTGTTTTGAAGGACGCAAGAATCCGCTGGATGCGGGAACCACAGAACCGGTCGTAGTGGATGTGCTTGGGGGAGGCCTATGTCCAGCAGTGGACGTGTTTCGGCTGAAATTATAATAACTGATGATGTATGAACTTTTACTTGGGCCGATTTTTCAGTCCTCTGTTAAATCGTTGAATATCAGGCGTATATAATTATCTGGCTGTCTATCAGGCGAATAAATATTTTATATTTTTCCATGATATATTATCTGAAGAATAGTTATCTGTGGTCGTTGTTAACCAACTTCACACTATAAAAGTGCAAGCGAGCACGCAGAGGCAAAGCACATTAAAACCACAAACAAAACAAATGTCAAAACATTATTTATTCTCTAGAATAAGGTACTAGCTGACACTTGGACGGACAGTTCACTTTATTCCTCAGTTACAGGCTTTCATCGTAAGAATATGTGACTATTGAAAAATCCAGAATCATGCTATCTATGGAATAAATGCTAATTGATTCTTTATCTCAGGATTGAAAAATCGGCACTAAGTCACGCATCCATTTGATACGGTAGGTCTACTTAGTTGTGTTAATTACGAATGCAAACAAGCCTCAATATAAAATAGCTGATTTACACCTACATATTATTTTCACACACAGTTAACAGTTGAACCTACAGTAAAACTTACACTAGAAAACGCACAAAGGCAAATTAACATTTTATCCAATAAATAAACATACAAAGCATGGATAGGTTAGTAATTATAAGCTGTAACATTTCAGTTTACAGCATATTACGTTACGGCAAATGATGGCACGAAGCTGTTGCCTGCCAAACTAGGTAACATGGATAAATGTATTGAAGTTCTCTCGATATTTGATATAGTGGAATATTTTTACGTTTTTGTTCCAAGCTTTAGTTTTAACATACATATGTATTATTTATTTGGAACGCTGATGAGCGCTGCTGCCGGCTATTTACCTGTATTTATTTTAGGTGAAATATTTTCCTGCATTTGCTGCGTTTTCCAAATACCTATGTGTTTTGATTTCGGTTTTAATTAAAACGTGTGCTGGGTACTTTTGAAATGTTTAGTTTTAATGTATGTAAATGATGCTTGATTAATTTTACATTATATCGTAACAAAAATTTAAAAAATCTTCATCATATCAGGCTTGTAGTCTAAATGCCATAATTTTAAATCCAAAACCACTACAACAAAATAACGCCAGAAACAAAAACATATTTAATAATTAACACCCTTTATCATATTAAAATATCTAAAGCGAAAACCTAATGCATCATTACACTAGCTAAACCCGACCGGATCAATACATGAAGCAAAACTTAAATTTCGTCCCCCCCGTAAGAAGAAGGTTGGACGGCTCCAAATTCGTATGTTAATACATCCCCCCCACTGCGGGGCGGGGGGCCTCCACCCACGAGGGAACGGACCGAACTATTATAAAGGGTAGCACGAAAGTTAGATTAATGATGTTAGGAGCTGACCAGGGTACAGGGGAAGAGGGCAGTGGATTTAGATGGGTTCTTACTTAGGTTAGAAGATGGTTCTTTAAATGGTGGAAATATACAGGGTTATTGGTAAAACACCAACAACCTTTTAAGGGGTCATTGTACTCGTCATTATGAACAACTTTTACTATTGGACCAAACCTGAAATCACGAATAAAAAATATGCTGTTCCCTATATTTATGTTCGCATAACTCGTCAAAATGTAGAGAACATCTGATCTTTCTTTCATGATTTCAGGTTTTGTCGCATAGTAAAAGTGGTTCATAATGAGTAATACAATGACTCCTTAAAAGGTTGTTGGTGTTTTACCAATAAGCCTTAGAATTCGAGTGAAAGCCTTGGATGTGTAAAATGGCAGGTAACTTATGTACTACTTCAAGTAATACCACAATTATTTATCTTTGGCTTCGGTAGACAGGTGCGACGCGACACCGGTAGAACAGTTTCCGTGAAGTTTTCATAGAAATTGTTCCACCAGAGTCTCGTTGGGCCTGTCTGCGACAGCCTTACAACCACTGGAATCTATAATTTTAGTAGGGACAGTAGTTAATCTTCCATTCTACGTGTCATTTGGATGGCTTCTTGTCTAATCGGATGCGGTTGATCAGGAATAACTGCCATCTGTTTTCTGCAGTAAAAAAATGTAGAAGATAAATTAGTTGTTAGACTTTCAGGTTTTTAAGTAGTAAGTAGCCGTACCGACCGACATAGATTATTGTTTGTCTCCCAGGACCAACGGTATATGTATTTATTTATTAAAACTTTATACATAAGTAAAAATAAAATACTGTACAAAGGCGGACTTAATGCCTGAGGCATTTTCTACCAGTAAACTTTAGGGTGATGCAGAGACAAAACATGGCAGGTGCAACATAAGGGATTGATAATACAATATCGATATCATTCTATATTAGCTACTCTGTTATGTATAATTATGCTTTTAGTAGTTAAGATGAGAGATGATGAGTCATTATTTTGTTTTTGATTGAATATTGTGTGCCTTAACCTGAGTCAAATAAATTTATTTTCTTTCTTTCTTTCATCATAAACGAGCTTGCTATGGTATGATGGTATGATGACGGGTTTGTATATTCTGCATGCATATTCAGGATTAAATATGCTAGCTTTGTTTGGTGCTTACATATAGCAAACTATCCAATTGTTCATCACAATCCCTCTACGATTGCTTCCCACCTAAAAATATGGCTCATTCCGGCGCCAATTCCGCCTGTAGGTGTACCTCTCCTATCGAGTCCCGCGGTAAAGTGTGGACGATCTAACTTCGCCTTACACACACACACCCCCACTCCCTCACGCACACACACATACACACACGACACAGTAACGCCGCGGGCTGTAACGCTGAGTTCACATGGGATTAGATTCGTCACTACACACACAGTTTTTCATTAGACACTGTGTTGCATAAATCATATGCAGAAAGCCACGACACTGTTTGAGAAAAGACACAGTGTCATACAGTGTATGTTGTGGAAAGCGGGACGAAATTCTCTGTGTATGAAATTAGAAATATTAGCTGTTTTTCTTCTTTTATACCAATTTGTTGCTTTTAAACGAGGTATTGTTTTTAGTTTTGTCAGTAGGTATGAGACATTAATTTAGAGAAGGAGCGTTTAGTCATTTATTTAAGATTTTTAAAATAATAACCATTAGTTTTCAACATAATTAATAACTGCCATAATTCAAAACGCTAACGACGTTTTAGCCCCAAGACGAAAAATAACTCCCAAAATCTGCGACTCTACCCTTACAATCCTTATTAACAACGAACGAAATAACGAACATTAAACTAAAATATCTAATGTATCGCATACACACATAATTACTGTTAGACACACACACACGCCGCACACACACACACACACACACCACACAACACGTCCTCAAGTGATCCGCCTTCACCACCACCATCATGTGAATTCAAGCAATCTGTTACAGAATATGCAAATAATTAACATAATTTCGCATTTTTGAGAAGTAAATGCATGTATTTTATTAAGTACTATTGGATACGCATGAGCATGAGTAGGTATGTATTTAATTACTAAGAAAAGAAACCTTGTAAAATGTTAATTCAAAATTTTTGATCTTGACATTTCATTTGAGTAACGAATTCGTTCTAAAATAGTTTATTCTAACATTCGTATATTCCTTTCATCAAAAAAAAATATATACACAAAACTACAGCAACGGTCAGATACAGAGACTATTCAAAATGTTTATTAAATTACTTAACCAATCTCGACCTCACAAACTCAAAACTACTAAAACTCCGCGACCCTCTAAGAAACAGGTCTATTATAACATTTCCCAAAGATCACGTATCTATTAAAAACTAGTTCGATAAAAGATCAACGGTCAAGTCAAAGGGCCCGAGGTCGCGCAGACGCATGCGAGATTGTGGGAACTCTGCCCTCATTATTATGCGTTTTGATCTGTGACCGGAGAATCTCACGGTGACCGGTCTGGACCGGCTATCTCCCTTACGATTACCAATTTATTCTATTTTTATTCTAATAGATTTTATCAATTATGTGGAAATCTAACGACGTTTCTTTTGATATTGAAGTTTTTGAAGAATTCCCAGGATAACGGTGTGAATTATTTAGATTTTCTTTTTTAAGAGATGTTTCATAGGGTTGAATTGAATATTTTAATAGTAGTTGCCGTTTGTTATGTCTACAGATAGGTCGTGTTGCGTTAAAGGTTAAGTGAAACTGTTAGAAAACACATTTTGTTGGTAAGTTTTCATTGCGTCTTCTTGTTTTATTCCTTCTATCTAAAGCTCTACATGGTAATGGAGCCATGGAGTCTATGCGTAATTTATAATTGTGTGCCTGATTTCTTTATCTCACTTAACGTGACTTATTGTTCTTAAATCAAACATAAGACACAAAAACTTATCTGCGGTTCGTACATATACTGCAGAAGACCGCCGCCCACTCGCTCGCGAATTCGACCAAAACTACACTCACACCCCGATATATTTACGCTTTATCCCGAACTTGTCGCCTTGTATGCCGCTCCCCCGTCGACAACTGAGGTGCTGGGTACTGCCCGACGACCGGTATAAAAGCGGATTTTAGCCAAGCCCTGTTTGATAGAAAGACGTTTTTGTACGGTTTTTGGTTAAATTAATTTGCTGTTTTTCTTAAATTCGCTGCTTTGTACACTACTATATCCTATGATATAAAATCAGAGTGTAGATAAGCTGTGTTTCATGGAAATACGATTCTGTATGGTTTTTGATAGACATTTCTGTCTCGTACTTGCTTCCCTACCGTTTTACATTAGTTGTATTTAAGGCAGGTCATGTTTTGTGGAAATAGGTTTTAATGTACTCCTACTATTTCTAGTTTATTTTTAGGAAGGCTGGTTGATGAATAAATGGCGGGACTTGTCGCCTTGTTTAGTGTTCTCTCGACGAAAACTGAGGTGCTGCCAATGATGGGTACGTTAATGACGTTTCATAAGTGTCCATATAGGTTTTGACGTTTCATAAGTGTCCATATAGGTACTGACATTTCATAAGTGTCCATATAGGTTCTGACGTTTCATAAGTACCCATGTAGGTTTGAATTTTTTAATTGAATTTGGATTATGAAACTAGTGTACGGTTTTGTTTAATTTGCAATATCCTTGCTATTTCACAACTAATGCTGAGAAGTACCTACCTATTATTAGGGCGATGGCTTACAATGTAAGTACTTAACTAATATGGTTTTTCTGTGGGTCAGTTGGACAGATTTTGTACAACTTTATACAATATAAAATGAAGGCGCTTCCGCTATCTGTTCGCTTAGATCTTTTAAACTACTCAACGGATTTTAATGCAGTTTTCAGCAATAGATATTATAGTGGTTCAAGAGGAAGGTTTATATGTAATGCTAGATACAAAGTAGAGAGGAGAATTGTTGTGTTGTACACATGATTTGATGACGGACACGTTTCTGTTTCTTCTTGAATTTGCCGTTATGTATGGCAAATGCCGACCCCTGATAACCCCTGATACTGAAAGCCAGTGAAAGCTTGTTAAGTTATAGGTACCTACCTAATACAATTTTTCTAAAATACGTTATGTAACTGCGTGTACGCACGAACGCACAAGAACATGGTGAACACGACCGTCAAACACTTTGTTTGCATGTGCGTGCCACTTACGAACATCTCAATCACTGTGTTCGTTAAAAATGTTCGTGGCGATCCAATTTCGAATCTAAAGAGAGCGGGGCGGGTGAGCGCGAAGTGCGTTCGTATGATGTTCGGGTTCGCTTTGCTTATTTACGTCCACACGTACGGAACAAATGATTGTTATGATAATTGATGATGATGAATGATTGATTGATTTTGTGAGCTTTTAATGTTATCCTATCTTTTACTATTATTCTGTTAATTTATTAAAACGGACACACACTTCTCTGTCTTTATTATTCTCGCGTATGGCACTCGTGGGTTGCAGCTGAAAATCAGCGTCAGGTGGTACACTTTGTGTTGCCATCTGACATGTATGCTGAGCTGAGGCCCTATTGGCATTATAATCATCTTTTTCTGTTTTTTTTTGTTATAATGTGTATTTTTCTGCTCTAATACCAATAAACGCATTTTTCTTTCTTTCTTTCTTTAAATATTCCGTGTTCGATGTTCGTGTTCACCATGTTTTGTTCGTTTTTGCGTACACGTCTTTACGTGTTCTGTGACCTTTATTTTTTAACTTACTTTGCTGCGATTTCTTGATTCAATTGTTGTGTTATTCTTTTTTGTTTTAAAACAAAAATAAAATCCTAACTACGTGCAGTGGTACAAATATAAACACATGTTGTCATATTTCTTTGCTCGCAATTAAATTGTGTAATGAACGTGTTACGTCATTCACAATCCACACTAATTTAGATTGCTACGCGGACACCGTTCCATGTCATGTCTATGCAAATCAGAAATTAATGTCGTACATTTATATCCTTATAAACAACAGAACGAACGTTTTAAAAAATTACACATGTTTCGGTCAATTTCGGTTGATAATCGAATCGGTTTAGGGCGGCGCGAACTGGATTTTTCCGGGTTTGATCGGTAATTTATCCCAATTAGTGTAGGCAGAGCGAGCGGTAAAAGAATTTTGGTGGAGGTGTGACTTAAATCGTATTAGTCGATTAGCTTCCCCCGCGTTATTTGATTTGTGTCAGCGCTATGTTAAATTGAAATGGAGTGATACAATTTGATTTATAACTAATAGCTTCTGCCCGCGACTTCGCCCGCGTCAAATTTCTTGCTTTAATATAAAACTAGCTTTTTCTCGCTCGCGTTTATGTCTGGAAATATCCCACGGGAACACGGACTTTCAGGATTAAAAATACCCTACTAGGTCTTAAACCAGCTATCTAATTACGCAACACATTTTCGATTTGCAATTGAGTCAAATTGGTTTCGTTTGACTAGAATTGCTTTCAAAAGTTGTAAATTGAAAGCAATTCTAGTCAAACGAAACCAATTTGACTCAAATGCAAATCGAAAATGTGTTGCGTAATCAGTGTGCCAAATTTGATCCGAATTCGTTAATACCGTCCAGCCTTTTTTGCGCCAATCTGGAACATACATGTAGACAAACAGACAAAAATCTTCGTAACTATTTTATTATGTGTACTTATAGATGGTTTCTTTGACCCTCGGCTATACTGTAGCTTCCCAATAGTCAATGAATTTGCGGAATCGCATCAGTAGTTCCGAAGATCACCCCCTACATACAAACTTACGCATCCTCCTCTTTAAAAATTACGAGTATTATTAATTGCATATTAAAATAGGTATTTTTCGTGATTATAATCTTCCATACACTTTTGACCAGTTCAGGGAATAAGTTGTAAAAAAATCCTTCAGAAATGTGGAAGTGAATTGCTCGGTTTGTTTGATCAACACACAACCTTTTCACGGCTGAACTGATGAATTGGTTTTGAAGATGTTCCAGACTGATAGATCCTGGATACCAGTTGCGATAATACGGATGTTGACGAAAAACAATTTTGTCCGTCAGGTAGATTATTAAAAAATATTGAACAGGTATTTTTTTACGTAATCAAAAGATTACGGCAATACATTGAGTAGGCAAGAGGCAATGCGTTAAAATGTAGCATGACGTTTTTTTTTTGTTTTTTTTTTCTAATTGGCATCTCGCAGTAGACCTCTGAGGAGGTCGTAGCTGCTCAACCGGACTTTCCTGTGGTTGCCTTAAGTTTCTACACTTAAAGCCTCCAGCCATAGTAGCATGACGTCACTGGCCGGTAGATTTTATACTGACTTGTGACATAGCGAGCCCCCACTCCCCGACTTTAATGCATTTTATCTAAACCATTTTTTATTCATTTGATAAAGCAAAAAATACGTGTCTAATAGATGTTTTATTATCTGACTGGCGGACTAAATAGTTTTTTTTTCCAGTCAACATCCCTAGTGCTTGAGAGAGCACGCACAGCGTCATTTTTGACGATAAGCATCACAAATGACGCTGTGCGTGCGCATTAAAAGCCTATACCTATCGCACCAGTAATCAATCAGTAGTAAGTCAATATTAACATAAACTTAAAACAAAGACCGATATAATATTTTACATTTAGCTTGAAAATAATAAAATTATAACAATAGTCAGTTAAACATCCATAATTATTTGCTAACATAACAATATTAAAACTCTATTTACCTTAAAACATCTGAACAAACATAATCATGATGTTTGTATACGTATTATACTACATACTATTTTTTATTGTTTCATTAGACAGCCTTGTGTTCTAGCGCTCACAAGCGTGTCTGTTGAGCATGACGTCTTGGGTTCAATGGACAGGTCGAGCAAAGTGATAATGGGTTTTTACATAAGGAATTCTTAGGCCGGTGTCTGGATTTAGGCCGCTTTTCCTCCAGAGATGTGCTATGCTACGTTGCCATGGATGCGTTTGATATCCATCATATGCTTTGTTCCACTTAGCATAGCACTGGTGAAAATGGGTTCAACTAAGGTAGCTTCTTTTATATATGGAAGGACAGTGCTATGCATGGGAGCTATGGATGCGCGATTGATGTAGCTATGTGCAGAGCAGAGTACCATCGCGAAAAGCTATAACTAACCACCATCCATATGCCTAGCCTTTTCCCAACTATGTTTGGGTCGGCTTCCGGTCTAATGGGATGCAGCTGAGTACCAGTATTTTACATGGAGCGACTGCCTATCTGACCTCCACAACCCAGTTACTGGGTAACACGATACCCCTTGGTAAGTTGTTTTTCAGACTTTCGGGCTTCTGACGACTCCGTAACGTCTGTCAAAGATCCACGAATAGCCGGGACCAACGGCTTAACGTGCTTTCCGTGGCACGGAGGAGTCTTGGTATGTAAAGATGGTCACCCATTCACGGACCAACCCCGACAAGCGTAGCTTAACCTGATAGATCGACCCGTGATACATGGTATAACGACCCCGAAGTTGTATAGTACAACGTTCGTTATGAAACACATATTACGATTTCATACGTTTCGAAAAAAAAACTTTTCTTAGATTAATCGAAATAGTCTGTCTACTGTATTGGATTTTAATATTTTTTTCACGAATCGGACATGAGTTTCATGGTGAAAGTTGTGTAGTGTGGGAGGAACTCGTGGCTAAGTAATAACAGCCGCACGGCTCAATCTATCAGGTTAAGCTATACTTACCGGGGTTGGTCCGTGGATGAGTGACCATCTTTCATACCGAGACTCCTCCGTGCCTCGGATAGCGCGTTAAGCCGTTGGTCTCGGCTGTCATTCGTGGATCTTTGATAGTCGTTACGGGTCATCGGAAGTCCGAAAGTCTGAAAACCATTCTTACCAAGGGGTATCGTAAGGGGTATCCAGTTACTGGGTTGTGGAGGTCTGATAGGCAGTCGCTCCATGTAAAATACTGGTATTTAGCTGCAACCGGTTAGACTGGAAGCCGACTCCAACATATTTGGGAAAAGGCTAGGCAGATTGATAGGTGAAAGTGGTGTAGTATGACGGGTAGAATCACCCCCTTGACGGATGCAGGTGTCTAGATCGCCACCCTGTATAATTGCCGAAATGTGGGTATACCCTACACTTCTGCCCATCCCCTTCGGAGACTACAGGGGTGATGTTATATATTATGTTCCATTAATAATACTACGAATAATATTCTAAAAGTTTTGTGCAATTAAAACCCGCTTGAGAGCAATAAATCTGTTTATATTCTGGCAGTCAAGTTATCGTTAAAAACTTATACTTCGCTGTTAGTTGTTTTTGTTTATAGCAAATATTTTAATTATCTCTCTGTGATTTTAGTTTTACTTATTTAGTTATGTGTGGTTTGGGTTTGAATTTGTTTTGTTCAATTCTCGTATTTTTAAGGACGTTCGCAGTCTGGCCAGTCTCATTCTCCATCTGACAAAAATAACTAAAATTTTCATAAATTTTTTAATTGGCTTCAAAAATGAGGTGTTCTTCTTTTTTTTAGAGGTGTTCCCATTATAATTTTTTAGTTTTTGAGTTAGCTTCAATAATACGTATTTTTTACACTTATTTTATGTGGATGATGTTATAATAAGTTCCTGTCACTGTTATTTACATAGCAGGTAGTGGTATTCGAATTTGTGTGGGGTACCACAACTAAAAAGTGAAAATTAAAAACTTTTTTCAGAAAAAAAACCGCAAAAAAGTGCTTATACTTTTATTTCAGAAGTCGATGTTTTCGTTTTTTACCACCGACTTTTTTCGAACTTAGTTGTTTTATTTTTGTTGTTATTGCTATTGATTGTCTCTGAGATGAGTTAACGACTATATATTGAACGTTTTAACGGGATTATTGGCGTTGATTTCTTAATAAATAGATAATTAGTGTGGCCAAGGATAATTAGTGTTATTCACAAAGATTATGCCGTGGTGATGATTACTTAACTAGTCAACAAGATCGGTAGTGATTCGAACTCAATAGCAATAACAACAAAAATAAATTGTCTCTGAGATGAGTTAACGACTATATGTTGAATGTTTTAACGGAATTATTGGCGTTGATTTCTTAATAAATAGATAATTAGTGTGGCCAAGGATAATTAGTGTTATTCACAAAGGCTGTTCTATAAAAGATTATGCCGTGGTGATGATTACTTAACTAGTCAACAAGATCGGTAGTGATGCCTTCCCTAAATGCGTCGGACAGTCACTATTGGATTATTAAGGGTTTATTTGTAAACATTGTTTAAACTAAAGTGAAGTTCAAACGTCAGGAATTTTTGGTTAAGCAGACGCTAATCATTACTTAAATATAAGCAACGTTTATAAATAAACCCCTTAGGGCCGGCGCTCACTGGCGGCACGGCACGGCAAAGGATGTTTTATGCGACGAATAGAAAATATAACATATGTGTATGACAATAAAATTTAAATTTCAATGGTGATACCTAAAGACGTCGCTGCATGCCGCGGCATGCTTAAGGATACTGCGGCATCGCTGATTTCAATTTTATCGTCATACTATTAAGTTATATTTCTATTCGTCGCATAAATAGCCTTTGCCGTGCCGTGCTGCCAGTGAGCGCCGGGCCTTAATGTCTGCTCGTACCTAGGTATTGTTTTAATTTAAGACAAATAACTATTACAATAAATAAAAATAAAAAAGCGTTTAATGTCACGCAAAAATTATAAACATATTATTACTATTTAACCTATGTTAATAAGGTATACATTTGAGTTATATATATATTAAATTCAGGGTTAGATGTATTGATGAACATATAATATATTAACCCTAATTAAAATTAGAATTTAAATCAGTCTGCAAGACACCCTCCGCAGGTGAAAACCTCCTACAAAGAAATCCAGTTATCTTTATATCTTAGGCAGTTTGTATCCGGCCCCTTTTTTTGTTTTGATGGTGGGAAATTATCAAATAACTTCTCCCGTTCTGGGCGGAGCGGAACGGCGTGTCACACTCTTACTGACTAAAACCCACCTGTGTTCAGTTGCCTGTACATTGCCGGGGGCCACGGTATCCCATTCCCGCGACCCCGGCAGGCATCGGTCCTAGCAGACCCCTTCCGTTGTGCTGACATCTCTTTGAGGCGCGCGTGAAACACAACGCGCCGTCGACTCGGGCCTGGTCCTTATCGAGCTACCCATTGCTCACCGTCCGCAAACCCGCGCCTACGGCGGTGGCGGGAATCGGCCTGCGATTGCCGATGCGCAGGGCGTCTCCTGCGGCGGCTAGGGGTGTGAGGGCGCGAAATTTTCCTCTCCCTCACGCGTTCCGCCTCCTCCTTCGTGAACATTAATGCTTCTCAGAAGGAGGGAACGGCTTCCCACGCCCTCTCGTACTATGGCCTGGACGGACGCGAGACATCACTGCCGCCGATCGCATCCACAAGGACACGGCGGTGCCCCGTAGTTTATATCCAGCCTGGGCCAGCCGTTTCGATTATATTGTCTTCCCATCTCTTGTAAGGTCTTCCTCTGTAGCGTTTCCCTTTTGGGTCTTTAAAGGTAAAGGGTTAGGCAGAGGTGTACCTATAGTACACCCACATTTCGCCAGTTACGTTTAAGTCCCATGTAATAGGGGGCGAGCCTATAGCCATCAACCGGGCACAAATCCAGTCTCCGGGCTGCTACTAAGCAACTCCAGATGGAAATCCCAATAACAATAACCAATAACTATTGTAATTATGTATATATTATTAAAGATTTTATAGTAATTTAGTTTGGCTTACACCTCTTTTAAATTGTATAAACAACGGGATCCACAATTGATGAAATTAATTATGACACCTATTTACATATAGTTTGATCATTCATTTAGACGTGTAGCTTTATTTCTACAAATTCTCAACATTTTTTAATGAACTTTGAAAGTACAAAGATTATAAACATCAAAGATAAAACGAAAAAAATTAAAAAATAAAATATTTTTTTAATATTATTGTTTTAACATATCAACCTGCTTTGAAATTAAATATAATTCTCCTTTCGATAAAACCCGTCTTATCTTTTTTCAGTTACAAAGAAACGGAAGGTAATCAACGGTGCCTGGGAGATGAAAGATGCGACGTTACTACGTGGGTGCCATCTTGATGAATCTGAGGAATGACGTAAGTTTGTATAATGTTCTGTTTGACATTTACCCCACACCACGAACTGAGAGCTTTTCACGACTGATAGTTTTAGTGGGCTAGTTTTATTTATTTATTTCACCATTTATGTACACACATAAATTCATAATACACAGTATGTTAATTAATGAAAGGTGTTCCCGCTAACCCGCAATAATATAGCGTCCGTACATGCAAAAAAATAAAAATACCTACCACTCAAAAACCATTTTTTTTTTATAATAAAATATTTACAAAAAAAAAAAGATTAAAATTGGAACACTCTGTACACACGCACTTGACGCTCTTGTCTTTCCACGTTGAAAGACAAGTGCACGTATACAGAGTGTTTCTCTTACGTATCAATGTAAGATTTTTGGTGAATAACATTTTGTTTTTGAACGTCTTTCGTTAATTAACATACTGAATAAACAGACAAGAAGTAAAATACGTACGAAGGTTCTATATTAAAATTAAGAAATTTTTAAACATAATAATCTCTAACTTAGGCAGCATTTTTTTTAGCTATTAAAACAAATCATGGCCACAACACAGGCCATGATTTGTTTTCATAGTTGAAAAAGGTGTGGTATTTTCTTAATAATATGTTTGATCTAATCAACCAACCCGAACTCGACAGTTCAAAACAACATTATGAAAAAACACGATGATACAGTTTCATGTTTTCCAATCCGACATCTCTAAAAACCATTTCTCTTCAAATAGTAAACTTGCAAGCGAATAGACATCGTGTTATAACCAGTTATTTTTATTAGTTTACTCGTAGTCCCGTTCAAACTAAACCCACCTTTTATTTTTTTATTTTCAGGCAGTATTGGTGTCTGCGCCATATCCGTGCAAAATTAAAACGAGGGAACAAGGTCTGTTCGGAAACCATAATAAAACTATTATTTATTTTCTGTTCATGGTGACAGTTTGTATTTTGTCGATTTATTGAGTGTTTAGGTCTTGGCTTGTATTGTATCAGGAATTATGTCTTGATTAAGATAATTGCAAGCATTTAGAGCGTTTTTACAGAAAGTGGGCAACGTCGCAAATAGCTGTCAAATATTTCGCTGTTTTTATTCATTTGGCGATATTTCTGTATGGAAATAAGTAATATGGCTAACTAGTGAACTAAAATATTGGTTATAAAATGCAATAATTAAAATCTTAACCGAATATTTAGCTTAAAACGGTTACAACATCAGATTCAGTGTTATAATTGCAATTCGGCTTT
Organism: Agrochola lota; assembly: GCA_947364205.1. Lineage (NCBI taxonomy): Eukaryota > Metazoa > Arthropoda > Insecta > Lepidoptera > Noctuidae > Agrochola > Agrochola lota. The sequence continues at coordinate 6,235,298 of OX376235.1, read as the reverse complement.
AGGTCTAACCCTATGCAGCTGAATACCAGTAATTTATATGAATTAACCCTGACTATTGAATCTGACCTCCACAACCCAGTAATTACGTAATATGATGTACGACTGGTTGTCAGACTTTCGGGCTTCTAACGACCCGTATCGACTGTCAAAGATCCACGAATGACACCCGGGCGTCTTAACGTGGTTTCCGAGGCACAGAGAGGTCGCGGTTTTTAAAGATGTTCACCCATTCACGGACTGGCCGCGCCAAGCGTAGCTTGTCCTAATCTATCGACCCGTGCGGCTGTTATTATGAATACCTAGCATACTACTATTTCCTACCATGAAGTTAAAAATTATAACTGTACAATTCCAGGCCAACCTTTGTCAAGGAGCCCTCTGGTGGCAGATACGGAGCGATGCATCATCGGAGACCTGTAAGCATTCCTACTTCGCTTCGCCATCAGCAGCGCTTCGCTACGCTTCTGCTTACGCTTCGGAGCTAAGGGCAGGTGTTAACGATTTACTGAGAGGGTATTAGGTTATGGTCTGTTCCAAAAGTATCTGATAAAAGTGTAAACAATCCCTGTTCAATTTAAATTCTCACGCAATCACTTGCTAAAGCGAATTAGTACATATTCAACTGTATTTAAGTTTCAACTTTATATCGCACCACTTTTTTCCAACAATTATTGTTTGATTAATATGTCTAAATTGTAATTAATAAATCATCGACGAAAATTGTGGTTATAAAACTAACCTCAATAATTTGTCAAATGGAAAACATCTTTTAAAGTGATTTAAAATTATAATTTCGGGTCTAAGTATACGAATAATAAAATTAAAGTCAATTTATAAGTGGCAATACAAATTGACAGGTCCGTTTTCTGATCGATCGATTTGTTTACATTTTCATGATATACTACTGGAACATTATATAGGTAAATAGAAAAGTAGGGTTAACTGGGGAACATCCACGCAAACATTTTAATAACTTTACTTACCTTACCTACCAAAAGATTTGAATTGTTATCTTGCCTACTTATTTATATCTTTGAATAGAAAGAGGGAAATACAATCTGGTAATGTTTCAAAGTCCAATCATACATAGGTACTAATTATCTAGCGTTGTCTTCTTTGCTTACAGCCGCATTTTTATACGAATATTTTAAATCAGGAGTAAGATTTTGTGCATTAAGTAAGGCTTAAATAAATTTTTAATTAGAAAATGATGTCGTTTTATTATCATGAACTGCTGAAAGCTTCTATAAATTGCAAGGGGATCAGGAGTAAGGGCGTTGCTTTGAGATTTTTCTAAATAAGTTTAATAACTCAGAAATCACGTTTATATAATGATTTGCTGAAAATGAGCACAAATACGGTAAGTAATGAAAAAAACATTGTAGGTATTTATTATAATGAATCACAGGCTTGGCATCTAAATCGGTGAACTGCCTACCACAAAGGTATCCAGACAATGAACAAAGAACGGCCATGATTTTTTATTAGCGTTAAAATTAATGTTCAAATCTTCTCGTTTGACACAACCCTTCGTCGACTTACCCGTTGACCCGCAATAGTATAGCGTCCATACATGTAAAAAAAATACCAAAAAAAACTTTTTTTTCTTCTAAACACTAGAATAACACTCTGTAGACGCGTATGTGCCTTTCAACGTGGAAAGACAAGTTCAAGTGCGAGTATACAGAGTGTTTTTTTACGTACTAATCATTTTAATATTTTTTGGGAATATTTTAGTACATTATTTTTTGTTTTTGTTGATTGGTATTTTTTATTTAGCATGTATGGATTCCATACCATTGGAGGTTGAAGGGAACGCCCTTCGTTAGATAACATACTTTATATCAACTAATAATCTCGTCTATAAGCACATCAAAATTTTTCACATAAAAGGAAGTACTCGGGTATCTATGGAAGTATTCTTATAAACCATAAAGTCATCAAGGTCTTAATAACATTTTATTCTTCCCCGACTCACCGCTCTATCCCTCGGCTTACTGCTACGGTGTGTCAAACTGTGTGTCAAGCCAACTCAGTTTATTACATTGCTGGAGATAGGCACCTCCGAAGATGTAAGTAACACTTTCATTTCCACATTATTTGTTATTAATTTTGAAATGACGGTGTTACATCTTATGAGGCAGCATTAAACAAAAACTAATCGTCAAAGTCGAATTGAGTCGAATACAATCAGTTTATTCATAAAAAACGATTCGTTTTTGTTTGACTTTTGTCTACGGTCGCGTTCAAAACATTTGACGAAAACATCTGCATGCTATTTAAAAAAACAATTCAAAATTATATTCAAGCACCATTTTACCTAATGTGACCTAACCTCTTGGAAAATACTAATATTCTAGAGAACTAGAATCTAATTAAACGTTTGAAAGTCATTTAAAGTATATAAGCCTTCACAGATAGAATAATCCCCGATAGAAAGTTTAATTTAATATTTAAATGGAACCTATCTACACTACAAACATTTAATAATTTACTGTAAAGGTACAATTTGAAATGTCTTTAAATTATAAAGAGGTTAAAAATCGGATCATTATCAAAACTAAGATGAACTGACAGAAAGTTGCTCGACACTCGACTTAAATTCTTTATTTTTTCTTTTTTCGATGTATTTTTTTTCTATGACCGAAACCTAATCTGGTTCAAAAGTCAATACTTCCAGTTCAATAAAACATGACCGTGTCAAAACGTAACCCTACGACAGCCATCAGTTACCAAAAATCAAAAGTAACCCTTCGCCGCTGAAGTCCCTTCGTGTGCAACCGCTCGACTAAAGCGCCACCGAGTAAATTTTTTCATAACTAAATGGCGAGCGGAAAAAAATCGCGCCCGTAACGGCATCTCTTAGCGGACGGCAGAATTTTTCACGAGTTCGGTCATAACACCCGACCACGTGCATTTGTTTTGGTTGGGTTTTTTTCTCGAAAAAAGAGCATACATAAAGCTCACCTCGGCCGCCTCGTAGGTGCGCAAAGCAAAATGGTCGTCATTTTTTTCTTCTCTTTTCAGCCATCTGTCCGTCCTTTTCGGTCAAAAATGCGATCGTTATTTCTGTTCCGGTGCGGGTGTGTGCGTCTAGCGGCCGGCGTGCTAAATATACGCCACGTTTACGTGCCGCGAATATGAACTGTGCCGCTACGGAGTAGGGTTAGTTTTTGTGTTGGCTTGAAATCTTCTTACGTCTAATGTTTGGCGGAGAAAAAATAGAAATATAGGAGGCACGGCGTGTACGATAAAGAGAGCCGGAGTCGTTAACGATTCTGCGCCGGGAAGTTGCGCAGATTGCGTTTTTGGTGCTTTTTTTGGGGGCAGCACCTCACACCACGGGGAGTTTTTTATGGCTGTCTTTTTCTGGCACGCAGTCTCACTCGGCGCTGCGACGTGTTAGCGGCTGTGCGTGTGTGCGGGGGGCAAGCACCTAGCGCTAGATTTTTGCGTGCAAACTTCCTAGATAGGTGATCGGCGGGTAGGTACATAGTCGCGGTATATAATGAGATGTCACCGCTATGTATACATAGTAAATAGAGCTGTGGAACAAAGCGTATGTACGTTGACGCTGATTAATCGTGGTCTTTCATAATTCCGCGCCAACCTACTGACAGTTAATTGCCTATTCAGGTGAATATGAAAAGTATGCGTAGTTTTTTTTAACACAGGATAGATATAGGTACCTTTTGATAGATTTTGGGCTTTAATGTTTAGCCTTACTTTTATATATTTCGTTTTTGACTATTATTAATTCACCTATTGAACTACTACCTGAGTTAATTATAAATTGTAACACCTATTCATTCCAATAATTCAATAGGGTGGGGGATAAGCTCGCAACAGTTGTGTGCTACGGTAGTAATAATAAAGATATATAGTAAATGTATTCTAGTGCCTCTTGCTGTCGACTCGAGCCTCGATATACTCTAATGAATTAAATGTTATTGTATTGGCGCCAAGCGTCACCATGGCAACGCGACGAGTTTTCTTTTTTAAAGAATGGCGCGGTTGTGTTCGGAATGCGGTACCGATAAATAAAAATATCAGAATCTTTTTTATGTAAACATTTTGTACTCAGGTAGGTGCCAAATATTGATATTTTGGTCCTTGGAGACATTTCTGTATCTTTGATTTTGTGAGCTTCTAATGATGCACGCTTATTTAAATAAATGAGCTCCTTTTTTAACTATTTCGTCTTTTCTCACAGTTGGTTGAGGAGACCCTCACCAAACGGGTAAGGTTAGGTTAGTACTGTGACCAACCACGCACGAGCCGAGGGAGCGAAGCGAGCGGTCCCGCGGCAGAGGCCGGCGAGCGCTATATCTAAGTTGGTCGCACTTACTTGGCTATTTAGTATTCTCAGGAGACCAAAATAGGAATTATTTGAGGTTACTTCTCAAAAAGAGGCGCAATAAATATATTAAAGTTTATAATATTTTGAATTAATTACTAGCTAGCCGCATCGATCTCATGGCTCGTATCAACCAATAGAGTTACCGGTAAGTAAATGATACAGTAGACTGGCACAAAGTAAGTTGACGTATTTCTTACACCAAGGTGTAAAACATGTATTTTACATGTTGTGCCTATGTGTGTTTTCGTTTATCGTTTACACCTAAAAACCAGTTGTATAAAATACTTTTAAAAAAGTGCCAAAAAGGCGAACAAAATAGTTAAGAAAACATGCCTAAAACAATGTCAAAACATGTATGTTACATGTTTTATAAACGACAAGTTTTTGACTTTTACAAGACTTGTCCAAAACAAGTATCACAACTTGTGTATGGGCGTGAAGGCGGGGTTACTAATTATACAAAAAAAAACGATAATTAATAAGGCATATTTATTATTTTGGTTAAGATCTCTTCCAATACAAAGAAAACCAAATGATCTCAGTTAGAAGAAGTTTAACTTTAAAAGCACAAATAGTACTGGAAAATTCACATTGGTTCTAGTCAGGCTTTGAATTCACACTATAGAAGAAATCAGCCCTTAGCATCAAGACTTTACCTGCAAAAAGTCGGTCATTGGTACCGTAACGTAACGTAAAACGTTTACGTGAGGCTGATGTTAACTTAACGCTGCTGCAATTTACTGGTTGGTCTGTGGATGGGTGATCGTCTTTACATACCGAGACTCCTCCGTGCCTCGGAAAACACGTTAAGCTGTTGGTCCTGGCTGTCATTCGTGGATCTTTGACGGTCGTTACGGGTCGTCAGAAACCCGTAAGTCTGACAACCTGTCTCACCAGTTACTGGGTTGTGGAGGTCAGATAGGCAGTCGCTTTATGTAAAATACTGGTATCCAGCTGCATCTGGTTAGACTGGAAGCCGTCGCCAATATAGTTGGGAAAAGGGTATGCAGATTGAATGTTTCTGGAACCGAGGATCAACAACTTCCATGACAGTAATAGATTACATGCGTAAACTCACATTTTATTCCCAAGGGGGTTGGTAGAAACTACGGAGCGCCACTGTTACGACCTATAAATACTCATTTTACTTCGTTTACGTCGATACATCTGGTCACACACGCACGCCGGTTGCTAGTACTACGCACCTGACCTTTCTGAAGAACATTACAAAGGTCGCTCACATCTATCTTGTAAACACCTTTTGTTAGTTGCCTTTCATTCATCTTCTCAACATGACCAGACCGTCTTAGCATAATGTTTTAATTTTTTGTCACAAGGTGAGAAATAGATTAGTTAGTAGAAATATAAGAACCTTCGAAACATCGTGAAGAAACCTGAGACCCATAAAATGACATTCTAAAAAAAATATCATTATAAGCCTTTAATGTTCCCACTTCTGGGACCCAGGCCTCCTCTTTCTGTGAGAGGGAGTGGGCCGGAATCCACCACGCGGGCCCAAGGCGGGTTGGTTGATGTCACAAGTCTTCGATTTTTTTGTTCTAGGACATGTCGGTTTCCTCACGACATTTTCCTTCATAGTTTTGAGAGCAGTGGTAATGAAATAATTTACACAAAGTAAAGTGCCTGCTTGGGTTTGAACTCACGACCGAGTCGCGGCCGTTATCACTGGACCACCACTGCTCACAAACGCTCAAAAATGTATGGGATTGACATAAGCTGCTGACTAATGTCATCCTGTTGAAAGTCGTTGTAGAAATAGGAAACGCTTTGAAAGCAATTACCAATTATTATAGTCTGGAATCGCCAAGCCACCTTGAGCATTCGTGGTGATGCTCATGCCTTCTCTGTATGAGAAGAGGTCTTTGCTCTGCAGTGAGACAGTAACAGACTGGTAGAATGGAAATTTAACTTTTAGAATTATACTGACATAACGTTCCTTATGATAAAGTTAATTTTGAACGTAGGAACAAATTTTCTTTTTATATTGAAACTAGCTGTTGCCCGCGACTTCGCCTATTATCCAGGATGAGAAATAGCCTATGTCCTTACCCAAGTCATGATTTATCTGTGTAGCTTATTTCATCCAAATCCATCTAGCCGTTTTTGCGTGAAGAAAAAACAAACAAACTCACTTTAGCATTTATAATATTATATTACTAGCTGCGCCCCGGAGTTTCACCCGCTTAAGTCTCGATCTCATGAGAATATCGAAATAAAAAGTATTCTATGTCCTAACCTAGGTCATGGTCTACCTTCTAGCCATTTTTTCGTGATTGAGTAACAAGCATTCAAGATAGAAACTTTTACATTTATAATATTAGTAGGATATAAAATATATAGTATAATAGGTACCTCAAATGAAAAGAGTCTAACTATCGTGCATTTGCAAATGTTTTTGATGACCGATTGCTATTCCATTAGTAGAATCACGATACCTAATTAGTTGAATTATTTAGTAATTGATTGAATATGTCATTTTAGTTATAAGCGTAGTTTTAAAAGCAATAAGAGTTTGATTTAGGTATATTTGAAATTCCTACAATCTCATATTTTAATTGCTTATTTGAATAATAATAATAAAAATGCTTGAATTATTAATTATAGTACCTACATACATTTTGTCCAGCAAAAGTTAGTACAAAACGTTTTAAAGAAACGTGGTCAACGAAGATGCTACGGCGTAGCGATTAGTTTCAAGCGCCATCTGTACATGTTTAGAAGTACTAAAGTGCATTGCTTAGAAAACCGTAGTAGTTAACATAAATCATTATTTTGCAGTTTAAATGTTTGTTTTTTTTATTTTTTCCAATTTCCGATCCTTTACTATTATTGCATTATGGGCAGTATTTCTAAACCATGTCATTGAAAACAGCGCCATCTATTGGTGAGTAGCCGAGTTTCAACCAAAGTTGTAAACGGGTGTCAAACACTGTACGTAGCCTTGAGTAGGGTGGACATATTTTCTGCCTCGTGAAAGTCTCATTTTTATTTTGACTGAACTTAAAAATATATGAAAGTTAAGTATATCTGAATCAAACTGAATGTCTGAAGTTTACTATCCATTACAAGACATTTGATCATTTTAAATTATTTAGCACTTTGTTTTAGTGGGTAAAGACGTTTTGTTTTTTCTTCTAAATAATCTTAAAAACCTTTTTTTCTTATCAATATCCGAGCTAATATGCTTGACCCTAACTGAAATATTATTACAATATCCAAAAAAAACTATCCTCCTTGGTAGTTGGTAAGCAATTTGCAAAATGTAATGAAGGGGCAACAAATTACCTACACAGTTTTATGTGTTGTATATCGGGCACGCAATTCCACGTCCAAACGAGAAAAATGAAACCTACAAAATATCTTGTATTATGCGGGAAACGAACCCGCGCCCTTTAACGCAGCAAGTTAACCCTCCTGCCACAGCGCCAACCAACCCCTGCTTTTAATAGATTCAATTATGCAGATTTATGCTCGCAACTATTCACATCATAGTCCAATGCTACATCAACATCGTCCTAACACACCTTAATAAAAACATGTAAAATATTTTTCACATTTCTCTCAAAACAGTGATGGAAAACATCGTGAGGAAACCGGCATGTCCTTGAACCAAAAATTCTAAGACATGTGACATCTACCAACCCGCACTGGGCCCGCGTGGTGGATTACGGCCCACTCCCTCTCACAGAGAGGAGGCCTGCGTCCCAGCAGTGGGATTATTATTAAAATATTTTTATGATGAGGAAATTTTCCTTCTGGGGCATTGAACAGATGAAGGCCTCCAGTCTCTTGAAGCACGCGATGATCTTGCTCACTGTGCTCAGCTCATAAAGGAGAGGAGAAACCTCGATAGACCGAAGCGGTACCCTTCTTGTGTCCGCTTTGACTTCTTGAGGTCAACACTCTTGCTGTGCACTCCAGCTCATGACCACTACCTACGTGCTGGTACTGCCTACAGAGCTGTTGGGGAGTTTGTTGCGCCACTTCTTCTTCCCAGCTAATGCACTAGGAAGTGGTGAAGGGTGGGCGTTTTGGGGGACTGTCTTGTATAATTTTGACGTTCGAAAAGTGCTGATTCTCAGCCTAGTTTGAATAAATGACTTTTAAATTTTGTTTTTTAGAGGAATTTCCAAAACTAGGGGCCGATATTTAGGGTTCCGTATCTCACAAGGAAAAAACGGAACCACTGGATCACTTCGTTGTCTATCTGACTGTCTGTTAGTCTATCAAGACCCTTTTTCTCAGGAACGCGTGGCGGCGAACGCGAAATTTATATTGAAGCTCTTAAAAAATCAAGCGTTTAAATCCAGAATTAAAAAAATACGGCCATTTATGCGATATATTTTGATACTCGCAAAAAAATCAAAACCTTTATTATACTTCCCGTTGACCTAGAATCATGAAATTTGGCAAGAAGCAAGGTCTCGTAGCACAAGCAAAGGAAAAGGTCCGAAAATCGTTAATTTGTAGTTTTAGTCTTGTAAATATTTGTTTGCGATTACAAACTTACTTACATCTTCACGCACTTGGCTGGTTTTTTTTTCAATAATCAGATAACTTTTACCTACAAAAAAAAAAAAAAACCACAGATAAATGTTACACCTTTGCCTAACCTGAGGAATGCAGGTGTAATGTTATGGTAAGTGTTATCATATTAAAGTACCTGAAGATTGATGACCTACGACTCAGTACTCATCCTAGACAACTGGATGTGCAATGGATGTGACCCTCACAGTCATTCGACCTGTGACCATAGCACAAGATGGTGGGTAAGTTCACACCTCTTCATAACGTCACCGTAAGACGTCCACTGCTGGACATAGGCCTCCCCCAAATGGGGGTTTGCCATTATCGCCACGCTTGGCAGGCGGGTTGGCGATCGCAGTATGGCGTTAAAATGCATAGAGAACGCTGCTGCCCATTCTCTAGTGAGTCGCTTAGTCGCCTTTTACGACACCCACGGGAAGAAATGGGATGGTACTATTCTTTACGTCCGACACCACACGGACCCTAGATGCTGTGGAAACTACAGCTATGTGAGATGTTTCAGTATATTGTCTCTAACTAAAAAGGTTTATTTTTCAAAAACTAACCAGAAGCTGCTGTCGACCTGCTTGCATACCTATGACTTAAAAGTAAAACATGTTATTAGGTACTACAATAGACAGCTAGGTTAGGCAGTTTTTAAAATATCAACAAACAGACGTCATCACAGCTTACAAACAGCGATTATCATAAGCATGTAATTACAAAGTCATTAACGTGAATAATTAATACAATGTTGTATTTGATCCGGAAAACTACAAAATAGTTACGTTGGTAAATTATTTATTTTCACTGACCCCACTTTTATATAAACGTTCAAACCAATCACGAAATATATTTACGAATAAATTAAATATTGTGTACATTAAATATTTATAAAATAGTACCCCCGAGTACCCCCTTTACCCGCGAATAGAGTCACCCTATTACTAGTAATAGAAGAGGGTGTCTATTTTGCCGTTCAAACTAAATGTTACTTTATTTCCAGCACACTTAGGTTGACTTTACCTACTAGCTTTATTTTTGATTATATACTTTTATTCGAGCTTATATGTATAATCCCTGTCTATTTTATGTATGCCGTGGGCATACTGAAAATTGTTTATAAAATTTTAGAGGAATTATATTATCAAGGTAGGCTGAAAATAACATGTCATGTCAGTGTAAAATGAATATGCTGAGAGCATTTTCATTTTTACTATTAGGGATATATCGATTGAAATTGTGGTTTTTTATATAAACCAGTTTGTGATAGAATTTTTCTATCACACCTACATAACAAGTTTCGTATGCTTGTGTTAGAAGCAATTCGCAGTCCGATATAAATGGCATGAAAATCGTAATAGGATAATACAGGGTGGCAAATTAGTATACAACTATAAATTAAGATTATTTTTATTACAAACGAAACTTACCGGATATTTTTCCATAAGTATATTTTCAGGCTTGGCAATTTTGTACGGTGAATAAGATCAGCTTAATCTACTCCTGTTTTATTCTTAAAAATGGGATCGCTTCTCATCGTGTTTTTCATTAGTTTTCATCATTTACGCATACTTTATTAAATATCCCACTAACAAAGTTAAAAATATTCTGCTTTTCGTATTTAAGCTTGACCACGATACGTCCCTTTCGATAACACCACAGAAAAAAAGTCAGGACGTGTCTCGAAATCCTCAGTGATCATAATGGTATTCGTTACTCTTAATGAACTTTTAGAAAAATTTGGTCGTTTTTAAATTCGTTTAAGAACTTCAGGATAAAATTAATGAAAGTATTGCGGTGGTCATGGTCTTATAGACTGTGCATAACAAATATTTGCCGCATTTTAACTAAATAATAGATACTAAACAACTGCAAAATTTGGCGTCAAATCAGAATGGGGGCTGAAAAAAGTTGTATTATGACATAATCATAGCGTCTGTATACTAATAGTGAAGTCAAATCAATCTGCCTAGCCTTTTTCCAACTATGTTGGGGTCGGCTTCTAGTCTAACCGAATGCAGCTGAATACCAGTATTTTACATGGAGTGACTGCCTATCTGACCTCCACAACTCAGTAACTGGATAGTACGATACCCCTTGGTAAGACTGGTTGTCTGGCCTCCGTAACGATTGTCAAAAATCCACGAATGACAGTCGGGACCAACGCCTTTCCGAGGCACGGTCTCGGTAAGGGAATGCAATCCTGCAAACGCGGGATGCCGCAATCTGCAGGAACCCGCAGGATTTTTGCGGGATCACCTATGCGAGATTTGCGGGACTGTTTTTTTTTTAATGATGCGCGTAATTTCACCCGCTCTACGACCTTCTGTAACGTCCGGAATCTCAAGTGTTGAAGTTCATAGCTGGTCATCAAAACACCTATAAAAGAAAAAAAAATAGATGTTAAACATACCATTTTGTGTGAAGAGCATTATTGTCCCTTTGCTCAAAGTGAAAAATTATTGTGAGCCCAAAATTGATCTTGGTACATTAACGGTTTCAAATATGTGAAACGACCACCGAAACTTGTATTTACACTCGATTTATAGCTAATAAAATAAACTTTGAAAATTACATATTAATGACAATACAATAACAAAACTTTATTATTTGTCTCTGGTCCCGCAAATTGTGCGGATCCGCGCGGGACTGAGATTTTGATGCGGGATTGCATTCCCTAGTCTCGGTATGTAAAGATGGTCACCCATCCACGGCCCAACTTCGGCAAGCTTGCTTTATAGCTTAACCTGATGGATTGACCCTTGCGGCTGGTTTTATTTAGCCGCGAGCTAATACAGAAGTATGGAAGAAAACTACATGTTGCGCTGACCTCAAATAAATTGCGATAAGGGCAAGAGAATGATAGTGATCATGATGAATCATTGCGACTGCACCTTATTAAACTTCCTTACACCTAGTTACAAGTCTTTTTTTTCAATAATTGGTCATACCAAGCCAACAACATTACAAAGTTCGTTAGTTCCTAAATTCATAATGGCGTGCCAGTGGTCAAAAGAAATGTCGAAATAATAGGAGATTACGTCTTGTCATTATGTTGGTAAAATATTACCAGATGCGAACAATTTTTAAAATGGAAGGCGTCATTATAATTTCACAAATGGAGGTCGTCGTGGCTAAATAATAACAGCCGCCCAGATCGATTGAAGGTTAAGCTACGTTTGCCGACGTCGGTCCGTGGATGGGACCAACCATTACACTATTTGGAGACCTCTCCATGCCTCGGAAAGTGAGTTATGCCGTTGGTCCCGGCTGCCATTTGTAGATCTTTGACAGTCCTTACGGGTCGTCATAAGCGCGAAAGCGTGACAACAAGTCTTAGCAAGGGGTATCGTGTTACCCAGTTACTGGGTTGTGGAGGTCAGATAGGCAGTCGCTCCATGTAAAATACTGGTATCCAGCTGCTTACGGTTAGACTGGAAGCTGACCCCAACGTAGTTGGTTAGGTGGCAGATGATAATGAGTCTGATAACAGATGATACATGTACCTACATCAATGTTTCATTTGGTCCAGCATTTATTTTATTTTATTATTATCCTTTTTATATGAAAAGTCAGTCAAGAAATTATATTGCTTTCGAACTCAGGAGGTTATTTGAACAAATAGGAATAATACTTTGCAGTCAATTTAACTCGTAGAACTTTAAATACTAAACAAAATATATGGCTCTACCAAAGTCCAGAAAAAAATAATTTCAAAACAAAGCCCGAATGTCATATTTTTTTACACGAATCCACTCTAACCTACAAAACATTAAAAGAGCCTACTTCTTTTGTAACGGCCCCTATAATTGTATCACGTACCATAAACCCACAATACAGGGTGTTTGAATAAAAACAAAAACGGATTTATTTCTTACGCATTCAAATTAAGCTTGCCCGCCATTTTTATAGCTTAAAGCAGTCCGTAGCGAAAATAAAAGTCCTTTATTTGGCACATAAAGGACTTATTTGGCACATAACGGAAATAAAGCTGGTTCATATGAATAGGTGTCGCTGTTTCACACAAAACCCTTTAATTTATACAAACAATGTATGGCGAATGAAGATATGTGAAAGAATGGTTATTTGATGGATGGTTATAGTTATTATTGTTTTTTCTTCGCATTACATTGAGGAGGAGGAGAGGAGCTCGTGGCTAAGTAATAACAGCCGCACGGGTTGATCCAACAGGTTAAGCTATGCTTGCCAGGGTTAGTCCGTGGATGGGTGACCATCTTTACATACCGAGACTCCTCCGTGCCTCGGAAAGCACGTTACGCTGTTGGTCCCAGCTGTCATTCGTTGATCTTTGACAGTCGTTACGGGTCGTCAGAACCCCAAAAGCCAACACGTCTTACCGAGTGGTATCGTATTACCCAGTTACTGGGCTGTGGATGTTAGATAGGCAGTGGCTCCATGCAAAATACTGGTATTCAGCTACATGCGGTTAGACTGGAAGCTGACCCCAACATAGTTATATATTGCATTGCTTCGAGTTTGTCAAGTCAAATAATTTATTTCAATTAGGCACTTATTTGACAGTTTTGAACGTCAAAATTCACAAAAAAAATTGAATTGTTTCTAATCGCCCCTTCCTAAAGGTACTCGTAGTTTTTATATGGAGAAGAATGAGCAAGAAACTCCACCGTTACTCTTTTTTTTAATACAAAATTTTGTACACATTAATTATATAATTACATGTGAATCTGAAATATGTCATTGTCTCCGAAAGCAATCGCTAGGTTATTTTGTTCTTCAACAATTGCTGTATTCACCTGTTATTTTCTGTATTGTAACTTAAAAACGTACGTGAAATGTTTTTAGTTATTGCAATAAATACTTTTCAGCAATATATCTTTTGTGATTTTTATTTTCTCGCCTCAGCCTAACAGTGACCTTTAAAATCTTTACTTTACATTAAATCTACTTTCACTGATCAATGATCATTAAGAAGGTATTCAAACAGAATAGGCAGTTGTATTGTTACACAAATGAAATTGTTTAAAAGTTATATCTATACAGAAAGTGGAAATAAATCTCAAAACTGATATCCGACATTTTGATAAGCTTTCTCGAAAGTATAAGCTCTCAAGTCACGTAATTCTGATGCTTTTTTACGCGCCATTAAAACACGATAAACGACGAAAAATAATTCAGGCGCATTTAAACCATATCTTTTCTACATAAAAGTGGGTGCGCAGACAATTTTATAATCCACCCCATTTAGCACACCAGGCCGAAAATAAAGCACCCAGTTTCCCTTCGAAAGCTCGCCATTTTTCTCCGCAGGACCCCACATATATTAATAATATATTGCACTGTAAGAAATCGCAAACGCGAGGGTGGGCCGGCTAAATGCTCCTCGATCCCATGAGGCACGACCAAAAAAAAATACGAAATACCACACACGAATTTCAACTACATTTTAAGGATCATAAGGTATATTTTCGTCTGGAAAAATATAGCACTTAATCACCGCTGTCTCTCGCATAATATGTATGTAGAATGGTCGCGTACTTAGGCCTTTTTTAGCAAAAAACTGTGACGCCTCGCGGATCCAAGATGGCGGCCGCTCCAAACGTATTTTGTTTTCGTGTAATTACATGCTCTTCAGAGTTCTAAATGGGTTTATGTTTGGCGAGTGAAGTCATTTGAAATTAGAACGTTATTGTTTTGGGGCGAACTGAAATTAGATTGTGAGGGGAGCATGAAAAATGGTGGGAAATGACAAAAAAAACGGGCATGTGTACAGATTATTATATTTAACACGAAAAAAAAATTTATATAAAAAAGATATTGTTGCGGAAACTCCATTTAGATAGACCAAATAATCAGAATATTATTACAAAGGAATGTAAACGTGAAGATACAAATGCAATCTTACAATATGAATGAGTACAAGGCAAATTAAACTTATAGGTAAGAGGTAGGTAAATGATAAGGAGGATTAATACATAAATCACTGAAAAGCAAGCGTTAGGTCACTTAGGATCTGCATAGTATCAAGTCTGAAGGTGAAATCCTCAAGTGAAAGCGTGGTCAAATAATATTGAGTTCCCACCTGTGAAGTTGGCGTTTTTTTCTTCTCACAAATAGAGAACCTCGTCACTTCTATGATTTAAAACATTCATCAATTGCTTGGTATTATAACGAATAATGACCATCATAGACAACTACCAATAGTAAAAAAACCTTATTACTTATAGTTTTATAAACATAAAAAATACCTTAAAAATGACTCCTCATTTTGTTAGCAGCCAAAACTTATTTTTGTCGCTTAATCTAAGTGGCATATTCGTTAACTTAGTTTTTAAACATTAGTGCATAAAAGTTTTTAAACATTCGTGTTCATGGTTGTTATATAAATTAAGAAAATGTTAGTATGAAAAATGCAACTTCTTTAAAATTCACCATAGAAAACGCTGATTTCATAGGTGGGGACCTAATACTTTGAATGCCTAAGGTCTCATGTACCTAATTCCTTAGATTAGATATTCGTTTTTTAGAAGGTGTAAGACGTGTGTATGTGTGAGGTAAGTGTGATGTTTGGTGATGTCGTGTGATGTGTGGTGTGGGCTTATAAGATTACACTGCGATCGCTAATTTGATTACCAAGCACGGTGAATTAGCCACATCTAAAATTAAATTAAATATTTCGTAGCGATTTGTTGATTTTGAATATGGAACAATAGTGTATATTAAATCTCTAGATATGTTAATTCACAAAGAGGCACAAAGATTTACATATAACATTTTTTTTTTCAAGTTTCTCATTAAAAAAAAATGCGGCGGCGAATGTTGATCAATTATTGAATGAATACATGGTATCTATAAATTTATCTTAAATTACAAACAGGCACAAAGCTTTTTAAAAAAATAAGAATTTTTGAAACTCGAAAATGGTATTTTCAAAAATGTATGACGGTAGCAGCTGACGTTCTAAAATTAAACTAATTTGACAACAGCAAACAAAATGTCCTCACATCTGTCAGTAAAAAAAAATCGAACGGTATTTATCGATATTGGTTGGGTGAACTTGTGTGTTTTTAAACAATGAAAGCAAACGTTCGGTATTGATTGTGTATCGATTTTGTGTTTGTTGATATCAATATTGGATATCGGTAAAAGATCCCTGTTTGTTTTTCGCCAGCTGCTTTTCTTTAAATGCGAGTTATTTTTATTTCATACTATTGACGAAAGGTATAGTTTCCGTTGTTAGCTAAATATGGCAACAGTTCTTTGAAAACCCTAAGTGATTTCGTAAAATATCTTCCAAATTGTATTGAAAAAAACATCTTAGTTTGAATGTGAAAGAAGTATTTTAAGTAATTTTAACCCATGTTTTAATCGGTAAACAGTTTAGTTGAGAGTAAAATTCTTCATGGAAAACGATTTGAAATGCTTCAATGGAAAATATAATGTTAGTGAATACGTTAGAATTTTGAAAAGCATAAGTAGCTACCTAGCTAGTAATTATACAATCGCAATTTTTCTTCTTTTTATTACCTTGTTACTAAATATTTTTTTATGTTTAAAGTATCAGTTACGGATCCACAAAATAATTATAATTATAATAATTTTGAAAATCTACCTAGAATGGAAATTTGAATGCCAGAAACATAAAATTCTATCTCTCACAATTAATTTTGGATATTTTTTAGATGCCAGTAGATACTTACACAAAATTAAAATGAAATAAGTTATAAAATAGTTAGATTTTTCTTTTTTTCTAAGAACAAACTTCTAGTAACTAAATAATCTGTTACTGGAGTACAAAATCATAATGGATGCTAATGGACATACAAAATCAATAATAAAATTGTCAACATTAGTTTCATTATTTAGCATTTTTGAACTTGAAGTCATATTTTCAAACTTATCAGAAGTTTATGTTTCTTTAGAATAAAATTACAATAATTAAATTGAAGCTGTTTAACAGTGATAATAATGGCCATATTTTTTAACGTTTGTCAGCAGTAACTTATTCAGAGCCTGCTTTATCACTTTAAAACAAATTAAAAAGTTTGATAGTTATGGCGCATAATTATAAAAAAAAAATCTTTATAGTATCTGGGTAATGAATAACAAATATTTAAAACACGTAAAATTATTATCTAACTGACCAGAAACTACTATTTTTGAACACTGTTTCACATTTTTTTCTTTTCTAAATTTTTCTAATGATGACAAAACAAGCTCTCGAAACAAGAATCCAATACAATAAAAACTATTTACTATAATCCAGTCATACTATCATTAAAACACGAATCGATTCCCTCCAATACCGATTGCAATCGATACTCATATCTCTATCGGTATCGGTAAAAGAATTCCAGCCAGCGAAGTGTCGGCCATCCGATCGTGAGTAAATATTGGTCGATTTTGTCTTTTTAACCGAACGGCGTCCGTGGCCGAGTTAGAGGTTATTGTTCCATTTTTGAAATTCCCGCCGAATTTTGTTTTGTTTTTGACGTGTAATGGCGACGCGTTGAAACTGTTTTCGTTTGCAGATGTATTGGTTTGCACTGAAAAAGAAGATGGTTGATAAATTATCTCGGATTTTGGAGTTGTTATTTCACACGTGTAGGTTAGAACTTCTGTACACCATTTGAAATGAAATTAAATAAAATTGTCTATTCTGTAAATAGGATATCGGAATCACTTTTACACGACATATTAAAAAAAAATAAGCTAGATGTGTTCGGCATTTCCTATCTGACTACTCTGAGAAGAAAGGCCGAAACAAACTCAGAGGTCACAGTCTCTTTTAAAGTCCAGACATAATCTTGGTCAGGCCATATGAGGACCATGTAGATTAGTGCCTAAAAAGGAAAGAGATAGATTGATTGCGGGCAGATGTTTTCTTCAATCGGCACTCAATAAATTATCAGTTAAATGTTGGAAAAAAACCATTAATTATGTGCAAAAAAAAAATTGTTGCGTTGTCACAAAGGTTCTTATTTTATTGCTACTGCACATTTCACAGATAGGAACAATATTTTTATTGAATTAGCGTGAAGTTGGTATTATTTTAAAACTTCTCACATAACAAGGGTACATAAACAGCCTATTCTCACATTAATAAACACTCCGATCCGGAACAAATATCCGTAGGACATACAAATATTCACCCGCGCGGGAATCGAACCCTACACTCAGGAACCGGCCTATCACGACGTTAATTAACTTTAGTAATTAATACAAATTAAGCCAAGATAAGTATTTTGCAAAAAAAATGAATATAGAAATCATCAATCATCAACTTCCTAACATCATTTTCAGCTTTGCAAACTGCTGATCTATTCTGAAAAAATCTCAGCGCGAATAATAAGGCGAAGTCAGCTTGAAGTGAGCTATTAATAGTGTAAACCCCTAGTAAGATCACGTGGAATGACTGCTCACTTCAAACTCACTTCACCTAAGATTTCACGCTGAGATTTACAGAATAGACCGGCTGTAGGCATTCTAGAACAATAATCAGTCTTAAAACTTAATTTGAAATACGATTTTTGAATTGAGAATTGTATAATTTTTTTATAGAGTTATAAATTATTTCCTAGAATGTTCTGGAGTAGAAAAAAACAGTAGACAGAAAACAGACAGAAACAAGAGGCGAAATCATCTAATAAATAAATGAAAATGACGCAGCCTCACGAAGCGGCATAAGTAAAGAAACCGAAAAAAACGCGCGTCAATGGCTCGGGTACACAACAACAATTGTCAAGCAATTTTTGTCATTTTGCGTAGAATGCGCGTCGACCGTATGGCGTGCGTCTACTCTCAACAAATAAATAAACAAAATTGTTTTGTTTTGTTTTTTTTTTACCTGTGGTCTGTTGCCTCGTCGGTCGTCTGGGCCTTCGATATTTTTGGAACTTTTGTTGAGTTTTAATTTCAAGCTGGATATCATGTTGATTTCTTCTTTAGATGCTTCGGTATTGAAGTGAAGTTTTGATTTTAGATTTAATAGAAAAATGTTCTCATTTTTAGTCTGCACTGAATTTAGAGGATTTTGAAAACTGAGATTATTTTATGAATACCATTTTTTTACTGTTTAATGGTGTGGTTATTATTCACTGTTACATTTTGATATAATATTGCAAGCGAACTTATCGATCGGTGGCCAGATGTGAACTGAATTCGATCGGTGCTAGCAATCCTTTAACGATTCGCATCCCCACTCTAATTCAAGAAAACATATTTACCTATCCACAATAACCACCCAAAACGAACTCCAAATCCGAAAAAAAGTTGTCTTTTATTACAATAAGAATAAAGACCAAAATCACTTGCAGATTGCAAAATGAGATGCCAAAAAAATTGGGTACTAGTTTGCCAGCCAGTCTTTATAATGTGTTGTGAAAAAGAACTGGTTTTAAAAACGTTGCAACTTTATGTGGCTGGAAGTAAATAGGCTGCAGCGTTCTTGCTGCAGAATCGAGCTCAACGAAGGGTGCAACCCTTTGTCGCGTGGTCGCGCTATGTATAAGTATGTGTTGGGCCATCTTTACAAGGGAACCGACGGTTTGTTTTGTACCTAACCAGTTTAATTTGGTAGAAAATTTGCTTTATACGTTGGGTGATTGCAGGCATTATTGAATGGATGGAAAGATTATATGAATTTTGGGTTATGTTTAAAAAAAACCTTTATATCATCTGGCAGCAATGAGAAAAATACAATCAAAAGTCAGAATTCTTCGGACAAAATACTCGTTATTTTTTCTGTAGGCTGGTCTAACTATGGCCATGGTCCAACATCTTGATGATTTTCCTCTACTTTGTCCAATATTCAATGTCAATATTTATAAAAAGTACCTACGACGAAGTCTGTAGGATGAAGGTACTTACTTAAATATTTAAATCTTATGTTTTCGTGTTTTTATGCAGCCGCATTTCAACAACTTTTTTCATTAAATGTTTTAAAGGTTGTAGACAACGTGCATTTCACATTTTTGGCAGTTCTATATGAATGAAAGCTTAAAAGAGTAACTTGAGCTGAACGCTTTGAGCTGTAAACTCTGAAATAGTTCTCGTTTAAAAGATTATCGTGATCATAATGAGTTCTTTCTGTTTCGCGACTACGGCGTATAAAAACGTAATCCAACCAAAACTGAACTTAAGTGTTGAAAACGTCATTTCCACATTCTTGTTTTTTACGATAGGTATTAGGAAAAGTATCAAGTATAACAGATTTTTTAAATGTATTTAATAAAAAAATTAAGCACCAAAATTATAGTAGACTATTAAATCAGCTTAAACAAAGGTGGACGTCTTTAACTAGATTTTTAAACCTTAAAGAACATTAAACAAAAAACCCTGCCTACGCATGGACCGGTACCTATCTATAATATAAACACAATACCGTTGCGGCCCACTACTAATCTAAATGCAAATCAAGCATCTGCATTACACTGACTAAATTGAACCTCATTGATTATACTTTTATTTTCATACGTATGTTATAAAAGGCTTTTTTATGTCTGCAGTCTCTTAATATCGTTTCTTTTTACAGTTTTTTTATTTTTATTAAATGACTAGATCTTCCCCGCGACTTCGTCCGCGTAAAGTTTCTTGTTTTAACATAAAATAGTACACATTAGTGAAAGAATTTTCGAAATCTGATCAATAGTACCAAAGATTACCCCCTACATATAGGTAACGTCACGAATTTTACCTCCTTATAATTAGTATAGATAGGTAAATTCTTTTAATCAATTTTTCTTAAAAAGTTAATTATTAAGATTACTAATGCGATGTGAAAAATCTACACGTAATCATATAATTTTTTTCATTTGATGGCAGTAGATTTTAAACGTTATCTATCTAACTATTGCTTTGTTGCCACTTTCCCATGACGAAAATGATATTAATTGTTAAAAACAATTCGAAATGTATAATATTATAATTTTTTTGTTTATTAAAATTTCACTCTAAATTAGGCTGGGTAACAACGTGATGATGGAAAACGGAATTAAGTTCATAAAAGTCCATTTGATATTATGGAATTTAACGAAAAAATTATCGCCTAAAATTCCAGCATGGCTGATTGCATTTCCACTTACATGGAAAAGCGTTAAACTAGATGAAATCCGGAGTTAAACGTGGAAAATTTACCATCGGTAGGTACGCCATAATAGTTTATATATCTAAACATATTGTTTTTTTAAACATAAAAAAAATTATATCCTTCAAAAAATTACTTTAGACTATGATTTATCTTTAAAAATAAGCTTAAGAATAGGTACGAAATACAATAACTAACTACACGAATTGATACAAAAAACAAAAGGACACTTAGGCGTCGAAGTACTCGTCCGCATCGCTGTCATCCGGAAACGTGCCCAGAAGGCTGGCAGCATTGCCACGTTGAATGGCAATGCTAATTCTATGGCCAAAGAACAAGCCAGCCCTCTGGTCGCTTAAGAATATAACAGTAAAAACTTGTTTTAGGTATTCATCACAAAAATACAATACCTATCCTGTAATAAAAAAAAACATCCAATGTCCGTTTTAACGAACACGTTTTAAAGGCCACACAAAAACGCTACAAAATGACTTATGCTTCTTTATATACGCTATTATACCGATATCGGGATCACAATTGGCAATTCAAACGCTCCCCAGTCTAATTCGCTCATTTCGACCGAGCTCCGTGCAAAACGCAGCTAATGCAATCATGCAAAAACCGGATTCTAAAAAACGGATAAAATCATTTTATTAAGCCACCAATAAAGTTTGAATGAAACAGGTTTTTCGGAACGAGGGTTTCTGCAGCGCACAGGTACCGCGGAATGCAAACTTCGAGCTGCAGATCACCAAACGGGTTGCGGGACGTGTTTTCGACATTGTCCTCAAGAATGAAAGGGGTAGCCGAACAATCATTCGCACAAATAAATACGCCAGCTGCAGGTTGCAAAAACTGGTACTGCTCCAAAAAGATCCGTTTTCGTTTATTGTAATATTTCAATAGCCATTTAATACTGTAGTCTCATGATATTGTTAAACGATAATCCAATGAATTCAGTTGGTGTCGCATCTCCAACCGACATCGTTTCGCCATTTTAGGAATAAAATAAGAATTTGAAATTATGACATTCTTTCAGCGTTCCATTTGTAAATTAATTTTTAAAAATGGAACGCTTTTTACACAAAGGCGTAAACGTCATGCTTTGTTTTTAAAACTAAAACCGAATGCCAAGAAAAGGAACGTGTTGGGCACGCGGCAGCGAATTAAAAAAAAACAGGCAGACATTTTTAAAACAGCGTAATATTCACATTTTCCTGCTAAGATAACGCTCCGCCGAGCGAAATATGAAAGGAGTTATCAAAACAATCTCGCGCGCACTAAATCACTGTACATAAGGGGAAGAGGAGTCCTATTTACTCGGAAACGGACAAAATAAATGTTTTTATTACATAATGCGAATTTTCTCAAAGTCTCATTCTAAAAGTTGGGACCACAAAAATGGTCCTTGATGTTTAGAAAATAGAGACAAGTTTCTATTGTAGATTTTTTTGAACATTGACGCTGTTGTTTGTTAATTACAAATGGACCTTTTTGGTTTGAGTATAAGGCTTGTTTTCGTTTGTGAGGTGTGAGGGCAGATGGTGGGCTTTGTATATAAAAACGTTTGGTGCAAAATTTTAAGCAGAGGGATTTGGTGGCGCTCGACAGCCCAGTGGCTTTCGTCGCTTACCTACCTCTGCATACGTACCTACGGACTGAACTACAGCCCGTAGGTAGACAACTCTGAATGAAAACATCTTTTATACAGTGATTGTTTATGAAAACTGAGGATTCTCTTTGTTTTCCAGTGTGATTGCTTAATGAAACTCTTATGCTGGGGCCGCATCTGCGTCTATCGTGACGAAGCTTCGCACAGTGACACACGCAGATGTAACCACCCATTATCGACTATTGTCGCGATAGTTCGGAATGCGTAGCACTTATCGCCCGGGTTGCGGTACATATTAAGCATGACGCGTGCTCGGACTAGCGTTGATCATTTCGACTGTTGTTTCCGTACTGCGTAAGCGCTCTGTCGAAATAATGGAGAGCCATCTTGGATTATTGCACTATAATTCGTTAAAATTATAAAGCTGCTAATGTGACCACCGCATTACCGAGATAACTTTTTAGCGAGCAAAATATACGAATATTCGGCACGCATTGCTCTGTCACGATACACGCAGATGCGGCCGGGGCATTACAGACATTTCAATTTGAAATAACCGTTATCAGCTATCTTAAAAACTTTTACAATTTATTTAAATTAATTGTTTCTCCAGACTGCTTTGGTCTTTAGCACAGGCCTCTCCCAGGCTATTCCATAGCTCAAGGGTCGTGAGTTTTTCTCCTCCATGTCATCCCGCAGTTCTCAAATCATCTTCTCATCTTTGAAATTGTGTTCCTCTTCTCCTCTTTCCTTCTCAGGAATACCATTCTGTTACTGGAACCAAAAGATTGCTCCAGTTACAGACTACATGGTGTAATGGTATCGTAGCAGTTCTATCACCATGTTAGGGACAGTTGTTACTTCTTCTATCCCTAATTTTCTATACTTCATTCGAAATAAGATTAGACATTTAAACAAACCTTTTTTACAGTCCGTTCAACCGATTCTGACTCCTATACCGTAGGTATAAGGATGGCATTAAAAGTAAAAAAGTGGTTACAATACCAACTGTTTACTGCAGCTGCCATTTGTCATGGCACCAACGCAATAGAAGTCAAAATCGGTTGAACGGACTGTAAAAAAAGGTTTAGTTAAATGTCTAATCTTATTTCAAATGGAATATTGTTAAATAGATATGTTTTTGGCTATATATATTAAGTTGAGAAGTTTTTTATTAAACGATCACTCGCGTAGGAGATTGGGTTTATTAGAATAGAAATAGAAATAATATAATAATAACGGATTAAATAAGGTTTAAAGTTTGGACATACCGGAGTTTGAAAAAAATCACTTTGAACTTTGCCGACTTCATCCGATAACTCATGGAA
Organism: Agrochola lota; assembly: GCA_947364205.1. Classification (NCBI taxonomy): domain Eukaryota; kingdom Metazoa; phylum Arthropoda; class Insecta; order Lepidoptera; family Noctuidae; genus Agrochola; species Agrochola lota. Next base: position 6,211,383 of record OX376235.1, on the reverse strand, counting down.
ATGTCAGCCATCTTTAGACCTCATATTTGACGCTGATTGGTCGTCGCGGACGTGCTTGACTTCGATAAACACATGACATACCTGGATATGAAAATTATCAATTTTAATAGTTATTTTAGTAGTGTTTTTAGTGACTTACCTTGATTTGATAAACACAAACATTATATTTTTTTAATATCACATTTGACGCCATTCACAGTTCAATATCGAATTCAAACAATATCAAAACCACCCCTAGATGTGATTTATCGGGTTTTGATATTTAACTAAACACTTGTACCCGTACAAGTAGGGGTGTAACTTATCGGGTTTTGATATTGTTTTTGCAATTTCCTATGTCCATAAACGAATTGTATTCGCTACCAATCGTTTCATTTTGTAATACCTCACCGGTCCTTTGAAAAAATTATGAAGTATTTTGACCAATAAAAATATTGGACTTCTGCACAGCTAATCTCGTGTCAGCTCGAGATAATACCTATTTTAGACTTGGAAAATGAACTGAACTAAATAAACTTACTTCTAATCTACGGATAGCTATTCCGTTGTTATTAAGCTAAGTTACTAAGCTGTTTAATACGTGATGCTCAAATCATGTCCCGCAATGGATTGAATTTGGGCCCACTTTGTCCCTTACCGAAACTACTTCCAAAAACATGAACTAAATAGATCCACTTCTATTTTAGCCACAAGTGAGTTATAGGATAACTCGGGTGTACTGACAAACTCCCAATAGACGATAACACGAATTGTTACGATTATGTGTTACGTCATCATCATCTGCCGAGCCTTTTCCAAACTATGTCTGGGTCTGCTTCCAGTCTTTGTCAACTTAAAAATGAGAAATCCTAGTGTTGTACGCATTAAATAAAACACCGTAACGATCGGCCCCTTAACTGACTTCATGTTTTATTTTACTTTGTTTCAAACGTAACCATATATTATATTTATTTTACTTTATCTCAAACGTAACCATATATTACATTCATGTTACTTTATCTCAAACGTAACCATATATTACATTCATGTTACTTTATCTCAAACGTAACCATATATTGTATTTATTTTACTTTATCTTAAACGTAACCATATATTGTATAATTAGCACTCCAGAGTCACAAGATACAAGAGACGCTTAATGTGTGGCTCAAAATTGTATTCTTACTCTTTGATTAATAAACTTAATTATTATTTCCTTTATTTAAAATTTTAACATATAAAATACATTTTTTTTATATTTCTTAAAAACTATATAAAAAACATTTAAAACTATAAAAAATAGTGTTCCGCCGGTGTCGGGAGCAGGGTCCAAGCTACCGGTGGTTAGGGCTGCAGAGACAGGAACCTCCTCACAATGCGAGCCGTATCGAGGAGTACTGCCTTCTGGATCAGGCCCTTGATCCAACCGCCTAACGAGAGCCTCGAGAGATGTTGGTCGAGGCTTTCGGCTATCAGGCCATTGGCCGTTACGACAATTAATTATTATTATTATTAACTAACTTATATAACCCAGTGAAGAAATTTAAAAATGACCACTTACGGCCGGTAAGTTATTAGCCGAACATCAATACCCTGGTCCAATAAATAAACGCACCGTAACCACCGTAGCTTCAGGCAACGGTACAAAATATAAAATTCTATGTAGTACATCTCGTATGAACCCAGTATCGTTACAGATCAGCGTCACTCGTTAGTGCTTCTGGCAAACGGTCTGGGGTTCGAACCGGGCAAATGTAATTGGGATTTCTGTCAGAAAAATCCGCGATGGGGGTATATGGCATATGCATCGGGGAAGTGTGGAGTCATAGTATTGTTGACAAGGTATTCATGTTCACGTGGATGTTTTATGGAAGTTTCTAGTAAGCAGTAGTCACGGTTCTAAGTAATAGGTACGTATTGTGTTTTATTTTGATGATTACTGAATGACTCTAACTTGGAAGTTGTGATTTAACTGCATGTAGTTTCGGCTAAAGTTCCAATGAGTTTAGTCATTGATTTTCCTAAAAATTATCCACTTTTTCATGAAAAAGACTCAAAAAAGGAACTTACAATACTATAATGTTACTTTTTCTTTAGGTTAGAAATGAAAGATATAACCTTTTTCAGATTTGTCCCTAAAAAAAGATATACGACGATAATTGTTGAAGATGTCGGAAAAAATCATGACGACTGAGAGCTTTACTGGCGTGCGCCGCGTAAACCAATAGAGTTATATGAAAACAATGGTATAACTTAGATTGCTTACCTGGATTAACACATAGATTACTTTTAATCCCAGTAGTACCTACATACGTACCCGTGGGATATTTTCCAACAAGAAACGCGGGAAAAAGCAAAAGTCCCTAAAAAATGGGATTCTCTGAATTCTTTCAAATTAAATCTTTAAGTATTGCTGAGCACAATAGGTGCCTACATATAAACAAACTAGCTGCGCCCCGCAGTTTCTCTCGCATAAGTCTCGATCCCGCGGGAATGTCGAGATAAAATGTAGCCTATGTCCTAATCCAGATCATGGTCTACCCATGTGCCAAATAATACAAGCCTGTTATTGTCCCACTGCAGGGTAAAGGCCTCTTCTCATACAGAGCATTGATCACCACGCTTGCTCAAGACGGGTTGGTGATTTCAGACTTATATTAACTATAAGTCCAGGTTTCCTCACGATGTTTTTCCTTCACCGATGTCAGTAATGTCCAAGATAAACTCAGAAAGTACATATGAATTGAAAAACTCACATTGGTACTTGCCCGGATTTGAACCCGCAACCTCGAAAACCAAATCCAATCAAATCGATGTGACAATTTTTTTCCAAATCTGTTCAATCGTTTTAGCGTGAAAGCGTATCAAACAAAAAAACAAACTCATACAATCTTACATAGTATTAGTTAGCGTGATCTTGAGTGAATCCCCATTCAATCCGTCACACCTACTCAATCATCCGATATTACTCCTGATATTTTCCTCGCATAGTATCGATAGTGAAAGTGCAGGCAGACACATCACACCCCCTGCCGTCGCGGCTCGGACCGAACGATATCGCACAGTAATCGGGCATCGAATCCAGATCACTACGGATACACTAATTGTACTGGATTGCGGAACATGTGTAGTTTATCTAGCTGGGACCGTGATTCCGCCTGGTTGTGAAGATTTTTCATGTGAGTAAGTAAGCTCATGGCTAAGTAATAACAGTCGCACGGGTTAAGCTACGCTTACCGGGGTTGGTCCGTGGACGGGTGACCATCTTTACATACCGAGACTCCTCCGTGCCTCGGAAAGCACCTTAAGCCGTTGGTCCCGGCTGTCATTCGTGGATCTTTGACAGTCGTTACGGGTCGTCAGAATCCCGAAAATTTGACAACCAGTCTCAAGGAGTATCGTATTACTCAGTTACTGGGTTGTGGAGGTCAGATAGGCAGTCGCTCCATGTAAAATACTGGTATTCAGCTGCATCCAGTTAGACTGGAAGCCGACCCCAACATAGTTGGGAAAAGGCTAGGCAGATTGATTGATTTTGAGTAAGTAAGCTACCTACGTTATTCTTTGGAGAAAGAAGTTAAGTTAACCAAATAATGTTTGGTTTGTTATTATAGTTTAGCCATAATAACTTACTTTCATATGATTTAAAAGTCGCAATTTTAGCCATCTGCAAAACGCTTGCAATATTAAAACTATTTAGCCTTAGATCTTACTGGGTGATTGTGCTAAAACTAAACGCAGCTATTGAATAATTTATCATTTAAAGTTGTATTAAAGTGAAGGGATATCGTAAATATCTACAGGGTAGGTAGATACTGTACCTAAATGCCTGTATCAATAAAATAAAAAGATACTGCGAAAAATATTTTTCATTGCATTTTCATAATGCTTTTCCAAGCGTAACTCACACTGGTTCCCTCTCGTTTAATATCGTGCGTGTGATAATCTCCATAGAGAAATGAAAGTATAAACAAAAACAAAGCCCGGACCCCGCCTATAGGTACTAACCTCAAAACATAACTCTTGCTCATAAGCCCTCAGAAACAAAAAAAAAACGTTCGCAGAGACCGCTCCAATTATAAAAGGCAGTCGCCCCGAAAACCCTCGGCTTTAAAAAAAATAATAAAAAAAGTTATTTAAATAAAACCCGGCGCCCACGCTCTGTGTCGCATAAATTGCCTTCATTAATTTCCGGACCCTGCAAAATATTGTCTTGAAAGGATAATCAAATACAAAAACGTGGAAATGGCGGTGCGTCATTTCCATAACATTTCCCTGGCCCGCCCCCCGCGCCCCGCTGCCCCCTCGCCCGTTTTTCGTCCCCTTTTCCGGTCCCTCCGTCCCCTTTATGAGTCGTCCAATTACGACCCAACGTCGGAGCTTAAGGCTCGCATTAGAGAGAATGGTAATGGTCGCAATTAGATGTATATACTATGCAGACTCACGAGGTTTTATGTGCAAACCATTGTTTAAGAAATTAACTTAATTTTCTAGCTAATCTCGGTGAATTAAGGATAAATGTTTGAGCAAGCACGCCTGGCTACTGTTACTAGATGTAACAGAAAGCGCGAAAAACAAAGACGGCTCAAAACGACACTTGAATCGCAAGAGCCGTTTTTGGTCCCAAACTGGGCCGATATCATCGCTCTTCAAAGCAATTACTATTGAGTATGGCGTTCTAACAAGAATCTACTCGGAAACTGATTCAGACGCTAATCCTAGTCAAAATAACGCCCTGCAAAACATTTTTACAATCATCATTCAACAGAGATTGTCACCTTATCTTCGATTTTTTTAATCATTTGTAAAGATTCTGACAAGAACTCATGATTTACAATGATTATAGCAAAACGGTAAAGGAAAACATCGTGAGGAAACCGAACCAAACCGGTAACCGGTAACCGTGATAACCGGTCCTAGAACCAAAAATTCAAAGACATTTGACATCTACCAACCCGCACTGGGCCCGCGTGGTTGATTACAGCCCACTCCTCTCACAGAGAGGAGGCCTGTGTTCTAGCAGTGGGAACATTTTAGACTAATTATGATTATGAGTTAATACCAGCCTATTACTGTCCCACGGAAGGGAAAAGGCCTCTTATATAGAGAGGTCATGAGCATTGATCACTATACTTGCTCAAGGCAGGTTCGCGATTTCAAACTTATATTATAAAAGGCCAGATTTCCTCGCAATGTTTACTTCCACAGATGACAATAGCCCATACCTTGATATAGATACTGATAAAAGGACTGATTAACCTAAAGGCGGCGACTGACTTTTAACGTTTGTTTGTGGTGAGCTTAGTTACAATACGGCGATACACAAGACGCGGCGAACGCTCGCTTCGAGCAAAATGTAATTTGCGTTTCTCATTATTTCTGTTGCAAATGAATTCACGAAACAGGCGACAGTCGAGTGGAAGATCCGGCGCTCGCATCGAGCGGCTCGGCTCGCTGCACTAACTACTGTAACACGTTACAAAACCTCGATACACTACAAACAAATGTTACAAGGTAGTCGCCGCCTTATGGTGCCACCTTAAGTGAGCACCAGAATTTAATGTTAGCTAACTTAAATGTCATTCTTTGCCAGTTGTATGCCACACCAAATTTACCTTAAAGGGTATTCATTTGCTGAACAAAAATTAATCAATTTCTCTAACTGATCAAACATCAGTTTTCGACCAATATTAATAAAACTTAAAAAAACCGAGGAAGAGAAAGTTTCTAATGTTTTTACACTTTACATTTTGCGCTGCAGACAGGGATAGTCGTTACGGTAGTTAGATGTACGTGCCCGTAACTGTATTTAAGCAACAGCAAATCTACAAATAAAGGCGCTTATTACCATACAAATTCAAGCACCCATTCCTAATTCAATTAAACATAAAATCAAATTAGGATCTTCAAAAACACATACTATTACCTACATATAAAGCACAAACACAGACGCGCCGCGAATTCGTTTCGTTGCGCCTAAATAAACAAAAACATTTATTGGTTGTGTTTGTCCCCACTTAATTAATTTTCTCATTTCCTATTAGCCCTGAGGTGAGGTAAAGGATTTTCGTTGCCTTGTTTGGTTTTTGGAATCATGTTATGTAAATTCACTGAAGGGAGTCCTTATGTAAACGTGGTAGGTATTCTCCGTGGGTCCTGTATGGCCATCATTTTGAATCACATCAGTCTTTGTTTATTTTATGCTGCAAAAAAAAAAAAACGTCTTTTTTTCAGTCTATAAACGTCTAATTAAAATAATAACTCCACTTTTGGGCTTTGCTGCAGTTATGTTAAGGCTGCTACAGACTGAGGAAGCCTTTATTGAAAAGAGCGGATATAAAAAGCCGTGCAGACGTGGAAAAAAAACTTAAGGCGACGATAACCGACTTTTAATGATTTTATACTGAAGATCACGTCTAAACGATTACCTAGTGTTAATGATTTGAAAAAATATATGTTAAATAAGAGCATTTTCTCAATAACTTTATCTGTGAATATTTTAGATTATGTTTATATTAAATAGTTAAATTAATTTGTGAAGTTATGTTTAACGCGGATAAAAAACTGAGAATCAAGCAATATCTATCAATCGTATTTTTCTGAAACCTTCACCATTTTCAAAGATAATATGATTATTGATCTTTTCATAAAGGTACTTGTTTTATTAAAATACCTTTTGTTTTATGTATAATAAATTAATCATGTGTCTAATTTGGGACAGCGCTCCTTGATGGGCGAGTCCTTTTACTGGCTGGATGTACGACGCGTCGCGTCAGCTCAGTACAGAATACGCAAGCTAACCACTCAAGATCACTGGCATATACATATCTGCGTCTTAATTTCATTACTAAAAAAGCTCGCGGTCTACCTAAAGGCGTCGTCAAACTACCTAGCATTTTTTATGTTACAACAATTTTATAGACAGTCAAATTTAACAAGGTTTTCCATTCGGTCATTACCGTATTTAATTCCTTCAAAAACTTAATACGGCTACAAAGTATTTTATTTGATAAAAGTACCAAAATATATATATATCTATATTATACAACAATACTGGTTTTTCAAAACCAGGTTTTATTATTTTATGGCCAGAATGCTGTAAAATATGTTCTATAAAAGTAAGTAATAAAATATTGAAATGTCATATAAATATTATGAGAACTATCACGGGAGAAGTTGGTGGGATGTATTGAAATCTATATATATAAAAATGAATCCCTATTTCCCTTGGTCATGCCATAACTTGAGAACGGCTGCACCAAATTGGATAATCCTTTTTTGTTGTGTTCGTTATTCTCTTGTTTATTGTTTTATGTATTATAAATGAATAATGCGTCTGATTTGGGACAGCGCTCCTTGTCGGGGCGAGTTCTATTACTGGCTGGACGTACGACGCGTTGTGTGACATCAGCACAAAACACGCAAGCTTACCACTTAAGGCCATTGGCATATATCTGTATCTTAAAAGATTAGAAATAATCTTTTGAATTTCATCATCATCAACATCATTTCAGCTGAAAGACGTCCACCGCTGGACATAGGCGTCCCCAAGCACCGCCACTTCAACCGATTCTGTGCTTCCCGAATTTATAAAATTAATATTTCATCAATCATTATTTTCCTTCCCATCGTACAGCACTTGTGCAGAGGGGGATTCCAACTCAAGCTCCGATTCGTTGATGAAACGAAAATACACGAAGGGAGCCGAAGGGCGCCCGGGGTGGTCGTAGATGTTGGTTTTACTTTTACGTAACAATGTTTTCTAATATCAACATATAAGTAGTATTATAATTATTTAATGTATATTATTATTATTTAATATACATATCAAAAATGTATATCTTCCTAAAGCACAAGTTAATTTCTTTCTGAATCTAAAATCACTGAAATCTAGTATTTATATATACTCCAATTCTTTATTTGCTAGACTAAAATTAAATTTAAAAAAACATCGACATAAAATAACCTAGTAATAAAAATCTAGTTACCGAGTGACTCCCACCAAGGACCACGGAATCTTTATCTACAGGAGGACCATCACTATTGTAGTTTTGTCTCTATAATAATAATTAAAAACAGTGTTTTTTTTTAAAAAAAGGTCAGGCAAATTTAAAATCAGGGTTTAGGTAGTTTTCTATAAAAAAAGTCGTCACGTAGCAACCATATTTTTTTTTGTTTCTATCAAAACCAAACAAAAAATAATATTATGCCATATGCTCACCTCATGCCATGATGTAACTGCGTGACAAAAACGTAAATAGAGGATGGCGTAACACAAAATCGTGTCTCATTGATCGTTCAATTGTTAAAGCTACAACAAAAACGTAAATAGATTATGACGTAACACAAAAGTTATTGATCATTATATTGTTAAAGCTAGGACTCTTACGAAACTGTATACTACGTGTGCTACGCCGTAGCCACCAAAGCGTAGCGCTGTAGCGATACCGTAGCGATCACTCCCATCCGTGAATTTTGTTTTGCGAATCTGGATAATTTTATTTAGTATGACTTTATATTAGAATTGTTTAGTACGACATAAAAATTACATTTTGTGTCAATTGACATAAACAGTATCTTTTTTTGTCCCATACTTCTCTATTAGTCGTCATGTCACCGTCTGTCACCGCTTCTCTAAACAAAAAAAAAAAAACAAAAAACAAAAAAAAAACATCTTTCATACAGTCCATCCATCCATCGTTTTTTCCTCTTACTCTACTCTTATAGCCTTCTTATAGTCTTCACATTCAAACTCAAAATTTCTTCACGACATTTTCCTCATTCCTCCGCATCACAAGCCATGACAATCGATTTCCACGCAACTTTTTAGGCCTCGGTGCCACTGTCTAACCTCCTCTTATATACTCATTTCCTAGTCCGTTTACTTTCCGAAGTGGTAATTGATCTAAAGTAAAAGAACCTTAGTTTCAAAAACTCCCTCAACTTATTGACCCAAAATGCTGCACCATTGGTCTGCACGCCAAAATAATATCTATATTTACTCTATGTTCGTCCGCAGCAGCCCAGTTAGTCTGTGCTCTATAGGGGAGGTCCGAGCTAAATAATTTACGAGCTAATTTTATGGTGCACGTGGTTATAAGTGTTGCCACATAACGCTCTTTTTTGCATAGCGTTGCATTGCAATACTTTATTTTATTTGCCAAAGGGGAGGAATCGTAACAAGTCGTCCCTACAAACATTAATACTTCTAAAGCAAGGATCACGATACTCTAGCAATAATACTTGGGTACATCATCAACCTATTATAAACAGTGGAAGCCCGACAACCATCTGTGGATGGGTGACCACCTTTACAAATAGACTCCTCCACGCCTCAGAAAGCACGTTAAGCCGTTGGTCCCGGCTATCATTCGTGGATCTTTGACAGTCGTTACGGGTTGTCAGAAGCACAGTCGCACAGTAATCGGGCATCGAATCCAGATCACTACGGATACTAATTGTACTGAATTGCGGAACATGTGTAGCTTATCTAGCTGGGACCGAGATTCCGCCTGGTTGTGAAGATTTTTCATGTGAGTAAGTAAGCTCATGGCTAAGTAATAACAGTCACTTAGGTTAAGCTACGCTTACCGGGGTTGGTCCGTGGACGGGTGACCATCTTTACATACCGAGACTCCTCCGAGCCTCGGAAAGCACGTTAAGCCGTTGGTCCCGGCTGTCATTCGTGAATCTTTGACAGTCGTTACGGGTCGTCTGAATCCCGAAAGTTTGACAACCAGTCTTACCAAGGGGTATCGTGTTACCCAGTAACTGGGTTGTGGAGGCCAGATAGGCAGTCCATGTAAAATGTTGGGATTTCGTTTCATCCGGTTAAACTGAAAGCCGACCCCAGATACTGGAGATTAGGTAGATGACGATATCAAGCCATTTTTTTTTTTTTAATATGGCAAATATTTTGAACGCAAGAAAGAAACATCAAATTAAAATGCACGCCTTAACTACTTCTATCTGCTAATAAAAAACACTGTAACACAAATACACCTACAAAGACATTGATTCGCAATTTTTTTGCATGAAAAAAGCAGAAACCTATTTCCGTTTAAAAATAAAGGGTAGTGACACAATCCTAAAAAAAGATACCTCTTTCATGACGACCGACTATTGGAGATTCTCATTAAAATTAGGAAATAACATTGTTGTGTTGCTCAGTGGATAATTTACCAATACAGAGTAATCCTGTGTGTCTTCTTTGCGATGAAGTAACAGCGTATTAATTCATACATGTTTTTTTTTTCTGAATTATGAATTTCTTAAGGTGTGTCCAAACAAGGGCGTGGCAGTAACACGCGGCGTTTGCAGGACACATTTCTGCCGTGCTTTAGTTTGGACTAACTAACCGACGAATGTTTGCGCGGCAGTACTGCGCGGCACATTCGAGACACGCCGCGCACTTCAGTTGGCAATATCAATCTGTCTAGCCTTTAATACGTCCGTAGAAATACGTCCAGACACAATTAGTGACGAATCTGTATATATAAAAGAAAGTCGTGTTAGTTACACTATTTATAACTCAAGAACGAACCGATTTGGCTGAAAATTGGTGGGGAGGTAGCTTAGAACCAGGAGACGGACATAGGATACTTTTTATCCTGGAAACCACCATCTAAAGGGGTGAAAATAGGGGGTGAAAGTTTGTATGGGAAATTAAAAACTGATGACTGGATTTGGATGAAAATTTAGTACTAGGCTTGCATGAATTCACGAGAGTATTTAATTTTTTGGAAAATCCAACGGAAAAGTAGATATTTATCAAGACCGTTCTGAGCTAACCTAACAAAAAGTACTAGGCTTGCGTGCATTCACTATAGTATTCAATCATTACTTATGCTACTATTAGGATTTAGGCTAAGTAAGGTAGCTAGGGTAGGTAAGGTAGCCAGGGTAGCTAGGGTAGGTAGGGTAGGTAGGTAGGGTAAATAGGTAGGGTAAGTAGTGTGAATAGGTAGGGTAGGTAGGTGCACCGTAGATAAGTACTTAATGCTACCCGTGCGAAGCCGGGGCGGGCAGCTAGTTTTTCCTAAAAATGTTTGTGCGCGGCAGGTAGACAGAAGCATTCGCGCGCGGCAGTCATCAAAATACAGCGCGACAAGCCGCGCACGATTGCCGCTAAGTGTTCGGACACACCTTTATACTTAAGGTCGGGTTCACCAAGCGGCATGGCGCGGCAGGGCATGGCAAAGGATTTTTGTAAGCGGCAATGATTTTGAATCTTATTTTCATCGTTTAGCAATCACATTTCGTTGAAATCGTCACAAGGGGACTTGACAATACCGCGAAAGCTTAGGCATGCCGATGGCCAAACAAATATGAATGCTTTGTCGTGCCATGCCGCCTAGTGAGCGTCAGCCTTTATTTTAATAAATCCTTGTTCTCATCAACAAAATTCTCTTGATTTCTATACCTGTAAGTGGGGAAAAAAAAAAAATTGCTAGCTGATCCGGCGACATTGTCCTGCCCAAAGTTTTTTAATAATTCATAAAAAAATCCCATAGAAAATGCACTATCAGTGTTCCCGAATTTTTCAACTTTCCCGGAAACAATTTAATTTTTTCTTTCCGTAAGAACCTGATTCGGACTTTTACGAACATTTGAAAACAATAATAGCCAAATCGGTCCAGCCGTTCTCAAGTGATGCGCTCACCAATGAACAGCTTTTCATTTTTATTATACAATGTCAATGCCCACGGGCATGTGACCGCCCGTATATTTCTAATTATTCATGAAAAATTATAGAAAATTAATTTTGGGGGGTCTTCTTTAATATTTTTCATGTTATTCAATTTTTGATTTTTTGAGTAGGTTTTGTGATATCTCCTATGTTATTGACTCGATTTGGATTTTGTTTATTATTTCTTAAAGCATATGAGTTATTTTATCGGATTAACTAACATTTTTTATTAAATGTTGTCGACTATGAAGAAAACGGAGGTGAAGATTTTTTTTATTAAAAAAAAAAACACAAGTTCAAGTATATAAAATCCCCTATGATTAAAAAAAAACTTTTTTTTTATTGAATATAATTTTTTATTTTTTTCAGAAAAATATACGGGCGGTCACATACGATAGACGACTGTAACAATACCACGCTAAAGAGTAACTTCTTTTAATTATTTCCAAACATACACATGGACGTAGAGTTAAACTGAAAATCTACAGTGGCAGACTTTCAATTTACCTCTACGTCCGTTATAAACCATAACCATTACGAAACCCCATTTCCCAGCACAATCAAAGTAAGCAATAAACACACAGCCACATAAAACACAGCACACCACACGATGATATAAAACGCACACCCATCTCCACAAATAGGCTAAACTCCAGTAAAAAGCTGGCAGCATTTGCATAATGACTTTATATTATGCCCGCAACTCCAGCGCAGAATTTTAATGACCCGAGCAGCGTTTTTTGAGTTTTTAATGTAAGCAAACATACGTAATGTTGTGTAGGAGTTGGTGGGTTATGTGTCTATGGTTGGTTGACTATTTTAAGTTCTTTTATAGGAAATAAACTTGTATAATTACGTATCAATTTGTATTACGTGAACATCGTAGAGGGTACAACAGTCAAAGAATAAATATGTTAAGCATCCTTGAGGTATTTTTTTTTAGTTGTCCCCCTTTTTTCAGAAGGAAAGTACATAAAGAACAATACCTAATGTATTAATAAAAATTACAATATAATAGCCCAGTTTAACTAAAACTATTAACAAACTCAAATATGGCGTCGAAAAATTCATCCGCATTGCTGTCGACTGGTAATGCATCCAAGACCAAGAGACTGGCGGCATTGCCACGCTGTATGGGAATGCTCTGGCCAAGGAAAAATCCAGCCCTTTGGTCACGGGAAGTGTCAACCAGCCGTTTGGACCCCACGGCCAGACCCTAAAACTTATTTTACTTGCACTTTGCCAACATTTTCAAATGAACATGATAGTTCGCAAAGGTTGCATGCGCCCGCTATATGAGAATAATAACTATTTGCCGTTTTCAAACATCAAATTATTTTATTTCAGTCGAACAATTTTTACCCGACTGCGGCGAAGTCAAAAAGGAGGGTTATGTGTTTGACCTGTTTGTATGTATGTGTATCCGTCTCGATGTTCCCTCGTAACTATTAAACGGCTGAAGCGATTTTGATGAAAGATATGTCGTTAGATTCGTCTTTATAGCGCTAGTGTCACTGGGTATATTAAATAGATAAATCAACACAATAAAAAATCTCCCTACCCTATCGACTGTCATCAAAATGAAGGGTTTTGAAAGGCGATTACAAAAATATATACAAATTATAGGTTTAAATGTAATTTGGAACGAGAAATGATAAAAAACTAAAAAGCTGAAATAACAAAAGTATCAGCATATTTCAGTTTATTGGTTTGTCTCACCATATTTCAGGTTGTTGTCTGCCATATAAAAATTCTATAGATTATAATGCTTGTTTTTATTATCTTTTCAGTTATTTCTTATTGCAGTCGGGTTTTTTAGTTTTTTAAATTACTTTTTTTTTGTAAAACTCTGTTCCACGCGCTCATATGAAACGAATTGTTTCTTCTTTTATGATTTTTATTTATTTATTTATCAAGACCGTTCTGAGCTAACCTAACAAAAAGTACTAGGCTTGCGTGTATTCACTATAGTATTCAATCATTAGTTATGCTACTATTAGGATTTAGGCTAAATAGGGTAGGTAAGGTAGCTAGGGTAGGTAAGGTAGCCAGGGTAGCTAGGGTAGGTAGGGTAGGTAGGTAGGGTAGGTAGGTAGGGTAGGTAGTGTGAATAGGTAGGGTAGGTAGGTGCACCGTAGAGAAGTACTTAATGCTACCCGTGCGAAGCCGGGGCGGGCATTCGCGCGCGGCAGTCATCCAAATACAGCGCGACAAGCCGCGCACGATTGCCGCTAAGTGTTCGGACACACCTTTATACTCAAAGGATTTTTGTAAGCGGCAATGATTTTGAATCTTATTTTCATCGTTTAGCAATCACATTTCGTTGAAATCGTCACAAGGGGACTTGACAATACCGCGAAAGCTTTGGCATGCCGGGCCAAACAAATGTGAATGCTTTGCCGTGCCATGCCGCCTGGTGAGCGTCAGCCTTTATTTAAATAAATACTTGTTCTCATCAACAAAATTCTCTTGATTTCTATATCTGTAAGTGGGGAAACAAAAAAAATTGCTAGCTGATCCGGCGACATTGTCCCGCCCAATATTTTTTAATAATTCATAAAACATTCCCATAGAAAATGCACTATCAGTGTTCCCGAATTTTTCAACTTTCCCGGAACCAATTTAATTTTTTCTTTCCGTAAGAACCTGATTCGGACTTTTACAAACATTTGAAAACAATAATAGCCAAATCGGTCCAGCCGTTCTCAAGTGATGCGCTCACCAATGAACAGCATTTAATTTTTATTACACAACAATGTCAATGCCCACGGGCATGTGACCGCCCGTTTATTTCTAATTATTCATGAAAAATTATAGAAAATTAATTTTGGGGGTCTTCTTTAATATTTTTCATGTTATTCAATTTTTGATTTTTTGAGTAGGGTTTGTGATATCTCCTATGTTATTGACTCGATTTGGATTTTGTTTATTATTTCTAAAAGCATATGAGTTATTTTATCGGATTAACTAACATTTTTTATTAAATTTTGTCGACCATGAAAAAAACGGAGGTGAAGATTTTTTTTTTATTAAAAAAAAAAACACATGTTCAAGTATATAAAATCCCCTATGATTAAAAAAAAACTTTTTTTTATTGAATATAATTTTTTATTTTTTTCAGAAAAATATACGGGCGGTCACATATACACGATAGACGACTGTAACAATACCACGCTAAAGAGTAACTTCTTTTAATTATTTCCAAACATACACACGGACGTAGAGTTAAATTGAAAATCTACAGTGGCAGACTTTCAATTTACCTCTACGTCCGTTACAAACCATAACCATTACGAAACCCCATTTCCCAGCACAATCAAAGTAAGCAATAAACACACAGCCACATAAAACACAGCACACCACACGATGATATAAAACGCACACCCATCTCCACAAATAGGCTAAACTCCAGTAAAAAGCTGGCAGCATTTGCATAATGACTTTATATTATGCTCGCACTCCAGCGCAGAATTTTAATGACCCGAGCAGCGTTTTTGAGTTTTTAATGTAAGCAAACATACGTAATGTTGTGTAGGAGTTGGTGGGTTATGTGTCTATGGTTGGTTGAATATTTTAAGTTCTTTTATAGGAAATAAACTTGTATAATTACGTATCAATTTGTATTACGTGAACATCGTAGCGGGTACAACAGTCAAAGAATAAATATGTTAAGCATCCTTGAGGTATTTTTTTTTAGTTTGATCCCCCTTTTTTCAGAAGGAAAGTACATAAATAACAATACCTAATGAATTAATAAAAATTACAATATAATAGCCCAGTTTAACTAAAACTATTAACAAACTCAAATATTGCGTCGAAAAATTCATCCGCATTGCTGTCGACTGGTAATGCATCCAAGACCAAGAGACTGGCGACATTGCCTGTATGGGAATGCTCTGGCCAAGGAAAAATCCAGCCCTTTGGTCACGGGAAGTGTCAACCAGCCGTTTGGACCCCACGGCCGGACCCTAAAAGTTATTTTACTTGCACTTTGCCAACATTTTCAAATGAACATGATAGTTCGCAAAGGCTGCATGCGCCCGCTATATGAGAATAATAACTATTTGCCGTTTTCAAACATCAAATTATTTTATTTCAGGCGAACAATTTTTACGCGACTGTGGCGAAGTCAAAAAGGAGGGTTATGTGTTTGACCTGTTTGTATGTATGTGTATCCGTCTCGATGTTCCCTCGTAACTATTAAAAGGCTGAAGCGATTTTGATGAAAGATATGTCGTTAGATTCGTCTTTATAGCGCGAGTGTCACTCGGTATATTAAAATAATAAATCAACACAATAAAAAAATCTCCCTACCCTATCGAGTGTCATCAAAATGAAGGGTTTTGAAAGGCGATTACAAAAATATATACAAATTATATGTTTAAATGTAATTTGGAACGAGAAATGATAACAAACTAAAAAGCTGAAATAACAAAAGTATCACCATATTTCAGTTTATTGGTTTGTCTCACCATATTTCAGGTTGTTGTCTGCCATATCAAAATTCTATAGATTATAATGCTTGTTTTTATTATCTTTTCAGTTATGTGTTATTGCAGATGGGTTTTTTAGTTTTTTAAATTACTTTTTTTTTGTAAAACTCTGTTCCACGCGCTCATATGAAACGAATTGTTTCTTCTTTTATGATTTTTATTTTATAAAATTTCGTGATGAATGAGTTGTGTTTCCTTTTTCATCATTCTAAAGTAGTAGCAATTATTATTTGATTCTTTCGTCAATTTTCAGTATACCTAGTCACAACTGAGATGTCGCATAAATTTGAAAATTTGAATTCACACATTTCAATTTTACGAATGTGTTTGGTTATATGACTTTACAAGTTATTGCGTTTGCGTAAAGATCATTTTCGCCTAAATCTGTAACAAAGATTGGTGATTTAGAAGGCGCACTCAGTTCGGACGGTGATCGGTTTTACGAATTTTGCCGATGCTACATCTAAGTTGTGTCGTACTGTACTTAGCCTACTAACGGCTGTTAAATATCGAAATATAACCGTGTATTTTCGTCATAACAATCTCATTAAAAAAATCTCATTACGTATCCAGTTCCACATTTACATAAAACAGCTATTATATAAAAACACGTATTATGTGAACCGACAAGGGTAAATCCCTGCGATTTACGTCATGTCGTTAGTCATTACGCATTCCCGTGAAGGCTTTGAAGGCAAAATTACTGGCCCTTGAGGGGTGGTCCCGAAGTGGGAGGGTTGGATAATAAATGACGCGGCCAGACCCAGAGGGGCGAAGTTGCCAACTTTTTTGACAAATTGCTGTAAAAGTGCGTGCCTCTAATCGTAAGGGGTTAATGTGGGGGTGAAAGGGGGTGAGTTTCCATCTAATGCTAAATTGGGGTACTTTGTCCTAATTTCTCTGTGTTATATAAAAGATTTTTTGGTTATATTAGGTGGAATTTATTTTGGTTTCGCTTAGGTATATTGAGTTTAATTTGTATTGGTTACAGCTTAGAATACAGGGCTTCTTATCATTATTTAGTAATCCATCTGCCTAGTCTTTCCCCAACTAGAGGTCAACTTCCAGTCTAACCGGATGTAACTGGATGAATTATTCTTTAGTATGAACAACTGAATTATATGTGAGAAAAAGCGTTCCGTTTCTGTGTGCCCCAGTAATCGAATCAATGAATTTCAGCTAAAAATAGAACAGAAAGATAAACGATGATTGATCAATTAATATTCTTCAGAAGTCCTTTTTGCAATCCCTTAATTTTTTATTCCATTGTCTTTTGTACATTCCTAATCTACTTCATTATGTTATGGTTTCATTCAATAGGTAAGAGGTACCGATGAATGTCCTCGTTGTCTTCGGTAATAAATTCATTATGAGAAATATAATAATAACAATACCAGCCTATTATTTCCCTACTGCAGGTCAAAGACCTCTTCTCATTCAGAGAAGGCACTAGTATTGATCACCACCCTTGCTCCAGATGGGTTGGGCTGGATTATACAGTATGTTAATGAACGAAAGGCTTTCCCGTTAACCCACAATAGTATAGCGTCTCAACATGCAAAAAAAAAACAATTTTTTTTACACAATACGTAAAAAAAATCACTGTCCACGCGAACTTGTCTTTCAACGTGGAAAGGCAAGTGCGGGTTAATGGGAACGCCTTTCGATAATTAACATACTGTATTTTATTTTTGTGAAATGAATGTAGACCACTTTCTTAAGGTATACACACCTACTTACTCATGTGATCAAATAACTCGTTCAATGCGTCTTCATACGCTCAGTCGATATTAACAATCACACGATTAATTTCGATAAATCATTAACCGATGTAAAATTACTTGCGACAAATTCGCTACGTCACCACAACACCAACCATGATTGACGTCTTTTAAACATAGTTTTCTCGTGCTAAACAATGACTTCTACAAGGCGTGATCCTAGGACCAATTTTTTTTTCATATTTTACAGTTTTCATGAGCATAACTTCGGAAAACTCAACTTTCAATCTCATTATGAGATAAGCTCAGTCCGAGACTAGTCAAACAATCCAAAAACGTGCTCACTGCTCCTATAGCATAATGTTCCCACTATTGGGACACAGGCCTCCTCTCTGTGAGAGTGAGTCGGTCATAATCCATCACATATCTTCGAATTTTTGGTTCTAGGACATGACGGTTTCCTCATGATTTTTTCCTTCAGCGTTTTAAGAGCAGTGGTGATAAAATTATTTACACAAAGTAAAGCACCTGTTTGGGTTCGAACCCACGACCTCAGTTGGGGCCACTGGGCCACGACAGCTCTCATCATTGTAAATCATGAGTTCTTGTCAGAATATTTACAAATGTTTATAAAAAAATCGAAGATAAGGTGGCAATCTCTCTTGAACGTTCTTTTTGTCTTTATTCCTTTACCACTGGGCCTCTCTGCACTGCTCCAATACTATAAGACCGTATACAATAAAAACACACACCTACTTACCTTTTAATACATGCCCTCCGAATTCTATTCCAATGCATTTTAATCAAGCAAAACACACATACGGCATTACAAACATAGGCCCGTAACTCCCCTCTGTAAACTTTCAATACATAAGCGGAGAGTTTCGGAGCAAATGGAATATTCATACAACCATCCCGTTTACGGCCTTGTAAAGGGCCACATAAAAATTTAGAGGCAAAAAACGAGTACATCCCTTTAGATGTTCTCTTGGGATGGAGCTGAAGTTTGTAATTGAATTTTTGCCAGGAGCCCGCAAAGGGCCGGCCTGCTTAATTTGTCGTGCGCGGTAAAGGGTTGATGCGTGTGGTGTCCGGGGTGGGCGGACGCGGGATGAGATAAGGGTTGTAATACCTACTTATCTTAAAACAAATTCCAGGCGACTCGCAAGGTCGCAAGCGCTACTGCTGCTAGCTCCTGGGTACGACTCCCATATCTGGCAAAGTGTCATTATGTATTCCCATAAGGAATTTCTCAGTAGCAGCCTGGAACCTGGATGTTTGCCCCGTTAATGGCAATAGGCTGGCCTCCTATTAAATTCGACTTAAACATAACAGACGAAAAGTAGGTGTACTTTAGGTACATATCTGCCTAACCCTTTGAGGATAACAGGAGTTATGTTACGTTAAGTAAATTATAGGGACTGTGGAGGTACTTGAGCTGAAATATCCTGGTGTTTGAAGGCCAAGAAGAGGAAACAAAAGGCGATAATAATGGCATTCATTACTAATCATTGAGTACCTACCTAGTTAACACCTTGATCAAGAATGTGCATAAGTAACCATGCGTTGTTTTCAGCTTTTTCATAACAATAAGCCTACAATTGACACTTTAGGTCAATCAAATTTGTGAACTATGTCTGCTGTAGGTGCATTTTAGCCAGACAGAGAGATCAAAACACATCCAGAAAAAGTTTTTAAAGACGAGAACGTTTTGAACGAGCCAATTGCCGTCAACCGGGCAGAGTTCGAGGCTCCGGGCTGCTACTGAAAAATTCCTGATCGATAAACCCAATAACACTTTTGCCTACCTTGGATTCGAACCTAAGACCTCATGCTCAGCGGTAGCGCTTGTGTCCACCAGACCAATGAAGCAGCTAGTATTGAGATGTCAAAAATAGCCAAACTAAAGTACCTAAAGTCTCCGTCACGAGAAGCTATAAATTTTGTAAATAAAGAAATGTTTTGTGGTACTGAACGCGTCAGAGTTCCAGTACCTCAAAATATTAGACGATAGCGCTTGATATCGCTAAAATATAACCCGATCAAGTGAAATTGCTCGTTAGTTTCATATTACACGTATGTTACTTTGAGTTGATTGAATTTGGGATTATTTGTTTCGCTACGTAACTTAGTAGAAGTTCTTTGTTTATAAAATTAATAGCTTCTCGTGACGGGGACTTTAATTACTTAAGACCCGCTAGCCTCCTCTAACTTAAATCCCGACACAAGATACAAATTATATTGTTGTAATCAAAAAGAAATATTCCATTTTTTTACCAGAGCAAGGGTTGTTTCGGCCTCCTTTTTTCGGCCTACGTGCTAAAATTTAATTCGGGCTTTCCGGATTATGTAAAGGTACGTTTGAAATACATAACCCCTTTTTATCTTTGGCGAAATAAAAAAAATCGATAACACCCTTTAAAAAAGGCGACATTTAACTGTGTTAAGTTTTTGTAAAATGTTTGTATATGAAAGGCTTTTTCGTTGTTGGTGATTCGGTGTTTTTTATTGAAATTGATATTCAATTGTTCTTATGTATCTAGATTAGAGATGTGTATATGGCTAGAAGGGGGGTGAGTACCGAGATAACAGCTAATAGAGAAGTATGGAAGAAAAAGATATGTTGTGCTGACATCAAATAAATTGACATAATGATGATGATGTATCTGGGTTAGTTCATCATCTTCAGCATCATCATTTCAACCAAATACGTCCACTGCTGGATAGGGTGGACATAGGCCTCCTCCAAGCACCGCCTCTCCGACCGGTTCTGTGCTTCTCGCATCCAGCGGATTCCTGCGGCCCACCTTGTGGAGGCCTTTCGACACTACGTGTTCCAGTACGCGGTTGCCACTCTGGGTGATCTTGGTTAGGTACTATCACAGAATACGCAGACGCCTCGGCGGCTACTGCTAGGGGCGGCACTGCCAACACGTTCCATATAAACCAAACGTGTCGCTGATCACTCGCACTATGACATATATTATGACGTTCTATATAAACTGTAAAGGGTACGAAAAATTGCAATTGTCAATTTTTACGTGGTTGATACACATTGATGAGCAAATTGATCGTCTAACAAATGAAATTGAAGCATAACATAACATCACAGCTATATTCCATAAGGGTTAGGCAGAGGTGTACCATCGAAGAACTTCATATCTATACATCGTAAGGACTATTTCTGCTTGCAGTGCTCGGCGGCCATATAACCGGGGCGGTAATACATGTGGTCATCGTGTTCACGGGATTTTGTTTTCAAATTGCTTAGATATGAAGTTCTGCGATAGTATCTATAGTACACCCACATTTCGCCAGTTATGTTTAAGTCACATGTAATAGGGGGCGAGCCTATTGCCATCAACTAGGCACAAATCCAGATACCGGACTGCTACTGAGAAATTCCAAGAAGAAAAACAATTTGCAATTGAAGCGATTGACAATATTACTACAATTGCAATTGATCGTTTCGGGGAGTTTAACGGTTTTGACCGGGGACACGACAGAATTTGTGCACTCAGCGCACTTTCGACGCCACGAATTTTATCAGTACCTACTGCCGTCCCTAGACGCTACTAAGGCGGCGATTTTAGTCTCTGTGGGTAATATTTTTACTACGGTTTACGGTTTAAGAAATTTATTTCGCTCAAAAAGAATACAAATATTCACTCCTCTGAGGAAAAACATAATAATTAAGATAAGCAACGGTTTCGCCTGGTAATAAACTAAAATTCAGTTATAAAAACGGTAAAAACTTGCAATTTATACATGATCCAGGTGGTACTTTAATAGCCTTTTAAAAGTGATTTCGATTCCTTAATTACTGTAGGTATAGAGTTATAGAGTTCAGCTCCTTCATATACGACAGTCCTTCTACCGTAGTTTGTCCTCGGTGCCCTTAAAATTATATGGTTAGCCTGCCTCGTCATGCGCTTTTGAATTTGCATTATTTTTGTAAATGTTATTTGTGTATGTATGTCTCTATTAATTATTTTACGTACAAGTATGCAAGTGCTATATTTATAAATTTGATCAATATTCATTAATTTTGTTTCTTTTAAAACCTTTTGAGAAGATGTAAAATAATCATAATCAAACTTTAATAATTTTATTTTGAGATGTTTGTAGTTTTTAGGGTGAGTTTTGGCAACAAATAATCGAGATGTGGTTTAAGCATCGAGTTATCTTCTATATAATAAAAATGAATCGCTAAATGTGTAATAAGGTAGGTAGACAGGTAGGTAGGGTAGGTAGGTAGGTAGGTAGGGTAGGTAGGTAGGTAGGGTAGGTAGAGTAAGCAGGTAGGGTAGGTAGGGTAAGTAGGTAGGGTAGGTAGGTAGGTAAGCAGTAGATAAATATATAGTGTATATAGTAAATAATATATCTGACCTGTAGTGGGAGTTTATTCCACCAAGACCTAAATTTTTATTTTTGTGCGTTTCTGTAAAGGTTACATACAAAAGGCGACCTTATGTCATACAGGCTGTCAGGAAAATAACTATGGTTGCATTCGAACATTCAAGCGAATTGGGAATTATATTTAAATGAAAAGTAAGTTTTTTATTTCGAAAAAAAACGACGATATAGAAGAGTATGCGTTTCTCTGAGATGAACTGATAGATATAATAAAGTTTATCATCTATTATTCTGCGCCCGCGCACATACACATAGCTAGTGCTCTTCTAACGCTACAGTGCGTATACAGGGTGGCAGGGACATCGACGCGAAATCTGGTACCATGGATTCAGTACATGAATTAGAACCCCATACGTTGAAATTTGTCGTCAGCTATTTTAAAAAAAAAATCTGCTAACTTTGCCTACTGCTGCTGAATTCATGGTAACAGTTTTCGCGTCGATGTTCCTGACACCTTGTACAAGCCGAAACACTAGAAAGTGGTGAATTTATGACTGAAGACTAAAAACTTAGATTTATTTTCGAGATTCCATTATATCGTCACACATTTTTTTTTTTTTTTTAATGTGATTTCGACGGTTTGAAAAAACAAATTGTACTATTCTTTACGTTAGTCAACCATCGAAGGCATCTGGTAAAATATTGGTTTACTAACGGGCATTTTTGTTAACATAGGCAAAAATATTTATGAAAGAAAAGAAAGAAAGAAAAATGCGTTTATTGGCATTACAGCAGAAAAATACACCTTATAACTAAAAAAAAAAAACAGGAAACAATGATTATAATGCCAATAGGGCCTCAGCTCAGCATAAATGTCAGATGGCAACACAAAGTGTACCACCTGACGCTGATTTTCAGCTGCAACCCACGAGTGCCATACGCTAGAATAATAAAGACAGGGAAGTGTGTGTCCGTTTTGCTGTCTGAAGACTGACTTGTAACGTTTGTTTGTAATGTATCGAGTTTTTGTAACGTGTTATGGTAGACAGTACAGCGAGCCGAGCCGCTCGATGCGAGCGCCGGATCCTCCACTTGACTGTCGGCTGTTTCGTGAATTTTCTTAGAAATATGAGAAAGGAAAATTTCATTGTGCTCGAAGCGAGCGTTCGCCGCGTATTTTGTATTGTCATTTTGTAACCAAGCTTATCTTGAATGATACATTACAAAGTAACGTTACAAGTCAGTGTCCGCCTTAATGGGTTTAAACTCTATTTATACCTAAAGGTATGTCTTTTGTTCTGGGTCGAGCTTTGAAAATCCAAGAGTGCGCTTTTATTTAGGCATAACATGTAGGTATCGTCTAACTGTCTTGAAAACGGGCATTTACCTATAAGAGTAGTGCAGTGATAGCCTAGAGGTATCACCGTCGAACTGCCAAGTCATAGGTCTCGAGTTCGAACCGCAGGCACGCACCTCTGACTTTTCGGGTTCATGTGCGTATTGTATAATTATCACTTGCTTCAAAAACGGTGAAGGAAAACATCGTGAGGAAACCGTCATGCCTGAGAGATATTTCTCGACGGCATGTGAAGCCAAGTCAGAGGCCCATGGGCGGATTTAAAACTCTGAAACCAGGCTTGTCACTAACCACATGAAAAGAAGAAAACACAGTAATCAATCTGCCTAGCCTTTTCCTGACTATGGTGGGGTCGGCTTCCAGTCTAACCGGATGCAGCTTTATATCAGTATTTTGTACATGAAACGACTGCTTATCTGACCTCCACAACCCAGTAACTGGGTAACACGATACAAATACACTACTTTTATAAAAGTAATTTGTTGAGAAATGTGTTGTTGTTAGTTTGTGTTTTCCGGACCACACTGAAATCGTATGCAAACATATGATAGAAAACAATTCAAAACACAAACCAACCCGGACCTTAATTTCTTTAAGTGTAAAAAGGAAAGTTGATATTGAGTTGCGGCTTTTATTGATTGAAGACTAACGTAATAAGTGGAAAGCATTAGATGTGTTTGCTCACTCAATAACCAATCACTTAGCATAAGGGATACTTTACTTTACCTCTTTGCCATATGGTTTTATTTTCAGTACCTATATTTCTTACCAGCTTCTGCCTGCGACTTCGTCCGTGAGCCTATAACCTTCCTCAAGAATTGGCCTATCCAATGCAAGAAGGATTTTTCATATCCGACTGGTAGTTCCGAAGATTACCTCCTACAAACAAACTTACAAACAAACAAATTTTACCTCTTTATAATATTAGTATAGACTAGTGTAGATTAGAATAGATTCATTCATCTATTACTTAGTTTCAGTTTTTTATTTATATATTTTTATTATTATTATATTTATTGCTTTATTTATTTTGGTCTATCCCATAATGGGATTTATCCAAGTCCGTAGGTGTGTCCGTGGCATCACAGTGGGCCCTATTAGAATACCAGCGCTGCTTTTTTTTTTTTTTATATCGCCGCATTATGCTAAGCTTTTTTGGCCTCGCCGCATTATGCTGAGATAGGAGCCTTTTTGGCCTCGCACAGGTCGTTATTATTCAGTTAGTTTTTAAATGCTCCTTTTTTGTTTTTTATTTTATAATTTATTATTATTATTTACTGTTTGTATTTCCTGTGCGTGTCCCAAATAAAATAGTTTTCTTTCTTTCTTCTTTCTTTATTAAATCGCCTTTCCGTAGTTCAGCAAGATTGGTGATGATAACAAAGTTTTGTAAAAATAAATACCAAATCAAAGTTAATAAAATTAATATGGGACCACTGCGTGAGCTTACTCTAAATCGGCCCAGTAATCACAGAGAAATCAATTAATAAACATTTTTTTTTAAATCATACAGTCGAACAAAGAACCTCTTTCTTTTTGAAATCGGTTAACAAGTAAATTGTTATTCATAGCCTTATATGCTAACGTTCATTTCCCCACAAACCACGTAGGTACATTTTATCACACCAAAAATAAAAAACCTTAACACAATTTCAGTATAAAACCCCTATCTCCGGTTTTAAGCCCAACAGCCTAAAGCATTAAATGACAAACAAAAACCTTCACTCTAACCCAAAAATAAACACAAATATCATTTATTATCTGTGGACCAAAAAAACGTCACACAATCTTACGTTACGCACAAACAGAGGCCTGCTTAAAACCTATCCCGGCCTTTGCTTTTCCATTTTCCACTGCCAACAAACTTTGACCCCACTCACCTCTCTCTTTGGTACTAAAAGTGCCAAAATCGGGGTTGTTATATAAAAAGAGGGAGGTCGGGCTAAAATGGACAGTTACCCCGTCCAGCGTCGTATGACAGATGATTATCTACGGGCGACGTCAAAGTGAATAATTGGAATTTAGAATAGGCATGTTTTTGGAGTTTATGGTAGCTCGATACGGCGAGCTCGTTGATTATGTTGTAGTGTCTGACGGCGGGGATTTTTTTGTAATTTGAACTAGCGACGCTTTGATCTGAAAAAGCTAATAAAAAAGCGTTGTGTAGCTGCTTATAAACATTGCATTGATAGGATTGCTGTTGTAATATGTAATTTCAACGAAGCCAGTACCTGAATTCTGTGCTTTTCGCTATTCGCAAGCAAATCGTGATCTACCTACTAAAGTGCTTATATACGCTAATATGAATTATAAATAAAGAGTTAAGTTTTTAAGTTTGAATGTAGGAGGTAATCTCTGGATTCTGGAAGTACTAATCCGATTTCGATTATTTTTTTCACTGGCATGAAGCTACTATATTTCCGACTGCCATATATTTTATAGTATAGTTGAATACCACGCGGGGAAAGTCGCGGGCAGAAGCTAGTAATAAATATTCTGGAAAACGAGGCTCAATTAAAATATAACAGAATAATCCATTTTCACCCCACTTTGCCGCTGACATCCCATTAATTTAACGTACATTTCTATTTCCTATATTCTACCCCCTGAACCCGTAAACAATACCAATATCCTAAAATTCCTCCACCTATGAAGTGCCCTATACAAATTATTATCTACAAAAGCATTTAAAACGCCCAAACGAAAGTACCAACACCTAAACATTAAAATTCTTTCACCCCGGGCATGCCCAAAAAAACAAAAGAAAAGCGTCCATGTTTTATAACGACTACCTAACACGAGCGGCGAAAATGAAAGGGTACTAATTAATTCTACAAACCACACACACGGGCAAAAAAAACATGCATATCTATAAAAATATACACATAAAAAAAATCGCATATCAAAGGGATGCTCAAGAAAGATAGGCGAAAAACCCGTACCTACTGAAACAAAACCCCGCCCTCCCCGCAGATCGCAGCGGCCGCGTCTCCCCTGCCTCGGGGGAGGCTGGGGCACGCACATGCGTATTTTGCCGCCCCCACTCTAAGCCAGCCTTCCATTTTGTTTTTGCGTGGTCATTTTTTCCCCCGTTTTAGTTTCACTAGACAACTGTTTTAATAGAAGAACGGAATGTAATGATTATTATAGTTCGATTCGATTTCCTAGTATTAACTTAGATTTTGATTACGATAACTGACGTTGTGTTCCGAAAAACGAAAGAGTAGATTTACCTCTCGCTCACTGTTATGAAAAATAAAAACTCTAAAATACTTGGAAGTATTATTATTTTCTCAAACAAACTTGAAAATTCGAACATTATTTTTTTGCCTATCCCGGTGGTCAGCGATTGCAACTCCAAGATGTTTTACGAAGGCAGACATTTGTGGGGCGAAGATTCAGATGCAACAAGGGGGGTGAATGTCGCATGTCGCATTTCTCAAGCGTTTGAAAATTCCCTTATTTTTTTCTTCTTCGGCGTATCTCAGTACAGAGGCGACAGAGCGTGAAATACGAGTATAAGAGTGTCGGACAATTTATTTTGGTAGTTAATTTGATAAACAGTTAATTTCCCTGACATTACCTCAGATCATTTAAAAATTTATGTCTAACGAAAATCATCTAATCTATTTCAGGAGCAGGAGTGGGACCTCATATCAAGTGAAACCTCTAGATACATATTCATGGGTGCTTCCAGCGAAGTAAAGACAGAATGACGGTATGTACATTTAAAACAACCTTTTGTTCGTGGCTTTGCCCGCGTGAAGGTAGGAAATTATCCCACAGGAACGAAATTTGTATAGACCCATGTCCTACCCTAGGTCATGGTCTATCCGTGTGCCAAGTTTCATCCAAATCCGTTCAGCCGTTAAGGCACAAACAAATAAACAAAGTACCTACAGACAAAGTTAAGGCTTGTGCAGACCAGCGCGACTTGTAGCGCGACGCGACACCGGTTATTGTTATACTGTGAAGTTTTCTTAGAAACTGTATTGTTCGTGTCGTGTCGCGCGACAAGTCGCACTGGTATGCACAAGCCTTTACTTTATAACTACGAAGTTAGTATGGATGTCTTAAGGCAAATAAAAAAAATTATGGATAGATTCGGCGTCAAATTAGGAATCTCCGTTTTCACGTTTTTCGGAAACCGGTAGAAAAGACTGAAAAGTCTTAGAGACTAAAAACTTGAAAATATATCTATTTTGATGCTCTCTTCTGTATTAAAGTTTGACTAGATGTTGCCCACGACTTCGTCTGCGATCCAGGATAAAAAGTAGCCTATGTCCTTTTCTAGGTCATGGTCTACCCATGTGCCAAATTTTATCCAAATCCATTCAGCCGTTTTAGCATGAAAGCGTACCAAACAAACAAACTTACTTTCGCATTAGTTAGGATTTTAAAGTCATTTAAAGGCATCAAGCAATGAAGCCAATACCTACTAAAATAGCTTTTACGGCAAATGTAGGTGATGGATAGAGCTGCTTTATTGTACTCGACAAACAACTCGTATCGTATTCCCTTGTTACCTCGTTCGTAATACTGTTATACCTAAGTCCGAACAGTTTTGCCACCTGATAGTTATCGGCCTTTCATGTTCCCAGAGAGTGCGAAAAACAACTCCTCAATGATCATGTACAAAATTGTTTCTTATAAACTTTTGACTCCCAATGATGTCTTTTTTTTGTTAATACGATAAGACCCTTTGTACACGGCACGGTTTCTTTACGATACGGGGTGAAAACCGAGCTGCAGAAAAACTTGTCCGTCAACATGCTTACATAGGGATCCATACAACACCGACAACCACACCTACACGGCGTATTAACCGCGCCGTAGAAGAAACGTGTCTGCCAACAAGCTTGCATAGTGACCCATACAACACTGACGACTGTGCCTAGATGCGACGTATAAACCGCGCCGTAGAAATAACGAGCCTGTCAACAAGCTCCCATAGTGATTCATACAACACTACTACTGGGACACAGCCCTTCTCTCTGTGAGAGGGACTGGGGAAATCCACCACGCGGCTTAATCAAATCCAAAATCATTTATTCAAACTAGACTGAGACTCAGCACTTTTCAAACATCAAAATTACATAAGACAGTCCCCCAAAAACGCCCGCCCTTCACCCCTTCCTAGTGTTTTAGCTGGAAAGAATTGGCGCAACAAACTCCCCAGTAAGCTAGTGCGAGTTTGTATGGTTCTATAAACAGTTACCTACAGGCTAATCATAGCCAATCACAGTTCGTAATCAACAACAGCCCAGACAAACTCGAACAAAACAAAATAACCTCCCATCCATTAGAAATTAACACATCAATTACCTAAAACAAATACTTCCACCCTTATTTCCTTCGTAAACAAACCCTCGCCTATTTACTCAGCTACCGATAATGACAAACACAGTCTTGCAGGAAGCTTGTTACTTCACCAATACCTTCGAATTTAAACCTTGTGTCTTTGAGTTAAGGCTCCAAGAAATGACACGGCTTGAGTGGGTATCTAAGGTAGAGCCATGCGATTTTGAACTTTGTTCGTTTGTGATAAGGGTTTAGAGAAAAGGAAAGATATTTTACTTCCCCATTTGGGACGGTGATCCATCATAGTGTCACTTCTATTTATCTTGATGAGGCCTCACTTCCTGCACTAATGGCCCTTTGTTTTTTCCCCTGTTTGTGCAGGGACCTATCTATCTACCTACCCTGTGGCTGCAGGGTGTAGATTAATCATTTACGTAATCTACCGTCGTTTGTTCTTGTAGATCTATGTCGCTATATAAAGGACTGAACGGTAATTTTATGCAGGAAAGCAGTATATTGAATGTGTTAACGTCCTATGATTGAATCTTAATCCTAACTAAGTATACAGGGTGTTCGGCAGACGGTTGAACATACGAAAATGGCGGATCCGTGGGGCCGTCTGCTACGTGTTTAGGCCCAATAACAAGACCCAGGCCACAAGGATTTTTTTAATGTTTTTATTTTTATTTTATTCGTAATTCGTCGTTGCTCAAACTTCAAACGTCAATAATTTCATAAAAATTGGCAACATTATATTTTTATGATCATCTAAAGTAACTGTAGAATCTTATAAAATTCGTATTTGACGCAGATGATTGCTAGAAAATTAAATGCGAGCCCTTAAACTATGAAAGCCCGACTAGGCTTCGCGTCGACGTCCCTGCCATCCTTTTATTTTTATTTTTTATAGGGTGGGAAATTATCAAATAACTTCTCCCGCTCTGGGCGGAGTGGCAGGGCGTGTCAGACTTTTACTGACTAAAACCCACCCGTGTTCCTTCCGTTGCCTGGGTGCCGGGGCCGCGATATCCCTTTCGGACAAACTCGCAACCTTAGCAGGGTGCCTGCCACCCTGTATACCTATATCCGAAAATGCGCTCGAAGCACTGAATACGAGGAAATTTTTCGAAACTCTTGTTTCGAAAAATGTCCTTGTAATCATATTTTAATCAACATACAACCTGACACTGACCTGCAAATTGCAAAAAACGTCAGAATATTTTAATTTCGCGGTCTACGCGCGCTGATGCTTTCGCCTCTAAGCAGTAACGCCTATTTGCTGCAATAAAAACATACTGCAGTACTATTACAAGTTCCCTTACTTTTATTTACATTAATAACACAAACACCTATCATCCTAAATGATCTATTCACTCTATTCAGTAGAGCATATAATAATAGATAATAGCTGAAGAGTCCAATTATCTATTTATTATCTACTCAAAACAAGAATCAAACTCCGAACCACAGGAGAACCACTCCACCATTCACAGCTACCCTAAACTTGTTAACGTAATTAGCACGCTAGCAGTGCAGCTAATGCCTGCAGGCCTGCCTACCCCGTAATCGAAATGAGCGCAAAGATATATAGTAAGCTTTATCCCACCAATTTGTGGATTGCAACCGTGAATTCATGGGGTTGTGCGTGACAATGCAGACGCACGGGGGTTATTAGAATGTACTATGTGGAAACTATTGTGTTAGATTGGTTTCTGAAAGTAGAAAAGCGTTCATAGATAGATATAACAGTACCTAGGCGACCGAGCTCTCCTCGAGTGAAAATAGAGAAAACGAATTTTCCTAGATATGAGACCTAGCTAGATCGAGTTTTCGCCTCATGTAAACTCCTATATTGCAACTTTCATGGACAAAGCTAGAGCCGTTTTCGAGAACATGATAACACATACAAATATTCCTGCGACCTTCACAAGATGTGGGAAGCACAAAACCGGTCGAAGTGGAGGTGCTTGGGGAAGGCCTCCTATGTCCAGCAGTGGACGTCTGAAATGATGATGATGATACAAATATTGCTCATAAATAGATATTAGTCTATACTATGGAAAAGTGATGTTGGAACGTCGGGCGTGAGTAGATTAATTTATTTATTGTTCATAGTTTTCGTTTTTATTTATATATATTTTTTTTTAATCCCCTAGTGGGATTGATCTAAATCCGTAGGTGTGTTCGTGGCATCACAGTTGGGCCCTATCAAAATACCAGCGCTGCGGTATTTATTATTTTAAATATCGCCGCATTATGCTGAGATAGGAGCCTTTTTGGCCTCGCACAGGTTGTTATTATTCTGTTAGTTTTTAAATGCTCCTTTTTTTAAATATTTTTTTATTATTATTTAATGTTTGTATTTCCTGTGCGTGTCCCAAATATACATTTTTTCTTTTCTTTTTCTTTTTTCTTTATTTAATAGTACAGAAATAGTCACTCAGGTTTCATTAGATACTACTTTAAAGCTATGAAAACCGTCGTAAGGATCTAGATTGGTTTTTGAAAGTAGAAGGTGTTAAATTGTGAAAAATTTGTTTCGTTATCCTCTTAAAATAAGTTCTACTACGCATCTCAGAAATTACTATAATGAAAATAGTAGGAAACGAGACGAATAAGTCAACATTTCTCTACTCGCGGGTTTCATAAAAGTTAGCGGTTATGCTAAAGGATATGCCAAGAGAACTTGCAGACTAGAGGATATGCCAAGAGAATTTGCAGAGGGCAGCAGTGTTGTGCTAATAACAAAATTGACAACAGTCATTAGTGTGTTTAGAAAATTTTGGCAATTTCTGTAATATACTGGTCAACTTGTTAAACAAATCGAGATAAAAGTAATTCTTATGTTAATTTCATTGGAGTCCCTGCAGGACGCATGGTTTGTTATTTAAGGATACTTTAGCTATGAAATGGAGTGAGATTGATTTTATAAGTGGTGGAAAAGGCGGATATATAAGATCTAAAGCAAAAAAGGGAATGAATGTGGATGTCTGATGTGTGCCTGTAAACACAATGGATACAAGGGAAGTCTACCAAAATGCAAAATGGTTGAGGTCAAACCAAAAAGCCTCCGTTCATCTTTGTGAGGATTACCATAGATACCTAATGCGAAAGCAGTTAGTGGAAGTGCTCAGGTGCGGTTCGGACAAGTGCTGTTGAAAGCAGTGCTCTGAGTTCAATACCTCAATATTTCTACCATAACGATGGTAGAAATATTGATATTTAGATGGCGCGCGGGTAAACCATATAGCCTCACTTGGCTTATTAGTGATACGCCTGAAACGGGCGAATCGACAACTTTAAATAAAATATTATATATAAATTAATCTATTTGCAGGCGAACCCAAACCTCCAGAAATCGATTCGCCTGCAAATAAATTATTTAAAAGTGTGATTCCCCCTTTTCGAGTTAGTATATTCAGGCGAATCACTAATAAGCCCCTGATTTATAAGATGTAAGGGTCTTGCCTGTAGTACACCATAAGTTGAAACAACCATAACAAATGATGATGATGATGATTATTTGTTGCTACAATTGTATTGTATGTGTTAAATTGGGCTCAATACGTAAAATAAAAGTTGCTCTGTGTTTTCCGAAACTAGACAGCGACAGATTTATGAAGTGAAAACTTCTTTAGGCGCGTTGAACGATTTCAGTAGGGGGTAAACTTATGGATTCGGATCACCGCGCGCCGTAGTGCGGTAACATAGAATCTAGATGGCGCTAATACCAGTTTTAAGTTTTCACTTCGGCAATCCCCATAGGCCTGGGTCGTTTTTTACAAAGACCTTTTCAACGTCAAAGTCAAATCATTTATTTCAAATAGGCCCATGCAAGGCACTTTTGAACGTGTAAAATAAAAAAAATAAAAATTGATTCTAGTCGCCCTTTCCAAAAGGTAGTTTTCATATGGAGAAGAATGGGCAAGAAACTCCACCGTTACTAATTGCTAATAACAAACCGAATACACAACCTCCTCAATTTCAGCAGTCAGTTAAACTGGTCCAAACTTCATCCGTCGTTCTCACTCAGATGAAATCTCCCGAAGTGACGGCTCGCCTACAAATGGCTGCTGCATTATGGACACGCAAACAGTTTAGTCCAGCGTCGGTGTGCGACTAATACGGCCGTCAAATTAGGTTCAGTAAACGTCACTGTTTCAATATATTATTATTTAGTTTGTGGTTTTATGACGTAGTTTGACGTAGATGATGATTGACTTGACTTCTAAAGATATTCGTTGGTGTTTCATACCAACGAATATCTTTAAATTCTTGTTAACATATTTAAATACTTTTATAGAAGACTATACAGGGTGGCAGGGACATCGACGCGAAAACTGTTACCATGGATTCAGTACATGATTCTGAACGTTGAAATTTTTCGTCAGTTTTTTTTTTTTTAAATCAGCTCTTCCATACATTTTCACCGCGTAGGTATTTCAATTTTCTATGAAACAACATTTTTTTTTTTAAATAACCGAAGAATAATTTCGTCGTAGGGCAGTTTTCGCGTCGATGTCCCTGCCACCCTGTATAATATGCCTGATCAGTGCGCGTGGTGATTTGCTTCTTTGCATCAGAAGTTTATGCTTTGCATTGGGCCAGTAACAAGATGTATTACCTAGACTTTCATCGTCATCATCATCAGTCTACAGGAGTCCACTGCTGGATATAGGCCTCTCAAATTGCACGTCATTCGGCTTGATTCTTGGCTCATCCAGCTGCTACCAGCCACCCTGCGAAGATCTTCGCTCCACCTAGCCTGAGGGCGTCCTATCTTACATTTGCCGATTCGCGGTCTCCACTCAAGAACACGTCTATCCCAACGGTCATCGGTTCTACGGCTAATATGGCCGGCCTATTAACACTTCAGCTTGCTCGGCGCCATTTTTTTTTTCATCCAACTAATGTAATTAAGTCGGTTGATAAGATAAAGAAAATGATTTTAATTGATAGTAAAATGCGGGGACGATGTTCCAGTTCCCCTATGGATAATATGGGTAAAATAGATTGAATTTTTCTAATGAGTAACATGTTTGGTATTTTCCCGCTCTGGACACTAAACGCCCCCAGACGTAATAACAATAAAACTTCTATTGTGTCTCATATAATGTCCTTCAACCGATTAATAATGTACTTATTTACCTTATACGCTTAATTCTATTAACCATACCACATTCCCATTTCTGCATCTGCATTATACCTACCTCACGAAATAAATAAACCAGTACCTAAATAATGCGGCAATTCAGCGCAAGATCATCCCATTCTTTAAACAAATGCCATTCGTTGAAAACCTCATTATTTCCCGGCCTTCATTGCCATAGGGTCACACAATGGTCCCCACAACCAAGACAAATGAGAAATACACAATATCTAAAGCCTAGGTAAATAGGATAGCTTTGTCCTAGCCACGCAAAAGTGGCACCTTCTTTTATACAAAATACTCGTATGTTACAAACGAAAATCGTCTTTAAGTTGCAAAAATAGAGCGTTTTTTTGCTAAACGTCAAACGCCGCTTCAAAACTCTGAGACCGTTTCGTTTACATATACTATGTTACTGTTTCAAACTTACTTGAAATTCAACTTAATCAACTTCAGTATAGAGTTCAAATTCACTTTGTATGTTGTGTAGTATACAGGCTGTTTTGGCTAGTCAGAAGCGGTCAAAATTTATTGCGCGTAAATGTGCTCCGGCTAACCCGGGAGTTAGGGGGTGGGGAAGTAGGCTTAAAAATCAGGGAAAGGGGTAAAGGGGTACGTTTTTAGCGTTCGCAGCGCGTCGGCCTATTTGGGGTGTTGACGGCCTACAGGGACGAACTTGGGATGTTTCCAAATTGAGTTCCAACTTTGTGTTGGAATCACTCGCGAGTTTGCTGAGAGTGTGCGGACAGATGTTATGGGAATAGGAACAATGTATTTACAAGATATTTTATTGTAATACAAGATATTTTATTGTAATACAAGATATTTTATTTGATCTTATTTAATTTTAAGTACTTACTACGTATTTTGTTTAACGTTAAAATACTTAAAATAACATATTTCATGGAAAACATTCCATAGGCTTAGATTTTATTCTTTTACTGAAACAATAATTATCGTTACTTATTTTTATGTTACCTTATCGTTATGTATTTTACATACCAAATTACTTTACTTTTAATTTCAGTATCTCCGTGTACCATTCTTCTACATAGAGTGAATCTGCTGGATCTGCATGGAACTCGGCAAAAAATCACGTTGCTTGTCAATAAGGTAATTTAGGTATTTCGTTCTATTAACTTACCTCTGTTCAACTTTTCTGAAAAGAAATAGGTATCTGTTATTATCTATATGCACATTATAAACCAATACTTTGCAGCCAGGAGTTCCTCAAAACAAAAGCAAGATTTTGGAAAACTTTTCATAGCCAAAGGTAATACTTATATCTACTTCGACATTCAAACACCAGCTGCACTGCGCCAAAAGTACTTACAATACCACAAAAATACCCCAAACCGTCCTAGTCCGTCCCTGTAACGCGTTTAACCCCGCACCCTCTCGACCTACGCACGTCTCACTCGCACAAACTACAAAAAGAACTCTCCGTCGCTTTCCACCCTTTGCTTAAATTATTGCACCTCCGATCCAACCCCGCACGAAAAGGTTTAACCACCATAAAAACTGCCGCACAAAAATATACCCTATCGTGTTCAAAATAGAGTGACAATTAATCTTACTGCACGCAATTGTAAGAACGAATTTCTCCAAAGAACGTACAGTGATGATCTGATATCCTATTAGATACTGATCTAACGTTAATTTTCGTATTAAGCAAATGTATACCTTAATATTTAGTCTTAGAATACAGTTTTGTATGTTTTTTTTACTGTAAAATTAGTCTTTTAAGAATCAGGGAGTAATAACGGAGAGGTTGTGAGCAAAGGCGGCGGGCATTAAAAAGGCCACCCAGGGGTGGTAGTTTAGGGGTGGGAGGGGTGAATGGGGTGGGGGTAAGGGTAGTCGGCATGCCGGAGGGGAAAGACGCATTGCTCGGGAAACCATCGGCATGACAAGACGTCGATTGGTTGAAGATTTCAGTTGATGACAATAAAGAAAGGTTTTTTCACAGGTCGTTTGATTTTTGGTACGTCCATTTGTGCTATAGGAAAGTATAAAAAGGATAGGTAGATGTAAATTGGTCAACCCAATAGGTCTTTTGAAATAAAAACAAACAGAGTTTAATGCAAATTAATATCTGCTATAAGCAATGATGATGATTTAGTTTCATCATGATCTACTTCGTGTGGTTAGTGATTAACCTGGTGTCAAAATTTTAAAGCCGCCCATGGGCATCTGACTTGGCTTCACATGCCATCGAGAAATATCTCTCAGGCATGCCGGTTTCCTCACTATGTTTTCCTTCACCGTTTGTTAAGCAAGTGATAATTATACAATACGCACATGAAAATGAAAAGTCAGAGGTGCGTGGCTTGGGTTCGAACTCGAGACCTATGACTTAGCAGTCTGACGGTCACACCTCTAAGCTATCACTGCCCATGATGGTTTGAACATGATAATTTGCATTTTTTTTTTTTTTTAAAGCATAACTCCCTTTGGATCTATTTGCAGGCAAGCTAATCTCAAAATATTTTTTTTTATATAATTGCGTTCTAAAATTTTGAACAATTTTTTTTAAATATTGATTAGCACAGCACCATAGTACGTATAGATAAAAATAAACATTAATCTATACAATACAAAATATAAAAGAGAGAGTTCCAATGGTACACATTGGAACTTATAAGTGACACAGTACCTACTACTGCCACTCGTCAACCCTACTCACTAATTATTTCGTTCAATTACAAAGGTATCATCGTGTGCACTTACCATGAGCAAGTTTAGAATTGCTGCAAATGTTAAAAGTAAATTACAAAAACTAAGGTTGTATCAAAGCTTTTTAAAATAACTAAGTAAGATACCCTGGGACCAGGCTAAATTGCATTTCTATGTGTCGATACTATCGTAACGTGTACTATCAGGGCACCTCCAAGTAGACCATGATGTTGATAATATTCTTTTTCTGTTTAAAATCAATAGTATTTTCTTGTAAAACGATGATCAATCGAAATCCTCAAGTATTTTTTTTTTAAACTTGTTGCGAATGTTAATGGTTTGCCATTAGGATGGCATATCCTAAAAGTTGGCAACATCGCAAATAGCTGTCAAATATTTACCTGGTTTGATTAATTTGGCAATAATACCGTATGGAAATATGAAATATGGCTAAGTGAACTAAAATATTGATTATGAAATGCAATAATTAATATCGTAACACCAAATATTTAGTTTTAGATGTAGAAAAAGTATTTGGAAACTTTCCAAATGTCTTTTTTACACCTAAAACGTAACAACATCAAATTCAGTGTTATAATTGCAATTCAATATTAATATTCTAGTTCGGTAGTTAGCCACATTTTACAAGTAAATTTTTGACAGCAATTTGTGACGTTACCAACTTTTAGGATTTAGCGCTCTTAACACACCCGATGATTCTGAAACAACTTATACGGTACCTACCGACATTCATTAAAACGGATGGTAGAGATCAACAACACCCTGCTGGGGTTGCGGGTTTGTCACACAGGCAACGGAAGGAACACGGGTGGGTTTTAGTCAGTAAAAGTCTGACACACCCTCTCGCTCTGCCCAGAGCGGGAGAAGTCATTTGATGATTTCCCATCCTGAAAAAAAAAAAAAAAAACGGTTCAACAACACTATTGTCGACGCATTTTTTTTACTGAACGTAGCCAGCCCGCATGGCTGGCATATGGTAACAGTAACATGAACGGTGCGTGCAAAAAAACTATTTGATAAAGAAGCACCAGCCAACCAGCATTGGATTCCAATTAGAATCAAGGATTGACCAATTCACCGATGATGGGCATGTTTAGTATTTAAAACAGGGAATTTTTCGATAAAAAAACTTTTTACAAAAACATTTAACGGACTTAATTTATTTTTCACTTTTTAGTTGTGGTATCTACCCCACACAAATTCGAATACCATTACCTGGTATATAAATAACAGTGACAGGAACTTATAACATCATCCACATAGACTAAGTGGAAAAAACACATGTTATTGAAGCTAACTCAAAAACTACCCCAGCAAAGTTAATAAAATTTATATGGGACCACCTCCGAAGTATGACCTACCAAATAAAAAAAATAAAAAAAATATTTGCTAATTGGTGGAGTAACCACTTAACAAACATACAAAAAAAACACCTCCTTTTTGAAGTCGGTAAAAAATAAATGGAGAAGTTTGTTAACCGAAAAAAGATGTCATGAATTTTGTTTAGGCTGCCTATATCAAAAAAATACCTCATAACAACATTTATATCACCAATCCTTCACTCAACTCCTGTTTACGTATTTCTCATGAATCCCCGTTCACTCTTGCAGTTCAAAAGGACACAAATCTCACAAAAGCTAAAAAGAAACAGCAGAATGTGTTTACCACGGAGATATAGAGTCGAATTGAGAGCATCATTCTTGGTGAAGTATGTCAAAAACGTTGACAATACGACATTGACTGAAATCTAATACCATCTAAGTCCTATAACCTTGTAAGCAAGAACTTAATCACTTGTAACACGAACAAACTTATGGGTGCGATACGAATCGAATCGACATAACGAACTCACCGCGGCGAGAATATCCGAACAGTCCCGAAACTTATATCCAAAAATGAATCATACAAAAATGATCATATTCTGTAACTAGCTAGTAATAAAATGCTGTTCTAAATCTACTTACCTATTATATCTACAGACACAGGTGAGGGTAGCTGAACAAAAAGCACGGAGACAGCGTCGGTATCAGATGGGCGTAATTTTTCATTACATTACCATAGGATAGTCATGCGCGCGTGAAGATAAAACCTCGTCCCTAACCCTGGTACTGCGAGACGAATGCGGTAAACGACAGCGATACTACAAACGAGTATATTTTTTGTTTTCGCTAGCTTTTTCCGTGACTTTGGTCGTATAATAAAATTCCATATCGCCGGTTCAGTGGCGGAGTTTTCCGAAAATCGTTTCTTAAGTTCACTATTTAAGTAGTTTTTTTTTTTTTGAGGATTGGTAATTATCAAATAACTTCTCCCGCTCTGGCCGGAGCGGGAGGGTGTGTCAGACTTTTACTGACTAAAAGCGACCCGTGTTCCTTCCATTGCCCGTGTGCCGGGGCCGCGATATCCCTTTCATTTTTTACAAACTCGCAACCCTGGCAGGCATTGGTCCTTACAGACCCCGTCAGTTGGTGCTGACATCTCTTTGAGGCGCGCGTGGAACACAACGCGCCGTCGACCCGGGCCTGGTCGTAATCGGACGGCATTGCTCACCGTCCGCAAGCCCGCGCCCTACGGTGGCCGGAAGTCGGCTCGCGACTCCCGACGCCCGGGGCGTCTCTTGCGGCGACTAGGGGCGCGAGGGCGCGAATCTTGCCTCTCCCTCACGCGCTCCGCCTCCTCCTTCGCGAAAATTACTGCTTCGCAGAAGGAAGTGACGGCCTCCCATGCACTCTCGCTCCGGACTATAGCCTGAACCAGGGCCGGACGCGAGAGATCACCGCCGCCGATCGCCTCCGTGAGGCCACGGCGGTGTTCTGCCCAAGCAGGCAGACCTCCACCGTATGCTCCACCGTGTCCTCCGGGCGATCCACACAGTGGTGACACCCGGGCGTTTCCTCCCGCTTTATACGGAACAGGAACCTCTCGAAACAGCCGTGTCCGGTGAGGACCTGCGTCAGGCGGAAAGTGAGGACGCCGTGGCGCCTCTCTAGCCACTCCTCAAAGAGGGTACTTATTGCCACAATTGTGGCGTGCCCAGCGCTGGGTTAAGTAGACGTTTAAGAAAGTAATGTTGAGGGGTATATGCTTGTGATTATAGCTTCATGTTTTTATTTGATTATTGGTGTAAACCGTAGCAGAGATACTGAAATAAAATATAAAAAATATTTATTTTTAAATAAAATTGATGATTACTGTTGATCAACAATTTTATTTTCTTGTATGAGTATTCTAGAAGACAACCATTTTGCCACATGGCGTAGCAAATCTACGTAGCGTAGCAAAATCGGTTCGCGTTGTTGGTATTGGCATAGTTTTGTTTTGCTTAAATATGTCTCCAATGTATTGAGATTGTAGCAAAGGCTGTTAAAGGGTTGATGTGATTTTCCCAAGATGAAACACTACTTTTTGCCCCTGCATCTTCTGCATGCAACTTAATTGTTCTGATGCAGCAGTGATAGCTTTGTGGTGTGACTATCAGACTGCCAAGTCATAGGTCTCGAATCCGAACCCAAGGCACGCACGCCTCTGACTTTTCGGATTCATGAGCGTATTGTATAATTATCACTTGCTTAAAAACGGCGGATGAAGGAAAATATCGTAAGGAAACTGGCATGCCTGAGAGATATTTCTCAACGGTATGTGAAGCCAAGTCAGAGGGCCATGGGCGGCGTAAAAAAAAAATCTTCCGGTTCATCTTGCTGATCATTCTTCGTTCCAAAGATTCAGGAAGGATTAACTGAAACAATATTATTAAACAATGATT
This sequence comes from Agrochola lota, assembly GCA_947364205.1. Classification (NCBI taxonomy): domain Eukaryota; kingdom Metazoa; phylum Arthropoda; class Insecta; order Lepidoptera; family Noctuidae; genus Agrochola; species Agrochola lota. Next base: position 6,170,878 of record OX376235.1, on the reverse strand, counting down.
ACAAATATTTACTAGTACAAAGATATAAATTAAAACGGAACGAACAGACAAATTTCTTAACGGTAAGTTTGCTATGTTTACTAATAAAACAGGCAGAACTCTCGTATTTTTTGTACCACCAGAATGCCTGATGAACGAAAAACTAAAATATAATTCCAGTTATTATTAACCCAGTCAGATAAATCTTTTTTTTTTTGGAAATTCAAAAAAAAATACAAAAATTAAAAACAATCGTCGCGCGATCCCATGGTACGGAGGCCGGGGTGTAGAGTTCCCTTAGGAAATTAATAGCCGAGTGGCGGAGACCCTTCGGGCTAGAAGTTCTCGGGAGTGCCGCTAGGTGGCGACGTCTGACGCGGAATGTGGCGCCACAAGGCAAACGGTCTGCAGCGCTTCCATTTTTAAATTTGAATATAAGATTACCTACGTATGTAGCTGGAGTGTTGGCGGGTTAGGCAGAGATGTAATTGTAATGTTGAAAAGTAGTTGTAAGTTGATTGTATAACGTCGGAGTTATGATTGACAGTCATGACCAGTACCTATAAACAATGCTGCTAGAGAAAAACCGAAACTGTTTCGCAACTTGAATTGGTGATCTTAAATCGAAAATAAAAATACAGTGCCATTTTATTTATTTGTCGGCAGATTTTGTGAAAGAACATTATTTAATGTTTCATTTTCAACACTCCCTGAAACTACCTAAATGTAGTTCTTTTTTTTCAGAAGGTATTCCCAACTACTACAACTCCTGTAAGCCAGTATCGATACAATCGTACATTATAAATCATCACAACAGGATATTTTTCGAAAATTAATTCCCACCAAACCGTACAGATGGCGCCACCCAACAAAAATACGACGGAATAAAATCACCAATTTTCAAATCCACGTAACAGGAAACTACGAACCGCACACAAACTATTCTGCTTACATCGAAATATTTAATAGTCGCTAAAATATTCGCCGAGCCGCGACGTGCAGGGGTAGAACTAAGCTAAATTAAACTAACTGCTCAGTTTATTAGTTGTAGAAATTATTATGATTTTAGTTTTGCAACACTCGCAGCGTAGGGTTGAAGTCGGAAACTCGGAATGTTGGCTTGTTAATCGTTTCAAATTCTGTACGAAAGCGCTTTCGGGAATGCAATGTGCGAAATTAAAATTAGAATGTTGAAAGCTGTTACTTTACTCGTGTAGCTTCTAATGTAGATGAGATTATTAAAGCGGCCTGCAGACGGTTTGGCATTAAATACAATTAAAATTTTAGTAATTTTAATTTTGAAAAGGAATATTTGAGGGACTGAAAGTAGTGATTCTATATCGGGGCTAAGTTACCATTCAGTTTCACAAGATTACCCAAATAATTGACATCTGCATTTTATATGAGATGACAACTACATGACCACTGGTTTCAAGCTCTTTATTTGACCATACTCGAAAAAATAAAGAAAACAAGAAAAGGAAGAAAAATTAACATTAACACTTCGCAGAGTGTGTGAAATCACGAGGCTATTTCAGTCGCTTATTAGAGCATAATAATAAGCATTGCTGAGACACAGGCCTTGTCTTTGAGAGGGAGTAGGCCATAATCCGCGTGGAACCAGTGTGGGTTGGCGGACATCTTATGTCTTCGAATTTTCGGTTCTAGGACATGCCGGTTTCCTCACGATGTTTTCCTTCACCGTTTTGAGAGCAGTGGTGATGAAATAATTTTCACAAAGTACAGTGCCTGCTTGGGTTCGAACCCACCACCTACAGCTCGTAAGTCGCGGCACTGTCGTGTACCACTGCTCTTGCTTATTAGAAACCATTTGAATATACTCTAACAGTGTGTCAATTATGAGAGTGGAATATTTGTTCCGACGACCAATTTATAATTTAATTAAAACTTTGTGTACCTACTTCATTTGGAAAAAAAAAAAAACATATTATTTAAAATCCATAATATCAATGCCCATAATGATTTCTTATTAGGTAATGATTGAAGAATAAGGTAGAAGAAAGACATTTTATTGTTCATTTTTTTCGGTCTCCTTTAAAATTTCATTCTATGCTCCTTCGAGTTTCAAAATTATTCCAATTACAAAACTATCCTTAACCCATCGAAAGCAAACATGGCGTCCGCAAGTCCAACCCTCTAAAAGCAAACGAATCTAATTTCCGACCTCGGCAGCTCAAACTATTTAAGCCGAAGTTAGTTTAGAGTCTCGAAGTCCCAGACGCAACGCACTCTCAATTAGTGAGTCCCGTATGAAAGTTTAACCGCCCATACATAACCATTATGTGTAAAATACGGGTAAAGTGCAAAGTTAGACAGCGTTTCTATCCTTGCGCGGCTATAACTCATGTGTGGCCAACTTCTGAGAGTACCGTGCGCAGGCACAGAGTTAATAGTTTTTGTGTTTTAGATTGGGTAACTTTTGTTAGGTGAGGGTTTTATGTTTATTGTAATATATGGACTTATAGTTCTGTTAATGTTTATAGCTGCTCTAAAATCTTACAACGCGCATCAAGCTTTAGTTTTTTTTTTAATTAGGAATTCCAACAATGTACCCAGAAATTCTTGACAGAATAAGAAAAATTACTGTGTATTTTTAACATGCAAACTTGGCTTAGTCCTTCGAATTTCGAAAAATGCAAACGGTATTTGCTTTCTAACTTAAGATTTACTTGGCTATGAGTTGGCTATGACTTAGCTATGACTACAGTACCAATACCACTGCAGTAACAACCACCTGTGTCACATCGTATGATGGATAGACCCCTAGTAAGGACTCACCAATTTATAGGGTTAAGAGCGTTTATTCAGAAAGTGGGCAACGTCGCAAATATATGTCAAATATTTCGCTTTGATTAATTTCCCAATATGAATGTATGGAAATAAGAAATATGGCTAATTAGTGAACTAGAATATTGATCATGAATTGCAATTATAACGTTGAATTTGATGTTATAACCGTTTAGGCGTAAAAAAGGCATTTGAAAAGTTTCTAAATACTTTTTTTACATCTTAAACGAAATATTCAGTGTTACGATATTAATTATTGCATTTCATAATCAATGTTTTCATTCATTAATACATTTCATATTTCCATACAGTAATATTTCCAAATGAATAAAAACAGGTAAATATTTGACAGCTATTTGCGACGTTGCCAACTTTTAGGATATACGCTCTTGTAGTTATGGACAGCTTGGTTCTGTCAGAAATACGTCATAAGTATCCTATCAACAATTCGCGTATTTACCTTGACTGCTCGACGCCCGTGACTCACTTCAGGGATCCAGCAGAATATCAGCGTCAGATATATTTACCTGACACCATGCTGAGCTGGACTTCCATTTAGTGCAACCTTGAGACACACCCCGCACTTAGTTCGTTCTTTATTTGAATCAAAGTACTGGCTGTTTGTCCACCGCACCGTGAATGACGTCAACGATAACGAGACGACAACGCCGAAGTAGCGACAGTACATTTACTATGGCCGCGTGATCTCGTATCTCATTGATGTCCCGTTCACGGTGCAGTGGTCAAACAGTGTTAGTCGTAGACATGGCGTCACGTTCTTTCTTTAAAATGTGTTTTTTTATAATTTATTTGTGCTATTTCTTTTTTCTGCACGTAATAAATGATTGATGTATCAATCTATCTTATAACTTATGCCTAGGCCATAGAACTCATATTCTCCTTGAATAAAAGCCATGCTTCCCTTATTTTGCAGACGGTGCTTGGGAGTGCGGGGCGCGGGGGGCGGCGCCAGTGTGCGGTAATTGTACAAAAGTTACCATCCTCAGCTACGGTGGATTCGTTCACGCTTCCTTAAACGCGAGCGGTAGGCGGGCGGGTGAAAAGATGCGGTCTGGACGCCCGACTGCTTTGCTGAAAGATTTAAGACCTATTCAGATATAAGCAGTATCGCTGTTCGGTAGCGATACTTACTGGTCCGCCTTCTGGTTAGTCACTTTGGACTAGTATCAGTTCCCTTCAAAATGGTTGAGATGGATGGTGCTGATCCACGCGTCATGTTCGTGAACGGGCGCCGTCAGTTGTGACTGGTCATCTCTTATCTGCCACAGCTTATTTTTAATCTTATATTTTGAATTGTGTTGATTATTTTTTGTACATTATTCTCACATATAGAAGCAACAAGAATAATGTACCCAGGATTTTCTAATATTCTATATTTAAAAGAGTGTCCTCGGAGTTTCTTGCCCGTTCTTCTCCATAAAGATCTACGTTTTGGAATGGGCAACTTCAACTTTCTGACTATTTGACAATTCAAAAGTGCCTGTAAATGGTTTAATCGAAATAAATGCTTTGAGTTTGAGTTTATCACTATCGAGCGCGAGAGCGATATCGCTTATATAGGCCTTTTTAAACAAATAATAGATGTGCAGCATATACACCCGGTTCCAGAATTGAGAATTCAAAATAGAGAACTAGTAAAACTCTAGCGTTACTCAAGGTGATTCCTTCAATGCAGCCTTTTACTTTTACTTCTTACGATTTTTGAAAATAAATTTTGAATATTTTTTTTTATCTCAAAGCATTTATTTCAATAAACCATTTACAGGCACTTTTGAATTGTCAAATAGTCGCGTCAGTTAGTCAGAAAGTTGAAGCTAGTTGCCCATTCCAAAACGTAGATCTTTATGGAGAAGAACGGGCAAGAAACTCCAAGGACACTCTTTGAAGTATAGAAAATTACAAAATCCTGGGTACATTATTCTTGTTGCTTCTATATGTGTATGAATATCGCGGGTCTTCACATTAAGTAATGCTAAATTACTCAATACTCAATATATATATTCTGTCATTTTTTTTTTTTTTTTTTTTTGACATAATTTTATTTTTTTATTTTTTGTTATTTAACATATTTATTTCATTTCCAAGTAAAGTTTGACAAGTTCTCAACTCCAGATTCTCAATATAGAAACTGGGTGTTCGGAAATCATTGTAAACTATTAACTGGAGTTTTTTAATAATTTTGGTCCAAATTACAACTGCGTAGGAGTCCTACTTACCAAGAATTTTGTAGCCAATATGCCAAGGAATCCACAATGGCACACATGTTTTGAGGGGTTTTAATCACTTTATTGAACCCCAAACTAACTTTAAACTTGCCGTGTTCACCCAATAAACAGATAGATTCTATGTCTAATAACCTAATATAAAATTCATACTTTATTTAATATTGTTACATCGAATTTACTGTTCTAACACTAAAATATACAGGGTGGCAGGGACATCGACGCGAAAACTGTTACCATGGATTTTCAGTACATGATTCTGAACGCCCCTGCGTTGAAATATTTGTTGTAACATAAGTTTGTTACTTTGATTCGAACTAGCAACGCCTGGCCTTTAGCCCTAAAAACAGTTCGTAGTCTCCAACAAAAATACAGGAAAAAACAACACATGACACCTCCCATTAACTTACAAATTACCTAGCTTTATTTCCCATCACTACGGAGCCATTTTCCGAACTTAATCAAATACTTTCCAAGTCATTTCACACACGCCCGGTCCCCTAAAACCGTAACGTTCGATTTCCCGTCCCAGGCCCCTAATCGTAACTTTTCTTCAATCAACCGTCTACGAATCGTAAAAGTAAAATCTAATTACCGCTTACAGATTGCCATCGTCCCAGGGCTGTGCGTGATTAAAAATTTAAATTATGTTTTAAAATTAGAACATTTTAATCTAGGGTCCTGGTTTGAAAAAGTTTTTATTCAAGTGGGAATGCTTAAAGTTGACGGCCGTTGTTGAGTGCGAGTCGAGTAGGGTTGCCTAACAAGTAAGAGTTCTATTTTCAAATGTTTTTCTTTTGTTTTCTAATTCGTAACGACTTTTTTGTGGTTTGTATACCTATTTTCTAGTTAATATATTTAGGCGTGACCTTGCCGAAATCCATTATACAATACAATAGAAGAAGATATAATTTTTTACCTAATAACGCTTAAATATTCCTAAAGAGTTAAAAAAACCCTGTAAGAAATCGATACGTGTTACACCTCTCAACGAGGCATCCTGAGGATGACGATTGACTTGTCTCAAACCCGAACACGGCATGTTACCACGCCAAGCGCGATCTCTGCGTCCGGCTGCTCCGGAGTTGTGCCTTAGTACCTACAGTCACATGACTGCCTATCCTTTCGGGAACTAGATGAAGGAGTAATGTTACTTTATATTTCTACAAAACGTTTTTTTTTTTTTGTGTATTTGCGCTCCTAACTTTGTAATATGATCCATTATTTAATCATCATTAACATATCAATTCCATAGACTATCCGTGTACACTTTACTCTTTTTAATTATGTATTTGCACTAATTGTGTACTTGAAACTTTCATGCGTTGTTGTTGCCGTGGCTTTATGCAATGTCGATAATTTTAATCACCAGTATTTTAATTATAATACGTAACGTTCAAAGTACTCTTAAATGTTAAAAAGCATTAAATTTGAAAATTTATATTAAATAACTGATACATTTGTAACAAAATTGTTGTTGGAAGTAAGTAGTACCTGAAATCGGATAATTATTTACCTAGTATTAAAGTTCCCTTTTTAACAGGATGTAGTTAAACATTGGTTATGAATAAATACATTTATCTTTGAAGTGGTTACAGTATTCATATGAAAAGATAGATAGATACTTTGGCACAAACTTTGATTATTTCAAAATGTCACTTTAAATCTCTCCATAAACAATTGGCAGTGTATAGACTGCCGCTAGCGGCATAATAGTGGCACTGCCTCGGCCCAGCTAAAGTACCGTAAACATTGCATTCTCATTGTCACTGTCACTGAGTCACTGTCACTAGTTATTTTGTTTGATTGTTGACGTTAGTTCGGTGTAAAACACCACATTCCCAAAACATTACTTTCTCTTGCGCCTAAACGGACCCTGGCGTTGTGTGGTCACAGCCAGGTCACAGCTGAAGTGCTGTAAACATTGCATTCTCATTGTCACTGTCACTGAGTAACTGTCACTAGTTATTTTATTTGATTGTTGAGGTTAGTTTGGTGTAAAACACCATATTCCTAAAACATTACATTCTCTTGCGCCTAAACGGACCTTGGCGTTGTGTGGTCACAGTTCTAACCTAACCTAAACTACATTTCAGCCATTTTCATTTCCTAAGCCAAGTGGATACGGCTACACTTAAGTTTAGACGGCTATAGATGAAAGAAATTAAAATTAGCCTCTCCTCAAAAATAAACTCATCTTTTGATATAATTATCAAAAACAAATACGGTCAATCAATACAAAGGGCAGCGAACTAACCTCAACAATCAAACAAAATAACTAGTAACAGTGACAATGACAATGCAATCCTTACGGTACTTTAGCCGGGCCGAGGCAGCGCCTCTATTATGCCGCAAATAGCGGTACTTTATCGGACAGGGATAAAGTACCGCTAGCGGCATTCTATACACTTCCTAAACAATTTGTTTTACATCCTATATCATCCTGTATTTTTTATTTTCGGTGTGGTCACAATCTATTTGTCTACAAAAAAATATGCCGCAAATAGCAGTACTTTATCGGACAGAGATAAAGTACCGCTAGCGGCATTTTATACACTTCCTAAACAATTTGTTTTACATCCTATATCATCCTGTGTTTTTTATTCTCGGTGTGGTCACAATCTATTTGTCTACAAAAAAATATGCCGCAAATAGCAGTACTTTATCGGACAGAGATAAAGTACCGCTAGCGGCATTTTATACACTTCCTAAACAATTTGTTTTACATCCTTTATTCTCGGTCATAATCTATTTTTCTACAAAAAAATCTATGTAACATCTATACATATTATCAATTAAAGTCGCTTTTCGTGTTTTTCTGTATGTCCGCGCTGTTCTTCTAAAAAACGTAAAAGATTTTGATGAGATGTTCACCATCGTTTATGTAAATGTTTTTTTTTATTATTTCTTATACCTAAGTTCCTAGCCAGCCCTGTAGCTCGCACAAGTTAGGCAAGCGGTAGCCGGGGCGGGTCTTGCGGCGCAGGGAGGGCGGTAATGAGTTGGGCGGCTGTGCCGAGGACTTGCAGAGGCGGACGTAGGCATTAAAGTTTGGGTGGGTGTGGTTGGTCGAAAGTTTGACGAACTTTGGGAGTCTGACAAACAGCTTATGATAAATAGTAAGACGAGAAGTCGAGACGACATGAAGGCAAAAAAAAAATCTGCCGGGTGTCGAGAACTCGCACACGACCACCGCAAAATATTTAAAACCATAAATTTAAAAAAAAAAATCTGTTTAAAAAAACACGTTTCTTGTATGGAACCCCCTTTATTTTTGAACTTTCTTTATTTTATTATTTGTCGTTATACCGGCTATAGAATAGAAATACACAATCAGTCAAAACTTCAACTGTCTACCTATTACTGTTAATGAGATACAGCCCGCTGACAGACAGACGGACGAACCACGAAGGCTTAGTGATAATGATAATGCGTATTCACATAAATATGTATATTTTTCCAAGTAGAGAGCTTAATCTAAACTTACTTTAATGGAGGTGTGCATGAAGGAGTGTGAGAGGGTGTGCAAGTTTGCGGAGCATGACTTTTTGTTTTTTTGTAGTTAGTTTAATTTTAATAATTCAACAAGTAGTAAGGGTTCCGTTTAGCACGCTTAGGGCACGGAAGCATAAAAAAAGGAAAAGCCGCTTTTAAAAACTTACAAACTAATGCCTTCTTTTCCATCAGTGAAAGTAAAAACTATACATAGAAAGCCTCTATAGTTTCGGATACGGCTATCTACGCACATGAAACTCAGCGCTGTGCTGTGGGTCTCCATAGCACAGCATCATGCTGAGTGGAAGCCTTCTTGTCACAGTCATGACGTGCCAGCAGCTGCCGACTATTTCTGTTTTGTACTCGTTATTGTATACGTATTGTTATTGTTTTGTTACCTACTCGAGTTTTTTTTTTTTTTTTATGCACGTGTTTCTGTGCCGAATAAAATTATTTTTCTTTCTTTCTTTCTTTCTTTCTTTCATTATAAAAATTAACCCTGTAAAGATACTGCTTTTGTAAATTAATAATTTAAAAACAAAACTAATTTATCTTTTGGATGCATTTATGGATACAAAATCTCACATGCAACGAAGAACTTGTAGTAGTTCATGCTCCGAGCGCGGATCGAACGTACGCTCCGTAAGGCAGAAGCCAAATGTCTTTTCTTTCTTTCTTTACTTTATTGTACACCAGAAAATACATAGCAAATAATAAATTTAACACCACAAAACATAATTACAATGGGTGGCCTTATCGCTTTCTGCGATCTCTTCCAGGCAACCTTGGCAACCATACATACATACAAATAAATAAAATTGAAGTATCTGTTTGTAATGGCAGAATAACAGCTTTTTACTAATTGCATGTATGAAAGTATAAAGTTTTTGTCTCTGTCTGTTTGTTCCGGCTAATCTCCGAAACGGCTGAATCGAATTTGACCGGACCTTCACTGGCAGACAGCTGACGTTATAAGGAGCATTTTTATTTTAGAAAAAGAATTAGGGTCTAGTCAGCTAGTCTCCTGTTCAATTAAACTTGATCCAATAGCATCAAGTTATTTTACTAAAACAATCACAACACCACATGACACATTTATTTATTTTTACAAATGTTATTTTGTTATTTTCTCGTGATTACATATTAAATTGTATTTTACCTAACTTATGCAGGTGTGTGTGTCACATTTTAGTTTGTAAATTGCTCTGTACAATATCTTGGGATTCTATTCTGTAATGTTGTGCAAGCAAACTTAAATCATCAAACTAATACATCTATTATTTTCACGCCTCCCCCTAAAGACCTAGGTCAAATATTTTTTGATATTCGTGATAGCTTATTACCTAAAGAGGTGCCATAAATAATATGTTTTTTATTTTTTATTTTTAAAATAATTGTGGGTTGCAGCTATTCTATTCTATTTTTAATAGATAGCAAGCAAAGCCGATGTCGACTATTCTGCCAATATCTCAAGTGCGTTGGAAAAAGTAAGTGTTTGTAATAAAAAAAAGTTAAAAACAAATAAAAATTCTTCGATTGATACAGTTGAACACAATGTGGATCTTGTTGGGGGGGTTAAAACTAGTAAATGACATTTGAACAATTGCACACCTGTCACGAAATTTGAATTGATATTTTTTTCCTATTAACATCGAAGTGGTCATTCTACAAAACTTTTATACGTGCATTACCCGGTTGATTTGCGAACTATCCAGTGTGAGCACATTATCCATTTGATAGATGACACTGATTGATCACAGTTAACCATTATTGACTATCGCGTGGATAGGTTTTAGCGACATTTTCATTTGTATTGTTAGTTGGGGATTTTAAATGGATTATTGATTCCGATGTTGTTTACAAAAACGTTGTGCACTGTTATTAAAAGTAACTAGAACCGCTTTATAAAAATAAAAAAAAGTAATATTCTCTATACTACTGATTGGTTCTCCTTCACATCAGACTCTAGGGTCCAGTTGAAAACCAGCGTGAGGCACTTATCTGTCTGACATTTTTACTGAACTGGGCCTTTTTGGCGCAGCTGTGAGGCATACTTCCCTGCAAATTTTGTTACATTGCATTTTACACATTTTATTTGTTTTTATTTTTATTTTTTATATGCTGTACAATTGTATATTGTTTTTATTTTTAGTCTGTGCTGATAAATGTATTTTCTTTGTTTTCAAACTAGTTAGGTATTACGACACACCTATTTTTAAATCGTCGTCAGTCCATATAAGTTTGGGGCCCTGCCAAAAATTTGCAAGCTGTCGAAATTTCAATTGACCGATTCTATCCTCCCATCCTCTAACAGGTGGTAAAATCCACTCGCTGTTCGAACAATAACATGATTCAAACATACAGATACAGTCAAGGAAAAAATATGTGAAGCATCTTAAGATTAATTTTCACTTACACCTTATTATTTTTCGAGTACGTCATCTCCTGAAATACAGGTACCTAGCTCTGGACGCAGGGTTTCAAATTTTTCGGTAACATGACGATAAATAAATAAAGAATTTATTTATTTATTATTATTATTATTTTTAATAAGGCGCGACGCGACGGCTCGACGCGACGCCGCGCCGGTAATTGTTCTACCGTAAAGTTTCTTTTTAGGTCTCATCGCGCCTGTAGATTTTCGTGTCTGTCTGTGTTACCGCGTTGTTTTTCTAAACTACGCAATCGATTTAGATGCGGTTTTCACCATCATTTAGAAAAAAAAAACTGGAAAGTTTACCTACATTATTATTATTAAACTTATATAAAGACATCTCGGTTTTTTGTCAAGTTTTAAAAACCGTGCAAAGCAGGGGCGGGTCTGTATAATATTTTCAATGAAAAAGACAGCTCGGAAAAGGTAGCATTCGCCCGCTGTATGGGAAAAGAATTTGCTTAAAGGTGTCATTCCGTACTCGACTTCAGGCAGCAACTGCACGCGACGTGTCGTGGCGTCATGTCGCTGCAGTCAGGATTCCGAACCCAATCGCAAGCGGAAGCATTCCAGTAGATAGATAGAAGATAGAAAAACGTATTATCGCTTGAGCGTTGGCGTCACTACTAGTCTGCAGTCGGGCTGCACGTAACGCCTGTCGCTGCCAACAACGTGTGCTAGCTACGGAAGGTATTTCATAGAAATTCATAGAAGCCAGTCGTGTCGCCTCCCGCGGTAGAGTACGGAATGGTACCTTAACAGTTGCTTATCATTTTCGCTCCTTGACCGAACAATACCTCCAAAAACTAACAAAACACTGTCGCGTCTACATTTTTTTCTTCAAACTCTTTGGTGGAAAGTTGAAATTCGGCTCCGCTCTCGAGACTACAGATAAATATCTGGCCGTGGCCGGACTTTTTTAATATAAATGTTCTTTGTTCCTGACGGGAGAAACTTTTAATGAAAATTCAAATAAGGACAACTTTCAACCTTTTGTTTTTTTTTTCATGAATGTTTTTTTTTGCGTAGGAATTGTTTTTTGTTATTCCAAGTGCCGGTGATAAGGTTCGTGGTTTGTTGCGCTTTGTTCTAGTTTTTTTTTTGTTTGGGTGTGGTTGATAAATTAAGTTAAATGTACCTCTTACTTTATGATTAAAGTATTATTTCCGTAGTGTTTATATAACTTACATCTAACTCAATCGTCTTGTCCAATTCATGTGCTCTATTAAAATACTACTTACATTTTTCAAATTATGTAGTAGATTCTAATTTAGAGAATCTAATTACCATTAAACCTTCTAACATATTACAGTAAAATCACTATCTTATAGGAGTTTATAATATACGGATTATTATCCAATATACAATGTAAATAGTTAATTGTAAAAGCATTACTCAGTTCTTCAATATGTCTGACATATCGTCCATCATTCAATCGATTCGAAATTCGAAAATCAAAATCCCAGCCGGTCATATTCTGTAAAAATCTCACCGTGAAAACTTAGGTGAAGTGATCTTGAAGTAAGTTGTCAATCCATCTGATAAGGGATTATTGTTACTGTCACTTCAAACTCACTTTACTTTAGTGATTTTTACAGAATAGATCGACAGGTATATATTTTCCATAAAACCATAAACACACCCACTCTTCAGAACCCACGTCATTACCATTTCTCTCAAACCGTCCTAACAAAGAATTCCCGGTAATGAGTGTAGGCCCTTATTTATTCGGCCCCATTGCCTCAGGGACGAAAAGCAAATAAAGTCCTCTTTATTTAGTCTATGCCAACATACATTTTAATCAAGTGACCCTGTCAGAACCGTAGGACCTACACTTAATTACTTAAGTTGATTAGGTTCATGTACCTATGTATGTAACTTGTGAGCGTTTTTAATATTGTTGAAGTAGTTTTGTTACAAAATATGTGCGGTAGAAGAAAAGTGTTGTGGGATGAAGCTAGGTTGTTTTTGCTGGGTGTAAGTATATCACTAGGGATTTTGTTACTGTACATAACAAAAATGCTTGTTCTTTAAGAACTAAAACCCGACTACTGAAAAATCATGCTCTAAAAAGTATGAAACAAAACAATATTCTCATCTGAAATTGTTATGTACAAACTATTCAATATTTACCGTCTATTAATTGAATAAGTTAGGAGTCGTTCACTCGAGGATGATTCGTATTTTTTTAAAGAATCGTCTTTTTTCACAATTCGTTTTTTTTTTTATGGCGGCAATGTTTTTTATTTTACTGTGATCACACGCATCACGAATCGTGAGAAATTACGGACACGTCTTAAATCACGTATCGTCTTTTAAAAATAACGTTCGTCAAAAAACATAATTCGTCCAAGACTGAACTCTGAATCACGAATCAAGTGTGAACATCTATTCGGATATTATGACGAATCGCGAAAAAACTCGTTTCCTTATGCAATGTCAACGTACATCCGTCATGACATCGATTTTTTGACGAATCGTCAATGACGGATCCCGTGTGGATGAGCTGTTACACGTAATATATTTTAATGTATTTAATACAATGTTCATGGTGATGTTCAGCGGATAGCCGTAGTCATATGACACTTTGCCCTAAAGCTTATGATCGCTTACTACTGTTAGATTGTACTGTTTTTTTCAATCAAAACGATACCTCATTTTTCAAATTATTATAAGTAGTTTAGAAGTTATCAGGAAACAGATGAACATACATGCCTACATACCTACATACAGGTCAAAATCATAACTCTCCTGTTTGCTACGCCGTAGTCAGGTAAAAAATACCATCAATTTTGAGTACATAGATTCGTTTATATACATCATATAAACGAATCCATGTAAGTACTCAAATTTAAAAAATCTCTGTGCAGTTTGGTCACCATTTATCAAATTTTTCTTAACAAAATTATTCAATAAATAGAGCTACAAAGTACTTCACCATTCTCTTGCCCTTATTCCAATATGTTTGTGGTCGGCACAACATATCTTTTTCTTCCACACTTCTCTATTAGTCGTCACCTCGGTAGTCACCCCCTCTCTATCCATATCATCTTCCACACAGTCCATCCATCGTTTCTCTGGTCTTCCCCTACTCTTATAGCCATCGACATTCATACTCCAAACTTTCCTCACGACATTTTCCTCCTTTTGAGCTGCAAATTACATACTTCACGTAAATATATTACCTTTTAAATTAATTATTAAGTGTATTTTTTTAATGATTGTTGCTTCAGAAGTTTCATTAAACATGATGTGAACATTTTACAATTATGCCAGAACATAATGAAGAGGGGGATGTAAACGCAATGAGCTACTGTAAAAGTTTCATGAAAAATCTATCTATATAAAATTAATTATTAAATGAGCAATATTTGTGTATTGTAAACACTATATATATAATATTTGTAAGCACATTCTCGAAAACGGCTCTAACGATTTCGGTGAAAGTTGCAATAGGGGTTTACGGGGGCGAAAAATCGATCTAGTTAGGTCTCTTAACTGGGAAAATTTGTTTTCGCCGTGTTTTCATCCGAGCAGAGCTCCGTTGCCCAAAGTTAAGATCAAGATGGCTACCTTAGAATAACGACATGGCCGCATGGTATTAGTAAGTACCTACTATCATGGCAGCATGGGATTAGTATGTACTGTAATGGCAGCAAGGAATTAGTATGAACTATCCTATACTATTAAATGAACATTTTCTACTTCCACCCGAGCAGAGCTCGGTCGACCAGGTACTAAAAATTAAGTGCCAACAAACAGTCGTTGATAAGCGCATCACTTGAGAACGGCTGGACGGATTTGGCTATTCTTGTTTTAAAATGTTTGTAATAGTTAGTCTGAATTGGGTTTTTATGGAAAGAAAATTTGGAAAAAATTCCGGGAAAAATTGAAAAATCGGGAAAATCTGAAAGTGCATATTCTATGGGAATATTGTGGACAGGGTGTGGTCTTTCGGGTCAAAAACAAATATATTTTTATTTTTATATCTACACTTTATCATCACAAACTAAGCTTGAGACTTAAAACCATAGTAACTCTCAAATAATTAAACACAATACTGACTCGAACATTACCGACCAAAAAAAACGAACCCTCGCAAAATTAAAATTCTCAAACAGTCCTCACTTTGAAAGAGATATATGAGGGTGTTCTTTCATCTTTCCCAAGCGGTGACCTTACCTTAGTCGTTTGCGGGTAAGGGGCGGGTCCGATGTACCCCTAAGGGGGGTAAAAACCCGGGAAAAGTTGGGGAACAGACCTCTGCGGTGTTATTTATGGGTCTCTCGAGCACAGTGAAGTGCCCGCTGAATATAAATCCTGGGGTCGGCAAAGACTTAAAATGTAAAATAAGAACGAAAAGGGACGTATTTAAAACCCACGGACCGTGCCTATGTTGTTTAATTTAGGAGGTATAATGCTTAGGTAGATTTTATAGCTACATAGCCTAATAATAAGTAGGTACATACGACGGTCAACAAAAAAACCAGTTAAAGTTTTTGCGTGGTTGGTAGGTTGTTAGATACTTACTGTCGCATACAAATTCAAAATTCAAGAGTTATTTAAGCGCGTTTCGCTTTTGTGACTGTTTGCCGCCATGACATTTATATTTACGATTCAAAACTTGGCAGCTTGACTGAATTACGAGTACATACCTACTAAAAGTATGAACTTACTGCGTAAGCGTTTTTCTAGCGTGAACGCAGCGTATGTACGTCCACCATCCACCTTACAGCTGTATTTTAGTAGCGGTACTCAAAATTTTATCATGAGGGGCTTGTGGCTAAGTAATAACAGCCGCACGGGTCGATCGATCAGGTTAAGCTACGCTTGCCGGGGTTGAACGATGGATAGGTTCATCTTTAAATACCTTCGTGCCTCGGAAAGCACGTTAAGCCATTGGTCCCGGCTTTCATTCGTGGATTTTTGACAGTCATGAAGTGTCAGAAGCCAGAAAGTCTGACAACCAGTCTTATCGAAGGGCTATCGTATTACCCAGTAACTGGGTTGTGGCAGTCAGATAGGCAGTCGCTTCATGTAAAGTAAACTGGTATTCAGCTGCATCCGGTTTGACCGGAAGCCGACCCCAACATAGTTGGGAAAAGACTTACTACCAGTACTCAATACTCTCAAGTTCTCAACCATAAGTTTAATAATATTTCCAAAAAAAACACCAAGCCATTTATAAAAATATTACCACCCCTAGATTACTATGACTTTACCCCCTTTAAAGATGAATAATAAGGGTCTGGCCTGGCGACCGAAGTTTTCCCGCATGGGGGTCAAGTTACATTTTTCATTCTCATTAAATGAAATGATATCTGACCCCGATATGGGGGTTGAAGGAATCCTCAGCTGCCCACGCACTTTTTTATGGGGTAAGCTGATACTTAAGAGCGGGTATTCTGAATGTGGTCAACGTAGCAAATAGCTATAGCTAAATTAATCAAAACAGCGAAATATTTGCCAGCTATTTGCTATAGCTGGCAGATATTTCGCTGTTTTGATTAATTTGGCAATATTACTGTATGAAATATCGCTAACTAGTGATTTTAAAACATTTATTACGAAATGAAATAGTTAATATCGTAACACCGAAATATTTAGTTTTAGATTTAAAAAAAGTATTTGTAAAAGTTTTTTCGAACTGACCTTTTTTCATCTAATACGGTTACAACATCAAATTAAGTGTTATATTAGTGATTCATTATTAATATTTTATGTCACTAGTTAGCGATATTTCATATTTCCATACAGTAATATTGCCAAATGAATCAAAACAGGTAAATATTTCACAGCTATTTGCGACGATGCTAGTCAACCTGCACTAAATGGGCTCTAAAATGACTGTCTTTGCTTAATATAATTTGGTTTTCTTGAAACGAGTTTTATTTTATTCAAGACATATATTGTAACATTTGAATATTGTTGCCATTTTAAACTTATATGCAAAATGTGGTAAACTTTTAGGTTTTAGACTGCAAACAAACTTCTACGAACAAGATCTAAAAAAAATAAAAGGAATAAAAAGCGAAAAGATCGATAAACCATGGCTCTGAAACGTTATTTAAAATAACGTTTTTAAAACGTTTCTAACAGTTTTTTGTTTTGTTCGGAACGAAAACGAAATGAAAACGTTTGTCCCGCAAAACAAAAACCGGTTTATTCCGCAGGACGCAGCCGCGCACGGGGCGTGCGCCGACAAGCATGGACTTCATATCTTCATTCCAATGCGCTTGCCGTAAGGCGTGTTGCGAGTTTCCTATCGATCAACCCAAAAATGAAAAAAAAAAACGGTTACAAACGTGTTATTAACCGAGAACGATAAAAATGTTGTTCTTCTTCAAAAACGTTTCTATAACGTTCCGTTTGAACGTAACCGAAACAAATCGTTTCTTAGGTTTTAAAGACGAAACCGTTTCGAAAAATATACCTTTATCCGAGCCCTGGAATAAACATTCATGGCTCTTTGATTCATTTCCTATGATCGAGTACATTATGTAAACAATTCGAACAGTTTCGCTGTAAACAAATAATATATTTTGACATAGCAGGATTTAATATCATGTTTGATCAACTCGATACAAACAAGAAAAACAAAATGAAAACAGAATATTTTTGGCGCTCATCAACCTAGCGTTTATGCAACTAATATTTTCGGTGTCGAGTATGTTTTAATGAAGCTAGCTGCTCCCTGATTGCGTAACACACTTTCAATAATCTGAATGATTTTGAAATATATTGCTAATCCATTGCTTCATATGTTCGAAAAATGTATCTGTTTAACAACGTAAATAACGCAATGAATGTTGTAGAACTGTCAAAATGAAAGCCATTGCTACTGTAAATGTGGTACGCAAGTACCCCGCTGATCTCTTCTATCTATGTTTTGTAATTAAAACTAAAAAGATAGTAATGGATTCCTGCATTCTCCCTTGTTTAACCTATGGCAGCCAGACATGGGTATACACAGAAAAGGTTAAAAACAAAATCTTGTCCTGCCAACACACAATGGAAAGAAGCCTCTTAAAACTCAGAAGGATACACAAAATAAGAAACACCGTCATCCGGAAGAAAACAGAAGTAACCGATACACTACAGTTTTGCTTGAAACAGAAGTGACGATGGGCCGGTCATGTAGCAAGATACAAGGACAAGAGGTGGACTCTTCAAACAACCAAATGGATAGGTCCGCTAGGCAAAGGGAGTGTGGGAAGACAAAGGAAAAGATGCCGACGACATTATAAAGATTGCAGGAAAGAACTGGATCAATGCTGCCACAGACAAATGCAAATGGAAAGAGATGGAGAAGGCTTTTACCCACAATGGATCACATGCAAAAAAAAAACATTAACTTAGTTATTTATCTTCAAATATCAACGTATTTAAAGTGTGTGAGGAATAAAGCTGTAATAATAATAATAAAAAATACGAATTTTGTACAGTTTTCATTGAAAAGATGAAATATTTTTGAAATTACACTGACGAACAATACAAAAAAGCCACTAACTTATCATGAAATATTTCTGAAACCACGCAAGATAGCTTCTTAAAGTAAAAAGCATCATCCAAGTGTATTTAATAGCGCATAAAAAACTCCTGTAAACTGTTTTCAAGTATTTTTTTACTTCATTTAGCTCACTTGTGTGGTTTAGGAGATATTTGTTTGGAACTTTGCAAGTGGCTTTTTTATAATGCTCGTCAGTGTATTAGACGGCCCTCATTTTTAAGGGCTGTCTAATTTATCTAGGTAGTTTGGACGTTTAAAAAATGATGATTCTGACCCCAAATTAGAACAGTAAATTACTTAATTAATGAACGTATTACGGCTTAGAAGTACGGTCAACAACGGGAATAGATTAACACTGGGCGTTTTACATGTTATGTAACTAGACACAAAATTAATCGAAACTTTTCAACTTTTCATTGAATTTTCTAAGATTTTGTTTTTATCTTAACATGTTTTCCATATTTTTTCTGTCACAAAAAAAAATTTAACTGAAGTGTTTTTCAAATTTTGTTGATGACCGTAGATAATATTGCAAGAATGTTATTTTAAAAACTTCGAAATAGAGGTAAAATACCCCTATTTTTCCTCTATTTCGAAGTTTTGATGATTTAGAGCTCCATGTAAACGAGATCGCAGTCAAACGCTTATTACCTATTTCACAAAACCCCGAGTCGGCACAGACTCGTCTAAATGTGCTTAGGCGAAGTTTACACAGGCACATAGGTACTGGGTAATCTCCAAAAAACACGCGAATTCGTCATAACTCGTAAGCCCGTCCGTAAAGTAAAGTACGCACTTCACTAAAAATATGAGTTTTGGGACAAGTGAAGAGAGTATTGTTTAAATTTTAAATTAGGTAGGTATGTGCTTCAAATATTCATACCAGTTGTCACTTATGTAATGAATCAGAGTCATTGTTGCTAATAATCAATACGATGTAAGTAAAACTTTGAAATTGACCACAAAGAACAGCAACATTCCGGTTGAGCCGTCGAGTAACAGGAAATTTTGTGTTTTTTTACTCATGTGTTTTAAATTGTTGTGTTGCAGACAAACTTTAAACATCTCGTATCTTAAGACATTCGTAACTTATCTGTTATTTCTAGGCTAAATGATTGTCAAAAAGTAATACTTAAATAACTGCTACAAAAACAAAACTCAACACTAAGTGTGTTTAGTTTTGTTATTGTAGCAGCTCCGTTCAACGATTAAAAGGTTTTTCCTGTACTTGTAAAGTAGATACCTTATTCATATTCATTTATTGCATTCCATATTGTAAAAAAGATGTTACAAGGCTTAAAGCTAGGTACAAAAAAATATGGACCCTGTAAGGGACACGATAAAATTAAAAAAATACAAAAATCTAAGTTAAAATTATTACTACAAAAAAAAAAACTAGGTATTTAATAATATCAGCCTGTTACTGTCCCACTGCAGGGCAAAGGCCTCTTCTCATACAGAGAAGGCACGAGCGTTGATCACCACGCTTGCTCAAGACGGGTTGGCGATTTCAGACTTATATTAACTATAAGTCCAGGTTTCCTCACGATGTTTTCCTTCACCGATGTCAGTTATGTCCAAGACAAAATCAGAAAGTACATATGAATTGAAAAAGTCACATTGGTACTTGCCCGGATTTGAACCCACAACCTCGTGCATGGGAGACCACGCCTTAACCACTGGGCCATCACGGCACTTATTTAAATTAATAAAAAATAAGTTTATATCAGTAAATACTAAACAGTCTACCCGCTCCCGCTTATCGCTCGTCCCACACCCCACACCGTGATGTCGCACACAATCCCTCATTACCCGGGACTCGACGCACGCTCCGCATTACGGCGATAATTTGTACCAAACTCGCATTGAACCCATTTGTACCTCGCTCCACGTACCCGCTGCGAAAGAGCTGCAACTATTAGGACCTGCGCAGACTACAGACTATTTGCGCGAACGAGTCTATGTGGCGTGCGAATTCTGTGACGCTTACATTATTTTAATTTTCGAACTTCATTTATTACTATAGTCTCTTTAAACGGGCAAGGTCTCGCGAATTGACTGTAGTCTCACACATACGGTGCGAAAAAATTCGCAGTAAGATGCATAGGGCGTGACATGGCGGTGGGTATTGATGGGAAATTCACAAATTACACGTCATGCTCCTGTTTTCTATTTATAACTTTATAATACTTTTGTACCCAATATGTACTCAATTTGTACATACTTTAAAAAAACAGTACCTTGAAATGTTATGAGTACAGACACTTCATATTTATGTTGCTGTAAAGCATCTCTCCAGCAACCCCAACTTAAAATATGAAAAAACGTACGTAGATGCTTATTGTATTAACAAAGAAGTGCCTGATAATAATTGTACTGCACGCGTAGCATGACCACAATAGAAACGGGTTTTGTCGACGGAAGAATAGACAAAATGACAGATAAACAATCACAATCTGTCATTTTGTCTATTCTTCCATCGACAAAACCCGTAGAAACCCCGTTTCTATGGTTGTCATGCTACCCGTGCGGTTGTTTTTACTGAAGACACAAGTAAAATTCTTCGGTTGATACAGTTGTGTTTTTGACTGTCGCAGAATTGATCGCACGACAAGTCTGTCGACTGCGTGCCCCTTAACATTATGTTCGTAAGCATTGCCTGTGTGACGACTTTTAGTGGCTACTGCCGATAAAAGGCACTGGTACCAACATTTTTTGTTACAAATATGCGTAAATCTCGTGTTTTGACGACTTTTGAGGGCAAATGCCTACATTTTATTTCGTTGTATTCGATTTCACCAACCCCATGGAATATTTTTGGAGAACTTCATCAATATTCTGGCATTAATATAAAAGAGGCGCTATGTGTTTTTTACCAATCCTAAATATATTTAAGGGAATGTTCCCAGAAATCCTTTACAAAAGCATTGTGTTTTATTATTTAACCGTCTCTCTGTTCTAGTGGTTAAACCACCTGTCTCAGATCCAGAGATCCCGGGATTGATTCCCAGTGGGGGTAAATTTTTCTGCTTGGTTTCGTTGGTGGTAGAACTTGTTCAAATCCGCCTGGCTAGCTACCACCGTCTTATCCAAGTCTGTCGCCATAACAACAATTTTAACAGCATTAGAGATAAGATAGTCAGTTCCTCTGTGGTTGAGGATTTCGGGTGAAGCTCGCTTCCACCTTCAGCCTGATCATCACTTACCATCAGGTGAGATGAAGGCCAAGAGCATCCCCGTTTTCTTAGGGCAAGTCTTATCAGACTTATCAGTGATATGCGGTTGCCTGTACGTAGAAGCCTTAGCTTCTAAAAGACCACTATAATATTAAAAACTTTCGTTTATTTATCTACCAACGTATCATGGCTTAAAAGAAACGAAACTGTTTGTTCTAGTAAAAAAATTGGTACCATGCAAAGTTATATTGCTTATTCCAACAAAAACACTGTTAGTCCACCGCACGGAGAACGGAATGTCAACAAGATACGAGACAGCCATAGTAAATGTATTGTCACTACTTCGACGTCGCCATGACGAGAACGAGTTCTCGTTGACGTCCCGTTCACGGTGCGGTGGACCAACGGCCTTAGGGGACACATTGCAAAACCCGAAACTACGCCACGCGTGCTTATAGCTGATTAATGGAACCTATCTTTTTACAGTAGGTAAGCACGCTACACACGCTACACATGCTTAACATACCATGACTTTTTCAAAAGTCCATACAAAATATTTCGCACTAATCTACATAATGTTTTACAAAAACAATGAAAGCGGAGAAGCTGGAAAAACCCGCAAGCTCCCCTAATTTACCATTATCACAAAATTCTGCCATAAAGAGTGTCCCTTCAGCCTGAAAATATCTTATGAAAGAATTTATAATGAGCCGCTGAAAAGGGATAATTGATATGAATTTTCCGTCGAGCCTTCGTTGCTCGGGAAGGCTTTGTGTGAGACAAAAGGAATTATAAACAAGTGGTACGGACGATGACGGGGAGTAGGCGGGGAGCCAGGGTATACTCTCGTGGAATTAATATGGGGGATTTTGAAATGAGATTCTTAGGTTACGTTTCATTTGAAGTTGGCAACGTCGCAAATAGCTGTCAAATATTTACCTGTTTTGATTAATTTGGCAATATTACTGTATGGAAATATGAAATATTAGAATATTAATAATGAATTGCAATTATAACACAGAATTTGATGTTGTAACAGTTTTAGGTGTAAAAAAGGCATTTGGAAAATTTCAAAATACTTTTTTGGCATCTAAAACAAAATATTCGGTGTTACGATATTAATTATTACATTTTATAATCAATATTTTACTTCACTAGTTAGCCACATTTCATATTTTCATACAGTATTGTTGCCAAATTAATCAAAACAGGTAAATATTTGACAGATATTTGCGACGTTGCCAACTTTTAGGATAAGCCCTCTTAATGGCAAACCATTAACATTCGCAACAAGTTTTTAAAAAACTTACTTGAGGATTTCGATTGATCATCGTTTTACAAGAAAATACTATTGATTTTAAACAGAAAAAAAATATTATCAACATCATGGTCTACTTGGAGGTGCCCTGATAGTACACTTTACGATAGTATCGACACATAGAAATGCAATTTAGCCTGGTCCCAGGGTATCTTACTTAGTTATTTTAAAAAGCTTTGATACAACCTTAGTTTTTAAAATTTACTTTTAACATTTGCAGGTCTCGATATTTAATGGATTGTCCAATCCACGAACCGACCGCGGCAAACGTAGCTTAACTTCGATCGACCCGTGCGGCTATGAGCCCTTTTCCTTGCAACAACCATGCAAAAAATCACACGCATAATTTGCTCTTCAATTTTCGTTAATGATATGCTATTTTTGTTTTGCTAGCTCCCAAACTAACATGTCCATCTATAGGGACGCTCCTACACATATACACGGCTATAGAAATTTGGATAGGCTAATTAGCAATTTTGTGAGTAAAATAGCCACTGCGGGATGATAAACATTCCAGTTTTGTTCAATTTACTGGTTTGTTTTTATTGATCCGTGTTTGTGAACTGCAATGGCGGTTCATAGTTCTTTTATTATTTCAGTACTTATGTGTAAATATTTCTATGTACACGTTTATGTCAATAGTTGTGGTTTTTGAGTGATTCGATTTAACTAACATCGAGTAGATTTACAGTTTTGATGATAGTGTTCAATATCTTATTCACATAATATATATATTTAAATAATTAGCATTTAATGTTCCCACTGTTGGGACATAGGCCTCCTGTCTTCGAGAGGGAGTGGGCCGTAATCTACCACGGGGGCCCAGTGCGGGTTGGTAGATGTCACATGTCTTCGAATTATTGGTTCTAGGATATGCCGGTTACCTCACGATGTTTTCCTTCACCGTTTTGAGAGCCTTACCGCGGTAGCAGCCGGCGAGTGCCAGGGTCCGTTTAGGCACTAGGGAATGTAATGTTTTGGGAATATGGTGTTTTAAAGCGAACTAACCTCAACAATCAAACAAAATAACAAGTGACAGTGACTCAGTGACAATGACAATGACAATACGTTACTTACGGCACTTTAGCCAGGTCGAGGCAGCGTGGCTATTATGCCGCTAGCGGCACTTTATCTGACAGGGATAGAGTGCCGCTAGCGCCACTCTATACACTGCCTTATTTTAATACCACTTAAAAGTGGTGACTGCAAATCGTAGTCAGCACCCTTTTTACCACACACACTTCCATCCACACTTTAATTTACTTGAAACTCGCCAGAATCTATTCATTGAGCGTTCAATTAAAACAAAAGGTAGTGATTACTTTGTTCAATTTCCTCTTGGCACAAAAGAAAGCGCTCGCAGCGCTCCTGGCGGGAAACCGCTGCAACTCATTTTAGCTAGCCAACTTTGATCAGCTTTTATCTAGGAAAGTGTAATTATGAGATTGAAGTTTTTGGTAAATTATTTTCATAGGTTTATTAGGTAATTTACTAAATAAAATAAAATATTACTTTTACGTATTTACAGAAGTAAATTCATACTCGTATCTCAGAACTAACATAAACGTACTCGTATAAAGTCATTGTTATCAACGTCAATGTCATAATCGTTGTGTCGTCAAACAATTTTTTTTCACAATTAATGTAAGATATTAATATTTCCTTACTAATCTCAAATATCTCAACAAACTAGTGCCTTGCCTTATATTCGATTTTTTATATTTATTTATCCTTTACTATTAAACGAGTAATATAAATCACGTCCTCGAAAACGGCTCTAATGGTTTCGAAGAAAGTTGAAATATGGGGGTTGACGGGGGCGAAAAATCGATCTAGCTAGGTCTCATATCTGGGAAAATTCGTTTACTCCGTATTTTCACCCGAGCAGTGCTCAGTCGCCCAAAAGTTTAGAACAAGATGGCTACCTTAGAATGTCATTACCATGTCATTACATGGCAGCATGGAATTAGTAAGTACCTACTATCATGGCAGCATGGACTTAGTATGAACTATTGTATACCTACTATTAAATGAGCATTTTCTATTTTCACCAGAGCACAACTCGGTCAACTAGGTACTTAATTCACTAATACACCAAATCCCAATATTATCACAAATACATACAACTTCAGAGCTTTTATTCTAAAAGTTCGCATCTCGTCGCAAATAGATGTCAAATATTTACCTGATTTGATTAATTTGGCAATTATACTGTATGGAAATATGAAATGTGGCTTACTAGCAAACAAAAATATTGATTATGAAATACAATAATTAATATCGTAACACCGAATTTTTAGATGTAAAAAAAGTATTTGGATGACTTTTTTACAGCTAAAACGGTTACAAAATCAGATTCAGTGTTATAATTGCAATCTAGTTCGCTAGTTAGCCATATTTCTTTTTTCTATTGAGTAATAGTGCTGTAGGAATCAAAACAGGTAAATATTTGACAGTTATTTGCGACGTTGCCAACTTTTAGGATAAACGCTCTTAATAAAATTATCTTTTTTTGTAATGACAAGAAGAAATACAAGTAATACAATCATAGTTTCCTAAATAATAACCTAAGTAAGTTGTTTTTGTTATATCTATTTATTTTTCTTTTATTTATTTCTTTATTTATAAAAAAAAAACAATTACCTTCACTAAAGAACTTAAATTAAATAACACCAATTCTTAAATTAAAATCTTGCAAGCACGAAAATAAGCATTCTGTTTCTAATTACGTTGCAGCAAGTCGCGTGGTCAGCTACTCCTAATGAGCTCCGGCAATTGTTTCAATTTCGTTTCGCAGCTGCCCACTGCCCCGTGCCCAGATCCCAGTTTTTCGTCCCGTGTCTGGTTCCAGATGGATCTGTCGCACAGCAATTGTTTAGACCGACTTCTAATTAATTTTATTGTAACTTCAGATACGGTAGGAAATTCAGTTTAATAGGAAATTCGAATCCTACTTGTATTTTCGGGTACATCTCTAATTCTGAGTAAGATTTTTTAGATTGAATTGTAAGTTTTTTATCTGTTTTTAATTGGCTTTTTTTTTGTAAATAAAAAGGTTTTTATTTCGTTTCCGTTTCCGATATTTATGTTCAAGGAATTCTATAACAATTTTCAAAGTAATGTAGGTACGGTAGATTCAAACCACGATCTAGGAATCATTTTAAAATAATTTATGTGTAACGAACGAAATACAACACCAATACCTAATCCTCCAAGGAAATCAAATATGTGAGCACGTGTATATCTATTGAAACAAATTAGTTTCAGATATTTCACAAATAAATGCTCTTGCTAAACAGACATTTCGATTATCAATGCTAAAAAATTCTGTCCCTAAATGTTGTCTCCAGCACGCTTAGCAATAACACAATAGAAACGGGTTTTGTCGACGGAAGAATAGACAAAGTGACAGATAAACAATAACAATCTGTCATTTTGTCTATTCTTCCGTCGAAAAAACCCGTTTCTATGGTTGTCATGCTACGTGTACTGGACTTTTACAAAAACTTTGTTCACAAAAACCACACATTATATAAAATAAAAAACCTTTATACATTTCTAATACCACTACAAGTAATATATCCTAAACATAGACCACCCTCATTGAACCAAAAGCACCCAGCTCGTAAATAAGGGAGTAAACACAAGACGTGAATAAATACGCCACTATTACTCGACCAGCATCCACCAATTATACCCAGTCTCGGCCAGCATGCACCAATTATAGCCACTCTCATTTAATCCAGCTGCATCTGGGCATCTGAGGCCAGCGTTAGACGTATGGATTGAAAAATAAAATGTATACGAACTTAATTCATTTATTTCTAGACTGATTTAGATTGTATTCGGCTTTTGTATTTGTAAAAGTTATGTAATTACTAACGTTGATAAAAATAAATTAGTAATAAAATTCAATCTGCCTAGCCTTTTCCCAACTATGTTGAGGTCGGCTTCCAGTCTAACCGGATGCAGCTGAATACCAGTTTTTTACCTGGAGTGACTGCCTACCTCCACAACCCAGTAACTGGGTAATACGATACCTCTTGGTATGACTGTTGTCAGACTTTCGGGTTGGATGGCTCGTAACGACTGTCTAGGATCCACGAATGACAACCGGGACCAACGGCTTAACGTGCTTTCCGAAGCACGGAGGAGTCTCGGTAAATAAAGATGGTCACCCATCCACTGACTAACCCCGGCAAGTGTAGCTTAACCTGATGGATCGAGCCGTGCAGCTGTTATTACTTAGCCACGAGCTCCTCTAAAGTAGTAATATACGAACTGTGTAGGTAATCATTACTATTTACATAACATAATATCACTCACGGTTGTAATACCTGAACGGTCAGGCAGAGGCGTTTCTATAGTACACCCACATTTCGCCAGTTATGTTTAAGTCCCATGTAACAGGGGGCGAGCCTGTTGCCATCAACGGATTACATATATTTTACTTTTTAATTCATTTCACACACCATTTTTTTTTTAATTTAGTTTTTTTTTCTATATCTGTTTATCCGTGACATCACTGTAGGCCCTATTAGAATACCAGCGCTGCGACATTTATTTTTAAATGATGCAGCATCATGCTGAGATAGGAGCCTTTTGGCCTCGTATAGGACTTTCTGCTTTTATTTTAATTTTTCTTTGTATTTCAATTTTTTTATGTTTTTATGAGTGTGTTTTAGTTTAATTTGTGATTTCCTGTGCGAGTCTCAATATATTTTTTTTCCTTTCTGTCACAAATGCAGTCTCCGGGCTGCTACTGACATTAGTATTTGTACATTTATATTTGTAACTAGCTGCTGACCGCGGTTTTGCCCGCATGGACCCATATTATTTTTCTAAAATAAAAGTAGCCTAACTTACTGCTTAAAACATCAGCTATCTGCCAGTAAATGTCCCGTCAAAATCAGTTCACCCGTTTCGGAGATTAGCTGGAACAAACAGACAGACAAACAGACAAATATATAAAAAAAAGATTTTTTGTTATAAGTACTGCCGTTCGATTCTGTAAAAATATCACCGTGAAACTTAGGTGAATAGTTTTAATCCCTAGCACCCTTTTTTTTTTTTTTTTTTCAGGATGGCTAATCATCAAATGACTTCTCCCGCTCTGTGCAGAGCGAGAGGGTGCGTCAGACTTTTACTGACTAAACCCCACCCGTGTTCCTTCCGTTGCCTGTGCCGGGGCCGCGATATCCCTTTCGGACAAACCCGCAACCCCAGCAGGCATTGGTCTTTCGACCCCGTCGGTTGGTGCTGACATCTCTTTGAGGCGCGCGTGGAACTACTTTATAGAGTATACTAATATCGTCTATATATCTGGGTTCTTGATTTTTACATCTGATGACTCAGGTTTATTTAGTTTAGGTTCTCTGCATTAGTATTAACCGGATTACTATCTCAGCTTTAATTATTCATATTTGTAGTGGAAAAGTCGCCATTTGAAAAAGCAAGCATAAATTTTCATCAAAAAGGTTTTAGCTTTTACCTAATACACTGACGAGCAATATAAAAAAGCCACTTGCAAAGTGCCACAAAAATCTAAATATTTCCTAAACCACACAAATTAGCTACATGAAGTAAAAAAAACTTGATAACAGTTTTATAATTATGTTTCTTATGCGCTATTAAAATGCGCAATTATGATGCGCTATTAAAATGCACTATTAAGATGCGCTATTAAAATGCGCTATTTAATACACTTGAATGTTGCTTTTCCCTTCAAGAAGTTATCTGGCGTGATTTCGGAAATAGTTCATTATAAGTAAGTGTTTTTTTTTATATCGCTCGTCAGTGTATTTCAATAATATAATAATATATAATGGTTTGCAAGAGAAAGAAAACACGTAACTCTCTCCTTTCTTTTAGGTAAATTGGAGATAATTACTACCTTTCTAACAAAAAAAAACTTATTTTGTTTTTTTATATGTAATCTGTTTTTAGAGAAAAAGCTACCAGCAACATTTGTCTCTCTAGTACACTATATATTAAATGAATCTGAGACACCATTTGATTTATATCTGGCTCTGGCCGGTATTAGGATTGACAGTCGCTCGCAGTAGTCGCAGTCTCTCCGATCATCTATGAATAATTTCATAAGATTCATAACGTTTGGCCCGGAAATAGGCATGTGACGATATTCGGCCAGTCGCCACGTCTGTTAGGATATCTTATTTCCGGATATGACGGGTTATATTTTTAATGAAGGCGTTCAATATCTGTGCGGTTCTATGAAGAGAATTTTCATGCCATGCCGTAGTAAAAGGTAAAATATTGGGTCTCCAACTATGAAATTGGCGTTTTTTTCTCACAAATAGAGAACCTCGCCACTTCTATGATTCAAAATATTCATCAATTGCTTGGTATTATATCGAATAATGACCATCATAGACAACCAATAGTAAAAAAACCTTATTACTTATAGTTTTATAAATATAAAAAATACTTTAAAATTGACTCCTCATTTTGTTAGCAGAAATGACTGAATGATGATTATTATCTTTCAGAATTTCATAAAAAAATTATTGTTATTTCCAAAGCTATTTTGACCGGTATTATATTTATCCTTTTCCAATAAAATACGTTATTTAAATAGGGCATTTAATTTAGATTAAAATATGCCTTGACATCATATCATTAAAAACAATACTTTAAAAGATACTCGTATCACAGATTCAAAATTACGCGTAACGAAATAATTATGGTTGACGACAACGCGGGCACAGCGGTAGGAGTCAATGACCTTTTTCTCGGCTATTAGGTATTTTATCTCGGTAGTAAGTAGCCGTGGGATATTTTCCGACATCCACGCAGGCGAAGCCGCGGGCACAAGCTAGGCTATAATTTATAAAGATATCACTTGGATGAAGCTGTTTGCGGAAGCCATACATAAAGACGTAAATAAGGCCAGGTGGCAATATTTCAAGTAGACCACTAGACAAGCTTACGCTAAGTCTTGCAGCTGCATAAAACGACCAAACAAATCCACTTCGTTGACTAAGCTTAGGGTTGCCACAGAAAAAAAAACTGAAAAAAAATAAATTGTTCCTACTGTAAGATATATTCTTCTACCTGAACTTTTAGGTTAAAACTGCTTTAGAGAAAATAATGCAAATACAAGATTACAATTGCAACTCAATCTGCCTAGCCTTTTCCCAACTATATTGGGGTCGGCTTCCAGTCTAACTGGATGCAGCTGATTACCAGTATTTTATATGGAGCGTCTGCCTATCTGACCTCCACAACCCAGAAACTGGTTAAAACGATACCCCTTGGTAAGACTGGTTGTCAGACTTTCGGGCTCCTAACGACCCATAACGACTGTCAAAGATCCACGAATGACAGCCGAGACCAATGGCTTAACGTGCTTTCCAAGAAACGGCGGTGTCTCGGTATGTTAAGATGGTCACCCATCTACAGACCAACCCCGGCAAGCGTAGCATAACCTGATGGATCGACCCGTGCGGCTGTTATTACTTAGCAACGAGCTCCACAAGATTACAATTGCAACAATGGACCGAATTGCTTCAATAGTTTCTAGAGGTCTGAAAACGAGTGTAGTGTGAGAAGCATACAAAAAAACTGAAAAATTCTGCGACCCTTGAAGAATCAATCTAAGCATTCCAGTTGAGACTAACTCACCAACTCACAGAGAGTTATAATTAGATAAGAATTCACAACAAACTCAAAAACTGAAACTCAAAGCATTAATTTCAAATACAACAATTACAGGCACTTTTGAATTGTCAAGAGATCGGTCAGTCAGAAAGGTTAAGCTAGTTGCCCATTCGAAAGCGTAGTAGGTACCTATGGAGAAGAACGGGCAAGAAAGTTCCTTCAAAAAGTTCTCGACCCCATAATCAACGGTAATCAATGAAACATTACCAAAACTCTTCAAGACTTGGGTCATCCTGTTTACTCGCAAATGTCGTATTTTTAAGTAGCAACCCTAAGAGTAAAACCCCAGACACGAGGGTGAGGTTTGTTCCAAGTCTTTGCTTTAGCGCTGTTATTTAACGGATTAGGTTATTACGGAGCCAACATAAATTCTTATCTTGGCCAACTTGGACGACGCTTTTTAAAATAAACCAACTTTATTGCGGCTTCTTGAATTTGTTAGTTTTTTATTGCGAAAAAACCGTATAATGGGAGCCAATAGGACTCTTATATGACTAATAGACTTGCTAATAAGATTGTCGTCATTTGTTTTCGTTGCTTATATATTAATTATGTATATATTATATAGCATATGATACATATATATATATATATATATATATATATATATGTATCTATTATAATATATTTTATCTATATAATTATAATTTTGCACCAATGTCTACCCCATTTTTATGTCCACGCAATCACGGTCTATTCCAAGGTTGCCTTTTTTTTTTGTGTCAGACTTTTACTGACTAAAACCCACCCGTGTTCCTTCCGTTGCCTGTGTGCCGGGGCCGCAATATCCCTTTCGGACAAACCCGCAACCCCAGCAGGCATTGGTCTTTCGACCCCGTCGGTTGGTGCTGACATCTCTTTGAGGCGCGCGTGGAACACAACGCGCCGTCGACACGGGCCTGCTCCTTATCGGACGGCGAGCTGCCCATTGCTCACCGACCGCAAGCCCGCGCCTACGGTGGCCGGAAGTTGGCTCTCGACTCCCGACGCCCGGGGCGTCTCCTGCGGCGCCTAGGGCCGCGAGGGCGTGCAGCTTGCATCTCCCTCGCGCACTCCGCCTCCTCCTTCGCGAGCATAACTGCTTCGCAGAAGGAGGTGACGGCCTCCCATGCACTCTCGCTCCGAACCATGGCCTGAACCAGGGCTGGACGCGAGAGATCGCCGCCGCCGATCGCCTCCGTGAGGACACGGCGGTGCTCCGCCCAAGCCGGGCAGACCTCCACCGTATGCTCCACCGTGTCCTCCGGGCGATCCACACAGTGGTGACACCCGGATTCCAAGGTTGCCTGGAAGAGATCGCAGAAAGCGTTAAGGCCGCCCATTGTATGATTTGTAGTGTTAAATTTATTATTTGCTATGTATTTTCTGGTGTATAATAAAGTATATATAAATAAATAAATTAACTGTAGGTTTTCCATACTCTTATCACATTCAAGTATCTTCGAGCCTCGCATGCGTAAGTTGTATGGGGGCCGGGAATGCAGAAGTATAATATGTCTATACTAAAATTCGGAAAGCACGTTTAGCCCTTGGTACTGGCTGTCATTCGTAGATATTTGACTGTCGTTACCCACGGGTAGCCAGAAGCCCAAAAAGTCTAACAACCAGTCTTACCAAGGAGTATCGTGTTGCCCAGTAACTGCGTTGTGGACTTGTGGAAGTCAGATAGGCAGTCGCTCTATGTCTTCTTTTTTTCGTGTGGTTAGTGACGAACCTGGTGTCAGAGTTTTAAAGCCTCCCCATAGGACTTGACTTCACATGCTCAGGCATGTCGGTTTCCTCACGATGTTTTCCTTCACCGTTTTTTAAGCAAGTGATAATTATAAATACAATACGCACATGAATCCAAAAAGTCAGAGGCTTTGGTTCGAACTCGAAACCTATGACTTGGCAGTCTGACGGTCACACCACTAGGCTATCACTGCTCCGTGTAAAATACTCGTATTCAGCTACATCCGGTTAGACTGGAAGCCGACCTCAACATGTGTGGGACAAGGCTAGGCAGATTGACTTGAATGCGTGGAAGCCAACTAAGTATACCATAAAACATATTTCTGGCGCTCAGCAATAGTGTAGCTTTCGATCAGTAAAAGAATTGATGAACTTAGTTCTTTACATATACATGTGTAACGAGCTATACCTCGAGACAGTGCATTGCGTATAAGTCCAATGAGCTCCGCTGTCTCATTACTATTTACCTACTATCACCTAAAACATCGTCAGAAAATTAAGAACAAGACCATCAATAAATATAGTTACCGTCAAAAGTGGATAAATTGTTACACATTGACACAACATTTTTCGATTTCAGGATATATTTTTAATAGCTCTTTTAATTTTATTTCTGTTCCGATTTTAGCTAAATGTTTAGCTTAATAATTAAGTTAAAAAAATACTAAATTTTTAATCGACTGTACGGACAAAAACATCTATTTCAGAAACTCAGTCGAAGCCAAAGCAAAAATAATCTCCCAACTTCTCTCCTACATTTTCAGAGAACATTTATTGTTGTAGTACTAAAGTATTAACGTTCGCCGGCTAGAAGGCGTCTATTTGAGTTCGGACAAGTAGTGATTCACATTTAGAGCGCGTTTAGCTCTTGACAGGCAGCTCGCGGCGTCCACTAATGTTGTGCTGACTGCACCCCTCTATAGACCTCAGAATGCTTAGACAGAGACGTTGTTTTACTTCAGTTAGGAGGTGATTTAAACATTTAGAGTGAGTTTAGCTCTTGACAGGCGGCTCGCGTCCACTAATGTTGTGCTGACTGCACCCCTACTTAGACCCGAGAATACTTAGACAAAGACGAGATTTTACTTGAGTTTGAAGGTGATTTAGAGACATTTAGAGTGAGGCAGATTGCGGCGGCCAGTAATGTTGTACTGACTGCACCCTTCCATAGAACTGATAATGCTTAGACAGACACAGGGTTTTACATGAGTTTAGAGGTGATATAGAGAGATTTAGACGTTTAAATTATTTAAATAATAATTTATATTAAAGTATTAACTAATATTAAATTGTTTAAGAAATTGAGTTTAGCTTTTCACAGGTGACCCGTGGTTTCCACTAATGTTGTGATGACGGCACCCCTCTACAGACCTCAGAATGCTTATACAAAGACGTGATTTTACTTGAGTTTGTAGGTGATTTAGATTCATTTAGAGCGGTTTTAGTGTCAAGTTTTGTAGTGGCTGCACCACTCTAGAGAGATAATAATACTTAGAAAGACGGAGACGATGTTTATTTTGAGTTTGAAGGTGATTTAGACACATTTAGAGTGAGTTTAGCTCTTGACAGGCGGCACGCGACGTCCACTAATGTTGTGCTGACTGCACCCCTTTTCAGACCCGAGAATGCTTAGACGGAGACAGAGGCCGTCTTTATTTGATTTAGTTTCATTTAGAGTGAGTTTAGTGACTGACACACTCACAGCCGTCACTTATGTTGTGTTGACTGCACCCCTCTATAGAACTGAGAATACTTCGGACAGAGGGTGAGACTGTCTCTATTTTGATATGGATGCATTTAGAGCGAGTTTAGTGACGGCCAGGGTCAAAGCCGTTAGTTATGTTGTGGTGTACCACTCTATAGAGTTAAGAATACCTTCTCAGATACATTTAAGACACGTCTAATCTCTGACTTACCTGCAGTCTTTTATGTTTGTAAAATGCTAACCATATTTCGTAGAACTGAACATTTTTCAAAGAAAGAACTAAAAAAATTGTGTCTAATTTCTTAGACTAGGCTAACCAGTTTTATTTTTTGTTGCCATTAAATTACACGCACGCACGATTTCGTCTTGGGAAATCGATGGTAATTTTTGCCATTATGTAACGTACTCTAGTCAAGTAAATGATTAAAGACCATGGAATACCGTGCATAAGGAAAATGGCGGAAAAACAAATGGTACAGAGCTACAAGGATCTTTTGGCGCTCAAATGACGTTGACTGGGGGGCGCTGTTGGTAAACATTCATGCAATTGTTTTGCGAAATGTCTTAAAAAAACAAGATGGCGTCTTGAGTTCTGATTTTGGCCACACGCCAATAGTCCGTTGTAGTGCTATTGGTATATTACCTAACATTTATATGAACCCCCGCCTCCTCTAAACTTTCCCTAAGTCTTCAGGCCCTAAGCTTTTAGACTTGCACATCGAGCTTCTAAACTTTAAGCTCGACTCATATATAATTCTAAAGCAAGCTTTTGTTCCGCAGGGAAATGGCGAGAGTTCACAGTTAAATAATTTATCCGGCACGGCTCTAGTTAACCGTAGACGAAGCGGTTAAATACGTAAATGCATCCGGTTTGTGAGATTTAATAACGATTTTCGGGGTGAGATAGCGTTTGGAAACGTTATATGAAGTAGGAAATTAAATATAATTGAATAATTATGTAAAGATCTTATCATCTTGTTAATTAAGATATGAATTTATTTAATGTTTTGATAAAGACGTTTGTTTTTCGAAACCTTTTCTGTTTCCCTTGATCAACAACTTTGGTTACTTCAAATGCAAAACGGCAATCATAGAACAATGACACGGTTTGAACTTTTCTTTTTGTAATTCTGTCACCACGGTTACTGTAAAATACAGTTACACTGATTTCGATAGAAATAGCAAAATCTGCGGCTGCCACTGACGTCTGACCTGCCAGCCTTTAGGGAATCTAGAAATAGGATGACCTAAACTTTCCAATCCAGACGACGAACGCGAAAATTCATTCAGTTTTAGATACCATAATAAGATACAATCAGAGATGTGGATTTACTATATACCACTGCTTAACCATTTGGAGTATTGGAAAATCTCAAAGTCATCGATATACAGGCTGTTAAAGAAATTGCGTGCCATAGCTTCAGGGTGAGTTCAGAGTCGTTATAGGAACCCGGAAAAAATAAATACCTTTAAAAAAAGTAAAAAAAAAACGAAAATTATCATAAGATGAACCTAAATGTAATTTAATGTACTAACATAAATAAAAAATTAAAAAATCTTGGGTTCCTTTGTCGATACTGAACCTACCCCTAAGCTATGGCACGCAATTTCTTTAGCACCCTATATGTATAGAGAAAGCTTGGGAATAACTGCACAATACATAATAATAAATTAACAGTAATGTATGAATGTATTACTTCAATCAAGAACTCCATTTGTCTAGAATGAAATACGATTATTTCGCTTCTACGCTTGGGAGCTAAAGCACATGAGTAGATATTCGACAGAGACAAATCCACATGCATGATTACCATCCCACTACATGGTGCGGGATGTCTCACCAACACGTTAAAGTACTCACAGTGAGAAAACTTACAAACTCAGCGACCGATGTGGTTTACACGTTAGAAGCCTGCAATTAAATTGTATCGGGTAGGTAGAAGAATTTCTACTTATCGTTTATCATATCTCCCTACCATTTTTGGCTGGTTAACGGAAGGCTTTTTCTAATTCTCCATATCATTGATTCAAAGCAGTGTTGTAGTTTGGGTCAACATTCGTAGTTAGAATAAAAGATGGCTCTGTTTATTTAGAGGTGATAGTTATGAGATCCACCCGTGAGTGTTACATAGCTGTTGATACATCGAAAGAAAAATGAAAAAGTGAAAATAATGTTTTGACAACAACAGTGTGCCTCACGGCTGAGCCAAAAAATTAATTTCATCATTAATGCCAGACAGATGCTGTCTGATGCTAGTTTTCTAATGAAACCTTAAGGACAACGGACAAGGACATCGGCAAAGCGCGTTGGTACGAAGCTCGGTCTCTGTGTTATACCATACTCTGTGTACCCAGTAAACATGGCTATCGTCCATTGTTGGCTGGTTGGGTAAAAACAAAACGGTGATGGATGAGTGTAAGACGCAGCTGTGCGCTTAATTATCTAATACTGTTGAGTGCTTGTCTAGCTGTGTAGCTCCTATGTTGAGGTAATATATTTTCTATGTACATGGGTGCAATTGGCGAGGCGGAATGTGGGCGTTAAATGCGTTTTCAGGACTAATTTATTGCTGTATTTTCTGTACTTAAATATATATTATTGTATGTGCTATGGAGGAGCTCGTGGGTAAGTAAGTAATAATAGCCGCACGGGTCGATCCACCAGGTTAAGCTATGCTTGCCGGGGTTGGTCCATGGATGGGTGACCATCTTTATATACCGAGACTCCTTTGTGCCTCGGAAAGCACGTTAAGCCGTTGGTCCCGGCTGTTATTCGTGGATTTTTGATAGTCGTCACGGGTTGTCAGAAGCCCGAAAGTCTGACAACCAGTCTTACTAAGGGGTATCGTATTACCCAGGTACTGTGTTGAGGAGGTCAGATAGGTTGTCGCTCCATGTAAAATAGTGATACTCAGCTGTATCCGGTTAGACTGGAAACCGACCCAAACATAGTTTGAAAATGGCTAGGCAGATTAATTGTTGTATGTTCTGTATCTTTGGTTGCTCAGAAGATATTTAGAGTTGCAGGATTATTTCCATAACGCCTTTGTTTTCATATTTCCTATTGTGTTAAAAATAGAGTATGTGTCCAAAATCTTTTCCTTTATAACGAGCTTTATCATACAAGTTATTCGTAGGTTAAATAAACACCAAAATATCGACCACGGGAGCCATAATAATTACAACTTAATAAAAAGTAACCCTTTTTTTACTAAAACTGTATTAGATATAATAATAATACCAGCCTGTTACTGTTCCACTGCAGGGCAAAGGGCTCTTCTCATACAGAGAAGGCACGAGCATTGATCACCACGCTTGCTCAAGACGGGTTGGCGATTTCAGACTTATATTAACTACAAATCCAGGTTTCCTCACGATGTTTTTCCTTCACCGATGTCAGTAATGTCCAAGATAAACTCAGAAAGATATGGATGTATTAGATATGGATTTAGAAAAATATAAATGAAATGTGTAACAGAATTAAGTACAAACTAAATACGAGTAACTAACTACCTGCCTAGTACACGAATGTAAAAGAGAAGAGAAATCTGAGAACAGCTAGTTGTATGCCAAGTCTCATTGTCAGCAACATACCTCCAATTAAATACATTTGAAGCCGACATCGTTTGTAACCTTTTGTACAGAACCCTCGCTTAACACAACGATAACCTAGTTACAGGTTAATTTATTATTTATAAATATGTGTGGCCCAGTGGTTAAGGTCTCGCTTCTCATGCACGAGGTTGTGGGTTCAAATCCGGGCAAGTAACAATGTGACTTTTTCAATTCATATGTACTTTCTGAGTTTATCTTGGAAATTAGTGACATCGGTGAGGAGAAAACATCGTGAGGAAACCTGGACTTATGGTGAAAATAAAATCTGGCGTATATTTTAAAAAGATTTATTAGTACGAGTATATGCGTTAGTTTTAAAAACCAAGCAATTTTTTTTTTGTCTTTTATAAATATTCATAAAATTGGAGACTACTCATACCGACAAGACCCCTTTTTTTTTTTCAGACCTCCCGCTCTGGGCAGAGCGAGAGGGTGTGTCAGACTTTTACTGACTAAAACCCACCCGTGTTCCTTCAGTTGCCTGTGTGCCGGGGCCGCGATATCCCTTTCGGACAAACCCGCAACCCCAGCAGGACCGACAAGACCCCTGAAAACACAATTTGACTTCATTTTACAGTGTTTTATAACACAGTTTTAAACCTAATGCCGTTGACCGTCCGCGATGGTTAACTTTAGCGCAAACGTAATGCCGGCAACCCTCCCGGGGGGTTCACTTCAATATGTATGGCGGCAGGGCATATGAGTTCTATGAAAAGTGGGTGGAGTCGAAAGTGTTAAGCTACGCTTGCCGCGGTCCGTTCGTGGATGGGTAACCATCCATAACATATCATATACATACCCCTCCGTGCCTCGGAAAGTATTCATTCTTAGACCTGACAGTATTAACGGTTATTCAGAAGCCCAAATAATATGGTCTCCCCTTACCAAGGGGTATCGTGTTACCCAGTAACTGGGTTGTAGGCAGGCAGGTCAGTTAGGCAGTCGCTCCATGTAAAATATTAGTATTCAACTGTATCCGGTTAGACTGGAAGCCGACCCCAACATAGTTGGGAAAAGGCTAGGCAGATTTATTGTCTACCTAAGCCTATGTAAGCTGCCTTGAAATATAGGTATGGCCCATACAGACAAAATTGAATGACTGTCAAGCACTTTATTGGAAGGTCTATCGTAAAAGTCACACTCTTCTTTTTTTTAAACCTCTGTCACCGGCGCAAGTCAAAATCCTAACTGCCTTAAAAGCTAATCGAACGAACATCAATCCGATCCGTAATTAATTCCTTGTCCCGTGTAAACATTGAAAAAAAAAAATTAAAAAGAAAAAACATACGCATGCCGAAACCTCTCGAGCGAAACATCGGTACTCGATTGAATCAATTTAAACTTCAACCGAATCTCATCTCGCAGGGTACGTCCCTAATTATGCCCGCGGAAGGACAGGGGTAGGGAAGAGACAAAGTTAGATTTGCGCGCGCAAAATTCGAAAATAGAACGCGGCTGTTCTCTACGCATAGGCCGTATAGACCGTTGTGACGTTACATTTTATTTAACGGTTTAAAAAATTACGTTGCCAAAGTGTAATCGTCTGTTTCGAGCAGGAGAGGGTGGGATAAGGGTTTCCAAAATGGCGGCACGTAAGATTTTGTTCGGTTATATTAATTAAATCTTCGTAATTTATGACCGGCTCGTGTACCATGTGGTGTTCGTGATTTATCGTTTTTGCTGTATTAATTTTACATTAAGCTGATTCGAGAACAATCTTATACATAAATGGAAGTACCTAGAGAGTCAATACTTATGTATTTTTAAGCAAATATAAGTATTCTTATAGCTAGAGAGTTGTGACTAAGAGGAAACTTGTTTATAAAATCTATACACCAAATTGATTGGGTATTTTTTTTTTATTGTGCACTAAAAAGGCAAAAGTATTATGACAGTGTACTGTAAAAGAATAATGAAACTGAAACAAAAAGATGCGACTTAAAAACACTTCACCATTTTGTAATTCAAAATGAAAGAGGTTTAAAATAATAATGGCGATGAATTTTCTGTTCTCTAAATTGTATTTAATAATACATTTCCGATTATTTTGTAAAAATAAAGCCTGAGCTTTAACACGTACAAGTCAATTGACATCAATGAGATCCCGAATACAGATAATTCCATTATACAGGGATCCAACCTCCTTTCAACTAAACTCTGCGTAAAAAATTAGGGCATCCCCCCCTTCGACCCTTGCCCACCCCCCGGGCCGTGCGATAACTCACCCCCCGAGTGCGGCCCTTGAGAAAAATAGCTCGAAAAACAGACAAGATTTAACTCGGCCCAGTTTTTTTAGGTTGATATTTGGAGGGACGTTACGATAACGTCAATTATGTTTTGAATGTAACTTTTTGTGAGATTTTCGTCTACTGAAGGGCTTTTGAATATCTGGCTGGCTATCTGGTAACAAATGCATACAATCAATGCTCTTGTCTATATCTGAATAAAAGATTCTACAAAGAAGATTTCCGCGATTCATTCAACAAAAATAATAAAATGCTGCTTTTTTGTAATTGGAGCTTATAGCTGACACAATCTTCCACGTTATAATTTGTGTCTTATATCAGCAAGATGCATCGTATTCTCGGCAAATTTAAATTATTTAATAACAGAAAACCACTACATCTTCTCTTCTCTCTTTTTTTCCAGTGTCAAAATGTTCAACTACACAAGAATTGTGCCAAGATGAAGCGATGAGACTGTCTACAAACTTTGTTAATTGACTCAGGCGTGACTTTGCGGAAATCCTTTATACTCAACATTTTACTCAGAAACTCTGCATTCGGTGCTTGGTATGGCAACACGTTGTGTCCAGGTTTGCAACAAGTCAATCGTCATACTGAGGATGCCGATTGTCGATTACTTACAGGGTTCTGTATAACTTTTTAGAAACAGTTAAGCGGATTAAGGTACTAAATATACCTCGTCTATTGTACTCTACAAAGTTGGTAGCGAAGCTATTGAGCGCTGGTCATCCTTTGGAAACGTCACTTTTGGAGACTCTTTTATTGCAAACCAACCAATTGCATTCCAACGAAAAGCTGAATTTACTCCCAAAATCTTCTAAAATCAATATACATTATAACAGCGAATCAATTTTCACTTTTCATCATTTACCAATGAATATAACTTTAATTAAACGTTTCAATATCGTTCAACAAGATGGCCGCCTTTAGGTATGATCCCTTACGCGTGCCGGTAATCTAGGCAAATGTACCGGTCCCGGGTACAGCCCACCTAAACTGTTTGATGTTTTAACTCCCAGGATTTCTACAAAAACTTTGTTTATTTAATCCGTACCCTGTATGTAGATGTATAAGTAGAGATATTATGTATATCAGGAAGGATCGCCTTTGAGCCCAAATGGGAACTCATCTTTGTTAATGTGTCTGTTGATTTCAGATTGGCAGAGAATATATTTTAAAATTTATTAAGTAACATTTATGCGTACTAAAGATAAGAATAATAGTTACGATTTTATTTCTTGATTCCTTTGATTTCACAACTTGTTTTTCGATTACCTATAGCAGTGATAGCCTAGTGGTGTGACCGTCGGACTGCCAAGTCATAGGTCTCGAGTTCGAACTCAAGGCACGCACCTCTGACTTTTCGGATTCATGTGCGTATTATATAATTATCACTTGCTTCAAACACGGTGAAGGAAAACATCGTGAGGAAACCTAACGAAACGAATATTTCTCGACGGAATGTGGAGCCAAGTCAGAGGCCCATGGGCGGCGTTAAAACTCTGACACCAGGTTAGTCACTAATCACATATTGCTTGCAGAACAGATAGCCGATAGAAAGTTAATGGAGTGGTGACCGCGTACCGGAAGACATGCCACGAGGTGAACTTACGACCTTGTGAAGGCCGCAGGAATCCGCTAGATGCGGGAACCACAGAACCGATCGAAGTGACGATACTTGGGGGTGGCCTATGTCCAGCAGTGGCAGTCTTTCAGCTGTAATTATGATGTTGATACCTACCTATGTCATATTCATCATACATTGTATGTAGTGCGAAAGTGAGTTTGTTTGTTTATTTGTTTGTTACGCTTTCACGCTAAAACGAATGAACAGATTTAGACGAAATTTGGTACATGGGTAGACCATGACCTGGATTAGGACATAGGATAGTTTTTACCCCGATATGCCCACGGGATCAAGACTTATGCGGGTGACACCACGAGACGCAGCTAGTAGATAGAATACAAAAAAAACTAGAACAAGTCTAGATGTCAATTGTCAGTTGAAAAATCAAAGTTTATTGTAGGAAGTATACAAGAAATCACCCCTTGAAACCAATCAATAGACCCAACCTCCCATTCACTTGCCAAAAAATTCTGCTCCCTCTAGGTACTCAAGTACCTACCTACCATTAAACCTGAGGTATAATCCAAGGTACCAATTGGGTTGTCATGAAGGTGAGTGCTATCGAAGATGTCAGGTGCCCAACGCAGATGTGCCGACCCTCCTCAAGTGCGATGCGTGCGCTAAATTGACCTGCACGGTGGACCGTGGGCCCCTACAATTAATTAATTTGTCTTGTGTATACCTACTGACGTTTGTGATGGAGGATTTACGTGGGCGAGCATTTTTACGCACCTAGCTAGGAAGATATATGCTGTTTTTCGGGGTAAATGTGTCTTGGAAGAAAGGTGTACCAACACATAAAAAACAAAAAATAAGATAGTTGCTAAAGAAAGCTTCTCCATTCCCATAATGTTAACAGAACTGTACAGACGGTTAGCCGGTAAACAATGAATAATTCATTAAAGTGCTCATGTTTAAGAGTTAAGCGCTCCAATTCACCATCCATCTTGCTGTACGTCGCGCCAAGGCCACGCAAGATGTATGACAAGACTACAGTCTTGATATACATCAATTATTATTATCAATAAAAAAATTGTAAAATAAATTAATTAATAGTGTTTTATTTCAGGCAAAATACCCATATACAAAAAATTTTATAAATAAGTAGTAAAAACATTAAAAAAACATTAAATATTATCAATAAAAATGATCACTAAAAAATT
Organism: Agrochola lota; assembly: GCA_947364205.1. Lineage (NCBI taxonomy): Eukaryota > Metazoa > Arthropoda > Insecta > Lepidoptera > Noctuidae > Agrochola > Agrochola lota. The sequence goes on along the minus strand of OX376235.1, from coordinate 6,128,148 downwards.
ATAATTAAAACTTATCATTAAAATAAAATATCATTAAAAATTATTAATTGTTTGCTGGATTTTCACGATCCTATTTAGCATCCAGCACGCACCCCCACCACCGCAAGAGCATCGTGCATGGTGTATAGTGGACCGTGTATATGCTTGCTGTACAGGAGATTCAGCTAGTGTTTCCACTTTTAAGGATTTTTTTCCTTTTTTAGGCTAAAATGATTACTATGCATGGCTTAGGGCAATTTTATTTCGATATGAATTAAGAGAATTTTGAGGTAATATCACGAAAAAGCACTCTAATCTGACAACATTAACCGCTGCCTTAATCAGATGTACAGCACGCTGGGTGTGCGCACGATAGTGTGCATGCTACGGTCCAGCACCGTGGCCTTGGCGGGATGTACAGCAAGATGGATGGTGAATTGGAGCGCTTAACTCTAAAACAGGAGCACGTTAGTTAATTATTCATTGTTTACCCTCAATTCAAAGTTAAACTCCTCAATCAAAATTTCAGAAGTTGTTCTCGTTCCGTTGCAGTCATTACTACATTTATTTTACATTGCTTTCTCCTGCCTTAACACAGCCTATATCTTTACCACATTCTACCACGCAGAACTTGTCAAAGTATGATCTGTTGTCCACAATGATTACTAACAATCAAAATTCACAAAACTTTCATCGATAAAAGTCAACCCTAAACCACCGAAAAACCCGAACCCACAATCCATAATGACACTCAACTCTTACTTATTCCAAAAGGACAAGCTGACACGTCACAGCCATGAGCCAGTCAATATTGATCAACACATCGACACGGTCAGGCCGGGGTCAACTGAACGCTCTTGAACCTTGTTGCCGGCCAAAGAAAAAAGAAGTCGCTACGAGCGTTTGTAAACTATCAGAGTGCCGGGTTCCGTTCGAAGTGGGGGGGGGGGGGTTAGATTCTGTCTTTGTTTTTGGGGGGTTATGATTTGCGAATGTGGCGCGTGGTTTGTCTGGATTTTTAGGTGTTGGTTTAGTTATGCCAGATCGAAATGATTTGTGTTTACTTAGATGGAACGCGCATTCATTTCTAAGTCCCGAATCAGCTATGCCCGTGACCAGAGAGGCAATTCCCGTAATTTTTAAGAACGTTCGCAATGTAATCTCATTCGCAATCTGTCAAAAATACAATCAATTTACCAACATTTTTGACAAGTTTGACAGATTGCGACTAGAATGTGAACGATTTTTAAGTACGAGAATTGCACTTCTGGCTTCGCTGAAAATTATTATAAAGTTTGATAATCCGAAATCTATGGTAAGTCATGGTATAGGATGAGGTCTGTCTCTGTATCTTAGTTCAAGCAAATTCATTTAGTAGTTAAATTGTCATGTCAAATCCCTTTGACCATAATATGCTATCTATAGGTATGCTATAGGTCTGACTACCCCTATTCGCTTCCACCCTGTTACCGTCTCGCTATCCGCTGGCAAAAGAACCCGACCATAATCCAAAGCAGGGAAAGTGTTTAGCCATATTGCTCACCCTCAACGTAGCTTACGAGTAAATTCAGAGAAGCAATGGGAGTAGCTAATAACTGCTCAATCAGCTGGAACAACCCGTGAAATATGGCATATCATGGCTCTAAGTGTTTGGGCTTTTGGGCCAAATATTGGTGACGAATACATCAGAGCGTCTCCATATTCCCATTTAATAAGAGACTCGAGTTTCTAAAACTTTACTAAATACCAACAAGAATCGTACTCACACCGAAATCCCCACAACAAGCAAACAAAAACTTATCAATATAAACAAATGCCAATCCAATCGTTATTCCTATCACAAAAGACCATAAAATACTTCGGACAATGGCGCTCAAAAACGAGGAACAAGAAAGCGATGGAATCGCAGCCAAAGTGTTGAGTCCACGGAAGTCTGGCACTCGGTCGCCGCTCCATAACACTCGACGATCACTGCACTTTTGTGAACCTAGGCTGAATTGAAAACTGTCGCAGGGTGAGCAGAGTAGACAAAGCAGGTGCGAATACGTCTATACCTATAGTCAGTAAATTTATTTTCGAAAAGTTTTCAACCATAAAATGTTGAGATTCTGAAAAGTACTGCAAAATAAAATCTGGGTCCTTAATTCCATAATGCATTCTACAAGCGTAAGTAATTAGCTGGGCGTGAAAAGAAAAAGAAAGAAAGAAAATAAACACACTTTACAAAAAAAAAACAAATTACAATACCCCTTTACAAATTGGCCAAAAGCCTCGTATTCATTATTCAACACAGAAAAGTTTGACAAATGTTGTCTATTGCTTGCTGTCACGTGCGTCTTGTTGTTACGTGGGTACTGCTTTGCATCTAATCAATTCATGATGCAGTATAAAGTAAGTTAAGTAACCTTCTTTTTCCAAGGATAATGTCCCTTAACTATCCAAGGTACTCGTACCGCTAAAACATTTAACGAAAAGAGCTTGAAAAAAAAATAGTTAAAACCCGATTGCAAAAACCCATAACTGAAAAGAGCATTATATACAATTTTTGTATCGCAGTGGACAAACAAAAGTTACACCATATTTCAGGTTATTGTGCCCCCCCGCAATACCACGACAAATCTAACGACATACCATTCATCAAAATCGGTTCAGCCGTTTAGTAGTTACGAGAGAACGGACAGATGGGATATATACATGCATACAGGTCAAACACACCTCTTTTTTTGGCTTCGCCGCAGTCAGGTAACAAATACAACCACACAAAAAGGAGTGAGGATGAGACAATTCCGCCTCAAAACATATTAGACCTTTAATCCTACCATCCAACGAAATTGCGAGCGAAATCCTTTCACATAAACATACAAAAAGTTGATTATCATCTGGGCCCAATTCCCGAAGCGGAAAACCCTTTGTTATTGTCAAATTAGCCAATACTCAAGATAACAAAACAACCCTTTATTCTAAGGGACAAAAGCCTTTTTATTGACGAGCGAAATTTATACAGGGTGGGGTTTAACTATCTTCCGTACCTACATAATCCGGGGGGAGGTGGGGGAAGGCTGTATTTGTTGGGTCGGATGGCTGTGGTCTTCTCCCCTTAGGGAGACTTATCTGTAGCTTTGAAATTGGAGCAGGTTTTCGGTCGGAAATTATATTAAATTCTCAACGGGTGTTGTCGTTAAGTGTGAGTTTTTTGACAAGTTGCTTAGGTGTTTTTTTTTTTAATATTTGTCACAGGAATGTGTGAATCTCTTGTGCTTGACCCTTGTAGGTCTTGTATTCTTGATCTAGTTGATATATTTATAACAATGTTCTATCGAGAGGATTAACGATAGCTTGTGAACGGTCTTTGATTTGAAACTTAACCAATATTCTTAGATATACATGCTTAAGCATATTTAAGCATTATCAGCCTACATATTATGTTTCCACTGCTGGGACTCAGGCCTCCGCTCTCCGAGAGGGAGTGGGCTATAATCTACCGCACGCAGGCCCATTGCGGGTTGGTAGATATCACTTATCTTCGATTTTTTGGTTCTAGGACATGCCGGTTTCCTCACCATATTTTCTTTCACCGTTTTGAAAGCTAGTAAAGTAAAGCGCCTGCCTGGGTTCGAGACATCACTACTCATTAGCTTTTATAAATTCCGAATTCGTGCCTTTCTAACTTCAGTCGCAGAAAAAACCTGCAAACTTTTCAAAACTAACCAAACCAAATCCCTACGTTTCCCCGTCTCAATTTAAGTACACAAACTCAAATATTAATACTCACTACGCACGAGATACGCTCAAATATTAATACTCACTACGTACGCGATACGCTCAAATTTAAACGTCCCACCTCGTTTTATTAAAGACATAAAACCTTGCAATTCGCCACGCGAGGGGAGAAGGGGGCAATTTTAACTATCCTTGTATGTAATGAGGGTGGGCGCGGGTGTTAGGGTAGAGAGGGGATTACGAGGGTGCGTCTTGCAAACGGGCCTGCGTGCCTGGCCGCGGGCAGCAGTGATTTGTCCCTTACATCCCCGGTCTACCCTTGCGCGTGACAGCGGTGCTCAAAGTGTTCTGTTTTAAACTTGATAAATGTGAGGATTTGTATAGGGTTTTGTAAATTGAACAGTTTATTCTAGTTGTTGTTTGGGAGTTTATATACGTATGATAAATTATTTTATTTCTTTATGTAGGGTTGTACAAACGTCAATCATATTTAAAAAACTAGACGAGGCCGTTTCCTATCTGACTACTCTGATAAGAAAGACCGGAACAAACTCAGAGGTCACACTCTCTTTTAAAGTCCAGACATAATCTTGGTGAGATCATGTGAACACCATGTAGATTGGTGTCTGAAATGGTCTCTGAAGGAAAAAAACCACACGGATTGAGTGGATCTGTCCAGTCAGTGCACACATTTGTCAGATAATGAGGCTATGCTTATTTCTCGTTTCTAAAGTGAGTGGTAAATGTTAGATAGAGTAATTTCCTACAGCAGCACGCGTAGCATGACGCTTTCTATTTCTACGAAGAATAGACACAGCTCTTTCTATACAAAGTGACATTTCGTTTCTCCATTTTTGACATCGCACCGTAGAAATCCTTCTACAAACTGTCATTTTGTCTTACATTTCTAACAATCTTTGTCTAAGTCCTTATACACGTAGACTATTTCAGAAGAAAGTTTTCTATCCCAAACTGTCAAAATCACACTGAGAACTGACAGTTGTCTAAAGTAGTGAAGACAATTTGATTTTCTACTCGACGGCCGCAAAGTATATACGGTTATCTACAAAATCTTAAAATCATGATTTTACAGAAGAACGTTTTGAATGCAAAATTGTGATAATTAATAGAAGAACAAAGCTATCTTCTCCTATTTTACATCATTTAGTTATTAGGGCTATACCAAGGAAATGGTTAAGGCCAATATTAATGTAATATTTTTTGTTCCAAAACACGGAACTTCGTCATTTTAAGAATAATTATTGTTGTAGTTGTCTTTATATAAGTAAAAGTAGAGAATCAAACAGAAAAACTCTTATGACAAAACAAAGAGTTCTGAGTCGAATTATGTCAGGGTGAATTTCGTAAAAAGTGCAGTTGAGTGTTTCTACTTTGGTGCCGTCGTACTGTCTACACGGAACGTCATTTTTGTCTACTCTTCCGTCGACAAAACTTGTGCTCATGCTACGCGTGCTGAGAGGCAGAAGATCTCACATACGTGTTTAGTCTCTCACTTGGAGTCTTGAGTTTCAGTCATTTACCTACTAAACAGGTATCTTCAATTAGGCACTTACTTAATTTGAAGTAAGTATTACTTAAAATTTACACTTAACGCTATCTTTTGAACTTATACTGTAACTGGCAGTTTAGAAGTAAATTATCTTAGACAAGATACAGACAGACCATCGGTCAAGAATACAGTGCTCAATACTATGTATATCCGAACTATAATCCTACTATAATCCTACTAATCCTATCCTACTAATATTACAAAAGTTTGTATGTTTGGATGTTTGTTACTAAATCACGCAAAAACGGCGAAAGCTTATACATAAATGCAAAATGAATGTGTTTATTTGTTACGCTTTCACACAAAAACAGCTAAACAGATTTAGATAAAATTTGGTACATGGGTAGACCATGACCCATAGAATACTTTTTATCCCGGTAAACGCAGATGAAATCGCGGGCAGAAGCTCTTTACTATCATTTCAAAGAATATGTTTACTCTCAAAACTTTGACAACCTCAGCAGCAATGCTTGTTTTCGTCGTAAAAGGTGGTCGATAGAGATGCGGCCCTCGCGAGCTAACACGAGCCCTCTCGTACCCGCGCGCCGACTGAGCCGCACGTAATCATGAGAGATGGCGGGTGGAGCAGCTCTCGTTATTATTACTCAATCTTTGCTAGGTAGGCTTTTTGTAGATAGAAAATTTTAGTATCTATTTAAGTACTACGCAAATATTTGATCGCTTTAAGGCGAAAGCGTCAGGGTAGCCTGCAAAGCTTACATTTTCTTACGTTTTTTTGCAATTTGCAGGTCAGTATAGGTTTTATGTTGATCTAAATATGAGTCGCGGCCGTATCAAATGTTTATTTATTGAATTACTCATGTAATCGTATTGAATGACTATTTCATGAAATCATGACATTTGAGGATAATGCTAACTTAAGGAGTTGTATTGCTGATTTTAATGATTATAATTCTGTAAAGCCGTATTTGTTACGGTCGCGAATCATATTTTAATCAACATACAATCTGACACTGACTCGCAAATTGCAAAAAACTAAAGAAAATTAGCACTTCGCGGGCTACCTAGCACATCTCCCTTAGCATTTTTGTATTTCATTGGTTCGGCCGATCTACGTCTGAAAACAAAATTAATCAAAAGTGAAAATTTTATTCGTTAGTGAACCGATCCAACGATGTCGGATTTCGGCATCTTTCACTCGCCAACCGAAAGATCGAAAAATTTACTGAAAGGAACAAATGGACGTTAATTCTTATGTACTCGTAATTTTGACGGTGTCGTGTGAACGTGGAAGGGAATATAAATAAACATTCACTCATGCTTCTGATATAAGCTTAAGGAAAACAAATGAATGATGAAATTAATTGAAGGAATGCTTAGATTTTTCAGCGCCAGCGGTTCAGCCAGCCGCGGGGGCCGACTGAGTCTCACGTAATCGTGAGAGATAACGGATTGAGATCATCATAATTTCTCAATTTCTACTTATGCTTTGTAAAGCTAAAGCTTAAAAAGCATAAAGCTTAGCTGAAGAAGTAGTATCTAGATTAATAAAATATAATACCAATAAATGATGAAATTTATTGAAGAAATATTTTTTGTAAGTCGTCGCACCAACCCGCGCGGTCGGCTAATCGTGAAAGATGGCGGATGGTAGCAACCCTTATTATAATTACGGACTCAATGGATAAAAAAAGTGGATAAAAAAATATTTAATCGTGAAACCTTCCCGTATGTGCGATAGTCACATAAATAATGAAATTCATTGCGCAATAGTAGTACCGTGTTATGTTATATGAGTATATATATTTTACTTTTGTTTATTTTCTTTTAACAATTTTTTTTTTTTGTATAAATCTTGATCAATTTTTGATCATCTTTTTAAAAGCGAAAAATCCTTTTTTTTCGTATTATCATAAAACAAAAATTTGTGTCTATTTATTATAGGAGAACACTGGCTCCTGTAAGACAGTTATTACTAGCGCAGTAGTCAGAGAATTGTTATCCTTGCCTTAAAAATTGTTTTAAGTCAATATTTTTTCTTTTTTCTTAATTGAAGAAATGTTAGGGATGTTACAATAGATAGGTAAGTACTCGTGCGGCCGATTGTGCCCACGCACATAATCGTGAAAGATGGCACATTGTAGGCAAACCTTATTATTGTTACACAATCTATAAACCTAGCCTCTGTAAAAGTAGGAGGTAGCTATCTAATAACGGTCGTAGGCCACGATAGGCTAGATAACCAATAAATGAATCGAAGAAATGTGTCATTTCAGGAATTTACTTAAGGTACCCTTAATCAATTCTCAATTCAATTCTTTATTGCGTACGTATGCGTATGTGTATAGTTGGTAGGGAAATAAATATATTAGTCATAATTATGGACCCTGTCGGGCACAGCATAGATCAAATAGGAGAGAGGAGCCTAGGTGTTTAATGTGATAAGTTTTATTAATAGTTAAATAGTTAGTAAGTTATAGTAAATATGGTTAGGCTCTTTTATTAATACATAATTGGATTTAAGAATTATAATTATGGATGGATCGTGGGCATCCCTTACTGAAAAGATTTTTTTTAGTGTTCTACACATAAAAAAAAATATTTTCAGTAAGACTAAAATGGGTTTATATTACTAACATCCGGTTTTCAAAACGACCAAATAATACTCTTGTAATAAATCTATGAAACAACCTGGCTCGCTCAAATCGCCGCACTGAACAAAAAGGCTGGTTTAAATATAACAACGTGTCCAACCCTACGCTGCAGCACGTGTCTAAAATAACCAAATCAAATCAAACGTGTTCGAAGGTCAACCATGTGACCTGTGACCCGTCACTGTCGCCCCGTGACCATAACGTGTTTACAACTGACCAGTTTCGCTCAACAAGGGTTAGAAATCAGTTTAAGATAAACCCTTTTGGACACACTCTACCGTTAAAGAAAGGCCTTGCATAAAAATCCGTGTAAAGAATCAAACATACATTAAAATAAAAACAACATGTTGATCACCAACACACAGTACGTAATAAAGATATGAGTAGGTACTCATTGTGAAAGTGATAATGACATTGAAAATTAAAACACGATGCACTCGTCCCATTGACCGAGCGCTCGTAACCGAAAAAAAAATCAACAACACGCAGTCCAATAAAAACGTAAAATTGCCACTGACATTATCCTATTACGTCATCATTCCATTCATGAAAACGATGCGCGAAAAAACAATCGCATCGGGACACGTGTTAAACGATGCCATTAAACGGCTGCCCGTCGAAAAATATTAATTATTAATTAACACGCTTGCGTCGAATTAAAATATTTTTATTGGCGCCAAAAGGCAAAAAGTCGGGAGTTAATTCGGTGGCCGCGATGGCATTGTTTGCGGGCCGCTTGCATAAAAAAAGGAAACGAGACCGTGGAAAAAAATACAGACGAAACTTCAGGGAAATAAAAAACTGAGCCGCGTGGAGCCCACCGTGATTTAAAAATAAAAAACGTCGGACGTCCGTAATGAAATCGAAAGGCGGTTCGTCGATAGCCATTGAAAAAACGTAAAAGAAGAGCGGCACTTTCACGCGTGAGAATTTTGGCTTTTTTGGCATCGGACGCTGCTTCGACGCGACCGCAGAACCGTTCGTGTTTTAGGGTTAATAAGACAAGTAGTGAAGGGCAACGCTTAGCTTGCCTCGCTTTTATTCGAGTTGTATCTGTCTGTTTGATCCAGTACCTCGTCCTGCTTACAGATGTCAGTCGAATCGTTTAGTGTCTTGTCCTTTTTAACCGACTACCAAAAAGGAGGAGGTTATATGTTCGTCGCATGTGTGTGTTTTTATTTTTTTATGTATGTCCACCGATTTCTCCGTCAATTGTGGACTGATTTTGAAAATTGTATGAAAGGGTATGCTGCCAAGTTGGTCCCATATAAATTTTATTAACTTTGCTTCGATAGTTTTTGAGTAAGCTTCAATAATACGTATTTTTCCCACTTAGTATATGTGGGTGATATGATGATAACTTCCTGTCACTGTTATTTACATAGCAGGTAGTGGTATTCGAATTTGTGTAGGGTAGGTACCACAACTAAAAAGTGCAAAATAAAAACATTTTACAAAAAAAAAACAACTGATTTCCAAAAAAAAACACTCAAAAGTGAAAAATAACTTTAATTTCGGAAGTCGGCGGCAAAGAACGAAAATTCTAAACCAAAGACACCGACTTGTAATGTATTTTTTTTGGAAGTCGCTTGTTTTTTTTTTTTTTTTGTAAATAGTTTACATTACATTGTACTGGTTGAATTTCGGTTAAATAAGGAATTTGTTTTGTGGTCCGTTTTTACAACCTATCTATTCTCCACACACAAGATTCTTCATCTTATGATGTTTGAAGATATCAGGTGCTTCTTCGATATAACGCCTACCCAGTACCGACAGGGTTTGGAGTGATCTCTATGTCTATTAGGTACTGCTAAGTGGTAGGAAAATTATTTAATAATAAAACCATTTTGTTTTTTCAAAAAAGAATGTAGTTTTCTTTCTAGACATTCAATCTATCGGAACTGTCATTGAATATTTAAAATATTCTAAAAGGATCTAACACAAACATCCCGTGATAATCTAACCTGTTAACAAAACAAGCTCAACGACCTATTAAAAGTTTATCTCCTTGAAAATTTTACGCAGTAATCGCCTATTAATTTTAATTAAAATACTAATTTGCAGGTGCGGTGCGACAGACTAAATTGCCCAGTTTTGCAAAGCGGTAAAGAGCTTAGCCCGGCCTCCGCCAAAAAATATTCTTTGAAACAAACACTCCATAAATAAAAATATACCAGCAACTCTTAGCACTTAATTTTTATTAAATCCCAAAAAACAGTTGATTATGTAAACGTTTAATCCTTAAAAGTGGTCTTTTATTTAATACCTAGCTTTTGTGAAATGTAGAATGAAATTTAGATAATCTTGATGAACGGGGCGTTTCGCTGAGTTTTAGTCTAGTCTAATTTTATATCAGTCTGTCCTATAATGAAGTACTAAATTAAAGCTCTCGAACTAATTCGGAATATTTGTAAAGCTCGAGGGCTTTTTGTCACGAAAGACATGAGCAAAGTGGTATTGTTTTATAAATGTCTTTTCTAGGAACGGCGTATATTTCATCTGATTGTGTAAGTATGCAAATTAAATATTCAAAAAATTCTAAGCCACACCTACTCAGCAAAAAATAAACAAAGTGAAAATGACTGTGGCTGGAGACAAGGTAAAATAACATGATTAAAAAATATAAAAAGGAACTCATTATGGCCCAACATCGTCAGCTACTGTTCCCTTTAGCCTCACCCTCTAATATAATAACCCTCCCACACCTCCCAGGGTCATAACGGGCGTCCCTTCGAAATATTCTTTCAACAAAACTCGGCTCCGTCCCTTCGAAACAAAAAAGAAAACGCTGCATCACGGTCATTTTTAATTTTAACCCTAACGACGCCATTGAAGGCATTTAACGTCGGCCATTACGGCGTCACTATCTCGTGCGTGCATCTTCCCGCGCTAAATGGACGGGAAAGGGTCTGGAATAACACGGATAGCGTTCGGAGCCTGGGGAAATAAAGTAGGTTTTGTGCAGGTGAAAATATTAGCCAGCTTTTAATAACTTGCTGGTATAATTCAGGATTTCGTTGTCAAAAAATTATAGTCTTAAAGTCGCATTAAAATTGAGTAACGGACGAATCACCCGAAACACAAAGCAAGATTCTATAATAACTGACTACAGACGAAACCCTAGACTATTTCAAAACAAACCACTTCATAATTTATTCTGCCCTAACTACAAATTAGAATCCCGGCTGTCTCAACAGTCACTAACGAAAAATATTCAAGAGATTTCGTATCCCATGAAAGCCTAAAGTAGCCATGCATAAACACGAGCTGGGAGAATTCATCTCTCCGTTCATATTAATATTAATACTCGTGATTTGCATTTTAGCACTTGGCTCCGGTTCCCCTGTAGTCTGGCGCGGAAAAATCTCCGCTATGACGGACATCTGAGTAAATGGCGCGAGAAAAATAACGCCCGTCGAGCACACGCTCGCGGAAATTGAGGACGCGGAGTAATTTTTAAGTGTTGCGCGGAATTTTTCCGGAACTGCTGTACAAATGTCGCATTCTTGGGGTTAATTCGGTACGAAAATGTTTTTATGTCATAATAATACTATTTTGTGTAAATATTATCTATGAAGCTATCCAAAGAGGAGATTTTACACTCAGTTCGTGCTGTTATGTATGATAATTTCCCCGGTGATTTTCAATATTGATAGGCTATTAGGAAATGAAAATGGAACCATTATTCTTCGTCAATATACAGCAGGGATGACTTAGCGTCATCATTATGTTCTCCCTGAATTTCTCCTTTTTTTTCTTCAACCGATTTTCTATAACTAATTGGCAGATGTCCGGATTAAAATTCCTCATAGCTAAGCACCAAATAATGTTCACCGGAGTATCTTCGTGCTTAATGACTAGTAAACACTGGGTGGGGGCGGGTATTTGGGAACGCTCCGTAAATGAGGCGCCGATTATTTGCCCCTAAACCGGGCCTGTTTGCCCGCGCCTCCTCCACTAATTGATGCGAGCCGTTCGCGCGGAGGCTTTTTTGCCAAGACCAATGTAATGGGGCTCTTTGGAGTGAAATATCTTTTTCGGTTTTTTGTATTTTTTTCCCGGACCCCTTTTTTGGGTAAAGGGTACGTGGAGGTAGAATGTATACTTATGGAATTACTGTAATCAGTTGTGGAAAGGTTACTTTTGACCCGAGCCTCCCCTAATGTTGCTGTAAATTTTGCAGCGTGATAGCGAGGGATTTAATGAATAGGATTAATTAAAAGCAATATAGTGTAACTTAAGTGATACGAGCGAGAGGAGGGTTAGAACATTATAGGATAACGTTCATAGCTATTTATTTCAACGTACAATTAATACTAACAAAGCGCACTATACTTTACTACTGCAAACAATTTGCATCTTTTCAATAAAAACTAAACCAAACTTCATTCAATATTTCAAACCAAGCCAATGTTATACCTACGATGCATTATGTACTTAGTTAAGGTGAAGGCAAAATTTTGATTTACTTAAGTTTATTTTAAATTTTTAGGTCAGGTTCAGGTTCTATATTGATCAAAATATGATTGTTACCCGTGAAAAATATGTATCTACTGAATTACAACCATTAAAATCATCAAGACAACTCTCTAAGTTCAGATTACTCTTTATGATGAAATGACTATTGAATATTACTATTTCATGGAATAGTGACATTTTAGGTCAATTCCTCCTTAGTTGGTTCTATCGCTATCTGCAATTTGTAGGTTAGTGGCAAATGGCAAAAAAACGTGAGAAAATGTTTGCGATATTTTTTTAAAGCATTTTTTGATGGGGTACCTACATACCTTAAGTTTAACTAAAGGTACTAGAAAACCAGCCAGATTCAGGCACTGATCTCTACTCAAATCTCTCAGATTTCAACAATCAATGGTTGCAATATGATTCTTGATTACAACCCTAACTTATTTCCAACTCAATCAATCCTAAATGAGCACCACATTTTTTTTTTAACTGGCAACATTCAAAGCAACAAATTTTCCTCTGGCAACTCTGCCAGTACCTACCGGCCTTCCGTATAATTTGTGCGAAAAATTTACATGTGTCGACTTAACCCGCCCTTGCCCGGTGATTGATGATACTTTCGGATATTATATTAACAGGCTCCGTGGAGGGTTTTGTGCCTAATATCGGTATTATGTGGGCGTTGGCCTGTCTTGGGGGAGTATGCAAATTACGGCAGGTTTTGCTTACAAAGATGACGGAGTACCTAAGCCTTTGTCTGTGTATAACAAACGTAAATGTATATAGAGGCTTATTCGATCCAAGTAGGATTACTATGTTATGATGTTAGGGGAACCTAACCATAGTTCCTGCTTCCATAGACTTGTAGGTCTTGTCAAACTAGAAAAAATATGTGGCAACTTTTCACACATCACACTCTCAGGTCCAGTTGAAAACCTGCGTCAGGCACTTTAGTTGTGACATTTTTGCTGAACTAGGCCTTTTTGGCGCAGTCGTAAGACACACTCTCCTGTTAATTTCTTACATCGCATTTTACACTTTTTATTTGATTTTTATTCTTAATTTTTTCTACTGTATATATTGTGTGCTTTTTAGTCCATGTTAAATAAACATATTTTCTCTCTTCTTTCATAACTTACTGACTAATATTATAAATGCTAAAGTGAGTTTGTTTGTTATTTATTTATTTGTTTGTTTGTTTGTTACGCTTTCACGCTAAAACGGCTGAACGGATTTGGATGAAATGTGACACCTGGGTAGACCATGACCTGGGTTAGAATATGGAATAGTTTTTATCCCGATATTCTCACGAAGTCGAGACTTATGTAGGTGAAACTGCTGGGCGCAACTAGTAGTAGTACATTTTGTATGATGTAGTAAATACCTATGGCTTTTTTCATGTCGTGATAGCCCAGAATGCCGTGATAGCCCAGTGGTTTAGGCCTCTTATCTTCTTGGGCATCACTGACATTGATGAAAGAAGACCGTAGAAAACCTTTACTTTGAATTAATATAGGTCTGAAATCGCCAATCCGCCTTGAGCAAGCGAGGCACGCCCTTCAGTGGGACATTATTAGGATGTTATTATAATTATTTGTTTTTATTATTATTAAAAAAATCGGCGTAACTAACTAAGTGCAAAATAATGGTGTACGTTTTTCATTATTCATAGCAATTTCATTCATTTATTTTTGATGACAGACCGTATTAAATTCTTAACAATAACAAAATAGTTCCACTCCAGCAAATTCTCCCCTAAACCACAGGATTCTATTCCAAATCAATTGACACCTGTTCGAAGTGTTGTAGCCCATTTGTAGGTAATTAATAAACGCATCGATATCGATAAAGTCGCTACTATTACCGTAGTGATGGGCTCAATGAGTAGGGCATTGTCGATACACATTATGGCGGCCCGTTCGAGGATACCTAGAATAAACTGTACGGTCTGACTAAAACGAGTGATTAGAAAATTAAATTTGAATATTTATTTTAATTTGTTTGTTAAATTGTGTACCGTATTAATAATTAACCGTTTTGTTGTACCAATTTGAACACTGAATTTGTGATGACGTCAAATAAATGTTGATCAGCATGAATGACAGCAGACAAAATATGATGAATCACTATTGAATTGATATTTAAATATCAATTTCAATGTCAAATGTTTAAATGTCAATTAAAATAAAGTGAATAAATTGTCTATTTATAAAAATAATAATTCATCAGTTAACTAATACATTATTATAAATAGACAGTTTCTTTTAAATGCTTGTACGTCACGGCCATGAATGAATTTCATCTGTTTTTTGTTGTTAGATAGATAAAATATGCTTTATTATGCACACCATACAATTTTTTTTTATTTTTTTTTTTAAACGTTGCCCCACTCTAAGTATTTCTTCTTGTATCGTGGGTGCGTTTACAAACATAGAAACTCACATACACTAACACCCAGACCCGGAACAACTATTTGCAGATCATACAAATATTTGTTCCGTGCGGGGATCGAACCCGCAACACGTTGCGCCTAGTTGCACGTTGACTAGTTATTAATTAAATATTAAAAATAAAATTTTTGGCTATTCTTTTTTATGATTTTTTTATTCCATATCAGGGTGTTTTCTTTATTTTTGTGTGGTTAGTGACTAACCTGGTGTCAGAGTTTTAAAGCCGCCTATGGGCCTCACATGCCGTCGAGAAATAAGCATCTCTCAAGCATGGTTTCCTCACGATGTTTCTCACTATTTCAGGGTTATCCATTAATTACCGGGCAACCTGTGTAACTTTATTATGTAGGAATTTGCCTTATTTACAATTTATTTACTGCTCAACCTGTGAACGTAATCTGAACCTTAGTAGATACAGATGATTGAAAATTTTCTCAACTCCAGAACTCGACTCGCCTACAAATAAAACGTTATGCGAATCGACTCCAGAAAAATTTATATGATTTAATAGTGTCGGTTCGCCCGTTTCAGGCGAGTAATTGCGGGCGAATCACCAATTAGCCAAATTTTCAACTCAGCCCGTTTTCACAGTTCCCTAATCTGCTAACCCTACATCTCACAGCCCCGTTACATGGTTAATAGTGTCATACGGACGTAAAGTGACGTCACATAAAGCTTCACTTTCACCATACCACAAACAGTAACACACGTAAATACCAACAGTACCTTGCGCCGACAAATTGCGGTACCAACTACCGGTACCGGTACCGGTACCGACAGATTGTGATACCTATTATGGTTTACGGTCTAAGTGTTTAGTGTTAGATTGGTTTGTTAACGGGTTCAGACGGGCTGTACAGGGTAGGTGCTATCGAGTTATTATGACTAGTCATGTGGCCGTGCTGAAGGAATTTATCGAGTAAGTACTTACATAGTAACGTAAAAGATGATGCCTGGGTAAAAAAAATGAAATTCTAATTAGTCCGTCAGTCAGATAATAAAAAAATATTGGACACGTATTTTTGCTTTATCATATTAATAAAAAGTTACTAAGATAAAACGCATTTTAAGTTGGAGAGTGTGGGTCGCTACAACACAAGTAAGTATAAAATCTACATAATGTGACGTCATGGCACATTTTAAGTCAATGTATCGCCGTAATCTTTAGATTATGTAAAAAAAGGAAAAATATGTGTTGAATATTTTTTAATAATCTCCATGACGGACACAAAAATATATATTAGTTACCATCCCTATTGTTTTGTTAAGTAGATATTGTAACTATAGGAAATTGTGACTGCCCCCTTGGTCTCGTGGACGCAAGCGCAACTGCTGAGCGTGAGGTCCTAGGTTCAATTCCCGGGTTGGGCAAAGTGTTATTGGGTTTTTCCATTAGGATTATTTTTTGTAACAGCCCGGAGTTTGGAAACTGGCGGTGCCCTGGAAAGCACGTTCACTCTAAAAGTTGGCAAGCAACGTCGGAAACAGCAGTTAAATATTTACCTGTTTAGATTAATTTGGCAATATTACTGTATGGAAATAAAAAATATTGCTAACTAGTGAACTAAAATATTGATTTGTTTTAACATGGGTCAGTGACACTCGCGCAATAAAGACGAATCTAACGACATATCATTCATCAAAATTGGTTTAGTAGTTACGAGGGAACATCGGGACGGACATACACATACATACACACATACATGTCAAACACATAACCTTCCTTTTTTAGCAGCAGTCATTTTGACATTAGGTACAAATTTTATTTATTTGTAATAATTTTAATTGTAATATATACATATGTATATATATTTGTATAGATGTATATGTACATATAGATAAATGTATAGATGAACAAACAAATGTAGATACTAGAAAAAGACTGTCATTAGGAAGTTTCCTTGTAGTAGTTCATCAGATCTGTATGCGTTTTTTTTAGTAATGTTTAACTCTCATAAACAGAACGGGATACTCCGGAACGGGAGGAATTACTATACTTCATTCGAGACCAATTTAATTGAAATATTTGTCAATTAGGAGCATGTAATACTAACTTTTCCAACATGCAAAGCCGCTAGAAAAAGGTATAAATAAGTTAACTTAGGAATTAAGCGTAGATGTAAAGTTTTGCATATGTAACAAAGGTTTCCTGTATGGGTGACATGTTCACAATGTGATCAAACCATCGTTAAGCAATAAAAAGTTAAAAACAAAACGTCACTTAAAAGCTCATTATTGTAGAACGATGCCCAAATATGTCTTGATCCCAAACAAGATTTGATTTCTGATGAGAAAACCTCTCCGATTTGAATCAAGATTCATGCTGGGTTATGAAACCAAACCTACTTATTTTTTATCGATTCAATAACATAACCATACAATCAATCTGCCTAGCCTTTTTACAACTATGTTGGGGTCGGCTTCCAGTCTAACCGGATGCAGCTGAGTACCAGTATTTCACATGGAGCGACTACCTATCTCACCTCCACAACCAAGTAACTGGGTAGCACAATACCCCTTGGTAAGACTGGTTGTCAGACTTTCGGGTTTCTGACGACCCGTAACGACTGTCAAAGATCCACGAATGACAACCGGGACCAACGGCTTAACGTGCTTTCTGAGGCACGGAGGAGTCTCGATATGTAAAGATGGTCACCCTTCCACGGACCAACCCCGGCAAGCGTAGCATCGACACGTGCGGCTGTTATAACTTAGCCACGAGCTTCTCAATGACATAACCATACGTAAACATAAAAGAACAATTGCAGAAGTAACCAAACCCTATAACCACCCCATATCCCAATTTATTTATTTATATAGGGCAGCACAACATATCTTTTTCTTTCACACTTCTTTATTAGTCGTCATCTCGATAGTCACCCCCTCTCTATCCATATCATCTTCCACACAGTCCATCCCTCGTTTCCTTGGTCTTCCCCTACTCTTATAGCCATCCACATTCTTACTCAAAACTTTCCTCATCGCCCCAAATAACAACACATCAATTCAAAATTTTAAAAAAATCACTTATGAAACGTCAGAAGCTAAGTGCACGATTCCAATTGGTCGTTTCCTATGGAGAAGAGCCGGCAAGAAACTCCACGGTTACTCTTTTAAAAGTAAATGATTTTTACAATGTTTACAAATTACAGTGTTTAAAGGTATGAGAGGACAGTGTAAGCCTATCAACAAGTGCCAGATACTTAGCAAAATATCAAATGGTCCACAGATCTACAGTCTGTTAAGCCTACAACGTTCTCACATTCATACAATTTAAAAGAAAAGAATCTATAAAAAAGATAAATAAAATAAAGACCTATTTAACCTAACTGACATGATTGCCAATAAAGCTGTAACAAATCAAATTTATTTATTATTTATTATTTTATTTTATTTAAAAAAAATATAGAATATTGTAAGCTTATAATGTCAAAGAAAAAAAGGTAGAATAAAATAATTATCGTAATTTGGGAGCAGTTAATAGACATTTACATAATTATGCCGTTAATGAGGGAAGCCACATGTGCAGAATGAATTATTGCCAAACTTCCTTGTCTTCAACGTAGTATTTAATCTTATCATATGCTTTTTTGATAAGGACACGTTTGATGTGGGTTTTGAACTTTCCATCGCTAAGTTCTCTAACTGACTTTGGCAACTTGTTATAAAAGCGAATACTGTTTATTATAAATGACTTAGTAGTTTGACATATTATATACAATAAACCAAGTCATCTCATGACCCAGTGTCTAGACTACCTAACTACGTCACTAACCTTGAATCTTGCCGCATAGTGTACATACACGCATATGTAAATACATTACCGCTTCACTCTCACTGCAACTGACCTCAGCGGTACCTTTGAACTGGCCGGGTATCGGAATGCCTTGGCAGTTACGTAGTATTTAGTTATAGTCTGAGAGCTAGTTTGGGGGCTAAGGATTTGTACTTGGGGGATGAATAGAATATTTGTTTTTGTGGTAGGAGTACCACCTACCTATGTACAAAAATTAATAAATTGTATCGCATAGAAGTTTATAAAAAAAAGTGTATTTGAAGATTAATAATTCAGAAAGATCTCAGAGAGAAGAGACCTCAGCGCCACTTTTAAACCGGCCGACCATCTGAATGCCTTGGCCGTTACGTAATCATGTAGTTATAGTTTGAGAGCTAAGACGTATATATAGATTAGATGAGGTTATTAATTTTAAGTCAATTTTGCGGTAGATGTGGTTCCAAATGGTAGAATTCCAATAATTTATAACCACATACGTTAAGAGGGTATTGATTTACTAAATCGAGCATCGAACATTTCAATACTTCTTCTTTTTCTAACTCTGAACCACAAAACATTGACCCCAAAACCGAATATGTTTATTCACCAACCATTTATCACTAATTTTCTAACACTTCATTCACTATTACTAAATCCCCTCCACTACAAACAGATCTAACACCACAGACCACAACATAATTACCCTTCGAATTGATTCACTAACATATAGCTGTCATCAATGACCGCATATAGAGTCTAACGTGTTCTAATGGCACTCTCACTTGCGCCAGTACTAGTACGCAGCCTGTATTTGTACAGCTATTAGCCACTGGGTCAAGGCACCACTTTCACTGTCTTTGATTAGTTCACAAGGATGGAGTAAGATGGGGGACTGAGTCTTTACAGTGATGGGAGAATGGGGGCTTACTGCGAGATGGTGTTTGGAAAAAAAGTGCATAGCTCTGTGACCATTCTCTTTTATTTTTGAATGTTTGTTTTTTTTGCATTATATTATTATTGACGTTAGTTAGGTATGACTACGGGTTTATATAATACTATATTTCAAGATCTGTTAATACTAATTAATATTATAAATGTGAAAGTTAGTTTGTCTGTTTTGTAATTTTTTTTTGTTTGTTTTCACGCTAAAACGGCTGAATGGATTTGGATGAAATTTGGCACATGGGTAGACCATGACCTGGGTTAGGACATAGGACTACTTTTTATCCCGATTTTCGTACGGGATCGAGACTTATGTGGTTGAAACCAAGGAGCGCAGCTAGTAAGCTATAAGAATTAGAGAAATTTTACTACCTACTTTAATACCTACAAATTGATCGAACAGTGTTATAATATGTGTGTATTTTATTTATTACTTACATTCTTGACTATTTTGAAAGCTCTTCTAATTTGCAAAATTTTTTAATAACGGACTATATTATATTATTATTGTTTCTTTTGTATTATTGATACCTTACTGGTAAGTGATTGACTTTACATTTTTTATTAGGGATCAGTACAAAACCACGATAAATATTATAATAAACACATAGTTAACATCAGATTTTATTTTCAAGCTCCAAATACAGATATTTTACATAGGCCCTTAGCTACTCCAATTTGCATTACATAAAATCCTCGTTACCTAAACCTACCTAACAAAGATATCTAAACCGAATCAACCCGACAAAGTCCCCCCGCCAGCGATTAAAGAAAATTATAACGCGGGCTTTATCGACCCACACACGAAGGCGGCGTTGCCTAGCAACCAGGACCAACGGGCCTAACCCTTCAGATGCCGCGAACCGCTTACTTTGCGGCCAGGCCCGCGGCGGGGGACACAAACCCCCGTTTTTCGGCATTGATCCGAACACCACCGCGCCTGCGTGTTGCACGAAAAACGAATCGAGGAAAAGCAAGGTCACATCACTACAAGTTCTTTTTTCAAATTCGGATATTGAATGGAGAATGATTGCGTTCAGAAATGTTGCTTGTGCCGCTTTGTGCAGTTCAGTAGGACAGTGCTCTGCCGGCCGCCGAGATGAATGGACGTCCGGCCAACAAGATTGATTGCGGCTAAGATTAACTCGCATCTCACTAGTCCGTAGCGTCTGTAGTCGAGCTATCTGTCTGGGCAATATTCGTATCTATGGCACTTTGATCTGAGCTATCTGAACTTACGACTTCGCTTGAATAATCCAACACTAAACTGTCTTTGAACATGTTAAAAGTTGAGTCAGTTTAATCGACATTTAACCATCTTTTCCTATAATAATCCCTCTCATTATTCATTTTAACGAAAAACAAAGCAACCCTTATTCATAGAGCCATTTTCAGCGTTAAATATCGAAATTATGGAATCGCATGATGGGCTACACATTGGGAGAACGCTGTCTGGCACATTTCAGGCAAACTATTGACGTTAGAACTACGATTATCGAGCACACAATATTTGGCATCCACAACCGAACGTTGCAAGTTGAGCATTAAATATCCAAAACAAAGATAAACTTAATATCTACTCAAAAAAAATATGGTAACGTTATGTCTAAACCAGTTTCGAAAATTGGTAAAAAAAATCGAAATCAAACGTCCAAAACCATTTAATAGGAGTTTTTCTAATTTTGGTGGCATAAGCAATACACAGACGAACGATTGCAGCAAACGCAGGAATTTGCTAAAGTTGAATAAAAATCCTCTTTTTTTTAAGTCAGCATTAAGGTATGCTTCCACCTACTCATTAAAACCTGTAATCATAAAACCTAATTACTACCGTCGGCCGCACCGATCGGAAATCAAATTATCTAATAAATTAACGCGCACGTCGATTATATCCGAATAATTGAAAAGGAATCGTGGAAAACGGCACTAACTAATCGTTTTGTCGTACCAATTAACTTTAAATTGAGACAAATCCGATATAAATAGATAGGCTGTGTCCACACTGGCGGGTCAGTCGCAACCAGGTAGCCGTCAATACGAACGGTTGGAAATTAAATAAAATGGTTTTATTTGGGATGTGAATGCTTCTAAAATAACTGGACGAGGCATTTCTGTTACATCGTAGAGTTGTAAAAACTAACTGCTGGTTTGTTATATCAATTTCAGTCAATTATATATGTTACATATGTTTTTGCGAGCAGTTAATTGTAATATTTCCACGGATTTCAAAATCTAAATTCATTTATTCAAACTAGGCTGAGAATCTGCACTTTTCGAACGTCAAAATTACATAAGACAGTCCTCCAAAATGCCCGCCCGTCACCACTTTCTAGTGCTTTAGCTGGGAAGAACAAGTGGCGCAACAAACTCATCCGACTGCGAAAAAAAAAATTGTATAACTATTTAAAAAAAAAAAAAAAAAAAAAAAAAAAAAAAAAAAAAAAAAAAAAATTAAATTATTATTATTTATTATTTTATTATTATTATTTTTTAAATATTATATTTTTTATAAAAATTTAGGACTTGTGTATTGTATTTATTCATTTTATCTTTTGTTATTTTTCTCTGCTGCACCGGTTGACGTCATAACGTCAACGCCGGCTGTCGCTGAAAACCAGCGCTGGGGCTCTGTCTCGCATAGGGTCGCAGCTTTATGCTGAGCGATGGCCGTTTTGCGTGGATGTGACGCATGTTTTCCCCCAAACTGTTTATTTTCGTGTTTTCTTCTTACCTTGCGTCATGTGTACCGCAAATAAACGTATTTTCTTTCTTTCTTTTTCTTTCTTATTTCTGTTATAAAACAATTCGTGGGCTTTTCGCTTTCCATTATTCAGCTCTTGAAACCATTTAACATCTCTTTTATTCGTCACTTCAAAGACGTAAAATACTACCACCGATTTTAGTCTTTACGTTTAAAAGCGACGTTGTAAACCATGAATAAAATGGCCGCCAATATCCCGCCAATCTGAACGCAGCTTAATGCGTGGACGCAGCAAATATATCGCTAGTTAACTCCCCCACGTAAATACTTTATTGGCTATTTAGTGGCGTCTACGGCCGTATCGGCAGAAAACGGTAAATAATTAAACTTACCTGTCTTAATGCATTTGTATTTACCGATATAGGGCCTAAAGGGGGTAGACTTTAGTGTCGATTTTTGTTTTGGTCCTATTATATAATTAGGTACCTATTTTCCTTACCTTTAAAACATGACGTTGCATATCCCCCGTATACTAACGTAAGTAGAAAATGTGAACAGTTCCTTTCATAATGGATAGGTTATGTTAGCTATAAATGTTTCCGTGAAAATGATAAATGATTTTATTTTTATAAGCAGGTTTGTACGAACATTTTAACACGTCAATCATATATATTAAAAACTAGTCGAGGTCGGCGTTTCCTATCTGACTACTCTGATAATAAAGACCGAAACAAACTCAGAGGTCACAGTCTGTTTTAAAGTCCAGAAATAATCTTGGTCAGATCATGTGGAGACCATAGAGATTGGTATCTGGAATGTTCTTTTGAGGAAAGAACCACACAGATTGAGTGGACCTGTCCAGTCAGTGCACACATTTGTCAGTTTGAGTTTTTCCTTGAAGTAATTCTCAGCAGTAGTCCAGAGTTCGGATCTGTGCCCGGTTAATACCAATAACCTCCATACACACAGGACTTAAACTTAGGTAGTGTATCCAAAATATAGTTACGGGGTTTACCCAGAAAGCAAAGATATCTTGAGGGAAAGAGGCAGACGTTTTTGTGTTCCCAGAATAGAAGCCCGCGGTTATTTAACAAAAATCAATAAAAATAACAATATTAGATACCAAATAATGGTAACTCCGAATAAAAAATAAAAACAATCATGGTTCTTGGAACTTTTCAGGAACAAATTTTTAAGTTAAAATTGTAAAGAGAATTAGTAAACTTATATTTTTTTTTTTAAATAATATGACTGATGTTTTGACTATCGTAGTAGAAACCGAAAGTTATCTTTAATTACCGCATTCTCTACTATTCTTTCATCAAGAAAAACTTGGAAACTCTTTATAGAAAAATTACCCAAATGCAATCACATACCACATAATATCCAATCCCACAATATTTTCAAATCACAACACAATAGTAATCCAACTGACAACACAAACTCACTGGTTACTCAATAACTTCCATAATAACGACTAGAGTCATCTCCAGACTCCACCAGACTCAACCGTCCCATAGACAACTTACACTTAATCGCGACAAAAGAAGCGAATTTTAATTACTCAACGACTCAACCCTTCAACGGCCACGACTAAAAAATAACGTTAAAAAATTTCACACGACAAAACAAACCGAGCGAAAATAATAAAAGAAATGCTAATAAACTGCGAGAGAGAAAGAGTTATTTGTATTTTTACAATTTTTACAATAGTTATGTTAATGAGTAAATTAGGTATGCAAGTAACAGGTGGGGTCATCTGACTTCGCTAAAGGGTTCATCTTGGACCCTGTTTTTGCTTGTTATTGTCGATCTAATTAGACTTGCAGATGATATAAGATTTCACACGGAGCGATTTGTTAATGTTTTTAGTTTTATCTTTATGCATAGAGTCGGAGTATAGAAATTAGATGTGCATATTTATACTGTGTTGTGGGAATCGCTGTAGTTTCTTTAGAGCGTTTGTCCATTACATTTGAACTTTGGACAACGTGAGAGATTTTCCTATTTAGATTTGCTTACAATGTAAACATTCGTGAATTAAATTAAAGAAAGCTCAGCAGTGGTTTCGGTTCACTATAACTTTTCTTACTTACTATTAAGATATTTGTGTTTGTTTAATTTCCCAGAATAAAATAAATAAACTTAAGTCTATTGTTACATTTATTGATACTAGAATAATGCACTTTTCTTTACAGAACACGAATTAACTGGTAATAAGATTTTTAAATAGCCTGAAGAACTCGAAATATTGCTTTTTATTTGTATATTTGAATTAGCAAAATAAAGAAGCACCCTTGCAAATTTATATACCTGCATTAACTTAAATAAGCCAAAGTAAAAACTCATATCCTACCCGCTACGAAAGAATTAATAAAAAAAAGAACATTTTATAGTTTGCCTCCAGCAAGACTTAAGTAGTCTTACAAGCTTTTATTAAATATTCATAATCCTTTCCAACTGCCGAGACAGCAAAATCTTCTCATACTTAACCCTAGCTCGCTGCAAGAAATTTAAATTTTTAATTCGCTACTAAAATTTCGCTTTATGCAAATTAGCTTCTCAAGGCTTATCCGACAAAGGGTCATCTTGCGATCGCGAGTCTAACTGGACCATGCATTGTCAACTGGGACATGGTCCTATTGTGTCAAAATGGTATTTAAAAAGCATCTTTATGTTAATCTAGCACACGTAGGGTCAGAGGTCTCGACTTTTCTGAGGGGTCACTTTTGTCATGTGGACAGGTCAGGTTGACCTTTAACCTCGCGTTCTCACGGTTAACCCCTCAGAAGATGTCGCACGTTTCTTTTTGAGAATTCTTAATTGGGTTAAGGTGAGTGTTTAAAAATCTAGTTTCGCGCTTTAAATTAAAAAGCGATGTTGACAGTTTGCATAATTTTAACAGCGAGGTCTTCGTAGCTATTTTTGTCTTATTTGATTTACAATAAGTATCTAAGTGAGTGTATACAGTTGGTATAGTTGAGGAAACAAGAAAATATTGGCGCTTTGAGTTAGGCCACATTCAAAGATGTTGACGATGGTGGAAATTTTTGCCCAGCCGTGGGACAATTTAGGTAGAAATAAAAGGTTACTAATTAATTGCTATTTTTTCAAAAGATTTTCTCTTATAGTGCTAACAAAGAAAAATGTTGTATTAAAGGAGGTTTTACTCACAATAAGTGGATCTAAGAATAGATTATCATTAGGTACATAATTTTTCGACCTGGGAATAAGATTCGAGATTCGATAAATATATAATAGTACCGCTACCGACAATTTACTCAATATCGGGTATCGAGGCGAATTCCGAAACCGTTCGGTTTTTAATATTTTCATTCGGATATTTTCTTCCGGAAATTTTAAATTGTATTCGTTTCTGTATTGATAGTGCGAAATACCGATATTCTTTTTTTAATTTAAAGTTTTTTCGGAACGTTAAAGTAACGTTTATGTAACTGTGTTGCCATTTGTTTTAAGACCTTTCTGATTACTTACCTTAATAAAATGATTATGAGAATCATATTGCAGAATAAATCTTACGATGGAAAATGAATTCAAAACAAGAGATGATCAAATTACGGCTATTTTTTCGGATAGTATATTTATATTCTGAAATATGAATATATCTAGTTAGTTATATATCGAGTTCATTTAAGAAAGTGACCATAGATATTCTGCTACAACGGGTATTATGCATTTTATTATTCCATTTCGATATAATTACTTAGTTCGTGTGTTGGTCGCAGGTGGCTTTTATTGCCTAGCATGCCTATTTCATATTCTTGTATACAGCTACATTTTTTGGAAGGTTTATAACTGTAGGCAGGTTTATGTACTACACGTACATAAACCAGTACATAAAAAATACATAATCTAACTCTCAATCATATTTAATTACTTCCCATATTATGTACACCTCCACAACGAAATCAAAACCCATTTTAATACATTTCCGGTCGGTAAGTACATCGACCAAATTATTTTCATAAAACTAGGTTGTGAAGTAAAATTTCCAGCTAATTAATTAGGCAACAAGCCGCCATCCACCAATCAGAACGCTCATCATTTCCATCAACGTAATCGAAAATCATTTTTGTCAGTAATTATCTCATATTTCTACAGCGCACAAACTAAGTACTCCAAAAACCGTGATTAAATATTCTACACCACTATTCATTATCTATAGAATAGCACGGGTATAAACCACCCCTAAAACATTACACGCACGGTCGTTACACCCCGACTCACCCCGTACACCCCCAAACGCAACGTTTTTCTCCCCGGCAAGATAAAGACCAAATAAAAAAAGAAAACGCGAAAAATCCCTCTGTCTCTTTTTAGCGCGCGCATAACACGGTGGTGCGAATAGTGCGACATCTAAGCTACGAATGACTCACGAAAACTTGGGCCCCGCCCGAGACGGCCGCCTCTATCCGTCTCTCTCACTTTTTCACACTTTTCATCTGATGCCTTTGCTATTGAAATGGAGCAACTAACGCTAAAACCCCGAACTAATCTGAACTCTATTTTCATAGCCATACAGTCAGAACTCACACTGTGCTAACATCGTCAGAAAATATTTTAGAATGAAAGCGTTAGGGAGTGGAAGGTCTCTCTCGCTCGCAAAAAAGCTGTACACGGTCCGGGGGGGAGGGTTAGACGGCGCGGGGGGGTGTGCGGATAGTGGCAGCCATGATGGTCGCCCGTCGGCGGACCAAGACTAGTATTAATTTCGGCTTAATTCGTTCGTTGATTTCAAGTATTTTATTGCTAATGCCATCCAAATGTACCTACTATTGAA
Source organism: Agrochola lota (assembly GCA_947364205.1). Classification (NCBI taxonomy): domain Eukaryota; kingdom Metazoa; phylum Arthropoda; class Insecta; order Lepidoptera; family Noctuidae; genus Agrochola; species Agrochola lota. The sequence goes on along the minus strand of OX376235.1, from coordinate 6,101,131 downwards.
CTAAAATAAAAATTGATAAAAAAAAAAAAAATTTTACAAATCCTTTCTTTTTTTCTCTTTGTTAGGTTGATTTTTGTTAGATCAATGAATGAATAAAATTGATGTTGATTTAACAATTCGGAGTACATGCTGCTCATGATTATTTTGCCTTTGTTTTGGTACCGGGAATTATTGAACAATAGATATTTGTTCAAAAAACTATTTGCATTTTACATTACCTCTTACCGATTTTTTTTTGAGGATTTTTGTTATGGACGATAATTTATTGTTTTTTTTTTTTATAGAAATAATGATTTGTAATTTCTACATTATGAAAAAGTAGACTTCTTTTGAAAAAAAATTACTACGCATTCTAATGATTTAGAAATTGGTTATTATGATAATAGTCTTGCATCACAGTGCCTAGTAAGTTAACAACGATTTAGTTAAATTGTATTTATTTATTTATTTAGTTAGTCTCTACGTAACTTAGTTTTGAAAGACACATATTTTTTTACTGAACGAGTTTTATATCATTGACGGTTCATTCTGACAAATTAAGGATATTTAAATAATCAGACAATAATGTGTAAGTAATTTATGCTGAAACAATATTTTTTTAGGTAACTAAATCATATTAGGTAGATACCAAGAAAGACAGCTGATCTTCATATTTCAACATACTATATATGTACTATACAAGTATATATTACATAGGTTTCAGTATATAGGTAATATCTATTTTTATGTAGGTTTTGGTACACAGTTTATGCTCAGGCTCAAAGTCATTTCATCAGATTGTAAAATCATGAACTAACAGAATTAAAAAACTTGGTTGGTTTTTCCGAAGAACGAAACAAGAAATCGAATTAAGTAATATTATAAAAAAGAACATCGTTATCGCTACATATAGGTTTTTAAACTTTTTTCCAATATTTATGAACAAAATTAATTTGTTTATTTATGATTTAGAATATAGAATAAAACATGATTCAACGCTTATAAGCTTATAAGCGACTCAACGAGGTTCAGCGTCGAGTAGTATGCAATTGTTGTCGAGAACCTAATAAAAATATTCTTACAAAAATAGGTAATCGGAACAACGTTGCGTTCCACAAGGAAAACTGTCGGTTTTAACTTGTATATAACCCTGAAGAAATTGAATATTAAGACGAGAAGTTACCTAAATTAAAATTACATACGTACTCGTATCATCGACCTCAAAGCATTTAGGTACCAAAATCATAATCTTCAAAAGGAACTTCCACAAATCGTGTAGAATAAAAGTCAAAGACGACAGTTGTCCGTGTCGAACGTTAGCTTATTGCGTTTAGTGCGTAATACCCCTTTAAATAAAATATTTTCTAGAATAGTCCAATTTCACCTCAAACTCAAAGCATTTATTTCAAATACGCCAATTACAGACACTTCTGAATTGAAAAGAGGTCGGTCAGTCAGAAAGGTTAAGCTAGTTGCCCATTCCAAAGCGTAGTAGGTGCCTATGGAGGGCATTAACGGGCAAGAAACTGACACTCTTAAATCAAAATATGGTTACATCACTCATGTTGAAGATAGACATGTGACAATGATGCAGAACGTTAAAAGCGTCCGTGATAAAAAATAAAATAAAGCAATTCAAATATATTAATAAAATAAAATAAGCCGTGGCAGCTAAGAGATGACCAGTCCCTGCTGACTGTGCCCGTTCACGAACTTGGCTACAAAGGTAATACAAGGGGTATATGTACCAACATAATATATCGCAAAAACAGTTTTTCCTACTTTAGAAACCCAGTCCTACAATAACAAAACTGCATCAGATTTTGTACTGAAGAAGAAAATTCAACAAAATAATAAAATAAAAGCTTAAAACAGTTTTAAAACAAAACCCTTAACACAAAAAAAAACACAATTGGTATTTGCTATAATACGATTATAACATCAGTAATTCAATGAAGTGCAAGCCTTAGACTAATGTCCGTTTTCACCAACACTAAGTAACTCCTAAATGTTGGATTTTCGACTTAGGGGTTGAGAGTTGAAAATCCAAGAGTGCACTTTTATTTAGGGATTCATTTAGGTGTTACTTAGTTGTCGGTGAAAGCAGGCATTAGTAACGTTTTTTCCGTAAGTGTCCGTAAAAAACACACAACATCAAAGTATTCCTTGCATCGCTGGTAACTTTACGACGTTGGATGCCAATGCCAATCCTTTGTCCAAAGTAAACTAGCCTTTGAGTTACCGGAAAAGTCAACCAACCCCTTCTATCTTTGTCTTCTGCATCTTCTCAGGGTACATTATAAAAATCATCACTCAAAATGATGCCGATGGTAAAGTCAAGTTATAATTTCAGGGAAGTAAGTTCAACCGTTTGCACGAAAACCAAATTAACAACGCAATACTTGAATCGAGCTCTGAACGCTGAAGAAATACATTAAAATAAAAATAAAAGTGGCATTTAAATAAAACTGGGATATGTCGTGATGGCCCAGTGGTTAAGGCGTCACCTCTCATGCACGAGGTTGTGGGTTTAAATCCGGGCAAGTACCAATGTGACTTTTTCAATTCATATGTACTTTCTGAGTTTGTCTCGGACATTACTGACATCGGTGAGGGATGACTTTTTCAATTCATATGTACTTTCTGAGTTTGTCTTGGACATTGCTGACATCGGTGAACGAAAACATCGTGAGGAAACCTGGACTTATAGTTAATATAATTCTGAAATCGCCAACCCGTCTTGAGCAACCGGGGTGATCAATACTCGTGCCTTTTCTGTATGAGAAGAGGCCTTTGCCCTGCAGTGGGACAGTAACAGGCTGATATTATTATTATTTAAATAAAAATCAACTCGATATTTTGTATTTTTTTAAATATATTCAACATTCAATCAGTTCTCTTAGTTTTTCTGTAAAAATACCTCTTCACGATAACCACAGTCGATCCTGTTATTTTATCGAAACTCCTGAAATATAAAACAAAACTCAACATGAATTAACTCGTAATAAAAAAATCTGTTACATTCATACGCTCTTTTAAACGGGTAAGTAGCATTTAGTAAATGCTGAAAAATAATTCTGAAAATTTATTAATTTGTAGATTTTCTTTTAAAATATTTAAAACAACTAACTATTTACACTAGGCACTAAATTAAATGACAAACTAACTATACAAATAAATACAAAAACAAAAGAACAATTAGTCGTCGAAGTATTCGTCCGCATCGCTGTCATCCGGAAACGTGCCCAGAAGACTGGCAACATTGCCACGTTGAATGGCAATGCTAATTCTTTGGCCAAAGAACGAGGCAGCCCTCTCTGATCACGTGAAGTGTCGACCAGTCGACGAGAAATTTACTTAAAACGGAGACGCGCACTCAGCCCCGTGTTCCGAGCGTTTCGAGCGTTTGAGGTTTTTATAGTAACTATGATATTTTTATTGGACAAGACGGCCTAACGTGACATACATCAGCGATAACGATGATGGAACTGTCACAAGTGTACGGGACTGACATAAGTTACTGAAAACTTTATGTCAATCCTACTGAAAGTAGTTGCAGAAATATAAAACTCTTTGAAAGCAATTGCCACTCTCGTCTAGGCCCCAGGGACACAAGGAACACCCTTCGATAAAAACTTAACGATATCGTTATAAAAATAAAATAAAAAATAAATAAATAGTGTTTTATTTCCGACAAAATACCCTTAAACAAAAAATAGAAAAAATAGTAGGTAGTAAAAACAGTAAAAACATTAAAAATTATCATAAATATAAAATATCATTAAAAATTATCACAGTCTTCAAAAACATAGATTGTGTTCTTAATTTTTTATTTGCTATACTTTTCAAACTTCATGTCATAACTATAGAAACGTTATTTCGATAATTTTCGTTCTCAATCCGCAGGTAAATACTTAAACAGATAATTATAATATTTTTGTTCTAATACTAAATGGTAACAAGAAAATAAAACAAGATAGGGATATTATCAGTAATAAAGTATCGCTTCCCAAAAAAAAACTAAAGGTTTTCCTAAGCGATTGTCGTCAAAAGACTGAGCTATATCTCTAACTATTTTTTTTTTAAACTTTAGACGTATGGTACACAACACGATAAGCTACTTAACATTATAATTAAGTATTAATATAATCAACTGCTAAAGCTACACATAAAGTCTTAACTTCAACAAAAATCAATCAATAATAAAAAGAACCCGCCACAAAAACTTAAACGAATCCCTACCGCATCCTACACGATACAAACACTAGCCCACATAATGACATTCACGCCATCTCCCTAAGAAGATGGGTAGAGAGGGAAGCCGACAATATCGCCTTCAATGCAATTTCATCGCCACCCTTCGCCGATTGGTTCAAAACGCACTTAAGCTGATTACAGACGACAATGAAGTCAGCTGAGGTTCTATCATGGCTCGAATTTGGTTTATTAGGATGCGACAATTTTCGAAAAATATATAGAAATAAATTAGAAATTGTTTTTCATAATTTTATTGAAGTTTTAGAAAATTCCTGGTGGTAACATAAAATATATCCTATGACACTTGCCAATTCTGTAGCTTCGCATTAGTGAAAGAATTATTGGAATCGATTCAGTAGTTACGAAGATTTCTCCCTACATACAAACTCACAAATTTTAACTCTTTATTATAATATTTGTATAGATGATTTTTTTGCGATCAAATACTTATTTTGATATCATCATTTCATAAGACCAGAAATAAAGTATTTTATTATTCCTTTTCACTTTTTCTGAGGGTCCTATTTGAGTTATTTCACCGGCCAATCCCTAATTCACTACATAGATAATAATATTACAATACTACTAGCCAGTATTAATTAAGGGGCCCCGTCATTTCTAAATCTAGATTAACGTGAGATTTATTGTTGAGTCGATTGCTGAATTGAAGTTGACTTGCATGGAATTAAATTCTAGTTGGAATGTTTTCGATTAGTCTACACTATAAAGAGAAAAGATTTTATTTTTTGTATATTTGTTTGTTTGTAATGAATAAACTCAAAAATTACTGGGCTGATTTTAAACATTCTTTCACCAGTAGAATGCTATACATTTATTAACACTGAGTAACATCCTAAATTCTTAACTAATATTTTAAATGCGAAAGTGAATTTGTTTGTTTGTTACGCTTTCACGCTAAAACGGCTGAACGGATTTGGATGAAATTTGGGACATGGGTAGACAGTGACCTGGGTTAGGACATAGGATACTTTTTATCCCGATATTCCCACGAGATCGAGACTTATGCGGGTGAAACCGCGGGGCCTACTAGAATTTATAAAGATAGTTACGAATATACCTATTACTCTTATCAGATATATGAGATCGCTAATAAAGCTGAATTTTCTGTTTTATTTACAGTTAAATTACCCTTTCACACCATTCTAATATATCCAACAGTAATGTTGAATGAATTTGTAGAAAAAAATCTCGATTAAAAATACTGAATGGCTGCTGAAAACTATCCCTTAATTTAAACATGAAAAGGCTGGTTCTGTTTCACTTAGTCATTTTAATTATTACAAACATAACTTTTACTCTACTTTATTCATCTGTTTACGTTTTAAAAAAAAAACTTAAATAAAAAAAAACACAATTTTAAGAAGAAAATCATGAAAATCATGATCATATATCGTAGACCGATGACCTTTTACTGAAATCCGTTAAATACATTCTGTTTCTGTACAAATTTGTGGTTTTCACAGACAATTTGATTTCAACAATTTCATTTAAAAAAAACTTAAACAATTTGAACGAATCAAATTGTATGACATGAATATTTCGGTACTGTTCAGCCACTGCATTTTAGAAATGATTTGTTCAAATCTTTTCTGGACCGTGGATAGTAACTACCTGGTCTACTAACTATTTACTAAATACTAATTTACTCGTATTACGTACCTACTGCAAGATATACATTTTCATGTAAATACCTAGCTAGGTGCTTACATGAAAATGTAAATTTGATTATGTTTTTCCAGCATTAACCGTAACCAATAACGTACCTAGCATAAACAGAAACTCCAGTCAAGACTTTTTTACGGCTTCCTTAATAACACTAGACTGTCATTAAAAAAATCCATAAATTAAATTAAAATTAGGACTTTTATTGGATACAATACAATAATAGTCAACTCTTAACATATTCCAATCAATATTGTAGAAAGCGCAATAAACATCACAAATGTATATTGTATGATTCTCACGGCAACTAACATAAGTAAAAGTCAGAATATATGAAAATATCAATAAATAATAATAAGTATGTTATTGTCTACACGTTTAAATAATACTCTGCATTTTAGTTGTAACAACGCAAAAAAAAACTGTCTTCAACATAATTTAATGATATTACATGTGAAACAGTCTTAGGTGCAGAACACATTGATTTGATTTATATTTGGGTATTCTGCTACGACAGTATTCCGAAAATATATTTTTCTATTTTGTGTGGCTTTCAAAGCAAAAAGGAGCGCGATTTCAGTATGGCATGTAATCATTTGAGGTATGCTGTCATCCAATATAGAACACCGTCCTACATCTCCAAAATAATTAATGTTTGTAATTCAAAAATAATTGACGTGTGTCTACATACAAAGAAAAAAAATTCTGAATGATCTCAGCAAAGACCACCTCGATGACATTAATACAAAGGGTATATTATCCTAAAGTCCGAAATACAGTAAAAAATCGGGTTGAGAACCTCCTTTTTTTTCTAATCGGTTAAAACTCCCTAGTACGAAAAATAAGCGTAGTTTTTACCGTAATGTTGATACATACACAGCACAAAATAGTATTTTTTTAACACCTGTTTCTTATACAATTTCGACTTTATCCAAGTCTACCTAATTACTACCTTATTACTCCAGGAGGTCCAGTTCCAAGGTACTGACACATTCCAAATGCAATTTTTTTTATAAGAAGTTCAACAGCATGAATGAAATCGTTCAGAAAAACCAAAACCCTGTGATTTCTAACCTACGCGCTATTCATAATATTTCAAAAAGTAACTTCATAAAAATAAGAATTGATTCCCTCCTAAACTTTTCGTGGGAAATCACTACGATCATTTTAACTACTACGATCTTACATTTCAAGCTCTCCACAGTTTTATCCAAACAAAAAATTTCAATAAAGCTTCGCGTTCTTTCAACGGCAAAGTGCAATGAACCGACTCGTGTTTTGAAGTAGCAGCGCCATCTGTTATTGAGTAGCTAATCTTTAAAAAATAAACATCGTTTCGAAAAACCTTATAAATATAGTAAATATGAAAAAGTTACGGCCAAATTATTTCCAATATCTTAAAAATATTGTTTTTTATGTATTTGTTAATCATATAAACTGTATTTTATGCTTTGCTAGATTTCAACTTGGAGGAATTTTATTTCACTTTTCCCATTATTTTTCTATCTATGACATACATTTGAATTTTAAATTAAATAGTGCTAAAAGCATTGTTATAGTGTTTTTACGTAATCAAGGTCACCTAATGTTTATTAAATTCACACCACAGGTTTTAAAAGAGTTATTGCTACTCGACGCTAGATGGCACTGGCAGTAGTAGTCTTGTATTTCTTATTGGATTCTACCGAGATCGCAAACAAACCGAGTGCGAACAGATATTGAATCACTCGACTATTTTTTATCTCACATCGGCGTTGTAAACAAAAATAGGATTAAGATTTCTTAGTTTTTGTTAACTCTGAAATGAGGATCACCTTTCTATGTACCTATTTTTAGTTCTAATACGTAGATAGTTTATACTTGACTTTTTTTTTGACATAATATTTCTAATCAGAAATATTATGATATTTTCTAGCAACTTTATGTCTAAATGTGAAGCTTTCTCGTTAACATTATGTTGCTGCGGTTAAAAAAAACATAGTTTTCTAATTTGTTGTCTTATAAGTTTTAAGTTCGCTTTTAAAAGATCGCTCGCAATGTGTTCCTATTGCATTACATGTATCACTAATAACCCCTTCATAGTGTAACGTGTAGGGTTCGAACTCCCGACCCCTTACTTGACAGTCCGACACCTTAGCCGTCAGCTAGGGAATTCTAGAACATAAAACGGTCAACCAATCAACATGTCATTGTGTTTGGCTTAATATAATTATTATTATTGTGTCAGTTAGTTCTGTGATCTTTGGAACATACTAATAAAGGAATCGTCAATTAAAATATTGTATCGTTGCCTACCCCAGAAGATCTGGCGTTTTAACAACGATTCTCATAGTTCCTTAGCCAAGATCGATATTCCACACAAGTAAGAGAACTAGAGAAGGGGGATCCCCTTCTCCAATAAGTGGCTAGAAACTAGTTTCTCGTGGATATTGCATAAGTTTCCCGGCACCGCTTGTAAGCACGGCTACCCATCACTGTACGATCACCCGCAGACAGATACTATGCGCCGCTGTTTGTTTTGTATTGATTGATTTATGAAAGAAACAAGATTTTTCTGTGAATACTGAGATGACAAGTAATAAAGAAGGATGGAATAAAAATACATGTTGTGCTGACCACAAATATATTGCGAGAAGGGTTAGGAAAACGATAAGGAATGATTCGTGAGTAATACGTCAATAATAAAGAATCAGTATTTATAAGAGTAATCAATCAATCTTTATTCGTGAACACAGGTATTACAATAAAGGTCTTATGTATACATTTTAGGCGAGCTCTATGTCCTACCAATGAAATTGGTGTACAAATATATTAGGTTTTTAGTAATAAGTCTGAATCTATACAATACAAAGTCACGAATAATCGAGTAAATAATGTCAATTTTATTTTTACATGCATGTCAATGGTAAATTATATTACACAATTATTTTAAAAGAGTAACCGTGGAGTTTCTTGCCGGCTCTTCTCCATAGGAAACGACCAATTGGAACCGTGCACCTAGCTTCTGATGTTTCATAAGTGCCCATGTAGGTTTATGTGAAATAAAATATTTTGAATTTGAATTTGAATTAAAGGGCTATAATGTCATATTTCATCATGTTATAAATAATGTCAATTATATGTATTATTATTAATAAATAATTAATCAATTATAATTTATTTTTAAATGCATGTCAATGGTAAATAACCATAACTAGTTCAGGTACAGCTCTAGAATAAATACATAGCATGTGTCAATTCAATCGTCACAAAATTAATAAAGCTATCAATCCTGGACTAGGAGCAGTGGTGGCACAGTGGTAACTGCTCCGACTTACGAGTTGTTACGTCATAGGTTCGAAACTACGCAGGTGCTTTACTTTGTGTCAATAATTTCATCACCATTGCTCTCAAAACGGTGACGGAAGACATCGTGAGAAAACCGGCATGTCCTGGAATCAAACATTCGAAGACATGTGACATCTATACCAACCCACATGGGGCCCGCGTGGTAGGCTACAGTCTACTCCCTCTCGAAACCTTTGTCCCACCAGTGGGAAAATTATAGGCGAATTATAAAGAAAAAAAAAAACCCGCCAAGTGCGTGTCCCACGCACAATGAAGGGTTCCGTAGTTGAAATGAATAAAATTTATCCCAAGAACAAACTTAACATTGTAGTTGAAAAACATGATCCCCCATACATTCCAACTGCAAATGTAAGTTTGTACGCACAATATTGTGTGATTTACCATGTTATTTTAAGACCATAGACTTCTCATAGGTTTTCCTGTAATCTATTAGCATAGAACAATTCTCTGTATTTTTTTTCAAAATTTTAGGATCAGTTGTTTCGGAGATAAGGGCCCCTCCCCTTGTGGTCTATGGATGGAATGGTCAATTTTCATCAATTTTCTTAAATATCTATAAAAGTGTTTATTTAAAAATGATTAAAAAAATGTATTTGAGATCGCAATGAGCCCTTTCATTTGATATGTCACACGGTACAGTTCGCAAAACTATTTTTTTTAATTTTCTTATTTGCCCCCCAACAGTGACCCCCATATTTAAAATTAATTTATTTATGTTACACGTCCGTGTTTGGGTCACATAAATACATATGTGTACCAAATTTCAACTTAATCGGTCGATTAGATTCCGAGCAAATCGGCTGTGACAGACGGACAGACAGACAGACACACGAGTGATCCTAAAAGGGTTCCGTTTTTTCCTTTTGAGGTACGGAACCCTAAAAAGAAAGAATAATGTTTATTTATACACAGTTCGTGAAACACATAATAACAAAATAAAAAGTGAAAATAATCTTTAGTAATAATAGTGTGTGCCTCACGGCTGCGCCTAAAAGGTTCATTTCATCATTAATGCCAGACAGATGCTCTCTGACGCTGATTAAGCTATCAATCTTATGATAGCTGTCACAATCATAATAAATTGAAGGATCAAAATAACTAGATTTGACCTTAATCAGCGCGTAAAAGCGAATTGTAGCTGGTGGCGTTCTATTATTTTTGCCTATCTCCATGTGAATAATATATAGTTTATGTATTAAAGTATTACCTATCTAGCGGAGAAATAAACATCGGATCAATTTGTAAAAAGAAAAGACACTTGTTCTAATCTGCGTTCGCAATGTATTTGCCAAACATGTAAACAAACACGAGTTTTAGGAAAAACAACTGTAATGGTTACACATAAGGTCCAGTTTGCGCTATAACTTCATATTTTTTATGACTTTTTCAACAGTACCAGTCTGTCTAAAATCAACTTTATTTACACTATATAAACTTGATGTTTGTTTTAGTGGAAATAACATCAATTTGAAACAAGGATTTAAATAGACCTAACATACCAGTATGTATATCAATCTGAAAAATAAAACGAAATAAATTAAATGTAGGTACAGACACCCACATCAGTCCGCGCGACAATTCTCTCCACACAGCTCAAGTAATTATCCCGAAGCAATCGAATTACTTTAACATCCGAGAAGTATGAAGACATGTGCTCTCTTCAAGCAATTAGCCCCCGGGGGGAGGGTCCGTTCCCCCCATTGCCAAGGGGGGAACCCGCACAATTCCGCCAAATCATCTTCACCCCGGTTTTACTGATGAAGATATGTAAATTCGTGCGATCCGAGATATTTTGTCGTCAATTACGACGGGGGAGTTCGACCTTTTAGTTTTAGGTTCTACAATAGATATGTAGTTTAAAATGGATCGGTTTTGTTACATGTGTATGGTGTAGAATATTTAGTTAATCTTACTTGTAACTGTTTAAAAAATCTGTCTGTAAGCTCTTCTGAAGTAGATTTGTTCAATAGCTGTTTGTTTTACTATATCTCTCTCTGTAATTGATACTTGTTAGTATACATAACATCACGCCGGCATTTCCCGAGGGGGAAAGCAGAGAGGTATATTATACTCACTATTTCGCCAGTTATGTTTAACTTGCATGTAATAGGGGGGAAACTTATTGCCATCAATCAGGCACAAATTCAGACTCAAGCCGGCTACTGAGAAATTCCTATTTAAATAGAATTTTTAATAGTCGATGTCAATGGGGATGTTAATTTTTTTTTTGTTGTCGGTCAGGTATATTATAAAAAAATATTCGACACATATTTTTTCTTACGGCAATACATTGAGTTAACACGTGGCATGACGTCAGTAACCGGTAGATTTTATACTGACGTGTGACGTAGCGAGCCCCCACTCCCAAACTTGAATGTGTTTTAGAATCGTTACAGTTTTAGTTTTTGTGAAGGGTGGGCGTTTTGGGGGCTGTCCTATGTAATTTTGACGTTCGAAAAGTGCTGATTCTCAGCTTAATTTAAATAAATGACATCTGAATTCTGAATTTTTGAATTTTGAATTTTATCTAAACTATTTGTAATTAATATGATAAAGCAAAAAATACGTGTCTAATATTTTTTTATTATCTGACTGACGGACTAAATAGTTTTTTTTCCCCAATCAAATCCCTATACAACCAAAATAGATTTTTGCAATCCATGTCTTGCCACGACATCGTCAAGTCCCCTAGCAAAAAGAACAAGATATTCTACCATGTCTGTACCACACCTGCCAAGAACATTCACTTAATTATGTTCAGTCCAAAACAAGGTTAGTCGGTACGACTATAGTTTTGTAACAAGTGTGTGCGTCTATTAATCATGTCGGCGAGTTGTTTCTCGCTAAGACATCCACTGTGGGGTAAACTGAGAATGTATGTATATGTTTATGATCTTTTCCATTAGAGGGATTATGAACTACATTATAATAAAAGAGATATGTAAAGGAGATAAACTTCTTCTTCTTGTTAGCACTCTTGACAGAGCGGTCGTGGTCTTCATGTAGTTTCTTGTCCAGGGGCTGATGTGATTCGTCTCACGATTTCTCGCCATCTACTCCGATTTTTTATGTTTTTAGTGCACTCATACACGGGTTCGCCCACTGCGGATTTGATCTGGTCAGTCCATCTCATGGTTGAGCATCCACATGGTCTAGTGCCCTCCACTCTACCCTGCACGACAAGGCGCTCTATACAGCCACCCTCACGCCTCGAGACGTGTCCGAAGTATTTGAGAATGCGCGTTTGTACCAGAACAGAAAGACTGTTGTTGATGACAAGTTCTTGGCGTATAGAGGTGTTGGTGCGAAACTCCATCCACGATACCCCAAGCGTTCTTCCCCAACACCACATTTCCAACACGTCTATATTCTTCTTCTCAATGTCACGCAGCGTCCACGTCTCAGCAGCGTGAAGGAACATAGGAAAAACCAGTGTTTGAACAAGCCGGATCTTAGTGGCGTTTGTAATATCCCTGTTCTTCCAGAGTCTTTTCAGTTTGTCCATTGATGATTTAGTTATCGCCATACGTCTTTTAATTTCATCCATGTATCCACCTCCGTTTGAGATTAACGCTCCAAGATAAATGTAGGACCACGTCTCAGTTCGCAATTTTAGACACTTCAGGCGAGTTTTTGTTAGCGCGGTCCACGATCATCACTTTAGTTTTTTTGCGATTAATCCTTATTTACTTGAAAATAATAAAGGCCCATTTACTCTGAAATATTTTTATTGCCTGTTGAATGTCATTCAATGGAAATTATAAAGTAAAGTTCCAGTATTCATAAATCAAGTAAATACCTTCCTAAAACCACAGGAATCTCAATATTGGTCAAAAGGCTATGTTCCAGTAGTAATTCCCGCACTAAACTGTTGTTTCACCTACAAATGACCATGCTCCATTGACATCAAACAGTTTAGTCGATGCTCGGCGTAGCCGCCTACGCTTTGTCTACGGTGCTACGAAGCTACGGATTCTCGTAGCAACAGGAAATGTCTTGATCGAAGACGTTTGTAACTCAAAGAAATTGAATAAAACATTTTGCTGGATTGTTTATTTCTTGATTGGTAGGGATTCAAATTAAAATAATTTAAATATAACTGGTGAAATGTGGGAGTAGGTACTATAGGTACACCACTGCCTGACCCTTCGAGTAGTACAGGCTTGATGATATGATATTTTTTTTTTTGTTACATGAGTTAAAAAAAAACACCGTTTATTGTTTTCAATTATAATTGCGGAATAGGTCCATTTTGCATACATGCAAATAGGATACCAAAAATAAACGTGAGGAGCTCGTGGCTAAGTAATAACAGCCGCACGGGTCGATCCATCAGGTTAGGCTACGCTTACCGGGGTTGGTTTGTGGATGGGTGACCATCTTTACACACCGAGACTCCTCCGTGCTCAGAAAGCGCGTTAAGCCGTTCGTCGCGGCTGTCATTCGTGGATCTTTGACAGTCGTTACGGGTCGTCAGAAGCCCGAAAGTCTGACACCCAGTCTTACCAAGCGATATCGTATTACCCAGTTACTGGGTTGTGGAGGTCAGATAGGCAGTCGCTCCATGTAAAATACTGGTACTCAGCTGCACCCGGTTAGACTGGAAGCCGACCCCAATATAGTTGGGAAAAGGCTAGGCAGATTGATTGAGTGGAGTCAAATATTCGATTCAACGCAACTGTCTCCAGGTGCATTCTCAGTACCCTGGTTCATTCTTTTGTCAGGACAATGACACTTACAGCATTTTTGCCAATTTATTTAATAACTTTTCTTTTCAACGGCGGTCACTCCATCTCACATTCAGACGGGCGTCTCAACCGCAGCGTTCGCCCGCCAGCCTGCCACCGCCACGCTGGCACCCACGTACCGAAGATCATTATCTGCCACGAGAAAGTTGGGAGGAATCTAGTTAGAACCCCTCCCTCCCCACCGCCGCCCGCCACCCTAGAAGCCTTAACTTGTTATAACCAGTTTAAGCCAGTTCAGTTTAGTTGGGCACCTGCGATACAAGGCAAACTCCATGGTTTGTCTTGTGTTGTTGTCCAGGAGGTTGTTTTGACTGGTTCGTATGTATTAGTATGTTTTGTTTTTAGTTGGTACTGTTATTGTGGTTTATGCAAACTATGCGGTGGAAGATGCATAATAAACTAGAAGGTGTGGGGATCATATTAAAACAGCGGTCGAACATTTTTAGCACGGATTGTAGAAACACTTGTACAAAAGTTTGAAGTACTAACTATCATACCTGCCTATTTTTTTTATTTTTTTTTTATAAACTTTGCCCCACACTAAGAATTTCTTCTTGTATCGTGGGTGCGTTTACAAACATAGAAACTCACATACACTAACACCCAGACCCGGAACAACTACTTGCAGATCATACAAATATTTGTTCCGTGCGGGGATCGAACCCGCGACACGTTGCGCAGCAGTCGATCGCTCAGCCACTGCGCCAACCGTGTCGTCGATACCTGCCTATGCCACCAAGCTTCGTTTTTCTATTAGTTTCGGTTTACTGGTGAAATGAAAGCCACTTAATTGGCCAACAGATCTAAAATCCTCTCGTCTCCAAATGTCAAATGACAGCGGTAACTAACTACTTACTTAGTACCATCGATAAAGAGGAAGAAAAAGATTACTAACCTCTAGCAATAAAACTTCAAAGCTTTTCAATATAAAAATATTGCAATTATTAGTGGCATCTTTCACACATATACTATGAAGCTGATAGCCACCTCAAGATACGTTCAAGTTAACTCATCTGGTTGATTATATCATACAGATTCCGTAAAAAAAATACTAAAAGATAATGCCTATCCGGAATTTATAAAATGGGGCTGACTTAAGTATCATTACTATAAAACAGTTAGCCCAAAATATTATGCCTAAAAATTCTTCCCAGCTACATCATGACCCTAACTTCCCAAGGTCGCCAGTCTGGCTCGAGCTCGTAAAATCTTATTTTCCACACAATCCGTCTGCTGCTTATCTCTCGGATTAGCCCCACAACCTAACTTGAATTATTAACATAATCTGATTAAAACCTTTCGTTTATCTTTAAGCTATGTTACGAAGGAGGCTGGTAGTAATACTTTGTAGTTTTATGGGGGTTTTAGTTTAGTTTTATTCTAAGTGACTTTATGCTGTACTAAGCTTTGCCCGCAGCTTCACCCGCGTGGTGAACGACCGGGGATAATTTACTACTGGTATAAAAGTATCTAAGTATATAATTTTCATCCAAATCCGTTCAGCCGTTTTTGCGTGATTGAGTAACAAATATCCAAATATACAAACATTTACATTTATAAATTATATGTATATATATGTCGGGGGATGGTATGTGTCTCTCTCGTTATCAGGCATATTTTAACTACTGTGGGCGAACTAATGGGTAGTGTTGGTTATTGCGCAATAGAAAAGCCGTTGCAGTTCAGATCAATTTATAATTCACGATAATATTAATGACACGACCATTTCACACACGACACAACTATTCGAAACGCGCGACAGTTTCTAAACATCTTCACCACTTGACCGCCAACCATGAAGTCTGCTTATGCCGAGCCCCGGCCGGTGGCCGATCCGAGTTTCATGTTTTAGACTCTGTCGAGCATCCCGATTAGTCAACTCAGTAACGTATTGTCGACATATACATATGATATATAAGTAGAACAATATAATGTAGTAGGATAACGTCCACGTGACGATTTATTTATTATGCTAAGGTATGTTTTTAGTGGAACTGAATATCAGTATGTAAAGCCTCATACACATAATGCATATAGCTTCCTGTGGCATACAATAAAATTGACGCAACAAATGACTGGCATCGTCGAAACTTTCATTGCTGCTTCAACTTATTTATTTCATTTCATTTATTTATTCATTAACAAATAACATTGTGTTGAACATTACATATTAAATACAATTATCACATGCAGAAACAATACATTTAAAAGGCTAATTAATTTCAATAAATTTAAAATATGTCAACAAATAAATACAATGTCAAATTAACAACAGGTATAATGTCAAATTAGGAGCGTAGTGTTCTAGTCAAAAGATAATTTAATTTAAGCTTGTCCACTGCTATTATTTTATGTTACTATTTTTATTATTATTTGACATACAATCTGATACCGAATATAAACATTTTCCTAACAAGAAGGCTTTTAGTTTAATTTTAAATGAGTGAGAGCTATAAATTAATAATTTTAAATCAGTCGGTAACCTATTAAATAACTCCACTGCTTGGTATCTGGAACAATGCTAAGCTATGTTTAAATTTGGTGCCATTTTGTGTTTAAAATCCTTTCTTCTTGTGCTTTCTCTTATGTTACGTTCCTCTTGTGATTCATACTCATGAATATACTTAGCAAAGTGATTTAGGATAATTAATATATATAAACTTGGTACTGTTAAAATGTCTAATTCTTTAAAGTGCTCTCTGCATGAATTTCTTTGTGAGATCCTTACTATGGTCCTAATGGCACGTTTCTGTAAAATAAAAGCTTTCTGGCAGTTGTAACTATAGTTGTTACCCCAAAACATTATGCTGTATCTTAATCTAGATTCTACCAGCGCGTAATATATAGCCTTTAGTTGCTTTAGATCTAACATATCTCTAAGGCTCCTGAGTGCATAGCATGCTGATGAGATTGAAGAATCAATAGCAGCCAGCTCCTTTTTCCAATTTAAATGCACATCTATGTTAATCCCTAAAAATTTGACTTTGTCCACTCACACGACCATTTCCTTTTACTTTTACTTTGTCCACTAATTCAATCTTGTCTCCTTTGATTTCTATATCTAAATTGTCATTATGGCGAGTTGTGGTCTTAAATAAAATTATATTAGTCTTACTTGTATTTAGCAAAAGGTTATTGGCTGTAAACCAATCGCAGAGATTTTGTAGGCTTTTATTTACATTGTTGGTCAATTCTTTTAAGTCATTCGCCCCAATTATTATATTTGTATCATCTGCAAAAATAACAAGTTTTACATCCGGCTGAACATAGTGCATGAAGTTAAGCAAGTTATTTGTAAATAAAATAAATAGTATTGGTCCTAAAATAGAGCCTTGGGGCACACCACGTTTTATACTTGTAATTTTAGAGGTGTATATGACCTCATGATTACTTTCATCGATGCTTTTTATTTCTACAAACATTCGTCTATTTTGTAAGTATGATCTTAAAAGTTGTAAGGACTTGCCTCTGATACAATAATATTCAAGTTTAGTTAGTAGTAATTCATAATCAATCGTATCAAAAGCGGAGCTAAGGTCGATGAATAGCCCAGCCACTTTCATTTTGTCATTTAATTTATTAATTATGTCATTTATAAGAGTATTTATTGCATCTGTGCAACCGACGCCTTTTTGATACCCAAATTGTCTTAAATTAATTATTTTATTTACATTTAAATGTACCATCAGCCTAGTTTTAATGTTTTTTTTAAATACTTTTGATAACGTAGGCAAAAGGAATATAGGTCGGTAATTTTTTGGATCAGTCTTAATACCTTTTTTGAATATAGGAACTATTTTAGCCAATTTCAACTGGTCTGGAAAGATAGACTCTTCAAAACATTTATTTAAAAAATCAGATAGGGGGAAAGCCGAAGAGTCTACATTCTCTTTCAAAATCGATATCGGTAAATCATCAAAGCCACAAGATTTTTTATTGGCCATTTTACTAATAATCTTTGTAATTTCCGATGGTGAAGTTGTACAGAAAGTTAAATCACTTTCTACTCTTTTTGTAATTTCTAATAGAAAAGTCATTGCCCTTTCTTTCTCATCGCTAGCGAGTGACGATTTGAACACAAAACTGTCAATGAATTGATTTGCGACCTGCTGGGGGTCAGTTATCATTTTATTGTTCACTTTTAGGATAAAATTTCTACATTGCCTATTTTTTGTTTTCTTTATACATTCATTAACAAGTTTCCACGTCTGTTTTGTTATATTTGTAGCAGTATTTAAATGATTTATTATGGCCTTTTTTTTTGTTTGCTGAAACGCTGCTTTTGTTTGGTTATGGTATACCACTTTTATGTTGCGCAATGTAAATTATTTTGTATACAATTGTATAGAATCAAGTTTTTCGAACTGATCAGACAGCTGTGCTGCTGGGGAGTTTGTTGCGCCACTTCTTCCTCTCAGCTAAACCACTAGGAAGTGGTGAAGGGCGGGCGTTTTGGGGGACTGTCTTATGTGATTTTGACGCTCGAAAAGTGTTGATTCTCAGCCTAGTTTGAATAAATGACTTTTGATTAGATTTAACATAAATATAACATAACATCACGCCAGTAATCCCATAGGGCAGGGCAGAGGTGTTTCTACAGTACACCCACATTTCGCCAGTTATGTTTAAGTCCCATGCAATAGGGGGCGAGCCTATTGCCATCAACCAGGCACAAATCCAGACTCCAGGCTCCTACTGAGAAATGTCTAATGGAAAAACCCTATAACACTTTTACCCGACCTGGGAACCAAACCCAGGACCTCAAAGTCAGCAGTAGCGTATTTGATCGTAGAGTATTAGATTTACCACAGGAAGTTATATCGCACTGTATAAATCAGGCTTTTAACTGACCTACTGTCTGAAACGAGCATAGATCATCTCGTTGGCTCACTACGCGTTAAATATTTTAGTCGATACGATTTAACTTGTTGGTAAGTTCCAAAAATATTATATCTTTAAAAGTAAGTACCATCAAAGAAGTTCATATCTAACCAGTTTCAAAACAAAATCCCGTGAACACGATGACCAGATCTGTTACCGGCCCGGTTCTATAACCGCCAAGCGCTGCAAGCAAGAATAGTCCTTACGGTGGTTAGGTATGAACTTCCTCGATAGTATATCCTGAAATTCAAAAGCCATATTAACCGATTTGAAGGTCAATTTAAACCCTTTTAAGGCTGAAAACAGTAACCACCCGACTAATTGTCTGAGTTTAAGGTCGATTTTTAATTGATCAAACCGACCTTAAAGTTAGACTAGTCAACTACAAATTTCTTTTGATGTATTAGGACTCAATACAAGCTCTATACAAAACCTGTTTTATCATATGAAACTATAATGAACGCTCTATAAAATTATAAGAATAATCAATAAGTCAGCTATCAAAACCATAAACATAAAAAGAAAAGAAAGAAAGAAAAATATTTTATTTGGGACACGCACAGGAAATACAAACAGTAAGTAATAATAAAAAATTAAAATATAAAATTAAAATACAAACAGAAAAGTAAAGACCTGTGGGGGGCCAAAAAGGCCACTATCTCAGCATAATGCGGCGATATTTAAAAATAAATACCGCAGCGCTGGTATTCTGATAGGGCCCACTGTGATGTCACGGACACACCTACGGACTTAGATAAATCCCATGGGATAGACCAAATAATAAAGCAATAAAAATAATAAGAAATAAAATAGTACAAATAAAAACTGAAACTAAGTAATAAATAAATGAATCTATACACGCCCGACGTTCCAACATCACTTGTCCATAGTATAGACTATTTATTATCTATGGTGACAAGCGAACGGACTCGGGCGCACTGCAAGTACTCTGTGGCTGCGAATCTGCGATGCATTCGACAGTATAAATGTTCTGTGATATATTTTATTTAACAAGAAATATCTATTGGAGATAGACAGAAATTATAATTTAGTATGGTTCAAAGAATATAATTCATAGGTACCATGAACTTCCACTCTAAAATCCCACCTATGAAAATGAACTCGCAAATCAATGGCTGGAATTCCTTATTTTTCGTTTATTATTATTATAAGCCTGTGTCGTCCCACTGCAGGGCAAAGGCCTCCCTTCCCTCTTTCCACTTTTCCCGGTCTACTGCGATTGTGGGCCAATCCTTTGAGAAGGAGTCCAGCTCATCCCGCCATCTCTTTCTGGGCCTGCCGCGCAGTCGTTTCCTGTTATTTTTCGTTTAGCCGAATAATTTGAAAGTGAATGGGAAACGGTTCGATACTGCGGTTCATTCGTAGTAGCCACACGCCAACGTAAAGAAAAAGAACTACGCGCTACGTCGTAGCTCTGACGTCAGGCCTACGCCCGCTACGCTCGTAGCACATCACTGTTTTGAACAAAATATCACTTGTTTTTTATCTATGATTGACGAGTATTGTCCGTATTTTTACCTAAATATTTTTTTAAAAGTTTTATGGAGTTTCTTGTCAATTTTTATGCACAGAACTTTTATTGGTTAATTAAATCACGTATTTGCCATGCAATCTAAGAGAAATAAACAATTAAAGTAAAAAAACCGAACTACAACTAAGTAATGAAAAGTAAATCTAATTTTCAGATTCGCATAACCTAGGACAGCCTCTCAAACATGGAATTACAACGGTTCATTTAAAAAAAATTGATCCATTACTTTAGGTTACCTTAAACACAAATAGACACAAATAAACAACATGTTAGATTTAAAAACATTTTTTTGTCACTTAATCAGCTTAAAAGCTCTCCAATAAAATACAATAACAACAATAAATAATTATTATTATAAAATTCCTTCCCATCAGTGACTGCAGGCCAGTTTTCATTAAGTCCATCTGCAGATTCCTTGAGAACCGTGCCAGGAATACGTCTCCTATATTACTAGGCTATGCATTCTACATCACCAGTTCCACCAGACCCCTCGAATGTAGTAAAAAGTTTGTAAACAAGAGGTCTTCTTAAAATGAACGAAGGTATGCGACGCTTAAGGTATGTACAGATTAATGAATAATTTAACTGAAATACAAGACCACAGTCTTGTGTATTAGTTGAGGATTTATGGCGATTGCGATGTGTAGAATTTTGGGAAATTCAACAAGAACAAAATAATTTGCATCTATTTTCCGAAGAGGTAAGCAGAAGTGTATAGAACACCTCATTTTGACTTTTATGTTTTAAGTTATGTAACAGGTGTAAAGCCTATTTGTACCGAGCACAAATTCAGACTTCGGGCTGCTACTGAAAATATTCTATAAAAAATTTAATAGGTACCATTTTCCTCGACCAAGGAATCAAACCCCCCAGGCTCTGCAGTTGCACTTTCTTGCGACTATTCAAACATTAAACAAAGAAGAAATATGAATACCTACCAGGAGACATTCGTGTGTATAAAGGATAAAGTAACAGTTATGGAATATAAATTAAATGGTTTTTTTGGCTAAGAAAAAACCATTTAATTTAAATTCCATAACTGCCAGGCTCAAAATTAAATTTAAATTAAACAAAACTTTATTTCGGACTAAGGTCCATAATTTCGTTAGTATTTTTGTGTTAGTAACAATGATGCTTAAAAAAGGAGGTTAGTAGTTAGATTTAATAAATTATTTATTTACGCAGACCTATGACTGTGTCCCTGAAAAAGACAGTCCGGTCTGGCAGCGATCATTTTTAGAATGCTGTTATGCTGTTTATCTAAGACCCCGTTTTTCACAGGGGAATTACAATAAGTATGTGTTTATGCTCCATCTATGCTTCACGACAGTGTGCACAGCCTCTTAGTCCTCTCACGGCCGAATACACGGCTGCGTGCGATGCGTGCGACCCTGTTGCGTACCAAGCGTGAACGCATGGGGTTGTCTTAGCTTGCCGCGTATTTTTAACCGACGGGCAGAAATAACGAACGATCGTCGACTGTTCGGAACGTGTGCTCGACAAGGCGTGAAGTGCGTGGGCATTTCTGAGGAGTATGTTGAATAGGCTGGGTTATATTGGTTTATTTATGAATTATGAATTCTTGTTTTGACGGAGGATTTCTTCATGCCAGACACTGTCCTTGTCTTGCTATTATCGCAAGTTCTTAGTCTCAGTATATCTTATTCTTCTGTACTTCTCTCCGTCGTTTTCTCAGAAGTCACTTCATGCCAGACATGCCGTATTTTGTTGAGATGCCATTAACAATAACCTGTCTAACGAATTTAGTCATGTTATGTCCTCAGACCAAATAAAAATGCTTACGTAATGAGACACCTTTTTATAATAAATACATTTAATTATTTTATTTTATTATTATTTATTCATTTATTTTATTTTTATAATACATTCAAAAGTAAATTCCCTCTATTTTCAAAGGAATTGTTCAATCAATGCTTCGTACTTCCAGTTGACATCATAAAGTTATCATTAGGGTTACGTATATTTCGCAAATAAAAAATCGAAATGTTGCATAAACATCTAAAAAAACAAAGTTTCGCTTTTATTCGACAAAAACTCAAAAGTCAAAATTATGTCTTACAAAGACACGTCACGGCATTGTTGCGTTTAAAAAATTTACGTCGAAATTTCGTAGCAAAGTATAGAAAACACAACATTTCGCTCTAATTAGTAAATTTCGCATCTATTTCGTAAAAACAAAAAATACGTATCCTTAGTTATCATTAATCAATAGACTTAAACATATACTCATGTCTAAAATTCTTCATTTATTACATAAAATTAGTAACTCAACATTCATGAAATTAACAGACCGAGCCACACTTTAATATCAACTCGAGACAACAGGTTGGCCCTACAAACCAATAGCTTACATGCATATTATAGTCAGTATTAAACGGAATACAATATAGCTCCAAACTCACTTTAAGCGCTGGCAATAAAATCAAGCGTATACTTACATACCTGTAAGCTGAGCGTCGCTTATCGCTCGATCAACGTAAGCGATAGTCAAACTACGCACATAAAGGACGTCGCACGCACATAAAGCGGTTATCTGAACACTGCCTTAGGCGCCAAGCCGGAATGTGAGTGGTACTTGACAGACGAGGAAGCGTTTTACTATAGTTGTTGCGGTTTGGCATAGGAAAAGTGGTCATTGCCCTTTCCCGAATATATCGTCGAAAAAAAAATATGTTGAGGATCGCGATTGATATCCATTCAGGATGTTAACGGACTATGTATCTGTTTTTGAATTTAAGAATGCTGGAAGACGTGGGGTCAATGACCGATACTGTCATGCTAAAGCGCAACAACTATAGTTGGGTATATTTTCTTTACTACCTTTTGATTGTTTGAGAATATGATCGTGGAAGTGTATAAGTGCCAGCTTGTAGCTGCAGGTAATTTTGTCCGCCCACTGAAAGAAAAAGAGAAAGTCATTATTGAAAGCCATCGCCTTTTCAATTAACTAATAAAAAGTAATTTTGTTTGCACTTGCGAAACAAAACATTGCTAAATGTAGTTTCCATTACTTTGTATGACTGTAGAATCAAATTAAATTCCATTAGAAATTTATTAGTAATAGCCCGGAATTTGGAAGTTGGCGACACCCGTGCCTCGGTGCGCACGTTAAGCCGTTGGTCCTGCGCCTGATCTCTCTCCGGTCGTGTCGGATTGCCGTCCCATCGGACTATGAGAATGAAGGAACAGAGAGTGTGTGAAATGTGTGCGCAGACACAGGTGGTGTCTGCGCACACATTTGTGCACTATAATATCTTCTGCGCCGAAGGCTAGTCTCCGATTGGCCGCCATAGCCGAAATTCAGTCTGGAGGACTAAACGTTTAAATTGAATTCACGGGCAACCTCATAAGGAGTCATTGTACTCATCATTATGAGCAACTTTCACTAGACGTTTCGTAGGGAACAGCAGATTTTTTTTCGCGATTTCAGTGTTGGTGAAAGTTGTTCCTAATGATGAGTTACAATTACCTCTTAAGAGGATGCCTATGAATTCAATTTCACCCTGTATAAGACTGTATATCTGTCTTGAAATTCAACCCGCTCTCCGCTCAAAACTCACAAACACAAGAAGTAATTTGCACGAGGCGATTGTAAAGTATCGTTATGGTGATTACATTGTTACTAATTCTGCTCCGTTGTATCTAAGTCATTTGGAGTTAGTGCCGGCGCCTCAGGCTGCAAAGTAACTAAATAGATTGTGTTAGGTGCTGTTTTGAGGTACGGTTTATGTGTAAGCTATTAATTTTGTAACCTTGTAATTATTCGTATCTGCTCTGTACAAGATGATACTTTGCCCTGTAAATTTATGTACCTATGTATGTATTATCCTAGCTTATTTTTGTTTGTTTGTTTGTAATGAATAAACTCAAAAACTACTGGACCGATTTAAAAAATTATTTCGCCTGTTATATTATCACTGACTAACTTAGGCTATAATTTATAAATATATCACAATGGCGAAGCCGCTGACAGAAGCTAGTCAATTGCTATTTAGACAGCAGTGCTACTGGGGAGTTTGTTGCGCCACTTCTTCCCAGCTAAGCACTAGGAAGTGGTGAAGGGTGGGCGATTTTAGGAGACTGTCTTTTGTAATTTTGACGTTCGAAAAGTGCTGATTCTCAGCCTATTTTGAATACATCAATTTTTAATTTTGGTACGTTGTAGTATGCGCGCCGGAGATTTTATTTTTGTTGATATCCTCTAACAAAAAATATTAATTTATAAAAAGGCAACGCATGTTATTAGGTAGTATCACATAAACTATAAGTATATTTTTTTGATATTATTTTGTTATTAATTGTGTCGATATTTTTCTGCCTTAATTTATGTATGTCAGTCCTGAAATAAAAAAGTTTAAGGCTCAGTCTTATTTGTTAAAAGTTTTTTTAAATACCTAGAACAGGAGGAATTCCGAATTATAATATACTAGCTTTTTCCCGCGGCTTTTCTCAGAACAAAAATACTTATACATATGTCACAATTTTCATGGAGATCGGTCAAACGGTATTGGAATTTATTGATCTCATATATACCCACATCCATTTTTATATAGATACATAGATTTTTCATAATCAAGTAGGGTCTTATGAAATCTTATTGATTTCAAACATAGTTTTCAAATAACAAAACAAAAAGTTAACATAACTCATAATTATAACTAATGTACTGTCTGACGTAAAACTAAACTACTAGTTGGATTAAACTATTGCAACCCTATTTTAAACTATATTAAAACATATCTTGACTCCAAATGTAACATACCATTTTCACATAGAAGCATAACTACAAAGTATAGTTCACATAATCCCATACACCGTACACAACATTTGAAGAGCGGGTGCAAGACGATTTGTAGCAGGAAATGAAGCCGAACAGAGGGGGGAGTGGCTCTGGCTTCACGTATCTATGTGGGAATGCTTAGATATACTTCAGAAATACGCGACTGAAGTGACTTGATGCAATGTCAAAGGGAAAACATAGGAAATGATAAATCTATTTCTCAATTCAAATATCGAGTAAAAGAGCATTACCTTTCCTCTGAGAATGTATATATTTATAAAACGTATATATTTTTGAATATTTATTTATTTCAAGTATATGTTAATAATTGTTTGCATTATATGTGTAGTGTTTAATAATTTAGTTTAAAACATCACAAAATCATATTTTTCTCTTCGTATCTATTTTACTGTGTGTACATAAATAAAAAATAAGATAATATACAGGGTGTCAGGGACATCGATGCGAAGCCGGCTACCATGGATTCAGTACATGATTCTGAACGCCCCTGGGTAGAAAATTTTAGTCAGTTATAAAAAAAAATCTGCTGTTTCATAGAAAAGTGCAATACCTACGCGTTCAAAATGTATGGAGCAGCTGTTTTTTGCAGCTGGGTTCGGAATCATGAACTGAATCCATGGTAACAGGCTTCGCGTCCATTTCGCTGCCAGTCTGTATAGGTAACTGTTCTGGATATAGAGGTTTCAATGATCTATATTATCTATATTCTACATACATTATAAATTAAAGTCGCCTTTCGTGTCTAAACTAGGCAACGGATTTAGATGCGGTTTTCACCATCGCACGGTGGTCCAAGCGCCCTACAAGCGCGGTCATAAATACCTTACTCTATTAAATTTTTTAAAAGGGATTTTTTCTGAAGGGTAAATAATAAAAAATACTTCACTGATGTACTATCGAAGAACTTCATATCTAAGCAGTTTGAAAACAAAATCCCGTGAACACGATGACCACATCTGTTACCGCCCCGGTTCTATAGCGGCCGAGCGTTGTAAGCAGAAATAGTCCTTATGGTGCATAGATATGAAGTTCTTCGATGGTACATTAATGCTTTATTTACATAATTTAATACATTATATACAATAAACTGTACAATATGTACTGTTTAATATAAATTTAAATAGTCAATATTTGAGATTTATTCTCCCTCGTTCGGAAATACATCTGAATATGATATTTACGCTGTTCATGAAGGGGTTATCATTAAATATGTATTATTTTATATATTATACATATTATGTTCAACATAAGGCAAGAAAACTAAAACTACAATTTATTTACAAACGTCATCATAACCACAACTAAGTTAAATAACTACAACAACCAACCTAATTTGAATTTAAACGAAATTCTTAATAAATCTAAAACCTGCCTCGACATAACGCTCTTTTTCCGAAGACCGAAGTTCCGTAATGAATGGGTCTGAGCTGAGTAAAAGTCTGTTAAGTAAGTCCGTATTCGTAAGTACTCGCGACATTTTTCTCGTGTGATCCGGTCTAACAAATCTGAAAGATCTTTCCTGGGACGTCCGCGGTCGCAAGATGGCCCAGGCTGGTTCGCGTTTTCTTGAATGCACTTCTCATTACCCCTTACTAATTCGACACATTCAATTTCATTTAACCAATCTGACTACTCATGCAAAAAAACAAAATTAAAAAATAATGCAGATATATTTCTTTAAAAAAATAAAGGATTTGCTCCAGGTGAGGTTCAAAAATTCCACCCTGTCTAGTTTCTAATACACAAGTACCGCTTTTCATCTATTTTCACTAACATCCACCGAACGCTGTTTGTCCTCGATTCAAAGACGTACTTAACGTTAACGCAAATGTTTGCGTTACGTTCTAGTTCACTCAAACATAGCTTTGATTTGTAATTTACTAAACTAGGAGGTAGAGGTAGGAAATGTTATGGGATGTCTGTGGTCACTTTGTATTGGTGTTTGAGTATAAAGTATACGTATAGAAAAATATATTTTACTTTGTAGTTATTATATAATTGAATTTTAATGAGTAATTGAGTAGGACGAAAGCAAAAAAAAAAAAAAATTTTCGTCGTCTTCAAAATGTTTGGCGTGTTGTTTGTGATTCGGAATTAAAAAAGGAAAAATCCATAGTGATCTGTGAAACAAAAAAATCCTGATTCATCTTCTTCATAAACATATACTTGCGCAAAAAGTATTTTGATTCGTCAAAAAATATTTTTCTTTTACAAGATGGCCGAGGCAGACATTAAAATATACATCCCTTCTTCCTTCCAGACGGTTAGAACTCAATTCCCACAGAATCTGATCTCCATACGAATCCCACGACACTGGTATCAAACACTAAAATGGCTCAGGGTCAAAAAGAGCACGGGTTCAAATCTCGTATGCTCTAACAACGGGATGCAGCATCGAACTTAATGTATGCACACACCTTTCTGTTTAGACAAACTTAACTCTACTTATATGAAATAATAAAACACACAACTCTCAACCTTACTGGGTCGGTTTAAAGTTGAGGTTACACTTCAGGGGTTTTCAAAAATTATCTTGGTCGCTTGCTCAGCACCCTTAATTTGTCCGGTAATAACCGGTTTCTGCACAATAGTAAGGCCTATTAACATAACTCCTTGACCGGACACAACCGGACACTTATTAATATTTATAATAATGTGTGTGTCTGTTAACTTTTTAAGTTTATCTCTTAGTTGTTTGAGTGATGCGAGAGAGGTGACATCAGTTTTAGTGATTTGAAAATATTTGCGGCAACTGACATGTTGCCGTTCTGTCACCCATTGCATGGGTAAGTCAACCATTTTGCTTCTTTAAAAAAAATCATAGGGTAGTTACGTCTTTTCCCCCTCTTTTACTAACTCCTGTAAGTTTGACGGTTTTTGAAGTGAAAGGCGCATTAAATTTTTCTGACTCTATTACAGGGTTAACGATATATTTTCGCAACAAAACTTGTTAGTTAATATTCATCTTTACCTTCCATTTAATATTCTAGCACCCAAAATTCCATTTAATATCCCTAGAGATGAAACTCAACCATTCCTTCACATTAAACATTACCAAACCTGACCAACAGACAGTACAATCTTGCCCATCAAATTCTTCGATACGTTTCCCAACACTAAAGTACCAATAAATCGATATGCGTCGCGCGGCTGGCCGGCTCATCACTAATTTACAATTTTATGGCTTGTGGGATCGAGTGGGGGAGCGGTGGGGCAAGAGGGGGGTAGGTCGCCACTCCATTAGTGGAGTTTGAACCCCCCGCGCGGACCGGTTAACCCTACGGGACGGTGGGCAGAAAAAATAAGTTTTCTTGTAAAATTTTCTTGATTTTTCTTGGGTCGATGTTTTCTCTGAAGATTTTTCGTACCTTATTTGATGCGAAACCGTCGCTACAAACTTCACATGCTTAATTTCATTAAAGTTTCGGTTGGACACTTGCACACTCAAAATATTCGTGGCTTATACGGAATCCAGATGTTGTAATGATAACAAAGCGGATAAAGAATTTATGCAATATATTTCATAGATACAATCTTATTTCATCGTGTGGCCGCCGGCACTCCATGTAATTGTTAAAAATTTGAAATTAATATTTTGTGCGTATGTAACAAAACTAAAATTTGTAAAAGCAAAGAGTTCAAACTATTGAATTAAAACTAAAATCTATAAATATTATTAATTAAAGTCGCTTTTCGTGTTTGTCTGTATGTCCACGTTGATCTTCTAAACTCCGCAACAGTTTTGGAAGTGGATTTCACCATCATTCAGAGATTTTTTCCGGAAGGTTTATATGTATAATACATTTATATTAAACTTACATTTCTAATAAAAACTCAATGTTGTGTCGTGAAAACCGTGGGAAGCAGGGGCGGATCGCTAGTTACTTATAAATTAAGTGATTGCCGCATTTCCAAAACAGAAGCTAACAATCTTCCAAAATACAAAACCAAAAAATACAAACCAACTCTTCATTTGTCGACCGTACAAATTCACGCCTCCCGACAAGAAACGCGTGCAAAGGAGAAAGGACAAAACTGAGACGGGGCAGAGAGGGAGATCTTAAAGATACGTTGTCATGGCAACCGGTAAACACGCACACATTCACACCTACCCAGTTTAACGATAGTTGCCACCCACACAGCGCTGGTCGTCGGTATTAGGAGAATTCGACCCTACCCCCAAAGTTTCAGTTATTAAGCAAATGCTTTGTAAACATTCTGGGTGGGCACCTTTACTTTTGCGCACTATAAATAGGTTGGGTAGGGCTTACAGCCTCAATTAAGTAAATGTATGTAAAGTTGTTTTGTTCAAATCTAGACGGGACATTGAAATTGTATGGTATTGACGGTGGGTTTCGTTATATTGTTTTTTGTTTTGAAAGAAGGGTTATGTCATTTCAAAATTGTTTCTAAATGGATCTGTGTTACAGTTGAAATATTTGACACAAACTTTATATTACAATTTTCTTTCGTATTACTCGTTTTGAAGAATACGCCAATATCTAAGCTTATTGCGTGGGACGAAGTACTCAATAGGGACTGTCATCTTTTCTTGATGTTTTAGAATACTAGCTAAAATACTAGGAAGTAACAAAGTAGGTGTTTTAAGGCGCCATCTCCACGGACGAGAGAATCACGCCGATTGTCTCACTGTGCCTTCAAATTATCGCCGCGATGATATCGCCATATGGGGATTGATTCATAGAGTTCACAGAAGAGTTTCTATTGAATTTGAGACTATCGTCCCGATTTTCTCGCCCGTGGAGATGGCGCTTTAGGCATCCCTAAAGCGCCATCTCCACGGGCGAGAAAATCTTAAATAATGTTGACGTTCAAAAATTGCTTATTCTTATCCTAATTTGAATAAATTATTTTTGAGGAGATTTAATTTGGAAGACCACCGATTACTGGAAAGAAATTAAACGTCTCCCTTTTTCAAGATATTGATTTTAAAAAATACGTATTATAGAAGCTTACTCAAAAACTATCCAAGCAAAGTTAATACAATTTATATGGGACCAATTCGGGAGCGTACCCTTTCAGACAAAAAAATAATTTTCAAAATCGGTCCACATTTGACGTAGAAATCGGTGGAAATACATAAAAAAAAAAAAACATATACGCGACGAACATATAACCTCCTCCTTTTTGGAAGTCGCTTAAAAAACTATTAAGAAACAAAAACCAATACTGAAATTAAAAACTTGCATCTCATCTCAACGGACTTCGGATCTGAGGCTTGGTTCAAACTACCGACAAATTGCCATGTCCGCTAACGACCTCGCCAGCTTCCACGAAACGGTCTTAGAACTAATAATGAGTAGTACACTCAATTATCCTAGTACACTGTAGTATACTCTGCTAGACTCTACAGTAATTTTCAATGTATTGCACTCAGGTGAACATAAGTGAACTACTTGTACTTACGTGCTCATTTTGTAATCTTTATAATACAGAAAAAGAAAGAATAAAAATATGTTTATTTGGCACATAGGTACACATATCATTATCTAGCGAAACTCTACAGACGTGACCCCAGAAAAAAAATCATCAAGTCTTTTTTTTTTATCGCATTTATTCATCCATCACGTCTGCGGAGTTCTGCTAGCTAATTTAATTTCAGCCTGTATAAACACAAAAAAATATATAGTTTATGTATGTGGGTATTTTAGGTATAAACACACCGTCTTTCTGTCTGTCTATTTATCAGTGCTTATGAATCGAGAACCACATAATATCGGGTTTTCGTTTTTTTGGGTTCCGTAGTAAACAAGGAACCCTTATAGTTTCGCCATGTCCGTCTATATGTCTGTCTGTCAGCAGTTTAGCTCAGAGACAGTTAGTACTAGAAATATATAATTTGACATAGGCATACATATAAATCACGCCGTCAAAGTGATAAAATAAAACCAAGAAAAAAAATTTTAGGGTACCTCCCCTACACGTAAAGGGGAGATGTTTTTTTTTCTCGTTTATCCCATGGTGTGGGGTGTGTTAGAAAGGTCGTTCAAAAATATTGTGGGTGTGTGAAAATCATTTTTCAATTCAGGAATCCGTTTGCGGAATATTGAACTTTAAAGAGCAAATTTTTGTTAGAGTCAAGTGTGCCCCTAAATGGTTATATTGGATTTGTGAAAAAAAAAAAAACTAATTAAAAGGAAAACTATCACAGCCAAGTAGGCTTTACAGGTTAACCAGTAATAATCAAAGGACATTGTTCGGCGTCCATACTTCGTTCGCCTAATAACCAACAAAGACGGGAATTTTCTTTCTGTATTCTAAACAATGCATTTATTCGACTGAAACTAAATTAAAATCACGGACACTTCTCAGAATTGTAAAAAATCTAAAACACTTTCGAATTATGAGGTTATAATTAGGCCAATAGAAACATACTAACTTAGCGTATTATAGTGAAAATACATTGGATTTTATCTTCAAACGTTTCATTAAATGCATAATGTACTAATAGGTAGTCAGAACCATTCTTTCTTTATAAGTAGTTACTAATTTATTTGTAGTTATGACTAGTTTAGGGCTATGAAATCACAGCCAGAGGTCGATATTTCAAGAGGAAATCACAGTCCTTTGTTCACGCCAAGTTGTTAGATAAAATCGAAGAAAAAACAGAAAATGCAATAACACAAACGAATAACTGCAAGCAACGCAAGATGCAAGCGCAGGAGTTAGGATGCGAGTGACAAAATAACAACACTGTCATTACTATGAAATGTCAAACTGTCATCTGTCAATTCATCGACAATCAGTGTCGCTGTTGCTCGTTTCACACAGCGCTTTTAATCACTTTATTCTGTTTGTAACTAAATACCTTATTCATAGATCAAGCGCTGAGAGTGCTGAGCGTTGTAATTACGGGGCACACTATATCGCTGCGCAAAAAGACGTGGATGTATGAGCTATTGCCCTTTGCCTACACCAAAACGTCAAATTGGAACAAAAATAATAGCGCCGGGGAATAAGACTGAAGTGAATTACTTTTTTAAATGTTTTCGTAATTAAGAAGTGTCCGTTCTATTGTAATAATTGTAATATAAATTATAAAAAAAACTAGTAATTACTGTAAATGTTTCATACGTGTTGATTCATAGGCCATTTTTAACAATGTCCTATAAACTTGCAGTTTGTAAAACGTGATCTCTCATCATTCCGTATGGTAGAACATTTTTTTCAACTACAATGTTAAACTTGTTCTTGGGATAATTCATCCCAAATACGGAACCCTTCATTATACGTGGTTCGACATGCACTTGGCCGGTTTTTTTTTTAAATAACATTGCGTGATATCGTCGTGTGACAATGTTACAATTACCACCCCTAAAAAAAAGAAGAAAAGTACCCTCTGTTACACTGACACATGATCACACTTGTATCATGATCTTTTAAAGGCTAGCTTTTTTACACCTTTTAAGGGCGGAACCCTTAAAAGCGAAAGCTTTCAAGAATTAACTACGGTTGAAAGATACGGAAGAGTAGGTGTTTCTAAAAATAAAACTATTATAAAGTGTTGCTAGTGTTAATAGTGGTATGAAGCTACATCCAATTAGACTGGAAGCCGACCCCAATGTAGTTTGGAAAAGGGCAGATGATGAAAGTGTTGCTAGTGGAATATATATTCGGTAATGTCGCCGTTGCTGACCAACAAATTGCCGCAGCCACTAACGACTTTACTTAGAACGCTAGTTTGGCCAGTACAGCTAATAATGCGGAAATCATATTTTTACCTAGAGGAGGATGTTTTAGAGTATGTATGTATTTCTATTTCTTTGGCACGCTCTAGAGCCTAAACGGCTTGATGGTTTTTAGCATATCGAGGTGTCTTTAGATTCGTCTGACATAATATGCTATTCATTCTACAGAATTTTGGTATCGCAGGCGGAACAAAGAAAAGTATCACCATATTTCAGTTTATTGGTTTGCCTCACAGCCTTTTCCCACCTATGTTGGGGTCGGCTTCCAGTCTAACCGGATGCAGCTGAATACCAGTATTTTACATGGAGCGACCGCCTATCTGACCTCCACAACCCAGTAACTGGGTAATACGATACCGCTTGGTAAGACTGGTGTCAGACTTTCGGGCTTCTGACGACTCGTAACGACTGTCAAGGATCCACCAACAACATCCGGGACCAACGGCTTAACGTGCTTTCCGAGGCACGGAGGAGTCTCGGTATGTAAAGATGGTCACCCATCCACTGACCAACCCCGGCAAGCGTAGCTTAACCTGATGGATCGACCAGTGCGGCTGTTGTTACTTAGCCATGAGCTCCTCCTGAGCTGCTCATGAGCTGCAAGTAGAGTAGAGTATCCTGGGATAATGTGAACAGCATTAAAAAATATTACAAAATTAGCCGGGTATTTGATTTGTACGGTTTTATCCGAAACTGTGCCGAACTTACCATGTTTATTCTTACTTATTTGCAGCGAAATTGCAGGTAATTCTCCTTTCTATCTTGATAATAATACGATGAGGAAAAGGCATTGCTAACCGTACCATGTTTGTGATCATAACAAAACATTAAAACTGTAGAAAATTATTGTATATTTATTTTAATTTTATATCTTAATTATATCTCATTGTATGCTGCACTGGTCGACGTCATAACGTCAACGCCGGCTGTCACTGAAAACCAGCGCTGGGGCTCCGTCTCACATAGGGTCGCAGCATTATGCTGATGCGACGCATATTTTCCCCCAACTTGTTCTTTTTTGTTTTGTGTCCTTTTTTTGCGTCATGTTTACCGCAAAATCGTATTTTCTTTCTTTTTTTGTTTCTTCTTTCATCTGATTTTTTGAGATCCATGTGGCTCGACGATTTCATTGACCACCTTTGTTGTTTAGAACTATCGCTCTGACGACCACCGCGCATCGAAACATGAAAATATGCGTAAAAAGAAAATAAATAAACTTTAACTTAGAAATCGTAACACAAAGCGTTCTCTATTAAACATTATCTCCATTTAAAACACCTCAACATTAAAAACAAACCTACCCAAAACCTAGTAATAATCATCAAAACACGTCCCCAACTTCTAGTACTCGACCCAAACTACGACTCAACCCTCTCCCGCCCCTTTAATAAGTTCCTATCGACCTGAGGCTGGCTTAAGGCTGCGTCCTTAACCCCCCCCGTGCCACCCCAAGACATATTTCATCGAAACTCTTAACTGCCGGCCGAACTTTAGCTAATATTTCACGTACATATACAAGTTACGTGAGCAAATATACAGGATGACTTGTTAAACAAGGGATATTAGGTATTGAAAGAGGGTATTCTTTTATTTTTCGATTCTCATTCGGATTACCTTAATTATACGACCTTTAAATATTTTCACAAATTAATCAATGCGACACTACATAGGGATCCACACTCCATAGAGATCTACGTCTTGGAATGGGCAACTAGTTTTAACTTTCTGATTAACTGACCAACTTCTTGACAATTCAAAAGTACCTGTAAATGGTTTAATTTAAATAAATGACTTACGAAAGAAGAGGAAATGGGTTTTTTTTTTATTACGGTGCGAAAACCTGTGTAAGTGCACACTTTGAGAATATTCTTACCATAATTTCACTTATACCTACGTGATTTTCTTAGATTTTTCGTCACATCCTAACTAATATTACCGATAAATGCGAAACTGAGTTTGTTTGTTTGTTACGCTTTCACGCTAAAACGGCTGAATGGATTTGAATGAAATGTGGCAGATAGGTTGCCTGCACCCTAATTGCGTAACACACGATCAATCACAATCTGTTTCATTTTGACAGTTCAACAACATTCATTGCGTTATTTACGATACTGAGCAGACACATTTTTCAAAGATATGAAGCAGTGGATTAGCAGTATCCTTCAAAATGATTCAGATTATGATTTATCGTGTTTTACGCAATTAGGGTGCTTGGACCTGGAGAAGGACATAGGCTACTTTTAATCCTGGATCGCAGACGAAGACGCGGGCCACAACTAGTATGACAATAAATTACTCTAGTTCTTGAGTACGTCCCTTGTTTAACCAGTCTCACTGTATACAAGATATTAACGTGGGAGTGGTACAACGTGTTTTAAGCGATTATGTTATGTGTTGTGTACAAATTTTAGTTCGTCTTTTGTTTACACCCTGTGTATCAATTTTAAAGGCTCGTGCAGACCAGCACGACGCGACAGCGCGACGCCACTCAAACAATGCAATTTCTAAGAAAACTATACGGTAAAGTAACCGGCGTCGAGTCGCGCGACAAGTCGCCCTGGTCTGCACAAGCCTTAAATCTACTGTCAAATCTCATGGTTTGTGATTGATTGACTGTCGTAACACCGGCCAATCAAATTATGAGAATAAATTGACAGCAAGTTAAATAAACTCGCGACAATCTACTTATGAAGTCCGATTTGACAGCTATAAAAATTATTTGTGTAGTGATGGAAAAAAAAAATCGGTTCTCGAGACATCGATTTATTAGAGAGTTTGTAATCGACGATTTATCTACATGCTTAAAACAGATTTTCGAGGCATATCGTTTTATATATAATTAATGTATAACAAATATTGTAAAAACATTTTAAAAGAGTAACGGTGGAGTTTCTTGCCCATTCTTCTCCATACGAAAACTACCTTTTGGAAGGGGCGACTAGAATCTATTCAATTTTTTGGAAAATTGACGTTCAAAAGTGCCTTTTATGTGCTTAATTGAAATAAATTGTTTTTTGACTACGAAATGTCAAATCGGACTTCTTAGATTGTAGCGAGTACATTTATAATATTTCAAAAATCAATGGTTTTCTTAGGTTTTTTTTAATATTATTTATGAAACTTGTAGAAATTGGTTGTCATGGTATGCGCATGTGACGCGGAGGGAGGAAAAAAATGTCTTGAGGCGAGTTTTGATTATGAATGTCGATGGCTATAAGAGTAGAGGAAGACCAAAGAAACGATGGATGGACTGCGTGGAAGATGATATGGCTAGACAGGGGGTGACTACCTTGATGACGACTAATAGAGAAGTGTGGAAGAAAAAGACATGTTGTGCTGACCACAAATATATCGGAATAACGATAGCAGAATGATGAGTTATGAAACTGGAGATAGAAGCGTCTTTATTATTCCATTTAACACACGTATACGGATCAGCGTTTTTTATTTTTTATAAATATATTTTAATTTCATTAAACGTTATTATTTATTGATTTATTTTCAATTTTCTAAAATAACATCTTGGAGCAACCTGTACTTAGCAAGTGTTCAACTATAGCGCAGAGGTCATTTTCCGGGTCACGGATCATAACATGGGATCAATGAAAATAAAACGAATAACGTGTAAAGAGAAGGCGGATTGAAGGAAAAGGGAAAGAAAAGAAAGAAAAAAAAAAAAAAAAAAAAGAAAGTAAAATAAAATGAAACATGAATGAATGAATGAAATGAATGTAGTAAAATGTCTACATTTTTATCTGTATTTTTTTTATGGTGTACATAATAAAGAATATTCTATTCTATTCTAAGAAAATACATTTATTTGCGGTACACATGACGCAAGGTAAGAAACTAAAAAAAATAAACAACTTGGGAAAAAATATGCGTCACATCCACGCAAAACGGCCATCGCTCAGCAAAATGGTTGCAGCATTATGATGTCGGCGAACGTAATGTTTTTGTTTTTTTTTTAAT
Source organism: Agrochola lota (assembly GCA_947364205.1). Taxonomy (NCBI): domain Eukaryota; kingdom Metazoa; phylum Arthropoda; class Insecta; order Lepidoptera; family Noctuidae; genus Agrochola; species Agrochola lota. The sequence goes on along the minus strand of OX376235.1, from coordinate 6,064,180 downwards.
TTTCGAATTATTTTTTCTTATTATATTTTTATGATTACTGGCCCCACCCCTGTGTTAAATTAATGTCGCCATTGTAGCGACATAACGTATAACGTCAATAATTATATGGACCAATAGAATTATTGCTAAAACTGATGAACACGGTAAGTCGATACTGAACATCGGGTTTACCCTTCACATGTTCTCAATTAAGGTCCACCCTAAAGTAAAATAGTTTAAATAGGTGCTACGCAACGAACGTGTATCGAAGCCTTACAAGTTTTGATAAAATCCCGGTTTTTCCCTTCTCTTACGTATTTTGAAAACGGTATTTACAAAATACTATTTTAATTTATCAAATGTTGTAACAACCTTAATGTTCGTATTACTTAAGGGCTCGGGTCGTCGCCGCGCCGTCACCGCGCCACCACCGCGCCACCACCGCGCCACCACCGCGCCACCACCGCGCCATCACCGCGCCGCTTAATTTTGCCATATCACTTATAATGAAAAAAAATATATTTAAACAATGCGCGGTGGCGGCGCGGCAATGTTGCATATACACAGCATAGAGGCGCGGCGGCGACGCGGTTGCGGCGCGGTGACGGCGTCGTGTCGCCGAGCACTAATGCTGCGGCCGCATCTGCGACTATTATCGTGACGAAACTTCACAAAGTTATACGATACAGGCAGATATAACCTACTGTTATCGGCTATCGTCGCGATAGTTCGGGCTGCGTAGCACTTATCGCCCGGGTGGCGGTACTTATTAAGCGTGACGCGTGGGACTAGTGTTGGTCATTTCGATTGTTGTTTCCGGACTGCGTAACCGCTCTGTCAAAATAATGGAGAGCCATCTTGGATTATTGCAAAATAATTCGTTAAAATTCTGAAGCCACTATATTTATATTTATTTTTATTTATTTATTAGACCAGAAAGAGTAAACATGTAACACAATTTGTCTTAGCTACTTAAAATCATGCTTAAAAGTTATTTAATTACAATTGTGTTGTATTATTAGCATCTGCTGCCGAACTAGGTTTATAGCCCGTGTTTCAGCATGCAGCGCCTCAAGCCCTCGGACTGAGTATGCAAATAAAGCAATATGACTACCGCATTGGCGATTTAGCGAATTTTGCAACTAAAACATATGAAGCTTCGGCACACATTGCTTTGTCGCGGTAGACGCAGATGCGGTCGCAGCATATATCTTTGAAATAACTTAATCTCTTAGACAAGTATCTCTCAAGTTGCTGTGAAAATTAAAACATTACCTATACAGGGACATCGACGCGAAAACTGTTACCATGGATTCAGTACATGATTCTGAAAACCCTGCGTAGAAAATTTTCGACGGTTATTAAAAAAGAAATCTGCTGTTGCATAGAAAAGTGTAATACTTACGCGGTCAAAGTGTATGGGTTGTCCGCTAAATGCACGCATCCTAAAAAAGCACAATGACAGCACAATTACTAGTCACAGCTTGCATATTTAATGGAAAAAACAATATTGCAATTATTTTCAGACACTTCTTTGATAATATAGTAAGCATCTACGTAAGTTTCTTCATATTTTTACTTGGGGTTGCTGGAGAGATGCACTACAGCGTAATAAAAATGAAGTGTTTGTACTCATAACCTTTCAAGGTACTTATTTTTTTAAGTATGTACAAATTGAGTACATATTGCGTACAAAAGTATTATAAACTTATAATTGGAAAAACAGGTGATGAGGTTGCTGGGGCGCATGACGTAATAGTTCCATGAAAATGTTAATCTAGTGTGTGATTTCTAAACTATCAAACGTCAAAATCTTTCTCTCTCTCTCTCTCTCTCTCTCTCTCTTCTCGTCTATAAATCTAAAAATAGTGGTGGACTCACTCTTTCTTATCTTTTGACATCTAGTTTTCAATACACCCATCATCATTTATCTATCTACAAACTACTTACACCTTTTGCCTCCACATCAGAGAATCAATACACTAATAAATATAAATAGGTACGCAGCGCGTATCGAAGCCATGCAAGTTTTAATGAGAGCGCTCCTCTGCAAACACCCTGTATATATGCTTACTAGACGCTCGTACATTACGAACGCACTATCTTTTGACGTGGTTTTACTTGCGTTATTATTAGAGAAGAGGATTTTGTCGTTATTTATTTCTGGATTTAGTAAAAATTTACTTTCTCGTCTCTAAATAAAATCTAGTATTTTTTGAAAATTTAATCTCTGGTCTCTAAAATCATAAAATACTTACATAACATCACGCTGTGTTTCCCCGGAGGGCTGGGCAGAGGTGGACCCACGCTTCAGCAGTTATGTTTAAGTCCCCAGACTCCGGACTGCTACTGAGAAATTCTAGATAGAAAAACCCAATAACAATTTTCCCGACCTGAGAATCAAACCCAGAACCTCATGCTCTGCAACAGCGCTTGCGACCACTATACCAACTATGCAGTCTACTTTTAAATACTTACATAATAATGCTAATGCATTAATTTACAAAACCATGCGATGCCCCTTGAAAAACAGTATCAAAAGATAATAATAAAATATATCTCACTAGCTGCCCACCCCGGCTTCGCACGGGTATCACTAAGTACTTTATCTATGGCGGACCTACCTATCTACCTACCCTACCATCATACCTACCTACACCTATCTACACCTTCCTACACCTACCTACACCTACCTACACCTACCTACACATACCTACACCTACCTACACCTACCTGCACCTACCTACACCTACCTACACCTACCTACACCTACCTACACCTACCTACACCTACCTACACCTACCTACACCTACCTACACCTACCTACACCTACCTACACCTACCTACACCTACCTACACCTACCTAGGTTACCTACTTACCTACCTACTTGCATACCTAACAACCTACCTACCCTACCATCACCTACCTATCCTAAGAACCTTCTCCTGATATTATCGAACACAACAAAAAAGAATTAGCGAAATTGGTCCAGCCATTCACGCGTGATGTCGTGACCAGGGGAAATAGAGATTCATTTATATATATATATATATAAAGATTATTCAGTAGGTATTTGACAGGTTATACCTACGGATGAATTTTTGATTTACCTTCTGTACCATGCAATAAACCCTTTTTTTCTGATTACACACTACAAAAGCACAACGTCACTACAGCCTTCTAAAATATCATCAAAATAAGTACAATAGACGACGTAGGTATATTTAGTACCCTAATCCACTTAACTGTCCTTAAAGAGTCATAAAGAACCCTGTAAGAAATCGTCACGTGTTTCACCTCTCAACGAGTCATCCTCAGGATGACGATTGACTTATTGCAAACCCGGACCCGACGTGTTGACACGTCAAGCGTCGAGAGCAGTGTGTTTTTCAAACTCTCTTTATGATTCTTTAAGAACAGTTAAGCGGATTAGGTTACTGAATATACGTCGCCGTCGTCTATTGTATTTTATAATGGATTTCCGTAAACTCATGCCAGAGTCAATTAACTATATCAAATGAAGTATCAAAATCATCTCGATCACAACAAAATCCGATCTCAAATTTAAATAAACACGACACACACACACACACACATATATACATACACGAAGAGTACATAAAAGCGATAGTTTGTAGGCAGCCCGGGGGTAGAATTACCACAAGATTGCTGCCATTCTTTAGGGCTCCCGAGACCCTTAACCCTTAGAAGGCAACGGGCTGAATTTGAGCCCTTGCGTGAGATAATTTAATTAATTATTTTGATTTCAAGTAGGTTGTGTTGCTGCTCAAAGTACGGTGAGAATGTTGAGAAGGTGATTTGATATGAATTTGTATCGTCTGTTCTAGTTAAAAGCTTGTCTTTTCATGTTTAATGTTGAATATCAAAAATCTTGAGAGGTGTATGCAGAATTAGAACAATACATATATATATATATAGCAGTGCGGTTTTATTGGCTGTTTTTGAGGTAACCAAATTAGAGGAAATGCTAAGAAAGGGGGCGTGTGCTTATTTATGACCATACGACTAACCTGACTTAGTGAAAACTAACGACTGGAGCCGAGTATACCCGATTCAGCGTACCGACCCGAGCGTGACGATTCAGTTTCGTTCTCTGTTGAGAAAGAGTGCAAAGTTCGCATAAAATCTTTTCAATTCAAACACCGCCGTTTTTAATACAAACCAGTTAAAACGCTGCGGTTATGTCGGTCAATTCAATACCAATGACGTTTAGCACACTCCTTGTAGTTTAACAAACTATACAAAATAACAACAAATGCGTTTACGCACAAACAAAGAACAATAATTTCTTAAGTAAAAATCGATACACGTGTCTCCATAACAACCAAACTAAATCAACCCTCGAAAGGAAAGCAAAGCAACCATAAAAATATAACAACCATTTCACTCCACCAAATAAAACTTTCTTTCAAACAATCCAAAGTACAAACTAATGTTCAAAAGGAGATTTTCCGCGTTTTTTCACAAGTAGGCCAACGAAAGTTGTGGCGCGAGGGGGTCGGTTGTACCGTTCACGCGCGGTTGAAGGTTGGACGCGAACACTCAAGGAAATTGGGTCATTTGTCCTTTCTCCCTTTGAACACTTTGTTTATGCAGGATTGGGTTCGGTCGTGAGGGCAGTATGAATGTGATTTGGAAACTGGAAATGGCCTTGAATGTGTGTGATAAGGAAAAGGTCCTGTTTGTAGGCAAAGCTTTCTCAGCAAAGATTTCTGCGCTTCATATATATCTGCCTAGTCTTTTCCTACGGCCTCCAGTCTAACCGGATGCAGCTGATTACCAGTATTTTACATGGAGGGACTGCCTATCTGACCTCCACAACCCAGTAACTGGGTAATACGATATCGCTTGGTATGACTGGTTGTCAGACTTTCGGGCTGCTGACGACCCGTAACGACTGTCAAAGATCCACGAATGACAGCCGGGACCAACGGCTTAACGTGCTTTCCGAGGCACGGAAGAGTCTTGGTATGTAAAAATGGTCACACATCCACGTACTGCGGCTGTTATTACTTTACTTTTACTGTATTGTGTTCTTCTTTTCATGTTTTGACTAATGATTTTTCAGCTCTTTGTGTTACATACCTTTCGATCAGAGGCAGTTACTACCAAAACTTTTATATTGCCAAACAGCATTGCTATTTGTTCCCTTTAATTTTTTTTAACCACATTGGTATTCTTACAAACTTATTAAAATCATGCCAAGAAAAACCTTGTACAATTTACGCCGTGCCATTTTTGTCGTCTTACAAAGGGCCACTCAATGTACCCGACATAAAATACCTCTAGGAGCAATTAAAAAATTGTTAAAATATATCAATTTTTATTTAGTAGTCATTGGATACATGAAGTGGGCTGCTTTTGTAACATGACTCAAATGTCACGGTGTATACAAAAAAATCTTGTGAAGGCCGCAGGAATCCGCTGGATGGAGGGAGCATGGAACTGGTCGAGGTGTCGAAGGACGCTGTCCAGCAGTTGACGTCTTTCGGCTGAATGATGATGATAAATAGAACCAAAGATACTGCCGTATCAAGAACTAAGAATTTGCTTTTATGCATTTAATAAAGCCAAGACACAAAGACGATTAAATAAATTAGGCCATAACCAGAGAACAACTATCACTATATCTTGTAAAATTCGTTTACTAAAATCACTTGTTCACGTCCATACGAGTGATAGTTTAAATACAAACAACAAAATCGTTTCATACTTCCATCGCAAAACTATCGATCCAAACATGGCAGACCCATCTTAACACAAAACTACACACACACATACAAAATACATGCTCATCATCCAATTTAATAATGTTCTTAGCGCCCCCAAGTGGGGCCCAAGTTTCTGGCCCCCCGCGATCAGTTCTTATCCCGGGGGGTGGGCCCCGCCTTAAAACTGAGCCCTGGGGGTGCACCCCTGATATTAGTTCCCACCGTCAATTTAATCTTAGGGCCCATCTGTGAGGTTGCTTATTTTAATGGTCCAAGAAATCGTGCGGCGTTTTGCGTCTCTCGTGTGATGGGGATATCATTTTGGGAAGTTTTTCTCTGGAAATGGATTTAGAAAGAGTATTCTTATAGACCTTTAGTATTCTAAACTAATATTTTAAAGAGAAAAGATTAGATTTTTTGTATGTTTGTTTGTAATGAATAAACTCAAAAAATACTTAACCGATTTAAAAAATTCTTTCACTTGTATAAACCTACATTATCAGCGAGTAACATGGACATATTTTATTTTTCAAAAAAAATTAAGGTACCTGCGAAAATTGCAATAATGCAACCCAAGGTCATTATTTGCCGTGCGTTGCGAAAACTATTGCTGATATATAAAATAATGTAACTACATGTTAATAGTCCTCATCATTACCGGCCAGGCTATATGTCTAACTAGTATAGTTACCGTCCATACATTTTTGGGCTAAATGTGAAAGAGACGGACAAATAAAAATAAAAAAAACTCTTTTAGAACATATTATTCTCTTCACTTTTCACTATGGAACCAAATCTGTAGGACTATTCCCTGCGTTGTTATACGAGTTTGAAAAATACTGTTTTCAGTAAGTTTTAGTTAAAAGAATAACAGTAGTCTAATTATAATAATAGCTTTTTTACCAGTAAACATTACAGTTATCATCGTTTACTATGAAACTAAGGCTCTAGGGTTATTTTCCATATAACTACAATATCAACTCATACTATCAGTGTCGAAAAAAAAAACTTTATTTCGCATACTGTAGTTATGTGGAGAATAACCCTAGATACCCCTTTTTTTTTCTTTTTTTTTTTGAGGATTGAAAATCGTCAAATGACTTCTCCCGCTCTGGGCAGAGCGAGAAGGTGTGTCAGACTTTTACTGACTAAAACCCACCTGTTTTCCTTCCGTTGCCCGTGTGCCGGGGCCGCGATATCCCTTTCGGACAAACCCGCAACCCCAGCAGGCCTTGGTCTTTCGACCCCGTCGGTTGGTGCTGACATCTCTTTGAGGCGCGCGTGGAACACAACGCGCCGTCGACACGGGCCTGGTCCTTATCGGACGGCGAGCTGCCCATTGCTCACCGTCCGCAAGCCCGCGCCTACGGTGGCCGGAAGTCGGCTCTCGACTCCCGACACCCTAGATACCCCTAGATACTGAAAAAAAAAAAAAACCCCTAGATACTGAAAAAAGTATTTTACAAACTCAGGGAATGGCCCTGGTGTGGTCCCATAATGAAAAGTGAATAAAATAACACCTAACGGTTTTTTTTTTTTTTTTTATAACCCTTTCATAATTTAGCCCAAAATGAATGATCTCCTTTCTCGCTGACGAAGTCGCGGGCAGAACCTAATCTACTCATATTATAAATTAAAGTCGCTTTTTGTGTTTGTCTGTATGTCCGCGTCATTCTTTTAAACCACGCAGCAGATTTTGATGAGGTTTTCACCATTGTTTAGAGAATTTATTCCGGAAGGTTTATGTGTAAAGGGTGGCAGGGACATCGACGCGAAAACCATGGATTCAGTACATGATTCTGAACCGCATTGCGTTGAAGTTTTTCGTAGGTTATTTTTAAAAAATCTGCTGTTCCATATATTTTGACCGCATAGGTATTGCACTTTTCTATGAAACAACAGTTTTTTTTTAAATAGCCGACGAAAAATTTCAACGGAGATGTCTATCGTCTAATAGGGTTTCTTTTTAACTTAAAGTTAAGATGGCCGCTTTGAGCTGACCTCCCTGCGTAAGGATAAAGAAAAGGTAATGCTGTTAATTACGTCGATAATTACATTTTAAGGGAGCTGAGTGAAATCCTAGATTAGCTTGTGGGGACTTCTGATGTCCTCGAAATCTAAAAGCTTTGTAATCGGGCGAGTTGCTCTCACAGCTGCCAGCTGCCACAAGTTCATTATATTAATTAAGGTATACAAGCACCAATATGTATACACTTAGACACTTTAAAAGGTGATTTTCTCCAACTGTGGTGATTGTAATTTTATGTTGTTACGATCATAGTATTTTGGAACCCACACTAATATGAAATAGGTCTTATCTCGAAGTTGCAGTCGTTATTCCATGAGAAAATCGCTTTTGAATTTTGCTAAGTGAATACATATTGGTGCTCGTGACTGTACTATCCTGGGCATTTCTAGTTTAATTTCTTACACACGTGTAGATAATGTATGTAAAACGTAGCTCCTACCTTAAAGCATATATCTATAACCTTAGACTAAAATCAAAATGTTTTAATTTATGCGTTTTCCTTCTTAAGGTTCAGCAAACAGGCTCGTCGTGACGTGGTATAATAGTTTTCTTGAAGTTTTCATAGATTGTTCCACCAGAGCCTTTAAGGTTGGACTAGTCGCGGGCTCGAACTCACTGGTGGGCGTGGCTAAAAAGTACGCTGTCTCACCTGGCAGTAAAAAATAAACGACGAAATATTTCAACGCACGGGGGTTCAGAATCATGTACTGAATCCATGGTAACAGTTTTCGCGTCGATATCCCTGCCACCCTGTATTATTACGTCAAAAACAGAAAAGTGCTGATAGGTGACGCTAACTCTTAAATAAATAAATGTAGGGAATCGGTCAAAAGGGGTGGGTGTCGTTGGTGTTCATTTCTTGTATTCATTCTGCCAGTAACACATCTGAAAGTCAAAGTCAAATCATTTATTTCAATTAGGCACATAAAAGGCACTTTTGAACGTCAACATGTACAAAAAATAGAAAAGCTCTGAAAACAGAAAGGACAGTATACAACCTCTGGGATTCATGTGCGTATTGTAAAATTATCACTTGCTTCAAAAACGGTGAAGGAAAACATCGTGAGGAAACCGCCATGCCTGAGAGATATTTCTCGACGGCATGTGAACCCAAGTCAGAGAGGGCCATGGGCGGCTTTAAAACTCTGACACCAGGTTGGTCACTAACCACACGAGAAGAAGAAGGAGGAATTCGCATAGAAAGAAGTCATACGAGTGTCGATTTCCGTGTTTATAGTTCTATGATAGGGAATCCGGCCAAATATGGCAGAAGAATTTCGTTTTGATTTTTTAAATCTTTTTATCGTTAACTTGAAATTACTGTTATTATAATATATACAGGGCTCACGGGATTTTTTTTAAACCGGATGACGGTAAAAGCTAGATAGATGTTACTTGCCGGTAATTTTGATTTTGGTAGAAACGTGTACACATTACAAAAAAACATACGAGGCAGTCTTTTGGGACTGCCGATAGAAGTGAAAACTAAGTAACTTGTGAATTGTATATCTATGTACTATATATACACAGCTCATGGAACGCGTTCGGTGACGATGACGCGAGTTCCATGATTTTTGTTCACCCAAAAAGTGGTCAACGCGCCTAAAGAAGTTTTCACTAATAAAAAAAATAAAGACGCTGTACCAGTAACAGTTCTTTTTCATTCAAGTTCAAAGGCTGACTTTTGAGATTTTACAAAATTATTAATAAAAAATTTACATAAAAATCCCGTGTGGCAAAGAATTGTTTTTGGGGCTAGAAGAAATAGCCCATGACCCCTCCAATCCACCATTTTTATTTGGCAAATGATGCGCCAACCACCCTATAGAGCTCGAGCCGACAAGCGATGAAAGCGATTGACTTCTATAAATAATCATTCCCTATTTACTGGTAATTTTCCAGCAAATCTGGGCTACATAGCCTAAAATAACAGCCTTTTAAATAGAAACTAATCTAGATACGTTTTAGTTCTGAAATTGATAACTTAACTCTAGAGTTGTTAAAACTGATTGCTTATTGATTACTTTTAGATGTTTTTATAAACGTAGAAGTTTTATCTATATCAAGCAAACTAATATATAACTAAGTTAAGCTGTTGGCTCTGGCTGTCATTTGTAGATCTTTGGCTGTTGTTACGGGTCGTCAGAAGCCCGAAAGCCCGACAACCAGTCTTACCAAAGGGTTTCCTGTTACCCAGTAACTGTGTTGTGGAGGTCAGATAGGCAGTCGCTCCATGTAAAATACTGGTATTCAGCTGCATCCGGTTAGACAGACAAAAGGCTGGCTATTCAGATGATGAGTAAGCAAACTAATATCAATTTTAATTCACCATTTACTCCGCTGTACATAAAAAAGTCAAGGTAGTCGAGTCTTCATGTACTCACAATAACTAACTTGCTTCATACAAGCTATTATGTTCTCTCTCGCGGTTAACTATAGTCAGCTATTACTTTACAACTTTCACTAAGGGTAGGGGCATAGGACGGAATAATGTGAATGAGATTTTATGGTATTATAACTAAAGAATAATGAGAGAATTGGGTATTATAGACATATGTTGATTTAGTAAGTATGCTCAAATAAATTTAACGAAACAAAAAGGTTTCAAGAAAGAGTTTCAATTCCAAACAAAATTAGGGACGCTCTGGCCAGTAACACCCGAAACTTCCAAATTCAAAACATTTACGAAACACACTTCAATTTAGAGTTGTAAAGAGGCATCTCATCAGCAACGGAGAAGGTTACGGACAAAAGGCGGGCCGAGTACGAAATTTAAATCCTACCCACAGCTGCGGAATAGAACGGACCTTAGAAACAAACAAATCGTCCCTCACCCCTCCCCCAACCCCCGGGAACGAAACAGGAATGGCCGCCTTATACGACCACATCTTACAGGCCCCAATTCCTACTTCCTTTCCATTACACAGCCAGCGCTGACTAAACATAATCGCCGAACTTCCTTACGACTCTACCCTTCCGGCCAACTGCTCGCAAAATTAACACAAGCCAAATCAAACTTTACAGCACAACAAACAGAGTCGATTATATTTGGGACCGTTTAAAATTCGACTATCGATACCGATCGTACGAATGTAAACTTCAGTAAGTGCGTCAAAAAGTCTATTTTCGCGCGCTCGTCTTTCCATTTCCAATTTTCCTCGAACGACCGCTGAAGCACCCGAGTTAAGAACATCCCCGAACAAGTTGTGCTGTTAGCTGGGAACGTTTGAATAGTTTTCGTTGTCGAAACTTGTTCTCTCGGTTGTTTCGGGTGTATTTCTTACACAAAAGATGGGGGCGAGGGGGGGAGGGTCATGATAAATGGCACAATATTAATACTCGGGCCGGGCGTTGTATAGTTTTATGATCTTAGTTGGGTAGTAATATAAATCTGCTTTTCCGGGCCGGTACTCTTCGCTAATGTTTTAGTTTAGTACTAGCTATCCCTACTGGAATATTTAAGTACCTAGCAGTTAATAGTTTCTATTATCGTAACGAGTACATGCTCGGTCGCTTTATGTACCTACTGTGATAATGAATATAATGAGTAGTTTATTACTTTGGTATGATATCTTTCTACAGCCTTCGTATAATATAAACAGTGCCTATACCTGTCTACGGTACGAAAACATTCTGATTCCCGACTCCAATCGCTAACAGAACGATAGGAAAAAAAAAAACTAGGTTGACATGTATCTGGTAGTTATTTTAAGAAGATACATATCTCAATGAAACACCGTTCGCAAGTAGAATTTAGTTGAAAAGAACGGTTACGCCCATTCCCACCACAATGCACTCCACTCATAGAAAAAAACACAAATATTACCTGCGATCACTTTTCGAATCCACCAATCATGTCGCGTACATCTCTATAGCGTTGAAAAAAAAACAAACACATAGAACTAACACAGAAACTTCCAAATTAAAAAACGAAACCTCGTCTGCTCGACCACAGATAAATTACGCATCATTTGAAAATAGAGCTACACCGATTTAAGAAAATACATAGAATAAAGAAAGTTCTAATTTCAAAATATCTTATCAAAGATCAACGTTCCAATCCGCCAACCATATTGCGTCTACCCTCGTCTTCTCGCCCTGAGATAAAACTAAGTAATATAACATCACGCCTGTACCTATTCCCCGAAGGGTAGGGCAGAGGTATACCTATAGTACACCTAAATTTCGCCAGATATGTTTAAGTCCCATGTAATAGGGGGCGAACCTATTGCCATCAACCGGGCACAAATCCAGACTCCGGGCTGCTACTGAGAAATTCCAGATGGAAAAACACAATATCACTTTGCCCGACTCGGGAGTCGAACCCAGTACGTCATGCTCAGCAGTAGCGCTTTCGCCCACTAAACCAACGAGGCAGATAAAACTAAGCACCATCCAAGAACTGAAGTCGTCTTTCATGTCTGTCTGTTTGACTGCGTTGTTCTTCTAAACAGCACTTATTTTGGCATCAAAATCAGTAAATAAATTCAGGAATAAATTTTGATAATTTATTCCAGAAGGTTGTATTAAACTTGCATTATTATAGAAATGTCGATGGTTTGTCAAGTCTTATAAAATTTACGAAGCATCCCGTCGCCTAGTATAAAGAAAAAAAAACACAATCCAAAAACGTTCCATTTTCAAAACCTCTTCTCCAAGACCAACGTGCAAATCCGCCAATCATATCGCGTCTAACCTAGTCTGCTGCCTTCAGATAGCTGTGCAGTTAAACTGATTGATTGTGCCGCCTCGTCCGACCCACTCTCTGGCACTTGATGCTCTCTTGTTGCGAATGATTTGAACCTCGCTTGATTGACGAGTCGAATCTTTAGATTCGATAGTGATTTTATGAGCTTAGTTTGATGCTCAAGCAAAACTGAACAAACATTATAACCTCAGTTTAAAGCTGAACCTAATTAAATCAAGATTCAAAATATTTTTTGGGGATTGTTCTGGAATATGAAAAATTATAAACACTGAGACACAAATTATACTCTTGTAAATTCGACAATGCATCATCAATCCTCTGGAAGGAACTACATGGGTGTAACTAGTTCATGAGGTAGGCTTTTGGCATAATTAGCAAATTTTTCAACACTTTTTCATCGTACCGTTAACCGTTCCATTCTACGACTGTAGATTATTCTTTCCCTTTTACTGTATTTTATAAATACTCACTACTGTTTTATAATAATTCTTACAGCCGACCAACACTAAAGCTCAAAGCAATCATAGAATACTTACATAGTTCAGTTAGTAGTCTCGCCTTATCGCGCTCGAGTATAGAACAATATTCATAAAGCGTGCCGCGTCGTCGACAAGATTTTATTACAGGCGCTTGGAGCGAGTGGACCGCCCGTAAACCATGTAATATACTGAGGATAAACCACTACGCGGACGTCACCAACATTCGGTTGAAGATGGTAAGAGTATAAGTGGCTTTATCATTTTATTGCAGGTGTTTCGAGCGAGTGGACAACCGTAAACCATGTTGTATAGTGAGAATAAACCACTGGGCAGACGCCACCAACCTTCGGTTCAAGATGGTAGGAGTATAATTGGCTTTACCATTTTATTGCAGGTGTTTCGAGCGAGTGGACCACCCTTAACTGTGAAATATAGTGAGAATAAACCACTGGGCAGACACCACCAACATTCGGTTGAAGATGGTAGGAGTATAAGTGGCTTTACCATTTTATTGCAGGTGTTTCGAGCGAGTGGACCACCCTTAACTGTGAAATATAGTGAGAACCACTGGCAGACGCCACCAACCTTCGGTTCAAGATGGTAGGAGTATAAGTGGCTTTACCATTTTATTGCCGGCGTTTCGAGCAAGTGGACCGCTGTAAACCATGTTATATAGTGAGAATAAACCACTGGGTAGACGTCACCAACCTACAGATAAACACTATTTAAAAACGCATTGAATTTCGTATAAGTAATTCCAAAAATCTTACACGTCACCACGTTTGAATAAGAAATAACCGTAAAAGTCTAAAGCAGTCAGTTTATTCTCTGCCTGCGGTCTACTATTATGACAGCCTAGCAAATACCAACATTGACTAAGTATGATTTGTAATTTAGGAATTAAATAGAACCTTCTTAAAACGAATTGCCACTTTGAACTTATTCACAGAAGCTTATTTAACCTTATATTATAACCAAAGCTGAAAAGCGCACTGAAATCTGACACTTAAAGAAACTGCAAACCGCGTTTGCAAGTTCTTTTTTTCAAATCAAATCAAATCAAATAATTCATTTGCATAATACATGTTAAAAAGGTGTTACAGGTATAAAAGGTACATTTTATTATAACCTAATGAGGTGTGCAAATTAATATCTTAGGTACTAATCGCAACATTAATTAAACAGAATATTTTTTTTAATTAGATAAATTAAATATAGAAATGTCAAAATAAAAAGTGAAATGAAAATTTCAATAATCATTATACTTGTGGTGCCATTACAGATAAAATCAGTCATCTTTCATTAAAATCTTTTATTTATTTACTTTAAGATTCACCCACAGCACATACATATACATAGAGATAGTAAATCAGACGGTAATATTCTAATATATATGCCAATTACAGGTAAACACAACATTGACAACATCGACGCCTGATTACCGGTTACTTGCTAACTTAAGACTACGTGTACAATTTATTTAGAAAATATAAAAGAAAGAAAGACAAATAATTAAGTAGTAGTAACCTGGTATCTTTTCATCTTTTCAAATTATAATTTGTAGATAACCCTACAAACTAAATCAATTCATACAATAGTTCTCAAAGTAACCACGAGCGAAGGTTATGAACGCCTGCTATTGATCGTATTCTCTTCGGAAGATTCTCGCACGCTTTCTATTCAACGATTAAGTCTAATTGTCCCTAAATTTATCGCCTACACTCTGCTATTATAGTATGATATCTCTTATTTATAGCACGCAATTTGTGCACTACAAATATTAAGATTATTTATTGGATAAGGTTGTTGTGTATGTGTGAATGCTTGGTACGTGTTACCTACCAAACGCGTTTGTTATGAAGTTCAGAGGTTATTTTAAAGATGTATTCGTTTTAAACAGCGATATTAATGTACCGTCAAAGAAGTTCATATCTAACCAGCTTCAAAACAAAATCCCGTGAACACGATTGCCACATCTGTTACAGGCCTGGTTCTATAGCCGCCGAGCGCTGCAAGCAAGAATAGTCCTTACGGTGGTTAGATATGAACTTCTTCGATAGTACCTACTTAGATAAAATCAAACATCTGTTTAAACGGGAATTAACTCACACATTAATATCAAGCTTCCAAAAGGCCGCCGTAAGAGACACAGATGAAGATGAGAAAATATCGTTTCTATCCCACGATACTAATAAAAATTGAGAACAGGTTTTTATAACCCTTCACAATCACAACGCACCGGTCGCGATGATCCGCGGGTCAAAACTGTCACCCTGAGGTCAAATTGACGTAACGGCAAAAAAATCCAACTATTGCTTAATCTCAGCCCAGAAAATACTAAAACTACAAAATTTTAAAATAATTCACTTTCATCAAAAATCATGAAAATGTATATCTCATGGATACATGGAATAGGCCTTGAGATACCCATTTTCCTCAAATATCTGACTAAGCGTTTTTAACCCCTCACAAGGCTACCGGTTGCTATGACCCCGGGGTCGCGGTAGTGACCCGCGGTCGTGGTCAGCCTGCCTTGTTGGTTGACTGTCAGGACTAACGATCATAATAACATACCATAGCTGTATTTAGTTTACACATGGCATAGGTTTTTATCAAGAACACTGAATAGTCAACACTTTTAGAAAACTTCGATAAATTTTTAATAACAAAACGATCAATTGCTATAATTAGCCTGTCCAAACTCAGTACGTTAAAACTACTCTGAAAAGAGAATACAATATTAATTTCAATTACCTACAACATCCATACCCCAACCAAATGAGAACAGTATAAAGAAAACACTTTTTAACACAAGAATATCTTACTAAAACTCATCTCGTTATACTCAAATCCAATCTCGCGCGATGCGCGGCCAGTAGTGACCCGGGGTCACGGAGACCCGTCATCTCCGCATTTCTCACGACGCCGCAGCATTCAAAGGGTTGATTCTCACCTAACTCGTTCTTTTTGAAGATAAGTACTACTTTATTATTTGGTTTTTTTTATATTTTTACTCCGACGGGATAAACACTGAAAGAATGCATCCACAGTACTCCTATTTTAATTAAAGAAGATTCCCACTGATGGGACACAAGCCTCCTCTGTGAGAGAGAGTGGGCTGTAATCCACCGCGCGGGCCCAGTGCGGGTTGGTAGATGTCACATGTCGTCGAATTTTCGGTTCTAGGACATGCTGGTTTCCTCACGATGTTTCGTTCACCGTTTTGAGAGCAGTGGTGATAAAATTATTTACACAAAGTAAAGCGTCTAGGTTCAAACCCACGCTATACAACTTGTAAGTCGGGGCCGTTACCACTAGGCCACCATTGCTTCTCAAAAAATTATAAGATGAACAATAATTCTTCAGAGCACATTACTCAATAGTTTCGCCAATCATTGGGTACCTTGCATAACTAGGTTACTACAATACTGGCTTACCATATTGCTCTCGTAGCAAGGCCAAACAACATCAAAGAAATTACCTATCAAAGTCCTTTTAACTAATGGTTGATTTTAGAGAAAACCTTTGATAACAAGTTGAAAATTAATTTGGCTTTCATCGTCAATATAACACATAACATAACATCAAGCCTTGTTTCCCCGAAGGGTTTATAGAAACAGAGATGTATGTACCTATAGTACACCCACTGTTCCATGTAGATAATAGGCGGCGAGCCTATTGCCATCAACCGGCCACAAATGTAAACTCTGGGCTGCTACTGAAAAATTCCAGAAGGAAAAACACAATAACACTTTGCCCGACCTGGAAATCGAAACAAGACCTCATAGTCAGCAGTAGCGCTTGCGAATACTACACCAACGAGGGAATCCATCAACATCAAAAAAAAAAAAATTGCCACGTTTATACACAACAGAAAATGTCTACCCAAGCCACATTTCCAACTAAATTACCTAAAAATAACGTCTTCATTCACATTCGCCTTTTAATAATTATTAGGGTGTTATCTTTAAATCCAGCGGGCAAGGCCGGTATGTAGGTATATATAATTAAATTATACGTGGGTCCACACTAAGGCCGATAAGACCGGGGGCGGCGCGAGGGGGGTTGAAACGAAATGTTCGCGCAGGGGGTGGGCGTACGTGAAGACAGCGAGCTGAAGACGTGCTTGGAAATGTATAGAGTTGCTTGTGCGATTGCTTTAGGTTTTTGTTGAAATTGTAACAGTCACTGACATGTGAGTGTCGTGAAAGTCTACGGATCTAATGTCCGATTCTGATGTCGATAGTACTCTTCAAACTTGTGTCTGAACTTGATTTTGCGTGTGAGTTTTGCCTTGACTTCCAGTTGACCTAAATATGAAAATAATACATGGTGTTGTAAGAGCCATCACATAGCCATTGTTTACACATTATGTACAATAAACTTAGTAATATTAAGCAATAATTATTGCTGTAATTTGTGGTGGAAAGATCACTGTTTACGCAAAACATTGTGCTTACTAGTGCGAGCAAAGGCACAGGGGCCATATTATGACCTGTTAAAGCTATCATTGTTCCATCGTGAAAAAGGGATAGTGCTATTCGTCCCATATTGCTCCATCTCTCTCTGACACTGAAACAATTATGGCTTTAACACGCCATAGTACTGCCCCTGGAGTTGAATAACCCCATATTAAAAGTTAAATTTTAACATTGAAAACAAGTTTTCGTGAAAAACTGTAATAAAAAGTTGGAAATTTGAGCTTCAATATCTCCGTAACCAGAAGGTTCCCAGGTATGGTCCAGGCTGAGAGTACATGCGTATACTACAGTCTTAGAGTCGAAGAGCAGCAAGTTAGTAGTCTGAAATGATAGACAGCACCAGCAACAAAGTTCAAAGTAAAATAATTTTAGATAATAAAATGAAAAAAGTTTCTAATTAGCTTCTCTATTGTTTCAGGTACCATATAACTAGTACATAATCCACAAATCTTCGCAATTAGAAGCTTCAAGATGCGAAACACTGTGACAAAAATCTCCGAAGACAAACACGTCACAGAACTTCCGAAACATGGAACCAGCATTTTGGATCCTCCAGGTGGAAATAGAATTAACGCGGTTGCAAACAAATCAAATCGTAATCATCTGAAATCTGACCGATCTTCAAACTAACTGAAAGTTTCTGAGAGAACTTGAAAAGACACGAAAACGTCATACCTTCAAGCAGTAAAAATAACACTCTTACGCCACAAACATTTTCCTCCGGCGGTATCATCAACTCTATAAACTTACCCCGTGGTCCGGTCGAGCAGAGTCCGGGCGACTTTCGTTAGGGTGAAAGCAGTTTGAAAGTCGGGTCGGGGTATTGATCGAGTGTCTTGCCCCCCTCTACCCTCACCCCCCGCGACCCGCGCTCACCCCCGCCAGCGTCCATAAGGAGCGCCCAATTCTGAGGATGGTCGTCTTTAATGTAGAATTAAGGCTAGCTCTAGTTATATTATGTGTTTGTATGTGGCGTGGGTTTTAGGTATGTACTGTGTGAGTTCTTTGGTGAACCAAGGTTTGGTTAGACAAAGAAATTCAAATATAGTAAGCACCCACGTATTTGAATTAGGATTTTTGGAAATGATAGTGAGTAGCGATTATAAAGTACTGGCTGTTAACAATATCGTTTGAAATCATTCGAAATATGAATTGAAAAACAAAAGCCAGTTAGAAAAGGAAATGGTTGTATTTACCTCTTTTTTTCGATTCCGATTCTTTTTCTTTTGAATATTTTTTTATGTATTTTGTGTATTTCTGATAGACACACAAATACAACACATTATATAACATCACGCTTGTTCTCCCTGAAACTTAGGCCTGATAGAGCTTACATAGAACCTCTATTTCAAAAGACAGGAGTTTCTTACTGGAGTTTTTTTCTTCTCCATGGGAACCGACCAATTGGAACCGTGCACCTAGCTTCTGATGTTTAATAAGTGCCCATGTAGGTTTATGATAAATAAAATATTTAGATTTCTCAGAAAAAAATTGTTTGAAAACATTTTTGAATTAAAGATCCCAATCGAATAAATTTTCGCTTCAAAATGAGAGAGAAAACATTTTTTTTCTATGCAATAATATAAAGTTCGCTTACATATTTATTACAACGCTTGATAAATAACATTCTCAAATCATACATCTTGTTCTACGAAGGACTTGAGTGCCTTCCTCTGATATTTATGATACTTGTAAAGGAAATTATAGTCTCTTTATATCTGTGATTAAAGTCATAATTTCATCTCTTGTCGAGAAACCCAAATATTATCTACTGCCTACATAATGTGTTAGATATTTTCTTTAGAATCGTTATTTAGTAAATAGTTTTTGGGATTATATCGATGGATCGTTATTTCCTTTAATAAAATTTATATATCATACGATTTTTCTATTGCATGAGATTTTATGTAAATGATTTAAAAAAATGAACTAATAAAAGAACATCTGCCATGAAAAAATAGTCGTTGCATTTTAATTAGCAACGAAAACCAGTCTGACATTATAAAAACAAAAAATAATAACACAAAAATTCAAAATTCGACCCTAAAAAATTAAAACGAAAAAAAACTACTAGACGATGTGGTCTGTACACAATGACTACTTATCATAAATAATGATGATGGCAACACACAACGATCTTACATTACGGGCAACCCTATTAACTGCGACACCTGAGAGGCAGCCCTACCGAGATCGAGGGATGACACCCAATACGCGTGCCTATTCTGTTGTGTAAATTTAGCTTTATTTTATTACTTTTTTTTTAAGAGCTAGAAAATTCAAGTAAAAAATATAGTACAGTCAGCATCAAAAGTTCATGACCACATTTAGATTTTCAAAATCGCTGTATAGTGAAGTGCTAATAGTGAATAAGATGTACAGCGATTTTGAAAATCTAAATATGGTCATGAACTTTTGATGCTGACTGTACCTCCTTATCGTGTGATTTTACAAACATCGTTAGTTACTTGCTAAAATATCAAATCAAATAATTTATTAATACATATAAATAAATAGAAAGGTGGTGCATGCACGCATAGATAACTTAAAAAATGAAGTCCTCCTTTTGACCATTGCTGGTATGCGAAATTTAACTTTATCTAATTATAGGTTTGTTTTAATTTGAACAATATTTCAAATGAAAAATGTGTCACAGTTCGAGTAGATTTGAATAATAAAATTACGGATCAAAAAGATTAACGGCAACTAAAACTCACTGACTCATATATCCTGAAGCGTTCAGAGAAAACTCTTTCACGAAATCCGAGTAAGCAAAGAATTCTCTTCATAATCTCTAGTTACTTTAGCCCTGAGCTAATCACATCTATTGTTTCTGTGGTGGTTAGCTCAGCCAAAAATAATAATACCAGCCTATTACTGTCCCATTGCAGGGCAAAAGTCCACTTCTCATACACAGAAGGCACGAGCATTGATCACCACGCTTGCTCAATACGGATTGGCGATTTATATTAACTATAAGTTTAGGTTTCCTCGCGATGTTTTTCCTTCACCAATGTCAGTAATGCCCAAGATAAACTCGGAAAGTACATATGAATTGAAAAGTCATTAAATATTTCAAAATTAGAACGCAACCAACATCCTCAATATTAAAAAGAAAACACGTAATCGATAAAGCTAACGAGAATACAACCGCAGGCTAGCCACGGTACACTTTTGTCCGCTCTCGCCTTACATTCTCGACTTGATTAATGTGTGTACCGACCGAGTTAATCACCCACTCGAGATGCCGATGATAACCGCTCGTTTGTGCCATCGCCTGTGCTTTAAAAAAAAAGTATAAGATTTTATCTATGGTTCGAATTTCGATTGCTGTTCAAATATTGTGGAACACTTGATTTTGGTACAGTAAGTGTGTGGCTTGATGGATTTGACCACCACCCTTGATTAAAACATAACTAAAAACTTTCACAGAAATTCAATTTATTACCGTATTATAGGGAAAATTAATATGTTCAGTTTTGGACCCACTTTTCACCAATTTCAAATACCTACCTGTAGGCATTTATCGGTTGTTGATGCGATTTTTATAATTTTATTTTATGAAGTAGGTGCTAGCTTTTGCTCGCGGCTTCACCCGCGTGTTTGTCGGAACATACTACCGGGATCAAAAGTATCCAATCTCCTAACCCAGGTTATGGTCTTGCACCGGTTGACGTCATAACGTCAACGCCGGCTGTCGCTGAAAACCAGCGCTGGGGCTCTGTCTCGCATAGGGTCGCAGCATCATGCTGAGCAATGAACCGTTATGCGTGGATGTGACTCATATTTTCCCCCAATTTTATTTGTTTTCGTGTTTTGTTTTTACCTTGCGTCATGTGTACCACAAATAAACGTATTTTCTTTCTTTCTTGGTCTATTCATGTGCCAAACATCCAAATCTGTTGAGCCGTCAAAACGTGAAAACATAACAGACAGACAGACAGCGTTACTTCCGCATTTATTTAGAATTATTTTCTAAAAGAAAAGCAGAACATATTCCAACATGACATATCTCACATAGTCTCATCTCTTTCACGTAATAATGTGACACTTGTCACAACCTAAATTTGTCCCAGCTCTAGCTAGGTATAACATGTCCTCAGCAACTCGTTCCATGTCGTCCCGTCGTGTCCGCCATAATTAATGGTACCACGAACTGCCACTAAGAAGTGGCCGGTGGGCGGCGATCGATAGAACCCACACTTTAAGGATCCTTCCTTCTGGAGAAATGTGGCGTTATTCTGCAACTGCCATCGGTAGCAGTCGGCTACTGATTGCTAGTTGAAATTAATCTATTGGATCTCACATACTTATTGCTTGACTTATTGGTGAACTGGAGCATCTCCCAACACGGAGATATGGTCCCATTTTTACAAAAAGGCAAGAGGTTTCCGCTTAGACAAATTCACTGGTGGGTACGAGAATAATACACAATGTCTGATAATGCATAGGAAAAACGTAAGTTTAGAACTTAATTTTCTAAGTAACTCATAGTCATTAGTAATCACAATCCTCCTGCTCCTTACCAGGGTCAACGCAGCATGACTTTCTCTCCTATACATCTCTATCAGCTGTCATATCTAAAATTTTCTAAACTCCCCGTCACGAGAAGTAATATTAAAATTTTGTAAACAAAAACTTCTACTAAGTTGCATAGCGAAACAAATAATCCTAAATTCAATCAAATCAAAGTACCATACGTATAATACGAAACTAACGAGCAATTTCACTTGGTCAGTTTGTATTTTAGCGATAGAAAGCACTGTCGTCTAATGTGTTGTGGTACTGGAACTCAGACGCGTTCAGTAACTTAGTAGAAAATTTATAGCTTCTCGTGACGGGGACTTTAGTGACGTTATTAATGAAAACAAAAGCCGACCGCGACAGTCGCACAACAATCGCAAAACGGTCGCAGTTCCGTAATACCGTTGCCCCACAGTTTCGGCTGCGGTACCCCGCGGCCCGCCGGGCGTTTCTTCTCACGTTCCTTACGTATACCTCCTACCACCCGACCAGTGTAACAGGAACTCTCAAACTTCGGCCAAAGTTTCCATATTTGAACAGCGTTCTCATAAGGCTGATTGTAGACGAGCGACAACGGTCCTTTTTAACCGACCGAAAAAGGAGGAGCTTCTCAAGCTCCTCTTTTCTTACGTATGCGCGCATAACTTTTCTTTTCTTCTTTTTTATGCTCTCGCATTGGAACTACATATGTGAGAAATGGTAATGTCGTGGTAAGAATATTCGCTAGTCAGCAAGACGGTAGGTGGTGAGACTGAAATGGTCACCTTATTATCAAAATTACCAAACGCATCATAACGTTTACGATTACTACTAGATTTTTGAAGTCCATCCTCTCCATGTAATCTCTGAATCCGTCAGCCCTGCAACCTTGCAGACTGCGGGGTAATTAAAATGACAGTACAGCCACGTTCATTGAGTTGTTTACGTTTTTGAGCAGATGAATTTATTAAACCTATGAAGCAATGGATTAGAAATATCCTTCAAAACTCTCGCATAGTGATTGAAAGTATGTTAGTTAATTTTAGGGTGCTGGTTAATTTTTGTCATAAGTTTGTGAGTTTTTCTTTTAGGTATTGATTGTGCCGATTCAAGACAAGATGAAATCTCCGTTGCCTTGCCAGATTTTATAACTGAGTCGTCAATAAATAATTTTAAAAGTCTTAGCGCCAAAAATTCGGCCATGTTGTCGATCGTCTGTAATCCACCTAACCCAGTATAAAGGCCAATCTACACTGGTAGTTTGTATGTTCCTTAGTGGGTTGAGCTGTGTATATGTGTGCTAACTTTAAGACAGTTAGTGGGGTCGCAATCAGTACTAGCAGTGCTTTTCATTAGTACAAACGTTATCTCCATAGTCATACGTGTTTTGTTACAAAGCTCTGTTTTTGCGAGTATTTGATCTGTGATACTTACTGGCTGGTTTTCCTGATGGATGTCATTTTGAAAATAATTTCAAATATGGAATGAATTTGAATATTTTTAAGAACAAATATAGAAAGGAGACTGGGCAAAATTCGTATATGAATAAGATGTCATTGTGTACTTACTTAATTAGTATCACATCTCTATTAGTTCATTCAAGTATTTTGTTCTGAATCCACTATGCAGCATTATTTTAATTAATTAAATTACTGATGAGTAAGTAGTTAGGCAAATCAATTTAATCTAATTTTGAACTTCATCAAATTATTACTGCGACACGTTTATCTTTTCAAACATCACAAAACGTTCCATAAAAGACTTCCATTTTCGCGGCTCTTACCAAAGACTCTTTCATTGACATATTTTTTTCTAATAAAGTCAGTAATGGCGGGTCGATTAAGGCCCGTTCACATTAGCATTCAACCCTCCACCGCTGCACTTCTTTAATTCTCGCGCGGAACATATAAACGGGTTCGACGGCACGTGAGCGGAAAGCTTAGCTCAAGACGGTTATTTAAATGTTTTGTTTTTTTTATTTAAAGGGCTATGCTTACGTTTCTACATGCCAGTATTTTATGACATTGTTGTGAAAAAGTGGATTGGAAATAGAAATGATGTCCCCCTGCTTATAACAAAATACAATTTTCTTTCAAATCGCTACATTACAGTTGGAGTTTACATAAAGAATTTAAAGATTTAGAATTTATAATAATTATTATTCAGCTGTGTAACTTCTAACTGTACCTATTTAGCTTTATTATCTCTAAGTCAAACTCTAAAACGTTTTTTTTCAAAAAAAAAAAAAAATGTTGGAGGACGGCTCAAGCAAAGAGATTCTTTACAATAAAAGAATCCTGACGTTTGTTGAAAATTCTTTACAAAGGAACATGAGAAAATTATTTTCATGACAAAAGACATTCCATTCCTTCTTTGTTTCTTAACTAACGCTGCAGGATACGCTGCTGTGTTGTACGTTTGCTTCAGACAGAGAGATAATAAAGGAATTATCTACTATAATTTACAAAAAAAAAAACATTTAAGTATTTATTTACCAGATTAATTCAGTAATTCATTTTAGACGAAACGAACCTGACTATTTTTATGCCTTACTTAAGAACTGTTATATGCCTAACCCTAAAATAATAATTTGTTTCCAAAAGCAACAAATATGTATCGATTAAAATCCTGGGCAAAGATGCACAATAAAAAATAAAAAAAATATTCGCGATGAATTCAAAGACTCAACGAAGCAAAAAATACTTCAGGTACATAAACCTGAAAAAGCAAAAACAAAAAAGGTCCACCTTAACTAAGACGTCAATCCAAACAAAAATTACTGGCCACTAAAAAAGTAAGAATTTTAAAGAACGAACCGCAAATGTCTTTTAAAAATAAAAGAGCCGCTTACACTGTGAGTCGCTTCACACTACAGAAAAATTATTTTCCACACATTCCTAACGTAGGGCTGGCGCTAACCGAGATTTTTTGTGGAGAAAGAAATATTTTTTGAGTAAATGTTTTCGTTTACTTTTGTCGCAGAGCCTCATAGATTTTTCATGGAAAGCGTTTTTGTGTGGAATAGTACGTTTGAGGTTTCAATTTATATCTCCATTCTCAAAAAAACAAACTATACCTACTTAAGTTTAATTTTTAAGTCAAAATCCAAAATCCTACAGAGTGTATGGTGCTTCAATATTAAGTTGCGTTCCGAAATTTATCAAAATAACATGAAATACATTCAGAAAAACCAAATAGAAACCAGTATTCTATGTAAAAATAAGTTTTCAATTTAATAAATTCTAGACTTTAAATAACAAGAATTTGTACTAAGTCTACATCGCTGCATTCAAGCCTAAAATCTAAAGTAATTCAACAAAATTACTTTGCAGTTTTGCTCGAGGTTTTAATATCAATTAAGTACTTCACCAGACCTTTTAATTAACATAGGTATTCGGCTAAGCTTTTAATTTAGTTAAAAGACGGGACGCTCCCCAATTCTAACCTTAATTACAAGATGTATTGCTAGAAGTTTGTTACGGATTAGTATTTTTATTTAAATTCGTGCTTGATCTTAACAAAATTTATCTATACAAATAAATAAAAAATTCTGTTTGTAATGTCAAAATAACAGCGTTTTACTAAATGCATATGAAAGTAGATACTTCTAACAAAACAAACAAATTTAAATTTTTTGTTTGTCTGTCTGTCTGTTTGTGCCGAATCTCCGAAACGGCTGGACTGACTCGGCGGGACTTTCACTGGCATTTTAGAAAAAAATATAGTGTCCACGCGGGCAGTAGCTGGTGTACACTAATATAAAAAGAGGTAAAGTTTGTAAGTTTAAATGTAGGAGGTAATCTCTCAAAGTACTGATCCGATTTTGAAAATTTGTTCACTGGCAAAAAGCTACACTATTGCCGAGTGCCATATGATTTACAGTATAATTGACTACAACGCGAGCGATGTCGCGAGCAGAAGCTATAAGTAATATAACAGAAAATAAAAAGTTATTTGAACAACATACAAAATAATTGTTTTAAAAAGTCTTTACTAACCTCTGATAACCTGAAACAAACAAGTCAATTTTTTTTTTTTCGGGAAATTGGAGTAAGCTAATAAAATTATATAAATTAGAAGTCAGCCCTAAAGCCAACACGGCGTTTGTTCCTCGAATGCTAAAGTAGCGGAAAAAGATTTGCATAAAATTGTCTTCTTATAAGGTCCACTCCGACGGTAATGCTTCCTCACTTTTATTATTTTCATTCATATTTTTATCTCGGCCTTCGTTTTTTCAAATTAGTCTTATATTTACGACGGCTTTAGCCGCTCTTTTATTGGATTGGGTTCTTAATGTGTTCCTTTTTTGAATTGATCATAACGTGTGTTTATTGGTTAATAATGTGCTTCTGATTCTGAATCGTCTTTTGTGTTGTATTTCCTTGTTTTTAAAGTACCTACTTATTTACAATTGGAATATTTCTAAAAATGTATAGAACTAAATTTAAATGTTGCTGGTTTGAAAATGCTTTTAGATTAGACGCAAAAAAACGCTTTCACTTAAGGATCTCACCTTCAGTTAAACTGATACTGTGCAGATCCTAAGTGACTTGCTTGCTTGCTTTAGTTATGTTGTAATAAAATCTATAACATTATCTAGTCTTATTACGAACTCGGCATAATAACTATAATAAGAGCCATTCAGTGCCAAAGATTAACTCTGTAGAACTAAATGTCTCCCCCGACAACAAAGCGGACCAGCCACAATTCTAATAAAGAAATACCGAATTGTCGCGTTGTGACGCAACGCAATAGAAATCTCCAAGTGTCCCGCGCGAAATCGTAAACGGACGACCGGGCTGAATACAAAACAGGCCGGGGTGGGGCTACCCCGACCCCACCCCGCCCCACCGCACCCCCCGCACCCCGTCTTCATGCCCTTCTTCCTTAATGTGTAACAAAGACACCCCTCTTACGCTTCAATGTATTTGTGTAGTTTTTACATCTGTGTGAGTGTAGTTTTACGTTCCTTTATACTAAGTACGCGCGTCGCTGTGTGTGTTCGCTGTTAGTGTTGCTAGTTTGAAATATTTCATATTAAATTTCAGGCCTCTATCAATATAGGGAGTGTTTGGGTTATCTTTTGTGAGGTATCCGCTATTGTATAGTTTGGAATAACTGTAGATGGAGCGTTAAATGCTTATTACTGCCGCTAGTGTTCCTGGTATACGGAATTAGTTTTAAAATATTTGATTTTATTATACATACTTGATTACTATCGAAGTTTAAATAGGAAAAAGTTTTTGGGCGAGCTGAAATATTATTGGGTGAAACTTAATTTTAGAACGAAGTTACTGAAATACAAGATGTAGCGTTTAGCCAAATCAAGTATCAATTTTACAAAAGTAATTTCCTATAAGACGTTCATAGGAAAAGAATATCATATTCCAACTAGTCAACAAAATGTTATCATAATTCACTAATCTGCCCAGTGCCTTAGTCTAATACACGACTAAACTAACTCGTATAAGTACGCAAAACTCACACAAAGTGCATTCAAAATAAATAAGTCAATTCTAATAAGAGTTCCCGCGCAAATTGCCACTCGTTAGACACTTAACGATGGCAAAGGAAACGACCGACACAGCCTGCACCGACTAATGTGGGAAAAAAGTTTGAAGCAAAGTGTGAAAACTTCGCGCCACCCGCGACCCCCACACAGTATAAATAAAACCCGCGCTTGACTAATGTTGTTGGAAAACGCTAATTCAAATAACTTAAAACTTTACAGCCTGTATAATTATGCCTAATTATTTTGACAGTTAACGCAAAGGTAACACCTGTTCAGCCTATTTTTCTTGAGACTACACCGAAACGATACTTTTTATTTCACACTTCCAAACCTTTTTGGTTGAAACTTTTTAAATTTCAAATGTCAGACCGTGTTCTATTATTCAAAAGTGTTCTTCATGGAAAGATTGTATTTTTTGTTGAACGTCTGTTTCTAATTGGTAGAGACGTTCCATTTTTAATTTGAAAATAGAATAAAGTTCTGCGTCGGGTGTTTTTACTCGTAAATCGTTGAGCAGTTGAGTTGCTCTTTGGAGTGGGAATATATATACTCGTATATATAATAATAAAAATATCAAGTTAAAGGTCTGGTTTTTAATCTCGGAGGTTAACTTGATAGGCGTAATTTTTCTTTTTTCTTCTTTAATCGTAATTCGAATAGGATAGGTTATTTTTTATAAAAAAAACATCAAAGTTTTTTTAAATATCACAAAATATGGTAACCCTGCAATGTCAGTATGGTCTGTTAGATTAAAAATTGATACCTCTTGACCTTGATATACTCTTCCGCATGGAAGATAGATAGGAATGCTATCTAAAGTGAATATCAATATCCTTGTGCTACGTACAATTATATACTAACAAGCTTCACCCCGCGGTTTCAGCTGCATAAGTCTCTATCCCGGGGGAATATCGAGATAAAAAGTATCCTACGTCCTAACCCAGGTCATGATTTACCTATGCGCTAAATTTCATCCAAACCCGTTCAGCCGTTTTAGCGTGAAAGCGTAACAAACATACAAACAATCAAATCTTTTCTCTTTAGATTTGATAAAATTGGGAAAAAAAGATAAATATTGAAAAGAACAGATGTAACTTTAATCAACGAAGATGTCCATTAATTCATTGTCTATGATCATTTGAGGCACTATTTCAGTCAAACAAAAGAACTGTGTATTGGAATACATTATTTGTGCCTCCTTGGTCTCTAGGTGGTGGGTGGTAAGCGCTACTGCTGAGCATGAGGTCCTGGGTTCGAATCCCGGGTCGGTTTTACCATCTGGAATTTTTCAGTAGCAGCCCCGAGTCTGGATTAGTGCCCGGTTGATGGCAATATGCTCGCCCTCTATTACTTGGGCCTTAAACATAACTGGCGCAATGTGGATGTACTATAGGTACACCTCTGCCTCACCCATCGGGGATTAGGCGTGATGTAAGTAAATATATTGAAACAATTCCCAGGCTCTACAGGTCGCCCGCGAACACTCTAGCCGCTAGAGTAATCGCGGGCGACCTGTGGAAAACAAGTACTGAAACTCTTCGCTAGAGTCTAGCGAACTCACACTTCTCTGATTTTATTTGCAGGTATGATTCTGTATTAAATATGTCTAGGAGTAATTATTAGTTACTAACAAAAAAATCTCAAACATTAATGTATTCCAAATCAATCCTCCGAAATAATCAAACAGTTTCTGTGTTTTGATTTTTCTAAGATTCTCTCCTCCAAGTTACTTTTCAGTTTTTAGAATTTTCAAATTCATTCATGTATCCTCATTCCATCATCAATAACTTCAGTATTTCTGATTCTCGTGAATTTAATTTAATTTTTCTACTAACTTTCAAATACTTTTTCGGCTTTAAGGGTCGGTACTGGAAATCGTGTCTTTGGTTTTAGATAAGTTTATTTAGAAAACTTAAAATAGTACCCACGAAAAAAAACGTCTAGTTACCATAAGAGTTACACCAGTAAGCATTGTGATGATTGTTAAAAAACTATTGAATACTTATCACAAAAAACGAGCAAAAAGCACTGCCGTATTTTGATAAGTTTAAAATAATCAAAAATTACAGGTAACACCAAAAAAATCTGAAAGATGTCGAAAGTGACGTAAAGCGCAAGTCAATGTCAAACCGCTCGCCTAGAACGTTAAAACGTTTCTTTTTTTGGAGGGAGGATAGGTTAAGAAGTCACCTAAACTTAAATAGAGACAACAAAGAACTGCGAACCTACTGATTTTTTCTCTTCTAGAAAACTTCTGTTAATGGATATCTAGCTTCTCATCTTAAAGCTCACTTCATACACTCATCTGTTTGAGAAAACTTATTAATAACAAAATGGAACTTATATCCTTTAAATTAACACCATCCCAATTCACCCTTCGTTAGCAAGGCGTCTCAAGTCATCCACGGCGTGCGACCACCCCCCCGGCACCCCTGACCCCCCCTGACCCCCTGATTAATGTCGGTGTCTTCCGACATCGTTGTCATTATGCTAATAATATCAAGCGTTATTTAGAAAGGGTTATGGTAATTCCTCATTTGTTATGTGCCCTTCCTTATTCGCGAATGGTATTGCAAGATATAAAGTGTCAAGTGTGTAATGAATGTTAAAAGATGGCCGTTTGAGTACCTACCAAATAAAAACCTGGCCCTTCGTAGCTTCTCGTTTCTATTTATCATCGGTTACTGTAAAAATACAGTATTTAACTAACGAAGGGCGTTCCCGTTAACCCGCTACAGTATAACGTCAATACAGGAAAAAAATACACCTTTTTTTTTTCTTGTTTTTTTTTTTTTTTACTAAATTTTTTACAAAAAATATTAAATTGATACTGTACACGCGCACTTATCGCACTTGTCTTTTCACGTTAAAAGACAGAGTCAGAGTGCAGAGTGCACCTACAGTATTTATTGTTTTTTTTTTCATATATGCACGACGCTTTTCTTTAGTTTTACTGTATATTTGAAAAGCAATCATTGAAGTGGTTAACGGTTCTACGCATCTGCTGTTCTATTACCATATTAACAATTGTAATACTCCTGCTCCTATCCCAATTTATTTGGCGTCATCGCATGGATACGCCATTTTCTACCATACGTATTTATCAGCCGACATTTCAGTGTTCACTTCTTTACTATTCATTTTATCTATCACATCAAGGACTTCACTTAAATACAAATTTATTTAAAGCTATTTATTACACAGAAAAACTTAAAAAAAAAAAAAAACTAGCCAACGCTGTCCCATTCCAGCACGAGTAGCATGATCACCGTAGAAACGGGTTTTGTCGACGGGAGAATAGACAAAATGACAGATTGTGATTTTCTATCTGTCATTTTGTCTATTCTTCCGTTGACGAAACCCGTTTCAGGCAAATGCCTCCCTTCACTCCTTCCATCTTTCGCGAGCCCGCACGCCTCCTTCCAGTTTTGACGTTACCTATCCAGCTCGTCCCACCATCTCCCAGTCTCAAGTCACCAGATCAGTCATCAGTTTAATTCCTACATTTATTTGATTTCATCATCTTTCTAGCCTTTTCCAAAGTACATACGTTAGGGTCGGCAAAAATTACGTATTAAAAACAATAATTTTATAGGAAAATTAAATAATTATAACTTGTTCATAGAAATCTAGTGTGTATCTGAATTGGACTTCATTATCAGTAAAATTTGATTCATCTGTTTTAAAATTATTATTACTTACAAAACAAATTGATCATCAGTAAAATCTGTGGTAACTACAGTTCCAAAAAATCTGGCTAGTTTTTGCCTATGGTTTCAATTGCATCTCATCTCAGATACAACGTTCATATATACCCAGATAAAAAATATCCTATATTAAATGTAAACACTATGTGTTCTCAAACTTTCACATGTTTATTAGTACAGAAAACGTTTAATAAATTAGTGAGATGAGACACTATAAATATTCTGTTTGTAAATTATTATCACACAAGACAATCAAAATCTTCCTTTTCTTTATACTGACACTGTCCTGGCTTGTTTCCAAAAACCTCTTTGCACTAAGAAATGTATGCGCGAGAAGGAAATATCATAGTCGTCGTTTCATATGAATTCCTGGAATTGTTATAAGTAAATCTTAAATACATACTTTGTTCAAGACTTCAAACTCGAATCTAAATCGATGCTCAAACAACCTCAAAGGACCTTGATTTGAAATTAGAATTATAGTTTTAAAACTGTCAATTTTAAATTGAGACTTTTACGTCACTTGCGTTCTAGAATACCTACGTGCCAGTACCGTGGTAACAGTGAGCTATTGACACCACAGCATTAGTTTTTATCAGCACACCGCCACTAAAGGCTCACTAACTGAAAATTAACGTTAATAAGGGACCGGTAACCACGTTAGTGTATACCAGGTCACGGCTGTCCAGATAAAGCCTATAAACTACAAATTAATTTAACAACTCGAAACAATACATTCAAGGGATTCTAAACCTTATCGGTAATTGATAAAGGTCAAGGCAATGTTTGAAGGCGGTAAAAATAAATGTGTTGAGGTATTTTGGACAGGCGCGTTCGGTAATTTTCTTTAGAACGCTCCGTTGGCGCGAAAAATTGTGTTTTTCAAAGGAAGAGCAGCTGCCAACACTGTGGAAGATTGACTGGCGTTTGCTTGAAATAGGCTCAAAATTGTGGCTGGTCAGTTTAACTAGAGTTTAAGTACATGTGAATGAGTTTATTGGAGTTCTCATTTTGAACTAATAAGACTCTGGTTTTAAGATTCTGGTATTAGAAGGTCTGATTGGAGTTAATTTTTTCGGCGTTTGCCAAAACCGCGATACTTACTTTAAAACATTTTTACATTGAGAAAATCGGTTCTATTTCACAAAGTTACACGTAGCCAGTTTTGCTTGTTTGTAAAAAGTTTAGACGCATTAAATTGAAACATTTTCAAACACAAAAATACATAAAACTTTGACGACTCTAAATCTAAACAAAAAACTATTTAATTTTATTTTTCGTTTTTAAACAGAACTGCTAGTGCTATCTAGTATCGAGTAGCCAAATCTAAATAGTATGCGCTAGTCACCCACAGATGACGCTACTATCGTTAATAAGCTTTTACAAATCACCGCACGTGTCGCTGCTGTCATTTAACGCCATCTGGCGTCGAATAGATGTGAAAAACAAACCAAAAAGTTTTAAATGATATCTTATTGGCACCGAATCTTTGAAAATATATTGACAACGATAAAAACAAAAAAAAATATCCAAACGAAAGTCAAATACAGACGAGTATTTTTAAAGAATCGTATGGTGACATTTTCAACATCTTTAATCATTTGTATCGTATACCGGGTTGGGTTCCGCCACTCCACATCCAAGTACGTATTTCATCGTTTAAGTAGATATACTTACCTAATTTAAAAGTAAAAAGAGACCATTTTTCAGATTTTAGAATTAAATTAGAGTCGCCAACTTATCGGAAGTGTTATTTCTAGCACAAGTCAAGCCTACCGAACTAGGTACCTACTAATGAGAACAAAAATCTCTAGGACCGAACCGTATCTGTTACCAAACTGACCAAATAACCAGTAATTTCTATTCACTAATATCTATTGAAACTGGCCACTGAAATATGGAGAGTGTACACAATGGCTTATTAGAATAACAAACAGACATCGCTCGCAGCTGCCGGACCGGTCTCGGACACCGGCGCCATATAATACTCTGAATAATTTGTAATTAATTTTATTTTATCAATCTATACAATGTTTGAAAGAGGCCGGCTGAGATTAAAAACTCTAACGTGAAAAAGTTGACCATAGATTTGCATGACAGTCAAAAATATTTGAATATCGAATTTATAATTCGAAAATGGCCATTTGCCGCTGTTAATAGGAAAAATTTATTTTCGTGGTTGTTGGAAACTTTTCTCATGTTTATTAAATTTCTTACCTAGATTTGTATTTTTTATACGAGACTAGCTTGCAATGCCTTTAATTTTTTTTTTTTATTAGGAACCTTCTCCGACGCTCACATTTCAACTTACCAAAGTTTTATGACAATCAGTCGAGCCATTTTCAATTTTTTGCGAGACTAACGCACGGCAATAGATTTTTATATAATAGAATAGATTTGTGAGGTTTATGCTAAATAATTTCCCAAAAATATTGAATACTCACTGCCAAAACACATTTTACAATAAGCCTAACCTTAATATTTGTACTTCTTAAATTCAAAACAATTACATAAGTTGGTCAATAATACTTATAAAAAGACCAGAATAAACTGGCCCACACCTTCGTCACTTCAGCCTTATTTACCTTCGGTGACACATTTTCCTTTTACCTGATTGCCTATTAGAGGAACAATTGCTATCATATAATTTTATTGTCAATGACACGAGCCATTTCTACTTTGGCGTAGTTAACCAACGACATCTTTAAAACCTACTTGATTATTCGTTTATTATGTAATATAAAAAATCAACAAAAAAAAACAATGTTAATCATGATCATTTCGAAATGTGAACTAGGCTAGGTTTCTGAGACTAGCGTGTGTGGTGAAAAAGTTAGACATCAATTTCTCTTTTTCGTGTGGTCAGTGACTAACTCAGTATCAAAGTTTTTAACCCGCCCATGGGTCTCTGACTTAGCTTCACTTGCCGTCGAGAAATATCTTTCCGACATGCCGGTTTCCTCACGATGTTTTTCCTTTACCGTTTTTGAAGCAAGTTATAATAATTATACAATACACACATGAATCCGAAAAGTAAGAGGTGCGGGACTTGGGTTTGAACTCGAGACCTATGATTTGGTAGTCCGACAGTAGATTAGTATCATCAGACTATTTTTATCTTAAACTGATACGGAAAGTGCTAGGCCACAAATCAAAAAAACTTATGAATATTACGAAACCTGTAATTACATTTTGTTAAACAGGTTATGATATACATTACTCTGAGAGTATTATTATTGTTATAATTTCACAAATTAATAGAGACGCCATTTTCAAATTAATACGTAATCCAAACTCCATTCTAATTTTCTAACCACCATTTATAAAATTAATTTATCTAAACGTTTCCCGGCACTTTTTAGTATACGTGTAACTAATATAATATATACAATAATAAGCTAATTTGTTGATATCAATAGATTTATCAATGAATAATTTACAGGCTCACCTAATCAAGTTTAATTACATAATAACATTGATGTTATCATTAATTTCCTGTGTTAGATTTTAATTAATTGTTTGTCAGAGGTAAATTCTAGCGTACTATCGCGGCCACGCATATCTGAACACCGTAAGGACTATTCCTGCTTGCAGCGTGGCAGCCGCTATAGTAACGCTTACCTACAAAAAAGAGGGCCGGTAAACAGATGTGGTCATCGTGTACACGGGATTTTGTTTTCAAAGTAGTTAGATATGCGTGACAGCTATAGTACCTACCTACATTATGTAGTTTGGCAAGCTTTGTGCAATGTTCAATAAACAAGGCTTTTCTGTTCAGCCTTTCAACTCACCATCATCAGCCAACAGCAGTCCACTGCTGAACATAGGCCTCTCCAATTGCACAGCATTCAGCTCGATTCTCGGCAACTCTCATCCTGCCACCTTGCGAAGATCGTCGCTCCACCTACCCTGAGTACCTTACGTTTGCCGATTTGCGGTCTCCGCTCAAAAACACGTCTACCCCAACGGTCATCGGTTCTACGGCTAATATGGCCGGCCCATTGACACTTCAGCTTGCTTATTCTGTGAGCTATGTCGACAACTTTGGTTCTGTGCCGGATCAGCTCGTTCCGGATTCGATCCCTCGGAGAGACTCAAAGCATAGCCCGTTCCATAGCTCGCTGAGCGACCTTGAATCTATGGACCAGCCACCCACATAAAGGGTATTGGACATGACAGTATATTTGTTTGTCAGGAAATCACAAAGTTGCAGTAATGCATAAAATGTGCTACATAAGTTGAGACTTCTTTATGATCGCTACTCAATAAGTACCAGTTTTTTTTAGTTCCGAATTATTTTACACAATAATAGTAAAACAAAATTCAATTTAAATTGTTTCTTTTGTTTATTCATCCGCCATTTATAAAATTATTTGTACCTCTAATTAGTACTTATACTTAACTTACAACTTATTCTGAAAGTGGGCAACATCGCAAATAGATGTCAAATATTTCGCTGTTTTGATTAATTTGGCAATATTACTGTATGGAAATAAGAAATGTAACTAACTAGCGAACTAGAATATTAATAATGAATTGCAATTATAACATTGAATTTGATGTTGTAACCGCTTTAGGTGTAAAAAAGGCATTTGGAAAGTTTCCAAATACTTTTTTTACATCTTAAACTTAATATTCGGTGTTGCGATATTAATTATTGCATTTCATAATCAATATTTTAGTTCACTAGTTAGTCACATTTCATATTTCCAAATGAATAAAAACAGGTAAATATTTGACAGCTATTTGCGACGTTGCCAACTTTTAGGATAAAAGCTCTTAACTGCATCGTAGGTCTGGTCGTAAGCGCTATCCTGGGTTCGATTCCCGAGTCGGACAAAGTGATATTGAGTTATTCTATCTGGAATTTCTCAGTAGTAGCCCTAAGTCTGGATTTGTGCCCGGTCGATGGCAATAGGCTCGCCCCCTATTACATGGGACTCAAACATAACTGGCGAAATGTGAGTGTACTATAGGTACACCTCTGCCTAACCCTTCGGGGAAACAAAGCGTGATGTTGTGTTATTAGTACTTATATGTAGTCATCATAAATGTTAAATCTCTAACACTCAGCGTGTAGTGTAAGCCAACAAAACACCGAATAACATGTAATTCATACATAAATTACCAATTCAATCGGTACAATTCTCTGAAACACACTTGGAACAGTAAATTTGAGTGTAACAGATAACATATTGTCCTTTATATAACGTATTTTAGAAGCGCAAACAGCGAGACTGACACCCGCCAAAGAATAAAAATCGTGTTTCAATACAATCCAATACAAAACTGTTCGAAGTTAATTTTGTTTAATATTTTTGTTTTTTATTTTCTAGCTTGATTTTGAGCACCTGATTGTTGTTCAAGTGAAACAATTCTTGATTACATTTTTGTTTAAGTTCTATTTTATTTATTTATAAGATAATGTAACCTACTTTCAAAGTTAAGTTTAGAGTTTGTGATATGTAAAACAGGTTATTTCTTGCATTATTTGCAGATTCATTGCAAAATGTGGTACTTAGCACTGTATTTTCTATTAAATTAGTTTTATGTAAAACAATTTGTTTCATTACTTAAACCAGGATACTTTCTACTGCGCTTTCCTTAGTCCATACTATACCTTACTTTAATTAATACAAAATATCCAACACCGCATAAGTTTAGAAACAGAGCATAAATAAATCCGCCTAGTCATGACTATCAGATACATCAAAGCACACATGACATGACATTTCTGCGCAAAACTCTTCAATCAGGACTAACAAAACCGTTCTAATCCGTGTTACACGCTAACACTTTTCCCCACACCAGTACCTGTTGAACGTGCATCTTCTCTTTATTTCCCATACACCGCTCGTACTAAAAATCGAATAAATCAAAATAACCGATCACGGGACAAAAGCTCATTCACAATTTTAAAACCGGTTTTTTTAATTCTCCTTTTTTTAATACGCATGAAAACCGCGACGGACGCAGCATCCGCGGCCTCTGTATAGATCTTTTGTGAACACAAAAGACAAAGTACTCGATAGACCGGTTTTATTTTATTATAATGTTTTCTGAATCGCTATTTAGGTCACCAACGGCTAGTTTGCGTGTATCCGAATCAGTTTAGAGTGAATCCCGATGCGGGACGTCGTTTTTTATTGAAAAAAATATAAAACTAATTCGATTTTTAAATTTGTCGCACGTGCGTATTTTTTGGAATAAAAGAGTTTTTGCCTGTGACGGTACTGAGGGGACCGTATTATTTTTGATTGCTATCAGTATTTTTGAAATAGTGCAGAAGTTTTGTGCAAATTTATCAAAAATATTAAATATTGGTTGCAAAAAAAATGCAAGATTTCGCAAACAACAGCGCATCACAATGATCACGTAAGTAATTTATTTAGTCATTGATTATAGTCGATTTTATTCCAACTTGTTACATAGAACTATAAATCGGTCAGTCCACGTCTTAACTTTGTGGGTCAGCCCATCTGCCCCATCTATGTCTTATAGGGGACGCGACAATCAATTTAGATTTGTCATGTGTGATGTGGGCCATAAAATGTAATTTGAATTGTAAGATTTAGGTATAACAAACGATATCGAGAAAAATCTTCGTACCCTGAAGATTGGATAAAACAGTGAAGAGAATTTGTTGAATTGAAGCAGTGGTTATCAAATCGTATTTTAGATTATGGAATAGAATTTGATATGAATAGAATTAGGCCTTCTCATCAAAACAAGCTTTGCAAAATTCTATAAAAACCGCTACGAGATTTGCTACGGCGTAGCGTAGAAAGTAAAAAAAAATTATATGCATGACATTGTTTAACTTGGTCAAGTATCACAACAGGTTTTACTTATTTTTTTTTTTTTTGCAAAAAGTTAAAGAAAGTTAAAAAAATTGCTTTAAAAAATAAAACTGCCCGCCATGTTGCAAACCTAACAAAAGAACCAACTTAACAAAAAACCGATTCAATAATGAGTACATACCGCCATTCGGGTATCGATTTTAAGATCCCCTTTCTCCTATTATTATTTTTTTCTACATAACAAAGCAAGAAAATATAAAGGAGGAGTTTTGCAAGGGCGCGCGCCCCCTAGCCGCGGTGTGCTTGTGTGTGTCAGTGTGTGCGTGCGAATAGTGCGCGCTGTGTGTGTGTGCAACTTTGAGACGATCGGCGGAGTCGAGTGAAATAAGGGGAGTGATTTGTTGTGCGAATGTATGATTTTGATAGTTTTGTTGCGAAAAAACTAGGTCTAGTTTTTGGAAGAAATTGGACGAGATGTTTTGGATTGTGTTTCGAGATCGGTCCCGATTGCTTCATGAAACCTATGGCAGCTGGTTTTCGAGCAGCTTAAAGACCGATCAACAATCGTGTAATCGTATTACTTTGCACTCTGGAGCAGTCAGGTAGGTTGTGGAGAATACAGAAGCGTACAAATCAGTTATTCGACCATTATGTAGAGCGAGAACAGACAAAGTTTGAGTAGAAACTTAAGTAACGTTAAAACAGGTATTGATGGAAGTAAGATTAGTGATATCTATCGTTCAAATAAAAACACACGAAAAGAGAGAGAATAAAACTTTGGAACACAGTTGACAATATAAATGCGTAGGGTGTGTAGTTTAGTTACCAAAACTTATAGTTCAGTTACGAAAACTGTTATATTAAGTAAGAAGACGCTTTAATGCTTGCATAATACTAACTTTTTAATATTATAATTATGCGAAAGTGAGTTTGTTTGTATGTTATGCTGCGGCCGCATCTGCGTCTATCGTGACGAAGCTTCGCACAGTGATGCGATACACGCAGACGTGACCAACCATTATCGGGTTATCTTATATTATTGGGTTATCGTCGCGATAGTTCGGGCTGCATAGCACTTATCACCCGGGTGGCGGTACATAATAAACGTTGCGAACCCGCTAATGTGACCACCGTATTAGCGCGATGATGTTTTAGCGGGCAAAACATACGAAGCCTCGGCACGCATTGCTTTGTCACGATAGACATAGATGCGGCCGCAGCATTACGCTTTCACGCTAAAACGGGTGAACGGATTTAGCTGCTATTTCGCACATGGGTAGACCATGGCCTGAGTTAGGATATAGAATACTTTCAATCCCGATATTCCTACGGGATTGAGACTTATGAGGGTGAAACCACGGGGGGTAGCTAGTTTTTCATAATAGTTATCTTATTTCTGGTGTTGTAATCCGAGTCCATTGTTATCGTAAATCTTGGTAACTGAACTTAAAAGTTGGACCACTCCTAAATACACCCTGCAAATTTTATTGCCAAAATATTGCACCGTGCAAATATCAAATCCAACAAGCACTCCTATAAGAAACGAGGGTCCGAAGAAAGCTTCTCTTAGCATCTCCCCTCCTTGCACACACACACACCCACTGCGTTTGTGTTTAAAAAAAATCGTAACACACACATAACTAGAGTTATCAATAGATTCATTAGACGTATTTCTTTGATAGCAGCGTGCTTTTAGCAAGTACTTAAACCACGATACTGATGCTTATGAAAAAACGGCTTTTACGCGAATATGACCTTTATTATCTTCCAATTTTGGAGTTTTAAAACTTTTGGGATGGTAAGTATAAGGTTGCGTAGAAATAATTGCGTCTTTGCTAGGCCGATTTTTTTTCTTCACCCCTTTCTGGAAGGGTCGAAGTGGGCTGCGTCGAGTTTGTTTGATGTCTTTTAAGAATGGCAGTTTATTATAAATGTATAGTATCGTTCATGGTTTTTTTTACGTTTTTTGAGGCAAACAGAAGGTTTAGATCGATACTATAAAAAATCTGAGGTGAAATCGGGCGGAGATTAAGTATCGCATTATTTACGCGATCGCAGAGGTACATTTTCGAAGTTTTTAACGGTGCTCGAACCGAATTTAACATGCTTCCTAATAATTACCGTGTTAATAGTAACTAGACCTGAACCCTAATTGCACAATCTGAATGATTTTGAAGGATGTTGATAATCCATTTGCTTCTTAAGAGCGCTTATCTTAAAAGTTGGCAACGTCACAAATAGCTGTCAAATATTTACCTGTTTTGATTAATTTGACAATATTACTCTATGGAAATATGAAATGTGGCTAACTAGTGAACTAAAGTATTGATTATGAAATGCAATAATTAATATCGTAACACCGAATGTTACATAAGTTTTAGATGTAAAAAAAGTATTTGGAAACTTTCCAAATGCCATTTTTAAACACCTAAAACGGTTACACCATCAAATTCTGTGTTGTAATTGCAATTCATTATTCATATTCTAGTTCGCTAGTTAGCCACATTTCATATTTCCATACAGTAATATTGCCAAATTAATCAAAACAGCGAAATATTTGACATCAATTTGCGACGTTGCCCACTTTCAGAATAAATGCTCTAAGTTCGAAAAATTTGACTGCTCGGCAACGTAATTTACGAAACGAATGTTGTTGAACTGTCAAAATTAAAGCCATTCCTACTGTAAGTGTGTTGCACAATTACCCCTCTGACCTGACCTAACAATGACCGTTACAAACGTTAATGAATGGTTATACCTAGGTTGAATTGTCCATTTTAAAAGATATGGTAAATGGAATAGGTCCTAGTTTGTTGACTATGATTGGAGCAGAAGGACTGAATGCAATATTGTTTCACCTAGCGTCCTACAATACCGTCACAATTTCTTTATAATTATTTTGTTCAAACTTTTGTATAACGTAACGTGTGTGTTTGTATTTGTAGCTTAAGAAACAGAGGAATTTTGACCAACATAGTGAGTTTTCGAGTGTCGTATATACAAGGTGGCAGGGACATCGACGTGTTAATTGTACATGATTCTGAATGCCCCGCGTTGAAATTTTTCGTCAGTTATTTAAAAAGAAAACATCTGGGCCATACATTTTGACCGCGTAAGCATTGCACTTTTCTATGAAACAGCAGATAAAAAAAAAACTTACTGACGGAAAATTTCAACGCAGAGAAGTTCAGAATCATGTACTGAATCCATGGTAACAGTTTACACGTCGATGTGCATGACACCCTGTATACAACACGAGCATACATACGAGTTTTAATAACACTGAAATTACTTACATTCATATAAATCTCAATTTTCTCTGCAAAACGCATGACTGACATCATCATATAAGCACATATAGGTAAGTACATTTAAATAGGAGAATAATAAAGGATGTGTGCCCATAACTGATCGATTTCAATAAGAGAGACCGCAACGACGCAGTTACGGTATTCAGGGGAGGGTAAGATTAACGATATTGCTTAACACACATAAATCTCAATATTTACGTGTTTATGTTACGTTAAATATTTGTATAAACAAGTAGATGTATATGTTACAGTCTGTAGACATCAAAAGGGTGACTTTGTTCCGATTTATTTATTATTTTTCTTCTTCTTTTCGTGTGGTTAGTGACTAACCTGGTGTCAGAGTTTTAAAGCCGCCCATAGGCCTCTGACTTGGCTTCACCTGCCGTCGAGATATATTTCTCAGGCATGCCGGTTTCCTCACGATGTTTTCCTTCACCGTCTTTGAAGCAAGTTTTAATTATTATTATTTAGTATTATTAGGCTCTTCAACAATAAACGATAAATGATTTTATTTCTTTAATTAGATTTGTATACAAACACTTTTACACGTCAATCATATTTTAAAAACTCACTACGCTGAGAAAAAAGGCCGCAACAAACTCAGAGGTCAGTCTCTTTTAAAGTCCAGACATAATTTTGGTCTGATCATATGTGAATAATGAGCATACTGTTACTTTACAATTTGTACATTGCAAACTTAACTAAAACAATCATGCTCACTCAGATGTCTCGCTGATGGTGGCGTGTGTGTTGGTTCATTTAGCCATGCGTTATGTTCGTGAACGGGCACCGTCAGTTGGGACTGGCCATGTCTTAGCGGCCATGGCTTAATTGAATTTTTCGAATTGTCCTTTTTTTATTACGGATGCTTTTAACGTGCACGTCTTTCTACATTGTTATCACATGTATAATTTCAAAATGAGTCATGTAACCAATATTTTGTAACAATTTTTTTTATTTACAAGACTGTCCGTGGATTTTAGTGCCTGTTCTTCTCCACAGGTACTTACTACGCTTTGGAATGGGCAACTAGCTTCATATTTCTGACTGACCGACTCCTTGACAATTCAAAAGTGCCTGAAAATGGTTTAATAAATAAATGCTTTGAGTTTAAGTTCAATATATTGTGGTTTCTAGGTTTGTGTACTTAGATTGTGAGTGAAGGGCTAACTGTGAAATAATTTGGTTGTGGACCAGTAATAAACTGTTGTAGAACTTCAATCGCTTTTTTGAGATAATGCTCAAGAAACTGTGGCTGCCAAAATAGGAGGTCAAACATCAACTTGAAGCAACTTGAAGTTTGGGATTGTACTCGTTAAAAGTTATCTCTCCACCTACGTCGATTTTTCGATCCTTTGAACTCTTGACCTTGAGCTTGGCTATACTTATTAACCTAAAATGTTAACGGGAATTCATCTTATCATTCCCGACACTCCAATTATTTTCACTCACAAAATCTTTCTTCCCCACAAAACAAAAAAACTAGTTCCAGCTCCTAACATCGGATTTACACTACCGTTTCTAATAATAACAAGTGGCTCCTATAATCATAATCCTGTATGTAACAACACGGGGCAGGTTGTCCCCCGGTGTATCGATGCATGTGATGCTCCGTCCAGCGCAGGCTGCCACCGACGACACGCTGAGACGACTTACTTGAGCCCCCTGATCTGGTGGTGGTGCAAGGTATGAGTTATCAGCGAGAATAGGTACTGAAGAAGCTTCAGGAAGCTTTTCAGATAGAGATACACTGACGAGAAATGTAAATAAAAGTGGCTGTGACATACGGACGGACAGACAGACAGACATGACGAATCCATAAGGGTTCCGTTTTTTGCCATTTGGCTACGGTACCCTAAAAAGCCACTTCATCATGAAATATTTCCGAAATCACGCCAGATAGCTTCTTGAAGTAAAAAAGCAACATTCAAGTGTATTTAATAGCGCATAAAAAACACCTATGAAACTGCTTTCAAAATTGTTTTACTTCATGTAGCTAACTTGTGTGGTTCAGGAGATATTAAATTTTTTTTTGGCACTTTGCAAGTGGCTTTTTTCGTCAGTGTATATACCAAGATGTGTAGTGAGGGACGAGTGTCAAAACCAACAATTAAATCGCTTCCTTCCTTCCAATAAGTTATGCAAAGAAACAAGATTGTGAAAAACAATATTATACTTAGCTTAGTAGCTAAGCAATTTTCTTGCAATATACTATAGAGAGAAAAAAATGGATGACAATGGGACTAACTTGAAACACATACGAACGAAGAAAGCTAATGTAAAACTTGTAAAAAAGAAAATTAAGCTAGTTACTAACCAGTATTACTCTGATAGAACAGTCTGGAACTTATGGATGACTATCGACCCGCTCCTGCTTCGCACGGTTTTTACGACTTGACAAAACATCGAGATTTCTTAGTTTTACGTAACTTTAATATTAACGTATTATACACTTAAACCTTCCGGAATAGATTCTCTTAACGATGGTGAAAACCTGATCAAAATCTGTTGCGTGGCTTAGAAGAACAACGCGGACATACAGACAAACACGAAAAGCGACTTTAATTTATAATTATGCAACCAGCAGTCCACTTTTTGTGATGTAGTTTATTAACTGCAGTTATTCCTTAGTTCAATAG
The DNA here is from genome assembly GCA_947364205.1 of Agrochola lota. NCBI lineage: Eukaryota > Metazoa > Arthropoda > Insecta > Lepidoptera > Noctuidae > Agrochola > Agrochola lota. The sequence goes on along the minus strand of OX376235.1, from coordinate 6,020,299 downwards.
TCACAATATTCAGCCTATCACAAATTAAACTCAACGCCATCCAACGTAGTAAAAAAAAATGAGTACCAACGAAATTAGAGGTAGTTCCTAAATCGCTTGAAAAATTAAATATATTTCCGCCTTTCACTTGCACCGTAGGATAAAATATATCTAGTCCACCTACTTGGCAACTGATAAGTGGACGGCAGTCCGTGTGGGTGCAGGAAACATGTTATGTACCTACTATGTTCATATTATTATAGTTATGTGGAAAACTATGAAGGCACCCTGTATTATAGAGGCTTACATAAGTTTAGATGCTAGGATTAGATTCATACCTCCCTCTCGGCCCTAACTTAGGAAATAATTGAAATCAGGTACACTAAGACACAACTTAGATGTAGCATCGGCAAAATTCGTAAAACCGATCACCATCCGAACTGAGTGCGGCATCAAAATCACCAATCTTTATTACTGCTTTAAGTGAAAATGATCTTTACGAAAACGCACTAACTTGTTAAGTCATATAACCAAATACACTCGTAAAATTTAAATGAATTAATGAAAATGTTCAAAATTATGTTACATCTAAGTTGTGTCGTACTGTAGTTTACTACTTACTACATAGGAACTCAGGATTTTATATAAATTATTTTACAATGCATTTGCTCGAAAAGAGCGTTTTCCAAGCAGTCAATTTGTACGGAAAGTGTCACTTTTTTCCACTAGTGCTTTTTACTTTTCTGTTTTTTTTTTAATTTTTGAGGCCGTCGTCAGCCCGTCTCGTCTCAGAGATTTTATTATTTGAGAAAAGTTTTTCACAAATTTGTATTTACAAATTAATCAGATGATGACGATGGCGATGATTATGACGATGGTCAAAATCAAAAAGAGTCAAAGTCAAAGTCGAAGTCGAAGTCAAAGTCAAAGTCAAAGTCGCAGTCGCAGTCGAAGTCGAAGTCGAAGTCGAAGTCGAAGTCGAAGACGAAGTCGAAGTCGAAGTCGCAGTCGAAGTCGAAGACGAAGTCGTAGTCGAAGTCGAAGTCAAACTCGAAACTCAAAGTCATGAATGTTGTTTTTATCATTTATATACGTCGTTATATGTTAGATGTTACACATAATAGGCGACTACTGTAAGGCTCTATCGATTTATTTATTTTTCCTCGCACAATGCATAGTAAAACGTTGTATGATACACGTGCGTAAGATGATTTCCAAGTCGTGTCGACTTATACACTCGACTTCGCTCGCTCGTGAATAAAAATACCACTCGTCGGAAATCACCTACCTTCCGCACTTATATCATAAATAACTATATCAACGTTGCGTAAAGTTAAGTAATGATTAACGTCTGTGTACCATACGTTTGTTGACGTTTATTAAACGTCTCTTAACTTTAAGCAACGTTTCTAAATAAACTCTTTTGTAATGTATGATATAATATTTTATATCTTGTCATTATAAAAGGGTTTATTTATAAACGTTGTCTACGTGTCTAATGTTTTTTGTAATGACTTTTAAAACCCATCATAATAAGTTTCGAATTATGATTTTTGAAAAGTCTATAACAACCCGCCTGAACTATAATGTTAAGAGGCTAAAACAATAATTTAATTTTATAGTAAAAAGCAAAAACTGTAACATGTCAATCTGATCTGTTTTTCTGTAATAGGGATGATGCCTGGGTATAAAAATTGAATTCTATTTTGTCCGTCAGTCAGATAATGAAAAAATATTAGACATGTATTTTTTGCTTTATCATATTAATAATAAATTACTTAGATAAAACGCATTTTAAGTTGGGGAGTGGGGGTCGCTACGCCACTAGTATGTATAAAATCTACATACTCGTGACGTCATGGCATATTTTACCTGAATGTATCGCCGTAATCTTTAGATTACGTAAAAAAAGAAAAAAATACGTGTCCAATATTTTTTTATAATCTCAAAGACAGACAAAAAAAATTTTTTTGATCGTCATCCCTATTATGTACATATAAATATTTTTATTATCGCGAAATTATATGTGCTACCCATTAATTATAGATAAATCTATAATTAATGGGTAGTCTCTTATTTCCATTGACAAAGAGATGTACAGCGTGAATCCAGATAACAAAATTCCATGAAAGACCCATGTATTTTTATTTAATCAGTGAATCATCGGTTTAAACACTTGGATTGAGTTAGTATTCTTATATTTTGGTTATGACGCTATATTATGATATTTTTCTAAGGGAAACCTCTTCCAAATCCATGTAATCTAAATCCACCTATATCCTAAAGCAATCGACACATCGTAATCATGTTAGATCGTAAGTGGAATTGCAATTAGCGCCGTGAAGGTGGTAGCGAGCAGCATTTCCGGCGGAAGTGATGCCCGCCCTTCGGCCGCGGGGAACACGCCCGCCTAAGACGGTCCGCCCGCCCTGATAACCTGATGAATGTTTAGATTATATTGATGAAGAACTAGCTGCTGCCCGCGAATGCGCTCGCGTGGATTGCCGTCAAAATCGGTCTAGCCGTTTCGGAGATTAGCCTGAACAAACAAACAGACAAAAAAAATAAAAAAATATTTTTTGTTATCAGTACATAATTACATATTATGTAAAAAGCCGTTATTTTGGCATTACAAACAGACACTTCGATTTTATTTCTTGTTCTTGTCTTTTGAATTTTTTAAAGTACTGTAGGCAGGCATTATGAGTATTGTTTTCTTTCTATTTTTACGCGAATGACCAAAATTTAAAAAAAAACATGTTTTCATTTTTAAAGTGAATTTTTTGTTGCCTCTACTATAAACGCATTTTTCATTTAAAGTTTTTAATTCCCTACAATTAATCCCTTCTGAAATTAATTTGTTAATAAATACAAACGCAAAGGACATTCACAAAATACCCACCCAGACCTATAAGAAGGAGCTATCTCGTCCCAAAGACCGCTCACAGACTACTTGTACTTTCAAAGCGACTCAATACGTAAAGTACTACAGCAACCGAACGTGTAAGACAAATTAGTTTGTGTCCATGGCCGGCTACAGAATGGACTTGTGTGGGATACAGAAATGCGTGGAGTGGCTTGAGTGTACAATTTATTATTGGTTTTATTTTTTTGGTGATTTTATTTATTTCGATCATAAGGTCGCATGCCAGCAGCGGGACAGTAAAGGCTGAAAAAAAAATTTGGTTGGTTTACCAATGTCACATTCCCATTGCTAAATTAAACAATTTCTATTATCTTAATGCTATTATTATATCAATAATTATATCAATGATTATTTAAATAACAAATTGTATCTACTCTCATATCGTAATATTCGAATTATAAACTTCAAAACGAGTTTATACTGACGTACATTATAAACACGATACCGAAATTTAAAAATAGAATGTTAATATAACACTTTTTCTCGAACAAAATAATGTTATAAAACATTTTTTTTTCTAATACGATACAGGGCAAATCCAAGAAGTTAATATCACCACGGAATATCCATCTATTTTTGTAATGGAACGTTACCGGGGGACAACAGCACATTTCTAGCGCATGCGCGGTGATGTGCTGGGTGCAGGCGCCATTCATACGTTTTGTTGAACTTATTATTTTATTCGTGATCTTTAACTATGATCTCTTTTATTTAGTAGGTTCAATCCCAATGTATGAGAGTAGATGAAGTAGTGTATGAAACTGCACGTAACTAGGTATTAAAATACGAGTGTGTTTATAGTTTAATAGTATCACACGAGTATAATAGTAATGTAGAATACCTCTCTTTATGCAACAATTTCATAAACTACTATTAACTTACAAGTTTTTAAAATAATTACAATAGGTATATAGAATAATAACAACTAAGTAGTCAAAATAAAAAGCCCTCTTCCTCTCGCCTACTTAGCTGTGCCCGACAACCACACACGCATATGAAAGAAATAAATATATTGAGTAAGTTAATACTATATATCACTTTGACTTTGAAGGGAAATATCGTGAGAAAGCATGAAGGCCTAGGCAAGGCGCAATCGATTTCAAAGCGATTCGTGGTTCTACAACAACTTTCAACAGGATTGATTTAAGCTTTTCCGTAGCTTACGTGTGTTATTTATTACTTTTCTATCACCGTTTTCGGTGAATGTCACTTTGTTTAGGCCCTCGGGATATAAAATGGTCGGAAATCGCTAAAATACACTGAGCAAGCGACACAAATGCTCATTTCTTCTCGAGAACTAGTCCCGTCTCTATGCGAAAAGACGTTTCTTTCAATGGAAATTATTTTTTAAGAAGTAGAGGTAAATTGAAACAAACTTTCCGTATCTAAGTATACCGGCTGCGAGAAAATTCCCAAAGTGACCTCTCCCATTATTTAATCAATGTTTCTCACAAAAGGAGTTGTGTTTTTGTTCAAAAAGGACAAAAACACAACTCCCTGTGGGCAGCTCAATAACTTTTTCAAATAAAATATTTCGATATCCTCGGGCACTCCACACCATTTCCTATGTGCTGTCCACACTAATTATCATCAGAGGATCGCTGTAGGGTAAAATGCCGGCCGGACCACGTGACCGGACCTTTTATTAATCCATAAATTATTTATAGACTGAATTGTCACCCGCCATCTGCATGCCTTACAACTAACATACGGACACGCACAGACCTATAACGCCCCAATAAGGTGTAATTTCGCATGATTTAAATGCAAAAGAAGTTGTTTTTCGTATCCGTTCGTAACCTGCCATCGCTGGGTAAATATTTTCAATGTTTGTTTACTTTTAGTGGATTTTTATACGGATGTCGCCGGTTACCGAACCGTGTAGTATTTATACCGTTGCCAAGGTTAGCTGGCTCTGAAAAAAATATAGGAACGTAGTCTACTTGGGTCTTTTTTTTTTTTGAGACGATTATTGTTGAACCCTGACACGTGACCAACACTTGTTATATTTTGTATTTTAAAGTAGCGACTTAAAATCATACTAATACTCAACATATACATACGTAAACATTCTCCTGCAATCAATAAAACAAATCCATAACGAATCCAACACCAATAAATCAGATTTTTATTATGTTCAGAACATTAACTTTATAATAATTCCATTTCTAAAACGCCACCGCAGCAACTTACGCAACGCAACTTAGGGGGAATCGAAAAAAAATACAGCCCTATTCAAAATTACGCAATGAAACGTTCGCTGAGCGCGCGCGAATTCGCAAATCGTTGGCCCGCGCACCCCTAGTCTCCCCTTCGATATTTGAAAAATCAAAATGGCGTCTCCCCGCGTCTTGTCTTTATCTTTTCCTTATGTAAATGACTTGGAATTATTCGATGTTTAATGAGGTTAAGAACTTTCTAGACGGCCATGGCGCCAAGCTCGAGGCGCTCGCTCGTTATGCGATGCTACCCGCTTCCTGGCTCGCGGATTTTTTCCTCTTTTTATTGTGACAAGTCTTGAGCTCAAAACAATCGTGGAAAAGTCTTTGTGAAAATTTATTGTGATTTATTTCGATATCTTTCGTGAATAACTTGCGCTTTGGTGAAGAGTTTTCTCCTTTTCCCAGAATACACTTATCTTACTTTATAGTTTTGTATAACCACCGCAGTTAATACTGTTACAAAATTTAATTTCTCAAAGTTGAAGACAGAGGAGTTTTTATCTCACAAACAACTATTTTCACATCACTGTGTTCGTACTAAAGTTAGGTACTAAGTGAACCCCAGTACAATAATGTGTCTTACGGTCTTACCCCTCGCACCCACTCCTGAGCAGAAACCATTGCCAAAACACCCGCGAATTTATTGCCGAGCGGAAGTCTTCGCTACTTCCTCGACGTCACAATGGCTCATCCGTTTCCCGAACACACTTGAGAGTTAAATGTATTATTATTATTCGTTTCCTTAATAATATTAATTTGAACTACTTGTTAGGTAAATTATATTTAAATGTCTTATTAATCTGAATGTTTGTTTTAAAAGTCGCACAGATTGTCGCGAGTTGTGTTATGATTTGAAATATGGCCTGACAATTATCTTGTATGCACAGTTATTTATTAAATTAATTGTAGGTATGTACATATATTCATAAACTCACGCCTTCTTCCCATGGGAGTAAGCAGGAACTACAGAACGCCATCTGGTCTTTTCGGTCGGTTGCGAGTACTGTGCACCTGACCTTTCTAAAGAACATCAACAATAAGATCACTATATACACGTATATTGTTTCTAGGGCGTCTCCTCTCGGCGTTAGGTGTGTAAGTATGTATTATAGTAAATTTTTGTAAAGACTAAAACCCTACCACCGCAAAAGGATTTTAATTGAAAAAGTTCATGTAATTAAAGTTTTTACAAAAAAAAAACAACCGACTTCCGAAAAAAAACACTACAAAGTGGAAAATAACTTTAATTTCGGAAGTCGGTGTTTTGGGTTTTGAATTTTCGTTTTTTGCCACCGACTTCCGAAATTAAAGTAATTTTTTCCTTTGTAGTGTTTTTTTTTTTCGGAAGTCGGTTGTTTTTTTTTTTGTAAAAAGTTTTTACAAATTCGAATACCACTACCTGCTATGTAAATAACAGTTACAGGAAGTCAAGATCATATCATCCACATATACTAAGTGGGAAAAATACGTATTATTGAAGCTTACTCAAAAACTATCCAAGCAAAGTTAATAAAATTTATATAGGACCAATCCAGGAGCATACCCTTTCATACAAAAAAATAATTTTCAAAATCGGTCCACAATTGACGGAGAAATCGACCATCATACATAAAAAAAAACGAAATGATTGAAATCGAGTCTATTTCTGATTCTAAAATAAAACAACTAAAAATAAATGATAAAGTGTGTGAAATGACTCTTCAGATCCATACGTGGACGAATCCCCGTTTCCACCCAGTTACAGGCCGAATATAAACTGTTCCTATATCCTTTCGGCATATAATGTAGATAATAATGGAACGGGTTAGTAGAATCTAAAAAGTGAACTGACCGAAAAGGTTCCGGAATAAAAATACATAATGACGCGTTGCTGGAATTTGGGATAATGAAATATTATTCTTTTTCACCACGATCTTGCATGGAGAGGTGAATGTCCAGGTACAGGCCAAAATAGAAATTAATTATTTACCTATATGGTTCACTGAAAAAAATAGGTTTAATAGCTGTATTCCACTTGGCTTGACTATTCGCTAAAATTAAAAATGTTACAAAACTCTTTCAGGAATACCTGTTACAAGTTGTCTTGGGTGATAGTCGCCATTTGCACATTTCAATGAAAATAAATGTCCGAAATCTTTCAGAATTTGATCGTTTTCAGTAATATCATGCACCAACTGACAATACGTACCTATGTAATACCAGTGAGGTTTAAGAAAGAGTACCTACTCATTCTTTAAGGGAAGTGTCGTGTGTGTGTGTGTTTGTGTGTTAGTGTTGTGTGTACCTATTGGGCTCATATACAACAACAACATAACACACACACACACATAACATTGTTTTACTTTTTATATTTTTATTTTTAATGTGTATTTTATGTGTTTTTATCTTTATATGTGCGTTTTGTTTGTGCAGAATAAACAATTTTTCTTTTCTTTCTTTCTTTTCTTTTCGTTCTTTTCATATCGTAACACTTCCTTCATCTTCTGTCAAACCAAAGCTTTATAGGATTTGCATTTTTTTTATTACACGTGCCTCATCGCATGGCTGCATGCATGCTGGACATTGCTGGATGTCCACCCACTGTATCAATATCTCCCACGTTAGAGTAGAATGTTCCATTTCACATTATGCACGTGTTTGTTAGGTAAATGAAATAAAACATCCTGTCAAAGTACATATGAAGATAATATTATTATTATTAGAACTAAGCCTACGAGTTTTATTTTTATTCAATCATTTCTGGTCATCCAAAGGACATTGCTGTTGATGATAATACTAGCGTTTGTTCCTTCCTCCTTTATGGTTTGTTCTATTACCACAGGTGATTCACTTCTTCTTCTCTTTTTTCTCTTTTCTTTTCTTTTTCCGCAAGAACATTCAAATAAAAAGCGACTCAATAAAGTGCAATTCAGGTTACACAACGCTAATTACCTACAATTATATTCACCTAGAAGTTGCCTCTCTTTCTATCACGTAACTCTTATATCTTCTGACTACGTTACACTCATAAAGTGGCCCGACAAGACGGGCGCGCCGCGTACTTGCAGCTGCATATCTGTATTCATCTGTACTATTACCTAAAACTTCATAAAATTATTTATCTATAGTATTTTCTATAGTCCCCAAGTACAATAATCGATTCGCACAGAATTTTCAAGTAACATTGAAGTCAAATAGTTAGAAGTTGTAATTTATATCAGTACAAACAGTTTGTTTAGACAATGCCGCATTGTCTGTCCAAGACAAACTATAAATCTATCGGGCTGTGGGGTGAGCAGTGTTCAATAATTCGACAAGTTGCTAACTTCCCGAACACCGGAATTACGGACGAAGAAAATATACAACTCGCTTACTGACCAGTTTTTTAAGTGATGGGTATAGGAAACTATCGATATCGATATTAATTTGGGGCATTAATATACTCCATGACTAACGATACCTCTTAAATATCCGGCCGGCACAACCTAGGCAGCCAGCCCACTATCACCTTGCGTACTACTGATCATATGAGATGTTCCCACATAATTCTTGCATGTAAGAGAAGAAAAATGGTACCAACTTAAATTACGATAGAACTGTAAGGAAAACCATTAGGCGATTGATTTTACTTTTGTTCAAAATTAACAAAAAAAACTACTTACTGTTAACTGTTAGTCAACACAGTTTATAAATGCAAAAAGCTGAATGACGGTCAAGAAAATCTTGTTACCTTTTCCAGAGTAAACGGAACGCATTTGTAGCTGTCCTTCATAATTTATCGACAACCACACCGTTCCTCGTTGTCACATCACTAAAATATCGGGTGCGGTGTTTGCGAGGCAAGTCTGAGCATTTAAGCTGAAACAGTAGCTTACTTATTACCTGAGATGGCACAACTTGCTCTAACAGAGCCGCGCTCTATGCTCATAGAGGCGCTCATGAATATTTTAAAGGAATTGCCGTTAAATTTAAGTTGGTTCATAGAGCTTTGTTCTACTTGGAGAAAAGGATTGGAATTATAAAAGATTTAATAAACGAGTAAGCCGGCAATGTAACTTTTTCTTTTGAAAATATGATAATTTGATTAGATTTCTAAACAGTAATTTTAAGATGTACAAAAATTTTACAATTACTGGATAATTTGAACAGGAACAGACTTTTAAAATAAGTTTATGAAGATATCGTAATATAATTATGATAATCGAATTATGATATCTTCTAGAATTATAAATTTTGTACTAACACAGTAACTACATCTTACTCATATTCAGACATTTTCGACATCAGTCTGGCTGAGATGGGCTAAATATCGAAGAGATACCTAAGCAAAAACAATATCTCCTCGGGCACGAAATATTTTGATTCACGTATATTCAAAGTTATAAGTAGTACTATATTACAGTGATATTAATTAGACAACCAATCTGCCTAGCCTTTTCCCAAATATGTTGGGCTCGGCTTCCATTCTAACCAGATGCAGCTGAATACCAGTATTTCAAATGTAGCGACTGCCTACCTGACCTCCACAATCCAGTTACTGGGTAATACGATACCCCTTCGTAAGACTTTCGGGCTTCTGACGACCCCCGTGCTTAAGACTAAAGCAAGAAAAACAGAGATCCAAGAATGACAGCCGGGACCAACGGTAATTAGACAAAAAATCATTTAATGAATAGCCCGCAACAATTCATATCTAATAGGACGAGAGTCCAAATTTCTCAGAACTAATTCACAGTTGCCTCTCTCTACCGAACAACCGTGCCGCACTTAGTAAGCCTGGCTCGCGCGGCTCTATCTCCTAAACAATACATCGAAGTATTAATAACTTAAGACTTCGCAACTTAACTAACAGCTGACGCTCTTTACTTCGTCGTAACAGCTAACTAAATTATATAACATTTTGCTGGTACTGGTACATTTTGTCCGAAAAAATGAGTGTTTTTCTTTAATGCCTAGCTAAAATTGGACTACAGTCCGGCCGTAGAGAGTATGCGTTCCTGACATCTGTCAGTTGGACAATTTCTAGTAGTAATAAAGATCAAATTCGCAAAACACAATAGTATGAATGTGACAGGTGTCAAGAACGCATTTTCTCGACGGCCAGACTTTAATCGGTCAATTACGTCGTTTTTTTTTTTTCTTTTTTAATGTGTCGATCCCAGAATTCGGTTACGAGTTCCATGTATGGGATGCATGGTCATGTTTCAGCATGACCACAATAAAAACGGGTTTTGTCGACGGAAGAATAGACAAAATGACAGACTGTGATTGTTTAGCTGTCATTTTGTCTATTCTTCCGTCGACAAAACCCGTTTTTATTGTGGTCATGGTAAGCGTGCCGAGCAGGTTTTCCTTCTTCCGGAAAACCTGAGTTCGGAGTCTGTTGCGACACTTTCAGGTTAACAGGTTTACAAAAAAGGTAGGTAATCTCAGCTTATTGTCCTCTCACCTAGTAAAATGGAACGTTACACGTACCTGACATACTTATAAGTCAGTAAAAAGTTTGACTGCTTGTTTTCCGACGGTTACTATAATAAAGTGCACAAAGGGCAGCAATAGGTATCTGACTTCTGGTTTATTGGTTGTTATATACGACTAAGCTGCCTAAGGGTCAGTTCACACCGAGTTGTGACGCGAAGCGACGCTGCGCGCACTTTTTAAGACAGTGATACAAAATATAACTTTATTTACTACTCAAAAATATACACATTTAATTCAGAGAATTGGATAATGCCTCGCAGCGTCGCGCTGCGCCACGCTGCACCGCGCTGCGCCTCGAGATGCCTCGCGACGTAACGCGATGTGTTACGAAGCAGCGAGGCGTGGCGCGTGGGACTGCCAGCGTCTCCAAGATGTGCCTCGCGACGTTGGGCTGCGTCTCACGGCGCCACGCTGCGCAGCACGAAACCACTGGCCTCTTCAAGCATCGTCGCATCGTGTCATGTCTCTGTGTGAACTGACCCTAAGGGCCGAGTCACACCGGAATGGCAGCAGCCGGCGGCGACGCAAGTGGCCCCCGGCGTCGCCACTGGCGGCCTCGCGCGACCCGCAGACTCTACGCGCCTAGTCTCCTCTTGACTAGTTTAAATGGTGTGCTCAGTGTGGTGGCGGGGGTTAAGAGCGCGCGGCCGCCCGCGGTGCCGCGAGCCGCCTCGCGTCGCCGCTGGCAGCCGCGGACAGAACCACCGACAAGATACGCCTGGCGCACGGCCCCTTGCGTCACCGCGGGCGGCCTCGCGACCTTTTCGAGCGATACTGGTCTTATAAGTATGTAGATAAAGTTTAAAATTATTGCACACTGAAAGTGCTCGCCGCGTCGCTGCCGGCCGCTGCCATTCTGCCATTCCGGCCGGTGTGAGTCGGCCCTAAGGAGACAGCTTAGTCATTACAACCACTAAAAGACCAAGCAGTCTCTTAGTCGCAGGCGCAAGTTCTGAGCTGTGTGGTTCCTGTGGGTAGTAGCTGGATACAATTTTTCCTCAAACGTGTGACACAGGTAGGTCTTCTTCTTCAAATCCATGATTCCACATATCCATGTAAGCTTTTTTTTTAAAGGTCGTAGTACAGGTTTTGTTGCACAGAGAACAACAAGAGGTGAGGCATCATTTGAGATGCAACTCACACAATCGCATAGTGGATCATTGGAGTTGGTATAGGTAAATAAATCCTTGCAACATTGAGCAGTTAATGCAGATATCACAAGCCCCATATGACTATAAATCCATTTAAAACCATGTAAAGCCATGTTACAGTAGTTCAAAGCATACGCAATCAGTATTAGGTATTCATGAACAATGCGCAGATAAATGGGCAGTCGATAGTTTGAGCGGGTCGCGGAGATTTCTAATCAAAGATGCGGGCTGCTCGAATCTTAGCAAATTGGTGAGGGAGACACCCTTGTTCGGGATAGGGCTGTCGCAATTGAAATATGTATTATATCTTTAATTGATTATGCGCACTTTTTGATGGGTACTAGTACAAGTCGTTTTTCTTCAGAACTCAGAAGCGAAACTGTTTTTTACGAAAGGACGTCTAATTCTGCCGAGGTGTTTGTAAAGTTTACGTTACGGGAATTATGTCTTCATTTATTTGCACAATTTCTACACAGTTACATGCTATGAATAGGTTAAAACTTGAGTACATGACCCAATTAGGGCGCAGCAAGTATTATTAAAATTATCTTATAGCTAGATCATCGGCTAATTCCGGAATACATCCAATATATTACTATCAGTTCCTGGTCGACCGAGCTCTGCTCGGGTGAAAATAGAGAATGCTCATTTAATAGTATAAGATAGTTCATACTAATTCCATGCTCTGATGATAATAGATACTTACTAATTCCATGCTGCCCTGTCATTATTCTAAGATAGCCATGTTCTAAACTTTGGGCCCACCTGGCTAGCCTAATAGTTCCATAAGTAATGAAGGTAAGCACTAAGAAAGGATTTTTGAAAATTCATACCATAAGTGGTTAAATATGAAAGTTTGAATGAAAGTTCGTAATTTTTACCGATAGGAAGTCCCACCGTGAGCATTGCTTAATGTTAAGTAATGATTCACTTCTGCTTAACCAAACCTTTAGTGACCTTTAAAGCTCTCTTAATATTAAGCAACGTTTATAAATAAACCCTTTTTTATGTTTTTTATGTAAGTAAAAACCGCCCCGAGGTTTTACCCGCATAAGTCTCGATCCCGTGGGAATATCGGGATAAAAGGTACTTATCCTTCCTTCTCCAGGTCATGGTCTAGCCACGTGCCAAATTTCATCCAAATCTGTTCAGCTGTTTTAGCGTGAAAGCGGAACAAACAAACTCACTTTCGCATTTATAATATTAGTTAGGATGAATGTCAACTAGGGAATGCAATCTCGATCTCGAATCTTTCGTGATCTCAAGCCTTTTTTCGAGATTCAATCTCGTAGGAAGATAATCTCGTTCTTGCAACTCGAACGCGATTTTGGGACTGAGCGGGGACGTCTTAGCACATTATGCTTCTTGAAGCCATTTTCAGATTTGTTACATGTGAAACGTTGACTTTTCGTTTCGAGATTTCGCTTAACGTTTTTTTATTTACTAAATTAAAACACGATTCGGTACCGTACGTAGATGTAGTTTTCATTTTAATTCAGTTTAAGAATTTTCCAAAACGCATTGTTTCGAAAAGTAGCGGAAAGGTGAAATGTCGATCTCGAAAACAAGATCTGGACTGTTTGTCCGTCGAGATTTCGAGATTGCATTCACTAATGTCAACTAATAGTGTTTTATTCTAATATTTTCCAGGCCCTTCAACGTGCCAGCCCTACATCACCCAAGGAGTCCGGCATAACGTCGTCTTGAGTGGTCACCGGTACCGCTAATGTTACTCAAAGAGCTTTCAGACGGTACATCACTATACATTCATATCGCCCCCTCCCTACGCGGTAATTAATTAATTTAACTACGGCTTGTTACTGATCGGCGATGGGGAATTGTTTAATTTTAGTTTAATTGATTTGATACTCACTTCGTTGTAAAAGTTGTTGTTTTTTTTTTTTTAATAAAATAAGATTATAATGAAAATGATCACATATGTTTTTTTTTTTAAATTCCTAACGGGCAAGCTCTTGGCCTGTATCTCACCTGATGATAAGTGATGATCAGGCCTAAGGTGGAAGCGAGCTTCATCCGAAATCCTCAACCACAGAAGAACTGGCTATCTTACCTCTACTATGGCGACAGACTTAGATAAGGCTGCCATGTGGATTTCGAACAAGCCCTACCACCAACCAGAGTATATGAATTTAATTAATTTAATGCAGTGCATACAAATACCTGTACAAACCCTGTCGAAAAATACTTACAATCTTATTAGAAAGAAGAATCTTACAAGCTTTGAAAACGTCAACTTCTTCAAATGAATGGAATCTAATAAGTAGGTAAGTATTCGCGTGAACCAGCTGTCACTCATACGTGTAGACTCTAAGGCCTGTACACACACGTTTTTCTTACCGTGAAAACTACGGTTTATTCGCCGTGTAGGCACGATCTTCAGTGTTGTATGATGGGTCACTATGGAAGCTTGTTGACAGAGTCGTTTTTTCTTCGGCGCGGCTTATACGCCGTACCGAAAAGAAACCGTGCCGTGTGCAAAGGGCATAACGGTATACTTAAGAACGCGTCTTTTTACTCAACTGTTCTCTTTTTCAATATATCTGTTATAAAATGCTCATGTTTGAAGCCCACCTACGGGTGTGCTAAGTGGAATACTTTAGGTGTGCTTCGTCTGGGTGTGCTTCGTTTGGGTGTCACGGAATACCTCTGCGGACCAGCCTTACTTAGTATACAAAATCAAAGGCATATGAATTAAGAAAGTTAATTTAGAAACGCTAATTTACTTTCTAATATGCTGTGCACCTAACCACACTTTTTTACTTTGCATAAAACAAGAAACAGATGCAAGTAAATAAGCCTGTTTATGAAAAAAGAAAATCTCCTTCCACAAAATCTTAACTTCAGATGTTGTGTTGCTACCTCAAAATATGCCACAGTTAATGTTAGATTTCAGCAGTGATCATTTTTGTTAGTTGGTGCTGGTGAACAATAAAATCATAGTTACATAGTTCATCATAAATAGTAAAAGTCTCCAACTAAGCTGATGCGACATCTAGTACGAAATAGAGGCATCAAACACAAGTACTAGCGCCATCTGTTGAGGAGTAGCCTAATAAACTTCGCCACCTAGTGATGAAAAGCATCACTAAACTTAGCAGCGACATCTACTGGCCAATAGAATGATATTAAATATATTTTGTCGAGTCGTAAGCTACGACTGGCTACGACTCGTAGCAAAACGGATGGCAACGAAAACTCAAAGTCTGGGTAAAAGTACTGCAGCACCCACTGATCAGTCTTATGCATATTATTTCCTTGGGTCTAATTCTGTGGGCTGTGTTAACTAACGGTATTCACTGTTTTGACATACCTTGACTCTTGTTTTTCTGCTCCCAAATACATTCAATTATTTACTTACAATGCTCCTAAGCAATTCAGAAACCTGAAAACTAGTTTAAAGGCCACGTTCACACATACCGCAGCCAGACCATACCGCAGCGGATCTAGGACACCTGCGCGAAAGACATTTCCGCGAATTCCCTTGCGCGAAAGACACTTGCGCGTATCCACTTGCACGAAAGGACAATTGCGCGAAAAAATTGATAAATACAGATAGATTTCTTCATAATTTATCACGCCTGTATTCTTTCAAAGAGTTGGGCTCTAATTATTTTATTATTTTTCTTTTTAGATTCCTTTTATTATTTTTCGACATGGGTGTCGTTTTCATGGTTTTCAAGGGCGCTGACAACGATAATGACGTCTAAATCAAAATTTAAGCCATCTTAAATTTTGATTTAGACGTCATTATCGTTGTCACCACCGAAAACTTGTTATTTTTTCGACATGGATGTAATTTTCATGGTTTTAGAGGACGCTGAAAACGATAATGAGGTCAAAATCAAAATTTCCTCCTACTTTACTTTTGACCCCATTGACATTAAAAACCATGAAAACGACACATTATTTTAAAACCATGAAAATGACACACATTTAGAAAAATTATAAAATAATTAACGCCCGGGTTGGGCGTTAGTTATTTTATAATTTTTGAAATAAAACAGGCGTGATGTTATGAAGAAATCTCATTTCCGCAACTTTTTCGCGCAACTGTCCTTGCGCACAAGTAGATTCGCGTAAGTGTCCCTCACGTATGTGTCTTTAGCGCAAATGTCCATTCGCGCAAAAGTACATTCGCCCAAAGGTACATTCGCGGAAATGTCTTTTCGCACAAATGTCTTGCCACCCACCGCAGCGATAAAATGCGGGCAAGCACGTTACACGGCAACCAGTTACGTTGTGTCTGCGACGTGGCCTTGATGTGGTCGGTATCGCCAACACGGTTGATTTTGTCAGCCAAATGTGGGCCATGTGAATAAATTATTCATTTTCTAAAAAAAATTGCCACCGTCCACGTATTGTGGTCGAGGTGTGGTTGTGGTGTGGGTGTGGTGTGGGCGTGGTGTGGTTGTGTTGTGGTTGTGGTGTGTTTGAGTTGTGGTTGTGGTACGTATGATCAGGCCCTAAAGTTCACTTATTAGTCTCTATTGGGAAAAAGAGGATGTAAGCATTAAAAACTCTTTTCACAAGCCACCTCAAAGACTGTGGCAGAAAATCAAAATAATAAGAAAAAGAAATTGCTTCAAGAATGACTTTGATAGTAGATTTTCTTTTGAATTCAATTTTATTTATTTCGAAACACACGAGTTTAATCGACCTTTAAATTTTGTAACAATGTTTAGCAGAAAAGTGATTTCGAAGCGAACGGTAAGTAAATTTTTCTATATTTTTAGGACCACGCAAAAATATGTGGAGTGGTTTTCTCAAACGCGCTTTGGGGATATTCTGACAAACACTTATGTTTTGTGTATTGTGGTATGGCCCGACCATAGCTTTGAACAAAGATTCTGGAACAATATAAAGACGTACGCATGCAGTTATTCGTGAAACTAAATGACACTTAGTTTCACGAATATAATATTATAAACAATAAACGAATATAATATTATAAACAATACTGCAACAATAAAGCAAATCTACCTGAGCTACTTATAAGCTGCTTTTTGGCAGAGATATCTAGGTAATGTCTAGGTGGTCATCACATACCTACTTTCCCAAAAGGCTTTACTATTTAACACAATGGAAGGTTGCACTAAATTATTTTTATTTTGTAACTCGAAATTAATTCAACTAACGTTATCAAAAACGTCCTATAATCATTTAATTATCTGCTAGTGCTGTGCACTTCTATAAGTGACGAATTCACAAAACCTAAACCTGTATGTGATTTTTGTTTGTGTATGTTTTAGGGAGTAATTCGTTAAGGTGCCATATTAATAAATAAATAAATAGTAAAAGCTTTTCGGGAACGAAATAATAAAAACAAAGTTTCAGATCCTTGGGGTAAAGAAGTACATATGCAGCACACCTTCAAGTAAGACCTCTTCGTGTAGACGATATCATCAAGCTAACCAGTTTCAATATGCAACGTAAGTTTTATAAAATACTAGCTTTTGCCGGTCGGATATCCCACGGGAACGTATCGGCATTAAAAGTACCCTATATGTTAATCCAGGTTACCAATGTATTAATTCCATATACCTAATACATTGTTTTCATATAACTTTATTGGTTTACGCGGCTGCCCGCCTGTAAAGCTCGGGAAGTCGTCGGCTTGATTTTTACCGATATCTTCAATAATCATCGTCATATTTCAGCCAATTTACATAAAGCCTATCATTGTTATAAGTACTTGTACGGGCAGCTTGTCCATACACTGAGATGTAGTGGGTAGTACGAATAACAATGGATGTTTACAGGAAATAAAATCACTGTTTTGTCATTTTGTGTCCGTTATTGATTGACCGATTTATTTTTTTAAACATTAAAATATTCATAACGTGGGTGACTTTGTGGTGACCGCGATAGCCTATTTAGCGAATGTAAACAAGTTATCGGCGAATAAGTAAATACTTGTTAAGGTGAGTCCAAACATTGAGCTCCAAGAGCGCGGCAGCAACTCACGGCGTTTGCAGGACACATTTCGGCCGCGCTCTAGTTAGGAATAAACCGACGAATGTTCGCGCGGCAGTCGTCCAAGTACAGCGTGGCAAGCTGCGCACGATTGCCGCTCAATGTTTGGACACACCTTTAATGTAAAAAGTAAAACATTTAATGTGGCGTTATTATGAATTTAAATATTTTCAGCTCCAAAATGAAAAATATGTCGAGAATAATAACTCCGCAGCAGGTGATCCGGAAAGTGCACACTACGTCAGCATTTCGCAAGGAAGAGACAGTAAATGCACCTACCTTCCCTGATTCAGTCAGCAGCGGCGATGCCAAGTAAGTATAGTTAATAGAACTTCTTCATTTTCTTCAAAATCTCATACATCATTTGCCTAGCCTTTTCCCAACTATGTCGGGGTCGGCTTCCAGTCTAACCGGAGTCAGTTGAATAGGCAATATTTTATATGGAGCGACTGCCCATCTAACGTCAACAACCTAAGACTAAGACTCAGAAAACTAAGACTCAGAAAACTAACACTCAGAAAAACTAAGACTCAGAAAACGAAGACTTATTGTCAGACTTTTGGGCTTCTGACTACCCGTAACTATTAGGGATCTCGCGCACTAGACGGCTACGAACACGTAAAGTATAGAAACCGATACGAATCGCGAACTTGGTGACAACGGCCAACCAGCCAACTAGCCGCAGACCGGCCCCGAATCACTACGGAGTCTAGTGCGCGAGATCCCTTAAGGTACCATTCCGTACCCGACCGCAGGAGGCAACTGCAGGCGACGTGTCGCCGCGACACGACTGGTTTCTATGAAATACTTTCCGTAGCTGGCAACACGTTGTTGGCAGCTGCAGGCGAGTGACAGGCGACATGTATAGCCCGACCGCAGACATTGTCGCCAACGCTCGAACGATAACACGTTTTTCTATCTTCTATATACCGCCTGGAATACGGGCTGCTGCCGCCTGCGGTCGGGTTCGGATTAATGAATGCAGCGACATGACGCCGCGATACGTCGCCTGCAGTTGCCGCCTACGGTCGAGTACGGAATGGTACCTTTACTATAAAAGATCTACGGGACAAAACTCGCTCGAGCCGGTTGTGTCAACTAACTTATATTTTAGTGCTAGTAGACTTTCCTCTCTAATGAAATGCCAAGTTACAGCGGCCAGAAAGGGATAGGCATAACATCACCACGCCTCTAATCCGAAAAGAGTTGGGCAGAGGTGTACCTATAGTACCTACACCTACATTTCGCCAGTCACGTTTAAGTCCCAGTACCTGGTCGACCGATTTTCCCAGAGACGAGACCTAGCTAGATCGATTTTATATTACAACTTTAATCGAAATCATTACAAATATAAAATAATGTTAGTATTTAATAAAATAAAAAAATATGTTTAAAATATAAACACATATATATTTATATTTTTATAAATAAATATATATATATATGCATATATATATTTTATTTTTATTTTTTATATTTATATATAAATATTGCTCGTTTAAAAGTATAGGATGCAACAGAGGGTGAGACTATTGCCATCAACCAGGCACAAATCCAGACTGGGCTGCTATTAAAAGAAATTCCTGTAATAAATCAATAATACTTTGCCCGATCTGGGAATTGAACCCAAGACCTCATGAGCTTAGCAATAGCGCTTGCGACCTTTAGAACAACGAGGCTAACTAGGGATAGAGAATAGAGATATAAAATGCCGGTCTGTGCGTGTTACTTTCCAGGCTGATCAAGAAGGAAGGTGATGCAGTGGCAATGGACGAAGTTGCCATGGAGATTGAGACGGACAAAACGGCTCTGCCGGTCATGTGCCCCGGACACGGCGTCATTACCAAGATTCTCGTCAAGCAGGGCCAAGCGGTCAAGTCAGGGCAACCACTCTTTCAAGTACTTTCACTATTTATAATCTAGTATTCGTAGTTAGCACAGGGTGGAAATTTTTGAAGCTCATCTGGAGGGAAGGTACTCTAAATACTGGAGATGTTAGTTTAACCTTTTTATCCTTCAATTCAAATAAGTTAAGATTTTATGGTTTTCCTTTCATTTAATTTATCATGTTTATTAGAATGATATGGTTCTTATTATTGACTCTATCGATCGATGCCATAAAGTTCAGGGTGTTATTTTTTCGGATTTTAGCCGGTTCGATACCTGTGTGTGGCAAGAGAATTTTCGAAAATCCTCGAATGCAGATTTGTTTCTTAAAAAAAATAAAGGAATGTTTCCTTTGAGTAAAATTTGCTATCTCCAGTATTATGAGTACTGTCCATCCAGCACGCGTAAGATGACAACCATAACCATAGATTTTGTCGACGAAAGAATAGACAAAATGACAGTTAAACAATCACAATCTGTCATTTTGTCTATTCTTCCGTCGACAAAACCCGTGTCTATTGTGGTCAGGCTAAGCGTGCAGGTGAGGTTAAAAAATCCCACCCTGCATAAACTTGTTATAAATTAAAGTCGCTTTTCGGGCTTCGTTGGTACTCTTCCCTAGTTCGAACTCACCCGGTCCGTACATATCTACCTACTCGTACTAACAGACAGCTAGAAGGCGCAAAATACTGAAGGTAAGAACTGTGGTGCTACTATGTTTTTTTTGATTCTCTCATATTACGCGGTATAAAATTAACAATAGGTAGGTTCAGTATTCGTGTTTTTTCAACATCTATAAAATATAATCAACATTAATAAACAACTTAAGTATTATACGCTCGTTTAAAAGAACCATTCGTATAACTGTTTGTAAGTACAATAATTAAAACTTTAATTACATTTTTTTTTTTATCTCAAAAAAATCACAATCTGTATATAAAATATTTTAACTATCGTCTCTAAGAAATCACAGTTTGTACAATAATTAAAGCAAATTTTTATTTCAAACAGTAATTGAGTTTTTTTTTTTTAACTCATCGATTGACATTGTTCCTTCATCGTACCAAAGTAATATGTGATCGTACGCCCTTGCCAGCTCAGCGATTCTGAAATCATTGGAAATGCTTGTCTTCCTTGTTTTGATCTGAAATCAAATTCGGAAATATGTTTTAAAACCTGATGTTTTTTTTTTCCGTGGCTGCATCTACAACGCCACCTGGGAACTACGCATCACACTGCAACAATTTATCCTATGTCCGTCTCCTGGTTCTAAGCTACCTCTCCACCAATTTTCAGCTAAATCGGTTCAGCCGTTCTTGAGTTATAAATAGTGTAACACGACTTTCTTTTATATGTATAGATTACATTACAACAATTACATACATTCCTTTGATTTAAAATACGCGGGTTATACTCGTAGTTATACCCACTCTTTAAAGGTAATTACGGGATAAAATGTAACGTCAAAAACATTTTTAGTACTTCCTGTTAAAAATGGCGAAGCGGAAGCTATAATTGAGCAAAGTTTTTTAGAGAATTTTTAAATCCATAATAATTTAAATCTTACTGTACAACAATAAGTCATGAACATTTATCGATACAGACCACGACCAGAGGGCAGAAACTGGACATGTCCTTTCCTTGATAAAACAGTGCTAAAATGGACGGCGCGGCGTTATGTACGCAAGAAGAGCTTTCTCATGACACCACTCATCCAGAGATGGCGTTATTCCTTTCAAAATTATTATGTCTAATGTACTTTCGTACCTGCAGGGTCTGTCTTACCTTCCTTTCCCTTATTCAATAAACAATCACTAAAAAGAATCGCAAACCCTTAATCTAATTCATGGAACATTACAGATTAACATAACTGGCGTAGCTCCGGCAGCTGCAGCTGCACCTGCGGCAGCTAAACCTGCAGCCGCGCGAGCTGCAGCGCCAGTTGCAGCGCCAGCTGCAGCGCAAGCACCAGCGGCTACAGTCGCAAAAGGAGCAGCCCCCATTATCGCTAGAAGCAAAGCTGGACCTACTGTAATTTTACTTTAATACTTTATTAATAAGGTCAGTAATATCTTTCTGACCGAATTTCGGACAGGGCGGTAAAGTGTTGTTCTTCGATTCCACTGAACGTCATGCAAACAATGAAAAGAGTTGACACTTTGATTTTAGAAGATGACTTACGAATAAATATCTTCTTTTTTTTTAAACTTTGGCAGTCTGACTGCTCATTTTTTTCCCATAACAATCTGACGTTTGTAGATCAAAAGAACTTATTGGTAAGTTTGAAATGCATTTAATTTTACTACATAGATCAGCATTGTTGCGGCAGCGCTGCCGCGTGCAGCGGCTATCAAAATCATACCTTTAATACATTTTAATCGAGAAAACCAGAGAAAGGTAAGGTAGACCGTACGCACAGTATAAATAAGTAACAGTATTATATCACGGCGGGGACCCTGAAATAATGTAAATACTATTATCGTCTATTATTATATACTACCAATAGTTCAATACAAATGCATTGTTGGTAACACTAAGAATCTGTACCTTTGACAGAGCATTATGACAGACCCAAAAAAATAAATTGTGTCTTTTCGGTTAATATATTTTTTGGAGTAACATTTTTTGTACTCCTAGTAGGCATGTCTCAAATTCGCCACACAAAGTCGACACAACTGCTCGATACTGTTGCGTAGGACTGATATACACTGAGATTTCGAAGCGCGTTGTTTCGGCCGGTTTCTACGAAAATATAATATTATTATTATAAGCCTGTGTTGTCCCACTGCAGGACAAAGGCCTCCCTTCCCTCTTTCCACTTCCCGGTCTGTTTTTCGGGCGATTGCGGGCCAATCCTTTGAGAAGGAGTCCAGCTCATCCCACCATCTCCTGCTATTTGGGATCCACTGAGTGGTGATTTTTGCATATTGCTGCTCCGACATGCGACAGATGTGGCCAGCCCACCAGTCTGTGAGTTTGACACCTAGTATGCTTCGCTCCATAGCCCGTTGGCAGACTCCAAGTGCGGACTTTTGATGCTTTATAAGAGACCATGTTTGCGCTCTGTAGGTGAGGGTGGGAAGAATGCACATGTCCATGAGCTTTCGTTTTAGGGAAAGCGGGAGTGGTCTTTTCATGAGATGTTTCAAATCAAATCAAATCAAAACGTTTATTGCAAACCATAATGTACAATTACAGGTGGTAAATAAAAATATGATAGAAACAATTATGGACCCTGTCGGGCACAGCAATTTTTTAAAAAGGTAGAGAGAGGAAGAGCGCTTTATCAATTTTCCTTATTATTAAATTAAGACTATTTATATCCTATTACCTATGTATTTATATTTCCATTCATTCATTTATTCTATTAATATTTTATATGCAGGTCTATCCATTCATTTATTATTTATTTAATTATATTTAATATTGCTTATTTGTTTACTCGCTTAAAATTTGTTTATTATTATTATTAATGTAGTATCATTATTAAGTATTATCGTATCATTTATTTTTATTATTTTACTTATTAAAATATATCTGCTATTCATAATTATGTATTATTATTATTGAATTTATCCGTCAAAATTATTCTATATCCTATTATCTATGTATTTATGTATTTATATTTCCATTCGTTTACTTATTCTATTAATATCTTATATGAAGGTTTATCTATCTGTTCATTTATTATTTATTTAATTATATTTATTAATGTCATAAAATTATTTAATATTACAGTACAACTTATTTTTTGCTATTTGAGTTATTAAAATTTATCTGTTATGCATAGTTGTGTATTATAAATTAATTGAATTTATCCGTAAAATATTCTTGTATTGTGTATAGCTTTTATAAATTAAGTATTGTTTTAGTTTATTAAAAAATATACTGGTTTTATTTTGTTGTTTTATGTCTTCTGGTAATTTATTGTATATTCTTATTGACATTGAATATGGACTAGATGAGTGTAATTTAAGGCGGGAGGGGGGCAGATTTAGTCTATTTTTATGGCGCAACGAATAATTTGTTTGGATGTCTCCCCGTGTGCTGTAAGAATCTGGATATTTACGGACCAGTTTACATAATTCTAAGACATAAATACCAACCAAGGTGAGAATCTTGTGTTTTTTAAAGTAAAGCTTGCAACTATCTGTTGGTTCTATATTGGTAATTATTCGTATTAGCTTTTTTTGGAGGGTAAATAGGGAGGGAGCGTCTGTGCTGTTTCCCCATAAAATGATGCCATAGTTAAACCAAGCGTGGGCATACGCGTAGTATGTGACTAGTGCGGTTTGTAGGTTTGTAGTCTTCTTCATTTCGCGGAGAGCATATGAAAACTTTGAAATTTTTGATTTTACTGACTGTATATGCGTTTTCCAGTTTAAATGAGTGTCTATAGTTAAACCTAGGATAGTGAAATTGTTTACTGTTTCTAATTTATGTTGATTAAAAGTAAAATCTATATTTATTTGCTTATTCGTTTCATCGACCAATAGTTCTTCCAGGCATTTTCTGAGCGTCGAGTTGTCCTTTCGAGTCTGTTCTTTGTCCTGTCTCGCCTGGAAGGATACTATTTGGCCGAGGTACTTGGCAGATATAATAATGTTACTTATTCATACTGTGCCGTACGTCGATGATAACACTTTAACCTTGAGATGGCCTACCGTAGTAGTTACAGAGTTTTAATAAAATACGAGGCGAGCTTGTACTTGTTTTGTTACCACTGAAGTACGGCCTACAGTACCTATTCTCTTGTTTCCTACATTATATTTTCTACATAAACAATAACGAGCTCCGTGGGCCTAGCAACGCGCGAAGTAAACGCAACGTAAATTCGAACGATTATAAAATTAATAAAAATACGCTTACACCACATAATATTTACTTAGTTTACTAATTATTAATATCTATGGGTGTTACTACACGTATAGCCCGCGCGCGACTGCTAGTTACCGCCGGAGGATATGTGAGCGGTGAGACGGGGTGGGGCGCCATTGACAAAATTGGCAGACTTGGCCACAGAATACGTACATAAAGAAAAGAAAGAAAGAAAGAAAATACATTTATTTAGCACAGACACGCACACAAAAGTCACACAACACAACATATTATACTATAAACAAAAATCAAATTAAAAAAGAATGAAAACAAATAAAGTGTAAATTGCGTTTTATGATACTAGCAGGAAAGTGTGCCTTGCGGCTGCGCCAAATAGGCCTAGTTCAGCAAAAATGCCAGACAACTAGTGCCTGACGCTGGTTTTCAACTAGACCTGAAGTGTGAGGTGACGGATGTAAATCAGTTACATACTGCAATGTGTATATGTATACTTAAATATAATAAATTTGTGTAAGATAATAATAATAATGAATGCCGCGGATTTGACAACAGCAATCCCCGGGCCGAGGACACAGGGGACCGAGTGTGAGAATGAGAAAGAATCATTCCCACCAAAGCATCTGTACAACAGCAGATATTTACATTCTCGTGCAACATTACGGTTATTGTCAACAGAGACACGGCAAGGTACATAAACATCATATAATTGATACATTTAGTGTGACCATATCCAGCTTTCGTTGCGCATCTATGAGGTACTGCCGTAAGCGTCGTCTGAAAGCGCCTATCGTGTTAATAGCTCTAATCGGTGGTGGCAGAAATGAAAAATGGTGGTGGTACATGAAATAATTACCTACGACCGCTCGTTAGATAAACCTTCCACGTCCGTGCGTAACTGCCGCGCACTATATACTGTTGCGTACTGATAACGAAGCGCGTCGCTTCGGCCTTTTTCTATGAACAGAGAATACTGTACTTAGTTATACTGTAGCTTGGCCTTTGTATAACTCCCCCGTCTCACCGCTCACATACCTCAGACGGTGCCTAGCACTCGCGCGCGAACTATAACACTGTTCTTGCCGCAAAAATATAAACCAAAATGCTATAAGAGTTGTCTATGTTCGATTAAAGTCGGGTAAAAAGCGTGTTATTTACGTTACGTTTAATTCGCGTTTTCGTACTAGGGCCTGGAGTAGGTATTCCCAACGAAATTTAAAAAAAATGTTTTGATGTTAAGTTGGCGTCCATGAAGATGGCCGACCCGTCAAAGACAATTTCGGGCACTCGCACCGAGCACCCGGTGCCCATGAACGCGATGCGCCGGCGCATAGCCGAGCGATTGAAGGAATCACAGAACACGACCGCCATGCTAACCACCTTCAATGAATGTGATATGAGGTAATACTAAAGCCTCATTTACATTCAGACCCTGCCACTGCTCCTCGCGCTGCCGGCAATAATTCCCTAAATACTGCCGTACAGTTCGCGTCAAATAACTTTGCCGCTCCAAAGTTAGGTTAGGCATGCGCGCTGGCATGCGCGCCAATGTTTTAAAAGGAAGGTTGACTACAGCGCAGTCATTTGTAGCTTACTTCAGAGCGGCAAAGTTATTTGACGCGAACTGTAGCAGGATCGAGAGAAGTATCGTGTTTACATTCTCGTTCTGCCCGCTTCCCTGCCTACTTCCCTGCTCACTGCCGTGGAAGTGAGCTGAGTGTAAATGGGGTATTACATCTTCGGTTTTTTTACCCGACAGCGAAGACAGGGTTATGTTTTTCACACGTATCCTTGTATGTGGGACTCTTTATATTATACCCGTGAGGCATCCTAAGGGCTGGATGGATTTTTATACATGAGGTGTCGTATCGACGCGTCTAGGTCTCATGATGGTTACACGGAGGACCATGCAGATTAGTATCTGAAATGGTCTTTCGAGGAAAGAACCACACAGATTTGAGTGCACCTGGCCAGTCAGTGCACGCATTTCCCAGTAATCCTGTAGCTCAACTCATAAATTTAAAGAGCTCAACAAATTGGTAATTGCAGTGCTGTCTGCTAAGTTCACTCAAATCAGTGCACTCGAAAAATTTAAGCTATCCCTTTCAAACTAAGGCCCATATTACAGAACGTTCCTCAAGTTCAGTTTGATCTTCAATCAGTTGATCACTGTTTAAGTATAGAATCAGTACTTGAGCATCGATCTTATTACGGTAATCAAACTATACTCATTACTCAGATAAATCGAGACTCAGATCCAGCCTCAAGCAGAGATGTGTACCTATTGTCTAAGCTTATGCATCGGATATAGCTGTATGTTTTTTTATTACGTTTAATAATTAGTTTTGCTAATTTATTTAATCATAATATTATCACTATAAAATGACAGGGCTATAAAATAATTTCAGTCCATTGGAAAAATCCTTTTGAGTACTTAATACAAATTCTAACGGATTTCAAGCCTATTGTTGAAAATACAAAAAAAACTACGTGAGTGACGCTAAAGTTCAACCTTCTATTTGAAAAACATCAATATTTACAAACTCGACAACGCAGATAGACTTGAACAGAACAAAAATTGACATGACAATCTAAACTCAAGCGCGGTCTCGACCACACTTGGGTGATTACAGATCCAATCACTGCTTGGGTTCGATTCGTGAACTGAGTAGGTAACGATCTAAAATAGAGCCAAACGCAGCTGAACTATGATCAATAAATCTATGCTTGAGGAACGTTCTAAAATTAAAACTAGACTCAAAACTAGTTTTAAACAGAGATCAATGCTTGAGTTTCCTTCTGTAATACGGACCTTAGTATTGATTATAAGGAACGATGAAAGCAAATAGTTCCTAGTTACTTGGTCGGATGCATTTATGGGAAACTCTTGCGCTTGTGTTTTCACGCTAACTAAGAAGCTTTCTTCTCCTCCATTGTAAAATTGTTAAAAAGACCCACCGCTGGACCATGTAATGAAACACACGCTATAAACACTGTTTTATTTCCTAAGTCATAACTTATGACTTAGCTTTCAGCTTAACACACGATCAATCACAATCTGTTTCATTTTGACAGTTCAACAACATTAATTGCGTTATTTGCGTTGTTGAGCAGACACATTTTTCGAACTTATGAACCAATGTATTAGCCTTAAATATCCTTCAAAATGATTGATCGTGTGTTAGCTACGGTTTCCTAGAAAAGCGGTGGCCGCACTTGACGGCCACAGTGACGGCTGTCATAAAAATGATGACAGCGGCAAAGATTTAAATCGTTAGATTCGCCCTACCGCGCCAAAAGATAGTCGCGTTTCTGTTTCGTTTTGACACCTCTGACAAACAATTACCCAGTGACTACACTTGTTTGTCATGGAAACGCTATTTATTAACATGTGACCTCGCTCTTCTCAGTATGGACACTTTTTCTTGTGACTGAGTACGGTGAGGGTAAATTTAGCGATTTAAATCTTTGGGGGGCGGGGTTTGCTTTACGTTGACAACAACGCTCATAATCAACGTTTAAGGGATGTTATTCGCCGGTAAATTGCGGACGCTACATAAGCGGTCACCGCTCTTCTAGGAAACCGAAGCTTTAATTAATTAGGGTTCTGATTTATGTATGTTTAATTGGCTTCTGTAGTGTATTAAGTAGTCTGACGGTATGTCAACATAACATCATAATTGTATGGAAGGGTGTGTAGACATACATCAGTGTTTAACCCACCTGCTTGTGTTTCATTACAGGTTCCGATCAAACAAAACCACCTGAAGTACGGTGTTGATATGTCTCAACAGGGTCAAATTAAGCTAGCGAAACTCGGCTTAGTTCGTAAATACACGAGCGCGGTCTCGCTCGCACGCTTGCCCGCCCTCGATTTAGTAACCGGCGGTGGAGTGTCGGTCTTCTGTCGTGACATCACCCACCGCACGCTGTCGGTAGCGTAGTGGCTGACGTTACAAAGAGATCGTAGCGTACTGACGAAGAAACAAAAAAAAACTAAACTCGATAGTTAATTGATTCAGGAGTGACCTTGTGAAAATCCATTATAAAATACAATAGTCGTAGAAATATTTAGTAACCTATTCCGCTTAACTATTCCTAAAGAGTCATAAATACTCTGTAAGAAATCGACACATGTTTCACCTCTAAACGAGGCATCATCAGGATGAGGATTGATTTGTCGCGAATCCGAACACGGCGTGCTGCCACGTCGAGTGCCGGACGAAGAGTGAGCCATACCGCCCGCCGTTACTTGAATAGCTTAGAATTATTTGTTTATTCATTAGATAATATAAAACTAGCGTGTGGCCCATCAGTTTTCAGAGTTTCGCTAGCTAATTTATCTTTACTCTGCAGAATAGTCACACAATGCACACAAAACACAAAAAAAGATCAGTCAGTGACGTGACAGTATACATCTCAAACTTGATTTCTATGTTAACGGCCATGTACGGTATAATATTCTCCACAGTAAGCTGATGGCGTTCCGGAAGGCAAACTTGCAGGCATTTGTCAAAAAGTACGGGGTGAAACTGTCCTTCATGTCTCCGTTCCTGAAGGCTGCATCCAATGCCCTGATAGACCAACCCGTCGTCAACGGGGTTATCATGGGATCGGACATCGTTTACAGGTAAAGAGAAAAAGATTTTGAATGACACTAATTCTAAATCTTTTTTAACCCTAGGATTTTAAAGGCCTACTTAAACTTACTCAAATTCCCTCAGGCCTCCTTTCTGTGAGAGCGAGTGGGCCGACCATAAATCACCACGCTGGCCCAGTGCGGGTTAGTGCACGCACGACGCTTCGGAGGTTTTCGAAATGTTTGGATATCCGATCTCCTCTCGATGATGGGTCATTCCAGTTTTTCTTTATATCTTAACACCTACCGAAAAGGCATATTTTACCCTTCAATTTTATCTGGCCCCATTTTCATTTTTTTTTTTTGATTTGTTATTATTTCAATTGAGTTTCTTTTATATTCTCGATCTCTTTTCAATTTTGTGAACGTCAGAACTTTTCCATAAGAAAAGAGAGAGATGTATTAATAATTCTAATGATTATAATTCTGTAATACATAACTGTTATGGTCGCGAATCAAATTTTGATCAAGATACAAGTGATACAACCCAACGTGGGCCTGCAAATTGCAAAAAAAGTAAGAATGTTTGAATTTCGCGGACTTACACTGTAGAAGAGTAACCGTGGAGTTTCTTGCCGGCTCTGTTCCATAGGAATCGACCTAATGGAACCGTGCACCGAGCTCCTGATGTTTCATAACTAGCCATGTAGGATTTGTGGAATAAAATATTTTGAATTTGAATACGTTTAATTTGACAGGGACTACGTGGACATATCGATAGCAGTGGCGACCCCTCGAGGGCTGGTCGTGCCTGTGCTTCGTAACGTTGACTCCATGGACTACCCGCAGTTGGAGCTCGCGATGAACGCGATTGGTACTAAAGCCAGGAACGGTAATCACCTAAACTCACTCACTGATTTTCTACAGCCAGAGCAGCCCGCGCTGCTTAAGTTTTTAGCAATTTCAAGTTCATCATCAATACAAGTCTCTAAGTTCAAATGACCGTACTGAATGACTATTTCATTAATTATTCATGAAATTTTGAGGCCAATACTAACTTAGAGAGTTGTTTTGATGATTCTAAGGCGTGGACTCCACCAAACTAGAGATGAGCGGAGATGTCCGAAACGGAGACGAGAATAGATGTTTTTCGGTTTCGGTGTGCGATGATGCGTACTGGCTAGAGCGGAACTAAGCTGCCTGCGGCGAGCGTTGGATGTTGACATGAACGTACATCTCTTCTCGTCTTCGCTGCGCGCCGTCGCCAGCTTGCGAGTCACACCTCACATCTCCGCTTCGTACCGCCGCCGCCGCCCAGCTCAATCTCAGCGAGGCACAGCTCACATCTCCGCTTTGATCGCGCCATACTAATATGATACATCTCCGCTCAGTGGTATCCACTGAAGCTGAGTGAAGACGAGATGTGTGAATAACGAAATTCTATTGGTTGCTTAAACACATCTCCTCTCCTTTCGTCTCGTCTCCGCTTTGGTGGAGTCCGGACCTAATGATTATAATTCTGTGAATACACATTTTTTACGGTCGCAAATGATATTTTTGTCAACATACAACCATACAATGACACTGACCTCCAAATTGCAAAAAACAAGATTGTTTGGAACGAAGTGCTTTATCGCGGCTAGTAGAAATCGTCACGCTAAAAGTTTTAATACTTGCAACTGTCTTCTTCTAATTCAAAGAAAAAGAAAAAGGGAGAG
The DNA here is from genome assembly GCA_947364205.1 of Agrochola lota. Lineage (NCBI taxonomy): Eukaryota > Metazoa > Arthropoda > Insecta > Lepidoptera > Noctuidae > Agrochola > Agrochola lota. Next base: position 5,989,547 of record OX376235.1, on the reverse strand, counting down.
AGAAAGAGAACGCTGGCAGAAAAATCAAAAGAAAAGAGTACAGTGATTACAATGTCGTGGCATAAAATTGTACACATCAGCCCGAGTACACTGCATCTCTGAGAGAGAGAGAAAGTGTGTGTGAGTGTGAATTTAGTCAAAATCCAAATCGAACATGGCGGTTACGGAAATTTCCTAATTTTACACTATTGGTGTCGTTTTCATAGTTTTCGAGGGTGCTAAAGCCGATAGTGAGGCCAAAATGTGAATCGAAGATGGCGGCTGCGAAATTTTTCAAATGTTTCGTCATGGTTGTCGTTTTTCATAGTTTTCGAGAGTGCTAAAGTCGATAGTAACAATAAAATATATTTTTTTATCATGGGTATCATTTTCATAGATTTCGAAGGTGCTGAGATCAAAATGTAAATCGAAAATGACAGCTCCAAAAATTTTGATTTTGTTTTAAATCATACGTGTGAAGGAACTTCGTTCCTGACGGGGGTCCCCCGATCGCACAGGTTTTTTTTTTTAATTCGTTTGCAACCTTAGTGCAACCCCTTTATAAACTGCTTGATCGACATTATTCCGTGAATTTCAGGTCAATTGGTGCCAGCAGACATGCAAGGTGGTACCTTCACGTTAAGCAATGGAGGAGTGTTTGGATCGCTCTTATCTATGCCGATCATCAACCTGCCACAGTCAGCCATATTGGGCATGCATGCTATAATCCAGAGACCAGTCGCAGTGAATGGCAAGGTAGAAGAATCTTGTAGAATTTGTCTATTCACTTAAAGTCTGGCCGTCGAGAAAATGCGTTCCTGACACCTGTCAGTTGGAAACACATATTCGTTAGTAGTAGGTGTCAAGAACACATGCTCTTGACGGCCGGAATAGGTATAGTTGGATATTATCATCCGTATCCCCTTTTTTCTTCAATTTATTTTGAGGCCGGCGCTACATTTATTTTTTCATAGAAGTTTAACGTCTATAACAACCATATCAGTATCAATCCCCTTTCAAGCCATATCTTTCACACAATCCATCCATCGTTTCTGTTTTCCTTTAGTATAGTTTCAAGAAGGAAATAAAACAATTTTCCTTACTCCCATTTTTGTTTTGTCGGTCGTCGGCTCCACTTTCAAACTTTTATTTTTTATAGGTTGAAATCAGGCCTATGATGTACCTCGCCCTGACGTACGATCATAGGTTGATTGACGGCCGCGAAGCAGTGATGTTTCTACGAAAAGTTAAGTCAGGTGTTGAAGACCCGACTTCTATACTTGCTGGTATTTAACTCTATGGATTAACACTAAGTATCGCATAACCATAGCTCGACCAATGCTCCACGCAAACCCTACCGTCCTTTCTCAGTTATTGTACGTCTGACAGCAACTCAAGCAGCAATGCAACAGCAGCCGTACTACGATCTTATAAACTTGCTGCGCCCCGCGGTTTTACCCGCATCAGTCTCGATCCCGTGTGAATGTAAAAAGTATCCTATGTCCTAATACAGATCACGGTCTACACATGTGCCAAATTTCATCTATATCTGTTCAGCCGTTTTAGCATGAAAGCGTAACAAATAAACATACAAACTCGCTTTCGCAGATCACTGTCATTTTGACAGTGATGCAAAATCAGAGGTAAAATGACGCTGGCAGATTATTAGACACTGGCTCAATTGCCAGTTTTTTTATTTATATTTTCGGTATAAGAACTTGTTGTGGCCAGTGTGGGTGTTGCATGTTGCCGAGCCGTGTCGTGTTGCTAGTCGCTAGTATTATTAGTAGAAAGATCTTTTGGCGCTTGAATGACGTTGATAGGGTGGTGGTGTTGGTAAGACTTATTGTGAAATTGTATTGAAAAAACAAGATGGCGGCATTAGTTCTAATATTTACCACGCGCCAGAATATCCTTGTACAGTTGTACGTATTTATTCCTGAATTTTGCACAGACTAGGCACCTACGAATAACGAAGGGTGAGCAGAGGTTAGCCTAGATTTTACTTTGTAAATTTAATAATGATATATACGAGTATATTGACACTCATGTTAATTGCTTTCCTTAAAGATGTGGAATTGGTTTATCATAGTACCTAGCAGGTTGTATATGTCGGGGCCAGATCTTAGAATTGATCATTTCATATAATGAACATCGGCCGCTGGTCACGTCGTGATGTGGTTTGGCCAGATAATTTAATACTCAACGTTTGACGATATGACCAGTTAAACGCACGTAAGCGTCAGAACCCCTGGACCAATAGAGATATTTGATGTTTAGAAAATACCTAAATGCACTACCTTTTTGCTACTATTTGATACCTGACCTACCAAATATTTAGTACCTCGACTGACAGCGAAAAAACGGGTAAAGAAAGTGGTCAGACATTCTGACATCAGGATGTCTGGACAATTTTTTTTTTTTTATATTTCGGGACGACACAACTAATTTATCTTTTTGTAAATATTTACTACCTTTTTAGTACCTCAACATATTTCTCTTTCTATGTTTTTGTCATACCAGAAAAATGTTACGCATGAAAGATTTTTTTTTGATATCCATTATCAAAAACAATATATCATGCATATAATTTTTCTATTTATTACATTACTCTATACCTTTTAAAGATATATTTTCTGGTAAATCATTGATGCTTTGTAGTTCAGGGTTGGGCTCAAAAGCAACAATATTTTTCAAGTTATAATCTATGCTTCTTATACCATCGTCGCAGATAGAATGTCTACAATTTAAAAAAGGTATAGAGTACAATCTATTGTCTGTTATTGAATTTGTGCCATCTGCTACTCCCAAAGGTGTAGGACATTACAAATCGCATTGCCGACGAGATTCGAAATGGTAATGTTACGACGATATGTTTATTTAATCAAGATATTAAAATTATTTTCTTTATTAGAGTGTACGATTTCTAATCCAATGCAATGAAATATCCAAAAATTATATTTTTAGTATATTTCTCGTAGATCAATATATTAGTTGTTTAAAGATTCATGTTTACTAGAAGCTATTATATTATACTTGGATAATATTTTCTTTCAAAACATTTGAGGCATTGTCAAATGTTTTTCCGCCTTAGTTAAAGTAGTCGTAGTCTGTTACCAACCACGCTACTTCCAAGTTGGTCGCAGTTACTTGGCTATTTTTATTACACCTTAAACCATGGATACCGTACATTAATGACATGGCCAAACGCCGACTGACATATTATTAAACGTTGACGTTTAATCAATATGGCCAATGTTAGCTGGCCATTTCATGAAATGGTGAATTCTAAGATCTGGCCACGACATTATATGATAATTACGAAGTTGTGCTGATTCTTCCACATGCCACTAATTAAGAGTTGGAATTCAAAATAAATCGACGTTGGTTCTTTTAATTTATCAAGCGACTACCGGTGTATGCCCGGGTAAGTAAAACAACCGTAAATGGCTATTTTTGTAGAAAGGTGTCATATCAATCATCACAAAATGAACAGAGTATAGAAGATATTTGAGTTTGCAAATGTATACATTCAACTGTGAATTTAAATTTATGTAGGTTGTAAATATTGTTTACTGTCTTGTCTTGGGGTAGGACATAATAAGTTCGAAATCAACCGAATAGGTAATTTATTACGAAAGTATAAATTACGTTTTTTTTTTAATAAAAAAAATCACATACAATGATGTTTTCTTTCTACCTATTATCAAAACTGATTAAGGGTGGTCGCACATGCGACGGAAGATGCGTCGCGTATCGTCGGTCGCGGTCGCGTAACGCCAGAACGGACAAGTAGTAAAACATTAAATCAACCTCATACATTCAACCGATGATGCGTTTAGTGCGTCAAGCGTACTAAAAAAGTTACGCATCTTTCGTCGTATATGTGATCAACCTTTTCTTTTTTCTTTTTGGGTGGGAAATTATTAAATAACTTCTTCGGAGGGCGTGGGCATGTGTGATAATGCAAAGGAGATTAAGGAAGATAAGAAGAAGAAAGAAAAAAAGATAAAAGAAAGATAGAAAAATAACCAAATACCAAATTTAAAAAAAGGCGAAGAAACAAAGGAAGCATTCGCAGTCAGATGAGGGTTGGGTTGCGTATAGCTCTTGTGGGTTGAGCACACAATTCCTGCGCCGGAGTAGATGCTGATGATGACGAGCCACATATTTGTACACAATTTTTGCCTGAATAAACTGTATCCTCATTTTGCCCCTTAGCGTTTCCTGTTTTGCCCCGACTATAGGGTAATATGCGAAATTTGAGACTAGCTGATTAGTTCCTCATAATACCGAAAATAAGTTGATTATGCCTAAAAATACAATATAAAAATATGAATATTGTTTCTAATTTAAAACTTTATTAAAAATATTGTTGATTTCGTATACAATGTTTTTTTTTTGTTTTAAGTAGGTACCCCATTTTGCCACCTTCCCCTATTGCAAATATAAGGTCAAACCAAATACCGCCAATGAATTAATGAATAAAATGCACCAATCCCAGCGTGGTATAATAAAATAAGGTCTGGCATTCCAGGACTAACACATGCATAAGTCACTATTCAGTTGTCACTTTATTGCAACAAAACACGATTAGGGAAAGATTTTCAGCCACCATTCTGTTAAAAAATATTTTCAAAGTATTTAAATTGTCGTTTCGTGTGTCTAATCAAACGAAACAATTCAATTTAAACATAAACCAACGTAATTGTTAATTAAAACCTCATTGTTTTACCGGATTCGCACAGGTAATAAAGGTGGTTTGGGAGTTATTATTACAAACTTCTGGTAACACCGATGTGATGACGTAGACTTGTGTTACCCACGTGACCACTGTGTTTCGGAATGCTATACCTGATATACGAAGTATATTATTATACCATGGTTTAACCAGACTCGATAAATCGAATGAACCCCAAGATTTGCACTAGCCCATGAAGCCTCATGTTTCATGGGACTACAAAAGCCATTGCATATCGAGAAGTAGACCAGGTGGCGCGCGGTAACGGTAAGGAAGACGTGCCCTTAGCATAAGGAAGGATTTGAGAGCCGTACCTAAGGCCGTGCCGGATATACATCCTTGAGTAGGCAATGGACTAGTGGAGAGGCGGGTGATATTTATATATGGGTGAGCATATTTTAACGACGTCACACTGTGCGGCCGAAGACCGCATTGTGCGGCAAAGTTTTTAGATAGAGATTTTTCATCGCTGAGTTGGCTGAAGTGATCCTCCAAGAAGTGAAAACCGTTCATAGTAACGTCCTATACCCTAACTCTCCTCTTTTCTTTCAAGTCGCAAAGTGGCCCTTATCCAAACATCGTATTACTGTAGATACACAGGGAAAGTTATACACGTGTGAAAGTTCTTGGAGTGAAGGAAATCTAACAAAACCAAATGGAATCTACGTCTACAGGTTAGTTAAATACGTAAAAACTTTGGTAAATTTCAATACCGTAACAATATTATTTTAGCAGTAGAAATTGGAGGATATAGTTTTCGTGTTTTTTATATAAAATTTGTGTTTTCAAACCATATAGTAATAAAACGCCATCGTATGCTGCCTTAAAACCTATTAGAGGTTACTCAGAAAAGTATTAGTTATTGAATAAACCACTTTAGTTTTTATGCAACTTTTTGAATACTCGATAACGCAGATATAATGTTATATGATATGTTGTTAAATTAATAAAAAGTTAATGAAAGGAAACATGAAAATACAAAAATTCGAATATTCGAAACAACTAAAATCCGTAATTCTGTATTTGCGATCAGCAACCCCAAAAACCCCCGAGGTTTCAGGAAGAAGAGTTTTCAGGTCGAGCCATTAAGTTTTCGAATTATGGACACAAAAACGACGCCATATTGGATCCGCCATTCTGAATTTCGTAATTCTGATGTCGGGTTCGTGATCAGCAACCCCAAAAACCCGCGAGTACGAGGTTTCAGGTCGATCAACTAGGTTTTTGAATTATGTACACAAAAACGACGCCATATTGGCACCGCCATTTTGAATTTCGTTATTCTGACGTCGCATTCGTGATCAACGACCCCAAAAACCCCCGAGTACGAGGTGTCAGGTCGATCAACTAGGTTTTTGAATGATGGCCGCAAAGTGCGGTCTTCGGCCGCTCTGTCACCGCCAGATTGGTTTATGTCCAGCTTCTGTCCAGCTTCACCGGTGCATCTTTTGCCGGGGTTAACTGCTTTTTCGACTCTTTTCTATGTCACTGCTATGCTGTGTTACACGGTGCTGTTTCCATTGTCTGTGTCTGGCTACTATTTGTTTCAGGTTTCTTGTAAATTACGCTAGCAGCCTTCTTAATCTTACCTCGTCTTCAGCCATCTTTAACTTCACAAATATTTAAATATGTAAACTTAAACACTTCTTCACAAAAATAACTTTACCACCCAACTAAACACAAAACTATTACAGGGCTTCGAAGTGATAGGGGGCAATTTTCAAAAATTTTGTAGTCATAAAAATGAAACAAAAACAAACAAAAATGAATAACGTAACAAAAAATAACAAAAAGGAAATATTAGGGCTATTTCACAGAAGATAATTTAAGCAACGAAATCACCTGTTGAACTACAGTCATATAATCATAGTCATAAAATCATGCTCAAAATTGTGTAATTATTCATCGTACATACATACAAATTTAAATTTTAAATATACACCTTAAAAAGAATACAACATTTATTACAAAAATATTTTTAAAAACTATATGATCTCCTTTACTTCATTTTTGTTACGCAACTTAAAAACGTAACAAAATGAAATCAACCGTTGAGTTGAATTACAACCTCAAACATTTGAATATTAAAAAGAATTTTATTGGATTTATCCAGCTTCTTTTACGAAGTTAGTCAAAATTATTCTTTAAATTATAAGAGAGAGCCTTGCCGTTGTTTTTATAGCTGAATAACCAAAATGAAAGGTTTATTGTTGAAACACACGGCACAGGAACAAACCCACTTTTCTTGTCAGTGGCACCCGCTGTTAAAATGGCGGCGAGACGTTTTGTTGTCATCTGGCTAACTAGTCTGTGGTCATCTGATTAGACGATTTTAAATGGAGAATGTCGCCAGTTGAAAACCTCAAATATTTACTAATATTGGTGTTACAATAGTGAATAACAAAAATTAACGAAATGGAGACATGTATGTTATTATTATTATTATGCATTAAGTTATTTATTTATATTTTATATCCTTAACATCATATATTTAGTCATAAAGATATTGCGCAATGGCAGCATCGAAATATGTGAGTAGTTTTTTCTTTATGATACTTTAACTCTCGTGCTTAGAGACACGGGGTTGATCTATGGAAATATTTGAAGACTCAAGGAGTAAACAGCTTTTTTTTCTTAATTATCTGTTATTTTGATCTTAAATGTTGAAACCCATCTGGAAAAAAATTGTTCAAGGATAATAATACTAATTTGATCGATTCATTGTGTTATTTCTGGTCAATATTCACGTGGACGTTTTCACACAACAAAATGTACAAAAAATTTGAAAATGACCCAGGGTTCAAAACCCAATGTCAGAGTAAAGAACAATCAAATCTAAAAGGATTGCTTTGTTAGCAGGTCGGGTAATCTTCAAGTAAAATATCCTAACCTTATGTCTATGGTATCGTCTATGGTTCACATATCTCATTTGACAGTTTCCTCCCCTCCCGCCTTCCGTACTTCTGCCTGAATGACGCTATGTTTGTTGATCTGTCACAAACTTTTGAATTTGAAGTTTGTTTTTCAAAGTTGATCCTTAATCGTGTGAAATTCTACGTTGATTTATTTCCGTAACTTATCCTCTCGATTTCTGCAGCTGTAATATTATCGTGCAACATGCAAACATGCAAGTGCTGTGTTATGATTTGTGCTAGTAGACGAAAGGACGACAGTTTTCATTATGTTTCCTAAAAGTGAGATAGGACTCAAAAAATGGTTACACTGTGAAAGACTGCGAAGCTTGAGCTTCCAAAAACTTCGCAAACAGTTTGTATGTCGAAATCATTTCGAAAAGAAGTTTCTTTCAACAACGCGCGATATAATTCGTCTTTGCCCCGACGCCTATCCAACGTTGTGTACTGCTCGCGAGATATCCAGTGGTCTCCCTCAAACTGATGCATTAATAACCAACAACTCTGGTACGTACCTATTTGAATATTATGACTTAGTCAATTTATATTTCATTTATGATCTGTACATGTTTTACTACTGCACTACATGCTAACTTGTACAGTTGATTAGTGTAGACACTTTGTTCTCAACAAGAAGCATGCCCTCAGTTTAAGCAGTTATATTTAATGATTTTAAGTATTTAAAACATTCAGAGACAGTGGACGAGACAAAATTTATGTTTGATTGTTATTACATCTATAGGTGTTCACACTCATTTGTCTGTCATATCGATGAGCCTAATATTAAGGAAATAGGTCACGTAATCATGTTGTCAGTATCTTGGTGGCAGCACTAATTGTGCAGGGTGCAACGGACTGTAATTTAAATATTATTGTTCTTGCAAGCTCCTTCAATGTTTAGTTTTTAATAATGATAATTAATATGAGTATAAATTTACATTTCAGAAATGGAAGCAGATGTAATTTCTTCATTACAGACTTTGCCGGCTACATCTGGATGTGGACAAAAAGTCATTAAGGGACCATACCAATAGTAGGTAAGAAATACAAATTGTTTAAATATTAGTTGTGGGAAGTAAGTACCCATTCATAACTATTTTTGCTACAACTGAAAATCATTTATATTCTGTCAGCTAAGATTAGCAACCTAACATAAATGAACATTTAGTGAATTTTAAGTTATATTTATATTCATTTGTAAGATTGTAGAGTATACTAGACTGTAGTATACTAAATTACCTAAATGGTCAGAGTATATAGGGTCATACCATTTGATATGGTAATCAATTAAATTATTTATTTTTCAGAAGTTGTTCATTGTACTCCATCTACAAAGAGAAGACGGCGTATCATACATACGAAAAATAAGCTGTCGCCGCATTGTTCTAGGCTTTACAAGGAATACACTAAGTCAAGAAGGCAGCTAATATCAATTTACGAGCAAAAAAGGCATTAAAATTTTTAACAGAAAAGACTTTTGTAAAGCTCACTGAAAAATTAAATCCAATGGCAAAAGCTTTTTTGAGGATGCAAATTAAACAGTTTTCTAAAAAGCCAGGGGTCGGCGATTCTCGGATGAAGAAAAATTGATAGCAATGGCAATAATGAAAACTATTTATTTAAAAATATTTATTTTTCCATCCAAATTCACACTTAACAAAATTATTTCTGAATTAAATATAGAATCAGGTATCAATCCTCAAATATTTGAAGCTGTGAAAAAATTGGTAAGATTTTTTACATTAAAACAACTTTCTCTTGCGGATTCTGAGTTACTTTGTTCCCCTGAGTCCTTTGAGCTATCGAACTGTGTCGAAGCGAAAGCATTCAAAGCTCAGCAAGGCATGGAAGACGAAATGTCCATTCACGTGCAAGAAGAAGCAAACAAATATTTAGAAAATCATTCTGAACAGAGTCCTATTATAAAAAGTATTAAAAATCATATCAAATCTAAGTGTTTGACTTCATAAATTGTGAATTGCATAAGGATGCTGTTTCTGAATGCTTTCTCGCATCGAATTTAAGATTAGCAGTATTTAATTGGTGTAATGTTAAACAGAAAAATGTGAATGTAATGTAATGTTAAAATATTAAAAGGCACAGATGTCTTCCGACTGAAAAGTAAACCTTTGTTGCCTCATGTGTAATTAAAACCATTGAATAAATATAAAACAAAATTAAAAAATAAAAAGAAATGAAAGTAAGTAATAAGAAAAGTTTTATTTTACCCACCATTCCCTTTCTAACTTATTCGTAGAACATATTGCAATAATTGCAAAAACATTGCAATTATTGCAATATGTTAAAAGTGAAATTAAAATTACCAATTCGTAGCAAGAAAAACCGTTTAGGATGACACCTTACCACGCCTTTGCCTACAATTCCGCGCCGGAAGCAACACTACATTAAAAAAAAAAAAGCTGTCATCCATGATATGTGAATCTTAGCCGAGTCGATTTATACTCTATGAGAGTGCCCTGTCTGAAGCTAACTAGTCTGTGTTTGTTAGTCAACAGCTACCAGCGACCCTCGACTCACACCAAATGTCTAACAAAAGAATGCGCACTCGCAAATAACAAACCATTTTGGATCCCTGCACTACACAAAATAAATAATCACACGTATTATAGTTTAAAGTTAGTCGAACACATTGTAAATACAGCTTAGATGTATGGATTTATAATGAGATCCACTCTAGACTTTAAGCGGATCCCTGAAAGATATAGAAAGATCTGACCAGCTAATTAGATAATTACGCAACACATTTTCGAGTTGCAATTGAGTCAAATTGGTTTCGTTTGACTAGAATTGCTTTCAAAAGTTGTAAATTGAAAGCAATTCTAGTCAAACGAAACCAATTTGACTCAAATGCATTTGCAAGTCGAAAATGTGTTGCGTAATTAGGCTACAGGTAAGCTTGCAACTGGGTCCTGCGGTAGTTATTCCCAGCCCCGGATCTAGGGGGGGGCAAGCCGGGGCCTATGCCCCGGGCGGCAAGTTCAGGGGGCGGCCAAATTCACACTTCACGGATCAATGGACAACTCATCATTTATTTAACTTTGACCACGGAATAAATAATAGCACAAGTACAGCAATTTCATGGCCATATCAACTTGACCGATACCCTGAGCGCGGAGTGAGACGTGCTGCACGAACATTTATTATTCGCGAGGCGCGTAGGCATAGTTCAAAATACGCGCCCGGCTCCCGCTCGCCGGCAGGAATCGCAGATCGGGGCACGCGTCTGGTTACCGTGAGTGCAAAAGAGATAAAGCTATATCCGAAAATACGAGCGAGATTTAAGTGCCGTTGAATTCTGCCAGGAACTTCATGTTTTTAAAGAGCAAGCTCCGGTTTTATTCGGTGATAAAGAAAAGGCTAACAGTTTTTATCTCTTGCAACAGATCTATGCGCATGATTTGCAGGATGCTTTTCCTAATATTTGTATTGCTCTGCGAATTTACTCTACGCTTCCTACTACGTCCGCAAACTGCGAGCGAAGTTTTAGCAAACTAAAACTGATTAAAAATTATTTGCGATCTTCTATGACCCAGGAACGCTTATCGGGTCTTGCAATCTTAGCGATAGAAAATCGTATTGCACACGAGTTAAATTATGACAAGGCTATAGATTTATTTGCTGAACAAAAAGCTCGAAGAGTAAAATTGTAATTTCAATTCACAAATTTAATAATATATTTGATTTTTATTTTTATTATGCATATTTATTTTTATTTAAACCCTACCCTGTTAAATATATATTCTACATATTGATAGCTGAAATTATATGGATGATAAAGGTGAAAATAAACATAAGTAGGTAGGCGGGGCGGCATTTTTCAGTTTTTGCCCCGCCTAAAAAAAATTGAAGATCCGGGACTGGTTATTCCCTTGTACGTATGCACTAGACCACTCGCCTGAGATGGAACGCTTAGTCCACCCACTTTTGTACTGTGTATTTTTGGCGACATAAAGTTACAACTACAGAAAAACATAAAAACACTTCGATTTCAATGCCCGGCTTGTAACTCAAGCTTGCAACATCTGGTGTGCACATTTCACTAAACTTACAACAAAAACTTTGGCGGAGGGCGCTCTTCAACTACCGACGACCGAATCATGTCAAACCAAATAAATACCGCCAATTGCCGCCAATACTAAAATATCCACCTGTTATGCTACGGTTTCCTAGAAGAGCGGTGAGCGTTCACGTAGCGCCGGCGAATGACGTCACTGAAACGTTGCTTACGAAGGAAAGTTGGTGTGTTTTCTCAGAGAGCGTTTTTGGCACCATATAGTAAACCCCGCCCCCGAAAGATTTAAATCGGTAGATTTGCCCTTACCGTACTCAGTTCAGACACAAGAAAACGTATCCATACTGAGAAGAGTGAGCTCACATATGATTAAATAGCGTATCCATGACAAACAAGTGTAGGCACTGCTTCTTTGTGTGTCAGTGGTGTCAAAACGAAACGGAAACGCGACCTCAGAGTAATAACTAAAGCATAGAGGGAGCTTGAAATTTCAGTCTAGTTAAACTGTTTATACTTATGACATATTCAGTGTGAAAAACAAGGACAGATATATGGTTATAAGGGTTGCTTATGGCAGTACTGTCCACTTTTTTTGTCTCGGTAGTGATGTGCCGTATTTTGCAGAGGTATCGATATTAATTTATTTTAGACAGGTAATTTACTTATTGAATTGAATGTACACACGGCTACACATCAAGCTATACATTTCCAGTTTATGCTGATCTCGCATTTTTTAAGATTTCCGTACAATGCGAGGTCAGCTTATACTGGAAATGTATAGCTTGATGTGTAGCCGTGTGTACGTTATTGTCATGTCATACATTCCATGGATGATAAAATCAAAGAATACATTGTTTTTTTTTAAACGCTCTGGTTCCAACAGGCTTTTACATGTTAATCCTATTCTTCTTCTTGTCGTGTGCGCTGCAAGATCTATCAACCAAACACTGATGTTAGTTTTTTTACCGCTTTCAAAGCTCCAATGTACGTAACGACCATTAGTTTGCAGCTTATCGTTCCTTCCGAAGCATGAAACCATCTTACTTTTCTTTTTACCGACTTCTAAAAAAAGGTTATCAATTCGTTATATATGTTACTCTATGTGGGCTTCTAAATACGTGTGCCAAATTTCATAAGTGTATCTATGTATGTTTGTCCACGCATTCAACTTTTTCACAAAAAATAAACCGACTTGCTTTTTAGTGTTTTGCTTTGGAAGTCGGTTTATTTTTTGTGAAAAAGTTGAATATGGAATAGAAACAATCGGATCAAAACGGATTATTATATAATATTTGGGGATAGACAATAAAATAAAGAGAGGAGAAGAAAGCAGTTTCAATTAAAATCATCTTTATCTTTATATGCAAAATAAAATTATCTATATCTTTAAATTATTCGATTTTTAATCGAATAATTAAACTGCTTTCTTCTCAAACTCAAACTCAAAGCATTTCTTTCAATTAAACCATTTACGGGCACTTTTGAATTGTCAAGGAATCGGTCCGTCAGAAATATGAAGCTAATTGCCCATTCCAAAGCGTAGTAGGTACCTATGGAGAAGAATGGGCAAGAAACTCCACGGACACTCTTTTAAATAAAATAAATTGTTACAAAATATTGGTTACATCATTCATGTTGAAATTATACACGTGAGAACAATGTAGAAAGACGTGCACGTGAAAAGCATCCGTAATAAAAAGATAAAACAACGAACAATTCAAATATTTAAATTGGCCATGGAAGCAAAGAGTTGGCCAGTCCCAACTGACGGCGCCCGTTCACGAGTATGACGCATGGATCAGCATCATTCAGCTCAACCATACAATAACATACAAAATTTCTGAAAACAACAAAGAAAACTAACTTGGTGTGTTGTATTTTATCTACTATACTTTATTTATAGCCAATAATACATATCAATATACATTAGGTAAAGTATATAGTAAAACAATTGGTAAAGGTTAACACGTTCACAGTCCCCATACAAACCTTTTAATTGCCGCTATTTTTTTGGTGGGAAATTGGCAAATAACTTATCCCGCTCTGGGCGGAGCTCGGAGGGCGTATCAGACTCTTACTGACTAAAACCCACCCTTGTTCCTTCAGTTGCCTGTATGTTGCTAGGGGCCACGGTATCCCTTTCAGACTTTCCCGCGATTTTAGTCAACCCCTCAAGCCTGCAAGAAAAACACCTAAAGATACAAGAAAAACATTTTTTTTCACGGACCTTTGGGGCACAGAACTGTGAACGTTTTGTGATAGGTAAAAATTAACGCGAATTGACCACTAAGTGAGCGCACGTGAAGATGGATTTACTTACCAAAAATAGGGATGGTATAGCGCCAGGTTTAAACCTTCTCCATTTATCGCTACTTACAAAGCAGTCGTTCGTAAAATGTTTAGAACATACTCGGCTATGCTTAGTCCAATAATTTCTGGCTCTTGGAATCACTTTACACTAATTTTCTTTCTCATTTGAAGGTATACTGAAAAAGAAAACAATACTTTTCCAATTTATCGGCATAAAATTATAATATCGATAAAAAGTATCTACATCACTAGCATAACATAACCTCACAATTTAACAATTTATTTTTTTGATAATTTTTTCGCGATCACAACATAATTTGTAATAAAGATAGTTTGAAGAGATCATTATCATTCTAATATGTATGTTATTAGTGATGACTTCCAAATATTTCGCGTGATTTTATAGGTAAACTGTAAAAAAAACACTTACCGATAAAAGCTTACAAATTCATTGTTTTCTTTCAATTACGAATGTGATTTACACGATAACACAAAACAAGCCATGTTAACAGGCCTATTGATCTGTCCTTTGCACCTATTTTTTTTAGGAAATTGTGCATAAATCTATAATTTTGAATAAAATAATAACCAACACCTCAACCAGCACACGTACTGAAATTCGCGACGTAATATACGACTAAATCCAATACTTTGTACGGTTAACCGTGTACTAAGTACAGTAAATAAGAGACCAACTATGACCATTTGACAATTTTGGAATGTCCATTTAGTTTTAAGCATAGATGAATGCATATGCATTTTGTCTCTTTTGAGTGTACAATCTGCGCCATAAGAGAGAAGAGCTTAGATATATCGTAATTTGTCTCTAATTTGTATGCTCCCTATGCTTTAGTTATTACTCTGAGAACGCGACTATCTTTTAACTTATGGCGAATCTAACTATTTAAATCTTTGTCACTGTCATCATTTTCATGAACACCGTGACTGCGGCCGGCGGCCGTTAAGTGCGGCCACCGCTCTTCTAGGAAACCGTAGCTTTAGTAATACTCGTGGTTGTCTATAATAAAACTAAGTAAATAATGTAGTAAAAAAAACAAAAACATTTCGTATGAGGATCTATACTGCCATTTTTTTACGATAGGTGGCGCATCGGTGACATGACGTTGACGTGACTGATGTGTGTGCATGAACCCATAGTCGTTTGAAGGGCACTGTATGAGACAATATAAATTTTATTGATAATACGTCTGGGGCATTTGATAGCGAGTGAAAGAACCGGACAGTCAGCACCGGCTACCCCCCGGCAACCGGAACGTGTTAAAAGGCAGTTAGCCGTGCCATCTACGAACTCAGTCGGTTTGACTATTGTAAGTCAAACTGTGCGTTTGCACTGGCGAAACATTCACAACAAAACATCTTGAAATCTATCGGATCTGTCAATTTTCCATACAATTTTTGACAGGAACTAGAAATTTCAACATGTTTTGTAGCGATGTTTCGCCAGTGCAAAGGCACAGTAAACAATACTTTTTTAAAAAAAGCACAAATAGTATTGATATTGTTAATACGTCAAAGTGAAATAAAATATTTCAATTAAATAGACACCTAGAAGACACTTTTGAGCGTCAAGATTTTATAAAAAAAATGGATTGTTTATAGTCGCCCACATAGCTTATTGGATAAAATGCGATTTAGTTTACTATACATTACACTTTCTACTTACTATACATAATTATTTCAAGATCACTGCTGAGCAGTAGCGTAGCGTGGGTGTCGGCCGCCCGGGGCGGAAACCAATTTTGCCGCCCTCTTATTTAGGTATTTTAATTTAATGTATAGTATACATTACATACATTAATTCTAGAGAACTTTTCGGCAAGAACAGGCATCGTTATTTTGCATTATACAGGTTAGATTTTAAATAAAAAAGTTTATCTAAGTTTTACAATCACGTTTATTTATACAAAAATATATTATAATAATAATAAATTTATACAAAAATTATTTTACTTCAACCAGTATAGCCGGTGTTGCCAGCAGTCACTACAAAATATAATTTAAAGAAAGGGGATTCCTCGAATCCGTCACAGAATAAGTAATGAACAATTCCGTGCTCTTTTCAATCGGTCCGAATTTGTAGTTGCGATAAAAATATGAAATGGTTCAAATATTTTTATTTATTGTGAAATTTTGCCACCCCCTAAAAAGTGCCGCCCGGGGCGGGCCGCCCCTGCCGCCCCATTTACGCTACGCCACTGGCTGAGATATAATACTGTTACTTTATTATACTGTGGCTAGGTACACACGCAGCTACTGTAGTCGCCAATGGCCCGGCGATTTTAAATCGCGCTTCCACAAGTTTCACTCACAGAATTTGTGACTGTAGATTATTTGTCGCTACCGATTCCAAAATCTGTACCTGACATTATGACAGTTGCAATATACAGTAAACCTCAAGAAAATATTGAGATTGGCAAGAATTAATTAAGGCCGCCCGGTAGATAAACGTTCCGCGTCCGTGCGTAACTACTGTGCACTCAATACTGTTGCGTACTGATAACACATATTTCGAAGCGCGTCCTCTCGGCCGTTTTCTATGAAGACGACTGCTAATACTATTACTTAGGTACATAATGTGACCTAGCATAAAAGGTGCTGGAGGTAACGGACAGATTGACATTGTTCAGTGACCCGAGATAAGTATCCACCCTACCTACCGGTATACTTGGTGATGTGGATACTCATCTCGGGTCAGCCACTGTACATACTATTGAACATCTGATGTATGTAATATCAGATTGTCCGCCACCCGCCACCACCTTTGTTTGACTGAACAACGCATGGAAAATGGAACCCTAAACTAGGGGGACCTTAGACAGTCAATAAATTTGTTGAGTTGGAAGAATTAAAATAAAGTTCTAGTTCTAAACGCCTCCTATTCTATCGTAAATATAAATTTTAATGGCTGGCAATGATGTCTAAAGAAATGTCAAATGGATTCCATGTCCGTGTATGTATTTTTATTCGGCGCGACAATTGATCAAACTTGTTTTTCTTGTGATTACTGCCTTTTTTCATGTAACAAAATACATACTTCCAATACCAAAATTAAGTGAAACGCTCCTTTCGGTGTATAGTGGCTTACTATGTGTTAGTTGTCAAATAATGAGGCGAGGTCAACCAGGCATCGGAGGATGGCGAAGTGAAAATCAAAGGCATTTTAGGCCTAGAGGTAATGGGCCTCCTCGATTTAGACCTCCGAGGATCTATCCATTACTTGAAAGCTCCAGGTAAGACCCTAGTACCAATTTAACTTCCAATATTTGCATTGCATCACTGACGCGCCAATATTTCGTATACCTTGAAATATAAAAAACCGTGTATGTATAGGACAATACATCGATAAAACTCCAAAATTTTATTTTGTTGTACGTATAACATTTAAAAGTGTATATAATGAGCAATTGAAATTTTTGTTTTTTGTTTTTTCTTAGTTGCTTTAATAATCTATTTCAGATTCCCGCCACCTAGCCCTCGACTAAATCAAAGAGGTCCACCACCTTTCAGCGCTCACGGAGGACATCCAGACAACCATGACAGACACAGAGAATATCGAGACGGCCATCGCCAAATTGATCAGAGAATTCCAGAGAGAGCGCATCATCCACGCTCCAGGGAGATGTACCAATATGTCCATTCTAATATGAGACCTAAAGATAATCAATGCAGCTCATACAAAGACACAACAAATTTTTATGAGGATATTGCAGCTGATTCATTTCATGTTAACAGTATGGGAGATATAGATCAGCGGCAGCTTCCTCTCCTTGTTAATCCACCAGATTCTTATAGTCAGCAACAGATATCTCCTTGGGCCAATCCACCTCCAGGCTTTAAAAAATATGATTATGACGATAGAAGTCAAAATTCTTTTAGACATCATGATATTGCAGAAAGGAATAAAATACCTGCTGTAGATTATACTGGTCACAGACCTCCTGCATCAGACCATTATGGTGGGACCTCTGGACCAACCACCAATAATAATGACACATCATTTAGTAGATCTGTAGATGACACTGTCGATATTATCCGGAAACGGTTAATGAATCGTAATGATCCAGAGAGGTTATCACAAGACGCTGCCATCCATCAGAGTATCACTGAGCAGGAAGGAAGTGAGACTGCTAATCAGCTCATTCAGCCAGAGCAACCAGCTAAGAAGAGAACACCAAGACAGAGACACAATGTTAAATCTAATTGTGATAAGATGAAAACAAATATTGTCCACCAGCTGTTTAAGATGGACAAAGATAAGATGCATAAACTAATGGATGATCCGGGTTCTTCATCAAAGTTTGAATATGCCATTAGCAGTTTAATAACAGAGTCACAAAATAGTTTGAATCGCCATTTAAGATCTGTGGCAGAGAAATCATTGTACAGTTCCAGCACAGACTTCATTCATAATGACAATAACACAATCTATGAGGATACTTTCATGAAGCAGATGCAGTGTCTCTTAGATCCACAAGACACTATATTACTAGAAGATATAAAGCCCATTGTTATGGCTGAGCTTAGTAAAGTTCTGCAGTTGGCTGAATTTGAACAAAGATTTGATGTGTCTGATGAACACAGTGGCCATCATACTGCAGATGGACAGCCTAACTATCCCTATTTTGAACCCTACAATTATGATGAATACTCACAGGACCCATGTTTTGAGCATGATCAACATCCATCAATAAATTATGAAAGTTCAAACAGATTAGATCTAACAGATAGTTCTAATAAGAACTTAAATTATAATAATGAAGTAGCATATGAAGAAATCAATCCTCTATTTGAGAGGCGTCAGTCAAAAAGAAGTGACCCTGTTCCAGAAAGAAAACTTAGTATAGAAAACCAGAGGCAGAGCCAGAGAAGAAGTTTTGAAACCCCTGTTGAAGAGCCCTTTAAAGGTAAAGAAGAACCACTACCACTATTTGATGGAAATACTGATCAGCTGTCTGAAGATGAGGATACATTTGCTGAACTAGACAGGCAATATCATGTAGCTGTTGACCACAACTTTATTGAAAATGATGATCTTTCAAGCGAACCCCCTAATTTTGAAACGGTTCAACAAGCAGCACCTCACATTGTAAACAATATTGACAGTCAATTGCAAACCGTTGCCCAATCATCTTTGGATTTATTTCCTGTGAGCAGTACAGATAGCCTCAGAGATATAGCTAAGCATATCAAGCAAGAAGTGACATCTCTAGATTTTCGAAATGAAAATACTCACGAAAATACACATAACAATGGTGTTGACAAAGTGAAACAAATTAAAATAAAGCAAGAGCATGTGCCTCAACCTAAAGATACTGAGAAAGAGACTGACAAAGCAGGTAGCTCAAATATTATTAAAACTCCTCCATCAAACTCACGAAAAAGATCTATTGATCAAAGACCATCTCATCGTAAAGAAAAACGAAAGAAAAGTGAATCTAGCCAGTCTGATTCAGGGAAATCAACCTCAGATAAAAATGTCCTGGCCAATGCCAGTTCCACTAAGTCTACAGAAAAGTGCAATGATGCCCCAAAGTCCTATTATAATATATTTTTACCTAAAAATGAAAGTACGAATGAAACTAAGGATAGTAAAAAAGTTGACTCAACAGATAAAAGTTATTCAGATAAATATGTCAAAAGGAAAGAAACCTCAAAAAAGCCAAAAGAAAGAGAGAGTGAATCAGGCAGAAAAAGACATTCTAGCACATCCAGTCAAACCATTCTAAGTCCAAAAGATAGTATTAATGGAAGCAGTCAAACACCCACAAAATCAGACCCTAAAATTAAACTTAAGACTTTTGATATGTTTGTAGAGCAGCCCAAGAAGGCGTCATCTCACCACCATGCACACAGAAACACTGCCTTGGCTACAAGCCCTACAAAACCCACTGTAGAGGAAAACATATTGAAACAAGTGCCAACACCAACTCCTGCACGCAATAAAACAGTGCAGACTAAACATGTGGGAACTCAAGTCATCAGAAGACTTATTACAAAAGAAACACAGACATTTCAAAGTAAAATTACCAGTACCAGGTTTTGTCAAACAGAAAGGAAGAAGTTAGTCTCCAAATGTGTGCAAACACTTGCTGTGTCTTTAGAAAGCTCAAAACCCAGGTCAGCTGACGCTTTCGAAAGAATGAAAGAAATAGACATGGAAATACAAGTTTTATTGCAAGAAAAATTTAAACTGTACAGTTCCTTAGAATCCAAAGACACGTGTCCAAGCAGTATGCCTACTCTGGGTATGACTGTTCTGAACGTAACACCTATTGACGAAAGTAAAGATGAAGGGGAAGATGACACTGACTCATTGCACGAAAATATAATGAATGCAGATGAAATTGTAGACGATTTCACCAACATACCTGTGGAAGAACTAGAGCAAATAGCTTTAGAAAGTGTTCAAGAAGACAGCACTGATTCAACTAAAGTTGAAAAAAGATCTTTACGACAAAAAGTACTGCAACAAGAACGAAAGAGTTCTGAGAGTCCCACATCAAGTAAAAGAAGTAGAAGTAGAAATAACAAAGCGAAACCACCTAATATATCTCTTATAGAGCAGATAATTACAGATGAAAGACCTCTAGAAGATATCATATCACTAGATGGCTTAGAGGAGCCGCCAACTAAAACCAAGAAGAAACCTCGATCTCAACCAAAGAAAAAACCGACTAAGAGAACGAAACCTCAGAAAAATGCTAATTCATTTGATTTAAAGGACTGCTCAGTTGTTCTTATTCAGACTGATGTAAGAAAGTTTATAAAGGAAGAATCCATAGAGGCTGATGAAACATCTGTGCCTGTGGAGACTGCTGAACCTTCAAATACTGGCATAGAGGAGGTTGTTGCTTTGGAGCCGGCAGCAAAACCCGCGCCAAGACCGCGGCAAGTGGAAGAAGAGACTGTGGTCAATGATCTCCAGTTTGACATGTTAGATGTGTCAGAAGACATAGTTATAGGGGAGGAGAGTGAGATAAAATGTAATGATAAAGACATGCATGGGAGGGAGGCGATAAGTGAGGAGATAATACTTGATAACAGTCAGTCGTCTGCGGATGACACGTCCACGGCGGAGAGCGCGCAGGCGGAGAATGTGTGCAAGATGTACGACTACTCGACCGACGAGAAGTTGCGCCGGGATTCAGTCACCGTCACCGGCAATGCTGATGCCGTACTTGCGATAGAGGTGAGGTTTTTACCGTTTATAAAAGCTCAAAAAATTATCTTCCCTATAAACAGGAAAATAGTCATACAGGAAGGTAATTTTTGAAAACAATAATGTAGATACAAATTCCTTATAAAACGTTTATGTGGATTGTTTTACAGAATGTGCTATTTAAATAATTTCGTGGGTCATGCCATTGAAAAACCATGTTACTAATTGGCAGTATAAGAAAATAAAATTGGATGCATATTTTCTTAATGAATGACTTGACATAATTTACATAAGCTTCAATGCTCAAACAGCAATTCGAGAAGCATGGCAACATCAAAATCCTCACATTCCCGCCTAGTGAGCACGATAATTATTACTAATTAACTTTTAATTCTAGTGCATAGAGACGGACTTCATAGCAGCTTGCTTGGATGGCAATGTATACCACTTCAGTGGTGATGGGCAGCTACTCAACACTCTGCGAGGGTCGAACTTGGCGGTCACATGCCTGACCATTGTCAAGGAGAAGTATGGGACCACTGTGTATACGGGATCCCTGGATTCTAGGATACGATATTATGATTTAGAGGTAAGATTGTTTGACTGTATTCTCTAGTTTAGAGTAGTTTTTATTATTATAAAATAATGGCCAATGGCAAGGCCAGAGTGTAGATGGCGGGACGGGCAGGACTCCTACCGAAAGGACTAGCCAATACCGGTAAGAGACAGAATTGTGTGGAAAAGGGAGAAGTAGGCCTTTGCCCTGCAGTGGGATAATTCTAGAAGCAGCGCGATCGTTCTATCCGTTTTTGCTGTATCGCGAAATCAAAAACTTTGTGAATGTGAATCTAGTGCTTTGTGATCATGAAATACAAATAAGTACAACAATTAAAACAAGTGAGCCCAAAAAAAAATATTGTAAATTTTATATACAAATAGTGTTGCAAATTCCAACCTCTGAGGCGTTAGTATAACTAAAGCAAAGTTTACAGTAACAACAAAACTTGCAGAAGTTGCAAGGCAAGCAATTCGAAAGTGAGCTTGCCGTTCCGCGATTGTTTACACGGTAGGAATTGCTTGCGAAAGTCAACTTCTGCAAGTTGTGTTGTTAATCTAAACTTCGCTTTACACTGTTAATCAAAATAATATTGTCATTCTAAATATATTTACTTCGTCTTCTAAATGTAATTGCAATAATTGCCTGGCAATTTATAACAACACTGAAATAGGCTATCATTAAAAATAAGTATGTAGGTGCCACATCCGATCGATTGTAATCTATATATACTCAATGCTTTTAACTATTGATGTGTTTGTGTAGTTCAAGGCTAAGAATTATATCATCTTAAAGGCGACGATGGACGGATTTATCAAATGGGATGACAGCAGCATCCGTCGTTATCATGTGTACTGATAACATCTCTGCACACGCCTACAAACATTGCATTCATACAAAGTTCAAACTAAACATTTGACTAGAAAATACCGGTCAAGTGCGAGTTATTCTGGTGCTCTGAGGGTTCCATATTTGTTGAGCTTATTTACTTACTATATGATTTAGACCCCTAAAAATGTGCAAAACACTTTAGCATACAGCAACAATTGTTGATCACTTTGTATTTTGGTGGACTCAAATAAATATTGTACTAGCCCTTTCATACACTTCCACTTTAGTACTTCAACAGAAACAGTCATAATCAGGATCTCGAGAATCGAAGATATGTATTTACTATGTTCTAAAATCCCAAAATAACATTTGTACTTATTCCATTTCTCTCTTACATTCCAGACGGGTCTGGAGAAGGGTCCAGAGTGCAATGTTCTCAGTCCGATACAAACGATGGACCGCGCGTGGGACACCGTCTTCGTTGGCACCAGGACTGGCTTCGTACTGCAGTTTGAATGCAAGGTAAGCAAAGGAAAATAACCCTAATATAACGTAGTGAAGGGCTGGAAATTAAGGGACTTGCTATTCGAGCATAAAAACGCAATTCGGTCCAACGACTTTACCTGAAGTAAAGTCGTTGGACCGAATTGCGTTTTGGGCCGAAAAAAAAGAATTTCTCGGCTGCAGCCTAAAAAAATGTATGCTGGAAAATCAATTCATTTATTCAAAAAATATATTTAGTCACAACAACTAAATTGCTTTTTCAATATAATATCAGATTGTTTGATTATTAATGATTATGTCTTTGAGAAAAGTACATAGTTTCAAAGATTTAAGTTTAAATGGTTAAATATAATGATTTCAAGACTATCACTGCATATATTTTACTTTTACCAAAAAAAGATAGCTATCGAGTTTTTTCCTTTTCTTTTTTCGGCCGAAAATGTAAATTAGGCCGAATTTCGCTATCGTTTTCGGCCGAAAAAAAACCATTTTCGGTCGGACTCCAGTTCCAGGCTACATGACAAGTATGAAATAGTATTAATATTATGTAGTTTTAGTACGAACAGAATTATGTTATTGTAACAAGTGTCTAGTTTCGTTAACATTCTGCTAGGTCATATTACTGACAAAATAATAACATTAGTAAAGTGCATTGATCCAATTTCAAATGCTAGGCATTCATGTCACCAAGTAAAGTTTTTACAATTCTACTTGTTAATGCAGAGTCTGTTAAAAACACAAAATAATTGATTTTTCTAAAAGATCTCTGAATCTTATGAGATTTGTATGTACTCGTATAATTTAATGTAATGTTCTGTGTCTCGTAATGTTAATTACATTGCATACCTACTATTTTATAGAATCAAGTTTTTGGTTGGGAATTTATCAAATAACTTCTCCCGCTCTGGGCGGTGTGGGAGGGCGTGCACACTTTCACTGACTAAAACCCACCCGTGTTCCTTCCGTTGCTTGTGTGCCGGGGCCGCGATATCCCTTTCGGACAAACTCGCAACCCTGGCAGGCATTGACCCTTACGGACCCCGTCAGTTGGTGCTGACATCTCTTTGAGGCGCGCGTGGAACACAACGCGCCGTCGACCTGGGTCTGGTCCTAATCGGACGGCGAGCTACCCATCGCTCACCGTCCGCAAGCCCGCGCCTACGGTGGCTGGAAATCGGCTCGCGACTCCCGACGCCCGGGGCGTCTCCTACGACGACTAGGGGCGCGAGGGCGCGAACCTTGCCTCTCCCTCACGCGTTCCGCCTCCTCCTTCCAGCTGCCAGCTGTGCTGCTGGGGAGTTTGTTGCGCCTGTTCTTCCCAGATAAACCACTAGGAAGTGGTGAACGGCGGGCATTTTGAGGGACTGTCTTATGTAATTTTGACGTTCGAAAAATGCTGATTCTCACCCTTATTTAAATAAATGACTTTTGATTTGATTTAACATACCTTTGCCTAACCCTTTGGAGAAAACATGCGTGTTGTGATAATTATGTGAAAATAAATATTTTGAATCTGTTCATCATCCGTTACAGAACAACATGCTGATACCAGTGAGCACAGTAAAGTTCTCTGAGCAATCAATCCTGGCTCTCCGCGCTATGAAGGAGGGTCCCCGCAAAGTGTTGCTAGTCGCCGCCCGTTCAGAAAACGTGACGATAAAGGACGCACAGACTGGCCTGTTGCTCCGAACGCTCTCTGGGCCTAAGATGACAGTGTATACGCTCCTTTTTGAAGATGGCAAGGTGTTTTGTGGGACTAGCAGCCATCAGATACATGTTTTTGAATATGCTGTAAGTATAACAAGTTTTTCGGTGGTCCTCCGTGCCTCGGAAAGCACGTTGAGCTGTTAGCCCTGGCTGACGAATGACAGATCTGATATTTGACAGTAGTTACACTCAGAAGCCAATCTAACAACCAGTCTTACGAAGGGTATTGTGTTACCAGTAACTGGGTTGTGGAGGTCAGATAGGCTATATAGGTCGCTCCATGCAAATGACTGGTTTTCTGTTGCATCTAATTAGACTGGAAGCCAACCCTAACATAGTTGGGAAAAGGCTAGGCAGGCATATTGGTTAAAATCGGTAATAATGTTTCTGTTTTAATTTCCAGAGTGGAAGTCACACGGGTTGCCACGAAGGCGGAAAGGGCGCGGTCTGCCTGCGCGCGACGGGCGGGCTTCTGTTCGCGGGCTGTTACGACGGCTGCGTGTACGTGTACCGCGAGGGCGAGACCAGGCCGCTCGCTCAGCTGCGCGGACCTAGCCTTATGCTGCTGTCTCTCGCCGTTGTGGGCAGCAAGGTGAGATAGCATCACCCTCTGTAAATAATAATTCGTTTCAGAGAAAATCACCTGTGACAATTTTGGCATAGAACATAAAATACTGCCTAGAGTTTCGGGATCAATTTATCTATTAAACATAGTGATTTGATCATTCAAATTTAATAACCAGCACCCCAAATGCGTAACACTCTTTAAATTACGATCGGAAGGAAAATGCTAATCCGTT
The DNA here is from genome assembly GCA_947364205.1 of Agrochola lota. Classification (NCBI taxonomy): domain Eukaryota; kingdom Metazoa; phylum Arthropoda; class Insecta; order Lepidoptera; family Noctuidae; genus Agrochola; species Agrochola lota. The sequence goes on along the minus strand of OX376235.1, from coordinate 5,963,994 downwards.
GCTTCATATGTATGAATAATTTGTCTGCTCGAACGTAAACGACGCAATGAATGTTGTTGAATTCAACGTATGCAAGGCATGGCCGTTGTGTGTTACGCAATTATCCCACAAAGGTCTGAAATGGAAACTCCGCGATATTTCATAAATGGGTTGTAGTAAAAATAAGTAGGTGCTAATTGATTGCTGTAAAAGGCCACGGGTTCTGCTCTCAAATGAAAGATTTTTTAACAACTTTTTTCTTGTCGGCCGCGACTTACGAGTTGGTCGTGGGTTCAAAACCAAGCAGGCATTTTGTTTAAATTATTTCATTACCTACCACTGCTCTCAAAAACGGTGAAGGAAAACAACGTGAGGAAACCGCCACGTCCTAGAATCAAAAATTCGAAGACATGTGACATCCACCAACCCGCACTAGGCTCGCGTGGTGGATTAGGGACCACTCCCTCTCACAGATAGAGGAGGCCTGTGTCCCAGCAGTGTGAACATATAGACTGTGCCACTCCTGGGCACAGGCCCACTCCTTCCATATTTCGTGAGACCGCGCGTCCTCCTTCCAGTTCGGACGGAATAATGCTTCCACAAAATAATTAGTTTAATATTATTTAATTTGTTACAGATTATCGCAGGCTATAAAGACAGAAGTTTGTACATATGGAAAATACCATTAAGTATACTACAAGAGATGATTTTATGAATTTCTACATAAGTGTTGTAGATTAAATCTCATGTTTACCTTTAGTTGAATATATTCCGCAATTTGTTTGGTTTAAGCCAATGTGTAAATAATAAAATAAAAGAAGTTTTACCTACATCGGGCGTTTAATTATTTGTCTGAGAAGAGAAGATTTAGATTTTCAATGTTTTTAATACAATGTTTAAAATAACTATGAGTCTGATGAACTAATGATGACGACTAATAGAGAAGTATGGAAGAAAAAGACATGTTGCGCTCGACCACAAATAAATTGGGATAACAGCAGGAGAATGATAAGCAAGGAACATATTTACTCTAGGGAGATGACGAGGGCCGAACGACTTGGCCGCTCAAATGTTTGTAAGGCAAGGTTTGCAACGAAAAAAAGCTGGATTTGACCATTATAGCTCCTACACACTATGCCGGCGGCATACCGCGGCGCTCCTGGCCCTGCCGCACAAAGGAAATGACAGCGCAAAAGCTGGAGGTACGTGCCGCGCGGCTTGTGTGTAGGAGCCATTAAAAGCAACACTCTTTATTATACGGGTTGGCAGGGACATCGACGCGAAAACTGATACCATGGATTCAGTACATGATTCTGAACCAGAAAAAATAATCAGCTGTTTCATAGAAAAGTGCAATACCTACGCGGTTTAAATGTATGGAACAACAGATTTTTTTAATAACCGTCGATCAATTTCAACGCAAGGTTGTTTAGAATCATGTACTGAATCCATGGTATCAGTTTGATGGTGCCAGCCTGTATGTTTTGCAAAAACTAAAGCTCTGATTCGATTCCTGTATTCACCTGTAGCTTTTTCTACAAGCTCTTCTTTTAGAATAGATAACTTATATTTTTTCTTGATTTGACGAAAATATCTCAATAGTTTATTTTTCATACATCCGTACTGTAATCAAATTGAAATTTAGTCGATTTTACGTTTCTGAACGTAATTTAGTTTCTGCCAAGTGGCACTCCTGTTTGAATTTCTGACTTACGTCAGTGGGTGTTTCGGACGGCGGCCATTATTCTACGTATAATTAATAACTTTTTTGCTGTTTTGTGCTAGAAACAAAGAACTCAACTATTTTCGACATATTCTATATTATTATAGTTTTGGAAAAAATACATTTATAGTACAAATATGAATCCAGAATAGTAAGTATTTTTGATACATGTAACATGGCGATTTAGAAACAAGGATGGTGCAGAAAACCCATCTTTTTTGCGTGTTCATTGTCTTTGCGTGGAATTTATCTTAGAACTCTGTACCTTTAATTTACGAACAAGTTGTGGTGTCTCTATAGTAAATTAATTTACTACAAATGTGGTGACTCATTGTGTATTCGTGGTAGGTAGGTATTATCGAAGTATTTGTAAAAACGTAATCGTATGGATCATGAATGGCGCATTAGTGAGCGATGATTGTACCAGTCCTTCACTTCCTGGTTCCTCTGAACTGGATACGTAGCGAGCGAGAAGTCTTTGTTAGAGGGAACAAAGCAACGCCTCCCTTCGTTTATCATGAACGTCTATTGATGCGCATCGCTCGTGTTGCCCTTGATCTGAACTGCTACACTCCACTAAACTACGGAATGTGTTCTCTTTCAGCGACTATTTGTTTAAACTACTCCTGATTGGTGACTCTGGTGTTGGAAAGTCATGTCTGCTGCTGAGGTTCGCCGACGACACTTACACAGAGAGCTACATCAGCACTATTGGTGTGGACTTTAAAATTAGGACTGTAGACTTAGACGGCAAGACAATAAAGTTACAAATATGGGACACAGCTGGACAGGAGCGGTTTAGAACAATCACTTCATCATACTACAGAGGAGCGCATGGAATTATCATTGTTTATGATTGCACAGACCAGGTAAGATCTTCAAACTTATTCATTGACCATAAATTCTCCCTAAATAATAAACATCCCCGATTATAGTATACTATGTATATTCTGTCTGTAGAGGGTATTCAACCTTCTTTGTTGTTTAATAATAACAATGTATAAAGCAATGCAGGACAAAGACTAGATAACCTTAGACTGTAATGATCAATATTCATTATATATTGAAGAATCATGCTATGTATAGAACATAAGAAATAAACAAGTTGAATGCAAAAGAAAATCTGCAAAAAATAAGGTAGCAAAACTTAATTAGAATTTTTTGTTTTGACCTCATATGAAAGAAAAAGTGATTATGATTTCAATTTGTGCTGTAAGCCAGAAAGTAGGCAAGACCGTAACAAAAAGAAAAAAAAAAAGCTAGTTTCCTCTATCAACTTGAGCTCTTTTTTAGTCTGTTTGAACAGATTTTTTTTTTATTTTATTTGGATAACTATCCAAAAGCAAGTAAAGTAAGCAAGCAAGTAGTTTTAGTTTAAATTTTGTAATATTAATTAGCAATTTCCTAATACAAATTTTCCTCAAACACCAACTAAAAGTTTGAATAAGTTATTACTTCCATAAACTATGTATCAGATTGTTCTTAATAACAATTAGTAATTCTAATAATTAATACAAGCAATGTATTATTTTTCACAATCATAATTGAATTCATAATGCTAGTTTTTAATTAGGTAGGTTAGTCTATAAAAATAATACTGCACTTATCTGAAAATTTGTTAGGTTTCTAGTTTATAATATTGGCCTAGTCTTTAAATATAGGAACTAGCTAAAAACAACTGAATAGGTAACCTTAACACAGTTATTACTTGTCCAATTCATTGTTGTGACTTGTGAGAGTATCAATCAATTGAAAAACTTAATTCAACATCATCATTCCGTCCATGTGCCATGTTGGGGTTGTTGGGTTCAACATTTTCTTCTTATATGCTCCATGTTCCATTCCATTGGTCACACTATCATTCACTCCCTTCTCTATGATATCATTTGTCACACAATCCATCCATCTTTTCTTTGACCTTCCTCGCCCGCTCCATCCATTCAACATTTATATTCATCACTCTTTTAGTCACATGCGTTTCCTCCGTCCTCCTCACATGGCTACACCAAGCTAAACAATTTCCTTTCAACTTTTCTGTCACCCGCTCCACTTTCAAATTTCGACTTATGTACTCTTCTCTTACTTTACCTATTTTCGTCATAATAAAATAATTAGTAACTTTTCTTGAAAAAAAAAAAAAAAACGTAAGTAATACAAGACTTACTTTCAATGCTAAATATACCAATAAAATATTATATTTATATATATTGATAAAATTATCTATACACTATGTAAATGAGCTATAAAACCCTGTAGTGGTGACTAATTTGTGCATGTGGTGTAGTAAGGCCGCGTACGCACTACGCGTCAAATATCTCGCGATTCGTGTCGCCACATCGAGCTTGAAATATCTGGCTCTGGTAGCAGTGGCTCAGGGTGAAAGATTTTTATTAAATCCGAGAAGGTTAGACAGAGCGATACTTTGTAAGTCTGTACACCTCCGACTAATACTTCGAGGATTACAGGTGTGATGTTTTGTTACATGTGTGAGATGAGAAGGCAATATATTTTTTTTTACCAATTTTCTGAGCCACTAGTACAGCGACTAGTAGACTCAACACTGCTGACTACTCAAAAAACACAACAAGACAAGACAAGAGGTTCAGCGATGTTCCAATGTTGCAGGGGACTGATCGTAACTTGGCGGAAAATCTGTCGCGAAGTCGCGACTTCGCAAAACATCTGTCGCCTAGTGAATACAAGGCTTTATTTTTACCAGGAATTTTGCATTAGTTGGAAGATTATCAAAACATAAAAAAACAATGTCACCTATTTAACATTCCACTAAGAGTAAAGTATGTACTCAAAAGAAATAGATGTAAAGTTTTCTATGTCTTGTTTACTGCTTGCATTCAAAATCATTCAGCACTTTTCGAACGTAAAAATTACATATAGTCCCACAAAACGCCCGCCCTTCACCACTGCCTAGTGCATTACTGGGGAGAAATGGCGCAACAAGCTTCCTAGAACTACTCGGTTAGGATATTTGGTTTAGTATGATGTGATTGATTACAGAACTTATTAATGTAATAAACGTTTATCATGTTAAATGAGATAAGGTTTAGGAATGTATGTTTTAAATGAATTTGAACATAATATTATAAAAATCTATATTGTGAACTGTTAGGTTTGTGTAGGAATTAGAATAAATAAATCTGGATTATGTTTCTACGTGTTAAATCCGTTTCTACGATAGCTCAACGGCTAGGGAGTCGTGCTCGCATACGAATGGTTGGCGAGGGTCGAACTCCGCCTGTTACAGTATGACCTACACCCTATCACAAACATTTTAGCTTAGGTCGAGTGGTGCAACACTTATTTGCTACTCGATCAATCAAAAGCTCATCACAGTCTATAATTTCCGAAGGTGTGCCACAAGTGGCCACAACACCTGGTGCTTGGCCATCCGTGTTCATTTGGTCCCGGATGCCTTTAAACGTCTTCAGTTCATCTAGCTGCTGATTTAGATGTTTAGGGCACTCCCTAAACATCTAAATCTAAACTTTTTAGCTATTATTTTTTCTACCTTTGAGCCCATAAATCCTCAATTTTTTAACATGTTAGTACCTAATGTTTATTTATAAACAGTTCAAACCGTTTTATGGCCAATATATGTAGTTAAGTTTGTGCAAATGAGTTAGGGAGCACAAAGTTGGCTGCTGTCCAAACTGCCGAATACCTACTCTCTTGCAATTCGTAAACAATGACGAACATGCTAATGATTCAACGACCTAATAAGCTTTGTTTAGCTTAATTTTAACATGATTTGATGGATAGGTGCTACTACGGAAGATGAAGCACGTGCCGTGCAATAAAAAATCGGTCAAGTGCGAGTTGGAGTCGCGCACTTGGGGTTTTTTACTACTACCACCAATACTGAAAGAAAAGATTAAGGCTAGTTTCACAGCTCAGCTATCCGGGAGACCCGGGATCCGGGGGCCGTACGTCCGTACACGGCAGACCCGTACGGGTAGCGCCCGCATTGCTGTGAAACCAGGGAATAGTACGATACGTTGTACGAGCTCATCCGGTGCGGGTCGCGTACGGACCAATCCGCGGCGCTGTGAAAAAGTGTGTCTCCGTTCCGGGAGCCCGTACGGGGCTCTCAGACAGCTGTGAAACCAGCCACAATAAAATAAAACAAAATACTGTCACGGGCCGCGGGTTTACCTAGAGAATAATAATTTACCTTATTTAGGTATTATTTACCATGATATGGCCATATTTTGTGATGATTTCATCTGACATGCTATTAAGGTGCTAAAGATGCAGCCCTGTGATAGACATACAGACAGATGGCGTAGGCTTTGTAATACGCTCCCGTGGATATCTTTTGGGTATGGAACCCTAGAAAGGTCATGTCTTCTGTTTTATTAAACAATTTACAAAAAAAAGAACAACTGACTTTCAAAAAAAAACACTACCAAGTGAAAAATAATTTTAATTTCGGAAGTCGGTGTCTGGTTTCGAATTTTCTTTTTTTTGTCACCAACTTCCGTATTATTGTAGCTAACTCAAAAACTATTCAAGGAAAGCTAATCAAATTTATATGGGACCACCTCTAGAGTTTCAAACATAAAATCGGTTGTGGACCGATTTTATGTTTGAAACTCTAGACTCTATTGACGGAACAATCGGTGGAAGTGAACATAAATAAAAACTACGAACATAGAATCTCCTCCATTTTTAAAGTAGTTCCTTTAAGAAATAGTCAAAATCCGTGAATTGTATTTTTTATTTAAAAGAAGCAACCGAATGTAGCTTTATTGAGATCCACACTCAATCAATTAATTCAAGGTTTCCCTCTCAATGTTTAGTTTTTTTTTTTTTGGAAAATTTACATACAAAAACGTGACCAATAATATGTAAAGTTATTTACAAACATTCAAGTTGAGGTTAGTAGTTATCTCTCTTCATTACAAATGCTATAAAAGGTAAATAAAGTTTAATTGTTCAGGTCCAAAATAAACCACATTCATCATTTCTCGTGCCCTTCATCCCAATTTATTTGCGGTCGGCTCAACATGACATGTCTTGTTCTTCCATACTTCGCTACTGGTCGTCATCTCGGAAGTTACCCCATTTCTAATCCTATCATCTTTCACACAGTCCATCCCTCGTTTCTTTGGTCTTCCCCTACTCTTATAAGCCATTGACATTCATACTCAAAACTTTCCTCACGACATTTTCCTCATTCCTCCGCATCACATGGCCATCAACTTTTCAGTCCCCGGTGCCACTTTCAGACTTCCTCGTATGTACTCATTTCTTAAAATAGACCAAATTGTAAACTCGTTTTTAACCTAAGTATTGCAGTTCATCCACTAGTTCTGTTCTAGATTATTATCTGTTCCACATTTCGTCGCTGGCCTCATTTTGAAAGCATGATACGATTACTGATGAGAATTCATTCATTTTTGATTAATTAGTAATTTATTTATATTCTATCAGCGGCGCTAATTAGCCCCAAATGCATTAATAACCTGATTCGCATTTAGTCCTATTAAGTAAAACACCTTATTTTATACCACAGTCTAATCGCACTTGAGACTTTGTCGAGCTAAAAGTCGTAGGTTCAGTAGGGATGATGCCTGGGTAAAAAAAATGAAATTCTAATTAGTCCGTCAGTCAGATAATAAAAACAATATTAGACACGTATTTTTTGCTTTATCATATTAATAAAAAATACTTAGATAAAACGCATTTTAAGTTGGGGAGTGGGGGTCGCTACGTCACTAGTACGTATAAAATCTACATACTCGTGACGTCATGGCACATTTTACCTCAATGTATCGCCGTATTCTCTAGATTACGAAAAAAAATAAAAAATACGTGTCCAATATTTTTTTTTAATCTCAAAGACGGACCAAAAAAAAATTTTTAGTGATCATCCCTATTCTCAAGTTACATAAAATTATCATTAAGATAGATTGTTTTATTGCAGTCTTTATTTAAAAATAAAATTTAGCCTGGTTGTTCCGTGGATAATTTTTTGATGCTATATACAGGTTGTCAGGGACATCGACGGGAAGCCTGTTACCATGGATTCAGTACATGGTTCTGAACCCCTTGTGTTGAAATTTTTCGCGTTTTTTTTTTTTTTTAATCAGCGGTTCCATACATTTTGACCGCGTAGGTATTGCACTTTTCCATGAAACAGCAATTTTTTTTTAATATCCGACGAAAATTTTTAGTGCAGGGTTCAGAATCATGTACCGAATTCATGGCTTCGCGTCGATGTCCCTGCCAGCCTGTATATCTATACCTACTACTTCTACTAAGTGTAATAAAATCCTTGCGAAGTCAAAACTGTACATAGAACTAAAACCCAACTACAACGAAAACGCCAACTAAAAAGGTATAAGCAAGACATCACAGAGAGACGAATAAAAATCCGGAGTCACACGTCGTGTTAGGCGTGTGACTCTGGATTTTAAATTTGTCCCTTTCATTTGAAGAAATTTTGCATAGATATTCCCTATAAGTCTGCTCATTCTATAGCCTATAAATCTCACATATGAGAGGTCTCTTAGGAGCAATGTTATGTATGCCACACAAAATAAATAAATGAAATACCTTACAGGTATATAATTACTTGGCTCGAATAGACTTACTACAAGATCAATATCACTGTCACTTTAATTATAAAGTTAGCGAATGGCCTTTGTCCATACAATCTTTGGCAAAAAGGGAAAGTGCACGTAATATGTGATATTGTTCAATCTATGGGCTGTGGTCTGGCATAAATACTTTTTAGGGTTCCGTACCCGAAGAGTGCCAAACGGAACCCTATTACTAAGCCTCCGCTGTGCGTCAGTCTGTCTGTCACCGGGCTGTATCTCATGAACCGTAATAGATGGTTGATATTCGCAGATTTTGTTTTTCTATTGCCGCTATAACAACAAATAATAAAAATTAAATAAAGTTAATAATTAAAGGGGATACAAGATACGTGTATTTTCGCCGTTTTTTTTGCTCTATCTTAATACGGTACGGAATCCTTCGCGGACGGTTTTTTTAATTTATTATCTCAGACTATTCCTTTTGTACAGTCGGCAACAATCAATCCCAAGTCTTGAAAAAGTTTTATAAATAAAATTAAACATAACTTAATATTACGCCTGTTTTCCTTGAAGGGTTAGGCAGAGGTATACATACACCCACCTTTTTCCAGTTATGTTGAATGTAAACTTGCTAATTATTACTTGATAGAAAATATTTTCAAGACTTAATAAATAAAACCATTGATCACCACTTTCAAGACTAGTGCAGCCCGATTCAAACTTAATAGCGGCTCGGAACATGAGGCGAGTCGGTGCGCAGTAACGAATTCATGTGTCAGCGGGGGTGAGCGGTGCGGTACTGCGCAGCGAGTGGCTAACTTCCGAGCCGCCATTAAGTTTGAATCGAACTTATACCTTAGTTATTATGATAATATGCTATCTGATGATAACAGCATTAATCACCACTTTCAAGACTAGTGCAACCCGATTCAAACTTAATAGCGGCTCGGAACATGAGGCGAGTCGGTGCGGTGATAATAATTATCTATCTGATAATAATAATTTGACAAAATAGGGATGTTGACTGGGGAAAAAAAACCTATTTAGTCCATCAGTCAGATAATAAAAAAATGTTAGACACGTATTTTTTTATTTATCGTATTAGTAAAAAACATTTAAATAAAACGCGTTAAATTTGGGGAGTGGGGGCTCGCTACGTCTGAAGTCGGTATAAAATTTACCGGAGAGTCACGCGACGTCATGCTAACATTTTAACTCAATGTATTGCCGTAATCTTTTGATTACGTAAAAAAAGAAAAATACGTGTCCTATATTTTTTAATAATCTATCTGATGAACAAAACACAATGTTAGTCAACATCCCTATTCTATGAAATAATAATATCCGAAAACATCATCGACTGTGGCTAACTGTACAATGCGAGTATAATCAGAATGTTATAGGATCATTTATAATCTAAAATATGTGCGGTTGATGACTTAATACGAACCTGTATACTTTAAATTGGAAAACACTTTCAAGACTACGACTCGATAAAAATACAGCCCATGCTACTCGCTGATAATATAGCTTTTTATAGATGAATGAATTTTAAAAAATCAGTTATATATTTTTTGAGTTAATCCATTACAAAAAATCCAATCTTTTCTCTTTTTAGGGTTCCGTAGTAAACAAGGAACCCTTATAGCTTCGCCATATCCGTCTGTCTGTATGTCCGCGGCTTAGCTCAGAGACGGTTAGTACTAGAAAGCTGTAATTTCGCATGTGTTTACATATTAATCATACAAAGTGGTAAAATAAAATCAAGTTTTTTTTTAGGGTACCTCCCCTACACGTAAAGTGGGGATGTTTCTTTTTTTCCTCATCTACCCCATGTTGTGAGGTATCGTTAGAAAGGTCTTTCAAAAATATTGTGGGTTTGTCGAATCCATTTTTGGATTCAGGGATCTGTTTGCGAAGTCAAGTGTCCCCCCCCCCTCTAGCTAAATGGTTGTACTTGGACTTGTGAAAAAATTCACAGCAGTAGTATAATATAACGAAATTTTAAGGAAAACTATGAGAGCTAAGTAGGCTGTACAGGTTAACGATAAATAATCAACCAACTTAAATTTGCAGTTTGAAAAACATGATCTCCCATACATTCCGAACACTTTTCAACTACAATGTTAAGTTTGTTCTTGGGATAAATTCATCCCAACTACGGAACCATTCATTGTGCGTGGTCCGACACGCACTTGGCCGGTTTTTATAATATTGGTTTACATTACAAAAATTATATGTGATGATAATTTAAAACAATTTTATGTACTTAAATAATTGTAATAATACTCTATTCCGAAATTGGACCCTGTTGTGCAGAAAAGATCCAACCAACGTTTAATTACACTATGCATGGATCTTTTCTGCTTAACAGGGTCCAATTATCATCGACTGTGGTTGATTTATTGTACAATGAGTGTGTCACCAGAATGTAATATAGGTAGGTACATCTCTGCCTAATCCTTCGGATACAGGCGCCATGTTATGAATGAAATTGGACCATTTATAATCTAAAACATGTGCGGTTCACGACATAATACGAACCCGCATACCTACTTTGAATTGTTTCTTGGAACAGAGTAAACTTGTCTAGACTGAAATATAGATATTTTTTTCAGGTTAAAATACTTTATCTTACGACCTTAATTTGTTTCCTACTTACGCATTTAATGGCTTAACATGAACATTATTTAGCATAAATTAACGAAATATTTTGTAATTTCTTGTTATGTTTATGTTCGACGAACTTGTCCGTCTCGCCTTGACCCCTGCAACAGATTATAAATAAACTATATGTTGGGCATTTTCGACTAGCGTCAAGACGAACCCGAATATGTATAGTGAAACGATACGGATAAGATAAAATTGTCAATAAACAAACTGATAAAAAAGTTTTGAACTACTTGTGTAGGAAGGTTAAAGACCCTTGATTACACCTTTTGCTCTCATCCAAGGACTGATTCAGGATTTATTTCTGGGAGGTGCACATGGGCCAGACAGATAAGAAGTGTCTCCCATATCTTGTACTGCACTATGCTGTTTTTGGGATTCATTGTTTTTCAATGAAGACATGCCTGAAGATAGCCTACCTCTTCAGCGTTCATCATTGAAGCAATGTCTTCATGCAATGCGTTCAGGCCATTCCATCCAGACGATTTGATTTTATTTTACTTAAACTGTTTGGGGGGCCCTGTGCCCCTATGCCCCCCCCTGGATCCGCCGTTGCTCTCATTCAACGTGGTTTCTTGGTGAATTAAATAAAAAATTACGATATTTAAAAGTGATGCAGTAAATTGATCGCTTATTAATTACTGCAATATTCCTCTTAATTTATACAGCTCCGGAATGCCTAATACAGCCCCAAATTACGTAACACACGATCAATCACAATCTGAATGATTTTAAAGGATATTGCTAGTCCATAATTTTCGAAAAAATTGTCAGCTTAACAACGCAATTAATGTTGTTGAACTGTCAAAGTGAAAGCCGAAGGGATTGCTATTGTAAGCGTGTTACGTTATTACCCAGCAGAACTAATACGAATCACGAAACAAAAATCTACGTCATCCATATAAAATCTCAAATTATTAAATAGCACGGTAAGCAGTCAATACCAGATCAAATTACGTATTGTATTATATTTGAGTGACGTCACTCCTTGATTTGCCGGTCATCTACGACTGATTTCTTATAAAACTTGATGACCTATCAATAAAATTCTCGTAAGAACGCAGTTCCCAGACGCAGTGGTCCGTCCGCAATTAGGGTGCGTTCGACAGTGGAATAATCTATACATTAGCGCGACGTAATGTAGGTATCTGTAATTCTTTCTGTACCTATTATAAATTAAAGCGACTTTTCGTGTCTGTGTGACCGCGTTGTTCTTTTATTTAATCTATGCAAATGATTTTGAAGAGGTCTTCACCATTATATTAAACATACATATAATAAAATTACTTACAAAGTACAATGTCTACCAGAGACAAACATTTTGAGGGTACAACAATGTGAAAAGTGGTTATTATTAGGCCTTTTATAGAACTATGCACTGACTTATGACTAATGCTATTGTTTAATGAATTTTGAACTTTGTTCCTCATCAGATGACCTGTGTCCAGTGCATCTATTGACTTCGTTCGAAGCGCGTTAGTCACGTTTTTCTTGCGATAGTATTTTTATTAATTTTATACTTCATAGTTATGGAAGGTTGAAGTAACAATGTTCAACTTCTTATTAGTAAAGGCAGTGGTTTTTGTCTTAAGATATTATTCTAGAGAATTTAATATATTGGAGCTTCGTCGTTTGTTGTCTTTATGTAGGCAGGTAATAGATTGTCTCTTGTGTAGATTTTTGGAAGTCTTGGATGCCGTTGTCTCAAGGAATCGTGTTAGGGAAGAGTTACGCTCCTCCGCACGTAAAGATAAAAGGAATACACTTGGTTGTAAAAGGCTTTAGAATACCTAAACAGATAACCTCATAATAACTTTTTTCAAGAATGTCTTTCAAAGAAAAGAGAGCTTTTCTTCAGAAAAGCTTAAAATATTTCCTATTTTCACTCTCAATAATAATAATAAAATAAAAATCAGTCATAATTCTGTTAGGTTTTTTAAGCCCTGTCTATGGTTATTTATCGAATTACGTAGTTTTTAACAAACATCATTCCGACTTCAAAATCTTTAAGTCTTCCATCATCACCTTCCAGGATTCATTCAGCAACGTGAAGCAATGGCTGGAGGAGATCGACCGCTACGCGTGCGACAACGTCAACAAGCTGCTGGTCGGCAACAAGTGTGACCTCACCACCAAGAAGGTGGTCGACTACACCACAGCCAACGTAAGTTAAACTGAACCTTATGTGTATAGCCTTAAAACTTACAAGCAGTGACTGGAAGAGACCGAACGCTACACGTGCCATAACGTCAACAAGCTGCTGGTCGGCAACAAGTGTGACCTAACCACCAAGAAGATGGTCGTTTGCACCACAGCCAATGTGAGTGCTAAACTGAAGGGTATTTGTATGGGGTTAGAGATCAGGATCGTTGTCGACGACTCACACTCCTCAGTCATAAGGCGCTTCCTCTGGACAGAAGAATAAGAGATCAGAAGGCCAATTCCCGTAATAAAAAATGTACAAAATCTAGTCGTATTTTCATCTCAATGACAATCAATGTCAAAAATGTAGGTAAATTAGAGGCATTTTTGACAGATTGAGACAGTTTAGAATGCGATCGTTCTTAAAACTACGGGAATTGCCTATCAGGTGTCTGGTAGCTTGAGAATAAACTTTGATAAAAAGATATTCCTTAATAACTATGTTGGTGTCCGCATCGTTTGTTCCCTCGCTCGGGTGGTCAACTGAGAAGCTGATAAAATATGCTTCAGGTGAGATAGTGATCAATCACGATCCTATCAATAATAAGAAAACCATCTCAATATGCTCTCATTTAAAATCAATTCAGGGGTCGGCTTCAATTCTAACCGGATGCAGCTGAATACCAGTATTTTACATGAAGCGACTGCCTATCTGACCTTCACAACACAGTTACTGGGTAACATGATACCCCTTGGTAAGACTGGTTGTCTGTCCTGTGGGCTAACCGTAACGAATGACAGCCGGGACCGACGGCTTACATGTTTTCCGCGGCGTGAAGGGGTCCCGATATGGAATGGACGGTCATCCAACCACGAACCGACTGCGGCAAGCGCAGCTTAACCTTCCGTTGACCTGTGCCCACAACCCTAATTTAAAATCAATTATCAGTTATTTAATATATTCACTTCACTTTGATGGGGTTAAACTCAAACCCAAAGCATTTATTTCAATTAAACATTATTATACTTACTTTTGAATTGTCAAATAGTCGGTCAGTTAGTCAGAAAGTTGAAGCTAGTTACCCATTCCAAAACGTAGACCATGGAGAAGAACGGACAAGAAAGTCCAAGGACACTCTTTTAATTTTAATATAAGTGTTACAAAATCCTGGGTACATTATTCTTGTTGCTTCTATATGTGAGCACTCAATTTGTATACATAGTATGTTTATTTACATTTTCATAACATACTTTTGGAACAGACTGTACATCAGTACGGCGGTCTCAAACTAATGCCAGTCCAGAGTGCGCTTGCACTCGCCATAAGTGAGCTGTGTTCGATTTTGCTGGATGTTTGGAGCCGTACCTTCTTTACTTTTAAATATTTAACTGCGGCAGTATGTACCCAGTGGTAAATTTTTTTTAGTCATACCTTTTGTCATAATGACATTTATCAGTCACATATCATACGAGTTCGCTCCATACTGGCTCCATGTTAACGATAATGTATCTCCTTCCTTGTATTTATTCATGAAGTATGTTGTTAACGACTAGGTTAATAGGTAACACAAGTTTTATTAGCGAAGTGATAAAAATAGATTCATTATTGTGTAACGCTTTACTGATTCTTGTGAGAGAAAAAATGCATTTAATTGGGATGCTATTGCTGTAATTATATTTTTTTCTTGTTATCACAGTGTGTTGTTTGTCTTTTCATTTCAATGTTTTTCTTTTCAAATCGTGTGTTTAGACTCGAAACATGTTTTATATTGAAGTTATTAGTTATTAGTTATTGAAGATCCTTACTACTATTATTATTATTAATAATTAGGTGAAATAAGACCACCGAGGCGTATACATTCAAGTCAAAACAATTACTTACAAACGTTTTGAAACATACCGTGTGTAGCTTTAAGTAAACAAATCCTCCTTATGTTATGTTTAATAGTATATCGATTCTTATCACTTCCGCTAAATAGCGATGCTGTAATCCAGGTTTATTTATTTTATTTGGGAAATTTACAGCTAACTTACACAGTGATCTTAAATGATATAGAATTGAACGCCATTTACAAGTTTCCACTGATAATCACTAAACATAAAAACGAAAAAAAGGTCGGTACAAAATACCTATTAAACATAAATTAGGAAATAAATAGTACACGATAAATTACAAACTAAGAATCATTTGCTAACAATTACTTTTCCGTAAAGAAGCTTTTCAACAACAAATGTTTTAAGCCGAGAAACACTGGTAAGTATTGAATAATGATTCCGGTACCGGACGGCGTTAACCGCTTTCAAACTAGGTTGGTTGGTTAAGTAATTTATTCAAAACTGAGAATCAGCAATTTTTGAACTCTAAATTACATAAGACAGTCCCCTTTCACATTCTTCCCTTTATAGGAATCCACACTTTAGAACTGGCACCTAAACAAACTTTATGATCTCCTAATTAAGCAGTACCCGGTGAAATGTGACATTGATTTTAACTAACTGACCATTCCTTCCACAGCAATACGCGGAACAGCTGGGCATCCCATTCTTGGAGACCTCAGCGAAGAACTCGACGAACGTGGAGCAGGCGTTCATGACGATGGCCGCGGAGATCAAGACGCGCGTGGGGCCGCCGTCCACGGGCGCCGCGCCGGTGGGCGGGCAGGTCAAGATCGACCAGGGACACCCCATCGACACCGGCAAGTCCTCTTGCTGCTGAATACGCCGCTTACGGTGAGTTATCAACTGTTTTATTTTGAAGTGTTGCTAAGCAGTGTGGCTAAGCAAAAACAGCCGTGCGGGTCGATCGATCAGGTTCAGCTACGCTTGCCGATGCTGATCCGTTGATGGGTGACCATCTTTACATTCCGAGCCCGTTGGTCCCGGCTGTTATTCGTGAATCTTTGACAGTAGTCAGAAGCCCGAACCTCTAACCAAGGGATATCTCATTACCCAGTAACTGGGATGTGGTGGTCAGATAGGCAGTCACTCGATGTAAAATATTGGTATTCAGCTGCATCTGGTTAGACTGGAAGCCGATCCCAAAATAGTTTCGTTGCGAAAAACCGGGTGGTACTATTAATAGTCCTGTATATATCATATCTCTTCATATCGATCATTGTTCCAATACAAGAACAAAAATTGCTCTTACTCTGTCGTCCTAAAACAGTAAAATTTGTCTTCGTCATAAAGATAATTCCACATATCTATATAAGTTTCGACCAGGGGCTGCAGTCGTCTCGACTTGATAGCGACCGCTTTACGACCGAATTCAGTTGCAAAGTCCTAAAGGGATCCCTTGACGGTCAAAATTGCTGGACAAGCACGTGATTATTTCGTGCTTGTTACCAATGTCGAGACTGCAGCCTTTGAACTCAGGATAAAAATACAAAGGCTAAGATTTATTATCGCAAAATAAATCAATGTAATCCATATTGAAATGAAGAGAGTACACTGAATTTCCCGTATAAAAAACCTGCATATTATGTATTCGTTTCGGTTTGTCAAATAAAATATTAGTGTGTTCAATGATCTACATCTTTACTAAAAGAAGCAACGCCCACCATGTTAATCGCTTCACAACAGCTTTAAATGGTCCTGACTGATTCAATGACCTTTAGAAAAACGTGTCAGTTGGAAATAATTTGTATGTTTTAGTATACAATGTCGCCCATGGGCATGTGACCGCCCGTATTTTTCTGAATATTCATGAAAAATTATCGAAAATTAACTTTAAAAGGGGGGGGGTCTATCTTTAATATTTTTCATGTTATTCAATTTTTTATGTTTTTAGTAGCGTTTGCCATATGATCTATGTTATTGGCTCGATTTGTATTCTGTTTATTATTTCTAATAGCTTACGAGTTATTTTATCGGATTAACTAAAAATTTTTAGTAAAATTTGTCGACTATGAAAATTTTATAATTTTTTTCCAAAAAACAGTATTTATTTTAAAAAACATAAGTGAAATTATGTTAATTATACATAAAATTATAGCGGGATACTGAAAAAAATAAAAATAAGAAAAAATGAAAAAAAAAACAATTAAAGATAGACCCCCCTTTTTAAGTTTATTATCGATAATTTGTCATGAATATTCAGAAAAATACGGGCGGTCACATGCCCATGGGCGACATTGTATACTAATAACATAATAATATTCCGCATGATTTTTTTACCGTCTCGAAAATAACAGGGTATAATAGGTGAACGGAGTAGAAGCCTATGGCACAGTATTTTTTTTTCTTTTTTTTTTAAACTATAAAAATATCGAAATTCAAATCATACGCACCCTACTAAATGCGCGGAATTTATCAATGAATTCGTAGCTTTCCTTAGCGGCCGATAGGTGGTCGCCGCACTTGCCGTCGTCGGCCTCTTTGATATCCTTTCGCAGGCGCACAAGCCGCTCGCGCATCCCCGCCCGCCCGCGTGGTCAATGCTACTGCAAATATTCCCTGGTATGGCTTCTATTCCACTTACACAACACACCATATTACGAATCTCGAGACGGTAAAAAATTTCAGCCGGTATAATAGCAGTGATAGCCTAGTGGTGTGACTGTCGGACTGCCAAGCCATAGGTCTCGAACCCAAGGCACGCACCTCTGACTTTTCGAGTTCATGTGCGTATTGTTGTATAATTATCACTTGCTTCAAAAACGGTGAAGGAAAACATCGTAAGGAAACCGGCATACCTGAGAGATATTGACGTGTAGAGAGGTTGTATATCTCGACGGCATATGAAGCCAAGTCAGAGGCCCATGGGCGACTTTAAAACTCTTGACACCAGGTTAGTCACCAACCACACGAAAAGAGGAAGAAGTAGTAGATAAAGAGTAGAATTACAATGGTTTTTCCTGCTGGGGTTGCGGGTCTGTCCGAAAGGGATATCGCGGCCCCGGCAAACAGGCAACGGAAGGAACACGGGTGGGTTTTAGTCAGTAAAAGTCTGACACAACCTCCCGCTCCGCCCAGAGCAGCGGGAGAAGTTATTTGATAATTTTCCACCCTCAAAAAAAATAAAAAGGTGATATAATTTATTGTGTTGTGTTTCCAGGCTGGCGGCAAGACGTACGGGAAGCGGGAGTCGCGGGCGCCGGCCGCCTACACACAAGAAATGCAATTACCACAAAACGTTTCATGATCGCATCATTATAATGATATAATTATAAATAAATAAATACTATATAGAGAGGCGCGACGCGGCCGACCGTCGCCGCGCGTCCTAAGCTAACTTTCTATTAAGTTGCTATTCTCCGATATCTTGTTAGTTAAAGCAAACAGGTGAAATGGAAGGGTGTATGTTTATACATGTTTATATATAATGAATATTGTAGGTTAATTTTGTGCTGTTTCCAGAATAAGAATGTCGATGCAGGTTTTAAATAACTGAGCGCCACTGTAGATTGTATGAGAGGAAAATTCACAAGATTTATATGTTTATTATAATATAAACTTTTATTTGAAAGCTTTGTATCTATTGTCGTAAGTTCGCCGTGGCGTCGCTCGCGCACTACGTCACTGCGGTCGGTGGCACCATAAGTTAACACTTTGAGGGACATTAAACGCCCTCTAGTTCTATTGTGTCTCGTTCAGTGTCCTTGAATGCGTTAACCGCCTATTATTTTGCTTGTTATTAGTGTCACCTAGCGTAAGGCATAAGTTAAGGTTGACGTGAGATTCTAGCTGTAACGTGAGGTGTTGGTGCAGCCGGCCCGAGTGTTGCCGTGGTACAGGAGGCTTGCTGAGTGATGCAAGAGCTTGCGTGGCGTAGTGACCGACCATACATAAAGTTTTATCTCTCAAGCTGTCCATTACCAAGTGTAGGCTAATTTCCGTTATTATTCCAGCTTGTGTTAAAAAAATAATTTCTCATCACTTGAGGTACTAATAATAACCTTATTGTATGCACTGGGTGTTTATATTAATCATTCTGTAAAGCGCTGGTATTGTATGGTATATTTAAATGAATTGTCACCTACGCCCATCTTGTTTTGCATCTCGTTACACGCGCCAGGATGAACAAACACTGATTCTAATGGGGACCATTTTGTTATTGCGATCGTCGCAATATTTCATGCATTTGTCGATATCTTGCAATGTTAAATGTTATTTTTGATTTTGGCGATAGTTATTATATGTTATAACGTTATCAATCTCCCATACAATACCAGCTTATAGACCACATTGTATTTATAATAAAGCGTACTAGGGTTGCGCTATATTGAACATTTTGTGTTGATATATGTAATTGGATCGCGAATTCTGAACACAAATTGTAGATATATAGCATATTGGCCTTAGACAATTAGACAGATATAGTAAACTTGTAGCCATCGAAGCGGGATCATAGTATTAATTAAAAGACATATTATTCATTATCACAGTCACAGCAATAATGTGATAACTTTACATTTAAAGCAGTCGGATGTTTCACTTATTAGATTAGACACACTCGTCAGGTTTTCGTCCTATTTTTACCCGACTGCTCTAAAAGGAGGGTATTGTTTTTCACTTAAATTGTTAAGAGGATTAGGTAAAAGGTGATATGAACTTTAATACTAATATTTGAAACATTTGACTATAAAATTAAATGCTATAAATTATTCGATTCTCGATCTATACTAACTTGTTCGTCGTTATTTTTGTACTATGTCAGAGTTAAGTTTACTTAAATCAAGACCGCTAACCCCTGTAATTCTGTATTGAGGGATTCTTAGAAATTAAAACAGTATGCTATATTAGAGATGTTTTATTTTTATTGACCTTAACACATTACCTTCCACGAGAAAACATTAAGGAATATTTTTTGCCTAATTAAAACATACAGTATGTTAATTAACGAAAGGCGTTCCCGCAAATGCTACATGCAAAAAAATATTAAGTGCCATTCAAAAACTTTTTTTTTAAATAATAAAATATTCACTTAAGTATTAAATTGATACGTAAAAGAAACACTACACTACATTTCCACGTTGAAAGACAAGTGCGCGTGTACAGAGTAGTTTTTTAACGGGGTGGCCTTTCATTAATTTACATACTATGTAATATGAGATCGCTGCTATCAACAACAGCACCGCATCATGTACTCGTAATCATGACACAGTCCGTGCAGGTTCAGGGGGCACTGCAGGAACTCTGGACACAGCACTGGCAGTTGATCTGCGAACAAATATGATGGAATCTTAGTCCAATTAGAACTACCTAGTATCTACTCAATTGTCGCTGTCATATCGAAAGCTCGTTACAACCTCGCTCCACCTCGAGCACCTTAAAGAATCATACTTTGACAAAACTGTCGGTGTTGGAGCTCGTCGGCTAGGTAATAACAGCCGCACGGTTCGTCCCATCAGGTTAAGCTATGCTTGCCGGGGTTGGTCCGTGGATGGGTGACCATCTTAACTTACCGAGACTCCTCCGTGCCTCGGAAAGCACGTTAAGCCGTTGGTCCCGCCTGTCATTCGTGGATCTTTGACAGTAATAACGGGTAGTCAGAAGTCCGAAAATAAGATAACCAGTCTTACAAAGGGGTATCGTGTTACTCAGTTACTGGGTTGTGGAGGTCAGCTGGCAGTCGCTCCATGTAAAATAGGGTTTTCAGCTGCATCCGGCTAGACTGGAAGCCGACCCCAACATAGTTGGGAAAAGGCTCGGAACATTGACTTCGACAAAAGTGTAGAATTCGCTATAGAGCGTCCAGAAGATTTGAACTATACAGGGTCAATTTAAATTAGCGAGCGAAACTCTGCAGACGTGTTAATTATGGGTAAAGGTATCTAAACACGATGAAAAAAAACGAAAGACTTGATGTTTTTTTTTGGGGGTCGACAACCGCTTTTATTTTATTTTGTTTAATCGTGTTTAGATATCGATATTCGATACCCATGAAGTTTAACCAAAAAAAACGTTTTTTTTTACTGATATTTTTTTAGTGACTACGTACACTAACTGCGGTCGATGACCCCACAAACAAACATCATCCGATCAATTTATTTTTTTGTTTTATCATGTTAAGATGTCGATACCCATCGTCTGTGGAGTTTCGCTAGCCAATATAATATAACCCTGTATTAAGTATATCTATATCCACATACATCCGTTCGGACCCTTTCATTCTGATAATTACAATGCTCACTGATACTCAGTAACTGTAGCTTCCCTACCTATTTATAAAATACTACACCTAATAAAAGGAAAAGAATCATGAAGGGAGAGTTCAGGTGAGCTTGCGTTCAATTCCCAGGTCGGGTAAAGTGTTATTGGGTTTTTCCATTAGAAATTCCTCAGTAGCAGTCCGAAATCTGGATTTGTGCCGGGTTGATGGCAATAGGCTCACCCCCTATTACATGGGACTTAAACATAACCCTTGGATTACACACATGACGTTATGGTGTGTTATGAAATACTGCACCTAATGAGTAAGCACAGCCGCAGCAGTATCCATGGATGATAGCTTCGTCTTCTTCGCAGCTCTTCGGGGGACAACCGTTGCACCACATGCCGATCCAAAGCCACGGCAAATTCACTGCGAAGAACATTCATAAAATTTGTTACGTAGGTACCTAACATTACACTTGAGGTAGATAGGTATACAAAGCAGGTACATTATCGCCACGCTTGGCAGGCGGGTTGGCGATCGCAGTATGGTGTTAAAATGCATAGAGAACGCTGCTGCCCATTCTCTAGTGAGTCCCTTAGTCGCCTTTTACGACACCCACGGGAAGAAATGGGATGGTACTATTCTTTACGTCCGGCTTCACACGGGCAGTAGGACATACGTGTATGTAAAAAACCGGCCAAGTGCGTGTCGGACCACGCAAAATGAAGGGTTCCGTAGTTGGGATGAATTTATCCCAAGAACAAATTTAACATTGTTGTTGAAAAACGTGTTCTCCCATACGGAATGTATGGGAGATCATTTTTTCAAACTGTAAATTTAAGTTTGTTGATTATTTCTCGTTAACCGGTACAGCCTACTTAGCTCTCATAGTTTTCCTTTTAATTTCGTTATATATACTACTGCTGTGAATTTTTTCACAAGTCCAAGTACAACCATTTAGCTAGAAGTGGGGGGGGACACTTGACTCTAACATAAAATTTCAGTTAAAAGCTTAATATTTCGCAAACGGATCCCTGAATCTAAAAATGGTCATCACAAACTCACAATATTTTTGAACGACCTTTCTAACGATACCCCACAACATGGGGTAGACAAGAAAAAAAGACATCCCCACTTTACGTGTAGGGGAGGTACCCTAAAAAAAATATTTTTCTTAATTTTATTTTAGCACTTTGTCGGCATGATTAATATGTATACATATGCCAAATTACAGCTTTCTAGTACTAACCGTCTCTGAGCTAACCCGCGGACAGACAGACGGACAGACAGACAGACAGACGGACATGGCGAAACTATAAGGGTTCCTTGTTTACTACAGAACCCTAAAAATAGGACAATTGACAAAAAATTATGGGAAATGGTCAATGAACCAACAGATTGAATATGTACCTACTATGTAAACGGATCCTATTTATTTATTATAACATTATCAAAATCATTCCTGTCGCCGTTTTTAGATTATCGTAATCGTAATAATTTATTATTTATATAATAAAAATATGTACCTATTACATACCTACATAAAGTCTGCTAAACTGCATAACAGTTTGTTGTTCTCGTCTAATAATATTTTTTATTTTATTATAAGTTTTACGTCTCTTGACATTTCTCGGGACCCTCGGGTCCCGGACCTTTAGAAGGCGTACGAGGGGCCGAAGCCAACTCGCAGAGACCTTAGACATTTTTAATTTAAAAATCGTGAGGAAACAAGTTTGCCTGAGAGATATTTCTCGACGGCATGTGAAGCCAAGTCAGAAACCCATGGGCGCCTTTAAAACTCTGACACCAGGTTAGTCACAAACCACACGAAAAGAAGAATGAAATGTATATTTTTTTTTTGTTTATTGTGTATAACTTAATTAAGCTAAGTAAATTTAATAAATATAACTACAGTCGGGATAATAAATCTCACATTGTTTTAAAGGCATTTTCGCAAACGTGTACTTTGTCACAAACATAGATATGGACACATTGAGATAAAGACATCCCTATTGATTCATAGACCATTGTCCAATATCGATAAACTGTTTTAGAGGAGGATGGTATAATCATAAAGTCTGCTTACCTCTAGGAGCTTTTTTAACAGCATCTATACCGCTAGCACTGGACGATGGCTTCAAAAATATACCAGAAACACTTTTAGTTAGAGATACTATCACAAATAGAAGGTAAAACGTCCTCTTCCAATACATCTTGTTATCCTTAAGTTCAAGTTAACGGTAACTCCTTTATATATATGTGAGTTAATTAACTAACAAGGTGTAATTTTAACTAATTAGTTCTAGGTCAGTGCCATGAGATAAGGGTAATTCTTTGAAACATGACCAAATATTTTTAGAAATGAAATAACTAGTGGGCATGTCAGTTGTTGAGTCATAAGATTTACTTCCTTAGCTACATAGATAAATACTTGGGACTTAAATTAAAATCATTACCCTAACTTTGCTGCTCCGTAGTCGGGGAAAAACCGGTCAGCCAGGGGCTTAGCTACCGCCTGCTCCGTAGTCAGGTAAAAACCGGTCAGCCAGGGGCTTAGCTAATGGTGCCCCCGAACTACAGGACCCTTCATACAGAAAATCTAATCTATTCAAGTCAGGCTTCTTCAGTTCTAGCTCGCTTCGCACTAAGGTTACAATGACTGATGATAGCTTCTGTTCTGAGTCTGAATGAAATTATTTATTTTGTAAAAAAAAATACCCTCCTCTAGAACTAATCAGGTAAAAAGAGCCCCATTTTTTTTTTCTTATGTGGCCGGTTTAGAACTGTCTACGCCATTGGGTTATAAAAGTTTCGTGGTGATCTGTCAAACAGCGTTGGATTTTAGCAATCTCATTTAATACTTACCAACATCCATTTTTAAATAATCATAAATAAAAACTTGTTTATAAACTCCTAGGTGAGGGTATCCAAAAAATATTAAATATAAATTTATATTACGGGAGTTTAGCGATATTCATATCATCTATCTGGTTCCACACAGCAAAGGCATCCTCTCCCTGAGACTAATGAAAGGTGTGCATACTTATTGCTAAGCAATCTTTGATAGAGTATTATGTGGGCCGATCCCGGCGGCACTGCAATGCCGGGCCGACCCGCGACGGGAGTGGAGCGAGCCCCGAACATCCCGTCAGCTTACAAAAATCAGATTAATATACTGGTCCCTCAGTGAGGGAACTTTCAGATATTAAGCTGAAAAGAACAGATACTACACTTTGATCTTAGCCAAAAGGCCGAGAAGCGATACCGAAAAATGGGAAATCGGGGAGCCTAACTCAATCATGGAGAATCTTAACACCGCGATTCAGAAATGCGCGTCATCAGCACACTGACATCTGGCGGTCGCGAAAGGAACTAACTCCGCGGACACCTAACCTAAAAACGTAGGTTTAGTTGATGTTGACTCACCGATGTTATTCATTTATATGGTGTACATTTTATAGAATATTCTATCTATATACATATTATTATAACAGGCGAAATGTGGGTACGGTGTGGGTAATGTGGTGTTCCCCTCTAGGAATAAAATAGTGTGAAATTATGTTTTTGTTCATTAAATTAAACACAAATCAGAGTGTTTTCTATTAAAAAAAAACGTTTATTACTTTACATCGAACACAGTAGTATACCATATTAATACTAATGTAATACAAATTACATTTACAAATGTAATAATAATTACATTGGCGAGTGTCCAAGGCGTACACTTGTCGTGTCAATAATAAAATAAATAACATAATGAGATCAAATCATATCACAGATTAATATCCAAACATTGTTCAAAATTATACTCAAAATTCAAAGAAATAAATAAGCTTTGTGTTATATGTACTTGTAAACTAAATCTGTATGTTTTTGGCACTTCAGTCTCTGTTGTGTAGGTACACCTACACTTAACCACATCCCACGCTACGATCAGTGACAAGACGCAACGACAGGATGCGGCTAACATTATTTTCATATACTTTGATCAAAGCTCCACATACTTGGCATCTAGTTTTAGACTGTCGTCGAGCTGTCGAAGTTCGCATAGTGTACGAGGAGGTTTATTGATTGATCCATTCTTATTAGCCCACCAGGTTAATTAGACAACTCGCATTCGTGACGTCATCGGCTAATAAGACATTGTGAAACAAACCCTCTGTGTCTATTTAATTTCCTACTTATTTTGCTAAGATTAAAGGGCTTATCTACGTATTCCCATAAGATTTACGTTACTTAGATGTTTTTTTATAATTACCGAAGTTTTCATAGAAGTAGATAGGTACTTTGAGCTTAGTTACATGTTACATCAAAAGTTTTCATATAAAAGTTTTGGCACTGTGACCTTATAAACTAAGAGCTATGTGTCGATTTATTACAACTTTAGTCGACTATACATATTATATGAGTAAGTCTCGAACTCTCTAAGATAGAGATCTAGAGAGTAAAGTAGGTAGGTAGTCGCTAAAGAACTATAGGTATGTATAATATTAGTTATTAAGTAATGTAACTTTTAAAGTGACTAATTAACATAACATTTAAAGCAGATTTGCTATTGTTCGTTTATCTTTGTGTATAACTATGAAATTGTTCATGTAAATCTACGCGTTGATTTAATAATAACCCATTTACACTGGTCCTAAATAAACAAGTCACATTTATAAACAATAACTAAGAGAAGAACGTCACCAATAAGGTCACTATACAATACTCCTAGGGCGTCCCCTAGTATGTAATGATCGAAGCAGGTGGCTTCTATAGTTTCTGCCTACCCCCATAGAAATAAAAACTTTTTACAAAAAAAACAACCGGCCGATTTTTTTTGAAGTCAGTTGTTTTTTTTCTTGTAAAAAGTTTTTATTTTTCACTTTTTAGTCGTGGTAACTACGCCACAAAAAATCAAATACCACCTGCTATGTAAATAACAGTGGCAGGAAGTTATCATCATATCATCCACACATACTAAGTAAGAAAAATACATATTATTGAAGCTTACTCAAAAACTATCCAAGTAAAGTTAATAAAATGTAAATGGGACCAATTTGAGAGCATACCCTTTCATACAAAAAAAATATTTTCTAAATCGGTCCACAATTGACGGAGAAATCGGTGGACATAAATATAAAATTAAAAAAACGTACATACGCTACGAACATAGAACCTCCTCATTTTTGGAAGTCGTTACTAATAATATAATATGACCTACAAGACACTAATAATACTGAATGAAGTCTTCGACCAATGTAAATGTCCCATACAACATATTACAATAGTATTTAATTTACTAAAATGTTGGCACAAAACAGACAACATCTATTTCCACAACACTAAAGGAAGATATCTGACATTTTAATATTTTTAATGAAATTTTAAAACTTTCTAATCTACATAATTCAACTTTGGCGAAACAAACATCAAATTTTTTATAATAATACCTTTCAGTTTCTAATAATACCTTTCTACAATATTCCACAAATGACTACTCTTTGATACTTAATCACAGAACTAACATGCATAAAGATCTATCACATAAAAATACTGAAAAATCATCATAGAAATAACAATATATATATTATTTTTAAAACAAAATGCAGCCGGAATTTTTCTACATAAAAAGTAACTTGTAAAAATATAACAACTAATTAACATTTAAAAGATTTGTTAAAAAAAAAAAAAACAGCTTATAACTAAGTTACTAGTGATTTTCTTTCTCGAAACTCGTTTGGCATTTTTTCTCATTCGATCAACTCCATAGCTTATTTCTGATCTCACCCATTTATTCAATTTCTATCAATACCCTAGCTAAACGTTCATCTTACCCAGTTATTTAAACGGAAGCCCTCTCAATGAGTTCGGGCGCGAGTGCAAGAGACACACGGCGATGCAGCCGGTGCGGACGAGACTGAGTCGCCAGCAGGGCTCCGCCCTCACACTGCTTGTTGCCCAAGCAGTTACATGAGCACACCTAAAAGTAACCGTTATAAGTTTTTTTTTGTAAAACGGAGCTGCAATGTCGATTTAATAATGCGCATTAGCAAAACTAAAATAGGATGAAAAAAAAAACTTTTAATTTCTTTATTGTGAAGCCCTGACTTCATCAGGTTCCCTACAGCACAGGCCACCTCTCCCTGAGAGTCCTGAGACTACTAAGTAGAGATGTGTCCCTCACTCATGAGGTGCCTCGTTTGAGGTACTCGTGATCGCATATTGAAAGAGTTACTCGAATTTCAACATTGAACCAACTCACTCGTTCACGCGTCCTCACTTAAAAATTGACATTGACATTAGTGACGCGAGTACTCGCGAGTGAGTATTGAGTGAGCTTAGTGAGCGAATGAACCGACTTTCATAATTTGAATACATCGACGTACGACTCCTCGCCTCAAATGAGGGGTACCTCTTGAGGACCTCGCGAGGTAAAATGAAGTACTCCCTCAACCTCATATAAAAATGATGAGTTACCCATCACTACTACTAAGAGGTGCTTACTGCTTGCTAAGCTAGGTTTGATATGGTATTATGTGGGCCGATCCCGGCGGCACTGCAATGCCGGGCCGACCCGCGACGGGAGTGGAGCGAGCCCCGAACATCCCGTCAGCTTACAAAAATCAGATTAATATACTGGTCCCTCAGTGAGGGAACTTTCAGATATTAAGCTGAAAAGAACAGATACTACACTTTGATCTTAGCCAAAAGGCCGAGAAGCGATACCGAAAAATGGGAAATCGGGGACCCTAACTCAATCATGGAGAATCTTAACACCGCGATTCAGAAATGCGCGTCATCAGCACACTGACATCTGGCGGTCGCGGACGGAACTAACTCCGCGGATACCTAACCTAAAAACAGGTACAGATAATTTTATTTGATGTTTACTCACCGATGCCTGATCATCATGAGACCTCTGTCGTCCCATTATTGGGTGTTCATCTATCGGCAGGAGAATCCTGGAGCCATCTTTATCTTCTTCATCACGGGCGGCGTCTTCTGCTTGCCTAGAAATATTTATGTGAACATGTTACAGACAATCTATTAATCAATATGAATATAATATGGCACGTCATACGAATCAACGAAGTAAATAGGCATATATGTATAAGTGGTCACAGGGATTAGGTTAGTTTCTAGTGATTATTAATCATCTAGTATCTTACTATGCTTTATCCTAGTTACAGAACATACAAGCTAAGCTACCATACTCACATAGTCATGAACCGTAGAACGAGCAAGTTGATGCTAGCGGCGACCACGGCCAGGCCAAAGAGGATGAACACCAAACTGAGAGCGACGTAACCAGGCTTGCTGGTCAAAGCTTGATCATTCTGGAATTATGATAAAATAAAAAAAGCACTTAAACAGCTAGGTAAATAAAATAAAAACCCTAAGTACTCTACCTAATACTTGGTTCCTATAAACAAAAACGAATCGTTTTGCTTACCAATGGTAGCATTTTTTTAATTGCCAAGTTGGGCACATAACTAATATAGATTCGTAAGCAAATTTTACCTGTGATACTTCCATATGGGTTGGTCCACTATGCAAAGCTATGAGGTAACTAACGGTATGGAAGCTAAAGAAGTAGGCTGCTACATGTATATCTTCCATGAAAAAGAATGAATCCCAAAAACAGCATAGTGCATTACAAGATATGGGAGACACTTATCTGTCTGGCCCATGTGCCCCTCCCAGAAATAAATCCTGAATGCGCCCTTGGATACAAGATTATAGAACTTATTTCTAGTTACTAAACTATGGTCGTGCGGTTGCATTACACTGAACAATGATAATAATGTTACATACTTGTAAAGCAACGTAATCGCCAAATCCGATGGTGGTGAGAGTAACAAAGCAGTAGTAAAAACTGTCGAAGTAGCTCCAGCCTTCGTAGCGCGAGAATACAGCCGCACCTGTTAGAAAAATTGCTGATATATTTTTGCAGGCGTTTATGCCTTTAGTTCACGCTTATTTTCTCCAAAGTCGTAGGGGTAAGCAGATGTTAGTTGGTTAGTTACCATACTCCACCGAAACGACTTGACGGATTTTTATGAAATTTTATATACATATTCAGTAGGTCTGAAAATCGGCTCCTATATATTTTAAATACCCCTAAGGTAGGTAAGTAGGTAGTTAGGTGTAGGTAGGGTGGGGTAGGTGTAGGTAGGTATGTAGGTAGGTAGATACGTAGGTATGTAGGTAGGTAGGTAGGTAAGTAGATAGTTAGGGGTAGGTATGTAGGTAGGTCGATACGTAGGTATGTAGGTAGGCAGGGTAGGTGGGTAGGGTAGGTAGGTATGTAGGGTAGGTAGGTATATAGGGTAGGTAGGTAGATGGGGTAGGTAGGTAGGTAGGGTCAACCTTTGGGTGATGTAGAGACAAACAGTGGTAGATAATGCCTATGGCATTAAGTTCGCCTCTGTACATTAATTGTGCTTGAAGTATTAAATAAATAAATAGTAGATAACTGTCTAGTACCTTCCTTAGAAAGGATGGAAAACTGAAGTAACAACCTACCTGTAGTAATAATA
The DNA here is from genome assembly GCA_947364205.1 of Agrochola lota. Taxonomy (NCBI): domain Eukaryota; kingdom Metazoa; phylum Arthropoda; class Insecta; order Lepidoptera; family Noctuidae; genus Agrochola; species Agrochola lota. Next base: position 5,934,294 of record OX376235.1, on the reverse strand, counting down.
ATAGACGAAAGCATCCCGGTCGCGAACATGAGGTTCATTTCTGTGGCCTCGGTGGTGTTACATCGAAGGTAGCACTTCGCTCGTCTGATGACCACTGACGCGAATTTGTTCAGACGCTCGCCTATGCTCTGAAACATCACCAGGCCTAGAGGAATTCCCACCTGGAAAGTTATAATTAGTGGTTATGGTTTGCTAGATAACCCAGATAAATTAAAATCGGAATTCTATTTGTTACATCATTCATCTTAAAAATTATACATAATAAGTGTAAGTTTTATCTTATTATTATATTATCATGAGACTTTATCTGATATTCAAGGATGTCTGGAAAGAGAGAGTGGTGGATTTTAGTCTTTTCCATACACAATCTTAACTACATGTCCAACCGGACATGTAGGTAATTAGTTTACTAACTATATTTGGTTAGAGATAAATAGGTAACTATTCTAAAACAAAGACCATATAATTGATCGCTGAGTTTTAATAAATTGCTGGATGATGTTCGAATTAATGTCCCATCTGATTATTCATCAGGCGTTGTGGCTAAAATACCCCTAAAACTGTATTTCTTCTTCACAGAAAATAAAAACTATAAGTATTTATATTTTGTTTATAATTACCATAGCATAAGCCATACAAAACGCCTTCCCTCCATAAGTAACGGGTGTAGAGTGTCCATATCCTATCATAGCCAAGACCACGGTCGCAAAATAGAAGGCTCCAGCGAACTTCCACTGCGGTCCAGCTTTGTGCGGCTTGTTCTCTATGATAACTATCTCGATCATGTGGTAGTCTTCGGGTGTTATGTTGTATCTACGTATCAAGCCGTTTCTCATGTCTGGAAAAGGAATAATAACTTTATGTTTTTTTAAATAACATGTTTACCTAAACTTTACATAACATACGTTACCAGCTCAAATATGAATTTCTCCATAGTACTCAATTTATTAATAAGTATCTGAATATGTATCCTCTTTGGAGTAGGTAAACAAACAGTTGCCTTTGTTATTAGATAATACAAATTAGGTAAGTAAATAATAAATATTTTTGTTAATCACTTATCATATTCTTATATTTGCTTTCTTGATTGCTTTTTATTTATTATCTTGTTTTAAGTTCCTGTTAATTTCCACTAGTATAACAAGATTCTAACAAGAACATACCAATTAGAATATTCCAGTTATTATTAGGATAGGTTTTTGATCACTTACCAGACAAAACTTCCCATCTTTTACTCTCTGTTTCCGACTCCAAAGCATCGAAGACTGCGGCGCCGATCAGCAAATATGTGAATGTACAAACCACCAGGGATAGTGTGCGGACGTTTTGGCGTTTCATGATCACAAGAAGGACCTTCCAAAGGCTCGGAAAAAAATAATTGTTTCAGCTTTACGCCATGACCTGGAATATAGAAAATGTTTGCCTGGAATGTGAAAATTTGCTTGAAACTGGAAGAGAAGAATTCTGGAGGATTGTAAATAGGAATGAGATGTTTTTGCTACATAATATAAAGTAAAATCGGATTTTATTAATGAAAATGCGAAATCACTTGGAATTTTGCGAATATATATCTGTATGGAATTACATACGTTCTATTTGGCACCTTATCTAATTGGTTAAAGCTGCTTCAACACTAAGACATTTTGAAATAAATAAATCCTAATTTAAGGCATTTGAAACCGGAATAAATACAACATATTTAAAAATAGCAAAATGTTTCAGTCGATAAATTGAATAACAGTGCGATTGAAATTTTAAAATACACTTCCATGTTTGTAAACAAGCATTGAATAGTGCATGGTGTTGTAAAAGCAATGTATAATGAAATATTGCGTTTCATACTTTGAGGTTTTTCAAATATGTAGCATTCGATTTTTCTTAAGACTAGTAAGATAAAATGCATACCTATTTTTGTATCTGGGGTACTAGGGCAGGGCGCATTCTTTATTACAATTACAAGATAATAAAATGATTAAAATTGTGCGGTATATTTTATTTACACACAAGTTTTTCGGTGAAATCAAGGGTGACACTATTTGGTTTTGCTAGTCAAAGTATGCATAAAACGTAGTGCTTTTGACAGCGTTCAATGTCATGTCATAGTGACAACAATTTGTCAACGCGACAATCTGTCAAGTCAATTTCCTCTCGTGTGGGCTTGTTCGGCGAGTGCATGGAACTTTTTCGAAATAAATTCAATTATTGTAATACTAGTCCCTAAACTGCTTCAAAATGAAAGTTGCATGCAACAAATCTAATCCGCCGCTAGGTAAAATAAAGTGTTCCATACATATTTCTCCACATTGCATCAGCTAAGAGGGCTAGGTTTTAAATAGGATTTCTTTTTTAACTTTCAGGTGGTTTGCTAGCTGTGGAGTTCTATAGATCCTCAGCAAAAGACGTCCAAGTCGCCTGGGGTGGTGAATCGACCGTAGCGCTGCCGAACTCCTCAAAACCGGTGCCATATGTGACGAGCAATGATTTGATTAGGATTCTTGAGAATGCCTTTAATAAATCGGCTCAGCCTCTCCAAAAAGTGACTATGAACCATTGGCTTTCGTTCAGCCTTATCCTGGATGATGAGATCCCTAAATCGATCGAGTATTTGGACACAACACTTGGTCCGATCACCTACTTGGTTGGAGAAACTTTATCTGTGTCTGACTTGGCAGTCTTTAGTATTCTGTATGGTAAGTGCTGTCACTATCTATATCCTAGTATTACAGTTGTCAGTCTTATCATTATTTTTATGATTCTAATACAACTTTACATTTATACTCATTCAGTCATTAGAAATTATTTGCAAAAACTTTTCTAATAAATAATATGATATAACTTGGGTGCTATTAACTCAGAGTGATGTGTATTTTACAGTGTCAGCTAAATTCAAGGATGTATCAAAGAAGAATCCTCCTAAGAACATTCTCCGCTGGATGAAGTTGATTGAAGCCCAACCACCTGTTGCTAAAGCTTTGAAGGAACTGCCTTCTGAAGTCTTGGATAGTCTGAACAAGGCTTCATCAAGGTTTGTTATAACAAAACAATGATAGTTAAATGTCATTTATTCTCTTTTCACAGTCTTCACAATTGATTGCCTTAGAAATTAACATTGTTTGTGGCTAAGGCTTATGGTCGCCAAATACGATACAATATACTTGCCGAGTATATCTAAATACAATACGGCAGATATAACTTTGCAGTTCTCAACATAGGCACTACAAACTTTCGCGCATGTTCTCTCACTTGCCTCATGTCACCATTTGGTTCCTAAAAAAATGGATTGTGCAGTTTTCTTTCGCAAAGTTCTGAACTGCCAAGTTATATCGGCCATATTGTACACCAGTATGCAAAATCACACAACTGTAGAAATTTTCGAATAAATCTTCCAACACATGTTACTGTATTCTTGTAAGATTTATTTATTTGTATATAGATATTTACAAGTGGGTACAAACAACTTATAACTAATTAATTAATAATAATTGCAAATTTATATACTAACTTAACTAAAACTATTCACAAACTACAATATAGCATTGAAAAATTCATATGCATCGGGGTCAACTGGTAATGTATCCAAGAGACTGGCCGCATAAAAAATACAATATACTTACAATTCTTGTAAGTATATTGCACTACTGCATTTTGCTTGTAGTTTTTTGGAAAAAAACCTGTCTCATAGTCATAACTGACAGGTGTTATAGATTTAATAGTCTTTGTAATTTGTGCATACACCCATGAGAAAAAGGTGTGAGTGTATGTTATACATAATGTGCCTGTAGAAGAAGTATCAAACACTATTTCCATAATTGAAGCCTGTAATAATGTTCTTAATATTTTGTATATGTTTTTTATAAGAATATTTCAAAATGTAAACAATATGTATTGAAAATAAATAAACGAGAATGGTCCTCCAGACCGAATTTCGGCCATGGCGGCCAATCTTAGTGGAGAGTAGCCATTCCAGGCAGATATTATAGTGGACAAGTGTGTGACACAGGTGCACTCTCTCTTCTTGGCCTTAGCCATTCTAATCCTAGATCAAGATGTCATTTAATATTGCGTTATCTTAATCTTAGTGTTACAATTTACAGGAAGTCACCATCAGGTAATGCTGAGGGTGGTCGTCAGCAGGAAGGCAAGTTCATTGAACTGCCACACGCTGAGATGGGCAAAGTTGTTGTACGGTTCCCACCGGAAGCTTCTGGGTAAGTACCTACTCCTATTTGGAAAATACAAAGGTAGCCCCTTGATGGACCAAGATTTTTTTTTTGTTGTAATCATATTTGTTAACTGGATGGCTTGCATTAAAGAGGCCTATATCTAGTAGTGGTATTCTAAAATAACAAAACAAAAACATTCATAAATAATAAAAAAACATTACCCATTTCTGACAAATTCTTAATAGGTTAAAATAACAGTTCTTAAAAACAATATCTTTCCATCCTAGTTTCCTCCACATTGGACATGCTAAGGCCGCCCTCTTGAACCAGTATTACCAGCTAGCATTCCAGGGGAAACTGATCATGAGGTTTGATGACACCAACCCTGCCAAGGAGAACGTTGAATATGAGAAGGTATGGTTTTTGTCTGAACATCTACTACTATGAGGCCTAGTCCTCATGACAAAAATTCTAACGCGCGGTATTGCTAATAATGCAGTTGCGATTCGATGCTACACCATTTAAAAAAACCACATCTTAATCAATCTTCCTAGCCCTTTCCCAACTATGTTGAGGTCTACTTCCAGTCTAACCGGATGCAGCTGAATAGCCGTATTTTAAAATAGCGAATCTACAACATCCTTACATATTATGAAACAAAGTCCCCCGCCGCGTCTGTCTAAATGCGATAAACTCAAAAACTTCCGAACGGATTTTCAAACAGTTTTCACCAATGGATGGAGTGATTCATGGGAAAGATTTAGGTGTATAATTCACCAAGGTTTTGTGTAAATTGGCTGAAATATGACGATTATTGTTGACGATGTCGGAAATACTCATGACGACTGGGAACTTTATTGGCGTTCGACAAAATCTAATTACTTGGAAGACATCTTCTTGTAAAATTTGTTGAAAGCCAATATTGCTAAGCTTGGGGCTTTCAGCAACAGAGCCAACGGATGAAGGAAGCAGATCATGGCCTAAACAATTTATTAATCCACCACGTCTCCTCTCCAGGTAATTTTAGAAGACGTAGAGATGCTAGAAATCAAACCGGACCTCTTTACCCACACGTCCCAATACTTCGACCTGATGTTGGACTACTGCGTGAAGCTCATCAAGGAGGGCAAGGCCTTCGTGGACGACACGCCGGCCGAACAGATGAAGAACGAGAGAGAACAGAAGGTTGACAGCAGGAATAGGAATAATTGTAAGTATTGGGCTTTTTATTTACTTCATAACTAGCGATCTGCACCCATTTCGCACAGGTGCGATCAAAACACCGAGATTTCTGCGCTATATATCTAAGTTCAATCAATCTGCCTAGCCTTTCCCAACTATGTTGGGACAGCTTCCAGTCTAACCGGATGCAGCTGAATACCGTATTTTACATGGAGCGGCTGCCTATCTGACCTCCACAACCCAGTAACTAGGTAATACGATACCCCTTTGGTAAGACTGGTTGTCAGACTTTCGGGCTTCTGACGACCCGTAATGACTGTTAAAGATCCACGAATGACAGCCGGGACCAATGGCTTAACGAACTTTCCGAGGCACGAAGGAGTTTCGGTATGTTAAGATGGTCACCCATCCACAGACCAACCCCGGCAAGCGTAGCTTAACCTGATGGATCGAACCTTGCGGCTGTTATTACTTAGCCACGAGCTCCTCCTGCATCTAAGCTATATCTTAAGTTAAATATTAGCATTTTATTCACATAAAATTGTAAATCAAGCATGTAGTTCAGAGGAACCAAACAAACACACAAACAGACACGAAAAGCGAATTTATTTCATTTGTATATGAGTTTGAATGACATATCTATTTACTGTTTGTTTGTTGCAAACCTTTAGGCTTATTTTGGTTTGACTCAAACTTTTTAAACGGCTGGTAAGCAAAAACCTGGCTATCAAATGGCAGCCAGATGTAACATGGATCAGCTATGTGTACCATATTTATTGAGTTCGTGTATGTGCTTAAAATGATAAAATATAAATGATGTAATACTTCAATTATGTTCTTGATGATGCAATACCGATCTAAAAATTAAAAAAAAAATATGAATTATGATGCAATATTTTCATACCAATTTATCACTTGTAGAAGTTTCTGATACAAGATATTTCAAGATATCGTAAATAATTATGCTCAGAAACAATCCTCACTTATTGAGTGATAGCAGAAAAAATGTAAAAAAAAAACTTCATAAGATAGCAATTAAATAATGTTTCATTACTATTTTCCAGCTGTAGAAAAGAACCTCAAACTCTGGGAAGAGATGAAGGAGGCCAGTGACATCGGTGTACAATGCTGTGTCCGCGCTAAGATCGATATGCAGTCCCCCAACGGATGCCTGCGAGACCCTACCATATACCGCTGCAAGCCCGAGACACACCCGCGTACCGGCAAACAGTACAAGTACGCACTATGATAGTATAGATAATTACTATGGTTAGTTAGTTACCGGGTAATATGTCTTTTATTGACTGGAATGTGCCCTGACGGCTGTGAGTATGTCGTGCTCACTCAGATGTCTCGCTGATGTTGGTGAGTGTGTTGGATCTTTTAGCTCCCTTCAAAATAGTTGAGCTGAATATTGCTGATCCAAGTTCGTGAAAGGGCGCCGTCAGTTGGGACTGGTCAACTCTTAACTGCCTTGGCTGACTTTTAATTTTTGAATTGTTCTTTGTTTTATCTTTTTATTACGGACGCTTCTAACGTGCACGTCTTTCTACATTGTTCTCACATGTATAATTTCAACATGAATGATGTAACCAATATTTTGTAACAATTTTTTTAAATTTAAAAGTGTGTCCGTGGAGTTTCTTGCCCATTCTTCTCTATAGGTATCTACTACGCTTTGGAATGGGCAACTAGCTTCATATTTCTGACTGACCGATTCCTTGACAATTCAAAAGTGCCTGTAAATGGTTCAATTGAAATAAATGCTTTGATTTTGAGTTTATAGAGAGCCATATATGTAACTCAAAATCTCAAAAATAACGATAAAATATTGAAATTCGCGGGCTGATCCCTGAAAACGATATACAAATTGACAAGAATTGCAGAGAAGGCTTATAGACGACTACGGTTAACCATAGCTTTCAAAGCCCCAAATATACGTTATATTTAGAAAGAAAGAAATAAATAAAAAGTATTTATTGTGACTCGCACAGGAAAAAAACAAAAACAATAAAAAACAAAGTAACAGTAACATATAAAGAAGGAAGCCCTGTACCAGGCCAAAAGGCTCCTATCTCAGCATGATGCCGCGACATTTAAAAATAAATAAAAATGTCACAGTGCTGGTATTCTGATAGGGCCCGCAGTGATGTCACGGATAGATACAGACAAATAAATATAATAAAAAATAAAAAGGTGTGTGAAATACAATGAAGAGTGAAATATTATGTAATCCGCGTGTCTGCATCCGACGTAACATCACCGTCACCGTACCATCATCGTATTTGACACTAACACTTCTTTTTTAAAGTATTTTAGACAGGCTTGCATTTGACTACTATTCCTTCTGATACCTTATGACCTTAAGGTCAACTATGGTAGGAACAACCATACCTAAACGTTACCTATTCGCCTCTAACTTCTTACTGGTTTTCACCCAGCTTGTCCCACTTCAATCAATCTGCCTAGCCTTTTCACATCTATATTTGGGTCGGGTTCCTATCTAACCGAATGCAGCTGAATACCAGTATTTTACATGAAGTGACTGCCTATCTGACCTCCACAACCCAGTAACTAGGTAATACGATGCCCCTTGGTAAGACTGCTTGTTAGACTTTCGGGCTTCTGACGACCCGTAACGACTATTAAACATCCACGAATGACAGCCGAGACCAACGGCTTAACGCGGTTTCCGAGGCACGGAAGAGTCTCGGTATGTAAAGATGGTCACCCATCCACGGACCAATCCCGGCAAGCGTAGCTTAACCAGATGGATCGACCTGTGCGGCAGTCATTACTTTAGCCACGAGCTCCTACCATTGGCTAACACAAAAATCGATCTATTTCCAGAGTATACCCAACATACGACTTCGCGTGTCCCATAGTGGATTCCATCGAGGGTGTGACGCACGTGCTCCGTACCATGGAGTACCACGACCGGGACCCGCAGTTCTACTGGTTCATTGACGCGCTCGGCATCAGGAAACCTTACATCTGGGAGTATAGTCGGTGAGTGAAAAGTACATTCTTATCCAAGACTTAGAACCAAAAGAATTCCGCCAAATTAGTGGCAACAAGAGATAAAGTAGGAACAATAAACATTTAACTACAATTTATTTTCCGTTTGGTCTAGTTCAGTGTTCGGCAAACTCATTAGTCAATAGAGCCAAATATTAATACTATAGCGACTAAGATTTCTTATGAGAGCCAATCCTTTCTGTGTTTCCAAACTCTCAATAAACTTTTCTTTATACTTAAAACTGACATCGCTTCGTAAATTTAATTTGCTAAGAATTGGGATGCCTTCAAAATCATCATACCAGCTGAGTATATAACTATGATGAAGGCATCTTACTTATTAACAAGTTAACCTTGGAAAACTCTGAAACGTACTTACAGTAAATGATTAATTTTCGATGTCATGTAAATTTTTTGGGGAATAGGGATGCTGGCTTTTTTTAGTGCGTCTTTGAGATTATAAAAAAAATATTTTCTTTTTTTACGAAATCTAAATATTACGGCGATACATTAAGGTAAAATGTGCCCTGACGTCACGAGTATGTAGATTTTATACTTACTAGTGACGTAGCAACCCCCACTCCCCAACTAAAAATGCGTTTTTATCTAAATATCGTTTTATTAATATGATAAAGTAAAAAACACGTGTCTAATATTTACATATACATTATTACATATATATTATATATACATTTGTACAGAGCCGCATTCTATAGGCCAAAGAGCCGCATGCGGCTCGTGAGCCGCGGTTTGGCGACCACTAGTCTAGTGGTCGCAAGCGCTACTGCTGAGCATTATGGTCCTGGGTTCGGTTCCCGGGTTGGGAAAAGTGTTATTGGGTTTTTTCATCAGAAATCTCGCAGTAGCAGCCCGGAAACTGGATTTGTGCCCGGTTGATGGCAACAGGCTCGCCCCCTATTACATGGGACTTAAACATAACTGGCGAAATGTGGGTGTACACCTCTGCCTAACCCTTCGTGGAATACCGGCGTCATGTTATGTTATGTATTCTGTCTACCTATTACGGTTAAGAGCGTTCATTCTAAAAGTTGGCAACGTCGCAAATAGCTGTCAAATATTTACCTGTTTTGATTGAATCAGCGACGCGGCGAGCACTTTGAGTGGGAAATAATTTTAAAAAGACCAGTATCGCGTGGAAAGCTTGAAAAGGTCGCGAGGCTGCCCGCGGTGACGCGAGCGGCCCCGCGGCACCGCGGGCCGCCGCGCCTATGTAATGTAGAAACTAAACTAGTCAAGAGGAGACTAGGCGCGTGGGGTCTGGAGGTCGCGCGAGGCCGCCAGTGGCGACGCCGGGGGCCGCTGGTGGCCGCTGCCATTCCGGTGTGACTGGGCCGTTACTGTATGGAAATAAGAAATATGGCTAACTAGTGAACTAAAATATTAATAATTAATTGAAATTATAACACTGAATTTGATGTTGTAACCAATTTAGGTGTAAAAAAGGCATTTGGAAATATTCCAAATACTTTTATTACTTACATCTAAAACTAAATATTCGGTGTTACGATAATTTTTGCATTTCATAATCCATATTTTAGTTCACTAGTTAGCCATATTTCTTATTTCCATACAGTAATATTGCTAAATTAATCAAAACCGCGAAATATTTGACAGCTATTAGGGACATTGCTCACTTTCTGAATGTAGGCTCTTAAAAGATGGTTTAGTAATAGCCCGGCACCGTAAGCAACCTTTGGGCATGGTTTTGTGGCCCGCATTATCGCCGCAGTTGGATAGTTATTTTAATGAACCTATATTTTGTCTTTTAATTGTAATCATTCTTTTTTTTGTACGTTTACAGACTAAGCATGACAAACACAGTGCTGTCAAAGCGAAAACTTACGTGGTTTGTTCAAGAAGGATTAGTAGATGGATGGTAAGATTATTATATTTTAACTTATATTACTAAAGTCAGTCAATTTGCCTTGCCTTTTCCCAACTATGTTGGGGTCGGCTTCCAGTGTACCCGGTTGTAGCTGAATACCAGTATTTTACAAGGAGCGACTGCATATCTGACCTCCACATCCCAACATATTACCCCTTGGTAGGACTGATTGTCAGACTTTCGGGCATCTGACGACCAGTAACGACTGTTAAAGATCCACGAATGAGAGCCGTTGGTACGTGCCTTCCGAGGCATTGAGGGATCTCGGTATGTTAAGATGGTCACCCATCCAAGGACTGACCGCGACTAGCGTTGCTTAACCTGATCTATTGACCCGTGCGGCTGTTATTACTTAGCCATGAACAGCGAACATATTACTAAAGTCATTTCCAAATTATGTTTGCTGTATTTTTAGAAGCCTGACCAAGCAGTACATCTGAAAAATGAATCTTGTTACTATCAAGTCTCATTGAACTCACCAATTTGGGAATGCATTGTGATTCTCAGAAAATGTAGTTAAATCTGCATACTAAACATAGTTTTTTACAACCACTGAAACATTAGTCAGAATCATTAGCATTGTAATCGCGTCGATGGTTGTATATTAAGTTAATTTGGTCCAGTAAGAAGTTTACTAAAAAGAAAACTTATTTTCAATTTTTATTTACAACGATTTTTAATAATTCCTTGTAACAGGGATGACCCTCGTATGCCGACCGTCCGCGGTGTCCTACGTCGCGGCATGACAGTGGAAGGCCTGAGGCAGTTCATCACAGCGCAGGGCTCCAGCCGCTCAGTGGTCTTCATGGAGTGGGACAAGATATGGGCCATCAACAAGAAGGTTTGTTACAGATATAAGAACTATTTTAGTTGTCAAGGTGCCGATTCTCTTGTACACCGAACTAAACTATCACTAAAATTCCTTACTTTTGGCTATGAGAATCTTAGAGCTATTCTGCAAATAAAATTCTCGTTAACTAAAAAATAATATTGACACAACTAAAATAGAATTTGACAATCGCGAATCCACGTGGTACCCGTGATTATTTTTAGAGTCGGAGGCGCGCAGGGGGTGCCGCCTCGACGTGTTTTATATGGAATTTTTCACTTTTTGTATGGAAAACGTGAAAAAATATTACCTACATGTTCAGGTTTAGGGGTTTATGAGTTTTACAAAGGGGGTCGAAATTTTAATTATCGCGATAGGACGCACCATTTTCGAGATATAAGCAAAAGAAAAAATAAATACAGTACTGTTTTTGCACGTGAAGTCGAGATGTTGGTGTGAATTTTAATTCATGACAACTTATTTTATCCCACACCTTTTTAATCGTGATTAAAAATTGTCAGATTTAGTCAGGTTTGGTATTTTACGATCAAAATTTTAGGGGAAAAATGACAAATTCAAATTAGGAAAATTGCCATTTTCACTAAACTAAAAACTCAGTACTATCTTAGTGCTGTCAAACTAAAATATAGTTAAGTTGTGTCACTTTAGTCTATTTCAGAGTGGGAAATCGTCTTTTGACAGGAATAAACTAAATTTTACTGATTTTTTGTCTAGTTTAGAGGCATTTGTGACAAGAGAATCGGCACCAATGTCGTGTAAAATTGAGTATAGGTCTCATGACCGCCTGAGAGATAATCAATTTAATAGTGACATAATAATATCTAGGCTACCTATATTATTCTTGCCTTCTAAGGGATCTCGCGCACTAAACGGCCACGACCACGACCAGTGGTCGCAGCGACCAGGTAAACTATACAATGTGTTCCTTTTGATATCCCATAACTCTAGGGTATTAATGAGACCATGTCAAAGAATCACCTAGCAAATGTATTTTTTTTTTCTTTTTTTTCATTCAAAATAATTGGACTTATTTATGTAAAACATGAAAATAAAAAATAAAATAAAACATTTAATTGAGACTATTTCTGATTTTCTGTTCATAAAAAAAAAATGACCACGTCCCATTTTCTTAGCTTTAAATATGAATGATTGGTTTGAATATAAATGTTTTACTCATACCTATCAATGAAATTTAGATACACACATCGAGAGACGAGTGCCCGGCCACCTTAAAAAAAAAAATGCCAGTTGATTGTTTGACATGGTCTCATTAATACCCTAGTTATGGGATATCGAAAGGACACGTTGTAGAAACCAATACGAATCCAATAAAGCAATACAATAAAGCAATAAGAAACACAAAAAGGAAGTATTACCTCGACAGTTTTAAGAAGTGTCAGAAACAGCCGAAGAAAATTTGGAACTTGATTAATACGTTAGCAAATAACAAACACAAAAATAGTTATGCTCCTTCAAAGCTAAAAACGGAAACTGACGAAATAACAGATGGGCAACAAATCTGCCAACATTTCAACGATTTCTTTTCCACAGTTGGTTCTATCTTAGCCAGTAAAATAACACATACACAAGCTCATACCACATTGAATAAAACACAATCACAAACCCATACACTGCAAACATTAGAACCATGCACAAAAAAAGAAATAAATACAATCATCGATAACTTAGATATTAATACAAGTAGCGGAATTGATGGAATTACTGTTAAAGAAATAAAATGCATTAAAAACCTAATACTAGACAATTTAACTGACTGTATAAATAAATGCCTCGAACAAGGGATATTTCCCGATAGCCTGAAGGTTGCTAGGGTAACCCCGGTTTTAAAATCTGGAAGCAAGACTGATCCGGGCAATTATCGTCCGATATCCGTACTGCCGGTGCTCTCCAAAATATTTGAAAGAATAATTTACACTCGCCTTTACACCTACCTGACAGACATAGACTTCTTTTTTGAGCAACAGTATGGATTTCGGCCAAAATCAAATACCTTATCAGCAACCATGGATTTAACGACTAAAATAAAAAATGCTATAGACCAAAGACAATATGCCCTAGGTGTCTTTATAGACCTAAAAAAGGCATTTGACACGATTAGCCATAATTTGCTTTTAAGTAAGCTAACTAACGTAGGGATATCAGGGCCCGCTCATAAAATTCTTAATTCGTACCTAGAAAATCGGAAACAAATAGTAAAAATTGAAAGTTACCAAAGTTTACCTGCCAAATTAACATACGGAATTCCACAGGGATCTATTCTAGGACCGTTGTTATTTTTGATTTATATTAACAACATAAACAGTGTTAAAACATCGGGCAGTATCACACTTTATGCAGATGATACTTGTCTATTTTACTTTGGTGACAACTTAACTGATATTGTGAAAGAAGCTCAAAATGATTTGAATATTTTAAATAAATGGTTCCTGTCAAATTTATTAACTATCAATACAAAGAAAACCGCATACATGGTCTTTGCTGCAAAAAACAAAGAAATTCTCAATCAAATCCAATTAACAATAAACAACGAAAACATTACAAAATCAAACAGTGAAAGATACTTAGGCCTCATTTTAGATACAAAGTTAACTTGGAGACCCCATATTGATCATATTAAGTGTAAAATATCTCCTTTGATAGGAGCGATACGCCGAATATCTATTTGCATTCCTAAAAAAGTTCGCGCAATGATCTACAACTCTCTTGTTAAACCCCATATTGAATATCTCATTGAGATATGGGGAACTGCAGCAAAATCAAACGTCCAAGAAATACAAGTTCTGCAAAATAAAGCAATAAAAACACTTTTTAACTATGACTACTTAACACCAACCACCAAAATTTACAATGATACAAAAATACTTAAAATCAGCCAATTATACATACTTAAAACATGCACTCTAATACATAAAATCATAACACAAGGTACGCATTCACAATTAAACTTTAAAAAGAAAACTTACACATACAACGCTAGACGACGAGACAAACTAGAATTAAGGCCACCCAGGACTAACTATGGAAGAAAAAACATACTGTACGAGGGAGCAAAACTGTATAATCAACTACCTGATGATGTAACCAATAGTGACACCGTGTATACATTTAAAAAAACCCTAGAAGAACACGTTAGAAAACAACCCTAACAATACCGATTGTCACCTTTATCTCTTAATTCTCATAGTGTGAACACAGAGAATCGCACTTACTTTTATTTTTTTATCTTACTTTTCTCAATATGTTAAGTGAACTGTAATGTTCTTTTTTTTTTGAGAAATAAATGTCTTTAAACCGAATCGCGCACTTGGGCGCAACGGCCAACTTACCGTACACCATACAATACCATTAGGCGGCCACGGCTCCGGCCAGTCGTGGCCGTCTCGTGCGCGAGATCCCTTAGGTATCATATCTAGTGGACCCAATAGGTATAGAGACATGTCAGAAACCGATTACTTTTGTATTTGTAATTTTTATCATAATAATTCTTATCTTGGTTGATCTAGATATTAACGCTAAGAAGCATCTGCCTCGTGTTGTTTTTCGTAAAACAAAAGGCCCAAACAACTCAGAGGTCACAGTCTCTTTTAAAATCCAGACATAATCTTGGTCAGGCCATATGAGGACCATGTAGAATGGTGTCTGAAATGGTATTTTGAGGAAAGAACCACACAGACTAAGTGGACCTGTCATGTACCTGTAATGCATTTGTCAGTAATCGTGCAGCTCAACTCTGAACATAAGGAGCTCAACGGTTCGACGAACAATACCAAAGAAAAGACATTTGGGTAGGCCGCATAAATTACGCAAACTGAAACGCAAATAGTTTCAAATATGTTACGTTTTATTTTCTTACAGTTTTTATGTATTAATTCCAGGTGATAGACCCCGTAGCACCTCGCTACACGACCCTAGAATTAAACCCAGTGCCCGTGAACCTCAAGGGGGTCTCCGACAGCTCGCTGACCGTAGCCCTTCACCCCAAGAACCCCGACATAGGGTCCAAGACTGTATATGTATCCAACAGACTGCTGATCGACCAGGTCGATGCTAAGAATTTGAAGGAGGGGGAAAATGCAACGTTTATTAGTTACGGGAATATTTTGATTAATAAGATTCATAAGTGAGTATTTTCTACTTTATTTTATGAAACATGTTACCCCACTTCTAAATGTCATAGTACTCAGTAATGATGTGTAATGATGACAGGATTGTTTTTTTTTCAACGACACCCCAAACGACAACGACACCCCATGTTGTTGGAAAGGTCGTTAAAAAATATTGTGAGTGTGTGAATAGTATGTTTGGTTTCAGGGATCCGTTTTCAAAATATTAAGCTTTAGAGTGCAAATTTTTGTTCGAGTCGAGTTCCCCCCCCCCCCCTGCCCCTTTTGTGTTTTTTTTTAGCCTACACTGATCCACTACTGAGCAAAGGCCTTTCCCAAATCCTTACAAGCATCCATTTCCTCTGTCTAGGTCGTCTCGCCACCTAGTCCTGGGCCGGCCTCAGCGGCGCCGCCCATGCTCAGGCACCCACCGTGTAGAGACTGTTGCCCAACGGTCACTATGCATGCGGCTGACAAGACCAGCCCAACCCATTTTAGCTTGGCAGCCTTTTTGCCTACGTCTAAGATCCCCGTTTTGGAGCGTGGCGTAATGTTACGTATTCTGTCAGTTCGTTTTACGCCCGTAATGTTGCGCTCCATTACTCTTTGGCAATCCCCAAGGCGGAACTTTTGCGACTCGGTGAGCGACCAGGTCTGAGCACCGTAGGTTAGGACGGGCAGAATACACATATCGATGAGTTTTCGCTTCAGGGAGATCGGTAGATCGCTCTTCCTTATCGTCTTCATGGACCAGTAGCTTTTCCAGGCATTTTCGATGCGGCGATTAATTTCCTTTTTTTGCCTGTTTTCAAATCAAAATAGTTTATTTCACATAGACCTACACGGGCATTTATGAAACATCAGAAGCTAGGTGCACGGTTCCAATTAATCGTTCATCAGTCGCTTTTTCTCACACCAAATTGCAAAATGAAATTTTATTACCAAGATTTTTGAATTTAGTCTGCATTTAAGTACAAAAACCTAATTACCAATTTTATTTGCAGATCCGCCGACGGCACAGTAACCAGTGTTGACGGCACCCCCAACCTGGAGAACAAGGACTTCAAGAAGACTGTCAAGCTAACGTGGTTGGCAGACTCTCCCCAGTCGCCGGCGGTTGAAGTGTACTGTGTGTACTTCGACCATATCATATCCAAGCCGTTATTAGGCAAGGATGAAGATTTCAAGCAGTATATTGGGCATAAAACTAGGGTGAGTACATAATTAGACATTTGATTTGCCATTGTTGTTCAAAAGTAAATCGCATTTTATAAAAGTATTTAATCTTATTCAGAAAGCTAATTAGGAATTTAGTACAACCCGATGCAAACTTTATGGCGGCTCTGAAAACGAGGCGAGTCGCTGCGCAGTAACAAATTCATGTGACCGCGGGGGTGAGGGGTGCGGCACTGCGCAGGTAGTAGCTCACTTCAGAGCCGCCATAAACTTTGTAGTAATTGGCTGTGCCAACTATAGAAGGATGTAACTTCAATTTCCGTGGTTTTGTCGCGTCTTTTTCCATTCTGTACAAGGCCAGAACGCAAGGGTGTGAAACTAATCGCGTATTGATTGGAAATCACCTTTTTTTACTACGGTCTTCCAATATATACAAGAGTAGTACGCAAATACTCGCCTATAATACGTAGTGGCCTAATTAAACCTTATTCCATAATATACAGTGCCAATACGGCGACATACACCTAAATCTTCGTCATGAATCACTCCGTCCATTGGTGAACACTGTTTGAAAATCCGTAACAGACAGACGCGGCAGGGGACTTGTGTTTTATCATATTTAAGGATATCTTTCAAACTCTTGTCAGGCGTTAAGTGATGTAGTATAGTTTGGAAACAGGACGCGCGCGTCCACTTTACAAACTATACACGACCAGTACGCAAAATTCGTGTATACCATGTAAACACAGCTTAAAAAAATTGCATTACAATGTAATGCAATTTTTTAAATAAATGGCTGTGTTTTGGCCTTGTATAAATTTGAAAGACGCGTTTTTGTTGAACGACAAGACGTTTAACAACAATAACATATCATTGTCTAATGATGCCGATGGAAACTCGAAGGAATCTTCGAAGCACATTGTCTTATAGTTCACTCAGCGAATACAATCTGTCTGAATTTGCATTTTGAATAATAATACTCGTATATGTAATGATGTAGTTAAAGTTAGGTCTCCGGATAATCATTTCATCTGGTCAAAGTACCTGGGGCGTAAGTCTACTAATTTACAAACGTTGCAATGATCTCGCCATTGTGAGATTTTGACAGATGTTGTACACATATATAAGAAAAAAACATGCATGCAGGATAACATAAAATATACAGGACAAATCTAGCCATACAGAGACCATTGCAACATTCATAAATTATTACACTTGGCCCCGTGCTCTATTAGTTTAGGAGCTTTTATTCCTCTACCTCTTACCTAAAGCACAGATTAGTACAGATGGTGCACTCCGTCAAATTATTTAAATAAAAGCGACTCTTGCTTCACACAATAAAGTACAATTCAGGTCGCACAGCGCTAATTACCTTCAGTTATATTCACCTAGAAGTAGCCTCTCTTTCTATCGCGTTAATCTTCTGACTACGTTACGCTCACTGAATTGACCCGACAAGACAGGCCGCCCGCCGCGTACTTGAAGGTTCATACCTAAAATGTGGAGTGCGCCTTCTGTGCTATTCTGTACCTGAAGTATGAAATGAAATGGTTTATTCTGTAAATAAGATATGGAATCACTTTTACACGTCATATTAAAAAAATATTTATAATTTGCCAGATGAGGTCGGCGTTTCCTATCTGACTACTCTGAGAAGAAAGGCCGAAACAAACTCAGTTGTCACAGTCTCTTTTAAAGTCCAGACATAATCTTGGTCAGGCTATATGAGGACCATGTAAATTAGTGTCTGAAATGGTCTTTTGAGGAAAGAACCACACAGATTTTGAGTGGACCTGTCAAGTCAGTGCAAGCATTTGCCAGTAATCGTGGAGCTCAACTCAGAACTCAAGGAGCTCAACTCGACGAACAATACCAAAGAAAGTACATTTGGGTAGGCCGCATAAACTACTCAATATAAGTATATGTGTTTATTATTTAACTCCATTATCTATATTACAGTGGGAAATCCCAATGCTGGGGGAGACAGAGCTTCTCAAAGTGAAAGTAGGCGACATCATCCAGCTGCAGCGGCGCGGCTTCTTCCGCGCGGACGTGGCGCCCGCGCCGCCCTCGCCGCACAGCGCGCGCCGCACGCCGCTCGTGCTGTTCCACGTGCCCGACGGACACACCAAGGAGATGCCGGGACAGGTCAGTTTGGTGCCTCTATACTTAGACTTAGGGCGAAGTTCTAGAGCTGTCTGTGTCTTCATTTGCTCTGGAATATTGGACACTGACAGCTCTTGAACACGGTTTCAATGTGCTGATCGCGTTCAGTTTCATTGGTGAAATTTGGCCTACGGCCACTGCACCACAAATTACAAAACACATTTACGGCTCAACAAATGAAAAAATTTGTTAATCGTTTGAAGTTGATATTTTAAATATTTATTTATATTAATAAATAAATATTTAAAACATCAATTTCAAACGCACTTTAAAGGGTGGCAAGGACATCGACGCGAAAACTTTTACCATGGGTTCAGTACATGATTCTAAACGTCCCTGCGTTTAAATTTCCGTCGGTTATTAATAGATATCTGGTGTTTCATAGAAAAGTACAATACCTACGCGGTCAAAATGTATGGAACAACTGATTTTTTTTAAAATAACCGACGAAAACGTTCCACGCAGGGGCAGAATCATGTACTGAATCCATGGTAATAGTTTTCGCGTCGATGTCCCTGCCACCCCGTATAGCACTTGACTTACCTACTCACTAAAACATACACAAACAAATCAAATACAATTTTGTTAGCCACTTACAGAAGTGCAAAGCACTAGCAAAAAAACCTTCGTCAACAGGTTAAACACGATCACCTTCTACGCTACGCTAAGGAGCCTGTACCTAACTTATGAAAATGCAACTAATCTTGATAGGAGATCTACTTCAAGATTCTACAGGTTATTTCTTTTAGGATTATCGAAATCAATTTATGCAGAAGTTTGTTTTGCCGTCTATAAATTGTGATAGTCGTAATGCATACGACTATCATAATTTATAATGAAATGTTGGTTTGAAATGCAATACCGTTTTAATGTGTGCTTTGTGCCAAACTAGTAATAATAAACCTTTCTATTTATGTTTCAAATATTCTAAATTTAAAGAAATGTCTTAGATAGGGATATATCAAATAAAATAACATCTAAAGAAATATATCAAAAGTTTAATCATATTAGGTCAGAAACTCACAAAAAACAAACTACTTAACTTGTATAACAATTTTTAAACTTAAATAAAAATAAATATCGAACACAACCGTGAGATTCTTGCCGAAAATAAAGACTATAATAACTAATCAAGATAAATTAATAACTTTCCCGACTTAAATATGACACATCGGGCTTCACAAAGACGCGGTCACACCTATGGCACTGAATCGGGATCGCTAACAATGGGCCTCGTTAGAAAGCTGGAAGTCGCCCAAAGGGCAATGGAGAGGACTATGCTTGAAGTTTCCCTACGTGATCGAATCAGAAATGAGGTAGAAGATCCAAGGTAACCGACATAGGTCGAATAATTGCCAAACTTGCTCGCAAAAAGCCGAAAGGCCGAAAGGTTCTGGAGTGGCAACCGCGTACTGGAAGATGTAGCGTTGAAAGGTCTCCCACAAGGTGGACTGATGACCTGGTGAAGGCCGCAGGAATCCGCTGGATGCGAGCACAAAACTGGTCGAAGTGGCGGTGCTTGGGGGAGGACTATGTCCAACAGTGGACGTCTTTCAACTGAAATGATGATGAGTCACACAAGTACGCAGACGATGCTCTACAAAGACGATTTTTTTTAAACTAGTTGTGCCAGATTTATAGCCGGGTGCTGTAAAAATTAACTTAAAATACTAGGAAGAGAAACTTAGAGAAAAAAAAAGTATTATGCAATTCTGAACTGATGAGGATTCATAAATTCGCTGGCCCCAACAAATTGTATTCGCAGCCTATTTCTTGGGTCCATGACCAACATTTGTTCCAACAGTTTGTGAAGCGATTCGAGTTTATCCATATCCTTAGTTATTTGCCATTTAGTCGTACCCCGCGCCCACTGCTGCTCGTAAGACTGAAATAATATTGTGCGAAGATTTTCGTTTCTTTGCAAATAATTTATCACAATGGTTTTCTGAAACAATAATGGTTATTTATTAAATATATGAAATATCACGTCGCGTATTATCGTATCAAATAATACTTGAGTATAGTCGCCGGCACGTAACTTGGCAAGGTTTTGGCGTAGTGGGAGTAATTTTGCGCATCTGCATTAAGTGCAATAAAAACCTTTATTGCTGGTCGTTATTCTATGGCATAATTAACTTGTCTGTTTAGTAAAAATAATAAAAAGCATTCAGCGCATCTACGATTCTCGCCAAGTTACGTGCTGTTATATAATTTAAACAAATATTATACTAACCTCAGCTTTTTTGTAATTACATTTTCGTATAAAACTTGTACCAAAAAAGTGTAATGCTCTGAATCTGGATTGTTCCAGCATTGACCAATCCAAGCTTCCGAATGTGCATAGTTGTTGGTATAGTATTACATTATTAGGACCTGCCATGAGGAGTTTCTGATTGGTGGCCATCTCAAACATGACGAGGGCAGTGGACCATACATCTATTCTGTGGTATTCATCGAAGCCTAATATAACCTCAGGGGCCCGATAACTCGACGTACCACTGATTGGTGTAATGTTCAAGCAGCTGCTGTAACTCGATCGGTCGAAGCCGCATAATTTTAATCTGTCGTGTGCAGTGTTCAGTAGGATATGAGAGGGTTTTATATCTGAAAAGTAATAATGAGTTAGTTCTGTTTATTTTTAATATGAACTATCTGTTACCCGCGGCTTCGTCTGCGATCCAGGATGAAAAGTAGCCTATGTCCTTCTGCAGGTCATGGTCTACCCATTTGTCAATTTCATCCAAATCCGTTCAGCCGTTTTAGCGTGAAAGCGTAACAAACAAACTCACTTTCGCATTTATAATATTAGTTATGATATACATATTATTAATTAAATGGCATTTAAGCAAGTCGTAGTTGGTTAGAGAAGGAAAGCATACCCGAATGTATAACACCAGCATTTTTCAACATATTGACCGCATCAACTAGTTGTCTGGACAAAATTTGTACTCGATCTATGTGAAAACCATGTGTGTATCCATGCAACGCTTGCTTCAGGTTTTTGGGATAATATTCGGTTAGTAAACACCATTGGTCCTGTACTTCAAAACCGTTCATTAAATAGAGTACAAAAGAATCCTCCCTCGATCTGTATTGTTGCAGTAGGAATAACATTCCCTCCATGAACATGCCTGTTTGCCGCTGTCTGTAATTAAATAAATTCATTTTAAAATAAAATAAGACATTTGAGGTCGGGGGAATCCCGTCAGGAACGAAGTTCCTTCTCACACGTATGATTTAAAACAAAAACAAGATTTACAATTTGACCTCACCATCGGCTTCAACACCCTCGAAAACTATGAAAACGACACCAATTACGAAAAACTTTGAAAATTTGCGCAGCCACCATCTTGCATTTTCGTTTTGACTAAATTTACACTTTCAGAGTGTGAGTGTGATTGAGAGTGTGTGTAGAGTTTTTCGAAAGAAGCAAGTCGCATGATGGGACCATACAAATATGAACGCTTTTTCGCGTGACGATTTCTACTAGTCAACTCCTACCGCAAGCCGCATTAAAGAACTTCGTTCCAAAAGCACATGAAATACAAACTTGCGACAACGCAATAAATTTTGTAAGTTTTCTCATTTAATTTTAGGGTTTGATTTGTGTTTAGTCTCATATTTTGGCCTTAGGCCGCGCGCACTTTGGACGCATTTTCGTACGAATTTCACTCTTGCGTAAACGCACGAACGATCCCGACCTTCCAAGTACAAAGGGAGCGCGCAGACTGGGTGCGACCCAGTCGTATATATACATACTTACGTACAAAGTTCCGACGTCCAAAAGCAATTTAGTTTTAAGAAAAACGTATCCAAAGTGCGCGCGGCCTTATTCTTATCAACAAAACTCACAAAGTTAAGTCAAATCAAAGAAAATATACATACTTGACAACTTTGACAGCATACATTTCTCCTTTGGTTGTGCATTGGTAGATTGTGGAGAAGCGCCCATTATGAATAACCGACGAGAAAGTGTATTTCTTATGTAAATATTCCGACATCCGTGATTCTAATTTTGATAAGAAAGGCTGCATTCGTGTAAACTGTTCTGCTTTCTTTCTAGATTTTTTATCTATGCTTCCATCAGGAACCAAACTTTTGTTGGAAACTACTTGTTCTTTTTTATTATTTGTCGCAATTTCGGAACGTTTGCACAATTCACTGTCTTTTATTGTTATTTTGTTTAAATCCGATAAAGCATCAACAGTAATTTCTAGCTTTTGAGTATTATTATTCACTGTTTCTGATTTGGTTTGGTTTTCTACATTAGATTTTTTACTTGTTAGAGTGGATTCTTTATTATTCAGCGTGAGCGATTTTTCAGGTTTGGAAATAGATGTATTCCGTGACGTGACTTCTCTATTTTTATCAGGGATTGTTAATTCAACATTGGTAACGTTGGTCTTATGTGCAATATTACTTCTTTCTGGTGACTTTCCTGATTTGTCTTCTGAATTTTCTAAAGGTAATAATGTTTTTTCTTGTATGTTCTTATCTGACTTATTTGATTCACTTCTAATGCTGGTCTTTTGTTCATCATTATCAATCGTAGCCTTAGAAGATGTTTTAATTGTTTCTACAGATTTTTGCAAAGGTTCGCCTTTTGGCTTGTTATTTTGACCTAAGCTGTTTTGTGATCTGATATCAATTTGAGGGGAACTCAGGCAGTTTTCTGCAAAAGGTTTCGCAGTTTCAAGTGTTCCTTTAGTGGAGTTTCCAGAATAGGTCGGTAGTTCTTTTTTAGATTGTGGTGAAGATATTACACTGTTGGTCTTCTTTCCAATGTTATTGATCAGTTTATCTTTAGGTTTTTTACCGGTGTTTTCACATGTTTGTAAACGCTTTTTACTAGATCTACATAGAGGTATTGTATCCATTTTATTGTTAGCCTTCTCTAGAATATTTTCTTCAGTTTCAAGAGACATTTTAGATATGCTACCAATTTTTTGTGAACGATTTTTTGTTTTAATATCAGAAACATTTAGTGGCTTAGAATTTAGTTGAATTTCAGCGTTCTGTTCAATTCCATTTTTAGTTGTTTGTAGTAAAATTTGATTTACAGGTTTTTGTGATTCTGATTCTATTTTTTTTATATGTTTATCAGTTATATTTGACGGTTCAATTTTTATATCATTCAAGTTCTTTTTTTGATCCATTATATTGTTCATAGTTTCAAGTGGTACTTTTATCATAACTTCAGCTGTTTGTAATACATCTATTTCTTTTCGTAAATGTTGTCCCGACGAGTTTGGTTGTTCAATATCCATATTAATGCCGGTATCTTGATGTCTAGTGCCATTACATTCAGATTCAAGGGACACTTCTACTACAGATTTCTGTATTGTTTTTTTTTTTGCCTTTTTGTCACATCCAACAATTTTATTTTCTTTGATATGTTTACGAATGTTACCATTCTGCTTATTGTTATTCAATATAGTCTCAAGTGATTGTTCGACTGTGTCTTCAGAATTATGAGAAATATCATTCTTTTCTTTTACATGTTTATCCAAAGTATTTATTTCTTTGATCACATCACTTTTAACGCCAATGCGATCATATTTATTTTGGCCAATATTAAACATTGCTTGAAGAGATGCTTCAATTGGATCTTCAGATTTTTGTAATTGTGAGGATTTATTTTGTCCAATATTAAACATCGCTTGAAGAGATGCTTCAATTGGATCTTCAGATTTTTGTAATTGTGATTGCTTTTTCTTTGTTATATTAGTTACGTTGCATTTTTGTTCAATGGTGATACGTAGTGTTTTCTCTTCATGTTGTGTGTTATGACATTTTTTGTTTACATTCTCTATTCTTCTATTTACATTTGGTTTATAGGATTTATTTAATAATTGAAATTTGGATTTGGCAAGATTTACTTTTTTTGCCAATGTTGAGGTATGGACTGTTTTTTTTGGTTGCAGATGTTTAGAAGTCATATAATGTTCATTTTCATCAGTAATATCTATCACCTCTACAACACTGTCATTGCTGTCATCACTAAGGTTAATTGTTGCCATCGGCTCATTTTTATCACGATATTTGCCATTTAAATCGGTTTCATTATTTGCATCTTGCTTAGTGTTTCTATCAACTTTTGAGTTCGTTTTAATTTTTTGTTTATCCTTGCAAAGATCCATTATTTCCTTCGGCGCATTTTCTTCATGACCATTCCCAGTTAAATCTGTTATGTTATTTGCCTCTTGCTTAGTACTTCTATCAACTTTTGAGTTTTCCTCCATATTTTGTTCCGCTTTGCATTTCTTTGTGTTAGCAACAGACCTGTAATATAAAAATCGTTAGTGAAGTAATAATTTAAAAATGATATTTGTATACATAGTGTGCTATATGCTTCTTACCCGATTTCAATATTTATATTGACATCTTCTATATCTGAATTTATTTCTATGACTTGCCCTTTAAGCGAACTTGTTTCCTTTTTCTTTGTTTTGTTGATGGCTTTAATATTGGCATTATTAATGAGAGCCTCTTTAGGTATAATTTGTTCATTATTTTTATAGTCACTGTCTGTTGTTATTGTTTTGTTAGGCTCAACTTGACTATTGTTCAGTGAATGAACGATTTCATCAATATTAAAGTCGTCGAGGAAACTGAAATCTTCGGGCGATGAACAGCATTCATTAAAATCCTGAGCTGAATTATCTGAGTCGGAGTTTGGACACTCTATATTTATGATTAATTTAATTTTTTTACTTTTCTTATGTTTAGGTTTATTTACGGTTGGTGCTAATATTAGCGAATTCTTCGAATCAACTTTCACATCTTGTTCAACTGTTATCATAAGGCTTTCCTGATCAAGTCTTTTCTCCATAGGTTCACGGTAGTTCACAAAATATTCGCTTATTGGTCTTTTACGGGAGATCTTTGATCTAAGATCTTGTACCCCTGATGGGGTACACTGGGAAAGATTATTATGATTTTTTTTATCTACTCGTTCAACACTTTTAATTAATTTAACCCTCTCTGTGTTACTTTGGTCTATAGCCCTTTCCATATCAGTATAGGTTTCAACTCTTTCTAAATTAGTTTGATTGGTATTGACTTTACTACGTTTTTCAGTTTTTATAGATTGTTTATCATCTACCTTCTTTTTAGTAACTGGTTTATTTGTCGTAGTTTCACATGATTTCAGTCGTATTTTTTTACGAGGCAGGTTTTCAGTTTTAATTTGATTTCCACTTTTGTGTTTAATTTCATGATCATCATTATAACGTATTAAACGCTCAAAATCTTTATATCTTGTATTGGAATCGGGAGTTACATCTATTTTACGGTCTATTATAGAAACTTTTAAGTCTGGTGAATGACGAGAATTTTGTTCGCTTTTTGACCGTTTAGGATATTTAGGACTATCTATAATTTTATTTCTTAATTCCTTTGTAGAATTCGTTTTTGGAACTTTTTGTAAGTTTGCTTTACTGCGGCTAGATTTTTGTTTTGAATCTCTGTTGTCTTGTCTCGTTTTACTGCTGCTTTTTATAGGTCTGCCATCTTTTTCTTTGGCTACTCCTTTTTTTTTGGCTGCACCTTTTCCTTTGGCTGCTTTATCGTTTAATTTATCAAATTTGCACTTCCAGAGCTGTCTAAAGTATTTCTTCATCTTGTCTTCCATATCTGTTTTATTTTCTTTGGGTTCACCATTCGCAAGATTTTCTGTGTTTCCTTCACTGTGAGTACTCGTTAGCTTCTCACTTGTTGTAGATTCTTTTGATATGTTGTCAGTTTTATCACGCTCTGAATAATTTCGATGTTTGTTTTCATCATAATTGGTTTTCATTTTAACTTGTTCGATCTTCGTATCATCTATCTGTCTCAAATCTTTACGTTTAGGTAATGAACTCGTACTGCCTCTTTCTCTTTTGAGTAAATTGAACCCAGTTAGATCAACTAAGTTGTTGCGCGATTTATATTTAGATGTAGACAGATCTTTAATACTCTGGCTCATATTAAATGCAGGAGCTTTAGTCGATGTTATGTCTTGCACGCACAGCGAATTACTTAACTAGAAAAAAAAGCATGTTGACGAAAAAAAGGTTATTTTGACCAGCCAGTTGTACTGTAACGTCTGTTTTTTGGTACAGTTAAACGTCTACAGAAAAATTATATCCATTTCAAGCTTTATTGATTTGTTATCCTAGGATCCAACATTGGAAACGAACGAATCGTGGTCTAAAACCAACTCTATTGCTTTCTCTTTTTTTCAAATGATGTCGCCCATTTCATATTCCTATGATTTAGCACAATAGATTCATTATCTTTTTTGTACATTTTCTAATTTATTTCTAAGGGTTTTTTTTGGGTCCTGCTAAAACCAGATGCGTCACTTTTATGGGTCAGTGACAGCTCGGTCCGCGTTAACTCAACCCGAATAATAATACCAGATATTTCACTCCTGATGACTGTGATTTGTACGGTCAGGCAGAAAATCGATATTTTAAAATAAATCATTACGAATGTAATTTTGTTTTTTGAAGATTTTGGTTTTTTATTTACATACATAGCAGGAAAACATAATTATCTACAACGCCTATTTCAATTATGATACCTATATAATGTAGCTTTTTTTTTGGGTGCGAAATTATCAAATAACTTCTCCCGCTCTGGGCGGAGCGGGAGGGTGTGTCAGACTTTTACTGAATAAAACCCACCCGTGTTTCTTCCGTTGCCTGTATGCCGGGGCCGCGATATCCCTTTCGAACAAACTCGCAACACTGGTAGGCATTGGCCCTTACGGACCCCGTCAGTTGGTGCTAACATCTCTTTGAGGCGAGCGTGGAACACAACGCGCCGTCGACCCGGGCCTGGTCCTTATCGAACGACGAGCTACCCATTGCTCACCGTCCGCAAGCCTGCGCCTACGGTGGTCAGAAGTCGGCTCGTGACTCCCGACGCTCGGAGCGTCTCTTGCGGCGACTTATAATGTAGCCTAAGTTCATAGCATTTAAAATAATAGGTAATACTTCATAATAAAAAAATAATAGTCTTCTATTCATAATAAGACCCTACTCCCCCACCTATGAAATCAGCGTTTTGTGTACTTAATAAGGTTTTTTTTTTCTATTGATAGTTGTCTATGATGGTCATTATTCGGTTTAATACCAAGCAATTGATGAATATTTTAAATCATAGAAGTGACGAGGTTCTCTATTTGTGACAAAAAAACGCCAATTTCATAGGTAAGGACCCAATATTATGGGTGCCACCATAATATTGGGTCATTACCTTGGGTACTTCACATCGCTATTCGTGTTCGTGTTTTCGCCTTATTTGCCCAAATACGACGATGTGAAGTTAGTCTATTCGCGTATGTATAACTATTTTTCACGATTATGACGAATACGCAAATACACGAAAACACTCGTATCGTTGTCGGTTTTTGGTCACATATCAAAGGCTTGCGAATATACCGAATAAGTTCGTTTACCGTCCACACATGGCTTGCTCAGTAGAGTGCGGTGTTTTATGTACGTCTAACATGTATTGGTAATTAACACAGAAGAAAAAAGTCGCTGCTGCCGTCAACACTTCCATCTTTGCGTTCACATTAACAAAATGATAGCAAAAAATTATATTCTTGAATTTTCGGCGTATTCGCTGTTCATGACAATGTGTGGACGGTGTGTTTGAGTTATTCAGAATTCTACACTTTAAAGCCGAATAAAACACAGTAAAAAACGCGAATGCCGTATAGCGATGTGAAGTGCAACCATTAGAAATTAAAGTCGCGTTTCGTGTTTGTCTATATGTCCGCGTTGTTGTTCTAAACCACGCAACAGATTTTGATGAACTTTTCGCCATCGTTTCGGACATTGATTCCGGAAGGTTTATGTGTATAATACGTTAATATTAAACTCACATATCTCGATGTTTTTTCAAGTCGTAAAAACCGTGCGAAGCAGAAGCGGGTCACTAATTTGTTATAAATAAATAAATTTATAGATAATTAAATAATGCAGACATGTGATAATAATGGTGGTTAGAACCATGGTCTAATAAAACAAGGTCTGGCATTCCGGGTCAACCACATGCTTACGTCACTCAGAGTAGACCTCCTGTTGCCACTTTATTGCAACAAAACACGATTAAGGACACATTTTTAGCCACCATTCCGTGAAAAAATATGTACAAAACTACAAAACATTTAAATTGTTCGTGTGTCTAATCATACGAAACAGTTCAATTTAAACATAAACCAACGTAATTGCTAATTAAAACCTCATTGTTTTATCGGATTCGCACGGGTAATAAAGGTGGTTGGGGAGATATTATTACTAACTTCTGGTAACACAGATGTGATGACGTAGACTTGTGTTACCCACGTGACCACTGTGTCTCGGAATGCCATATCTGACGAAGTATATTATTATACCATGGTTAGAACTAAACATCGAGTGTCAAGTTGCAGTTTGAGTTAAAATAACATACCGTAAATTTGTTTGCGTAAGCAATTTAAGCATACACTGTTAGTGTGACGCGTTTTACTTTTATACTAACTTTTGCCCACGGCTTCGCCCGCGTGTCATGAATCTTCATTCGGTAGTTTTTGAGTTTAGCGGTCAGCCAGACAGACGCGGTGGAGGGACTTTGTTTTATAATAATATGTTGTGATTTCATCACAATTTATGAACATACGAAAAGTCAATACAAATAGGAAGCTATTAAATTTTCCTCTCCTGCACGCGTAGCATGAAAACCTAAGCAACGGGTTCTTTACGGGTTTTGTCGACCTAAGAACAGACTAAATTACAGATTGTGATTGGTTATCTGTCATTTTGTCTATTCTTCCATCGACAAAACCCGTTTCTATTGTGGTTACGCTAAGCGTCCTGAGTTTTTTTTTTGGGAACCGTCATGTTTTCATGAAATCGTCGTATTTCCCAGTAAATATAACTTAAAAACCGGCCAAGGGCGTGTGAAGGGTTCCGTAGGATAAATTTATCTCAAATACAAACTTAACATTGTTGTTGAAAAACGTGTTTTCCCATACATTCCAACTGCAAATGTATGTTTGTACGCATATTATTGAGAGATTTTCAATGTTATTTTAAGACCATATACTTCTCTTAGGTTTTCCTGTAATCTATGAGTAAATAGCCATTATCTGTATATCATTTTAGGCTCAGTAGTGTCGGATATGGAGGGGGGGTATGGTAAATTTTCATCAATTTTCTTAAATATATTTAAAAGTTTTTTTTTTTAAATAGAGATTCTCGCAATAAGCCCTTTCATTGCCCTTTCTTTTACGGTACAGTTTGCGAAACTGTTTTATTTATGTTTTCTTTGTTGCCCCCCAAAAGTAACCCCATATTCAAAATTCATTTATTTACGTTACACATCCATGTTTGGGTCACAGACATACATATGTGTACCAAATTTCAACTTAATCGGTCTGTTAGATTCGGAGCAAATTGGCTGTGACAGACGCAAAAACATACAAGTGATCCTATAAGGGTTCCGTTTTTTCGCTTTTGAGATACGGAACCCTAAAAATATGTGTTTGATTTTTTTTTGTTGATAATTGATCAGTAGTTATATTATCATTGCTGTCCGTATTAATGTACCTACTTTACATAAACAAATGTTAATTTGATGCATGTACCTCTTCGATCAACAATACCGGTATTGTTTATCGAATATGTAAGGTCTATTTAAATCCTTGTTTCTAGTTGATGTTATTTCCACTGAAACAAACATCAACTTTCTGCTAGTGTAAATAAAGTTGATTTTAGACAAAAAAATATGAAGTTGTAGCGCAAACTGAACCTTATGCATAACAGTTGTTTTTCCTAAAACTCGTGTTTAGCCACATGTGTAACAAATAAATAAAT
Organism: Agrochola lota; assembly: GCA_947364205.1. NCBI lineage: Eukaryota > Metazoa > Arthropoda > Insecta > Lepidoptera > Noctuidae > Agrochola > Agrochola lota. Next base: position 5,903,860 of record OX376235.1, on the reverse strand, counting down.
TGCGAACGCAGACTAGGTACCTAGTGAAAAATGAAACAATGCTCAAATGAAACATCGTATTTTATTTAGGCAAAACCTCTCATTTCCTACGCCATGCCAGCTACCCCCAGTTTTGATTTACCTAGGTATGTACTTTACTGGCACACACCGTGTACTACCTACACCTACTAGAAAACGATCTATTTAGCGACTTTGAGGCAACTATGAGATAAATACTTAGCCCTTAGCTCGTGGAGGTGGGGCCGTAGGTGTGTGGGATATTCTTTAGACTTTGAGTCCCTACCTACCTACCTGCTTACATTTTGATTTATTGTGTACCTTTATTTGTGACATCCACTACTTATTTACCATCGCGGACACTGGTGGTAGACCACTGTTCAACCCTATTACTAAAGGCATAAGGGTGAAAAGTGATCGACCGCCATTGTCCGTCCGTGGTTGTACCTACCTACATAATAATTTTGATAAGATGCTGATTATGCTCTAGAAGTCTAAACAGGAAAGAACCTAAAGTCTTGCACCCTACGTAAAAAAATTACGTTTTGAGCTTATAAATTAACTTTGGCTGTAGCTTCGTTTGCGTAGGTACTTATAGCTATTCGTACCTATTAGCTGACCAAACCATGTCCCATAAATGTTGGGAGTGTGTTCACACACCTGCACTTCTGAGGACCTAAAAAAGGCCACTGATGCCGCGATTGGTGTGGCCGTGGCCACCAACTCGTTTAACATAATAGGTACATGCATTTACCATCGACTCGAAAAGAAGAATCAACTAGCTACTGACAGCGGCTTCGCCCTCGTGATATCTTTATAAATTATAGCTTTAGTTACTCAGTGATGATAATATAGCATTCTACTGGTAAAATATTTTTTTAAATCGGTCCAGTCGTTTTTGAGTTCATTCATTACTTACTTACAAACAAAAATATAAATATTTTCTCTTTATAATATTAGTGTAGAACTCCAAAAATATTAACTCAGCTTTTTTGTACTTACGTTGGCTGAAAACTGTCTGCTGGTACTTGTATTTGAGCTCGTAACTTGCAAGTTTTGTTGGTCGCAATTTGAGCGGCACGGTGATGCAGAAGGTTCGCCAATAGTATCCGTTACAGGTGTCAATTGTTCACAATTTAATCTAGGACTCATAGTACTACTCGTATTAGGGTCGGCTATTTGTTCCGACCCTTTAAGCGGAGGCGGAGGGCCGAAAGACACTGTAGGCACTATTATTATGTTATTGGGGCTCTGGTATCGTGCGAAATACGCGTCCTTCGGCATAATTCACCGGGAAATTCATGGACGTAGGAATCTATTTGTAGATCACACTTTTAGTTATTTGTTATTTATTGTCACTGTTGTCAATAATGCTTTTCTTCTTCTGTATACTTTTAGCGACAGCAAGAAGTTTTTATTACACTAAACAGCTTACATGCGATCTTCTTTCAACGATTGTTTACTTTAACGTTACGAGTTTAACTATTTATACTCAAAACAGAGGTTAATTAGACATTAATATTATTTTGTTTGGAAGGTAAACACCATAACCTACAATTTTGGCCGGCCGGGCCGGGCCGCGCGATCAAATGTTTCGAGTAGCAGATGCGGAATGAAAATGAATGAATTTAATGAAGGATTGAATGACATCTCACGAACGGGAACTACGAGGGACGACTAGAGATGTGATTAAACGTCTAAAATATTTTCGTTAAAACGTTAAAAGTTGAAAAAAAAACAATGTTATATTAAAAGTTAATAATATACTGACCTATCGGATTAGATTTTGACTTAGGTAAGTAAGTACTTCTTCGTCTTGTTATTTTTACTAGCATGTTAATTTAAATGTGTTTTCAATGTTTAAATTGTTTGAGCTCGAGATTTGAATAAAATATTATCATGGAATTCACCGAACATTAAAAGTTAATAATAAATTTTAAATAAAACTAAAACCAATTGTTACTCCAATAAAACTCACAATTCTTTGCATTGTTATAATATGACTTGTACGGTGCTGTGTACCTACAATTTTTTTTTAAGCTAAGCAATTCTCTATTACAATTCAAGCAATCAAGACCTAATAATAATCATAATTGCTTACACTATGAAATCAACACCGCCAACAAACTGTTGTAACATTAACTCTTCACTCAGCGAAATCCGATAGAATTAAGGCTTGTGCAGACCAGCGCGACTTGTCGCGCGACGCGACACGAACAATACAACTTCTAAGAAAACTTCACAGTATAACAATAACCGGTGTCGCGTCGCGCGACAAGTCGCGCTGGTCTGCACAAGCCTTTAACTTGAAACGTGAGCCACTAGCTAGAGTGCGTTAAACAAAAAAAAATATTGCTCACTCACTACTAACTGAAGATCATGTTCGTGGTTATTAGAAGTTATAAATTATAATGAATATCTCAGCTTTTATTTACGAAAATATATTAAAAACGTTTTAACGTTTAATTTAACTCAATATCGAATACTCAATATACTACCATACCGAATACTAATACTCAATATTTTTTCGTTAAAGTTTTACGTCGTCGTTGTTGTTTCTGTTAATGACCATCTCTAGGGAGGACTGAATGATGAGCCACAGATCACAGATGACAAAGAATGAAATGCAAATAAGTTCTGACTTTCTGTAAAATGAAATCTTCTTCGTAAGTAGTTGTGAAGTAAATAAAAATGTAGGAACTAGGGAATACCGGAATAGAGGCAACTCGTAGAATCGAGATTAAGATTAACTAATAATTTACTCACTAACTTACATAAGTATCTCCATTTTTTTATAGTATTTTTAAAGCTAGTGAATACACCTACATTACTTAAAACTAACTTGTTTATCTTAATTTGATATCGATACCCGGAATTTCTGCGAAGTTTTGCCAGAGCAGACCTACTATATACATTGACTTATTACTATATACTTAGTTATTTTTGCAAATAGGTACCTACCTATTGCCTTTAATATTTTTAGCGGTACCTACCTATTTTAAACGTAGGTAGGCCATAAAAATGCGGGAGCGAACAGCTCGCGCTTATTAATTCCGCGAATCGAAAATGCTGTGTGGTGTAGCACTGGCATTGATGTAGGTAACTCTTTTTAGCCTGAGTTCATTAAGTACTTATTGCTTTTTTTTAAAGAACTTTCTTATTATTAATACTAATAGGTACACATATATACATAAACCCTCTCCTTCTTCCCATGGCGGTAGGCAGAAACTACAGAATGCTAACTACTACGATCATTCTATAGGTAGGTACTCCTTTTGCTTCGTTTACAAACATTATTTCTAAAAGCTTAACTCATAAGCTTTTAGAAATAATAAACAGAAACCATATCGAGCCAACAACATCGGAGATATGGCAAAAAATGTAAAGCAAGGTCACAATTGCTACTCAAAAAATTTCAATTGAATAACATTAGTTCACTTCACTACTATTCCCGCAGCTAGCCGAGTAGCCGTGTGTACACTTGTGTGTGTGACCCGTGTCAATGTAGTAGTTCGATTCTATACCTATCAATTTTGTAAACGCGTGTTCCTCCTTGTTAAGTTAATTTTCGATCACTTTTCATGTAAAAATATCGGGCGGTCATGGTCATGGGCGGCATTGTGTGGTTTTCTAGGGGCGTCACCTTTCGGCGTTTCGACTCATATCTACTTTGTAAATTTAGTTAGTCGTCTTTCATTCATCCGTTCCACTTAACCAAACCATCCAAGCATACTCTTTGCTATTTTTGTCATCTTGTCCTTATAACATAATATAGCGTAAAAATAAATTCCGTCCATTCCATATGGAAGAAGTTCCAAACAGATTGTTGATACGTTTCCTTTTGCCACACTGTGAACCGTTACTAAAAACAAAAGACAGCCACAACTCTTTTACTTCGCACGATATACATTGCCGCTTTTAATATATAACCATTTATCACCGCAGTTGAAAACTTGCAATGTATAGTAAGGTATTCGATTCATTCTTCTTTGGTATGATATATTTTTTAGAAAGTACTTTTTGCGTACCACGTTGTTCTTTTAATCATCAGTAATATGTTAGTGTTGCTTATGTTCAACATATATTTAGTTTATTTAGCAGTTTTTTAAAATTAATTTGTGTAAGTGTAAGTGATACTTTTAGCCTTGTTAATTTAAGTATTATTTTTAAGAAATTGTTGTTAGCTAAGTGTGTTTTTATTGAGGTGTCAACGTTCTTTAATGAAATTAGTGATCGAAGGTGTCAACTAGGTATTTTGCATTTTATAATGCTTAATGTTCTCACAATGGATTAATAAACCTCGGGTACAATAACGGACTCTGTAGGGCACAGCAAAACGTTTAAAATTAATTCTAGCAATTATTATTATTTGGAAAATATTGATAATTTTTAAATTTAGAAACCGACCATGGCCGCGACGAGAGAAAGCGTTTTTGTCACCTGTCAGTCTCATCTTATACCAACGAATAAGTATGTGTTTTGCGAATTTGATCCTTAATATTAGTACTAGAAGTTGACAACTGATAGGTTTCAGGATCGCATTCTTTCAACGCGACGGCCGGACTGTAGTTGGGTAGTTTGGTTACTTGGTTAGTTCATGTTGCGTCGGCACGGCACAGTTATCTTAACGACCATTTCATTGCGACGGCCGGGTAACTGGATACTCGACTTACAAAACAGTATTGTGCTTATGCTTACTGATAATAGTGCCCTATATTACGGAACCTGTTTATATATTGTCTACAAAGATATACATACTTGCAACCATACTACTTTTAAGATCCTTGAATTTTGATTCTTCGTTTAAAATATTGACTTGGTGAGATAGATTTAACCACCGACGTCCAACAGAAACCCACTCTGTACAGGGGGGGGAACGGCACCGTTCCCCCCTGGTCTTCGAGCAAACTGAGTCTAAGGCCAGTAATACAGAACCTCGCTCAATTAAGCAATACTTAAGTACTTAAAACTAGTTGAAAGTAGTTTCAACCAATGAAAATGCTTTAAAGGCGACATAAAATTTTGTAGTTTTACAACCTGTAGTTTTTACTTCCCGTCTTGCCAACATTTGCCCCCCCCCCCCCCCCCCCCCATTGAGCGACGCCTCCCCCCGCGCCTGCCCTATGGGTACTTTTCTAGGTGCTTTTTTTGACAGTGAAGAAATTGATTTGTACTCGTAGTTCTGCCTGCCGTTGATTCCGACCACCTGCTGTTCGTAGTGTCTCGCTGTTGTAACGGCGCACTACTGGTCTGACGTGGCGGCAGGGCGACACTGCCGCTCAGTACTATCGTAGCAATGCTGCCGCGACATTGCTGCCGTGCTCGGAATGTAATCTCATAGATATAAAAGAATCGCGACCAGTAGTGACGCGGCAGAACTGCTGCGGCCGCACTGCCGCTTAAAGCGAGATTTGGAATCATACCTTTATGCTTCTCGTAAGGTACCCTATACCTTCGATCTTAGAGGCACCTAGATACGTTTAGGACATCTGAAATAGGTACGCATGTTATGAGAATAATTCTGCTATAATTTCTAAATTCTACATTAGAATTGTGGTGGCATTCAAATCATCATCATACTCCTGCCCTTATCTCCAGGGCTCGGAACGAAAACGAAATGCGAACATTTTCAAAAATCGGTTTATTTCGCAGGAAGCAGCCGCGCACGGGGCGTGTAGTGACAAGCATGAACTTCTTATTAAGTACATCATTGATTCAAATGCGCTTGCCGCTTACGTATTGATCACGGTTGTGTTGCGAGTTTCCTATCGATCAACCCAAAAATAGTTAAAAACGATTTATTAACCGAGAACGATTTAAATTTTGTTCTTCAAAAACATTTTAATAACGTTCCGTTCGAACGTAACCGAAACAAATCGTTTCTAAGGTTTTTCAGACGAAACCGTTATGAAAAATATACCGTTATCCGAGCTCTGCTTATCTTAATGTATCCATATTTCTCTATAAGTCGTTATGTCGATAGCATCCGCTTTCTAGTCATACCATTCAAATATATTTAATATTTTTCACTGCAATAACTCAAGAGTTATCTACTCGTAAAAAGTGTTTTTGTTAAAACTACTTTCTGTAATCAGACTTTGACCGTGTCAACGGCCAAACCACAACCAAATTTTGGTTGAGCTAAAACCCACCCAGTTCTACAGATCAAGAAAGAACTCACCATCTAGCTCGCGCCAGTCATCTCAACCGTTAGAGTTCCAACGGAATTTGTTTTCGGTTTTCGGAAATTTTCGTGTAAGCCGAAAAAAACATTATGTGCCGAAAACTCAATAATTTCAATACATTTATTCCTTGAAAATCGATAGTAACAACAACTAAAATCGCAGTGAGTGTGAAAATGCAGAATAAATGCTTTTTCTCGCTAGAGATCAGATTATTTGATTATTATTAATAATTATGTCTTTGAGGAAAGTATAAAGTTTCGTGTGATTTCAGTTACGATGTCAGGGACATCGACGCGAAAACTTTACCATAGATACAGTTCATGATTCTGAACCCCACTGTGTTGAAATTTTTCGTCGGTTATTAAGAAAAAACCTGCTGTTTCATAGAAAAGTGCAATACCTACGCGGTCAAAATGTATAGAACAGCAGATTTTTTTTGCTGAAGAATTTCAGGGTAGGGCGGTTCAGAATCATGTACTGAATCCATGGTAACAGTTTTCGCGTCGAAGTCCCTGACACCCTGTAAAATGAATAAAGGTTTTAGGCCGGTTTTTTTTTTTACATTTACCAAAAGAAACCTATCGACAAAAAAAAATACTGTCGAAGTTTAATCGTTACGCAGTCTCTAACAATAAAATCTATTGCCAACAGCCAAAGCCGGTCTCAACGACGGCAGCTAAGCAGCCAGCCGCGGCAGCACCAGCAGCGTCCGGGGCTTCCGACCTGAACGACCAGATCACCAAGCAAGGAGACTTGGTCCGCACGCTAAAGTCCGCTAAGGCCGAGAAGGCTAAGGTGGACGAGGCCGTCAAGGGCTTGCTGGACCTTAAGGCTAAATATAAGGCCGCTACTGGACAGGTGAGTAATGTTTTTTTTTTTTTCTTTCTTTTAATGGCTTTATCGCTGAGCGATAACGTCACCCTTTAACATCATCAAAATAACTAAACCTAAAAACACTTTTTAATTCTAAAGTTACATATAGTACTACTTATAGTATAGTACTTCCAATTGACGACACAGTTGGCGCAGTGGCTGAACGGTCGACTGCTGCGCAACGTGTCGCGGGTTCGATCCCCGCACGGAACGAATATTTGTATGACCTGCAAGTAGTTGTTCCGGGTTTGGGTGTTAGTGTATGTGAGTTTCTATGTTTGTAAATGCACCCACGATACAGGAACAAATTCTTAGTGTGGAGCAACGTTTAAAAAAAAAATGCTATTTAATACTGTTCTGACAAAGAATTGGTGTCGGATAAATGTTTAAATTTAGTCAAGGTCAACCTTTGACTATACCGATACAAGGGATGTTACTAAACCTTAAGTCAGAAATACACATGCCTGTAACTTGCACAAAAGTATGTGAGTAGCTTGCATGCCATTGAGCCATAAAACTTCTGATTGGTGAATGTCACGATGGCACTACTTGCTTATTTTTGTGCCTGTAACAGGCATGTGTATTACGCGCTTTATGCCTCATTTACATTCAGCCCCTGCCACTGCTCCTCGCGCTGCTGGCAATAAGTCCCTAAATACTGCCGTACAGTTCGCGTCAAATAACTTTGCCGCTCTGAAGTTAGGTTGCTCATGCGCGCTGGCATGCGCGCCACTGTTTTATAAGGAAGATTGACTACTGCGCAGTCATTTGCAGCCTACTTCAGAGCGGCAAAGTTATTTGACGCGAACTGTAGCAGGATCGGGAGAAGTATCGTGTTTACATTCTCGTTCTGCCCACTTCCCTGCCCACTTCCCTGCTCACTGCCGTGGAAGTGAGCTGAGTGTAAATGGGGTATTACTAGCAGTGGTTAGAGCGATTTCTGCCGCCAAGCAGCTTTGCTGTGTTCAGGTTTGAAGGGTGCCACTGTAATAACAGACTTGGGACATTTCAAGTTTGTCTGTGTCATGGCGATGCATCTGCGACGCCTCGGGATTACAGATGTACCATCAAAGAACTTCATAATTCCCACTGTAAGGACTATTATTGCTTGCAGCGCTCGGCGGCTATAAAACCGGGCCGGTAACAGATGTTGTCATCGTGTTCACGGGATTTTGTTTTCGAACTGGTTAGGTATGAACTTCTTCTATGTTACATAGGCGGGTTGACCACTTAAGATCGGGTGGACCATCGGCTTGCTTGCCATTCAATAACACAAAAAATCAAGCTATATTCTACCCTTTTTACCCGACTACGTCAGAAGAAGAGTTATGGCTTTACTAATCTTCATTGTTTTGTAGGATTGGAAACCAGGTGCAGCCCCGGCTCCTGCTGCCACATCAGCTCCATCTGGTGACGCAGCCTCTCTAGACCAGCAGATCACAAAACAAGGGGAGGCTGTCCGTATCCTGAAAGGCGCTAAGGCCGAGAAGGCTAAGGTCGACGAAGCCGTCAAGGCCTTGTTGGACCTTAAGGCTAAATATAAGGCGGCTACTGGACAGGCAAGGCGATAATTTAATTTATTTTTAGTTTAATATGTGTGTAGGAATCGAAACCAAGTCTTAACAGACACGACCCTAAAATTCACAAGTAAGACGTTTAAATTCAAATCTATTGATGCTTTGTCATTGGTGAAAAGTCAGTTCATAAAATTATTATATAAAGAATCTCTGTAACATACCTACCACCACCTACCAGCCCATAGCTATTGCATATCTATTAGAAATATTGTAATTCTTAAGGCGTGTCCAAACATTGAGCGCCAAGAGCGCGGCAACAACACGCGGCATTTGCAGGACACATTTCTGCCGCGCTCTAGGTAGAACCAAACCGACCAATGTTTGCGTTTAACAGAAGCGTTCGTGCGCGGCAGTCGTCCAATCAAAGCGCGGCAGCTGCGCACGATTTCCGCTTTATGTTTAGACACACCTTTAGAGTACAATATTTCTTAAATATTTATGTTTGAATTAAATGTTGGTTGTCCAAAATTAGGATTGTACAAAATAATGAAATAACATCCATCCATCATCCATCATATACTTAAATGTACAAAATATGCAATTTTATGCTTACTTACTTTAAAAGCAGATTTGCTGACGACAGAAGTGACACAAATTCTTGAAAATAAAACACTACGTTGGCATTTTTATAATCGATATCGCAATCCTATTTTATAACTAACAAAACTTACATCACACCTGCATTCCCCGAATGGGTAGGCTGAGTTACATGGTCTACCGATATTTCACCAGTTATGTTTGACAGCACAAGCACGAATCCAGATTCCGTATGGAAACCTTTAACAACAAACGCTCTCGCGACCACTATTACTAATTCATTTCTATGAAACTATTAACCGCCTCTTCAACGTATGCTCTTTCCTCAGGACTGGAAACCAGGTACGGCTCCAGTCGCTAAAGCAGCCCCAACTCCTTCAGGGGACGCATCCTCACTGAACCAAGAGATCACCAAGCAAGGAGAGTTGGTCCGCTCGCTGAAGTCCGCTAAGGCCGAGAAGGCTAAGGTGGACGTGGCCGTCAAGGGCTTGCTGGAACTTAAGGCTAAATTTAAGGCCGCTACGGGACAAGTGAGTAATGATAAATTAACAAAAAATTAGTTTTTGAAAGCCTGTTTGCAATTTCTGGCAAATTAAAGACTGCTCTTGTGTATGTTACAAAAAAAAAAAAAAAACTTAATAATCCTCTACGATTTAACAGATATAGTAAGTAGCCTGGCTTACTTTAATTTTTATTTGTAGTAGTTAAGGCGAAATGGTATCGTGGTAGCGTTCCGGGAGCGGCGGTATAACCCAGCCCGCGCGCAATTCTATTGCACTATGTTTACAAATATTGAATTTAAAAATTTTACTTGTGTTGATATAGAAAAATAAGTCCATAATTCCTTAAAGTATTTAATAGTGAACACGTAGACAAAATTTTAATGCAATTTGCTTTGATAACAATCGAATGAAATAGGTTTTTCTCTTAGTGGTTGTAACAAAAAAAGCAGATTTTAAGGTAACTTTGCCGTGTTTTTCTATCGAGGAAAGTTTTGTCAGTCGTGTTTCGGGCCTTATAATTCACTAAGGACACTCTTCAATTTTCGTAATCATAAAAAAAAAATGAAAATTCGTTGTTTTTTTAAGAGAAACATTGATTTTGCGTGAAGTCGAAACATTGGCTTTGGAACCCATTTCACTTTAATAACTTTTTACTCGTTTACCTCATTCATCAATGTTTGCATGCCTAATCTAAGGTAGATTGTACAAGGATCACAATTGTTTTTAATACCTTATGTCATGTACCTACAATCTATGCAAATAAATAAACTTTACTTTACGGCCCGGTCTCTCTCATTGAGAGGAGGCCTGTATTATGCAATAGTAGTAGTTAATAAGAACAAGGTGCAGTCTACTGTCTAGTACTAATCTTTTCGTAATCAACAATTTTGGTAGTCCAAAATCGTTGATTACGAGTACTTTTATGCCGTTGTCTTAGTTAAAGCCGTTTTTTAAACTTCTATTTTGATTTCATATTCCTAATCCCAAGAGAACGACTGTTTAGTTTAGGGCTCACTGGCAACCAATACTATGTAACCTAGCTGCTAAACTAAAATATTACATATATTTTAAGCTTCTCATCACATCTCAATTTGTGTTCAATCTGTGTATCTGCTTAATGTATTATCTGGATAATAAAGTTTTTTTTTCTATCGTCTATCCAGGATTGGAAGCCCAGCGCAGCTCCATCAGCCCCTGCAGCTTCAAAGCCAGCCCCAGTTCCATCAGCACCTGCCTCCGATGAAGCAACGTCTTTGAACCAAGAGATCACCAAGCAGGGAGACTTGGTCCGCTCGCTGAAGTCCGCTAAGGCCGATAAGGCCAAGGTCGACGAGGCCGTCAAGGGCTTGCTGGACCTTAAGGCTAAATATAAAGCGGCTACTGGACAGGTTTGTTTTGATTTTAGGCTGCTATTATTTTCATGGCATGTGAGAACTCTCTTCCTCTCTCCTAGTTTGCTGTGCCCGACAGGGTCCCCAATCATTATGTTTTTGTAAAACTTACCGCCTAAGTTCACATTGTGGAATGCAATAAATATTACGTCCTTACCTATGAAATTGCGTTTTACATATAAAAGTTTTATTTATTTAATCGGGCATTGGCCATCAGTGTCCATGCACTTTCGGCATTTTAATGGAGGTTCGTTGATGCCTCTGCTATAGAAATCCTAGGGAAGGGAAAAAAATTACGGCATGAAAACAAATGAACGACTGATTTTGAAAAAAAATAAAGTCATGCTACATTATAAAATTAACTTGAATTTGGAATTCTATATATAATGAAAGACATCAATCTACACGCTAGCTAGTATAAAAAATTTGCAATTTTATAGGTAAGGACCTAATTTATTGTATTGAAAACCAACTAACCTAAAGGAAATAATTATGACACAATTTTATACCATTGACCATTGATTTTTCACGTCAAGGCAATCGCCAGGTTCAGATAAACCTGAACAAGGTGCTTAATTAAAAATAATTTTACCAAAAAATATAATTGATTCTTACATATTTTGTAGAAGAATTATTGGAATACTAACTGCATCCCGCGGTTTCATTCACATTAGTCTCGATCCGGTGGGAATATCGGGATAAAAAGTATCGTATAGTCTACCCACATGTGCCAAATTTTATCCAAATAGGTTCAGCCGTTTTGGTGTGAAAGCGTAACAAACAAACTCACTTATCGCATTTATAATATTGGGTAGGGCTATTGATAAAATAACTTTGTAAACGCTTAGCTAAAGTATCCTAACAAAATGAACGATTCTTTTTTACTCATGAAATTTAATTTAATTTATTTACAAGTATTATAGTAATTTAAGATCAAGTTTTTTTACAGTTTCTAAAACAATTTGCTAAAACTGGCATGCAAATGATTGTATACATTAATTAAATAAGTGAAGCTAATACAATTGGTACTAATATCACAATTTTATTATTATATTAAGAATGTCACGCATTTTTCAAATTATAGTAGGAAAATGCCAGTGTGAATCTTTAAAAAAATTATGTAAGCTATTTGAATAAAACTATTTATTCGCCTATCTATATGTTTTTTATTCCCAGGACTGGAAGCCAGGCGCAACCCCGACTCCTGCTAAACAACAACAACCCCAACAACAGCCTCAAACAGACGACAACAAACAGATCGCCGTGCTACTAACGCAAATCGCCACACAAGGCGACAAGGTGCGACGCGTCAAGGCGGAGAAAGCGGAGAAGAGCGTTGTTGACGTCGAGGTCAGTTGTTACACTTGTATCTATCAACAACAACAGTGTAGCTATCAACAACAAACATAACGCTGAGCGACACTGCTAAAAAATTATTCTTACTAAAACATAACGGTAATGATTATGTCTTTGTAAAACCTACCTCCTAGGTTCACATTGTGGAATGCAAATAAATATTGAGTAATACTCAATATCAGTGATAAACTGCAGTTTGAAATATAACTACATCAAGCCAGAGAAAAAAACTAGAAGAAAAATAATAATAATTTAACTTTAAAATTAAAAAATCTCTATTGAAAATGACCAGTAACTTATTTTCAATTTTTATTAGCACAGATTAATACAGATGAAACACTCCACAAAATTATTTAAATAAAAACCGACTCTTGCTTCAACACAATAAAGTGCAATTCAGGTCGCACAACGCTAATCACCTAGTTGTATGCACCTAGAAGTTGCCTCTCTTTCTATCACGTGACTCTTAGATCTTCTGACTACGTTACACTTACTGAATTGGCCCGACAAGTCCGCCGCGTACTGTAGAATCATACCTAAACTGCGGAGTGTCGCATCTGTATTCATCTGTGCAATTAACGAAAGAAAATGTGACTCATCAAATTAAATAAATATTAGCATAAAAAATATAAAAATAATAAGGTATCTGCACATCATTATTAATTATTACAGATCATAAAAAAGAGATCTTAAAAAAAAATTGGTTAAATAATAATTAAACAAATTTTTCATTTTGCAGGTGAAGAATCTATTAAATCTGAAGGCGCAGTACAAAGCGATTACCGGCACTGATTGGACACCGAACGCTGCCCCTGTGAAAGTTGAACCAAAGGTATAGTTATTAAAATAATAATAATAACTGAGCCTAGATTTATTAAAACTTGTCCCCGACTGAAGGTTCGGTTTCGGTTTGGCCAATTTCGGCCAAAAGGCAGGTTACATAGTAAAAGTTTCGGCTAAAATGTGGCCAAATCTTCGGCCCATCCGAAACTAGCGTTCGTGTCGGTTTTGATAGAATCCGAACGACTGACAGATAGACAGACAGCGTAGACTTAGTAATGGAATCCCGATTTCATCCACTTTGCACAAAATCCGAAAAAAAAACCGTTTTCTTAACTTAGAAATAGAAGTCATTTAGGTTCTTAGCAGACATACTGGTTTTAATATTTCACACAAAATCTGGTAAAAGTGTTTTATCCAAAGAAATCTCATAATTGCTCAGCCCATAATTAATCAAATTTTTTATAACAAACCTACGAATAATGACGGGTCTCAAAAAATAATGTCAATTTAACAAACTTTTTTTAACTTCATAAGTTTCGGCCAAACTAAAAGAGGAGCTGAAGATTCGGTTACGGTTTCTGTTTTGGCTGAACATCGTGTGTTTCGGTCGGACACTAATTAAAACACATAATTTGCACAAAGTTGTAACTTTGTGCAAATTATGTGTTTTAATTAGTGTTTTCACACAGTCAATTAAAATAATCGTCAATATTCTGATTGGCTCAGTGGCGTTTATTCTGTTACGTTTGTTTTCCATTACACTTTTGATTAAAAGTTCATTAAAAATCTTACGGAATTTGTTTATTAAAATAATGTTGTTTGTCACAGGAAAGTATACTCGTTGCAATGAACGGCGCCAGCGCTAAGGGGACCGAGCTTGGCGCTCAGATCACTAAGCAGGGTGAACTAGTCAGAGAGCTAAAAGGAAAGAAAGCTGAAAAGGTAAACAACAAACATAAAACTACACTAACTCATCATATACCTAGCCTTTTCCCACCTATGTTGGGGTTGGCTTCCAGTCTAATCGGATGCAGCTGAATACCAGTATTTTACATGGACCGACTGCCTATCTGACCTTCACAACCCAGTTACAGGGTAACACTGGAAGACCCCTTGGTAAGACTGGTTGTCAGACTTTCGGGCTTCTGACGACCCGTAACGACTGTCAAAGATCCACGAATGACAGCCGGGACCAACGTCTTGGTACGTAAAGATGGTGACCCATCCACGGAACAACCACGGCAAGCGTAACTTAACCTGATTGATCGACCCGTGTGGCTGTTATTACTTAGCCACAAGGCCCACAAGCACATCCCCACTCCCTTAAACTACACTAACTTATAGTTTTAAAAAAATATGGTTACATTGAGTAAGTTTGTAATCGTAGTTGTAACTAACTGATAACTGAAACTTAAACTGTTATTTAAGAAGGAATTTAGCTAGCAATACTGTCTCAAAAGTACAGAGTGGCATTAATCTTATATTTAGCTTCAAATTTAAATTAGAGATATCTAATCTAATAGAGAACTCTAATTACCAGAAACGATACGTAAGCGTAGGAGGGAATTGGAAATTGAAATTATTTTAACACGTAAGTTAACTATTTCATGTTTTCAAACAATGTCTTTTTGGCAGACTGTAGAAGCGACAAAACCAGTTCTGTACTTTACCGAAATTCTAGTAGTTTTCCTAACACGATCTCAATGAATCCACATTTGTAAAACTAACCATCTTCCAGGCATTAGTGGACACTGAGGTAAAGAAGCTCCTAGAACTGAAAGCTGCGTACCAAGCGGAGATAGGCGCAGCGTTCGCGCCGCCGGTACAGCCGCGCGAGCCCAAGCCTAAGGAGAAGAAGGACAAGCCTAAAGAGGCTAAGGACAAGCCTAAGGAGGCTAAGAAAGAGACTAAGGCTAAGGAGCAGGTGAGGATTTTTTTTTCATGTTTATTACTGCTGCGCTTTTAATTAAAATTGTGTTTATGAAGGAAAACTAGCTTTTTCTAAAAGCCGATGTGGTGGTTCAACTAACAAGACTGGTTAGACTATTACCTAATTATATTTAGACTCCAAGATTCTAAAAATATATTAATCATATTTTGGCTCCAAAGCCCTTTGTACACACACGTTTTTCTAACCGTGAATAACTACGATTTATCCATCGTGTGTAGGCTCGATCCATACAATACTGCCAGTATTGTATGAATCACTATGGAAGCTTCTAGACAGACACGTTTTTAATACGGCGGAAACCGTGCCGTGTACAAACACCGCACGGTTTCTTTACGGTAGGTCCTTTGTAGGGCCTAAGCGGTGACACACATAAGACTATTCCAAAATTAATGAAGAAAAATAAATACAAAATTGAACAACGTTCTAAAATTATAACGATGTTCAGTTTTGTATCTTTGTTTTAAAATTATATCCTGTGATAAATATAATATACATACATTTTTTTTCTCAAATTGTCTTTTTGTTCTGGTAATAGTCGTGTTCACCACACGCTTACTAATTCTTTTAAAGATCATCAACTGATGTACGTGTTTTATTCAGTCCCCAAAGCCCGCCAAAGAGGACTCCTCCTCAGGCGTGAAAAAGGTGACACGCCTCGGTCTGGAAGCTAGCAAGGACACTGATCTACCCGAATGGTACTCACAAGTCATCACCAAATGTAAGTAACACAATGTTTACTATTCATTTTTGTTTTCAGATGACAATAATCGCCAAAAATAGAAATAAGAGGTTGTTCTACAAAAATGTTTTGACTTGCCGATCCAAAGTGATCCTATTTTCGTTGCTTGTATGTCATACAAAAAGATAGATCTATACAACTTATAAAAGTGAACTTGCGCTAACGCAAATGACAGATCTAAAGCCATTTTGTCTGTTGCATACTCCTTGATTGTGGAAACTTTTTAGAAGATTTTTTTATTTTTCACCCGACTGCCCCAGAAGGAGAGTAATGTTTTTCGAGAGTACATATGTCTGTATGTATGTGTGTCTATATCTTTGGCACGCTCTGCAGCCTAAGCGGCTTGATGGATTTTAACATAATGAGGTGTCGTTAGATTCGTTTTAATTGTGGGAGTGACATAGGTTGTATAATATTTATCTATTGCATCTGCAAATACAAAAAAAAGGAGGGAACGGTTTAAAAAAAATAATTACAGCAATACTGGTATCAAATAAAAGCTAGTAATTAGTCAATTCCAAATATATAATATTCTTATTAATAAAACTAAAAATCTTAAAATAAAGAAAATTATTTAAAATACAAAAAACCCGACTGCAAAAACACATTTAACTGAACATAAACACCTGCAATACTAAAATTCTATAGAAAAACAAGCTTTATAAGCTTGTTTTTCTCTGTTCAGTTGTGTTTTTGCAGTCGGGTTTTTTGTTTTTATTTGATTGTTTTTCTTTTCCTTTGCTTTTTCTTATATCTGTCAAAAAGTTTCGTTTGTGTTTCCAATTTATGTTATATTTTTTCATCATTTTCCCACAAAAATCCTTTTATTACACTGAGTTTTACTTTTGATAAATACAGTTCATTTACATTATGGAATAACGATTTTTTACAGCAAAAGTCGGTTGTTATGAAACTAAAATCGTCTTGACAAACAGCAAATTCTGACAACCTCAGCAAACAGTAGTCGTTTTCCACCACATACGTTCCATTACATTACGTTATTAATCCAAAAAAATATAAGAATACCTTAATGTCATGTCTACAGCTGAGATGATAGACTATTACGACATCTCCGGCTGCTACATCCTGCGCCCGTGGTCGTACAGCATCTGGGAGCGCATCCGGAACTTCCTGAACCCTGAGTTCCGCAAGCTGGGCGTCAAGGACGGATACTTCCCTATATTCGTGTCCAAGGTACTACTATTTCATATTCATTTTGGAGACTACAGACATTACCAATTTTGGTAAAACTAAGGTCTTCTTCTTTTCGTGTGGTTAGAGTGACTAACCTGGTGTCAGAGTTTTAAAGCCGCCCATGGGCCTCTGACTTGGCTTAACATGTCGTCGAGAAATATCTCTTAGTCATGCCGGTTTCTTCACGATGTTTTCCTTCACCGTTTTTGAAGCAAGTGATAATTATACAATACGCACATGAATCCGAAAAGTCAGAGGTGCGTGCCTTGGGTTCGAACTCGAGACCTATGACTTGGCAGCCTGGCGGTCACACCACTAGGCTATCACTGCTTATAAAAACTAAGGTAATTTCGAATGTTAAATTATGAATAAATAAAATCTATACTAATATTATAAAGAGGTTTTGTTTGTTTGTTTGTAAGTATGTAGGGGATAATCTCCGGAACTACTAGTCACATTTGAAAAAAATCTTTTTGCATTGTGTAGCTCAATTCTTGAGGAAGTCGCGGCAGAAACTACTAGAATAATCAAAATAATAAAACGAATCACCAATTAGTTTCATTGGGAGTCCGTTTTTTTTAAATAATATGACTTTCGCGGTCTATTTGGTAGACAAGCAAAAAAAAAATTTAAATTTTCATTTTCATTGTAATATTTTTTGACTAGCTTTCACCCGCGGCTTTGCCCACGTGTCAGTCAGAAATTATCCCTCGGGAACGTACTACCGAGATAAAAAGTATCCTATGTGTTAATCCTGGTTATAAACTATCTGTGTGCCAAATTTCATCCAAATCCGTTAAGCTGTTTTTGCGAGATTAAGTAACAAACATTCAAACAAACTTTCACATTTATAATATTGGTTAAGATTAAGTTTAAGTTATTTTTACTGCTTACTTAAAGTCCGCACAAAATAGGTCGGTGGTCCGGATCCGGACCACGGTCTGCCATTTGGTGACTCCCGTAATAGAATAAGATAATTGTTGGTAATGTTGTTGTGGAAAATTTGGGGAAATGCGCCACCAGGACCCTTAATACACTCTCCAGCAGTAAATGTGGCCCAAGCACTAAACACGATTTTTGAACAAAGTATACCTATTGTTTGGGATTTATTTAATAAGAACAGGTGCCAAGTAGCTTCTCTAGTTGGTTTAAGTAAATAATTCTACATTATTATTTTAAAATTGACTTGTGTAAAAAAAATCCTAACGACTTGGTTAGCCTTGGGTAAATATTTCACCTAATCCCCAATAGGTACTATCTCGGTAATTAACTGTTAAGCAAGTTGCAAGCAAAACGCAACGATTAAGTACCATTCAACTTGCTTAACAATTAATTACCGCGACAGTACTCAAGCTTTTTCATTTTGTCGCAAATACAGTAACTTTCTAACTCTTTAGAATCTATAAAACAATATGGAATTTATAATTCAAAATGTATTAACAAACTATTATTTCTCAGGCGGCATTAGAACGTGAAAAGGACCACATTGCCGATTTCGCGCCCGAAGTAGCGTGGGTGACCCACTCGGGTTCATCGGAGTTAGCCGAACACATCGCCATAAGACCCACGTCAGAAACAGTCATGTACCCAGCCTACGCCAAGTGGATACAGAGCCACAGGGACCTGCCCTACAAACTCAACCAGTGGAACAACGTCGTTGTACGTATTTATTACTCTGTGTGACCGCTGGAGTTAAACACTAAGACGTATATTGAGACATAACATTTCTAGGATAAAAAATTTAGACTTGTCGACGTGGACCGTCTCGAATCTAGTGTTCGGACTAAGTTAGTAATTTAGTCAAGTGGCGAGTAATTTAGTAACTCACCAAAAATCGTTCGAAATACGGTCGAGTTCAGTACACAAGTTTAGTGGTAATTTGCAAGAAAAACAGGCTGCAAAGCAATAAAGTGAATAAGCTGATGAAGCTTATGGTAATGGCTATTTTAGAAGAGGTGGATGAATACATTAGTGAGAGAAAAAAAAAAGTTGTGGGTACGAAAATGGATTAATAGAAGAGATGAACTAGGATTTTGTTTTTATAATGTGGGACTTAATAGGGCGAGCCTATTGCCATCAACCGGGCACAGATCCAATATCCCAGCCGCTACCGTGAAACACCTGAAATTCCAAGTTCAAGTTAAAAAATAATTGAAACCTTTTTATTTATCATACAGAGATGGGAGTTCAAGCAGCCGCAACCATTCCTGCGCACGCGCGAGTTTCTGTGGCAGGAGGGCCACACGGCCTTCAGGCTGCAGGAGGAAGCAGTTGAAGAGGTGCTGCAGGTTTTAGGTAAATACCCAATCTATTTGAGGGACAAAGGCCTTTCCGATTCCACGCCACTGTGCTCGACCCTCAGCTTCTCTCATTGAACCCTTATTAGGTAAATACCCACCTGGATAAACGGCTTCGGAGTGCCCATTCTACTTGTCGGAGCCCTGTTATAGTCAAATACATGATGAGACTAAGAAAAGTGAAAGTGAGTGTGAGTGAGGAGTTCATGGCTAAGTAATAGCTGCCACACGGGTCAATCCATCAGGTTAAACTACGCTAGCCGGGGTTGGTTCGTGGATGGGTGACCAGTTTTACATACCGAGACTCTTCCGTGCAACTTAACTCAAAGCATTTATTTCAATTAAACCATTTACAGGCACTTTTGAATTGTCAAATAGTCGCGTCAGTTAGTCAGAAAGTTGAAGCTAGTTGCCCATTCCAAAACGTAGATCTTATGGAGAAGAACGGGCAAGAAACTCCAAGGACACTCTTTTAAATATAGAAAATTACAAAATCCTGGATACATTATTCTTGTTGCTTCTATATGTGAGAACAATGTACAAAAAAAATAATCAAAACAATTCAAAATATAAGATTAAAAATAAGCCATGGCAGATAAGAGATGACCAGTCACAACTGACGGCGCCCGTTCACGAACATGACGCGTGGATCAGCACCATCCAGCCCAACCATTTTGTAGGGAACTGAATGATCCAACACACTCGCCACCATCAGCGAGACATTTAAGTGAGCATGCCATACTCTCAGCTACCATGATTTTTCAAGTCAACATACATATTAATAAATTTAAAAAACAAAAAAAAATACAAACGGCTCCATGGTGCTCACATTTACAAAAATTGAAAAAATGCTTCTAAATTATACAAAACTATTTTAATTGCCTCGGAAAGCATATTAAGCCGTTGGTCCCGGCTGTGATTCGGGGATCTTTGACAGTCGTTACGGGTCGTGAGAAGCCCGAAAGTCTGACAACCAGTCTTACCAAGGGGTATCGTATTACCCAGTTGCTGGGTTGTGGAGGTCAGATAGACAGTCGCTCCATGTAAAATACTGGTATTCAGCTGCATCCGGTTAGACTGGAAGCCGACCCCAATATAGTTGGGAAAAGGCTAGGCAGATTGATTGACTAAGGAAAATGAAACTCCCGCTCCAAAATCGCCCAAGTACCCCACAATTTCAGGGCATGTGATACTTTCAACGTTGTAGTCGTCGTAAATAGGGAGGCATTACGACGCAAATCATTGAAAATATATATATAGGTTGGCAGGGACATCGACGCGAAAACTGATACCATGGATTCAGTACATGATTCTGAACCGAACCTGAACGCAGGGGGCGTTGAAATTTTGCATCTGTTATTTAAAAAAAAACTGTTGTTCCTTACATTTTGACCGCATAGGTATAGCATTTTTCAATGAAACAGCAGATTTTTTAAATAACAGACGAAAAATTTCAACGCAGGGGGGTTCAGAATTCATCGATTTCATTGAAATCCGTTCAGCCAAATTCAAATTGTAATGGCCTGGGTTAGGACAGACAATTTGTAGACTTTTTCCGACATCCACGCGGGTAAAGCCGTGGACATAAGCTAGTAAGTAATAAACTTGACCTGTTTATTGTTTTTACCGATTATTAATATAACTATTACGTCTGTACAGATCTGTATGCCCGCGTTTACGAAGACCTGTTAGCCATCCCGGTGATCAAGGGCCGCAAGACCGAGAAGGAGAAGTTCGCGGGAGGATACTACACCACCACCGTGGAGGCCTACGTACCGGCCAGTGGCAGGGCTATACAGGTACATCAACCTTTACGATCTTGGCGTCATAACGTCAATGTCGGCTGTCGCTAAAAACCAGCGCTGGGGCTCTGTCTCGCATAGGGTCACAGCATTATACTGAGCGATGGGCGTTTTGCGTGGATGTGACGCATATTTTCCCCCAACTTCTTTTTTGTTTTGTGTTCTTTCTTTGCGTCATGTTTACCGCAAATAAACGTATTTTCTTACTTTAAATAATACCGTAGAAAAATATTACCGTATTGTTTTAAAACACCTCCCGTCTCAACTTACGTCTGTTCAAATAGTATATGATGAACCCTGTTCAGGTTAAATTATTACGAAATATTTTGTCCCACTGCTGGGCAAAGGTCTCCCCTACAGCTTCCCACTTTCTGTGTGCCTCTCCAGCCAATCTCATACACTCTAATTGAATAGGGATGATGCCTGGGTAAAAAAAAAAAACTAATTAGTCCGTCAGTCAGATAACAAAAAAATATTAGACACGTATTTTTTGCTTTATCATAATAATAACAAAATACGTAGATAAAACGCATTTTAAGTTGGGGAGTGGGGGTCGCTACGTCACTAGTAAGTATAAAATCTACATACTCGTGACGTCATGGCACATTTTTACTCAATGTATCGCCGGAATATTTAGATTACGGAAAAAAAGAAAAAATACGTGTCCAATATTTTTTAGTAATATTCAAGACGGACAAAAAAAAAAATTGGCATCATCCCCTATTGTATTCTTTTATACTTTGACATCCTAAATAAATTGTATGTGTTTTTGATATTATTATTAACTGACATGCCTCAAATTGTAAATTTAATTCTTAATTATGCAATCAATAATGTTAATTCTTCTTCTTTTCGTGTGGTTAGTGACTAACCTGGTGTCAGAGTTTTAATGCCGCCCATGGGTCTATGATTTGGCTTCACATGCCGTCGCGACATATCTCTCAGGCATGCCGGTTTCTTCACGATGTTTTCCTTCACCGTTTTTTAAGCAAGTGATACAGTACGGAAATTAATCCGAAAAGTCAGACGTGCCTTGGGTTTGAACTCAAGACCTATGACTTGGGCAGTCTGACGGTCACACATTTAAGCTATCACTGCTCAATAATTATTATATTATATATTAATTATTATCTGCTCAATAATTATTATATTATTATTGTTTTAACGCAACCGTTCTCAACTTATATGATCAGCATGCCCCTATACGACGTGTCAAAGTTCGACATAACCCTGCACCATGGATAACGCTACAAATTAAAGAGCTTATGGCTCGCAGGGATAAAGCTAAGAGTAGATATAAGCGCAGACCTTCAGAGCTGAACCTCTCTTATTACAAATCCTTGCGAAACCGCTGCAGTCATCTGTGTCAAGATGCTAAGAGACGCTATTTCCACGATCAACTCAATAACCGCAGTTCCTCCGATGTATGGAAATTTCTCAAATCTGTAGGCATAGGCAAGTCACCTACCAACCTGTGTAAGGATGTGAACCTCAATGATCTCAATAAGCATTTCTCTCTCCTTCCCTTTTCTCTTGATCCGTCTGTCAAAGCTGCGACACTAGAGAGTCTTGCTGGTTTGCCGTTACCACAATGTTCTTACTTTAAGCTTAGCGTTGTTACTGAGGATGACGTTAAGAAATCTATACTTGCGATTACTTCCTCAGCAGTCGGTAATGATAAGTTGTGTTCAAGAATGATAACTCTTATCCTTCCCTCATTACTTCCTACTCTCACTCACATCTTCAACCACTCATTTTCGTCTTGCTCATTTCCATCAGTTTGGAAACAGGCTCACATAATACCTTTACCTAAAACTAACAATCCTACTTTATTGACCCACTTTAGACCAATTTCTATTCTTCCATTTCTCTCTAAAGTTTTTGAGCACTTAGTTCATAGACAATTATCATTTTTCTTGGCGTCAAACTCGTTAATTTCCCCGTTTCAATCCGGTTTTCGCTCAGGTCACAGTACTGTAACCGCGCTTTTGAAAGTAACTGACGACATCCGCTGGGCAATGGAGAATAAGTCCCTTACTGTTCTTGTATTGCTTGACTTTAGTAGCGCCTTCAACTCAGTGGATTTTGACATTTTATTAGGTATCCTTAAAGCTATCAATTTCTCTTCTTCCGCTTTAGCTTGGTTCAGTTCTTATCTTCGGGGACGCTCTCAGTGTGTTCGCCTGGAGGAGTCCTTCTCTGATTGGTGTAGCCTCACTGAGGGTGTTCCTCAGGGTAGCGTTCTCTCTCCTCTTCTTTTTTCAATATTTATTAACTTTGTTACCAGAGTAATCTCCTCTAGTTTTCATCTCTACGCAGATGACTTGCAGCTCTACCGACATTTTACTGTAGCTGACGCGGGTTCTGCAATTGCTGCTATGAATCATGACCTGGCTTGTATCAGCGTTTGGGCTAAGTCATTTGGTTTGCAAATCAATCCAACTAAATCCCAGGCCATGATCATAGGCAGCAGATTCGTTCGCAATGCGGCTGATGTTGCATCTCTGATGCCTTTGTATCTCGATGGTGTTCGCATTGACTACAACGAAACCGCCAAAGATCTGGGTGTAATTTTTGACTCCAATCTTTCGTGGCGTGCTCAGGTCAATGAGGTCAGTCGAAAGGTACATTTCTCCTTTCATTCATTGAAAAGCCTTCAAAGTCTTCTGCCCTTGAAGACTAAAATTTCTTTGGCACAAACACTTATTCAGCCGATTATAGATTATGCCGACGCCTGCTACCTGGATGCTACCGAGGAGCTATTAAATAAGCTTGAGCGCTTGCAAAACTTGTGCATTCGCTTTGTTTTCGGTCTACGAAAGTATGACCATGTTTCTCACCTTCGCAAGGAACTCAAGTGGCTCCCAATCCGCCTTCGCAGGAACACTCGGATTTTATGTCTCGTTTTCAACATCTTACACAACCCGTCTTATCCTTCCTACCTGCGTGAGCGTTTTTCTTACGCTCGCCCTAGCGACGCTCCGTGTAGATCACACCTTAGATCCCTCCTTAAATCTCATCCTCATAAGACAAGCTACTATTCTTATTCCTTCTCTGTGCACGCAGTAAGACTGTGGAACTCACTTCCGCCTAGCATTCGTGATTTAAAAACTGTTTCACAATTTAAATATCGAGTAAAAGAGCATTATCTTTCCTCTCTACTGTGAGTATTTATTTACCTATAATATGTATGTTTATTTATTTAAGCTTTATGTATTTATTTAAGTATATGTTAATTTATTACGTTATACGTGTAGGTATATTTGATATGTTTTAGTATAAGACTTCGCAAATTCATATTTTTCTCTTTTTGTTCTCACACACTATTGTCTACATTTCTTTCTCATTTCTCCTTTCGCAGGTCTGCTGGAAGAAATTTCTTAAGAAATAAGCAGTACCTTTGTACTCAAATTATAATTATGTCGTATCTGTATGTATTTTACTGTGTGTACATAAATAAATAATAAAATATATTATTACGTGAAGCAAAAACTTTGTACCCGTTTTTACGAAAATTACGCGGACGGAGGAGTATGAAATTTGGCACAGTTAAAGTTTATATGGAGAAGGAGTGCAGAAAGCGAATATATATTTATATAATATACATTAGAAATAAATTAAAATAATAAAAAAAACATTATACACACTACTAGAATCATGACATTTAAATGAATTATGGTCGAATTTCGGCCTCTGGCCGACCACTAGTAATAATAAATCTCTACCCTGTAATAAATGTATGTACCTAATATTTTCACGCCACACTTGGCGGAATGTGATGATACCATTGACTAATCTTATGACCATAATTTATTTATTTATTTAATAAACATTTGTAGACATAACAGGTCACCCCAAGGCGTCAACAAACAAGTAACATTTTCGTAATATACTAGTAGAGTCACAATAGGTGCTTATCATATTATTATTATTATTGGATACTAATACAAAATAAATACAGATTAGCCCAGTTTCGTCGATATCATTTACTTTGTATGACAGTGTGTGAGGTGGACATTTGTCGCATAATCTCCTATAGACGCCTCTAAGTCATCACACCAGCGTTTCTTAGGCCTCCCTCGGCGTCGACAGGCGTCTTCTGGCACCCACTCCATAAAATAAATTAGTAACACATTCATCTGTTTTTAGAAGGTTTCAACTTCATGTCCCAACACATTATTTTTACAACTTTAAGTAGCCTTAGACCTACAGGGCTACTTAAAGTTGTAAAAATATTGGAAAGAAGAAAGAATTTTACAGTTTTTATCGTTTATGATTATCAGGGAGCCACGAGCCACCACTTGGGCCAGAACTTCTCCAAGATGTTCGAGATCGTGTACGACGACCCCGACACGCAGGAGAAGAAGTATGTGTTCCAGAACTCCTGGGGCATCACCACCAGGACCATTGGTATGTTAGCCATCATATATAAAGTTATAGCACAAATAAATAAAGGACTGTTTACTTTGTACCCAAAAATTAAAGTGGATAGACTAGATTCTTGGAAATATTTTTTTCTTATTTTTATAATCCGTAACAACTATTTCACATTGCAATGGTTTGTACACACAAAATTGATCGTCTTTTTTTTCTCTAATCAATAGGGATGATGACAATTTTTTTTTTGTCCGGTTTGGAGATTATAAAAAAATATTGGACTCATATTTTTTCATAATCTTAAGATTACGGCGATACATTGAGTTAAAATGTGCCATGACGTCACGAGTATGTAGATTTTATACTTACAAGTTGTGACATAGCGACCCCCCACTCTCCAACTTAAATTGCGTTTTATCTAAGTATTTTGCTATTCATAAAAAAAAAATTGTTATGATAAAGCAAAAAATACATGTCTAATAATTTTTTTATTATCTGACTGACGGATTAATTAGTTTTTTTTTAACCAGGCATCATCCCTATTATAAATGACTTCTTAAACCATATTTTTTTCAATAAACCTCTATCCGCAGGTGTAATGGTCCTCGTTCACGGCGACGACAAAGGCCTGGTCCTCCCTCCCCGCGTGGCCGACGTGCAAGCCGTCGTGGTGCCCTGCGGGATCACCGCCTCCAGCTCTGCGGACGAGAGAGCCAAACTCATGGACTCTTGTAAGGAGCTCGTGAACGACCTGGTCGCGGCAGGACTGAGAGCCGAAGGAGATTACCGGGACAACTACTCGCCTGGGTGGAAGTTTAATCATTGGGAGCTTAAGGTTTGTGATATTCTTATATAACTCTTATAATATTCAAGTGACCAGTAGCAACTAGCAAGTAACTTGTATGTTGTTTTGAGTTGGTTATGACCTTCCGTGCACTAGCGGCCAGCGAGACAGTCGGTGGGGCCGCTGGGCCCGTGCGGCCAGATGCGCGAACTCCATGGCGATTTCATACTAATGTCTCTATCTCGCTGGCTGCCAGTGCGCGTCTGGCCTTTGGGTAACAGTTTCTGGAGTCTCATATCGTTAGATAAAGTAGTGACCGTCAGGTAAGTCTACAGGCCGTAAGCGACTTCTAAGCATTAATTGCCCTTGGTCCGATCCTAAGGTGAAAAAAAGTATGTCGGGTATTTACATTAGGGAACTATCCGTAGTTTTCTGGAGTCATCCAGACTCCAGAAAACTACGGATAGTTCCCGTTCGTGCGTGCATAGTCTCGATTCCTATTACATGCGATTTATGCCAGTTTTCACCGACAACTAAGTGTCACCTAAATGAATCCCTAAATAAAAGTACACTGTTGGATTTTCTACTCTCAGCGCTGAGCCTAACGTTGAAAACCAACGTGAAAACAGGCATTATATTATTATTATTGGAGAAACGTGGCTCACACCCTACCAGACATCACAGCCAACCCCTTAGGGGAAAGGAAGTGTGGTTTTAAGTTTATATATTTATAATATACTTTTTTACAAAAAAAGAATTTTATAACTGTGACACATAATTTGATTTCTTTTTCCCAGGGTGTGCCAGTCCGCGTAGAACTGGGTCCTAAAGACATGGCTCGCGGTGAAGTGGTGGCGGTGCGTCGTCTGACGGGCGAGAAACTCACGCTCAAGCGGACTGAGGCCGGCAAGAAACTGGTCGACCTGCTGGAGAAGACGCACCAAGAGATGTTTGACAAGTAAGGAGAAAATAGGGAGATTTTTATCACTTTTAGTCATTTTAATTATGTACTGTTTTCAAGTTATTCATATTTGTAAATCAGAAATGATTTCCATGATTGCTACAATCATAGAACTTAGTTCTCTCTGGCTGTATTTCCAGACTCTGCTATATTATTTTTCAGTAGAAAATTAGTATTGAGTTACCTACCAATATTTTTGTGTACAGCTCGGTTCAAACTTTATGGCGGCTCTGAAGATGAGGCGAGTCGCTGCGCAGTAACAAATTCATGTGACCGCGGGAGTGAGGGGTGCGGTACTGCGCAGGGAGTAGCGCACTTCCAAGCCGCCATAAAGTTTAACGCGTACTATACTCGTGTTTATTACGCCCATTGTCTATTCCACACAGCATTCTAAAACTTCAGAGTTCACGGATTCAACAATGGTTTTTAGATAAAGATAGATAGATAAAACATTTATTCAGTGCATACAAAAGACACACAAAAGCACAATTAAAAGATAACAAATTACATGAATATACACAAAAACATGATGCCACACTTTTACAATTATTAATGATGATAAATCCAACATTTTTAAACTCTTACCTACACATTACGTAATTTTAACCACACAATTTTGTTTAGGGCTACTAAGGAGCGCGACGCGAGACTATCCATGGTGACGAAATGGGACGACTTCACGAATGCTCTGGAGCGCAAGCACATGCTACTGGCTCCGTTCTGTGGGGAGATCCCTTGCGAAGACAATATCAAGAACGACAGCACCAGGTAATTTATTTATTTTAATAATAATAAAAACAAAAAAAAGGCTGGAAAATTTGCACCAAATAAATCAATACACTGGTCCTCAGAAAATGCTAGTTCTCTTTTGCGAATACCAGTATCTTCCATAAGAGTATACTCCAAACAATGAAGTAATCTATACATATTATAAATTAAAGTCGCTTTTCGTGTCTGTCTGTGTGACCACGCTGTTCTTCTAAACTACAACAGATTTTGATGAGGTTTTCTGGAAGGTTTATATGTATTTTTTTTTACTAACCTGCGCCGTCCCACTCCTGGGCAAAGGTTTCATGTGTATAATACATTAATATTGAACTTGCATAGAATAAAGAAATCTCTATGTTTTGTCAACCATCTGTGACATCTTAAGACCATGCATAATTACGTGTCTATGCACAGCAGGTTTAAGAGTTTTCATTCAAAAAATCGGCAACGTCGCAAATACGGCGTAAATAATCAATATTTTAGTTTACTAGTTTGCAATATTTCCATACAATAATATTACCAAATTAATCAAAACAGCAAAATATTTGACAGCTATTTGCGACGTTGCCCACTTTCAGAATGCACGCTCTTAAAATAGTAGGTAGTTTGTATACAGTTGGATATTATGATCTGTTACTTCTAATAATAACATTTAATTGATTGGTAGGTGTAGTTGTTAAATCAACCGCACAACACAATTAAAATGATATTACTGATATTAGACAGTACATTTAGTAATTTATGACTTGGTAATCATATTTACAGAAACCAGGGGTTATAACCCCTGCATGCATAGCATGACCACCGTAGAAACAGGTTTTGTCGATAGAAGAATAGTCAAAATGTCAATTGTGAATCTGTCATTTTGTCTATTCTTACATCTACAAAACCCGTTTCTATTGTGGTAATTTCTGAAGTATTTCATTCTTGAAATGCAGAATTTTGTGACCAACAAACTATGATCATTTTCCACAGGGAGGATGACCCAGCAACTGAGGTGAAGGGCCCAGCAGCGGGAGCGAAGTCCCTGTGCATACCATTCAAGCAGCCGCGTGAACTCACTGCCAGCGACAAGTGCATCCACCCCGCTTGTAACAACAAACCTAAGTCCATCACAATGTTTGGAAGAAGTTACTAATAAGTTTTTAATTAAAACAAGCGCAACTTTTCTACAAAATATATAATTTATTGTTTATTTTGTTGTTTGATTTCATTGTTCTTTGAAGAAAGAAAAATATTCTTGAATGTTTTTCTTTTGATGTTCAATGTCAAAGCCATTTTTCATGGAAACTTTTGATTATACTACACGATGTATATAAAGTAAGACTTAGAGCAACGTAGACAGGTTCAGGAAAAAAGTGCTTACAGTTTGCGTCAATTAACTTTGGTGCTCTGAAGTTAGGTTGAAGTAAGGTGGTTGTGCATGCCCGCTGGCATGCGCAACCAGCCTACTTCAGAGTGGCAAAGTTATTTAACGAGAACTGTAAGTATTAATGTAAAGATATAAGGAACACATATCTGTTTTAGGTAACTAGCAAAACTTGCTGCACAGTTTGGTTGGTTGCCAGTCTGCTGCACTTCTCTCCTATTTCATCAATAATCACCACCCACATCGTTCATGTCCGAACACTTGGGAACGGTACCTTCCAACACCTGAATTCTTCTTTTTTTAGCATTCAGCAATTGCACAAACTTTCCATAAAGGCTCGCTTCTAATTCAGTTTTAATATCCATAAACTTTACTAATTCTGTTTTGCATTTTTTCAGTTCTGTAGTAATGGTCTCATTTTTTCCATTCAAACTGTCTATTGTGGTTCTCAGTTGTCTATTTTCTTCCAATAATAGATCTAGTATTACATCTTTTGATTCTACAGTCTTGTCGAGGTTCA
Organism: Agrochola lota; assembly: GCA_947364205.1. Classification (NCBI taxonomy): domain Eukaryota; kingdom Metazoa; phylum Arthropoda; class Insecta; order Lepidoptera; family Noctuidae; genus Agrochola; species Agrochola lota. The sequence goes on along the minus strand of OX376235.1, from coordinate 5,873,896 downwards.
AGAGTACGGAACCGTGAACTAGAATGGCCCCCTCGTATCTCTTTTTCCAAGTAAAATTAGCTAGCTCACTATCCTCATTTTTTATTACGAAATCGTATGTAACGTCGTCACGAGCAGATTCCAGATATCTCTTAACGTGTCTAATATATTGATTTTCGGTCTCTTCACAACGATCGCAATATTTTTTTGCAGATTCATTAGTAAATTTCCCTGACCAAGTAACGTTGCCATCAAATATCTTTATGTGAAACAAGTCATCGTCGGTAGGTTTCCAAATAAATTTTACATAAAGAGTTTTGCCGTGTATAGGGAATTTCGTTAGGGAGGTTTGTTTTAATACATTAGGATACATTTTCATAAAAATAAAAAATAACACATGTAATTGAAACTGGGTGGGTGACTGCTTGCCGAAACGCCGATTTTATTTAATTACACTTTTATTTCTTGACGTGGTTTGGTTGTTGTTGTTTCTTGTGACAGTTGTGGTGTTGCCAATTTCCAAAAGTTCAATATATCGAATCTTCACGTCGAAATTATTGTTTTGACGACAAAATTATCGTACATACAATCGGATCTAATAAAAAAAAACCTTTATTTTTATTTTTGTCTAACCCGCTGCCGCTGTTCTGGACTGATACCAAATTACAGGCAATACTAGTGGCACCAGCTGCAATGAATTCTTATAGTTTTGAGTAGTAACAATGTTTTATGTTTGACGAAAATAAAACATTGTGTATAAGAAACTGCAATGTTGTGAATTATCGCCGGATAAAGTGTAATCGTGCCGCGGTATTTTAACAGTGGATTCCTCGACAATTTGGATAGGACGACTACTCTTGTAACGTGGCCAAGACACAGTGGGGACACTCGCAGATTCTTATACACTCGCTCTTTGTTATTAATTTGATTTTTACAAATCTCCTATTTAACAACATAGAAAGAAGTTAGTGATTTAATTTAATCTTATTATAGCAATTATTATTCAAACCTCAAAATTATCGTACGTTTATACATACGTTATGGTACATCGTATGATGGGCCAAATTATCGTACGTGCCCATAATTATCGTACGGGTTGGCAACACTGGTAGTGATTGTGACTTGACTGACGAGAGGACAAGATAAGCTGACAGTGGCCGCTTTCCGAATAAGAACGTAATCGCTCACAGCGCTGACATCAATATTTGACGTTCCGAGTTAGATATCACGATTATGACAGCTGAGGGCTATCATCAATTCGGAACGCCCGTGAACGTTCTGACGGTGCTCGCTCAACGTCAAAACTTGCATATCATATTTCTTTGTGTTTATACTACACATTTCTTCTTCTTCGTTGGTTAGGTGGCCACGGTAGCCAGAAGCACAATTTCGAAGATGCCACGTTTGTCTAAAGATATGATGCGACTCAAAACAAAACAGCACAACTGTCATCTTTGACAGCGCTCACGGTGATATGTATTAGTAAAAGGCATGGTCGGCGTTATCGCAAGATGGCGCATGTCATGACGTCATCTATGACGATTCACAATACATCGTTATCGCGCTAAGGCTTATACGGAACGGCCGTTCAAATCGCTCAAATCGATTACAGCCTAACTCGGAATGCGGGGAGTGACTGTTATTTTTGGACTTCTGTCCGTGGAATTAGTAAGTACATTAGTCATTAAAAAATACTGGCCAAGTGCGTGTTGGCCACGCATAGTTATGGGTTGCGTAGTCGGGATGAATACCGCCAGGAAAAATAAGTTTGTAATGTAAATAGTATTCCTCGAAAAAACTCTGAAAAACATAGTATTTATTCGGTTGTAATCAAAATATCCCATAACGCAAAAGCAATTGAGTAGTCAGTTAGAAACATCATAATGTTTTGAATCCAGTAACACCACGCCTGCATAAGGACACAACCTGGCAGGTTTCAGATTGAGATTATATTATGATAAAATACCACGTCTATAATACCACTCAGCGATCCTTTACAAATATGTACCTATTTTTTTTTTAATTCTAATTATTTTTGGGCGCTCGAATGACGTTAACAGCGGAGCGCTGTAAGCTGTTGGTATTCTAAACAAAAAATTTAACAAAATATTTGTAATCATTTGTAAAATTGTAACTGTCCGTTTGCACTGGCGAAACATCACAAGAAAACATGTTGAAATCTCTAGTTCCTGTCATACATTGTATGGATAATTGACAGATCCTATAGGTTTCAACTTAATTTGTTGTGAATGTTTCGCCGTTGCAAACGCACAGTAAGAATTGTCTCTTGAAATGTAGGTATTCATAATTAAAAAAACATGATAGCGGCGTTCGTTAGTTCCGATTTTGGCCACGTGCCAACTTAACCTTATAGCGTTTTAGGTACCTACCCTGCACGACACAAGCTTCTGCCCGCGACTTCATCTGCGTGAAATTTCGGGCCCCGATTCACCGCGTCGCATCGCATCGCCCAGTCGCGCTACTACTTCGTTTTCGCTTAGCGTTCTGTCTGGCTTTTTTTCGCTTTGCTCTGATCCTAAAAGCCGTAGTTTGATGTTAACTAAATAGCCTACAACCTTCCTCAAGAGTTGGGCTTTCAAACGCAAAAATATTTTTTCCAATCCGACTGGTTGTTTCAAAGATTAGCGCGTTCAAACAAACAAGCAAACTCTTCAGCTATAATAAATTATTATAGATAGATTTATAAAACATAGAATAGATATATGTACCGAAGTTGTCTCTATCTGTGTTGTTTACCTACTCTTGTCAGATTCAATCGGACCACCTTAGTTGATTTAGCTTGATAAGTACTTAAATAAAATTATATCTTATATTTTAGTAGTGTGCGTTCTGATATTTATCACAATAAGGATTAGGTACCTACCTACTTATGAAGTATCATTTCAATGATTTACCTACTCGTAAAATACCTAATAAACCATCACAACAAACAACAACTTACACTTGCCTAGGTGTCTTGTATCTATCTATTAATTCTGGAAAAAAGGCAAGGTGCGTATCTATTATTAAAATAAATATCGTAAGTAGATAATCCGCTCAAATTACTTACCTAAGTTAATCATAATGTATCTATTAGATATCTTACCCAAGTTTTTTATTTCTGAATGGGCCTGCTCTTGTCCTCGATCTCGCCTGATGGAAATGGCGATGGATGAGGTTTATGATGGAACGAGCGTGCCCAGAAGATGCCTGTTCACTCTTGCTTTGAAGGCAGACGGGTTATATGTGGAAAGGAACACATATGCTGGCAGAGAGTTCGACACTTTGGCTGCCCGCATAATACTTCAATATGGAGAAGAAGCGCTTAGTACCGGATACCCTGCAGTAGGTACGTCTGGTAGTACTGTAGTAAAAGAGCGATGGTGGGATCAGGTCGTGGAGCTCCTGCGCACACTCTCCGAAGTACAGTCTGTAGAAGACCGACAGGCAAACAACGTTACGCCGATGAGCCAGGCTGTGAAACCTAACCACCTCGTCTCCTTTTCTATACCGTTCGACAGTCAGTAGTAAGTGCAGCAAACTGGTATTTTGCTGAGCCATCCCAATAGTGTTTGCAATACTTTATGCAAGAAGGAACGGACGTGCTTTGTAAAGATGTGAAATATCGCCTCACCATATTTAGGATGCCCAGCTTCTTAGCTGCAGTCTGTGCTTTTGATTCGATGGTTGAGCCGAATTTGAGATCAAACAGGCGGTCGGCAACTGGCACCTCAGAAAGTAGGCGATAACTCGAACTGGCTCCTTTTGGCAGTTACAGTAGTTGTTTCCTCTCTTGGCTCCGGCCGCGTCGATCCTTGGCAGTGCCTGTGTGCAAAACCTATGAAGAGCCTCCTTTTTTGTCGTCGTCTCGTAGGGTTTGTTTTTTCAGAAATTTAGCTTAGTTTTTTAAGAATTTCGTAAATAGATAAAAAACGGTTCACTTCCGCTTGGAACTGGGAAAAAAAAATCAAGTAGGTACCTACATTATTATTCAAGATAGGTATTTACAAAATGACTTTTCGGGCTTTTTTTTCTATCATTAAAAGGACTTACTTACCTATGTAGTATGTTTTAATGAAATGTCGAAAAATGTGAATACATATAATTAATTATAATTATTATTTCAACTCTTCTCGCTTTTCTGTTTGCGAAATCCTTCATAGTTTCATGTATAACTACGCAAAGTTTAATGTAAACTAAGACCCGAGACGTAAACATTGGGTCAGTTCAAATAATGAAGGTAAACATATACAACAGCCGTAAATATTGTCTTAGTGATTTGTATTTACCTACTTATCGATAAGTACTCGACTATGATGAATGTCACTGGGTGAAAAAAAAAAAACTATTATTGGCGCTGGCATTTCATTAAGTTCCCGGACGCCTGTGTGTACCGCACGCTTCGCACACAGGGGCGGCGCGGCCCTGTGGCTCTGGACCAGTTCATTAATGTGCAGCAGAAAGAGTCGCAGAACTAACAGACCCCTGAGCAGCCATCTATGACCATTCTGGTTGATCAATCACTCAGGAAGTCGGAAATTCAGTTGCAATAGTCGATAGCCTAGGCTGTCAAAGGCCTTCGAGATATCTTTAGCAAGGGCTTTGCCGTGTCTCTCAATGGCCTCGCCCCAGAAATGCGTAACATACACAAGATCTAGTTGACCGAGCACGACGGAAGCGATACGTGGTGGTCACTGACGAACTCATTGTTGTCGGAGTCAGACATTGGTTTATTGGTTAACACCATTATTATATCACACGAATACACAGCAATAGGCAATGGCAGGAAAATGTATAAGAAAGTACAAACAAAATAACTTATTTTACATCAGGGTGTTTATTCCACGAGCAGAGAATAAAGAATATGTTAAGAAAATTATGTAGGTCAACTCGTAGCTGGCCTCTGAGGTCATGACTACTTAACCGGGCTATCCTGTGGCTGCCTTAAGCTATTAACTTAAACCCTCCTGCCAGGGGTGTAAAATAACTTAAATACGAGTATAAAAGTACTAGGCGATCGCTCGCTAAGCACCTTCTGTGGGGTACGGACCTCTGCTTAGGGCGTCGCTGGGGGAAGGACAGCAGGGTCAGGCTGGATCAAACATGGGTAATTAAGGCTTGTGCAGACCAGCGCGACTTTTCGCGCGACGCGACACCGGTTATTGTTATACTGTGAAGTTTTCTTAGAAATTGTATTGTTCGTGTCGCGCTGGTCTGCACAAGCCTTTATTATTGTCAGGTGAATTAAAGCTACAGGCTCAGCTTCGACGCGGGCTGGCGCATCGTCGAGCAAGAGTCGAGTCTTTCCATTTGCACAACAACAGTTTTTAACCGATTTCTAAAAGGAGGAGGTTATCAATTCGGATGTTTATACTTACATTTTTTTTTTAAATATATGTTCGGGCGCAGCTCCGTCATATACGGGTGTCAGGGACATCGAGGCGAAGCCGGTTACCATGGATTCAGTACATGATTCTGAACCCCCCTGCGTTGAAATTTTTCGTCGGTTATTAAAAAAAAATCTGCTGTTTCATAGAAAAGTGCAATACCTACGCTGTCAAAATGTATGGAGCAGCTGCTTTTTTTTAAATAACCGACGAAAAATTTCAACGCAGGGGGGTTCAGAATCATGTACTGAATCCATGGTAGCCGGCTTCGCGTCGATGTCCCTGCCACCCTGTATAGACGGATTTGCTAAATTCATTTTTTGTTTCAAAGGGTATACTTTCGACAAGGTTAGGTTATACTTTCTGGTCTCATTGTCCTCAGGTCAGGGTCTGATGATGGGATCTTGAAGAAATCAAGGGAACTCTTCAAATATTATAGGCACACCTATAGCGATTTGGGTATTTTTTATAGTAATTCGTGCAGTTGCTCTCGGAAACCACCATTTGGTGAAGTGGAACTGATGATGAAGACCACAGATGGCCACCGGAACTACTCAATAAAAAGTTTTTCACCGGTTGCGATTCGATTACTTCAATATGATTGCCAAGAAATTTATGCTCGTCACAATGCATATAGAGAAGTGGAGCTGATGGTGAAGAACCAGCGGAACTCCTCAACGATTAACGTCCCTGCATCGGAAAAAGCAATATTTTGTAAAAGGTGATGAGCAGTTGAGATAAGGCTATTGTAACTTAGATAAATTACAATCTGACCCTCTAAAAAGCGAAACAAAAACATTTTTACAAAATTACCGCCAAAGTTTACCGTGAAACTTTACCGCCAAATAGAATTTATGTAAGTCAAGCAGTACCTAGGTATGTCTTTAGAGGAAATTACATTTTGTGACCATAAAAAATATGTATGTATGTTATGTGTGTGTGTTTATTTGTTACGGTCGCGAATAATATTTTGATCAACACTGACACTGACCTGCAAATTGCAAAAAACGTAAAAAAAAATGAATTTCACGGGTAACCACTGCGGATCCTCCTTTTAAATAATTCAAGGGAATGTGTCAAGAGAAATCCTTAAAAGCAACATAGAAACGTAATATAAAGTTAACCGGAAATTACTAATAAGTATAATACTGTTCATTCATTTTTATTTACCGTAGATACTAACTAGACATAAGTTCAGTACGACTGCACGACACAACTTAGATGTAGCATCGGCAAAATTCGTAAAACCGATCACCATCTGAACTGAGTGCGCCTTCACCAATATTAATTACCTACTGCTTTAGGTGAAAATGATCTTTACGCAAACACACTAACTTGTGAAGTCATATAACCAAATACATTCGTAAAATTGAAATGAAAGAATGCAAATTTTAAAATTTATGCTCTATCTAAGTTGTGTTGTACTGAACCTATTATCCTTAGGAATTATCAAATATCTAACTGGGTAGGTCTTGGAACTTGGTTGTACTTTATATGGAGGCCTATATTCACAAATCCTGTACGTTGAGATTTTTACAGAATAGACAGAACGATTGCCTTTGGTTAGGAGGGTGATACAAATAAACAGCAATAGACTAATAGAGAAAACTGCCTGTTACCTACCGAATTCTTTGTAAACAGTAGTTGTACGTCAACCGCAACATGCGAGAACAATTTGTTACTGTTTACGTAAAAAATTACCTCCAATTTACCTACTAAGGCAGATGCATTTTCTATTGATGGGCTATAATAGGTTTAACGAGAGACAGTACTACGTCTTACGGACTTACGAGTCTTCGACAGCAGTTCACTGAACCAACCAATAGGGATGATGACTAAAATTTTTTTTTAGTCCATCTTTGAGATTATAAAAAAAAATTGGACACGTATTTTTTATTTTTTTTACGCAATCTAAAGATTACGGCGATACATTGAGGTAAAATTTGCCATGACGTCACGAGTATGTAGATTTTATACATACTAGTGACGTAGCGACCCCCACTCCCCAACTTCAAACGCGTTTTATCTAAGTAATTTTTTATTAATATGATAAAGCAAAAAATACGTGTCTAATATTTTTTTATTATCTGACTGATGGACTAATTAGAATTTAATTTTTTTACCCAGGCATCATCCCTATTCTACTTTAGCGAGGCTAGGGCCTAACTAATCCGCTAACCACGCCGCGGCGTTACTATCAGAAACCAGTAGAAGTGGGGACACTTACCAACCTCTTTTTGAGTTGAGTTGAACTGATTTCTGACACATACGTGCACTGACTGGACAGACCCACTCAAATCTGTGCGGTTCTTTCCTCAAAATACCATTTCAGACACTCATCTACATGATGACATGATCTGACCAAGATAATGTCTGGACTAAGGGCACTACAGGAGCTAAACGCAAGTTTTATAATGCCTAAAAGTATAATGATCCACTGGAGTAAAAAAAAAGGAAAATATATGATATTCTTCAGGTTAGATAGTGTGTTGAAAACATAATACAATAATTTAAAACGATAGAAAAAAATCACGAAGATAAGTTTAAAAAAAAGCCAAATGCCATCATTCGGATTTTTTGTCAGATTATTCTACAAGCAACATAATTATTACCTAACGTAATAGTGTTTTAATTTTTTAGTCCTTATGAATAGTTTTTTATAAATAGATAATTGCTTCATATTTTGCAATAAATGACCAGCGTTGTGTCATCTCTCTTCTCTTTCTTTTATATGCAGTCCGACAGTGACCGCGCTTTAGCTGTTGTCAAACTTGACAGCCTCACTGTGACCTCTGAGTTTGTTTCGGTGTTTCTACTCGGAGTAGTCGGATAAACACCGACCTCATCTAGGTTTTAAAACATTATTGGCGTGTAAAAGTGTTTGTATATATAAACCTACTTACAGAAATAGACATCTTTACGGATTGATCGGAAGCAAAAGCTCAAAAATTGGTTTGATTGCTGAATTGTTCTAGAGTGAAGCCGTAGGCGTTCGCTAGTAGGTACCAATGTGCTATATTTCGATGTAGTGCCCTATCGGATGGGTATAAAAAGTTGCGAATCACCTTCGAGCCTTATCAGACGCGCCGTGATGTTCCGAACGCTAGCCCTATTGTGCCTTGTCGCGGCATCCGCTCTCGGTAAGTCTATTTATCGTTTAATAATTTAAAATGAGGTAACTCACCTGAATAAAAGATTTAAAAATAATTCTTGCATAAATTATCTCGTCCTTTCAATGGTAGTACTTTGAAATTTAACAGCCTCCGTGCCAACAGCATTGCCTAGATGTAAACAAAAAAAAAATAAAGGCTGGTGGTAACAGCAACAGGGTTTAAATAAATTAATTGTTCCAGGCCTTTATGTAGGGACTTTGTATTTACATTGGTTTATTTATCAATGCATGCATGGTAATAACTGCTTCCGAAGTCCCAAATACAGGGTGGCAATTTAGACATTTTCATCCGCCAAGGGGACGGGTTTACAAATCGGATAATAGGTATGTTTCATAGTGAAAGTTGTATACTTAATATGACAGGATCACAGGTAGGATCACCCCCTTGACGGATGCAGGTCACTAAATCGCCATCCTGTTTATAAAAAAAGATAACTTACAAATAGACTGCTATTAACCTTAACCCTCCAAACTCCAACTAAGCTGAGCTCAGCGGTTATCTTGTTTGGACTGAGATAACTAATAAAATTCCCGTCAAAACAAAATTGCATCATTTTTGCATAAGGTGGGGTTCGAAATTCGTTCAAAAAATAATTTTGACGACACGGTTGGCGCAGTGGCTGAGCGATCGACTGCTGCGCAACGTGTCGCGGGTTCGATCCCCGCACGGAACAAATATTTGTATGATCTGCAAGTAGTTGTTCCGGGTCTGGGTGTTAGTGTATGCCTAAATTAAAGAGACAATGGTGCCGATTCTCTTGTACACCGAAGTAAACTATCACTAAAATTCCTTACTTTTGGCTATGAGAATTTTAAAGCTATTCTGCAAAAACAAATCTTTAAAATAGTTAATTGATTCAGGCGTGACTGTGTGGAAATCCATTATAAAATACAATAGACGACGTATATTTAGTAACCTAATCCGCGTACCTAACTGTTCTTAAAGAGTCATAAAGAACATTTAAAAAAAAAATGGTACACTACTGACTACCTGCAGTATTTGTCTCTCCTTCTCCCTTTAATCCATCCAAAGGTTGTCTGTAAAAGATCGCTTTTAGCGATAAGACCGCCCATTGTGTCACCCTATGTAAAATATCTACATTTATATCTGTATTTTTTATGGTGTACATAATAAAAAATCTTCTATTCTATTCTAAGAACCTTGTAAGAAATCGACACGTGTTTTACCTCTCCACGAGGCATCCTCAGGATGGCGATTGACTTGTTGTGAACCCGGACCCGACTTGTGGACACGTCAAGCGTCGAGAGTAGTGACTGAGCTATTTATTAATTTTGTGAAAATGACAATTTTGCTATTCTGAATTTGACGTTTTTCACCTAAAATTTTGATTGTAAAAAACCAAACCAGACTAAATCTGACTAATTTTAATCGCGATTAAAAAGGTGTGGGGTAAAATAAGTTGTCATGAATTAAAATTCACACCAACATCTCGACTTCACGTGCATATACATCAGGTACTGTATTTATTTTTTCTTTTCTTTTGCTTAAACATTTCTCGAAAATGAAAAATTAATCAAAATTTCGACCCCCTTTATAAAACTTATAAACCCCTAAAACTCAACCTCAAAATGTGAAAAATTCCGTATAAAACACGTCGCGGCTGCAAACCCCGCTCCGGATCTAATAATAAAAAAAAAAACATGGGTTAGGGCAAACCACGGGTACCACGTGGTGTCGCGATTGTCAAATTCAGTTTTAGTTGTGTCAATTTTTTTTTTAATTTAGAGATTTGTTTTTGCAAAATAGCTATATAATTTTATTATCATAGCCAAAATTAACGAATTTTTGTGATAGTTTAGTTCGGTGTACAAGAGAATCGGCGCCAATGACCGTATCGGTTTGAAACCTACAATCCTGCTCATCCTTTGAGTATCAGGCGTAACGATGTATTTTAACTTAAAACATCAAATCACACTAGTTTTCCGCGGAGGGTTAGGGCAGAGGTGTACCTTGCGGTACCACCGACATTTCGACCCATGTAATAGGTAATATGGGGCGGATGTTCCTTCTAATCATACTGCTTATCGTTAATTAAAAATAAGTTGGGTATCTAATTGTTACTGAATAAAAACACTAAACATTATATACTATCTATGCATAAAATCAGTTTAAGGAACACTGATTTTCTGATAGATATTTAACGATTTGTCTAATGACAATATTATTCAATTAAGCAATGATATAGATAAGCTGTACTTGTATCCATTCGCAAATCTTATAGCTGATTTATTTGTGTTTCAAGGACTGATAGCTGATGTATGTAACGTACCTTACCTAGTAACTAATGAAGTTATTTTTTGTTTGTTTCAGCTGGATCATGGGAGGGTGGCCTAAGTGGTAAGAAATTGCTCTAACATTATAAATACTTAGAAAAAACACTTACAAAATAAAATTAACAAGAATTCAAGGAATAAGCTCTCAGTAGAGAGCTGGATGGACTGCTGCACCGACAACGTAGCTCGAGAGATACCTTTTGAAACAAAGTGGCATAAGAACAGTCTATCGCACATGGTAACACTCTCACTACGAAAATCACGTGCCTTTTCTGTCATAATTCAAATTGTTACCCCCGCTGGCTCGAGCAGGGGTCCCGACCCTTGCTCGATAGAGCCAGCGGGGGTAACAATTTGAAGCCCGCGTCGCTGAGCCTGTAGCTGTAAATTTGCCTAATAATAATATTAATCCGATCCAGCCCGTCCCTTGCTATCCTCTCCCAGCGACGCCCTAAGCCGAGGTCCAGGCTCGAGCGTGCAGTCGCTTAGTTTCTGAGTTTTATGCCCTGTACTTTCCTGTGGCTGTCTCAATAAATTAACGCCTCCCTAAATTTATTGAGGCAGCCACAGAAAAGGCCGGTTAGGCAGCCGACAACCTTATGGGTTGACCAGAGGGGAGCCACAAAAAAAAAAGTACTATTGATGTGATGGTGACCGTTCCTCCTGGTGGATATTACCAGTTGCCAGACAGATCATAGCTGATCACAGAACGTATTTTTTTAAATCCACTATGCCACCCTTCCGCTGGAGGTGGGCCAGATCGGTCGTTTTTTCTATTGTTAGGGACATTCTCACACGAGGTGACCAACGTAAAACCAGCAATCTAATTGCGTAACACATTTCGTAAGACTAATCTGTTTCATTTGACAGTTAGTAGGCTCAACATTCATTGCGTTATTTACTTTGTTGACAAGATTTTTTTTTCGAACTTATTAAGCAATCTTTCAAAATGATTCACATTGTGATTGATCGTGTATTATCAATGCCGACGCAACCAATCGTGTTAGCATACATTTCTGTGGTGGTTCTCACACGATGCAAATTGTCAAAAACTAGTTTTCAACGGCGACGCAACCGGTCGCTTGGTTACCAAACTCAGACCAAAAAAAAAATCAAGACATAGCGCTGTCAACAGTGACGTGAAGCCGGTTTTGTAAACATGTGTGCACTTTGTGTGGTGTAGTTTGATTGTAGTGTCATTGTTAATGGTTGTAAATGTGTGCGTGTGAGCGTGTATGCACAGAGCGGAGGTGTAGTTTTGGCATGCTAGTGTATTTTTCGCAGATTTATTTGGTCTGAGTTGCCAACGCAATTTTTCATAAAATTGGCTCGTTATCCTGTGAAGGGTTTCTAAATGAATTGCTTAAGGTATTTGATATTATTAATATTGAAAGGACTTGAAAAGTTGTGTGGAGATCTGTTGTCATGGCAAGTAAATGTAATGCGAAGGAATGAGGAAAATATCGCCAGGAGACTTTTGAGTATGATGTGGATGCCTATTCTTATAGGCATCCACATCAGGGGAAGACCAAAGATACGATGGATGGACTGTGTGGAAGATGATATGGATAGAAAGGGGGTGGCTACCGAGATGACGATTAATAGAGAAGTATGGAGGAAAAATACATGTTGAGCTGACCACAAATAAATTGGAATAAGGGTAGGAGAATGACGATGATTGAAAGAAGGATCCTGTTTATTGAAAGAAGGATCCTGTTTATTGAAAGAAGGATCCTGTTTATTTAAATACGGATTCTGTTTATTGCAAGAAGGATTCTATTTATTGAAATAAGGATTCTGTTTATTGAATGAAGTATCCTGTTTATTGAAGGAAGGATCCTGTTTATTCCTGAAATTGTTAGTAGCCGACTCGGATTCCTGGGAATAACACATACAATTTATTTTACATTCCTGGCTGAAAAACTAATCTCGGTCATTACATTACGCCGCTGTGCTTAAGCTGTAAGACTTTGTAGGCGATTTATAACAAGTTAGCTACCACTACGAACTTAGACATCTGCGAGTCTTTGTCAAAATATAATAAGTGTTTATTAGATTTAATTGAAGTACTTATTTCTAAATGTTAGACAGGGTTGCAGGGCCACCCGTTAATTTTTTAATTTTTTAATGTTGTTTAAAAATTAATTTTACTTTTCAAATTTTACCTATTATTAATGTTTTAACTTTGTTAGCTTAGTTTTTAAATTTATTTTATTATTTATGTACACACAGTAAAATACATAGAGATACGACATAATTATAATTTGAGTACAAAGGTACTGCTTACTTCTTAAGAAATTTCTTCCAGCAGACCTGCGAAAGGAGAAATGATAAAGAAATGCAGACAATAGTGTGTGAGAACAAAAAGGGAAAAATATGAATTTACGAAGTCTTATACTAAAACATATCAAACACGTATAACGTAATAAATTAACATATACTTAAATAAATACATAAAGCTTAAATAAATAAACAGACATATTATAGGTATATAAATACTCACAGTAGAGAGGAAAGATAATGCTCTTTTACTCGATATTTAAATTGTGAAACAGTTTTTTAAATCACGAATGCTAGGCGGAAGTGAGTTCCACAGTCTTACTGCGTGCACAGAGAAGGAATAAGAATAGTAGCTTGTCTTATGAGGATGAGATTTAAGGAGGGATCTAAGGTGTGATCTACACGGAGCGTCGCTAAGGCGAGCGTAAGAAAAACGCTCACGCAGGTAGGAAGGATAAGACGGGTTGTGTAAGATGTTGAAAACGAGACATAAAATCCGAGTGCTTTAGAACTTTATTGTGCATGCTGTGGTCTCCTATCTCCTATATGTGAAGGAGTACACCTACTTTATACCTGATGTGGCCCTTCAATTATGTGTCATGTATTGTGTACATCTTTTGATGAAGATCCAAAATAAATATAGTGATAGTGAATTAACTCAGGCGTGACTTTGCGCAAATCCATTATAAAATACAATAGACGACGTATATTTAGTAACCTAATCCGCTTAACTGTTTTTAAAGAACCCTGTAAGAAATCGACAAGTGTTTCACCTCTCAACGAGGCATCCTCAGGGTGACGATTGACTTGTTGCGAACCCGGGCACGACGGGTTGACACGTCAAGTGTCACTGGTCTCGACGCTTCACGTGTCAACACGTCGGGTATGCCTCGTTGAGAGGTGAAACACGTGTCGATTTCTTACAGGGTTCTATAACTCTTTAAGAACATTTAAGCGGATAAGGTTACTAAATATACGTCGTCTATTGTATTTTTATATATATAGTGAGTCAAAATTAATTTAACATTCCAGTGCGTTTCGACATTACACTCTTCGGAATCGGAACCACCGCGTTCATAGAATTGCCGAAGTCGGTCGCTTTAGCGGCTGAGAAGGGATGGAAGCAAAGGACGACGCCTGCCCTACCTGCAGTCTACGCCCCGCTCTCCATCTTCTGCCCTAAGAACGACTACACAGTTTGCGTGTTTTTCGACGACACTGGCTTTATTGCCGGATTACAAGTTGCTGTATGTATTTATTTAAATGTTTGAAATGTTTGAATGGCGAAAACTTCTTTAGGCGCGTTGAGCACTTTTTGGGTGAACAAAAATCATGGAACTCGCGTCATCGTCACCGAACGCTTTCCATGAGCTATATGTATGCTATGTATATATAATATGTGTACTTTTTGGGTGAACAAAAAGCGTAAAACTCGCGTCATCTTCACCGCACTCTTCCCATGAGCTATGTTTACTGTGTATATAATTATGTACATAGATATATAATTCACAAGTTACTTAGTTTTCACTTCTATCGGCAGTCCCCAGACAGCCCCGCATGTTTTTTTTTGCATCTTGTAGGTAGGTACTTATACCCAATTCTGCGTGTGATAGGTTCCTTCCACCGACGCCACCTTAAGGCTACCGCATACAGGCGCGACGCGACACTGTTAGAACAATTTCCGTGAATTTTTAATAGAAATTGTTCCACCAGAGTCGCGTCACCACCGTCTGAACCCTAAAAAGGGAACACAGAACATCATATTGTTAACTGATGGATATACAGGCTGGCAGAGACATCGAAGCGAAAACTTTTACCATGGATTCAGTACATGATTCTGAATCCCCTGAGTTGAAAATTTTCGTCAGTTATTTAAAAAAAATCTGCTGTTTCATAGAATAATTCAATACATAATATATCTACGCGGTCAAAATGTATGGAACAACCGATTTAGAAAAAAATAACCGACGAAAATTTTCAACACAAGGGTGTTCAGAATCACATACTGAATCCATGGTAACAGTTTTCGCGTAGATGTCCCTGCCACCCTGTATGTGTAGGGACATACATGGAAATATATTTGTCGAGTTATGTAGGTACTCGTATGTCAACGAGTTCATCGTTTGGAGATAATAATGTCGATTGTGTGACCAAGGATCGAGCATTTAAAATCAATACTTTATTGTTTCCTTGCGCCAGATACCTAACACGTACACGTACCTAAGTACAGTCAGCATCGCAACATCAAAATTTACACAAAAAGAATTAATAAAAGTGGTTTTCAGCATTTCATAATTATAATAGCGTAGCTAGTATTTTTTTAATTTTACTCCTGTTCTGGTTTTTGTTCTTTATTCGACTATTTTGCTGGCTGTACCGAGATACATAATGATAGATTTATTTGCCTATCTATTTAGTACTTATAGTTCCTGTCCGTAGCAAAGTCCCACGGTAGAAACAAATTCATTAATTTTTTTAAAAGAAAAAAAAAAAAACAAAAGAATTTAATTTTGATTTCTTTTGAGAAAGTGAATAAAGTCTAAAGACCCTCTGTTTTCCTCACAGCTGAACGAAGATAAATTTTCCGGCAGTATTTTCGACTGGGCTGTCCAAGGATTCACTCCTTGGACCGTCGATAACGATGGCACAGTTCTAAACTTCTGGACCACACAACAATATTACATTTCACCTGGTAAGCCTATCATAAAAAAAAAAAACTTGTTAGGTACCCATAAGTACCTAAGGTCCCCGTCACGAGAAGCTATAAATTTCGTAAACAAAGAACTTCTGCTAAGTTACGTAGCGAAACAAATAATTCCAAATTCAATCAACTCTTTAGCGGCATGAGGAACAGGGTGTAAAGTTCACTCATCCACCATAGAAAAGGGAGGATCCTCCGACCAGATGGGTGTCGTGTCTGTCGGGCAACTGCCCAGAGGTTGAAGTCGGGAAGCTTGTATATATGTTTATCGCGCGGTAAACTCTAATTGCGCGATGCAGGATTTGTGTGACGTCAGGATGTCGTGTGACGTCAGGTCTTTGATGCGTAATTCGCATGTAGCGATGTAGATGCCGCTACAACTCCTCTATCAGTTTAGACGCAAAACATTAGACGACAGCGATATAAAATCGCTAAAATATAACTCGCCCAAGTGAAATTGCTCTTTAGTTTCGTATTACACGTATGTTACTTTGAGTTGATTGAATTTGGGATTATTTGTTTTGATACGTACCTAACTTAGTAGTTCTTTGTTTACAAAATTTTATGTATAGCTTCTCGAGACGGAGACTTTTATATTTCAACAATCTCGCTGCCTTTTTTTCCGTCTCTACCTACCTATTTTCTGGGTAGGTATGATATCATTACTATCGGATTTCGCTGGTACCGGTTGCCGGTTGATTAAAACTACCCCCAGAGGGCACCCTGCTTCCCCCAGAGGGCAGTCGGACAAAAAAAATTAAGTCGACCATAATATCTCATGTCAACACGATTTATACGGGAATATGATCTTGCTCAGTTGCAAAGCCTGATGACTTATCATATCTGTCGATGGGCGTAGAGGGGGGCAAATCAGAAATTTCTTAAGGTAGATCTGCAAAGGAAGCCCGCTAAATACAAATTTTCTTACGTTTTTTGCAATTTGCAAGTTACTGTCATATTGTATCTTGATTATATATGATTCCCCACCTTATCAAATATGTATTTACAGAGTTATAACATTTAGAATCACTTATACATCTGTCTAAGTTAGATTTTTTCTGAAATGTCATGATTTCATGAAAAACTCGTTCAATTAAACAAATCGGTCAAATAAGTAAATAGGTAGGTACATATTTGTTATGATCGAGAATCATATTTTGATCAAGATACAACATAACACTAAGTCACTAACCAAAGACTGACAAAGCAAACCCCATGTTTTTACGCGTCTGAGTGTACTACTGAATGACCATTCTACGTATATTGTAGCCGTAGAATAAGGCATTGCTAACAAAATTGACAACGGCGACGCCGACGCAGCGCGGTTTTTCTAAAATTAATGCATAATATATTGTAATTGTTAAGTAAGTCTTAACGTGAACATAACTTTTATGGACAACAGTCGGTACTTTATGCATACAAAATCCGGAGGGGGGGGGGGGGGGGGGGGGGCAGCTGACCTCCCCTGCGCCCCCTGGGTACACCCATGTATCTGTCTATCTCTTATTAGTGGAACAATAATGGCTTATGGGAGAGAGACATGGAGTTATACAGGGCTAAGGCTTCCTATCCACTGGACCGGAGAAGAGAGGAGAGGAGCGGAGCTGTGCCAATATTAACCAATAGAATCTAAACTTCGCTCCAGAGTTTAGATTCTATTGGTAATATCAGCACAGCTCCGCTCATCTCCGCTCCCGTGGACAGGCAGCCCTCTAAATTAAATAAATGTACCTATCATGTTCTCTTTGTCCAGAAACTCTTGCAACTGACCCAGCCGTCCGTGTAGCCACGCGCAACTCTAACTTGCTGTTACAAGACCACTCCATCCTTGTCTCTGGTTTCAACCGAGAACTGTACCGTATTTCGACCAACGTTAGTGACATCACTGGCCCTAACAGCGACTTCACAGAGCAGGCCTGCATACCGTGGATGGGTAAGACATATTATAAATAAATAATAAAGAGATTTGTATTTTCGTTTGTAATGAATGAACTCGAAAACTACTGGATCGATTTAAAAAAAAACTTCCACCAGTAGAATGCTATATTATACCGAATCCTAACTAATTTTATAAATTCGAAAGTGAGTTTGTTTGTTACGCTTTCACGCTAAAACGGCTGAACGGATTTGGATGTAATTTGACATATGGGTAGACCATGACCTGGAAAGGGATATAGGATACCTTTTATCCCGATATTCCTTATACCGTTTATTCCCAGCGGTTGTTTTTTTTTTAATCGCCCCCATTTCCTTGTGACTCGCTGGCCAAACTATATTAACCTCGAAAGGGTCGCAAAGCACCCAATAGTTTTATTGTGCGAAAGGTTTCCTACTAATTCTGGAAAGAAAGAAAAACAAAGACAGAATATAGGTACATTCATTTGGCACTTAATTGGCTGAAGTTGGTAAAACTCATTGCAAGTATCATGCTAAAAGCATAACCCTGTCTTTCCAGTCGGGTAAAAAGTGTTCCAGTTACGGTTACCATTTCGTTTGGAAAGTCATGGCAAAAGCCAATCATTTGCAAAAAAGTCCGTCCTTATGTTTTACTTTTTATTAATCAGACATTTTTTATTTTTATTTTAAAATAAATCCCCTTTACACAAAAAGTCCGAACAAATTCGGACGCCTGCGGCCGAGAAGCCGAACGTGTCCGGATGGATGGTAACTCAAGTTTCAGTGCAAGATATTTATTTATATTTAATAGAAGGTTTACCAACTTAACACAGACACAGCATGGACCCACAATCTTTGTCATGATCATAGGCTTTATAGAGGAAGACATGCGCTGCTACTAGTCTGATAATGTAGAAAAATCTGTTTAATTCAGGTGAGCACTACTACTACAAGACTACAGTAAACTCGGAGTGCAAGGCTGACACACTGCTCCCTTGGTTCCCTCTGGTCTACTCAAAACAGCTGATCGGCCTTGGAATGGTAGCGTTCGGGAAACACACCGTCAGTGCTGGCGATAGAGACTGGTTTGAAACACCACCGAGGGCTGCTGTCCAGGTAACTTCTATAACTTTTTTTTTTACCCTATACTGTCACACTGCTGGGCAAAGGTCTCTCCCATAATTCGCCATTCGTCTTTGCCTGCTGCCTTTTCCGGCCAATCAGTCAAGAAAAAGTCTAGGTCATCGCGCCAGCATTCTCACGACGACGCCCGGCTTCAGTCACTCACTGCGGCCCATCTGTCGTGATCCTCATGCATCCTGTACGTGTGGGCCGCCCATTCCTATTTCAGCCTCACGATCTTATCGCCAACATCGGCGATGCGTGTTTTCGAGTGTATTACTGTGTTGCGAATTCGATCCGTTAGTTTTATATTCAAAATGCTACCTCCATCGCTCTTTGGCAAACCATTGGACTTCTGAGACTCGAATCGGCAAAGTTGGCTGAGCGCCATAGTTTAGATATACGGGTGGGAGGGACATCGACGCGCAGCCTGTCACCATGGATTTAGTACATGCATCTGATAGCCCCCGCAGTGAAATTTTTCGCCGGCTATTAAAAAAGCGCGTAGGTATTGCAATTTTCTATGGAACAGCAGATATTTTTTTGAATAACCGACGAGTAATTTGAACGCAGCTGCGTTTTTCAAGTGTTTCTTAAAAAAAAATTAAGAAATGTTTCCTTTGAGTAAAATTTGCTATCTCCAGTATTTAGAGTACTTTTCCTCCAGGTGAGGTTCAAAAATTCCATCCTGTATTCATTATATTCATCATTACAGTCGCGGCCTGCAACAAGGGCATTGATGGACGATCGTGAAAATGTGGGCCGAGGCACACATACGTGAGTCAATCAATCAATGGCCTGGTAGCGGCCAGAGCTTGTATAATACTTGCTCAAATAATGCGCGGAAATTCAAACTAAGCAAATTAACTATAAATTCCAGAATCGATGACGAACAACGATATTTTTTCACACACCATTCTGTTCACTTATTTTTTGTTTTTATTAGCTTATTTATTTATATATCAAATCGAAAATTTTGGAAATACAAATAAAAGTCGATCTTCTCATATAAAGGTTCGATTAGACCATTTTGTTTATGGTCGATTTTTTTTTTTGTGAATTCCATTGTTCCCTTAGTAAAAGATATTTACCTATATTTGTACTCCCTTAATATTTGTCGTTGTATTTGTTTTCAAAGTCACCCTGTATATTGTAACTTTCCTGAGAAAGATGTATGATTCTGTGTAGGTAAATAAATAAAAATAAAATCGTTTATTGACCAAATAAAGAATCTTTACATTTCCTTAAAAGTAATACAAATAAACTATTCCTGATATTATTGTCATAAAGGAAACATAATTTTATTATTTTTACTTATGGACTCCATACTAGGTCGGGCCTGTCTCATGGAGTCCTTGAGAGTATTTACCAATTTAAAATTTCAGGGTCGATACCGTATTGTGTTTATTACATAATATTTTAAAAATTTAATGTAAAATCAAAATCTTTTAAAAATAAAACAAAATCGTGAAACAACTATGGTTTTACGATTATAGAAAGTTAGTGAGTGTATATATCAGGCAAATGTAGGTATTTATACTTTGATGTTTAGCAAGGGTGCGTGCGAGAGAATGAATATGTAGGAGTATATATACGGGGTTTAGGTGGTAGTGTGGGAGTGAAATTGTGATTGAGGATAAGAGTGAGAGAGTGTTTGTGGTAAGTATGTTATGACAATACACGAAC
The DNA here is from genome assembly GCA_947364205.1 of Agrochola lota. Lineage (NCBI taxonomy): Eukaryota > Metazoa > Arthropoda > Insecta > Lepidoptera > Noctuidae > Agrochola > Agrochola lota. The sequence goes on along the minus strand of OX376235.1, from coordinate 5,853,378 downwards.
GAAGGCTTCTGACTCTGAGTAGGATTGAGTTAAAAGCCATTGTTTAATTATTTTTTTTACTTGGTTGGTCCTACAACTTCTGATGTCACTGATTTTTGCAATTTTGTTGTAAAGGAAACTGAGCATAAATTCTTGCATACGTTGTGCAAAAGCGGTTTTTACTACAGTAAGTGGACATTTGAAGATTCGTTGTTTGAGTAGATGGTGGTATTCTGTGGATTGGATTGTTATTTTGTGTTGTTTTATTACTATTTTATGGATGTATAACTGTCGGACATTAAGCACTGATGCTTCTTTATACAGTTGATCTGTAGGATAACGAAAATGTTTTCTATACATAACTTTTAGCACTGATCTTTGGGCTCTTTCCAATTGTATCATTGAGGTAATGCCAACCCCACCCCATACTGTAATGCAGTAGCAGAGAACTGACTCACATAATGCCACATACACCAAGTGCAAGATCTTTTTGTTGGCCGAGTTACGTAAAAAATTCATTACGTGAATCACTTTTCTGATTCGCTTTGCTACTAAGTCTATGTGGGGTCTGAATGAAAGATGTTGATCTAGCAGAACGCCTAAGTATTTTAGAGATTCGACCTTTTTAATTTCCTCACAGGAGCAAGGGATTGTGCTGCAAGTTGAAGGGTGGATTTTAAGATGTAAAGGGAGTTTTGGTGCTGATGAAAGTGTTTTATGGAAACAGATGTAGTTCGTTTTTTTAATATTTAGTGACAGAAGGTTAAGATCGAGCCATTTTTTTATGTTAGTTAAACCATTTTGGGCTTCTTCGCGGACTGTTTCCCAAGATTTACCGTGAAAAATAATAGCCGTGTCATCTGCATAGCAGATGACTTCTGCGTTTTGGGTAATGGCATGATGAATATCATTAATATAGATGATAAATAGTGTCGGGCCCAGGACACTACCTTGAGGCACTCCAAATTCTACGCTGCTTTGACAACTGGTGGTATCCCCAATTTTCACACATTGCTTTCTGTTAGTAAGGTAGCTCTCAAACCATTTAAGTGGAAGTCCTCTTATACCAACTGACTCGAGCTTTTTTAGGAGTATGGGAATGGCAACGGTGTCGAAAGCTTTTGCAAGGTCTAGGAATATTCCTATGCATTTTTCATTTTCATCTAAATAAGACGTTACAAGGTAGTAGGTAGGTATGACACAAAAATGGATACTTAAGATTTATTATGTCTATGGGATTCTTGTATCATACGTAAAAAGAATCGAGTATAGTGGCAAAACTGCACACGTACCTCAGAATATTGATGATCTTCAGTTTTCTTACGATATGTGTTTATTTCCAGGCAATCGTTCCTAGAGGCCCGCAGTGCCTGTACGACTTGGCAGATTCGCCTGGACTGGTCACCATGCATACGTACTTCATCAAGCACCCGTACGCAGTCACTTGTGTGTTTTGATTGATCAATGTAATCATATTATTATATATTATTTAATTAAATAAATATTTACATACTTAATAGTTGGTTATTTGAGTCCTAATACAAAAAGGTATACAGGGTAGCAGGGACATCGACGCGAAGCCGGCTACCATGGATTCGGTACATGATTCTGAACCCCCCTGCGTTGAAATTTTTCGTCGGGTATAAAAAAAGCAACGCAGGGGAGTTCAGAATCATGTACCTACTGAATCCATGGTAACCGGCTTCGCGTCGACGTCCCGGACACCCCGTTTAAAAGAACAGGGTATTGTCGTAAGACTCTCGCACAGCCCAAACCGTTGAAGATAACAAACTTGAATTTTTGAAAAGTAGTTTAGTTTAAAACAGGGTGTACAGTACCACACAACTTAGATGTAGTATCGGCAAAATCCGTAAAACCGATCACAATCTGAACAGAGCGCGCCTTCAAAATCACCAATATCTATTACTGCTTTAGGTGAAAATGATCTTTACGCAAACGCAATAACTTGTGAAGTCATTTATCCAAATACATTCGTAAAATTGAAATGCAGGAATGCAAATTTTCAGATTTATGCTACATGTGAGTTGTGTCGTACCGTACTAAGACAGGGTTTTGCGAAAATCAAGGTGGAAACGCCAAGATGACGCCATGTCCGTCTGTCTGTCCGCGGCTTAGCTCAGAGAATCTTAGTACTAGAAAGCTGTAATTTGGCATGGGTACCTATATATATTAATCACGCCGCGCGGCGCCAGTGGTAAAATAAAATCATGAAAAATAGTTTTTTTTAGGGTACCTCCCCTACACGTAAGGAATTGACATTATTAATGTCCCCGACATTAATAATGTCAATCCTTTTTTTTGTTTTAAAACTACTATTTTTCAAAAATCAACCCTTATTGGTGTGAAAAGCGGAAACAGATTTTGTATGAAAAATCATATCCATTGATTTAGAAAATAAAAAATTGCCAAATTTTTATTTAGGTAAATAATGAACACGATTAATTAATTTTCCAAAACTACGTTTTAAAGGGAGTGAAGGGGGTGAAGTTGGCAGGAAATAGTACGAAATTTGCGTTGAAAAATTCGCGGGCGAAGTGCTAGCAAATTATAATAAAAAAATTGTGAGGGAAGAATTTTATAAATTATTTGTCTATCTTTGGCGTACTTAATAGTGGTTAAAGTTGACGTTTGCAGCGCAAGAATAGACAACATTATTGGTTTAATACATAGTGTAAACATGTGCTTGTAGCAACATAAATAATAAAATAAAAGAAATCATACAAAATAAATATTTATATCAAGTGCCGGTGGGTGCTTTGTGCGAACGTTTCTTGACTTTCTGCTGTCTGCGCTTAAGATGGCGCTGTATCCGTCCGGCGCCCTCTTTCTTCAGCTCTTCATACTGTTTCACCAGCGCCTCTACACGTAGTTCAGCTGCAATCATAATAAAAAGTTGAATGTAATAAGTTTTTTGTTGATGGCAATAGGTTCGCCCCCCCCCTATTACATGGGACTTAAACATAACTGGCGAAATGTGGGTGTACACCGAAATGTGGTATACCACTGCTTAACCCTTCGGGGAACACAGATTATGATGTATGTTGTAAAAAGTTTATCAATCAATCTGCCTAACCTTTTGCCAACTATATTGAGATCGGCTTCCAGTCTAACCGGATGCTGCTGAATACTTACCAGTATTTTACATAGAGCGACTGCCTATCTGACCTCCACAACCCAGTAACTGGGTAATACGATACCGCTTGGTAAGACTGGTTGTCAGACTTTCGGGCTTCTGACGACCCGTAACGACTGTCAAGGATACACGAATGACAGCCGGGACCAACGGCTTAACGTGCTATCCAAGGCACGTTGTTCGGTGTTGTAAAAAGTTTATATGGTATGCAAAATATCTTGAGGTATGCTAAAGCGATGGTAAAGTAATGTGTAGAAATTGCGCCTGAAACTGTAAACTGAAAGTGACACACTCGATCAAACCACAGATTGTAGTAAATGAAGATTAATATGGAGAGAGGGAGGAGGATAGTTTTACTGCCTCATTTATCTAGTGAAAGCAAGCTGAACTGCAAGGTTTGAGGCCCTGGATTCGATCCATAGGTTGAGCAGTGTTGTAGGCTTTTTAACCGACTTCTTAAAACAGGAGGCAGTTCTCAAGTCACACTTACATGTATAATTTTTTTATGTATGTTCATCGATATTTTCGTCAATTATGGACCGATTTTGTTAGATTTTTTTTTTTTTTCATTTGGTGGAGAAAACTTGCGCGGAAAAATTTATATGGGTCCACCCATATACATTTGATTAACTTTGCTTGGGTAATTTTTGAGTTAGCTTCTATAATGATTTTATAATAACTTCCGGCCACTGTTTTTTACATAGCAAGTATGGTATACGAATTCCAAACAAAACACAACAAAGTGAAAAATAACTTTGATTTCGGAAGTCGGTGGCAAAAAAACAAAATCCAAATCCACTGACCTCCGAAATTAAAGTTATTTTTTAATTTGTAGTGAAACTCCACTAACTAGGAAATTCATAGAAAACAAAGAAACAAAATATGTTGTGTACTTACATTTATTTCTAAAGTGCGGCTGCTTCCCTTCCTTAAACTCCTGCACAATATGCTTCCTATTCCTCTCAATTACTTCTTTTTCTACTTTACTCTTCTTTGTGTGTTTGTGTTGGTCATTCAGCCGTTGAAGTAGTCTTCGTAACTTTAGTTGTCTGTCTGGGTCTGTAGTCTGTTTCAATTCTGCTCTAATAGCTTTAATGTCATTCATACGTATGTCGGACAGAAAATTGTAGTCATCAGAGAATTGTTTCTTGTCAAACTCACCACAAAGTGGGTCAAATCTGCAAATACAATGTAAGTTAAATATTATTGGAATAAATAATCTTTCTTCTGATCTTTTAAATACAAATCAAAAGTAATTTATTCAAATTAGGCTGAGAATCATCACTATTTGAACGTCAAAATTACTTAAGACCCCCAAAATGCCCTCCCTTCACCACTTCTTAGTGCTTTAGCTGGGAAAAAGAAGTGGCACAACTAGCTCCCCAGCAGCACAGCTATCTTTTAAATTCGAAAAACTTGATTCTATGCAATAGTATGCAAAATAATTTACATCATGCAACAAAAAACATTAAATTAAATTATTTTCCATATGTCAGCACATGCTACTATACCAACTAAAAAATTTAAAACTATACTCAAGCAGAAATAAAAACAAAAAAACAAATTATTTTATTTTAAATCTTTTTACCTCGGATCACGGACTTCTTTTTTCTTGACTGTAGTGGTAGCTTGCAGCATTCGAACAGGTTTCTTTGAGCTCATCTCCCGCGGTCTGTTCTTATTTTCTCTTTTGAAAACTTTTGGAGCTTCGCGCTCTTTTTTCATGTCAGGTTTACCAAAAAGTGCTTCCTTATATACTTTGGCACCAATTTTCTCTTTCAATTTTTGCAATTCTTCAAATGATAATGTTGATAACTGTGATCTTATTTCAGTCTGAAATGATAATTTTGATTATTGTGTGTAAAATACCTATTGTAATAAGGTATATTGCAGGGTTGCGCAGTTGGAAGTATGAACCCTCAATGATCTGTACTCTGTTAAACCCAGAGACTTGGATGGATTAAGGATCCATCCAAGTCTCTGGGTTTAACAGACTTTCATGTAAATTTCCGCTTTGCAACATAAATAATATTACGCGGGTAAGTAAACTTTCGTTTTGTCACAAGAGAGGCCTATGCCGTGAGTAAAGTCGAGTTGTGGTTAATGATTAAGTTCGGATCGTATTTAGTAATTTTCTCACCCTTTCTCCATCGTCATGTTCATCAACATTGGAGTTGTTATCTGCTTCGTCACTGCTACTCATAGTAGAGTTCTGTAAGTAAAAAACTAATAAAATAAACACAATAACAATGATTTTGTAGGTTAGGATTTACTATGCGTTCCGTTTTGGTTTGGTTTCGTGTGATTTGACCACAGACTAAGTAGTACTAGAACGACACTCACTCACAGAGCATACGACATGATGACACTTGATATCACAGACTAGTAGTAGGTACACACAGCTACACATCAAGCTATACATTTCCAGTATAAGCTGATCTCAATACCATCTTATCTCGCATTGTATAGGATTTCCGTACAATGCGAGGTCACTATAAACTGGAATAATATAGCTTGATGTGTAGCCGTGTGTACTAGGTACTCTTCTATTCTATTTTTCTTTATGGCAATGATGCCGATGTCGACAATTCTGCCAATGTCAATGTGTGGAGAAAACGTGCGGTGGGAAACAAAATAAAAAAATAAAAATTGATAGAAGCTAAAATGAAATACCAATAAGTAATTGAGATTAATGCGAAACTTGTTGGCGGATATTATTAGTACACTGAAACAGACAGATAAAAAATATTGTTATCTATATACTAGGTACTCTTGCTAAGCTTAAAATTGGTCATTGAGTTTTAACATTTTATTATATTGACTTACTACTTTTCGTTCAGAAATATGTAGTTTTCCAACGCTTTAGATTTTACCACAAGCCCAGCTGTAGGTACAAGAATCTTTTTTGTCACGTGGGCAAAATCGGAACTAACGCCGCAGTCTTGTTTTAGAGTTCCGTACCCGAAGGATGGCAAACGGAACCCTATCATTAGGGTTCCCTAATCGAAGGGTGTCAAACAGAACCTTAAGGACTGGTATTTGAAGTGACGTTACGGATGTCAATCAGCCATTTGAGCTCTCTGTGTACTTCTCGCGAAATAAATAAAAATACAAGTTTATTTTGCAAAAGTTTATTGTGAAAATATATGCTTTAAGTGCAACTTACAAGTAGGTAACAATATTTTCCAGTGTTTGTTTACTAGGTCTAAAAACCAGTGGCATAGCTAGGCAAGTAACCAAAGGATTCGGTGCCAAAAAAAAATGGGACCCTACCTAAACTACTTATGTTTTATCAAGTAAAAATATTGATATATAAGTATATAAGTACTTTAAAGGTGCCAAGCTACTTTATCATCAGCTCTTAAACGTGCGCTGCAAACACAGCAAAGCAAAGCTACTTGCTACATACAGACAGACAGACCCAATGCCGCCCTGGGGTAGAGCGAGTGGAGCGGTCGCTTTAGGCGCCAGATGGCAAGGGGCGCTAAAAAGCCAAATCCGCTAAACAATTTCCAGCGCCAAATAAAATATGATGGAGCCATGGCGCCTTTTAAGAGGAGCGGGAGCAGTGTTGCCAGGTCAGATTTTTTTAAATCCGTTGGTGACGCTGAAATATCCGTAGATTACCTCTAGATAAATTCGTACACCTACATACATTTTTAAAAGCTATATCTGACTTTTTTTTATAGCCACATCTGACTGTTTGGAGCGGCTCACCTAGCCTTGAACCTAGTCTGTAAAAAGCGTTTAAGTTCAATAGGTAAGGGTTGATATTTTTAATAAAAGAAAATTTTAAGAAAATTTGGGAATTATTATTAATTTAACATGAAACCGAAGTAGAATTATGAGAAGTGAAAGCGTCGAACAAAGGGCGCCGTAAGACAATCTCGCTGTACCCTGATCACGGGCTAGCGCTTGCGGGTTTGTCCGAAAGGGATATCGCGGCTCCGGCACACAGGCATCGGAAGTAACACGGGTGGGTTTTAGTCAGTAAAAGTCTGACACACCCTCCCGCGTGAGAGAGCGGGAGAAATTATTTGATAATTTCCGAACCTCAAAAAAAAAAAAAAGGGCCGGCGCTGGACCGACCTCTTTCAGAAAAGCTGTGAATAGTGTAGGAACTGCCGGTATCGGGAAGACGAAAAGTAACGTAGTACTTAAAATAATACAAAATTTAACTTGATTTGATTTGATTTTTTGGGATGTTGTTGTTGTAGATAGATATAGCAATAGTGTAAAAGCAAGTTTGCAGCTTCAGAAGACCTGCGCCTAACTGCGTGGTGCGCGAAAAATCCCGAAATTTTCGGACTTCTTTCAGTTTTTGAGTTTCAGTTTTACGATAGCTGCTAAGCGCTATCTTAGTACGTAACACATTTTCGTAAACGATTACGACTAACCTGTTTCATTTTGACTGTTCAACAACATTCATTGCGTTATTTACGTTGTTGAGCAGATATTTTTTTCGAACTTATGAAGCAATGGATTAGTAATCTGTTTCAAAACGATTCAGCTTCTGATTGATCGTGTATTACCGCAATTAGGGTACTGGTGTCAGAGTTTTTATGCCACCCATGGCTCTCTGACTTGGCTTCACATGCTATCGAGAAATATGTCTCACTATGTGTTTGCACTGGCGAAACATCACAACAAAAGATGCTGAAATCTCAGCTTACTGTCAAACATTGTATGGAACACTGACAGAAACGAAAAATTTCAACATGTTTTGCTGTGAAAGTTTCGCCGGTGCAAACGCACACTAAGGCATGCCGGTTTCCTCACGACGTTTTCTTCCCCGTTTCTGAAGCAAGTGATAATTATACAATACCTACGCACATGAATCCGAAAAGTCAGAGGTGCCTTGGGTTCGAACTCGAGACTTGGTAGTCCGACGTGTGACCGTCGACCACTAGACTTTTTGAATTATAACTTCTAAAAAGTGCATCCTACAAAAAAGTAACCAATACATTTTTAGAGTAGGTACCTATACAAAATTTACTACAATTTAGGCGCAGCCCTAGCTCTGTAGGTCCAATAATTCCGAGAGACAAACAAACATTCAAACATTGGTCTTTTTTTTTTTACAGGAAGTTTTTTGAAAGTTCAATAATGTATATTTAGCTCTATAAAAATAAAAAATAAAACTATCAACTGAGATATATAAGATAGATAGAATATTCTTTATTATGTACACCATAAAAATTACAAAAATAAATTTAGAAATTTTACATAGGGTGACACAATGGGCGGTCTTATCGCTAAAAGCGATCTTTTCAACCGACTTCCAAAAAGGAGGAGGTTATATGTTCGTCGCGTATGTCTTTGTTTTTTTTTATGTATGTTCTCCGATTTCTACGTTAATTAGGAACCAATTTAAAAAATTCTTTTTTTGTATGAAAGGGTATGCTCTCAAATTGGTCTCATACATTTTTTATTAACATAATTAGCTTGGAACATTTGTTAGCTTGGATAGTTTTTGAGTAAGCTTCAATAATACGTATTTTTCCCACTTAGTATATGTGGAACATATGATGATAACTTCCTGTCACTGTTATTTACATAGCAGGTAGTGGTATTCGAATTTGTGTGGGGTACATTAATGACCTTCCTTGCCTTATAAAGAACAGTCATGAAATACTTAGTGTTATTTGCAGATGACACATCACTTATATTTAAACTTAAACGACACCAGACAGTTACCGACGATGTAAATAATGCTGTCTCTAAAATAGTTTATTGGTTTAGTGTTAATAATTTACTTTTAAACGAGAAAAAGACTAAATGTATTAGATTTCTGACACCTAACGTTAAGCAGGTGAAAACCAATGTACTAGTAAATGGGACAGAATTGGATCTTGTGGACACCACTGTGTTCTTAGGTATTACTTTGGATTCGAAGCTGCAGTGGGGCCCACATATAACCAAATTGTCGAAGCGGCTAAGCTCTGCAGCCTACGCGGTGTATAAAATTCGTCATTTGACTGATGTAGAAACAGCTCGATTAGTATATTTTAGTTATTTCCATAGTGTAATGTCGTACGGCATTTTGTTATGGGGAAATGCAGCCGACTTTCAGGCTATATTTGTGCTGCAGAAACGAGCCATTCGAGCAATATATAACCTTAGTTGTAGGCATTCACTGAGGGATAAATTTAAGGAAATAAACATAATGACAGTCGCATCTCAATATATTTATGAGAACCTGATTTATGTAAAAAAGAATATTAATCTATATTCTAAACACAGCGACATTCATAGCATAAATAAAATACTACACAAAGATTTATTTATTGTGCCCAGGACTAGGCTCCAAAAAATTTGTAATTCATTTAAGTGCCAAAGTATACGTTTTTACAACAAACTCCCAAGCCATGTTAAAGAACTGAGCTTCAATAAATTTAAATCATTTATTAAACAGAAACTATGTCAAAAAGGTTTCTATAAAGTTAAAGATTACTTAGACGACAAAAAGGCTTGGGAACAATTATGCTGCTCCAATGTTCCCCCCCCCCCCCCCAAGCAACAAAAAGTGTTTTAAAATCAACGACTAGATGACACTATATGAGTTCATATAATTGGTTAGTTCATTTTATTTGACTGTATAAGTCAATTTATTTTTTTAAACTTATTATTGACAACTTATTATTACATAATCTACTCATCACAGTTTTTTTTTAATGAGTTGTAATGTTTTACGTTGCATAATGTTAATTGTTTTGCGTAACTGCTATTGTATAGAATCAAGTTTTCTAACTGAACAGACAGCTGTGCTGCTGGGGAGTTTGTTGCGCCACTTCTTCTTCCCAGCTAAGCACTAGGAAGTGGTGAAGGGTGGGCGTTTTTGGGGGACTGTCTTATGTAATTTTGACGTTTGAAAAGTGCTGATTCTCAGCCTATTTTGAATAAATGACTTTTGAATTTTGAATTTTGTAGGTACCACAGCTAAAAAGTGAAAAATAAATCTTTTTACAATAACAAAAAAATACAACCGACTTCCAAAAACATGCAAACACAACAAAGTGAAAATTACTTTCATTTCGGAAGTCGGTGGCAAAAAACGAAAACTCAAAACCAAAGACCAGTGTCTCTGGTTTTGAGTTTTCGTTTTTTGCTTCCGAAATTTTCGCTCCTTTTCGCTTACTGGAATAGCAGTTCCGTTAAATTGAACTTGGGGAAACTGCGACCAGTTTATCTTGGGTATCATCCTTGAGCTGCCAACAACAATGACCTGAGTCTTAGATGGATTAACCCACCACTCAGGTGCCTCACTCCACTCGCAAATTGAACCCAAATCCTTGTTTATAATATTTATTGCATCAGCCAAACCCGAAAGGGCAGCTTGTTTATATATTTGCAAATCATCTGCATAAAGGTGGCAGTGGTAGTGGTTGTGTTGCAATCTGTTATATTTATGTTCTGAATGTGGGTTTTATTGTTGAAATTTCAGTTTGAGGTTTGCTGGTTATGGTCCGAGGGCCCCCCTGGGCTTGTGGGCCCCGGTACATGGCCCTCCGCCTACGCCACTGCAGTTAGATGAGCAGGCGTACGTCGTACTCCTACAGACCGACGCAGAGTCTCTGTCGTGGGCCTGTTCTGTGGCTGGACCATCTCATTCCTTGAATCTCGCTGGCCATCTGTGTTACGATTATCGCCATCGACTGCATCTATGAACTCGTCCTCATCATAGGAATCAGCTTCATCCGTTTCTAAAGAAGATTCCCCAGTAGACATGAGCTGGGTGTGGATTAAATACGACAGGGTATTATAAATATTTGTTTTTCCCATTCATGGAATTAGTAAGTACTAGTTAGGTATAAAGATAGCAGGAGATATTTTTGAAAGATCTTTGGTTATTGTTTTGAACTGTTTTGTACAGAACTCTGTGCACACTATCTATGTTTTGTATTATGGATTTAAAAAAACAATAGTTTGATAGTTTCACGTTTTTCTGGTTCCCGAAAAGGCCCCAAAATTGTCATTTAACTAGAAAAGGTCTCATTATGTAGATATCCATGTTTGTTACGTACGACCTACCGGCCCTGATAAATAAAATTGACAAGTAAGAAATGGTAAATTGTTAATAATGGATTTAGGCGAACCAATCACTGTGACAAAACTAATAATTCAAAGCGAACCTTGCCATTTGATGATAACGTGGAAGCCTGATTCATTTGAAGTTTATCTTTTCATTAAAGATAATTTATGGAAAGGGAAGTTTTCAACAAATCGACTGGTAGGTTTCAGTAGGAACTTACAAATGGCCGAAGTCGTTTATTATGCAAATGTAAAAAAATGCCTTTCGCAACGTAGGGACGACTATATATACGAATTGAAAGGCGGATTTTTCTACTGGAAACGTAAAGTTAAAGGATCATATATTATGGAAGGATTCCTGCCGATGGAATTGGATCAAGCTCCTAAACAGAATCATCCGGATTTGGTTGAAGTATTAATAGCAATGAACAAACACATGAAACATAAAGTAAACACGCTCAAACATAGGTATGATACAATTAAATCTGAATATCAAAAGTGCTTGAAAGACACCGAAGAATTTATGAACCTTAAAATTCAAATGGAAAAAGCACTCTGTGAAAAGTTTTTAAGTTTACTAACAGTTAATAGATCTAGAATTAATTCTGTAAATATGAAACAGCAATTCCTGGAAGATCGAGAAATGTTAGACTTTCATTATTAACAATGTTACTAAAATAATTTCAAATCAACTTACTATGATAAACGCAGTGTTAATGCTAGATATATTTTATATACTGATTGTAATGGATCGCCATCTGTGCAGCGCCGGGCCTTAGCTCTTGATCAGTAGGTAGAGCGAAATTGTCTTTTGGCGCCCTTTGATCGACGCCTTCACTTCACGTTAACTCCACTTCGGTTTCATGTTAAATTTATAATAGTTCCAAATAGATTTTTGAAAATTTGGGAATTATTATAAAGGACATCGTTCGTCATCGCAAGTTTCGAACATTTACCCTGTACCTAAAAATGTAAGTGCCGGTCAGAAAAAAAAAAAATTGTTTACTTATGGGAAATAACACCCTCAACATTTTTTACGATTACAATGAGAGCAGTTAATTAACCCTTCCGCTGCTATTTAAGTTTGAAAATACAAAAAAAAAACATATTTTGACTTATGGGTACACTACTCGACGGCTCGAACTCGTTGTTGGGCGTAACTAATATGCATGCTAATTAGTCTAATTATATATTTATTTATCTATTTTTCATTGATTTATTTATATATTTATTAATTTATTTTGTGAAATAGACAATGATTTATAACGAAAACGAGCGCGTAAAATTTCATGAACAGACCTTTGGGCGTATTATGAAAAAACGACTGAATGCATTTAATCAAAATAAAATTATTTTAACTATTGAATACATTCTCTATCCTTGTACGGTTTCTATTTAGCCATTTTCGTAATATACAAGTTATTAATTTACGCCCAAACACTAGTTAAATTTTTCCAATTCTGCTTCCATACATGGCTAGATAATGACAAGACAAATTGATATAATTTTTAGTTTTGCAACTTAAAGTAATCAATATATACTACGTTTGCATGGAAGAATGACCGACTAGCGTACCTTAAAATGTTTCGAGTATTACATTAATGTTTAAAACGAGAAATAACCTACCTACCTTTTCATCATCATCATTTCAGGGCACATATGCCTCCCCAAAAATCGCCACTTTGACTGGTTCTGTGATTCGCATCCAGCGGATTCCTGCGGTCTTCACCAAGTCATTGGCTTGGAGGACCTCCACCTTTTGGGAGGCCTTCCAACGCTTCGTCTTCTGGTACGCGGTCGCCACTCCAGAACCTTTCGGCCCCATCGGCCATCTGTTCTTCGAGCAATGTGCCTGCCTACTGCCATATAAGTTTGGCAATTCTTCGGGTTATGTCGGTTACCTTGGTTCTCCTGCCGATCTCTTCATGTCTGATTCGATCACGTTGTCAGGGAATCTCCAAGCATAGCTCTCTCCATAGCTCTTTTGCATTGCCCTTTGAGCGACTTGTCCTCTAATGAGGCTCTTTCTATACGTCCACCTTTCAGCTCCATATGTTATAACTGGCAACACGCACTGGTCACGACTACGGTATGTGAGACGAAAAGATATTGCGTAGCTTCCCGAACACTGCCCAGCCGATTCGGATTCGACGATTAACCTCTTTCTCGAAATTGGACCAACCTAACTGGACAGTTTGTCCTAGGTAAACGTAGTCGTCCACAACTTCGAGTGTAGAGTCTCTTATCTTCATGAGGGTGGGTATTATATGGACATTAGACGTCAACTTAGTTTTGTCCAAGTTCATTTTAAGACCTTCTTTTTCGGAAGCTCTACTGAGGTCATCGAGTCGAGCATTGTACAGAAGTCCTCCGATATAGTAGTCATGCCTGAGACTATCTCATCCATGACTACTATATCGTCGGCAAACCGAAGGTTAGTGACGTAGTTGCTACTGAAGTTGATGGCTATCCCTTTCCAGTCCAGAACCTTGAAGACATCCTCCAATGCAGCAGTGAACCGTTTCGGAGATATATAACGCATCTCTGTCTCACCTCACCTCGCAGCACAAGGATAGGTTTCGAGGTCTGGTCCTGGAGTAGTACCGACATAGCAGTAGTGTTTTCATACATAGACACTGCACCACCTCGATTTACCGATAGTGAATCTGGGACCGTTGAAGAAACTGCAGTACAGCCAAAATCTAGATCGAATTGAAGGCTTTCTCGTAATCCACAAGCGCTAAGCAGAGAGGCAGGTAAGACTCTTCGATCTTCTGTATAACCTGCTGCAGCGTATGTATGTGGTGTACGGTACTAAAGCCTTTACGGAATCGGGTTTATTCGGGAGGCTGGAAGTCGTCAAACCTGCGCTCGAGACGGTTCATTAAGACTCTTGAAAGCAGCTCATGGCTCAAAAGTGAGATGGGCCTATAATTCTTAAGCAGGGCATTATCGCCTTTTTTAAAGAAGAGTATCACCACACCTCTGTCCGCCTGTCTGTCTGTGGCATTTTACGCTCGAGTATGACGGAATCAAACAGCTTCTGGGGGGCTTAAGGACGGATTTTCCACCGGCTTAGCTACCTGCTATTGTACAATAAAAACATTTTCTTAAATCTTTTTCTTGTAATTTTTTAAATACTTATCATACCTTATTATACCTAACGCTCAATGCTCATGTCCCTTTTTACCATGGGCAATAAATGTTTGCGTCTGTAAACGAATATCCAAGATATTGTTGGCAAAAATATGATTTTTGGTACCTACCTACTTTCAAACTCAGATAACAGCCAGAGAGTTAATTGTAGACTTTCGTTGTAATATTAAAAATGTTTAAGATACTATTTCCCATAACAAAATTGCATTTTTTTTTCTGGCCCGGCACTTTAATTTTGGTTTCGAAATGAATCATGTCCAATATCTTATCTAATTATGCAACACATTTCCGTAAACAATCCAAAAATCTGTATAAATAACCACAAATCTGTTTCATTTTGACAGTTCAACAACATTCATTGCGTTATTTACGTTGTTGAGCTGATTGTTTTTTCAAACTTATGTAGCAATGAACTAGCAATTTGTTTCAAAACGATTCAGATTCCGATTGATCGTGTATAAGACACAGGGTGTTTGGTAGAAGGACTGATACATTTTTTTTAGGGATAGGGAGTGTCTTTCTGCGTAAAATCCATATTTTTTTGTAAAAGACTTTTTGAAGAATTTAATGTGACATCACATAGCCTTTAACCAGCGGACGATCAAGATGCTTCCAACAACACCTCATTTGTCACATTATGATCAGGAGTTTAGAAGTTATGAGGTAACAGATGACCATACATACATACCGGTTAAAATCATAACCCTCCTTTTTGCTTCGCCGTAGTCGGGTAAAAATAAAACAATTTTGTGCAAATGACAACCCCAATTCCTCATAATAAAATCGGACCTTCTAACAAACACCCTGTATAATTAAATTAGTATTTGGTGTTTAATTGTAATTGTTTTTCGCATTTGGCTTTTTAGCGCCCGTTGCCATCTGGCGCCTTGAGCGACCGCTCCCCTCGCTCTACGCGGCACTGATCTATGCATGGTTAGGTTTTAGAACCCAAGTTTTGTTAAGAATACCTTTCTCAGTCTCGAAATATCTACCGTTCCGAACAAGCGATTTCTGTTGGCAACGTAAAATATACAGGACAGAGAGAGGATATCTGCCGATGGCAGAATATAAAAATTGAAGTGTATGAAGTACTTAAAATTAAATAAAGGATTTTTAAAGATGTGTATGGTGTACCTAGAAACTACATCTCACTGTTTTAGATTTAGCACAAGTATCTATCTAATAAAACGAATTCAATGAATGTACCTAATTTTAATTATTCCTTTATCTTCTTCACTGTTACATTATAATAATATTTATGGATGAGAGAGAGATTGGCTGCACAAGTGTGTGCGCAGACACAGGTTGCACTCTCTTCCGACACTCTCATAGATTGCCGATGGGACGGTAATCCGATAAGACCGGAGAGAGATCAGCACAGGCGCGGTTGCAGCCTAAGATTTTGGGAGGGGGTCACCATGGGTACCGAGGAATATTAGGCAAAAACGAACGTAACGAACGAACGGAAACGTTCTTTTGTCTTTTGGAATAGTGGCAAAATGGATGGTGGCAAAAAAATTTTTTTAGTCCGTGTATGAAATTAAAAAAAATATTGGACACGTATTTTTTCTTTTTTTACGTAATCTAAAGATTACGGCGATGTATTGAGGTAAAATGTGCCATGACGTCACGAATATGTAGATTTTATACGTACAAGTGACGTATCGACCACTCTCCAACTTAAAATGCGTGTTATCTAAGTATTTTTTTATTAATATGATAAAGCAAAAAATACGTGTCTACTATTTTTTTATTATCTGACTGATGGACTAATTAGAATTTCATTTTTTTTACCCAGGCATCATCCCTATTATAGGTGACATTTAAAATGTCTGAAAACAGGTTTCTAGTAACACCGGCAATTTTAGCTTCTATCAATTTTTATTTTTTATTTTGTTTCCCACCGCACGTTTTCTCCACACATTGACATTGGCAGAATTGTCGACATCGGCACCATTGCCATAAGGAAAAATAGAATAGAATAGAACTACACAAAGGCTTAAAAAAAAAAATACCGAGTTGCTATGAGACAGAAAGGTTAAATTTGTTACAACATCTGGTCTAGCATGATTTTTTCATATATTTTACTCAATGCTGGTAGCACAGATATAGTTCTATAATTAGAGGGATCACTCTTAATACCTGATTTGAAAATTGGTACTACTTTACTATAATCAGGAAACGTACAGCTATCTAAACATTGATTAAAAATGCCTGTTAGGACAGTGGCAATTGTGTCAATCATTTCTCCAAGAACCTTAACGGAAATCCTCCATAAGTCTTCAGTGTTTTTTATGTTAAGACTTTTGAATGGTTTTTTAACTGTGCCTTTCAATCTCAATCAGAGAGTTTGAAGGAAATATATATTTAATTTTTTCATAGGTTTGAAAAAATCGTCGGCTGCGTAACCCACTATTAATTACAATCTGAATCATTTTGAAGCATATTGCTAACGCATTGCTTCATAAGTTCGAAACATTTGTCTGCTAAATAACGCAATGAATGTTGTTGAACTGTCAAAATGAAACAGATTGTGCAGGATCTGACGCGGTTTTCGATTCGCTTCCGTCTGCCTCCTCCTTCCTTTATAACTATTCCTTACACAATCTGTCCAATCTTTTCTTTGGTCTCCCTACTCAATCCATACCTAAACTTTTACATCTCCGCTTCATGCAAGAATCCATTATTGTTATATTATAGTTGACGGGTTTAGAAGCAAACGTGTCTCAATCCGAGGTTAGTATAAATGTCTATTTTATTTTAAAATTAAGCACAATAGCATCCGTAAGTATTAACATTACCTTCATAACTTTACTATTAAAATGAAAGCTCATCAGAAGTTAAAAAGAGAGAACCAACGCATCAGCCAAAACACCTTTTTAAAAACAAGCTTTTATTGAACTAAAAAGTACCAAATAAAAATAAGGTATACATACTATAACTTTAATATTTTCTTAAAGCTTGAGGCTTATCTTAAAGCGTAAGAAGGATGCATTCACGTCTCGCCTAAAGCTTTGAAATATTAAAGTTCTATGTTTATGTAAGTTTTATTTGGTAAGTATTTTTAGTTCATTAAAAGCTAATTTTATTTTATACTTTTTAACAATACAATTTGTTTAAATATCTATTCTATCACCTTCTCTTGAAAGGTACTTGTTAAGACAAATCCAAAGAACCCAAACACGCATTTACACAAGTCATGGTGTGAAGCCAATCAAGTTGCAATATCCAAGTCATGCTATACGGCTACAAAATTTTATGCTTGTGCTGTTGATCGGTGAGGAAATCTTTCTTCGTTTAATCCGGGGTCAGCAGACAGGCCATGGTGTATAAATGCGTATATAAAATTTACTGTCTTTGCTGTTGACCACTGAGGAGTTCCCTCTTCTGTAGCCAATCCTGGGTGCAGCAGCCAGGTCATGGTTGACTTTAGAACGGACTATCATCATTAAATGCGTATATAAGATTTTGTGTCTGTACTGTTGATCGTTGAGGAGTTCCCTCGTCTGAAGCAAATCCTGGCCGCAGCAGCCAGGTCACGGTAGACTTTAGACCGGAATATTCTAATTAAATGCGTATATAAAGAGTCTTGTCTATACCGTTCAGCGTTGCGGAGTTCCCTCGCCTGGAACCAATCCTGGGTTAGCTAGCAGTCAGGTCATGGTGTATGAATGCGTCTAAATTTTTTTTTTTGTTTATGCCGTTTACCGTTTGAAGAGCTTGTGGCTAAATAATAGCTGCCGCATGGGTCAATCCATCAGGTTAAGCTACGCTTGCCGGGGTTGGTCTGAGGATGGGTGACCGTCTTTACATATCGAAACTCCTCCGTGCCTCGGATAGTACTTTAAGCCGACTGTCATTCGTGGATCTTTGACAGTCGTTACGGGTCGTCAGAAGCCCGAAACTCTGACAACCAGTCTTACCAAGGGGTATCGTATTACCCAGTTACTGGGTTATGGAGGTCAGATAGGCAGTCGCTCCATGTCAAATACTGGTATTCAGCTGCATTCGGTTAGACTGGAAGCCGACCCCAATATAGTTGGGAAAAGGCTAGGCAGATTGACCGTTTGCGAATTCCCTCGTCTGGACCCAATTCTGGATAAAGCCTTTAGATCATGGTGAACTTTATAACGGGCTATCATAAAATTGAATGCGTAAGTATATAAAATTTTGTGTCTGTGTGTTGACCGCTGAGAAGTTCCTTTTTCTGGAATCAATTCTGGGTGCAGCAGCCAGTTCATGGTGGACTGCCATAATTAAATGCGTATATTAAATTTATTGTTTGTACTGTTGACTGTTGAAAAGTTCCCTCGTCTGGACCCAATCTTGGGTGCAGCACCTAGATCATGGTAAACTTTAGAACGGGCTATCATAATTGAATGCGTATATAAAATGTTGTCTGTGCTGTAGACCGCTAAGAAGTTCCCTCTTCTGGAAACAACCCTGGGTGCAGTAGCCAGATCATGGTGAACTAAAGTTCATTTAATAATTCAAGTTCAAGTTAATTTAATATATGCATTTAATAAGAACAGTCTGCTCTAAAGAGCAGACTGTTCTTATTAAATGCATATATTATTAATAAACGCATTGCATTATTAATAAACGACGTTATTAGTGACACTAAATCAATGAGTTTCGGCGTTCCTCAGGGCTCATTTTTGGGCCCCACCCTGTTTCTTATTTATATAAATACCTTATGCAAAATGTCTCTAACGAACTGTTCTATTTATACTTACGCAGATGATACGGCCTTGCTTCTTCACGGTAGTGACTGGCCTGAAACAGTAAAATTCGCGGAACTTGCTCTAAACTCAGTGATGAAATGGCTTTCAAATAACATCCTAACCTTAAATCTTAAGAAAACAGTGTACTTACCTTTCTCCTTACTATCCACCAACCTCCCTCCCCCGGATTCAATGGTGCTTAGAGCTCATACTTGCTCACGCGGTCTATCCTCCTCACATTGCGGTTGTCCACAACTCACAAGGTGTGAGTCTGTTAAGTATCTTGGAGTCTATGTAGATAGTTCTTTGAGCTGGAAACCTCACCTTAACAATCTCATATCGCGAGTCCGCAAGTGTATATTTATTTTTTCAAAGCTAAGGCACTGCGCGGACTACCGTACGATTAAAACTGTTTATTATGCCTTGTGTCAAAGCATAATAAACTACTGCATCACAGTGTGGGGTGGGACTCCCAAGACAACCTTACTGCCTCTGGAACGAGCACAGAGAGCTGTCCTCAAGGTTATGACCTCGAAGCCGTTTAGATATCCCACCGCGGCTCTCTACACCGAATGTCAGGTCCTCACTGTGAGACACCTTTTTTTTCTTGGCACTATTCTGCGCAAACATCCCTCTGTGGTATACAAGCTGCAACCGAATGCTGCAAAAAAACGTAGATACTTCGAAGTATGCTCAACTCGCGGATGCAGAACGGCCCTTGCTCAGCGTCATTATGATATTCTGTCCAACCATTTATATAATAAAATAAATAAACTGTGCACCATTGCCCCCATGTGTCTAAATGAATGTAAGACCAGGGTCACAAAGTGGCTATTGACACTAAGTTACGATAAGACTGAAGATTTACTACATGTATCAATCGCATAACCTAATGTACCTAATGTAGTTAATAAAGTTATTTAGATATATTTATAGTTTGTAGTTATATACAGACTTACATAAACACAAGTGTTTCACCATATTTATCTCTCAATACATACACATACCCCCACATAGGTACTTCAATAGGCTACATCATATTGTATACGTTTACTAGTAAGTAGATAACTTAATAATAATAATATACTGTGCTCGTCCTACAACTACTGTTAAATGTTCAAATTATAGGCGAGGACGATGGCACTCTACACACAAGTTAAATCTTACTTTGGGTGCCAGAGTTCATCGAAAACACTCTTTCCCTTAGTTGTAACGCTGCATAGTGTTTTAGGTAAGTGTTTTTTGTACAACTGAATGTAATAAAAATCTTTTTTTTAAATTTTTATATTAGGATTTTTTATTGGTTTTTTACGGTATTCGTTTTTTAGGGGTATGAGGAACAGGGTGTAAAGTTCACTCATCCCCCATTGAAAAGGGAGGATCCTCCGACCAGACGGGTGTGATGTCTGGCGGGCAACTGCCCAGAGGTTGAAGTCGGGAAGCTTGTATATATGTTTATCGCGCGGTAAACTCTAATTACGCGATGCAGGATTTGTGTGACGTTAGGATGTTGTGTGACGTCAGGTCTTTGATGCGTAGTTTGCATGTAGCGATGTAGATGCCGCTACATCACTCCCCTCCGGAGACCGGAGGTCGATAGTGGGCTGAGTCTTGAATCTAGCGATGTTTCACAGTGCCAGCTGTGGTTCCAGTGAATTGGAACCGGGTGCCGTATAGTTCGCGGTGAGTCGGAAGTGTCTGCGGTGGTTCCCCAGTGAGTCGGGGTAGCGCTGCGTTATGATCCAGTGGGTCGGATGTGGTACAGCGCTGGGTTGTGGCTGAGGGTGATGACCAGGAATGCGCGTTCGCTGCATGCTGGTGGTCAGGATACCCGTTGAAGCCGTGGGTGCTGACTGGCTGTGTGACTCGCCTCACGAAAACTTGCGGGAGTGACGTCACGCTGAAGTAGTTGCACGAAGACTGCGTTGACGTTCATATTTGGGGTCACCAATTTAGGGGCATGAGGAACAGAGTGTAAAGTTCACTTATACCCCATAGAAAATGGAGGATCCTCCGACCAGACGGGTGTGATGTCTGGCGGGCAACTGCCCAGAGGTTGAAGTCGGGAAGCTTGTCTATATGTTTATCGCGCGGTAAACTCTAATTGCGCGATGCAGGATTTGTGTGACGTCAGGATGTTGTGTGACGTCAGGTCTTTGATGCGTAGTTTGCATGTAGCGATGTAGATGCCGCTACAGTTTTGTTATAACATATAAATTATTATGTTAAAATGTTTGAATACTTATAAAATATTGGAATATCTTTATTATAGTGATGGGATTTAAAGGTTAAATAAACATGAAAATAAAATATTTTTTTGTTATTTTTATGAACACGAAGCTCGGCCTTTGATCTGGTGAAACTTACATCTTTTTACAACGAAATCGAAATACTACACCTACCGTAGTATTTCTTTGTAAACATTAATTCATGTTTTTCCTTCGGGTGCTAGAATCACCAGGCTACTCTGTGCGCTTACTCCAGAGCATGCCACATACAACTGGCCGTGGGAGAAGCAGCTTTCCCACAAGTCTACTCCCGCTACCTTAAGAGTTTGACCTTGAGCTTTGTTAAAGGCAATTGCGAAGCAGACTTTGATGGGAAACTGCACTCTTTTGAATTCGAAGGGGTAATTTGATAGTGTTAGGGGAATCCTAGGAATAAATACAAACCTCTGTAAAGCTTAGAAACCTTCAAATGCAGTACTAATATAGTACGGTGACATTCGAGACATTCCAAGTTTAAAGAGTATTTGCATTACTCCAAGCATTTATATGAGTTCAACCTTTTTTTAATAAAATCGGATTGAGTTTTCAAACATGTGTCAAAATAAAATGTAGGTAATTTAAATCAAAAGCACTAAGGAGTATGACATCAACTTCGAAGCAAATCACTCCCAAAATAACTTTCTACCCTTATTTAACTCCGTTAGGGGATCAATTTCAATAAAATACGAAACAGGTCTTCCATTAATTCTGTTAATGAATGTTTATGCAAAATTTGAAGTAGATTGGACCAAGGAATCGCGTTGTCCCATACAAACTTTGCCCCCTTTTTCACCCCTTTAGGGGTAGAAATTCGAAAAATCCTTTCTTATCGGATGCCTACGTAATACAAAGAACACACCCACCAAGTTTCAAGTCTCTACGATCAGCGGTTTAGGCTGTGCGTCGATCTGTCAGTCAGTCGTTCAGGACAAAGCATTTTATATGTATAGATAGATAACTGGCGAAAAATTTCAACGCAGGGGGGATCAGACTCATGTAGGCACTGATTCCATGGTAACAGTTTTCGCGTCGATGTCCCTGACACCCCGTATAGGTCTATACTTAGCTAAAGGTAAAGTTTGGCGATAAAAAATCTTCTGTGCCGTAGGGTGGTTGAGGTTTTTAGGGTTCCGTAGTAAAACAAGAAAAGTTTGGCCAAGTCCTTCTGTATGTCTGTCCGTGAATTAACACAGAGACCATTGGTACGAAAAACAAAACCAGGTGCATTATTATAACATGACCTTGTAATGCTATTGTAAAAGGAAATAAAAAACATTTTATGATGAAAAACTACATAAACGTACGACTATTATAGCTTCCCTTTGCGGGGTATGCAGAGAGAATCCAGTGGCGTACGTATAGACTTATGGGGCATTTTAAGATCCCATTGCATTAAAAAGATTACGTAAGATGTTTCGAGGTGACTTTTCAAGTCAATAGTTTTAGATATTTTCGGTTACAACACAGTTAGAATTGTTTAATAATGAGTGATAATTGTTTAATAATTTATTATAATCAGCATGTTTGTACCAAAATAATATTTGTACGCCGATTTCGGCCAGACATAGCGTTCTTTAATAATTACAACATCTGTACCCAACCTACCTCAAATAAAAAAATATTTGTATTTAGTTACAAAAAAAAATGCAAGTCTCTGATTTTGAAGGTAAAGAAAGAATTTTGCGCACTTCCCGTATATTCTAAACAGGGCGCAATTATTAAATTTAAAAATTTATTTAGCACATTGCAAGTAAAAACAGATTTGACGTGCGGATCCAGCGTAACAGGGGGATGTGAGAAATGCTTGTTAAGAGCACACACGTCAGTGTCTTTACTAGAAGCAACTAGAGACTTACCAATACCGACAGTTTTCAGAAACTTCCAGACTTCAGAAGAGTTACGGTTGTCGAGAGAATTATGGAAGTAGCGTCTCTTGGCATCTCTGCACATACGACTGCAGCGATTACGCAGCACCTTAAACGCATTTAAGTTGCGATCGGAAGGACAGCGTTTTAACCTCCTTTTGGCTCTGTCCCTACTTGCCATTACGACCCTAATGGCAGGAGTAAGCCAGGGAGCCGGAACAAACTTGACTTTGACTCTTCGGATAGGGGCATGACGATCGTATAAGCTGAGTATCGTGCTGTTGAAAATGTGAACCATATCGTTAATACACGAGCTCTCCAAGACATCCGTCCAGTCGATGCCACCAGCATCACGCAACAATGCCTCCAGGTCTATGCCCTTGTAGTTCCTAAGGAAAATATATTGAGGCTTACGCTTGGGAGGGCGAATCCTGTAGGACATAAAGATGAGATCGTGGTAGGAAAAACAAGCAGTAAGCTGTCCGTGGACAGATACATTATTAGAATTAGAGACAATCATAAGGTCCAAAAGAGAAGGGGTGCAGTTAGGAAAATGATGAGTAGCAGAAAGAGGCAGAATACTAAGGTTAAGTGAAGATAAGATAGATTGAAGTTTGTGAGTACGACTGTCATTTTTAAGAAGGCAAGTATTAAAATCGCCCATCAAGACTACGTGGTCATAAGTGGGACAGAAATCATTTAAGAGAGAATCAAAAGAGTCAAAATAATCAATAGTAAGGTTAGGGCTGTACATCACTCCAAGAAGCATTTTAACGTGATGCAAGGAAATTTCTAGAAATAGATGCTCCGCAGACCCTGAGTAGGAAGATGGAGAAGTGCTGATAATCTTGTAAGGAATATCAGTACGCAAGTAAATGGCAACACCACCACCTCCCTTTTCAGTTCTATCATTACGAATAAGAACAAAGCCAGGAAGGGCATAGTGTATAGATGAAAGAGACGGTTTGAGGAAGGACTCTGAAATTAGCAAAGCATCTAAATGTGCACTGTTAATGGAAGCCAGAAGATCAGAGTAATGGCATGGAATACTCTGGGCATTGATGTGGGCTATGTTGAGATTGTTGGGAAGGTGGGAAAGCAAAGAGAAAATCTGATCATCGAGAGTGAGAGGAGAGGAAGAACCACTCGCCGCACTCAGGAAACTGCTAGAAGAAGAAGAACACGAGAAAAAATTATCATCAAGGTTAGCACCGATCATAGTATGCAAAAATAATAATATATATATGAATAAAATATAATATAAAAAATTTAATAAAAAAGTAAGAAAAATGAAATATTAAAACTACTTAACTACTAAGTAAACTACTTATGCGCATAAAAACGAACAAATATAATAAATAAATACGCTCAACTAATAAAGGCACCTATTCGCTGTAGTTGGTAGAGATTTTAACAAACCATTTAAGAACTAGATACATAAATAAAAATGTGAAGGAAATAAATGAATAACACAAGACATTCAAAAAATATCCTCAACAATCGGATACAAACGCAGAGTGAAACGAAACGTAACGACATAAAAAACAAAAAATGACACTAATAGACGTCACGTCAATACATCATAAAAATATTAACATCTACCGGCAAGATAAGTTATGTGAGAAAGTTGTGAAAAGTAAATGCTATGGGTAGAATGAAAAACAAGGGAAATTAAATTATAAAGTGTACCGACAAATGTATCACAAAGCGGTTAATGTACAAGTAAACTAAATGAGTAAACTTAGCGACGAGCCTTCCTCACAATCTTTCGTTTGGGGGTTGCTGTTACAGGCGATTTAGATGCTACGGCTGACGAGGTAGAAGCAGTAGGCACGGGATCATTGGGTGCAGCAGCACAGGCGGGAGCGGGGAATAGCGCGATTAATGTTTCAAGCTCACCCATGGTCGCTATCTTCCGGCGTGACTTGTCAGGCGTCAAGACAATAACCTTTCCCTCTGCAGACCAGCAACTGTTGATATTAAAGTGTTTGCGAGCAGCCATAAATACCTGGTGCCGTGACTTAGTCAGAAACTCTGAAATAGTGATGCCGCTGCCCTTCAGTGAAGTTTTACCGTCCCAAACCAACCGACGATGCTCCATTTCTTTAAATCGTACCAACACAGGCCTGGATTTACCCTGGGGGGCTCCTAATCTGTGGCAAACATCTAAATGATCCAATTTTATGTCGTCAATCAAAAGTTGTTTGGATGAAATCTGAAGAATCGAATCGCACAGCTTTTCATTAGGTTTCTCAGGAATACCGTGAAACAGCAAGATTTTTCTACGCATCGCGGTCTCATGTGTGTCCAGGCTCAATGACAGGAGTTCAATTTGAGTTTTGAAGTGTGAGAATGTTTTGCAAACAAAGGATTTAAACTCTGAGAAGTCCAGGGACAGCGCAGCAAGATCCGAGTGTGCAGGGTCAGCTCCAGCTGTAGCTCTCTGCAGCTTATCTTCGTACTCACTCATGCGAGAGCTAAACAGCTTTTCCAGTTCCTCCATACTGTGCACAAGCTTGCTGTCCATGCTTAGTTGGTAAATTTCAAGTGTTGTGATTGTAGAAGAGTGAAAGTGAAAGGACAGTTCCGAGCGAAGGTGGGTTTATCAGTTAATTAGCACATAAATATTGTGAAAAAGAACGATTAACTATTTTAATATAATTATTAATTAAGGAAGCTACAAAATTATGTACATATGTCACGCCTACCCACGTAGGAAAAAAGCATCAGCATGTTTGTACCAAAATAATATTTGTACGCCGATTTCGGCCAGACATAGCGTTCTTTAATAATTACAACATCTGTACCCAACCTACCTCAAATAAAAAAATATTTGTATTTAGTTACAAAAAAAAATGCAAGTCTCTGATTTTGAAGGTAAAGAAAGAATTTTGCGCACTTCCCGTATATTCTAAACAGGGCGCAATTATTAAATTTAAAAATTTATTTAGCACATTGCAAGTAAAAACAGTTTTTTGTAATAACTACTTCGTTTTATTAAATTTTTAAGCGCAACATTAAAAAAATAAATAATAAAGGTCTAGTGCCAACGTACCTTGCAAAAAGCACCATATGGCGCCATACGCCATACCTATATCCGCAAAATGACTCGAGTGACGTCTATAACCTATTTAAAAATGTCCTCTGTGAGTTAGACAATGAAAATTGATTGATGTTGACATTCTACATTCACAAAATATTGATAAACCATTCGATCATTTTCGACTCACTCATTCAAAAACGTTTGGTTATTTAACCGTTGGTTAGAAATAAATGGTGAACACCAAAAAAACGCGGTTTGTTTAAACAACTGTTTAAAGGCTTGTGCAGACCAGCGCGACTTGTCGCGCGACGCGACACGAACAATACAATTTCTAAGAAAACTTCACAGTATAACAATAACCGGTGTCGCGTCGCGCGACAAGTCGCGCTGGTACAAGCCTTAATTCTAACAGAACGGTTACGTAACCAATGATTACGTTGTAGTTGGTGAACTCGGGCCTTACAACCGTAGAAATAACTATGTTTTTAACCGACTTCCCAAAAAGGAGGAGGTTATCAATTCGGTTGTTTTTTTTAAATGTTTTTTACCTCATAACTCAGTCATTTATGAACCGATTTGGAAAAATATTTTCTTATTTGAAAGGATATACTTCCAGATTGGACCCCTTTTTTATCAACATTCAGTTCTGATGATGGAATCCATGAGGAATTGAGGGAACTCCTGAAATAATATAGGCATACACATAGGAGTTGAGCATTTGCTTTCGGAAAGTATGATTTGGTGAAGTGGAACTGATGAAGAAGACCACAGATGGCTACCGGAACTACTCAATTATAAGTATTTTACGGGTGGCTATAAGATATCTCGATTAAAATAGTTAAGCGACTATGAAGCACATTCTGATGAAAATTCTACGATTGAACTGATCTTAAGATGAAGCCGGAAGGAAGGCACCGGAACTCCGTCATGAAACAATGTATCCTAGCCGTGTTTAGGCTTATTGGAATTGCCATGAGGTGCACTCTGCCTATAAATGATTAATGGTAGTATCCTGGCATCAAATTGCGCTACTTGAGTCGTACGCTATGTGTGGTCTTGATTGTCAGAAGACAGATTTCGTAGCCTCGTTATTTCCGTCAATGATCCTGTCGCAATTTTTTTTTACCATGGAAGATAACAGATCTTTCAAGGATGGTACCCTATAATTTATGGACTGTGACCGCCCAGCTTAATATTAGAGTCAGCATACGACGCTCCACATCTCCGTAAGCCCTTGCCGCCTGGAACGTACTGCTTGTTGGTGGTATGTGTATCACTTTAAAAATATAAATTAACATATCTTTTTATTGGATGAGACAATTGCAATGAAACAAAAACTAAATGTTACATCGTGATTATATTCTCTTTACAATTTTAATAGGACTGTAATTAAATTTCAGAAATGTTATATCTGCTGAATTGTATGTAGAAAAATGTATTCATTAGTACCATTTTGGGCCACTAGATGTCATTGAGATGCAAAAAAAAATTTTTACGCCCTTTCTACACTTTCAAGCCAGTTTTGAAATATTTATGATTAAATCTTTATTATTACCTAGATAAGTTTATACCACGTTTTCTAAACCAAATGAATAAGGTCTTTCTTACAAAATGTATCCCCCTGTTCACCTACAAAGGGGTTAATTTAAGATATTCCACTTTGCCCCACCAAGTCGCCCCACTGGTCCAAAGTGGAATACCAAAAAATTTCAGTGGAATCTTGATGGATTACTTGCCCCACTAGTTGTAACCCCACTAGGTGTAATTTTTGAAAAATCTTTTGATTTGTTTCCATTATTCGAATGGTATACTAATTTGTATGGGGTGGGTAGCACAACTAAAAACTGAAAAATAAAAACTCTTTACCAAAAAAAAACAACCGACTTAAAAAAAAACGAAATACAGAACCATATAGTATATATGGTTCTGATCTATATATCTAATACATGATGGTTCGCAGTAAGATGATTGAAGCCGTGATATAGTTATATCCTTAGGAATATTTAGTTATATCTTTAATAGAGACGACACAGTTGGCGCAGTGGCTGAGCGATCGACTGCTGCGCAACGTGTCGCGGGTTCGATCCCCGCACGGAACAAATATTTGTATGATCTACAAGTAGTTGTTCCGGGTCTGGGTGTTAGTGTATGTGAGTTTGTATGTTTGTAAACGCACCCACGATACAGGAAGAAATTCTTAGTGTGGGGCAACGTTTAAAAAAAAAAAGAATATAGTTATGAATCGCTTTCATATATAATATATTACGGTATATTTTGGTATAAAATTAGTATAAAATATTTTCGTTTTTGCCACCGACACCCTTCACTGTACATGGTTCGACACGCATTTGGTCTTTTAGAAGGATCATAAATAAAAAAAACTTGTTCCCTATGCCAAAACCAAGTGGGTAGGTAGGTACCTACTCAATATTTAATGAAAAATAAACATTTTATAACAGAAATATTGCTTTTGGTGCAGATGCTCGGTGGCGGCACTTCATGTTACTATCTAGCTTAGCAGGTGATTAACAACGGGCGGTCGTTGACGTAAATGTGCAATGTGATAATGCCATATTCAGTGACCTGATCTATGAAACATTCAGGGGGAGTCTCCAAGATATACTGTAAAAATAACAAAATCGTTACTATCAGATAAGCCGACGTGATAGTCACATAAAAAAAATGCAGAAATGTTAATCTGTACCTTTACAGCTGCTGTTGGTGGGTCTTCATATGTCGTTGAATTTGTTTTCCCCGGCAACATAAGGGCAAAACCGATCATCTGCTTTGTGTACTCATCAAAGAGCAGGAACCACGGGAACAAAGGTTCGTCGCAACTCAGCTCCGATGTCATTTTGTAGTAGTAGTGGCTTCCTGGAACATACAGATGGTATTAACTATTTTTAGGGTTCCTCACTCAAAGGTTGCCAAGACATTGATATATGCCAGTGACCTTGAGTGGTAAGCTTGCGTGTTCTGTAGGTACTGAGCTACGCGTCGTACGTCCAATCAGTAACAGGACTCGCCCATCAAGGAGCACTGTCTCAAATTAGACGCATTATTAATTTATTATACGTAAAACAAAAAGTATTTTAATAAAACACGTATACTAAAAGATCAATAATTAAATTATCTATAAAATGGTGAAGCTTTCAGAAAAATACGCTTGATAGATTTTGCGTGATTCTCTGTTTTTTATCCGCGTTAGACATAACTTTACAAATTAATTTCACTATGTAATATAAACATAATTTAAAATAAAAATATATTAAGTTATTAAGAAAATGCTCTAAAAATGGGCAGATTATGTAATGCATAAATTAACTGACAGCTACGTACGCCGCGGCGAAGGCACGTGCGACGCAGTCATGTGTCTGTACTGCCTGCCTGCGTCTCGTGCTCTCGTCGTAGAGTCGGCACAAATTTCTGTGCGACGCTTGCAGGTCTTCACTTATTTTTTTACGAATTATTTATAATTTTGTTTTAATAACAAATCATATCTATTGTTTGTACTAGCTAGGACGCGAATGTGTCTGTGTAGCTGCGTCGCAGCATGCGCTCGCGGCTTATGTCTGCTTGGCCTGCCCTAACTTGCAAAATCTGTACTGTGTTGTGCTGTGCTGCGTCACCTGCGTCTCAGTATACGCTTAGCCTTATACTTATGTAGCAGCACAGGTAACATTGCTATACTTACTTTCTAAAGCTCCATTTACATGGCGTACGTTTCTGTGGCATACCATAAAATTGAAGCAACAATTGACTATTCCCGTCCAAACAATACGTACGTATGGGTCGTTACGTGATTTTCTCGAAACGTAACGTAACTAGTTACTTCGAAGGCGTCATCTGTTTTGAAAACAGGTGATTTTAGTAACTAGTTATTTTTCAATTTCTATTCGGTGATTCAGTATTACAGTTATTTGCGAAACGAAAACAGCTTTATGTTTTTATAGCTACATAAGTAGTTACATTATTAACGTAATACTAATACAAATGAACTGCATCGAATAATGTATTATAATAATGAAAGATATGCAGACGTATTTAGAAGTTCATTTGATTGTATAAGTATATACAATTATTTGAAATATTTACAATTCGATGTTTTTTTTTGCACGTTTTAGTTTTTTCTCTATTTATACTTTTTCAATAGTCTAGCACTATTATGTTGGCGTGTGTGTGCATGTTCGGATTTAATCGTGTCACCACTTGGGACTTCGGGAACTCTCGGCTCGCTTTGCCGGTCGGTCAGTACCAGTAGGCTAGTAACGTGTCACTTATTACGCGCGAAAGAAACAACATGCGCTCTCAAAGTATTTTTGTTTCGTTTCTCTCTTTTCATTCGATCACTGCATTACTATGTAACTAGTTACAAAAATCACGTGTTTCTGTGTAACTCGAAACAAGTTATTCGGTTACATGCCCCGTAGCCAGTTATTGTAACGAGTGACGTGAAATAACGCCCATACCTACGTACAATTGTTGCATGGTTCGGGCAAGTTACTTGCCGTTCAAAAATGTCTAAACAGCACGTACCATAAAATAACTCGCACCAAAAAAAATCCTCTCGCTCTGCCCAGAGCGGGAGAAGTCATTTGATGATTTCCCAACCACAAAAAAAAAAATGTATACCATTTTATGGAGATCGCACGCGTGTAAACACTTGCATGGAATTCTTGAATGGCAATAATTGAACGAGCATGCGATTATTGCTCTCGGACGTTCGAGAAACCATGGTATAATAGTATACTTCGCCAGGTATGGCATTCCGAAACACAGTGGTCACGTGGGCAACACAAGTCTATGTCATCACATCTGTGTTACCAGAAGTTTGTAATAATAACTCCCCAACCACCATTATTACCTTTGCGAATCCGATAAAACAATGAGGTTTTAATTAACAATTACGTCGGTTTATGTTTAAATTGAATTGTTTCGTTTGATTAGACACACGAAACGATAATTTAAAAGCTTTGGTTCCTGAAAATCTTTCCTTAATCGTGTTTTGTTGCAATAGGGTGGCAACTGGATAGTGACTTTCACCGTGTAAATGGGGTTTTATGGCTCTAACTCGTGGTTGGCCGGTTTTTAAAGGTTCTAATGATGACGTTTTGGAAGAACAGAAAGAATACTAGGTTATTTGGCATTAGAAAAAAAAACATCATTTAACTAAAAAAAAACAGAGAGAAAACAATGCATGGAATAAAAATGTCAAAAAAGGGCTCAGCTCAGCATAATGTCAGATGCCAACACAAGGTACACCTGATGCAGATATTCACACCTGATGCAGATATTCACACAGGCTGCAGGTTTCTCAATAAAAGCTTTTGCTTTCTTTCCTGAAGCAATGAAATAAGTTATTTTAACTTTATTACCCATCATCGGAACGCAGGTTTGCTTGATCCAGACTGTTGTGTCGAGATTTGTGAGATTGGTGGATATTGCAGTCAGTACACCCTTGGGACCTTCGGCCGTTATGTAGTCTTCCCGAAGCACCTCAGTTTCATTATAAGAGGCTATGCGAGTTTCTTCATCTTAAAAATTAAACAATTCGTTTTTTTATTTAGGTTAGTATTTCACGAGAGCCATGATATTTCAGGCGTAACCCCTATACATATATAAATTACGGGACTCGTGATGAATATGATAGAAGCACTTGTTCAGAAATACTTATTTAGAAATAATAAAAGTTTCACATATACATCAAATCGTACTTGTATCAAGTACAATACCTATTGGTAGTTTTGTATGTACTAGACTGCGCGCAAGATAATTCTGCGCGCGGCTGAAATCGGAACTAATCGTATGCTGCCGTCTTGTCGTTTATAAAAGTTAAATTAAGTACAGAATTATTTAATTAATTAATATTAATATAAGATTAATATTTTTAAGATTAAATTATTAATATAGATTTAATATTTTAAATCTTACAGTAAGTATACAATTAAGAGGGTTTATCTTAAAAGTTGGCAACTCGCAAATAACTGTCAAATATTTACCTGTTTTGATTCTTATAGCAATATTACTGAATAGAAATAAGAAATGTGGCTAACTAGCGAACTAGAATATTAATAATGAATTGCAATTATAACATTGAATTTGTTGTTGTACCCATTTTAGGTGTAAAAAAACCGGCCAAGTGCATGTCTGACCACGCACAATGAAGGGTTCCGTAGTTGGGATGAATTTGGTGGTAACAAACTCACAATATTTTTGAAAGACCTTTCTAACGATACCCCACACCATGGGGTAGATGAGGAAAAAAAAAACATCCCCACTTTAATTGTAGGGGAGGCACCCTAAAAAAAAATAACTTGATTTTATTTTACCACTTTGTCGGCATGATTAATATGTATACGTATACATATGCCAAATTACAGCTTTCTGGTACTAACCGTCTCTGAGCTAAGCCGCGGACAGATAGACGGACAGACTGACGGACAAACAGACAGACAGACAGCCGGCCAGACAGACAGACAGAGAGACGGACATGGCGAAACTATAAGGGTTCCTTGTTTACTACGGAACCCTAAAAACGCATTTGGAAAGTTTCCAAATAGTTTTTTTACATCTTAAACTAAACATTCGGTGCTACGATATTAATTATTGCATTTCATAATCAATATTCTAGTTCGCTAGTTAACCACATGTTTTATTTCCACACAGTAATATTCCCAAATTAATCAAAACAGTGAAATATTTGATATCTATTTGCGACGTTGCCCACCTTCAGAATTAAGGCTCTTAAGCTAGCCAGCCGGCTACCAGTCGCGCGCAGACTTATCTTGCGCGCACTCAGGTATTGGATGATGACGATGATGCTTTAGAACTTACTTAGATAATTCACCTACATTTCATTGCCACTTAGGTCGTAGACTGTTTTGAATGGCCATTTGTAATAAAAAGGGCTTAAAGAAATTACAGTAGTGTAGTACGTAAGTACCTTCTGACACGAAGTATATACAAATGGTCCAGTAATCTTCTGTGACTCCATTGCTGACGCTGCTGTTATAGGTCCAGGGCGTAAAACCTTGTTCTTTCATGTCAACAGGTGTAGTTAATCCATTGTCGGGGATCTGCAATAGATCGATTCAATCTTCAAGGATTTTTAATTAACACTTTCGACTCCACCCATTTTCATAGAACTCATACGCCATCATGCCGCCATATTGGAAGTGAACCCTCCGGGCGGGTTGCCGGCATCCTACATGCATCTCATGCATCTAGGTGAACCCTCCAGGAGGGTTCCCGGCCCTTAACATAATTTGTAACACGTTCTTGGCAGTAAATTGCATTGATTTGGTGCTGTGCGTGTGCCGTGAGCACTATCTGCATCAGCACTTATTCCATCAAAATTATCGTGGGTACCTCACTATAGGGAGCCATCCGTAGGTATTAGGTTGTACTTATGCCCATATATACTCATGCGCTATCATCTTCAAAAAAAATATTGCATTTTTTGGACTTTTGCAAGGCTTGCGTGTCACGCTATAGTTCAGGCAATACACATGCCTCACACGTTAAAAAGGTACAAAGGCGGACTTAATGCCTTAGGCATTGTCTACCAGTCAACCAAGGGTCGTGAAGATATTAGATGGCAGGTGCTCTGTTTGAGAGGAACAAAGAAAAAAAATAAAAATATATCATAATGCATTATAACTAAAATAGTTACAACAGTACATAAATAGGTTATAAACCACATACACATACATACATATTCACTTAATATATAACTATATTATAAATATATATATACGACATCAAGGGAGAGAGGTGTTGAGATGACTCTACTCTATTCATTTTGAAAATAACTCCGCAATTTCCTCTTAAATGCATACCGACCGGTGGCCGTCCTGATATCAAGAGGAAGCGCATTCCAAAGAAGAATGGACTGAATATGAAAGGAAGAATGAACAAAGTCAGAAGTATGAGAAGGACAAAGTAGGAGAAGATTGTTAGAAGAACGCAGATTCTTAGAGTGTGAAGAACATGGATATTGGAAGTGGGACACAAGATAAGAAGGAGGAGTGGGGGAGTTGAGAAGGGAGAAAAGCGTGGTCAAAGCGCGCAAACTTCTCCTTTGGCGAATGAACATCCATTTGAGCTCAGACCTGTAGCTCGACACATGGTCATATTTTCTGAGGTTAAATATGAACCGGATCCCATTGTTGAGCAGTCTGTCAAGCTTATCCAGAAAAACCGCATTCAAGTCAAAATAGCACACGTCACCATAGTCGATGATTGGGAAAATCAAAGTCTGCACAAGCATAGTTTTCGTCTTTACAGGCAAAAAGTTTCTCAGACGATACAGGGATCGCAGAGTCCCGTTGACCCATTGACCAACACTAGATACCTGGCGTTGCCAGCTAAGTGTCGAGTCAAGATGCAAACTGATTCCTTTTCCGTTCTTTTTATTTGTAAGAGGGTTCAGGTTATGCAGGGTAGACAACATACATACATGACATTTGTAAAACTATTTACTTACAAAAAAAAAGACTTAAAAAAAATACTACAAAGTGAAAAATACCACCGACTTCCGAAATTAAAGTTATTTTTCACTTTGTTGTGTTTTTTTTTAAGTCAGTTGTTTTTTTTTTTGTCAAAAGTTTTTTTTTTAAATTTTTCGTTGTGGTACCTACCCCACACAAATTCGCATACCACTGCCTGCTATGTAGCAAAGTTAATAAAATTTATATGGGACAAACTTGGGAGCATACTATTTCATACAAATAAAAAAAAAATATAATCGGTCCACAAATGACGGTGAAATCGGTAGACACACATAAAAAAAAAAAACTTACGCGACGAACATTATAACCTCCTTCTTTTAGGAAGTCTGTTAATAAAGCGCACGAGTTTGGTCATACTTTTTATTATTGGACTTTACGTCTACTTACGTCTACTTTCTTGCTTTGACTTTCGCAAAGTTGTCAAATGCGCTGTTGCGCATTGTTACTTTCTAGTATTTATTTGGCCTCATGGATGGTACGAGAGACCATGACAATTTTTTTTGGCTTACCTTTTTTATTACAAACCGTATAAAATCAATAGATTTGGTTATTCTGAATCCAAAAATACTAATTACAGAAATTTTCCGCGTTAAGTCTGACCTTGACCGCATTATTAAATATGTCCAAAAAAAATCCCAACTGCAATGAAACGTCATTGCAATTTGTCTGATTTTCAGAACGATAGATCTTAGATTCCTACCGAAAACACTCAATTTTCTGAAACCAGTAGTGTCACACTAACCCAGGAAATCATTAGAGAAAATTAAAAATGAGGCAAAAAATTAAACTACGCAGCAACACCAGTGACCAAGAGAGGGAGGACTCTCTCGTGGTCACTGTTAACGTGTCGAGAAAAATAAGTTCTGTGTACTCACAGCGATCTGCAAGCCGGCGGTCTGTCCGTTTTCGTCGGCTAATACGCCGACGGTAACGACTTTCGGATTTACCCACAGGACAAGTTTGTCAAAACCAGATGAGTTTGACCTTGTGGCCCTCGGCACCACCGTCCAGCCGTTTTCCTTGGCTACTGTGCTGTTGCGAGGAGCATCATTGAAAGCGAAGAATTTATCTGTAAAATGAGGGATTGAGAACGTTGCCGTTGATCAGAAATAAAGGAAATTTCGATCCCAATGAACCAAATTAGCCTCGATCGGTTACCGAAAATGCACATTAGTATACCTAAAACCTACCGACAACGATAACTCACACTACGTCGTCAAAACAGCCGAAGTGGATTATCCAAATAAAGCTGGTTGAAAAACTAGTCGATTAAACTTAATTTTATAACGTGATTATTTAACTTTTAGCGGAAACTCGCGAGGTTTCCTCTACCAAAAATAATCACGTGCCGGAAACACAATATAAATATGGTCAGTAAATGCGTTTGAAATTTATTTGCCAAACTTGTAAACGAACTCGAGTTTTAGGAAAAACAACTGTAATACTTACACACACGGTTCAGTTTGCGCTACAACTTCATATTTTTACTTTTCAACTTTACTAGTCAGTCTAAAGTCATCTTTATTTACACTCATACAAAGTTGATGTTTGTTTAAGTGGAAATAACATCAATTGGGAACAAGGATTTAAATAGACCTTACGTTCCATTTAAAAAAAGTTCCCGGCGACCTCTTGTCTCGATAGTACGAGAGCCCACGACCAAAACCATGTCGCATCGTTTTACGGCCAAAACAGTATTATATTGTCATCATGTCCAACAGTTTTCAGACAGAATGCAATGTTACCGATCGGTAAAATATTTCAACACGTTCAAAATTGTTTCAACACATAAGATGCTTACATTTTCTTCTGAAAACATATTTATTCACATCAACTGACCAATGTTCACCTGAAAACAAGATTTTCAAACGAGTTGCTATGGGTTTTATTATTTGCCTCATTTTTAATTTTCTTAAAAGGTCTCCAAGGTATGTTTGACACTACTGGTTTCTGAAAATTGTGTTTTCGGTAAAATCTAACGTTCAACTGCATTCCGAGAATTACACAGATTGCTATGAAACCGCTCGGTATTTTTTTTTGATATAAGTATTTAAAAATACGGTCAGGCCAGAAGAGACGCGGAAAATTTCTGAAATTAGGATTTTTGGAATCAGGATAACCAAATCTATTGAATTTATACGGTTTTGTTCGAAAAACGATAGGATAAACTCTTGGTCATGGGCTTGTTTCACGCTACTGACAACACCGCGACTTTGGGCGTTAACTAGATACTAGTGTCTGTCCATATTTAGATGTGCCGGAAATCTGGATGAAATCGGTGAAAAACAAAAACGAAATATTAATTTAACAAAAAACCACTTACAACTTAATCCTGCTTTCCATGGTTCTGAAACAAAAATAAAACTAATGTTGTTACATACATTATAATTGTAAACTATAAATGCCCCTATAAATGCCCTCTCCCTTACTTGTACCTTTTAGCTGTTATCACTCGAACAGTTACAAGAAACGAATCTAGAATAGGGATGTTGGCTGGAAAAAAAAAACCTATTAAGTCTGTTAGTCAGATAAAAAAATATTAGACACGTATTTTTCGACTAACATTTTAATGTCCGTCAGGTAGATTATTAAAAAATATTGGACTCGTATTTTTTTATTTTTTTACGTAATCATAACATTACGGTTATACATTGAGTAGGCAATACGTTAAAATGTGGCATGACGTCACTGGTAGAATTTAGACCGACTTGTGACGTCGCGAGCCCCCACTCCCCAACTTTAATGCGTTTTATCTAAACCATTTTTTTATTAATATGATAAAAAAAAATATACCTACGTGTCAATTTTTGTTTTATTATCTGACTGACGGACTAAATTGCCGAAGCAAGTCAGTGGATGGGTGACCATCTTTACATATCGATACCCCTCCGTGCCTCGCAAAACAATTTTTTATTTTATTTTTTTGACTGTCTTTACGGGTCGTCAGAAACTCGAAAGTTGGCAACCAGTCTAACCAAGGGGCATCGTGTTACGCAGTAAATGGGTTGTGGAGGTCAGATAGGCAGTCGCTTTATGTAAAATACTAGTAGTTAATTGACTCAGGCGTGCCTTTGCGGAAATCCATTCTAAAATACAATAGACGACGTATATTATGCGCTAGTTAAGCGGAGCTTACTTTAGTTAAGCGGGTTGAGTCACAATATACGTCGTCAATTGTATTTTTTTAAAACTAGTATTCAGCTACTTGCGGTTTGACTAGAAGCTGACCCCAACATAATGGGGAAAAGGCAGATGATGAGTATTTCTAATTTTATTTTCAAATAATTGAGAGAACTATCTACTTACATTATAGACAGAGCTATTGTCTAAAATAAGTAGATAGTTCTCTCAAAAAGGAAACTAGAAAGGTCCTATTCAGACCTTTCTGAGGTCTTTTTGAAAGTATGGGTCTAAAGTTCTAAGTCATTTAAAAATAAAAAAAATAGGATAGGATAGGATATAGATAATATGTGGCATTAGTTATTAAAGGTAGGTCTACTTACTGTGTTGGAAGTTGAAGATGTCCCAGAAGGCAGATGCGCAGCCAACGAGGCCCAGGAGAGCGACTGTCCGGATCATGGCTGTAGTGAGATGCTCTGCTTGCTACAGTTAGTCTGCAGTCTGTACAAGGAGTACTCTACCAAGGCTATTTATATACTTCGCGCATCTGGCACGCCTCAGCGAAAGAACAAACAAGTTAACTTTTTGGGTTCCTCAAGAAATTAATTCGAGAAAAATCATTGGTGCGCATTTTTTTTTCTGTACCTTATCAGTTACGTGGCAAGTACGTGCCAATTCTGTGCTTCTATCGTGAGGAAACAATAGAAAAAATATCTGTGCGTGTGCTTCATTCAGTGCCGCTCATGCGCGCTAAAGCCCATTTGACGCGGTGCTAGTGTCTATGTCATGTCAGATTGGCAGGCTACCAGCGGGGTAACTGCGTAACACACATAAAATAGCAATCTATCGCAATGCCTTTAACTATGACAGTTCAGTCACGTTCATTGTGTTATTTAAGTTGTTGAAGAGACGAATTTGTCATTGTATGCGAGTTACGCAGTTACCCCGCTGGTAGCTAGCTCCGGTGAAGTATGCAGAATGCTTTGCCATGCACAGATATTGAAAAAGATTTTCATTCACAACAATTTATTTCAAGTAAAGGGTATTCTGAGGAATGGTTCGGTGATGTTCCCTTAGTTGAATTTGCTACATTCTTGAAAATACCTACATGAATTGTTTGCTCGGCGGTTGGTTGACAACCATCATCTGTCGAGCCTTTTCCCAACTATGTTGGGGTCGGCTTCCAGTATAACCAGATGCAGCTGAATACCAGTATTTTACATAAAGCGACTGACTATCTGACCACAACCCAGTTACTGGGTAAATCGATACTCCTTGGTAAGACTCGTTGACAACCATTGTTATCAAAATGTAGTACCTAATTTGCTTTCAATGCAAAAATAAGGAAGTAGGTGAGTATTGAAAAAAAATGAATTAATGAACAATATAATTTAAGTAAATATTGCATCAACATTATTGAAAAACATCACATTTTCAGTAATTTTCCATTTCATTGAAAGGTGGGTTTTTACCCTGAGCATTTTAAGCACTTGTGTAAATACAGAACTGCATTATTTCATTGCAATTTAAATTACAGGCACCAGGGTGTTAGCCAGAAACATCCTTCCCTATAAATTAACTTAATAGTGCTCAGTAATGAAATTATCTGGAATGGAACCGGAGTTACCGACATAGCTTGCAGTGTAAGCAAGCTGGCGTGGTATTGGGCTGGCCATGTTTGTCGAAGGACCGATGGCCGGTGGAGTAGACGAGTCGTTTTTTTTTTTTTTTTTGTGAGTGGGAAGTCATCAAATGACTTCTCCCGCTCTGGGCAGAGCGAGAGGGTGTGTCAGACTTTTACTGACTAAAACCCACCCATGTTCCTTCCGTTGCCTGTGTGCCGGGGCCGAGATATCCCTTTCGGACAAACCCGCAACCGCAGCAGGCATTGGTCTTTCGACCCCGTCAGTTGGTGCTGACATCTCTTTGAGGCGCGCGTGGAACACAATACGCCGTCGACACGGGCCTGGTCCTTGTCGGACGGCGAGTAGACGAATCCTGGAGTGGAGACCGCGTATCGGAAAACGTAGGGTGGGCCGCACCTTTTTTTTTTAGTGTGGGAAATTATCAAATAACTTCTCCCGCTCTGGGCGGAGCGGGATGGCGTGTCAGACTCTTACTGACTAAAACCCACCCGTGTTCCTTCAGTTGCCTGTACGTTGCCAGGAGCCACAGTATCCCTTTCGGACTTTCCTGCGACGCCGGCAGGCATCGGTCCTAGCGAACCCCTTCCGTTGTGCTGACATCTCTTTGAGGTGCGCGTGGAACACAACGCGCCGTCGACCCGGGCCTGGTCCTTATCGGATGGCGAGCTATCCATTGCTCACCGTCAGCAAGCCGGTGGCCGGAAGTCGGCTCGCGACTCCCGACATCCAGGGCGTCTCCTGCGGCGGCTAGGAGCGTGAGGGCGCGACATTTGTCTCTCCCTCACGCACTCCGTCTCCTCCTTCGCGAGCATTACTGCTTCGCAGAAGGAGGTGACGGCTTCCCTCGCCCTCTCGCTCCGTACCATGGCCTGGACCAGGGCCGGACGCGAGAGATCACTGCCGCCGATCGCCTTCGTGAGGACACGGCGGTGCCCCCGCCCAAGCCGGGCAGACCTCCACCGTAGGGTGGGCCGCCCCAAGCTAGATGGACGGACGGTTCTTAAATGGTGGCTGGGACAAACTGGTTGCGAAAGGGAGAGGACAGAGTGTTGTGGCGCAGCCTGGGTGAGGCCTGTGTCCAGCAGTGAACTGTGAAAGGATGAAACTTTGCCAGCGATTTTGACCTCGAAGATTTAAAACAACTAACAAACTTTCGAAAATCCTGAAACACGTGTTTAAAATTTTTACCGTAAGCCCGCATTGATTGTGCTTAAAATAAAATGAATTTTCAACATGCCTTTCTTAGTATTTCGAACCACGTTTACTACAAATATTATCAGCGGCCGCGGTCTTTTTGTGCATGGGTGACTATCGAGACCACTCCGTGTCTCGGAAAGCAGGTTGCCGTTGATCCCGGCTGTCATTCATAGATCTTTGACCGACGTTACGGGTAGTGAGACGCACAAATTTCTGATAATCAGTGTTATTAGGTGTCGTGTTACCTAGTAAGTGGATTGTGGAGGTCAGAGAGGCAGTCGGCCCATATAAAATACTTGTATTTAGGGGCAACCAGACTTCGGCCTGCTACTCTGCCGTCCTTTAACTAGAAGGCCGTTAAGCCCAAAAAGTTGTTTCCGAGAAAATGGCAAAAAACGTGGGAATCGTTATTTCTTAAAAACTATGATACTTTGGTTAATGATTGTTGGACACATCAATATTTCTTTCTATTTATCCTAAATAATCTTTTTTGTCCAGAAACTCATATTAATTAGTTTTAAAATTCATTTTTCTTATTTTGTTAAGCATGTAACCTAGATATCGCATCTTATTACTGTACTAAAAGGCCGTTAACCATACCGTAACGGCTTTTTAGAGAAGTAATTTATTTGAAATTTTAACCTTCATAATGTTTGTAAAATTTTGATCAGAAATACTTAACTAAAAAGTTGTTAAGTGACATAACTGCTTTATAGCCATGACATTCACTTAGATTAAAATTTCAATAACTTTCCTAATGAGCGGCTACGGGACTTTAGATGCTCTTAAGCTAATTATTGCCAATGTGATATGGAACTTTTGTAAAATGTTAACCGTTTTACTTAACTAAAAGGTGGCTAAAAACATTTCGCTTGTGATTAACTTCTTTATAGTTTAGCATTCTTATGGGAATATGTGAGAAATTAAAGACGTTCTTTTAAAAATCAAAAGTATATTTTAAAATTAAAAAGGGTAGGTAAATCAAAGGTAACCTAAATATAATTTTATTAGGCAATAATCAACAAATAACTAATTAAGATCTTGCAGATCATGAGATCACTAATTTGGCATGGATTCACTTAATCTATGTTCTTCATTTCATTAATATTGTTGTCTTTTTTAATCTTTTTTATTATTATTGGGTCCACCCATGAAATTGGCGTTTTTTTTTCATAAATAGAGAACCTCGTCACTTCTATGATTTAAAATATTCATCAATTGCTTGGTATTATATCGAATAATGACCATCATAGGGAACTACTAATAGTAAAAAAACCTTATTACTTATAGTTTTATATACATAAAAAATACCTTAAAAATTACTCTTCATTTTGGTAGCAGAAATTACCGCTATGTGTTTTAACTTAGCCAAAACTTATTTTTGTCGCTAAATCTAAGTGGCATATTACGTTAACTTAGTTTTTAAACATTAGTGCATAAAAGTTTTAAAACATTCGTGTTCATGGTTGTTATATAAATTAAGAAAATTTTAGTATGAAAAATGCAATTTCTTTCAAATTCTCCATACAAAACGTTGATTTCATAGGTACCACCTAATATTATCTCCTCTAAATCGGAGCCCCTGCCATCTTATCTCTTCACCACCCGTGGTTGACTGGTAGAGAATGCCTAAGGCATTAAGTCCGCCTTTGTACCTTATTGTGTGCGAGAAGTTTAAATAAATAAGAGGTTTTGTCTTCCTAGCAATGAATTTTGAAGCATTTATTTTTTTGGAACGTTTTCTTGTAGTATTGGGTTTTTCCGTGACAGTATCTTCGTCAGTATCGTCACTTCTTCGATCATCGTCAATGGGTTCGTAGTCTTTATCTTTGACAGAGTCATCAGAATCATAATCACCATTATTAGAATTTTGCACGGGACTATCTATTGAAACAGATTCTTTGCAAAACAATATTCTCATCTCATGCTGAGATTCTCTCTCAAGAGGTTGGGTATCGAGTGCAGGACTATCAATTTGCGATTCTGCACAAAACAAATCTGCCTCTTGTTGAGCTTCTGCCATTACAGGTTGTGAAACATTATATGCGTAAAACATGATCCTTTCAAAGTATGATTTATATTACATAAGTTATTAAAATTATATTTTACACAAAAGTATTGGAAAAATTCGGACGTCATAGAATAGTCTCTAACGTAGAGACTATTTACAAAGAAGTAGGTTTTCTTTGCCAATTTTTTATGTAGATATCATACCTGCAGATGATCAGTATTTTTCGAGGTGTGAACTTTTTATAATACCTGTACGGCCAGTCTTGCGCCTGTTTGTATTTTGACTATCTAATTGCTAGTCAAGGTTTTCAAGATTCGCTAATTACATTATATTATTGATCCTTTATGAGATTCCGGATCGCCTGAAATAAAATTATTAAACTATGTAAGTGAATAAATTGTATGAATTCTCGAAAACATATATCCTTACATATTGTATCTATGTTCATATCTGTGGATTAAAAACTACTTACACTTACTACTTACTTACTTAATACTTTCCTCTCCTTCGCCAGGTAAGCGAATCGTAAGAGGCGTTGAACGTGGTACGAAAATTGTGCCCGAAAAATGGCAATAGGGTCGCCACATATTTATTTACATTGAACTTAATAACGAAGGTGAAACGTGGAAACACAGACTCGGAGAACACTCCAGTCTGCTTACCCCTTCGTGGATTGTAGGCGCCGGGTTATGTATGTATGTACATAACTATACAATCCCTAGCAGACGGAATTTAATAAATAAAAATCATAGCGAAATCTCCCGCAAATAGGTACACCTAATATTTATTTTAATTATAGCATCATTGCCAAAAATCTTCAGTTTTGATCAAACAAAACGCAAAAGAACTTAGCGAACAAACAGACGACGCGATTAGTGTCTTTGTGTCGTACTATTTCGAAATTATTTAATCTATTCATGTTTACTATTTGGTACTACTTTATTTATTATGTTCTAAACTTACTTTGTCAAGTCGCGCCGTGACATACTATCGAAATTTTGACGGGAACCGGAGCGACGTTGTACACTACCGTGGCAGTCGACGCTCCGGGTGGAAAGTGGTGGAAAGATTGAGTGCGACGGCATGGCGGACGGCGTGGGCGGGAACGTAAACGCAGCGCGAGAGTCGGCAAACTGCCTTTTAGCTAAGTAATGTGGCTTACCTGCTTTGTAGCTTAGCATCATTTATTTATTTTTTCACCATTTTCATCAAACAGACAAGAATTATTTACAAGCAAAGTATTGTGAGAAATTTACAGAATTAAATGCTTAACTAAAATAGCGTTAAGGGCGGATAACTGCGAATAAGTTAAGTTTTTTACTTAAACTGTTATATAAATGCTTAACTATAACGTAGTTATAGTCCTTTTGCGTCTCTATAGTCAAGAATAATTAGATAACGTACTTGTAGTTAAGTAAAAGACCAGAAATAATCGTCACATCGGGCAGTTATGGTATTTTAACGTACATTAAGCGAAGAAGTGTGGGTTAGACGCTTTCAAGTGATGGAATCATCATAAATTATGTTACTTAACGGCCTACGAAATTTTCATATCTCTGGAACTATTTATGTTGTAAAAATGTTTCTTAGACAAAAAGATAGAGAATTTTGAACTCTATCACTTTGTATTAAAAAGTAAAAATCTACCATTTGAGGGTTAACGGCTTTCTAGTTAAAGGACGGCAGTACTGACAAATTCCCATAACACTTTGCTCGATCTGGGAATCGAACCCAGTTCCTCCTGTTCAGCAGTAGCGATATATGTTACATCTTATTCAGTTAAGATGTAATATTTAAGAAAGCCAGCATTTTTTAGTAGAAAGAACATAATTGGATAGGTATCCACCCTAAATTAAAAACGAAAGTAA
Source organism: Agrochola lota (assembly GCA_947364205.1). Lineage (NCBI taxonomy): Eukaryota > Metazoa > Arthropoda > Insecta > Lepidoptera > Noctuidae > Agrochola > Agrochola lota. The sequence goes on along the minus strand of OX376235.1, from coordinate 5,808,807 downwards.
GAAGACATTAAACAATAAATACTGCTGATCAAATACGGTGTCTGGTTAATTTATTCATTAATACCTATATTAATTGTCTGCTGTCTGCTGACATCATTTTACAATTGTCATGTTAATTTAGAAAAGTGAGACTTAATTTGATAAGGTATGTATTGTCATGTCGTCATCGGATTTCATAATCATAATCATTTAAACATGTCAGAATATGGTACAATATAATAATATGTTCTTAAGATTAGTCAATTGTCTCATCACATTCTGCCATGTCGGACCTGCAAATATTAGGTACATATACAATTTATTACAGGTCTGAGATTATTTATTAGGTTAGTAGGAATTGAAATTATGATTTGAGTAATTACGCAATATTGTCTTTGGTCCGTGGCCTTGACCAGTGAACAACATTGTTTTTAGGGTTCCGTAGTAAACAAGGAACCCTTATAGTTTCGCCATGTTCGTCTGTCTGCCCACGGCTTAGCTCAGAGACGGTTAGTACTAGAAAGCTGTAATTTGGCATATGTATACATATTAATCATGCCGACAAAGTGGTAAAATAAAATCAAGAAAAATATTTTGTTTTAGGCTACCTCCCCTACACGTAAAGTGAGGATGTTTTTTTTGTGAAAAAATTCAAAACAGTAGTATATATAACGAAATTAAAAAGAAAACTATGAGAGCTAAGTAGGCTGTACAGGTTAACGAGAAATAATCAACCAACTTAAATTTGCAGTTTGAAAAACACGATCTCCCATACATTCCGTATGGGAAAACACGATTTTCAACTAAAATGTTAAGTTTGTTCTTGGGATAAATTCATCCCAACTACGGAACCCTTCATTGTGCGTGGTCCGACATGCACTTGGCCGGTTTTTATTTTTATTTATTGGTTGAACACGAGGCTTTTGGCTACTTTTGTATGTGTGTATTTTATGTGTTATTGTCTATATAATTATGTCCGTTTTGTTTGTGCAGAATAAACAAATTTCTTTCTTTTTTTTTTTCTATTTGAAACATGACAGTTAAAAATATTCTAGAGAAGATAACAATTTATTTAGGACTAGCTTCCGCCAGCGGCTTCGTCCGCGTGATATCTTTATAAATTATAGCGTACTAGCTTTTGCCCGCGGCTTCGCCCGCGTGGATGTCGGATAATATCTCACGGGTACGTACTACCGGGATTAGTTAGATCATACCTAATATCCAAGGAAAAGTCGATGATTCCTACCGCTGCGCCCCGCGCCCGCGTTGTCGGCAACCATAATTATTTTGTCACGCGTAATTTTGAATCTGTGATATCTTTTAAAGTATTCATTTCAATGATTTGATGTCAAGGCATATTTTAATCTAAATTTGAAAATGTCCTGTTTAAATAACTTATTTTATTGTATAAGGATGAATAAAATACCGGTCAAAATAGCTTCGGAAATAACAATGAAATTTTTATCAAATTCTGAAAGATAAAAATGGTTACTGTAGGTCATCTTTAGAAGATAAACATATGCTATCGCGGACTTTATTTTTGAACTTTTAAGATATACAATTCTGAAAAACATAAATTTGATGTATCTCTTACGGCTTACGCGGCGCACGTCATTAAAGCTCCCAGTCGGCATGATTTTTTCCGACATCTTCAACAATAATCGTCATATTTCAGCCAATTTACACAAAATCTTAATGTATTATACACAAAACCTTACTCTTGAATCACTCTATCTATTAAAAAAAACTACATGAAAATCCGTTGCGTAGTTTTAAAGATCTAAGCATACATAGGGACAGATAGCGCGAAGCGACTTTGTTTTATACTATGAATAGATAAAACAAAAACAGCTCAGTGATAATATAGCATTCTAGCTGGTGAAAGAAAGCATTAAAAAAATCGGTTCAGTAGTTTTTCAGTTTTTTCATTACAAACAAAAATACAAATCTTTTTACCCGAATACGGCGAAGCAAAAAGGAGGGTTATGATTTTGATCGGATACGAGGGTGACACTGAAAGTTCTAAGAAAATTAAAAACTGAACAAACTAGCAAGTTATTAGTTTTATTATATCTTTTCAAAATAGTGTCCATTTACATCAATACATCGCTGCATCCGATGGAACCACTGAGAAAAGCACTTTGCCCACTCGTCCTTAGGGGTCTCTTCGACAGCATTTTGAAACGCAGCCACTGCTTCCTCGGCATCCATGAAACGTTTTCCTCGAAGTTTTTCTTTTATTTTCGGAAATAAATAAAAATCGCAAGGTGCGAGGTCGGGGCTATATGGCGGGTGACCCAGTAATTCCACGTCTGATGTCGCCAAGTAGTCGATTGTTTCCTTGGCGGTGTGCGACGAGGCGTTGTCGTGGTGAAGGAGGATCCTACTGCGAGGTCGTTTCTTCCGAACTTTTTCCAACACAAGTGGCCAACAATTGTTAGTGTACCACTCTGCAGTAACTGTTTTTCGATCCTCTAAAACAATTGTTGCGTAATGACCTGTAATTCCGAAGAACGAGGCCACTATCTTTTTTCCCACGCTCCGACCTCTCTTCACTTTAGTTGGCAACTCCTCGGAAGGAAACACCCAGACAGCAGACTGTCTCTTAGTTTCAGGATCATAACAATAAATCCAGATTTCGTCACCCGTAAGTATGTCGAACACAGCATTTGAGTCACCTCCGTTAAATCTTTGAAACATTTCACGACACCAATCAACACGACGGAGTTTTTGGGCCTCTGTCAAATTATGAGGTATCCACCGGGCACAAAGCTTTCTGACCGCTAAATGTTCATGGAGGATTTTGTGCACTTGACTCATACCGATGCCTAAGCTTGTCCGAATCTGCTGATAAGTCACTCTTTTGTCAGTCTCTATCATACGCCGCATAACACTGATGTTATCTTCAGTCGTCGCCGTAGAAGGCCGTCCCTCACGCAGATCATTAGTGCAACCACATTTAAACTCATTAAACAAACCTTACCAGCCTACCTTACAACCCTACCTTAAACCAGTTGTAAACAGTGGCACGAGGTCGGGCTTCATCGTGAAAGGCCAATCGAAGTCTATCATAACTTTCTTGTTGACTTAAATGAACTCGAAAGTTAGTGCCGGATTAGCCCTAAGCAAATTAAAAAAAAAAAAAAAAAAAAGATAAGCAAATTAAGCAATTGCTTAGGGCATCAAGTCCCGGAGAGCACGCTAAGCAGCACCGAATTTTTTTTTGCTATCCCATGAAAGGCAAGGCTGTTTGAAAACCGGCGTGTATTGTCGGCGGGAGATGTTATTGAGAATAATAAAAATAAAAATAAACTGGCCAAGTGCGTGTCGGAGCACGCACAATGAAGGGTTCCGCAGTTGGGATGAATTTATCCAAAGAACAACTTAATATTGTAGTTGAAAAACATGTTCTCCCATACGGAATGTATGGGAGAACCACAACATGGGGTAGACGAGAAAAAAAAAACATCCTAACTTTACGTGTAGGGGAGGTACCCTAAAACAAAATATTTTTCTTGATTTTATTTTAAGACTTTGTCGGCATGATTATTATGTATACATATGCCAAATTACAGCTTTCTAGTACTAACCGTCTCTGAGCCAAGTCGCGGACGGACAGACGGACAGACAGACAGACGGATATGGCGAAACTATTAGAGAAGAAGAAGAGAAGAGTTCCTTGTTTACTACGGAACCCTAAAAAAGAACGACGATGCTGCACAGAAAAGGCTCAATGCTTTATCAGTAGGTAAATATATTTATGTCGTAACCAGATCTTAGAATTGATCATTGCATGAAGTGTTCGAATTCGACCATTTCATAAAATGGTTGTGTTTTGTGAAATGGCCACCAAAAATTTACCGTATCGTTTAAACGTCAGTCAACGTTTGGATATATCATTAATGTAGGAGTGTAGGGTATCCATGGTTTAAGGTGTAGTAAAAATTGCCAACTAACTGCGACCAACTTGGAAGTATCGCTCGTCGGCCGCTGGTTTTTTATGGGGGTGCCACAAGCGGCGAAAAATGCAACATTACTTAACACTTAAAATTAGTTTAAAAAAAAAATATTCACACCGCTCGCGGCAACCCGACTTAGCGAGTGGTGCCGCGGCGGTGGCCGGCGAGCGCTACTTCCAAGTTTGTCACTTTCCATAATTTATTATTTAATTATTTATTAAATAATATATATATATATATATATATACACGGTTAATTTTAGCTCGTTCTGGAACGAAAAGCCATAAACTCGATCATCGAACTCGAAACGATTGGAACTATTATTTTCAATAAATTACAATTTTAAAAAAAACACGAAAAATCGAATTTATTGTTTTTTTTGTGAAATAATGAGAACTCGAAGTAACTGCAATCAATGCATATGTGTGTAAAACGTATCGACGAACGGCAACACTTGCGAACGGTGCCCATTGAAAAATCCATTCATCGATCAGACAGCATAAAAACACATACGCAATAGATAAATAGGTACACAAATAAAAATACGAAAAGCGAATTCAGACTTTATTTCTTAACCGTAAACGGTAACAAATAGAAATTTCACCAAACTAGGTACAAGGTAAGTAGGTACGCAGTTTACTAAAATTATTCTGAGAAGTGTCCGACCGGACTTCAAAAGAATGCACAACCGAATTCCGCGGTTAAGTGTATAAAAATAAGGTCTTAATTCAGTCCAATATTTTCATAGAAAAGGGCACCACCATCTTATAATGAACTCTATTCGACAGGTAAAACGATTCATTTTTCTGATTACATTGCCTGCCTTTGTAGAAGCCGCCGCGCCGCGGCCGCAAGCAAGCATTGTCGCATAAAAATTGGTTTAGGCAGTATTCTTTTTATTTGTCATAAATATGGTAGGCAGGTATGCTTATTAAGTACCTATTAGCTCGATTGGTCGACACTCGATTCAAGGCCTTAAATACAACTCCCAAGCGTACTCGTCGTGTCTAGTTGAAAAGGTACGAGTACTAGTGATTTCGTGATGCGAGAGTGTGAATGAAATTTCAATTAGTTTCTCTCGTTTACGAGGAGATGTGATAGTTGTAAACACCGTGCCGTGCTTTCGATACAAACGAGAGATAACGGAGGTGAATGAACTTACACCAACCTATCGTATCAGAAATGAAATACCTACTTGCAGGTAAGTACTTACTTGCAGCCGGTTATTCGTCCAACGTCCGTTGACCCACCGCGAGCTCGCTGTCAACTGATTCGCACACGTACAGCTGTGCCGCGCTACGTCATCACCGAGCGGATCGCGTACGATCTTGCGTTTATGAATGAAATAGTGGAAGCGCTACTAAGATTTAACTCGAATGACAGAATAAAAGTGATAAATTTCTAACTTCTATATTAGATGTCTTAAAAAAACAATAACAATGCTGATAGTACCTATTAATCGTCTGGAGTCACTGTGTTTCGGCTCCAGAACGATTTAAAATTAATCGTGTATATATTTTTTTTTTTTTTTTTTTTTTTTTTTTATATTTGGAGTAAAATAAAAGCTCATCGACTTTTTTTGGTGTGGAGGTACTACTACTTTGTTTAATTTTTTGTATGCCACCGCCATGATTCACAACAAAAACAAAGCGACATCAACGCCTCTACCCGGGGATAATCTAGCTATTTATAATCACTAATGCTTGGCCACATCATGAAGTAGTTCTGTGTATTCAATGATCAGAAACATCATGATGCGACCAGCGGTCGATGTTCTATTTCATGAAATAAAGCCATTTCATGAAATGATTGAACACTTGACGAAATAATAAATTCTAAGATCACCACGACATATTCAAGCAGATATGTTGAAAACGTTGAACTTAAAAATCATTGTCCGCGAATTTAATGCACGTAAAAGTCAAGTCACGTTTCAATAAATAAAAAAAATTATAAGACCTATAAAGAGTAAGGCAGGGCTATCCATTATCGCCAACACTTTTTATAGCTGTACAGGAAACCATCATACGAAAGCTAGACTGGCAGAAATGCGGTTTGGACATTAATGGCAAATACTTAAGCCATCTAAGATTCGCAGATGATATAGTTTTATTATCAGAAACTAGCTGTGGCCTGCAATATATGTTAGATACACTTCACGTAAGCAGCAGACGAGTGGGACTAGAGATGAACCTGTCAAAGACGAAATCCATGAATAACAGCATCAAAAAATGTATTAGGTTAGAGAATGAACCGCTAGACTACGTGGACCAGTATATCTATCTGGGTAAACAAATAAGTTTCAAAAACAACAGTAATGAATTAGAAATAAGGCGTAGACTTAATAACGCGTGGAACAAATATGGGCGTCTAAAAGAAGTACTTGAAGGTCCTGTGGGACAGAAAAGAGGAGACCACCATAAGAAAGAAAGGAAAATGCGTTTATTGGCATTACAAAAAAATACACCTTAAAACTATAAAAACAGAACATAAATTATTATAATGCCAAAAGGGCCTCAGCTCAGCATAATGTCAGATGACAACACAAAGTGAACCACCTGACGCTGATTTTCAGCTGCAACCCACGAGTGCCATACGCTAGAATAATAAACATAGGGAAGTGTCTGTCCGTTATAATAAATAATTTAAAGATATTATAAAATATAAAATAAAATAAAGCTCATAAACGATCAAACAAAATTTTGTGACATACATGTGTGTGCGCGTTGTGTTGTCATTAAATGAGAAACCAAACGAAATACTCAATATCTGTGTGTATCCTACACAAAATAATAAATCCATTATCTAGAAAGTACCTTCAATGCAAAAACGTGTAACTGCGTTGTTCTTCTAAACTACGAGGACTGGAGGTTGATGCGGTTTTTATTATCATTTAGAGTACCCTTAAAACAATAATAATTAACCAATAAAAAAGTAAATTATATGGGTAAAATTTATAAAATTTATAAAATTGGTAAATATTACAAAAAAATTAAAGTAAAATAAAAATATATATTTAACAAAAAAAAAAAAATGGCAGATATGTCCGCCCGAACATTTTCAACAGTCTTTTGATGGCTTAATAAAAATTCTTTTAATTTAAATTTGAAAGTCGAGTAACTTTTACTATACTTTATGGGAGGAGGGTTATTTTAATTGTTCCAGCATTTGGTAGCTGCATAACGAAAACTGCCTCTAAAAGCCGCCGACTTATGCCGTGGGATGGAAAGCTGTTGAGAACATTTTCTTCTCTCACCAATTCTGTCTTCTTGTCCATGATAGTCTGTCATATAAATAAGAAGGGGAATGCGACTTAATAACACCAAAGAGTAGGCTCGCCAAGTGGAGTTTACGCCTAGCTTTCATTTTTAAAATGTTGTGCTCATTGAAGAAAGGTGTAACATGTCCCCTAAAGGGAACTTTAAAACAGAAGCGTGCACAGGCGTTTTGAAGTCTTTGGATCATTCTTTCAGTTTTTGACAGTAGTCGTTGGCCACGTGACACCGTGTCCGCATAATTCAACTTTGATAAAACCAGAGACTCCACAAGCAAGACTCGCAATTCTTCACTACATAAGATAAGGACGCATAATAGCAATTACGGATAGACTCTCAGATACGTGTTTGTGAAAACGAAGTTCCGTGTCCATGATAAGACCTAAATCACGTGCTTCGTAGACTCGTTCGATAGGCTTTCCCATAACAGTCACATAGCTGGCACAGGGTTTAATTTTACCTTATTGGTTTTCGGTTCCAAAAAGCATATACTTAGTTTTTGTAGGGTTCAAGGCAAGCGTGTTGGCATTGGACCATTGCACTATGTTTTCAAGATTTGTATTAAGATCGTTTAGTGCTTGTTCATAGTGTTCTAAATGATATGTAAAGTTGTGTAACATCGGCATAAATATGGTATTTAGATTTATTTATATTTCTAATTATGTCGGCACAATACAAAATAAACAATACTGGCCCAAGAATCGAGCCCTGTGGAACCCCCTTTCTACTGAATTATGTCTAGAGACAACTGTTGAGCCGTCTGCCTGCCGTATTTCAACGAATTGCGTACGATTGCTAAGATAGCTATCAAACCATTTTATTGTGTCCTCGTCAAAGCCATAAAAAGCCATCTTTCACAATAATAGAGAAACGTTAATACAGTCAAACGCGCGTAAAAAAATCAAGCAACACCAAAAGAGTGCACATCCCACTATCTTGAGCCGAAAAGATACTGTCTGTCACATCCAACAAAGCCGTGGCTGTACTACGGCCCTTCCTAAGCCCTGATTGAACATCTGGGAGGATTTTATTTGTCTCTAAAAATTCAACCAATTGCGCACATACTACTTTCTCTAAAACTTTAGAAAGTACCGGTAGTATACTAATAGGTCTAAGATCCTTTATGTCCACTGTATTAGGAGTCTTTGGCAATGGATGCATTTTGGCAATTTTCCATAACTCAGGAAAGATGAGGATGTGACAGATGTATTTACTAAAGCAGTCACGGCGTCCAAAGTCTCAGGTAGTGTCAGTAAGATCATATGAATGGTAAAGCGATCGCAACCTTCAGCGTTTGATTTAATGGTAGTTAGTATGTTCGCGATTTCCTTGCGTGTTGTAGGTCTCAAACTAAAAGTGGAACTATTATTTCGCGCGAATTCAAAATATGCAAGCAATTAATTACTAACCGTATCTGCCCCTGGCACATTCAGAAAATGGTCACAAATTTTGTCGGGATCGTTGAAGTGCAGAGGTAATTCTTTATGTTTAGATGGGAGCAGGGTAGACTTTAGGTTTTTCCAAAGCGCTCTGGAGTCATTGATTTGACTGTTGATCTTGTGTTTATAGTATGCAGATTTTTCGTAAAATAGAGACCTAGAAACAAGTGACTTAAATGTTTATAATAAATCTTTTTAGAATCAGATTTTTTGTTTTTTAAATACTCTGCATATGCTTTGTTTCGCAAATGCATCATAAATTTAACATTCTCAGTAATCCAGGGGTAAAATACCCTTTGCGGGTTTGTCCGAAAGGGATATCGCGGCCTCGGCACACAGGCAACGGAAGGCAAACGGGTGGGTTTTAGTCAGTAAAAGTCTGACACACCCTCTCGCTCTGCCCAGAGCGGGAGAAGTCATTTGATGATTTCCCACCCTCAAAAAAAAAAAAAAGGGGGTAACAATACCCTGGGGTTGCGGGTTTGTCCGAAAGGGATAGCGCGGCTCCGGCACACGGGCAACGGAAGGAACACGGGTGGGTTTTAGTTAGTAAAAGTCTGACACGCCCTCTCGCTCCGCCCAAAGCGGGAGAAGTCATTTGATGATTTCCCATCCTCAAAAAAAAAAGAAGGGGTTAACAATACTCCTTTATAACACTAGTTTTTAGAGGTGCATGGATATCAAATAGTGTAAGTATGTTCGAATTAAATTCAATGACCATTGTATTTACATCTTGCAGGTCGAATAACGCTTTCCAGTTAATTAACTCGAGATCCTGATCAAAACATTCCCTAACAATGTATGTTAGTGGTCGATAAGTAATGGTTCGCGATGGAATTTTCAGGCGTTTAAAACTAAATTCGCCGGAAATCAGCGCGTGCGCACCTAGATCCGGTATTACATCAATTGATACAGAGCGTGGCTTAACATTTGTACAGATGATGTCTATCAGAGAGTTACCATGGCCTGTAAAGTGCGTGGGTGACTGTACCAATTGTTTAAGACCTAGGCAGTTCAAAAATGATACCAACTTGTCCGTTCTTGAGTCCCTATCACTAAGCATGTTTATGTTAAAATCACCGATTAATATCGTGTACTCACAATGTGTTAGGGAGACTTTGTCGGCATGATTATTATGTATACATATGCCAAATTACAGCTTTCTAGTACTAATCGTCTCTGAGCCAAGTCGCGGACAGACAGACGGACAGACAGACAGACAGATATGGCGAAACTATAAGAGTTCCTTGTTTACTACGGAACCCTAAAAAAGAACGACGATGCTGCAGAAAAGGCTCAATGCTTTATCAGTAGGTAAATAAATTTATGTCGTAACCAGATCTAAGAATTGATCATTGCATGAAGTGTTCGAATTCGACCATTTCATAAAATAGTTGTGTTTTGTGAAATGGCCACCAAAAATTTACCGTATCGTTTAATCGTCAACATTTAATTATATGTCAGTCCACGTTTGGATATATCATTAATGTAGGAGTGTAGGGTATCCATGGTTTAAGGTGTAGTAAAAATTGCCAACTAACTGCGACCAACTTGGAAGTATCGCTCGTCGGTCGCTGGTTTTTTATGGGGGTGCCACAAGCGGCGAAAAATGCAACATTACTTAACACTTAAAATTAGTTTTTTTTTAAATATTCACACCGCTCGCGGCAACCCGAGCAAATGAGATAGAATAGAACTGTGAATAGAGATGCGATATAAGGGATAGAGTAGAACTGCGACCAACCAGTGGCGCGCGGCTGGTGCCGAGCGAGCGTAGCGACTTAGCGAGTGGTGCCGCGGCGGTGGCCGGCGAGCGCTACTTCCAAGTTTGTCACTTTCCATAATTTATTATATTTGGAGTAAAATAAAAGCTCATCGACTTTTTTTGGTGTGGAGGTAGGGATGGTTTTCCCTACTTTGTTTAATTTTTTGTATGCCACCGCCATGATTCACAACAAAAACAAAGCGACATCAACGCCTCTACCCGGGGATAATCTAGCTATTTATAATCACTAATGCTTGGCCACGTCATGAAGTAGTCCTGTGTATTCAATGATCTGGACAGAAAACATCATGATGCGACCAGCGGTCGATGTTCTATTTCATGAAATACAACCATTTCATGAAATGATTGAACACTTGACGAAATAATAAATTCTAAGATCACCACGACATATTCAAGCAGATATGTTGAAAACGTTGAACTAATGCACGTAAAAGTCAAGTCACATTTCAATAAATAAAAAAAATTATAAGACCTATAAAGAGTAAGGCAGGGTGATCCATTATCGCCAAAACTTTTTATAGCTGTACAGGAAATCATCATACGAAAGCTAGACTGGGAAAAATGCGGTTTGGACATTAATGGCAAATACTTAAGCCATCTAAGATTCGCAGATGATATAGTTTTATTATCAGAAACTAGCTGTGGCCTGCAATATATGTTAGATACACTTCACGTAAGCAGCAGACGAGTGGGACTAGAGATGAACCTGTCAAAGACGAAATCCATGAATAACAAAAAATGAATTAGGTTAGAGAATGAACCGCTAGACTACGTGGACATCTATCGATATCATCATCGATATCTATCTGGGTAAACAAATAAGTTTCAAAAACAATGAAATGAAAATAAAATGAATGAATCAATGAATGAATGTGTAATGAATTAGAAATAAGGCGTAGACTTAATAACGCGTGGAACAAATATGGGCGTCTAAAAGAAGTACTTGAAGGTCCTGTGGTACAGAAAAGAGGAGACCACCATAAGAAAGAAAGAAAAATGCGTTTATTGGCATTACAAAAAAATACACCTTAAAACTATAAAAACAGAAAATAAATTATTATAATGCCAAAAGGGCGTCAGCTCAGCATAATGTCAGATGACAACACAAAGTGAACCACCTGACGCTGACTTTCAGCTGCAACCCACTAGTGCCATACGCTAGAATAATAAACATAGGGAAGTGTCTGTCCGTTATAATAAATAATTTAAAGATAGTATAAAATATAAAATCTCCATGTCAATCGATCTAGCAGACCAAACATTGATACATTAAAAGTACACAACGACAAATGCAAGGTCTTAACAGCAGCACCCGTCTCCGCTATCGATTGCAACTTAGCGCCATTGCCAGAGTAGAAGCCACGAAATACCTGGGTGTCATAATTGATCAGAACCTGTCTTTCAAAGCTCAAATTCAAACACTCGCAAAAAAGACTCGCAAATTCATCTACATTGCGAAACTCTTACGTGCCAGTGCTCCTAAGAATATATGTATACAGGTTTACATCTCTTTATGCCAATCGGTCCTGCAATACTGTGTTGGTGTCTGGGGCAGCGCCGCCAAGACGTGCATGCTGGAGCTAGAACGGGCCCAACGGGCCGTCCTTAAGGTACTTCTGGGAAGGCCGCGGCGTTTTTCCACGGACGAACTGTATAAGGAATCTGGGGTTTTACGCGTACGCCAACTGTTCATCCTAGGGTCACTTTTAAACTTTATTAAAGTCAACAGAAATCGCTCTAGTTGCAGTAGGAGGGGTAGGAAAACAGCTGAAAGAATCCCCCTTCCAAAAACAAAAACCCTCTTTTCTTCCAGGTTTTCATCGTATTTACCTATACGAGTGTTCAATGCTATAAGCAAAACCTTCACTGTACCGCACAACTACTCTGACGCCAAAACTAAATTAAAAGAATGGTTGCTGGGCCGAACTTATGAGGAAACTGAAAGTTTACTTTGTAGCACAAGCTAATACCTGCACACTCTGTTTAAAAACACATACCCTCACTCACACACTTACACTCCTGTACACTCACTCACATTAACTGTTTTGTTTGTAATCTGTTGGTTTCTTTGTACTCTCATTTTTGTAAATTTTGTAAAATGTTGTTAATTTATGTAACGAATCAATTTTAATATTAATATAAATTTCAGTTTTTGCTATTACGCTAGCAGAACACGTTAAATTATTAACTTAGTGTATAATTTGGGTCACCAAGATACAGGCTGTGCCTAGTTTGGGACCCGCAGTTAAATCTGTTAAAAGTCTTCTGTTAGTTACTATTTTATTTTGTTACTTGTTTAGTTAAGAACTGCGTGTAAGTTAAAATATAATAAATAAATAAATAAATAATAGACCATTGTAAAAAAATAAAATAAAGCTCATAAACGATCAAATAAAATTTTGTGACATACATGTGCGTGTGCGTTGTGTTGTCATTAAATGAGAAACAAAACGAAATACTCAATATCTGTGTATATCCTACACAAAATAATAAATCCATTATCTAGAAAGTACCTTCAATACAAAAACGTGTAACTGCGTTGTTCTTCTAAACTACGAAACAGAGGTTGATGCGGTTTTTATTATCATTTAGAGTACCCTTAAAACAATAATAATTAACCAATAAAAAAGTAAATAATATGGGTAAAATTTATAAAATTTGTAAATATTACAAAAAAAATAAAGTAAAATAAAAATATATATTTAACAAAAAAAAAAAAAATGGCAGATATGTCAACAGTCTTTTGATGGCTTAATAAAAATTCTTTTAATTTAAATTTGAAAGTCGAGTAACTTTTACTATACTTTATGGGAGGAGGGTTATTTTAATTGTTCCAGCATTTGTTAGCTGCGTAACGAAAACTGCCTCTAAAAGCCGCGGAAAACGAAGTTCTGTGTTCATGATAAGACCTAAATCACGTGCTTCGTAGACCCGTTCGATAGGCTTTCCCATAACAGTCACACAGCTGGCACAGGGTTTAATTTTACCTTACTGGTTTTCGGTTCCAAAAAGCATATACTTAGTTTTTGTAGGGTTCAAGGCAAGCGTGTTGGCATTGGACCATTGCACTATGTTTTCAAGATTTGTATTAAGATCGTTTAGTGCTTGTTCTAAATGATATGTAAAGTTGTGTAACATCGGCATAAATATGGTATTTACATGTATTTATATTTCTAATTATGTCGGCACAATACAAAATAAACAATACTGGCCCAACAATCGAGCCCTGTGGAACCCCCTTTCTACTGAATGATGTCTAGAGACAACTGTTGAGCCGTCTGCCCGCCGTATTTCAACGACTTGCGTACGATTGCTAAGATAGCTATCAAACCATTTTATTGTGTCCTCGTCAAATCCATAAAAAGCCATCTTAACAATAATAGAGAAACGTTAATACAGTCAAACGCGCGTAAAAAATCGAGCAACACCAAAAGAGTGCACATCCCACTATCTTGAGCCGAAAAGATACTGTCTGTCACATCCAACAAAGCCGTGGCTGTACTACGGCCCTTCCTAAACCCTGATTGAACATCTGGGAGGATTTTATTTGTCTCTAAAAATTCAACCAATTGCGTACATACTACTTTCTCTAAAACTTTAGAAAGTACCGGTAGTATACTAATAGGTCTAAGATCCTTTATGTCCACTGCATTAGGAGTCTTTGGCAATGGATGCACTTTGGCAATTTCCTATAACTCAGGAAAGATGAGGATGTGACAGATGTATTTACTAAAGCAGTCACGGCGTCCAAAGTCACAGGTAGTGTCAGTAAGATCATATGAATGGTAAAGCGATCGCAACCTTCAGCGTTTGATTTAATGGTAGTTAGTATGTTCGCGATTTCCTTGCGTGTTGTAGGTCTCAAACTAAAAGTGGAACTATTATTTCGCACGAATTCAAAATATGCAAGCAATGAATTACTAACCGTATCTACCCCCGGGACATTCAGAAAATGGTCACAAATTTTGTCGGGATCGTTGAAGTGCAGAGGTAATTCTTTATGTTTAGATGGGAGCAGGGTAGACTTTAGGTTTTTCCAAAGCGCTCTGGAGTCATTGATTTGACTGTTGATCTTGTGTTTATAGTATGCAGATTTTTCGTAAAATAGAGACCTAGAAACAAGTGACTTAAATCTTTATAATAAATCTTTTTAGAATCATATTTTTTGTTTTTTAAATACTCTGCATATGCTTTGTTCCGCAAATGCATCATAAATTTAACATTCTCAGTGATCCAGGGGTGACAATACCCTTTGCGGGTTTGTCCGAAATTGCGGGTTTGTCCGAAAGGGATATCGCGGCCCTGGCACACAGGCAACGGAATGAACACGGGTGGGTTTTAGTCAGTAAAAGTCTGACACACCCTCTCGCTCTGCCCAGAGCGGGAGAAGTCATTTGATGATTTCCCACCCTCAAAAAAAAAAAAAGGGGGTAACAATACCCTGGGGTTGCGGGTTTGTCCGAAAGGGATATCGCGGCCCCGGCACACGGGCAACGGAAGGAACACGGGTGGGTTTTAGTTAGTAAAAGTCTGACACGCCCTCTCGCTCCGCCCAAAGCGGGAGAAGTCATTTGATGATTTCCCATCCTCAAAAAAAAAAAAAAAAGTGTTAACAATACTCCTTTATAACACTAGTTGTTAGAGGTGCATGGATATCAAATAGTGTAAGTATGTTCCAATAAAATTCACTGACCATTGTATTTACATCTTGCAGCTCGAATAACGCTTTCCAGTTAATTAACTCGAGATCCTGATCAAAACATTCCCTAACAATGTATTTTAGTGGTCGATAAGTAAAGGTTCGCGATAGAATTTACAGGCGTGTAAAACTAAATTCGCCGGAAATCAGCGCGTGCGCACCTAGATCCGGTATTATATCAACTGATACAGAGCGTGGCTTAACATTTGTACAGATGATGTCTATCAGAGAGTTACCATGGACTGTAAAGTGCGTGGGTTACTGTACCAATTGTTTAAGACCTAGGCAGTTCAAAAATGAGACAAACTTGTCCGTCCTTGAGTCCCTATCACTAAGCATGTTTATGTTAAAATCACCCATTAATATCGTGTACTCACAATGTGTTAGGGAGTTTAATGAACCAGATACAGCGTCTAGGAAAAGATCAACATCTTGCCAGGGCGGGCGGTAGGAGGTACCTATTGCTAGCTTTACTCCGCGAACACTTATTCTGACCCACATCTGCTCGACCGTGGTGTGCAGTGGGCTAGCAGAGCACGAGTGGCTTCGTACATTTATACCGTGCTTGATATAAAAACCAACACCGCCGCCACGTCCCTTCTTGACAGATAATGAACGCGGTATATGCCGTAGCCTATATCCAGGTACGGAGGGCGCGCGCCCTTCTTCGCCTGTTCGCAGCCAAGTCTCATTAATGGCCATAATATCAACGTCCCAATCCAGTAATGCTACGATAAACTCGTCGTGATTCGTGCCCAAAGAACCCGCGTTCCAAAAACCAACCTTGAAGTATGTAGTAGACATCATTGAATAGATAATTTACTAACGACAAATAAAAATGTCACTGAATATACTAAATAAAAGAACTCACAGATTAATAATATAAAAATAAAGTGTATTGTAAGTGAATGATTGTAAATGGCATTAAAAAATATATAAATATGGTCTGGCACCGTGAGCAGCGTAGATTCTAAGTAAAACATAGCAACTTATAAAACAAAAGATGCCAATAGGATGACACTGACAGGAACATGTATGTAGTGTACAAATTATCTCAAAAATAGGTAAAAACAGAAAGACTATATTTAAAAACGACATGCAACAATAACATAAGAATAAGCTAGAAAGTAAACAAAACAGTGGACTTATTTGAAAATTCTCCGCCGTGTAATCCGACGATAAAACATAAAAAACGTTGATAGCAACTTTATACACGAACAAACCTACTGAGTTGTGAAAAAACGCAAGATGTCGTTTTCCGTTCGGATATGCACAACTGACTTTCCCTCCTCTTTACGCGCAAGTATGCGGCCATCTTTAGTCCAGGTGTACTTCCATTCCAGGCGAGTAGCAGCTTGGCGAGTCTCGTAGAATAATTGACTGTTAGTTTTAGTTAGTTCGTTAAGGTAGATGCGGTTTGGCGCTCCGGGCACTTCGATGTCAGCAGTAGTGAGGTTGCGGCGGACGCACGCTGCATTCAGAAAATTATCACGCGTCGCGCGTCTTGCTAGTCGGACAACGATGATTCGAGAGTGGGGCGTTTCGCCTTCGGTGTGGTCACGCCGAACGTTCCCAACACGTTTAGCAAAAACGATATCCTGTGTTTCAAGCTTAATTGCTAGTTTAAGCGCAAGGGTGTTAATTAACTGAGCCGGGATTTCCACTCTTGACTCAGTTACGCCAGACAGTTGAGCATCGTTTAGCAGTAACTTTTGCTCACGTTCATTCACCTGCTGCTGGTGTTCCCAATCGTTTCCTCCAGTTGAATTAAACGCGGGGAATTCGTACACGAGTTTCCAGGCTGTCCATACGGTTATAGCAGTTATTCACCTTATCATCAAGACCTGAGAACTCATCTCGAAACTGACGAATTTCATTTCGTAAGGCGTTTACCTCACTACGGAGACCACGGATTTCCATCGCTAGGCTGATCTCTTGAGTATGCGGTGCGTTGTTTTTTATAGCAACTAGGATGTCAGCATTATCGTTGGGGCTGACTGCTGCTGGACTGATGGGTGAGCTTGTCTCCCCTGTTCCCTTCACAGGAGTTTGAGAGTTGTCCACCCGAGGCACCTTTGCCTTACATGCAGGGCACATCCAGTTTGCCGAGAATGTTGCTGTGGGTGCAAGGTTGTCGCACACTCGGTGATAAAATCCCGGACATTTGTAGCATTTTTTGCCGTCATTTACTGCCAAAAATTTTTCACAAGCTCCGCACTTTGGCATTCTCGATTTTCAGAATCACTCTAATCAAAACAATCGTAATCAGCAAATGTAAGAACTACAAAAACAGTACGATGCTCGGCCTGGATTTGAACCCACACTTCGTAGCTGCCAATGTAGAGGTACGGTCTCAACTGCTCCCGCTATTTGGACACTTTATTCTTTGAATTGATTGATGTTATAGCACACAGATGGCAATTCAAAAATTAGTGAGGGTGTGATAATAGTTTTTTAGTTCAAAACAAAATCACCTTGCACTGCACTGACACTTAATGAAACTTTATCGTTAGTTTTTACTATATTTTAATGATTTACACTGTTTGTTTTCGTCGTATTGTTTGAATAATTACAGATATTGACACAATCACCGCATATATGACTTTCTAAAAGTCCAAACTTCACTAATTACTATTATAAAATATTTTTTATTACGGAGCAAAAAGAAATACGTATACTCAGATTCGAGCGTATGACGCTGGTCCGTAACTACGCGACGGGGTGAGTCTGAGGTGGCCAGCTTATATATTAGGCCCTCGTGCCACACACGGTCGAATGCCTTCTCCATGTCGAGGATTCCTACCACCGAGCATTCCTATTTATTTATTGCAGTTGTTAGAAGGTGCAGTACCCTCGACAACTGAAGCGTCGTGCTATGCTCCGCCCTGAAACCGAATTGTTCCGGGCGTGGGGCAATATTTGTAGGAGATTTCGCAGCAGGAGTGCTTCATACACGTAGTGTAATCGGCAGATAGCTCTCCGGCTTCGCTACGTTCATTCCCGCCTTGGGCAGCATTATGACGCGCCCCTTCTTCCACGAGGTGGGAAAGACCCTCGTGCGCAGTATCGCCGTAAACAGGCGCACCAGCGCCGCTACTGAACGGAACGGCAGATGGCGCAGCGCTGTGTTGGTGATACCGCCAGCACCGGGGGTTTTTCTAGGCTTCGTCCTTAGGATGGTGCGTCTAACAGCGCCAGGCGAGAAGAATATAGGGTTCTCCTCGGGAGCTATCGGTGTTGCGAAATAGTCTCCTAGGTGTTTCTCGACTGCTGCGACATGCTCGATGTCGCCGGTCGGGTTAGGGCGGAACTGACGCTCCAGGTGCACGGCGAAGACCTCCGCCCGCTCCTCCGCTACATACTTTAGCGCCGGGTCGCTGTTGAGTAGTGGGCGCACCGGGGCTGGGGTATTAACTAGCTGGCGGCATAATTGGTGTACAGACGGCCAGCTGTCTGTAGTGGCGTATATTCATTCTTCCCAGCCCGCGGCGGTATGGGCCGATAACTCGGCCTTTACCTTCTCCGCGAGATGATTTAGCTGCGTTTTTAACGTTGGGCATCTCAACTGTTGCCACTGCTTGCGAAGGCGCCTCTTCACGGCGATCATCACATTGATATGCGCCGGCATGGGCGGCAATAGCCCTCTCCCTTGCGGCTGCACTGTAGTCGCCGTTTCTAGGGCGCTCTGTATGCAAGCAGTGACGTCATCCGCCGCTTGCTCTACCTCCGCGGAGGAAACAATAGGCCGAGTCGGCGTGGTGGTCTCCAAATTCTCTGTGTAGGCCTTCCAGTCAATTGATTCACGTGGCGCTAATGGCTTCAATCGGGTCGGCATTCCCGATAAGACGAAGAGTACAGGTTGGTGGTCCGACTGTAACTCGTCGTCTATCACATGTTGCGTGATCTGGCAGCGTAGCCGTCTGTGGACCGCGACATCCAGCATGACCGGCATAAACCGGATTATGTCCGGGTAGTGGGTGGGCGTCTCCAGGCCGGTCATCTCTTAGTTGCCAAGACTTATTTTGAATTTATTTTAATTTTTGAATTGTTTTTGCTTTATTACGGACGCTTTTAACGTGCACGTCTCTCTACATTGTTCTCGCATGTATAATTACAACATGAATGATGTAACCAATATATGTAACAATATTCTGATTTAAAATAGTGTCCGTGGAGTTTCTTGCCCGTTCTTCTCCATAGGAACCTACTACGCGTTGGAATGGGCAACATTCAAAAGTTCTTGTAATTGGTTTATTTGAAATAAATGCTTTGATTTTGAGTTTGAGTTGCGTGTTGTGACGCGTTTACAAGCGCCCGCAGTTCTACTACGTCTAGGGGAGTCGCGGGCGGCTTGTAACACGCATAGATGTTGATGTCCTCGCCGGCGACATGCAGCTGCACACCCGGCGCGTAAAAAGTGCTGAGTGACGGCAAGGTGAGCTCTTGATGGACGACTGTATGCCTCACAAGTACCGCCAGACCACGGTATCGGATTTTTTGAGCCGACCTTTCGTCCTTCCGGTAGACGTGGAAACCCGGGAACCTGACCGTATCCTCAGGTCCCAGGTGTGTCTCACTGATTAGCGCCACGTCGATGTTTTGTTCCCGAAGGAGGTGGCGGAGAGGGGCGACCTTATCCTTAAGGCCGCGGGCGTTCCAGTGAATTACCCTCAACGGTCTAGCCATCACACAGCGCAATGTGGCTAAATCATCGAGGATAACCGCCTCGATGTCTCGGCCCTGCCTTATAGCTCTGATGAGGTCCACCAGAAGCTTAATTGCGCAGGTTGTGAATTCCTTATTTGCTTTGACTGGCTAGCGATGGTCGCGCCGCCACTCGTCACGGGTGGAAGCTTCCCTGCACTGTGATTGGCCGTGACGCATTCGCATTTCTAGTTGCGATGGTGGTGGCGCCTTGCCACTTTTGAGCGAACCTACGAGTTTCCCCGATCTGCCACTGTAGCGATTTGTCGCTACTTGTATGTTCGCTCAGCAGTGTTCTCTTGTCGTCATTAGTCGCAACCTGCGCAATTTTGTTTGTAGGGGCGGCCTTAGGTGGCCCTTCTTGTGTCGCCGCCTGGAGGGTGACCTTCTTCTTTCCCTTCCCCCCGCGTTTCTTATTTCTCCACCCTGAGGAGGAGGCTTGGCGTCCTGGTTGGGTGGGCTCGTTGGCCGCCGCCATAAGCGTCGGTCCGTGTGCCTCTACAGTTGCCATTTGTTGTTGTAGCCCTGTCGCTATTCTTCTTGTGGCCGTTATGGCAGCGGTCCCCGCTCGCTTGTTACGGGTTTCCGTTGGTGACTTTATCTGGGCCTGGGCTTTTATTCGATTTTGATCTTCTTATTGCTTGAAGAATTTATATTTCATCACTCGGTTGGATTTTATCTTCAATACTCGTCTGGAATGTCTCTACAATACCCTTTTTTTTTTTTTTTTTTTTTTTGGATGGGAAATCATCAAATGACTTCTCCCGCTCTGGGCAGAGCGAGAGGGTGTGTCAGACTTTTACTGACTAAAACCCACCCGTGTTCCTTCCGTTGCCTGAGTGCCGGGGCCGCGTTATCCCTTTCGGACAAACCCGCAACCCCAGCAGGCATTGGTCTTTCGACCCCGTCGGTTGGTGCTGACATCTCTTTGAGGCGCGCGTGGAACACAACGCGCCGTCGACACGGGCCTGGTCCTTATCGGACGGCGAGCTGCCCATTGCTCACCGTCCGCAAGCCCGCGCCTACGGTGGCCGGAAGTCGGCTCTGGACTCCCGACGCCCGGGGCGTCTCCTGCGGCGACTAGGGCCGCGAGGGCGTGCAGCTTGCATCTCCCTCGCGCGCTCCGCCTCCTCCTTCGCGAGCATAACTGCTTCGCAGAAGGAGGTGACGGCCTCCCATGCACTCTCGCTCCGAACCATGGCCTGAACCAGGGCCGGACGCGAGAGATCGTCGCCGCCGATCGCCTCCGTGAGGACACGGCGGTGCTCCGCCCAAGCCGGGCAGACCTCCACCGTATGCTCCACCGTGTCCTCCAGGCGATCCACACAGTGGTGACACCCGGGCGTTTCCTCCCGCCTTACGCGGAACAGGAACCTCCCGAAACAACCGTGTCCGGTGAGGACCTGCGTCAGGCGGAAGGTGAGGACGCCATGGCGCCTCTCAAGCCACTCCTCAAAGAGGGGACTTATCGCCGCAATTGTGGCGTGCCCAGCGCTGGGTTGCGACAATCGTACACTCCATGCCGCCATGAGATCCCGCCGGAGCTCTGTCCGCTGTGCCGTGATTTCTCGCGGCAGCGGAGTTACACCCCGGCGTTTCGCCTCCTCGCGCAACTCCCACATGTGCGCGAGGACTTTCGCCTCCAGGTCCCATGGCGGTAGTCCGGCAAGGAGGCTCGCCGCCTCACGGGAGACCGTGCGGTATCCCCGGACCAGCCTGATGGCCATGACCCTTTGGGACGCGTTCAACCGCCGGGCCGGTCGCAGCCTCAATGAACGCGCCCACACCGGTGCCCCGTAAAGGGCCATGGACCGCACGACCCCCGCGTAAAGCCTCCGGCAGGAGGCGTTTGGACCCCCCAGGTTGGGCAGGAGCCGCTTCAAAGCAGCCCCAGCCCTATCCAGTTTGGGAGCCAAACGTCGGAAGTGCTCCACGAAGTTCCACCGGCTGTCGAGGACGAGTCCCAGGTACTTCATCGTCGACTCGACACCGATGTGAACCCCTCCCGCCGTAATCTGGGAACCCGACAGTGGCGCGTTCCGAGGACCATAGAAACACATGGCCTCGGACTTGTGCAAGGCCACCTCGAGTCCCAGTTGCCGGATCCTTTCGACGATTGTCGCAACCCAACGTGTCGCTAGTTCGGCCGCCGCCTCATGCGACCTCCCCTGCACCAGGACCAGCGTGTCGTCAGCGTAGCAAACCACGCTGACGCCGCTAGGGAGGTCGGCGCGCAGCACCCAGTCGTAGCCGATGTCCCACAGATGCGGCCCCAGGACCGATCCCTGTGGGACACCGCACGACATCTCTCGCCGGTTCCACTCTCCGTGGTGACCGGGGTAGATGACGGCCCTGTCCGTCAAATAGGCCTCGACCACTCGACAGAGGTAGGTCGGCATCCGGTGATACCGGAGTGCCTCCCTAATGCAACTCCAGGGCAGGGTATTGAAGGCATTGGCGATGTCAAGAGACACCGCCAAGACCACCCCACCCCGGGCAACAGCATCCCCCGTCGTGAGGGCTCGAACGCGCATGATGGCATCCACCGTAGAGCGCCCCTTGCGGAAACCATACTGGCTCTCCGCCAAATCCGGCCCCACTCGCACCAGCTGCCCGACAAGGCGGTCTGCAATTACTCTTTCAAAGAGCTTGCCCACCTCATCGAGCAGCACGATGGGCCGGTAAGCGGACGGAGAGTCCGCCGGGCGCCCCGGCTTCTTGATGAGGACCAGTTTCCCCGTCTTCCACCGAAGTGGGAACCGGCCCCTCTCCAAGCATGCGCTTAGGAGCCCCCGAAGTCGAGGCCCGAGAGCCTCTAAGGCCAGAACCCAGGCTTTTCCAGGTAAGCCGTCGGGTCCTGGGGCGGTATTTTTGGCACTCAGCCTACGTACCGCCACTCTCAAATCTACCTCGGTCACCTCCGGAGATTCGTCGTCGTCGTCAATGGTGTGGTCCGCATCGGGCACCACACCATTTGGGCGTCTCCTGCGGCGGCTAGGAGCGTGAGGGCGCGACATTTGTCTCTCCCTCACGCACTCCGTCTCCTCCTTCGCGAGCATTACTGCTTCGCAGAAGGAGGTGACGGCTTCCCTCGCCCTCACGCTCCGTACCATGGCCTGGACCAGGGCCGGACGTGAGAGATCACTGCCGCCGATCGCCTTCGTGAGGACACGGCGGTGCCCCCGCCCAAGCCGGGCAGACCTCCACCGTAGGGTGGGCCGCCCCAAGCTAGATGGACGGACGGTTCTTAAATGGTGGCTGGGACAAACTGGTTGCGAAAGGGAGAGGACAGAGTGTTGTGGCGCAGCCTGGGTGAGGCCTGTGTCCAGCAGTGAACTGTGAAAGGATGAAACTTTGCCAGCGATTTTGACCTCGAAGATTTAAAACAACTAACAAACTTTCGAAAATCCTGAAACACGTGTTTAAAATTTTTACCGTAAGCCCGCATTGATTGTGCTTAAAATAAAATGAATTTTCAACATGCCTTTCTTAGTATTTCGAACCACGTTTACTACAAATATTATCAGCGGCCGCGGTCTTTTTGTGCATGGGTGACTATCGAGACCACTCCGTGTCTCGGAAAGCAGGTTGCCGTTGATCCCGGCTGTCATTCATAGATCTTTGACCGACGTTACGGGTAGTGAGACGCACAAATTTCTGATAATCAGTGTTATTAGGTGTCGTGTTACCTAGTAAGTGGATTGTGGAGGTCAGAGAGGCAGTCGGCCCATATAAAATACTTGTATTTAGGGGCAACCAGACTTCGGCCTGCTACTGACAAATTCCCATAACACTTTGCTCGATCTGGGAATCGAACCCAGTTCCTCCTGTTCAGCAGTAGCGATATATGTTACATCTTATTCAGTTAAGATGTAATATTTAAGAAAGCCAGCATTTTTTAGTAGAAAGAACATAATTGGATAGGTATCCACCCTAAATTAAAAACGAAAGTAAGAAGACATTAAACAATAAATACTGCTGATCAAATACGGTGTCTGGTTAATTTATTCATTAATACCTATATTAATTGTCTGCTGTCTGCTGACATCATTTTACAATTGTCATGTTAATTTAGAAAAGTGAGACTTAATTTGATAAGGTATGTATTGTCATCTCGTCATCGGATTTCATAATCATAATCATTTAAACATGTCAGAATATGGTACAATATAATAATATGTTCTTAAGATTAGTCAATTGTCTCATCACATTCTGCCATGTCGGACCTGCAAATATTACTGCCGTCCTTTAACTAGAAAGCCGTTAACCCTCAAATGGTAGATTTTTACTTTTTAATACAAAGTGATAGAGTTCAAAATTCTCTATCTTTTTGTCTAAGAAACATTTTTACAACATAAATAGTTCCAGAGATATGAAAATTTCGTAGGCCGTTAAGTAACATAATTTATGATGATTCCATCACTTGAAAGCGTCTAACCCACACTTCTTCGCTTAATGTACGTTAAAATACCATAACTGCCCGATGTGACGATTATTTCTGGTCTTTTACTTAACTACAAGTACGTTATCTAATTATTCTTGACTATAGAGACGCAAAAGGACTATAACTACGTTATAGTTAAGCATTTATATAACAGTTTAAGTAAAAAACTTAACTTATTCGCAGTTATCCGCCCTTAACGCTATTTTAGTTAAGCATTTAATTCTGTAAATTTCTCACAATACTTTGCTTGTAAATAATTCTTGTCTGTTTGATGAAAATGGTGAAAAAATAAATAAATGATGCTAAGCTACAAAGCAGGTAAGCCACATTACTTAGCTAAAAGGCAGTTTGCCGACTCTCGCGCTGCGTTTACGTTCCCGCCCACGCCGTCCGCCATGCCGTCGCACTCAATCTTTCCACCACTTTCCACCCGGAGCGTCGACTGCCACGGTAGTGTACAACGTCGCTCCGGTTCCCGTCAAAATTTCGATAGTATGTCACGGCGCGACTTGACAAAGTAAGTTTAGAACATAATAAATAAAGTAGTACCAAATAGTAAACATGAATAGATTAAATAATTTCGAAATAGTACGACACAAAGACACTAATCGCGTCGTCTGTTTGTTCGCTAAGTTCTTTTGCGTTTTGTTTGATCAAAACTGAAGATTTTTGGCAATGATGCTATAATTAAAATAAATATTAGGTGTACCTATTTGCGGGAGATTTCGCTATGATTTTTATTTATTAAATTCCGTCTGCTAGGGATTGTATAGTTATGTACATACATACATAACCCGGCGCCTACAATCCACGAAGGGGTAAGCAGACTGGAGTGTTCTCCGAGTCTGTGTTTCCACGTTTCACCTTCGTTATTAAGTTCAATGTAAATAAATATGTGGCGACCCTATTGCCATTTTTCGGGCACAATTTTCGTACCACGTTCAACGCCTCTTACGATTCGCTTACCTGGCGAAGGAGAGGAAAGTATTAAGTAAGTAAGTAGTAAGTGTAAGTAGTTTTTAATCCACAGATATGAACATAGATACAATATGTAAGGATATATGTTTTCGAGAATTCATACAATTTATTCACTTACATAGTTTAATAATTTTATTTCAGGCGATCCGGAATCTCATAAAGGATCAATAATATAATGTAATTAGCGAATCTTGAAAACCTTGACTAGCAATTAGATAGTCAAAATACAAACAGGCGCAAGACTGGCCGTACAGGTATTATAAAAAGTTCACACCTCGAAAAATACTGATCATCTGCAGGTATGATATCTACATAAAAAATTGGCAAAGAAAACCTACTTCTTTGTAAATAGTCTCTACGTTAGAGACTATTCTATGACGTCCGAATTTTTCCAATACTTTTGTGTAAAATATAATTTTAATAACTTATGTAATATAAATCATACTTTGAAAGGATCATGTTTTACGCATATAATGTTTCACAACCTGTAATGGCAGAAGCTCAACAAGAGGCAGATTTGTTTTGTGCAGAATCGCCAATTGATAGTCCTGCACTCGATACCCAACCTCTTGAGAGAGAATCTCAGCATGAGATGAGAATATTGTTTTGCAAAGAATCTGTTTCAATAGATAGTCCCGTGCAAAATTCTAATAATGGTGATTATGATTCTGATGACTCTGTCAAAGATAAAGACTACGAACCCATTGACGATGATCGAAGAAGTGACGATACTGACGAAGATACTGTCACGGAAAAACCCAATACTACAAGAAAACGTTCCAAAAAAATAAATGCTTCAAAATTCATTGCTAGGAAGACAAAACCTCTTATTTATTTAAACTTCTCGCACACAATAAGGTACAAAGGCGGACTTAATGCCTTAGACATTCTCTACCAGTCAACCAAGGGTGGTGAAGAGAAGATGGCAGGTGCTCCGATTTAGAGGAGATAATATTAGGTGGTACCTATGAAATCAACGTTTTGTATGGAGAATTTGAAAGAAATTGCATTTTTCATACTAAAATTTTCTTAATTTATATAACAACCATGAACACGAATGTTTTAAAACTTTTATGCACTAATGTTTAAAAACTAAGTTAACGTAATATGCCACTTAGATTTAGCGACAAAAATAAGTTTTGGCTAAGTTAAAACACATAGTGGTAATTTCTGCTACCAAAATGAAGAGTAATTTTTAAGGTATTTTTTATGTATATAAAACTATAAGTAATAAGGTTTTTTTACTATTAGTAGTTCCCTATGATGGTCATTATTCGATATAATACCAAGCAATTGATGAATATTTTAAATCATAGAAGTGACGAGGTTCTCTATTTATGAAAAAAAAACGCCAATTTCATGGGTGGACCCAATAATAATCAAAAAGATTAAAAAAGACAACAATATTAATGAAATGAAGAACATAGATTAAGTGAATCCATGCCAAATTAGTGATCTCATGATCTGCAAGATCTTAATTAGTTATTTGTTGATTATTGCCTAATAAAATTATATTTAGGTTACCTTTGATTTACCTACCCTTTTTAATTTTAAAATATACTTTTGATTTTTAAAAGAACGTCTTTAATTTCTCACATATTCCCATAAGAATGCTAAACTATAAAGAAGTTAATGACAAGCGAAATGTTTTTAGCCACCTTTTAGTTAAGTAAAACGGTTAACATTTTACAAAAGTTCCATATCACATTGGCAATAATTAGCTTAAGAGCATCTAAAGTCCCGTAGCCGCTCATTAGGAAAGTTATTGAAATTTAAATCTAAGTGAATGTCATGGCTATAAAGCAGTTATGTCACTTAACAACTTTTTAGTTAAGTATTTCTGATCAAAATTTAACAAACATTATGAAGGTTAAAATTTCAAATAAATTACTTCTCTAAAAAGCCGTTACGGTATGGTTAACGGCCTTTTAGTACAGTAATAAGATGCGATATCTAGGTTACATGCTTAACAAAATAAGAAAAATGAATTTTAAAACTAATTAATATGAGTTTCTGGACAAAAAAGATTCTTTAGGATAAATAGAAAGAAATATCAATTGATGTGTCCAACAATCATTAACCAAAGTATCATAGTTTTTAAGAAATAACGATTCCCACGTTTTTTGCCATTTTCTCGGAAACAACTTTTTGGGCTTAACGGCCTTCTAGTTAAAGGACGGCAGATTAGGTACATATACAATTTATTACAGGTCAGAGATTATTTATTAGGTTAGTAGGAATTGAAATTATGATTTGAGTAATTACGCAATATTGTCTTTGGTCCGTGGCCTTGACCAGTGAACAACATTGTTTTTAGGGTTCCGTAGTAAACAAGGAACCCTTATAGTTTCGGCATGTTCGTCTGTCTGCCCACGGCTTAGCTCAGAGACGGTTAGTACTAGAAAGCTGTAATTTGGCATATGTATACATATTAATCATGCCGACAAAGTGGTAAAATAAAATCAAGAAAAATATTTTGTTTTAGGGTACCTCCCCTACACGTAAAGTGAGGATGTTTTTTTTTTTCCTTATCTACCCCATGTTGTGGGATATTGTTAGAAAGGGCTTTCAAAAATATTGTGAGTTTGTTAAAACCATTTTTGGATTCAGGGATCCGTTTGCGAAATATTAAGCTTTTAACTGAAATTTTTTGTTAGAGTCGAGTGTGTGTCCCCTTCTAGCTAAATGGTTGTACTTGGACTTGTGAAAAAATTCAAAACAGTAGTATATATAACGAAATTAAAAGGAAAACTATGAGAGCTAAGTAGGGTGTACAGGTTAACGAGAAATAATCAACCAACTTAAATTTGCAGTTTGAAAAACATGATCTCCCATACATTCCGTATGGGAAAACACGATTTTCAACTAAAATGTTAAGTTTGTTCTTGGGATAAATTCATCCCAACTACGGAACCCTTCATTGTGCGTGGTCCGACACGCACTTGGCCGGTTTTTATTTTTATTTATTGGTTGAACACGAGGCTTTTGGCTACTTTTGTATGTGTGTATTAAATTATGTGTTATTGTCTATATAATTATGTCCGTTTTGTTTGTGCAGAATAAACAAATTTTCTTTCTTTTTTTTTTCTATTTGAAACATGACAGTTAAAAATATTCTAGAGAAAATAACAATTTATTTAGGACTAGCTTCCGCCAGCGGCTTCGCCCGCGTGATATCTTTATAAATTATAGCGTACTAGCTTTTGCCCGCGGCTTCGCCCGCGTGGCTGTCGGAAAATATCCCACGGGTACGTACTACCGGGATTAGTCAGATCATACCTAATAACCGAGGAAAAGTCGTTGATTCCTACCGCTGCTCCCGCGTTGTCGGCAACCATAATTATTTTGTTAAGCGTAATTTTGAATCTGTGATATCTTTTAAAGTATTCATTTGAATGATTAGATGTCAAGGCATATTTTAATCTAAATTTGAAAATGTCCTGTTTAAATAACTTATTTTATTGGATAAGGATAAATAAAATACCGGTCAAAATAGCTTCGGAAATAACAATGAAATTTTTATCAAATTCTGAAAGATAAAAATGGTTACTGTAGGTCATCCTTAGAAGATAAACATATGCTATCGCGGACTTTATTTTTGAACTTTTAAGATATACAATTCTGAAAAACATAAATTTGATGTATCTCTTACGGCTTACGCGGCGCACGTCAGTAAAGCTCCCAGTCGGCATGATTTTTTCCGACATCTTCGACAATAATCGTCATATATCAGCCAATTTACACAAAATCTTAATGTATTATACACAAAAACCTTCCTCTTGAATCACTCTATATATTTAAAAAAAACTGCATGAAAATCCGTTGCGTAGTTTTAAAGATCTAAGCATACATAGGGACAGACAGCGCGAAGCGACTTTGTTTTATACTATGTATAGATAAAACAATAACAGCTCAGTGATAATATAGCATTCTACTGGTGAAAGCATTAAAAAAATCGGTTCAGTCGTTTTTCAGTTTTTTCATTACAAACAAAAATACAAATCTTTTTACCCGAATACGGCGAAGCAAAAAGGAGGGTTATGATTTTGATCGGATACGAGGGTGACACTGAAAGTTGTTAGAAAATTAAAAACTGAACAAACTAGTAAGTTATTAGTTTTATTATATCTTTTCAAAATAGTGTCCATTTATATCAATACATCGCTGCATCCGATGGAACCACTGAGAAAAGCACTTTGCCCACTCGTCCTTAGGGGTCTCTTCGACAGCATTTTGAAACGCAGCCACTGCTTCCTCGGCGTCCATGAAACGTTTTCCTCGAAGTTTATTTTTTATTTTCAGAAATAAATAAAAATCGCAAGGTGCGAGGTCGGGGCTATATGGCGGGTGACCCAGTAATTCCACGCCTGATGTCACCAAGTAGCCGATTGTTTCCTTGGCGGTGTGCGACGAGGCGTTGTCGTGGTGAAGGAGGATCCTACTGCGAGGTCGTTTCTTCCGAACTTTTTCCAACACAAGTGGCCAACAATTGTTAGTGTACCACTCTGCAGTAACTGTTTTTCGATCCTCTAAAACAATTGTTGCGTAATGACCTGTAATTCCGAAGAACGAGGCCACCATCTTTTTTCCCACGCTCCGACCTCTCTTCACTTTAGTTGGCAACTCCTCGGAAGGAAACACCCAGACAGCAGACTGTCTCTTAGTTTCAGGATCATAACAATAAATCCAGATTTCGTCACCTGTAAGTATGTCGAACACAGCATTCGAGTCACCTCCGTTAAATCTTTGAAACATTTCACGACACCAATCAACACGACGGAGTTTTTGGGCCTCTGTCAAATTATGAGGTATCCACCGGGCACAAAGCTTTCTGACCGCTAAATGTTCATGGAGGATTTTGTGCACTTGACTCATACCGATGCCTAAGCTTGTCCGAATCTGCTGATAAGTCACTCTTTTGTCAGTCTCTATCATACGCCGCATAACACTGATGTTATCTTCAGTCGTCGCTCGCGGCAACCCGAGCAAATGAGATAGAATAGAACTGTGAATAGAGATGCGATATAAGGGATAGAGTAGAACTGCGACCAACCAGTGGCGCGCGGCTGGTGCCGAGCGAGCGTAGCGACTTAGCGAGTGGTGCCGCGGCGGTGGCCGGCGAGCGCTACTTCCAAGTTTGTCACTTTCCATAATTTATTATATTTGGAGTAAAATAAAAGCTCTTCGACTTTTTTTGGTGTGGAGGTAGGGATGGTTTTCCCTACTTTGTTTAATTTTTTGTATGCCACCGCCATGATTCACAACAAAAACAAATCGACATCAACGCCTCTACCCGGGGATAATCTAGCTATTTATAATCACTAATGCTTGGCCACATCATGAAGTAGTCCTGTGTATTCAATGATCTGGACAGAAAACATCATGATGCGACCAGCGGTCGATGTTCTATTTCATGAAATACAATCATTTCATGAAATGATTGAACACTTGACGAAATAATAAATTCTAAGATCACCACGACATATTCAAGCAGATATGTTGAAAACGTTGAACTTAAAAATCATTGTCCGCGAATTTAATGCACGTAAAAGTCAAGTCACATTTCAATAAATAAAAAAAATTATAAGTCCTATAAAGAGTAAGGCAGGGCTATCCATTATCGCCAAAACTTTTTATAGCTGTACAGGAAACCATCCTACGAAAGCTAGACTGGCAAAAATGCGGTTTGGACATTAATGGCAAATACTTAAGCCATCTAAGATTCGCAGATGATATAGTTTTATTATCAGAAACTAGCTGTGGCCTGCAATATATGTTAGATACACTTCACGTAAGCAGCAGACGAGTGGGACTAGAGATGAACCTGTCAAAGACGAAATCCATGAATAACAGCATCAAAAAATGTATTAGGTTAGAGAATGAACCGCTAGACTACGTGGACCAGTATATCTATCTGGGTAAACAAATAAGTTTCAAAAACAACAGTAATGAATTAGAAATAAGGCGTAGACTTAATAACGCGTGGAACAAATATGGGCGTCTAAAAGAAGTACTTGAAGGTCCTGTGGGACAGAAAAGAGGAGACCGCCATAAGAAAGAAAGAAAAATGCGTTTATTGGCATTATAAAAAAATACACCTTAAAACTATAAAAACAGAAAATAACTTATTATAATGCCAAAAGGGCCTCAGCTCAGCATAATGTCAGATGACAACACAAAGTGAACCACCTGACGCTGATTTTCAGCTGCAACCCACTAGTGCCATACGCTAGAATAATAAACATAGGGAAGTGTCTGTCCGTTATAATAAATAATTTAAAGATAGTATAAAAAATAAAATAAAATAAAGCTCATAAACGATCAAATAAAATTTTGTGACATACATGTGTGTGCGCGTTGTGTTGTCATTAAATGAGAAACCAAACTAAATACTCAATATCTGTGTGTATCCTACACAAAATAATAAATCCATTATCTAGAAAGTACCTTCAATGCAAAAACGTGTAACTGCGTTGTTCCTCTAAACTACGAAACAGAGGTTGATGCGGTTTTTATTATCATTTAGAGTACCCTTAAAACAATAATAATTAACCAATAATACCAGCCTGTTAATGTCCCACTGCAGGGCAAAGGCCTCTTCTCATACAGAGAAGGCACGAGCATTGAACACCACGCTTGCTCAAGACGGATTGGCGATTTCAGACTTATATTAACTACAAGTCCAGGTTTCCTCACGATGTTTTCCTTCACCGATGTCAGTAATGTCCAAGATAAACTCAGAAAGTACATATGAATTGAAAAAGTCACATTGATACTTGCCCGGATTCGAACCCACAACCTCGTGCATGAGACGCGAGGCCTTAACCACTGGGCCATCACGACACCAATAAAAAATAAACCAATAAAAAAGTAAATTATATGGGTAAAATTTATAAAATTTATAAAATTGGTAAATATTACAAAAAAATTAAAGTAAAATAAAAATATACAATATAAAATAAAAATAAATATATATAATATATTAACAAAAAAAAAAAAATGGCAGATATGTCCGCCCGAACATTTTCAACAGTCTTTTGATGGCTTAATAAAAATTCTTTTAATTTAAATTTGAAAGTCGAGTAACTTTTACTATACTTTATGGGAGGAGGGATATTGTTCCAGCATTTGGTAGCTGCGTAACGAAAACTGCCTCTAAAAGCCGCCGACTTATGCCGTGGGATGGAAAGCTGTTGAGAACATTTTCTTCTCTCACCAATTCTGTCTTCTTGTCCATGATAGTCTGTCATATAAATAAGAAGGGGAATGAGACTTAATAACACCAAAGAGTAGGCTCGCCAAGTGGAGTTTACGCCTAGCTTTCATTTTTAAAATGTTGTGCTTATTGAAGAAAGGTGTAAAATGTCCCCTAAAGGGAACTTTAAAACAGAAGCGTGCACAGGCGTTTTGAAGTCTTTGGATCATTCTTTCAGTTTTTGACAGTAGTCGTTGGCCGCGTGACACCGTGTCCGCATAATTCAACTTTGATAAAACCAAAGACTCCACAAGCAAGACTCGCAATTCTTCACTAATATAAGGACAGGCTTTGTATAAAATCTTAAGTCTATAATAGCAATTACGGATAGACTCAGATACGTGTTTGTGAAAACGAAGTTCCGTGTCCATGATAAGACCTAAATCACGTGCTTCGTAGACCCGTTCGATAGGCTTTCCCATAACAGTCACACAGCTGGCACAGGGTTTAATTTTACCTTACTGGTTTTCGGTTCCAAAAAGCATATACTTAGTCTTTGTAGGGTTCAAGGCAAGCGTGTTGGCATTGGACCATTGCACTATGTTTTCAAGATCTGTATTAAGATCGTTTAGTGCTTGTTCATAGTGTTCCGGCTTAAATGATATGTAAAGTTGTGTAACATCGGCATAAATATGGTATTTACATTTATTTATATTTCTAATTATGTCGGCACAATACAAAATAAACAATACTGGCCCAAGAATCGAGCCCTGTGGAACCCCCTTTCTACTGAATGATGTCTAGAGACAACTGTTGAGCCGTCTGCCCGCCGTATTTCAACGAATTGCGTACGATTGCTAAGATAGCTATCAAACCATTTTATTGTGTCCTCGTCAAATCCATAAAAAGCCATCTTTCACAATAATAGAGAAACGTTAATACAGTCAAACGCGCGTAAAAAATCAAGCAACACCAAAAGAGTGCACATCCCACTACCTTGAGCCGACAAGATACTGTCTGTCACATCCAACAAAGCCGTGGTTGTACTACGGCCCTTCCTAAACCCTGATTGAACATCTGGGAGGATTTTATTTGTCTCTAAAAATTCAACCAATTGCGCACATACTACTTTCTCTAAAACTTTAGAAAGTACCGGTAGTATAATAATAGGTCTAAGATCCTTTATGTCCACTGTATTAGGAGTCTTTGGCAATGGATGCATTTTGGCAATTTTCCATAACTCAGGAAAGATGAGGATGTGACAGATGTATTTACTAAAGCAGTCACGGCGTCCAAAGTCTCAGGTAGTGTCAGTAAGATCATATGAATGGTAAAGCGATCGCAACCTTCAGCGTTTGATTTAATGGTAGTTAGTATGTTCGCGATTTCCTTGCGTGTTGTAGGTCTCAAACTAAAAGTGGAACTATTATTTCGCGCGAATTCAAAATATGCAAGCAATGAATTACTAACCGTATCTGCCCCCGGCATATTCAGAAAATGCTCACAAATTTTGTCGGGATCGTTGAAGTGCAAAGGTAATTCTTTATGTTTAGATGGGAGCAGGGTAGACTTTAGGTTTTTCCAAAGTGCTCTGGAGTCATTGATTTGACTGTTGATCTTGTGTTTATAGTATGCAGATTTTTCGTAAAATAGAGACCTAGAAACAAGTGACTTAAAATCTTTATAATAAATCTTTTTAGAATCAGATTTTTTGTTTTTTAAATACTCTGCATGTGCTTTGTTCCGCAAATGCATCATAAATTTAACATTCTCAGTAATCCAGGGGTAACAATACCCTGGGGTTGCGGGTTTGTCCGAAAGGGATATCGCGGCCCTGGCACATGGGCAACGGAAGGAACACGGGTGGGTTTTAGTCAGTAAAAGTCTGACACGCCCTCTCGCTCCACCCAAAGCGGGAGAAGTCATTTGATGATTTCCCATACTCAAAAAAAAAAAAGGGATAACAGTACTCCTTTATAGCACTAGTTTTTAGAGGTGCATGGATATAAAATAGTGTAAGTATGTTCGAATTAAATTCACTGACCATTGTATTTACATCTTGCAGCTCGAATAACGCTTTCCAGTTAATTAACTCAGAGATCCTGATCAAAACATTCCGTAATAATGTATTTTAGTGGTCGATAAGTAATGGTTCGCGATGGAATTTTCAGGCGTTTAAAACTAAATTCGCCGGAAATCAGCGCGTGCGCACATAGTATTTCCGGTATTACATCAACTGATACAGAGCGTGGCTTAACATTTGTAAAGATGATGTCTATCAGAGAGTTACCATGGACTGTAAAGTGCGTGGGTGACTGTACCAATTGTTTAAGACCTAGGCAGTTCAAAAATGTGACCAACTTGTCCGTCCTTGAGTCCCTATCACTAAGCATGTTTATGTTAAAATCACCCTTTAATATCGTGTACTCACAATGCATTAGGGAGTTTAATGAACCAGATACAGCGTCTAGGAAAAGATCAACATCTTGCCAGGGCGGGCGGTAGGCGGTACCTATTGCTATTTACTCCGCAAACACTTATTGTGACCCACATCTGCTCGACCGTGGTGTGCAGTGGGCTAGCAGAGCACGAGTGGCTTCGTACATTTATACCGTGCTTGATATAAAAACCAACAGCGCTGCCACGTCCCTTCTTGACAGATAATGAACGCGGTATATGCCGTAGCCTATATCCAGGTACGGAGGGCGCGCGCCCTTCTTCGCCTGTTCGCAGCCAAGTCTCATTAATGGCCATAATATCAACGTCCCAATCCAGTAATGCTACGATAAACTCGTCGTGATTCGTGCCCAAAGAACCCGCGTTCCAAAAACCAACCTTGAAGTATGTAGTAGATATCACTGAATATACTAAATAAAAGAACTCACAGATTGATAATATAAAAATAAAGTGAATAAATAAAGTGTATTGTAAGTGAATTATTGCAAATGGCATATAAAAAATATATAAATATGGTCTGGCACTGTGAGCAGCGTAGATTCTAAGTAAAACATAGCAACTTATAAAGCAAAAGATGCCAATAGGATGACACTGACAGGAACTTGTATGTAGTGTACAAATTATCTCAAAAATAGGTAAAACCAGAAAGACTATATTTAAAAACGACATGCAACAATAAAATAAGAATAAGCTAGAAAGTAAACAAAACAGTGGACTTATTTGAAAATTCTCCGCCGTGTAATCCGACGATAAAACATAAAAAACGTTGATAGCAACTTTATACACGAACAAACCTACTGAGTTGTGAAAAAACGCAAGATGTCGTTTTCCGTTCGGATATGCACAACTGACTTTCCCTCCTCTTTACGCGCAAGTATGCGGCCATCTTTAGTCCAGGTGTACTTCCATTCCAGGCGACTAGCAGCTTGGCGAGTCTCGTAGAATAATTGACTGTTAGTTTTAGTTAGTTCGTTAAGGTAGATGCGGTTTGACGCTCCGGGCACTTCGATGTCAGCAGTAGTGAGGTTGCGGCGGACGCACGCTGCATTCAGAAAATTATCACGTGTCGCGCGTCTTGCTAGTCGGACAACGATGATTCGAGAGTGGGGCGTTTCGCCTTCGGTGTGGTCACGCCGAACGTTCCCAACACGTTTAGCAAAAACTATATCCTGTGTTTCAAGCTTAATTGCTAGTTTAAGCGCAAGGGTGTTAATTAACTGAGCCGGGTTTTCCCCTCTTGAATCAGTTACGCCAGACAGTTGAGCATCGTTTAGCAGTAACTTTTGCTCACGTTCATTCAGCTACTGCTGGAGTTCCCCAATCGTTTCCTCCAGTTGAATTAAACGCGGGGAATTCGTACACGAGTTTTCAGGGTGTCCATACGGTTATAGCAGTTATTCACCTTATCATCAAGACCTGAGAACTCATCTCGAAACTGACGAATTTCATCTCGTAAGGCGTTTACCTCACTACGGAGACCACGGATTTCCATCGCTAGGCTGATCTCTTGAGTATGCAGTGCGTTGTTTTTTTATAGCAACTGGGATGTCAGCATTATCGTTGGGGCTGACTGCTGCTGGACTGATGGGTGAGCTTGTCTTCCCTGGTCCCTTCACAGGAGTTTGAGAGTTGTCCACCCGAGGCACCTTTGCCTTACATCCAGGGCACATCCAGTTTGCCGAGAATGTTGCTGTGGGTGCAAGGTTGTCGCATTCGGTCGTCGTTGTGTAGTCGTTGTCTGTGATAATATCCCGGACATTTGGAGCATTTTTTGCCGTCATTTACTGCCAAAAAAATTCCACAAGCTCCGCACTTTGGCATTCTCGATTTTCAAAATCACTCTAATCAAAACAATCGTAATCAGCAAATGTAAGAACTACAAAAACAGTACGATGCTCGGCCTGGATTTGAACCCACACTTCGTAGCTGCCAATGTAGAGGTACGGCCTCAACTGCTCCCACTATTTGGACACTTATTAAGGACTTTGAATTGATTGATGTTATAGCACACAGATGGCAATTCCAAAATTAGTGAGGGTGTGATAATATTTTTTTAGTTCAAATACAAAATCACCTTGCACTGCACTGACACTTAATGAAACTTTATCGTTAGTTTATACTATATTTTAATGATTTACACTGTTTGTTTTCGTCGTATTGTTTGAATAATTACAGATATTGACACAATCACCGCATATATGACTTTCTAAAAGTCCAAACTTCACTAATTACTATTATAAAATATTTTTTATTACGGAGCAAAAAGAAATACGTATACTCAGATTCGAGCGTATGACGCAGGTCCGTAACTACGCGACGGGGTGAGTCTGAGGTGGCCAGCTTATATATTAGGCCCTCGTGCCACTCACGGTCGAAGGCCTTCTCCATGTCGAGGAATACTGCCACCGAGCAATCCTATTTATTCATTGCAGTTGTTAGAAGGTGCAGTACCCTCGACAACTGAAGCGTCGTGCTATGCTCCGCCCTGAAACCGAATTGTTCCGGGCGTGGGGCAATATTTGTAGGAGATTTCGCAGCAGGAGTGCTTCATACACGTAGTGTAATCGGCAGATAGCTCTCCGGCTTCGCTACGTTCTTTCCCGCCTTGGGCAGCATTATGACGCGCCCCTTCTTCCACGAGGTGGGAAAGACCCTCGTGCGCAGTATCGCCGTAAACAGGCGCACCAGCGCCGCTACTGAACGGAACGGCAGATGGCGCAGCGCTGTGTTGGTGATACCGCCAGCACCGGGGGTTTTTCTAGGCTTCGTACTTAGGATGGTGCGTCTAACAGCGCCAGGCGAAAAGAATATAGGGTTCTCCTCGGGAGCTATCGGTGTTGCGAAATAGTCTCCTAGGTGTTTCTCGACTGCTGCGACATGCTCGATGTCGCCGGTCGGGTTAGGGCGGAACTGACGCTCCAGGTGCACGGCGAAGACCTCCGCCCGCTCCTCCGCTACATACTTTAGCGCCGGGTCGCTGTTGAGTAGTGGGTGCACCGGGGCTGGGGTATTAACCAGCTGGCGGCATAATTGGTGTACAGACGGCCGGCTGTCTGTAGTGGCGTATATTCTTTCTTCCCAGCCCGCGGCGGTATGGGCCGATAACTCGGCCTTTACCTTCTCCGCGAGATGATTTAGCTGCGTTTTTAGCGTTGGGCATCTCAACTGTTGCCACTGCTTGCGAAGGCGCCTCTTCACGGCGATCATCACATTGATATGCGCCGGCAAGGACGGCAATAGCCCTCTCCCTTGCGGCTGCACTGTAGTCGCCGTTTCTAGGGCGCTCTGTATGCAAGCAGTGACGTCATCCGCCGCTTGCTCTACCTCCGCGGAGGAAACAATAGGCCTAGTCGGCGTGGTGGTCTCCAAATTCTCTGTGTAGGCCTTCCAGTCAATTGATCCACGTGGCGCTAATGGCTTCAATCGGGTCGGCATTCCCGATAAGACGAAGAGTACAGGTTGGTGGTCCGACTGTAACTCGTCGTCTATCACATGTTGCGTGATCTGGCAGCGTAGCCGTCTGTGAACCGCGACATCCAGCATGACCGGCATAAACCGGATTATGTCCGGGTAGTGGGTGGGCGTCTCCGGGCCGGTCATCTCTTAGTTGTCAAGGCTTATTTTGAATTTATTTTAATTTTTGAATTGTTTTTGCTTTGTTACGGAGGCTTTTAACGTGCACGTCTCTCTACATTGTTCTCACATGTATAATTACAACATGAATGATGTAACCAATATTGTAAAAATATTCTGATTTAAAATAGTGTCCGTGGAGTTTCTTGCCCGTTCTTCTCCATAGGAACCTACTACGCGTTGGAATGCGCAACATTCAAAAGTTCTTGTAATTGGTTTATTTGAAATAAATGCTTTGATTTTGAGTTTGAGTTGCGTGTTGTGACGCGTTTACAAGCGCCCGCAGTTCTACCACGTCGTCAGTTGCGGGCGGCTTGTAACACGCATAGATGTTGATGTCCTCGCCGGCGACATGCAGCTGCACACCCGGCGCGTAAAAAGTGCTGAGTGACGGCAAGGTGAGCTCTTGATGGACGACTGTATGCCTCACAAGTATCGCCAGACAACGGTATCGGATTTGTTGAGCCGACCTTTCGTCCTTCCGGTAGACGTGGAAGCCCGGGAACCTGACCGTATCCTCAGGTCCCCGGTGTGTCTCACTGATTAGCGCCACGTCGATGTTTTGTTCCCGAAGGAGGTGGCGGAGAGGGGCGACCTTATCTTTAAGGCCGCGGGCGTTCCAGTGAATTACCCTCAACGTAGTCTAGCCATCACACAGCGCAATGTGGCTAAATCATCGAGGATAACCGCCTCTATGTCTCGGCCCTGCCTTATAGCTCTGATGAGGTCCACCAGAAGCTTAATTGCGCAGGTTGTGAATTCCTTATTTGTTTTGACTGGCTAGCGATGGTCGCGCCGCCACTCGTCACAGCCGGAAGCTTCCCTGCTCTGTGATTTGCCGTGACGCATTCGCATTTCTAGATGCGCTGGTGGCGGCGCCTTGCCACTTTTGAGCGAACCTTCGAGTTTCCCCGATCTGCCGCTGTAGCGGTTTGTCGCTACTTGTAGGTTCGCTCAGCAGTGTTCTCTTGTCGTCCTTAGTCGCAACCTGCGCAATTTTGTTTGTAGGGGCGGCCTTAGGTGGCCCTTCTTGTGTCGCCGCCGGGGGGGTGACCTTCTTCTTTCCCTTCCCTCCGCGTTTCTTCTTTCTCCACCCTGAGGAGGAGGCTTGGCGTCCTGGTTGGGTGGGCTCGTTGGCCGCCGCCATAAGCGTCGGTCCGTGTGCCTCTACAGTGGCCATTTGTTGTTGTGGCCCTGTCGCTATTCTTCTTGTGGCCGTTATGGCAGCGGTCCCCGCTCGCTTGTTTCGGGTTTCCGTTGGTGACTTTATCTGGGCCTGGGCTTTTATCCGATTTTGATCTTCTTATTGCTTGAAGAGTTTCTATTTCATCACTCGGTTGGATTTTATCTTCAATACTCGTCTGGAATGTCTTTACAATATCCTGGGTGTTTTCACAGGTAGGGAGCTGTGTGACTGATTTGGCGCTGTACAAGTCTCGGTAGAAGTTAGTTGCAATATCGATAATATCTTTGCGTTTGTACGATGTTCTCCCCGGCTGTTTCAAACCCTCTATCCAGGCTCTATTTGTTCGAAGTACTTTAATGGGTTTTTCAAACTCCCTTCTTTCTCAAGGTGCTTTTCTATAGTTTTAGCCCTGTGGTTTTTGTAATCAAGTTCGATATATTTGCTCGTTAACTTATATAGAGCGCTAAGCTCGTTTTTCTGGGTAAGGGATTTATTTATGGATTTTTGGAGTACTTGCCTTCTCAATATACGCGATAGTGTTTTTTCTGATAAAACTTTATGTTTCGTAATGGATTAGCTGGTTGGTTTTGTGGTTTCCAAGCTATGTATTTATATATGCATTTATCAGTGAATCATAACAACTTTGAACGGTGTCTATTTTGGTCCACTGTAACATGGTTTTTTAGATTATTTTTGTATTCGTTTATATCTTCATCATTTTTTAGAGTACTTTTTGTTTGTTTGTGTATGTCACTCTGCTCTTATGTGGTTTTGATGGAGTAATTGTGCTTCTGACTAATCTATGGTCTGATGAATAATTTAAATATAATGTTTCAATATTTTTAAATATTTTTGGTTGGTTATTTGTTATGTAGTCTATTTCATTTATATACTGTCTGTTTGGAGATCGCCACGTCCGACGACTTGGTTTTTTCTTGAAATATGTGTTGATGATTGTCTTCTAGGGGGTGGATGATATTCACTGATCTGCTTTTCATGAGGGGAAGCGGAAAGGAACGTTTTATTTATGTTTTTCGGGGTAGGAACATCGTCTGGTTTACTTAATATTACCAATTTGTCGTATTTGATCATTGCTTTATTTCCTTTCTCTCTTTCTGTTTTTAATTGTTCTTGCTCTCTTCTTTTTCCAAAACAAGTTGGGGGTAGTCTTCCTATAAATAATAGTTGGTATCCTCTAGTAACTTTTTCTGCTTGAAGATATCGATTTTTTCCCAAGAGTTGTGAGTGTTAATATAACCCGGCAAGGGTTATCAGATTTTTTTCCTATTCTCCTTAGTTCTTGGATATCGTTATGTGATGCATGTATTGATAAATGTTTAGATATGAAATCAATAATGATATTTTCTAAGTCCGAGTGATATTTGGTGATATTTGGCATTGGGGAGCAAGAGCGTCTATACGCTCTTGCTCCCCAATGCCAAATATCACCACAATTCTTTTTTTCGCCTGTTTTTCCAATAGGTCCAATCTTTGTTCTTATTTATCTACTTTTTATTTTAATTCTTCATACTTTCCTTCCCAAACGTTAAACTTAGCATCAAGTATTTTTTTTATGTTTTCTGTAACCTGTGCTCCACTTTCCAAAATTGTGTTTTTTTGTTCGTCTAATTCCTTCTGGATTAAGCGTAGAGTAGCCAGGACTTCTTGCATATTTATTTTTTAACGTTACGGCTAATTTCGTAATCAATAATGATTGATACTGATGTTTACATACATGTGTCGCCCTCTATAGGTCAATAGCGGCTGTAATGATGATTGATCAGTTATGTGTTGCTTATCCTACTCAACGCTAGATGGCGCTGCTAGTTCTGGCGCAGTCACAATGACGACTGTTTTTGAGTTTTTTCTTTTCGTTATAGGTTAGGTTATGTTCATGAAGTGGTAGAAAAATGTTCAGAATTAACCTGTATGATGTTTCTTTATGCTGAAAGTGATGTCTAAACTCATGGATTTGTTAATTCTTCCCTCGGATTTGCAGAAAATTTCACGATTTTAACACACATAAAGAAACATAAATTAAAATTATAAATAGAGTGTAATAAAAAAAGCCGAAAGAATAAAACAATACAAACAAAGAAACAAAGACAAAGTTCCACGAAATTTTAGAATGAGTCATAAATAGCAGATGTTAAATGACGCTCGACTGTCGCTATTAGAGGTACAGGCAAGTAGCAGTCTCAGACGACAGATAGAGGTCCACGAATGAAAAACGACTTTCTCTTAAAGAGGTTTCTGTTTCTAGCTTATAGAGGTTTTAGAGGGTTAAAATTATTAGACCTGGTAATTACTCTCATTTATAAAGTTATCTCGCTTACCCAGTTCTCACTTACCCAGGTGTGACTGTATATATAAAATGTTAAACTGACTGTCTGACTGATTGACTGACTGAGTGATATATCAATACACAGCCCAAACCGCTGGTCCTAGAGACATGAAACTTAGAGGGTGTGTTCTTTGTGAAGAGTAAGTATCCACTAAGAAAGGATTTTCGGGAATTCCACCCCTAAAGGGGTAAAATAGGAGATGGAAGTTTATAGCAATGTCCGTCAGTTTTGAAGTTAGGATCTTCAAATTTTGTGTTTAGCCTGACGATGGAAAATTAATTTGATCTAAAATAACCGTATCATCGATAATACGAGAGTTTTGGGCAGACCAACCGCGACTGTGGTTTGTCCAATTTGAGGCAGTGGTAGACAATCAAAAACTCATTGGTACCGCGAAGTCAAACTTGGTTGTTACGAAGCTTAATAAAAGTGCTATACAACAAATCAGTGATTTACTATTAGCCTCACAAGAAACACGGAAATACCAGACCATAAAAGACAGATTGCTCCAAGTTTTTGAAGAATCGGAGACTAGACAGTTTCAGAAATTGTTGGGGGAGATGGAACTTGGTACTCAGAAGCCTTCGCAACATCTAAGGCGGATCAGGGACCTGGCGCGAGGAAAGATACGCAACGCGACCTTGCAAATTATGTGGGGTGGACATCATCCAACTGCGTTGCAGGCTGTTTTGGCAGTTACTGAAGTGAAGGAGCTAGATAATTTGGCTGTTGTAGCAGACAAAGTAATGGAGGCAACTCGACTAACGGAGATAGCGATGGTGACAACTAATCTCGCTATCAAGGACGTCAAAATGGATTCCAGTTCATTGACGGAATTGGCTACCACTGTACAGAAGCTGAGCATTGAAGTCGCAGAATTACGTCGCTCGCGCGAAAAGAAGAGATATGGAGGCGGTACGAATCGTTATCGCCAGTCAAGGTCACGCACGAGAGATGGGAGTAAAGGTCGTAAAAATCCCGAATGGTTATGTTTTTATTATCATAGGTATGGAGACAAAGCTGCTAAATGTGTCGACCCTTGCAATTGGAAAACATAAAGAAACGCGACAACGATGGAATACTAAATGTGATACAACCTGAGGCGGAGGTATGTATCCTTAACTCAAATAATCACCTTTGTGGTTTGGACAAAAATAGTGGATTAAGATTTTTAATTGATACAGGAGCCAATGTGTCGGTTATTCCGGTTAGTAAGTCAAAAAAAAAAAACTTTACGCGGCAAACGGTTCAGAAATAAACCACTCGCGGTTCAGCTGTAAACCTCACTTCCAAAATTATAATATTTTAACCCTCTCCAGTATATACATATTAGAGACTTGCAAATTTGTTCGTAAGTATCAAGAATTTTATACAAAACGCGAAGATATACAATCACGTTACACACTACGACATAAATCAAGATTAAACATTCCAACTTCTC
Source organism: Agrochola lota (assembly GCA_947364205.1). Classification (NCBI taxonomy): domain Eukaryota; kingdom Metazoa; phylum Arthropoda; class Insecta; order Lepidoptera; family Noctuidae; genus Agrochola; species Agrochola lota. The sequence goes on along the minus strand of OX376235.1, from coordinate 5,765,287 downwards.
GGCTTAAAATACATTCTGCAAGCCCCTATGTAATGTCCATAAAAATATATAACCAACTACCAGAATTCATAAAAAAGAAGATAAATTGAATATATTTATAAAAAAATTAAAACAATTTTTAATATATTATAGTGTAAACGAATAAATATTCGTTTACACTATAATAGCATTTAGTTATTAAAAATTGTGATTATGATTATGATTATGTTAGCATTTATATTTTATCGTTTAAATAAACGATAAAATATAAATGCTAACATAATCTAATAAGTATTAATAAGTACGAGTATATTAAACTATTTATGTAAATAATTTCATGCGGGCACTTTTTTGGAAAGCATGTGTTGGTGGTTTTAAAGATTTTTAAATAACAATGCCTCGGCCGGATGCCAAAGCAAAAATACACGACACACCTGACAGACGGTGTAGCAAAGATTCTCAAACAAATCATAATTTATAATAATATTTGCTTTTGTTCAGAAGACTGATAATTTAAGTTGATTTTTCAAAGCTTCCTCTCTCCTACTATTTTGCTGTGCCCGACGGGGTCCATAATGATCACATATAATTTGAATTTACCATCTAAGTACACATTGTGGAATGCAAATAAAGTATTGAGTATTGAAATAAGAACATATGGTGTGCGTTCATTAGTTTTAGACCTTAATAATTTAAGAAGAGCTTTCAGATGGACATTCATCGTAGCGGATGTTAAGCAACCTATTATAGGGGCAATTTCTTAACCCATAATAGGTTGTTGATTGATTTCAGCACGCGGAGACTTATAGATCAAATTACGCGCTTAAATGTTATCGCTTCACTTGTGTATCGTAGAGATTGCGAGTCATCCATTAAAACGATAGTAGATAATAACGTATGGCATAGGATATTATGTAATTATCCGGATGTGACTAAACCTGTATCTCTTAAAGAAACACCTAAACACTAGGTATGACGTTACATAGAAACTTCAGGGCCACCGTACGTTATACGCTAAGGCGAGACCACTTCCTCCAGACTGATATAAGAAAGTTAAGGCAGAAATTCAGAACATGATAGACTTAGGCATTTGCAGACCATCCAAAAGCCCTTGGGCAAGCCCATTGCACGAGGTGCCCAAGAAAAATGGAGAACTTCGCCCGTGCGGAGACTATAGGCGGCTGAACGCAGTGACGAAACCCGATCGCAATCCAATTCCGCGCATAAACGATTTTAAGTACTTATTAGCAGGTAAGAAAACCGTATTTGGTAAACTTGATTTAATTAGAGCATATCACTTTATAGTGCTTGCTCCGGAAGACATCGAAAAAACTGCAATCATAACGCCTTTTGGGTTATTCTAAATTCCGCGCATGACCTTTGGATTGCGCAACGCAGCGCAATCTTTTCAAAGTTTAATGGATTCAGTAGAACTGCGTGGCTTTCATTTCGTTTACAGTTATATTGATGACGTATGCATAGCAAGCGAGACAGAGGCTCAGCGCAAAGAGCATTTGAATGCAGTTTTCCGAAGATTTGATGAATTCGGTATTACAATTAATATCTCTAAATGTGTATTCGGAGTAACGAAAATGGAATTTTTGGGTTTTGACGTATCGACAGACGGTGTTCGTCCACTAGATGATAAAGTGCAAGCGATTGTAAATTTCCCGGAACCCGAAACGGTTGAGCAACTGCGTCGTATTCTCGGTATGGTTAATTTTTACCGCACACACATCCCTAGTTCAGTCGATTTCCAATCGGAATTAAATAGTTATTTACATAACAGCAAAAAGCGTGATAAAACAGTTATAGAGTGGACTGATAAGGCCAACGAGGCATTTGAGAAATGTAAGTTAAGCTTAAAAAACGCTGCCACATTATCTTATCCGTTGCCCGATGCAAATTTATCACTAATGTGTGATGCTTCAAATGTTAGTCTTGGTGCCGTTTTACAACAGCAAATTAATAACATTTGGCAACCACTGGGGTACTTTTCAAAAAAATTAACGCAAGCAGAAGCTAAGTAGGTACTCTGAGACTTACGACAGGGAGTTGTTAAGTTAAATTAAGTATAAATAAAATAAATATTTATTTAAGTAATATATAATAATATGATTACATTGATCCATCAAAACACACAAGTGACTGCGTACGGGTGCTTGATGAAGTACGTATGCATGGTGACCAGTCCAGGCGAATCTGCCAAGTCGTACAGGCACTGCGGGCCTCTAGGAACGATTGCCTGGAAATAAACACATATCGTAAGAAAACTGAAGATCACCAATATTCTGAGGTACGTGTGCAGTTTTGCCATTATACTCGATTCATTTTACATTGATTGTTTATTTATTTAGTTATTCGTTTAACGAGATACATTACAATTATCTTTTACAATATTAAAAACTATCGTATCCTGTAATGCATACTCAATTACAGGTAACCAACCACAGCTTACACATTATCTAGTACTCACAGTTATGATACAAGAATCCCATAGACAATAAATCTTAAGTCTCCCTTTTTCGTATTTTATACAGAACCATACATCTATCTCACGAAACTGGAAGGTGACTTTGAAAACAATCGACAAATATTAAGACAAATACAAATATTTATTAACTTTTACTAAGGGAACAATAGAATTCACAAAAAACAAAACGACCTTATACAAAAGGCTCTAATCGGACTTTTTTTTTAAGTCGTTTTTTTAGGATTTCTTTAATCCCATGTTAAAAGTTGTTTATATTTGATGGGTAGAACACCCTCGAAATTTCAATGTCACCCTGCATATATAAAAAAACACATGTCTTATATCTACCCGGCTTGTGGAACTGTTGATAATACAGTCAACCAATCACAGCTGTGTACGAGCGCTTGACAATTTATTTTTGTATTATACCTTGGGTTGCCAACCCTACCATATAATCATAGTATCCTGATACATTAGAGGCCTAAAAACCAAAAAGTAAAGTTTTTCTAAACAATATTTTTATTTCAATACAAAATGGTGAGATGATCGCAAAACAGCCAAAACAGCCAAAACTCGCTAGCGTCTCCGTAAATCATTTATATGAAATATTGTCAGCGGTCATAATACACTACCTAAACAGCGGCCGAATGAATTACTATCAAAACTCATCACGCAACTCAACTGAAACGCCGTGTTATTTAAAAATGGAACGAACTTTTTACTTCAACACATGGGAAGCAAAATTTTCGATTTGGTTTGCAAAATGAACATTATTGGCGCGTGAAAAATTATTGTTGTTCGTCATTGATTCTGGAATTTATAGTTAATTTACTTAGTTTGAATACTATACACGCATTGGCCGCAACCAGGCATTGCTGGACTCACGTATGTTAGCCCGGGTTTGCCTCTGCCCACATTTTCACGATCGTCCATCAATGCCCTTGTTACAGGCCGCGACAGTAATGTACTGTGTACACATAAGCCTTCCGGAATAAATTCTAAATGACGATGAGATCCACATCCAAATCCGTTGCGTAGTTTAGAAAAAAAAACAGACACTAAAAAAGATTTTAATTTAAAATGATGTATATCCTAAACTATTGCGCCTGCGCCTGCCCCCCCTACTCGAATAGACAAAGACTAAGTCTGAACTTGGTCTTTGTCGATTCGAGTCTCAGAAGTCCAAACTTTATTAAAGTTTGCCAAAGAGCGATGGAAGTAGCATTTTGAATATAAAACTAACGAAACGAATTAGAAACAGAGTACAGTACGTGCCACTAATGAGACTTGATCACTTGACACACCGCGTGGTTTGACTTGCGCAGTAGACGATTTATGGGTATGAGGTCCGAGCCTGGGCGCCATCGGGGCTGCGGAAAAATCGCGGGAGGCGCGGTCAAGTCTCATCTTTTGTGGCGCGTATTATAATACGCTCGAAGACAGGCATCGCCAATTTTGGCGATAGGACCGCGAGGCTGAAATAGGACTGGGCGGGCCACACGTACAGGATGCATCAGCAAGACAGATGGGCCACAGTGAGTGCCTGAAGCCGGGCGTCGTCGTCTCCGAAACACGCCTAAGAAACGCTGGCGCGATGACCTAGACTTTTTCTTGAATGATTGTCCGGAAAAGGCAGCAGGCAAAGACGAATGGCGAAATATGGGGGAGACATTTGCCCAGCAATGGGTCAGTACACGGTAAAACAAAAAGGTTTAGAAGTTACCTTGACAGCAGCACTCCCTGGTGTTTCAAACCAGTTTTTATCGCCAGTGCTGACGGTGTATTTCCCGTACGCGATCATTCCAAGGCCGATCAGCTGTTCTGAGTAGACCAGGGGGAACCAAGGGAACAGCGTGTCAGCCTTGCACTCCAAATTTACTGTAGTTTTGTAGTAGTAGTGCTTACCTGAATTAAACAGTTTTTTTACATTATTAAACTAGTAGGGGCGCAAGATTGCGAGTTCATGCTGTGTCTGCATGTAGTTGGTAAGCGTCAATTATAAATAAATAACTTGCACTGGAACAGGGTTACCATCCGTCCCGGACATGTCCAGCTTTTTTGCCGCCCGTCCGAATTTGTCCGGACTTTTTGTCTAAAAGGGATTTATTTTAAAATAAAAATAAAAAGTGTCTGATTATCAACTCCGGCTCCGGCCTCTATTTATGGTAAAACTCCGACACAACCGGCGCGCGACGTGCGTGCGCGCACGTCATCGCGGTCAAATCTACTGGCCGACTTCACATTCGATTCATAGAATGTTGGTTGCGATAGGTTTTGTTTCTATCTCTGATCTCGTAGAGTTCAATCGTTCACAAACGATATTAAAAGCAGCATACAAATAAAGTTTAAATTAGTTGCAGTGTGCTGGTACCATAAGGAACCAGCCGGAGTTGAAGGGAAATATTAAAAAGTAAAATATATGTACGATTATTTTGCAAATGTTCGGCTTTTGCCAGGACTTTCCAAACGAAATGGTAACCCTAACTGAAACGTTTTTTACCCGACTAGAAAGACAGGATTATGTTTTTAACAAGTCAACTTGCAATGAGTTGTACCAACTTTTAATTGTGTGCAAATTAATGTATTATCTGTCTTTGTTTTTCCTTCATTCCAGAATTAGAAGGAAACGTCTTGCACAAATGCACAATAAAACTATTGGGTGCTCTGCGACCCTTTCGACTTTTATAGAGTTTGGCCAGCGAGTCGTGGCACAAGGAAAAGGGGCGATTTCAAAAAAATCCACTGGGAATATCGGGATCAAAGGTATTCTATGTCCTCTTCCAGTTCATGTCTACCATGTGCCAAATTTCATCTGTTCAGGTGCTTTAGCGTGAAAGCGTGACAAAAAAATAAACACACTTTCGCATTTATAATATTAATTAGGATTCAGTGATAATAGCATTCTACTGGTGGAATAATTTTTAAAATCGATCCAGTAGTTTTCGAGTTCATTCATTACAAACTAAAATACAAATATTTTCTCTTTATAATATCTCTTACCCATCCACGGTATGCAGGCCTGCTCTGTGAAGTCGCTGTTAGGGTCAGTGATGTCACTGACGTTGGTCGAAATACGGTACAGTTCTTGGTTGAAACCAGAGACAAGGATGGAGTGGTCTTGTAACAGCAAGTCAGAGTTGCGCGCGGCTACACGAACGGCTGGGTCAGTTGCAAGAGTTTCTGGACAAAGAGAACATGATACAGTAATTTAGAGGTGCGAAAAAGGATGGTGATATTAGCCTTGTATAGCTCCATCTCTTTCCCTAATAAGCCATTATTGTTCCACAGATATGAGAAGTCATCAGGCTTCAATCTGGTCATAAATATATTCTCGTGTTGACACGAGATACATTTGGTTGAGATCATTGGATTTGCCCAACTGTCCTCTGGAGGAAGCAGAAAGTTTTTTTGTCAACCTGTACCTACCCTGATTGCGTAATACACGATCAATCAGAATCTGAATCGTTTTGAAACAGATTGCTAATCCATTGCTTCATAAGTTCGAAAAGCATTCTGCTCAATAACGTAAATAACGCAATGAATGTTGTTGAACTGTCAAAATGAAACAGATTAGTCGTAATCGTTTACGAAAATGTGTTGCGTAATTAGATAGCTGTACCAGCGATGTCCATTTCTGGAAGAGGTATCACATCTAACCAAAAGACAGATAGGTAGGACAGGCTACAAAAGCAGGGAGTTTATTCAAGTACCTATGTACCTATACGTATACTTATATGGGTACCTACTAAACTAAGTTTTTTTTTTATGATAGGCTTACCAGGTGAAATGTAATATTGTTGCGTGGTCCAGAAGTTTAGAACTGTGCCATTCTTATCGACGGTCCAAGGAGTGAATCCTTGGACAGCCCAGTCGAAAATACTGCCGGAGAATTTATCTTCATTCAGCTGTGAGGAAAACATAGGGTCTTTAGACGTTATTTACTTTCTCAAAAGAAATCATAATAAATTGGTGCTACCGTGTGTGACTTTGCTACTGGCAGAAACTATAAGTACTAAATAGAGAGGCAAATAAATCGATCAATATGTATTTCGGTACTAGGTACAGCCAGCAAAGAAGTCGAATATAAAAAAAAAACAGGAACAGAAGTAAAATTAAAAAAATACTAGCACCTAGCTATTATAATTATGAAATGCTGAAAACCACTTTTGTGAATCACTTTGTGTAAATTTTGATGTTGCGATGCTGACTGTACTTACGTGTTAGGCATCTGGCACAAGAAAACCATAGTCTTGATTTTAAATGCTCGATCCTTGGTCACACAATCGACATTATTATCTCGCAACGATGACCTCGTCGTCATACGAGTACCTACATAACTGGACAAACAGCTCTTTCAGGGTAGTAGGTAGTAGTAATTATATAGATCTACTATGTGCCTACATATATTTCGATCAGATAACATTATCATGTTCGGTGTTCCCTTTTTAGGGTTCAGACCGGCGCGACGCGACTCTGGTGGAACAACAGGGATGAAGACAAAAAATTTTTTTGTCCTCTTGGAGATTATTAAAAAATATTGGACACGTATTTTTTCTTTTTTTACGTAATAAAAAGATTACGGCGGTACATTGAGTTAAAAATGCCATGACGTCACGAGTATGTAGATTTTATACTTACTTGTGACGTAGCGACCCTCACTCCCCAACTTAAAATGCGTTCTATCTAAGTATTTTGTTATTAATACGATAAAGCAAAAAATACGTGTCTAATATTTTTTTATTATCTGACTGACGGACTAATTAGAAATTCTTTTTTTTTACCCAGGCTTCATCCCTATTACTATGATAACTTCACGGTATTTTTCTACCGGTGTCGCGTCGCGCCTGTGTTAAGGTGGCGTCGCTGGAAATAACGTATCACACGCAGAATTGAGTATAAGTACCAAGAAGAAGCAAAAAAAATAAAATACATACAGCAATTTGTAATCCGGCAATAAAGCCAGTGTCGTCGAAAAACCCGCAAACTGTGCAGTCGTCCTTAGGGCACAAGATGGAGAGCGAGGCGTAGACTGCTGGTAGAACAGGCTTCGTCATTTCCTCCCATCCCTTCTCAGTCGCTAAAGCGACCGACTTCGGCAATTCTATGAACGCGGTGGTTCCGATTCCGAAGAGTGTGATGTCGAAACGCACTGGAATGTTAAATTCATTTTGACTCACTATATAAAAAAAAACAATAGTCGACGTATATTTAGTAACCTAATCCGCTTAACTGTTCTTAAAGAGTCATAAAGAACCTTGTAAGAAATCGATACTACCTCACAACAAGGCGTACACGACGTGTTGACATATCAAGCGTCGAGAGCAGTGACGCTTGACGTGTTAACGCGTCAGGTTCAGGTTCGCAACAAGTCAATCGTCATCCTGAGGATGCCACGTTGAGAGGTGAAACACTTGTCGATTTCTTACAGGGTTCTTTATGACTCTTTAAGAACAGTTAAGCGGATTAGGTTACTAAATATACGTCGTCTATTGTATTTTATAATGGATTTCCGCAAAGCGATGTCTGAGTCAATTAACTATCACTACTATATTTATTTATTTATTTATTTATTTAGGATCACCATTAAAAGACGTACACAATACATGGCCCTCAGGTATTAAGTAGGTATACTCTTTCAGTTATAGGAGATAGGAGACCATAGCATGCACAATAAAGTTAAAAACTAAGCTAACAAAGTTAAAACATTAATAATAGGTAAAATTTGGAAAGTAAAATTAATTTTTAAACAACATTAAAAAATTAAGAAAAATAACAGAAATAAGACTTAAATTGAATTAAATCTAAAAAAAACTTATTATATTTCGACAGAGACTCGCAGATGTCTAAGTTTGTAGTTTTTCTAATATGTTAGATTGCCTACAAAGTCTTGGTACAGCGGCTTAATGACCGTGGTTAGTTTTTGAGCCAGGAATGTAAAATAAATTGTATGTGTTATGCCCAGGAATCCGAGTCGGCTACTAACAATTTCAGGAATAAACAGGATCCTTCTTTCAATCATCGTCATTCTCCTACCCTTATTCCAATTTATTTGTGGTCAGCGTCGGCGCAACATATCTTTTTCTTCCAAACTTCTCGGTAGTTACCCCCTCTCTATCCATATCATCTTCCACACAGTCCATCCATCGTTTCTATGGTCTTCCCCTACTCTTGTAGGCATCCACATTCACACTCAAAACTTTCCTGGCGATATTTTTCTCATTCCTCCGCTTCACATTACATGCCCGTACCATGACAACCGATCTCCTCACAACTTTTCAAGTACTTTCAATATTATTATCAAATACCTTAGGCAATTAATTCAGACACCCTTCAAGCGATAAGGAGTCAATTTTATGAAAAACCGCGTTTGCTACTCAGACCAAATAAAAACCAAGACAGAGCGCTGCGAACAATACAGTGAAGTATGTCAAAACTATACCTCCACTGTGTGCATACACACACGCACACATTTACAACCATTTACAATGAAACCACAATCAAACTACACCACACCAAGTGCACACATGTTTACAAAACCGGCTTCAAATCACTGTTGACAGCGCTATGTCTTGATTTTTTATTTGGTCTAGGTTGGCAACGACCAAGCGACCGGTTGCGTCGCCATTGAAAACTAATTTTTGACAAGTTGCGTCGTGTGAGAACCACCTTATAAATGTATGTGCTAACGCGATTGGTTGCGTCGGCATTGAAAACAGCACCTATGAATTAACGCTATGAATGTTGTTGAACTGTCAAAATGAAACAGACTATTAAAATGTGTTACGCAACTAGATATGTAGGTAGCTGGTTTTACGTTGGTCACCTCGTGTGAGAATGACCTTAACAATAGACAAAACGACCGGTCTGGGCCAACCTCCAGCGGAAGGGTGGCATGGCATAGTGGATTTAAAAAACATAATGCGTTCTGCGATCAGATATGATCTGTCTGGCAACTGGTAATATCCACCAGGAGGTACGGTCACCAGAACATTTTTTTAATGGCAATTCGCAGGTCAACCTAGGAGGTTGTCGGCTGTTTAACCGGCCTTTTCTGTGGCTGCCTCTATAAATTTAGGCAGGCCTTAATTTATTGAGGCAGCCACAGGAAAGTCTAGGGCATAAAACTTAGAAACTAAGCGACTACACGCTAAGGGCACCCCCTGTGGGGTACGGACCTCGGCTTAGGGCGTCGCTGGGGGAGCACAGCAAGGGACAGGCTGGATCGGATTAATATTATTATTCGGCGAATTTAAAGCTACAGGCTCAGCGGCGCGGGCTGGCTCGAGCAAGGGTCGGGGCGTGGGTAACAATTTGAATTATGACATAACAGGCAGGTGATTTTCGTAGTGCGAGTGTTATGTGCAATAGACTGTTCTTATGCCATTTTGTTTCAAAAGGTATCTCTCGAGCTATGTTGTCGGTGCAGAAGTCCATCCTGCTCTTTACTAAGAGCTTATTCCTTGATCTCTTGTTACTTTTACTTTGTTAGTGTTAAAAATCTAAGTAAGTATTTGTAGTGTTAGAGCAATTTCTTACCACTTAGGCCACCCTCCCATGATCCAGCTGAAACAACCAAAAAATACTTCATTAAGTAGGTAAGGTACGTTACATACATCAGCTATCTTATCCTTGAGAGACAAATAAATAAGCAATAAGATTTGCGAAGAATGGATAAACGTGTCATTAAATATCCAATTATAATCTTTAGTGTTTTTAATAGGGTTCCGTAGTAAACAAGGAATCTTTATAGTTTCGCCATGTCCGTCTGTCTGTCTGTCTGTCTGTCTGTCCGTCCGTCTGTCCGCGGGTTAGCTCAGAGACGGTTAGTACTAGAAAGCTGTAATTTGGCATATGTATACATAATAATCGTGCCGACAAAGTCGTAAAATAAAATCAAGAAAAATATTTTTTTTTAGGGTACCTCCCCTACACGTAAAGTGGGGATGTTTTATTTTTTTCCTCATCTACCTCATGTAGTGGGGTATCGTTAGAAAGGTCTTTCAAAAACATTGTAAGTTTGTCACAACTATTTTTGGATTCAGGGATCCGTTTGCGAAATATTAAGCTTTTAACTGTATTTTTTTGTTAGAGTCAAGTGTCCCCCCCCCTTCTAGCTAAATGGTTGTACTTGGACTTGTGAAAAAATTCACAGCAGTAGTATATATAGCGAAATTAAAAGGAAAACTATGAGAGCTAAGTAAGCTGTACAGGTTACCGAGTAATAACCAACCAACTTAAATTTGCGGTTTGAAAAATATGATCTCCCATACATTCCGTATGGGAGAACATGTTTTTCAACTACAATGTTCAGTTTGTTCTTGGGATAAATTTATCCCAACTACGGAACCCTTCATTTAGCGTGGTCCGACACGCACTTGGCCGGTTTTCTGTAATAATTAGATACCTAAGTTATTTTTAATTAAAAATACTGCTATGATTAGAAGAAACATCCGCAATATCTTTCGCCCCACATTTGCTATTACTTGGGTCGAAATGTCGATGGTACCGTAAGGTGCACCTCTGCCCTGACCCTCCGGGGAAAACTAGCGTGATTTGATGTTTTAAGTTAAGATACATCGTTACGGCTGATACTCAAAGGATGAGCAGGAGTGTAGGTTTCAAACTGGTACGGTCATTGGCGCCGATTCTCTTGTACACCGAACTAAACTACTCCAGTAAAATTCCTTCCTTCCTTGAGAATTTGGAAGCTATTCTGCAAAAACAAATATCTAAATTTAAAAATAATTTTGACACAACTTAAATCGAATTTGACAATCGCGACTCCACGTGGTACGCGTGGTTTGTACTAACCCGTAATTTTTTTTTAGAGCCGGAGGCGCCCATGGTTTGCAGCCTCGACGTGTTTTATATTGAATTTTTCGACTTTTTGTATGGAAAATATGAAAAATTATTACCTACATGTTGAGTTTTAGGTGTTTATAAGTTTTGTAAAGGGGTCGAAGTTTTCATTATACTTGTGATAGGACGCACCATTTTCGAGATATAAAAATAAGCAAAAGAAAAGAAAAAATAAATACAGTACTGTTTTTGCACGTGAAGTCGAGATGTTGGTGTGAATTTTAATTCACGACAACTTATTTTACCCCACACCTTTTTAATCGCGATTAAAAATTGTCAGGTTTAGTCTGGTTTGGTTTTTTGCAATTAAAATTTTAGGTGAAAAACGTCAAATTCAGAATAGGAAAATTGCCATGTTCAATTAATTTGTATCTCAGTGCCATCTCAGTGCTATCAAAGTAAAATATGGTTAAGTTGTCACTTTATCTATTTCAGAATGGGAAATCATCGTTTGACAGGAATAAACAAAATTTTGGTGATTTTTAGTCTAGTTTAGAGGATTTGTGACAAGAGAATCGGCACCAATGTCTTTTTCATTTAGGTACAGGTTAGTTAGTTCGAAGATATTAAACACATCCCAGAAACCGACACACGTTTTGTAAGAATTTCGAACCCCACCCCATGCAAAAATGATGCAATTTTGTTTTGACGGCAATGGTTATCACAGCCCAAACAAGATAACCGCTGAGCTCAGCTTAGTTGGAGTTTGGAGGGTAAAGGTTAATCGCAGTCTATTTGTAAGTTATCTTTTTTTATAAACAAGATGGCGATTTAGTGACCTGCATCCGTCAAGGGTGTGATCCTACCTCTGAACCTGTCATATTAAGTATACAACTTTTGCTATGAAACACATACCTATTAAACGATTTGTAAACGCGTACGGAAGCAAGTGTCTAAATCGACACTCTTTTTTTTTGTTATTTTTTTGTGTGAAATTATCAAATAACTGGGGAGTTTGTTGCGCAACTTCTTCTTCCCAGCTAATGCACTAGGAAGTGGTGAAGGGTGGGTGTTTTGGGGGACTGTCTTGAGTAATTTTGACGTTCGAAAAGTGCTGATTCTCAGCCTAGTTTGAATAAATGACTTTTGAATTTTGTATTTTTTTTTAATTTTGTATAGTACTTAGTAATCTAATCCGCTCAGTATGCGCTAGTTAAGCGGAGCTTACTTTAGTTAAACGGATTGAGTTACAATATACGTCGTCAATTGTATTTTTTTTTATACTACTATTCAGCTTCTTCCGGTTCGACTGGAAGCTGACCCCAACATAGTTGGGAAAAGGCAGATGATGAATATTTCTAGTTTTATTTTCAAATAATTGAGAGAACTATAGACAGTAGCTCTGTCTATAATGTAAGTAGATAGTACTCTCAAAAAGGAAACCAGAAAGGTCTTATTCACACGAGATCTTTTTGAAAGTTTGGGTCTAAAGTTCTAAAATAATTAAAAAAAAATAGGGTGGCATTAGTTATTAAAGGTAGGTCTACTTACTGTGTTCGAACAGGTCCCAGGTAGATGCGAAGCCAACGAGGCCCAGGAGAGCGACTGTCCGGATCATGGCTGTAGCGAGATGCTCTGCTTGCTATAGTTACTCTACAGTCTGTACAAGGAGTGCCCTACCAAGCCTATATATATGCTTCGCGCATCTGGCAACCCTCAGCAAAAGAATAAACATGTAAATTTTTTGGGGCCCTCAAGAAATAAATTGGAGAAAAATAATTAGTGCGTCATTTTTTTTCTGTACGTTATCAGTTACGTGGCAAGTACGTGCCAATTCTGTGCTTCTATCGTGAGGAAACAATAGAAAAAATATCTGTGCGTGTGCTTCATTCAGTGCCGTTCATGCGCGTTGTGAACGCTGAAGTCCATTTAACGCGCATTAAAGTGTCATGTCAGCACGCGTAGCATGACGCTTTCTATTTCTACGAAGAATAGACACAGCTCTTTCTATACAAACAGACATTTCGTTTCTCTATTTTTGACATCGCACCGTGGAAATCTTTCTACAATCTGTCATTTTGTCTTAAGTTTCTAACAATCTTTGTCTAGGTCCTTCTACATGTAGACTATTTCAGAAGAAAGTTTTCTATGCCAAACTGTTAAAATCACACTGACAACTGACTGTTGTCTAAGGTAGTAAAGACAATTTGATTTTGTAATCGCCATGCTAAAGACAGTAGAAAACTTTCTCGACGGCCACAAAGTATATACGGATAACTACAAAATCATGATTTTACAGAAGAACGTTTTGAATGCAAAATTGTGATAATTAATAGAAGAACAAAGTTATCTTCTATTTTACATCATTTAGTTAATAGGGCATTACCAAGGAAACGGTTAAGGCCAATATTACTGTAATATTTTTTGTTCCAAAACACAGTACTTCGTCATTTTAAGAATAAATGTTGTGTGTGTGTGTTCAAACAGAAAAAAAGTCCTATGACGAAACAAAGAATACTGAGTCGAATTATGTCAGAGTGAATTTCGTAAAAAGTGCAGTTAAGTCTTCTACTTTGCTGCCGTCGTACTGTCTACACGGAACGTCATTTTTGTCTACTCTTCCGTCGACAAAAAGTTGCTCATGCTACGCGTGCTGATGTGCAGGTTACCAGCGGGGTAACTGCGTAACACACATAAAACCAAACTCAAACTCAAAGCATTTATTTCAAATAAACCAATTACAGGTACTTTTGAATTGTCAAGGGGTCGGTCAGTCAGAAATATGAAGCTAGTTGCCCATTCCAACGCGTAGTAGGTTCCTATGGAGAAGAACGGGCAAGAAACTCCACGGACACTCTTTTCAATCAGAATATTTTTACAAAATATTGGTTACATCATCCATTTTTGTAATTATACATGTGAGAACAATGTAAAAAGACGTGCACGTTAAAAGCGTCAGTAATAAAAATAAAATCAAAAACAATTCAAAAATTAAAATAAATTCAAATAAGCCGTGGCAGCTAAGAGATGACCAGTCCCCACTGACGGCGCGGCGGCGCCCGTTCACGAACATGACGCATGCATCAGCACCATTTAGCTCAACCATTTTGAAGGGAACTTAACGATCCAACACACACGCCACCACCAGCGAGACATTTGAGTGAGCATGACATACTCACAACCGCCAGGGCACACTCAGGTCAATGAAAGACGTACCCAGTAAATGGTAACTGTAAAGTAGGGACATAGTGCTCACACATGTGCTATGCAATTATATAATACTAAGAGATTGAATTTATACAATCTAAAGATAGTTTTACAATCTTCAGCAGCTGCAACAATATTTTGAATGCGAATCAATTAGTTTATGCGTCCTTGTGGAGCTAGACCAGCGCTGAGCCAAGCATTTTTGTCGTCGATGTAATCCCCCAACTTATAATATGCTTGGCAGCATAGTGTGCGTTTTATACAAGATTTAAATTTCGTTTCATTCAATTGGAGTGTGTGGGGAGGTATTTTATTGTAACATTTCAAACAGTACCCCATGAAGGATGAGTCTACTTTAGCCAGTCTGAAACCCGGTTGAATCAATTGGTCCCTATTTCTAGTCCGATAATTGTGTCTATCACCTCTTTTACTGAAAAGACTTAGATTTTTCCTAACGTACATGATGTTTTCATAGATATATTGACAAGGTACCGTCATGATATTAATATCTTTAAACAGTTCCCTTAGAGAATCGCGTCTGCGGAGGCCATATATTGCTCTGATGGCTCTTTTCTGCAGAATAAAAATAGAGTCGATATCTGCAGCCCGTCCCCATAGTAAAATACCGTAAGACATGATACTATGAAAATAACTGAAATAGACTAGCCTCGCGGTATCTACATCAGTAAATTGACGGATTTTTCTCACAGCATATGCTGCTGAACTTAGGCGTCCTGCAAGAGATGTTAAATGAGGACCCCATTGCAGCTTGGAGTCGAGTGTGATCCCCAAGAAAACAGTTTTATCGATGAATTCCAATTTCTCCCCATTCAATACTATGTCACAATCACTACTTTTAACATTCGGTAAAGCAAATTTAATGCATTTAGTTTTTTTCCCATTTAATACTAAATTATTAGCAGTGAACCAATTTTGGACCTGCAGTAGGGCGTTATTTACGTCGTCAAGATTTGATGCACGTCTATTTATCTTAAAAATTAGAGAAGTATCGTCACCAAATAACACCATTTGTGGTTGGTTTTTTAATAAATGGGGTAGGTCATTTACATATACTAAAAAGAAGCAATCGAACGCAATGCCTTTAACTATCACAGTTCAGTCACGTTCGTTGCGTTATTTACGTTGTTGAACAGACGAATTTGTCATTGTTTGTGAGTTACTCAGTTACTCCGCTCGCTGGTAGCCAGCTCCGGTGAAGTATGCAGAAAGCTTTGCCATGCATGCATTCAAAACAATTTGTCATTGTTTGTGAGTTACTCAGTTACTCTGCTGGTAGCCAGCTCCGGTGAAGTATGCAGAAAGCTTTGCCATGCATGCATTCAAAACAATTTGTCATTGTTTGTGAGTTACTCAGTTACTCCGCTGGTAGCCAGCTCCGGTGAAGTATGCAGAAAGCTTTGCAATGCATGCATTCACAACAATTTGTCATTGTTTGTGAGTTACTTAGTTACTCCGCTGGTAGCCAGCTCCGGTGAAGTATGCAGAAAGCTTTGCAATGCATGCATTCACAACAATTTGTCATTGTTTGTGAGTTACTTAGTTACTCCGCTGGTAGCCAGCTCCGGTGAAGTATGCAGAAAGCTTTGCCATGCATGCATTCAAAACAATTTGTCATTGTTTGTGAGTTACTCAGTTACTCCGCTGGTAGCCAGCTCCGGTGAAGTATGCAGAAAGCTTTGCAATGCATGCATTCACAACAATTTGTCATTGTTTGTGAGTTACTTAGTTACTCCGCTGGTAGCCAGCTCCGGTGAAGTATGCAGAAAGCTTTGCAATGCATGCATTCACAACAATTTGTCATTGTTTGTGAGTTACTTAGTTACTCCGCTGGTAGCCAGCTCCGGTGAAGTATGCAGAAAGCTTTGCAATGCATGCATTCACAACAATTTGTCATTGTTTGTGAGTTACTTAGTTACTCCGCTGGTAGCCAGCTCCGGTGAAGTATGCAGAAAGCTTTGCCATGCATGCATTCAAAACAATTTGTCATTGTTTGTGAGTTACTCAGTTACTCCGCTGGTAGCCAGCTCCGGTGAAGTATGCAGAAAGCTTTGCAATGCATGCATTCACAACAATTTGTCATTGTTTGTGAGTTACTTAGTTACTCCGCTGGTAGCCAGCTCCGGTGAAGTATGCAGAAAGCTTTGCAATGCATGCATTCACAACAATTTGTCATTGTTTGTGAGTTACTTAGTTACTCCGCTGGTAGCCAGCTCCGGTGAAGTATGCAGAAAGCTTTGCCATGCATGCATTCAAAACAATTTGTCATTGTTTGTGAGTTACTCAGTTACTCCGCTGGTAGCCAGCTCCGGTGAAGTATGCAGAAAGCTTTGCAATGCATGCATTCACAACAATTTGTCATTGTTTGTGAGTTACTTAGTTACTCCGCTGGTAGCCAGCTCCGGTGAAGTATGCAGAAAGCTTTGCAATGCATGCATTCACAACAATTTGTCATTGTTTGTGAGTTACTTAGTTACTCCGCTGGTAGCCAGCTCCGGTGAAGTATGCAGAAAGCTTTGCAATGCATGCATTCAAAACAATTTGTCATTGTTTGTGAGTTACTCAGTTACTCCGCTCGCTGGTAGCCAGCTCCGGTGAAGTATGCAGAAAGCTTTGCCATGCATGCATTCACAACAATTTATTTCAAGTAAAGGGTATTCTGAAGAATGGTTCGGTGATGTTCCCTAAGTTGATTCTGGCACATTCTTGAAAATACCTATATGAATTGTTCGCTCGGCGGTTGGTTGACAACCATCATCAGTCGAGCCTTTTCCCAACTATGTTGGGGTCGGCTTCCAGTATAACCAGATGCAGCTAAATACCGGTATTTTACATAGAGCGACTGACTTTCTGACCTCCAAAACCAAGTTACTGGGTTAATCGATACCCCTTGGTACGACTCGTTGACAACCATTGTTATCAAAATGTTTATGTAAGTACCTAATTTACTTTCAATGGAATTTAATTAACAATATCACAAAAGTAAATATTGCTTCAACATTATCAAAACACATTTTCAGTAATTTTCCATTTCATTGAACCTTCGAACATTTTAAGCACTTGTGTAAACTGAATATTTAACATGATTTATTTCTTTAATAGTTAGACATAATTATGCTGTCGCAACACTTTTTGTAAATAATGATGTGTACTGCAAAGTCGTAGTACATTATTTTATTCTATCATCAATAGTTTTCGCAGCGCACGCGATGTAAAGAATATTATAGGTATTTTTTTACACCTTGGGTTACATTAGTTGAGTTTTAGTAAGGATCCCTAATTTTTTTGAAAATATAATATAGCTCACCCGAGGATAGTGTAGCTTCCCAACAGTAAAAGAAATTTTGAAATCGGTTCAATATAACAACTTGAGATTCCAATCTATTCTCTCCCTCCGCCGCTGCCGCCTATCACCACGCGATATATCGTCTACCCCCTCCACGCGGCCGTATCGCTTTTTTGTGACAGAAAAATCCTAATACCCCCGTCTATATAGAAGTTTCACTTCAAAAAAAAATACCTCGAACGAATACGCGTTATAATTTTATTTACTATAAGAACAAGATAGTTTATTGCTTGTGATGTGCGACGTTCTGAGAAAGAAACCAGCCAAGTGCGTATCGGACCACGCGCAATGAAGGGTTCCGTAGTTGGGATGAATTTATCGCAAAAACAAACTTGTAACATTGTAGTTGAAAAACATGTTCTCCCATACATCGGTATACGTCACGGTCAATTCTCTACAAGTGTAAGTTTGTAAACGATTTTTTTTTTGTGTGGTGAATCTACAAATGACCGATTTTCGGACTTATCCCTTTACTTGTGTTATGAGACCTTGCTTCTCGCCAAATTTCATCATTCTAGGTTAACGGGAAGTACCCGGTTTGTTTTATTTGCGAGTATCAAAATAATTATGTCGTATAAATGGCGGTTTTTTTTATTATTTCGTTGACTTAGAAGCTTGATTTTTTTAGAGCTTCAAGTACCTACATTTTGGAAATGGTCTGTCGTCATCTAAAATAAATTTATCCAGAAATTACTCATTTCTCATGGCATTATTCTGAGCCAGGGCATGGCAAAGGAGCACCCGATGGCGTCGTCGGCGGAACTCTGAAAAGAACAGCTGACAAAGCTGTAGCCGAAAGTCACGACATTGTTGACTTGAGCGCGTTGAAACTTGTTCTTCAAACCATCTACTTTATTGTTTGAAGTAACTACACTAGATATTTCAGTAATGGATGATCTTATAAAACAATCCAACAATATTCCAACATTTCGAGGTACACAGAAGATGCACCAGTTCATATTATTTAACAACACTTTACAGTGCAGAAATTATCATGCGTAGATTGTGTTGAAGATTGTACTCATCATCTTTCAGGATATTTTCAAAACACCAGCAATAATTGCTCCAAAACACGTAACAGACAACCTCGAAAGGCAATCAAAATTGATATAGTCAATATAGATGATGCCAATAGACAAATTGACACAACAGAATCGGGAAATTTTGAACTTACAGGAGTCTCTGCTAGTCATCAAATTGCTACCATTGGAGATTATGTTCTGGTTTTATGGGAAAACAAAAGGTATCCTGGACAAGTTACTTCTTGTTTTTTCAAAATTTCCCGATTCTGTTGTGTCAATTTGTCTATTGGCATCATCTATATTGACTATATCAATTTTGATTGCCTTTCGAGGTTGTTTGTTACGTGTTTTGGAGCAATTATTGCTGGTGTTTTGAAAATATCCTGAAAGATTATGAGTACAATCTTCAACACAATCTACGCATGATAATTTCTGCACTGTAAAGTGTTGTTAAATAATATGAACTGGTGCATCTTCTGTGTACCTCGAAATGTTGGAATAGTGTTGGATTGTTTTATAAGATCATCCATTACTGAAATATCTAGTGTAGTTACGTCCTACCGCGCCGTCCAGAGCGGGAGAAGTTATTTGATAATTTCCGACCCAAGCAAAAAAAAAAGAAGGCCCGTCAATCAACATATGCAATCTCTTAATAGGTAATTTTCTAGCTTTAACCCAGTCAAATATAGGTTTCAAATGTGCCCAAACAGCCAATGTATCATGTCTACTGTTACTAGACAATGTACAAAAAGATTGAGGTTGTACTACAGTATCATTGCGCAAATATAGTACTCCTGTATACATAGTTATTTGCTGTCTTGCTCCACCAAAGTGGACAGCTTGTATTTCCTCATTATACTTGCAGCAAATCATTAATCTGCTCATCGCATTTCGTCATCATGCTCTAAATCTGCAAAAAGTGGCTAGACTTATTTTGTAATCGACTGTGCTTAAAAATTTTCGATGTAAGTTTTGAAGTGTTTCACATAAAACACGTTTTTGTTGCACCTCTTCTTCTTTGGATTTGAGATAGTCCTTCTTCCCTGGGCACATCCTCGTATTTTCATACTTCTCTAAAAAAATTGCAGAATTTTTTTTGGAGAAGCACTGTCAAGGGACCTCATGAATAGCTATGAAGATCTTGGAAATAAACATGGAGAAAAGTAAATATATTACAAAATATTGACTCTGCAATCAGTGCAAAAATACAAATTGCTACATAGATCCAATTTTTTTTTCAAAAATGATACGTACAAAAAAAACTGTCCTCGTAGAGTTAACTCCAAAATGCTGAAAGTTAAGGGATCGCCCTTAACTTTCAGCATTTTGGAGTTAACTTGTATCTATGTAGCAATTTGTATTTTTGCACTGATTGCAGAGTCAATATTTTGTAATATATTTACTTTTCTCCATGTTTATTTCCAAGATCTTCATAGCTATTCATGAGGTCCCTTGACAGTGCTTCTCCAAAAATGAGTCTTTTTCTTACAACGTCAGGAACTCGTATATTCTTTAAAAGCGAATACACTTTAGTTGCTGGAGAGTCTGGGTCAGTATTTTTAGATTTCAAATTCAACCTCTTCTTGTATTTTTGGCTAAGCTTGACTGCTTTCCGTACTTTATTTTCCAAAATTGTAATCTTCGCTTCTTCAAGAATAGCTCGCCGATTGTACATTCTACCTCTATTGAGAGCAGATAAATTGTCTGCTCTGCACTGCAAAGATGGTGCAGGAATTGGTAGGGGTGTTTCAACAAATATTCTTTGTATTTTTTTTTGTAATGTAACTCGCTTTTCCCTACATACTTTACTGTTATTTTTCCATTGTTTTCTTTTTGTCTAGCTTCTCTTGCACTCATAGAACTTATTGATTTAACCTTTACTCTTTTTCTTTAAATACTTTAATCTTTTCTTTTCACGCAAAGCTTCTAAAGACTCAGCATTACATTTCATTTGTTCCCGCCTCTTTCGGTCGTACCCTTTCTTTGTTAATTTATTTTCATCTTCACTTAACTTCTTGACTTTTCCCATTCTTGATATCATCTGTTAAAAATGAAAACGCATGCTAGACAAGCTGAAGAAACACGATAAAACCCACACCACAATTTTATATATGCAAAAATCATTCCCTCATACAATTGTCATTCCCTCACTTTTTAATATAGTGGGAGAATGACCGTGAGGGAATGTCGGATTTAAATAAATGACACTGTAACAAACCGTACATAACCTCAAATTAATTTATCAATTTGTGAATGCATTTTACTCCCCAAAAAAAAAAAACATTAAAACACTTGAATAGTATAATGACTTGACTACCTTTTAAAATAGACAGATAGACTTGTAATTTTTTAATTATTTAAATCAAATACTTTGTTGCAGCAACTCCTTTCACTATTTCGAAAATCCGCCATGTTGATATTTTTACCAGTACTTAATGTCAAGTTTAAAAATTTAACAGCTGCGTTCAAAAACATAAAACAGTGCGATCACACATCGAATCTAATACGAATCGAATAGGTAACCGGTGAGGGAATGATTTAATTTTAAGGGACAATGTTTAAATTGATTTTTTTATATACATATTTAATTTTGATCAATGAAAGCTTGCCAAAACAATCAAAACTTATTACCAAATATTTTAATAATATTAAATTTATAAGAATATGAATAGATCTGATTGTATATATTTTTTTATTATTAATTTTGGACCAAGGAACAAGATGAGGGAACGACTTTTAGACTAATAAATTAACTGCTTTTAAAATATAAGTGTAAAAAATACGTATAATAAAAATGCAACATTAATGATAAATCTATACAACTTAGCATCAATGGCTCAGGACCTAAATTTCGAAATTTGATGAGAAATACCCACCTACTGAAAGAAATTCAATATATTTATGCTGCCTATCTCGTCAGTGAATGCAAGCGTGGTACTATGTGTGTCGCTGTGATAATATATGAAAACAAAAATAACGTAGTAAAGGCAAAAAATATTTTACGATTAGTTGTTTTTCATGATTTTCAACCCAAATATAATAAACTATTTGTGCTGATATATGATTACTGGTTCTATGATTTATAAAGTTTCTAGTTTGGCTTCGATTTTTACAAAAAACCACTGAAAAACACGGTATTCTTAAATGATATCACGATCACGTTCCAAAGCGCACTAGTTAGCGGAGACGGCCATTTGCCTGAGACATGAGCATTGTGAGCACGACGCGCGGACACAGACACGCCCCCATACCACTTCTCCTGTTATTTATAATTCTATGGTGTTAATAAAGCATTTTACTGATGAAATACTTTTTACAATCGGTCTAGTAGTTAAAAAAATCTATGTTACGATTTTGTAATAGAATAGAATAATTTTATTTCGGACAGAGCCCATAGGGTTAGTAACAATTTTACTTAACATAGTAGTAGGTACAGAAACGGATTAATATAAAATTAAAATTCAGCGTGTAGCTGCATTTTAATTTTACACGCAACATCGAGGAATCCCACCGATCTGTGAACACACTGAGAATACTGTTGGTGCTGCCGCGAACACGTGACATCAGGGATTAGTTTAGATTAAGTACAACCGACAAAAGATTGTATTTCATCTTGTTGTGCAGTTTGAACATTGTGTTTTAACGCGACGGATGTCGCTAGCAATCATTGTGGAGCCTACCCAGACTATATGCAGAGAGTCAACTGCAAACAACATTTAAAAAAATTAAGGGTGAGAAAGTAATTTTTTATTTTTTTTATAACATGCCGTGTGCCCGTTGGGATGACGAACTTCGTACAAACTTTCATCCCCTAATTAACCATTAGGGGGACGAATAAAAAAAAAATTGGGTTCAGAAGGTCTGTACTTCAGGGGTGGAAAACCATTTCCACGGTTACAAATATTCACTAAAAATAATTATTTTGAAAATTTAATATACGAGGATGAGTTTAAACATCGAGGTGTTTCAGGGTCTCTTATCAGAATGGTAAAAAAAGAACACCGTGTTGTGGTGCGACTTCGTTTTTCTGTCCGTTATTCTGTCACCGTTGCTTATTTCAGGAACTTATACACACACATTATTATTTATTGCGAGCGATTACACTTTTTCTTATTTTTATTATTTCACGTCGTCACCCCACTAGTTATACATAAAAGTACCCCCAGAGACATTAAGTATAGCGACAAGACCCCCTGAAAACACTATTTTACTTCGTTTTACGGTGTTTTACACGCTTTCAAATCGAATGCCGGTGACACTCCTCGAGGGTTAACTTTAGTGTAAACGTAAAGCCGGTGACCCTCCTGGAGGGACAACTTGCAATATGTATGGCCGCATGGCGTATAAGCTCTATGAAAAATGGGTGGAGTCGAAAGTGTCAAGTAGAATAATATTATGACACATGTAAGTGTATAATGTATATGTTTATACCAAAAAGATCAACGGCCCACGTTAAGACCTTAAACAGGAAAAACTAAAGTTATACTGATGCTTTATTTACTTAGTAGTTCATATAAAAAAACCGGTTAAGTTCGTATCGGACCACGCACAATGAAGGGTTCTTTATTTGGGATGAATTGATCCCGAAAACAAAATTAACTTTGTTGTTGAAAAACATGTTCTCACAAACATCGATAAACGTCACGTTCAATCCTCCAAATGTAAGTCTATAAACGCATTTATTTTATTTTTGTGTAGGTAAGGATTTTCGGACTTTTTCCTTTACTTATGCTGTGAGACTGTACTTACTTTGCTTCTTGACAAACGGCCGCCACAGAGGGGCAGACAAACAGACACATGAGTTATCGAGATGAGGGTAATGTGGGTGTGGGGGTGATGTGGGTGATGAGGGATCGTAGCAGGTGGCGTTCTGTAGTTTCTGCCAACCCCTATGGAAAGACGGTGTGAGTTCATGTTTGTACAGTGGGCTCCACAGAAACCTCACCCCCTAGCAATGTAAAAAACAATGCAAGGGGGTGAAGTTTCTTTGGAGCCCACTGTACATAAGTGATCCGAGTTCCGTTTTTAACCGACTTCCAAAAAGGAGGAGGTTCTATGTTCGTAGCGTATGTATGCTTTTTTTTTATATATGCCCACCGATTTCTCCATCAATTGTGGACCGATTTAAAAAAATATTTGTGTATGGGTATGCTGTCAAGTTGGTCCCATATAAATTTTATTACCTTTGCTTGGATAGTTTTTGAGTTAGCTTCAATAATACGTAATTTTCCCACTTAGTATATGTGGATGATAACTTCCTGTCACTGTTATTTACATAGCAGGTACTGGTTTTCGAATTTGTGAGGGGTGGGTACCACAACTAAAGAGTGAAAAATAAAACTTATTACAAAAAAAAAAACAACCGACGTCCAAAAAAAAAAAACACTAGTATGAGATACAGGTTTTATAAGGAAAAAAATTAAATAAAAGCTACTTTTAGGGTTCCATACTTCAGAATGAAATAAAAAAACAGTACAAAGTGAAAAATAACTTTAATTTCGGAAGTCGGTGTCTTTGGTTTTTGAATTTACATTTTTGGCCACCGACTTCCGAAATTAAAGTTATTTTTCACTTTGTACTGTTTTTTTATTTCATTCTGAAGTATGGAACCCTAAAAGTAACTTTTATTTTTTTTCCTTATAAAACCTGTATCTCATCTACCGTTATTTCGTGTTGACCTACTGTTTACAGTTTTTTTGGTTGCTAATCTTTTATAACACATCCCATTGAATCCAACGACGCATCAGTCACATATCGTATGCGTTCGCGTTCAGACGGAACGCTCGTAAAATTCGTCTGGGATTACCTTTAAAAACGATAGAAAATGGAAAAACTAATAGTGTTTCTGTCTCTTGCTGCAGCTGTTTGCTGTAAGTATATTGTCAAATAAATATTTGTTATTAATTATTAGTTGATACCCAGGGCAATCATTTCGAAATTTAAGTCCTAATATAAAGCAAGAGATAAGCTCGTGGCTAAGTAATAACAGCCGCACGGGTCAATCCATCAGGTTAAGCTACGCTTGCCGGGGTTGGTTCGTGGATTGGTGAGTATGTTTACATACCGAGACTCCTCCGTGCCTCGTAAAGCACGTTAAGCCGTTGGTCCCGGCTGTCATTCGTGGATCGTTGACAGTCGTTACGGTCGTCAGAAGCTTGAAAGTCTGACAGCCAGTCTTACCAAGGAGTATCGTGTTACCCAGTAACTGGGTCAGGTCAGATAGGCAGTCGCTCCATGTAAAATACTGGTATTCAGCTGCATCCAGTTAGACTGGAAGCCGACCCCAACATAGTTGTGAAAAGGCTTGCAGATTGATATAAAGCCAGACATTTTCCTTTTTTATATTTCTTTTTAGGGTTCCATACCTCACAAGGAAAAAACAGAACCCTTATAAGATAAAGAAATAAAAGAAAACATAGTTTTTGTTTTGTTTTGCGATAAACATGACTCAAAGAAAGAACACAAAACGAAAAAAGAAGAAGTTGGGGGAAGACATGCGTCGTTGTCCGTCTCTCCGTCTGTCTGTCTGTCCGTCTTTCAAGACCCTTTTCTCAGGAACTCGTGGAGATATCAAGTTGAAATTAATATCAAATATGTAAGTCTATGGTCCCTTGGAGCTCTCCAAAATCAAGCTTCTAAGTCAACGTAATAAAAAAATACGGCTTAAACGACATATTTTGATACTCGCAAATAAATCAAAACCTACAGGGTACTTCCCGTTAACCTAGAATCATAAAATTTTGCAGAAAGAAAGGTCTCACATCACATGATAAGGAAAAACTCCGAAAATCGTTAATTTGTAGCTTAGCAGTGATAACCTAGTGGTAGACCGCCAATTCATAGGTCTCGATTTCGAACCCAAAGCACGAACCTGTGATTTTTCGGGTTCAAGTGCGTATCGTATAATAATCACTTGCATAAAAAACGGTGAAGGAAATCATCGTGAGGAAATCGGCATGCCTGAGAGATATTTCTCGACGGCATGTGAAACCAACTCAGAGGTCCATGGGCGGCTTTAAAACTCTGACACCAGCCGTTTGATTCTGTAAAAATATCACCGTGAAACTTAGGTGTGAAGTGAGCGTGAAGTGAGCTGTCAATAGTGTTAATCCCTAGCATCCTGCCGGTCGATTCTGTGGCAGTGACAGCTCACTTCACGCTCATTTCACCTAAGCTTCACGTTAATATTTTTACAGAATCGACCGACAGGTTAGTCACTAACCACACGAACAAAAAATTAAAAAAAGGAGATCGTTAAGTAAACACACAAAACATGTGGTTACAAACTTACATCTGTTGTTTGAGAATTGACCGTGACGTATAACGATGTATGGGAGAAAATATTTTTCAAATAAAATGTTAAGTTTGTTTTTGGGATAAATTCATCCCAACTACAGAACTCTTCATTGTGCGTGGGCCAACACGCACTTGGCCGGTTTTTTCAGTATTCGAACTCTTTACATCTTCTAAAAGAAATCCCCCAAGTAGAAAAGTCCGGTGAAATGATCAAAAAAAGGCCAAAATGCCGCACATGTCCGGATAATGTTATTGGTTTTGTCCAAAAAGATTTTGTTACTTACTAGCATCCTGGAGTCAAGATCTATACCCGGTTTAATAGCATTATGCTAGTCCTCCATTACCTGGCGAAATATGGGTGTTCTATGCACCTTTGCCACAGATGAATACAATGGTTCGCTCAGCAAAATCATTTAATTAAAAAACGACTCTTGCTATGACATAATAAAGTGCAATTCAGATCGCACAGCGCTAATTACCTAAAGTTATTCACCAAGAAGTAGGGTTGCCACCTTTTTTTTTGAAGAAATTTAGTATTTTTCACAAAGAAAAAAAAATTGTACTGTTTTAATTTTTTATCATTATTTATTTTTCTATTTCTATTTGTTATTACTCTGCACTTTGGCTAATTATAGGAATCTAAGCAATTTAGATCCATATTAAAATAAATTAACAATTCATTTTTAATTAGAGTATAAGATGCTTTGATTCCGTTCTGATTTCATTCTGCTCTCGATTTTATATTCAAACGGAAACGGTTTTTGTTTTTCCAAATCATTAGCACTACTCGTTTTAACGTGATCTTCAGTATAAAACCATTAAGCCTTGATTTCACCAATGAAATTTTCCATAACAATTTTGACACTGACAGCTCTTGAACGCGTTTTAGAAATGCTGAACGCGTTCAATTTCATTGGTGAAATCCGCACTTAGTCGGTTATCATCGCCTTAATATTATTTTGTTTGTGTTTTGTTTAATCAGCGTTTTTCTTGTTTCAGGTATCCAATATGATGGGCTCAGAGGTATGTTCAATATGTTTTCTTTTCACCTAGATAATGGCCTGAGACCTGCACCCTAATTGCGCAACTCACGATCAATCATAATCTGAATCATTTTGAAGGATTGCTTCATAATGTTCGAAAAATTTGTTTTTGTTGACAACAAGTTGCCAATGGACTTCAAAAGCCGTGTATATAATATACAGCATAAACGAAAAAAAATACATATTTATTGAGGCTATTACAGTATTGATGAGTTTATAGATGACAAACAACATCCATTAGTGAAAGATTTGTGAATTATTATTATGTATTTTTGTGTTTTATTGTTTATGACGTTTTTCTTTTCTTTTTTTTAATACTGGGAAATGAATTTTATAAGTTGAATGGAATGTTGGTTATTATTTAATTTATTGTTACTGAATTATTGACATAAAATAATTTTTAGTATGACGTTGATATATTTTAAATGCGTAAGTAATTTTAAATATTAATGTTATGTTTATGCTTTTTTTTAATTATTTTACTTATCATCACTGTAATATTTTTATCACAATGTGTTTTGTTATGAAATAAATGACTCATGACTTAAAAATGTTCAAGTTTTGGATTGGTTTTTGGTATTCATCATTTCGCATTATTTCGGTTTCTTCTACATAAAACGATGCCCAGTATCTTTCTTGTATCGTGCTTGCGTTGCATATTATTTATTTTTTTGGTATGTTCCATCTCCAGTCAAATTCGGCTGGTCGGACGCCCTGGCCGACATGGAGTACTTCTTCTCGATACCTCGCACCATCACCGACGTGGAGAACGAAGGCTGGCAGAGGACGGAGAGGCCTCCAGGACCTCTGCCGGAGCTGAGGATGTACTGTCCTCCAGGGAGGATCGTCTGTCCTCTGTATGATACTGCTGGTTTCGTGGCCGGACTTCTGGTAGCTGTAAGTAGACTTTTAATATTTAGGAAAGCCGCTATATTCTGTGAAAATCTCATCGAAACTCAGGTGAAGTGAGCTATCAATAGTGTCAATTCCATGCATCGTGGAATGACAGGTGACTTCAAGCTCACTTCACCCACCTAATTTCGATGGTGACATTTTTACAGAATTAAGTTATCCATAATCAGATGTTAGAATTTACAACTGACACAGACTCTTCAGGAAATGGAACTCACTCAAACACAACTAAAACTCAAAGCATTTATTTCAATTAAACCATTTACAGGCACTTTTGAATTGGCAAATAGTCGGTCAGTTAGTCAGAAAGTCGAAGCTAGTTGCCCATTCCAAAACGTAGATCTTTATGGAGAAGAACGGGCAAGAAACTCCAAAAGAACGGGCAAGAAACTCCAAGAAGGTAGAAATAGTTGCTTGATATATTTACGAGAACAGTCTCGTAAGAACGTTTTACTTAAGGCGCGATAAATAAGCCAATCTTTAAGTATGCAAGGAGGTGAAGCGACAGTAGTGCATCGCGGTATGCAAATACGGTTGAAAATGGCGATGCGTTTTATTTTGGTTGAATCTCGTGTCCACCAATAAAATAAGATAGTTGGCAGTATTAAAAAAAAAAAAAAATACACCAATGGTTTAAAACATTTTTACATATTTCTTTAGTTGACTAAGTTTTCTTTTTTTTATTTACAAAAAATGAATAGTTGTCGCTCAAAATATTGAGCATTTCGAGACGAAAGAGTTTTTTCGGGGTCTTTTTGCGATTTTTTTTAAGCTGCTAGATCATTTCTATTCTATCTTTGTATAAGTCTTTTTTATACTTTGGGCTTGTAATATGTAACATTACGGCTAACAGTGCGCCGAGAAAGTGGACATTTTACGGTGTCTCTGCTTGGGAAGCGCCTTAACTTTTTGGTGAAGTAATTGCTAACATTCATTAAGCATTCACAGATTTTGGAAATAGGATTTTCGATGATTTTCGTTAATTCTCACGTTTTATTTTTATTATGCCAATCGATGCAACTTCGTAGTTTTAAGGATTAAAATCATGGTTAGAGACTAGAAAAGCCTTAAATCGCAAAACACTGGTCTCAAAAATCCTCTCTGAACATGAAATGGTATTGTATAAGAGCAGTTTGTAGGCTTACGTCAAATGTACGTTTCATGACGAATCAATCGTTCGGTTTTGTGCATTGTTATGCTGGCAGTATCAACAATCGTTACAAAACACGTTATATCAAACCAAAACACACACAATAGCTATTGTACATGACCCAGCAAATATCTTTCTCATTGCTTGTTCTTCTTAGCGTGTTTGCCCTAAAATTCAGCAACGCTAATACCGTTTGCTGACGCAGCCATTAAGTCCTCACATATGTGCAGCTGACATGCGGCGCAAGATGGAACGGGGGCCATTGTGTCATGAACCCCCACTTGTGGAGACTGTCTTTTCTGTGGCCGACTTGGGTACGAAATTTATTTAAGGTTTTCCAAATCAGCCACGGCGACTTGTGTCCGGACGCTCTTTGATAATCCAATAAAGGAATGAGGGGGTTTAAGCAGCTCTTGTCAAAGGTCGCATCGAGCTTTGGAGGGATTGCCATCGGCTGCACTCACACACCTAAGAAAAAATTTGCGGCTTTTACCTAAGCCTCTGGTACCCTGGGTTGTAGTTGTGCATTGAGTGGGATGGATCATCCTGTAGTTTTGCCCTCTCGATGCAGGGTCGGTTTTATAAAACCTGCTATTTAATTACGCAACACTTTTTCGTAAATGATAACGACTAATCTGTTTCATTTTGACAGTTCAACAACATTCATTACGTTATTTACGTTGTTGAGCAGATTTTTTTTTCTAACATATGAAGCAATGGATTAGCAATCTGTTTCAAAACGATTCCGATTCTGATTGATCGTGTATTACGTAATTAGGGTACAGTAATAATCGCTATCAGAATACTAGCGCTGCGACATTTTTTTTTTATGTCGCAGCATTATGCTGAGATCCCATTTTGATCCCTTTTGATACTATGTATTTTGGCTTCGTACAGGACTGCTTTAATTTTTAATTTTACTTTGTTTTTTTATTGTTTTTTATTTTTTATTTATGTTTAGTGGGTTTTTAGTTTAATTTGTGATTTCCTGTGCGAGTCGCAATAAATACTTTTACATTCTTTCTTTCTTTAATCCGGCACGGCTCATTAAGTGCTGTATTCACTAATTTAGCATGGGCAGATCGACCCCATACTGGACAGGCTTATTCTCCACCGGAGAAACAAAGTGCCATTCCAGTTGTCTTGAGGTGATGCCCCCCATTTGGTAGATGTTAGGCGGCGAAGTAATCGCTGACAATGCGCAGTCAATTCAGACGATGAGCGACGAGTAATTCGCGGCGTTTATCTAATTTATTTGAATGAACAAGATCAATCGCGGAGGGTTACGACCCACGCTTGTTGTTGCTTCAATGGCACCACTTAATCGGTACACGTAAAGTTCTGGAAGGATACATATTTGGAAGAGAAGAAAAGGATCCACATTGAATTAGATTAAACTGTCTTGTGTGCCTGCTTGAACAACAAGTAAACTTGTAACTAATTACTATGAACATATGCAATAACATTTTGAGTACTTAACACTTTCGACTCCACCCACTTTTCATAGAACCCTCCGGGAGGGTTACCGGCATTATGTTTGCGTTAAGGTTAACCATCGCGGACGGTCGGCATTAGGTTTAAAACCGTGTTATAAAACACTGTAAAACGAAGTAAAATAGTGTTTTCAGGGGGAAGGGTCATGGCCATTAGGCTAGTCCGAGGATACCGCACGGTCTCCCGTGAGGCGGCGAGCCTCCTTGCCGGACTACCTCCATGGGATCTGGAGGCAAAATTCTTCGCGCACATATGGGAGTGTCGCGAGGAGGCGAAACGCCGGGGCGTAACTCCGCTGCTGCGAGAAATCACGGCACAGCGGACAGAGCTCCGGCGGGATCTCATGGCGGCATGGAGAGTGCGATTGTCGCAACCAGCACTGGGCACGCCACAATTGCGGCGATAAGTCCCCTCTTTGAGGAGTGGCTTGAGAGGCGCCATGGCGTCCTCACCTTCTGCCTGACGCAGGGCCTCACCGGACACGGTTGTTTCGGGAGGTTCCTGTTCCGCATAAGGCAGGAGGAAACGCCCGGGTGTCACCACTGTGTGGATCGCCCGGAGGACACGGTGGAGCATACGGTGGAGGTCTGCCCGTCTTGGGCGGAGCACCGCCGTGTCCTCACGGAGGCGTTCGGTGGCGGCGATCTCTTGCGTCCTTCCCTGGTTCACGCCATGGTTCGGAGCGAGAGTGCATGGGAGGCCGTCACCTCCTTCTGCGAAGCAGTTATGCTCGCGAAGGAGGAGGCGGAGCGCGCGAGGGAGATGCAAGATGCGCGTCCTCGCGCCCCTAGTCGACTTCCGGCCACCGTAGGCGCGGGCTTGCGGACGGTGAGCAATGGGTAGCTCGCCGTCCGATAAGGACCAGGCCCGGGTCCACGGCGAGTTGTGTTCCACGCGCGCCTCAAGGAGATGTCAGCACCAACAGACGGGGTCCGTAAAAACCAATGCCTGCTGGGGTTGCGGGAATGTCCGAAAGGGATATCGCGGCCCCGGCACACAGGCAACGGAAGGAACACGGATGGGTTTTAGTCAGGAAAAGTCTGACACACCCTCCCGCTCCGCCCAGAGCGGGAGAAGTTATTTGATAATTAAACTCAAAAAAAAAAAAAATGGGGTCTTGTCGCTATACGAAGTTTCCAACCTTTTAATTTTTTTGTATTCCCGGCATCCCGTATGCGACTAGGTGAACCCTACAGGAGGGCTCCCGGCATTGAACGTGTTCTCTCTATCTCTATTGAAAATCTAGAGTGGTGGTGTGGTTTGAACCCAGTCCAACAATTTACCTATGTCCAGCAGTGAACGTCTTTTGGCTGAATGATGACATACAGACCTACTTTGTCATTGTTCCTATCAATAGCAATTTTAGACTTGCCTTTAGGTGACTTGAAAAAACAATTTTTTTTCAGGACACTTTTTTAATGACAGAAAATAAGTTCTCAAGAACACTCGAAAAGTTCACATTCATATTTTTTAGCTGCTGCCCGCGGTTTCAACATCAGATCTGGCAGTGAAAGGTCCGTCAAAATCGGTCCAGCCGTTTCGGAGATTAGCCGGAACAAACACACTGACAGATAGACAATTTTTTTATTTGTTTGTTTTTTATTTTTTTTGATAAGGATCGTTTATACTTTCATACGCATTTAAACGGCTTAAAATCTGTGGTTATTGTCAGGCTTAATGGGGATCTGTATCACACTAGCGATTGGCGAGCGTTTTTCCAGCGAGGCGACTTTTCAACGCGCTGGCTGCGTGTGTGTAGCGAGGACGCCATGTGTGCGCAACGTGTTCGCTGCGTTGGCGTAACGAGAGCGATTTACGTGAGTGTTCAAGAGAGAGAGAGAGAGAGAGCGAGAGAGAGAGAGAGAGAGACAAGCGAGTGTACAGTACAACTATAAGTGTCTTAATGTCTCTTGGGAATCTTCGCGTTTCGTCAGTCGTCGGATTTCTATCCTGTTGCCGTTTGCACTTGGTAATTATGGTTGACGGCAATGCTGGCGCAGCGGTAGGAGTCAATACGTACAAGCACCAAGTGCAAAGAACAACTGATAGAAATCCGAAGACTGACGAAACACGAAGATTCCCAAGGGACATTAAGAAAATAGTTGTACTCTACAATATTATGAAAATAAGGACAACACTGCGCGTAGTCGCTGCTAGGCTCGCTTCGTACTCGTGGATAGCACGTTCACAAATGACCTCTTTAGAAACACGCTGGCAAATCGTCAATGTGACAACGCTCTTAAACCTTCATATATGGTGATGTATTGCGACTTTAATTGGCAGGGGACAAAGCAGGCTGCTTGATGGAATATAGGTAATCTTATCAACTACGTGTTATTAATAATAGTAATAATCGCATGCTTAATAATACTCGAAATTTTTACTCAACAGCCCTGAACAGCTGGAGGTGAATAAAACGTTCACATTTGGCCACTAATGCATGTCTAATTCCATGTATAGTACACGTAAAACTTTATGGCGGTTCTGAAGTGCGCTACTTCCAGCGCAGTACCGCACCCTTCACCCCCGCGGTCACATGAATTTGTTACTGCGCAGCCACTCGCCTCGTGTTCCGAGCCGCCATAAAGTTTGACTCCCTCCGGCCTGTTATTCAGAAATCCCTAGTTTATGAGCTTCATTTCGTGAATACAAATCCACTATGTATCTAGGGTTTAGTCAGGGAAATTTATTGTTAAGTAAAAGAGATCATACCTAAATTTTCCGTGTTAGCCATTTTAAGGTGCTGATAAAGTTGAGAATTCACATGTAATGAGCATTCTAGTGAATGTTACATTACAGAAAAATAAACGGGAGCGTTTCAGCGAGCGTCCTAGCGAGCATTCTAGCGAAAGGACAGTAAATTTGCTTCGAGCTTTTTGCCGAGCCAAGCCATTCTGTCATTGTTCCACCGCCGTCCGTGTCCTATGTGTGTTAATGCCTAGAGCATTAACTAGAGCGTTCGCTAGAATGATCGTGAAAATGTTCGTAGCGATGTTTGGCTGTATACTTGGCTCTGTTCGTTGTTCAGTTCGACAAATTTAAAAACGGTGAATGCTCGATGTTCTGGTACAAGTGAATGCTCAAGTCTATCAGCACCTATAAACAACTGTCAAAGAATAACAGTTGAGTTGAGTGACACGATCAATTTATTCAAGTTGGTAGTCGGCGTGCATTCTAAAAATGGGCAACGTCGCAAATAGCTGTCAAATATATCGCTGTTTTGATTAATTTGGTAATATTACTTTAAATATGAAATATCGCTAACTAGATAACTAAAATATTGATTATGAAATGCAATAATTAATATCGTAACACCGGATAATTAGTTTTAGTCGAATAAGGATTTCTAAAGTTTCCAAATACCCTGTTTACACCTAAAACGCTTATACGAGTACATCAAATTCAGTGTTAAAATTATTTGCAATTAATTATTAATATTTTAGGTCACTATGTTAGCGATATTTTATATTTCCGTACAGTAATATTGCCAAATTAACAAAACAGGTTTTTGCGACGTTTTTTGACAGGTTTTCGCGTCGTTGCCAACTTTTAGAATGAAAGCTCTTAAAACAATTTTTTTTCTGACTGAACCTTTGTTATAGCTTCCAGTGGAAGAGTTCACCTCCCCGGATAAGCCTGAGAAGAAGTTCATCAAATGGTCTGCGCCGGCGGCGGTGGGCGAGCCTGCTCGGGAGTACTGGACTGCTACCCAGTACTTCGTGTCTGCAGGTAAATGTTCAGCTAGTTTGTTGGTGTTGGGTGCATGTGGAGTACCTAAGGCTGAAAGGTGAAATATAACTCTTCTTGGTGCCATCTCCACGGGCTAGAAAATCGCGGCGATAATCTCGCAATGAAATCAAATTCAATAGAAACTCTATAAAACAATCACCACATGGCGATATCATCGCGGCGATAATTTGAAGGCCTGCGTGACTATCACCGCGATTCTCTCGTCTGTGGCGATGGCGCCTAAGGGTTTGGTCATCAATTTGATATGTAAACTAAGATTTTATAGAGGAAAAATTGTTTGTTTATTTTATGTTTGCAAAAGGTAAAGGAAGTAGGTAGGTACCTACTGTTCCCATTACAATAATGACTTTACTGAACACGAGAAAGACGTCGCAGGCAGAAGCTAGGTAATCTAGTCGTAGGGTCATACAAAAGTGGTTTCTTAACACGTTCAGTGCCGGGAGCTCTCCTGGAGGGTTCACCTAGTCGCATATGGGATGCTGGAGCCCACGCGCAGGGCGTACTTTAAATGTAGGTTTTTCTTAGCGAATACAGCATTTTAAACCGTGAAAATAAAATGTAATATATATTTTAACAAGATTTATTAGTAGGATATGCATTAGTTTTAAAATCCAAGTTTTTTTGATAAAATGTTTACGGTTACAATAAGTCACAAAAAATTTAAAAGGTTGGAAACTACGTACCATCGAAGAATTTCATATCTAAGCAATTTGAAAACAAAATCCCGTGAACGCGATGACCACATCTGTTACCACAAGATCATCAAGATCATCGACAAGATCCTCTGAAAATACTATTTTACGTTGTTTTACAGTGTTTTGTATATAACACGGTTTTAAACCGAATGCCGTTGACCGTCCGCGATGGTTTACTTTAGCGCAAACGTAATGTCGGCAACCCTCCCGGAGGGTTCACTTCCAATATGTATAGCGGCATGGCGTATGATATGAGTTCTATGAAAAGTGGATGGAGTCGAAAGTGTTAACAGACAATGCATAACATAATTCACTGAGAACAAGTATGTTTTTAGAATGTTCTTTCAGAGCGTGAAATGTTTTTTTTATGGTGCCAACCATAAAAGAAAGATTTGAGCGGAGGTGCAAGTTTATTTGTGTGTTGGGAATTGTGGGAAACAACTGAGTAGTCTGAAATGAATAAAAAAAATCCTCCCAAATCACAGACACCTTCTTTTATCCTCACTTTGTTCACGATACATACTTAAGGAGGCCCTAGAAATGGTCGGTGAAAAGTAACTGATATGTGCGCATTGTGTTCGAATGGTTCGAGAGCCATTACATCACTTCGAGAAGTAGTGGGGAACCTAAAAGCATCCATACCTAAGATCTATTTGGAACCTTGTTTCCGATTGCTGCTATTTCCACTTAAACAAACATCGACTTTATGAGAGTGTAAATAAAATTGATTTTAGACTGACTAGTACTGTTGAAAAAGTCATAAAGAATATGAAGTTGGAGAGCAAACTGAATCACTAGCACTAACCTACTAACTTTTAAGACGGAAAGTATACAGGGTCAAATAAAATTAGCTAGCAAAACTCCGCAGACGTAATGGGTATCGATTAGGGTTGCCAGCTCTTGTTAGTCAAAATCCGGGAGAAAAAAACAGCGTTTTTATAAAAAAAACTTTTAAATCTATTTTGAACTTAAATAAATATTTTTCATTTGAACGTACAGACTTCAAAATATTATGTCTCTAACTAACAAATTTAAAAACGGACACGGTTTTAAATCTTAAAATTCACCAGTGTCCATTTTAAGATTAAAAACCGTTTGGATTTCTGCCTTCATATTCTTCATAGAAGCGGTTTCTTACTCTGTTCATATCGAATACTATACTAAAAACATACTCGCCGGCAGCGGACGTTTGATACAGGTATGAATGCTGTAGTTTCGATTGTTGCGAGTCGACTGCATTGGCTAGTAGTATGATTTTCACCAGTGTCAATTATTCCGCTAGCGCGCGTGAATTTAAATTTCCGGGAGAAATTTATTTGAAATTCCTTCCGGGAGTTGGGAGAATTAAATTTTCTTAGGAACCCTAGTATCGGTATCTAAAAATAAATTAATTTAATGAGTTTGTTTTAGGCTTATCAATCGCAGGTAGTCTAGTCACTTGAAATATCAGTTTAAAAAAATACATTTTTATTTTGTTTAAACTTCACAGGCGTGATTGGTTTAGATATCAAAAATAAGATAAAACAAACAATCTAACAGATTTTCTCAACTCATACCTACTTCAAATAATAGGTCTGAACTACAACCAAGTCTAAAAGATCGTTTTTTTTTTCGCTTAACCAAATCTGTACAATGGTATTTTTTCCTTTTACATTTTTTTTTTGTATTTTCCATAGAGTCACTAAAGGCAGGCGCAGGCCCACAAGTGGAGAACGGAGCAACGCTCCAAGATGGCGGCGTGTGGGTGGCTGGACATGACAAACGACTGATGCGCGTGCCCAGCACCGAAGCCGAGCTCAACAGCACCGCATTTAAGAAACAAAACTGTATACCTAATATGGGTAAGTTTTGAGGACTGAAAAACTGAAATATCAAGTCTATTTCGTCAGCGTAACATATTTTTTTCGCGTTTGATAGTGTTTATTAATCTAGTGTCGAAGAGGGTTGGGCGTAAAATGGTGCCCTGAGGCACTCC
This sequence comes from Agrochola lota, assembly GCA_947364205.1. Taxonomy (NCBI): domain Eukaryota; kingdom Metazoa; phylum Arthropoda; class Insecta; order Lepidoptera; family Noctuidae; genus Agrochola; species Agrochola lota. The sequence goes on along the minus strand of OX376235.1, from coordinate 5,728,128 downwards.
TTTTTACATAATCGACAATTCGCATGTTCACGCTAAGGATCGTTGTAATGTGCATAATGTTATGACTTCAAACATGACTCAAAAGGTGCTAAGTGAAAGCACTCATTTTATTTTAGTCTGATCTTTAACTTGATTAAACAAAGTCGTCCAGAATGCACGTATAGTTCACATAGAATAGATAAAGAAGGAGTCAAAGGCCTTAGCATGATCTAAAAAATATCCAAAAATCTTTTTTCATTTAGTAAAACTAATTAATGAAAATGTTTCTAGGAACCCACTACTACTATAACATGACCCAGGATTTGAACTGCGAGGACTTGTTGCCGTGGTTCGCGCTGACCACAGGGGGTGACCTGGTCGGCACCGGCTTCCAGGTGATCGGCAGAATGCCCAAACAGAAAAAGAGGGACTGGTTCGAAGCTATACCCAACCCCAAACAAGGCATACAGGTGAGAAATAGCAAGGTCCTGTGGACTTATTTTTTTAAATTAATGAACTTAAAAACAGGTGCTTCTTTTGAATGTCAATAATTACAAAAGACAGCTCCCAAAACGGCCCATCCATCACTATTTCCTAGGGATGGGAAAATGATGGCGTTGATGTCGGGAATATGGGTTGGGTTTACGAAGGAAGTATACCTACAGGTTGGGATTCAATTAATGACTTCTTAAGTTGTAGCCGTAATAATGGGGTCACCAACATCATTCAGACAAAATACGTCCAGTACAGGACAAAGGCCTCCCCAAGTATCGCCACAACTAAATATAAGTCATAGAAGTCGGTTATGATTTCCGAAGTCTCAAGAAACAGATATTCAGTGTGGTGGTGGGTATTTATACTTCTTTGTGTATTCGAATCATCCCCTAATTAAAGTCCATGCCATACAATATGCTATATTTTAGGTGACGGTGCCATTCGCGCCAGTATGTCTGGGTGAGTGGGCGGACAAGTACGGACTCGTGTCCATGCACATCTATTTCGTGAACGACCCTTGGAACATACAGTGCAAGTAAGTTTAAAAATAATAAATAACGTTTGAATTTTTAACTGTCCGTTTGCACTGGCTGAACCACAAAACATCTTGAAATCTCTAGTTCCTGTCAAACATTTGGAACATTGACAGGAAATAGAGATTTCAACATGTTTTGTTGTGAATGTTTCGCCAGTGCAAATGCACAGTAACAGGCGTAATGTTAGGTTAAGTTATGTTTTTCTAAGAGAGGTGACGCTTTACAAAGCTAAATTTTATCAAAACCTCATGAATGTGTATTTGACTAGGATTAGATCATAGATCCTATGGATAAGACCAAGTAATTAAAATTAATAGAATAGAGGAAGACCTTCGGGGAAGACTAAAGAAACGATGGATGGATTGGGTCAAAGACGATATTATGGCTAGAAAGTGGGTGACTAGAGAGATAATGGCTGATTTCATAGAGACGAATGGAAAAAGACATGCTACTCCAAATAAATTGGAATAACAGGTAGAGGACGAGGATGATGAATTATGTCAAGTCACACACACAAATAACATATATCATACATTTTAGAGCCCAAATTGTTTTACTGAAAAGCTACTGCCTTGTTGAATTCCTATTTGCTAGAACGACTACTAGGGTTCCTGGATTCGATTGTTTTCGTTTAGAAAATTCTCAGTAGCCGCTTGGAATCTGGATTTTTGCGTGATTAGTCGATAAGCTCACCACTATCATATGGTACTGATAAGTGATAAAACTGGCAAATTATGAGTGGACTACATCGCTGCCCATTCGGGAAATCCAGGCGTAATTTTATGTTTATGTAAAAGTGACTGTTAATAATTTCTAGGAATGGTGACTCCATCAAGCCTGCGCCTGCGCTCGACCGCATCGTTCTCAACGGATACAGATACGCCACTAAGATATCCGATGAATTCACCAAGCTGTTTAGCGGATAAATTATATAAATACAATTATTTAATAATAGGTATTATTATAATTATGTGAAAGTAAAAGAAGAGATTAGATACAAGAGAGTATTATAGTATAAAGTTAGAAATGCATTTAAATATTTATAAAAAAACCGCTAATAGTTTCAACTCAAAAAATGTCTCAAAAAAGTAGTTTTGTTGTAAGAGGAACCATGACTGTATATTAATCAAAATACACCAAATTAAAAAAGATAAACTTTATTTTAAGTGCTCTGTAAAATTAAATATGTTATTGATAAGTCAGAAAGGGATTGTTTCAATTGAATTACCTATTAAATTCTCAATTTTGACAGGGTGCAAGTAAGAGCCGCTACAAGTGAGGATACGAAAAGTCAGGCGTTCCCATGGCCAACTTTACTAGCTAGACTAGCTGTCCATTTTCCAAAGCATGATCTATTTTCTAGACTAGCTATTCTTTTTCCAAGGAATGAGCTGTTTTCTAGACTAGCGATTCTTTTTCCAAAGCATGACCTATTTTCTAAACTATTAAATAATTTTTCCAAAGCATGAGCTATTTTCTAGACTAGCTATTCTTTTTCCAAAACGTGAGCTATTTTATAGACTATAGCAATTATTTTTTCCAAAACGAGAGCTATTTTCTAGACTAGCTGGCCTTTTTCCAAAGCATGAGCTATTTTCTAGACCAGCTGTCCTTTTTCCAAGGCATGAGCTATCTTCGTAAAACTCGTGTTAATACGATAAAAAGAAAAATACGAGTAATATGATAGAATTCACAGCGCAGTAAGAAGGTATGGCTTGTATCACTTTCACGCCCTATTGGAACCGTGCACCTAGCGTCTGACGTTTCATAAGTGCCCATGTAGGTTTATGTGAAATAAAATATTTTGAATTTGAACTTTTCACAGAATATTAAGGGCAAGATTCACAGACCGCACTTAGTCTTTACTTTTCTAAGTAGATATTATGCTTAGTAAAGTAAGCCTTTCATACGAATTAGAAAAATGTATGCACTTAAAGTTCACATTCTGACGCTTACTTTACTGTAGAGTCAAAGAGCCGTCTGTTCATCTTGTCCTAATGCCTGCTATCTAATTACGCAAAACATTTTCTTTTTTGAGTCAAATTGGTTTCGTTTGACTAGAATTGCTTTCAAAAGTTGTAAATTGAAAGCAATTCTAGTCAAACGAAACCAATTTGACTCAATTGCAAATCGAAAATGTGTTGCGTAATTAGGCTACTGGTTTATACGTTGGCAGTGACTGGACCCAGTGACTCCGAATTTCGGATCCAGTCAGTGGGTTCATGTAGGCGAGATCGGCAGTAAGTCAGGCGGGGAAGCTACTGTGCTCGTAAATATATGGGTAGGTAAGTCAACTGGACTGACTTGACGGCGCGAAATCAGCACAGGACTGACTGGGTTGAAACTAGTGTCTACACGAGCCCAGTTGTAAGTCAGTGCTGGGCTGATTTACTGTACTGTCACATTATTACAGTAAGTAAAAATGTCCTTACAGAAAAACAAAATAGATTAAACTCGAACAAAAACTGGTACGTAAAGTCAGTAGACAAAATAAAATTAATTCTAGTTTACCTACCTTCCTAAAGGCTTTACAGCTCCCATTAAAAGTTACGCGAGCAACATAAAACGAAATACTTTGTAAATGTCGAACTTAAATTACAGTAGAACATGGTATTTTTGGGACGCTCCATTTCGTGAAGGTTGAGTAGTAACTTTTACGATTTAGCTCCTGGAGTAGGTACCTATGTATATACTAAGTAAATAATTTATACTAGAATGGCGAAATTATACACATCTGCGAATTTATAGACATCTTCCCTAGCTTTGCCCACCAAAGTATTGCAATATCTTACAGAATTTACTATTTATAAATCGTTCTTCGGTATCTCTCTGTAGGAATTATAAATACCAATTTATGTTATCTGCGCTCCAAAAATAAACAGTGTGTGCATGTATAACCAGCTAAATAATTGTTGTAAATTCCTCTATCACCAGCATACGCACTAAAATGTAGGTATTTCATTATTTCGATTGGCATTCCAAGCGCCTACTAGAAAGACTTTGGCAACGCATAAATCTTCGAATAAAATCTTCGGCGCCGGCCAGGCGTTGTCGTTTTAACGTCGAAATGTTGGCGCATGGCCCACTGGGTACTGATAACCTACACTCTAATGGTGGCATCTAATTGATTTTGTTGTAATTTGTGATAGTAGAATTAAATTATATTGGCACGGAAATAAATTCTTGCTCTCAATCTTTAGCCTAGTTTCCTCTTGCTCCTGTTTATTTCATGGGGTATTATTATCCTGTGCATTGTTATTACATTGTACTGCTGGGGAGTTTGTTGCGCCACTTCTTCTTCCCAGCTTAAAGCGCTAGGAAGTGGTGAAGGGTGGGCGTTTTTAGGGGACTGTCTTATGTAATTTTGACGTTCGAAAAGTGCTGATTCTCAGCCTATTGTGAATAAAATACTTAAGAAATAAGTTTTTTTTTATCCCTACTGCCCCAGAACGAGGGTAATGTTTTTCGAGAGTATGTAAGTATATGTATTAATATGTCTATCTCTTTGGTACGCTCTGTAGCATAAACGGCTTGATGGATTTTAATTTAACAGTGGTGTCGTTAGATTCGTCTTAATTGAGGGAGTGACATAGGCTATAATATTTTTATAATGTAACTGCAAATACAAAAAAAGGAGGCAAACGTTAAAAAAAAAAATATATTACAACAATATTGGTATCAAATAAAAGCCAGTAATGAGTCAATTCCAAATATGTACACAACTAAACGAAAAAGCATATATTAGAGGAAATTATAAAAAAAAACAACTGCAAAAACACATAAATATATATACGTACATATATTTGTAAGTTTTTTTTCTGTTCCTTTCTTCTTGTCTATTTATAATGTGTGTTCATAAACTGTTAAATAAATAAATAAATAACTGAAAAGAAAAAACAAGCATCATTACCCTATTGACTTTAAAAGAGACTGCGTTTGTTTCGGCCTTTCTTCTCAAAGTAGTCAGATAGGAAACGCCGACCTCATCTAGCTTATTATTTGACGTGTAAAAGTGATTCCGATATCCTATTTATGGAATACACAATTTAATTTCAATGTTCAGAGCAATGAATGGTAAGATAAAAAGGAGCTGGACACCCATATCAAGGTTATTCTCTCTTACGTAATAGCTACCCATCATCAAACAATTTACAGCAAAAACGTACAATCCGGAACTCATTCTAATTCATTAGAATTGAGATTACCATCAACCTGCTAACCGAACTATGACGTACTTATATTTGAAGATACATTCTGTATTACATAAGTTGAGTTCCATGTTGCAAGATTTTTGTTATCTTGCGTCAATATAAGTAAATTTTTATGCAATGTAAGAAACGTATCTACTTGCTTTTACAAGGTTATAAGTGCGGTTCAAAACTCTTATTTGCAACTGTAACCCCTGGTTTTAAAGTCTAAATTGTTGTGTTTCGTGTGTTTGTTTTTGGTAAAACTAAAACTATTGCAATTGATACTATTATTCTCTACGCTTGGGTACCTCATATCCGGTGTCTGCCTTTGAGAATTATTCCTCAGTCGTGGTGCGGTTATGAAATGTATTGGTATTATTGTTTGTATCGAGTTATTGTGCTTTCGATACGTTTGGTCGGTTGCAGGATGACGGTCGTATTTATTTGAAATGTTTTGCTGACTAAAGTTTAGGGAAATGTATCGCACCTTTCTGTTCCTTATAAAAACTTTTTACCTAAAAAAAAAAACTACAAAGTGAAAAATAACTATAATTTCGGTGTCTTTGGTTTTCAATTTTGGTTTTTTGCCACCGACTAAAATTAAAGTTATTTTTCACTTTGTAGGGTTTTTTGTTTGCAAGCCGGTTGTTTTTGTTTTGTAAAATATTTATATTTTTCTCTTTTTAGTTGTGGTACTTACCCTACACAAATGAGAATACCACTACCTGCTATGTAAAAACACAGGAAGTAATCATATCATCCACATAATACTAAGTGGGAAAAATACGTATTATTGAAGCTAACTCAAAAACTTTCCAAGCAAATTTAATAAAATTTATATGCGAGTAACTTGAGCATACCTACATAAGAGCATAGGTACTCTTTCATACAAAAAAGAATTTTCTTAATCGGTCCATTATCGGAGAAATCGGTGGACATATATTTAAAAAAATACATACACTACGAACATAGAACCTCCTCCTTTTTGGAAGTCGGTTAAAAACTCTAATTAAACAAACTGTTAGACTGACTGACTGTTAAACTACAAGATTTATGGAACACACTAAGAATTTCGCTTGTCTCGAGTCGTCGTGGTGGCAACTTTAGCCTCTATCTCACATGTCAAATCCTCAGACCGTCTTTTTGCTCGAATAAGTATATACCTAGTAGTTATCGATGAAGCCGTCACTCAGCCATAACACACGCCCAGTTATTCAAATCTGGAAGAAAACCCAAAAAAGAAAGATGAACAAACTTATAAACTGTACTGAACTGAACTTGTACTGTCACAAACTTATTCAAATTAGACAACAAGGAAAAATCCAAGTCTCTTCTACCAATCGAACATTAGGCAATCCAGACGTCACATTAACGAACCCCGAAGGTTGCCAGACGGATACATTCCTCCTGACATTTCCATTGAATCACCAACTGCTTGGGAATGCCCGCGCCGCCATCATTTGGTACAAGGCTTGCATAGTAAGTCGTGACACCGATTGGTATCCGCCGTGGTTGCCCACTATTGCTCAAGTGTCTAGTTTGAATGCGTATTGTTCGGCGATCTTTAATTGTTTGAAAGTGAAGGTTGTTGTTTGGAATTCCCATACATGTCGATATGCGCACATTATGTTCTTCTTAGAGTTTATTAGTCCTATCGGATAAAGTGCCGCATAATAGTGGTGATGCCTCGGCCCGGCTAAAGTGCCGTAAGCATCGCATTGTCATTGTCACCGTCACTGAGTCACTGTCACTTGTTTTTTTTTTATTGTTGAGGTTAGTTCGCTGTAAAACACCATATTCCCAAAACATTACATTATCTTGTGCCTAAACGGACCGTGGCACTCGTCCGCAGCTGCCGCGGCACCGCTCTCTTCGCGCGGTTCGTGTGCTGTGTGGTCACAGTTCTAATCTAACCTAACCTACCTTTCATCCATTTTCATTTCCTACGTAATTTTTCGTAAATTCAGTCATAGTAGTGACTTTTGATACAATTATCTAAAACAAATACGATGAATCAATACAAAGGGCAGCGAACTAACCTCAAATCAAACAAAACAACAAGTAGCAGTGACAATGACAATACAATGCTTTTGGCACTTTAGTCTGGCCGAGGCAGCGCTACTATTATTCCGCATATAGCGGCACTTTATCCAATAGGCATAAAGTGCGTCTAGCAGCACTCTATACACTTCCTTATAATTATTAAACACTCTCACTGCTGGACATAGGCCTCCCCAGGCTGCGCCATAAGACTCTGTCCTCCGCCGTCCACATCCAGTCTGTTCCAGCCACCTCGTCGTCGGTCCATCTAGCTGGAGGGCGTCTCATACTACGCTTGCCGATACCAGGTCTCCATTCCAGGACTCGTCTGCCCCACCGGCCACCGGTCCTTCGACAAACATGGCCAGCCCACTGCCACTACAGCTTGCCTACTCTGCAAGCTATGTCGGTCTATTTCATTCCTGATTTTATCCTTCAAAGAAACTCCGAGCATAGCCCGCTCCTTAACGCACTGAGTGACCTTAAATTTTGTGTCCACGTTTCGGCACCGTATGTCATAAGTTAAGCCTTACTTTAACTATAAACCTTTTCGATAAAGAAAGGAAATATGACAGAATGTGAATATGCGATGAGCAATAATGAACGTGGAGTTCATTATTGCTCATCGCCGGCCTAAAAAAACCATCGATAATCAAAATCTGCCTAAAAATAATGCTAATTACTTATGTAATGATGTCAAGATGGCCCAGTGGTTTTTAGGCGCTGCCTCTCATGCACGACGTTGGTGGGTTCAAATCCAGACCAATGTGATTTTTCCAAATCATATATACTTTCATGGGCGCCGTGAGTGGGGTGCACTTGCACCTCCCTGGCTTCAAAATAAAATAAAGGTTTTAGTACATTCAGACTTAAGAAATATCAGAAAACGCCTAACACAATACTTGAAAACCTAACCTATTGGAGGTGAGATCCTAAATTTTTCGAGCTCTCTTCGCTCGCCCTATGCATTCTACAACCTCTCAAAGCTTAAACTTCTGTGCATTACTCGACGAAGTACCGAGTTACTATTTCCAAAAATCTAATCGGCCTTCGGCGGGGTGGTAACATTATCGACTTTGCTTCGGGCGCTCTTCCATCCTACTCTATCTTAATTCTTAAGCTTCTTAATATAAATCGACACTCACACAGTTAATCCTCTCTCTGTACGAATGGACAAAATGAAAACCTATCCCATTTAAGACGTGATGAGAAAATTGTCGAACTCGCTTTTCTCGCTCTTGAATCCTACATTCTCTTATTTATAAGTTGACAAAGTTACTCCTTGTATGAATGGACAAACGATAACCTAACATATCCGAAGTGAACTGAAAAAATGATCGAGCTCGCTTCGTGGAGCTGAAGATGCACCCCACTGAAAAAAAACCTGCCGGCGACCATGTGTACTTTCTAAATTTATCTTGAACATGACTGACATCGATGAAGGAAAAACATAGTGAGGAAACCTGGACTTAAGTCAATAAGTCTGAAATCACCAACCCGTCTTGAGCAAGCGTGGTAATCAATGCTCGTGCCTTCTCTGTATGAGAAGAAGCCTTTGCCCTGCAGTGGGACAATAATAGGCTGCTATTATTATGTAATGCTGTGACATTAGGGACTACCTAAACCAATCAATCTGCCTAGCATTTTCCCAACTATGTTGGGGTCGGCTTCCAGTCTAACCGGATGCAGCTGAATACCAGTATTTTACATGGAGCGACTGCCTATCTGACCTCCACGACCCAGTAACTGGGTAATACGATACCCCTCGGTAAGACTGGTTGTCAGACTTTCGGGCTTCTGCAGACCCGTAACGACTGTCAAAGATCCACGAATGACAGCTGGGACCAAAGGCTTAATGTGCTTTCCCAGGCACGGAAGAGTCTTGGTATGTTAAGATGGCCATCCATCCACGGACCAACCCCGGCAAGCGTAGCTTAACCTGATGGATCGACCCGTGTGGCTGTTATTACTTAGCCATGAGCCCTTAGGGTAGGGCAAGGCCCTAAGGGCCCGAAGAAGGTAGTCCTAAACCATAGATTTATTATTTAAAACTAGCGCAGACCACGTAGGAGATGGCGAGACGAGCTGGATAGGTTCCGTCGAAACTGGAAGGAGGACACGTGAGCTCGCGAACGATGGAAGGAGAAGAGGGAGGCCTTTGGCCTTTCTCAGGAGTAGGACAGCGCAGGCTAATAAAAAAAATAAAAAGCGTAAACGGCTTGTATATCTATGACCAAAACGGCTTGAGTAACGCGACATTTAAGTAACAATGACAGCACAAACAATGCAGTGTGCTAATCACACAATTGATTGAAAACAAACAATAATTATTCCACGAGCCTATTAGTAATGGATCCATTCAAACGTAGTTGTTCTAGTGACGCAGCAATGAGCATGCAATAATGGGCTGTTCCTCGGTCGTCAAACGCTGCGCAACTCAGTACCAATGTGGCTTTTACAATAATTATCTTCAGTTGTTTCGGCATCAAGCATAATCATTTTGTTGAAATAGTTCTTCGCATTTTCGTCATAGGAAACTACATTTTCAATAGGGCAAAGCTCTTCCCTTTGTAAATTCATGAATTTAGTAGTATTTGCTAATGTCAAGTCATTTGCAAATTTATGGCTATACCATTGAACTTAATTAAAATAACTACCGAAAGGAACTTTTTGTTTCTTTTAATAGTCGGGAACAGAGGTCCCCAAAGCTTTTTATGTTGTGGACCACTTGGCATGTTTTTCTGTTTTGGGTAGACCCCCTACCCCTGCTTACCTATTATAGAATTTTGCAAATTCATTAACTTCAAATGTGTTTTTGACAGCTGGTGTAGTGCTACTCACTTTGGAAAAATAAAATTTCTAGCAGTAGTGTGGAAAACTAAAAATATTCAAAAAAAATAAATATTCTTGGCTCAAGCAAAATGTTTACTTCGTCCAAGATAATTTTAGGTATCATAACTTTTTTCTTGAATCAAGAAAAAAGGGCTATTACAGCTATGATTTTAATTTTTTCTGTGCAAAAAATATCCTAACTTTGCTAGGTACAATAATACCTTATAATTGCGAAAATAAGTTTGTAGTCAAAACCGTAGTAGTAAGGTAGGTTTGTTTATTATGTTTTCAAGTTAAAACTAAGCAAAAAAACTCCGTGATATATTGCACAGATAAAGTTGGAGATTTACCGCGTAAAAATATTAATTACCAAATAAAAACTTACCCGCAGAGAAAATAAAAGTATAACTTATATAGATAGATTTCTGTGGATATATTAAAATTATAATTATAAAATAATTTATTTAATTAAATAACGAAAGTCTTTGACCAGTGCGTGTTGCCAGTGATAACTTATGGCACAGAAATGTGGTCGCTCACAATGGGCCTTATCAGAAGGCTAAAAGTCACCCAAAGGGCAATGGAGAGGGTATGCTTGCAGTTTCCTTACGTGATCGCATCAGAAATGAAGAGATCCGTAGGAGAACCAAGGTAACCGACATAGCCCGAAGAATTACTAAACTTAAGTGGCAATGGGCAGGGCACATAGCTCGTAGAATAGATGGCCGATGGGGCCGAAATGTTCTGGAGTGGTGACCGCGTACCGGAAGACAAAGCGTTGGAAGGCCTCCCACAATATAGACCGATGACCTTGTGAAGGTCGCAGGAATCCGCTGGATGCGGAAAGCACAGAATCGGTCGAAGTGGCGGTGCTTGGGGGAGGCCTATGTTCAGCAGTGGACTTCTTTTGGCTGAAATGATGATGATTTATATATTTATAAGGAATTATTATGGAAGTAAACAGGTAATTATTATCTGTGTATAAATATGCATTATATATATTCATGGAAAGGCAAAATTAAAGTCACGACTCACGACCTGCTTAAAAGAGATTCACTATCGTGGACACCCATTTACATCTCATGGACCTTAATTTTTTTTCCCCGCTGACATGAACCCGTTGCACGTCGTCGTCGATCCCTGGGGGTCAATATAGACCACTTTGGGAATCACTGATCTGAAATCATCTAGGTCTGTATCTCTAACAAAGTCGTTTTCCGTATAAATTGAATCACTTTCCACAAACTCAAACACTGTTCAGGCTAACTATGGTTAGAATTGAACATTTAACGCTAAAGATACATGATTTAACATTGAGTTATTAATTAATAATCAATGTCAAATTTAGACACTTCATTATTAAGAATACAAAATATTTTTCTTTGTTCACAATATAGATATTATGCATGGTCCACGGCCAGCAGGTCCCACTTATTCACACAATGGCCCATGTTACGTTTACCTTACATTACCTTACTTTACCTACCTTTAATTTTTTATATAAATGTATGTAAATATTGTAGAAAATCAATTAATGAATCGTGGCTAAGTAATAACAGTCGCACGGGTCGATCGATTAGGTTAAGCTACTCTTGCCACGGTCAGTCCGTGGATGGGTGACCATCTTAACATATCGAGACTCCTCCGTGCCTCGGAAAGCACGTTATCCCATTGGTCCCGGCTCTCATTCTTGGATCTTTGACAGTCGTTACGGGTCGTCAGAAGCCCGAAAGTCTGACATCTAGTCTTACCAAGGGGTATTGTGTTACCTAGTAACTGGGATGTGGAGGTCAGATAGGCAGTCGCTCCCAGATGTAGCTGAATACCAGTATTTTACAAAATACTGGTATTCAGCTGTATCCGGTTAGACTGGAAGCCGAACCCAACATATTCGGGAAAAGGCTAGGCAGATAGATTGAATCAATTAATAAATTCTTATCGATGTATTGATACAACTTTTTGAGGCTGAGTGTATCAAGCTATAATTTCCAGGTAATGCTGATCTCTCAGTGTATTGGATTTCCGTACAATGTGAGGTCAGTTTATACTGGAAATGTATAGCTTGATGTGTAGCCGTGTGTACCGTGTAAAGTATATATAAATAAATAAAATACCAGCATGTTCAGCCGCTCAATACTGATGATGCGGGTCTAATGAAGGTTAAGTATACTTTGCGCTAAATTACTTAAGGCGCGGTGTTACTTCAATATACCCAAAAAACCGATTTCTTGCATAGTCGAATATGAAGTAACGCAATGAAAATATACGGCGCAAAAAATACAGTGGGCAGAAAAGGGTTTAAAGAAAAATTTTAACCGAATAGAATAGAAAACAGTCTGGTATTCCTAATAAAAAATACTTCACAAAAATAAACTTTGGCGTCGAATATCTCTGTATTTTCAGCGACAGCATTTTTTTTTTTTAAGAGTTCAATAGAATAAACATTATTTTATAGCTTTAACCAGACAATTATTTAATTTAATGTGTATATTCCGAATAATCTAAATAAAACCCGTAAAATAAATGCCCATTCGAAGCTTACTCACATCGTCAACTCAAATATTTATTCAATTTTCAACGTTATTTAATGCTCTGTAATTGTAAAAATTGATATTGCGGTCATACTTTAGTCGTCGGGCTACCGTATAGCGCGCAGACGCGGTTGTGTGAGTGCACCTGTAGCGTTTTTTAAATCGTAGTCAGTCCGCGCCTTAAACGGTTATATTTATCTATTAATCGGTAAAAGGTTGTTTAAACACTTACCTACTTGTTTTTGTAAAGGACGGCGTTATTGTATTTTATAATTATCAGTGGTAAGGTTTTCAAATTTTATAAATCGTTGTATTGTTCGCTTGTTCGTTTTGTTAAGAGCGTTATTTTTATTCTGAAAGTTGGCAACGTCGCAAATAGATGTCAAATATTTCGCTGTTTTGATTAATTTAGCAATATTACTGTATGGAAATACGAAATGTGGGTAACTAGCGCACTAGAATATTAATAATATTTATATATATTTTATTGTTTTTGCTGTGGCAAACCACCTCCGATGTAAGCACATGAGTTTACGTGCATTCATAAACTATGTTAACTGTAATTGTAAACCAATTGTTCGCGATAAATGTGTAACATATCTCGGAGTCAAAGTAGACGAGAACTTCTCGTGGTCTATCCACATTGAGTACTTGTGTAATAAACTTAGAATATTGCTTGGTAAATTCTACCATCTAAGCTTTAAAGTACCAAGCAATACCCATAAGTGCCTTTATCTACAATTAGTTGACCCAATATTAAGTTACGCCCTCAACTGCTATGGTCTCAGATTTTTAAAACTAAGTATTAGTAAGTAAGAAAACTAAAAATAAATGTAAAGATGATTATAATAACTTATTTAAAATTTGCAAAATTCTTCCTATAAGCATAAAACATAAAAACCTACTTCTGGTTAACTAACAGTCATGGTAACTGGGAGCGTCACTCGCTAGTTACCCATAACCACGCAACTAGGATGGTATCAGCAGGTAAATTTGAGGTACCCAGAATAAGATATAACGTATTTTGACTACAAAACGCTTGATATTTAAGAGTAACATACCTTCTCAACCAGTTTCCTACTGATATTAGAAGTCAGGAAATAAAGGGTAAATTTGCTAAATTACTTAAGCAGTTCTTTTTCAGGAGTTTGTAAGCGATGTTCTTAGGAAAGTGGTTTGCAGATTGTTGAGGGAGAGCAAATAATTAATTAAGTAGTTTTCTATGACATAAGTCATTTGATATTATTGTTTGTTACTTTATAAGTATTATAGGTGGATATTAAGTGTCCGCACTAATAAACTTTATTTCTAATACTGTTTTTTCTGTTCCCGCAGACAAACCTTTTACCGGTTTTGCGGGGCATAATTCTTAAGTTAAGATTTTTTATAAACTTTGTTCATAAACAAATAAATAATAATAATAACCTTTTCGGGGAAACTGAAGGTTTTATCTGTGCAATTATGGACGAAGTTATCTTAACGAATAACTACCGGAGACATATTATGAAGGACGGGACGGTTGACGTGTGTCGGGCATGCCATCGTCCGGGTGAGTCCATCAGACATATTATCTCTGGTTGTTCGCGTCTGGCTAACGGCGAGTACTTACACAGGCATAACCAAGTGGCTAGGATTATTCACCAGCAACTTGCTTTGAAATATAAATTACAAGTATGTGCCCGACCCAGTTCTCGAAAATGACCATGTCACGTTATACTGGGATCGGTCTATCATTACTGACAGGACTATTGTAGCCAATAAGCCTGATATAGTGGTGATAGACCTATCAGTGCGCCGCGCAATGATAGTCGATGTTACCATTCCGCATGACGAGAACCTCGTGAAGGCTGAGAAAGAGAAACAGATCAAATATCTCGACTTAGCACACGAGGTTGTTGACATGTGGAATGTGAGCTCGGCTATCATTGTGCCGATTGTCGTAACGGCCAATGGCCTGATAGCCGAAAGCCTCGACCAACATCTCTCGAGACTCTCGTTAGGCGGTTGGATCAAGGGCCTGATCCAGAAGGCAGTACTCCTCGATACGGCTCGCATTGTGAGGAGGTTCCTGTCTCTGCAGCCCTAACCACCGGTAGCTTGGACCCTGCTCCCGACACCGGCGGAACACTATTTTTTATATTTTTAAATGTTTTTTATATAGTTTTTAAGAAATATTTAAAAATGTATTTTATAAGTTAAAATTTTAAATAAAGATAATAATAATGAATTGCAATTATAACACTTAATTTGACCTTAATTTGTAACTGTTTTAGGTGTAAAAAAGGCATTTGGAAAGTTTTCAAATACTTTTTTACGTCTAAAACGAAATATTCGGTGTTACGATATTAATTATTGTATTTCATAATCAATATTTTAGTTCGCTAGCTAGCCACATTTCATATTTCCATACAGTAATATTGCAAAATTAATCAAAACAGGTAAATATTTGCGAGCTATTGGCGATGTTGCTAAGTTTTAGGACAAACGCTCTTAATGAGAAGGAAAATATATTGTGGTGTTAGTGAGTTTCGTTATTCTTTATTTATTTATTTTATTATGGTTGCGTATGTAGTTCACACAGTAAAATAGATACAGATACGATTTTATTATAATTTTGAGTACAAAGGTAAATTAAATACTGCTTATTTCTTAAGAAATTCCTTCAAGCAGACCTGCGAAAGGAGAAATGAAAAAGAAATGTAGACAATAACACAGAATAGCGCAGAAGGCGCACTCCGTATTTTAGTTGTGAAGCTACAAGTAGGCGGCGGCGGGCTCGACTTGTCGGGCCAATTCAGTAAGCGTAACGTAGTCAGATGATCTATGAGTTACGCGATAGAAAGAGAAACAAATTCTAGGTGAATATAAGTGTAGGTAATTAGCGCTGTGCGTGAATTGAATTGCACTTTATTGTGTATCAAGAGTCACTTTTTATTTAAATGATTTTGCGGAGTGAATCATCTGTTTTAATCTGTGGCAATAGTAGCACTACAGGGTAGATGTGTAGGTACTATTAATAGCCGGTAATCATTTCGGCGGGCGACAGGCGAAGTTGATGATACTCAAATCTAGTATTAGCTAAAGGGTAATTGACCACTCGGCGACATAAGTCAATGTCCATATCCGAATTTTTATTATTTAATATTGTAGAACCTAATGATTATTTTGAAATATATATTATTACAATGTACTATTTGATGTATTCTCTACTTTTCATTAAATTGTTACGAACACGTAATAATTACCCAGTTTTCGTTTAAAATATCTTTAAATTGAAAAAAATCTTAAACTTAAACTTTAGATTGTTTTTCATCGATTTATATCGCTGAGGCGCTGACCTTTTGGCTGATCTCAGTACTCAATAGTATTATTGAGTACTGAGATCAGCCAAAAAAGTTTATTGTTTTTTTTACTTCAATTTAAAAGATGGTAACGGAGTAGCTTCAGCAGTAGCCCTCTATGGCTAGTGTTATGTTGGTAGGTAATTGAATATGCTTGCACAACCCATAACCTCTTGAAATTACATAAGTTCGTTTATTAACAACTAGCGACCAGCCCCGGCTTCGCACGGGTATGTATTATACATATAAACCTTCCTCTTGAATCATTCTCTGTATTGCTGAAAACTGCATTAAAATCCGTTGAGTAGTTTAAAAGATCTAAACGAACAGACAGCGGAAGCGACTTCATTTTATATACGTACTATGTAAAGATTAAACACTTACCTACACTCTACACTCTACACAGAAATGAGGATAAAACAGGCACTAACATGGTAATAAAAATCAAGAAAGTGATGGTTTCTCCGTATAAAGTCTAATAAGACCTCTCTAACACGTATAGACGGTACCTAGTTAATTTTGAAATCACCATACATCACCTCTTAAATTCTGATTATAGAGGTACCCTACCACGGTTCCACTAAGTAGTTACGCAACTCAGGGGGCTATAAATAGGTAAATGGGTTAGGTAATTACCTGTACGCTGAATAGGGGATGAGTCGGCACTAAGGGGTTGAGTCGTGACTCTGACCTAACGCAAACATGGTTTACTTAGGGCTGGCAGGACACAGGATAAAATGTAACGATATTACAAGGAAATTGGATGCAGTAGTTCAAAAGGTACTTGAAATTAATAAGTATTTCAAGGAAAAATTACTTGACCGCCTCGTTGGTATTGTAGTCGCAAGCTGAGCAGGATATCCTGGGTCCGATTCCCAAGTCGGGCAGAGTTATTAGGTTTTCAGGAATTTCTCCGTAGCAGTCCGGAGTCTGGTAAGTACCCGGTTGATGGCAATAAGCTCACCCCTATTACATGAGACTTAAACACAATTGGCGAAATGTGGGTGTGATATAGCTACACCTCTGCCTAAGCCTTTGGGGAAACAGGCGTGATGTTATGTTATGTTGAAGAAAAAATGTGGACTGTGCTCTAGCAAGTAGGTTCTTCACTTTAATATAAGCCGCGAGACATCAGAGTTGATAAATTCAGCGACTTCTATCGTTAGTAATTATTTACTTTTCACTAACCACAGGAAAAAGAAAGATTCTCCATTGAAGTATACGAGTACATAGTATAATAATAAAAAATTGGTAGTTTATTTCAAGACAAGTAGACTACAGGCGAGTTAGTTTTCAGTTTAGAAATCATCTTGGAGGGAAAATTCCCCTTAAGCCTAGTGGCGCCCAACGTGCCCCACGTTGGGCGCCATACTTAACTCTTATGTTTACGGCCATACGTTACCTTATTACAATATTACACCCTACTTCATACTGCTGAAATATTAAGTATGTTTCGAAGTTTACTAAACTAAGGTGTTAAGTGGAATTACCTACGTCAACGGGTGGTGTAAGGATTTATAACGCCTACCTACTCTGCTACGTAGGTTATCATTTTCAGTTTGATCATATTAGTTCACTATGTCGATGTGAATATATTTATTTTACCTTTACCTAATGAAACCCTGAAGATGTATAACAACATGTTTAATTGTGTGGGATGCTTAGCGTGGTGTATAGTTTTATGTTAATCTTTATGAAGCATCTAATCACAGGGCCTAAAAGACAAGTGACAACAACCTTCAACAGGATTGAAACAAGCTTTTTACTAGCTTATATCAGTTCTAGCAGCAGCTGGGAGCAGCGCTGACCCAGTTGTAACGGCTCCGACTTACTAGTTGTAGGTCCTGGGTTCGAACCTAGGCAGGCCCTTCACTTTCTGTAAATAATTTCACTACCACTCCTCTCAAAATGGTGAAGGAAAACATCGTAGTGAAACCGGCATGTTCTAAAACCAAAAATTATAAGACAAGTGATATCTACCAACCCGCACTGGACCCGCGTGGTGGATGACAGCCCACTCCCTCTCGAAGAGACACAGCCGAGGACACAGGAGAGACGGCCTGCTGTGTCTCAGCAGTGGGAAAATTATAGGCTTATTATGCTATGTCAGTCGCATAAATACATTTATGACATTTCTGTCATCATTATCGCCGATAGAAAGTCACAATACAATACATCCCTCAGGTTTCCCAGATTGTGGTCGAGTCTTAAGTCTTTGGCGAATAAGGAAGATGTTATGAAATACCCATGATAAGTAGATCAATAAGCAGTTTTTACTTGCTCTATGTAAAGTCACGAAGTTATCCAGGGTGGCGATTTAGACACCTGCCTCCTTCAAGGGGGTGATTCTACTCGTCATACTAAACAACTTACGTATAATATGTGTTGTTGTATAGTTTGACAGGTAGAATCACCCCCTTGACGGATGCAGGTGTATAAAACTTGTGTAAGCAGTTCCAATAAAAAGAACAAAACACCTTTCTCAACTTGAAAACACAAAAACAAAAGCGCATTATTTAATTTTCAAAGAAAAACCACTATTTTTTTCCCCTCGAAGGTCGATCAGCCGCTCCATCACGCTCGTCGGCCTGAGGGCCTGACAGTCAGATCCGTGATAAGATTGAACCACTTCCGAACTACTTACATAAATTCTATGGCATTCCGTAGAACGTTTCTTTTGTTTTCAGTGTGTTGAGTTCAGCCAGTGTATTCTGGAAAAAACTCGCCGTAAAAATGTTGGTGAGGTGAGCTGTCATTCCATCTGAGGGATTTTCACCATTGACAGTAAGTTCAAGCTCAATTCACATAAGTTTTCACGGAGATTTTTACAGAATGAGTTGGTTGCCTAGTTTCAGTGGAAGAATTGTATTCGAACGAAAAAGTTATGTAACACTCTTTTCAACAGAATGGGAAAAAATACGTCATTAGCCTATCCTTTTTCCATGCTGTGTTGGAGTCTGCTTCCAGTCTAACGTGATGCAGTTGAAAACCAGTATTTAGCACGGAGCCTAACTAGAAAAAACTGGTCTTATAAAAGTCCCCAATGCGCTTTTGCCAAGAGAGATTGCATTGGTAAATGAGTCTTGTAATGGTTTTGTAGTGTCTAACAAGTCCCGATTTGAGCACAAACAAGACTTCTAGTTCTGCTTAGGTTCTGTATAAGCATTGTGACGTGCTAAATTAGTCTTGATTTTATCATACAAGCGCATTAATTTATGCTTTAAATCACAGACTTTGACAATACCAGATAACATAGGAATCAAAAACATTTACTTTGCGAATCTGAGCACAATCTGAAAATATCCCTTTAAAAAATTATTTAATGTTGTTTATTTATTTTTTTTTTTGTTATGTTATTTTCGTTGAAGTCGTGATGGCCCAATGGTTAAGGCCTCGCCTCTCATGCACGAGGTTGTGGGTTCAAATCTGGGCAAGTACCAATGTGACTTTTTCAATTCATATGTACTTTCCGAGTTTATCTTGGACATTACTGACATCGGTGAAGGAAAAAATCGTGAGCAAACCTGGACTTATAGTTAATATACTCGTAAGTCTGAAATCACCAACCCGTCTTGAACAAGCGTGGTGATCAATGCTCGTTCCTTCTCTGTATTTACGTTTAGTTATTTACATTCCGGACATTGTAAAGATCCAAAGCATTAAAAACTGCGGTAGTCAAGAGCATTGTGCTAGATCTGCCTATCTCTTTCTACAACCCAGTTTTGAGGCAACACGATACCATTAGATAAGGCTGGTTGTCAAGCTTTTGGGGTTTTGACAAATCTGTAACAAATGTCAAAGATCTACAAAATAATGACAACTGGATCTAACAATGGTGTATGCGTAGCTCGGAATAATTCATTCACAACAGATAAATCTTACAGATAATTCAAACTATCAACTTTTGTAAAATAATATGGTCATACGAGTATTTATTAAATATTCTATTGTTATTGTGTTTGTTTTCCGCATTTAGTCCTTCAAGTGTACCATTGTACAGTAAAAGAAAGAAATAAAGATGAAAATACATTTATTTAGCACAGACTAAAACACACAATATAATTCAAATCAGATATTTTTTTTTTAAAGTAGAATCAAATAAAAGGTGTAAAGTGCGATGTAAGCAGAAATTTTATGGGGAGTGTGCCTCAGGGCTGCGCCAAAAGGGCCCAGTTCACCAAAAATGCCAGACAACTATATGTAAGTGCCTGACGCTGGTTTTCAACTGGACCTGAGAGTGTGATGTGACGGATCTAAATCAGTTTTATAATGTAACGTGTATGCGTACTGCGTGTGTACTTAAATAAAATACATTTGCGTCAGAAAAAAAAAAAAAAACATAAATATAAAGAATATGTAATCAGTACAGCTATTTCGTTAATGTCCCTCGGCAAACTTCGTGTTTCGTCAGTCGTCGGATTTCTATCAGTTGCCTCACAGAGTACATTGAATATACTGTAGCCCTTTGCACTTGGTGCTTGTACATATTGACTCCTACCGCTGCGCCCGCGTTGCCGTCAACCATAATTAACAAGTGCAAAGAGCAACTCATAGAAATCCGACGACTGACGAAACACGAAATTTGCCGAGGGTATTTAATTATTATTGTTTTAGTGATCGTTTCGTGAGTCCGTAAGAACCTTCCAAGCTAGAGACATGATGTGCACTTGTCAAGATGACAATAAAGAGGACGGAGTAGGTTATGTAGAGTGACAAGAAAAAAACACTGTGAAAACTGAAAGATATGTTTATTATGCTTATACAGGGTGTTATGCTAAACGATTAACATAATTTAAAGGAGTGTATAAAAACTTTTTTTTTTTTTTTATCACAATAACTAATTATAAAACCTTTACAGAATCATACAAGATGATGTTATAAGTCACAATTTCTGCTCAGTATCCAGTAGTCAGTCAGTATCCTGTATAGTTGTTCCTTTTCATGAGTATTACACTCCCTCGTATAACCAAACATACAGTATTTTTCACAGTGAACCTCAAAATCCGGTCAGCAAAAAATAAACTACATTTTAAACTCGTAAGCTCATTCTGACAGTTCGCCACGATCCGTAAATCTCCGGATTGTGGTCACGCTCAGGAACTAAAGTAGTTCTGGATAGAAAAACATGTCTGATACTTTAATACCGCATCTATCTTATTTATTCTGTCCATTATATAACAATTTTGTACAGAGTAGTGTAAAAAACTGTTTTAAAATGGAGAATAGGAATCAGCTATCTAATTACGTAACACATTTTCGTAAACGATTACGACTAATCTGTTTCATTTTCACAGTTCAACAACATTCATTGCGTTATTTAAATTGTTGAGCAGATTTTTTTTTCGAACTTATGAAGTGATGGATTAGACATCTGTTTCAAAACAATTCAGATAGTGATTGATCGGGTATTACGCAATTAGGGTACAGGTGACTGGAAGACCAAATACAATCCTGTAACCACTGAAGATGAAAGTAGGGAAGATTTTTTTTTTCCTTAGATGTTGTAGAGGTGCATTAAGATAAGATTTATCGATATAATGCGGCGATGAATAGAATACAATAATTTATTTGTGAAACATAGGTACCGGTCAACTGCCCGAACTTCGCCTGGCGTCCTATGCTTGCCTCTAATGAAAAAGATGCAATATCTTTTTTATTTGACTTGTATGGCAATCGAAACTTTCAGTTTTCATAAAGAGCTTTAAGTTTCGATTGCCATAGGTACAAGTAAAATGAAAAATTTATTACATCTTTTTCATTATAGGCAGACATAAGACGCCAGGGGAAGTTAGGGCAGTTGATGGTATTTAGTTACATACGAAGTCTTAAAAGATACTCCGAGGTGTTGAGCAGGCTCTTCAAAAATCACAATATGTCGCACTTCCGAAATCTATACTCCAATGTCGCAATTCCGAAATCAAAATAAACAAAGTCACACTTATAGGAGAATAAATAAGTTAAGCATTTAATAAGCGACCGGCATAATAAATGTCCTTGATACAAAATTCTTTGTCCGTTAGAGTAAGGGACAGACCCTCAACAAAAGATGGACAGTAGATAGAATTTATCAGCTCAGTTACCATCTGTTGGAGTGAACAAATTAGAGGTAGATTGGAGGGAATAAAGTGCTATTGTTCGCTTGATTTACCGGAGAATGTTCGATTGTGTGAGAACCAGAATACCCACGAAATTTCGCATTGTGGCCAAGCATAACTTTTTAATTAGTCGAGATTTTTTATTCATATTCTATATGGCACCGCTTTAGGTCATGAGCTATCAGAATATCAAAAAACATTTGGCCTTGGTATTAAGGGGGTGGCGTGAAAATTGATTCGCTGTTACAATGTATAGTTGATATGGAAGCCCGATTTATTAGTAACTTTTTATTTTTATTGAAGAAAATCCAAATGAGATTATTTGTTTATTAGGTACTAGCTGCGCCCAGCAGTTACACCCGCATAAGTCTCGATCCCATGGATATATCTAAATGAAAAGTGTCCTATGTCCTAACACATGTCATGGTCTACCCATGCGCCAAATTTCATTCAAATCCATTCAGCCGTTTTAGCGTGTAAGCGTAAGAAACTCATTTTCGCATATATAGTAATTATTAATATTAGCAAGGATAATCTGAAATATCTTTCACACTAATAATGTCAGTTTTTTTGCAGGCGATGCTTTAAAGCAGCTGGGTAATTTCGTAACACAAACTGACATTACTTGCAATTACATTCATGTTGTCAGTTCTACTACATTAATTGCGTTTTATTACAATTTTTTCAATCATATCAAGCAATGTAATAGGAATATTCTTCAAAATTCTTCGGACAGTGATTGCAAGTGTGTTGGGGTGCAGTTTGTTGCATTTTCGTTAAAAGAATGACATAAGACTGTCCTTACTTTACCAAACCCGGCCACATGAATCGCACATTTTGCAAGTTTCCAATGTATGTAGTGGCAAAGTAGGTAACAAAAATCCTCGAATAAAAAAGGTTTTCTGAAAAAAGAAGATTGCTTTAGTCAAGTAAATAAACGAACATTACCTAAAAACATAGGTCCCTAGACAACAAGCGTTCCCAAAAAAGTTGTCACAAAGGTTAGGAGAGACCGCGACGGAGCGCGGGCGACGCGGCGACGTTGAGTGATCTCGAGGTCCTCAGACGATGCTACACGATTACTTGTGTCCTCCATCAATCACCCGCTCGAAACGAAAAATCGATTACAATGAGGACTTACTACGAGTGGAACTCGATAAGTTATCATCGTTTGCGAAGACGTTTTTGAGAAAATTGGTTGGAGACAAAATGTATTGTAAGATATTTATAAAGATGAAAATTTCTAAAGGAGTTCACTATTTACTGCAGGAACTTCGACTAGTTAGCTGACTTAAGAATATTGCATTTTTAAGTATTATCTATAACAAGCAGCACCCCGCGGTTTCACCTCCATAAGTGTCAATCCCGTGGAAATATCGGGATAAAAAGTATTCTATGTCCTAACCCAGGTCAGTGTCTACCCATGTGCTAAATTTCATCCAAATCCGTTCAGCCGTATTAGCATGAAACCGTAACAACCAAACAAACAAACTTTCGCATTTATAATATTAGTAGGATTAAGAACTCGGATGAAAGCCAACAAATGGCTGGTTGCATGAATACTTGGGCGCTTATTATAGAACCTCACTCAAAACTCAAGCATTACTTAACTATGTAGTTTTAAGTAATGCTTGAGTCTTGCTCTTAAGTGAGGTTCTGGTAAGGTAATACGGTCCTTAGAGTAAAAGAGTGAAGTTTGCCACGAACTACGCCACGTGATTTATTTCAATTCAACATTCAATATCTTAACAGTTCATTTTTTTCAGTGAAATAAGAAAAATTATGTTGAAAGATTGCTGACCCGTTGGGTTTGTAGAATTTCATAATTATGATAGATTACCATAACTGTTTAGAGGTAAAAATAATAAATAATTGTTTCTAACAATCTGTAAGTGGACCGATTAGTTCATCAGCATCAAACACAGTTGATTGTTGTTTATTATTTATGTTAATTTTAACAACTTAACACCTTTAAGTGGAGACTGCATTATCCTGCCAGCCATTGTAATAATTATTATGTTGTAAACTTGTAATTTCCATGTCCTCTTTCTACGATTATTGTGTAAAACAGAAGGTAAGATAATAACGCTTTAATCAACATATTTTTTTTTTGCTTTTGCTCAAGCAAAGATTTTTTTTTTGAACTTTTTGTTCAATTCATTTATTAATTTTGTGAACAATTGGTAAAAATTATACAGATGTTTTACAAAGAAATATTGGTCCAAACTACGTCCCGCCAGAAGGCATACAAAATTGTTGAGGTAATCATTAAAAAATAAAGATAAAAAGTTAAGGTAAGTAGGTACATGTCACAATTTCATGCCAAATACTAATAGTTAATAATAATAATAATAACCCCACCGCCGTATCTCTACGTTGACGTCGTGGTGGGGCTTGCGCGCTCCGAATTCTGGGTCTGTGCCGGTAGAGTTTACTTTGCCGGAACAGGTCTAAGATGAGGAGCCAGACCAAGAGAGATACAGAAACCCGCAGGGCAGCTTGTGGCGAGCTGTTGGGCAGTAGCGACCCCACGTTATCTCCCGGGAGAAATCTTGTTCCTCATCTCTAGCTTGCCTTTATTGGCCGGCTGGAGTGAACACTGACGAGGAACAGAGCTCCCACTTCATTCCTGCCTTAATTGGCCGGCTTGAGTGTAGATTCGCAAAAGCAAACGTGCTCGGAGGGAGGAAGTATTACAGTAAGTGCTCGTAGGGATCTTGACCATCTTCCGGGCTCTGGAATTGTTCTGAAAGCCGTGGAATACCTCTCCACTCCTCAAGCACCTCAGGACATATTGCCCCTTTGTCGCTACGTCACTATGTGCTAGCGACAGTTTTCGGGGGCCCATTATTGTGTGTGCAAGTCACCCCCTGCCATTTTATCCGTGTATATCTTAATTTTGATCAGGCAGGGGACATAGGCTTTCCATAGTTTTATGTAACCAATCCACTATAGCCACCCAAACTCATAGCCCAATATTTTTTGTTTCCATGTTTTGCAATAGTCCTGCACCAACCGGGGGTTGTCTTTGGGTGCACTTGCATAGTGCATACAGGGATAATCGTCGGTTGGTGCCTCATTCTACTTAAAATTGTCTAATGGGCCTATGTGAGTTGGCTTCGGCCCCTCGTACGCCTTCCAAAGGACCGGGACCCCATGATCGCGAGATTGGTTGACAAATTAAAATAATGATAATAAAATGTAAATAAATTAAGACGACACATAAAAATATAGGTAGCATTTAGTCACAATTTCGTATAAAATATTAAATTAAATAGCAACATTTTAATTAAACAGACAATTAAAACATTATATAAATATTATTTTAATTTGTCATTTAGATATTCATTAACAGAATAATACGCCTTGTCATTTAATAATTTAAAAAGCTTACGTTTGAACTCATTCACGCTGCTGCTTGACACAATTTGATCAGGTAACTTATTGTAAAGTTTTGGAGCCATTGCATATACACTATTATACAGAAATTAGTGCGTAGTTGGGTGCAACTTTTTAGAGCGTCGTTGACTTTCGACAGATTTAAATGTTTTTTTTTTACAAAATACAGGCTTCACAGACATAAAGTGATGGTACAGTCAATATTTTTAAATTTTGGAAATGAGGCTTGCATGAATCCGTTTGTTTGATTTTACATATAGCTCGAATACATTTTTTCGGTGCTATACAATACCTCATTCAGCCAGTCAACAATTGTAACAAGACTAGTGTTTATGTCATCTTCTATTTCTCTATTACTACCAGTGTTATATATAACTGTACTGTCGTTGGCAAATAAGGACATTTGATGTCTGATTACTTGGGGAAAGTTATTTATGTAGCAAATGAACAACAAGGGTCCCAACACAGAACCCTGCGGAACACCGTAACAAAGGACTCTAGAGCTAGACGAATGAACTATTTCAGTTTTGGACTTAATATCCACTTGACTAATTTGAGTAATTTGTTTTCTGTCCTGCAAATAAGATTTTACCTCTGATGCCATATCTATATAGCTTAGTTAATAATAATTTATGGTCCACATAGTCAAATGCCGAGCTATCTAATTACGCAACACATTTTCGATTTGAAATTGAGTCAAATTGGTTTCGTTTGACTAGAATTGCTTTCAAAAGTTGTAAATTGAAAGCAATTCTAGTCAAACGAAACCAATTTGACTCAATTGCAAATCGAAAATGTGTTGCGTAATTAGATAGCTGGTCATATCCATATACATTGCCATTACTGGTTTTCTTTTATACAAGTTGTCATGATTTTTTTCCAGAAAATTGTAGATGGCCATATTAATGGTTTTTGTCTTCCTAAAACCCATTTGTTCCTTGCAAAAAATATCCTGTTTTTCAAAGTAATTATAAATACGATTATAGATGACTTTCTCAAATATTTTTGAGATAATCGGTATAAGAGCTATAGGTCTCATCTTATTCATCCATCTTTATTTTGTCATCTTTTTTATGTAGTGGCTTGATAATGTGTTGTTCACGGTTACAATTAATATACCTAAACTGATTTAAAATTAACTTCATTTTAAAGTGTTTTATAACACAGTTTTAAATCGAATGCAACGGCATTAGGTTTAAAACCGTGTTATAACCGCCCGCGATGGTTAACTTAGGCTTGAACGTCGTAATGTAAATCAAGCTATTGGTAATTTAGTTAAGTTTCTCTATAAGTGAACTGTAATTTGTTCTTTGAGAAAAATAAATGTCTTTAAACCGAACTTTAGCGCATACGTAACAGAATTTGTCGGTCACTGGTTCAAGAGTTACGAAAATTTTGATCTAAAAGTTTACCAAAAATCTTCGATCTAGCTCTTGCTAGGTGCCCTAGCTTTTAAGATTCAATTGGGCCAAGCAGGGGAGATGCTCCACAAATCAGCCACCTATAAACCCCTAGAACTTTTGAACCAGTGACCGACAAATTCTGATATATGGCGACAAATTTCGATTTTTGTATTATCAAAATTAAAATCCCTGATGGAGGCCATGCCAGTGGGCGACTACGTACGACTGACTAGCACTAATACTTAGCTGATTGGCAAATATTTTTATCACGAGAATGGAGAAGAAAAGAATGGATGTAAGTCTGAATACATTATATTTTGCTACAAGAACGGATGTAAGTCTGAATACATTATACGAGTATGTTGCTAAAAGAATGGATGTAAGTCTGAATACATTATATGTTGCTAAAAGAATGGATGTAAGTCTGAATACATTATATTTTGCTACAAGAACGGATGTAAGTCTGAATACATTATACGAGTATGTTGCTAAAAGAATGGATGTAAGTCTGAATACATTATATGTTGCTAAAAGAATGGATGTAAGTCTGAATACATTTTAAGTTGCTAAAAAAGCATTGTCGTCATCGCGGGTAGGATCTGGGTGAGGATGGCACAGGAACAGGGAGATTGGCAGTCACTAAGAGAGGTAGGTACGGCTAGTGGTGGGTGAACTGTGGCTATAGATGATGAAGATGAAAAACAAAAAAGGTAAGGTGACATGAGGGTTGACTACAGCATTTCTTTCAATCAATCTGCAGAGCATTTTTCCAACTATGTTGGGGTCGGCTTCCAGTCTGAATACCAGAATTTTACATGGAGCGACTGCCTACCTGTCCTCCACAACCCAGTTGCTAGGTAACACGATAGCCCTTGGTAAGACTGATTGTCAAACTTTTTGGACTCTTTTAACGAATGTCAAAGATCTACTACTAAGAATGACAGCCGGGACTAAAATGCTTTCCGACGCACGGAGGGTTCTCGATATGTTATAGATGGTCACCCATCCACGAACCCATCGCGGCAAACGTAGCTTACCTAACCTTCGATCGACTCGTGCAACGAGAAGGTTCAGAATTTCATTATCTCTCATAATAAATCCTTGTATTACTTATTCCTCGTACTTCAGTAACTGCCTATGATAAAAATACCCACGACTTAAACGCATAATATTTAAAAGAATGTTAAACATTTGTTTGCAATAATGACATAGCTACTTATGCCAGACATCTGGGTTGAGGCTAAAATAATAAAACATAATATTAGTTATAACACATCATTATTTAGCAACAGTTGGGGTTTTCCAATGGCGGATGCAAATGACGCAACCAAGGTCTGCTGACAATGAAGAAGATTATCAAAGAAAAATGGTAGAAAAGAGAATGCGAAGGAAGAATAAAAGATTCTACTTAATCCTGACAATGCTGCTAGTAACTGATCCAGGGCTGTTTTTCTAGGAAGATTTTAATTAAACCGTTACTAATAATAACTGTTGAATGATAACTATATACTCGTATTGTAGATATACAGCAAATGAGGTAGAAGCACGTATTAACATAATATCAAATATTCTGTTGATAGTTAAACGAATGCGATAAAGAGACACCATTTGCATAAAACACGTAGGAAACATGTGTGAGTGATAAGTAGGCGATGATGATTGTTTTATTATAGAATAGTTTACTTATAAAAGAATAAGAATTTTATATCGCAAAGTTTACATTCAAGTGGATTGAGTTCCTAGATCTCACACTAGGATTCCCTGGGTTGTGAGATCCAGGCTCCTTCGTTCCGTTAATAGTTTTATACAAACATTTATGTACATTTTCTAAACTTATAATAGATATAAAAGAGTGTATGCATCATGATTCATGGTGCTGTGATATGTATACAGGTTGACTTGTACTCGTAATTTTATAATTTGACGTATTCCTTCCAGGACGTGGTAGTGTGACCCATTTGCAGTCATTAAGCACCAAGCACAAATACATCCCGAAATTGATGTCGTTCTCACATCCTATACTGCCCTGCTAAGGCGAAAAACGCTATCTCTGAGATACGGCCTTTTAGTTTTTTTTATACCATTCAATAGCTATAACAATTTCACGTCTGGTATAAGCCAAATAGCGCTATCTAACTGAAAACATAAAAAAACCACTAAGAAGTTTTTTTTATGCTGATGGTTCCTTAAATTACAATTTAAAAAAAGTCAATTTTCTCAAAACTTAATCCAATTGAGATAGCACCTTTCGGCTTAACAGGGCAGTATGAGTACCTATTTATTTTTCACTCGTTCAAAATTAAAATACTGTTACTTCCATTTACTAGTTACCTCAAGCTTCTTCAAATTGGGCACGCCACAATTGCGGCGATAAGTCCCCTCTTTGAGGAGTGGCTTGAGAGGCGCCATGGCGTCCTCACCTTCCGCCTGACGCAGGTCCTCACCGGACACGGTTGTTTCGGGAGGTTCCTGTTCCGCGTAAGGCGGGAGGAAACGCCCGGGTGTCACCACTGTGTGGATCGCCCGGAGGACACGGTGGAGCATACGGTGGAGGTCTGCCCGGCTTGGGCGGAGCACCGCCGTGTCCTCACGGAGGCGATCGGCGGCGGCGATCTCTCGCGTCCGGCCCTGGTTCAGGCCATGGTTCGGAGCGAGAGTGCATGGGAGGCCGTCACCTCCTTCTGCGAAGCAGTTATGTTCGCGAAGGAGGAGGCGGAGCGCGCGAGGGAGATGCAAGCTGCACGCCCTCGCGGCCCTAGTCGCCGCAGGAGACGCCCCGGGCGTCGGGAGTCGAGAGCCGACTTCCGGCCACCGTAGGCGCGGGCTTGCGGACGGTGAGCAATGGGCAGCTCGCCGTCCGATAAGGACCAGGCCCGTGTCGACGGCGCGTTGTGTTCCACGCGCGCCTCAAAGAGATGTCAGCACCAACCGACGGGGTCGAAAGACCAATGCCTGCTGGGGTTGCGGGTTTGTCCGAAAGGGATAACGCGGCCCCGGCACACAGGCAACGGAAGGAACACGGGTGGGTTTTAGTCAGTAAAAGTCTGACACACCCTCTCGCTCTGCCCAGAGCGGGAGAAGTCATTTGATGATTTCCCACCCTCAAAAAAAAAAAAAAAAAAGCTTCTTCAAATAAAACCCATTTTACTTTCGAATTCTGAACGAGAAAAAGTAATAAGGTTGGGGAAAAAGGTTGTGTAGTTTAGCTGTAGTGTATTAAACCAATCTTGTTACCTCTATATCTGAGGAAGATAAATGAGTTCCGATAGGATTACAGAGGGAACTCCTTGCGTGCTCTTGTATTACTTAAATTGTATTATATTACAGCCTTTGGGATGGTTGAATCTGTCGGCGGTCTTACTTAGGCAGTCTGTCTAGAGATTTGAAAAAGTTGGGTTTGCTCTCTTTTTCGGGACTTGCTTTAAGACTTGATTTATAAAAGGACAGCCGTATGTCCAATGGAAATCTCATCGACAAAAATTACATTAATTATGTGAATATTATGTACAAGTATGTATTGGAAAAATAAGATAAAGGGAAGAGCTCAAAAGGCTGGCAGCGTTGCCAGGTTGGATGGCAATGCTGATTCTTTGGCCAAAGAAATGGCCAGCCCTCTGGTCACGTGAAGAGTCGACCAACCGCTTGGCGATGTCCCAATATACTCGACGAGCACTCGGACCCACGGCCCTAGTGTTTCAACCCCAAACGGCTCAAAAATATAGCTATTAATGTATAATCAAATATTATTGAAAAAAAGTAACGAATTATTATGGACCAAAAATTACAAACATTACCAACTTTAATCCCCTGTTTAACTTAAAGATGGATGAATTTTTAAAAATCCTTCTATAGTACTCACTTTCGTTATAAAAGGCACTCTTGTGAAAAAATTCATGATTCTAGTACCAGCAGCTTAGGCTGTGCACTGTCTGTCAGTGAATTTAAGATTTTAATAATGTTTCGAATTATTTCAAGGTAAATCCAATATCTTCTTTTTTCTTTGAATGTTATGTATGCCTAATTTATACCTATACAATACAAGGAATACCTAAATACTGTTTTAAGAGCGTTTATTCTGAAAGTGGGCAACGTCGCAAATAGATGTATGATTAGTTTGGCAATATTACTGTATGGAAATAAGAAATGTGGCTAACTAGCGAACTAGAATATTAATAATGAATTACAATTATAACATTGAATTTGATGTTGTACCCGTTTTAGGTGTAAAAAACTGGCCAAGTGCGAGTTGGACTCGCACACGAAGGGTTCCGTACCACCGTACAATATTTAGCAAATATGACGTATTAAAAAAAATCTACTTTCTAGATCTCGTTCAAACCAATTTTCGGTGGAAGTTTACATGGTAATGTACTCGTACATCATATATTTTTTTTAGTTTTATCATTCTCTTATTTAAAAGTTACAGGGGGGGGACACACATTTTACCACTTTAGAAGTGTCTCTCGCGCAAACTATTCAGTTTAGAAAAAAAAAATATTAGAAACCTCAATATCATTTTTGAAATAAAGATACCCCACACGTATAGGGTTTGATGAAAAAAATATTTGAGTTCTAAGTATGGGGAACCCCCAAAATTTATTGTTTTTTGTCTATTTTTGTATGCAAATCTTAATGCGGTTCACAGAATACATCTACTTACCAAGTTTCAACAGTATAGTTCTTATAGTTTCGGAAAAAAGTGGCTGTGACATACGGACGGACAGACAGACAGACAGACATGACGAATCTATAAGGGTTCCGTTTTTTACCATTTGGCTACGGAACTCTAAAAACCGGCCAAGTGCGTGTCGGACCACGCACAATGGTTCCGTAGTTGGGATGAATTTATCCCAAGAACAAACTTAAAATTGTAGTTGAAAAATATGTTCTCCCATACGGAATGTACGGGAGATCATGTTTTTGAAACCGCAAATTTAAGTTGGTTGATTATTACTCGTTAACTTGTACAGCCTACTTAGCTCTGATAGATTTCCTTTTAATTTCGTTATATATACTACTGCTGTGAATTTTTTCACAAGTCCAAGTACAACCTAAATGGTTGTACTTGGACTTGTGAAAAAATTCACAGCAGTAGTAGCTAGAAGGGGGGGGGGGGTTAGACACTTGACTCTAACAAAAAATTTCAGTTAAAAGCTTAATATTTCGCAAACGGGTCCCTGAATCTAAAAATGGTTTTCACAAACTCACAATATTTTTGAACGTCCTTTCTAACGATATCCCACAACATGGGGTAGACGAGAAAAAAAAACATCCCCACTTTATGTGTATGGGAGGTACCCATAACAAAAAATATTTTTCTTAATTTTATTTTACCACTTTGTCGGCATGATCAATATGTACACATATGCCAAATTACAGCTTTCTAGTACTAACCGTCTCTGAGCTAACCCGCGGACAGACAGACGGACAGACAGACATGGCGAAACTATAAGGGTTCCTTGTTTACTACGGAACCCTAAAAAGGCATGTAGAAAGTTTCCAAATACTTTTTTAACATCTACATCTAAATAATTAAAATAGCATCGTTTGCTGGTACGATATTAATTATTGCATTTCATAATCAATATTCTAGTTCGCTAGTTAGCCACATTTCTTATTTTCATACAGTAATATTGCCAAATTAAACAAAACGGAATTTTTTAACATCTATTTGTGATATTGCCCACTTTCAGAATAAACGCTCTTAAGTTGGTAGTAAAGCCTGACTTTACAAGTGCTCCAAAAGCCACTTATTTCGAACTGCCGAACTATTCTGTAAAAAAGTCACCTTCAAAACTTTGGTGGCGTGAGCTTGCTAAGGCACACAGAGCCACGAGCGACAAAATTTAGAACTAAATTCTCCAAACTGACGTTTCATTTCACGCTGTTTTACATAACCTCTAATCGTTGACCCGCTGCATTAATAAATCAAAACGTATGCAATTTTTGCATGGTACACTTCAGTAATTATGAAAAACCGCTAAACACCGTTGAGCTATTTTACAAAACCGCTACAACTAGCGACGGTTTCGATAATCCTTCTGCGACATTTACATAATATATGTAAGTAGTTAGTTAGTGCAGTGGTTTCTGTTTTAAGGTTTAGT
Organism: Agrochola lota; assembly: GCA_947364205.1. Taxonomy (NCBI): domain Eukaryota; kingdom Metazoa; phylum Arthropoda; class Insecta; order Lepidoptera; family Noctuidae; genus Agrochola; species Agrochola lota. The sequence goes on along the minus strand of OX376235.1, from coordinate 5,695,180 downwards.
GCTAGACGATAGCATTGTTATTGACGATGTTTTTATTGCCGTGCGGATTCTCAGGCGTGCTCCGCTCGGCTCATATTTGATTCGAGTGAGATGGTCCGACTTATAAGCTTATAGGATGAATGAATATTAACACATTGGGGGTTTTTAATTTAAATGGAGGTGTAGGTACCATCGCGGACACTGGCGGTGGACCACTTTACAATCTTATTACTAAGGGTGAAAATTGGTCGACCACCATTTTCCGAAGTTGTACGTGTACTTTTGTGATCATTCTTGTTCCTTATTCTGGCGTCGTCCTAATTGGCTATGATCGTACGAACAAACGATGCGATATCCTCGCACGACGAGATTAAACACACACAGTTCTTTAGTGTCCTAATTGAAGCTTGCAATTACAAGCCATCGCACGAGCACAGGAAATACTTAATAGCGATCGTACGAGGGGTTTGATCGTGTGAGCGTGCAATCAAAGCTATACATCTCTTTTGAGTGTCACGTGTCATCGCGCGAGCACAGCAACGTGGTGGCATCACCCGATACCCATCGCGCGATTTTTAGGGCACCTGTTGGACCAACGAACGATCATTTTCCATCGTCCCGCAAAATCGCATCGTTTGGTCGTGCGACGTTCGACGCCTGAGAGTTTTGCAGTCATCTGAAGTTTTCACTTCTTTTGTTAGTTTTTAATGAAGAAATTCAATGTTTTTCTAATAAGAATACTCTAACACCTACTTAGCAGAACGACTACCAGTGATATTGACTGGTCGATTCAATAAATCAGCCTGATGCCAGAGCGGGCCGCAACAATGTAAGTAGTTGGAGTAAGTACACCTGATTCCATCATAGTTCAAGTTCATTATAGTAGAAGCATGCTGTAGCAAGGATCATAGGTAAAACGAAAAGAAACCTGAATATCTTTTTATTAAGTAATAAAATACAAAAATAGAAAAGTCAGTAATTAATATTAATGTGAAAAATGTTTTTTTTTACACTGTGTTAAGTTAAGTCTAGAGTAAAGTTGGCGCAAGCAAAAACTCAAAATATAATATACATTTTATACATTTTACCGTTTACTTAAGGCCCGCAGAAATCCGGATCGTGGTCTGTCATTTGGTGACTCCTATTGTAGCGCAATTAGATAAAGGATCTTCTTGCCACCGACGACAAGCGGCCTAACTCGATCTTGGCCTATCATGCGTAATAGAAAATTACATGAGACATGCGTCACGAATTTCGTCAGATCCCTCAAAGGATCGACGAAATACCGATTATCTTGTGTGGCAATCTGCTACATTGTGTATTCAAATCGCGACATCTCACACCTCAGGCCGCTCTCGACACTGACCTCATTCCGCGCCGGCCGGACACAACAAAACAAAAATTCACAACCGGATTTTAAACATTCTCTCAAGCACTCTGACCTCCGCATTTTCACTAATAAACATTGTCATACGCACTGCTGTACCCATTACTCATGCAGTTTCTAAATGACGTAGGAACGTCGATAAATCTGGCGTAAACGGACCTACACGAACAGTCTAACTAACCCACCACTGTGATGGAATCTGGTATAACCGAATCCGATATTAACAATATATACGTCTATATGCTTAGACTGTAAAATTCTCTTCATTATTGAATTTACTTACTGTCTTTTCGAAATTCAAAGATATGATGGGTCCCAATTGAACTTAAACTGAGTCTGACGATGACTTGTATTGACATCAGGGTTTTTACGATAACCGTCTACCTGCCTTAGATATAAGGCATCAAAGAGATGATCAAAGAATGACTTTACCAACACATGAGATTAGTGAGACTGGTAGCGAGGCTGACTGCCCTGGGGTCGTACCTACTAAAGCATCACCAAATGCAGATTCTGTGCAGATTCGCAGACCGACCAAATCCAGTTTTCGTACAGGCCTGTACAGAATTATTCGATCGGTAAATCAACGCCACTGAATAACAATGATAAATACTTCGTTGCCGTGAAGTCGGAATTATTACGCGTGATTATGAAATACCTGAGTGGGTATAATTTGAGTAACAATCATTTTGTGATTAAATAACAGAATGTGAAACGTAACCTAGCGATGGTTTTTTGAAATGGTGGATTTGAAAAATTCTTTCACTGTTGGGAAGCTACACTATCCCCGGGTGACATAGGCTACATTATATTTAAAAAAAAAATAGGGATCCTTACTAAAACTCCAATAACTCATTGTGTAAAAAATTACCTAAAATATTCTTTACATCGCGTGCGCTGCGAAAACTATTGATGATAGAATAAAATAATGTACTACGACTTTGCAGAACACATCATTATTTACAAAAAGTGTCGCGACAGCATATGTCTAACATAGTTATGCCAAAATAAGTGTTCCTTTATTTAAAAAATTTAATTGAAATGCCGCCGCTAGAAAAGGCTCTTTATTTTTGTATCTTGGTATAAATCCTTATCACAATAAATTACTTCATATTCAAGACTGCTTCAATAACTTTATATAACTTTTTGAATTATTAAACTCGGACGAGTTTAATAATTCAAAAAGTTTCCATTCGAAAGATATCACGAGTTTAAAAAAGTAAGCATAAGAAAAAAAAAATGTGTGCTGGGACGCATAGTAGAAGCCATTCGTTTTTCCACTTGTCCGTTGAAGTTTCACTTCTACTATGTGTCCCAGCACACATTTTTTTTTTTTTAAGTTATAGTACTTTGTTGGTCCTTACAGAGAAACCAGCGGGTCAGATAAAATTAAACGAAATTGTTAATTCTGTAAATAGGATATCGGAATCACTTTTACACTTCAATCAATCTGCCTAGCCTTTTCCCAACTATGTTGGTGTCGGCTTCCAGACTAACCGGATGCAGCTCTGACCTCCACAACCCAGTAACTGGGTAATACGATACCGCTTGGTAAGACTGGTTGTCAGAACAGCTGCCAAAGATACACGAATGACAGCCGGGGCCAACGGCTTAACGTGTTTACCGAGGCACGGAGGAGTCTCGGTATGTAAAGATGGTGACCCATTCACGGACCAACCCCAGCAAGCGTAGCTTAACCTGATGGATCGACCCGTGCGACTGTTATTACTTAGCCACAAGCGCCTCTCTTTTACACTTCATATTAAAAATAAGCTAGATGAGTTCGGCGTTTCCTATCTCACTACTCTGAGAAGAAAGGCCGAAACAAACTCAGAGGTCGCAGAGTCTCTTTTAAAATCCAGACATAATCTTGATCCGGCCATATGAGGACCATGTAGATTAGTGTCTGAAATGGTCTTTTTTGGAAAGAATCACACCGATTTGACCTGTCCATTCAGTGCAAGCATTTGTCAGTGATCATGGATCTGAACGACTCAGACAGATAAAATTAATAGTAAAAGACCAAATAAAAAAAACAAGAGCTGACGAGCGCGGACTTCTCTCTAGGTATAGTAATCATCTTATTCGATATTTCCCCTGCCCATATCTGTTTACCCAATACAGTACATAACCATAACAGTTTAAAAAAAATGTCAGTCTGATTCTTCCGGCTAATCTCCGAAACAGCTAGACCGATTTTGACGGGACATTCACTGGCAGATACCTTATAGCAGATTATATAAGGAGTAACTTGAGCCTTTTGAAAATGAATGGCCAATAAAAATGGGCAGTTAGATACCTAAATAGTTCGGCAGTTCATAGGTTAGGTTGGAATCAAATGGGTTAGGTTAGGTTAGAACTGTGACCTCGGGAGGAGGCACGGCTCCCTGTCATTTTGAGCGACGCAGGTTCTCCCGGGGCATGGCTGCTTCGGGAAGTACCTGCGTCGCATACGCTTGGTGCCATCACTGCATCCACTGCCGGGAGGACACGGCGAAGCATACACTGGCAGAGTATACCTCATGGGAGGAGCCGCGCCGTGCCCTCGTATCAGAAGTCGCAGCCGACCTGTGGCTGCCGGCTGTCACTCGTTCCATTGTCGGGAGCGCCGAATCGTGGGATGCGGTGATCTCTTTCTGTGAAACCGTATTTTCGCAGAAGGACGCGGCGGAAAGGGAGAAGGAGATCGAGACCACTCTCCTGATCCGTAGGCAGGCGGACCGGGCGTCGGCGGAGGGCAGATAACGCCCTCTTCCAGCCCTCGTAAAAAGGTCCAGTGTTAGTCAGTAGGAGTCTGTCAGACCCTTCGGCCCCCCCAGGGCGGAGGATATCCATGAGGGCTTTCCAACACGGAACAAAAAAAAAAGTTTGGAACTGTGACAAAGCCCGAGCAAGCCGAGCGAGCGCTACTTTCAAGTTACATAGCTTATACCGATCTTATTAATAAACATGCATTTTGTAATTTTTTATTTACCAAAACTACAATAAACAACTGCCGCTCTAAATCAGTGACGTACTCGTATGTCCACCGATTTCTCCATAAATTTTGGACCGAATTAGAAAATTCTTTTTTTGTACGGATGGGTATGCTCCCAAGTTGGTCCTATATAAATTTTATTAACTTTGCTTGTATACTGCTTTTTGAGTAAGCTTTATTATGTATTTTTCCACTTAATAGATGTGGATGATATGATGATAACTTCCTGTCACTGTTATTTACATAGCAGGTAGTGGTATTCGAATTTGTGTGGTACCCCACAAAATGGAAATTAAAGTAATTTTTCATTCTGTAGTGTTTTTTTTTTTTGGAAGTCGGTTTTTTTTTTAACAATAGTAAGCAGCTCACAAGCTCTCTGCTTTAAAAGCTCTCAGCTTTTTTACTTCATGATCTCAATAGTAACAAGTGAAGTGTTTTTGTATATAATTTTATTATAAGGTATTTTTTGCATGCTGAAATAGTAAGTAAGCAAGATATGTGGAACTTCTTATATTTAAGTTAAGACCTATTTTACCATATTTTATGCAAAAAAATAAAGAAATTCACTGCATGCTATATACTGTTGTAGCTATGGCTCTTTTCGACACGATTGAAGAAAGAGAAACGCAGTTTAATGGTGTATATGTATAAGCAGACACCCCTTGCATTATGAGGCGAAGATAACCGACTTTTAATGATTTTATACTAGAGATCACGTCTAAACGAGAAGTGTTAATGATTTGGAAAAAATATATGTTAAATTAAAGCATTTTTTAAATAACTTAATATATGAATATTTTAGATTATGTTTATATTACATATTGAAATTAATTTGTAAAGTTATGTCTAACGCCGATAAAAAACTGAGAATCACGCAAAATCTATCAAGCGCATTTTTCTGAAACCTTCACCATTTTAAAGATACTTTAATTATTGATCTTTTAGCATACGTGTTTTATAAAAATACCTTTTGTTTTATGTATAATAAATTAATAATGCGTCTGGGACAGCGCTCCTTGATGGGCGAGTCCTATTACTGGCTGGACGTACGTCGCGTTGCGTGAGCTCAGTACAGAACAAAGCAAGCAAATCACTCAAAGTCACTGGCATTATAGCATTTATCTGCGTCTTCAGAAATTGTTAACTGCGAATAGACTAAGGAGTCTCTAATTATATTCATAAAATGCATAGATTCCATCGCACGAAGAACACCTAACTAAGGCTATATTAATATGCATTATGATCCATTCTATATTATTATTCACAATCATCCATTGATCTTAAATAGATAACGTTAACGTTATTAGTACGAGTATAGTTGTTTTTTTGCATTTTTTTTTGTTTTTTTTTATAGTTGTTTTTTTTTTTTTTTGACACGCGCCATGTGCGTCGGTTTTTTAAGATGACCACTGACTAGGAGCGGTAAAAGTTTTGAGTATGAATGCAGATGGCTATTAAAACACAGGAATACTGTAAGAAACAAGGGAAGGATTGGTTGATGATATGGCTGAGAAAGAAATCAATTCTGAGATCACTCATAGAAATGTTACAATTTTTTTTTTTTTTTATAATATTACGTTTTACTTTTCACCTTTTCGCTATCGTACTTTACCCCACAGAAATTCGTATACCACTACTTGCCATGTAAACAACAGTGACAGGAAGTTTTATAATATCACCAACATACACTAATATACGCTGGCACCCTAAACACAAGTTGAATCTTACTTTGGGTGCCAGAGTTCATCGAAAACACTCGTTTCCTTAGTTGTTACGCTGTATAGTGTTTTAGATAGTAGATGTGTTTTTTGTACAACTGACGGTATTTTTTTATTTTTTTTGCTAAGTGGATTGAAGACGTATAAAATTAAGTAAGTACTAAAGCAAACTGAATACAATTCTTGAGAGACCACCGCGCCAGGTTCCCCTAACATATAAAAAACGAATTTTCGAAATTGGTCCTCTATTGATGAAAACATCGATGAACATACATAAAACAAACAAAAAAACATGTAACAGATGGTGTTATGTGACGACGTGGGGTTGGCGCATCTTTTAATAATGAAATCCCAAGTAATGGGGATGGGATGGACGATGAGGACCATCCATTACATATCTAGACTTCTCCGGTCCTCGGAAAGCACGTTATGTCATTGGTCCCGGCTGTCATTCATACTTTTGACAGTTGTTACGGTCAGTCAGACTTATCGGGGGTATCGTGTTACCCGGTAACTGGGGTGTGTATGTCAGATAGGCAGTGGCTCCATGTAATATACAGGTATTCAGCTGCATCCGGTTAGACTGGAAGCCGACCCAAACATAGTTGGGAAAAGGCTAGGCTGATTGTTGATTGTAGGTACGTCAGAGATTGCGTCGAAAAACTTGTAGATTGCCCATAATTACACATACACGACATAAACGGTGGAATTATGTCGAGTTTGAAATCGTGTGCGTCATTTGCCAACTTTAACATCGTTTTCGAAATTATGAACGACTGTTGTTCAGTCACAAAGTCAGCATCTTCTTCACATATAATGGTATAATTCATGTATAGTAAGCTAATCCGCTTAACTGTTCTTAAAGAGCCATAAAGAACTCTGTAAGAAATTACCCATTCTTCTCCATACGAAACTACCTTTTGGAAGAATCAACTAGAATTAATTCTGTTTTTTTTTGATTAATTTCATAAGACGTGACATTTTCTGCCTGACCGTAGAAACCACCGTCTACGTGAGTGAAATATCTGATATTATTATTCGGGTTCAGTTGACTCGGGCCGAACCGTCACTGACCCGTTCAAAAGTGACTTTTAGGTGCCTATTTGAAATACACGATTTGACTTTTGACGTTTCAGTCGTCGTAACTTGCTCCACATACAGCGTTTCATTTTTCCAATCTACCCTAATATTCATTTAACACATCTTCCTCCCCTTGTACCATGTACGTGGGGTCGGCGCAACACGATTTCTTTTTCCACTCTCCCCTGTCAACCGTCACGATATCATTCACTCCCTTCTCTTTCATATAATTCCTCACACAATCCATCCATCAGCATTTATATTCATCACTCTTTTAGCGTTTAATAAATAAATAAATAAAAATCTTTATTCTAGACCACATGATCCATGAAAAAAACATGATTAAAAAAAATATACAGGCAGGCAGGGACTTGGATGGATTCAGTACATGATTCTGAACCATTTTCTGATTTTTCAACGCGTTGAAATTTGCCGTCAGTTATTAAAAAAAAAACAGCTATTCCATACATTAAAGACGAAAAATTTCTACGCAGGGCCGTTCAGAATCATGTACTGAATCCATGGTAGCAGATTTCGCGTTGATGTCCCTGACACTCTGTATAATAAGTAATAAAACAAAATTTTAAAATATCAATATTCAAATTTATATTTAAATCAAAACTCGAATTAAAATTAAAACAAACATAATATTCCTTTTACTTATTCCAAACTAATATTATAAGGAAAAAAGATGTGACTTTTCGTATGTTTGTTTGTTACGCTTTCACGGCTAAGCGGCTGAACCGATGTTAATAACATTTGGTATGGGGATATTTTAACTCTGGGGAAGGACATAGACTACTTTTTATCGACATATCACGCGGGCGAGTAGTTAATAAGTCACTGCTCGAAGTTGAATTATTACAAAGCCAATGCTTCCAGTCAGTATCCACGTTAACCATCACGCAATAGAAGAAACATTCTCGCGTGTGTAGCTAACGCGATTATGGTATTTACTGCACGAAAACCTTCACTCAACAAGTTTCAAATAAGAAAACGTAAAAGTTAACTTTCTTTGTTGTAAACCTGACGCAAATAGCAATTATAGTTATATAAACATAACACTTTTATAACGCAATTTTTATGTAGACTACATCAGCTTATTTATAACCTTTTTTTGGTGATCATGTGGCCTGTCAATTAACTAGCTAGCTACATAACATCACGGTTGTATGCCCCGAAGGCTGAGGCAGAGATGCACCTATAGTACACCCACATTTCGCCAGTTATGTTTAAGGCGAAAGTGTCAAGGTAGCCCGCGAAATTCAAATTTTCTTACGTTTTTTGCAATTTGCAGGTCAGTATCATGTTGTATGTTGATTTAAATATGATTTGCAGCCGTATCAAATGTTTATTTATAAAATTATAATCATAAAAATGATCAATACAACTCTCTAAGTTCATATAATCGCATTGAATGACTATTTCATGAAATCATGACCTTTGACGATTGTGCTTAATTATGGGGTTGTATTGCTGATTGTAATGATTATAATTGTGTAAAGCCATATTTGTTACGGTCGCAGACCATATTTTAATCAACATAAAACCTCACACTGATCTGCAAAATGTAAAAAACTAAAGAAATTTTGAATTACGCGGGCTACCTTGGCGTATGCCCCTTAAGTCCCATGTAATAGGGGGCGAATGTGTTGGCAAATTCAGACTCCGGACTACTCCTGAAAAAATTCTGATCGAAAAACTCAATAACACTTTGCCCGACCTGGGTATCGTACCCAGGACCTCAGTAGGACCGCTTGCGACCACTACAGTAACGAGGCAGTCATCAACATATAATACAGGTTGGCAGGGTCATCGACGCGAAGCCTGTTACCATGGATTCAGTACATGATTCTGAACGCCCCTGCGTTGAAATATTTCGTCGGTTATTCAAAAAAAAAATGCTGTTTCATAGAAAAGTGCAATACCTACGCTGTCTAAATGTATGGAACAGCTGTTTTTTTCAGAATCATGTACTGAATCCATGGTTACAGGTTTCGCGTCGTTATCCCTGCCACCCTGTATATAACCTTTTTTTACTGGTCATGTTGCCTGTCAATTACTTAGTAATAAATTAATATTGTGGCTCGTTACTTGAAGTCATGGGGTTTGGTGGTAAATATGCTTGTGTTATGATAAGAGTAATTTCATGTCAATTAGTACAAAATGGTTAGAAGTTAGGGCTTCATACTTCGTTGTAGCTGCGTCGTCGTACAGTCCGGCCGTTGAAAGAATACTTTTTTGACACCTGTCAGTTTCATACTAAAGACAATGTGTTTTGCGGATTTTATTCTATTCTATTTTTCCTTATGGCAATGGTGCCGATGTCGACAATTCTGCCAATGTCAATGTGTGGAGAAAACGTGCGGTGGGAAACAAAATAAAAAATAAAAATTGATAGAAGCTAAAATTGGATTTTATTCTTATTACTACTAGAATTTGTCCAACTGACAGATGTCAGGAACGTATTCTCTCAACGGCCGGACTGTAGTTTGGTTATTGCTGCTTCATGAGTGTTAGTGTGTGATGGAATTTCCATCACATGATCACACACTAACACTCATTCGCTTATTAGCGGTTATTCTAGTTTTATTATAATAATTTTCTTTTATTTTCGCCTTGCTTGTTGTCTTTATTGTTTTATAACTTATTAGATTTTTATTTAGTTTTTTCTAATGTGCAGATTTTCTTTTACAACCTTGTGCATACTAGTGCGATGGGACGGCGCGACGCGACGCCAGTAATTGTGCTATCCAGAAGTTTTCTTAGAAATTGTTTTGTTAGACTGTATTGTCGCGTCGCGCCAGTCTGCACGAGGCTTTACTTTTTACTGAACATGTTTTTTAAATCGTTGATTAAATGGTGAACCTTCCATATTGATGCCCAAGATACACGGCTTGTCTAGATTGGGGGCATTGTACAAACAACACTTGTAATAATTTTTTGAACAAAGGTTTTTTTTTTTTCTTTTTTTTCCAGAGATAGATGTAGGTACCATCAACGAAGTTCATATCTAATCACTTTGGAAACAAAATCCCGTGAACACGATGACCACTTCTGTTGCCGGCCCGCTGCTATAGCCGCCGAGCGCTGCAAGCATGAATAGTCCTTACGGTGATTAGTTATGAACTTCTTTGATGGTACATACCTAGTAATCGCAGCAAGATGGTGCAGCATAAAGTCCCTTACTGTTTAGGAAGTGGTAGTAGTAGGAACAGCGGGGTTTTAGTCGGTAGGAGTCCGACATAGCCCTCCGTTCTCCCAAGACGGAGGGTATCCATGAGGATTTTCCCACGGCAAAACAAAAGGTATGCCTACTGAATTACTTACTGAGAAGATCTTAATGAAATAAAGGAAATTTGCATTGTACTCAAAAGGAGACGATAGTTTCATCCCGGAAAATTAGTTCTCATCCCAAAACTAATTAAAAACGCTGCATCCGGGAGGAGCCGCAGGCACTTTTAAGATTGAAATAATTGAAATGGAAGATATTATCAAGAATAATAATATGCAATTATGTCTTTTCAGTTCTCACAATTAGCATAATTACACAATTTAAAGAGTGGATGTTGTTTACTGGGTCGTTCCCATTTTTTGTACTAGATATTTTGAAGTCAAAAGATTCATTGCAGAAATGACCGGACTACGTGATCGTAATATTTGTTTATTTAAGTAACTAAGCATACCCGTTTGCACTAAACCTTTTTTATTTTATGTTTTATCCATTTCTTACCTACAGACCGACCGTCGAGAGTATACGTTCCTGACACCTGTCAGTTGGACAATTTCTAGTAGTATTATGGATCAAATTCGCAAAACACATTCGTTAGTCTGAAACTGACAGGTGTCAAGAACGCATTCTTTCGACGGACGGACTGTAGGTAATCAATCAAAGTCAAAAATCGGCAACCCGTCTTGAGCAAGCGTGGTGATCAATGCTCGTGCCTTCTGTGTATGAGAAGGGCCTATGCCTTGCACTAATTTTTGATGCACCTACTTTTGGAATCACCTAACGTTGACAATGATCTACAGGTCGACATAAAAGAGTCTGACGTGTTGACATTTGGAACGAAATATTTTACTTAATTATTGCAGACCTATGATGCTGGCACTCTTTTTTCGACAAGTGATAGTAGGTTTTGAGACCCCACAAGCAGCGTTTTTAACAATTTGTTTAAATTCTTTTACTCATTTGCCATTCGAAGTCACCTAAGTGTGGTAGTGGCGCCCTCATTTTTTCCATTTTTTTTTTTGTCAATCTGTATGTTTTGTATTAGGTAAGCGTTGTATTACCATTGTGAACGAAATTAGTATAAAAGGACAATGAGACTTAATAAAACAATCGATAACCGTGTCCATTCATTTTATTCATTCGCTAACAAATAACAATACCTACCAATCGATTATATTTTTTGTTCACAGGATAATTTGGTAACAAATAATGCCTAAAACCGGAGGGATCGAATTAACAAGGAACCTAATGGTTTTACCCACATCTCAATAGTTGGGAGGGGGTTCCCTCACCCCTATTCAATACCTCCTAGTCTAGTCTGGGTCAATGTACTAAATCCAACCATTTTCTGTCAGTATGAAAATCGTTTGCTATAAAGTTTAGAACAAAAGCTGCAAAATAAAACGTATTCTATAAGGTCACATTGTGGCATCTTTTTCGTTATTCATGTTTTTTATTTGTATTAGCTAAAAGGGTGTTTGTTGAAATGGAAAAGAAACCAAAGTATAGTACTAAGTATGATTAACACACACTATACAGGGTCAAATGATACTAGCTAACTAAACTCCGCAGACGTGATTGGTATGAGTTAAGGGGTAGAAGGAAGTTAAGAGGTACCCTTATCTTGGGTCCATCAGCCAGTTACATCCATGTCGTAGCAACACGACCTCTGATGGCTTGTTGGCAGCAAACATGGTCCAACGCGTCGCTCTCCCGCAACAATTAGCCCTCGTACATATGGGCGACACACGGCGTTTATAATGCGACGATTTTTTTTATCGCGCACTAGATTTTCAACTCTCGGTATTGAGCCCAAGCATTGAAAATCCAATAGGGATTATCCCAGCGCGTCAAAACATCGCACTATTGGATTTTCAACTCTCGGTTCTAAGCAGTGCGTTGAAAATCCAGTGCGCGATCAAAAACGCCCGTACTCACGAGTGCTTACAGACTTTAGCGTCACCATTACTACATAGCGACTAATAGTAATGCAACTAGGGTTGCCCACTTTTTGTACAAGAAATAAACTAGGTATATTATGGTCAGAGAATAAACAGTATAATTATATAACTAGCTGCGTCCCGCGGTTTCACCGGCATAAGTCTCGATCCCGTGAGAATATCGGGATAAAAAGTATCCTATATACCCAGGTCATGGTCTACCCATGTGCGAAAGGACATCGTTCAAGTTTCGAACATTTTGTACCCAAAAACTAAAGTAAGCCAGAAAGAAAAAAACGGTTTTCTTATGGGAAATAACACCCTCAACATCCGTTCAGCCGTTTTAGCGTGAAAGCGTAACAAACAAATAAACTTTCGCGTTTATAATATTAGTTAGGATAACAGTATTTTATGTATTATTTTAATGTAATGGAAATAAGGCCGGCTAAAACATCGCGCCCATGAATGGCCCTTTGCATGCACCATGTTCTACGCAGTTAACACGGTAGATGTAAGATGGATTTATTTGTAGCTCGCCATAACAGTGAAAACAGTAGGACACTTTATTTTTGTTGAGCAGTAAACAGTATTTTATAGTGAAAAACCGGCCAAATGCGTGTCGGACCACGCACAATGAAGGGTTTCGTAGTTGGGATGAATTAATCCCAAGAACAAACTTAAAATTGTAGTTGAAAAACATCTTCTCCCATACGGAATGTGTGGGAGATCATGTTTTTCAAACCGCAAATTTAAGTTGGTTGATTATTACTCGTTAACCTGTACAGCCTACTTAGCTCTCATAGTTTTCCTTTTAATTTCGTTTTATATACTACTGCTGTGAAATTTTTCACAAATCCAAGTACAACCATTTAACTGGTAACACTGGGGGGACACTTGACTCTAACAAAAAAGCTTAATATTTCGTAAACAGATCCCTGAATCCAAAAATGGTTGCCACAATTCACAATATTTTTGAACGACCTTTCTAACGATATCCCACAAGAAAGGGTAGACGAGAAAAAAAAAAAGCCCACTTTACGTGTAGGGGAGGTACCCTAAAAAAAATATTTTTCTTGATTTTATTTTACCACTTTGTTGGCATGATTAATATGTATACATATGCCAAATTACAGCTTTCTAGTACTAACCGTCTCTGAGCTAAGCCGCGGACAGACAGACGAACATGGCGAAACTATAAGGGTTCCTTGTTTACAACGGAACCCTAAGAACCAACATATGGTTGGCAACCCTATATGTAACCCACAAAGGAAATTACACGCAAAGGGCTTTGTAACTCGGATGTCTAACAGTGCCTAATGGCCGGACAAAGGGATTGGATATCACCCTGTTCTAGGATGCATTCCGTATTGTTATATGCTGCATAGAATTTGCTATGTGGCCTGTGGGGTATGTATTCAATCGGTATTTACCGTAAAATTACGATACTATACCGTAACGCAATTTTTCACGATTCGTGATTTTTTTGACGGCGGCAATGGTTATTAAATGGCTGTATACACACGAATCACAAATCGGGAAATTTACGAATACGTCTTAAATGGCGTACAGTCTTTTAAAAATTTCGTTTGTCAAAAGACACGAACCGCTTTTTTTGTGTCGGATCGTGTTGGGTAGTTCGTCCAAGACTGAACTCTGCATCATCGATATTTTGACGAATCGCGTAAAAACTCTTTTCAGTATGCAATGTGAAGGTACGTCCATCAGTTATTTATGAAGTATTGTTTTTTTTTACCAATCGTCAATGACGGGTCCCATGTGAATGAGCTCTCTTGTATCACAGTCGACGAGGAAGCGACCAGCTTCCTTCATCACCGATTTTAGGTCCCGTGTAAGTAAAAACATACATACAGGGTGTCAGAGACATCAACGCGAACACTGATACCATGGATTCAATACATGATTCTGAACCCCCTGCGTCGAAATTTTTCGTGGGTTATTAAAAAAAAAAACAGCTGTTCACATTTTGATCGCGTAGGTATTGCACTTTTCTATCAAACAGCATATTTTTTATTTAATAACCGACGAAAAATTTCAACGCAGAGGTATTTAGAATCATGTACTGAATCCATGGTAACCGGCTTCGCGTCGATGTCCCTGCCTATAATATTAGCAGCTGATTGGATGGCGAGAATAACAATAACCGTAATTAATTTTGACAAGAGCTATTGAATTACCTGTCAGAAACAAGAGAAATGTAGGTAAAATTTATAAATCCTCTTTTCCTCTAATACCTTGCCAAATTCAGTGCTTTGATTTATTTTCAAAGCTTCTGATGCCTTTTGTCTGTTTGGTTTTTGTTCATCGTTTAATTTATTCATTTATCGAAAGTAGCTAGGTCTCGTATTTATATATTGATGTACCTACCGTACTGTACATATAAATGCTCCTGCAGAAAACCGCGACGCGACGCCGACGGTTCAACCCGATTCTGGTAGAATAATTTCCATAAACTTTTTTTAGAATTTGTTTTATTAGATCCTCGTCGCGCATGTTCGCGCGAGCCGTTTTCAAAAAAAATCTGCTGTTTCATAGAAAAGTGCCTACGCGGTCAAAATGTATGGAACAGCAGATTTTTTTTCCATAAGCATGTACTGAATCCATAGTTTTCGCGTCGATGTCCCTGCCATCCTGTATAATATTAGTTTGGGCTAGCTTCTGCCCGCGACTTTGCCCGCGTGTAATATTAAATAAATATATCCTATGGCACTCAGCAATAGCGTAACTTTCTAGCAGTTGTACTGTAGTTCCAAAATTAACCCTCTACATAAATGGTCTTCAGTTTCAGTTGCTTTAATAACCGACGAAAATTTGTAACGCAGGTTCGGAATCATGTACTGAATCCATGGTAACCGGCTTCGCGTCGATGTCCCTGATACCCTTTATAGATAAAAGATTTGATTTTCTAAACTGCTGAACAAATTTTGATGAAATTTGGTATGGGTATATTTTGAACCCCGGAAGAGGAATTAGGGTACTTTTTATCAAAATAGCACGCGGGTGAAGCCACGGATGGATATAGAATAATTGCGAACACAAATTTTCAAAAAATTATTCAATGCAGCTTCGAGAAAGCTGTCAGAAATTCACAATAGATAAGAACAAGAGACATTTGGAACCACAATAGCAACCTGGCATATTGCGAAGTCTTGTGACTGCTAAGCATTCCATTTATGGCCCTGCAATCGTAATACCAGTAAGAATTGACGTTCAAATTTCGAACATGACATTAGCAAATGCTTTCAAATGTCAAATGATAGAGATTTCTGGCCATAATAACACGGAATTAGTGCTATTGTATTTTTAATAGGAGAGTATTGAAGTGTGAATTTAAATGGAGCAACTGCAGATAACGGTTAGCTAATATGTTTTCTCTCAAATGAGGCAGAACGCCATTAAGGGGTCGTCCATAAATCACGTGAGGCTCGAAAGAGGGGAGGGGGATTCGTAAAAAATCACGAAATATTACAAGGGGGAGGCGGGGTATACTGAGTTATCACATGTATTTATTTTTTCGTTTAATGCACATTTCTAAACCGAAAAGCGGCTCCCCGAATAAAATATGTTTCTTTCTTTCTATAAAATATTCTGTAATTTCTTAAGATACTTTACACCAAAAAAATGCGCGAGACTTTGGGTAGGGGCGTGGGGTTAGTCTAAAACACCACCACGTATCACCAGGGGGGAGAGGGGGAGTTAAAAAGTTGCTAAAAAACATCACGTGGTTAATGGAGGACCCCTATGAGATTATAGAGACCGTTCTCTATTAGTTGTTGTCTCAGTCGATAAACCAAACAATTGCATGTTTTCTAAACGATTCCGTTGAGATGCAATCGTCTAGTCTAGTCTACTATAACAATAACATAAATGCTTGTTTCCCGAAGGAGTGCTCAGTAGTCACATTTATGAACATAATTCTGCTTGCTGGCAGAATTAGGTAGGTAAGTATACAGGGTCAAATAAAATTAGCTAGCGAAACTCCGCAGACGTGATGGTTATCGATATCTAAACACGACAAAATGACAATAAAAATAAAAAAAGAGTTGATGTTTTTTTTACGGGTCAATGACTGCTGGTACTGTTGTTACATTTGTTACTTAAAGTGTGAGTTGATAAAATCTGTTTTATCGTGTTGAGATGGTGATACGATATCCATCCGTCTGTGAAGTTTACACAAAATAAAACTAATATTTTAAGTGACTACATTACCAGGTTGATGACCCCAAAAAAAATCATCAAATCCTTTTTATTTTATTTTTATTTTGTCGTGTTTTAAATATCGATACCCATCACGTCTTTGAAGTTATACTAGCTAAATTGATTTGACCCTGTAGTTATTAGTACTGCCCTGGAAAGGTCCTATACAGCGTGTAACAAAAACCCTGTCCGATCCGTGAGGGTGTTGTGAAGAATCGTACTGAGAGTCTGTTTATGTGGTAAATTGGTAATTTTCATGAAAAAATAAAAAAGAATTCACCGCATTTTTTTCAATGGGAATTTTTACCGGGTTATTACATGGGGCGGTTCTTTTAGCGGATGTCTGTATGTCATAAGTTATGATCCTTGTTTAAAATGTACTAATTTTTAACGGAATTAAAATATGTGGATAATTTTGGTATAAAAAATTTGGAAATAACTTTTTTTTTATGTTATTCTAAATTCCAAAAATATTTTGTTTCACATAAACCTTCGTGGGCACTTATGAAACGTCAGAAGCTAGGTGCACGGTTCCAATAGGGATGATGCCTGGGTAAAAAAAAAAAAAACTAATTAGTCAGTCAGTCAGATACTAAAAAAATATTAGACACGTATTTTTTACTTTATCATATAAATAAAAAAAATCTTAGATAAAACGCATTTTAAGTTGGGGAGTCGCTACGTCACTAGTATGTATAAAATCTACATACTCGTGACGTCATGGCACATTTTACCTCATTGTATCGCCGTAATCTTTAGATAACGTAAAAAAAGGAAAAATACGTGTCCAATATTTTTTTATAATGTCAAAGACGGACTAAAAAAAAATTTTTAGTCATCATCCCTAATGGTTGTTTCCTATGGAGAAGATCCGGCAAGAAACTCCACGGTTACTCTTTGAAAAATAGTTGGCTTTTACAATATTTTCAAATAACAGTATTAATAGGTATGTAGTAGTAGTATGGAGGACAGCGTAGGTCTTTCAACAAGTACCAGATACTTAACAAAATCGAAGATGGTCAATAAATCTATAGTCCACTAAGCCTACAGCGTTCTCACATTCACAAAATAGAAAAGAGTCTATATAAAATATGAATAAATTAATAAAATTAAAAACCTATTTTAAACGAAATGACAATCATGATTGCTTTTACAACTGTAACAAATCTGAATAATTATCATGTACACAAAAGTCACGAATAAAGGCTTGTGCAGACCAGCGCAACTTGTCGCGCGACGCGACACGAACAATACAATTTCCAAGAAAACTTCACAGTATAACAATAACCGGTGTCGCGTCGCGCGACAAGTCGCGCTGGTCTGCACAAGCTTTAAAGTGTTGAAATTAAATTGTAGGTATATAATGTCAAATATTAGGATGATTATGTCAAGGAAGAAAGTAAAAATAAATAAACATGGTAATTTGGTAGCAGTTAGTTATTACATAATATGCCGCTAATGATGTACCAGGGAAGCCACATGTGCAGAAGGAATTATTGCCAAACTTCCTTGTCTTCAACGTAGTCTTTAATTTTATAATATGCTTTCTTGATAAGGACACGTTTGATGAGGGTTTTGAACTTCCCATCGCTAAGTTCCGTAACCGACTTTGGCAACTTGTTATAAAAACGGATACTGTTTATAAGAAATGATTTGCTTGCTTTAGTTAATCTAAATTTGGGTATCACAATATCATATCTACTACGTGTATTAATATTATGGAAATCGCTTCTTATTTTGAAAAGTCCTAAGTTTTTGCGAACATACATAATACTTTCTAAGATATAAAGAGAAGGCAGAGTCCATATATCAATTTCTTTGAATTTGTTTCTAAGGACTCGCGAGGATCCATTTTATAGATAGCGCGGATGGCCCTCTTTTGTAAAATGAAAATTGAATCTACGTTAGCTGCCGATTGCAGTACCTGTGTGACCTTTTCGGATAAGACAGGGTTTTTGTTACACATTGTATAGCTTCTTTTCTTTGCCGTATTTACTACTACTAGGTACTAAACAATAAGTTGATCTTGGTGATGACTATACAAAATTTTATTTGGAACCGTTGTGTACTTATAAAGTGAAACGCCTGAGGTACTGTTTATCTTTCAAACAGTCTTTACTTTGGAAGTCAACATCAAGAAAACTGCCTTTAAATTAGAAAACTTGACAACTATAAAGAAGCAGCAAAACAGTTTTGTGAACATTGCCTTGCCTGAATCAGGCCGGTTTTTATTAAAAAAAAAGGATCGTTATTCACAACAGCCGTAGTTATTTTGAAAAAAACTGAGCAATAACACGTAAATCTCCTCACTTTTCTAGGTCAGTTAATGAAGTAGTCTTCTGCTTCAAGTAGGTAATACTAGAAGAAGTACTTTGACCATTCTGTTCATAATTTTGTTCGCGCAATGATCTACAACTCTCTTTTTAGACCCCTTATAGAATCTATCTTTGAGACATGGGGAGCTGCAGCAAAATCAAACGTCCAAGAAATACAAGTTCTTCGAAAGAAAGCAATAAAAACACTTTATAACTATGAGTACTTAACACCAAAGATTTTAATCGTAGATTCGCCCTGCCGCGTTAAAAGATGGTCTTCAGGTTTCTGTTTCGTATTAACATCTCTGACACACAATATCGCAGACACTTGACTTGATTGTCATGGAAACGCCATTATTGTGCGAGGTCATTCTTCTCAGTGTGGACACTTTTTCGCGCGACGTAGTACGGTGAGGGCACATCTGCGATTTAAATCTTTGCTTAACACCAACCACCAAAATTTACAATGATACAAACAAAATTTTAAAATTAGGCAATTATACATAGCATAGGTACTTAAAACATGTACTCTAATACACAAAATCATAACACAAGGTACACATTCACAATTAAACTTTAATAAGAAAACTTACACATACAACTCCAGACGACGAGATAAAGTAGAATTAAAGGCTTGTGCAGACCAGCGCGACTTGTCGCGCGACACGACACGAACAATACAATTTCTTAGAAAACTTCACAGTATAACAATAACCGGTGTCACGTCGTGCGGCAAGTCGCGCTGGTCTGCACAAGCCTTAAGACAACCCAGAACTAAATATGTAAGAAAAAATATACTGTACGAGGGAGCAAAACTGTGTAATAAACTACCTGATGACGTAACCAATAGTGACATCATGTATACAATTAAAAATGTCCTAGAAGAACACGTTAGAAAACAACACTAACAATACCGATTGTCACCTTTATCTCTCTTAATTCTCTTATTGTGAACACAGAGAATCGCACTTACTTTTATTTTTATCTTACTAATTCTCTTATTGTGAACACAGAGAATCGCACTTACTTTTATTTTTATCTTACTAATTCTCTTATTGTGAACACAGAGAATCGCACTTACTTTTATTTTTATCTTACTAATTCTCTTATTGTGAACACAGAGAATCGCACTTACTTTTATTTTTATCTTACTAATTCTCTTATTGTGAACACAGAGAATCGCACTTACTTTTATTTTTATCTTACTAATTCTCTTATTGTGAACACAGAGAATCGCACTTACTTTTATTTTTATCTTACTAATTCTCTTATTGTGAACACAGAGAATCGCACTTACTTTTATTTTTATCTTACTAATTCTCTTATTGTGAACACAGAGAATCGCACTTACTTTTATTTTTATCTTACTAATTCTCTTATTGTGAACACAGAGAATCGCACTTACTTTTATTTTTATCTTACTAATTCTCTTATTGTGAACACAGAGAATCGCACTTACTTTTATTTTTATCTTACTAATTCTCTTATTGTGAACACAGAGAATCGCACTTACTTTTATTTTTATCTTACTTTTCTCAATATGTTAAGTGAACTGTAACGTTCTACTTTTTTTTATTGAGAAATAAATGTCTTTAAACCGAAGTACTTTGACCATAATTATAAATAATTCGTTATTAGACTATTGTAGTCACACAGCAGCCACAGCCGTGAGGCACACACTATTATTGTTAAAATATTATTTTCACTTTTTTTTATTTTGTATTTAGTGTTTCACAAACTGTGTCCAAATAAACATTATTCTTTCTTTCTTTCTTTCTTTCTTAGTCTGAATAAATAAAGATAAATAAATAAATAATCTCTTCGGACGGTATAGCTCTATAATAGGGACGATGTCTGGGTAAAAAAAAAGAAATTCTAATTAGTCCGTCAGTCAGATAATAAAAAAATATTAGACACGTATTTTTTGCTTTATCATATTAAGAGCGTTTATCCTAAAAGTTGGCAGCGTCGCAAATAACTGTCAAAAATTTACCTGTCTTGATTAATTTAGCAACATTACTGTAAATAAATAAGAAATGTGGCTAACTAGCGAACTAGAATATCAATAATTAATTGCAATTATAACATTGAATTTGATGTTGTACCCGTTTTAGGTGTAAAAAAGGCATTTGGAAAGTTTCCAAATACTTTATTAACATCTAAAACGAAATATTCAGTGTTACGATATTAATTATTGCATTTCATAATCAATATTCTAGTTCGCTAGTTAGCCACATTTCTTATTTCCATACAGTAATATTGTCAAATTAATCAAAACAGCGAACTATTTGACATATATTTGCGACGTTGTCCACTTTTAAAATACACGCTCTTCATAACAAAATACTTACATAACACGCATTTTAAGTTGGGAAGTGGGGGTTGCTACGTCACAAGTAAGAATAAAATCGTGACGTCATGGCACATTTGAAAGGCTTGTGCAGACCAGCGCGACTTGTCGCGCGACGCGACACCGGTTATTGTTATATGTGAAGTTTTCTTAGAAATTGTATTGTTCGTGTAGCGCTGGTCTGCACAAGCCTCATCTCAATTTATCGCCGTTATCTTTAGATTATGTAAAAAAAGAAAAAATACGTGTCCAATATTTTTTAATAATCTCCAAGACGGACTAAAAAACAAAATTGTAATCATCCCTATTCTGCTGAGCATGGTTTCTTTGAATTGTGCCTGGGAATAGCAATAGGTTAGCCCCTACGAAACATACATTACGGGCGTGATGTCATCTTATGTTTATTTAATGTTCTAGCATAGCGAAAGGAATGTGTACTATATAGCTACATGTCTGCCTATCCCTTCGGGATTACAGCCGTAATGTTATAAGTCATTCACATTCAAATATCGAAAAAATTATAACTGTATTGACCTAACAACATGAATAAAATAAACAATTACTAAACAAATGAAACAGCATCCTTCAAAACAGCTGAACGCGGTAGATCCTTGTTTTGTTATAATTTGTCTTTAAACACTTCATTAATGTAAGAACAGCTAAACGAGAAAACGTTCACTATTTACCTACAAAACATAATGAAATGGATGTAATTTGTTTATGCAAACTTACATCAAGCATTTGTATTAATATACTCGTATATACAACTAGCACACAACCGCTAAAACAAGCTGTACAGTAGCTGGATAAAGGATTTTCCCAACGGCCCTGGCTCCTTTAGTAAGAAATATAGTGATTCTATAAACAGCTACAGATCTCTTGTAGCGCCAAATAGGCCCATATTATCCTGGTTATAGGTATACAATCACTCTACAGTGGTCGTAAATGAAAGTTATAATGGTTCTACTGAGGTAATTTAAAAGCGATGGTTAAGCACTATGAGATTTGGAAAGCTCTTGTAGCGCCATTATACCATCTTCATCTTATTTCGGCACTCCTGCATTATAATAATGTCAACGCTTTAAATAAGTAATATGGTAGGTTTATTGTGGTATAAACTAAATATATTTTATTAAAATGAATCATACGTACACTAGTATCAAGTAAGGAAACATTTACAGGTTGGATTATCAAAATAACTTATAATCATTATTTTTGTGTACGTGAAATATCAGTGCGAGTACCAGCTTGCTGTGTATATATATATCAAAACTTTTACGCGACCTCAAGATATTCTGTATTTAATGCAAAAATTATATTGATATGTTAGTTATGAAATTGTATTTTAACATAAATAAGACTTTGAAGATTACAAATAGTTTAATAAAAGGGTGGCATTAACAGGTGACTTAAATTACTTCAAAAGTTACGAGTGTATGCATACATACGATCTTCAAAATGTCGTAATAACCTTAAAAAACTACGTTTATTAAAAACTGTAATGGCGTCTCGATTAAAGCAGCTCTTAAAGGCTTGGGCCATACAATGGCTCTAGTGTTTGCTGTTGTAGATTTCTAAGTTTTACAGTTGTGTCTTAGGGGTGCTATTCAACTGTTTTAGTCGCACACCAGCTGTTTGCGCGTACTATTGAGAACTCAACGGTGTATAATGGTTTTTGAGCTATTCGTTTTTCCCTTAATTTGCATAATACAGCTTTACATCATCATTCTGCTGTATACATCTCTAATATAGCGCTTTGAGCTCTAGTATAAAGTTATGTTCCTCAGTTATAGAGGTATAGTTGCAAGACCGCTAGTAAATACTATTAAAATATTTGTTGTGTTATAACGCTATTCTGTAACTGTATAAACTCCCACAGCTGTATAAAATATTTTATATAATTCCTTAAACAACGATTTGCAGTACAGTAGTCAAATAATTCTCACATATAGCGCTCTAGGGCTATTCCAGAGCTATACAACTCTATTATAGAGAAGAAATACAACAGCCGTAAAAAATCCGTTATAGGACCTAAGGCTTTACAAAATACCTCCCTACGCTCTTGAGCGCTATAAAAGCACCTTATAACTCCTTTAAAACCCCTTTACTTACTAAAGTACTCTTTTTTAAGTCACGGTGGTATAAAAGACTCCATTAACTTAATTATACTTCTAATGGCTGTCTAGCGAGCTACTGCGTGCTCTTTTATCACTAAAATATTTTCTTTTGCTACTAATCGGTTACTGTACCACCTAGCTGTTAAAGGGTTTCTGAATATGCTACTGTATATCTTAAGGAAAATTTTACAGCACTTGAACGACTCCTATACAACTAGCAGGCTGTACAAAGCCATAAGCAGTTTGTGCGCTAGTTGAGTCTTCACAGATAGCAATCCTTACGTGTTCGTCCGGCGTACCTACCTTGGGCAATTGACTCCATTAAACCACCTTGCAGACTGACAACAAATTTACAAAGGCATGAACTATCTTCCCATTATGTTTCTTCCGTTCGTGTTGAAGAGATCTGTAAAGACGTTGCGTCATCATCATAAGTATATTTATCTGTTCAGTACGAAGATAGATACATCCTTGAAAATGAAAAATGAAAGGTGGCATGTCAATTTATATAAAAAATAAACCTATTGTAGTGTAGTAATTGTATTCCAGGTATATCGTCTTCACATATATAATTACATAATTAATGTAATCAAAATATTTTAAAAGTTTAACTTATGGAGTTTCTTGCCCATTCTTCCGATACGAAACTATCTTTTGGAACACCGGCAACTCGAATATTTTTTCTTGAAAATGACTACAAAAAGTGTCTTTTAAATACCTAATTCAAATAAATGATTTGAGTTTAGACTTTGACTACTTAAAGGTAGTGGCAAATCCACCCATCGAAATGGGGAATTATGAAGCTACAAACGAAAGGTGGCATTTCAATAATGCAAAAGAAACTACGATCGCCAAAAAAAACTAAGTCCAGTGACGATAACACTATTTCCGTGGAAGGAATCGTCGTTGGAAAACGAATGAGGAATTTGGGATACGCATCTCATTAGAACTCCCTCACATTTTATTTTACTTCCTTTAAAAATTCTTTCTATCTCCATTTAGTTTTAAAAGGAATTTTAAATCGCCTATGGGACATTTGAAGCATTTTATGCAATTTCAAGAGAATTTCATCTCATCTTAGAAATTTGAAAAAACTCCATGTAATTTTTGGGTAAAATAGCAACTCGCTTGTGAATTCTATCAATTAGCTAAATATCATTATCAAAATAGAACCTCTACGAGTGAAGAAATTATGTTTTATAACATCGTTCTTCAAATGGTTAAAAATAATAAAAGTTAGATAATCAAACAAAAATGCGTTTTTATTTTTAACTAGCTTTTGCCCGCGACATCGTCCGCGTGAAATGTCTTGTTTTAACATAACCATATTTTATGTCACTCGGCAATACTGTAGCTTAACAGTAATAAAAGAATTTTTGGAATGGGATCAGTAGTTCCGAAGATTATCCCATACAAAGCCACTACTTCTTAATAATATATAATAAGTATAGATTTATTAACATATTTTCCAAAATTCTACTCGATCTATCACTCAAATCACAGCCAAATTCAAAGATCTTCTCACTTAGCTCTAAAAACAAGATTCTCCATACGATATAATATTCATTGATAGTGTGCCAGCAGATCCAAGAACTCGCTTTCATTGTGATCAAATTCATCTCATGCATTCAAATGCAAAACTTGTTCTCTTTGAGTAAGGCAGCTGTAGGATCAATTTTGATTGCACATAGGTACTCCCGTATTCATTCCATTCTCGGTAACTGTCTGTGTTATTTTACGAACGTTCATTTATCTAATGGAGCTTCCCCATCTTGTGTTTCGTGAATTGAATTAATTATGTTATATAACTTGAGCTTGAGTAACATAAACAAGATAGAATGAAGTTGTCAAAACTATTCCGGTGCAGTGGCCAGGTTTAGGAGTAGCTGCCAACTTTTAATTTACAGCTTTGTATAATTTATGAAGCACTTCGCTGGCACGTTGCGTTTTTTCTTCTTGTTCCAGTTACTTAAATAATAAATGTTTTATGAAAGAAGATATAAAATAAGTTTAAAGACTTCTAAACTATTATTTCCCGGTATCTCGTTTATACCCTAATACCCTGTCATAATTAATTAATATTAATAATTCCAAAAGTTGCTCCAACCTCGTCATCGTGAGGCGCGTTCATTTTAACTTTTTCTTTTTCAATAACAGATTTGGCGCCTCCAAAACCGGTTGTTTCACTTTCCATGACTGCATGTCCATCGAGCGATGCAGACAAGCGAATCATCTCAACGAATGAGTCAGAACGATCAATTTTTTGGGTGCTTTCTCCCACACCTGCCCGAAAGGGGCACGGATCACGGATACGAACACTTTCCACTGGGGGAAATGGGAGCAGCGTTTTGCATGGCCTTGATTCGAGAAGGCGAGCGGCGGTGCCGCTTCGAACCGCCAGCACGCGATCAGTCTTTGTCGAGCGTTCATACACAGTAACCGCGTCGAGCAAAACTTAGTTCGGCGAGAGCGATCGGCGCGAGTGTCACTCAGTGCTACAAGTGAACAAACAAAGTGTGCAGTGATTTTACCATTCGGAGGATACCCACGAGCAAATCTGGAGCGATACGTTAATTTAAGGAGGTGTGTTCCATTCAGTTTTACTGTTTATTAGTTTCGCACGCGCGATTCGATTGTTTATGTTTGTTTGGTGAATGAGCGTCGCGTCCATTGAGCTATTGGATGATATTTTTATGGCTCCGCAGGGTTTCTCGTTCTGTGCCGTTTCTTGGTTACGATAGCGGTTCACGCCAATCGCAAAAAATGTGAAAGTAATTTGACGTGTGGCCGCGTAAGATAGTGTGCGTCTTTATCGTGATGTTGTCACGGTTGTCTGCTCGCTTATTTATTATTTCGTACAACTAATAACGTGGAATGAAAATTAATTTTCGACTTTTTCCATTGTAGTTTTCGCAAGCTCCATAAATTATCAGTGAACGCAATTAAGATTTAAATAATAGTTTTCTTTTGTTCGCGTTCCGTTTGTTTCGCTTTATTTATTTTTTTTGTTCAATTTGCATACGAAGTCAAATACCTACCATGCCTTGATAAAGATATTAACTTGAACTATTCATAACATTAATCATTTACGCAAATTTGAGATCACTAAAATACCTTCGCTGGGGAAATTCTCGGCTGTTATGAATATTAGAGAGATTATTAAGTAGGTGCGATCTTAACGTCTTAAGAGATTGATCGAGATCTAAGATTCGCTAACTAAGATCGCACGGGAAAGGGGAGAAACTTAAATCTCAACATAATATTGAGAAAAAAAGAATGCAAAACTAAACAAAAACGAAAAGACGATAACTTTGGAGTTCACAAATTGCCTGTAGTTAGTGAAGCTACAGTAGTATAGGCTGGTACCTATATTATCAGCTTATTAAAAGCCGCAACAAAAGAGAAGCCTTGGTAGGTACTTAATTGTTCTGCACAATAAGTGCTATCGCTGTCTAACTGATAGGATGCACCTACACTGACGTACATAGGCATATGAACTACTTTTGTAAAATAAAATATCTAAACAGAGGAATACCTATAATATTGTTCCTTCCAAAACTGAAACAAGTAAACATTTTGATAAAATACCACAAAAAGAAAATGATCCAGTTCATTTAATAGCAAAAGAAAATGACAATGATCGCAAGAAAAAGGATACTGATAAAGAAGCCATGAACGTTCTTACGCTCCCTCGGAGATTATAATCGTTTGAACTTTAACAATATATATTAATATACCTTTATTTTCAGTTTATTTATTTAATACTATATGCACTCAAAAGTAGTGAGGCGGACTTACTGCCATCGGCATTTTCTGCCAGTCGACCTTTGGGTGATGCAGAGGCAAACAGTGGTACGTAGGTGAACGAAAATCAGATCAACTATGAGATATCTTGTTACAATACACTATATATCTATATGCCTTTGAGGAAATCATTTCCAAGAAGAAAGTCTTCGCCTGTTTACACAGACATTATATAAAAGTAAATAATTCCAAAATGCTTACGTATCTAAAATAGACAGTTTTTTAAGATATGTTTATTTTTAAACATAAATATTATTTAAACGTACCTATCACTGATACTTTTCAGTCAAATGACGCATTAGCTCGAAATGTATGAATGCTCAATCCAGACAAACATTTGAATGTAATGACCTCCAATATTTAAAATAACAATGTTACTATTCTAACAACGAAAACAAGAAACACACGTTACGTTTACTTAATAAATAATACCATAACGTAAATGAAACTGTAACAGCATCAGAGGAAAATATATCAGGCATAATTGTATTAAAAGAAATTAAATTATGAATCCCTTTGTTTTGGCGCTACGCACGAATAATGTATGTTTTTCATTACATTACGCAGAATGTGGGACACAATAAAATAGGCCTGGCTAATAGAGTTTACGTAATTGCGTTTTGTCAAAAGCTTTTGATAGGGTGATAAAGTTTACTGTCTAATTACGTATTTCCTTTATTGTTATTGGACCTATTGAGTACGGATTGTACCACCTTTCCTCAACAACCGTATGCATTATGAAAGGCAGCTTTTATTTTCTTTTTTCTTTTTCAGCATTACCATCGTTATCATCAAATTCGTCCACGGCTGGACATAGGCTTCCCCACCAGCTGAATCCAGCACCCTAATTGCGTAATACACAATCAATCAGAATCTGAATCGATTTGAAACAGATTGCTAATCCATTACTTCACAAGTTTGAAACAAAAATCTGCTCAACAACGTGAATAACGCAATGAATGTTGTTGAACTGTCAAAATGAAACAGATTAGTCGTAATCGTTTACAAAAATGTGTTGCGTAATTAGGATACAGCATCTATATACTAACGTCAAAATATAAAAGAAATACCTACAAAAGATATAGAAAATTATCATGACAATTGACATGTCTCACTGCGTTTATCACATACAATTAAAAATAACGATTACATTAAACCAATTATTCAAACTACACTTGCCTGGAAAGTACATTTTAAAACATGAGAATATTCCAACAAAGTTTTAAGTGTAGAACAGACTCCAGTAGCGGCCGATCAAATTATCGCAATAGCTAATTACTTTAATTATATCGAACACTACACCGACATGAGAATATTGTAAACACGGCCAGCCACGGCTAATTGCCTAGCCCTAATTGGCAGAAGCCATTTTGACGGAGAATTCGTACTAAAATAGCTATATCATTCTTTTTACATCGACAATCTGAGTTTTAAGTGTCGGTGAATGGCCGATGGTATTGCCGAATTTAATTAAAGAAACCAATTTACTTTCTGAAAACGGTCTTTTAAAGGTTTTGAAAACAGGTCAAGTTCAATTCGTTATTTTTATTTTTAATTGACATCTCTGGGCCTTCTGTGATTGGGGAGTAAAGAATATTCGTCCGTGAATTACTTGATATAGATTCTCTCGCTATTGCAGAATGTTTGCAGAAGGTGCTAAACTAATTGAAAATCTGAAATTTATTTGTATTGATTCAACTGTGGTTGTACTAGGTATACATTACTCGTAACTTCGTAAGATACCACACAAAAGGTACAGAATCCATACAAGTAACATGCAAACACTACCTTAAGGGTGATATCCGAACCAGGAAACCAGGCTAAGGTTATAAGTAACCTATATTACGTATTCTGCGACCCCATGTGCGAGCGTCCTGTAGTAAAATTGCGTACAATTTGTACTACTAGGGGCAAGGCGAAATTAACGTTGACAGTTGGCTAACAACCCAACACTTGTTATGCTAATGTTAATGTTAATTCAGGCGATAAATAAACAAGCATTATGAAATGCAAAGAAAATGAGCTGGAAATTATTGGGGTAATACCATCTTGCCATTAAAATCAAATCAAATCATTCATTTCTTTGCAAACATGGGAATAGTACATAGGTGTTTTTATAATAAAGTTCTCCATATTTTAACGCCACGTGCCATGCAAAGGTTTAGAATTCAAAATAAAAAATCAAAAATAATCGACAGATCATTACAAATTACATTAAACTTAACTTACTTGGAACAACTCTTCTCCTCTCTCTTTTGCTTCGAAATTAATGTATACTATCCATATTTAATATCAGTTACTATAAATACTTGTTATAAATTGGACGACACGGTTGGCGCAGTGGCTGAGCGATTGACTGCTGCGCAACGTGTCGCGGGTTCGATCCCCGCACGGAACGAATATTTGTATGATCTGCAAGTAGTTGTTCCGGGTCTGGGTGTTAGTGTATGTGAGTTTCTATGTTTGTAAACCCACCCACGATACAAGAAGAAATTCATAGTGTGGGGCAACGTTTTAAATTAAAAAAAAATATTTAAAAAAATGTAAAAGTAACTCCGTTGTCTGTTGATTTTCACGCTACCACTGAACCGATTGTTATGAAATTTGACAGAGCCTGGGAGGCTGGGACCTGGAGAATGATATAGGCCACTTTTCACCCAGGATTTTTGAAAAAAAAAAAAAATGAATTATAAAATAGAATGAATCAGCTAGTACCTGACAAAGTACCTGACCCTAATGTTTTGATTTTTTTTTTAAACAAGGTGTGAGAGGTCTTCCGTCTATTAAATTGAAATAACACTCGTCTTGGTGAAAAGTCATTGGTGTCTCCAAAAATGGCGGAACTGATTTCATTATCCGAAAGACAGTCGCTCCATGTAAAATACTGGTATTCAGCTGCATCCGGTTAGACTGGAAGCCGACCCCAACATAGTTGGGAAAAGGCTCGGCAGATGATGATGGTGGTGAATCATACGATAAGTATATTAGATCAAGACATGTTCTCAGGTTTACTCACACTCTTCCCACATTAACTCAATATCCTGAATTAATTGAATATAAAAGTCCAGCACTAGAAGTACCTAATAATATAGGAAAGAAAACGATTAATAGCTCATCAATTACGATGCCGACAGTTTTCTTACCTGACAGTTTCTCTTTTACAACACCACATAAACTTTCTCGTTAACTTCATAATAGCTTAATGATTTATCATGACCTACCTCTTCTATTTGCGTTTGTATAATTACTTGGATTTTATCTGTCTATACACTCTTGTTTATATATCCTGTACTATTGTTGGTAATAGCCATTTTTGCGAACGAAATCCGCAATCCAACAGAGGAGATACATATCTGTTACGGACAAACAGGAGACGTCACCAATATAACTTGATATGTTATAATGGCGTTGCTTGCTAAAGTAACTGCTAGCTGTTTGTCAAATTCTTTATATTCAAATATAGTTCCATTTTTCGCCATGGGTCAAGTTAAACTGGGGTGTCTAACAAAGGCATTGTTGACTTTGTTTTTCGTCTGAATACGTGTTTTTCTTTCATCTGTGTGAAATGTTGAAAGGGTGTAACAATGTCGCCGCGAGCGCACATGGTTCCCTTTTTAGTTCACGTGCTCTTGACTTGGAAATTGTAAGATTCTTTTTTCTTCTTCTATTATTTTAACATGTCCTTGTCAGGGTTATTCTTTCTCTATTCCAAACGGCATTTTTACATAATGCCTATGCTTACTGGATTTGACGAGTAAATGAATTCTAAAAGTTATGGTGATTTTTGATACGGATATGAATGATTTAACTTGTATTGTCTTTTTATATAAAAGAATTATCGGTGTTCAATAAAGCATATTTCTTCCATCTACACACAATCTACTCTCAAAAGTATATATTATCCAATAATTCCCAAAACTCAATCAACAAAGCTGAAATATTTCAGTCTATCTATTCGAGGAAGCTACGTTTATTTCCGATATACTCGTAAAAATCAGTTCTGCGAAAAAAGATTTCGAAGCTCAAAATATCGTACCAACCGTATAATGCCGTACAAGGGCTGTTCAGAAATGGGTATATGTTCTGAATGGGGTGGAAAGTGCTCCGTCAGAGCTCTGAGGTACGTCCATTGTGGAAAGTAGGACTAACATTTTTAGGTTGATTTACCATCTCTGATATAATATTACGAGAACCTTTTTTGTAAGATATATTGTGTCGTATGTATTTAAGGTTGTCAGGAGATTTTTCTTAGTTATTGGAGTTACTTGAAATGTCTTGGATTTGACTTTTGTGATTCCTGTAAAAGTTTTAAGGAAATTATAGTGCAAATTAATCATAAAAATTATTAATGAAATGTAGAAGTTTTTTTTTTTATGATCAGTGAACGTCGCGCCAATTCTATTTTCTTTAGTAGTGTTTTTATAAAAATAATTTCATCAACATCATTGGGAGCCCTGTTCCACCCACTGCTGAGTATAGGGCTCCTCCATTTTGTTCCATTCTTGCCTGGTCTGTGGGAGACTCATCCAGGTCTTCCCCGCGATGTTCTGTATGTCTTCCACCCACCTGGCTATTGGTCTGTTAACCATCCACGTTGACCTGGTTATAAAAATATACTAAAAGCTCCAATGAAAATAATACTACATTTCCTTCCGTTTTCAAACAAACACAATTCTCCTCTTTCACGCTTTTTTCACAAACGCGAAGCAAACTCTTTGTTAATGAAATAAAAGCAAGCAAATATTTAGAGCGCACAGCATTGTTTGTGACCAAGAAATGTAAACATTTTTTATTAACTCATATTTACTGAAACCAAATATTATGTTTACTTCGAGTACTGCGATCATATTAATTGAAAACAGCCGGCCGGATTTCGACTTCAAATTCGGGATGGAATCATAATAAATAATAATTTCCGGTACGTGTATTGAATATCATTATCAATTATTTCAGTATCACGTTATTACGCTTTGTAAGTTATTTTAATAGATTATACTCAGTGTAAATATGATATGGATGATTTGGCTAAAAAGGGGGTGACTACACTGATTACTGAGATGACGACCAATAGAGAATGTATGGAAGAAAAAGAAATCTTGCGCCGACCACAATTATTTTGGAATAAGGGGAGGAGAATGATAATGGATTATAACAATAACACAGCTTGAATTGAATAAACATAGTGATACATCGTAGGTAAGTTCAGACAAAAGTTATATCCATTCCTCGTCTCAGACTAAATAAAAAAAATAAAAAGTGAAAAACTAAAACGTTTTACAAAAAAAAAAACAACCGACTTCCAAAAAACAACACTACAAAGTGAAAAATAACTTTAATTTTGGAAGTCGGTCTTTGGTATTGAATTTTCGTTTTTGCCACCGACTTCCGAAATTAAAGTTTTTTTTTCACTTTGTAGTGTTTTTTTCTGGAAGTCGTTTTTTTTTTTGTAAAACGTTTTAATTTTTCACTTTTTAGTTGGGCCACCTACCCCACACAAATTCGAAAACTACTGCCTGCTATGTAAATAACAGTGACAGGAAGTCTTATCGTCATATCATCGACATATAATAAGTGGGAATAAAATACGTATTATTGAAGCTTACTCAAAAACTATCGGTTAAAAGCCAAGACGTAGCGCTAAGCCCTGCCAAGTGACGTGAGGCCGGTTTCGTTTTAAACATAATTTGTAAACTTAGTGAGGTGTAGTTTGATTGTAAATGCGTGCGTGTGAGCGTGTATGCACAGAGCGGAGGTGTAGTTTTGGCATGCTTCACTATATTGTTTGCAGCGGATTTTTATTTGGTTTGAGTTCCACATATAAAATTTAGTCTCGAAGATATTCAACTCGACAGTCAGCATTAAAAGTAATAGATTTATGGGCTTCAAGAAATAAAAGAAAGAAGAGCAGTTTAATATCAGAGTACCTATAAAAGAGAGAATAATCGTAAAATTGAATGCTGAATCATGGGTAGAATATTAAAATTGAAACCTTATCTCTTGGTTAAGGATATGAACATTAAAATTACAAGACTATAAGAAGAATAACCAAAAACATTCATGGAGACTGACGAAGCGATACTAATTTGAAACAAAGGCGACTGCACCTATTTATCTCCGTACGTGGTTAGTTATCAAACCATGGTTTTAACAACCGATCAGCATAACAATGATGAGTCCCATTGTAGTCCCATTTTGGTCGCGTGGGTGGCGGCCATTTTGAAGCTCTGCCAGATCTATACGATCATTGTTTTCAAAAGTGATAAATAAGGCGACTTGTTTGAAAAATATGTGTTATATTTTGAACAAATCATGTTTCCAACTACTTAGTTGTACTTAGCAGTTGAATTTATTAGAATTTAATCTTGACAGTTTATTGTACCAAAGAATTCTGATGCTTCGGTAGAACAAACTGTCCAGATTAAATCTAAAGTCTTACTAGCTAACTAGAGGGCTAGCCAGTAAGATTTTAGATTTAATCACACACTGATAAATCTAACTAGCTCTAGAGAAACATAGTTAGATTTTTCGGTGTCATCCAATAGAGAGGAAGTGTTTAAGAGCGTTTATCTTAAAAGTTGGCAACCTCGCAAATAGCTGTAAAAAATTTACCTGTTTTGATTAATTTGGCAATATTACTGTATGGCTAACTAGCGAACTAGAATATTAATAATGAATTGCATTTATAACATTGGATTTGATGTTGTACCCGTTTTAGGTGTAACAAAGGCATTTGGAAAGTTTCCAAATACTTTTTTTGCATCTAAAACAAAATATTCGGTGTTACGATATTCATGATTGCATTTCATAATCAATATTCTAGTTCGCTAGTTAGCCACATTTCTTATTTTCATACAGTAATGTTGCCAAATTAATCAAAACAGCGAAATATTTGACAACTATTTGCGACGTTGCCCACTTTCGGAATAAACGCTCTTAATTCGTGGCGCATGTGGAACTTTAATTTTATCAAAGCACTTTCAGCAGACATAATCTATATATCACTTTTCGGCTCATAAATCCAATGCCCTTTGCCGGATTTAGAAATTAACACTTTCTATGTCAGTTTTCCCCTGACAGCTAAATCTACAAGTAGATTTAAATAAGTAATATTCTTCCAAGACTTGGTAGGTACCTAAAATTTCTACGTTAAATCCCTTTCTTCGCCAGAAGCACCTCTTATGACACAAAGGCTCGCCTGAGTTGTCACAGTGACAGGGGCACAAACAAGATGCTTTCCTGCATGTATGAGCCATTGCAGATGACATACCGTGTCACACTTTAACTTTGTCGGTGTGTGAAACATAGAATATTTTTTGAAATACACATGTTTTTAACCGATTTCCAAAAAGGAGGAGGTTATATGTTCGTCGCGTATGTATGTTTTTTTTTATGTATGTCCACCGATTTCTCCGTCAATTGTGGACCGATTTTGAAAATTCTGGAATGTGGATGATATGATGATAACCTTCCTGTCACTGTTATTTACATAGCAGATAGTGGTATTCGAATTTGTATGGGGTAGGGACCACAACAAAAAGTGAAAAATTAAAACTTTTTACAAAAAAAAAACAACCGTCTTCCAAAAAAACACTACAAAGAAAAATAACTTTAATTTCGGAAGTCGATGGCAAAAACCGAAAATTCAAAATCAAAGACACCGACTTCCGAAATTAAAGTTTTTTTTACTTTGTAGTGTTTTTTTTTTGGAAGCCCGTTGTTTTTTTTTGTAAAAGGTTTTTTTACTTAATATAGTTCAGTAAGAACCCGGCAGCCTAGTGGCCCCGAATTACGAGTAGGTCGTGGGTCCACACCCAGGCAGACGTTTTGCTTTGCGTACCTACCTAAATAATTTCATCATCACTGCTCTCAAAACGGTGAAGGAAAACATCGTGAGGAAACCGGCATGTCCAAGAACCAATCATTCAAAGACATGTGACATCTACCAACCCGCACTGGGCCCGCGTGGTAGATGACAGCCCACGAGAGAAGAGGGCTGTGGTCCCAGCAGTGGGAATATTAAAGGTTGATTATGCTATAGTTCTGTGTGAAATGTTACTTTACTGTTCTACTTTTACTATTTTACCCTGGCATTTATCATACGAGTATCATAAATTCGAGATATTCATACAGGCTGTGAAACTGACAGTTAGAATTTATAGGGCATAAATTCTAGTTGACAGTTTCATAGGCTGTAGGAGTACTTAAAACAAATTAAAGATAAAAAACGGGCCAAGTGCGTGTCGGACCACGCACAATGAAGGGTTCCGTAGTTGGGATGAATTTATCCCAAGAACAAACTTAACACATTGTAGTTGAAAAACATGTTCATACGGAATGTATGGGAGATCATGTTTTTAAAACCGCAAATTTAAGTTGGTTGATTATTACTCGTTAACCTGTACAGCCTACTTAGCTCTCATAGTTTTCCTTTTAATTTCGTTATATATATACTAATGCTGTGATTTTTTTCACAAATCTAAGTACAACCATTTCGCTGGTAGGGGGGGCGACGGACACCTGACTGTAACAAAAAAATTCAGTTAAAAGCTTAATATTTCGCAAACAGATCCCTGAATCCAAAAATAGTTTTGAAAAACTCACAATATCTTTGAACCCTTTCTAACGATACCCCACATCATGGGGTAGAAAAAAGAACCTTCCCCACTTTACGTGTACCCTAAAAAAATGACATTCCTATTTGTTTATTGCCGAATACAGTTTGGTGAAACGTAACATGAAATGTAACACACATTGAAACAACTTCGCCTACAGTGCATTCATTATAACTTGACCCGTGACGCGATTGGTAGCACTGAATTTTGCAGACTTTGTTTCAATACCAATAGAGTTCAAAATGGCGACTGACTGAACAGTACTACCAATCACATGACTGCAAAATTCAGTGCTCCTAATCGCGTCACAGAACAGATTATAATGAACGCAGTGTAGTTGTTTTGTTTTAAATGGTTAACTTGAAAAAAACGACTTTGTTCCTTTTTTGAATTCGAACATTAGAATGGAAAATCAAATTCAAATTCTTCTTTCAATTCTTTTACGACTCTATTGTCAAGCGATTCCTTCCTTTACTCCACGGTGCATTTATTAGGAAAAACATTCGCTCCACATTTGCATTAAGTGCGTATATAGAAAATACAAACTAAATAAAAGCGGGCAGAATGCCTGTCTTAGCGCCGGCCGCACGCCTGTCTTAACCGTAAAATGCCTGTCAGATGATAACCCTACTTGCAGACCACATTGACTCATAGTACAGATTGTCCAGGGGAAAGTCTTGAACCTACTTGATACTAAATCTTCGATACTGGCCCCCGACTGCAATAGAACGCGGAGAAAGCTTGCATTATGTATATTCAGTTTTGCACGGATTTTGTAGAATGACGTGTACGAATATAATATCACCCTGTATTAAAAGCGTGATATTATGACGTCATTCTCTTCGTCTTATTAAGATTTTTCTTGAAGGGAAGATAGAGCATGTGCCGAACACTATCGGGACTTGATATTGTGGAGGTAAGCAAAACACTACGCTTGTCTTATTTTCCATACCGAAAATAGAACTCATGGATTATTTTGGACCTCCAAACGACTTGAAGTCTTATATTTTCATATTTCTGCTGCACTATTAAGCAAAATACTAAAGCACGATCTTCCACTAGTTGCACTTGGGCAGAGAGAGAATTCACATCAAATTGTTTGATCTGAGTTTCAATCTTGGGACCCAACAGGGCAATATTCCTTCAATGAGCTCAGAATACAACATTCCTGTTGTTCGTAAAAAGTCCACTGCTGGACATAGTCTTCCCCCAAGGACCACCACCTATTATTATATTCCTACGTTAGACTAAGCGTATGCTGAGACGCAGGTGACGCAGGTCCACGCAGCGCAGGGCAGAACAGATTTTGTAATGCATGAACATACTGACAGCTACATACGCAGCGGCGCAGGTACGTGTGATGGAGACATGTGTCTGTCCTGCTCTGCGTCTTGTTGTAGAGCCGGCACAGATTTCTTCGAGACGCGTGCGGGTTCTTCACGTGTTTTTTACCACTGATTCATAATTTTGTTTCAATGACAGATCATGTACTTTGTACTAGCTAGGACGCGAATGTGTCTGTGTAGCTGCGTCGCAGCATGCGCTCGCGGCCTATGGTCTGCCTCGCCTGCCCTACTCTGCAAAATCTATACTGTGCTGCGTCACCTGCGTCAAAGCACACGCTTAGCGTCCTGAGTCCTTAACTAAACACATAGTCAAATATTGCTTATACCTATAATAGAAATTTCAATCAAATACATCTCAGTAGTATCGATCGAAGGTCGCAGCCGTCCTTGGCAAGATTTCAACTTCATTTACAATCTTGAATACTTTAATTTAATACTCTCAAACGCTTCAGCTTAATTGATAGGTCCATAATCGATTACCTAGACCTATATCTATGGGCCTGTGTCGCCTGAAAATAAATGGATTATTATTATATCTATATATACATATTATAAAATGAAGTCGCTTTTCGCGTTTGTCTGTATGTCCGCGTTGTTCTTCTAAACCACGCAACAGATTTTGATGAAGTTTTCACCATCGTTTAGAGAATTTATTCCGGAAGATTCATGTGTATAATACGCGATGTTTTGTAAAGTCATAAAAACCGTGCGAAGCAGGAGCGGCCGCTAGTCATTATTGTTATAAATTACAGTCGTTTTTGTTAGTGTCTGTCTGTGTGATCGCGTTGTCCTTCTAAACTATGCAACAGCTGTGATTCGATTTTCACCATCATTCAGAGAATTTATTCCAGAATGTTTACGTGTATAAAACATTAATATTTAACTTACATATAATACAGAAGTCTCCACGTGTTGTCAAGTCGTTTAAAAACCGTGCTACCGAGTCCGGGTCGCTACTGAGTACAAAATATAGGTCGCTCACCTATATTTTATACTTAATTGCTATTATATAATAATTTAATCGTGCATTCGTAACTAATATTCTACAATTAATTAATGCGACGTCGCAAAAGGATGCCCATCCATTTAAAAATAACACCCGTCTCTCCACTATTCCATTGCCTACTCTAGAATGCATATCCGGTACGGCTCGCAAAACCTTCCTTATCTTAAGGGCACGTCTTCCCTACCATTACCGCGCGCCACCTGGTCTACTCCTTGATATGCAATGGCCTCTGAAGTCCCATGAAACATGAGGCTTCAACGGCTAGTGAAAATCTTGAGGTTCATTCGATTTATCGAGTCTGGTTAAACCACGCTTGGATCGGTGCATTTCATTCATTCATTCATTCTACAATTAATTAATGTATAATTTAAACACATGTGTTAATTTTGTATGTACTTGACAGAACGTCGATAACCACAATCCACAAGCGTGATTTTGATCAAAATGTAGCAGGCAAATAATCATTATTATCAATATTATGTTCAGAACTATATTTCCAATATCCCAAATAACTATTGGAGGTTAAATACTGGAGGTATACCAACCACTGTATTCTAAAATTAAACTGTTTCTTGTGAGACTGAGTGACAGTCGGTTGTCACAGTAGGTATGTCACTCATATTGTCAATAAATTTAGAACTGTCACTGCTACGGTCTATGTAACAATGAGTGGTCCTGAACACCCAATCATTATTTTATGAATGACTAGTGTCCGCCAGCGACTTTCTTAATACTATAGCATTCTACTGGTAAAAGAATTTTTAAAATCGGTCCAGTTGTTTATGAGTTTATTTATTCATTACAAACAAATATAGAAATCTTTTCTCTTTATATTAATAGTGTAGATTAAATATTTAAAAAAAAGTTTTTATGAACCATTTTTTCCAGTTTCGTTCTGAATTCTACATGCTGACGATTCAGCCCTATCTAAAAATACGAAGCAAAAGTTGAATAAAGTAGGTACTTGCAAGTTTGCTCCTCAGTCATTTCCCCTCGGTTTCTTCTCATCGGCTGTTTTAAACGCCTCTTAATCACAAACGAAATACCGCTACTAATGTTGTTCTGTGTCAAATAAATCATGTTATTCTGAAACAAACAAAAACACGTTTATCATACGTCCTTGGTAAAGTACATTCGACCTAATAAATTAGGACCCACTCCAAAAACTTTGACTTGACACTTACAGCGCCAGCGTGGTCATACATCTATACATACAAATAAATAAAATTGAAGTGCCTGTTTGTAATGTCAAAATAACAGCTTTTTACTAATAAATGCTTATGAAATACTTATAAAAAAAAACAATTTTTAAAATTTCAGTGTCAAATGTCTGTTTGTTCCGGCTAATCTCCGAAACGGCTGAACTGATTTTGACAGGACTTTCACTGGCACATAGCTGATGTTATAAGTTAGTTAGTTACCTAACTTAGGCTACTTTTATTTTAGAAAAATACAAAAGAACGCCGCTGGCAGAAGCTAGTAACACATAATTTTGTTTTATAATGTCCAAGTTAACTACTCCGAGGGTTTTTGCGAATAACGACTCGTCTCGGGACACCGGCTCGTAAGCTTTTAAGGAATTCGCTGACTAAAGCTCGCTTGGTCACGAGGGCACAACCTAAGGGCCGCAATGTCCTTTGTAGAGGACATTGTCTTGGGACTAATCTCTTCTTATACAACCGACAAAAAGCCTTTAACATTGGGCTTTGACAATCTGATAAAACCTGTTGTGTACTACAAAAGCTTGTATTTAGCTAAATTAAAATACACAACAACTAGTTATATAAACATCACGACTGTGTTCCCCGAAGGGTCAGGCAGAGCTGCACCTATAGTACACCCACATTTCGCCAGAAATAATTAAAAACAAAATATAATAGGTACTGCACAAGATTTTGATGAGGTTTTCACCATCGTTTAGAGAATTTATTCCGGAAGGTTTATGTGTATAATACGTTAGTATTAAAGTTACGTTTACGTAAGAAATCTCGATGTTTTGTCAAGTCATAAAAACCATGCGAAGCAGGAGCGGGCCGCTAGTGATTATATAAACTCATACCATTAAAAGTAGATACATATACACTTTAAGTATACACAATGTGTATACTACAATATACATGTTCGTTTTTTGACACATATACAACAGAATCCATTTTGAGAAGGATTCAGAAGGAGAAATTATACTTTTTATCTGGTTACATGAAGAATTTCCCCTGGAAAGCCAGGCATTTTTCCAGAGAAAAATAGTACTTTATAAAATGGCAGCTTTGATTGAAAATTCTCCTAACTTTAACATCTTTGACTCCACCCACTTTTCATAGAACTCATACGCCATCCCGCACATATTGGAAGTGAACTCTCCGAGAGGGTTACCGGCATTAGATACGTTTGCGCTAAAATTAACCATTGCGGACGGTCAACGGTATTAGGTTTAAATCCGTGTTATAAAACAATGTCAAACGAAGTAAAATGGGAATATTAGTAAACGAGCACAAAAAACAAATATATATAAATGATTTGATTTTAAAACCAATGATGTTTAAACATCAGATTTTATTTTCACGGTTTATAATGCTGTATTCGCTAAGAAAAACCTACATTTAAATAGAACCCTCCACGAGGCCTCCCGGCATCCCTTAGCGACTAGGTGAACCTTCCAGGAGGGCCTCGGCACTGACCGTGTTAGGCTACTTGATGTTTCAATCTTTACCGCCAACACTTCAAAGTTCAGTTTTGAATAATCACTTAATTATAATTGAATTGAAAACAAATTGTTTGAGTTTAGTATTACCCCTACAAGTTTGTTGCTTTCCAAGTCGAAGTTAAACAATTATGTTGCGACGATGCTTTTGGAAAGTTAATTGTTAAATTATAAATACCTTACTTGTTTTAGATGTATTGTAGGCAACAAACAGGGAAGGACGAAAAGTTTTGGGTGTGGACTTTAGCCCAGCAATGTGACAATAAAGGTAGAAAAAAAAAGAAAACATACGGGGCAGTCTTTGGGGACTGCCGATAGAAGTGACTAAGTAACTTGTGAATTGTATATCTATGTACATTTATACACAGTATACATATAGCTCATGGAAAGCGTTCGGTGACGATGACGCGAGTTCCATGATTTTTGTTCACCCAAAAAGTGCTCAACGCGCCTAAAGAAGTTTTCACTTAAAAAATTGCGAGCCTTGCACTATTCCTATATGATGTGTAACATCTGACATGTTGGCTGTCAGTACCAACCTCTCGGAAAATGGGTTGGTACCATCTGACAGCCAACTTTAGCACGGCGCGCACTCTTTTGTCTTTTGTCGAATCAAATAGCGCGCGATTCCCCGGCTTCCTGTTACACACTTCCGTCCCTTTTCACGAAATCACTCCCACAGATTGCAGAAAAGCGAGACAAAAGATGTTTCATATCAAAACCGGAACTTATGTAACTTAATATATGTGACAAAGAGACTAGATGAAACAATTGGAAGTAATTTTTATTCAAAGGACAAATCTACTCTGGAATTGGAAAATATAGCATATATTTTTTTATTTGTTCCCGAATTTCATTTTGTAGGTATATAGCTATATATAGGCACATTTCATTACATTGCGACTGTACATAGGTACACAACGTTAAACTAAACTACTCCATTCCGTACATTATTACAATCGAAAATGGATATATCAGAAATATTTCATATTGGAATAACAATTCTGACATGTTCTATATTCTGGAACGTGTATCAGCTTATTGAGAAAAAATAATACAATCTTGTATGACACAACATATAAATCTGTATTATTAAGAGTGTTTTATGAAAAGGCACTCGATGGTATTGACATCAACCGGTTGGTAAATGTAGAAAACAATGGATGGTAGGTACGTTGAAATGGAGATTGAAACACTCCAAGTATATCAAACAATCCATTGATTTAACGTGAAGAACATTGGACCAATCGACAGCACAACTACAAGCAGGTTCATCATATTCCTACCCTTATTCCAAGTTATTTGGAATCGGCGCCACGTATTTTTCTTCCATACTTACCTACTTCTCTATTAATCGTCATCTCGATAGTCACCCCCTCTCTAGCTATATCATCTTTTACAAAGTCCATCCATCGTTTCTTTAGTCTTCCCCTACTACATCCAAATTAATACTTACAACTTTCCTCACGATATTTTCCTCATTCCTTCGCTACTACAGGCAGGTTACCTTATGAAAAGGGTCTTGAAGTGGGACATATGCATGCTGGAGCTATAACTCAGAATTAAAATTTAAATTATAAAAATCGCGACTTAATCACAACATTTGAAGGTCAATATTCAATCTAAACCTTAAAACATTAGCGACAACAAATCACGTAACTTTTACATCAACTGTAAAAATACTTTAAAATTACTTAACACTTGACCGTTATAATTAAAGACGATCGATACAGGCGAAAAGTCGAATATCGCGTGTTTCTGGCACATCAAGCAGCTTTGACGCTGCAATGGTTCGGTTTGATGTCCATGATTTACAGCGGAGATTTCTCAGAATATTACGATACGGTAATGGTTGAAGCGTAAAGTTCTAACAAAGTGATGTAAATATCTATTGGTTAATAATACGATGAAAGTAGAGCTGAGCGAACGAGCGTGCGGAATGAAATGTTCTTTTCTCCGCAAACTTGAAAGTTACAACAGGAATTGAAATGATATTTGTTATTGTATCCGTTCATACTCAATAGATACGATTATCTATAAAATAAAGTGTCTATAGCTAACTTCCAAATGTGTGTTCGTGCAAGCGAATGGCGTTAAACAAAGTTCAAAGTTAATGTTCGACCATTGTTATGGAAATGTGCGCAACCCTAAAATGCCAAGTTTTACCAACACGAAATCGCTGAAGCAGATACATTAGGTTTCACGGCCACACTTAATAATTTCGATAACAATCGTATCTTTGAAAATATAAAAGGTTTTGTTTACGTGAGAATTTCGTAAGTAAAGGGGTGACCTAATGGCGTTCGCAGGTGACCTGACAGAATGTTGTTTGTCTGTGCCTCTGTTGTCACAGTAAATTGGCAAAGTTCCTGTATGATTGGATGGTATGGACGTCTGCCCGTGACCTTATCGACGAAACTGTAAGACATTGGCACGTGTCTCATTTTATTGCAGCTCGCTCGCTTACTTTAATGGTTAAATAGTTACTTAGTTGAGTTTTATAGGTACACGTAAATTATAATATAATTTTATGTTATGCAAATTCTAAGTCTTAATTTGAATCCCTAATACATATCATTCTTTTTGACATATACTGCTGAGTGCTGACTTAAATTATTTGGGTTTAATATGGTTCTCATATAGACTCATATGCCTTTACATTTACTTTCACATGTTTTCAACACTCAGGCTTGTAACTGTGTCACACACAGCATAATCCCTGCAATTATCATCAGTTTTTCCCTTTTCATGCTGCATTTTTCTGCACACTTAATATACCATGTACTTGGAAGACTCCATCGCGTGACTGTTCAGTATAAGTCTCCCCATCGGGTACCGTTGCTCGAGGTAACTTACTCGACTCGCTCCCACTTTGTCGCT
Source organism: Agrochola lota (assembly GCA_947364205.1). Classification (NCBI taxonomy): domain Eukaryota; kingdom Metazoa; phylum Arthropoda; class Insecta; order Lepidoptera; family Noctuidae; genus Agrochola; species Agrochola lota. Next base: position 5,651,521 of record OX376235.1, on the reverse strand, counting down.
AAACTTTTAAGTAGAACGCATCCGTTGTTTTTGTTATTGCGTGTAATCAATTTCTTTTTTAATGGAGTTTGTTAAGTTTGAATAAGTCCATAACATTCTAGAAGAAACCTTCTGCAGTAACTTTCAAATGAAGGTTGTCGAGGTATGTGAAGAGAGAGAGGACGATGTTCCCAAAATTATGGAAATGAAAAGAATCAATGAAGCTTAAACTCAAACCCCAGATGGGAATCTATTTGCAGAAAATGCTCAAATAGCCATGAAACGGTTCGCTCATCTAGAAATGGGTATTGCTATATTTGAATGTTATATTCATTTCAAAATTATATGTAGTTTATAAGATAAAATTCTATGAAGCCTTTACAGAATTCCAAGTGAAAATACGAAATCGTTTCCGAGCAATCATACTCGCGAATTACTTAGCATATCGTTTATTACTCAAGAGTTCGATCAATTGAGTAGGGTTTTTGATAACTCATCATTATATTTCCTTTAAACCAATTGATTTGTAGTTGGCGCAACAAGTCTTTTTCTTTCATACTTCTCTATTAGTCATCATCTCGTTAGTCACCCGGGGTTCCAGCCATATCATCTTTCAAACAGTCCCTTCTCTTATAGCCATCTACATTTATATACTCAAAACTTTCCTTACGACATTTTCCTTATTCCTCCGCATCACGCCCATAACATGACCACCGATTTCCACACAAAATTTCAGTTACCGGTGCCACTTTCAGACTGTCTCTTTCTTATTCTATTCAACCGAGGGTTTTTGATACCTGCATTAAGTTAAGGTTCACTTCACCTACGTTTCTGTCGACACAAAAGCGACTATTACCTTGATAGTAACATAATAGAGCGTGGGGGAATAGACAATTGTTGCTTAGAAGATTATTAATTGCCACAGAGTATTATAGTTCGTGTGTTGGTGTACTCACAATAGGTAGTCTGTGTATCGCTTTACAGTACATTAGGCAGGATGAAAACAGCTTGTTTTGTATCGCAAACGTGTATGAATTGGCTGCCTTTATTGTATAGACATTTGTTTAGAGTTGATGTAGAGATGTTAATACGCGTGATATGATTTGGTATCTAGGTACAGATTTTCTGAGAACGAAGGAATCTTAACTTTGACACCGTAATGTTTTGAGAATGATCGTTCTGCGATATTGTATATGTCGTATTATCCAAACAAGTTCTTCTCAATACGATTTGAAAAATTCTTACATTTTTAATCAACGAAATTCAAAATTCGGAAAAACTAAAGCAAAAAGTCCACATTTCATTAGTAGATTCAAAGGAAGCTAGGTCCAATAAAGATGCGACGTTTTTAAAAAACTCTGTTAACACGAAACGAAATATATAAATAAACATCCCATATCTATGCCTTTTAATGAAACCCGTTAATTAGGAACGAATGTTCTAAATGTAGAAAGACTACTCTCGGCCCTTCCGCATCGGGAATATTACCAAGCGAACATCGCTAGGTCGACACTTAAACCACATTTAGCAACTAAATGGGTTTAAATTTGCCTTAAACGATGACCCAGGCTATAAATTGTCTAAAGGGTAAGCATGACTAAGGGATTAGAGAAGAAGAATGGATCTAGACCAATCAGCATTTATCTATAATTTCATTTAATTTGGCTACAAATTCTGACTCCGGGCGGAGTCTTGATTTGTGCCCGGTTAATAGCAATAGGCTAGGCCTCTATTACATGGGACTTAAACATGACTGGCGAAATGTGGGTGTACTACAGGTACTTCTACTTAGCCCTTCGTCGATTACAAGCGTCATGTTTGTTGTTATTTGGACTTTTGGCGAAAGAAATCAATGTTAAGTAACGGATACTGACAAGGATATTGCTTGGCATAAATGCAAAACAAAGTCAAAGTCAAAAACGTTTATTGCGAACTAAGTGTACAATGTTGGTGTTATGTTATGTTAGTACTTATGACTTAGCAGCCTTTTACAAGCATTGCAATTATCATTCGCCTGCCCTTATCGTCCTAAATTAGCACGCATTAAACATTATTAGTACTTAATTATTTTCTACACACACCTAAACACACCAACACACGTAATCTATGGATGTTATTGTTCGCAAAATACCATTTTATAAATAGGTATAATATCAAACGATATTGAAATATTCACAATCTTTGACAAAACAAAATTCTTTTCGATGAAAACCGGCGGAAATACTTTTAAAAGAATTCTCCTCAAGCTGTACAACTTAGAAATTTCTGATCATATAATCTGTTTTGTCAGAAAATGTTCTCTCAAAATGCCACCTTTGTCTTGTGACAAATTGTTAGTTACGACAGCAATGTGTAGATGTATTTCCGGAACGTAATAATCCCGAAATAAAGTAATTAACTTTCCTTCGAGTCTTACCTCGGAATTACGCAACGGAATCCCTTATAACTCGTAGTTAGAGCACGACATTCGCAAGGTATCCGGAATTCCGGAGTGGAAAAAAGTAATTTAGTTGAGCTTTTTTATTGCAACTCCGTCTATTAAGAATTTTTGTGGCAAGACGAGGCTTCAAAGTTCAAGTTGTAATAACGAGTTTCTTGTTTGTAACTGCTTAGGAATTTAAGTTTGACAGCCGAAGAAATAGTAAAGTGCCTACTTAAGTTTTGTCATAAGCATAACGCTTGACTTAAGATTTTGGGTACCTATCTATAGTTACATACTAATACTAATAATTATATTATAAAGAGTGAGTTTGTAGGGGGTTATCTTCGGAACTCCTGATCCCATTCCGAAAACTAATGGAAATCTTCAGTATTGCCGAGTGTCATAGAATATAAAAAGAAATTTCACGCGGACAAGCTAGTGATAGATAACTTAGCGAACGTCAGACTGCCTCTCGAAAGAGATTTCATAAAATATATTTTAATAAAAGACTCCTTTATGAAATAAATAAAGTGTTGTTTCAACACTATTGCAAAACGCATTGTCACAGGCCATTCGAACGACACTGGATAAAGATTTACGTCATTCGCGCCAGTTTATTGAAACAAACTTATATTTTAAATTCAACTTGTGATAAAAAAAGACAGTGAAAAGCTCTTAAGCCTGGATCTCCTAATTATTCAGTGTACTGTGTACCCAGTGCCAACTTCAGGTAAATAACAGACACAAAAGGTCGCCACAACCACTGGGATTCCCAAACCAAATTTTTCAAAACAAGCTGACTTTTATGACAGTTTGTTGAAAACTGTCCCTGCCCGTGCCGGTGAAAACTGTCATAACTCGGTAACTCGTACGTTTGAGTAATCAGAAACGCCATGTTAGCGAATCGTGGAACGCGTTTATTGGTCCCGAATGTAATCGGAACGAGGCCCTCTTGTTTCGGAATTATTCGGAACTTGTCGGACGGTTTAACACGACTATTTCCGATGTTAATCTATCGATGCCAAATACCTGACTAGGTATGTGAAGGAATTATTCAACATAATTACTCATATCTTTATCCCTATTTATTTGGAGCCTTTGCTACATGTATTTTTCTTCCAAACTTCTCTACTAGCCGTCATATCGGTAGTCACCCCCTTTCCAGCCATATTATCTTTTTTTATGGGAGAAAAATAAAGTGGGGTTATGTTTTTCGCCGTCAATTTTATTGATCGTGCGATTTAGGGTTGCTTCTCACTGTGATGACTTCAGGAGATTGGTTTACTTCATGTACTTAAAAAACGGTCCGCGAATTTAGTTACAATTCGTTAACGAATTTCTTTCACAAACATAATAACTAAAGTTACGTTCAACAACTTGTTTGCAAAACAAAATTAATTTTCGACATTTTTTTTTTAGAAGAGATTGAAATTATATTTTATTGTAGTTACGTTAAGTAAATGAAAATTAGGTAGAGGTCAAAATAAGTAAAGTTTTCTTACTCATTTATATTTATAAATATCGCAGATTATGTTAGAAAGTTATAGTGCAGGCAATATAGTATTAGGTATATGTTTGCGTGTTGTGAAAAATTATCTATTTCCGCGAGGTTAGCGCGTGTAGTGAACTAAAGCTAGTCAAAAACTGAACTTACCTAAGATTGCATGTGGATACGAATAGAGTAATAAAAGTTTATTATTATTATTTAATTTAGATCCGCGTCTAATAGTTATTAAGTATGTCTATATAATCTATACAAAAAAAAAACTATACGAAATTAGATCCGGGGTTACTTAATTAGTAACTACTAATTAAGTTACCCCGGATCTAACTTCGAGAGCATTCTACAATAATAAAAAAATGGAATTATTCTATTACTTACATGTACACACGGCTACACATCAAGCTATACAAATCCAGTTTATGCGGATCTCGCATTGTATAGGATTTCCGTACAATGCTAGTTCAGCTTGTACTGAAAATGTATAGCTTGATGTGTAGCCGTGTGTACCCGTGCATAGGCAATATTTATTCATAGTTTCAAGTTATTTTAATTTAATAGACCCGTTTTATAAAAAAACAATGTAACTTAAACTTGAACACTGAAAACTGAATGCTTTTAAAATAATCCTTCATGCAGCAACGAATCGTTTTGTTAATTTAAACAGTAGCATTTAGAATTCCCAGACTTTCATAAACAGATTTTAAGCCGGATTGTAACTGTTTTTAAGCCGGATTGTAACTGTTTTTGTTACCCTTCTACAGGACACAGACCAAACCTCAGTCAACACATAATTTATGTATATTTGATGTATTGCTTTATTACACTGAAACATTTAGTGGTGGGTGCAGAAATAATGTAGATAGGGATGTTGTCTGGGAAAAAAAGAGTATTTAGTCCGTCAGTCAGATAATAAAAAAATATTAGTCACGTCTTTTTTGCTTTATCATATTAATAAAAATGTTTAGATAAAACGCTATAAAATTAGGGAGTGGGGGCTCGCTATGTCACAATTTAGTATAAAATCTACCGGGGAGTGACGTCATGCCACATTTAACTCAATGTATCGCCGTAATCTTTCGATTACGTAAAAATTATAAAAATACGTGTCCTATTTTTTTTTGTGTGGTCGACATGAATTCAGTGGAATTGTATTTTACATCGGCAGCCTTAGACCTGGTTCCTAGAATTGTATTCACATCTCGGATTAGTAAATCAGCTATCATTATCTTATGTTACCTCATGTAACCTCACACGTGCATTGTTGGTATTATTTTAGGAAACTAATCACAGCAGCTATTATGAGATTCACCAGCAGATTCCTGACTGGTAGGTAAGCCTTCTACAAACGCAAATCTATCAGAGATTGTTCAAACGTCACAGAGCAGCTTTTTTTTATTTTTTATTATTGTATCTCGTAGTTCACCTCTGAGATCATGACTACTCAACCGGGCTTTCCTGTGGCTGCCTTAAGCTACTAACTTAAAGCCTCCAGCTAGGGCATAAAAATAACTTATATACTAGGCGACTGCTCGCTAATAGCACCCCTGTGGGGTACGAACCTTGGCTTAGGGCGTCGCCAAGATGGAACAGACTGGATTAAATGTGGGTAATTATTATTATCAGGGGAATTTAAACCTACAGGCTTAGCTTGGCCGTGGGCTGGTGCTTCATAGAGCAAGGGTCGGGGGGGAGTCACACATCAGCTACTATAATCCTACAGATATTCCTACCATAAAAGACGGAAAAGTGCAATTTGTAAACCTGAAAAGTATTGTGCTCTTCCAACTTAGAAGCTGTCGATTAGCGAGCCAAAATTTGATATATTCTATTAATAATGTTGGCCAACTGACCCGGCCACATAGTCTACATACCGATCTATATTTAAAAAACTTGTAAACAATATAAACACGGACTCATTAAGATGCAGGCACACTCGGTTAATCAAACCAGTAGCGGTATTGTTACGTCGGCAGCAGAGTGTAAACGGATCACATTTGCGCGCCACTGCATTCACGGATTTAAGCCTGTTTAGACTAATGTGGGTTAAGTTAGTCGTGTATAGTTACACGCTTGATGTTATAACATAACATCAAGCTTGTATTCCCTGAAGGGTTGGCAGAGGTGCAATTATCATAAACCCACATTTCGCGACTTATGTTTTAGTGCCATGTGCGCTGCGAGGTTATTGCCATCAACCGGGCAAAATATTCCGGGCAGCTATTAAAAAATCCCTGACGGAAAAACCCAATAACACTTTGCCCGACCTGGGTCGATACCCAGGTCGGGCAAAGTGTTATTGGGTTCGATAACCAAGGACCTCATGCTCAGCAGTAGCATAATAGTACCTATGTGATAAGTAGGTGTATTGTTCTGGGTTTTCTTATTCTTGGTGATTTTGATAGGTGAGTCAATCAACAATTTTACCCTGCTTTTATGCTGTCCCCGTTATTTTAAATATGAATTAATGGACAATTGTCACATTTATTTTGTGTATAAACACAAAAGAAATTTCACAATTGTATCTAAGACTGTTATGGCTGCTACACACATTGCCGGCGAAGACCAATTTCTAGAGAAGGAGGGTCGCAAAATTATAATTAAACAATATATTAACGTTAAACAATGAAGTAAATTAAACGACTGCCTCTTACAAAGGTCTTCGAACAAGTCCCCTCATATGGTGTTAATATAACACTGGTCACAACGATTATCATGCCGCCGGCACTGCCGTCAGCCCTGCCGCCGGGCACGCGGTCTCGCGCCCGGCCCTGTTGCACAAAGCCGCACAAAGGATCGCAAAAGTAATGGAGGCGCAAAAGCCGGGGGCACTTTTTATGGTAACTCAGGATACGAAAATTCAAAAAATCATAATATTCCGCATCCTCACTTTCGAGAACCTAATCAAGTTGTCCGTTGTGCCTGACAATCTTAGATACAATTGTGACATTTCATATATGTTGTACACAAAAGAAATATCACAATAGTCAATTAGTTCATATTAATATAATGTGTCGGGAACAGCAAAGTGTGGGTAAAATAGTTGATTGACCCAGGTTTCTGCAAGTAGGTATTGATGTGTACTGCTGGATGCGAGAAGTACCGATCCATGTGGTGATGCTTGCGGGCCTATATCCAGCAGTGGACGTCTTTCAGCTGAATACTAATGTTAATGATGATAGCTGTTTGTTAGCAGCTTCTCATTCTGCCTCTATACTCTTTTAATCTCTTCCTATGTTAGTCTAGAAGCACTTGCAGATAGATATTTCAGAATAAATTACATCTCAGAGCAAATACAAAATCAAGACAGCGCTGCGAACAATACAGTGAAGCATGCCAAAACTACACCTTCGCTCTGTGCATACACACTCACACGCACACATTTACAATCAAACTACACCTCACTAAGTGCACACATGTTTACGAAACCGGCCTCACGTCACTGTTCACATTGTAAAATTGTTCGTCACATGGACGTCGCGTGGAAAAGATTAAATGAGTATAGAGGCAGCCACTGTATATTTTATTTAAAAAATCCATGTAAAAGTAGTTTATTTCCTAGATGCAGTAAAAAGAACATTTCTTTCAGCTTGAATTCCTTTAGTATCTAATTAATTAACTTACACGAGGAACTATTAAGTCCGACAAAAAGATAAAAATATACATACTTTTCACTGCATTTTCTTCGTTCAGACTCTATGCGTTTGCGAAATATTTTCATAATAATTAATTAAACTACCTATGCCCCGTATAGGTAGTTTAATTAATTATTATGAAAATATATCTTACGCAGGAAGATACTGGATACCATGGATTTTCGCATCTGAAAAGCAATATGCTTTTCATTTATAATATGCACTAAAAATGGTTTTACAATTAGGAATTTCTGAGTATCAGCCTGGAGTCTGAGTTTGTACCGGATTGATGGCTCGCCCTCATTACATGAGACTTAAACATAACGTACCAAATGTAGGTGTACTATAGGTACATCTCTGCCTAAACCTTCGGGAATTACAGGCGTGGTATGTAAAAAAAGTCTCAGAAAAAGCGAAAGGTTCACTTCGGATTGTTTGTTTAGGTGGTTATGTAAAAGAGGTCGACACAATTGAGATGATTATGTTTGATCCTAACCTTTTTGGACATAAGCAATGTTTTGCTGTAGTATTTTTATCTCACGACGCGACACGCGCTTTACTTGTGATAATCAAGTGTGCAAACACGCTGTGAATGTGTGCTTGAAGTCGAGCAGCGTCAGCACATAAGTCATACGCACACACACACACACACACTACCGACTTCACCATTATACCAAAAGTTCCTGCGCTTACATACACATTCATAGCGTGTTAGTACACTTGGTAACCACAAGTAAAGCGCGAGTCGCTTCGTGAGATAAAAGTACTGTACTGGTATTTTTTTTTTAATAAAGGGTTGGTCACACCAGGGGTAGGTAATATAAGGCACTGAAGATAAGTCAAGCATTTCAAATTAACTCGAAAGTTATTTATATAAAGCTTTACCAGCATTTATCTTTAAAAAAAAACACTTTAAATCATTTAGAAACTCCACAGAAATAAGTATTTCAAAGTTCAAGTACCTACCTATATACCAATCAAACAATACCATGTCTTTAAAAAGCTTAATTTACCTAAGTGAATAAATAACTTAGCCAAATGAACTACTTATTCTTCATACAAAACCATTTCAGGTAGATACTCTAAATGAACGCAAATTGAAACAGCACCTCCGCTTGCGGCTAAAACACAAACATATTTGTATATGTATGTCAGATAATAGAAAGTAAATAAACTCTTTATATACACTGAAATGAAGAAGGGTTTGTATAATAAAAACGTCACGCCCAATCCAAACAATACGTGACAGCTTGACAGGAGTCCCCGTGTCGACGGCGCGTTGTGTTCCACGCGCGCCTCAAAGAGATGTCAGCACCAACTGACGGGGTCGAAAGACCAATGCCTGCTGGCGTTGCGGGTTTGTCCGAAAGGGATATCGCGGCCCCGGCACACAGGCAACGGAAGGAACATGGGTGGGTTTTAGTCAGTAAAAGTCTGAAACACCCTCTCGCTCTGCCCAGAGCGGGAGAAGTCATTTCCCACCCTCAAAAAAAATAAAAAAAGCCTGACAGGAGTCGAACCCTTTATTGACAAGTATTGTGAATGGAGCGAAGACTGAATGAAGATTGCGAGTTTAACTAGCATAATATCTCAGTCCAAGACATCAAATTCAGAAACTATAACCTAAACTATTGTAATTTTCTTAACAGCTGACTAAATCTTAAAAAATTGCTTCTTAAAAAATGTGTGGATAGCTGTCACAATTCCTGCTGTCACAACTTCTAACGGGATTATCTATTGTTACAAAGATACAGCCAGGTTTTGTGATACATCTTTCGTCAGGAAAATCAATCAATGATTTATGTCTCGAAACTTCAGTGGTGGACTATGACTAGGGTTGTCAATCCTACTATTTAATATAGTATCTTGCTATATTAGAGGCCTAAATACTATATTTAAAAAATATAAAAAAATATAGTGGGCGAAACTACTATATTTTCATCTCAATACAAAATGGTGAGATGTGTAATAATTATTAGTTATGACTTATTGAGACACTTATTACCTACCTAGAAAAAAACCCGAGTTAAGTTAATAAACGCAAAGTACCAAAACAAGTGCATTAAAAAAAAAACTTTGAAACATACTTACGATGTTTTTTAATTTTTTCGCCGTCTACTATATTTTTACAAGCAATGGCTTCGAAAATACTATATTTGATATAAAAAAGTTGGCAACCCTAACTGTGACAGTCTGAGGATAATATTAGTCGAGGGCGAAATGTCCATTTTAAAATAATAATTTCCATAATATTTTTATTGGTCAGATGCGGTTTTTTGTTGAGATTAGTTGACATCAAAATCACAAAAAAAAAAAAAAATTGTCCGGATAATTCTATTCTCTTTTGGAATAATTAAAGACTTCTCGATTTCCATCTTCACCAAACAAAAATGTTAATGACGATGACTCACGCCACATTATCTTCAACGAGACAGTTCATTGGTATTAAAATCTTGTTTTCTCATATACATATAAACGTGCAAGCACAGATACCAGTATTCGAATGTCAGTAACCAGCTTTTGCTTCCGCGTGGCCTACTGACCGTGGCCAGTTATTAAATTATCTCCTACCTGTTTTAACCGCACTTAATTCACTGGATTAGCCTGCTCGGTGACTGGTCGAGATTATATGAAATCTGTTTTACGATCTTTTGCAATTTTGCAGTAGATGATGACTTTGTGGTTAAAACTATCTGGATTCTAGACAATTCATTTTTCATAGACCTAAATGTTATATTTTTTTATAAAACTAAAAGAAAAAAAAAACATCGAAACAAAGAACTGTGATTAAATGAACAGTATTATTGTAAATTAAAGATGCTCTTCGTTTATGTCTGTGTAATTTATTCCGGATGGTTTTGGTGTATAATACATTAATAAACTTACATAAAATAAAGAAAACTCATTGTTTTGCTAAGTCGTAAAAACCTTGCCAAGCACGGGTGGGCTAGTTACTTCTATATACCTAAGACGTTTTTCTTAAACACATGCCACCCAGACGAACCCACCTATATGCAAATTTACGTAACAATCCAATTCTAGTATAGATTGTAGGTATAATTCTCAATTTCTGCAAGATTTCCCCAAAGATTTTCTTCCGTCGGAAAAAAAGCTACAGAAAAAAGATATTCTTGTACCTACGTGAAATATTTCAATGGAAAGTTAGGTTTTTATATCGATAACGTATTCATTGGCGGTCATCCAAAGCGTTCCCGGCCATTGTCCACTGCCTTCCATATGTGTACCTACATAATGATTCACATTTTGTGGGGCTGGCTTAAAATACGGATTTATATGGCTTCTTTGTGGCGTGAGCCAAAGAGCGGGATTTTCTTTCAATATTTATTTACTGGCTTTTATAACACTAGCTTTTGCCAGCGGGTTTGCCTGCGTGGATGTCGCAAATTATCCCATGGGACGTACTACCGGGATAAAAAGTATCCTAATAAACTATCTGTGTGCCAAATTGCATCCAAATCCATTCAGCCGTTATTGCGTGATTGAGTAACAAACACACAGACATACAAACTTTCACGTTTATAATATTCTCGTATATATATATAGTAGGACAGTAGAATGCAATAGTTTCTATTCTACACTATACAGAGTCGAATTAAATTAGCTAGCAAAACTCCGCAGACGTGATGGGTATCGACATCTAAACACGAAAAAACTAAAAAAAAAAGATTTGATGGCCAACGTTCGCTGATAGTGTTGTAAGTTGAATTGAAATATGAGTTGAAAAAAATTCTGTTGTTTTCTTTTCTTTTCACGTGAAGATATCTATACTCATCACGTCTATGAAGTATACACAAAAAAACTGTTTTTTTAAACTAATATTTGAAGTGACTAACCTAACTGCGGTTGCGGTAACTGGGGTCATCACCCCCAAAAAATATTGTTGTTTTTTTTTCATTTTTATTTATTCATACCCATCACATCTGCGGAGTTTCGCTAGCTAATTTATATTTGACCCTGTATTTCTGAGTTCTTTTTGTGTTTCTTCTGTCGTATATCTGCAAACCTTCCCTTTATAACTAGTTTCCAGTCATGTCGACTCAAAATTGTTTTTAATTATTCTTTAAAATTTATGACTCATATAAAATAAAATACGACGCATAAGGTCGTAAAAGCTTCCAGTCTAAACCATAGATTTTAAAATTTTATTTAAACACGTTTTTCATACTGGCCAGGCCTAATAGGATTAGAAGAATAAAAACATAACTGCGAACCAGCCAACCTTGTAACCAAGTATTAGCAAGTAAATTGTGCTAAATAAACAAGAGTAAAATGTGTACTTAGTCAGTCGAAAATATACAATGAAATATTACGGTCCTCCCTTATCTCTAGGTTCCCGACGTGAAAAATGGACCACACGTGTATCTGGACTATCCGGGTCAGGCTTTGCTAACAAAAACCCGAAGGGAAAGTTCAGATAGAGACAAAACGAAAAAACAGTAAAAATAAATTTCACTTAAAAATTCAAAGCTCTCATCTGATCCTTCAAACGAATAATTCATCCCTTTTTCGCTGGTGTTTTTTAATCAAACTCTGAGCGCAAATAACTGTTGGAAGCGTTTGTCTATAAACCCTGCTGAAAACCATATCACTTTTTGTCCTTGGGTTAAAAATGCAGCGCAGTGCCCCGGGAGCGTTGACATAGTAAAAATTTATACGTCGACCCGATTGTTAAAATGCTCTGGAGCAGACTTTTATCTCTTCACCCCGCGTGTACTGCATATTTTATATTTTTAGTGCTGTTTTCATGTCGGACGCACGCTGCATCCACGAACATTGTATGAATATTACGCTGTTCATACTAAACACACATTTCTCTTTTGAAATCTCCCGTACATCCTCTTCCAACTTGGGGATGAAAGGAAATCGGCTTATGTTTATTCAGTGAGTAAATAGTTCATCCCAACTAAATATATTAAATGGGGTTGACCGCTGAATTGGGTATGTTAAAAGCTTATTATGCGCTTTAACAGACGGATGGTTACACAGAATGAGAAACTAAGTGGTTATTCAGTTGCAGTTACTGCTTATGCATAAACAGTTGTCTGTCAAAGGATCACAAATAGCTGTTAAAGCGAAGACGTCCTTGAGACCAATGACCTTTAGAACAAGAGAGATGCATGACTCAATCATGAAAAGGAAAACTAAAATATAATGATTGCTATTGTAAGAGATTTTGACATATTAATACATTTAAAGTAATGGTGGACTAGAAAGACAAAGAGTGTAAGAAGACTAATGGCTAGATTGGTCTACGATATGGTCTTAAAATCCGTCAAAATGAATCGGACAAAATTCATAACATTAAAAAGAACAGCATAAAAGAAAACAAGTTGTAACAACGCTGTAGATGATGCTGATGATGAATATACTCTGGGAAGCTAAGTTGATGTACAAAACTACTACACATATTCAACCTCACAAAATACACCTGCGCACTTCACTCCACACGGTGGCGTGAAGACTGAAGACATCTGAATATTCATAGTGAAGAATTTTACAGCCCGCCTTCAGTGAGCACGTCTACATTATTCTAGCGTTCTCAAGTGCACTTGTCTTCCAGCTCAATATGATCTCATGAAGAGCTTCAAACAAAGTTCTTCTTGAGATTCTAGTTTTTATTTTAATAAACCTGTCGCATTTGAAATGAGCAGAAAATTGAACGTAAAAGATAACGGTGAAGATGAAGCTAGTAAGCTGGGATGTTTTCTTTCTAAGATTGTACACCGTTATCTTGCAATATGCACTGTAATGTTACTTCTATTGCATTTTAACATGATCGTTTCACGAAGCGAGCTGTGAGTTAATATTGCACAACTTTCCCCAGCCAATTCTTGCAATTTGTTGACGATAAGAATCTTAGACACGATATTTATCCTTCAGTTTGCGTCCCAGATGTTCACTGAATATATCGTTGATGTAATTAATGTGTTTTTAAAGTCTCTAGTGTCTACAAATAGTGCTGTTTTTCAATTTCTATTTAGATTTAGTCATTAATTTCCACTCGTGCAATATAAAGGTGTCCAATTTGAAAAGCTTTAATTAAAATCCCGTCCAGCCAATCAGAGTGTATAAATAAAAAGAGTCCATGGATGTCAGAAAAATGAATGAATCAAGAGAGCTGCATTGTGAGATTACCTCAGTCCCTTTGTATCTTGTTTCTCTTTTCTATTTGTGATCTGTTCATTGAACAAAACGCGATCAAAATAGAAATAATTATGATTGACCTTTTCTCGTAAGTTGTGTTTGACGTTTTATCTGTCAAACTGACAGGACTGAGTGTCAGGTTGATTGAAAACGAAGGAATCCTACTAAGATCATTGATGTGTTAGCATCAATGATCTTAGTAGGATCAAATTCAAGGCAAATTCTATTCACATTTTTATCATAAGAATACATATGTAGATGTTTCTCATAAATAAATGTTGCCATAGTAAAAGCCAATGGATTCGTATCGTGCGTAACTATTCCCAATGGAACGTATCCATACCGTATTTGATTTTATTTCGCCAGTTGGAATGGCATGAAATTTTAACAATGCTCGTAACAATCCTTGCCTGCACTGTGCAGAAAGCAGAAAATAGTAAATCATTCAAATAACTGCAATGCAGTATTATTTCACACCCAGTTTATAAGGTGTCGTCCGCAAACTAGAGGCATTTTAGTTTTACGAATTTTGGCAGGGAACTTTTGAAATTAACCATTTAGTTTCAATTTTATTCGGTGACACGCCAGCACTAATGTTTATTTGTTTCTCTATTTTAAGTTTAAACAAGATACAAAAAACTATGAAAAATGACGATGCAGTACTTGTAAAAAGCTTTACACCTAATCTATGCTTCATGTAACTTATCTGTACGTTGTTTGAGACCCTAAAAACAAAGCTGAAACGCAAAAATAAAGCAATATAATTAGACTTGCGGTCTGAACTTATCTTTGTACCGGGATAGGATGCCATAAGGGTGCCTTTCCACCAGAGATGTGCTATGGAAATATGCTGCGAGGATGTGAAAGCTAAGCTACGAAACTATGTGACCGTATCCACTAATGCTAAGCTGGGTAGCTGAGCGAGCAAGATGTGCTATGAAGATCCACCGCCGCGAGGTAGCTGTGGGAGGAAGATGCGCGGCTCGAGCTATGCGATGCATCGACAGTAGGGAAGGCACGAGGAGCGGCTGCGACTGCTAAACCACTCGCGCATCCGTAGCAGGCATCCTTCCATAATAAAAATAGCTTAGTGGAACCCGTATCCACCAGTGCTATGCTATGTGGACCAATGAATATGATTGGTGGATATCAAATCCATCCATAGCAACGTAGCATAGCACATCTCTGGTGGAGGCACCCTAAGCGGCTTTTCCGTAATACCCGCGGTTGGGGGTTGCCTTTAAACTGATTTTGAATAATAATTTCAACAAAAGATTTTATAAAAGGAAGCTCCGTAGATGCGGTAAAGTCCCTGGGGGAGATGGGGGAACACGCAGTAGGGCTTCGAAGGAAAAAGGTTAATAAAAAAAACTGATCTTTCTCTATTGTTGTGCAAATAATTGGTCACAAGTCTAATGGAATTCATAAAAATATACGACGAGAATTTTTCTATCATTTTCTTCTTTTATTATTAGACAATTGGCTAATACAGTCCATTCTGGAAGTTGTAACTACATAGTCACTGTAATAAAGTCACTTAGAAATGATATTAGTTATTTGTTGTAAATATCGACTGATCATAAGAAGAAAAATAATGACACTATAACATATAGGATAGGAGGAGCTCGTGGCTAAGTAATAACACCTGCACGGATCAATCCATCAGGTTAAGCTACGCTTGCCGGGGATGATCCGTGGATGGTTGGCCATCTTTACATACCGAGACTCCTCCGTGCCTCGGAAAGCACGTTAAGCCGTTAGTCCCGGCTGTCATTCGTGGATTTTTGACAGTCGTTACGGGTCGTCAGAAGCCCGAAAGTCTGGCAACCAGTCAGTCTTACCAAGGGGTATCGCATTACCCAGTTACTGTGTTGTAGAGGTCAGATAGGCAGTCGCTCCATGTAAAATTAGACTGACGGTTAGACTGGAAACCGACCCCATCATAGTTGAGAAAAGGCTAGGCAGATTTATTGTTTTAGTAACATATGATATTCTGAGCCAATGTTCCTTGACATTTTGTCCAGTCAGACAATAAATTATCTACATCGTCGAGACATTAGGAGGACGATATTTACCAAATACATAAATCTACCAAATAAAAACCATATTGATATAGTCTACGAATAATAATTCTTAGGATACAGTAAATATATACATAAACTCACGCCTCCTTCCATTGGAGGTAGGCAGACACTACAGAAGGCCACCTTGCCTCCTTTACGTTCATCCATCGGCACGCGTAGCATGTCCACAATAGAAACGGGTTTTGTCGACGGAGGAATAGACTCACAATCACAATCTGTCATTTTGTCTATTCTTTCGTCGACAAAAGCCGTAGAGAATCTATGGTTTCATGGTTTTCATGTGTGCTGGTCACACACGCACGCCGCGCGGGTTGCTACAATCACAAAATGTTACTAAAATATATGTATTCTTGTAGTATACTACCCGGCCCTGCTTCGCATGATTTTTACGACTTGACATAACATCGAAATTTCTTGTTTTAAGTATATTTAATATTAATACAGGGTGACAGGGACGCGAAAATCGATACCATGGATTCAGTACATGATTCTGAACAACCCTGCGTTGAGATTTTTCGACAGTTATAAAAAAATATATCTGCTGGTCCATACATTTTGACCGCGTAGGTCAAAGGTAGGTAACTTTTCTATTAAACAGCAGATTTTTTTTTAATAACCGACGAAAAATTTCCACGCAGGGTTGTTCAGAATCATGTATTGAATCTATGGTATCAGTTTTCGCGTACCTACTACACTATATATTATACACATAAACATTCTGGAATTTCTCTATAAATGATGATCAAACCGCATCAAAATCTGTTGTACCTATAGTTTAGAAGAACAACGCCGTCACACACACAAACACGAAAAGTGACTTTAATTTAAAATATGTATATATAGAAAAGCTAGTATAGAACATGGAATGTAATGGATTATGATACAAAATATTTCGGCCTTTGTGAACAGTGAAATTCCGGAGTACACCGAGAAAATCCCTTTGTGGTCATTTTGCGGAACTTAGAAAATACTTCATAGAATTAAAAATATTGTAACAAGATTTATTTTACTTTCCGGAATTCTTTTGAAAAGATGAGGTGGTTAATAAAAAAAAGATAAAGTTATTTTTTAGCAGTCTGAAGCTAAAATCGCATATTTCCCGCGATATCTCCGAATTTTCTTCCGATGAACGCGATAAGCAACCAAGAAATTGCCAATTTTACGTGTTACGTTTTACCATCAAATAAATATGGCATACCAAATAATAATAAAAACAAATTAGAGCATTATCTCGTCAGCAAATGCCGCATCCGCGTGAAGAAACGATAGAAGTTCAAATTACTTTAGTATCGCGTGCGACCAACAATATCTTAAGTTAACCCTGTTACCCACCAGTTCCGACTGTACCGAGGCACCGTGGTAACGGGGCGGTCCACTGTACCAGTCCTCATACATTGTGGTACAAAGAACAATTTGTGAGAGTGTATTTCGCTTTTCATTTGTTTTTCTATCGTTTCGTGCCAGTGCTCAAAAATGGTGGTGGATATAACTTATGTCAAATCAAAATGATATAGTTCACGTTACTACGTGCGATATGAGGCGTTGATCCCATCATTAGCCGTTTATTTAAAATACTATAGATTTTAAAAAATCGTTTTATTTTGTTTAATATTTAGGTTAATATTTTGCTTTTAGAAAGAAATATATATTATGTAGAGAAAAAATTTCTTTGCAAAACTTTATGGTGAATTGCATCATGAAATCATATTATTATGTAATAAGTAAGTACCTAAATTACGTGTATATATCGATAAGTTGAGGAAAACCGAGAATCTATATTAACTGTGGCAAGTTATGTGCTCATAGGTACCTACATCTGATAACCTGATTTATACCTTATCTAGAAGGTACATTATAAAGACTAAAAGAAGTATCGTTAATAACCCAGACAATGTAACAACAGAATGAATTCCCTCAGCGATTTAATCCATTTATTGTACACACGGCTACATATCAAGCTTTACATTTCCAGTATAGGCTGATCTCGCAATCAAAAGATTTCCCTACAATGAGAGGTCAGCTTATACTGGAAATGTATAGTCTGAATATGTAGCCGTGTGTACACTGACGTTCCCTAGTAGTATTTCCTGCTAGTGGGGGCTTGTGGCTACAGGATAACAGTCGTACGGGTCGATCGATGATTAAGATACGCTTGCCACGGTCGGTTCGTGGATGGTTGACCATCCATCACATAACGACACCCCTCCGTGACTCGGAAAACACTACATTTGGTCCCGCCGGTCCCGGCTGTCATTCGTAGATCTTTGACAGTCTTTACGGATAGTCAAAAGCTTTAAAGTCTGACAACCAGTCTTACAAAGGGATATCGTGTTACCCAGTAACTGGGTTGTGGAGGTCAGATAGGCAGTGGCAGTGGCTCCATGTAAAATACTGGTATTGCCGACCCCAACACAGTTGGGCATCCCCTTTGATATTTATAGCCAATCGAGCGGAAAGTTCAAGAAATCATTAGGCAATAAACGCTTTAAGTTTTAAACTTGTGGCAACCGCTAACGGTATGTCTCGATGCAGTTTGCACTAACCACACGAAATACTACTGGCAAAGTAAGTATGTAAAGTCTATGAAAGCCTGGTTTCCAAATGATGCTATTTCTACATAAATGAATATCAACTTTATGCTTGCGCAAATTAAGGTTGTTTTCAGAATTACTGAAAAGTCATGAAAATGTTTGAAGTTACTTTAGGTATGTGTGGTTTAAAGTTGTTTTTTTTTCAAAAACACGTATTTGTTTACATGTTTGGAAAGTAAACCGCGAACTCAGTTTAAATACGGAATTTGCGAAGCAAACAGCGGTCAATGCATTTACATCTAAAGCCGTTATTTGTCTATAAAGCCGCTGTTGAAGGATTTCCGCTGTGGTAATAAGCTTTATTATTAGTGCCTCTAGTTTATATTTACAGTAATCCCTGTGTCCGTTAGATTTGACTTTAAGTTAAAGTCTTAAACAGTGTGGTCATAAAAAAATTGTTGGCAGGCTGTGCAGACATTTTTCTTTCTTTACGATGTTATAAGTACTAGAATTGCCTGCATTTAAGTTGGTTTTCCCAGATTTATTGGCCTTTTCACCCAAATTGTGCTATCACCTATATTCATCATTAAAACATAAATATGTTTAACACTTTGATTACGGAAACACGTAATTGAAATGACTAGTTTCCACAACATTAATTTCGTAATCTGATTACAAATGCAATATAAAATTCTATACACACGCGACAAAGCAGCTCATTACAACCATTTGACAACAAAGCTCGTGTTTATTCACTATTCACTCTAATTACTGTGAATGACAAGTTAAACCCACAGATAATAAAACAGCGAATTTTTGTGGAGCGTCCCTTCAAAACGATTAAAAAACGTTATTTAATTACTAAACAAAAACGGAAATACCGCGCTATTAGCTAAAAGCACAGTGATTAATTACAGTAATCAAGTCTAATATTAAAGCCGCCATTTTGAAATACCAGTGACAGACGCGTGTATAATAATGAAACAATAGCTTGCATTGAAACTAGGCTGCTAAATCCGCTACATGTTCCGTAATTAAACTAAAAACCGTTTTATTATCAACTAACTGCCAGTGATTTCGTCCGCGTAACATTTCGGCCCGCGACCCACTGCGTCGCATCGTATCGCCCGCCCGTGCTATTACTTCGTTTTCGCTTAGAGTATATTTTTTTTGCCCGACTTCTAAGGGGAGTAGCGTGATGTTGAATAGTCTATACCTAACTACGCCAAGAATGGGGCTATCAAAAGCAAAAATATTTTCTAACTGGTAGTTCAAGAGATGACTGGGTTCAAACATACAAACTCTTCAGCTTCATGATATTAGTAAGTCTGAGAGTAGAGAGAGTATCTGACAGTATAAAACGCGGTTGTCTTTTGTTTTTGACTAAATTTAGTGGGTGAGTGATGTCATCAAGTTTCACATTTTATAGTCCTTTCTGTTTTTGGCGGTCTTACTGCAATCCTTTTTGGGAGGTTTTGAGGTTTCTAAGATCTTGAAAGTGGGTAAAATCGGTTTTAAAAGGTGACAAATGCTTTGAAATATAAACTGTAAATTCACCTACATTAATGATATTTTTGCCCAGTATTTGAGTGTGTAGCTTAAGTAGTTCTGAGTTAATATTATATTTAGTAAAGCATTGTTTAACCCAAATTAGCACCTACCTGTTGCTCAAAACTGTGTGAACTACAAATACAATTACAAAATCCAAGTACTTAAGTAACATACCTATTCTCAATTCGGATTCTATTACTGCATTTACCAAACGAACGCAGTTACTAAATTCATATAAGCATAGATAACAAACTGTATTTTATACAACTCAGTTACTCACAGCCCGCAAAATCGCTATACAATTCGTCAGTATGCACGACTGTTCAAGTTCCATAGAAAACATGAGCCCACGAGGTGAAATCGGTTTTTGCGTTGCGATTAACAAGCGAATTTCCCATCAAATAGATCCGCGTGTAGGTCAGTGAACGCATCGCAGTAACGGATCCATGCTAACCGCACTTCGGTGCAATTGCACTGAGCCAACTTAGGGCAAATGGCGAACCAACTTGCTCAATAAAACTTAATCTATATTGCTGTATTGGTCTCGTTTTCATGTACTTCGTGGTGTTACATTGTATGTACAGGATTTTGTAGTAAATTGGCATTTTAGGTCATGTTGTGTAAGTCAACTTTACAGTTCACCTAGATGTCAAAAATCATACTAACAATTGGCCTAAAGAAAACTCACTTTAAACATAGTCGCGAAAGTGAGTTTTGATGAAAAATATAACAAAAAATTATATCTTGTAATATTTAGTCAGGTATAAGCCGGTTTTCATTACATTTATTGAAGAACAATAAAAATTCCGTTCCACATTTTATAGCGAGTTATTTTGATCATACATCTATAAAATGTATTGCTCTCGATTCTTCAATCAACATTTCCCGTATCATGAATCGCAAAACACGATTTAATTACATCGATATTTAAAAACACATCACCTTCCAAACTCCCAAAACCCTTAATCCCAAGTGCCCTAATCCGGATTACCTAAAATTCTTTATTCAAAAAAATGGCACGTAATTCCGAAAGTCCGTAACGGCCAACTATATAAAGTCGAGAGGAAGTTATGCGTTCATAAAATCTCTCGGGCTGAGTCCCGCCGTGAATACCGCCGAGTTATGTTTACGACAAAATACAGACACGCGACACACGGTCGATTCTCTTTGAAATCCCCCGGATATATTTGTATGTTGGTACACACTGCCCGACGTATTTGTAAACAGAATAATTTAATGATAACTGTGACTAACTTCTAGAATCTAGGTCAAATCCTAGAGTGAATCAAACCTTCGTCAGTTGAATATTTGAAAAGTTTGACGTACTTGGAAGATTGGCTTTTCTTCTTGCATGTATTTGTTGAAATTGTATGCACACTCGCGGAACGAAAAGGTTGAGTACCTTTCCAATACACTTTTATCACACATAATGGCTGATGCTGGCTGAATGCATTCAATAGCTGGAGAAATAATAAGTGAACGGAACGGTATATTATTGATCTAAAGGTACTTATCGTTTTCGTTCCGAGATTATAAATGTTATAAATGTTGCGTTTTTGGGGGACTGTCTTATGTAATTTTGACGTTTGAAAAGTGCTGATTCTCAGCCTATTTTGAATAAATGACTTTTGAATTTGAATTTCTAAATCTCACGATAAACTAGAACAGAAAAACAAAACACTCACGAATCAATTGAATGTTAAAGTTCACTAAATTGTTTGTAGGAGACGATAAACTCGGAACACTGTCTTTATATATGCAGTAATGCGCTATTTAAGCCCAACGTGTTATTGCCGTACGTGACTGCTGGCAGCACCGGTGCTTGGCGTTTATTGACGGAGGTGCTCGCTAGGACTAACGAAATTGGATCCGTAATGATTAAAACGGATCTACATTATTCTTGTTATATAAAGAAATCTCTTCAATCTCTTAAATTTTCTTTCTTATAAAATTGTTGCCGAAGATTATAAGACTGAGCCGGTAAATGAAAAAAGGTCGCCCTATGATATGGATGAGATGTAAAGTTGCATATATTTATTATCAGGAAATGTAAGTAGTAAACACCTTACTTATTATGATATCCTTTAGAAATGACAGGTTTAATATGTATGAATATAGGTAACTCACACTACACTGAAGTAAAATAATTACCTGGTATTATCTCAACCTAAAAGGGAAATAAACACAAATATTAGCTTAATTATGGAAAAACGAAAATTCTATTAGCCTAAGTTAATTTAGGAACAGGCACATTTGTATGTCTTGACAGTTTCAGTAAATGTCGAATAAAATCTAATTCACCGTGACATTTAAGTTGCCTTACAAAAGCAGCCCACTTCATGTATCCAATGACTACTAAATGTCCATTTTTTTTTTTATAAGTTGTAATAATGTTTTAATTGCTCCTAGAGGTATTTTATGTCGGGTACATTGAGTGGCTCTTTGTATGACGACGAAAATGTCACGGTGTATATAATTTTTTTTTAAATGAATGTTTAGTAGTCATGGGATACATGAAGTGGGCAGCTTTCGTAAGATGATTAATATATCACGATGTATAATATAGTAGGTATATATATGTATGTATGTGTATTATAAGTTTATAACCTATTTATGTACTTGTGTACTTATTTTATTTACAATACTGTTTTTTTGAATATTTATGATTATTATTATCTCCTTAATACGTAGTAAATCAGAGAACCTGCCATCCTAACTCGTCACCACCCTTGTAGACTTGTAAAGATAGCTTAAGACATTAAAGGCTTGTGCAGACCAGCGCGACTTGTCGCGCGACGCGACACGAACAATACAATTTCTAAGAAAACTTCACAGTATAACAATAACCGGTGTCGCGTCGCGCGATAAGTCGCGCTGGTCTGTACGAGCCTTAAGTCCGCCTTTGTACCTTATTGTGTGCGAGAAGTTTAAATAAATAAATACCTGATCGCGGTACCTACTTATTTTACTTCGCTTAGCTTTTGCGAAGTCACGGTATTCAACTGTTCTTGAAATTTTTTACGAAAACAAGTCATGTATGTTTAATTATACATATATATATAAATTATATATACCGCCTTTATAAACAGCTGTTAAATTTTAATGTATTACCATCCGGTAATACATTTCAATTTTGGCCAACGTGTAAAGCAGTCTGCATAAACGCATCATTAACAAGTACTTCTACGTGCGTCGCCTACAAATTTTTCTCTTTTTAATAAACAAATTATTACTGAAATACTGAACACAAAATTAATTCAAACCAACACATCCAATAAAATATTTTCATAAAATAAATATCGGAATTAAAATTTCTAGTTTCATACTTGTACCACTTTCCGTGTTTGACGTCAGACGGAAAACGGATATCCTATACGAGCGTTCAGTTGCTGATTCTTGCACAATGTAGGTACGAGGTATGTATGTATACCCATGTCATATATTCTTATTGTATCATCATGTTTCTTTCTTACTGATCCTGTACCTGGTGCTTCTTCAGTAGAACAAGACTATTCTGTATCTCGACCTACTAATATTTTTCTACGCATTTTGTCACTTGATATCAGCCTACAACTTGGAACTACATAAAGGTAGCTAAAGTCAGGGAAATGTGTTGTTTAACAATTGACTACCAACTTAAAGTGTCCGTATATTCAAATCATAACTGATAGTCTTTTACAGTTGTATACACGGCAAAATGACTTAGGACGTTTGTCCAGTGCACCGTGAACGGGACATCAACGAGAACGATACGACGACGCCGAAGTAGCGGCAGTACATTTACTATGGCCGCATAGTCTTGTTGCTCGTTGACGTCCCGTTCACGGTGCGGTGGACAAACAGTGTTAAGGACAGCGCTCATTGTAACAGCACCGCTCGTGTAAAAGAAACAGTGTAAAAGTGATTCCTATATCCTATTTACAGAATAAACAATTTCATTTCATTTCATTTCATTTCATTCCGACACGGCAAATAACTTGTCATTCAAGTTAGGATTTTAAATCAAATGCTTTAAAGTCAATTTGTCAATTTTATGATGGCTATACAGAATGGTGGACGGCTCGCCGGCCGCTCACTGCCCGCGAGCCGTCACACGTAAAATAAACTTTAATAAATTTGATTTAAAATCCTAACTTGAATGACAAGTTATCTGCCATGTCGGAGCGGTGCTGTTTTAATGAGCGATGTCCTTTACGGTGCCAATTTGATTAACAATTAATTTTCCGGAGTGTACTTCAATGGTAATAATAACACTTTATTCCAATGACATCACTTTCGTACTGTGATTATGTTGTCAATAGTCTGATGTCATCAAAGAAGGTTTATTTACTCAAACTCGGCGAGCCACCATACAAAAAACGATCACAAACATTTTTGTTTCAAAATGAAGCTTTGTACGTTGTTTGTTTAATAAATATTTGCCTGTCTGTATGATTAATTACGTGTTACTGTTAAATAAAAGGATTAATCCGTTGAAAATTATCTGTGTAAACATTAATTTTAGAGTTCAGTGACATTTTACAAATTGTTTAATCAATATGTGTTTGTTTTGGCAAGAAAAAACACCACCTATTAATATAGCAGATTTAAAGAAACAAATGGAAATGACGATCATTTTGCTGTAGATAAATACTTATTTTCAAAATAATTTGGAGCTCAATGACCTACAATGAAGAATAAATTATCCAAACCTTGTTTATTTTGACCAAAAAATAAAACCACAACCGAATAACATAGCGACTTTTTGCTACATAACTACATATTCCATGCTTTAGTTTATTTCTTACATTTAAAATCACACTGTTCTCAATAACACACAATCTAAAACCTTTGTAATTGCTTTGACATTGTAACATTTGTAACACAAGTACAAAGTAACACGAACTTAATAAACATTAAGTTATTTAGGTCTTTAGAAAGGTGGTGCAGATAACATTAATAATGATTAGCTGAACTATACAACACGAGGGTGAAAGTAGCAGAAAATGGAGACTCTCGCGTCTCCTTAATATTGCTTCCTATTGTGAAGTACCGGAATGTTACAAAAGGCAAATTACTGAAGATAATACTTAATTAGACTTTTAGAGAGTCCTAATTTTTTAGCCCAAAAACGAACTCTTTCATCCCAACTCGATAGGATAAAACTGTTTCATTAATTCCTATTATCCTTGCTTGCTGCTTCCTGTTAGTTATCTTACTAACTTCTATTTTTAAAACATGAAAAATCTATAGACTCAGATGTTCCACAATGGTTTTTTATTTCTTTTATGCCAAACGAATTTCACTTTAAATTAGAAGAGTCATATTCAAAGTTACATCATAATGTCATTAGATATTTGTTCCAAATTCTTCTTGCGTCGGTCATCGTGAATTTCTTCTAAAAAAATGTTACCATTTACTACAAGACTAGCCACTGCCACTGGCGCTGCGCAGACGCCAGTAATTGCGAACTCTCTCTAGCCAAAACGCGGTTTCACTCCGGCGCATGTCGCTTGTGCATGAGTCAAAGTGAAAGTGACGCTCGGACATGACAATTAGTATGGATTACATGTCATTTATCATTGGATAATTAATATCAAATGCAGTAGATTGGTAGTTGAAGAAGACTTCCTAGGTTTTGTCGTGGTAATTGTGGGTCTGGGAGTCTTGTTGAAGAAACGAGCAGGATACAATTATAAATTAGTAACGTTCGAACATAAAATCGAGACCAGAAGAGTGGACGTAAGACCCAACGAGGAAAGAACTTAATATTTAAGAACTTAGTATTTAAGAATTTCGTAAAAAAGCAGTTTTGAAATGAAAAAAGTCTTCCTTTTTTGCATAACAGTTAAACACCCAATCTGCTGTTCAAGCATAGCAAAAAGGACATTTTAAAATAAAATTGTACTTATAAAATATATCCAAAAAGTCTTACACTTATTCTTTTCTCAATTATTATGTAGCATTAATTTTATTAAGCAATACTTACTCATTAAAAGTTACGACAATAAGTATTATAAATAATGATGTCATCAAGATAAATTATTGTGAGTTTATTTCCGCGTGGCACTTTAATTTCTAAGAAGTGCATAATGAAATTATTAATTTAACTTCGGTATGATGAAGTAGAGTTAGAAAATAGTCAACATACAAGTAGAATTTGTGGCGAGAAAAAGTTTTGAGGTTGAAGGTGAATTTGGTTATAAGAATAGAGGAAGACCAAAGAAAATAAACAGATACGGTGTGATGGCCGCACAAGGTGTGAATGACAGCTGATAGAGATATATGGAAAAAAATACGTATTATTGAAGCTAACTCAAAAACGACCAAGCAATGTTTATTTTATTAGGATCTCCAACAAAGAATACACCTTACATGCTATAATATAAAGACAAGAACAACAATATATGTGCTCCCTTAATTATAGGAGACCACGTCATGTTAATAAAATGTATAAGGGACCTGCTCTAAAGTATGACCTACCAAACAAAGAATCATCGAAATCAATTCATAATTGGCGGAGTAATCGCGTAACAAACATACAAAAAAAAAAACATAGTCGAATTGAGAACCTGCTTTTTGTATTCGTTTAAAAAATCCTACTTTTGCACCGACTGCAAAGGATAAGAGCAAAAGGGTGATGATGACACAAAGTAGGAGTAGTGCAATTTTGTATCTCATTCTTATAGCCCTGAAGATTCTAGCTATACCAGAACGTTTATTCAAAAACCTAGTTAAATTCCGTACAGTACGACAGACCTTAGATGTAGCATCGGCAAAATTCGTAAAACCGATCATCATCCGAACTGAGTGCGCCTTTAAAATCACCAATCTTTATTACTGCTTTAGGTGAAAATGGACTTTACGAAAACGCAATAACTTGTAAAGTCATTATAACCAAATACATTCGTAAAATTGAAATGAATGATTGAAAATGTTCAAATTTATGCTACATCTAACTTGTAGATACAAGTAACTTATGCAGTACCAAGTTTATAAGTAGCTTGTGTTGCCGGTTGCCGATCGAGACCGTGAAAATAAGCCGCATTAGGGTAACTCTGCTGCAATCTAAAACAATCTAATATACCCTAACTTTGCATATAACTACCTAAGTTAGGCCCCATGGTAGCGCAAGGTACGGTGTCAAAATATGGTAGGGGTGAATCATATAAAACTATGAAACACGTTTTGTGATCATTTTCGCGGTGTTCCCAGACTGAGGGGCTATGAAATATAACTCTATTACAACGTAATATTTTTTTGGATATCTTGCACATGATGAGAAAAATATATTA
Organism: Agrochola lota; assembly: GCA_947364205.1. Classification (NCBI taxonomy): domain Eukaryota; kingdom Metazoa; phylum Arthropoda; class Insecta; order Lepidoptera; family Noctuidae; genus Agrochola; species Agrochola lota. The sequence goes on along the minus strand of OX376235.1, from coordinate 5,624,379 downwards.
TGGTATAATTCTATGTAAAAACCAATTAAAGTACAAGAATAATAACTCCATAGAGCGTCTAGTGGTGCAGGGCAGAGTGAAAGGTCATGCTAAGTCACCGATAAGGTGGACCGAATAAATAAAATCCGCGGTTGGAAGTCCTGTTAATGAATGCGCCAGACTATCATGTAACAGAATCAGATGGAGAGAGATCGTGAGGCGGGCAACGACTACACCTGGACACAGTTCAATGTGACCATGACTGCTCTGTCAAGCGCGAAGCGAAGAAGAAGGAGAGCCAATTGTTTCAGTATAGATATTATGAAGAAATCTGTAGTAGGAGATATTTATAGTAGGTTAGTTGTTTCCAATCAAAGTCCAATCAGATTAGGTTCTATTGGAATGTATTGCTGTAACAGTACTGTGGTAAGTAAAATACTGCGATACTTGATACATTTTTTTCTCCATAACTTAATTAATTTGTCTTGTTGTCTACCTTTTATTTGAACCAAAAATGTTAGAGCTCCTATATAGAATTAAAGTGAGTATAAAAAAAGTCATTTACAAAAGTTGAAAGATAAGGCCCTCAAAACGACTGTCTATTCAATGCAACTTCACTTTCCGGTCTCACAAAACACTTCGCGCTTTCTCGAAACTTCGAAGCCGATCGTTTAGGGAAAGGATTCCTCGATTCAGGCCATTCATGTAAATAAGGCACTTCTTCATGAAATGGATGGCAAATCGCGACTGTTATCTTAAACGGATTGGTTGACAGAGACTTTGGAATTCTGGCAGGAAATTGTTTAGGTAGATTGTGAAATAATGGATTTGGCTGTTAACATGCTCTTAGCAATTGTGTCTTGCTTTTGGTTTGTTATATCAACTATTGCAACTTGAAATAAAAATTAGGTTCTTCAAATTCTTCAGACTTTACAAGTAGGGGTGCTCAAAAATTTAATATTTACTTGAGATCGTGTCTACAACTAAATAAAATCTTTTAGTTATCTCACTGATTTTTTTGGTAAAATCTGTTGCTTAGATAGTAGGTACCAGGATTTCAAAGCTGTTGACAATGTCACTAATGGAGACAATAGTCACCATTTTGTTATTCTATGAAAATGATCACTGACAGCGAATCTGTGCCCAAAATTGCCTAAGCTAGGTACCGAATTTATTACAATACCACTGTTTGTTCTATTTATCTAAAATATATCGTGATCCATAAACCTTAATTTCTACGTTAGCATGTTAATGAACTTCCGCATTCAGCCATGTTTACGGCATCATTTCCGGTTTCATAAATATTCAAAATTATCAACATGAAAACCGATTTGATCAAAACTTTACTAATCTGTGAATTTTTTTCCCTTTAATGTTTAATGTATGTGTGTGTGTGCATATTTGTGTGTATGTTTTATGTTCCTGTGTTTGTGTTTTGTTGGATCGCGTGATTTGATTAATTTAGTATGATAATTATCTATATCTATCAATACAAATAATCGTTGGTAAGCACATCACATGAGAATGTCCTGACCGATTTAGGTATTTTAGATCTTAAAATATTCGTAGGTAATAGACAGAATTAGGTTTTTCTGTAAATAAAAATTGGAAAGGTCCCCGGAAACATTTCAAACTCGGAAAAATGGAACGTCCTTTTTTTCTATGAGATTTTTAAAGGTCCGGACAACGTCTGTCTGGCCAGCTCTGTTGTAAGACGAAACTTGTAGACTCATCTTATTCCTGTTTTACTTAGTGCTCAGGTACTTAAAAAAAACATTCAATGAAAGTTTTATCCTCTTCCTCCGCGAAATTAAAAGCTTAAAACCTCATTTCAATTAACCATTAGACGTAGCATAGACTGGACAGATACCTGAAAAAAACGGAGAGTTATAACGTTTTTCACACTTTCATGTGCCTATCCTACTTACATCAATCTGCAGATGCAGTTGAATACAGTATTTTACATGGAGCGACTGCCTATCTGACCTCCACAACCCAATTACTGGGTTGGTATACCACTAACTATACTACTTACATCCCAGTATATAATAATAATACCAGCCTATTATTGTCCCTCTTCTCATACAGAGAGGGCTTGCCGATTTCAGACTTATTTAAAGTCCAGGTCTCCTCACTATTGGGCACGCCACAGTTGTGGCGATAAGTCCCCTCTTTGAGGAGTGGCTAGAGAGGCGCCACGGCGTCCTCACCTTCCACCTGACGCAGGTTCTTATCGGACACGGCTGTTTCGGGAGGTTCCTGTTCCGCATAAGGCGGGAGGAAACGCCTGGGTGTCACCACTGTGTGGATCGCCCGGAGGACACGGTGTAGCATACGGTGGAGGTCTGCCCGGCTTGGGCGGACCACCGCCGTGTCCTCACGGAGGCGATCGGCGGCGGCGATCTCTCGCTTTCGGCCCTGGTTCAGGCCATGGTCCGGAGCGAGAGTGCATGGGAGGCCGTCACTTCCTTCTGCGAAGCAGTAATGCTCGCGAAGGAGGAGGCGGAGCGCGCGAGGGAGAGGCAAGATGCGCGCCCTCGCGCCCCTAGTCGCCGCAGGAGATGCCCCGGGCGTCGGGAATCGCGAACCGACTTCCGGCCACCATAGGCGCGGGCTTGCGGACGGTGAGCAATGGGTAGCTCGCCGTCCAATAAGGACCAGGCCCGGGTCAACGGCGCGTTGTGTTCCACGCGCGCCTCAAAGAAATGTCAGCACCAACTGACGGGGTCCGTAAAGGCCAATGCCTGCCAGGGTTGCGAGTTTATCCGCGGGATATCGCGGCCCCGGCACACAAGCAACGGAAGGAACACGGGTGGGTTTTAGTCAGTAAAAGTCTGACACACCCTCTCGCTCCGCCCAGAGCGGGAAAAGTTATTTAATAATTTCCTTCAATAAATATAATACATAATAAACATTGTGGGTATTACATAAATCATTGACAGTAGAAATAAGTTAGAAACTGCAAGAAACTTCCGTGACGTGAGACACAAGGGGATGTAACATGTCCCATACATTTCCTTCCGACATGTTTTTAGTTTATTGTCGTTATTAAACAACGTTCATAACTTACAGGAAGCGATGACTTTATTAGTTATAGAAAGTTCCTTTTTATCTATAGATTACTACTACTTGTCTATTATTGATTTGTGGCAATAGCCATCATAACTTTTCGACGACACCACTCTAGCAAAATAATAATTTCCATCAACATTTTGAATATTTCTCACAACTATTACGTAATTTATCTCACTTTTTTGATGACCTAAAAACAAAAGTAGGTAATTCTCGCCTCTTTCAATAAAAAAGATTAAGTAGATAAGTTCTTATAACTCTACGCTGTCAGTGAACAAAAATCCCTGAAAATAATTTCTCCTGAGATTCGCACGATATTTCAAAAGTACTTTGGGGCGACATTCCCAAGTTTTTATAGTTCACCGCGTTTCCGAGAGCTTAGTGAGCATTTAAATTGATAGATGGTTGGAAACTCCTGTATCAATTGCCATGAACATCGCTAAAGTCAGCACGTTTAGGTACTGGAGATATTACTTGGCGAGAGCTTAGTGACATTATGAGGGATTTCATTAATTTTCCAAGTTTAACGGGTACTTTCATGAGCTCAAATGGTACTTGTAACATCTTTTAGGTAATATGTACCTACTTATTATCATTTTTATTTTTTTATTCTTTTTATATTTCTGAGTAGCAAACCGAAGTATGGATTTATGCCGGGTTGATGCCAATAGGTTCGCCCCTTATTACCTACATAGGACTTAAACATAACTGACGAAATGTGGGTTACAATCCCTCGTGGATTACCGGTGTTACGTTACATATGTGGTAGAGATTAATTTGGTGTTTTTGTCTGCTTTAACAACAAACTACAATCGCTGCTAATCTTTAACAATCAAATGTCCGATCACTGCATCTGCCCACTATTGATTGTACATTCATATTGTCTATGCTACGTCTATGGAGATGAGGTTTTAAACTACCATCAGCCAACCTTACCTGTATAAAAAATTACCGTGAAAACTTTTATGAAATGAGTGAGCTGTCAATAGGGTGAATCCGTAGCCTCAGGTGGAATGACAACTCACCTCAAGCTCACTTCACCTAAATTGAACGGTGAGATTTTCACAGAATAGGCCGGCTGTTCACTATAGATTGTACATTCTTACTGTCACTGGTAAATCTACATTAATCTATCAACACTAACGACTGTAATGATGATTTATCTTTTTGATTTGATCATTTTTCTTCACTTTGCCATCAATAACAATGAAGCCAGCAACTTATCAACACAAATATAGCCATTGTTAGCCTATTAATTATGTCATTATTGACAGCTCCGGCGTAATGAAGTCACTGCTCAGTGAAATCGAGAAAGCGCTGGCATCAATGACCTCAGGCTTGTTTGTCTGTTTGTCACGCGCTGCTTTCCCGTTCGTGCGAACGTAGCCCTATGATCGCTCTATGAAATATCAATGCTTTGAATAAGGTATTATTTAAAATTATCGTGCTAGAAGCTTTTGTAGGATAATAGTTTAGAATATGAAACGGTCGACCACTATTCCGAGCAAAATAATGCGATACACATTTACGGAATAAGGACACAAAACCATATTTTACAATTTTTATAATTAACCTTAATACCACATCAAAGGGATTTATAAAAAAGAAATCGCACAATTTGAGCGTAAAAAAATATATCAGGTACTTACTTATGTAGGTATGATGAAACACACCGTAGCCAATTTGCCAATATAAACCTCAAAAGCCCCCGAGAGAAAGGAATGTGACAAGACTGATTGACAGACAAACAGATAGCGAATTGATTCCATTCGGAAAAAATTGAAATGAAGGCGACATAATAAAATTGTAGATAAGTACGTAAAGAAAATGCCAGAATCAAAAGGAAAAATATTACGAAAAAAACTCCTTCTGTCAACGTCAAAATCATAGATTCAAAAAGAAATCCGCGCGTTATTTGAAAAATGAACTTGGGAATCATAAAGTAAAAGTCTGATAAATCTGTCTTATCTGTCTTTTGTTCATGTTAGATTAGCATATGAATTTGCACATGATTAGCATTACAAAAGCACAGTATAATGTGACAAATGTTAAATTAAATGGATGAACTAAATCTCTTGGTGTCGTAAGAATTTAAATGATGTGCTCACGAGAGAACATTGTTACGATAGACGCAAACACAATGTGTGCCAAAATCGTGAGTGACATATTCAAATTTTACTTTCTACATAGTGATTGCTTTATTTATTAAATTAACTTCATTCTTCATTCATGTACTGTCTATTTGATTAAAGGCTTTCGTTTAGACCCCTCCGTGCCTCGGAAAGCACGTAAAGCGTTAGTCCCGGCTGTCATTCGTAGATCTTTGACAGTCGTTACGGGTAGTAAATAGCCCAAAAGTCTGACAACCAGTGTTACCAAAGGGTACGTGTTACTTAGTAACTGATTTGTGGAGGTCAGATAGGCAGTCGCGCCATGTAATATACTGGTATTTAGCTGCATCCGGTTAGATTGGAAGACGACTCCAACATAGTTGGGAAAAGGTTAGGCAGATTGATTGACCTACCTATGTAACTTTCACCTTTAATTTTTTTTCAAATTGTCAGTTTCAAATGTTTTGTAAATATTGGTAGACTGGAAATACCTACAGGTTTCCCTGGTATTAACGACGTAATTTCCACGTACCTAGGCTAAAACAAAACATTTTTATACGTTTCATCAAACATAAAACTGCCGCCGTCAATGTCTGTTTTCCCAGCGTTTATGATATTATACGACAGAAGAAAAATACTTTTTATATTAAAAGTATTTTTCTTTTTCTGTATTAGCCGAGTTCATTTGCTGTACACGCTCTGTCTTGTATTAGCATGTTTATCATAACGAGATAAAGTATTACCTAAACTAAAAAAACCATGGCTGTTTTTTAAACAGTCCTAACTAGCTTCTGCCCGCGATTTCTACCGTGTCAAATTTCTTGTATTCACATAGAAGTACCTGGTCGACCGAGCTCTGCTGACGTGAAAATAGAGAATTCTCATTTGATATTATAGGATAGTACATACAAATTCCATGCTGCGATGATAGCAGGTACTTACTAATTCCATGCTGCCATGATAGTAGTACTTACTAATTCCGTGCTGCCATATTCTAAGGTAGCCATCTTGTTCTAAACTTTGGGCGACCGAATATATATATATATATATACAAATATTGCTCGTGTATAGGATATATTCTATGACACTCGTCAATATTGAAGCTTCTTATTACTCAGAAAAGGAATTTTCCAAATCGGATCAGTAATTCCAAATGAAGACAAGAGCTTCCATCAAGATTCAGTATTTACATTAACGTTTAACAAGTATGATTCAATCAATCACTTAGGTATAACCTCTAATACCTAAGTAAGAAGTTGGTAGCAGATTAATTTACACACACAAGTAGCCAGTTAAAGTCACAAACTGTAAACCGTACTCCAAATGTTAGAATTATTAATGACTCGACAGATTGTTTTAAGTAAATACAGCTGAAGCTTTTCTCCTTGTGTCTGTTACCGCGCGGCTTAGATACAATCTATTTACACATCTATCCAAGATTAACAAAGACGTTACTAATCCGTGGCAGCTTCCTCCTACTTACAACACACCTATGTAGAAGCCTATGTCGGTCATTAACGAAGATTACTATCTATCTATCTATATGTATAGATGATTCGCATTTAGATGGTTATAGCCGTGATATAGTTATATCCGTAGGGATATAGCTATATACCGTAATATACTTAGTTATATGAAAGAGGTTCATAACTGTCTCACTACGAATATAACTATGATACGAACACGATCTAGTAATATAACTATTAGGCCACGCCGGCCAAATAGGTTAGGTTAGAACTATGACCAAAGACGCGCGAGCCGAGCGAGCGGTGCCGCGGCAGCGGCCGGCGAGGGCTCCGTCGAAATTGGTCGCAGTAACAAAATTAGGGCACTCCGACAGTTACGACACAGACAGATATATTACGGTATATAGCTATTTCCCTAGGCATATAACTATATCACGGCTATAACCATCTTACTGCGACAGATATACACTTCTTACATTCTTACTTCTCATGTTTATGTCCCGATTTAGGTTAATTAGCTACCTTTAAAATTATTTGAAACGGCTTTACCGAACATCGACGCGCCCTACGTTTCCTCGAATTTTAAAATCATGAGGACAGCAGTTTCCAGTATCGATTCACAGATTTCGTTTGCCCCAGTAACAAGCAGTGTTATATTGTAACCTTTTATCTATGAATAATACAGGTGGCTTAATAACAACACCCGCACGGGTCGATCGATCAGTTTAATCTACGCTTGCCGCGGTCGGTCTGTGGACGAGTGACCATCTTTACATTCCGAGACACCTCCGTGCCTCGGAAAGCACGTTAAGCAGTTGGTCCCGGCTGTCATTTGTGAATCTTTGACAGTCGTTACGAGTCGTCAGAACCGCCAAAGCCTGACAACAAGTCTTACCAAGACGTATCGTATTACCCAGTACCTGGGTTTTGGAACTCAGAAAGTCGGCTCTACGTAAAATACTGATATTCAGCCGGTTAGACTGGAAGCCGACCGCAAAAACACGGTTGGGAAAAGGCTAGGCAGATTGAATATTTCTTTACCTTTTAGACTGTGGGATTTCACATCGGCAAAAAGGACAAATTTCCATTCTCACTTTCATCCCATATACAACCCCTTTAGGGGATGAATTTTCAAAAATCCTTCCGTAGTGCTTACTTTCGTTATAAAAGGAACTCTTTTGCAAAATGTCTTGCTTTTTTTTAGAGGCTTGGCGTTGTCTGTCAGCGAATTAATTGAAGATTTTTAATAAGTAAAAGAATGCTAATAAATGTAAACGCAAAGTGAAATTCATCACGCCCATGCCGATCTGTCACCGTTTGAATTAGTTAAATTCACTTTCTATAACGTTTTGTATTCAATTTGAATGCGACACGTTTTTGTTTGAATTAATTTCATTGTCCACTTCCATGCTTTTATTGTGAATTTCCTGCAGGTGCTTTTGATTTTAGAAATAAATAACGGCCTGTAAAACAATTGAATTAAATGAAATTCTTTTTGTGCGTTAGATTTATTCTGTTGTGCTCTGTGCTTATGTGCGCCATTGTGGGATTGGTCATTTATAATTAATTCGATTTCTACCACCCTTTGTTGAGGTAGGCAGACCCACAGATTATTTTCATCACTACCCTTTAGAGGAGGGACTTGTTGGGGGTAACTATACAGCATACAGTAAACAGTTCGGCATTTCTCTAAATAAATAGTGAGGAGCTCGTGGCTAAGTAATAACAGCGGCACGGTTCGATCCCTCAGGTTAAGCTACGCTTGCCGGGGATGGGTGACCATCTTAAAATAACGAAACTCTTCCGTGCCTCGGAAAGCACGTTAAAGCCGTTGGTCCCGGCTGTCATTCGTGGATCTTTGACAGTCGTTACGGGTCGTCAGAAGCCCGAAAGTCCGACAACCAGTCTTACCAAGGGGTATCGTATTACCCAGTTACTGGGTTGTGGAGGTCAGATAGGCAGTCGCTCCATGTAAAATACTGTATTCAGCTGCATCAAGTTAGACTGGAAGCCGACCCCAACATAGTTGGGAAAAGGCTAGGCAGATATTTTTGTTCTTATTTATTTAGAGAAACTGATTGTTTCTCTAAATAAATAACAACAAATTGCACTAATCATCCCACATCGGGTCGTGCAAAGGATTCACAATTTGCCAGGCTTATAGAGAGGATGTTGCTTCCTTCCATATTTGTTTGCTGATGACGTTGTTAGACTCCTGGAAATTATTTGTTGTGCTGATCACAACAACGATTTGAGCAAACATAATGAGTAAAGTTTTCCCCCTAGATATTAAAACGTTGCTTTTTTAAAGTTAAGTATTGATTAAGAGCGTTCATTCTAAAAGTTGGCAACCTCGCAAATAGCTGTCAAATATTTACCTGTTAGCCAAATTAATCGAAACAGTGAAATATTTGACATCTATTCGCGACGTTGCCCACTTTCAGAATGCACGCTCTAACGTCTTCTTTTTTGACGTATAAAGCCCGATTTACATTGGTGAAGGACAGTGGCGAATGGCGAGTGCAGGTACAGTGGCGAGTAGCGAGCGCCTGGACAGTAACTGTTTACACTACAGCGACTCAAGTGCCATTTCTCCGTCGCGATGGACAAGCAACGTCGACAAATACGTGCTATTTTGCGCAAAATTCTCTCCATTATTATGGAGCAAATGGAAGAAGAAATGTTGTACCAAATAAATAAACCAAAACGATTATGGGAGCGCAAATGGATTGGTAGAAGGGCAACGTTTAGTGCTAGCGCTTTATTACTCAACGAACTAGCTATTGAAGATCACAAGGAATATCGTGATTCTATGCTTATGTGTGACAGAGGAATCAGTTAATTTGGTACAATGTCACAAAAAACACTACACGTGCTACGTCCTGTTGCCGGCCACTAATACACTGTACTAAATATGACTGTTTACACTGTGCCAAGTGTCGAGTCAAGTACCGCGCCGGACTGAGCATGAGCGAAAGGGTTGTCACTTGCCCAAAAATTAGAAAGCGATTGTATTTGGATCCACTTACAAGGCAGTTTGCAAGCCAAGTTGACTCGCTACTGTCCGATCGGTTTACACCACTGTACCTATCAACTTCCCTAAACACTTGACCAATGTAAATCGGGCTTAACGTCACTTAACTTAAAGTAACGTTTATAAATAAAGGAATTATTAATCCTTAGCGGTTTCTTATATAATCCTTAACACACATCTTCTCATTACTTTAATTACAGATTTTCGATTCTATGCGATGTTGTCTTAAGCTATTTGTTATCAATTAATTGTCCAAATTGTTTACACAACAGCCACTCAGGCGTTGTAATCGTAATCCATTGTTGTTCTTTAACAATGGATTAAGTCGAATCTTGCTGTATGGATTATGTCATATAGTGATAGAATGGTGGACTGGTTTGTTATGTTAGTTGCAATCAGCTGTCTGTCATATTTGACACTGATTGAGGTCATTTTAGCGGAGTTAGTTACATATCTAAATATTGTTGTGGTGTGGGGCTTATGCTAGATATGTTTAATTTGTAAAATCGGGGCTGAAACGAAGTTTCATAATAAGTATTCATTAGAGGCCTGATCGAGAATCGATAAGCTAGATATATGATCAAGAATGAAATCGATAAAAGTTACCTAAGCCTTATTCGGGGAAGTAAAGACAACGATCAACTTTGGTTTTGATATAGCTCATATAGCCGTAACAAAGGAAGCATAAAAAACCTTGTTTAGAGCTTTTCCGCTTTTTTCTCTAAGCATCGAAAACAGTCAGAAGCTGTGATTTATAAAACAAAACACAGTATGACGGGATCTTAAAAATTGTACACTCTCTGTGGATGCATGATTCGATATCATGCATCCAGAGAGAGTGTAAAATTTTGCTTCTAGCTAAACAACTAAACTAACCCTTTGCGAACTTACTTTCTCAATCGAGGACTTGTCGATTTTTACGAGCGCATTGACTTTAAACTTGTACTATTTCTCTCTCGAATTCCGTACAAAGGAATTTCATCTTTATTTGTCAAGTTTTATACGAGATTTCACACAATTTTCTTTGTAAGTATTCACGTTTGATGGGATTTCTTTCATCCCGACCTCTGCTCCCCCGTCAATATATTTTTTAATGACAGTCGCTATGATTACATTGTCCTTTGTGATGCAGATAAGACAATAAACTTGAATGTCGACGACATTTTCTTCTTTTATTAAAACAACAGCAGTGAAGTTACTGGATGTCGGATACCTACCTAAATTTAATTACTTTATTCTAGAAACCTTTAACATTTATTCACGGTTTTGCGTTTCTACCTACCTAATACCTAAGTAGACCCTTTTAATCTCTCGTTGCTAAATTAACTTTTTCTAAAAGCTGACAAGAACAGCCACTCAGGTTTACAACTCAATTATTCCTTTATTATATGTAAGTCTTCCTACGCCTCCACTCCGGACTCGAAAGTAGTCAAATTCACCGTAAAATTTCACAAAAATTACCAAAAAAAAAACAAAAAAAGAGGCTACATGCACCACAATGCATTAATAGGTACTATCGTCTAGTCGCCTTTCACCGCGCGCCGTTGCGTCACGGCCATACACGTCATCAGTCGAGTTCACTCACTCCTAACTTACGACATGACTGCTTCACGACGTGACCACGAGTCTTCGAGAAATGGGGGAATATGGCGAAAGATCTCGAGACTGTGATACGAGTAATGCTGCGCCACACCGTTGCGTATATCGTCACAGAGAGTAATATATGACGAAGCTTTGTGTGTTTTGGTTTAGGTCGCTAAAATGTTATCGTGTCAATGCGGTGGTTACTTAGCTGCTACGTAATTCTTTGATATATTGCCACCCGTGCGATAACCAAGATGTTATGCAATCCAATGTTTTGCAATGACAGCCGATAGTGGTTTTTCACATCTGTGTGTATAATACAGTCAACCGTTAATCAGTGATAACACTTGCACTACGAAAATGGCCCTTACTGCTACGACATAAAGGTGCTCTCATTGTCAAATTGTTAGCACTGATGTGAGTTTGTCTATACCTATAATAATGTGTTTTGAAAGTTTAACGTGTTTTCACACGAACGCCATGGTACTTATTGTCATGTGACAACTTAACTTAGTGACCTACCCTGACATCAATCAGTAGACATTTTCATACTTAACTTCAAACTTTTTAATTCCATTATGTTTTCTGTAGTGTTGTCTTGTAATGTGCCTTGTATTAGTGCAGAATACAAATATTCGTTCTTCTTTCTATCACGCGAAGCTTCGTGACGAAAGACGCAGGTGTGGCCCCAGCATAAGATGTTGATAGATGTATTTTAAAGATTCGTTCCCCAGTCGAATCTCAAGTCTCAAATGATGTAGAAACTTCTTGGATTAAGTGTTAAGTTTGTTGCTACAATAGAGTGGATAAGCTGTTAAGAGCGTTTATTCTGAAAGTGTCAAATATTTCACTGTTATATTACTGTATGGAAATAAGAAATGTGGCTAACTAGTAAACTAGAATATTAATAATTAATTGCAATTATAACATTGAATTTGATGTTGTTACCGTTTTAGGTGTAAAAAAGGTATTTTGAAAGTTTCGAAATACTTTTTTACATCTAAAACGAAATATTCGGTGTTACGATATGAATTATTGCATTTCATAATCAATATTTTAGTTCATCAGTAACACATTTCTTATTTCCGTACAATAATATTGCCAAATTAATCAAAATACGTAAATATTTAACAGCTATTTGTGACGTTGCCAACTTTATAGAGAGGATTTTTGATCTGTTGCTTTTAAATGGAGTTCAAATTCAGCTTATAATATTAGCAATCGTTTTATATTATGTGAGAGAAGACCATAGGAAAACAATTATTGTTTTAATTAGTAAGCAGCTAGGGAATGCAATCTCGAGTCGAGATTGGCAACTCGAGATCTCGCGTGCCAAATCTGGGATCGAGTTGTTTAACCATTATTTTCATTTACCTAATTGTTTTAGGGAAAATCTCAAACCGTTAAAGAAATATCAAATAACTAGTACCTACTTATTATTTTCGTCCAAAGAAAGTAAGTTGGTTAAAGTAAGTTTGCTATCGGGGCGTTGTTCAAGTTTCAGAACCGTAGCTGACGCTTTGACGAAGTTGGGATATTCGATTTCCAACAAACTTCAATGAAACTAATCCTATGTATATTCAATCCGAATAATATCCAAACCGTCGAAGGTTTATGAAATAAACTATCCCCGAAACTTACTCCGTGATAAACAGGCTGATCCGTTGAGATCGGTTCTATGAGAAAAGGAGAATGAGCAAAAATATATGAACCTTGGTCTCCCTACTCAACACTAACGCCATATATGCTAAAGAAAAGATATATACCTATGGGCGGCTTTAAAACTCTGACACCAGGTTAGTCACAAACCACACGAAAAGAAGAAGACAGAAAAGATTATATCTAATCATACTAATAACTAATATTGTGAAAGTACTAGGGGCTGTCTGAAATTAGAACAAGAGAAAATAAAAGAAGAACAAAATAGTCCTGTGATTTATTAAATATTATTATAATTGCAGTATTACATGATGCTAGTATCTATAATGACATTATTCAGGTGGGCTGCTGGCGATGTGAAACCTTCCCGATTTCGAACTTTAATACAGTAGATGTAAAGTATGTTATAAGTAAAAGGGAGGGGAACCCTACATTACTATTATTTTTGTCACAAAAAACCCCATGAGTTACACATTTGTGGTAATACAAAGAAATAAACTACAAACAATTTCCTTTTCATTGATGTATGGCTTGTTGGTGTTGAGTAAGTAGACCAACTTGCTCATTCTCCTTTGAAACTGTTATCATTATTAGAAGTCGCGTTTGTTCTGATATCGAACACGATTTGATCGATCAATTAGAAATTTGAGTTAGGAAAAACTATAACCATTCAAAGGAATGGAGGTAATTGGGAAGAACAGAAGATATTCGGATGTAATATCTATCATCTCCAGATAAATATTCCCTGTACCTATTCATACCATAAATCGTCTGTCTCGAACATGAATATTTTGAACAAAAACTTTCGTAAAAATCGTGGCCATTACCCATTACCATAACATCCATCTATTTCCAAGATGCAATGTCAAAGAACTAAGTTCAGTGACCGGCGAACGTCAAACCCAACTAAAATCGGAGAAAGTAATCACTAATTAGCATGCAGCCGTTGGGCTCGGCAGTTACGTCACTTCCTTACAACAAATAGAGAAACTACTACAATAGGTGCAAGAAAACGTCCTTAAACAAACTACGTTACCTATTTTAAAGTATTTTTTTGTAATTAAAGAACAATAAAATAAATTCTGTGTGCATCGGGCTGCGCGGGAAAGCCCGGTGTATGTAACCGCGAAGTGGCGCGAGGACACATACGCCACGCGCGTATGCGTTCGGAATTCAAACCGTAGACTGCATGCGCACACGTCACGAAGACGTGATTGACTGGTTGGTTCGTTATGCGTACAACCGACGTACTTACAACTCGTCTCTTTTGGGCCTGACCAAGTAAAAGTTTTTTCCTGCCATTTCCAAACTTGAATCATTAATCTTGGCGAGTGATAACGCAAAAAACTATATTGGTAAGGAAAGGCGAACAATGTCGACATTTTCATGCCTCGTTTCCTGGTTGTTTACCTTTGTCGTAGTAGAAAAAGTTAATGGTTCATTATCTGTTAAGTGTTTGTTAAGTTGAAACAATAAGGTTTAATTTACATAAACGCTGGTTTACTTAGTAGCAGGTTACAGTTTCATACCTAATTACAAGTTGGAATTTACTACGTTTTCAATTATTTCAGAGGTTGCAATCGTTATAAGCACATGATCGTTTGATACTGTTTTTCCCATATATCCCGTGTACCTTAGTATTTTGATAGTTACAAAGATTTCTAAGAGGAAAATATTCTATGCATTATCATAGGTTATTACGATTCCATCAACTTTTTCATGTGAACTACGCGTCACACCGACGTAACGCAAAATCCTGCATCGCGCAAGCAGAGTTTACCACGCAACTGTCATATATACAACGTCCTGACAGAAATCGTCGGGCAGTAGCCCAACAGACATGACCCCCGTCTTGTCGGAGGATCCTCTCTTTTCTATGCAGGATGAGTGAACTATGCCTCTATAGCTCCAAGAATTCGAGAGAGCTAAGACGACGCTTCTTAGAATTGTAAAAGCTACTTACTTTATCAATTGTATACCTACAAGCGATGTGTAACAGACTTTAAAATATTTAATTAACATTTAACAATGGTACCCAATAAAATCAGCCGCAAGGCCGAAAGCCATGTTTGTTAAAGTCGAACGATTTGTATGACTCAGATGTAAGACTCACTAAATAAAAATGTTGCGAAGACCTCCCTTGCATGCATATACGTGATCAGATAAAGAAATCTTCTTGACAATGATATATTGTCTTCATTTGTGAGTTCTTGGCTAAGTAATAACAGCTGCATGGGTCGATCGAAGGTTAAGCTACGCTTGCCGAGGGCAGTCCGTGGATGGGTCACCATCCATTACATACCGAGACTTCTCCGTGCCTCGGAAAGTCCTTACTGTAATTCATAGACAGTCGTTACGGATAGCCAGAATCTCAGAAGTCTGGCAATCAATACGGCCGATATAACTTGGCAGTTCTGAACATAGTCACTACGAACTTTCGCGCATGTTCCCTCACTCACACTCGCCTCATATCACCATTTGGGTCCTAAAAAATGATTTTGCGCAGCCTTCTGCGCGAAGTTCGGAACGGCCAAATTATATCGGCCGTATTGTGACAATGGGTATCGTGTCAGCTAGGCAGTCGCCCCATGTAAGATACTGGTAATCAGCTGCATCCTGTTAGACTGGAAGCCGACCCCAACATAGTGGGAAAAGTCTCGTAAGATGGTGATGATTAGAGTACCTGCTGATGCTGGGGTTGCGGGTTTGTCCGAAAGGGATAACGCGGCCCCGGCACACAAGCAACGGAAGGAACACGGGTGGGTTTTAGTCAGTAAAAGTCTGACACACCCTCTCGCTCTGCCCAGAGCGGGAGAAGTCATTTGATGATTTGATGATTTCCCACCCTGAAAAAAAAAAAAAAAAAAAAAAAAAGTACCTGCTGATAGGTTGTCGTACTTGGACCATGAGGAAAACAGCCACAAAGACACAATAAACCATTAATTTTGATTAATCATATCGTAATTGTATTTATAATTTATCTTATAATCGTCTCGAGAGCACATCATCGTTCATCATCATTAGTCTATCTATAGCCATCATCAACCTTTTTGTTGTTGATTAGTCGATCCTCACAGTATGACGCTTCGGTTACCCGTGATGACGTGCATGTACATCTATATACGTATACAATATCCATATACATATTTGAAATAAATAAATAAAAACTAAATATCTGTTTGCAATGACAAAATAACAGCTTTTTCCTAAATGCATATGAAGTACGAGTATATACGATACTTAGAACAAAAAAACCATATTTTATATTTTGTCTGTCTGTTTGTTCCGGCTAATCTCCGAAACGCCTGAACCGATTACCAAATTCAAATTCAAATATTTTATTCGAACAAAAATAGATCCACAATTTTTTAGTGTTCGTTAACAGCTACATTCGTTTTAAATACTGTGTTGCAGCCATTAGCGTCCACCTTCGAGACGGGAGACGTTGGCGTTCCAACATGTATCATAAAAACCGGCCAAGTGCGTGTCGGACCACGCACAATGAAGGGTTCCGTAGTTGGGATGAATTTATCCAAAGAACAAACTTAACATTGTTGTTGAAAAACATGATCTCCCATACATTCCGTATGGGAGAACACGTTTTTCAACTACGTTTACTACGTTTTTGCAAATTTAAGTTGGTCGATTATTTCTCGTTAACCTGTACACTTGTACAGCCTACTTAGCTCTCATAGTTTTCCTTTTAATTTCGTTATATATACTACTGCTGTGAATTTTTTCACAAGTCCAAGTACAACCATTTAGCTAGAAGGGGGGACTTCACTCTAACAAAAAAAATCAGTTAAAAGCTTAATATTTCGCAAACGGATCCAAACCTGAATCCAAAAATGGTTTCGACAAACTCACAATATTTTTGAAAGACCTTTCTAACGATACCCCACAACATGGGGAAGATGAGGAAAAAAATACATCCCGACTACGTGTAGGGGAGGTACCCTAAAAAAAAATATTTTTCTTGATTTTATTTTACGACTTTGTCGGCATGATAAATATGTATACATATGCCAAATTATAGCTTTCTAGTACTAACCGTCTCTGAACTAAGCCGCGGACAGACAGACGGACAGACAGAGAGACAGACAGACGGACATACAGACAGACAGACAGACGGACATGGTGAAACTATAAGGGTTCCTTGTTTACTACGGAACCCTAAAAAGCAATAAATTAAAAAGTAGTTATAAAATAACCATTTGATGGGCTGTCACTGGCGGATAGCCAATGTTTTATGGAGTAACAGTTGCTAATTTTATTTAAGAAAAATAATTAGAGACCACGCGGTCGAAGCCGCGGCAGCAGCTTGTTTTTCAATAAATAAATAACAGTCCACTGCTAAACAAAGGCCTTTTGCATAATCGGCTATACTCTCATCCAATCGTTACCAGTTACTCCGCAAAGATTGTCGCTCCACCGAGCTTGAGGACGTCTTACATTACGTTTGCCGTTCCGCGGTCTCCACTCAAGAACACGTCTACACCAATGGTCATTGGCGAACGTTCATAAAAATGTCCAGTATACTAAAGAATATTTTCTTTTCTTTGCAGTGTTCGCGTGTGTGATGCAGCGATGTCGGTGGCGGTGAGGGCGGCGCTGCTCTGCGCCTGCGCACTGCTGCTGCAGCAAGGTAATATTCAGTTTTTCTTTATTATTTTCTCTCCAAAAAGTTCAGTCCACTAATCGAAAGAGGCTCTGCTGATGAGAGACCGATATAATAGGGATGATGACATTTTTTTTAGTCCTTCATGGATATTATTAAAAAATTTGGGCACGTATTTTTAATTTTTTTACGTAATCTAAAGATAACGGCAATACATTGAGTTAAAATGTGCCATGACGTCACGAGTATGTAGATTTTATACTTGTGACGTAGCGACCCCCACTCCCCGACTTAAAACGCGTTTTATCTAAGTAATTTTTTATTAATATGATAAAGCAAAAAATACATACCTACCTAATATTTTTTTATTACTTATCTGACTAACGGAGTAATTATAATTTCTTTTTTTTACCCAGGCATCATCCCTATTATGAAGATATAGCTGTCACCATAGATAAACTGTCGAAACATTGTGACTGGGTGAAATGGGTTAGGTTAGGGTAGAACTGTGACCAACGGCGCGCAAGCCGAGCGAGCGAAACTAGCGATACCGCGGCAGCGGCTGGTGAGCGCTACTTCCAAGTTGCTCGCAGCTAGGCAGGCTATTTATATTTAGTATTAGCGCAAGGTGCGCTACGTCGCATTCACAGTTTGTCGGTTTCCCATATGTGTAGATAGATTGATAAACTATCTAAATATCATGCGTAAACGTTATGTTTGCAGTTCTCAATTTTTCACCAGTTTATAATCTACCAGAAATAATACCGATAGATTATAAGCCAGCGAAGTTCATAAATATACAGTGACAATAGCCATCAAACTATTCACTCGAAACTGGGTTATTATAATCTCGCTAACGCTTTCTGATATAATAAAAATAGTAATTGAAAAGCGGTAAAGATCATCATCCATTCTCGTTAATAAAAAGCCAGTTACTGCACTTATAAATTAATTGGCTGCGTTAATTAAAGCTATCAGGTGCCTATCAAGTATTTTTTTCACACTTACTTACCTATCCGAGCCGTAATAGCATTCGATCATTATCGCTTTAGTTGCGCCAATATTCTGCCCCAGATTACTAAAATCCAATAGTGGTTATACCTACATAGAAACCAGTAACTAAATACAATTTAAAACACCTTTAGTTTATAACGGAAAGTTATTATACTGGGTGCACATCGACGCCAAAATTAATACCATGGATTCAGTACATGATTCGAAATTTTTCGTAGGTTATTTAAAAAAAAATCTGCTGTTTCATAAAAAAATGACCTACGCGGTCAAAATGTATGGAACAGCAGATTTTTTTTGTGAATTTGCGGACACCAGCCCGTTATACCATAACATAATTCATAAATCTATTACTTTACATTTACAGCAAACGCGGAGCTCCGAGGAAGGTGTCCAGCGGGTGAAAGTGCGTGTCCTGCGCGTGCGACTCCGTGCACCACAGACGATGAGTGCGGGGAGAAGATATGCTGTTCAACAACGTGTGGGCGAGCATGTGTCGACCCGCTTTTTACTGGTAACTTCAATTCCACTATTAGACTTTTCCTATCTTGAACTAGATTGGAGAGAGAAGGATCTTGAACCATTGTGGCTGAATTAAATTTTGCATGGCGTAATGCTGGTTGCCATCTGATTTCCACAACCCAGTTACTACTTTAAAAATGTACTTAATCAGACTTTTTGTTTCCTGACTTACTTAATTTCAATCAATAGCTTGTCATCTTAAATAAAATATACAAGCTTACAATAACTATGTATAATATGTCATGTATAAGTATATATAAAAAAGCAAGAGCTCATTAGGCATAAAAAAATTCGTCCGCATCGATGTCAATGGGAAATACAATTCTGACTTACTTAGTCAGGATTCAAAAGCCTAATTTCTGACGACGGTTGGTACTCGTCAGTTCAGGTCCATTGAACTTTTAAGGCATTCGTGATTGACCTGCACTTCACCAGAGAGCTTGATAAAAAGCGATGAAACTGAAAAGAAACATGAAACTTGCAAGCAAAGCAATATTCTAAGCAGCTATTATTACACTCTGCAATTATTACAGCCCCTTGTGGGAAACAAAGTTTCTCTGTTTACATACGAAGCTTAGCAAAGGGTCATAAGTTCACAAACTATCTACATAGGAAATTAGCAAACTGCAAGTTCCTAAAATAACTTATGTGTTATCATCCTCGTTATCTTAATTTATTTAAGGTCATCGCAGAATGCTTCTGCACCTTGTGTGCTTTTGCAAATACATCTTTATAAACCTTAATTTAAGTTGTCACCCCCTTTCTTCTATTATCATGTTTCGTATGAGCCCACCATGTATCCACTGACTGGTATCGTGCCTCCAGGAATTCGCAGGACTATAGCCAGCCGTACCGAAAGACTGAACCTACAAGATGACCCACGCCACCCCATGCACGGCTTTAACCCAGTGTCACAGAGGCTTAAAAGCCGCAAAAAAAATCTTAACGTGAGTCCGGCCGATGGCAATCCCTCCACAGAAAGATGTGATCTTTGGCAACAACTGCTTAAGCCTCCACCGAAATATCAGAGAGCCTCCCATCCGGGTACAAGATACCGTGGCCTAGCAAGGACAACCTCCAAAAGTGGGGGTTCATAGACAGCTCAGATCTCCGTTGTGTATGCTGCGTCTCTCCACAGTGAATGGCTCACCTCACATCTTGTACCGCATGCCCTGTCACCTGCACACGTGAGGACCTAATGGATGCGTCCGCGAGCGGTATCCGCGTTGCTGAGTTTTGGGCCAAACAAATTTTTAAAACTACTTTTTTTTTCCTGTTATCATTGCCATCGACACGCTAAGAAGATGTTTCACACAATTCATCCGTCGTTTCTTGTCTCCCTTTATTTTTATAGTCATTTAGATTCAAACTCAGAAATACTCTCACGCCATGTCCCATCATCATCATAATAAAGTTCAAAGATGTCCACTTTTGACCATAGACCCCAAACACTGCCACAACGACCGGTTCTACGTTTCCTGTATCGAACGGTTTCCCGAGAAATTTACCAAGCCATTGTTCTACCTTGTACTTGTATATGTATCTTATTTAGTCCTAACTAGACGGTTCGATTTGTTGACCATAGCCTATTGCACTGTCTATATTTACACTGTCCTCCCATACCTACCTAATAGCACTGTAATTTGTAACATTGTAAAAAACAATTATTTTTAAAAGAGTAAACGTGGAGTTTCTTGCTGGAGCAATTGGAATCGTGCACCCAGTTTCTGAAGATTAATAAGTGCCCATGTAGGTCTAAGTGAAATAAAATATCTTGTAATTCAATTTGAATTAACTAAATCTTGAAATCCTCCCCCAGGTTGTGAGAACGTGAAACTATCATCAGAGCGAATATCTCGCGCCTTAGCCGCGGACAACAGCCGCGGTGGTCGAGGCAAGCTACCGGCTATGAGGACCCCTCGGTGCAAGTTCACCGATGGAGAGTTCGAGGAGATCCAGTGTGACAACGAGATCGTTAGCACCTGCTGGTGTGTTGATGCTGCTGGATTTGAGGTAAGAACCAGAAGAAGGCTACTAGGATAGATATTTATCTGCCCTAAGAGAACAGTGTCTTCTAGCGGGAAATTCCCAGCTTTACCTAAGCGAATTAATAGATGATATACCCAATTAGTTCTTAGAAGCAGTATTCTAGTTACTAAGCAATTGATTTACATTTATCACCTCAGCATAAGCATACTCAGCCTACAATGTTCTTTTTCGAGAGGAAGTGGGCTGGGCACAGTGCTCGTTGGCAACATTTATCACCTGCGGATTCTGAACTTGAGATTAAAACAAACGGTCTGTTATATTACTGGGTTCTTGGTCTTATACGTTTTGACAAGCAAGTTACAGTACCTTTGGTTACCAGAATAGATTTTGTCGTGTTGCAGTCAGACCCTCAAATGGTGCCTCTGCAACATTAATTCATTCATATTTATCGTCCGAAGTGTTTCTTACTCAACGCGCAAAGAAAAACAAACACCACTCAGGCTGTAAAATCTTGCCACTAATACATCCATCAATTCCCAGTTACCTGGAACCAGAGCACCAGCTGCAGCTCTAGTCAACTGCTCCCGAGTGGACCCCTGCGCAGCCCACACATGCAGGATGCTGTGTCCGTTAGGCTTCGAGCTGGACCAGCGAGGCTGTCCTCTCTGCAAGTGTAGAGACCCTTGCTCCTCTGTCACGTGTCCCGGACAGCTGTCTTGTCAGCTGGAGGAGGCGCCATGTTTGAAACCACCTTGCCCACCTGTGCCTACATGTAAGTAACACAGGCCATAACAGAACAATAACGACTTCTAACACAGTCGATGTCTTCCTGTTCTTTGAGTTTATGTTTTAAGATTTGTAAGGCTTGGAACCAGCCATGTTTTACAAACTGCTTGCGATCGCATAGATAGTTGGAAAAGAAGTTACAAAGACCGGACGAGAAACCGATGGCCCCCAGTTTTGTCAAAAGCACATCGTTGTCAACTCTGTCGAATGCTTTACGGAAATCGAAATACAGAGCGTCAACCTGCCCATTGATGTCCAAGCAACGGGATATGTATTTACGGAGCGACCCGCCAGAAAACCGTGTTGGCCATCGGATAAGGACATATTTACGCGTTTGTAAATGAAAGCGTATATATATATATGCCAAAGAGTATACTCTAAAACCTTGGAAATCGTTAACAATCGTGTTAATAGAAAAACACAGCCGGATTAAATATTCACAAAACAAGGATGCTTGTTAATGAAACGGTATGCAAAATACCGTCGGCTGAACATAACTTAACATCAGAATTATGAATATCGCACGCATTGCAGCAGATATGCAAATACTAGTCTTTATTACGGCTGTGCAGCTTAACCTTGATAACATACCTATTCAGCTGTAATTGAAATAACTGAAAACCTAAAAAAGGGGTATTTGTGCTCATCATTATGAACAACTCCGTGGCTGGCGTGAATACATTGACATCTCGACTTGTATGTTTTTTTTTTTATTGGCTTAATACGTTCTACGCATTAGGAATTTATATGAAAAAAATTGACAGCTCAAAATATAAATAACTTTTGGAGCAATCGACTATGGTATTATGTTGACATCTCGCATTTTTACGTGTTTTACCTGACAACACAACATATCAAATTAACGATTCACATGTTTTTGTGAACGAACATTGATATTTCGTTATATCAACATATAGCCAGTGACCAAAATATTATTCGTTATTTGATATCTTAACTTATACACATATAAGTTTTCTCTTTTATTTGACATATTGAGATGTCAAGTTATAGCCAACCGAAGTATTTCTGTTTAAATCGTGATATATTGAGATGTCCAGTTATAGCCAACCGAAGTATTTCTGTTTAAATCATGATATATTGAGATGTCCAGTTACGGCCAACTACGTTCTGAACTCTAAATGTAATAAGTATAGTTATCAATAAATGTCGGTTACAAAAAACTTTGACATTAAATGAATATGTTTAGTTGCCAACATATGAACCTAAATTGTATTTAAAAAAAAAATGAGTTGTCAAGACGCTTCCGTAAAAAGTAAAAATTTATCGTGGCACAGGCACGTCCCTAGCGCAACTTGCTCTTGCTTGTGTTGGTAAACAAACGTCAGTTCAGAAGCCGCGTGTGCGGGAATGTGGCGGGAACTCTCTGTGTTTTGATTTTGATTTCGTTTGTTTTTGAGTTTTTTATCGAAAGTTACGACTACGTAACAAGAAACCTATGTACTGCGTAACTGTGTCTTTGTTTTTCTGTGTTTTGTTTTTGATTTCAATTCATAAGTTTGTTGTATAGTTTGTGATTTGCAATGGAGGAAAAAGTGAGTACCTACCAAACCTTATCTACCTTAGTGTATTATCCTAACAGAGGGAATACCTACCTACTTAAGTAATTGATACGTAGGTATTTAAATAGGTAATTGGTTTTTGCAGTATCCGACGATTGACGAATTAATGGCTAGGAAACGTAAGTTAACAGAACTTCGTGAAATAAAGTTAAAATCATCGCGCAAACGAATAAATCAAATGGATGGAAACGGTAAGAAACAGATCTCTATACTCACAAATAACTTTTTTGCCACCTTTTATGTAGGTATTGATGAAGGTTGGAAGTTAGCCGACGTACGCACGGACGTAAAAATATCGCGGCGTTTTTTTCGTGCACTGGATTTTCAACGCTCTGCTAAGCTCCGAGAGTTGAAAATCCAACATGGTTTTTTTTCGACGCGCTAGAATGCACTCTGTTGGATTCTCAATGCTCGGCTCAACACCGAGAGTTGAAAATCCAGTGCGCGATAAAATCCCGTCGCGACATTTTTGCGTTCGTGCGAACGTCGAACGTCGCCGTCGGCATATTCAACTAAACTCCAGTTGGAATAAGATGAAAAAATTTAATAAACTTTTTTACAGTCCGTTCAACCGATTTTGACTTCTATTGCGTTGTTGGCATGACAAATGGCAACTGCAGTAAAAAGTTGGTATTGTAACCACGTTTTTGCTTTTAATGCCGTTCAATTTTTTTTTTTACCTACGTAATAAAAGTTAAAATTGATTGAACGGACGGTAAAAAGGTTTACTAAAATTTCTAATCTTATTTCAAATGGAGTGGTAAGTATGTAACTTACTGTAACTGTTGACTAGAAACTGTTGACTTAGATGTATATAGATGATGGGAATCCAGGTGTATTAGGTAGGTGCAGACGCCAGCACATCAAGCTACTACAATCTGTCAAATTTCTTTAATCGATTTTCAACTTTATTGCTAAAGCATAATGTCCAAAGTTGATTGAAAAAATTTGACAGTTTCGGGTAGCTTGATGTGCTTGCGTCTGTATTAGATATGAGCTCGCGCCGAGTACGCGTTTTATAGGAATATGAACCATATTCGTATGGTTATAATGTCGAATTTGTATAAGCGAATATAAGCAAGCGTTTCAAAGGAATATTCATCCCGACAAGGAACTCTTTACTATGCGCGGTTCTACACGCACTTGGCCGGTTTTTTTACCCCACGCCGCTGACACCGCCGCTACACCACCTCAGAAAATTTCAAATGACGCCACCGCTGTCAAAAGAGCTCACGGCGGCGCTCATATCTAGTAGATCAGATACTAATACACCTGGATTCCCATCGAGGGTAATCGTTCATTGAGAACTAGCCATAAATGATACACTACTTCATTTTTTTTCAGATGAGTATAGTGCTCCAATCTCTAATGCTCCAATCTCAAATGCTCCAATCTCTAATGCTCCAATCTCTAATGAGCCGATATCGATATCTCCCCTTACTCCTCTAATGTTGAAACAAACACAAAAACATAATCGAGAAATATTGGGTGAGTAGTAAACGGTTTAACTTTGGCTATTGTAGTATTATTTTCTAGTAATTAGGTACACTATTTTAGATCCGAAAGTTATGTGTATGAGTGTGTGTTTGAAATAAAGTACATCTCTTACTGGTGGACAGATTTTGATGAACTTTGGTAGACCCTGGAATAGGACAAAGCCGTAAGACACAGCTAGTTGCTTATCCAAACTAATATTATTATAAATGCGAAAGTAATCTATCTATCTGTCTGATTGTTAATTTTTATTGCTTCAGGTGACCCTAATCTTGCCACACCACTGTCACAGTCTTCGTTATTGAGGAACGATGATCCATTATCTCCGTTTCCGCTAATGTCCCCAGCAACCGAAGAACTTTATAACGTATTAATTACTGACCCAAAACTACAATTCGATAGTACAGACATTATAGAAAACAGTGAAGTTTCCGAAGAAAATGACAGTGACGACAGTGTTCGTGATCCTGATTTTAATATTAAGAAAATAATAATAGATGATTCAGCAACTGATTGCGAATCATGTGATGATGAAAAAGAGACACCAGAAAATGTATCTATGGATAATACACAGAACAAAGAAACAGGAAGCTCGACGTGTGTAACAAACGAAAACACGGGCAAACAAAGTGTTTCACCTGAAATGAATATGGAAGAGGACATAAGGGATACAGAATATGCAGCTCCTACTATAGATGAGATAGAAATACCTACAATGATCGTAGAAAATACAATAGACAGAAATGAGAATGTAACTTTAATTATGGAAACGCCAAGTACTAGTGAAGAAAATACTAATAATAACACAAAAAAAAGAAGATCAAGAGTGGAGAGAAATGCAAGCAAAACACTAAGGAATACAGGAAAGAGTTACAAAACGGAAAAAGGTAAAGTAGTTCCTGACAGAAAACCAAAAGAGTTGATTTCATGTAGATTAAAATGTGTTGAAAGGTTTACAAAGGCTGAACAGACGCAATGTTTTGAAAATTATTGGCAACTTGGAGATAGAGATAGAAGGGCAGCATTTGTGTGTAAGTCAGTAGAGATTTTACCAAAAAATACTCAAAAAACGGGCAGCAGGGCATTAAATAGAGAGTAATACTGTAAGTACATGCTAGAGATTTATAATGAGAACAAACCGGTTTGTAAAGAGTGTTTTTGTAAAATACTAGGAGAGACCAAGGGATTTGTTAATATAATTATAGAAAAAAAGAAATTATCCCCTAACGGAATCATTGATGAGGATCAGAGAGGTCGTCAACCTCCCAAAAATAAGAAGACTATTGAAGACATTTCGCTTGTCAACCACCACATTTTGAGCTTTCCAAGTTATGAGAGCCACTATTGTAGAAATTCGACTGGTAAGAAATATTTAGCTGCTGACCTTTCAATTGCTAAAATGTACAGAGAGTATAAAAATACTTCATCAAATCCTGTCTCTTTAAAATTATATTCCAAATGCTTTCACGACCTCAATCTGTCGTTTAAGCAACCATCCAAAGACACATGCAATACGTGCGATGTGTTAAACGCTAAAATAAAAGTTGCAGATGAAGACCGCAAAGTAGATTTATCCGCTGAATTAGTTGAGCACCAACATCAAGCTGAAAAAGCTTATGCTGAAAAACGTGTGGATAAAGAGAACGCCAAAGCCGATTCATCTGTTAGGGTATTTGCATTTGACCTACAGCAGTGCTTGCCGACACCATATTTAAAAACGTCTGTCTCGTTTTATAAACGACAGCTTTGGTCTTTTAATTTGACAATACACGATTTAGCAACTAATGAGGCTACATGCTACATGTGGGACGAGACTATAGGAGCTCGAGGAGCAAACCAAATTGCGTCATGTTTGTGGCACTTCTGCAACAGTTTGCCATCGGAAGTCAAAGAACTGATTTTTTATTCCGACACTTGTGGTGGCCAAAACAAAAACAATGTCGTGGCGATGATGTTCATGTTTTTGCTTAATAATCATCCGACGCTGCAAAAGATAAACCACAAATTCCTCCTCAGTGGGCACACACATATGGAGTGTGACTCTGACCATGCGATTATTGAAAAAACAAAAAAGAGAACACAAATGAGAATCAATCATTTATATGATTGGGTGCAGTTGGTGAGGACTTGCAAAGTGCAGAAGCCATTCAAGGTCGTGGTGATGACGGTAAATGATTTCTTGGATTTTACCGAACTAAAATCCAAGAAAGGACCCTTTACTCTCAAAAAACTGGATGATTCGGGAGACAAATTTTTGTGGCAACCTATTAAATGGCTGCAATATGATAAAAGCAGTGTAGGAAAAATGTATTTTAAGAAAACCCTGGATCGCGAACCCCCTTTCAAGTTAATAAGTTTAAGGAAAAGAGGAAAAACCACCATAGATATCTTTAACTTGAGCCAAATCTCCAAGGAGGCTTTGCCAATCAGCGCAGAGAAAAAAAAGGATTTGATGGACATGATTGACCTGATTGATGATTCTTTCAAGGAATTTTATATTAAAATAAAAACTGTTGGTGATGTCTCCGCATCTAATGATCCAGATTTGGACGAGGACAACCCAGATGAAGAAGATTTTGAGGTCCAATGAAATATGAACGGTACTGTGGTATACATACTTGTATCTGTGTACCTGACGTATCTGTCATTGTAACGTTATTATTTCTTTATTTAATAAGTATGTGTCCGTTGTTTGGCCCAATAAAACAATTTACAATTTTTTTAATTTTTTATTTATTGCTCTAACACTAGAAAACTGATAGGTTCGTGGTTTTTCAATTTAATATTTGTTCAGTTAGAACAACTTTGCTTGATTTGAGTAAGTAGTAGGTACTTCAACAATTCAACAAATATTTTTATATTCGTCATCAGTTGGTTGATTGGTCCTCATTGTGTTTGTCATTAATAACATTGTTTACATACTAATATTCCCCACTCAGAAGGTGAATAAGTTGATAACTGTTGGTGCATAAGTTGACAACTCGGTGAATAAGTTGATAACTCGATGGTGAACGACTTGACAAGTCTATTATTATGCAAACTACGGGGAATTTCGTTTATTTATTGTCATCATTTAAAAGATGGTATAAAATAACCCCTAAAACAACTAAAACATAATACTGTAAACTAATTTACCGATTTACCAGAAGAGGTCAAACCTTTAAAATGGCTGTCCTGACAAATTGTCATTTTAG
The DNA here is from genome assembly GCA_947364205.1 of Agrochola lota. NCBI lineage: Eukaryota > Metazoa > Arthropoda > Insecta > Lepidoptera > Noctuidae > Agrochola > Agrochola lota. The sequence continues at coordinate 5,596,280 of OX376235.1, read as the reverse complement.
ACATGTCAACATATTCACGCCAGCCACGGAACTTTTCTATAGGACCAAACCTGAAATTTAAAAAAAAACAGATCCTCCCAAAATTTTGTCGACTTTCCCTACCTTGTGTTACCTCACTCCTGTAGTCTCCCAAGAGTTTGCCAAACCTCAAAATACGAGGTTTTAAAAATATGTACACGTCGAAACTCAAAGTCAAATAATTTATTTTAATTTGGCACAAAAAAGGCACTTTAAACGTCAAAATGTACAAAAAAAATATTGATTGTAGTCGCACCTTCCAAAAGGTAGTTTTCCGAGTAAATTGAAATGTCACTAAGGTAGGAACTACTTAGCTAACTGTCAAACACCAATTTTTTACAATATACAACACAACTAACGATTTACACAAGGTACTAAGGCGGAAGGAAGGAAGACTGGCAGCATTGCCACGTGGAATGGCAATGCTAATTATTTGGCCAAATAACGAGCCAGCCCTATGGTCACGTGAACTATCGACCAGTCGATGAGAACATTAAACGACATATTTTAACAATCTGCAAGTGACATTCAACCTTAGAGTGGTTAAGCAATTACAACCAATCTGCCTAGCCTTTTTCCAACTATGTTGGGGTCGGCTTCCAGTCTAACTGGATGTAGCTGAATACCAGTATTCTACAAGGAGTGACTGCCTATGTGACCTCCACAACCCAGTAACTGGGTAATAATACCCCTCGGTAAGACTGGTTGTCAGACTTTCGGGCTTCTGACGACCCGTAACGACTGTCAAAGATCCACGAATGTCAGCCGGGACCAACGGCTTAACTTACTTTCCGAGGCACGGAGGAGTCTCGAACCAACCCTGGCAAGCGTGGATTAGCCACAAGCTCCTAAGCAATTACGAGGTCGACTATACATCCATATTTCGCCAGTTATGTTAAAGATTTGTTAAACCTTGATGTTTGCAGGCAAACGTGGTCGCAGTCTTATGAACATCTGCCCTGTGGGAGAGCCGCTGTTGATATCTGAGACCAGCAGGCCTTTCCTGTGTGGTACTGACCCTGGAAAGCCGAACTGCCCACCTTTGTATAGGTGCCTTGTGGAATCAGGTTGGTAGCTTTTGGACTGTATTTTTCATCTCTTAACCCTTTTCCGTAACTCCAAAGACAATAATACGTGTGTAATCTTATGCACATACAAGGGTAACACTGAAAGATTTTAGAACTAGCTGGTTAGAAACAAATTCAATGAAAAATATATTTAAGAGGGCCCTTCCCGGTCCGTCTATCATCAACGCGAGCATGTTCGAAAAGCTTGTTGTTTCATCGAGCGCAAGTGAGAACTGCTAACAAACAAGGTTAATTATGAGTATATTATGACCGGCCAAAGTTCAGAGGTAAAGTTTGTGGAAAAAAGGAGATTTTTGGAGGCTTCAACTGAATTTGTTTCTCATTTTTTTTTTTCTTTCATAGAAACCTAGATATAGTGCACAAGATACATATTAGTTTAAAAATTTCAAAGAAAGATGTGTTACAACGCCATAATCACGTACGAGCGTTTGTATGAAAAGTATGACGGGTTGGCCGCTCTTAAATTTCGAATTTAGAACTCTTTATATATTGAGTAATGTTTAATGTAGCATTTATTATTCGTTTATTCCGATCCGAGCCCACAATTCCTTTAAATTGGCGGCAATTTGAAAAGTGCGTGTAGCGCGTTATGATAGACTTCGATTAGCCTTTCATAATGAATTACGTGCCACTGTTTACAACTGGTTCAATGAGTTGTAAGCGTGGTCATAGGAATCTTACTGATGGCCTGCGTGAGGGACGTCCTGCAACGGCGACAACTAACGATAACATCATTGCTGTGCAGCGCATGATAGAAGCTGATAAGAGAGTGACCTACCAACAGATTCGGTTAAGCTAAGGGATTGGCATGAGTCAGGTGCAAAAATTTACATGAGCATTTAAACGGTCAGGAAGCTTTGTACTAGATGGTTACCCCATAATTTGACCGAAGACCAAAAACGCCGTGAAGAGGCGGGAACGTTTGGTCCATAACTCAGTGGTTTCAAAGGAATGGAGAATATGTCGAACGGCAACAGTAACGGCAACTTAATGCTTCATTCAGTTTTTTATTCTAAGAACTTTCAGTGTGTCCCACGTACAATATTTTTGCTTCGTCTTTGAGACAAAAACGTAGCTGCGATGCCTGTGGGTATTGCAGATGTCCGGATAACCGGTTAACCGCCTCTTTATTTGTCAAGAATGTTTATTTAGTATATCATTGAATATGTTCACAGGAAATGACTACGGAGTATGTTGCCCAGCATCTCTAGAACTCCAAAAAGCCGGAACATGTCCTGTTCATGCCACAACCGAGGAATGTGGGACCCCCTGCGCCCACGACCTGGAATGTCCTTCAATGCAGAAGTGCTGCGACGGAGGAGAATGCGGCAAACATTGCATTCTACCGCACAATGTCACGATGTGTTCGCAGCAGAAGATGTTAGCTGAGTTACTGGTTGTGAGTGAAAAGGAGGGAAGAGGGTATGTGCCTCAGTGCGCTGAAGATGGATCGTTTGTGTCGAGGCAGTGCTCTAGAAATGGATTGGTTTGCTGGTCAGTAAAAGACATTCTTTCTTTTCAAAATTGGGTTCTAAACGAATTTTACACAATCAATCTGCCTAGCCTTTTCCCAGTAATTAATATAATGAATATTTAGTTTTAGATGTTAAAAAAGTATTTGGAAGCTTTCCAAATGTCTTTTTTTACACCTTTATTGCAATTCATTATTAATATTCTAGTTCACTAGTTAGCCATATTTCTTATTTCTATATCTACAGTAATGTTGCCAAATTAATCAAAACAGCGAAATATTTGACATCTATTTGCGACGTTGCCCACTTTCAGTATAAAAGGACTTAAACTTTATAGAATTATGAAAACTTGGGTTTACTGGCCCATTGCTGAGCATAAGTTTTTTATAGACAATGATCAAGTAATTTCTTTCATTTCAAGTGTTAGCTCACAAACTAACCACTTACTTCAAGCAGGTTTTAAATGCAAAACTTTTTTGCTATTAAAAGATAGAAGCTCGTAAGGAGCTCGTGGATAAAGTAATAACTGCCGCACGGGTCGATCCATCAGGTTAAGCTACGCTTGCCGGGATTGGTCCGTGGATGGGTGACCATCTTCACATACCAAAACTCTTCTGTGGCTCGGAAAGCACGTTAAGCCGTTGGTCCCGGCTGTTATTCGTAGATCTTTGACAGTCGTTACGGGTATTCAGAAGCCCGAAAGTCTGACAACCAGTCTTACCAAGGGGTATCGTATTACCCAGTTACTGGGTTGTGGAGATTAGATAGGCAGTCGCTCCATGTAAAGTACTGGTATTCAGCTGCATCCGGTTAAACTGGAAGCCGACCTCAATATAGTTGGGAAAAGGCTAGGCAGATTGATTGAAGATAGAATACGGAAAATGCCGTCCCCCAATTTCCAGCTTTAACTTACCCTCAACTTTCCCACCAGGTGCGTCGACTCCGAAGGCAACAAGCTCCGTGGCTCAATGGGTCCCTCCTCATCAGTGCAATGCTCCTCAACCCCACTACCAGCCCGCAGTGGTGCCAGAAGCCTAGGCTCCTGTGCCAGGGCCCTATGCGCAGCCGTCTGCGAATACGGATATAAGACAGGAGCTGATGGATGTCCCACCTGTGAATGCGATGACCCTTGTGCTGGGTTCCCTTGTCCTGATGGTGAAGAGTGCATCAGGGTTAGGGAAGCTCAGTGTTTCGGGGATTTGTGTACTGGATATCCTATTTGTGAGTAAATATTTTAGTTCCTGGTCGACCAAGCTCTGCTCTGGTGAAAATACGGGGGCGAAAAATCGATCTATCTAGGTCTCATATCTGGAAAAAATCGTTTTCTCTATTTTCACCCGAACAGAGCTCGGTCGCCAAGGTACTTATTTCTTCCATGTACCTATTGTTGTGGCTAAATAGACTATGTGAATGTTGCCACTTATTCATCTACAATCGATTTCTTTATGGTCTTTGGATTGCTTTAAGGTTCTGATAAACTTGAGCATTCACTTGTAATGGGCATTCTAGCGAATGTTACATTACAGAAAAATAAACAGGAGCGTTTTAGCGAGCATTCTAAAGGACAGTAAACTTCCTGCGAGCTTTTTGCCAAGCCGAGCCTTTCTGTCATTGTTCTGCTGCCATGCCTCTATGCCTCCCGCACCCCTGCATCCCTTTTTTGACGACCATTGACTATAGCTTCGCTAGAATGTTCATGAAAATGTTAGTAGCGATATTGGGCTCTATCGTTGGCTCTGTTCGTTGTTCAGTTCGACAAATTAAAAAACGGCGAATGTTCGATGTTCTGTTATAAGTTAATGCTCAAGTCTATCATCACCTTTACAGGACATCATGTTTATTTATCTATTTGTTATCTCCAGGTCGTCCAAAAGTATCATATGAGAACCCTTGCGAGGCCGGAGTCCCGGCTTCAGACGCGGACGGAGCCCCTGAGACATGTGGAGCCGACGCCGACTGTCCCGACAACCACTCGTGTACCAGGGCCAGGAGAACTGGCACCGCTGTCTGCTGCCCCGACCCGCACTATGTGGACAATACTACGGAGACTGATGCTATGGATGTAAGTGGCTTCAAACTTGTTCTTGCGACGTCCCGCGGTTTCACCCGCATAAGTCTCGATCCCGTGGGAACATGGGGATAAAAAGTATTTTATGTCGTAACCCAGGTCATGGTCTACCCATGCCTAATTTCATTTAAATCCGTTCAGCCGTTTTAGCGTGACAAACAAACTCACTTTCGCATTTATAATAATTATTATAGTTAGGATTTATTGCTGCGTTCAGCCGTTTTAACGTGAAAGCGTAACAAACGTACAAACAAAAAAACTCACTTTCGCATTTATAATATTAGTTAGGATTGTAGATACACCATGTGCAAAGGTGAGGTTAATAAAGGCTCGTGCAGACTAGCGCGACTTGTCACGCGACGCGACACCGTACCGGTAATTGTTTTACCGTGAAGTTTTCTTAGAAATTGTTTCGTTAGAGTCGCGTCACGCCGCGCCGGTCTCCACGACGCTTAGCCCAAAATAGGTTTTTGCACTAGCAAACCTCAATGCGATAGAGAGTCAGAAAGATTTGCAAATGAGAACAGTAAATAAGTAGGTACACAAAAGGTGCATAAGTGTAAAACTTTGCTGTAAAAGTGGAAATGTAGTGTAGTGTAGCGGAATGATAGGAAATGTCTTCAATATTTGGTGCGTTTACAAAATTCAGAACCGAAACTGCTTAGTAGGACCACATATTAGTGCAGATGGTTCACTCCGCAAAATAATTTAAATAAAAAGCAACTCTTGCTACGACACAATAAAGTGTAATTCAGGTCGCACAGCGCTAATTACCTACAGCTATACTCACCTAGAAGTTGCGTCTGTTTCTATCGCGTAACTCTTATATCTTCTGACTACGTAACACTCACTGAATTGGCCCGATAAGACGGGCCCGCCGCGTACTTGTAGCTTCGTATCTAAAATGCGGAGTGCGCATTCTGTATAATAGGGATGTTGACTGGGGAAAAAAAAAACTATTTAGTCCATCAGTCAGATAATAAAAAAATATTAGACCCGTATTTTTATCTTTATAATATTAATAAAAAATGGTTTAAATAAAATGCATTAATGTTAAAGAGATTTTATACTGACTTGTGACGTCGGCCCCACTCCCCGTGGGGCCGACGTCACAAGTCAGTATAAAATCTACCGGCCAGTGACGTCATGCCACATTTTAACTAGATGTATTTCCGTAATTTTTCCATCATCTGTCGAGCCTTTTCCCAACTATGTTGAGGTCGGCTTCCAATCTAACCGGATGCAGCTGAATACCAGTACTTTACATGGAGCGACTGCCTATCTGACCTCCACAACCCAGTAACTGGTTAATACGATAACCCTTGGTAAGACTTCAGGCTTCTGATGACCCGTAACGACTGTCAAAGATCTACGAATGACAGCCGAGACCAACGGCTTAAGGTGCTTTCCGAGACACGGAGGGGTCTTGGTATTAGTTGGTATGTAAAGATGGTCACCCATCCACGAACCAACCGCGGCAAGCGTAGCTTACCCTGATCGATCGACCTGTGCAGCTATTATTACTTAGCCACAAGCCCTAATCCGGCCGTAATCTTTTAGTTACGTAAAAAAAGAAAAAACTCGTGTCCAATATTTTTTAATAATCAATCTGAGACAAAAAAAAAATTGTCATCATTCCTATACATACAGTATTGCCCCAGCAATCATACCCATTACAAAAATAACAAAACAAATTTTCTTCTCCAAAACCTTCCAGATAAGCTTCGAATCCTGCGGAACAGAAGCAGAAGCGGTATGCGGCCTGAACTCCACAATAGCTTGTCCTGAAGGCGACTGTGATAACGACTTATTGTGCTGTTCTACTGCCAACTGCGGGCCCGTGTGTGTGGACCCTGCCAAGATGAAGCTACAGACGGATCGAGTTGATGATATTCCTACAAGTAAGTATAATGTTTGTTACACACAGTGCTAATGAGAAAAAGTGTTGTTTGTATGGGTCCTACTATATACAATAAATTGCCAGATGTAATAAAAAATGATACAATTAAAAACTTTAAAAAGAAATTAGTGGCCTTCCTAATAGAAAAATGTTATTATTCGATTAATGAATCTTGTTAATCAGCAATGTGAATAAATAATTAATTTAATTAATATTATCTTGAACTTATGTACATTTATTTTTTAACTTTATTCTATAGTAAAATTTTAATTTGACATTTTTCAATATTAATTAATGTTTAAATAATTGTAACAATTGTAACTGTGACATTTTAATTTGTAATTTTATTTCTAGATAGCTTCCAAATATATTTTTCTATAATTTTTTGCGTGCATATTTCCAGGCAGAATGTACATGGCTCACTCCTATCTACTCCACCTATATTCTAATGTAACCTACATTCGTTGCAAATAAATGAATGATTGATTGATTGATTGATTGATTCAACTGACGTTCTTCAGAAAGGTCAGGTGCGTAGTACTCGCAACCAGCGTGCGTGTCAGATGTATGAACGTAAACGAGGTAAAAGGAGTATGTAAGGATCGTAGTAGGTGGGGTTCTGTAGTTTCTTCTTCCGGCACAAATTAATCTTCCGGGCTAAGTTTATAATGCAAAGCGCCATATTCACCATCCATCTTGCTGTACGTCCCGCCAAGGCTACGCCCGATGCACGACGTGAAACGACAGAGAATAGTCTTGACGTACGTCAGATATAATTATTAATTGCTTGCTGGATCTGCACGATGCATCCAGCAAGCGCTCCCACCACCTCGACCGTCGTGAGGATGGGTAGTGAGTAACATGGACGTACGTCAGAGCGATCTAGTATCGTGCGTGCTGGATCGTGTATAAAGTTGCTGTACAACAGATTCAGAAAGTGTTCCCACTTTTAGGGACTTCTCCCTTTTTTTGGGTAAAATTATTAATATTATTATTAATGGCTTACTATATTTTGAAAGGGATTTTGGGATTTTTCGCGATTTTTTTGACTGCGGCCTTGAGCGGTCGTACAGCACGCTTGATGCGCCCACGATCTTGTGTATGCTACGTCCAGCACCGCGGCCTTGGCGGGACGTACAACAAGTTGTAGTTGTGGAGGTCACTCCGGATAACTTTTTAAACTAGTAAGTAAGACAACAGAAGTTACCCCTTCAAATTACCAATTATTATTAGAGAATAATAAAACGGTATCTTCTGGCAATATTACACATAGTAATATTAATAAAAAACCAAAGGCGGGGCAACATACTTTAAAATTATTCAATCAAAATATTCAAGGTTGCTCTTCCAAATTACTGGAAATAGAATTGTTTTTAGAAAATACCAAGTTTGATGTCATTTGTATAACAGAACATTGGTTAAAAGATCATCAAGTAATGTCAATTAACTATGAAAATTATTGTGTAGTTAGCCATTTCAGCCGAAAACGTATGATACATGGTGGGTCATTAATATTAGTTAAAAATTCAATTAAATCGAAAGAACGAAAAGACATAATCGGACTGTCTGTTGAACACACCATAGAATTGTCCTGTGTTGAGCTTGATAAGCATGTTATAGTATGCGTATACAGACCTCCAGGTTACCAGAATCTATCTATTTTTGATTCTGTAATGGAAGATGTGCTAAAGAAACTTAGTGTTAGTAGTAAGTCAATAATCATATGTGGTGATTTTAATATTAATTTATTAGAAAATAACTCTAATACTGTCAGACTATTAAGTCTTTTTAGGTCATTTGACTTGTCAAATGTTTTTATTGAACCAACTCGAGTAACAGCTTCTTCTGCGACTTGTATAGATAATATTTTTTGTAATTGTGATTACTTACATAAAGAAATTGTAAATAAGTTGCCATCTGATCACAGTGGACAAACAATAACATTTTGTTCCTACATGCCTTTACATAAAATTCAAATAAGGTTTAGGCCAATTACATGTAAAAATTTAGATAAATTAAATAATTCTTTGGCAAGTAAATTATGTGTTCAGAATTTTAATAATATATGTGACCCAAATGAGTTCTACGCCGAGTTCTTTTCACTATTAAATGAGCAATTTATTGACACTTTTCCACTAAAAACTAAAACTATTTACACAAAGTTCTTATTTAGTGATTGGGCGACTCCAGGTATTCGTAAAAGTAGGGAAAAACTTTTTGAACTTTATGGCCTAAAGCAACATATTAATAATACAAGCTTTCATCAACATGTTGCAAAATATTCAAAAACTTTTAAAAGTGTGTGCAAAATGGCTAAAGCTCTTTACATTAGCAATAAAATAAAATCAGCTGATGATAAAATAAAAACTACCTGGCAAATAATAAATAATGAAACCGGTAGGAAAAAACAGCGTAATACTGAATTTAACTTACAGACTACACATGGCCCTATCAACTCAGATGTAGAAGTAGCTCAGGAATTTGAAAACTTTTTTGCTAATATTCCCCTTAAAACTACGGAAACTTTAAATTCCTCATCCACGCTATCTGCTGTCTTACTTAGGAAAAATGTAAAGTCATGCCCTTTGGAGCTGAGGTTTCAGCATACAAACCCCCAGGCTGTTATAAAAGCTTTTAAAGATCTTAAAATTAAATCAACAGAAGATCTATGGGGAATGTCTGTAAAAGTCTGTAGATCTATCATCGAAACCATTGCGCCTTATTTAGCTTTCATATTTAACATCAGTGTAGACCAAGGAGTCTTTCCGGATCTCATGAAACACAGTAAAGTAATTCCTTTGTTCAAATCCGGTGATAGTAAGGAACCCAATAATTATAGGCCTGTGTCAATTCTGCCAGTTCTCAGCAAGGTGTTTGAAAGGTTGATGCTCAATCAAATGTTACGTCACTTTAATAAGAATTCCATCTTTCATGAACAACAGTACGGTTTCACCAAAGGGCGTTGTACCACTGACGCTGGTGTCACCCTCATAAAGAACATTTTTAACGCCTGGGAAGAAGCACACGATGCCATTGGAATCTTTTGCGACCTCTCGAAGGCGTTCGATTGCGTAGACCATGAAACACTTCTGCTGAAACTTGAGCACTATGGGATTAGGAATACAGCTCTTGATTTACTAAGATCATACCTGAAAGATAGAAAAGTTAAAATTCAAGTAAACGGCGTAAACTCATTGGGGTCTGAAATGGCAATGGGCGTTCCTCAGGGTTCGATATTGGGTCCATTCCTCTTTTTAGTTTATATTAATGATTTACCACAATTACTTCAAAATCAACCTAAGATGGTGTTATTTGCAGATGACACATCGTTGATATTTAAAATAAACCGACGGTCACAAAATCTTGACGACGTTAACAGCTCTATTCTTCAAGTCCAAGATTGGTTTACGGTAAATAATTTGGTACTAAATAAAAAAAAAACCAAATGCATTAGATTTAAATTACCTAATGTTAGAAGTAGCGAATGTGACATCATATTGAATGGAGAAAAACTAGAATTTATTAATCAAACCGTTTTCCTAGGAATCACGCTAGACGAGAAATTACAATGGGGACCTCATATAACAATTCTTGCGGGGCGGCTAAGCTCGGCCGCTTATGCTGTTAGAAAGATACGACAGTTAACAGATGTAGAAACCGCGCGTCTGGTCTATTTTAGCTACTTCCACAGTATTATGTCGTATGGCATTTTACTGTGGGGTCGGGCTGCTGACATTGAATCCATCTTTATTTTACAAAAGAGAGCTGTCAGAGCCATTTATAATCTACATCGTCGCGAATCTCTCAGGGAACTATTTAAAAAGATTAATATTATGACGGTACCTTGCCAATTCATTTATGAAAATATTATGTATGTAAGAAAAAATCTACATATCTTTAATAAAATAAGCGATAGACATAATTTTAATACTAGAAATAAAGATAAAATAGATCAACCATTTTTCAGATTATCTAAAGCACATACATCTTTTATGGGGTACTGTGTTAAATGTTACAATAAAATACCTTGTGATATATTACAATTAAATGAAAGAAAATTTAAAACTCATATTAAAAGTACACTCTGTAAACAAGCATATTACAAATTAGAGGATTATATCCAAGATAAGAATGCTTGGAAACATGCTGGTCCTGCTCCATAGGACAATTTAGAGTCTAGACAAAATCAAACTGGTTGCTTATTAAATTATGTATTTGTTATTTTTTATAACACTGATTTTACATTCTGTGATTTCTTGAACTCACACAATGACTTATTAGTATTACTTGTTAAAATGTTAGGAATATCGTATAATTTTACAATGTTTGTAAATATGTGAGCACCATGTATCTGTCACATATTTAATTTATCTGTAATTGCTTTATTTTTCATTCTTTTTTACCTATCGCGGTATAGTAATCTTATTCTAGATGCATCGTCTTCACATATAATTATATAATTAATGTATGCAAAATATTGTGAAAACATTTTAAAAGAGTAACGGTGGAGTTTCTTGCCCATTCTTCTCCATACGAAAACTACCTTTTGGAAGGGGCGACTAGAATCAATTCTATTTTTTGTAAACTTGACGTTCATAAGTGCCTTTTAAGTGCCTAATTGAAATAAATTGTTTGACTTTGACTTTGACTTTGATGGATGTTTACCATCCATCTGTACGTATCTTGTTATTGTAAGGCTACTAACCTGAAGACTAATTTCTTACTTTATTAACCAGTGTGCGAATACCTCCGCGACTTCGACGAGAAGATGGAAGGTACAGTGGATGGCATGAAGCTTGCGTTACCCGCGCCCTCGTGCCAGTCTGACGGGTCCTTTACACCGCAACAATGTGCCAACGGACGATGCTGGTGCGTCGACACCTTCGGGACTGAGATACCCGAAACGAGCACCAAAAATGCTTCGGCTGTGGATTGTGATAAGTAAGTTTTGGTTTTAATTACTCCATATGTTGTAGTCCGCGCGCGACTGGTAGTCACCGCCTGAGGTATGTGAGTGGTAAGACGGGGGAGGGCGCCATTGACAAAATTGCCAAAATGAGTTAGCTTGGCCTTTGTCTACCTCCCCCCCGTCTCACCGTGAGCATACCTCAGACGGGACTAGCAGTCGCGCGCGGACTATAATGCATTTTATTGTAAAGGCGAAGGCGACAGCGTACACAACTACATAGTAGTCTATTTTTTCTGTTTTTGGGTGGGAAATTATCAATTAACGTCTCCCGCTCTGGGCGGCTCCGGGAGGGCGTGTCAGACTCATACTGACTATAACCCACCCGTGTTCCTTCAGTTGCCTGTACGTTGCCAGGGGCCACGGTATCCCTTTCGGACTTTCCCGCGACCCCGGCAGGCATCGGTCCTAGCGAACCTTCCGTTGTGCTGACATCTCTTTGAGGCGCGGGTGGAACACAACGCGCCGTCGCGCGTCGTCGGACGGCGAGCTACCCATTGCTCACCGTCCGCAAGCCCGCGCCTACGGTGGCCGGGAATCGGCTACATAAGTAGTCTTACGTTAGGGTACTGTATAGTTTTATCGTGGCCTTTTCTTAAAAGTGAGCACTTATAAATAGATTGTTGTGAGCACAGGGTTTTTCTTTGCACAAAAATAGGTTCTAGTAGATTTTTTTCAAGTTCTGGCCAAATCAGTTGGAAGCTTCACTTCAAAAACTCCGTGTTAAATCATCTTCTGGTTTCCCTCTTAGTTTTATTTTCCTAATTCTGCATTTTATTATCTTGATCTCAGACCAAATAAAAAGCCAAGACATAACACTGCCAACAAAACAGTGAAGCCTGCCAAAACTACACCTCCGCTCTGTGCATACACGCTCACACGCACACATTTAAATAACAATCAAACTACACCTCATTAAGTGCACACATGTTTTCGAAACCGGCCTCACGTCACTGTTGACAGCGCTATAAAATAAATAAATAGTGTTTAATTTCAGGCAAAATACCCATATACAAAAAAATGAATAAATAAGTAGTAAAAACAGTCAAAACATTAAAAAGTATCATTAAAAAACTATCATAAAAAATCAAAGAAAAAATAGAAATTATTTATCTTGATTTAATTTTTACCTCGATTTACTTTTCAACATCTATAACCAACATGTTCCATCTATCTTCCAACAGAGTCCGTTCCAACCTGACCTGCCTAGAGCTGACCTGCCGCATGGGCTGCGACTACGGCTTCGAGCTGGGCGCTGGTCGATGTCCCACGTGCCGCTGCCGCGACCCCTGCGCCGGAGTCACCTGCCCGGCGGGACGGTCCTGTGCTACTGTTGATGTAGCTTGCGATGCGGATTATTGTCCACCTGTGCCTGCCTGTAAGTCGAGCTGCCTAGCCTTTTCCCAACTTTGTTAGGTCGGCTTCCAGTCTAACCGGATGCTCCTGAATACCAATATTTTACGCAAACTGCCCGTCTGATCTTCTCAACCCAGTTACTGGGTAATACAAATACCCTTTAGTAAGATGGTTTGTCAGACGTACGAGCTTCTGATTACACGGAATGCGTGAAAACTTTTACTCTGTTTTATGTCATTGAAATCTGGAATCCTGCACCCTAATAGGGATGTTGACTGGAAAAAAAAAGTAGTTAGTCCGTCAGTGAGATAATAAAAAAATACACGTAGTTTTTGCTTTATCATAATAATAAAAAATGGTTTAAATAAAACGAATTAAAGTTGGGGAGTGAGGGCTCGCTACGTCTCACGTCAGTATAAAATCTAACGGGGAGTGTCGTCATGTCATATTTTAACTCAATGTATTACTGTAATCTTTTCCTTAGGTAAAAAAAGTAAAAATACGTGTTTAATATTTTTTTATAATCTACCTGACCGACAAAAAAAATCTTTAGTCAATATCCCTATTGCGTAACACACGATCAATCTGAATCATTTTGAAAGTTATTGCTATTCCATTGCTTTATAATATTCGAAAATTTTCTCTGTAGCTGAACTGTCAAAATTAAACATTGTGGATCAATCACAATCTGTTTCATTTTGACAGTTCAACTGTCCAGTGTGTTACGCAATTAGGATACAGTGGTTCTCAAGTGAGTTTAAGCTAGCACTTAGTCCTTTAGTCAGCATAATTAACAGCAAACTTTCTTCCAGGTCTTCCAAAGAAACCAGGACAATGTCCTTACCTAGTGCCTTCAAACGGAGCGTGCGAGTGGTCGTGCAGGACGGACGCGGAGTGCGGCGCTACGGAACGCTGCTGTGCTACCGGCTGCGGTACTGCTTGCACTGCGGCGGTACATCAGACTGCTTGTCAACAGAGAAGGTAACAAATAGTCGTTCTTACCAGCGTCAGGCACTAGTTTTCTGGCTTTTATGCTGAACTGGGCCTATTTGTCGCAGCCGTGAGGCACACAATACTGTTTTAAGCTTTCTGATTTTTTTTTGTTTTTGTGTGAACATTGTGTGCCTTACCTGGGTCAAATTAATTTATTAAAAAAATTGCGTTACAATAAAATATACCGTTTAGCGTGGATGAGACGCATATTTTCCCCCAAATTGTTATTTTCGTGTATTTGCTCTTTCTTTGGGTCATGTTTACCGCAAATAAATTTATTTTCTTTCTTTCTTTCTAAATATCTCATATACCATTTCATTCGACAGGGCATTAGCTCTCCACACAGCGGCAGAGAGCGGCAGCCCGCCCGCGTGGGCGTGGGTGCCCCAGTGCAAGGAGGACGGCGCCTACCACACGGTGCAGTGCAGAGGCTCTGACAAGGCTTGCTGGTGTGTTGACACTGCTGGAAATGAGGTCAGTAACTTTTACTTGTTCAACGTGTAGATACTTGTCCATTGTATTCACGAAGAGATATGGCCCAGTTATGTGAGGAGTTCTCGAGCCTAAACAGATTATTAAGGCTCCCTGAGACAGGCGCGTTGCGACACCGATAGAACAATTTCCATTTTCCTTTCGAAGGCATTAAAACTTTTTTTTTTTTAAGTATCGGTTTTTTTCTTGAAATGGCTTCTAATAGCCAATATTATGCATACATATATCATAGGATGCAATCTGGTAGCCCGTATATATCAAGTGTCTGGTAGCCTGTATAGATTGTCACACGATACAGTTCGCAAAACATTTTTATTTTATTTTCTTATTTGCCCCCCAAAAGTAAACAAGGACGTGTAACCTAAATAAATGAATTTGAATATGGGGGATATTCAAATTCATTTATTTAGGTTACACGTCCTTGTTTGGGTCACAGAAGTAGATATTATTATTATTTGGTTAGACACACTAGCAGCTAATTAGCTGATGCGTGTGTATCAAATAGCTTGGAGATATTTAATCTATCCAGTCGATTCTTGAAGCAGTTCAGTGAGGGAGCCGTCACAACACTCTCCGGGAGCCTATTCCATGCTGTTACAACTCGGTTAGATAAGAATTGCTTCAAAGGCTTTTTCTTAGATGAATTTTCCCATAACTTTAACTATATATGTGTGCCTTTCAACTTAATCGGTCCATTAGACTCGGAGCAAATTGGCTGTGATAGACGGACAGACAGACACACGAGTGATCCTATATGGTTTCCGTTTTTTCCTATTGAGATACCAAACGCCAAAAATAAAAAAATAAAAAACACAATTTTTTTTTAGATCCTCGGCACCCGAGTGACGAACTCCACACCGAACTGCGAAGCTCCCATAAGCTGCTCCCAACCAACCTGTGCAGAAGATCTGGTGTGCTCCCACGGATGGGAGTTGGATGCCAAGGGATGTCCTACGTGTGCCTGCAAGGACCCTTGTGCTGACGCAAAGTGTAGACCCGATGAGACCTGCGAACTTGTGCCTTTGGAGTGTGAGGTAACTTGTTTTGAAGAGTTATTTCTTTTTAAGCAGTGATAGCCTAGTGGTGTGACCGTCAGACTACCAAGTCATAGGTCTCGAGTTCGAACCCAAGCACCTCTGACTTTTCGGATTCATGTGCGTATTGTATAATTATCACTTGCTTAAAAAACAGCGAAGGAAAACATCGTGAGGAAACCGGCATGCTTGAGAGATGATATTTCTCGACGGCATGTGAAGCCAAGTCAGAGGCCCATGGGCTGCTTTAAAACTCTGACACCAGGTTAGTCGCTAACCACACGAAAAGAAGATTTCTTATTCAGTGAATAAAGTTACTGTTTATATTGCTTCAGTTGTAGAAAGAGTTGGTACTCTTGTTTGAATTTGCTCTAGTAGGTACGTGTTTTCAATAGTAATTTGCAATTTACTTTACACCTTCATTGAATTTTGATTTAAATCTTTAAAAAAGAAAGCAGATGAAAATTATAAAGATTTACGAAAATAAAAAAGTTTTGATAGTGGTGTTTAGCTGCAGCCGGTATGAAAGCAGTGCGGTACCGTTTCGGTACGGAGTTCTTACCGACCAATGAGGAAACGCTCGAAAATGACGAATATGAAAAAAAAAACGGGGGAAACAAAAACGTTAACTACATAACAAAGAAAAAAACCATTACCTATATACCTACTAGCCAGTTTTCTACTTTTATTTCAATAGGGATGTTGACTGGGAAAAAAAAACTATTTAGTCCGTCTGTCAGATAATAAAAAAAATATTAGACACGTATTTTTTGCTGTATCAAATTAATAAAAATCTTTAGATAAAATACATTAAAGTTGGAGAGTGGGCTCTCGCTACGTCACAAGTCAGTATAAAATCTACCGGCCAGTGATGTCATACCACATTTTATCGCATTGCCTACTCAATGCATTGCCGTAATCTTTTGATTAAGTAAAAAAGAAATAATACGTGTCCAATATTTTTTAATAATCTACCAGACGGACCATTTTTTTTTCTGTCGTCGTCCCTATTTAAATAAGAACTTGTACTTACAATGTAG
Organism: Agrochola lota; assembly: GCA_947364205.1. NCBI lineage: Eukaryota > Metazoa > Arthropoda > Insecta > Lepidoptera > Noctuidae > Agrochola > Agrochola lota. The sequence goes on along the minus strand of OX376235.1, from coordinate 5,579,853 downwards.
GTACTTTAACTTTTCTTTTGTTGTTTTTTTTTTCGATATCAAAACATTTAATGTCCATTCCCCAGGGTAACTCGTGCCCCCCACTGGCTCGCTGCTCCCCGGCGCCGCAGTGCCCGGCCGGCCTGGCGCCACTGAGTGCCCCGGACGACTCGGGTCCCCTGGTGTGTGGCCCCAGTGCGGCCGCCTGCCCTTCGACTCACGCCTGTCGATTTGCTCCTCATGATTCTACACCATCGGTTTGCTGTCCGAAGCCACGTGAGTATTATTTTGATGGTAGAACATTGATTGATAAATTTCGCTACAGCTTAATTTGAGTTTTCATCTTCTCTCATAAATCAGCACAGACTACATGAAATTTTTTGTCGACGAATTTCATTGAAATTTCTTTAAGTAATCAAATTTAATGTGATTGTAAAGTGTGTAGGTATTATTATTTATGAGTCAATGATACTTGAAATAAATGATTACCTATTAATATTTATTATACCTAACATCATACTTGTAATTCTCGGAAGGCTTAGGAAGAGGTGTATTTATCTACCCACAGTAAACCCACATTTCATGCGTTAATAAAAATATCGGCCAGTCAGTAAGATGGGGGTCCATAAATCACATAAGGCTCGAAAAAAAACAAGGGGGAGGACTGCAGTGAGATATCACGTGTATAATTTTTTCGTATAACGCGTATTTATAAACCGAAAATCGGCCCCCCGGAATAAAATATTTTTCTTTCTTTATTTCTATTTAAAGATAAAATATTCAAAAAAAATTTAAGATACTTTGCTCCAAAAAAATACACGTGACCCTGGGTACGGGTGAGGGGTTAGTCTAAAACCTTACCATATATCACCAGGGAGAAGGGGGGGGTGAAAAAGTTGCTAAAAAACATCACGTGATTTCTGGACGCCCCCGTGGCAGTAGGTCTGAATGTCCAGGGAGTGGTCCTTTTAGTAAAATATTTCCCAAGTTAAAAATAAGTATCTGCTACGATCTGCAAAGCCCGTTAATCTAACTGTGCTCATAAAATACTATGCATGTTTCCTCCATCCAGGCACGGTATGTTTTGAGAACAAAGACGAGGGTAGTTGCTCAGAGGGCGAAGTCCTCAACACGACGAGATGGCACTTCAACCACGCCCGCAACAAATGTGAGCGGTTCAAGTACCACGGTTGCTCCGGTAACCATAACAACTTCAGGACCAAGGAGGAGTGCAATAATGTGTGCCCTGGTGAGCTTGTTATCTGTTTTTATGGTGTTTGGCTTTAGGTTTAGTTTTTATCTTTTCAACTGATTTGTAAATATGTACCTAAAATGTATACTGCAATAACTACCCTCAGTTTCTGGAAGTCTTAACATCTGTTGTTATGATCCCAAGTGATTTGATGGCTTATCATTATTTCCGCCAAGAAAACATAACAGCTAACATTTGCTTTCTAGTTTTCTCCAGCCTATCAATCTCCAGCGTTTGATGGACTTTTATTGTACCTATTTGATATTAGCAAAATTGCGGTGTCTTTTCCACAAAAGCCAGTCTTGGACAACTGATTTGATCACGCTTTCAGAAACTAGAGGTAGGTTACCTAAATCCATTCCTAAATCTAGAATTGATAGAGGTTTAAATTCTACATACCTATTCGGAAAAATCCTGTAAATATTACTAGTTCTTCGGTACAGCTATCAGGATTATTTTATTGCTTCTAACTAAGAAGATTTTGTCTTTCAAAACAGTGGCAGGGGACGCTGCGAGATTGAAAACTATAAACAGGAAGACAAGCCACATAGTGAAAGAGGAAGGCATGTCGTTATTACTTTTGTATATACATGTGTTAACTCCACAAAATTGTTTTGCACGATAAACTTAAGAGTCTATAATACCTCACATTCCTTAGCATGATCCGCTGATATATCGAAAATACTGAAGCATTAATTTTGATATAAATATATGGTAAAGTTGAGGATAATTTTAAGTACTATGTGTGACTAAAACACGATTCCATAAAATTTTCTCGATAGGAAGAAAAGCCTAAGTTACCTCCAAACCGAAAAATAAAGCGCTGGAATTAAAAAAATACAAAAAATTTGATCATGAAACTTTGCATAATAACTGAACTGTTTTTTTATTACCATTATTTTCGCCGTAAAAAGAAATTACCTAAACTATTGGCGCCTTGGAGCCTTCTCCCCGCCGCTCAGTATCGCTCTCACTCAGTCCGCGAGCACTATCATGCGAGCAAGATGAGTGAATTTGAGCTGAGGTATTATGGACTATTAATAGCATGATTAGCTTTAAGCGTCCTGCAGACCGGCGCAGCGCGACAGCGCGACGCGGCTCTAATAAAACAATTTCTAAGAAAAATTCACGGTAGTACAATTAGGCTAAGCCTATGCTGACACGCAGGTGACGCAGCACAGTACAGTATAGATTTTGCAGGGTAGTAGGGCAGGCGAGGTAGAAATAGGCCGCCACCGCATTAAGCGACGCAGCTACACAGACACATTCGCGTCCTAGCTAGTACAAACAATCTGTCATTGAAATAAAATTATGAATCAGTGGTAAAAAAACAAGTGACGACCCGCACGCTTCGCGCAGAAATCTGTGCCGGCTCTACAACGAGACGCAGAGCAGGACAGATACATGTCTGCGTTGCACGTGCCTGCGCTGCTGCGTACGCAGCTGTCAGTACGTTCATGCGTTATAAAATCTGTTCTGTCCTGCGCTGCGTGGACCTGCCTCACCTGCGTCTCAGCATACGCTCAGCCTTACAGATGTTGTGTCGCGCTAGTCTGCACAAGTATACGTTAGTTTATTGACAATTTGGGCAATCGGGGATTCAATTCAGGGAGCTACACTTGTGCATATAATCAGATGTGGAAAGTTAATTTTAGTCAGAAGAAGAAACTGTAGATATCTAGATGAGTGCCTGTAATAAGACTGTTTCAAGACATTGCATGACTGCCGAATAATCAAAACAGCATCCTGTGGCCAGTCGACCTGATTATCATAATGTAGCTAAGCTATCATCATCTCCATAGCCTTTTCTCAACTATATTAAGCTAAGTTAAGGACACCCTATTACGTGTCTTATATTCTGGGGTCAATCACGGAAAAGCTTCTTCCATGGGGTCTATAACAGCCAATGCAGTGATAGCCTAGTGGTGTGATCGTCAGACTGCCAAGTCATAGCTCTCGAGTTCTAACCCAAGGCACGTACCTCTGACTTTTCGGATTCATGTGCGTATTGTATATTTATCACTTGCTTAAAAAACAGTGAAGGAAAACATCGTGAGGAAACCGGCATGCCTGAGAGATATTTCTAAAGGTCAGAGGCGGCTTTAAAACTCTGACACCAGGTTAGTCACTAACCACACGAAAAAGAAGAATAACAGCTGTGTATTCATCACTAACATTATTTTCTTCTGGTACAGTGTTGAGCCCATGCGAGAGACTACAAGAGAAGAACGAAGCAGCAGCACAGAAGTACGGCAAAGGAACGTTCATACCTAAGTGCGATGCCAGTGGAGCTTGGGAACCGGTGCAGTGTATGTCACATATTGGTGAGTCAACATACTCCATTAAAAACTATCCCCAGAATTGTTTATTCTCGTCCAGTGAAAAAGTAAAACCAATGTGTTTTAGACACATGTCGAAGCGCTTAAGATGTAACTCATAAGATTCCTTCGTTAGGCTGCGCGTACTTTGGACACGAATTTCGATATTACCCGGGGCAGTAACAATAGTATCTTGAAATTAGTGACGGAGAGTCCTTACTCACTGTTCTGAAGCATTTTGTGAAGAGGATGGTCAACTAGGGAGCTGATCTCTTGCTTGATCGTTCTCTGAGCAACCTGCCTCGGACACTTAATTCGTTATGTGTTGTCGGTGTTGATTGTGTGTTATGTATTACTAAATTAGTTACCTATACGGTATTTTTTCACTAACAAGATGGATTATTGCTCGGGAGTTTATTGCGCCAATTCTTCTTTCCAGCTAAAGCACTAGAAAATGGTGAAGGGTGGGCGTTTTGGGGGACTGTCTTATATAATTTTGACGTTCGAAAAGTGCTGATTCTCAGCCTAGTTTGAATAAATACCTTTTGAATTTGAATTTTGAATTATATTGTTGTCCGAAACTGAATAAATAAATATCATCTAAAAACTCTAAATCTATTTATAGATGTATGTTGGTGTGTAAGCGCTCGTGGAGAACCTCTGAAGGGGTCCTTAGTTCGCGGCGCTAAACCTTCGTGCAACTTCAGACAAGCGCGCAAGTGGGTGCAGCGAGACCCGCTCGACGAACGAGCTAGGGCCGACGAAGGTAATATTTGGATCTAATCTGCGTTCGCAATTTATTTGCCAAACATGTAAACAAACACGAGTTTTAGGAAAAACAACCGTAATTCCCATGTAATTTTTATGAGTTTTTCAACAGTACTAGTCAGTCTAAAATCAACTTTATTTACACAAGCATAAAGTTGATGTTTGTTTAAGTGGAAATAACATCAATTGGAAACGAGTTAAAATAGACCATATGTATTAAATACCTGATTCATATTGTACCTAAGAAAATAAAACAAAAACTATATTTTTTAAGCTAACCTGAACTCACCACTATGTCAGGAGGGTAGGAAATACGCCAAGAGTAGTATTTGCATAAGCTGGACTATTTATCGTATCATGTTCAATAAATACATTGGTACATTACTTCTAAAAAGTTCAAAACCTACGAGTTGATATCCAAGTTAATGTCTTTGAACTAATATATATAATCACACTATAATCTTCCCACAGGCCTCCTCTCTCTGAGAGGAGGGAGTGGGCTATAATCTACCACGCGGGCCCAGTGCGGGTTGGTATATGTCACATGTCTTCGAATTTTCGGTTTTAGGACATGCCGGATTCCTCACGATGTTTTCCTTCACCGTTTTGAGAGCAGTGGTGATGAAATAATTTACACAAAGTAAAGCGACTGTCAGGGTTCGACATTACGACCTACAACTCCCGGCCACCACTGCTCTTCAAGATATAGATAAACACAAATGTTAAAAAAAAAAACTAGAATTTTATTAGCCTAGGTTAATTTAGGAACAGTCAGATGTGGTGCCGTGACCTATTTACGCTTTTTGAAGTGAAAAGTTCTTTAGCATCGTTGTGATTTGAAAGTCGATGAAACGAAAAAGCGACAGTAAAAAGAGACGGACACATAAATTCATAAGATTTAACGTGGGAGAAAATGAGATAGGAAGCATTATACAGTGTTTCTTATAATCGCGGTTCTCTTTGTGCTCTGCTTCGTACCGCCTCCACTCGTGTTTACCAAGGCATAGTGGGAGTTTGCTTGGGCCTAAATGTGAATTGCACACATGTTTTTTTTGTCCTGTGGAATTCCTCGTTAAACATGAGCTAAAGCAATTTGAAATATTTCTTTTTCAGTACTAGAAGAACTAATCAGACAAATGACTGCGTACAGAGTAGACGAATTTGACGACGACGACGAAGACGAAGACGAAAATGATGATTTCGAGCTTGAAGCCGAAGTTCGGGAAGAGGAATCTTTAAGCAACATACTTGAACAGACGAGAGATACAGACGAGCCCGCGTTGGTGTCGGAGGTCGTGGAGCCTAAAGCTGCAGACACTACCAGAAGATTGGACAAGAATCTAGAAGTTAATTTGGATAGGTTCGTGTTTAGAACCAAGTGCCAGTTTATGCAGGAGGAAATTGAAAATGGTAAGTCCTAAGAAGTTAGCTAGTTTAAGAGATGATTTTATGGCAATGTTGATGCTGACAGAGAATCATGACTGATGTAAGACATAGAACTCAGACCAAATAAAAAGACAAGACAGAGCGCTATCAACAGTGAAGTGAAGCCGGTTTCGTAAGCACGTGTGCACTTTGTGTGGTGTAGTTTGATTGTAGTCTCATTGTAAAATGTGTGCGTGGGAGCGTACAGAGCGCTCTGTCTTGGTTTTTTATTTGGTCTGGTTTGGTTTGACATATAAAGATATTTTGCATAGAAGCGCGTTAGGTTTAATTACTTTTCTTAATCCCCTATTATGGCCCGTTGAAGATTGACTTGATGGAGATAATACAAAATCGTTTTGAAACAGATTGCTAATCCATTGCTTCATAAGTTCGAAAAACATTCTGCTCAACAACGTAAATAACGCAATGAAAGTTGTTGAACTGCCAAAATGAAACAGAATAGTCGTAATCGAAAATGTGTTGCGTAATTAGATAGCTGGTCTGCACGAGCCTTTAAAACAACCGAAAGACCAAACTAACAGAATAATTAATCGAGGCAAATGATTTTTTTATTTCACTATTAATTAGGCGGTGAAGGTCTCCGGCCCCGTTGCCTGGAAGACGGCGAGTTCTCGCCGCGCCAGTGTGCGCGCGCGCGCTGCTGGTGCGTGGACGCGGCCGGCCAGAGGAGGCAGCACGCGGGCACCGTCTCCGATGCGCCTGCACCCGACCCTTGTGGTAAGTTATTGTACAAGCTTCTCGTAATGGTAAAAGGCAAGCGTACAAGAGATACATGGCCGATCCCAATTCTATTTAAATTCGCAATTCTATAAAATAATACTATTTAAATTACACTTCAAAGTGGATGATACACGTGCGAACTTAAAGTACGCGGTTTTTAAGTTCACGAACTTGTTGGCTCGCCGTTGGTGACACACATGAAGCTTCCTCACCCTGCATCGCGATTTTAACGAATTTTCTGAACCAAACTAAACAAACATTACACAAATGTCGAAACAAAATGGCGGCTCGCGACTCGCGGCGATGAAAGACGTACGAAACTATGAACCGAGGCAGTCTACGAGCAAAATTTCAAACCTGTTGGATCGCCGACGAACTTACTCAGCGGTTTTAAAGTACGCGTACTTAGTATGACACACGGACGAGAAAGGTCGCCGAGCCATAAGTACGCTTACTTGCTCGCAAGGGGTGATAATAGCCCTTTTAGGCTTTACTCGCCAAGGTCATAAAGAGCATTTTAGTGCCACTAGCACCTTGAATGGACGGCGTTGCAAAACACACAGTGATGCCTGCTGTCTGCTCTCATTTTGGTTTCAGCTATAAGTTAAGTGTCCGAACAATCTATAAACGAATCATAAAGCTGAAGAGTTTTTTTTTTCTTTGAACGCCCTAATCTCTGGAACTAGCAGTCGAATTTGAATAGCCCAATTCTTAAGGCGACGATAACCGACTTTTAATGATTTTATACTGAAGATCACGTCTAAACGAGTAGTGTTAATGATTTGGAAAATAATACCTATATGTTAAATTACAGCATTTTCTTAAGGTATTTTAGATTATGAAACATAGTGAAATTAATTTGTAAAGTTATGTCTAACGCGGATAAAAAACTGTCAATCACGCAAAATCTTACAAGCGTATTTTTCTGAAACTTTCACCATTATAAAGATAATTTAATTATTGTTATTTTAATAGACTTGTTTTATTAAAAATACCTTTTGTATTATGTATACTAAATTAATAATGCGTCTAATTTGGGACAGCGCTCCTTGATGGGCGAGTCCTATTACTGGCTGGACGTGCGACGGGTTGCGTGAGTACAGAACACGCAAGCTAACCACTCAAGGTCACTGGCATATATGTGCGTCGGAAGGTTATAGGCTATGTAACATCACGCTACGACCCTTAGAAGTCTAACAAAAAGAAAAAAAGAGAAATAAGAAATTTCACGCGAACGAAGTCGCAGACAGAAGCTAATAGTGCGTAAAATTGGCTCTTTTGTTACAGAACTAACACAAGTAGACTCAGCAATCCTCGAGCTAGAACTCTTGAACGTCGAACAAGCACGTGCGGAGCGAGCTCGTGCCGGCTTAGCAGCAAGACTGGCAGGATTGGGAGCAAGGGTACCTGTGGCTATGACACGAGATAGAAATAATGTGAAGCTAAGGGCCGTGCTGACTGGCTCAAGGGCTGTGGATTATGTCTACTATATCGAAAACTTGGTGAGTATACCAGAGACTGTGACCGCACGAGTATGTGCGTTATCAGTGTTTTATAGCTACTCCTTAGTAGCTATAAAACATTTTATTTTATAATGGCTGTGCCAGATTTCAGCAAACTGTACACTGTAAAACTACGAACCACTCTGACTTACAAGCACCCGATGCCCACTATTTATTAAGACCTTTCTAAACTTAACAATAAATATGTTCTCGCCAGAAATGTTCCCTGCCTGAATAGTCAGGTTACAATGCAAATGTACTTTTCATTTCTCATACTTGGAAAGTACGCTTGAAATCACCTGATCAGAGGGATGAAAACAGTACTTTCATCCCGGGAAAACGATTTGCCATGCTGTCAAAAATTTAAAAACTATGCAAGCTAACTCTCAACGTTTTATACACCCTCTGTTAAATCGCGGCGTAAAATTGTAATGAAAAAATATTAACAACAATTTTTGTAACATGACTTTATACTTTTCACTAAATTATTATTTAATAGATTTGCCATCATCAATGATAAAAAATACTAGCTGATAGAATGCCACAGAAAAATAAACTTATGAAAGGCGGGAAAGCGGCAATTCGATCTTTAGTTGTTTTGTCGTGTGCTAATTATTTACTACAGATATGTGTATAAAATGAGTTCATCAGATTCAGATATGGATGTGTTTAACTAATTAGGTCTTTATTTACTTTCCTCATATTCGAAATGAAAAGCAGTGTTTAACTCGGGTGAAAAACGTATTTAGGCACTCGAACTATTGGCGCCCTCGCTACGAGCCTAAATGGGTGGGTCCCTTTCATCCCTTGTATAACAATCTACTATTTCCCATAACAAAAGCCACTTCTGAACCCTCTGATATGCTATCTACAGGTGAAAAGAGAAAAACTAGCGGGTAACAAGGCAGGCGAGGAGGTCGTGTTAGGAGCTGACGTCATCCGCAGCGAGTACCGACTAGCCACGCCCAACCGGTCCGCGATGCAGCAGCGGGAGATACTTAGCGAATCTACTGTAAGTTTATACCTAAGATATTTGTTTTTATTACTTATGTGGTAAGTATAAGTATTAATTTAATTATAGTAAGTTTGAAGACAATTTCGATAGGTATCTAACACTTTGCGGGACACTGAACGCCCTGTGACGTAAAAACAATAAAACATAAATATATTGTATCTCGTTTAGTGTCCTTCATCAACCAATTAACAAATTACTTACAAAATATCTGCAAAATTATTATTTAAAAAATGATTAGCCCTCATTATATTACGTGTTATTGTTGTGCTTCCCTGAAAAAAAAACCTGAATCATAACAACATTAAGCTAAAACAATTATTAGCCCAGGTCCGCACGGACGATTTTTTTCGCGGCGGTATTTTTTTGTGCACTGGATTTTCAACGCTCTGCTTAGCCCCGAGCGTTGAAAAAATCCAACAGTGTGTTTTTTTCAACGCGCTGGGACGAGAGTGCGTCCCAGCGCGTTGGATTCTCAACGCTCGGCTCAACGATGAGAGTTGAAAATCCAGTGCGCGATAAAATCCCGCCGCGATATTTTTACGACCGTGCGAACGTGGTGGGCTTGGAGAAGATTTTAAACCTACAATGTGTAAACTATGGTAGGTTCTACTACTGTAGAGTATTATATTATGGAACTGGAGCTAATTCAACGCTCAAAGCTTTAAGATTAAAAAAGCGTCCTACTTTAACTCATTTATTTTTATCCTCTCACCAGGTTTCCGCAACTACTTCCTACCACACAGCACTTATAGTCCTAGCAGCTACTTCAGCGTTTATCATCAGCGTGCTATGTGTCCTTGTGATGCTGTACCGCGCGAGATTACAACGGGAGCCGCAGAAAGCCGAACGGTTCTTACCAGCAGCTCCTCCTGTTTACGTCCTTTCCGCAGACGAGAAAGCGGAACTAGCAAGAGTACTACACGCCCCTCCTCCACCTATCCCACCCCTAAATGATCACCAAACAAGAGTATAACCAAACCTTAAGACAGAAAAAATGCTTTAAAACTTTAGTAGAACATGGATATGACAACCCAAATTTCCCGCAAAAAAAGATGTCACTGAATGTGTTGCCAAGAATTGAACTTTCATAGACAAAAATATTTTGTCTTTGAAATAGCTTGGTTTTGACGTAACAATAAAATTATAATGCCGGAATCAGACTTTCATAGCACATACGAATTTATCTGCTAGTTATTGACTTAAAATATTATAATTCTATTTACATGATAAACTTATCCAATTTACACAATTACTAAAGAATATCTAGGATTATTGACTAAAATAGATCCCTTAACCTATGTTTTATCAAATGCCTTAGTTAGAAACCTATGAACAGATCGAAGAATTGAAGTTTTTTTTGTATATTATGTCATATCTGTGTAGACGTGGTAATTTACATATAGTATTACTTGAATACTGTAAAGCGGATGGTTAACCTGCGTTACTCGTAAAAGAAGCTATTGTAATGATAGTACAGGTACTAAAGTAATTATAGGGTCCAAAATAATATTGGCTAGAATTTTGAGTAACGTAGTTATATATTCAATTAATATCTTACCTCTGTATTTGTAATTTTATATAAACTTAGTACCTAATACGGAACAAAATTATGTGTTCGCAATACTGGCCTGTTCACAGACGATACGTAACGCTAGACCGTAAATTGTTGTTGGAGATGAATGAAAATTTGAAACACGTGTAAAAGTAAAAGTGAAAATGGAATTGGAAGTACAGAGTTAAGTTTTAAAAGACATCGATCAGATGTCGCCAGTGAAAGTAAGTATGATTAGAGACTGATAGGTGATGGTCGCATTCTCCTGAAAAAATCTCTGATAATTATGTCTTGTAAACTATGCGGCAGTTACAACTATCGTAAGTCTTAAAGCATGAAGAGAATTGTAACTATCGCAAAGTAGAAGGAATTATAATTTCCGATTCTAGGAAACTATGACATATACATTATACTTACATGCTAGAGAAGTTACAAAAAAAAGTGTACTGTCATAATTTCTAAGAGTCAGAAGACAAGTATCTTGTTATGTTTTATATTAGTATAAGAAACTATTATTAAGTAAGCGCAGAGGTGCGCGTAAATTAATACTACGCGCGCCTTTACGCACTCTTTAGTTCCTCTCGTTGAGTCTCGCTCTCCATCACTTTAATAATAAACTTATAGTCCAACACACTACTGCTTTAAAACTATATAACCTTGGAAAATTATATACACGAATCAAGAACGTGACTCGACGTAGAACTAATCTAGTCTGTTTTTTATTCATGATCCCTTATTCATTCATCACAAATCATTTTATTCCCTTTTATATTTGTAAATAAGAATAATATTTATTTAATTTTCATCGTAACTCTTTCATCAACCAAAAATAAGCGTATTCGACAGGTATTTTCAATTTCGTAGGCGTTATTTTTAAGTTAAAACCCATATCCCAGATTCCTAGCACCCATTTGACAAAGTCTCGAAATAAATAAATAAAGAATTTATTCATATTATGTACTACATTATTTCATTAAATAAATACTTTTTTATGCTGTGTTTTTCTGTACCAATATTTATTTTGTAACGAAGTTCAAGTAAACTGGCAGAAATCGTCACGTAACGAAAAAGCGTTATGACTAGGGATGTTGCGGATGCAGATTTCTTTACTTATATCCGTGGATACGGATTTTTGGTGGCTCACATCCGCATGTAAATCTCAAGTTTTTTATGGAATGCGTCAAGGCGGCAAGGCCAAATTTAAAATTTCTTACGTTTTTTTCTAAATTGCAGCGTAGTTTCGTTGTATGTTGATCAATTCGAAGCAATTATAATAAAATAATTACTAAATTATTATCATTCAAAAATCAATTTAGCTCTCGAAAGAGGGATGTTCACAAAAATGTTTTTTGTCCGTTAGATAGGTTATTTAATTTTTTACGTAATCAAAAGATTACGGCAATACATTGAGTTAAAATGTGGCATGACGTCACTCACGAGTAGATTTTATAATGAATCGTGACGTAGCGAGCCCCCACTCCCCAACTTTAATGCAATTTATCTAAATTATTTTTTATTAATATAATAAAGCAAAAAATACGTGTCTAATATTTTTTATTATCTGACTGACGGACTAAATAGTTTTTTTTTACTCAGTCAACGTCCCTATTATATGTGTTTGATGGATATAAGACTATTTTGTGGAAATGTGACGATTTAGAGCTACATAATATATTGATGCTTATAATTTCCTTTTTGTTGATTATGATTTTAATTATATTCACCCTTTTCCACCCACATCTGCATGAATGCTTGAGTTCCGCATTGATGAATGCGAGTGCGGAGCATACGAATATCCGCAACATCCCTAGTTGGTTATGATCCCATTTGAAACTTGCGAACCACACTAGATGACTGTGTTTACATATTACAGCGAAAAGAACTTCGTCACAACCGGGTGTCCCACAACACTTCCCGACTTTTTTTTTATATAAAAAACAGCGATGGCAGAAAATAACAAGGTTAATTAAGGTAAAACTTCATAGATAATATCAGAATTTATATGTAATCTAAAACAAACTAGCGGTAAATTCCGCTAAACTCTGGAACATAAAATTTGGTCATGAAAAAGCATGGCAAATAAACACTGCATGTGGGTATAGTAGGGATAAATAATTTTGATACTTGACAAAAAATAATAACTGTCTTATTCTTGGAAGTGTCATATAAATTTTATCTGAATAATAAATAGTCATGGTGGTTGGACATATTTTCTATACAATAGCTGCCAAAAACTACCAAATTTACGCCTTAGAAGCTTTTTGACGTTTGAAAAAGCCGTAAACAAGTTTTAACCATACTAACTTTACTATGCGTTTGGACTGGCGAAACTTTCACATAAAAACATGTTTAAATCTCAATTTGTTTGTCAATGTTCGATACAATGTTTGACACAAAATTTAAATTTTAACATGTTTTTATGTGAATGTTTGGCCAGTACAAACGCACAGTTAGATACAGTAAACTGCATATTATACGCTAGTTTTATGACTGTTGTATTTAAACTTATTAGTTATTACACACACAATATTTATATATACTTTATTGTACATCAGAAAATACATAGTAAATAATAAATTTAACACAAAAAAACATACAATGGGCGGCCTTATCGCTTTCTGCGATCTTTTCCAGGCAACCTTGGAATGGACAGTGATTGCGTGGACATAAAAATGGGGTAGACATTGGTGCAAAATAATAATTATATAGATACAATATATTATAATAGATACATAGATAGATATTTAAATATGCTATAAAATAGATACATAATAAATATATAAGAATATTTATATAAGCAACGAAAATAAATGACGACTACAGATTATTACAACTACAAGAACAAGATTACAACAACAAGTAATGTTCCTTCACGACAATACTTAAACTAGTAATAAATGCATATGCAGGGCAAAAGAGGCTATAGCGAGCTATTAATTTAATGTTTTTAATAAATAACAATCATGTAGGTACTATTTACAATTTCATTATAATTCACTCAAAGCAAATACAAATCAGAAGGCAATCCAAATCAACTTTTAAAGCTGTACACGAAAAACAAACTCTGATTCTCGGAAATGCGTCCTTTTCCGTCGGTGTTCGGTATACAACTCTGTTTTTTCAGGTGAGCTTTAATTCTGTTCTGCGAAAGAAAATAATAAAGATAAGCTAGGTATAAACATATAAAGGATGGCGTTCTTATTCGTATTCTACACATTTACAAAAACAACGTTTATATTATTATTATTGATGAAATTTCATCCAAATCGATTCGATTTCAAGCCGTCACTCGGTTTTAATTAGCTCTTCCTCTTCCAAAGCAGCAATTTCTTTTACGGTTTCCTTTACTTAACTCATTTCGATATCCAAATGATGTATATAAAAATTATACATATATATACATATCTGCAAATAAACCCTTTATGATATGCTCATAAGCTAGACATATACCAGTAACAGTTTGAAATAAAATATAATTAACAAAGTTACAAGACTACAAGTATCAAAAATATGGTAAACTAACATTTACAGTTCGTTACAGCAAGTTAGCTCAGTGATTTTTTGTCGTAACCATCTTGTTTCTGCCGTTGTTTACTTCAAATTGACTTACCCCATGGTATGTAGTAACTTTCACACGTCACTGTTTATTGTTGATATAATTTCTAAAGATAAAATCAATGTAAACAAATTAAAAAAAATAGCCTACAATTCTATTCTATTTTTCCTTATGGCAATGGTGCCGATGTCGACAATTCTGCCAATGTCAATGTGTGGAAAGAAAACGTGCGGTGGGAAAAAAAAAAAAAATTGATAGAAGCTAAAATTAAATACCAATAAGTAATTGAGATTAATGCGAAACTTGTTGACGGATATTATTAGTACACTGAAACAAACAGATAAAAAATATTGTTATCTATATGATTAAAGCCTACAATTTTAAAGCCACATTCAGGTGACATGCATTTGACATTTCAAAGTCAAATGGCTGTACCACGACTACCACAAGCTGTCTGGTGTGCTGTTGTAATAAATAATATTCCATGGGTTTGCTACAGTCTTTTAACAGTGTTATTCGGTACAGCTACGGTTTCCTACTAGAAGAGCGGTGACCGCTCACGTAGCGTCCGCAATTTACGGGCGAATGACGTCACTGAAACGTTGATTATGAAAGTAAGTTGGTGTGGTTTCCTAGAAAGCGTTGTTGACACCGTAAAGCAAACCCCGCCCCGTTGGCAGGGGCGATGATAGACTAATAAAAACTTAAGGGGCATGCGCTAAGGTAGCCCGCGAAATTCAAATTTTCTTTAGTTATTTACATTTTGCAGGTCAGTGTGAGGTTTTATGTTGATTAAAATATGATTTGCGACCATAACAAATATGGCTTTACATAATTATAACCATTACAATCAGCAATACAACTGCATATGTAAGCAGAATCGTCAAATGTCATGATTTCATGAAATAGTCATTCAATGCGATTATATGAACTTAGAGAGTTGTATTGATCATTTTTATGATTATAATTATATTAATAAACATTTGATACGGCCGCAAATCATATTTAGATCAACATACAACATGATACTGACCTGCAAATTGCAAAAAACGTAAGAAAATTTTAATTTCGCGGGCTATTTTGACGATTTCGCCTTAAGGTAAGAAGCCCATAATGCGTTAGAAGATTATATCATACACTCACTTTAACTATGACAAAACCGCAATTTTCAAAGAATTCAGATTCATTACTAAAAATCCACAAAGATTCGAGTAATATTACTACTCCCAATGTGTGAGACCGCCATAATTTAGTTCAGTAGTCATCTATGATTTATTATCGAACAATTATGAAGAATATGAACGCATAAATTAGATATTTTAAGTGATAATAACCAAATTTAATTACAATCGAAAAACAAAAAGTTAACCGAGAAAAGATTAGAATAATATTTAATGTAATTGAATAGTCTCCATTTTGATATCCGCATAGCTGTCACGTCGTCAATGACATTTCTTTCAGTTGACATGTCGTGGGGGCCGGCCCTTTGGAGAAATTATTTAGAATGAATCAAGGAGGCGGCCTTGCTTGTTGCGCTGTTTGCAACGAGAAAACACATCGGAGGTGCGCTCGTTGTCTGAACATTTATTATTGTAATACAGAACACCAACGTCAAGATTGGAAAAAACACAAGAGTGAATGTGCACCCAAGTTACCGAAGCAGGGTTCCAAAAGCGATAATTCAAGTGAACGTTCTATAGTTGGTGAAGAAGCCACGAAGAAAGTGAAAGACGGAACTTCCGACGTCACAGAAGAGAGACAGAAGGAAATCTCGAAGGAGGGTAGTGATATAAGACGTTTAAAAAAAACTAAAACGAAAAACGTGAAAAATTGTGTCAAGGAGGGTATCACAGACAGTGTTAGTAAACATAATTCGCAAATATCAACTGAAAACGTTAAACAAAGTGAGGAAGGCTCATTGAAAGCATCGGGACACAATGACAACAGTGTGATATCTAGTGTAGTGTATACAAACCGCGAGCTAACGACTAGTAGTGCCATAACATACGAGGGCTCCTCTGAGCAAGAGGTGTTGCGCGAGTCTGCGCAACTGTTGAGCACAGTGGACTTCCCCACGCCAAGTACCTCTAATGTGTTGCGGGCAGTGAACAGGACTGACACAGTAAAGATGCCAGTACTGCCTAACTACGGGCCAGAGCAGGGTACGAGGGTGAAAGAGTACCCTGAGGCCTCGTTGAAAGGTAGCGGGGCACCGTTTAACCACATGCCTAATAGTTACTACATGGATCCAAGTGATTCTTGCTATGAGATATGTCATAGAGTGATCAGAGACATGACTCAGTATGGTGTTTGTGTGCTGAACAATTTCCTCGGTAAGGAGCGAGGAGTGATGGTGTTAAACGAAGTGTTAGAAATGTATAGATCAGGAATATTTACAGTAAGTTTGATTTGTTATTCTCAACTACATGACCTCATTTTTTTTCCATTTGTAAGCTTATAAGTCATATTTCACAATCTTTTTTACTAAGTTAAACATGATTGTATTCGACAATAACTGCAATAACTATTATAGTCAGTAAGACAACATTGCTGTGTTTATTATGTAAACAACATACAAAACAGTTATGAGCAATGTTTATTCAAAATGATCACAGAGTTAATAACCTACATAAATAAAACATATCCACATAAGGCTGAAATATGTTGGAAATACTAAAATTACTTAAATTGCGGAAGTAACTATTAAAATACAAAGGAAATGTGTTAGTAACTGAATTAAAAATTACTTTTATTCTTATAAGTATTAGCATGGGTAAAAAAACACAAATTGTGCTAAAAATATATCTTATTTGACTGTAACTAGGTTTGTGGTGTACATTCACTGATCATTGACCTGACCATAAATAAAAAAAAAAGATTGTTTTTGTAAACAGCATACAATGCTCAAAAGGAGTTTGACAGTAAATAGTTTTTAAGAGAGAAAAAAGGGAAAAAATAAAACAGTGATGAATATATCAAAATGTTAATGAATGGAAAGCAAGAGGAAGACTAAATAAATGATGGATATATTTTATAAGAGAAAATCTGAAAGAAAAAGGAATGAATGATCGAGTGGCAGCACATTTTGTATCATCTTCCATTCTCCCTTGTCCGCTACAAGGCCAAATGGAATATGATAAAAAATGTGCTGCTCTAATCCCAAATAATATCAGGATATGGGCAGGAACATTTTATTTAGTTATGCTCTAGAATAAGCATGTGTTCAACAAGTGTCATTTTTAACCATCATAAATTAAACAGAGTATTTTCAACTTTTATCTTGTTATTCCTACCAGGTTTTGATAAAAATAAATTATTAGTTTATTACCTTCTTGTGCTAGTAAAGAGACCAAAATAGATTATACTACTTGATGTTATTTAAAAAACAAGGTAATTAACTAAAATAATTACATAAATATTTTCTTAGTTCTTGTATTTTTTAATAAATTTAATAGAATGTTGTTTTTGTTCCAATACCTTAAAATCCAGAAGAAAAACTTGCTTGTAAACACCAATTATTTTTAAAAGAGTAACTGTTGAGTTTCTGGCTGGCTTTTCTCCATAGGAAACGACCTATTGGAACCGTGCACCTAGCTTTCAGAAGCTAGGTGCACTGTTTCAATAGGTTGTGTCATAAGTGCCCATTTAGGTTTATTAAAATATTTTGATTTCATACTTATTATTACAAATCTTAACAAATATGACTTGATTAATGTAATGTGTAAGATTTTCCATTTGAAACTTCAACAAACAGATTTTTGAGCTAACATTTCAGAAGTAAATATAGTAGAAATTCTGTTTTATTGTTTCTGGATAGCTATTTATTGTATTTCATTTGCTCTATTAGTAATTTGTAATAACACACCAATTCAATGTGTAAATAGCTTGCTATGATAAATTACACATTACAATGAGTAATTTTACTTATATTATGTAATTATTTGTTGTACTGCAACCTCATACAAATGTAAACAAACCATAGTTAGTGGTAATTTTTATCTTGGACTATACTAACAAAAGAGTACTTAAATAATTTTATAAGTTGATTCTTAAATGGTAACATTACTATTGCAAAAAAAAAATATAATAGTCTTACCAGTAGCTTGTACAACAACCAGCCCTACCAATGTCATTTCTTTCTAGATATTTATTTTTTGTCTATCGCAGATTTGGCTTCCAAACCCAAACTCAGGTTCATAATTAATATTTTACTGACAGCAAAAATAGGCTATGAACCGATGAGTTTGGGATTATCAAAATATGTTATGAGTTTGCAGAGCACAGCACTGTGTTAACTCAAAATAATATGGAATCTGCTTGCAGATGTGTATTTTGTTTAGCTGTAACAGACCTATAATGCTTAAGAGAATATTGTTGCTTTTCCTGAATGAATGCCTAAATCTTCATTTAGGCGTGCTGTTGCAATTTCAACACTTAGGTCATTGCCGAAAGTTGAAAATTGCGCGGTTTTATTTAGGCATTCATTTAAGTGTCGCTTAGTGTCAGTGAAAACGGACAAAAGTTGCTTACGCCATATAGTTTGATGGGTAAAAATCGCTTGCGCATATAGTTGGACGGGTGAAAATCGCTTACGCCATGTAGTTACTCAGCATGCCTATTTCAACTTGGAATCACAACCCACCAATGAAAACAATCCTGAATCATTTTAATATATTTCTGTATAATTCAGGCTGGACAGCTGGTATCGAACCCCGCGAGCTCAGAAGCACAGACCATCAGGAGCGACCTCATCCATTGGATCGACGGCAAGGAGTCCAACTGTCAGTACATCAGACAGTTAATTAGTCAAGTACGTATTTATTACCATATTTTCATACATAGGGCGTATCGTACGCCCCTAAGCTGTACCACTTCTCATAGCACAATTTTTTGTATTATTTTCATATGACATAAGTGACGACACCTCATATTTTGCCAGTTATCTTAGTCCACCATAGAACCAGCCTAGTTCCAACCTCGCTTAAAACCAGACAGCAATATGGGGGACTGAGAATTTCCCAGTGAAAAACCGGATAACTCTGGCCGACCTAGGAATTAAACCCAGGACCCCACGCAAGGCGCTTAGTAGCCTCAGTTGCGCCCACTTGACCAACGATTAAACCATCTCATGAGCATATGAGAATATATATTCGTCTGTAGTAGCTATGTATTGAATACGTCATAGGGACATTTAGCCAGAGCCCCTATCAAAGGAAAACTAACATCTATAATTTATGACCTTTTAAAGTTCACAGTGATCAAACTTAGCAGGAAAATTCTTTGGCCTTTGTGTGTGACTTGGATCACGTAGTAAGAGGTGATCCAAGTCACACACATTGTTAACAAAACACAGGAAAATTGTAAAATAATTTCCCGCTAATCGTTAATCGTAATAAATTGTTTATTGTCAATATAATTTCAATAAATAGGTACCTTAGGATTATTTTAGCTACTGTGTTATTCAAAAAATATTAAGCTACGCTAAAGGCATCAATAATAAAACGAAATGCTTGCATACATGTTTATTTGGCCAGTGTCGTCAAACGTACTTCGGCGAGGCTATGTAATTAACTGATAAACATTTTCTGTGTGCAATTGTGTTGGCGAATAGTATGTAATTAGTTCCTAAAGGGGATTGAAAATCCCAAAAGCTGGATGCCCAAAAATCATTTTTTCGATTTAGATTTATAATCCAGTAACATCAGTGAACGCAAATTAGCATGCGCTACTAACTACCCCTAGTTGATGAACGTTGAGCTGGTACATCGCTGCGTTCTACAGGAAATCTAAAAGAATTCCATTCAGCTTTTTACACGATGAGCAATTCTATCGTGTAGAATTCGGCAATAGCCTGCCGCAACCCCCTTTCACAAATTGATGATTTCCAAAAGCCAAATCATTGACCTTAAGCAGATTAACAACAATTCCATACATAAATACCCAGCTTTCCAAATCTGGTATAAACGACCCACACAAGAAATAATATTATCATTTTTCAACATTTGTTTGCCAAATGGGTTAGCAATATTTGCGTAGAAAGAGCTTTATTTGCCACAAATCATCCGCTTGTTTAACAACTCCGGGGACGAGTTAATCACGGCAAGCACGTAACTTGATGATGACACAGACTGACTTGTAAATGTAGACAGACAGAAACTTGTCGCCATTTTTCTTTGCAGAGTGTTATGAGAGCGCGATTTTGAAAAAAATATATGAAACGTTCAAGTAGTTAAGAACTCAATTTTATAGCCGGTAGGATCTTAACTAGTTTAAAAGCATCACATGCTTCGAACTAGGACTAGCGCGAATTTCAGCGCATTTGGAGCGGGAGTTTCGATATGAAGTATAGAATTAGTAATACTTCAATATCAAGACATATCTTGCTTAGCACTTACACCAGTGCTCACATATTCGAAAACTGTCTTCAAACGGTTTCTATTTCGCGTTCCTGTAATGTTCCCTGCCCTCCCAAATCTTCCAGTAAAATCTGTTATGTTTTCATTAACGTTAATGTTAGCGTCTTCTATGAGATCACCAGCCTACGATATAAGCTTATTGTAACTAAATGGTAATAACTGAAATGACGAACACAAATCGTAAAGTTGGTATTGTGCATACGTCATATTTTTATGACCATCATATCGTGGTCCGGGTGGTCCCTATGATAATGGATCCATAATTATCAAAATTGCGGCATTAATTACTTACATTAACACGCTCTTTTTGACCTCGTCGTCATAGCATTACTAATTGCTGTTAAACATAATACCGAAATCTCTAAATTGTATAAAACAGTAATTTGTCTGTGTATTCACTTAGTGGGTACGTTTAAACTGCTTGATGGATTTTGCCGCAGTTTTCATTATCATTTAGAGAATGTCTTTAGAGCGGTGAACTCCAGAATACATTCATATTTTATCTGTTCTAAACTGATGCAGAGGTTGCGAGTTATTTGCAAATCAATTTTCGTTAATTTAGAATTTTTAGGCAAGTGTCGATGTTTGTCGAATGCCTCTAAAGAGTCGATATTTTACGGTTGAGTGCAATATTCGCAGACATCATAAGGAAGTCTGGAAATATCGATGCGCTTAGAAATACCTCCACTCAAGAACCCTTGTTAGCGATAAGCATTGTAATGTCTAGAGTTTGTTGCACTCTTTTATGTGTTGAGATTCTATACTTGAACAATGAACCGATGGTTACCCATTCCCCCAAGCTAAGGAGCAAGGGAGCAAGATCCCACTTTGGACCATACCCTATACCTGTATTACGTAATACATCCCAGATTCCCAGAGTCCAATACAAATATGAAACTGGTCAGATGTTTAGGGGTCCAGCAAGGGCCCATCTTGGGCCGTACTCTGTGTCTAAAAGAAATACGATAGATATCCGATAAATCCATAAAACATCAGCCCACAGATAAATGAGGTAAATAATAAATAGCAAGAGCTCGAGGGTTTATAGTGCTATCGAGTGATTACTGATATCCTTTGCAATTGATACAGCGAGCGCCGCCAAAGATTGCGTTATGCAGGCATTCCATTGTTTGCCAAATTTGATTAGGACACTATCTAAACTGCTGGCCTAATTTAAAAAAAAAAAAAACTAGTTTATCTTTTAACATTGATTTGATGTGTGAAAATATGAATAACATTCCGGAGAATGTTATCAGTATCACAGACGCCACAACGCACGTATGTTTAATCAGATAAGAGAGAATTATACACTTACCTTAGTCTTATTGATATTAGGAAAAGCAAACATTTCGAGTATTCATTTTACCCCTATAAGCATGTTGGGTTATACTATCTGCTATATTCATCATCATCATTTCGGCCGTTCACACCAGGCCAGGCCTCCCCCAGCGTCGCCACAGCGTCGACCGGTTTTGTGCTCCTCGCATAGGTACATCTTCTACATTAAACTAAATTTTTTGCCAATTTAGAAGAGATCACAATATGTATTTTTAAGATTATTTTAGGAATAATACTACGTCCGTAACAAGTTAATTTCAAATGATTACCTAATCTATATCAATTTTACTCCACATGGAAAATTTCCACTTATAACGAGCGATCTCATTACCTAAGTTCCTTTGTGAAAATGCAATCAAAACGCAATTAATGCCCTTTGTATTCCAGGTTGACAATATCATACTGAGAGCGAACAAGATGGCAAACAATGAGAAAATGGGCGACTACGTCATCAATGGGAGGACAAAGGTACATAATTTAACTATAGATATAAGTTTAAATCATCATTATACCGACGCACGTCGGTAGTAGAGCTCCTAGACAAATAGATGCCAGAGCACTACTTAACTCAATTCTGACAGCTAGTATCATGGCTGTGTTCCGATTTGGAAGATATGGTGCTAAACTAGTAAAATTACAGGCATATGTTATATTTAAATTTTTCATCCAAAGATCCATCGGCAACCCTTATAATGTCGCAGTCACCACAGCAGCGTAACTATTTTACACCAACCTGTCTAAAATAATAAGTGTAAACTCGTCTAGTATAGCAAATATTAATATTCTCGCATTAGAATTCAATACAATATTTACTTTCTCATCGACTGTTATGTCAAGATTCCAGTCTTGAAACTTGACACTATAAGTAGGTACCTAGGAGTAGTAGGTTTAATTTTATTGATTTTTTGTCAGCATTTAATGCTTCACGAATTCTGACGAATGAGGTACTTACGTACATTTACCGTCTGCTAAGGAAAGCATTACTCCGATTGGATCATCAACTGTTACGAATTTACAAGGAAAACACAATCAATTTCAACGTTTTATTACTTCGCCTCTAATTCAGCATGAACAGGTTAATCCAAGATGTTATGCGTCATTTATTAAAGTAGAAAATTTCCTAATTTTACTCGCATTGCTTTCACTGTCCCTTTTTGAAAACATGCTATGTGGCAATCGAAAGCGTTACTTGTATTTGGACGCTTGAGCAGAAATGCGGAAAGAGTTCATATTCATTGTTTTGCCTGTTAAGAGCCGTGTCCATGCTATGGAGCGTCGTCGTCGTCAGGTTATTACACGAATATCTATGATAGGTGGTTGGTGCGGGTAGTCAGCAGCAAAACCCGAAAACCTGACAATTGGTATCTGACCCTTAGAATATAAGTGTTGCCCAGAAGCAGGAGGTCTTACGACAGTCGGTCCATGTAAAAAATATTGATTCGCCTTAAGTTGTTAAGGTACACACGGCTACACATCAAGCTATACATTTCCAGTTTCGGCTGGTCTTGCATTGTATAGGATTTCCGTACAATGCGAGGTCAGCTTATACTGGAATTGTATAGCTTGATGTGTAGCCGTGTGTACCATTCCTTACCCAACCGCAAACGGCAACTGCAGGCGACGACGTGTCGTCGCGGTCGCTGCAGTCATGATGCCGAACTCGAACTGCAACCCGTATTCCAGTCGGTAGATAGAAGATAGAAAATCGTGTTATCGCTCGAGCGTTGGTGGCACTACTGGTCTGCGGTCGGGCTACCCGTGCCGTCTAGTGCTCGCCCGTAGGTGCTAACGACGTGTTTAGCTAAGGAAGGTATTTCATAGAAATTCATACCAGTAGTGTCGCGGAGACCCGGCCTGCGGTCGGGTACGGAATGGTACCTTTAGTTGAGAAAAGGCTAGGCATGAATTCCGCCTAGCCTTTTCGATCATCATCATTATTTGCTGTGGTCCATTTACGCCACGTGTTTTGGTCCCCAGCTGTTCATAACACCTAAATAAACCGCAACGTAACCACATAACGATGACTAATTCTAAGCGTTCCTCTCTTCGGTTGCATAATGATCTCTTGCGAAAATGCTCGCTACTTTATACGAGGCCTGACGTAAGCTGACCTCCTCGGCTAAGTTTTGGTAATCTGTTCGTGGTAATGCTTGTTGAATTACTTAAATTTTGCGAGGAATGTTGAATTTGAATGAATTTCTACAGTTTTGATTCACGTTCTTATTTTTAACCGTTGAAACAATAGTTAGGTCTTCGTCGGTTTGATTTTGTGACGCAAAGTTGCTCTCAAACGGATGCACTGCTGCTGCTGCATTGCTAGTTTTTAAAGCTGTTTTAGGGTTTATTCTTATATGATTCTAATTCTAATTCTAAACAATGTTTGATGATTATGACTTCAATCATTTCTTTTTATTATTTTGATTATTTTGATTCTTATTCGCATTAGCTAGATTGCAGAGTTAAAGATTAGAATTCTATCATTTTAAATACTTTCATCCGTTCTACTTTAAACTTTATTTCTACACTTGCAAGTCTCTAATGCTCCTATTAAGTCCAATGTTTCTGTCAAAAACAAGGTGGAGATATCCGAGGTGTATTGATTGAAGCTAATGAAATAGCGTTAATAGTAAATATTTTACCAAATGAGGCCTATACTAGACATAGCTTCAATAGTTTTCCTGTAAAGTATCGCTATGTTACTGATACATTTAAAGTTACAAGGCCATTTTTGACTTCATAATAGAAGTATGCTTTATAGATTTGTGAAGGAAAAATTATTCCTTGTTTCCACATCGTAATGACGCTCTGGTGGTTGCAAATGATGATGCATGATCATTAAAACTTAAAGTAGTGCACTTTTATCCAATTTACCATCGACTCCATCTTTATCAAATCTTTTATCGTGTCTTTTTGTATTCTACTTCAACTCTTCATTAATGGCTTTTGTCGTAGAGATATATTGATACAACGATGTTACCAATATCACGTAGACCATCAAACACTGGAGGTTCTGTAGAGCTTTATATAGCTGAAATCTTGCATATATTACCTATTGAGTCATAGAATCAGATGGCACTATGCAATGGTCGACTGTTTCAACTGATCATGGTTCTTTACCATACCTTGTGTGAATAGGAAATCCCCCATATTTGATGTTGGTGCAACATTGTCGTCACAAAATATAGTGCAAAGCTGTAAATGCCAATGTTAAGTACATTGTCTGTTGTGATAGTAAAGATTACAAATATAACCTGATAAATTCTCAAACATGCTTCAACTTATTACTTCTTTTATCAATGGTGACTTTCCATTTATTAATCGTTTTATTCATAAAGGTATAGATTTGTAATACAATACTAAACATCATCAACATGTGAAATAAATAAAGCCGATGGTGTAATAATCCTGCACTAATTCAAGATGGATTCTGTTACTAAATATTATTGTTTTGTTTTTTATTCTTTTTTGTAATCAAAAATTTTCATCATCTGCTGGACAAAGGTCTCCCCTATAGTTTTCCAGTTTAAGGCATCCACAGACAGGCGCGACGCGACTCTTTTAGGACAATTTCTATAAGAACTTGTTCTACCAGAACCACGTCGCGTCGCACTGTCGCTTCGTGCCTGTGCGGGAGCCCTTACTCTATATGTTGCCTTGTCCTGCCAATCAGTCAAGAACGAGTGCAAGTCGTAGGCCAGCGTTTCCAAAGCCTGCACAATTAAATGTAAATATTGTAAAAAAATCAGTACAATTTAAGTAAGTATGTGTAGTATCAAAAGGCATATTTCGTCAGCCACGTCATAATCAGGCCGAATTTCAACGGCACATTCACTGTTTTGATAATTGTAATCCTTATAGTCGTCACGTGCTACTTAAATATTTACGTATTCAATTCAAATATTATTGTAGATAGTACTAATTTAAATATAAATTAATAGTGTGCAAACGAAAAACCGGTATATGGCTGGGAACTCAAAAACAAAATTGCTCAGTTTAAATGGAAGTTAAAAAACATGCAGACACAGTAAACTTATTATCACTTACTTACCTTCGGGGTAATTGCGTAACACACATAAAATATCAATTGTTCGCTTAAATAGCTTAGATAAATAAATTGAAGACGATGTAAATAAGTTCCAAACTTTATAAAAATGTTTATGATTTCAGGACGATGTAAATAAGCTCAAGACGATATAAATCAGTTCAAGACGATATAAATCAGTTCAAGACGATATAAATCAGTTCAAGGCGATATAAGTTTCAGACGAAATAAATACGTTCAAGACGATATAAATAAGTTTCAGACGATATGACTAAGTTCAAGACGATATAAATAAGTTAAAGATGATATGAATTAGTTCAAGACGATATAAATAAATTCAAGACGATATATTCAAACAACCTAATCGTTCTATTGACCGTGAACCTTCATTCATCTATTCGAAACCGCTGTCCATAACGGTACCATGCCCCGATAACTTTACACAATGTCACACTACCGGTTCTATCTACCACCAAATCTTCTGGGCCATTGTTAAATAGATCGCCAGCAGTTCACAAAAAAATCATCAACAATTCAATCATCCAGGTGTTTCTTTTTTGCCGTAGTTATACTTAAATAGCCTTCTTATTCGACCTTGTCCAAGGCACAGTATTTAATAAATAAGTTATACTGTGTCCAGTTAAGGCTACATCAAATGGAAATGATGGGTTTTCTATTGTACAAGATTGTCGAATTTATAAACCCAATATAAGCCACTAGGCACTTATCTAGTCGAGTCTATTGTTTTTGAACATTAGCTATTTCCTGTAATTAATTACATACTGTGACAAAATGTTTGGATTTTCGGTTACCTATCTCAATACCTATACTTTTAATGTCGTATCGTTTTTTCTTTCGCCCATTTATGGTTCTTATGCCCTCTATGGCTAGTTTTAGTACTATCAACTGAGCCTATGTCTGGCATCTCCACGTCGCACTACATTGTTAATCCCTGCTTCATCTTTATCATTTTCTCCTTTCTACAGTTTTCTTCGTTTCGTTTCTCCATCCAGAATCTTACAAGACATTTATTATTCCAAATCGTTTCTCTCACAAAAAAAAAATTATTCAAGTCGCCTAACAGTCTGTCCTCATCAAGTTCACAGTGAGTCGACCTCAGTGGCTCAGTGAGATCACACAACAATAATATAATTGATTTATTATTTAGTTTATCAGCTGCCGATAAGCTGGCGTTATCTCAATGATTTTCATTCCATTCATTCGGTGTAAATTTACTGGTTTCCGGAGGTTTACGAGCACTATGGTATTTAATTTAGTCATGGTTGGGGCGCCCGCGCCATAAATCTTATCTGAAACTCCGTCAACACTATATGGTATGGTATTTTTTAGAGATATCTGGTAAAGCGATGCCTTTAATTTCTTAGAGGCATTTTTACAGACATTTTAGTAGACCTTCAACGTTTTCTTTGCTTATCTAGGTACCCATACGTAGATATAATGTAAATTCCTCAGAGATAATTTCTTACCGGTCTGTTTCTAATAGAATTTTATTATTTTACCTCCTACGACTTACTTACATTTAATTCTTTTATTATCTTGAAATAGCCTTTAATAAATAGATATCCGCAGGAAACCTGACGTTTGGTATTACGGTCATTGTCCCAGTGGTACTCCCGTTCTTGGGTGGTCATAAAGTAGGTCACATTTTAAATATTATGCGCGTAGGTGTAGTGAGGCGCCTCTTTGATGAACTGCTTACCTGTTGTGATTTTTTTTTATTTATGAAATCGAATCAGCAAATTGCAAAATAAGTGATGAGTAGGGCATAATAATAAAAAAAATCCTGTCGAACAAAATAGGCTAACCGCACGATGCGGTTAAATTATTTACCTACTATTGTATCAGTAAAAATAAAAAATTAAAAATATAAAATTTACGTTGCCATTTTTCCTTACCTATCCCTACCTATTTTGCAAAATGTCCAACAAAAAAAATAAACTTGATAAACTCTTCAAACACAGAGCCACCTAGAAATCTATTTCGCGCCAACGTTATCGTTATCATTGCTAAAAGTAATATCGCTCGAAAGAATCGCTGCTTTGCGCGATAATAACCAAAATAACGCGCGCGTCCACGCATGCGCGGTGGAGGCGTTGCGTACGTGACTTGTAGCATGGCGGCGGAGAGCGGCGCGCGGGGTGCGGGGCGGGGGGCACTGTAAACATTAGTAAGAATCGTAAGCGAATCCCACGCCGACATCCCTCTGTATACAAACTACTATTGTTCGATTAACACGACCAATCTAAAATGGTACACATCTTCTTCCGCTTCAGCAGTAAGACAGCTCTTCGTCTGCTGGTCAGCAATGTTGACGCTGACTCTGAAAGCGTTAGATTTGCACAGAAACTATGTGGTGTATTTGCGATTTTAAAATACGGCTGTTGGAAGGTCGGAATTCGGAATGTTGATGATTTGACAACAGAAAGCTTTTTAGAAAAGTAGAATAAGTATTATAATTAAATATTTTGTTTTATATTTAACATCCGTCTAGTTTTTGTTTAGTGTGGATGGATTTGCTTAAACGATCCATTTGCATAACTTCTATAGAACTCAATAATCCTTCTATAGAACTGCGAAACTGAATTTGCTTGTTTGTTTGTTACGCTTTCACGCTAAAACGGCTGAACGGATTTGGATGAAATTTAGCAAACAGGTAGACCTTGACCTGGAATAGGACATAGGATACTTTTATCCCGATATTCCCACGGAACCGAGACTTATGAGGGAGAAACCGCGAGGCGCAGCTAGTAAAAAAATATCAGTGAATAAAAAGCTCCGAAAGTTACCCAACCAAGTTTCTTTGTCATAATTATGTGTGTCAAGTACTTAGGTAAATAATCTTACCTACATAATAGAAGCAGGAATATAAAACCCTTGATTACCTTCACCACAGTTGATTCATTACAATCAAACACACATTCGGTCACGTAGTTTACTGAACATTACATCATAATGTTTATCAATAAATACATGATGTGTTTGAAGAGAACTACCATTGTTTTGAGTACGTTCAAATGGCGGGAGAAAGCGTGCAGTAAAATATTAATTTCTTATCGCGTGAAAATTGAAAATGGTTTATTTTACAAACACCAGAATTAAATTAAATCAAAATGAAGTGTATTGGAAATGAAGATAATTCGATATTTCCATTAACACAAAAAAAAGAGAACTACACTGTAGAGTATTTAAATTTAATAACGTTTTACGTCTTTTCGGAGATTCTACCTCCTACATAAAATAAGAACAGTGCATGGATGAGCTGTCTCCATCAGTCATCCCCATTCCCCAGATGGTGGCATTAAAACCCATGGCGTCGTCGTACTCGTTGTCAGAAAAATAAAACTCCTGGTTATTCTTTTTTGGCGGAACCCAACATTCTTCTTTCAAAAAGTGCGCACGTAGTTCGGAATCCGGAAATTATCGACATTGATTGGGTGTCGTGGCAGACTTCGACACAGCTTGCCGCAGCGTATGTTATCTCAAAGAGGATTAACGGTTCAATCTCTGTTTATACTATAAATAGTTAATTGTATAATAAAATATTATAATCTCTGCAATGTTTACAAATAAAAGTAATTATAACTAAAACATTTATAATAATTACATTGATAATACACAGTTAGATACTTCAAACTGACTAGTACCTAAGTATTTATTTTAAGTAAATTATTTTTTATTCGGTCTTTTAGAAATCTCGGAAAATCTGTCACTATAAATATGCACGGTAGCAAATACACATTCATCCCTAAAATACATCTATTCATATAATAAAATCGAAGATTTTTTATCCGTTTCTCTGTCTGTTCCGGACTATCGCAAAAACGGCTCAACGGATTTGGATGAAATTTCGCATACCTAGTTTATAACCTGGATTAACACATAGGGTGTTTTTAATCCCGGAAGTACGTTCCGGCGGGTTAATTTTCGACATCCATGCGGGCGAAGCCGCGGGAATAAGCTAGTAAAGTAAATAACAATTTTTTAGTATCGAAAACCATAACAAAACCTGTTGATGCGCTCGCGGGAAAAACCAATCGTAGTAGGTATATTGTAGGTACTTCTTCAAGTAAGGTATAAGTAAACATAACTACAAATAATACTTTTATTTTGCAAACTGTTATGAAGGGAAAACCGAGATAAGTAACGCACGCGTCATAAAATGGCTAAGGAAAAAACGCCACGAAAACAAAATATTTCTGTTTATTAATCGTTTTACTAGTCACTGATGTAGCAATAAAAGATTTATAGATTTTTTATAAAATGTTGCAAATGAAGCAACTCTACATAATGCAAATTAAAACAAGTTTATACATACCATAAGAAGAACCACAGACTACTAAACATTACCAGGTTTGGCCACGCATCAGAATTTGTAATTTTTTTTTATTCTGACGGAGTTGATCTGGAAATATAACTGTTTTGAATAACTCATCCTATAGTATTACATTGTGCATCTGAACTCGACACTCTTTGAAGTCGTGACCCAAACTCTGAATTTCGTTTGAAACATTCGCCAATTTCAGAAACGTAATAACAACCGCCAAAACATACTAGTAAACTCAATCAATAAGTTCTCTTATCTGACCCACTTGATAGTCTCAAATAAAAGTTGCACGTACGCGAGTAGCCTTTAAGTACCGTCTGATAATATCGGCAGGCTAGGTGCGCCCGCGCCGGCGCCGAACTGGAGAATTCGCAATTCAATTATCAGCTCCTGCATCATAGGTACCTGGCACATGCATGCATGAAGCATAAACGTGCATTTTTTATGACTATTATAGCCAACTAAACCAATATAATTTGAAGGGACTCGAGGCTCCTGAAGGTACAGTTATATTGTCTTAAAAACCTCGAGTTTTAAGATGCAACTCAGTTTACCGCACACTGCATATTACTGCTGGATATAGACCATTCTGTATCCTGCACTTCCGCATCCAGTTCTTACCCGTGGTTAAAGTTTATGGGTCGTCAGTCCATCTAGGAGTTAGTGCGTCAAATCATGATGAGCAACGCAAACTGACTAACGTGTCCCAGATAGTTGATTGAACGTTCTTGTAGCCCAAAACAGAATTTTTCTGGCAAAAAAAATAACTGCCTATGTTCTTTTTTTGCGAGAAAAATCCGTTTTAAAACTTACACACTTTTACATATCCGTATTAATTTGTGGTAGCTGAACAATAAAAACTTCTGCCTCACGACAAAACCACATCAATAACACATAAGCCATCCAACAGTGGCGCACTCTGCTGAAGGATAATAAATAACAAACACATCCGTTATCTATTGTAACAGTAGTGATCCATTGTGAGAAACAGATGATTTTACTGTCTCACTTTTGACTACCTACGAGATGAATCGGCCGCCATGTTATGAACTTAAGACTGGGTTAAGGAGAATAGGTATGTAAAGACTGAGCTTGCAGTGTTGCTATTTGTCCAGAATAAAATTTGTTTTTTTTTTCAACAAATCGAATTGTGAAAAAAAAAAAACAGCCTGTATAATGCTGGGTGCTCGTTGCGCTTTCCAGCTAAGGCACGGCGGTAGTGGTTTCGGGGGAGTGTCATATGTAATTTTGACGTTCAAAAAGGGCTGATTCTCAGCCTATTTTGAATAAATGCCTTTGGTTTTTAATTTTGAATGGATAATTTTAAAGATACAAAAAGTTTTTTTATTTTTATTAAATGACAGGACATTTAATAAAAATAAAAAAAAACTTAAGAGATTGATTTCCAAATTTCTAAAAGGATTTTTTTTAGGGTATGAAGTTTCCAACATTCATTGTAAATGACTTCCTTAAAATCTACTTATAGAACTTACTAGAAATAATAACGATACAATTTAGTTACACGCGTACAACTAGTTGTAATCTGATTATCATTGCTTTTGATAATTTGGCACGCTTCGGAATGGTGTATTAGTGTTTACGGAAATACCATTATAAACATTCTAAGTAGTAGAAGTGATAAAGATCTATAATCTTTTTGTTGATTAACATGGGTTTTTGGAAAACCAACCTATTACAGGTCGTTTTCTTGAAAATCCAATGCACATTATACCCCTCGAAACATATTATTTCAGTGTTGAAAACAAATTAAAACATACATACGAACATAGAACCTCCTCCTTTCTTGAAATCGTTTAAAAACACACTCATCATCATTTTAGCCGAAAGACGTCCACTGCTGGACGTAGGCCTCCCCCAAATGGGGGGGTTTGCCATAATCGCCACGCTTGGCAGGCGGGTTGGTGATCGCAGTATGGTGTTAAAATGCATAGAGAACGCTGCTGCCCATTCTCTAGTGAGTCCCTTAGTCGCCTTCTACGACACCCACGGGAAGAAATGGGATATTATTATTCTTTACGTCCACACGGAACACTACAATACCATTATTTCTGATCCTCCAAAAATAAGCACCCTGTATGTAACAACAAAACTTTTTAAATTGCCAAATAGTAGTTCTAG
Source organism: Agrochola lota (assembly GCA_947364205.1). Lineage (NCBI taxonomy): Eukaryota > Metazoa > Arthropoda > Insecta > Lepidoptera > Noctuidae > Agrochola > Agrochola lota. The sequence continues at coordinate 5,547,465 of OX376235.1, read as the reverse complement.
TAGTCTATTGAGGTAGGCCTCAATAGACTATAAAAGAACTGTTCTATAGGTAGCCCATACTGAACAGGACCACCCATCACGCGGTCAATTCAACTCCTTAATGTCTTCTAGGCGCGTAGCAATGTTAATATTTAGCACGTGAGTACCTTACCAATCACACACCTGCCATATTTCCCATAAAAAACCCACTTTCAAACGTTAACCCAAAATACTTTCGGAGGTTTGGCTATTATTTTTTGTTTTTAACTAGCACAGACATTCCTAGATCCGACTTGTTTTGATTAAATATTTTTCTTCAATTTTATGACTCATTAATTGGAAGTAAATAATAATACCGGCTTTGTTTTTTTGTCGACATGGTTATTCCAATACCTACCAATTTAAAGTTTTATTTACTGAAGATAATGTTTGCTCGCTTAGAATATTTGCTTTTTGTAAAGTTTGCAATCTGGGTATTCGATTACCTACTTATTTATGTTTGCAAAATATTTCTTTAATTAAGGCAATATTTTTCGTCTATCGTCAATCGATAGTAATGAATAAATTTACTTTGCATCCATTACTTAATTCTACTATGCATCCATTAATTCCACTATGTATCCATTAATCAATAATAATAATTAATTCTTCTATGCATCCATTAATTCTACTATGTATCTATTAATTCTTCTATGCATCCATTAATTCTACTATGCATCCATTAAACCAACTATGCATCCATTAAATCTCTTGTGCATTTATAAAACAACGCTGCCAATATATCTTTCTAACAATTTTAAATATGACGCATATTTTTTTTGTCACTATGAAATTCAATACTGTCGCGAGGGCTAGGCTCAATTTACGAGTACAGTACTGTGGAACGGAATGGAAGATTTTTTTGGAACGAAATTGTGTAATTGTCTAACGTACCAACTAGATTCGGGCTGCTAGCTGCGGGTATTCCCGCGAATTTTCAGGAAGACGCCCGACCTGTTTTTCTGTTTATATCTTGTATGTTCTTTATATCTACAGTTAATATAAAGTTCATTTTGCTGTAACCCAATTTCGTGACAAAAATTCGCTTCCATTCCGTTCCGCGGCAATGTAAATTGAGCTTTAAATCCTACTTTTACAAGTACTATAGATAGTATATCATACACGCGCCAAGCATATGTTTACAATCAAATAATATGAGTCAATCAAAGGAATGCGTGGCACTTTAGTAATATGCACGGCAGGACTAACACTCGTTTCCACTTACTCTAGGCTCCACCTAAATTAATGCCTAAATAAAACTGCGCTATTGGATTTTCAACGCTCAGTTTAGCGCCGAAAGTTGAAAATCCAACAACGCGCTTTTATTCATTTAGGCGTCACTTATGTTAGTGCAAATGGGCATAAGTTTACCTCTCTGTGATCGCGTAATTTGTTTCCTCCTTCATTAAAGAGGGTCCGTTAAAAACGGGTGGTAAGATGTGTGGATGGTTCATCTGTAATACAAGGAAAATAATATTTCTGCAATGTTCTTGCATCATTATTTATTTTGTACGGTTGTGATTTGGGATAACAAGTCAAAAAATATTTTTAATATGAAAACGATTTATTAGAACTATTACAATAGTTTCAAAGATATGATGGAGTAGATATACTCATCGGCTCGTGCCGATCGGTAGATTCCGTTCGGCATCTAACCTCATTGATTCATGTCTATGTCGGCTCGGGACAATTCGAGCTAAGACTTTTCCCCGAACGTGTATCTACATATTTTATACTCCGAATTTATCTTTACAGTGATATCTACTCCCTCATATCTTTTATTAAGTACTAATTAATTAATAGATTTGGTATGATATTTTTTTTTGATGGATTATACTGAAACCGGCTCTTTTTCAAATAATCTATCAAAATAAATTATCATACCAAATCTATTAATTGGACTTTGTTTCGCCATTTCTTATCAGATTAAATTTAAATTTAATCTGAAAGTGGTGAAGGGTAGGTCTAGGTTAGGGGTGCTGCGCACTTGTTCGCATTTAATTGGGCAGTATGGGTTGAATAACAAAACCTTCCCGAAACATGGCTTTTATTCGGCTCGTGCCGATCGGTAGGTTCCGTTAGGCATCTAACGTCATTGATTCATGTCTACTTCGGCTCGGGACAATTCGAGCTAAGCCGGGCGCATTTTTCCCCGACGTATATCTACATATTCGATTTTACCGCCCTTCTATACCGAATATAACCCGGACAAGTGTGTACACAGCCCTATGTAAGTTTACTTACGTGTACTTTCGTACTTCGCTAACGCTTTTTATTTTTAAATTCGTTATAAATTTGTCCGTCAGGCGATGGTGGCGTGTTACCCAGGCTCGGGCAGTCACTACGTGAAGCACGTCGACAACCCCAACAAAGATGGCCGCTGCATCACCGCCATCTACTATCTGAATCTCGACTGGGACGTCAAACGGTGCGGGGGATTGCTCAGGTAACTATTTCTTAATAAATAGAGAACAAGCTTAGAAGGAGCCAATATTTTTGGCCACCTACGTTTTGATCTCTTACAATCTAACTTAATAAAAATCTTGCTGTGCCTACAAGCACTAGAGTTTCTTATACAGCATGTATGAGGATGCCGTGGTCAAATGTAAGGGTGTGGTGCAGACCATCAAGCTGAACAATTTTCTCCATGGGACTAAAAACGTAATTGCGAGAAAAAAAACGGTCCCATACAAAACTTCAATCCCTACTCGACCCAAATGTATGAAAGTACTCATTAATTTAGTTCAGTTAGATGATCTGTACCACACCTTTCTGATACATGCTGAATACAAAAGCTCGCTTCGAAAGCTCTGAAGAATTTTTGAAAATTCAGCCCCTAAATGTGTTAAATAGAGGATGAAAGTTTGTATGGAAGTTCGTAATTTTTGCCGATAGGAAATCCCGTCGGGCTTGTAATTACAGTTCAGAATAATCTTGGACGGTGCAATTTTTTTTTCATCCACGCCCGTTTTGTTCATGTTACATTTTGATCGTTAACGATTAATTTATTAAATTAAATTAGTTTAATGATAGCCGTAATAAAACAGATGAGCCAGATGCCATGCAGTAATAAATTAAGGAGTTGTCTTGCCAAAGCGAAAAAAAAGCTGAAAGATGTTGATGTTGCCATTATTTTTGCATTTTTTGCTGACCTTTTTTTAAAAGATAGAATTTTATTGGACTATCATTCTTTTTTTAAAGTTGGCCTAAAATATTTCTTTTCTTGCTAAATTATTTTTATAATGTTCACAGAGTGTTCCCTGAGGGTACGAACCAAGTGGCAGACATAGCGCCCATCTTCGACAGAATGCTGTTTTTCTGGTCAGATAGGCGAAACCCGCACGAAGTTCAACCAGCGTACGGCACCAGGTCATTATGAATATCTTCATAATATCCCGTGCCGTAAAGAAACCAATTGAAAATGGCGGCGCTATTCATTCCCTCTTGCTCACACAATATACTGTGCGAGTGAAAGGACATGATCATCTCCTCTGTTTGGCCCCCCGTTTAAATTCATTTCTTTGATGGCGCGGGTCATAATTAATAAGTTATTTTACTGCAATAATCAAGTAATATACTACAATTGGAACCAGTAGCGACATCTGTATGAGTCGTGTCAACTGGGCCCATAACCAGTCAACGCAAGTCTGATTTTCGAATGTCGATAAAAGGTAGAGTAGCACCTTCTCCAAGCCCCAATGTTGTACATAACTTGTCTTTTAGAGCTTTTTATTAGCCGAAAACATTGAAATGAAATCGGAAATTGCTACTATTACAGTTGCAGCTATTTTTTTTTATTTGCAAAGACTACCCTGACAGGCGTCAGGGTAGTCTTCGGGTTAAGCACACAAAATGTTGCCATAATGTTGCAAGACTCCCGGGAGTCTTGCAACAATATGGTAAATCATTGTGTGTATGTCAATATGTGTTAAATTGAAACCATGGTTGTATATTCCAGATATGCCATCACGTTGTGGTACTTTGACGCTCACGAAAGAGAGGAAGCCCTGCAGAATTACAGTAAGTAACTTTGGTAATAATTTTGTATGCCTTTTGTTTAAAAACTGATAAGAAACTATCGAAAATCGACACATTTAGTAGTAAAAATATTTTTATTAAATTACAAAAAAAAAAACATACGACTTCCCAAAAAAAAAAACACCACAAAGTGAAAAATTACGTCGATGTCTTTGGGTTTGAATTTTCATTTTTTGACCTTCCGAAATTAAAGTTATTTTTCAATTCGTAGTTTTTTTTTTGGAAGTCGTTTTTTTTTTGTAAAAAGTATTTATTTTTACTTTTTAGTTGTGGTGCCTACCCCACACAAATTCATATACCACTACCTGCTATGTAAATAACAGTGACAGGAAGTTATCATAATCCACATGTAGTAAGTGGAAAAAATACGTATTTTTGAAGCTTACTCAAAAACTATCCAAGCAAAGTCAAAAAAAATATGGGACCGACTTGAGAGCATACCCTTTCATACAAAAAAAAAAATTGAAAACCGGTCCAGAATTGACGTAGAAATCGGTGGACATACATAAAAAAAAAACAACATAGGACCTCCTCCTTTTTGGAAGTCGTTTAAAAAGAAAGAGAAACTCGTTTAATAACAGCCGCACGGGTCGATCCATCAGGTTAAGTTATGCTTGCCGGGTTGGTCCGTGGATAGGTGACCATCTTTACATACCGAGACACATGCTTTCCGAGCCACGGAGGCCTCGGAAAGCACGTTAAACCAGTCGTTACAAATCGTCACAAGCCCGAAAGTCTTGACAATGACAAGTCTTACCAAGGTGTATCGTATTACCCAGTTACTGGTTTGTGGAGGTCAGATAGGCAGTCGCTCCATGTAAAATACTGAGATTCAGATGCATCCGGATAGACTGAAAGCCGACCCCAACATAGTTGGGAAAAAGCTAAGCAGATTTTTTATTAAAGAAAGCAAGATGTTTTTATTTTATTTGTCACAGAAATACAAAATATTAGGAAAAAAAAAGAAAATAACCGGTAAAAATACTAACATTGGTACACATAGAAAAACGTTTTAATAACAACAGAACCAACTAGGCTAGGTAATAAATAATCTTTTTTTTTGTTCGAAATAGTTTCACACAAAATATGCTGCCATTATGTTTTGCGAGCAATTAAATAAAATTGCAATATCATAGCCTTGTGCGAACACTAACAATAATCTGTAGAATTAGGTCTACAAATAAATAAAATTGAAGTGTCTGAATATGAAAATGTAAACGGTACTTGCAACAAAAATATTTTTATTTTGTCTACCTGTCTGTTTGTTTCGGCTAATCGCCGAAACGGCTGGGCCGATTTTGATGGGACTTTCACTGGCAGATAGCAGATGTTATAAGGAGTATTTTACTTTTTTAGAAAGTGAAGCCACGGCAGGAGCTAGTATCTCATAAGATTTTTGCTAACACACATCCATATATTTTCTGTAGTCTTTAGTAAGTATACTTATGTCTTCTGCTTGTTCAACGCAACAGTTATTCCATTTTTTTTTGGCCCATATTTTGCCACTTCCACGGCGTTATCGGTGGCAGCGTAGAGGTCACTTTGGCTGCATGTTTTGGTGCAAAGAGGGCAGGATAGAGCATAGTTTTTGACACAGCTCCACATCCACACCCTGCGGCAGTTACACGAGCGTTAATATCTTCTAACCGCCTCTGTGGCCTAGTAAAGGACGCAGCCAAAATTTTCTGCACGATTTGGTTGGTGGTAGGATTTGTTCTAAGTCCGCCTGGGTAGGTACCACCATTTTATCTAAGTCTGTCGCCATACCAACAATGTGAACAGCATTGTTGTGTTTCAGCAGTTAGTGGTAAGATAGCCAGTTCCTCTGTGGTTGAGGATTCCGGGTGAAGCTCGCTTCCACCTTCGGCCTGATCATCACTTACGATCAGGTGAGATGAAGGCCAAGAGCTTCCCCGTTGTGGATAAAAAAAAACGAAAAAGATTCTTTATAATATAATAAATTAAAATGTTCTCGGGTTCATAGTCATCTCAACACCTCTCTCCCTTGAATTCGTATAAATGTATATATATATAATATAGGTATATATTATAGTAAATATGTATGTATGTGTATGTAGTTTGTACTGTTGTACCTATTTTAGTTATAATGAATTAGAATACTTTTAATTTATCCTTGTTCCTCTCATATAGAGCAGCTGCCATCTAATCTCTTCACCACCCTAGGTTGACTGGTAGAGAATGCCTAACGCATTAAGTCCGCCTTTGTACTTTTTTTGAGTGTGAAAAGTTTAAATAAATAAATAAATAGTCTGACGAAACATGTTGCTCAAAATGAGCAGCATGTTTCGTCAGATTATGTGATACAAAAAATGAGGATAAAGTTTCTAAACTTACATACGTCATTCATAATACTCATGAAGCAAAATAAGTTTCATTTATTTTATTACGAAACGAAATAATACCTTTCCTGTATTTTTTTATGATTAAACTCAATGCGTCAGAGGATGTAGATAGTTATCTACTGTAGACAAGGTATTTACAATGCATTTTCTCGAAAAGAGCGTTTTCCAAGCAGCCAATTTGCGCGGCAAGTGTCACTTTTTTTCACTATTTCTTTTTACTTTTTTTTTTAATCTGTGGTCAACCCGTCGCAAAGAGTTTTTATTATTTGAAAAAGTTTTACTAATTAGACGATGACGATGGCGGTGACGATAGCGATGGCAATGGCGATGGCGATGACGATCGTCAAAGCCAGAATCAGTCAAAGTAAAAAGTAATTAATGTTGTTATGTTGGATACTTACGTCAGTCAATATGTCAGATGTTACACATCATATGCGACTACTGTAAGGCTCGCTCGTTTCTTTTATTTCCTCGCACAATGCATAGTACAACGTTGTATGATACACGTTCGTAAGATGATTTCCGACTCGTGTCGACTTATACATTTACAATCGCCCGCTTCGCTCGCTTGTGAATAAAAATGCCACTCGTCAGAAATCACCTACTTTCCGCACTTGTACCATAAATAACTATTATTCGTATCGATCTTTACTGGATGTGTAAAGACGTGTGTTAATTGTTACGTTATTACCTAACGTAATAATTATTAACAGGGCTGAACAGTCAAAATGAAAGCCTGCGATCGATTTCCATGTATGAGCAATTACCCCTTGGATAAGATTATCCAGCTACTGGGTTGTGGAGCATGTAAAATACTGATGTTCAGCTGCATCCGATTAGACTGGAGACAACGCAGATTTATTGATTTTGACCCCGCGGATAAGATTCTCGAGTTATACGCGAACTTACGGACCGGCAAACGTTGCGTTATAAAACATGTAGACGAAAATGATGACCTTAAATATTATTAATTTTATCAATCTTCAATCAATAATCTCTTTAAATCTCCTTTAAATTCGAAGATAGGAAAGTGCATTACTGCTATCATAAAAACTCTTCAACTTGCAATATTACACCTACTGCGTCGCACTTACTGGGGTAATACCCGCGCGTTCGAAAGCAGGAAAATGCTTGAATGCAATATAATATCTAGTCAATAACTGCAATATTTAAACAGGCACACACTTGGCTTTATCCTTGTTACTCATTGATCGTTAATTTGTGTAGTTTATAGTTTGTATAGCTGTGTTTATTTACTAAAGCAGTAATGTAAACATTGATTTATTTTTATCTATGAGTAAATTAGGAAATGTAGCTGTTTTGTGAGACAGTAAAAAGGATAATTTAATGCTTCTCTTTGAGAGTTTTCCGTTAAGATTTTTAACCGATTTCCAAAAAGGAGGTTCTATGTTCGTCTGTATGTACGTTTTGTTTTTTATTTATTTATGTTCATCGATATTTTCGTCAAACGAGAAAATTAGCTTTTGAAAATTATTTTTTTATTTGGTAGCGCGGTGGTCCCATATAAATTTTATTAACTTTTTTGTGGTAGTTTATGAGTTAGCTTCAATAAAACGTATTTTTCCCACTTAGTCTATGTGGATGATGTTATAATAACTTCCTGGCGCTGTTATTTACATAGCAGGTAGTGGTTTCCGAATTTGTCTGCGGAAGGCACCACAACAAAAAAGTGAAAAAAAAAACATACTACTTCCAAAAAAAACACTACAAAGTGAAAAATAACATAAATTTCGGAAATCGGTGACAAAAAACTAAAATGGTTTTGAATTTTAGTTTTTTGTCACAGACTTCCGAAATTAAAGCTATTTTTCATTTTGTAGTTAGTGTTTTTGTAAACCTAATATTATTATCATTGTACAATTGTGTGACCTGTAGTAGTATTTGATGGTTAAAAATACAAAGTCGCTGACACAACTACAGTATTTTAAAAAAAAGATGAAAAGAAAAGATCATCTTTATTTTAAAAAAATTAGCATATGCCCGCGACTTCGAACGCGTGAAATTTCGGCCACCCTACCCGCCGCGACAGTGAGCGGCATAAAAAGTTTGACACGAGGTTAGACACTAACCACAAGAAAAATAAAGAAAGAAAGCGTTCTTTCCGACTTTTTTCTTCTTGCTCGGCTCCTAAGAGTCGTAGCGTGATTTACATACCCTACCTCAAAAATTTGGTAAATCAAATGCTAACAGAATTTTTCAAATCTTACTGGTAGGTCCAGAGATAAGCAAACTTTTCAACTTTATTATTAGTAAAAAAAAACAATAGAAGTATAAGTCCTATAAAAAAAGGTCATAACATCGATGTAGCTTGAATAGGCCATATTTCGGATGGACTATTTGTTTATAAATGTGATGCATCAGAGATCGCTAATTTAGGTAATATTGTCCATCATATAGGTAACATGTGCATTTACATGATGACTAAACAATCTGGATTGTTCCAGTCGCTGTTTGTATGCTGTTATAGTACTTACATACATTTCATTTGTCTTAAATTATAACAGCATTTTATGATGCACTATCTAGTCTGACTCAACTTCATACAAGTCCAACAACCTGTTTTGTAATTCCAAGGCGACCTTAGTAAACCCATTTATGTTGCGAATTTTATCCTATACTATTAAACGAGCAATATTTGTATGTATATTTGTAATCACGTTCTCGAAAATGGCTCTAACCATTTCGATGAAAGTTTTAATATAGGGGTTTACGGGGGCAAAAATCAATCGATCTCATATATGGAAAAATTCGTTTTCTCCGTATTTAACCGAGCATAGCTCGGTCGCCCAAAGTTTAGAACAAGAATAATGACATGGCAGCATGGAATTAGTAAGTGCCTGCTGTCATGGCAACATGGAATTAGTATGAACTATCTTATACTATTAAATGAGCATTCGCTATTTGCACCCGAGCGGAGCTCGGTCGCTCAGGTACTATAATTAGATTTGCTCATTATTAAAAAAGAACACTATTATCTGCCTCGTTGGTTAAGTGGTAGCTGGCGCTCCTGTTGAGCATGAGGTCCTGCGTTCCCTCGATTCCCGGGTTGGTTAATGAGTTGTTGGGTTATTCCACAAGGAATTTCTCCAAGTAGCCTTGAGTCTGGATTTGTGCCCGGTTGACGGCAATAGGCTCGCCTCCTTTTACATGGGACTTAAACAACTACTTTAAAAGCGTTTATCTTAAAACTTGGCAACGTCGCAAATAGCTGTCAAAAACTTACCTGTTTTGATTAGTATGGCAATATTACTGTATGGAAATAAGAAATGTGGCTAACTAGGGAACTAGAATATTTATAATGAATTGCAATTATAACATTAAATTTGATGTTGTACCCGTTTTAAGTGTAAAAAACCGGCCAAGTGCGTGTCGGACCACGCACAATGAAGGGTTCCGTATTTGGGATGAATTTATCCCAAGAACAAACTTAACATTGTAGTTGAAAAACGTGTTCTCCCATACGGAATGTATGGGAGATCATGTTTTTCAAACTGCAAATTTAAGTTGGTTGATTATTTCTCGTTAACCTGTACAGCCTACTTAGCTCTCATAGTTTTCCTTTTAATTTCGTTATATATACTACTGCTGTGAATTTTTTCTCAAGTCCAAGTACGACCATTTAGGTAGAAGGGGGGGAGGGGGGAACACGTGACCAACAAAAAAAAAACTGTTAAAAGCTTAATATTACGCAAACGGATCCCTGAATCCAATAATGATTGCGACAAACTCACAATATTTTTGAAAGACCTTTCTAACGATACCCCACAACATGGAGTAGATGAGGAAAAACAAAGCATCCCTACTTTACGTGTAGGGGAGGTACCCTAAAAAAAAAACTTGATTTTATTTTACCACTTTGTGGGCATGATTAATATGTATACATACGCCAAATTACAGCTTTCTAGTACTAACCGTCTCTGAGCTAAGCCGCGGACGGACAGACAGACATGGCGAAACTATAAGGGTTCGGACCCTAAAAGGGCATTTGGAAAGTTTCCAAATACTTTTTTTACATCTAAATCGAAATATTCGGTATTACGATAGTAATTATTGCATTTCATAATCAATATTCTAGTTCGCTAGTTCAAAATTCAAAAGTCATTTATTCAAACTAGGCTGAGAATCAGCACTTTCGAACGTCAAAATTACATAAGACAGTCCCCCAAAACGCCCACCCTTCACCACTTCCTAGTGCGTTAGCTGGGAAAAAAGTGGCGCAAAAAACTCCCACAGTTAGCCACATTTCTTATTTCCATACAGTAATATTGTTTCATTAGTCAAAACAGCGAGATATTTGACATCTATTTGCGACGTTGCCTACTTTCAGAATGCACGCTCTTAAAACTAAGACCACTAAGACTTTAGGTACACCTCTGCATAACCCTTCATGGATTACAAGCGTAATGTTATGTTACATTATTAACAAAATTCTCTTTATCCTCTTTCCAGAAGAACGCGGCCAGCCATCGTCGAGTAAGTGATGTTGGTACCTGTGGGGTGTCTCGCTCCCTGCACGCCACACACAGATACGCGCGTACGCACCTAGTGCCAGACTGCGTAGCTCGTAACACTGCTATTCTAAATTATCATAGGAAGAAATTATATTCAAGGAACGTGCTGTTTTTGTCAGGGTATCATTATCAGATCTTTCTATAGTTGTTAAATTTCAAGAGCGCGTCAATCGTTGCAATGTAAACCGTATGTCAATGAGTTAAAACTCACAGGACGCGCGATCGTAATTTGCATCGACTATACAATACTGGGCCCATAAATGTCCACTGTAAAATATGGGCCTCAGAATAATAGCCCATAACCTATGAATAATAATATTCGTAGTCCATAACCTACGAATAGTATTATTCGTAGCCCATAACCAGTTAACACAAGTCTGATTTTCAGATGTCAATAAAAGAGTAGCACCTCCTCCAACTCCAAATGTTGTACATAAATTTGTAGAACTATGCAATACAATATAATGATTGTCTGCCATTAGATACTTTGACAAAAACAGCTAAAAATGACTGCCTCATCTAGGCTAATATAGATCAAATAAACGATTTATTTCTATAATTGTGTGAAGAGTGCATCTTAACCCTAAACCTTGCAGTCAAACTCGTACTAAGAAATATTCTTTTATTTTAATGTCAACAGACACCAGAGTCATAAATATTAGATAGAATATATAAATAGATAGTTCTAGATAAATTTGATATTTTATTAATGTATGGTTATTGTTTTCCATGCCCTTGAAGTATTAATTTTGTTGAAGTGTATTTTATTGAAGCAATTCCGCTATAAAGCGCTTTTTAGATTGTGCTAAATTGAGCTCTAAAGCTCTTGACTCAGGGTCAGAGTCTCGCGGGCTATACTGACAATCCGCGCGCGGACCGTCCGCTCTCCGGACGATCCGCGCTAAGTAATCGTAACGTCAGACCATGCTCAGGCCCCCTAGTATATATGAAACTTTGGGAAGACCCTGACAAAGACTAAAGGTGAGTGAGATTTTAGTTACAGAATTCCGAAGTCTCGTTAACCAACTTAACTCTAAAATGAGCTAACTTAGCATAATGTTAAGAGCGCTATAGACATCATGTTTGTATTTAGTTGGTGCACGATTATGCAGAATTATTCAATGTTTGAAGCTAGTTCGCTGATGCTTTAACTTGAAAGTGTATGTAAACAATTCTTTAATCTTTTAGAGGTAACATAATTTGGTATCTAATATTACAATTATGAAATTTTCTATGTATTCTGGCTACCAAACTGAAGCTTCCCTAAAATCTTTTTTTCTTTCCTTTCTATAACTACAACATACTACTCAAAGTTGGCACCAGTGAACAGTGAGAATGGCTAAGACTGAAAATGAATTCGACACGTGTATATGAGATTTCAACATGTACATTTTATTTATTTGTTTGTTTTTACATTAACTACATATTCGATTATTTACAGTCTTTAAAAAAATCTTATGTTATTGTAAATATTTATATTGTCAAGTGGTTCATTTACCTTACTCAGTTGTATTTATACTGTTTTCTACTCTATAGGGTCAAAATGAATTAGCTAGCGAAACTCCGCAGACCTGATGGGTATATATCTAAACATGATCAAACAAAAAACATCTTCTTTGTATGTGTTCTTTGTGTGTCTAGTGGTCGCAAGCTCTACTGCTGAGCATAAGGTCCTGGGTTCGATTCCTCGAGTCGGGCAGTGTTATTGGGTTTTTATATCTGGAATTTCTCAGTAGCAGCCCATAGTCTAGATTTGTGCCCGGTTGATGGCAATAGGCTCGATCCCCATTACATGGGACTTAAACATAACTGGCGAAATGTGGGTGTACCTGCTACAGCTACACCTCTGCCGAACCCTTCGGGGAAACAAGGCGTGATGTTATTTTATCTAAATATAATAAAACAAAAACAGATTTTCCCAACTCATACTTCAAGTAACCAGAGGTCGTAGACCCAAAAAATCCTTTATTTTGTTTTGTTTGGATCTCGATACCCATTGCGTCTGCGGGGTTTCGCTTGCTAATTTAGTTTGACCCTGTATACCTGGTACTCTGTTCTATGTATTCAAACTCGCTTGGATATCTGTTACATGTCAAACGATCATACCACCCTGTCTTTAGTACTACGAAAATCTTAAGGCGAATGCGTCAGAGTAACCCGCGAAATTCAAATTCTCTAAAGTTTTTTTGCAAATTACAGGTCAGTATCAGGTTGTATGTTGATCTAAATATGATTCGCGGCCGTATTAAATATTTATTTATAGAATTATAATCATTAAAATCATCTCTAGGAGGAGCCCTTGGGTAAGTAATAACAGCCGCATGGGTCGATCCATCAGATTAAGCTACGCTTCCCGGGGTTGGTCTGTGGATGAGTAACCATCTTAACATACTGAGACTCCTCCGTGCCTCGGAAAGCACTTTAAGCGGTTGGTCCCGGCTGTCATTCATGGATCTTTGACAGTCGTTACAGGTCGTCAGAAGCCCGAAAGTCTGACAACCAGTCTTACCAAGGGGTATCGTATTACCCAGTTACTGGGTTGTGGACTTCAGATAGGCAGTCGTTCCATGTAAAATACTGGTATTCATCCGGTTAGACTGGAAGCCGACCCCAACATAGTTGGGAAAAGGCTAGGCAGATTGATTAAATCATCAATACAACTCTCTAACCTCATGCAATCCTATTGAGTGACTATTTCATGAAATCATTACAATTGAGGATTATTCTAAATTAAGGAGTTGTATAGCTGATTCTAATGATTATAATTCTGTAATGCCATATTCGTTACGATTGCGAATCATATTTTAATCAACATACAACATGACACTGACCTGCAAATTGCAAACTACATAAGAAAATTTGAATTTCGCGGGCTACCTTAGCGTATCTCCCATAAAGTGAACTAGATTTTAAGATACACAGCAATTTCCACCGAGTTATAAAATTATAATAGTCTATTTTGTCACAACCACTAAAATCGTGACAAAAATTATAATAAAATACCTCTTAACAACACTTTTATAAGAAATTGGTGTAAATAAAAAAATGTTGAAAGGAAAAATATACATACTTAACTTTATTTTATAAATGTTGTGTGTATAGTATTGAATTTTATACAGAAAATAGTGTTTAATCATTAGCTTGTTCTTCCCCATTGTAACGTTTTGTTGTAAGTTTTATATAAATAATAATCAGTAAGTTTAAGCTGTGTGATTTAATTTTAGCCGATTATAATTTTGTATATGCTGTATCGATTATGACATTGTTGTCCAACGTTTGTTATAATTAGGCCAAATTGACTTGTGTTTAAGTCATAAATTATTTTGTGGACAGAGCCTGGTATTAAATTTTACATTGGAATACATTCTTTTATTTTATATACCATAATTTTGGTTATGTACGAAAAAATATAAAATGCTAAACAAAAGATATATTTAACCAATTCTGTAACACCACCTGTCTCAGACCCAGAGGTCTCGGGTTCGATTCCCAGTGGGGGCAAAACTTTCTGGTCCGTTTGGTTGGTGGTAGGTAGGGTTTGCTCTAAGTCCGCCTGGCTAGCTACCACCATCTTATCTAAGTCTGTCGCCATAACAACAATGTTAACAGCATTGTTGTGTTTAGGCTGTTAAAGGTAAGATATCCAGTTCCTCTGTGGTTGAGGATTCCGCGTGAAGCTCGCTTCCACCTGCGGCCTGATCATCACTTACGATCAGGTGAGATGAAGGCCAACAGCTTCCCCGTTGTGGATAAAAAAAACGAAAAAGATTTTTTATTATTAAAAATTAAAATGTTCTCGGGTATTTTGAGCAACATGTTTCGTTCGACTGTGATACAAAAAATGAGGATAAAGTCTAAACTTACATACGTCATTCATAATACTCATGAAGCAAAATAAGTTTCAATTATTTTATTACGAAACGAAATAATACTTTTTCCTGTACCATGTGTTACCATCAGGTGAGATGCAGGCCAAGAGCTATCATCAGGAAGTGGAATTAAAAAAAAAAAAAAAATTGGCATGTAATCGAGTCTGCCGCCTCATAACTTCAAATTAAATCGATGATATTATATATTATATTAGTATTTTGTAGTCACGACGCATTTGACGATTGACCCCACAATTTGATCGTATTTCGGTGCTGATTAGCATAGAGCAGAAATTGGATCGACTAAAAACATTGTTGAAACAGTGCCGAGCCTGCCGACATGTCTGCCGTTGTCTTCGAAGACCGTAATTCAAAACATAGAGTAAGCAGCTGTGCTTTAGTTGGAAGGAAGGGTTGCATGCCTACTGTCCTTTCGAGAGGGCCTAGAGAAACTGTCATTCTATCAGCGTTAAGGTACCTACAAGTAGCCGACCGCAGGCGGCAGCAGCAGGCGACGTGTCGCCGCGACACGACTGCTTGCCAGTGGTTGTTATGTATTTCTATGAAACCGACGTGTCACTAGCTACGGAAGATATTTCATAGAAACTAGTCGTGTCGCGGTGAAATCGGCGGCTGCTGCCGCCTGCGGTCGGTTACAGAATGGTAGCTGTCAAAAATGTATTGAATTGACGTAAGGTACCAAAATCTTTTAGTAGTTCCTGTTGAAAGTCGTTGTAAAAATACTAAGCTACTTGTCTGCCCTCAGTTATTACCCGAGTGCCCAAGAAGGAGGGTAATGTTTTTCGAGAGTATGTATGTCTATTTCTTTCTCACGCTCTTTAGCCTAAACGGCATGTTGGATTTTAACTTAATTATGAGGTGTTGTTAGATTCCATCTTAATTGTGGGAGTAACAAGCTACATATAATATTTATTATATTTATTAGTACACGCCGAGGGTGCAGATACTAGAATCGCACCGGAACGTCATCTTCAAGGCGTTCGTCGTGCGTGTACCAAACTGTTATCTGCCCCTCGTCATGGAAGAACACTTTTGGCCGCAGGACGTGGTGTTCCGTCGCTTCCGTGGACAAGTTACACATTCAAGCTAGTGCAAAGTGAAGTGCTACTAACATAGTCTAAGCTTTATTTATTAACACAAGTTTTTTGCTTAAATTAAAATATGTATGTTTAGGTTAAGGTATTTTTCTATGGGCCTGTGTCGCTTGAAATAAATGGTATTATTATTATTTATTATGAAACTTTAGTATGGAACAACAGATTTTTTATATTTGATTTTAATATTGCATCTGCAATACAATTTTTTTTTTTTTTTTTTATAAATTACATCAATATTGGTATCAAATAAAGCTCCAAAAAGTTGGAGGAGCTCGTGGCAAGTAATAACTGCTGCACGGGTCGATCACTCTTGCCGGGGTTGGTCTGTGGATGGGTGACCATCTTCACATACTGAGGCTCCCAGCTGCCATTCATGGATCTTTGACAGTCGTACGGGTCGTCAGAAGCCCGAAAGTCTGACAACCAGTCTTACCGAGGGGTATCGTATTACCCAGTTACTGGGTTGTGGAGGTCAGATAGGCAGTCGCTCCATGTAAAATACTGGTATTCAGCTGAATCCGGTTAGACTGGAAGCCGACCCCAATAAAGTTGGGAAAAGGCTATTGCAGTTCGATTGGCATAAAAAAAGGTAGTAATGAGTCAATTCCAAAAAAAAAAAAAAGTAATAAGCTTGAAATAAAGAAAATTATTTAAATAAACAAAAGACCCGTCTAGTAAACAATATTTCAGGTCATTGGTTAGAATGGGCGTAAGGGGGGGGGGGGCACGGTAGGGCAGCTGCCGGGGGGCATGGTAGTCTGTGGATTCGCTTCAGAGTGCTGGCATCTTGACTATCTTGGCGCAACAACAACCGCGTGCATCCAAGCTTCAGAAAATATAAATTAAAACCTTCACTTCCTACAAATAAAAACTTTGGGAGAGAGAGTAAACCTTCGCAATGAAACCACCGACAAGTTTTATATTGTCGGTGGATAAAATCGTTGATATTTTGAATATGTTAAAATGACAACCATTTTGATTTACTTCTTACCATTGATGTAAATCATTATGGTACATTAATTTACATCAATGCTTCTTACTTTGAGACGGCTTCCGCCTACGCATTTCTTTAGTTTTAATTTTTTATGCTTGTTTTTATGCTATGAATTTTAAATAATCTTGTGATAGCGATATATTTTATAGTACTTATACAATTAAATATTTTGAGACGAAATGTTTTCGCATTCAAAAAAATTGCATTCTGCTGTCGGTGATTTAAAGAGTGTATGTATTACTTACCCTCGTATTACCATTAAAACATATATTTTTACCAATGTAAACGTTACGTTGATTTTAGAATAAGTACTGCGGGGCGAGCACAGCCTACTGTGATATGGCTGGAGTCACACAGTTTGGGAGATAAGACCGCCCAAACTGTGATACAATGTGTTCCTTAAATGCTAGTAGCCTAAGAGCCCACGACGGCCATACCTGCGTTATTTTATAAAAGCTGAAAGTTTTTCTGTGCATGTCCCCTACACAGGTTAGAACGACCAGCGACTATAGAGTTTGGGTTGTGGTTAGTTGGGCAGGTAACAGGTAGTAAAGGTGTATAAAATAGTACCTTAAATCCGTTAAAGTATAAAGCTCAATTTATTTTTATTTTCTTCGGAATAACTTTAGAAATCTCGTCATCCATTGCCGGACACTTATGACAGTTGCTACCCCCTGCCAGAAACCCCTAAACTTTAATAAATTATAATTATACTTTCGTTATAGTGTAAAAGCTAAATTTTATATATGTTACTTAGGGACCTATAAAAAAATGTTACCTCAATAGCCGGACAGTTTTAATGGTGTTTACATCTTGCCAGACAAATTGAAAGTCCGCTGTATGTGCGAGCGCGAGTGCTTAGTCTATTGCGCGATCTTCTAAGATATCCAATAAAAAAATAATTTTATTACGTTCATAGCCATGTTATATAAAGTAAAAAAAATATATTTTAATATTATAAAATACAAAAAAAAAAAAAAAACAGTTGATTGGGGAGCTCAGTAGCACCAGAGTCGGATGTTATATTGATGTCATATGTTTCAACAACATTAGCTATGCAGATGACATGGTGCTGCTCAGTGCTTCAGTCTGTGGCCTGAGGAAACTGGTGAGTGTGTGTGAGTGGTACGCCAGTGCTTATGGCCTCTTGTATAATGTGAAAAAGAGTGTCGTGATGGTGTTTGGGGCTAGTGGAAAATGTTCTGGACATTTTCCACCAGCGCCAAACACCAAACATGGTACCTCCAGTAATGATGAATGGTGTACCGTTATCGAGAGTGCACTCATTCAAGTACCTTGGGCATGTTTTGACCACTAGCCTTAAGGACGATGAGGATATTGAGAGAGCGGAGGGCGCTGTCGGTCAGAGCGAATATAATTGCCCGCAGGTTTTTTTAAGCGTGCTTCCACAGAGGTTAAAAAACACTTTTTAGAACCTTCTGTTCCTCATTTTACACCTGTAGCCTGTGGGTACATTTTACACAAAGATCGTACAGTGCCCTCCGCATGCAGTACAATAATGCTTTCAGGGTGTTGATGGGGCTGCCTCGCTTAATTATTAATTATGCTTTCGTTATATATAAAAATCCATCCACATATCAACCAGACAATAACGGCTGGGTATTGAAAGATGACAAATACCAATTTAAATTGTTTGTAATACAAAACACACAGTAATACAAACATACACAACAAAATAATCATTGCTACAACATTTCAGCTGAGATACTAGAGCTATGACTCCAGTCCAACCTGCAAGCAATAACTCCCAGGATGCTGTTGGAACTGGCTCGCACCCTGCGCACCAAAGACGCACATCTTTTACGTATAGATGCATAAAAGCAATTAATACGCAATTCCGCAAATATCCCTGATGCGCTACAGAAGCGAGGCAGCCCCATCAACACCCTGAAAGCATTATTGTACTGCACGCGAAGGGCACTGTACGATCTTTGTGTAAAATGTACCCACAGGCTACAGGTGTAAAATGAGGAACAGAAGGTTCTAAAAAGTGTTTTTTTAACCTCTGTAGAAGCACGCTTAAACCTGCGGGCAATTATATTCGCTCTGACCGACAGCGCCCTCCGCTCTCTCAATATCCTCATCGTCCTTAAGGCTAGTGGTCAAAACATGCCCAAGGTACTTGAATGAGTGCACTCTCGATAACGGTACACCATTCATCATTACTGGAGGTACCGTGTTTGGTGTTTGGTGCTGGTGGAAAATGTCCGGAACATTTTCCACTAGCCCCAAACACCATCACGACACTCTTTTTCACATTATACAAGAGGCCATGAGCACTGGCGTACCACTCACACACACTCACCAGTTTCCTCAGGCGACAGACTGCAGCACTGAGGAGCACCATGTCATCTGCTTAGCTAATGTTGTTGAAACATATGACATCAATATAACATCCGACTCTGGTGCTACTGAGCTCCCCAATCAACTGTAATATTTTTTTTTTGTATTTTATAATATTAAAATATATTTTTTTACTTTATATAACATGGCTATGAACGTAATATTTTTTATTTTTTATTGGATATCTTGAAAGATCGCAATAGACTAAGCACTCGCGCTCGCACATACAGCGGACTTTCAATTTGTCTGGCAAGATGTAAACACCATTAAAACTGTCCGGCTATTGAGGTAACATTTTTTTATAGGTCCCCAAGTAACATATAAAAAATTTAACTTTTACACTATAACGAAAGTATAATTATAATTTATTAAAGTTTAGGGGTGTCTGGCAGGGGGTAGCAACTGTCATAAGTGTCCGGCAACGGATGACGAGATTTCTAAAGTTATCCCGAAGAAAATAAAAATAAATTGAGCTTTATACTTTAACGAATTTAAGGTATTATTTTATACACCTTTACTACCTGTTACCTGCCCAACTAACCACAACCCAAACTCTATAGTCGCTGGTCGTTCTTACCTGTATAGGGGACATGCACAGAAAAACTTTCAGCTTTTATAAAATAACGAAGGTCTGGCCGTCGTGGGCTCTTACTCTATAGCACGGGTCAACCGTGTGACATAGTAAACGGGTTTTGGGAACAAAGTTCTTTAACGCGGCTTCATACTTGCGTCTGTCTTCTATTTCGGTGGAGAGAGAGAGAATTTAAAAATAATTTTGGCGTAACTAAAATCCAATTTCACAATCGCGACTCCATGTCGTGTGCAGCCTCGACGTGTTATATAAGGAATTTTTCATTTATGTAAAAAAATATTACCTATATGGAGATTTAAAGGGGGTCTAAATTTTCATAATTTTTGCGATAGGACGCACCATTTTCTTTATAAAAGCAAAAGAAATAATAAATACGGTACTGTTTTTGCACAACGTGAAGTCGAGATGTTGGTGTGAATTTTAGTTCATGACCACGTATTTTATCCCACATCTTTTTAATCGAGATTAAAATTTGTCAGGTTTAGTCTGGTTTGGTTTTTTCAATGAAAATTTTAGGTGAAAAACGTCAAATTCAGAATAGCAAAATTACCATTTTCACTAAATTAAAAACTCAGTACCTACTATCTTAGTACTGTCAAACTAAATTATACTCGTAGTTAAGTTGTGTCACTTTAGTCTGTTTCAGAATAGGAAATCGTCGTTTGATAGGAATAAACAAAATTTTAGTGATTTTTAGTCTAGTTCAGAGGCATTTGTGACAAGAGAATCGGCACCAATGACTCCCAACTTAAACTTCAAGAAGTTATGTCACAAGTCAAGAAATGATCAGCAACAAATGCTTCTAGATTTATGTCACATGGTTGACCCGTGCTAGCATTTGACAAATTTGTAAGACATGACAAAATTTATCATATCTTGTCATAAACGTCTTGGGTACGCTTGTGCTAACCCCGCTGTGTAACAACTGTGATAAAAACTACTTTACTAAAAAAACACTACAAAGTGAAAAATAACTTTAATTTCGGAAGGCGGTGTCTTTGGTTTTGAATGATCGTTTTTTGCCACCGACTTCCGAAATTAAAGTAATGTTTCACTTTTTATTGTATTTTTTTAAAAGTCGTTTTTTTTTTGTAAAAAGTTTTTATTATTCACTTTCGTAGTTGTGGTACCTAGGTACCGCACGTAAATTCGAATACCACTATCTGCTATGTAAATAACAGTGACAGGAAGTTATCATAATAATAATATCACCATACTTAGTGGGGAAAATACGTATTATTCAAGCAAAGTTGATAAAATTTATATGGGACCAATTTGAGACCATACCCTTTCATACAACAAAAGAATGTTCAAAATCAGTCCGCAATTGACGGAGAAATCGGTGGACATAAATTTAAAAAAAACATACATACGCTACGAACATAGAACCTCATCCTTTTTGGAAGTCGGTTAACAATTACGAGGTCGACTATACAACAACAGAGTTTAGTGATAAGCATGTTATAACTGTTTGTTTTCAGGAGCATGCCCGGCATCAAATCGATGGGAAGCAGTCGGTGGCGTCTGAGAATCGGTTAGTTTCTATCGGATTATTAACTACAATAATGCCGTTTGTCCACCGCCAGCGTCAACGGGCCGGCAACGAGAACAAGATGACGGCGGCGCCGAAGTAGCGATACATACATTTAATATGGCCGCATGCCACCGCACGTCCGTCATCCGACCGCCGGGATCTGGGCACCTGAATTTTCGAGTATACCAGAACGTCATGTTCGGTTGGAATAGTCTCGTTTTTCGTTGACGTCCTGTTGACGGTGGCGGTGGACAAAAGGTGTATGCCTCCATGCCTCCATCATTCATGACGTGACGATAGGTACAGCCTCAAAAAGATGACAAGAATGCGTTTGATTGTCTACAATTTTCCTTTACGCGGCTCGCGATAGTTATTTTGACTGGTAGAAATCGTCACGTAAGGAAAAAGCGTTATGCCCCTCAATGCGACTTTCTCTCTCTATCTCTTTCTATTATATATGCGAGTGTGTGTGTGTGCGTACGGAACTACTCGTACGTACTACTCCTACTCATACGTGACGGACGGGGGACCCTCGACCGTCACGTATCGTAGTACGAGTTTTTCTATGTAACTACAATTAAGTACAAGTAAGTACCTACACAATGTGGAATACGCTTTTTTGCTAGACATTGATACAATATCGAACAAAGATTGTGTATAATCTGATCGATGTATTGAATTGGGCACATTAATCGTGTACCTTCATCTTTTTGAGGCTGACTGAACCTACCTACTTTACGTTCGGCGTACTCTGTGATGTGACCGTCACGTCAGCACCATCACCTTCCTAACTGACTAATATTTTTACCAAGCCAGTACCTTTTTTTGCTGGTGCCGAAGCGAGAGAAAAGGCATCAATTAGTTTTTTTTTTTTCACGGAGATCGGCCTCAGCCAGTCGTGGTTCGTGACCCGGTCTGCTGCGGCTAGTTGGCTGGTTGGCCGTTGCGACCAAGTACGTGATTCGTATAGGTTTCCATAAAACCTGGTCGTAGCCGTCTAGTGGGCGGGAGCCGTTTTGGTCCCGGCTGTCATTTGTAGATCTTTGACAGTCGTTACTGGTAGTCAGAAGCCTGATAACCAGTTTTACCAAGTGGTATCGTGGTACCCAGTAGCTGGGTTGTGAAGGTCAGATTGCATCACTCCATGTAAAATACCGGTAATCAGCTGCATCCGGTTAGACAGGAAGCAGACCCCAACTTAGTTGGGAAAAGGCTAGCGAATGATGAATAGGTAACTCAAAAAAAAATTAAAGTCAGTCGGTATTTACTTACTTACAATTTTCTTTCAAATTTTCGTAGGCTTTTCATATTTATATTTCTCTTTTTGCAGAGTTCCCTTTTTACTCGCTACATTGTTCGCTTCTATATTAGAGGATTGTATAACACAGCTGCGTATATTATGTAAGTACCTACAAAGATAATATGAAGATTTTAAATATACCTAATTGAATGAGAACAGATTTCAAGACATAAGTAGTAAATATTTTAAGGGGTGTTCCTCCCGCCCCGACCCTTGATCGAGCCAGCTCGCGCCGCTGAGCTTGTTGCTTTAAATTCCCCTAATTAATCCGATCCAGCCTGTCCCTTTCTATCCTCCCCCAGCGACGCCCTAAGCCAAGCCAAGGAAGCCAGGGGTGCCCTTAGCGTTTAGTCGCCTAGTTTGTAAGTTTTATGCCCTGACTGGAGGCCTTAATTTATTGAGCCGACAACCTCCTAGGATGAAGCAGATTTATTGAAGCAGAGACATGCCGAAATCGAGCGATCGTATCGGTTACCTAAATAAAGTCTACTCCGCGTTTCTGGTCTCTTCTGTGATTGCTCGATTCCTGCGCGTCTTCAGTAAAAACGCACCCTAATGCACTCATACGCCCATCCAGCTGGGTGCAACAACGAGCTGCGAATCTTGAAGACGTATACGGATATGGGTCGCCTTCTCGCCTTGAAGTTCCAAGTGAAGCAGCAAGAAGACACGGACCACTTGGATAAAATCAACCGCAAGGAGCTGGGATCCAATCAGTACAAACTAAATAAACTTTGTGCTGACAGGTAGGACAAAAGAAGATTATTTAACTAATTTGTGTCCACTTCCAACGGAGTTACGGACAATGCCATTTATGCCGCAGTATGATACAGGCATAAAGAAGCGGCACCCTAAAGCTCATCGCCCATTATAACAGCACCGCTCCAGCGCGGCAGCGCAGTAACGCCCCGGCACCGCCTCGAAAAATCTAGTCGCCAACGCGCCGTAAGTAAGGCTACCGCTAGTCGCCAACGCGCCGTAAGCAAGGCGACCGCTAGTCGCCAACGCGTCGTCCGCTCGCTGCTAGTGAGGTGATAGCTTGTTGTTAATTCACAAGCGAAGCGTTACCACGCGGCCGCGGCCGGCGAGGCGTCACTGCGCGGACGGACAGCGAGGCGCTGGCATGCATACCGCCTGCAGGCGTTTCTTCGCCGGGGAGCGGGCTCGTCGCTTGAAACGTGCTGTTGGCGCGATGTGTGACGGCTCGCGGGCCGCTCTCACTGCCCGCGAGCCGTCCACTATTCTGTATAGCCATCGTAAAATAGACTTTAATGCATTTGTCTTAAAATCCTAACTTGAATGACAAGTTATTTGACGTGTCGGAGCCGTGCTGCTATAATGAGCGATGTCCTAAATTGCGTAACACACATTCAATCAAAATTTGAATGATTTTGAAGAAATTGATTGGTAATCCATTGCTTCATAAGTTCGAAGTCTGCGCAACAACGTTAATAACGCAATGAATGTTGTTGAACTGTTAAAATGAAAGCCATTGTTACTGGAAGTGTGTTACGAAATTACCCCGCGGGTTCCCGGTAGGTAAAGACAACTCGGTACCGATTGGTACGGGTGAAAGGTGCAAGTCCGCTCACACATAAAGAACTGTACTTAAAGCATTTAACCGTTTCTTTCCGAAGATCAAACCAGCAGCAATCTGTACCAGGTTGGGCCCGAAAACCCGCTTCTTTATGGAAGCAGTAAGTACTACGAACGCTTCGGAAAGGTTTTTAGGGTTCCGTACGTCGGAATAAAAAAACGGAACCCTTACAGGATCACTCGTGTGTCGGTCTGTCACACCCAATTTGCCCCGAATCTAATGGACCGATTAAGTTGGGTACACGCATATGAATTTCTGCGACACGGACGTTTAAAGTATTTTTTTTTTTAATATAGTGGTCACTTAAAGGGGGCGAATAAGAAAAAATAAAAAGTTTTGCAAACTGCACATATGCTTACAGAATGGGCGTGAGTGTCTCTCTTTTTAGATTTTAAAATAAATACTTTAATAGTTATTTAAGAAAATTTATAGAAAAAAAATTGTTCTATACAACATAGAGATTATAGGAAAACCTAAGAAGTCTATGGTTTTAAAATAACATGACAAATCTCTCAATATTGTGCGTACACCAGGGATGTTGCGGATGCGGATTTTTTCACATCCGCGGATGCGGATAAGATCTTAAATAAATAGGTATAGTATATGAATGAAGAATTAAAACATTGATAAAGTAATTATTAACATTTTTATGAATGAAAATTAGTATTAAGTATAATGCTCCTATTTTTTTTTAACTTCATTTACCAATTTTCATATTAGTATGTGAAGTTAAAAATGATGCATTATACTTTAATAATAACTAATATTGCCGCCTTTTCTGATTCAAGGCGGTTACGCAGAGGTTCGTAAATTAAGAGCCTATACAACCTCAGCTCAAATTCAAATTTCGCCCCCACTTCCCCGCGCCACCTCACTATTTATCTCGCTCGCACACTACTGCTCGCGCTCACGCGGTCACACGAGGTCGAAGCGATTTTATTAGAGTAGGTACTACCCTATTGTCGGACGAGTAGGTACTAAGTAATAACATTATCAATCAATTTAATTTGTTATTCAATGAACATACAATTTCATATCGCAAATTTTCAATGTTTATTTATTTATTTATTTTATTCAACCATTTATGCACACACATATAAACATACAAGAAAAATACGTACAAAGGCAATACTTATTTCTAAAGAAAATCTCTTCCAGCATGCCTGCTCGAATGTTCTTAGTAACGGCTACTTGTCAAGCTTTATTTTCCAGTATAAGCTGACCTCTCATTGTACAGAAAGCCTATACAATGCGAGATCAGCCTATACTGGAACGTACAGATTGATGTGTAGCCGTGTGCACTATTTTACCTACTGCTATAAAATACTAGTCAAGTTCGAGCTAACTTTGCACTGAGGGTTCTGCACATTGGTTTAGTAGTTGTTTGCGTTTTATAGTTTTCGTCGTGTATGTATGTAATGTGACAGCCGTTTGCATATCTAATTATGTAGGTGGTAGGTCTATGCAAGTACCTACATATACCTACATACATACCTATATGTTAGAAATTTTACAAAACAGATTCTGAACCGCTGCATAAATTCTACTGCTCCAAAAAACTAGTCAAGTGCAAGTCACCATTACACTGAGGGTTCTGTACATTGGTTTGGGAGTAGTAAGTTTATGCTTTGCAATTTTACAATCTTTTAATATAGTATAGTTTTCGCCTTATATTATTAACTTATTATGCATACGTATATAATTATCAATTTTACATACTTGTCACAATCAAAATAATGACAATGCAAATTATGGTAACAGAGAATGAAACAGTCAACAATAATCAAGGTAGGTAGGTAAGTAGGTGTAGGTAGGTTGTGTAGAGTAGGGTAGGGTAGGTAGGTAGGTAGGGTAGGGTATATTATAGGGGTAGGGTAAATTATACCCTGCTGGGGTTGCGGGTTTGTCCTGCTGGGGTTGCGGGTTTGTCCGAAAGGGATATCGCGGCCCCGGCACACAGGCAATGGAAGGAACACGGGTGGGTTTTAGTCAGTAAAAGTCTGACACACCCTCTCGCTCTGCCCAGAGCGAGAGAAGTCATTTGATGATTTCCCATACTGAAAAAAAAAAAAAAAAAAAAAAAGGGTAAATTATACAACATTTATTTCAATTCGCTTAAATCTCTAATTGGCATATTTCGAACATGTCTGGGATCACATAGCTCAGGCAACATGCATTTTACATAAAAATGTTCTAATTTAGGTTCCATTTGTTCCCAATATTGATCATCTCTCTCTATTATTTCAACTTTGATCTCTTTGTCGCATCCAGACCATACTCCGAAAATACACTGTCGCCTACCGGTGATATGTAATTGTCCCTGCACTTGTATGTACCAAGGGTGTTTTTTATTTAGGACAAGTCCGTTTTTAGTTTTTTTCCAAAAAATCACTTTTTTCTTATCTATAGCTTCATCCAAAGATGTTTTAAATGCCGTAATTGGACACTTGATTTCAACGATTGTGTCTTCTCCCACTATTCCGTCTGGAGTTGCACCTAGAAAAGGCAACTTTTTATCGATGAAGAGACCACAAGGCTCTATTTTAATGTTTAGTTGTGATGCTATCTGTTCTGTAGCTGTTGCTTCATGTTCTATACCATGTTTCAAAGATGGCACATGGCTTAGATTCTTTGGATATATAAGATTCTTTACCAAATTTCTCACACTCGTACCTTGACGCCTATTCACTACTTTGGCGAAATTAGACGCGGTTAAAAGTTTCCTTCTAAGTTCTAGCCACTCGCTCGAATCTCTTTGCAGAATAGTTGATTTTTCTACTAGTCTTCTGTCTTCTTCTGAACTTGGTAAATTTTTCAAAAAGTCGTCTTTGCACCGATTGTACTCCAAAGTTGTCATATCTGGCTTTTGGCAATTTTCTCCATAATCTTTATCGTTTTCTTTGGTTTTCAGAAACAGTTTCCTACATTTCCTTGAGTATTTAGATCCACTCTCTCGTTGTTTAAATCGCTTCTCCTCCAATTTCTTCACTAGTGACGAGGGACTTTTCCCCAAAATAGCTCTATGTAACGTGGTAAGTGGGCGCTTTGTATTAAATGATACCACAGCAGCGTTGCATCGTGAATCATAGCCCCGACGTAAGGAAAAGTTTATGCGTTTCCCGCCAACAAATTTGGCAATAATGCTGTTAAAAGATTCTACTTTATTGCTATCACTATTGTGCATCAGGCTTCGAGCTTTAGCTGCTACAGTGTTTACTATAAACTTAATTCTGTACCATATAGCACACGTCTTCAAAGTTAAAGTAAGATCTTCACTGTTGTTCTGGCTAGTACAATAATATGGTTGGCAGTTTCCGTGGTTTCCGAATGCATGATTGTAAGAATTCATGATATCTGTGAATAGGCTATTAACTTTAGTGTCGAAGTTTGCGTCTTTAGAAATGTGTTCAGTTATGGATGAGCAAATGACTTTACGGATAGCTAGGACTCTTTGAGTAGTAATTTTTTTTCTTAAATTGGAAGGATATTTAGTTTCTGTAGTTATGTTCTTTAGCTTTTTGCACATGTTTCTGAAAATGTGATTTTTGCATTCTACCTTTTCGACGGTGCAATTGGGATATGGACGACCTTCCAAAATTTTTTTATATGTGCTTGAGTCACCGTCCGCCACCATCCGTTCGTACATAAGGTTATGCATGCGAATGGACTGTTTAAATCCTTCTAACAATATTTCAGACTCCATACCCGTAGAAGAACCGCTATAATTTTTATAGCATACATGGTCGCTTGGACCGATACCTTTACTTTGAGCTCGCGCACATATACAGCAATATTTGTTCTTTACCCCGATAAATAATACCTCACCGAACCTTTTTCCAATTATAGCAGCAGCTCCAGACAGTGCTGAAAAATTTGTGTTGAAGGAACGTTTACTCCAGACACCATCTGCAATAACATCTATGCAAGCAATGCCGTTTTTTACTCGCCCTTCTGCAATAGCAGCTTCTCGTTCCCGTGCTGCAGCTGCCTCCATCGCAATTATAGCTGTTTTTCGCCAGTCATCATATGTCTCATTCTGAACTTTAGCGTAGTGCTTTTGAGAGAAAGACGGACAATCCATTGATGCACATAATTCGCTAAATTGGGAATAGCCAATTCCAGAAGATATAATACCAGATGTTGCAGCTTTGTTTAAGTCTAGGTTCGATTTAGGTTCAGAATCAAGATAAACTGTCAGGTTACACATATTGCAGAGTAATTTGTATTTGGAAAGTAGACCTTTTCTTTTTTCTGATACAATGTGAACGTTGCTCAATGTACATCCGAATACCTTATTATGATTGCATATTTCTTGAAGTCTTCTATAAACATATTCAATATCAATTATTCTTCGTCCTTGTACACAAAAACAGCTTTTCCTTTCTACAGGATTATCATAACTCACTTCGTACCTGAAATGACCAGAATAAAAATATTTGATGAATTATTGAAAAACTGCATAAGCTACAACCTTTTCATATAAAAATATAGCAATTACCAATTAGTATCATTATCACGTTCATCATCTGATGTATCGTACTGCGGAAGGTTGTGTGAACATCTGGAAAAAAAGGTAATTTTGGTATATGAAGTAAGAAATTATAATTACTAATAAAACAGGAAGTATTATTATAAAAGCTTACGCAACCAATATTCTTTCGTTATTATGTGTATTTAGTGAACAGCTCATGTCCTCAGGTGATACTTGTGATCTGCAAGAAAATGCAACATTCATTATAAAAGTACACCTGGAAGCGTAATTTTGTCAACATGAATAAATAATACGGAACCCTAAAAAGTCCAACATTATGAAAAGTTTCATCGTGAACTCGCCAATTTCGTAATAGTAACGTTACACGTTAGTACCAAGCGGTAGTACCACAAACAACATCAAACACGTATAATACTTACAATTCTATATTTTGTAATATATGAAGATTTGTTTCGTCCGAACTTATTTCTATATCTGGCGAAGGTACTTGAGTCCTGTAACAATCACACGTGGTAAGTTAATAATACCTTTTATTTATCATTTGGATATGGAACCCTAAAAATAGACAAAAGAAGACGAAATCTATATAGGTATATAAAAATGAATTGCTGTTCGTTAGTCTCGCTAAAACTCGAGAACGGTTGGACCGCCCCGCGGCGCGCGGCGGCGGCGCGCGGCGGCGGCGCGCTTTGGGTAATTCTTATTTTGCTGTGTTCGTTATTCTCATGACAAGGTTTGTAGAATAAGTAGGTGTAGTTAGGGTAGGTAGGTTGGTATGGTAAGTAGGTAGGTATATAAGTAGCTAGTTTTCTAGTTAGGATAGGTATGAAGGCAGGTAGGTAGGGTAGATAGGTAGGTAGATAATTAGGTAGGTAGGTAGGGTAGGGTAGGTGGGTAAGGTAGGTAGGAGATGGTAGGTTGCTAGGGTGGGTAGGTAGGTGCGCCGTAGATAAGTAATTAGTGCTACCCGTGCAAAGTCGGGTCGGGCAGCTAGTCGTGCATAAAAGCAGACTTTCCTACATTTGTAAGACATTTACCCTAAAAACAGCAGAATGAATAACAACATGAATAATTTACCTACCTACGTTTATTATGGAAACACAAATTTGGTGTGGGTACATATCAAGCTATACTATTCCAGTATAAGCTGACCTCTCATTGTAGGGAAAGCCTATACAATGTGAGATCAGCTTATACTGGAAATGTATAGCATGATTATGTAGCCGTGTGTACTATTATCTGATCAGTTACATGTTTAGGTAGGTACTTAGAAGATACTCACGAATTTACCGGAATATTCTCTTTATCACCATCGACTTCAGCACTGTGTAATAATAGACGTCTTCTGGAAAGATACGTCAGTAGGTTCATAATTTGTATGTAGGTGGTAGGTAGTACTACAGTCGGATAAGTAAATTACAGGTTTGTTTCTTGTACTTAGATAGGTAGGTACTTACCGAACATTTTTTTTATTACTATCTATGCGCTTGGCGGCTGCTTTACGGTTCGCGGGTTCGATTCCACGGAACAAATTTTGTATGTCCTACAGATAGTTCTGGGTCTGGGCGTTTGCAAATGTAAAGATTTATCTTTGTAATCGCACCGTCCCCGATTCAGGAGAACAATTCCTGGAATCCCCGGGGGGCAACGTTATAAAAATAAAAAACAATTACTACATAGATACCTATTTATTGATTTTAGTCAAAACAAAAACAAACCTATTTAGGTAGCTTTGTATCTTATTTATTTATATAAACTTTATTGTACACCACAAAAATACAAAAAAATATATAATATATCTTTTCTTTTTTATAAAAGTTGCCCCACACCAGGATTTCACCTGAATCATGGACGGTGCGTTTACAAACACAAATCTTCACATGTGCAAACACCTGCGACTCCTATGGCAGCAGCCAATCGCTTAGCTACTGCACCAAACGCGTCGCATACTATCCACATAATTGTAATCACTAATACTGTAAGTAGATAGGTCGGTAGGTACTTACTTCTTTACGTCAATCATATGTTTGCCTGTTTCTTTACGCCAACCCAGTCTTTTCTTATTTTTATTACGCTTATTTCCCATTGCGCCTATCACTATAAACCTAAGTAATTGAATATTTAAAATTTACGTCGTCCTGTTTCGTAATTGTGTGTGCTGACCGCAAGCGATACAGCTCTCCCGTTCGAAAGCCGAAGCGAGACTGAGCGGGGTGTAGGGCGGCATGGCGAAAGCTTCAAGCCGCCGATATCTTAGGTAATTTCTTTTTACGGTGAAAATAATGGTAATTTAAAAAAAATAAGAAACATAGTCGCTGCTTTATAGCTAGTTTAGTTATTAT
This sequence comes from Agrochola lota, assembly GCA_947364205.1. Classification (NCBI taxonomy): domain Eukaryota; kingdom Metazoa; phylum Arthropoda; class Insecta; order Lepidoptera; family Noctuidae; genus Agrochola; species Agrochola lota. The sequence continues at coordinate 5,516,312 of OX376235.1, read as the reverse complement.
GTAAAGTTTCACGATATAATTTGAAGTATTTTTTGAATACCAGCGGTTTATTGTTCAGTTTGGAGGTAACTTTGTGATTTTTTTCTATCGAGAAAACTTTATGTAATCGTGTTTTTGTCAAACATAGTACTTAGCATTAATCCTCAACTTTACCATATATTTATTTCAAAATTAATGCTCCTGTATCTTCGGCATAACGGAGGATCATGCTAAGCAAATTGAGGTAATATAGGCTCTTAAACCCGCGCTCCTAAATCATTGTTCGTTAGGAACACTGCCCTTTTTTTTTCAGGATGGGAAATCATCAAATGACTTCTCACGCTCTGGGCAGAGCGAGAGGGCATGTCAGACTTTTACTGACTAAAACCCACCCGTGTTCCTTCCGTTGCCTGTGTGCCGGGGCCGCGATATCCCTTTCGGACAAACCCGCAAACCCAGCAGGCATTGGTCTTTCGACCCCGTCGGTTGGTGCTGACATCTCTTTGAGGCGCGCGTGGAACACAACGCGCCGTCGACACGGGCCTGGTCCTTATCGGACGGCGAGCTGCCCATTGCTTACCGTCCGCAAGCCCGCGCCTACGGTGCACAGTGTGTTAGAAACCCGATTTTTGTTTCATTATGTTTTTATTCAAGTAATCGATAGTTTCTATCATTTCTGGTGCGAGAGTTCAACTCCGGCTTCGCTACGACCGGTAACTTTTTTTTTTTTAAATCTCAAAGTTTCGTAATATCCGCATCATGAAAAACGATAAAAAAATCTTGTTTAAAAAACGGAACTACTTATTCCAGTTTCTATTTATTCCATTAATTGTTTGTACAGTAACCTACCGTTCCACCAATTTCTGTTGCTTTAGTATGAATGGGACGCGAGATATGATTTTTTTTCTCATTTTTCGTTTTTATTTTTTTATTCACCTATAACACCGTATTAGGTCGTGATTTTTACATCAAAATATTGCTTATACTTTCTATTATGTGTAGTAATAAAACCACAACATAATTCTGTGTTATCCAAAAGTTATTACAAATTTTAGTAATATCCGAAATATCTGCAGTTAGGGCTGTCACATCAATCAAAATGTAGATGCTTTTTTTATGTTATATTATTTTAGTTAATTTATCATGTCGATGCGGAGCTCGTGGCTAAGTAACAACAGCCGTACTGGTCGATCCATCAGGTTAAGCTACGCTTGCCGGGGTTGGCCAGTGGATGGGTGACCATCTTTACATACCGAGAAACCTCCGTGCCTCGGAAAGCACGTTAAGCCGTTGGTCCCGGCTGTCATTCGTGAATCTTTGACAGTCGTTACGAGTCGTCAGAAGCCCGAAAGTCCGACACCAGTCTTACCAAGGGGTATCGTATTACCCAGTTACTGGGTTGTGGAGGTCAGATAGGCAGTCGCTCCAGGTAAAATACTGGTATTCAGCTGCATCCGGTTAGACTGGAAGCCGACCCCAACATAGTTGGGAAAAGGCTAGGCAGATTGATTGATCATGTCGATGACTAGATATCGTTATTTTATCGCTTAGTTGGCTAAAATTGTCTGAATGTTAAAGATTTTTTTTTAAAACAACAAATTGTTAAGATAATCATCAAACTACAATAACATGACTATGGTATAAAACTACGGTCTAATTCTTGGTCGAGTCCCTCCACGGCGTCTCAACGGCTACTGGCCTTTTCTGGATACAAGTGGAGGAAATGCTATCATGTTGGGCTGGTACACCTTCTCAACAGTCAATAAATTCTCATCTGAAGGACTTAACTAGTACCCAGCTAATATGATATAGGCTAATATAATGGGATTTCTCTTCATGCTCCTCTCTGATTTATACCAAAATCAACAGTTGTTCCAGACTGTGCTAGAACAACGTCAGGGTAGATTGAGCGCCAGTCTACCCTTATACCGTAACCGTACTCTGCACGTCAACAACCCCAGTAAGGCGTGACTGAGGTACGTCGTGCAGAACTGCGGCCGGGGGGCTTGCCTTAACTGGCCGGCCCGCGAGAAGGATATACTCTATAAAACCCGACAGCGAAGTCGTTTAAAACCTACGGACACCTGGCGACCTCCGCAGTATATAGCCTTGCCCCTGGAATGGGCGTCATCCGGGGGTGGACCTTTTATCGACCCTACTCGTGGGAAAAATAATGGAGAATAATCAAAAACAAACAAATAAACCTGGAATGTTAACACATACGATTAAAGCATTGCCAATTGACACCGATTCAGACGACGAGATATTTACAACAGACCAACAGAGCATTAACGAGGTACATCAACAGAGAGATGATTGTGAAAGTCATTCATCAGGTACAAAAATATTAACTCGGTTGGAAGCCTTTAAATTATTCAAGGGTAAAGCAAGGCAGATGCCGCTTTCTGAGCGATTGAGTATGATTTATAATTATTTTGGCTCTGAATATCAACTCTCACAAACTAGTGAGGAGTTGAAAGTAACACTTCCAGCCTTTTTATCCAGAAGTCATGATTATCTAAAGGGTTGTAAGAGTAACGAGTCTTATTTTATTAAAAAGAAACAAGATTGGCTTAGTGGTACTCTCGTTAGTGGTCATTTAAAATCTGTCCTTGATCATGATGAAACATCATCGACTGTTCTTAACAGCGATTCTATCTTTTCTCCAAAATCAAAGAGATTTATGGCCTTAAGCAGAACCCAACAATATAGATCTAAGCGAAAACTTTCGGAAGTCTTAGACAACGAATCAAATGTTAACAAAATACAAACTTTTGTACGATCTATTAAAGTCGAAGGACGACATCTGCCACATTCATCTGCCAAAGATTTTGAGACAATAATAAGTTTATGTCTTGAATCTGAAACTGCTCCAACAGATATTCTTAAGAAAGTTCAAACTTCTTCAAAACCATGTACACCTGTCGAAGCTCTTGCTACCATAACTGATAGAAATATGTCCGTGGAAACATACAATGCAATTCGTTTGGACCTCAAAAAACGTGGATTTGATGCATATCCCCCGTATTATAAACTTCAAGAGGCTAAAAAAACTTGTTATCCTGACCGGATTCAAGTATCTGAAAGGGAGGCATCTGTGCCTCTTTAAAGTTTAGTGCAGCACACTTTTATTCAGGTAATGAAATTAAGCGATGAAGTTCTCATCAATTATTGTTCAAAAAAAAGTATTCAAGCAGTAGATTGCGTTTTTACGGGTAACTGGAGCTTTGATGGAAGCACTGGGCAATCTTTATATAAACAATCATTCTCTGATGCAGAAGGTGACGAAAATAGTCTCTTTGCGACGACATTTACGCCATTGCAGGTTGTAACAAAAGTCAGCAATGATGTTATATGGATAAATCCTGCACCGTCATCTTTTCGCTACTGTAGACCGTTACACTTACAATATAAAAAAGAAAGGAAAGAATTAATAATTTCTGAGAAACAGTTTATTGATGAGCAGATACAAAATCTTACCCCCATTATAACTGAAACCTCGCTAGGGCATAAAATAAAAGTTGAATGCAAATTCTACTGTGCGGCTATTGATGGGAAAGTCCTGAATGCAATTCTTTCTACACCATCTCAGTTACGTTGTCCATATTGCAATTTGACCTCGTCGCAATTTAATGATTTAGAGATAGCATTCTCCAAACCTGTCATAGAAGAACGTCTGGTACATGGAATAAGTCCACTTCATTCATGGATTAGGGCCTTAGAATTTGTATTAAATCTTGGATACAAAGTTGAGGTAAAGAAATGGAGGATCACTCAAAGATCAGAAGAGCGGCAACTGGTCGAGGACCGTAAAAAAATAATTCAAGGTCTAATCAGAGAAAAAATGGGCCTTTTGGTAGATGTGGTGCGTCCAACTTCAGGGACCACTAACGATGGAAACACTGCCCGCACTGCTTTTTCTGACAAAAACCGAGGAACTTTTGCAGAAATTCAATTCATTTGAAAAAGTGGCTATTAGATGAGTTATACGTCATTTTAATAGTTTTGTCCAGTAACTTGCCAATTGATTCAGAAAAATTCGCGACTTTTTGCAAAGAGTTGGCATACAAATATGTTGTTAAGTATGAATGGCATCCTATGACTGTCACTCTTCACAAAATTTTAGTCCATGGTGCGAAAATAATAGAATCATCAAGTTTACCTGTTGGCATGCTCTCTGAACAGGCGGCTGAGTCTCGAAATAAATTTTGGAGGTTTGATAGAGAGCACCATACCAGAAAGATTTCTCGTGAAGCAACCATGTCTGACCTTTTTCACAGAGCCTTAGTCTCATCTGATCCAATTATATCTGATGTCAACCTATTAGAGAGAAAAAAAAAAGCAAAAAGAATTCCATTACCAGCAGCCGCATTGTTTTTGTTGAGACCTGTAAACGAAAAAAATCTAGAAATTGATGATTATTCTCATGTTGAATTTGTTGTTATTAGTAACGAGGATGAGTAACCATTTAATATAAATTCAAAACAAATTGATTTTTTCGGATAAAATATATTTTAGTTAATATTTTTTCGGATCCACAAAAGTGACAGCCCTGAACAAAAATTATAATGTACAATAACTTTTGAATAACAGGGAATTATGTTGTGGTTTTATTACTACACATAATAGAAAGTATAAGCAATATTTTAATGTAAAAATCACGACCTAATACGGTGTTATAGGTGAATAAAAAAATAAAAACGAAAAATGAGAAAAAAAATCATATCTCGCGTCCCATTCATACTAAAGCAACAGAAATTGGTGGAACGGTAGGTTACTGTACAAACAATTAATGGAATAAATAGAAACTGGAATACGTAGTTCTATTTTTTTAATAAGATTTTTTATTCGTTTTTCATGATTCGGATATTACGAAACTTTGAGTTTTTTTTTTTTTAAAGTTACCTGTCGTAGCGAAGCCGGAGTTGAACTCTCGCGCCAGAAATGATAGAAACTATCGATTACTTGAATAAAAACATAATGAAACAAAAATCAGGTTCTTAACACACTGTGCGGTGGCCGGAAGTCGGCTCTCGACTCCCGACGCCCGGGGCGTCTCCTGCGGCGATAGGAACACTGCCTGCACTTAATAAGCTGAGCTAAGACTAATATAAAAATTTCCCAATATACAATTATTTAAAAACAATGATCACTGTATCACAATAAAACTCAAAATATCTATCTATACGATAAGTAATCCACAGTGCAAACAAACACGTAATGATTTATTTACAAGAAACAAATGATGCACCACAACAAACACGTTGGATCTTGTCACCAATTTTTTCGCTCCCATTGGTCATTGTCACGTGCGAGCGGCACGCGCCATTCGCCGGCCCCGGCAGATGTCCAAATCTATGCGGAAGCTCCGCATAGCAATATGCGATTATTCGCAACATCCCTGGTACAAACTTACATTTGCAGTTGGAATGAATGTAATGTATAACATGTTTATCAACTACAATGTTAACTTTGTTCTGAGGATAAATTTATCCCAAGTACGGAATTCTTCATTGTGTGTGGTCCCACATGCACTTGGCCAGTTTTTTTTTTTTCAGAAAGTACTTCGCCGATGTGCTGGAACAAGCATACCTGGATATGGCCCAAAAAAGATCCTTCAGCAGTCTCACAGCTAGCATCAAGACAATTGAGGACAGAAATGAGTACCGAGCCAAGCTTGCTGAAGAGGAGAGTATAAATAAAACGTTTGTATTATGTGTGTGAAACGCACTACACCACGCTTTAATTCCTGAATGGAACGTCATGTACTATCGAAGAATTACATATCTAAGCAGTTTGAAAACAGAAACCCGTCAACACGATGACCACATGTCTGACCCTTTTTCGACCACTAGGAATAGAACAAAAGAAACAAAGATGAGAAAGTTTTTAATTTTAATGTTTCTATACTTTCGGACTCATAAAAGATCTGATGCTGCGATGATATTGGTTGATAAGATTTCTACAGCGGCCGAGCGCTACAAGCAGAAATAGTCGTTATGGTGTATACAGTGTGTCCCTGGGTAAAGTGCACAAACGAAAATGGGTGAAACTAGACCATCAACAAAAAAATAGGCAAAAAAGTTAAAAAAGAATCTAAAACGTAAAAAAAATACAAAAAAAAATTCACACAAAAATAGGCTATTTGACTAATTGTTTGTAATAATTTGGAAAACCTTTTAAAATTATTCCTTATTACTTAATAAGCACATCAAATTAATATTTCGGAAAAAAATATATGTATTTCATTTAAAAAAAAAATGATAAAGTTTAAACTATCAAAACCGCGCGAGAAACTGGCGTTGGTCACGTGATCCGGGTGACGTCACACGCTAGTAAAAATTTTGTAATAACTATAATAGAGCAGTGAACCCAAAGTAAAATTCGTCATTTTGCTTCAGTTTGAGTGGTTAAAATGGTGTGTAGTGCCACAGTGTACAAATACGTCTTTAAATAACCCACAAAAATTGTTTGTTTCTGTTCTAACAAATCCCAAAAGACGAAAAATGTGGCTAAAGTTAGCTCGAAGAGACCCAAACATTGTTTCATCTCATTCAAATGTGTTTATGTGTGAAGATCACTTTGATGTAAGTAAGTAATATTTTAATTTAGTGAGAATCATGTTATCCTGAGATATACAGCTGATCCATCTGTTCTGTAACCTTCAAAATATTGTATAGGATGATGTAGGTACGATTCATTGTTGATGAATCAAATAAAATTTACAGCTTTTTTTTTTTTTTTTTGACTACTCCAAATAGTAACTAAAATATCGGTTTTTATAAGCGTTGCTCTTAAAGAAAAGTGCAACCATAAATGCGTCTATTTGAGGCAAGTTGCTGTTATCAGCTCGTACATAATTTGTCTCCATTTTTAGATTACAAACAAATATTATGAAAATTATCAGAAATATCTTAAAAAATAGCCCAAGGAACGATTAAAACACCTAATAAACGAAACGCACGTACTATATTCAGTGATCGAAGCCGTGTTTACTTGCATGTGACGTCACCAGGATTGTATCCAATCACAAGGCGTTCTCGTTACAGATAAAAGTTCAAAAATTATTACATATTTATCGGTGAAATATAAAAAAAAAATACGTATTTTAGTTTAAATTATAGTTTAATATGTTTTTTTATGCTATTATCTGATAGGATGACCACAATTTGTAGTATATTTTCAATGTTGTCAAATAGCCTATTTCAAAATTTCTCAAAGAAACGTGTTTTTTTACTTGATGAGTGTTTTAAAAGGTTTCTTTGTATCTTTGTATTTGCCGTGCAATATCAGTTATCAGCCATCATTATTGTTTTTATTTTACCGAAATTCACTCAATTAATAAAAAGTTATTACATTTCAATACAGGGGAATTTAATAGGCAGAAAGTTTTTTTTTTTTAATTTTTTGTCGGTGAATAATGGTCTAGTTTCACCCATTTTCGTTTGTGCACTTCATCCAGGGACACACTGTATAATAGTTCTTTGATAGTACCTACTTGACACCAGGTAATTTGACATAGGAACACCCCATGGCAAAAAAATCTACCTTTAATAAGGTAGGTAACCCATTACGGCGACCTGATAAAGGTCAGCCTGGATACGGAGCCGTAGGTACTTACGCTGGAAACCAACTGTTGTAATGCAACTCTGGAGAGGCCAGACAAACCTCAATTTACCCCTCCGAGCAATTTGATACTGATTTTATGTTAGGTACGGTTTTAGAGGCATGAGGAACAGAATGATCCACTGACCAGACAGGCATCGCATCTGGCGGGCAACTGCTCAACGATTGATGTCAGGAAATTAATATTATATGGTATTCGTGCGGTAAACTCTAATTGCGTGATGCAGGATTTTCGTGTAACCTCAAGTCTTTGATTCGTAGTTCGAATGTGGCGATTTAGATGCCGCCACACGTTTATTAATGTAGCAGCCCTAGTTTCCTGTTTAAATATTTGAATGTCTTAGCACCCGTCGTGAGCTGGTAAGGCATTTGAGGCAACAACGGAACCACATCAAGTCGGTCATCTACGACACTGATATGACCGTGGAAAAACTCAAGTGTCAAGTCGAAGTAAGTAGGTGTGCTTTCATCTCTAGTGAAAAAACCGTAAACCACCACCCTAATTCCGTAACACACGATCAATCACAATCTTTTTAATTTTGACAGTATAACAACATTGAGGCTAAGGGTATGCTGAGACGCAGCTAACGCAGCACAGCACAGTACAGATTGTACAGAGTAGGGCAGGCGAGGCAGACATAGGCCGCGAGCGCATGCTGCGACGCAGCCACACAGACACATTCGTGTCCTAGCTAGTACAAACAATAGACATGATTTGTCGATGGTAAAAAACACGTGAAAATCTGCACGCGTCGCGCAGAAATCTGTGCCGACTCTACGACGAGACGAAGAGCAGGACAGACAAATGTCTGCGTCGCGCATGCCTGCGCCGCAGCGTACGCAGCTGCCAGTACGTTCATGCATTAGAAAATCTGCTCTGCCCTGCGCTGCGTGAACTAGCGTCACCTGCGTCTCAGCATACGCTTAGCGTCAATGTGTTCTTTATATTGTTGAGTAGACTCGTAGAATTTTTCGAACATATTCATGAATCAATGGATTAGCAATTTAGGAGTATGAGGAACAGGTCGTAAAGTTCACTCATCCACCATAGAAAAGGGAGGATCCTCCGACCAGACGGGTGTCGTGTCTAGCGGGCAACCGCCCAGAGGTTGAAGTTGGGAGATTGTATATATGTCCATCGCGCGGTGTTGCGCGATGCAGGATTTGTGTGACGTCAGGATGTTGTGTGACGTCAGGTCTTTAATGCGTAGTTCGCGTGTGGTGATTGTAGATGCCGTCACAAGCAATATCCTTCAAAATGATTCAGATTGTGATTGATTGTGTGTTACGCAATCAGGGTGCTGACTTCCAGACCTGAAAAGAACACCAGATGAGTAGATTATAAAGTTAGCGCCCAAAGAAAGTAAATCCATTCGTTTTTCAAGACCAGGTAGAAGATGATCACGACGTCCGTCATTTTGCGACCGTTATATGACGGTATCGCTTTCTTAGAAAACCCTGGTTTTAGCCTGAATTCCGCAGCCGTCCGAATACGGGTGAAGGACTAAAAAGTGATGTTAGTTTAGTTACTCCTAAAATTCCACTACTTATGTCCAGGACACTGAAATAAACTCAGAAACCAGAGGCAGGTTGGTAGAGAACTGGGAACGCGCGCGCTCGGAGCAGCACACCCAGAGTATCTTCGACAAAGAGTCAGGCCCTACCGATGCCATTCAATACTTCCAGAACAGATCTGACCAGGAGCATAGGGTGCACTCTGAAATTGAAATGCTGATCAACATTTTTATCAATGTAAGATTACTTTTTTTCTTCGAAATCTTTTTTCTCATTCTGCCCTTCTCCACGTTACTTGGGGTCGGCATCTACCCGTCTCCCCGTCAGAACCTTGTTTCTTTGACATCTTTACGAGGTTTAGGTATTTAAGGCTGCAATTTTGCTGTCCCCTAGCTAATTTATGCCTCAGTTTTGGAAGTCGCACGGTCATTTTGTTAATGGTGTTGAAGATATTTGCCATATAGCAAGATTGTCTGCCCAGGGTGCCTCGGACTCCAGACGTTATCAAATTAGGTATCGGTACTCGTGAAGGCTTTTTTATCCACCCGATGACGCGCCTGCAGAAGTAGTCAGGAAATGGCTCGCACCGTCCGTACAGACCGATAAAAACGTAAAATGTCCAGTATTTTTTTGCAAATGTCCGTCTTTTTTTCGGGACTTTTAAAATTTCGAAATATTAACCCTAGTCGCGAAACACCTGTGAGTTGGAAGCACCTGTGAGCCTCGAAGCACCGCTGTTGTACTAGTAATGTCGTGGCCAGATCTTAGAATTGATCTTTTCATGAAGTGTTCGACCATTTTCAAGTTGGTTCGTAGATGCTGTGTTGATACCTACTTCTTAGTTGGTCGCAGTTATTTGGTAATTATTTTCAATTCACCTTAAAACATGGATACATACATTAGTGATATGGCCAAACGTCAACTGACATAATGTATCATTAAACGTTGACGTTTAAACGATATGGTCAGAGGAGCTCGTGGCTAAGTAATAACAGCCGCACGGGTCGATCCATCAGATAAAGCTACGCTTGCCGGGGTTGGTCTGTGGATGGGTGACCATCTATACATACCGAGACTCCTCCGTGCCTCGGAAAGCACGAAAGCCGTTGGTCCCGGCTGCCATTCGTGGATCTTTGACAGTCGTTATGGGTCGTCAGAAGCCCGAAAGTCTGACAACCAGTCTTATCAATGGGCATCGTGTTCCCGAGCAACTGGGTTGTGGAGATCAGATAGGCAGTCGCTCCATGTAAAATACCTACTGGTATTCAGCTGCATCCGGTTAGACTGGAAGACGACTCCAACATAGTTGGGAAAAGGCTAGGCAGATTTGTTTAAACGATATGGTCAATTTTAGCTGGCCATTTCATGAAATGGTCGTACGCTTCATGAAATGATAAATTCTAAGATCTGACTACGACATTAATACAAATAACAATTAGATATATACAGGGTGGCCTGCGAAACGGCATCAAGAGAAAATTTGAAAACCTCTCTCCAAGGGCTTGCCGAAACACCACCACCACCACCATATATACGTAATATGTTCACCGATTATTTATAGTTTAGGCTTTTTAATATTTTTAGGGAAATTCTGACTTGACTTCTGACAGACAAAATATTAAAAACCAAAATATTAAATATTCAAAAATTTTGCTTGGACCTCGTTTCATGGGCCACCCAGAATATATATTTTTCTGCAGGAAACACTAACGAAAGTGGAATACTGGATGAATAAATTCGACTTTGACATGGAAGTACAAGACCTGAAGATCGCGAAAATGAAGAATAAGTTACAAGATGCAACCCAAAAGAGAGTGAAGCTGGAAGAAACGGTAACCTATATCTATCTATCTTCAACTATACAGGGTGTCAGGGACTGGGCACGCCACAATTGTGGCGGTAAGTCCCTTCTTTGAGGAGTGGCTAGAGAGGCGCCATGGCGTCCTCACCTTCCGCCTGACGCAGGTCCTCACCGGACACGGTTGTTTCGGAAAGTTCCTGTTCCGCAAAAAAAGTTTTTGTGAAAACTGCGCATTTTCTTGCTGACTGTACATTTTTTCAAAATCTGTGAATGCAGATCGAAATCTTTCAAAAAGTTAAGGACAGTCTCTTAAGACCGTTTTCCTGTAGCTACAACGGTTAAGGTAGCTGACCTTACTGCCCCATCTCAAAAATCCATGTGTAATACTCAATACTCAATACTCAATACGTTTATTGCATTCCACAATGTGAACTTAGGTGGTAGGTACATAAAGACATACATTCGTTTTGGAGCATTGTGGGCCCTGTCGGGAATAACAACATAAAAATTAGGAGGAGGGCTATTACAGATATTAGTTAACAATTTTAATATTAATCTACTCTTTCGTTTTGTGTAGGTAGGTAGGCTGATAACTAATTGTGTACATATAATTTTTACCACTACATATATTGGATTTAAACATTAATATTTATTTAAATTATACATATATTATTATTATCATTGGTAATTATAAATAAATTATTATTGCGTTTTTCTTTCTTTTTTTTATATTATTGTTTATTTATTAAATTTATCATTTAAATATTCATGTACATTATAATAACATTTACAGATTAGAAATTGTTTTAATTTATTTATAAAGATATTAAATTTTTGTTCATTTTTAATTTCATCAGGTAGTTTATTATATATTTTAACTGACATTACTAAAGTGCTTGTGGAGTGAATTTTTAGCTTTGAACCTGGTTGGTTTAGTCTGTTTTTGTGTCGTAGTGTGTAGCGAGTCTGTATGTTTTCGCGTGTAGTAAAGAGTTTTTGATTATTTCTAACAAATTTGCACATTTCCAAGATATATATGCAAGGTAGGGTTAGAAGTTTATGTTCTTGGAAATGGGGTTTGCAGCTGTCTGTGTTATCTATGTTAACTAGTATTCTAATCAGTCGTTTTTGTAGTATGAAAATAACTTCTTTCTTATATCTATGCTGCCACCCTATATAGTATAGACGCCACTGCATACTTCTTTCGAGAAAGCAGCTGTGACGTAAAGTAGGTAGGTATATCAGCAGTCTGGTGCTTAATTATTATCTTGGCAGCAAATCTGAATTATTTTATTTTTATACCCAGTATGCTTCCCACGACATATTAATGAAGAACTGGATCCAGTTCAAAGCGGATCGTCAGGAAGAACTCGACTACAAAGAAAAGATGAACAACTCTGCCTTCATAGTGCAAGCGTGGTGGCGCGGTCTACTTGTTCGGTTACAAATGGGCCCCTACAAACCGCAGAGGAAGCCCAGGGCTACCAAGCCCAAGCCCAAGAAATAAACAAACTTTCTAGCTATGTTTTTTTTAATATATTGCGTTTAGTATAAACAAGGCAAGAACATCGACGCGAAAACTAACCATGGATTCAGTACGTGAAACTGAATACCCCTGCGTTGAAACTTTTCATCGGTTATAAAAAAAACATCTGCTGTTCCATCCATTTTGACAGCGTATTATATATTGCACTTTTCTATGACACAGCAGAATCAGCAGATAAGAAAAAAAAAATAACTTACGAAAAATTTCAACCCAGGGGAGTTCAGATTCATGTACCAGTTTTCGCGTCGATGTCCTGCCACCCTGTATAATATCATCAACAATCGAGTAATATCGTAAAACTCGTTGGTACTTTAATTTGTATTATTTATTTCCTTAATCAATATATTGTTTAGTTTGCATTTTTTATAATTTTACTAAAGATAAAAGTATTAAAAATGTTTTGTAATTTTATTTGTTTTGTTCAGGAATTTTACGAGTTTGCAGGTTGTGATTAAAACACTGAGTTGGGTTATTCCGGTTATCCACCCCAAAGGCAGTTTTTTTTTTTAACACACCTTACCTCTTTATAAGTAAATAGTAATATAATATATATAAGTAAAGTGGGGATGATTTTTTTTTCTCGTCTGTTCCATTGGCATGCCCTGCCAGCTAAATGGTTGTTTTTGCACATGTGAAAAAAATCACGGGAGTAGTATATACAACGAAGTTAAGGAAAACTATGACGGCCAAGTAAGCTTTACAAGTTATCGAGTAATAAGCGACCAACTTACATTTGCAGTTGAAATGTATGGGAGTACAAGTTTATCAACTACAATGTTAAGTTTGTTCTTGGGATAAATTCACCCCAACTACGGAACTCTTGACTGTGCGTGGTCCGACACGCAATTGGCCGGGTTTAATTTGTATTATGGACACTTGCTTTTTCGCTTTTGTGCATTTTTATAATTTCTAACATTGCGATATTATAACGTTACCGTGGAAGGATATTTAATATTGTCTTCATATATTTCCATGCATTTTACTTTCCAGCGTTAACGTGGTTATGCCGTGGACGTCCACGATAATATCGTCACGTAAAGAAATTATAAAAACGCCCATTGGCAGAATGGTAGACATCGGCGCTTGCTATAATAAGAAATAGAATAGAAACACCTTACTGCTACAACCATAGACATTGAGAATGTGCTGAACGTTCTAAATACAGTTGTGCAGTGAATACACAATACAGACCGACAAGTACGAGAGAGAAAGCGAATGTGCAGCCTGTAGCTGTCTCTTTTTAGAATTGTGACAAAGTTAATAAAATTCATATGGGACCAAAAAAATAATTTTCAAAATCGGTCCAGAATTGACGGAGAAATCGACAGACATACTTAGTTTACATTTAAAAAAAAAATACATACGCGACGAACATAATAACCTCCTCCTTTTTGGAGGTCGGTTAATTATAACCTACGCGTTATAATTTTATTTGGTTTGAGAACAATAATTATTTTGACAGTTTGTTGCTTTTGAAAAAAACCTTTCCCAATGAAAGCTTTTTGCGGTTTCTGATTTTTGTAGCCGACAAGATTTTATCATTCCGTTCATTGATTACACAGATTTACTTTTAAAATCTCTAAAAGTTTACTCTTCTGGCTTTTTCTGAGGCCAATTTGTCAATGATATGGTCTACACCAATTATCAATACTTTTTGCAATATCATACTCAATCGATAGTACCTACCTATATCCAGATTGCTCCAACACAACCAATTCTTGACCAAACTGCGATCGTAAATATTTTGTTATTAATTTGCTGAATGATTTTGCACAGTTTGCAGTCAGGTGCGCTCACAGCCTAAGATTTTGGGAATCCCTGTCACCATAGGTGCCGGCAAGATCACGATAATAATAATTGTGTGATAAATAATAGCACTCTGACTCGCAAAGGTTGGGTTTTGTTTTGTCTATTCTTAAGAAAATTGGCTTCGAATTTGGAGTGATTTTAGTTTTACCCATAAATAAGATGTAAGACCGAGCGAAGCGAGTTCGAACATTTTTTAAGCCCTTTTTGGATAGGTTAATATAGTCGCATGCGATAAGTAAGTAATCCTTCTGCGAAGTTCTGGCCACTTCTGGTCGTAAACTTTGACATGTCATTATTTTTTTTTTTTTTTTTTAATTTGTCTTGAAAATTTATTTAGTGTCAACCAAAAATTTCAATCGGGTGTCAACGTATTTTACAAGAGAAATTTTAAGAAAACTTGTTTCTTAAGTTACGTCTTGTTATTTAAGTTTTATTTTATGTGAATAATTTATTTCTTGTTATATAAGTATTTTATAAGTGATCAATTTATTTACTTGGCAGTAATGTCTAAAATACAGCATGTTGACTTGCCTGGCTCGGATGTATCTGCCCCGTCTTGTGAGCCACAGAATGTCATAGATGAATCAATAACAACAGTAAGTAAATAATTTTTCTTATATATTTTATACTCACAGGCCAAAGCATACGAAAATTACCTGCGTACTTTCAATTAAAATCCGAGGGTTTTGAAGGAAATTCCTAATCCATTGCTTCATAAGTTTGGAAAATTCGTCTGCTCAACAACTCGAATAAAGACTTACAGGCGCGACGAGACACTGGTAATTGTTCTACCTTGAAGTTTTCTTAGAAATTGTTTTATTAGAGTCGCGCCTCGATGGCCTAGCGTAGTTCTGAGTTCCAATAGAGGCCCAGCTTACAGGTACTGGTTTTGTTACCACTATAAAGGTATGAGGACCAGGATGTAAAAGTACACTCATCCTCCATAGAAAAGCGAGGATCTTCCAACCGGACGGGTGTTGTGTCTAGTGGGCAACTGCCTGACGATTGATGTCGGGAAGTTGTGTATATGCCAGTCGCTTGGTAAACTGTCCTTGCGCGATGCATGATTTTGTGGCGATGTAGATGCCGCCACACGTGAGGCCTACCGTGCCTACTCGTATGGTGTCTCGGAACAGAACCTCATTGCCACAATGTAGCTAGACTACAACAGTGGTAGAGCCCAGAGGGTTTTGAGCAAGGATGATTATGCAGTGCGAAAAGTTGACATTTAAGCTGAGTAGACAGATTATAATGCTTATCTTTCGCTTTTCAGTTATGTGTTTTTGCAGTCGGGTTTTATAATAATTTTTGACTTATAACTTCTAAAAGGTGCATCCTACGTATAAGTCGCTCGATACATTTTTAAAGTAGCTAACTCAATTATTTTTACTATTTCAATGCCGGCTGCATTGAAATAGTAAAAATAATTGAAATCTCTCTGTTCGTCCAATAAAACCTGAGATTCGCACTTCAAACATTGGCCAATTTTCCAAAAAAGTTCATGATTCAGTTCAGTTTTAGCCGTCTTCCGAGATTTCGGTTAAAATTCGCATTCTACGAGGAAAATCATTAAAAATGCGCAGCCTGTTATACTTCCAAGAATGTTGTCTTTATTAGCGACAGTATCGGACGGTGCCATACTTAATCGGTTACTCCGTTTGTCCACCCTAAAACAGCTACCCTAGGGTGGATACTTGGAATCGTGTGTTCATCTGTCCACCCCAGACGGGGTGGATAATAGGAAATCACTTTTGATTGTTCTTCTTTATACCCCAAGTACAGTCGTTATCACATTGAATGATGGGTAAGAATTATAAACGATTAAAGGCTTGTGCAGACCAGCGCTACTTGTCGCGCGACGCGATATTGCGATATTATATCCGTAGAACAATTTCTATGAAAACGCGCGCGACTCTTCACACAGGAGCGATCTGTAGCGCCGCGACACAGATATATCGCGTCACGTGATGCGACAGCGCGGCACCAACAAAGGAGAATGTTCCTTTGTCGGTGTCGCGCTGCGAATCGCGGCGATATCGCGTAGCTGTGAAAGCTGGCGCGACGCGACACCAAGAGAGTATAAATGGCGGTGCATCCCGAGCTGAGCTCAGTAGTAGACGATCTTCGTCATAGGACGAAGGCAGGTCTGTGCTCGTTTGCTGACCGTGGGGACCTAGGTTCGATTCGTCGGTCAACATAATTCAACCTAACCTAGGTACCTAAACTTGCCCACCCGAGCACGAACGGTGATGCTTAACGTCTGTACTAAACGAGGGCTTAGTTTTATTTCAAAAAGTAATAACAGCCGCACGGGTCGATCTATTGTACTTCGCTTGGCGGGGGTTGATCCGTCGATGAGTGACGATCTTTACATAGGTACCGAGACTCCTCCGTGCCTCGTGGTTCCGGCTGTCATTCGTCGATCTTTGACAGTCGTTACGGGTCGTCAGAAGCCCGAAAGTGACAACAAGTCTTCAGTCAGTGTTACCAAGGGGTATCGTATTACACAGTTACTGGGTTGTCAGTTGTTGGAGGTCAGGTAGGCAGTCGCTCCATGTAAAAATACTGGTATTCAGGTCCATCCGAGAAGACTGGAAGCCGACCCCAACCTAGTTGGGAAAAGGCTAGGCAGACTGACAGACTACTCCCGAGTGAAATAAAATCATAAGCAAAATAGTAAGTCATTGTAATGTGATTCTTTTCTCATTGTTTTCAGGTATAAATTAGGATGTTTGACTAATTTAACAACAAAATAATCATTTCTCCATTTCAAACAAAAAAAAAGCAATCATTCTAATTTATACCTTATTGCAACTGTGTAAGAATTACATTGCACTGACTTACTAATGGTTTTGGCGGCACGCGGCGGCGTGGTCAAAGGACTAGGTACCTTTTGTAGCGGCCGAAAGTCAGCCGCTCAGTCCTGCGGACTCCTGCTCCGCCGCGCCGCACTCGTGATTACTTGAATTCGTGATCACTCGTCACTGCCACCTAGGTCAATCTGTGCCTAGGTACCAGGTTCATATTTATTCGCGGATTTTGACATTATGTTTCTATCTAGCTGGCCCACTTGAGCCACACACAGCAACGAAACCGATGTAGACTGTTAGCTTATTGAATGTACATGTCTAATCCTCAGAACAAATAAAAAGCCAAGACAGAGAGCGGTCAACAGTGAAGTGAACAGCACGCCGCAGGTTGAAAATGTGTGCGTGTGAGCGTGTATGCACAGAGCGGCGCGCGGCGGTGTAGTTTTGGCATGCTTGTGATTGTGACTGTATTGTTCGCTGCGCTCTGTCTTGGTTTTTTATTTGATCTGAGGTCTAATCGAACGAAAACATTCAATGTACACACGGCTATACAGTGGCGGATCCAGGATTGTCGTTTGGAAGGGGCTTTACCCCGCTGAGGGTAGGTTTGGTAAAGTAAACACAAAAAAAGCACACAATAATTTAATTTCCTTCACGTTCAGTGCCGGGAGCCCTCCTTGATGGTTCACTCAAGTCTCATATCGGATGCCAGGAGCCCTCGCGGCGGGCTCATTTTAAATGTAGGTTTTTCTTTGCGAATTAGGCATTATAAACTGTGAAAATAAGATCAGTTGTACCTATATTTTAACAATATTTCAATCCTAATGCCGGTGACACTCCTCGAGGGTTAACTTTAGCGCAAATCTAATGCCGGTGAGGCGGTGACCCTCCTGGAGTCAGTTTGTAATATTAATATGTATGGCGACACGGCGTATGACCTCGATGAAAAATGAATGGAGTCGAAAGTGTTAACACATAGGTCTGTAACGAATTACTGTTAGCAAATTCCTCTATGACTTCGTTAGGTTGTAGACCACCATAGACATCTCGGTGAATATACATGGCATTTGCACTACCCAACACCCAACACCCCAACATCTTTCACTACTCTAAACTTACACAAAATCACGCGCACATACACACACGCACACACCTTCACATCGTCACTATACTACTTACCTACCCTACGTCATTCAGTTTGATCTTGGTGCATCTTTTTGCATGTCTTTTGGACTAATATGTTTTATTATCTATTTTGAGGGGTCTGGCGCTGTATGCCGAGCGAGATACAGGACTCGTCCTAGTTCGGCTACAGATCAATTTTGTTTGACAACAGCGCCATCTAGCGAACGAGAACTAATGTCGAAGAGTTTGTGTAACAGCAATTTTTTTTTTGTAAAACGTCATGCTCTTGCCTGATAATAGCCGTTTTAGTAATATAAAAAAAAGGACGCCAAATAAAACACTACAGAAGGCCCTGTCTTTACATCAGCGATTCGATTACTTTAATATGGTTGCCAAGCAATTTATGCTCGTTACAATGCATAAATGGAGAAGTGGAGCTGATGGTGAAGTAGGTACTTATCAGTAGAACTCCTCAACGTATTAACGTCGTCGCATCGCCAAAAGCAATATTTTCTAAAAGGTGATGAGCAGTTGACATTAGGCTATTGTAACTTAGATAAATTACAACCTGATCCACTAAAAAGCTAGATTTTATTCTTTTGGCAGGATTCAATGGTTACAAAAAACTTTTTCAAACATTTTTAAGTTTAGTTGTTAAATAATTTAGGTGGTGCTCTTCACAACAACAGTCAGCAGACTTAAATCAAAAACTGTTCAATGCAAATATTGTTGGCAAAATGTGCAAGTATTAAAACTTTGAGGGACACTAAACGAGACACAATAGAAGTTTTATGTTATAACGCCTATGGGGCGTTATAACATAAAACTTCTATTGTGTCTCGTCCAGTGTTCTTGAATATACTTAAAAAAATTAACAATTTTTATCACAAATTTAATAATACCTAGGTATGTAGGTATTTATCTCTTAATCGCCTTTTTAGCGGACCCGGTCTGCTGCGCGACCGGCGCGGCTGAGTAGGGCTCCGCTGGCAGTCGAGTGCCTGATATCAGCTGTGCGCCTACAATGTCTGAACTGTACCTACTTGCGACCACTAACCCAACGAGGCAGTTGTTAGTATTTACTTAGTTTAAGTAGGTACGCTTCGTTTCGTGAGTTTGTTTGTTACACTTTCACGCTAAATCGGCTGAACGGATTTGGATGAAATTTGGCGCATGGGTAGATCATGACCTGGGTTAGGGACAAAGGATACTTTTTATCCCAATATTCCCACGGGATCCACACTTATGCGGGTGAAACTGCGGGGTGCAGGCTGCACCCCGCAGTTTAAATTACTAGCTGCACCGTGCAGCTAGTAATTTTATTATTGGATCACTCATTAGAATTAAGTTAAGTATCACCGAATTCACCGAGTATTTCTTAAACATCAGAATATTTCTTAAACATCACGCCTGTAATCCCCAAAGGATTAGGCAGGGGTGTAGGTACCTACCTTGTAAATTAAGATGATCTCAAAATGATAAGTACGTAAGTGCCTAAGTACGTACTCATAAAAAGGCCATAAAAACGTGTTGCAGCCGAAAGTACACTTTTCATGTAGAAATTGTTATTTTTCCGAAATCACATAAATTGGAAACTAAATTAAAACATCTTGATTTTTAAATAAGTAAGTAAATTCTAATCTAAAAGCACGACCGAATTCGATTCGTCATTCAGGCTTGCGTGGTCAAGCTTTGATACCTACTTAGGTGAGGTTGGGTTACATTGAGCGACCGGGGAATGGAACCTAGGACCCCACGCTCAACAAACACGCACAGACCTGCTCCGTCCTATGACGAAGATCGTCTACTACTGAGCTAAGCTCGGAATGCACCGCCATTTATACTCTCATGGTGTCCGCTACGCGATATCGCCGCGATTCGCAGCGCGACAAGAACAAAGGAACATTCCTTTGTCGGTGTAGCGCGCGATATCGCCGCGATATTTCCAAGAAAATAATCATTTCTCCATTTCAAACTAAAAATTTCCTCGCAAATGTCAATCATTCTAATTTATACCTTAATACAACTATTTAAGAATTACATTGCACTGACTTACTAATGGTTTTGGCGGCATGCGGCGGCGCGGTCAAAGGACTAGGTAACTTTTGTAGCGGCTGGTGTCGCGCTACGCGATATCGCGGCGATTCGCAGCGCGACAGCAAAAATAGGAACATTTTGTATGGTGTCGCCGCGATATCGCCGCGATATCGCGTGGCTGGCGCGACGCGGCACCAAGAGAGTATAAATGGCGGTGCATTCCGAGCTGAGCTCAGTAGTAGACGATCTTCGTCATAGGACGAAGGCAGGTCTGTGCGCGTTTGCTGAGCGTAGGGTCCCAGGTTCGATTCCCCGGTCGGTCAATATAACCCAACCTAACATAAGTAGGTACCTACCTAAACTTGCCCACGCGAGCACGAATGACGATTTTTTACGTCCATGCTAACCGAGAGCTTAGATACCTAATTAACGTTTAATTCCAAAAAGTAATAGCAGCCGACCGGGTCGATCAATCAGGTTAAGCTTGATCCGTGGATAGGTGACCATCTGTACATACCGAGACTCCTCCGTGCCTCGGGAAGCACGTTATGCCGTTGGTGCCGGCTGTCATTCGTGGATCTTTGACAGTCGTTACGGGTCGTCAGAACCCCGAAAGTCTGACAACCAGTTTTACCAGGGGGATCTTATTACACAGTTACTGGGTTGTGAAGGTCAGATAGGCAGTCGCTCCATGTAAAATACTGGTAGGTATTCAACTGCATCTGGTAAGACTAGAAGCCGACAAAGTGAAATACAATTTAATAGTAGTTCATTGCAATGTGACTGTTTTCTCATTGTTTTAAGGTATAAATTAGGATGTTTAACTATCTTCACAAAAAAATAATAATTTCTCCATTTCAAACTAAAAATGTCCTGGCAAATGTCAATCATTCTAATCTATACCTTATTGCAATGACATAAGAATTACATTGCACTGACGTACTTATGGTATTGGCGGTGCGCAGCGGCGGCCGTCGGGCTGCGGTGCGGTCAAAAGACTAGCTACCTTTTGAAGCTGCCGCACCGCAAGACACCCGCGCTCAGTCCTGCCTGCGCCGCCGCCCGCGCCGCACACGCCAAGCACTACTATATTATTCGCGGATTTTGATGTTTATCTAGCTGGCCCACCTCAGCCGCAGCAACGGAACTGATGTAGACTGTTAGGTTATTGAATGTAGGTATGTGTAGATTCGGAGCAAATCGGCTGTGACAGACGGACAGAGAGACACACGGGTTCCGTTATTTCATTCGGACGTACGGAACCCTAAAAATTAAGTCTGAATAGGTAGGAAGGAACCAGTATAGCTAGATCCAATAGTAATATTTTTAACTTTAAATTAAGTACCTACCTACTAATAAGAAATTTTAGCTTATTAGTAGGTAGGTAGGTCCTGTTTCTATAAGTATAGGTATTATATTTTTTTGCATTTATTTGAAAAATAAAGAACTCTTCTATCTCTGCATACGTTTTCTACTTGGGGTAATCGCGGTTTGCCATTCCTCGCTCAAACGCGCTCTAGGGTAGGAAGAACTGGTGTTCGCTTTCTTGCAAAATAATAAATACCTATGATCAAAATAATAATACTCTCTTTGGAAAATTGTGCACCAAGACAACATTGACTCCAATATTCCACACTCTAATAGTTAGAACTCATTTTCACAAAAACGCGCAATGCGTGCCTATGACGTAGTACATCGGATGCAGACGCGTCGCCCGCTCGAGAGATTTCGTACACTGGCTACCGCCCGGGCTGGCGCGGCCGGCGCGTGTGGCTCGTGGCAGTCAAGAAAAGAAATGGGCGGAACGATTTTTCGCGTCGCGCGTTTGCATGTCATTGCCTTGATGTATTAGCATTTCGGCCCGCATTGGCCGGACATACTTGTAGTCCACGTGGACTCCTCATAGCTCTTTTGAATGCCATATTGCTACCGCGTTGAGTAGGTACTTTGATGTTAATTGTTACGGTTAATGTTTGAATAGATTCGCCACGCGACACGTCGCGCGACAAGTAGCGCTGGTCTGCACAAGCCTTTAAACTATCTGTTGCGTATTAGTTCTTTTAAGACTTACAGTTCTTTCTACAATAGACAGGCATTTTGTACATCCCAGACAGATAGACATCCTCCCTTACATAGATAGTGACCCTAGTTGGGGTCGGCTTCTAGTTTAAGACGCAGATATATGCCAGTGACCTTGAGTCATGAGTGGTTAGCTTGCGTGTTCTGTACTGAGCTCACACAACGCGTCGTTGGTCCAGCCAGTAATAGGACTTACCCATCAAGGAGCGTTGTCGCAAATTAGACGCATTATTAATTTATAATACTTAAAACAAAAAGTATTTTAATAAAACACGTATACTAAAAGATCAATAATTCAAATATCTATAAAATGGTGAAGGTTTCAGAAAAATACGAGTAATAGATTTTGCATGATTCTCAGTTTTTTATCTGCGTTAGACATAAGTTTACAAATTAATTTCACTATGTAATATAAACATACTTAATCAAAAAACATCCTATATTAAGTTATTAAAAAAATGCTCTTATTTAACATATATTTTTTCTAAATCATCAACATTACTCGTTTAGACTTAATCTTCAGTATAAAATCATTTAAAATCAAATCTTCGCCATCCGAATGTAGTTGAATACTAGACTAGTATTTCACATGGAGCGACTTCCTATCTAACCCAGCCACAACCTCAACGTGTAACGTGTAACGTGTCGCGGGTTCGATCCCCGCACGGAACAAATATCTGTATGATCTGCAAGTAGTTGTTCCGGGTCTGGGTGTTAGTGTATGTGAGTTTTTATGTTTGTAAATGCACCCACGATACAAGAAGAAATTCTTAGTGTGGGGCAAAGTCTTAAAAAAAAAAAAAAAAAAACCTTACACAATCCAGTTACTGGGTAATACGGTACCCGTTGCTAAGACATATTTGATAAATGCCATAAATCCTCCAAAAATGGTAGACAACCAACAATTTCATGTATCCAAAGACTACTAAACACTCATTAAAAAAAAAAAGAGATTTTGTAACAATTTTTTTATTGCTACTAGAGTTATTTTATGTCGGGTACTTACATTGAGTGGCCGTTTGTAAGATGTCTAAAATGTCACAGTATATATATACGTATGTATATATTTTTTAATGAATGTGTAGTAGTCAATGGATACATGAAGTCGGGTCAGAGACCGGTGACCAGTCACCAGACACTATACACGATTATTTTTAAATCGTTCTGGAGCCGAAACACAGTGACTCCAGACGATTAATAGGTACTATTAGCATTGTTATTGTTTTTTTAAGACATCTAATATAGAAGTTAGAAATTTATCACTTTTATTCTGTCATTCGAGTTAAATCTTAGTAGCGCCACTATTTCATTCATAAACGCAAGATCGTACGCGATCCGCTCGGTAATGACGTAGCGCGGCACAGCTGTGCGTGTGCGAGTCCGGCTGCAAGTAAGTACCGTCCGTAGTAAGTCCGTAGGTATTTAATTTCTGGTACGATAGGTTGGTGTAAGTTCATTCACCTTGTTATCTCTCGTTTGTATCGGAAGCACGGCACGGTGTTTACCACTATCACATCTCCTCGTAAACGAGAGAAACTAATTGAAATTTCATTAACCACTCTTGCATCACGAAATCACTAGTACTCGTACCTTTTCAACTAGACACGACGAGTACGCTTGGGAGTTGTATTTAAGGCCTGGAATCGAGTGTCGACCAATCGAGCTAATAGGTACTTAATAAGCATACCTACCTACCATATTTATGATAAATAAAAAGAATACTGCCTAAACCAATTTTTATGCGACAATGCTTGCTTGCGGCCGCGGCGCGGCGGCTTCTACAAAGGCAGGCAATGTGAACAGAAAAAATGAATCGTTTTATCTGTCCAATAGAGTTCATTATAAGATGGTGGTGCCCTTTTCTATGAAAATATTGGACCGAATTAAGACCTTATTTTAATACATTTAACCGCGGAATTCGGTAGTGCATCCTTTTGAAGTCCGGTCGGACACTTCTCAGAATAATTTTAGTAAACTGCGTACCTACTTACCTTGTACCTAGTTTGGTGAAATTTCTATTTGTTACCGTTTACGGTTAAGAAATAAAGTCTGAATTCGCTTTTCGTATTTTTATTTGTGTACCTATTTATCTATTGCGTATATGTTTTTATGCTGTCTGATCGATGAATGGATTTTTCAATGGGTACCGTTCGCAAGTGTTGCCGTTCGTCGATACGTTTTACACACATATACATTGATCGCAGTTACTTCGAGTTCTCATTATTTCACAAAAAAAACAATAAATTAGATTTTTCGTGTTTTTTTTTAATTGTAATTTATTGAAAATAATAGTCCCAATCGTTTCAAGTTCGATGATCGAGTTTATGGCTTTTCGGTCCAGAACGAGCTAAAATTAACCGTGTATACACGGTTTTGCATTTTTTTTTTTTGTGTCTCAAGACGAAAGTTTTTGACCAGTGCGTGTTGCCAGTGATGATTTATGGTTATGGCACAAAAACGTGGTCGCTCACAATGGGCCTTATCAGAAGGCTAATTAAAACAATCAATAAGTAATCAGGCATCTTTTGGTGGGGCGGGGTTGAACAAAAGCTTGACAAAAGCCGGACTATGACGGGATATGTGACTTGTATATATTTGGCCGGACACGATTTTAAAAAGCCGAACATTTAGGGCTAATGCCGGACACCCTATCACTCGAGACTCATAATTAATACTTATGTAGGTAAGACAGATCTACGAACAGTGATGCTTAACGTCCGTGCTAACCGAGGGCTTAGTTTTATTCAAAGTTTTATTCCAAAAAGTAATAACAGCCGCACGGGTCGATCAATCGTACTTCGCTTGGCGGGGGGTTGGTCCGTGGATGAGTGACGAACTTTACATAGGTACCGAGACTCCTCCGTGCCTCGTGGTCCCGGCCCTCATTCGTGAATCTTTGACAGATAAGCAGTCCATGTAAAATACTGGTATTCAGGTGCATCCGAGAAGACTGGAAGCCGACCCCAACATACATAGTTGGGAAAAGGCTAGGCATACTGACAGATTATTCCAAAGTGAAATAAAATTTATTGTAAGTCATTGCAATGTGACTCTTTTCTCATTGTTTTAAGGTATAAATTAGGATGTTTATTATACTATCTTCACAAAAAAATAATCCTTTCTTCATTTCAAACTAAAAATATCCTAGCAAATGTCAATCATTCTAATTTATAACTTATTAAAAGTTAATAAGAATTATATTGCACTGACTTACTAATGGTTTTGGCGGCATGCGGCGGCGCGGTCAAAGGGCTAGTACCTTTTGTAGCGGCCGCAAACCAGCCGCTCAGTGCTGCGCCACCGCGCCGCACTCACCACTGCCATCTATCTAGTACACACGGCTACACATGACATCAAACCAGTTTATTCTGATCTCGCATTGTATAGGATTTCCGTACAATGCGATGTCAGCATATACATAAGAACTGGAAATGTGTATAGCTTGATGTCATGTGTAGCCGTGTGTACCTACACCTCTGCCTAATCCTTTGGAGATTACAGGCGTGATGTTTAAGAAACAACTCTGATGTTTAAAAAATACATAGCATACACCCGCATTTCACCAGTTATGCGTATTTATTAATCTGTGGTATTTATTATACATACTGAGCACAATTTTATTATTAGAGAAGAATTCACGGAGATAGGTACTTACGGAAGTAGTTTGATAAGTAAATTAAAAGTAAGTAGGTACCTAGGTGAGTTCCAATATTCCATACCTATACTCGTACCTATGATGTCAACTTTACGGGTGTGTAAATGATTTCAAAATGATAAGTACGTAAGTTCCTACCTACTCATAAAAAGGCCATAAAAACGTGTTGCAGCCGAAAGTACACTTTACATGTAGAAATTGTTATTTTTCCGAAATCACAAATCGCGACTAGTCGCGCTGGTCTGCACAAGCCTTTAAGGCTTGTGCAGACCAGCGCGACTAGTCGCGCGACGCGACACCGGTTATTGTTATACTGTGAAGTTTTCTTAGAAATTGTATTGTTCGTGTCGCGTCGCGCCGTCGCGTCGCGCTGGTCCGTATGAGCCTTAAATTGGAAACTAAATTAAAACATCTTGATTTTTAAATAAGTAAGTGAATTCTTCGTAAAAGCACGACCGAATTCGATTCGTCATTCAGGCTTGCGTGGTCAAGCTTTGATACCTACTTAGGTGAGGTTGGGTTACATTGAGCGACCGGGTAATGGAACCTAGGACCCCACGCTCAACAAACACGCACAGACCTGCTCCGTCCTATGACGAAGATCGTCTACTACTGAACTAAGCTCGGAATGCACCGCCATTTATACTCTCATGGTGTCCGCTACGCGATATCGCCGCGATTCGCAGCGCGACAAGAACAAAGGAACATTCCTTTGTCGGTGTAGCGCGCGATATCGCCGCGATATTTCCAAGAAAATAATTATTTCTCCATTTCAAACTAAAAATGTCCTCGCAAATGTCAATCATTCTAATTTATACCTTATTAAAACTACATAAGAATTACATTGCACTGACTTACTAATGGTTTTGGCGGCATGCGGCGGCGCGGTCAGAGGACTAGTACACACGGCTACACATCATGCTATACCCTTCCAGTATAGGCTGACCTCGCATTGTTCGGAAATCCTATGCAATGCGAGATCAGCATTAACTGGAAATTATAGCTTTATGTGTAGCCATGTGTACCTTTTGTAGCGGCCGCAACCCAGCCGCTCAGTGCTGCGCCACCGCGCCGCACTCACCACTGCCACCTAGTACACACGGCTACACATGACATCAAACTTTACATTTCCAGTTTATGCTGATCTGGCATTGTATAGGATTTCCGTACAATGCGAGGTCAGCATATATGTACTGGAAATGTGTATAGCTTGATGTCATGTGTAGCAGTGTGTACCTACACCTCTGCCTAATCCTTTGGAGATTACAGGCGTGATGTTTAAGAACCACTCTGATGTTTAAAAATACCTGTGGTACACTCGCATTTCACCAGTTAATCTGTGGTATTTATTATACATATTGAGTACAATTTTATTATTAGAGAAGAATTCACGGAGATAGGTACTTACGGAAGTAGGTTGATAAGTAAATTAAAAGTAAGTAGGTACCTAGGTTAGTTTCAATATTCCATACCTACCTACTCGTACCTATGTTGTCAACTTTACGGACCTTTGACCGACCGGGGAATCGAACCTAGGACACCACGCTCAGCAAACACGCACAGACCTGCCTCCGTCCTATGACGAAGATCGTCTACTACTGAGCTAAGCTCGGAATGCACCGCCATTTATACTCTCATGGTGTCCGCTACGCGATATCGCAGCGATTCGCAGCGCGACAAGAACAAAGGAACTTTCCTTTGTCGGCGCGCGCTGCGAATCGCGCGCGATATCGCCCTAGTGTGAAAGGTGTTGCGTGGCGATAATATCGCAGATTCGCCACGCGACACGTCGCGCGACAAGTAGCGCTGGTCTGCACAAGCCTTAAAGCTTCAAAGAAGAAGTATGTATGTATTTTTATAGGTAGGTAAGCTAAAGTATCTTGGGCCAGGTTTTGTATCACTAAGTGACTACACAGTCGAGCGTGAAAATCGGAAGAAAAATAATAGGTGAGTATCCACTTTAGGGTGGATTTTTTGGGGTGGATAATCGTAATAACCCGCAATAATAAAGGTTGGATGGAAAGATGTTTTTTTTTTCGAATCAAGTAATGTTGGCTGGTAGATAATGGCCCTGTACGGCCCCCCCCCGGTTTGGGCTTCTTACCCGACGGCTGGCAGCATCGCAATACTGCGAAAACCGCAGAGGGCGATGGCTGTCAGAGCTATCAGGGTGTATCGCACGATCTCCTACGAGGCGGCTTGTGCACTGGCTGGATCCCCGCCCTGGGACCTAGAAGCCCTCGGCTTACTTTACCAATGGCGCGAGGGGGCGCGAACGCGGAGCGGTGAACCGATGCAGCGGGAGATCGAGCTTCGTCAGTCACAGCTCCACGTGGTCCTGGTGATGGAATGGCGGGCCAGGCTTCTGCGCCCTACCACCGGACTCGCTACTGTCGACGTGATCCGCCCAGTGCTCGACGAATAGCTCGGAAGGAGGCACGGCTCCGTCGTTTCGAGCAACGCAGGTGCTCTCGGGGCATGGCTGCTTCAAGAAGTACCTGCGTCGTATAAACAGGTGCCATCACTGCATCCACTGTCGGGCGGAAACGGCGCCGTGTGCCACTGGAAGAGTGTGCCGCATGTGAGGAGCCGCACCGTACCCTATTATCAGAAGTCAGGGCCGACCTGTCACTGCCGACTGTCGCTCTTTCGATGGCTGGGAGCGCCGAATCATGGGATGCGGTCATCTCGTTCTGTAAAACCGTCATTCCGAAGAAGGAGGCTGCGCAAGGGGATAGAGAGATTGAGACCACTCTCCTGATCAGTAGAGGCGTACCGGGCGTCGGCGGAACGCGGACAACGCCCTCTTCTAGCCCCCGTAATCAAGTCCGGAGGGACGGCGAACTCGGGGACGTCCGCCGCCCCCCATCCAGCTGGACCCGAGGTGGTAGCGCGTAGTGTTCCACGCGTGCCCCTATTTGACGTCGCAGGGGGAGTCTCACTGGATCGCCCGGAGGACACGGTAGAGCAGACGGTGGAGGTCTGTCCAGCTCGGTCGGGGCACCGCCGTGTCCTTGTGGAGGCGATCGGCGGCTGTGATCTCTCACGTCCGGCCCTGGTTCAGACCATGGTACTAAGCGAGAGGGTGTGGGAAGGTTGTGTTCTACGCGCGCCTTAATGATATGTCAGCATAACTGACAGGGTCCGCTAGAACCGATGCCTGCCGGAGTCGCGGGAAAGTCTGAAAGGGATACCGTGGCCCCTGGCTACGTACAGGCAACTGAAGGAACACGGGTGGGTTTTAGTCAGTAAGAGTCTGACACGCCCTCCCGCTCCGTCCAGAGTGGGAGAAGTTATTTAATAATTTCCCACAAAAAAAGGGGGGGTCTCACACCTCACTCCCCCCGCGGGCATTGAAGTGGCCCGCAAAAGGCGCACAAGATCTCATAATCTCCGGTCCAAGTGTGGGAAGGGAACACCGGGGTGGTTTTTAGTCAGTTGGAGTCTCACAGACTCCTTCGCCAGCCCCAGGGCGGAGGACAAAAAAAAAGGCTGGTAGATATAATGCTAAAGTTGGCTGGTAGACAATGCTAAGGTTGGCTGCTAAACAATGCTAAGGTTGGCTGGTAGATAATGCTAAGGTTGGCTGGTAGATAATGCTATTGTTGGCTGATACTTGGCAGACTAGCATAGGTTGGCTGGTAGACAATGCTAAAGTTGTTTTTTTTTATATTGCCTAATTGCCACCGACTTCGAAACTATAATAATTTATCACTTTGTAGTCGCTTGTTTCTTGATGTCGGTTGTTTTTTTTATTTTTCTTTTTTATATTCATCGATATTTTCATCAATTGTGGACGATTTTGAAAATTCTTTCATAATTTTTTTATTAACTTTGCTTGTAGTTTTTGAGTTAGCTTCAATAATTCGTATTTTTCCCGCTTAGTCTATGTTCAAGTTCAAAGCTAATAAAAAAATTATGGGACCATCGCGAAAATAGATAAAGAATAATAAAAAAAGTACGTTAAGTCGAACACCGGTTGTTTTTTTTTTTGTAAAAAGTTTTTCTCTAAGTATAAGGATTTTTGAGATGGGGCTGTAAGGGCAGCTAGCTGAACCGTTGCGTTGTAGGTACAGGAAAACGGGTTTAAGGGTTTTGAAAGTTCTTTCATATAAATTTTATTAACTTTGCTCGTGTAGTTTTTGATTAAGCTTCAATCAAAGGTTTTAAAATCCAGTTCGTCTACTTATGTTAGATAATGATGTTTTTATCTATTATAATGGGCAGTGTTTAGTAGGTACTTGAATTAGTGTGGGGTATATACAACCACTACCTATATACAGGGTGGATTTTTGAGATGGGGCTGTAAGGGCAGCTAGCTGAACCGTTGTAGGTACAGGAAAACGGGCTTAGGAGACTATCCTTAATTTTTTGAGACATTTTGATCTGCATTCAGATTTTGAAAAAAAAAATACAGACAGCTAGAAAGTAAGCAGTTTTCACAAAAACTTTTATTGATGACAATCGATCTTGCTTCCTATAAATATCCTTCCTATAAGGACCAAACGAGGTTTGAGTACCTACTAGAAAAGTCGAAATTGCAAAAAACTTTTCCCATACTTTTCGTAGGAAATGAAACGCCAACGTACTGTTTACGGTGGATAATTACTAGCCGAAAATAAACAAAATAAATAATGTTGAACGAATACGCGTTATAATTTTATTTGCTTTGAGAACAAGATAATTTTGTTACTTGTTATTTCAGACATTCTGAGAAAAAAATTACCGGCTAGGTAATTTCCATATGGGATAAGTTAAAAAAGACTGTCCACTACAAAAGTCAGAAATAGCAAAAAACCTCCGTATGGAAAAAGTTTTTTCAAAAGCAACAAACTATCTTAATTTTGTTCTAAATCAAATAAAATTATAACACGAATTCGTTTAAAATTTTAAATTGAATTGTTTTTCGGCTATCCACCGTAAAAAGTAGGTTGGAGCCTCATTTCCTATGAAATGCATGGGGTTTTTTTTGGGATTTATGACTTTTCTAGTACTCAATCGTCAATTGATCTTATAGAGTTTTTTGATCCTTATATGAAACAGGATAGTTTGGCATCAAACAAAGTTTTTGTGAAAACTGCCTATTTTCTTGCTGACTGTACATGTTTTTCAGAATCTGTGAATGCAGATCAAAATGACTCAAAAACTTAAGGACACTCTCCTAAGACCGTTTTCCTGTACCTACAACGGTTATCGTAGCTGCCCTTACTGCCCCATCTCAAAAATCCACCCTGTATATAGGTAGTGGTTGTATATACCCCACACTAATTCAAGTACCTACTAAACACTGCACATTATAATAGATAAAAACATCATTATCTAACATAAGTAGACGAACTGGATTTTAAAACCTATGATTGAAGCTTAATCAAAAACTACACGAGCAAAGTTAATGAAATTACTCGTAATATGGGACTACCGCCGGGACTTCCTCCTACCAAATAAAAGAAACACGAAGATCGGCCCAGTAATCACGGAGAAATCAGTGAACATAAGTAAAACAAATGAAATTTTAAAAAACCCCGACTCAAACATTTCCTCATTTCTCATTCCTACTCCAACACCAGACCCTGTTCATCATCTATATATAACCTATTCATTGAGGCTTCCAATGAGCCCAAACACGATACCTGCGCTGTAAGTTGGTAAGGGAACTCCCTTACCAACTTACAGCGCAGGTAATTTGCAGGATACCCAACTGGGTATCCTGCAAATTCCAGGTGATGCTACAGCATCAGTTCAAGGTAACTATGTTCTTCTAATATCAATGACATAACACAATACCAAATTTCAAATCGATCAGACCTGTGGAAGACACTCACATCCAATTCATCAAGTAGATAAAAACTTTATACAAAAATGTAAGGTAGGTATTTCTGCTGAATTACCTACCTGTAAACAGTCCCGAAACAATTGATATGTATAGTGATGTGATTTCTCACCAATTACAAGTATCGATATCGATGAGAATATTTTTATAGTGAATGTAGTGATTGATCACTTGAAAGTGGAAATGACAACTGGGTACTCTACGACACAGCTTAGATGTAGCATACATTTGAAAATTTGCACTCATTCATTTCAATTTTACGAATGTATTTGCTTATATCAGTTATTGCGTTTGCGTAAAGATCATTTTCACCTAAAGCAGTAATAAAGATTGGTGATTTTGAAGGCGCACTCAGCTCGGATGGTGATCGGTTTTACGAATTTTGCCGATGCTACGTCTAAATTGTGTTGTACTGTATACTAGTATCAGATTTTTTTCTTGTTATAGGGAATGATTTTACATCGGGATGAATTCCTAGAAGATATTCCTGAGGTAAACATTTCCCAAACTCAGAGTGTTGTGTGTGATGGGTAATTTATTTTTGATTTTTTTATTATTGTAATGATAGATTATGACTATAAAAGTTACTGAAAAACTGTCTTTATTTTTGTTTTTGTTTTCAACAGGTCCTCCACATTGTTAAAATCTTTATTTGCATCTATTCTCGAAGATATAATGACGCAAGTGTGGATTCTAGGTAAAATCATACATTAAAATCGTGACCGGGCAAATAAATAAATGAATGAATGAATGAATGATTGAATAAATGTATTATAGAAATTTGTTTTGGTGGATAACTAATAGAATGATGAAAAACCCATGCAATATTGATTTAAGATAGCAAAAGTCACTAATATAACTAGTCACTAATATATTATACTAGTAGGACAAAAAGGGTGACCTATAATTATTTAAACAACATGAAAAAGAAACTCTGCCCGGTCCGTGAGGGTGTTGTAAAGACTCGAATGGTGCTAAGAGCCTATTTATTTGGTAAACTACAAACAAAAAAAAAAACTGCATTTTTTTAATGGGGGATTTTACTTGGTTATTTTTGGAACGTGGGCGGTCATCATGTTATGGGTGTCTATGTCATCATGTTATATGTTATAGATGTCTATTCAAAACGTATGACCTCTGTTCTGTTGAAATCTACTAATTTCTAATGAAATTTGTGATTATGTTAGTACTGGAAACGTGAATTTTGAATAGCAACTTTTTTTTTTTTAATAATAAATTTATTTTTTTGGTACTGTTTGCAATATCTACGTACCCCCTAAGACCGCTTGTAGACGTCCGTTTTTTTCACCGGATAACGGACCGTCAATAAACGGATATCCTTGTATACATATTTTTTTTTTTACCGGATGAATGTTAGCTTGGACCTTGGACTGCCGTCTTTATACGCTAGTTTTAAACTGGTTGTCAGAGATTGCACACGTGTAAAATGTGGAATAATAAAAAAAGTCGTATTGGCTTACTATTTGTCCAAGAAGAAACAAAAAGAAATAGAAAAATATAAAAGGTCATTGTGGGTGCATCCTATATTATTGGAAAGGGAAGAATATTATGGTGCATTTCATACGCATATTACGAAGTTGGAAGAAGATGAAACGAAATTTTTCAATTATTTTCGGATGAAAAAAGAAACCTTTCAACTTTTATTAACAGCCATATATGATAAAATAACACACGAGGATACTGACATGCGTAAATCTATTTCCCCAGCAAACGGGTAGTAAGGGCAGGTACCTATCTTAACCGTTGCAGGTACAGGAAAACATTCTTAGAGTTTCCTTAACTTTTTAAATAAATATTTTGACCAGCATTTTTGCAAATTTAAAACAAAATACAGTTGCCAAGAAAATCGGCAATTCGCACAAAAAAAAAACATTTTTTGAATGCCAATCGATCCTGTTCCTTGTAATAAAAAGACCAGCCGAGTTTAGAAACATCACAACTCGTAGTGATCCATCCACGATTCTTTATAACTTATGAGAAAGGAAGGGTATGTTATGTTGTTTTAAGGTAGGGTATGTAACAAAGTATTGTGCATGTCAAAACAAACATTTTTCAGTACAAGATTTATTTCAGGTAATTAAAAATTGCGGTCAGTATCTATATACTATGAAAAGTGTATATTTAAATTACTCTTTGGATCTCGATCGATACGATACCTACCTACTTAATTATTTTTCGAAATGTATCGGGGACGTTCTTATAATTTGTGCGTTTCCTAGTACTCTTAACTCAGTTGGTCTCATTGTTTATTATTTTAGCTGACTGTTCCATTTTTATAAAATCTGTGAGGTGTGAATGCAGTTAGCAATTGGTAGATACTCAAAAAGTTGAGGACATTATTAATGTCTATGGGATAAATGTCACATTGTATCGTATCGCGTTTGGTCCATAAACCACTTCCAATACCCAATACGAATTTGCAGTCTCCTTAAAAAAAAGTTATGCTAACGGTTTTTCTACCATACAATAAAATGTCAAGTCAGTCTATTTGCTTTACTAATTACTAAGCAGTGCTTACAATTTTTATTTTTATCATTTAGTTAAACTAGCTGCACCCCGCAGTTTCATCCGCATAAGTATTGATCCCGTGGGAATATCGGGATAAAAAGTGTTATGGTCTACTCATAAGCCAAATTTCATCTAAATCCGTTCAGCGATTTAAGAGTGGAAGCGTAACAAACAAACATACTACATAAAAAGCACATATTTTCTCTTTAAAATATTAGTTTAGATTAATTAGGACCTATGGTACTAAAACATTAATGGATATGAATATCTTTAGAAAGATGCAACAACAAACTGGGTCTCATAAAAACAGCATCAGATATTGATTATTTGAAAGCTGTAAAATATGGTGTATATGATCCCAATGACGTAAAAGATGAGCTTGATGGAATAGACAAAAATAATCTTAACTGCACGATATACAAAATTAAAAAACTTGAGGCAGACAGGTACAATTTGTTTTTTTTTTCTTGTTTTTGTAATGCGTTTTAATGTAATTGTTAATTTAGTTTACTTTTACACTGTATGGTATATTATATTTGTTCTAGGAAATATATTAGTAAAGTGATGGCCGACACATATATGGGTCTAGCGAAATCCTATACATTTGCTCCTCTGGTAAGTTACATTACATCAATCGAGGAGCTCTTTCGCTACCGCATAAAATTAGCGGAAGAAGAAAATAAAAATAAGATGTAAGATGTTTTTATTATTGATTTGTTTATAATAAATAAATTATACACGGTGTTAGACCCTAAGGCCGTATTCTCGGCGGCAACGGGCAGCGGAGCGGCGTTCAAATAATGCATAGTTTTATATGGGACTAGGGGCCAAAAACGGCCACTTTAGCAATTCTGCTAAACGCGATTCATTTTCTCCAATATGGCAAATATGATTCAGATATGAATTGAATTGAGATATTATTCAGCTAATATATCTATGTCACACATTACGAAAATTAGAGGAATTGCTGGGAATTCAGGAAATGGGGGCCTAAAACGGCCACTTTAGCAATTCTGCTTCTCAATGGCGCGGGGAGCGAGGTACAGCTCCATAGAAAACTATGTATTTGAACGCAACGCTCTTGTGCCGCAGCCGCCGTCCGCGCCGCCCGCGCCCCGCCTACCCGCTGCTGCCAAGAATACGGCCTAAGCCGTGCACATCGACACGCAAACTGTTACCATCAATTCAGCACATGATTCTAGACTCCCAGCGTTAAAATTTGTCATGAGTTATACAAAAAAATCTGATGTACATTTTGATCGTGTGGGTATTGCACTTTTGTTTGAAATAAGTACCTAGTATTTTTTTTATCTCCTGCAAAAAAATTCAACTCTGGAGGGTCTTGAATCATAATTATACCAAATTCGTGGTAACAGATTGCGCGTCATTGTCTCTTACAGTTACACCTGAACGGATTAATAACTTTTTTTTCTGCATAGGATTCGTAAAGAACTGAGTAGACAAGTTAGACAGCAACGTAACCATATAAAAACCGTATTGTATGACACCGAAGTTATCATTGATAGACTAAGGACTCAGGTCGAAGTAAGTCTTAATTTTTTCTTGAATAACATGATAATTCTATGCTTATTCTTCATTTGTAGGTTTAACAAAAAATTTTTAATGAAGTCTCTTATCGCACGTCATAACCCTGCACACTTGACGAATGAGATCCTAGACCGTAGAAAACCTTCGTTCCAATCGGGTATCCCACGACACCTCTCGACTGTTTTTGACTTCGTGGTAACTTATGAGCCCGTGCACAAGATGCGTTGCGACTTGCGACGCCACACCGCAAAGTTTTCGCCCCATTGACACGGGCGCAGCAGCGCCGTAGCGTTGTTACGCCGCAGCGACGGCCGGGCGTCGCGCCGCAAAGATTTTGCCGCATTGGCGGTCACACAAATAACTGAGCGATGCCGCTCCGGTGCCACTCCGGCGTTGCAACGCATACGCCCCTCCCCACCTCGTCTCGCGGGCTGCAAGTTCGGTGTACGTGCGGTGCGTCGCCGGAACGCACCGTGTGCCATACAATAGATATTTGTATGTAAAACGCCGCAGCGACACCGCTACGGCGCCGCGCCGCCGCCGCAACGCATCGTGTGCACACGCTCTAAGGCGAAAGCGCCAGGGTACCCTGCGAAATTCTTACGTTTTTTTTCAATTTGCTTGTTTTGTATGTTGATGAAAATATGATTCGCAACCGTAACAAATAATGTGTTTACATACCTAAAAAAACATCAATAGAACTTTCTCCAAATTTGAATTTCGCGGGCTAGGGTAGCTTAGCACATCCCCCTTAATTGATTGACGGCATTGAATTTACTAGCCTAGCAGAATATTATACGATTAATTATTTGTTAATGCTTTTAGGATTCAATCTTGTACGCTGAAGTAAGCTGTCGCTACATAGATAATTGGCAAACAGCAAGGACAGAACAAAACACGCAGACGATTTTTGATATCGAAAATCAACCATCAACTACGATTGAATATTATAAACAAAGAACTGACCATGAATTAAGAGTTCATACTGAAGTGGAAACATTGGTTTCCATTTCAATAACGGTAGTACATTTTGAATTATTAATTTTCAACCTATCTATACAACATGTAAAAAAAGCTCTGTCCGATCCGTGAGGGTACCTATTGTTAAACTCTCAGTACGATAACTAACAATACCCATTATTAATTATCGTACTGAGAGTCTATTTATAAATCATAGGAAAACGCAAAAAAATATCGCCACATTCTTTTTCAATAGGGAATTTTATCGGGTTATTACTTAGAAATATAAATAACAGGAGAAGTGGCATGGGGGCGTGTCTGTGTCCGCGCGTCGTGATCACGATGCTCATGTCATAGGCAAATGGCCGTCTCCGCTAACTAGTGGCCTTTCGACCGCGATCGTGAAAACATTTAGGAATGCCGTGGTGTTCAGTAGTTTCTTGTAAAAATCAAAGCCAATCTAGAAACTTTATAAATCATAGAACCATTTATCATATATGAGCCCAAGTATTTTACTATATTTGTGTTTAAAATCAAACCACGCGTAAAATATTTCTTGCCTTTACTACGTTATTTTTGTTTTCATATAATAATATCACAGCCACTGTACTACGAGTATTATTGGAGCAAAAATATTGCTTCTTAACCACTACCCAAGTATGTCGCTAAGTGACTGGACAAGCAATGTAAAATCTGCTTGTGCAGATACACTAACGTAGGCTAGCGACGACAATGTCGATTGTCGTTTGAATTTATATTATTAATAAAGTTTACAAACGACCGATGTGAAATCTTTTTTCGAGAAACGACCTATGTGAAATCCTGTTTTTTACTCATTTAGATTTTCTCATAAAGTTGAATTTTTTTTATTAATTTTTTTTAAGCTACGTGTTGTTTATTTATATCATCTTATTTTAAGTTTTTGGTTTTTTGTTTATTAGTTTTTCAGGAACTCAAATTCAAATTTGTAATACAATACTAATGGGAGTATCGATAACTTTCCAATTTTGACAATCATTGGTGCCGATTTTCTTGTACACCGAACTAAACTAACTAAACTATCACTAAAATTCCTTACTTTTGGCTACGAGAATCTTAGAGCTATTCTGCAAATAAAATTCTCTAAACTAAAAAATAATTTCGATAATAATTTTACCTAATAATTTTAATCGCAAGATTGACAAATTCTATTTTAGTTGTGTCAAAAAAATTTTTTAGTTTAGAGAATTTTCCACGTGGTACCCGTGGTTTGCCCTACCCGTGATTTTTTTTAGAACCGTAGTCGCGCAGGGGGTCCCACCTCGAAGTGTTTTTTTGTATGGAAAATATGAAAAATATTACTTACATGTTCAGATTTAGGGGTTTAAGGATTTTATTAAGGGGGACCAACTTTTCATTATTTTTGCGATAGGACGCACCATTTTCGAGATATAAGCAAAAGAAAAAATAAATACAGTCCTGTTTTTGCACATGAAGTCGAGATGTTGATGACAACTTATTTTATCCCACACCTTTTTAATCGCGATTAAAAATTGTCAGGTTTAGTCTGGTTTGGTATTTTACAATCAAAATTTTAGGTGAAAAATGTCAAATTCAAAATTAGCAAAATTGCCATTTTCACTAAACTAAAAACACAGTACTATCTTAGTGCTGTCAAACTAAAATATAGTTAAGTTGTGTCACTTTAGTTTATTTCAGAATGGGAAATCGTCGCTTGACAGGAATAAACTAAATTTTAGTGATTTTTAGTCTAGTTTAGAGGCATTTGTGACAAGAGAATCGGCACCATTAGCGTAAATGTAAAATAAATGCCTTTTGCATAGCACAACGATAGCAATCGATGTTTTCGCGTGAGTGAGTTGTAGGGTGCATGATAAATGCACGCTGTGTTTGATGGGATAAGGTTTATAATTGAACGTGTAGTACGTTCTGATTTATGAATGCAAGTGTGAGCGCGACATCGTATCTATTCGGTTTACTGATCTGCATGTGTAGTTGTGGCGAGGTGGTGGGGACAAAGTGGAGACATTGGGTTACGATACATTTTCTTACCGGCAATATCTCCTTTTCTTATTTATATGGGTTATTGCATGGGGTGCGGGCGGCAGTCGTTTAGCGGGTGTCTTCAAGTTATAACTTATGTCAACAAATTAACAAACAAACAACAAATGAACAAACAAACAAAACACAACAAAACAAACAAATTAACAAATAACAAACAAATAACACAACAAACAAACAACAAAACAAATTAACAAACAAACACAACAAACAACAAACAAACAAACAAATTAACAAAACAAACAACAACAAAACAACAACAACAAACAACAACAACAAACAACAACAACAAACAACAGTTAACAAATTTATTATATTTAAGTATACATATACACATTGCAGTATGTAACTGATTTACATCCGTCACCTCACACTTCAGGTCTAGTTGAAAACCAGCGTCAGGCACTAGTTTTCTGGCATTTTTGCTGAACTAGGCATATTTGGCGCAGCCGCAAGGCACACTTTCCTGCTAGTATCATAAAACGCAATTTACACTTTATTTGTTTTCATTCTTTTTTAATTTGATTTTTGTTTATAGTTTTGTTTATATGTTGTGTTGTGTGCCTTTTGTGTGCGTGTCTGTGCTAAATAAATGTATTTTCTTTCTTTCTTTCTTCTTTTATGTCCCCCCTGTTGAAATTTTGTAAATTTTTAATGGATTTAGGGTAATTTTGGTACTTACCAAAAATGTGAATTTGAAATAGCAATAACTTTTTTATTTTCAAGATTTTTTATTACTTTTTGGTAATGTTATTGCAGTACATACCTATGTGCCCCTCTAGATGGGACAGGGGTTTTTTTACATAGTGTATATGGTGTTTCAAAATTAACCTTACAAACTTTAAGAGTTGCTTTAGACCACTTTTTTTTTTTTGAAACACCTTATATATTAACCCCGTAACGTCCCTCTGCTGAACAAAGGCCTTCATTTTCCTTTTCCACACACCTTTAGTTATGAAATAACAGTAATTGTTTTCCGTTATTTTTAGGTAGATAGCACAGTTTTTTTTTTTTTGCTTTAAATTGTTTATGTTTTAATTTGCTTATATATTTTTAAGGAAACATTGGCAAAAATTGAGGACTGGATGGAAAAATTCGATAAAGATATGGAAAAAATCGATCTCAAAATACAAATTAAGAAAAATGAATACCAAGACATTTGTGCAAAAAATAAACGCCACGAAGAAACGGTTACCTATTCATTTTATTCTGTTTGTTCAACAGTTACTGATCTATCTTCTATCTATCTAGGAGAAACTGACTGACTGCCTGACGTCAACGTAGAGCCGAAACTACTGGGACTAGGAACGCAAAGTTGTGCAAACATATAAATATAATGATGTTGTATAAAAAAATCTTATTCCTTGAGTCTTAAGTCCCACCGTACCCATTTGGACACGGCAAACTGCCGTATCCAAATGGGTACGGTGGGACTTTTACGGAAACTTGAAACTTCGTACGAAAAGTACTAGGCTTGCATGAATTCAAGATAGTATTTCAATCTTAAGACGTGCACAATTTCTAAGCAGTAACCGAACAAAAAGTACTAGGCATACATGAATTCACGATAGTATTCAATCATTATGTTATGCTTCTAATATTATTTGGATGAGGCAGACAAATGGACCTGGATACAAATAGGATACTTTTAATCCCGGTAGTACGTTTCCATGGGATAATTTCAGACTTCCATGCGAGCTAAGCCGCGGGAAAAAGCTTGTATGCATATAATTGTCTACCTGATTTCTCAGTAATATTCATAGTTACCATTACCATCATTGGGAGGACAGGAGACACAGGCAGTGGTGCTGGACATTCCATCGTCAGCCTAAAACAGTTCACTCTGAAGATAGGTAGGCTTCTTTAACCGTATGCCATTTATCTCGATCTGCCACTCTCCTCCAGCTCTTAGTAGGTTCGATACTGTGC
This sequence comes from Agrochola lota, assembly GCA_947364205.1. Classification (NCBI taxonomy): domain Eukaryota; kingdom Metazoa; phylum Arthropoda; class Insecta; order Lepidoptera; family Noctuidae; genus Agrochola; species Agrochola lota. The sequence goes on along the minus strand of OX376235.1, from coordinate 5,475,473 downwards.
GGTCTGATGCTAAGGCATATAAATTGAGAACGACCTAATGTAGCATCTTCTCAACTTGAGGCAGCTTGCAACTTACGAGTTACGGCCCTTCGGCATCTGCAGCTGATAAATAACTCACCTGTTCCTTTTTCAGTGCTGAACGGTTTTCATTAAATACTTTATGATCATATAAATATTTGTGATACTTGAAGAAAAATCTTTGTGTCCATTTGTTGTAATTGCATGCATGACTAGCGGGCAAGTCTTTTCTGTACCTCGTAATTCAAGTTTTTGTTTTTATTTTTAGCTTGAGAAACATGACACGCAAATGAAGGAATGGATCCAATTCAAGAAAGATCGCGAGACAGCACGACTCTATCACGAGAAGATGCTGAATTCCGCATTTATTGTGCAGGCTTGGTGGCGTGGCTTGCTTGTGCGCCTTCAACTTGGACCATATAAACCCAAGAAACATAAGAAGGAAAAGAAGAAGCCGTGGTAAAAGATGAAGCCGTGGTAAAAGACGCTGTATAATATTATTATTTAATTTATTAAATAAACTAATTTGAAAAAAACAAACAACATGTTTATGATTTGGAAAGGTGTACAAAAAAATACGTAGATACTTTAAAAAAAGCATGTCAGTCTAGGAGCCATCACGTATGCCATCTGGTCGTCCTGTAGTCCACAAAGAGGCCGATTATACTCGTCGGACTTCTGTATAATTCGTCGAACTGTGTGGAAGTGGTGTATGGTGCTGTATCCTCTTCGAAACCCAGCCTGCTTCGGTGGCTGAAACTCACCAAGGCTTCTCGCTAGACGATTCGTAATAACTCTTGAAAACAACTCATATACGTGGCTAAGGAGCGGAATGGGTAGTTCTTTAAAAGGGTCTTATCACCCTTTTTAAAGAAGAGAACAACCACACTCCTTCACTACGCTTCTGGAGTTCTCCCAGAGAACACAGAGTTGGAGCTCCCGAAGCTCTTTCAGTACAGGACTTCCTCCAGCTTTCAGGAACTCGGTCCTATTCCCGTCCTCACTAGGGACTTTTCCGTTTATAGCTGTTTAAGAGCCGCCTCGATTTCGTATTGGCTGACTTCTATGCCAGAAGTCTTCCGTGAAATATCGGGTTAATGTGGCTCTGGAATCCTCGTTTTCCGGATCAGGTCGAGATGCGTGCGTAGCGTTGGCCGTAGAAGTTTTCTACTTCCGAAAGGATCTCCGGCTTCAAAACGACGTTATCCCCACTGGATTTAGTCAACTTCGTCAAGAGGCTCCTCCCAAGTGACTGGACGAACACTTTCGACCCCCGATTTTGCTCAATAGCTTTCTCTATAGATCGCGTATTGGAGCGTCGTACCAGTGTTCTAATATTTCTGTCGAGTGTCCGTTGTTCTGACGCAGTGATAGGTGGGTTTTCACGACGTTCCGTCATAAGCTCCAGAGTCTCTTCCGAAAGTTTGAACCTATTGCCCGAACGCCGCATTTTACAAAATTGCATGCCTTCCTGCCTGAGGATTTCCGCCACTTGGTCGAGTGCCTGGTCAACGTCATTTGTGGTTTCCACGGCAGCAAATTGGTTCTGGCATTTGGCAATTCTCAAGGCTATGTCGGTTACTCAGGGAACCTCCGAGCTATGCACTCTTCATTGCTGACAATCTCTTTTTCTTTCAGTCTTTTAATCAGGTCTATTTTTGTGAGTTATCAAGTTTCAGTTCCTTAAGTAATCACTGGCAACACGCACGGGGCAAAGACTTTCAATCTTGAGACAGTGCAGTATTAGAAACGAGAAAATATTGTATAGCTGCCCAGACGAGTCTAATTTGATGGGTGGAGCGGGAGGGCGTGTCGGCCTTTTACTGACTAAAACTCACCCGTGTTCCTTCCGTTGCCTGTGTGCCGGGGCCGCGATATCCCTTTGTAGTGTAGTAATTCCTATTTTTGTATACATAGTCAAAAACGAACCAAACCTACACAAGCCAGTGTACAACAATATTTGAGCTCACTTCTCGCTCTTGATGTCATCATATTCTCTATATTTGTAAAGTTTCTGCATAAGTTGACAAAGAACTACTATTTAAGTATAAATGTTCAAAAGAAAACCTGACGTTTTCGAGGCGGATTCACGGGATGATAAAATGTTCGAGCTTACCACGCTCGCTCTCCTCTCCGCTCTCATGTTCAAAATAAAACTATCCGAGGTTTCCGAGACAGGTTGCAAGAAAATCCGAGCTCGCTCTTTCATCCTACATTTTGACCATTCATACAGAAATAGAAGATACTTTGTCGACTTATAACGGAAATGTTGGAGCATTAAACGAAAAATTTTGCACTCTTAGATAGGTAAAATTTTCGTTTCAATATTTTATAGAAAAAATAATTACTTTGGCAACCTATTCTAAATAGTTTGAGAATGTAGGATGCAAAAGCGATCAAGTGAACTCGAAAATGTTTGCATCCCACCCCGGATAGGTTAGGTTTTCTTTTGACTATTCATACATAATTATAGAAGTTACTTTGTCGACTTCGCAGAAAAGTCTTGAGTAAAAGAGAATGTTGGATGCGAATTAGAGCGAGCGGAGCGAGCTTGAAAATTTTTGTACTGTTAATTTATTTTTAGCATACGTAGGGGGACCGCACCTTCCACCCCCCCTTTTAGTCCGCCAGTGGAATGGCATAGTGTGGAGATGAAAATGCACCCTGAAAAAAGTAATCCTGCTTGGTGCGGGAGGCGGATCCATGTAGATCACTATCACTATCAATCACTACACATTATTTAATAAAACAAAGTCGCCTGCCGCGTATAAACTCAAATACTACCGAACGGATTTCCACACGGTTTCCACCAGTGGACGGAATTTAAGATGAAGAAGGTTAAGGTGTAGGTATAATTAATTATGGTTTTGTGTAAATTGGCTGAAATATGACGATGATTGCTGAAGATGTCGGAAATAAGTAATCATTTTGTTTTGCCGCCCCGGGCCCCACTGCGGATTTCACCAATCAAATTGAACGCGTTCAGCACATCTAAACACGCTCAAGAGCTGTCAGTGTAATGTTCCATAACAATTTTGACACTGACAGCTCTTGAACGCGTTTAAAATGATGATCACGTTCAGTTTCATCAATGAAATCAGCCGTTATTAGTCCGCCATTGGTCACCGATAAACATAATCTACACATGCAGTGCGGGTTAACCACGTAGCAAGAGTAGCAAATGCTACGGGCCCTGCGCAAAAGGCCCTGCATTTTCAAACCCACCTACGCCTGAGCGTAATTTTTTAAGAGAAACTTATTAAGATTAGTTATCAATATTGAAATTACTTGATGTCACATAAACCTGAAACGTAACACCTTTTCCGAATAAGACAATCCATGTCAAACCCGTAACCGATTATTTCGTTGGCGAAAATATTACAAAAAATTCGCTCGTTTATGTATAGAATTTGAATCGGCCAGATAATCGAAGCTACAAAAAGTCTGTCGTGTGTGAGCACGTTTATGCGACACTCAGTGGGGACTATCCACCCTGCAAATGATCCAGACCCCGCGCTCTGGTGGGGAGCGCGCTTGGACAGAAGGTCCAATTAAATATTTATGTAAGAACAGTCGTATAGTCATACAATGTGCAAAAAAAAACCGAACTCGCTACGCTCGCTCTTGTAATCAAGGCAAAATTACAATTATTGTAAATCACTGCCAGCAACAGCTATTCTAAAAATGAATCATAAAGGTTTTTAAAAAGTACCTACTATAGTTAGCATTGTTTGAAAAAAGTCATTTGGTTGAAGTACAGTCAGCATCAAAAGTTGATGACCACATTTAGATTTTCAAAATCGCTGTACACCGTATTCTATTAGCACTTCACTATACAGCGATTTTGAAAATCTAAATGTGGTCATCAACTTTTGATGCTGACTGTACCTAATCGACTGTTTAGGAACAGGAACAGAATGTATTTGACTAGTTTATCTCCTAAAATTTAGAAATTAAAATAAACCAAGTTCTACCATAGGGGCTACCTGTAGCAAGTTCTATCTAGAATCTGCTACAGGCCCCGCGATGGCTTAATTCGGCACTGTACACATGTCATGGTCAACACCTACAAGTGTAGAGTCTGCGATTTTCATGGTCATGTCCATTTTAAGACCCTGGCTTACGGAAGACTGGGTCTTAGGCCCGCCGGAATCCACCAAAGCGGAGATGTCCGAAGCAGGGACGAGAAGAGATGTTTTTCAGCTAGGGGTATCCACCGAAGCTGTGCGGAGATGCGTACTGGCTAGACTGGAGCGGAGATGTGTGCTGGCTAGACCGAAGATGAGTGCTGGCTTGAGTGGAGGTATGTGCTGGCTAGAGTGGAACTGAGTTGCGTGCGGCGAGTGTTGGATGTTGACAGCTCCCTGCACGCCGTTCACATCTCTTCTCGTCTCTGCTGCGCGCCACCGCACGCCGTCGCCAATTTGTAAAGCACTGCTCAGATCTCCAGTTTGTAGGTACTGCCGCCTAGCTCAATCTCGGCGAGACACAGCTCACATCTCCGCTTCGATCGCGCCATACAAATATGATATATCTCCCCTCAGTGGTATCCACTGAAGCTGACAAGATGTGTGAATAACTAAATTCTATTGGTTGTTTAAGTTTAAAACACATCTCCTCTCCTCTCATCTCGTCTCCGCTTTGGTGGAGACCGGGCCTTGCCTGCACCGTTAGTAGAGCTTCCGAAAGACTGGGTCTTAAAATGGACATGACCAGTTATACAGTTTTGCGCAGTTATAAAATGTTTACAAAGAGAGAAACACATCGCTGGCTGAATTCAATAGTGACACAAACCGAAATTCAACAATTTGAGAAAACGTACGCGCACTTGTACGTTTTCTCAAATTGTTGAATTTCGGTTTGTGTCACTATTGAATTAGCACACAATACAACGCACAAATTAGCTCTTACTGACTGGACTTTATGGAATATTTACTTCATGTTTTGTTTTTATGCATCTACGTTATAGCGTAAGTGGCCGGCAATAATTTTGGAATAGTTTTTGTTATTTTGATTAATATGAGGCTCAGAAGATGGCGACTCCGAGTTCTGCCAGTATTACATTGTATTTATTTATATTTTTTGGTTAATGCCAGAAATTATCTTATAAATGTTAAGAAAATAAGAATACTATTTCACGAAAAACTAGCTGGAAATGGAATTGTTTAATCATAAATAATAATAGTACCATACATGTTTAGTAACTTAATTATTAGCATACTTTTGAGTCTGTGATTTCCTAGAAAACGTATTGAGAATCATCATCGTCATTTCAGCCGAAAGACTTCCACTGCTGGACTAAGGCCTCACCTAAGCACCGCCACTTCGACCGGTTCTGTGCTTCATGCATCCAGCAGATTCCTGCGGCCTGCACAAGGTCATCGGTGCACCTTGTGGGACGCATTCCAACGCTACGTCTTCCGGTACGCGGTTGTCACTCCAGAACCTTTCGCCCCCATCGGCCATCTGTTCTGGGAGCAATGTGCCCTACCCATTGCTACTTAAGTTTGGCAGTTCTTCGGGCTATATCAGTTACCTTGGTTCTCCTGCGGATCTCTTCATTTCTTACTCGATCACGTACGGAAACTCCAAGCATAGCCCTCTCCATTGCCTTTTAGGTGACTTTTAGCCTTCTTATAAGGCCCATTGTGAGCGACTACGTTTCTGTGCCATAGGTCAACACTGTTAACACGCACTGGTCAAAGACTTTCGTCTTGAGACACTGCGGTATGTGGGGTGAGAAGATATTGCGTAGCTTCTCGAACGCTGCCCAGCAGAGTCAGATTGACCTCTTTCTCGAAGTTGGACCTACCTAACTGGACAGGTTTTTCCTAGGTAACCATACTCATCCACAACTTCCGAGTGTAGCATCTCCGATCTTTATGAGAGTTGGTGCTATATGGGCATTTGACATGACCTTTGTCTTGTCCATGTTCATTTTAAGACTCACTGTTTCGGAAGCTTTGCTGAGGTCATCCAGCATTGAACTGAGGTCCGCCATGGTCTCAGCCATGACAACTATGTCGTCGGCAAACCGAAGGTTAGTGATGTACTCGCCATTGATGTTGATGCCTAGCTCTTTCCAGTCCAGAACCTTGAAGACATCCTCCAGTGCAGCGGTGAACAATTTCGGAGATAACGTCTCCCTGTCTCACACCTCGCTGCAGAAGGATAGGTTTCGAGCACTGGTCTTGGAGTCAGAGTGACATAGTGGCGTTTTCGTACAGACACTTCAGCACCTCGATGTACCGGTAGTCGATCTGGCACCGTTGAAGAGACCGCAGTAAAGCCCATGTCTCGATCGAATCGATGGCTTTCTCGTAGTCCACAAACGCTAAGCAGAGAAGCAGGTTATACTCTTCGGTCTCCTTTTTAACCTGCGGCAACGTATGTATGTGGTCTAAGGTGCTAAAAACTGCTCGCGAAACGGTTCGTGATGACTCTTAAAAACTGCTAGTAGACATGGCACAGAAGTGATATGGGCCCATAATTCTTAAGGATAGCATTGTCGCCCTTCTTAAGAAAAGTATTACCATACCTCTGTTCCATGCCAGCGGCGTTTTGCCCTCAAGTATGACGGAATCAAACAGCTTCTGGAGGGCCTTTAGAGCCATCCTAATCTCTTACAAGCTGACGTCCAGGAAGTCAATCTAGCTCTTGGGTCGTTTGCCAGATTCGTAACGGGGTTACTTGTTGAGGTGTATAACTGTCCATAGAACTTGTCAATCTCTCTCAATAGCTCAGGTTTGGTCTTCAGTTTCGCAAGCTGACTCTGCCCAATAGACAGATCTCTTACAATGATCTTAAAGCCTTTATTCCGCTCTATCGCGCCCTTAAGGCGGTCTAGACTAAAGCGATGTAGGTCGCTTTTCAAGGACTTAGAGATCCGTCTATTGACTGCCGGTACTTGAGCGCATCGTCTGAAGACTGCAGGAACATGTCGCTCCTACACCAGGATCACTTACTGATGATACTGATGAAGCAGTCGTGTATTTACTTCAATAAGGGGTTTTTTAGCTTTGAAAAAAGAAACTATTATTGCATTAATAATTAATTAATGTTGATTATTTTTATTAAAAACAAAATAAATGACTACTTACTGTGGAACAGTACTCATAATTATGTTTGTTTGGCATCATGATTATCAATTACACCTCAACACAACTTACAAAACTCCCATATTTGTGCAAAACTGGCACAACTCAAAAGTGACACTGTTGCATGAAAGAAATGCAACGCTATCGTTTATTCACTAATGACACTTATGCCTCCAACCGGGTAATTTATGAACTAACAAGTTGGGTCTTTAATGCATAAAATAAAGTACCTAATTTAGAACAAGAAATCATTACTAACTCAAATTGCCACAATTTCGACTTGTGCCACTCTGAATACCAATCCAAATACCAAGGTGCAATCATTCTGAATACCAGAATTTAAAAAAATATACTTGTTTTATCTTGGCGTTTTTTCTAAACCAGGTATGAACAAATATTCATTTTTTTCTTTTATTATATCATCTGTATCCGCCTTACCGTAAAAACTCAAAAACTTTACTCGAAAACAAACAACTATCAAAAACCCATTTTTCAATCATTTGTTATTAATAATTAATCGATACTTTTTATTGCTCACATCACTATGTGCAACGTCAACGAAGTCACGTGATCCTTCTCAACCAATGAGGACGCTGTATTTGACAACTAAAATGTAAACTCTCCACGCGAATGTTATCAAAAATTTGTATTTAAAGCTTTAATTATTAATTTAATATGCCGAAAAAAGAAAAGGTGAGTTTAAGAATAAAAGAACCAATTAATAACGCCCCATAAATAAATATTTTAGTCACCGTTGCAAAAAAAAAAACGGTAATTTACGTTGTCGGCATTTTACGCTTCCATCGTCGTAATACTAAATACCTACTATGCCATGTCAGTTTGTCAGTTCAGTTTGCTTCAGTTCGTTTATGGTATGCGGTGCTGCATAATTTACGTGTGTAAAATCTCCGCAATATTGGTGATTTGAAGGAGATAAGAGTGTGTTGTGAGGGTTTCAGTGGAAGCTGACGAAGCTGTTGTTCGCAGGAGGCGATGAAGACCAAAGTTAACAAGAACGGCGAGAGTGAGGCCGAGGTGAGTTGTTTATAATGTAATTTGTAAGATCACATTAACTTCCCGTTGGCACTTGACTTGCTTGGGCCGATATTTCTGTTTTACAACGTTAAAAACGTACAAAACCTGCTTAACCAACAAGATTTGCCATAGGGCAATTGCCATTTGCCCTGCAATCGAAAAAAAAACGAGTTCTTTGACTGTTGTTGTCAACAGGATATGTTTTTATAAATACGTAGGTAAGTAATAATAGAAAAAAAATCGATGTCTGTAATGTTAGTATTGAATTCTTATTGGTTAGACTCGGTGTCGTCAGGGAATAAATTGATCGGTCAAGTCTTCATTAGTTTTATTGAAGGAAAACGCCGTGTGTATTTATTTATATTGCAATGGTCAGTACATTTCCATATTGTTTAGTGTTCCGTAGGTAATCTGATAAGAATCAAACTTATTTTTCACCTAACCTCTTTGGCTAAAAGTACCAGGTCAGGTACCGAAATCGTATGCTGTCGTCACTTTGAAAAGTAACTATTTGCTTACTGCTACCAAATGGCCATAATAATATAATAATGTTTATTTATCCAAAAATGAACATAGTAGTAGATATACTAAACTTATACATAATTGCTTGTACAAATGTTGAAAGGCTACAAAAAGTTATGACAAAATATAAACCCTGTCTCTTAATCTAGGAGGCCTGTATCTTAAGAGACAGACATCAGCATTAGGTACTCTAAATTTTGACACTTGCCTTAATTCTTGAAATATTATGTATCAAATGGAGACTGACACGGAGAGTTTGTACTGAATTTTAGAACTTAAAAGTGATAAAAATAAGACAAATGGTTATGTTTAAAAGAATTTCATTAATTGCCATTTCACCACTTAAAACAGATACTCTGAGACATGATTATTTTTTAAACGAGGCATCAACCTTTATGTCAAACGAAGTAGCTAACTTTATACTGACAACATACGGGTCTGCCAATCTGAAAAGTATGGCAATAAACACATAATGATAGTGATATGTTCTACAATCTGTCCTCTCCAAAAACCTCTTGGTTTTATTCTACAGAGGATTTTAACCAGCAATAAGTCGACCATTGTTATGTAAAAATATACACAGACTTTATGCACTGTCATAAAGCCAAGCAATCCAAAATAAATACAAAAATTAAAAAAAAAAAAAACCATGTCCCTAAGCTGTTCATACAGTTTTAAAATTATATAAGTTGATAAGTAATTTGACTGTAAAATGTGATAACAACAGATTTTACAGTCTATTTACTTATCAACTTGTCCATGCCCGTATTTGTTGATCAACATGGCAGTGATCAATAATTGAAATGTGTTTTACTTTTTTGAGATTTGGAAACGTATGGCAGTGTCAGTTTGATTGTTTGGAAACCCTGAATAATGGATTTGAACATAATATTGAATTGAACATAATGATGGTACTACTGATTTATAGCCTTTTTTCAGAGTTATAGTTGTATACTCAGACCGAATAAAAAACCTAGACAGACCGCTGTCAACAGTGAAGTGAAGCCAGTTTCGTAAACATGTGTGCACTTTGTGTGGTGTAGTGTCATTGTAAAAGTTTGTAAATGTGTGTGTGTGAGTGTGTATGCACAGAACGACAGCAGCGGTGTCGTTTTGGCATGCTTCACTGTATTGTTCGCAGTGCTCTGTCTTGGTTTTTTATCTGGCCTGAAGTTATATAAATGAAAATGTTTCATCTCAGTTCTGAGTCTGTAAGCTCTTTGGCAAAGGCCATTTCACACCCTTTCAAGTGTTCCTGTCTAGTCCATGTCTTTCCTGCCATCTTCACCAAGTGATCCTGCCATCTTTTCAAGGGTTTGCCTTTGTGTCTCTTCCCCTCCCTAGGGTACCATAGGATCACTTTTTTGTTCCATTTCTTTTCTCCCCTGACAGTGTGGCCGGCCCATCCCCATTTTAACCTTCTCAGTTTTAGTACTACATCTTGTTGTTTCTGTTGCGTGATTACACTTGTGGAACTATTAATGGAAATTAAAAACAGTTTTACCTTATTTTTATTACATTTAAACTAGCTAAAAGATGACAGATTTTGAGTCCAAATTTCAATAAGACAAAATACCCATAGAAAAAAGGATGTTCAGTTTTTCCCAAATTTAAACATTTTGCAGGAAACTTTACCAATTTTTGTTTCCATAAAAACCTAATCCGGACTAATATGAACATTATTTTTTAACAAATAATTGTCAAATCGGTCCAGCTGTTCTCAAATGATGCTTACCAACAACAGCATTTCATGTATATTTATATTGGTATATTACATCTAATGTGTACTTTTCTATCAGTATCATTTTCATTGTTTATGCAGTTTTAAAGAATAATGATATAACTTTACAGCACATTGAATATAATCAGACTTAAAATTTACAAAAGTAAATTCCACTCCTACTACTATTCTACTTATATTTTCCATACTCCATGTATTACAATAAAAAAAAATACGTATTTATCCAGCTGCCTAAGTAGCAATATGCAAAAATATGAAAAAGAACCCATACAAAAAGAGGAAGTGTTCTATTATATTTTTGAGTTTTATTATTTATTTTATTTTAAAAGAAGGTTTTTAAGATTGCAATTAATCTAACATTTAATTAGTACACATTGGATATTACTAACAGAAAAAGATAGAAATTCTTCATCCAGTAATTACTTGTGAAGTCTTATAAGTAAAAATTAGGGGCTTTCGTCAAGGCTGTCAGGCTTAATTAGAAACTGTACCCTTCTTATCAACATAACAAAATATGTAACTAAAAGAACTGTATTAAAACATGTTATACTGAATGCTAGCTTTTGCAAGCGGCTTCGCCTGCGTGCATGTCGGAAATTATCGGGAACATATTATTGGGATAAAAAGTATCCTATAACCTATTCCAGGTTATGGTCTACCTGTTTGCCAAATTTCATGCAAATCCGTTTAGCCGTTTTAGCGTGAAAGCCAAACAAACAAACTCACTTTTGCATTTATAATATCAGTTAGGATGTAGTTGCAAGCCTGACAACCAGTTTTAAGGAGTTATTGTATCACCCAGTAATTGTGTTGTGGAGGTCAGATAGTTAGTTGCTACATGTAAAATACTGGTATTCAACTGCATCCGGCTAGATTGTAAGCCAACCCCAACAGTTGAGAAATGGCTGGACAGATGATCATGAGAGATGATTGATAATAAATATGTAGTTCGGTGATTTTAAGTGTCACTTACTTACAGACAATAATAATAATATGATATTATTACTATGCTACAAAAACCACTTCATATTTCTAATGCAACTCCATAAATAGTTTTCTTTCAAGCTTGTAAGTATGCGAACAATAGATTCCTCAAGCAGCCATTCATATGAAAATTCAATGATTATTTCTATAATAGAGTTTGATGGCCACTACAAGATGGCTACGACATGTGCAACAGACAAGAAATGATTCTATGTAATTCTATAAAATATATCGATATTGTTTTTGAAAAAGTTAAAAAATATAATTTTTCTTTAAGACTGTTTATTCTGAAAGTGAATAATAGAAATAATATTAATAATTAATTGTAATTATAACACTGAATTTGATGTTGTAACCGTTTTAGGTTTAAAAAAGGCATTTGGAAAATTTCCAAATACTTACCTACTTTTTTACATCTAAAACTAAATATTAGGTGGTACGATATTAATTATTGCATTTCTTATTCAATATTTTAGTTCACTAGTTAGCCACTTTTCATATATCCATACAGTATTATTGCCAAATTAATTGCTATTGCGATGTTGCGATTGGGATAAAAAATATCCAATGTCCTAACCCAGGTCATGGACATGGTTTACCCGTGTGACAAATTTCATCTTAATCCGTTCAGCCGTTTTAGCGTAACAAACAAACTCACTTTCACATAGTTACGATACTAACTCATACCAAATAAAAAATCAAGACATAGACCTGCGAACAATACAGTGAAGCATGCCAGAATTACACCTCCGCTCTGCACAGAGCGGAGGTGTAATTCTGGCACGCTTCGTGTGAGAGCGTGTATGCACATACACGCTCTCACACACACATTTAAAATCAAACTACACCTCACTAAGTGCACACGTGTTTACGAACCCGTCCTCACCGGCGCTGTCTTGGTATTTTATTTAGTCTGAGGGTACTAATAAATAAGTAGGTAGGTAGGTATGTGGATGGCAAACCAGATGAGAGTGGAAACGCCGGCAGGGGACGCCCTAGAAGGACATAGTAGACATATACTAAACCCTCACTGAACTACTTCAAGAATCGACTGGACAGATTAAACATCGCCAAGCTATTTGATACACACGCATCAGCTAATTAGCTTGTAGTGACACACTAGCAGCTAATTAACCATAAAATTACATACTCATTTGGTCATGATAGTTTAAATTAAATAATCATTTGTTTCAGGAAATGATTCCCATATTAAGCACTACAAATTACATAGAAATAATATACGTATACATTCAAACATTACACATTAAAAACATTGCATTAAAAATAATTTTAAGTTAAATTACAATTATAGTTACTAGGTTACAATTTATTCAATTACATTTAATGACGAAAGATAAATCACTTAATAAATGGTGACGAACTGGCATGCAGGTGCATCCACCTCTCCAACACCAGTCCACCGTTCGGACAATACGCTGAGGATATTGTTAGTGCTGCATCGTAAGCGACTTAGTAGCGAGGCGCCTTTAGTTTGCGACAAACTTTAGCGGTACAGATAGTAAAAAAAAAGTAAGTTCAAAAACTAAAACTCAACTACTGAAAAATTACGCTCTAAAAAGTATCATACAAGATAATGTTTCAGACAGAAACCAAGACAGGTAGGTACAAAAATGGTCTAGGTAAAGCCGTGGTCGCATGCCTGTGTACCTTCAAAATTATAATGGCATACGATGACGGCTTTACCTTGACCATTTTTGACCCAACATGGCATTTTTTTTTTAGTTCTTGACTTTATGTCAGCTAGAGGGCGCAATTAAAAAAATATTGACGTCACATAGCTTTACCAGCGGACGATCAAGACGCTTCCACCGATCTATCATTTGTCAAATTATGATCAGTAGTTTAGGAGTTATCTGGTGACGGTGAGCATTGGGTAGCTCGCCGACCGATTAGGACCAGGCCTGGGTCTACGGCGCGTTGTTCCACGCGCGCCTCAAAGAGATGTCAGCACCAACTGACGGGGTCCGTAAGGGCTAATGCCTGCCAGGGTTGCGAGTTTGTCCGAAAGGGATATCGCGGCCCCGGCACACAGGCAACGGAAGGAGCACGGGTGGGTTTTAGTCAGTAAAAGTCTGACACACCCTCCCGCTCCGCCCAGAGCGGGAAAAGTTATTTGATAATTTGCCAACCTCAAAAAAAAAAAAAGGAGTTATGTGGTAACAGATGAATATACATACATACCGATCAATATCATAAAAAAGAACGAAGCAAAGTTTCTACCCATAAGAAGAAGGTCACAGAAATAGTTTTCATAGCATCAAAGTTATTTTAATATATGCAAAAGGGGTAGTTCTCTGATATTAATAATTATTGATAAATTAACTAATATTAACTTTAATAGCCCTATAGCCTCAGACCAAATAAAAAACCAAGACATACGCTGTCAACAGTGAACTGAAGCCGGTTTTATAAACATGTGTGGACTTTGTGTGGTGTAGTTTGATTGTAGTGTCATTGTAAAAGGTTGTAAATGTGTGCGTGTGAGCGTGTATGCACAGAGCGGAGGTCGGAGTCTTGGTTTTTATTCTATGTCTTGGTTTTTTATTTGGATCTGAACCTATAGCATGCATTATTGTCTACAGCTGATGTAGAAACACTATTAGGCACAGCATTTTTTTGGTGTTGGTAATTTCCAAATCCAGAGTTCATAGGATTTTCCGACATTTTACCTAAATAGAAGGCTGTACAATTTTAGATACAAGTACACAGACTTGGCAGGATACTCGAATGACACACGTTTTCTCTAATTAGCATTGAATTAACCACAATCTAAATAAAACAAGGATAAGGAAATCAATGTCAAGTCACCATTAGCTACAAGAACTAGCAATCTACTACAAAACAATGTTTATATTTTTTGATGATTCTATTGATGATGTAAACATATGCAATCATAAAGGATTTTTGATCAAAACATAAAACAGTCAACAGAATTGAAAACCCAAATATTTACAAAAACATAATATCAAAGCTAACATAAGAAAATCGACTTCACATCAATCTTCAACATTAAACTTGCAAAAAACGTACAAAATATTTAAATTGGTTCTCGCACAAAAAGTAGAAATTCTGCAGTTGCATTTTGAGTCTTATTGCGTGGTGATAACGCATTCGATGTTTATCAATGATATGCAAATAGCTCGTCTTCGTATGTAGGTAGAGGTTGGGTGAGGATTTGGCATCTTGTATGAGTTGGTTACCCGACCCAGTGCGTGTGACGCGATCGCGAGAGCGCAAGCGCGCGTTTCGGTATCCTCCCTTAAATATTTCAATTATTCCGTTGTGATTTGAAATTTACTGGCCTGTACATATACGTATTGTGATTTTCCGTGTTCACTTGCAATGTTTACGTTGGTAGATCTGTGGAATTCCGTCGCTTTTGTATGTATGTCTTCGTCGCTGTTTTCATTGATGTGATTCTTCTGCTGGATTTTACTAAGAGTGTGATAATGGTAGCTGCCTTCTATAACCTAAATTCTAATATACCTCGATACTTATTTTTACAAAATTTTCTCTTTTCCTCAAAGACAAGTCGAGTCTTCAAATACCTACCTATTATTGTGTATATGTTCCATTTCAAGTCCTAAATAACAGTTACCTATTTTCTTCCATGCAAAAAAACAGCACCTTGCTCTCAGCAAAAGAGTCCAATATTAATGCAAACCACCGAATCTAATATAATCCAAATCAAATTACGTAGGTAGCTTTTGAATATGAATCTTTCAGGCGACACCTCCCGTCCATCCTATGTCAGGATCCAATCAATCCAAGCCGACCCTACTCTCCGGGATCGCATCTGCTGATTTCCGCCGTCCTTCCCCTATCGACATTCTCCTGATAAACAGCTACACATTTTTCCACATAGTGTGTGCCACTTGTATATCCTCGAATACCTTGATGCGCTTATTATGTTACTCTAAACGAATAACTAATTAATACAAATTCTCTCTGTAGAACGCGAGAGTATCTATCTGTTATCTCTACGCCACTTTCACTATCGCATGCGTGCGGCTATAATTGCAGATATATCTGTTTTATATTAACACAATTAAGTATCGTTCCGACCTTCGCCCGTGCTTGCGTCAGTAACCTCAAAAACTTGACATGTTTAGCGCGAACGTTCATTAATGCGTTATACAAATTGGTGTTATTCTGGATATCATGTTCCATTTGGCTGGTTTTCAAAGTTTGTGTCCAAAAGCCCGTGGGCTTACTAAATTGGATTTTCGACCTGAGTTGGTCCATAACGAATGCAAACTACACCCATCATGAGTCCTCGGCCAGTTTTGATGTTCAGGTGATGCTTCTCCTGGCGATTGTTGAATGACGTACACAACGACAACGACGTGACGTTCGTTTCCTTCGTGACAGACAGAATAATCCGCCGAGCCCCCTAATACTTCAATCACCCGCAGAAATAGTTGCTTGCTCGACTCGTAAACAAAACACAGGCATGTGTCCAAGATTGAAACGCCTCACACATCTGTGTCCAAAACGCTGTCTTGTTCATACTGTATTACGCATATCCGTCGATCGTTCTGCACTCGTCTAATTTTGTCTCCTCGTTAATTCACGTAACTGCTCATAATATTACGTGTATTAAAATATAGTAAATTGAACATTGTTTATCGACTGAAAACTGGGTCAAAAGCTTGTAAAACCAACATTGGCGACGACTGAAATAAAATGTACAATAGAGATCTTACAGTTTCTGCGAGATTCTTTGATCAATGTCTCTTGTGGTGGGAGCAAAAATATTTATGCAGCGTTCCACGCGTTTACAATCGAGCTAATGAATTGTCCATTACAGTTAACAGGACGTCATGCTGTGGGCCGGCCTTCGTACGTCACAGTGGCCTATAGCCGCCCTGAAAATACCAACATCATGACACATAAGTCGCGTTCTGAAAAACAATTGTTCAAATAGAGCCTTCAAACCAACGTCTATTTTCAGCTGTCATCATCAGCATAATGTGGTATAAAGTATAAATAATCTCCGCTTTTCTTTAGTACGTTACAGATTGTTTTGTTCGCTTTATCGCGAATGTAAACAATATGAGCGTCGCTTGTTGTAACAATAACATAAATCTTGATAGGAAAACAACGGTCTTATCTTTGCGGATTTGCATTCATCTACTTGAATAAGGTAGCTATTTATTTATAAAAAAGTTGGAATTTAATATTATTAATTTCGTCCATTGCGCATGCGATAATTAATTATGGTTATCGACAGCTTTGCGATTGTTTTGTGTGTAGCTGAATTTTATCATATTACAAGTAGTGTTCGACCGAAAATGGATTTACAGCCAAAAAAAAAAGAAAAGGAAGATTCGGCTTTAGTCTTATTTTCGGCTGAAAATGAAAATGATTTAGACATAACATAGGTATTAATATTTCCGGTGTACACTGAAATCTTGTTTGTTTTTTTTGTTGCTTTAAAAGTCATAAAACACGATAAGAGGATACAACAGGAACATTAGAGGATACAACATTTCGTGTAGTTCTTGTTGTATACCTGATACTTATTGCCGAGTTTTACGCGAATGCCGCGCGAGAATTCACGAACTTCTGATTTTCGGCTTGGCGAAGCTTCGGCTGGTTTATGGTCGAAAACGAAAATATGGCCATATTATGATTTTTTGTCCAAAAATTGCCGAAAACGAAAACGAAGCTTTGATCAATCACTAATTACAAGCTCATATTCTGTGGACAGAATATGGACAATAGTAACAGTTACCTACAGTACAACTGGAATGGTCGAAAATTTTCCATAATCATCATTCACTAGACAAACGAATTATGGCCGATATGAAATAGCAATTAATTACAGTTCTAGCTGTTAGCTATTTCATTTACAAGAAAATCTCCAAGATTTACTATAAATAGGGGCAGCATCATTGTTTGCTTTCTCTATTTCATGTGGGCGTTCCACTGACGTTCATTGCGTTTGCGCTGCTCATCTGGTTTATTTAAAGTTCAAGATTTTTAGCTCTTTTCGTTTTACGAATGTTAGAAATTAGAATATATATCATTCTGGAAGAAATTAGGAGAGTATTTACGTTTTGAAGACTGATTCTCATTCTCATGTCAAGGAGTTTTATTATGTTGCTGTTACTTTTACTGCAAGAACTAGTTTTATTGCTGTGTCTGGTGAATCTTTTTTGCACTTGGGAGTTACATGCCAAGATCAAAGACGTGCAGATATATAATTAGAATAACACATTTCTGGAGTTCGATGAGGTCTATATTCACTGATATATCTTCCAAATGCGCTTAATACATTAGACTTTTGACCAATTATAATAATAGGGATGTTGACAAAAACTTGTTTTTTGTCCGTCAGGTAGATTATTAAAAAATATTGGACACGTATTTTTTGTTTTTTACGTAATAAAAGATTACGGCAATACGTTAAAATGTGGCATGATGTCACTCCCCGGTAGATTTTATACTGACTTCTGACGTAGCGAGCCTCCACTTTAATGCGTTTTATTTAAACCATTTTTTATTAATATGATAAAGCAAAGTGAATGTGAAATTTGCTATATGCTAAATTAAATGTAATAAAGCGTTGTCTGAAATGCCCTGGATGATGCCTGGGTAAAAAAAACAAATTCTAATTAGTCCGTCAGTCAGATAATAAATAAATATTAGATTCGTATTTTTTGTTTTATCATATTAATAAAAAAATACTTAGATAAAACGCATTTTAAGTTGGGTAGTTGGGTTTTATACAGGTAAGTATAAAATTACAGATTCGTGACGTCATGGCACATTTTAACTCCATGTATCGCCGTAATCTTCAGATTACTTAAAAAAAGAAAAACTACGAAGTCCTCGATAGATTATGTTGCAAAGGAAAATTCGTCGAGGCAATCAATGGTTTCTGATTGATGCTTGGTGAAGTTCCCAAAATTCTACCGACACACATAAGGTTGAAAATAAAAAAACAATAACAAAAAAATATGGACAAATTGGTACCTCTATAATTAGTTAATAACAATGCGTTAAAATGCAACCAGGTCATCAGTTAACGATAACGTAACGTTAGTTGCAGCAATTTGCTATTTAATTGGAGGAAACTAACTGTAATTCGACAATACACAATATGATTTAGAAATCCGATTCCTGTGCGATTAGTTTAGCGACGTGGCCGCCACCGTGTACACGCGTACACTAAATTTACGATCCACCAGTGTATCTAAAAGTGCTACCATATATCATATCTTGTACGTAATCCCGCGCAGCATGCCGAAGTCTAAACTAAATACACTGACGATATTTTAATTGCACCTTAAAACCCCAATTTTAGCACAACCGCAGTGATGTGACAAAATTTACTGACAGATAAGGACAGTACTAAAATGTTTAAAGAATTTAAGCGAAGTGGGTTACAAGTTAATTTATGCAGTAGATTGCGCGCTCTGGATCGAGTTACTGTCTCCGTCGCCGGCTCGTCTCACTAACGAGGTTTGCAGTCGTGACGCTTTCCCAGAAAACTTTGCTCACCTTGTAAACTTTTCAATTTACTGCCCTTTGATATTGATTCCGATTTCTGAGTGAATTTACGAACAAGTTGATAGGGATCTAGATTATTCGCCGTCTCCAAAAGGTCCCTTTCAAACCCTTTCGGGGGAATGCTTACTTTCTATATTTAATTCGATTTCGTTCTCTTCCTCATGCGTTGGCATTTCGGCGCACCAATATGACTCTTATATGGTAAACTTGCAGAGAAAGTTCGCCGTTTTCTGACCAAAGCAAGAAAAGTGATAGGTTTGCCGGTTCTCGCGAAATACGAGCTACTGCGCACTGCAGTGAAACTTTTTTATGTGGCATGATAGTAAAAGTTTATTGTTCTTCGAATCACAAAGCGGTTTCATTGTGCTTTAGCTCGTCTGTGTGCTTTCATGTTTGTTGGACAAGAAAATTAATTTTTCAGTTTCATCTTTTACATTGTAACCGATTGCTAGAGTTCAGTGATAACGGGAATGCGCCGGTTTCAGCGTGTGTGATAGTGTTGGATACAGTGTAAAATGTTGGTGTCTGCCGCTTCGTCGGCGAACCTGACCAGCCACTCTCTCTCCTCGATGTTTCGGAGGCGCCGAAACCGTTCACCCGTCACGGTAAGCTTTGATGTCTAAAAATAAACAGAGATGCGAAAATTTAATCTCATTTGCTCATTTTCGCACCTTCTACGCTTCTTATGAATAGTCAATAGCGAAATTAACATAACAGTGTTACCGAAATCAAGTTCAGACAAACAAACAATGGAAGTTGCATTTAAATATCTTGCATTTTTGTTTCAAAAACTTATTCTTGAATGGGCTTGGTCTTCTGGGGGCTGGTTGGAATAACCACCAAACGGCTGCCATGACCCACGCATAATGGTCCACCTGACGGACTAAGTACGGAAACCAAAGGCACAGACAAGACAAAAAACCAAAGGCAAGACATAGGACATGGGCTTGACCCAAAAATTCATTTAAATAATACCAAAGTATATGCCTACATGACACGGATTTGCGAAGTTATGATCAATTCAAAAGTAGGCAGCATCTGGAATTCCTAATATACTTTAATATCAGTCTAAAAGTAACGGTGGTTTTTCAACGTCACAAAACGACTGCCGTGAAACCATTCGCTTTACATACCAAACGGAACATTTCGCTCCGAGGTTACTTTTTTTAAGGAGATTGTTCGTAAACTAGTGAAATTATTATAAGAAGTGAAACTGATGAATTTTATTAATAAAATATTTAATACGTGATCAATTTTAAAACTATACTCATGCTGTCATTTATTTTAGATTGCTGATGCGCCTTGTCGAGCAACTATTTGTTTAATATCGATGATGCCTGTAAACAAAAAGAAATTCTAATTAGTCCGTCAGTCAGATAATAAAAAAATATTAGACTTGTATTTTTTGCTTTATCGTATTAATAAAAAAAATCTTAGAAAAAATGCATTTTAAGTTGGGGAGTGGGGGTCGCTACGTCACAAGTAAGTATAAAATCTACATACTCGTGACGTCATGGCACATTTTAACTCAATGTATCGCCGTAATCTATAGATTACGTAAAAAAAAAATACATATCCAATATTTTTTAATAATCTCCATAACGGAGTAAAAAAAACATGTGTGCAATTCACACGTGGTAGAAGTGAAACCTTCAAAAATTTTGGAAAACCACGAATATAAGAAACACTGTATAATGCTTCCTATCATATTTTCTCCTAAGTTAAATCTTATGAATGTATGTGTCTGTCTCTTTTTACTGTCGCTTTTTCGTTTCATCGACTTTCAAATCACAACGATGCTAAAGAAGTTTTCACTTCAAAAATTTTAGTCGTCATCCCTATTTTCATTAGTGAAGACTTGACAGGAGATATCTGTAAACAATCTCGATTTCCGTAATGTATGTAATTCAAATCACAGCTAAACTTCCATTATTCGTTAAGTATGCCACATTTGATCAGATTCATTGACAGATTCTGATTACAGACTTGATTGTCGAACGTCATACTGGCGTCAAGTGCAAGGGCACACGCGAGATCGATTCATCGTCATCTGTGCAAATACGACGATTATCTCAATGTCCTTGAGGTTTATTAACGGTTTTCAACGGTAAACTATCTATAAAAGACTGCAAATTCATTCTGTACAGATAACATTGTCTTGTTTTGATAATTTGAGTTATTACGTAAACCGTTACGAGTTTGATGTGACGTTTTATTTACGCGTTCGAATGTCACACGAGAAAGTGGTACGGTGAGTCGGTGACTTTACTTACGTGGATAAATATGAAATACCTATTGGAATTTTCGGCAAAATTCACTTTTACTTACAGTTTTTAATTGCTTCCGCGTCAATAAATTGTGACAGGTCGCCATTCAACTTTTGTATTGTGTGGCGCGAGAGATGCAAGATGGTTTTGTAAGCAAATACCTACCCCAAATACCAAAATTGTTCTACTATATAAGTTTGATTGGGTTTTTCCATTAGGAATTCCTCAGTAGCAGCTCGGACTGTGGATTTGTGCCCGGTTGATGGCAATAGGCTCGCCCCCTATTACATGGGACTTAAACATAACTGGCGAAATTTGGTTGTACTATATGTACATACACCTCTGGGATTACTGACGTCATGTTTTGTTATTGTACTACTAATAACAAAATTACCATACTTCTCCAAAGCGCCAGCAAAGCGGATCTCTTGCTTGTTAGAATTAGTGATTAACGGTGTTTAAATTAGAGAGCATCGTTTGCTGGTCGATGTTCCTGGTTGTTATGATAATGTATGATGCTATCCAGACTCCCATACTAAAACACGCTGGAATAGTATCCCTATGTATCAACCTATAATCGTAAACCTGCCTGACTGGGAAGCTAAAGCTAAGGAATAAATTGACAGGAACTATCGCACAGAGCATCCCCAATAAAAATCGTGACACCAGATATTGTTACGACAAGCTTTCAACATAAAAATAAAGACAAATGATGTAGTTTCTTAGCTAAGTCAGGGATGCAACATGATACACACATTACGCGAACGTTTTATCATCACACGTGGTCTTGAAACTCCGTAAATATATCCGCACCTTTAGCGCACTCGCGCACGGCATACTTTTTGTAGGATCTACAATCGGTCAGATTATCGATACAATAGTGTTTTATCGCCGATTTTGTGACCTACTCAACACACACGAGCTCAAATACGTCATATTATTTTTAACCGACTTCCAATGTTAAAAGAACTTCTATGTTCGTAGCGTATGTTTTTTTTAAAATGTCTGTCTACTGATTTCACCGTCAAATTGTGGACCGATTATGAAAATTATTTTTTTGTTTGAAAAGGTCCCACTTAGTATATAGGGGTGATATGATAAGTTCTTGGCACTGTTATTTACTTAGCCGGTTGTGGTATTCGAATTTGTGAGGGGTTAGGTACCATAACTAAAAAGAGAAAAATTAAAACTTTTAACAAAAATAACAACCTACCGATTTCCAAAAAAATCGTTCGCGTTGATACATTTGATCACTACTGTCTCAATTAGCTTTAAAAAAAACGGTTACCGATTATATGCCGTCTGCGAGCGTTCTATCTCCTACAACCATAAAGTTATCGAACTAGACGAGTATTGATTGCGTACTTTTCACAACCACCTTGACATTGTATATCTGATTGGCTTTGGCTGTATAGATTGTTACAGTACCTCCCACGTCTCTTTTCATCATTTATTTAGGAAAATCGATTTTGATTTCGGGTTACTTGCTGGAAGTTACTTTGTTTGTTTTTCTTGTCTTGATTTCGTTAAGTGGTTTTGGGTTTTGTAGTTCTTATAGCTATTATGTTTTTGTTAATATTGCTGTGTTCGGAAAAACCAGTCGTTTTTTTCTTCTAGGGAATCACCCAAGTGCAACAAAATGTGAAATTAATGGAATGCACGAAGTGGCTGTTAGTTGCCACCGTCTGATGAATGACGCAGAATAGGCACATATTAGTCTTTGCATCGATCATTGTCAATAAACCTTGGTATGGAAGATCCCGTAAATAATCCCAAGCTATAAATACATTGACATTTGCTGGTCTACTGTTTTCCAGAAAGCGCAAATGTTTTCAGTATCGGTCCACGCCCACAGCGTTGCATCTACAAATCTTGTATGTTCTATCACAGACTAGTTCAGATGGGTCACTCCGCAAAATCATTTAAATAAAAAGCGAGTCTTGCAACGACAGTAAAAAAGCAATAGGGACGATGCCTGGGTAAAAAAAAAAGAAATTCTAATTAGTCCGTCAGTCAGATAATAAAAAATATTAGACACGTATTTTTTGCTTTATCATATTAATAACAAAATACTGAGATAAAACGCATTTTAAGTTGGGGAGTGGGGTCGCTACGTCACAAGTAAGTATAATCTACGTACTCGTGACGTCATGTCACATTTTAACTCAATGTAATCGCCGCGCGCCGTAATCTTTAGATTACTTACATAAAAAAAGAAAAAAATCGTGTCCAATATTTATTTATAATCTCAAAAAAAAAATATTTTGTCATCATCCCTATTCAAGTCGCACAGCGCTAATTACAGTTATATTCACCTAGAAGTTGCCTCTCTTTCTATTGCGTAACTCTTTTATCTCCTGACTACATTACGTCCACTGAATTCGACAAGTCGAGCCCGCCGCATACCTACTTGTAGCCTCATACCTTAAATGCGGAGTGACCCATGCATTCATGTGGTTCTATTATAAAATTCTCTTTTCGTTTTTTCAATATATTTTTTTCTAACATAGGCCAGTGCAGCTGAGAGAAAAGACTGTTCTTTTGCCAAAATAGCCAATGCCATTTCGAACACACCTCTCACGTATGTTGTGAAGTCTTTGTGCTCAAACTCATGCTTCTAGAATATGCTTGTAAATAACACGGTTATTTATCGACTACACACGGCGTATGTAAATTATGTTTATTTACCATATTATAGCAAAAACACATGTTAGTTAATTGAGATTGCGTAAATTAAACTTTGTACGTATTCTTATAGAAACAAATAGTGTTGATAATTGCAAATAAGGAAGAATCTCTTGATGGGAAACAACGATGAATATAATATATCCTATACCTACGATATTTGTGTATATGTATATAAAGGGCGTCCCACGGATATGCCACATGGAGGGAAAGTACCTTGAATATTGTAGATGGAACATGTTATTGAAAGAAGACATTATTTGAATTTAAAAAACAATTTAAACTGCATTCATAGGTATTTAAATAATTACATGGTTGAACCGGGAATCGAACCCGTTACATGAGAAAAATAATCATCCTGTAGCTTTATCATACCGAATCAAATCATGACCAGATCAACCAGATATCATGCAAATTCCAGGTGATGCTGCAGCATCAGTTCAAGGTTACTATGTTCTTCTAATATCATTGAAGTAACAAAATACCAAATTTCAAATCGATCAGACCTATGGAAGACGCTCACATCCATTCATCAACTAGAAAAGAGCTGATAATCATCAAACGGCTGAACCGATATTGATAAAATATGTCTAAGAGCTATCGCTAGAAAACCTGCTTTCGAATAAAAAAAACCGCATTCAAATTGGTTTAACCGTTTAAGACCGTTTAAGAGCTTTGGTGCCACAGACACATAGCGGTCAAACTTATAACAGCCTTATTTTTGCGTCGGGGGTTAATAACACCCCTCTTTTTGCGTCGTGGGTTAAAAATGGCGGGAGCGTGAAACGGTTGAACGGATTGCAATAAATTTTGCCATAGGTACAGGTGTAGTATACCGTAACAACCAAGCTGGATATAAAATGTATATATACATACGCACTATCGAGGACACAGGCGCCTGACCACTTTTCGATCCAAATTGGTTAGGTAATAAGGTCGAAAAGTGGGCAGGCGCCAGTGTCCGCGATAGAACATAAAGTCACGCCTTCTTCCCATGGGGTAGGCAGAAACTACAGATATAAAATATTTCTGTAAAATCTTCCCTAAGGATGTAAAATCCACAAAACCAAAATCCCGAATAAAAGCAAGCTAAACAATAAAATTCAATGTCTGTCTGTGTTATAGAGGTCTCTGCAGAACACAGCTTTGTACTCGAGAACTTCCCCCCACAATAGCATTGACATTGAGGCTCTCGTTTCCCGACCACGTCTCCGTTTCAACATCCTAGCTTAAAGCGAATGCGACAGGTTAGCCCGCGAAATTAAAATTTTCTTACGTTTTTTGCAATTTACAGGTCAGTATTCGATTTTATCGGTTGTTGCTGTTGTGTTCAGGTCGCCTACTCCCTAAGTGAAATCTGTAGTTTCGGCCGTAGTAACGGGCGCTTCGATCTCTTTCTCGCTTACGGTATGTCCGTAAGTGAGATGGAGGGCAAAGCGCCCGTAACGACGGCCGAAACTACGTATTTCGCTTAGGGAGTAGGCCCCCAGTTGTGGAGCGACGATCGTCGCAGGGTGCCTGGTAGCAGTTGGATGAAAGTTGCCGAAAATCGAGTTGAATGGCGTGTGCAATACGAGAGGCCTATGTCCAACAGTGAACTCCTGTAGGGTGATTATGATGATGATCAGGTTATATTGTTCAAAATATCATTCGCAACAGTAACAAATACGTATTTAAAGAATTATAATCACAAAAATTTTGAATACGACTGATCGACATACATCCTGTAAACTGCAATTTCGCAGGCTACCTGAGCGCATTCCCCTTAAGGCTTGTGCAGACCAGCGCGACTTGTCGCGCGACGCGACACCAGTTATTGTTATACTGTGAAGTTTTCTTAGAAATTGTATTGTTCGTGTCGCGTCGCGCGACAAGTCGCGCTGGTCTGCACGAGCCTTTAAGTAAACGCTCGTTTTAACATCCTTGCTTAACCTACATACTTAGGGTTTATGCTTTTAGCAAACTAAAATAGGAATATTATACTAATATTGGAATATTGGTAGGGAATATTCCACACGAAAATGCATCTTTATATAATATGTAGAATTCTAGGAGGGTATTTACGTGTATTTGTATGCAGATTGAAGATTGATATGTTATTCTTTGGTTTATCGTTAAATCGTGGGATGTTTGTGTTGTGGAAACTTCTGTAAAGGTGACGCCACATTAGCTTAGTTTTGATGATAGAACTAAATCGAGGACTACTTTTTCGATCGATAGAATGTTCTTCTATTTGGTGTGAATTGGAACCGGATCAGTTGGTCGATTCTGTAAAAATATTAACGTGAAGCTTAGGTGAAGTGAGCGTGAAGTGAGCTGTCACTGCCACAGAATCGACCGGCAGGATGCTAGGGATTAACACAACTGACAGCTCACTTCACGCTCACTTTACCTAAGTTTCACGGTGATATTTTTACAGAATCGAACGGCAGAACCGGTCGAAATGGCGATGCTTGGGGGAGAGGCCTAGTTCCAGCAGTGGTCGTCTTTCGGCTGAAATGATGATGATGAAAATCTATCGTGAGGTAGTTTGGGATACTTTAAACATGTATTTAATTCACAAATTGTTCGTCCGTAATAAAACACGCTTAAGACGCGGATATATGCCAGTGACCTTGAGAAATTGGAAAGAGAAACCTTTACCCAGCAGTGGAACTGTTAACATTGATTGAAAAAAATATGAACTGTTACTATTTATCAATACATCGATGTCTAGCAATTAATTGTTCGTTTAGTTGTTAACTTTATTGTGCATGCGGTGGTCTCCTATAGGTGAAGGAGTAACTTAAGACGCAGATATATGCCACTGACCTTGAGTGGTTAGCTTGCGTGTTCTGTACTGATCTCACGCAACGCGTCCGACGTGCAGCCAGTAATAGGACTCTCCCATCATGAAGCGTTGTCAATGATTAATTTATTATACATAAAACAAAAGGTATTTTAATAAAACACGTGTATAAAAGATCAATAATTAAATTATCTTTAAAATGGTGAAGGTTTCAGAAAAGTACGCTTGATAGATTTTGCGTGATCTTCAGTATTTTAACCGCGTCAGATATAACTTTACAAATTAATTTCACTATGTAATATAAACATAATCTAAAATATTCATATATAAAATTATTAAGAAAAAGCTCTAATTTAACATAATAGGTATATATTTTTTCCAAATCATTCACACTACTCTTTTAGACGTGATCATCAGTATAAAATCATTAAAAATTGGTTATCGTCGCCTTAAATGTTGATATTTAATTACTAACAAAAATATACTCATGTCCTACAATCACCAAGGCGAATCTACTTTAAATATGCACGAGTAATGCCAGTGCTTGGCTTCGATCTTCGATTTTCTTTCCATTCGTAGAAACCTTGACTTCTCCAAGGACTCCTATAACGCACGACTAGTGAATAGTCCCGGGAAATCCCGGAACCGAAAGTACCGGGAAATCCCGGAAATTTGCGTTGTTTTAGGAACCGGAATTTCCAAAACCAAATCCCGGTTCTTTCGGTACTTTCGGTAAAAGATTCGCGTTTAGAATTTTTCTAATTTTATTGCCTAAAATCCGACCGCTGCACTGTTACTATACTACCTAGCTACCACCGTTGCTACCTGTAATACAAGAGCATGATGCGCGAGGGTGCGGAGGTGCGGGAGGGGCAGGTGGCGGCAATCTTGTAGACGCGCGTCCCGCTTAGTTAGATTGTGATCGCGAATATTGGTCTGAGCAAGTATTAGTTGGGTATTTTTATTTATAGTATTGTAAGGATGAATACCTACGTTTAAGTTTTGCAAAAATATTTAAGTTTAAAGTTATATTTTTATTTTATTTTTTCTTAAATGTATAATTAGAGTCAAGTTGATTTAAAGAATTTGTCGATTCAAGTTGTTCCAAACTATTGTTGAATTATTATATAAGATTAAAATTTAAAAAATGTTTGTTAAGATTATCTAATCAATAAATATTGAGACTGATTAATGCTACGCTAAAACTCCATAGTTCCTTTTTTTGTAGATGTTACGTAAGTTTTAAATTATAATTTGGTTATGCAGAATTGCAATAAGAGTCATGTTAATTTGTTTGGTAAAGTGAAGATGTTTAATAAATGTTTCTGTTATATATTATGTAGGATTAGGTATAAGAATCGTTTAATGTTAAAAAATGTTGCTGGCATAATATGCGTAATTACCAGTAAAATTATACTAAATAAAGACTGATTTAGTGTCTATAAAACAAGAAATAAAACGTTTTATTTGATTTGATTAAAATGTTTTTACTTTGCCCTGTCATTTCGTCTTTTTCTACTTTCTCCGTTTCAACACTTTCAACTCTCTTACAAAGACTTATTAAAGTATCAAAAGTATCGATAGTACCGGGAATCCCGGTTCTTAAGCCAGAAGGTCCCAAAAATCCCGGTTCTTTAAAACAGCACCGGTTCTGCATTCCCTAGCACGAACCAACATTCAGACTTTATCGCATAGCATACCGTAACGTTTTATTACGGAACTTCAAAGAAAACAACTGAAGTGTGAAATCAGTATGAACATTCTTGTCTGATAATATGGCCGTAATACAGATATCGACTATTGGGAGTTCTACTAATTCATTGTGATAAATGTGGCGGCATCTACATCGTCACATGCGAACTACGCATCAAAGACCTGACGTCACATAAATCCTGCATCGCGCAATTAGAGTTTACCGCGCGAACTAATTTTGCGAATTTTGAGATCCTCCGTCGGTAATTTAAAAAAAATTGCTGTGTCATAGAAAAGTGCACAATACCTACTCGGTGAAAATATGTGGAAAAGCAATTTTTTTCAAATAACCGACGAAAAATTTCAACGAAATTTTATCAGTTTTCGCGTCGATGTCCCTGCCACTGTTCTAGTTGATTTTGTTTAGTTTCACAACAGTCACTATGAAGTTTTAAAATACTTACGTCTTCCTTTTGTACCTATTGGATGATTTGTTCTGTAATCTGAATTTTATATGACTTTTGCAAGTTTTACAAGTATGCTAGAGACGGAATTTCCTGTCTGAGCATGAGTAAGTCAAAGACTCGGAGATGAAATGTTAAAACAAATTCAAGGGTCACGCTCAAATATCTTTTTCAAACTCACAACATGCTTCATAATCCACTGTTGTTAGAATGAACGGGATCTTAAGAGTCCATAATACCACAGCTTAAATACACTCTTTATTTCGCTCGCACGATACTGCTCGCGGACTGAGTGAGAGCGAGACTGAGCGGCAGCGGGGGAGAAGGCTCCAAGGCTCCAAGGCTCCAATAGTTTAGGTAATTTCTATTACAAATCCAGACTACGGGCTGCTACTGAGAAATTCTAGACAGAAAAACCCAATAACACTTTGCTCGACCCGGGAATCGAACCCAGGACGTCATGCTCAGCATTAGCGCTTGCGATCACTGGCCCAACGAGTCGAGGCGAGAGTATGTTGGTTCTCCATAAAATCTGTTTTCAGCCAGGATGCTGCCAACAATCATAAAGGTCAAGTATTCTAGCCAATAATGTTTGAAGCCCACGTTCGCACGGACGCGGGATTTTATCGCGCACTGGATTTTCAACTCTCGGTGTTGAGCCGAACGTTGATAATCCAACACGCTGGGACGCACTCTCGTCCCAGCGCGTTTAAAAAACACACCGTTGGATTTTCAACTCACGGCACGAAAAAAATCGCCGCGGGAATAAATCGCCCGTGCGTACCTGGCTTACTATAATATCATCATGTATATCCAGGGGCACATAACATTAAGTGCTCGTATGTACAGACGAAGTCGTAAAAACTAACTGATGTCATGTTCTGTTTATTTTAGTTTCGTTTTTAAAGAGATTTTTTCAGTAGAATAATAATTTTATGAATGAAATGCATCGATCCCAGCGTGGTTTAACCAGAATCGATAAATCGAATGAACCCCAAGATTTGCACTAGCCCCTGGAGCCTCATGTTGCATGGTGCTACAGAGGCCATTGCATATCAAGGAGTAGACCGGGTGGAGCGGAAACGGTAAGGAAGACGTGCCCTAAGGATATGGGGATTTGCGAGCCATATCTAATATGCATTCTTGAGTAGGCAATGGACTAGTGGAGAGACGGGTGTTAATTATATATGGATGGGCATCTTTTAACGACGTCGCCGCCTGATTGTTTCATGTCCTGCTTCACATGTGTTCTCGACTCTTTTCTATGTCACCGCTATTCAGTGTTACACGTTGCTGTTACCATTGACTTCGTCTGGCTTCTATCCATTTCAGTTGTCTTGTAAATCTCGCTAGGAGCCTTCTTAATAATCTTGGTCAGTCCTCTTCAATTTCATAAATATTTAAATATGTAAACTTCACAAAAATAACTTTACCACCCAAATAAACACAAAACTACACTTGACTTCCAAGCTCAAAATCCAATGTCAGAGACAAGAGCAATAAAATCTTAAAAGAATGCTTTGTTGGTCAACAACTACCAGCGCCGCGACGCTAGACATTCCAAAAAAAAAAAACCCACTCGCAAATAACCCAAAAAGTTTTGGAACACTGCACTGCCCATGTCACACGTTTAACGTTAGTCGATCAAATTGTAAATACATATGAGATGTATGGATTTATTGGGTTCCCACCTATGAAATTGGCGTTTTTTTTTCTCACAAATAGAGAACCTCGTCATTTCTATGATTTAAAATCATAGAAAACTGTAGACCAATAGTATAAAAACCTTATTACTTATAGTTTTATAAACAAAAAATACCTTAAAAATGACTCCTCATTTTGTTAGCAAAAATGACCACTATTTGTTTTAACTTAGCGAAAACTTATTTTTGTTGCTTAATCTAAGTGGCATATTACGTTAACTTAGTTTTTAAAGATTGGTGCATAAAAGTTTTAAAAAACATTCGTGTTCGTGGTTGTTATATAAATTAAGAAAATGTTAGTATGAAAAATGCAACTTCTTTAAAATTCTTCATACAAAACTCTGATTTCATAGGTAATTATATAAAAGTAATAAAAGTTTATAGGGGACCTACTATAATGAGATCCAGCGATTTTACAGAGGGAAGCCACGCCCTGAAAGATATGGAAAGATCTGACCAGATTAGCTTGGGTCTCTCGTATGATCGCTTGCCTGAGATCAAGAACAGGCACTTTAGCACTATTTTAATGTATTTATTTGGCGGCTAGTAAAGTCACAGCAGTATCAAAAAAAAAAAACACTGTTCTATTTCGCGGGCAAGCGACGTCGACGTGCCCTTTCCAGATGTGCAAAGGTCGCTGCCCGAAGGTATAGGGTCTTTTTTTTTTTGCGACTGAGGTGGCTCTCCCGGGACGACCGTGCACTTTGACGTCCAACGAACGAATCCTTGTTAGTGGAATAATAATTTTAAAGAACTAATTGCTGCTGAGTTTTATTATTTAACTAGCTGCGCCCCGTGGTTTCACCCGTATAAAGGCTTGTGCATACCAGCGCGACTTGTCGCGCGACGCGACACCGGTTATTGTTATACTGCGAAGTTTTCTTAGAAATTGTGTTGTTCGTGTCGCGTCGCGCGACAAGTCGCGCTGGTCTGCACAAGCCTTTACTCTCGATCCCGTCGGAATATCTGGATAAAAAGTATCCTATGTCCTTCTCCAGGTCATGGTCTACGTATGTGCCAAACAAATCCGTTGCGTTTAAGCGTGAAAGAGTAACAAATAAACAAACCTCTTATTTATAACATTAGTTAGGATATACTAATTAATAAGGTTTTTAGCAATTAATTTACTGAAAGCTATAAATTATTTCAGCATATTACATTTGAATATTCATTTTAGAATATTAATTAAGGCACGCGAAATACTTACTTAAAATATAGAATTAGTAACAAATAGGATGTTTGAAGAGATTAATATCCTTGACACTTAACATAAGACCAGTACAAGTAAATATAAATAGGAAATACTTGTGCCATCTTGGTTGACTTCACACTACGAGATATCTATAAAATGATCAGATAAAATGAACGACTCGCCGTTTCCTACGTTGACGCTCCATTGTACGGAATTTCGTATTTCTCTACAAATGATCCTATCAAATATGCTTGTCTGTACATTATAGCTACAGGAGTCCCAGTGGAAAAATGATGTCCCTCTCTGTACATTGCTGCTTCTAATTCTCGAATTAGTACAATAGTCTTCGACTTCTTTCTTAATTTTTTACATAAAAGAGACAAAGAAAAAAATATTAAGTATTTTCTAACAGACACACGTGCTTATAAAGAAGTCAATTTAGCTCGAATACCTACTAAGTACTTAAAACAAAACAAAACAAATCACCTTGATTTCCTTTGTTGGACAGGGGTAACAAAAATGAAATTGTAATTAGTCCGTCAGTCAGGTAATAAAAAAATATTAGACAAGTATTTTTTGCTTTATCATAATTAATAAAAAACTACTTAGATAAAACGCATTTTAGGTTGGAGAGTGGGGTCGCTACGTCACTAGTGCTTATAAAATCTACATACTCGTGACGTCATTGCACATTTTACCTCATTGTATCGCCGTAATGTTTAGATTATGTAAAAAAAGAAAAAATACATGTCCAATATTTTTTTATAATCTCAAGAGAGACAAAACATATTATCATGGTAACCAGGTTGCGCGTCGATGTCCCTGCCACCCGGTATTAATAAAAACACGGAAATAGTAGTCTGTAGCTGCGCGTCATGACTGTGACAAGACGGCTTCCACTCAGCATGACGCTGGGCTATGGGGAGGGCCCACAGCACAGCACTTATTTGCAATATGTTGTAATGTCTTCTTCTGTAAATATACTCATCAACACCTCTATGTACTCCACAGACTCGACCAGAGAAGCAGCTATCGGCCTTAGCATCAGGCCCGCCCCCTCCTGCGCCTATCGTCCCCCGCTCCGCCGATGGGCCCCGACCGCCTGGCTGGAACGGCCAGCCTCGAAGACACGGCTCCAGCAGGTTCAACGTTCACAGTCACAACCAGGAGCTGGTGAAACTACCACCTATTAAAGGTAAGTTGTAGCTTTTATAAAGGTTTTCTTTGTACAACGTAAAGCAATGAAGTGTGAAACTAGTGCAAAATTGTTGTATAAACCATGTTTGATAGACGAGTTGGTGATTACGGTTTTTTGGTATAAGCAGACCGGCTCTCTACGGTCATGTTGGATTCCGTGCCGTCCCATCGGACTATCAGAGTGAGGGACGAGAGAGTGTACCTGTGTTTGCGCACACATTTGTGCACTTTAATATCTCCCGCGCGCCGAAAGCTAGTCTCCGTTGAGATTGGTCGCCATGGCCGAAATACGCTCTGCACGCTTAATCTCACCACAATAGAAACGGGTTTTTGTCGACGGAAGAATAGACAAAATGACAGATAAACAATCACAATCTGTCATTTTGTCGACAAAACCCTTTTTATGTTGTCCTGCTACACGTGCTGGAGGACTATTATTATTAATATTATAAGCAGACAGAAACACGGTGCAGTCTTATCCTTTTGATAATCCCGGAGCCATTTTCTACGCTATCCGAGTTTGAGATTCTCTCAGATCGGCACGCTTTGTTTGAGCTGGCACGGTTTATCCAGCCATATTTCGATTGTCACTGTCTCAACGTGAAGGTCCACATACATAAAAACATAACTGTATTAAAATATTGTTGTCTTCCACAAAATGCTCTTGTAAAAGGTGAATGAAAAAGTAATTCGCGAAATATTTAGTACTTATATTTTTGTCTGCACTTTATTAGTCTCAAAGTATTTCTTTACTCCGTACAATATTTTTTCTGCACTGAATGTAAACAAATGTGGAAACTTCTACAGAGATCTTAACCTCTCTGTAATTTTCCCAAAGAAAACAGTATTGAATGGAAGTGGGACTGTTATGTTTAAGTTACGTTTTAAATGAAATATTTGATGACACAGTATTATGTTTAACCATTTAGTGTTATCGCTCGATTCAATTGTTCCTTCAGAATATATTAATATGAATTTGTTTCTTTCTTTCTTGCGTAAAACGCTTTCAATCACAATCCGGGACTTTGAAAGAAGTTCCTAATCTATTGCTTCATAGGTTCGAAAAATTCGGCTGCTCAACACCGTGAACAGAAAGCAATGAACGTGGTTGAACTTTCAAAATGAAAGGCATTTCGATCAAATGCCATTAAACGGTGGCAGGGACATCGAAGCGAAAACTTTCGTCGGTTATAAAAAAAAAAACTGCTTTTCCATACATTTTGACCGCGTAGGTGTAATTTTCTATGAAACAGTTGAATATTTTTTTTTTTTCCCGCGAAATTTTTCAACAGGGGTTCAGAATCATGTACTGAATCCATGGTAACAGTTTTCGCGTCGATGTCCCTGCCACCCTGTATGTGTGTTACCCCGCAGATCTATGAGCGAAAACGTAGCAAAATGAATATGTGACAATCGTAACAAGTGGCATGTTGTAGTTTCTACCTTCCCCCCTACAAGAAGAAGGCGTGAATTTATATGCACCTCTAATACCAATATTGCCCAGTACTATAGTGTGTGGAACTGTGGACTGTGGAGGTCAAATACTGTTGTGAGCCGATCTACAACGCCACATGCGAACTACGCATCACACTGACGTTACGCAAAAATCCTGCATCGCGCAAGCAGGGTTTACCGTGCAATGAGTACATATACAACGTCGCAGTTCAGGCACAACACCCGTCTGGTCGGAGGATCCTCCCTTTTCTATAGAGGATGAGTGAAATTTACACCCTGTTCCTCATACCTCTATACTCTTACGTAAAATATTGAATATTGATGTTCAAATCGGATTTGGATTCTGGACAAAATAAAAACCATCCCGCCCCAAAACTACTTAAGAAAGCGATAGTTGGATGAGAAAATTGTATTTTATGCATTCTGTTGAGAGCAGAAATGTATGAGCCGTGGTTGCTCCTACTTCAAAACAGTAAGGAAAGTCCCAAAAAACATTTTGTCGAGGAGCAGGTACCATACAATTGTCTTAACATAACATCACACCTATTTTTCCCGAAGATTTGGGCAGAGGTGTACCTAATCGTGCACTAACATTTCCAGTTATGTTTAAGTTCCATGTAATAGGGGGCGAGCCTATTGCCATCAACCGGGCACAAATCCAGACTCCGGGCTGCTATTGATAAATTCCAGATGGAAAAACCCAATAACACTTTGCCCTGGGAATCGAACCCAGAACGTCATGAGGCAGTCAATTATCTTTAAAACTTCAAAACGGTTTCCGTACCTAGTGAGACTATTAGTTGGAAATTCAAAGGCACATATCGAGATGTGTACTAATGGCGATACTAGGAACATGTGGAGATGTCTAGCGATACTAATCTCCTTAGCGACTTACAAAGCATTGCGTATGTCTTCGTTTACCCACGTAGCCTTGCTGCTAAGCTGACTTACTACTATGTTACATCATTATTTAGCTGTAAACGCCTGCGCAGACGGACAGAACTGGCGGACGGGAACGCAGAGGCTTTTAAAGTTATTAATTGTATTTTATACTTATCCAATCGAAATAAGGTATGTATTTCAATGCTCAGTGATTGACCTTGGAGCATCGCAGCGCAGTTTTCTCTGGAGCATCGAAGAGCACACTGGAGGATATCGCGGCGGGAGGCGGCGGTATGCGCCGATATGCGTATGCGCTGGAGTCTGCCAGGTATACTTATCCAACCAATCGAAATAAGGTATATATTTCGATGCTCGGTGATCGACTTTGGAGCATACCGGCGGATACTCCGGTAAGCTGGCGGACGCTCGCAGTACCGTAGAGATTTTTTCTTGTCAGTGTGCGCTGACTGATGAATCCTCCTCGATGCTCTCCCCTGCCGTCCGCCAGTGTGCGCAGGCCCTAAAAGCATACGAAGATCAAACATTCTATGTTTATAAAACAGTCCCGCGATAGGTTGACAATGCTCAGCCTAAGATCCGGTTCTGAAAGGATTGTCAACACGAACATTAACTATGGGGTGCTCCACACATGTTCGGGTCGGCACATTTGGTACCCGACCCGAAGCAATTAGTACACATTTGGCTTTCATTCAAGGTGAATGAGGAAAATATCGTGAGGAACGTTTGGAGAATGAATGTTGATGGCTATAAGAGTAGGGGAAGACCAAAGAAACGATGGATGGACTGTGTGGAAGATGATATGGTTAGAGAGGTACCGAGATGACGACTAACAGAGAAGTGTGGAAGAAAGGGACGTGTTGTGCTGACCTAAATATATTGGATTAAGAGTAGGAGAATGATGATTTGGCTTTCATTCGTCTCTTGCCGCTCGGCAAACTCCGTTCGCCATCTAGCCTTAATGATTCAACTTTGAGTCGGCTCGACACACTTGGAGCTAAGCCGAAGCGAAGCAGCCAGGCAGCAGCTAGTATATCTACATAATATTCGATTTTGCCGCCCGGCTGTGCCAAATCAGGGCGACCCGAACAAGTGTGTAGCACGCCTATCTCATGTCAACTGCGGTGAGTTGTTGACCCAAATACCAACAGCCAATCAAGTCACTTGACCTGACACTTCACAAATTCACAATAGAATAATTTCACAGGCTTTTGAAAAAACTAGGGGTTCAGCAATAGAGAAAAAAAAAACAAGATATTTTATTTAGGGGGTGTAAGTACAGTCAAGTACAGTGCACCCTGTACAGTTTACACCCCCTATTTCATATTCAATTATTTGCATTCCATACAATTACGGACCCTGTCGGGCACAGCAAAAAGTATAAAATAAATTCTTAAAATTAAATTAAAAGAAAAGAAAATAAGTAACAATCTACAATTTTTTAATATGTTCATAACATTTGTTGAGATCAGATATAGGTTGTGGTACCTAATAATTATTTGATAAGGTCAATTAAACATATATCATACTAGCTGACCCGGCGAACTTTGTTCCGCAATCAATCAAATATAAAAAAAACCCCTACCTACCTACCTACCTACCCTACCCTACCTACCCTATCTACCCTGCCTACCCTACCTACCCTACCTGCCCTGCCTACCCTACCTACCCTACCTACCCCATCCTATCTTTTAAGTTAGATCAAACTGCACACGGTGTGCAAATTTGATTAAAATCGGTTAAGTAGTTTAGGAGTCCATCGCGGACAAACAACGTGACGCGTAATTTATACATATTATATATATTAAGATGATAATATTTATCTATGTATGTATAAATGTCTATACGACTAACTGTGTATGGTGTCTGTTTGTGTTAAATAATTTTGTTCGATTCAATTATTCATCTTTCTTTTGCCTTCATCTCAGTTTATTTCGTGAGTTTGTCCCACCAGTGGGACGAATGGGAATATACGAAATAAGTGTTTTTTACCATTGAACAACCAGACTCAAATTATTTAGCGGGACGAATGGGTATTAAAAAAAAAATCCTCTATTATTCCCGTTCGTCCCACTAAGAAGATCAGTGGAATGAATAAATTTAATTTTATTTACTAAATTCCTGTTCTTCCCACCAATGGGACGACGGCAGTGGGACGAACGGGAATACACGGTTTGTTTATTTAGGGTCGGCGCAAAATGTCTTCTTCCATTGTCTATTAGTAGTGACGTCATCTCAGTATTCACCCCCTTTCTAGCCATATTATATTTCACACAGTCCATCCATAGTTCTTTGGTCTTCTACTCTTACAGCCATCCACATTCAGACTCAAAAGTGTAAATCTCCTAAAGGAAACAAAAAACTATTTTTGAAACTCATATTCATATTTATATTCATATCTTTATTTGCATTCCATAATGTAGGTATACAGGTGTTATAATGGCTTAGAGCTAAGGTACAATTACGGACCCTGTCGGGCACAGCAAAAAGTATAAAATAAATTCTTAATAAAAAAATTGAAAAAAATTAAATAAAAAGAAAAAAAAAATTAAGTAACAATCAACAATTTCAACTCAACCCCAGAGCGGATCAAACGGGGGTTGAAATTAGTATGCCAACGAAATCGTGGAGGAATACGTTCGAGCGTTCATATTTTCTCTAATGTTATGTTAGAAATCAATCGCATGGTACACCAATAAAACACCGCTGAGCTACTTCACGAGTCCCAGTGACCTACAGAGTGCACGAATGTTCATCTATATGTAAATTTAAATTATGAACTTAGTGACAGAGCTCGATCCGGCCAACTAGTGCCAATAAATCTTTATACCACCGTAATATTTGAATTTGACACACCTCTATACATAAAACGTGGAACTTTCTTCTGATTTGACCTAGGAACACGTATTTTATGAGTTTATGGGCTACTTGTCTGCCTCTTTGGGTTACTGGTTAGAAGCGCTACTGCTAACCATGAGGCCCTGGGTTCGGTTCCTGGGTCGGACAAAGTGTTATTGGGTTTTTCCATTAGGAATTTCTCAGTAGCAGCGCGGGGTCTGGTTCCTGTGTCGGGCAAAGTGTTATTGGGTTTTTCCATTAGGAATTTCTCAGTAGCAGCCCGGAGTCTGGTTCCTGTGTCGGGCAAAGTGTTATTGGGTTTTTCCATTTGGAATTTCTCAGTAGCAGCCCGGAGTCTGGATTTGTGCCCGGTTGATGGCAACATGAGGCCATGGGTTCGGTTCCTGAGGTCGGGCAAAGCAGCCCGCAGTCTGCATTTGTGTTAATAGCAACAGGCTCGCCCCCTATTACATGGGGCTTAAACATAACTGACCTCTGCCTAACCCGTTGGGGGGAAATACACGCGAGATTTTATGATATGTACTGTTCATAGTTTCTATGAGAGTGAGGGAAGAGAGCGTGTATCTGTCTGCGCACACACTTGTGCACTATAACATCTCCCGCGCCGAAGTCTGGTCGCCGCACAGTGGATCGTCCCCATACAAGAGGTCGGACATAGAATTAAAATATGAAAAAGTATTTAATTGAAAAAAATGAAATATACAGTTGCATTACTCTATTATAGAACTACAAAAAATGTTACTACAATTTTTTTATTTGACCAGTACTTTATGAGCAATTCGATGAAAACTGTTATTTTTCTATGGAAATGGTCACAAAAATGTCTGTATCTCATGATTCCCTCCTTGTTTCGATTTGCGGTTTTCACTACTGTTATTTACCCATTTTATGCCACATTTTCTTCAAGGACACATGGTGCCCCCAGCGACCCCCTTCCGAGATATTTTGCTTTTAGTAACTATACTTTTTATTGTATAACTGATGAAATGGAGGTACATTAAGTATATTCATTACTGAGAATAAGTCATCCCTAAGTAGTTCCTTAAATAACAGGTGCATTTGCGATTACTTTAATGACTTATGAACGCTTCTGTTGCCATACAACAAAAGCGTTAATGAGTCCTTAAGTAAAGATTACCAGTACTTGCTTAATCTAATTAGTTATTGTAATTACTATGTTAACAGCCCTTAATCTCTGCATTGTGATTGGATAATGTCATCATTAGCTTAGTAATGACTGAGTCGAATTTAAAATAACACATCGAAAAGAAATAGAGTTTTATGATCAATAAGAAAATATGTAGGTATAAAAATATTTTTTATTTAAATAATATAACACTGTAAAAATAATTTAAAAATAAAACAACTATGTACCCTAAAACAAACTAAAAAATTAAACAACTACTAAGAACTAAATTATAATAGGAAATGAATTAATTAACACGACCATTTAGTTACTAACAACAATAGAAAAGAAAGAAAAAAAAAACATTTATTGGCCGATGGGTGGCATAACACAAAACAAAAAAAGAACAGAATAAAAAAAAATACACAAAAACAAGAAATTAACAAAGAAACTGCTTGTTAATAATAATATTAGGTACTATAAGACTTAAACTATATTTTCTTCATCATCATCAATAACGACATCATGATCATTATTATCGTCATCATCTTCTTCAACGTCACTACATGCAGCAAGTGTATCAGTTGAAACGTCAATGAATTCCAATTCACTCTGATCAACTATGAGTAAATCGTCTAGTTCACTAAATGATGACTTTTTGGCTTTATTTGTCATCTTCGGTCGTAAGCTGGTGAGAAGAGGATCGGAAGATAATAGCAGATTATGAAGAATGTCTTCATTAGTGGCGATGCTACTATGCTTTCGTGTATGATATTCTCTAAATTTACGAAAATCCTTGTTTCTTGCTTCAGATGCTTCTTCAGACAAAAAACCTATAGGTACTACTGATAAGTGGTCCACTATCTGTGATCCATGAATCAGCAATTTGTGTAAACTTGCTGGCATGTTATACCATGGATATAATTCCACGAATAAATTTGCTGTTTCATCACAATATAATTTAAATTTTTGGACTTGAATTTTTTCGCCTGAGGAAATGCATTGCAAAATAACGGCGAGTCTTCTAATTAAATTAACGTCTAATTTAGTAATTTCCGCAGTCGTTTCAGGGTTTGCAAAAAACCTTCTTGCAGCATTTCCAGTGTTTGTATTGCCACTACCCTGCTTAACAACGTCTAGAAGTAAGCCTGTGCTTCTTCGGAAAGCTTCTTGAATGGCTTCTTTCTTATCTTTAACTTTTTTTTTATTTTCGTCACCTTTTGCTTGCCATGATTTTATGTCCATTCTGTAAGCAATGTGTAATAAACACTCCATAGACCGAATCCAAGCATGCAATGAACTAAATCCATGCTTGTATAAATCTGTATTCACGGGTTTAGCTCTCACTTCTTCCAAATTATTCATTTCGCTTGGGCGAGCTTTGCACAAATCACACACTGCTGCCGATGTACCAGATATGATTGAATGTACCTTACCATCAATCATGGTTAGCCATAGATTGTGAGTAACAGTAGCATTGCCGCAATCAGTCGGGTTCAGTTCACGAATCTCGGTCTCAAATATTTCCATTTCAGCCTTAACATTCGCTTCCGTTTCTTTCATAAATGTAAATGAAATCGGGCGACAATATGTGGTTGACGATGGCCGATCATTCTGCCACACTATACTTCCACTAGAAGTCACTAACTTAAGCGGTACAAGACTTGCCATAAATACACTGGATAAGTCTTGTTCACTTGTTGTTGTCGTTTGATGGTAAATGCTTTGACTTGAAGCTCCATCAAAACCCCATTTACTGTGAAGCACAAGTGGTTCACCAGCATCAAAATTTTATTCAAGTGAATCGATCAGCCTCCTAACTGTGAGATCAAGGAGGGCTTGGATCCGTATCTTTGCGGAAGTTTCAGTCACAGTTATGTCTTCTTTTGCCGGGTAGCATTTAAGCTTTTCTTTAACTAACAAGTAGTAGCTTGGGTATTTCGCATGACCTTCTTTTAAACTAAAGTCCCGAAGTGTGATGTAACGCCACTTGGATAACTGCAAGTAAACGTAAAGAGCAAGTGCTTTGTGAGTAGGAACTTCACGAAGCGAAGGATTCTGCTTAGTTTCCAGGACATTTAAAACTGTTGAGACGTGTTCAGGATTTTCCAGCAAATTTTTCATTATTCTGGCCACATCATTTTTTCCGGCAGACTTAAGTATACTTTCAACAGTATGCAAAAGCTCATCCGGACGACTGCAACTAGCAAAATTTTCATTAACACGTCTTCTTTTGTGTCTAGTCGATAAATCTTCAAACCGTTTGCGAGGAGATGTATATGTTGAAGTTGATGCATCTGATTTTGATGGACTGACTACCTCTTCTGCCTCATTTTCATTTGCTTCTTCAGTGTCAACAACATTTTCTTTAAAGCAATCTGGCCAAACGATATCGGAATTTAACCACTCTCCGTTCTTGTTAATGAACCTGTCGACTGTCCTTCTTGATTGCACCCATTTGGTGTAAACCCTATAGCAAAATCGTCGACACCAGTTCTTGAGATCCGTCATCACTTTCACTTAACTGTACGTTAGTACTCGACTTCAATGTGTTAAATAAATTGTCATAGTCACGAAGATCTTTATGATTACGAAGAGCAACGTAAAGATCTAGATAAGTAGAAAACCCACGGAAAGCCATAATGACAACACTTGATAGAAGTTATAATTACAACTGAATTACATTTGCTAAACACACTCAAATATATAGGGCAGCAAGTAGGCAACTAGCAATGAATTTGATAAGCTAATGATGACATTAGACAATCACAATGCAGAGATTAAGGGCTGTTAACATAGTAATTACAATAACTAATTAGATTAAGCAAGTACTGGTAATCTTTACTTAAGGACTCATTAACGCTTTTGTTGTATGGCAACAGAAGCGTTCATAAGTCATTAAAGTAATCGCAAATGCACCTGTTATTTAAGGAACTACTTAGGGATGACTTATTCTCAGTAATGAATATACTTAATGTACCTCCATTTCATCAGTTATACAATAAAAAGTATAGTTACTAAAAGCAAAATATCTCGGAAGGGGGTCGCTGGGGGCACCATGTGTCCCTGAAGAAAATGTGGCATAAAATGGGTAAATAACAGTAGTGAAAACCGCAAATCGAAACAAGGAGGGAATCATGAGATACAGACATTTTTGTGACCATTTCCATAGAAAAATAACAGTTTTCATCGAATTGCTCATAAAGTACTGGTCAAATAAAAAAATTGTAGTAACATTTTTTGTAGTTCCATAATAGAGTAATGCAACTGTATATTTCATTTTTTTCAATTAAATACTTTTTCATATTTTAATTCTATGTCCGACCTCTTGTATGGGGACGATCCACTGTGCGCCGCTGAGATCGGTCGCCAAGGCCGAAATTCAGTCTGGAGAACTATTATTATCATCATCAGTGTGCGGCCTTATGATTTAATTACTTGGCTTTTTTAGAAATACCTTCTTGAACCAAGAATTTCATACGTTTTCAGATTGGAACTATGGTAATAATTTTAACAAGCTCAATTTTACGTTAGTCATTTCTAATCTTACACATAATTATGTATGAAGAATGTACGAAATTGCTCCAAGGTTAAAAACCTCTCGCAAATGCAAGTCGGAACTTTAGTGATAAATGTTCCGTACCCCGACGACGCGGCGACGTATACAATTTTGTGGGCGAACTTTTTATGCATCTCATCGTGAAAAGTCTTTATGTTTAACTTCTATAAACATTTCGCGTGTTTTAATATCTTTAAACTTCGCAACCATGAGAATAGTTCAAATTAATATCAACTGGGAACTATGCCTATGATCAGCTAGCATCACAATTTTTTATAAGTATTTTATACTGGCAACCCTTACTCAAAGCAGTTTTTGCTTTCGTGACAGGCACTTATTTCAAGGAAGGGTCCTGTTGGATGTCATTTTTCATGTTCGCCAAGGGATACCATTTTGCAAGGGGAAATAGAAAAGAATGGATTTTCACATCGCCAGGGGACCCGAAAACCACAAAGTGTTAGTTCTCTCATATTTTAGTGTATTCGAAGTTGGATTTATACGTTGAATTTCGAACTTGAATATTTTTTGAATATCGAATATTCGAATGCTTGCGTGTGATTGGGCCATTTTATAATAACGGTTGGTAAAAAATCACTTCTAATGATTAGTGGTAGGTGAGTCAATGTAAATTAGCGTTTATAAGTGCTTATCATAAATGGTACTGAGTTATTATGATGCTATTATAAATATTATGCAAGCAAGATTACTTCGTTTTATAAATTTTTACGTTGTTGTACAATTTGTACTGGGTTACCATGTATCCTTGAAAAATACATTAATAAAATGTAGATCTTTAACTTGCACTCAGGGGGGCCTACCACCACCTCTTTTTTTTTGAGCGTGGAAAATTATCAAAT
The DNA here is from genome assembly GCA_947364205.1 of Agrochola lota. Classification (NCBI taxonomy): domain Eukaryota; kingdom Metazoa; phylum Arthropoda; class Insecta; order Lepidoptera; family Noctuidae; genus Agrochola; species Agrochola lota. The sequence goes on along the minus strand of OX376235.1, from coordinate 5,431,793 downwards.
TAATTCTCCCGCTCTGGGCGGGAGGGCGTGTCAGACTCTTATTAACTAAAACCCACCCGTGTTCCTTCAGTTGCCTGTACGTTGCCAGGGGCCACGGTATCCCTTTCGGACTTTCCCGCGTACCCACCACCTCTAAAGCAGTATTATTTTAATCTTACTTCGGTGGGGGGAAGGAGATGGAGCTATACGTCCTATAGAGCTTCATCTCTTTCCCACACTGGGATTAAATTGAAGTAATGCTGCTTTGGAGGAGGTGGTAGGCCCCCAGAATTAAGAAGCAGTTTTTTTATGTACGGCCTCGTTGTCCTAGTGGCCGCAAGCGCTGTTGAGCATGATCCGCACTGTTGACTGTTGAGCATGAAGTCCTGGATTTCATTCGCGGGTCGGGCAAAGTGTTATTGGTTTTTTTCCATCTGGAATTTCTCAGTAGCAGCCCTGAGTCTGGATTTGTGCCCGGTTGATGGCAGTAGACTCGCCCTCTACTACATGGGACTTAAACATAACTGGCGAAATGTAGGTGGACTATAAGTACACCTCTGCCCAACCCTTACGGGGATTACAGTCGTAATGTTATGTTTTATTATACCGTTTATTTACTAAACAAGTCATTAAAGAAAATTGTAAGTAAGTGACGATTTAATTGCGAGAAACATACCTACCATTAAAGTAACACAACTAGATTATCATTTGTCACGGACTGCAGTGACTATTTTTTCCGTGTCCGTCGCACATTTTCTCCATTCGCAAGAAAATAATTATGCTCGTCACTGGCCGTCGTCACGAAATGAGAAGATAATTGTGCTGTTAGAGTTGCCAGTTCTAAAAATAGTTGTTGTTTTTGTGATATAATATTATATACAGTCAAACCTGGGTAAGTGAGAACTGGGTAAGCGAGAAAACTCTATAAATAAAACCTCTTTTAGCGAGAAAAAGAAACCTCTTTAAGAGAAAGTCGTTTTTCATTCGTGGACCTCTATGACTGAGACCGCTGCTTGCCTGTGCCTCTATAAGCGACAGTCGAGCGTCATTTAACATCTGCTATTTATGACTCATTCTTAAATTTCGTGGAACATTGTCTTTGTTTCTTGTTTTGTTTTGTTTTATTATTTCGGCTTTTTTTATTGTACTTTGTTTTTTATTTTTATTTATGTTTTTTTATGTGTGTTAAGTTTTATTTGCGATCACCTGTGCGAGTTCCAATACTTTTTCTTTATTAAGTATCGAGGAACTTACTAACATTGCTGTTGCATCGTATTCTATTTTAACGGCCAGATGTGCGTGTGTATCGACTTATTTGTGAAACTTACTACAGTTGATAAATATCAATTGCGAAGAAAGGTTCGGCACGTACTCATAATGTTAAAACGAAAAATCAAAGTGTTGATAAACTTAAAATTGTGAATCGTTTGAGTGCGGGAAATCGCGCAATGAAATAAACCTCTATAAGTGTGAAAGCCATCATCGGTACCTCTATAAGCTAGAAACTCGAGTTAGTGAGAAACCTCCATAAGCGAAAAATAGATACCGGTCCCTTGAACTCTCGCTTATCCAGGTTCGACTGTATATGAGTTTTTCCTTTTTGCGTGCAGATTTTATTTAACTATGCATAGTTATAATATAACACTTCCGTGATTGAATGACAAACAGTGAAGCGCAGAAGGAAGCAACTTCAAATTTTAAAGAAACTAGTGTTTTTATAGTTTTAATAATTACTAAAAAAATTAATCGCTTAATTGTCGTACTGTCTTTGTCTTGTCACCTTTAGGTATTTTGTAGCGACATAAATACTAATAAAAAGTAGGTATTAAGCCAAGATAAGTATTGTTTAAAAATTCGGGGGTGAGCAAATCTAACAGAGGGTTGAAGTTTGCATGCGCACATTACCAACGAATTCGTGGGTGTCAGGTATGCGTGGCTGTACCTGTATTAACTTGTATGGTCAGTTCCAAAAATATCTGACAAAAATGTAAACAAATGGATCAGAAAATGTACCTGTGGATGCCAATGTGTTGTGCCATTTGGAAATTATTTTTCTTTAATTTGATTATTATTTCGAATACTTATACACCCGAAATACTAATTTTAAAACACCTTATACAGGGTGGCAGGGAAATCGACGTGAAAACGGTTACAATGGATTCAGACGATTCACATGATTCTAAACTCCCCTAATTTAAAAATGTTCGTCGGTTATTTAAAAAAATAATCTGCTGTTCCATACATTTTGACCGCGTAGGTATTGCAATTTTCTAACAATAGTTTTTTTTAAAATAACCAACGAAAAATTTCCACACTGGGGGATTCAGAATCATGAACTGAATCCAAGGTATCGCGTCGATGACCCTGCCGCTCTGTAGAGATGTTTTTTATAACCTCAATTTTAGTCGATGATTTTTCAATTACAATTTAATAATGTTATTCAAAAAAGTTGGAAAAAGTTGTGAGTTATGAAATTGAAACTTTCTAAATACAGATGAATGTATTACTAATTCCCTTTAATGAGTGATTGCGTGAGAATTAAATCTGAACAGCGTTTGTTTACACATTCGTCAGATACTTTTGTAACAGACATTACACATGTACCGTTAGGTAATGATTCAGTTAGGTGTCCTTAGTAATTGAGCTGGGTAGGGCTCATGCGTCACCTGGACGTTAAATCTTTTGTACGGTAAAGACGTGACGTCATAAGCTTGTAAAGAAGAACATAATGGAGTGCCAGTAGTGAACATTGTTTGTAGGGCTTGATTGATCCATCTACACACTAATCTAAACTAATAATATTAAGTTTATAGAGAAAAGATTAGATTTTAGTGTGAAGTCAAGAGAGATGCCAGAAGTCTTTCTTGAATATGTACTTGTTCTGGTCTTATCATAATTGTCAAGGATATTAACCTCTTCAAACATCGCATTTGTAACTAAATCTATCTTGTAAGTATTTCGCGTGCCTAAATTAATATTCTAAAAGGAATATTCAAATGTATTATGCTGAAATAATTTGCGCCCTCTCAACGCTTGACGTGTCCACACGTCGGGTCCAGATTCGCAACAAGTCAATCGTCATCCTGAGGATGCCTCGTTGAGAGGAGAAACACGTATCGATGTCTTACAGGGTTCTTTATGACTCTTTGAGAATAGTTAAGCGAATTAGGTTATTAAATATACGTCGTCTATTGTATTTTAAATGAGGTATCGTTGGAAGCGAAGGGGTAACACGTAATCTGTTCGATTTATGCCCTAACACGTGTGACTTCGGATTTTTTATGTCTTGTTTATACCTTTTTAGTTGACTTTTTGTCTTAGTTGGGTTTTAGCTTATATAAATTTTATTTTTATTATCTCAGCTATGACTTGCATCGAACAAAAAACGTAAAACCGTCTCACGTTCAGAAACTACAAAGCAATTTAGTTCAACAACATCTTGATTCTTGATGGTATCATTGTTTATTTTTTTCAAGGCAATGACTATAATCGTTCTGACTCGCCATCGGTTTGCAGAACAACGTAGACAGCGAAATAATTGAAGCCTGTAAACACGCTGTGTAAACAACCATCTTTGATTTTGTTTTGAAGGTTGTATAGACCGATTCCTTTTTAACAATTTACATAACCACTTGGCAAATTTGTTTTAACTTGAGCATTCTCCTGTAATGTAACGTTACAGATGTGCCTGCTCTGCCTCCCTGACTGACGAGCATTCGCTTGTAATGTAACATTTCAGATTAAATATTACAGACATTGCGCACTGTAATGCTCGGTTCTCCTCCCTCACTGATGTAATGCTCGAATTGTATCATTACAGCACGCGTAGCATGACCACAATAGAAACGGGTTTTTCGACGGAAGAATAGACAAAATGACAGATAAATAATCACAATCTGTCATTTTATCTATACTTCCGTCGACAAAACCCGTAGAAAACCCGTTTCTATGGTTGTCATGCTACGCGTGCAGATTGCCCACTGTAATGCTCGGTTTTCCTCCCTCACTGATGTAATGCTCGACTCTGAACGTTACGTTACAGGCGAATGCTCCCGGTGAGGGAGCACTTTTACATTTCATGTTGCATTGCATATAGCATAGGACAGCATGTTCGTTTCAACGTATGTTTCATTTCTTGTTACGTTTCACATCATTACTGACTAGGTGTTGCAGACAAATTTTTGATTTTTGTTTTTGAGCGATTGAAATTTTCAAAAATCTTTTCTTAATCGCATTGCACCACACCAGATGGTGTGATAACTCTGATACCAGGTTAGTCATTTTTACACACGAAAGAGAAAAAGAAGAAGAATTATTGGTCATCTGCACTATTTATCTTCTAATCCAAATCTATTTGTCTATTCTACTTGTGCATTGACTGCCAGTCACTACGATATAAGTTCCAATTATGGTTAGGCTTCGTTCTCGATATAAAATTTACAATGCAGCTTCCTCACGCCAGTCTACAACTAGTTCCAATAGTTGGTACTAAAACGAGAAAAAAAGTATTTTCGAACTGTCAACAAGACTTAAATTTCATATGAAATAAAGATCACACACCACAGATCCACATTCTCGGCGGGAGGTCTCGACGAGAAAATTGCCGAGACAGGGCGAGACGAGAGCGTTGCTCTAAATTCTTGCCTGGCACATTAGTATTGGACTCTCGTACCACGATGGACGTCTTCAAAACATCTACCGCTGTAGCATTATGCGTTGCAATTATTAATTGATTCGTGAAAAAAAGTTACGAAACGACGTTAGAAAAAGCGAAGGTGGTGAATGACTGCCATTCAATCAGATAATGATGAGATCCGCTTGCTAAGTGACTGTCACTATAACAATCGAGAATGTGAAGGAATGGTTTCATATAAACACAAAACTACTCGAGACTCCTTTGATGTACCGACACGGAACGGAGACAATACAAATATACACGAGACAACAAGAACGAAAATTCCTTCTACACTCTCGTATTCGGCAAATCTCGTGTAGTTTTGCGGAGAATGTGGAGCAGGCTTAAGAACCGCAGTACCAAATATGTACAGTCACTTAAAAGTTTGTGTAGACCTTAAAAACATTGTTTCCCAAAAGTTTCGATTGAAAAGGTGAAACCAAAATTATTTGACTTTGGAAATACTGTATACAACAACTCACAATTTTAATTGATGCCGTAGAAGAATATTTTCAGTGTTTAGATAAGTGCATATATCTGTTTACACGTAACTGTACATTGGCCGTCGTTAATACAAGACAATAGCCGATTGTTCAAGTTCGCAATAATTATAGTACGAACGCTAATTGATCGATGAGTCTTTTATACCCGGCCCGCAGTGTGCCAGTGGCTTCAATTAGTCTTTGTGCAGGTATTAATCAATCATTTAATTTATAATCTCGCTGTCTATTATTTTGTAAATAACAGTCAGGTCCAAAAGTCGTCAAACTTAGAACTGTCACCGTAAGATTGTGAGAACCGTTTGTTTATATTCTATCAGTATTATTTCCGTTAGATTATAAAGTGTCTAAAAAATGTGAACTGGGTGAAATGGGTTAGGTTAGGTTAGAACTGTGACCAACAGCGCGCGAGCTGAGCGAGCGGTGCCGCGGCAGCGACCGGCGAGCGCTAATTCCAAGTTGCTGGCAGCTAGACTGGCTATTTAGTATTAGCGCAAGGTGCATTACGTCGCAAGCAAGTTTGATACCAGTTCACAATTCGGTTTCCCATGGATAGATTATTAACTATGGAACAATAATGCGTTAAATGTAAATGGTTTGTTGCAGTTCACAATTTATCGTCAGTTTATAATCTAAACTGTGGAAAATGAATACCGATAGATTGTAAACTAACTAAGGTCATAATTTACGGTTACATTTTTATGCAAAATAAATGGATTATAATTAAATGAATAACATATAATGGACACTAAGCACTAGGAAGTGGTGAAGGGTGGGCGTTTTTAGGGGACTGCTGTATGTAATTGTGACGTTCGAAAAGTGATGATTCTAAGCGTATTTTGAATGCAACAACGTGGTAGAACGTAGTGGTGAGCGTTGTCTATGAGATTTGAGGCATTTGTTGCTCAATTTCTGGTCTAAAATCTCTTACTGTTAGCAGCGTTAGTAGCTTACAGTCGTGCAAAGTGAAACAGGCAGTAATAAGCCGCCTCGTTTTCCAGCTACACTGAAAGAATCCCTAAGCGCCTTAAGCGCTTTTCACGCTAAACGCCGTATAAAGTGGCATGTGTCCTATGCTTTTTGCTCGGCATCCCTTTGTGCCCGTGTTCCGTTTCCGTCCGCTTTTCACCGCTGCAAGCGAGCCTCCACCGTGAATGCTACTTCAGAGATATCGTCCCAATTCTCGCCAACGACCGCTTTGTGTGTAGTTTTTGACGTGTTATGCGACGAAAATGACCTAATACCGACCAGGGGGGGACCCTATTAGGCGTTTATTTTTGCCTCTTTTTGGATTTGTGGATTGGGCTCGTTTTTTTTGTTGAGTTTTGCGGTTGTGGTTAATTTACTCTAACAAATCAATGCATGATGGCGCAGTTTTATTAATTTGTCCTTTAAATTAAACTTTTTGTGTTATTTTTGTTAAATTAAACAAAAAGTTTAATTAATCAATGTTCAATCCAATGTTTTGTTAATCTTTTGTGGATAATATAAAATGTATTTATTGTTTATGACTTTTGTAACCTTTGAAACAACCTGTCTTCTTGTGACCTTGAATTATGATCATCATTTTGACATCATCGTTTACTATAAATACATAATCTTTAACTACATCTCCCTTTGTTATCATGTCAGTAATCGTATTCTTCATTTCAACCTTCTGGGGACCCTCTAGGGTTAACCCCCTTTGAATTCCCACCCCTGCTTCTAAGGGATTCATTTACATGAATGTTTATACGGGACATGTCCTTTAACTTCTTAATTGAATTTATTTCAAGATTTGGTCAGTAACTTGGTAATGCTTGGTAATCCCGAAAGGGAAGATCAGTTGATGAAGATTGTACTGTTTAATTACTAGAATCTACGACCGATGTTGGTCCTTTAATCTGCAATGGCAACATTTGTTTCGTAAATTGCGCAGCATCCCCAAAACCCCTGGGCAAAGAACATAATAGAGTGCTACAAGGATATTTTGGCGCCTGAATGACATTCACAGGGGGGCGTTGTTTGGGCACGCCACAATTGCGGCGATAAGTCCCCTCTTTGAGGAGTGGCTTGAGAGGCGCCATGGCGTCCTCACCTTCCGCCTGACGCAGGTCCTCACCGGACACGGTTGTTTCGGGAGGTTCCTGTTCCGCGTAAGGCGGGAGGAAACGCCCGGGTGTCACCACTGTGTGGATCGCCCGGAGGACACGGTGGAGCATACGGTGGAGGTCTGCCCAGCTTGGGCGGAGCACCGCCGTGTCCTCACGGAGGCGATCGGCGGCGGCGATCTCTCGCGTCCGGCCCTGGTTCAGGCCATGGTTCGGAGCGAGAGTGCATGGGAGGCCGTCACCTCCTTCTGCGAAGCAGTTATGCTCGCGAAGGAGGAGGCGGAGCGCGCGAGGGAGATGCAAGCTGCACGCCCTCGCGGCCCTAGTCGCCGCAGGAGACGCCCCGGGCGTCGGGAGTCCAGAGCCGACTTCCGGCCACCGTAGGCGCGGGCTTGCGGACGGTGAGCAATGGGCAGCTCGCCGTCCGATAAGGACCAGGCCCGTGTCGACGGCGCGTTGTGTTCCACGCGCGCCTCAAAGAGATGTCAGCACCAACCGACGGGGTCGAAAGACCAATGCCTGCTGGGGTTGCGGGTTTGTCCGAAAGGGATAACGCGGCCCCGGCACACAGGCAACGGAAGGAACACGGGTGGGTTTTAGTCAGTAAAAGTCTGACACACCCTCTCGCTCTGCCCAGAGCGGGAGAAGTCATTTGATGATTTCCCACCCTCAAAAAAAAAAAAAAAAAAGGGGGGCGTTGTTGGTAAACATTTATGATATTGTCGCAGAAATTGTAGTGACAAAACAAGATGGCAGCGTTAGTTCCGATTTTGGCCACGCGTCGAAAGAACCTTGTAGCGTAATAATCATTACGTCCTACCCCCATTGCGATACTATTTGTCCCAAAAACATCCAGGCAACCCTGGAAATAGCCTCTTATCCGATCTTCATAGTGCACGTAGTAACAAAAGTGGGCTCACGCCGCATAGAACGCACCGTAAATGCCATATCCTGAGACATCATCAAGAAACTAGGTCGACGTGCAGCGCATGAATCGGCGAACTCGTGTGACCCGGAAACTTAGCTTATTTTGCCTGTTCGATACTATAAAACCGCACTTTATAGCTTCTGGGCGTGTCAGTTAAACCGTTTTATGTTATTTCATATTATACGATTTTTGACCCAAATCCTTTATTCAAGAAAAATACATGCTGGTATGTATCCTAGTATAATCATTAAGCGCCATTGCTTCATCTATTACCACTTCATATTGATTGCGTATCACGTCAAACGACACAGACACAGCGTCCCTGAAATCTGTTCTACTTGTAGTTAATAATATCAAACATTTCCAGTACTAATTAAACTTGAGTGCTCTAAGGCAATAGCGCACTGCTAATATATCACCCGACGCCACTGTACATGGGTCCCGATAATATGACATGAACGTATACCTACGTGACTACAGCTGCATGTTAGGGGTTTGCACTGAGGAGTTAGAAAATGAAGTGATCATTGGCAAATTGCGTGTGGAGCAACCTGCACTTATTGTCACATGAGGTTGGTTGGTGGCTGGATTCCCAATAACCAGTGGCAACGGGCTAGTACCGTCAAATGATCTCTCCTCACACACGTTTATGAAACTTAGACATAACGGTTCGATTTTTTATAAGTAATAGATGCACCATGCGTTGCAATGCCACTTTTTTATTTAGATTTTTAAGGTCAGAAACCCTCGCGGGCGTCCTCAGAACACCCTACCAAATTTTCATCAATTTCGACCCAGCCGTTTCGGACTCCCTAGAGGAAAAACAAACAAACATTGATATTTATTTATATAGATGATCCGCTGAACTTCGTACCACGTGAGAAAAAAAATAGATGTTTTCGATTTTTCGGGTGTTCCTTTGGGTTTTTCCTTATTTTCTTTTTTTCTAAATCACCCCAGTAATGAGGCGAACAAAACATTAAAAAAAAATCGTATCAGTCGACCCATTTTCAAGTTTTTGCGAGACTAATGCACGGCAATTGATTTTTATAAATACATATAGAGAGATAGAAGATAGATAGATTATGAGTTCATCTTATAGTAACTCTTTGACTTTCACTCATTTCACAAAATTGTCGAAAGTCTTGCATTGACGTGAGCCATGAGCAATGGAGCACTCCATTTATTACTATTCTATGCATGTCTTCCTCAACCGTCTCTGGGTTCTATTTATACAACATATAGGCATCTTATGTTTGCTATCACTTTGAAGTGTGCCCATCCTTTAAAGGACAGCGATGGCTAATTAAGAGCGTCAATTAAGGCACAGGTCATCGCCACTGAGCGGCTAATCTTGCTAATTTCATCAGTGACGGACTAATCTTCACTCTTATCTTAATTAAGCCTGACCTTGAAGTATTTGTCAAGTCTTAAAGCCGTTTGTTTTTATGGTGTTTTCGGGTTCTGCTAACATGGGTAGATTTACTGCCATTTCTAGATAAAGTCTCAAATTAATCTGCCTAGCCTGTAGGTCGGCTTTTTTTTTGGGTGGGAAATTATCAAATAACTTGTCAGACTCTTACTGACTAAACAATTACCCGTGTTCCTTCAGTTGCTTGTACGTTGCCATGGGCCACGGTATCCCTTTCGGACTTTCTCGCGACCCCGGCAGGCATAGGTCCTAGCGGACCCCGTCAGTTGTGCTGACAATACTGACATCTCTTTGAGACGCGCGTGTAACACAACGTGCGCCGTCGACCCGGGCCTGGTCATTATCGGACGGCGAGCTAGCCATTGCTCACCGTCCGCAAGCCCGCGCCTGCGGTGGCCGGGAATCGGCCTGCGATTCCCGACGCCCAGGGCGTCTCCTGCGGCGGCTAGGGGCGTGAGGGCGCGAAATTTGCCTCTCCCTCACGCGTTCCACCTCCTCCTTCGCGAGCATATCTGCTTCGCAGAAGGAGGTGGAGGTCGGCTTCCAGTCTAACCAGTATTTTACATGGGGCGACTGCCTATTTGACCTCCACAACCCACTTATTGGGTAACACGATAACCCTTGGTAAAACTGGTTGTCAGTATTTTCGGGAATCTAACTACCCGTAACGACTGTCAAAGATCTACGAATGACAGCCGGGGCCAACGGCTTCGTGCTTTCCGAGGTCTCATTATGTATTGGATGGTCACCCATCCACGAACCGACCGTGGCAAGCGTAGCTTATCCTTCGACCGACTCGTGCAAATGTTATTATTCAGCTCCTCTTCTAGTTATAGTGTATGTGTGCATATATCTTCCGTTGCTTCGCTATTAAGACAGAGTAGGAATCACGAGGGATATTCTCTGCGGTAGATTTAAAGGCTTGTGCAGACCAGCGCGACTCGTCGCGCGACGCGACACCGGGTATTGTTATACTGTGAAGTCTTCTTAGAAATTGTATTGTTCGTGTCGCGTCGCGCGACAAGTCGCGCTGGTCTGCACAAGCCTTAATGCGGAACTGGAAGGATTTAATGTTCTGAGTTTTGGCGAACTGTACTATACCCAATTACCCATACTTGTCGATTAAGCGGTTTATGAGTAATGAAGGAACCTCAGTATTTTCGACGCTCATGACTGCGATAAAACTAGACAGTCTATAAAAAAAAAACTGATTCGCCTTCTACTCCTAAATATGAATTGCGCTCACGATAGGAATGGTAAAGTTTTAGATGATCGTCCTTTGGAAAATTCTCCATTTAATTTTTGTGCCATTTTCTGTTTCCGCATTGAAAGTTGGGACAAATAACTCTGACCTACAGACATTTGTTCCGATTCCGAGTCTGGGTGTTTGTCAGCTCTCTCACTAACAAACAAATTTGCAGATATAACAAAAACCTTGACACACTTCTTAATCACATCACTGCTCTAAATATAACTTTTATTTTTGTTTTATGTACCTCTTTTAGGATTGACGTATAACAATAAAAAGCAGCCCGCCATATTGGAAAAATGGCGTAAGATATCATAAATGTCGGCGAACATATGACGCGGTTTCTCTATCATATGGCTTTTTATGGTCTTCCATTTTATTTAAACCTTAGTACGACGATCTAGGCTAGATTTTAGTGTTCCGTACATCCTAAAATATGAAATCAGAATACTTATGAGAGTTCAGTGTCTCTCGGTATGTCACGACTATTCACTAGAAATTCACCATAGTTTTGGGAGTCACTTTTTGTATCAAAGAAAAAGGTAGCCCTTATTGAATCACCTGTCAATATAAATTATCTAGCGGCACTGCTTATGAAAGCAAATTTTCGGGTTCCTGAGACCCTTCCGCTTGGTTTCCTCGCTAAATCAGCACTTTAGCTACCATGGTGAAAAAGGGGCTACTTTGAACTGGGGAATCTTCTACCACAGGTCCTCCATTTTCCATAACACTTATCATAGATGTAGGAAAGATTTATATGAAAACACAACAGACTCAGCTATCTAATTGCGTAAACATTTTCGGTACACGATTAAAGGGGCGCGCAAACATGCGCGACGCGACACCGCTAATAGTTCTACCGTGAAGTTTTCTTAGAAATTGTTTTATTACAGTCGCTTCGCCATCGCTTAAGACTAATCTGTTTCAGTTTGACAGTTCAACAACATTTATTGTGTTATTTACGTTGTTGAGCAGACAATTTTGAGAACTTATGAAGCGATGGATTAGCAATCTCTTTCAAAATAATTCAGATTGTGATTGATCGTGTATTACGCAATTATATAGGGATGATGACTAAAATTTTTTTTAGTCCGTCCTGGAGATTATAAAAAAATATTGGACACGTATTTTTTCTTTTTTACGTAATCTAAAGATTACGGCGATATATTGAGTTAAAATGTGCCATGACGTCACGAGTATGTAGATTTCATACTTAAGGCTTGTGCAGACCAGCGCGACTTGTCGCGCAACCCGACGCCGGTTATTGTTATGCCGTACAGTTTTCTTAGAAATTGCATTGTTTGAGTCGCGTCGCGCGACAAGTCGCGCTGGTCTGCACAAGCCTTTACTTGAGACGTAGCGACCCAATCCCTAACTTAAAATGCGTTTTATCTAAGTATTTTTTTATTAATATGTTATAGCAAAAAATACGTGTATAATATTTTTTTATTATCTGACTGACGGACTAATTTGAATTTTCTTATTCTTACCCAGGCATCATCCTTATTTGAGTGTTGGGCTGCTACTGAGAAATTCATAATAACAATTTGGAATTCGCTAGTTAGTACACCTCTGTCTATCCCTTCGTAATACAGGCGCGATGTGAAATTCCCAAAAAGGCTAGAAAAATGAAAGTAGAGTAGTAGTACTTACAGTAAACAAACAATCGACCGACTTCCGGTAGCTGCATATAAATTGCTTCGATCCTAAACAATCTGATTAGCATAGCCTTGTAATGATAGCCCTTTGTATTCCCCACCCCACGTGGGGATAAGGCGTGATGGTGCATAAACGCCATACCTTTGTCCATACGTATCATATACCCGGAACGGAACTTCTTTCCTAATTTAGTAAAGAGACTCGTGGAGGGGAAAGGAAAAATGGATGGCCAAAAGAATAGATTTTTACTACATTTCCACAGAACTTGGGATAATCTAAAGTAGGGTTGCCAAGCGTCTGTTTAAGCTATGATTAAGACGCGCGTTTTAAAATCGCGCGTCTACACATTCTGATATTCACCCAACGCGCGTCAGCGAGCGTTAACGCAGCGCTCAGAGAAATAGAAAATGTCTCTAGACGCAGGCGATCGCACGTTGAAACACGCTTTGATATTAATGTAACGTCCGTTTGCTGTTTAGTTGATCGTGCGCTTTCGCGTTTGCACGTTTTTTTTTTTTTTTGCAATCTTGTTAATTTTCGTGCTCTCGCAATGCGTGAGCCTTACTTTCTTTAAAATTGATCGTGCTTTGACGCGCATTAACGCGCGTTACATATGAACTTTGCCTGACACTTTCAGTCGGTTTTAATTATGTTATTTAGCGTCTAAGTAGTTTCCAAGTGTTTTGTATCAAACAACTTAGTGTTACGTTGACAACTGCTGGCCATAGATCTATCCAAAGTTGCCTTAATACAAGCAAAATTTGTGTAATCTATAATTTTTTGTTTGAAATTAATTAAATTTATTTCACATAAACCTACATAGGCCAACCTACCTAGGTGCACGGTCCATTAGTCGTTTCCTATGGAGAAGAGCCGGCACGGAACTCCACGGTTACTCTTTTACAAATAATTGGTTTTTACCATGATGCTCTTTGCGGAAAAATATTATGTATTATCGTTCTTTCCTTACCTTTGTCAAATATAAATAACTACGTTAATCAGCTGCCCATAGGAAAGCCCTAGTCCCTAAAGCTATTAATACCCATTTCCGGACGGTTTCGATGACCGCGATATTGAGCGAAAATTGCACCCAGTGGAAACATAAATATTCTCCGTAATCTGGGGTAGTTACGTTCCAGAGATCCCAATCCCTATACTATTTATTCTATACAATGTCGCCCATGGGCATGTGCCCGCCCGTATTTTTCTGAATATTCATGACAAATAATCGAAATTAAACTTAAAAAGGGGGAGGGTCAATCTTAATATATATTTTTTTTTTTTTTCAATATCCCGCTATATTTTGTGGACTTACAATTGTGTTTTTTTTAAATCAGTACTGTTTTTTTTAGAAAAAAATGTATTCACATCCGTTTTTTTTTTGTCGACAATTTTTATTAGTTAATCCGATAAAATAACTCATAAGCTTTTAGAAATAATAAGCAGAATCCAAGTCGAGCCAATAACATAGGAGATATGGAAAAGCTAATAAAAAAATTAAAAATTTAATAACATGAAAAATATTAAAAATATAAATTTTCGATAATTTTTCATGACTTCAAAAAAATACGGGCGGGCACATGCCCATCGGCGACATTGTATACAAGGTGTCCGGGACATCGACGCGAAGCCGGTTACCATGGATTCAGTACATGATTCTGAACCCCCCTGTATTGAAATTTTTCTTTGGTTATAAAAAAAAAAACAGCTGCTCCATACATTTTGACCGCGTAGGTATTGCACTTTTCTATGAAACAGCTGTTTTTTTTTTTAATAACCGGCGAAAAATTTCAAAAGCTCAGAATCATGTACTGAATCCATGGTATCCGGCTTCGCGTCGATGTCCCTGCCACCCTGTATATAAAAGAAGAAACTGAATGACTGACATATCAACGGTGAGCCAAAACTACTGGGACTAGGAACATGAAATTTTGCAGACAGCTTCCTTTTATAATGTAGAGGAGTACAAAGAGGGGGTTTTTAGGAAATTCCTCCTTTAAGGCGGAAAGGAGAGGATTTCGTTTGTATGAAAAATCTTATTCCTTGAGCACTTGGCACAAAAAGTACTAGGCTTGCATGAATTCAAGATAGTATTTCAATCATTAGACGTTGTGCACAATTTCTGAGCAGTGGTCTAACAAAAAGTACTAGGCATGCATGAATTCACGATAGTATTCAATCATTATGTTATGCTACTAATAGGATTTGGATGAGGCAGACAGTTTATATCCTAGATGTTAACACAGGATACTTTTTATCCCGGAACTACGTTTCCATGGGATAATTTCTGACTTCCACGCGAGCTAAGCCACGGGAAAAAGCTAGTATCTTATAACGAGTAGATTAATGATGAGGTGTTTTCATGGTAATTAGCTAAAAGGTTTCAGATCTCCTTCATGGTTATATTTCATAGGCCCAAAACTTTGCGCAGAGGTCAGTGAAAGGTTCATAAAATTAAAATAGAACAGTTTAATTGAAAGATAACACAATTTTATTTTTCGGACACTTCAAATGAAGATATACCAACTTAGACAAGAGATAAAATCGGCGATTTTATCTTGAAAGCTATTTAATTGAATCTTCTTATCAACTTAACGAAAGCATTTTCTCGACATGAACCCAGGAAGTGAGTCAGACGAATTAAAGTCAATTAAATGATCGATGTGCAGGGGAGAGCGAACCAGTCTGGCACAAGAGTACTGCCCCTCTCCCCACGCAAGTCGGGATGGCGGGACCCCTCGCGGTTCACCCAAACAAACTTACCCTTGCGTACCCCTTGTTATTCTTCTAGTTTCCCAGAAAAACGTCGCCGTCTACATTCGGTCGTTACTCGCAATTTATAATTTATCGCCAGCGAGGTTATTGGCTGCGAATTTTCAATGGCACACCATGTTTATGGCACCTATCTATTCAAGTATTTTTATTTTTCTAATTAGCGAACCGTTCAAACGTTTATCATTCAAGATAACAGACTCACAGCTGATTAATGTTTACTTGCTTATATGAATATTAATTATATATTGGTTGGTACTGTTTATAATATTACGCATTTGGTTATCGCGATACAGTCCATTTGTTTACTGTTCTTTATAGAGTGACGCGATCGCGACCCCCGAACTCCGAAATCGTCGTAATATCTACAGGGCTGCTACAATGTAATACGAATCTGCGTCATTAAGCCGAGCGCGCAGCGTCGCGTTGCTTCCGGTAACTGCCGTTACTCCATTACGAGAGTGCTTCAGTCACAGACGCAATCAGCTATTGAGACGCACTCTCGTGTGTTGGAGTTATTGTATTGCAGTAACAATCCATGTAGACATTATGTAAATGGTATATGTTACGACGTGGCAACTAGGGAATGCAGAACCGGTGCTGTTTTAAAGAACCGGGATTTTTGGGACCTTCTGGCTTAAGAACCGGGATTCCCGGTACTATCGATACTTTTGATACTTTAATAAGTCTACGTAAGAGAGTTGAAAGTGTTAAAACGGAGAAAGTAAAAAAAGACGAAATGACAGGGCAAAGTAAAAACATTTTAATCAAATCAAATAATACGTTTTATTTCTTGTTTTATAGACACTAAATCAGTCTTATTTAGTATAATTTTACTGGTAATTACGCATATTATGCCAGCAACATTTTTTAACATTAAACGATTTTTATACCTAATCCTACATAATATATAACAGAAACATTTATTAAACATCTTCACTTTACCAAACAAATTAACATGACTCTTATTGCAATTCTGCATAACCAAATTATAATTTAAAACTTACGTAACATCTACAAAAAAAGGAACTATGGAGTTTTAGCGTAGCATTAATCAGTCTCAATATTTATTGATTAGATAATCTTAATTTTAATCTTATATAATAATTCAACAATAGTTTGGAACAACTTGAATCGACAAATTCTTTAAATCAACTTGACGCTAATTATACATTTAAGAAAAAATAAAATAAAAATATAACTTTAAACTTAAATATTTTTGCAAAACTTAAACATAGGTATTCATCCTTACAATACTTACTATAAATAAAAATACCCAACTAATACTTGCTCAGACCAATATTCGCGATCACAATCTAACAAAGCGGGACGCGCGTCTACAAGATGGCCGCCACCTGCCCCTCCCGCACCTCCGCACCCTCGCGCATCATGATCTTGTATTACAGGTAGCAACGGTGGTAGCTAGGTAGTATAGTAACAGTGCAGCGGTCGGATTTTAGGCAATAAAATTAGAAAAATTCTAAACGCGAATCTTTTACCGAAAGTACCGAAAGAACCGGGATTTGGTTTTGGAAATTCCGGTTACTAAAACAACGCAAATTTCCGGGATTTCCCGGTACTTTCGGTTTCGGGATTTCCCGGGACTATTCACTAGTGGCAACCCTAGCAGAGGTTGTATAGAGCGGCTGGGGCGCAAGCGGGGTGCGGCGGGCGTGCGCGCGCACTTGCGACGCCGCCAGTGGCGAGTCGCGGCTGAGACCGGCGCGTGGCAGTCCGGCCGCCCCCGCAGCTCGCACCGGTCCCGGCGCTGCCGGGCCTCCGCTCGGATGCCGCTGCCGGCCGCCGCAAGCGATGGTCCACGCCGGGCCGGCCGCGCGCGCGCCCTCTCGCGCGATGTTCGCTGCCGCTGAGAGTAAACCGCGCCGCGCCGTCTCGCCGCTCGGAATCCCAAAGTCTCCGTCGTTCCACTCGGGCCTCGACCTCGTCGCCAGCCAAGCGGCCACCAAGCGATCCGAGAGCGTGTCGGACGTCGCGCGCGCTTTTCGGTTCGCGCTGTTCGCCGGCCCCGGCATGGAGGGCCAGGGCCCGCAGAAGGCGCCATCGCCACCGGACGCGCGCAGCCCGCCGCCCCCCGCCGCGGCCGCCGTCTCGCCCGAGCGCCCCACGATACCAAATGCCGATAAGGAAAGTTTGATGGTGCAGCTCCCCCCGCTGAAAGGTTCGTCGGCATTATCAACAATGCACCCGTGTTAGCTTTGCAGATAATGAACATCAAATGAACGAACCCTGAAGGCTGTTAATCTCTGTTTACAAACCTCCTCCAATGTTTGGCTAATTTTCGGCATCCGTGTGTGAAATAGCCGTATCTATTTGTGACTTATACCGAGATACTGAAGTAAACCGTTCTACGTCGGAGAAGACGTTTTCATATACTATCAAGTACGACGCATATAAACTACGCTGTAGTAGCGAGAACTACCTACATAGTTCAGTCGCCCACACCTCGTCACTGACAGCCTTGAAGAGTCTAATCAGCCTCGCCGACCGAAACAATGCGGCTGAATCACTGAAACTAGTGATTGACTATCTTATGCGTACATGTAATATAGACGTGGGGTAAATGGCGAAAACGCCGCAGAAATTTATCGACCCATCGGCGGCCAGCGGTCGGCCCCGTGCTGTATGTATGCCATGGGAAATGTGTTTCGACGTCCTTGTACCCTGCACCACAACTAGCGACAAATCATGCAGCGCGATTTTCGAGCCCATAGGCAGCTGCCTAATTGATAGTAACCGGCATTTTTGTTAACTCTGCTAATGAGCGAAATTAGCACGACGAGGTCATTGGCTATTTCAACATTATCATGAACACCTTGTTTATAGACTGTCTTGAAGACTGATATAGCTAATGTTTTTGTCATTTGGAAACATGTTTATGTTTGTTTATATGCAAGCTTAGGTGCGGCATTTAACAGCGTTTTTTACTACGCATAGTTGTAACATTTCTCTAACATAATTACATAAACAAAGCATAACGACTGGGTTGTTTCGTCGTTAAAGTACAAGTTCTACATTTGTACCGGGATGAATTGCTAACTATAATTAAATGTTTATCTAAGCCCGTCATAAGTCTGTTGACATACATGACCTCATGCTGATATCTTCTGTGACCCTGAAAAACTAAGATAACCCGACATTATAATTTAACTATAGATATAAATACTGCTCTACAAAAACGACCACGTGGTTCTCCTGTATTTAACCCCGTAAACCAATTAGTTATACTGGAAAAATCTAAATGTTTACTAACCCGAAGAAGTTTTCACGTCAACTTCATGTGAATTTCTAAATCTTCTTCTAGAGTTCTTAAATCCAAAGCATTCTGGATTACTACTCAAAGACTTCCTTATATCCCTCGTTTTTACTACTCGGAGATTACGCGAAAAACCTATTCCGTGGCCCGCCTTTAATTTGCGGCTTTCACACTTTCACGAAATTGAGCCGATGTGCGAAAATAGTCGAGGTTTTTAATACCATTTCTTTTGAACCTTGTTCTTACGCACCAAGTTTTCGTCAGCTATTTAAAATGGCCCCTTTTGTTTCTGTGGAGCACGCATTTAGGACATAACTCACCGGTCCCCTTGGAAGGGTGACTGGTGCGGGTGACAAATTTATTACGAAACGAAGCACTGAATTGTTGGCAAAACTGTCTCATTGCTTCAACTATTCTACTTTTTCTTGAATATTGAGTCGTAAATCTCTGAATGCTTTAGTCAGACCCGCAAGTAAAGGGCGTCTTCGTTTTCAGTTTATCCTAGATAGCATTATTTTCGGCTTCCATTTGGCTTTTAAGGCGTTGGGGTTTCAGAGTGCCAGAAATTGGTCAGAATATGTGATTCCTTTCTCACAACATGCAACCCGTGGTTCCAAAATGGTTGGCACTATAAGCACAGATTAATAAAATTCAAATTCAAAAGTCATTTATTCAAACTAGGCTGAGAATCAGCACTTTTCGAACGTCAACTACATAAGACAATCCTCCAAAACGCCCAGCCTTCACCACTTCCTAGTGCATAATACAGATGAGACACTCGGCATTTTAGTTATGAAGCTACAAGTAGTTACGCGGCGGGTTCGACTTGTCGACTTCAGTGGCCGTAAAGTAGTCAGAAGGTATAAGAGTTACGCTATAGAAAGAGAGGCAACTAGGTGAATATAACTGCAGGTAACCTGAATTGCACTTTATTGTGTCGTAGCAAGAGTCACTTTTTATTTAAATATTTTTGCGGAGTGTCCCATCTGTGCTATAAGTTAATGATAAAGGGATTGCTGATCGATGGTAAATAGGAACAACTAGACCATGATGTATGTACGTACCGTGTTCTTGGCGAACATCTCCGATCAGTAAATTCCTACCAAATATTATGTCTACTGGGTGATAAATAACAACAACTTTTAAGTTGACATTGAAAAGTGCCCCAAATTAAATCGTTCAAAGTCTTCTTTTAAAGTCCTTACAAAAAGATTTAAAGTGACCTACTCTCCGTAGGTAAACAGGTAAACACACTCTCCATAGACACAGAACACCTTAATTTCTAGCTCAATATTAATTTAGCTGTTCCCGAAAGCCTGAAAACTAGTTTGACAGCAAATTATTCCACGTTTCAAAGTTTGACTCCAAGCGAGTAATGTGTTGTGAATTTGAAACACGGCAAACTTTGAGCTGGGACAGGACTCAAAGCTAAACGCAACTATTTCTCTTTTAGTGTACATTACTAGCTATTCCTGAAACGATAAATGTTTGCTTAGGTACGGGGAACTAAGTCTCGTATGAATTTATTTACCAGGTGCATTTTGTAACGTTAACATTTTGTAGTATAAGTGAAAAACTTCTACCATAAAAAATATTTGTTGTCCTGGAACTTTCATGTAGGTAAATTTTTCTTGTTTACCTTCAATATATTATTCGGTGAAACATTTACTATGACAATGCATATTATTATTGGACATAATGGTCCAAATCTGCTGCACCATAGTTACATTGTGACAGAAAATGTAAGAAACCACAGCGGAAGAATACTTATTCTAAATATTGTTGATACTATGGCTCTTCATCATCACCATTACAGCTGAAAGGCGTATTAACAGTCCCAAAGTAGGTGCCAAAAATAACGAAACGCTTTTTGTTCTTAGATGCACCAGCGGCGGAGCGAGAACAGCTCTTCGTACAGAAGCTGCAGCAATGCTGCCTGCTGTTCGACTTCGCCGATGAGCCCCTGTCAGACCTCAAGTGGAAGGAGGTCAAGCGGGCTGCCCTCCTCGAGATGGTGGAGTACGTCACGTCACAGAGAGGCGTCATCACTGAGCCTATATACCCGGAGGCGGTTAATATGGTGAGTGGAATTTAAAGATATATGTGTATTACGTTAGTCACTGGGGTGCCAGCACCGCCTAGCGGCGCTTGACAGAGTCTACAATATAACCCTCAACCGGAGTTAAGTTCAGTTTGT
This sequence comes from Agrochola lota, assembly GCA_947364205.1. Lineage (NCBI taxonomy): Eukaryota > Metazoa > Arthropoda > Insecta > Lepidoptera > Noctuidae > Agrochola > Agrochola lota. Next base: position 5,411,038 of record OX376235.1, on the reverse strand, counting down.
CGGTGGTGGTTGAGCAGTGAACACGTTTAAAACATTCGCGCGTTCCGTATAGTTGTGTCTTGTAGCTACAGCGTGTGAATTATAATTTGATTTGAACTGCTAACGGTTTTTCTGTTGCGCAATAACCAACACTTCCCATAGTACGCCCACAGTAGTTAAAATATGGGTTATGATAACGAGAGAGTCGTACCTTCTCCACCATCTGAAGTGGGATACCTGTTAGTTGAGGCGCATAATGTAAACTCTGAAAGTGACCGTTGGCGTGCCGTGTTTGACCAAGAAAATGCAAACATGCGAGCGCTTATTGAAGCCCTGCAAGCGACTAAAACCAATAATCGTGTGTATCTGCCTGAGTTTCGCTGACAAGGCAGGTACGGATGCGCGATCATGGTGCGAGACAGTTGGTTTGTGCTTTGCTGAAAATTCACTGCAAGGTGGTCAACTTGTTGTGGCAATCAGTAAGGCGCTCAGAGGAGCAGCATCAACGTGCCTATCACTAATAGCATACCAAGGTGGAGCAACTTTATGGTGTAGCGGCATCTACATCGCTACATACGAACTATGCATCAAAGACCTGACGTCACACAACATCCTGACGTCACACAAATCCTGCATCGCGCAATTAGAGTTTACCGCGCGATAAACATATATACAAGCTTCCCGACTTCAACCTCTGGGCAGTTGCCCGCCAGACACGACACCCGTCTGGTCGGAGGATCCTCCCTTTTCTATGGTGGATGAGTGAACTTTACACCCCGTTCCTCATGCCCCCAAAATGGTACTGTACATGGCAAGATTTGTTTCGACGGAGACCTCCTGTGGGTACCCTTATCAACCTACATGGAGACAAGCCAGGTGACAAGGAGACCCTTGTTGCCTATGCGTATCCCCTGATTTCGTGGGTCAGTGTCACTTACCGCTTGAAGGACGTTGACAAGGAACAAAATCCAGTCGCAACCGTTCTTGCCCAAATTTCACAATTTGTCACTAGACTGCAACGGCTGGTATTTACAACAGATATCGTCTCGAGGGACAAATTACAGCGAGAACCCCCTGCTTTTTTCGCACTTGAAATGTAAGGTTAGCAGCCATGGTGACTCTTCAAATGCTCCCGATACCAAGCGAGCAAAGATAACCTCGCTGAAATGCTACAACTGCGGGAAAACTGGCCACAAGCGATCTGAGCGCAGAAGCAAGCCGATTAACAGCAGAGGAAGAGCTACGACGTCTTCAGTATCGAGCCAAGCAGCTCCGCAGCTGGCAGCGAAGCCCTTCGTGTGCTGCAAGTGTGGGAAACCAGGACATATCGGGGCCCGGTTCACGAACAGTGGCAGCCAATCGGTTGGGGAGCACGTGTTGCAAGCAGTGAACGGCGAGTGAATTTTTGCGTTATACAATCACCCTCAGGCACAAAGGAGAGCTGTATTGTTTTGTTAACGATTCTGGTGCTGAATGGTCGTTAGTAAAGGAGAGTTGTGCAGCCAAATTAAGTGGCAAACGAGTCAATAACGTTCTTACGTTGACCGGTATTGGTAAAACACGTGTATTCAGCACAGAACAAATCTTATGTAGCGTAATGATTAGCGAACACCAAATTGAGATTTTGTTACATGTGCTTCCCGCCCGACACTTACTTGCGAAGTAATATTATGATAGGACGTGAAATATTGAACATAGACTTTTCCATTATCATGTCTGCGACAGCGTTTACGATACATGAAACACTTGTAGTTTTTGGTTTTACACGGTCATCAATAACAAACAAATCTGATTTCAACGCTACTGATGCGAATATTATAGGTCCAGAGAAATCTGAGCAATTGAAAATTTGAAATCGATTTTCACATTTGATTTTATTACCGGTATGCCTACTACGCGAGCTTAAATGATTACAGTACACCGAACCTACAGTGCAGCGACAACCGTATAGGATGTCCGCGGATGAACGAAGAGTAATTCGTGAACGTGTGAAGGAATTATTAGATGCAAATATAATAAGGCCTAGTTGTTCTCCGTTCACAAGCCCTGCTCTCCTCGTAAAGAAACGCGATGGTTCAGACCGCATGCGTATCGATTACTGTGAACTCAACGGTAATACAGTGCCTGACCGGTATCCACTTCCCCTTAATTCTGACCACATAGCGCGTCTCAGCGGAGCACAATTATTTCTGTCAATTAGATTGCGCTAGTGGATTTCATTAAATTCCTGTAGCTATAGAGTTGATTGACGGCATAGCATTCATTACACCTGAAAGCCAATATGACTTTTTGACCATGCCATTTCGCCAAAAAAATGCTGTCTCCGTTTTTCAAAGAGCCGTCATGAATGCTTTAGGTGACATTGCTCATGACTATGTGATCGTATACGTAGACGACGTTCTAATCGTTTCACCCCATGTAAAAACAGGTCTAGATAGACTTAATATAGTTTTGAAAGTTCTGACCAGAACTGGTTTCTCTTTAAACCTCAAGACGTGCTCCTTCCTTAAGACGATAGTAGAGTTCTTGGATTTTGAGGTAGAGGCTGGCCAGATAAGACCCAATCAGCGAAAGGTAAAGGTACTAAATACTCTTCCACCTCCACAGATCATTTCACAGTTAAGGCAATTTATCGGATTAGCTTCATACTTTACGCAATTCATGCAAGGCTTCTCTAGTATTTTGGCTCTCTTGTATCGGTTGACTTCTCTAAAAGGTAAGGTCTAACTCCAAGTAATTAGTTCCCCCCATATAAAGCAAATGTGCGTATCAACGCACATTTGCTTTATATGCGAGAGTTCTGTGATATCAATCACAGAACTCTCGACGAAGTGGCTTCAAGCTGAGCACACGTGTTAGTTCCTTAGAAAATGGCCAAATGGATAATAAGCAAGTAGCTAAGACCTATGTGCTTCGTTCTGTTATTCTTAACCGTAAGATCCAGCCCAACGGCAGGTCAAAGTGTTTGCCCTACTTACTTCATCTTTTAAGATGATATGTCGTCAATAACTTTCACGACTCTTTGGTTTATCTTGGAGCCGATAAGATGCATGAAAAACTCTTTGACTGTTATTGGTTCCTGGGGATGACTCTGCGTGTTAAAAAGTTTGTAGACAATTGTGTAACATGCGAAGTCTCACTCTGGGAAGTCCAAGCCATGGTCCACCCTATACCGAAAGTGACAACTCCATGGCAAACAGTTCATGCGACCGGTAAATTAAACGGGAAAATAATAATAAGGAGTAAATTTTTGTTTTGATCGACATCTTTCTAAGTTTGTATTATTATTCCATCCGACTAACATTGACTTAAGAATAGTATTCGGGCAGTAAACCAGAGTGTAGCGCTTTCTGGAGCTCCGACTCGTATTAAAGCCAACCAAGGCGGATGCGAGTAAGAAGTTTCTTGATGTTTGTTGACAGTAAAAACGTCAATTTGCACCTCTTCTCTTGTGCGACCGATTCACCTCGTGCGAATGCACAAGTAGAGCGTGTAATGAGCGTTTTAGAATCAATGTTAACTGCCGCAGACATGTGCGATAACAAATCATAGCAAAACGCAATAGGAGAAGTACAGCTCGCGATTAATTGTACCATAAACCACATTACAAAGGCTTCTCTTCTAGAGATTTTAATTGACAAAGTTGCGAGACCGTTATCATAGATGTGTAGTGATGTAGATACCGAAGTTGACATTGATGAAGTCGGCGAGATTGCGTCAGAGAATATTGAACGTTGTGCAGAATATGACGAGGCTCGATTTATAGGACAAAGCTATAACAAATATTTTGGTTGGCGATTTCGTGTTATTAGAAAACGAAGCGCAAAATCAGACTAAGTTAGATCGGAAGTTCAGAAGTCCGTTTAAGGGAGCGGAAGTTTTGGATGGTGGTGAGCGTGAGCCCGGTAGAAATCGTTGTCTGTTGAGGAAACTCAAGTCCATAGTTATTTTTTTACTTTTTCCAGAAGTTGGTAACAAGAATAGTACATAAAATATTTCGGTTTTATTTAAACGGTGCGCGTTTGGGTGTGGCGGACGTCGTGGCCAGCAATGACCGTAGTGAGTAGTCAGTGAGTGATGCCCACGGTGATCCACCTGAGTGGTAGATGCACGTATGAGCGAGCAACTATGATTGCTATTCGGCTACGGATGATGATTTTTGCTGAGATGCATCAGTTTGTTTAGTTCATTTAGAAGTACAGTTTTGTTAAAACAATTTAAAAGAAAATCGAGTCACATGGTGGGGTTTCCTAGGAAAGCGCTTCCATCATATTATACAGCCGTCATGAAAATCTGTCATTTACACCAGTATTTGACATTAAGGTGTCAAAAACGCTCTGTAATTGGACAGCTGTCTGTATTTGCCGTTTTCTTAGGAAACTAAAGCTTTAGGAGGCATATTTTCCCAAACAATAAAAGTATAGATGACCAAGAACATGAATTTTCTCTACACACAGACAGGGCATTAACAGTCTAGTGACAAGTTATACAAGTACTGCTGCGATAATGCCTAGACCTAGCACCTCTTAAAAATTTCAATCAGCTCTTGAAGGCTTAACAAAGTCAGTATCTGACTACCTGCTTACTTTCCACAATGCCAACAACGCCTTTGAAACAGATAAGCCGTGCTAACCCTTCAGCTTGCACGGCAAGATTCAAGATTGGCTCCGTAGAGGCAAAGATAAGACGCTTCAGACATTGTAGGGGTTCCTTGCAAGGAATGTTTTTAATTTAAGGCCTAGTTCTCACTATGTTGTGAGGACAGATAGTTGTTCTGGAATCTGAATGGTGACACATATCAGCTGAATAATATCTCATTTCAATACGTATCTGAATCATATTTGGTGTAAATGTAGCCATATTGGAGGAAATGAATCGCTTTTGAATTTAGAACTGCTAAAGGGTATATGCAACGGCAGCGGCATCCTGAAACGTCTACTGAATAGGGATACGGATAAAAAAAAAAAAAACTATCAGGTAGGTTATTAAAAAATATTGGACACGTATTTTTTCTTTTTTACGCAATTAAAAGATTACGGTAATACATTGAGAAGCTAATGCGTTAAAATGTGACATGACGTTACTAGCCGGTAGATTTTATACTGACTTGTGACGTAGCGAGCCCTCACTCCCCGAATTAATGCGTTTTATCTAAACCATTTTTAATTAATTTGATAAAGCAAAAAATACGTGCCTAATATTTTTTTATTACCTGACTGACGGACTAAATAGTTTTTTTTTTCCCAGCCAACATCTCTATTCCAATTATAATTTTACCTTGTCTTCACAATCCAGTGGTAAAAGCTAGAAACGACAGTCTTCCAAAAGCATAGATAATTAAATCGTCTCGACTTGAAAGGAACGGTGTGTAAAGCCTAATTCACCATCGTCTATAGCCCGACCTAACCCAATGCTAGACATAGGCGTCTCTTTGTTGGTGTCAATCTAAGCATAATTATAACCAAGAAATATTATTCTCAGAATGTTCAACAGAAACTGCTTAATTTTGAGTCAATCACGCAACAACGAACACTTGTGAATAGGGTTGCCAACGCTACTATACAGGGTGGCAGGGACATCGACGCGAAGCCTGTTACCATGGATTCAGTACATGATTCTGAACGCCCCTGGAAATTCGCCGTCGGAAATTTTTCGTCGGTTATTTTCAAAAAAATATGCTGTTTCATAGAAAAGTGCAATATCTACGCGGTCAAAATGTATGGATCAGCTGTTTTTTTTATAACCGACGAATAAATTCAGGTTCAGAATGCAAAGAAAAAAAAAAACAACAATGATAACGGTCCTCACGTCGATGTCCCTGACATCTTGTATAATATAGTGTAATATTAGAGGCTTAATTAGTATATTTCTAAAGAAAAAATATGTGTAGTAGGCGAAACTACAATATTGTTATCTATCTATCTATTTATATAAAAATCAATTGCTGTTCGTTTGTCTCGCTAAAACTCGAGAACGGCTGGGCCGATTTAGCTGATTTTAGTTTTGAAATGTTTGTCGTAGTCCAGGGAAGGTTTAAACGATGAGAAAATTAGGGTAGGTAGGATAGGTAGGGTAGGTAGGGTAGGTAGGGTAGGTAGGGTAGATAGGGTAGGTAGGGTAGGTAGGTAGGGTACATAGGGTTTAGTGCTACACGTGCGAAGTCGGGCCGGGTAAAGCTAGTCTATCTATCTATCTATATATATAAAAATCAATTGCTGTTCGTTTGTCTCGCTAAAACACGAGAACGGCTGGGCCGATTTAGCTGATTTTCGTTTTTGAAATGTTTGTCGTAGTCCAGGGAAGGTTTAAACGGTGAGAAAATTAGGGTAGGTAGGGTAGGTAGGTAGGGTTTAGTGTTACCCGTGCGAAGTCGGGCCGGGTAAAGCTAGTTTCAATATAAAATGGCGAGATGATCGCAACCGGGCCAAAATGTATCTTATTAAAGACTAAATGAATGGTATATTGTAACCTTAATTTAAAGTGTAAAATTAGTTATGAGCCTCAAAGTAGCAAAAAATTTGCATTTAAAGAATAAAAATATTTTTGAAACACCTACAATATTTTTATTTTATTTTTCGCTTACTATATTTACAGGCAATGGTTTCAAAAATACTATATTTGATATAAAAACGATGACAACCCTAACTGTGAGTCCCCTGCGCTTACGCTTCATGAACCACGAATTGTTTTCAAAGACCAAGAATGTCCCGACCGCCCTCGAAATACCTACATTCATTTACTTTCAACTTTTCTTTAACTACCCTACATTTTTCTTTGAAAAGTATCCGAGGCTTCTCACGCTTAAATGCACTGAAGAAAGGAAAAATGTTTGCGGAACTTTTTAGGGATCCGTCCGAGGTAATACAAAGAACCTAATATCGGTTTATTTATTTATTTATTTATATATACTTTATTGTACACCACAAAAATACATTGCAAAAAAAATACTTAATCAAACACTACAAAATATACAATGGGCGGCCTTATCGCTCGGTTTACTTATTGTGTAGTACCTGGGCGACCGAGCTCTGCTCTGGTGAAAATAGAGAATGCTCATGTAATAGTATAGGATAGTTCATACTAATTCCATGCTGCCATGTCATTATTCTAAGGTATGTTGTACAAAATTTTGGGCAACGAGCTCCGCTCCCGTGAAAATACGAAGAACGGATTTTCCCAGATATGAGACCAGAGATAGATCCATTTGTTGCTCCGTAAATTGCCGCTCCCCGATATTGCAACTTTCATCGAAATCGTTAGAACTGTTTTCGAGAACACGAGTACAAATATTGCTCATTTAATATTATAGGATTTACCCATCTGTCACAGAAATGTGTGTCACTGTTCTAGATGATTTGAATTATTACCAGCAACCGCTAGTGTTGTCGTAGAACTGTTGATTAAAATAGTTTCAACAGACTTGTGGTAGGTAGGGTACAATGTATAAAGACGGTGCAGTTGATTACAAACAAATTGTGGTTCTACTCTTCGAACAAATAATTAAATGAAATTAAAACGTCACTAATTGATGGAAGAGAAATTCAGCGCCCGAAATAAAAAAATCTGTTTTGTTTTCGGGAAAAAAATAACATATAGTGTAAGTAAACAGTTTTACTGAATTTGCAATGTTTCCTAAAAATCTAAGTTAGTAAATGCAAAATATTGCACAGTTTAATGTTTATTATGACATCACTATTTATTACAAAATCTGCTACGTGCTTAACATTTACAAAATCAATTTGTAAATCTATCGAGAGCCGGAGCTTCCATGTTTGACTATAACATATGCATACGTGTGTCCACACGGAAAATTTACAGGGCATTGTAATTTTTTTTTTAGAAATTACCATATTTTTTGTAAATTAGTCAAACATGGAAGCTCCGGCGCTCGATAGATTTGTCTAGTCAAACCTCAGGTTAGACAAGATGTAAACATCTTGTCTGACCTGAGGTTTGACTAAGCTAAAGCTTCGGCCTTTGACTAACGAATTTATGTCTAATCCTAGGAGAGAGAGACCAACTTGAACAGTCAAACACCGCAACTATGATTAAATCGGGGTTTGACCTGTCAGACCTAAGATCGGTTCAGGAATGTAATCGTTACTGATCGCGAGCAGCACATATACTACGTTTAAGGGCTGTCAATGTCATTATTTTCTTTATTGACAATGACAGCTCTTGAACCCGGTTTAGATGTGAAGACCGTGTTCAGTCTCATTGGTGAAATTTGCATGAAAAAAAACTATTTTTTCATTTTAATGTGTACTGGTTTAATATTTTATGGATTGATAATTATTCAGAATCCTTTTTTTTATATGAAAACATCTTTCCTATCGCTTTCCTGCAAATCTTTCCTCTCGGTTCCCTGCAATCTGGGAGAGTGATTTCGTGAAACGGGACGGAAGTGAGTAACAGGAAGCCGGGGAAGCGCGCGCTATGCGGTGCTAGTTGGCCGTCAGATGGTACCAACTTATTTTACGAGAGGTTGGTACCATCTGTTACTATACTGTCCCATACACATCTTTAAAACCTACTCGACGCAAATGTATGGGACGTTTTTGTTGCGATTACGATGTTGGTCCCATGTAGAAATGTGTAGTTTTGTCAACACCCTTAAATGTGACCTCAACTTTCTGGTACATCCTGTTAACTTTTCAAGTTTGCCCATTTCTTTTAGTTACGGTACTTCATTACAACCTTACTAATAGATCAAGGACACATAAAAGTCACTATCATTTATTTTTGGTAAGGGCCTTCGAAACTCTGAAAGGAAGGCCAAGGTCTCGTTTCAGGAATTATTAATGAAGCACCACTTCCGATTATCTTTTGTTGTCTACCGGACCAAGCTGTGTGTATTGTGACACAGTATAGTGCATTTTTCCTTGCGTGTCTTATTTGTAAACAAACGTGTTGAGAGGAGGAACTACTCTGTAACTGTACTGTAAAATAAAGTTTCCAGTACCTACGCAATTCAAGGTACAGTAAAAATAATATTATCGTCTTCACATACAAACATTCATAACCACCGAATGTTCCCACTATTGAGACACAGTCCTCCTCTCGTCGAGAGGGAGTGGGCTGTAATCTACCACGCGGGCCCAGTGCGGGTTGGTAGATGTCACATGTCTACGGATTTTTTGGTTCTAGGACATGCCCGTTTCCTCAGGATGTTTTCCTTCATCGTTTTGAGAGCAGTGGTAAAAGGTGATATAATTAAATACACAGAGTGAAGCGCCTACCGGGAACTAACCCACGAGCTACAACTCATAAGTCGAGGCCGATACGACTTGGCCACAACTGCTCTCAATACATAAAAACATTAATACACGCTATTATCCATGGGGGTAGGTAGAACCTAACATACGCCACCTGCCACGATTCATACAAACATCTTTTGTTTCGTCCACGTCTTTTTTTAGGGTTCCGTAGTAAACAAGAAACCCTTATAGTTTCGCCATGTCCGTCTATCTGTCCGCGGCTTAGCTCCGAGACGGTTTGTACTAGAAAGCTATAATTTAGCATATGTATACATATTAATCATGCCGACAAAGTGGTAAAACTAAATCAAGAAAAAAAAAATTTTTTGGGTACCTCCCCTACACGTAAAGTGGGGATGTTATTTTTTTTCCTCATCTACCCCATGTTGTGGAGTATCGTTAGAAAGGTCTTTCAAAAATATTGTGAGTTTGTCGAAACCATTTTTGGATTCAGGGATCCGTTTGCGAAATATTAAACTTTTAACTGATTTTTTTTGTTAGAGTCAAGTGTCGTCCGTCCCCTCCCCTTCTACCTAAATGGTTGTACTTGGACTTGTGAAAAAATTCACAGCAGTAGTATATATAACGAAATTAAAAGGAAAACTATGAGAGCGAAGGAGGCTGTACAGGTTAACGAGAAATAATCAACCAACTTAAATTTGCAGTTTGAAAAACATAATCATGGGAGAACACGTTTTTCAACTACAATGTTAAGTTTGTCCTTGGGATAAATTCATCCCAACTACGGAGCCCTTCATTGTGCGTGGTCCGACACGCACTTGGCCGGTTTTTTTTTTTTCGGTGGATTGGTAAATCCTCATCGATTGCCAGACTGCCACACAGATGAGCCAGTTTGGGCAGTGCCGAACTCTTACCGGCTAAAACTACACTCCTGCCTCACAATTAATCCACAGAATTGGTGGTCCGTGCTTTTGTTGACATTTCGTAGTAAACGTAAACGTAGTAAAATAAAGAAAAACCTGTAAACAAATGTATATTTGTTTACAGGTTTTTCTTTATTTTACTACACTCAATTACTGTGCTCCTTCATCGGACACATATTAGTAGCTTACATACTAACTTCTTCTTCTTCATCTGCGTGAGTTCAACCTTTTTTTTTTCTTTAACGTCTCGTCCACGTCGTGTCATATTTTATATTTGTTTACCAAAATGACAATGAAAGAAAAATATGCACACCTACTGTACGTATTCTATCAATTAATTAATTTAATCATTTAAATTCACGGACAAGGACAATAGCGTCTGTATTGAATGGGTTTTGATTGCCTATTGATATAATATTGATATATAAAACATATTGATATATTGTGCTTGAATTGACAATGAATTGATGCATTACGAAAGTAGACGTTTAGCTGTAGGTACGAGTACTTTTAAGGCGACGATAACCGACTTTTAATGATTTTATACTGAAGATCATATCTAAACGAGTAGTGCTAATGATTTAGAAAAAATATATGTTAAATTAGAGCATTTTGTTAATAACTTAATATAGGAATATTTTAGATTATGTTAATATTACATAGGTAGTGTAATTAATTTGTAAAGTTACGTCTAACGCGGATAAAACACTGAGAATCTCGCAAAATCTATCAACCGTATTTTTTTGAAACCTTCACCATTTTAAAGATAATTTAATTATTGATATTTTAGTATACGTGTTTTATTTTGTTTTATGTATAATAAACTAATAATGTGTCTAATTTGGGACAGCGCTCCTGGATGGCCGAGTCCTATTACTGGCTGGACGTACGACGCGTTGCGATTGCTCAGTACAGAACACGCAAGCTAACCACTCAAGGTCACTGGCATATATCTGCGTCTTAAATAGGTTTTATCATGGTTTTATTTCATCTTGATTGATATGGAAAAATATAATGAACCCACGAAGATATGGTCCATCAATTTCTTCGTGGGTTCATTATATTTTTTCATTGATATCCAAAACATTTTCTAGCTCATTGCAATATTTGTAATGAATATAACAAATTAAAAAAAAAAAATTGGTTGCCTGTAAAGTCGGTATACGGGCGAAAGTTTTACGTGACAACGACTTTGAGTGGTAAAATAATTTTAATGTGAATATTCATTCGTATAGTAGGAACAAATGAAGGGACGCGTGCCTTTCACTTTTTATGTCTGTCTCTCTCGCTCTTAGGCGGGCTAACCATGCCCGAGTGGAAGGGACGCGTGCCTCTCACTCGCTCTCATTGTGAGCGCATAACGTGAGCGGAGCGTAACGCAGTTTCTTGAAGTGTCACCCGGCAAACCAATTTATTAGACGTTGTCACGTCAAAAAAGAAGTACCTATTGCGTTGAAACAAAGAAAAAACACAACAAAGATCAAGGGGGAACCTTTTTGCAATTGCAATATTATTTTGTATAATACAGTTTTCTTCATATTCCTCAGTTGTCTTACGTACAGCAAGTTTTATCCTCTGACTTTCTCGACATTATAATTTCTTTTTTCATTATTAATGGTGCTTTAGTAGGGCAGTTGGGGTTTGGGGGGGGGGGGAGACATTTAGGCGCGTTCCGATGTTATTGCCGTCGCTTGTTTGACATTATGATCGCTATGATTTATTGTTTGTATGTGAAAATACTGAAGGTCATTTTATTAATGGGACAAAAGTCATTGGGTTGTGCAGAGAGCATGAGAAAAATCAATCAGCCTAGCCTTTATCTATGTCGGGGTCGGCCTCCAGTCTAACCGGATGCAGCTGAATAACAGTATTTTACATGGAGCGACTGCCTATCTGACGTTCACAACCCAGTAACTGGGTAATACGATACCCCTTGGGAAGACTGGTTGTCAGACTTTCAGGCTTCTGACGACCCGTAACGGCTGTCAAAGATCCACGAATCACTCCCGAGACCAACGGCTTAATGTGCTTTCCGAGGCACGGAAAAGTTTCGGTATGTAAAGATGAACCATCCACGGACCAACACCGGCAAACGTAACTTAACCTGATGGATCGATCTGTACGGCTGTACTTACTTGGCCACCAGCTCCTCCGCAGAGAGCACGAGAAAATGTGCCAAAATGTAACAAACATGGCAGTCTTAAACCGGAAACTATATTTCCTATTTGTCCAATTTTCTTTGCGGATTGAATAAATCGTTTTTCTAGGACGCACCGAGTTTGATCGCTCTGTACATTCTGGTTTACTGAAATTACATTGGTTGTGATCATAGAAATATAAATAAATCTATGGTTGTCAAAGTCAAATCATTTATTTCAAATAGGCCCTTGCAAGGAACTTTTGAACGACAAAATTTACAAAAAAAAATTGAGTTGATTCTAGTCGCCCCTTCCAAAAGGTAGTTTTCGTATGGAGAAGAAACTCCACCGTTACTCTTTTAAAATGTTTTACAATATTTTGTATATGTAGGTACATTAGTTATATAATTATATGTGAAGGTAAAAATAATTTTAAAAAGAGAGCAACAACAGATAAATTAATTACTTATGTGATAGATACATGGTTCTCACATATTTACAAACATTGTAAAAGTAGATGTTTTTTTCATTTTTCCATTTTTTTGTTGTGATTTTGATAAAGTGAAGGGGTTTTTAAAAAAAGCCCGATTACAACTTTCGGTGCTGAGTCGTGTTGAAAATCCAGCAGCACCCTTTTTCCTTCGTCGTCGACTGTTAGTGTTGCCCTTATTAATATATCGCTTCTCTTTTGCCCACAGTTCGCAATAAACTTATTCCGGACATTACCGCCCTCCTCAAACCCGAATGGCGCGGAGTTTGACCCTGAGGAAGACGAGCCCACGCTAGAAGCGGCCTGGCCTCATCTACAGCTGGTCTATGAACTGTTCCTACGGCTGTTGGAGTCGCCAGACTTCCAGCCCAACATCGCCAAGAAGTATATCGACCAGAAGTTTGTTTTACAGGTTAGTGGCAACTTTAGTATTGATTATGTGGGATAGTGGTGGGGTTGGGTTTAGAAACGTGCCGCCTCGCTAAAGAGAATGTGAGGTTATTTGGGGATTTTAGAGGGTATCCAGGACCCTCCTCAACAATTATTTTATACGGTTTTTTTTTTTTTTGTCTTTTCTACGTATTTAAGGATTCAAGAGCGAAGCTTGAGACTTGGGGCACCGCGGTTCGGACATGTTAGAGGTTCGAAGGGGTTGGCGAGGTCTAGTGAGCTAGTAAAGCAAGCGAACAAAACCCCCACCTTCGACTCCCTCTACATTTTATTTATGAACCTTTTTTTAAGATTTATGCCATTTAAAAAAAAAAACGATATCTCCGGCGGGAGAGCGCGGAGTGGGGGTTTACTAACCCTCCCCGCGTCCACTATTGAGGCGGCACGTTTCTAAAATTTAACCTAGTGGTGTATTGTGTTAACGTCCGTAGTAAAAGTTCAAATTAAAATAGCTGGCAAAACTTCATACCTTAACTACCTCGTTGGTCTAGTGGCCGCAAGCGCTTCTGCTGAGCATAAGTCGGGCAAAGTGTTATTGGGTTTTTCCATCTGGGATTTTTCAGTAGCAGCCCGGATTCTGGATATGTGCCCGGTTGATGGCAATACGATGTCTCCCTATTACATGGGTCTTAAACATAACTGGCGAAATGTGGGTGTACTATAGGTGCATCTCTGCCTATCCCTTCGGGGCATACAGGCGTAATGTTATGTTATTTATTTCATACCCATTACGTCTGCAAAGTTCTGCTAGTGAATTTAACGACGTCAACGTAAAGATGCGGCGGTGGGGGTATTATTATTATTACTAGTAGTCGCCCGGACGTCGAAATTCGACCATAATTCATTTAAATGTCATGATTCTAAGGTTCATGATCTTGTGTCAATCGCATGGTAGTGTGTGTATTTTTTTTTTTATTAATTTAATTTTTTTCTAATGTATATTATATAAAATTATTAGCTTTCTGCACTCCTTCTCCATATAAACATTAACTGTGCCAAATTTCATACTCCTCTGTCCGCGTAATTTTCGTAAAAAGGGGTAAGTACAAAGTTGTTGCTTTCAATTGACCGAATTTATTCATATGTGTAGGTTTATTTCTTTATCTGTGGTAATGATGACGTCAATATTGATTGTTTACAAGTGTAATCGACATTGATAACGCATACGCATAGTAAAGAATATAAAAGATTGTCAGTGCCGATTATGATACCCTTTTATAGATCAATAGAATGTGGGACACATCATATATGCGTAATGCGATATCAATGAGATAACGCGTTATGATTTTAGGTTAAACTATAGCTGACGAGCACTTCATTTGAATTGAGTTTTATAAGTATAAAATTCATCAGCCTTTTCCCAACTATAAGTTGCGGTTGGCTTCCAGTCTAACCAGATGTAACTGAATACCAGTATTTTACATGGAGTGGTTGCCTATCTGACCTCCACAATCCAGTTACACTGTAATGGCTCGTGCAGTCTTGTCGCGAGACGCGACACCGGTAATTGTTCTTTCTTAGAAATTGTTTTGTTAGAGTCGCGTCGCGCCGGTCTGCACGACGCTTAATAATTAAAAGCTTTTTTTTTTTTTTTTAAATACATATTTTAGGCGATGATGCCTCCATTAAAGGCTGATATGTGATTGTATACACGGGGCCTGCACATTATTAAGGAATAGCGATACGTGCATACCTTGACAACCGTAAAGAAAATGTCTCTGGTTTAAAAAAAAATGCGTAAAGGAAAAACGTTGCCATAAAACCGATTTTATGTTTATTTGCCAAGCACAAAAAACAAGAAGTATCTCAATAACAAAGAAAACAAGACAATACCTACTTACAATAACAACGGAGAAAATTACATACTTCGCTTGAACAACTAGTGTCTCAGTAATTGCTTTGTCAAATTGCTCGGCATGAACAACAGACTATTTTATATAACGACTGATATACATACATAATATATCATGTATAGTATATTATATGTATATCTACGTATTCGCCATCGTTCGTGTCGCCCTTGATAGTGTGTTATTGAACGCAATTCCGCTTAGCGATTGATTTATAGTAACTACTGCTGGTTGAAAACATTGCTGTGGAATACAAAGTATAGCCATACTCGCAGCAGCCCGCGGTTTCAGCCGCATAAGTCTTACTATCTTGTATTAATTCAGGTTATATACTATCTGTGTGCCAAATTTCATCCACATCGAAACGCAAAAACAACTGAACTCGTTTTTGCGTGAAAGAGTAACAAACATCCATGCATCCATCCTCACAAACTTTCGCGTATACAGGGTGGCAGGGAAATCGACGCGAAGCCTGTTATCATGGATTCAGTACTCAATACTCAATATATTTATTTGCGTTCCACAATGTTAACACAGGTAAAAATATACATAATTTTAGATCATTGTGGACCCTGTCGGGCACAGCAAGATATGATAGAGAACATGATTCTGAACAACCCAGCGTCGAAATTTTTCGTGGGTTTAAAAAAAAAAAACTGCTGTTTCACAGACCTACACGGTCAAAATGTATGGAACAGCTGTTTCTTTTTAATAGCCGACGAAAAATTTGGTGGTTCAGAATCATGTACTGAATCCATGGTAACAGTTTTCGAGTCGATGTCCCTGACTATATGACTATTTACAGGTGATATAAATAGGTATAAAACGATGGATGGGGACTGTGTTAATGGTGATATGGCTAGAAAGGCAGTGACTATCGAGATGACGACTAATAGAGAAGTATGGAAGAAAGGGACATGTTCTGCTGACCACAAATATATTGGGATATATAGGGCAGGAGAATGATGGCATAGGTATACCTAAAACAATTCCATGACTTACTACACTGACATAGACACTAACCAGCGCTATCCTGTACGATATTTAACGGTACAAAAACTTTTTACAAAAAGAAGCAACCGACTTCTTAAAAAAAACACTACAAAGTGAATAAAAACTTTTTACAAAAAAAAAAAACAACCGATTTCCGAAAAAAAACACTACAAAGTGAAAAATTACTTTAATTTCGGAAGTAGGTGTCTGGTTTTGAATTTTCGTTTTTTGACACCGACTTCCGAAATTAAACTTCCTAACTTATTTTTTACTTTTGAGTTGTGGTACCTACCCCACACAAATTCGAATACTGCCTGCTATGTAAATAACAGTGACAGGAAGTTATCATCATATCATCCAAATATTATATACCAAGTGGGAAAAATACGTATTATTAAAGCTTACTCAAAAACTATCCAAGGAAAGTTAATAAAATTTATATGGGACCAACTTGGGAGCATATACCATTTCATACAAAAAAAGAATTTTCAAAATCGGTTCGCAATTGACGGAGAAATCGGTGGACATACATTAAAAAAAAACATACATATCATATCCTTTTTGGAAGTCGATCAAAAAGTTGGGATCACACGTCGACATCCCACTGTTCATACAGTTAAAAACAAATGCAGCATGAGACTGCCGTGTGATCCCAAAATTATAAATTAAAATATTGTACTTCCTGTTCAACGCAATGTGAACGGGGCCTGAGGCAGATATCATGAAATTCGGAAGACCCTACCACCCCTGTAGAAGTGCACTTAGGTAGTTCTTTTCAAAACTCAACCCCTTCCAGAGTCTAACGGGGGTCGAAGTTTGTATGCAAACGAAGTTCCGAGCAGCAGTTAGTACGGTCAGCAATGAAACTTTGAAGATTTTTTTTTTTTCCTAAGATAACTCAAATTAGTTGATACTTTTTTGGTCAGAATAATGCAATAGACAAGGGTTTGTGTTAACATTCCTTTAGATTATTTTAATAAATATTATTTCAGGTTAGGTATGAATATTACAAACAATAGATAGAGAGTTTGATAGTTATTTATAGTAAGTAAGTAATTGGTTAGTTTGTTGTAGTCTATCACTTATTACCTATACTTACAGGGTTTTTGGTTATATGTCGGCAATCCGTTAAGGGGATGTAGGAGAGGTCATTTGCAACCAGATGACCCACATAACCTCTATTCCATTGTCAACCATTTTCAAGTAATATAACATTTTAAAATTACACGAAAATTGTTGACATTTACATAGGAGTCAAAAGAGGTCATTTGGTTGTAAATGACGTCTTTAATGGATTGCCGATTAAAACCAATAACCCTGTATAGTTAGGAAAAGGAGCTCGTGGCTAAGTAATAACAGCCGCACGGGTCGATCCATCAGGTTAAGCTACGCTTGAAGGGGTTGGTCTGTAGATGGGTGACCATCCTTACATACCGAGACTCCTCCGTAAGCCATTGGTCCCGGCTGTCATTAGTGGATCTTTGACAGTCGTTACGGGTCGTCAGAAGCCCGAAAGTCTGACAACCAAGGGGTATCGTATTACCCAGTTACTGGGTTGTGGAGGTCAGATAGGCAGTCGCTCCATGTAAAATACTGGTATTCAGCTCCATCCGGTTAGACTGGAAGCCGAACTCAATATAGTTGGGAAACGGCTAGTTTATGAAAATTTATATTTTTAATCGACTAGCGACTGCCAAAAAAGAGGACGTTCTATGTTCGTCTGTATGTTTTTTTTATTTTTATTAGACCCGAAGCGCGAACGGATTTTCGTGACTGATTCTACATAATATACACGTTCTACTAGATAAAATGTAGGTAGGAATTCTGCCTACATTCATTCGTCGCCCTTGATCGCGTTATTGAGAGCAATCCTCGCTTGCTGAGTGATTTATATGCCTTTTTGATTTATCAATGGCTTCTAGTCTCTGAGCGCTGATTGGCTGAGTGAGACCTTTTCGTGCGAGCTGTTACGGGAAAAATTTCTACAGATCGATTGATGAATTGAATATAGCTTATTTTCCGAAAGTAAATTAGGATTCGTTGCGATAGAAAAAATGATGTTCTTTTTTTATCACAGCGTCTTGACAGGGTTAGGAAGAATAAAACGCTTTTTTCTACATACAATATTGTAATTGAAGATTTCTGTGATAATATTTTGATATAATGCAAGTATTGGCACAGAGACACGTATTTATTTATTTAGGATCTCCACAAGGATATGGTCTACAATACATGACAAATAAATAATAGGCAATACCAGGTATTAAGGCGACAATAACCGACTTTTAATGATTTTATACTGAATATCACATCTAAACGAGTAGTGTTAATGATTTGGAAAAAATATATGTTAAATTAAAGCATTTTCTTAATAACTTAATATATGAATATTTTAGATAAGTAATGTTAATATTACATAGTGAAATTAATTTGTAAAGTTATGTCTAACGCGGATAAAACACATCACGCAAAATCTATCAAAATTATTTTTCTGAAATATTCACCATTTTAAAGATAATTTAATTATTGATCTTTTAGTATACGTGTTTTATTATTCAATTCAATTCATTTATTCAATAACAATTTTTACATCGTGTCTGAATTTCTCTAAACTAAATACCTACATAAGAAATATCGTCATGCATGCAATCCATATTTAAATTATTACAATTATGCAAATTACATTAAAATCAGAATAACAATAAAAATAATAAAAAATATAAAAATAAATGTCATAAGTCAATTCATAAAATTCAATACAATGTTCATTTCAAATCAATAAAATTATGTTACTTTCAACTTTTGTATTAATTTATAATTCATCAATAGAATATAGACACTTATTTAACAAGAACCGTTTAAGCTTATTCTGAAACCCACTTGTATACACTAGACTTTTTATTTCTAGTTTCAGTTTATTGAAAATTTTTAATGACTTGTGGTAGGCGCTATGCTTTGCAACGTTCAGATGAGTCACTTGCTTCATCTGGAGATCTTTTCTTCTTGTACTCTCCCTTTTTTTCCTTTCATCTTCAGTCTCATATTCGAAGATATATTTTGATAAGTGACTAAGTAGGACCAAAATTTATAAACTTGGGACTGTCAATATATTTAAGTCATTAAAATGTGGCTTGCATGATTCTTGCTGTTGAATTCTAGCTATGGTTCTGACTGCTCTTTTCTGAATCACAAAAGCTTTTTGAGTATTGTAATCATATTTCCTCCCCAGAAAAGTATGCTGTATCTCAGTTTTGACTCAACTAATGCGTAATAGACCATTTTTAAATGTTTTATGGTTACCTCGTTTCTTAGACTTCTTAGTACGTAACAGGCAGAGCTGATTGCTTTCTCTAGGTGTGTTAGCTCTTGTTTCCACTTTAACTGGCTATCGATATGAACTCCCAGAAACTTAACCACTGGGACCACGTTCACTGTTTCTCCATTTATGACGCAGTTAATGCTATCTTTATTTTTGGAAGTAGAACGAAAAAGCATTACATTCGTTTTACTGGCATTAACTTTAAGACTGTTAACAGCAAACCAGCTGTGGAAGATATCTAGGGTTAATCAAAATTAACTATGGAATTAAGAGCGTTTATATTGTCAGCCGAAACAACTGCATTGGTATCGTCAGCAAACACTACAAGCTGGATAGATCCCGCAGCTTTTCCACTCATGTGTTGTATAAGGTCATTAACAAACGCGATAAAAAATATCGGACCCAGTATGGAGCCTTGTGGTACGCCAGTGTGCACAGGAGACAGTTGGGACCTATATGTTTCTTCACTTGGACACTTTTTACCTGAAGAATTTGTTTGTGACTCCACTGCTTTGATCTCCACGAACATCTTCCTGTTTTTTAAATATGACGTGAGAAGTGCCAATACTTTACCCCTGACACCGTAGTGCTCAAGTTTTTCTAGCAGTAATTTGTGATCCACCGTGTCAAATGCTGAACTTAGGTCTAAGAAAAGCGCAGCTACTTTCTGTTTGTCGTCCAATCTGCTAACTACGTCCTTAATTAGAGTCGATATTGCGTCTTGTGTCCCAATGTTTTTCTGATAACCAAATTGTCTTCTACTTAACACTCCATTTAGGTTGAAATGTCTGAGTAATCTAGTTTTAATTAGCTTTTCAAGAATTTTTGAGTGAATAGGTAGTAATGAAATTGGTCTGTACATCTTTGGGTCTGTTTTAGATCCTTTTTTGTGTACAGGTATTATTTTGGCTATCTTCAGTTGATCTGGAAAAATTCCTTCGTCAAAACATTTATTAAAAAAAATGCTTAAAGGTTCCGCTAGTACGTCTATATTGTCCTGTATTACTGATATATTTATGTCATCATAGCCACAAGATTTTTTGTCGTCCATTTTTTTCACCATTTTGAATACCACCATTAAATTTATAATAAGTCTAATTAGGGACAGCGCTCCTTGATGGGGAGTCCTATTACTGGCTGGACGTACGACGCGTTGCGTGAGCTAAGTACAGAACACGCAAGCTAACCACTCAAGGTAACTGGCATGTATCTGCGTCTTAAGCAACTCCTTCACCTATAGGAGACCACCGCATGCACAATAAAGTTAACAACTTAACTAAACAAACAATTGATTGTTAGACATTGATGTATCGATAAATAGTAATAGTTCTTTTTTTTTTCAATCAATGTTAACAGTCCCACTGCTGGGCAAAGGTTTCTCTTTCCAATTTCTTTGAATTATGTTTCCTTCTCCGTTTTCAGTACATACTTTGTCCAAACAACAGTATGTGTCCTTTGTAACAAACAACAGTTTTTCTAAACAAGGTGTGAAATTCAAAGAATGTGTAACACAAATTTTTCCGCTCGTAAATTGATTTGGGATGATAAAACATAATTCTACCGTAGAAAATGTGGAATGTAAATTCATTGTATAATTTTATTTGATGGTAGATTGCGCTCCGTTTTGTTATAACTTATAAGTTATGAAATATTGAAATAACTTGAATACTTCAAGAGAATGTTTTCAACTTTAAGTTCAACATTTTTCTTTATGCATAACTTTTAACTATAGTAAGTTTTGTTTAGACACCTATCAAGTAAACTTATTGTTTGTTTTTCATAATATTTTATTCTTACATATCGTCGCCTTAGAGTGAACAGCTCGGGAATGCCACTTTGACTTTTTATTTTATTACATTTTTGGAAAAAAAAAACCTCGCAACACACGCAGTTTTGTGGCGGCATCTATATCGCCACACATCATACTGACGTCACGCAAAATCTTGCATCGCGTAAGCAAATTTTACCGCGCGTTCAGCATATAATATAACTTCCCAGTTGCCCACTAGTTTTTCGCATATAAGAGGTTTTCACTCTAAGACGACGATATCGTGTTAGATCTCGCTTACTAGACGGCCTCGACTCTGGCCAATCGTGGTCCATGGTTCATGGCCCGGTCTGCGGCTAGTTGGCCGTTGCGACTTTGTGCGCGATTCGAGATCGGTTTCTATAGTTTACCTGGTCGTTGCGACCACTGGTCGTGGTCGTGCCGTCTAGTGTACGAGATCACTTACTCAGATCTAATGAAACTTTGATTTCGACGACTCACCTGCTTCCTTAATGCTTCTGGTACCAATTAGTCCAAAGCATAATAGTGACTGCTATTATTGTGATTGATGGCTATGATTACTTACCTTGTGAATAATAATCTAAAAGTATCTGATACAAGCGGTAATGACAATATCATTTGTTTTATTTTATAAATAGTTTGCTTCTTGCCGTTGTAAATGTCGCAGTAAGATGGTTGAAGCGGTGATATAGTTATATCCCTAGAGATATAGCTTTATATCGTAATATATCAAAGCAGTTCATAACTATCGGAGTGCCTTAATTTTGTTACTGCGACCAATTTCGATGTTGCGGCCGCTGCCGTGGCACCGCTCACTGCGCTCGCTCGGCTCGCGCGTCTCGCGCGTATGTAGTCACAGTTCTAACCTAACCTATTTGGTCAGAGTTCCCTAATAGTTATGTTACTAGATCATGCTCGTATCATAGTTATATTTCTAGTAAGACAATTATGAACCGTTTTCATATAACTATATCACGGTTTCAACTATCTTACTGCGACATATACAGTTTTATTACATTGATCATGATAAAGTGCATTAATTCAATACACTACAACCCCTGTTCTACCCCACTTGGGGCGAAAAGCATGTACTTACATACCTAGTTTTTCCAATTCAACACAAATCGTAAATAGATACGAAAATCAATAACAACTGTCGCATGCCATAAACCTCCTCATGCAGACATCAACTTCAACATGTCTATAAGTATTCACCCCAGTCATGGCAGCGGTAAGGCTTCAGCCACAACGATAGCGGTAAGCACAGTGGGAGCGTTAGCGGGCATTGTCGGGATGGTGGGACAGCTCTTTATAAATGGGTTGATGAGCAAGCTTTTTGATTTTAAATCTTAAAACAGTTAAAAAAGAAAAGATTAGTAATACAAGAAAACTAATGAAATATTACAAAAATTACTGAAGTTTTAAATAATCTGCTAGGCAGAGACGGCACGGCACAAGGACGGGGAATACCACTCCCAATGACTTCTAAACCGCGCGATGTGAAGCCTTATTTCGTTTTGATAATGACTATTTCTGGTTTGAAATAACATAATTTTTGGTTTTAGTAAAGTCAATTTCCCTGATGAACGCTCAACGCCGCCACCACTGCTCCCGCCCCGCCCTTCGCTGTCTTTAGGAACATGGCCTTACATGATCGATTCCAATGAATCTTTCATCGCAATACTCCATTTGTTTACGAGCAGTATCACGTGAATACAAACTTTTGCTCCCTTTGATCTATTCAATCAGCCTTGTTTACGAAACCTCCTTTTTGAGATGTGTGGTGGTGAATGCTGATCGTGGAAAAAAATAACGCTTTTGAGGACTAACAGGGTCGCCTTTGTAAAAACAGTGCCTTTTCTGTGTGTGGGATCAAATATCTGCATTATTTTATTTCTAGGAGAGTTCAAAAACTAGGTTACAGAAATTCGTTCAGAAGCACCAACACACACCAAGAATATAGTCCAACTAGCTTGTGCCAGCGGCTTCGCCTTCGTGGAGGTCGGAAATTATCCTACGGGAACGTACGGTCAGCGCTCTTCATTACCTGACCCCTCTAACAAAGAACAAGAGGGGAGAGTGGTTGGGTTATGTAGAGCACTGACTGTACTACCAGGGTAAAAGTATCTTATGTCCTAACCCAGGTCATGGTCTACCCATGTGCCAAATTTTATCACAATCTGTTCAGCCGCTTTAGCGTGAAAACGTAACAAATAAACTCACTTTCGCATTTATAATATTACTAGCTTTTGCCAGCGGCTTCGCCCGCGTTCATGTCGGGAATTACTCCACTGGAACGTACTACCAGGATAAAAAGTATCCTATGTTCTATTCCGGGTCATGGTATAACCATGTGCTATATTTCATCCAAATCCGTTCTGCCGTTTTAGCGTGAAAGCGTAACAAACACACAAACAAACTCACTTTTGCATCCTAACTAATATTGTAAATGCGAATGTGACTTTGCTTGTTACGCTTTCACGCTAAAACGGCTAAACGGATTAAGATGAAATTTGGCACTCGGGTAGACCATGACCTGGGATAGAACATCGGATACTTTTTCTCCCGGTAGTATGTTCCCGTGGGATAATTTCCGACATGCACGCGGGCGAACCCGCTTGCAAAAGCTAGTTTAAAATATAAGTTGGGATGGACGGTCATAATATCTTCATGCATATTGCTAAAGTCGTAATTTTTAGAGCATAGAAGGCAACAGGGTTAGTTACTGCTCATTATCCTGACTTTATACCTCGTTTTGAAAGCGTGGTCAAGCCTCTGATGATCGAATCGCGTGTTAGCTACTGTGATTGAATGACTAACATAACAAAGCTACGGTCTATTTTCCAATTGATGTTATTTCCACTTAAACAAACATCAACTTTATCACAGACTAAATAAAGTTGATTTTAGACTGACTAATACTGTTGAAAAAGTCATAACAATTATGAAGTTGTAGCGCAAACTGAACCTTATGTGTAGGCGTTACAGTTGTTTTTCTTAAAACTCGTGTTTGTTTAGATATATGGAAAATAAATTGCGTACGCAGATTAGTCAACTAACATATTACAAGAAATTATATTCAACAGGTTTTCAGAAACTTGAGGTCAGACCGCCTTAATTATGAAACTGCATACAGTACACACTTGGTAACCACAAGAAAAGCGCGCGTCGCTTCGAGAGATAAAAATACTATACAGAATGATACAGTACACACTTAGTTACCACAAGTAAAGCGCGCGTCGCTTCGAGAGATAAAAATACTATACAGGATGTTTGGTAGAAGGACCGACACAGTTTTCTTAGGGATAGGGAGCGTCATATCCTAGTTTTCAACCATTAAACCTGTATCTTAGGTGTCACGGTAGGTAATTGGGAACGCAATAATTTTTGATGTTATCGGGAATGACATTTATGTACGGGGTACGGTTGGTTTTAGAAAATGACTTGAGTGTTTTAAAATTTACGATTTTTAAATTAATTTTTAAAACAAAAAATAATGCAAGATTATGCTAGCAAATGACACCACCAATCCCTCAACAAAAATTGTCGGTCCTTCTACCAAACAGCCTGTAGACATATACAGGCGTTATGTTATTGTTTTGTGAACCCATTCAGACTCCTAGACAAAAGCCTATTTCCATTTCCTCCACCTGTGTACCCCCCTCTTTGTTTTTATTTTGTATGATAAGTTTATTAACAGAAACCTTTTAATTGTCCACAGCTACTAGAACTGTTCGATTCAGAAGACCCTCGGGAGCGCGACTTCCTAAAGACGACGTTACACAGGATATACGGAAAGTTCTTAGTTCTTCGCGCGTACATAAGGAAACAAATCAATAATGTGTTCTATAGGTAAGTACACGTACCATCAAAGAAGTTCATATCCAACCAGTTTCAGAACAAAGTCCCGTGTACACGATGACCACATCTGTTACCGGCCCGGTGCTATTGCCGCCGGGCGCTACAAGCAAGAATAGTCCTTACGGTGGTTAGATATGAACTTCTTGAATGGTACTTAATGATAGCGCTGCGGTGTTCAGGCACCTACGGTCAACATCGAAAATGAATGATGAGTTTATACAGTACCAAGTGTTTTTTTTTAATTTATCGTATCATGATGTGTATAGTGATAGTGCTGTTAATTAATTTGATGATTATAATTAACTGCAATGAATTCAATACTGAAAAATTCTGAAATGGCTTTTGCTGTTGACTGTAATGTTTTTTTTTTAAATCTATAGTTATGCGTGGAAAAGGGTGGCCTTGCCCAGCAGTGGTTACAAAAATATTAGACAATAATTAGCGTATTATTTCTGGAGACTGATTGATAGTTAGGAGGTACCCCTCTCTGGAGCCCTGACTGCCCCGGTAGCTTGGGCTCTGTTCCCGATACCGGTGTGCTACAATTTTTTATATTTTTTATATATTCTAATATTTAAAAATATATTCTAATATTTAAAAATATATTTTATATGTATAAAATAAAATTTAGGAAGTATGTAATGTAGGCAAAAATAATCAAAATATAATAATATTTTCATAAATTAAGTAGTAAGTTAATTATAGCAACAATTGAGTAGGTATTTATTTATTTCTATTTGATTTTTCCTGCAATTTTAAACAAACAGTTGATTCCTTTGACACCTTAAAGTCATAAAGTGTGGATGCCATTTAAAGGAATCGTAAGGAGAAGCAGTATTTATTATTAATTTTATAATAAATATTGATTTATTATTAAATTAATACTCCTTTCAAGATACAAGATAGTAGAACAATGGATCGATCGAAGGGCCGATGATTTGATAACAATTGCATACAATACGGAAGTTAAGTGTTAGAAGGCGTGTATATCATTGTTTGTTTTACGATGTCAATATAACATGTAGTACCGACCGGTGTGCAGCATCTGGTTGATACAGGAAACCAAACCTATATTTGAGGCTGATAACAGTAATAATATGTACCATCGAAGAATTTCATATCTAAGCAATTTGAAAACAAAATCCCGTGAACTCGATGACCACATCTGTTACCACCCCGGTTCTATGGCGGCCGAGCACTGCAAGCAGAAATAGTCCTTACGGTGCATAGATATGAACTTCTTTGATGGTACACTCTATTGGTTTAGGTAATTAAATAAAAGTAAACAAATCGTTTCGTTCGTTCGTGTCGTTTTTATATACAAGGTGGCAGGGACATCGACGCGAAAACTGTTACCATGGATTCAGTAGCAGATTCGTTGAAATTTATATCCGGTTATTAAAAAAAAAAAACAGCTGTTCCATACATTTGGACCGCGTAGGTACTGCACTTTTCTTTGAAAAAGCTGTTTTGTTTTAATAACCGACGAAAAATTTTAACGCTGGGTTTCAGAATCATGTACTGAATCCATGGTAACAGTTTTCGCGTCGATATCCATACCATCCTGTATATGACACTTTCTTGTTTAAAAATACGTTGCAACTTATAACCAAATTAAATTTATTTTTAATTTTTACAATACTTTCCTGTTTAATTAATGTATGTTAAACTTTATCGTTAAGAGCGTTTATTCTGAAGGTGGGCAACGTCGCAAATAGATGTCAAATATTTCACTGTTTTGATTAATTTAGCAATATTACTGTTTGGAAATAAAAAATGTGGCTAACTAACGAACTAGAATATTGATGATGAAATGCAATAATTAATATCGTAACACCGAATGTTTAGTTTTAGATGTAAAAAAACTATTTGGAAACTTTCCAAATGCGTTTTGTACACCTAAAATGGGCACAACATCAAATTCAATGTTATAATTGCAATTCATTATGAATATTCTAGTTCGCTAGTTAGCTACATTTTTTATTTCCACAAAGTAATATTGATATAAGAATCAAAACAGGTAAATATTTGACAGTTTTTTGCGACGTTGCCAACTTTTAGGATAAACCCTCCTAATTCTTGAAACTACTCTACGTAGATGTAACTGCTTTTGCACATTTTTTTGTTAGATTTATAATAATACTATTTTACTGTAATCTGTCGATTGTAAAGAGCCCAAAAAGACAGGTTCTCTTAACGTCAAGAGAATTATAACGTTGCTAAATTTAATAGTACAACTGTGACGTAGCATGACAACTGAAGTGACAGGTCTTACGTTTAGTCGGTTACTTGACAGCTGTCTCATCACGTGGTTTTTATTTGTTTACCTTTATTTCACTACCTAAACCAACGGAGTATAGATTCTGGCAGTTTTTGCACGGTGCAGATTTTTGCACGGTGCAGATTTTTGCACGGTGCAGATTTTTGCACGGTGCAATTTTTTATGCACGGTGCAGATTTTTCTATCTATTCTGTAGTGACTTTAAAAATACAGCTGTTGCCCTTGCCTTCCTGCTTGGTGATTTTCATAGCTAAGGTGTTTTTCCCCTACTTACTCTGATTTATATGCACTTTTCCAATACAGTTGTTTCACTAATGGACGTATACTAGACTATAGATTTCTAAATTCGCCGAAATATAATGATCAAATCAGCTCAAAATCTAACAGATTTTGATGCAAACTAGAGATATAATTTAAAAATAAGGGATGAATTTAATAGCACTTTAAAATAATAATACTTCTATAATTTAATACTATCACTTTAATAAAAAAAAACATGAACCAAATTTACAAAATAAATATTTATTATAATGTAATAATTTCTTAAACAAAATAATTCAAATACCTACAAAAAGAATGTTTTTTTAGTTTTTTTTTTTTTTTAATTTTGCCCCACACTAAGAATTTCTTCTTGTATCGTGGGTGCGTTTACAAACATAGAAACTCACATACACTAACACCCAGACCTGGAACAACTACTTGCAGATCATACAAATACTTGTTCCGTGCGGGGATTGAACCCGCGACACGTTGCGCAGCAGTCGATCGCTCAGCCACTGCGCCAACCGTGTCGCAGACTACAACTACAACTGTGTCGAAAACTAACTCCGAAACCGGAAATATTTTTTTTTCAATATTCTAGTCTTTTTTGGTAGGGGGTCACAGTTCTAACCTAACTTAACCTAACCTTTTCTGCGAGTTAAATTTATAGTCCTTAAGTTCATTCAACTAATTTTAAAGACATTATTTTTAAAGTGCGTTTATATATTCCCCTTTAAATAATTATATACCGTTTCAGTAATATGTATGTATATTATGTTTAGGCATTTTCCGTAACCTCAATCAATACCTATGCATATAAATTAGCCATTTCAATTATCCTTTTCAGCCATAATTTCCTGGCTTTGAGAGTCACGTTAAACCGCGATAAAACTGATTTGTTTTACCACCAGTCCATACAAGACAAATGATCCACCGTCTATTTATGTACAGGAAAACGTGACAAACAATAACAACTAATTACACCTCGTTGTTCATTCACGTGATAATATTAAATAATGTAACTCAATGTCCACACTCCATTGTGAAACTAAAGGCGACTTTATTTTAAAATACCTACGTTAGTTACATGTTTTTTGTGAGTCTTTGTAATATTGAAGTGGGTGTTCTATAGGTACACCTCTGCCCAACCTTTTAAGGAAACAGGGCGTGATGTTAACATTGAAGATAGTGCATTCTTAGAGGTGTGTGTGCCGTTATTATCCTAACTAATATTACAAATGCGAAAGTGAGTTTGTTTGTTTGTTGGCTCAACTGATTTGAATGAAATTTGGCACATGGGTAGACCATGACCAGCATGAGGACAAAGGAAACTTTTTATCCCAATATTCCCGATCGAGAGATACTTTTTATCCCAATATTCTCGATCAAGACAACATTTTTATCCCAATATTCCCGACCGAGATATACTTTTTATCCCAATATTCCGGATCGAGAGATACTTTTTGTTCCAGTATTTACGATCGAGAGTTACGCTGGTGAAACCGCGGGGCGCAGCTAGTCTATACATATTGGTAATTGAGAATTTTGTATAAATTCTCAATTACCAATATGTATAGACTAGCTATTCAGTACATGAATCTGAACCCTCATGCGTTGAAATTCTTAGTCGTTTATTTTAAAAAAATCTGCTGTTCCATACATTTTGACTGCGTGGGTATTGTCCTTTTCTTTGAAACAGCTGGGTTTTTTTAAAATAACCGACATGTACTGAATCCATGGTAACAGTTTTCGCGTCGATGTCCCTACCAGCTTGTATAAGTACCAATCTAGCCTAATCCTCCATAAACAGTTGATTTTCTATTTATATTTTCATATTCTTTCATTACCATTTCAGTATAAAACTGCAGTGATATATCCACATAATTACTTTACAAAATATTTTATCTATATTCACTCAATTTCGTTTTTCAAGCCGTGATTTTCTATTGTGACATAGTGTGTCACAAACATTGTATCAAAAACATTGGCACAACGTGACAATTGAACTACCTAATTTAAAGTCGACTTGCAGTACTGGATACATCGGCACACAGCGTGCACAATGTAGGTGGAACTCGCTTTCTATGTAAATATACAGCCCTGTCCTTCCTTTACTAGTTATTTTCGATGTTACAACGTACGGTCGCGTACTAAAAATGTTTATCTTTTAGAAATTCGTTTCGTTCCGACACGGTGTGAAATATGTTCTAACATGCCATTTAAAATATAAAAAATTGAATTGATTAACTTTTAACCATCGTTCGTTGTTACAAAAGGACGTCGACAAATATTTGATTATCTAAACTACAAATTGCATTAAACTGGTATTAGCGCCATCTATATTCTATAGCCCAGAATTACTCGAATCCATAAGTTTACCCTCTACAAAGAATCGCTTTACGCGCCTAAAGAAGTTTACACTTCAAAAATGTGTTCTTTTCTTTATCTTGTGACATTGTGTCAATGGAAACCGGAACTAATCAGTTGGCGGTGAAACAGACCGCTTGTGTTGCAGTGCGTACATTATAACGTGACCCGTGACGCGATTAGGAGCACTGAATGTTGCAGTCATGTGATTGGTAGTAGGTACTGTTCTGTATTGAAACTAAGCAACAAAAGACTGCAAAATTCAGTGCTACCAATGGTATCACGGGTCAAGTTATAAAGAACGCACTGTACACGGAATTTTACTGTCCGAATGTGAAATCTCCATAAATTACGTCATCACGTGATATTTGCTTGAATATCGAATCAGAAATTCCGTGTGGTGCACAATTGGCCTAAGTCTCTTTTTTAGTATGCGATAGGAACTTTGTCCACCGACATGTCAAGCAAGGGCTAGCTAGCTAAAGGTTGTCGCGACACTGGCGCGACGCGACACCGGTAGAACAATTTCCGTGAAGTTTTCATAGAAATTATTCCACCAGAGTCGCGTTGCGCCTGTCTGCGAGAGTCTTAATTCGGGTCGATGTTATATCTAAGCGACACGAGTTGCGATTGCAAGTTAGAGAAAATCAAACAATGTAACTATACTTTCGAAATATTCTCAGATGGTTTAGGAACAGGCTCGAGCTCAATATGTCACAATTCATAGTCATTGGACAGTTGAAAATAAACAGTATGTCAACAGTACTTCTACTTATATTCTAATCTGCGTTCGCAATTTATTTGTCAAACATGTAAACAAACACGAGTTTTAGGAAAAACAACCGTAATTCCCATGTAATTTTTATGAGTTTTTCAACAGTACTAGTCAGTCTAAAATCTACTTTATTCACAATTTTATAAAGATGATGTTTGTTTAAGTGGAATAACATTAATCAAACAAGGTTTTATATAGAACTTACATAATTATATTTATGTCCAGGTTTATCTACGAGACGGAGCATCACAACGGCATCGCGGAGCTGCTGGAGATCCTCGGCTCCATCATCAACGGGTTCGCGTTGCCGCTCAAGGAGGAACACAAAATGTTCTTATTGAGGGTAAGCACATATTTCTTCCATTGATTACAGTCAGATAAATTTATTCAGTCAACAATTTTACCCACACTTTGCTGTCCCCTACAAATTGTTTAAAATATGAACTAATTGACAATTGTGACATTTCTGTTGTGTATGAACCCCAAATAATTTAGATTTTTAGGCACGAAGGAAAACTTGATAAGGTTCTCGAACATCTTTCATGATGATGACGAACATTTTTTATGGTAACTCAGGATACGAAAATTCAAAAGACACAAAATATTCCGTATCCTGAGTTACCCTAAAATTTTATAAAAATGAAATATTTGCCTAACAATCTTATATACAATTGAATGAATGAATGAATGAATGAAATGCACCGATCCCAGCGTGGTTTAACCAGACTCGATAAATCGAATGAACCCCAAGATTTGCACTAGCCCATGAAGCCTCATGTTTCATGGGACTACAAAGGCCATTGCATATCTAGGAGTAGACCGGGGGGCGCGGGTCATTACCCGCGCCCCCCGGAAGACGTGCCCTTAGGATAAGGAAGGATTTGAGAGCCATACCGGATATGCATCCTAGAGTAAGCATAGGAATAGTGGAGAGACGGGTGTTAATTATCTATGGATGGGCATCTTTTGCGACGTCTTCGTTATGTTGGTTCGAGTCAATCTTCACCGGTGTATTTTGAGAACGGGGATACGCTGCTTTCTCAGCTTTTTCTATACTGCTGCTGTGCTGTGTTCGATTTTGCTGTGTCTATGTCTTCGTCAGAGGCGTCGCTGCTATCCGTTTCAGGTTTCTTGTACATCTCGCTGGCGGCCTTCATGATCTTGGATCTGTCTGTAGCCTTATCCATCCAAAAGTCTAATTCCTTGTCGAAATAAGTCGAGTCCTGCTTAAGATTGTCGTTCCATGTGTAAATAGGACGGCCTACTTTCTTATATTTGGCCTTATACTCCATTGCTGCGTGTAAAAGGTGTGGTTTGCCACGCCTGTGGACGTGTGCGAGATAGCACATTCTGTGATTCTTGATGCGTTTGGTTACAGTTTTTCCATCTAAGATTTCGTGCATCTTCTTTTGTGTTGGTTTATTTCTGGCGTGGTTAATCAAGTCTCTCATGATGACTCTCTCATATCTTCTCAGTCTTGACCTATTAGCTTTGGTGATTGCCGATACTTTCAATCCGTATATCATGCAAGGTACTATAACCATTCGATACATGAGTCTGGCTAGTTTCCAGTCCATCTTTGAGTTTATTATGAATGGTAATAGTGACTTTGCGTTTCTAGTGGCCTGTTCACACCGTTTTCTAACTGTGCTTCTCCTGCTTAATGCAGATGTTATGTATGTACCTAGATATTTAATTTCGTCGACAGTATGTAGTTTTAATCCGTTCATTGACACGTAAGTCGCTTTCTGTTTAGTTAATGGGTCTCTAATTAGAATTTTTGTTTTAGTTTCGTTTATTTGTAGGCCGACACTACCTAGTAGGGGTTTAATATGGTATACAATACCTTCTAACCCTTTTAGGTCGTCTGTAATGAAGATGAGGTCGTCCGCAAATGATAACACCAAGGGGAGTGATATTTCAAGATCTTGGTCTAATTTAATTAACTGAGTTTCCTCTTCGAGGGTTCTAAGGACCTCATCCATGACCAGTGTAAAAAGGCGAGGAGATAGTGGGCAACCCTGTTTGACTCCCTTTCCTTTAATGATCCAACTACTTTGCTGACCACACCATTTGATGTGTGTTCGTTCATTCATGCAAACTTTGATTATCCTGTTAGTTAGCGTCATATTAGATCTTTGTATTAGAATGTCTCGTAGTGCTTGGAGGTTGACGTTGTCAAAAGCTTTTTCTAAATCCAGAGCGAGTACATAGATTCTTTTACCTGCGCGCCATTCTTCGTCCAGAACCCTTTTTAGTGTAAATATGTGATCATCTGTAGATCTATTGTTTAAAAAAGCCGCTTGGTAGTTACCCAATTCTTTTATTGTTTCGTCTAATTTTTTTAAAACGTAGGAGGCGTAGATTCTGTAGCCCGTATTGCAAACCGATATTCGTCTATAGTCATTTGAATCTTTAGGGTTGTTTTTCTTTGGAATTGGTACTTGTACTGTTTCTAGCCAGGTGTCGGGCGCTTCATTTTGTGTCCACGCTTTGTTCATGTGCTTGGTGACGGCTTCCTGTAATATCGGCGGCATTGCTTTGAAGAGCTCAATTACCACTTGGTCTGTTCCGGGCGCTGTCCCGTTCCGCATGTTGTTAATTATTTCCATTACTTCGTCCAGTGAGGGTCCTGCATTTTGTGCGGTGGATACCCGTTTTGTTATGGTAACCGTTGGTATAGGTAGGCCCTCGGAGGTTTTTAGGATTTGCTCCCATTTGGACATTGGTATATAAGCGGTTCTTTTCCGGCGTTTGGTAGTTTGCTTGTTTTTCCTGTAAAATAGATAAAGTACCTGCATGCGTTTTGATGGATGTTTTTTTCCCAATCCAGTGAAGAATGCACTGGATTCTTTGTTTTCTTCTTCCGTTTTAATCATATGAAGTATTGCCTGACATTCCTTTACGCGATTATGTCTATTTGGGTTATCTAATTGTCTTCTTTGTAGGAATTTAGCCTTTTGGAGGTTAGCAAGAGCTATACGATGTTCCCTAGAGTGACTCTGTTGAAAAGTTAAGGTTTCCTGGGCCGCCGCTTTTAATACTTCAGTTATGGTACACCATGGTATTTCGACGCTTTCATCTGTTGAGTCTATTCCGACGTTTTCCAATTTTTTGATTATGCAAGCTTGGTATTTTGCTTTGGTTGATTTGATATTGAGAGCGGCATAGTAGTATTGTTTGTAATTGAAATCCTTGGTCTTTATTGTTGTTTCATTTTTTTGAGTCTGGTGTTTATTGTTTTCATCATTGTTTATGATTCGGTTTGTTCTTAGCTGCCCCCAAATTATTTTATGGTCAGATATGGCCCTACCTGCCCATTCGCCTTTAATATACTTAAAGAGTTTTTCTGTTGTCTGTGGCGTAATAATGTGATCCAATTGTGATTTCTGCGTGCCCTTTGACCATGTTATCTTGCATGATGTTCTCGCTTTTGTTGTTTCTATTTGCAGTTTTTCCCTGCTGACTATATCCATTAACATTTCACCGTTGTAATTGGAGTAGTCATGATGGAGATTTTGGTGAATCAGCCCTTTGCGTTGGAAACTTATTGTATCTTGTCTATCAATATGAGCGTTAAAGTCCCCTAGGATGATTAAAGTACATTTCCTTGGTTTTTGTCTGATCAAGTTTAGTATACCCGTGAAGGATCTGGTTGCTTTAGAGGTACAGCTGTTGATGTGAGAGTTAATTATATAAAGCGGAGCAGGTTTGTCGCTTCCCCTACCAATTTTAAGAGTTATTGTCATCACGTCGGTATCGCAATTACTATTTATTATTTCAATTTGGGAATCCTTTCTGACTAGAATTGCAAGTCCCCGTTGAGCTTTACCTGCGGTTCCGGATAGGTGCCATTCGTAATGGGTGGAGTTGTACGTTCCTAAGTTCATCCCTGTTTCTTGTAGGCAGGCTATGTGAATGCCCCTATTTGAAAGTTCCGCGTCTATTTTATCTTTTTTGGCCGGTTTCGAGGCCCCACGAACGTTCCAAGTTGCAATGCGCAGGTCTGACCAAGTGTACTTAGTCGCGGCAGAAGGCAAATTTCTAAGTATTGTGTATCCGGTGTCGTCCGCGAGTTCAGCCGATAACGGTGTACATAATGTTGATGTTAATTGTTCATCCGGTGTTAATGAGCAAGCTAGTTGGGGGCTGCTCAGAATTCGGGGTTTAGTAGGCTGCCCTTGTTCGTCTCTTTTGTTGTATTTATTGCCTACCGTTTCGGCATGTTGTGGTGTATCTTTGTTAGTTGTTTTATGCGTTAGACTTTGCAGCTTATTGTTGTACTGTTCTTCGGCGCTTATGACCCAGCTATCATAATGTTGATCTTTGTAAATGATATGTATGTTTCCGTGTACTGGTTCGCCGGCAGGTGAGTAGACCAGTGTGTTCCCGTAGTTATTATGCACATGCACATTTACGAGATAGAATTCGGCCGCGGCGATTAGGATGTCTTCCCCTCCCCAGAACGTCTCGTTAAACTGCGCGGTTATGTAGTTTGTTATCATTTGTTCCTGAGAGAGCTTGCTGTTAGGAATAGAGTCTTGAATGTTATTCCTAAGTGCTAAGCAAATTCTGGCTTCGTCGCGGTTATCCGAAACATACGTAGCTAGGTCTCGGCGTATTGACATATGGCCAAATGTTAACCCCATTAAAAGATTTAGTTGATGGGCGATCGCACTAAACAGACAATTGCCATCCTTTTGCATGGCCGCTATTATTACCATTGTAACACTATTGTTTGGGACTCTGGACCCCACGTGTTGAGACACAGAGCTACAAAAGTTTGACAGGGTCATGCGTTGATTGAGATTTATTAGATACCCTCTGTTTTTCTATTGAAATATAACTTGTTATGCAGTTTTTGTTTTTGTTGAGTGGGCTTTAGGCTCATCACACGTGTGCCTTTCTTCACAAAAACTCGGGTAAATTGTTCGACCGAAACACGACAAAAAAGAAGTTGCTTTAGACGCGACTTTTTGGAAGGCAATGGAAATTGCCAGAATGTTACGCAATCTAAATCGACACTGTTATTTTTGTTAGAGTATATATTATAATTTTTATCTTGATGTTCTCGTTTTACTATATACTAAATATGTAGCTTAAAAGTAAGCGTTGGTTCAGTGCGAAGCATCAAACCTTTAAACTTCGCCAGTCACTACGCAACCGTAGATATGCGCTAACGATGTTGACGCTTAATCTAACAAATAATCTACCGAACTTTGTCGCTGAATTTTGGCCTCGTAATCGAAATAAAGCCGGGAATTTAATTCAGTTCTCGTGATCGATACACTTACTAGAAACAATTTAAGGTGTAAGTCTTTTTGGTATCTGGATCTGCCGTTGGACTTAGCATTAAGCATGCGTTTGAACTATGGGAGTTTGATTTATTAACTGAGTGATTAGCAGAACGCCCTGACATAAAAGGAATGATCTCACCGGGTTTTTCTTATTACGACGTTTCTGGTTCCCTGGAAACCTTGGGCAGACGATAAGGCCTTCGGATGCCCTGGGTCGCTCGCTCTGGGTCATGAACGTACGTAGGCTTAGCACACCTCACTTTTGCACTTAATGTAATTATTTGTAGACGCTTGAGTCATAGCCACATTGAATAAACAAAACACTCGATGTTATTTTTATTTTGACCGGCAAAAAACACGTTGGATCTTGTTTCGGACCCAAGCCCGTACACGTGTGCGATAAAAGACGCGGAGCGCTCGAGACGTCCTTCCGCAACGGCGTCCAGATGAACTCTCTGCCTAACAATCTTATATACAATTGTGACATTTATTTGGTGTCCACACACAAAAGAAATGTCACAATTGTTAATTAGTTAATTTTAAAATAATGTGTAGGGGATAGCAAAGTGTGGGTAAAATAATTGATTGACCCAAGCAAATTGACAGCTTACGTTAATTTGCCGTGAACCGGCCAGAAACTCTTCGGTATACATAAGAACCGTGCACCTAGCTTCTGACGTTTTATAAGTGCCCGTGTAGGTTTATGTGAAATAAAATATTTTCATTTTGAATAAATAATTGAATTGTTCAGTAAGTCTCCATGTGTCCAAAAAAGCGTTGTGTTTTACAATGTTTATATGAATTTGCAGGTACTACTACCGCTGCACAAGGCGAAGTCCCTGTCAGTGTATCACCCACAGCTCGCGTACTGCGTCGTGCAGTTCTTAGAAAAGGACCCCTCGCTCACGCAGCCTGTAGTCAGGTACGTAGCCGAGTTACCAGCGAGGCGATTATTCAACGTGCTCGCTGCGTATGCGTAGTGAGCACGCCTTGCACGCCGCGCATGCATTTTATGTGCTGACATCTATATAATACAAGGAATTACAATATATACAAGCCTGCCGTATATAAAATATTGGAAATATTTGAGTGTAGCCCGCGAAGGTCAAAATTTCTTACATTTATTGCAAAGAAATTTAGCATTTCGTGGGATCGCTTAAGTAAAGCTAAAGTAGAGTTTTATAAGTTCTCAAATCAGAAACGGTTGTAAAACTCGGGTTTATCGTCGGTTTTTATAAAACTTTTTCGGAATAGAGCTCGAAATTCAATAAATGGATCGCTGATTTAAACCTGAGTCTAAAGAAAAATCTTGTTTTGTAATTAGGCCTACAAAGATTATTATGGCAACACAATACTAAAGACATTTTTCCCAATTTCCAGGGCGTTACTAAAATACTGGCCGAAGACACACTCGCCTAAAGAGGTGATGTTCCTGAACGAGATGGAAGAAATCCTGGACGTGATCGAGCCGGCTGAGTTCCAGAAGATCATGGACCCGCTGTTCAAGCAGCTCGCCAAGTGCGTGTCTAGTCCGCACTTCCAGGTGTGTTGAGATGACGCATAGATATTTTATATATGACAAAAAGTAAAATAAGTAGCGAAATTTTACCAGAAATAATCAAATCAGGATTTACAAAAAGAAACCTCGATAATTTTTAGACTTCTCAAGGATCGTGTTGGAGACAGATAAATTAACAAATATCATTTTTTTTTTTATAACCGACGAAAAATTTCAACGCAGGGGCGTTCAGAATCATGTACTGAATCTATGGTAACATTTTTCGCGTCGATGTCCCTGCCAACCTGTATATTCAAAATTCAAAAATTCAAAAGTCATTTATCCAAACTAGGCTGAGAATCAGCACTTTTCGAACGTCAATTACATAAGACAGTCCCCCAAAACGCCCACCCTTCACCACTTCCTAGTGCATTAGCTGGGAAGAAGAAGTGGCGCAACAAACTCCCCAGCAGCACAGCTGTCTGTTCAGTTAGAAAAACAACAAAAAAAAGATTCTATATATATTCAAAATAATTTACATTACGCAACACGAAACATAATTTAAATTATTAGCCATATGTTAGCTAGCACACGCCAATATACCAGACAAAATCATCGAGAACAGCTACGCTCAGGCAGAAATAATAAAAATTACGTAAACGGAAGTTAATATCTAAATAAAAGCCTCCAGGCATAAAGGGCGTGCCCGCTTACATATAGTTGTAACTGGAAGTTGTAAATGATAAACTAGGCCATCGAGGTAAAATAAACAAACAAACAGTTAATTACTAATAACAATAAATAATATGATCAATTGTCGAGGTCACTAGCTAACCACATATTGCAATACAACTCATAAAAATAAAACATTGTGATGAGTAGATTATGTCAACAATAAATTAAATTTAAATAACTTGACTTATAAAGTCAAATAAAATAAATTATATAAACTCATATAACTTGTCAGTAGGTAAGCTGGAGAAAGAACATAAACATTGTCTTGAGTTAATCACAGCGACCAACTATTCTTATCATTTAAGTAGTCGTTGATAGAATAGTATGCCTTAGAACAAAGCTTGGATTTTACTTTCGTTTTAAACGCATTAAAAGGCAAATCTACCAGAGAAGAGGGTAGCTTGTTATAAAAAGTTATACCAAGCCCAACAAATGAGTTATGAACCTTATGATATACGGATCGCGCGGTAAACTACGTTTGCGCGATGCAGCATTTTGTGTAACGTCAGGTCTTTGATGCGTAGTTAGCTTATGGCGATCTAGAGGCCGCCACAGCATCGAAAAGGTCGTTGGTATTTTTTACCATGATGACGGCCGGCACTCTCGGTTTTCTAAAGATGGACTATCCATCAATGCATTATATAGCTCGAAGAACATTAAATGTAATGATATAAGTCATAATTCATGTGATAATGCGGCGCATGATGAGTTTCCGCCTTGGTTTTTTATACCCAGCTGCCCTAGCTAGCCCGAGCCTGTGAAATAACTCACAAATAAATCGCAAACCTAACAACAAATCCTACCACTTTCCAGGTAGCAGAACGCGCCCTTTACTACTGGAACAACGAGTACATAATGTCTCTGATCTCAGACAACGCGACGCACATCTTACCTATAATGTTCCCGTCTCTATACCGGAACACTAAGAGCCATTGGAACAAGACCATACATGGACTGGTCTACAACGCGCTGAAGCTGTTCATGGAGATGAACCAGAAGCTGTTCGACGAGTGCACGCAGCAGTATAAGCAGGAGAAGCAGAAGTAAGTGACACTTTATGTATATCCTATCATAGTAAGATACTGGAGCACCAAGAGCTATTGGATCAAGCCCATACATGGACTGGTCTACAACGCGCTGAAGCTGTTCATGGAGATGAATCAGAATCTGTTCGGTGGGTGTTTAGAGGTATGAGGAACAGGGTGTATAGTTCACTCATTCTCTATAGAAAAGGGAGGATCGTCCGACCAGATGGGTGTCGTGTCTCAACTGCCCAACGATTGATGTCGGGGAAGTTATATATATGCTGTTCGCGCGGTAAACTGTGCTTGCGCGATGCAGGATTTGTGTGACGTCAGGTCTTTGATGCGGTAGTTCGCATGTGGCGATGTAGGTACAGCCACAAGTGCATGCAACAGTATAAGCAGGAGAAACAGAAGTAAGTGCAATTGTGCACCAGCCTTTACCACTTCCTCTGAGTGTGAAGTGAGGTGCTGTTACTGCTGATGCTATGGATTGCCAATTTAGACAACAATTTTTTTTCTGTGAGATTTTTGCAGAATAGATGCGCTATAGATTTCAAAACGGTGGCGAATCATAACTTTAGTAAATAGAGTACCTCTGTATTTCAAATGGCAGTTGTGCGCGTGCGCAGGTGTTTTTTATAACTATCTGATAAAAAAAACCCCGCGCATGCCCGCAGCGCTGCATCACGTGGCCCGCTGCGTTGCATAACAAAACTAAGGATTTTTTTTGGCTTTGCACATCATACATACTTACGTACAGAATCGTTATACAAACGTTCGGCGATCACTCAACTTTCGTCTACCGAAAACGTGTATTTATACCTCTTGGCTATGTAATAACAGCCGCACGAGCCGATCCATCGGGTTAAGCTAAACTTGCCGGGGTTGGTTCGTGGATGGGAGACCATCTTTACATACCGAGACCCCGCCGTGCCTCGGAAAGCACGTTAAGCCGTTGGTCCCGGCTGTCATTCATGGATCTTTGACAGTCGTTACGGGTCGTTAGACACCGCCCGACTGGTTGTCGCCCAAAGGTCTGACAACCAGTCTTACCAAGGGGTATCCTATTACCCATTTACTGGGTTGTGGAGGTCAGATAGGCAATAGCTTCATTTGAAATACTGGTATTCAGCTGCAAACGGTTAATTCAAATGTCATTTATTCAAACTAGGCTGAGAATCAGCACTTTTCGAACGTCAGAATTACATAAGACAGTCCCCGAAAACCGTCCACCCTTGACCACTTCCTAGTGCTTAAGCTGGGAAGAAAAAGTGGCGCAACAAACTCCCCAGCAGCACAGCTGTCTGTTCAGTTGAGCTGGAAGCTGGAGTTAGACTGGAAGCCAACCCCAACTTAGTTACGAAAAGGCTAGGCAAATATATTTATAGTACGGCCAGACAAATGCTTTTGTATCATATCTGAAACGGTCATTTATCTATACACTTCTATGCTGTCACTATAACACTTTATTTTTCGTGCAGGGAACGCGAGCGTCTAATCCAACGTGAAGAAGTGTGGCAGGCATTAGAA
This sequence comes from Agrochola lota, assembly GCA_947364205.1. Classification (NCBI taxonomy): domain Eukaryota; kingdom Metazoa; phylum Arthropoda; class Insecta; order Lepidoptera; family Noctuidae; genus Agrochola; species Agrochola lota. The sequence goes on along the minus strand of OX376235.1, from coordinate 5,370,259 downwards.
GCGAAGGCGCGCGTGGCCTCGGGCGACCCCAAGGACGAGCTGTGCGGCCTCACGTACCAGCGTATAGAACAGGAGGCGCATGAGGTATGCATCTTATGTTACCTTTAAATCGTACATCATACATGCCACACATCACCTGGCACTGGATGGCAAAAAAAGATCGGTGATGAGCGAAGCACCTAATTCTATACCAACTCAAGTTCTTTATATTTACGGCAGAAATGTCCGCCGCTTGACGACAATTCGCGCCGCATAGTGTTTTTACTACGTAATACGAATTACAGCGGTATTCAAAAATATACTCAAACAAAACCGGCATTCAGTTGTTACAGAATATTCAATTCAAAAGTCATTTATTCAAACTAGGCGGAGAATCGTCAAAATTATGTAAGACAGTCCCCCAAAACGCCCACCCTTCACCGATAAGTCACTCCGCCGCCACCCCGTCGGTCTGTGCTGACCTTGATCATGTCAAAAATAGTCTTATATTTGTTGTAGTTGTGTGAAAATGTCAATTCACCCATAAGCCATGTATATATATCCCGCGACACGTATATCCAAAAATATCGCGCCGCGCCGCAATGATTTCGTCGCACTGCCGGTCACACCAACAACTGAGCGGAGCTACTCCGGCGTAGCAACGCGTACAACTCTCCTCGCGCGTACGTGCGGTGCGGTGCCGTGGTCGTGTGCCATAACATAGATATTTGTATGTAAACCGCAGCGACACCGCTGCGTCGCCGCGCCGCCGCCGCAACACATCGTGCGCACACGCTCTTATTCGCAGTGAACACTATTTCTATGTCCCATCCGGCCCAATGTTTACAACACACCTAACAAAAATATCTCGTCCACAGCTCCGAAAACAAGGTTACAACGCGAGCAAACCCTTGCTACGCAAGAAATCAGAACTACCCGCCGACTCCACAACCGTCAAGGCGTTGATCGAGCACAAGCGTGCGGACCCCTTCCTGCCGACCCCGCCAGACGTCAACCAGTGCTAGCGCAAGAGTAAGCAAGCCCGCACACAGTACTGCAAGCCTTAGCAATCAACAGTTGTAGACATTGATGTCAAAATGGCGGAGTCTCGGCCTGGATAGAAGCTAGATGTTGATGGAGGCGGAGCCCTATGCCTTAAGAGTTTGTGAGGAAGGTGGATTTCCATTAAAAACCTTCTAAATATTGGTTACCATGTTCGATGGCCACATTGTCACCAGAAACCTATTACAAGCTAGATTGCTAGAAAATGTACATTGAAATGGCTAACAAGCAAACAGGCTATGGACAGGCTCACAACATTAATTCCACCACAAAAACTCAACACATACAAAACGAGAGATACAAACAGATTTGTCAACGGCCTCTACAATATTGAGCAACCCAACCAACTGATATGACAAAATTGTTCCACGAAACTATGCCAAGCCGTGTTTATAAAGTGCCGGACATTTGACCGCTGGCAACACCGCGGTCACAGAGTGTGCGAGCGAGAGGACGCTATATGAGTGACACGAGTGACGCATTGTGCTCGATATTGATTAGTTAGTACACATATATTATTACGGTAGTGTCCTTTTGTTGATGTTTTATATCCACTTGGGTCGACAATCGCGTTCGAATCGCGTGATAATCGACCAATCAGAAGCCGTGCGCTTTTGCGTGCTGTTTTCCCATTGGTCTGTTATCACACTATATAAATTGCTACTTAAATGTACTCAAAGCACTGCTGTTATTGTATTATAATGTAAAAGCAGTTTCTGTAATTCGTCGGGTTGTCGACCTGTAATATACGGAGCAGTGATGCATATAGTGAGTGACTGGGATGTAGTTTTCTTTTTGTGGTTCTTCACGAATACATGTCATTAATATTGCTTACTTATTGAACTTTGAGGAATCTGACATACTGACCTCTGGTTTCTGAAAGCGTCTTTTACATAATCTGTTAATTTTCATCTGTCGAGCCTTTTTCCAATTATGTTGGGGTCAGCTTCCAGTCTAACCGGATGCAGCTGAATACCAGTATTTTACATAGAGCGGCTACATTTATAAAATCTGTTGTTGAAACTTATGTTATCTAGTTATTTGACAACAGGTTTATTGATATCTCGGAAAACTTTTGCGGGACTATAAAGGCGTAATAAAAATAAAAAAATAAAAATAAATTGTGTCATTCAACCGGGAGTAAGAAACCAAAAACTACTAAAATGTCTGTTTTCCTACAGTTCAATTCGAAAATTTCAATTGTCCTGATTGCTTTGACCATTCAGGACGTTCTGAACCATTCAGAATTTCAATACGCAACACAAGGCGGCTCGGTTTCGTTACTCGTTATTTTATAATTATAACTTTATATGTGACAGGTTTAAACACCATTCCACGCCAGAACCACCTACGAAATGTTTTGCAACATTTTAGCCCAAATCGTGTATTAATTTAAACTATATTTAGATGTATAATCATGTTGATTTAAAAGCCATACTGTTCTAGAATACGGGAGAAAATCAGTTGTGATCGAAAATATACAGTAAATGAGAGAAAATTTAAGTTTTCTTCAATCATAAAGATCATTTTTGAATGCCTCCCGTATATATTTAAATCTTTAATTTATTGTTTATAGAAACCAAATACATGAACACATGTGTATACTATTTGTTTGACATAGATATTTTTCTCTAAAGATTTCACAATTATGTAAAGTATATTTTTATGTCAAACGGTAGATTATTATATCTTATATTTTAGTCGACTTTGTATAACGGGCGAGAGCATACCTGCACAACTAACTACATAGCATTTCATTTAATCATTACTAAACATATTTTAAAATCCCTCGTTTATATGTATTATTCTCGCCTTCAGAAACGGAAACATATTTAGCTTATGTCCACTACACCTAATACCTAACTAAATAAATAAGTAGAAACATAAGTGTTTCGGTTAATTATATTTAGGATTGTAATAAATCGTAATTCAACCGTCCCACGGTAAATAAACTATTTGATAAATGTGAAGACTATCATGTGCTAGCCGCTTCTTGCATACTTACCTCGCTTGCAACACATTCGCTCTAGAAGTTTATAGATAACTTAGAAATACACAATATGTTCCACAGAGTAAGCTGAATATGTGTCCGTCTATACATTCGACGTTTAGTTAGTTTATTTATAAAGATTATATGCCTATTTGCCTTTACGAAGTATACCCCGATTGAAACTTAATGGCGGCTCGGAACATGAGGCGAGTCGGTGCGCAGCAACGAATTCATGTGTCAGCGGGGGTGAGCGGTGCGGTACTGGGCAGCGAGTGGCTAACTTCCGAGCCGCCATTAAGAGCGTTTATACAGAAATTGTGCAACGTCGGAAATACCTCTCAAATATTTCACTGTTTTGATTAATTTGGCAATATTACTGTATGGAAATAAGAAATATGACTAACTAGTGAACTAAAATATTGATTAAGAAATGCAATAATTAATATCGTAACACCGAATATTTCGTTTTAGATGTAAAAAAAGTATTTAGAAACTTCCCAAATGCCTTGCACACTAATTGCAATTCATTATTAATATTCTAGTTCACTAGTTAGCCATATTTCTTATTTCCATACAGTAATATTGCCAAATTAATTAAAACAGCGAAATATTTGGCAGCTATTTGCGACGTTGCCCACTTTCTGTATAAACGCTCTTAAGTTTGAATCGAACTGTATCTTTATTTAAACTCTGGGCACCCATGGTGATGTATTTCGGTTCATTTAAGTTTATTATTTTGTGTGTAGAGAGTGCCAAATGCGTTTGTTTTGAAGCCATTCAAACAGTCGACTTAACATATGATGTAATGTATGTATAAAATGTATGAGATGAGCTTCGGGGATGAGAGAGTGTCTGAGATGCAGAGCACCTATGTATGTAGTTATTTATTTTTTTATTTAAACATTAACTTACCCATGTTATTGAGTGACGACTGAAAGCGAATTATCAAGTGTTTGAACCGCAGAGTATCCGATACTATCGACTAACGTAGCTAGATTTTGTAACTTTTATATTTATAGTTATTTGCAGTGATATGTAAAATGACGTTAATGTTAAATGTACAGTGTCACGTTACTGGCGCATGCCACTATTATCGAATGAGGCCGCAGTTCCTAATATTACAGAAAATGATTTTTAAACTTGATTGTACTGTTACAAATGCCCTTATAAAGCATTTATATTAATATTTAGAGCTCTCATTGTTATTGTACTTTTTTAGTGGAACAAAAACAGTTTCATGTCTCTGATCTCGTTATGTCGACACTTCAAGTTTTAAAATCTTTTTGTTCAAAGGATTTCCACCACAAGGCCTTATTGCCCGTCGATAGTATCTGATACTTATTCAATCTAACACCAGTTTTCAATACAGCAAGTGACTGTACCGGATTATAAATATAAACAATTATAAAATAAGGTATAATATAAAATAAACTTAATGAGGAATATTTTGCAATACGCTTCTGGTAAGCAACCGAGTGCAATGTTTTGATACACATATAACGTCCGGAGAGTTACTTGCTGAGTTTGTCTGTTTGTTCGCGTGTCGCATGATCAACAAATGACCTCACTTTAGCGAATTATTTGCAAAACGCTGTTCAACAAATTGATAAATTTTGTATAAATATTTATAACGATAATGTAACTGTTGAAAACAAATATTGTAACAGATGACATATTATAAGGTGCTTATGATTATCGTTATAATACAAAGTTGTGCATATAACGTGTGTTTTTATTTCATGTTTATGACCTGTCCCAATCTCCAATAAACTGACCACACAGTGCGGTTAAGCTAGGATTTGAGACTTAAGACCAAGGAGTACTATTAGATAGACCTAAGACTGCGGTGGCCCGCACATAGCGTCCGCAATTTAGCGTCGAATGACGACAGTGACACGTTATATAAGAAAGAAAAAGTATGTTGGTGTGTTTCCCTAGGTTGTTTTAACACAAGTACAGATTAATACAGGTGGGACACTCCGCATTTCAGGTATGAAGTTACAAGTAGGTACGCGGCGGGCTCGACTTGTCGACTTCAGTGGGCGTAACATAGTCAGAAGATATAAGAGTTACGCGATAGAAAGAGGCAACTTCTAGGTGAATATAACTGTCGGTGATTAGCCCTGTGCGACCCGAATTGCACTTAATTGTGTCGTAGCAAGGCGCTTCAAAAAAAAAATTGCGTGGTGTCCCATTTGTACTAATCTGTGACATAAGTCAAACACCGGTGCCATCTTCATGATAATGACAGCGGTCACTGCGTCCGTTATGTGGCGGCCACCGGTCTTCTAGGAAACCGTAGCTTTACACACATCCTGTGTGGTAGCCGCGTCACGATAGTGCGGCAGTTATATTCACCTAGAAGTTGCCTCTCTTTCTATCGCGTAACTCTTATATCTTCTGACTACGTTACGCTCACTGAATTGGCCTGACAAGTCGAGCCCGCCGCGGACTTGTCGCTTCATACCTAAAATGCGGAGTGCGCCTTCAGTATTCTTCTGCGGTCAAAATGAGTTGATAGATGGCACTATTTAAGATATGATATAATAAATTTCCCAGTACATGGTACATTAAGATCTTAATATTAATAAAAAGCTTGACATATACCGTTGCCAGTGTAGAAATATTAAAATTAAAATACAATTAAAATCCCTATTAGTAATTATAAATTAGTTTACAATAAAAATAGGTTGTTTGTAATGTTTGTTAATGTCAATTGCATTTTTTTCTTATTTTCAATGTTAAATTTATCAATTATATAATGTCAAATGTTCAAAAAAAAAAAAAAAGTCAGTATACACACAAAATATTGATAACATGTCAAAATTTATAGTTAAAAAAATCATTAACTGAATAGAAACAGTGGTCTATAAGAGCCAGGCAAATATTGTTTTCCTGAATGTATTAGTGGGCAACACTGATACCTGGGGGTAATTTTGTTGAAGATTTTGATTGCCATGCAATTGGAATTCCTGCTATACAAATGTAGTCTCTGGCTAGGTGCAAGTAATTTATTTGGGTTTTTTATTTTCAATTTTTTTTTTAGAATTTAAAGTATGGCTGTGGGCTGCTATTCTAGTCGTCTAAATTGGCCGGTAGATGGCGGTGCTTATCTATTTTGAAAAAAAAGCGGCATCGATGAATATTTTTTTGTTTTTTCGTAACCTACTAAGCTTATTAGTTGAAGCGGGTGTTATAATGGCATAACCAGTGGATGGAAGGCACACTGGATATTTTATCTACACAAACGATCAATGTTGAATTCGGGGAATTGGTTGGTTTAATTATGGTTAAGAAAACAAACATAAGTATTCAAAACTATTTATTAATAATTTATTTCTCTTATTTATACATTATATGGAAGGACTGATTGCGAGTAGTTAGATACATCTTGTATTGGTCTAACTGCAACACTCAGAGTTTTCATCTAATAATAATCCATATAATACCTTGATTATCCAGCATATAATGGAACCCTGAACGTAAGAGACGTGACAGAAGATATGCTGGTAAATTAATGCTAAAGATTGATTATTATTTAATTACATCTCCCAGTGCAGCAGTTAAATAGTCTAAAGTTTTTATGGATTCGAGACTACCGAGGCGTAAGCAATTTTTTTTTAAACTTCTTTTGCTTATATTTCCAGATGGCTTGTCTTTGCAGATCAAGTACGCAAAGAGTATTGAATAGATTAAGCAAGAAATTACAGAGGTATGAGGAAAAGGATGTAAAGTTCACTTATCCTCTATAGAAAAGGGAGGATCCTCCGACCAGACGGGTGTCGTGACTGGTGGGCAACTGCCCGAAGATTGATGTTGGGAAGTTATATATATGCTGCTCGCGCCGTAAACCCTGCTTGCGCGATGCAGGATTCGTGTGACGTCAGGTCTTTGATGCGTAGTTCGTGTGTGGCCGTATAGATGCCGCCAGAAAATAATTCACGCACGCCAAAACAGAGCTATCGATAAATAAATCTCCAGTATGCGACCTATCTAATGTTGGGTAGAGGGGGGGGGGGGGGGGGGGGGAGAAATACTATGCAATTCTTCGCATGATATTAACAGACATACCAAAATACTCGCACAAAGTCTACACAACTCTCTATACACATAATTACATATTCATTGCATATTGTATTGCTTAAATATTAATAACTTAAGATATGGAGATAAACTTATAAACAAAAACTCTTTGTAGAGTAAGCCTGGACGTCGGTTATAATCTCAATACGTCTTTACCCAGCCCCTTTACAAATTGGCCGGCCAGTATGGGCCACATCTCTCATTTCATTGCCTTTGACTGGCCAAAGTGTAGAGACCTAAAAAATTAAGTTCTCATATAGTGAGGATTTTCATGAAAATTTACGCCACCAGTTGGCGCCACTTTGGTAAGAGGTCTTCCATTTCGACAAAGAATATGAAATATATGATGACGTTCATCATCCAGACATGACTAAAGAATTGTACAATACAGGCGCTTTGACACTCTTGACATGGGCCCGGACTCAGTGCTGCCATCTAGTGAACGGCATTTCAGAAAACCCTCTTTGAAAAACTGTTTCAAATATTAAGCATTAGTTCACTGGCTCAGACCAAATAAAAAACCAAGACGTAGCGCTGCGAATGATACAGTGGAGCATCCAAAACTAACACACATTTACAACCAAACTACAATCAAACTACACCTCACTAAGTGCACACGTGTTTACGAAACCGGCCTCACGTCACTGTTGACAGCGCTATATCTTGGTTCTTTATTTGGTCTGAGTTCTCTGATAGATAGAATAAAAATAAAGACTGCCAAGTAATATGTTTCTTTCTTTTTCTTTCTAAAACTTTCAGACGAAGCACCAAAACGAATGCTTTACCAACAATTCACTAAACTAAAGCACGAATCACTAGCCGATTTTAATACGATTATATACATCAGATAGGCCACAATACTTCTCATTTTAAAAAATGGTGATAGGAATACAAAGAATTGGAGACTAGAAGAATTTTCAATTTGACTTTGAATTAGGAAGGATTTCTGAAACTGTAAAGAGAGAATCCCGAATTAGGGGGACATTCCGAAAATATACAAAAAAAATGGGGTGCTAATTCAATATGGCGCCTACATAAATGTTGCCAGTGTAAAAATCACGTTGTGTTAAGTAGTTTTTTTAACAATTCAAATGTCCCCTAATTTTGGACTACCCCAAAGCATGCTGAGTTTATGACTTAACAAGCGACATTAATCTCTCATTGTATATTTGTAGTCAGGTTGTAATTTCAGTTTATTTTTTAATCAGACTAAGGCTTCCAGTACCTACACGACGCCGGAACCGCATCGGCAACGGACCGCATGTTTGTGTATATGAATGAATATTGTCCATGCGCCGCACCGCAGCCGCGTAAATTTTACACTCATTCAAAGTTGCAGGTGCAGAATAGAATAGAATATTCTTTATTATGTACACCATAAAAAATACAGATATAAATGTAGACATTTTACACAGGGTGACACAATGGGCGGTCTTATCGCTTAAAGCGATCTTTTACAGACAACTTTTGGATGGATTAAAGGAAGAAAGAAGGACAGGAAGGTGCAGGTGCGGTCCCGGTGCGGCTCAGGCGTCATTTACAGGAAGCCTAAACAAAACACATACTATCAAAAGCATTATTGTGTACTCATTTACAGCATGCTCTCCATTTGATTAAAAAGCTCTTATTTTCAATTCTTATTTCGTATCAATTTCTTATTTCTGACATGATTTTCTAAACACACACGTAAATATTTTATAAAATTTATACAATATGCATGGTGTAGGTACAATTTTATTTTATTCAACGACATTTTAACAATTTTTACATTTTATACAATTTCTTTGTGATACATATTCAAACGTGCATGTAAAGAAGGGTGATAAGAGTGAAAATATTAGGACAGAGATGAACAAATCCTTGCTGCAAATTGAATATGTTTATCTTACACAACAAGCGCTTTTATAATTTCCAAGGTGACGATATTATTATCGTGGACGACCACGTCCACGTCACGGCATCACGATTATACAAGGAAGTAAAATGTATGGAAATATATGAGATATATAATATAAGGCTTTTAAATTTCCGCCCACGATAATATCATCACCTTAGAAATTTTAAAAGCGCACAATAACTAGGTGTTCAGAAGTATCAACATATCGTACCTACTGAACATTTCATACAATCTAGATTACTTGGGATGCCAACAGATCTATTTTTACCCTTAAATATTCAGGGATCGTGTATATTTTTCATCGTTTTGGTCTCAAGCAGATCAAAATAATCCGTGCAAACTCCTGCTTGAATTGATTTTGCAGTCCATTTAGTTATCATTCAAATATATTTTTACTGAATACGAAGGCTTAATTCTGTACATTTTGATCACGTGACCATACATTTAAACTATTTCCTTTATACATTACATCGATAATATTGACAGTATACAATATGTACGTCTACAGGGACGTATTTGGGGAGAAGGGGGTAAAGTAAAAGGATTGTCTCTGATGACTGCAGACTGACCTCCGTAGCAAAATAGTAACAGGATCATGAGACACTTTCTGCGATCCGTCTGCTATTGAAGATTTTTTTGCAGACATATAAAAACAGAGAGTAGATGTACTAGTAGAATGGTATTCTACTTTACTATCAACAGATTTTTGGATCGAAGTTCCTTAACGCGGCTTGCGTAGGAGTTGACTAGTAGAAATCGTCACGTAAGGAAAAAGCGTTATGCCCCCTCCATACGACTTTCTCTCTCTCTGTCTGTCTCTTTTTATTATATACGAATGTGTGTGTGCGTGCGAGTATCGCGTAAGAAAATTCGTTCATGATGGGGTTCTCCCGACCGCACACGTTTTTTCTTACATTCACTTTAGTGGTGACGCACTAGGCTTGTGTCTAGCGAAGGCGTTGACGCCGTGTAGACGCGTAAGGCGTATGGTTCGGCACAACTGGCGGCAAAATGTTTTGGAGCCCGGGCGTCCCGAATCCTGCGACCGGAACAAATATGTTGCATCTCTTAGAGCACCCGCTGCGCCGGCGCATTTGAAGTGGCTGTATCGCAAATACGTCGCGTCTGCGCAGCGTATACGTTCAACGGTCACCTACGCGGGACCAATACCAGACGCGTATACCCCCTTACATCTGCACCCCTCCTCTCCTCACCTACGTCCCCCCTAGCTACCTCCTATTTCCTCCTATTTTGGAGGGTGTGCTTGAGCTGCTGTATCTCGTCGTGCTGCCTGGTGAGCTGTTCGTTCAGCCCTGCTACGTGTTCCGTCAACACAGACATCTGTTCCTCGTAGTTGTGCGACGTGGAGTGGAGTTCGTCTTCCTGCCAGAAAGATTTAGTCGTTGAGATTATTGGAAGTGGTAGAGTATTTTGAGTGTAATTTATTCTGGTTCTAGCATATTTGAATTGGTTGAAGGTCACTGCACTAGACAGAATAGAAGTTTTATTGTCCCACGTGTGATTCACTTTAAAAAAGTCAAGGTCAACATTTTCTGACCACCTCAGAAGATAAACTTTGAAACAAACTCAGCGGTCAAAGTCTCTTAAAAACCAAACAGGAATTGTAAAAAATTCGTGAAAACAAAATGCCGCAATGTCAAAGTCAAAGCTCGTGCCGACAATTAAAAGCTTATTTTCGATCGATAATATGACGCAATGACCTCATTCAATGTTCGCTATCAACTGAACGTATAACTAGTGTTTTATAACACTTCAAACAACTATTGAGAGAATGATAAAAATATATGCAAACTGTAATATAGAGGGTTGTTCATTGATGTGTGAAATGAGTGAATCAACTTACACTAGCAATAACCAAAATAAAAAAATAAAATATATATCTTGAGCCATGTTTAAGTTTATCGGATATTTTTGAAAGCTCTTTATCTCCTCTAAAATAGACGAATTGATTCCTAAGAATAAATTAGTCTAACTGTAATAGTTTCAGATGGGCACTTCCCGAATTTTTAAGAATGTTTACATTTTAATCTGTCAAAAATGCTTCTGATTTACTTGCTTTACGTTTTTGACAAGTTTTTTTACGTTGGGCACATTATAAACAAGTAACAGTATTATGTATCAGCAGTGACGTTGAAATAATGACTTACTGCCACTCCGTAGATAAACCTTCCGCGTCCGTGCGTAACTACCGCGCACTCCAGAATGTTGCGTACTGATATTCACAGAGTTTTCTATGAAGATATAATACTGTTACTTATTTATACTATGCTTTGGTTATCGCCGAGATGATATTGCGACGAGATTTTTTACGTTTGAAGTTACGGGAATTGGCCTTCTGATTTGTAAATGCTGACCTATCTCAATGAGTCACTCTTTATAAATAGTCTGATGTAAAACACATGCGCGTGACTCACCAGTCTGCTGATAGTGTTGTGTTTCTCGCTCAACGTGTGTTCGTCTGTTTCTTTGTCGCGCTCCATCTCCTCAAACCGGAGACGCAGCATCTCACACTGTGGAGTTGTAATCGTTTAGAAACGAGGTAGGCAGAAACAACATCACGTCAAACAGGTAGCTCATTTCGCCAGTTGTTAAGTCCAATGCAAAAGAAGGATAGAGGGCAAACCTGTAGAGGCATAAATACAGAACGTACTGAGAATTTCTTACAATATCCTTTTCGTTTGCAGAACAGTTATAACTGTTTGAATGATCCTTTGAATGATTATCTTTGTTTACCTTGTCGAAAACTGTTTGAGACTTCTAGTTATTGATTAGGAATCTGTTCACATTTACTTAAAACACTACATTATCGGCTATTCTAAGTTATAATATTGTAAAAAGCGACAGTGAGTCTGTCTGTTTGTTTGTTACGCTTTCACGCTAAAACGGCTAAACCGATTTGAATGAAATTTGGCACATGGATAGACCATGACATAAGTTAGGATTTTTAATCCCCATATTACGACGGGATCGAGACTTATGCAGGTGAAACCGCGGGCGCAACCATTTACATTTTGCAGACGAAGCAATGTGGTTACTTACTAAATGATTTCATACATTGCTTTACTAAAGAATTTAAAGTTTCTGTTTTAGTGCGGCCTTGACCGTTAAATCGATCGGTGATGCAAAGGGCGCTATGTTAAATAACATTACGATAACTTACAAGAAAAAATCAAGATCCCTAAATACAGGAAAATAGCATTAATTTGGAATATGCCTGAAACTAGGGATTAGTAGGTAACTTGGCTCACACATACCTCTTTAACATAATGTTCAGTCTTACTCTTCAACTCTTCTCTTTCAGTTTTCAGCTCGCTAATCTTATTTCTAAAGTACGTCTTCATCCGTTCTTCCCTCGTCTCCACTTCTTGGTTCACCAGGAAGGGAACTTGCAGGCTTCCTAGGAGCCCTGTGACCCTGCCCTCAGCGTCCATGGAAGTCTCCCCGAAGGTATTAAATTCCCCTGAATCGTGGCCATCGCCTCGCCGTCTTTGGGACGCTGATACGTATTTTGCTACTTCTAATTTAAGGCTCTCGTTTTCCATTCGAAGCATTTCAAATTCCATTCTTACTTTTTGATTTTCCTGGAAAGTATTAATATTGATTTATAAAAAAAAACGAATTTAGTTCCCGCGGTTGAAAGATAAAGGAATTAGCTCCCGCGGTTGAAAAGTACACCTTTTTCCCACTGCGAACACTTTTCCGTCAGTATACAAAGTTTGTCGCTCGTACAACGATAATAATCGCGCTAAATTACAAAAACAAAAATATGTTATGATTTTCGCTGATGCTTGGGGGAGGCCTATGTCCAGCAGTGGACGTTTTTCGGCAGAAATGACGATGGTTGTTGATTTCTTGCGCATGCGTTTTTTTTCTTATATGCCTTAAAACTCCAGCCAGCATAGTATAGAGGCATGAGGAACGGGGTGTAACGTTCACTCATCCTCTATAGAAAAAGGAGGATCCTCCGACCAGACGGGTGTCGTGTCTGGTGGGCAACTACCCGACGATTGATGTCGGAAAGTTACATATATGCTGATCGCGCGGTAAACTTTGTTTGCGCGATTCAGGATTTTGTGTGACGTTAGGTCTTTTATGTGTTTTTGTTCGCATGTGGCGTTGTAGATGCCGTCATAAGCATGTTGCCAGATTGCTTTGTAATGCAGGTGTTTGATAAATAAGTCAATGTAAAAAAGCGCGTGCTTACCTGTTCTAATGAGTGTGCTTTCAAACTAAGTTGCTCAGTAACATTCAAGTCATCTACAGAACTTAGCGCATCCTCACTTCCCACCTGCAAAGAAAATGCGAATCATGAAATATGAAGTGAAAACTGTGTGCAAACATAAATTACCTATGTCTATTATTTTAAGTGTACCGGACAAGAAATTGGTAATACCTTATACAACTTTTCCCCACATTTAAGAAACAGCCAAAACCTTTATTTTTCAATAGTCACCTTTATCTGACGACTAAATATGACAGACACAAATATTTCCATACAAAAGCAATATTTATTTCACAGATAAAAAAACATCTTACTATTTAAAATCAGTCCTAAACGTTTTTAACACAAAATATTTTATTTTAAAATGTATACGCTTTTAAAACGGCCAAAAACGTGCCATCGAAGTTTAATCTATACTTTATTCATGGAAGCTACTTTATAAAATATGAACAAAGCACTTTGTGTGCAGTTTAAAATTGTTACTGCAGAGATAGCAATAATCATGCAATGTGAAAAAAATTGTGTGTATTTCATCTTTTGCTGATTAAATATTTTTGAAGGATGGATCTGTACGTTTAATTCCCGAAATTAGATTATCAGATTGATGAATGTTAATTTATTTCTGTAAACTGGTTGCACGAAATACTTTTTTAAGTCAAAAGAAATAATAATAATTTAAAACTAGATGAGAAAATTTCTTACCAAACTCCCGCCTTCCGACAAGAAGTCGCCATTACAGCTGGGCGCCTGACTGCCGGTAGCCAAGTGTATCTTGTTGGGAGTACCTCCTATCCTATCCCTCTGAGCCTCCTCTAGGGAGTACTGCAACTCCTGGTTCTTGTTCTTTAACTTAGCTATCTCACACTTATATTTACTGTCACTCTCACTGATGTGTCTCTGGTAGTCTTCTAGAGATGCCCTCAGCTGAGATACCTCGAATACTTTGTCTGATAACTGTAAGGATAAAAAAGTAGTAATACGGGGAAGATTTTAGAGATGAGGCAGGTACCTTAACTTTTATAGCTACCGGAAATCATTCTTTAGGTGCGGTACTATGCTAGACGAGCCGAGCACGAGCGGAGCTGTTCTGGGCGTCGTCGTTCGCGGCGTCAAGTGTGGCCTTACAACGAACCTATACTGTGAGCGGGATGCAAATTTGTTAAAAAAACAACAATTGGCGGAGCACAGTCGAGCACCAACCGAATGCTCGAAGTGCACTCGTTCGAGGCTTGTAAGTCGGTCCACACTACACGAATTTGTGCTCGGCTCGTGTTCCGCTCGTCTAGGGTAGACACACCTTTAGGAGACTGTAATATTATATAAATATAAATAATATTGCTAACTGCATTCACAGATTTTGAAAAAATGGTACAGTCAGCTAGAAAAATGACAATTATCTTGTTTTATTTTTATGAGGCAACATGCTACAGCAACGTTGTGGTGATTAGTGACATATGTCTAAATTTTCTAATGCACCACATGGTCTTCCTTTAGTAGTTAGTATAAAAAAGTTGATAATCGTAAAAAAAAATAAAAAAATGTATGTTCTAAAAGTCTTTCTCATTATTTCTGCACCAGGACCATGACCTCACAAGCCCGATATCAAACTGTAAAAATATCTGCAGCACAACCTATTAGTCATACACCAATTACCATCGGTGTGAAGTGTACAGTTGCTAATTAAAGCAATAATATATAGCAGCAGTAAGTAATAGGTATATTAAACAAACAAACCACCAACTAAATGAATTTACAACATACTGTAACATACAGTAAACACACTTATTATTTTAGAATAAACTTGTTGATATTTTGTTTATTTAATAAGATCTTAGTCTTGTAAGAGGCTAATAAGTCCTACTATTGGATAAGTTTAGTGTAAGTATTGATTATAAATAGAAATATCACAGTTCAAAAACATAGCCTTTAAAAAAATTACTGGAGGCTAAATCCTGTGTAGGTTTATAGAAGAATAATTTTATTTTTATAGATTTTTGAACCATACCTGTGAGGCATAATGTGCATTCTCAATGATTTTCTTTTGTAGTTCTTCCTGGAGGAGTCCAGAGTCCAATACCGCAGCACTGCTGACTGTTGGCTGCTTGTCATCACCTTTACTCTTTGATTTCTTTGTCAACTTTAACTATAAATAATAACAATTTGTTTTTAACGAAAGGAATTTCATTTCACTACTATGTATGTAGGATTTTTAAACAATTTTCAGTTTATAAACTATATTAATCAAAAATAAATTAACCCATAATGCGGCAGCTTCCATGTTTGCAAAAGTTACTATTCATGCACATTTAAAATGTGAAGATGTACCATCAATAAGTTTGTTAAAATTTTATAGAAACTTGGAATTAATTAGCAATTATTAGAGCAAATAATTGAGCACAAGGTAAACTGAAATAACAGCACAACTACCTGGAAATATTGAATGCTAAATAATACAACACAGAGATAACAGAATTCATGGAGAGTCAGATAAGTTCATTATCAGATGTTGATTAGGAATGCTTCATAGCGATTGGGCATTGTTTTTAGATAGATTTACGGTGCAACTGACCTGTAACGCGTCGAGTTCATCCTGAAGGAAGGACACGCGCCGCGTCAACTGCTGGTTTCTGAACGTCAGTGAATCTATCTCTAACTCCCCTTTCCTCAGAGATTTCTCCTTGTCTTTTAACGTGTCCCGCAGCTCGTTGGACTTCGCCTGCTCATCTAAAACCCCCTTCTTTAGCACCTTCACATGCACCCGCAACTGCAACAACGGAAACAACAAATTCACCAAATTGCCGATCGTTTTAACGGATCACATTAGCAGAGATACACACTTTTGAATACTCTGCGGCCAATTTCTGGTACTTCGCCTGTATATCACCCGAAGGCAGCCCCTCCATTGTCGGTTTTCAGGTGTTCATAACTGTAAATTCCGGTATTTAGCTGTTTATTTTTTAGTTGTATTGAACATGAACACCCACTTCAACCCACTTTCGTGAAAATGACGTATTGTGATAGTAGATTGAAATGTCATGTGTCAAAATTGATAATGAAATCGATCGAATGAATAGTCGATTTGTAATTACTACTAGATTGACTAGATGAAAATATAAAATAAAACAATTTATGCCTGAAATTGCCTTTTCTTTAGTAAATTAATATATAATTAGAAAAATTTGTGCATCAACTGTGTCAACTAGAAAAAACCTTATTGAAGAAAAACGAGGGAAATCTTTTTTTAACATGGTAACATTGCCTCTGTTGATGTGTCGTGATTGTCCAATATAAAATATCAATATTTTGGAAATTTATGAAAGAAAAGCAGTAATTTCTACCCCAAAAAGCATATTTACATACTACTAAATATATTTCATCTTTCAATGGTACGGTCATGGACGATAGGTACGGTATTTGTTAATTTTTCATAACATTGTATCGCAACAGGTAAAACTAAGTTAGAACAAAGTAAATTATGACTAAACTATGCTTTATTTTGCAGGAATATGGAATCTGGCTGTTCTCATTACAATGATGTTGATAGCGAACACGCGCGGTGCATTATTCACATCGATGTAGATTGTTTCTATGCTCAAGTGGAGATGGTACGGAATCCCGAGCTGCGGTCGGTTCCGCTCGGCGTACAACAGAAGAACTTCGTCATAACTAGCAACTACGAGGCCAGGAAGTACGGTGTGCAGAAATGTATGCTTGTTACGGACGCGCTAAAAGTTTGTCCCAATTTAAAACTTATAAATGGTGAAGATTTGCACAACTACAGAACAGCCTCCAATAAGATTTTTGCAGTGTTACAATGTTGGAAATGTCCAGTGGAGAAATTGGGTATGGATGAAAATTTTATTGATGTCACAAACTTAGTACAAGAAAAGATGAAATCTGTAAACATTAGTAATGTCACGCTTGCTGGTCATGCATACAGTGAGCCCAGCATCGAGTGCCCATGTGGCTGCCACACCAGACTCAGGGTAACATCACAAATAGCCAGTGAGATGAGGAAAAAGATATGTGAAGACTTAAGTTTCACAACTTGTGCTGGTGTTGCACACAACAAGTTGTTAGCTAAACTAATGTGTCCCCAAAATAAGCCTAATGACCAAACTACTATATTCCCAGAACATGGGACCAGTTTCATGTCCACTTTAGAGAATGTTCGTTGCATTCCAAGCATTGGTTCTAAAACTACAGAAACACTTATATCTAACAATATTATAACCGTGAGTGACTTACAAGATGCATCCCTAGATGTGTTGAAAAAGCACTTCAGTAGTGATATGGCTGTTAGATTGAAAGAATTGAGCTTAGGTGATGACAATACTCCAGTGAAACAGACTGGGAAGCCTCAGAGTATAGGCCTAGAGGATAGCTTCAAGATCGTCAGTGTCAGGAGTGAGGTAGAAGATAAGTTTACTGCTCTGCTGCAAAGGCTGATGGTTCTAGTGAGGGAAGATGGAAGGATCCCAGTCTCTTTAAGAGTTACACTACGAAAAAAGGATGCCAAGAGGCTGAGCAGTCATAGAGAGTCAAGACAAAGTCAGATCTCTCCTTCCATCTTCACTCTCAGTAGTGGTGCACTAACAGTGACCGAAGCGGGCAAGCAGAAACTGATGAGCATCATTATGAGATTATTCAACAAACTAATTGATTTGACTAAACCATTCCATTTAACTTTAGTGGGATTGGCATTCACTAAGTTCCAGGAGCGTATGACAGGCAGGGGATCTATAGTGAACTACTTAATGAATGATATATCCGTCCAATCTGTGCTTAATTTACAAAACGAATGTGATACCTCTTCTTCGCCTATGGACTACTCCGCCGTGTCGCCGAGCAGTAGCACCACGACTGATCTCTCCGACGCCGAAGTTGAGCCATCACCAAAAAAACCCAAAAAAGTTACATGGATAGCAAAAAGACGATGTTTGTCCAAAGAAGAAGTTGCATCTCCAAGTAAACTAAAAGTTGGTGAACTCAGATTAAATTCGAAAGAGCTGGAGAAAGTATCTGAGCTAAGACTGAATTCCCGCGACCGATCACTCACGCCGCGCGCCAGTCCTGCGAAAGACAACTTGTCTGACACATCAGATACAATGAGAGATTGTGAAGAGCAGAACTGCGACGACTGTCCCAGCTATGTCGACAAGCAGGTGTTCAGCGCACTTCCCGACGACATGCAGAAGGAACTGAAGTCCATGTGGAAGAACCCCTCCAGCTCAGAGATGCCGAGGAGTAGTCCCAGAACCACGAACAAAGCTAAACCGAACACAATTATGAAATATTTTGTTCCACACAAATAGTATTAGTAAGATTTTATCTTGTTAATTATTTTAAGTGATAAGTGAATGGTTTCTATTTTTCAAATCATACAATTTTTATTCAGCTGATCAAATACATGTTTATGTTAAAAAATAAATATCTTTTATTGCTATAATAATTATAGTTACATAAAGTATAATACATTAGAATTAGATACTACAGGTTAAACAAAAAAACTTTAGTATACAACTGGGCATATCATTTAATATCTATGTTTTTTACAGCTTCCGTTACCATATTGGATAGTTCTGTGAACTTATGAACACTATTTACATTGAGGCGAAGTGTGTGCGCGAGGGTGCCGTACGAGACGACGTCCACGTTCAGCTGCAGGCGAATCTTGTCGCCGTCCGTCACGCCCGCACTGTCGCTACTCTGAGGCGAACTCATCTCTCGTATTTGCTTCAGTCTTCTCAGTGACTCTTCAGTCCTCTGCACCGAGGTCAAAACATCCTCTACATATTTGTAGTATCTGGAACATATGTTTCTATTTACAGAGACTTACTTATCGTACAATATAGATAAGGAGCTAAGTTTTAATAGTTAGGTATAATTTAAAACATTTAAATGCGAATTAATCCTACGCGACGAATTAAACGAGAATTATTATTACGCGGAAATTAATGATATGCGTAGATCAACGTTTTTCAACTTGGTAATGTGTTAGTTTATCAATTTTAAGGAAAACCTAGTAACGAAATTAACACTTACGAAACAGTCATAACATTAAAAAGCGATTCGAATAGCTCCATGGTGAACACATTATCCAACTTTTTGGAAGCTTCCCGGTTGAATTCCTTCAAGGCATTGGACACTACGTCTATGTAGGTGCAAGGCTTGGTCGGCACGCTGCGGTTGGTCTTCCTGTACAACCGCGGTATGTCACTGACTTGCTTCAAGTGGACATTGAAATTGTCGTATAGTTCGTTAACTATACATTCTTTTATCTTCTCCTTTGTGCCTTGCAGTGCCCCCTCAGAAGATCTCAAGGTTTGTCCAAGGAGATCTTTGTTGACAATGGGTATTTTGTTCTGAACAAGTTCCAATAATTGTGGCAATCTCCTCAGTAAGGTTTGAATGTCCACATAGATGTTAATACTGTTGTCAATTAGGTTTTTATTTACATTCGTTGGTTCGAACTTTTGTGTTGGTATCCTCTGAAAACAGCAAATGAATAAATTGCTTTACATAATTATCCATAAATCGTTTGCGGACAAACTTCTATGAGTAGAATGTTGTTGTAAAACAAAGTTAGTACAATGTTTGTTCAATTATTTGAATTGTGTTGTTATTGAATTGTTAACCTACTGTAGCATGTACGTATGACGTAATCGCTGATTTATTTGTCTTTAACTACAAACTACTTAATACAGCATGTCTTTGTTATTTGAATTAATTTGCATTTGATTACTCACAAATTAGGCCTTGAGATTAAACGACCGAAGAGCTTAGGGCTTTACAAGTGCCCATTAGCTTAACGATAAAATCAGGTACATTTTATAATGCTTATCAGTGCATACAAGAGTATTATCAGCACTCTCGATTGCAGTTTCAAATCGCCGACACATAACGTTTATTACCTGTGTACAATACGCGTTAGCCCACGTGGCATACCGCGATAACAGTTGTAGGGTTAGTTTCCAGAATTTGTGCGCCAGAGCCTCGATGTAGACCCCATCAGACCAGCACTCCTGGGTAGTATTCCAACATTTGTATGTTTCTCTCAGCACAAAGTCATTATTGTTTTCCATGGTAGGGCTCTTTTGTAGCGACGCCTCGAAACTTCCTGTGATTGTTTGTACATCTTATAAACACACACATTCTTGAAATTGTTACATGTAATCAGGTGAGAATGTAATGTCTTTCCTATCAACAATGTTGAAGTGGGAAGCGGTTCGGGAATTCGATCACAGATCTTGGCATAGATCCAAAGTAGGGTGATTTGTTATCTTGGTGTGATAAACACTACAAACTACGCACGGGGGCGACGCCAAATGTTTCATTTAGGTAGTGATGTCAAAATTTAACATAATTGAATCCCTAGCTTTTTACGACACCCACATATTGTCCCAATGACCTTATTGAAGTGATAGATGGAACATGTTTAGACATTTATAGATAGTGCACACAGCTCTATTGAGTGAAATTTTTTTCTTCAGAGATTCTGTGTAGAATTTTCAAATTGCAACAAAGAAAAAGTTACTTATAATTTACCTGCAATTTCCTGAAACCGAATCTGGAAATAAACTGGCAAGTTCCATCTTCTTTGGAAGCTCTTGTACTCAGAAGTTCCATGCATCAACTTGACATCATCAGCTGAACAATACTCTTCAAGCTTCCTTATGAACTGAATGCTTTCACTGTACCTCCTGTAAAATATCTGAGGGTTGCCAGGAGCAAAAATTGATGCAAGATTCACCTCTAGTCTGTTTTCAACTTCGCACCAAAAGCAGTTGACTAAAAACCTATATTTCTTAAGAAGAAAGGATAGTTTGGAATGTTGTGTCACTGTTAGAAGTAACTTCAGTTTTGTGTCCAATAAAGACAAGATTCGCTCATAGATTCCTTGTAGTCCGTCTTTGCTTTTCTGTAACGCTGGTTCATTGATGATGTCTTGTAAAAGAGGAGCAACTGCTTGCTTTCTAATCAGCATTTCGGACTCTTTGACTCGGTCTAAAGATGCAAGTGTAGTAAGAGTTTTCAAGAGGCTCTCTTCATCACTGTCATTCCAAAATTTGAACAGTAATTCGTTGAGAGTATGTATTAGTTTTCCTCCTACTTCATTGTATTGTGATTTATGCTCTGGTTTTATGATACTGTCACACTTTGAGATAGAGAATTTTAATTTGTTGTATTGCATTGCAGCACGATCTGCTAGAGCCACCTGTTCTTGTTTCTTTTTAAGAGATATATTTTTTAAGACATTGTCTAGTGTTTTCAGACAGTTAATTGTTTGGCTATAATGTTTGAGCAGCTGCTTCTTCTTTTGTAGGCCGTGCCTCTGACTCATCCACAATGACAACTCTTTCATTGCATCTTCTAAGCATTGTTTTACACTCTACAAGAAAAAAAAAACAAATAAAAGATAAATCAATATAAATAAAATGGTAATAACATTGTAAAAGAATGCATATAAAATAGAGAAATAATTGGCAATTATGAGTAAAGCAGATAATACACTACATTTATCATAAAAATCTAAAATTGATAGCTAAATATGTTAGATAATGAAAGGAGTTGTTACTCACAATAACTTCATCATTCAACTGTCCCAATGGCACCTGTATTTTCACAATAGCCTTGTCAAACCCAATGAGAGTAGCACACAGATTCACGAAGTTCGCGTAGTCCTTGTTTATAAGCTCTATCATCGCCAGCCTTAGGACTTTTAAGTACACTCCCAGGTCATCTCGCATTGTCTCCAATGATGCCACATTCTGATGCTCCGCCAAAAAGTTATCGACGGAGAAATTCGTCTGAAATGATCACTAACAAGTTTAGAAAACATTTTAAGCCCAATCAACTGATTAACACGATTAATTAAATGGAAATCGGCGAAAATACCTTGACGAAATCATTTCTGTCGAAGCAAAGCCCGCGAGGGGCCGGCGGCAGTGTAAACTCAATTATATTGTTCTCCATGCTAACGTGTCACTATCATTGTATTATGAAGGCACCATTATTGAGAGGAATTGTTGGAAAGTGTATAAATTATCTATTTAGTTCGCTAGTCCCTACGGCCATCATTTTTGACACATATCTTCACTGACGTCAGCCTGACACATACACGTCAAATTTATGGTTCGGAAACAGTTTCCAATCATTTTAGATTTTTCTAGATAGAAAAAAAAATCGTCATTTTGAAGGTGAAATATATGTAATGATATATGTATGAATGAAGAAGCCAAAAGATAATAATTTCTATGGAACGTATTTACTCCAGGGAGAAGAATGACAAGTACGTACATATAAAATGGTACGGTTTTTAGCGCCTCTTGGTGGACGCCTCCGAAAACTTGCGAAAGCGGGAACCAAAAGTAAGTTGGTGTGGTTTCCGAGAGACCGTTGTTGACACCGTAATGCAAATCCAGCCCCCCATAGATTTAAATAGCTAGATTTGCCCTCACCGACCTCAGTCACAAGAAAAGTCGAAGAGTGACATTATTCAATAGCGTTTCCAAGATACACAAGTGTAGGCAATGCGTCATTGTGTCAGACGTGTCAAAACCAAAGATATATAAAATATATGGACTCGAAATACCTACAAAAAAAAGGTGCTTAGCTACAACTCATTATGGAACATAAAATGGCTGCCGTTGCTAGGGTTGTGTCAATCAAGGAACATAGGTGATAATCAGTGATCGGAGTAGGTAGATTGATTTTTAGTACTTGTATCATAAATGCACACAGAAAGAATAACATGGATAAGCCATTTTTCCGGAAAGTAATTCCGGTATTTCCGGATTCAATTAAATATTGTTAATGTTGGTAGTGATATTATTACTACTCAATTCAAAATTTAAAGGAAGGTATCAAAACTAAATTAATTCATTATTTATCTGTTCAATAATAAAAACAATCGAATTCCGATCGAAGCTTTAATATTTATTTTTTATTTTTAGCCTAGGATAACTAGATAGCTAGATCTTTTATAGATAGATATAAATGGTTGCACTTAAATTTAAATATTTTCCTACATAAGTTCCGGTTTTTTTTAAATAATCCACCAATTCCGGAGGAATGTCCGTAGTAATATATACGTTTCGGATCAATGACCCCAGTTCAATCTACCTACTTCGATCACTGGTGATAATATAACGAGTATCGATACTAGATACGAGTCTTACTAGATATCACGATTGGATTGTAATAAGTCCGTTGTAACAGAAAACGATGAGTAGGTTTACTTACCTTCTGTTATCTTAGAATAAAATTCGAGAGGTAGCCCGCGAAATTAAAATTTTCTTACGGTTTTTGCAATTATTTGCAGGTTAGTGTCAGGTTATATCTTGATTAAAATATGGTTCGCGACCGTAACAAATATGTCTTTACAGAATTAGAATCAGCAGTGCAACTTCATATGATAGATTAATGTGGTCGGTGGGTCGACCAGTTACCGGGTCCATAGATAATTTTAATTACCCGTGGTTCCATGGCATTAGGGATTGTTCCCTGGACTTCTGACCATATCGATAGAAAATTAATTACAACCATAAAAGATACCTATGATTAAATACAAATCCATAATAACAGCATAATAAGCGAGACTTATATATATATACGTATATATATATATAATTTATAAGTATTTATTCATTTTATTTTTAGTAGATAGGACTAAAGCCAAAGTCACAAGCTAGAGAAGCCCTTATTTTAATTTGCTGTTTACTCTAATTGGTCCATTAGACGCAATACAAACAAAGGATTTAATTCATTGATGTTACGCTATCATTTTAATCTTATTAGATACATCGTACATTTACCAGTAACTAGATAAATGGAGCCATATTGGAAAATTTTATCCACGTTAATATGACTTAACAGGATGTGTTTATTTATAAACTTTCACAGTATCTAGGTACATACCATCGGATTATATAGGATAGAATACAGAAGCTGACATTCTGGAGTGGAAGCAAGAATATAGTGGGAGGCAGGAAGTTTTGCCTTTACATATAAATCACTACCTGTTGCCCGTGACTTCGTCTGTGATCTAGGATGAAACGAAGCCTATGTGCATCTCCAGGTCATGGTCAACTCATGTGCCAACTTTCATCCTAATCCGTTCAGCGGTTTTAGCGTGAAAACATAACAAACGAACAAAGAAACTCACTTTCGCATATGTATGTTGGAATGTTTGAAAATTAGGCAACCCATGACATGACTGATCTGACTCTCTTTCATGATAATAAATATCTTGCTTGCTGTAAGTGGTTCCGTTATCACTTTAGGGAAAGTTATCAGCCTGTATAAACAACATGCGAAACGTGGCAATTATCATCCACGATATTGATACTACATCAATCAGTTAGCTATTAACCGGTTATTTACCATAATTACCTGGTTTTATTAAGTGGCCAAACATAGAAAATTCAGTTTCATACGGGGTAATTTAGTTTTGTAAGTCAAGTCTTTTCAATTGTCCATTTGGTCACTATGGCTTCGTCTGAAGACTTGTTTCTGAATAGAGCAAAGTTTGTGATGAAATATTTGGGAGTTTGGGTGCCGGCGGAAAATGCATCTGTCTTTCATACCGGTTACAGGGCCTTCATGATGACCCTGCAGTATTTATTCTTGATTTTCCAAATGATATACATAATCCAAGTGTGGGGAGACTTGGACGCTGTTTCGCAAGCATCTTACTTGTTGTTCACTCAAGCTTGTCTTTGTTTGAAAGTTACCGTTTTTCAAATGAATATGGGAATGTTGAAGGAGTTGTTGAGGCAAATGGATTCAGAGATTTTTAGGCCTGAGAATTTTACTCATGAAAAGTTGGTTTCGGAAGATGTTTTGACGGAGTACACAAATTCTCTATTCTGCGAGGATGTGCTTAATGGCAATTTAAAGAGGCTTTCCGGTCACCTACTTTACCCTGACTGAATCTGGGATACTACTTACTAATTCAGAATAATTTTTGTACTCCGGTACGACGAACATATGGACTATTCTAAAAGAACATACCACAAGTTTTACCCATTAGTATATTAAAATTTCAGGCTGCACGTATCAAGAGATTACTGTTTGCTTTCATGGTGAGCTCTCAAATAACTTGCGGCATGTGGGCATTAAAACCTTTGTTTGACGACGCTGATAGAAATTACCCGTTTGATATGTGGTAAGTGAATCCTTTCAGATTACCCTGCGATCAGGTACCCCTGATCGCAGGATAATCTCACACCCATGCGCTTTTCTCTCAACCAAATCTTAATGGGTGCCTTCGACCTGGTAAAAGTTTAGGAGTGGGCTGGACCTACAGCCGCGCTATCCAATCACATAGAGGGCCGTCCACAGCATAAACGAGGCATTACTCCAGGATCGTCTAAGGAACTCACTGCCTCTTTGTTACTAGGCCTTTGGCACGATTCGGGGGAAACAAAATTGTCCGCTCCATACCCACGATAAAGGTAGTTCAAAAGTCCTAGGAAGTCTTCAAACTGAGCATTTCTTTTAACAGGATGCCATTAAATCCCGAGAAGGCTGTTCAGTACTACATCGGGTACGGCTTCCAGCTGGGCACGATCTGCATCAGTGCCTACATGTACTTCGGCGTGGACAGCGTCGCCTTCTCCTCAGTTATCTTCGGGTGCGCCCAGATTGACATCGTCAAGGAAAAGATTATGAGTGTGGGTAGTTTGATCATTTCGTTTTTTAGTAAGATTGTCAGTCAGTCCTAGTAATAATCGGATTCTGCATAGAATACTGATTGATTATTATATATAAATCTGATGCTGTTGTTGAATGTTCTAAGTCTTTGTAGATTACTTCGGTAAATGGGAAACGTGGTACAAGGGAGGTGGACAAAGCTTTAGAGGAGAATTACAACAAGCTCGTAACTTGTATCAAACACCATCAAGCTATTGTTAAGTAAGTATTGTTTTGTTAATTGCTGTGGTCAGTCGTGACTTGCGGTATGGCTCCCTAGGTGGGAAACGACGGATTTCAGTGTAGCTTAAAAAAAAAACGCACTTTTTTCCCTCCCTTGTCGGTCTTATAATAATAATTTCCAATAATAATAATTTCCACTTCGCTCCGTCTTAAAATAGTAGATTGTTTGCCTAGGGATCAAACAAGTATTTTTAAGGCGAGAGTGTTTCTTTGAATCCAGAGCGCAGCGAGGGATTCAAAGTAGGTACGTCACTCGAGCTTAAACTAGTGTTGCTCCCGAGGTGAACACTCTACTTTTTATAACCCTGTATGGGAAAAATAAAACGTGTGCGGTCCGACCCCCGTCGAAGGAAACGAAGTTCCTTATCACGTCTGATATATAACAAAAACAAAATTTTCGTAGCCGCCATCTTGGATTTTCGTTTTGACCTCACTATCGACTTTAGCACCCACAAAAACTAGGAAAATTAGACCCATGACGAAAAATTTGAACATTTTCGCAGCCGTCATCTTGGATTTGCATTTAGACCATATTCACACTTTATATCTCTCTTGGCAGCCTGTTACTTGTTCATACAATGTTCGTGACTGATCTCTTTGGTGATTGGAACATTTACTAACAATATCCACATTGCAAATTCAAATCACTTTTCGTCCCTAGGGATTAAAAAGCTATTTTAGTCCCTGTTTACAAATAATAAACTCGGTCTTTTTGAATAGATGTAATAAAAACATAATTTTCTATTCTAATTTCAGGTTCACAGCTCTTGTTGAAAATGCTTACCACCCATATCTGCTGTTCCAACTTGTTGGCAGTGTTGGAATCATTTGTATGTCCGCTTTAATGATCTTAGTCGTGAGTACTTTCCTACCTACCCAATTTAACGTTTATTTTATTGTTCGAGCGAGACCGCTGTTCTGCGCTTTAGGAATGCGCGACGAGGCGGGGGGGGGGGGGGCAGCGTTGACGAATGATTGGCGGAACGGCGTGAGCGTTGACGAATGAGTAGCAGAACGGCGTGAGCGTTGACGGACTGCACTACCCCCCCGTCTCGCCGCGCTCATACCTACGGCGCGGAATAGCGGTCTCGGTCAAACTATAGTACTTAATTGCTAAAAAAAAATGACATCAATAAATACATGCTGAAAGGAAGTTATCCTAATCAGGTCGATTGGCGTAGCATGCAGTTCTTCTCCATTCTGACGTATCTGTCTGTCATGATCAGCCAACTCTTTGTGTGCTGCTGGTGTGGACATGAGCTCACTGCTACCGTGAGTATCTACATTGTGCTAACATAGGTATTTGATATCCACTAACAACCTCCAATAAAAAAAATCTTGGTTGAAGAGGACTTGCACGGTGCAACACTACCAACCTACTGAAACTTTGTTATAAACCCGAACCGGCCCGCTTAGCATGACCACAATAGAAACGGGTTTTCACGACGGAAGAATAGACAAAATGACAGATAAACAATCACAATCTGTCATTTTGTCTATTCTTCCGTCGCAAAAACCCGTAGAAAATCCGTTTCTAAGGTTGTCACGCTACGCGTGATGACACTCTATTGCTTCCCAGCTTCAGAAAGTTGATTACCTATTTCTAATTAGTCAGGTCCTACCACCAGACCTGGCGCATGCAAGGTGAAGGTTAACTGTAATAAAATTAATTAATTTACATATTTCAGAGTGAAGACTTGCACACTGTCCTGTACAAATGTTTTTGGTACGAGCAGGACGTGAAGTTCAAGCGTGAGTTGTGCTTCGCCATGATGCGCATGAGTCGCCCTCTTGTGTTGCGCGCTGGACACTATATTATTCTGTCGCGTCAGACTTTTGTGGCCGTTAGTACCAATGTTTTTAAATTTGTACCTTGGACATTAGGGCCGGCGCAAATTTTGCGAGACGCAGCGCGCCCTTTCTTGAAACTTGAATCCTTTTTAAGCGACTTCCAAAAAGGAGGAGGTTATATGTTCGTCGTGTGTGTATGTTTTTAGGGTTCCGTAGTAAACAAGGAACCCTTATAGTTTCGCCATGTCCGTCTGTCTGTCCGCGGCTTAGCTCAGAGACGGTTAGTACTAGAAGGGTGTAATTTGGCATATGTATACATATTAATCCGACAAAGTGGTAAAATAAAATCAAGGTTTTTTTTTTTGGGTACCCTACACGTAAAGTGAATCTGAAGTGTAAAGTGAACGAAATATAAAGGAAATCTATCAGAGCTAAGTAGGCTGTACAGGTTAACGAATAATAATCAACCAACTTAAATTTGCGGTTTGAAAAACATGATCTCCCATACGGAACGTATGGGAGATCATGTTTTTGAATTTTCAATATGTTTTCCAACTACAATGTTAACTTTGTTCTTGGGATAAATTCATCCCAACAACGGAACCCTTCATTGTGCGTGGTCCGACACGCACTTGGCCGGTTTTTATGAAAGGGTATGCTCTCAAGTTAGTCCCATATCGGAAATTTTATTAACTTTGCTTGGATAGTTTTTGAGTAAGCTTCAATAATACGTATTTTTCCACTTAATAGATGTGGATGATACTCGTATGATGATAACTTCCTGTCACTGTTATTTACATAGCAGGTAGTGGGTTTCGAAATTGTGTGGGGTAGGTACCACAGCTAAAAAGTGAAAAATAAAAACTTTTTACAAAAAAAAAAACAACCGCCTCCCAAAAAAAAACTATGTAGTGTTTTTTTTTTTGAAAGGCCGTTTTTTTTTTTTTGTAAATAGTTTTTAGCGATAGGTATACCACTTTTGCGATACGTATCCGTGCTGTAAAATATATTGCTTTGATTACAGATCCTTCGCATGTCGTACTCCTACTTTGCAGTGTTGAATCAGACGAAATAAGGAGATGAAAATTACATCGTAGCCCAAAACAGTTTTCTGCAAAACACTAAATTTTTTTTAGATAAAAGAGTAATAAGACCTAGAATAGAAAGAAGATTAGATTACCTAGTAGTAGTAGTAGCTAGGAATAAGAAACTAATAAAAATCAGCACCTATTTAGTTTTTATTTTATTTTATTATTTTCTTTGTTTAGCCCCAGAACGTATCTTCCTTTTAACACTTTCGACTCCACCCATTTTTCATAGAACTCATATGCCATGCCGCCATACATATTGGAAGTGAACCCTCCGGTAGGGTTACCGGCATTACGTCTGCGCTAAAGTGAACCATCGCGGACGGTTGACGGCATTAGGTCTAAAACCGTATTATAAAACACTGTATAACGAAGTAGAATTGTGTTTTCAGGGGGTCTTGTATCTGCTGGGGTTGCGGGTTTGTCCGAAAGGGATATCGCGGCCCCGGCACACGGGCAACGGAAGGAACACGGGTGGGTTTTAGTCAGTAAAAGTCTGACACACCCTCCCGCTCCGACCAGAGCGGGAGAAGTTATTTGATAATTTCCCACCCTCAAAAAAAAAAGGGGGTCTTGTATACCTACGTAGTTTCCAACCTTTAAATTTTATTGTGAATATTTGTTGTAACAGTGAACAAAAAAAAAATAGTTAGGTACTTTAAAAAAAAAATGATTAGGTTGTAAAACCAACGCATAGACTAATAAATCTTGTTAAAATATACATCATATTTTTTTTCACTGTTTATAAAGCTGTATTCCTTAAGAAAACCCTACATTTAAAATGAGCCCTCCACGAGGAGTCACGTCATCCCATATGCGAATAGGTGAACCCTCCAGGAGGCCTCCCGGTACTGAACGTGATAATAGGTAGAAGTTAGAGCTTTGAGAACTAAATCACAGAAAACAACTGATAGTCTACACGTGTGAATTATTTTAATTGTCACCTTCCAGCAAAGTTTGCTTTGACAAGGAACTTTATAATTACAAAAAAAGTTCTAATCTAAAACGCACTCGTCCGACAGTGACAAGGAATAAATTGGGTTAGTGGCGTTGAGATGCATTTTCAACATCTTCTGATTTGCGGGGTAATCGGGGATGCAAATCAGTCGATGGTTGACGACTGTAAAGCCAGATGTATTGCTACTACGCATTTGGTAACTATCAACAACTTAGGAAACAAATCCCTATTTAATATTGAGGGTTGTGACAAATCTTTACTAATATTATACATATACTATACATACATATATATTGTCTACATTTCTTTCTCATTTCTCCTTTCGCAGGTCTGCTGGAAGAAATTTCTTAAGAAATAAGCAGTACCTTTGTACTCAAATTATAATTATGTCGTATCTGTATGTATTTTACTGTGTGTACATAAATAATAAAATAAATAAATAAATACTAGCTTTACCCGCCCCGACTTCGCACGGGTAGCACTCAACCCTACCTTCCCTACCTACCCTACCTACCCTACCTACTCTACCTACCCTACCTACCCTACCTACCCTACCTACCCTACCTACCCTACCTACCCTACCTACCCTAATTTTCCCACCGTTTAAACCTTCCCCGGACTATGACAAACATTTCAAAACCAAAATCAGTTAAATCGGGCCAGCCGTTCTTGAGTTATAAAATTACAACGAAAAGTGGCATTGATTTTTATAGATGGTTACCTATGCGAAAGTGAGTTTGTTTGTTTGTTACGCTTTCACGCCAAAACGGCTGAACGGATTTGGATGAAATTTGACACATGGGTAGAGCATGACCTTTTTATTCCGATATTCCCACGGGATCGAGACTTATGCGGGTGAAACCGTGGGCTGTAGCTAATAATTAATATTAGGTAGGACAGCCATTATAGCGAGACTCTTCATGTTTCCTTGTGAAACAAAAGCAATTAGCACAATGTCTACAATTTATAACACATCAACGTATCAACAACGATTAAAACGTTCCAAACTTTAACGTTTAAACTTTAAAGCTTTTAAAATATTCACCGGTTCTTTAGAATTATATTTGTTCAGGGCTAAGAAATTATGTCAGATAGGAGAGGAAACTCTTGGGCAATACAATTGTCCCATACACTCACTGGAGAAGAATCTCTTAGTCAAAACCTTTCTATAACGTGTCCTTACGTCTTATGCTAGCTTCTGAACCAAAAATAAGTATGGCAGTGAAGAACACAACATTATTCCTGGGCCGACCAAAAAAAATCTTAAGCGCTCTTAGTGTCTGGCCACATCCGAATAACTACATCATTTTGAGGAAACTTTACATGTTTTTCGTGATGTGGACGCAGTACTCTTTCCTTCTATTCGAGATTATCTACATAGTGGACGTGTGGGGTGATATCGACGCGGTTTCCG
This sequence comes from Agrochola lota, assembly GCA_947364205.1. Lineage (NCBI taxonomy): Eukaryota > Metazoa > Arthropoda > Insecta > Lepidoptera > Noctuidae > Agrochola > Agrochola lota. Next base: position 5,338,815 of record OX376235.1, on the reverse strand, counting down.
AAGCCTCATACTTGGTCTTTACACAAGCGTCTCTGTGTTATAAGTGTACCGCCTTCATGGTCAATGAGAAGAATTTGATCGAGTTGTTGGAAATCATGGATTGCGAGATTTTTGAGCCAATATCTGCTGAGCATGAGAAGTAAGTACCAAGACCATAAGCCTAGGTTCGCACGGGCGATTTTTCCCGTGGCGATTTTTTCCCGCGGTGTTTTTTTTTTCACGCACTAGATTTTCAACGCTCTGCTTAGCCAAATAAAAAAAAAGCTGTCTTGTGCCAATGTGTGTGGGCCACGTCAATTTTAATTGTTTTTAGTTTGTAAAAGTTTACTAACATAGTTTTTAAAGTGACTGTTACTAGATATGGATTATGTGTACTTGTATGTGTAGTCCAAATTAAAGAATACTTATATTATTATTATATATATTTATTATCTCCTTTATTTAATTTTATACATATAAATTATATTTTTTAAATATTGGAATAAAATAATATAAAAAACCTTTAATAATATAAAAAATAGTAGCCCACCGGTATCGGGAACAGGGTCCAAGCTGCCGGCGCGGAGGTCAGGGCTCCAGAGAGAGGAACCTCCTATATTATTATTATTATTAGCGCCGAGAGTTGAAAATCCAACAGTGTGTTTTTTCAACGCGTTGCGACGAGAGTGCGTCCCAGCGCGTTGGATTCTCAACGCTCGGCTCAACACCGAGAGGTAAAAATCCAGTGCGCGACAAAATCCCGCCGCGATATTTTTACATCCTTGCGAACGTGGGCATACTTATATTAACAGAAATAACATTAGTTTTGGGACTGTAATTAAAATTAATCAAAGTCCCCGAAAAACAAACCCTAAGGTTAGAAGTTAAAGAGAAGATCCTCAAGAGCTAAAATATAATTCTTACCTTCATCAGCACTTTAGCAGCTCAAGCTCGCAGGATCAAGCGTCTGTGTCTGTTCTTCCTGACGAGCGCCGTGACCACCTGCAGTCTGTGGGCCATGATACCGCTGTTCGATGATGCCAGCAAACGATCCTTTCCTTTTAGAATCTGGTAAGCAAGCATAAGCAGGATAATACTTTTGATGCCCCAGTACGTTCATCCTCATAGGCTAGGCTTATATTTCGCTCTTGGGCCTATCGTCTGGGCATATTTCACATCATAGCCAGTAATAAGCCAATACAAAATGAAAAGTGCCAGCTAAAACGTTGTAATAAGCTTAGGCAAAAAACAATAAAAATATTCCAAAAGCAATCTACTTAAAAATCTTATATTTATTCATTTATTGACTGACAGACAACGCTCAGGCTGTGCGTTTGTGGAAAATTTCACCCAGGTCAAGAAGCAGGAAATTTTGCCACGAGATTTCGATTTTGGTTTTGGAAGATGTACCCCTAAAGAGGTTAAATAAGTTCGTTATTAAATTTTGCCGATGGGAAATACCATGAAACATGGCAACATGGCTTGTCTAACAATAAATTGTTTTACTGACCCGAGTAACACATGCAAAAATCGAGGCTATATAGCAGCAATCGACTCGTGCAGAGTAGATCGAAGGTTTAGCTACGCTTGCCGCGGCCGATCTTGGATTGATGACCATCCATTACATATCGAGACGGCTTAACGTGGCACATTTCACATTTCGTGCCATGTTAAGCCGTTGGTTCCGGCTCTCATTCGTAGATCTTTGACAGTCGTTACGGGTATACAGATTCCAAAAGTCTGATAACCATTCTTACCAAGGGGTACCGTGTTACCCAGTAACTGGGCTGTGGGCAGTCTCTCCACGTAAAATACTGGTATTCAACTGCATCCGGTTAGACTGGAAGCCGACTCCAAGATAGTTTGGAAAAGGCTAAGCAGATTGAGTAACATCTGTGATCTGTAAAAATAAATCGGTGGCTAAAATAAGGTAGCTACGTATTTCTTCTTCTTCCGATTCTGTCATGACGCCATTTTCTGCAGGATGCCAGTAACTCCGCTGGAGTCTCCTGGCTACGAGCTAGGGTACCTCTACCAGATGGTCAGCATCTACATCAGCGCCTTCCTTTTCATATCGGTGGACAGCGTTACCGTGTCCATCATCATGTTTGGGTGTGGACAGTTGGAGATTATCATGGATAAGATTCAGAAGGTGGGTGAAAAGGGGTAAGGTATAGGAATTGGTAAGCACGGCACCTACGTATCAGTGGTAGGAGCCTAGGAGCTGATACAAATTAGTTGACAACTTTGGCCTTCTACGGAAGCGTTTGGGTTTTGCGTTTTCAAACGCGTCGAAACGAACATAACCCTCGGGGTAGTGATATTCTGAAATGACAAGAAACTGAATGCCGTGGTCAGCAGGATAGCCTGCAACCTGCAAACAGATTTACAAAAATGCAAAGAGGAATGTGTTAGTTAACCACGGGTTTGTCCTGTAAAAAAAGCCAGTGCTGTTTGTTTTTCATTGGCATTTAATGATTTTATACTGAAGATCACGTCTAAACGAGTAGTGTTAATGATTTGGAAAAAATATAAATATGTTAAACTAGCTTTCGCCAGAGGCTCCGCCCACGTGCAGGACGGAAATTTATTATACCACGGGAACGTACTACCGGAATAAAAAGTATCCTATGTGTTAATCCAGGTTATAAACAATCTGTGTGGCAAATTTCATCCAAACATACAAACTTTCACATTTATCATATTAGTTAGGATTAGAGCATTTTCTTAATAACTTAATATAATAATATGTTAGATTATGTTTATATTACACAGTGAAATTAATTTGTAAAGTTTTTTCTAACGCGGATAAAAAACTGAGAATCACGCAAAATCTATCAAGCGCATTTTTCTAAAACTATTTAAAAAATAATTTAATTAATGATCTTTTAGTATACTTGTTTTATTAAAATACCTCGTTGCGTGAGCTTAGTAAAGAACACGCAAGCTAACTACTGAAGGTCACTGGCATATACCTGCGTCTTAAGTTCGATTTTACAGGTAAAGACGGTGTTTGACTCTGCACAATCAGAAGACCATAGGAGGAAGCTGATCAAAATCAATAACGAATTTCTTGTTGAATGTATTAAACAACATCAGACTGTTGAAAGGTTAGTTATTTTACTTTCACGAGACTGCAAAATATTATCAAGAACTTTATACTCGTATACCTACCTCTTTTTTCCCCTTTTCAATGTGTAATAAGATGCTATACAATACTGTATGCCTACGTTCGCAGGCATAAAATCTCGGCGATTTTTTTTCATACACTGGATTTTCAACTCTCTGTATTCAGCCGAGCATTCAGAATCCAACAGAGCGCATCCAGCGCGTCAAGAAAACAAACTGTTGGTTATTCAACTCTCGGCGCTAAGCAGATCGTCGAAAAACCAAACGCGAAAAAAAATTGTCATGATACAAATACGCCAGTGCGTACCTGGGCTAACTGTCTTATATTTTTCGCAGGCTCATCCAACTGTGTGAGAACACTTACCATGCGAACATATTCTTTCAACTGTCCGGCACTGTTGCTATTATCTGTAACATTGGATTGAGGATATCTATAGTAGGTTTTTTACTCATTTTTTTATTTCACATGGATTTTTTATTGTCTTTCAAACAACTGCCTACTTTAAAGTTATGTATGCAATGTTGATTTTTAATTGCCCGCCTTTATACCTACAAAATTATAATGACACGCGACGACGGCTTTTCCTTGACCATTTTTGTACCTATGTCTTGATTTCTGACTGAAATATTTTCTTGTTTCATACTTTTTAGAGCGCGATTTTACAGTAATCGGGTTTTAGTTTTTGTACTTACTTTTTATTTAAATTATTTTGGGGTAATAATTTCGTGATAAAGTATTTGCAGAGCAAATTATATTGTAATGTGCTCGTCAAGCCTCTTCATTTGATACTAAAAATGCTCCAAAACGAATGTATGTCTTTATGTACCTACCACCTAAGTTCACATTGTGGAATGCAATAAACGTATTGAGTATTGAGTATTGAGTACCCAACATGGCATAATTAAAAAAAAATAAAAAATTGTTAGTGACTTTGTGTCCTGACGAGCGGAAGATCAGGACGCTTCCAACGATACCTCGTTTGTCAAATTATGATAAGTAGTTTAGAAGTTATGAAGTAATAGATGAACATACATACATACCGGTCAAAATTATTACTCTTCTTTTTGCTTCGCCGTAGTTGGGTAAAAAGGTCGGTTGCAATGGAATTTGAACTTTGTGATGTATGTACATTAAGTTTATGTTCCTAAAACTTGGATAATTATATGAGATTCTTAATTCAAATATAGGTGGAACGCAACAGCGTGCAGTTCATCTCGATGTTAAACTACATGGTCACCATGCTGTCCCAACTGTTTCTGTACTGCTGGTGCGGCCACGAGCTTACTATAAGGGTAATATAATTAATTATTTGATAAGTAACCAAGAATTTCTACAGTTTTGTAGGCAAGGGCGTCGCCAAGGAGGGCAACGGGCGCAGCTTTTCCCCCCTTCTAGAGGTTCAATTTTTTTGTCAAATACTAGGCAGTAAATAAACTATACATCATATACCTACATATCTATAAAAAAAAATTTTTTTATTTGTACTTTTATTTGGGGTTTTAAAGTTTAATATCTCCTAAACGGGGTCTCCTAATCCGGAGTCCGGGGAGGTAATATTCGTATCTATGTGTTGGTGGTAGGCCCAGTCATAATACATATTACGATTCAGCTCCTGAGTTCTGAATACTTTGGGGGAAACCGACCCGAAAGGTCCGTTACCAATCCATACATTGAGAATGGAAACTATTATTTTTCTCAGTTCCTATCGGGACAACCGAGTTGAAACTGATCTATCAAAAATTAAATGTCCACCAGAGTTGATTTTGGTCCCATTCTGCGCCGTAGAGGTAAGACTCGCACTACAAGTGTAGTTTCATAAAATCATAGTTTTCCCATCCTCCATATATCAACTTGCCCCCCCCTCCCCCCCCGCTGTACCATCGGCTGGCGACGCCCTTGCATATCAGGAACGTGCCCGGGAAGTGACAGGGCCGTGGCACACACAGGACAGGCTGAGACTGAAGGTCCGTCTCCAGCCATATAAAATGTACACACTGACATTTTTTTGTGTCCTTGCTCCCTGACGGAGCACGGTCCATCCACGTCCCGGTCACGGCCCTGATATGTGTGGATAGAACTTTAGTGATAAAAATCACCACTCAGCTATCTAATTACGCACCACATTTTCGTAAACAATTCCGACCAACCTGTTTCATTTTGACAGTTCAACAACATTCATTGCGTTATTTATGTTGATGAGCACATTTTTTTTTCAATTTTTAAAGCAATGGATTAGCAATCTGTTTCAAAACGATTCAGATTCTGATTGATGGTGTACTACGTAATTAGGATACTGAATAGCAAAGCGTTAAAGGAACGGTACCTGACAACCGTAACTAATTTGGTCACGAAAACACGTTTTCACGTTTTTCGTGAGGCAAGGTGGGGCATGGGTAGAAAGGTCTAATAAGTAACAAAATTAATTATTCATTTAAAACATTCAAAATTACCGCGCGAAACAATGCAGTATCGATGAATCGAGCGTGCATGCGTACTTATAGCTTTATCGAGAGAAATTCCTACTACTTATTACTTACTTCTGCCCCACCCCTAAAAAAATTCTGGGTACACACATGTGCGTAGGAGTCATCTGTGTACTTTTGAGGCGTCAATTTTTGCTATATTGGATGACGATTTTAGTCACTAAAGATTTTTGACTAGCACTAGTCGCCACCCAGTAGCACTTACAAAAACTACTAATACTGCTACTTATAAAAATATATTTTCTTTCAGAGTGAGAATCTCCGAGAATGGCTGTACCAGTGTCCGTGGTACGAGCAAGACACCAAGTTCAAGCGTGCTCTGTTCATAGCCATGGAACGTATGAAGAAACCCATCATATTCAAAGCTGGACACTACATTCCACTGTCCCGACCTACGTTTGTTGCGGTCAGTGAAGTTTGTCAGTTTCCTAAACTAACAGGCCGAAAAAGGGGTTTCAAATAATAAAATTCAACTTGTTAGTATGTTACGACAAGTTTTGGCCAATTCCTTTAAGGTCTATCAAAATTATTTTCAACATTATGAGAAAATCTAAATGAGTATAAAACAAGATTTCACATCGATCTTCTAACCAGGCTATAACTGTTGACAAATTTAAGAATAAACTTTAATAGTAATATAAATTCATACGACAATCGACATTGTTATCGATAGCCTACGTTAGTGGATCTGCACAACTACATCACTAACTCGTCGCAAGTTACAGCGGCCGTACTACGCGATTCAGCCGCTTAAAGAAAGTATCCTTTTGTGATTTTTGCATTGCTTGTCCAGATACTTAGCGACATACATTAGTAGTGGTAAAGAAGCAATGTATTTACTACAATAATAGTACAGTCGCTGTGATAATGAAAACAAAAATAACGTAGTAAAGGCAATAAATATTTTATGATTTGTTGTTTTTCATGACAATACTAAAATACTTGTGCTGATTTATGTTAAGTGGTTCTCTTGATTTATAAAGATTCTAGTTTGGCTTCGATTTTTACAAGAAACCACTGAACAACACGGTATTCTTAAATGTTATCACGATCACGTTCGAAAGCGCACTAGTTAGCGGAGATGGCCATTTGCCTGAGACATGAGCATCGTGATCACGACGCGCGGAGACAGACACACCCCCTTGCCACTTCTCCTGTTATTAATATTTCTATGGTTTGTACCTTTGTACAGTGCTTTCAGTGTGTTCCGATCCATTGACATGACTGACATTTATTTGGTAAAGATCACCAAATCACAATATAAATATGGGCAGTATGGAAACTAAATCGATTTGTTAAAATAATTACCTGCGCTCCATTTTTAAAAAGATCGCGGCGACCACTCGTCTCGACACGGCACCCGCAACTGACAGCACCGCGACAATCACTTGTGGTCTCGTCAATGAGCGCGTCTGTGTCAGTGTGCCGGTTCGAGCGTTTACTAGGTAGTTTCTGTATTGTCCATATTTATACTGTGGCTAAATGCTGCAGCCAGATTTGGCACCGCTCGTGGGAACTTAAGACTTTGGCGACCAGCAACAGTTTATTATAGCGTATTTTTCTCTTTAATCTGTTAAATAATTAAATTATTGTTTTCTTATTTCAGATCCTACGCTGCTCTTACTCCTACTTTGCAGTCTTAAACCGGGTGAACACTGAATAAAACGCAGAACTCACAAATTATTATTTATTACAAACCGTGTAGGTATCACATATGCTTAGTGTAACATTCACGACAGTTTAGGCGAAAGTGTGCTTAGTTATGAAAAAATATTATCATTTTTTTTTCTCGTAACACTCAACGACACTTAACTAAAGCTTAATACACACTTTAAGATACTTTGATACAATTTATTTAATATTCGTATAGTCTGTTATATCAAAAGACTACGAATCATCGCCAGCGAATAAATAAAAATAAAACAGCAAAGTTTGAAAAGTCGAATCCGATTTATGTATCGCAAAGTGTGTACCCGGCCTAACAAAGTTTCAGTTTATTAGTCAAATTGATAAATTCGTGCGCTTAAATTAAAAATAACAATTAGCATAAAGGCGAACGTGTAAAAACAATTACAACCACGTTTTAGAATTTTCATTCGCAATAAATAGGAGACTTGAGGCCTATTTATATAGAAAATATAACACAATACAAAACCTTTTAAACCAAACATGAGAAACTATTTACCTCGAGATTTGTGGCGACATCTACAACGCCATATGCGAACTACGCATCAAAGACCTGACATTACACAAATCCTGCGTCGCGCAAGCAGTGTTTAACGCGCGACCGGCATATATATAACTTCCCGACATCACGCCGTGCAGTTGACCATCAGACACAACACCCGTCTGGTCGGAGGAACACACATTGTACGTGGGTACTTAATAAAGAAAAGCTCATTCTTATAAAATATTCTATACACCGACTTTACATAAAAATACAGCAATCTTCAACCAATCTCATGTAAGTATATATTATTATCATTTCTTTATAAATAGGCCTGAAACATTAGAAATACATATCTAAATAACTTCAGTTTTATATCAATGTCTCTTACATACATTTGTTTAGCAATAAAGCGTGAACCGTACTGTTCTTTCACTTAATACCTTATCTTTTAAAACAACCACATCAAAACGACTTAGGAAATAATTTTGAAATATCTTTAAAAGGTAACAATCAGTCGCATGTCGTTACTTATTTGTTACGAAGCTCATTTTGTTTGAAATAACATTTTTAGAGGACTGCCTGTCACACAAGTTTTTAATAATTTTCAATCATATACGAGGTGTCTTAGAATTCCATGGCCATCCTTTATGGAGTGAAAGTACTCTTGAATATAAACAACTTTCACTATGGGACGAACTCTGAAATATCGAAATAAATATCTGCTGTTTCATACAAAGATGTAAAGTATATGAAACAGATTCTTTTTGTCCGCATTTCGATGCTGGTCCTTTGGTAAAAGTTGTCCATTATCATGAATACTTTCCCCTCCCGAAAGATTGTCAATGAATTCAAAGTCAGCCTGTATTTCCACCAAGCCGCACTGGGCCCGCGTGGTGGATTTTGGTCCAGTCTCTTTCATAGAGAGGCCCGAGTCCCAGCAGTGAACATTCTAGGCTAGTTATGCTGTATAACATCACAATAAAACTTGTAATTCACTAAATAAATGTTAAAATTGTGTTAATTTCATTTAAAATACCCAAAGCAGTCAAGATTTTGACAATGGGTGGGAATGAGGTAAAAAAAAGAACAAGATTCTTTCGGCCGAAAAATGACAGACAGGCACCGTAAAGTCGACGTAACAATATTAATTGTGATTAAAAATAGTGCGCGTGAAATAAATAAGGCATTGGGTTTTATTATCCATATCACAGCGATGGGCACGAGATAATAAGAATATTATTATGATTTTGCGTTTTGCACGGTTTTGGTGTTGTTGCAAGTAGGCGTATTGCAGAAGGTAACATCGAAGAAGTTGATATCTAACCACCGTATGGGCCGAGTCACACCGGAATGGCAGCGGCTGGCAATGGCTGGTAGTGGCCGGTAGCGGCCGGCAGCGGCTGCCAGCGGCCCCCGGCGTCGCCGCTGGCGGTCTCGCGCGACCTCCAGATCCCACGCGCCTAGTCTCCTCTTGACTAGTTTAGTTTCTACATTACATACGCGCGGCGGTCCGCGCTGCCGCGAGCTGGCGCGCGTCGCCGCTGGCAGAACCACCGACAAGATGCGCGTGGCGCGCGGCCGCTCGCGTCACCGCGGGCGGCCTCGCGACCTTTTCAAGCTTTTCAAGCGACACTGGTCTTTTAAGTATGTAGATAAAGTTTAATATTATTTCACACTGAAAGTGCTCGCCGCTTCGCTGCCGGCCGCTGTCATTCCGGTGTGACTCGACGCTAAGAACTATTCTTCCTTGCAGCGCTCGGCGGGTATAGGACCGGGCCGGTAACAGATGTGGTCATCGTGTTCACGGGATTTTGTTTTGAAACTGGTTGGATATGAACTTCTTTGTTGATGTACATTATAGGGGGTATACACATAAATGTTCGGTTCGGCACAGTCGGGCAGCAAAATCGAATGTATATTTTGTAGTGCAGAATCATGTAGAACCGAACAAGTGTGTAGCACGCCTTACTATCTACACAGTGCCAATGATAGATCATTGATTATGCGTAGTCCTGATCTACTTTCTGAAATAATTTTTGCTTCATTTTTAGTTCAAGTTAGATTCTTGATTGAATTTGCTGCTGTTGTAAGGCAGTGCAAAGCTTGGTTTTAATTGTGCATTATTTGCAGTAAGTAAAGCTTTTTGAGGAAATATATTTTGTTAATAAAATTTTAAGTAGGTAATTTTTACTGATTGGTATCGTTTGGCAGCCCAGTCAAGGAATTGTTTGGCCAACTTTGCTTATTCAGTTTTTCATGAAACGGAAACGCTTAAAATTCTTACAGCAACTTTGTCTTACCTCAGATGTGTGAGAGAAATGAGAGAGTAATTGAGTAATTATTTCCCCTGTTGATAATTATTTTTAAATTCATAATTATAATAATTTTGAACCAATACCTAGCTAGCGGTTGTCTAACTAGCGTGCTAACAAGATTAACAGCTCTTAAAATGAAGACGTGTGATTCATAAGTTTGATTTCATATATGTGTAATGTGTGTATATGGTGCGTGCAGTAAACATATGTATAAAAAATGGTATTATGTATTAGGTATACGCTACACTTTTGCATCAATACTGCCGTAAAATTTCAGCTCTGAATTTACGATACTTAGAGACAAGACGCCTTTTCACGAACGTACGAATGAGCGATTTTTTATTCGTCGTCGTTGACAGTCAAGAGTCATCAGTGAATTTTCGGTAATTTATATGTCAAGAAAGTAAGGTTTAGTTGAAGAGATTTTTGATTTATTTAGGCAGAAAAACAGACAATTTATTTGTGAATTGATTTCGAAGTTATTACAGTTCGCGTCAAATAACTTTGCCGCTCTGAAGTTGGTTCCGTATGCGTGCTGGCATGCGCACTAATGTTTTATAAGTAAGTCTGACTATTGCGCAGTCATTTGTAGCCTACTTCAGAGCGGCAAAATTATTTGACGCGAACTGAACTCTTGGGATTGAGATTGAAGCCGAAAGTATTGATGCCAAAGTACAGTGTGGCAAATATTAAAGCTTTTTGTTTGCTAAAATTAGTCAGGATTTATAATTTAGTGAAAGGCCGCGAAAATGCAGCGAATAAACGACTTCTTGCATGCGATTATTCAAACATATTGTGTCTAAAGTTCATCATTTTAACATACAGTTTGCCAAGATAGGTACCTAAATAACCAAACATTTAAACTTCACATTTACAACGGAAACATAACGCAACTAGTAAAAAACTTACGAACACACAAACATTTTTACGACACGACGCGTTTTAAAACGTAAATTTCTCCAAAATAACCACAACCGAAACTTTAAAAAACGATTATTCAAAAAATCACAACGTTATTTTTAACTCTACGTTGCACACTTGCCTTTAAAAGTTTTCTTTAATAGAAAAGTTCACGACTCAACCTCGGCCATACACTACAGTGCGTATTGGAAAAAGGTTTTTCTTCTATCCATTTTATCAACCAGTATTTCTAAAATGTCAATTAAGACGAGATCCCCATGAAATTGAAAACAAGAAAAAAAAAAAATTAAATTCGATCAGATCATTATCAAAAAGCCATGTGTACGTAAAATCCATTTTCGACCACGCCGTACCGCAATCCAAAATGGCCGGCGTCTAACCAAAAATATTAAGCTGTCCACACTCTTTCTAAATATATAACCTTACATTTATCTTTCCTATAACCATATAATTACACACACATATCATATCCATAATAAAATATCCCTCTTATAATAAACGTATCATTTCCTAAGACCTGCTTTTCATTCTTAAATTCTTTGCATCTTAAGTAGTGTATGACGGGTTTCAAGATTTAGGGAATTATTCTATCTAAACGCCTTTCTGTCCACTGAAATGCAGATTAATATTAAAAAAAGCAGATAATTATTGCTTGTCATTGTTCTAATTGCTATGTATTCTCCATGATTCCATTGTTTTTTTCTCTCAAAGTATTAATGAGCGAAAACATCCTTTAAATGCAACAGATTTCACACTCAAGTTAGTTCGTCATTTCAGTGGACAGCAGGCCTAGGAAGCTAAATTAATTTGTCATCTAGTTTAGCACTAGGAGTTGCAACACTATCTACAAGGGCGTATCTACACAGCTTCTAGTTGTGGCGTTTTCCTGAACATTACCCTTCGAAATCCTTTCTAATTACTGTTTCTATTCCCGGATATGTTTTCGGTTATTACAACCGATTCCTCCTTGATATGCTTCCTTACAAATCTCGTGTATATTTTAAAGCTGCCTAAGCAAATATAAAAGATGCAATTCTGTTTTTAACGCTAACAGCAGAAAAAAGTTTTATTTTTGCCTAAACATTCAGAAATCATGGCCCATCGTGTAAACGTGACAACCAGCGTGGTCACTTAGTAAAACACCACTATCGAGTGGTATATTAGAGAAGTCAGTACCAGAACATAAGCATTAGAAATAGCCAAACCAGAGCGCTCCCACAAACATTAACTTCTTCTATCTACTACCATTATTCCATCTCGCATTTCAGAATCACGCCACAACACAAATATAAGCGTAAACATATCGGGCTGAAACTACAAGTTACATTAACTATAACTAGTTACGTTAAATGCTACTTTAACTGCACTAACCACTATGTCGCTGTCTTTTTAGGAAAACTGTTAACTATCGTTACAAAAACTATTTAATATTTTGGCTGACACGATAACGAGCGTAGATGAACTAAAACCTGGTATACAACTTCCAATATATTGTGAACTGAGCAATAAAGCTAGTGGTATTATTCTATCCAGCAATTCGTAAGTTTCACAGTATCTTATAAGTTGTATTACTTATGGCTTATGAGGGAGTTCTGGTAGGAAAAACACGGTATCTTATCCAATGACATAAAGATTCAGTTAGCGATAGAGATTCGATACAAAAAGAAGTAGATGGAGTTGGATAATACTTGTTTATTAACTAATTTAGTAAGGGTTGTTTGGAAAAAAAGGTTTGCGAAGACACATTACAGCCGCAACGGGCCGCAGCGCAACGCATTTTCATACAAAAGAGTGCGGTGCGGCCCGCCTGTAGTGTGCGTTGATTTATAGAAAATTTACGGAAGTGATAAAGGAGTTTTTTTGCAACCCGTTGCGCCGCGGCCCGCCCCAATCTAAGCTACGCTTTTGAATATTTCGAAACAAAACATTATGATGGTACCGTAACTCCCAAATTTCACTTACGCTTAGCCAGTAAAATAATATTTTATACCGTATTTTGGTTTTTGGAAGATACTTGATGTTTAGTTTAGTTTTAAGCGTATTGTATTTAGATAAACTCGAAGTACGACATTTATTTTTCTGGCAAAGTAGAGCCACCGAGACAGATCACATTTAGAGAATTTTATTTTATTTTTCCGTTTTTAATTTAAATTTTAGACATTACTGACACTATATTTAAATCGGTTTGCTTACTTTTCATTAAAATAAAATAAAAACAAATATACAGGTTGACTTTAAATTCACTGGCACTGGTTTTGGGGGTCCTACCGTCACCCCCTTAAAACAACTTTACCAAAAGGGTCTGAAATAGCGACAAAAAAGGATTTTTGTATATGTATTTTCGTATGATACAGCCTTTTTTTCGATATTTCAGAGTTAGTCTTATTGCAAAAGTTGTATATATTCACGAGTACTTTCACCCGGAGAATATTTTTCTGTATGAAAGTATTGCCAAGCAACTGTAACGCCGATGAGTTCAAAATCAGCCTGTATACAAATATATCTCGACAGGCCTTAGCACGATACACTCCCGCGCATCACAAAATGGCACACTAAGTAAATTCTAAAAATTACATACAACTGCCTGGTCCTGTAATTGATAATTTCCATTAAATAACTTTCAATCCAAGAGATAGACAATTTGTAACAAACTATTATGAAAATATATTATCATTTCAACACGCTCAAAATCATCGTTTTCAATACAACATTTTGAGCAAACGATTCTAAGTCGATCTATAATGCGTACTTAGCTTTTACTTTAGTTATCGTTTCATACGAATAGGAACCTTATTCCAATATAACTATGTTCATATTCCTATAAGCGAACATGATCGAGCGTTTCTTACGAATGTGAACATTAGCTTTATACAAATAAAGTTCAAATTCGTAGAGCAAAGTAGAGTCAAAACATGCTTTATAGATCTTAGCTTAATTATTTCTGCTAATTTAAAGGAAGTGAAGTGCTACCCGTTTTCGATTGTCGTTTAAAAATGTAATCATTCATAAGATTTGCAGCATATTATATTTAACAAAGCATAATTTGATTATTTCGCGATTGCGGCAAGATAATTTTTCTTTTAATAAAAATAATAAAATCAACAGAATTAGATTAACTAAGTACATTTTGATAACAATTTTAAAATTAAAATTTATTTTGACTTGCGAAGTTTTGCGACAAAATAAAGATTTTAATGTCGAAAAACCGCGCCAGCCATACTGGTATATAAACACTTCAATCATTTAAAAACTAAGGAATATTCTAACAACACTGGGCAGTGCTAAATACTAACCTACTTTCAACCTATCGACAACCTTGAGAACATTGCACATGAATACTTACGGATAAATATTTTGGGCAAGTTATCTAAAATATTCTTCGAACTACCGAGTTACAATTCCCATTTTGGTGATATACTGCGAAAATATATGCTCCCGGACTAGTAAATCGAGCCTCCAAACGTTTCTATGTTAGATAAAAAGGCCTACAACATCAAAAAGCGATTTTGATGCCGACATACTGGCTATTATTATAGTTTCATTATCATTCCATATTTGAATTCACAACAATTTAAAAAGTTATAGAACTCATTACAAAAAAAAAAAAAAACTGTTTGGTTCAATTTAAGAGTACGGGAGCGTAAATATTTTTATTTGTTCTATTTTATATTGTGAACTACATGTAGCTATTTTTCTTTATGTGAGATTACAGATTAATAAAACTAGATACATGGTTAAAATGAATAAGTATGTGAAAATGCGTTATTAGCTAAATAATAATATTTTAATAATATACATTTTCACTGACACAAAAGTGTATCTTACAGTGTAAAGTTACATATCCACTCTTACATACTACGTCTACAGAATAAGGTTGTCGATAATAACTAAAACACAATTAAAATATAATAATTTCATTAAGCTACAATACCATTAATTGCAATTAATTCAAATATACAAAATTATGAGGTAATACTAAAAGGTAAACGGAATTTGTACAACGATTTCATTATTTTGTTCAGCTGATAAATTGAGATTAAATATTTTATTCTATAAAAGTGGTAACAAAATCTATGAATACATTGAATTCCATTTTACGTAATTATTATGTATTTTTGAACGATTGAGTACATAATTAAAATCTATATAATGTACTAGGAGATAATGGATGCAGTGGAGTACAATTCTAAAACTGAACTTAAGCTTTTTCATTGTAAAACATAATAATTGAATTCGTTCAAAGTCACGTCCAAGAAATATAATATTTCCATCAAATTCCACATTCATAATTTGGTCCTTAAGAAAAGCAGAACTAAGCCGAACAAGCCAAAAGGAAGCATGATAATAAAAAATAAACTCTCTGACCTCGACACAGAGACCACTTTTCAACGTTCCTTTTGACTGGACGGGTACTATGAGGGCTAACGTAACCCGACTCAATAGAGAAGCAGTTGGAGCAAAGCGATCTCTTTACATCTAGATACATAGAAAGCAGCTTCTTTAATGATTCGGGTTATATTATTTGGCGTCACCCGTTAAGGACTATTTTAGTGGAGTTTGGACTTTTGAGGTTATAATAATTATTTTTAATTTAGACTCTTTGTAAAATTATTTCATGTTGTGTTGTCTCAGTTGAATAAAATTGTGAGTATTTCATATTATTTGAGACTAAGTTAAAAATAATTAATTTTGTTTAAAACTATTCAATATCAAAAGCTTCAACATTGAAATATTGCATGGCAAGTTTTACATTATACTTAAAATCGATTACGCCAAACATCGATAGAATTAATCGACTGGGCATCACTAATTTATTGGACACGCAAATACAGTCAATAATTTTGACTAGATGCGATTCAATTTCATAAATACAACGATTTTGTTAAAAACATGTCAATTGTAAAGAAACTCATCCGGTTTTGCCTCGGCTACACTTCGGGAATGTTCGTGTTTTGTAGGAGATCCAAAAAGGAATATGGCTACTTTTTTTGTTGCAAGTGCAGCCGATACAGGGTAAAATAAATGTATAAAAATTTGAGCGATGAATTCGCGTGATAAATATTATCAATTGTAAATCAACATCGTACTTTCTATTGTCTTTTCCCTTAATTTAATGACTCACCATTACTTTGAGTTTATTACCGATACCTGTAAAAAGAGATGACTTTTTAAAACATTTACTAGAGCGAAGAAGGTCGAGTCGCGTCTCATTAGCTTCTTGATAAAATATCTTTAACGTTTTCCTTACTTGAACAAAGATCATTTTACGGATGATAGCTCCCACCTTTTTCTTCAAAACTAACGTTTGTTATAATGTGGTGTTGTGGATCGAACGAGCTCCCAACGAGGATCTGAAGAGTGGCACTGCACTCGCCACGAATGTAGATCACGTTTTATTTAGTCGTTATTTAATTTAACAGTTCATTTACGTTTCGTTTACATATAAGCAATGCTTTCGTTGCTACTATCAACATTCAACAGTCCAGAGTGGTGCCAACTTTCCTTGTGCTTCACGAGCGACGCCAGCTATACCAATATTTTGGAAGAGCCAAGTGAATCGAGTTTTTACGGCGACTCGACTTCCCAAATATTCAATTTAAGACTGCATGAGTATTTAAAAAAAAAACCATAAGAGTTCTTACCTGTATAACCAGATCTTCATAGTCCAAGGTCCCCGTACTGCACCGACCACTTCTCATACGCGACCAGGCTGTGAGGTGAGACGGACGGCCGGATCCTTTTGAGAGCATCCATGAAGTCTTGGAACGTGATGTTTCGGACTAGGGAGAGGTCGAGGCACTTCACTTCCTCCGGGTCTAGTTCTATGGAGGTGAATGGAAAGGTTTTAGTCAGTTTGTATATTTGTTTTCGATAATCCCCGCGAAGCGATCGTCATGTGAATACACGAACGTTCAAACTTTTTTTCGGTGAACTTGAACGCGTGGTGGCGCCGACAGAGGGCGCTTTCCAGTTTTCCGAAAAAAAGTGACGTATGCACACGATCTATGAGTTGTCGAATATGAGTAGATTTAAGTTGCTAGGGACTATATGAAAGTGTTAAAGTCATAATTGTTTAAATTTTAGAAAGAGATGGATATATAAGGGACGAATAGTGCCATCCCTTTTTCGCACTAGAATAGAGATGACTTTTAGCCCGTGAATAGGAAAATTACTGAATGAACAGAAACACCTAGGTACTTTTTTCTACTACCTTTTAACGTGATGTAGATGTTTAGCAGTGTACCTTTAGTAAAAGGATTTATCAATATATAAAAAGAAAAGTCCTGACTGATTCATCAACGCTCAGTCGGACCCCTTTGACATAGAAAGCTGAAATTTTGCACCGTTTATGATGTTGACAAGAATAAGGTCGGAATGAAAGACCTTTATTACTCATTACACTGCCATGTATGTCACATTTATTAATACATCTACTTTGACTTTAGATCCGTGTCGACTCTGTTGATGATTACTTGATATTTACTTTTTGTTATCACTAGCTTCCTATTTATTATTATAAATTTACTTTTAACGTCGTTATTGTACGCCCATAAACATTTTATGTAAATTTGGTTTGTGAATTATTGTTAATATTTAATGAGGTATAAGAAAGTTATAAACCATATTTCCTAAATTCTCACGGGAATATGGACATAGTCGTTTGCTAAGTGCTAATTACAGATAATTACGAGAACTTTTGATAAAAGAATAATAGTCATTCACGAAGTATAAAACAAGTTTTGCAAAGCATTAAAAACAATTTAAAAGTATTGCTAATGGCGCACTTTAAAGCTTGTGTTCAAAGTATCAATCACTTTATTATATAACAAGAAGAATTGAAAGTTGTCTGTCGGCGCCACCTACGACATGTCATAGAGTTCGTTGACCATTTGATTTATGCTAAGAGGTGATCACGAGATGATTATATACATACAGACCGTTCACTATAACTTGTCTCTTGCCGCCACGTTGCTTGACAAGCTTAGTTTCAATACTAATAGAGCTCAAAATGGCGGCTGACAGAACAGTGCTATCAATAGCGTCATGGGACAAGATATAATGAACGCACTGAAGTCTATTACTCGTGTTTAGGTGTTAGGAATTCTAACGTCCGTATTCACATACTGCACGAAGTACGTTCATAAAACATTATTATTATATTAAATACGTGAAGCAAAAAGTTTGTACCCCTTTTTACGAAAATTACGCGGACGGAGGAGTATGAAATTTGGCACAGTTAAAGTTTATATGGAGGAGTGCAGAAAGCTAATATTTTTTATATAATATATATTAGAAATAAATTAAATTAATAAAAAAAACATTACACACACTACCATGCGTTTGACTCAAGATTATGGTCGTATTTCGACCTCCGGGCGACCACTAGTTTAAATCCTGCTTATATTAATATTATAAAGGCGAAAATTTGTGAGTATGTATGGATGGATGGATGTTTGTTACTCTTTCACGCAAAAACTACTGAACGGATTTGGATGAAATTTGGCACACAGATAGTTTATAACGTGGAATAACACATAGGATACTTTTTATCCCGATATTCCCGCGGGATCGAGACTTATGCGGGTGAAACCGCGGTCCAGGAAATTTGTAAAAATCTAGCACCTAAGTCTCCTATGTAATCTGCTACTCGTTTTTTTTTTAAATTGTACCGTGTTTTTCTGATCTGAATAAAGCTTTTTACTTTTTTAACTCATTATCTGACGACGATCACTAAATTATAGGTTGACTAGCTGTTACCCGCGACTTCGTCTGCGATCCAGGTTTAAAAGTATCTTATGTCCTTCTCCAGGTCATGGTCTACCCATGTGCCAAATTTCATCCAAACCCGTTTAGCCGTTGTAGCGTGAAAGCGTAAAAAACGAACAATCACACTTTTACTAATATTAGTACCCTGGTCGACAGAGCTCTGCTCGGGTGAAAATAGATAAACATATCGTCCGGGTAAACCAACGTTGTATCACATTCCCGAGGATGTGACAATAGAGAAAAATAATTTTCCCAGATATGAGACCTAGCTACATAGATTTTCGCCTCCATTACATCGAAATCGTTAGAGCCGTTTTCGAAAACGTAAATACAAATATTTCTCATTCAATAGTATAGGATGTCATCATCGAATTCATGACAAATGTCAAAAAAAATCTTCTAAATATATGCCAAGATATACTTGACACTGAATTCGTATTTCGTTTTTAACTATATTTGCCATCGGCACGCTGAGAAAGACCACGCTTATGATAGAGCTTCAAAGATCTACGTTATAGATCTGTTTAAGATTTAGGGGCATGAGGAACAGGGTGTAAAGTTCACTCATCCCCCGTAGAAAAGGGAGGAGCCTCGGACCAGACGGGTGTGATGTCTGGCGGGCAACTGCCCAGAGGTTGAAGTCGGGAGCTTGTATATATGTTCATCGCGCGGTAAACTCTAATTGCGCGATGCAGGATTTTGTGTGACGTCAGGATGTTGTGTGACGTCAGGTCTTTGGTGCGTAGTTCGCATGTAGCGATGTAGATGCCGCTACAAAGATAATGCTTTACTATAGTACAGTTAAGTGACGTCTCACAGTGCGGGCGTAAGACATTTTGTTTATATTTCGCCAACTAACATAAAAGATGTCGTGGGCGTCAGTTTTATTGTGTTCCGATATCTTTTTATGAGTTATAACTTAAAGACATTTGATGTTAAAGCAGGTCAAGGTGTTGCGTGTTCAACTGGTGTTGCCAGATGCACACGTTACGTGATTGATCATACATGTTAGTGGAGCAGTCAGCGTGTAGATACCAGTTTTGATTCGAAGTTCTGTATGTATGGCTATATTATAATTTCTTATAATGGAAGCTTTAATAATCGGTGGAGCAGGACCTCTTGTCGTAGCGATACTTGGAGGAGGCCTAAGTCTAGCAGTGTACGGACACCTTCTGAGCTGATTGTGATGATTATACAAACTTTTTGGTAGAAGTCTTAAGCGCGTTCATCTCGTGCGAGCTGGCAACGTCGCATTTGTTGAGGATTTTCGAGGTTATTTTATTTTTAAATAAAGGTACTTTTTTTTTTTTGAGCCGTTTCAGATAATTTCTTTACAATATAATTAATATTATAATGAGGTATCATTTGTTTGTAAGTTTGTATGTAGGGGATAATCTCTGGAACCAGTTGATTTGAAAAAATATTTTTGCGTTGGATAGCCCAATGCTTGAGGAAAGTTCGAGGTTCGCTCGTGGACGAAGTCACGGGCAGAAGCTAGTATTAAATAAAAATATTTAATCGGAATACTGCAAATAGAAAATAATTGACAATATGTATTTTTTAATGAGTAAATACTAAAATAACAAAAAGTAGCATACATACTTAAAAATACCAACGACCTAGTACTTGGCTGAAAAAAAATAGTACTTTGATTTAAATGTGATATAATCACGAAAAACATCTAGTAATGCGACGTTGCCAGCCCGTGCGGGATGACCGCTCTTAAACCGTTTCATAGTAACCTACCCACTTCACACCCATGTGTATTATTATTACTTGTATAGTCGGGTAAATTTGTGACTGAAAAACCACATGCTTCTAAAAAGCCTAAACTGTCCAGTGCTAGATCACTGGAGCTCACTCTATAGTCCTTTCACGGTTATTTAACTTCTGATGGAACCAAACTGAAACCTTATTGCAACGAGAATAAAGATCACTGTTATTCAAAATATGTAATATAAAAGTAACTGTGGAACGACTAGTAGCTATGTGAGACCTAGGTATATCCAGTAGTCCTCACCTCTGATAGGCCCGAGGGCGGCGTCCCGGCACAACGCGGTGAGGTCGCTGCCCGAGTAGCCGTCCGTTAGCGCGGCCAGGCGGGCCAGCTCTTGTTCGTTGATAGCCGCAGCGGCCGCCCCGCGGGCCAGGACGCGCCGGATTAGGGACATGCGGGTGCGCACGTCGGGAAGGCAGACGTATACGCGTTTGGGGAAGCGTCTGGGAAATAAAAGAGTCTTATTAGAAAGGGTAAAAAAAAAGCACAAACAAGACTTGAGGTGGCCAAATTTACAAGCAACACTTAATTTTAGACAAACACAGTCCTCATCGGAGCAGTGGTGGCGCAGTGGTAACGGCCCCGACTTACGAGTGGGTTCGAACCCAGGCAGGCGCTTTCCTTTGTGGAAATAGTTTTATCACCACTGCTCTCAAAACGGTGAAGGAAAATATCGTGAGGAAACTAAACCAAAAATTCGAAGACATGTGACATCTACCAACCCGCACTGGGCCCGCGCGGTAGATTACAGCCTATTCCCTCTCAAAGAGAGGAGGCCATCACAGCACTGCGAACATACGAGTAATATAGGCTAATTATGCTTATGCTACAGTCCTCATCGAAATACCATTATTATCAACTCACCTTAACGCCGCCTCATCTAACTCCTGCGGTCTATTAGTGGCGGCCAAGACAATGAGCCGATCAGCCCCCGCAGCCGGTAACCCGTCGAACTCAACCAAGAACTCAGTCTTCAGTCGCCGAGACGCTTCGTGCTCGCCCGACGAGCGCTCGCATAGCAGCGAGTCTACTTCGTCTACGAAGATTATCGCGGGCTGTGGGAAGAGCAATGGGGTGAACTTGGTAAAGGAGTTGACAGCTTTAAATTGTGAGCTCAGATATTTATGGCTCTGATCGGTCGATTGCTCTAGTAGTCTACGGTTTATCAAAGATGCAGCAGCACCAACATTTCATGACATAGAAAAACGTGCGAGACTTACAGTAGTCGCATATTATGTGTAGCCCTCTTTTTTTTTTGAGATTGGGAAATTATCAAATAACTTCTCCCGCTCTGGGCGGAGCAGGAGAGTGTGTCAGACTTTTACTGACTAAAACCCACCCGTGTTCCTTCCGTTGCCTGTGTGCCGGGGCCGCGATATCCCTTTCGGACAAAACCGCAACCCCAGCAGGCATTGGTCCTTACGGACCCCGTCAGTTGGTGCTGACATCTCTTTGAGGCGCGCGTGGAACACAACGCGCCGTCGACCCGGGCCTGGTCCTTATCGGACGGCGAGCTAGCCATTGCTCACCGTCCGCAAGCCCGCGCCTACGGTGGCCGGAAGTCGGCTCGCGACTCCCGACGCCCGGGGAGTCTCCTGCGGCGACTAGGGGCGTGAGGGCGCGCATCTTGCATCTCCCTCGCGCGCTCCGCCTCCTCCTTCGCGAGCATAACTGCTTTGCAGAAGGAGGTGACGGCCCCTCATGCACTCTCGCTCCGAACCATGGCCTGAACCAGGGCCGGACGCGAGAGATCGCCGCCGCCGATCGCCTCCGTGAGGACACGGCGGTGCTCCGCCCAAGCCGGGCAGACCTCCACCGTGTCCTCCGGGCGATCCACACAGTGGTGACACCCGGGCGTATTATGTGTAACCCCTGACATCTCATCATGGTAATAAGCAACATTAAAGGAGCGGGGCCTCGTCAAGATCGTTTCTGATGGCAAACTCTAACACCACGCGCGCTCATTGGTTAAATCAAATAGCGCGTGCTTCTCCGGCTTCCCGTGACACACTTCCGTCGATTTTCACGAAATCGCTCCCACAGATTCGATTATTTAGATTTTGATACCAGGAAAGAGAGAGAAAAAAACAAAATACCAAAAAAAAAACTCCTTTCTTTCAGTCCATCCAAAAGGTTGTCCTTTTTGTCTGTAAGAGATCGCCTTGTGCCATAAGACCGCCCATTGTCCACTAGATTTAAATAATAATATGTTTTGTCCTTTTTGATTTGATGTAGAACAAAGTGAATACAAACCTTTATACATATTTAAAAATCAATTGCCGTGCATTAATCTCGCAAAAATCGAAAATGGCTCGACCGATTTGAATAATTATTTTTGTTTTGTTCGCTTCTGTATTGAGATGGTTAACGAAAAAAAAATGAAAATCCAAAGGTACTACTGAAAAATCTAAATTGAAATTTTGACAGCACAACGTCTGACGGGTCGGCTAGTAAATAATAAAAAAAATATCATTGTATAGATTTACAAATTCGACAGTACACTTTACATTTGCAGTTTAAAGAAGTGTCATCTAATCACAGCTTATTAATATTTTCGTTAGATGACAGTTTTAGTATTAGAACCACAAATTCATTCATTTACTTTTGTAAACACCACAGACAATATAATGTCAGTTAAACATATGAAATTAAAGTACAAAAAAAAAAACCGGCCGACCACGCACAATGGAGTATCAAAATGAATGCACAAAAACAATGCTTAATAATTAAAGAAACCTCTTTCAGCAGAACTACGAAAGGACAATTTAGAACAAATTAATAATAATTTAATATTTTACAGTTTCATTGAAAGAACATTTTTTTTAAACCAATAATCCGGAATCACTTTCATTCTTGACCGATTGTTTCGACCTTTCTTTTTTAATTGGAGCACATAAGTGGTGCACGCGGCCTCGTTTTATACAGCCCTGTTTTAAAATACGATATGTTTATTAACATTCTGTAGTTTGATTATGAACATGACATGAAAGATTTTCAGGGTCAAATATGCATTATCTATGCAAAATGCGGTTTTATTGCACACCATCGACCTTCGACGCGTTGCAAATGCTTTAATGCTTTTTCATAGCAGAAAACGCCCCCTTCATAAACCAACATCGATGACATGACATGACAACGCAGAGCAGAGGTGTGAATTACCCCACATTTCACCAGCAATCTTCCATGTAATTTGCGTGTGTGTTGCCCATTAACCGGGCGCAAATTGGGACTTCGTGTTGCTACTGGGAATTTCCCGATAGAAAAACTCAATAAAACTTTGTCCGACCTGACGATCGAACCCAACTGTGTGACCACTAGATCAACAAGGTAACTTTTATTAGTTGTTTTGAGTTATTATACCAGACTGAAAAAATATTATTCAGTATTATACAGTGTGTAGCAACAACCCTGCCCGATCCGTGAAGGTGTTGTTAAGAATCATACTGAGAGTCTATTTAAATGGTAATTTCCTGGAAAAAAAAATCGTCGCATTCAATGGGGAATTTTACCGGGTACATGGGGCTCGGGTGGCCGTCGTTTAGCGGGTAGACAAGTCATAACTTTATGACCTCTGTAGAAAATTTGCTAATTTATAATGAAATTGGGGTAATTTTGATTGACAAAAAAAGGAAAAACTTTTTGGTAATGTTATTGCTACTAACCTTTCGGATCGGACAGTTTTTGAATATCGAAAAATTGGTCGTATATTGAATTTAAAAGTATTTATCTCTAAGATACAAAAGAGTTTAATTAATAAAAAGTATATCACGCAAATATAATACGAAACTGCAACAGTCTACCAGAGTTGATTAACAAAATACCTAAAACAAACCTACATATTCGAAAGTGCATTGAAATGGTCGATAGGTTTTTTATCACGACCATGCGTTCGAAATGAGGTCAACGACTTGCGACTATATTGTTAGCGAGATAACGAGTAAGTGTCGCGTGAGTGTTAATTATTTGCAAGGCATGGGACATTTTAATTGTATAGAGTAGCAGTAGCTAGTGTATTTAAGGGAGGCGTAATGACTTAGCCGAGTAATTCTGATTTTTGATCCAGTAAATCTGCTGATAAATCTTATTCTATCTTAAATTATGTGAGTGGACCAAAATATAAACCTATCATATAAGTTGAAATGACACTTGTCGTAACAGTTTGAACTTTGAACAGGCTTCCATAAAGTAGGTCTGAACTTTTCCTTCCGCTATTGCGCTGATGACCTAAAAGACTAACAATATCATCTCTCCGGATCATGATACTTTAGTACGTCGAACGCATCGGCTATAGTTTGACCGAGATGGCTGTTCCGCGCCTTAGGTATAAGCGCGACGAGGCGGTGGGGGGGGGCAGTGCAGACCGCTCATTCGTCAACGCTCACGGCGTGCGGCGTCGCGCCCGCTGCTGATTCGTCAACGGTGCTCCCCGCCTCGCCGCACATTCCTAAGGCGCGGAACAGTGGTCTGGGTCAAACTATAGCACGGGCAGACCCCCTTCAAAGGACGACCTAGTGAAGTTCGTGGAAATCCACTGCATGCAGAAGACACGGGCCCAGTCGTATATCCAGCAGTAGACGTATTATTGCATTGCAGGCAGTTCTCCCATGCTGTAAATATTTACCTGCAGTTCTCTGGCGACTTGGAAGAGCGCTCGCACCATCTTCTCGCCCTCGCCGACGTACTTGCTGGTGAGCGTCGCCGCGGATATGGAGAAGAACGTCGCCGAGCACTCGGCCGCTACGCACCGGGCTAGTAGCGTTTTACCTGGGGTACAACAAGTTTAGGGTTAGTAACTATACCCTGTTCCAAAAGTATCTGATGAATGTGTAAAAAAATCCTGTTCAGGTTTAATTCTCACGCAATCACTCTCTAAAGGGAATTAGTAACACATTCATCTGTATTTATAAGGTTTCAACTTCATATCTCAACACTTTTTCGAACAATTATTCTTTGAATAACATTATTAAATTGTAATTGACATGGACGGAAATTGAGGTTATACAATTAACTTTAATTGTCAAATGAAAAACATCTTTCAGGTGATTAGAATTTAGTGTTTAAGTAGTCAAATAATCAAATCAAAGCATTCAAATTGTAAGTGGCACTACAAAATGGACATCCACATGTATGTTTTCTGATCCATTTGTTTACATTTTCATCAGATAAGTACTTTAGGAACAAACCATAATTTATAATTTTTGGAGTCTTTTAACCTTCACGTAGCTCTATTGTAGATGTTGCATTTCACGAACGTGCGTCAATTATTGCAAATTAAACCTTATGTCACTGACATTAAAGTCATACTTATGTCAGACCGGCAAGAGCTGCTTTTAAAAAATCTGTCGTACTGATAAGGAAGTAGTGGATACAAGAGATTGGGGTATTGCTGTCATGAAATTACCGACATGGAAGTATTGGTTATTGATGCTGACGTAAAATATAAAACAATAGGACAAAGAATAACCGTTAATAACACGGGGCAATTTAATACGTTTAATTTTGTGACCGTGTAATGATGTCGTTTATTACAGGAATATTTTTATCTGACTCTGACACGACATAGTCAATGATGTTTAACTTAAGAGATCTCGCGCGCTAGACGGCCCCCACCAGGCAGTGTTCGCAGAGACAGGTAAAATATAGAAACCGATACGTATCGCTCACTTCGTGGCAGCGGCCAACTAGCCGCACACCATACAATACCACTAGGCGGCCACGACTCCGGGCAGTCGTGGCCGCCTAGTGGTATTGTATGGCGTCTAGTACACGAGATCCCCAAGAGGGCGGATTCTGAAAGATGGCAACGTCGCAAATTGCTGTCAAATATTTCGTCGTTTTTATTAATATTAAGTACTAAATATAATTATGAGCCGTTGGACCCGGCTGTCATTCGTGGATCTTTGACAGTCGTTACGGGCCGTCAGAAGCCCGAAAGTCTGACAACCAGTCTTACCAAGGGGTATCGTATTACCCAGTTATTGGGTTGTGGAGGTCAGATTGGCAGTCGCTCCATGTAAAATACTGGTATTTAGCTGCATCCGGTTAGACTGGAAGCTGATCCCAATATAAAGTTGGGAAAATATAATTATGAAATATCACTCTAACGTGTATACGTAACTTTCAGAATACTTTCTTAAAACATAGATGATATTTACCATTTCCTGGTGGTCCAAAGAGGAGCAGTCCTCTCGCTGGAGACCTCAGTCCAGTGAAGAGTTCTGGCCTCAAAGATGGCAGCACCACCATCTCTTGAAGAGCTTGCTTAGCCGCCTACAAACAAAGAGAAATCTAGAGTAAAATAACATCATGCCAGTATTATTTAAAGGTGTAGGTAGGCGCTTTACAGTACACCTAATGCTTCACCACTTATGTTTATGATCCATTTAATAGGGTCAAAGCTATTGCCATGAACTGCCTGTCAATAGTGTTAATCCTTAGCATTCTGCCGGTCGATTCTGTGGCAATGACAGCTCACTTCACCTAAGTTTCACGTTAATATTTTTACAGAATCGACCGACAGGACACAAATCCAGATTCAGGGGACTACTACAACCATAATGTGTTGTAGTAAGCCCTGAATCTAATGATTGAAATAATTTTGCGGAGTGTCCCATTGTATTAATATACAATGGGACACTCCGCAAAATCATTTACTGATATATATTAATATAATTTTATTTAGGAACATAAAGGTTTTGTAGTACATGAGGGACTTACAAAGTATGCATTATTAATAACATGGTGTAGGTACAATGAATTGTTGGGTGAATCGCTGCTCTCCTAGCTAGATCACTGAGTAATCTGTAAATGTACTGTAATGTGTGTGTTTGTGTGTAATGAACTGAGTACTGTGTAATTTAAATAAAAAGCGACTCTTGCTACGACACAATTAAGTGCAATTCAGGTCGTACAGCGCTAATCACCTACAGTCATATTCACCTAGAAGTTGCCTCTCTTTCTATCGCGTGACTCTTAGATCTTCTGACTACGTTACACTCACTGAATTGGCCCAATAAGACGGGCCCGCCGCGTACTTGTAGCTTCATACCTAAACCGCGGAGTGTCTAATCAGTAATAATCCCTTCTACTACTGAGAAATTCCTGATGGAAAAACCTAAGTCAACCGAGGGGTCGAACTGAATGCCTCATGCTCAGTTCCTCTTGCGTCTAACCGACGAATGAGACAGTCAAAGAGAAAACTATATACTATAATAATCATAAATTTATATGCTTTCATTCGATGATGTAGAGATTTTAATTAATTAATTTTTAATTTCTAATATCTCTTAACGTTATTAATTTTTTATGGGAAAGTGAGTTTGTCTTGTCTTGAACAGTTTTATGTCCAAAATAGGTACTAAATCGAATTTTAGGAATTACACAGAGTTTCTAGAAAGGAAAACTCAGCAAATAGAACGTGTGGTCTAAATTAAAAATTTTGTGCAGGGCATGACTAGTAAGAGCTCGTGGCTAAGTAATAACAGCCGCACGGGTCGATCCATCAGGTTAAGCTACGTTTGCCGGGGTTGGTCTGTGGATGGGTGACCATATTTACATACCGAGACTCCTCCGTGCTTTCCTAGGAAAGCACGTTAAGCCGTTGGTCCCGGCTGTCATTCGTGGATGTTAATCTTCATAATCTGAATCTTCATAATTATAGACAGTCGGGTCGTCAGAAGCCCGAAAGTCTGACATTGACAACCAGTCTCACCAAGGGGTATCGTATAACCCGTTACTGAGTTGTGAAGGTCAGATAGGCAGTCGCTCCATGTAAAATACTGATATTCAGCTGCATTCGGTTGGACTGGAAGCCGCCCCAATATAGTTGGGAAAAGGCTAGGCAGATTGATTGTGCTTGGCATGACTAGTAAAAAAAATATTGTCACGAAAACAGTCACGATCGATTAATAGAGGACAATGTATGGTATATCAAAGTCGCATGAATACGCTTCGGTAGGTCACGCATATCTTTTCAGAGTTGTCGTAAGAAGTAACAAAACAACTATAGCGACACGACCAGCACGGCGAAATTAAACTGCGCTATAAATAATAACAGTCCTACCAGTATCCACTCTTGTAGGTCCAATTGCAAAGATAATTAATTTGAGCGGAAAAACGCGGAGCTTCGTATTCTTAAAAGCGTGCATTCTGAAAATGGGCTACGTCGCAAATAGCTGTCAAATATTTCGTAATTTGGCAATATTACTGTAAATATAAATATGAAATATCGCTAACTAGTTAACTAAAATATTGATTATGAAATGCAATCATTAATCTCGTAACACCTAATATTTAGTTTTAGATGTAAAAAAATATATTTTGGAACATTCGAAATGCCCTTTTTACACCTAAAACGGTGAAACACAACATGAAATTCAGTATTATAATTGCAATTCATTATTAATATTTTAGGTCACGACTTAGCGATATTTCATATTTCTATACAATAATATTGCTAAAATAATCAAAACAGAGAAATTTTTGACAGCTATTTGCGACGTTGCCAACTTTGAGAATGAACGCTCTTAAAACGTTCATATTCTAGTCTTTCACACCTGTAAAAAAAAAGTTTTTGGTATTGATTGTCGCTGAGAAGAGATGGCGGCTTGAATTTGAACATGTTTTAAAGTAGGTACTAAAATGTCCTTCTGATTTCTGCTCCGGTCGTAGCAAGTTACATTGTTCAGAAAGAGCAGTTTTTCAAGCTACAATGTTCATTCGGGTGAACAAAACGCGCGTTTGCGAAATTTCCTCCTCGGTCAGCGGAATTACTAACGCTTCGTTTTTCCGCTCAGATTTGTCCTTAGCCGAAGAAAAAACGAGCATTGATTAGCAATGCTCAATACGTGTTTTCGATTTCACGTCATTAAAGCCAGGCTCACGATGACTTTAACTTAAGTCTGTGTTGTTTTAGCTTGACATAGAAAGTGCGTACGTTTCTTCTTTTTGCATCAACGGTGCAAATTTTATTTATGGCATAAATTTAACGCCCGGTGATAGCCAGTTATCATTCTTTTGCCAGTTCAGTTTCTGTTGTCAGTTCGTCGAAATCTTTTCTTTTTCGTACCTCGATTAGGTACTCGAAGACGGTTGGACCAATTTAGATTTTTTTTGTTTGTTTGAAAGGATGTACTTCCTAGGTGGTCCAATATTTTTTTATTAACTTTGCTTGGGAAGTTTTTGAGTTAGATTCAATAATACGTATTTTTCCCACTTAGTTTATGTGGATAACTTCCTGTCACTGTTATTTACATAGCAGGTAGTATTCGAATTCGTGTGGGGTATCGGTACCACAACAAAAAAAAACAAAAATTGAAAAAAAAAACTACCGACTTCAAAAAAAAATACTTCGTGTTTTTGAGTATTTTTATTTTTGTAAAAATGTTTTCCTGTTTTATTTAGGATCGGTGCAGCATATTTTCTACCTCCATAATTCTCTATTAATCGTCATCTCAGTATTGACGTCCATTTCTAGCCATATCATCTTTCATACAGTCCATTCGTCGTTTCTTTGTGATAGCAACTTATGACATTGGAAAACGTCAAGTTTTGAACTCAGAACCCGGTGATTGCTACACAATACCTAGTTAAATGTTGATTACGTGTAAAAGCGGAAGAAAGTTTAACGATGATTCGTCAATATTAATAATAATTAACTTTTAAAAGGATGATTAACTAAAATTATTTACATCCAAATTGTTAACACATTTCAAGGAATATTTTAGAAATGTGATCATTCGATGTTTGATTTATTACAACGCAAAAAGTGTTTGAATAACTTTTTTCAGTTATCGTTAGATCGATTCGATTTCTATACATTCACCTAATTGGTCTGTGTCTGGCGTATATTTGCATGTTTTCTATTACTAGAGTAAACTTTCACCGTGGTATTATTTGTAGGGTACCTAAATGTTATGTTCGCCTTTCAGAACTTAATCAGTTAATAGAAAAGGGGTATTTCAAAGTGCTTTACATAAAACGGATTGGGTAAATTCAACTCTAAAGAGTCAACGCCACTGTCATTATGTGTGCCTGGTACATTATTGATCGGTTTGTGGCTTTGTAATGGTCAGTGTACTCTTAGAGGGCATATATCAGAATTAGGTTGTAAAAGACAGTTTGGCTCCAGTCCAGTCCAGTCCAGTTTATATTAGGAATTGAGCCGGGTATAAAATTGTATGGGAAGCAATCGGCTTACCGAATCACGCGAAACACGAGTCTATTGTGTAAACTAACTGTATGTTTACATAAACATAATTTTATCGATTGTTGTGTTTTTTTTCCATTGAAATACAGTGAAATGACTGACTTATGTCCACTAGTTTATATTTCACATAGTCTTTATTCGATCATTCGACAATCTACTATATAATACTCAAATCTGGTCGAATACGTACTCGAAATAAACGAAGGCCAGTTTTACAATTTCTTTCATGATATCAGACGTGATCGAAAGAAAATGCTTTATGTAATGTCTGCGGCCGTCAACACCCGATGTGTCACCTTTGCACCATTACTGCTTAGGTCAATGAACAAGTTTACATTATAAAACTCTAGTTACCTCACGAGTTATCTAATAACTAGGTTCAGCTCGCGACCTCGTCTGCGATTCAGGATGAAAAGTAGCCTATGTCCTTTTCCAGGTCATGGTCTACCCATGCGCCAAATTTCATCTAAAGCCGTTCAGCCGTTTTAGCGTGAAAGCGTAACAAACAAACAAACTCACTTTCGTACTTCTAATATTATACTAGCTGCGCTCCGCGGTTTCACCTGCATAAGTCTCGATCCCATGGGAATATCGGGATAAAAAGTATTTTATGTCCTAACCCACGTCATGGTCTACCCATGTGCCAACTTTCATCCAAATCCGTTCAGCCATTTCAGCGTTAAAGCAGTGAAGGGAAACATCGTGAGGAAACCTGAGAGATATTTCTCGACGGCATGTGAAGTCAGGTCAGAGGCTCATGGGCGGCTTTAAAACTGATATCAGGTTAGTCACTAACCACACGAAAAGAAGGAGAAGCGTGAAAGCGTAACAAACCAACAAACTCATTTTCGCATTTATAATATTATAGTTAGAATTTGATTGGAGGTCAGGTGCAAAGCTATTGTGTGGTCGATTTTCATGTCGATTTGACACTGAGATTAACCAATGTTAAGCTATTTGCGATACGCTCAAAAAGTAAAGCAAGGTTCCTGATAGGTCGACAAGTTTTGGGCAAGTTGAGCGATAGTTAATTACAGCGCTGAATTTGGCACTAAGCCAGGCCTATGATCGGTTTTGGTCGTATTAGCATTGCGACGTTACGAGGAGGCACATGCAAAATAATCGCCTGACAAAAAGACTGCAACGCAAATGCTAACTCAAAATAGGGAGGGCATGGGTAAAAAAAAAAACTATTTGGTCCGTCAGTCAGAAATAACAAAAATATTAGACATTAATTTTTTGCTTTATCATATTAATAAAAAACGACTTAGATAAAACGCATTAAGGCTTGTGCAGACCAGCGCGACTTATCGCGCGACGCGACACCGGTTATTGTTATACTGTGAAGTTTTCTTAGAAATTGTATTGTTCATGTCGCGTCACGCGACCAGTCGCGCTGGTCTGCCCAAGCCTTTAAAGTTGGGGAGTGGGGGCTCGCTACGTCAGAACCCAGTATACAATCTAGAAAAGCGTGACGTCATGCCACATTTTAACTCAATGTACCGCCGTAATATTTTGATTACGTACAAAAAGAAAAAATACGTGTCCAATATTTTTTAATAAAATACAAAAAAAAATTGACATAATTCCTATTTTTGTATAGTAGCACTGAGAACTGCACAGCCAATTCGTAGTTTTATACAGTTAATTGAAAGATGCATTTTAACATCAACTTGGCAGTGGCGTTGCTGTCGGAATACGGCACGGATGCTGACTCAGTCAAAGAGATTCTTTTAAACCTCTCTTGTCCCACTGCCGAAAAAACGCCCAGTCTTCCACACCTCTCTATCGCTCTTCAATACATATTATAAATTAAAGTCGCTTTTCGTGTTTGTCTGTATGTCCGCGTTGTTCTTCTAAACCACGCAACAGATTTTTTTACATAAAACTAAGAAATCTCGATGTTTTTTCAAGTCGTAAAACCGTGCGAAGCAGGAGTGAGTCGCTAGTAATTATAATAAAAGGTATCAATCAGACGTTTAGTACTTACATGTTTCCTTATACAATGCATAAGCAATTAATATGCATTATACAATCAGTGTACTTATAATCACTGTGATGAGCATAAATAAAAAAGGTAATAGAAAAATATTTCACTTACATCTTGTCCCGCGATGTCTTCCCAGTGCACCTTGGGGCCTCCTTCCACAATCTCGTCCAGAATCAGCTGGACGAGTTTAGGGTCGACTCCACGCACGCTGAGGGCTGGTTGGGGGGTTCTGCTTCTCGTGGGGGTCCCTCGTTGGGAGCCTCCCCCCACCACGCGTCGGACTGGGGACCCGTTCGAAGGTACCTGGTATGCGCTCTGATTTCAGACGCGAATTGACGATGATTGTGGGTTAGATGAATGGAAATGTTAATGTTGAAGTAAAGAAATGAAAAGTTAGTTAATAGACATAACAAAAAATCACGCTTGTAATCTGCGTTCGCAATTTGATTGCCAAACATGTAAACAAACACGAGTTTTAGGAAAAACAACCGTAACGCTTACACATAAGGTTCAGTTTGCGCTACAACTTCATATTTTTTTGTGACTTTTTCAACAGTACTAGTCAGTCTAAAATCAACTTTCGTTTGTTTAAGTGTAAATAACTTCAATTGGAAACAAGGTTATAAATATCGATAATTATCGATAATCCCTGAAGGCGTAGAAAGAGGTGAATAAAACACCCACAAATCAAATAGGTATGTTGGTATAGTAGAGTATACATAGATTACACTGAATTTTACTTTCATATGGACTTATTTATAGGCAATACGACGACTCTCGCTAAATTAAGAAATTTTTTATTAAATAAAAACAAAGAGTTCCTGTGGATCTAGTTTAATCTGTGTCAGAAATATAGATGTGTATTTACTTTTTCTTAATTACTTTCTAGTTTGCTTTCTGATGACGGGGCGAGATCATCGCGCTTCAACAAACAAAAATGTACTATCGCAGTATTGTTTTTATTGCATTTGTGCAATCAATTCTTTTAGATTCATTGAGTAGGTGAAGGCATTAGTAACATGGTTAATGCCACTGATGTTTCACACAATATACCTACAATTAATTATGTACTTGAAAACACACTTGTACATTATGTAGTATTTACATTTAGTGGAATTTAGTATCGTGATAAATTTGATAACCAGAACGTCATAAAAACAAAAAAATTGGTGAATTTTGAATGAGTGAAGATGCCAATTGGTGATTTTTCACATATTTAGTTATATTTGAAAATAAATTTAATCAAACCAATTTAAATAGAAAGTCTAAAATATTTTTAAGCAATATTACACCAAAACAATTCAAATGATCGTTGTTGTACTGACAATGCTGTGTGAAGTAATTTTACCTTTCAAACAATGATAATTCTCACCAAATCAGACTTCATTAGATTATTGTTTTCATAATAAATCAATATTAGTAAATACGTAAACGGAATAAAAATTGCATCAAAATGTATCCATTCAAAATATTCATATTGTATAAATCATGCCAAGTGTCGCGACTTTTTTCCAGTAAAAAGTTCTGAATTCTCATCTAGAGCCAAGTCTGAAATTCATATTACCTTTTACTCTCCATTTCGCAAATTGATCTAGT
The DNA here is from genome assembly GCA_947364205.1 of Agrochola lota. Taxonomy (NCBI): domain Eukaryota; kingdom Metazoa; phylum Arthropoda; class Insecta; order Lepidoptera; family Noctuidae; genus Agrochola; species Agrochola lota. Next base: position 5,304,480 of record OX376235.1, on the reverse strand, counting down.
TTCACGTGTAGTATGAATACTTCCTTACTTTTCAACATTTGAATCGTTAAGTACTCTACGAGAAAATCGATTCAGAATTTAGCTTGGCTATCTAAGCAATTTGAAAACAAAATCCCGTGAACACAATGACCACATCTCTAACCGCCCCGGTTCTATAGCGGCCGAGCGCTGCAAGCAGAAATAGTTATTACGATGTATAGATACGAGTATGTAGTTCTTCGATAGTACCTAAACATCTTTTGCTGTTGTAGGTCCGTAGAACACGGATTGGTGCCTTGAAACAGCGGACCATGTTGGACAACAAAAGACATAGCAGGACTACTTGTACATTTATCTTCCTTAGGAATTAACAAGGAGGAGGAGGAGCTCGTGGCTAAGTAACAACAGCCGCACTGGTCGATCCATCAGGTTAAGCTACGCTTGCCGGGGTTGGTCAGTGGATGGGTGACCATCTTTACATACCGAGAATCCTCCGTGCCTCGGAAAGCACGTTAAGCCGTTGGTCCCGGCTGTCATTCGTGGATCTTTGACAGTCGTTGCGAGTCGTCACCGAAGTCGAAGTCGAAGTCTGACACCAGTCTTACCAAGGGGTATCGTATTACCCAGTTACTGGGTTGTGGAGGTCAGATAGGCAGTCGCTCCATGTAAAATACTGGTATTCAGCTGCATCCAGTTAGACTGGAAGCCGACCCCAACATAGTTGGGGAAAAGGCTAGGCAGATTGATTGAGGAATTAACAAGATATCGTAGAATCGTAACCGATGGAAAGAAAAGGAGCGAAGCCTTTGCCCAGCAGTGGGACAGTTACATCTTTTGGCACGTGACTGTACACTGCTTGTGTATTCTTTTCAGACGGAAATGAAACGCGATACTTTTGAACGGAGTAACCGCGTCAGGCGCAGGTTAACGTGTCATTGATCCATAGTGAATGCTAGAACTAGGGCGAGCCCCTTTTTACCCGGCTGCGCGACAGCAAACACAGGGTTATGTTTTTACCAAATTAAAGTAGGTGCTTTTAGGGGATTCATGCATCTTTTTAGGTTAACATTTAATATTTTTTACAATTGTGGAGATAACAATACGACAAAAAATTTAAACACTGGCAATAATAATGCATAATACTAATTTGGAACTATCAAATCAATCGCAGAGTCGAAATGAAAATAGCGACTTTTTCAAACAAAATAAATTATAGTGATGCCATCATATAGATTATAGGTTTTGCCAATCTTTGACTAAACTATTGGATATATTTGATTGAATTTTCGTATGCAGACTAAGAACGTCATTAGTGTACCTATACGCTATTTAATTTCAGTCTGTCTACTGTTGTAAAGGAATTTGTTATTTTTCTCCCCCGAGTCGGATAGTTTCATAGTAAAAGTCATTTAGTATGACGGCAAGAATCACCCTCTTGACGGATGCAGGTGACTAAATCACCACCTTGTATTTTTTTTTGTATGTTGGCACCTTGTTTTTATATATTCATGCAATTTGTTATCATTTAATTGTGCTTTTGTGTGCACTGTATAAATGGTTATCTATGTATGTAGTCTATCATTTGCGTGATCGATCACTTGACTCCTATATTGAGCTATTTATATCGTATTTTTTTATTCAAATAAAGGTTGTTTTGTGGTCATTTCAAAAGTCCATGTTAACCTATTGGCTATCGATCCACGTGCCTGTTAACAATGAGTCCGGCTAAGTTTTTATTTAAGTAGGCACAGTACTGGACAATGGGCTAGCTTGGTGTCTTTTTAGAAGTCGCTGCGGACTTATGAGCATCGTTTCGTACAAAAAGTTACTTTGACACCCAAGCAGCATTCATATGCTTTTTTTACAGAGGTGCCATGTTATGCGAATTGTTTTTTTTATGGCTACATTTATTATTTTAGAAGTTGGCATTATAAAAGTCTTGAGAAATGGATCTTCATGTTCTCTTCTTGAATTTAGGGATATTCTTGTCGTATTAATATTTTAATCACTTACTTTTACTAATATTGACTTCTTAGGACAACGGTACAACTAAATAGAACTGGAATAATTTATCTGTTTTACCAAGAACATTAGCATTATCAGCAATCAAAAGATAAAATACCAGCCTAAGGATCACTCACCGAGAGCTGTCGTTTAACAGCGGGCGGCGTAGACGCCGGTTTCACAGGATACCTGCTGTAACCCCCATTGGAGCTGTTTGGCTGTGATGATGACCTGCCCATGGACCTGGGCAGGGTCTGCGACTTCATCAGAGGGCCTCCGCCCCCTCCACTCGGTACTCGTCGACCAGCTGTCGTGAGTTTGCGGCCTGCGACTGAAGATGATGTTGTTAAAACAATATTAAAGAATTCTGGATTGCAAAAAAAGATTGTTACTTACGTGATTGTGAAATGGTTAATTTTAAACGGTTTTAGAGGTTTTTCGAAAGAAAAAACCCACACCATATGGAGCTAGCGCTAATGTTATATTTCATTCCGAGCTGTCCTATTGCAGCTCGGGTTATAAGATTTGCCAATTTCTTTTGTATCCTGCCTGAGTGAGAGCTATCCGAAAACTTGCGTTGGTCGAATGAATGTAAGATTAGGCCCAAAAAAACTATAACTTTTGATACACAATAGGATGCCAGGGTAAATAAAAATAAATTTTATTAAGTCAGCTAATAAAAAAATATTGGACATATATCGCCTTAATCTTTTGATTACGTAAAAAAAGAAAAATACGTGTCCAATATTTTTTTATAATCTACATGACGGACCAAAACATTTTTTTGTCATTGTAGATTGTAAGATATGGTTCAAGATCATAATGTTCAAGTGTGCATTTGTCTACATTTTTATGACATTAATTGAAGCACTGTTATGCATTAGACGCTGACGCATCCTGATAAATTATGGCTGGCATATGGTTCAAATTGAGATGATTCACAATTACAATGAACTGCTATACCTAAGATTGCCATTGATTTAGGTACATGATATATTTACTTTAGAAGATTAGAGATAGGTACCAAAATACGTATTGGCTATGTTTACGGCACAGTTTATGGACAACTATTTTGAAACTAGGTTACAAACTGAAGCGTCTTTTATTTTTAAAGCCACTAATTTGGGTCAGTTCAGAAGAGAATTTTAACACAATCAATTCCAGTCAGTTTGCCGTGCAAACTTAGTCGACGTTAAAATTGGGGCTTTGGCGGCTGCATATTTCGCTATTTACTTTGATATAATATTTCTCGTTAAAAAAATATTTGTAAGGCTGAATCGTTACAAATATTTTTTTATAATAATTTGTGTTTGCAATCGTACTAAAAATAACATCCTTAAAATGTAGTATTTTAGGTACAATATTATCACGCAAAAACCGTACAAAGCTACTGATAAAAAAAAAAAACATAAAAATACTCGTTAGTCAACGAAAACAGGTTTTTTGTTACTGATTAATTAATTAGCCTTACGAAAAGGAATATTGACATTCTCTTAGATAAATTACACGTAACTAATAAACCTCTAAAACTCTACTAATTAAGCACTTGAAGATTTCAGATATTTACAAAACAGAATTGAAATTGAGAGGGAAAAGAGAACATACAATACTTTCATTGCTAGTCTTTGTGCCTCTACTGAAGTATATACAAGCTATATGTAGGTACAGAATCAGGGCGCATTTTACTAATGAAACTGAATGCAATCAACACATCTCAAGTTCGTTTTTGAATCCCAGAGACTAATTTGACATTTCAAGTGATTGTTGTTTGTTTTTTCAATTGGGATTTTGACATTTGCACCTGTCAAATTAGTCCCTGGGATTAAAAAACGAACTGTAAACCGCGTTCAAGAGCTGTCAGTGTCATTATTGTTGTGAAATATTGACACTGGCAGCTCTTGAACGCGGATAGATGTGTTGATCGCGTTCAGGTTAATTAGTGAAATTCACCTTCAGATATCCCTGGTGTTTCCACAATGGTCAAGATATTACAGTTGTTCATTTGAAAAAAGGCCTATGTTTTGTAATTGACATACGAGTACAATAGACCTAGTTCACATGCAAATAGTTGATACCCCATCCACCTCACAAAATATACAGGTTTATTGGTAAAACACTAACAAACTCTTAAGGGGTCGTTGTAGGTACTCATCATTATATACAACTTTTACTATGGGACTAGATGTGAAATCGCGAAAAAAAAACTGCTGATCCCAATTTTTTTTTCCCGCCTTTTTTTTCGCGATTTCAGGTTTGGTCCCATAGTACGTAAAAGTTGTTCGTTATGATGAGTACAATGAAGATGTTGTTACTGGTTTACCATTCACCCTGTATATGCGCAACGAATGCAATATACACACAACAAAATGCCTATAGTCAACAGATACACACTTATATCAAGGATAACGAACATGAATAATTATCATTCATCATTCAAGAACAGTCTCCTTGACTCTATTCCTATAAACAACTAATACAAAGACTTATAGTCTTGTAAACAGAAGGAAATAACTACTGTATTTTATCTCATTAGGAACTAGCGTTTGACCGCAACTTCATACGCGTGAAATATCGGCCCCCGATTCATCGCGTCGCACCCCATCGTCCGCCCGCGCTTTTACTTCGTTTTTGCTTAGCATTCTTTCTGCCTTTTTTTCTTTTTGCTCGGCTCCTAAGGGTCGTATCGTGATGTTACATCAAGAATTGGGCTATCCAATGCAGAAAGAATTTTCGAAATCCGACTGGTAGTTCCGGAGATTACCCCCTACATACAAACAAAAAAGATGTTTCCTTTATAAAATATTATTCGAGTATAGATTGCATGTCTGATTAACTAAGATATACGCGTTGAGAATGTTCAAGTAGCAGAAATACATAACATAATATAACACTTGTAATCCCCGAACGGGAAGGCAGAGGCGTAGAAAACGCCAACATTTTAAATTCATAGATCTATACACAAATTTTACCTCTTCATAATACTTAATATGATGAAGAGGTTTGTATGTAGGAGGTAATTACTCCGGAACTACCCGTCGGATTTAAAAAATTCATTTAGCATTGGATAGCCCAATTCTTGAGGAAGGTTATAGGCTATGTAACATCACACTACAATCCTAATGAGCTGAGCAGAAAGTCAGAAAAAAAAAACCGAAGCGAAATCGAAGTCATAGCGCGGGCAGGCGATGGGATGCGATGCGATAGGTCGGGGCCAAAATTTCACGAGGACGACGTTGCGGGCAGAAGCTAGTTTCACATAAACTTACACGGGCACTTACGAAACGGCAGCAGTTAGGTGCACGGTTCCAATTGGTCGTTTCCTATGGAGCAGAACCGGCAAGAAACTACACAGTTATTCTTTTAAAAATAATTGGCTTTTACAATGTTTTTAAATTACATTGGTATGGGAGGACAGTGTAGGACTGTCAACAAGTACTAGTCAGCCATTTCGTCAGTTACGTTTAAGTTACATGTAAAAGGCCAGGGGTCATCCTATTGTCATGAATCGGCCAAGAACCCAGAGTTATAGGTCCAGGTTTAGCAGTTGCACTTTCAACCGCAGTCAGTTTTATCTTATTACTCCATGACTAATTACGCACACGACGCACGCTTTGGGTATGACTAAACAGCAGAAATAAATAGAATGGCTATTTCAATTTCAACAGCACCCAAGTTTAAATGGACAGATTTAAGCGAATCGATTGATTGAATCGAGTGGCTGAAAAGGGGCCAGTGTCAATGTCAGTGGGTCAATGACCGTTCTGTTCGACCAGAGAGTATCGTATCTCGTGAGAGGCATAGACAGTGGAAAGGTGCTTTTTATACAAAATGATAGTGAAAACTTTCTTTTAGATAGGCTTTGTCCGTAACAACATCTCTTTGTAAATGTTATCGAAGAGAATACAATCTGGATTGTACTAAACTTTTTGGTAGAAAGGTTTCACGAGATTTTGTTACCATTAAGCAGATTGCTTTTAACGGTTTTCAATGGGGGATCGTCACGGTCGTTTAAGTTTTTGGAACAAAATAAATATAGAACTGATCATATCGACATGGATTGGTTTGAAGCTGAAAAGCGCCTTGTACTCAATTGAGTTCCTAGACTTTAGCTTGGACTGAAATATTATTATGCCATAGTTAGAAAAAGAGCAGCATCGTTGATGCGCAGAGTGAGAGACAGTCCTAACGGCTACCTGAAGGTCATTGCTGAACACATCGAGAGTCCTATCTGGAAGCACTGGGTTAGCCTACATATAGGATAATTGTTATAGTTTGTTTTTGTATGTGTGTATTACTAACATAGTTCATAGGATTCATTGTATTACTAACACTCTATGGACAACCAAGTCTGAAATAAAGTATAAGTAAATAAATATCTACGTGTGATATGATAGTAGACACAGAGTGGTCTAGCTTTTCACAGAGCAGAGTGCTCTAAAACAGACACTAGGTCTAAAATTAGACTTAGGGATGAGGTGCATTTTTTTTTTTTTTTCAGGATGGGAAATCATCAAATGACTTCTCCCGCTCTGGGCAGAGCGAGAGGGTGTGTCAGACTTTTACTGACTAAAACCCACCCGTGTTCCTTCCGTTGCCTGTGTGCCGGGGCCGCGTTATCCCTTTCGGACAAACCCGCAACCCCAGCAGGCATTGGTCTTTCGACCCCGTCGGTTGGTGCTGACATCTCTTTGAGGCGCGCGTGGAACACAACGCGCCGTCGACACGGGCCTGGTCCTTATCGGACGGCGAGCTGCCCATTGCTCACCGTCCGCAGGCCCGCGCCTACGGTGGCCGGAAGTCGGCTCTCGACTCCAGGGATGAGGTGCCTAAGACTTCAAGTTTTAAGCGGAGCAGAAACGTGCTGTATAAATCTCAATCACCACGGTGTTAATAGGGTCAGTAGTAAACGTCGCCTACGATGAACTAAACGAGCTATAACACCATAATAAGCCGTTTCCCTCGGTTTACTCTAAGGAATTGTGAAGGCCCATTAGCTGTGAAACTGCCGCGAAATTGTGCGAGACTAAACGTCTATATTTAAGTATCAAAACTGCGTGAAACAATTTGTGACTGACTGACGTTACTTAAAGTTGACCTCATTTGCCAGGTTCGCGTGGAGACTTGCACCCTTCCTATTCTAAATATTTTCTTCGAAAAACTTCTTCTCGGCCCTGCCATGAGATTTATGGCAACTATTTTTATAATCACATTGAGTGGAATATATGAGCTTTTAACATCATAGAATACGCGGGTTAACGATCTGGAAAGAAATGTTCTTTTCACCCTTTGAAGACCTTTAAAGTAACCCCTCTAGGGTTCTGTTCAACTCCATGAAAATCTGTACCGAATTTCCGAAGTGGCCAGTCAACTGAACAGCCAAACATAACTTTCGACTCTGTAACATTAGTCAGGAATTCAATGAAACAGTGGCTACCCGTGTTGCGTACTGAACCGAAACGAGATGTTAGGGAAATACAAGTCGTATGTAAAAGATCATGCGTGTGCGTTGTGTGCGCATGATTGCGTTCTCCCCTACGCACACTACGCTCTGCGGCCGTACAACGCAAGTGAACTGAGACCAACTAGCCTAGGATCCGACAATTAGCATAACATTTTTCGGTCGATAAATTAAAGCTATTAAACTATGAACCAGTTTTGTTTTGTTCAAGGATAGAGCTATTTTTAGATATTTTTTGCATATGATGGAGCGTCGTGGAGGATTTGACAAGACCTTGCAGTTATCTTGTTATTTTCCGCATAATGTCATTAAATATTTGTTTTACGCGAGGATGAAAGTTGCATAGTTTAAAGATAACTTATCTACAAGGAAAAGGAAATTAATTTGATGACAATGCGTAAAATGACGTAAATTGCGCAAGCGCAAGCAAATATTACGTTTTAAGACTTTTTTTTTCCGGAAGCTGGCAATACGAAGCACTTTACTTTAGGTAAATTATGAAAAAAGGCTGTAAATAGCTTAACTTGTTAACGAAAGTAGTAAAATAAAGTACTTAAATGTAACAATTTTCTTTAAGACCGTGTTGTTGAACCGAAAATCTAGAAATCGAGGCTCTAAATACAGATAACATACTCTAATGATGTGTTACGTGTCCGAGTTGTGCGCTGTGCTAATAAATGTAGGTGCCTCCTAGTTACTATGCAAGAGATACTGCGTCCATACATAGAAAACTATTTGTATATTTTCCTTTGAAGACCAAGCAAATGTTGGGTAAGGAATGCAGTCTGCATATAAAGTGATTGATGAAGATTGAGTCGGGACGATTCTTCTTAGTTGAACATTTATAATGGAATGGATTTTGAACATTAAATGCCCTTATGTATAGATGCAGCGGAAAGCGTCACACAACAGAAATACAGAATCAAACACATCACACAGTGTGTTAAAGTTTTAAAACAATAATTGCAAGCTGAAATAATGGTAGGCAGTCAACCCATGCAAACACTGACAATAAAATTTAAAACTAAACAGTCCAATTAGTTTCCAATGTCGAGTGTAGTGTTATAACAATCAAGTTATACAGATGTTAGTTGAATTTCTGATAGAATTTTGCATTAGGTTACGTCAAACGAAGCATCATGAAGCATTATTTCTTGTGTGTCTACCTTCGTTCGGTGGCTTCGTTTGACCACTGTTACTTTCTGTATGCGCGAGTAACGTCGTCTTCGATTTCTCTAGCCGTCGGGCTTTTAAAGGTGACTCCGTCGGCTTTTTGTCGCTCCGTTCGGGCTCACTGTCTACGCCCAACTTACTGAGCGCAACTAGGCTGGCTACATTGGGGAATATAAAATTATACTCAATAGAAACTGTAGGATAAGTTGTGTATATATGTTGAAAGGAAAAAAAAGAAGCGTAGCATGCAAACATTCAGCCAATTTCCACTTTTAACATAAAATAGCGTAGTTGGGTCATAGCTTGGAGTTGTGACAGTGATGTAGAATGATAGAATAATGTTATTTCATACCAAGGAAGTGCAGTCGGTCCTTAGCCATGCCTAGGTTGGTCTTCATTTTGTCGTGCAGTCTTTGTGCTCGCTGCCATGCGTCGCCGCGCCCGCCCCAGCAGTCCACGGCAATACCACGTTCTAGCTCATAAATGCCTTTTTTATAAAGCTCTATAGCTAATTCTTTTTGTCCTGTGGGAGAGATCAATTTGTTTATTTACTACACAGTTGTAGATAGGTAGGGAACAGCCATATTACAATACAAATCAGTGTCTCTGAACTCTACATCTGAGTATCATTAATTAAATAACGAACCACAGATGCGACAGCCCTCATATGACTGTCAATGACTATTAATTAATAAGTCTTCATTCATTTTATGTCTACTGCTGGACATGGGCCCCTTCATATGCTTCGGTAATCAACAGTTTGAGGATCACCACAGTCTGTAAGGTATTATGTTATTAGAGCGAGTAAAATGCTACTGCCCTCTGTTTTAAAACAATAAACTTTCTTTTCTGTCTATTAGATAATATTATGATTATTTTATAGAGCAGTGGTGGCTCAGTGGTAACGCCCACGACTTCAAGGAGTGGGTTCGAACCAAGACAGGCACTTTACTTTGTGTAAATTATTGCATCACCACTGCTCTCAAAACTCTGAAGGAAAAAATTGTGGGGAACCAGCTGGTGCTAGAACACAAAATTCAAACATATGTGACATCTAGCAACCCGCACTGGGCCCACATCGTACATTATGGCCCACTCCCTCTCACAGAGAGGAGGCCAGTGACCCACCATTGGGATTATTATTTCAGGATTTTAGGGAATTTATAATTATAAATATGCTTCAGATATTTATGATTGTTGATGACAATGAAAAAGTTAACAAGTATATAGAAGAATTTTCAGTCCTTTGTCAGAAAAACCTTTCTGATACTGAGTTTTTTTTTTCTATACAAGATGCCCAATTTTGCCTAGCAGGTAAATATTAAAATACTTTTATTATTTTGGTGTCATTTAAAAATCAACAATCTAGTGTAAATAAAAATATACATAAGTACTTTTTTATTATCTGGTAAAATATAAATCTGAGAACAAAGAGTACTTTTCACATTTTAATTACCAATTAGACAAAATAATTGTTTGAATTCATTACAGTTAGTAACATTAAAAGTATCTGCTTCGAAGAATTTAGTCTGAAATATTTCTAAAAATCTATGAGTAAATAAGAAGATATTACTTTATTTGCAGTCTTTCTAGAGCTAGTGTCTTGTTGAATGTTTTAGAAATAAAAATAAAAGGGATTTTCAGATATAAGAATTCTGCTGTAATCTTTTTGTCTTCAATAAACAGATTTTTTTGTAATAGATGCCCTAAATATAAAACTGCAATGCTCACCTTCATTTTCTTCATCAATCTTCAGCGCCTTTGATATATACTCAAAAGCTTTCCGGTGATGATGCTTCTGTTTGGCCAGCAGCGGGTCCCCAGGCCCAACATTGTGTATGTGAGACATCTCCTCACTGGGGGCTAGCTCTGTTGACACTATACCGTCCTTCACCACCACTTCCAGGTTACACTCGCCTGCTTTACGAGGCTTGTGCATAAACCGATGCGATGCCGAATACAAATATTTAAAAATTATAAAAAGTTGATACAAAATTGATCTTAGCACGTTAAACAGAATAATGATTGGGAAAGAAACGACGTAAAGATTCCTTTTATGGACAGAAGGTTGCGAGTCATGTCGCAACGCTGACCCCTTTGCTAGGTCTGCGTCTGCCTTCTTGGACTTACGGTTCGGGGACCTCGTAGTTTTACGCGACAAACGGCCACCATTTGAATCGTCACCGGACACCATCAAGAACACCAACACACGGGCTTGTTTAACACAAAATCTCCATAAAATTATCAGACAAAGAAATGCGAGCTTATCCTACTCCCTATCATAAATACAGCAAAAAAATTGTGATCACTGAAACGTATTATTGACAAATTTTGACGTTTGTCACGCTTGCACTGCAGACCATAAAAATAATGTTTACATGGTAGTTTTACTGACACAGAAGATTTTCATAAATCAACGTTAATTAATAGTGTTGTATTTTGAATAACTATATTTTTTCAAATAATTCGATGAAATCAGTATTTCAATCAGTAAAAAGCAAAATAAACGATTGCCACGAAATGTTTGGGGTGGAATTAGTGCTAGTATTATAGCAACATTAGGAATTATAGTAGTTTCATGCGTTTCGATATTTCTCAGCATATGACACTGTTCAACTAAAGATCGAGAGATTTATTATTTAAATTCGTAATGAAATTTAATAAATGGCATGTCATTTATCTAAAAACATTTATCGAACATTAATATAAATCTATCAGAATAGATTGTGTATCTTTCAAGAAAAAAATAATGTAAAACCCATGATGAGGCATGCGATATACAAAACGTTTTTGACAGCTTGAAAGTGTGACAGCGCCGCATATGCGATCGATGTTGACTTTTTCCTACAAAAACTTCCATCAGCTTTTACTTTAATTAGAGTGCAGTATTGTAAACAGCAACCTATAATAATATTACAGGGACGAAACGTAGAACTTCACAAGTAAGTTTTATCAGTACATCAAACCTAACCTGTAATCAGTGGTTTGGCCTATCTATTGTACACATTTGTAACATATTTATCAACATTTCAATATGATTTACAGTAAAATACTCGGTTTAGCAATAGCAAAATTATTTACCAGCTTATATTTAATAACCTAACATATGATTTTAGTCATTCTACATGAAATATTTAATAAACATTTCATAAATCGGTTTTAGATCACACTATGGCTGAAGTTGTTGAAGAGCAACTAAATAAACTTGCCGTGAATGAAGACGATGATTTTGTAGACCCGTGGACTGTTGCTGGAAAGTCAGAGACTGGAATTGATTATGACAAGTTAATTAGTAAGTTAAAAATGACTAAATCTAAAATTTCAAATAAAAGTTTTGATTAATGAATTAAATAATACATGGCAGTCTTAAAACTTACTTTTCAGAGAGATTTGGAAGCCAGAAGATAGATGACGATATTATACAGAGATTCGAGAAAGTCACAGGGAAAAAAGGTAATGATTAATCTCCATTTAGATACTTTCATATCGGGACAAGCAGTCCAGCCAAATTCATGTCAGATAACTCGGTAAAAAAAAACTACAACATAAATGGCATTTTTGTACAGCTCACCACTTCCTACGACGTGGGATATTCTTCTCTCACCGTGATATTCACACCATCCTCAACCTCTATGAGGCTGGTAAAAAGTTCTACTTATACACAGGCCGAGGGCCTTCATCTGAGAGCATGCATATTGGACACATGATACCTTTCATGTTTACAAAGTAAGTTGAGCATGCTTGTACTGTAATGCATATTTATATATATAAAACTTGGAACGAAATGATCCTATATAGTTAATATGGAATGAAGGAACAAAACTTAGATTTCGACAAAGTGAAAGATGATTATTGTATAGTATGTTGTAGATTTTGAAGGAGGTTGTTTTTTTTATCACGATGATCGTCGTTGCGACTTTAAGACCTCTTATGTGTCACTTTTGGCAAAATCGCTTTTATACACCAGCTGATCTAAATAAGATGTTGATCTAAATGTGGTTCGCTGCCGTATCAAATATTAATTTATAGAATTATAATCAAAAAATCACCAATACAAAATAAACCCTCCCCAATCCCCACATGTTCATAAAATCCTATTGAATGACTATTTCATGAAATCATGTCATTTTAGGATTATTCTAAAATAAGAGTTGTTATTCTGTTTGTTGCTGATTCTAATGTTTATAATTCTCCGAAGCCATATTTGTTACGTTCGCGAATCATATTTTAATCAACATACAACCTGACACTGACCTACAAATTGCAAGAAACGTAAGGAAATTTGAATTTCGCGGGCTATATTAGCGCATCCCCTTTAAAATATCGATAACGGTAATCTCTAATTGAGTAGAGGACTGTGACATGTGCATAGTTGGAATCTTCGCGAAGAATATGTTTGAGTATAAAATAAAGTAGACCATAAACTGAACAATACAAAGTTTTACTTGTCTTGTTTAGTAACATATAATTTTTCAAATTTTAATCGAAATAAAATCAATTAAGACTTATCGACTGTATGACATACCTCTATTTGATATATTTTTGGTTTTGCTATCGTGTTTACATTATAAAACAGCACAATAGGGCATTTTTGTATTATTTTTTCAAGTTCTTTTCACCGTGACGGTTGTAACTAGACTGATTTGCGTGGTGTGTGCTCGGAACAGACATAAACGGATCTCCGCAAAACTCGGGGTACGCGGGCCCCGCCTACTTGCGACTTCTACTGTTTTTTTCTGTTCTGTCAAAATTCAAAAATTCAAAATTCAAAAGTCATTTATTCAAACTAGGCTGAGAATCAGCACTTTTCGAACGTCAAAATTACATAAGACAGTCCCCCAAAACGCCCACCCTTCACCACTTCCTAGTGCATTAGCTGGGAAGAAGAAGTGGCGCAACAAACTCCCCAGCAGCACAGCTGTCTGTTCAGTTAGAATTAAGTTCAGTTCTGTGATTCATCCACTGGGATATTTTTTTTTATGATTAGGTGCCCCTTATCATCCTGCTGTGCTAAAGTCATCAACTAGCAGTGTGGCACTATTAACTTAGTAATTTACTTTTGCAGATGGCTACAAGAAGTATTCAACGTCCCACTGATCATCCAGCTGACGGATGATGAGAAGGTTCTCTGGAGGGATCTGAAAATTGAGGATGCTCGTAAGATGGCGCACAATAATGCTAAGGACATCATAGCAGTGGGCTTTGATCCTGAGAACACTTTTATATTTAATGATTTGGACTTTATTGGGTGAGCTGCTTGGTTGTTTATTATAGTCCTCCAGACTGTATTTCCGCCATGGCGGCCAATCTCAACAGAGATTAGGCTTCGGCGCATGAGATATTATAGTGCACAAGTCTGTGTGCAGACACAGGTGCACTCTCTCTTCCCTCACTTTCATAGTCCGATGGGACGGCAATCCGACACGACCGGAGAGAGATCAGGCGCAGGATCAACGGCTTAACGTATTTTCCGAGGCACGGAGGTATCACACTGCCAACTTCCAAATTCCGGGCGGTTACTTAGAAATTTCTATTGGAAGGTTGTGTATTAAAAGTGTAACGCTCGATGTTTATCTGTATTAAGTTCAATATTTGAACAACAAGACATACATTAAAATTATGCCCCCTGTTCCAATATTCATAGAATTTAGAATTGCTAGCATCACTTGCAAAGATAAATTGGTACTTGGGGGGTAATTGCGTAACACACAGTAGCAATGGCATTAATTTTGACAGTTCAAAAACATTCATTGCGTTATTTAGGTTGTTTAGTAGACAAATTTTTCGAACATATGAAGCAATGGATTAGCTATATCTTTCAAAATCATTCAGATTGTGAATGGATTAAAATATAGCGGACCTTTTTTTTATTTTGTTTTGAAATTATCCAATAACTTCTCCCGCTCTGGGCTCTGGGCGGGAGGGTGTGTCAGACTCTTACTGAATAAAACCCATCCGTGTTCCTTCAGTTGCCTGTATGTTGCCAGGGGCCACGGTATCCAAATATAGCGGCCTGACAATTTACTCTATGCTTCCAGCCAATGCCCAGCATTTTACCAGAACATGGTACGGATACAGAAGTGCGTCACCTACAACCAGGTGAAGGGTATCTTCGGCTTCGGCGACTCTGACGTCATCGGCAAGATCACGTTCCCCTCAATAGAGGCTGCGCCTGCGTTCTCAACTAGCTTCCCTTTCATATTTGATAATAAAGTTGTGAGTATTACAATGTTATTTGCAGAATTTTTTTCTTTTTTGCAGTCGTTTATTTGTAATGGTAATGGTTAATTAAATGGTGATAAGAATTAGCACTTGTCAACTCGAAATATAATGTATCTTGCAGGTTAAAAACTAGGTTGAACTCAAACTCAAAGCATTTATTTCAATTAAACCATTTACAGGCACTTTTGAACTGTCAAATAGTCGCGTCAGTTAGTCAGAACGTTGAAGCTAGTTGCCCATTCCAAAACGTAGATCTTTATGGAGAAGAACGGGCAAGAAACTCCAAGGACACTCTTTTAAATATAGAAAATTACAAAATCCTGGGTACATTATTCTTGTTGCTTCTATATGTGAGAACAAAGTACAAAAAAATAATCAAAACAATTCAAAATATAAGATTAAAAATAAGCCATGGCAGATAAGAGATGACCAGTCACAACTGACGGCGCCCGTTCTCGAACATGACGCGTGGAAGATAAAAGATTTCATTAAATTAACCAATTGAGTGTCAACTTTTAAATGTTTATTGCCTAAGACACGAATCAAAGCAAGCGCCCGAGGACCGCGCTCCGGGCGCTGCGTATCGAACGCTAACAAGAACGGAGCGGCGCCTCGGACGCTTCTTATTCTTCGTTTCAAACAATTCTATACAATTTGACTGAGCGCACGGAACGCGGCGCCCGGAGCGAGCGCCTTGGCTGCTTGCTTTTTTTGTTCCTATGTATGAAAAATCGGAGATCCTGTACGTAAAACTGCGAATTAGTGTGAAATAGAACTTTGAAATACGACAACTTTAGAGAAAAGAAGACGTTTGAAACCTGTGGTATAAAATCAAAGCATTAACTAATGCGACACAATCACTTATCTACTGCTGCTGTTACTGTTGTTGACTCCCGAGAATATTGCGTCGCTTTGTAAATTAAGTCAAAAGTTTCCATAAACCTCACTTGGTCTTTTTTAGGGTTCCGTGGTCAACAAAGAACCCTTATAATTTCACCATGTCCATCTGTCCGTCTGTCTGTCTGTCCAGGGCTTAGCTCAGAGACTCTTAGTACTAGAAAGCTGTAATTTAGCATGGGTATACATATTAATCACGCCGACAAAATGGGAAAATAAAATCAGCTAAGTAGGCTTTAAAAGTTAACGATTAATAATCGACCAAATTACATTTTGCAGGTGAAATGTATGAGAGAACATGTTTTTCAACTACATTGTTAAGTTTTCTGTTGGGATAAATTCATCCCAACTATGGGACCCTTCTTTGTGCGTGGTCCGACACACACTTGGCCGGTTTTACCTAAGTATTTTACCCTACCAATAACCTTAATTCTTCACAGGTCCCGTGCCTAGTTCCCTGCGCCATCGACCAGGACCCGTACTTCCGAATGACGCGCGACGTTGCCGCCCGTCTCAAGATGCCGAAGCCAGCGCTCATCCACTCCACCTTCCTACCGGCCTTGCAAGGCGCGCAACACAAGATGTCTGCCAGCGACCCTAATGCGTCTATCTTCTTGAATGATAGTGTGAAGCAGATTAGGACTAAGGTAACATTTGGTTTAGTTTTTTTTTACCCGACTACGGCGAAGCAGAAAGGAGGGTTATGATTTTGACCGGTATGTATGTATGTGCATCTGTTCCCTCATAACTTATAAACTACTCATCATGATTTGACATATTATGAGGTATCACTGAAATCGTCTTGTTGGTTATAGGCTATGTGCTGTCCCATTAAATGGAACATGATGCACTCTAAAGGACATAAAGTTATGAATCATTCTTTATTCTTTTTTTATTGATTCCATGCTGGGTATCCAATGAAAGGGCATAATTAGCACATTTTAAATATATATATATACAACGTGTCCCAAAATTCAACGATAAGCGGGCACCAGACGGTGGACCTGCTCATCACTACCCGAGAATAAATAATGAAAAAAAAAAAAACTTTATTTTTGGAAATTACAAAAATACATTGAAATCCTTCGGAAATTGACGCCCCTTCAGATATTTTTAACTACCCGACCACAATTTTTCTAATATTTCTGTTCTTTTTTTAAATCGGCAAACTAAGTAGCACTGCTATCCACCACAACCCTTAAAAATCCCAGAATGCGTGTAGGTTTTACACAAAAATCAATCAAAATGATTATTATCCTTAAAATTTTCAAAGTTTTTTACTTTCAGTCCACTCAGTCATCGTGGTGTAAAAAAAAAAAGTATGGACACTACAACGGCAAGTTTAAAAAAAAATTGGCGCAACTAATCAAGATTCCAAAATGGTATATTACTCTAGGCAAAATAGCTACAAAAAGAAATGCGTACTATTTATAAACAAGATTCCCTGCCTTGCCTGTAGATTTTTGTATAAAAACTACAGGCATTCTGGGATTTTTAGCGGTTTAGTAATTTCCAAAAAAAAAATGATATTATTTTTTAAATTATTTTTTCTCGGGTAGTGATGAGCAGGTCCACCGCCTGGTGCCCGCTTATCGTTGAATTTTGGGACACGTTGTATATATATTACCCCCAAAATAATAAATATAAAAATATTTGTTATAAAACTAAAACCCAACTACGACAAAATTATCATCTACAACTCTTCCAAAAAAAAAAACATTACAAAGTGTAAAATTACTTTAATTTCGGAAGTCGGTGTCTTTGGTTGTGAATTTTCGATTTTTGCCACCGACTTCCGAAAATAAAGTTATTTTTCACATTGTAGTGTTTTTTTTTTAAGTCGGTTGTTTTTTTTTTTGTCAAAAGTTTTTATTTTTCACTTTTTAGTTGTGGTACCTACTCCACACCAATTCGAATACCACTACCTGCTATGTAAATAACAGTGACAGGAAGTTATCATCATATCATCCACATATACTAAGTCGGAAAAATACGTATTATTTAAGCTTACTCAAAAACTATCCAAGCAAAGTTAATAAAATTTATTTGGGACCAACTTGGCAGTATATTCTTCCATACAAAAAAAAAAATACAAAATCGGTGGAAAAAAAAAATACATAATACATACGCGACGAACATATAACCTCCTCCTTTTTGAAAGTCGGTTAAGAAGGGTATAAACAAGACATCATAGAGAGATAAATAAAAAATCCGGAGTCACACGTGTTAGGGCATAAAATGAAGAGTTTTATGCCCTAACACATGTAACTCCGGATGTTTTATAACTTTATTTTTACTTAGGAGTTACTATTGGGGTACGTATTCCGCCCTTCATGTGAAATATGTCTGTCGACATTGGCAATACCAATGAAACTCACACATATATGTATTTTTTTTTTTTGTATTATTGGCTGATGGCATTTATTTTAGTTTTGTAACTGAACAAATCAACAAACTTTTTTTCCATGGATATTTAAAAAATGTTTTTATCTTTATTCACAGATCAACAAATACGCGTTCTCAGGCGGCCAAGCTACCGTGGAGGAACATAGACTGAAGGGTGGCAACACCGACGTGGATATATCATTCAAATACCTCACCTTCTTCATGGAAGATGACGAGAGGCTAGCAGAGGTAAGAAGGCGTACACCTTTAATAAAAATTGTAGTTCATGATTAACTTTGTAAGTGTAAAGGATGATTTCCACCAAACGGCTCGCATCGCATCGGATCGGAAAGGATACGGACGGATGCGGCGACGGCCGATCGCGTCCGGCAGGATGTCGACGCATACGATCGGCTCAGTACCGTCGCTCGCGAACGTATCCGTTTCTGCGCCTAGTCAAATAGTTTTATTTTCAAATAGTCGGATACGACGATAGGCGATCGGAGCTGATCGCGCGTCGCAGCATACTTTCAGCTACGATCGCGTGTCGTGGAAGACGCCCGCGGTCAAGCTGCTGTGCGCGGCTGGGTAATATAGACTTTAAATACTGTGTACACGACTTAGTATCGTTTAAAGTTCCGATCCGATGCGATGCGACCCATTTGGTGGAAATCATCCTATAACAAAGGTGTTCTGTTCTTAAAATCACAGATTGGTAAGTATAGATAGAGAGTCTGTAGCACTTATAATAGTGTCTCCTCGATTTGTTTTATTTTACTCCATTCTATTTGCTAATTTCCCTGTGAGTGTTATTGTCAAATTCAATCTGTGACAGGACTGATAGGCAATAACTATGATAGCTTAGGTTAACATTAGATATAGTTAGACCGAAACCTGTCCGAGCTGTCCTGTCCTCTGTACCGAGCCTTAGTAATGCGCGGCGAAGCGGGGGGTGGGACGCCGTGAGCGTTGACGAATGAGTGGCCTGTCCTGCCCCTCCGTCTTGCCGCGCACGTACCTAAGGCGCGACAGCGGTTTCGGTCAAACTATAGTCGTAGCCATAGCTTGTAATTGTATTCACCATCTTTACAGATAAATAAAGCATACGAGTCGGGCGTCATGCTAACAGGAGAACTAAAGAAGGAAGCAGTAGATACCATAACCCCTTGGATCCAAGCGTACCAGCAGCGCCGAGCGAAGGTCACAGATGAGGTGGTGCAGACCTTTTTCAAGATCAGGCCCATCAAGTTCTAAAGCACATGCATTTTCTGACTAAAAAGTATTTTTTTATTTACGTGTATTTTTTTGAACCTAAGACTGACTTGGTCAGTGTGCCTTGAAGGTACAGGTTTTGTGGATTATTTTGGGATTGATATCTTGGATAAATGCGTTCGTTTTCAAACTGCGATTTCGGAAAGCTCGACCTACTTATCCGTGACTGTCAAAGAAAATGTGAAACCAAAATGTATCATATTACTAATACAAAAGTTCAGTTTCAAAAACAGCTATTTCACAGAATTCTTGACATAGTCTGGGCCGAAAAGATAAATGATGAGTTTTTAAACAGCACAAATTGCAGAAAGTCGTGCAAAGTAATCCACAAAATGTATCTTGAATGTGTCTTGTATAAGTGAATAATGGCATAAATATCTAGGATTTGTAGGCTAAAAGAATGAAGTCTGGAAGGATACCGAAGTATGACAAATATCACGACTTTTGACATTAAAATAAGAAAGCTATTTTTTAATATAAATATTATTTTTTCTTAAATAATCATTGTGTTCAATGCATAGCAGTTTAGTTCATTTTTGT
This sequence comes from Agrochola lota, assembly GCA_947364205.1. NCBI lineage: Eukaryota > Metazoa > Arthropoda > Insecta > Lepidoptera > Noctuidae > Agrochola > Agrochola lota. Next base: position 5,284,550 of record OX376235.1, on the reverse strand, counting down.
AAAGGCAATTTAGTTCACTGTTTTGCTGAAGACATTTTGAGCCTTATTTCAGAGTGCTTAAAATATTAATTTGATTGAGACATACCATACTTAATAGTGATTAAATTCAAATGTCTTCAATTAAGTATTAATATTTTCTACCTAAGAAGTAATAAAGGATGGAGTTATCATTGTTTGTATAAAACCATGACCAAATACCTGACAACGTTAAGCGCCTGTAACCAATCAGAACAAAGATAAATGACGCGTCACCGATGTTCAACCAATGACAGGCGTTCCCTTCAACCCTGGTCACTTTAGCTACGGTTTCGTAAAAGAGCGGTGGTTGTCACATAATGGCTGTAGTGACGTCATGAAAATTATTCAACCGAGGTATGACGACACGGTTGGCGCAGTGGCTGAGCGATCGACTGCTGCGCAACGTGTCGCGGGTTCGATCCCCGCACGGAACAAATATTTGTATGATCTGCAAGTAGTTGTTCCGGGTCTGGGTGTTACTGTATGTGAGTTTCTGTTTGTAAACGCACCCACGATACAAGAAGAAATTCTTAGTGTGGGGCAACGTTTAAAAAAAAAAAAAACTTTACGGAGTCAAAAAACGCTCTAAGAAAACACACCGACTGTATCATAGATAATGTTTCAGCGATTATTATAAGATATCTCCATCTAAAAATTAAAATAGATTTCATTGAATATTTTGTACTATTCTTAAAAAAGTCCTTAAAGTAAGCCTCAGTCTTGGAATAAAGCCTGAATAACTCTACGCAAAATGTTGTCAGTCGTTTAAAATAATTTCATTGTGTACCTACTTTGCGGCTATCACAAAGTATTTATCTGCGCATGAGTGGATTGTAAAACGGATTGGAACGCGTAATCCTGGACTATTGTACATGGCTGTGCTATAAGCATAACATAATTTAATAATTTATTTCAATAAATACACTGTACATTGATGCATTTGTTTTTGTTATTTAGCACCTTTCTGATTTCCCGAGAAATATATAATTACCTAAGTGTGTAAAAGTTTGTTTTTGAGGGGCTTGTGGCTAAGTAATAACAGCCGCACGGGTCGATCGATCAGTTTAAGCTACGCTTGCCGCAGTTGGCCCGTGGATGGCGACCATCGTTAAATACCAAGACCTTTCCGTGCCTCGCAAAGCACATTAAGCCGTTGGTCCCGGTTATTCGTGAATCTTTAACAGTCGTTACGGGTCGTCACATTTTTTTTTTGTGTAAAATTCCAGTGTTTTGAATGATTTATGTAGCCTAATCTAACCAATCGCATGGCAAAGCTAAGGCACTATAGCTGTACATGTACAAAGATCATTTGGTCAATGTCATTTAAGGTGCTCCCTCACGTAACGTTACAGATTCGATTTTGAGAATTACGTTACAATTGTGCCTCCCTTACTGCCGAGCATTCGCCTGTAATGTAACATTTCAGATTAAATATTACAGGCATTGCGCACTGTAATGGTCAGTTCTCCTCCCTAACTGACGTATGCTCAAATTTTATCATTACAGGTTGAGCACTGTAATGCTCGATTTTCCTCCCTAACTGACGTATGCTCAAATTGTATCATTACAGGTTGAGCACTGTAATGCTCGATTTTCCTCCTTCACTGATGTAGTGTTCAAATTGTATCATTACAGGTTGCGCACTGTAATGCTCGGTTCTCCTCCCTCACTAATGTAATGCTCGACTCTGAACGTTACATTACAAGCGAATGCTCCTAGTGAGGGAGCACCTTACGAGCCAAAATATCCTTGTAGCACTTTACCTACATTAATCCTTCAGATTTCATGATTCGTAGAGATGACACTATAAGCCAATAAATTACGGCGATAATATATCGGACAAATCAGCACTAGGTATGGTTTTAGTTATTACATTAGTCTACTGATGAGACCTTACATAACATTAGCTAAAGGTCCACCAAGAGATAAAAAAAAACCTTTCTCCCACCACACAACTCTTTAACATGAATACATTACTAATACATTAACATTAAAATAGAAGGTATTTAATCAACTTAGGAGTCCACACCGCATGGGTGTCTCTAAGTTCCGTACAAAGCAAATAGCCAACAAAAGACGCCAAGACAATGAGGGCCTCCTTGGTGAAAACTAAAAATTGTAGCACACACTTGTGTACATACAACGCTACTTTGATCGAATATGCATTACAATAGAACTGAAATGTGGATGACACAGTCCTGAGTCGAAACAGGTAGTGAACGGGTGTTGGTGATCTAAGTAAATTGATGCAGTGATAAAAAAGTTGTGGTTAGTTCTCTGGTTAAGCCTTGGGAAGTCATCAAAGCAATAATGTAGGCTCTGTGTTTTCTAAAGTGAAAAATATCGAACTTCCTTGTGACTATCGACTTCCTTCAAAAGGACAGAAGGTTCTAGAAACTCTTACCATATGTTTTCATAATAAGAATAATTCCAAAAGTAATTTATTTGATCAGTTGGTGTGCCACTGTGGCAAGTGGCACATTAGAAGTTCTCAAACCAATTTTAACAGCTTGCAAACTTGTTGTAGAAGTGGCAATAGGCTGTTTTAGTGATAAAAAGAATAGAAGTGCTTTAGACAGGTGCAATGTACAACCAAACCTACGAAGATGAGGCTCCTCTCCCCCTCATAGCCAACTACACAGTGGTCAAAGAAGATGACGAAGAGAAGACGGAAACAGAAGATCGCGTCATTCTAGAAATAGGGCGTCAAGATGATAAGCCGAAAGATAACACGTTCTCCCACAAGAAATACGACAAAACAATATCCCATCATAGGTCTTATGTGTTAGAGGATTATGAACCTAGGAGGATATCGTATTTTAGACCTCATGAATTGGATCATAATGCTTCCGAAGGTAAGAAATTGCATGTTCTGTATTAGAAAACTAAGGAATTAAAAGGTGATTCATTTGTGTATGTAGTTGGTATGGCGGCGGTTTCTAAGTCGCAGGTTCTGTTGCCGTCTCCCTATTTCGAAGTGTATAAAGGTATATTCTAATATTCAGAGAGCATTTTAGGGCTTCCAGAGCTTTTGCTATGTAAAATCCTACAGGCTTGTTATTGGAACATTTGGTTGACGGACTAAATAAATCTATGGAATGGACTCATGAACACACTTCAAAAGAGAATGACATAGCGAGGCATCAGGGTTTTGCTGTATTAGGAAGAGTTAAATTTTAAAATGTAGATTGATTAATCTGCGAGAAAAGCTGTGAAATTAAGTGATTTTTCAGGATTTAGTCGTCTGCTATTAAGGTTATTAACACATTTCGATCCCGATACAATTAGGTAGGTACTAGCCCTGAAAACCACGTCGCGCCACGCGGTTTCATAAAGGCCTAATAAGCATTTTGGGACTTAAACATAACTGGCGAAATGTGGGTGTACTATAAATACACTTCTGCCTCACCCTTCGAGGAAAACAGGCGAAAAATTTATAGGTTAGGATGGGGAGGCTAGGATGTTATAGGTTACTTTCTTCCATTTACATTTTGGGAACTTTCAACTTCCTAAAAGCCACGTCCTAAATCATGTATCCACATTAAAGGTCCCAGATACTACGAACAGGACTACAGAGATGCGGGCAACATACCAGAGACTGCCAACTCCGAGTCTTCTTTAGATTACTCCCACGAATCCCAGGATACCTCCAAATACGGCACAGATGACCCCAACCAAGACTCCATTACGAACTGGAAGGAGAGGGCCATGCAGCTTGAGAAAGGTATGCAGGGTATGGCATTATCTTGATGTTTTTTTGAAGGGACTCTTCGAAGACTCAAAAGGGAACTTTTCGAATTATTTCTGTTTCATTTACCACTAAAATATCTTAGAGATTTTAAGCTTCCCATGTGCCTTACGCGCACATACGAGTGAGGTTAAGTACCTACATACATTTTAACCTGTTTTATCTAGGTTAGCTAGATGCATGAGTGCAGTGCTGGCGTGAATACTGAGGCGTTAGGTACGTTATATATGGCACATCGAAAATACTGTCACAGAGTGACAGACGCCGCTCTACAAAGCTGAACTTTTTCTATAACTTGATGTGTACTTGTAAATACCTATGTAGTTATTGGCACTAATTTGAGCACATATGGCTGAAACAGATAGCTACATCTCTAGACTAGGCAATGTCGATGTCACTCGTGTTTAGACGGGATCACGATAATCCACCAACTCCGTATTCCACAACGCGTGGCCCGCGTGGTGGAATACGGCTCACTTCGTCTCACCCAGAGAGGCCTGTGTCCCAGTAGTGGAAACATATAGGCTGTCTATTAGTTATGTAAAGAATGGTAGTGGCAAGTGTGGAAAAAATTCTACGATGGTTCTAACTACGCCATTTCAGAATACAAGAAAACAGCGTGTGATAGAGAGCGGACGCGGATGAGAGATATGAACCGCGCCTTTGATCTCCTGCGGTCCAAGCTGCCAGTCAGCAAGCCTTCCAAGAAGAAGTACTCCAAGATCGAGTGTCTTAGGTGAGACTCCTACATTCTTCTTTTATACCGGCACGGACTTGTGCTGATGCTCTGGGTGGATCTCTTACGACTGTTATGATAATGGTGATCAACTTGATCAAAATCTAAGAGATTTTATTTTTATTTTTGTTTGTAATAAATAAACTACTGGACCGATTTTAAAAAATCTTTCACCAGTAGAATGCTATATTATCACTGAGTAACATAGGCTATAATTTATAAATATATCACGCGGGCGAAGCCGCTGGCGGAAGCGAGTAGCTTATAGATGTCTTTGCAAAAATATTTGCGAGTCAGCAATGTGGTGGCAGAACTGACGAAATACCCGAGGAAATTTTTGAAAGTAGCCCAATGGTAGATATGTTCAACCACACTTCATATAGTATAACACCTGAACTACGAAAACCTAAAAACCTTAGGTGTCTACTGCTATTACAATAAAAGTCAAATTATTACCATGGACGAGTGGACATGATTGTGCGGTCGTCCGTGTAAGCAATGGCGGCCATGTACGCTATTCCTGGGAAGCTCTACCTGTGCAGGTGTGCCTGCGCAGACAGACTTGAGCGTGTATTGGAAAATATCTGTCCACTTGGGTACAAGAGTAGGGGAAGACCAAAGAAACGATGGATGGACTGTGTGGAAGATGATATGGCTAGAAAGGGGGTGAGTATCGAGATGACGAAAAAGAAGAGAAAAGAGAGAGGGAGAGGGAGAGAGAAGGAGTATGGAGGAAAAAGACATGTTATGCTGACCACAAATATATTGGGATATGGTCCGAATGATGACGATGCTGCAGATTTTAGAATGTATGGCTTACATTATACCAAACTCACGTATGAGGAGACAGAAAATAGGCTTCAGATACCTAGATAAGCAATTACAGACTCAACTACTTTCACTACTTGTTGAATTATTAAAATTAAACTAAGTAATCTATTAAAAAAAAAAAAAGTCATGCTCCGCAAACTTACACACCCTCTCCCCTCCTTCATGCACACCACCATCACACACAAAGAGAGGTCTGTTTACACACCTATAATTATTACCTTTTTAGGGTTTCGTAGTAAACAAGGAACCCTTATAGTTTCGCCATGTCCGTCTGTCTGTCTGTCCGCGGCTTAGCTCAGAGACGGTGAGTACTAGAAAGCTGTAATTTGGCATGGGTATACATATTAATCACGCCGATAAAGTGGGAAAAATAAAATCTATTTTTTTAGGGTATAAATAAATCCCCACTTTACGTGTAGGGGAGGTCCCCTACACGTAAAGTGGGGATTTATTTTTTTACTCGTATATCCCATAGTGTGGTATAGTTGGAAAGGTCGTTCGAAAATATTGTGAGTTTGTGAAAACCATATTTGGATTCAGGGATCCGTTCGCGAAATATTAAGCTTTAAAGTGTTAAATTTGCTATAGTCAAGTGTGTGTCCCCCTGCCAGCCAAATGGTTGGTTTTGGATATGTGAAAAAATTCACGGCAGTAGTATATGTAACGAAATTAAAAGGAAAACTATCACAGCTAATTAGGCTTTACAAGTTAACAAGTAATAATCGACCAACTTAAATTTGCGGTTGCAAACATGTTCACAACTACGGAACCCTTCGTTGTGCGTGGTCCGAGACGCACTTGGTCGGTTTTTAAATATTGTAATCCCAATCCCAATTGTTTGTTTTTGTTTTTCTCAAAAAAAATCTTTTATAAGTTGAATAAGATAGGTACATTGATACATGGGATTATTGCAATATCATAATAAAAATATTTCATTTTTAACCCAGGGGGATCGGCGTTGAGGGGTGAAATACGGGTTATGCCTAGTTAGGCTCCAAATGCTAATATGTGTACTTAAAATTTAGATCAAGCACTCTACTTGTGAAAAATGTACATATTTATGTGAATAAACATTACCATTGTCATAAAGAACTAATAGTGTGCTGTTTGGATTCCAGGATAGCCATTTGTTACATCAGACACTTGGAGTATATGCTGGCTGGTGGGTCGCCTGATGAAAACCCTGCGTTCTTCGAGCTTCACGCTTCGGACCTTAGACGTAGGCAGCAGAGATATTAGCAAAAACTTAAGTGGACTCGTATGCAATTTTTGGGAAGAGTCGAAGACTTTTCTGGTATTCTCTTGTTGGTTTAACATTCGTGTTTGGTATTTATGATTTAATATGTGACAGAGAAGGTATAGCGCAGTCTTTATCGACACAAAAAAGGCATGTAACTACATTTTATACAGGGTGGCAGGGACATCGACGCGGAAACTGATACCGTGGATGCGGTACCGATTCTGAACACCCCTGCATTGAAAGTTTTAGGTATTTTATTAATATTGAAAACGTATTTTTTCTTTTTTTACGTAATAAAAAGATTACGGCAACACATTGAATAGGTAGGTAATACGTTAAAATGTGGCATGACGTCACTGGCCGGTAGATTTTATACTGACTTGTGACGTAGCGAGCCCCAACTTTAATGCGTTTTATCTAAACAATTTTTTATTAATATGATAAAGCAAAAAATACGTGTCTTAATATTTTTTTATTATTAGATTTTTGTTTTCCCCAGTCGACAACCCTATTGTTTCAGAATAATTCTGTTAACACCCATATTTAAAAACAATTGCCATATTCAATCGGTCGCGAGGATTATTATTCTAGATACATATACAGGATGACAGGGACATCGACGCGAAGACTGATACTGAGACTTTTCTATGGAACAGCAGATTTTTTTTTAATAACCTACGAAAAATTCAGGATCAAGTACTGAATTCATGGTATCAGTCCTCACGTCGATGTCACTGCCATCCTGTTTATGTATCTAGGTAGAATAATTCATCCTCGCGACCAATTCAATGCAATTTTTTAAATATGGGTTTTAACAGAATTATTCTGAAACAATAGAGTTGTTGACTGGGGAAAACAAAAATCTTATAATAAAAAAATATTATGACACGTATTTTTTGCTACAACATATAATAAAAAATTTGTTTAGATAAAACGCATTAAAGTTGGGGCTCGCTACGTCACAAGTCAGTATAAAATCTACCGGCCAGTGACGTCATGCCACATTTTAACGTATTACCTACCTATTCAATGTATTGCCGTAATCTTTTGATTACGTAAAAAATTAAAAAAATACGTTTCCAATATTTTTTAATAATCCACCTGATGAACAAAAAATTTTTTGTGTATTACGTTTTCAGAATGTCACCTATTCGGTAACATTCTGAAAACGTATAAGGACCAGGTACCTACATAAAGTGTAGGTATTTGTTTGATAAACATTAAGAAAAATGTGCTTTATATGTTTAAGTATTTATTTTTGTTTTGAACAAAAAGTTAACCATACAATATTATATTTTTTAATACGTTTCATAAGTGTGCTTACCATAATTTCAAATACGGTCTCATTCGTATGATGTAAAACCATTTTTTGTACGGAAAGTAAACAATAAACAACACAAGAATTTACATTTTTCGTTATGTAAATTACTTTAAAAATAATTATTTTGACGATTACAAAAAAAAACTATACCAAGAATATGATGATAAATTGATGATTGGTTGTCAACCCAAGATCCCGACATTGTACAAAAAAGAAAAATTAGTTTACAGTTATTTCAGTCTCGTTACAATTATGAACTGTCACTGTGTACTTGTCAAATAAAAAACAATATAAAACTTCTCTTCTTTATCTGCTTAATATTTCTTTATTTTTTTCTCCTGCTCTATAGCATCCTTTTTCTTCTCTATAGCCTTCAGGTAGTCAAAGTAAGCGCATTTCATAATGACCGGGACCTTGACAACACCTGTTGAAGAGATACCCCATTACCTTAATATTACGTATTCTATTAAAGGGATGATGACAATTTTTTTTTGTGAAAAGGTAACTCAGCGTATCGCGGTCCACTGCTGGACATAGGCCTCCCCCAAGCTGCGCCACAATACCCAGTCCTCCGCCTTCCGCATCCATTCTATCCCAGCCTCCTTAAGCCCAGGTTCGCACGGGCGATTTTGTCCCGCAGCGATTTTTATTCATGCATTGGATTTTCACCGCTCGGCTCAATACCGAGTTCAAAATCCAGCGCGCGATATAATCCCGCTGCGATATTTTTACGTCTTACGCTTATTCATGCCAAATGTATCTAGGGTTCTGGATTTTTAGGGTTCCGTAGTCTACAAAGAACCCTTATTCACTTAACCGCTTTCATATAACTATACCGGTTTTTTTTTAGGGTGCAGCGCCACCTTCCGTATCCAATTGCAAATCTAAACCATCCAGGATCCCAACTCAAACACACAGAAAAAAAATCACCAACATCGGTCCAGCCGTTTAGGAGGTGTTCAGGGGGCCTACCACCACCTCTAAAGCAGTGTTACTTTAGTGTGGGAAAGAGATGAACCACTACTAGACGTTTAGCTCCATCTCTTTCTCCCACTGAAGTAAGATTAAAATAATACTGCTTTAGAGGTGGTGGTAGGCCCTCAGTTCACACGTACAGAATAATTATCTATACAAGTCTGTCGGTTCAGCTAGAATACAGGGTTATTGGTAAAACACTAACAACCTCTTATGGGGTCATCGTACTCATCATTATGAACAACTTTTATTATAGGACCAAACCTGAAATCGCGAAGAATGAATCAGCTGCTCCCTACCATTTTGACGAGTTAGGGTCAGTTCACTCCAAGACGTGACGCAACACAAAGATGCTTGAAGAAGTTAGTGGTTTCGGGTTGCGCCGCGAGACGCATCGCAACTTTTCGTCCACAAATCCCCATTGATGGGGATTGAGGGACAAAAAGTTCACAAATCCCAATCAGTTTAAAAATAAAATACAAACAAGATAATTATTATATACCTCCGTAAGAAATAAAGACTTCGTGATAAGAATCACGAAGTCTTTATTTCTTACGGAGGTAAGGACTCACTGATTATTATTATAATCAAACAAATTAAAGTAATAGCTAAATTAATATCCTAAGTGTAAAATATTTCTGTTATGTCATTTAACAGTTCAAACTTTACTACAAAATATAATCATACAGGGTGGCAGGAACATCGACGCTAAAACTGATACACATTGGATGCAGTACACACATGATTCTGAAACCCATGCGTCGAAATTGAGTTTCAGAATCCATGGTATCACTTTTCGCGTCGATGTCCCTGCCACCCTATATAATATGTTGTTTGTATTTTATTTTTAACTCGATGGCGATTTGTGAACTCTTGTTCCGAAATCCCCATTGATGGGAATTTGTGGTCAAGAAAGTTCACATATCCCCATTAATGGGGATGGTCAATGGAGATTAGTGGAATAACTCCACGCCTCGCTGCGCAACGAGACAGCGCGCCGCAGCGAGAAGCCGGCGGCGCGCAGCTACAAAGCAAAACTCACTGTACGCTTGTAAGGTTAGGTTCATTATCGTTCACAGCGTCTAGCGACTCGAAGGTGTAGGCTAATAAAGCAGTAGGTAATGAAAATTTTGTATGGAATAATTTATCTGTTAATCTGTGGCGTGATGCAGCGCGACGCGCGTGGTTATTGTGAATTGCCAGTACTGCCTCTTTCGATAAAGATTTCAGTAGGTATTTGTAGAACCTACACTTTATAAAATAAAATAAAAAGCTTTTTAAGGTCATGTTTAATTGTTAAAAATACGTCTGAAATACAGATAAATAAAAACAAATAAAAAACTCTTACAGGTGTTTTATTTTTATATAATGATAAATTATTTTTACCTTCGTCGAAATTCACGATTGTTAAACTTTATTGGTCCTTTCTATTCTTATCTCCGATGCATAGTAGAGGCACAGATTACGTGTTAGAAGTATTATTACGTACCTACCAATAAAATACAAAACACGAAAAATGCAAGTTTAAACAATTTACCTATTTAAAAAACGATAGTTAATCAAATTAAATATTCACATTTCTGTATCAGCAGGTAAACTGAAAAAAATAAGTTTTTATCTCTTCTCTTGCTGGATCTAGATTCATCAACTGCACATAATACACCAGAACCAGCCATATCATAAGAATTTGAAACTAAGTACCTACATACGTCAGGTCTACCAAAATATATGCGCCTCGCGGTTGTCGGGAACCCACTGAGAAATGGGTCGCGTGCGAACCGGCGGCCGGTGGGTAGTTAGCGCGCGTAAGTACACGGAGTGATTTATCTGGTAATCTGTGTTCACGCGGCTTCTCGAGGCGCTTTTGCACGCCACGCCTACCGGCGAAGCAACGCTGCGTCTTGATGCGTCGCGAGGCGCCTCGAGGCGCAACTCGGCGCAGCTCGGCGCAGCGCGACGACGCGGGACACTTTCGAGTTATCTCAATTAAACGTGTATCTTTTTGTATAGTAAATAAAGTTAAATTTTGTATCACTAACTTCAACAGTGCGCGCAGCGTCACTTCGCGTTACGTCTCGGTGTTACTGAACTGACCCATAAGCGAACATAAATGTTTTTTATTCGCGAGTACAATGACCCCTTAAGAGGTTGTTAGCGTTTTAGCAATAACCGTGGTATATTAAAAAGGAAAAAGTAGCTTACCAGAGAAACAAGTAGTAACAAAGCTTTTGTATAAAGTATACAAGGGTCCCATCACATTCTCCACTGTATCCTTTTTCTAAAAACAAAGCGTTGTATCAGCAGTCCGTGAAACTGGGACATTTCACCACTGTTTATATTTATTTGCCTCTCTGTGCTGCTACTGTGATATCAGCATGTTCTGTTTGATAGTGAAAATGGCACAACTATTTACTTTTACGTCAAATTATAATAATATTATGTTCGATTCGGCTGGTTATGTTAAAGATTTATGAAAATACTGTAGGTACTATCGAAGAACTTCATATCTAAGCAGTTTGAAAACAAAATCCCGTGAACACGATGACCACATCTGTTACCGCCCCGTTTCTATAGCGGCCGAGCGTTGCGAGCAGAAATAGTCCTTACGGTGTATAGATATGAACTTCTTCGATGGTACCTATAGTATTTTCATAATCTAAATAAAAAAAAAGGTACATTAGGTACTATGGTCTGGTCATATCTTTTTGTCGGCATTTCGGCACACATACTGTACCAAATTAAACTTTTTTATCATCAGGATACAAAAATAGCATCCTCAACGATAATTTAACTAAAATGAAATAATAAGCCGCCTTGTGGAGGCTACAGAGCGTTGCTGGGTCGGTGTTACTAAGCTTAATGGCGGCTGTACACTCTCACCGAGGCACACCGAAACAGGCCGAGTGCGAGAATGAAATAAGATTAGACATTTAAACAAATCTTTTTTACAGTCCGTTCTACCGATTCTGACTTCTATAGTAGTAGTAGTATAGGCATAAGGATGGCATTAAAAGCAAAAAACCGGCCAAGTGCGTGTCGGACCACGCACAATGAAGGGTTCCGTAGTTGGAATGATTTATCCCAAGAACAAACTTAACATTGTAGTTGAAAAACATGTTCTCCCATACGAAATGTATGGGAGATCATCTTTTTCAAACCGCAAATTTAAGTTGGTTGATTATTTCTTGTTAACCTGTACAGCCTACTTAGCTTTCATAGTTTTCCTTTTAATTTCGTTATATATACTACTGCTGTGAATTTTTTCACAAGTCCATGTACAACCATTTAGCTAGAAGGGGGGGGGGGGACATACTTGACTCTAACATAAACTAACGATACCCCACAACATTGGGTAGATGAGGAAACAAAAAAACATCCCCACTTTACGTGTAGGGGAGGTACCCTAAAAAAAATATTTTTCTTGATTTTATTTTACCACTGTCGGCATGATTAATATGTATACATATGCCAAATTACAGCTTTCTAGTACTAACCGTCTCTGAGCTAAGCCGCGGAAAGACAGACAGACGGACAGACAGACAGACAGTCGGACATGGCGAAACTATAAGGGTTCCTTGTTTACTACGGAACCCTAAAAAGTGGTTACAATACCAACTGTTTATGGCAGCTGCCATTTGTTTCTCCACCAACGCAATAGAAGACAAAATCGGTTGAACGGACTGTAAAAAAGGTTTAGTTAAATGTTTAATCTTATTTCAAATGAAGTGTAGATGAGAGTGCTCGGCCCGCCTCAGTGTGTCTTGGCATTCCTCGCTCGCTCTCTGTCCGGTGTCCGTTTTTTGTGCCCGAGACCAAGGATCTCGTGGCAGTTGCGCGTGCGTCGTTGTACACTCTCGCATAATAACTGATGCAACGGCAGCTGCTAGTTCAATGTCTGCGTCCATTCTCTCGGGGTTCACAAATTCAACTGAACTAGGCGAGAGTATACGTATACATCGCTGCACTTGGGCTGAACCCTCGCTCGAGATTTTTTCGCTAGACCTAGCGAGAGTATTCGGACAGGAGTGTACAGCCGCCATTACAGCTCCATCCTTGTAACGTAACATTGTCAGTGATATGACCCCATTTATACCAGGCTGTTATCAGCGCGTAGGATGACTCTTCCGTCCAGTATTACGTTACCGGTTTTATAAGCGATATTGATCATCATGGATCCCCTGCCTCCCTCTGCGTGCATGTACAAGGATCACAGAAGGGTACCGGGACGTACTACGACATGTCAATCAGTTATGGCATTGAATGGCGTTATCCGTATGACTTTGGCCTTTAGGTATTGGATGTGACCTAATTATCTATTTAAAATTGTTTCACAATAGGCTTTTGTCGGAAAATGGAAATAATTCTTATTATAATTCTAAATACCATAAAGTAAAAGTAAAGGTAGGGTACCGGGACGTACTACGACATGTCAATCAGTTATGGCATTGAATGGCGTTATCCGTATGACTTTGGCCTTTAGGTATTGGATGTGACCTAATTATCTATTTAAAATTGTTTCACAATAGGCTTTTGTCGGAAAATGGAAATAATTCTTATTATAATTCAAAATACCATAAAGTAAAAGTAAAGGTATATACTTAAAAAGAAAGAGACAAATGATGACCTAGGAACTGGGATTTAGGTAGGTACGTAAAACTGTCTTTGTACTTCGGCTTTTAAATAGGTACCTGAGTTACCTATTTTGTAAAAATATGGTTAGGGTTAATATTATGTAATGCTCTTCCTCTTCTCTCCTATTTGATCTATGCTGTGCCCGACAGGGTCCATAATTGTGACTAATGTAATTATTTCCCTATCAACTATATACATTATGGTACGCAATAAAGAATTGAACAGGTTTAACAATTAAGTAAACTACCTAACTAGTAAACTCTACTCGTGTAACGCTAATCTAACTTACGTTTTTATTTTGTCACCATTTTGTACGCTATTTACTACCTATCTGAACTCTGGACGTGTTGTTATGTTATCCCACTCAATGCGAGAACACGAGTTCATTTTCATTAACCGTAGTATTGAGGGGGGAATGAATGAACAAACACTACGCGAAGAACGGCGTCCCTCGTATGTAACTGACGTGCAAACACTAGGAAATCATAATACTAGAAAAGGTAAGCAGGAATTTTCGCCTATGAAAAGCTACGTAGGGGCGTGACTTCATTGTGCCATAGTGTCTGTTGAGCGTAGCATACATCTACTAGGCTGGCAGCGATTGCTGTCGGTAGAGTACCGAAATAGTCACACTGACCGCTGTCTCCGAGAACAACAGGGCTTCGTACATTGCGCTTCAATTGTATGCTATCTTTAAAAAAGCGCTAAGTGATGGCGAAATGGATGTAACGCGTAGTGGCAGTTTAGAATGGCGCTAAACCTCGCGAATCATTGGAGCAGGTATGGTAGGCACTGGGTCAATGCGCGGATGGCTTTCATTGTGGGTAGACGTTTTGCGAAAGCGAGTGGTTCCGATGCGAATGGCACGCGCCGATTGCGAGACAGCCTCCGTTTTACTAGGCTCGCAGAATTTACAAAGGGATTTATCACACTTTGCGTTTAGAATATTTTTGCAGATGACAGTAAACAACATCATTATCAATTTAGGTGCGGGTTTTGAAGGAAGAGCAAAAGTTTCGTTATTTTCAATAAGTATTTGTTTTGATCTTATCTTATCTTTAACTACTTAGGTACGGGTTTTTCTTTAAAAAAATAAGCAGATTGATTGATATTGTATTATTTTTTGACAGACCTTATGCGAAAAGGTCGTTGACATTTCTTCCAATTTATTTATTTTATTCAATATTAAATTTATTTTATCATTCAATTACTTCTGAATTGCCAGTATTCGGCACGGTCGAGCTGTTTGTTATACAGTGTGTCCCTGGATAAAGTGCACAAACGAAAATGGGTGAAACTAGACCATAATTAATCGACCAAAAAAGTAAATCAAAAACGATAATAATTATTACGAATTTTTTAAGATTTCTTTTTCTAATTTTTTTGTCGATTAATTATGGTCTAGTTTCACCCATTTTCGTTTGTGCACTTTACCCAGAGACACACTGTATATAAATATTTTTTATTTTTATTTTTTATTTGCAACGGAATATTATTTTATTTTTTTAACTTTATAAAATTGTTTTTTTTTCTTACTAATTGCAATTCGTCCGATTTGAACTCGAAAGGTAAATGATCAGAAATAAACCCTAAGGTAAATAATCAGAAAAATAAAATCTATTTATAACAACGTGTGATCCGATTGCGATAGCAACTTGCATCGAATTCCCGAGCCGGTAAAGTTGATCGAACGACTGGTGACGTAACTACTTCTACTAGGGACACATGAGCCGCGAGCAGGTACAAATATTTCAGTAGCAGCACGTATTTATACTTGAATTTGAGTCTTATAAACGGTAAAATAAGGTAACATTTTAATTGGTTGTTTGGACTTACAATAACGTTACCGCATTGATCGAAGATTGGTGGGCGTCTCGTGTTGATGCTGCGTACGTATTCTTGCCAACGGCGAACGCATTCTGTGACGTCTCGTTGGTCGCCCCACACTCCTTGCGTGTAAGTGAAGTAAATAGAACCTATTATGATGCCAGCCTGTCGAGGAGATGGAGAAACGGTAAATTGATTCAATCACTACTAATGACGGTGAAATGTAGAGGTTACATGAAGGTCTGTTATTCATAGTAGGAATAATTTTAGGTAAATTGTGGAAGAGCTTTATTGTTATCAGATAAATACATAAAGGAAATATAAATTAATTTGGACTCTGAATCTTAGGTCAAAATGACGTGACGTATTCTGTGTGAAGTTGTCCGTTTGAAAGCCCGCGGTTTCTCATTTCGTTTCTTTACTAAACGCATACTAATTTGATGAACCATAGTTGTTAGTTAATATTGTAGGTATAAAATAGGTAGGTAGGTGTAGACTTTAGAATAGAATAAAATAAGTTAATCTTAGAATTTCAATCTTAGGGATAAGGATTACAGCATAGCAAATCTTAATTACTACTAGGATAGCATTAACTAAAAGAAGTAGGTTTCACCAACTTTGACGGCGTACATAAGCTTTCCGTGTACGTAGTGAGGTAAGCTAGGTAAAGCAACACTTTGACCGCTTTTTCTTAGCTTGTACTCTTCTTTGGTGCAAACTTTGATGCAGGTTGGATTCAGCGGGTGATCTGGGGAATTATCCAATTTAATTTAATAATTTAAATATAATGTTTTTTTTTATGTTTTTATATTCTAATATTTAAATATGTAATTTATAAGTATTTAAATGAAACAAAGCAAAATATAAGAAAAATTAAAAATTTAAAAATTTATTTTTGTAGTTGGTGTGCTTATTAACAACCAAATCCATGAAATCGCTCCTAAGAGATAGATTAGGTGTAGGTAAATAAATGTTACAATATAACCGGAATGTTATATTGTAACCATCCGGTAACCAACCCGGTTAATACTTATGTTTGTTGCAGGCAAGGAACAAAGGTATTCATTCATTGAATGCATAAATTAGACAATTATACATGTGTCTACTCCGTTTTAGCGTCAAATTACTGCAAGTGGAAGATCAAGACATGGTTACATAGGTTACAATTTTACAAGTAACAGCCCAGCCGTTCATGTAAATCGAGTGCCTAGTAAAAGTTTGAGAGCATTTAAGAGAAGTTACATAATTTGTAATAAACACCAGGGCACCACACCAACTAGGAAGCATATTCGTAAAATGTAGGTCAGTCACCTATTACACGGCTGTTTCATTGATGCAAAAGAGACAGAGATATTTTAATTACCCTGTTACATCTCTTTCTGGCAATTATAGCGGGAGATATTTTTTGTTATAAACTTTACATTTGACCTAATCCGAGTTATAATATCCTAGTACATTGGACATCTCTCTTTTTTTTTGTAATGATAGTTGTTTTTTGTTTCATCGTGGATGAATCAAATCATATTACATATATTGTAAATATTTTGTTAAAATGTAGTCTCTTTAGTTACATTTCAGTAAAAATATTTCTAAAGTAATAATAAAAATATACCTTAGTCAAGATATTTGTTTGCTGAACTTCATTGATGAACAATGTTTTTTATTTATGTAAAACAACATTTAGAGAAACAAGAACATTGAAAGACAATTTTTTAAAATATGCAAAACACTGACCGACAGGTCTTGATTTCATTGAATAGGGTCAACAATTATTGGAATTGACAACATGTATTCAGTTAATGGATAATCCATTAAAATAATCCATTTGAATGAATTCTATGTTGGAACCACATTATAATTCTATTGTCCGAGCATGCAGTGAGTATGGAAGTCAGTGACACGGGCTCGGTCAGTGTTATCTGAGAACTAAAATAGAATTCACGTAAGATTTTATATTATGCTCGCGCTGTGGCTGACTCACTGCCATACAATGTACCGATTCAGGCGTCCTAGGAAGCTGGACGGGACTAGGAAACTATTTGGTGATATTTTGTAACTTTCGAGTTATGTTTGAAACCTGGATTCTTTTTAAACAAAGTAACCTGCATTATAACTTTAGGGACAGATAAATAAAATTGTATTCTAGTTAGCAACTTAAGGCGACGATAACCGACTTTTAATGATTTTATACTGAAGATCACGTATAAATGAGTAGTGTTAATGATTTGAAAAAAAAGTTAAATTACAGTATCTTCTTACTAACTTAATATAGGAATATTTTAGATTATGTTTATATTACATTGTGAAATTAATTTGTAAAGTTATGTCTAACGCGGATAAAAAACTCGAATCACGCAAAATTTATCAAGCATATATTTTTAAACCTTAGTGTACGTGATTTATTAAAATACCTTTTGTTTTATGTATAGTAAATTAGTAATGTGTCTAATTTAGGACAGCGCTCTTTGATGGGCGAGTCCTATTACTGGCTGGACGTGCGACGCGTTGCGTGAGCTCAGTACAGAACACACATGCTCACCATTCAAGGTCACTGGCATATATCAGCGTCTTAATTTGCGAAGAACTAAGTGTATTAGATACAATGACGAATCTTCAGAATTAACTAGACTGGTTTAATTAATTCTAAATTCCATGAATTCTGTTAGTTTGTACCAACGAAATTCCTCATACATTACGTAGCCACTGAAAGGTCTAATGACCCCCAAATATTTCGTTCAGCCGTCACCCTATTATTAATTAAATAGCTTACAAACATCTAGGCATTTTTCTAGCTCTTGTTAGAAACAATTTAACAGCTCTGTCTGCGTTAATATTATACTGTTTGTTATCAAAAACTTCTTAGGACTTAGCCAGAAGGAAGTTTAGACGTTCAGACGAAATGCAGAGCAAGTACTGAAATATATTTAGCAAAGGTAATAAATTATGAAGATGTGTTTATGAAAATGCATAAAAAACATGCAGGAAGGAAATTAGTAAGCTATGTAGGTTATAGTTTTAATAGAAACGGTTTGATTTTCATGAAAGCAGGTGAAGAGTGTTGAGGAATTTTCAAATATGTTGAGCTGAAGCCAGAGTATGGTTGAAGGTGGCTCTTTTGTATGCTACTCTCCCGGTATTTTAGGGACATATTCTAACTTCGATTTTATTTTGTTACAGATTCGATTTTGAGCATTACGTTACAATACTGCCTCCCCGACTGACGAGCATTCGCCTGTAATGTAACATTTAGATTAAGTATGTATTACAGACATTCGCACTGACTGTAATGCTCGGTTCTCCTTTCTCTCTGATGTAATGCTCGAATTGTATCATTACAGGCTGCGCACTGTAATGCTCGGTTCTCCTCCCTCACTGATTTAATGCTCGAATTGTATAATTACAGGTTGCGCACTGTAATACTCGGTTCTCCTCCCTTACTGATGTAATGCTCGAATTGTATCATTACAGGTTGCGGACTGTAATGCTCGGTTCTCCTTCCTCACGAATGTAATGCTCGACACTGAACGTTGCATTACAGGCGAATGCTCCCGGTGATCCCGAGCACCTTTAGAGTTTAAAGTGAACACCTGAACTCGCAGGACAGAACTTGTCTCTGGGTGTGCATTTATCATAAATCTGCATGTCTGGCTTCGGACGCTTTAGATGTTTGGCCAAGTTGATGGTGCGACAGACATCGCACTTAGCACGATCCTTTTTGAGGTTATCACAACTCGGTTCATCACTCATGATTAATTTTAATTTTCGATAAACTTAAAATATTACGGGGATTTAGAAAAACTAATTACTGAAAATTTTATGTAGGTGTCAAAGGTGACAGTTTAAGACTTAGGCGATTTTTTCATTTTTTTCGTTTTCAGCCTGTTTTGTATAAGAAGGGTTTTTACGCTAAGCACTTTTTAAACCATTTTTGGATTCGTGTTCCAGCCACTTCTAGCCGAAGACAAGAACATGATTATGGCCATAACCTGATCCTGTGTTCTGTGAAGCGGTTTTAAGTGTTATATGTGTGTGACCGACAAACCCCGAAGAATTGACAAACTTAAGTGGCAATGGGCAGGGCATATTGCTCGCAGAACAGATGGCCGATGGGGCCGAAAGGTTCTGGAGTTACGACCGCGTACCGGAAGACGTAGCGTTAGAAGGCCAACAAGGTGGACCAAGGACCTAGTGAAGGCCGCAGGAATCCGCTCGATGCGGGAAGCACAGAACCGGTCGAACTTGCGGAGCTTGGGATAGGCCTATGTCCAGCAGTAGACGTCTTTCGGCTGAAATGGTGATGTTGATAAAGTGTGTGTAGTTTCAAAACTAACTAACTGTACATAAGCCGTTGTCAAAGTTTACCTACATTGAATTTATACACCATGCCATTTGAGTTGTCTTACAAAAGCACCCCACTTCATGTATCCAATGATCACAAAGAGCCACCCAATGTACCCGAAATAAAATACCTTTAGGAGCAATAAAAAAAGTGTTACAATTTTTTTTTTTTTTTTTTTAATGAATGTTTAGTAGTCATTGGATACATGAAGTGCGCTGATTTTGTAAGACGATTAAAATATCACGGTATAAACTTCGATGTAAAAGTCCGGTATATTTCTGGCCTGAAACATAACTGAAGGTTGTTAGTATTTCATTCACACTTATCTAGCATGTTTTCATTCTGAAGCCAGACGCCGTGATTTTCCGAATAGTGTGGCACAAAATAGCAAAGCCGTCATTGACTAATAGACCATAAACCTCGAAAGAGGGCAGAATTCTAGTCGTGAATGACGTTTTCATTCACCATGCTGTTCATAGTTCATAGTTTTAAAATAAGCATTTGATGTACTCATACCTATTTGTACTAGCAACTGTGTGGCGGAGATTCATCAGTTTTATAAAGTTTAATTTGTTTACACCACAGAGTTAGAGATGGCAGTACTAATGAAATTCGCGGCGCCCGCGCCGCGTTGAGCGCACAACTTCTGTTATGGACTGTCACTGTCAGTGTGTCACACTTGGTTTTTATGGACAGTGTTGACAATGTCACCTCTAGTAGCGGCAGTTGAGGCGTCTCCGTGCGTAACATCTACGATACGAATGCTATGCCATGTTTAAGTAACTAGATTCTCAAGCCTTCGATTCGATCGAGACTTGGGCTGTACTGCAGTCCCTCCAAGGGTGCCTGATTGACTATCTGTACATCGAGGTGCTGATGTGTTTATATCAAAACGCTGCTATGTCAGTCCGACTCCAGGACCGGATTTCGAAACCTATCCTTCTGCAGCGAGGGGTGAGACAGGGGGACGTTATGTCTCCGAAATATTAATATTGTTAACTAATATCTGTAATAGCCCTCCTCCTAATTTTTATGTTGTTATGCCCGACAGGGCCCACAATGCTCCAAAACTAATGTATGTCTTTATGTACCTACCATCTAAGTTCACATTGTGGAATGCAATAAACGTATTGAGTATTGAGTATTGAGTATTGAAATTGTTCACCGCTGCACTTGAGGATGTGTTCAAGGTTCTGGACTGGAAAGGAGTTGGCATCAACATCAATGGCGAACACATCACTCACCTTCGGTTTGCCGACAATATAGTAGTCGTGGCTGAGGATGGAGGACCTCAGTACAATGCTTGATGACCTCAGTAGAGCTTCTGAAAGAGCGGGTCTTAAAATGAACATGGACAAAACGAAGGTCATGACGAATGCACATGTAATACCCACTCTCATGAAAATCGGAGAATCTACACTCGAAGTTGTGGACGATTATGTTTACCTAGGACAAACTGTCCAGTTAGGTAGGTGCAACTTTGAGAAAGAGGTCAATCGTCGAATCCGACTCGGCTGGGCAGCATTCGGGAAGCCGGGTATTCTTCTCGTCTCATATACCACAGTGTCTCAAGACGAAAGTTTTTGACCAGTGCGTGTTGCCAGTAAAACGTATGGCACTAAAACGTGGTCGCTCACAATGGGCCTCCTTAGAAGGCTGAAAGTCACCCAAAGGACAATGGACAAGGCTATGCTTAGAGTTTTCCTACGTGATCAAATCAGAAATGAAGAGATCCGTAGGAGAACCAAGATAACCGACATAGCCCGAAGAATTGCCATACTTAAGTGGCAGTGCGCAGGGCACATTGCTCGCAGAACAGATGGCCGATGGGGCCGAAAGATTCTGGAGTGGCGATCGCGTACCGGAAGACGTAGCGTTAGAAGGGGGGATAAGGTTGACCCGTGACCCGGTGAAAGCCACAGGAAGCCGCTGGATGCGGGAAGTACAGAACTGGTCGAACTGGCGATGCTCGGTCGAGGCCTATGTCCAGCAGTGGATGTCTTTCGGCTGAAATGAGCGAATGAATGGGCAAGTAGCTTCATCTTTCTGACTGACCGACCCCTTGACAATTCAAAAGTGCCTGTAATTGAAATAAATGCTTTGAGTTTGAGCTTGAATGAGATTCTCAGATTTCAAATTACGATGCTAGTTTGATAGCGTATTTTCGAAAACTTTCAGGAAACAGTCTTAGTTTTCCATGTAAAAATGAAAATATATGCAATGAGAACTATGTAGATAGGTATTTTAACTTATTAAATACATAAAGTTTTGTCTACTTTATATGTTTTTTTTATATTTACTTAAGGTAATTCTCATACTTACTTCTTGATGTACAAGGTCCTAAGAGATCTTTAAAACTGCTGTTGTTATATATTGGGATATAAGTATTTTAGTAGAATTAGGACTAATTAATTTAGTGAAAAATTAAATGGAAGACACAAATATAAATATATTGACATCGATCATGGCCGCGGAGATTAAAAATAAGTACAATCACGGCTATAAATATTTACTGGATCTCTATTGCACACAAGCAAATCAATGCATTATTATAATCAGTTTTTTTCCGCCCGTATTGAACTATGAACATAATAATACCAGCCTATTATTGGGCTACTGCAGGGGAAAGGCGTCTTCTCATAGAGAGGGCACGAAAAGAAAGAAGGAATAAATTTAAAAGCAAAAAAACCTTCTTTTTAAAAGCTTTTATTTAAATGCTCTAAAAAGAAGAAAATAAAATTTTCTTTTAAAATTGTAACTATCAACTTATACACAATTTATATGATCATAAAAACTTACCGCGCGATTTACTTGTGTAAATAAACTAGTACCTATTTAATTGAGTAACTTAATCAGCTAAGTTTTTTTTTTGTAATTTTTTACATATTTTCTTAAATATCTTTAAAAGTATTTATTTTAAAATTATAAAAAAAATGTATTTGATATCCCCGCAATAAGCCCTTTCATTTGATTTGTCACACGGTACAGTCCAAAAACAAAACAAAAAAAACTATTTGCCCCCAAAAGTGCCCCCCATATTCAAAATTCATTTATTTACGTAACACATCCGTGTTTGGGTCACAGTAATACATATGTGTACCAAACAACTTAATCGGTCCATTAGATTCGGAGCAAATTGGCTGTGACAGACGGACAGGCAGACACACGAGTGATCCTATAAGGGTTCCGTTTTTTGCTATTGAGGTACGGAATCCTAAAAAGAACACAAGATAAAAAAAGAAACAAGCAACGAGCATTGGATTGGCGATTTCAGACTTATCTATACAACTATACCTACCTATACTTATATACATTTAAATAAAGTATCAAAAAAAATATAAAAAAATGAAGTGCCTGTTTGTTATGTCAAAAAGTAAGTTCAAGGCAAACGATACGACAATTTAAATGCTTTGTATACAATGTCGCCTTTGTATAAAATTATCGAAAATTTACTTTAAAATGTCTATCTTTAATATTTTTCATGTTATTTAATTTTTAATTTTTTGGTTAGCGTTTGCGATATCTCCTATATTAATGGCTCGATTTGGATTCTGTTTATTATTTCTAAAAGCTTATGACTTATTTTATCGGATTAACGAATATTTTTTGTTAAAATTTGTCGACTATGAAAAAAAAAACGGAGGTGAAGACATTTTTTTTTCTAAAAAAAAAACAGTATTTATTTAGAAAAACACAAGTGTGCATAAAATCATAGTGGAATATTGAAAAAAAAAATAAGAAAAAAAAAATGGTTTTAAGTGTATTTTCGATAATTTTTCATGAATATTCAGAAAAATACGGGCGGGGCACATGCCCATGGGCGACATTGTATATTTTTTAACAGAATGGTGACTGAAAATCTTTCATTAATTCGTGTTTTGTTGCAATAAAGAGGCAACTGGATAGAGAAGTAAGCTTGTGTCACTCCCGGAATGCCAGATCTTGTTTTGTCACTCCCGGAATGCCAGACCTTTTTTGTTTAGACCATGCTTTTTAGTAAGTATTGTTATTATAAGAGGTTATTTTACGGAATCCTATGATATTTTGACAAAAGTGATTGCAATTGTTCTTATTTTGGGTTCTGTATGTACCTCATAGGGAAAAACGGAACCCTTATAGGATCACTTTGTTCTCCATCTGTCCATCTGTCTCTCGAGACCCTTGATATGTAATCCTGTAAGCTACCAAGGTATCTCCACCTTGACTGGGTGATCCAAAACTAGCACTCTCGGAAGCGTAAGACTGATCCAAAATCAAATAAATAAGAAGAAAAAAACACATCAATGTATTTTACCCGACTACCCCAGAAGGAGGGTAATATTTTATATGGTTATTTTCGTACTATCTATAACTTATTGCACCTTAATCCGTTTTGTCTCTGCATTACTTAAAGGTTGAATGGTAAAATTCGCCTCAAAAATAAAATATGTTCTCTGTTAAAGTGCGACAAGACGTTCAAGACTAAGGGGGGTCGTCAGTTCAGTTCCCGCACTTCCCGCGATATACTAATATTTGTATGGCCCAAATATAGTTGTTCCGGGTGTAAGTGTTTATGTGTGATATTTCTGTTTGTAGACGCACCCACGATATAGGAGAAAGCCCTTGGTGTGGGGGAGTGACGGACAAAAAGTGGTAGTCTCTGGTCTGGCCCATGTTTACCAATTTTAAACTTCATACGAGTACGTATATATTAGGAATGATGCCTGGGTAAAAAAAAAAAAATCTAATTAGTCCGTCAGCCAGATAATAAAAAAATATTAGACACGTATTTTTTGCTTTATAATAATAATAATAAAAAAATTGCTTCGATAAAACACATTTTAAGTTGGGGAGTGGGGGTCGCTACGTCACTAGTATGTATAAAATCTACATACTCGTGACGTCATCGCACATTTTACCACAATGTATCGCCGTAATCTTTAGATTACGTAAAAAAAAGAAAAAATACGTATTGGACACGTATTTTTTCTTTTTTTATAATCACAAAGACGGACTAAAAAAAATTTTAGTCGTCATCTTGTTGAATCTTGCAGTTATGTCAAAACATAACGCCAATATTTCCTGAACGGGTACAAGTAGAGTACAGTAGGTATAGTTTACTGTATTCTGCTCAAAATAAACCAGTTTTATATACACATTGACAATGTTGAAAATTATATACAAAATGACACGATTACTTTGTAAAGTATTATATTATTTTAATTATTGTGAATGTGAGGTTTTTTTTTTTATTTCTTTTTATTTTTCCATCTCAGTTAATTTTTGTGATGGTCTGGCAGTTTGAGTAGTTTATGAGGCCTACCCAAATGTCCTTTCTTTGGTATTGTTCGTCGAGTTGAGCTCCTTAAGTTCTGAGTTGAGCTCCACGATTACTTACAAATGCCTGCACTGACGTCCATTCAAATCTTTGTGGTTCTTTCCTCAAAAGACCATTTCAGACACTAATCTACATGGTTCTCATATGGCTTAACCAAGATTATGTCTGGACTTTAAAAGAGACTGCAACCTCTGAGTTTGTTTCGGCCTTTCTTCTCAGAGTAGTCAGATAGGAAACGCCGACTTCATCTAGCTTTTTCTTAATATGACGTGTAAAAGTGATTCCGATATCCTATTTACAGAATAAATAATAAATTTCATTTCAGTACTGACACCCACATTACGCCAGTTACAAGTCCCACGTAATGAATAAAATGCTATCAGTCTGCCAATGGACCGTTGCCACATTGCACATGCCATTTTGCTGGGAGATCTCAATGTTTTAAATATTCACTTAAAGAGTTCGAACTTTTGAGCTCTTCGGTTTTTTTACATCATCATGACATTCTAGTTATTTGTTGGACATTGAATCTCCAATCTCACACCAACGCTAGTTAGCTCGATTCTCGCGGCTATTCTTAACCAATTTTTACCAGCCAAGCGAAGATCGCCTCACCTCTTAGACCGAGGGCATTCTACCCTTTTAAGTTTATTTCATTCAAAAACACGTCTACCCCAACGGCCATTAGTTCTATAATGAATATAGCCGGCCCAATATCACTTCAGCTTGCTTAATCTTTAGCCAATGTCAAAAAAAAATACAGAAAAAGTGCCTGCCAGAAATCTAATCTGCCGCAACGTAGCGCGTTGCTACAAGACTTTAAAAATATCTATACCAACAGTTTTTTAGCCTTATAAAGGAAATACGGAGTTAATTAAAAGAATCAATACCAGTGGTGAAGTCTCAGTCATGCGCGGATGTGATAAGCCCACCCACGCTCGTGATGAGCATCCGCTACGTGTCAATGTGTGTTGCGCAAACGCATACCGATAGCTATATACTTCCGCGGTCCTATCCTAGATAACGGTCTGTTGCGAAATTTTGCCAAAATTCGCCTATGATACGAGGCTGTGACGATATACGTGGCTTGTTCGGGATGTTTCTTGTCTGCCCTTCGTGTTGCTGCCCTGGCGCACGTGATTCAGCGAAATCACATGCGCGGAGCTGATAAGCTTTTTTTTGCGAAAACGGTTTTTCTAGATCAGGGGTGGCTAACTTTATTAGACCCAAGATCTACTTGTTTACTGACGAAACCCTATGCGATCTACCAATGACGTACTTTATGAAATGTTGAAAAAAAAAAAAAACTTTGTTACTACTTATTTAAAGTAGTGAGCTACTGTGTCGAAGAGAGGAAAAATAACGTGATAGAACGACGGTTGAAAAATTATACAAGATGATGCGCGCAGCAGTTGGTGATTACGTTGCGTGGTCTGTTCTACCTATTTTTTACCAAAAAAATATATGTTTCTATTATTTTTGCTTTTTGGCAAAGCTGGGTAACACGATACTCTTGGTAAGACTGGCGGTCAGACTTTCGGGCTTCTGACGACCCGTAACGACTATCAAAGATCCACGAATGACAGCCGGGACCAACAGCTTAATGTGCTTACCGAGGCACGGAGGAGGCTCGGTATATAAAGATGGTCATCCATCTACTGACCATCCCCGGCAAGCGTAGCTTAACCTGATAGATCGACCCGTTCGGCTATTATTCTTTTTTCGCTTATTACCGATCATATATCATGTGATAAATATAAATACTTTACTACTATTTATTTTCTCGTAGTCAATGGTAAAAAATTTAATAAACTACAAGTGAAAAAAAAAACTCGGTCCTAGTATCCCTCGCTCCGCTCGTGATTCTACTCTAGAATCATTTGCTGCTCTTGGGATCCAACTTAGTACCTCGAATTAAATTCCCTTTTTTTTCACTTGTTGTATAATCTACTATTTACCATTGCCTTTTGATTCATCGATAACAGTGAATCAAACTCTTTAGTAGTCACTGTGTGTTTTGAATTTGGAACAAGCACTAATTATAAATTATGTTCAACAAAAAAAAAACGTGCTGAAAGTACATACTAGCTGGCCAAATGAAGCTATTCCATAGAGCTATACAATTAAATTTAAAAAAAAACCGACAATTTTAGTTAGGTTTTTTTCAAGTCATTGGAAAATCTAATAACTTATTCCTATACTATTAAAAGAGCAATATTTGTATATACATGATTGCCAATTAGGAAGTATTCAACGAAATGACCGGATATTTAATATAAGTATATTATTCAGGTTGGCAATTTTATACGATGAATAAGATCTGCCTAATCTACTCGTGTTTTATTCTTAAAAATGCGATTGCTTTTCATCGTGTTTTTCATAAAAGTTCATAATTTTCGCATACTTTATTAGGTATCCCACTAACAAAGTCACAAATATTCTGCTTTTCGTATTCAAGCTTGAGCACAATACGTCCCACAAAAAGAAGTCAGGACGTGTCTCGAAATCCTCAGTGATCAAAATGGTATTCGTTACTCTTAACGTTTTTTTAGAAAGATTGTATTGTTTTTAAATTCGTTTACGAACTTCAAGATAAAATTAATGAAATTATTGCGGTGGTCAAGATTTTATAGACTGTGTATTAACAAATTTGCCGCATTTGAACTAAATACTATACAGACAACTGTAAAATTTGCCATTAAATCAGAATAGGGGCGAAAAAAAATTGTAAAACTTGCCATTAAATCAGAATGGGAGCGAAAAAAAATTGTATACTTCGTAAATGGCCACCCTGTATAAATATTTGTAGTCACGTTTTCGAAAACGGCTCTTACGATTTCGATGAAAGTTGCATTATAGGGCGTTACGGGGGCGAAAAATCGCTTTATCTAGGAAAATTAGTTTTCTCTATTTTCAGAGCTCGGTCGCCTATCTAGTATAAAATGAGGTCTTCTAGTGAAGAAAATGAGACACTGACTCCGGAATCATTTTGTTCTAAAGCAGCAATTATAGATAGATACTACTATTTATTTTACCGCAGTCTATGGTAAAAAGTAGAGTACACAACTCGTGAAACAAAATAACTCGCTCCTTGTATCCTTCGCTCCGCTCAGGATTCTAATCTAGAATCCCTCGCTACTCTTGGAATTCCATTCTAGAATCCTTCGCAGCTCTCTGGATCCAACGTAGTCCCTCGAATTAAATTCTTTTTTTTTTCACTTGTTGTTAAGGTAAAAAAAAAGGGAATTGAAGACCCCCTTTTTACAATATTTTTTTATCTTCAAAAATGAAGAAATAGGGCCCCGTAAGAGTTGTCAGTCTTAGACTATTTTTGTACGAGCTCTATTGCAACAACTAAACAAGTTAGGAATTTCAAACTTCTGCTTATCATGTACCATAATACTGTATTTAATCAACACATATTAAACCGATTCACAAGGTATTTTATTTAATTATAGACGATTTTCTGCAACCGCAAAAAATAACTTTGTAATTCACAGTATCAATAAGAAATACAAATTTATCTTTGCCATTTTTAAAATTTAAAATGAAAGTATTCTTCGTTTAGTATTTTCATTTATTTGCTAAATATAAAATACCGGACTCGACTTAAAGAAGTCGTTTAAAAATTGGAATGCATTTACACTGGCCTTCAAAGCTTAGTACCACACTTTTAAAATTGCAATTCGTCATAAATTATAGAAGTCAGAGTTTTGAAATAAAAACGTTCTATAGCAAATTTCTTCGACTTTCTTTGAAATTATAGTTCATTAGTAAAGTTTTTAACTTAAAAAAAAGATAAAAACAAAAAAATTGCCTTTTTTAACTTACTGGCAAAAAACTCAAACAACATTTTTAAGTATGTTTTATGCCTTATTTAGATTTGAATAACTGGTATTGCTCCTCGGGCTCTGATTACAGCTTCGAGCCGATTTGGCATACTCAAGACGAGGTTTCGGAGGCTATGTTGGGGAATATTGTCCCATCCTTCCATCATAGCCTGTTTTAGGGCCATGTGGGTGATAGGAGGTGGTCTGTGGCTTCTGACCAGCCTCCCGAGCTCATAGGCATGCTTGATCGGGTTGAGATCAGGACTTTTTGATGGCCAAGCCATTAAATTGATACCAACCTCCTGAATGTACTCTTGTACGACCCGAGCGGTGTGTGGCTGGGCGTTATCCTGCATCAGTATCGATCCATCACCCATATTAACTAAATATGGTCAGCATTGAGCATATCTTCAAATCTCTCTCTCACGGTGCCATTTTCTATGGCCGCTAGCTCTGTGCGACCTTCTGAAGAGATGCCAGCCCATACATGTACAGAGCCTCCACCTTATTGGACTCTTTCTGTGAAGCAGGCTTGAATGTATCGCTCACCAGGTCGCCTGTACACTCTTCGCCTTCCATCGGAAGAGAGTAGTGAGAATTGAGACCCATCAGTGAACTTTAAATATCTTGTGTATTTTAAAAATAACTGCCATTTCAAAAGTACACAAGGTACTAAATTCTGAAGGCCAATGTAGAACAGCAAAGTAAGATAAGTCAGGATCTTCTATGTCATGGGAAATCAGCGCTTCATTATGATATGCGTAATTTCTTTATGTACACTCAGGGCTAATTGAAACTGAACGCGATCAGCACGTCTATACCCCGTTCAGTTTCATTGGTGAAATTTGCTCTAAGTTTACGAGAGGAACGACCCGCTCTGGACCCGCGTGGTAGATTACAGCCCACTCCCTCTCAAAGAGAGGACCCCGTCAAGGCAGTGGGAACATAATAGACGCTGATTATGCTACGAGAGGAGGTAAGTTCCAGATTCCGGGAACCGAAAGCCCGTTTAGTCAATTTAGGCTATAATACATAAATACTTTTTTTTTTGTAGATAACTCATATTAAATCATGCCTAACTAATTGCTGTAGGTACAGGATATTTGCAGATAAGTATGCAGGAAAGGCCCGTGATGCACATACGTAGTATCACAATGTATTTTATGTTCGTCATAATTTTGGTACTAAGTAAACACCGGATGCCTTAAAATGTATTGATAAAAATATGAAATTTATTACCTACAGGATGGCTGCTTTACATGATTCATGATACAGTGGCGATTTGATATAAATTAATCACGAATAACTTCAAAAACTAAAACCCGGCTACTGAAATATCACGTTCTAAAAAGTATGAAACAAGAAAATGTTTCAGACAGAAATCAAGACATACGATAGATGATCGTGTCCGTCTGGATTGAGGAGGCATGTCTCATATTTGAACGAGGGTACTACCAATATTTAGTAGTAAATTAGCCGATTTTGTAGGCCGGATCCTGGAATTTGTAGTAAAACCCCTGAAAAGTTATACGTCATTAAAGGTGGCTCCTCAATCCAATCCAGACGTCTGAATTGAAGAGCCACCTCAGAACTCGAAAACTAGCCAACGGATATTTTTGAAAATTTTGTAGGATTTAGTATTACTTATGCGTAGCCTGTACAAAAAAAATTGGTTTTGTAGGGCTGAATTTGAGATAGCTACAATGCTTTGATTTTTCATAAAAATCCATAAATTTCACCGCGCTGTTTCTCGGAAAGTAATCAACCAATTACAGCAGATTTTTAGTACGTAATTTAGTAGCAGATGTGACTTAATTTGTATTTTTTTTTTTTTTTTTTTATTGGAAAAATTCAATGGAAAAACTATATAATTTCGCTGATACAACACATTTTATGTGGCTCCTCGTATATGTACGTAGCTACTAAACTAGTTGATCAAATCGGATAACAATAACACCAATATATTTGGTAGAAATTTATACTAAATATTGGCATAATCCAACATCCTACACATTCAGTATTTCCAAAGAAATTTATAAACATTCCTTAACAATTTAGTATGGTACGAGAGCCCACGACCAAAACCATATCACATCGTTTTACGGCCAAAACCGTATAAAATCGTTAGTTTAGATGATTCTCAACCTGACTCGGTGGGCAGTACCGGTCAGAAACGTACCAGTTTTATGGGAGTCCATTATTGCTGCCATTTCTGAATATTCATGACAAATTATCGAAAATTAACTTTAAAAGGATCTATAGAAGATCTTTAGAAGGGTCTATGGGGTATCTTTAATTTTTTTTGTCATTTTTCTATATTTTTTTTTTCAACATTCCCGTATGATGTCATGTTCATGTTGGAGGTTTCGAGGTCTCGTGTTTTTTAAATAAATACTGTTCTTTTTAGAAAAAAATGTCTTCACCTCCGTTTTTTTTTCATAGTCGACAAATTTTATTAAAAACTGTTAATTAATCAGACAAAATAACTCATAAGCTTTTGGAAATAATAAACAGAATCCAAATCGAGACAATTACACAGGAGATATGGCAAACACTACTAATAAAATTTAAAATTGAATAACATGAAAAATATTAAAGATAGAACCTCCTTGTATAGTTAATTTTCAATAGTTTTTCATGAATATTCAGAAACATACGGGCGGGCACATGTCCATGAGCGACATTGTATGAAAATGCGCCCAGGTCTAACGTGAAGCGAAACATTTATGATTTGACAAGACATAAAGATTTCTGAAGTATTAAATAAAAAATCCTTCCGGAATAACTTTTACATAATTATCAAAAAAATCGCCAAAACCACATCAAAATCGGTCGGAATTTTAGAAGAATAACGCGGTTCACACAGACAAACACAAAAGCGACTTTGTTTTATAATATTGCGAGATTAGAGAAGAGAAGATATTACAGATTGAGATTAGAGAATATATTCATCATTCATCATTTTCCTGCCCTTGTCCCATGTTACTTGGGGTCGGCGCAACACGTTTTCTTTTTCCATTCTCCCCTATCAACTGTCATGCTATCATTCACTTCCTTCTCTTTCATATCATTCCTCACACACTCCATCCACTTTTTCTTAGGCCTTCCTCTCCCGCTCCATCCATCAGCATTTATATTCTTCACTCTTTTAGTCACATGCATTTCCTCTCTCCTCATCACATGCCCATACCAGGCCAAACGATTTCCTTTCAACTTTTCTGTCACTGGCGCAACTTTTAAACTAGAGAATATATTGATAGAGATAATATTTAGAGATTAGAGATTTTTTGAAATGCCACTATTTTGGGATGATGCACTTTTTTATTATTTGTTTTTAATATACAGGCTGTTAAAGAAATTGCGTATTTGCGTGCCATAGCTTCAAGGTGAGTTCAGAGTCGATAAAGGAACCCGTAAAAAATAAAAAATAAATACCATTAAAAAAGTAAAAGAAATTGCTTGCCATAGCTTAGGGGTAGGTTCAGTATCGATAAAGGAACCCATGAAAAAAAACTATATATATAAAAATAAAAATAAATTGCAAGATGAACCTAATGTAGTACCTACTAATTAAATAGCAATCGTGTAGAATTGATTAAAAATTGCTTATAATAAGTTTTTATTTTGTTTAAATGCTAATTAATAATTTCCTAGAGTTACCTACCTACTATAGAACGCAATGAAAGTAAGTAACTAAAGCATTTAAACGAATAAAATAATTATTATTCTAAACGATTGCTATTTTAAGTTAGTAGGTACTAAATTAGGTTGATCTTGCAATATTTTTTTTTTTCATCGGTTCCTTTATCGATATTGAACCTACCCCTAAGCTATGGCAAGCAATTTCTTTAACAACCTGTATAGTGCTCATTTTTTAAGTGCTGATTGATGAAGAATTATTCATGTGTAAATAAAACTCTGTTTATGATCATAGTTTGAATTATTTATGGTCACCGTATAACCGTACTGCGTACTCCGACACTACTCCGTACTGTTAACGCTCAGTCCACATGTGACGCGCAAAATGTCTGAAAACAAACTTTTTCGAACCTAATAAAATTACGAAACCTATGTACATTTTTAATATTCAGACATATTGTGATGAAATCGTCTGCCCATTCTTTTGACTTAGTAGAAATGGGCTCCCGTAAAACTGGTACGTTTCTGCTATCTAATTACGCAACACATTTTTGATTTGCAATTGAGTCAAATTGGTTTCGTTTGACTAGAATTGCTTTCAAAAGTTGTAAATTGAAAGCAATTCTAGTCAAAAGAAACCAATTTGACTCAATTGAAAATCGAAAATGTGTTGCGTAATTAGATAGCTGACCGATACTGCCCACCGAGTCAGGTTGAGAATCATCTAAACTAACGATTTTATACGGTTTTGGCCGTAAAACGATGTGATATGGTTTTGGTCGTGGGCTCTCGTACCACACTAAATTGTTAAGGAATGTTTATTTTATAAATTTCTTTGGAAATACTGAATGTGTAGGATGTTGGATTATGCCAATATTTAGTAGAAGTTTCTACTAAATATTGGTGTTATTTTTATCCGATTTGATCAACT
This sequence comes from Agrochola lota, assembly GCA_947364205.1. Classification (NCBI taxonomy): domain Eukaryota; kingdom Metazoa; phylum Arthropoda; class Insecta; order Lepidoptera; family Noctuidae; genus Agrochola; species Agrochola lota. The sequence continues at coordinate 5,251,166 of OX376235.1, read as the reverse complement.
AGTTTAGTAGCTGCGTACATATACGAGGAGCCACATACAATGTGTTGTATCAGCGAAATGATATAGTATTTCCATTTAATTTTTACAGTACAAATTACGTCACATTTGCTACTAAATTATACTAAAAATCTGTTGTAATTGGTTGATTACTTTCCGAGAAACAGCGCGGTGAAATTTATGGATTTTTATGAAAAATCAAAGCAGTTGTAGCTATCTCAAATTCAGCCCTACAAAACACATTTTTTTTGTACAGGCTACACATAAGTACTACTAAATTCTACAAAATTTTCAAAAATATCCCTTGGCTAGTTTTCGAGTTCTGAGGTGGCCCCTCAATTCAAACGTCTGGATTGAGGAGCCACCTTTAATGTCGTATAACTTTTTAAGGGTTTTACTACAAATTCCAGGATCCGGCCTACAAAATCGGATAATTTACTACTAAACATTGGTAGTACCCTCGTTCAAATATGAGACATGGCTCCTCAATCCAGACGGACACAGATGATCGTATGTCTTGATGTCTCGTAGATACAAAAAGTCAGGGTAAAGCCATGCTCGCATGCCTGTATACCCATATGGTATACAGGCATGCGAGCATGGCTGGAACATCTACAAAATTATAATGGCATGCGAGCACGGTTTTACCTTGACCATTTTTGTACCTATGGCTTGATATCTGTCTGAAATATTTTCTTGTTTCATACTTTTTAGTGCGTGATTTTTTAGTAGCCGGGTTTTAGTTTTTGAACCTGACCCTAGGGTCCCGGTCTTTTGGAAGGCGTACGAGGGACCGAAGCCAACTCGCAGAGGTCCCTTAGACAATTTTAAATGGAATGAGGCACCAACCGACGATTATCCCTGTATGCACTATGCAAGTGCACCCAAGGACAACCCCCGGTTGGTGCAGGACTATTCCAGAACATGGAAACAAAAAATAAAGGGGCTATGGGTCCACTTTAGCTAGTGGATTGGTTACCTAAAACTATGGAAGGCCTATGTCCCCTGCCTGATCAATGTTAAGATATACACGGATAAAATGGCAGGGGGTGAATTGCACACACAATACTGGGCCCCCGAAAACTGTCGCTAGCACATAGTGACGTAACGACAAGGGGGCAACATGTCCTGAGGTGTTTGAGGAGTGGAGAGGTATTCCACGGCTTTCAGAACAATCCCAGAGCCCGGAAGATGGTCAAGATCCCTACGAGCACTTACTGGAATACTTCCTTCCTCCGAGTACATTTGCTCTTGCGAATCTCCACTCAAGCCAGCGAATTAAGGCAAGAACGAGGTGGGAGCTCTGTTCCTCGTCAGTGTTCACTCCAGCCGGCAAATAAAGGCAAGCCAGAGATGAGGAACAAGATTTCTCCCGGGAGATAGGGTCCGCGGGGTCGCTACTGCCCAACAGCTCGCCACATGCTGCCCTGTGGGTTTCTGTATCTCTCTTGGTCTGGCTCCTTATCCTAGACCGTTCCGGCAAAGTAAACTCTACCGGCACAGACCTAAAGTTTGGAGCGCGCAAGCCCCACCACGACGTCAACGTAGAGATACGGCGGTGGGGTAATTATTAAAAGCCTGTGAAGTCCCAGTTTTTGAACTTACTTTTTATTTAAATTATTTTAGGGTTATATAATTTCGTAATAAAGTATTTACAGAGCCACTTTATTAATTTTTTGTTTAGGTTTAATTGTATTAATAGGAAGGGGCTGCGCCGTACGTAGCACAGTCTCACTTTTGCTTGTATTTAACAAGTTCAACATATTTATTTACTTAGACAATATAATATATTGTATACATTCATGTGTTCGTCAAGCCCTTTTATTTGATACCCAAGAAATAATAAATAAAAATAAAAAAAATAGTTCATGACTTCTTAAATAAAAAAAAATAAGGCGCCCTCTAGAGGTAGAGGGCGCCTTATTGAATTTAATGACGGACGATCAAGACGCTTCCAACGATACCTCACTTGTCAAATTATGATTAGTAGTTTAGAAGTTATGAGGTAACAGATGAACATACATACATACTGGTCAAAATCATAACCCTGCTTTTTGATTTTTGCGCTTTCTCCTTCTCACTCCGCTCTATCATCAGCTAGTGTGGACCAATCCTGCATGTAGGGGTCAAGCTCATCCTGCCATCTCCGCGTAGCCATCCTGCCACGGTATCGCGGGACGTTTTCCGGGAATCAAATAGTTATTGCAATGTTAAAAATATAATTCTAAACATTAACATACATTATCAAAAACTGTGATTAAGTATTACGAATACAGAGCTTTAAATTTCGAATTGCGGTGCGGGACAATTTGAAAAGATAACTACTACGCTTTTGACATGGTTTCGGCGATGTTGTGGGTCCGGCTTGTGTAGTACGCCTATGGCTACACCACGGCAACGACTATGAAAACGCTTCGGCTACGATCTGCGTAGTCGCTGCGCAAGGTGTTTACTCTAATAAAATAAATAAAAATAAATATAAAAATAATATTCCTAATAAGATTTTTTAATAAAATTAAAAAATCTTATTAGGTTTTTTTTTTTTTTTTTTAAATTAATTAATAGGTATCATTTAAAAATGGAATTTTCTGCTATGTTACGTCACGTTTCAGTTAAGATATGACTTCTTGTAATACTTATCTCCTGAAATATTCAATCAATCTGCCTAGCCTTTTCCCAACTATGTTGTGGTCGGCTTCCAGTCTAACCGGATGCAGCTGAATACCAGTATTTACATGGAGCGACTGCCTATCTGACCTCTACAACCCAGTAACTAGGTAATACGATACCCCTTGGTAAGACTGGTGTCAGACTTTCGGCGTTCTGACGACTCGTAACGACTGTCAAAGATCCACGTATGACAGCCGGGACCAACGGCTTAACGTGCTTTTCGAGGCACGGAGGAGTCTCGGTACCTATGTAAAATTCCTCCTTGTAGTAGTATCTCCTGAAATATTCGCTAACCTAATATAGTTGTTGTAATTCTGCGTATCTGTCCGTGTGGTGCGTAATTCTTGTGTAGTAAGTCAATAAGCTAACTCTGTAACCTCTCGATTGCAAAAAGCTTACAAACAAGAACAAACCGTCATTATTTGCAAAAGCTCCATTGTTTTACTTGAAAGGGCAAAGCGAGATGCTGGAGCTTGGCTGGAAGTTCGCCTCAAAGCTCCATTGAGCGTTTTCATGAATGAGGGGCGTGGTGGGGGCTGCTAGGATGCGCAAGCGTCGCCGACAGACACTCCGCTCGACGGAGGCTGCATCACACGCACTTCAGTGAACTCAGTCACTTCACTGTCCGCGCGCCTGCGCAAACGCGCGCAGTTTGGCGGGAATTTTAAAATATTTTTTTATTTTTATTTTTGAATTTCGAACCTTTTTTTTCTTTTTATTTTGTGCCTGACTGTACTGTGGTGTTGTTTAGTGCTTGTTGAACTAGGTGAAATACGGGCATGCTGGTATAAAGATGACGACTTTTAACTTGAGGTAGGTTTATTTTTAAGCGTTTAAGCTGGATTATATTTAAGAGGAAGTTAACCCTCATGGAATACTTCTACAATTTAAAATGTGGTGTTTTTTTTTTTTTATAGTTTTGTTTTAATCATTATTTATTGGATTTAATTGAAATGCTTTCCTACAGTTAAATATTATTGAATATTTGTAGGTAATGGAAACAATCAATGATTTCCAATTCATTTATTTCTTGTTCTGTTAATTTGTATTACTAGGGTCCCAGCGGTTTTCAGTTTTGGAGCCTATACCTACATATTCTGATTGGAGGTACAAAAATATTCTTTATAGCTAATGACTGTTTTTAAATCATAAAAGATTTACATATCTTTCTCACGTTTCATTTTCATAATAATATAACGTTAAGTAAATATACGTGTAAATAAAGCTTTTTTACCCTTGGTCGAAAACAATTTTATATTATGGAGCAGTATTATCATTTTTGTTGACGTATAATATTATGCCGGCCGGCAATCAAGTCGGAGTCAGAAACTATCACACACAACGGATATTGATTGCGTCGAGTAGTAGACAAGGCGTCTAGAGATAACGCATATTTTAATAACAGAATGAAATTGATAGTAAAAAATGTAGACATTCACATAATAATGATATCCTCAGTTTAAACTTGGCGTACTTATTTCAATAAGGTTAAAGTAAGGGGTATCTAAAGTCTATAGTTTTCAAAAGTAGGCAGATATTGAAATGTTAATCAAATATTAGGTAGTTTCTTATCGAAACTACCGATATAAGAATACGCACTTACGAACCAGGAAAATTTTACAATATAAATACCAAATACTTCTTACTCATAGATTTATCACATTAATTACATAATGAAACAATTACACGGTTGGCAACGGTTACAAAATTAACTTTGAAAATGTACCTAACTAAAATAGGTACGTGTGTAATTTCGCCAAATTGCAAAGTGGTCGTTTGCTGCGCGTACGCATCGATCAGAATGACACGCAAATCATGCGTTCATGTCTTGTCAGCTGGGGGCGAGGTATAAGGGGCTAAGGGAGGGGTGTAGGGTCAGCACGTGTTCCCAAAAAAATTTTTGAGACAGACAAAGTTTTTGATGAAAAAAAATTTAACATATGAGTGGGCATTGTGGCACCTTAATAAACCGGTTTTGATGAATTTCTCTATTTGTCTATTAGAATATTTTATAAGAAGAATCTTCTTCTGTTTGCTGAATATAAAATATAATTTAATCATCATCATATTTTCAGCCGAACAATACCAAATAATTGCCACAAAATAGAATAGAATTTGCATAAAAACATTCGAATAATTTGTTATTTAAGTTAACCCTTAAATACTTACAATAATTAATATCGTAACACCGGATATTTAGATTAAGACGTAAAAAAATAATATTTGAATCTTTCCAAATGCCTTTTTCACACCTAAAACGGTTACAACATCTAATTCAGTGTTATAATTGCAATTCATTTTTAATATTCTAGTTCGCTAGTTAACCACATTTCATATTTCCATACAGTAATATTGCCAAATTAATCAAATCAGCGAAATATTTGACATCTATTTACGACGTTGCCCACTTTCAGAATAAACGCTCTTAGGAGCGAATATAAATAATGAATTGCAATTATAACACTGAATTTGATATTGTAACCGTATTTGGTGTAAAAATGCATTTGTAAAGTTTCCAAATACTTTTTTTACATCTAAAACTAAATCTTTGATGTTACGATATTAATTATTGCATGTCATAATCAATATTCTAGTTCGCTAGCTAGCCACATTTCTTATTTCCATACAGTAATATTGCCAAATTAATCAAAACAGGTAAATATTTGACAGCTATTTGCGACGTTGCCAACTTTTAGAATGAATCGGCTCAGTAATGATTATTCTCACATAAGGTAGCAAGTTCTTAGGTAGGAGTATAATTTTCTTAACTAATGCTAATTTCTTAATGTTATAGAAATATAATACTTGTGAAATTCAAAATCTCTATCGAATATCGCGAATGCCCGTACATAGACATGTTAATTATTTTATTATTATTTTACTAACAGTTATTTCGTAACTGAGATTATTACCTAGGTTTCTAAGGACTTGTAATATCTATCATGCAATTAGCCAGCCAACTCTTAAGCCTGGAATACACATGCTATGTAGAAGCATAAAAGCATGCGAATTTTGCAGATGTTACCTTCTAGCACACAATAAGCAAGTGTCAGCGAAAAGGGATGATCATTTTACATACACGGAGAGCATGCTGTTAGCAAACAAGCATGCTTTTTAATAAGTAACATGTTTGTGTATTCCAAGGTATAGCGCTATTACGCTATTTCTAGATTTTTGTTTATCTACAGCCAACACGTCTGTAGCTAAGAAAATACTTATTTGAATCCACCATTATTTGGATAATTATCCGAACTTTTGAACTTGTATAAACCTCTTGAGATAAAACTATTTTAGTTGTTTGATACATGATGTGAGTTTCGCCTGTTTTCATTTGGATCTTTGAAGGCGTTAACAATTTCTTACGCTTCACCAACAACAATCTTAATTCCTCGAATTTTGAGATTATCACTTTTTACAGCCTATTTAATCTTAATAAAGCCATAATTTCAAGTTCACACCTGATAAGGTATTAAACCCTGCGGCAACCCTACCCTGCTCGTAGTCGTAAATCCAGTCACACACGAACCTGATCCTGACCAAAAAATATATTAAAAAAACAACTGAAGATTAAAAGTAAAGACTATTGTTCCTTTTATACAAGATCCCGGCGATTCGAGAGGAGAAATTCTCCGTTCCTTCATGCATAAATTCATTGTCGGTTTTGTGGCAGAGGCCCGTATAATTAAACTCTTAGAAGATTTAGATAACGGCAGAAAAGCCTTTCTTTTCTAAACAAAGTAATAACAATACTATAGCTTTAAGTTAGAGTTTCATTTCCTTTAACCATGTAAGGTAAGATTTTAAAGTTTTTGCAAACAGTAGCGTTAGGATTGCGCACGCGATTTCTTTGAAATTTCGCTTTCAGTTTGGTGTGTTTGTTTTTGCTGTTATGTTCCGTTTGGTAATTTTCTTGAAAGCTCTTTGTGTTGGGATGAAGACAATGTTTAATTTTTAAATCTACGGTCGAACAAACTTGGTTTATTCGGCTACAGAGAAGCTTGGCAAAGAAAGCGATTGTTTCTGAGTTTTGATTGATTTCCGCCGCTCCACAAGCTGGAGTGATGTTAAGTTTTGTGTTTACTTGAGTCATTTTTTCTTGTGTTAATCTGATCATGTTTCGGTATCCTTCGTTGTGTAATCTTAAATGAGTATTTGTTGTGTTAATACAAAACTTTACACTACTATTGTTTTTAGAAGAAAACCTTCTGATCTCGCGTCGTTTGTTGTCATGAACACGATCTTTCAACAGAAGTATTTGGATCATTTATTTCCATATTTCACTCTTAAACATTACGCAAATAATTTTGAAACTATGCCTAGGTACTTATATCAAAGATAGGAATCCTTACATTCTAGGTCCTACTTCTAGGTAGAACCTAGAAAACTGCTTACTTCATTAACAGGGTCTAGGTACTAACACAATGTTTTAGTCTCGTCACTTTCGATTAAGTTCAAACTGAGAGGGTTCAAAGAACCAATAATCTTGTCGACATAGAACAATGAACGTAACAAAACGAACAGAAAGACAATAAGCTATCAGCAAACATTCTATGCGCTATAAGTTTTATAATTTTTGGTCTAATTGTGTCAGCCGCAAATACATACAACAACATCAACGACATTCGCTTACTTCGTAACGTTTTAGAGATGATTTAGTTATACCGATATCATCATCATCACCTATATCGTTAATACGATACCACTTGGTAAGACTGGTTGTCAGACTTTCGGGCTTCTGACGACCCGTAAGAACTGTCAAAGATCTACAAATGACAGCCGGGACCAACTGCTTTCCGAAGCACGGACAGGCCTCGGCAAGCGTAACTTAACACTTTCGACTCCAGCCACTTTCGTAGAACTCATACGCTATGCCGCCATACATATTTTAAGTGAACCCTCAGGTAGGGTTGCCGGCATTAGGTACGTTTGCGCTAAAGTTAACCATCGCGGACGGCCAACGGAATTAGGTTTAAAACACTGTTCAGACAGCTGTGCTGCTGGGGAGTTTGTTGCGCCACTTCTTCTTCCCAGCTAAACACTAGGAAGTGGTGAAGGGCGGGCGTTTTTGGGAGACTGTCTTATGTAATTTTGAAGTTTGAAAAGTGCTGATTCTCAGCCTATTTTGAATAAATGACTTTTGAATTTGAATGTAAAACGAAGTAAAATAGTGTTTTCAGGGGGTCTTGTTGCTATACGTAGCTTCCAAACAATATTTGTAACAGTGAACAAATAATTATACGCCAAGTTGCCATACATATTGGAAGAGAACCCACTTCCAATATGTATGCGGCTTGCCGTATGAGTTCTATGAAAAGTGGGTGGAGTCGAAAGTGTTAAAAATAATAATACCGAGGAAATATGTTGTTTAAGTTGGCTCAAAATATTAGGTACCATCCTGCAACACTTCAGACTTCGCTCTTGCTCTGACTATTATCGCCCCGTCAGATACTCTGTGACTCGTCTATTGGACCGAAAATTATTAATTCAGTACCTAGACTACCATTATAAGTAGGCATTACCAATATGTCAATGTGTCAATTAAAAGTTCCAACTTCCTGTCAAAAGCTTTACACGTATCGATACAACTTACTATGAGAGAAGGGCCGGAGAGTGACGCGTTGCATTTTAATAATGCGCTTGCGCTTAGTAACACACACGCGTTTACTAATTACTGGTAATATAGACATTGCAATAACTTTACTATGCATTAATAATTTAATATGTGTAAACCGAAATCCCGTCAAAAATATAAACATCTTGTTGAAAATCCAGTTTACCTTATTAAAACTCGCATGTGTGAGTAGGTATTGAAAGTAAACCTAGTGCTTACAAACCTCCTGGTACGCTATGTCGTCCTGGTAATTCTAGGTACAAACGAGACACAGCTTAGACTGAGAGATCTGGTAAATCTAGATTTTATCGCGCGGCGCGTAGCTAGGAATAAAATTAGTCTAGGATGGAACTACTTTTTTTCTTAAATTCTTGTTTTTTTTTTTTGAAATGATATTGCTAATTAATTCCTTGTGACTGTTTGTGATTGTTATTCGACATAATTTTTGCGGTAAATAATGCATAATTTATTTAGTGGTTTATGTAAATTAATGTCGATAAAACTATATTATCGCGGGTGTGGGGCATTGGAATGTTTATTGTGATTGTGACCATCTGTTTTTATTTTAATAAAGACACTGCATTTTATAACTACCTCATGCAACATCAATTAATTCGTAAATAAGATCAAATTAGGTACTTCATAGGAATATTTATGTCATCATTATGGTTATGATAAATCAAGTGACAGACAAGAATTCAGCAAAAAATATTATTTATATCCAGAATCAATTAATTCGTATTTTATTCTTAGTCTTTATTTTTTAGTCTCTTTCGTTTCAGTCCGAACAACTCGAGAATATCTTATGCCATACTCACTTTGAGTTACACGAACGGACCGCCATCGCCAGATAAATCTCTGTAACTGAAGTAAACATTTTAACACGTTTATAAATAGGTACAAGCTTGCAAGTAGCAGTTCATGGTTAGTCGAAATTTCAGCGAAGCCCCCTATAAATCCATGTTGTAACCCGTTCCTTGTAATGCCCGATCACAGCTCTCCTGCTTCCTTGGTAACTAAAACATGGTTCCTGGAACTAAATGCTGGGAGGATCGCATTCTAATGAGACAAGTAATTAAATAAATAAAGATCGTTTTGTTGGTGGCTACTGTCAGGAGATAATTCAAGTATCTTATTAATGACAAGTTATATAATTTTATTTTGTAAGCTGATTTGTTGAAGCGATCTAATTGATAAAGCGGTCTTAGAGCCTGCTATAAAAATCAATGAATTTTCTAAACACCTAGCAGGATTCCTTACTAAATGCTTTTTGCAAATTGAACCCACATAATGTTTCTAGATATTCCTCAAAAGCTTTAGAATATGTAGATTGTAGAATGCATGTTCAGGTTTGCAATAAAAGCTCGCTTGCACAATGTTCACGACGGGAAACGATTGCCCAATGATAAACGAAACTAACCTACAATTCTGATATAGCCCAGACAAAGTCCTAAACTCCCAAGTGACGGATTCGTACCGCGGCGTTTTATGATTGCGGTTTAGGATTTTGTAATAATGTTTTATTTGCGTTTATGTGTGGAAATAATGCATAATCATGCATGTATATTTTTAGTTATATAGGTGAAGAATTTGTGCTGTTTACTTTGGCTCCAAACAGAATGTCCATTAGCTAGAAAATCATAGGCATACACTGGCCACAAACTGTCAAACTCAAATATCGACAAAAGAAATAATATCTCGAACAGCTGAAATAAGTTCGTATTTTCTTTTACTTACTGTTGCTTTGCTACTTTTTTTCATCGTTATAGAGCTATTAATTACCTGAGCACCCATAATAATCGATTAAGTAAATATGTAGTTCTTTAACGTTAATGGATGCTTTAAATTAACTTTTGAACGTAAGGAGTTGCACGTATAATGTCAAGGCTTTAGGTCAATGCACTTTCTTTGATAACTCTACGCTAGATAAACCTAGGTTAATTTATACTTCCCTGGTACTCACAGAAAACTAAGCCAACCTGCTAGTCCAAATCGGTCAAGGTTGCATCAGCGATCGCTTTTGCTGGCTGAGGGAAACTCAACGGGATTTGAGGAACGGAATGCCGGACAGGGCTGTCGCAATCACAACTTGTAACAGAATAATATAAAATTCACACATACTTAATTTAATTAAATTAATTTAAATAGAAAAATAATCCGCTTGGGAACGATGGGAATCGAATCTTTAAATGCATAAGTAATTATTTATGATATTGCATGCAATTTGAATTTGGTTTTTTATGCACCAATTGCATCGGAATCGTCAAAGAAGTTTGATACGAATTTACGATTTAGACACCGGGCACGGCGCCTGTATTCAATTTAATTAATTGATTTCACTTAGGTTGGAGCTCTTGAAAGTGTTTTTTTATATCACAAGTAAGGCGCTATACATATAACTTAAGTTTATGTCTAGGTTAAGACCTTGCATTCTAAAAGTGGGCAACATCGCAAATAGATGTTGTGAACTAAAAAATTGAGTACTTATGGAATGCAATAATTACTACCGTAACACCTAGTATTTAGTTTTAGATGTAAAAAAAGTATTTTGAAACTTTTCAAATGCCTTTTTTATCCCTAAAACGGTTACAAAATCAAATTAATGTTGCAAAATTAATCAAATCAGGTAATATTTGACAGCTATTTGCGATGTTGCCAACTTTTAGAATGAACGGTCTCAAATGACGTAATAAATTGCAATATCGTTTACATTTTGACAGTTCTTTAACAGTAATCACTCAAATGCAAGAATTTGTGTTATTTTTTTGTGGGCTTTCTGTATTTTAGGGCAACCATGTTCGTGAAGGGTGTGTGGCAACGCGTGGGCATCGAACAAGACATTTATAGCATGTTTGTAAGTTCGTCAGTTTATATTATAAAACTATTACCCGCTGGAGAACGTTTGTTTCTTTGAGAATGTCGGTCAAGTGTTTCATGGAATATTCAAGGATGGTGGAAGGGATATTTGAGTTTTGTGTGTCCTTGAGTTATATTAGGTCTTGGTACAAAACTTAAGCTTTAGGTATCATTTTTCTTCTTCAAGATATTTTTGGTTCATTAGAGAAATGTCAGGTCTGGGAGTGGCAGCAAATATCATAAATTGTTGATGATTTTGTTACCTAACTAATAAACTCAGCTCCTATTTAGATGTCACGATTATGTACATGGACGATCGTCATTTATCGAAAATACTTTACATATTTCCCATTCATTCGATTCTAGATAACCTACCGATATATAGCGGAACCCAATAATCTCTCCATCACCAGTTTTGGCATACTAGAGATAAAAAATCCTATCTATCTATGATACGAACGTCCCAATAATCGAGAATAGTGGGACGACATTCAATGACAGATAGAGTTACTGTCTGATTTACCTACTGTCTTCTACTGAAAATAGGTTATTGGGTTCGACCGTAAGTCGGTACAAATCAAGCTGTCAATAGTGTCAATTCCAATGATCAATCCCTAGCCATTAAGTGGAATGACAACTATCTTCACCTACATTTTCACGGTGAGAGATTTTTACGGAATAGACTTGCACCTAATTGCGTAACACAATGTTCAATCACAATCCGAGAGTTTTGAAGGATATCGCTAATCCATTGCTGCATAGGTTTGAAAAATTCGTCTGATCAACAACTTAAATAACGCAATGCACGTATGTGAAATGTCAAAATGAAACCCATTGGTATCAATTGTAATTTTATGTGTGTTACGCAATTATCCCGCAGCTGTTGTGGGTACTTTAGTGATCCAGGCTTCCAGAAACCAAAAACATAACACGACGACTCCATTTCTGTAAACTTGCGAGTGAGTTAACAATTCAATGGTGACCAAAACGCATAACGACAGTATCGCTTTAGCAAGTTCAAAATTAGCAGAAGAGCTTTGTGTTTTGTCCGGCTAACTGGCATGTCGGCATAAAGTTATATATATGTGCTGGAAACAGCGTTAACGGCCCGGGGACGACTGTTTACTTGTTTAAGAGTTAGGACTCACTTCCGCGTGCAATGTGTTTCTCGCCAAAATGGTACTGTGAGTGTAACTGGTAACTTTTATTTAGACTTAAATAAGAAATAAATTCCGTTGAAGTTCTAGAATTTGGGTGCCAGTTTTGAGTGGGGAACCATAAAGTTTCAGAGTGCCATCTATAGGTAGGTACACAATATAAAAATTTAAATCGCTTTTCGTGTCTGTCTGTGTGACCATGTTGTTATCCTCAGCCTACGCAACGGATTTTGGTGCAGTTTTTACCATCATTTAAAGACTTTTTTTTCGGGAGGTTTAAGACGACGCGACTCTGGTGGAAACATTTCTATGAAAACTGCACGCAACTTGTTCGTCCAGTGTCGCGTCGCGCCTGTCCGATTTTATGTGTTTAATAAATTAATATTAAACTTACATAGGTGCAATAAAGAAATTTGGTTTTTTATGTCAAGTCGTAAAAACTGTGCAAATCACCAGGCTCGATGGTTCTACTTACATCATTTGTAGCACCATTTCGACTAGGTATAGTTTTTGGGATCAGTATATTTATATCTATACTATAACAAGCAATGCTTGTAGAGATGCGTGGTAGCCAGCACGCCTTAATTACGTTACACACGATCAATCAAAATCTGTTTTATTTTGACCGTTCAACAACATTCATTGCGTGATTTATGTTGTTGAGCAGACAATTTTTTTGAACATATGAAGCAATGGATTAGCAATATCCTTCAAATGATTCAGATTGTGATTGATCGTTTCTTACGTGATTAGAGTGCAGATCCTTCAAGTATGTAGAGAAAGTGGTGATATTGTCAAAAAAGACGAACATATCGTTGACATATGCTTCAGCAGTAAGTCCACATGCAAGACCCGAAATAACACTAATAACAAATTATAATTAGTATTACATTACGTAAGACGTCCCACACATTGATTAACACCCGTCACATGCACTAATTGTTTTCATAATGATGTCAATATGAAAGTTCCCAATGATCATAGACGATGGGAGCGTCCTGTGTCTATGCGCGGGCGCAGCCGGGGCGCACATGTTGTCACTTTAGGGGGTGGACACATGCACTTGTACCAAGGTTGTCAATGATGATAGACTTGATGTCACACGGGTTTTTGTGACACTTTTTTGTTTAAAGAGTTAAAATGAAGTGGTTTTTTCGTGGTCTTTTTTATTAAAATACGGCCGGCTTTTATGAGAATTTTAAACGTATGTGAGTAAAGGTGTGATTCCGAACAACGCTACACGCGACAGTGTATACATACATTTTCATCCCATATAAACCTATAGAAAATGTATGGGGACCAGTAGTGACCCGTCACACGACAGTAGTGACGCGAAAGCATTGCTGCGGCGTTGTTCGGAATCAAGCTCGAAAGTGCCTCGTCAGCCACAAGACGTCTACCGTTAAACATAGGCTTCGGTTCTGAACAAGTTACATCCAACAATTCCCACGACCTTCACCAGGTCATCTGTCTATCTATTAGGAGGACGTCTCAGGGCTCCTCCCAGGCATACACAGTACACACTTACCTATTATTCGGGTTATGTGTATTCGAAAAAAAAATTGCATGGAACCAAATTTCTTTTTAATAAGTAGGCATCTGAGCTGTTTTTATTTTTCTTTATTTATTTTATTTATATACACACAAAACATTGATACAAAAAATAATTCCAATAGAATGCATGCATTATGCGCATGAATTACATCATTCACATAAAAACTTAATATTACTTAGCAATTCAATTAAATAAACAAGCATGTGAAATCAATAATTTTTGACAACCCTAAAGTGGTTTACCAACAATGCGCGCCAAATCACCCGCAGAGCGCGGCGCGGCGGGTGTATGCGTTTGACACGCCGCGTTACGTTTTACGACAATATTCACGTCTTCCGTTCGATTGGCTCTCATAGACTATAGCCAATCTCCTGCCGTATACTGCCCGCCTAGTACTTTCGTAGACGTTTCGGTGATTTTGGCCACTGGAACGCTTTCTTTAAAAAAATGTGGGGAAGTAGGGAGATAAGATAAACAAGATTCCCTTTTTTTTTAGTGCAACCTAGGGGATTTTTTTCAAGGCCAACTTATAATTTGCATTTGCGTGTGTGTGTATTGATGAAATACGACGCGTCACGTAAAAAGAACGCTGAGCGACAGGTGATGTGTCTGCGCACGGATACTGTCGCATCCTAAAGTACTAGGCTATTGGTTTTATAATATAATTGTAATTGTTTTATTGTAGAATCATAATAGGTCCTTTATTAGCTACTTAGTACTATGGTATTCCATAGTACTAAGTAGCTAATAAAGGACCTACAATTCAGCCTATTGGCTGGAATAGATAAATCGCTGAGTGCGCATGTAAACGGCCAGCGTTCTTTTTACTCGACGAGCACTCTATTTTATCACTCTGTAAAGCCTCTCTGTAACTCTAAAAATAAAGTATGGGTACCAATTTCGTAATAAATTAAGGGAAAGTAATAACTACTATGTAAGGCTGCTTCATTATTTGTAACTTTGTTAACTGACAAAAGGAAAGTGAAGCTGGTCACTGTAGTCCGTTCCTGAGAAAGTCGAGATAAGAATAACGAACTAAACTTACTTTTTAGGGTTCGTTACTGCAAAAGGAAAAAAAACGGAACCCTTATAGGATCCCTTCATTGTCCGTCTGTCAGTCTGTCAAGATCCTTTTTCTCAGGAACGCGTGGAAGTATCAAGTTGAAACTAATATAAAACACGTACCTAGTAGGTCTACGGGAGCTCTAAAACAATTAAACATCTAACTACTACTCTAAACAAATTAAGTCAACGCGATAAAAAAATACGACCATTTATGCGACATATTTTGATACTCGCAAATAAATCAAAACCTAAAGGTTGCTTCCCATTGACCTAGAATCATGAAATTTGGCATGAAGCAAGATCTCACAGCACATTTAAAGGAAAATCATTCATTTGTAGTTTTATCACTCAACAAAAAAATTTTTTGCGATTACAAACTTACATTTGCAGTTGGAGAATTGACCGTGACGTATTCGATGTATGGGAGAACATGTTTTTCAACTATAATGTTAAGTTCGTTTTTGGGATAAATTCATCCCAACTACGGGACCCTTCATTGTGGTCCGACACGCGCTTAGCCGGTTTTTTTTATATGAAAGCCTAATCTTGCATAGAGAAAAATCTGAAAATGTTCAGTAAAGATTTTCTACCAATGTTTTGATTAGCCTTGTAAGTTGTAGATAGTCTCGTAGCGCGTAGTGCTATGTTCCGCTGCTGAGATATTGAATCCCAAAGATTGTGTTTCAGATTTTTATCTTAGCTCAAAACACTGAAGAAAAATATTTTTCATAAAATAAATAAACTCAAACATAATACAGGATGTAGTATCGTTGATTAAATAACTCTTCACTTGCTGAAAATTATTAGTTAACTACGCGGACCGCAGAATTTCCACAATACTTTCGCTATCGCTCGCTACGCCATTCGCCGCCGCTGGTCCCTCGAATCGTAAATTTTTCCGCCAAGGCAATATTTCACGCGCTTCGCTACACGCTCCCCCGCCATTACTGTTGCGTTTATTTATTCTTCCGACCTAACTAATGATACCCTTCCTAGGAAGTTCGATGCGCCTAAACTTTTACTTATTCTAGATACAGATCTTCGTATATTTAGTATTTAGGTACATAGGTAAATTCATAAAGTATAGAGTTAAAAGAGTTGGGAAGGAATTTTCCGTTTAGGTACGACCTTATTTGTTTCAGTAAAATAGCTACATAAAGTACTTACTGTCGAATTTAAATAGTAAGTAAGAGGGAAGAGATTTTCCATTAGTTTGTTTATATAGTCCGCGCGCGACTGGTAGTTACCGCCTGAGGTATGTGAGGGGTGAGACGGGGGGGAGGTGGACAAAGGCCAAGCTAACTCAGTTTGCCAATATTGTCAATAGCGCCCTCCCCCGTCTCACCGCTTACATACCTAAGGCGGTGACTAGCAGTCGCGCCCGGTGAAAAAATCTACAAGTAAATTGCGTGTGAAATCTGTACCAATAAAAAGTCACGCAATGATCGTAAGTGTACACTTATACCATCAAAGACTGCCCTTTATCTTACCATTACATTAAGGCTTGAAGCACCGCGTAGTTAATCTCTCATGTGGGTTAAAAATAAAAATAAATAAGTAGTTTACTTGCAAAGGGCACACTTTAAAGCTGGCCAATTATTCTTATCGCGCGTGTTCAAGATGTACCCTCGCATCCTTATGACTCATGCGGTCCTAGTACAAGTTACACGGTATTTACAAGGTCCCTTGGGATACTCGGGAATTACGGGAGCCGTCCCGATATCGTCGCTGCGCGTCATCGCTACGGTTACAGTCGGTCGATTCTGTAAAAATATTAACGTGAAGCTTAAGTAAAGTGAGCTGTCACTGCCACAGAATCGACTGGCAGGATGCTAGGGATTAACACTATTGACAGCTCACTTCACGCTAACTTCACCTAAGTTTCACGGTGATATTTTTACAGAATCGAACGGCTGAATCCGTGACAACGCGACGGAGTGAGTAGAATTACCTACATTTTCTTAGCAAAGACGTTTTAATTTATGACACGAATGATTTAAAAATGTTTTTTTTTCTGTTTTTAAATTCTGTAAAAATTAAGGTCTTCAACAATTACTTTTCTCAATGTTTTAATTTTACATTAAGGTATTATTTATTTATCTATTCTAACGAATACATGGTAGTGATGTACTAAATGACTTTTATTAAATTTTACAGATTTTATTAAACCAATAAAAACAAAAGATGAATAGTTAATTGTATAAACGACAACGTAGGTGTTTCAATTACGCGTTCTTTAAGTTAAAATTCGCTTATCTGGTTATTGTAACCGATAAAGGCGTAGGAGTAAATTGTTAATAGACGACTTGTTAAGAAAAGGTTTTAACTTTCTCTAAAAATATCGTTTAATATCGTCGAAGGTTTTATTTATCCCACGATGAAAACGGCCGTAGAAGAAATATCTATAGTATAAATAAAAAAAATTGGAACCAATATAGTCCTCAATTTAGTTCTAAGTAGACTATCGTCTCGATAGCTAAAATATTAGCCACATTTTTATAAAACTCCCTCGGCCCCCGACCCTCTGCCTAGCTTCGCATCACCCGCCCGCGCTATTATGTCATTTTCGCTTACGTTTCTTTTCTTTTTGCTCGGCGCCTAAGGGTTGTTGCGTGTTGTTAAATAGCTTATAACCATCCTCAAGAATCGGGCTATCAAATGCAAAAAGATTTTTTCAAATACGACTGGTAGTTCTACAGGCGATGATGCTGATTGCTGAGCAATGGCCGTTTTGCGTGGATGTGACGCATATTTTCCCCCAACTTGTTCTTTCTTGTGTCTGTGTTCTTTCTTTGCGTCATGTTTACCGCAAATAAACCTATTTTCTTTCTTTTAGATGAGCGTGTTCAAACAAAACAACAAACTCTTCAGCTTTATTACGTTAACATAGATAAAATTCACACTTTTGTTCATGTATTTTTACTATGCCAAGTAATTCTCAAGCCACGCATTCCTTTATAGATTGGAATGGAAAAGCGGTCTATAATTTTCTTAGTAAACATAATGCTTCATAACTTCACAACCACAGCTGTAATGTTGAATCTTATTAAGGTTTGCAATGAGTTTATTATTTGATTAAAATGTAATGTCCCTCTGAACAGTTAAATAAAGGAAATTGTTTATTTTACTGTTTACTAAAAGCTGAGAGGTGTTTGTGTGAGGTGATTGCTTGGGTTAGTCAGTACGACACTTATGTCTTTATGTGAGGTTGTCTTCAGAATAGCGTTATGATTACTATAATGGAGAAATTAAAGTAAATATAGTAGTTATTGAATGACTGGCTATTGGATTGTCGACCCTTAAGCGTGTCAATATTATAGGTAAATGTGAAACTTTGTATGTTTGGATGTTTGTTACTCAATCACGCACAAACCGCTGAAAGGATTTGGATGAAATTTGGCACACAGATAGTACCTGGATTTAATAACTACATAGGATCCTTTTTTATCTCGGTAGTATGTTCCCGTGGGATAATTTCCAACCTCCACGTGGGCGAAGCAGCTGGGAAAAGCTAATATGGATGTTATAAGCGTTTGCTTATATGTAGTTAGAAACTAAATCATGTAAGCTTTCATGTAAGCTGTTTCTGTATTTTGTGAGCCATCGAGAAACAAGATTTCGGTCACATAATATACCTCAATAATTAGTGCATGACATAAACATAATACTGTGTGTTCCGTGCTCAAGTATACCCTTTATTTACTTGAGCACGGAACACACAAAGTAGATTTAAGCAAATCTCAAGCTCGTATTCCCTCGTACCTACTCGTACCTAAGTGTAGTCTAGTACATACTCAATGTACGATGTTAATTTTGTAAAGCCTTTTAAGGCTTTCCCGGAAGAACATAGCAATCGAAATTGTTGATATTACACTATTTTAGAGGTCATAGGTCTTCCCTCACTCCTCTTTACGTACCTACGCGTATAATTTCTAACTCAATCTTCACATATCTTCATACCTATTTAGATTACTTACCTTCAGTTTTACCTTTAAAATAATCTTTGAAATGTAAAACTATATTTTAGAAATACCATAACTTGCGAAATTTGAAAGTACCTAAACCTTCGGGGAAATAATTTTAGGGGTAACTTGAATGTTATGCCAGAAAATAAAGTTTACCTATGTAATGTTAGTCTATATATTTCTAAAATAACATACAAGGTTATGTTATTTTAGAAATATATATATAAAGTTTACCTATGTAATTTTAGTCTATATAACAACATTAACATTACATAGGTAAACTTTATTTTATGGCATAACATTCAAGTTATCCCTAAAATACAGGTATATTATATATTTGGTTTTAAAGATTTCACGATTAGACAATAAATATTATTTTATGCCAATTTAAATAATCATACATTTATATTCCGGTAGGTAAATATAAAACACAGTACATCTGTCTGTTACTCCATTGTTCTTCTGTAAGATACATACAAATGTGGCTATTAGTTCAAACTCAATTTTAGGAATAAATCCAGATGTTTTGTTTTGAATTGAATTCATTTACGTACCTATTAAGTAGTTACGTGTCAAGCAAACTATTTTTATCCATTTAATTTTAAGATATCAAAACTCAAAGTCAAACTAAATCAATAAAATCGTGAGAACTATTGTAAAATGTAAATTATAATTTTACATCAGCATATAAATCAACCATGTAAATGTAAATTGGCTCAAACTTTTCACGTTATCGCCATTGTTACAATTACTTATATTAGGTAATAGTTTTCCCCAATCCACCCCAACTTTCCGCGGTTACCACCTATCTATTATCTCTTTCACACGTTGTGGTACAATAACAAAGGTCTCTTTCAATGTTCTGTTCGCCTGGTAGTTGCCGGGCGTTAGAGCGCCGCACGCCCGCACCGCGCACACATGCGCGATACATTCTCTGTCCATACGCCATGCGCCAATCCTATGATTCCATTCGCGTTATCTGTCATGCACACCATGCTGTTTTCACACAGTGAAGCTTTGAAATGTCACAAAAGTTTTCTGTTGTACTTATTCAGATATAAACTTTATTATTTTTCGTCCACTTTCACGATGTAAAAGAGTCTTAAGACCAAGGTTTATACAATCCGATAAAATATTCTATTCTCATGTGATAGTGTAACTTTAGAATTCCAATAGGTATCATGAATTAGTCGAGCAAAATTATCTTTTTATTATATGCATGTGTTTCTGTGACAATAAACCCTGTGATAGTAAACTCTGTGACCGTAAACCAATTTTCTTTTATTTCTAGGCAGATGATTATTATGACCAAATGATGAATCCACCACTGGTTAAATTGAAGCGATCCCAAAAATGTTGTATTTAACTTTGTAGCCACATTACCCTATAAGGTCGAGTCAGCACCATTTGCTACCTCTTTTATATTTCACTAGCGACCCGCTCCTGCCTTTGATTTTTACGACTTGACAAAACATCGAGATTTCTTAGTTTTATGTAACTTTAACATTAACGTATTATATACATAAACCTTCAGGAATACATTCTCTAAACGATGGTGAAAACCTCATCAAAATCTGTTGCGAGGTTTAGAAGAACTACGCGGACATACAGACAAACACGAAAAGCGACTTTAATTTATAATATGTATAGATTTTGCAACAATACTAATATCTAATGTGAATTTTGCGTTTAATAAAGTCAAAGAAAGATATTTTTTTAAATAAAAATTTATAGGAATATGAAATAAATATTTTCTCTCCACTGTACGACTTTAATTCATTTCTGACTCCCCTGACTATGACTGTGCTGTATACAATAAAATAAAGTGTAGTTATCACTCATATAAATGCCGTGATTCGTGGTATTCAGATTCAGCGGAATTTAAAATTTCCGGTTCTTTGATAATACTTTAATAGTCTATTTCCGTGAAGCGGAGAAACTAAGTTCTTGATAACGTTTTTAGCACCCAAATGACGTTATCACAATCCGAGACTTTTGAAGTATAATGCCAATCCATTGCTGCATAGGTTTTATAAATCGTCTATCATCGTTTATAATCGCTCAACAACGTAAATAACGCAATAAACATAGGTGAACTGTCAAAATGAAAACTATTGCGATCAATTGTCATTTTATGTGTGTTGTGCAATTACCCCGTTGGAACTGCATTGTGAGCAGTTTATCCATGTCGTCACAATTCTACTAGTTATCACCTATGAACTCCTGGTACCTCGGGTGACATTCTCCGTTGGAACGGTGACGCAATATGACGGGGTTAATTTATCGATTACGAGGGAAGAAGACCGAGTCAAGTTCAAGGGTAGTTCGTATTCTTTCTCGCTCTACCTTTACTGAGACGGTCATGAACTTGATGTAACCGGTGTAAAAGACATTATGAAGCAACAATTTGCACATAACATGCAAATATAAAAGCAATTTTTACTGTTATGTTGTCACGTTCTTTGAGTCACATCCTGGGACAGACGGACGGAGCGCGGTAGACAACGACCGACTATAATAAACTTTGTGACGAGTATTCAACCAAAACAAGAGAAGCCATTGTTCTAACCGTGTTTGTATTTCCGCCGATGGACAAAAAATGAAACAGTTTGTCCTACCGGCCATCCATGTGTGTATAAAAGATATTTTTTTCAAACAATGCATGTTGTAACGTTACAAAACTGTGTCAAATGCAAAGTTTGCGATTAATCCCTGTTTTTTAGTTATGGGTGTCATAACTCAAGCATTTATAACTTTTATAGTCCATCTGTCAAAACAACGCATCCATAACTGGCATGTTGTATTACGCAAACTATATAAAATAGCTCGGAAAAGTTCACCTAAATTCCTTCCCGAGTATACCGTATGGTGGTAAATGGTGTAATTGATTTTGGAAACACGGAAATGGCCCGTTGTTCGGCCGTACTTTGTCTACGGTACACATCGAATTAGACATGTTAGCAGGGCAAGCTTGTTCATCATTAAGTAGGTACCATGTTGACTTTATTGTCAAATCTAGTTATAACGAATGTTTTAAATTCCGCTCAATGAATAAGTAAGGTCTACCTGCTGACAATTTTACTCGAAGATGTAAAATTCAGGAAAATACAATACATATTTCGTAATACAAAAAAATTACCGTCACAGAACTGTGACACTTGTGACACACTGACAGTTGTATGACATGGCAAATTGATGTAGTGTGTCTACAAGATCTACATTTCAACTATTTATCATCCAAGATTCTTAACATTCTAATAGTCATTTTATTTTTTATTTATCTGCACACTTGCTTTTCCAATTCGCTTTAGATATTGGCAGAATGGTCGACATCGGTTTTGCTTGCCATGATAAAGAATAGAATAGATGTAATGTGCCAATTTGATATACAATTAATTTGCGTGACTTTACTTAGTTATAAAATATTATGAAGTTTTAAATGTAGATTGGCGACCCTAATTGCGTAATACCCGATCAATCAGAATCTGAATCGTATTGAAACAGCAATTAATGTTGTTGAACTGTCAAAATGAAACAGATTAGTTCTAATCATTTACGAAAATGTGTTACGCAATTAGATACCAGTTGCTGTGACGATGGATAAGCATTAAAGTGATGTAGCCTGATAGTTTACGATGATAAAGTGATGAAGCCTGATGGTTTACGATGATAAAGTGATGTAGCCTGATAGTTTACGATGATAAAGTGATGTAGCCTGATAGTTTACGATGATAAAGTGATGTAGCCTGATAGTTTACGATGATAAAGTGATGTAGCCTGATTGTTTACGATGATAAAGTGATGTAGCCTGATTGTTTACGATGATAAAGTGATGTAGCCTGATTGTTTACGATGATAAAGTGATGTAGCCTGATTGTTTACGATGATAAAGTGATGTAGCCTGATTGTTTACGATGATAAAGTGATGTAGCCTGATTGTTTACGATGATAAAGTGATGTAGCCTGATAGTTTAGGATGATAAAGTGATGTAGCCTGATAGTTTACGATGATAAAGTTGATAAAAGCCACGGTACTAACAAAGATAAAAACACGGGAATGTTCTAAACATTTGCTTAGTACTCTGTGTGTGATATAATACGAATATTATGTAAATATATAACTCCAGCACTCCAACACCACACATTATTATTGTAGTCGAGTGTATCCTAAGCCACGAACAAACTTCCATTATTGCAAATAATAAAGCTTATCACTCCATTGTTGTGGCTTTTTAGCAATTTTTAGCATTCTGAACCGGTGCTTAACTGTCTACAATATTGGCAAACAGACCAAAATGAGTTGGTATTGGTGATTTCCTGTCAGTTAAGCATTTGGGTATCCGGCGAACGTTTCCGTACGGTAAATTGTTGTGTATAAACATCTTAAGTACTGTGTTTCTTGCAAATAAATTAAGTTGACTTTAAGTTGACGTTGGAAAAACCATAAGCAGAATTTTGAACCAACTACGGTTCTATTGGATTCCTTGAAAATTCCGAAAGTGAAACCACCTGTAGATGATTTGAGTTTGTTTATAAGAATAACACAGTCGGATATCTTTTATCCGTGAAATAATATTGACGTTTGATAGTATTTGTATGGAAAAGCTGTAAAAAAAAACTAGTTTTATCCTCCTTTAACCTTTTAATAGGAAAGAAAGAAAAGGAAGAAAAATTGATTATTATGCACAAACAAAACGCATATTAAAGACAAAAAGACATAAAATACACACATACAAAAGTAGCCAAAGGCCTCGTATTTAACCAATAAATAAAACTAAAAAAATAAAAACGCAATAAAACGATCATGGCCTCATCGGTAGTATCTTCTATGAAGAAATGTTCCTAGAACTCCTTATAACAATATACTATAGGATCATCTGTTCGTTCATTGGCGACCGGAGTTATTCCACTCCAAACACTGCGAAGATAAAGTCCTCTTCAAAGTGTTTTCAGAGCTTCTTCTTGTATTTGAGGGACTAAGGTCTGATTAAAAGTAAAAATAACAGCACCCCAATTTCAGACGACACGGTTGGCGCAGTGGCTGAGCGATCGACTGCTGCGCAACGTGTCGCGGGTTCGATCCCCGCACGGAACAAATATTTGTATGATCTGCAAGTAGTTGTTCCGGGTCTGGGTGTTAGTGTATGTGAGTTTCCATGTTCGTAAGCGCACCCACGATACAAGAAGAAATTCTTAGTGTGGGGCAATGTTAAAAAAAAAAAAAAAAAAAAAATGTGAAACACGCTTTCAGACTCCGAAGGTTTTGGAAAGAAATTCGTCTACTCAACAACATAAATAACGCAATGAATTTTGTCGAATTGTCAAAATGGGAAGCATTGCAGCTGTTAACGTGTACCTCGGAGGTGCTGTAGAAAATACACACATACAAAAGTAGCCAAAGGTCTCGTATTCAACCAATAAATAAAACTAAAAAAATAAAAACAATGTTGTTCATCAAACTCAAATCATCTACAGGTGGTTTCTTCACTTTTGAATCGTCAAGGAATCCACTCGAATCGTATCTGGTTATCAAAATTCTGATTTAGATTTTAACTACAACTAACAAGACGTCAGTCATTATAAAAGTTTGATAAAATTCGCCCTGAGTCGATATTCATATTGGATGGCATAGGCATTGGATGACGAGGATGAAGCCCTAGTAAAATGCAAAATGGAAAGGTAATATATAGTGCCCCAAAACTTAGTTGAATGTTTTCTATTCCACCTGTTTTAAAATTCTAGTTAAACTACCTATGATAAGGTATTACCTGATTATTGTTATATTTTGCTCATAGTTGTCAAATACTTGAATTCTAGCCAAAAGTTAGTTGGTTTTTAGATTTTGTGGATTTACAATAATTACAGGGTTGTTTTTACAATTTTACTTTTGAAGCTATGTTCGTGTCTTTTGTTAAGTTTTACGTAAATTTTACTAATAAACATTTTTTTTTTTCATTTTCTTATACTGTATCAGTCTAAAGGTAATAATTCGATCGTGTACTAGGTTCCTAAGTAATGTAAGAGATGCGTAGGGTCACATACAAGTGAAAGCCCGACCTATGACTTAGCAGCTCAACCATTAATCGCATGGAAACAAGCTTTAACAAATTCCCTATCGAATGTAACTATCTTGTTAGGAAATGTTTATTAGCTTCCTCCATATTCATGTAGTTAGATTACAATTTTATTTATCCTATATAAACTATTATTTTATTAATAATAGAGTTTTAACTTTCTCGGTCCTGTACTACGATTTGCAGGAATATCACCTCTAAATATATATTTTTTCTCTTACGGCTCCCCGGGAAACCATCCGTATTATGTAACGAAAGCAACATACCTACCAGGAAAACAGGAACGTCCTGAATATGAATGTAAAACACAATTTACAATGTAAGGTGATGATGGTACTAGGGAAATAATACGCGCACAAGTTACAGAAAATTAAAAGGCTTACATAGAAGCTAAGGAGATTTTTAAGTAATACTTGAATGTCAAAAAATAAATAAATTACAAAGTAGGTATTTATTTCTAGCCTAAAAACAGAACATTGTGCGCGTATGAAATATAGAAAGCTACACTTTGATAACAGCTTCCACAACTCAATTACACTTGTAGCTGAAAAGGTCATAAAATTGTCCACCTGGATGAGAAACATCAATCGAAAACTTAAGTTCAGAGCTGCACTTGTTGGTGTAGTAATTTGTTTTCCTCAATAAGTATAATACCAATTGCGTGTGTTACTTAAAATTTCAGAAACCGATTCACTGTAGACCCCTACAGTGAATCGGTTTCTAAAATTATTCCTTTATTCACGTGATGCTTTTTAGCAACTTGTTAATCCCCCCTTTCCCCCTGGTGATACGTGGTGAGGTTTAAGATTAACCCCTCGCCCCCTATTCAAAGTCACGTGTATTTGTTTGGTTCAAAATATCTTAAAAAATTACAGAATATTTTATCTTTAAATAGAAAGAAAGACAGAAAAATATTTTATTCAGGGGGGCCTCTTTTCGGTTTAGAAAAACGTTAAACGAAAAAATAAAAACACTTGATATCTCACTACCGATTTTTCCGAAACCCCTCCTCCTCTTTTCCCCCTCAAATTTGAAGAAAAAACACAAATTACAAGCTGGAAATGGCTGAAAGTTCATGAAAGAAAGAGTACTATATATTTTTCAGGTCTATACTCAAATCCAGGTCCAGACTATGAAATATTTTAAAAACATTGCAACTAGGTTAGCACAAGCGGCAGAGTATTGCGTATTACGGAGTCTGTTCATAGAGGAAAGGGATAGGATATGTGTAACACAGTGGAATACAGGCACAGATTCCAGGCCGAATTTATAAACAAGGTACTAGGTTTGCACAGTTTACAGAAGGTGTTATGTGGGCCTGAAACAGGGGGAGGGGGTTGGTTTTGGCCTCACCTTACCTCCCTTTCATCTGTCTGACCAAAAAATATTATGTTTGTCTCTTTGTGGTCTCCTTATTCCCGATCTGGATGATCGTTTTGTCTAAAGCTTTGATTCATTTTCCACAATGATGGACCGCCTACATGAGGATAATCCTCGCCTCATCGATAGTATCTTCTATGAAGAAGTGGTCCTGGAACTCATTATAACAATAGACTATAGGATCATCTGTTCGTTCATTGGCGACCGGAGTTATTCCTCTCCAAACACTGCGGCGAAGATAAAGTCCGCTTCAAAGTGTTTTCAGAGCTTCCTTGGATTCTTCTTGTATTTGAGGGACTAGGGTCTGATAAAAAAAAAATTACAACACCCCAATTGTGAAACACTTTCAAAATCCGAAGGATTTGGAAAGAAATTCCTAGTACATTGCTTCATATGTTTCAATAATTCGTCTACTCAACAACATAAATAACGCAATGAATGTTGTGGAATTGTCAAAATGAGAAGCATTGCAACTGTCAATGTGTACTCCGCAGGGTCTGTAAAAAATAATGATGCATTACGATCGAGTGCTCTAAGTCTTCGTGCACTAACTCTTATAACACGATTAAAAATTCTAGTTCCAAATGCTCGAACTACACTAAGTATAACGTTTTTATTAACTAATTCAACTATTTTTATTAAGGGATTACCTGATTATTGTTTTGTACTCATCATTACATTACATGACATGTCTATGGATATATGTTTAAAAGGCTCAAAACTCCATGGATACTCCATGGAGTTTCGTGCCTGTTCTTCTCCATGTACCTACTACGCTTTGGAATGGGCAACTAGCTTCATATTTCTGACTGACCGACTCCTTGACAATTCAAAAGTGCCTGTAAATGGTTTCATAAGTCCTTTGAGTTTGAATTTTGTATTCCATGAAAATCTATTACAAAAATTCTAGTCAAACGAAACCAATTTGACTCAATTGCAAATCGAAAATGTGTTGCGTAATTAGATAGCTGATGATGTTATACATGTTTAATGTCGAGAATCAATCAGCATCAGAAAGCTCACAGTAAAGTATTAAAGTTAACAATAGTGATTATTATAAAGTTTACGGTGCTTTTATGTTGCTTCCCGGTGCCCCAGATCCGATTCAAGAGTTCTTGTACCGAGGAATACGACAAATTAATTTAGGGCTGCTGTTAAAAACGGAATTACGGCAGTAAAAAGTATTTTGCGATTTGATTGCGCGGTTAAATTCTTTTGGGACCATTTTATGGGAGCAGAGGTTGTATTTTTTCTTTAGATTTTTGTTACTAGGGAATTGCCCCAATATTTTTTCGGAAGTGCTTATAAATGTTGTAATACCTACTTACATTAATGTTCCGGAGAGCGTTATAAACGAGTGCATATAGACATGGAGATAAAAGATTCCACCTACACAATTGATACCTTTGAAGTAAATCCTAACTAAGAAAGTGACTTTGTTTGTTTGTATGTTCGTTTGTTTCGTTTTTACGCTAAAACGGCTGAACGGATTTGGATGAAACTTGGCACATGGGTAGACCATGACCTGGATTAGGACATAGGATATTTTTTATCCCGATATTTCCACGGGATCGAGACTTATGCGGGTGACACCGCATGGCGCAGCTAGTAAAATATAACACAATAAAAGATGACAAAAAATTTTTTTTAGTTCGTCTTTTAATGTAATTATTAAAAAATATTGTACAATTTTTTTTCTTTTTTTAGGTTATCTAAAGATTACGGCGATACATTGAAATAAAATGTGCCATGACGTCACGAGTATATTGATTTTATACTTATTTGTGACGTAGCGATCCCCACTCCCCAACTTAAAATGCGTTTTATCTAAGTATTCTGTTATTAACATGATAAAGCAAAAAATACGTGTCTAATATTTTTTTATTAACTGACTGACGGACTAATTTTTTTTTTTTTTTACCCAGGCGTCATTGTAATGAAAAAGTTTAATGTAAAGCGACATGTGAGATCAAGAATTATTCTAGAAATTGCCCCACCAGAACTACAGATATGGATACGAAACCCAATAAATACACGGGCAGTTGTTTGTAAAATTGTTTGAAGAAAAGTCACAGAATAGATACAACACAATAGCAATCATTCCAGAAATAATATGCTTGCTAACATCATTAATGTTTTGTAGGACCGCGGCAACCATAGCTTGATTGCTCCTAAAATAGCCCAGTCGATAGTCGTCTTCGTTCATTCCCGTCCATAGAGGAAGGAAGTGGGCCACGTGCCTTGAAAAACGGTAATGATAACAGGAATTGATTTATTGGTCAATATTTAGTCTGTTTATTAAGTTGCCTCGGCAGTTTCGGAGATTCGAATGAATTATTATTATTATTTACAGCTTAGGTCCTTTTTGTTTATTTTTAAAGATGAAGTTTTGACTTCCGGTGAGCTTTAAATGGTCTAACTTGGGAAAGAGATGTCTCTGAGAAAATATCTGAAGATCAACTGCTTACATAGTTTTATTAAACATAAAAAGAAGGTTGTAGGTACTGATGACAAGAAAAGTAGAAGATGGTGAAATGCAAGAAAAGTAAGGAAATAGTAAAACAGAATGATGCTATAATTCAAAAAGGAAAGTAAAGCCACACAGACACAATATTACATACAACTTTACGCATATAAATGTATCCATAGCAGTTATATTATTATTTTGCTACAAAATGTAAACATCGGTACCAGGTAAACACGAAATAGAAGAGATGAAAAGCAAACAAGTAAACCTCACCCTACCCTATTTGGAGAAATATGCGTAGAAAATGAGGCGTGAGTATGATAGTGGAATTCAAAAGGTAGCATTGATTAAATTGCACATTATATAGTAACATATTTATAGATGCATCAACAGCTACTGACATAGTTGTCTAGGAGACACTTCTAACTATCTAACGTAATTGGAAAATTGTCTCAATCTGCCAGTTCTAATTTAAGTGTAAGTGAGTTGTTCTCACAATTAGCTTGGTGCTCTAGTCCTATACCCTAGAATCATTAAAGATCCCACAAACCTAGTCTGGTTTTGTAATGAGCGTGTACCTATATTCTCGGCTAAACGTGAACATGAGGCAACAATTTGTTAGTCTTGATTTTACATCCTCACATTTTCTTGAATATGACTACATACGACTTCAGCTCTATAATTCGTCATTTTATTGAACTCGACCTCTCCTGCCTTGACAATATTCTATGTCACCTGCGTTTCAAAAAGTGGGGTAATATCTTGGCTAGTTGTGTTCATTTCATGAAATGTTATTTGTGTCTATAAGCCAGTATATTAAGCTGATAGATCCAGAAGTATTGTATTATTATGCAGCGGGTATTCATTGCTCCGCGGCCTAGTTTCATAACAAATCGTTGTTTAACAAGTGACTGCTATTCACTACAATACTCGATTATTCGTGTATATGGTTTAATTTACATAATACTTTACTTGCAATAAATTAAACGAACATTCGTCAGGTAAGCACTTACGTCCACGAACATTGTCATCAAACAGTGCGCGGTTCTATATGAATCAGTGAGACTGAACAATATGTTGATAATATCAATCTGTAATCTGCTGCACTACAGACAAAATGTTTCTTCACAAATTTTCCTTCATAAGAGGAAGTCTGAAAGTGGCACCGGTGAGAGAAAAGTTTTGCGGAAATCGGTTGACAAGGTATAAGCATGTGATGCAGAGGAGTGAGGAAAATGTCGTAAGGAAAGTTTTGAGTATGAATGTCGATGGATATAAGAGTAGGGGAAGACCAAAGAAACGATGGATGGACTGTGTGGAAGATGATATGGATAGAAAGGGGGTGAGTACCGAGATGACGACTAATAGAGAAGTGTGGAAGAAAGGAACATGGTGTGCCGACCACAAATAAATTGGGATATGGACAGGAGAATGATGACAAAACTTTCCTTTATCAAGTCGGGTTATTCTCGACAGTCTCAAAGTCTATGGAGACGAGACAATTAAACTTACAAAAACACTTTTTACAAAAAACAAACAACCGACTTCGAAAAAAAAACACTACAAAGTGAAAAATAACTTTAATTTCGGAAGTCGGTGTCTATGGTTTTGAATTTTTGTTTTTTTTGCCACCGACTTTCGAAATTAAAGTTAGTTCTTTAAGTTAGTTAGTTTAAGTTAGTTCTGTTAGTTCTTTTCGTTCTATCTTGTTTATTTATATAATTTCCAATATAATATTTACATATTTGCGTTCTATTAAATCTATTTTTTTTTAAAGCAGTTGACTTTTTCAATTGGACTGCAGTACAATTTAATCTTCAGTAAGTAGTTATGTTACTTGTCTCATTTGAATTGAATGCGCGGATAGCTCCTTTGTGCAGTAACAAATTGCCAGTGTACTCTTGCTAATTTTAAGGAGGTTATAGGCTGAACGTTAACTTCATCTCATTAATTATAATCATTGTTGCTTAGCTGTTTATCGTTTTTATTTGGTAAGGAATGTACAATTATTTTTAGTTCGGTAGATGTGATAAGTAGGATACATTTTTCATTTTCTCCTTCCTCTTAAGCCTCTCCACCATTCTGTGCTTAATGAATAACTCTTTTTTTGGTTTTATCGAATTTACAATCATGATATTTTTCGCGAACGATATCAAAGAAAAAAATATTCAGTGTAATTTGTGTTTTAGCTCGAAACCCACAAAATCGTCTAAAGAACATGAAACTGAATAGCTTACTTGGGATTAACAAATAACACTCTAATTGCGTAACACACGATCAATCACAATCTGTTTCATTTTGACAGTTTAACATCATTCATTGCGTTATTTACCTTATTGAGCAGAAAACATGTTCGAACGTATGAAGCAATGGATTAGTAATATCCTTCAAAATGATTAAGATTATGATTGATCGTGTGTTATGCAAAAAGGGTGCTGGTAAAAACTTAATTATAAAAATGCATGTCTGTCTTAAGCTAGAAAAAACTATTATTTTTAACATCCTCCAAACACTGTATCCAAGCCAAATTCCACTGAAAACTATGATCTAACACAAGCATGATGTAAATCCCATATTTAAGAGTCTGCGTTACATCACCGAGGCAGAGTGCAGACATAAACACTAAAACACAGTGGTTTACATTAGACCAAATGTTATTTCCTAAGTTCTACTAAAGTCTAGACTAATTATTCACTGTTAATCATGTGTTGAGCACTTTATGAACTTGATGATAATTTACACGTAATTTTATAGAAGGCTTCGCGTACTGTTTCATGCGTAATTTTTTTGACGATACGCCAAATAATTAGATGCATGTGATCATACAGTTGAAAAGTTAGTGAGGATTTTTTACAGTTTTCTCAGTAAAACCGCTACGGTTTTTAATTGTGTGGGTAATAACTGCATTTTATTAGACTATTGATTGGCGATATAAACAGCCATGTGCAAAAAGTTGTTTACGAAACTCAACAGTCAGATTACTAATTGTTTTATTGCTAGCAGTTTTCTAGAAATGCTAACATTAAGTCCTCTCATTCTGGTGTATATTTATCTTTGGTCTATCTGTTATTGGATAAATTAGATCCATTAAAAAAACTAAAATACTTTAAAATAACACACTAATGTCTTCCACGTTTCTAATTGCTTTATTTTTATAACGCGATAATATTTATTTTACATTAATGACTTCAGCTCGCGCGTACCGATCATCCGCCATGTGGCTGCATCTGTTAACAGTATGTACTAACTACATGACATAAGTTTGTTTTCATTGTTTCATAAACTAGGCCAGTCCTTTGCCCGGCAACCGACAGAAAAGAATAAAAAAAAGAATTGACTCGTTCCGAATTTATGGCCGTTTGTAGGCGCCAGATACGGTCCGTTGCGTTAGGTTAGCTCGGGTAATAATCGGCTTTCGCTTGATTCTCGAAATGTATTATTTTGATTTAGGATTCGTAATTTTTTGTTCTTTTTGATGAATCTGAGGATAATTGGGTAAAATGCTGATAGATTAGAGAGGCAATTCCGTATTTTTTAAGACCGTTCGCATTCGCATCATTGCACATTTTTGACAAGTTTGATTTGGCAGAATTGTCGACATCGGGACCATTGCCATAAGGAAAAATAGAATAGACAAGTTTGACAGATTGCGACTAGAATGTAAACGTTTTTTAATACGAGAATTTGCCTTCTGACGTGGTAAACAGTACCTATTTCGATTCAAAAAGGGTACGCCTTTAGTTGTGACTGCCAAAGGTTGTTCAAGCAAACCCCTGCCAAATTAATAACAGTTAGGTAGCGAAATTGCCATGTCCATTAAGACACTATCAACACCACATTACCGCAACTCAAAGAAACCGTTTCACGGCTCGTATCGGTTAATTCTATCAAAAAGCCAGCTCCTTGGAAGCATTACCTGTATCCAGTCAGTCGGAAACCCAATGTCGGTGGTCTGACCATAGATGTAACGGTCAGAAATTTGATATCGCACGTGCAAACCACACTACTTTGAACTTTATTACTAGGAGCACAGAGGTCGGGGAAGCTAAGACTTGGGAACTAGGACTAGCAATACCCGTTCCTGATTCCCGTTAATACTGAAGTTTTGATCTTGTTGTTATGGAGACTGGAAATTTGTTGTGATTCTTTTGTGTTTTGGATGATATTGTAATACCTATTTAACTAAATATCACGTTTGACAAGTCGTCGATCGATGAAAGTCATAAAGGTGTGGTGACTAATCGAAGTCGGTTAGTTGTTTTTTTAAACATTTTTAATGAGGTTAGATAATACCATAATAGAACGCAACTTTAAATAATAAGAAAACTCTTTGAGGACCATTACTGTCATGTTCAGTGGATTTGCGCGCACAGGCAGCGATGCGTTGAGATTGAGCGGGAAACGTTAAACCAAACTTGTGTCCAAACATCTATTGCTAGTGCTACGGATACTATCACTACTCCTGTTACTTTATGCTTGCCTGGTACAAAACAGGAGCACGCAGGTGACTAGAAAAAAAAAGAATCAGTGTCTTTATCCACCGTTGCTGCAAATTGGTGTTATTCTTCAACTTCATGGATTTCGGCCTTACACCTATTTCTGTACTAAATAAACAAGATACTAAAATAAACAATAGAACCATTCCATACGCATACAAAAGATTTCTTTATTGCATTTCCCAGTCAAATGTTAACATTGCACAATGTACCGAAGTTTACGATTTGCGACTTTCATTTTCATTGTGCTACGACAATGTTTACTAACAAATGTTCAGCCCTTTGATGGAAGTAATGCGGGGGCAGTGCACCATTTCGCAATATATTCAAAGCGTAACGTTCTTCCTACAATTACCGTGACTTCTGTAATTAATCAGCCGAAATAAAACTAATGGAAGCTCGGAATAATTTCTCAACCGGTGGCAGTTGTGGGAATTCAGTGTGACGTAACGTATAAATATTTCTCTAGCGTCACGGAGTAACAAAAGGGAGTCCTATTAATTTATAGCCGACATCAGACGGATGTCTTGAGGGACGTAGGAGTAACGGAAAGAATGTTCTGTTTGTAAATATTTTCTTTTATCCATTCAATACAACAGGTTTGACTACAAAAGAACGACGATGAAAGTCTGATAAGCAATCTGATGGTATGGAAACAAGAAATTCCCATCTATGGAAGGAGTCAATGCACAAATCAACCAATAGTAATGATAGAACACAAAAACTTCAAATAATCCCAGCTGTGAATGTATCAGCTTCACGATAATGATCCAGAAAAACAGTTCGTCTCCATATTTTTTTTGTAGGCCGTATCTTAATGATCTGTGTCGCAGGAGTGCTACGCGTTGATGCACTTTTAAATGCGCGGGCGCACTAATGGCTGCTCCCACGGTGCCGCCGTCGTGCGGTGCCTTATTAAATTACTTTTACATGGAACTTGCTTCGGATCAGACGAAATGTGTGAAGTTTTAAGGAAATGTTTGAACTTTAGTTTTGAAAGCGTTCAAATCATGGTTTGGTTAATTGCTTTTAGTGTTTTTAACTACAAAAGAAATGCCCTTTTTGCATTTTGTTTATAAAAATCTGTATTGTTTGCTCTACCGTGATGATTAGGTGTGTCGAAAGCTTTAGTCGGGTCTAAATCATTCAACACATTTGATGGACAAGCATGTCAAAAAGTAATCATGCTTGCTGTAATTACTCCTATGGTGACAATATGAATATATTTAAGTCATGTCCAGAATATGCTCCACTGCAGATTGGTGGGAACCCCCTCCATTATAGAAGACTTCAAGCATTAGTCCAACGAAGAGTTACTTACGATACAAGTCTGTGTAACGAGACACCATCTCTCAAACGTCATTACAGATAACAAGATTACTTTAAGTGAGATATATCCTAGCACACTTGAAGCAGAAAATCTCGTTGTATATTACGTAGTTACAAGTAATGATACATTATGGAGTGTAAAAGTGAACGTTATTGCTAAAGAACCCTTTGGTTTTACAGCATCGCATAATGGAGAGGACATAGCACACGACGCACGTGCTATCCCCGCGACTTTATTATCCTGTAAAAGATTCTTTTTCATCTTTTACGTAATAAAATATTATCGTGGAGCGTTTTATGAGTGCGAATAATGGAACAAATGACAGGCTAGTTGCAAGAAATTGTGATATCAAAAAGTTTTCAGATGCGAGCTTTGTGGAAGTTCTCGAGTTAAGGAATGTAGAAGTAAATGGTTAGTTTTAGTAGAACAACCATTGTCAGCAGTTAAAGTCAGAACGTTGTATTTAAATTGTTGGTTTATAGGGCGCAGAACCTAAGTTAAAAGAACTATTTGACTAAAGGTACAAATTTCGTTTAACGTTATCATAGTCTAATAAAACTTTGCCTTTATTTGACTCAAGACTCATGAAGAAGTAGCACTGTTCTTAATCCATATAAGATATTTACACTTACATATACATTGACGCTCTGTTATACCCTAATTCGTCTTGCTTCAATTTAAGAGTAGTCGTACGTAGACATAGCCTTTCATTGCATCTCCGCCGTACTATTTCCACGAAGCGAGCTTAAAGTCGGCACCAATCAGGTTTACTGCTGGGTCTTTGATGTGCCCTCGGCCTGAGCTCTCGCCTGTGACACTGTTATATGTGTCATAAACATTAAATTTATTGACGCTCATACCCTCGAGAGTAATATTAACACATGCCCTAAATAGTCAGTCTGCATTCATGATCGTGTGTAGTTCTTAGTGCTTTAGATAAATGGATTAGCTTCCTTGCGTATTGGTATGGAATGTTGTACTGAAGTATTATGTCTTTTTGAAATTCTTTATCTTCTCTTGTTATAAACTCATGAATATGGACATTTACCGCGCACAATTCTGTTCTTCTTTAATTAAATTATAATGGCATTTAACCTGGAGATTATTCTATACAGAAAAAGATTTTATCTTAATTTTTATTAATATTCCGATCCATGCTGATTTTCCGTTTATCGTATAGTAACCAACCATGCGTCAAATAAACATCTGTGAAGCTTCCCCGAAAGATGCCCAGCATAATATTGTTTCAGAATTCAGCGACAAGCAACCTTGAACAACATCTTGTTTTGAGGAAACTCGATGGAATCTAGCCTAAGTTTGTAGAATTCTTAAATAACTTAGACACACATAAGCAGGAGAACCTACTTTTATTTTTATATAATATTACTTTTTCAGATAAAACATTGTTCGTCATGCGACTCAGACCAAATAAAAAACAAAGACGTGTGAAGTGAAGCCGGTTCCGTAAACATGTGTGCACTTTGTGTGGTGTAGTTTGATTATAGTGTCATTGTAAAAGGTTGTAAATATGTGTGTATGAGCGTATATGCATAGAGCGGCGGCAGCGGTGTAGTTTTGGCATGCTTCACTGTATTGTTCGCAGCGCTCTGGAAAAAGCAAATGAGCAAAGGAGGAGGTTACATGTTCGTTGCGTATGTTTTTTTAAAATGTATGTCCGCCGATTTCTCCGTCAATTGTGGACCGATTTTGAAAATTCTTTTTTTGTATGTTTTTTTTTTATAAAGGGTATGCTCCCAAGTTGGTTCCATATAAATTTTATTAACTTTGCTTGGATAGTTTTTGAATAAGCTTCAAATAATACGTATTTTTCCCACTTAGTATATGTGGATGATATGATGATAACTTCCTGTCACTGTTATTTACATAGCAGGTAGTGGTATTCGAATTTGTGTGGGGTAGGTACCACAACTAAAAAGTGAAAAAAAAAAAAAAAAAAAAAAATACAACCGACTTCGAGTTTATTTTTCACTTTCTAGTGTTTTTTTTTCGAAGTAGGTTGTTTTTTTTTTTTTTTCAAAGGTTTTTATTATTTGTTCTGAGCATGCTTCTGAGCTCCTTTTCAACAAGATACGCGTGAGAATAAGTTGGTACCTATAAAACTTAAACAGAAGGCTTCGATTTCGTAAGCTTAGCAGGAAAAGAAATGACGAATTAGCATTGATATAAGATGGGTAATTCCCCTGGAGACGATATGATTTAATTTGAGACAGAAACTTGCACTCGTACTTATCTGAATGTAGATGCAACGGACTGAACAGTATCATGTGTGTTCCTACTGGGGTTATGAATGTTATGATACATAGGCAATTTTTTTATTTTACTCTTTAGCTATCCCAAGAATTACTAGGGATTTATAAGATTAAATGCTTTGCAGTAAAACCATAACTTTAACGAAGCTAACGAGCTTTTAATTCCTCATAATGATATGAAAATACAAAAATGCATTGAGAAGAAATATTTTGATACAAAAATTGCTGTAATATCTTTATAACGCTTTAGATTAATATTTTAAATTTCATCGAAGATGCGGTGCGTTAATCGAGCAATTAGAGCGAGCCGATGCATGATGCCTAATGGCCAATAATCGTTACTCCCAACAGTACGCCGATAAAATTAGGAACGGCGCGGCCCTGTATACTCTTGTGCAACTCATCGGGAGAGATTTTATGTGAGAACGTGTGTAATGCACTTTTGGAGAGATTGTGGAAGAAGCAACTTTGTAATGACGAACAACTTTGAAGTTATTGGGCAACAGAAAGAAAACGCGTCGGAGCTATTACTCATAGACAACATTGTACATTCTCAATTTTCTTAGTTATTACACGTGTATAACAGGGATGATGCCTGAGTAGAAAACAATGAAATTCGAATTAGTCCGTCAGATAGATAATAAAAAAATATTAGACACGTATTTTTTGCTTTATCATATTAATAACAAAATACTTAGATAAAACGCATTTTAAGTTGGGGAGTGGAGGTCGCTACATCACAAGTAAGTATAAAATCTACATACTCGTGACGTCATGGCACATTTTAACTCAATGTATCGCCGTAATCTTTAGATTAGGAAAAAAATGAAAAAATACGTGTCGAATATTTTTTAATAATCTCCAAGAGGGACAAAACAATTTTTTTCGTCATAATCCCTACTGATCGCTTTGTAACATTTTACTAACATATACCTGTGCATGTATAAAAAAATAACTTCCCAGAGCCTGTCTCTTCATTCATTGAATTAAATTTTTAAATCTAATAAAAGATTGACAATTCATCTTGCTTATTAATTGAAACAAATTCTCATTCACCATGTTATATACTACACAGAACATTCCACTTTCTCATTCAATCAGCAAGTTTTGCCTTGGGTATATTATTTTAGTGTTAAACTAAATACCCATTTCTCTACTTCTTAAAATACCTCAAAGTAAATAACTTGTTTGTGAAGCCGGATACTAAAATCACGTGAAAACGGCCTATCTGATTCACTTAAAAATATACTCGCAGACTTATGATTCGCGATAATAGCGCGAGCATGCTCTTCTAGTGTTTTCTGATGGAGCAAATAAATATTACAGGATCTAATATAAACATGTCTACATCGAAATTGGGTCACGGAAATGCTCTGTTTTCCATTAAACGGAATATATTCACATACTTGTTTGTATCATTATTTCAAGTAAAGTAAAGCGGGTCGTATGCCAATCTCTCATGAATGGGTGCGAAAATGAGTCACTGTAATGATCGGAAATACGGCTGGTAAACATTTGTGTTATCACCTCGTTTCTCCAATCCTCTATGGTCCATTTTCCTGTATGATCTCTAGTGTAAACTTTTCTTATTTACTTACCTATTAACTCTAAATATTTTTCATTGGCAGTGTAAACTTCCTAACGTCACTCTGAGCTATAATGAAGTCTTGCTTGACGCAACTTCCCGCGCAGTTTAATTATTCTTGAAAACCACCGTTTTAGCAAGTTCTTTTAGTACAAGGGAATTGCATTCTAGGAATTCGACCATTTGTTTCCAGCCAGCGCTGACCCATGAATCTTGGCTGGACAGTTGCTTACGCTAGCCTGATTTCTGTACCATAGATAGGATGTTTAGAAAATGTTTTATGACTTTTCCTATTACGCAAGCGGATTTTTGCAGTTTATGTTCGTTCCTTTTTAGCTAAATCTGGCGTTACGTCATTGTTAGTCGAAGGAAGTTCATTTGTTATTTCAACCAACATGGTATTAAATGTTTATTATCTTAGATATAAAATTATCCGACTAGTTCAGTGCAAAGATTTATGTTAATGATGTAATAGATAATAAACAATACCGAATCGGTCTTGTGACTAACGAATTTAAACATACGCCATTAGCGTGACTTCATTAATAAATTAATTAGTATCTTACGATGTAACGTTTGATTGAAAGCAGACAAGAATAGGTGCACCAACAAAACTTGCATGCGGAATCCTGCGGGATCGGATCGACAAAATGGTGACGTAACGTTTTGCTGAAACTACCAGGCACACAGATGTTTGTAGGAGCTCTCCGCTCCGTTTCTTAGTTGAATGGTGAATGGTCATGAATGAAAGGGGATGGGATATTGTAATAGGGGCTGTACCAGGTTGTACGTTGTAAAATGGTAGTAAATAAAAAGATATTCTATTTCATTCCGTCGTTTCCACTCACATACACAGAGGCAGATCTTGTTTTTGTTGTTTAGAATTTTAGATAAAGTATAAGTTTATACTGTGGTATAAGGCTGGCCGTATACGTAAGGTTTTTTAAAATTTTTGATTCGGAAATCTGAATGCTTGCCTTACATACAAAATGTTCAACTATACAAAATGTTCGTTTCGGAAACAAACAAAAAATAAAACGAACGTCTGCGTCTCACGGAATTCCGAATCAGGAAACCATACGTATACGGTCAACCTCAAACGGTCTACAGTGTTATAAAACGAAACGTTTAATTTTTAGTTTGTATGTATATATCTTATACCTTCATCTATAAAATCAACATTGTCATGTTACAAGGGAATCATGAAAAGCGTAACTTTATCACAGAGCTAATTACATTAGTATTCATCCCGATAATGAAAAAAATTGTGAAGCCATTAATCAAAGTAAGTAAACCAGTTTGGCCTGTCAGCCTGTGACAGCGTTAAAAAGAGATGGGTATAAATAAAAAGGGATAGTGCCACATTCCTTCGGGATGCGGCCAGCATTCTTTGGAAAGGGAAATTATTTATGTTTTTTTTTCTAAACCGCTTATTAAACATTTCTTTTGTAAGGTTAATTTTTAGTTTTGAAGTTTCTTCAACCATGATATATATGGGTGTAAGGAGGTGTGAGCCTTTTTGATCTTTTCTATTGGTTTTATTTTTATTTATAGTTGGCTGCCATAGCTAGTTCCAAATTC
Organism: Agrochola lota; assembly: GCA_947364205.1. Taxonomy (NCBI): domain Eukaryota; kingdom Metazoa; phylum Arthropoda; class Insecta; order Lepidoptera; family Noctuidae; genus Agrochola; species Agrochola lota. The sequence continues at coordinate 5,211,107 of OX376235.1, read as the reverse complement.
AATTAATTTAGATGATTGGTTTATTCGATGGCTTGGATTGAGTTTTGTTTTGTTTCTACATTATTTATTTCATTGTTTTATTCATTTTGTTAAATTAATTATGAAAATAAAATAGTGAGTTGTGCTTTTATAATTTCTAACGCGACGATTTATTATCGTGGACGTTCACGTCCATCAAATTTGTATGGAAATACGTGCACTATAACGTTATCGTGCACGGAAATTTGAAAGTGTCTTCATATATTTCCATACATTTTACTTTCCTGTGCGTGTTGTAACGTGGACCGTGGACGTCCACGATATTATCGTCACGTTAGAAATTATAAAAGCGTACGCGCACGTTATATGGCGTCTTGGATTGGTTTGACAGTGATAAGTTTTCAAATTCACATTATAACTAACGAACGCCTACGAAATAAAATAGTTTTGTTCATTGACTTGGAATCTTATCAGTAAAGTTAGGTGGCTATAAAAATTAATACGGGTAGATAAAATATCCTGAACAAGAGCTTTTCCCATAAATTGCAGTAACGACCGATCCTGGCAGGGTATTACCATAATTAACGCGGTTGGCAGGCGGCTTGATGTTGTTAGTATAACTGCCTACGTTCATTTATAGTTCACAAATATCCAAGGCCAAAGGAAAGTAGATGGATTGTTTGAGGAATGATATGAAAGAAAAGGGAGTGAACCATAGCGAGACAGTTGTCAGAAGAAAACGTGTTGTGCCTACCCCAAGCGCCAGGGACCAGAACATGATGATGATAGAAAGAAAGAAAGAAAAAGTATTTATTGTGACTCGCACAGGAAAAACACAAAAACAATAAAGTTACAGTAACGTATAAAGAAGGAAGTCCTGTACGAGGCCAAAAGGCTCCTATCTCAGCATGATGCCGCGACATTTAAAAATAAATAAAAATGTCGCAGCGCTGGTATTCTGATAGGGCCCGCAGTGATGTCACGGATAGATACAGACAAATAAATATAATAAAAAATAAAAATAAAAAGGTGTGTGAAATACAATGAAGAGTGAAATATTATGTAATCCGCGTGTCTGCATCCGACGTAACATCAGTTACTTGTCTATGCCTTTAGTGATGATTTAGTTATGACGATGAAATATCCCATGGCAGGACTCCTATGCGTACCTAAAGTAGTTCAGGCCCTGCTGTCTCGACATACATAGCGATCGCTACACGACCGAATTTGGTCGCAAAGTCCCACAGCAGTTAAAACGCAACCTTTAAAAAAATTGTTACTATTCAATTGAAGAATTTTTAAACCCAAAATAAATCAATAACTACCACACACATATTCTCGTACACAGACATTACACACACCTACACCACCACCTAGATGACTACCTAAATAAATTAATAAGGCGATCGAACTTATAAAAAAAAAAAAAAAAATGAATTATAAAAATGTGTATATATGTATTATTATTTGAAGTAATACCAAATTATTGAAATTATTAAAATCGTGTCAATAGCATAGTTAATGCTAATGACACGATTTTTTTTTAATGTTAAATAACCCGAAAAGGCCGCTAAGTGTTAAGTACTAACATTATAGAATAACACTAAAATGTAGGTACACTTAGTTTGCAAATAAATCTTTGACTTTGAATGGCGTCTCTAGTCCCTGATATTTTCGTGCGTGTCAAGTAATGTTGACCGACGAGGGACGCCATTAGGACTTTGCGACCGTATTCGGTCGTATAGCGATCGCCATCTATGTCGAGACTGCGGCCCCTGAGCTTGATACCTCCAGCGCCGGCCCTAGCCCTTGATTAGAGTAGAGCGAGATTGTCTTTCGGCGCCATTTGATCGACGCTCTCACTTCAAGTTAATTCTACTTCAGTTTCATGTTAAATAAATAGATAATAATTCCCAAATCTTCTAAAATATTTTTTTATTGCTGATATCAACACTCATTGAATTTATATTAAATTAGTAGCTTCTTCTTCTTTTTGTGTGGTTAGCGACAAACCAGGGGGTCTACACCCTAAGCGAAATCCGTAGTTCCGGCCGAAGTTACGGGTCTCACGGACATACCGTAAGACAGAAGGAGCGCCAAGCGCCCGGGCGGCTTAAAATCATGACACCAGGGGTTAGAGTTTTAAAGCCGCCCATAGGCCTCTGACTTGGCTTCACATGTCGTCGAGATACCAAAATTCTAAATTCATTCATTAAGTCATTTATTCAAACTAGGCTGAGAATCAGCACTTTTCGAACATCAAAATTACATAAGACAGTGCCCCAAAACGCCTACCCTTCACCACTTCCTAGTGCGTTAGCTGGGAAGAAGAATTGGCGCAACAAACTCCCCAGCAGCACAGCTGTCTGTTCAGTTAGAAGAACATAAAAAGATTCCATATAATAGTATTCAAAATAATTTACATTACGCAACACACAACATAATTTATTAGCCATATATACTCGTAAGCTAGCATATCTCTCAGGCATGCCGGTTTCCTCACGATGTTTTCCTTCACCGTTTTTGAAGCAAGTGATAATTATACAATACGCATATGAATCCGAAAAGTCTGAGGCGTTGTGTTTGAACTCGAAACCTATGATTTGGCAGTCCGACGGTCACACCACTAGGCTATCAAATTTAAAATTAAGTAGCTCTAATTAGTATAATTCTCCTGCTTCTTTAAAAAGCTCTTACCGCTATGTAATTATATTATTATTTGGTGTTAATTTAAATCCATCACAAAATTTTATTTTGCACTGGATATTGTTTTCCACATTTTGCTATTTGGCGCTCCTTGCCATCTGACGCCTAGAGCGACCGTTCCTCTCGTTCTACTCCAGGGCCGTCGCTGGATACCTCGAAAGTGACAGGGTTTTGGTTCATAAAACCCTGTCACATGACGTGTATAAAATTTCGTGTCTATTCTTGGTATAAAGTCACTAAATATAATCTTATTAAAGTTCAAGACCTCCTTGATGTTGAAGGAGCCCCTGACTGCAATTTTTCTTCATATTATGCAAAGGAACCCTTTAAAATAGGCCTCAATAGGGGATTGTTCATGTGCTCGGGCACAGGTCCTGAAAAGGAGCATGAGAACATATAGGTATTTACCTACTTGTGTGCAGTCAGGGAAATAAATTAACACTCCACGTCAATTTTCAGTATTAAATATAGCGATTTAGATAGTTTTTTTCGGGCCCCCTGTATTGTAAACAAACAATAGCTCTTTAGTGATTTTTTAGGTTTTGGTCGTATTTCTCAGTATTCCCGCTAGACAAACTATAATTATTACTACCACTGTAATCTAGAGATCATACGGAACAAATCAACATGCGTTTCATTAATAGACGCCATCATTTTTGGTGGGCCTAATCCCCGAACAATAAAAATTATCTAATTTCCCTAACTTTACCCTACTAGGTCACAAGCGAAAGCGAGATGACACAGACAGGCAGCTTGACTCCATAATTTGAATAATACTTGAAAATAGTAAAAGCTTCGTTTATTGTTATCGAGCTTTGCCATCAAATGAGGTATTGACAGCAACACGTTAAATAAACATAACATTGTAGGGACTGATTGCAGGGCGAAAGGTTCCCACTTGTAACCATTCTAACATTTCTACATTCACTGGTAAAATTATCTCTAACCATGGACCTGTTTTACCACTTCCAGATAAGTTAAATTATCTAGCACTTCTAGTAATGAGGAATTAAGGTACCATTCCGTATCCGACCGCAGGCGGCAACTGCAGGCGACGTGTTGCCGCGTCATGTCGCTGCAGTCATGATTCCGAATTCCGTTGTTTATCCCAAAGAAAAATATGACTGTGTCTTAGACTTTCGTTTCTACTGGAGACAAGAAGTGACCTTTGGCCTTCTAAAGGATCAGTGCAGCGCACTAAATGAGAAAGCTGTCAACTGTCATGCACGGTGCATACATAAAACATTTAAAATGAATGATCGGTTCTAAAATAGGCCCATATGAGGGCCTAATTACAGTTAATTGAAACAAAGTAGGCAAGCACAACAATCTCCGTCTATCTAATTGGTACTTGCAACAAGGCGTCAAGTTGTCAATGCATTTGACAGTTAAGTCAACATGGCGGATCACGCATGCGCTCTGCACGCGACGGAAAAGTAAATAAAGGCGCGTAATTTCATAGCTATTTAACTATCTGTATTGAAAATCATCGTGTTAATGCACAATTTACTTTTTGTTTGTTTGGCATACATTTCATTATTTGAGTTTTTTATTTATTTATGATGGTAATGTGCCATTAAATTATTCGATCTCTGTATGTGCACAGAAAGCCAACTTCATAGGTAGGTATGTAAGTTATGAAAAAAGAAATAGTATTGCCTGGTTTATACTATAGAGGTATGAGGAACAGGGTGTAAAGTTCACTTATCCTCTACAAAAAAGGGAGGATCCTTCGACCAGACGGGTGTCGTGTCTGGTGGGCAACTGCCCGACGATGTTGGGATGTTGTATATATATCGGTCTGTGAACTCTGCTTGCGCAATGCAGGATTTGTGTGATGTCATGTTTTTGATGCGTAGTTCGCATGTGGCGTTGTAGATGATGCTGCTACAATACGATGGTAGTGACTGGACCCAGTGACACGGAATTTTGGACCCAGTCAGTGGGTTCATGTAGACGAGATCGACAGCGAGTCAGGAGGGGGAAGCTATTGGGCCCATAAATAGACAGGTAGGTTAGTCAAATGGACTGACTTCAGAGCGCGAAAGTGTCTACACGAGCCCAGTTGCAAGTCACCGCTGGAGTGGCTTACTGTACTGTCAGTTTACTTCTGATCTTGTATCATAATTGTATTGCAAAGAAAACCTACCTTGATAAATAAAAATAGAACCAGACTCTACCTGTAATATATAACTCGTGTATAGAATCGCGTAGTTTCTAAAATAAGTAGTCTAAAAATAATAGGAATTTCGATATAAACAACACAGCAATTGAAATTGAACAGATTTAAAGTAGGTAATAAAATTTATACAGCGTGTAACAAAAATCCTGTCCGATCCGTGAGAGTGTTGTAAAGAATCATACTGAGAGTCTCTTTATATGGTAATTTTCTAGAAAAAGAAAAATAAATCCGCCGCATTTTTTTACAATGGGTAATTTTACTAGGTTATTATTATTACATGGGGCGCAGGCGGCCGTAGCGTCGTTTAGCAGGCGTCTACAAATCATAACCCCTGTTGAAAATTTGGGATAATTTTGGTACTAAAAACGTGAATTTTAAATAACAATAACTTCTTATTTTCAATAATAATTATTTTTGTTATTACTTTTTGGTAATGTTATTGCAACACATTATATTATTAGTAAAGCCAGTCTTGCTCATTCCGTTCTTCGGGGTTAGAGGTTACAGGAGAAACAAGTAAGTTACTTCTTTTGTAAATAATTCCTTTCCAAGTGTTTAAAAAAAAGCTCCCACGAAGTTGTTATATTGGAATGACGTTTATGATTAATGGGAACACATCCAATTCCCTATGACTTTGGAGATGGAACACTTAAGTACGACATCATACATCATGACGTTACACAGTGTTACAAACTAATCAGCAACTAAATACATTACCCCACAATACAAATGAGTCTAATTTCTATTTTAAAACCTCAATCAAGTTTGTACTCTATGGGCCCATCATACATTCAAATTAAGTCATTGAAATACTTAGTTCGAAATCGTTTGGGATATAATGGTCGCATTTCGCGGTCCAATGGGCCTATGACCTCATTACACTGTAATACGTGTAGTATGGGGCCACGATGCGTTTCACTGATTGGGGTTTTGACCTTAAGTCACTCAAAATGCGATGTGTGAAATTGATAGAAGAATAGATGGGTCTTTTTAATGCACTTTTTGGTGTAAGCGTTGGTTCGATTCGATTGTAAAAGGCATGCAATGCAAGTGATTATGTTTTTGTGTGAAGAGCTATACTTGTGTAATAGGTTTTTAGTATAGTAAACCTCATTATGTAAGTGTATTCCGATTTCCGTTCTACTAATAAAACGATTAAAAACCTTGTTTTTTTATAAAAACCGGTTAATTATTACTGTTGTAACTATAATGTTGCTTTGAGCTCTTTGATAGCTACTCTTTTCATAAAATATCACTGGAGAAAAAAGCCCGGCCAACTGTAAGTTTTCCTCAATTTTTCCCGTCGTGAAAGTGACGACAGACGCCTACTTTGTTTTCTACACACACAGAAACAAGAGGCCAGTCTAGACAATCACACACCCTCGCATTTCACGGTCCTGGCCTACGCACCCTTCGACCCCTAAGCACGATTAGCTTGATCCCTCCGGCCCATGACATCCCCTCACCCGAGCGCCCTTTTTTATCGAGTTTTGTCCTAAAATGGAAAACAACTACCAGGCTTCCAGTCTTAGGGAGTGGTTTACGAACTTTCACCCTTAGACCAGACTCCAAGATGCGCAAACTCAAACTTGTCTTGTGCCTCCGCAATTCGCGCCCCATAACTAACTCTTTCTAACGCTACGAGGCAGACGGATATGTTATCTCTTTCGCACTTACCTAGAGGGGTGGTTTCGTCTGCCTGCAAGCAAGTGTGCGTGGATTTAGGTTAGGGGCCACGTACGCTCAACCCCTTCGACATGCGATGCGTGTGTGGTTATGGCGTGTGTTATGTCTAGTAGGGAGGCATACATGTGATACTTCCTACCGGTTTCTGGTGCCTTGGTACATGAGTATGTGTAGAGATTAGAATTTGCTAAGCAAACGCTGTTTTTTTTCTAACACGTGCACGATTGTAGGCTTCTAATGTTCGTAGCAATATACATACAGCACACAAGTCCGTTATTCAAATGCACATCGAAGTTCTCGTATGTGGACACAATTTTCACACGAGTGTTGAACATTAGAACGGGCAGGAAAATGTGGAAGTGTCTGTCTCTTTCTGCCATGGAGGCTTTGGATTTTTGGAACCTCACACGTCGCGGTTAGAATCGGTACAGAGAAAATTAAAAATAACTTTGTTAGAAATTAAAATAAAGGCATTATAAAGTTGTTCTTTCTATAGAATACTTAGCTGTAGTATGACGGGTTATTGAATCATTAGAGTGGTAAGTAATGCTAGAATTGCTAGTAGTAAACGCAAACAGTTCTAATATACGGATAAAGAACGCTCGAAATAAGTGCAAAATCAATAAGGATCGATCGTCTTTGTTTGTCCACATATTGCAATAAAACTTGGCATATATACTTCACTAGCATAAAAAACGAAGTCCAAATCAATGTTGTTAAAGTTGTTTATCGGCTACTAGTTTCTAAAATCAATTTAAATATTGTACGCTAGACATAATGTCTCGATAAGTGACATGTGCCGACAGCTAGCGGTCACAATTTGACTTCTTTTACGGTCAACTGCACGTACATCGTGCACTTGAACTGCGAAAACCGCCCTTAGGGCTAAGAAATCAAGACGCTTACATGGTCAAACTGTTAACATTGTCGTATGGTTGACTGTACTACTCTTGTGTCCACATTGCAACGCGGACCGTTTGCTTCGAGTTAACCCCTCGACTGCAGTACCACAATATTTGTTGAAGGTCGCATGCTACAACCAGTTTGAAGCTTTTCTTTTACCGTTTTGCGCAAAGTTCGTTTCAAGGAGAATTTCTTTTAGAGCTCGTGGCAAGGCAGCTGTTACTTGCACAAGTTTAGTATACTTCGTGGATGATTAGAAAAAAATGTGCATATATTTATTCTAGACTTATGGGTAGTCAGTTATCTCATCAGCTGCGTAGAGACAGCCATTTTAAACTAAGCGAATACGCAGACAAATAGGCGTCATTATAATGATAGGTATCACATGTTTCCACATGAATAGTCCCAGTACGTCTCTTTAGATTGTCGGCCAAGTATAAATAACAGTAGTTACATATGGCAGCGCCGGAAACGTTCATTGCAAGATAACAATATAAAACTCGCAAAAATGGCGGACCAGCTAGGAACGGCTGAATCACGATTCTTAAAGCTTGGTTTATCACCAGCAAAAATAAAATGGATCTAGGCATATCTTTTTCAGAGTAGATGGTGCCTAAGTTTTTATGTTTAGATCAAATCTACAGAAAAAAATCCTTGCTAAGTGATTTCGAGGTGTCAGTTTGAGTCATATTTTTCTTATGTAAATTTGATTTTTACTTGAAAATTAGTCGTACACAATAGGTATGCGTTTTTTCGTACAAAAAATCTACGCTGATTTTATTTTGTCTTGTGTATATTTACTTAATAAATATTTACAGAAAACAATTTTTCGCACAAATCGCACGTTTTCGAAAAAAATGTTTGGTGTGTGTGTTTACTTTGGTGAAAAAACTTATTTATGCAATTATGTCAAGTGCCGTATGTCAGCTTCGCGGCCATATTTGAGTACTGTGACGTCAGAAGTATACACATATGTCGATGTCAAACAATGCATTACTTTTTCAACAAAATGTGTGATTTGTGTGGTTTTTAAATGGCGCGTGTACGGCGTGTAGCGAGCCTAAATGATTTTTAATAACTTAATATCTTTCTTTAAGACCAATTATCATATAATTCCTCATTAATTTTGTAATAAGTTACGACGAGAAACTCACTTATTCAAACAGCTTTACGAGTTTTACGACCACAAATTAATGTTAACCCTCTCTTTGCAGGTAACAAACGCCGCTGCTATCCTGCTACCCTGGTACTTACTTCCCGTAAGCGTGTGTGTAAATCACACCTAATCCCGTGACGTCACGGCGGGCCACCGGGTACATAATAATTTTATATTCCGTAGAATTTTTATTGTATCATTTATAAGATTGTTCACCTTCCCATATTTTATAGCACAATATCTTTTTACTAGCTAGAATTTATTATCGCTGGCTTCAAAGGTTTTAAAAGGTAAAAGTTAGTTACTTTAAATTACATTACGGTTTGTGTAATAAAAGTGTCATAACTACCGTGGTAATTGTGACTATCGGGGGATGTGTTTAGGGAAATAATCATTAAGCAATGATTTATAACAAAAAAACGTCATTGTAGTTCCATAGAATATTTTATAATATACGGTAGTCTATAATTTAAGAACTATTTCTTGGTAAAACGCTTGATTTTCTGGTTTCACCTTTCCTTTAATTCCGTTAAATTATGAGTAGGTAGTAACCAACCTGTTCTATTTTCTTATAATTATGATTACTTTACCCGCAGTAAAACAAAAACGAAACAAAATTTTTGAAGTTTAATTTCATCAAATGCTAGAAACACGCTGTAATCTGTGTAGGTACTTCCTCCTACATAATCTGAATCCTTGAATAGGCATACAGCCGTCAATCGTCATTGAATTTGTATGAATGCGAATATGAATGTGGCGCTGTCCCTGACCACTATAGCGGGCGGTGGGCGGCGGAAGGGTTATCAGTCTGCGTGGAAGTCCGCTCCAATACTCCATATCACGGCGCCGAGCGATCAATATCGTTTAATTTTTATTATAAACATTTATAAAAACGTTAAAAGAATTGTGTAGAAAAGATGTCGAAAATGCGGACTCCATAGGACCAACATTTTTTAGCTGGGATAAACAAGGACCCGCAGAGAAAAAGGCTCTTGATAGGCACCGATGTCCAGCATAAGTAATCTTATAAGGATTTTGTTTTTCTTTTGAGGTATGAAGCCCAAAAAAATACCGAATGTCAGCTGTATCCTAGAATAAATCTAGGTCCATCTTGAAAACCTGAAAAGTGATCACTCTTTATATTCCTAGGCATGAGCTTGCACACAATAGTAACTGAGAATAAAAACATCTTCATTTTGAAATATTATTCGGCAAATAAACTCAATCAAAAGTACCTAAAGATTGAATGAATGTAGAATGAACTAGCAGCGTCCCGCAGTTTCACCCGCATAAGTCTCGATCCCGTGGGAATATTGGGATAAAAAGTATCCTATGTGTTAATCTAGGTTATAAACTATCCGCGTGGGAAGTTTTATCCAAATCCGTTCAGTCGTTTTTGCGTGAAAGAGTAACAAACATTCATCCATCTATACATCCTCACAAAGTTTCGAATTTATAATATTGCATAGTAGGATAGGATGTTCCTTTTCAACTATGTTCCTCTCATAACTTTAAACTTCTCACAATTGATCTGAATACGGAAGCTCTAACTCTTATACTACAAATAAATCAGAAGGACATTTGACTAAGGAGTTAAAAACTTAAAAAGTAAAGTGTTAAAGGATGAAAAGGATCTTTTTATATCACCCTCGGCTTCTGAGAAGGAAGTGCCACCGCATCCTTTTAAGATCATTCAATTAACCGTGAATGGATTCATTTATACGCTTTTTTTCGGTCAAAAATAGGACCAACCTCTTGACATTGGTTTGGTAAAAAAATGTTGCTGCGTGTAACCTTTTGATCTCCTGGACAATTTTTTTAAGTGTATTAGTTTCTGTGTTGTATTTTCTCTGTTAACTAACAGCCTGCCTAGTGCCTACAGTCTGGCCGTCGAGGGAATGAGTTCCTGACACTTGTCAGTTGAACTGACAGGTGTCAAGAACGCATTTTCTCGACGGTCGGACTGTAGTACTAACTTTTGTATTTTGTGTTTCACGAACTGTGTCCAAATAAACATTATTCTTTCTTTCTTACTTCAATTATACTTTATAAAAATGTATGTCCTCACAAACACACTTTCGAATAAGTTCTTTACTTTATTTACCTAACTTACTCTAACTACTAACGAACTTCAAATGTATTTTCTTTACGGTCTATTGCAAAATATGAGTTCTTTGGTATAAGTCAGTTTTACTTCAACAAATATATACCCAGTCGAACATCAAACGTCTTAGTACATCAGCCGGTAATAATATTTGCTCCTAACAAACCGAAACTAATTGCTTGCCGTTGTTTCTGGCCTAATTAGTAATTACTAGGTAATTACCTTATTAATATTTTAGTTCTACTCTAAATTAGTATTGCGGTTTATTAATTGTGCTTCATTTTCTATATTTTCTGTTATTTTCTAGATTCACGCCGCGGATTTTTTTTCGAATTGTCAATTATTGAATTGGTATTCTTTTATCGACGTAGGTACGAGGTTTCTTCAAAATCTATTTTTCTCCTAAAACTGTTATTATTATTATAAAATCGACCATTTCGAACTACTTAGGTAAATATACAAAATAATTAGAGTTAGGTACGAGTAAATAACCCATTATTCGACAATAACACATCGAACTCCGTTTTTAATAAGACAAAATTAACAAAATCCTGCCAGATATACCCAGCCCACAACGTTTTCACTATTAATTTAACTTAATTACGGCACGTTCTCAGTTTTTTGTGTGGGTGTCGAATTTTATTTTTGTGAGAGTAAAATTTTATTTTTGTCCAAATCTCCGAGACTCCTACGTAACAGGATCCGAGGGGTTGGATTAAAAATAACTCGTTTTTATCCTCTTTTTAACATTTGATCCTAAGTAGCGGTTGCCAGGGGTGCTCACAGATTTGTATCTGGTAATGTGGATGTGCTTTTTATAATGTACTGTGAAGATGGAACTGATAGCGAAGTATTTTAGTCATCGGAATCAGATTTTTAAACTTAATAGGCAGGTTTTTGTTTTTATAAAAAAAAAAAAAAAATGTAAATTATAAGTATAAAGATAAAATAAAGGAATAGTATCGTAAACAATATAACAAACAATATGACACTGTACTTCGAAATTTTTCGACGGTTATAAAAAAAAAAATCTGCTGTTCCATACATTTTGACCACATAGGTATTACACTTTTCTATGAAACAGCAGATTTTTTTTTTTTAACCTACGAAAAATTTCAATGCAGGGGTGTTCAGAATCATGTACTGAATCCATGGTATCAGTTTTCGCGTCGATGCCCTGCCAGCCTGTATAATGATTAGGACACATTTGATATTTTTATTTTTGCAATATAATTTTTTGAGCTCCTCGATTACTGACAAATGCTTGCACTAACTGGACAAGTTCACTCAAATTTGTGTGATTCTTTCCTCAAAAGACCATTTCAGACACGGATCTACATGGTCTCACATGATCTGACCTAGATTCTGTCTGGACTTTAAAAGAGACTTTGACCCCTGATTTTGTTTCGCCATTTCTTCTCCAGCAAATTGTTTTTTTTTTAAATATGACCTGCAAAAGTGATTCTGATTTCTAATTTACAGAATAAACAATTTCATTTCATTTCGTAGTTTTGAATGCAGACCTAAATTATATCAAGATTATTGTCAGTAATTTAGGGTTAACTAACATATTGAAAAATTTACCAGCGTGCCTGTAGTTTATCCCTGTAAGGTTAAATTAAAAACTTTTTACAAAAAAAAAAAAAAACTACAAATCGAAAAATAACTTTAATATCGGAAGTCGGTGGCAAAAATTAAAAACCAAAGACACCGACTTCACTAAAGTACTTTTTCATTTTGTAGTGTTTTTTTTTGAAAGTCGGTTGCTTTTTTTTTTGTAAAACTTTTTATTTTTCACTTTTAGTTGTGGTAAAAATTCGAATACCACTTCCTGCTATGTAAATAACAGTGACAGGAAGTTATCATCAAATCATCCACATGTACTAAGTGGGGAAAATACGTATTATTGAAGCTTACTCAAAAACTATCCAAGCAAAGTTAATAAAATTTATAAGGGACTAACTTCGGAGCATACCATTTCATACAAAAAAAAAACGGTCCACAATTGACGGACAAATCGGCGGACATACATAGAAAAAAAAAAACACACATACGTGACGAACATAATATAACGTCCTACTTTTTGGAGTCGGTTAAAAGTGAACATGTCACATTGTCGGTTTAAATGAATCTCAAAAACTAACATTCTTATTTTGGTATTATTTTCATCTCAGTAGCTCCTTGTAAGCTCGGTGTAACATGCGTGCGTGTTACGTGTAAAGATCTCTCTCGCGATAGGAGTCCGTACAAGGGTTACATGACTACATGATAGTGCGCGAGTGTGCGGTTACCGCGGCTGCCGATACTACTCCAAGATTACGCGCTCGGAGGGCTGACTATAATATCCTCTGAGCTCTGCTGCCCTGGTACTGCAGGTGACGTAATAGTTTCTTTGCATATATTATCTTCGTCATAACTGTCTTAAGAATTTAAGATAGTTTTGGTAAAGGATAGTTGAGAAATTGCCACTGGTTGCAACCGCGTGGTGGAAAAACCTTCTTCTGTGTAATTTGGTCGCTATTGGTCTAATGCGCAATGCTATTTAGTCAAAATTAATTTAAACATATTAAATTCATATTTAATTTGTACATATTTAATTGACATTAATTTTCTATTCACTCAAAAAAAATAAAAATTAACACAACGATCCCCAAACTTCTTCGGAAATGCATCTTATTGGGAAACAGTGGTCCTTAGGTCCTACCTGAGTCAACTACGTCAAATAACTAAACATAAAAATATGGCATTTTAATGAATGAAAAACTTGTTCTAGCAATATCCAATTTTACCGGCACATAAAATTATGCGGCATCCATTAAGTAATTTGTGGTAAAACGAACACAAGCTTCTGCTAATTGGATCGTCTCTCTCATTTACAGAGATATATTACACAGCCCTGTTGCTGTAACGAATAAGGTGTAGGCACAACACTACGCTACACACAAATGTACAGTATGCAGGTTATAAAAATGGTCTAATATGGGAATTAAAGTACACTGTAAATTGATGGGACTAACATAGAAGGATTTATAAAGCTCACCTTGTGTAATGTTTGACAGTTATCTCTCTTTACCCGTATGCATCATAAGGACCGGTATAACATACAGCTGAGTTTTCCTATTGTGTCGGAACAAACAAGGTCGCTAGTTACCCTTATTTCAGGCCTAAATTGAGTTAATAGAGATCTCAAGGATTAAGTTTGACAGTTATCGCTCTAGATCTCGCCTCATAATCATCTTATGAGACGGGGATACAATAGAGTTTTCCTATTGTTTCAAACAAACTAGGTCGCTAATTGCACCTTTTTGGTCTAAATCCAGTTAAAAAAGAATAGCCTCTTTCAAAGCAAGGCTAAAACAAACGGTGACTAGCCTAATAATAGTAATAGGACGAGTTTATAAATGTTCGTGTATGTTTTTTTATGTGTTTTTGTAGAGTAAGCTTGCGCGGTGGTCCCTTATATTTATTTTATTAACTTTGGTTGCGTAGTTTTTGAGTTAGCTTCGATAATACCTACGTATTTAATCCACTTTGTGTTTCTGAATGTTGTTATACCTAATACTTCCTGTCACTATTGTTTACATAGCAAGTAATGGTATACGAATTTGTGTGCAGTAGGTACCACAACTAAAAATATGGTAAGTAAATAAAATCTATTTAACAGAAAAAAAACGACTTCCATAAAAACACTACAAAGTGAAAAATAACTTTAATTTTGGAAGTCGGTGGCAAAAAACAAAAATGCAGATCCAAAGACACCGACTTTCGTAAAAATTATTACTCACTATGTCGTGTTTTTTTTTGGAAGTTGGTTGTTTTTTTTTTGGAAAAATATTTTTCAAGTACTTACTGCCATAATTATTTACTCTCCCTTCATGTACATGTGACAAATTACCAACATATTGTAAAGATACAGAAAAAATCTTCGCTTTAAGACTTAAAAAAAGTTATAAAAAGGAGTCGAAAGATTACCGTACAATACGAACCTGTAACTTGGGAGTTGTAAACGTATGAAGGCCATAAACCTGTAATTTTATGCTTTAAGTTTTAAAAGACAGTCTGCGGACATTAGCAACGCACGGTTGACCTTCAAGGGTTGTCAGTTTCGTAGAAAAGCTCTGTATAATAAAGAAATTCGTCAAAAAATTGTCTTTTTCTTTTCGTGTGGTGACTAACCAGAAGGCCAATTCTCGTACTTAAAGAACGTTCACATTCAAGTCGCAATCTGTCAAACTTGTCAAAAATGTTGGTAAATCAGTTGTATTTTTGACAGATTGCGAATGAGATGCGAATGCGAACGTTCTTAAAAATTACGGGAATTACCCCTCTGGTGTCAGAGTTTTAATTAAAGCCTAGGCTTTAATTAAAAGTTAATGTAAAGCCAAGGCTTCACATGCCGCCGAAAAATATCTCTAAGGCATGCCGGTTTCCTCACGATGTTTTTCTTCACCGTTTTTGAAGCAAATGATAATTATACAATACGCACACGAATCCGAAATGTCAGAGGTGCGTGCCGGTCACACCACTAGGCTATCCCTGCTCTCAAAATTCGTTGAAACTGTTTAGGGAAATCATCAATTTTGAATTTTCCGCGAACTTTCCCAGTGTTTCCTTTAACATAACCGCCTCTCTGCTTTTATTGGTGGTAAGGCTTCTTCAAAATCCGCCTGGCTAGTTACCACCATCTTATCTAAGTCTGTCGCCATAAAAACAATATTAACAGCATTTTTGTGTCTCTGCAGTAAGAGGTAGAATAACCAGTTCCTCTGTGGTTGAGGATTCCGGTTGAAGCTCGCTTCCACCTTCGGCCTGATGATCACTTACCATCAGATGAGATGAACGTCAAGAGCTTCCCGGTTGTGGTTAAAAAAAAATACTTTCTTTTCCCGTTGAGTTCATGATGAGTGTTCAGAAACTTATACAAGCTTAGTTTTTGTTAACCAGAAACCTTAAAAAAGTTCTTGTATCTACTCCTACATGTTACCGTCAGTAGGGACTGGTCATCTCGGCTGCCACGGTTTATTTTAATTGAATTCAAAAATGTAATTGCTTATTTTAATTTTGTATTACGGACGCTTTAAACGTTCTCACTTATATAGAGTATAACTTCGATATGAATAACCAATATTTTGTAACCTTATTTTGATTTAAAAGAGTGTCCATGGAGTTTCTTGTCCGTTTTTCTCCACAGGTACCTACTACTTTGGAATAGGCAACTAGCTTCATCTTTCTGACTGACCGACTACTTGACATTCAAAAGTGCCTGTAATTGGTATTGCTTTGTGTGAAATAAATTCTTTAAGTTTGAGTTTTGAGTTAATTCGCAAGGTTTTCAAAATATTTAGTTTTTGGGAAGTTAATTCAGTGTAGATTAGGACCAAAATATAAATTCATCATCTGCCTGGCCTTTTCCCAACTATGTTGGGGTCGGCTTCCAGTCTAACCGGATGTAGCTGGATACCAGTATTTTCCATAGAGCGACTGCCTATCTGACCTCCACAACCCAGTTACTGGGTAATACGATAGGTACCCCTTAGTAAGACTGTCTTGACAGCCTGAAAGGCTTCTGAAAACCTCTAACGCCTGTTAAAGATATCCGAATGGCAAAAAAATGTTCACCTTATTATAGGGTGAAAATACTCTCAATGATTAGTTAAGGGTTTAGGATTTGAGGAACAATTTATTTATTTAAAAGAGTGTCCGTGGAGTTTCTTGCCCGTTCTTCTCCATAGGTATCTACTACGCTTTGGAATGGGCAACTAGCTTCATATTTCTGACTGATCGATTCCTTGACAATTCAAAAGTGCCTGTAAATGGTTTAATTGAAATAAATGCTTTGAGTTTGAGTTTTGAGGATGTCATAAAAAATTTCATGTCATTAAGGTATATTGAAAACCATGTTTCCAATTAATGTTATTTCCACTTAAACAAACATCGGCTTTAAGATAGTGTTAATAAAGTTGATTTTAGACTGACTAGTATTGTTGAAAAAGTTATAAAAAATATGAAGTTGTAGCTCAAACTGAGCGTATAAATAACTTTTGAATTTAAATTTAAATTTGTACTACTCTAGATTATGCCACTTTTAGGGTTCCTGTCTACTGGACTAACAACAACTGAAAAATAACCGTTTACCTACACATCCTTATGTGTAGGTATAACGGTTGTTTTTCCTAAAATTTGTGTTTGTTTACATGTTTGGCAAATAAATTGCAAACGCAGATTAGGACTCTGGCGGCGCTAATAAAAGTGACGTTACATTATTAAGCCAGTAGGCGTGAGCAGTAGAGCATTATCACGCGGTACGAGTCATCGCTTTCATCATTATAGGCTGCGCTTACGAGCATAGTCCAGTAGACAGGGATCCTAAAAGTAGCATAATCTAGAGTAGTACAAATTTAAATTTAAATTCAAAAGTTATTTATTCAAACTAGGCTGAGAATCAGCACTTTTCGAACGTCAAAAATGCCCTTCACCACTTCATAGTGCTTTAGCTGGGAAGAAGAAGTGACGCAACAAACTCCTGTATATGAAAAATGATTTTGTATTGCAATTTCATTCCCTCAATAACTTTAATAGCGTTGGGTGTTAAGTTATCCCTTATTATCAGTGATCGGAGTAGGTAGATTATTTTTAGTACTTGTATCATAAATGCACACAGAAAGAATAACATGGATAAGCCATTTTTCCGGAAAGTAATTCCGGTATTTCCGGATTCAATTAAATATTGTTAATGTTGGTAGTGATATTATTACTACTCAATTCAAAATTTAAAGGAAGGTATCAAAACTAAATTAATTCATTATTTATCTGTTGAAAAAAAAAAATAGGAAGAATAATAAAGAATAAAATTGCTCATTTTATTACAATTCCTACCTTTTTTTTGAGGATGGCAAATCATCAAATGACTCCTTCCACTCTAGCAGAATACAATTCCTACATAAGTTCCGGTTTTTTTTTAATAATCCACCAATTCCGGAGGAATGTCCATAGTAATATATACGTTTCGGATCAATGACCCCAGTTCAATCTACCTACTCCGATCACTGGTTATTATGTATAAGAGCAAAGTAGCCCAGTGGTAACGGCCCCGACTTATGAGTTGTAGGTTGTGTAAATAATTTCATCATCACTGCTCTCAAAACGGTGAAGGAAAACATCATGAAGAAACCGGCATGCCCTAGAACTTAAAATTCGAAGACATGGAATATCTACCAACCCGCACTGGGCCCGCGTGGTAGGTTACAGCCCACACCCTCTCGAAGAGACAAGGCCTGTATCCCAGCAGTGCAAATATTATGGACTGATTATTAAAAAAAAAAATGCCTTGTTTACATGATGTCTTTGTGTTACATGTTTACTGAAAATGAGTAAGATAGGAAAGCAGAATGCATTATTTTCAGTTAGACTGCACAGCATTGTATAAATAAAATAAAAGCTTGTGTTTGGAATTATGTAGTTATACTTAGTGTAATTTTTCTCGCACCAATTTAAACTAACAGTACCTACAACTCCAAAAGTAACAGATTTCTCCCCAAATTTTTTCAGTTTCAATATTCTCATGTAAGTGAATTATTGTAATCTTATGAGAACAAAGTTATCTCAAACCTCCAAATACAATTTAAAAACTTATTTACGACAGCTACACGCTGTCTCCTAGCCTATAAGGACCAGTTAATAACGCGGGCGTGTCTCGCCGCCTGACGTAATTACATCTTTATTGCTGAAATATTATGGCCAGCCCTCAAGGCCATGTCCCTTGAGGTGACTGTACTCCTGGTAAAAAGAGCAAGGAACCCTCAGGGAGTTATATAATCAAGATGCAAATGTTAATTTAAATTTAGTGTAATTGCAAGAAAACGTTTTCGATCGTGTGGCTTTATTTTTTACTTAATGACCTTAGACCAAATAATTTGGTCTGAGGTGATACGTTTACTACGTCCAGCAGACTGCTTGAATATCACGACTTTATTTATTGAGACGCAGTGACGGGCACAGAGGGACCTTCTGTATAATAGAAAACCGGCTTCCAATAAAAGCACTACAAAGTGAAAAATAAATTTAATTTGGAAGTCGGTGGCAAAAAACTAAAACACAAATCCAAACACTTCCGAAATTAGAGTATTTTTTTTCGGAAGTCGGTTGTTTTTTGTTTGTAATTTAATATTTGTCCACTAACCAATTCCCCAATACAAGACCAATTCGTTTACTACTACTTGCTATGTAAACGACAGTGACAGGAAGTATTATAACATCACGGCGAACATAACCTCCTTCTTATATGAAGTCGCAAAAATATAGCAGATTTAGTGTCGATTTATTGTTGAATATCGCTACATCACTGCCGTTTCAGGGTTTGTAAATATCGCATACACCAGATAAGTAAACTATAATGCGTTGCTGAATGAGAAAAATTTCCTGCGTTTCTTTTTACATAATACCTACCTAAATGATAATTTGTTCCAAGAGGAATTGACGAGAACCGCAACTTTTGCAATCCTTCCTAACCTCCACGTTATCTAATTGCAACTCTACAGTTATAGTTATTATAGCCGTATTTACGCTGTACTCAGGAATTTTCACAAGCTGATAAGACTGCTTTTCTAAAACAAAATTCTTCTAAAAAAGCAACTCGTACACAACACAACACCTCATACAATTCGATATGTCTTTAAAACCAAACCAGTTTAGTTTACACAAACCCCTAACCATCGCGTGCCGTAGTCGCGTGCCAAATAAACGATACGACACGCCAGGTAACCAGAACGCATGCGTTAACACGGCCGCCATTGTAAGCAGACCTCCCCATCCTTTGCACTAAGTAAATTTTCAAATATCGAAGAGTCCACGCCGGGAGGGTTCTTTCTAAATTGGTTTACGGGACAGGTAGAAGGCAGGTGGGCCGTGGGACGCATGCGCCAGCCGCCAGGTAATTTTGGTAGCAACCTCCTGATAGCTCCGGGTATCCTGGTAGGCGGCTGGCATCTTGCCACAGGTATGATCCCAAGGAACAGGTGATAGGGCTCTCATATGGACCCAGGTGATGACCCTACGTGTGAATCAAACACCTGTAGACATGATTCATGAGTATTTTTGATAACATTATTGTATTTAATTCTTAAGCGAATTTGAACTTTATTGCAACGAAATACGGCTCTTCATGAAAGGAAAACGCTTACACTCGTCTATAAAATGACAAAATGATTCTAAAATAAAAAAAGCTTTCTTCTTTCATAAACATTTCAATTCATAATATTTGTTCAGTTTTAGTACAAAGTACCTACTGAACATTAAAATTCTTCGCGTAGCTAAAGACTCCGATTTGTTGAGTCTGTCTTACGCGCATTGCGAGTGACAGGACGTCAAAATAAATTGATTTACCGCGCCATTCGAACGTTAGCATTGAACTTCTGGCCAGATAAGTACTTCACGAGCACGACATGATTTATTACTTTGCAAAGTAAAGTAAATAGTCTTATATCTGCTCAACATTCTGTTTGTCAAAGAATCGACAGGGATAGCAGTTCTGTGCCACTTAGTTCATGTTTTTGAAGGACCAAAAATTGATATGTTCTTGGTCCTTATGCAACAAAATGTACAACTGAATTAAAATGTATGTGATTTTTAAAAATCTTTCACAAGATAACAAAATTTAATATCTTTAGCATTACATTTTAATAACTCAATATCTGCCCGAATATCTTGCAGAAGTAATCGAATATTTTTGTTGAACCTGATTTGATTGAAGATGCAGTGGTAATGTCTCTATAGTAACAACACAATTAGCATAAAGATTTAAAGTTGCCAGTCACTATACTAACGACGACCTGTGGACATGATGATGGGATGAGCGATTTGGTTATTTCGATCAGATTGATCAAAACGCTACCAAAGTGCTTCAAACTCGTCTACCTATGTTACTATCTAAGATTTTAAGTTGTTAGTGATATCCTAGATGGGATAGAGAAGCAAGATGTTTTGGTAAGGCATAGAGCAAAATCTCTAGTTAAAATAACTTCTAATAAATTAACCCAGTGGTTAAGGCTTCGCCTCTCATACACGAGTTGTGGGTTCAAATCCGGACAGTACCAATGTGACTTTTTCAATTCATATGTACTTTCTGAGTTTATCTTGGACATTACTGACATCGGTGAAGGAAAATATCGTGAGAAAACCTGGACTTTATAGTTAATATAAGTCTGAAATCGCCAACCCTGCTTGAGCAAGCGTGGTGATCAATGATAGTGCCTTCTCTGTATGAGAAGAGGCCTTTGTCCTGCAGTGGGACAGTAACAGTCTGGTCTTATTATTATTTTATAAATGAAGAAAGTTTTCTAAAGATTACTAGAATCCTAGGCCAACTCTTGGAACTTTGTTTTAGTAGGTAAGGTTATGGTTAGCTTCTAGCTCTAAAACATACAGAAAACACTGTCACTAATTCACTTTAGCGTCGTATACGGTACCCTACTCGCCACCCAAGACCCATTACCCTACTAAAACGTTCACCAAAAAATCTATTTACTATGTAATGACCCTAACCCTTTCTCGGCGAGCCGAAGTTTTTACGGAACCACACACAGACCTTTAGACCTCCCGAGAAGAGGGACGTGCCTCCGAAGGGTTAACTAATGATGACGGCAAAAAATGCACGGGTTGAATGGTGGGTAATTTAGGTATTATTTTTATGGGCATTTTATTTAAGCTGGGCATGGCTGGCATGTAAATTAGAGGTTGAATGGTTCCGTAATTTGTAGGATCTTAAATTGAAATCTTATTAGTAAGCATAGACAATCAATAAAAACAATGAAAAAAAGAACTACGTTCAATTCAAGAAGATTGATTTATTTTATTTTCTTTCCTCTCTATGAGAGGGAATGGGCCGTAATCCACCACACGGGCCCGGTGCGTATTCGTGGATGTCACATAATTTAGATTTTTTGTTTCAAGGAACTTCCCGGTTATTTCACGGTGTTTTCCTTCACCGTTTTGAGAGCAGCGGTAATGAAATAAATTACAGAAAGTAAAGCACCTGTCAGCACGCGTAGCATGAACAGCGTAGAAGCAGGTTTTGTCGACGGAAGAATAGACAAAAGGTGATCATGCTACGCGTGCTGGGAACCCGCACGACAAACACGACGTAAGTCGGGGCTGCTACCACTGGGCCACATCTGCTCCCAGAACATTCTATATTGAACAACTAAAAAGAAAACATAGCTTTAATTCAGACCTAAATTAGTCCCTAAGTTGTTAGTGGTTAGTAACAGATTGTGCTTATAATTATGCTATGTTAGTGTTTTTAGTAGTTGAAATAATTAGTTTAATTTAGCACGAACCTATTGCTATGTTTATCCAGTGCCTTTGGAGGGGGCAGTCCGGTCTGCCAGTAATCATTTCAAAAGGTAGAAGTATATGTATATGTCTGAAATCACCAACCCGTATTGAGCAAGCGTGTTGATCAATGCTCGTGCCTTCTCTGTATGAGAAGAGGCCTTTGCCCTGCAGTAGGACAGTAACAGACTGGTATTTTTATTATTTATTTAGTATTTATTTATTTGAATTAACCGTAACAACAAAATGAAGCGATAAATTGTAGCGATTACAAAATAAAATTGCAGAAAAAAAGAGATGCAGTCATCACCTTCTTCCAAAACCGCATAAAATAAATGTACAAGTAATAAAATCCTAAAAACCATTTTGTTGAACAATAAAACATCAGATGATCCGTGAATAGCTATAGCAAAAGCAATCAGCAATAAAATTCATAGTAAAAATATAGATAAAACAATAAATCTTACTCTAATAGACAAGGAAAGAAAAATGGCCGATAACATTTTATTGGTGTAAATAACACTGCTGTAATATTACTCTATATTTTTATGGCTGCAATTTATTATAAAAGTAGAATCAAATTTAAGCGGAAGAATATCGAGAGAAAGAGAAAAGATGACACGGCCTACTCTTAAAAGTTAAAAGCACAAATCGATATTAGCATACCAAAAGATCCCAATAGAATAGGGATGATGACAAAAAAATTTTTTTTTAGTCCGTCTTTGATATTATAAAAAAAATATTGGACACGTATTTTTTCTTTGTTTACGTAATCTAAAGATTACGGCGATACATTGAGGTAAAATGTGCCATGACGTCACGAGTATGTAGATTTTATACGTACTAGTGACGTAGCGACCCCCACTCTCCAACATAAAATGCGTTTTATCTAAGTCATTTTTTATTATTATGATAAAGCAAAAAATACGTGTCTAATATTTTTTTATTATCTGACAGACGGACTAATTAGAATTTCATTTTTTTTACCTAGGCATCATCCCTATTGCTGATAAAAATGGTGATCGATAGATTATGGAAAATAATGTTTGCGTCATGAATGGAAACAATCAATATTGAAATGCCGTTAACCTAACGAATCCTAACTAATGTTATAAATGCGAAAGTGAGTTTGTTTGTTACGCTTTCACGCTAAAACGGCTGAACGGATTTAAATGAAATTTGGTACATGAGTAGACCTGGGTTAGGACATAGGTTACTTTTTATCCCGATATTCCCACGGGATCGAGACTTATGCGGGTGAAACAACGGGACGCAGCTGTTCATAAAGTAACGTTTTGTTCCGAAGAAGAACGACTGCCGCTCCCATAAAAATACGTGACCTCTGCGTGAAGTTTTCACAATAAGCAAATATAATGATTCATTATTATGTTCTGTACAAATGTCGCCGAACAATAAGCTATTGACCTCATAAACGAAACAAAGAGGTTCAAGTTCCTGATATCTGGCATCCCAGTTCTTAGTTCCTGAGTTCGATGTCCGACTCAGTCAACTGTAACGGCGCGGTACTAATTGATTAGAGCCATCAAATTTGTCTAGACTTGTCCACCCGTGACCTATCTAGGTCCACTTGAAGTAGGTATCATTAGAGTTCCTTGAAATGCTAACAAGATCGTTTGAATTTCTTATCATTCAATGAGATTTTTGTTCACACAGCTTACACAATGGGTGGGGCTTCTGCCTAAGTAATAATTATTATGTTCCCTTTATTTCATTTTAATTACTTATTATTTACATTTTTAAATATTTTTATAAAAAACACAAAATCATTTAAAAATATAAAAAATAGTGGCCCATCGGCTTCAGGAACAAAGTCCAAGATACCGGTGGTCAGGGCTCTTACTATCGTTTATTTTCAGGTATTTACCCATAGCAATATTACAATGCATTGTTATTAAAATAATACCCGCACGGGTCGTTCGATCAAGTTAAGCTACACTTGCCGAGGTCTGTCCGTAGATGGGTGAACATCTTTACAGTCCAAGGCTCCTCCGTGCCTCGGAAAGCACGTTAAGCTAGTTCCCCGGCTATTATTCGTGGATCTTTGACAGTCGATACGCGTCGTCAGAAGCCCGAAATTAAGACAACCAGTCGGGTATCGGGTACCAAGGTATCGTACTACCTAGTAACGGTTGTGGAGGTCAGATAGGCAGTCGCTCCATGTAAAATACTGGTATTCAGCTGCATCCGGTTAAACTGGAAGCCGACCCAAAGCTAGATGCTAGATGAGTTAGCTTATACAAAATTGGTCTGTCGTGTATTTACTGACGGGCAGGAGTCAAGCTTTTCTACTTTTTTAGATTCAGTCACAGGCATTTTACATAAACAATATTTCTAAAAGCCTTAACTTATTCAATAGATTCAATCTTGTCGATATCATTCATGCATCTCCTTTACATGTATCAGAAATTCAAATCGATATACACGCAGAATGCAATGGTGCTTCTCATACATACGCAGTTAAGCCTTTTTATTCAACGACGCTAAAAAATGTTGTTAGTTAACCATAGTTTAATACCAAAATCAGTCTATTATCTTTCCACTGCTGGGCAAAGGCCTCCTCTCTTTGAGAGGGACTGGGTGTAATCTACCACGAGGGCCCAGTGTGGGTTGGTATATGTCACATGTCTTGGAATTGTTGGTTCTTGGACATGTCGGTTTCCTCACGATGTTTTCCTTTACCGGTTTGCGAGCGGTGTGATGGAAATTATTTACATAAAGTAAATCGCCTTCCTGGGTTCAAACCCAGACCTACAACTCGTAAGTCGGGGCTGTTACCACTGGGCCACCACTGGTCTCCATAGTTTAATAATTGCTGTAAATAACTTAGGGAACTCTATACGGAATTCTCTCAGTAATTGTGAAATTGATTAATTTACAAAACACGATGTTAAACCGCGGGAACGCCTCTCAATCTCGTTACCAGCTCTTCTATTAAATTGTTTATTTTGCTGTTCCTAGTTCCTACTGTAAATTGCTGTGGTGTGTCACCAAGATAAGCTAGTCTTTAATTAGGATAAAAAGTTTATATCATTTCTCATTTGTCTTTTGTCTATCTCTTGTCTTAGCTGTTAAATTAATCGGCTATAGTTTCTAACTAGCGACCCGCTCCTGCTTCGCACGGTTTTTACGACTTGACAAAACATCGCGATTTCTTAGGTAAACGTAACTTTAATATTAACGTATTATATACATAAACCTTCCGGAATAAATTATCTAAACGATGGAGAAAAGCTCATCAAAATCTGTTGCATGGTTTAGAAGAACAACGCGGACATACAGACAAACGCGAAAAGCGATTTTGTTTTATAATATGAGATTAATTACCAAAATTCAGGGCCGTAGCCAGGAATTAATTTTAATAAAGCCCTGTTTGTCCCTTCCCGCCACTCTCTCAATCATGACCAAAAATCCCTGTTTTTTCTTCTTAAACTTTTAAGGCCACATTAGCATAATAGGGCCGCTATGGAGAACATAAGATTCAAGATCGAGCTCGAATTTTTTTACATCCCGCTTCGAATAAGTTGTTTTCTTTCTCTTTGACCGTTCGTACAGAAGAAGAAAGAAGTAAGTTTATCGACTTATCCAGAAAAGTAACAGAATTAAGAGAATTTAAGATGCAAGAGCGAGCGAAGCGAACTAGGAAATTTTAGCACCCTGGCTGGGATAGGTTAGAATCTCTCAGAAAAAGCTGAAGTTACAGTAATGCATTCAATACAAAGTCAGAGTCGATAAACATACAGTATTTAAGCGTAGTCTTACCGCTTTTGTAGATTATAAAGTATGCCTAATGTGAAATAGATTACAACTATCTGTATTACAGTACGCAGGTTCGCTAGGTGGGTCGATCTCTGGATTGAGATTCTTGTTTCTCACATATCGGGGGGGCGATTGAAACCCCAATACCTCCCCTGCCTACGGCCCTGCCTAAATTCGTCATAACTAGTATTCGTTATCCTTGTTGGGGTTTTTTATAAGTCAACTAGCAGTTCAGCGAACGTAAGCCCAAACATTACAAAACCATAAATTGCACTTACGATATGCAAACACACATCGTTTGCACTCAGTTCCTAATGTAATTCAAGCTTCTATTCAAATATTGGCTCACCACTGTACAAGCGGTTAAATTAATATTTTTCCTAAACAAGAGCTTATTTACACATACATCATTATGTGGCGTCGGTGCCCGATCAAAAGACTGTTTGTTCTCACTGATAGTTACAATTTATTACCCTTTAACGTGAAGGAATTCCATTACTCCGCCACTTATACAACTTTCATCGGGCTCTTGTATTCAAC
Source organism: Agrochola lota (assembly GCA_947364205.1). Classification (NCBI taxonomy): domain Eukaryota; kingdom Metazoa; phylum Arthropoda; class Insecta; order Lepidoptera; family Noctuidae; genus Agrochola; species Agrochola lota. The sequence goes on along the minus strand of OX376235.1, from coordinate 5,184,746 downwards.
GAGCAATGTATGTTGGTCGGTATCTTACGGACGTGTAGACAGATCTTTAGATCTAACAGTGTTTCTCAACCTTTCTTGGACCACTTTGATTTATTTGTTGTTAGCAGGGACCACGATGTGCAAGAAAAATAAAGTGAATCAATCCGAAAATAAACTTTGTCAATAGTATCGTGCATAGCAATATTATTTTTATAGAAAACATTTAAAAAAATTAGAAATTTATATCAATTTTTAATCTATATGTGATTTTTGCGCTTGAGCAGCTCGTGGCTAAGTAACAACAGTCGCACTGGTCGATCCATCAAGTTAAGCTACGCTTGCCGGGGTTGGTCAGTAGATGGGTGACCATCTTTACATACCGAGATTCCTCCGTGCTTCGGAAAGCACGTAAAGCCGTTGGTCTCGGCTGTCATTCGTGGTTCTTTGACAGTCGTTACGAGTCGTCAGAAGCCCGAAAGTCTGACACCAGTCTTACCAAGGGGTATTGTATTACCCAGTTACTGGGTTGTGGAGCTCAGATAGGCAGCCGCTCCATGTTAAATACTGGTATACAGCTGCATCCGGTTAGACTGGAAGCCGACCCCAACATAGTTGGGAATGCAGATTGAGATTATACTTATATCTTTTGCACAAGTGCGATAACTAATCCTGTGATCAATATTATTGCTCAAGCTACACGCAAATCATTATTTACTATTACTTTTAATCGATTCCTGGCCATGTTTTTAATTACCGACAAAGCAGAAAACCCTTGTTCACATACATCGTTCGCGGACCATATTTTGGCTCCTGTGGACCACTTGTTGGGTATCACTGACTAAATAGATGGCCGTGGGAGGCGGTGTTTAAAAGAAAGTGGGACCCATAAGTGGACAATTAGATTGTCTAACACTAAGAAACGCCGCTTCATTAGTAAAGTTTTGGACTTCAGTAATGACGTCATGTATTTGTCAGGAACTGTTTGTATTGTACTCACGTGCTATTAATGTCAATTTATCATCCATATTGGTAGCAACAACGACGTCTAGGTCATACATGGGTCTGAACGCTAAGTGTCAAGATTGAACGAGTGCCAAATCATTTTGGTGACTCCACACAGTTTATTGGATGATTGCATTATTTGTATTGTTACTTATCCTTGTTTTGACAGTTTCAATTGTTTGTTTAACTACTAGTTGTCGTTAAGGATCTTTACTAGGAAAAAGTTGCATTGACCTAGTTGATATTTTATGCCACGAGTAACATCGTAAGCATGTCTAATAATGATTCACACCCATTCTATCAAGAGCCGAAAGCGGGTCAGTGTTGGAGTGCTGAATATTTGCCTCTTCAGAGTTGCCTAGCAACGGTTTGATCTACATATTTTGTGTCTAGTTAACTCTTTAAGTCTGGAACACGTCTATCTTTTAGCATAAAATCACGCCTGTTTACCCCGAGGGGGTTATGCAGAGGTGAACCTATAGTACACCCACATTTCGCCAGTTCTGTTTAAGTCCCATGTAATAGGGGGCGAGCCTATTGCCATCAACCGGGCACAAATCCAGACTTCAGGCTGCTTCTGAGACAATCCTGATGGAAAAACCCAATAACACTTTACCCGACTCGGGAACCAGAACCTCATACTCAGCAGTAGCGTTTGTGACCACTGGACCAAAGAGACAGTGTATCTTTTTAAATATAGCAAAAATAACAAGAAAATGAACGTTGATCTCGTAAGTCAAGAACCAGGGCGGCATAAGTCCAACGATCACCATTCCACGTCAATTAGCACGCAATCTAGAACTATAAAAGTAATAACAGTCTCCAAAATAGTCAACCTATTTTCGTGAGTGACTATACAATAGCGGTTACGAGTCGTAAATCAATTTGTTAGTGCTTTCAGTCTAAGCTCGGCTGAGACCTAATTCCCATGTGGAATTAATAATGGAACCTAAATTGCTATTAAGATGTTAAGCCTGTGTGTCATAGAAACATTTGGGAACGCATCTGGTATGAACTTGTATTAATAATTCATTTGGATTATCGTTGGGTGGTCTGATAAACAATAGTTTACGTCATTAATGTAGATATACTAGTTTACTATATGATACATGTAGATCGTCGTGAGATCCAAAATTCAAAGACATGTGACATCCAACTCGCACTGGGCCCACGTGGGGGATAACGCTTGCTCCTTTTCAAAGTGAGGAGTCCCAGCAGAGGAAACATTCCCATTCATACACTAGTTTTTTTTTGTGACCGACCGAAACTTCAGTTTCACTTTCAGCCATTTTCAGCCAAAAAAATCATTATTCGACCATATTTTCGTTTTCGGTCATAAACCAGCCGAAGCTTCGGCCAAGCCGAAAATCAGAAGTGAGTGAATTGTCGTGCGGCGTCATTCGGCTTACTTCGTAAAGCTCGGCAATATCAGGTGACGTTCGGCTAACGTATTTTTTTTTCTTTTAAAGCCTATATTGCCCTTTCTCTCCCTTGGTATGAGAAAAAACAAACAAGATTTCAGTGTACAGCGGAAATATTAATATATATGGCTTCAAGCGCTCCCGTCATCCACCATAGGCACCATGATGGATGACTCATCGTTTCGGCTCGCTACGTGTCTCCGCTTGGGCGCACCTTGTGTTGCACCGCATCGGTGTCTCTGCGGTGAAGCTGTAGACAGTCTCGGACACCATGGCCTGTCCTGTTACAGGAGCGCAGGTCGCATTGCACGGCACGCCAGCATCAACGATATTATTCGTCGAGCCCTTGTCACCGCCGGCGTACCAGCGGTATTAGAACCAAACGGCTTGGTACGTGACGATGGGAAGAGACCAGACGGTATGACGTTGTTGCCTTGGAAGGTGGGTAGGCCTCTGGTGTGGGACGCAACCTGTGTCGACACCCTTGCACTATCTCATGTTCCTAGCACGGCGGGCTGTGCTGGCGCCGCTGCAGCGGCTGCTGAGACCCTCAAGCGGCGCAAATACTGTAACCTCATGGGTAGCTACAGTTTTGAGCCGTTTGGGGTCGAAACGCTCGGGTCATGGGGTCCGAGTGCGCGTGTCCTTTTTAAGGAAATTTCTCGCCGACTGGTCGACACTTCACGCGACCAGAGGGCTGGCTTGTTCTTTGGCCAAAGAATTAGCATTGCCATTCAACGTGGCAATGCTGCCAGTCTTCTGGGCACGTTTCCGGATGACAGCGATGCGGACGAATACTTCGACGCCTAAGTGTCCTTTTGTTTTTTGTATCTATTCGTGTAGTATTATTAGTTATTGTATTTCGTACGTAGTGTTAATAGTTTGTAAATAATTTATTACTACCACTTGTTAATAATAATATTATATACGAGTAGATTATCTGTATTTAATGTCTAAATCATTTTCGTTTGCAGCCGAAAATAAGAATAAAGTCGAAGCTTCTTCTTTGTTTTCGTTTTCGACTGAAAATCCATTTTCGGTCGGACACTAGATTTTTTAGCCCTCGTCGTCTGGATTTAGGACCATACGCCCTATATGATAATAAAATTACCTCATCCTTTCAATCATTATGGCTAGAGTTGAGTCCATTAATGTACGAAATTATAGTGTTGATCGTAATTGGATAGCAAAAGAGCTTTTTATAGAATCTGGAGAATAATGTAGAGATACCTACAACTAACAAGCCACCAACCACAAACCACATACACAAGCCACTAACTACCTATTTATAATGTGTGTACATAAACTGTTAAATAAATAAATAACAAGATAATTCTTGATCTAAAAAAAGTTCAATTAATCTGCCTTGCCTTTTCCCAACTATGTTGGGGTCAGCTTCCAGTCTAACCGGATCCAGCTGAATACCAGTATTCTACATGGAGCGACTGCCTATCTGACCTCCACAACTCAGTAACTGGGTAATACGATACCCTTTGGTAAGACTGGTTGTCAGACTTTCGGGCTCCTGACGACCCGCAACGACTGTCAAAGATCTACGAATGACAGCCGGGACCAAAGGCTTAATGTGCTTTCCGAGACACCGAGGATTCTCGGTATGTAAAAAGATGGTCACTCATCCACGTACCAAGCCAACCCCGGCAAGCATAGCTTAACCTGATGGATCGACCCGTGCTGCTGTTATTACTTATCCACGAGCTCCTCCTCTGATCTAAAAACAGTTAAACCCTAATTTAGGTCTTGATTGATAGTATATAATATCTTCATCAATCATTTAACTAGTTTAGGATTTGACTGGTGACCGCAACTCCACATCAATGCGCATATTTTGCGTATTAGTTTACGTTACATTAATAACTCGATCAGGCTGTTTTTTTGCGGCAGTTACTAATGAAGCTTGTGGACTTTTGTCCTCGTTAACATTGTTTTTTTGAAAAGCCAAATTTAATAAAAATGTTTTATGGTTATAGAATACTTCTATAACATTAGCAACCAATAACACAACAATATTTAACCCAAGGGATATAGAGAAAGACACAAATAGATTATTTTCTCCACAGAGGGAGTAGATAACGCTGAGATTGTTGCAATTCTGAATGTGCTTTAAGCCATCATTGAACCTATCGCTAAGAATATAATACAAAATGTAGATGATAAGAAAATAAAGCTAAACTTAATGACCTTTGATCTGAAAGACCGCCGTGAAAACTCAAGTTTAAAGAAACTCACTTTCAAATCTAAAATTCAGATAGAAATTATTCCATAAGCTAACTCTGTAACATATTGTGTATTGTAAACGCTATCGGCAATTTCATCAGTTCTCTCATTGTGTTGATTCAGCAACAATATATGAACTGAACAATGTAAATGTAGGTGGTATGTGTTGTAACGACGTGGAAGAACAAAATAGATACAAAACCATAGAATAACAATGTATAGAAGCGAAATGCAACAAAGCAAATTAAATGCCTATTTCGATAGTTATAGCCATCAACTTCATCATTACAGCTGAGAGATATCCTCTACTGGACATATGCCTCCCCCAAGCGTCGCCACATCAACCGGTCCATTGCTTCTCGCATCCCGCGGATTGCCGTGACCTTCACCAGGTTATCAGGTGGTCGCACACTCCAGAACATTTCGGCCCCATCGGCCATCCATTCATAGTTAACATCCACGGAGTATTTACGGCAGTAATTATTGGACCAGCTGTCAATGCAGTCTTGGTTGTAAGGATTCGCGCTAAGCCCTTGGCTCCTCCTTTGTCGGTGGTCATCGATGTCTGTACAAATGAAAACACATGAGCTTATTTTCTATACTGTTGTAAATCTATGACAAAATCTATATACATTGTAACTTCTACGAATAACGGGATAACTGTCACGACATCCGTGTAAATTCGTGTATGCGGCTGATTTGGTTTTTGCATCACATTAATGTGTTGGATTTGTAATTCTGATCTATGCAAATTGTAGGATTTGAATGGATGTTTTTCTAGTCGATGTGAGCTTTAAAGATTAAAAAGACTAAAGAATTAGGTAATGTTGGGAAAAGGGGTATTGTTTTCACCAACATACGAAACGAAGAAGACTGTTATCGTTTCAGCCATTTTGTTTCATCACACGTTTCATAAAGAGGTAAGTGAACTCGTAAAAGGAAAAAAGAAAAGAAAGAAAATACGTTTATTAGTGTTAAACATGACGCAAAGAAAGGAAACATACACGAAAATAACAAGTTGGGGGAAAATATGCGTCACATCCACGAAAAACGGTTATCACTCAGCATAATGCTGCGACCCTATGCGAGACAGAGTTTCAGCGCTGGTTTTCAGCGACGGCCGGTGTTGATGTAATGACATAAACGTTAACAACATTGATAAACTTGAACCTAATAACAGTAAAAGTATAATATCATCTCCTTAAAATAACCGGCAATATATCACATATCCCGTAGTCCCAATAAAAGTTAAGCCTAGTTTCACGACACTTATAAATCAATACTACAAAAATAGGCAAGCTTTAATTCATAAAACATTTTTGGACATCACCCACACGCTAATCGCTTGCCGCAACACAACTTTCACAACGTGTGTTCCTAAGAGAATCTAAGAGACTTCGCACACTGAATGACTAGTGGACCAATTGTTTGATTAATCCTGAAGCGGCTGGCCCCAGGCAGCGGTTGTATGGCGATGTTTAGGGGGGCAACCGAAAGAAGTCCGCTGTCGGTCGTTCCTATGTGTATAATAATATCCAATATCCAACAGTGGGATGCCTTTCGGCTGATGTGATTGTCAGTTATTTGTATGGTTGAGATTTACCGAGATTTAAAGAACTCGTTTCAGGTTTATGTTTTGAGCTAGGTCGTCTATAGTTTATTGCCGAGTAGGCAGGCACATCGAAATTACATCATCTATATTGTCAATGGGTACTTCGTTCAGCTCATCCTGGCAATCAGTTGCAGTGGCCTTTTAACAAAAACGGACGATAAAAAATCTGTAGCGACGTGTGTCAAGCCCAAGTTTTAATGCTAATCGTCCTGATTGCCGCTTACATCAAAATATATAATATGATATGTCACCGTCCGAATCAAGTTGCTATCTTTTGTGATTTGCTTAACGAATGCATTAAACTATGTCAGCGGAAGTTTGTTTTCGAATACGGCGTCATTATGTTTTTTGCGACTAGATTATTTGACAGTGGAAAGCTTTTTAAAAGAAAAATCTTGCAGTTCAGTGTTTTTGTCAGAATTGTTATGATCTTCATCATCTGCTATATGCCTTTCTTATTATGAAATGATGTTTAATTCTAGATGTTTTAAGACACTTTTACACGTACGTAAATTTTTGGTCAATATTTTAAAACTAGATGGCGCTGGCATCATTTGCTAGCTGACTGATTGTGCAGCGGTGTAATTTTACGGTGGGTGCTGCTGATGAGGTGCTGGAAGCGTTGGTGGTTTAATTCTCTTTGGTTGGTGACGAGGAAGAATAAATAAAACAGCGGTCAAGTAATCTTAGACGTGTTTATTGCCCCGGGCGTCGGGAGTCGCGAGCCGACTTCCGGCCACCGCAGGCGCGGGCTTGAGGACGGTGAGCAATGGGTAGCTCGCCGTCCGATAAGGACCAGGCCCGGGTCGACGGCGCGTTGTGTTCCACGCGCGTCTCAAAGAGATGTCAGCACCAACTGACGGGGTCCGTAAGGGCCAATGCCTGCCAGGGTTGTGAGTTCCGTGTCCGAAAGGGATATCGCGACCCCGGCACACAGGCAACGGAAGAAACACGGGTGGGTTTTAGTCACTAAAAGTCTGTCACACCCTCCCGCTCCGTCCAGAGCGGGAGAAGTTATTTGATAATTGCCCACACAAAAAAAAAAATGACGTGTTCATTGGACCAGTGTCACAGTTGGAAGGGGCGTGTTGCCACAGATAACACATAATATTTACATTTTAATGTTGGTGTTGCAATACTAAAATACTGCCGAAACAAACTCATAGGTCATGGTCTCTTTTCCACTTGAGGATCCCTATAAAGTTTCATTAGACGGAGCTACCTAAAAACCTACCTATACAAAAATTTGTGTTTTCTCTCCTTTTTCCTGTACCCTTTTCAAAAGATCACATTCATCACCAAAGCCACTAAAACAGGGAACTAAGACCTCTTTCTTTCACCGGTCAAGTACACCCACATCATAAAACTGTACCACTCAATCGTAAAAGACGTGAACACGTCTCCGATTGATGCAGACATACAGACGTATTGACAATTGTTCCGATAATAAAATCGAAAGTTGGACATCTGTTCCTTTTTATAGATCAATTATAAAAGACGTTATTGATTTTATGCCCTGGTTTTATATAATTTTATATGACTCAATACGGGTCGCTAATAGGTATACATTTCAATGAGTTGTAAAAGTAATAAAATGTTAGGTATCAAAGTTATCATTAGCCGACTGCGGCGAAGCCAAGAAAGCTTGGTTATGTCTGGATCTGTATTTGTATGTCCGTCTCTATGTTCCCTCGTAAGTACTAAACACCTGAACCGATTTTGATGAATGATAAATCGTTAGATTTGTCTTTATTGTGCGAGTGTCACTGGGTATATTAATGAAATGAAATAAAATTATTATATTGTTATTATAAATCTAACTAAAAAATAGTGTTCACGCAGTTATATCTACGGAGAGTAGTTTAAGAATAAATGATAAAGTTTAACATACATTAATAAAAGAGGAAATTATTGAAAAATCTAAAATAAATTCGGATGTTTTTTTTTTTTATAAAATGTTTTTATGTTTCACTACTTAGCTGTGGTACCTACCCCACGTTAATTCGAATACACTACCTGCTATGTAAATAACAGTGACAGGAAGTTATCATCATATCATCCACATATACTAAGTGGGAAAAATACGTATTATTGAAGCTTACTCAAAAACTATCCAAGCAAAGTTAATCAAATGTATATGGAACCAACTTGGAAGCATACCCTTTCATACAAAAGAAGAATTATCAAAATCGGTCCAAAATTGACGGAGAAATCAGTGGAAATAAAAAACAAAAACCATACATACGCGACGAACATATAACCTCCTCCTTTTTGGAAGTCGGTTAAAAAAAGGAATCCTAATTTTAGTTGCTTCAAATCTAAACTCTGTTAGCTGTAATTACAGGTATTTATTTATAAATAAAACACTTATCTCAGTCTACCTGAGCAATCTATGTTTATTTTTAAGTACGGAGCAATCTGTTCTAATTCTATAAAACTTGATAGTTTACCGGCCCCGTCGTAAATTTTTTTCGTCATGTCTCGAAAGTTTTTGCGATGTTAGTGTATTTTCCTAAAGCAAATAAACAGTGAGTTCCTGTAACAGAGCAATGACTTGACGCAATGAATTTCAGTAACTTCTTAGACTCTTCGTGACGGTACTGATCTGCCTAACCTTTTCTCAACTATGTTGCGGTCGGCTTCCAGTCTAACGAATGCAGCTGAATCTCTCTCGCTCTTTGTGACGATACTGTAGTGCAAAAATGGTGAGCTAAATAAAATCGTAACGACCATTCTTGATCACCAACATCATTCTCTTCTTCTCCTATACATCTGCCGGTTCATCTCTACGCGCTGTTATCTTCGAATTTAACACCTCCCGCTATTGAGGTTCAATGTAAACTAGAGCATACACCGCGAACAAAATTTTTGCGAAACACGTCTAACGTCTCAGTCACTTGCTGACGTTTAAGGTGCGCAGTACACACCGCGCAGTTGTAACACTTGACATCCAAGGGACAAATATTTTGACGTATAATTTCTCGCAAAATCCTCTCATTGTTTCTTAGGTCTGCTCCGATTCATGCTCAAAACTTTCATCACGACATGTCTCATTCCTGTTCACATCTTCATATATGAGTAGAGTTTTCGATAGTATACAGGTTCAAATTGAATTAGCTAGCGAAACTCCGCAGACGTTATGGGTAAAACAAAGAAAAAAAAGATGTGATGGTTTTTTACAGATCACCCGGCTCTCTTAGATAGGACATGTTAATTTACAAAACAGTAGAGTGAAAATATTAATGGTAAAACAAAAGTTTGAAAAATCTATCAAAAGAAAAAAAAACAAAGAAAACCAAGTCAACATAAAATTCAAAGATTAATATACAAATTATGTATCTATGTTATTATTCAATAATCCATATAAAAATTGATTGATTGATTGATTTGTGATTTTATTAATTTGATTTGACATAGTGATGATATATTTATGATTTTATATTTTTTCTATTTATTAATAATCAAGTTATGTTTGGTTTATTTAATTAATTTTCATTAATTAATTTAAACTTTAAAACACTCAGAAAATTGTTATTAAGTAAATGAAGTGAAATGTTAGATATAAATTTAATTAATTTAATATTTAATTCCTAATTATATTTATGTGATATTGGATAAATCTAGATACCTCTTCTGCAATATTAGTTTTAAGTTATCTTGCTGCGCCCTAACAGGGTCATGTACTCACTAGTTTAAGCTTAGCGTGTAAAATTGGTTGTGTACATTGTGCATTAAATTAAATAAATAAATATAACAAAAAATTAAAAATGGAAGTGGGAAATGAATCTGGTAGTGTAGGTACTTGAGGTAGGTAGTTGAGAAAATCTGTTTTTTTTTTGTTTTTTTTGGTTCTGCCACAGAAGTTTACACTGAAAAAAACATGCGGCGCAGTCTTTGGAGACTGCCGATAGAAGTGAAAACATACACAGTACACATGATAACTCATGGGAAGAGTGCGGTGACGATGACGTGAGTTCCATGATTTTTGTTCACCCAAAAAGTGCTCAACGCGACTAAAGAAGTTTTCACTTCAAAAAACTGATTTTGATTTCAAGTGACTACTGTCGTTGACCCAAAAAAAAAAGAAACCTATGAATCATTTCTTTTTCGTTTTATCTTTTTTAGAGAAACCCATCACGTCCGCGTAGTTATGTATTCACATTTTCTTTGTATATTCATTCTACTAGTAAGTTTATATACATAGTAACGGTTGAGAATAGTTCAATTGTTTAGCTCTGCGTTTGCTTTCTTTGAAGATTTTAGTGCGAATTCGCAGGGCGGTTTACGAGCTTTGCGGCCCTATGCCAGCTATTCGCGTAGCTTCGTTGCAAAAAGTAAACAAACGATGTAATTTCTAATTACTTTTTCACGTCTTTTTATATCTTTATTAGTGATCAAATAGTTAACATTGCGTTAAATAGAAATAACTTTTTTTCGTTCTAGATAAAATTGATATTCACGTGACTCGGAAAATCTTTTGAGGCAGCGGTCGTCCGATGTAAAACTAAATCATAGCAATTTTCACCTAGAAAAAAAATATGCAATATAATATCTTTGTTCTACAGAAAAGGGCTGTTCGAGCCATTTACAACCTAGGTCCGAGAGATTCCCTTCGAGGAAAATTCAAAGAAGTAAATATTCTGACTCTAGCCTCACAATATATTTTTGAAAACCTAATGTATGTGCACAAAAATATATCAAATTTTAAGAAAATGTCCGATATTCATAGTTTAAATACCAGGAATAAACACAACCTTGCTGTACATCGCACTCGTCTCCACAGAGTAGGCAACTCGTTCATGGGTCAATGTATACGCTTTTACAACAAACTTCCCATTGACATTCGAAACTTACCCATTAAACGATTTAAAATTTGTATTAAAACCAAACTTTGTAAAAAAGGGTACTATAAAATTTCAGATTATTTAGAAGATAAAAAAGCTTGGGATTGAGCTGCTCGCTCTGCTAAACCTTGTGATAAAACCATAAAACTTGACATTAGAATTATTTAGTAAAATCATTAAAATATACCAGTTTTATTTAAACATTAAAACAAAATGACATGATTACTTTGTAAAGTATAATATTATTTTAATTACCTATTGTGAATGTGAGGACTATGTGGATATATATATATATTTTTTTTCGTTTCTCATTTTTCATTTTTCAGTTCTCCTTTTTTTCCTCTCTCAGTTAGTTTTAATGATGGTCTGGCAGTTTGAGTAGCTTATGCGGCCTACCCAAATGTCCTTTCTTTGGTATTGTTCGTCGAATTGAGCTCCTTATGTTCTGAGTTGAGCTCCACGATTACTGACAAATGCTTGCACTGACTGGACAGGTCCACTCAAATCTGTGTGGTTCTTTTCTCAAAAGACCATTTCAGACATGAATCTACATGGTCCTCATATGGCTTGACCAAGATTATGTCTGGACTTTAAAAGAGACTGTGACCTCTGAGTTTGTTTCAGCCTTTCTTCTCAGAGTAGTCGGATAGGAAACGCCGAACTCATCTAGCAAAATTTAATATATTTTTAATATGACGTGTAAAAGTGATTCCTATATCCTATTTACAGAATAAACAATTTCATTTCATTTAATTTCGTTTATTCTGAAAGTGGGCAACGTCGCAAATAGATGTCAAATATTTCGCTGTTTTGATTAATTTAACAATATTACTGTAAGTATGGAAATAAGAAATGTGGCTAACTACCGAACTAAAATATTAATAATGAATTTATTTTTAATTGCAATTATAGCATTGAATTTGATGTTATAACTGTTTTAGGTATAAAATGGATTTTGCAAAGTTTCAAAACATTTTTTTTACGTGTAAAACTCAATATTCCGTGTTACGATATTAATTATTGCATTTCATAATCAATATTCTAGGTCAGGTAGGGTTATTTCATATTTCCATACAGTAATATTGCCAAATTAATAAAAACAAATATATGACAGCTATTTGCGATGTTGCCAACTTTTAGGATTAGGTTAGCGTTTATCACAAATATAACCTCCGATATCGTAATAACTTATTACGATATCGGAGGATATATTTGGGCAAAATCAGCCGAAAATTATTCAATTGACACAAATAATATTTGAAAGAGTAAGGTAAACGTTGTCAAAATTATAATAAAATTGTTATATTTGCAGAAATATCTTTTGTTCTTTTTAATTTTGCTTACAGGTACATTCATAATATTGTGTAGACATTGTGACTTATATCATCGCCTTGAATGAGTCTGTAAAAGTGTTATAATTGTGATTTAAATAAATAAATAATATAATACCAACACAATCACAGCTATGGAACAAACGGATTTATATAAATATCTAGGGTACAATCAACTCAAAGGAATAGACCACACAGCAATAAAACACACCTTAAACACCGAATACAAAAGAAGAGTGATAGCAGTATGTAAAACTCAACTCTCCGGAAAACATTTAATAAAGGCATTGAATACCTATGCGATCCCTATATTAACATACTCGTTTGGAGTGATTAAATGGTCAAAGACTGACATCCAGCAAATAGAGAGATCAACACGCACCACACTCACTAAACACAATAACCTACACCCTAAATCTGCAATAGAAAGACTGACCATCAAACGGCAATTCGGAGGGAGAGGCCTTATAGACGTCCATAACCTTTGGCAGAAACAGGTAGCCAAACTAAGAACATTCTTTTATTCTAAATCACACACAAGCAACATTCATAAAGCCGTAATTATGAACGATATCAGATATACCCCACTTAACCTACACGAACAGATAGATACACAAGACACTAGCAATAACGACCCACATAAACAAAAGTTGGAAGACTGGAAAAAAAAAGTGTTGCATGGACGGCACCCCCATGATCTAGAACAATCTCATATAGATACAATGGCGTCAAATAAATGGCTTAAAATCGGTAACTTATTTCCGGAAACCGAGGGATTTATTATTGCAATACAGGATCAGATCATAAATACTAAAAACTATAGGAAATTCATTATAAAAGACCCCACAATAACAAACGATAAATGCCGCAAATGTCACAGCCAACCAGAGACCATACAACACATAACAGGGGCATGCACAACACTCACACAAACAGACTATACACACAGACACAATCAGGTAGCAAACGTCATACATCAAAAACTAGCACTTAAATATAAACTTATACAAGATACAAACACTCCTTATTACAAGTACATACCACAAATAATCCTAGAAAACACCACACACAAACTCTATTACGATCGCGCCATACTAACCGACCGGACCGTTCACTATAATAGACCAGATATAACCCTTCAAGATAAAATTAATAAAGTCACATACCTCATCGATATTGCAGTTCCTAATACACATAATTTACAAAAAACAATAGGTGAGAAAATTAGTAAATATGCTGAACTGAAAGAGGAAGTGACCAGAATTTGGAGGCAAGAAAAAGTCTACGTAGTACCCATTGTTGTCTCCACAACAGGTGTTATACCCAATCACCTCCACCACAGCCTTAAATTAATAGACCTGAAAGACTCAACTTACATCACACTCCAAAAAGCCGCAATATTAAACACCTGCAGAATAGTCAGAAAGTTCATGCAAATTGAGGAAAATGAAATCACTCCTCATAACATTAATTCCACATAAAACTTCATCATCACCACACGCACACACGCTACATTGACTTGGCTTGGCCCGTTAATGTAGCTTAAACTAGCCAAAGAGCTAAGAAACAAAATTTGTTTACCAAAATAATAATAATAAATTAATAAATGTATTTTTCAGTCAGTTTTCTTTGTTCCAAAATTTTACGCTTTATGCGGAACCTAGCAAAGATTCAAAGAATGACTAGAGACTTTTTCTAGACGGCTTTTAACACCATGTCAAATCAAACACAATCCCAATCAAATTTAGTCGAAATAAGTGATGACTAATTCGTATCGAAAGTCTTGATCCGTCGGATTTGTCATACCATAATAACACTACCAAATGGCTCGGGGCAATATTCTCATAGATTTGCGACCGTGTTTAATGTTCTAGTCTGTAACGTAAGCCGGAACGTTAACCTCTAGTTCGTGGGTGCAAGCGTAGGAACACTAAAAATCTGGGTAACCAATCAATCATCGCCTTGAGACTAACGGATGTAGGGGCAGGGCTGACCAATGTCTATACGTATCTGGTTTCATTTTCACTTGGTTTTATTTAACTTTATTTAATTTTCTTCTGTCTTTATTATTTTCATATTATCAGTTGATTTGACCAAGAGTTTTTGCTCAAAAACATTGTAGTGTTTACCTATTTACCTGTCATTTAAATCAATTAACCTGACTGTCAGTACTTCTTGTTTTGTTTTAGTTTTCCTCGTCATTTAAAACACATCAAACGAAATCTCTCAAGGTTGTTGACCCTAGTTTTTCACTTAGAGCTGCCAGTGAAAGATAGATTTTAGGATAAAAAATAGATTCAACAATATTTATTAATGGCTCACACGCATGTCTGCGTTGCTTTCAACCGATACATAATTTACGCCGTGTTTAATGTTTCTCTTTATAGTTACGTGAATCAGTTTCGTGAATATAAGCAGGTGTAAGTATTAAATTGGTTACTGCTATGGCTAATAGTTACTGAGACTATTTTATACTAATATTATACAGTACCGGTTTAACTTACTACAAAACAAGCCGTGCGCCCGCCCGATTGGACCCATCGTCAAAAAATACAAAATTCAATTTAAAAAAATATCCCATAATAGAGGATGCATTTCGAAATTCCTTCTTTAGTGCTTACTTTCATTATAAAAGCAAGTTCTAGGGTTTAGGCTGTGCGTTTTCTGTCAGTGAATGAATGAATGAATGGATGAATGAATTTAAGCATTTTACTATGTAGATACTTAATGAGGATTTTGGAAGAGTGTAAACTGATGTACTTTCCTCTAAAGCTTAAGTTTTTCCATACTAATTGGAAAGTTTATCTATTATTTTGATTGCTTAAATGAGATAGGAAACATTAAATATATAACTTTATTCAAATATGAATTTCCATTCCGCGACCATTTAATCCTCGTAACAATGAAGTCATCAGTCCAAAAGCGATTTCGCGCGACCACATAACGGTGACGAGTGCGTTCAACGCGAACTAATCCGATTACTTCACTTCATAATGTGAATTAAATTGAATGACAATTACTTTGAGGCAGATTAATGAATTTGAATACGCTTACACGACAACTTATTACAGCTTTAATTCGACAACGTATAGATTAATGATCTTTTAAAATCAGATTTGTCACCTGTCGTTACGAATATGCATTTGGAGATGGCGGCGTCAAGAAAGTTGGATATAACTAAGTCGGTTTTACGGTTATTGGAAAGAGTTGATATTATAAATGGATCAACACTTCCCTCGCGACTTCATTCGCGTGACTTTCGTATTTTCTCCTACAAATTCCAACACCCCTTTCACCCCTATAAAACGAAAATTAATGTTCATAATCTTAATTACATGTATATATTTCGATGCATCGCCTGCCCGCGCTATTACTTCGTTTGCGCTTCTAAGTGTCGTAGCATGATGATAAATAGCCTGTAGCTTTCCTGTAGAATTGCGCTATCGGATGCAAAAAAGATTTTTTCAGATCCGGCTGATAGTTTTCCAAAGATTAGCGCGTTCAAACAAGAGAAACAAACTCTTCAGCTTTATTATTATGAGTAATATATAAAGATATATATCATTACCTGCCTAGCTTTTTCCCAACTATGTTGGGGTCGGCTTCCAGTCTAACCGGATGCAGCTGAATATCAGTATTTTACATGGAGCGACTGCCTATGTGACCCACAACCCAGTTACTGGGTAACACGATACCCCTTGGTAGACTGGTTGTCAGACTTTCGGGCTTCTGACGATCCGTAACATCTGTGAAAGATCTGCAAATGACAGCCGGGACCAACGGCTTGACGTGCTTTCCGAAGCATGGAGAGTGAGTAATGATGGTTACCCACCCACAGACCAACCGTGGCAGCGTAGCTTAACCTGATCGATCGACCCGTCCGGCTGTTATTATTTAGCCACAAGCCCCTAGCTTAGATATATATATTATTATAAGTATAGAGGCGTTGCAGGTAGTAGCGAAACTTTCAGATAAATAGCGAGACAATGGCATGTAGGCGTTTTCATACATGGGAGCATTTTATCATAACCACTTTTTAATTTTGCAACACATTTTGGTGATGTCACAGATGAATACAGATTAGACACTCCGCAGTTTAGGTATGAAGCTACAAGTACGCGGCGGGCCCGTCTTGCTGGGCCAATTCAGTTAGTGTCACGTAGTCAGAAGATCGGGTTACACGATAGAAAGAGAGGCAACTTCTAGGTGCATATAACTGTACGTAGGTAATTAGCGCTGTGCGACCTGAATTGCACTTTATTGTGTCGTAGCAAGAGTCGGTTTTTTTAAAATGATTTTTCAGATCTGTATTAATCTGTGGTGATGGCGAAGCAAATGATGAGTTGATGACACTAATGAAATAACATTGCAAGAAATGATGTTACTGTTATAACTGGCGATAACGCGAGCAAAAGTTGAAAGATAAAGACATCCTGCGTTGTTACAAAATAAGACACCAGGTTGCTGGATGATTTTGAAATTGACGAGATGTCAAAAGGTATGATAATATTATTATATTTTGTGCAGACACACGACGTATACTTTAATTAATTAATTGATGATTGATTGATGATGTCGCATCATGGGTGGCCGAGATGCGAAACATCTGGTCTTCTTCACGATCCAACATGGTTTAGGTGGGCACTGTAGTGGATACTCGAACGAAAAGGTAATTCGAATTTTAAATAACTTTGATAAACTATAGCGAAGGAAACGTCGGAAACAAACAAGTGCGTTGATACTGAGAGTTTGCCAAGATTGTCCGAGCTCGACTATCGACTGTAGACTGCCGCTGTGCCGCAACACTGGTTCTTCCCGCCAGTCATAGCTGCATCCCCTCCACCGACGATCGTGTCCAAACGGTAGGGCTCGCTTGCGTTGGGCACGCTACAATTGCGGCGCTAAGTCCCCTCTTTGAGGAGTGGCTTGAGAGGCGCCATGGCGTCCTCACCTTCCGCCTGACGCAGGTCCTCGCGGGTTTCGGGAGGTTCCTGTTCCGCATAAGGCGGGAGGTAACGCCCGGGTGTCACCACTGTGTGTATCGCCCGGAGGACACGGTGGAGCATACGGTTGGGCGATGCACCGCCGTATCCTCATGGAGGCGATCGGCGGCGGCGATCTCTCGCGTCCGGCCCTGGTTAGAGTGCATGGGAGGGACCATAAGGGACCAATGCCTGCTGGGCAGGCATTGGTCCCTTGTGGGTTTGTCCGAAAGGGATATCGCGGCCCCGGCACACAGGCAACGGAAGGAACACGGGAGGGTTTTAGTCAGTAACAGTCTGACACACCCTCCCCCGCTCCGCCCAGAGCGGGAGAAGTCATTTCATAAATTCCCATCCTCAAAAAAAAAATGGCTCGCTTGCGTTTCCGATCACAAATTGTCGCTCGGCATCCAATACAGCGAATGTGACATTTTAAAGATAAAATAAAAATCAGATTTTCGTCAAAAATGTCACATTCGCGGTATTGGATGCCGAGCGGCAAAATAATTATTCGTTTACGAATCAAATTGAAAAAAAGGAAGAAGAAGAATTGTTTAAAACGAAGAATGGCGATACACGGAAATAACATGAAAAAGTTTGTTAAAGATATTCAATCGAGGAATCAAAGTATTTATTGGTCCTAAGAGCCATAACACATGGAATACTAATGGCGGCTTTCTCTAATAAAAATCTCATAATAATTACTGCTATCGTTCTAATTCAAATGTATAGCCAAGCAAAGATTATGGAGATTAAAACCAGCTGAGTTCTAAGCGAAACGCATTAATAGCAATTGTTCTCTATTAAGCCGCGTGTCGTAGTGTGTGTGCCTAATTAGTCAATCGATGTCAACGTTAATATAATCAAGAGAACAATTAGCAAATTCTGAGGATGTTGACAGTTCATTAATCTTTAGATGAACTAGATGATGACTAACCCATCATTGCTAATCTTGTATTTTTAATCAACATTTTTATTTAGTTAAGTTGTAGTTTATTTACCAATGCATTAACGAGGTTCGGTTCGGTTCGAGGAGCTCGTGGCTCAGTAATAACAACCGCACGGGTCGAGCCATCAGGTTCCGGACGCTTCCCGGGGTTGGTCCGTGGATGGGTGATAATCTTTATATACCGAGACTCCTTCATGCCTCGGAAAGCACATTTTTATTTAGTTAAGTTGTAGTTTATTTACCAATGCATTAACGAGGTTCGGTTCGGTTCGAGGAGCTCGTGGCTCAGTAATAACAACCGCACGGGTCGATCCATCAGGTTCCGGACGCTTCCCGGGGTTGGTCCGTGGATGGGTGATAATCTTTATATACCGAGACTCCTCCATGCCTCGGAAAGCACGTTAAGCCGTTGGTATCAGCTGTCATTCTTGGATCTTTGACAGTCGTTACGGGTCGTCACTAGCCCGAAACTGACAACCAGTCTTACCAAGGGGTATCGTATTACCCAGTTACTGGGTTGTGGAGGTCAGATAGGCAGTCACTACATGTAAAATACTGGTATTCAGCTGCATCCGGTTAGCCTGGAAGCTGACCCAAACATAGTTGGAAAAAGGCTAGGCAGATTGATAGATTAACGGGATTTGGTTATTTAGGCAATTTTACGTCACGCACAAGATTAAGTTTTTTGTTCTAGAAGCGTGCAAGCAAGCATAATAATTCTTGGGAACAGATCGGCCAGCTGCGACATGGTTGGTAGGGCTGATAGATCAGGGTACCTTACACCGGACATTTTTAAATAGGTGTTGTATCCAACAATGTTTGTATTGAAAGAAAGAAAGAAAACGTTTATTTGGACACAGTTCGTGAAACACAAAATAAAAAAACAAACTAAAAGTGGAAGTAATCTTTTGGCAATGAGTGTTTGCCTCACGGCTGCAACAACTGTAACAACTTCAGAATCTGGTGGTGACAAAGCGCCTCCTCGCGAATACAGGTCTTGCACTAAATAAAAATGATTTCTTTTATTTATTTAATGTCAATTCCTTACTACGTAATCAGGCCAAGCAGAGGTGTTTTCGAAGCTTGCTTGTGTACTCTAGTGGGTTGAAAGCTTTCGATGGACAGTGTAAACATACTTATTTGCTGGGTCAACGAGGAACATACGAGCAAATACGTTCTTGTATGAATATGTTATTTGCATTTTCAAGGCAAAAAGCTCATAAATTTTTACTAATTTAGAGGTATGAGGATCTGTGAACTTTACACCCTGTAAAGTTCACTCATCCTCTATAGAAAAGGGAGGATTCTCGGACCAGACGGGTGTCGTGTCTGCCGGGCAACTGTCCAACGATTGATGTCGGGGAAGTTATATACAGGGTGGCATCCCAACAACATCAAAATTTTCAAAATTTCGCGTAGGTATTGTTTCTAAGAAATTGCAGTTTTTTTTTTGATAACCGACTTTAAATTTCAACGCAGTGGGGTTCCGAATCATGTACTGAATCCATGGTAACAGTTTTTGCGTCGATGTCCCTACCACCCTGTATTATGCTGTTCGTGCGGTAAACTCTAATTGCACGATGCAGGGTTTGTGTGACGTTAGGTTTTTGTGTGACGTCAGTTCTTTGATGTGCATGTGGCGATGTAGATGCCGCCACACTAGCATTTTTATTTTTGGGTATGGACGTAGTTACTATCTACTTCACACAAGACTAGAATATATTATTATTATTATATACATATCATGAAATACCATCAATGTGATATAGACAGACACTATTTATTTACACTGAGTGACACTGACCAACTGACTTGGCTCCCATTCTGACCAAATGCGCCTATCAGCGCCATCTACAATCGAAAAAAGCCGCCACCAAAAAAATGTCTAGCTCCGAACTTCTTATCGATAGAACATCGAGATTATCTAACTGTTATTTTTAGCGGATCGCTGTGTGAATGCTAATCGTACGTTCGCAGACGCGCCGGCGTCTGCACCGCGGGCGGGCGGGCGGCTGTATCGGAAACCGCGCGCGCGCAACGCATCGACATAGCACCTCTTTACATAATTTAACTTCTACATAAATAACTTTTAATGGCAAACTATTGATAGATTTTAAGAGCTTTGGACTGGGGTTCTTGGAAATGGCTGACAGATGCATTAGTAGCTCATTATCATAAAGACAGTTTACCATCTTCAACGTGGAAGAATTTTGATTGCAAAAACTGATAGATTGATAATTATCTTCCCACTACAGTCTTATTTTCGATTTTCTTACCTTTGAGAGTGCGCATCTTTACCTTAATTATACTAAAGTTTATTTACGATGCAACATATCTCCAAGCAACACTTCCTTTGGCCGATTTTATCAGTGGACTGCGACAGACTAAGATTGAAAACGACTTAACGGCGATGCAGGTAGTTCTCTGTTGCATTTGTTAAGGTAAAACAAACGTAAAACTTAATTTAATAATAATATAATAAAAATAAAAAAACTAAGGTGTCCTGTCCACCTTAGATACTTCTACCTATTCATTTAAGCTCTTAAGAGTTAAGACCCTGATTTGTTAAGGTCCAAATCTTAGTAGGTACAGTTGCAAAACCTTTACTTCTATTTTCAAATAAGTTTTCAACAAATCTCCATTTTTTTACATCCAATCACAATAAATCTACGACAAAATCTCTTGCATACAAACTGCTAACTACCCACATTCGCGATTCATTTGTTCACTTCACAGACAATAGAGTGACAATGTACTCGTATGTACTTATTAATATTCGATAGAGGACAGGACTCCGATGAAATTTATGATAGTTTATTATTAGATGTAGTGTCATAGTGATATCATGGCGAAATTAAATGTATGCGCCTGTGGCGGCCTCTGGCGCACGTACATGTAAATGACGCTTAACGGTTACTTTATTGCGCAGGAGTCGTGTTGCAAATGTCTAAGTTAGCAATGGCGTCTGAATTGCATTGGGATTGTTCTACTGTTTTATTGTTTTGATGACAAGTTTATTGTTTTAAATCACGAAGTGTAGTGGTGGCCGCGGGTAAAAGGACCACAAAATGAAGTATTGATTTTATACGTGCGACAGTTTATAAGTTAAACTACGGGAAGTCAGACTTCAAGAAGGAACTTTCGACTTATGGTCTGAAATTTCTAACACAGAGTTAAGACGCGTGGTAATTAAAGTCTTTCCCTGCTTGAAAAGAGTTTAGCTCATGGCTAAGTAATAACAGCCGCACGGGTTGATCCATCAGGTTAAGCTACGCTTCCAGGGGTTGGTGCGTGGATGGGTGACCATCTTTACATATCGAGACTTCTCCTTCATCGGTCATGTTTAAATGTTAAGGCACTTGACGCAACATTTCTCGCGGCCAATATTGTAAAGTCAAAGAATACCTATTTTATTAGGTTTGTAGTATCGGTGAAGGAAAACATCGTGAGGAAACCTGGACTTTAGTCATAAATCTGTAATCGCCAACCCGTCTTGAGCAAGCGTGGTGATCAATGCTCGTGTATGAGAAGGGGCCTTTGCCCTGCAATGGGGCAATAATAGGCTAGTATTATGGAACAGCTTTTAGGAGGAGCTCGTGGCTAAGAAATAAATGCCGCACGGGTCGATCCATCAGGTTAAGCTACGCTTGCCGGGGTTGGACTGTGGATGGGTAACCATCTTTATGTACCAAGACTCCTCCATGTCTCGGAAAGCACATTAAGCCGTTGGTCCTGACTGTCATTCATGGATCTTTGACAGTCGTTACGGGTCGTCAGAAGCCCGAAAGTCTGAAAACCACTACCCAAGGGGTATCATATTTCCCAGTTACTGGGTTGTGGAGATCAGATAGGCAGTCGCTTCATGTAAAATACAGTTATTCAGCTGCATCCGGTTAGACTGGAAGCCGACCTTAATATAGTTGGGAAAAAGCTAGGTAGATTGACTGTCTGAAAAGAGGCTTTCTTTTTTGTGTATGAGTGGATATTCTTTTACTTCTATCAAGAATCATACACAGAAATAAACGAATCCTGTCAGTTACTACTAAAACTGTTTTTTTTTGCATACTCAATATGAGCCTTCGTAAGGTTATGAAAAGTCTGATGGTAGGGCCGCGTTCCAATTCGTCGCTTGACTTTCGAATGAGTGACAGTAAATATCTCTGCTTACCCTTCAAAATAACATAACTTTTTATAATGTCATGAACAAGTAAACTTTCTCAGCTCCACCATCAGTCCATCAGCTCACAGCTAATTGACAGCGGCGTGTCGGACGGATGCCGCGTCATTATGTGCGGTGTCGGATGCCGTGGCCGACACTGACAATTTATTATACCATGCTGATTAGTAGGAAGTGGTGTCGGATGTCGGGATGTTGGTGTTAGTGCTGTTCAATCTGAGGAGGATGCAGGAAAATGGTCCTTTTGGATGCATTTTTACAGCTTTTATGAAGCTGATTGTAAGTAAGACGAGGTGCAATAAAAGCACCTTCACCACGAGCGACAGTACTAAGTATCCGGCGCACATTGGACAATCAGCTGCACTAGGACCATAGAAATATAAAAAACAGCCAGGACCTTTTGACTGACTTATCTCTTTAACACGGCATGACAAGCTCGTTGTTACCAATTATAAAAGTTTTTTGAATTATCTAAGCATGCTTACTTTGACATGTATGCGCATGTACCTAAATACCAAAAAAAAAGAATCAATAATAGTAAAAAAAACGGCCAAGTGCCAGTCGGACTCCCACACGAAGGGTTCCGTACCATATTAAGATCGAGCAAAAAACGCCCAAACGTTTCGTGTATGAATGACCCCCTAGAATTATTAACTTTATTATTTGTTGTTATAGCTGCAATAGAAATACACAATCTATGAAATTTAAATTAACTGTCTACCTATTATGGTTCATGAAATACAGCCCGCTGACAGAGAGACGGACAGATGGACAGTGGAGGCTTATTAATAGGGTTCCATTTAACATCCTCCGGGTACGGAACCCTAAAAAGGAAGAAAAATAATGCAAGAAAGAATAATTAATATCAACATTTCCAAACAACCTAACCTCACCAAGCTTTTATCTACATGAATTGAGGAAGTCACACTCAAACATCTGAGCACTAGGCTATACAAATACAACAAACTAATCAAAGAAAGGTGACAGTACACAACCGCGACGTATTGCATAATCACTAGTTACCAACAACCTGTGCAACTACCCGACGACTAACAGCCACTATTTGTCGGCAGTCGTTTGTTTTCGCTACAATGTTTAACTTAAGAACAGTAACTGCTGTTATGTTCATCTGTCATGTTTAAATGTTAAGGCACTTGACGCAACATTTCTCGCGGCCAATATTGTAAAGTCAAAGAGTACCTATATTATTAGGTTTGCAGCATCGGTGAAGGAAAACATCGTGAGGAAACCTGGACTTTAGTCATAAGTCTGTAATCGCCAACCCGTCTTGAGCAAGGTGGTGATCAATGCTCGTGTATGAGAAGGGGCCTTTGCCCTGCAGTGGGGCAATAACAGGCTGGTATTATAGAACAGCTTTCAGGAGGAGCTCGTGGCTAAGAAATAACTGCCGCACGGGTCGATCCATCAGGTTAAGCTACGCTTGCCGGGGTTGGACTGTGGATAGGTAACCATCTTTATATACCAAGACTCCTCCATGTCTCGGAAAGCATGTTAAGTCGTTGGTCCCGGCTGTCATTCGTGGATCTTGCACAGTCGTTACGGGTCGCCAAAAGCCCGAAAGTCTGAAAACCAGTCTTACCAAGGAGTATCGTATTACCCAGTTACTGGGTTGTGGAGGTCAGATAGGCAGTCACTCCATGTAAAATACTGGTATTCAGCTGCATCCGGAATCATCATAGACTGGAAGCCGACCCCCAATATAGTTTGGAAAAGGCTAGGGATATTGTTATTTTTATAGAACAGCTTTTACTTAAAAATAAAATATATCACAACCCTCTGTTCCTAATCTATTGACGGTAAACGAATGGTCAGTTTGGCTTTTTGAAATGGTTCGGCTTTTTGCTGTTTGCTAATTGTCAAAGGACCATGTTCTAATATAATACCAGCCTGGAGCTGTTTAAATCCAGAGCATAGTCCTCTCATTCTCATACGGAGAAAGAACGAGCACAGTCGCTCCCGTAAGATATTAACAAGTCGAAGTCTTTAGACGACGATCAGTTATCTAATTACGCAATACATTTTCGTAAACGATTACGACTAATCTGTTTCATTTTGACAGTTAAACAACATTCATTGCGTTATTTACGTTGTTGAGCAGTTTTTTTTCGAACTTATGACGCAAAGGATCAGGAAATCGTTTTGAAACAAATTGCTCAATTTGTTTCCAAACGATTCAGATTCTGATTGATCGTGGATTACGCAATTAGGCTACTGGAGCTGCTCAAATCCAGAGCATAGGCATCTCATTCTCTTATAGAGAAAGCACGACGACGGTTGCTCCCTTAGATATTAACAAGTCGAAGTCTTAGACTACGATCCTGGTCCTTTAGAAGACAGTTCTACAGTTCTATAAAGTTTTTCTGGTAAAGTCAGTCCATTGTTTAATACTACTGGATAATTATTAGAGGAGCAAAAACTCAAATTCGCGACTGATTCCGACAACACGAGTGTAGGTCTTCGTTCTAACAAATCATGCGCGTGCGACTGTTTATTGGCAAAGATTGAAGCTCTCTGCGGCTCCCTTTGAGTTAGAGTGTTCACCTTAGGTACTGTTTACACTTCTCGTAATTCATCGGTATTTGTTGAGCAGTTACAAAGAATGATTGGCAATAACCGAAATTGATTTGGAAGGTTGTTTATTCAAAAATTCTTTAAAAAATCATAAACAATTTACATAAGGAGGGGAAAAGATCTTCCGTTTAAACAATCATACCTCTTGATAGTAGTAGTTACTACCTAATGTATGAAGATACTTTGACAACACTCATCATTTACTTAGCCATTTTCTAACCACGATGGGGCCGGCTTCCAGTCTAACCGGATGCAGCTGAATACCAGTATTTTACATGGAGTAACTGCCTGTCTGACCTCCACAACCTAGTTATTGGGTAACTTGATAACACTTGGGTACCGGTCAACTGCCCTAACTTCGCCTGGCGTCCTATGTTTGCCTATAATGAAAGTGATGCAATACCTATCTTTTTCATTTTACTTGTATGGCAATCGAAATTTTGAGTTTTCATAGAGAGCTTAAAGTTTCGATTGCAATAGAAGTAAAATTAAAATATATATTATATCTTTTTCATTATAGGCAAACATAGGACGCCAGGCGAAGTTAGGGCAGTTGACGGTACTTTGATAACACCCATGGACAGGAAATAGGAATATAGCTATAATAATTCCAAAATAGCTAATAAGTTCTGTAAAATAAGATGTCAAAGAATGAAGGGGAACTCATCGACACACTTATGAGCACAAGTATAGATTCTTAGCCGGACAAGTGTATGTACAGTTTGACCCCCTTCAAATATTTGGCTTGTCTGATTCGAGGACCAAAAACGAAAAACAATACGTGCATATATTATTATTATTCTTATCACATCAATGCACTTTGCTAATCGCATTACAAAATAATCATAACCGAATTAGTTATACACAAAGCGACCGGATGCGATCGTCTTAAGAACGCATTACCAACACTTAGCTGGTTCCATGAATCATTATCGACATGTAATTGTGCATTCGTGTCATACGATGGGCGCATTTGCATCGTAATATTAAAATTATGCAGACTCAGGCAGCCTTGGTAACCTAACTTGTGCCTGTGAGGACCATATCGGTAAGGAAGTTGGTCCTTTTGAGATTGACCTTCGATTCCTTAATTTTTGGAGATGATGATTTAGATACGCTAGTTAGGTTCGGTACGATTATAGATTAAAAAACGGATACACTATTTGGTTTTAAACCGTCTTTTTAGTTTAAATCGATTTAAAACCACACTTAGCGGTTTGATAATGGTTTAAAATGTTTTCTTTTATATAATTCACTTAGGGTCCACACGAAGTGATCTAGTAAAAGCCTAATCAGACAATTTTCTTATCGATACTTATATACGCAAATCAAGATGGTTTTCAGTCTGTCTTATCCTAAAAACTAGTATAAGTAGGTATATATGACTACACAGATAATAAAAATGGTGAATGATTTCAATTAGCGTTTTTAACTTTATTTTTAAAGTAATACGTAATCAACGTACGGCCCACGTGGTCGTGGTTTTGAATAAATTTAAAACGGGTGTTAAACCACGGATTGTGGTTTAAAACGGTTTGTTTATAACACTAGGTACATACGCTACAGTTGATCTGTACGTAAGATAAGATCGATAGCAATTTTTATAATATCAGGCATAATAATACTATAAGTATCGTATAGTAGTAGTAATAGTACTATAGTAGATGAACTTATCCCAAGAACAAACGTAACATTGTCGTTGAAAACATGAAACATGTTCTCCCATACATTCCGTATGGGAGAACATCTTTTTTCAACCGCGAATGTAAGTTGGTCCCTGCTGGGATTGCGGGTTTGTCCGAAAGGGATATCGCGGCCCCGGCACATAGGCAACGGAAGGAACACGGGTGGGTTTTAGTTTCTACTTCTCCCGCTCCACCCAGAGCGGGACAAGTTATTTGACAATTTCCCTGCCTCAAAAAAAAAAAAATGTAAGTTGGTCGATTATTACTCGTTAACTTGTAGAGCCTGTAGGTTTCATTTTAATTTCGTTATACATATTTAATACTGCTGTAAATCTTTCCACATACCCTGAACCAACCATTTAGCTGGCAGGTCCATTGAATCTAACAAAAACGGATTCCTGAATCTAAAAATGGTTTTCACAAACACAAAATATTTTTGAACAAGCAACGACACCCTACACCATGGCATAGACGAGAAAAAAAAACATCCCCACTATACGAGTATTAAAAAAAAAAAAATCGGCGTGATTAATATGTATACGCATGCCAAATTACAGCTTTCTAGTACTATCAGTCTCTTAGCTAAGCCACGAACAGAAGGACAGACAGACGGACATGGCGAAACTATAAGGGTTCCTTGTTGAGTACGAAACCCCTTTTTTTTGATTATTCTCAAACATCGGTACATTATTTGTTGCTTTTACAGTTTTACTCGCCAAACTTTCCAGTTTGATGG
Organism: Agrochola lota; assembly: GCA_947364205.1. Classification (NCBI taxonomy): domain Eukaryota; kingdom Metazoa; phylum Arthropoda; class Insecta; order Lepidoptera; family Noctuidae; genus Agrochola; species Agrochola lota. Next base: position 5,157,201 of record OX376235.1, on the reverse strand, counting down.
CGAGAAGCGCTTGCTAATCGGTATACACATAATGTAGTACCTACCATTAATTAAATTAAATTTCGCTATCGAGAAACACACTCCTTAATTTTGACTTAACTTAACTTACCTTTACTTACTTTAGGGTTTTGTGATAACAGATCTATTTTATTATATACTTTTGGGACTAGATATCTTGAAGTTCTTTCCCCGTAATAATTTGTTACTTTCGGTTCAACCAGTTTTTTCTCAAAAGTGGGCTAACCGAAACCCACTGTAGTTTCCTATTTTCTCAAAAGTGGGCTAACCGAAACCCACTGTAGTTTTCTATTTTCTCAAAAGTGGGCTAACCGAAACCCACTGTAGTTTCCTATTTTCTCAAAAGTGGGCTAACCGAAACCCACTGTAGTTTCCTATTTTCTCAAAAGTGGGCTAACCGAAACCCACTGTAGTTTCCTATTTTCTCAAAAGTGGGCTAACCGAAACCCACTGTAGTTTCCTATTTTCTATAAGTATGTTGCTGTTCCTTTAGGTTAAAGAGCAAAAGTTGTGAGATGTTTCGGGATTTTTGTAATTTGTCTTTAGTGCTTGACCCTCAGCACCTCCAGTTTATAAATTGCCATATTCAGTCAAACCTACATAAGTGGTAATCACACAACGCATCAATGCAAACCCACAACCCATCTGCCACCAACCTAACCACTAAACTTAAACATTTTAATAGCACATAACACTTTTATTACCGATACATCATGCAGACTAATTAACAGTATTATAAAGAGCAATGATTCGTTATTCCGACTCAGATTACTTTGGTGTTAATTAAACCGATGTAACTCAGTTACTGTCGGCTTGTGAGGGAACAGCCTTTGTCCGGTCATGGAGGGTAATTAACTCTTCGCTTTCATCGCGGTCCTAAGGACCAGTGTCCCGTGGGACTCACTTTAGTTTCGAAAACGTGAGTCATGGAAGTTGCGCGGCCTGATTTTGTTACATGATATGTGTTGTCGTATCTGCAACTTAGTTCTTAAGATACTAATAAAACTGGAGCAGATTAGCTCGAGGAATAGTTTGCTTCTTTTGTTCCAAAAAAACACTTAATTTGGGTCTTTATGGGTCGTCAGAAGCCCGAAAGACTGACATCCAGTCTTACCAAGGGGTATCGTATTACCCAGTAACTGGGCTGTGGGTAAAATACTGGTATTCAGCTGCATCCGGTTTGACTGGAAGCAGACCCCAACATATTTGGGAAAAGGCTAAGCAGATTATGATGAAAAAAAAACATTTAATTTGGGCTTTACAGAAGCCTTAATAAATTGGAAATCTCCAACAATCGCTGACCTCTTCTAACTCGATCTATTACATAATAGAGATATCATCGATACCAGCCCAAAGGTACAGTTAGGCTCGTGAGTCCTTTATCGACGAATTCTATCGACGTTTCGGTGTTCGGCAGACGACACCGAAGATGAACGCATCGATTGCACTTTTATTTACATACCATTACGTCTTATAATTGGTCTTTTGGTGTGTTCTTAGATGTTCGAAGTCGATAATATGCTATTTTCGTTTTAATTTGATAGTATCCTTTTTTTAATCTTAATTTTAATCTTAGAGCTATTTATAATTATTAAATGAACATATTCCTGTAATTTAAACCCAAGTATTTTGTCTATTAAGTATTTTATTTATATAGACTCGGATTATGACTATTGTTAAAAACGTAAATTAGCTGTATCCCCAAACTAAATTGATTGTTTTATTGTTTCAGATCGCTGCTTCTAGCAGCAATCGTATTAAGTAATTGTATAACATGGACGGCATCAAGGCATCACTACGCACATAATGTAAGTACATTTTTATGACAGTTCTACTTATTTATATCCTGAGATCTCTCATTTACAATAAAAATCAAAAGAAATAGACATCGAAACGAAACCGATCCAATTCCCGAGAGCGTCGACCGCCAAACCTTGACACTGGTCTATCGCGCAACCGCGACCAAGCGATCATATTTATGACTGTAACGACCGCGACCAGCCGCCGCGCGCGGCAATATTTCAATCATCGCACCGCACTCGCGAATGAGCAGCTGACGTTTATGCCAATACATGATTGACGAGTTTCATAAATAAATTCGCAATGTTGTTATATTGTAAGTAATTTAGCCATTTTTAAAGTGGCTAAGTAAATGGTGGTACTTATATAGATTTATTGGTGGTAATTTTAGAAATAGACGATACTCTTAGTATTTTTATGGGGCTACGAGTTTAACTTAACCCGCGACACGGTTGGCGCAGTGGCTGAGCGATCGACTGCTGCGCAACGTGTCGCGGGTTCGATCCCCGCACGGAACAAATATTTGTATGATCTGCAAGTAGTTGTTCCGGGTCTGGGTGTTAGTGTATGTGAGTTTCTATATTTGTAAACGCACCCACGATACAAGAAGAAATTCATAGAGTGGGGCAACGTTTAAAAAAAAAAAATGATTTTGCTACGGCTATTTCAAAATGAAGTCCAATGATGCATGACGCTAAGATCTAAATCAAGGATGCAAGAATTGCCAAAAAGTATCGATATTTATCGATATATCTATATATCAGAGAATATTCTAAAAAATATTTGTACTTTATGAAATTTGATTGTCTTTGTTTTTTAATCATATAAATACCAAACTAGGAATGTCATATTTTCTGATGTAAAATCTAATGATTAAAACATTGGTAAAAAAGTCTACTTTTCACGGCTCTGAATTCCAGTGATTTTAGACAGTGCCCACAACGGTGTTGCTATTGGAAATATATCGTATTTAATACATTCTCGATACTTGATATTTTATATCGATATAGGTATCGATGTATCGATATATTAAACAAAAAAAATCGATGTATCGATACATCGACATTTTTTCTACATGTTAAATCAGTGAAATTTTAGTTTCATAAAACCTTTACCAACATTAGGTAAAATGCGACACGTGTATATGTTTTAAGTGGTCCTTTTTACACAAAGTTAGGACGGAAGGACCATAATATGCTTATACTTACACAATCGTAACTAATATTATACACGCGGTAGTGAGTTTGTTTGTTTGTTACGCTTTCACGCTAAAATGGCTGAACAGATTTTGATGAAATTTGCCGCATGGGTAGACCATGACCTGGATTAGGACATAGGATACTTTTTATCCGGATATTCCCACAGGATCGAGACTTATGCGGGTGAAACCACGGGCACAGCTAGTAATTTATAAAAACAAAGTTGAATTGGAGATCACTAAAACACAAATAGCCATAAACTAATGAACATAGCCTTATTACCATAACTACGAGTATGTTCCTTTGGGTTCCGTTGGGAGTGACGCGTATGATGAAGACTCGTGGCAGTCCCAGCGTGAGATCATGTGAGCCGACCCGTTTCATTACTTAGAGTATTACATGCAGGGCTGGCAATTAATTATTATTCTTATTTATTACTACACAAACGAAAATGAAGGTATTGCATCACCTCGAACATCATCAGATACTGTCACGCTTGGGGTCTCATATGACTAAGAGTAATGAAGAGCTTTATTCCTTTTTTTTATAAATCCAATCTAAAACTACAACTAAAATTGGTTTAGTCATATTCTGTAATCTTCACAATAATCTAAAGGCCAATTCTCGTACTTAAAAAACGTTTGCATTCAAGTCGCAATCTGTCAAAAATGTTGGTAATGTTGGTATTTTTGACAGATTGCGAATGAGATTAGATTTTACTTGATAAAAAATTACAGGAATTGCCCCTCTGAATTCTTCTTTGCTGTCGAATTTCTTTGTCCAAAAGAACAGTTATGGTGTTTCGTTCAGATCAGCTTTAATCTTCGTTCAGATCGGCCTTTCTTCTCAGAGTAGTCGGATAGGAAACGCCGAACTCATCTAGCTTATCCTAAAAAATATTTTTTCGTTTGTTTGTTACGCTTTCATGCTAACACGGCTATTGGATTTAGATGAAATTTGGCACATAGGTGGGTCAAACACAAAACCATGTTAAAAATTTTCGGAAGTAAAAAGTTGTCGGTTTGTTTCAAAATCAGTCTTTATTATTAATTATGAATCACAATATGAAAATTATCATTACAAACTAGATCGTTTTACAGAAATGTTAAAGATATGGCACTTTAATTATTTTGCATGACCACAGAAATTACAGATTTTCGACAGAAAAGAACATGATCACGCTTAAAACTAATTAATACACACAATACTCGTAAATAAGAAAATCACAGCACAAAAGAAAATAAAGTGTCAACATAAAGTTCTAGAAATGCGTTGATCAGTGCATTATTCAAATCAATTTGTTTCAACAGAAAATAGTCCACAGGAAATAAAATATGGCTTAAAAAATGTTCTCATCACTTTCGTCACAGCTATCAAAGAGCTTTGGTAGTGTTTTGAATTTTTTGGGTGGTGTTAATGAAACAGAGTCATCTGAGTAGATATCCTCGAAGTTAAGCCTCTTTCTAGGAGCTAATGGTTGACGTATGTTTAGTGAAAATTCCGGTGACGGCGTATTTACAGGAGATCGCACCGAGAGCGGTGTTCCTGGTCCAGTTATTGTTGAGACCGATGCTGTTCTAGGAGAAAGGGATGGAGTTACTGTTGGGGTCACCGATGCGTAACTTCCAGGCAAAGATTGTATCTCGGAAGGGTCTAAGGCGCATCGAACTTGAATTTGACCAATACCAAAATGAGTGCATTTAGTATGCGCTGCGCATTCAATACAACTCAATCTTCTTACGTGGAGGGTGTTGGGTTCGTTTGTGCTCCAAGTAATTTGGTGAATTTTAAAAGTCCCTTTGAAAGGGCGAACAGTGCTTGTATCTGCAATACATTGTATTTCACTTATTTGGGATTCGTCAACAGGAATAATTACAATGCCCTTACAATTGACTTCCATGCACTCGATAAAGCTATTGCTGTCAGAAATGTCTTTTCCATTTGCAACAGCAGAATCACATAAACGTTTTATACATCCGCCAACACCGTCAGGAGCACCTTTTCCGTGTCCTGATTCACTGAAATGCCATATGATAGTTTCAGCGTTAGATATTTTACTAAGATATGCAACTATCATATGAAACATTGTCTTATTACGATATTGGGTTGTGGGACCGTCGCTTAGTATATGCAGCACCCTTAAATCTGGAGTAAGCAATTTAATCTGGTCTATGACAGGTTTTAAATGCGCACAAATTAGTACGGGATCGTGTCTTAGATTTTCGGAAACTGTGCAGATAGACTTGGTCTTGATTAAGTTTTCTGGTGGCTGAGAACTGGTAAAGTAATAAACGCATGTATGTAAAGATAATTGTGCTTTAGATCCACCAAAATGTGCCGATTGGATTTCTGATGAATATTTACAACCATAATTTTCAGAAAAGTCTATGTGAAGTAAACCCTCGGAAGGTGTAAGATTTTGTTTTATGAATCTGATAGCTTTATACTGATTGCATATGTTTGCAAGATGTTGCAAAAATTTGGGGAAGTTTGACTTGAAAAGGTTTACAAGCATGTGTTGCGAAGTTTTTACGGTTTCTTTAATCGTTTTTTTGCATTGTTTTGATTGACATTTAATGATCTCTGTAACATTTTTAGTTATCCATCTTTGATAAACAATTGTATCATTCCCATTGATAACATTATAATCTATTATTTTATCAGAACATTGCAAACATTTACGCTCTAAGCACAGAACATTCAGCATATTGTTGCAACATAGTGATTTGGCAACATCAGTAGAGGAAGAATAGGGTATAATTTTCGCTTGGTGTAGAGCATGAACTATATAATCGTTATTGGTATGCGTAACACATAAACACGTGTTTCTTGAAGCAACTTTAGGGAATATTACCCAAAACGGTCGATAACGCCGAAAAGTTTCGTATGAGGTGTTCAAACCAGTCTTCTGGATAAATATCTTGTGCAGATTCAGAAGAGTATCGTTGAGCAGGCGTATTTGTTTTTTTACTTTACGCCGCGTGATGGTCTCTTTTTTCCCAGCGGTCAGTCTGCTATTCTCGTCATCGAGCATGAAGTCGTAGATTTTTTGTTTTATGCAAATTTTTGCACTTTGGTTTTGTACTTTCTTCTTTTTTAATCTCAGTATTTGCATTCTATATTTAGCCAGCTTCTTCTCTAAAATATTTAATCTATTAGACAAATATTCATTTTTAGCCTTCAATCTGCGCCTGTTCTGTGCACTCACTGCTCTTCCAGCGACAATAATTCGTGAAAACGAAGAGCGAGGGCTTGAGGGTGGTGTATTTTCATTTATTATTTCTTCTGTACGTTTTCTTATTTTTTCTTTCTCACGTCTAAGTTTAGACTTTTCCCGCCAAATTTTTCGTATCTGGCGCTGCTCTCTAGGCGTAAAATCTTTTATAGTCTTCACTAAGCCATCTTGTTTTTTTCGGTGATATCTTTCTCTGTCTTTTCGCCGCCTTTCTTCAATAGCAGCAGCATCTAACTTAGCTCGAGCTCGGCGCATGCTCAATTTTTTTTGCTCGCGTCGCCTTCTTATTTTTTCTTCTTTACTCAATTGTATTCTCGATCTTGAACGAGGCATGGCAGCTGAAAAAATAAATATTTTATACCATTTGCCCCCACATATCAGACACGCTAGTTGTTTCCTATAGGTATAAGTTTTTGTAATAATTCTATAAATGCATGCATACAAACCAAACGATTAATTAAGCATTAAATCCCCATAAAAGTAAATTAATTTTTAATGTACAAAAGAGATTATTATATCTTCGGTGGACATTTGTATCTCGTGTGGACATTCGAATCCACAGAAAAGGTGTCCACAGAATGGTCTTTCTAGAATAAAATGAACATAAACCATTTAATTTTTGAGGTTAGAAAAGTAGACAAGCAGATACAAAATATACTCCTCAAAAGGCATTGCGGCTACGGATTCATGAGTAAATTATATGTGTACTTACCAAAATATGCCAGGAACAGAAAAGTAGCACTGATCTCTGACAAAATACTTAAAAAGCAGAGGAAATTGTTTATTTTACTAACACCGTGCGCACGTTTCGTAATTTTGCAATGGTGACTGACAGATTGTCGAGTGTTGCCAGTATAAAACTAAAATGTTGTACAGTTGGTTTGGTAGATAGTAATTTAGTGTGTTATTTTAGGTCCACAGAATGGTCGATGTTTTGTGTAACCGTATGTTTAATAGAAATTTTGACGAATTTATACTCTATTATTTTTGCTTGATTATAATTTATACAAGTTTATTATTTATCGCAATTAAATATTAAAGGTTTCTTAAAAAATATTGAATTAAATTAAACGAATTCGCTTTTTAAACATAGTTACTCCGTATTTGAACAGTCCACAGAAAGGTTTTTAAACATATAATTTTATTTTTTTAAATGATTATATTTATTTTTTTTGTAATTCCCTCTAGCTCTGTTTATGAAACAGTTACTCTTTTAGCATTAAAAAATTTAAAGTTGTGTGCTATGTCATTAAAATTTGAGTAATAATGCCTGAACATGTCTATGTGTATGACCCAGGTAGACCATGACCTGGATTAGGACATAGGATACTTTTAATCACGATATTTCCACGGGATCGAGAATTATGCGGGTAAAACCACGGGGCGCAGCTAGTGTAATTTTTTTTTTATTTGTCGTGTTATAGTGATTCCGATATCCTACTTACAAAATAAACAATTTCATTATATTTCATTTCATCAAGGCTCGTGCAGACCAGCGCGACGCGAATCAAACAATACAATTTCTAAGAAAACTTCACGGTATAACAGTAACCGCTGTCGCGTCGCGCTAGTCTGCACGAAGCTTACTTAGTTTTAAATCCGATGCAGCCTGTCCCTTAGCGACGCCATAAGCCAAGGGCTGTACCCCACAAGGGGTGGCCTTATCGTGTAGTCTCTTAGTTTTTAAGTTTTATGCCCTGGCTGGAGTCCTTAATTTATTGAGGCACCCGCAGGCAAGCCTGGTTAAACAGCCAAGAACCTCCTAGGTTGACCTGCGAGATGCCATATATAAAAAAAACAAATTATTTATTTGTCCCCATGCCCCTTGTAATCTTGGTACTAAAGCGTGCATTACATTATCCGTTTTGCAGAGCGCTAGGTGAGCTAGCGTGCTAAAATTGAATTGTGCAAAGGCAGTTAGGCAATTAGTGATCAGAGAAGAGTATAATCTAGTGCGATTGCATGAGCTCTACCACGCTTGCTGATCTAGTGCACTAGCTAGCGCACCAGTATGGCGCTCTGCAAATTGGATAATTTAATGTATGCTTTTACACAGCAAATGCTGAAGTCTAAAAACCAATGTAGATATTACAAAGGGTGTTACTCAGGCTCTTGTTAACAGACCCGGAAAAATGTCTGACTCAGCCTGCATTCCGATATTTATAGCACACTCGACAGCATTAATATTTAGTGGCTGCATCTTTATGAAAAGCACGTTCTTCTATCAATGCAGACATTCATGGTTAGAATTGACGGCACCTACTGAAACTCAAAATAGGTACCTACACTTAAGAAAAAACATAAAATAAATGAGCCAACTGACAGCCCTAATCAAAACTAATAGAAAAACAAGAGAATGCTCATAAATCTAATCAGGGTTGGCGCCTATTGATGGGTGCGCGCGCGCTTCGTCCCCCTTTTCCCCCCTTTGCCCAGTAAGTACTATTTCTGGATGTATGACTTGATGATCAACATACGAATTTATCATTTCTTAAACTGTGTGTCGTTTGTAATATTTTATTTTTGGTTGATGGATTTGGTACTGGTTTATAACTGACACCGGCGGCGCCTGCGCATTAGATTACTTAGATCAATGTGTTGTTTAAGTCAGTTATTGTAGATGATCATGACAAGCATTGTGTTGGTTAATAAATAATTTACTGACGCCTCGTGGAATCTAAATCAATACGTAGCGACATCGTATTGGAATTCATTTACAGAAATGAACAAAAGTTGAGCCATTCGTGGATTATTATTAATGTAGGTATAAGAATTATTATTTTAGTGAGAAAAAAATAGGCAAAGACACTAACGACCTAAAAAGGCTTTCAAAGCTTCCATCTAACGTCTTAACAGTCTAAAGCTTACTCAATCAACATATTTCTTCTTCCATTGCTCGCTTCAGTAGAGTAATTAAACCAGAATGGCGTTCGTTTACTGCTGTCGCTTGTCGCCGACAGGTGGCGTTTTGAGTGGGGGAGATGAAAATAAACTGTCACCTACAACCTGTGAATACACTTCATCAATAAGTACCTTCGCTTAATAAAATTGTGGGCCGGACTTGGATATCGGTACAGGTGCATCGTGCAACACATCAATTCATTGGAAATATCAAATTTATGCTTGATTTAATCCTTTAAAAAAACTCCGATAAACTCCATAACCCGCTCCATAGCGCGGTGACTAACAAAACTAAATACGACTTCAAAAATACTTGCAAATGAAAGCGATACTTATTAATATCGCTTTTATATGCAAGTATTTTTGATGTGTTGTTCCATGTATTTTTATACGTGTCGGTTGGGTGGGACGCCCCCCAGCTAGACGGACCGACGACCTTAAAAAGGTGGCTGGGACAGACTGGATGCGGAAGGCGGATGACGGGGGTTGTGGCGCAGCCTGGGGGAGAACTATGTCCAGCAGACGCCTGCGATAGGCTGAGTTGATTGATAGGTTTGATCTGCAATGTCAACACCACTTGGATCAGCTCAAATTGGGGCGTGAGTAAGACCTCACTAAACCAGGTCAACTTGGCACGGAAGGTCGATGACATTGTCTCTTAAAATGAGTTTGTAAGTCTAGTCTGCGATATGTAGAACGATATGTTTCAGACCCAGAGGTCCCGGGTTCGACTCACAGTGGGGCCAAAATTTTCTTAGTTGGTGGTAGGGCCAGGTACCTACCAGCATCTTATCTAAGTCTGTCGCCTTAACAACAATGTTAACAGCATTGTTGTGTTTCGGCAGTTGGACGTAATATAGCCAGTTTCTCTGTGGTTGAGGATTCCGGGTGAAGCTAGCTTCAACTTTAGGCCTAATCATCACTTACCATCAGGTGAGATGCAGGTCAAGAGCTACCCCGATGTGAATAATAGAAATATAAAAAAACAATTTTGTAGATTTAATTACTACAAAAATACACCTCTTGCAATTCAACTCCGGCCCATCTTCCAAAGTGCTCATCGCCCGCAGTGCAGCACGTTGCAAGTGTTGCAACACTCACGCAGTGTTGGTAATGTTGTACAAGTTGTTTATCGTCATAACATTTTACGTACACCCAGCGGTGACGCGCGTTTTATTCCTAAGAGTTGTTTCACACCGCGCGATACTTAATAAACTCGGCGGGTGGTGCGTCTCTATGAACCCACCATATTGTTTAAAACTATTTATATGAACTGATGTAGTTTTAACATGTAGTTGTTAATTTATATTTTTATTGTTTTATATTTATTTGTCGGATACGTAGGTAATATGAATGGTACACTTGAGCCTAGTTATATACTGTGAATGTTGCCTGTTGTAGTTGCCTTGTAATAAATAAATAAATAAATGCATAATAAAACAAAAAAGGTTTGTCGATTTAAATAATCTACAGTGGCTTGAAGGACCAAAATTTTAAAGACGCAAAGCAATTAAAAAATCTGCATAATCAAGGTACTTTCTTAATTACCTATAGAACTTTCAACAGCGTTTATAAGCGTCTTTATAAAATGTGAACAAGACTTAGGGTGCGTATCCACCAGAGATGATCGAGGATGCGTAGCGCGGAATGTCCATAAACCTAACCTATATCAACGCTAACTATGACTAGTTAGCGTTGATATAGGTTGTAAAGCAATGTTATTGGTTAGTTTCTCACACATCCGCTACGGATCCTTGCTTACCTCTAGTGGAAACGCAGCCTTATGCTCAGTTGTCTAGTCAAATTGGAAACCCGTACGGCTAGACAGTGCGTTTGTTAGCCCCACGCACCTCAGCTAACAAGACAAGTGTGACCACTCCAACACCGCAGCTTAGGAGTGTTAGGACACGTTATTTATTTGATCAAGTCGAAGTGTTTCCTACTTCAAATGTACGAATTTATTTTATTAGAATAGAATTAACGTAGAACTTGTAAGTAATATCATGTTTAAGTTTTAGACGTGGTATCTTTTTAATTACTCAGGTAATTGGTAATTTCTCTAAAAATTTAAATCTTCTTTTCGTTAAAGTGCGAAGATTCAATGCAAATTTTGACTGTTAGCCACAGAGATTTTTTACAAACGGAGTTAAATGAGGCGAGCGCGAATTTCGTCCCAAATGAACAGTTTATTTATATAATCTTATTAGATGTATATTTTACATTATTATTTACTAGAATATTATTATGTATTATATTAATTTAAAAAACTATTAACACTAGGTACTAAATACAATAAGTAACTACACAAATAGATACAAAAAACAAAAGGACACTTAGGCGTCGAAGTATTCGTCCGCATCGCTGTCATCCGGAAACGTGCCCAGAAGACTGGCAGCATTGCCACGTTGAATGGCAATGCTAATTCTTTGGCCAAAGAACAAGCCAGCCCTCTGGTCGCGTGAAGTGTCAACCAGTCGGCGAGAAATTTCCTTAAAAAGTACACGCGCACTCGAACCCCATGACCCGAGCGTTTCGACCCCAAACGGCTCAAAACTGTAGTTACCCATAAGGTTACAGTATTTGCGCCGCTTGAGGGTCTCAGCAGCCGCTGCAGCGGCGCCAGCTCAGCCCGCCGTGCTAGGAACATGAGATGGTGCAAGGGTCTCGACACAGGTTGCGTCCCACACCAGAGGCGGAATGAACAATGAATAGTAGATTTAGTTAGTTAGGAAACTCGGAAGCATTGGTAATTTCGTTTAGACATGTTGGGTGAAAATGAGCATTCACTACACCATTACTGTATGGACGACATCTTATCAAATATCACATCTAATAGGTTTGCACTTTCACTTTCTTAAATATATGATCTTTCTTATGATATTGTCATCACCAGGTACACCAGCACCGCACCAGACACAGGCGGCAAGGCGCCGGGCTGTACCTACCCGCGTCCTACGTCATCCCCGGAGGGGAAGGCGGGGGCCCGTGGGGGGAATGGGGAGAGGTGTCCCCCTGCTCTAGAACCTGCGGAGGAGGCGTGGCCAGTCAAAAGAGGATATGTTTGCAGCCAGGGTACGATTGATAAAAATTATGGCTTTCTTGATTAATTATGGACTCACCTAATCTAGTATGGTAAAATTTTACTATTTCTATCTCATGCTATTATGATGATAGAAGACCATTTACACATAATTGCGCCCGCATTATAAAGCATCTGATTAGGCTAGCTAGGCTAGTTAGCGGGCAGGTTTAATATAAATTTACGCAATACTCTGTTTTTCTCGAAAACAAAAGCCCCGGAACGCGGAAAAGAAGCTAAGAATTCCAACTTAAGAAGAGAGGAGTTTTATTTATTTATTTATTTACGCAAATCTTACCTACAACTACCATTACAGATCTGCGATCCAATGCGATAGAGTAGCCTTAAGTACATTTTAAATCCTTAATCTACATCCTATAAAATTACATACTATATCCTTAATCCTAACCTACACCTAAATAACATATTATAAATAATGTAACTTTTGCGAATTCACTCAAGTTGCACCACAATACATCAACCCTCTCGTGAACCTCGTTCACCACACGCATGGCTTTAGTGAGAGGAGTGCTCGCCAGTAGGTTGGTTCTGGCTGCAGGCACCGCAAGCAGGGCCGGGCGTCGCCGCCTCCACACGTACCGGTCTGGCACGCAAAGTTCCAGGTGCCGCAGCACTCCCGGGTTATGCGCCCCGCCACGCAGTAGTTTCACTACATACGCTGCGAGTGCAAAGTCCCGTCGTTCCTTTAACGCATAAGTACGAAACCTAGGTTTCTGTATGCCTTCTTACATATCTTATTGATATGCTCTCGGAAGTTTAGTTCCAGGGTGAAAATTACCCCTAAGTCTCGTACCTGAGACACTCGTTGCATCGGCGCATCGTCTACCTTGTATTGATAATACAAAGGAGTCCGGGCTCGAGTGAACGACATCACTGAGCATTTGGCTACATTAAAATGAAGCTTGTTGGCGATGCTCCACTCGACCACTTGGTTGATATCGTCCTGCAGGCGGTCACAATCCGAGTGATTCCTTACCTCGAGCAGCAATTTCAGGTCATCTGCAAACAATAAACAAGTCACATGTCTGATGACTTCCGGTAAGTCATTTACCATTATAATAAACTCGAGAGGCCCTACATTGCTACCCTGGCTCACGCCGGACCTAGTGTAATACGGTCGAAATACACAGCCATTGTAATCTACATATTGCTGGCGACCCTTCATATAGCTAGCGAAGAACTGCAGCAGAGGCAGTGTACATCCAATTTTCGCAAGCTTCCTTAATAAGACGTCATTATCAACAGTATCGAACGCCTTTTTAAAATCAAAGTACGCAACATCTACTTGTACTCCGGGTTGTTTCTATGTACCTACTGTGTTTTTCATCGTCTCGGATTAACATAAAAATTTCACGATAACAGTATATTCAGGAACTACATGTCCTGAAGTCCTATTGCAATTTCCTTCCATTAAACACTTTATCATTTTATATGTTTACGTGTGCAGGCCAGAAGGTCAATGTTCGGGAGGCGACACGAAGTATTTCTCGTGTCAGACGCAGGACTGTCCTGACGGCTCAGGAGACTTCAGAGCTGAACAGTGCGCCGAGTTCAACGACAAAGCCTTCAGGGGTTTCAAATATAAGTACGTTCTTGTTATTTATCCTTAGATTTTCCACTTAGGTAAGTATATACAATACCTACTAGAGTGTCTTGTGTTTTATATGAGAGTATGTTATCTAAAAGTCGTTCTTTATCCCATGTCAACTTGAGTATTTATCACATCCAGCATTAAAGCTGTTTTTCCACAGTTTTAATTGCTGCATCGACGAACTATGCCGAATAAATCAAAAGACTGAACTGTAATTCATATTAAAGATTACACCAACGACTGTTATATTTTCTGGCCACTGCAGAAACGTCATTATAGGTATTCGAATAATGAATACCAACGCATAAGGCATGAAACGCTAAAGTCTACAATATTCTGAATGTGAGCTTTTGTCATTCTTAGCTGGGTGCCATACACGAAGGCTCCGAATCCTTGCGAGCTGAACTGCATGCCACATGGGGAGCGGTTCTATTTCCGACACAAGCTGCAAGTGACGGATGGCACCAAGTGTAATGACGAGTCTTTCGACGTCTGTGTCAATGGGTCATGTCAGGTAATACATATACGTAATTTGCTAAGTCGTGGTTTCAACTGGATCCTTCTTCCTTTCGATTACGAGCCAAAATCATTGAGTAATGACTTATCCAAGAAGATTAAGACTAATCGAAATATTAAACCATACACAAACGTCATTCTGCGCAGGGTCTTTGAAATTAGAATCGGAGGACCACAAATTTCTTCTAACTAATTGGGCTACCTTCTTATCTTTTGATCTACTAAAGTAACTTGTTCTTGTTTTACCAGCCCGTTGGTTGCGATATGATGCTGAATTCAACCGCTCGCGAGGATAAGTGTCGAGAGTGCCGAGGGAACGGTGCCAACTGTCGCACCTCTGATGGGATCTTTGACTCACAGGATCTCATGAAAGGTATGCAGCCTACTGAAGGCGATATAATTTCAGTTAAAGTGACCCGACCTTAGCCTGTTCCTTACCCATCTTAATTGCGAAAGTTGCCTTATCCTTTGTATTTACTTACATGCATTTCTTATTTTGATTATAGGTTACAACGACATCTTGCTGATTCCTGCAGGCTCTACAAGCATTTATATTGAAGAAGTGGAACCTTCAAACAATTATTTGGGTATGTGTAACATAGCAAATCTGTGTTCTATTGTGTACTTAAATATTCCAACAAATTTTGTGATCCCTTACCTACTACAACCTTATTGAATTTCTACAGCATTAAGAGCTAAGAACGGCACCTACTACCTGAACGGCCACTACCATATCGACTTCCCGAGAACCATCATGATCGCCGGCGCCCTCTGGACCTATGAGCGCAGTCAGCAAGGGTATGCCGCGCCGGACAAACTGCGGTGCCTAGGACCAACTACTGAACCTCTGTATCTTTCGGTAAGATAATCTTCGATCTATATTTTCTAGAACATTGTTGGAATTCGGTTTTCGTTTTTAGTTCTATGTTTTGTTCTTTTAAAGTTGTAATTATATCATTTGAGCCTGAATCTGTATCTTAAAAAATGTCCTATTTTAAATGTATATAGGGTGGCCTCGACGCGATAACTGATGCCATGCCATTCCCCCCACATGGAACCCTCCAGTTTTTAATTTTCCATCGGTTATTTTTTAAAAACTGCTGTTTCACAGAAAAGTGCAATGCCTACGCGGTCAAAATGTATGGAACAGCTGTTTTTTTTTTTACAAAACCGACAAAAAATTTCAACCCATGCTGGTTCAGAATCATGTACTGAATCCATAGTATCAGTTTTCGCGTCGATGCCCTGCCACCCTGTATAGGACATATAGACTTTTAACTGTTTTGCCAGTTTAAAAGTGTAATTTGACTACATCACTCATATCTTCTATATCAGCTTCTACTGCAAGACAACAACGTGGGGATCAGGTACGAGTACAGTGTGCCCAACGACTCAGCCCCCCCGACCGATAAGCAATACAATTGGGTGCATGAAGAGTTCACGCCGTGCAGCGCCACCTGTGGCGGAGGTGAGCAAACTGCATAACTACTTGTTGTTTATAAAGCCAGCAACGCCTCGGGTTTTATGGTTGCTGTAGTGATGTGGGCAGTTGCCGATAGATGCCGTTTTCTCAAAACACTTGGATGGCTCGCTGGATTAGAAATTGCTCGAAAACACATTAATAAAAGTAGTATCTATTTAAACTACTGCGATTAAAATATAGAAAGTGATCATTATTTAGAAAGATAAATCTATGATCTTCAAGATTTCTTCAGCTTTTTAACCACTGTCCGCGTTCAATTGTAGTTTCCATCCTTGCGTTTTTTCAAGAACTTTTTTGGGAATAGGCCTTGCAAAAACGCAAAGATAGCGCTTCAAAGTCTAGATACTGATATGAGTAGGTACATAAAAATAACTTTTAACACCTTCCCAGGCTTTCAAACCCGTAACGTGACATGTAGATCTAGAGAAGAACTGGAGATAGTAGATGCTAGCTTGTGCGACGAGGGTCTGAGGCCCCCCACCAACCAGTCCTGCAGTCCAGACCCCTGCCCCGCGCAGTGGGTCGAAGAACCATGGGGAGAGTGCTCCCAAAGATGCGGCAGTGGAGGTGTCAAGTCAAGGGAGGTCACCTGCCAAAAGATTATTGCTAATGGGTAAGTTTTACTTTCGGGTTATTTCCGAATTAGCTATAAACATCATTATTGTTTTGAGTTTAAAATCTAACTTTTATGATCAATTATTTTCTTCGTCCTAAGGTCAAATTTTAGGCGTGCACTAAAACTATATTGCTGCATCTAATAAAATAAAATTGCTTTGTGTGCCCAGTATCAAGTCTGTAGTACCGGACAAGGAGTGTTTCGACCTACTGGGCCCGAAGCCTGAAGTGTTCCAGAAGTGTAACGAGGACGCTCCCTGCCCCACGTGGTTCATCGGACATTGGAGAGCGGTAAGCACCACCTAGACCCTCAAAAACTCTTATGTTCAACACGGCCTGATCTGCGAGCCCTCCTGGAAGGTTCACCCAGCCGCATATGGGATGCCTGGAGCCCAAGCGTAGGGCTCATTTTAAATGTAGGTTTTTCTTAGCGAATACAGCATTATAAACCGTGAAAATAAAATCTGATATATATTTTAACAAGATTTATTAGTTTAAGCGTTTGTTTTAATTTTTTTTTTAGTTTTTGTTCACGGTTACAAATATTCGCTAAATATATAAAAATTCGGAAACTACGATGTCTATATAGGAAGAAGACTAAGACCAGAAAACACTATTTTACTTCGTTTTACAGTGTTTTATAACACGGTTTTAAACCTAATGCCGTTGACCGTCGGCAATGGTTAATTTTAGCACAAACGTAATGCAGCCCTCCCGGAGGGTTTACTTCTAATATATATGGCGGCATGGCGTATCAGTTCTATGAAAAGTTGGTGGAGTGTTAACGATTCTTGACATGTATCTAGTGTTTTCGTGATCTTTGAGTTCGGAAGCTCTATTAGGGATGACGAACCTTATGGGGCATCGCTTCCCCTAGCATTTTGAAATTTTTGAATGTCTTAACTAAGTAACTGCTTTCTTCATCAGTGTGACCAGCTCTGTGACGAGGGTAAGCAGACGAGGCAGGTAGTCTGCCACCAGAAGAAAAATGGCCGTATCGAAGTGCTAAGCGATGGGAACTGTACAGAGGCGAAACCGGAGGTAGAAAAGCCTTGCATGCTGCTGCCTTGTGATGGAGTCGACTGGGTCTCATCCGGTTGGTCTGGAGTGAGTAATCGTACCCTCTTAAAGAATTTCCGTACATTCAAATCCTTGTGTTTCACTTAACCAAGTTATTTTCTATATAAGTATTACACAAATATATGTCTACTACACTCGCACTTTCTGCCATTACAGTATACCAGCTTAGTAACCTTCAAATTATAACTTTGATTGTTTGTATCCTTATCTAACAAATCTTCTCTTTCAGAAAATTGGTCCTTAGTTCCGCAAAAAATAATTTCGTTCCTTTGGCCGGCCAATTTCACTCATAGCCGTTTAAAACGTTTTCACTTTTTCTCCATTGTAGTGTGTTACACTTTGGAAATGATGATAAAATTAAATGAGTTCTGAATAGACAAGAAAATTATGGTACTGTGAATGTAACTTTATCTAAAAAAAACTGAATTTTTCAGTGCGACTCCTGCACGTCAAAGAATCGTACACGACTTGTAGTGTGTTCGACGAAGGGTCGGCATATTCTGGACGACAGCTTCTGCTCTTACCACAATCGTCCCATAGACATTGAGGAGTGCAATAAAGACGAGCTGCCGGACTGCGAAGTGCAGTGGTACGCCACGCAGTGGAGCAAGGTACGTTTATCACTTTTGAACTTTGTCACATTAAACTTTCAACCTATCAATTGTTACCTTTGGTGAAGTTTAATTTTTGACGTCACCATTTGCACCGTATAGGTAATATTACAAGTTTCTTAGTATGGTCAAGGTTTTGTAGGCCAACAGAATTGTGGCGGCATTTACATCGCCATATGCGAACTACACATCAAAGACCTGACGTCACACCAAATCCTCACGTCACACAAATCCTGCACCGCGCAATTAGAGTTTACCGCGCGAACAGCATATTTATAACTTCCCCGACGTCAATCGTTGGGCAGTTGCCCGCCAGCCACGACACCCGTCTGGTCGGAGGATCCACTCTTTTCTATAGAGGATGAGTGAACTATACACCCTGTTCCTCATACCTCTAAAGGTCCATACCTTTCTGTCGCCAATCAGTTCTTGGATGGAGATTTTGCAATAGTTTCAGGCTCATGACTTTTAAACTTTGGTCTGTGCGTAAAGCATTATTATGGGTAGGTATTCATCCATCGGATGGATCATCTACCAATTTAGTTTATCGAGACAAACAAAAACAGAAACATTTTTCTTGGAAGAACACATAGAAACATGTTTCTAGGTGTTCTTCCGTCAAAACACGTAAGGTCAATTAAGTAAAAAACTTTAGTATTCAACTATATAAGCTCTATATAATCTCTGGTTGTTCCTCAACAGTGCTCAGTAAACTGCGGTGATGGAGTGCAGACCAGGAAGGTGTTCTGTGGCATGTACTACGATAATGAAAGTGGAGAAGGCGTGGAAGTGGTAGAAGACGCCAAGTGCGCCAACCTTACTAAGTATAAGGACACTAAACCTTGCACAGTGCCCAAGGAGGAATGCCCTTCGCAATGGTTCGCTGGACCGTGGACTGCAGTAAGCATTCAACTTTAATTTTAAAATCCCAATTTTAATATTCAGGCAAAATTTCCAAAAGCTTTTGGTCCTATCAGTCCTTTCCAGACTTCAGCGAAGCCTTTATAACATTGTTTGGAAAATCCCAAAATAATCGCGTGACTTGAATTTGCGTAGGTATTTTCGCACATTTAGAGGGTTTAAGATGAAGCTTTTAATTATAGCTAAAGTACTATTATCTATTTTGTGGCTATAGTGCTATACCTTATGTGGTTCCTAGTGCACTGAAACTTGCGGTGGAGGCGAGCAGTACAGACGCGTTATGTGCTTCCGAGGAGACAAGGAGGCCACCGACTGCAATGGTGCCATCGTGCTCGACTCCACTCAACTCTGCAACACAGGACCTTGTGATTCAGGTAATAGAGCTTACAATGCTACGGACCCTTTGTTGGACAAAGAAGAATGACGAAAGCTTTGGCAGTATCATATGTGTGAACGAGAACGGTATCACGAAATCTCATCGTCAAGGGGATGATATGTACGTGGCTTAGGACCATTTGCACCACAAATAATTAAATACATTTAAGAGCGTGCATTCTGAAAGTGGGCAACGTCGCAAATAGCTGCCAAATATGTCGCTGTTTTAATTGTTGGTGGACTGTATGGAAATATGAAATTATGGCTTACGAGTGAACTAAAATATTGATAATGAAATGCAATAATTAATATCATAACACCGAATATTTAGTTTTAGATGTAAAAAAAGTATTTGGAAACTTTCAAAATATTTTTTTAACACCGGAGCGTAACGACCAGAGCTCTTGAAAACACAATTTTACTTCATATAACACGGTTTTAAACCTAATGCCGTTGACCGTCCGCGATGGTTAACTTCGCAAACGTAATGGCGGCATACGTCCCGGAGGGTTCACTTCCAATATGTATGGCGGCATGGCGTATGAGTTCAATGAAAAGTGGATGGAGTCCAAAATGTTAATTCGGCCATTTATTTCGATCCCCAGACGATTTGCTGCCAGTAACCCGAACATCTACAGTCGTTATGGATGACAAAGAGGAATATTGTGACGATGAAGATTACGAAGAAGTCGGCCTGGACGTTACGGTAAGCCAATGTTGTTTACACAAAACCTGTGATATCACAATATGAAATGATGAATTGTATATAGCCAAGGTTCTATAATCAAATCAATCTGCCTAAATTTTTCCTAACTTTATTGGGGTCGGCTTCCAGTCTACCCGGATTCAGCTAAATACCAGTATTTTACATGGAGCGACTGCCTATCTGACCTCCACAACCCAGTAACTGGGTAATACGATACCCCTTGGTAAGACTGGTTGTCAGACTTTCTGGCTTCTGACGACTCGTAACGACAGTCAAAGATCCACGCATGACAGCCGGGACCAACGGCTGAACGTGCTATCCGAGGCACGGAGGAATCTTGGTATGTAAAGATGGTCACCCATCCACAGCCAACCCCGGCAAGCGTAGCTTAACCTAACGAATCGACCCGTGCAGCAGTTATTACTTAGCCACGAGCAAATTCAAATTCAAATTCAAAAGTCATTTATTCAAACTAGGCTGAGAATCAGCACTTTTCGAACGTCAAAATTACATATGACAGTCCCTCAAAACACCCACCCTTCACCACTTCCTAGTGCATTAGCTGGGAAGAAGAAGTGGCGCAACAAACTCCCCAGCAGAAAGCCAAGCCAAGGTTCAAGAATATTCTTCTATAACTATTTATTATGATACTGCAATAATAATAACTCTCTATATTATTACTTTCAGTCTGATGGCATGATAAGTGACAGCCCTGGTGGTGAGTGTTATTACTTTGAATTAAAATTGATTTACCCAAACCATAGATGTATTATTTAAAACTAGCGTCAAAGTTAGTTTGTTTTGCTTTGATAGTGTGCGACCAGCCCGTTTAATAATAAGTACCTGGGCGTGAAAATAGAGAATGCTCATTTAATAGTAAAGGAAAGTTAATACTAATTTCATGCTGCCATGATAGTAGGTACTTACTAATTCCATGCTGCCACGATAGTAGGTACTTACTAATTCCATGCTGCCATGATAGTAGGTACTTACTAATTCCATGCTGCCATGATAGTAGGTACTTACTAATTCCATGCTGCCATGATAGTAGGTACTTACTAATTCCATGCTGCTATCTCATTAAGGTAACCATCTTGTTCTAAACTTTGGGCGACCGAGCTCTGCTCGGGTGTAAATACGGAGAAAACGAATTTTCCCAGATATGAGACCTAGCTAGATCGATTTTTTGCCCCCGTAAACCCCTATATTGCAACTTACATCGAAATCGTTAGAGCCGTTTTCGAGAACTTGATTACAAATATATTTATACACCGTGACATTTTAGTGGTCTTTCAAAAGTAAGAAAGAAGAAAGAAAGAAAGAAAATACATTTATTAAGCACAGACTAAAACACACACATTAAAAGCAGCCCACTTCATGTATCCAATGACTACTAAATATTCATTTAAAAAAAAATTATAAACACCGTGACATTTTAGTCGTCTTACAAAAGGCCACTGAATGTACCCGACATAAAATACCTCTAGGAGCAATTTTTTTTCATTGGATATTTAGGGGTATGAGGAACAGGGTGTAAAGTTCATTCATCCATCCCCCATAGAAAAGGTAGGATCCCCCGACCAGACTGGTGTCGTGTCTCGCGGGCAACTGCCCAGAGGTTGAAGTTGGGAGCTTGTTTCAATAAAAAGTGCAATACCTAAGCGGTCAAAATGTATGGAACAGCAGATTTTTCTTTTAATAATCAACGAAAAATTTCAACTCAGGGGGAGTTGAAAATTTTTGTTCAGTATCATGTACTGAATCCATGGTAACAGTTTTCGCGTCGATGTCCCTGCCACCTATATAAGTCCGTCGCGCGGTGAACTCTAATTGCGCGATGCAGGATTTGTGTGACGTCAGGATGTTGTGTGCCGTCAGATCTTTGATGCGTAGTTCGCATGTGCCGATGTAGATGGCGCCACAGATACATGAAGTGGGCTGCTTTTGTAAGACAACTAAAATGTCACAGTGTTTATACAAATATTGCTCGTTTTAATAGTAAAGGATAGATAGATTTAAAAGGAGGAGCAGCTGTGGTTACGGCACCGAGTTACAACTTGTAGGTCGTGGGTCAAATCCACGCGAGCGCTTTACTTTGTGTAAATAATTTCATCACCACTGCTCTCAAAACGGGGAATGAAAACATCGTGAGGAAACCGGCATATCCTAGAACAAAAATCAAAGAATTGTGACATCTGCCCACCCGCACTGGACCCGCCTGGTAGATTACAGCCCACTCCCTCTCAAAGAGAGGAGGCGAGTGAGTCCCAGCAGTTCAACATTACAGCTTGTTTATGCTAGATTTAAAAGAACTTTGAGTGAAAACAATACCTTTCCCACACAGTTCAGTTGCCGCACCCAGTATGACAAACGCAAAAAAAAAACTGTAATTTCTGCATTCAATCTCTTTCTAGCCAATACAAATTATATACACAAAATCAATCGTTCATTGCAAAAATGAACCGCAAAATCCCTTTTGTTAAACCTATTTACGTTTGTAGGTTACGCTGAGCATGAATCTACCCTGGAAACTGCATCGGGCTATGGTACGATTATTTGTCATGTACTTGTTTTTTTTTCAATATTTAAGTAATACTTTTCGATGATTTTATTGGAAGCAAAGTGTTTATCAACTAACTCCTCTCGACCTCTTCTATTACCCTTTAACTGATTACTAAGATATTATTATTTGTTTCTATAAATCTACTACTCTCTTCGTACTTTTCAGTCTTACAACTGCGGAAATATGAAAGTTACCACTTTTTATCTTCTTCTGTGTTTGCCCCGACTTTCGCGTCATGAAAACCGTGAAACCCAAGTATTTTATATTTCCTCTCGTTTTTCAGGATCGTCGCTATCAACAGCTGATGATCTGATCACAGAAGGCTCAGGGTTTAGTACCACGGAATCCGATTTCACCACCGATTATGAGACTGGCTCCGGTGAAACATCCCTGACTACTGATGTACCTTCATCTCCTGCATCGAAGGACAAGGACGGGACCTCTACGACTACAGTTAAACCACCAGCGGAAGGTAAGTAGTTTTTATTTATTATCAGTAGACACTTCTTTTTCTAACCATTACTAAAAAGGTTCACGGTGTTTGCATTCCATTCTCTACCTAACTATTTGTGGAAATACTTAGTTTGTATATTACTATAATTATATTTATCTAGCGTTCGTCTATTATAACAATTCCACATAATTATCAAAAAGTAATTTTATTTCCAAATTTAATTATTTTTTTAATTTAATTTTTTAATCAGGCCCGGCAATAACTGGTAGCACACCGGTCAATGATACAGAGGCAACATCATCTAGTAACTCCACTGGTTCTACTGAATCGCTCGCGACTGAAAACACGGAGAGCACACCTACTGCAGATACCGGTTCTACAAGCTCAGATACTGGCTCAACTAGTTCGAATGAAACTGCTGTAACGGAAGCTTCAAGACCAACGACAGTTGGAGAAACAGGAATCACTGAGTCTAATGTCACTACAGAGGTAGGATCCACTAGTGAAAGTGGCTCAACTAGTTCGGGAGAAACTGGTTCCTCAGATACTGATGGCACAGGTTTAACGACAGTAGCAAAAACGCCATTAGACTCAACTGGTTCTACTGAATCGATCGCGACTGAAAACACCGAGAGCACACCTACTGCAGATACTGGGTCTACAAGCACAGATACTGGCTCAACTAATTCGAATGAAACTACTGTAACGGAAGCTTCAGGATCAACGACAGTTGGAGAAACAGGAATCACTGAGTCTAATGTCACTATAGAGGTAGGATCCACTAGTGAAAGTGGCTCAACTAGTTCGGGAGAAACTGGTTCCTCAGATACTGATGGCACAGGTTTAACGACAGTAGCAAAAACGCCATTAGACTCAACTGGTTCTACTGAATCGATCGCGACTGAAAAAACCGAGAGCACACCTACTGCAGATACCGGTTCGACAAGCGTAGATACTGACTCAACTAGTTCGAATGAAACTGCTGAAACGGAAGCTTTAGGACCAACGACAGTCGGAGAAACAGGAAGCACTGAGTCTAATGTCACTACAGAGATAGGATCCACTAGTGAAAGTGGCTCAACTAGTTCAGGAGAAACTGATTCCTCAGATACTGATGGTACAGGTTTAACGACAGTGGCGGAAACGGGAAGTACAGAGAGTAGTCTTTCTACTAAAGATGATGAGAAGTCTACAAGTGAGACTGGCTCAACTAGTTCAGGAGAAACTGGTTCTACAGATACGTCAGATACTAGATCAACTGGCACAGAAGAGACGGAAATCACTGATAGTAGCAGTTCTACTAACGCAACGGAGACCGGATCTACTGGTGAAACTGTCTCAACTAGCTCCGGAGAAACAACACCAACTGGCGAAACGGGCTCTACTGATACCGACAAAACAGAAACTACAGTATCTGGCAGTACAGATGAAACTGGATCCACAGAATCGACGGTCACAGATACGACTGAATCTACAGTCGCAAATGATACTGACTCGACTGGAACGGAAACTACAAACACAGGTTCAACGGATACAAAGGAGACAAACAGCACTGTCACCGAAGATCTTACATCAATCAGATCTACAGGTATTTATTTATTTATTTATTTATCTTTAATTCTTTTATTAATATTCCTCAAACTATTTGCAATTTTGACAGCACTAATAAAAGCGGGTGTTAAAACGTATTTTGACTTCACTGGCAGTTGAAAAGTATTTTGTTCTT
The DNA here is from genome assembly GCA_947364205.1 of Agrochola lota. Classification (NCBI taxonomy): domain Eukaryota; kingdom Metazoa; phylum Arthropoda; class Insecta; order Lepidoptera; family Noctuidae; genus Agrochola; species Agrochola lota. The sequence continues at coordinate 5,132,307 of OX376235.1, read as the reverse complement.
CCGCCTGACATGCATGGATGTCGAAGAAGCAAACGTACCTAAATGCAGTAGGATCGTAGTATGGCAATTTCTTAAAATAGTTTTGTAACAGTCTTTCTGCATTATTTTAAAAATTCAAAGACCAGTACAAAAGTGCCTACTGGTATACAGGGTGTCAGGGTGACAGGGACATCGACGCCAAAACTGTTACCATGGATTCAGTACATGATTCTGAACGCCCCTACGTTGAAATTTTTCGTCGCTAATAGATAAAGTGCCTACCAGCTAACAGCTGTTTTTTCAACCGATGAAAAATTGCAATACAGGGACTTTCAGAATCGTGTACTGAATCCATGGTAACAGGCTTCGCGTCGATGTTCCTGTCATCCTGTATATAATATTGTGAACCTATAATAACGGTTGATTTTGAATCCATTTTCGGAATCGGAACAGTGGTTTTAGCACCAACTTACAAATTTTATGTCTTTATAATATAGATAAATCATGTGAAATTCGGAACATGAGTAAAACTCTTTACATTTACTTCCAGATTCAACAACAACGCGTGCCGTACCAACTGGTATGTATTAATTATTTAAATGCCGCCATTCTATTGTGCTATGTTATTGAACAAAAATGTAACCATGTAAAATTCAGAATGCAAATAAAACTCTTATCGTTACGAATTATCATTACAGGTTCGACGACAACTACACGTGCGATGCCAATTGGTATGTATATCAATCAATAACTTACTACGCCTACAAACAATACATTTCTATTTTTAACTAGCTAGCCCACTCCAGCTTCGCACAGGTAATATCTACATTACCTACCTTACCTACCTTACCTACCTTACCTACCTTACCTACCTTACCTACCTTACCTACCTTACCTACCTTACCTACCTTACCTACCTTACCTACCTTACCTACCTTACCTACCTTACCTACCTTACCTACCTTACCTACCTTACCTACCTTACCTACCTTACCTACCTTACCTACCTTACCTACCTTACCTACCTTACCTACCTTACCTACCTTACCTACCTTACCTACCTTACCTACCTTACCTACCTTACCTACCTTACCTACCTTACCTACCTTACCTACCTTACCTACCTTACCTACCTTACCTACCTTACCTACCTTACCTACCTTACCTACCTTACCTACCTTACCTACCTTACCTACCTTACCTACCTTACCTACCTTACCTACCTTACCTACCTTACCTACCTTACCTACCTTACCTACCTTACCTACCTTACCTACCTTACCTACCTTACCTACCTTACCTACCTTACCTACCTTACCTACCTTACCAACCTTACCAACCTTACCTACCTTACCTACCTTACCTACCTTACCTACCTTACCTACCTTACCTACCTTACCTACCGTACCTACCTTACCTACCGTACCTACCGTACCTACCTGACTACCTACCTACCTACCTACCGTACCTACCTGACTACCTACCTACCTACCTATCTACCTACACCTACTTATCTTTTATACAAGCCCTGTCCTAAGTATAACGAACACAACAAAAAAGTATTATCCAATTTGGTGCAGCCGTTCTCATTGATTTGCTGTTAGCAAACTTTTAACCAACTATTTATCCTACTACACGATATATTTGTTTTCGACAACAGAAACTACTGAATCCTCTACAAATAGTTCTGAATCCACTGCTGAAACAAGCACTTCTTCCGGAGTGGAGTCTTCTACTGGTTCAGAATCAACAAGCGAGGCAGCGGAATCGAGCACTACTTCCGAATCAGATAGAACAACAGAGTCGGGCTCTACGATCAGCACCGAGTTGACCACAGAAAGCACTGAATCTAGCAGTTTGGGCACTGAAAGCAGCACTTCTTCAGAAACTGAATCAGCTACAGTAACTATTGAATCAAGCAGTTCGGCTAATGAATCTACTGTAGCTGAAAGCAGTACTCCTTCAGACACTGAACCGACTACTATAACTATCGAATCAAGCAGTTCGGCCAATGAATCTACTGTAGCTGAAAGCAGTACTCCTTCAGACACTGAACCGACTACTATAACTATCGAATCAAGCAGTACGGCCACTGAATCTACCGTAGGTGAAAGCAGTACTACTTCAGGAACCGAGTCTACCTTAAACACCAAGATATCTAGCAGTACTGACAGTTCAGAAACAACTACGGAAAGTGGTTCGTCTACAGGAGAATCTTCTACTGTCTCCGGAAGTGAGTACTTTTTGTTATGAACACTAGTTAAATATTTACACAGTTTTATCCACGATTTAAGGAATGCTTTTGTGTAAAACTCGACATCTTAGGAAACATTCATCGCATGTCACTTCTGTTGGGTTATTATCAATCAAGACTAACTTATATTGTGATAAAAAATGCGCCAGCTCTTCAATTAAACAAGACAGTCTGCACATAAATTATCGGCCATTTTATGTTCCACAGAGATTACTACAGGAACGGAATCCACAGAAGAGAGCACTACCAGTTCAGGTTCCAGTACAGGCTCAGAAGAATCTACCATCTCGACATACAGCACCACTGAAGGCTCCACGATCTTTGGAAGTAGCGAAGGTAATTATATAATTATAATAGTATTCAGAAATACAAATTACCTACTTTAAATAAAACGCCAAATTGATAAATCCAGTATTGTAATTATATAAGATTATTATTTATTTATAAACATCTTTCTAATCAAAAACAATAGCAAATATTACTAACTATTTACACTTGGTTCTACTTTTTTTTAAATAAAATGTTAACATTTACGTACAGTAGTAACATTTCCTATACAATGGTTTACTAGTGCCTAAAAATAAAACGAAGTAAAAGTAATATTAAAAATTGTCTATTATCAATTAATCATAAACATCTTTCTAATAAAAACAATAGTAAATTAATATCAACTAACTGTTTACACTTGGTCCTATTTTTTATATATAAGTACCTAATGTTTACATTTAGGCACAGTAGTAATATTTCCCGTACAAGTAAAAGTAATATAAAAAAATAGTCTATTAACAACTATTAGAAAAAGCATAGGTACATAAATACCTACAGGTATATAAATACCTACCTTATATTTTATTAATTTCTCAATATTTACATTAACAAGAAACAATTTAAAAACTAACAGACTTAAAATAATAACAATAATATGTACAAGTATATAAGAAAGGGGTGGGGGGGAACAACAACAAAATTCGCCTACCTTATAACTAGCCGAATGCATATTATCATTATGCCATTTCTAGTAGTTTTTCTGCGTCTGTGTAATTGAGAATCAGTAAATATTCTGATAAATATAAACTAAATTAAATAACTCAATGTACGTACTTAAACAATATGTAAAAAAACTGTCCGATCCCACGAGAGGCACAAAGGTACTGCAACATTACCAAAAAGTAATAAAAAATCTTATTATAATTGAAAATAAAAAACTTATTGCTATATAAAATTCTCATTTTTCGTACCAAAATTACCTCAAAAAGGTAAAAAATTTGAAAATGTATTCATCAGTTATGACTTGAGACAGCTAAACGACGGCCGCAGGCGCCCCCTAAACCCGGTAAAATTCCCCATTGAAAAAAATTTATTGCCAAATGTTTTTTTCAGTTTTTCCTTAATATTTGCACATATATAGACACTCAGTACGATACTTAACAACAATTTTACGGACCCGACAAGGTTTTATTACATGTTGTACATAAAAAGTATGTCATAAAGTTCTTTCATAATACTCGTTAACGCTGTTTTTCAGGATCAGGAAGTACAGCTACGGAATTGTCTACCACTGAAGGATCAACAGGCACAAGTACGTGGTCAACTTACTGATTACAATTATTCTATAAAGTATTAATTTTGAACTGAATATCTTCATTAGCAGTGTTTAGTCCTTAGGACTTAGCCGCTACTAGAACAAAAAGGTCACGGCATTAACTCCAATGCCGCCATCACTTGCCATAACAGGATTCTGAAATTACCTTTCCTTTTGAGTTGTATGACACGTCACATCATGGTATATTTTCGGATTGTATAATTATTCATGAGAGCACACAGGTTGATTCTCCGTTCTTTGCTATTAACTCTTTTTTCTTCTTTGATTTCGTTTATTTTATGATGTCAGTTTATATTTATTTGATGATTACAGCAACATGGACCAAGTCAACTGTATTTGTGCCCGAAAAGAAGGTCTGCAAGCCGCGATGGAAGCCTAAATGTAATGAGACTACGTTCGGCTGCTGTCCTGACCAAAAGAGTGCCGCTTCGGGACCGTTCGACGAAGGTATTAATACGTTTTAATCCCAAATGCCTAATTTTAACACTTCCGAATAATTTTCAATTTTTCTTCACATAAATTATATACCATATTTTTTGATCTCGCACGAAGTACATGTAAGGATGTAACATTATTATTCTTCACTCAGGTTGTAATAAACCACATACCTGCAAGGAGTCTACACACGGCTGTTGTCCGGACGGCCTGTCTCCGGCACAAGGTAAAAACAACGAGGGATGTCCCGTGGAGCCCTGCGCAGACACGCTGTTCGGCTGCTGCTCCTCTGACAACACGACGGCAGCTCAAGGCAACGATCAGGATGGGTGCCCGCCTCCGCCGCCGCCTTGCGCCTCTTCCCAGTACGTACAGGTCTAAAAGGGTTTTGGAAACAACCCAACCTAAGTTTCTGTTATTAGCTCAGTCTGTTTTTAGGGTTCCGTAGTAAACAACGAACCCTTATAGTTTCGCCATGTCCGTTTGTCTGTCTGTCTGTATGTCCGCGGCTTAGCTCAGAGACGGTTAGTACTGGAAAGCTGTAATTTGGCATGAGTATACATATTAATCACGCCGAAAAAGTGGTAAAATAAAATCAAGAAAGAAAAATATTGTTTACGGTGCCTACCCCCTACACGTAAAATGGGATGTTTTTTTTTCTCGTCTATCCGAAAGGTCGTACAAAAATATTGTGGGTATGTAGAAGTCATTTTTCAATTTAGGAGTCAGTTTGCGAAATATTAAGCTTTAAAGTGCTAATTTTTGTTAGCGTCAAATGTCCCCCCCCCTGCCAGCTAAATGATTGTACTTGGATTTGTGAAAAAATTCACAGCAGTATATTTAACGAAGTTAAAAGGAAAATTATCACAGCTAAGTAGGCTTTACAGGTTAACGAGTAATAATTGATCAACGAAAATTTGCAGTTTGAAAAACATGATCTCTCATACATTCCGTATGGGAGAACATGTTTTTCAACTACAATGTTAAGTTTGTTCTTGGAATAAATTCATCCCAACTACGGAACCCTTCATTGTGCGTGGTCTGACACGCACTTGGCCGGTTTTTTTTTATATTGGACTTTGAAAACAATTAAGAGCGCTTATTCAGAAAGTAGGCAACGTCGCAAATAGATGTCAAATATTTCACTGTTTTGAATTAATTTGACAATATTACTGTATGGAAATGTGAAATGTAGCTAAGTAGCGAACTAGAATAATAATAATGCATTGCAATTAAAACACTGAATTTGATGTTGTAAACGTTTTAGATGTAAAAAAGGCATTTGGAAAGTTTCCAAACACTTTATATACAGCTAATACTAAATATTCGGTGTTACGATATTAATTATTGCATTTCATAATTAATATTTTACTTCGCTAGTTAGCCACATTTCATATTTCCTTAAAATAATATTACCAAATTAATCAAAACCGGTAAATATTTGACAGCTATTTGCGACGTTGCCAACTTTTAGGATAAACGCTCTTAATTATTCCAAACCAGAACGATACTCCATAACTATTTTAAAAATATTTTTTTTAGATATGGGTGCTGTGCTGATAATGACACCGAAGTCACTGGACCTGAGAAAGAAGGATGCCCCGAAACCGGTGAGTTGAAAATTAAGTTCATTTCAATCGATATTGTTCGATATTTTCTTTGATGGATTTGAAGGGCTACCTCAAACTCAATACATTCTTCCTTAAACTGCAGTGATGCCTTTACCAAAGGAATTTGTACACATGACTGCTTTTAAAAACCGCTTATTAACTTTCGCACGAATGAGGCACACGTTTTGAACAGGTATGACTATAATATGACATTCTTTTAGAAATCTCGACCACGGGAGCTCTTACCGATACGACAACTGAGACAACCGAATCCATCGAAACAAGCGAAGGTAGCACAACTAGCGAGGGAACCACTGACGGCATTAGTACCAGCACGCTGGATATCGGTACCACCACGCTGGATCCTTGCAGTGGTTTCGAGTATGGCTGCTGCGCCGACAACGAGACCGAAGCCTCCGGGCCCGACGGACAGGGATGCCCGTGCAACGCTACTGAGTTTGGTTGCTGTCCTGATGGTGTGTTGCCAGGTAAATAACTCCAGATTAAACATTTTGCTGTTATAACAGTAATAAATTAAAGGCTGATTATGGCTCTTACATTTAAAACGAATTATAGGCACTTGAGACACATTGTCTCTGGGCAGACGCGCACCTGCGATGTGTCTGGTATTGCAGCAATTCAAAAACGACTTCATCTCCTAATTTTCGTATTCTCATTTCAGCTTCTGGCCTTGACAATGAAGGATGCCCAGGCCCCTGCAGTACATCGCCGCACGGTTGCTGCCAGGACGGCCAGACTCCTGCTCACGGACCTGATTTCGAAGGCTGCTGCTTGCTGCAAGCCTTCGGATGCTGTCCAGATAACCGCAAACCTGCTGAGGGACCACACTTTGAAGGTATTTTACCAGCATGTTATTGTTATAGAGCCTCCTAATATTGTCTGTACGGCACACTTTGGACAGACACCCGCACTGCCAACCTTCTCAGTGACTGATTAGCAAATCGTGTAATTTATCGTGTATTTATGTACGTTTATTCTAAGGTTGTGGGTGTCAGCACGCGCTCAACGGCTGCTGTCCCGATAACATCACCATCGCACAGGGAACAGACAACAAGGGCTGCGGCTGTCTGTACACTGAACATGGATGCTGTCCTGACAGGTAACTTACCACAAACTATATTATTCATCCGAAAGCATTGTCATTGTTCTTTGCCAAGATTATAATGATATTGTTGTGCAAGCAGTGAAGTCCTACATTTCGAATGTCCGATGATTTTCAAGCTTTGTGATTCTTCGAGCGAAGTGCTCCAACATTCGAACATAACAGGTTATAAGATCAACATCTTTCCCCAGACACACTGCTGCCTCTGGACCTAACAACGAGGGCTGTGCCTGCAACACTTACCAGTTCGGGTGCTGTGCTGATGGCATCACCACTGCGAAGGGTCCTGAACAACAGGGCTGCCACTGCCGCGAGTCGAAGTTCGGATGCTGCGGAGACGGCGAGACTCATGCCACCGGCCCTGATGCCGCTGGATGCGACTGCTCTTCTAGCCGGCACGGATGCTGTCCTGATGGACGTACTGAAGCCACTGGACCTAAGTTCCTTGGATGTACTGATGCACCTAAAAATAAACAAGGTGAGCTTACCAATTTGATTTTGGTTCTCCTTGCTTCGTTAGATTTGGCGTTTATTAACAATTCTTGCTATTCCAGCTGCTTGCAGTATGTCGACGGATCCTGGTCCATGCCATAACTTCACGGCGATGTGGTACTATGACCTGGCATACGGAGGCTGTTCCCGCTTTTGGTACGGAGGCTGTGACGGTAATGGCAACAGATTCGTGACCAAGGAAGAGTGTGAAGATATATGCGTACAACCTTCGCCTAAAGGTAAGATGAAAACAATGTTTTTTTAATGAAAACTGATGGATTATCTTTCGTCAAAATTGTTAGCTGACTTAAATCAGCTACTGAGCTGAGTTAAACCAGTTTTGATTTATTGTTTTTTGAAAAAGCTTCTGCCTGAGCCCGGAATTGAACAAGTTTTTTTTACAAAAATACAACACCCTTATTTACCTCAAATCACATTGATTTTTGTGATTTACCTACTTATAATACTGCAGCTATACCTATAGGAATACAACCGGGATATTACTATGGGCAGCCGACCCCTCCGGGTGCCACTGGAACTTAACGTTTAGAAAAGTTACATTGTAACAATTTTTTTAAGTTTCTAAATGGCCGCCGTTAACAAAACGCACCTTAACTCCATCACACATTTTAATCATTGCCCTTTATAAAACTAAAATACGAGTATTATAATATTCTTACAATCTTTTGAAATTGATCTTAATCATGTGCTCTACGTGGCAAGGTCGTGATTGAGACTGCTACCAGAACTATACAATTTAAAAAAACTCAAAAATGATCGTTTCTAGACGCGTGCAAGCTCCCAAGCGTGAAGGGTGCCTGCGACGCGGACTACCAGCGCTGGCACTACAACAGCACCCGGGAACAGTGCATCCCCTTCAAATACGGAGGCTGCCTCGGCAATGCCAACAACTTCGACACCCGAGAGCTCTGTCAAAAGCAGTGCGAACCCAGCTCCGTTGCAGGTGAGGCATAAGCATAAAAAACTACATTCAATTATAATTTTTTCACGTCTAAGCTAAGCTAAATGAGAGATGTAGGTTGATACCTTGAGCAGGACATACTTTTCTGGCACAGTAAGTAAAACTACATTATAAACATTTTTCAGGTCAATGCAACCTACCAATCGATGAAGGTTCTTGTGCTGGCAACTACAGCCGCTGGGGCTTCAACTCTGAGGCCCATCGCTGTGAGCAGTTCATCTGGGGAGGCTGCGAAGGCAACTCTAACAGGTTCAGCTCCGAGGCAGCCTGCCAGATGCGCTGTGCTGGCACACAACCACGTAAGTAGACAAACAGATTTGGTATGGTACATTAAAATTTTCGTATGTCAGGGAAATTTATTGTTATGCAAATTAACACCCTACACCAATTTGCTCGGTTATAGCCATTTCAGACAACTGTTAAAGAATGACGGTTGTGATTTGAATTAATATACGGACAATTTAAGTTGTTAGGTAATTTGCTTAACTATTAATTTCCCAGACTTTGAGGGGCAATTCCCGTAATTTTTTATAACGTTCGCATTCTAATCACATTTGCAATCTGTCAAAAATACAATCAATTTGCCAACATTTTTGACAAGTTTGACAGATTGCGAGTTGAATATGAACGTTATTTAAGTTCTTGGCCTTCTGGTGTATGGTGGGTGTGGTGGACTAATTTTTTCGAATGCCCCATTCATTAATGTGCAATTAAACCTTTATTAGGCTCGTAATTTTATGAATATCTAAAGAATCTGTCTTATATTAGATTAGAGTATCATCCTTGATTTTGCAAAGGCATTTGACACGATCCAGACTAGCCTACTCCTTAAAAAACTTGATTGGGTTTGAATTAGGGCAATGTGCTTTAATAGTTTAAAAGCTATACGGAATCCGAAAACAAAAGTAAGCTCATTCAGATGACCAACTCCTCACTGAATTTGGAGTTCCACATGGCAGTATACTTAGTCTCACGCTTTTCATTGTTTATATTAACTTCATATGGTACTTACGCTCTCAATGAATAATGCTGACTTCATAATTTATACAGTTCTTATGCCATCTTAGAGTTTTTAATAGATTTTCGTGGTTAGAAATCATTCTAGAATACGGGCCTAATACTTCGTACTTCGAATCACACTGTTGTGATTAGTTTAAGTAGTTGCTTGGGATATTATTTCAGTCATTAACTTGCACGGTGTGGGGTGTTACTAAATCTGTAAACTATAGTAAATCAGCTTTATTTGAATATTTTTTGTTTAATAATGATTGAAATTAATACAAAAAAATCAAAGTTGACCATCTAACCTTGATTGGTTTTAATTCCGAAAATATCACTTTGAACCTCACTAAAGTATCTGCAGATGATTAAAAAGCAAAGTCTATTGTTTGAGCAAATCATTGCAAAACATCTTGTCACTTCTAAGTTTAAAGTGATATTGAGAGAATAACACTTTTTCTGTCTGTCTCTAACATTTTCTCTTTGTGAACGGCTACTAACAAATGGGTTGCGAAAACAGCTCAGTGCACACAGCCACAAGAAGCAGGCAGTTGCACCGAGAAGGAAGCTCTCTGGTCATTCAGTCAGTCAGAGAACCGATGCTTGCCCTTCTACTACAGCGGCTGCGGAGGCAACAATAATCAGTTTAGGTCAAGGGAGACTTGCGAACAGACCTGTCCTAGTGCTTACGGTAAGTAAATGCAGAACATGATCAGAGATTTATGCTCAATTATTTAGATTCAGCAGCTGGTGGTTGAGGACCAAGAATTAATGTGAGAATTGTCTTACAAGTTTAACAAAGCATAGTATGGTGAGAAATCCAGTTTTTTTTCATCGAAAAATAAACGAAAATTATAGAATCATTGAAGGTGGCGAAATGCGGCTAAAATCAACTACTTAGGAGCAGAAAGTGAATATGAATGAAAATCCTTTGCAGGAAAATAATGGCCGTTCTTTCATAGTAGGTACCATATTTCATGTATGAACGAACGTGTTATGGAAATAATGTTTACCTTTTATATGTTAGATTGCAACACATTTCTTCATTTTCTGCATTGAATGATTTTTATCTGTCTTGTACGTTAACGCTTTTCGGGTGAATGGTTATGCATTTTTTCTTCTTGCATGTCTTATATTTTGTCTATTTCTTCGTAGTAAAAGTAGTAGTTTGATTTCCTTGTACTTAGTAACATGAAATTTACTTCACAATTCATAAGAGTTATCACTTATTTGTTTAGTTTACCAAGGAGGAACGAACTACTATAACAACTCATTATATTGCAGTGCCCGACAAATGTACGTTACCTGCCGAGACCGGCCAGTGCTCCAACTACAGAGAAAAATGGTTCTATGATACCACCTTCAAGAGGTAAGGACCGTTCGATTAGTTTTATCATCGAAATCATGCAATTACTCCTCTATGAGAGTAAAACTGCGAACCACAGCTTAACAAAATTACTTATTTTTCAGATGTCGTCAATTCTACTACGGCGGTTGTGGTGGTAACGAGAACAAGTTCGACACGGAAGCAGAATGTGAAAACAGCTGCTCGGAAATTAAGACCACTACCACCGCTACCATTACCACCACCACCACCACGGCTAGACCTGTGGAACCACAGCCGCAGCCAGGTCCAGTTGAACCAGAACCAAGGCCGGCAGCACCGGAAAGATCAGGTAGAAATGGAAAAAAAAAATCTAAATCATTACCGCTATGATAAGTAGATAAATGAATGTAATGATATAATTAACAAACTTAATCATTGCTGATGCTGCTAGTCTATACGTATAAGAATTATAAAATGCAATGGAAGGTGAAATTTCGAATGCTCGGTTTTTAACTCCAAAAACAAAACTTAATTTTTCCAGAATTCTGTTTCAACGCTATCGACGCTGGTCCTTGCAACAAAACTGAGACTCGTTACGCGTATGACAGCGAGCTCGGACGCTGCGTCACCTTCCAGTACGGAGGCTGCGGTGGCAACCAGAACAACTTCCCAGATGAGGCCTACTGCTCTTACTACTGTCAGCCGATGCAAGGTATTTGTATATGTATTTTGGAGGATAGGCAAAGACCTTAGAAAATAGGTTTTTTCTTTAGTCGTAGCTAACGTTGATGTATCCTGGCAGTTTCTCTTACTCGCTGCTCTAAGGACCAAGCTCTCATGCTCGTCGTATTTTGCCAGATATCTGCCAGCTGCCGATGCTGCAGGGTCCATGCGAAGATTCTTTGATGCGCTGGTTCTACGATCCTACCACGGACTCTTGTAGCCAGTTCACATATGGAGGCTGCGAAGGCAATGACAACAGGTACTGCTAGTACAGTGTTCTTATACTTACGTATAGTGCCAAGATAATATTAATAAGTGTTTTGGTGTTGGTCAAACTGTTTGCTTCTTTAAGGTGTGCTAAGGTGTCCGCGAAATTCAAATTTTGTTACGTTTTTTGCAATTTGCAGGTCAGTGTCAGGTTGTATGTTGATTAAAATATGATTCGCGACCGTAACAAATATGGCTTTACATAATTATAATAATTACAATCAGAAATACAACTCCTTATGTTAGAATAATCCTAAAATGTCAAGATGTCATGAAATAGTCATTCAATCGCATTATATGAACTTAAGTGTAGTGTGAGTTGTAGTGATGATTTTTATGATTATGATTCTGTAAATAAATATTTGATACAGCTGCGAATCACATTTAGATGAACATACAATATGAATGAATTTCGGGGGTACTGAAGCTATCGCCTTAAGAATTTCAGAAATTAGATCAAAGCTTTTAATCTTATATTTTTTATTAATAACCTTCAACATTTGAAAGTCATATTTGAAAACAGTCCTACTACATTTAAAAGCGGTTTTTAAAACCCGTCTCGAAGAACCAGATTCATAGTTGACTGGCTAAAGTATTAGAATATATATCACGCTAAAGTGCACTAGCGACAGAGAGTAGTTAATACAAAACAAGTTATTTTTTCTTTTTTCAAAGCAGTTTCATCTATGTTCTAATATTTATAAGAAAAACATACACTAATAATAAAAAACATGTTTAGATTCGAGAGTATTGAAGCTTGCGAGAATAGATGCAGGACTGGACCCGCGCCGGCTCAGCCCACGACCCCAACTACCACAGTTATCGTAGTAAGTGCCTATGTACCATCCATTTCATCCATATTAATCTTTCTATATTTCTATGTTAATTAATGTAATTGGTGTTGTACCGATTTAATTTACTTTAAATAAATAAATAAATTGAATTTCAAAATTCAAAAGTCATTTATTCAAACTAGGCTGAGAATGAGCACTTTTCGAACCTCAAAATTACATAAGACAGTCCCCCAAAAACGCTCACCCTTCACCACTTCCTAGTGCTTAGCTGGGAAGTAGAAGTAGTGCAACAAACTCCCCAGCAGCACAGCTAAGACTTTAAGTTTCGACAATTGGAGTTACTACAATTTAGTAACTTAGTTTTGGAACTCAACCTTTTAAGTATTTTCAAAATTCCTTCTATTTCCATAAGAACGGGCCATCAGAGTGCAGAGTGCCCGAAGCTCTGGAGGATTGTCACTACGGCGGTGAGGTATGGTACTTCGACCCAAGCCGCCACGAGTGCGTGTCCCACGCCAACCAGGAGGCTGGTCCTGTCTGCAGGTACACTGGTACCTTCTTGTCGCAGGAGGCTTGCGAACGGTCTTGTGGAGCCTTCCTAGGAGTCGGTATGTAACATTTATATTATTAATTCGGCGATATTTTTGAGTCAGTAAAAAAAATATCTTTCCTATACATTTACATTGTGTGCCTTAGTCTAAACTTCTTTTTCTTTTCTTTCTTTCTTTTCTTCCTTTTCTTTCTTTTTTGTCTTTGTTTTCTTTATTTCTTTTGTACCGAGTATAATGAAACTGTATTTTGTCCTAGACGTGTGTAAACAACGTAAGGACCCAGGTCCTTGTCGGTCACATGTCACGAAGGTTTACTTTGACCCCGCCACCGGCCAGTGCCACGAGTTCATCTACGGAGGCTGTCTTGGAGGTGCCAACCGCTTCTCCTCAATCGAAGAGTGCTCACAAGTCTGCAAAGCTGAAATAGGTAAATATGATAGATACTCTCTTACTTTTGATATGTTTAAGTCATTCCGAATGCCTATGCAGAAAGACCATTTTTTTATTTAGCGTAAAGACCTATAAGCCTATAACTAGGTCATTCATCTTACAGCAGATCCGTGCACGCTACCTGCAGAAGGAGGCAACTGCTTCTCCTACAACCTACAATGGTACTACGACCCCTCGCGCGACCAGTGCAACCAGTTTGTGTACACCGGCTGTAGCGGCAACGAAAACAGGTGACTGTTGTGAACGAATTTTATACTTAGCTATTCTAGGTTTTGTCGCCATAAAATATGCTCTAATAACGTGAATTCGCTCGGAATACAGGTAGTAAGTTTTTCTGACCGTCAAAAACATGTAAGATTTCAATCGCTAATAACTACAAGACTTTTAATGCTAGAGTAATGATTGAGCACGCAAAAGTTAGGCCATATTTATAAAAAAATTGAGGCAGGATATAATTTGCCTATGACGTCACATCGCGAGGGCTGGTGCATGCGCGCGACCCTCTATTTTTCACTATATGTCGGAATTCCAATTAGTATGGTGCAAAATCGTGTTCAGCTAGAACGGTGATTCTGGTGTCATTCTCAAGACTTTACAAAGGCCTACCAGGACCTAAAGAGATATAGCAAGAATATTTCGTAAAATAGTGGTAAAAACGCATATGAAATTGACAATAGCTAAATAATTTCATACGTCGACTCATTTGTTGCTTAAGATATCGTCTCATATCGGCCGTAAATCTGCGCAGACCTAAAATATATCATAATCGATGAAAACTTGCATCATTAGGAATGCAATGAATATAATATTTTATAGTTCATTGCAAATATTAAATAACATTGTTAAATAAATTTGTTATTATAACCACACGTTTTCACGAAACACTCGAGCCGAGAGTCCGATAAGTCTGATGTCTTTTCTATTAAACATTGTTTGCGTAGATTCGAGACACAGCGCGACTGTGAGGCTCGCTGCAAACGTCCTGCTGCAACTACAACCACTGTGGCAGCTCCTCCACAGGTAAATATTAAATAACTCAGATACTAGATATAAGCTAGTGGTAATCGAGTTATGGCATTCATTTTTATTTATTTTTATCCGGACGGAAGGACCAGTTTTTCTTAAACTTGAAATATTAATAATATTAAGCAACAAACATTGCTATATTATCTTGCAGCAACGGGCAGAGGAAGAATGCAGAACTCCAAGCTCGTTGGCGCCATGTGGCAACAACGTGACAGTGTTCTATTACGACTCCGAGAGGAGACAGTGCCTCATTAGCGGCTTCGGAGGCTGCGGACACCCCAACACTTATAGGACAGAGGAAGAGTGCGAGAGGACATGCGGAGCCTTCCGCGAAATGGGTGAGGGAAATAGGCTTTTACCTATATTTCTTTTTTATTAATAAATTATCTAAAATCTATCCGCGACTTTCCTTCTGCGTAAGGTAGCAGGCAATAAACTTGCTTATCAACCACATAGCATCATTGCATTATGTCCACGACTTTCTCTCCAAGATGTGTGCGGCGCCCACCTGGACCCGGGTCCATGCCGCGCGGCCTTCGACAAGATCTACTGGGACGCCATGTCGGGCAGCTGTCAGCCATACACGTACGGCGGCTGTGCCGGCGGACCCAACAGGTTCTCTAACGTCGAAGAGTGCATGAGCATCTGCGGGAACACAGGACCTGGTGCGTACCAATACCGTTTTACATTATCTCACTGGTTCTGGGATCTCCTCACACACTTTTACTTTAATCTTTTCAACTATACTCTTACTAAATATAACTCACAATTAATATTCCTAAACTAAATCTAAGCGAAGCATGAGTTTCACTTATCGATGGCCAACAAGCTTCCTCGCTAGTAGAGTGGTAGAGGCTAGCTCTCCGTGTGTAACGCTTGTGACGCGGCGGGCAGCGCGCGCGTGCCTGCAGGCGGTGGATACGGGGCGCAGCTGCGGGGCCGTGCCGACGCCGCGCTATCACTACAGCGTGGCGCACGGCGACTGCGTCGTGTTCGCGTACCTCGGCTGTGGCGGCAACGACAACAACTTCCGCACATACGCGGAGTGCGCCAACGTCTGCACCCTGTCGAGAACGAGTGGCAACGGTACTTACATCTGCTTCACTCCGTGCGCGGCAGACTTATGTCTCGGTGCACCAGCTGCTTCAGCAGAAAAACTTCAGCTCGTTTTCTTAAGACTCTGATCACTAAATTCCCTATTCACAAGACTTAACAACTTTAAATTGAACAGTCTTTTATAAGCCGGGTGACTAGGAATGGAACCACAAGATAAGGTCCGCTGCGCACGGGACTAACACTGATGTGCCATCGACGTCAATGTGAAAGCCGCTCGTTTTTGAAGTCCTAGGACGTCAAACGCTTATGCTATGTTCTCTCTGCACTGCTTGCACGCTCGTTTGCGTCTCTGTCTTGCACCAGCACTTCTAAACTTTTGTCTTATACTTAATTAAGTTAAGGTAGGTACTGTGTTATTGTATCATCATATTATTGATAAGATTGTCTTGTGGAGTAAATCGTGTATCCATGACGTTATTCGTTGTCGAATGCCGTTTTTGAACGTTCAATGACGATTTATGTTTTCTAAACTGAATGTGTGCCCTACATGTTTGTATGGATGCCTGCATTGATTCGTTACGCCCCTTTTTCAAGATTATAATCGTAAGCGATACACAATCACAGCAAGCATCTTTTAGACTGGTAACGCAAGAAGAATCCCAGTCTACTAAAGCAAACCAATGTGTTTATGATTGAAATGTATTGTAGATCCGAACGGAGTACTGCCACAAGACTGCACTCCGTACCGTCAAGAGTGCGACGCGTTCGCTGACTGCCAGTATGGCATTGAGAGGTTTACGCAAGACGGATGCCAGAGGTTTGTGAAACAACTATTTTTGTAGACTGAAGAACTTGTGTGGACTGTTTCATTACCCTTATAACCAACTAGAGTACCGCCTTTGCCTCGCACAGGTATATAACAATCTGATAATGTGGCATGTCGGAACATCGAGATTTATGTGCGTTATAAGTTTAATATTAGTGTATTATATACCCATAAACCTTCCGGAATAAATTCTTCAAATGATGATGAAAACAGGATCAAAATACATTTTTATTTTCGAAGAACTAAGCGGTCACACAGACAGATACTAAAGCTACGGTTTCCTAGAAGAGCGGTGACCTCACTTAACGGCCGCTGCGTCAACTGTCATGAAAATGATGACGGCGACAAAGATTTAAATCGTTAGATTCGCCCTACCGGGTTAAAAGATAGTCGCTTTTCTGTTTCGTTTTGACATCTCTGACACACAATGACGGAGTGACTACACTTGTTTGTCATGGGAACGCTATTTAATATATGTGAGCTCACTCTTCTCAGTCTGGACACTTTTTCTTGTGACTGATACGGTGAGGGCAAATCTAGTGATTTAAATCGTTGGGGGACGGTGTTTGCTATACGGTGTCAACAACGCTCTCTAGGTAACCACACTACTTTCAGAATCAACGTTTCAGTGACGTCATTCGGCGTAAATTGCGGAGGCTACGTGAGCGGTCACCGCTCTTCTAGGAAACCGTAGCTTAAAAGCGACTTTGTTTTATACAATTTAAGGCGACGATAACCGACTTTTAATGATTTTATACTGAAGATCACGTCTAAACGTGAAACGTTCGACGAAAAAATATATTAAATTTGAGCATTTTCTTAATAACTTTATATATGAATATTTTAGATTATGTTTATATTACATAGTGAAATTAATTTGTAAAGTTATGTCTAACGCGGATAAAAAACTGAGAATCACGCAATATCTATCAAACATATTTTTCTGAAACCTTCACCATTTTAACTATAATTTAATTATGGATCTTTTAGTATACGTGTTTTATTAAAATCCCTTTTGTTTTATGTATAATAAATTAATAATGCGTCTAATTTGGGACAGCGCTCCTTGATGAGCGACTCCTATTACTGGCTGGACATACGACGCGTTGCGTGAGCTCAGTACAGAACACGCAAGCTAACCACTCAAAGTCGCTGGCATATATCTGCGTCTTAATATAGATTATATAGATACGGTTGCAACACAACATTATGTTCTCCCTGTGCTATGTAGTACATACTAATTCCATGGTTCTCCCATTTAGATGTCAATGTAGAGAAGACCCGTGCGTCAGAGCCAACTGCCAGTCAAACGAGCGATGCGTGGCCGTCGCTTCGAGGAACCCTGCCACCCAGGAACCGGTGTACTCCGCCAGATGTGATGCTGGTAATTTATACATTCTATGTGTTTAAACACACAATTCTAGATTATTTTACCAAGCCGTTTCACGAAACTGGAGGGCCCTGTCTGGAGGTGGTAACTTAAATCTATCTAATAGATATAACATTTCATAGGTGTATGAAATTTTCTGGCAGATAAGTACTTTAAACTTATCTGGATTTAGAGAAAATAATAATTTATTAGTATAGCCATAAATATGTTGTTAGCTTAAGTCGGCTCCTGGGAAAAGGCCTACATGGTTTCTATCTGTCGCGATCCGTTGTTGTTTTCGCTATTAGACATCCATTAAATTCAGCATTTCGACGAATGACTAATTTGGAAACAAAGTGTAATGGCCTAAAAATTCATTCTTAGCAAAGCCAAGGTCATACAGAACAACTATTTTATTAATGTCCCTCGGTAAACTTCGTGTTTCGTCAATCGTCGGATTTCTATCAGTTGCCTTAATTGCACTTGGACCATGGTCTAAAAAACCAAGGTCTGGCATTTCGGGAGTAACACATGCTTACGTCACTATCCAGTTGCCACTTTATTGCAACAAAACACGAAATAAGGAAAGATTAGAATAGATTTGATTTTTAGGGGGAACATTTGAATTTGAATTTGAATTTTCAGTCACCATTCTGTTAAAGCATTTAAATTTTGTCTAATCAAACGAAATAATTCAAACATATACCAACGTAATTAAAACCATATTGTTTTAGCGGATTCGCACAGGTAATAAAGGTAGCTGGGGAGCTATTACACACTACTTGCCCATTCGTCTCCATACAAAAACTACCTTTTGGAAGGGGCGACTAGAATCAATTAATTTTAATATAATTTCTGAAAAGTGCCTTGCCTATTTGAAACAAATTATTTGACTTTGACTTTGAACTACTGGTAAAACAGATGTGATGACGTAGACGTGTCACCCACGTGACAACTGTGTCTCGAAATGCCATACCTGGCGAAGTATATTATTATATTATACCATGATGCAGACCGGACGCTCTAAATCTACTCATGAGTCAATGGCTGACGAAAAACTAAGTTTGCCGAAGGTCATTAAGAAAATAGTTGTACAGTACCTGCATTTTGACTAATTTAAACCATGCTTTTCTATTCGTATAAATTATAATAATAAAATCATTTTATTGATTCCTTATAATACATACTCGTAACATAACATAAGCTCACGCCTTCTTCCCATCAGGGTAGGTGCAGAACGCCACCAGCACGCGTAGCATGATCGCCATAGAAACGGGTTTTGTCGACGGAAGAATAGAGAAAATGACAGATTGTGATTGTTTAACTGTCATTTTGTCTATTCTTCCGTCGACAAAACCCGATTCTACGGTGGTCATGCTACGCGTGCTGGTAGATTCTTACATACTCCTTTGGCTCATTTGCGTTCATGCACGCACGAAAATTGCGAGTACTACGCAAAATTACCTTTGTGAAGAACAAAAACAATAAAGTCACGTTATATCCTCCTAGGGCGACCCCTCCCGGCTTTTCCATAACATCTGCCTTGTAAATAAATTTTGTTAGTCGTCTTTCATTCATCCTCTCAACATGACCACACCATCTAAGGTCTGCTAATTTGGTCTGAGCCTACATATGACATACGTAGGCTCAGGCCAAATAAAAAACCAAGACAGCGCTATCAACAGTGAAGTGAAGCCGGTTTCGTAAACATGTGTGCATTTAGCGGGGTGTATTTTGATTGTAGTTTCATTGTATATGGTTGTAAATGTGTGCGTGTGAGCGTTTTTGCACAGAACGGAGGTGTAGTTTTAGCATGCATTACTGTATTGCTCGCAGCACTATGTCTTATTTGGTCTGGGTACGTAGGCATGTCATTAATAAAAATCCATTGCAATTCAATTAAAATAAAAACAAAATATTTGTTTACTTAATATCACACACACACGTATTAATATCACAATTACTAGAGTAGGTAACTCAACATTAATTCAAACATCATCCCAATCAAAATTTGAATAAGTACCTCTTAGATTATGTGTGTAGATACGTGTGAAAAATAAGTTAATTGCAAAATCAAATAAATTATACATTGAAAGACTAGCTACTATTTTTGTTATTGTTTAAGCTATGTAGTATTTTTTTCATACAACAGAGACGAACGAAGTATACGAATGCGATGAATACGTGGCCAACTGTTCGCGCCTGCGCTGCCAGCACGGCATCCAGCGCGCGCGCCTGCCCGACGGTTGTGAGAAGTGCTCGTGCGTGCAGGTTGAGATAGACTGCGAGCCGCTCAAGCAGCAGTGCGACCAGCTCAAGTGCGACTACGGCATTGAGAGGGTCATCGGAACTGAAGGTTGCGAGAGGTAATCATACTCATTTTTAAAATTTGCATTTTTAGCGCTATAAGGTTCTTTTGGCGCGTGAACAAAATGACGCCATCTTTTTTTTCAATAAATTTCACAAAACAATCCTAACTATAATATTATAAATGTGAAAGTGAGTTTGTTTGTTACGCTTTCACGGTGAAACGGATTTGTATGTGGCACGTGGGTAGACCATAACCTGGCTTAGGTATGTACTAAGCTGTCCTGACTTAGGGATTCTTTTTATGCCAATATTCCCACGAGATCGAGACTTATGCGGGTGAAACCGTGGGGCGCAGCTAGAACACACGGCTACAGATCAAGCTAGGTATACAGTTTCAGTATAAGCTGAACCTCGTATTATACGGAAATCCTATACAATACGTGATCAGCTTATACTGGAAATGTTTAGCTTGATATGTGGCCGTGTGTGCAACATAACTGTTTTCCAACAGTGCGCCCGTGTAATCGTCATTCGTGTTCTAAAAGATCCTAGTAGCAGTGCACATATTTAGTACCTATGTACGTATCTGCACGGACTACGATTTCGCCTAATACAGATCTTAGAAATAACGTAACGCAACGCTACGATACCTAAGACCAACCAAGTTTTTTGTAAGTAAAATAGTTTTGAAGTCATGTATCACAGTTACGTCTATCAATCATGTTTCATATTATAGATTCTCTTGTGGATATATTATTTATAATTCTTCCATTTCATCCTCATAACTTCTTGTCTGCTGTGAAAACTGCAGGAGATGTAAAATTACCATGACTGCACTTTTGTTTTTGTCTCACTTATAATTATGATTTATTGATTCATACAGATGCAAATGTAAAGAGTATCCATGTGAGAGGAAGTCCTGTCGAGCAGGCGAGCGCTGCGTGGTACATCCATACATGAACGGCCTCGATCTGGAGCCCAAGTTCACAGCAGAATGCAGAATTAGTAAGTCCTTTATAGTTTCAGCATTATACTCGCATATTAGAAGTCTTAAACAGTGCGTACGTCTTTGGGAACCCCTCACGCATTCAAAAACTAAAGTTTTGCTAAGGCAAAGGGGGTAACTGTTTGATGGAACCCTATTCAAGGGCCTACAAGGTCGGTACAGTTATACCGTCTTGTTTGTTAGACTTTACCGCAGTACCGAGATAACTAATGGCGAAAACACGTGGCAAACTGTACACTTGTCACCATTACTTAACCGTTTCCTCATCAGTTGTGAAGGCTGGTGCCTGTCCCATGGACGAGACGACTACGAACGAGGTAAAGTGCCGCCGCGAGTGTTCAGATGACGCTGACTGCCGAGGAGTGGGCAAGTGCTGCAGACGAGGATGCAGCGAAATATGCCTGGTGCCAGTTGAGCAGACCAGCCCACATCCACTTCTAACAACTACTGTTGCACCAAGTAAGAACGTTTGGAAGTGTACACTGTAAAAAACCTGTGGGTTTGGGTGCCTTTAATTTCTATGTTATGTATGTACGGGCGACTCGAAGGACCGATTGTTGTAAAAAAATTGGTCCTTCCAGAACCCCCTAAATAAGAACCGAAACAGAAAAGCGAGACAAACTGTAATTAAAAATATGGATTACTCTAATATTAGGATTTCAATCGTGATTAAAATCAAGTCTACATCGGAAGAAAATCCAACATTACTAATGTAGGCACAAAAAAACGTGTACCGTAATGCCCCGCTTTACGCAACCTTTGCGCACAGCGCGAAATAAAAATTATAACGCGATTTTAAACATTCCGCTTTACGCGGATGCATTGATCGGTACTTTTCTGTGACAATAATAAATAGGCTGATTCTGTTTCAGTTTTGCAAAACCCCGTTATACGCGAATTTCGCTTAAAGCAATTTTGTCCTCTCGCGTAAAGGGGTAATAAATGTACACGTTTTATTGTAGATATCCCAGCAGCACCTCAGGCGTTGCCGCAGCAAGAGCCGGAGGTGTCGGCATCTGAAGGTGGCATAGCCACACTGCGCTGTCTGTTCCATGGCAACCCACCACCCAAGATCACGTGGAAATTCGGAGAGCTAACCGTAAGTATCAATAGGGTTGTTGACATTTTTTTTTATTGTCCTTCAGGTATATCATTAAAAAATATTGGACACGTATTTTTTTTATTTTACTTATTCAAAAGATTATGGCGAATAATGGCGATACATTGAGTTAAAATGTGGCATGACGTCACTCCCCGGTAGATTTTAACTTTAATGCGTTTTATCTTAACCATTTTTTATTAATATGATAAAGCAAAAAAATACGTGTCTAATATTCTTTTTATCATCTGACTGACGGACTAAATAGTTTTTTTTTTCTTTAATAAAACTGATACCTACTGAAGGTTGGGATTTAGCGTTCTGTCCCTGGCTTGTTGAGGTGTTTAAAGATTGGACTCAATTTCTTCAATCAAGACGAATTCTACGAAGACCATCTCCCAACATACTTATATAATATATTTTATAATGTGAATGTGCCTAATTAATGTTATTATAGACTGTTTTTATTTTGAATGATGTGTGTGACTAATGGCTTTGATGTAATTTCATGATAATTATTAAAGCATGTACTAGTAAATATTTGCACGGCTGATAAGTCGAATATAGTGAGACTAAAATTATTTTACCAAGTTATTATGTAAGTACCTATATTTAGGCAAATAAATAAATGTCATTTCATTTCATTTCAACAGATCGACGGTAACGCGGGCCGCTACAGGCTACAGTCGGACGGCGCGCTGGAGATCGTCTCTCTGTATCGCAACGACACCGGCGTTTACATCTGCGTGGCTGACAATGGCCTCGGAGTGGCCATGCAGGAGGTACACCTGGCCGTCAATGGTGAGTGGGGGTGAAACACGACGGTAGCTTTGGGAATGGGCTGGTAGAGGGCGTTAGTTGCTGTGGACTTCTGTTACGTTTATATTGAAAGAACGTAATTTTCCTGTGGTAGAATTTTTGTTTTAATTTTATTTGTTTTTTTTTTCGAATTATTCTAGAACGCGTAGTATGACAACCATAAAACCCTAAAAACGGGTTTTCTACGGGTTTTGTCGACGGAAGAATAGACAAAATTAAAGATTGTGATTGTTTATCTGTCATTTTGTCTATTCTTCTGTCGACAAAACCCGTTTCTATTGTAGTCATGTTAAGCGTGCTGGTCTCAAATTGCCACAAAATATGGCTGCAAATGTTTTTCGCGACAAAAGCTCCCATCTAAAATGTTTGTATCAATATCCACAGCAACTTGCGACTTTCAAAGCATTGGGTTTTGCATTTGAGAACATGAAGTAGTTTGGGATTTTCAAGTAGTTAGAGGTTTTGGATTGATTAGTATTTAGAACTTTAATTGATTGCCTTTCTGGTCTGTCTGTCTTTGAAACTAACTTTTCTTTTCCTCACTAAATTTATAGGCACAATTGGACGACAACCGGCAAAATGTTTTATTTTTTTGCATTTCTTCACATCTAAAATCAGAAACAAATAATTTGAGTGTCCGTTCATCTTCGTCATCATGCCAGGCAAATTAAACAAGATCCAACGTGTATTATATTAACTACTTTAACGTTAACATAGGAACTTGAAGTCTTGAACTTCAATGGAACAAGTTAAATCGTTGAGATTATCTTAGATTACCTAGGTGAAACTCTCAACTTTCTCAATTTCCCTACATTTATTTATTTATTTATTTATGGATTACCAACATTTGGTTAATTTAAACCATTTGGATACCTACACCGAAACAAGAAAGATATTAGATCGGTCTGAAAGTTGAACCTAATGCCCAAACTCAATGGTAACTCTTTTAAATCAAGTTTTATTTTTACCTGACTACGGCGAAACAAAAAGTAGGGTTATGATTTTGATCGGTATATATATATGCATGTATGTTCATCTGTTACCTCATAATATCTAAACTACTGATCATAAATTGACAAATGAGGTATTGTTGGAAACTTCTTGATCGGCCGCTGGTTATAGCTAAGTAACATTACTTTTAATAGATAAGGTCTAGAGGACATAAAGAAGGCTCCCTCTAGAGGACATAAAGTCAGGAACTTAAAAAAAAGAAAAAATATATATTAACCAAAAATAATTTAAATAAAAATTAAAGTTATAAAACTAAAACCCAACTACGCAAAAAAAAATATATCTAGAAAAGTATAAACAAGACATCTCAGACAAACAAATAAAAAATCCGGAATCACACGTAATCTGTTCGATTTATGTAACATGAGGGACTCCAGATTTTTTATTAAAAATTAAAAATCACAAATTAATAATCTTATAACTTTTTCGAATAAGTA